>JAWHQI010000067.1:0-10000000 GCA_033032865.1 Dactylorhiza incarnata
ATAGTAAAATCCTCCAACATAGGGGTGCAAATAGTAAAATCCTTCAATACGGTCTGCGTATAACAACTAATATGGTTATGGTGTGCGTATAACCATATCCGTCATATGAATACACATCACCGCAAAACTATACAAACTGGTGTGTGCGTAGCTATATTCATGATAAATGTGCGTATAACACATAAATTGGTTATGGTGTGCGGGTAGCCGCATAACCACCATAACCACCCTAACCACCCATTTAATTACGAAAGTGCCACCCTCAAAAACTATAAATAGAACCCAAAGGCTTCTCTTTTTTTATCTTCTCCTCCTCCATCTCTCCCATCTTTTGAGACTTTCTCTCTCTCCGGCCGGGAAAATCCTCCTACGGATTTTCTCTCTCCTCCTTCCTCCTTGCGCGCTCACAAGCGCGCCTCCTCCTTGCGCCCTCACATGCGCGCCTCCTCCTTGCGCGCTCACAATCGCGCCTCCTCCTCGCGCGCTCACAAGCGCGCCTCCTCCTTGCACGCTCACAAGTGTGCCTCCCCCTTGCGCGCTCACCAGCACCTCCGTGCGCTCCGCTCGAAGTGCGCCCCCGTTCGTTGCGCGCTCAGAACGCTTCCCCGTTCGTTACGCTTCTGAGCGCGCTCAGAGCACTTTCACATTCCGGACACGCTCACTTTTTGTTTTTCTAATTTCTCAGATTGCAGAACGGTTTGTCGTCTTTTTCACCTTCAACAAAGTTGCCCGAATTGCCCGAACTGCCCGAAGGGCGAGACGGTCATTTGTGAAAAATGGCGATCCATGTGCTCTAAATCGGCCAGCGTGATTCACTCGTCAGGTAGTTACGGTGGTTACAATGGCAAAATTACCGGGCTACCCCCGGCCAAAGCTATAAAAGGAGCCCAGAACCTTCATTTGAGGGGACCTTGCCTTCTGGACCCGGGAGAGCTCCTTGAAGATTTTCACGGAATTCTCCTTCAGCGCTTGGAGATCTCCTTCGTGGACTTGAAGATTTCCTTTCTCCCGAAAGACGACAGTGCATTCTCACTTTTGTTCTCCCGAAAGGCGACTGGGCATTCTCACTTTTGTTCTCCCGAAAAGCGACTGGGCATTCTCACTTTTGTTCTACCGAAAGGCGACTGGGCATTCTCACTTTTGGTCCCCCGAAAGGCGACTGGGCATTCTCACTTTTGGTCCCCCGAAAGGCGACTGGGCATTCTCACCTTTGTTCTCCCGAAAGGCGACTCGGCATTCTCACTTTTGTTCTCCAACATTCTCAGAAGGAAAAAGACTTAGTTTTTCTGGAGGTGGCCTGTCATCTTCGGAACTCTCTCTCTCTCTCTCTATTATTGTAACGAGCAGCGGCCTGTCGCGCTCGAGTTCTAAGTCGCTAATTGTAACTCCCCAGAAGATAGTGGAAGTTGGTCGGCACATCTCCGACCGCGTGGTTTTTTACCCTTTCCGAGTTTTCCACGTTAAAAAGTCTCAGTGTACTCAACGAATCTCTAATTGACTGTTTGCGCACTCGGTTCGCTTCCGAGCTAAGGTGGTTCAATTCGACCGGTCTACCAAAGCACCCGAGCGACCCTCAACAAGAGTGAACTCGAGCGACCCTCAACAAGAGTGAACTCAGCCTTTGCATTAGTTCTCTTCCAAGCCTTCATGAGCTCAGCATTCCCTTCAGCAGGAACAACCGCTTGTCTTGCTTCTCCTCCAACTCCTCCCATAAGTCCTCGCCAAGTAGATAGCTCTCCATGCACGACTTCCACTTTTTAAAGTTAGTCTGCGTAAGGAGCTCAATACCAAGACCTCTAGCATATCCTCCTTCAATTGCTATCCCACTGATTGACAACAGACTTGTAGGAAACCAAGCAGAAGACAACGCTGATTACTGCTCAGGAACCTCCTCTGATACCATATTAAAATATTTAGAGGTCCGGAGTAAAGCAAAAAATGCGGAACGCTTCAACACAATCCACAAGCGTGACACTCAATGACAATGGGAAGACAGAATAATGCTCTTGTTATTTACTATCTCTTTACAATGCGAGACATACATGGCGAGACATGATTCATAAGAATCACAAAGGAGAGGCACAAGACACAAAAACAAGCTGCCAGCGAACTGCCAAGCAGAGACCGCCAGACCGCTCGAACAGGCAAGCTGCACGATTACCCCTGAGACCGCGCGAACAGAGCACAAGCCGCACATGTCAGACCGCAACCACAGACCGCACGACTCGCTGCTTTATTCCACTGCTGAAAAACAATTGTCCGCACTTCTTGATCGCCCAGACCGCACGGTCTCAAGATCACAGAAGAACCCGCGAACACCTGACGAAGAAACTGCTTCCTGCTGCAGACCGCAACTCAAGACCGCCTGATCAACTGAGTTCGCTGCACAGGCCAAGAACACCTAAACACAGTCCACCCAGACAGACCGCTGCCAGACTGGTTTATTCAAAGCTGGAAGAAGGGAGAATGCTGACGGAGATTGCAAGTCGTTAATCTGCGAACAGACAAACTGGTCAGACAAAACCTCAAACCACGCGACCTTAGAAAGAGACTGACACAATCAAGCCAGCTTTGGTTCTTACAGTTCTTGCGTTATTATGGCAACCCCGACACCCCTATTTATAGGCAAACGAACGGATGTCGTCACCACCCCAAGGGATACGGTCACCTTCCTTATTGAAGCACGCGATCTCCAGAAACAGACCGCGCGGTCTCTTCAAGACTTTATTACACTTAGGCACAACTGTCCAAGAAAGACAGCTCGCTAAGACAACCCGACAGACCGCCCAGTCTCTTGTAGAACGTACATGGGCATCTGATCGACTAGGAACAGACCGCCAGGATAAGCTCATGCAACCCGCAGATGAGACCGTCCGGTCTAAACCAGAACAAAGGTACTAGGGCAAAACCAGGAGACCAAACACATGACGCCAACATCAGAGACGCGCGACCACACCAGCCAGGTCGTCACACCGAGCTCGCAGATTTCAAAGGTAAACCGCCATACAGGCCGTGCGGTCTCTGCGGTCTCCAAGAATAGACCGCCCGGACAGATTCCACTTCCACTTCAAAAATTTAACACAGATCACTAAAGTAGACGAGCCAAAGACCACTTGTGTAACAAGGTGTGAATCATTTGAGTGTTGGTGATGTAATTCAGTTTAACCAATTTCACATTGATGAATCAGATGTTTCATCCATACTTGGAAAATTTTGTGGTAATGTACTTAGACGACATTGTCATCTATAATAACACAATATAGGGGCATCCTAAACATCTTCACCTGATGTTCCACGTACTATGGAATAATGAACTTTATGACGAGAGGTCCAAGTGCTCTTTTGGACAAGAGGAGGTACATTTCCTTGGACATATCATTAGGCACGGACAACTTCGAATGGACCTGAACAAAGTACGAGCGGTCATCGAATAGGATGTAGGGATACGACGCAACCAACTGCACCAAAAGACCGGTCAGTTGGTCAAGGCGCCTACCGCTCCTTTATAGAGTCGGCTATCCTCGGGCGGATCCACGGGGCAGTCAGTTAGACCCACGGGGGACACACCCTTCCGCTTCGAATAGCACCGCAGCGCCGGGGGCAATTCTGACACCCCAACAACCCCCCCCCCCCCCCCCCCCCCCCCAGAAACGACCCCGGGGTTTCGAACCCGCGACCCCCTCTGATACCACTTGTAGGGATACAACGCAACCAACTGCACCAAAAGACCGGCCTGTTGGTCAAGGCGCCTACCGCTCCTTTATAGAGTCGGCTATCCTCGGGCGGATCCACGGGGCAGTCAGTTAGACCCACGGGGGACACACCCTTCCGCTACGAATAGCACCGCAGCGCCGGGGGCAATTCTGGCACCCCAGCATAGGAGCCACCAGAAAAGGTGATGGAGTTATGAATTTATGATCATTCCTTGGCTTGGTGAACTACTATAGACAGCTCAACATAAGATATTCAAAGAGAGAGGTGCCACTTACAAACTTGCTTAAGAAGGACAGTGCTTGGAACGGGTCGGAGGAGTGCCAACAAGCTTTTGAGGATCCAAAAATGGCAGTAAGCATGAAAACAATGCTAGCACTACCAAATTTTCGCAAGAAGTTTATGCTACATACAGATGCCTCAGACTTCAATCAAAGAAGGCTCTGTTTGGTTGGGCTGTTGCTGATGGAAAGCTGCTGATAGGAAAATTGCTGATTCTGGAAAACGGAGTTTTATTAAAAAAACTGTTTGGGTGAAATGGAGTTTGTAAAACGGAGTTTTGAAAAAGTTGTTTGGAAACAAAACGGAGTTTTGAGCGAATTTTTTTTCTCACCAAATATCAGAAAAAGATCTATATTTTCCATAATATAATACCAAACACACAAAAATAATGTCCACATTAACCATATATCATGATATCTCCTACGATCTAGATTCATACAACTGATCTGCTATACTATCACGTAGCGCGATCATCTCCTCCACACCACCTGCAGTGTCAGTGCATGTATCTTGTCGCTCTTGTGTGACCAGTCCATCATCTCTACCCCTCTGCTCGGACTCACTGAAATCAAAATCCACGCGCGAAGGGTGGCGACGAATGAAATTATGTAAAGTCATTGTGGCCATGACAATATGTGCCTGTTTGTCGAAGGGATAGCTTGGCATGTCCCGTAGTATGACCCACTTCTTCTTCCAAACGCCGAATGATCGTTCTATCACACTTCTAAGCGACGAGTGCGCATGATTGAATATCTCTCGACACCCTTCTGCGCGACGTCTACCACGGGCAAAGTCAGGTAGATGATACCTTGTATCTTGATATGGTTTTAAATATCCTTTCTGTAGAGGATAACCAGAATCAACCAAGTAATATTTTCCTGAAACATATTAAAAAATGTTTAATAACGAAAAATATTTAAAGTAATAATTAGAGGAACTGATTTTTTATTATTTACCTTGAGGCGGATGAGGGAACTTATAACGAGGATCAGTTATGGCATAATTGAAAATGCGACTATCGTGCGCTGATCCCTCCCAACCTGCCATAACAAAAGTGAAACACATGTTGAAATCACAGGCCGCCATGACATTTTGTGTCGGTCTGCCCTTTCTCCCAATATATGGAACTTGACTTCCTACTGGTATGCACGCATCGACATGTGTTCCATCTATTGCTCCAACACAATCTTTAAAAAAGGCATATAACGCCTGTCATATATAATCTCTGGCGGAGTGCAGCCGAAAGACCTATCTGGCGGAGTGCATGTGCAATAGTGAAAGAAGAAGATGTAATCTTGGGTGGCTCCTGGATGCATCGACTTATGATCTTCGAGGACTCGGCCAAATTTTCTAACACCGAGCTGCTAGCTTTCTTCTTTCTTTTGCTCCTTATTTTGCTTGTTTCAGATATATTTGCGGTCTCAGCTGGTTGAGGAGCTCCGATAACCTCAATGTCATCATGTTCATCCGCTGACATTTCTCTTTCATCAATAGACTCCGTACCAAGATTTGCGGTGTGAGGGGTGCAAGAATGATGTCCTGTAGCGACAACCGAACTAAACATCAAGTTCAGTTTATCCTCTAACTCTGGGGGGATTCAGACATACCGAAATTTCTTTGCCGTCGGGACAACCTACAAAATAAAGTATTTTAAAATTAGACATTAAGGAATTTTAAGTTAAGAAATTTCTTTGCAAATGAATTTAAGTAAAACATACCTTCAATCTTTCGTCCCACCACTCGTCTGAGGCGTCTATAGTCTTTCTTGATGCATTCCAACCCAAACCGATCTCACCACGCTTCAACTCTGTCCATAATTTCCACTCTTTCTTCAAATGATCCTATTTATTCTTAAGTTGGACTTTATCATATTTTTTCCCGATTTGCATTTCAAATTTGTTCATAACATTTATCCACCCCTGTTTATTAAAATGCGTGGTGGGTCGATTCCCAAGCTCTATCTCTTTTATGCATATATCACAGAATAACAGCACATCATTGTTGTCCCACATAGCGACCACCCCACCATCTTTGGTTTTGCCCATCCTTAAAAAATTAAACAAGATTTAACCTAAACAACATTTTAAGATTAAAACACACACACATACACACATTAACACACACACACAACATATAAACACATGAACACCAACACACACACACACACATTAACACCAAGCACATACACATGAACACCAAACACAACACACACACACATGTATATGAACACACACACACACACACATATACATATCAACACACACACACACACACATGTATGTGAACACACACACACACAGCACACATGTATATTACCACACAAACACATACAAACATGTATATGAACACACACACACACACACACACAAACATGTATATGAACACACACACAGCACACACACACACACACACACACAAACATGTATATGAACACACACACAGCACACACACACACACACATGTACACCAAGCACACACACACATATGAACACACACACATATACATATCAACACACACACACATGTATATGAACACACACACACACAGCACACACATGAACACACACACACATGAACACCAAGCACACACACACATATGAACACACACACACATTTTCATATCAACACACACACATTTTCATATCAACACACACACACACATGTACATGAACACACACACACACACAGCACACGGAACGCAGATCTGCAGGAAAAAATCGACAAAATACCAAATTCTTTGTGAGTTTTACCTGAGCGAGAGTGAAGACGCCGATCCAAGGAGAAGAACTAACGGAATAAGCTGATGAATGGAGGAGACGCCGATCCAAGGAGAGTGAAGACGTGTGCGCCGATGCAGACAGACGCAGGGGATTCATGGTTCGTCGTCGTCGGGGAAGGAATCGCCGCTCGCGCTAGGTTTCGGATGCAGAGAGAAGACGGGATCGGGAGAGACGCAAGGGATTCGTCGTCGGGGAAGCAGAATCGCCGCTCGCGCTAGGTTTCGGGAGAGAAGCTGCAGGGTTCTGGATTGTGCGGCTGCGGCTGGATGGAGAAAATAATCGCGGATCGGTTTATACACAAAACAGCGGACAAAAGTAAACGATGTTTTCATTATAAGCCGCGCCAAACGCTGCTACTTCGCAAAACGGCGGTGCGTTTCAGCCGCACCACAGGCAAAAAACCCAACCAAACGCGTACGAAGTGTTTATGTAAGACAGTCATCCTCTAGCCTTCGAGAGTTGCATGCTGAATGAGACGAGCGACATTATACAGTGCGAGAAAAAGAAATAACTGACATCATCCATTACCTGCAGGTATGGAGACACTACCTACTTAGCACACAATCACAATTAGGACTGACAATATGACAAGAACTTACTTCCAAACTCAGAAGAAAGTGTCGGTGAAACAAGCAAAATGATACGACTTCGTAGCAGAATTTGACTTCGACCTGGAACACACATTGGGTAAAGCCAACATAATGGCGGATGCACTCAGCCGCAAAACAGAGCTAATGATGATATCCATGGTGAAGAACAACCTGATGGAGCAAGTAAGGAGTGAGCTTGATGAGGACCCCCTCGCCAAGCAACACATCAACTTGCTAAAGAAGTTCAGACTAAGAGATTTTGAGTGGAGAGCGAGTTACTCTACACCAAAGAAAGAAGGTTATACAACTCAAAGTGGGAAAATCTACGGAGGGACCTGATCAAAGAATGTCTTGACACCAAGTGGGCTGGACATTCGAGCCAAAATCATATATTGGCCCTGATGGAGAACTCATTACTAGCCAAAGATGAGGGATAACATTGAGTTATATGTAAAGACATATTGTTTGTCAACAAGAAAAGGTGGAGAACAAGTAACTGTCGGGACTAAAACAATGCTTTGACCAAGTTTAAAGGTTGTTGATTTATCTTGGTGGTGGTAGATAGCTTCTCTAAATACAGAATATACATACCAAGTATGAAGGACACAACAACGAAAGAGGCAACCCGATTGTTCTTCAAACATGTTGTAAGTATTGGAGGTTGCCTAAAAACATTTTGAGTGATTGAGACCCACATTTTACCGGGAATCTATTGACATAGCTATTCAAACCATTGGGTTCGAAATTGAACTTATCCACTACTTTTCACCATAACATATGGACAAACAGAGAGGGTGACCACTACTTGAGTGACACTTGCGGCGCTTTGTGAGTGCAAATCAACAGAATTGGGCAAAACTTATGGACGTGGCACAATTCTCTTACAACCTATATCGGAGTGAGGCTACATGAAGGAGCCCTTTCGAGCTTGCTATAGGAAGACAACCTCTTACACCGCACACCCTGGCGACCATTACAGATGACGAAAGGAGTCCAGGAGCTTGGAAGATGGATAAGTCTTGGGAGGAACATGTCAACTTAGCTAGATCATGCTTGAAGAAGGCTCGTAGGAGGATGAAAAAGTGGACCGACACAAAACAGCTCTTGATAGAGTACTCGATGGGAGACACCGTGATGGTAAATCTCCTACCTTAGCAATTTAAGGTTTTGCGCAGAGTGCACATAGGCCTAGTACATAAGATATGAATGCTCCTTTCTGGTCATGGCAAAAGTTGGTAAGCTTTAATATTGCTTTAATCTAATAAGCTCTTTGAAGATTCATCCAGTGTTTCATGTGAGTCTGCTCAAATCATAATATGAGGATAATGACAATCTTCAAAAAGGAGAATCCTAAAGGGCGCCTCTAGTGATGACTTAAGTTTAAAGATATCCTTCGACATGAGAGACATTAGCAGACTTATGAAAGTTTAAAGATATCCTTCGACAACATAAGGTGACGAGGACATCACCAAGATAGGTGAGGGAGGATGTCATGACCCGCCATCTGAGGTCCGCTAGTGACAAGTTGTGTTATAGCCCCGAGAAAATTCTAGAGAAATCTGGAGTCTTGAAGACCCTTGTACATAAGAAGCGGCATGAAGATGATGATGAATTCTAAGATGATCTCATGAGAACATTCTAGAATAAGGTAGAAGATTCATGAAAATTGTAAATATAAAAAATGTATAGAACAATCTTAGGAGATATTCTAGATCATTCCATATTTTGGAGAAATAATTCTTTGGGCATATAAAAGAGGAAGACACCCTCATAGTTTGAGTTTTAGTTGTTGAAATCTTAAATTTTACTTTTAGTAACTGAACCCAAAGACTCTCGAGTTTCATCAAAAATCTCCAAGCTAATTTATGTACCAAAGCCCAATTATGAAGCTCCATTCTTCTTATGCCCAATCCCTCCAACCTTTCTCGTCTTGCACGCCTAGTTCCAATTCACCATGTGCAACCCTCACTTCCCTTCAGTGCCACCCCATACAAAAATGTTTATCCACCGCTTCCAAACCTCCCCTTGAAAGAAGTCATCATCATAGGATAAGTAGGGACAACACACGCTACCAAGTGAATCAAAATTGTATGTGCAACAAAACTCATGAGTTTCGACTTCCATCCACTCAACCAGCACTGAATTTGTCCACCACCTCTCTGTAAGTCTGTTTAGTGACACCTAAGTACTTCCCAAGTTCAATGCTCCGAGTACTTGGGAAGTACTTGGGTGTTTCCTTAGTGAATGAGAGACCATTTTCAGAGGGGAAGTATATAACTCAGAGCACAAAATTCATGATACCATTTTCAAATAGTCAAGTAACGACCAAAAACCAGCCAAGGCCCCTTTTAAAGCCGAAATCCTTTGCAAAGGTAAATTTTGCAAGTAAAAAATCAAAACCCAAATCAACTAATTCTAATTCCGATCTAAGCATCCACATCCTTCTAATATGTTCACAAGAGTTTTAAATCCAATGGATCGACCTAGTGGCGGAACTAGAATTTTTACTCAGCCCAAACACCAAGTAAAGACTAAAAAGAAAATGACAATAAATTTTTTAAAGTGAAAATATAGTGTAAGTAGGTATATATTAATGTCTCTTTCACTTGTTGAGTGTTCTTGTATGATCAAACTCTGTGCATCTAATTTTTTTTCTTCTATCAGTTATGATCTTGCGAGGAGTTAAGTTTCATCGCATCACTCTCTAAGCTAATTTAGATGACAAATGTGATAAAACTCATTATAAAACTAGACAATATTTCTAAAAATGTTACCTAAAATTAGTGTTGTTCGGGACAATTTTTAGGAAATGTTCAACTAATTTCCACGCTTCAGATGACACTTAGCTATAAAATATCAATTTGATGAAATTGAAATTCCTACCTAATCTCCATGAAAACATACGAATGTTAGAGTCTATTCTGTGTATTTTTTTATACGAGTCCAACACCACTTTCGAATTTGAATTTCATTGAGGGATTTAAAAAAAGATCAACTACTGAAGTTTATTAGTTGGTATGAGAAAAAAAACTATATTTTTCTCCCAAAAATTGAACCCGGGCACGTACCCGAGTATGCCTGCGAATAGTTCCTCCCCTAGATCAACCCAACACTTTAACAATAAGACAATTTTCCCAATAATATCTAGGTTTCCCACCCGAGCGCCTTCCATAAAATTTTTTTAAGTATTGAACCATTGGTGCCCCTTGTTCCATTGATAGCTATTGTTGGAGGCGACGAAAAACCCTCTGAGATCACAGAAACGCCGATGCGGGCGTCGCTAGAGTATACCACTTAAATTCAACAATAAGAATGCCATTTTTTTCATGTATTCAATCCTAAGCGCGAGCATTCACCGTAGAAATTGGATACAAGCAATTTGCAGAACACACAACCAGAAACCTTTGCGATAGCACGAAACCGACGCAACTATAGCAGAAATCGACAAGAACCTTCAAGATCGAACGAACCAAGCGTAGCTGGCGACGGGGAACCCACCGGTGTCGGAGTCAGTAGAGTATACCACTTAAATTTAACAAAATGAATATTAATTTTCTTCATGGATTCAATCCTAGCCATCCAAAAAAAGTTGACATATGACTGCGCAGATGGAGCTCATCGGTTCTAAAAAAAAATCCCATTCATCATTATTGGTAGAGTGATGATAAGCAAAATTAGCTAAAATAGTTAACCTGCACACGCACACTCACACGTGTACATGCATTGAATTGTCGGCTGCACTTTGGCTGGAGAGAAAGATAGACTTGAAATAATCACATTATATTATATAATATATACATATATATAATATTAAATAATAAATATTATATAAATCTGCCCACCATGCTATAACCATATAAACAATTGGTAGATGAGGTCTTTAATTCAATTATGGATCCCATCTAATACAGGTTTAAGCTATAATTAATCAATCAATGCACTCCCTAACCATACCCCACTCAACTATATTCGATCGCCACCGTCTTCGTCATTATCTTAATTTCTAAACCCTAAATAATATCACTTTTTTTTAAATAGCCTCAATTATTATATCTTCATTATTTTATATAAACCCTAAATCCTAGTAACCCTAAAAACCCAAGCATCTTCGCACAGGCAGGGTCCGGGGAAGGGTCCCACCACAAGGGTGAAATGTAGGCAAACCTTACCCATCAATTTTGCAAGAGGCTGCTTCCGGGAGTCGCACCTGTGACCTCACGGCAACACCTTAACAAGGCTAAATAATATCACTTTTTTTTAAATTGCCTCAATTATTATATCTACATTATTTTATATAAACCCTAAACCCTAAAACCCATAAATCCTAGTAACCCTAAACCCAAGCATCTCCGCACAGGAAGGGTCCCACCACAAGGGTGAAATGTAGGCAAACCTTACCCATCAATTTTGCAGGAGGCTGCTTCCGGGACTCGCACGACACCACCTTAACAAGGCTAAATAATATCACTTTTTTTTTAAATAGCCTCAATTATTATATCTTTATTATTTTATATAAACCCTAGTAACCCTAAAAATTCAAGCATCCCCGCGCAGCAAGGGTCCGGGGAAGGGTCCCACCACAGAGGTGAAATGCATGCAAACCTTACCCAGCAATTTTGCAAGAGGCTGCTTCCAGGACTCGAACCTGCGACCTCAAGGTCACGCTGCAACGGCTCAACAAGGCTCCCATTCAAAGAAAAAAAAAATCTCAAAAGAAGGAATATTAACCAAGTATTGGGAATGAATACCTGGATCAAGTCATTAATTTCGGGCGGGCCACGGGCCCAGGGCGGGCCCCTGGAAGCAGCTCTCTGGCTTCAGCTATAAAACCTAATGAAGAGAAAATCCAAGATAGGACTACGTCAACCAGCTCTTTCTCCTGCCTGTTGCCAGCTCATACAGGAAAGTTGCCTCCATGCTATCCTCTGACTGTCTGAAAGGGACATTTTTGACAGCATCCCTGCGGTATAAACTCTTAATTTAAAAAAAAAAACTTAACAGCTACACAAGCTCTCAAATAATTTGAAACGTTAGTTGAGTAATATGAAGGCTCTGGTAGACTGAAATTTTGTGAAAATCTCCTGCTGTCCGACGCAGGAGGCGCTTTTTACATACAGGCAGAGCCCCGTGGATGCAATTTTGCGCCCAATGCAGCATTTTAGGGATCAAAATCAGCGAATTGTCGACCGTAAATGCGGAAATATGAATCCTCCAAAATGTCTTCGCTCTGAGACATCGGCGGCCGCCGTGCCAGTACAAAATGGGGGGAGGTGTGGCGGCGGCGGCGGACGGAGAATTTGCTCATTTTCATGATAAAAATGATGTAAATAGGAAAACATGAATCCACATAAAATCACCATCGTTCGAAACAAATTTACAAAAAAAGAATTGTTTTTCAATGTTTTCCAAAAACAATTATGTTTTACAAGAAATTCAAAAGTTTACTAAGATTCCTATTTTCCTATTTGTGGTCACAAACATTTTAGGGTCCGTTTGGCACGATGGTGGTGGTCGTGAACGCGGTGGTTATGAACCATCGTTCGTGACCGCCCGACCTCATCTAAGAAGCTTCGTCCCTTTTTATGTTCAAAACTAGTGTTTTTTCTTGGTTGCGGTCACAACCATTGTCATGCCAAACATACATTCTATAATTGTGACATTTTTGTGCCGAACAGAGCCTTAATTTTACCCACAAAAAATGTTGCAACGAGCGCAAATTTTTGCTCCAAAATATCCAAGCCGAGCAGACCCCAAATTTCGTAGCACTAGCGTTTAAGGCTAGAATTAGTAATCCTTATTGGGCAAAATAGACCAAAAGTAGAGGACCTTTATGCAATAAACCCAATCATAAATGATCTCAGCAAGTCACAGCTATACACCAATCATTGCTACATATTCTATTCCAGCTATAAAAAGGCCTAAAACCAAGTTCTAAGCACCAACCAGAAAAGTGCAGCAATATCGTCTATTCATCCATACCACCATTCTATATCCTAACAAACTATGGCTGGAAATGCTTCTCCACTCGGTAGTTTAAGCATGGCTGTATTTATTCTAGTCTCTTTGAAAGTCGCTTCCTCCGCAGGTGACTTCAACCGGGATTTCGACATCACTTGGGGAGGTAGCCGCGCACAAGTACTAAACAGCGGGCAACTTCTTAAGCTTTCTCTGGACAGAAGTTCGGGTTCTGGGTTCCAATCCAAGAACGAGTATCTCTTCGGCAAGATCGACATGCAGCTCAAGCTGGTCCCTGGGAACTCTGCTGGCACGGTCACGGCTTATTATGTAAGCGTACTCGATCACACGTCTTAAACTTCCACTTGACGCTAGTTTGTTTCGTCGTGTCTGGAACACAGTTCCGAAAGTGAGTAAGATTTCACTTCTGGTGAACCCAGTTCCTATGTTTGTTGAGACTGCGGGTCTCTGGGTTGAACATATACCAACCTTGACATTCGTTGGCATAAAGAAAAATATGATCAAACACATCAAATATAATATACTATATTTCGATGTCACTATCAACAACTAACGGTCTTGCTGTACTTGTAGTTTTCCTCACAAGGACCGACGCACGACGAGATAGACTTCGAGTTCCTCGGAAATCTAAGTGGAGATCCCTACACACTCCACACGAATGTTTATACACAAGGGAAAGGGAACAGGGAGCAGCAGTTTCATCTATGGTTTGACCCCACAATCAACTTCCACACCTATTCTATTCTATGGAACCCAAAAAACATTATGTAAGTGCTTATACATATATATGATCATCATAACCAATAGATTAATTTCAGTTGTTTGAGATCTGCTTTATAAATTATCATTTTCAACTTGTTCTTGCTGAGTGCTACTTGAGGTGTTAAAAGATATTCACACAGGTCTATCCTTTTTTTCTAATCCTTCAACACTAATTTTATCTATTCATCTAATTGGTGCAATTTCTACCATTGATTTTATTATTGCATGCATGTATAAATTTATTTTCTAATAAAACAAATTGATAATGAATAGTATCAAACACACACACAAACAACAAATTTGTTATCACATATTTGGTTTTTATTCAACAAATTCTAAGCTCTATCTAAAATATTTTCTTCATTGTTCTAACGTTTTACTTGTTTTAAGTGGTCTCACCAATTAGAACTATGCCATCTACAATAAGCAGACATCAAGGCATCGCAATTTGACTACTACAATAAGCATTGTCATAACCGTAAAAAGGAAAAAAAAGATTCAATTTGTATTGCTTGACATTCTCAGCTTCATGGTTGATGGCACCCCAATAAGAGATTTCAAGAATCTTGAATCAAGGGGCATTGCATTTCCAAAGAACCAACCTATGAGGATCTATTCGAGCCTATGGGATGCCGAAGACTGGGCGACGAGGGGTGGGCTCGTAAAAACCGACTGGACTCGAGCTCCGTTCACAGCCACATATCAGAACTTTGTAGCGGATGCGTGTGTCTGGTCCTCTGGCGCATCTAGTTGTGCTCCGGGGACAAATAGAGTGTGGTGGAATCAGGAGCTCGATTCAACAAGTGAAGAACGGATGAGATTCATTCAAAGGAATTATATGATCTATAACTATTGCACCGACACCAGGCGATTCCCTCAAGGTCTACCTCCAGAGTGCTCAGTCGCTTAGATTCTGCCTCTGAGATGTGGATGCATGTTTAAATGTTTGAAGTCTTCTAGAGCCTAGAGGACATTCCAGTTGTGTGAAAGTAATGGGCTTTATGCTATTTGAAGTAATGTAGAGAGAGAGAGAGAGCGTGAACATCCTTGTAATGTATTCCAATGTACAAAATCAAGAAAAATGTCTGTAAAAATAATAATTGAATAAATGTAATGTCTACAAATGTTTTATATAAGATAAAAGACTGTTATTTTATTTTACAGGATGAAGCAGACCTAAATATGAGAAGTAAATTAATCAAGTTACTAACCTGGAAAAACTCTCACCATGCCTGAATGCCTGCAACCTTTCAAAAGGTATATGGGCAAACTTCAATTTTAAAGAAAATTCATGAAAAAAGAAATAAGTTGAACTAAAGTTGTTTTTTCATTTATTGAGTGAAATCCTCAGACTTAGGATGGCGAGAATTTAGTTGCCATATTAATATTTTAAAAGGGTTAATTGCCGCACTTTGCACAACTACAGGTGCCTCCCCTATACTTCTTAAAATTATAATCCCCTTGGGTTTACAACGAGACTCTATTCAAGTTAACAAACATTACAAGTGCACCCCTAAAGGAAGGGAGGTTTATTGTATTACAAAATAACAATGTAATTTCAGAGGGGAGGCTTCACAGTTTCAAAAATTCAAGAGAGCATGGTCCTCATAATTAGCCAAAGTCCCATGGGAGGTCCTACTAATTAACCCTATTTACTTGGAAATTTTTTTTCGCACGCAACCCAGATCATACTCATGGTGAATTTCAATCTGCGGTCGGACAACTGTCCGATCTGCGGTCGGACAACTGTCCGATCTGCGGTCGGACAACTAGTCAGCCGTCCGATCGCATTTCGGTTGTTTTTTTTATATAAGGAATTTGGCAAGTCGTCCGATCACAGATCGGACGGCTGAAATGGACCCGGACATGAGTATGATCCGGGTCCCGTACCTAAATATTTCTCATTTACTTGGATGTCAAATCTAATAAATGAACCATAAAGGAGAAAAACATAAAGACAAAAAGTTGCTTTAGGAAGTCTCAAGCCATTAGACTGGGAAAAAAAGATAGATTACAATGACTCACTGAATGGTCACACAGCAAGAAAGAAAATAGCTCAGCCAAGACTTGGCCGGAGATGTGTTAACCCGAATAGCTCCAGTCCGAAATTTATGGGATCAACATTGTCTTAATTTTTTTCTGCATTTTTATGTATGAATATATAATTAATAATATATTGGCTAAATTATGACAGCGCCGGCAGAAAGTTTTATTAGAGATAACAGGATTATATTTATTCTGTTCGGTATAATAAAGAGTTTCACATATACATGCTTAATGCTGTCTCCAAGTTTCTTGCTGAGGCATGATGTTAGGGGCAGAGGTTAAAACCAGCCCAATGTTCATATTATTTAGAGAAGTATATATACAATAATTACGTACAAGAATGTATAAGAGTCTGGAGTGTAATAGAGGAATCATGAAGGAAAGAAAGTTCTGGGGTATTTTCGGGAACATTCTAGAATAGAATGGATTATCTGGGAATTATGTTGATTATAGATTCTTCCATTCCTTTGAGGGAGAACTTTTAGGGACCTAAATAAGGGGGAAGGCCCCTCATTTGCAAAAAATCAAGTTAGAGTGAAGCTTTTAAGTTCTCTTGAGTTTCATTGTTTTCTTTCGCTTTCTCCACTCTTCTCCACCACGGATTTATTGGAGTGAGCCTGACCTAGTTAGCTGCGAGACTATGACAGTGAACTTCCATAGTAGAGACTAGGAATAGTTTGAGTAAATAACGTAGAGGATCTCAGCTGCAATTCTGCAAATGAAACTACTGAACGAACACCCTAGCACATCCTTAAAAGCTAGCATCCTTTTAATATGACTATCTCATGAAAGAGTGAATATAAAAGTGAGTGTGAGCCGTTTCGAAGTGAGCATAAGTGACTGAAATGAGTCTTTTTGAAATGAGCGTATTTAAGCCTTTTTGAAGTCAACCTTATGAGCATTTTGAAGTATAAGTTATTGTACATTTTGAGCCTTTTTGTTATTTCAACATTTACCTCATGACCGGATTCGATACATACGCAAGCATATCATAAAATAATTGACGATTAACGCAGAGCTGCGTTAGATGATTACGGTAATAACTTCTCATTTATCTTTATGTGCATGGGACTTGTAGTTCAAAGCCTGCAATTGTTAAGGGTAATTTAGTTGTTTATTTTTGCATTTAGAGCTTCAATTATTTTGGATCGTTAAGATTTAATTTGCATTTAGGGGTTTTATGTTATGTTTAGGTGCTTTCCTAATTTGTCAATTTGTTTGATCCTTTCTACAAATTACCTTAGTGTGAGTTGTGTTTAAATAGACCCATGTTTGGAATGACAAGCAAGTAAGAATTTATTCTAACCCTAAACTCATATATTTTAACATGCACATGATTCTCCAGGAAGCTCTAATCCATAAACTTGATGCTTGATTATGTATTCTGGAAAGATTTGAATGTTGATGAGTTTGCTAATTAGAGTGATCGTGAAAGGCATTGTAGGCTGCTCGGAAGGATCTGTAGCAAGAGTTCCAACATTCCTTTGACAGAATATTGAGCTTCATGATGGAAGATACAGATCCTGTGTCGAAGAATGCTATCACTGAAATAGGTTTATTCCATTTCCTGGGAAAATGTGGATCTTTGCTGAAGATGTTGGATGGCAAAGAAGACTATCTCCAGGTGTGAGAGTATATATATTATCGTCAAAGAGAACCACATCATCATCAGATTCTGCAGATGAGTGCTAGATCTGCTCCGAGGGCAAGAATCGTGTCAAGGCAAAAGAGTGACTCAATATCATCATTATCTATGTTTTCAACTTGAGAAATCTTTTCAACGAGTCCTGAGATTTTTCTTTGGCAAAATGTCCCTTTTTTCTGCATACATAGCACATCGATGATTTCTTGTTCTTTTTTTTTGAGGAATCTCCATTTTTTCTTCTTGGAAAAGTAATTCTTTCTGTATTTGGAAAATGTCTTTTTTCTTTTTTTGCATGCACAAGATTTGTCTTTTCCGTATTTGATCTGGAAATCGTAACGATCACAAGCTGATCCGAGGTTCTTGCTTTGGTCTTTGATTTGTTTGAGGAATCTCTTTTGATTGCACAACTTTTCAAGTGAAAGTAACACGTTCTGGTATAGCTCACCAATAGAGGTGTGACCAATCGGAATGTTCTTTACTTGGAGGAGTAAAGATGTTTTGTTTCCAAGAGGATCTGGAAAGCAAATTCAGAAAAATATGCTTTAAGTTGACGTCATCGATTCTATTGATGGCATAAATCGTTTTGACATTTTTCTCATAATTGATTTTCGTATCTTTTCTTTTGGAGCAACATCTCATGCTCAAGTATTCTTCTCTGGCTTAGTATAGTGATCCCGTGCACCTAAGAATTCATTGTGAACATGCATAATCAGGGCATCCACATTCAGACTCTGTCTGACCATCATTTACTTGTACGCTCCTACACCGATCCACCATTGTCTTAGTCTACCATGAAACTTTGACACGAATCTTTCTACAACAGTGGGCATGACCACTCCTGATTGTAGCAGCTTTGCAGTGCACCAGACATGCATTTCATAGATTCTGTCTCTCCATCTTGATGGTGAGATATTGTCAAACGAGAACCATTAAATGGGTCATTCTAGTATTGGCCTGATTGCTCAGGTTCTTGATGGGCTTCTTCACCAGACTCGAATGTTTCCTCATCTTCAACAGTTGGATCTTCTGTAGGTGGGTCAGTCATTAGAATGTCAAGGGACATGCTTTCATCATCTGAATCTTCAGAACAATTTTCCCATAAGGATGGTGTTTTTTCTGAAGACTGGGGTTGTGTAGCTATCTTGTTCAGCAATGAGAATATATGATTTTCAACCATAAATTGAGGAGATAGTTGGGTTGTAGGTAACTCTTTAGGAGAAGATTCTTTAGATGGTGATTTTTCTGGTTTTCTTTTTGAAGACTGAGCTGAGGTGCTTCATAGTGCTTCCTTGAGAGAAATGTCGCACTATTAAAAGGATTGTATGGGGAGAAAGTTGATAGTGGTTGAGAATATGTTGGAAGTTGAGGTAAATAAGATGTGTAAAATAGGGCTTC
The DNA here is from genome assembly GCA_033032865.1 of Dactylorhiza incarnata. Taxonomy (NCBI): domain Eukaryota; kingdom Viridiplantae; phylum Streptophyta; class Magnoliopsida; order Asparagales; family Orchidaceae; genus Dactylorhiza; species Dactylorhiza incarnata. Next base: position 19,188 of record JAWHQI010000067.1, read on the forward strand.
ATAATATCCTGTGGACCGATGATGTAAACCAAACTTAGGGTTTGAAAATACGCTATTTTTATGCGATCGTTTGCAATTTTTGAAAGTAGGCCGAACGGGCCAAATCGAATTTTCGCGCGCAAATCACTTTCAACGTTTGAACTTCAATAATACCGTTAATTTATTTGAGAAGGAACTCTTTAAGCGTTTTACAAGTGGAACTGTGGCGAGATTCATACTTCCACAAGAAAAAAAGTCACAAGCAATAATTTATAGATAAACGGCAAATTTTAACGGCGCCAACGTCCGAGGCAAGCTTATAATTACCTAACTTGATTGCATGAGATTAATCTAATGATTTAGACCAAGTAAGAAGAGGTGGAGAATACCCCAAGAATATCGCAAGCTATGGCTAGGAGTGATCTTCTCAAGCACAGTGGTGTGGGAGTGGTGGTAGACGGGCGATTGACGGAAGGAGCCGTTGTTGTCGACGTCAACCGTCGGCGAAGAGGACCCCAGGAGCGGGGAAGGATCGCCGGAAGGGAATCCATGGCCAACTTGGAGGCAGGTGGCGCTGGATGAATGTGGAAGAGTCGTTCCCGAATAGGAACTTCCCTGGTCGAGGGAATCCATGGCCAACTCGGAGGCAGGTGGCGCTGGATGAATGTGGAAGAGTCGTTCCCGAATAGGATCTTCCCTGGTCGGCGGGCGAGTAGTAGACAGGCAGATGAAGTCACGCCGAGTGGTTGGAGTCGAGGGAACACGCGGAAGTCGTGGAGTCCTTCGCTGGAGTGGTCGCCGAACTCGACGGGGGAGGCGTCGTCTGATTCCGCCGAGGCAGGTACAGGCGATGGAGGTTTTTCGGTTTAATAGAGAAACGACATGGCGTCGTCTGATCCTTCTGTAATACCGGTAACACCTCTCTGCCCTAGTTTTCTCGACCGATCGAAGCCGCCAAAGTCGCGATCGCTGCTGCGACGCGTCAAACGACGGACTCGACGGACGGCAACTTATACAGTCTTCTTGCTGATATAAATCTTTTTCCTGCAGGCAAGGTTAGTAACAGAAAACAAAATCGGCGGCGCACCGTCGATTTAGGCTCTGTTTGGGAGGACTTACTTTTATCGGTCAAGCGGTCACGACCGCATGAACCGGACCTTAATTAAGACCCGGTTCATGCGGTCGTGACCGCTTGACCGGTGAAAATAAGTCCCCCCAAACAGAGCCTTAGATGGAGAGATAAGAGGAGGGAAATTCACTGAGATACATTACTGCAAACAACATACATGCATCTGCCTGTTCGGCAGTTCAATACATAGGGGAGATGGGGCAGTTGCGGCGGTTGTGGCGTCAAACATAACCACTCCCGCCTGGTTAACGTATCCCGCTGAATTCCACATACATGCATTCAAATTCAAACAACATATAACGACACATAACGGTAAGTAAAAATTAACATTCGTATCAATACTCCCTCCTTCGAAAGATCCTTGTCCTCAATGATCAAAATCGGGGAAGATTGATTTGATGTAGAGGTAGTCCTCCCATGTTGCCTCCTCCGTTGGAGCATTGGCCCACTGAATCAGGACCTGTGCCACTGGTACTCCGTTCCGGGGAATAAGCCTCCTCTCGATGATCTTCTCTGGGACCTTCAGCTTGTAGCCCTCTGTGGTAAGAAATTCAGGAAGTGTGGTGGTGGCAGGGGCCGCTCAAATGTGTTGCCTTAATTGGGAGATGTGGAAGGATGAATGAATTTTGGATGTGGGTGGTAGTGCCAATCGATAGGCCACTGGGCTAAGCTTTTTGATGATCTGGAAGGGACCAAAAAAGCGTGGGGATAACTTGGTATAGCTGCCTTGCCGCATGCTTGCCTGTTTGTAGGGCAATAGGCGTATATATACCCATTCTCCTTCTTCAAACTCCTTCTCCCTCCTCTTCCTGTCAGCTAGCTGCTTCATGCGGTTTTGAGCCTTGCACAGGTTTTTCCTTCAGTATGTTGATGATCTTTTCCCTGTCCTGGAGAGTGGTATCGACTGCTTCATTTTTTGTCGTGGTGGGTATGTAGGGAGCATGTAGGGGGAGGGGGGGGGGGGGGGGGGGGGGGGGGGGAGGTGTTCCATATACCACTTCAAATGGGGTCATTTGGGTTGAAGTATGGTAGGAAGTGTTATACCAATATTCAGCTAGAGGGAGGCATTGATACCATGACTTTGGCTTAGTAAAGCAAACACATCTGAGATAGTTTTCTAGGCATCTGTTTACTACTTCTGTTTGCCCATCAGATTGAGGGTGGTAGGTCGTGGAGGTTTGGATGTTTACTCCTAGAAGCTTGAACAGCTCTGTCCAAAAATCACTTATGAACACCACATCTCGATCTGAAATTATAGAGTTGGGCATGCCATGGAGTTTGAACACTTCATTCATGAATGTTTGTGCCACTGTGATAGCTGTATAGGGGTGCTTGAGTGCAATAAAATGGGCATATTTGCTTAGTCTATCCACCACAACCCATATTACCTCATATCCCTTGGATGATGGCAACCCTTCAATAAAATCCATGGATAGGTCCCTCCAAATTTGATCTGGAATAGGTAGGGGCTGTAACAGTCCCAGTGGCTTCTCATTGGGGGTTTTGCATTGCTGGCAAATGGTGCAATGCTTGACATATTGGTAGACATATTCCTTCATCTTTTTCCAATAAAAATTTTGTTTGAGCTTATGTAATGTGACAAAGACCCCTGAATGGCCCCCAATGCTTGAATCATGAAAGATATTGCATAAAAGTTTTCTAACTTCTTCCTCCTTCCCAACCACAACTTTTCCTTTTCTCCTTAACCACCCATCCACCACTTGGAAGTGGGGCTTAGTATCACGATTTGCTTCATTTTCCCTTATTATCTGCTGTATCTTGACATCATTTAGTTGAGCAGCCTTCAACCTCTGCTCTAGATCAGTACTGCCTGTGAGCAATGTATGCAGGGACCCTTCCTCCTTGTCTTCTTTTCTGGATAGAGCATCTGCTGTTACATTCTCTACTCCTTTTTTTGTACTTGATGGAGTAATCATATCCAAAAAGTTTGGCCATGAATTTCTGTTGTAGGGGGGTGGTTAATTGTTGCTCCATCAGGTATTTTAGACTTTGGTGATCAGTGTGTATTTCAAAATGTGTACCAATTAGGTAGTGGCGCCATTTCTGCACAGCCAATACTATGGCTAGTAGTTCTTTCTCATAAACTGATAAAGCTGAATGCTTCTTGCCTAAGCACTTACTAAAGAAACATATGGGGTGACCCTCTTAGAGTAACACTGCCCCAATGCCTTGGTTCGATGCATCCGTTTCCAGTACAAATTTCTTTTGGAAGTTAGGCATTGCTAGCACAGGGAGGTGGTAATGGCTGACTTGAGAGCTTCAAATGCCTTTGCTGCTTCATTACTCCACTGATATGGCTTCTTTTGCAACAAGTCAGTGAGAGGCCTTGCTATACCTCCATATCCCTTGATAAATCTTCTATAATAGCCGGTAAGCCCCAAAAATCCCCTTAATTGTCTTTGGAGGTTGGGGTGGGCCAATTCTTCATATCTTCTAGTTTCTTTGGGTCAGCCGCCACCCCGTGGGCTGAGATTATATGCCCAAGATATTCTATTTGGGCCACACCAAATAGACACTTGCTTCTTTTGACATACAACTTTTCTTTGGTTAGGATTTGAAAGGTTTGTTCCAAGTGATTGAGATGTTCTTCCCAGTTCATGCTATACACTAAGATGTCATCAAAAAACACTAGTATAAACTTTCTTAGATGATTGTGGAATACCTGGTTCATTAGGCTTTGGAAAGTTTAGGGGGCATTGGTGAGCCCAAAGGCATAACCAAGAATTCATAATGTCCTTCATGAGACCTGAAAGCTGTCTTTTCAATGTCCTGAGGAGCCATCCTTACCTGATGATATCCAACCCATAGATCCAATTTGGAGTAAACTGTGGATCCATGCAGTTCATCTAGTAATTCCTCAATGACAGGAATATGAAAATTATCTTTGATGGTGTTGTCGTTAAGGCGCCTATAATCAATGCACATCCTCCATGAACCATCTCTCTTCTTCACTAGCACGATTGGTGATGAAAAAAAACTTTTACTATGCCTGATGGTTCCTTCCTCTAGCATCTCCTTTATGAGCCTCTCGATTTCTGTCTTTTGCACATAGGGGTAACGATAAGGTCTGGAATTTGAATATTTGGTTGGATCCTTCAACATAATGCGATGATCATGGGCTCTGGGAGGAGGGAGGCCATGGGGTGCTTCAAAAATATGGTGATATTTGTTTAGTAGGGTGGCTAATCCTGTATTGATTTGCTCCCTATCTTGGAGCAGTGCTTGGTTTGTCCCTTCCTGTGCCTGAGGCTGAATCCAACACACACTTAACATAGTGCATTGGGCTGGTTTTTGTATTAACTTGGACATTCTTTTCTTGTTAATGAGTGTAGTCCCCACATTCTTACTCCCCTGAAGTGATACTTTCTTACCCCCCATTGGAAATCCATATGTAGATTCAGGAAGTCCCAGTTGATTGTTCCCAATGTGATTAGCCATTGCACCCCTAACACTATATCACAGCCCCCTAGAGGCAACACCAACATATCTGCTTCAAAGGTAAGACCATGCATGGTCCATTGAAATTTGGGGCATAATTTAGTGCTGGCAATACGGTTACCATCAACGACTGCTATCTTGAAGGTTGGTATGGTTCTGGTGTGACAATTGTAAGGAGTTTGCTACCTCTTCATCAATGAAATTATGTGTACTGCCTGTATCAATGAGGATGAAAATTTGGTGTCCTTTGTATGAGCCGGTGACCCTCATAGTGTGGAAATATATGATGCCTGTGAGGGCATGCATAGACACTTGGGGAGTGATGAGGGGTTCCTGGCTAGGCATCTGCTCTTCTGGTTGTTCCACTTCTTCTGCTATATCTGCTTCTTCTTCGTCTTCTTCTGGTGCTGCCACCTCCAATACATAGAGCTGCGATGTATTTCCGCATTTATGCCCCTTAAAATACTTCTGGTCACACCAGAAGCAGAGTCCCTTTTGTCGTTTCTCATCCATCTCCTTGGGTGTGAGGCGTTTGGTGATTTTGGATGGAGCAGGCCTGCTGGAATTGGCGGCAGGCATCCGAAAGGGTGTTCTATTGCCTTCCAGAAAAGAGGCAGAATGTTGTGCCCCCTGATGATGAGAGCTCTTTGGCAGATCCACTGTGACTTGTTGCTCTTGGATACGCGCTAGTGCATAAGCTTTCTGAAGGGAGGATGGATAGAACATCCTTACAGGCAGTGAGATGTTCCTGCGTAATACTGTAAGAAACAAACTTATAGCATAATCTTCTGTGAGGATTAATTTGTTTCGCAGGGCTTCGAACTCTTCCAAGTATTGATGCACTGTTGTCTTCTGCTTCAGTTCCTTGATCTCACTCATGGGGTCGTCAAAGATTGTAGGGGCAAACCTTTGATGAATGGCTACTGAGAATTCCTCCCACTGCAATTCAGATCCGGCCAACCTGGATTTGGCAAATATCTGGTACCAAGCCAGGGCCTTATCTTCCAGATTCATAACCGCCACCTTCACCTCCATACTCTCTAGCGTGCCATCCACTTCACAGAATTGTTCGCTGCGGAAAATCCAGTCTCTGACAGCGTCGCCGACAAAGCGAGGGAACTCTAGGCATGTGCTGCGAGTGGGTAAAGCATAATTGGCTGAGGCTTGTGCCTCCTGCACCCTGGTGGAAGGCTAGGCTGTAGCCTGAGCCCTGAACTGGCCTGTTGTCAACGATAAGAACATTTGTTTCAGTTCTTCCATGGCTGTCGACTGTCGACTCTCCATTTCTTGCAGCGCTGGCTTCCAATTCCCCTCACTAAGTTGATGTATTTTGTCTTTCAAGGCGTCCACCTCCTTGCGGAGATCATTCTGCCGCGTGTGGTGGTCTCCCATGTCAAATTGCCATGGCCCGGAAAGACCTCTGATACCACTGATACAGTCTTCTTCTTGCTGATATAAATCTTCTTCTTCCTGCAGGTAAGGTTAGTAACAGAGAACAAAATCGGCGGCGCACCGTCGATTTAGATGGAGAGATAAGAGGAGGGAAATTCAGTGAAATACATTACTGCAAACAACATACATGCCTCTGCCTGTTCGGCAGTTCAATACATAGGGGAGATGGGGCAGTTGCGGCGGTTGTGGCGTCAAACATAACCAGTCCCGCCTGGTTAACGTCTCCCGCTTAATTCCACATACATGCATTCAAATTCAAACAACATATAACGTCACATAACAGTAAGTAAAAATTAACATTCGTATCACAACTACTCGACGCCCCGCAACCTCGCCAGCAATCAAACACCAGATCACCGTCGACCTCAACTTTCACTTACGGCGCTCCGTCCGAACCAGTCCCGTGTAGGGTGTCGTCGATCGTCGGCCCCATTCCGACATTCTTCCTCCGTCTAGATCGACTGAAGTTCGGTTGCTATTAGCTGTTACGGTTCCGGTTCGGTTCCTGTTCTCCTAAAATCGTGAACCGAACCGCTAAGATAACGGTTCTTCAAATTAGAACCAAAATCATATTTGGTTTGACCGGTTCCGGTTCTGGTTCCGGTTCCAATATAATTTTTGGAACCGTCGTGTTAACGGTTTCGGTTACGGTTCAACAAGAACCAAAACCAAACCGCTCACTAATGGTTCGGTCCAGTTCTATGCGGTTCGGTCCGGTTCCAAAAGATTCCAACTAGAATTAAAACCAAACTTAGCGGAATGAATGAGTGAGGTCAAAAATAAAAAACCGGAGGGGAAAAGTATACCCGCACGTTCGTTTTTTTTTCCAAGTGGAACTTCTAAGTCTAACTGTCTAAGGCCTGGGCGCAGGAATTTCGCGTCACACCAAGGGGGGATACTTTTTGTATAATACATAGTAAGTCAGATTGAAAGTTAAAAATCTGAAACCGCAAAACCACAAAATTGCACTAGACAGCACCGATTTTACAAATTCAAAGATCACGATCGTGTAATGCTGATGCAATAATGTTCATGTTGCTGAAGATCACGACTCAACATAGGGTAAAGAAATTTGAATTGTTGCTCTTGAAATCTCATTTTACAATTAAAATTTTGTTTGAAGAATATATTAGTTAATTTAATTTGACTAATTTATCAGCTACAATTAAATTTGTCTTTCATGATTACTATTAAATATTAGTTGTATATCCGCTATATTTAAAACAAAATAATTCAGAAGAATATGTGACTAAATTTGAAAATATATTATATGACTGTATAAAAACCGAAAGTACACCGCAAAACCGACTCCAAATCGCATGAATGTCAAACTACACAGCACGGTTTTGATACGGTGCGATTTTGTTCAGTTCAAAACCAACTCTCTTAGCTGCGATTGCGATTTGAGTTCAAATCGCACAAGTTTCACCCATAATAGTAAATATAGATATTATAGATATATTATAAAAAATAGCTATATAATAATAATAATAATAATAATAATAATAATAATAATAATAATAGTAATAAACGGGTTACAGTTCGATTGTGCTTCGATCCGGTTCGGATCGGTTCTAAAAATCTTGAAACTACTTGAGACTTGTATATTGCGCTTTCGGTTCCGGTCCGGATAATAAAATAAACGAACCACATCCTGACCAATGTTGCTCACGGTTCCAAAATTCAAACCAGAACCCAAATAATTCGCAAACGGTTCGGTCTGGTTCTTTGCGGTTCCGATTCGGTTTACGATTTTCGGTTTTAAATGACAGCTTTACTCATACTATTTGAGAAAAGTGTTTACTTCAAAACATAATTTTGATAAAAAAAACTGTTTTAATGAAATGAAATTTGCATAACTATTTAAAAATGAGTTTTCAAAACTCTATTTGACAATACTTTCAAACATGTGTGTTTGTGTATGTGTTTTTGTATATTTGTGTTTGTCTATGCTTTGCTTTGAATGCTTTGAACTGTTTCAAATTCCTTTGTATATACTAATTAATGTACGTTAGTTCACCTTTATATTTCGTTCAGAAAAAAACAGCTCTCAAAAAGTTGTTACCAAACAGTCTATTTGAAAAAGCTCTGTTCAATCAGCGCTTATACACATACCATCCAAACAGCCTGCAGCTTTTCAGAACAGCTCCTCAAAAAGCTCTGTCTAAAGAGCTCTGTTCAATCAGCAGCTTCTCAATCCGCAACAGCTCTCCCAAACAGACCCAAAGTCTTTACCAAACATTGCTTCTGCAACTTGACACCATGGACAAAATTTAAAATAATTGTCACCATGAACACAATTTAAAGGCTTCAAACAACCCACAAACAAGGACTTTCTTTAACAATTAGATAAAAAAAATTACTGGAATCAACATTTATGAAAATACTTACACCTAAAATTTGTGCTAAATTCATGAATCAACATCTCTAAAAATAATAAACAGAGATATATCACAGAAATTGTGGCAACAATATTTCTAAAAAAAAATTCTTCCAAAATTTCTGCACCGATCGTGAAAGGGAATGTGAAATTTGTTTGCAAAACCATCAAAAATTTATACAGACAAATTTATGCAAAAAAATTCTGCACTGATCGTGAAGGGAATCATTCATTGGTCAACCACGGGGGCAAGAGAGTAAGCAAAATTGCTTCATTTAGGATTTCGATGAGGAGGATGACGACGAAGAGGGCTTGGATGAGGAGGATGGCTTCGTTTAGGGTTTCGATGAGGAGGATGACAACAAAGATGGCTTGCCTGCGGGAGCAAGGAAAAAGGCCTCGAAGGAGAGGCTGATCGTCTACAGCACGATGCAGAGCTATTCGAAGGACGCGAAGGAGAGGCTGGTTCAGGCGGTGGGAGCCGCCGAATCGGCCGGAATCTCGATCGGATTGGGGACTGCTTCGTCGGGGCTCGCGGGAAAAGAAGGGCTCGAGGGATCGGGAAGATCAGGAATGCTCAGACGCACAGAGGCAGCGGCTGGATTGGAGGAGGGGAGCAACGGACCGAAAACGGTAGAATTTAGCATTAATTAATAAACGGAGTCTAGTAAACGCCGACCCAAACACCGCTTATTGGTCAACCGCCATTTTCTCCCAGCCGCACCGCTCCAAATCAGTCGAACCAAATTCACCCTAAGTATCTGTTCTATTTGCTTGAGGGAGTTGGACTGGATCAACTTGCTTCGGCTGTATCATTTGGGTATCTTTACTCTAATTAATTAGTTTACTTTTTATGCGCTTCGCCAAATAATTTTAAGCTTGCTCTGAACGTTCAATAACTTTTGTTATTGTTATTTCATAAGTTATTGCTTGTAGATCTGCTTGGCCGTATTATTCTCGCTAAAGATTCGACTCAAAAATACATTAGAGGTCAACCCGAGTGAAATTAACGAATTTCTTAAAATTCAAAACAATGAGCTTGATTTTTACGTGCAAAATTCAATTTTGTGCACTCGGCCTCATCAACTAGTATTGCTTTGGGGCTTGGATAGAATGAAGTTGAGCTTTGAGACCATTTAGCTCTGCCTCCTTTGGGGTCAAAATTGGCGAATTAAGAGAAACAGTGCTGACCAATTGGAGTAATTCATGGTGCAAGGCTGTTATTCAATTTTGGTCAAACTTTTTCTCTATTGTCTGTTGGGTTGCTATTATTTGCTGCAAGAGTTTGCTCAGTGTCATTGCATTTGCAGACTGTCAATTTAATGTAGCTTTTGCATGAGATACTTGCTTAGTCGTTCCATCTGGATTTTTGGTGCTCAAATTTTTATCTTCCAAGCATGAGAAGTCCTATCTTTATCAAACTCCAACGGAGGAAATTCTTCATCATAAGAAGTTGGTTGGAGCATGTTACATTCTGATCCTTTAGAATAAAGGACACAATAGTCCATCTTTTCAGATGCCTAGCCAAACAATCCTACTTTTGGATCTCCTATTTTGTAATGTTCCTCGAACAGACGTTGTGTTGACTTCTTTTGTTTCTTCGCCCTTTGGGTGGATCATCGTTATCGGAATCATCATCACATTGATCTGTTTCACACTTGTCATAAAAACAGACGTCAAAAAATGGATGACCATCTTCGTCTTTCAATTGATTGACATGTAGTTCATCTGATCTGAAATAAAGGATGGGGACATTGAGCCCAAATTCGTCTTCAATCATCTTTATTTTCGAAGAGAAGATGGGGGACTTGCTGGAGAAGTTTTCTCAGTTAAACATAATTCCCACCGCGCCGTCCTTCTTTCTTATAAATGAGGATTTTACATAGTGAATTAGTTGATTATCATTTTGTATTTTCTCATAGTGTGTGACCCATGACTCGAGAAGAATTTTAATGAGCTCATCTTTTGGAAGTTGCTTTGGGACATTGACGCAAGAGGAGCTTGAACGAGCGTCTATTTCTAGGTAGAGAGCGTAGAGAGCTTCGATTGTGGCTTGAGAAAGGCTTAAGTCAAAGGAATGATTTTGGACCTGATCAACCATTTGATAATAGAGAGTAGCAACATATGTGTATGCAACTTGAGGTGCACCAACAATCTGAAGCTGAACTTTAAGATTGTTGTCAATAAGAGGATCATCAAGCCTCGTGTTGAAATTTGGGAAGAGCGTCACAAATACTGTGTCTGTATCCAGGGTAGTCTAGATAACCACGATGCAGACATGGTTGTATTGCTGAAACCTTGTGTCTAGTAGTGCTAGTCTAGCAACGACCGGGAGGTCTTTCCTTGCGTGCAAAGTGAAATCCATTCCAACTGCTCCAAAATGGACATGTGAGTAACCATGCGCCCTCTATTGCTCTGGAAGTGACTCGCTTAGTTGTATAGGGATGATCTGTTCTACTTCTGTAGCAGAAATTGGCACTTGCTCTAGTCTTGAGGCTATGACAAGCTCCCTTAAAATGAGCGTCTTGTTGGGAGAGAGTACTTGCCTAAAAGCCCGAGAAATAGGGTTGTGTTTCTTAGTAAAAGTTTTGTACAAATTTAAGAGAGGGAGGTTGGTCACTAGAATCCTACTCCTACTATCTTCAGAAAGGTAATCGACTTTATAAAGCAAATCAGAAATTTTTAATGTAGATGATGAAATGAAGGAACTACTAGGAGAAGAAAAAGAAGATGAAGGGGTAAGATGATTAGGATGGCCATAGAATTTAGAGTCCTTACTTTTCAAGATTCTCCTTTGGTATTTTGGTGTCTTACTATCATACCGAATGATACAACCGTCCTAAAATTCTTGTGATAATCTGAGTTTATACCCACTGCCACATTCCATAGTAGCTTATAGGGCCACAACTCCAAATTAAAATATGAATTCTCGTCAGATTTTAGTTATAAGATTTCTGGTGTGGATGATCCCTTAGAAAGGGCAACCACAAAGCATACTTTCTATATACCACATGTAAGTCACCATGAACATTGCTTGTTGATGCCTGGAAAATCCCAGCTCTAAATTTTCAGATCTAGGCAGCTTAAGGTTACTGGTCCGGCGATCCAACTTCACAGATCGAAGGGCAAGGTCAAAGAGACCAAGAGAACTCAAAAAGGACACCATTGTTGGATCTTATGGCGCCCTTAGAGGGGGGGGGGGGGGGGGGGATAAGGGGTTTATGAATTTTTTTGTAAAATGAGAGATTTATAGAAAAACAAATTTCTTCTTTACTGTTGCTACCGCCTGAACGCTGGACGTTAGCTCTCCAGAAAATTAAGCTTCTCAGAATTATGTCAAAGTGATTTTACTTATGAAAACTTTAATGAAGTACAATTCCAAAAAATCAGAGATAATGAAAATGAATATTGTATTACAAAGAGAATATTTCAATAACGCTTGAAATTAAAGGCGACAATGTAAAATCAATTTTTGTTCCTTCACCGATCCTTTTCCCAAGGATCGGTTGGCTATAGCCTATCTTTCCTCAGATAAGGCCTCTATCCACCCCTTAGATCTACCCTTGACCTAGTCTCCACGCACAAGATGACGAATTACTCCTAAAACCGAACCCGGCCTAGTCGCCACACACAAAACTGCGAATTCACTACCGTTTACAAGAAAATAATGAAAAATAAATAAAAGTAAATTCAGAATAAAAACTCCCTATAATGAAGAGTTCTGAAGGAGATGTTGAAGACACACAATGAACATCATCGAAGTTGAAGCAAGCGTCCTTCTTCAAATTTGACCGTTGGGAATCTCATTCTCAATGGTGGTGTAGGGAGTGCTCTCTGAATTCGGGGATGACATGCTCTCACAAAAGATTGGAGTGAAGGCTTGGAAGATTAATAATTGAGCAACGAAATCAGTTCTTTAAATAGACACGGGAGCTAACGCCTGGTGTTAAGAGTTAACACCATCGTTAAGGATCGTGTACGGTCGTTGCTGAGATCGTGCAATCGTCGGGATTGTGGCAGATCGTGGACTCAACACGAGCGTTAACTCCAACGCTGGCATTGTCTCTGGCTTCTTGACGGATTCCTTTTCGACGTCATTTCAACTCAACGGATTCTTTCTCGACGAAAGTTAACGCGGGGCGTTAACTTCTAACGTCGAGCGTTAGATCTCTTTTCAGAGAATCGTCATTAATAACAATCCAATTCATAGAGATATGTACCTATAGTACTTGCACACTATAAACACAACCAAGATCAAATACATAGTGTGATTTGTTATTCTCGAACTAAGAGATGTGGAATACAAGCTCCAACAATCTCCCCTTTTGATAATAACAAATCCACTAATAAGAAATAAACTTTAATACATGCATACTCCCCCTATATGGATACTCCCCATACATGAATACATTTTCTATTTTACTCCCCTTAAATAATAGACATTTTCAATTTATATCCACAATTTATTTCTTCAATTTATTCTCCCACTTTTGTTATAATCAAAATAAGGTGGTTTAGAGTAGTCACAATATGAAATATTATGCACTATGTAGATATATAATAACAGCTTTTTGAAAAATTATGAACACAGCGAAAGCAATATTGAACATATTTAAGAATTTGTAAGTACAAAATATAATAAGCTTTTAAATCAATTAAGTAGATGTTTTGAATTTAGATACACAAGTTGCAAGTATTTTTGATATTGGTAATAGAAAATTTGCAAGCATGATTACAAATATTAAGAAAGGATATGCTTTACAATGTAAATTAATTTACATTTCAAGTAAACATAAACATTGTAAAGATCATGGTTTGCTATCTAGTGCAATTACTTAAGTTTGTAGAGAATAGTGTAGATGAGCATTAGGATCTAATTCTTATTAGTAGAAGTTTTATGAAAGATAATGATGTGTACAAAATAGTGTTTTGATAAAGTATACAAGTGAATCAATCAAAAACACATGACATGTATAATGAAATAACACAGCATTAAAAACACAAATAATATTACTTCCACAATATTTCAACACATAAAGATATATATATATATATATATATATATATTTTATAGAGAAGTGGTAAAAATTTGTTTGCACAGGACACTTTACAGTTTTTGGTGGAGTTTTTCTTGTCATCTATTTTTATTTGATTTTGATTTTTATGACCAAAGACTCCAAATTCACTTGTTTTTTGCAAACATAGAAATTTTATTTTATATACCACATTTCTCTAATCACAAGTGCATGAAAACAAAGAATTGAAATAACCAATTCAATATTGTGTAGGTAATCTATTTATGCATTTTAATTATTTATGTTATCACACTACACAATTATGCAAGAATAAGATTGTAAACACATTTAGGTTATCAAAAAATAAGTGAGTGAATGAATCATTATCAAACATAATTAATTACTCATACTTAGAGGCATGCTAAGCATTTCTACACATACTTATCTATAATCAATTTCATTGCACATAACAAGATAATTTTCAAGACATGACAAATGCAAAACAATGTTTTTTTAAGAAACTTGAAAGATAAAATTAAACATTGTAAATAATCTTTAAGTAATAAATATAATCATCCTTGAATTAAGCATTTAAGCATAATTTTGTAATCATTTTTAAAAAAATACTTAAAAATAGAAAACTTTTTTAAAAATAGAGAAATAAAAATAAAACACTGCATTAAAATAATACCATAAATTTGTCATAATGACAAAAAAAATTTTGGAGCAAAAGGGGCTAACGCCAGACGTTAGCTTCTTAACGCCAAAACATAACTACAAATATTGATTTTTTGAAAAATGTTTTTCATAATTCATTTGTATTATAAAGATGCATTCTTACTGTTGAAATTTCAGAGATTATAAAGATGATTTGAGTGTTCATTTAGCATGTTTTTGGTGATTTTTTATAAAACTATTTTTATATTTTTAGTAGTTTTGAAATAGTTTTTATTAAAGAAACGGACATATAAAATTTTAAAATTATTGTTGTTGCGGGTCGCTTAGGGCTCTTGGTAGACCAGTTTACTTGAACCACCTTAGCTCGGGAGCGAACCAAGCGCGCAAACAGACAATTTGAGATTCGTTGAGTACACTGAGACTTTTTAACGTGGAAAACCCGGAAAGGGTAAAAAAACCACGCGACTAGAGCTGTGCCGACCAAACTTCACTATCTTCTGGGGGTTACAATCTGGTACTTAGAACTCGAGCGCGACAGGCCGCTGCTCGTTACAATAATAGAGAAAGAGAGAGAGAGAGAGCTCTGAGGGTGACAGGCCACCTCTCGGAAAACTAAGTATTTTTCCTTCTGAGAATGTTAGAGAACAAAAGTGAGAAGGCTCCGGAGAACAAAAGTGAGAAGGCTCCGGAGAACAAAAGTGAGAAGCGGTATCGCCTTTCAGGACGAAGGAAACCTTCAAGTCCGCGAAGGAGATCTTCAAGCGCCGAAGGAGAATTCCGCAAAAGTCTGCAAGGAGCTCTCCCGGGTGCAGAAGGCAAAGTCCTCTCAAATGAAGCCCTGGGGCTCCTTTTATAGCTTTGGCCGAGGGGTAGTCGGGTAATTTCGCCGTTGTAACTTCCATAAATACCTGGCGGATGAATCATATTTTCTGGTTCGAGGCACACTGATCGCCATTTTTCGTAAATGACTATCTTGCCCTTCGGGCAGTTCGGGCAGTTTTGTTGGAGGCGAAAAAGGCGACAAGCTGTTCCTGAAATCCGAGAAACTGGAAAGATAAAAAGTGAGCATGCTGAAAAGACAAAATGTGAGAAGTCAGAAAGACAAAAAGTGAGCTGAGCGCGCTCAGAAGCGTTCTGAGCACGCGTGAGCGCGGAGGCGTTCTGAGCGCGCGTGAGCGCGGAGGCATTCTGAGCGCGCTCAGAAGTGTTCTGAGCGCGAGCAAGCGCGGGTACATAAAAAGGGAAGTCGAGCCCCCTGAGGGGGAACTGGGTTCCGACCGGGCACTCCGCAGGACCCTATGCAGGAGGGGATGACCTGGCCGTATCCGCACGCGGCGCTACAAACGGAAAACATAATATTGGGTCTAGATGCGCTTAACTATGGCAATGAGCCTATCATTCCTCTATATAATGTTTGATCAATAGAAATACCGGCTTCATCTCTTCCTAACTTTAGTGATGCACTCATTGGTGTATATTAGCTTGTCAAATCAAAATCTTTTAAGAATATCATGAACATATTTAATTTGATAAATAAAAATTCCATCTTGTCTTTGTGAGATTTGAAATCCTAGAAAATAAGTGAGTTCTCCTACCAACCTCATTTCAAATTCATTTTTCATCACTAAAACTACTTCATTACATAACTCTTCATTAGTGGCTCCAAAAATAATGTCATCCACATAAATTTGCAATATAATCAAATCATTAGTTACTTGCTTAATGAAGAGTGTATTATCCACACTTCACATTTTATAACCGTGCTTTATTAAAAATAAAGTTAATCTATCATACCAAGCACGCGGCGCTTGCTTTAATCCATAAATCGCTTTTTCTAACTTATACACATGATTAGGAAATTTTTCACTCACAAAACTGGGGGGTTGTTCTACATAAACTTCTTTTTTTATAATTCTGTTCAAAAATGCACTTTTAACATCAATTTGAAACAATTTAAATCTTTTAAAAACTCGCAAATGCAAGAAATATTCTAATTGATTCAAGGCGAGCAACAAGTGCAAAAGTTTCATCAAAATCTACCCCTTCGATTTGTGAATACCCTTGTGCAATTAGTCTAGCTTTATTCCTTGTAATTCTAGAGTCACCATCTAGTTTATTTTTAAAAATCCATTTGACACCTATAATCGAATGATTAGATGGTCTCTCTACTAAATTTCAAACCTTGTTACGTTCAAATTGATTTAATTCATCATCCATAGCTAAAATCAAAATTCATCATTTAAAGCGGTTGAAACGTTTTTTTGGTTCTATTTCGGATACAAAACAAAGGTTTGAAAAAGACTCATGTAAAGAAGAACGAGTACTTACCCCTTTTGATGGTTCTCCTATGACAAGCTCCCTTGGATGATCCTTTGAAAATTGTAGCACACTTGGAGGAATATATTACACATGTTCCTCTTCTTTCTCCTCTTCTTTTTCTCCAAGCGATTCAACATCCTCATGCTCCAAAGGGGAAAGCGGTTCGTCTTTGTTTCCTGTACGATTAGTTTCTACACAAGGAACAAACTCATCAAATTTTACATGAATAGACTCTTCAACTATTTTAGTTCTTTTATTATAAATTCTATAAGTCTTACTAGTTGAAGAGTAACCAATGAAAATTCTCTCATCACATTTTCCATCAAATTTTCCTAATGCATCTCTAGTATTTAAAATAAAACATTTGCAACCAAAAATATAAAAAATAAGATACATTAGGTTTTCTTTTAAAATAAAACTCATAAGGTGTTAATTTTAAAATAGGTCAAAGCATGGCACGATTAATAATATAACATGAAGTATTAACTGCTTCGGCCCAAAATGATTTAGGCAACCCATATTCACAAAGCATAATGGGTGTTAGCTCTTGAAGGATTCTATTTTTCCTCTCCACTACACCAATTTGTTGTGGTGTGCGTGGAGCGGAAAACTCATGTTTAATTCCTAAATCATTGCAAAAAGTGGAAAACATATTATTTTCAAATTCTCCTCCATGATCTGAGCGTATGCATTTAATTTTTAAATCAAGTTCATTTTGAATACGAATGCATGGTTTAGTAAATTCAAGAAATGCATCGGATTTGGAAGATAGAAATAAAGTCCAACAAAATCTAGAATAATCATCAATTATTACTAAAGAATATATTCTACCACCTAGACATGAAGTGCTAATCGGTCCAAATAAATCCATATGAATTAATTGAAGTGGTCTAGTAGTAGAAATTACATTTTTGCTTTTAAAAGAATTTTTTGAAAACTTTCCTTCTTGGCAAGGCGTACAAAGAGAAGATAAATTTCCATTAAGCATAGATAATCCCTTAATTAATTTATCTTTTGAAATTTTCAAAATAAGCTTGGTGCTAGAGTGACCAAGACGCCTATGCCAAAGTTCTAATTCTTTATTTTTAGAAATAAAGTATTTTAAAGAAGAATTTGAAAGATTATTAAAGGCAATCATATAAACATTATGCATCCTAGGTGCGGTGAGTACGATATCATTTGTTTCAAAATTTATGATTTTGCAAAGATTTGTAGATGATTCAATTAAATCATTTAAACCCTTATCACATAATTGACTAATTGATATTAAATTATGTTTCAAACCATCTACAAATAAAACATTAGAAATTGAAAATAATTCATTACCCACTGTGTCGATGCCCATGATCCTTCCTTTTCCGTTATCTCCAAAAGTTACCAACCCTCCTTTCTTCAACTCAAGACTAAGGAACTTTGCTTTGTTGTCCGTCATGTGTTTGGAGCATCTCGAGTCCAAATACCACACGTCCTTTTTGTCCTTAGTCTGCCAACATACCTAAAAAGGAGATGAGAGTAAAGATCCGGATACCCAAGAGGTTCCTCCCATAGAATAGGTGGAAACCTTAGGCACCCAGATTTGCTCTATAGCACTACGACCCTTCTTCCTACATGAGTCTGAGGTGTGTCCAAACATATGGCATTTGACACACGATATAAAAGAGGATGAAGCCCTTTTTGGAGTTTTGGATAAACTCTTGCAGGAAGATGACATAACATTTGAATTCTTAACTGAATTTTATTAACAGAAATAAAATTTTTGGATTTATTGCTAACGCCAACGTTAATAGTTAACGCTGAGCGGTAACTCCCAGTAACATATCCAAGGCCATATTTGGCACTACTATGACATTGGTTGACCAAGATCATGTTCAGAGATCTTTGCCCAACTCCAAATTTTTTAATAGCCATATTTAACTCATGAATAAGAGCTTTGAGAACGATGTTTTCCGTTACTAACATAATGCACCGATTTGCAAAACTCTTCTTTCCTTCTTCTATTTAAGAAAGAGAGGTTTTAAAAGTTCTTTCTAAATTCCCCTTCTCCTTAGTAAGAATTTTGATATTGGAGTGAGACTTAGAAAGAGCTTCTTCAAGTTCTTTCACTCTTGCCAATGAGTGATTGCACTCTTGGCAAGAAACCTTCTCTTTCCCTAATAGTTTAGATAATTTTTTGTTTTCTTTTAACAAAAGTTTATTTTCAGAATTTAGAATCTCAATATCATTTAAACTTTTATCAAAAAATTTGCATGTTTGTAAATACTTAATATATAAATCATCGTAAGTAGTGGGGAGAGTTACCTCAGTGTCGCTTTGGACACTACTTTCATCATCGAATGGCTTGTTACTTTTTCCCATAAGGCACATATTTGCCTCTTCTTCATCGCTAGTGGATGAGCCGCTTGAATCCTCGGAGGAGGAGTCATCCCATGTAGCCGCTTTTAGGACCTTCTTCTTCTCTTTTCCCATGTGCCACTTTTCTTTATGCTCTTTCAGATATTTTGGGCACTGGCTCTGGATGTGTTTGATCTTTCTGCAATGGAAGCACTCCGATGGTGGTCGCTCATCATAGTCCTCATCGCTACCTCTTCCTTTCTTTGATGAGGATCCCTTCTTGATGAAATATTTCTGGAAGGTTTCTCCATTTCAGATTCTTCATGAACCTTTTGAACTTTTTTCATAAAAAGGCTGTCCTCGTCCTCTTCATTGTCATTTCTGTTAGCCCCCTTCTTTGATTTTAAGGCCAAAGTCTTCTTCTTTGGCTCCATGTTGTACTCTTGTTGTTGAATTTTGAGTGCAACCTCATGGGTCTTGAGGTTCCCAATGAAGCTCTCAATTTGGAGCTTCTTCAAATCGTGCGACTCTGAGATAGCCGTGACCTTTGGATTGAACTTTGGAGGGAGAGACCTTAGAATTTTTCTCACCAAGACACCGTTGGAGAACACCCTTTCAAGTACTTTTGAGTCATTCAGAATCTTGGTGAACCTTGTGTACATTGAATCTACGTCTCCATCCGCCTCCATCCGCCTCCATCCAAAATTTCTCATATTCAGATTCAAGTTGGAAGAGCTTTGAATCCTTGACATGCGAAGTACCTTTATGAGTAATTTCTAATAAATTTCATATGTCATAAGCTATTTTGCAAGCACAAGTTCTATTAAATTCCATTCTATCCAATGCACAAAATAACGCATTCATTGCTTTAGAGTTATTCTTACATCTCAACTTATCATTGTCATCACATCTATCTCTAGGTTTTTCCATAATAACATCTCTAACAACTAATGTTGGTGGAGAGTAGCAAACTTCTACCATGCCCCAAACGTCATTATCTAAAGCAGTTAAAAACAACGCATTCTTATTTTCCAATAATTATAACCAGTACCAGTAAATAGTGGAGGTCTACTTATCCCTTGACCCTCCAAGAAAGCATGATCACGATGCGCCATTATTCCCGGTTGTGAAATCATTTTGGAATAACCCGCTCTGATACCACGTGTTGGATCTTATGGCGCCCTTAGAGGGGGAGGGGGGGGGGGGGGGGGGGGGGGGGGGTGAATAAGGGGTTTACGGATTTTTCTGTAAAATGAGAGATTTATAGAAAAACAAACTTTTTCTTTACTGTTTCTAACGTCTGACGTTAAGAGTTAACGCTGGACGTTAGCTCTCCAGAAAATTAACTTCTCAGAATTATGTCAAGGTGATTTTACTTATGAAAACATTAATGAAATACAATTCCAGAAAATCAGAGAATGAAAATGAATATTGTATTACAAAGATAATTACAAAGATAATATTTCAATAACACTTGAAATTAAATGCGACAATGTAAAATCAATTTTTGTTCCTTCATCGGTCCTTCTCCCAAGGAGTGGTTGGCATAACCTATCTTTCCCCGGATAAGGCCTCTAGCCACCCCCTAGATCTACCCTTGACCTAGTCGTCATGCACAAGACGGTGAATTACTCCCTAAACCAAACCTGGCCTAGTTGTCACACACAAGACGGCGAATTCACTACCGTTTACAAGAAAATAATGAAAAAATAAAAGTAAATTCAGAATAAAAACTCCCTATAATGAAGTGCTTTGAAGGAGATGTTGAAGACACACAATGACCATTGTCGGAGTAGAAACAAGCATCCTTCTTCAAATTTGACCGTTGGAAATCTCCTTCTCAATGGTGGTGTAGGGAGTGCTCTCTGAATTCGGGGATGAAATGCTCTCACAAAAGATTGGAGTGAAGGCTTGGAAGATTAACATTTGAGCAACGAAATTAGCTCTTTAAATAGATACAGGAGCTAACGCCTGACGTTAAGAGTTAACGCCAGCGTTAAGGATCGTGTATGGTCGTGGCTGAGATCGTGCAACCGTCGGGATCGTGGCAGATGGTGGACTCAACGCGAGCGTTAACTCCAATGCTGGCGTTGTCTCTAGCTTCTCGACAGATTCCTTCCCGAGTCATTTCATCTCGACGGATTCTTTCTCGATGAAAGTTAATGCGGGGCGTTAACTTATAACGTCGAGCGTTAGATCTCTTTTCAAAGAATCGACATTAATAACAATCCAATTTATAAAGATATGTACCTATAGCACCTGCACACTATAAACACAAGCAAGATCAAATACATAGTGTGATTTGTTATTCTCAAACTAAGAAATGTGGAAGACAAGCTCCAACACTCATGTGCTGCGGCGGGGAAGTCCCATCACGTACCCAAAAGTTTAGAATAAACTTTCCCTCCATAATCAAAATGGTCGAGCAAGGTACGAGAAAGGCACCTACTTGGCGAGTATCTAAAATGGTGACCAAGGGGGATGGTCAAGATCTCACGGTCTAAGTCTTCGAAAACATCTTCTAAAAGCTTAGCCAAAGGTGCAATTCCTGGTACCCATGGGGTCTTATTTATAAGCAAATCTTGGGGGGGTCAATTATAACCCGACCCAACCCAACGAGATTACCTCTTTGGACTCGGCGACTTGGCATGTATGGGGGTAATGTCGCCTACACTTGGAGATACCCTGATAGTCGCCCACCTGGCGAGTATGGGGTGATTCTCGCCCATAATCGCACAGGCCTTCAACTGCTCCTGCTAACCTTCTCTTTGAGTTTGACTTCTGCATTGACCTTTGACTCTTACCTACGTGGCCTGAATGGGTCTACCCTCGACGAATATGGGTTACACTGCCGGTTTATCAAGATAAATTAAAACAAAATTTTTCCAAATGCTGAATCTGATGATGATGTGGTTCTCTTTGATGATGACATCTTGCACCTCTAGTAGTTGTGGCAAGGCTATGTACATTTCAAAGTTGGTTCATAACAAACTGGTATCAGTACCACCGGTCCCTTCCTATCCACAATAACAATTTATCATTCACCATCCTCCTAAACAAGGACTATGCATGGATCCCAGTTTTGCAGATACATTCACTCTAACGCTCTGAACCCTTCATGATAATTTCTGCAAATAACAAAACCCATATGTGTATCCAATCACGTGAACAATGTGGCCCCTCAATCAATTGTATTCCATGCACATCTATGCGCAAGCTTCTTCTACATCCCCCGTTACATCGACACTTTAGTACGACTCCTTCGTCTATCCTCATCGATCTAGATTCTCCAATGACCCACTATTTTGCCTACCAGAAATGCTCCTTTGAGCCAGATTTAGATCATTATTATCAATCCTTCACAACCATTGATGTTTATGCATCCAATTCTTTTTCACTAAAGTTCCGCTCCCTTTGTTCTACCAAAAGGGAGCCATCACCCTGTAAGCCCCCCACCCCCCCCCCCCCCCCCCCCCCCCCAAAAAAAAACAATAAGTAAATCAAAATAATAATAAACTAAACCCAGTTCAGGGAGAGGGGGTCTTACTGCCCAAGGAGGCCACTTAGCACTTCCCGGGTGGCAACGACCTACCCTCTCAAGCACTGATTGGTTGCCTTGTCAGGCACAAGAATCATCAAATCACATCAGAGTCACATTGCGGAAGCAGAAGTAAGAGAAAACTAACAAGGCAGCAGATATATACATCTAATCAAAAAGCCGTAGCCTACTGTTTACACAAACGACCTGGTGGGCTACAAGTAACTACTACAACAAACACTCTTTATTTAGCCCTATACTCTAGGACTCACGTCACGGAAGACATGGGGTGAGGCTGGAGTATCCGATCGGGCAATCTCGAGGGCTGGTAAATCATCCGGCGGCGCGGAGGCTTCGCGCTATCCCATCTCCTGTGAATGGTCAAGAGAATAACCGTTAGTCACAAAGCTAAGTGGAAAACACATCCCCTCCCCGGATCCGTATTCTGGGGGCGGGCTTAAGTACCAGAAATAGATAGCCGAAGCAAGAAACGGTTAGCAGCAGGCGTGTATATATATATATATATATATATATATATATATATATATATATATATATCGGGCATTCAAGCAATATTATTAGTTAAATAATGGGAGTGCGCAATAATCTATCTTGCACACACACAACATGTGTTCAAACCCGTACACAAATCCCTATGTCGACATAGTTTGCACCGATTTCCTTCCAGCAGGGTAGCGAACCCTGCGGGCCTCACTGATGTGGACATCAGTGACAGTGGCCAGTCCTGCCACTTCTGAGCGTAGTCGTACTGTATCACCCAAGCTCTCTTGTACAACTTGGTGTACTACTTGGATGTGAGCGACATCCGGCGATTTCTAGATTTAGGCCGACTAATGGAGGCAATTCAGCTGGTTCGAAGTGGTGATAACCCGCGGTGCACATCTCCCTGTCGCCATGAGTCGTCAACCCTCCCGCAGCGGTACGAACGGTCTGCGGGCGTGACTGACCCGCCACTTTTACAGCAAGCAGATCACAAACATTTTAAAGAAAGGAACAACTACTTTAGGTCTGTCGCGACTTTCTTGACTCTACCGGTTGCCCAACTTTTGACTGGGAGACGCAACGGATGTGTGGGCACATTACTTGGGGCTAACTCTGGAGGAGATACTCAATTCGCAGTTATGCCCAACTAAGGCCTCACCAGCAGAAACAATCGTCCGCTAGAGCCAAACCTGAGTTAACATCCTGAGTATAAATACGATGATTATGGTGTGAAATAAACAGCGATGCTGAGTAATAAATCATTTCACAGAAAGGAAGACCGAAAGCAAGGTACAGAATAATTGGACTAGTACGAGACTGGATTAGCGAGCAATAAACAGTTGACCAGTGCGGGACTGGAGTATCAAAAAGAACAACCAGAAAGCAGTAAATAGCTGACCAGTACGAGACTGGAATACTGACGAGAATGAATAAAGGAGAATAAATAGCGGACCAGTACACGACTGGATTACTGAAAGAATATGTAAAAGCAGTAACTATTGGACAAGTGCGAGACTGGAGAATACTGACCAGAATGAATACAGGCGATTAAATAGTGGACCAGTATAAGACTGAATTACTGAAAGAATATGTAAAAGCAGTAATTATTGGACCAGTACGAGACTGGAGAATACTGACGAGAATGAATAAAAGCGAATAAATAATGGACCAGTACAAGACTGGATTACTGAAAGAATATGTAAAAGTAGTAACTATTGGACCAGTACGAGACTGGAGAATAAAAAATAAAAGACAGGTTAGTAGTCCAATCACTCCATAATCAGAAGGCTTCAGTTTCATCTCCGTTCTTAGGAGGAAAGTTTTGTTCTTCCTCTGTTCATAGGAATCTCTTCTTCATTCTGTCTATCTTAGTTATAGTTCGGGGGTTATCTTAAATGCAACTCATATTTCATACAACTCCTTATTATTGTGCGCTTTGAGTTCACACATTTATTTATCGAGTCGCTATTTATTTGTAATGTCGCCTCACGATCGTGATCCGATCGTGTGTTTCGATGCCTTTACCTCAATCGTTTTCTCAAAATAATTGGTGAGCCCACCATTTATCTCTAAATGATTCATATAATTTTATATTGTATCCAAAGTAACATGTCAAGGACCCACCAATTTTTTTCCAACTATTTCAGTCCATTTTAGGGTTTTATTTTGCTCAAAAAAAAATCTTATTTAGGCTATTAGAATTATCAAAATAGTTGATAAAAATCCCAAACTTTGATAGTGACTGTAAAATGGCCAAAACTTGAGCCTATAATTTTTCATGAATTTTCCAAAGCTGTTTGGGCATTTTATTCCTTTAATTAAAATTGTAAAGGCTCTTTAAAATAGCAAAACCCATCCTAAAATTCTCAAAAAATTACAGAAGATAGCCCTCTGGGTAGGGAACATTTTTCATGTTGAAAGTTTTTGCCCTAGAAGCCTAGGTTTGCCTTAGAAAAATCAGGAAAGTTATTAGTAGGGTGGGGTGCGGATAGAGGATTCCAGGGGGCAGGAGGGCGTTGGACCGAGCGCGGTTCTTCAATCCCCACAGCCGATCTGCAGCCGATCCACCATGGGGGCGCACAAATTCATGCAGGGGGGGGGGGGGATAAGGTGGCGGGGGCCGTCCGATCTCATCATGGAGATCGGACGACCCCCGTCTCTTGAAGGGGCTGCAAGGAGTGGCGGCCGCTGCCACCGCCGGCCGGCAGCCGCCAGGCATCGGCGCCGCCCCCGGTTGGCTCTCTGGGGGCCGGCGATCAATCCGACGATGGGCCGGCAGACTGGTGCCGCCGGCCACCGTCAGATTTTAAGGAGGAGGAGGGGCGGGGGCGGTGGCGCGGTCTGCATCGGCCATGCTGGCCAATGCCGCGCAACCTCTCCCACTAGGAGGGTCTTCTACTTCCCCCGACTGGGTCGTCGGGGGTGGTGCTGGCCTCTGGTGGTAGTCCAGCGGCCAGGCACCGCCGGCCGCCACCGACACTTGCCGCTGAGGTGGTACAGGTTAACGGGGGGGGGGGGGGGGGGGGGGGGGGGGGGGGGGGGGGGGGCTTTCGGGTGCCCCTCCCTTCTTCAGAGCAGAGTTCCCCGGGTGGGGACCTGCTTTCCCAATGCCATCATCGACGATGGGGTGAGACTCACATGACCGAGCCACCACCCGGGACTGGACATGGCTCGGGTAGCGCTGGCGGCGCTCCGACGATTGTGGGGGGGGGGGGGGGGGGGCGGCATGCCACCGGGGAGTAGGAAGGGGGAGGGGAGGGAGTCCACCTGTAGAGGGGGGGGGGGGGAGGGGGCTCGGGAGGTGGTGGGCCGTCCGACCATTGGAGGTGGCGGCGGTGGGGGGCTTGGAGGTGGCTTTCCGGCGGAATGGGGGCTCAGGCAGGGGAGGAGGCTGGCTGGGGGTGTGTCCAGAGAGGGGAGGGGGCTGGGTTCCCTTTATAGGGAGGGAGGGGTCCTTCCTCCCTTTCTCTCGATGTGGGACTAAAGGCAGGGAGGGCGGGGTGAGATATTTCTCTCCCCCCTCCCTCCACTATCCTAAGGTGGGCTGCCCACCCATGGGGCAGCCCCCTTTCATGGTGGGGAGGTAAGTGGGAGTCCCCCCTAGGAAAATTCTAAAAAGAATGGGCTTTGGGGGGGGGGGGGTTGACCAAGGTCAACCCTAGGGTAGGTCCCCCATGTGGGTCAGGGCCCAAGGGGTCCAATATGTCGGGTGAGGGGTCACTATCGGGGTATCAAATCAATATGGGTGCGTGCACACTTTTCAGTGTGACATATAGCTTGATTTGACTGTGGGTTGACTTTCTGATGCCGGAATTGGTTACCACAAACTTCGTTGTTCTCGTTTTGACTTTAGGAGTCCACCGAGACTTACTAAAGTTGATTCCGAGTTCGTATGCTTAGTATTTCAAAAATTATGTCGCGGCGGTCTACAAAACCTAAAACGGACATATTTCCCGTATGACCTCGGATTGAAGTGCAACAAATTCCGTTGCGCTCGTATTGGCTATACGAGTCTACATAACTGACATAAGTCAATTCATAGTACGTGGTCACTATTCCACAATAGTGTGGTTGTGACGCGCTACGATACTCAAAATGGTCATTTTCCCGAAATGACGTCAGATTGAAATGAAACGAGTTCCGTTGCGCTCGTATTGGTCATACGAGTCCAACGGAACTGACGGAAGTCAATTTGGAGTACGTATGGTCACTATTCCACAATAGTGTGGTTGTGACGCGTTACAATACTCAAAATGACCATTTTTCTTAAACGACCTCGGATCGGGATGGAATGAGTTCCGTTGCGCTCGTGTTGGTCATATGAGTCTAACGGAACTGACGGAAGTCAATTTGAAGTATGTATGGTCACTATTCCACAATAATGTGGTTGTGACGCGCTACGATACTCAAAATGGTCATTTTCCCTAAACGACCTTGGATCGGGATGGAACGAGTTCCATTGCGCTCATATTGGTCATTCGAGTCTAACGGAACTGACGGAAGTCAATTTGGAGTTTCCTAGCACAATATCCCCTAATTGGGTCACTTTCTACCTTTTGGGGTTACTTTTATTGGGTCCACTAGGGTCTAGTGACCCAATAAAAGTCGGGATGTTACAATCCAATAAAATAAAAGGATTTTCGTCCTCGAAAATTGCCTAAGGTAGGGGTTATGTGACATACCTGGGGGAAGAGTGTCGGGTATCTCTCTCGAACAAGTGTTTCTGGTTCCCATGTAAACTCCACGCGTCCGCAGTTTGACCATTGAGATACTTTTGTTCCGTAGTTCCTTGACCTTGGAATCCACTATCTTCACTGGTTCGAGCAAAATGGATCGGTCAGATTGCATTGATGCTGGTGGTGTAGAAAAATGTTGATCTGGTTGGCGAAGAGCACGTCTTAGTGATGAAACGTGGAAAACGTCGTGGAGGTTTCCCAATTCAGCTGATAGGGCTAGTCTATATGCCACAGGGCCAATTCTTTCTATGACCTGATACAACCTAGGTAGCGAGGGTCCAGCTTTTTCTGCTTCTTTATACAGGAGATCCCGTGCATTGGTTTAATCTTTAGGAATACCATATCCCCCACGTCAAATTCCACCGGTCGATAGCGTGCGTCGTAATATTTTGCTTGGCAGCTCTGTGCTTCTAACATTCAGTCTCGGATTAACCTTATTGTTGTCGTGGTGTCATCTATATAGGTGACCCCTAGAGCTTCTGGGTCCTCATCCTGTGCCCATGATAACGGTGTTCGGCAGCATCCTCCATAGAGAGCCTCGTATGGTGCCATCTTGATACTTGCCTGAAAGTTGTTGTTGTATGAAAATTCCACCAATGGCAACACCTACTCCCAAGGTTCGTTGCGTTCTACTATGCATAGTCGGAGGAGGTCTTCCATCATCCGATTTGTTCTTTTTGTTTGCCCGTCTATTTGAGGATGAAAAGCGGTGCTGAAAGCCAACTTGGTTCCCAGATACGCTTGGACTCTTCTCCATTCCTTCGAAGTAAAGCGTCCGTCGCGGTCGGACACGATCGATTTGGGTATCCCATGGAAACAGATTACTTGCTCTATAAAAAGTCGGGCTAGGATGTCGACATCGTCGCCTTGTCGATTTAGGATAAAATGAGCCACCTTTGTGAGGCGATCCACCACGACCCATATTGAATCATTCCCTGCACGAGATCGGGGCAGGCCATGGACGAAATCCATAGAGATATCCTCAAACTTCCATTCTGGTATGGGTAGAGGCTGTAGTAGGCCTCCTGGACTGCGACATTTTGCCTTGACCATTTGACAGGTCTGGGAGTGCGCCACATAATTGGTGACGTCCCTTTTCATACCTGGCCAGTACAACGTCCTTCATAAATCTGCATACATTTTTACTACTCCTGGGTGAATAGAATATCTTGATTGGTGTGCTTCGCAGAGTATCTCTTCTCGGATTCCGTCGGCGGAGGGGATGAATATACAGTGTTTGTACTGTAGAATACCGTCATATAAGTTGTAGTCCTCTTGAGCGTCGTGCTGCAGGGTCTGGATGATTGGAGCCGCTTCTGTGTCGACCTTTTGTGCCTCTTGTATCCTATCCCTAATATCGCGTTGTATCTCCATCCAATATAGCTGAGCTTGGTAGTCCATAAGGTTTCTGCGGGTAATAAGGATGATGTCTAAATCTGCCAAGAACTTGATCAGCTCTCCTGGTATCATTTCCAGCCAATTTTCGGTCACCAGAGGTTGCCGACTAAAGGCATCTGCAACCTTGTTGGCTTTGCCGGGATGGTATTATAGGGCGAAGTCGTAATCGCACAGAAACTCTAACCACCGGCGCTGTCAGAGGTTCAGCTCCTTTTGGGTGAAGATGTGCTTGAGGCTTTTGTGGTCGGAGAAGATCTCGCATCTTATTCCGTATAGATAATGTCTCCAAATTTTTAGCGCGAATACCACTGTACCTAGTTCCAGTTCATGGGTTATGTGTTTTGCTCGTGAGGCTTTAACTATCGGGATGCGTAAGCGACTACTCTGTCATGCGACATTAGTACAACTTGTAACAACCCGGCCCAACCACCACACCAGGGCCCCGCTCCAACTAAGTGGCCAAGGCGCACCCTGATGGGCTGGCTACCGCAGTTGGACAAGGGCTGTAAGACCCCATTTTTTTTCTTTTCAAACATCCGGGTCTTAGGCCCAGAACCGCCGCTTTGCGGTGACACCTTCGCTCGGGAAGGTCGCCACTACAAAACGCCGATCCTGCCGGCCAAATCGATCACGAAGAAAAGTACATTAAAGAAGACAAGTCCACAGAATCAACATGAAATATAAATGTCCACATGATGGGTGGAACCCCACCAGCTCAGCGATCAGGAGGCCGAAGGCGAATACGTAGACGTGGATTGCAAGGCAGCGACCGCAGGCCAAAAGAGAAGAAGCATTCAGTGTGGCAGCACCAGTGGAGCACAGAGTCTGCAGGGATGAGTCAGACTAGTTTGGGTGCTTCCGTTTCTGCGACGGTGACGATTAGCTTTAGTTTTACCTCATGAGTGACTTGTAGTGAGGACATGATGTACAGGGCACAAGCTCTTTATTTTTTGTACCTTTGTGATCTTTTATTCAGTTATTATCATGTGGACATTTATATTTCATGTTGATTATGTGGACTTGTCTTCTTTAATGTACTTTTCTTCGTGATCGATTTGGCCGGCAGGATCGGCGTTTTGTAGTGGCGACCTTCCCGAGCGAAGGTGTCACCGCAAAGCGGCGGTTCTGGGCCTAAGACCCGGATGTTTGAAAAAAGGGGTCTTACAAGTGGTATCAGAGACAAACCTCGATCCGAAGAAAAGAAGTCCACAAAACCCTGGGCCACCCCGCGCGAGCTTAGTTTGAGGACAAACTAGCAGCGTAAGCAGTGGTGTGCCCATATGGGAATCACATTGAAAAAGGTCCACTTTTAACTGAATCTTCTTAGTTAATTTCCCTTACGGGTGTCAAGTTTTCTTTTGTAGCCTGCAGCGAACCCTGCCCCCTGCAGGGAATACCTCCGGCTGCAAGGAACTCTTTAGATAATACCTTAGTCAATGAGTTAGACTAAACCCCACTAGGACACGTGACTTACTAGGACAATTTATACCATGACCTAGTATGAAATAGATCGTAGGTATAGCTTTTGGTGAAGGTACGAGGATACCCCAAAGAGGCTAGAGAAAGAGAGATTGACACATAAGCAGAATGGTAAGAGACAGACTCAATCCTCGTATTTGTTACATGATTACATTAAGACAACCACCGTGGCAAACATCGAGGGTCGGATAAAAAATTGAAGTCCAGAAGGGACCCGTTTGGGATTGGGTGACATGTTGACCCTGATAAGGTTGTCATAGAAGGTACCTAGAAGAGTCTAAGGTGTGGAGTACACTAGTGAGCCCCAAGATAGAACCCCAAGTCTAAGGTTGTATGCCCTAAGAATTGTTTGCATATTTGGGACGAATATAACTTGGTGATATTGAAGATACTCAGCCCAAAATAGATAGTGGCTTATCTTTTGTTTATTGGGGCTTACCCTTTTGTTTATTGGGGCGTACCTTTTGTTTATTGGGCAAATTATCGACGGACTTAGTTTTCCCTTAGACCTAAGTTAGAAAATTTTGTGTCGTGAACATAATGATTTTTAAGTCGGTCTTACTCAATGTTACTTGAAAGAAGATGAGACGGTGTAACAGTTTGTTCGGAATAATGATCTGAAGTATTACCAGGGCAATGGATAGACATCATTTGGGTCGGACAACAACTTGACCTCAGTTGAATCATTGGAAATGTAAAGTTGCCAGGATTAATCATTTAAGGATGTCGATGTCCTAGTATAGAAGTTAAGGGCGGAAATTAGATCTTACAAGTTGTAGTTAATTTTGAAAGCTCTTGTGGTTGGGGGAAATTCGGAAGTGATCAACTTATGATTTGTTAAAATCACACTCTGTCATGGTTGAAAAATTTTATCTACAATAATAGCTTTATACCTTGTGAGCTTTGATGATAAATAACCAGAGATCTTAGACGATGACTTATTGGATTTAGAATCTTAGTGTTTGAGTTTACTATGATAAGAACGATCTAAGTTTATCTTGCTTAAGACCATTTGAGAGTGATCAAGACTAGCATAAGTGGAAGTGATAGGAATTTGGTGAAATAAACGTGAAGATATTCTCTTAATTGACTCGTGAAAAATCTTAGGGTTTCAAAAGATTTTACCCATATACCTTGTGAATCAAACTCCACATAGAAAATGATTTGGAGTCATCTTACCATTATGATTGGTTAGCATATACTCATAAAGGTTCACAAGTGCACCCCCTTAATATTTAAGGATGATTGGGACGCTAGACGATTTGATCAGTTCCATCAATAGTAAGAACTAGAAAAGTTGTAGATTAGAGATGATTGATTATTCGGATGTACCTGAAAGAGTAAGAATGTGAATGAGAGGATAAGACTTTAGAGGCATAATAGTCTGCCCAGGTTAGAGTGGAAGTTTGAGGATAAATCGACCAAGGTAGCTAGGTCACCCCGGTCAGGGTAGATGATACGACGGTGCGAGTCTTACGGCGCAAGAAGATTCCATAGGTTAAGACATGTGGTAAAATTGGGGTCAGGAGGAGCACACCTAGGAGCCACTAGAACTGGTGTGGCAGAGATAGTCAGTGCTCTTCGAGCCAGGAATAACTCTAATTCTTAGGGGATGTTACGTTCAGTCACTCTCGGTGAAAACCCCGCAGGCCTAACCTGAATTTCGAGGACGAAGTTATTTTTTTGTTTATTGGGATTTGTAACATCCCCCAGACAGCTAGACCCCCAGGTGAATCTGTCTTGACAAGGTCATGACAAGGCCTTGGTAGTGTAGAAATCCCTTTAACTTAGGCAAGATTAGGGTTGAAAGTGCCTTGGACTGCAAATAGCAATTTCCAGTGACCAAGCTTAGGGTTGGACTTTAGGGCCTAAACTTGACCATTTGACCCCACCATGGTATCCCTAACCCTTTAGGGGTCCCCTTAGGGCACCAAGGGCCCACTGGGGTCAACCAAAGAGGCCAAATTGACCAAAGTCAACCAAAAACCCCAAATTGGTCAATGCAGGCTAATTAGAGTCAATTGACCTCCACCATGCCAAATTGACCACAGATCTAGGTCTAAAATATCATAAGAGACCTAGTAGACCTAAAAGCCCCATCATGGGACCCCCAGTGGTGCAAATTGACCAAAATGCCCTTTAAGGTCAAAATGGCAATTCTTCACTAAGTGCCCTAATTGACCACCACCATATTAACTTGACCCTACCCATAGTGTTACAATATCATAGGGGACTCAGTGGATCAAAAAGCCCCATGACTGGGTCAACCCTAGGGCTCAATTTGACCAAAGTCAACTTAGCCTGTTTTGGTCAAATCAACTCGTATTGGGTCATCTAAGGCTCATGTGACCAAATTGACCCCACCATTAGGTTCTAAATTTAATTTGGAGTCCAATGGACCCAAAAGCCCCATCCTAGGGTCCCCCAATTGGTCAATTTGACCAAAAGTCAAACTTGCCCAAATTAGGTCAAATCTCTTGGACCTAGCCCAATCCCTTTGGGCTAGCCCAAATTGAGTGGTCAACCAGCATGCTTGACTGATAATTAACCCAGGAGAGAGAGAGAGAAATCGGCCATGATGAGTAGGAGAGAGAAAAACCCAATTTTGGAGGAGAGAGAAGGTGGTGTTCATGGCCATTAAGGTGTTAAACCCCTTGGAATCCCCATTGATGACTCCTTTCATCTCCCCTGATGAATGTGGAGGGAATTCCAGGGGTTTTCTGTAAGAATAGAAGGGTAGGGGGACTGTTTGGGTGGCCGGCCATAGGAATACCAAAAGCCCATTAATGGCTTTTGGAGTTAGAGCCCTCCTCACATTAAATTGGCCCTCCCATCAGCTTCATAAGGGAGAGAGGAGTAAAACCCCTCTCCTCCCCGATTATTTCGAGCCCTCTGTGCAGAAGTTAGGCGTGAACCTCAAGCTTGTCGGCCACCCATGGTGAAACAAGGATCGGAGCAGCAAACCGACCCCAAACAGGTCCGATCCCCCTCCTCCTTATTCGTGCATAGATCTAGGGTCGTTAGTTGGAGAAATCGGGCACGAATCGAGCCCGATTTGGAGAAAAATCTCCTTGGATTTCCGTCGGTTTTGACCCTTACGGGTCACCGGAATCCGCCCCCCACCGGCGGCTTTCCGCCGCCAAACGTCGGCCACCACCTCGACGGAGGTGGTGGCGGTGGTGGTTGGCCGGGGAGGTGGCCGGATGTTCGGCAAAATGGCTGGGAAGTGTGCCCAGGCGCGGTTCATCCTGACCGATGGCTGGAGGTTGAAGACAATCTCCCAGCCGTCGAATGAGCCTTCAAGATCTGTGCTAAGATCTCTAATATCCTATATTATTATTAATGTTGATTTTCTGTGTTATGATTGGCAGAAGTTAATTTTAATTTTTAAAAATAGTTAGACCCCTCTACTGAAAAAGTTCCCAACATGAAAGTTGTAGGCCTTGACCCCTAGGATCATACAAAATTGAGTTCACTCAATTTAGAGCCCTGGTTTGACCTCAGCTCCCATTTTAGTGCAAGGTTTGACTAAACTTTGAATGGATGCCCACACCAAACCACTGGTCCAAATGACTTGAAATTTGGGCTAGGAGTGAGTCATGCCTAGGACTACATCATATCCAAAAATTAGAATTTTTGGAGAACTTTTTCCTAAAGTTTTTGTAAAAATTTAATAATCTTTGCATAAATTATTTGGAGGGTTAAATGACCTCCAAACTCCACCAAATTTTTTTGGGGTGCTCTTAGGGTCATTATAAACCCCTGGTTAAAATTTCACTACATTTGGAGGTGTTTTGGTTAGGATTTTACTCAGCCCTAGTTTGGCCCGTAAAGGGCTATTTAGGGTAAATCACCCCCTTGGTATTTTCAGTGGTCAAATCACCTCAACAGAGGCTGATATTTTGTTTACTGACCTTTTAGGGCATAAAACACCCTCCAATGGAGTTTGGGGTGGTTTGGTGTAGGGTAGCCCTAGAACCCTAGGGTAGGTCCCTTAGTGGGGATTTTTAGGGTTGTGAAGGACATAGGAGTGTTTGTCCTTGGAGAGGAGTGTAATAGACTCCTCTGAGTTTTATGAGTGTTTAAACACCCTCACAAGAAGTTTGGGTGGATTTGGGGAAGTATGGACTCAAACCCTAGGCTAAACCCTAAGGGGTGCATTTAGAGGTCAATGAAGGAAGAGGAATCCAAAACCTTTATGGTTTGGCCTAGAATTTTGGGGAGATAGTCTTGGTGATCATAGAGCCCTCCTATGAGAAATTGGTGGGATTTGGAGTTGCCAACACTAGGTAATAAATCCTTGGGTAGATTTGTAAATATTTAGGTTTTTTGGATTTAGAAAGAAATAATGCTTAGTGATTAACCATTTTCTGTCACCAACTTAGTTTTGATGTTATTAATCCTTGGAGATTCTATTAGAACCATTGGAAGAATTTTGGTGGTCCAAATTGTAATTATTCATATTGTTGACAATTTTTGGGATGCTTGATTTTAGGGTGTTAGTTTTCTGTAATCTCATGAAACTTTGCTGGATGTCATTTCATACCATTATAAACCCTCAGTAATTTTCTAATAATTTTGGGATTAATATTTTTGGTACTTCTAGTTCAATTTGGAATTAATTGCAAATATGTCCTTTGTGGAAATTACAATTGTAACCTCTATGGAATATGGTCAAAGTTGGTAGGGCTGAATATTTTAGTATGAATCACTTCTGTATAAATTTGTATAAGGTTTGGAGTTCATATGTGGGTACCTCCTTTGGAAATAATTGAAAGTTAATGGGTTTTGGAATTTTTAATAATAGTAAACCTTGCTGGAACTTCCTACAAATTCATATGTACTGATTATTAAGTACCCTTGATTTATGTAAAAAGTTTGGTAGGCAATGGAAGTCAGAAAAGTGCACTTGTAGTTCAAACGTTAGGAGGTTGTATTTTTGGAAAATTGCTTTAAATATTAATAATGTTGGGAAAAATACGATTCTCTGGAATTAATCTTATAACATCATGATGGACCTCCAGTAAATAGCTTGGGTCAGTTGGATGAATATTTGGAGCACATATAGTTGTGAGCTTCGTATAATTAGTTTGGTCTGTGTATAGTAAAATCGTGAAATTTGAGAATCAAGTGGATCCTTAGGAGGGTTGGGAGGTATGTGGTTTACCTAATTTAGTTGAGAAGGTATGATGGTCAACAAGGAGGATTATAGATGGTAAAGTGTGCTCGGTGGTTGAAGGTGCGGACTGCTGAGTCAGGAGAGCTTGTGACTCAGTAGTGTTTGTAGGCACGAAAGGGTTGGTTCGGGGAGCCGATGGCTCGGCAGGTTATTGATGGCGGGCAGGTTAGCCCGGGGATCTTATGGCTCAGAGATAGGAAGTAGAACATGTTGCATGTGCATTGAAGGTGGTGGGTCTTCGGTATTGGACGGTCGTTCACACCGACGTCAATACGTTGACTCGGCAAGTGTGGTATTTACACTTAGCCTTGAAAGTCTGGCGGTCCAGTCAGCAAGAGTTACTAACAACCCAGCCCAACCACCACACCAGGGCCCCGCTCCAACTAAGTGGCCAAGGCGCACCCTGATGGGCTGGCTACCGCGGTTGGACAAGGGCTGCAGCCCGGTGCCACCCCAACCGCTCGCTGAGCCTGTTTCTCAGCTACAGTAGGTTGTTGATGGCGGGTCTCGATCCCCTGCCACCCTTGATAAGGCACCTTCAACAGTCCTCATCACCAACTGAGATCCCAACCACCACACCAGAGGCCCTCTCCAACTAAGTGGCCAAGGCGCACCCTGATGGGCTGGCTACCGCGGTTGGACAAGGGTTGCAGCCCGGTGCCACCCCAACCCCTCTCTGAGCCTGTTTCTCATCTACAGTAGGTTGTTGATGGCCGGTCTCGATCCCCCGCCACCCTTGATAAGGCACCTTCAGCAGTCGTCATCACCAACTGAGGTGCAGCTCAGTTGGTGATGAGGACTGCTGAAGGTGCCTTATTAAGGGTGGCGGGGGATCGAGACCCGCCATCAACAACCTACTGTAGCTAAGAAACAGGCTCAGCAAGGGGTTGGGTGGCACCAGGCTGCAAACCTTGTCCAACCGAGGCAGCCAGCCCATCAGGGTGCGCCTTGGCCACTGAGTTGGAGCGGGCCTCTGGTGTGGTGGTTGGGCCGGGTTGTTACAAAAAAGTGCATTTTTTTGTAACAACCCGACCCAACCACCACACTAGAGGCCCGCTCCAACTCAGTGGCCAAGGCGCACTCTGTGGGCTGGCTGCCGCGGTTGGACAAGGGCTGCAGCCCGTGCCACCCCAACCCCTCTTTGTCCCACCACTGGGCCCATTGGGTTGTTGGAGGCCACAACCCTCCCTTTAACATGAGAAGTGATTCAGTTAAGCGCATCTATGGGGCCTTCCCAGGAGGTCACCCGTCCCAGTACTACTTCAGCCCGAGCACGCTTAACTATATAGTTCTTTCACTTCTCATCACCAATTGAGCTCCGCGGTTGGACAAGGGCTGCAGCCCGTGCCACCCCAACCCCTCTCTGTCCCACCACTGGGCCCATTGGGTTGTTGGAGGCCACAACCCTCCCTTTAATATGAGAAGTGATTCAGTTAAGCGCCTCTACGGGGCCTTCCCAGGAGGTCACCCGTCCCACTACTAATCCAGCCCGAGCACGCTTAACTATATAGTTCTTTCACTTCTCATCACTAATTGAGCTCCGCGGTTGGACAAAGGCTGCAGCCCGTGCCACCCCAACCCCTCTCTGTCCCACCACTGGGCCCATTGGGTTGTTGGAGGCCACAAACCTCCCTTTAACATGAGAAGTGATTCAGTTAAGCGCCTCTATGGGGCCTTCCCAGGAGGTCACCCATCCCAGCTCAATTGGTGATGAGAAGTGAAAGAACTATATAGTTAAGCGTGCTCGGGCTGGAGTAGTACTGGGATGGGTGACCTCTTGGGAAGGCCCCGTCGAGGCACTTAACTGAATCACTTCTCATGTTAAAGGGAGGGTTGTGGCCTCCAACAACCTAATGGGCCTAGTGGTGGGACAGAGAGGGGTTGGGGTGGCACGGGTTGCATCCCTTATCCAACCACGGCAGCCAGCCCACAGAGTGCGCCTTGGCCACTGAGTTGGAGTGGGCCTCTGGTGTGGTGGTTGGGATGAGTTGTTACACAGCTCTTAACCCTCTCAGTGATGCGTCGGTGTAGATTTGGAAGCCCTCGGTGCCTGAGGGGAGTGTCGGAATTGGAGCGGATGTTAGACGGTTCTTTAGTTCTACGAATGCTACTTCACACTCAGGTGTCCATTGGAACACTGCATCCTTTTTGGTGAGGGTTGTGAGGGGTAAGGCGATTTTGGAAAAACCTTCCACGAACTTACGGTAGTATCCGGCGAGACCAAGGAGGCTTCTGATATCTGCTGCTGACTTAAGTGGTGGCCAATTCCGTACCGCATGTACTTTGGCTTGATCCACTGCTACCCCGTTCTTGTTGATCGTGTGTCCGAGGAACCCGACTTCCTCAATCCAAAATTCGCACTTGCTGAATTTTGCGAAGAGTGAGTGTTCTCATAATTTGAGTAGTACCATTTGGAGAGGCCTAGAATCGTCGGCCTTGCTCCTGGAGTAGATGAGTATATCGTCTATGAAGATGATCACAAAGTGGTCCAAGAATGGTTCAAACACCTTATTCATTAGGGCCATGAAGGTTGACGAGGCGTTGGTTAGTCCAAATGGCATTACCATAAACTCGTAGAGTCCATAGCGAGAGCTAAAAGCTGTCTTGGGGATGTCCTCCTCTCGTACCCGAAGCTGGTAATAACCAGATCTCAAATCCATTTTGTAGAAAACGGATGTGCCTTGCACTTGATCAAATAACTCATCTATCCTGTGTAGAGGGTAGGTATTTCGGAGGGTAAGTTTATTTAGTTCCTTGTAGTCGATGCACAGACATAATGATCCATTCTTCTTCTTGACAAATAATACAGGGGCTCCCCAGGGTGAGGTACACATACGAACGAAACCTGCATCAATTAGCTCATGTAGCTATATTTTAAGCTCAGCTAGTTCCTTTGGGGCCATCCGGTAGGGTGCTCGGGACACTGGTCGAGCTCCGTATGCAAGTTCAATCTGGAAGTCCACTTCTCGTTGCTGGGGCAACCCGGGAAGTGATTCGGGAAAGACGTCTGGAAAGTCCCAGATTTTTTTTCTCCATTTTGAAGTAGATCAAGTACATTTCTTCCTTTCGTCGGACCGATTTGACAGTTTTTGCGGACGTTAGAATGATGCGGGTAATAGATGGTATACCTACTAGAGTGATAGATTGCCCATTTGAGTTCTGGAGGTTGATTTCTCAGGTCGAGCAATTGATTTGGGCGTTGTGCTCGGCCAACCAGTTCATTCCTAGGATGATGTCGAACCCGATTATTGCTCTGATAGTTGCGAAGATTTCAAATTCCATATCTCCCAGCATTGCCTAGAATGAGCACTTTTCTGTGGATATCATGTCTGACCCGTCCGGGAGTCGTATTCGTATTGACATTCCAGACGATCGAACGATGTTCTCTTTGTTTTCGATGAAATCCCAGGAGACGAAAGAATGGATGGCACCGGTATCGAATAATGTTTTTGCAAGATGACCTTCTACTAAAAGTAAACCTGGTAACATATATATATATATATATCTACTATGATCACAAGGTTTTTACAGATATACAGATGGAGTAAATACATAGCTTAAACAAAAGGCTATATCTTATATATCCTACTAGATCATATCATCCAAGTATACTATCACTAATGAAAGTATATACCTATAACTACGTTCGGGGCAGGTCCGTGCTGAAGGTCCAGTGCATACGCCTCAAGTGGTGCTGCCCTGCCCTGTCTAACCTGGTCCCTCCTGCCTATAGGTCATCCTCTATGACCTCCTCGTCCTCGCCCTCTCTCTACTGCTCCTTGCACTGTTCCTAGGCCTGGCCTACCTATAGCCTGAGGG
This sequence comes from Dactylorhiza incarnata, assembly GCA_033032865.1. Lineage (NCBI taxonomy): Eukaryota > Viridiplantae > Streptophyta > Magnoliopsida > Asparagales > Orchidaceae > Dactylorhiza > Dactylorhiza incarnata. Next base: position 58,082 of record JAWHQI010000067.1, read on the forward strand.
CAGAACGCTCTAATGTGCCCAGTCTACTAGCAAAGAAAGTACTTCCCTGCAAAGGGAACATCTCGTCGGGTAGCTGGTGCGGGCTGGGCTGCTGGGGCTGGAGGTGCCTGTCGAGGTTGCGGTGCCTTCCTGTAGGGCTGGTAGCGGTGTTGCTGCCTCCTGTCTCGGTCCTGCCTTCGAGGGGCCGTTCCCCTCTCTCGTCCCTGAGTCCGGGGAACTTCCATATGCCCCCTCCGCTGCTGGGCTACCATCCGTTGATCCATCTCTAATGCTGCGGCGTGTGTGGCGATCGTGTGGAAGGTAGACTGTGAGATCATGATTAAGGCCTGTCGAAGGTTATCACGCAGTCCTCTGTAGAGCCTAGCAGCTCTGTCTCTATCTGTGGTTGCCAAAGTCCCCGCAAAATGGGATAAGTGAATGAACTCACGCTGGTATTCCGGCACAGTCCTATATCCCTGACAGATGCGCAGGAACCACTCCTGGAGTGCTACTCGGTCAGCATCGGAGATGAAGTGTTCTAGAAAGGCCTCGAAAAACTCTCCCCAGAAGATCGTACTGAGTGGTCGTCCTCTGAATGAGGAGTGGCTGGCTGCCCTCCACCAGTCTTGGGCATAGACCTCCAATAACGTCACCACTAAGGACACTATGGCAAGGGCGGGGCACATCATACCGACTAGTAGCTCCTCGACTCTCTCTACCCACTCCTCCGCCTGCATGGCAGATTCGGTGCCTCGGAAGATAGGGAGCCTTAGCCCCCGAAAGGTCGTCATAAGGTCTGTGGGCACGGTAAGCTGCTGGGGTGGCCATAGGATGGCCGTCTGAAAGGTGGCCAGTAGTGCTGACAGTGTCCGTCCCAGGTCGGTCTCAGTAAAAGGGACTGCAGCTGGAGCGGCCGGGACTGGTGGTGGAGTGGTAGGATGGTACTGGTCCCTAGAGGAAGACCTTCCGTTACTGGACTCCGGTATCTGGAGATGTAACAGACGAACATCAGTACTTGCAAAAGTATGGAAATTTTGCAAAAACCGACTGAAACGAAAGCGGAATGCGTGTGAGTGTACTAATGTGCAATCTAGAATCCTTAAACTTTTAACCTACGGGTCCACCAGGCTTCCGCTACGTGGTTCTTCCCGAACCAAGAAATGGAACCTGGGAAGGGAGGATCTAAAGACTGCCCAATGTGGTCGGATCGTGGTAGCTCTGATACATTTGTAAGACTCCCCCCCCCCCCCCCCCCCCCCCCACACACACACACATAAATAACTGAACCCAGTTCAGGGAGAGGTGGTCTTACTGCCCAAGGAGGCCACTTAGCGCTTCCCGGGTGGTAATGACCCACCCTCTCAAGCACTGAGTGGTCGCCTTGTCAGGCACAAGAATCATCACATCGCATCAGAGTCACATTACAGATGCAGAAGTAAGGGAAAACTAACAAGACAGCAGATATATACATCTAATCAAAAGGCCGTAGCTTACTGTTTACACAAACGGCCCGGTGGGCTACAAGTAACTAGTACAACAAACACTCCTAATTTAGCCATATACTCAAGGACTCACGTCACGGAAGATAGAGGGTGAGGCTGGAGTATCCGATCAGGCAATCTCGAGGGCTGGTAAATCATCTGGCGGTGCGTGGGCTTCGCGCTGTCCCATCTCATGTGAATGGTCATAAGAATAACTGTTAGTCATGGAGCTAAGTGGAAAACACATCCCCTCCCCGGATCCGTATCCTTCGGGCGGGCTTAAGTACCAGAAATAGATAGCCGAAGCAAGAAAGGGTTAGCAACATGCGTGTATATATATCAGGCCTTCAAGCAAAATTATTAGTTAAATAATGGGAGTGCGCAGTAATCTATCTTGCACACATACACAACAGGTGTTCAAACCCGTACACAAAACCCTGTGTCGACACAGTTTGGATCGCTTTCCTTCTAGCAGGGTAGCGAACCCTACGTGCCTCACCGATGTGGCCATCGGCGACAGTGGCCAGTCCTGCCACTTCTGAGCATAGTCGTACCGCATCGCCCAGGCTCTCTCGACAATTTGGTATACTACTTGGATGTGAGCGACATCCGGCGATTCCGAGATTTATGCCGACCAGTGGAGGCAATTCATCGGGTTCGAAGTGGTGATAACCCGCGATGCACATCTCCCCGTCGTCATGAGTCGTCAACCCTCCTGCACCGGTATGAACGGTCTGCGAGCGTGACCGACCCGCTACTTTACAGCAAGCAGTTCACAACATTGTAAAGAAAGGAACAATTACTTTAGGTCCGCCACGACTTTCTTGACTCTACCGGTTGCCCAACTTTTGGTCGGGATACGCAATGGACATGAGGGCATATTATTTGGGGCTAACTCTGGAGGAGATACTCAACTCGCGGTTATCCCCAACTAAGGCCTCACCAGCAGAAACAACCGTCTACTAGAGACAAACCTGGGTTAGCACCGTGAGTATAAATATGATGATTATGGTGTGAAATAAACTGTTGTGCTGAGTAATAAAGCATTTCACAAAAAGGAAGGCCGAAAGCAAGGGCCGGAATAATTGGACCAGTACGAGACTGGATTAGCGAGCAATAAACAACTAACCAGTGCGGGACTGGAGTATCGAAAACAACAAACAGAAAGCAGTAAATAGCTGACCAGTACGAGACTGGAATACTGACGAGAATGAATAAAGGCGAATAAATAGCGGACCAGTACAACACTGGATTACTGAAAGAATATGTAAAAAGCAGTAACTATTGGACCAGTACGAGACTGGAGAATACTGACGAGAATGAATAAACGCGAATAAATAGCGGACCAGTATAAGACTAGATTATTGAAAGAATATGTAAAAGCAGTAACTATTGGACCAGTACGAGACTGGAGATTACCGACGAGAATGAATAAAGGCGAATAAATAGCGGACCAGTACAAGACTGGAATACTGAAAAAATATGTAAAAGCAGTAACTATTGGACCAGTACGAGACTGGAGAATATAAAATAAAAGACAGGTTGGTAGTCCAATCACTCCATAATCAGGAGGCTTCATTTCATCTTCGTTCTTAGGAGGAAAGTTCTGTTCTTCCTCCGTTCATAGGAGTCTCTTCTTCATTCTGTCTATCTTAGTTATAGTTCTGGGGTTATCTTAAATGCAGCTCACATTTCATAAAACTTTTTATTCTTGTGCGCTTTGAGTTCACACCTCTATTTATCGAGTCGCTATTTATCCGTAATGTCGCCTCACGATCGTGACCCGATCGCGTGTTTCGATGCCTTTACCTCAATCATTTTCTCGAAATAATTGGTGAGCCCACCATTTATCTATAAATGATTCATATAATTTTATATTGTATCCAAAGTAACATGTCAAGGACCCACCAATTTTTTCCAACTATTTCAGTCCATTTTAGGGTTTTATTTTGCTCGAATAAATCTTATTTAGGCTCTTAGAATTATCAAAATAGTTGATACAAATCCCAAACTTTGATAGTGACTGTCAAATGGCCTAAACTTGAGCCTATAATTTTTCATGAATTTTCCAAAGCTGTTTGGGCATTTAATTCATTTAATTAAATCTTGTAAATGCCCATAAAATAGCATTTGACATGTTGAAAGTTCATGAAAAATTATAGGCTCAAGTTTTTGCCATTTGACAGTTGAAAGTTTTTGCCCTAGGAGCCTAGGTTTGCCCTAAAAAAATCAGGAAAGTTATTAGTAGGGTGGTGTGCGGATAGAGGATTCCAAGGGGCAGGAGGGCGCTGGACCGAGCGCGGTTCTTCGATCCCCACAGTGGATCCGCATCCAATCTGCTGTGGGGGCGCACAGATTCATGTAAGGGGGGGGGGGATAAGGTGGCGGGGCCGTCCGATCTCATCATGGAGATCGGACGACCCCCATCTCTTGACGGGGCCGCAAGGAGTGGCGGCCGCTGCCACCATCGAGCAACGTCCGCCAGGCATCGGGGTCGGCCCCGGTCGGCTCTCCGGGGGCCGACGATCAATCCGGCGGCCTGGCGCCACCGTCAGATTTTAAGGAGGAGGAGGGGCGGGGGCAGTGGCGCAGCCTGCATGGGCCATGCTGGCTGATGTCGCACCACTTATCCCGCTGAGAGGGTCTCCTACTGCCCCCGGCCGGGTCGCCGTGGGCGGGGTTGGCCTCCGGTGGTGGTCCGACGGTGAGACGTCGCCGGACGCCACCGACACTTGCCGATGAGGCGGTATAGGAAAATGGGGGGGGGGGGGGGGGGAGGGGGCTTGCGGGTGCCACTGGAGACGCATTCTCCGGCGGCCCTGCCGCCTCCCTTCGTCGGAGCAAAGGTCCTGGGTGAGGACTTGATCCCCCAGCGTCACCACCGGCGCTGGGGTGAGACTCACACGGCAGAGCCACCACCTGGGCCTGGACATGGCTCAGGTGGCGCGGGCGGCGCTCCGACGACTGGGGGGGGGGGGGGGGAGCGGCATGCCACTGGGGAGTATGAAGGGGGAGGGGAGGGCGTCCACCTGTAGAGGGGGGCACGGGAGGTGGTGGGCCGTCCGACCATTGGAGGTGGCGGCGGTGGGGGGCTTGGAGGTGGCTTTTCAGCGGAATGGGGGGCTCAGGCAGGGGGAGGAGGCTGGCTGAAGGTGTGTCCAGAGAGGGGAGGGGGATGGGTTCCCTTTATAGGGAGGGAGGGGGGGTCCTCCCTCCCTTTATCCCGATGTGGGACTAAAGGGAGGGAGGGTGAGGGGGGGGGGGGGGGGGGGATATTTTTCCCCCCTCCCTCCACTATCCTAAGGTGGGCTGCCCACCTATGGGGCAGCCCCCTTTTATGGTGGGGAGGTAAGTGGGAGCCCCCCCAACCCTAGGGTAGGTCCCCCATGTGGGTCAGGGCCCAAGGGGTCCAATATGTCGGGTGAGGGGTCACTATTGGGGCATCAAATCAATATGGGTGCGTGCACACTTTTCAGTGTGACATATAACTTGATTTGACTGTGGGTTGACTTTCTGATATCAGAATTGGTTACCACAAACTTCGTTGGTCACGTTTTGACTTTAGGAGTCCACCGAGACTTACTGAAGTTGATTCCGAGTTCGTATGCTTAGTATTTCGAAAATTATGTTGCGGCGGTCTTCAAAACCTAAAACGAACATATTCCATGTATCACCTCAGATTGAAGTGCAACAAATTCCGTTGTGCTCGTATTGGCTATATGAGTCTAACAGAACTGACATAAGTCAATTCAGAGTACGTGTGGTCACTATTCCACAATATTGTGGTTGTGACGCGCTACGATACTCAAAATAGTTGTTTTCCCAAAACGACCTCAGATCAAAATGAAACGAGTTCCGTTGCGCTCGTATTGGTCATATGAGTCCAACGGAACTGACGAAAGTCAATTTGGAGCACGTATGGTCACTATTCCACATTAGTGTGGTTGTGACGCGCTAGTCGCTACGATACTCAAAATGGTCGTTTTCCCTTAACGACCTCAGATCGGGATGGAACGAGTTCCGTTGCGCTCGTATTTGTCATACGAGTCTAACAGAACTGACAAGAGTCAATTTGGAGTACGCATGGTCACTATTCCACAATAGTGTGGTTGTGACGCGCTACGATACTCAAAATAGTTGCTTTCCCTAAACGAGCTTGGATCGGGATGGAACGAGTTCCGTTGTGCTTGTATTGGTCATACGAGTCTAACGGAACTGACGAAAGTCAATTTGGAGTTTCCTAGCACAATATCCCCTAATCAGGTCACTTTCTACCTTTTGGGGTTACTTTTATTTGGTCCACTAGGGTCTAGTGACCAAATAAAAGTCGGGATGTCACACACTCTTCTCATACTCATATGAGGTTCTCTGACCAACATAGGATCCTATCATGGTTCTCAAGCAAGAGGAACCCATAAACCTCCTCTTCCTCCACTAAGGGATGACGCCCTAACCTGATCCTCTTTCAGGGTCCCTACCATCTAGCAACCTCGAACCCCAAGCATCATTAGAGATTTCAGACATCAACTATGGCTGATCATGGAGATGATGTGGGATGATGATTGATCAACTAGTGGCATCTAAAGCATCACAAAATACATCTATCACAATCCTGACGGCACGCCTTGACGTCCTCATATCTCTCGCATGAGGGAACGTTGATCCTCACCATGACCAAGAAGCCACAAAGACCAACCCCTCCTATGGTGCTCATAGGCGTTGAACGGGGGACGTTACGATGAAGATTTGTTGGGATGGTGATGAAGATTTGTTGGGATGTTTGATGCATTGTCAGAACTCTTCGACAATGTTTATAAGTTGTCATGTAGTTTTTGAGAGAGAAATGACTTTTTCATGTATATATCAGCTCTGACATTTGGTAAAATATCAACTGATATATTAAATTTTTCCCAACATATTTGCTGATACAAAATAAATATCTCATGATTTTTGTGTGCATAAATTTTTATTATGTGACTTAATTTTGAGAGCTAAAATAAAAATCCTAAATCAAAACTAAACTATGCATCATCTTTCACCCCTCTCAATCTCCACATTTTTGTACAAATTTTCACATGCTGACATCGCATGACTGATTTCAGTCAATTATGACATGTCTTCTATGGGAACGTTATTAAAATATTTGTGCATTGGCTTAATTATTGGAGGTGTAAGATGAGCCGACGGAGGAGATGATATTTTGTAAGTGGATTAAGAGATCGATAAAGATGAATAAGAATTGCTCCCACCTGAGAAGAGATGGTGATTAAAATGAGAATACACATTTGTTCTTATTTTTAATACTCGCTAGTAATAGTCTAACGTGTTACTAATTTTTTGAATAATCTTCCATTTTCATTTGAAATATGAAGGGTTCATCACTTTCGACACCGATCAACAAGCACAATTCTTTAAGAAGGATTTGTCATGCTGGCGAAGCTCTTGGTACTTTTTATGAGATAAGTGCTAGGGTGGTGGTACTATCGGGGAAGGTACTGTCAGTGGAGAAACTATCGATGGAGTGGTGAAGTGGGGATGGGCCGATCATTGGAGGACAAACCGGAGGTGGAGGAGCGATTGGTGGGCGGAGGGAGGATTGGTCCTGAGCAGATGATTTTGGGAGATGGCAGATGTTGGGGGAGATGGGGATGGTGGGACCGCATAGAATTCCTCATTCAGGTAACAAGCTTGCTTCATATCTTGGGAGATGGTAGAGGGATTGTGGACTCGAAGTCGCGCACGAATGTGGGTTGTAGACCAGTAAAGAAGTATTCTAGATAATGATCTAAGGATAGGTCTAACACGTGTTTGGCAACCTCAATTAACTCAGTGATGTAAATCGTGACAACGTCAGATTGATGAGCAACGCTTAGGCACTCATACTTATTTTTTGCCTTGCGTGTCATAATGGCGAAGGAGTTCCGCTTTAATTGTGGGTCAAGTGAGATCAGGAATGTTTTAGCGTGATCAATGCTCCCAGTGCAAGACCATCCATGTAGATTGTCAACACTATGACCCAACCTTGCTATTTGTGTTTTCGTGGAAAGAGAAATTTTTGCCGACTTTGTGAACAATATAAGGCGAGCAAAACAATTTAAAATTTGTAGAATGTAGTTATTGTTATTCTTTATTGTTTTCTTTTGAGTATTTCAGCTCACATTTTGTATAGAGCTTTTGGGTCAAGCCCACCTTTGCGTAAATAGGTAATTTACATGATCTAAATAATTAATGTGAGAATTCTTTTTCTATTTTCTATGTAGTATAAGAGTAAGGTTGTTCAAGCTTCTCACTTTCAACCATTGTCGTCAAGAGGGCAAAGTGATTATGCTTGTATATGGGTGATATCATAATCACAGGTAACATTGTTGTATGGTTTTCAATGATAAAATTGCATTTGGCCACACATTTTCACACTAATGATCTTGATTTCCTTCGCTATTTTAGGGGATTGCTATAACTTTTCACGATGATTCTTTCATTCTATCTGAGAGAAAGTATTGCACAAATTTTCTCCGGGATGCGGGTTTCTTGTGGATGATACACCCATAAGGCAATTTGAAGCTATCTTTTAGTGCCTTTGTCTTTGATTCATTTGAATTTTGTACATACTTCAACGACAATCTCATCACAAGTTGTTGTTTACTCTATGGCTGAGGCGAAATATCTCTCGATGTACCTTGCAGTTTCTGAGTTGACGACTTAAGAGCATCTTGATTGATTCATGTGTCTCTATGCTCCTACATCTTTTTTTCCAAAACCAAGCAATTATTCACATTGATGAGAACCCAGTCTTCCATGCTCAAACAAAGCATATCCATGTTGTTTATCATTTTTTCAGGGATACGACTAGATGACGTAGGGTAGGCTACGAAGGTGACCACTAACAACGCAAACCCTAGGTGTAGTGCCGGGGAAATAATTCCAATCTAGCCCTAGAATGATGTGTGTATGCAAAGAGAGGAGTCCAAATTATATTGCCAGTGATTAATCAAATAATTATAATGTTACGCAGTAAACACAAAAAGTATAAGCACGATTTGATTCAAGAGATTAAGCTTAGGTTCACCTATAAGTAAAGCGCAAATATATTTAATTGCAATGCAAAAATACTCTGCAAATCAATGTGAAATCAAGAAGCAAATGCATATGTTGTCACATCCATACGAACATTGTCCAGGCATACAATGAAAGAAAAATAAGAATACCAAAATAATGATTACACGTGTATGTATAATGTAGAGGTGAGGCTTGAGGTGATCAAGCTCCAGTAGGAGTCGTGGTTCAAAGTAGGCGATGCCGAGAGGGAATGAGGAGGGTGGAAGGATTGTCCTTGTCTAGACAATCCCCAATGACACGGGTTGTAGGGGATGCAGAAGGGAACTCATAATAGGGGCTCGAGATGGGTATAATGTGGTTGGGGGTCAGGATATAAGAAAGGGGAAGTGGTGGATATGACCTAAGGGAGGTGCAGCTGGGGCGTCAAAATTGGAGGAGGGAGTGGCTAGGAAGAAGGGAGCAGGAAGGACGTGGCTAGCGGCATTGGAATCGGAGAAGGACGTGGTTGACGACATAAAGATTGACGGAGGAGGCACCTGGCGACGTCGAAATCGAAAGAGGCAGTGGTGAGAGGTTGTTGTGAGGGAAATTGAGGCTAATGGGGATGCCGGGCTTGGAGGAGGGGAAGGCTGAGGGCAACGAGATCAGGGAAGGAGCGCCTGGCGACGTAGAGATCAGGGGGAGGGGGCCGCTAGGGCTTTGTCTCAGGAAAAGAGGCAACCCTTGATCCCGCCGTGTATTTACATCATCACGAATATTTGTGCGTGATTATATAAAATACGACTATTTTTCAATACGACCATATTACATAAATACCGCCGTATATTTTCGCAAATAATCTGCACCGTTGAAATCATGGAATAAACGACTATAACTGCTCCTGCACGGTGATCTATTATGATCAATGTGCGTTACCCGTGCCTAAATATCTCTCATCGTGAAATGAGGTTAAAGTGAAAAAGAAAAATTCCCTAGGATTCGTCACCTATGGGACTCACGGAGTCAACAACATGAGGAGAACTGATGGCTCTGGATAGAGTGAACCAAACCTTCAATGTCCTCACCTCAAGTATACACGCAAATAAATAGAACATGAGGAATGTGACAACCAATATGGACGGCTCATAATGCGCATTCATATTGGTTGTGATCGGCGCTAAATAAAAATTAATACATGATAAAATTTTGAAACGACCATCCGGACACATCCACAGACTCAAATCATTCTGATGTGGACTAAATCAATGCCTCTTGTGGGCGTACATGTAAGTGGGACGTCGGGCCATCGATCTCCATCAACTCCCCAACTTGAAAGCATTCATCTTCGAAGAATGAAAACTTACATGCTCTCTATAGGTGAAATCCATGCGTCATCAAAAGTTAGTCGGCCTCTAGTGGATGAGATACCTTAGTGTATCTCCCTCGGTCGTGGTGGTGAAGCCATAGACAACAATTCCAGATATGTTCCCTGGTGTCTCTGGCGTCTCTGACTATGATTTACCTATGTCTGAACTCTGGACTAATGGTGTTGCTGATGGTGTCAAGTGGCCCTCAGGTGGTGACTCCATAGGACGTACCTGGGTGGGGTTGAGGGTAAGTTTGGGAGGTAGTAGCTCAGGGGTAGAGGCAAAGAAGGGGATACATACACATGCAGATCATAGTATGGAGTCAAGTCTTCCACATTGAACACTCAATTTATCCCTATATTCATTGGGATGTCAACCACATACATGTTTGTTCTAATCTTTTGTAAGACCGAGTAAAGGCTCATTCGCCTGGTACTTTTTATTGTTCCCCGAGGGAACCTCTTAGCTCATATGTGAACCATCACCCACCCACCCTCTTCCAAGTTTTGCTCTCTTATGTATTCATCTACATAGGCTTTACAATTATTACTCATAGCAACTTTCTTTCAGTCCGACTCATTATGCACATGCTCTCGAACCAGGGAGTCATGTCCCGAGTGAGGGTTGAGTTGTAACATTCTGCATGTACAAATAATATAATATAGGTCCGATCGGGGTCCCACGACATACCATACACACAAGTTAGGCATTATATAAGGCAAAAATGAAAATTAAATAAAGAGCGTAAAAGCAATAGCGAAAGCATAACATTAAACATAAGAAGGTTCACAATGACTAAGAAATGATTCAATATAGAATCGGTCTTATGGCCTTACAACGTAGCTCAAATGAGCTTGAAAATATCAAAGTAACAAACAAGTGCAATGATCAAAATATTGACACGCGGGTCGGCTAGTAAAAATAGTAAAAGAAGCAGCTTTCACCTGCACCAAACACAAGTAAGAGGTAAATGAGGATAAGCTATGAGCTAACCACAAAACCTTGTAACGATCCCTCCCCCGAACATCCTAGCGGACTTCGAGGCGGGATACCACTCACCTACAAGTACGCCACAACAAACAACATGTAATCAAAATAATGAAAGTGCAACTAAGCTACACATGATGAAATTTCAAGCACAAACAATCTTCTAGGTTGAGCAAATAAAAATTGGGGATCTGGGTATGCAAATGATGCAAGTTGAGTTCACCTGAACGTTTCCCACAATCTCCTTAGCAACATCGCATGAAGCTAACAAGCCAACATCCAACAATTCAACATACGCGAGTACTCATGATCACGCAAGTTCATGCACACATGACACATACAAACCCTATTCATTTAACGGGTGTGGTGGCAATAACCTAATACCGACCCAATAACCATTACCCCTCTATCGTAATTATTCAAATCGTGAATGGCAGCCTCATGAGTAAAGACCTTTAGCCTACAAGGCAACATTACACAGAAGCTCATAACCTCGATATATTCTTAACACAATTATATATATGACAACGCATAAAGACCCAAACACCGATCTTACAGCGGTATCATACACAAACCCCAAAGTCGTGACATTTCCAATGACCCATTTACTAGCTTACACAACCTTGTTCACACGGCCCGTGGGTGACGACTACTACGATGGTAGGTTCCGCGACGTGGAGAACTTTAAAGGCCAAAAAGGAGACGGATAGCTTAGGGCATTCGATAGGTGTACTAAGTACTACCAAATCCCCAAACCCCGCATACAATATGATGCATCTCATGGAGTCATTCTCTGACACGTATACTAGGTCAAACTTAAATGCAACGTCAATCAAAGCATCCCCGATCCGGCCCTAGAACCACGGGTAGACATCACAGACTATGCCTAAATTCGTAATGATTACCATATTTCTATATGCATTTCATGTCGGGGACAGACTCAATCAACTCGGGGTTCTAGTGAACCAAAGAAGGCCATACTCTCTACTAATTAGCGGAGAAGACGCTTGCTATGCAAGCAAAACAATATGAACATACATCATCCTAAGACAAGAGAGAAGGATCGTTACCCTTGGAGCTCGTTTTGCCGTTATGGAACGAAGAATGAGACGAAGAAATCGACCGCAACGGACTCCTCTCCGCGGATCTGGACTCGTCTCGAAGTTTGGAGCTCCGGAACTCCTCCAATGGTGGGATCTCCTCCTTCCTCCTCCTTGCTCTCTTTCTCTAACCTATATGAGAGAAAGAATCTTAATAAATGAGGTTGAAAACTCCTCGTTACCGACCTAATAGGTTCAGGAAATAATCCCAGAACTTAGATCTCAAAACACCATATAGGACGACTCAAATTTGTGATCAAAATGAATTCTCATGCCTGTTTGCACAATCGTGCGATTCAGGCGCACGACCATGCACGAGTAAATCCTGGCAAACCAGAACTCGGTGGTTGGTCGTGCGATATTGGGCACGCATCACCATGCGTGCTTTAAGTCGCATAAGCAGTCATTTGCATGATCGTGCGATTTATCACGTGCATGACCGTGCACTTGATAAAATAGACTCAAATCAGATTATGTGGTTGATCGTGCGGTTTTGGTTATGCACGACCGTGCATGACTAAAACACACGACCAGAACCCAACTCGCCTTCATAATGCCACTGAATAGTCCCAAAAATGCACGGGACGTCCTTAGGCCCCTTAAGATCCTAATACCCTCATATATATATATATGGATTTTGGGGTGTTACACCCCCCTTAATGAATTGTCCCAAAATTTTAAGAACACTAAATGCTCTAATACATTTTATACATGTGGGAACAACTCGGGGTATTCCTTACGTATATTCTGCTCCCGCTCCCAAGAGATCTCCTCGCAACCATAGTCATTCCACCATACCTTGACCATCTTTATCGTTTTGTTGTATAAATAACAAACATCAGATGCGAATGAGCTTGACCTTAGTCGATACCACCATCAACCGGAACCTTATCGTCCAGAACAATCTGAGTAGGCTCTTGCACCACCTTCCTCAATACCAATATGTGGAAGACATCAAGTAGTCCACTGAGCTCTGTAGAAAGAGTAAGCTGATAGGTATCGTCACCAATGCGCTCCATGATCTCAAACAGACTCAAGTACCTCGAACTTAGCTTTTTCAAGTGTCAAATCCTCGATACTCCCTTGAACGGTTTAATCTTCAAATAAACCCAGTCGTCTACGACAAACTCTATGTTCTGGTGCTTGACATTATAGTACTTTGTCTGCCTATCCTAGGCAATTAGCAGTCTTTCACGTATCACCTGAATTGTCACATTCTCTTCTTCAACATTCTTACGCATCAACAGCTTTGTGCCGCCCATTTCCAGCTAATCAAGGGGCGTACGACACTTTTTACCATATAAGGCCTCAAAGTGCATCATCAGAATGCTAGTTTGGTAGATGTTGTTGTAAGCGAACTCGATCATATAGAGGTGACTTTCCCATCTCTTTCCGGAATCTAAGGCGCATATTTAGAGCATATCCTTCATAATCATGTTGGTCCTCTCAGTTTATCCATCTGTTTGCGGGTGGAAAGTTGTGTTAAACTTTAGCTTGGAACCCAATATGTGGTGAATGAGACTCGAATCTTTTGACATCAAATGCCCAACTCAATCACTCACAATGCTCTGAGGAACACATTGTAACCATACAATATTTTCAACATACATTTTCACAAGTTTCTCCACAGAATCGCCCTTCCGGTTCGGAATGAAGTGTGATACCTTTGTCAAACGAACAACAATCACTTAAACGGCGCCATTGCCATGTTGCGACCTCGGCAATCCATGCACAAAGTTCATTGATATGTCGTCAACTTCCACTCTGAAATTGACAAAGACTTTAGAAATCCACCGGGTCGTTGACATTCTGCCTTCATAAGTGCGCAAGTGTGACACCTTGCCATGTATAAGGTGATGTCCTTCTTTATGCCCAATCACTAAAACAAATTCTTCATATTCATGTACATTTTAGTGCTCCCCTGATGAATCGAGTATTTTGTGAAATGTGCTTCATACATTGACTCATCCAAAAGTTTCCCAAAACTAGGGATGCACAAACTACCATTCTTCCAAATAAGCCCATCCTCAAAAGAAAACTCGGTGATAGACCCTTCCACAGTCTCTGCTACATAGTGCTTCATGTTTTCATCAAGATCTAAAGCCAGCCGAACTCGGTCTGCAATGTCGTATTAGACCTCTGCCCAGGTCATGAATGTTGTAGTTATCATACTCTTGTCAACACACGTAATCTCAAGCTCCTCCAAGTCACAGACTAAACACGCATCATGCACTGAAATCTAACTTGTCTGCGCTGGAGACCACCGACTCGACGTGTTTGCAACAACATTTCCCTTACCGTGAGTATAATGGATATCAAAGGTGTAGTCCCCAAGGAACTCCATCCACCTTCTCTATCGCATATTCAATTCTCTCTTATTTAATATGTACTTCAGGCTCTTATGGTCCGTGAAGATATCAATCTTCACGCCATACAAGTAATGTTGCCACAACTTCAGAGCTAACACTACAACTGTTGGAGTTTCTGAGGTGATCTCAAGGCAATCAACAACTAGTCTTACTGTCAACGCAATATAAGCCTATATGGTCGCATATAAAAGAGTTTGGAGAAGTTGGAGAAATGATTGTGTTGGCCTCACTCATATTGGATATGAGTGAAAAACCAATCCTATGACTGTTCGGAATTGAATTAAGAATGTCTCAAATTTGGGAAACAAGTACTATTGATGAATCATCTAAATGGTTTAGACGAATTCTATAGGACTTGGTAAATTCGGCGAAAGTATTTCGACGAAAGGATTTATATCGACGAATTCGTTTAAAGGGTTTAAACGAAACTATGTCAATTCGTCTATTCGTATTCGTCGAAAGGGTTTAGTCGAATATGACAATTCGTCGAATGGGTTTAGTCGAATATGACAATTCGTCGAATGTATTTAGTCGAATATGATAATTCGTCTAAACTGTTTAGTCGAAATTATCTGTTCGAATTCGTCTAAATAGTTTGGTCGAATTTGAGACAATTCGTCGAATGTATATAGTCGAATATGATAACTCGTCTAAAGCGTTTAGCCGAATTATTATGTATTCGACGAATTTGAATCATGGCAGAAATGTTCTGTTTTCCCCTGGTCTGCGGATAGCCTGTTTTTATGACTTGCGTATAAAAGCGATGAGATTAGGTCATAAAATCGATCGATCCTTTTCGCAATTTCTGGAGAGTCGACTCGGAAGTGTTCCGTCGTCCCCGTCCGCAGACCTCGCCCATTCGCCACCGATCGTCGCCGCCTCCCCTCCAACGGACCTAGCAGTTCGTGGGGACGCCGAGGACTGTTCTTCTCCGACCCATACCTTGTATGACAAGGCATTGGGGTTCTCCTTCCTTGTGTGGATCTCTGTAGAGGGACGATACATTTTGGTGCTTGGAACTCGAAGTTCGTCTACCGAATTCCTTCTTGGAGCATCTTGGTTGAGTATTGACTCAATCCCGCAAAGGTATATCACATTTTTGCTTTGCTAATCTCTTGATTCATGAAATCCGCAAGATCCTTACTCTTCGGGTTGTTCTAGTATTTCTTCCGCTGCGCATATTCCATATGCTCTTATCATTATGAATGGTATGTAGAAAACCCAACAGTGGTATCAAAGCGAGGTTGCGATCAAGTGCGTGTAAATCAGGAAATTTAGAAGCATTCTAAATGCCCAGATTTCTTCTTGGAACATCATTTTGATGGTGTTTTGTGTGGTTTCTGGTGGTGGGATTTCAAAAATTGGTCGGGGCTCTGCCCCGCACCCCGCCAGGGATGCGCCCCCTTGGAACCCCGTCAGGAACGCATGTGATTGTGTTGCAATTTCATTGTTTCAGAGATTGTTTCTCCTTTGCAGTAACCGTCCCTCTAAATGGTTTGTGAAACCAAATGTCATGGATTTTGAATCTGACATTGAGAGACGGGTTTGTCTACTGCATGAGTGGAGTTGGTGTTCCTGTGTTCAATGCATGTAAATATGAAGATTTAGAAATGTTTTAAATGTTCAGATTTAGCCCCTCTTATCAAAGTGTTGATAATTTGTTTTTGTGCACATAGGGGATGCATTTAGTTTGCGAATATTGTATTTCTATTTTGTGAATGTGCACAGTGATTAAATGTTAATCACGATAAATTGTTCATCGATTAAATTATAAAATCCCTTATCCAATATTAAGTATAAGGATGCCTTCCGATGGATGACACTCTTCCTGCCTCGATCGATGAAGTGTAGGCTTGCCAAAAGAAGGTGCATTAATCTATCTTGGTAAGGGTGCAAGCGGATAATTGTGATATCCCACTGTCGACATCTGGTCCAACTTAACTAGGTGACCTCAAAGGTTGAGTGCCTAGAGGCATAGGGTTGACATGCTCCATATGATGGATGCGGACTCGTTGTGTGGGTGAAATATGGATCTTGTCCACTAAGAGAGTAGCTCGTATAAACTCTCCGAATCGAAATTAAGGATTGTCGATTTGATTAAAATAGTGGGAGTTTTTAATAAAAGTCCTTATTAATATAAAATGTATTTTGAAATACAGTACTAAAAGTTTTGCAAATTTATTGTACAATTTCCATGGCAAGTGGATCTCACTCCACCTTGTCCCTGAGGGCTATCCTTGAGAAGGACAAGCTTAATGGGACGAACTTCCTTGACTGGTACAAAAACCTGAGAATTGTTCTCAGGCAAGAGCGCAAGCTCTATGTCTTGGAAGGGGAAGCCCCTACAGAGCCGACCGGGAATGCTCTGCGAGCAGACAAGATGCTTACAAGAAGTATCAGGATGATACCTTGGATGTGGAATGCCTCATGCTTGCTACCATGTCCTCTGAGCTTCAGAAGCAACACGAGAGCATGTGTGGTCATGAGATAATCGAGCACCTCAAGAAAATGTTCGAGGGGCAAGCTCGGCAAGAGAGGTTTGACATATCCAAGGCATTGTTTCAGTGCAAAATGAGAGCTCGAGACTCAGTAGGGACTCACGTACTCAAGATGATTGGGTATATAGAGAACCTTGAAAGACTGGGTTTTCCCTTGGGCCAAGAGTTGACCACAGATCTGATCCTGCAATCGTTGTCGGATAGTTATGAGCAGTTCGTCTTGAACTATAACATGAATGAAATAGACAAGACACTGCCCGAGCTCCTAGGCATGTTGAGAACTGCCGAAAATAATATGAAGAAGGTCAAGCCTGCTAGCCCCATACTGATGGTGCATAAAGGCAAGGGCAAGACTAAGGGATCTAAGAAGACGAAGATAGGATCTAAGTCTCATCTTGATACCAAATCTTCTGCACTGAAAATGAAAGGTCTGGCGAAGGAAGGAAAGTGCCACCACTGCGGTAAGGCATTGGAGGCGGAACTGTCCCCTCTATATCGAGGATCTGCAAAAGAAGAAGGGAAGTGTGACTTCTACTTTAGGTATTTATGTTATAGAGATAAACCTTTCTGCTCCTTCATCTTGGGTATTGGATATCGGATGCGGTTCTCACATTTGTACAAATGTGCAGGAACTGAGAAGAAGAATGCTGGGTAAAGGGGAGGTAGTCCTGAACGTCGGAAATGGAGCAAGAGTTGATGTCGTTGTCGTTGGTGTCTATTGTCTTTCTTTGCCCACTGGGCTTGTAATAGAATTAGATAACTGTTATTTTGTTCCAGCCATAACTAGACATTATATTCATTTCATGTCTTGACATGAAAGGTTTTTCATTTATAATTAAGAACAATTGTTGTTCGATTTTTATGAATGATGTTTATTATGGTGTAGCCCAATTGTTTAATGGTTTATATGTTTTGAACTTTGACCATCCGATCTATAATGTACAAAATACTAAAAGACTAAAAACAAATGACTCGAATCCTACGTACCTTTGGCATTGTCGTTTAGGCCATATAAACGAGAAACGTATATCCAAGCTCCATAGAGATGGACTACTGGACTCATTTGATTATGAATCATTTGAGAGATGCGAGCCATGTTTATTAGGCAAGATGACGAAAGCTCCTTTCATTAGTTGTAGTGAGAGGGTTGATGATCTCTTGGGTATAATACATAGTGATGTATGCAGACCCATGAGTTCTATGGCTAGAGGTGGGTTCTACTACTTCATTACATTTACTGATGATTTCAGTAGATACAGATACGTGTTTCTTATGAAGAACAAATCCGAAACTTTTGAAAAGTTCAAAGTGTTTAAGAATGAAGTAGAGAACTAACTGGGAAAAGGGATAAAAGCACTCCGATCTGATCGAGGTGGCGAATATCTGAGTCATGAGTTTCGTGATCATCTGAAGGAGTGTGGTATTGTATCACAGCTCACTCCGCCCAGAACACCACAACATAAGGGTGTTTCTGAGAGGAGGAATCGTACCTTATTATACATGGTGCGGTCGATGATGAGTCATGCAGATCTGCCCGTTTCTTTTTGGGGTTTTGCTCTAGAGACTGCTGCTTTCACACTAAATCAAGTTCCAACCAAAATGGTTCAAAAGACACCATATGAGATATGGACTAGGAAGCATCCTAGTATGTCGTTCATTAAAATTTGGGGTTGTGAGGCATACGTACGACGTCAAATACTTGACAAGCTAGAACCCAAATCAGATAAATGTTATCTCGTGGGGTATCCTAGGGAGACCAAAGGGTACTACTTCTACCTGCCGTCTGAGGGCAAAGTGTTTGTCGCAAGGACTGGTGTCTTTTTGGAGAAAGAATTCTTATCCAGAAAGACTGCAAAGGTAGAACTTGAAGAAGTTCAAGAACCACAAACAATGAACGAACCAGAATTGGAACATGAGCAAGGACTACAAGAAGTTGTAGCTGGAGAGCCTGCTCAAGAAACACAAGTCCTACGTAGATCTGGTAGACCAAGATTTGAGCCTGAGAGATATGGATTTCTCGTGTCTCAAATAGGTAATGTGTTGCTTATGGATCATGATGATGAGCCTACAACCTACCAAGATGCTATGAATGGACCTGAATCCGAGAAGTGGCTTGAGGCCATGAAATCTGAAATGGACTCCATGTATGCAAACCAAGTTTGGACC
The DNA here is from genome assembly GCA_033032865.1 of Dactylorhiza incarnata. Lineage (NCBI taxonomy): Eukaryota > Viridiplantae > Streptophyta > Magnoliopsida > Asparagales > Orchidaceae > Dactylorhiza > Dactylorhiza incarnata. The sequence continues at coordinate 77,064 of JAWHQI010000067.1, forward strand.
TTAGTGGAACCACCTGAAGGGGTACGACCCATAGGGTGCAAGTGGGTCTTCAAGAAGAAGACCGACATGGATGGGAATGTACAGACATTCAAAGGCCTGATAGTGGCTAAATGTTTCGGGCAAATTCATGGTATTGACTATGATGAGACCTTTTCTCTTGTGGTCATTGTCAAGTCCATCAGGATTCTACTTGTTATTGTTGCGTATTATGACTACGAGATCTGGCAAATAGATGTCAAAACGGCTTTCCTTAATGGAAACCTCCTTGAGGAAGTGTATATGACACAACCCGAGGGTTTTGTATCTCCAAGTGAAGCCACTAAAATATGCAAGTTGAATCGATCCATTTATGGATTGAAACAAGCTTCTCGAAGTTGGAATCTTCGTTTTGATGAGAGAATCAAAGAGTTTGTTTTCATCAAGAACGAGGATGAGCCTTGTGTTTACAAGAGGATTAGTGGGAGCATTGTTGTCTTCCTGATATTGTATGTAGATGACATACTGTTGATCGGGAATGACATTCCGACCCTGCAAGTTGTTAAGAACAACTTAGGAAGTTGCTTTTCTATGAAGGACTTGGGTGAAGCGACTTATATACTTGGTATTAAGATCTATAGAGATAGATCGAATAAGTTGTTGAGTTGAACCCAGAGTACATATATTGAGAAGGTGTTGAGGCGGTTCAACATGCTTGAATCCAAGAAAGGATTCTTACCCATGTCACATGGTGTGAGTCTCTCTAAGGACCAGTTTCCTAAATCTTTGGAAGATAAAGACCGCATGAAGTTGATTCCATATGCTTCAGCAATTGGATCAATTATGTATGCAATGTTGTGTACTCGACCCGATGTCTCTTATGCTTTAAGCATGACGAGCAGATATCAGTCTGATCCCAGTGATGGTCACTGGATTGTTGTCAAGAATATCCTAAAGTACTTGAGAAGGACGAAGGATCTATTCTTGGTGTATGGTGGAGAGGAAGAGCTCGTTGTAAATGGTTACACGGATGCAAGCTTCCAGACTGATAGGGATGATTCAAAGTCCCAATCAGGTTTTGTATTTTGCCTTAATGGAGGAGCTGTAAGATGGAAGAGTTCCAAGCAGGAGACAGTTGCCGATTCTACGAATGAGGCCGAGTATATTGCTGCTGCAAATGCGGTGAAGGAGGCTGTGTGGATTAGGAAATTCATCAGCGAGCTTGGTGTAGTTCCTAGCATTATTTGTCTCGTAGTTCTCCACTATGACAACAATGGTGCAATAGCCCAAGCTAAGGAACCTAGATCTCATCAGCGCTCCAAGAACATACTTTGGCGGTTCCATCTTATTCGAGAGATTGTCGGTCGAGGAGATGTGAACATTTGCAGAGTACCGACTGAAGACAATATAGCGGATCCACTGACAAAGCCTCTTGCGCAAAAGAAGCATGATGGTCATGTTAGATCAATGAGTATTAGATACCTGAATGATCGTCTTTAGTGGGAACCTTGTGGATTGTATGTTTGTTGGTTGTTTATTCATTTGATGAATTGCAATATATACTGTGTTTTTCTTTTACATTTATGGTAAGTTCTTATTGTTATGTCAATAGTTTCTATTTGATAGATTAATTAACATAATAAATGCCCTTAGAATGTTTGCTTCCATAGGAATTCAAGTACGTGACTTGAATGTGAGGGCCTATGCATAGCAAAAAGCTTCATTCTTAAATGGCCCCTGGTCGGAGTATCATCTTAGAAGTTGAAGGGCAATGATGATACACTAAGACTAGCATGTGCGTTGACTAATGACCGGTTCTCATAGGTCATGATATTGTGATATCAAGTCATCACATGGGTACTTGTTAGTTAACAAGTTGTACTGGATAGACCCACCTTGAGACTAATTTGTGGATTATTATATGAACGTGTCACAAGTAGGTCTCAACTGACAATGGTGTTTGTAGTTCTTTGACCTGAAGTCATAACATTCATCAAGTGAGGAAGAGCGTACTTTGATGCCATCTAAAGTCTTCCTTGAGAAAGGTTGATGATAAGGGTGGTTATTGGGTATGTTACGATTCATTTGGGTGTTTGTGTGTGGACAGATATGAGATTTGTCCTCCTTTATGATAGGAGTTACATCCATGGGCCCCTTGATGGAATGAGACCGAGAAATGCATGGTCATGCTGGGTTGAGCCAATATATGATAATAAGCTTACCACTCTCTTAAGGTCTATTCTAGATCAGGAAACTAGGATTGAACAATTATGAGGGTGACATAGTCCATGCCTCTAGTTCTATTCGGATGTAAGGGACAAAGGAACAAGACAACACTGATACATTGGTTAAGACAGGCTTATTGAGTTATGAACTCTTATTGCTTGAGTAGCAATAATGTATTGCTAGATGCCGCTCATTGTTTGTGAGACTTTTGTTGATACTTTGTGATCAAGTAGGAGACTGTTGGAGTTGCTGAGGTGATCTCAAGGCAATCAACAGTTAGTCTTACTGTCAACGCAATATGAGCCTATAGGGTCGCACATAAAAGAGTTTGGAGAAGTTGGAGAAAGAATTGTGTTGGCCTCACTCATATTGGATATGAGTGAAGGACCAATCCTATGACTGTTTGGAATTGAATTGAGAATGTCTCAAATGGGGGAAACGAGTACTATTGACGAATCGTCAAAATGGTTTAGACGAATTCTATAGGACTTGGTAAATTCGGCGAAAGTGTTTCGACGAAAGGATTTATATCGACGAATTCGTTTAAAGGGTTTAAACGAAACTATGTCAATTCGTCTATTCGTATTCGTCGAAAGGGTTTAGTCGAATATGACAATTCGTCGAATGGGTTTAGTCGAATATGACAATTCGTCGAATGTATTTAGTTGAATATGATAATTCGTCTAAACTGTTTAGTCGAAATTATCTGTTCGAATTTGTCTAAATCGTTTAGTCGAATTTGAGACAATTCGTCGAATGTATATAGTCGAATATGATAACTCGTCTAAAGCGTTTAGCTGAATTATTATGTATTCGACGAATTTGAATCCTGACAGAAATGTTATTGTTGGGGAAATGATTTATCTTAACCCCTAAAAATGAGTAGAATATAAATTCTAAGAATGAAAAATTAGTCTAAGTAAATATGCGTCGAATAGTATTCGACGCAACGTCGAAGTGTAGTCGACGTTCCTCTCAGAATGAGTCGAAGTAGCTCCAGACAGAATTTGACGTAACCTATATCGACGTAACTCTGATTTCTAGTCGACGTATCTAGTGAAGTCGATGCACCTTAGTCGACGCACCTTCCATATTCTCCTCTCGACGTCCAGTCAGTCTGAAATCGACGCTTCCGTCTAATAGTAATCGACGTACGTCGATTTCTATGTCAAATTCAAAAACACGCCAGATCTCTTTCCTTCTATCTGTAGATCTGAAATTTATGGAATGATATTATTCTTTTCTAGCCGTTTTGAATCAGTCTTTCCTTCTAAATGATTCTTGGCTAAATTGATTAAGTTTATTATGGATATTATTTGAAATCAGAGATCTCTTTCCTTCTACAGAAATATTGATTATGGAATCTTTTCTCTCTTACTATTTCTCTGTCTGCTAATTGATTATTCTCCTATAGTATTCTTTGAATAAACAGAGCTATAAATAAGAGGGAAGTCGGCAGAGAAGAAAATGAGAAGTGATCCACTCCATCCATTTGAAAAAGAGGAAAAGCTCTCAAGTGAAAGGTGAGAAAATCTGAGAGAAGTAAAACTGTGCTGCAGCAAACAACAAGCCCTCTTCTCCTTCTGAAGCCATATTGCTGCAATTTCTGAAAGCTCTCATTGATAAAGAAAAAGGCCTACAATCTCCTTCTCACTATAGAAGAGAGATTTCATTCACTATTTCTTGTTCTTCTAATCTTCTTGCTAGGAAGAAGATTCTTTCTTGTTTCAATTACTTCTTTTACTTCTTCTTCTTACTCTTATTTCATTTTCAAATTGTGTAAAAGAGTTTTTAGAATCTCTCTTCAAAAATTCAGTTTTACTGGTTCTAAGAGTCTCCTTGTCAAAAGACTCAGGCTGGTTCTAAGAGTCTCCTTATCAAAAGACTCAGTGCAAGATAGTGAATTCCTACAAAGGGGGTAGAAGAGTGGACTACCCAAAGTTTGGGGAACCACTATATTTCTTTGTGTTGTGCTGTGATTTTCTTTTTGCTATTTTGCTTAATTCTTGTTGGTGTGTGGGAAGCTTAACTCTGTGATTATTACACGTATATATATATATTTGTTAATTTTGCACAAAGTACTTTTAAATCTCTATTCACCCCCCCTCTAGAGAATTCTAGTGTGGTTAACTGTGCACTTTCAGTTATGTTTTCCCCTGGTCTGCGGATAGCCTGTTTTTATGACTTGCGTATAAAAGCGATGAGATTAGGTCATAAAATAGATTGATCCTTTTCGCGATTTCTGGAGAGCCGACTCGGAAGTGTTCCGTCGTCCCTGTCCGCAGACCTCGCCCATTCGCCGCCGATCATCGCCGCCTCCCCTCCAACGGACCTAACAGTTCGTGGGGACGCAGAGGGTTGTTCTTCTCCGACCCATACCTTGTGCGACAAGGCATTGGGGTTCTCCTTCCTTTTGTGGATCTCTGTAGAGGGCCGATACATTTCGGTGCTTGGAACTCGAAGTTCGTCTACCAGATTCCTTCTTGGAGCATCTTGGTTGAGTATTGACTCAATCCCGCAAAGGTATATCGCATTTTTGCTTTGCTAATCTCTTGATTCATGAAATCTGCAAGATCCTTACTCTTTGGGTTGTTCTAGTATTTCTTCCGCTGCACATATTTCATATGCTCTTATCATTATGAATGGTATGTAGAAAACCCAACAACAACCGCCAACTCTAGGTCGTGGACCGGGTAGTTCCTCTCATGCACCTTTAGCTGGCGCAAACCATAAGCATTCACCTTTCCAAACTAGCACAAAACACAGCCCAAGTCGCTCTCTGAGGCGTCACTATTAACTTGATAACCTTCTACTCCATACAACGAACACAAAATCGGCATTGAGGTCAGTTGGCTCTTTAGCTCCTCAAAGGCTCGTGCACACTCTGACGTCTAAACGAACCTCTGCTCCTTCCTGGTCAACGTGGTAAGAGAAAGTGTGATCCTCAAGAAGTTCTCCATGAAGCACATGTAGTAACCGTCAAGTCCCAAAATGCTTCGAACTTCTACCATATTTTTCAGCACGAGCCACTCCAGGATAGGCACTATCTTCAATGGATCCAATGCAATACCCTCTCTGTTAACCACATGACCCAGGAATGCCATATGCGATGGACAAAACTTGCATTTGGATAACTTAACCTATATCTGATGCTTCCTCAGGATGCTCAACACTGCGTGTAGTTGAACCACATGCTCTTCCTCTGACTGAGAGTAAAACAAAATGTCGTCGATGAAAACAAAGATGAATCGGTCCAAATACTCTCAGAATGTTCTATTCATCAAATCCATGAATACCGATGGCACATCAGAGAGGCTGAAAGACATCACGGTAAACTCAAAGTGCCCGTAGCGGGTACTGAATGTCGTCTTCAGAATATCACATTCCTAAATCTTCAACTAATAGTAACCAGACTTTAAGTCCAATTTTGAATACACAGTCGAACCCACTAGCTAATCGAATAGGTCATTGATGCGCGTGATTAGATACTTATTCTTCTATGCCTGCTTATTCAGTTCACGATAATTTGTGCATTGACGCAAACTCTCATCCTTCTTTTTCATAAATAGGATCAGTGCTCCCCAAGGGGAAGAACTCTGACGTACGTAACCTTGCTCTAGCAATTCTTGCAACTGAACCTTTAGCTCAGCCATTTCTTTTGGCGCTATCTGATACGGTGAGCGTGACACAGGTTTGGCACCCGACCTTAGCTCAATACAAAAGTTAATCTCACGCTGAGATGGAGCCATAGAGAGCTTATTAGGAAGCATGTTCGCGTACTCCGCCACTACCGAGACATCACTCAATCTGGGTTTGCGCTCCAAAGCCTCGAATAAAGTGAAGAACAACTCCACACCTTTCCAAACTTCCTTGACCACTTGAAGGGCAGACATCGGCGTCTTGCTCACTCCTCGCAAACCAGAGGACATGGTCTCGCCTTCGGTGTTCTTTCCCAGAGTGACCTATTTTCGATTGAAATCTATGTACGCATGTTACCTCGAGAGCTAGTCCATGCCAAAGATCACGTCAAACTCTGACACTGGTAGTAAGGACGCTTCCAAGTTGAAGTCTCGGTCTTCTCTCTAAACTTTCACACAACTTCTTCTATATGTGCACATCTAGTACCCATTCGACAACACTACCTCAAATCTATCTTTGCCAATGCAAACGACACTCCAATACACACTACGAAGTCCTCAGACAGAAATGAGTGTGATGCTCCAGTATCGAAGAGAGCTCTCACCGGATAGTTAAATATCAGGATAAACCTTAATTACAAACATGTAAAGCACATAATCGTATAAGAGGTATGTATTATTTTAAGCTATGGAAGTTAATAAATAACTCATACATGTCACCACATCCCTTTGGAGAATGTCTTCCTGCTGGCCAAGGGAGTAAACTCTATGCTGGGCCGGAGAGTATTGGGAAGCGGAAGAATCCATTGTCTTCCCTTTCTCCGCGTAGCTTGGACCCGCAGTACGAGTGTTCTCCAACGCTTGACTCTTCGTCTTCAGAGGACTATTTCGACACATTCAACCAGTGTGCCCCCGCCTTCCCACAAAAATAGTAGGTCAATGGGCTTCGCACAGTAGTAGCCCCTGAAACAGTAGAGGGAGCCGCCTCCACAAACCTTGATCTCTTCCTGTACCTCTTACTTTCAAACTTTGTTAGAGAGGTCAGCACCTTGAACTCTAATTTCCTGGCATTAAAGCCTTTCTTACGTTGGAATCTCTCTAATTCCATCTCCAGATATCTGATAGTATCCACTAGGACGTGGAAGCCAAAAGTCATCGGTCCTGTAAGTAGCAACCTTAAGTCATCTCGCAGACCTTCATAGAACTTGTTGGTCTTGGTATCCTCATCTTCCAACATAGTCCATGCATAGTGGCTAAGCCTGGTGAATTCACAAGCATTCATCTATTATGTGATCTTTCCGCGTCAGACGTAGGAATTGGTCCAGTAGTGCAATGCACTAGGCGAAGGGTATGTATCTTCGAAGGAATGGCTCAGAGAAGTTTCCCAACTAGATTTGAGAAAGTTGCCTCCTGCCATATTTGTGCAAGACTTCCTCGTCCCACCAAAGCCTTGCCTCCCCAATAAGTAGGAAGGTGGCCAAGATGACCTTAATTTCTTCGGTGTTTGTTGTCGGCAATGTCCTATTAATTCTTAATAACCATTCCTCGGCTTCCGTTGGGGTTTCAGTCCCCGTGAAATACGGAGGCTTGAAGCTCAAAAATTGCTTTAGTTGCTGACAACATGCTCGCAGTTCAACTATCGGCTTGACTGCCACGACCGGCACCGGGGCCACATCAGGAGTGGGAGGTTATGCAAGCCTCTCTAAACGTGCATCAAGCATGACTAATACCACTTCTGCGATTAATCTAATCATTTCAGCAGAAGGAGGCGTCACATGAGCATCAACATACACATTTTTCTCGTTAGTGTTACGAGGTTGAGAATGCTCCACTCCTAGTCACCTATAATTGTGAAATACACAATTTAGCAATAAAAAATTAGCAAAACAACAATCATGGAAGGCTCAAGTTCCGCAAACAAGCATGCACGAGTACATCACAAATATATTTAAGTTCTCAACCTCGTATGTGATAACACTCACAAATATAAACAAGCATGCTCGATAGTGTGTTAACCTAAACGACTAGTTTTTCTCTTTAGTGTGAATGTTTGGATGTGAGCGATCACGGCATATGTGATGAATTTTCTTATATAACTCGTGGGAAGCCACCTGACGGGTTTTACCATTACAAAGATACTCGGCACAGCCCTGTTTTGCATTCTTTTGTCACCATCTGTGAAAGTGAGGTTAGATCTTAAATTAACTCTAGAGGGGGGTGAATAGAGTATTAAAACTTTTTCTCTTAGTTTTATTTGCAGAATTAAAAATACTGATATAAGTATATGTGTATAGAGTGATTTGTAAAAACTAAATAACAACAAATAAAGAAATCAGCACAACAACAAAACACAGAAATTCACAGCACAGAAAACACAAGGAATTTTATAGTAGTTCCCCAATAACCTGGGTACGTCTACACTTCTACCACATTTCGTAGGATCCACTAGGAGGTTTGATCAGGTGCCCTCACACCAAGGTGATTTTGTTCAGGTGTCCACACACCACAGAGCTTTTGATCAGGTGCTCAAAACCAACAGGATTTTTTGATCAGGTGTCTTGCCACCAAGGAGGTCAACTTTTGAAGGGAGTTTTAACCCTGTACAAGATGTGATAGAGAGGGGTTTAGATGTTCTTCTCTGTCAAGATGCCGAGAGAAGACTCTAGTGGATGTATGTTGAAAAGTTCCCTGTCTGAAATGAAGTTGTTTGACAGTAGATTGGCTGGAGCCTTTTCTTGAAGAAATAATCTTCCTGTAGCTGATAAATCTGAAAGACAAGAATGCTTCTCAAATTTTTTGTTGCTCTTTGAAGATCTGTGCTTGCAGCTGATGACCGAGAGAGTATTGTTGATGAAGATGTTCTCAGTAAGTAAGTGCTGCTGGAGGAGGAAGAAGATGAACATCTGTGTAAACTTTTTGTTCTTCTGATCTTCTTTTCTCTTTTTTCTTTCTTTCTTTTTCTCTGTTCTTTTTTGTACAACAAAACTGTAAAAATATTCTATATATTTGTTGTCGTGTAAACTGCTGTATATTAATCTACTACATCTTCTGCCTTATTTTCTTTTGAATCTCTGACAGAATTAAATGCAAATCCCTTATATTAAGGAATATAATATATCTGAGAAGATATTCTGGGAACAGTACATCAGCAGCGCCGTTTGCCTTTTTCTTTTCCACGAAATGTCCTTTTCTGCTGGATGTCAACGACTATAATCTTGGAATAATAAAAGGGAATATATTTTCCTTACTTGCTGATAGAAAGAGCCGTTGTTGTTAGTCGATCTGAGTTCAGAGAATGAAATGAATATAATCCTTCTGAAATTTCTGAACTTGAATAAGAGTTCTTCGATCTGAATAAAATTCGTCGAACGCAGATTCGTCGACCTCAAGATTTTCGTCGAACACAACATTTACTTCGTCGACCTCAAATGAATCTTGCTGGAATAATTAATTTTGTTGATCTGTGAGAACTTTCGTCGATCTGAAGGTGTTCGTCGAATGCAGACTGGAGTTCGTCGAACGGAAGTATTCGTTGACCGCTGAGCTTGAGTAAAATCGTCGACCGCTGAGCCGGGTTCTGTTCGTCGACCGCTGAGACGAGATCGTCGACCGCTGAGACGAGCTTGAAGCAAGCTGTTCGTCGAACGCAGAATGTAATTAGTCGAGCGCTGCACTTAGACAAATTATTCGACCGCTGAGATTTGAACTGTTCGTCGAACGCAGAATATAAGACGTTCGTCGAACGCAAAGTGCTTTCCGTTCGTCGAACGCAGAGAGCACGCCGTTCGTCGAACGCAGATAGCCGTTCATCGAACGCAGTGTCTGAATGAATTCTCTAGTTCTAACAGCCAAAACTCTTGACCCATAAACTATACATTGAGGTCAACTTTGTCCTTAGTCAACGTATAGTGATCCTAGCCCAAATCAGAAATAGGGTTGTTCCAACAATCTCCCCATATTTGGGTTAGGACACTATTTGACAAAAATTGAAAATAAACAAACACTAATACAACAAAAACGACAAAGCATATATATATATATGATATATTTTGAATATTTCATCAGATATAAAATGAATAGTACTCTGAGTTTTGAAATTACATTTTAATGAAAATAAAACTGATAGAAATACAATCAGAACCTTGATTTCTCTTAATTCTGCTTTCTGAATTCTTGAATTCTGATTTTGCCTGAACTTTATTGTTCTGATTTCTGATCTGTAACTGAACTGTATCTGCTATGTAAATCAGCTTTCTGAATTTGATCTGAACTGAATCTTTATATTCTGAATGTGTTATCTGAGAAGAATGTTTAAATCCAAAACTGCATTCTGAATCTTCTTTCTAATACTGCAATTTGCTTTCTAATCTGAACAGCTTTAAATCCAAAACTGCATTCTGATTAGCTGTGCTTGTAGCAATAACTGATACTGAATTTGCTATATCAAAATTCTTCTTCTGAGCTGTATCTGCATCTGAACTTGATCATGAACTTTATCTGAATTTTTCTGAAATAGAAACTGCAAACAGCAAACTGTTGTGAGCTTTATCATGCTTCTTCATACAGCAACTCCCCCTGAGAGTGTCTCCCCCTAAGACTGGAGGTTCTTCGGCTTTTTCTCCTTGCCTAGTTTATAGAACAACTCCCCCTGAGCAAAACACTGCATCAAATGGAGCTTGTTCATAAAAACTTCCCCCCCTGCCTAGTTTCAGGAAGGCTGAAGCTAGGCCCTTGAAGAAGGGACATTTAATGTAGGTAGGGAAGGATGCAAGATTGTCATTGCTATTGTTCCTGCACAATAAAATAGAGATCAAGTGCAAAGGAGAACTAGAAAGAGAAACAATTCTGTAGGCATTCATATAATAAAAAAAGCTTAGTTTGATATGATAAGGAATGAGGGGGAAAATAGAAATTTTAATTTTTATCTTATTGAATCTCCATCTATCATTTCTAGCTGCTTTATAAAGAAGATGTGTTTCTTTTCATCCAAGGGCTTGGTGAAAATGTCAGCTCTTTGCAAATCAGTAGAGATGAATTGTAGGCAAATTTTGTTTTTATCCACATTATCCCTAAGGAAGTGGTGTCTAATTTCTATGTGTTTAGTCCTACTATGGAGAACTGGATTTTGTGCTATAGATATTGCACTAGTATTGTCACAAAATATAATTGAATTATTTAAGTTGACACCATAGTCTAGGAGTTGATTTTGTATCCACAATATCTGTGAGCAGCAACTGCCTGCAGCTATATATTCAACTTCAGCTGTTGATGTAGACACAGATGTTTGTTTCTTACAAAACCAAGACACAAGCCTATCACCAAGAAACTGGTAAGTTCCTGATGTGCTTTTCCTGTCTACTCTGCATCCAGCATAATCTGAATCTGAGAATCCAGTTAATTCAAATTCAGATGATGTTGGATACCAAAGTCCTAGATTAGGGCAACCCTTTATATATCTCAAAATTCTTTTTAATAAAATTAGATGAGATTCTTTGGGGATAACTTGGAATCTAGCACAAATACAAGTAGCAAACATTATATCTAGCCTACTTGCTGTTAAATAAAGTAATGAGCCAACAATTGCTCTATATACTTTCTGATCAACAGGTTTCCCTGATTCATCAGTATCAACAACAACATTAGAGGGCATGAGTGTTTTCATGGTGGAAGAATCAGACATACCAAATCTTTTCATTAATTCCTTAGCATACTTAGATTGGGATATGAAGATTCCATTTGGTGTTTGCTTCACTTGAAGACCAAAGAAGTATGATAGTTCACCCATACTACTCATTTCAAATTTAGATTGCATTAGATTAGAAAATCTTTTGCATAAGTTTGAATCAGTAGAGCCAAAGATAATATCATCTACATATATTTGAACTAGTAAAGTTTGATTTTTATGTATCCTGAAAAATAAAGTTTTATCTACTATGCCTCTATAGAATTTATTCTCTAAAAGAAAACTAGCTAAGGTCTCATACCATGCTCTGGGAGCTTGTTTAAGACCATAGAGAGCTTTATTAAGCTTAAATACAAAAGAAGAGTGAGTTGGAGAGATAAAACCTGGTGGTTGTTCCACATAGACTTCTTCTTTGATTTCTCCATTCAAGAATGCACTCTTTACATCCATTTGATAAACTTTTAATTTCTTGTATGCAGCAAATGCAAGGAAAATCCTGATTGCTTCTAACCTTGCAACTGGTGCAAAAGTCTGATCATAGTCTATTCCTTCTTCTTGTGAGTATCCTTGAGCTACTAGTCTAGCTTTGTTTCTCACAATATTGCCATCTGCATCTAGTTTATTCCTGTAGACCCACTTAGTTCCAATGACTGGATAATTCTTTGGTCTAGGAACCAAATCCCAAACTTTGTTTGTCTCAAACTGATTGAGCTCCTCTTGCATAGCAATGATCCAGTTGGGATCTTGTTCTGCATCTTGTAGGGATTGAGGTTCAATCTTAGAGAGAAAACAAGTGTGCATCATATTCTGATTTACTTGATGCCTTGTTTGAACACCAGTTGATATGTCTCTAATTATTTGAGATCTGGGGTGATCTTTAATATTGATATAATCAACAGGTATAGTGGGATCAACAATGATTTCCACTTGGGGAATTTGTTCAACTGTGATATCTTGTGGAAGATGTTCTGCTGTAATCTGATTTGAACTGTCAGTAAAATCTTCTTCACTATCTTCAGCATCCTGCTGTATAGGATTTAGAAATCTTTCTTTATGTAGAGATAATTGATCTAGCTGCTCACATAGTGTAGGTACCTGTAGGTTTTCTATGGTAGAAGAATTCTTCTCCTTGTAAAACATATTAGTTTCATCAAAGGAAACATGCATAGATTCTTCAATTTTAAGAGAAGATTTGTTATAAATCCTATATGCCTTGCTGATTAAAGAATAGCCTAAGAAAATTCCTTCATCAGATTTTGGTTCAAATTTCCTAAGGTATTTTTTATCATTATTGTGAACAAAACATTTACAACCAAATGTTATAAAATAGTTAACTTTAGGTTTCTTCCCTTTAAGTAATTCATAATGAGTCTTACCCTTAAGTTTGTATATCAAAATTCTATTCAACACATAGTTTGCTGTGCTAACAGCCTCTGCCCAAAACGATAGGGGCAAATTAGCATCTGCAAGTAATGTTCTTGCTGATTCAATTAGAGTTCTATTTTTCCTTTCAACTACCCCATTTTGTTGAGGAGTTCTAGGAGCTGAGAAGCAATGCCTGATACCTTCCTTCTCACAGAATTCTTGCATGAGAAGAGACTCAAACTCAATGCCATGATCAATTCTGATCAATGCAATATGAGTAGAGTACTCAATCTTTATGCTCTTAAGAAAGTCTGTAAGAACTTTAAAGTTATCTGACTTTTCTCTCAAAAAGAACACCCAAGTGAATATAGAGAAGTCATCTACAATAACTAGAGTGTAAGACTTCCCCCCTAAACTCTTTGTTGTTATAGGTCCAAAAAGGTCCATATGTAGCAAATATAAGATTCTAGGTGAATCACTTTTAGATAATGATTTAAAACTATTTTTAGTTTGCTTGCCTAGTTGACATGCCCTACAAAGACCTTCTTTCTTGTATGAACCTAAGGGTAAACCTCTAACAAGATTGTCCTTAGATAATTTAGCAATGGTCCTAAGGTTTACATGTCCTAACCTCTTATGTCGAAGTTCACTAGGTTTGCTTAATTCATTAAATAAGCAGATTTCTGATTTAGATGAATTGAAATTTACTAAATAAATATTACCTTGCCTAATACCTGATAAAACAATAACATTATCAAAAGATTTAATAAGGCATTTTAATTTATTAAAGGTTACCTGATACCCTTCATCACATAATTGACTTATGCTGATGAGGTTGTGCTTCAGTCCTTTGACATAAGCTACCTCTTTGAAGGTGACTTCTCCAACTTTGACTTTTCCATAGCCTTTTGTTTGTCCACAGTTGGAGTCTCCAAATATTACTTTTGATCCAAGCTTTGCCTTGTAGTTGTTCAGGTTGGCCTTGTTTCCTGTCATATGCTTTGAACAGCCACTGTCCAAATACCATTTTTCATTTATTCTTGGACAGCTGTGTACCTACAAAATCAAGAAAACAATATATTTGTTCTTGACCCAGATTACCTTGGGTCTTTTTGTATTTCCACAAAAATCTGAAATAAAAGACATTTCAGGTTGGTCCTTGTAACCTTGTGGATGATATCTCCTTGGAGGTATTATCCATTCAGTGAAAGGATTGATAGAATGTGAAGAATGAGAATTGTTCAGATTTGTTGTATAGTTTATGTTCGACGAACTGGGCTGAGTTCGTCGAGCGTCGTTCATTTAATGACTATACTGAAAATCTGTCTTCAGAGTTCATCGAGCTCCGTTCAACGAAGTGGATACATTTCGTCGAGCTCCGTTCGATGAATTCTGCTGAATTCTGCTATTCTCAACAGTTTTACTTGAAATGTTTTTATTTATTCCTACAACCTCTTTGCTATTAGTAGAGATGAATTTTATAGGTGTAGATAATATGTTCTTCTTAATCAGATGTGGCTCACTTGATGAAGCACCCAAGCCTAGTTTGCTATTAAGTCTAGCGTTGACAGTGCTTATATGTCCATCAGTTTGATGCTTCTCCCATTTATGGATTCTTCAAATTCCTCAGCCTCAGAAAGTTTATTCTCAATGAGAATAATTTGTTCTCTAGAGGCAGCCAAATCTTTCTTAAGATTTACATTTTCTTCACTTATATTTTCATTTCAACTAGCTTATGTCTGAGTGAGATTATTTCTTTCTCAGATTTGAGTAAGTCTAAGCAAAGAACCTTGAATTCATCTTTGAATCCAACTGAAGTAAAATCAAAGTTAGATATTACCTGATCAGCATCAATTTCTGCTTCTGATTCTGATTCTTCTTCATCAGAATTGTTGGCTGAGGCATTGATTGTCATCATGCAGAAGTTCTTCTCTTCTTCATTATCTTCATCATCACTGGATGAAGAAGCATCTGCTGACTCACTGCTTGAGTCATAAATTGCCATCAGGCACTGATCATTCTCCTTTGATTCTTCTTCATTATCTGAAGAACTGGATGACTGATCTGATTCAGTGTTACTCCAAGTTTCTGCTATAAATTCTCTTCCCTTCTTTTTGTGCTTGTGGGAGGAAGACTTGCTGAAGTGTCTTCTTTCCTCTTTTTCAGTTCTCTTTTCCTTCTTCTAATTTTCTGGACAATCTGGCAGAATATGTCCAGGTTTCCTGCAGCCACAACAAACAATATCTTTAGAATTTGACTTGTCATACCTTGGCTTTTCCCTTGATCTGGAGTCCTTCTTTCTAAAATCCTTCTTGGCCATTTTGTAGAACCTTTTGGCTAGAAGGTTCATGAACTCCTCATCTCTTGGAGCTTTTTCTTCTTCTTCAGCTGCTTTGAAGGCAATGTTCTTTTCCCTCTTTATTGCTGGAGATGAAGTGGATTGTTCAGCTTCTCTGGATTTGATGAGCTGCTCATAGGATTTGAGCTTGCCCAACAATGTTTCAGTAGAAATCTCATTGAGGCTTCTGGCTTCCTTGATAGGCCAGATCCTAGAATCCCATGTGCTGGGGAAGCACATTAAGATCTTGTCATTGATCTCAGTGATAGAGATCACTTTATCCAAGGTCTTCAGCTCATTTATTATGAGGTTGGGCCTATTGTACATGTCAGCTACTGTTTCAGATTCTCCTTTCTTGAAATTCTCATATTGAGAAATAAGATGGGACCTTCTGTCCTTCCTTTCATCAGTGGATCCCTCAACCATATTGTTGAGAGAAATCCATATTTCTCTTGCTGAGGTGCATTCTACCACTCTTTGAAAAATGTCATCAGACATTGTTTGAGCCAGAATGTTCATGGCTTTTGCATCAGCACTCCTTTGCTTTTTCTGAGCTTCTGTCCATTCAGGAGGTGGAACAGCATTGTTGGTAGAGGTGGTTTCAGCACTGGTTGTTGTTGTGGGAGCTGGAGGTCCTGCCAAAATCACATTGAAGATTTCCTCATCAATAGAATTCATGTACAGTCTAATCCTTGCTTTCCATAGTGCAGACTTACTGAGATTGCACATAGGAGGTCTTGTGCTAGAATACTCTTTGTTTTGTGCCATGAGTTTTTTAAACAAAATAAATGAAATAAAAACTCTACAAGAATGTAAGATCTAATTGATATTTGTGATTCAGGTGTTAGCCTGTAAAGAATCATCCTAGCTTCGATACCAATTGAAAGTGAGGTTAGATCTTAAATTAACTCTAGAGGGGGGGTGAATAGAGTATTAAAACTTTTTCCCTTAGTTTTATTTGCGGAATTAAAAATACTGATATAAGTATATGTGTATAGAGTGATTTGTAAAAACTAAATAACAACAAATAAAGAAATCCGCACAACAACAAAACATAGAAATTCACAGCACAGAAGACACAAGGAATTTTATAGTAGTTCCTCAATAACCTGGGTACGTCTACTCTTCTACCACACTTGGTAGGGTTCACTAGGAGGTTTGATCAGGTGCCCTCACATCAAGGTGATTTTGTTCAGGTGTCCACACACCACAGAGCTTTTGATCAGGTGCTCAAAACCAACAGGATATTTTGATCAGGTGTCTTGCCACCATGGAGGTCAACTTTTGAAGGGAGTTTTAACCCTGTACAAGATGGGATAGAGAGGGGTTTAGATGTTCTTCTCTGTCAAGATGCTGAGAGAAGACTCTAGTGGATGTATGTTGAAAAGCTCCCTGTCTGATATGAAGTTGTTTGACAGTAGATTGGCTGGAGCCTTTTCTTGAAGAAATAATCTTCCTGTAGCTGATAAATCTGAAAGACAAGAATGCTTCTCAGATTTTGTGTTGCTCTTTGAAGATCTGTGCTTGCAGCTGACGACTGAGAGAGTATTGTTGATGAAGATGTTCTCAGTAAGTAAGTGCTGGTCGAGGAGGAAGAAGATGAAGATCTGTGTAAACTTTTTGTTCTTCTGTTCTTCCTTTCTCTTTTTCTTTCTTTCTTTTTCTCTGTTCTTTTTTGTACAGCAAAACTGTAAAAACATTCTATATATTTGTTGTCGTGTAAACTGCTGTATATTAATCTACTATATTTTCTGCCTTATTTTCTTTTGAATCTCTGACAGAATTAAATGCAAATCCCTTATATTAAGGAATATAATATATCTGAGAAGATATTCTGGGAACAGTACATCTGCAGCGCCGTTTGCCTTTTCCTTTTCCACGAAATGTCCTTTTCTGCTGGATGTCAACGGCTATAATCTTGGAATAATAAAAAGAAATATATTTTCCTTACTTGATCTGATAGAAAGAGCCGTTGTTGTTAGTCGATCTGAGTTCAGAGAATGAAATGAATATAATCCTTCTGAAATTTCTGAACTTGAATAAGAGTTCTTCGATCTGAATAAAATTCGTCGAACGTAGATTCGCCGACCTCAAGATTTTCGTCGAACATAACATTTACTTCGTCGACCTCAAATGAATCTTGCTGGAATAATTAATTTTTTTGATCTGTGAGAACTTTCGTCGATCTGAAGGTGTTCGTCGAATGCAGACTGGAGTTCGTCGAACAGAAGTATTCGTCGAACGCTGGGCCTGGATAAATTCGTCGACCGCTATGCTTGAGTAAAATCGTCGACCGTTGAGCCGGGTTCTGTTCGCTGACCGCTGAGACGAGATCGTCGACCGCTGAGACGATCTTGAAGCAAGCCGTTCGTTGAACGCAGAATGTAAGTAGTCGAGCGCTGCACTTAGACAAATTCTTCGACCGCTGAGATTTGAGATGTTCGTCGAACGCAGAATATAAGCCGTTCATCGAACGCAGAGTGCTTGTCGTTCGTCGAACGCAGAGAGCACGCCGTTCGTCGAACGCAGATAGCCGTTCGTCGAATGCAGTGTCTGAATGAATTCTCTAGTTCTAACAGCCAAAAATCTTGACCCATAAACTATACATTGGGATCAACTTTGTCCTTAGTCAACATATAGTGATCCTAGCCCAAATCAGAAATAGGGTTGTTCCAACAATCTGCAACATTCCTTCAGGTGATTGCATAATTCATAATGAATTTTTCTATCTACCAACAGTGAGCGTCACAATGATTCACATCCCTTAGGAGGCATTTGACATACCATGATTCTACAACTCAATGTCGATGTCTCATGCAGTCAATTAGGTGTTCACGACATGCACGATGAGTGTTTCTACACCCCACCCGAAGAACCTCCAGATAAACCACACATCCTTAAAGACTTTCACCACTATATAGAGCATACACACGCAATCAGTCTGTCATGTCGGTCATCGTTCATTTGCATCTGTTGCATGATTTGTATGTTATACTCCGATGAAAGGTTATATTAAATAATGTACATTTTAAAACTTGTGCGGGTAATAACATGACAGAGTAAATGTTCAATAAAGGTGAGTGATTGGGTTATGATCTACACATTATTTGAAAGGTTCTCATTGGGACAGCTATGAATCTTTACACTGTCATGAGAGAGTCTGAGTCAAATTTCTTTGAGCTTGATATTCCTAGAAATATAGGTGGTCATCATGCATTCAATGTTGTGGATTTGATTCTAGATATGGGGTCACTTAGTTTTTGGGACCTCCAACCTTCCCTTTTAGTGTTAGTCCCCACATTTAGCATATCATCGTGTGTACCCCCAACCTTCATTACATTCCTACCTTCCACTCATACGACGGCTTACTTCGGGCATGAGGTCGTTGGTAGCTTCGACGGACGACGAATTTCAGTGGACATGGCATTTACCAAAGGCTACGAGATTGAGATGTCAGCCTCCATTCATTGGAGATGAATGCTTATGAGTCAGGGAGATTGATGGAGATCGTCCACACAACATTGGAGGAGTGAATTAGACCAACAATTTTAGATCGTCAGATGAGCGATCGGAGACCATGACCGTGTCCGGCTTACTTTTCTACATTTTTTGATTTACTTGTTCTATTTAATTGTATTTGGATATTTGGGGTATATAACCCTTTCGAACGATCTAAGCTAATCGGTGGCATTTGCCATAAAACTCCCCAACCCATACCTTCATCAGATCACATATAAAGGGATTGAAAACTACGGCTTCAAAATCGAAAGCCCTCAAACACGTCTACAGGTGTGAATCCCACGACAAGATGTGTCAACTCCGCCCTCTCCTGGTGCTGACACGGGGAACCATCACCACCCCCATCGCCATCAGGTGTCGATGCCTAAGAACTCCAACCACGCCGACGTCGTCATTTCTTTCGAGAGCCATGCCAGTCGCTGATGGTCTACAAACCCACCAACTGCCTCATCCTCATCCTCTCCACTTCCCCCATGCCGTCTAGACCATCAGTCCCTGGAACAGCCGCCTCCAGTCACCTCTCAGCCCCTCCCACCACTGTCAGCCACCAACCACTACTGCACATCCCTTAGCCTCATCTACTAGCGTCTGGCAGTCCCTCCCTCATCCTCTCCCCATCAGCCACCTCATCCTCTCCACACTCATCGTGGTCTCTTGCAATGTATCAAGGGTTAGGGAATCACACATCCATCATTTATAGATTTGTCCTGCATCACATATCCGCCCAACAAGTGATTTAGTAATACATGTTACTATCGAGCGATCTCTCTAAGCTCATCCAGAAGATCTTGGCTTGCGCATACAGCTTCATCTTGGCAAACCTAACGCATCCTTATCGCTCATATCATACAACTCGAAGGAGTGGTCCATGTCTAAGAGTCAATCGCTAAAGGCCTTTGGGCTCACACTACCGTCGAATGAGGGAAAGTCAATGCGGATGCGTTGGGTAATATCGACTTCCTGAGGTGGGCCACCTCTTTAGGGCTCCCTATAGTCCTTGTAGTAGTCCTCGCGACTACAATCTTGTCGAGCGGTGTGGGCACCGCGCTTTTTAGGGCCCGTCTTGTAAAAGTAATCACGATCAATGTTGCGGCCACCAGGTGGGGTTCCTCGATCTATTCGATCATGCTCGTCATAAGGAAGTTGGTGCCTAACATAAGTAGGGCCATGCCGTCGCTCGAGGGTGTGTTCAGGATTCTGCCTCACGGGAGGGGCCAGGCCCTAGGGGGAGCATCATTGTGGTATTGATCGAGTGGGGGACACCTCTAGGACGAAGATTAGGGCGAGGGGCATGTCAAAATCCTCATCGGGAAGGTCGTCTTGCTGCGTCGGGGTGTCTCTCAGATTCTCTAAGTTTTTAATCCTCATATTCATCATAGCAAATTCGTGACGAAGCTCATTGAATTGGGTGCCTAAGGTATCAAAACGATCCATAACTAGACGTCGAAACTCAGCTGGGGTCATACCCAAATTCGAGCTAGTTGCCTGATCGTCGACGACATTCGGATCAAACATTGATGGTCTAATGAACCTAACACTATGTAGCATAAAATTGGCCCAAACCTAGCTCTGATACCAAATCTGGCGCAAGGTAGGCCGTGAAGGTGACCACTAATAATGCAAACTCTAGGTGTAATACCAGAGAAATAATTCATATCTAGCCCTAGAATGATGCGTGCATGCAAAGAATGAGGGGTCTGAAATACACTGCAAGCGATTAACCAAATAATTATATAGTTACACAGTAAACACAAAAAATAAAAGCACGCTTTCATTCAAGAGATTAAGCTTAGGTTTGTCCACGAGTACATCACAAATATATTTAAGTTCAATGCAAATAAACCATGCAAATCAATGTAAAATTAAGAAGTGATTGCATATATTGTCACATCCATACCAACATCATTCTGGCATACAATGAAAAAAAATAACGAGATACATGTGTATGTAGAGGTGCGAATTAGGGTGATGAAGCTCCGATAGGAATCGCGGGTCGAAGTAGACGACGACGAGAGGGAATAAGGAGGGTGGAAGGAATGTCTTTGTCTACACAATCCCCAACGACACGAGTTGGGGGGGGGGGGGGGGGGGGGGGGGGGGGGGGGGTTAAGAGGGAACTCACAGTCGGTGCTCGAGAAAGTGGTAGGAGGTGGCTGGGGTGTCGGGATCTGGGAAAGGAGAAGGTGACAACTCTGGCCTGAGGAGGAGGTGTTGATGGGGTGTCAGAACTGGAGGTGGTGGTTGGGCGGACGGGAGTGGGGAAAGAGGAGAATGGAGACGTCCGGATTAAGGAAGGAGGTGGTTGGAGACAGAGATCGGGGAAGGTTGCGACGTTGGGACCGAGAGAGGCAACGATGAAAGGTTTTCGCGAGAAAAAGATAGGTTGTTAAGGGTGTCAAGATTGGAGGAGGGAAAGACTGAGGGCGACGAGATCGTGGATGGAGCAGCTGACGACATAGAGATTGGGATGAGGGTGTCGCTAGGCCTTTGACTCGTGAAAAGGGGGGAGGGGCTAGTAATGTGAAATGGGGGTAAAGGGAAAACAGGAATATGCCCTAGAAGTCGTCACCTACGGGGCTCACGGAGTCAGCACCATGAGGATGACTGGCAGCTCTGGAAAGAGTGAACCAAAGTTTCGATGCCCTCACCTCTAGCGTATGCACAAAAAAATAGAACATGAGAACTTGGGCAACCAATATGGACGGCTCATAATACGTGTTCATATTGATTGTGATCGACACTAAATAAAAACATGAAAATAAAAATGGATACATGATAAAATGTTGCAACGATCATCCAAACGCATATGCGGACTCAGATCATTCAGATAAGACTAGATCAAAGCCTCCTACGGGCGTATGCGTGAGTCCATCACCTGACTTCGCAAAAACCAACTTCAACATGTTTATTCTTTTCCAGACATTTTCAACGAACCATCACCATGTCCATTGTATCTTGGATTTCTATCCAAGCTTGGCTCATATAGCATGTATGCTTTAGCTTGTTGGAGAGTACATAGCATAATTACTGTTATCCTTTCTTGATTTTTTTTTCTTTTGAGTATTTTAGTGTGACATTTTGTATAGAACTTCTGGGGCAAACAACCATCATATAAATAAGTTGTTTACAAAACCTACATAATTAAGGGGCATTTATCAGGACCTCCCCTCTAAATTTGAAAAATTACAAATTGCACCTCTATTATTATTGAAATTACAAAAATCTCTCTTAAATGTTTCAAAACATAATATTTACCTCCCCTGAAGTTCACATTTCACAACATCCATGCAAAAAAATACTCCCCTCGGAGTACTTTTCCCGGGGGTGTATTTTGTGCATGGATATTATGAAATGTTATGTTCTGTAACATTTAAGAGAGGTTTTTGTAATTTCAATAATAAGAGGGGTGCAATATGTAATTATGCTAACTTCCTGGGAAAATTTTGGTATTTATTCGACATAATTTATGTGAAAAAAATTTCTCTACACAAAAGTAACAGCATCTATCCGATTAAATTCGAAGGTATCTGCATTTCTTGCTATGCATACTAGACCGGTGATAGGAACCATTTCCAGCTTAATAATCCGCATGATTTTCTTTTATTTTACAAATTCATGTAAATCTGAAGACATTTCTGGGAATCTGAATTAAAATACAGCCATCTCCAAACTTAAGCTGCTCGTCTGCAGCGATTAAAAAATTAGCGGGTGAAGCAGTGGAATAATCATTAAAACTATTTGGAATATCAGGGTTTAACAACTGATGGAAGAGGAGGGAGAGCAGAGGAGAGAGAGGCGGCAAGGGGGGTCGGACTCTTATTTTCCAAAGGTCCTTCTATGGTAAGACCCTCCCTCTTGCCCAACCCTAGCACAGTCTGATCCAATGGGGGTGACAGATGAAAGCGGGGTGCGTGAAGCAGTTGGCGGGGATTGGGTGAAAGAATTATTGGTTTGCACATAGCTTGAAGCTAAAAATAAGTTTGCACTTAAAATTTATTGATTTGCACATAACATTGGTTTACACAGTCAAAACTGATTTGCACTTAAAATCACTCTAAACTAAATAGTCAGGTATAGAGCTTTACCAAAATCTACAAATCTCAATGATGTAAGTTCTAAGATTATGAGCATCTAAAGCCGCTATGAAAATGCATTATACTTGCACTATTTTTTTAAACAAAAGATGAGGAGAAAATTAATATCACAAAAAATTTAAATATATATATATATATACAGTGAATCAATCATCAACCCTGACCCATAGGAACCCCACTGGACAAAAAGAGGAGCTGAACTCCTGAAAGATGTCTTGATTCCAGAAGTTCTTAACTCTGCAAATGGCAACAAATATTAACATTTATTTAGAAAGAAAAAAATGGAAAATACTCTTAAAAACTGTATTAGTCTCTTCCTAAGAAGAAAAATATGATCAACAAAGACAGTATAAGCCGACCAAAACTGTGCTTCTTCTCAGTTGATGTATATGCTGGCTACCTTTAGATCTATCATATGTGTGAAGTTTAGGCTAAATCCAATGACAATTATTGTATACTTGATAAAAAGAATAGCAGAAGAATTTTATGCTTTTATATCAACATGGAGGAGTAATAGTGATGCAATTTGTTGGTGATTAGCACAAATAACTACAGTTTTTTATAGGCCAAAGACAAGGGACTGAACCAGACAACAATGAGCAGAACCAAGCCCATGCATATTGTTGGACCCCGATTAGTCCGTAGCCGGAGAAGTCCCTATTCCATCACGTGAGAACAGTGACAACCTATGAAGCACCGGTATGGGTACGAGTACCGGGTACGCTCTGTATCCGGTATGTCGGTATGGAAAATTTAAAACCACAAGGACACGTGTATGTTTGGGGTACGACATAATTAAAATTGTCTTATATGAATACACACGCACTATATAGTAAAAAAAATAAAAATACCAATTTGCAACATCTAATCCTTAAATATATAGTAAAATAATGAAATAATAAAATTTAAATCAAATTTTCTATAGTTTTAACGAAAAAAAAGATATTTAATCCGAAGCGCATTTTGTTACTACAATAAATAAACACCGTTAATTGTATTTATGAGTCACAATTTTTTCTTTTATAAAAGACACGTATAAGTCTTTTGTTTAATTTAAAAAAGCATATTCCTATCACAATAAGCAGAACGATCTGCCAAGTATATCTACAGACTAGGGTAACAGGTGTACTGCCGAGTATACCGGTACCGGATACGTATCCGGTACGGGTACGTGGCCCTCAAGGAAGTATCGGTGCTTCATAGGTGACAACATAGATCATCACTTCACGCCCGGGATAGAAAGACCTCTCCCCCTTGTTTCCCTCAATCTCCTTGTTCTGAATCTCCGAGGATTCGTCTGTTCTCTGTTGAAGAAAAGTCTATATATAGGGATGGAGAGCCCGAGGGAAGATGAAAATGATAAATGAGGGGGGCCCACTACAAAAGCACGCATTGTTAGAAATGTTAACTTATGGGTAAAAACATAAGGTAATGTGTTTATCCTCTGAAAAGTGATCACTTCAAAAAAGGTAATCTAAATCAGAGTGCTGAGTATAAAATATATTATCCCCTTACAGAGCAATAATATGATATAAACTAGTGGATGCTAAGCACAAGATTAGTGGGAGCACTCGAGAGAAGAAGAGTGTCCTCGCCAGAGCAGAAAGTGGGGATAGTGAGAATACCTCGCAAGAGGCGAGGACATGTGCAGGATGGGTGCATATTGTTAGATTCCGGCGGTTTAGCAAGAAGAGGAGGAAGAAGAATCAGCATATGGCTAAACAAAAAAGTGAGACTTCAATATTATGCTTAAATTATTACAAACTTAAGCTTAAATAGAATCCCAAAGACTGGACTTCAAAAGATACAATTACTTGTTACTTAATACATTGCACAAGGACGCAAACTCCTCAATTAATAGTAATTCCCAAGACATTCCCTTATGATATTCTTTAATAAATTACTGCAGTTAGCCTCCTCTTCTTGAATAGAATCACCAAACTCCTCCTTCAGCTGTTGAGGTTCCTGTAGCGGTCCCGCGGGAAGCCCGCCCGCAGGATCTGGTTTGTCGACAGGTTCATGTTCGTCCGCACAATAACATGGGCACGGTATTGAACAGTCCACTTGGCGCCAAGCCCAAGCGATGCAAGACGCGTAACAATGTTCCTCACTTCAAAATTTTGCCTTGTCCTAATGGAAAATTGTTGGAAGTTGTTGACAGAATTCAAATCGATCAACCCAATTGTTGGAAGTTGTTTTCTCAAGAAATGAGGAGCTTCTCAACTTCAAGCAGGTCATATTGGATAAAGTGAGTGCTCAAAATCTTGAAATGCTCCAATCATAGTATTTGTGTGCCCGGCTAACTCAACCAGAAGTGAGCCCTCCATTGGATTACACCCAATAACTTTCTTAAGTTAAAAAATACTCTACGGGAAACATCAAAGGTCACATCCTGACGTCAACAGTTAGTATCCTGAATGGAACTTGAGTTGTCGTAAAATCTCATCATGATTTTGTAGTTTGTTAGTGAGAGCTTCAACAAGACATTCATCTTGTAGAGATCTCTTGAGGAAGGGAGGTATTATACCAATACACAACCTAAACGTGGCCCTGTGGTTGTTCTGAAGTAGAACATCATAGATAAATTTCCAAACAGCAATTAAGCACCACAGTATGTCCCACTGTGGGTGATACGTGTCGAGCACATCTGCAGTTGTGTGCCATGAGACCAAAAAATCTCTTGCCAGAATGTACTCATGAAGATGAGGTCTCGATCACTGAAGATGGAACAAAGAAAGACGTGTAAGCGAACAATGACTTTGAGAAAACCCGAGGCAACAGTCATGGTCAATGAAATCCATCGATATGTGAGTTTGGGCATCAGAAGCTAGGGAGAGTTGGAATTAGTGTTCAAGTTAACGTCTGTTTGGGGGTACAAAAGGCAACGTTAGCAGAGGGGGTCCATTGGGATTATAAAGCAGCCAATCTTTTTGAGTACGAAGATGAGTGGATGAGCTAGCTTGTTGTGGTGTTGAATGAAACAGTTGCAATATCCTGTAAACCCCAGAAATCCTAAGATAGTGTGCAAGGACCGAGGTTGAGCCCAACGAACAACTGCAACAGAGCCTTCTTTGGATGGGCCCGTAGTTTACCAAGAGTAGTTGTAGACCAAAATATCATCAAAAATTACAAGAACATAGTTATGAAGAAATTGACAAAAAATGTTGTTCATGGTGGATTGGGAAGTTGTCGGGTATTGATTAGCTCAAAAGGGCAAGACTAAAAATTCTAAGTGCCCATCATGAGTTTGAAAGGTCGTCTTGTACACATCCTCCGGATGGACGTGAATTTACTGGTAGTCAGATCTAAAGTCTAACTTCGATAAATGAGTGTTATGTTACGCATATTTTATTACGAATCATTAAATATGTTATTTCGAGTTGTATGAGTCGAGTTATTGCAAGTCTTTAAGATGATTTTTAATATTTTGCGCATCTCTTTTATTTGGGGGTATTTACACTCATGTCACTTTAACTTTTAAAATAGACCTCTTGGATCACTGTTTAGGACATTAAATGAATTAATCCAAGTTCTCTTTCTCTCTAAGTTCTCTCTTTCTTCCCATTTTTAGGGTTAGGGTTAGCTTGTTGTGATGATGAATGAAACAATTGTAATATACTGTAAACCCCAGAAAGCCTAAGTAGTGTGCAATGAACGAGGTTGAGGCCAATGAACAACTGCAGCAATCTGTTAGGGACCGACTCGGAGATCGCCAGAAGAGTAGCTAGAGGTGGAGATGACGGGGGCGGAGATACTACGGAGCCTTGACCGCGGCTGCCTAAGCGGGGCGTGCTCGAGAGAGAGAGAGAGCTTCCAAGATCTCTTTAGGGTTTGTGGAAATAGACTTTCTTCATTCATGTCAATACAAGACCCACTGAGTCCTTTAAATAGGACTTACAATCGACATCAAAAGGAAATAACACAAAAGAAAATAACGACAAACCTCCGAGTCGACATGACATAAATAACGACGCCCTATAAGGGCGCGACTCTTATGACATAATAAATGCATATTAAGAAATAATTAATACTAAATAATATCATAAAAGAACCCGTAACACAATCTTCTCTGGATCCATGGCTAAACCGGTGGCATAAATGATATGGCCATGGTAACTCACCTCAATGTGTCCAAAAGGGCCTTCTTTGGATAGACCCGTAATTTACCAAGAGTAGTTGTAGACCAAAATATCATCAAAAATTACAAGAACATAGTTATGAAGAATTTGACAAAAAAATGTCGTTCATGGTGGATTGGCAAGTTGTCCGCGCTTTGGTTAGCTCAAAAGGGCAAGACCAAAAATTCTAAATGCATGTCATGAGTTTGAAAGGCTATCTTGTGCACATCCTCGGGATGGACGTGAATTTACTGGTAGTCATATCTAAAGTCTAACTCTGAAAAATGAGTGTTTTATGAGTCCCCACTATCTGTTGCCCATTATGTTACACATTTTATTACGTATCACTAAGTATGTTATTTCGAGTTTGGATGAGTCGAATCATTGTAATCGAGCCGAGTCATTACAAGTCTTTAAGATAGTTTTTAATATTTCGCGGATCTCTTTTATTTTGAGGTTATTTACACTCATGCCACGTGTAACGTTTTAAATAGACCTCTTGGGTCATTGTTTGGGATATGAATTAATCCAAGTTCTCTTTCTCTTTAAGTTCCCCTCTCTCTATTTCTCTCTTCTTCTCATTTCTAGGGTTAAGGTTGAGCAAGACTCCCCTTCTTCCTCTCCCCTCGCATTCTCCGCGGGTTGAACTCGAGTCCCTTTGTATCCCCGCCTCCATCGCCACCTCCAACAATGTTATGGGCTAGGATCATACATCTTGGTATCGAAGCGTTTTGATCCTCTCCGGCAGACAGAAAAACTCTCTATGCATCCACCGGAGAAGCACGACTTCGTTCAGTTTCCATTCAAAACTGGCTACATCGATTGACTCGATCGAGAGGACGCTCCAGCGGGGTCGCCCTGCAGTCACCCTTCCGACTCGTCATCGTCGTCTCCGGTGATCCTTTCTTCGGCATCCAAAGACGATCATTGTCCAGCACCAGTAGTCTCAACCTTGAAGGCCCACGAGGAAGAGCCAACCCATCATCGTCGTTCCCCGATCTCCTGCACGCGTCTCCCGGCCTTCTTCTCGCGTGCAGACATCGACGCTGAACCAGAGCAATTCATGACCTTCTCGTCGTGCGCCACCACAGGAGCCCGAGTCGATCAACTCGCGTGAGACGAATTGATGCTCCTCGGTGAAGCCCGCATGCACTTGTCTTCTTCGTCGAGCAGTCTTGTCTTACCTACGTACGTGCCTTACAACGCCCTCGTGCGCACCGCACCATCAATTTCTCTTCACTTGAGCGCCTATTTCAAGTCATGTGCATTGTACGTGGAGCCTATTGTTGTCTTGCAACCCACACCTTCTGTCCCACACGTGCCCGTCCCTCGGGAATAGTTGAGGAGGCTGGTTATCACTTGACCTAATAATTACTTTAATTAATTGAGTAATTCTCAATTGATTAAATTAATTATTTTTTGTCCCTAATTAATTGATAACTCAATTAACTCAACAAGGTGACGTGCTCTGACGAGCAAGACACCCTCCATTCGATGATCCAGAAGTTACAGAAGATGTCGGTGTCATATGATGTCGCGCTTTTGCGACTCACCACCAATATTGACCCACGCTTCGTGGGTCCGACTCCACAGGCGTCGCCACTGATCTCACTCAGCAGTCATCGATCCCACCTATGCCCGAAGAATCTCCTCTGACTGTCACAGTTATGGTCGCTCTTGACGCTCCACTATCGCCTCAGGTTGTTCCCTCCTCGTAGCTCACACAACCAGCATCGTCTCTGTCGAACCACGCGGTGGTGCCACCACGTTTTGCATTGACATCCATCCCCGCAGTCTCCACTCTGCAGCCTCCGCTTTAGCCACCTGCTAAGCTGGCCCCTCTAGCGTCAATCCTTTTGATGATCACCTCCACGCCGATGCCGCCGCTTTCGATCACCGCAACTCACCTTCATCTAGGGCCCCTATCGTCGTCGTCTGTCTGTATTCACCGGACACACTCGCTCCAACTACAGAGCTTCTGTCCAACGGTCTTCCTTCCGCAAGCGTCTCTGCCACGCCAGATCCCTGCAGTCTCTAGTGTCGCATGTGAGCACGACGATGGACCGGCACTCGATGCAGTTGTCGCCACAGCAACACGCTATCGGGAGTTGTTCTAGCAGGAAATCAAAACGCCGGATGATCACGTCGTTCAAACACTATTCGAGCTTGAGGGCAAGATCGATTTGAAGGGCGTCTGGGATGTTATGAGTCCCCACTATCTGTTACTAATTATGTTACGCGTATTTTATTACAAATCTTTGAGTATGTCCTTTTGAGTTGTAAGAGTCAATTCATTGCTATCGAGTCGAATCATTGCGAGTCTTTAAGATGGTTTTTAATATTTTGTGCATCTCTTTTATTTTGGGGTTATTTACACTCATGTCACTTGTAATGTTTTAAATAGACCATTTGGGTCATTGTTTGGGATATGAAATGAATTAATTCAAGTTCTCTCTCTAAGTTCCTCTCACTCTAGTTCTCTCTTCTTCCCATTTATAGGGTTAAGGTTGAGCAAGGCTCCCCTTCTTCCTCTCCCCACGCATTATTCACGGGTTGAGCTCGGCTCCTTTGTATCTGTGCCTCCACCGCCACCTCGCTAAGATACCAAGATGTTATGGGCCTAGCCCGTAATGTCGTCGGAGGTGGCGGTGGAGATAAAAGGGAGCCAAGCTCAACCCGTGGAGAATGTGAGGGGTGAGGAAGGAGAGTCTCGCTCAACCCTAAACCTAGAAATGGGAAGAAGAGAGAACTAGAGAGGAAGAGAACTTGGATTAATTTATTTAATATCTCAAACAATGACCCAAGGGGTCTATTTAAATCATTACAAGTGTCATGAGTGTAAATAACCCCAAAATAAAAGAGATATGTGAACTATTAAAAACCATCTTAAAGACTCGACTCGATAACAATGACTCGACCCATACAACTCGAAATAATATACTTAAAATTCGTAATAAAATATGTGTAACATAATCAAAGACGAATAGTGGGGACCCATAACAGAGTGGAACCTTGTAATTCATTAAATAGTTCTTGGATCATGTGAATTGGATACTTGTTGGCGATAGTAGCACGATTCGTAGTAAACAACAAGAAACGCCAACACATCTTTCTTGCAAAGGAGAACCTAACTAAAAAGAGCTACCACTAGGACGAATGGCGAGCATTTTAGAAAACAACTTCTTAGTTTCATCATTTTGCATGTGGCCATAGTGGTAAGGTCAAATGGATATTAAATTGACGCCCATTTCAAGGGGAATGCGGCCTCAATGCGATGGTCTAAACGATGGGAAGATGAAAGATCGTATGGGTCAGAGAACGAGGATGGACAAGCTTGAAGGATCGTTGCTAAGGGGTCCGCTTGGTGAGAGGATGGGGAAGAGTTTGTAGTTCCTGAAATGGATTCATTGGAAAGTTCCCATAATAGTGTGTTAAAATCGATATCACAGTCTTGGAGATAGAATGGAATGTCGAAGGTGGCTAAAAACATTAGACGACGACATGAAATGTGTGAGTGTTGCCTTGCCAATTAAAGGCATGGCCAAATGGATCAATTGACCTTGACTTGGCCAAATGTGTGGAACCAAACTATACTTAAAACGATGTTGATGCCGCCGAGACAAAATGCGTAAAAATTTGATATGATAATGCATGCGCCCAGCAAGATAAAGAGATTACAACAAAGTCTGTAAGGGAGTAGTACTCATCACCAAGATAGATGTGAACCTCAGAGATGGTTCATTGACATTTTTGAGATGATGGATGAGTTGACAAGAATGAAATTATGATTAGCCCTACAATTGAATAGTTGATCTAGCGGTTGAGGTGAAAATTTACAAACTCTCGTTTTCTTATTCTCTAACAATTACCATTGAATAGCTGGTTTAGCGTTGTTATCCAAGTAGCTATCCAAGTAGCCACGCTTGTCACCTGTAACAGCCTCCTGGAGGCTTTCCTTCCCATTAGGCATCACCGGTTTCTTCTACCCCCATCGGCGCCACAACTTCCCTACATCGCACATAGTTTTCGATCCTTCTGCTCCCCAGGCAGCTTATGCCCACTACTCGTTCGCTCGCTCAAGGTTTTTTGGGGAGGAAGCTTATGTCTGAACCATTTCTACCCTAATGGATAATGTATAGAACACCCTCAGACCTCCAACTCATGATGTCCACCCGACCTCATACAATACCACCACTACATGCATCCTTAGACCTTCACTCTGTGAATAGTCCTTCCTTTGTAGTGTCAGGCAGTCACAACCTGCTTTTGGAGGGCAAATGTGAAGTTAGCATTAACAACCATTGGAAGGGGGTTGATAAGCTACCCCGTTTGGATCTACCGCTCTACTTAATGGGTGGCATCTTCAGACCATGTACCATGAATAGTTGAGGCATGTTACGACACCGTGTAGTAGTCATTGTGATTGACTATGGTGCTAACCACAAATTCATTTCCCAGGAGCTAGCCACCACTCTCCACCTCTTCGTGGAGTCGGACAACGGGTTTCACAACTACCTTGACTATGATCGTCATGCACCTAAAGTGGAGAGATGCTCCACCCTCGAGATGCCCCTTGACAAATTTAAGTTTCGGGATGATTTTCATGCCTTTGGACTTGGTGGCCCTGATGTCATCCTTCACATTGCGGGGTTGTATACTTTGAGCGAGATCAAAGTCAATTAGTCCACCCGACAACTCTTTACCGCACTCCTATGGACGTCACCGCCGAGAATGAGTCTCGGAGCACCTCTCTACTGGACACCAAATTCTGCTCCAACCGAGGGTAATCTCCACTTTGGTAGAACCATACCATCATGGTCACACCCAAAAGGATGTTATGGAGGAAATGGTGTTCAACGTGTTACAAGAAGACAATATTCAGCTCAATTCTAGTCCCTTTTTCAACTCCAGTCCCGAGTTCGGCATTGTCCCTGTGCGCAAGGATGAAAGTTGACATTTATGTGTGGACTAGTATAAATATCATATTCAATTAATTCACCAGTTGTTGGATAAGTTGGATGGCACAATCTATTACTCCAAATTGAACCTTGCGGTTTGAATACTATAAGGTTAGGGTGAGCAGCAAGATTGTCTAGTCGACGATAAACAACAACTTTTGTCAATATCTTCGTAAGTTTGTTTTGGTATTATTCGATGGAATTCTTATGTACAATGATCCTTAGTAGCTCCACCCAGACCACTTGGCGACTGTAATGCAGCTCTTTGCTCATACGCAAATTGAGTATGTGTATCATGTCAATCCCGTATAAGTGCTTTCTATGGACTGACCAAGGTGCATCATGTAACAACCCCCATTTTTGGAAACTGCCACAATCAAAAAATTTCATTTCATTTCATGTATTATCAGAGGCTAAGATCAGAACATTTAACATGCATAAAAATAGTCATCATTTCATGATAGAGTACTAAAAAAATGCAGGATAAAATAGATCATTTCATTAAACATTTATATGATACATAGAAAGAAAGCCCTACATATAGTACACAAAAGTTAAGGCTTACAAAAGAAAATGCATCAGTTGCATCACACTAACCAACATCTAGTGTCCTACTCCTAGCTAATCAACAACTAGAATGTATCCATCATATACAGATGCGACCAATCTACAAAAAATAAACTAGAAACTCTCATGAGGACAGTCTGGGTCCCTGCAGTTCTCCTGGTACGCATCAACTACTATGTGCACTGCTACAATCACCTTCACCCAAAGACGATATTTTCTCAATTTGAAGCTTCTTTTTCTCAGTTTGTTGTTTATTGTTGACGTCGGGGGCCACTTCGTTTTTCACCTATATTAATTTAGTTATCTAAAGAATAGTTAATGATTAAGCGAATTCTTACATTTACCTACAAAAGGATTAACAACAGTTTATAAGAATAATTAAAGTACATCATTCTCTTTATTCTTAAAAGATAGCTTTCTTGTGAGTGTTAGACATTCACTTAAATCATCTTTCGACGTACATTTTATCTTATCATTTGTATCATCATTCATTGTCTCTTTGACTTTCTTCATTTGGGCAATGCTAAGAATAAATTGCATTCATTCATTCATTATGTATTTTTTGTTTAACATGCTCACATTCTTTTAGATTCAAGACTATCAGCTAGCCTGGAGTCCAATCAGGATGTATGAATCTAATAACATTCTCTTACGGGTCTTGTAATGTTGTCGAAGGAGAGGCCGGAGGTGGAGAAGATGGCAGTGGTGGAGGATACCGTGGAGAGGAACCGCGGCTGCCTAAGCGGGGTTGCTCGTTAGAGGAGAGAGTCACCAAGATCTCACATTCAAAAGATGAGAACTAGAATTCTTTCTTGCTCCAATGCCTTTATATAGGCTACAACATATAAAAAGACAAAACAATAATGATAACACCTAAATACTAGACCCGGAGCTCGAGACCCCTACATAAAAATAACGACTAGATACCTAGATAATAGCGATAATTATAATAATACGCGGCCCATAACATCACTCTCGTCGTCCAAAAAGAGCTTGTCCCCAAGCTCGAGGGAGATCACGAGAAGGCGAGCGTCAACCGATGCCTTCCTCGTCCGAGTCCTCGACGTCTAGATAGAAAAGCTTTTTGCATTTGTGTCCGCGAGTGTACTGCTCGTCGCAATTAAAACATAAACCCTGAGCGCGACGGTCCAACATCTCGGTCTGAGATAAGCGACGGACCGGCGCGGCGGGAGGACCCTCGAGACGTCTCTGTGGAGTGCCGAGGTCGGTGGGCAAGTAGGCCTCCCGGGCCAACTGGAGGTGGCGATCGCATAGTTGGGCCAGACTCATAGCAGTCACTAAGTCTGGCGGGGCCTCAAATTCGACATCCAGTTGGAGGCGAGCTTGAAGTCCAACTGTGAAGATGGAGACTTGCATTGCTAGGGGAAGTGTGGCGTGTGCCAAGAGGAGCTGAAACTGCTCCAGGTAATCATCCACTGTGCCCGTTTTACGGAGTGTCGTAAGGGCACCGAGGGGGTTGCAGCGGATGGGAGGGCTGAAACGTAGGTTGTAATACCGCTTGAAGTCGTCCCATGTTAGGCCTAGTTGGTCGGTGAGGAGACGAGCGGCCCAAAGCAGAGCTGTGTCGAGTAGGTGAAAGGAGGCGAGAGGAAGTCGATCAACGGCTGGAATTTGTTCGTGGCCGAAGAATTGCTCACACCTAGTGAGCCAGGCCAATGGATCTGTTTTGCCGTCATAGGTGGGGAAGTCCAGCCTGGTGTAGCGTGGCTGCATAGCCACGTCTTGTTGAAGGAAGGCCCACGGCTCGTGGCGAATAAGCGGCGGAGGTAGAGGCGCCTGACTGGAGCTGGCGTGATCCGTAGGTGGGGTGGTGATCATGGGAAATGCGGAGATCAACTCATTAAGCTTGAGCGTGAGGGAGGCAATATCGTCCCGATGGCGTTTTTCAGTGTCCAGATGGCGTCTTTCAGCGTCCCGAAAGCTGGTCTCGATGAAGGTCCTAAATCTTGGAGAGCCGCCATGGTCTGAAGCGTCGGTCATCGTGTGGCCGGAAGTAGCACGCGAGAGAGTTGTCGCGGGAGCCGCGAGGCTTCCCAATTTTGTCGTGTAACTCAAATATGTGTGTTGATATATGCTTGTGACGTCCCTTTTATAAGGGTGTTGAATCAAGGGGAACAAAAAATAATAATTATATATATATGCTGACAAGATTAAGAGGAGCAGGGCCCACAAGGAAAGGTGGCCTGTTGTGCGTCCCGCTTAAGAGGAAGGGCGGGATGGCGATTGCACGCGTGCGCCCGTCGGTTGAAAACAGCAGCAGCGCGCGGACAAATGGTGTTGGGCTCGAGATCGAGGCGGACGCAAGCTGTTCGAAGACTTGCTGTGGAGGGCTTGACAGAATTAATTGCTGGAGGCGTGCGCTTGTGGCTGAAGGCGCGGGGCTCGAGAAGCCTTCTTCTTCTTGAGTTCAGCAGGCGGTGGTTGTAAGGAGAAGCAGGCGGCGTTCAGCAGGGAGGCGACTGGCGAGGGCTCGATGGGATGCAGCAGGAGGCGTGGGCTGCTCAGGGCTGCGTCTGGCAAGAGTTGATCGCGCAGGCTGGGAGGAGGGAGTTGATCCTGCTGAAGTTGGAGGCGTGCGGTTCACCGCTAGTCCGCTACAGATGCGGCTCAATCGCGCTGAAGTCCTGGCGGGCTTGTCGACCCAGAGTAAGGCGGAGGTAGATGGTGCAGAGAACAGAGAGGAGCAATGGACTTCTACGTTGTGCACCAATGGCTGTAAGGAGAAGCTGCTGCTTGGTTCCGTCGTCGAGTTGAGCAGAACAACGGGGTGAGTGTGTGTCGAAGACGCAGCGGGGTGTCGGAAGGGGAAACAGTGGTTGATGGTGAGAATAATGTGGAAAAGGACCGAGAGCTCTGATACCAAGTTGTTACGGGTCTTGTAATGTTGCCGGAGGAGAGGCCGGAGGTGGAGAAGATGGCGGTGGTGGAGGATACCGCGGAGCCGGAACCGCGTCTACCTAAGCGGGGTTGCTTGTTAGAGGAGAGAGCCACGAAGATCTCGCATTCAAAAGATGGGAACTAGAATTCTTTCTTGCTTAATTCATACAACACATCCAATGCCTTTATATAGGCTACAACATATAAAAAGACAAAACAATAATGATGACACCTAAATACTAGACCCGGAGCTCGAGGCCCCTACATAAAGATAACGACTAGATACCTAGATAATAGCGATAATTATAATAATACGCGGCCCATAACACATTCATAATGGGAGGACATTCACACCCCACCTACTCTGGTTGGGTTAACTCTTAACAACCTCTTGCATTGATGCTTAAGTTATATCATTTTCCTTTTAGTCATTTATTCATCTTCATGGTTAAAGTGTAACATTTTAGTTTTATCCCTCTTCAGAGTTTCAACTCTTGTCATTTATCATGGATCACATATACGATTTTCATATAATCGACAATATAGCATACATGTAAGCATTTAATATAGAAATCAAATACAAGTAAAGAAGTAAGAACTCACACCAATTTTACCCTTCGCTTTGTCTTTCCTAGAATCGTTATCCCTTCCTCCGCCCGATGTCATTTCCTACATAAATTCTTGCGGATCAGAATTTAAAGGCCTAGCAATCATATGCTTTGCAAGTTATATTTCTCCAACTTTCTTTCCTCTCTCGTGCGGGCCACATTTGTGCAGGATAAAATAACCTAACATCCTTAGGAGGATGGGTGTACAACGACATAAAGTCAACATGGTCAAATAAATGCCTACAAGCCACCTAGCTACCCCCCTCATGTTAATTAAGGACCATACAAAATTCACAAGTTCAGCTTTTGCAAAAGTGTCATGAAAAATCCTAAAACAGAAAGACGACTTTCTATTTTCAGTTTTGTTCCCACGTATAATTGATGTATTTTGTTGCCTACCTCCTTCTGGAGCTCATATGTATGTTTACATAGACCTTAATAATCTAAATCAACCTTATACAACCTTCAAGCAGGCTGCACCTAAACAACGCTACATTTTGCATGAAATAATTAAATTGACGCATAACAGTCCTTAGACATCATCCACAAGAAGAAAAATGAGGCAAAATCATGAATGTAGCGTTAGGGTTGACTGTCATTGGGTATAATTAAGAAAATAAAGAAGTTTTGGCATTGGGAATCACTTCAGAAACTTCTACGTGCCTCTATAGTGATAGGAGGAAGAAGAAAAAATCCAAACAAAGCACACCTAGGGTTTTCGGCCCTATGAAATTCAAGCCAAATATCCACATATAAACAAAGAGGTGTTGAGAGAGAGGGATTACCTTGAGATTGGGGAGAAAACTTTCGAAACGGGGCAGTTTTTGGGCGTCGTTGGGCGTCGGCGTCCTGCGGCAACGAGAAGAGGCGAGGGTCGATAGCGGGAAAGCTGAAGAAGAGGCATTGGTCTCAATATCCTATTAGAAGCAGCTTCTTATCGTAACCCATCCAACTCTGACTCAACCTGTGGCACGCATGTAGCCTGCGTGAGATAATCGAGCGACCCCTTCCTAAACAAGACGGGTCCTCTTTGTTTTCTTATCGTAACCCATCCGACTCTGACTCAACCTGTGGCACGCATGCAGCCCGTGTGAGATAACCGAGCGGCCCCTTCCTAAACAAGTCGGGCCCTCCTTGTTTTGTTATAACCAGCCAACCCCCCCCCCCCCCCCCCCCCCCCCCCCGCACACCCCACCCCACCCCTTTAAACACACTTAAATTAGTTAAATATATATACTTGCAAAAGAGAGCAAAAACTTGTATATTCCTTTTTGTGTATCAAATACAATGTATGAATACAAATATATAGGAGGGAGAAAGAGAGAGGAAATCCTTATACATGATGTGGGACTAAAGAGAAGAGAGAGAAACAAGAAAATAAATGGGCTCTAATATGGGCCTTTACATGGGCTTTTCTACCACTCCCCCGCAAGCTGGAGCGTACAAGTCGTAGGCACCCAGCTTGGACAAGAATTGATAAAAAAAGGGTACTTGGTAGGGCCTTGGTGAGAATATCAGCAACTTGGTCAGTACCCGGAACGTGCTTTAATTCAATCTTCTTCATTTGAACTTTCTCCCTGATGAAGTGACAGTCCACTTCAATGTGTTTCGTTCTTTCGTGGAAGACCAGGTTCTTAGCTGTGTATAGCAGCTTGACTGTCACATAGTAAGATAGCTGGTGAGGAAAGTTTTACTCCTAGATCAGCAATGAGACTTTCAAGCCATGTGAGTTCAGAAACAACTGATGCCATCGAACGGTATTCTGCCTCAGCTGAAGATCGAGCAACCACAGCTTGTTTCTTACTACGCCAGGTAACAAGGTGACCTCCAAAGTAGGTACAAAATCCACTAGTAGACCGCCGATCATCCAGGGACCCAGCATAATCTGCATCAGAATACGCAACAAATGTTGGAGTAGAAGACGATGTTTTGTATACCAGCCCTTGACCAGGGGCTGTTTTCAGATATCTTAGGATGCATTCCACGGCCTGAAGGTGTGACATTCGAGGGGAATGCATAAATCGGCTGACAACCCCAGCAGCAAAGGATATATCTGGTCTCGTAACTGTTAGGTAAATCAGTTTCTCAACAAGTCGTGGATAATCCTCTGGATTTGGAAGAGCAAGGTCATTATCAGAGGCATGTGCACACAGTTTGTGATTAACATCCATAGGAGTGTTAATCGGCTTGCATCCAGTGTAGCCAGCATCCTGAAGAAGATCGAGACAGTACTTCCATTGAGAGAGGACAAGCCCATCAGGACGTCTCGCGATCTCAAGACCAAGGAAGTATCGAAGGTTCCCCAGATCTTTTGTTTGAAAAACAGAGCTAAGGTGTTGTTTGACCGCTTGTATCCCCTTTGAGTCATTTCCAGTAATTAGGATGTCATCAACATAAACCAGCAAAAAAATTGTTCCTGTTGTTCGATGTCGAGTGAACAAGGAGAAGTCTGCCGAGCTGTGAGTAAAACCAACCTCCCGGACAGCCTTACTAAACTTGTCAAACCATGCCCGAGGGGATTGTTTGAGACCATAGATGGACTTCTTAAGATGACAGACTCGGGACTCCCCCGTGGTCTCAAACCCGGGAGGCTGTTGCATGCAGACTGTTTCTTGTAGATCACCATTTAAGAAGGCATTCTTGATATCCAGTTGATGTAAGGGTCATTGGCGATGCACAGCTACGGAGAGGACACGAACTGTGTTGAGCTTGGCGACTGGAGAGAATGTTTCCTCATAATCGAGACCATGTTGTTGAGTAAAGTCACGCACCACCAGTCGGGCTTTCAGCCGGTCAATGGTCCCATCAGGAGCATGCTTGATGACAAAGACCCATTTGCACCGAACCGGAGTCTGGTCTGGAGGGAGAGGAACCAGGTTCCATGTCTGGTTAGCCAGAGGGCTGTCATTTCTTCGTCCATGGCTGCCCGCCAGCCTGGACGTTGGAGAACCTCCTGCACAGAGTTAGGTATAGAAATAGAGGATAATGAAGTAGCAAAGGTTTGAAGGTGTGGGGAGAGGCGATGTAAGGATACATAATTCGCCAAGGGATGAGCGGTGGAGGCCAGTGTCGGATCAGCAGAGTGCAGATTGTCAGAGGTCGAAGCCATTCTTGTCACGGCGTCAAGGCGAACCAAGGCGAGCGTCGGGCGCCTGGACGCTTAGGCGATAAGGCGGACGCCTAGGCGACAATAAGGCGAGGAAAAAAAATTTAAAATGACTCTAGACAGCGGTTTTTATAAAAACCGCTGTCTAAAGTCTCTTTTTTTTTCAGCAAAAAAAAAAATATTTTTTATGACTTTAGACAACGGTTTTTATAAAAACCGCTGTCTAAAGTCATTTAAAATTTTTTTTTTGTTTTAAAATTTAAAATCACTTTAGACAGCGGTTTTTATAAAAACCGCTGCCTAAAGTCATTAGAAAATTTTTTTTTTTGCTGGGAAAAATATATATGTTTAGAAATGACTTTAGGCAGCGGTTTTTATAAAAACCGTTGTCTAAAGTATGTATAGACAGCGATTTTTATAAAAATCGCTGTCTATTCAATTTTTTTTAAAAAAAATTTATAATAAGGCGTCCAACGCCTTGCACACATTCGAGCGCCTGGACGACTAGGCGTCGCCTAGGCGACGCCTAGGCGACGCTATGACAAGCATGGTCGAAGCCGACTGCATTAGGGCAACGGAGTGAGGAGGGCGACGAGTGTAGATACGGATAAGAGGTGGTTTCTGGAGAGCTGGAGCAGGGTCAGGAAGGAGTAGTGGTAGAGGAGTGGTAACGGGACCGACAGGTCTTGGGAAGGATGGTGGAGGAATAGGTGTGGTTGTTTCGGAGAAGAAAGGTTTGTCTTCCTGAAAGGTAACATCTGCAGAAACAGACACTTTTCGGGTAGCAGGAGAATAGCAGACGTAGCATTTCTGAGTACAAGAATAGCCGACAAATACGTGTTTGGCTGCTCGGGGATCCAACTTGTCCTTGGACGGGCCAAGTAGGTGGACGTAGCAAGTACAACCAAATATCCGTGGTGTGAGAGAGAATGCCGGAGTGGAAGGAAAAAGGAGGCTAAATGGAGGAGCATTTTGGAGGACGGAGGAAGGGAGACGGTTAATGAGATAACATGTTGTGGACAGTGCGAAGTTCCAATAAGTTTTGGGTACATGCATATGGATCATGAGAGATCGAGCAACATCGAGTAGATGTCTATTTTTTCATTCAACAACGTCGTTTTGTTGTGGAGTATATGCACATGACGTCTGGTGAATGATCCCAAAGTCAGAGCAGAGATTAGCAAATTCGTGACTCGTATATTCGCGAGCATTATCTGTTCGGAGTGTTTTTATATTTTCGGAAAACTGCGTGCGAATCTCAAGGACGAAAGCCCGAAACACACGAGGAAGCTCGGAGCGATCACGAAGTAAATATAACCAAGTTGTGCGAGAATAATCATCAATAAAGGTGATGAAATAATATCTATAACCAGATATACTAGTGATTTTGTACGGGCCCCAAACATCGGAATGTACTAAAACAAAAGGAGCATAGCTCCTGGTACAATGAGGGGGAAAAGAGGAACGATGTTGTTTGCCTAGAATACATGATTCACGCTGAAAAGCAGAAAGAGAGATATCTGGAAGAGCCTTCTGAAGGACTGGAAGAGGGGCATGCCCAAGACGTCGATGCCAATCAACGGAGGAGACTGAGGAGAGGATGGTAGGAGAAACATCAAGAAGATAGAGCCCGTTTTGCAGTCGTCCCTTACCAATGATATTCCGCGTCCGTAGATCCTGCTTCAGAAAAGAGGAAGAGGTGAATGTTACTGAGCAATCCAAATCGGTAGTAAGGCGACTAACAAACAGTAAATTAAACGGGGAACCCGGAACATGAAGAGCCGAGCGTAGAGAGAGAAGAATTGAGAGGGATATCAGCAGAGCCGGAGACGGGGACAGTGTCGTCATTGGCTACTGTAATGTACTTAGGATGAGGAGCATCCAAGTAGTGATGTGCTGGTAGCGAGGTGATATGGTGGGTAACACCTGAATCCACTATCCAGCGCGGACTAGTGGAGAGACAAGCAATACCTTCATTGGAGATGAAGGCGACGGAGGCAGGTGGGTGGCGGAGCATGCCTTGTAGTTGCTGGAGCTGGAGGCGAACTGCGTCAAGATCAGCACGAGTGACAGAAGGATTGTCAGCGGCAATATGAGCAGTTGGGTGAGGAGGACGACCATGCTTGCGATAGCAGGTCGCCTCAAGATGACCATCCTTTCCGCAGAACGTACACTTAGGACGTGGTCGGCCTCCGCGACCCCCGCCCCGGGAGCCTGACCGTCCTCCACCAGTAGCGGGAGTGAGAGGAAGTAATGGTGCAAACGAGTGTTGGAGAAGGACCGGTGAGGGAGGTCCAATAATATCCGGAGGCGGTGAGACTTTGAGCAACATGGAGCATACATCAGATAATGACGGGGTTGTAGCCGATGAGAGGATTTGCGCCCGAATACTCTGAAGGAGAAGTGGGACACGAGCCATCATCATGGCAATACACACAACCTCTTTTTGAGCACGTTGAGCTGCTAGATCTGTAGTAGAGGGTTGATGTTGTATCCAGGCTTCTGCGAGAGTCTTGGCCCGAACAACAAATGAGGTTAAGTCAGCTGCCCCGCTAGTGTCAAGGTTTTGAAGCTCGGTAATGATGTCATACAAGTGTTGAAGGCTGTCCTTGTCGAAGTACAAGGAGTGGAGTTCCTCCCACTTTGCCTGGACTGTCTCGTGATACATGGCCATGCGGTAAGGTTCGCCATCAAGGGATTTGAGAAGCCATGTCTGAACCCGACCATCGTTACGCAGCCAGTCATCAGTAGGAGCAGATGGGGGGTCCCTAGTGTGATGAGACAGAAGCCCCTTGGACTGAAGAACTCGTCTGACAGAGTGTACCCACTCGACGAAGTTTTTCTTCCCAGTTAGGGAGATGGTGGTGATTCTTAGTTCGTCGCGCAGTTCAGGAGTGGGAAGCAAGCTGGCTGCAGGAGAGGTAGCGGTCTGTCCCTCTGGATGCACGGAGGGATCACTGGAGGAACCCATTGCAGAGAGGTTGGCAAGGCTGAGGGGATCGTTGCTACGGAGGAGCTTGCTGCTGGAGATCGCTGAGGGAGATCGCTGCTAGAGGCGGCGGTGGCTGAGGAGATCGCTGGAGAGGCAGGCCGCAGGGATGAGGTCGCACGACCTCAAGGAGCTCGGCAGAGGGAGCTCGGCAGTCCATTGGAGGAGAGCTCGACAGTGGTTCGGCAGAGGGAGCTCGACAGTCGTTGCTGAGAGGAGAACGCCGGGAGGAGGCTGTGCGAACTCAGGGAGCTCAGCAGACCACTGGAGGGGAGGTCGCTGGAGGAGGCCGCTGAAGGGGAGCTCGGCAGAGGGCACGGCGAGCAGGAGAGGCCGCTGGATGGGAGCTCGGCACGATCTTGCCGAGAGGAGGCCGCTGGAAGGATCACAAGCTCGGCACGGTCTTGCCGAGAGGAGACCGCTGGAGGGGAGCGCGGCGAGCAGGAGAGGCCGCTGGAGGGGAGCTCGGCACGATCTTGCCTAGAAGAGACCGCTGGAAGGATCACGAGCTCGGCACGATCTTGCCGAGAGGAGACCGCTGGAAGGATCGCGTTGAGCCTTGCAGAGGGAGCTCGGCAGAGGGACGAAAGCACGATGTTGCTGAGAGGAGACCGCTGGGAGAGTTCGGCAGAGGGCGCGGCGAGCAGGAGAGGCCGCTGAAGGGGGCGGTGCCCACTTGTCAGGAAAAAAAATTATAAGAAAGTTGAAGGGAGGAAGAAGCTGGAGAAGTGGAGCTCGTGTGTGTGTGTGTGTGTGTGGGGGGGGGGGGGGGGGGGGGGGGGGGGGGGTTGCGGTCACAGAAAAGGGAGACCGCGAGGAGCTCGCAGGGGAGCTCGCAAAAAGGGGGGGGGGGGGGGGGGGGTCAAAAAACTGGGAGAGCGGAATTTCGAACCTACTCTGATACCATGTAAAAGAGAGCAAAAACTTGTATATTCCTTTTTGTGTATCAAATGCAATGTATGAATACAAATATATAGGAGGGAGAAAGAGAGAGGAAATCCTTATACATGATGTGAGACTAAAGAGAAGAGAGAGAAACATGGTACAACACATCTCATCATTCCACAGCAGCTACCACTTCCTTCCAGATAACCTACAGTTAGCCCCAACCTCACATTCCCCATCACACGCCCGATGAATATTACGTGAACCCTTGGCCCGTAGCTTACTAGATCGCAATGCAAGTCCTCCGTCAGTTGAAGTATAGTTTGACACTGCTCAACAACAAATGGTGCACAAGAAACATCGTTGCAATGTCTCCTTCACATTGGGCAATTCAATCTTGGCCAAGTTGTGCTCTCCCCGCTTGATCTATGTGGTAGTTCTCTTGCACCCTAAGCTCTTGGCCAGATACTTCTACCAATTCCTCATGCTTGAGTGCTTGAGTGTGTTGTGCAAGCGGCTTACAGACACCAGCTTCTGACTCGGAGCTGGATCAATCAAGTCTTCCGTGTCTCGCAGCTGAAAGCCTAAACAGGTTAAGGGAGAACATCTTCTAGAGCCTCCTTGCCTTCGAAATTGGTTGTGGATTTCATTCCCATCTATGAGCCAGCAACGGTCTTGACCTCTCGCATAGTTAACATCCAAAGGGCTCAAGTTTGATAACTTCTCATTCAATGGAAAGACTTATTCGCAAAAGAAGCTACATGAATTTTGGAGATCGAATCGCAGGTGCAGTTCCCATCCTTTGACCTTCAGGACAAAATCATTTTTCAACCAGAAGGTATTGTTACTTGTATGGACGACGACACGGCCGCGACACAATTTGTGGACCCATCAGTTGTGTGCATATATTTGATCAAGGCACCGAAGAAATCAATTTCTTTTCCATGTATTATATCTTCTTGCCTTTTTACTTTTTGTCTTAATTAAAATACCTCTATATAATAAGAGGCACTTGTACCCAGAAACTAATACAAGATTTTCACTTAGTTGAATGGCTGATCCAGCGACTGAAGTGCGGGTTTCACTTAGTTTATGAACTCACATTTGCTTCTTCTCTGTCGATTTCTGCATGGCGCTCATCTGTTTGACCCTAAGCTCTACTGCCATGCACTCAAACAATGATATGACGCGGGCCACCACGCATACCTTTATTATTCTATGTAGCCCTAGGGACATGTTCGTACTTTGTATCCTTCCCACTCTATATATATGAGTGGGAGTGTCTCTTTATGAGCATCCTTGAGTCTTAGTGTCTTGAGCTCTCCTTGGAGAGAGGAGTGCTTGGGAGGACCCAGGCTCTGGGTGCTTGGCGAGAGCTTGTCTCTCGATTGTATCTTTTGTGTTTACTATTATAAATTGCAAACTTGTGTTCCTGTTATTTGAGATCTTGATACGGCTAGGTCGTATCAATTGGTCCGACCTGCTCTCATTTAGGGTTTTGGTCGAAACCCTAATTAGATATCATTTCTTATTCCAACTGCGACCCAGGCACCACTCATCTTCCGCCAACATCGTCGTCCCCGACCGCTGCAACAGAGCCCTCCCTGCTCGGGATTTCGCTCGCCGCCCCTGTCCAACGG
This sequence comes from Dactylorhiza incarnata, assembly GCA_033032865.1. Taxonomy (NCBI): domain Eukaryota; kingdom Viridiplantae; phylum Streptophyta; class Magnoliopsida; order Asparagales; family Orchidaceae; genus Dactylorhiza; species Dactylorhiza incarnata. The sequence continues at coordinate 121,672 of JAWHQI010000067.1, forward strand.
CAGCCACCGACTCCCGCGTCCTCCCTTCTGTCGGTCCGTTGTTTCGTCGCTGCACATTGAGGGTGATGTAGCAGCCCGATAGCCTCTTCCCGTGCATCTGGGTTCCCGCCTTTCACGCCGCATTCATGCAGTCGGTTTCCTCCGTCCAACATCAACCTACAACGTGGACTTCCACGATTTAAGCGCCCTCCTTCCGACACACCAGCGTACTTCAAGCGTGCTCCCTACGAACGCTTCCTGCAGCATCTCCCTCGACATTTCGTCGGCCTCCTGCACGTCTCTCTGCCTTCCAACGGTCCCCCCACAGCTTCTGCCGCATCCCGAAGGCCCTCCAGCTCTCTCTCCCGCATACCGGAGGCCCACCTACGGCTTTTGCAGCCTTCCAGCGGCCGCTCCTCAATCCTCTCCGCCTTCCGCCGTGTCGGGCTGCCCTCCTGCAGCTCTTGCAGCGTCCCAACGCTTCTCTCAGTCTCCGCTACACCCAGTCGTTGTTCCATGCCCACGACTCGTTCAATGGCCCTCCACGCCGACAAGAACACCTCCGACATTGCCTCCACGGACTCCCAGCGCATAGATCAAATCGAAGCCCAGGTTGCGGATCTCGCTCTCCTCCTTCGAGCGCTTACGGCCACGGCGGTAAATCGCCCTCCAACCACACCGCCACCACTTCGGCCCGTCCCGAGCCACATGGGGTTTCTGCACCCCACTGCGGACATCCCTGAGCCTATCTCCGTCGGATTGAGAGTCCTATGTTCGACGACACTGACCCTTTTGGGTGGCTCGCCCGCGCCGAGCAGTTCTTTGACCTTCAGTCCACCACCGCCAACCAGAAGGTCCCCCTAGCCACTATCTATATGGAGGGTTCGGCGCTCCATTGGGTGCATTGGATGCGCCAGCAGGTTCCTGACCTCACCTGGCCCACATTGAAGGAGAAATTCTTCCGCCACTACGACACCCGCCAGGCGGGTAATGCCTTTGAGCACCTCAGCTCCATCCGTCAGTCCGACTTTGTGTCCACCTACATCGACGAGTTCATCGTGGTCGCTACGCCCGTACCCGACCTAGCCCCCAACCACTACTTGGGATATTTTCTAGTGGGTCTGCAATCTCACCTCCGGGTCCACAACCCGCCTACTCTTTCCCGCGCCATGGAGCAGGCTCGGTACCTCGACGAGGAACTCTACCCAGCTCCACCATCCTTCTCGATTCGGCCGCCCCACAAGCCCCCGCCACAGCCTCCGCTTCTTCCTCTCTTGGCTCCCCTGCAACCACCTGAACCCCAGCTGCTAGGCCCACCTTCACATCCGCCAGTTCGCCAATCCCGCCTCCACTGGCACCTCGGTGACCCTAGCGCTTGTCTCACCAACAGCACTCCGAGCTTCGCCGCAAGGGCCTCTGCTTTCGCTGCAAGCATCCATACTCGCCCAACCACGTCTGCCCTCTCAAAAATTTGTATATGTTGATTGGATCTGAAGATGACGGCCCTGATTTCGGGGACATGGATGCGTTGACACCCCTACGGACCTCGGCCTTGAGGACAAGGTCGCTTTTTTGGGAAGGGCGGGTTGATACGACACGGTCCACCGCACATATCTTTATTATTCTATGTATCCCTAGGGGCATGTTCGAACTTTGTATCCTTCCCACTCTATATATATGAGTGAGAGTGAGAGTGTCTCTTTATGAGCATCTTTGAGTCTTAGTGTCTTGAGCTCTCCTTGGAGAGAGGGGTGGTTTGGAGGACCCAGCCTCCGGGTACTTGGCCAGAGCATGCCTCTCGATTGTATCTTTCATGTTTACTATTATACATTGCAAACTTGTGTTCCTGTTATTTGAGATCTTGATACGGTTAGCCCGTATCAAACAGATACAAAGCATATGCATGTCACTCGAAGTATGCCTCAAAAGTTAACTATCATGATACAACTATAAAATGCTTTCATATTCAAGTCTGGAAGTGCACATAAAGTGAAACAGTGAGAGGGAAAACAATTATAAGTGATAAATGTGATCACTAACGTCATCTCGATGTCTCAATGCTCAATTATGTTTCACAAACTCTAAATCAATCAAATGTTGTTGAGCTATTGTGTTATTTCCTCTTTGTTAGAAAAAAAGTTTACAACAGAAATTTCGCTCAAGCGTGTCTTTTATGCTCCAAAGGAGCAAAAAAGGTCAGCACCTCTGAACCTGGTGAATCTTAGACACATCTTTAAAAACATAGCATATGACACGAGAATGAACTTCTAAAGTGTTGTAAACAGCGGATTATCAAGTGAGTTAGATTTTTTATTATCAAGTGAGTTAGATTCTTTAAATAGCACTTTTATATCAAAACAATTAAATTACTTTGCAAAATATTATTTTTGATTTTTTAGGGGTGGGGGAGTGATGCAGGCATACCCATAACGTCTTCGAAATCTCGTCGGAGGTGGTGGTGGAGGCGGAGATATAAGAGAGACGAGCTCACCCAAAGGAGGATGAAGGAGAAGAAGGGGGAAGAGGGGAGCTTTGCTCACACAAACCCTAGCTTGAGAGAGAAGGAGAAGAATTTAGAGAGAAATAGATAAAACTTGATTAATTCATTGATGTCAAGATGACATAAGCGTGATAAGTCCAAACATTTGGACTTATCATAAAATACAAAAAATGACAAATACTAAACTGACTCGCACATGATAATTAAAAGACACAAACATAGATTGAAATGTACATTGAAATCTACAAGACGCGAACATAAATAATTAAACTGGATAGCGGGTCGTGTGGGACCATAACATCTCACCCGTCCTTCAAATCGAGCTTGCCCTCAAGCACGAACGAGACTCGGACAGTCTGATCATCTGGCTCCGTAATTTCCGGCCAGAACAATTGTTTGTAGCGCGTTGTTATAAAGGAGGTTGAATCGAGCGACAAGTCATCATCGTGCTCACAGATGTCACGAAAGACTGTAAGGATATGACATGGTAAAGGCACAGGGACCTGGTGTGGTGAAGGCGCTTGTTGAGGGGAGACTGTCGGGCATATTATTTAGAGTCAGAGCAAGTGTGCCCAGTGGGCGGTCGAGAGCGATGGAGAACCCTTATGAATGTGAGCCGCAGTAACTGGAAGCGGTGGTGCCGACTGGGAGGTGGTCGTCGGAAGGATTACTCTAGAGGGATCGGCAGAGCTAGTGGCCAGAGCAAAGGCTACGGGATGGAAACCACGGGGACTGATGGCGGTGACACAAATCGTGTCGGCACCACCGTTGGGCTTGCAGGCAACGATGTCAACTGTGTGAACTGCGGGAGGGAACAACTGGAGGCGATGGTGGAGCGATGAGAATTGTGAAGAGCGGGGGAGCTTCTTCGGACGTTGGTGGGATCAATGACTGCTCTAGTGTGATCGGTGGCTGCTCGGTGGGATCGGGCCCCCGAAGTAGTGTCTGTCAATGTTGGTGGTGAGTCGCAAAAGTGCGACATCATATGACGGCGACATCTCCAATAGCTTCTGGAACATCGAACGGAGGACCATTGGTCATCAGAGCTCATCGTCAAGCCGAAGTAAATAATAATTAATTGATTAATAAAAAATAACTCATTAACGGGTTTGGATGTAGGAGGCTAAAAGGAATGCACAGGGCTCCAACATAATAAAGTCGCGGAGTGAGATTGGCTCAAGGAAAAGGGGTGCGCTCTGGAGAGCATTGGACGCTCGAGACGAGCGCTATGGCAGCTCCAGAAGGCAGTGATGGGCTTGCAGGTCAAGCACGCGAATGCTTGAGCGCTGGCATAGGGAGGTCGTGTTGCGATGAAGAACTCAAGGAGGGCGTGATGGAGAAATGACGTGCAGACAGCGGTCAAACCTACTTCAATCCATACAAATGGAGATGATAGCTAAGGGCTCCTTTGATCCCTAGAGAAGTCGTTTGACAGGACCGCACATGAGGGACAAACGACGACCTCGACGACCTCGACGACCTCGACGACGAGATTCGACTTCCTGTGGGTCGTGAATGTTGAAGACGTGCGGTGAGCATGAAGATTGTTGTGGGTCCGTCGATGTTGACGACATGCTGCAGTTGAGCCAGTGGGGAAAAGGAACTTGTCGGAGGAAGCTTGTCGCGGGTCTGGCCGCTTCATTGGAAGGAGAGGATGACAGGATCTGGAAACTGGAAGTTCACGCTTCTTTCCGCTCGCAAATGTACAAGGCTCAAAGGATAGGGATTACTGAAGTTCTGGTACTATTGTTGGATTGTTTGTTGAAGAGAGGAAAATGATGGAATGACTCTGATACCAAGTTGCTACGGGCTTACCCGTAACGTCCTCAGAATCTTGTCGGAGGTGGTGGAGGCGGAGATACAAGGGAGTCGAGCTCAGTCGATGGAGGACGAAGGAGAAAAGGGGGAAGAGGGGAGCTTTGCTTACCCAAACCCTAGCTTGAGAGAGAATGAGAAGAACTTAGAGAGTGATAGAGAAAACTTGATAATTCATTGATGTCCTCATACATGACCCAAGGGGTCTATTTAGCACATTACAATATGACATAAGCATGATAACTCTGAACATTTGGACTTGTCATAAAATACTAAAAAAACGTCAAATAATAAACAGACTCGCACGTGATAATTAAAAGACGCGAACATAGAATGAAACACACATTGAAACCCAAAATACGCGAACATAAATAATTAAATTGGATGGTGGGTCGTGTGAGACCATAACATGGTTTCCATGTTGGTATCATAACTGCACCTATAAAGGTGAAAAAAACTCGAATATGGCTGGGAAATCTAAATTAATCTAGAGTTATAAATGCTTAAGCACAGACTAATCCACGATGTCACATTTATTCTTCCCTCAAACTCACCTATATAATGAACCTTTCTCAACTAATGATAAACGATGTCAAATGTTGTAGGAAAATTTGATACGGGCTAGCTACGCCGTATCGGGAACAAGAACATGAATAAGAAATTGTATTGTATGAGAATAAAAGATACAACTCGGGAGACACGCCCCCGCCAAACACTCGGAGACTGGTCCTCCAAAGTACTCCCCTCTCCAAAGAAAGACCTAATGACTAACATTCCAAAGATAAAAATGTCATAACCTAAGGGGCTCCTTATAGATGGAGGCCTCACTACAAAACAAGGCCACTACATGATGAAATACATATCAACGCTACCCTCCTGAAAAACGACCTTGCCCTTAAGGTCGAGGTTTGTAGGGGTCATCCGCGAGTGTCAGGAGGTCCAAGTCCCCGAAGTCAGGACAGTTGTCTTCAGATCCCACTAGCGCGCATAAGTATTTGAAAGCACAAACGTGGGTGGGAGAGTACGGGTGCTGGCAGCGAAAGCAAAGTCCCTTGCGGTGAAACTCTAGGTGTTGCTCGTGAGATAGTGGTGGGGTTGTCGGGGCGTCGATGGAGGCGAGGCCGGCGGAACTGGCGGCGACGGAGGCAGTCCTAACAGCGGGGCCCAGACGCGCGCCCGAAGGTGGGGTTGTAAACCCCCTAGGAAATACCCCAGGTAGTGGTCAGGAGATAGGGGATACGTGTGTGGCGACCTCGATAAACTCGTCAATATAGGTGGTCACAGTGTCAGACTAGCGCACAAAGTTGAGGCGCTCATAGTCATTGCCCGCCTGGCGGGCGTCATAGTGGCAGAGGAGTTCCTCCTTCAACATAGGCCAGGAGAGGTAAGGAGCCTGCTAGCGTCCAACGCACCCAATGGAGCACCAAACCCACCATATAGATAGTGGCCAGGGGTACCTTCTGGTTGGCGGGGGTGGACTGAAGGTCGAAGAACTGATCGGCGCGGGCGATCCAACCGAGGGGTCGGTGCCATCGAACACAAGGATCTCGATCCAACGGAGATGAAATGGATGGATGTCCGTAGCGGGGTGGAGAAACCCCATGTAGTCTGGGACGGGCCGAAGGGGCTGTGGTGGTGGTGGTGGCGGAGGGGTCGGTGGGCCAGTTGTGGTCGCGAGCTCTCGAAGGAGAAGAGTGGGATCCTCAAGCCGTGCTTCGAGTTGATCCAAGCGATGGGAGTCACCGGAGGCATTCTCGTCGGCGTGGAGGGTCATTGAACAAGTCACGAGCATGGAACAAAGGTGCGGGAGGGAGACTGCAGGTTGCGGGGCTGAACGGGGATGGAACGGCCGCTAAGCGTAGCGGCGAGAAGCGTCGGGGCTACTGTGGACCGTGTGTGTCGGCGGGCAGCTGCAGAGGAAGGGCCCAAGGACGGACGAAAGTCGGTGGGTGGTGTCGGTGGGTGACGAGGAGCGCAAAAAAAAACAGAGGTCGTGAAATTGGCAGGTGGAAGGAGGTGGCGGGCTGGAGAAGGCGCTGACAGCGGAGGCTGGACCCAGCAGAGGGGGCACGAGCCGTTGGAAGGAGGTGGTGGGCAGGAGGAAGCGCTCGCGGCAGAGGGAGCGTTGGAGTAGCTGAAGAAGGCGCTGAAATAGCTGAAGAAGGGGCTAGACGACGGCTCTAGAAACAGCGGCGCGCGGGAGGCTGATGCGGAAGGTCGGACTGCGCGGTCGACGCGTGCGGAAGCACCGGGCGAGGAGAGCGAAGCTGGAATCGCAGATCCAGCCTCCGCTGCCCACCACCTCCGGGCGAGGAGTGCGTAGTTGTTGTTGTAACGTGCGGCGTCAATCGCGGGTCGAGCGAGGCGCGGGATCGGCGGATCGAGGGTACCGAGCGGTGTCGGTTGGACAGGGAACCAATTGATGTAATTAGGGTTTCGGCGAAAATCCTAGAGGAACGACAGGTCGGAACAATTGATACGGGCTAGCTACGTCGTATCGAGAACAAGAACACGAATAAAAATTGCATTGCATGAGAATAAAAGATACAACTCGGGAGACACGCCCCAGCCAAGCACCCGGAGGCTGGGTCCTCCAAAGTACTCCCCTCTCCAAAGAGAGACCTAATGACTAACACTCCAAAGATCAAAATATCATCACCTAAGGGGTTTCTTATATAGATGGAGGACCCACTACAAAACAAGGACACTAAATGACGAAATACATATCAATTTTTTTTCCAGGATATAAAATAACATTCAATAGCAAACCTCATCGTTCTGGTGCACTTAGAGCAGAATGTAGGACTTCTTCGAGGTACTTCTCAGCAACTGCATACTGCCTTTTCTTCTCTTCAATAGCCAAAGCAGCAAGAGCCTTATCCTAATTATAATCAGGAAATGTATGAGTCCACTTTCCAGCATATATAAATAAATAAATAAATTTTAAAAGGAACCCTTAAGTGTCACTTTCCAGCATATAAAATCACTCAATTTAACATAACATACAGGAGGTAAGTCTTGATAGCTCCTTAACGTATCTAAAATTGGCTTGGTCTTCTTTTCCAAGTCTTTTTTATGCTCGGCCATTTCCATGAGCACGCCATGATTGATTTCTGAAGTATAACCTGCACGGCTTAACATAGCCTGCATAGAGTTTTCCTAGGAAAATTAACAAATTAACAATGAAAAAAAAGGTTGGTTATGAACTAATTCCTATGATAATTAGCATAAATGCATAGCATGAATAGATATCACAATTTTCTCAAGTTCAGGAAAAAAATTGTCTATAAACGACAATTTGCATAAGATATATTAGAGCGTCTATGGATTTGGTTACAGATATCGATTTTTAGTAATAATTGCCATAGCGACACTAAAATAAAAAGCTCAAAGATTCAACATTAGAACATATATGATACCAAAAAGAAAGAATAGTGATTTTCCCGGTAACACTGATTTTTCCTTTTCTGTACATGCAGTGACATTTTAGTCGGCTCTGTCAGAATACTTAAAATGATAATATACTCGGCTTTTAAAAAGATATCAAATTTGTTCCTTCCATAGACATAAAAGAGGTTATTCATATTAGTCAAGTTAAAAACAGCATTTAACAAGTAAATGGATGGGGCGGTGATCAAATCACATGAAACAGATTAAAAACTGGGCAATTTGTGTAAAATATTGAAAACAACCAGATCGGTACTAATTAAACTTCATCCTCCTAAGGTGATGTCACGTTTACACTCCAAACAGATTCCAGACAGTAAGGGAAAAACTCAGAGCCACCACTTTGGCACTGTAGGGACCACCGCAATATTAATTTTCATGCATGCCTTGTTGATAGCTCACTTGTATTTATTCAAGGTATAAACACTATTAATAACACTAATAGAATCCATCTTACATATATTCTTTAATTTCCTAACTTTATTTCTAGGTAAGCCTGAATCCATATAAATGTATTCAATGAAGTAACTGGAGCAGGTTGTGAGCAACAGGCTCTCCACATCTTCGATCAGCCAGTCTACTTGAGCCTTCAAAAAAATTTACCGTTTCTCACTCTAGTATCCGAGAATGGGTCATCCATCCATATCAACCCTTGGGCAATTTTACCTGTTACCACTATAGGATCAGTAACCTGAACAGCATGTGTATTAGTATAATTTTAGCATAAAGAGCTAGTAAGGGCGTTATGGTAATATGTGTTCGTTTGATTTGAATCTATATATAATGGAAAGTTATGTGAATGTTTCGTCTTCTACGGTTTAGGATTCGGTTATGCCTAGACGAGAAAACCAACCTTCGAGCATGTATCTTCTTTTTATTAATGCAAATTTACTTACGTGTTTGAATCATCTTTGACATTAAGGCTGGGAGGAGAAGGTGGAGGCTGCTAAGGAGGGGAATCAGGAGTGGCTTCGGAATGCAGATCTCTGTACTCATGCGGCTCATAGTATGGTGTTAGGTTCTCGGTTCCACTCATGCGTGATAATGTTTTTCATATAAAGTTGTGTATTAGTGAACATTCCTAATTATTGTATTCATTTAAACAAATAGTAAACACAAAATATCTTTTATAAAGGAAATAATATGATCAAACAATTGAAGGTTAAAAAGAGCAAGAAATTCGAAAATAATCTTCTTCAATTTACACTAACATACCTTTAGAAGAGCAAAAAACCAATACAATGGCGTGAACTAATTTTTGAATGCAACACTATCAGGACATTGAAAAGGTTGTGGATATGTAGGATGGGTGAAACTTTTAGGTTTAACTTAACTTCGAATGGATCGGAAAGCTCATATTAAATGAAACAAGGATCGGACAACTCATATATTTCTGATACTTAATTTCAATAACTCGATTCTCGGGTCGATTCTGGGTACCTGAATGTAAGAACTGGGAACCGAACCGAGTGGTCAGTTTTGAAAATTTTGGACCGAGACCCATGAGAACCGAACCACTCGGTTCGGTTCCAGCCCAGTTCTCGGTTCTTCAATTATTTTTGCACACCCCTACCTGTGCTACTTAATCGAGGAAGCCCTGCAACATTCATTCAACCACCCAGGCCCTGTCTAGAGCCAGATAAGCTACTGCTTTGTCTCTCAACGATGTTCTTCCTCTACAGTAGTCAAATATTTCTCCTACGCCTCATCCCTGTCGTAGGAAACAATGACGGAACTTGAAATTTGTGCAGGAATCACAAAAAGTCTATTGTCCGAGTTCAGATTCAGCAACACAACAGCCTCACTTTTGTTGTCCAAGTGCGAAATTACTGCAAATCCTCGTCGTTTGGTCTTAATTACTTGTATAAATTCTTATTTGGAATTTATAATACTTGATATTGAATATTTTTTTTGGAAAAGAAACGAATTGGGATTACATTTTTGCAGACGAACGTTTGGTCTTTTCGTTATATTTGAAGGGCGTATTCATCGAGCATTTATTTATCGCACTCTAATATGATCGTAACTTGATCTTATTTGTATTAATTAAAGTTTAATCTTGATTGTGCGTGTTTGTCTATTTCCTTTATAACTTCTAAATTATTGCAACCAAATGTTGGATTAATGCATGTGCACTGCATTCATCTAGATTTTCCCTACAACACATTTGCATTCACTTAAGCAAACTCAAATCACGGTCTTCACTTTACCCTGTGTCACTTTCTCCATATGGTATAGAAACCATTGTGATGTACGGAAACTTAGGAGGAATGTCATGTAATGAACTGCCTGAGCTTAAGTGCATTCAATTTCAGATGTAGACCTTGTTGATTCATGATTACTTGGTTGGTCATGTAAGGTAAGGGATGTGCTAGCTAGCAATGAATAAGCAAAATGATATTACATTGGCATAGGATGTACTGAAATTGTCAAATAATGAATTATGTGATAGTATAATAATGTATTGATTGTAGTTAGGTCATCCTTAGCAAGTTGAATCCCGCGAGAGTTTAGTGAGTGCAGATAAGGTAGTTGTTAGATCTAGAATGTAATTGTTGGAGCGTCACATATAGATTTTATAGTGTTTTGCGCTTACGCTTCTCTTTTGGTGTTACTAGCTTACTGCACCTTTGTTTCATACTCTTGTTGTTCATATACATATTGTTATTCTTTGTTGCGGGTTTGATTTTATATTGGCAACCTTCACTTAAGCATATAAGATGCTTGGATGAATGAATTGAGATCATTTAGTATTTGACTAATGTGATAATTGCGTTGTGAGAGTTTAGTCACTAGGCATGTTAAACGGGAGAGGGGTAGACAAATAAAGACTTGGAATAAGACTATAAGGAAAGACATGATGTACTTAAGCATTAGTGAGATTATGACTAAAGATAGGGCAAATGGCGACAAAGGATCCATATAGCCGACCCCACTTTAGTGGGATAAAGGCTTGAGTGTTGTTGCTGTAAATGTGTGACAATAGGAAATGCAATTGATACATGCATGCTAGGAAATGTCTCTAAGATTATGAATTCATATTTTTTTAAACCACCAAAAACGAACCGAACGGTTCAATTCGGTTCCAAATTTTTGGAACCACATAGGGGTGGTTCGGTTTACGGTTTTGCTTAAAAATAAAACCCAACAAAACAGTTACGGTCCTAATTTTAATTTTAAAAGATGGCAGCCCGGTGCACAAAGCATCCCGCGCAGCGAGGATCCGGGGAAGGGTCCCACCACAAGGGTGAAATGTAGGCAAACCTTACCCAGCATTTTTGCAAGAGGCTGCTTCCAGTCCTAATTTTAATTATGCAAAAAATATGTAACTCATGATTTAAATGTTTCTTTGCTCATAATTGGATTTTAGTCTTTTTACACCAAACTTCTTCTGTAAAATGGAATTCTACAAGAATAAAAATAAACATTTAATTGAAACTTCCAGAATTTTAATGTTTGATATGGCTGTCCTGGAACAGTACTGGAGTTTTTTTATTCTTATCACTGCATAATATCTCGTCAATTGCATGCCTAATAAGATTATTGAAAATGTTTGCCTCAACCTATTTTTGCAATACTCAATTTGCAAAACTCCCATCCCCCAAAAAATAATCAATATAATTTTCAAATAGAGTATGATATGTGAGATAGCATCTATAACAAGAATATTGAAAAACAAAATAGTGTCACAAGTCATTGCCTTGATCCACTTAGTTATATTTGTGCATTCCCTCCAATCCAAGGTTGCAAATGTCGGATGTCGAGGACACATCAATTTAAGTATTCATGTTGTTTTCATACATCAGGGGATAAATATTTCAAATGTTAGGTTTAAATATTTATTTATTTATATACATAATTATATATAATATATTATTTTTAAATTTATATATTGATATATTAACAATTTAATATTTATTTAACTTCTAAATTCAACAAATCAGTATAATATTATATTACACAAATAATAACAGTATATTGTTTCAAGTAAACATACACAAAGTTTAAAAATAACATTTTGACATTTTGTAAATATGTTGGTGTTTCTTGATAAATATTTTGCAACTAGAACATTAAAATATAAAAATTCAAATTCTCAAAGTTTAAGCATACCGCGTACAGTCATACAAATAAAGACTAGTAGGCCCCGGCCGGGCTCGGGCCCCCTGGGCACGATATTTATTGTTGTCGGTGTAACACCTGAACATTTATTGTAAACATAATGAAATTAAAAATATTCCCGATGACGAAACATCAAATTAAAACTCAGTATCAAGCATTTTCGAGAATTTCCATCGCTCAATTTTCGTATTTATTTTCGACGATTGTTTTAGAAATGGATTTTCGCGACGAGATGTTTGGCGAGGATTATTTTTTATGAAATTTTACGATGAATTCGCTTTGCCGATGTTTCTTCCTATGGTGGCCTTTCATAATTTCATTAAGTGGTGGTTTCACTTATGCATGAGTTTGGGCTTTTTTTTCTAGCTGGGTGGACTCAAAGGCTAAGTTGGTTTGGGTGTGATTTAAGTCTTAAGTATGCTTAGCATAAGTCGGTGCTTATGTCGGTTTTGGAGTTCTCTCGATAAATCGAGACCCATTGCCTTTTCCAATAAACCGCACGACACTTTTCCCTCTCGCTCTCGCTCGCAATTTCCAAATGCCGATCGATCCTCTTCCTCTGCTCTACCTAGTTTAACAACAATCAACGGTCCGGACGGAACCCGTGATAAGAAGTAAACTAAGTAAAAGTAATAAAATTGGTACAAAACATGATTAAATGGAAGCATAATTAAATACTTATAGTGGAAGCAAAAGGGTAAAGCTAAGGGTAAAAAGGGTATATCAAATTTCTGAATTCATAGAGCCAACTAGAATTGAAAAGAACCATACATCTGAATTACTGAAATACTAAATATTGTCTAATACATATAAGATCTTAAACATTTTGGTAACACTAAGTTCATAACAAAAATAGTACAATAATTAGGAAAGGTAATACAACTGTATGAAAAGCAAACAAATATGGAGAACCGTGAACGTTTATCGTAGGCGTAACTCCCCACATGTGACCCCTGAAAAGAAACGTCTGAAGACGGGTCAGCTCACCGAAGAGTAAGAAAAATCATTCCTCCGAGTGACATTAAAAATAACTTGAAAGGAAAAATGCGTGCATGCTTTTAAATGACATTTTATAGTGAGGGAAAATGTGATACAATTCTATGCCCGCTTTTCTATTAAAAATACATTAAGCATAAATGTCAGTTCTAATGTGATCATAATCTACATTTTCATTCAAGTTTTCAAAATTGTTTAACTATAGGGATTCTAGATTTCGGCATACACTTGAATTCTAGGTGTCTTAAAATTGCTTTTGTTCTTGTTCTAGGTTAAGTAGCTTCTTATGCGTATTCTAACGATCTGAGTCTCTACTAACGAGCACAGATGTTCTAGTGTGATGGGGATAGGTTGCATGTTCGTGATCGGAGGAGATCGGGCCACCACTCGGCGGGACCCGTTTTTGCAGATTTGCCGGAGATGCGTTATTCGGATCAGCGATCCGAGACAGTGAGCGCGTCCGGGGTGTCGTTTTACATTTTATATGTATTTTATTTTATTTTTGGGGGCCACCGGGCGTAACGACGATCATAGCCGTTCACGTCGGGTGCCCAACCGCCCTTCTCGTTATAAATAGGAGCGGGTGTTCTGATTTTCATTTCATTGTGTATTTTGTGAGTGATTCCATAATTCACGGTCATTCGTGGTGCGACGCCACGAGCCTGGGGTGCGACACCGCGAGCCTGGGGTGCGACGCCTTGGCGAATTTCAGTTATCTTTTATCTTTTATTATTTTCACTGTTCATCCATTGTTCCCCTACTTTAAACCCACGTAACTCCTCTGGTAACCGCTGGAAACGGCCCCTGTTCTCCTTCCTCACCGAAACGAAGGAGATAACCGCTCCTATTCATCCCTAAGCCGCACGATTCCATCGCCCAAACGTCTCCTTCCTCGTCATTTCTACTGTTCATCCCCCCCCCCCCCCCGCCCAGCACTCGACCATTCCAGTCACATGCCCTAGCCGCATTCCAGTCGTCATTCTCCTATCGTTTACATCCAGCGCACTGTTTCTCCTTCCCAACGTCGCTCGCCTGTTTCTCCTTCCCAACGCCAATTAGCATAAATCTGCCTGCAGCGATCTCCAGCGCCTGTTTCTCCTTCCCAGCGCCGCTCGCCAGTTTCTCCTTCCCTCCACATCTCTGACGACCTCCCTCTAACCCGTCCTTGTCAACCTCCAGCAATCACCAGCCGCCCTCTCCTCTTCAGATCCAACAACCAGCAATATTTCTCTCCATATCCAGTCAACAGTAGCCCGCTCCTCTTCAAATCCAGCAACCAGAGCCATTTTCCCTCCCTATCCAGCCACCAGTTGTCTGTCTCCTTTGGATCCAGAGCTCATTCTCTTCCCTCAAAGACAGTGTCTTCATCTCGTGGAGACACGCCTGTCGTCGCTGTCGTATCTTCATTGCTAAGTGAGTATTATCGTACTGTGTTTATTTTTTTATTGAATATTGTGAGAACACTTCATATTTGTTTGGGTAGTTTGGCTCATTAGTGTAATGGTTTCGTTGATTACTTTTTATCCTATAAAACTTATTCGTGCAAATTGTAGTTGCAAATCTTACGTGCGGAGAAAACATTTGATATTGTTCGCGTGCTCGAAAAGTGAAAACACATTATGTAGGTCTACTAAAATTATATAATTATAATTGATGTCTTTTGTTTTCCGGATTAATTGAAAAACATGCATGCAACATTTAGGTCCGGCTTGATCGCGCATTCATTTCACATATGCACGTAAAATTGCATTAGCGTGTCGACACCATCATTTATTTCACTCCAAACCGTCCTGCGTCATAGTGTCTCGCGGACACGGACTCACATCAACTAATCTTTTATATGGGGTGTCGTCTCCCCAACCTTAGGATCATAAGGTCCGCTAAGCCTTAAGAGTAAGATAGTGCGTCTCTATTTATCACGCGAGGGAGCCTCGATCGTGCCTGCTAATTAAATTTCATTAGATGTTGGGTTGCATACTTATTCATCTGAATGTCTTAGACCGTGTCTCTTACTAGTTAACCATCTTATTTACATACTCTTAGGGTGTGTTCGTTTGGTAGTTTTTGATTGACAGGAATTGGTTTTGGCCGAAAATCTGCGGCGCAGAGGTTTTGGAATTGGGCAAAAACCAATTCATTTGTTCGTTTGCAGGAAGGTTTTCACGCTCAGGAATTGAATATGTCAATTTTTTTTGTTCGGTTGGAGGATGGAATTTAAAGACGAGAATTGAAAAAAAATAAACCAATAACTATCATATATCTCTCTCTATTCGGTGATCTCAGAAGGAAGTGGTAACTGAAATCACTCCAGGACTAGATTGAAATGCCAAAGAAAAAGATATTGGGGAAAATGAAATAAAAATGAAGAAATTTGCAGAGCGGGAGGTGATGCAGATCAAAATGAATCACAAAAAGAAAATAACAATCTCAGGTGTAGAAGGAGGATCCACGTAAACCGAATAACTCTAGGCAAGATACAAAAATGAATTGGAAAAGACTCCAATGATGCATCGACGTAAATGCGTAGTGAGATCGGATTGAGGAGAACGAACACGGAGCTGCTGTAGAGGGAGGATCCAGGTGAGCACTGGGCCAATACCTATTCGAACACGGAGCTGCAAGAGCGAAACAGTTATGTCGCTGACACATGACTGGTCGCAGCACAGAGCCAATACCTATTCGGATTAAAACACAGTGCGTGGATGATTGCACTTGCATCGAGTGAGTACAACCTCTTGCCTTCACAGTTCGGTCCCAAGAACCAGACACTGTCGTCGGCCGAAACTGAGCACGAAAGCTTGAAAACGGGAGAAGAGAAGGATCACCTTGTTAGAGAGGAGTAGTTGGGCGTTCGCTAGAGAGTAGAAGGGTGAAGTCGTCGGAGAGGAGAAGCTGGGCGTTCGCCGAAGAGGGGAGGGGAGAAGACGCGACTCGCGAAATGCTTTCTGTCGAGGGCTCCCCAAAACCGACCACTTTTGGTCATTTTGGGGATAGGCCATTTTCTTAATTCTCAAAACCCATGAGTTTTGGTTGAAAGCCAATTCCATCGGAAAAATAAAAGACCAAACGAACATCGGAATTGGAATTGAGAAACCCAATTCAAATTCCGATGTCCCAATTCTTGTCAAACAAACACACCCTTATGGTTTAGTATATTCTCGCATTTCTAAAGAATTACGTGATTATATATACGGTATAATTTCACAAAAATTCATGGGGGTCTAACTGAAAGGAAAATACATTATTTATATTTAGACATGATTTATTCGTATTAATTGGACGTTTTGTTGAGTTTATAGTTTCTTATCATCAACAACTATTTAATCTTGATACATACAGTTTCCCATGGTTGCATGTATTCTCTTAACTGTAAAAGAACAATTCATGCAGTACTATGTTGTTGAAGCCAGGAAAATCCCAGCTCCAAATATTCGGACCTAAGTGCAGCCAAAGGTTACTTGTCCAGCGATCTGACTCGATGGCTTGACGGGCAACAACAAAGAGGCTGAACGAGCAACAACAGGACCCCAGGTGCTGCGGTAGGGAGGTCCCACCACGTACCCAGAAGCTCAGAAGAGGCTTTCCCTCCACAACCAAAGATGGCCGAGCAGGGTACGAGGAAGGCACCAACTTGGCGAGTATCAAGAATGACGGCCAAGAGTCACGGGTCCAAGTATTCAAAAGTCAGGTTCCGAAAGCTCAGCCAAAGGTGTCAATCCTAGTACCCCCGGGGTCCTATTTATAGGGAAACCAAAGGGGAGGGGGTCTTATTTTTCAGCCCAGCCCTGCCCGGCGACTATGCGACATTGAGAGGATCTCGCCTGGCTTCGGCGAGCATACACTATGGTCACCCACCTGGCGAGTATAGGGGGATGCTCGCGCATACTCTCCCATAATCGCTCAGGCCTTCTACTGCTCTTGCTGGCTGAGTCGTTTTTAATCTTTGACCATTGACTTCTGTTTTGACCTTTGACTTTGACCTTTGCCCGTGTGGCCTAAATCGAGTCTCACCCTCGACGAATATGGGTTGTACACAATCTCTGCTTTTTGCGAGCAACGAAGGAGCTCGGAAAGAAACATCCAACCTTTATTCGGCGAGCATCGGACCTACTCGGCATCAGCCAGGCTGGCTCCGGGACTCTATATATAGAGGGGGTGGGGGGGGGGGGGGGGGGGGGGGGGGGGTCTTTTATTGGACTGCCTATCTGAACTCGCACAAGATGTCGCTCACTGCCGAGGAAGAATTTCGGGCGAGTATGGCCGAGCTGGAAGGTTGGTTGGAGCCGTCTACTCGGAAGCGTCCACGCGAAGGTGACGATGTTGAAGAGTTCCTCGCGCCAAAGAAGGAGACTCCCGCGAGTACCCAGAGATTGCTCGACGAGCTGGACCTTGGTAATTTATCGGCGAGATGCTACCCATCGCAGCCCTTCTCCTCGTCGGGGCCGGTCTCCTCGCCAGGGTCGATCTCGCAGCCCTCGTCGCGAGGCGAGGAACGAAGCTCCTCGGACGGGTAATTGATCGTCTCTTCTTTAGTCGTTGTCTTTGTTGGCTGGAAATCTATTGAACTGCCTATCTGAACTCGCACAAGATGTCGCTCACTGCCAAGGAAGAATTTCGGGCGAGTATGGCCGAGCAGGAAGGTTGGTTGGAGCCGTCTACTCGGAAGCGTCCTTGCGAAGGTGACGGCGTTGAAGAGTTCCTCGCGCCAAAGAAGAAGAAGAAGCCGCAACCTCCCCCAGCGGAGAATGTCGTTGATCTCCCCGTCGAACAACGGGAGACTCCCGCGGGTACCCAGAGATTGCTCGATGAGCTGGGCCTTGGTAATTGATCGGCGAGATGCTACCCATCGCAGTCCTTCTCCTCGCCGGGGCCGGTCTCCTCGTGGGGGTCGATCTCGCAGCCCTCGTCGCGAGGCGAGGAACGAAGCTCCTCGGACGGGTAATTGATCACCTCTTCTTTAGTCACTGTTTTGTTGGCTGGAAATCTGGCTAACTATTGATCCTCTTCTCTATTGGCAGCTCGCGCTTCTACTCCGGGGGGAACGCTGATCGACGACATCGGGCTCCCGCCCCGCGAGTATCAGGAGAAGAACGTTTGCGCCTACATGGATCTGGAGGCAAAGTTCGACCAGTTGGCGATCTGCGAGCCTCATCGCCGCAACGCCGCGCTGGAGGTGCAAGTAGCGAAGCTTGAAGAATTCAAGGCGCGGTTGGTCGGTGCTGAGTCTCGGTTCTACATGATCAACGAGCTGGAGCGGCGCGTGGCGATGATCGAGCATCGTCAGCATCTCCATCACGAGGAGTTGGTCGGCATGCGAGCGAGCATGGGCTCGGCGGAGAGGCTGGCGAGGATCGAAGATCAGCTCCGCAAGGGCGAGAACGCGATGTCGGTGGCCTCAGAGCACTTCAAGCGCGCGCAACATGGGCTGGGTTGGGCGACAACCTCAGCCGGTGGACCCGCACACGCATCCTCTAGGACCGCAGTACTCGCTTTAGTCTTTTTCTTTGTTGAGTGATCGCCCAGGGCGACTATGTAAAGAAACTTTTCAATTCTATTTGTAATATTATTTGACGAGTATTTAATCTCGCCCTTGATTCATTGTCTTATGCTCTGCGATGATGTTTTTGCTTGATTTCTTTTTCACATTGTTGCGAGTATAGATGCTAGGTCGGTCGCGCAGACTTGGCGAGCTTCTATGTACTTTCATGCAGGTCCTCGCGCGTGGAGGATTGGCGACCTTTGACGCGCAACGTTGCAGCGGCGATTTTTAGGATACTCGTCATACCCTTCTTTCTAGTCGCGGCGGGCTAGTCGATACCCCCCCCCCCCCTTGCCTTTGCCTATAAATAGGGGGTGGGTATGCATTTAATACGCTATCAGCGACTTGCCCCTTCTTCTCGCGAGTATCCTCCCTCTCTTTCTTCTCGGTTTCTATTCTCGCTCTTTCTCTTCTCGCTCTCTCTTCTCGCTCTTTCTCTCCTCGCGATGACTGACGAAGCTGCTGCTCGGCGGGGTGGTCATGCGAAGAACTTCGCTGCGGCGACGTTCAAGAAGGCAGTCTCCTCGCAGAAGGATCTGGAGGAGTTCAAGGAGAAGTTCTTGCCAGAAGGATACTCGGTCAGGCTTCCTCGCCAAAGCGAGCGACAAAATACAATTCTGGAGGGCGAGATCATCTTCCCGATCGCCACTTCGAGGTTGGCATGCGACTTCCTCTATGGCCGGAGTATCGCCAGATTCTTCGGTACTTCGGGATAGTCCCCGCCCAAATAAACCAGAACGACATGACGATGATCGTCGGGTTCCTCTGCTTCTTGCGAGAAGAGAAGATCGTCTTCGATCTCTCTGTCTTCAGAAGGATCTTCTCCATCATGGCGACCGGTGAGGGGGTCATCTACCTGTGTAGCCACTTTTGCACGTTGGTCGGCACGGCGAATAAGAACCACCGCTGGGGCGAGCAGATAGTGGTGGTAGGTGGCGACTTCGAGGACATTCCTCGCCGATCCGTGCAGCCGCCGGAGGTCTCCTTCGTCCCTCCCTTCCTGGAGGGACCTAAGGAGAAGCTTTTTGGCGCCTTCCGAGGTCGCCGATTCGACGTTGTCTTCTGGCGACAACGGGTCAACGAGCTTCAATGGATCTTCCCGGGTGAAGGTATATTGTTGAGCGAGTATTCGTGATACTCGCACTTTAGGATGCTTTCCTTGGTTGGCGACTAATCATCACTTTCTTGCTTCTGCAGCTACTCGCATTCTGTCGCGCGAGCCTCTCCCCGTGGCGAAAGAGGCGGTTCCGCCGCGCGATGACGAGGGGTTGTCGTCGTCGCCCATAGACTTGTCGCAGATTCCAGAGGACGCCGGCGAGAAGGCGGGCTCCTCGCGGAAGAGAAAAGATAAAGGGAAGGCCAAGGTCCAGGAGCCTGCGAGAAAGAAGGAGCTCGCGAGCAAGGACCTTGGTGGGAAGGCGGATCCTGCAGAGGCTGGCGAGCCTGACCGTCACCCCAATTTTGGGGAAGGCGTGCGTAGCGAGGATGTCTATGGTCGCCCGTCGGTGACCTGGGCGGAGCGCGCGCACGAGGTGACCCTGAGCACCAACTTGCCCGCCTGGTCGGAGGACTGGGAAGATAGAGGCGAGACGTACGACGTGATGTTCTCCCTACATAGTCGCGCCGACGCCAAGTCGCTTATGGAGGCCTCGGTCGAGTATCTGGCCCACCAGACCTCGCGCTCACTCCTGCGGTCGGCGGAGCTCAGTCACCAGACTGCGAGGACCCTGCTCGCTTATGAAGAGAGGGTCAAGGTGCTGAGCAAGACCGTCATCTCCCTCGGATTCAAAACCGAGAAGTGCAAGGCTTATGAGGTACTCGCGCTTTGATTGAAGTATATCTTCCTTGTTGCTACTCGCCTATTGTCGACTATCATGCTAACGACTATCTGTCATGCTCGCAGGAAGCCGAGGTGGAGGCGGCAAAGAAGATGTCGCAGCTCGAGAAGGAGCTAGAAGACACCTGGGCAGCCCTGGAGGCCGCTCAAGTAAAAATCGACGAGCTGGAAACTCGCCCTGTCAAGCAACAGTCTTCAGCGGCGGGTCCTTCCCGGGTGGGGAAGCAGATCAGGATCCACGACGACGAGATGTCGAGCATTCGTCGGGGCATCGCGCGAGCAACCGTGAATGTCGTCCTGAGTCGGTTGAGAGCAGATGGTCACTTAGTGCCTGAAGCGATGAACCTGACGGTGATGGACATCATCCCTGCCTTGCTCGCCGAGGAGTCCACCTCTCCTATTCGCGCTCCCGCTCCCCGGTCAAGCGAGGACGAAGAAGAGGATTCCGAGGACGGAGAGGGCGAGGAGGAGGAGATCGTCGACGTCGATGACGATGGCGAGGATGATGCGGAGGCCGATGCCGATGACCTTGGCGATGATGAAGGAGGTGACGATGACGCCTAGTCGGCAGGGTCCCTTTTTGCTCGCCCTGTCTGACTTGTACAGATTTTTGATGATGTAAATGCTCACACGTATA
Organism: Dactylorhiza incarnata; assembly: GCA_033032865.1. Taxonomy (NCBI): domain Eukaryota; kingdom Viridiplantae; phylum Streptophyta; class Magnoliopsida; order Asparagales; family Orchidaceae; genus Dactylorhiza; species Dactylorhiza incarnata. The sequence goes on from JAWHQI010000067.1 coordinate 142,544, forward strand.
TATGAAAGAAAGAATAATTTTTTGCTTGCCTGCTTTTCTTTTATGCATGCATGCTTTGTGGTACTCGGTAGGCTCTTAGGCTCGAATGCGATGAGTGCTCGTTAGGCTCATAATCTCGAAGTGAGTTTGATTGATCGTCGTCGTGACCTGTGCGATGATGAGAGATACTCGTTATGATCGTCAAGCACGTGATACTCGCCTAGATATGCTCGCATCTGCATACTCGCACTTGTATATGCTCGCCTACATGAGTACTCGCCTTCTTCAAAGGTTGATGAGTCTTGGGTTGCGGGTGACATTCGGGGGGTCCTTTAGGACGCACACTCAAGAGGCTTCTACTCCACCTGGTGAGAAGTTTTCAGAGAACATAGCAATAACAATAATACCAACAAAGCAAGGAATAACGGTCGGGGGGTCCGAGGGGACCCACAATCCCGAGGTCTCCATCCTACTGGGCTACTACATGCTGAGAAAATCGACTAGTAGGGAATGACTGTCGGGGAGGTCCAAGGGAACACACCATCCCGAGGCCTCCATCCTACCTCGTTGCTAAATGCTGAGAGAACCGACGAGTAGGGAATGACAGTCAGGGAGGTCCAAGGGGACACACCATCCCGAGGCCTCCATCCTACCTCGATGTTAGATGTTGAGAGAACCGACGAGTAAGGAATGACAGTCGGGGAGGTCCAAGGGGACACACCATCTCGAGGCCTCCATCCTACCTCGCTGCTAGATGCTGAGAGAACCGACGAGTAGGGAATGACAGTCGGGGAGGTCCAAGGGGACACACCATCCCGAGGCCTCCATCCTACTTGGTTGCTAGATTGCCGAAAGAACCGAAGAGTAGAGAATGACAGTCGGGGAGGTCCAAGGGGACATACCATCCCGAGGCCTCCATCCTACCTCGCTGCTAGGTTCTGAGAAAGTCAACGAGTAGGGAATGACAGTTGGGGAGGTCCAAGGGGACACACCATTCCGAGGCCTACATCCTACCTCGCTGCTAGGTTGCTGAAAAGTCTTCATCATGTTACTTAACAATCAGAGGGGGTTAACCGCACCAACTCACATGATTGGAATAAACGATAAGCGGGCTTAGCTTTGCTGCGAGCTTTTAGCTCCTTAAACGACACATTTATACAAGGGTCCTTCTGTCAGTGAAACCGATCATCTCTTCACCGAGTTGGGGGGTTGGTGTCCGGACTCTTCTCTGATAAGCTCTCCAGTCGGATGAGAAGTGCAGTCGGGGGGTAACTCGACCAACATGCAAGGGGGGAGCTGATCTCGACCGTCAATGCAGAGTCTTGGTCTTAGGAAAACTCACCAACCCGAGGCACTGTCCCATCACCCGTCCTGGGTTTTACGAGAGTCGAGCCGGAGGCTTGTTCCCCAACCGGTCGTGGAGATCGATTTAACCTACTGTGAAAAGAACTTGCTAGAAGAGAAAAAGAACTCTCGCGACCCATGTTTCAGGGGGCGAGGAATTTATTTATATAAAATAAATACTCATAGGATGAACATACATCTTTCCCATCTCCTCAGCGTCCTCCATCCAGCCGATGGTGCTGACCGCGCTGAGATAGCAATCGGGGGCAGCTCTCGGAAAGCTCCTGATCCTCACCTGGACATCCTCCTGGCAGTACTTCAAACACTGATGGTAGGAGGATGTGACGGCCTTGAAGAAATTGATGAGCGGCCTCCCGAAGATTGCCTTATAGCAGCTTGGGTTATCGACGATGATGAACCGACACTTGATTGAGGTGCCGCCAAGCGTTACTAGGAGATCCGCTCCTCCCTCCACCTCTTTCCTCTCTCTTGAGAAGCCAAAGAGGGGACAATTTGAAGCTACTATCCTTTCTGCCTCGACTCTCAACCCGTCAAACGTCTTCTTGAAGATAACGTTCACGGAGCTCCCATTGTCTACCAAGATTCGGTCGACAGTGAAGTCCTCAACGGCTGCCTGGATCACGAGGGCGTCATGGAAGGGATTCGCATTCCCTAGCATGTCTTCCTCCAAGAAAGTGATCTCCTTCAACGGGGGCGGTGCCTGCGAGGTCGAGGTGACGCTCTTGCGATAGATTTGATGGAGACAACCCTTGCGAGAAGCTCCCCCCCGCTCCCCTGTGGATCATCATCACTGCTCCTCCTGGGACAACTTCTCCTCGACCCCCCTGGTCGATCCGATCTTCATTCCTCCTTCGAGCGACGGCTTGTATTGTCATTGGCTCGACAGGGGCTTCCTGCCTTCGCTGCTCCCCTCCTACTTCTCTGGTAGCTAATCTTCTCCTAGCTTCCCAGAAGTCAGGGCAAGTCATCGTCCCATGACCCGCTACTTGGTGTAGCTCGCAGTAGAGGGGAATCTCCTCTGCTCGCGGCCCCTTCCGCTGGTTCCTTCGAACTTGTCTGTTACCATGTTGGGCAACGGTCATCGCTTCATCGCGTCCTTTTTCCTGACGCCTCTCCAGCTGGTTGAAGTTTCTTCTTTCCGGGAAGAATCTTCTTCCCGGACCTTGATGTTGGGGCCTGCCTGCCGGCCTCCACGGTGGCCTATTGACAGGAACCTGGTACCTCCTTTCCTCCGCTCGAGGCTCTGGGGCCATGAAAGGCCTTCTCCCTTCCTGCATCCTTGGCTCCTCCCTCCTGGGTCCTTCCTTCCTTCGCTCTTCCTGCTTCCTCCCATCCTGCCTTCGGGGCTCCTCCTTCCTGCGAACGGGGGCTTTCTCCTCCTCTTCTTCCTCCCTGGTCAGTTTGGTGAGCTTGGCCAGGAAGCCGCGATTCGACGCCTCTCTCTGAACGAACTTATTGACCCTCTCAATAAGTTCTTCATAGGTCATGGGAGGATTCCGGCTGATCTCCAGCTTGAAGAGGTCTTCCCTTAGGCTGAACGTCAGGGCTAGCTGCAGGGTGAAGCCATCCACCTCCTGGATGTCCAAAACTTCTTCCTGGAAGCGGTCGATGTAGTTCTCTAACGTCTCATGCACCCCTTGCACTAGATAGAAGAGGGTCGTCGCCTCCTTCTTTCTCCTCTTCGCCGCGGCGAATCGCATTGTCACTCCTTGACGCAAGTCTTCGAAGCAGTAGATGGAACCTGCTGTCAGCTGGTGGAACCAGTCTCTGGCCTTTCCCCGGAAAGTGATGGCGAAGAGTCTGCACTTGAAGGCATCCGACATGGTTCGGATGGAGATAACATCTTCAAACTACTGGAGGTGGCGGACAGGATCATCCCTCCCAGAGTAGTAACCCATAACGGTCTCCCTGAACCCCTTTGGAACGGGGGCAGAGAGGATCTCCTCACAGAATGGGCTCCTCCCACCTTGTTGACAACGATCCACGGCCTGGCGAGAGACCCATACTCGCCATATGGGAGAGTATCGCAGAATATCGCTGGATTCTCCGCGTCGTGGAATCGAATTCCCTGCGAGCTCGTCGGGTAGAACTACAACTGCCTTAGTCGCTCTGGCTCTTCCTCCACATGCTCCTTCCCTGCTCGTCGAGAGGAACCACCGTCTTCTGACGGAGTCACGAGATGAGGCGAGGTCGTCGTGCACTCCGTGCCAGGAAGCAACACTGCTCGCAACGTTCCCTCCATTCGTCGTGCGAATTCTTCAAAATCCGCCTTCGTCACATACTCGCCTCCTTCTGCCGAGTTGCCGGCAGCACCTTCATGATCGCCAACTTCCACCATCTTGTTTTCTTGCTAGGCTTTCTTCATCTGACTACGGTCCACGCTCAACGCACCAAAGTGTTGAAGCCAGGAAAATCCCGGCTCTAAATATTCGGAGCTAAGTGCAGTCAAAGGTTACTTGTCCAGCGATCCGACTCGATGGCTTGACGGGCAACAACGAAGAGGCTGAACGAGCAACAACAGAACCTCAGGTGCTGTGGCAGGGAGGTTCCACCACATACCCAGAAGCTCAGAAGAGGATTCCCCTCCACAACCAAAGATGGTCGAGCAGGGTACGAGGAAGGCACCAACTTGGCGAGTATCAAGAATGACAGTCAAGGGTCACGGGTCCAAGTCTTCGAAATTCAGGTTCTGAAAGCTAAGCCAAAGGTGTTAATCCTAATACCCATGGGGTCCTATTTATAGGAAAGCCAAAGGGGAGGGGGCTTATTTATAGACCAGCCCTGCCCGGCGACTATGCGACATTGAGGGGATCTCGTCTGGCTTCGGAGCATCCACTATGGTCACCCATCTGGCGAGTATAAGGGGGATGCTTGCGTATACTCGCCCATACTCGCCCAGGCCTTCTACTGCTCTTGCTGGCTGAGTCGTCTCTAATCTTTAACCCTTGACTTCTGCTTTGACCTTTGCCCACGTGGCCTAAATCGGGTCCCACCCTCGACGAATATGGGTTGTACATATGGGGTATGTCTAGCCAAAAGGAATATATTTTCTTACCTCGGTATTGCGGCGCTCGTACACACGACGCGGTGGCATGATTCCTTCTAATTATTTTGAAAAACAAAATCCTCCTAAGATCACTCTCTAAAACTCCTCTTCCCACTGATTTGATGCTTCATAGATTAAAGAGAATTTCTCTCTAAAATAAATTTGGGAAAAGTGATTCTAAATTAAAATCCTCACCTTGCCCTAATCCAAAAGGTTCATTGCTCGAGGGTTAGCCGAATTCTTCAATTTACTCCACCGGTCCACTCTTCACTGTTGTGGTTAAATAAAACAAACCTATTCTTAGTAAACCTCAAAATGAAATCCGAAGGAAATTGCCTAGATCTTGCAAGATAAAGTACGAGGAAGATAACTTACCAGCTCCCTCGAAACAAAAGCCAAAAATGAGGGAGATCTGACTACTGTAGGAAGAAGGAAGGAAGAGGTCATCAGGCTAGGGCTGGAGAAACGATCCTCCGCGGGGCAGCAAACCTCGACTTCTGATGAAAACGGAGGGGGAAGGTCTGTCGAGAGTCAGATCTGTCGTGGGAGGTGCCGAAGGAGGAGCTCGAGCAGCTCCTGAGTATGCTCCAACCGACAGACGGGCGGCTTCGATGATGCGTAGGGAGGGATCGTCGAACGACTATGGGAGAGGGGCGAGCTACAGTTTCGACTCGGATAGGAAATACGTGAGTGTCGATGCCCTAAGACGCAACCGTGCGAGTGAGCAAGTAATCGTGGGCCACGGTTATTAGAAGTGAACCGGTCTTGTTCCACTTATTTACAAAGATGCCCTTCCGCTCTATGACATTATTATTTCGAACATAAACACTCCCGCGAACATCTAAATTGCGTCGAATATTTCAATAACTTCATTTAAATGTCTTCATTTAATTTATTGATTAACGCACAACAACTAACCATAATAAAAACATACCTCGACATGACGTTGGCTCGATCAATTTCGCTCGTGATCGAACCCTGAAATTAAAAGAACGCGAAGTAAATTTTGGATGTTACATCCTCTCTCCCTCTCACTCTCTCTCGATGGGGATTTGGTGTCATCGATGCTTTCAATTGATGGCACCGGCAACAGTGGGGATCGAGCTTGTGTTGACGTGGTGTGGTAGTGTCGGCTTTGTGCCCTAGAGCTTTTTCTTTGTTGTAAGCACTATGTTCTCCTCTCCTCCCTCTTCTTTTCTCTTACTGGTTGAGGATTTCATTTTATATGAGGGCAGGGTCATGTGGGTGTTGAATCTTTATTATTATTCCACACGTACGGACGTACCAATAGAATATGGAAATATAAAAACAAAAAACAAATAAATGCATCGATGCAAAGGCAATGTTAAGGGTAAAAGACTGTAGTGAAATAAATCCAGTCTACCACGTATTCGATCGCACTAGATTAATGATATTGACAACCAATTCAGTCTAACGCGTATTTGCTCGCACTGAATTGGTAGTTGATGACCATGAGGGGTCGGGTCCTTGACTAAAAATTGGTACCCTTAGCATTGCATAGTAAATGAAATAAAGGAAAATTGACACATATGATGAATCATGATTAAAAAGTTAAAAGAGCAATTATATTGTTTGCTGTGACACATATTGTTTACCGTTTACTGTTACATGTACCGTTTACCTACACTTGTACTATTTACTTATTACATATTGTTCACATTATTTACTTATATATGCATATTGGTATAAATCCTCCTTTGTTTGTCTATACAGCGATTAAAGAGGTAAATTCTTACTTAGTCTTTTGTTTGAAAGACTAACCCTTTCTTATTCATTTTTTAAGGGACCAAGCGACCCTAGTCCAGGCATCCCTGGTAGAAGCAGTGCACCCCAGAGGGAAAGAGCCAGTAGAGTAAGGAATATCATATAGATCGTTTGCTTATTTATATATGTATATATATATGTACTAGAGTTGTGTAGAGTAGTGTAGTTGTTTGTTCCTGAAATCACTCTTTATAAAAATATGCTTTTAATGAAATTAAGTTTGTTTTGTACCTTTTTGCATGCTCATTGTGTTACAATATTTCTAATTGTTAACTAAAACATATTCGTTACAGCCGGGTCCGGGCCCCCTTAAAATGGAATCCTACCTAAGCCTGCCAGACCGGGCCCAGACAGACCGGGCCTAGCCAAGCTGGGCTAGACAAGCCCAGGGCAGGAATTGCCCAAAAACATAACTCTAACAGTGTATAGATAATTAATTAGCAGAGCAGATCTGGACTCAAAATTAATCTACTAAATCAAGTCACTTACCACTTAGAAGTAGTTGTTCGCAGAGAGAGGAACGAAGCCAATATTCACAATAGTGCTCCAATCTAGTTTTTCTAAATATTGAACATTATCTCATCCCTTCTTAGGTATTTGGTTGTCAATGTTTTGTCCAGGCCTATGAACCAAGCTATGATAAATTAAATCCTAGCACAATCGTGTCTTTCTGCCTAAAAGAAATGCATGTTCATATCTTCTACTTATGCCTTTTTTTAAACTATTGTCCATGTCTAATCTCTCAAGATAAAACAATCAAGGTATGACATTACCACTAGTTCATGGTTTGAAGATTGCATCTGCATAAACTCCATCATAAAGGCCATTTGTTTCAATCTAGCTTGTGGCTAAGCTAGATTACACGAGTGTTCTCTTTCAACCATTCGATAATTTAATTCTTCCTTCATTTCTTAACCGGTCTTCCAAAGCAAAGGTAAAAAGTAATTATTATGAATATAATATCCTCTTTTGTTCTTATCATGCACCAGTGATTTGATGCCAACTTGATCTAGTAGGGGCATGAGTCAAGAGCCACAATTAAAATTCTATAACACAAGCATAATCAGTGGAAATAACTTCTCACAGGAATCATTTTTTCCTCTTCCGATGAAGAAGAGCATCAACCATGCAGAATCAACTTAAAATTCGAATTACATCTAATCAAACGGCATACCTTGTTATTATTGAGTTGAAGCAGGTATTGTTTTTCTTTTGAACCCATGATAGCCATGTTCCTCTGCCAATGTTCAACTTGAGCCTCATAAACATCAACTTCGTTGTGAAACTTTATGAATGTTCTGAATCACGAGATAAACAAACAGACAAAAAAAAGTAAGATCTCAATCAATAAGCCATGTAATAATAATAATTCCAGCAAAAGAAGAACTGAATTCCTACTTCCTGAGATCATTGAGTTTCCCAATTGCCTTGCGAGTGTACTCCAGAAGTGCCTTGGAATCCTTTTGTACCTTCGCCCTCTTCTCATCCACGTCCTCCCTCCTCAGGGATAAATCCCCCATTGCAACAATAAAACTAAAATAAATTTGCCCAGTCATTCACATGAGATAGCAGGAAAAGCATATCATAGGGCTTAATCGGATTGCTAGTAAAAGAAGAAAAATGTTTGGAAGATGATTATTTCGATGTTCGCTTGTTTTATGGATGAAACAGAAACCATTACAGCTAGATGAGCTTGAATTCTTATTATCTCTAGCCGAACAAAGTATCTAGCATCCCATTAGTTCCAGAAAGTAATTAAATCTTACAGAACGAAATACTAAAACCCCTAACATGTACTCACCTGCTGGACTCGGTGTCACGTATGTTCAGTAAATTGGCCACGCTGGCGATAACCTGAACAGAGGAGATCCCGTCAGGGGTGAGGCGCTCTTGGGAGAGACCGGCGCTGTCTAAGATCTCGCGGATCCGAGCGGCCTGAGCTCGGTACTCGGCAGCTTTGAGGCGGAGGTCGGCCGCGACAATCAAGGCAGCATGCGATCGGGTATGGGAGAGAGTGGCCATCGTATGGATCTGGGACACGCTGCGGGGAGTGTACTCGAACTCCGGCACGTCCCTCCCAACCGCCTCGAACTGGGAGGCTAGCCATGCTCTCACTTCGGCGATCCGTACGGCATCCGAGGTTGGGGGCTTTCGATCGCCGGACATTGCAGAAGAGTCGAGAGAGGAGAGCAGGTCGCCCATTTTTTCCATGGGCATGGAAGTAGGACGAGGCGAACCTTCGATCTCGCTGTTTCCAATGGCGAATTTCGACTCCGTTTGGCTCGCCTGCAACCGCTGCGAGAACCAGCGGCGTGGGATGCAAATATTGGATTAGGATTCTTTTGATTTGGGATCTCAAATGGAGGTTAATTTTAGGCTATTGTTAACCGCAGCCCAGGTATGGCTAAACGCACCCTCATTTTTTTTAAAACACCCCATTTTTCACTTCTTTAACCGCAACCTTAAAATAACACCCCAATCTTTTCCATGCTCAGACGGCGGAAACCCCGCGCCCTTCGCATCGCTGAAGCCGACCACTATTCTCCTCCTCGCTGAAGTCGTCGGAAATCGCGTTCTCCTTTGCTTCTTGTAATCGTGCCCTCCTCCTTCGCCCTTCTTCCCAGCACTTAGACCGACGACTGTTCTCCTTCCAGCACCGGCGTGATCTCCTTCCCAGCTACGAAGAGGTCGATGATTGTTCTCCTTCCAGCACTCCATCGATTGGTTGTTTGTTGCTTCTCAACATCTTTCTCAACTCCGATTGAAGTTCTGGTGTTACGCCATCATTTCGAGAACTCGTCAGGTAAATCCTAACCTAAAAAATTTCTTACATTGTGATAAGGGTTCCTGAAAACCCTAATCATGTAGGAGTTTGGATTATGATTTATATTCCATTTCCTTCTCTATTTATTCTAGAGGGAGGTTGCCAAAATCCAGTCATGCCTTCCCTTATGATTGGCTCCACAAATTTTGGAACTAATTTTAGTGCTAATTACTTCTCCATAACAAATTAGAAAAATTAATGTTTCTTTAGTGCTAAGTATTATTAATGTTCTAATATTTGTTTATAGTTTTCTGTCTTCATATTTGTAGAAGTGTCATCTGTTCATAGCTATTGTATTATTTTGGATCAAATCTTTGGAGGACTGCTAAATTATATATATATATATATATATATATATATCTGTGTGTGTGTATGTCCATGAATTTAAATGATCTATATGTACTCTCATTAAATCATATCCATTTATTTTGATATATTGGTAGGTTATTCTTATATGGAGTTTTCAAGTGATAGCATCAAAATGTTGAAGTATGGTGCAAATTCGTCTTTACTACTAGTATGTATAAATTTTTGGGTATTTGCTTTCAATAAAATATTTGTTTTTATAGGATTCTCATATTTTTTGTACATGTCTCTAGCTTTTAATAATGAGAAGAAATAAACATTTGAAAAGTTGGAAGTGGATGTTGGTAGCCATTTTGACACAAACATATTGTTCGATTCTAAAGAAGAGTTATCGAATGGGCTCGTGGTGTTGGTAAAATCTTGGGTTATGTAGTAACCATAAAATCTTCTGATAAGTTGAATGAGCGACCAAAATCCCGTGTATTTCTTGGTTGTGATAGATGGAGTAAATACCAAGAAAAGCAGAACAAGAAAAGTTGGGTGAATAAAGGAATTCGTAGATCCTCTTCAAAGTGTTGTGGTTGTTGATTTTTACTTAAAGGGCAAAGAGAGTTAATTACTGAAAAATAGAGGATTTACATTGTTGAAACTGTTGGATCGATTGGCGCCCTTAGAGGGGGGTGAATAAGGGAATAAAAATTCTTTCTTATAATGTTATGAAAATTACTAAATTGTTTTTATAATAGGAGAAGACAAAATAAAAATTTAGCTAAAGGAAGAGAATATTATAATTTGCAATTTTAGAATTTAGAAACAAGTGCTAAATTGTTTTATGATGAAATAGATTAAGATAAACAATTTAGACAAATTGATTTGAATTGAAAGCTTTGTAACCAATATAATAGAGATTATGCCAAAGGAGAAAAATCAAGTAAACACAAATAGAGACATGATTGTATTTATATATAAAAGGTATTTACATAAATTTGATTTCAATATCACTAGAAATCGGAGGCGTACAAATGTAAATATCTTTTCCTTTTCTATACCGACTTGTATCCCCACAAACCGGTTGGCTTTAGTCAATCCTTCCCCGGATATGGCCTCAAGCCGCTCTAGCCAATCCTTCCCCGGATATGGCCTCGAGCACCCCCTAGATCTAATCACCTAGAACTAGTCGCCAACACAAGGTGAATTTCCCTCTAAGTCCTACACAGACCTAGTCGCCAACACAAGGCGAATTCACTAAGCGGTTACACAAAGTATGGAATGGAAATAATGAAAACAATAATAAAAACTCCTTATATGAGATCTTCTGAAGTTGGAGATGAAGGATCGTTGTAGTATGAGCGAGGTCGAAGCGATCGTCCTTCGGATGTAGCGTGACGTAGTCCTCCTCCAGAATTCTCCTTAAGTTTTTAGTGGGAGATCCATCTTCGGCAGCATAGCAGCAGTAGAGTTGTGGCACTTGCAATCTCTCTGGGATGGATTAACCAAAACGAGAAGCAAAACTCCAATTTATAGAATTTCTCGCTAGCACCTGTGGTAGCTCCTGGCGCCTGCGGTAGCGTTCGTGTGGAGCGGTTGCGAAACCGTCGGCGGCGTGGCGCTGTGCAAGAACTTGAGATATCGCCAGGCGGTAGCGTTCGTATGGAGCGGACTTTCGTCGAACGGAACCATTTTGTTGAACGGAATTTTCGTCGAACGGAGTTTTCGTCGAACTAAATTTTCGTCGAACGGAGTTTCAAGTTCGTCGAACGGAATTTTCGTCGAACGGAGTTTTCGTCGAACGGAACCTGAGCTAGCGCCTGGCGGTAGTGCTTTCTTCCAAATGTTTGAATTCAGCTGCTTTCTACCTGTGGAGTATTGCACCTATAGTTCTTGCACACTATAAACACACGACAAGCAAGATCAAATACAATTTGGGATTTGTTATTCTCAAACAAAGGGATATGACACACATGTCCAACAATCTCCCCATTTTGATAATAACAAATCCACTTAGCAAGAAATCAACAAAAGTGTTTATAGTATAGGATAAGCAAGATGATAGTGCAATTATAGTATATGATAAGAATGATAATGTGCATACTCCCCCTATCTTAATGCTCACCTACATAAATGCAATTTATGTTTTACTCCCCCTAAATGATAGATTACATGAATTATTCTCTCATTAATCTTCTATATTTCTCCTATATAGATTTCTTCAATTAATCTCCCCCTTTTGGTATTATCAAAAGAAAGTGGGGTAAGGGTAGTAAGGAGGCATTTCTTATAAATGATAAAGCATGATCGAGCTTTTGTAATATAGATAATGATAAAGATTTTAAGCATAGTATATAAGAGATTTCAAATAAAAAGATAAGAGTTGTAAGCAAGCGGAAGATTATAAGAAACATCTTTTTGTAAACATGATAAACATAAGTAAAAATATGAGTTTTAGTTCAAAGTTTTAACCTTTTTGAAATCTCAAAGTTTTTCATAGAGATATCAAGCATGAAATGAACATATCAAAGAGAGATTATACTACAATGTTACTTAATTTTAAGTTCAAGAGATACCAAAACATTGGAGAGATCATACTAGGTTATCTAGTGCATTTCTTATATAAAGAGTAGTATAGATAAAGCATTAGAATCCAATACTCATGAGAAGAAGTGTTATGAAAGATAATGATGTGCACATAAGTGTATTTTGGGCAATGTTAACAATTGATTTAAATTAACAAAATACAAGACATATGTAAAGTAAGTGCACAATAAAACACAAGTAAATTACTTTACACACTTTTAATGCACATAATTTTTAACAAAGTGGTATAACAACCAAGGTTTGCACAATACACTTTACTATTCTTTCCAAGGTGCTCAACCTCACAATGCTTATTAAGACTTATCAGGAGGTTCAAGTAGTGCTTGGTGGAGTTATATTTGTCTACATATATAATTTTTTGTTCACATTTGTGAGACAACATTCTCCGAATACACTTGTTTTGCAAACTCAATTTTTTAACTTAACCACTTTTCTAAATTTCATAAGTGCAATTCAAATGTAGTGTAGGCAATAAACTTATGCAAGTTTTAATTCATTGTACAAATTCAATACACAAGCAAGCATTTTAGATTTAAACACACATGTTGATTACCAAAATAAGTGAGTGAAAGGTATCATTATCAATCATAATACATTTACTCATACTTAGAGGCATGCTAAGCTTGGTTCTACACATATTTTTTTAATACAATTGATGCACATAAATAGATATATCAAAGCATGATAAACAAAACAATGTTCATAGTAATTTGAAGGAATAAATGCTAACATTGTAAATAATTCTAAATAATAGAATTCACTCATGCTTGATATTAGCAATAAAGATCATACAGTTTTTTTGTTGTTTTATCATTTTTAATGAGATAAAAAAACAGAAAATCACAAAAAACATATTTTTGTATTTTTTGAATTTTGAACTTTTGTAGTTGATTTTTCAAAATATGGATAAAACACAAATCTCAAAAACATATTTTTGTATTTTTGAATTTTGAACTTTTGTAGTTGATTTTTCAAAATAAGAACAAAACACAAATCTCAAAAAACATATTTTTGTATTTTTGTAGTTGATTTTCTTAATATGAATAAAACAAAAATAACAAAAGTCTGAAACACAATAAATAAGTAGTACATATGAACTAACATATTTTTATAGATTTTTAGAAATTTTAAAACACAGAAAAATCAAACACCCACGCTAGCGCCGGCGCTAGTGCTAGCGCGACAAACAGTACTTGATTTTTTGAGAGTTTTAAAAATCTGATTTTTGATATTTATTAAGTGTCCTTAGAGTAGTCTTATGCAAAAATTTTGTAATTTTTGGAGATGTCTTGATTGCTCAAACTTGCATACAACTTTAGCTTTTTCAAATACATGTGTTTTACAAAAACATTTAAGCACAAAAATAAATAAATAATGCAAAATACAAGAGGACACAATTTGAACAACCCAAAATATGCATGATTAAAGTGATAAGTAAATAAAATGTTCATGCAGTGAGTAATATAAGTATGTCTTAAGATTAAAAACTCCCCGGACTAAAATGTCTACACCCTAGCCCCGTACTAAGTGACGGATGGGCATGAGGAGCTGCACACATGCCGTAGGTTGGGGTGTTAGTCCCATATGCACACACTAGAGAACACTCAACCTAGCACTCTTTCCCCCCAGTGCCTCGCAAGGCCCCACTGGAACCCTCCCCGGTTAAGGACAAGACATGACTTAGAGGTTAGGTCTCTAATGCATATAACCATACGCCCCCGTTATTGTGAGATATGAAGTCATAGGTGAATAATCTTTGTACAACCTATGCTTTTAAACTATGGGTTGATTTATAAACTATGGGTTTTGTTTAATGTGATGAGTTATATAAAGCCGCATAGTTTTTCTACTTTTATGAGATGACGATATTAGATAACTAGCACAATTACTAATATTCACTAAGTGACAATACTAGTATAATGAGCTTTGGGTTTAATGTCATGTCATAAGATTAATATTAATATTGCATGTATTCCACATTAGAGTTTCAAATTATAGATCTAGAATAGAGTGGTGATTAAGTTTGTTTTATACTTTCATTACAAAGTTGATTCTAGAGTCTACAAATATGAGAGATACATGCAATCAATATCAAAGCATATCCATACACCAACTAATGTATAGAAAACAATATTCATATTTTTATCATAAGATTCATAATTCCTAGGTGGTATTATTGTTTTGATATTTTTATTGATAGAACATGAATTATGATTTATGATTATAGACAATTTTGCATAGAATATATGTTAGAACATCATGATGTATGAGAATTCTAATCCTTCTAGACTTATGATATTGTGATATAGTGATTTTCTTTTGAATACGCATGTTTGATTTTTAAGCCTAGAAAATGATGAACATGTAGTCATATCAAAGACAAAGATCACATATATAATGTTTTGAAATTTAAAATAAAATTTGCATTCAATAATTGAATCTATTGATCTTTGGTTTTGCATGATAATATATGATTTATGATACAATATTCATATATATTCTAATGATTAATCCATAAACTATGTGTTTGTTGAAATTTTAGTATTCTATTATAATTTCAAATCACATAGTTATCATCAAAAATAACATTGTAAGTGTTATACCTAGCATATAAATTTAAGCACAAATTAAGAAGTGATGCTAGAATGATAAGTTTGAATGCAATGTTATTACATAGGATTAATGGAGATAATGTTGCATGTAATATGAGAAGTTTACAAATTAATTTTCTTTAGACCTAGAATGAAATGATTAAACTTTTGATTTGATCTTAATGATACAAGATGATTCTAAGGCCTAAATTACATGCAAACAATGGTGACATACATCACACACATAATATCTAAATTAATATATGAAATAATTATACTAAAGATAGCATGTGATGAAAAAATCCATAAACATAGAAATTTCCGAATCAAGCAAACTAAGATAGCTTTTAAAAACGGAGTTGAAATTGGGCAAATTGACACACCAAACAAACTCAAATGGTCGTGATAGAGAGGATGACTGTGACGCAGCGAACCTTGGGTCTAAATCAAAGAGAGGATGACTGTGACGCAGCGAACCTTGGGTCTAAATCAAAGAGAGGAGGCCCGGGGGAGCAGACTTCCCCACTCGCCAACCCCTTGGGGGCGGGTAGGGAGGTTCCCCCCTCCCCACTCGCCAACCCCTTGGGGGGCGAGCAGGGGAGGTTCCCGGCCCCTCCCCACTCGCCTACCCCTTGGGGGCGGGTAGGGGAGATTTCCCCTCTCCCCACTCGCCCACCCCATGGGGTGCGGGTAGGGGAGACCCCCCTTCTCCCCACTCGCCTACCCTATGGGGGGCGGGTAGGGGAGATCTCCCCTCTCCCCACTCGCCCAACCCATGGGGTGCGGGTAGGGGAGACCCCCCTTCTCCCCACTTGCCTACCCTATGGGGGGCGGGTAGGGGAGATCTCCCCTCTCCCCACTCGCCCACCCCATGGGGTGCGGGTAGGGGAGACCCCCCTTCTCCCCACTCGGCTACCCTATGGGGGGGGGGGGGGGGGGGGGGGGTAGGGGAGATCTCCCCTCTCCCCACTCGCCCACCCCATGGGGTGCGGGTAGGGGAGACCCCCCTTCTCCCCACTCGCCTACCCTATGGGGGCGGGTAGGGGAGATCTCCCGTCTCCCCACTCGCCCACCCCATGGGGTGCGGGTAGGGGAGACCCACCTTCTCCCCACTCGCCTACCCTATGGGGGGCGGGTAGGGGAGATCTCCCCTCTCCCCACTCGCCCACCCCATGGGGTGCGGGTAGGGGAGACCCCCCTTCTCCCCACTCGCCTACCCTATGGGGGGCGGGTAGGGGAGATCTCCCCTCTCCCTACTCGCCTACCCCCTTAAGGGGCAGGTAGGATCTTCCAGCAAGGGGGGGAGTGGGCACTCGGAGCCCTACTCGCCCCCCCCCCCCCCCCCCCCCTTCTGCGTTGTCCGTTCATGATCATGGTTGAGCTGCGGATAGTGGAATTTCGGCTATCCGTAGCCCGATTTTGGGAAATCGGGAAATCTATAAATAGACCCCCATGGGCACCTTGGGAAGGGTTGATCACTACCCCCCCCCCCCCCCCCCCCTCCCGTGTCTTGTGAGCAAGCACCCCCCTCCCTTGTCATCCTTCAGCTGACAGTGAGGTGGTTCTTAGTGCCCTCCAAGGTGCCCAGGCTCAGCATTGGCTTGGGAGGGGAAGTTTCGAGTGGGCTTCCGAGTGTGCGGTGGGACCTCCACGCTGAAGCTTAAGGGGTCTGTTCCTAGACTCCAGTTGTTACCAAGTCCGAGTCTCTTAGTTCTTAGTGACCGGTCAAGAGTCAAGGCTTAGGTCAAGTAAGAGTTAGTCGCAACCCCCTTTCGAACGCTGAAACCGGGAAACTGGTTTCAACATTCTGGTGAGGTGAGCGTGGAA
Source organism: Dactylorhiza incarnata (assembly GCA_033032865.1). NCBI lineage: Eukaryota > Viridiplantae > Streptophyta > Magnoliopsida > Asparagales > Orchidaceae > Dactylorhiza > Dactylorhiza incarnata. The sequence continues at coordinate 158,862 of JAWHQI010000067.1, forward strand.
GCGGCTAGTTCGGAAAGCTCTGAGCCGAGTCTCATGGCGGGAAGCAAAGAACCAGAGAGCTCGCCTTATCCCAGCAAGTTGCGACCTAGTGGAGACCTTCGCTACCCTTCGGAGGTTCAAGATGAGGTTGAACCCTTCTAAATGCGTCTTTGGAGCGAGCCGAGGAAAGTTCTTGGGGCATCTACTCACCCCGGAGGGGGTCGAACCCAATCCAGACAAGGTAAAAGCCATCTTGGAGTTGGAATCGCCGAGGAACGCGAAGGAAATTCAGAGGCTGACAGGGAAGTTAGCAGGGCTGAGTCGGTTCCTCTCCAGGGCGGGGGAGAAGTGCTCTCCCTTCTTCAAAGCCCTGCGCCAGGGTCAGAGATTCGAATGGACACCAGAGTGTGAGAAGGCTTTTCAGGCCTTGAAGGAACAACTAACGCGAGCCCCCTTGCTCCAGGGGCCGAGGGAAGGAGAAGATCTTTTTCTCTACCTAGGGGTAGGGGTCGAGGCAGTGAGTTCGGTCCTGGTCCGAGAGGAGGGGAAGAAGCAGTTGCCGATCTACTACGTTAGCAGAGTCCTGAAGAAGGCAGAGCTCAGGTACCCTGTCCTGGAGAAGCTGGCATTTGCTTTGATCATCTCAGCCCAGAAACTCCGCCCATACTTCCAGGCTCACTCGATCAGGGTTGTGACCGACCATCCCCTTCGCAACATTATGGAGGGAGTAGAGCATTCGGGCAGGTTGGCAAAGTGGTCGGTCGAGCTCAGCGAGTTTGATGTCAACTTCGTCCCCCGGTTGTCGATGAAGGCACAGGCGGTAGCAGACTTCCTGGCAGAATACGCCAAAGAGGTGGATGGGCCGGAGCCCGCCGGTTTGGTAGCGTGGGATTTATTCGCGGATGGAGCATCAGGAAAAAGTTCCCTCGGCGGAGGGGTGATCCTGGTCAGCCCACATGGGACCAGGATCGAACAAGCGATCCACATTCGGTTCCCTATGACCAACAACCAGGCCGAGTATGAGGCAGTAGTGACAGGGCTCCGTCTAGCAAAGGAGCTGGAGATCCGGGACGTGAAGGTTTTCACAGATTCGATGGTAGTGGCCTTCTAGGTTCGAGGGGAGTTTGAAGCAAAGGAGCCAACCCTCCAGAGGTACCTGGCGAAGGTTAGGGACCTCGTCGGATGGTTTCACACCATCTCCATTCAGCACATCCCAAGAGAGGAGAACGCCCGAGCGGACCAGTTGGCGAAGCACGGTCCTCGCGCGGGAGGGACGGTGACCGAGCTGTTCCGCCCATCCATCGAGGAAGGCGAGCTGATGGAGATTGATCAAAGGGCCTCATGGATAGACCCGATCCTCACCTTTCTGACTTCAGGCAAGTTCCCGGAAGGGGACCTAGATAAGAGGCTGTTCAGGTACAAGTCAGCATACTACATGATGCGTGAAGGGAGTTTGTACAGGAAGACCTTGGCCGGGCTCTTAGCGAGGTGCGTGACGGAAGATGAAGTTCCAAGGGTCTTGGAGGAAATCCACTCCGGAGAATGCGGGAGCCATTCGGGGAGTCAGACCCTAGAAAAGAGGGTGCTAAGGCAAGGGTATTTCTGGTCGACTCTGCGGAAGGATGCCATGGAATTTGCAAAGAAGTGTTAGAAGTGTCAACTCTTCGCGCCACTTCAACTTCAACCCGCGCAGAGGCTCAGAACGATCACTGCGCCTTGGCCCTTCGCCATCTGGGGGATGGACTTGGTCGGCCCGTTCCCTCAGGCTAGCGGTCAGAGGAGATTCTTGCTGGTTATGATCGACTATTTCTCCAAGTGAGTGGAGGTTAAGGCCTTGGCAAAGACGACCTCGCAGGTGATAAAGAATTTCATCTGGGGAGAAATAATTTGCAGACACGGACTCACCCTTGCCATAGTAACAGACAACGGGCCACAGTTCGCTAGCGATGAACTCATCACCTTCTGCGGTCAAGTGGGCATCGACCTCCGCTTCGCCTCTGTCCATCATCCTCGAAGCAATGGGCAGGTGGAGGCCGCCAACAAAGTCATAGTCAACTTGCTGAAGAAGAAGGTGGAGAACCTGAAGGGGAACTGGGTGGAGCAACTTCCCTCAGTCTTATGGGCCTTGAGAACGAATCCAAACACGGCAACAGGAGAAACGCTGTTCAAACTCTCCCATGGGTCAGGAGCCGTGCTCCCAGTAGAGTTCGAGGTCAGATCCCCCCGGGTCGTAGCTGCCGAGGAGGGGGATGAGGACTGGAGAATGGGCAACGAAGAGGAGCAACGACTCTCGCTAGATATGGTTGAGGAGCTCCGAGACCTCGCCACGGTTCGACAAGAAGAAGTGAAGCGCCGGATGGCCAGGTACTTCGATAGGAACATTAGAATAAAACAATTCATCCCAGGAGATCTAGTCATCAAAAAGGTCGACGCCGCGGGAAGGTCGGCGAACGTAGGAAAGCTCCAGCCCAATTGGGAAGGGCCCTATGTGATCCTGGAGGCCCTGAAGTCAGGGGGGTATCGCCTTCAAAATGTTGAAGGGATCCCTATTGGAAATACTTGGAGTGGAGATGATCTAAAACGTTTCTATCCTTGACAAGTGTTGAGAATGAAAAAATATTCAAGGAAGAATAAGGAGGGGATGAAGGAGATGGCCAAGATGCATGTGGCCGAGTAAACACGAAGAAGCATATTGTAATACAATCTGTTCATGATATATCGAAAGTAGTTAAAGATAGTATTTAAGTTAAGACCTCGACTTGAGACCACTCGCCCGGGCTCTTCGATGCCGATCGCTGGGAGGCTCGTCAGATGTCCATATTGATTAAGGCCCCGAGAAGAGACCGTTGACCGGGCTTGTTCATGCCGGCAGGGCAGGAGAACTCACTCGGCGAGGCAGGTGATTCATGATGGTTAAGGCCCCGAGAAGAGACCGCTGACCGGGCTTGTTCATGTCGGCAGGGCAGGAGAACTCACTCGGTGAGGCAGATGTTCATATTGATTAAGGCCCCGAGAAGAGACCGCTGAGCGGGCTTGTTCATGCCGGCAGGGCAGGAGAACTCACTCGGTGAGGCAGACGTTTATATTGATTAAGGCCCCGAGAAGAGACCGCTTACCGGGCTTGTTCACGCCGGCAGGGCAGGAGAACTCACTCGGTGAGGCAGATGTTCATATTGATTAAGGCCCCGAGAAGAGACCGCTGACCGGGCTTGTTCATGCCGGCAGGGCAGGAGAACTCACTCGGTGAGGCAGATGTTCATATTGATTAAGGCCCCGAGAAGAGACCGCTGACCAGGCTTGTTCATGCCGGCAGGGCAGGAGAACTCACTCGGTGAGGTAGATGTTCATATTGATTAAGGCCCCGAGAAGAGACCGTTGACCGGGCTTGTTCATGCCGGCAGGGCAGGAGAACTCACTCGGTGAGGCAGATGTTCATATTGATTAAGGCCCCGAGAAGAGACCGCTGACCGGGCTTGTTCATGCCGGCAGGGCGGGAGGACTCACTTGGTGAGGCAAATGTTCATATTGGTTAAGGCCCCGATAAGAGTCCGCTGACCGGGCTTGTTCATTCCGGCAGGGCAGGAGAACTCACTCGGTGAGGCAGATGTTCATATTGGTTAAGGCCCCGAGAAGAGACCGCTGACCGGGCTTGTTCATGCCGGCAGGGCAGGAGAACTCACTCGGAGAGGCAGATGTTCATATTGATTAAGGCCCCGAGAAGAGACCGCTGACCGGGCTTGTTCATGCCGGCAGGGCAGGAGAACTCACTCGGTGAGGCAGATGTTCATATTGATTAAGGCCCCGAGAAGAGACCGCTGACCGGGCTTGTTCATGCCGGCAGGGCAGGAGAACTCACTCGGTGAGGCAGATGTTCATATTGATTAAGGCCCCGAGAAGAGACCGCTGACCGGGCTTGTTCATGCCGGCAGGGCAGGAGAACTCACTCGGTGAGGCAGATGTTCATATTGGTTAAGGCCCCGAGAAGAGACCGCTGACCGGGCTTGTTGATGCCAGCAGGGCAGGAGAACTCATTCGGCGAGGCGAGAAATTTGGTTAAGGCCCCGAGAAGAGACCGCTGACCGGGCTTGTTCATGCCGGCAGGGCAGGAGAGCCCACCCGGAGAGGTAAGCTACTTATTTGTCTTTAGCTAAAGATCCCAAGGAGACGAAACAGTAACACTCACTGAAATAGCAAAAACGGTGTGCAAACTAGAGAGACCGGAGCGCGGGCTCTTGTAAATTACCTCCACTTCCGGTTGAGTTCGACTCTCTGGAAGGTGTTGAGCTGTCCACACATCCAGTTGAGCTCGGCTCACAGGAGGGTTGTTAAGTGGAGAAAGGTTTGTCTCCCACTTCAGGTTGAGCTCGGCTCGACTAGAGGTGTTAAGTTCTTCTCCACCTCAGGTCAAGTTCAATTCGACCTAAGGTGTACAGCTTTCTCCACCTCCAGTTGAGCTCGGCTCATAGGAGGGTTATTAAGTGGAGAAGGGTTCACCTTACACCTAAAGTCAGGTTCAACTAATAAACTCAGCAGGAGCATCCCGTTGGCAGGGCCCTTCGCAGATTCGCCTCAGGTCCCACCTACTCGTCAAATAGGTGGGTTGGACTTTCTTTCCGAGCTTCAAGCAAGCTCGAAAAGAGCGGGGATTGTGTACAACCCTCATATTTTCTGAGCCTGTGTGACCCGACGTGAGTAGGGTCGTGATAGAGAGGATGACTGTGACGCAGCGAACCTTGTGTCTAAATCAAAGAGAGGATGACTGTGACGCAGCAAACCTTGGGTCTAAATCAAAGAGAGGAGGCCCGGGGGAGCAGACTTCCCCACTCGCCAACCCCTAGGGGCGGGTAGGGGGGGTTCACCCCTCCCCACTCGCCAACCCCTTGGGGGGCTAGCAGGGGAGGTTCCCCCTCCCCACTCGCCTACCCCTTGGGGGGCGGGTAGGGGAGATTTCCCCTCTCCCCACTCGCCCACCCCATGGGGTGCGGGTAGGGGAGACCCCCCTTCTCCCCACTCGCCTACCCTATGGGGGGCGGGTAGGGGAGATCTCCCCTCTCCCCACTTGCCCACCCCATGGGGTGCAGGTAGGGGAGACCCCCCTTCTCCCCACTCGCCTACCCTATGGGGGGCGGGTAGGGGAGATCTCCCCTCTCCCCACTCGCCCACCCCATGGGGTGCGAGTAGGGGAGACCCCCCTTATCCCCACTCGCCTACCCTATGGGGGGCGGGTAGGGGAGATCTCCCCTCTCCCCACTCGCCTACCCCATGGGGTGCGGGTAGGGGAGACCCCCCTTCTCCCCACTCGCCTACCCTATGGGGGGCGGGTAGGGGAGATCTCCCCTCTCCCCACTCGCCCACCCCATGGGGTGCGGGTAGGGGAGACCCCCCTTCTCCCCACTCGCCTACCCTTTGGGGGGCGGGTAGGGGAGATCTCCCCTCTCCCCACTCGCACACCCCATGGGGTGCGGGTAGGGGAGACCCCCCTTCTCCCCACTCGCCTACCCTATGGGGGGCGGGTAGGGGAGATCTCCCCTCTCCCTACTCGCCTACCCCCCTAAGGGGCGGGTAGGATCTTCCAGCAAGGGGGGGGGGGGGGGGGGGGGGGGGGAGTGGGCACTCGGAGCCCTACTCGCCCCCCCCCCCCCCCCCCCCCCCCCCTTCTGCGTTGTCCGTTCATGATCATGGTTGAGCTGCGGATAGTGGAATTTCGGCTATCCGTAGCCCGATTTTGGGAAATCTATAAATAGACCCCCATGGGCACCTTGGGAAGGGTTGGTCACTACCCCCCCCCCCCCCCCCCCCCCCCCCCCCCCCCCCCCCCCCACCCACCCACCCCCCCCCCCCCACCACCCCCACCCCCCTTGGGTGTGTCTTGTGAGCAAGCACCCCCCCCCCCCCCCCCCTCCCTTGTCATCCTTCAGCTGACAGTGAGGTGGTTCTTAGTGCCCTTCAAGGTGCTCAGGCTCAGCATTGGCTTGGGAGGGGAAGTTTCGAGTGGGCTTCCGGGTGTGCGGTGGGACCTCCACGCTGAAGCTTAAGGGGTCTGTTCCTAGACTCCAGTTGTTACCAAGTCCGAGTCTCTTAGTTCTTAGTGACTGGTCAAGAGTCAAGGCTTAGGTCAAGTAAGAGTTAGTCGCAACCCCCTTTCGAACGCTGAAACCGGGAAACTGGTTTCAACATTCGATAAGGTGTTCAAGGTTCATTACAGATACATAAGGAAAAAGATAACTGCCCTTGGTGAGGCGCACATCCGGACCTTCTCGGGGTCCTCCTTGCTCAGCTCTCAGCCATCCTGCGCTGCTCCGAGCCTCCTGCCCTCGTTGTTGACGACTTCTTATCCCTTCACCTCCTTCGCCACCTTTAGCCCGGGTCAGAGATTCGAATGGACACCAGAGTGTGAGAAGGCTTTTCAGGCCTTGAAGGAACAACTAACGCGAGCCCCCTTGCTCCAGGGGCCGAGGGAAGGAGAAGATCTTTTTCTCTACCTAGGGGTAGGGGTCGAGGCAGTGAGTTCGGTCCTGGTCCGAGAGGAGGGGAAGAAGCAGTTGCCGATCTACTACGTTAGCAGAGTCCTGAAGAAGTCAGAGCTCAGGTACCCTGTCCTGGAGAAGCTGGCATTTGCTTTGATCATCTCAGCCCGGAAACTCCGCCCATACTTCCAGTCTCACTCGATCAGGGTTGTGACCGACCATCCCCTTCGCAACATTATGGAGGGAGTAGAGCATTCGGGCAGGTTGGCAAAGTGGTCGGTCGAGCTCAGCGAGTTTGATGTCAGCTTCGTCCCCCGGTTGTCGATGAAGGCGCAGGCGGTAGCAGACTTCCTGGCAGAATACGTCAAAGAGGTGGATGGGCCGGAGCCCGCCGGTTTGGTAGCGTGGGATTTATTCGCGGATGGAGCATCAGGAAAAAGTTCCCTCGGTGGAGGGGTGATCCTGGTCAGCCCACATGGGACCAGGATCGAACAAGCGATCCACATTCGGTTCCCTGTGACCAACAACCAGGCCGAGTATGAGGCAGTAGTGGCAGGGCTCCGTCTGGCAAAGGAGCTGGAGATCCGGGACGTGAAGGTTTTCACAGATTCGATGGTAGTGGCCTCCCAGGTTCGAGGGGAGTTCGAAGCAAAGGAGCCAACCCTCCAGAGGTACCTGGCGATGGTTAGGGACCTCGTCGGATGGTTTCACACCTTCTCCATTCAGCACATCCCAAGAGAGGAGAACGGCCGAGCGGACCAGTTGGCGAAGCACGGTCCTCGCGCGGGAGGGACGGTGACCGAGCTGTTCCGCCCATCCATCGAGGAAGGCGAGCTGATGGAGATTGATCAAAGGGCCTCATGGATAGACCCAATCCTCACCTTTCTGACTTCAGGCAAGTTCCCGGAAGGGGACCTATATAAGAGGCGGTTCAGGTACAAGTCAGCATACTACATGATGCGTGAAGGGAGTTTGTACAGGAAGACCTTGGCCGGGCTCTTAGCGAGGTGCGTGACGGAAGATGAAGTTCCAAGGGTCTTGGAGGAAATCCACTCCGGAGAATGCGTTAGCCATTCGGGGAGTCAGACCCTAGAAAAGAGGGTGCTAAGGCAAGGGTATTTCTGGCCGACTCTGCGGAAGGATGTCATGGAATTTGCAAAGAAGTGCCAGAAGTGTCAACTCTTCGCGCCACTTCAACTTCAACCCGCGCAGAGGCTCAGAACGATCACTGCGCCTTGGCCCTTCGCCATCTGGGGGATGGACTTGGTCGGCCCGTTCCCTCAGGCTAGCGGTCAGAGTAGATTCTTGTTGGTTATGATCGACTATTTCTCCAAGTGGGTGGAGGTTAAGGCCTTGGCAAAGACGACCTTGCAGGTGATAAAGAATTTCATCTGGGAAGAAATAATTTGCAGACACGGACTCCCCCTTGCCATAGTAACAGACAACGGGCCACAGTTCGCTAGCGATGAACTCATCACCTTCTGCGGTCAAGTGGGCATCGACCTCCGCTTCGCCTCTGTCCATCATCCTCGAAGCAATGGGCAGGTGGAGGTCGCCAACAAAGTCATAGTCAACTTGCTGAAGAAGAAGGTGGAGAACCTGAAGGGGAACTGGGTGGATCAACTTCCCTCAGTCTTATGGGCCTTGAGAACGAATCCAAACACGGCAACGGGAGAAACGCCGTTCAAACTCTCCCATGGGTCAGGAGCCGTGCTCCCAGTAGAGTTCGAGGTCAGATCCCCCCGGGTCGTAGCTGTCGAGGAGGGGGATGAGGACTGGAGAATGAGCAACGAAGAGGAGCAACGACTCTCGCTGGATATGGTTGAGGAGCTCTGAGACCTCGCCACGGTTCGACAAGAAGAAGTGAAGCGCCGGATGGCCAGGTACTTCGATAGGAACATTAGAATAAAACAATTCATCCCAGGAGATCTAGTCCTCAAAAAGGTCGACACCGCGGGAAGGTCGGTGAATGTAGGAAAGCTCCAACCCAATTGGGAAGGGCCCTATGTGATCTTGGAGGCCCTGAAGTCAGGGGGGTATCGCCTTCAAAATGTTGAAGGGATCCCTGTTGGAAATACTTGGAGTGGAGACGATCTAAAACGTTTCTATCCTTGACAAGTGTTGAGAATGAAAAAATATTCAGGGAAGAATAAGGAGGGGATGAAGGAGATGGCCAAGATGCATGTGGCCGAGTAAACACGAAGAAGCATATTGTAATACAATCTGTTCATGATATATCGAAAGTAGTTAAAGATAGTATTTAAGTTAAGACCTCGACTTGAGACCACTCGCCCGGGCTCTTCGATGCCGGTCGCTGGGAGGCTCGTCAGATGTCCATATTGATTAAGGCCCCGAGAAGAGACCGCTGACCGGGCTTGTTCATGCCGGCAGGGCAGGAGAACTCACTCGGCGAGGCAGGTGATTCATGATGGTTAAGGCCCCGAGAAGAGACCGCTGACCGGGCTTGTTCATGCCGGCAGGGCAGGAGAACTCACTCGGTGAGGCAGATGTTCATATTGATTAAGGCCCCGAGAAGAGACCGCTGACCGGGCTTGTTCATGTCGGCAGGGCAGGAGAACTCACTCGGTGAGGCAGATGTTCATATTGATTAAGGCCCCAAGAAGAGACCGCTGACCGGGCTTGTTCATGCCGGCAGGGCAGGAGAACTCACTCGGTGAGGCAGATGTTCATATTGATTAAGGCCCCGAGAAGAGACCACTGACCGGGCTTGTTCATGCCGGCAGGGCAGGAGAACTCACTCGGTGAGGCAGATGTTCATATTGATTAAGGCCCCGAGAAGAGACCGCTGACCTGGCTTGTTCATGCCGGCAGGGCAGGAGAACTCACTCGGTGAGGCAGATGTTCATATTGATTAAGGCCCCGAGAAGAGACCGCTGACCGGGCTTGTTCATGCCGGCATGGCAGGAGAACTCACTCGGTGAGGCAGATGTTCATATTGATTAAGGCCCCGAGAAGAGACCGCTGACCGGGCTTGTTCATGCCGGCAGGGCAGGAGAACTCACTCGGCGAGGCGAAGTGATTCAGGTTGGTTAAGGCCCCGAGAAGAGACCGCTGACCGGGCTTGTTCATGCCAGCAGGGCAGGAGAACTCACTCGGTGAGGCGAGATGTTCATATTGATTAAGGCCCCGAGAAGAGACCGCTGACCGGGCTTGTTCATGCCGGCAGGGCAGGAGAACTCACTCGGTGAGGCAGATGTTCATATTGATTAAGGCCCCGAGAAGAGACTGCTGACCGGGCTTGTTCATGCCGGCAGGGCAGGAGAACTCACTCGGTGAGGCGAGATGTTCATATTGATTAAGGCCCCGAGAAGAGACCGCTGACCGGGCTTGTTCATGCCGGTAGGGCAGGAGAACTCACTCAGCGAGGCGAGGTGATTCATGTTGGTTAAGGCCCCAAGAAGAGACCGCTGACCGGGCTTGTTCATGCCGGCAGGGCAGGAGAACTCACTCGGTGAGGCAGATGTTCATATTGATTAAGGCCCCGAGAAGAGACCGCTGACCAGGCTTGTTCATGCCGGCAGGGCAGGAGAACTCACTCGGTGAGACGAGATGTTCATATTGATTAAGGCCCCGAGAAGAGACCGCTGACCGGGCTTGTTCATGCCGGCAGGGCAGGAGAACTCACTCGGCGAGGCGAGGTGATTCATGTTGGTTAAGGCCCCGAGAAGAGACCGCTGACCGGACTTGTTCATGCCGGCAGGGCAGGAGAACTCACACGGTGAGGCGAGATGTTCTTATTGATTAAGGCCCCGAGAAGAGACCGCTGACCGGGCTTGTTCATGCCGGCAGGGCAGGAGAACTCACTCGGTGAGGCAGATGTTCATATTGATTAAGGCCCCGAGAAGAGACCGCTGACCGGGCTTGTTCATGCCGACAGGGCAGGAGAACTCACTCGGGGAGGCGAGATGTTCATATTGATTAAGGCCCCGAGAAGAGACCACTGACCGGGCTTGTTCATGCCGGCAGGGCAGGAGAACTCACTCGGCGAGGCGAGGTGATTCATGTTGGTTAAGGCCCCGAGAAGAGACCGCTGACCAGGCTTTTTCATGCCGGCAGGGCAGGAGAACTCACTCGGTGAGGCGAGATGTTCATATTGATTGAGGCCCCGAGAAGAGACCGCTGACCGGGCTTGTTCATGTCAGCAGGGCAGGAGAACTCACTCGGTGAGGCGAGGTGGTTCATATTGATTAAGGCCCCGAGAAGAGACCGCTGACCGGGCTTGTTCATGTCGGCAGGGCAGGAGAACTCACTCGGTGAGGCGAGGTGGTTCTTATTGATTAAGTCCCCGAGAAGAGACCGCTGACCGGGCTTGTTCATGCTGGCAGGGCAGGAGAACTCACTCGGCGAGGCGAGATGTTCATATTGGTTAAGGCCCCGAGAATAGACCGTTAACCGGGCTTGTTCATGCCGGCAGAACGGGGGAATCCACCCGGAAAGGTAGGTTATCTATTCATCTTTACCTAAAGGATCCCATGGCGGGGCAAAGCAACGGATCTCGCTCAAATAACAAAGATCATGTGCGAACCAGAGAAACAGTAAAAGAAAGGTCTTTATTTACAAAAAAGGAAGATTACAAAGTTGAGATATCTCATCCCCCCACTGACCCTTACATAAAAAAGAAATAAAAAGGGGACTCGCCTACATAAGGGGGTATATAGCAAACTAAAGCATAAGGAGGCCCTTTTGACTCTCAGGAGGAAGGTGAATAATCATGGCTGGAAGAGGGCGAACCGGGGGGCGGGGCGGGAGGAAAGTACTCTGGAAGCACCATGTCAGGAGTGACGTTTTTCCACTCGCCCCAAAACGCACCAACATCGTGAAGAGAGCTGACCACGGCCTTAGCCGCCGTCACCACAGTCTTCCTACGAGCAACTTCGACCTCGGCAGGGGTGAAGTGGAGAAGCTCCGCCGCCCGCGAAGACTCGCCATGTCTTTCTCGCCCTGTGGCGCGGGCCTCAGCAAGCTGAGCCTTCAGACTCTCCACCTCTTTTTCCAAGTCCTCGACCCTCCTCCTGACCGAGTTGGCAGCGTCAGGTCCCTGCATTAGAAAAGCCGTATAAGTGAGAAAAAACAAGTAACAAAAAGAGGAGAGGGTCTCCATTCGAGTAAGGGCAAACCAGGCCCCCTGACGACTGCGCGAGAAGCCTCTCAGTCATCTCAAGACGAGTAGCCAGGTCGGCAACTCTGTCCTCAGCCTCCCGCCTCGCCGCCTCAGCCTGAGTGAGTCGCCTAGAGATTTTAAGGCTCCGGCGAGCCGTCATATGAGAAAGCTCAGTCGCGCGGAGCTGCGCTTGCGAGCTCAGGTAAGCAAGGTCACGCGTGGAACTTTCTTGGAAGGCGGCCGCATCCTGCCTGCCATACAAACCGTAGATCATGTCGTATGCAGCGTTGCTAATCGGCCCTCCCTCGGCCCAAGAAGACTGCCGAGAAGACATCGAGACACGATTCGTCGCTTCATCCCAGTGAAGGAAAGGCTCGCCAACCTGGTCCTTGGCATTCCCCCCAATTCAAAGTTGGGGTGGCAAGCCAACACGTCCGGGTCATTATCCCCCTTCCCCTCTCTCGCGGCAGATCGAGACCCGCCTCCCCTACGGACAACTCTCCCCCGACGCATCTTCGGCTCCTTTGGCGGGTGGGGGGGAGAGTCCAATTCCACCACTGGCTCGAATATTCTCTTTAAAGATCCTACCAGCTAGTCAAATCAGAGGGTTGGACTTTCTTTCCGAGCTTGAGACAAGCTCGCAAAGAGCGGGGATTGTGTACAACCCCCATATTTACCGAGCGTATACAATGCAGCATGTACAGGGTCGCAACGATGTAGATGACCGTAACTGGGTAGAATGGCGACTCGGGCGTAGTCGGGAACGACCGATCAAGGGCGTCCGAGATCGGCTAAGGCAAAATCACATCCGAACGGGAGGAAAGAAGGAACGGCGGAACGGGTAGTGAAAGCCCCCACTAGCCCGTGCAGGCGAGTGAGAGGGGAAGGGAGTGCAAGGTCCACTCGCCCATGCGGGCGAGTGGGGGGGGGGGACGGTCCACTCGCCCATGCGGGCGAGTGGGAGGGGGGACGGTCCACTCGCTCACGCGGGCGAGTGGGGGGGACGGCCCACTCGCCCGCTTGGGCGAGTGGGAGGCTGTCCACTCGCCCATGCGGGCGAGTGGGAGGACGCCCACTCGCCCGCTTGGGCGAGTGGGAGACCGTCCACTCGCCCACGCGGGCGAGTGGAGAAGGGGTGAGCGCCCACTCACCCCCTCCGTCCCTCCTCTCTCCCTCTCCTGATGGCAGAGGAGCCGCGTCCACTAACCCTCTGCGTCCACTTGTCTTCTCCCCTGCTTCCGGGTGTTTTCTCCTCACCCCCCTCTTTTCCTGCCTAGTGGATTTCTCATCAGGGTCTGCGTTTAGCCTATTCAAACAATGGAATTCCGCTATTGGTAGACCAGTTTGAGCTGCGGATAGTCATTCCAAAAGGCGGAATTACGCTATCCGCAGACCATTTCCAGAATTCTATAAATAGACCCCCATGGGCACCTTGGGGAGGGTTGGCATCTCCTTACCCCCACCCCCCTTAGTGTGTTCGGTTAGCTAATGACCCTACCTTCCGTTCGCCAAGTCTTTCAGGCCAACGGTCAGGTGTTGCGAGTGCTCTCCGAGGTGCCCAGGCTCAGCATTGGCTTGGGAGGGGAAGATCTTCGGGTCTTTCAGGTTAGTGGCGGGACCTCATCGCTGCAGCTCGCGGGGTCTGTTTTCACCTGAATCCACCAATAGAGAGGTTCTTAGGCTCTAAGTGACTAGCCGTTCGACTTTACCTGAGATAAGTAAGGGCAAGTTGCCTACCGCTATTTTCGAACGCTGAAGCCGGGAAACTGGTTTCAGCAGGGCAAGTCTAGTTTGTCGTTGGATGGAGATTTTTGTGCTCTTTCCGAAAATATATTAAACGCTAAAATCGGACGAGCGGATCAAAAGATATGGTTGTTTGAAGTTTTGATCGTAAACTCGCATTTTTGAAAGATTAAACATGCGTTTAGATGAATTTATGTTTTCAATTTTTCTAGATAATATTCTTCATTATAAGGGCTAGCATATGCCGCAAACAAAAATAGAAAAGAATCAAAAAATGTTGCGCATTTTAATTTATAGTTTAAGCCTGTTAATAAATCATTTAAATCCATTTTTTTAAAAATAATTTCATTAGTCTTGAAAATAATTTCAATATTCAAATGATAATGTTAATTCAAGACATTGATGGGTAAAGGATTTAAAAGGATATATATAAACAATTTAAAAAGATGAGAGGTAGGTCTCTTTTAAAATCATATGACTTTATGTTCCATTTTAATTCAATTTGATTTGATAAACATTAGGCTTAATATGAGTAAGTCATATCTTATGAAATATAAAGTGACCATAAACATTTTGGATCAAAAAATACAAAACAAACAAAAGAAAAAAAATAAAGCACATCATGAAGTAGAGTATTGATATTTCAATTTTTAATTATTTCTACTTCATGCAAATGATAGGATACTAATGAATTAGAGATTTATGTATCCAAAGGTGACCAATTGGGATGGTTCCTTTGGGTACCCAAATACATCGTGGTGGCTTTTGGGAAGATAATGATGAATGGGCTTTTTCAAGTAAAGATGATATGTCATTTTTCTTTATGGGTCTCCGTTCATACATTGGGTGTTTATCACTTAAATCCATATAATGATTATGTGACATCTTTATATGATGATAGTTGTTTGAAAAATAATTCATTGGGGTTTATTTTTATTCAAATTATTTTTCAAAATAGCTTGATGTTGATAATCATAATGAATTTTATTATATGGAATCTTAGAAAGTTTATAAGAGTGATTGTCTTTCTTTAGAAGTGATTGTTGAAAGAGTGGGTTACAATATGTGTTAAATGATTGGTTCTTATCTTGTTGATTTTCATTTTCACTCTTTCTTATAGACATTCTCTTATAATGTGAAGGAAAAAATTTTATAGTTTGATTTTCATAAAAAGGAGGTTTTAAATTTGAGTCTTGATTGAAAATATATTGAGACTTATAATAGTGACTCTTAAGAATTTTATGAGGATCATAATTCTTTTTGAAACTAAACTCCTTTTGAGTTAAAGTGTGAAAATGATCCTTTTTAGTAATGATGTTGTAAGTTAATTTATCCATGTTATTCAAAATCTTATGATGAAATTCATTACATGACATTTAAAATTTTTCAACAAAAGATTTTAATTGTAATAACTTACAAAATAAAGCATTATTTTCAATTATCAATTTTTCATTATGTCTTTTAGAAATTAAGAGCCCTTTTTCAATTTCCTTGAATTTTTCTTTTAATAATTTACAATCAAAACAAGGAATAAGAATTTTAACTAAAGAGCATGAAAGAGAATTTAACACATCAATATTTGATTCTACTTTATCGTTTGCTTTTAAAGATTTATTTTCTAAACGTAATTTGGAATTAGCAATTTTTAACTTTAAAATTTTACGTTTAGCAATTTTAAGCATACGAGATGTAGAAATGAAATTTGTTACAAAAAGAGGAGTTTTTGATTTTCTTTCATTGCTATGAGATGAGGTAAGATTTGGACCAACGATTCCTTTGACATCTTCTTTGCATTCCTCTTCCATAGTTGAATTATCGCCTTCTCTTTTGTTTGATGTGTTGCCAACAAATGAGTCCAATATTGTGACGTTGTGTTCTTCTTCCTCCAAGCATAAGTCTTCATCAGTTTCTTCTCTTGGATCCACAAGGAATTGCTCTTGTTCATCATCTGTGGAAGGAAGACTATAAGTATTCTCAAGAAATTTCCAAACTTCATAAGCAGTAAGAAGTGTATAAATAAGTTTGAAAATATTTTGATCTAATGCACAATATAGACTATTCATAGATTTGGCATTTAAAAACATTTCATTTTTATTTAAAATACTTTGGGGCATTTTAATTGTAATATTCCATACTTTAATATCCAAATATTTAAGAAATTTTTCCATAAGAAATTTCCACCCATTATAATTTTTGCCTTCAAATAAAGGTGGTGCTAAAGATTTTTCATTTATAAGAAAGTTTCCCCCACTAGTAGAAGCGAGATCATGAGACGCCATTATTCATGATTTTTAAACCGTTTGGAATAACCTGCCTCTGATACCACTTGTTGGATCGATTGGCGCCCTTAGAGGGGGGGGGGGTGAATAAGGGAATAAAAATTCTTTCTTATAATGTTATGAAAATTACTAAATTGTTTTTATAATAGGAGAAGACAAAATAACAATTAGCTAAAGGAAGAGAATATTATAATTTGCAATTTTAGAATTTAGAAACAAGTGTTAAATTGTTTTATGATGAAATAGATTAAGATAAACAATTTAGACAAATTGATTTGAATTGAAAGCTTTGTAACCAATATAATAGAGATTATGCCAAAGGAGAGAAATCAAGTAAACACAAATAGAGACATGATTGTATTTATATATAAAAGGTGTTTACATAAATTTGATTTCAATATCGCTAGAAATCGGAGGCGTACAAATGTAAATATCTTTTCCTTTTATATACCGACTTGTATCCCCACAAACCGGTTGGCTTTAGCCTATCCTTCCCCGGATATGGCCTCAAGCCGCTCTAGCCAATCCTTCCCCGGATATGGCCTCGAGCACCCCTAGATCTAATCACCTAGAACTAGTCGCCAACACAAAGCGAATTTCCCCCTAAGTCCTACCCAGACCTAGTCGCCAACACAAGGCGAATTCACTAAATGGTTACACAAAGTATGGAATGGAAATAATGAAAATAATAATAAAAACTCCATATATGAGATCTTCTGAAGTTGGAGATGAAGGGTCGCTGTAGTATGAGCGAGGTCGAAGCGATCGTCCTTCGGATGTAGCGTGACGTAGTCCTCCTCCAGAATTCTCCTTAAGCTTTTAGTGGGAGATCCATCTTCGGCAGCATAGCAGCATTAGAGTTGTGGCACTTGCAATCTCTCTGGGATGGATTAACCAAAACGAGAAGCAAAGCTCTAATTTATAGAACTTCTCGCTAGCGCCTGCGGTAGCTCCTAGTGCCTGCGGTAGCGTTCGTGTGGAGCGGTTGCAAAACCGTCGGCGGCGTGGCGTTGTGCATGAACTTGAGATAGCGCCAGGCGGTAGCGCTGGCGGTAGCATTCGTGTGGAGCAGACTTTCGTCGAACGGAACCATTTCGTTGAACGGAATTTTCGTCGAACGGAGTTTTCGTCGAACTAAATTTTCGTCGAACGGAGCTTCATGTTCGTCGAACGGAATTTTCGTCGAACGGAGTTTTCGTCGAACAGAACCTGAGCTAGCGCCTGGCAGTAGCTTTAACGCTGGCAGTAGTTCTTTCTTCCAGATGTTTGAATTCAGCTGCTTTCTACCTGTGGAATATTGCACTTATAGTTCCTGCACACTATAAACACACGACAAACAAGATCAAATACAATTTGGGATTTGTTATTATCAAACAAAGGGATGTGACACACATGTCCAACAGAAACCGATTTCTCGGTCTCTTGTGAAGCTCAGGCCCTCAACAAGTTAAGTGGTAGCTAGCCCTTACTAGTCCCTCGGAAAGAGCAGACTGGGGACTCGGAAACAGACTAAGACCTTAGTCACAGCAAGGAGGTCCCACAGCAAACCCGGAAGATCGTTGAGCGCTTCCCCTCCCAAGCCAAAGCTGAGACTTGGACACCTTTAGAGCTAGAGAGCTAAACCAAAGTAACGAAAGGAGGAAGAAGCTCAGAGATCTGAGATCGGAATCCTCTCCCAAGGTGCCCTTTAAGGTCTATTTATAATTTTTTGCTCGTGGTCTGTCAATAACGGAATTCCGTCTTTTGGTTTTACTAAACGCACCCCAATTTGGCCTGCTAACAGCCAAACTCCGCTGTTTGGAAAGGCTAACAGCAGACCACAAGGGGCAGAGGGGTAATTTTGCCTCCTTAGCCTATGGGCAACTGACCTGCGAGAAGGAGACTCGCAAGGGCTACCGCGAGTCGCCTCGCGAGTATGGCTCGCGAAACCACTCTTAGACGAGCTCTCTGCGAAGACTCTGCTCGTGCCTCTTCTGGCGACATCCACCGAGGCCAGGTCTCGCATGCCTCCCTGCAAGCTCCCCTCGGCCTTGAGTAAATCTGCTGAACTCGCTGGAAAATTGAGTTCGTCGAGCTGAGAAGCCAGTTCGTCGAACTGAGGACGGACTTCGTCGAACGCCGATTGAAGTTCGTCGAACACGAAAACTTTGGAAAGAATCTGGCTCGTCTGCTTTCTCGTGAGCGGTTGGCGAGCACCCGGCTCGCCTGCCTTCTTGCGAGCGGACCTTGAGGCTCTGGCTCGCCTTCTTTGTTACTTATACATTGAACATAGTTAAATACGCCGAACTCAAACTAGAGTTCGCTGAACTGAAGACAAAATCCATTGGACTGGCTGGGGATTAAGTTCGTCGCACGGAGAAGCGAGCTCGTCAAACTGAAATGTGACGCAAGTTCGTCGAACGCAGAACGGATTTCGTCGAACGCCGATTGAAATTCGTCGAACACGGAAACTTGGAAAGAATCCGTCTTGCCCAGAAGACCACCGCAAGAGGGTCGCGAGTATCTGGCTCGCCTGCCTTCTTGCGAGTGGTCGGCGAGTGCCCGGCTCACCCGCCTTCCCGCGCATGACCTTTGAGACTGGCTCGCCTTCCTTGTCACTTCTTTTGCCTGTTGACTTCTCCATCTATGCCCCTCTCTTGGCAAATATTAGGGTTGTACAACGCCACTCGCGACTCTGGCCCATTCGCGCTCGCATGGCTTTCGTCGCGAGTAGTCCTTAAAGCACTGCTGTCGAGTAGTCCTTGAAGCACTGCACGGGGGGCACCATACGCGAGTGGTATGTGAGCGCCCCGCCCGCTGTTCTCTCTCGCCTAGGTGGGATCGCACCTGGCTTTCCCCCGTGCTAGACTTCTCCCGGTTGAAGTTTGACTCCAGCTTGATTCCGCCTTCTCGTTCGAGGCGAACTCGAGGTTGTACACAATCCCCGCTCTTCGCGAGTCTTAAGCTAAACTCGTGAAGAATCATCCAACCCTCGGCGTTCGCTGGATGGATGATGACCTGGCAGGAATCTTTTGGTGGGGCCCAGCCTCCCTGCTATAAATATCGTCGATCGTGGTCGATGGGCTCCCCGCTTCCTCCTTCAACAATTCTCGTTGCTCCGTACTGTAGCTGTTTGAAGATGCCTATTTCTGAAGAGACCTGAGCTCGCATCGACGCGGCGCGAGCTTTTGAGCACGCGGCCCTCACTAAACCTGCTCCTTGGGCCCCGAAGCCATCTTCCCCAAGAATGCTAAAAGCAAAATCGGTCCGGCGCCAGAGCGGGAAAGATGGATCCCTGGCCCTAGATCTGTCCCCTGACCTTCTGCTCGCAAATCAGGTACTCGGATCGGCAAGCTGACCCACCTCCTTTTCCTACTGATATACACTTTTTTCCTTTCAGGCCTCGCTTCTATCGGGGAACCTGACAGACGAAATCCGAGCGGACGCTTGCCCTGCTATCCCTCGGGGGGGGGGGGGGGGGGGGGGGGGGGGGGGGGGGGGGGGAGGGGGGGGGCGGAGATCCCGGACTTGGGCGTCCCCGTCCTTCGCTCGTCTTCGGGTCAGCACCGTAAGCCTTCTCGCATAATTCTTTGATGAACTCGCCGTGTTGCCCCTGTGACCTTGTCTCTCGCAGAGTCTCCTCTTGCGACTCCCGAAGGACGAGCCGCTCCCTCGCTCTCACAACTTCCTCCTAAGTCAAATATCTCTGTCCCGGGGTATACTCTTCTAGACCAAGCGAATCCTGAGAATTCGCTTCTAGACGCCGTCCAGAGAGAGGGCCCCGAACTTCGCCTCTCAGGTTTAGGTAAATCGGTGACCCTGCCCCACGGAACTTCCTTCCAGGTGCGGCCCGACTCTTCTCGCGCTCATCAGGGTAAGGCGACTCCTAACTCACCCGATTAGCCCAAACCAGTCAGCTATCGATCTTTCTCTTCTTTCTGACGACCTCTCCCTCTCGCAGGCCCTCCCGAGAGTTCCATCGACTTCGACTTGGGGGAAGAGGAGTTGTCGCCCCTCCCTTTGCCGGAGGAGATCGATGCCTTCCTCGGCGACCCGCTGGATCCGGTGATGATGAAGAGGCGAACCTCAGAGCTTTTTCAGAAACATGGGCGGATGTTGCAAAACCTGTACAGTCAGGTGAAGAAAGACAGGGAGGCGACGGAGGAGCAGATTGCCTCGCCGGGGGATGAATGCGCTCGGCTCCAAGCCAAACTGCTGCAAGATTCTCGCGAGGAGGTTATTTCCCCAGGGGTGCACCTCGCGCGAGTAATAGACCATGCTCGCTTGATTCAGCATGAGGCCCGTGCTACCGAAGCGTATCATTACCCCAGGAGACCGCCTAGCTCGGGGGTGCGAGGAAGAGGCCGATGGAAATGGATCCAATACCCCCCCCCTTTCCCCCCGCACTCGCGTTCCTTTTCTACTCAATAATTTCCCTCTCGTGTTTTATGGTATCTGGACGATTTATGCCATAGAGTGGCGATCCGAACACCTCTCGCCCGTATTAGCGAGCTCTTCTTATTTGGGTTTGTGCTATACCGCATCGTATTTGCCTTTTCTTTTTATTCATATTTATGTTGCTCTTGTCGCGCCTGCGTATTCGCTTAGCGGACAATATGCGCTTCTTACTTAGTTCTTCTCTGCCTCTTATCGTTCGAGTACGTGACTCACAAGGGCTCGCCTAACCTGCAAGGGCTCGCACCCCCTTACTCGCATCGTTGTTTTTATTGTTTGTGAGTCAATATTTTCAGGTTGTCGCGAGGAAGTTTGAGAGAGGGAGGCTCTTATTTCGAGGTACATCATGACGCGCTTTTGCTATCTGCACCCTCCGGCGCTTCGATTACTCCCCACCGCCTTGGGTTTTCTATAAATAGGGCTGGCATTTATGGCTAACCACCGCTCTGATCGCCTTCTCCATTCTACTCTCTGCCTCCTCGCTCTCGCCACCTTCTGTTTTTGTGCTCGCCTCTCTCTTTGCAGGAAAACAATGGGTGGCGATAATGCGGACACTGAAGGTCGGGCCAAGTGTGCGGGGACTTTTCGCGAGCAGATTTTCCTGAACTGCTCGCTCACGGAGAGCGAGCATCACCTGGTCGTGGCGAACTATATTTCGCCCGGATTTGTCGTCTGGCTGCCTACGGACGAGGATACGATCAACTTTACCTTCGCAGATGAGCTTGCCATCCCAGTGGATCATTTAGAGGTGGTCTTGCGATTGCCCTTCTGGCCAGAGATTAGCCAGGTACTCGCTCCTCCCTTTCGCCTTCCCATTGCATACTCGCGTGAAGTTTTCGTTTGACCATTCGTTGCGGACTCTTCAGATACTCAAATATTTCGGCGTGATCCTGGGTCAGCTGACCCCCAACGTCGTTGCCATGATGGTAGCCTTCGCGTGCTACTTGCGAGAGGAGCGGGTAGAGTTCAGCCTACCCGTCTTCCGCAATCTATTTTCCTTCAGGGCGAACAAGGACGGGACTGCTTTTTTCGCGAGCAGCCACGCCAAAGTCCAGGAGACGGTCAACAATGTTGGATCGTATGACGCCCTTAGAGGGGGGGGGGGGGGTGAATAAGGGTGTGTTTAAATTTGTAATTAATTTTTTTTTCTTAATAATTTTAGACAAATTTACTTTAATAGAAAGTTACTTAAAAATAATTTTAAACCAATGCAATTTTTGTGTAACACCAAACACAAATTTCTAAGATAAAGATTTAAGCATACAAATTTGAAATTAGTGAAAGGATCATAATTTTATATATATATCATGAAATTTGCATACAAATAAAAATGATCTTAACAATGCTTAAGATCAAGGCACAATTATGATAAAAATACAATAATTTTGGTTTACCAATCCTTCTCCCAAGGATCGGAAGGCTATCGCTTGTCTCTCCCAAGATCAAGCCCAAGCCTATCCTCTAGATCTTCCCAAGATCTAGACGTAGCACACAAGGCCACGATCTCCCACCAAGCCACGCAAGGACTTGGACGCTCCGCACAAGGAAGCGATTTTCCCCTAAGCCGCGCAAGGACTTAGACGCCGCACGCAAGACGACGATTTCTTTCCCAATACAAAATGAAATATGAGTAAATGAAAATACAATATGAAAAAGACAACTCCCTAGAAATTCAGATCTCTGAATGGATTGTTGAAGCCTCGAGATGATCGTTGATGTAGAAGCGCGCCCGATCTCGTCTTCAATCTTCAATCCTTCTTTGCACAAATGGGAGTTGAGGAGGTTCTGGAGCTCTCTGGTTCGTATGCACTCAGGAAGGAACTGGAATTCACACAAGCTTAGAATGCACGAACCAAAGGAACCATTTTATAGAATTTCACTGTCGCCTGGGCGACAGTGACTGTCGGAATTTTCCGACAGCGCTAAACTGCCGCTGTCGTGTCGTCGAGCCGTCGTGCGGGCAGTTGCTGGAATCGTGGAGCTGTCGCCTGGGCGACATCGATGTCAGAATTTCCGACAGCGCAAAACCGCCGCTGTCGTGGGTGAAGTCGTGGGCAGTTGGTGTAACCATCGAGCTGTCGCCTGGGCGACATCGATGTCGGAATTCCGACAGCGCAAAACTGTCTTTCGTCGATCTGCCGTGGAGGGAAGTAGTTGTAACTTCTCTGCTGTCGCCTGGGCGACAGTGGCTGTCAGAATTTTCCGACAGTGAATTTTTCCCACATTCAATTTTAGCTCCAGCAGCAATGTGAACATCACATACCTGTTATCTGCACACCATTAATGAAAATAGAATCAAATACAAAAGGGACTTTGTTATTATCAAACCGGAGGAGTGCGAAACGCATGCTCCAACAATCTCCCCCTTTTGATAATAACAAATCCGTATAAAAAGAAATCATGTCTATTTAGATTGTTGATTTTAAACTTAGGTGTGTGCACAAAATTAACATTGTATATATTCCTTAAAATAAATAATCTCCCTTTAAATGAAAGCTCCCCCTAAATATATGCTCCCCCTAAATATATGATGTATTTGTGTAGGTGGAATAGATTGTTGATTTTTCTTTTTATACTTGTTAATTCTCCCCCTTTTGGTATTAGCAAAAGTGAATATTAGATAAGAGAAATGATTCTAAAGGGAAGGTATATAGAATATAGAAAGTAAGATTAAGCGGAAGCACTGTTTTCTGGAAATGATTGAAGGCCATGAAATAATAGGAATATGCCATAGTAAGAATAAACTCATGAAGTGACAGTATAGCCATATGAAGTAATGAAAGAAAATAACTGAAACATGAGTAAGATCATTTGAAAGTATCATAGAAAGACACAATAGTGTAAAGAAGTATGGAATCGTTTCGGTCCAATTCTCATGAGATGAATATTTATATAACATAATGATGTGTACATGTGATACTTAGAACAAACATATGAACTTATTTAATTTACATGATCATTGAAATGTAGAACATAATAAAAGCATATAAAGGCAACTTTAACGTTGAAGATATAGCACAAGATGAATAGAAAACCATTTGCTTTTGCACAAGACACTTTACAATTCTTTCCAAGGTGCTTAACCTCACAATGCTCATTAAGACTTATCAGGAAGGTAAGTAGTGCTTGGTGGAGTATCCTTGTCTTTATTTTGAAAAAAAAATTTTGATCACAGATGTGATATCGTATTTTTCTTTATATATTGATAATGTTTTAATTGACCAAGGATCTCCGAATTCACTTGAACCGCAAAAGATGGTGTACTTTTGTTGTGCTAACAAATCAAGGGTGAAAGTTGTTTTTAAGAAGTGCTATTGTATTATGTTAAAGCAAATATGATCCATGTATATATTAAAGAAGTAGACATATGTATTGATCAAAAGAGGTGAACGTGATAGCTCATTATGATAGATAAACAATTTCTCATACTTAGAGGCATGCGAAAACAATTTCCAATGGTCTAAACTTCTAAGTAGAAATGTCAATACGATGATAGCTTGAAAATGAAATCATATAAACATGTAAGTCATTTTATTTAAAATAAATATCACATGGTTTGTCATCAAGTCATGAGATGAAGCATTAATAATGACATATAACTATTGTAGATCATCAAAGGGGCCTAAAATTGGAGTTTTGGTAAAATAGGAGCTGTCGGAAATTTCCGACAGTCACTGTCGCCTGGGCGACAGTGAAAAATATAAATAGGGCTGAGGACCGAGTCAAAACACATTGTGCATCATTTCCTGGAGTGAAAAACGAGAGGAAGGCTATCGGAAGTCGGCGACATCCCTAGATCTAAGGTATGGGTTTTTGATTTTTGTGTTTTTTAAACCAAAAATGTTTAGGGCTTTGTGATTTTGATAGGATAGAAGAAGGAAAATCTAGGTTTCATGTTGATTTTTGAGGAATGGTGTAGGTTTTGAATTTTTTTTTTTAAAAAAAAAATGTAGATCTAGTTTTAAAACAAGAGGATCTTGGTGGATCTTTGCTTAAATTTTTATCTTTGTTAGATTTCTCTTTGATTTGGTGAGGAAGGTTTCCATTCGTTCATTTTCTAAAGGAGGTTTGTAGATCTAGTTTAGAGAAGAAGGTGGAAGATGATGAATAGTAAGAAGATTTGTAGAATATGATGATTTGAAAAACATAGATCAAAATTTTTGAAACTTGATGTTGAAATAATATTTATTGTGAGTAGATCTGGAAGGATATGTTCAAATTTTGAGAGAAAATCACTTGGAGGGCTGTCGGAAATTTCCGACAGCCACTGTCGCCTGGGCGACAGTGTTTCAGTGCACAATGTGATATCTTGTTTAATCAAAATTTTTGTATTTTATTGCAGAATGGCTTCCAGTTCCAAAGCTCGAAAGAGTACTTCGGAAGATGCACATACTTCATATCAAGTTTTTCCGGGGGTGGAGAAGGCTATTGTTGGAATAGCGAAGTATGTGGAATTCGAGTCGCCAAGGCACAATCATATTTATGATCGGCTTGCAAATGCAGGTATATTATCAATAATCACTCCAGAGGCCTTTTCTTCCTTTTTCATTCGTGAATTTTATAACCATTTGGAAGATCCAAATGTCACTGAATTGGATGGTGGTGTGAGATCAAAGATCCAAGGTCAACATGTGGAAATAACATATGTTGATCTGCGAGAGGAATTTGGACTAGTGATGAGTGAGAATATGCCTGATATAGTGGAAACTTATCGAAAGGATAGAGATTGGACCCTTGTGAACATGAGTTTACATGGGAATCAAAAAAAGACTCTTACCACTGAAGTTACTTCACTTACACCGGATGCGTTCTTAGTCTAAGATATATTAAGGAATTCAGTGATGTTGAAGAGTGGAGATACAAGAAGCATTACGGCTCAGTTGACTCTCTTCACTTACTATATTATGGAGGATGAGCTCTTCGATGTGGCAGACTTCATACTCTCCCAGATTAGGTATGCGTATAGATTAAAACATCCAAGATGGGTGAAGGTTCATACGCTGCCAATGGGGGCGGTAATTCAGCGTGTACTCTATAAGAAATATGGATGGATAGTGCAAGCTTATTATTTGGATGATTGCTATCCGGAGATATACTATACGGGTTCGATGAAAGTGAAGAAAACGCCGAAAAAAGGCCCATCCGGGAATAGAGATTCGAGAGCCGCCATTGCCTAGAGGAGGTTCACTAAGAGAGTCCATTGATGATCTACGAGATTCACTAGAGGATCACAAGAAGGAGGTGAAGAAGGACCGTAGTCGAATGCAGAAATTCATGAAGTTTCTCGTCAAAGGTCTGAAGTTGAAGCCAACACCGGAGGAAGAGGCCGAATGGCAAGTACCGGACGAAGAACCGCCGCGCCAATCGGTGAGGCGGACTCGCCGTGGCAAAGCCGTGAGACGAGGACTTCCAGAAGATTGTCCAGAGAGCAGCGGGGCTGATTATGAAGAGTCAGAGTAGTCTTATGTTTCTGCTGCTGCTGGGAGCTGTCGGAAAAATCCGACAGCCACTGTCGCCTGGGCGACAGTGAACCTCTTTAAATTTCTGTTTTTGTTTAATGAACTTGATCCTTAATTTGTTTCTACTGTTTTTATTTGAATAATATTGATGTAATGTTAATGATGTTGAATTTTGTTAAGTTTTTTTTTTAAAATTTAATGTTTTGATTTTTATAATTTTGGCTTTTTGTATTTACATTGTTTATGTTTTGGGATAATAATTTTTTTATTTTATAGGCTTTAAATTGTGATATATTCATTGTGAAATGTCTAGAATGCCCAATTCTAGCCTAAGCATAGAAAAACGGGAATCCGGTAACGGCTTAGTGAATATATCCGCTAGTTGATTTTCCGTGCCTATAAAGTTGATTTTTATATTACCCTTCTTAATATGATCTCTTATAAAATGATGTCGGACATCTATATGCTTAGATCTAGAATGTAATACGGGATTGTTAGTTAAGTCGATAGCACTTTTATTGTCACACTTTAATTCTACACTACTTTGTTGTATGCCAAAATCTTCTAAAGTTTGTGACATCCAAAGAGCTTGGGCACAACAACTACCTAGTGCAATATATTCGGCCTCGGTAGTAGAGAGAGCAACAGAATTCTATTTCCTACTCGACCATGAAATAAGTGAAGGGCCGATAAAGTGACAAGTGCCACTAGTGCTTTTCCTATCTAAAGAACATCCCGCATAATCAGAATCCGAAAAACCATGCAAAATAAAAGAATCATTTTGAGGATACCATAAACCTAATTTTGATGTTCCAATGAGATATCTAAAGATACGTTTCACCGCTTTTAAATGAGACTCTTTAGGATTAGCTTGAAATCTAGCACATAAACAAACGGCAAACATAATATCAGGTCTAGATGCGGTTAAATACAATAAAGACCCTATCATACTTCTATAAAGGGTTTGTTCAATTGAAACACCACTTTCATCTTTTCCTAATTTTAGTGAAGTACTCATAGGAGTGTTTGCATGCTTAAGGTTTTCAAATCCAAATCTTTTTAACATATCATGAATATACTTGGTTTGACATATAAAAATTCCATCATGTTTTTGTGTAATTTGAAAACCTAGAAAATATGAAAGTTCTCCAACCATACTCATTTCAAATTCATTTTTCATAATTTCAACTACTTCATTACTCAACTCTTCATTAGCGGCTCCAAAAATAATATCATCAACATAAATTTGCAAAATAACTAAATCATGATTAATTTGCTTAATGAAGAGTGTAGAATCAGCACTTCCTATTTTATAATCGTGCTTTAACAAATATTGAGTTAATCGATCATACCAAGCACGAGGCGCTTGTTTTAATCCATAAAGCGCTTTATCTAATTTATAAACATAATTTGGATATTTCTCATTTATAAAGCCAGGGGGTTGTTCTACATAAACTTCTTCTTTTATATACCCGTTTAAAAATGCGGTTTTGACATCCATTTGATATAATTTAAATCTTTTAAAACAAGCAAATGCAAGAAATATTCTAACCGCTTCTAATCTTGCTACAGGTGCAAAAGTTTCATCAAAATCTACCCCTTCAATTTGTGCATAA
Source organism: Dactylorhiza incarnata (assembly GCA_033032865.1). NCBI lineage: Eukaryota > Viridiplantae > Streptophyta > Magnoliopsida > Asparagales > Orchidaceae > Dactylorhiza > Dactylorhiza incarnata. The sequence continues at coordinate 185,961 of JAWHQI010000067.1, forward strand.
CCTTTTGCAACTAATCTGGCTTTATTTCTAACAATTCTAGATTCATTATCCATTTTATTTTTGAAAATCCACTTAACACCAACTACAGGACGATTTTTGGGTCGTTCTACAAGATTCCAAACCTTATTACGTTCAAATTGATTAAGTTCTTCATTCATAGCTAAAAACCAAAATTCATCATTTAAAGAGGTGGAAACATCTTTTGGTTCTATTTCAGAAACAAAACAAAGGTTTGAAAATAAAACATGTAGCGATGAACGAGTACTAACCCCTTTTTGCGGATCTCCAATGATAAGCTCCTTTGGATGATCCTTTGAGAATCTCAATTCACTTGGAGGCACATACTCTTCTCTTTCTTCTTCTCTTTCTTCTTCTCCTCCTTCTTCTCTTTCTTCTTCTCTTTCTTCTTCTCTTTCTTCTTCTCTTTCTCCAAGTTCGTCATCATTCTCCACCGATGGAAGGGGTTCATCTTCTTTTCCTGTAGTTTTCTTTTCTACACATGAAGCAAACTCATCAAACCTAACATGAATAGATTCTTCAACTATTTTTGTTCTCTTATTATAAACTCTATAGGCCTTGCTATTTGAAGAATAACCAATGAAAATTCCTTCATCACATTTCTCATCAAATTTGCCTAAGTTATCTTTTGTATTCAAAATAAAGCATTTACAACCAAAAACTTTAAAGTAAGATACATTTGGTTTTCTTTGAAAATAAATTTCATAAGGAGTTAATTGTAATGTGGGACGAATCATGGCACGATTAATAATATAGCATGCCGTACTGACTGCTTCGGCCCAAAAGTATTTTGGCAATTTAAATTCACACAGCATAGTCCGTCCTAATTCTTGAAGTGTTCTATTTTTCCTCTCTACTACACCATTTTGCTGTGGTGTGCGTGGAGCGGAAAATTCATGTTTTATCCCAAATTCATTACAATATGAAATAAATTTTTCATTATCAAACTCTCCTCCATGATCGGATCTAATGCATTTTACTTTTAGATCAAGTTCATTTTGAATACGTGAAATTAGTTTTACAAATTCATCAAAAGCATCAGATTTTGAATTTAAAAACAAAGTTCAACAAAATCTAGAATAATCATCAATAATAACAAACGTATATTTTCTACCTCCTAGACTTTGTGTAGAAATTGGACCAAACAAGTCCATATGTAATAAATGTAAAGGTCTAGTGGTAGAAATGACATTTTTGCTTTTAAAAGATGATTTTGTAAACTTTCCCTTTTGGCATGGTGAACATAATGAGGATAGCTTTCCATTCAAATTTGGTAAACCTTTTATTATTTTATTTTTAGAAAGCTTTACTATGCATTTGGCACTAGAATGTCCTAGTCTCCTATGCCATAATTCAAATTCATCATTCTTTGAAATAAAACATTTAAGTATAGAATGAGATAAATCATGAAAAGTGATCGTATAGACATTGTTTATTCTTGGTGCAGTAAGTACGATTTCGTTTGTTTTAGAATCAATAATCTTGCAAAGGTTTGAGCTAGAGTCAAATAAAACATTTAGATTTTTATCACATAGTTGACTAATAGAAATTAAATTATCTCCAAATGTCACTGTTCCACCTTTCTTCATCTCCAGGCTAAGGAACTTTGATTTATCGCTCGTCATGTGTTTTGAACATCCAGAGTCCAAATACCACACGTCTTCCTTGTTCCTAGCCTGCACGCACACCTAAAAAGATGATGAGAGTACAGATCTGGTTACCCAAGTGGTCAATCCCATTGTATAGGTGGACGCCTTAGGTACCCAGATTTGTTTAACATTAGCTTTTCCTTTCTTCCAACATGAGCCCGAGATGTGACCAAATCGATGACATTTAGCACACACAATGAATGGTGAGGAACCATTTTTCAATGGTTTCTCTGGACTCTTGCTGGTGGAAGCATCTTTATGTGTGGACTTAGAAAAATTTGTATTTTGAGAAATTGGTTTTCTGAACCTGGAGCTGTCGCCGGTTCCGACAGTAGCTGTCGGAAATTTCCGACAGCCTCCAGAGCTTTCAGAAATGTATCCTAGTCCAAATTTTGCTGTACCATGGCATTGGTTGGCTAAAAGCATATCCAGAGATTTTTTCCCAACACCAAATTTCCCAATTGCCATGTTCAACTCATTTACTTTGGATTTTAAAATTGAATTTTCTTTTACTATCATGCCACATCTATTTGCAAAAATTTTCTTATAATTCTCTAATTGAGAATGAGAGGTTTTAACAGCTTTTTCTAAGTCCTTTTTTTCTTTTACAAGTAGATCAAATTTTTGATCGGACTTAGAAATAGTAGTTTCAAGTTCTTTTATCCTTGTCGAAGAATGATCACACTCTTGACAAAATACCTTCTCCTTCCTAATAGATTCCAACTCATTTGATAGTTTTTTATTTGCTTTTAAAAGGCCTTTATTTTCAGATTTAAAAAAATCAATTTCCTTTAAGCTTTTATCCAAAACTTTGCATGTTTTCATAAATTCAGAATATAACTCATCATAAGATGGAGGCGTTACCTCAGTGTCGCTTTGGACACTGCAGTCGTCATCAGATGTAATGTTCCCTTTTGCCATCAAACATAGATTAGCCTCCTCTTCCTCCTGTGTTGAAGGATCACTTTCTTCACCAGACGAAGAATCATCCCAAGTCTTTGCCTTTAACACTTTCTTCTTGTAACTTTTATCGTGCATCTTTGCTTTTTGCTCTTTCAGATATTTTGGGCACTTGCTTCTGATATGACCAATCTTCTTGCAATGGTAGCACTCCGGTGGCGGACGCTCCTCTTCATTCTCCACTTTTCCTTTGCCTTTTTGGTAGGCAAAATCCTTCTTTTTGAAAAACTTTTTAAATGAGTTTCTCCTCTCCGGATTTCTCATAAACTTCTTAAAATTTCTCACAAACAGTCCTTCTTCATCTTCATCACTTTCTCCAGTCTCACTCTCAATTTCCTTTTTAGATTTCAACGCCAAGCTTTTCTTTTTGGGCTCCAAATTAAACTCTTGGCTTTGAATCTTCAACTCCACTTCATGGGTTTTTAGATTCCCAATGAGACTTTCCAATTGTAAGGTCTTAAGATCATGTGACTCAGAAATTGCAGTCACTTTTGGATTGAACTTCGGGGGAAGTGATCTTAAGATTTTTCTAACTAAATCTCCATTTGAAAAAACCTTACCCAACACCTTTGAATCGTTCACGATTTTAGTGAATCGTGTGTACATTGTGTCAATTTCTTCATCCACCTCCATTTTGAATCTTTCGAACTCTGACTCCAATTGAAATAGTTTTGAATCCTTTACCTGCGAAGTACCTTCATGAGTAATTTCTAAAAGATTCCAAATATCAAAAGCAGTATCACAAGCACAAACTCTATTAAACTCAGTGCGATCTAGTGCGCAAAATAAGGCATTCATGGCCTTTGCATTGTTTTTGCATTTTAATTTATCATTATCATCCCACTTGTCTTTGGGTTTTTCCATAGTTACATCTCCTACAACAAATGTTGGAGAAGTGTAACTAGTTTCTACCATATTCCAGACTTCTATATCTAAAGCAATTAGAAAACAACGCATACGTGTTTTCCAATAATTATAGTCCGTGCCCGTGAAAAGTGGTGGCCTACTAATTCCTTGCCCCTCAACGAACGCGTGATCGTTGTGCGCCATTACTCCCGGTGGTAAAACCGTTTTGGAGTAACCTAGCTCTGATACCACTTGTTGGATCGTATGACGCCCTTAGAGGGGGGGTGAATAAGGGTGTGTTTAAATTTGTAATTAATTTTTTTTTCTTAATAATTTTAGACAAATTTACTTTAATAGAAAGTTACTTAAAAATAATTTTAAACCAATGCAATTTTTGTGTAACACCAAACACAAATTTCTAAGATAAAGATTTAAGCACACAAATTTGAAATTAGTGAAAGGATCATATTTTTATATATATATCATGAAATTTGCATACAAATAAAAATGATCTTAACAATGCTTAAGATCAAGGCACAATTATGATAAAAATACAATAATTTTGGTTTACCAATCCTTCTCCCAAGGATCGGAAGGCTATCGCGTCTCTCCCAAGATCAAGCCCAAGCCTATCCTCTAGATCTTCCCAAGATCTAGATGTAGCACACAAGGCCACGATCTCCCACCAAGCCACGCAAGGACTTGGACGCTCCGCACAAGGAAGCGATTTTCCCCTAAGCCGCGCAAGGACTTAGACGCCGCACGCAAGACGACGATTTCTTTCCCAATACAAAATGAAATATGAGTAAATGAAAATACAATATGAAAAAGACAACTCCCTAGAAATTCAGATCTCTGAATGGATTGTTGAAGCCTCGAGATGATCGTTGATGTAGAAGCGCGCCCGATCTCGTCTTCAATCTTCAATCCTTCTTTGCACAAATGGGAGTTGAGGAGGTTCTGGAGCTCTCTGGTTCGTATGCACTCAGGAAGGAACTGGAATTCACACAAGCTTAGAATGCACGAACCAAAGGAACCATTTTATAGAATTTCACTGTCGCCTGGGCGACAGTGACTGTCGGAATTTTCCGACAGCGCTAAACTGCCGCTGTCGTGTCGTCGAGCCGTCGTGCGGGCAGTTGCTGGAATCGTGGAGCTGTCGCCTGGGCGACATCGATGTCGGAATTTCCGACAGCGCAAAACCGCCGCTGTCGTGGGTGAAGTCGTGGGCAGTTGGTGTAACCATCGAGCTGTCGCCTGGGCGACATCGATGTCGGAATTCCGACAGCGCAAAACTGTCTTTCGTCAATCTGCCGTGGAGGGAAGTAGTTGTAACTTCTCTGCTGTCGCCTGGGCGACAGTGGCTGTCGGAATTTTCCGACAGTGAATTTTTCCCACATTCAATTTTAGCTCCAGCAGCAATGTGAACATCACATACCTGTTATCTGCACACCATTAATGAAAATAGAATCAAATACAAAAGGGACTTTGTTATTATCAAACCGGAGGAGTGCGAAACGCATGCTCCAACAAACAAGAGCCATTATTGGCCCCAAAAGTTCGTCATCGTGAAGGGTCCATTCGGCAACGTTCCCTTCTCGCCCATCCAGCGATCCAAAGCCACATACTGCCCCCCTTTGCTCGGCGGCCACGAGGCCGATCTCTTCAAGCACATGTCGACCAACTTCGAGGTGGTCTACCTCAGGAGAAACGTCGACTCGCTTCTTCCCGTGCCGCCAGGAGCAGGTTCGGCTCGCGCTCGCTCTGCTAATTCTTGTATTGCTTCTTCTTTTCCTAACTCGGGTTACCTCTGACTCGCAGGAGAGCGGGACCTCCCGCTCAACCCCCCTCACGCGAAGGAGGGGCATATCCCTTCTGCCCTTCAGCTTGCCACCTCCGCCGCCGAGCTCTGCCAAGAGCCTGTCCCCACTTCGACCCCGACCTCTCTTAAGTGGCCCACTCCTGCGAGCCGCGGGTCGATGTATCTACCCCCCCCCCCCCCCCCAAATAAACCGAAGACTCTTCCTCTGACTAAGGGGAAGGAGGTCCTCAAGGTCCCGTCCGGGGGAGGTCGCCCAGCGACCCGGCCCAAGGAGAAGGTGTCCAGCGAGCCCTCTACGGTGGTGGCCGGCACCTAGAAGGTGCCTGATCCGGCATGCCACCGGAACTATGGCTTAGGGGTCAAGCATCTGGACGGGGCCGGCGCGCCTCTGCTGGTCTGGGACGAGAAGACCAACCGGGCCTCGACATCTACTCTCCTCCCCTCCTGGGTGGAGGAGAATACGGTTGGCGGCGATGCTTTAGCCCTGTCCTTCGGCCTTTATGGGCGAGAGGACGCGAAAGAGTTTAACTCGATGACCTCTCGGGTACTCGCTCATGAGAGCGCGCGGTCCCAACTCCGCTCTCTAGAGCTTGCCCATATGCTGGGTCGGCGCAACTTCCAGCTGGAGAGAAACTCGGAGATCGCGCGCCTGAGGGAGGAAAAAAGCTCTGAGGCTCTTCAGGAAGAGTTGAAGGCCGCGACCGGGGAGGTGGCCGACCTCAAGGAAAAATTAAACAACTCGGACGGCCTCGTCGCCAGCCTCCAGGGTGGGATGGTGAGTTTTTTGTTCATTCGTCTACCCCTTCTTATCCTTCAATACTCGCGCCTAAATCTTTTCCTTGCAGGATGCCGAGACTGCCAGCGAGCTCCTTACTCGCAACACCGACCTAGCGCAACAAGTAGAAGGGTTGAAAGCCCTGAACCTCGAACTGGCCCAGGCCGCCCTCCCTCCCAGCCCAAGGTCGCTGAAGGCCAAGCAGCAGGAGCATAAGACAGAGATGCGGGAGGGAGCGCTTCATGCGGCGACGTTCTCCTTCCGCACCCTCAAGCGGTCTGGCTTGCTTACGGCGGAGGCGGCAGAGCTCACCTTGGAGGACTTGATCCCGGAGATGTTCCTGCCTACTACACCCTCTGAGAGGAGCGAGGGCGAGCAATCCGCGGATGAGTCATGATTTTTCGATGTTTTGATTTTCTTTTTGACTTTTTTGGCTGGCGAGAACGCCACGGAACTATGTAAAACTTTTGGGACGAAAATAGAAATGATATGTATTCTTCACCTGTTAATTACTTGCTTGCTGCCTTTGTGTATATTTTTCCTTTAATCATTGCTCTCGCTCCTTTCGTTATTAGCAGGGTGCTCGTAGTGCTCGCTCTCGCCTATCTCTCGATCGCTTAGCTCAGGCGTTTGACTCGCGATTTTTCTCCGCTTTCTCGCCCTTCTATCCTCTCAGAGGTCGCGGTTTCTCGGGATCCTCCGTCGTATATCCCTTTTGCGAGGAACACGCCTTCTACCCTTTAATCCTTGCGAGCGAAGCTTTTGCCTTGGTTTCTTTCACAGTCTTAAAGGCTGAACAACTTCTTCCATGTCTAACACCTTCGTGTCAGCGAGTACCCAGCCGGCCTATCTGGGGCGGCTATTTCTTTGTTGCGAGGACCCTGTTGCGCGAGGTGTCCCTCGCCCTACGCGAAGGAGTCAGGTTCCCCAGTTATGCGAGCTTGTCTCCACCCGGCGAGCGAGACGACCTTCTTCTGGTGTAACTTGACTCCGTCTCGTACCAGAGAACTTGCCACTTGCCAGCCTCTCCAGAGATCAACTTGACCCACCGTCTATGAGAGACCGACAGCGGAATCGATCTGGCGCATTCCAGCACCAAAGAACTTGCCACTTGCCAGCCTCTCCAGAGATCAACCTGATCCACCGTCTATGAGTGCCCGGCAGCGGAATCGATCTGGGGCATTCCAACACCAAAGAACTTGCCACTTATCAGCCTCTCCAGAGATCAACCTGACCCACCGTCTATGAGAGCCCGGCAGCGAAATCGATCTGGGGCATTCCAGCACCAAAGAACTTGCCACTTGCCAGCCTCTACATAGATCAACCTGACCCACCGTCTATGAGAGCCTGGCAGCGGAATCGATCTGGGGCATTCCAGCACCAAAGAACTTGCCACTTGCCAGCCTCTCCAGAGATCAACCTGACCCACGGTCTATGAGAGTCCGACAGCGGAATCGATCTGGGGCATTCCAGCACCAAAGAACTTGCCACTTGCCAGCCTCTCCAGAGATCAACCTGACCCACCATCTATGAGAGCCCGACATCAGATTGATCTGGGGCATTCTAGCACCAAAGAACTTTCCACTTGCCAGCCTTTCCAGAGATCAACCAGACTCACCGTCTATGAGAGCCCGACAGCGAAATCGATCTGGGGCATTCCAGCACCAAAGAACTTGTCACTTGCCAGCCTCTCCAGAGATCAACCTGACTTACCGTCTATGAGAGCCCGGTAGCGGAATCGATCTGGTGCATTCCAGCACCAAAGAACATGCCACTTGCCAGCCTCTCCAGAGATCAACCTAACCCACCGTCTATGAGATCCCGGCAGCGAAATCGATCTGGGGCATTCCAGCACCAAAGAACTTGCCACTTGCCCAATAACTACTTCAAAATATATGTATTGAGTAGGAAACATACAAAAGTCAGTTACAAAAATTGCTAAGGATAAAATCTCTTCAAATCATCCACACTCCTGGCTCAGCCGAGAGATACCCCTTCCACATCCTGGAGGTGGTACCCCCCCTGACTTGAGCACTTCGCTTACAATGTAAGGCCCTTCCCAATTGGGCTCTAACTTACCTACAACGGCTCCTCTCCCTGCCGCATCTACCTTCTTCAGGACCAAGTCTCCTTTCTCGAATTGCTTTATTCTGATATGTTGATCAAAGTACCGGACCATCCGCCTCTTGACTTCCTCCTGTCGGACAGTGGCGAGGTCCCGGAGCTCTTCCACCAGGTCCAGGGACAACCTTTGCTCGACATCATTTTCTACTAGCCATTCTTCATCTCCTTCGCCCGCGGTGATCACCCTGGGGGTTTTGACTTCGAATTCTATCAGGAGGATGGCTTCGGACCCATGAGACAGTTTGAAGGGGGTCTCCCCTGTGGCCGTGTTTGGAGTAGTCCTCAAGGCCCACAGGACCGAGGGCAGCTGTTCTACCCAGTTGCCCCTGAGATTTTCCACTTTCTTCTTCAGCAGGTTGACAATTATTTTGTTCGCTGCCTCCACATGACCATTACTCCTCGGGTGGTGGACCGATGCGAACCTGAGGTCTATGCCGAGTTGGGTGCAGAAACTAATGAACTCCTCGCTGACAAATTGTTGTTCGTTGTCCGTCACTATGGCCAACGGCAGCCCGTGCCTGCAAATTATCTCACCTCATACAAAATTCCTTACCACTTGGGACGTTACCTTGGCCAGCGCTTTAACCTCTACCCACTTGGAGAAATAATCAATCATTACCAATAGGAACCTCCTTTGGCCACTAGCTTAAGGGAAGGGACCTACCAGGTCCAAACCCTATATGGCGAAGGGCCATGGAGCTGTGATAGTCCGGAGCCTTTGAGCTGGGAGAAGTTGGAGTGGGGCATAGAGCTGACATTTGGAACACTTCCTTGCGAATCCCGATGCATCCTTGCTGAGGGTAGGCCAAAAATAGCCTTGCCTCAGCATTCTTCCCTCCATGGTCCGGCTCCCGGAGTGACTGCCACACTCCCCCGAATGGATCTCTTCGAGGACTCTCGGGACCTCCTCCTCCGATACACAATGGGCCAGGAGCCTCGAGAGTGTTTTTCTATATAGTCCTCCTGCATGTAAGGAATAATAGGCCGACTTGTACCTGAAGCGCCATTTATCTACGTCCCCTTCAGGGAACTTTCCCGATGCCAGGAAGGTGACAAAGGGATCCATCCACGATGCTCGATGATCCACCTCCATCAGCTCCCCTTCTTCGATGGAAGGTCGGAAGAGTTCCGCTACTGTCCCTCCAGCCCGAGGACCAAACTTGTCTAGGAGGTCTGCCGGGGTGCTCTCCTCCCTCAGCACATGTGTGATGGAGAAAGTGTGAAATTGGTCGATGACCCCCTTAACCTTCTCCAGGTAGCGTTGGAGGGTCGGCTCCCTTGCTTCAAATTCTCCACTGATTTGGCACGCCACCACCATGGAGTCCGTTGAGACCTCCACGTCCTGCACTCCTAGCTCCCTGGCCAGCCGCAGGCCCGCTATTACTGCCTCGTACTCGGCCTGGTTGTTGGTAATCGGGAAATGGATGCTCAAGGCCTGCTCGATCTTTGTCCCTTGGGGGCTTATCAGGATGATTCCCCATCCATAGGAATGTTTCCCTGACGCACCATCCACCAACATCTTCCATGCCACCGGGGGAGGTGATTCATGCTCCTCCACTTCGGTTGCGTAGTCCGCCATGAAGTCCGCCACCTCTTGTGCCTTGATTGACGTCCTAGGAACAAACGTGATGTCGAACTCACTTAGCTCCACGGACCATTTTGCTAGCCTCCCTGAATGCTCCACCCCTTCCATGACTTTGCGAAACGGGTGGTCGGTCACCACTTTGATTGAGTGTGCTTGGAAGTATGGCCTGAGCTTCCGAGCCGATACCACCAAAGCGAAAGCCAACTTCTCCAAGATTGGGTATCGGAGATCCGCCTTCCTCAACACCCGGCTAACGTAGTAGATGGGGAACTGCCTCCTCCATTTTTTCTGCTGGGGGTGGGGCCGTGGATGTCGAAGCCACGCTCCGGCGGTAGATAGTATGGAGACTCGCCTTGCGGGTTGCCTCCACCCCTACTCCCCCGTGGATCACTCCGATCCCTCCTCGGGTCCCCAAATCGACCCTGTCCTCACACCTCTCCTCCTCGTCCTTCCGAGGTAGGACCTCTTCGATCCTCACCTACTGCTGCTGTCGCGGCGCCGGATTTCTAGCCCTCTTTGTCTCCAGGAACTCCGGGCAAGTGGTCGTCGCGTGACCTTCCTCATCATGGAAGTCACAGTATGGCAACGCCACCTCTCCCCTCTCGGCCTCCGCCACACTATTTCCCCTTCTCCTTCCTACTCCTGCTTCTGCTCCATCTCTCCTTCCTCTTCCTCCTCTTCCTCGCCTGATTGCCATAGCCTGCTGAAGCGGGGGAGGCATTTGCCTCGGACCCTGCCTCCATCCCAACTGTTGGGGTCTTCCTTGCCCTCCATAGAAGTTACCCCCTCCCAGTGCGTAACCTCTTCCATGATCTTGCATCGCCCCTCCATGCTGCCTCCATCCCCCCTCCGGGGCCCGGGGCCCGGGGCTCTTCCCTTCTCCGCACCTCCTGCTGCTTGACCTCCGGCTCACTGAGCTTTGCTAGCCTCTTGGTGAGCTCCGGATTGTCCTCCTCACTCTCGCTTCCTCCGCCGCCCTCTCCATCAACTCCTCGTAGAAGACAGGGGGCCTTTCTCTTCAGTCCCATCTTAAATAAGCTCTCCCTCATCCCCAACGTGAAGGCGAGCTGAAGGGCAAACCCGTGCATCTCCTGGGTGAGCAATACTTCTTCCTGAAACTGATCCGCATAATGAGCCAACGACTCCTTGGGCTCTTGCTTCACCTTGAAGAGGGACTCGACGTCCTTCTTCCTCTTCTTCGAAGTTGAAAATCGCAACAAGAAGCTCCTACGCAAGCCCTCAAATGCGTAGATTGATCCGATAGGGAGTTGGTGGAACCACTCCCGGGCCTTCTCCTTTAGGGTGACGGCGAAGAGCAGACACTTAAAGGCGTCCGACATCGGCCTGATAGAAACCAAGTCCTCGAACGACTGCAAGTGCTGGACTGGGTCGTCCCGGCCGTGGTAGTAGACCATGTCCCATTCCCTGAACCCTTCCGGAACGGGTGCGGAAAGCACCAGCTCGCAGAAGGGGCTTCCTCCACCTGCTATCCTTTCCTGCTCCACTCGCCCCCCGAGCTCCCTTGCCTGGCTTGAACTCGTTGGGGCCATGCTCGCAAGGGCCACACTCGCCGGAGCCGCTACTATGGGCACCGCGCCCGCCAGGATCGCGCTCACCTGCCTCGCACCCGCCTGCGCCGCACTCACCTGCGCCGCGCTCGCCTGCGCCGCGCTCGCCTGCGCTGTGCTCGATGGCACCAAACTCGTCGGACTAGCGAACAACACTCACCCCTCCAGGTCCTGCACTGACCCCCGGCCACCTCCTTTCCAGCCCTTCCTCCCGGGGCATCCTTGCCAACCGCTGTTGGAGGATGGAATGCCTGGACTGCCGGGGTCGCGAACTCGCTACGCAACGCTGCGACCGCGAACCCGAGGGTGTCGAGGACTTCCCTCCTAAAATCCGAGAACATCCTTATCGTCACCACAGGGGGTGACCCGCAGAACTCTTCGCCCTGCTCCTCATCTCCTGCCATGTCCCTTCCCTGGAATTTTCTTGGACTAACCACACTCCACGCTCACTGCACCAAAATGTTGAAACCGATTTCTCGGTCTCTTGTGAAGCTCGGGCCCTCAAGTTGATGGGTAGCTAGCCCTTACTAGTCCCTCGGAAGGAGCAGACTGGGGGCTCAGAAACAGACTAAGACCTTAGTCACAGCAAGGAGGTCCCACCGCAAACCCGGAAGATCGTTGAGCGCTTCCCCTCCCAAGCCAAAGCGGAGACTTAGACACCTTGGAGAGCTAGAGAGCTAAACCAAAGTAACCAAAGGAGGAAGAAGCTCAGAGAACTGAGATCGGAATCCTCTCCCAAGGTGCCCTTTAAGGTCTATTTATAGTTCTTTGCTCGTGGTCTGTCAATAGCGGAATTCCGCCTTTTGGTTTTACTAAACGCACCCCAATTTGGCCTGCTAACAGCCAAACTCCGCTGTTTGGAAAGGCTAACGGTAGACCATCAGGGGCAGAGGGGTAATTTTGCCTCCTTAGCATATGGGCAAATGACCTGCGAGAAGGAGACTCATGAGGGCTCCCGCGAGTCGCCTCGCGAGTATGGCTCACGAAACCTCTCTTAGACGAGCGCTCTGCGAAGACTCCGCTCGTGCCTCTTCTGGCGACATCCACCGAGGCCAGGTCTCGCATGCCTCCCTGCGTGCTCCCCTCGGCCCTGAGTAAATCTGCTGAACTCTCTGGAAAATTGAGTTCATCGAGCTGAGAAGCCAGTTCGTCGAACTGAGGACGGACTTCGTCGAACGTCGATTGAAGTTCGTCGAACACGGAAACTTTGGAAAGAATCTGGCTCGTGTGCTTTCTCGCGAGCGGTTGGCGAGCACCCGGCTCACCTTCCTTCTTGCGAGCGGCCCTTGAGGCTCTGTCTCGCCTTCTTTGTTACTTATACATTGAACACAGTTAAATACGCCGAACTCATACTAGAGTTCGCTGAACTGAAGACAAAATCCGCTGGACTGGCTGGGGATTAAGTTCGTCGGACGAAGAAGCGAGTTCGTCGAACTGAAATGTGACGCAAGTTCATCGAACGCAGAACGGATTTCGTCGAACACCGATTGAAGTTCGTCGAACACGGAAACTTGGAAAGAATCAGGCTTGCCCAGAAGACCACCGCAAGAGGGCCGCGAGGATCTGGCTCGCCTGCCTTCTTGCGAGCGATCAGCGAGTGCCAAGCTCGCCCGCCTTCCCGCGCGCGACCTTTGAGACTGGCTCGCCTTCCTTGTCACTTCTTTTGCCTGTTGACTTCTCCATCTATGCCCCTCTTTTGGCGAATATTGGGGTTGTACAGCGCCACTCGCGACTCTGGCCCATTCGCGCTCGCGTGGCTTTCACCGCGAGTCGTCCTTGAAGCACTACTGTCGAGTAGTCCTTGAAGCACTGCGCGGGGGGCACCATACGTGAGTGGTCTATGAGCGCCCCGCCCGCTTTTCGCTCTCGCCTAGGTGGGATCGCACCTGGCTTGCCCCCGTGCTAGACTTCTCCCGGTTGAAGTTTGACTCCAGCTTGATTCCGCCTTCTCGTTCGAGGCAAACCCGAGGTTGTACATACATGTTATGCGGGACACACAATTATGAGAGAGTCCATCTTGAAGCACGTGCTTACAGAGGAAGATTAGATGTGGAAGAGAGAAAATTGGTAGAACAAATGTACAGTTCATGAGTCAAGCCATGCAAAATATTAGCCGCTGTGAAGAAAGAAAATAATGGAAATACCACGGTTATTAGGACAATTTACAATGAGCGGCTGAAGTTACTAAAGAAAGAGTTGGATGGAGGAACACCTATACAATATTTATATAAGTGTATGAACGATGCGAGTTACGTTTCTTTTAACCAAGTTTGCGCTGCCAATAACCAATTGGAAAGGTTACTTTTTGCACATCCGGTTTCAATAAAGCTAAGCAATATGTTTCCAATAAATTTTCAGTTAGACTGCACATACATGACAAATCGTTATCGTATGTCATTACTATGCATTGTTGGAGTTACATCTACAAATCAGACATTTTTTTCATGTTTCACTTTTATGTCAAATGAAACTGAATCAAGTTACAACTGGGCTCTTGAATGTTTTAAATCCATTTGCATCATCATTCCCAACTGGTTGTGTTTGTAACGGATAGAGAGCAAGCTTTGATGAATGCTATAAAGGTTGTATTCCTGCAAACAAAAAATATTTTATGTCAAGTGCATATCAATAGAAATATTTTAGCAAATTGCAAGAAATTCTTCGATAAGGGAAAGGCATTTGAAAGCTTTATGGGTGCATGGAAAAAAGTGGTAGATGCTCAAACAGGAAATGATTTTAGTTTGTCCTTAAACATACTTGCGGTTGATTACTCTACAAAGTATTGTGAAGTTGTCACATACATCATGACAACTTAAGAAATTTTTAGGTGGATCGATAAATATCTTCATTTGGGTAATTCAACAACCAATCGAGTTGAAGGTGCTCGTAGTCAACTTAAGAAATTTTTGGAGGTTTCTATTGGTAATTTATCAACTATTTGGAGGACCTTTGATCAAATGATCAACATTCAACACACAAATATTAAGAGCTCGTTTGGTAGTAGTTGCATTCAAGTAAACAAATAGTTTGCAGGTTCTTTGTATTCCGACCTTCTAGGTCGTGTTTCTCTCAAAGCTCTACAATGCATAAAAGAGGAGGTTGACACGGTGAAGAGTGGAATGGAAAGTTGTACACATGAGAAGAGATGTACTATGGGTTTCCTCTGTGCTCATGAGTTGAAGCCTTATGTTGCTCAATCAATAGCAATTCCATTATGGTTGGTACATGGACATTGAAAACAATTATCCTTAATTTCTGGGGAGGAAAAAGTTAATATTGACGGGCAGAACGACATAAACAATGAACTAGAAGAAATTATTCGGAAATTCAATTATGCAAGTGACATACAAAAGAAGGAGTTAAAACGGAAGTTGCGCAAACTCATCGATCCATCAACAGCCCAAAGTACTGAGCCTTTAATTAAATTGCATTTAAAGGGAAGACCTAAAGGGAGTTACAAGAAATTTAAAGATAACTCAAAATCTACAAAGCGTGATCCATCCCATTTTGAGTACGCCTTGAATCTTGATGGAGGAAAAGGAAATTGAACATAAAAAATTGAAGGCTCTTCCAAAGTTTAATGCACGCAAGCAGACAATTTATAAAAATGTTAATCCCTTGCTCACAAAAAAATTGTTGGATGACGTACGTGAGCAAATGCCTTCTTATTTATCACATGACATTATGGAGGTTATCGATGTACCTAACGATGGGCATTGCGGATATAGAGTAATTGGCCAAGCATTAAAGATTGCGGGCGGTTGGGAACAAGTCCGGTTCGATTTACATGAAGAACTTGAAACAAAGTTGTCAATGTATGATATCATGTTTGACAAAACAAGAAGGGAAGAATTATTACGTTCTCTTGAATGCAATATAACTCCAGCAACTTTGGACAAATGGATGTCGATGCCGGATATGGGACTCGTTATCGCTTCATACTACAATATAGTAGTAGTCCAACTATCAAAAGTTCAATCGTTCACATTTCTCCCGTTACATTCATCTCCACCAGAAGAACCAAAAATTGTTTTCATTGGATTTATCGATGGTAATCATTTCATTGAACTTCATATGTGTGATGGATGTCCGTTACCGTTGATTTTCCCTCTTTGGAGAAGGTATTGTGGAGAAATAGCACAAACATGGGAAACAATATTTGTATCAAGGTTAGTAATGAAGGAGAGCAATATTGGACGTTCAACTGCATTCATACATTTGGATGGCGCTTCCTCCAAAGGTAAGACAAATTTAATTTATATTTGTTGCGGGTCGCTCGGGTGCTTTGGTAGACCGATCGAATTGAACCACCTTAGCTCAGAAGCGAACCGAGCTCGCTAACAGTCAATTAGAGATTCATTGAGTACACTGAGACTTTTTAACGTGGAAAACCCAGAAAGGGTAAAATACCACGCGGCTGGAGCTGTGCCGACCACACTTCACTATCTTCTGAGAGTTTACAGTTAGGTACTTAGAAATCGAGCGCGACAGGCCACCGCTCGTTACAATAATAGAGAGAGAGAGTTCCGAAGGTGACGGGCCACCTCCCAAAAAACTAAGTCTTTTTCCTTCTGAGAACGGTGGGGGAACAAAAGTGAGAATGCTGAGTCGTCTTTCGGGAGAACAAAAGTGAGAGTGATGAGTCGTCTTTCGGGAGAAAGGAAATCTTCAAGTCCACGAAGGAGATCTTCAAGCGCCGAAGGAGAATTCCGTGGAAATCTTCAAAGGAGCTCTCCCGGGTCTAGAAGGCCAGGTCCCCTCAAATGAAGGCTTTGGGCTCCTTTTATAGCTTTGGCTGAGGGTAGCCCGGTAATTTTGTCGTCGTAACCACTTAACGGGCGAATTACGCTGGTCGATTTGGAGCACACGGATCGCCATTTTTTCATAAATGATCGTCTCGCCACTCAGGCAGTTCGTGTTGAAATTTTGAAGTGGAGTGGAAGGTGGCCGGCGGTCTGTATATTTGTGACCGCAGAGACCGCGCGGTCTCTGTGTTGGTGCTCTACCGGTCTGGCTCTGGCGGTCTGCTGAGATTGGCCAGATTGTTCTAGTATTGATCCGGTCTCTTCGCGGTCTGTTGTTGAGTAACCGCTGTAACCAGACGGCTTGTTTCGGGCGGTCTGTTGAATAATCGCTGTGACCGGACGGCTTATGCAGTGCGATCTGGCGACTTGTTTGAAGTCGGCCAGATGTTCTTGGTTTGCTCTAGGAGGTCTCAGGAAGGTTTGATCTGTGTCCGCGCGGCTTGTGTGCGGTCTGCTGCTGATTTGCGATGTGGTCCAAGTGGTGTGATCGCGCGGTCTGATTTGTGAAGTTGTCGAAGTGGTGATTGTACCTCTCTTGCGGCGGTGACGACATCCGTCTCCTCGCCTATAAATAGGGGTGCAGGGCCCGTCATTCGTAACGAGAACTGTAAGAACTAAATCCTGGGTTGTTTTGTGTGGTCTCAACTTTGAGGTCGGGCGGTTTCGGAAGCGAGTTGACTGTTTGTTGTGTTCGCAGGTTTGCGGTCAGCAGGTTGCGGTCTCCTTCCTTGGTGATTTCCCAGTGGATTGAATAAATAGTTCGGCAGTGGCTTGTCTGCGAACTGGTTTATGTTGTTCTTGTGCTGTTCGCAGCGAGCTCGGCGATTAGGCGACCTTCTGTGGTTAGGCGATCTGAGTTGCGGTCTGGCGACAGCTTCTGTTCTCTGTTCAATTCAATAAGCTCTAGTTCGTCTTGCCTGTATTCTGTTCGTGCGGTCTCAGGTCAAGCCGGGCGGTCTCTGGAGTGCAGCGGTCTGTGCGGTCTCTGCTTTGTCAGGTCGCTAGATTTATTATTTTGTGTGTTTTGTTCTTCTCTCCTTCGTGATTCTTATGAATCATGTCTCTCCATGTATGTCTCGAAGTGTAATAAAGTTTTATGATTCAATAAAGACTATTGTGTTGCTGTGTGGCATTGTGGTTGTTTGGCTAT
Source organism: Dactylorhiza incarnata (assembly GCA_033032865.1). Taxonomy (NCBI): domain Eukaryota; kingdom Viridiplantae; phylum Streptophyta; class Magnoliopsida; order Asparagales; family Orchidaceae; genus Dactylorhiza; species Dactylorhiza incarnata. The sequence goes on from JAWHQI010000067.1 coordinate 203,263, forward strand.
AACTCAGTTGATGCAACTCCTGCTTACTCCTAAATGATTCAAATCAAAAAATTTAACATGGTATCAGAGGCAGGTTCTTGGAGTGGATAAGCAGTGTTCAACTTGAGTTGCCATCTTCTTTGTGAAGAAGAAACCACTCAGTTTGCCATGGAGGCTGGATACGCAAGAGGTCTCGGTATTGAACTCCTCACATCGACTAACTTTAAAAAATGGAAGTCGTGTATGGAGAGTTACTTGCTTGGCGAGGATCTATGAGATATAGTTGGAGGAGAAGACACACAAGAAGTTTATCTAGCAGGAGATAATATGGCAGAGGTGAGACTTTGGAGGAGGACTAATGCAAAGGCAGAGTTCACACTCAAGAGGGCTATCTCACCAGAGCTTCGATCACATCATTGGATGTAATTTTGTTGCTGAGATTTGAACGTCTTTGGACGGGCTGTTCAATAAGAAGAATGTAGCTTGACTACAGTTTCTTGAAAATGAGTTGGCGAAGGCCTCTAAAGGTGATCTTTCTATCTCCACTTTCTTTCTCAAGATGAAGAATCTTACCGCGGAGATTTCTGCACTGGACCCTGATGAGCCTATCTCTGAGGCAAAACTGAAAAGGCATATTATCCGCGGCTTGCGGAAGGAGTATCTTGCCTTTGTCACTTCTGTTCAGGGTTGGGCAAATCAACCATCGTTGTTGGAGCTGGAAAACTTACTTGCTTCGCAAGAGAGTTTGGCAAGACAGATGGAGGGGACTTCTATCTCTGGGGGAGATAGCGATGTGTTGTTCTCTGGGAAGAAGAAGAAGAAGTGGGAGAAGAAGAAGCCAGGTCATGTTGGACCCTCTACTTCAGGTCAGCAGGATAGGGGTTATGCTCCTAAGTCTGATGGGAAGAAGAAGGGAGAGGGACCAAGGTGCTTCAGGTGAAATAAGACCGGCCACTTCAAGAAGGATTGTCGGGTTATCTTCAGCCGGGACATGCAACGGAGAAGGAGAACCCAAAGTCTGATGAAGCTGGATGGGGAGGAGCCTTTGCGGCTAATATGACGACGATGCCCGTTAAGGCCTTGGCTGCCATCAACTTCGAAGAGGATTGGATCGTGGATTCAGGGTGTGGGCATTACCTCACCGGGGATGAATCAAAGTTCTCTTCTTTGGCGCCTTACTCAGGTAACGATGCAATCATTACGGCAGATAATTCTGTTCATGTAGTAGAACAAGAGGGAGTTGTCTCTCTGGGCAGTGATAAGGGTCCACTCACATTGAGGAGTGTTTATTACGTGCCGGGTATGAAGAAGAATCTTTTCTCCGTGACCAATGCGGTCGATGCCGGTTATCACGTTCTGTTTGGCCCAATAGAAGTGAAGTTTCTTAAAACACAATCGGAGATAAAAAGAGATGTTATTCGTGTTGGGAAGCGGGTAAAGGACTTGTTCGTTTTATCAACAAGTACCTATATTGACAAGATGAGGCCAATGATAGCGCGGCTATCTGACATGAAAGGTTGGGGCATGTTGTGATGGACAAATTGAAGGCTATGACGGTAAGGGGCCTTGTCAAGGGCCTGCCTAACTTGTCGACGGTCATGTTTGTGCAGGATGTCAGTTTGGTAAGTCTCATCGACTACCATTTGATAGTTCACAAACAAGATGCAAAGTGTCGTTGGAGTGCATTCACGGTGACTTGATGGGACCGACTGCCACCCCAAGCCTTGGAGGCAACAAATATATGTTGGTGTTGATCGACGATTACACCAGATATGTCTGGGTGTATTTTCTGAAAGAGAAGTCGGAAGCTTTTGCTAAGTTCATAGAGTTCAAGGAGCTGGTGGAAGGTCGTTTAGGCTCGCGGGTAAAGAAATTGAGAACTGACAATGGTGGGGAGTTCACCTCTGGTGAGTTCTCAAGTTTTTGCAGGAAACACGGCGTCCGGAGAGAGCTCACTTGTGCACATACTCCACAGCAAAATGGTGTTGCAGAGCGGAAGATCCGTCATCTGACGGAAACCTGCAAGTGCTGGTTTCATGCCAAGAGTATTCCAAAGTCCTTCTGGGCAGAGGGAATGTCTTGTGCAGCATACGCCATCAACAGGATGCCTCTAAGTCCTATCAACATGAAGACTCCTCACGAACTGATGTTCAAGGAGAAGCCAAGTGTTGCACACCTTCGGGTGTTCGGGTCAACCTATTATGTGCATATTCCTGATGCTCTTCGGACAAAGCTAGATGTGAAAGCAAGGAAGCTAGTCTTTGTTTGATATGATGAGCGGAAGAAGGGGTGGAGATGCATGGATCCTGAGACACGGAGATCAGTGGTATCTCGGGATGTGGTGATTGATGAGGTGACTTCCTACAAGGGGAGTTCAGGAGTTGAACTACCGGAGAGCAGGGTTGATGAAAAAGGGAAGGCTGCGGGAAATCTTCAAGTGGAGTTGCCTGTTTCACCAGAAGCTCCAGCCGTGTCTATTTCAGAGGCGGAGGCTTCAGGTTCTGGAAGTAGGGGGAGCGATGCTCCAAGTTCGCCTGGAAGAGGAGCTAGCACAGAAGAAGCAGCTGAGGAGGTGGTTAGTCAGGAGCAACCTCTTAGGAGGTCAAAGAGGACTATCAAGCCACCAGATCGATACACAGGAGGAAACATGGTGAGCTTTGTCTCATGTTTCTTTGTTGGTCCCTTGGATGAGCGGGAGCCGTCAAGCTTTGAGAAGGCCAAAGCCGTAAAGCAGTGGGACATTGCTATGCAGGAGGAGATGGATGCTCTCAAGAAGAATGAGACTTGGTCTCTAGTGCCCAGGCCCAAGGGCATTACCCCTGTGACATGCAAGTGGGTCTATAAGCTCAAGAAGAAAGTTGACGGTACGATCAAGCGATACAAGGCTCTCCTTGTGGCTCGCGGGTTCTCACAGCAGTACGGAGAGGATTATGATGAGACGTTCAGTCCAGTGACAAAGATGACTTCGGTTTGATTTGTTATTGCTTTGGCGGCATCTTGTGATTGGGAGATTTGGCAGCTCGACGTTAAGAATACTTTCTTATACGGCGAGATTGACAAGGATATCTTTATGATCCAACCGCCGGGCTTCATTTCGGAGGATTGTCCGGACTTCGTCTGCAAACTGAAGAAAGCCTTGTATGGGTTGAAGCAAGCGCCTCGGGCGTGGTATGGAAAGATCGCGGAGTATCTTCTATTCTGCGGGTTCTTTGCTTCAGACTCTGATTCTAGCTTGTTCGTCAAGAAGGAGGGGGTGCTTCGGGTTATTGTTCTGCTGTACGTGGATGACATGATTGTCACCGGGAACTCGAAGGAAGTAGTAGCAAGGCTGAGATCCGAGCTTGCTATTAGATTTGAGATGAAGGATCTGGGTGAGCTTCACCATTTCCTTGGACTCGAGGTTCAGAGGCGTAAGAGCGGAGTGCTCATTTCTCAGGCTGGATATGCGGAGCGGATCGTTCAACGATTCGGCATGGAAGAAGGGAAGAGCACCTCTATACCTCTTGAACAACATCATAAACTTCGGAAGGATGAGGGGAGAGTTCTATCTGAACCGTTGGTATTCCGAGCTCTGGTTGGGAGCTTGATCTATTTGACCATCACGAGGCCAGATATTGCTTATGCAGTTGGCAAGGTGAGTCGGTACATGGCGGAACCACGGAAGCCTCATCTTCTGGCAGCAAAAGGAATTTTGAAGTATGTGAAGTCGACCTCTGATCTGGGTCTCCTATATAGGAGAGGGTCAAGCTTGGAGTTGTATGGGTACATGGATGCTGACTACGGGGGAGACGCGGATGATCGGAGATCAACGTCTGGTTATGTCTTTATGGTAGGCCCACATCTATTTCTTGGTGCAGCAAAAAGCAGGACTCGGTGTTTGTATCTACCACAGAAGCAGAATACAAGGCTTCGGCCTTGGCAGCTCAGGAAGCCATTTGGATCAGGAGGTTGGTAGAGGACGTTCATGAGAAGGTTCGAGGTCCCACTGTGCTACGCGGGGACAATGAGAGTGCTCTCAAGCTGGTTAATAATCCAGTTTGTCACACGAGGACCAAGCACATTGAGATTGAGCACCATTTCATTCGTGAGAAGGTGTTGGGAGGATCTCTTATGATCGAGCATGTTCAGAGTGTGGACAATGTTGCCGGCATCTTCACAAAGCCACTGGCAAAGGGACCGTTTACTCGATTGCAGAGTTTACTTGGCCTAGTTTCCACTTCCCACTTCAAGGGGGAGTGTTGAAATTTTGAAGTGGAGTGGAAGGCGGCCGGCGGTCTGTATATTTGTGACCGCAGAGACCGCGCGGTCTCTGTGTTGGTGCTCTGTCGGTCTGGCTCTGGCGGTCTGCTGAGATTGGCCAGTTTGTTCTAGCATTGATCCGGTCTCTTCGCGGTCTGTTGTTGAGTAACCGCTGTAACCGGGCGGCTTGTTCCGGGAGGTCCGTTGTTGAATAACTGCTGTGACTGGACGGCTTATGCAGTGCGATCTGGCGACTTGTTTGAAGTCGGCCAGATGTTCTTGGTTTGCTCTAGGCGGTCTTAGAAAGGTTTGATCTGTGTCCAAGCGGCTTGTGTGCGGTCTGCTACTGATTTGCGGTCTTGGACTGGATGTTGTCCAAGTGGTGTGATCGCGCGGTCTGATCTGTGTGACCGCTCGCGATCTGAGGGTGGTGATTGTACCTCTCTTGCGGCTGTGACGACATCCGTCTCCTCGCCTATAAATAGGGGTGCAGGGCCCGTCATTCGTAACGAGAACTGTAAGAACTAGAGCCTGGGTTGTTTTGTGCGGTCTCAACTTTGAGGCCGGGCGGTCTCGGAAGTGAGTTGACTGTTTGTTGTGTTCGCAGGTTTGCGGTCAGCAGGTTGCGGTCTCCTTCCTTGGTGATTTCCAAGTGGCTTGAATAAACAGTTCGGCAGCGGCTTGTCTGCAAACTAGTTTTTGTTGTTCTTGTGTTGTTCACAGCGAGCTCGGCGATCAGGCGACCTTCTGTGGTTAGGCGATCTGAGTTGCGGTCTGGCGACAGCTTCTGTTCTCTGTTCAATTCAATAAGCTCCAGTTCGTGCGGTCTGAGGTGGCGGTCTTACAGTGCAGGTCATCTTGCATGTATTCTGTTCGTGCAGTCTCAGGTCAAGTCGGGCGGTCTCTAGACTGCAGCGGTTTGTGCGGTTTCTGCTTTGTCAGGTCGCCAGATTTGTTTTTTGGTGTGTTTTGTTCTTCTCTCCTTCGTGATTCTTATGAATCATGTCTCGCCGTGTATGTCTCGAAGTGTAATGAAGTTTTATGATTCAATAAAGACTATTGTGTTGCTATGTGGCATTGTGGTTGTTTGGCTATAACTCAGTTGATGTAACTCCTGCTTACTCCTAAATGATTCAAATAAAAAATTTTAATATTTCGGGCAACTTTGTTGAAGGGGAAAAAGGCGACAAGTGGGTCCTGTAATCTGATAAATTAGAAAGACAAAAAGTGAGCGTGCCCGGAATATGGAAGTGTTCTGAGCGCACTCAGAAGCATTCTGAGCGCACTCAGAAGCTTTCTGAGTGCGCAACGAATACGGGAGCGCTCTGAGCGCGCTACGAACACGGGAGCATTCTGAGCGCGCTACGAACACGGGAGCGTTCTGAGCGCGTAACGAACATGAGAGTGTTCTGAGCGCGCTAAGAGGTGTTCTGGGTGGAATACGGAACCCGGAGAGCGCTCGGCGAGTTTGAAGAGGGGGGATTTGCCCGAACCCCGCTACGGGTGAGTGCGGCTTGGCGCACACCCTAAGGGGCGCGGCTTGGCCGTACCCTAAAGGGGTGCGGCTTGGCCGTACCCTAAAGGGGTGCGGCTTGGTCGTACCCTAGGCCGCACCCTAAGGGGGCGCGGCTTGGCCACACCCCCCATGAGGTGCGGCCTGGCCGCACCCCAAGGGGGGCGGATTGGCCGCACCCTACATGGGGTGAGGCCTGGTCGCACCCTACATGGGGTGAGGCCTGGTCGCACCCTTCATGGGGTGCGGCATGGTCGGCCGCACCCTCATAGGGTGCGGCTTGGCCGCACCCTCCATGGGGTGTGGTTAGGCCGCACTCCCCACTATTAGGGTGCGGCTATCCACATCCCAATAGTGGGGAGCGAGCTAATCGCACCCCAGTAGTGGGGTGCGGTTATGACGGCGTGCGGCGTCTGGCAGAGTGTGCACTGGGCGGCGGTTTCTTCAACTCTCGTGATCACGCGTTGACCCCATTGACCCCACCTCTCTTTAGTGGAGTTTTCTCTGGACGCACCCCAAGACCTTTATAGATGTATAACATAAGCCCCCCAAACCTTCGGAGTCCGAATTACTGCGCGGAGGAGTTCAGAGGTTTTGATTCTTTATTTGTGGCAACTTTGATCATTGCTATCTTCGTGGTGCTGATAACTTCTCACCAAGAAGTTATTTTCACTCATATTTTGTACCCTTTGTTAAATATATTTGTTAAATATTTGTTAAAAATATAGTAAACATGAGTGAATTGTTACTTGGTGAATGTTTGAGGTATTATCATCATTTTCACATGTTTTTATACAGAAATCCCAAATGTACCTATCTTGGACGGTCAAGAGAAGCATATTTGGAGTGCAGAAAATATGTTACAACATATTATTGCAGTTCAGAAAAAAGAGTTACAACATATTTTGCGCTGTTTGAAGCAGTTTAAAGGATTAAGAAAATATGTTATAACATATTTTTGCAGTTCAGAAAAAAAATGTTATAACATTTCGGCGGAAACTAAAAAAATCAAATTCGAAATTGATCAGTTTTGGGCAGTTACGACAGCCAAGGGATGCATCCATTCGTCCATATGAGGTCTCTAAGGGGGGCGTATGACTACTTAAGTGCAGGAGGAGAGAGAAAAAAGGGATTCTTCCATCTATCATCATTTTCGGCCATTCTTGGAGAGGATCGAACAAGGAGGAAGTGCAGAACTTTCGCTACGGCTTGGAGAAAGGGAGAATCCGCACTTCTATGATCATGTATTGTAAGATCCTTCCAATTTTGCGGAATTCTATCTCAGTCATGAACTAATTTCGTTTAGTCTTGTATGGTGAAAGTACTACGGTTGTTTTGATGAAGTTTTCTACTTAACTTTTATGAATGTTTGATGAGTATTCTTTATTGAGTTATGAAATTATTGTTGAAATTTTGGACAATGAATTTTATCTACTATTGCGCTCCGAGAGTCCAGAGAGGAGGGGCTTAGTGCTAGGAAAAATTCTATCTTTTTACACCGCGAGAGTCGAGAGAGGAGCGTTGTAAATCTTTAATCCAAATTTCTCTATTTTACGCATCACTTCGAGAGTCGAGAGAGGAGAGGTGTATGCATTTCATAATCTCATTCTAGTGGAGGAGAGTGAAAGAGATTCCATTTTCTTGCTTGCGACTACGGTTGTTAATTTTGCACAATATTCTTCACTTCTCTTATGTTAGAGATAACTAGGGGAATCTAGGATATTGAGATCTCCGATATCGAGAGATACGGTTGTCTCCGTTTAATTTGTTGAAAGAAACTCGTAAAGCATTCAAATAAAGTATTAGGGATTTGAATATTCATCATAATCGTCGTAGGAAATCTAAAATACAAGACTACTACTTGTTTTCCAACTGGTAAAAAGTATATTTAAATAGTTTATTTAGTTTAAATCTTCTTTAAAGTTTTTATTACTTTTCAAAATCAATTCATTTAATCTACTTGGATTTAAAGAAAACGGTGTAACTAGTATTTGCAAGCATTAGATTAATCACTTCTCCGTAGGAACGATCCTTATTCACACTTTATTACAAGATCCGACACGTGCACTTGCGTATTTACCATTTTCCGCGTATCAAGTTTTTGGCGCCGTTGCCGGGGAAGTGCGACGAATCTAGTGTTTTTCTTGCAATATTAGTGAACCTGAGTATTTAGAGCTCAAGTTTTTATTTTTCTTTTAGATAAATTAATTGTGAAGTTGTTTTTCTTAATTCTCTTTTCATTGTTATTTAAAATTTTCTAAGCGGGCCTTCATAGTGGTTTTGTATTTATACAGATAATTTATGCATCATTTCAATTTGTGAATCCACCCCTACAAATCATGTTTTCGTATTCTAAATGTCGATGGTGCGGGTCTTATAATCATAATAGTTGTTGCGAGTCGCTTAGGGCTCTTGGTAGAACGGTTTACTTGAACCACCTTAGCTCAGGAGCGAACCAAGCGCGCAAACAGTCAATTTGAGATTCGTTGATTACACAGGGACTTTTTTAGCGTGGAAAACCCGGAAAGGATACAAAACCACGTGGCCGGAGCTGTGCCGACCAAACTTCCACTATCTTCTGGGGGGTTACAATTAGAGATTTAGAAGTCGAGCACGACAGGCCACTGCTCGTTACAATATCAAAGAGAGAGAGAGAGAGAGAGAGAACGTTCCGAGGGTGACAGGTCACCTCTCGGAAAAACTAAGTCTTTTCCTTCTGAGAACGGTAGAGAATGAAAGTGAGAATGCCTTGTCCACTTTCGTGGAGACGAAAGTGAGAAGGCCTCGTCCGCTTTCCTGGGGACGAAAGTGAGACCGCCTTGTCCGCTTTCGTAGAGACAAAAGTGAAAATGCCTTGTCCGCTTTCGTGGGGACGAAAGTGAGACCGTCTTGTCTGCTTTCGTGGAGACGAAAGTGAGACTGCCGAGTCGCCTTTCGGGACGAAGGAGAACTTCAAGTCCACGAAGGAGATCTTCAAGCGCCGAAGGAGAAATCCATGGAAATCTTCAAGGAGCTCTCTCTGGTCACCAAGGCGGGATCCCTTCAAATGAAGCCTAGGGGGTCCTTTTATAGCTTTGGCCGGGGGTAGCCCGGTAATTTTGTCGTTGTAACCACCATAACCACCTGGGAGGACGAATCATATTTTCTGGTTCAGAGCCCACGGATCACCATTTTTCGTAAATGACCATGCTGCCCTTCGAGGAAAGGCGACAAGCTGTTCCTGAAAAGTGAGAAACTGAAAAGACAAAAAGTGAGCGAGCCGAGTCGGAAAAGTGAGCGAGTCGAAAATGTGAGCGTGCTAGAAAGACAAAAAGTGAGCGAGCCGAGTCAGAAAAGTGAGCGTGCTCTAAGCGCGCTCAGAAGCGTTCTGAACGCGCAACGAACATCGAAACGCTTTGGTCACGTTGCGAGGCATTCTGAGCGGACGGTGGAACGGAGAATCGCGCCCCCTAAGGAGAAAGCGAACTCAGACCACACCCGGCGAGGGGATGCAGTTTCGGCCGCATCCCCCACGGAAGGAGACTCGGCCGCATCCCCCCATGGGGGTGCGGTTTGGCCACACACCCCTAGGGGGGGTGCGGTTTGGTCGCACCCCCCTATGGGGGGTGCGGTTTGGTCGCACCCCCCATGGGGGGGTGCGGTTTGGCCGCACCCCCATATGGGGGGCGCGGTTTGGCCGCACCCCCATATGGGGGGCGCGGTTTGGCCGCACCCCCCTATGGGGGGCGCGGTTTGGCCGCACCCCCCATGGGGTGGTGCGGGTGGGCCGCACCCCCCATGGGGGGGGGGGGGGGGGCGGTTTGGCCGTACCCCCCTATGGGGGGTGCGGCTTGGACGACCTGGCCGCACCACACGTGAGTGGGGGGCGGGCTATCCGCACCCCACTTGGTGGGGTGCGGACGCACCTCGGTATCGGGGCGTGGCTCCGTGCCCTCCCGTCGCTGTTTATGGTGTGACGTGCTTGCACGACGGATCCTCCACTTCCGCGATCATGGGCTTGACTGCTGGCCTCACCTCTCTTTAGCGGGGTTTTCTCTATATGCACCCCAAGGCCTTTATGGATATGTAACGTAAGCCCCCCAAACCTTCGGAGTCCGAATCTCTGTGCGAGGAGTTCGGAGGTTTTGATTTTTCCGTGGCGGATTCATCCCCTGCTCTATTCACGGCGCCTTGGGTAGGAATTGCTATCGAAGGGTGAGTGTGTGGTTGACTTTATTTCTCGTTGTGCGCTGAGTTGTGATAGCCCCCTGATGGTCCTGCTGCCCTGGTTGCTGACAAAGTGTTGATTGAGGGAAGACACTTTAAGTTGGCCGGTGAAGGGCGTTGGTTCTCTGAGATTGTTGCTGGCTTGCTGCCTAGCATTGATATCCGAATAGGTTGGGTGCTTTCTGCAAAATAACAGATGAACTTGCGCGGTTCTGAGCCCGTGGCTTTTATAAAAAATTAGCTTGCGCAAGTCCGTGCTTGCGGCTTTTTTGCACGAGTCTGTGCTCGCGGCTTTTTTGCACGAGTCTGTGCTCGCGGCTTGGCCGGTGAATAGCGGGTGTATTCAAACCGAGGGTGAACGCAAGGGGGGCAGGCCCCTATGACACCGGGACTCGGCGACGGAGGAGAAGGGCGAACCTTCAATCGACGGCGGTGCAAAGTCCCCGGGGCAAGGCCCCGAAGTGGCCGGTGAATAGCGGGTGTATTCAAACTGAGGGTGAACGCAAGAGGGGTATGCCCCTACGACACCGGGACTCGACGGCGAAGGAGAAGGGCGAACCTTCAATCGACGGCGGTGCAATGTCCCCGGGGCAAGGCCCCGAAGTGGCCGATGAATAGCGGGTGTATTCAAACCGGGGGCGAACGTAAGGGGGGCAGACCCCTATGACACCGGGACTCGACGGCGGAGGAGAATGACGAACCTTCAATCGACGGCGGTGCAAAGTCCCAGGGGCAGGGCTCCGAAGTAAAAAAAAATTCTTATTTAATATAGGTGGCAAAGTATATGCATATTTTCATAGTAAGAAGTTGTTTTACACATAGTTTTTTCAATATAGGATGGGTTCGCACGAGTCTGAGCTCGCGGCTTAGTACATAACATAAGATAAGATAGATTTGCGCGAGTCAGAGCTCGCGGCTTTGCATACATAATATAAGATAGATTTGCACAAGTCTGAGCCGCGACTTTGCATACATAATATAAGATAGATTTGCACGAGTCTGAGCTCGCGACTTTCTTCTTGATAGAAGACTTGATGTTACTGATAGAAGCGGCGCAGGTTCTAGGCGTTCCAGGTGCGTGGTAGAGTCTTTCCTTCCGCTGTTCTGAGCCTGTATGTTCTGGATTTTACGATCGCAGTGACAACGTACGGACCTTCCCAGGTGGGTGAGAGTTTATCTCCTTGGGGGCCCTTTCCAGCCGCCTCAATGCTGCGCGGGATGAGATCTCCTATGTTGATTGGTCTGGGCTTCACCCTTCTGTCATAGAGCCGGGCTACGTGCCTTTGGTAAGAGGCGGCACGCTGGGCGGCGTCGTCCCGGATTTCGGGGATTAGGTCAAGGTTTTCCCAAAGCAGTCCGTCATTCTTGCTGGGATCGAAGGTTAGCACTCGAGTGCTCGGAATGCCGATGTCGATGGGGATGACCGCTTTAGTACCGTAACAGAGGTTATATGGCATCTCTCCTGTGGGAGTCCTCTCTGTTGTTCGATATGCCCATAGTACGTTTGGGAGTGCGTCTACCCATTGTCCCCCGGCTTCTTCCAGGCGCGTCTTCAATCCTTTGAGGATGGTGCGGTTCGTAACTTCTACTTGTCTGTTGGTTTGCGTATGTGTTACGGCGGTATGACGGAGGTTGATCTTCAGGTCCTCGCACATCTTAGTGAAGGACTTCCCGGTGAACTGAGTGTCATTGTCGGCAATGATTGTTGCTGGGATGCCGAAGCGGCAGACGATGTTTTTCCAGACAAATTGTTTAGCGTTCTCTTCTGTGATTTTGGCTAGGGGTTCCGCTTCTATCCACTTGGTGAAGTAATCTATGGCTAGAATGATGAACTTCCTCTGTCCGGAAGCCAAAGGTAGGGGGCCGAGGAGGTCGATTCCCCATTGCGCGAACGGTCACGTGCTTTGGAGTGTGGAGAGCGCGACCAGGGGCTGATGAGGCACGTTGGCATGCAGCTGACAGCTCCTGCATTTTTGGACCAGCTCGGCCGCGTCCTTCTTCATTGTTGGCCAATAGAAGCCTTGGCGTAGAATCTTTTGTGCCAACGCCTTTCCGCCTAGATGTTCTCCGCAGACTCCCCCGTGCACTTCTCTGAGGGCGTAATCTGACTCGCCCGCCGGTAGGCACTTTAGATATGGTACTGAGAATGCCCGCTTGTAGAGCTCCCCGTCCACGATAGTAAACGATGCCGCCCGCATCCGTAATCTGCGTGCTTCTAGGCGGTCTTCAGGGAGGTGTCCGTGCTCGAGGTAAGCTCGTAAGGGGGTCATCCAGGATGACTCTTCCTGGTGGATGGTCGCGACCTCCCACGGTCCTTGAATACTCGGAATCACGATCTCTTCTATTCGGCGTCTTCGAGACTAGTAGCTGGAGGGTGAAGTGGCGAGCTTGGATAGAGCATCAGCCCTGGAATTCTGCTCCCGGGGAATGTGCAGAATTTGATACGACGGGATCTTCTGGAGGCGCAATTTTGCGAATGCGAGGTATTTCGCCATCTGGTCGTTCTTGGCCTCGTAGTCTCCTTCGACTTGTGAGACTACGAGTTGAGAGTCTGCGTAGATAGTTAGGTTCTCTACTTTGCAATAGATGGCGAGTCGAAGACCGGCGATCAGCGCCTCGTACTCTGCAATGTTGTTTATCGCGGGGAATTTCAACCGGAGTACATAATCCAAGGTGATCCCATCGGGACTTATGAGGAGCAGTACCGCTCCGGCCCCTTCAGCTCCAGAGGCACCATCGACATAGAGAGTCCAACGGGGGCCAGTGGTGCCTTCGACAGGTGCTGCTTCTGGTGGGATGGTGTATTCCGCGACAAAGTCGGCGAGTACTTGCGACTTGATGTCTGGTCGGGGCAGGAATTGAATGTCAAACTCGCCGAGTTCCACGGCCCACTTCACTAGTCTTCCTGAGACTTCTGGTTTCTGGAGGATTGCTCATAGTGGGAGTTGTGTCAACACTTTTACTGTATGAGCCTGGAAGTAGGGCTGAAGCTTCCTCGCCGAAAAGACAAGGGACACGGTTGTCTTGTCCGCTGCTGGATATCTGGTTTCGGTGTCGGAGAGGACTTTGCTGAGGTAGTAGATTGGTCGTTGCACCCCTCCCTCATCTTTTATGAGCACCGAGCTAAGTGTCGTGGGCGACACAGCCAGGTATAAGAATAGAGTTTCTCCGGGGGTGGGCTTTGACAGAAGCGGTGGTGAAGCCAGGTATTGTTTGAGTAGTTCGAATGCCACCTGGCATTCGTCGGTCCACTGGAAGCCGGAGTGGCGCGCTCCCCGGAGGATTTTGAAGAAGGGGAGGTACTTGTCTCCCGTTCGTGACAAGAAACGGGATAGCGCAGCGATCCTCCCGTTCAGGCGTTGCACTTCCTTAATTGAGCGAGGTGGCGACATATCCTCCAACGCCTTGATCTTCTCGGGGTTGGCCTCGATCCCCCGATGGGTTACCATGAAACCCAAGAACTTTCCCGTCGTCACACCAAATGCACATTTGCTGGGGTTGAGCCGCATCTGGAAGCGACGGAGAAGCTGAAAGCACTTTCCCAAGTCTCTCAAGTGGTCGCAACGGTGGACTCTTTTGACTAACATGTCATCCACGTACACCTCCATTGTTTCTCCAACGAGGCTCTTGAAGATCTTGTTCATCAGTCTTTGGTAGGTGGCTCTGGCGTTCTTAAGGCCGAACGACATCACTTTGTAGTAGTAGACTCCTCTGTCGGTGCGGAAGGCGGTATGTTCCTCGTCCGTGGGATTCATCCTTATCTGGTTGTAGCCGGAATAAGCATCCATGAAGCTAAGTAGCTCGTGTCCGGCAGTCGCGTCGACGAGCTGGTCGATCCTCGGGAGGGGGAAGCTGTCCTTTGGACATGCCTGGTTCAGATTGCTGTAGTCGACGCACATTCGCCATTTCCCGGAGGCCTTTTTCACCATGACCACGTTGGCAAGCCACGTGGGGTATTCCGCTTCGCGTATGAATCGTGCTTCTAGGAGTTTGTCTACTTCCTCTTCGATCGCCTTCAACCGCTCGGGGTCAAAGTTCCTCTTCTTTTGGATTACAGGCCGGCAGGAGGGGTTGATATTTAGAGAGTGATAAATGACTTCGGGATCTACCCCGGGCATGTCTTCTGTGCTCCAAGCGAAAATGTCTTCGTTCTCCTGCAGAAAGGTTGTGAACTCTTCCCGCTCTTCTTGTGACAAGAGCGACCCGACCTGAACAGTCAGAGTTGGGTCTCGTTGGGAGAGCGGTACCTCTACTAGCCCGCTCACATTTCCGACTCGCTCACTTTTCCGACTCGGCTCGCTCACTTTTTGTCTTTTCAGTTTCTCACTTTTCAGGAACAGCTTGTCGCCTTTCCTCGAAGGGCAGCATGGTCATTTACGAAAAATGGTGATCCGTGGGCTCTGAACCGGAAAATATGATTCGTCCTCCCAGGTGGTTATGGTGGTTACAACGGCAAAATTACCGGGCTACCCCCGGCCAAAGCTATAAAAGGACCCCCTAGGCTTCATTTGAAGGGATCCCGCCTTGGTGACCAGAGAGAGCTCCTTGAAGATTTCCACGGATTTCTCCTTCGGCGCTTGAAGATCTCCTTCGTGGACTTGAAGTTCTCCTTCGTCCCGAAAGGCGACTCGGCAGTCTCACTTTCGTCTCCACGAAAGCGGACAAGGCGGTCTGACTTTCGTCCCCACGAAAGCGGATAAGGCATTCTCACTTTTGTCTCCACGAAAGCGGACAAGGCGGTCTCACTTTCGTCCCCAGGAAAGCGGACGAGGCCTTCTCACTTTCGTCTCCACGAAAGCGGACAAGGCATTCTCACTTTCGTTCTCTATCGTTCTCAGAAGGAAAAGACTTAGTTTTTTCGAGAGGTGGCCTGTCACCCTCGGAACGTTCTCTCTCTCTCTCTCTCTCTCTCTCTCTCTCTTTGATATTGTAATGAGCAGCGGCATGTCGCGCTTGACTTCTAAATCTCTAATTGTAACCCCCCAGAAGATAGTGGAAGTTTGGTCGGCACAGCTCCGGCCACGTGGTTTTTTATCCTTTCTGGGTTTTCCACGCTAAAAAGTCTCAGTGTAATCAACGAATCTCAAATTGACTGTTTGCGCGCTTGGTTCGCTCCCGAGCTAAGGTGGTTCAAGTAAACCGGTCTACCAAGAGCCCTAAGCGACCCGCAACAATAGTGATGAATGTTATATAGGATACCATAGTTATATTTCATATGACTCACCCTATGTGGCACAAATATCCTATGATACGTCATATGTCGAGCCTAATTCTTATAATTACGCACATCCACAACAAGTATCGTTCCCTTATTTCAGCCCGACCCCTCAAAGGCCGAGAAGAAATAAGAAACAATGTTTGTTTTGTCATAGCACTGACCACGCATTAAAAGATTGCATTGCATTTCAACGTAAAAGGGAAGAAGAGGATGAGCCGGCTATTCAAATCGTCTCGTCCTCTTCTCATTCCGGCGTTTCTTCCACCTATGATGATATATACGCAGTATCACCTTGTCTACGAGGGAGTGTTACAGATATTCCTATCATAATTTCTGATGATTGGTGCTTTGACATAGTGGAACCTCCTCTCCCTACGCATTCATCATATCTTTTGGATTCACCCCAGGAGGAACCAATCCGTATATTCTCTGATACTGTGTTTGACACGGTTCCTCCATTGCATAAACTTTCTGCACCCATTTCCTCTAATACTGTTGTAGCCATCCAGCAGGGCGAGGTTACAGAGATTATAGTCGAGGCGCAAAAGTTCGACGAGGGCATCTCACCGGTTGAGGAAGTATCCACTTCCTCGCTCGTTGATGATGCCCATGTCGCTTGCGTGACTCCTATACTCTCTGACATCTCTTGCTCTGCCTTGGATGTCAACAACAGTGTACGTGCTTTGGAGCCTGTTGAGAGTGAGACCGGGACCACTCCCCTGATTTTTAATTATTTAAGTCTTTCTTCTCTTTTATTTCCTAAACCCCCTTCGCCATCTGAGTCTATGCAAGTTGATGAGTCGCAGGTGCATCAAGAGGATATGGAGCGACAAACTCAATTTGATGTGGTGAGCATCCTCTTTTGTGAGGAGGTTGATCCCTCCTTCATCGAGGCAGCCCTACTTGTTGCTTTCTCCCCATGTATTGTCCCTGAGGACGATGACACCTTGCTAGACAAGGATATATATTTTGATGAGATGAGTGAGGAGCATACCTCCTCCTCCTTTTCTTACTTTCTATTTCCCTTACCTGTGAAGTTCAGGTATTATTATTCAGGAGAGGGAGTAACTTTGTTATCTCCATATCGGTACCCGTTACCGCAACGAATATTAAGGCAGTTACCTGTTCACTTTATCTTTCATAGGCCAATAATCTAGAATATTTATAAGGCCTGAATAAGTCATGCTGGGAAGACAATAAACCAAGTAGTTATCTTATTTTTCCTGCATTTTTTTTCAAGTCTGGTTTATTTAGTTGAATTTTATTTTTGTTTGTCTATTTTTCCTTGTTTGTTGGAGCTCATCACTGCAGGTACACTTCATTTGGGCTTATCATCTAAATATTTGATCTTATTTTGCCTCCTGGGCATGTAAAAAGAAGAGATGTGAAGAAGCTTCAGATTGTTAATTATAGGGGAGTATTTATATTCAGTTTTTATTTTGAATGATTAAATCTTTTTATTCAAATATGATTTACTGTACCCATTTTTCAAAAAACATTTTGCTTGAGACTACCAAAAGCTTAAGTGTGGGGGTATGAGAGTAACCTCCATCGATTGGGTGATGGATAGTTTATTGCATAATAATTTGTGGAACCTTACTCTTATTTCAAGTTACGCAATTCATTTTAATTGGTAGACTTGTCATTCCTAAAAATTCAGATTTCTGCATTAGAAGTTAGTAAGATATGTTAGAGTTTCTTTATGTATTTCCTCTATGCACAATATTCATTAAGCAATGATTTACTCCCTACAAAATAACTTTATTAACTTCCAAACATATTGTGGAGGGGTGAGCAAGAACTGAGTCAATGTTGTAAGCTAAGACATGGAGTGTATGTAGTTAATTGATAAAAATGATTAAGGACACCTTTTGATAATTTTGCACCATAAAGCCTACAATTGTTTTGATTATCCCTAAAGCTTTGTGCTTGAGCTTTACCATTTTGATACACATTGACTATACACAATTTTCCTATAAATTTTACTAGTTATTTCTTAGTAAATTTTCCAACTTTGGGTGTTTAATAAAAGAAAAAAAACAAAATGTGTGTCATAGTGATATGTGGCCTAAGTATGTGTACACCTTCTTGGAATGATCCCAACTATGTTCATAAGTAAAAAAAAAGAGAAGAGAAAAAAAATTGGCATAATGACATAGTGATATGTGGCCTAAGTATGTGTACACCTTCTTGGAATGATCCAAACTATGAACTTTAAAAAAAAGAGTTTGATGATGATTAATAAACCTCAAAATATGGAGAATTATTAAGAATTTTAACTAGGGAAATTCCTTCCACTATCAAAATCCATCCTTAAGTTCCTTTCCAAGCCAAAGTGTTTCCTACTGCAAGTCCTAATGAATTCTACTCAAATTGAATTACTATACTCTTGTGGAAGCCAAAATCAAAGACTCAGATTATTCTTATCTTTTCTAATTATAAGGAAGTTTAATGAGTTAAATTGTTTGGGAGTGAATAATTTTAAGGAATAGCACACACAACACTAGGAAATCATAATTGAACTTTAACTCTTATCAAACTAATGGTTTGTGCATGTTCGAAATTTTAATGATTGACATGTTTACCAACTATTAATGTGAATTACTTGAGAATTCTTGATTAAATATGTTTAAGGGTGTTGGGAAAATGACTTCTCTTAACCCCTGAAAATGAGTTGAATATGAATTCTAAGAAAGGAAAATCAAGGTTAAGTAAATATGCGTCGAATAGTATTCGACGCAACGTCGAAGTAGTATCGACGTTCCTTTCAGAATGAGTCGAAGTACCTTTAAGAAGAATTCGACGTATCCTATGTCGACGTAGCTCTGACTTCTAGTCGACGCATCTTGAGAAGTCGACGCACCTTAGTCGACGCACCTTCCTTATTCTCCTCTCGACGTCCAGCCAGGACGAATTCGACGCTTACGTCGAATAGTAATCGACGCACGTCGATTTCTATGATTAATTCAAAAATCGCCAGATCTCTTTCCTTCTTTTATAGATCTGATTTATATGGAATCAATTTATTCTGTATAGCCGTTCTGAATCATTCTTTTCCTCTAATAGATTCTTGGCTAATTTGATTAAATCCATTATGGACATTATTTGAAATCAGAATGAATTCTTTCCTTCTATTGATATAATTATTATGGAAATATTTCTATCTTTCTATTTCTCTGTCTGCTAATCAATTATCCTCCTATAGTATTATTTGAATAAACAGAGCTATAAAATAACAAGGAGGTCGGCAGAGAAGAAAAAGTGATCCACCATTTTACATTTGAAAAAGAGGAAAAGCTCCCAAGTGAAAAAGAGAGAGAATTGAGAAATAGTCCTGCAGCAACCATCAAGCTTCCTTCTCCTTCTCATCCCGAAGTCATACTGCTGCAAACTCTGATAGCTCTCACAAAAGAGAGAAAAGGCCTACAATCTCCTTCTCACTATAGAAGAGAGATTTTATTCACTACTTCTTGTGCTTCCAATCTTCTTGCTAGGAAGAAGATTCTTTCTTGTCTTAAATACTTTTTTTTTTCACTTTCAAATACTGTAAAAGAGTTTTTAGAATCTCTCTTCAAAAAAAAAATTCAGTTGTACTGGTTCTAAGAGTCTCCTTTTCAAAAGACTCAGTTGGTTCTAAGAGTCTCCTTATCAAAAGACTCAGGGTAGTTCTAAGAGTCTTCTTATCAAAAGACTCAGTGCAAGATAGTGAATTCCTACCAAGGGGGTAGAAGAGTGGACTACCCAAAGTTTGGGGAACCACTATATTTCCTTGTGTTGTGCTGTGATTTCTTTTCTTACATTTACTTTCTTTACTTGCTTAATTCTTGTTGGTGTGTGGGAAGCCTTAATCTGTGATCACTACACACATATATATATATATATATATATATATAATTGCACAAAATATTTTAAATCTCTATTCAACCCCCCCCCCCCCCCCCCCCCCCTCTAGAGAATTCTAGTGAGGTTAACTGTGCACTTTCAATTGGTATCAAAGCGAGGTTAATCTAAAAAGGATAACTCCTTGATCAAAAAGATCCTACCTCTTATTTATATATATATATATATATATATTTCTAACAATTATTTTTCACATGGCACAAATCAAAGATTATGCTTCCACCAGACCACCAATGTGCAATCTTGAAAAGTTTGCAGTTTAGAAAACAAGAATTAGGATTTATATGAATTCTATTGATGAAGATTTATTTAATGTTATCTTCACAGGTCCTCCCAAGCCTTATAGAAAAGACTCAAGTGGTGAAGTGACTCAAACACTTGTCCCAAAGGCTGAGTGGATAGTTGAAGAGAAAAAGGCAGGGACATGTGATGCAAAAGCTATAAATATTCTGGTCTCAACCCTCTCTGATGAAATCTTTCAAAGGGTTGTTGATTGTGAATCAGCCAAAGAAATTTGGGAGGCTCTCATAAAGATGGTAGAAGGAAGTGCTGATGAAAGAAAAGATAGGAAGGCTCTATTGATCTCTCAATATGAGAACTTCCAAAAGAAGAATGAAGAAAGCATCTCTGAGATGTATGACAGATTCAGTCTGATCATCAATCAACTAAGGGACTTGGATAGAGAAATCTCTCTCACAGAGATCAATGACAAATTACTGATGAGTCTCCCAAGTTCATGGGACTCAAGGATATGGGCAATAAAAGACACAAGAGGACAAAGGGAAATTTCAACAGATGCTCTCTTAGGAAAACTCAGATCCTATGAGCAACTGCTGAAAACCAGAGAAGAGAAGAAGAGAAGAGAAAACACCCCAACTTCTTCAAAAGACAGGAACATTGCATTAAAAGCAACAGAAGAAGGAAGCTCTGTCACCGAAGAAGAATTATTCAGTTTCCTGGCCAGAAAATTCAAGAAGTGGGTCAGGACAGATGGATCAAAAAGGAGAGAATCAAAACCAAGGTATGACAAAACTCCTACTAAAGAAATTATTTGTTACTCCTGCAGGAAACCTGGACATATTGCCCCAGAATGTCCAGAAAATGCTGAGACAAAGAAAGATCTCAAGAAAAAGGGGAAGAAGAAAGAAAGAGGCTTTATAGCAGAAGCCTGGAGTGATACAGACTCTGAGGACAGCTCCTCTTCTAAGAGTGATAATGAAGAGCCTAAGCAAGAAGATCTATGCGTAATGGCCCTTGAAGGCTCAAAGAAAGATGATGATGCTAAATCATGGAGTGAGACAGGATCAGAAGAAAGCATATCTTCTGAAGATGAAAGAGAAAATAGCCTTATTCTCATAGAGGAATCTGAGGATAAGGATGAGGTAAACATTTTTGATGAAATAGATTTTCAAAGTGACAATTTCAGAAATGATTTTATGGGAATGTGTCTAGATCAACTAAAAGCTACACAAGAAATTAATGATCTAAAAGAACAAATTAATATGGCTAAAAATCAGAGAAATAGAGAGGTTAAAAGCTCTAAAAATTATGAATTAAGGGCTAACATCATAGGAAAGGAAGTAGAAAGGGCTAGAATAGAAAACTAGCTCCTTAAGGATAAGGTATCCCAGGCAAAAGCTTTTGAAGAATCAATAAAAATGAGAAGCCAAACTCTCAAGGAAATCACTGAACAACAAACAAGGAGACATAAAAACCTTGGTCTAGGGGCTGATCCCTCAACCAGCCAAATTCCATCCAACAAACCTGCTTAGATGGTCCCTGTAAAATTCACCAAACCCATCAAATCAAACCAAGAAAAAGACTCACTAAATAAGGAAGAAGACTCCCTCAAGGAAATAAAACAATTTGATGAAACATCATACTATTCAACTGATGATTCTCAAACTTCATCTAAATAAACAACTAAGCCAAGAGAAACAATATATGAAAGAGCAAAATCAGAAAAAGGGAAGAAGAAAATGTATGAAGACACAGTTGCGTCGACTTCATATCGACGCATGAGTGAAAGTGCGTCAAATTCTACTCGACGCAATCTCTCAGATGCCTCGACCTCAACTCAACGCTTGAATAAAAGTACGTCGACATCAAATCGACGCAACTTTGTTCATGCATCGATACCAGATCAATGCTATCTGGAGAAAGCGCCGAATATAAATCAACGCAACTATCAACATACGTCGAATAGATATCGACGCATGAGAACTCAGAGCAACTTAAATGCCTATCCTACAAAAATCTTCCATCTTAACCCCTATTCAGGACCCAGTCACCCTAATCATGATTCATATCCTAATCAACACCTCTATCCTAACCAAACTTTCTATCCTAATCAAAATTCCCATCGAAATCAAACTTACTATCCTAATCCACTCTTCTATCCCTCTCTGAACTCAAATTCTCACAATACTAAGATAATCAAGTGCTACATATGTAACAAAACTGGCCACCTTGCCAAACAATGCTGGCACAATCAATCGAACTATCTGTGAAAATTAGTCCAAGACTAACTTAGAAACCTTTAGGATTAGGAAGAGATAAAAAGAAATAAACACCTAGAATTGTTCAGGAAAATTAAAAGTCACATCGACTCCTAATTGACGCACCGTCGATGACTCAACTCAATAAGTGAAATCGACGCACGCGTCGATTACAATCGACGCATACGTCGATACAAAACCCTAGCATCTTGACGCGGGCTGTATCGATGCTTACGTCGAATTCCACTCGACGTAACGTCGATTTCATGAAAACGAGCGGCAATACTAAAATATTTTCGGTCACATCCACTAAAATACCGAATAAGCCTCGAATAGTGTCGCATTTCGACGTTTCACCTGACTTAAAAAGACTCTTCAGTTAGAAACCTTCACTACTCTGCATCCTTCATCCTTCTTGCTCCTCAGTCCAGCCGATTTCTTCCTCTCTCTCTCACTGACCTAAAATGGCTCCAAAGACCAACTCTGGTTTCGACATTGACCTTGAATCTTTCCAAGCCGCCGCAGAAAACTACAAGAGCATCATTGCTCTGTTCACTGAAGCTGGATTGGACAAACTCATCTCCACAAGATGCAAGCTCTGGAAACAGAGCTCACAGAGCTGATGACTCATGTTCAGATATCTGAACAAGGAGAAATCCAGGGAACAATCTATGATACACCAGTCTCAATCTCTGCAGAACATATTAGGACCACCTTTGATCTTCCATCAGGTATATCCTAATATTATCTTTGTTCAAATAAAATAGTGAAAGGAAATCAATTTCTAAAGAGCAACCTCATAAGTCTTCATCATTCCCTTATTAGGTGATGAATCTATAAACCTCACACCTGATGAACTCAAGCATCTGCTAACCACCATGATGTTTTCAAAGGATAAACCAATCCATCTAAAGAAAATAGACTTTTCTGAGGAGTACAGACTGCTAGCAGATATAGTAGGAAAGATACTACTATGCAAAATTTCAGCCCATGATGCAGTACCCAAGCAGCAACTGAACATCATGGGGGCCCTTGTGCTGAAAAAGAAGGTGGACTGGGCCACATGCTTGCTCAAGATGATAGGCTCCAAATACTCACACAAAGAAAATGCATATATGAGGATTATGAGTCAAGTACTCTTCCACTCCTTCCCTGACCTCTGTAGGTCAAAAGGAATCCCCATTCCTCCAGGGAAAAGAATGTCAATAGCTCTATTCTCCAAATGGACCAGGCAAATCCCTAAGCCTGGTTCCATTCCTGAAAGGACTCCCTCTCCTCCTAACTCTCCTGTTCATCCATCTCCTCCTCCTCCTCCTCAAAGAGACAATCCTTCTCTACCACCATCATCCACTCCAATAGTCTCTACCACCCTCACAACTCCTACTCTACCTACCTCTTCTCAAACACCTGCTCCTCAAACAGCAGTTTCTCCATCTCCTCCTCATACTTTCTCATCCTCTTCACCTCCATTATCACCAATACCTCATTCATCAACTAACCTTTCTCCACTCTCATCACCTCCTCCACCACCCTCTCCTCATCACCAACCACAACATGAACCATCTGCATCCACTGAATCCCTCCTTACTCAGTGCATTACATCAGCAGCTCAAACATTCCAAGCAATGCTGGATGAGCACTGCTCCCAGATTCATTCCTCCATCCTTCACATGCACACCCAAATAGATGGGGTCAGTGCCTCTGTGCAAAATTTGTAGATCTATCTTTCTTCCTCTAGAGTAACCAGGTCTTTCTTAACCTCCCTGGCCAGGAAGGTCAAGAAGGGGGAGAATCTAGATGAAGAGCAGCTCTCCAATCCTAAATCTCACTCTCACAAGTCCCCTCCTTCCTCAAAAGATGATAGTCTTGCACTTCTTAAGACAATTGGAAATGAAGTTGTACCTGAGCTACACTCTGAAGAACAAACAATAGAGGTACTTAATATAGCAAGAGAGGCTGCAAATCAAGTGGTACTATTACAAGGGGAGGCAAGCAGAGCAGACAATGAAGCTGAAAAGGAAAATGTGGCAGATGGTAAGAAAAATAAAGAAACTGAAACTCAGGGGGAGCTGGATACTGTTATGAATGAAGCTGAAAATGAAAAAGGACAGCCAGATGCTGTGTTGGCTGAAGAAGGAGCTAAGGAGCCAGATACAGCTGGAGCTGAAGATGATAAAGAAATTGAAGAAGTAGAAGGATCAAAGGAAGTTCCATCCCAGGGGGAGCAATCTGCTCAGGGGGGGCTAGGTGAACTTCCTGCAACTGAGAAGGAAAAACCCCCCTCTCCTAAAATAGTAGTATTCAAGAGAAAGAGAAAGACTCCTCCTACCCCTCTTGAGTAATGTTTGAAAACAATACTGATATACTTTACCCTATAGTTAAATACTAATTGGTATGAACATGAAGTCTGTTTATATAATTCTGAAAATTTGGTTATATGATCTCTCTTTCCAATTTCTTTTCTGCTTGATTGACATATTTCTTTTCTCTACAAATGCTGTGATACTAGTATAATTTCCCTCTAAATAGGGTTAAGACAAATAGGGGGAGATTGTTGGGAAAATGATTTCTATTAACCCCTGAAAATGAGTTGAATATGAATTCTAAGAAAGGAAAATCAAGGTTAAGTAAATATGCGTCGAATAGTATTTGACGCAACGTCGAAGTAGTATCGATGTTCCTTTCAGAATGAGTCGAAGTACCTTTAAGAAGAATTCGACGTATCCTATGTCGACGTAGTTCTGACTTCTAGTCGACGCATCTTGAGAAGTCGACGCACCTTAGTCGACGCACCTTCCTTATTCTCCTCTCGACGTCCAGCCAGGACGAATTCGACGCTTACGTCGAGTAGTAATCGACGCACATCGATTTCTATGATTAATTCAAAAATCGCCAGATCTCTTTCCTTCTTTTATAGATCTGATTTATATGGAATCAATTTATTCTTTATAGCCGTTCTGAATCATTCTTTTCCTCTAATAGATTTTTGGCTAATTTGATTAAATCCATTATGGACATTATTTGAAATCAGAATGAATTCTTTCCTTCTATTGATATAATTATTATGGAAATATTTCTATTTTTCTATTTCTCTGTCTGTTAATCAATTATCCTCCTATAGTATTATTTGAATGGACAGAGCTATTAAATAACAAGGAGGTTGGCAGAGAAGAAAACAAGTGATCCACCATTTTACATTTGAAAAAGAGGAAAAGCTCCCAAGTGAAAAAGAGAGAGAATTGAGAAATAGTCCTGCAGCAACCATCAAGCTTCCTTCTCCTTCTCATCCCGAAGTCATACTGCTGCAAACTCTGATAGCTCTCACAAAAGAGAGAAAAGGCCTACAATCTCCTTCTCACTATAGAAGAGAGATTTTATTCACTACTTCTTGTGCTTCCAATCTTCTTGCTAGGAAGAAGATTCTTTCTTGTCTTAAATACTTCTTCTTTTTCTTATTTCACTTTCAAATACTGTAAAAGAGTTTTTAGAATCTCTCTTCAAAAAAAAATTTCAGTTGTACTGGTTCTAAGAGTCTCCTTTTCAAAAGACTCAGTTGGTTCTAAGAGTCTCCTTATCAAAAGACTCAGGGTGGTTCTAAGAGTCTCCTTATCAAAAGACTCAGTGCAAGATAGTGAATTTCTACCAAGGGGGTAGAAGAGTGGACTACCCAAAGTTTGGGGAACCACTATATTTCCTTGTGTTGTGCTGTTATTTCTTTTCTTACATTTACTTTCTTTACTTGCTTAATTCTTGTTGGTGTGTGGGAAGCCTTAATCTGTGATCACTACACATATATATATAATTGCACAAAATATTTTAAATCTCTATTCACCCCCCCCCCCCCCCTCTAGAGAATTCTAGTGAGGTTAACTGTGCACTTTCAAAGGGTAAGGAGACTCAAAATTTATGTGTTGATAGATATTCACTCATTCAACTTTTTTTAATGATATATCTTTGTTAGGGACTAGCAAAGAGCTAAGTGTGGGGGTGTGATAACTTCTCACAAAGAAGTTATTTTCACTCATATTTTGTACCATTTGTTAAAAATATTTGTTAAAAATATAGCAAACATGAGTGAATTGTTACTTGGTGAATGTTTGGGGTATTATCATCATTTTCACATGTTTTTATACAGAAATCCCAAATGTACCTAGCTTGGACGGTCAAGAGAAGCATATTTGGAGTGCAGAAAATATGTTACAACATATTATTGCAGTTCAAAAAAAAGAGCTACAACATATTTTGCGCTGTTTGAAGCAGTTTAAAGGATGTAGAAAATATGTTATAACATATTTTTGCAGTTCAGAAAAAAATGTTATAACATTTCGGCGGAAACTGAAAAAATCAAATTCGAAATTGATCAGTTTTGGGCAGTTACGACAACCAAGGGATGCATCCATTCGTCCATATGAGGTCTCTAAGGGGGGCGTATGACTACTTAAGTGCAGGAGGAGAGAGAAAAAAGGGATTCTTCCATCTATCATCATTTTCGGCCATTCTTTGAGAGGATCGAACAAGGAGGAAGTGCAGAACTTTCGCTACGGCTTGGAGAAAGGGAGAATCCACACTTCTATGATCATGTATTGTAAGATCCTTCCAATTTTGCGGAATTCTATCTCAGTCATGAACTAATTTCGTTTAGTCTTGTATGGTGAAAGTACTACGGTTGTTTTGATGAAGTTTTCTACTTAACTTTTATGAATGTTTGATGAGTGTTCTTTATTGAGTTATGAAATTATTGTTGAAATTTTGGACAATGAATTTTATCTACTATTGCGCTCCGAGAGTCGAGAGAGGAGGGGCGCAGTGCTAGGAAAAATTCTATCTTTTTACACCGCGAGAGTCGAGAGAGGAGCGTTGTAAATCTTTAATCCAAATTTCTCTATTTTACGCATCACTTCGAGAGTCGAGAGAGGAGAGGTGTATGCGTTTCATAATCTCATTCTAGTGGAGGAGAGTGAAAGAGATTCCATTTCCTTGCTTGCGACTACGGTTGTTAATTTTGCACAATATTCTTCACTTCTCTTATGTTAGAGATAACTAGGGGAATCTAGGATATTGAGATCTCACTACAACAAAATCGCTTTACGGTGACGTTTTTTTATGTCTTTAGTGATGATTTTAAAGCGTCGCGATAGTTTTCGTGACGTTTATAAGAACATCATAAAATCGTCGTGATTGCGCATGTTGCCGTAGCTCATTGCGACGCTTTCCAAAAAAAAACGTCGTGATTGCCAGTTACTCTACTGCGACATTTTTTTCAAAAACGTCATGATTGGCAATTGTTCTACCGTGACACTTTTTAAAAAAAACGTCATAATAAGTAATTGCTCTATCGTGACACTTTTCTAAAAAATGTCGCAAAAGATGTTCATCCTACCACAACGTTTCTTAGCCAACGTCACCAAAGCCAAAACTAGACAACAACATTTTTTTTCAAAAACGTCGCAAACTAATATATTTATAAAAAAATGAAAACAAATTGTGATGATACTTCTCAAATAATCTATATACTAATCAAAACTCCATTAAACACTTATTTTTTATTTTAATTCAATTTTAGACATTCAAACACAAAAATAAATAAAATGCTCAATAACAAAGAGAGGTGCGTTTAATATTCATTATTTTATTAATAGAAAAAAAAGAGGGTGGGAGATGGCCCAAACCCCTCAGTACATACTAATAGAACTTTCATCCATAATTAAACTAAATACATGAAAAAAAGTATCTACAAAGAAGAAAAATCTATAAATGTGCATTCTTGTACATATTTGATAGTCAACTGATGTCTTCTCCTCTCTTCTTTAGATAATATCCACTAGCATGAAAATCAAGCTGCTACCTGCATCCGAAAATGCAAGAAATATTATTTATTCTGTAGATAAAATAAATAAATTAGATAAACAGTGTTAGAGGTAAAAAGAATATTAGTTAGAACACATAAATAAGAGGGTTTTAGTGTGGTGAATATGATTTAGATGAACCAAAAGTCATAATTCTTCACTTATTTGGTTATTTATATAATAAGAATGCATGTAAAAATTCAGACTAACAACTCAATAAGAGTTGTAGATGTTGCCACCTCACCCTCAGATAGCATCTTGCTCATAACAAACATTATCAAAAGATTTATAATTTTATGGCTAATTTAATGAGCTAAACATTAAGATCATATCCTAACTATTTGGGGTTGATCACTAAATGGTTCCACTAAAAGAATACTTTCGATGAAGTTAAGAGTAAATCTATTGTGAATACCTGTAACATTATGTAGCATAATAATGAAAAGTTCCTTCCGGAAATCCAGCATCTTGCCAAATGGTTTCGGATATCTTCTCCCCTTTCTAGCAATAAGTAATCAGATTGAAAAAAAAAATAAGATTGCATTTGGGATATGTTTCTAAAGTTCTTCGATTAGATAGTTTGGGATGGCACACCTTGGAAGTACTTTCACCGGACCAAAGAAGATAAAAGCAAACTGGAAGGAAAAAAATAACAATGGAAAATTAAGAAATTCATATGTAATCAAATGGTTTCGGATACCTGTGGTTTGGATGGTGTGGATGTCATCAAAATTGGATAACTTGATCATAGCCTTCCCTTGGGTTCTCTTTCACCAGCCTTGCCTGAGCTGGTATATGTGGGTGATGATATGAGAACGCAGTAAGTTTAATAATATTTCTCCTGTATTTCTTTTTCTCATTGTTGTAATAACTATGTTTGCTTCGCTTAACAACAACTTTATTGAATTTCATGAACCATAATATATGATGAGCGCAAGATACATTAGTAAAATATAATGAATTCTCATGTTCTATGGAAATGCATACAATACCATGGAAATCTGAAAACATAGACATCATCTTCATCATTGCAAACCCTGCAAATGTTTGCTGGAGAGCTGGAGTGAGTTCATTCACAGGAAGATCTACGAAGGACTGAAATCAAAGAAAACCCTGCAATGCAGGTTATTAGACCGTTTGATGTAGATCCTGAGGGCATTTTTTGGTGGAGAACTGGAATGGGACTGGTTCTTAGACCGTTTGCTGGAGAGCTTGACCAACAATCCTGTGACAAACAGGGAAGAATACCCTGGAGAAAATTAAATATCTACGAAAGGAAATCGGAGAATGGTGAAGCAACGGGTTGGAAGGAAAACCTGGAAGAAGGCAATGCGGCGGAGTAGCTGCCGCGGAGACGATATGTGGAGCTGCGGGGAGCCGGCGAGGAAGATCTGGGAAGGACGGTCTATGGAGGAGGCTTCGCCGAAGAAGGGGCTTTGTCGAGTGGAGCAGAGGTTGCGTGGAGGTTGCTTATGGCGTGCGAAGTGCTTGCGGCGGGGGACAGTCGAGGGGCGCTGCTTCTTGAGGCATGCGGCAGTCGAGGAGTTGCTTTTAGGTTGCTTGTTGTAGAGTCTTTTCGGGAGCTGCATATTTGATTTGAAATAAAGTTCCGAAGGAGGAGATTAGCTGGCAAAGGCAGAAAAGTGAAATCAAAATAGTGCATATTATTTTAGATGGCCGAAAAATCCAAGGAATGACCGAAAAACCAAAGAAATTGTGCACTGAGAGAAATTCTGGGTGGTATTTTAGGTATACTAAAGTTACACCATGAATGCCTTTGGTCTTTCCTTATATAATAAAGATATAAATTCGTCGGTTGGACAATACGGATGACGACCTTCGACACAAGTGTAGCATAAAAACCCAATGAAAATAGGCTCTATGCATGAAATTGAAGCTTAAAATAAAGCTTAATCTGAATGGCACACAACTTAAGCTAAAACAGACCATGGGAAGCATAAAACCAACATGAAATCAGAGTTTCTGAACCCTAACATGTTAGGCGCACCTTCAATGATCGAAATGAGCTTAAACAAAAATCAGCAATGGAGAGAAAAGGAGAGAGAGGAAGACAGAGGGAAACAACAACAAAAAAGCTTGATTGGATCTACCGGATAGGAGCAAATTATAGCTTGATAGTACCATATATTTAAAATACAGACATAAATCATGCAATACATGATCATTGAGAACCATTTCTAAGACATTGAACCCTTTCTGGATACTTCTCATTTAATCAATTTCTTTGCATCAAAATATTTGTAGGAGTTTATATAAACATTATTTCTTACTTACGCAACCCTTTCTGGAGTTTCTCTAATCAAGGCTTTTTCAACCTGAATAAATCAACTTCCTTCAATTGCTCATGAAGTAATATAATAGAAAAATAAGCAATTAGAAAATCAGATAATAGTAGAAAAAAGAATCCAATTGTCCCTCCATAAATAATTTTATATTAAAATATTACATGAAAATTTTGGAAATGTATATTTCATTTTTATTTAAAAACATGTATTTTGTAACAAAATAATTCATTGTTATTTTTGCACCAACAAAAATAGTTGTTATTTTTGAACGTAAACGCAAAATTCATATACATAGGAGCATTTGATATGAGGTTATGATCTGTCATCTTAGACTTTGTTTAATCGACTCGTCATTGATCGATGCAGTCATTTTCATCGTTACGCAACTCATGATACTTACAATATTGGAACATTCACCTAACGACTCATCGATCAATGTAAACATATTCTCCATACAGAAAGAAATATCTTGGTATGATATATTGCAGGGCATTCCATAACTAGTAACATTTGACAAGATCATTGAGCTACAGGCCAAAAAGTACATGGCTACATGATGTACGTATGTATGCTGACCCTAACAGTTATGTACGTTTGTGGAGACATATATAATATCCACAGTGAACACATTCATATTATATATATATTTAATTACTTGTATCAAGCTTACGATCGAGATCGTCGCTATCATCAATATAACTTCACTACCATCAAAAATATCATTATATATTAGAACTTTAACAGAAGATCGTATGTTTTGATGACGCCGCGCTCACCGTCTGCCGCAGCCGTCTCCCGACCATGGGAGTGCGGATAGTCAGGTGTATGGTGATGGGTGTGCGCATAGCAAAATACCCTATCATGGCGATGCGCATAGCCAAGCGTATGATTATAGCTAGGTATGCGCATAGCAAAACATGCACCCCCATCATGAGGTTACAGTGTGTGCATAGCCAAGCATAGTAGTACGTTATGGGTGGTGCTCATAGAAATTAAATACCCCATCATGGGGGTGTGCATAGCCAAGCATATGGTTATAGCGCATAGCGAAATACCCCATCGTACATGCATGCATGGGGGTGTGCATTCATATAGTTATGTGCGCATAGCAAAATATTCGGCCATCATGGGGTGCGCATAGCCCCAAGCGCATAATTATGGGTGCATGTGTGCATACAAACTACCCATAGCATTGGAGTACGCACATAACCAAGTGTATGGTTATGGGTGTGTGCATATAGATAAGGCTGATATATATCATCAACTTAAACATGCATAATGTGCGTCGTATACATACTTCATGATGTATTTCATGCATCATGCTTACTAAGTACATGACATGATTCATGTTCAATCATTTGATAAATGATAACTACATCACTTATATCCCTTTTAACAAAAGATCTTTTGAAATGTTTGATAACAAATTTTGACAGAAAATCATATGTTTTGATAACGTTTTTTAAAAAAAATCGTCACGAAAGATAAACATGTATGCCGACGTGTTTTCATGCAAAGCGTGGCTAATGCTAAATTTTTATATTGGCGACGTTTTAAAAAAAATTGTCGCTAAATGTAAACGAACGACGACGTTTTCAAAAACGTCACAATAAAAACATTACTTTAGTGACGTTTTAAAAATAATCGTCACAAGAGCTCAACACGTATGGTGACATTTTCCCTAAAAAACATAGCAAATGCTATTTTTTTGCATTAACGATGTTTATAAAAAAAATCGTCGCTAAATATAAAACTAACAGCGACGCTTTCAAAAACGTCGCAAAAAAAAACGTCGTCGTAGAGACTATATCTTGTAGTGTCTCCGATATCGAGAGATACGGTTGTCTCCGTTTAATTTGTTGAAAGAAACTCGTAAAGCATTCAAATAAAGTATTAGGGATTTGAATATTCATCATAATCGTCGTAGGAAATCTAAAATACAAGATTACTACTTCTTTTCCAACTGGTAAAATTTTTTTATTACTTTTCAAAATCACTTCATTTAATCTACTTGGATTTAAAGAAAACGGTGTAACTAGTATTTGCAAGCATTAGATTAATCACTTCTCCGTGGGAACGATCTTTATTCGTACTTTATTACTTGATCCGACACGTGCACTTGCGTATATACCATTTTCCGCTTATCAGGTGCCTTGGGTAGGAATTGTTGTCGAAGGGTGAGTGTACGGTTGCTTTTGTTTCCTTATTCTGTTTAGGCGTTTCTCGCTCTGCACAGCGTTGTGATAGCAATCTCGTGGCTCCGATGTCCTGGTTATTGTCGAAGTGTCGGTTGAGGGAAGATGCACTAAGATGGCCGGCGAAGGATGTTCGCACTTTGGGGATTGTTGCAGGCTTGCTATTTAGCGTTGATACATGAATAGCTTGATGGTCTTTCATAAAATACCGGATGAGTTTGCGCGGGTCTGAGCCCGCGGCTTTTTCATAATAATAAATTAGTTCACGCGAGTCTGAGCTCGCGGATTTTACATAATAAAATAGAAAATTAGTTTGCGCGAGTCTGAGCTCGCGGCTTTTAGAATATAGAATTGGCCGGTGAATAGCGGGGGTTTTCAAACCGTGGACGAACGTAAGAGGGGCAGGCCCTTACGACGCCGGGACTCGACGGCGGAGGAGAAGGGCGAACCTTCAATCGACGGCGGTGCAAAGTCCCCGGGGCAGGGCCCCGAAGTGGCCGGTGAATAGCGGGTGTATTCAAACCGTGGACGAATGTAATAGGGGAAGGCCCTTACGATGCCGGGACTTGACGGCGGAGGAGAAGGGCGAACCTTCAATCGACGGCGGTGCGAAGTCCCCGGGGCAGGGCCCCGAAGTGGCCGGTGAATAGCGGGTGTATTCAAATCATGGGCAAACGTAAGAGGGGTAGGCCCTTACGACGCCGGGACCCGACGGCGGAGGAGAAGGGTGAACCTTCAATCGACGGCGGTGCGGAGTCCCCGGGGCAGGGCCCCAAAGTGGATGATAAAAAGCCTTTTTTTAAGAAGATAATAATGATTTTTCTTAATCAAATGTAGGTGTCAAAAACACATTTTTCATAGTAGAGAATCATTTTGCGTGTGGCTTTCGTAGTACAAGATAAGTTTGCACGAGTCTGAGCTCACGGCTTTGTACATAATATATAATATAAGATAAGTTTACACGAGTCTGAGCTCGCGACTTTGCATATAATATAAGATAAGTTTGCACGAGTCTGAGCTCGCGGCTTTGCATATAATATAAGATAAGTTTGCACGAGTCTGAGCTCGCGGCTTCCTACGTGATAGAAGACTTAATATTACTGATAAAAGCGGCGCAGGTTCTGGGCATTCCAGGTGCGTGGTAGAGTCTTTCCTTCCGATGTTCTGAGCCTGTATGTTTCGGGTTTTACTACCGTAGTGACAACGTACGGACCTTCCCAAGTTGGTGAGAGTTAATCTCCTTGGGGGCCTTTGTCGGCTGCCTCAATGCTGCGTAGGACGAGATCTCCTACATTGATTGGTCTGGGCTTCACCCTTCTATCATAGAGCCGGGATACGCGCCTTTGGTAGGATGCGGTACGCTGGGCGGCGGCGTCTCGGACTTCGTGGATTAAGTCAAGATTTTCTCAAAGCAGTTCGCCATTCTTGTTGGGATCGAAAGTTAGCACCCGGGTGCTTGGAATGCCGATGTCGACGGGGATGACAGCTTTAGTACCGTAACAGAGGTTATAAGGCGTCTCTCCTGTAGGAGTCCTCTATATTGTGCGGTATGCCCATAGTACACTTGGGAGTGCATCCACCCATTGTCCCCCAGCTTCTTCTAAGCGTGTCTTCAACCCTTTGAAGATGGTGCGGTTCGTGACTTCCACTTGCCCGTTAGTTTGCGGATGTGCTACGGCCGTGTGACAGAGATTGATCTTCAGGTCCTCACACATCTTGGTGAAGGATTTCCCGGTAAACTGAGTGTTGTTGTCGGTAATGATTGTTGTTGGGATACCGAAGCGGCAGATAATGCTCTTCCAGATAAACTGTTTGGCATTCTCTTCTATGATATTGGCCAGGGGCTCCGCTTCCACCCACTTGGTGAAGTAGTCGATGGCTAGGATGATGAACTTCCTCTGCCCAGATGCTAGAGGTAGGGGGCCGAGGAGATCAGTTCCCCATTGCGCGAATGGCCATGCACTTTGGAGTGTGGAGAGCGCGACCGAGGGCTGATGAGGTACGTTTGCGTGCAACTGATAACTCCTGCACTTTTGGACTAGCTCGGTCGCATCCTTCTTCATTGTTGGCCAATAAAAACATTGGCGTAGTATCTTCTGGGCCAAAGCTTTCCCGCCTAGGTGTTCTCCGCAGATTCCCCCGTTGTTGGGTATTGTATCCACAATAACCTTGATTTGTAGAAAGTTTACTATGAATCAAGACTGAATTGCTTGTGTATTTGATATACTTTTCTAGTATTGTCTTGCAGGTTCACATTGCTAAGTGTAAACCAATGTCAGGTCACAGTGGGTCAATGAGCACAGTCTCTTACAATGTAATTCCTCATTGTATGAGATATGGTGTTGACTCATATGTGATCTCTCTATTGGATGCACTTCATAATCAAGACAAAGGAAGCTAAGGTCTTGGAGGTGTAGCTGTATTCAAAGGAGAAGCCTAAAGAATTTCTTCCAAGTGTATTTCTCGAAAAGCTAAGTGTATTTCTCGAGAAATCTGAAAAGCTCTCGGAAAATCCTTTGATTTTCTCGAGGAGTCTTCTTAGCTGAAACTTTCCGAGAAAATCTTTCCTCTCGAGAAGTTGATTCGATTTCTCGAGAAGTTCTTGTTTCTTCCGAAAAGATTAAGTTTATCTTATTTCTCGAGAAGATCTTTGTTCTCGAGAAATCCCCTATTTTCTCGAGAAGCTCTGTCAATTTGTTTGAAAGCCTCTTTTTCCGAGATCCAGCTGCGATTTCTCGAGAAGTCTCCTTTCTCTCGAGAAATCTGTTTCTCGTTCCTTCAAACTGTTTTTGCCGACTTCTGTTATCCGTCTGTTTGACGAGTTTTCTTTTCGGGCTTAAGGTTTAAACATTCTATTAAGACCTCCTCCTATAAAAGGGCCTCTCTCTCAGATTAGAAAAAAAGTTTTGATTATTCCTTTCCGATTCTCTCTCTCTCTGAATCAAGAAGTCGCAATTTGCCATGCGTGTCGCCATCTCTGGAGATTGTTCTGAATTTCAGATTTCTCATCTCCAAGTGGAAGAATAGATTCGATCGATCGTTGCTCTATCCTCTCTGATTCTATTGGATCGATTCGAACTCTAGAAGATTAGATCTGAATCAATTTGGATCTTCTTCTTTCATCAAGCCAAAGTTATTCAGATTTCAAGGAAGAAGAAGAACCCTAAAGAGATTTTTAGATCTGATTATTATTGATAAGTATTGTTTCATTCATCTTTCAATTGATTGTAGGAGAAGTTTCTCCGAGTTGTAGGAGCTTTGTTCTCCGAGGTGTAAGAGAGTTATTCTCTGAGATTGTAGGAGATTTGTCTCCGAGTTGTAGGAGTTTTGACTCCGAGAATTGTAGGATCTTTCTTGATCCGAGATTTAGTGTAGTAGTCAATTCTAGCGATGGTGCTAGATTGGCGAGGCCGGCAAGTGGAGTACCCAAGAACGGGGAACCACTATAAATTTCTTGCTCCGTCTGTGATTGTGGTTTGCATTATTTGTGTTCTTTATTATCAAGTTTTTATTTCCGCAAAAGACACAATTATCACCTATTCACCCCCCTCTAGGTGATTTAGGTTAGCAATTAGGTATTACAATTGGTATCAGAGGTAGGTTGTTCGTTGTAAGGTTAACACCTTGAACAAGATTCTTCAATCTTATTGCTATCAATCATGGAAAAGTGCAAGGAATCTTCCTCGTTGAAATTGCCTATCTGCACCAAGGGTAATTTCCCCATGTGGAAAGAGAGAGTGAAATTCTACATGGAGGCTGCAGATCCAAGAATCTTCCAAGTCGTGCAAGAAGACCCTCATGTGCCTATGACTGCTTCTACAATTGACCCTCTCCTAAGATTGCCTAAGAAGATGATGGATTTGACCAAGGATGAGATCGCTCTCGTTGCCTTGGATAAAAAGGCGAAGAACATTATTGCCAGTGCAGTGGACGATTCAATGTTGCAAAACCTAATTCACTGCAATTCTGCCAAAGATATGTGGACATTCTTAATCGTTCTTATGGAAGGCACCGAAGAAGTAAGAGATGACAGAAGATCTCTTCTGAATCAGGAGTATGAAGCATTCAAGCAGGATAAGAAGGAATGCATTGCTGATGCATATGAAAGATTCTTTAAAATAGTAAATGGCCTAAAGAATTATGGTCGGGAATTCACTAATGGAGAACTAAATGACAAGTTTCTGCGATCCCTAACAAAGGATTGGGATAGTAAAATAGTTGCCATCAGGGAATTCGGAAAGCTACCCAACCTAGACCCTCAGAATCTGTTTGGGAAATTATTATCCCATGAGCTTCAAATGAACATTTGCAAAACAGAAGAAGATGGGAATAGAATTTCTAACAAGGAAAGGACCTTGGCTATGAAGGCCGAGAGTTCCAGAAAGAGCAGAGCATTGTCTCCAGTTAGAGCTTTAGAATCTGATGAAGAAAAAGAATCTGAAGCAGGCTCCTCCAATTCTGAAATGTCTGATGGGGAGTTTTCTCTAATCTCCCGACAGTTTAAGAAACTGCTGAATAAAAGAAGACAAATGAGGAACAAGCCATCTTCCTCAGACTATAGACATTCACATCGTGAAGGCGATTACTATAAGAAAGGCTCAAGCAAAAATGACAGGTATAAATCCAAACCGAACAAACATACTTCTACTGACATTATTTGCTATTGTTGTAATAAGCCAGGGCACATGATCACTGAATGCCCTCATAAAAAGAAGGAGGGTGGAAGAAAAGATGTGAAGAAACCCACTAATGGGAAAAAGAAAAACAAAAGAAGTTTCGTAGCCAAGAAGGCTAAAACACTAAGCGATAGTGATTCAGATAAATCAAGCACTGAAGAAGAAGCATACTTTGGGCTTATGGCCATGACAGATGATGAAGAAGAACCCCCATACACTGGGAAGGTAAATTCTCACACTATGCTATCTGATTCAGATTATGCTTCTGCTGAACAAAAAGATTATATCTCTGATGATGAATCTAAACTTATGACTCAATACACTGAAATGCTTCAAAGCTTTGACAAGTGCCGAAAGGTTGTCAAATCTCAGGCTAAGGAGATCAAGTCTCTTAAGGAAGTGGAATCTAATTTGAGAAAGGAAGTTGAACAACTCTCTTTCCTCAAAGAAGAAGTCCAAGTCTTAAAAGATAAGATCAAAAGCTCGGATGAGCTCCTTGATCGGAGAGAGAATTCTATCAAGATTTTGGAAGAACAACTAGCCGCTGAACGAAAGCTGGTTGAAAAGTTTTCTCAACCCAAAACAATTCTTCCGCTCATTGATAGATTCACTGCTCAAGCAAGTACTAGTGGATTAGGTCATGTGGCCGGTCCTAGTAACTCTACTAAGGGCTCCCAAGCCAATAAGAAAGTCATGAATGCTAAGAAAGCCTCCATTGAAGAGAAAGGGAAAGCCCATCAAAAGCATGTACCATTTCAGAAAGTTATTTTTCCCTCAAACATTTATGACATGCAAAGCACTTATGGTCACTTGACCCAACCAATTAAGTTTGGACCTGTCAATGACTATAAGGGATGGACCAGTCCCCGAAACTTCGGAGACAGTGCTTTCAAGGCATCTCATGAAGAGATAAATCTAAGAGACTATGATCCTTACGTTCACGGACATAATGTGAAGAGAGCACCAATTGTAAAGGCTGTTGCACACAAGCCTAATGAGATAGCACTACCTTGTGTGTGCTGTACTCACGAAGCATCCACTTCTAGAAAGAATACTCCTGCTAAACCTAACATTCAAAGAGTTCAGCAGGAGAATGCAAAAAGAAGGTACAACAGGTTTAACTGTTGGTGCTGCGGCAAAACAGGTCACTTTGCCGTGGATTGTTGGTTCAATGTTTCTTATGCTTATAGATCACAAGTTGACACTGCAAGGAAGACCACTCGCAATGTTAACATTCAATGTGGATCTCGACTAACAAGGGACCAAGGACCCAAATTTGTTTGGGCTCCTAAGGCAAGATAATCTGTTCTTGCAGGTATGTCCAAAGGCCAACAAAAATCCTATCTGGTATTTGGACAGTGGTTGTTCTCGGCACATGACCGGGACAAGAAGTCTATTGCAAAAATACACTCCAGTGGTGGATGGACCAAAAGTTATTTTTGGCGGATCAGAATGTGGAATTACTAAAGGCTATGGTATGATTTCTAATGGCAATGTATCTTTCTCAGATGTGGCTTATGTGGAAGGATTAGAACATAATCTGATAAGTATAAGCCAACTATGTGATAAAGGATACATAGTCGATTTTCATAAAAATCAGTGTCTGATAAAGTCAGCAGAGAATTCTGAAACGATTTTATCAGGGACTCGGTGTAGGAATATCTTTTGCTTAAATTTTCTGTGTTTATCCTCTTCTACACCAGTGTGTCTTTTAGCCAAAGATAGTGCATCTCTTGTTGACCAATGGTACAAGAGACTAGCACATATAAATTTTAAAACTATTAATAAATTGTTTTCTCAAAACTTAGTGCGTAATGCACCAAGTGTTAAGTGCGTTAAAGATAGACCTTGTCATGCATGCATAAAAGGCAAGCAAACAAGAGATACCTTCAAGAGCATTATTGGCAAAGATTCTAACAGGTGTTTATACCTGCTTCATATGGACTCGTTTGGTCCTTTGCAAATTAGAAGCTTAGGAGGTAAGTCTTATACATTGGTTATTGTGGATGATTACTCACATTTTGCATGGGTATTCTTTCTAAAACACAAGTCAGATACTTTTGACACTTTCACTAGCTTTGTCAAGCAATCCCAGAATGAATTTAACTGTTCAGTGGTCAAAATCAGAAGTGATCACGGAACAGAATTTGAATCTGAAGCTATGACAGACTTTTGTGAAAACCTAGGTATCTTTCATGAGTTTTCCTCTCCCCGGACTCCACAACAAAATGGAGTAGCCGAGAGAAAGAACAGAACACTCATTAAGGCTTGCAGAACTATGTTATGTGACTCTTCATTACCAGAATACTTCTGGGCTGAAGCTGTTAATACTGCTTGCCACGTGCAAAACAGAGCACTCATAAATAAGAACCATGAAAAGACTCCTTATGAACTTTTAAAAGGCAAGAAACCAACCATCTCTTATTTTAGAATTTTTGGCAGTAAGTGCTTTGTACTAAACAATGGAAAAAGCATTACAAAACTAAGTTTAGCGAAAAGAGCTTTGAAGGTATTTTTGTAGGCTATAGTAGCCATAGTAAAGCT
Source organism: Dactylorhiza incarnata (assembly GCA_033032865.1). NCBI lineage: Eukaryota > Viridiplantae > Streptophyta > Magnoliopsida > Asparagales > Orchidaceae > Dactylorhiza > Dactylorhiza incarnata. The sequence goes on from JAWHQI010000067.1 coordinate 242,383, forward strand.
TATCGTGTTTTTAATAAGAAAACTCTGGTTGTAGAAGAGTCTATAAATGTTGTATTTGATGAGACGAGCATGCTTCAAAGCAGCTCTTCTAGTTCTTCTATTGAAGTTGCAGGTTCAGAGCTGCAAAATACACACTTACTTGAGCCAGTCAAAGACGACGCTCAAACCTTCGTTAAGATCAATCCCCCAACCTCAACTGAAGAGGAAGATCATCTAAATGAAGAGCCAACTCCAGTGGAAGAAATTGTTCCAGTACTAGAAGAAGTACCTCCTGGTGTTCCGAACAATGCGAGGCATCTTGAATTCAGACATTTGAGGGACCACCCAATTGATCAAATCATAGGAGACCCTCATGATGGAATTAGAACCAGAAGAGGTACTACTAATGAAAATTTGCATTTGAGCTTTCTTTCACAGGTAGAACCAAAGAAGTTTCAAGAAGCAAATGAAGACCCACACTGGATTATTGCAATGGAAGAAGAATTAAACCAATTCAAGCGTTGCAAGGTGTGGACACTTGTTCCACATCCGAAGGATAAGAATATAATTAGAACAAAGTGGGTATACAGAAATAAGTTAGATGAAGACGGAACAATTATCAAGAATAAAGCAAGACTTGTAGCAAAGGGATACATACAAGAAGAAGGAATCGACTTCGATCAGACATATGCACATGTAGCAAGACTCGAAGCAATCAGGATGTTTCTAGCCTTTGCTGCATTCAAGGGTTTCACAGTATACCAAATGGATGTAAGGTCAGCATTCCTCAACGGAAATATCAAAGAAGAAGTATACGTAGAACAACCTCCAGGTTTTGTCAATCCGAACTTTCCTAATCATGTTTATTTACTTCAGAAAGCTTTATATGGTTTAAAACAAGCTCCTCGAGCTTGGTATGAGACGCTGTCTAACTTCCTTCTTGAGAAAAAGTTCATAAGAGGAAAGATAGATAAGACATTATTTCTTAGGGAAGTAAAAGGCAAGATTTTGCTAGTGCAAATCTATGTTGATGACATTATTTTTGGCTCAACGGATGACAACCTTTGCAAGAAGTTCTCAAAACTTATGCAGGGGAAGTTTGAAATGAGCAGTATGGGTGAGATGAAGTATTTCTTAGGACTTCAGGTGAAATAATCTGAAGATGGAATTTTCATCTCTCAGACGAAGTTCACCAAGGAGTTAATTAAGAAATTTGCAATGGAGAGTGCAACTTCTATGAGGACTCCAATGAGCTCAGTTATGTCTCTGGACAAGGACGAGAAAGGGAAACCTTTTGATGAAACCAAATACAGAAGCATAATTGGCTCTTTGCTCTACCTTACTGCTAGTAGACCTGACATAATGTTTTCCACATGTGTATGTGCTAGATATCAGGTGAACTCTAAGGAATCTCACTATACTGCTGCAAAGCGAATTTTGAGATATCTTAAGGGCACACCAAATCTTGGCTTATGGTACCAAAGAAGTAATAATAGCGAACTAATAGGCTATTCAGATGCAGATTTTGCAGGTAGCAGAGACGACGGGAAAAGCACTTCCGGAACATGCCAATTTCTCGGAAGAAGACTTATATCCTGGAGTAGCAAGAAGCAGAATTGTGTTGCAATCTCAACAGCCGAGTCAGAATATATTTCTGCAGGCAGCTGTTGCGCACAACTTCTATGGATAAGGAATCAACTTCAAGACTAAAATATGAAGATCAAGTATATTCCAATGTTTTGTGACTCCTCCAGTTCAATTGCTATAGCAAACAATCCAGTCTCCCACAGTCGAACAAAGCATATTGAACTAAGGTATCACTTCATCCGGGAACATGTGGAGAATGGGGACATCAACTTAAGCTATGTCCCTACGGATAAGCAAATTGCAGATATATTCACGAAGCCGCTGGATGAGACCAAGTTCTCTTTCTTCAAGACGGAACTTGGAATGCTCAACATGGAGTAATGTTCAAGCCAAGGAGAAGGAATCAGTCCTTCTGAAAGAAAAAGGTAGAAAATTCTAAGTCTTTACTGGATTTCTCGAGAAATGACATAGACTTTTCGAGAAATGGAAGACTTCTCGCAAAATGTATTTGCACTTCTCGAGAAATGAGTTATCCCTCGAGAAATGCTCTTTCAAAGTCACAAAAATAGAATTCTGGGATCTCTCGAGAAATCAAGATACTTCTCGCGAAATCAGAATACTTCTCGAGAAATAAGCATACCTCTCTAGAAATTGGGATAACTTTTCGGATTTCTAATTTCTATTTTCCGGGATGCGAAAGGTCAGATATGCGCGTTTATTATTATCTTTATATTAGTTAAATCTAAATTAATTGTCACATCAAACAAAATTATAAATAGGCCTTCGAAAAGATTTGATGTTCACGCGAGCTCTCTCTCCTCTTCTTCTCGGAAAAGCCGACTGTTCGTCTCCCTCTCACGCGAAATCGCAGTTGCCAGTCAGTTGTTCTTCACGATTTTTCTCCTCTTGTGCTCAATTCTTCAACTACAATCGATCCATGGCGCCTCACTCAAAGTCCAAGGTCGGTGTGGGTAGCGAGCTAGTGCGTGAAGGGCTGATTTCGATTTCTGATGACTTCAAGAATTTGTTCTGCTTACTAGAGGCCGCAGGTCTGTCTTTTCTGGGCGAGACACCTTGCAAAATCCTTTTTACAGAGGTAGAGGAGTTCTTCTCCAATGCTAAAGTCAGCAAGAATGGTCGGAAATTGAAATCCTCTATTGGTTCTCAAAAAATCAAAATGACTTCAAAGTCGATTTCAAAATTTCTGAAGTTGCCCCTAGTGGCAGAAGAGGACATCCTTGATGATGATGATTGGTTGAAGGCAGTGACTTTTGTAGGTCTGAAAGCAGCTAAGACTCTTCGGAGACAGTAAATGAATGATGTTGGAAAACTTCTAGTGGACATTATTTCCAAGGTAATATTGGGAAATACTGGAAGTCTGGGTTATGTGTCAGTGGATGTATTCAGCTTCGTCACTTCAGTTATCTGTGGAAAGAAGTGTAGCTGGGCAGATGTTGTGTTTAAAAAGATCAAGGAGAGTATCTCAAGTCCAAACCATGCAAGGATCATTACTCTTTACTTGAATCAATTTAACCCTCAAATATTTGATATGTCCAAAGGGATTATCATTCATCATTTAAAGAGGTTGGATGTGTTCACCATCCAAAGGTGGAACATCAGGATTTCCAAGCCTTCAGAAGGTGGACATTCTCAGGGGGAGCCTTCTGGTCAACAGGATGTGCATTCAGCTCCTCCTCCAGATTCTTCAGCACAGCAACAAGCTCCACCTTCTCCAAGTCATCTACCATCTCCTAGTCAGCTTCCATCTCCAGGACAGCAGCATGTCTCTCCAGCAGTAGATTCAGTTCCTCCTCTTACATTAGATAATACTCCATCAGATCAGGTTCCTCCAGGTTCAGAGATTCCTCCTCCTAATGTGAACACTGCAGTTGATGATGGGCAGAACTCCAGTGATAACCTTGCAGGTTCAGGTGCAGATTTTGAGTTCCATCAAGATGATGATAATGTTTCTGTTCATAACATTCCTTCTCCCCCAGAAAATACTGAGGGGGAGCAAGAGTCCTATATGGAAATGAATACAGAAGCACAGGGACAGCCTGTAGTTCAAGTAGATGAGACTGTGACTTTGTCTTTTCTTCCAGAGAAAAGTATAGTTGTTCTTGAAGAAGTTCCTGAGCCAGTCCAGCCAGCCCCCATTCCTACTCCTCTCTTTGCTGAAAGTACCTTAATAGGTCAAATTGAACTGTTACTCCAAAGGCAGAGTGCCAAGATAGATTTATCCTTCAAGGAAGTGCATGCCAGGATAACAGATATAGAGAAAGCTATGGATAAAAAGCTGAAAGCCTTCCAAGACAGTTCAGAAGAACTCAAGCAGATTGTCATTCAAGGAGGAAAGGCTATTGATCACACCATTAAGGGTGTTGGTAAAGTGTTAGAGCAGATAATTGAGGTCAGAAAGATTCAAGAATCCATGTGTTATAAGGCTGATGAACACTGCTTCAAAATTGTTGATGAAGTAGGGTTGTTCAAAGAATCTGTTCTCCAGACTCTTCCTGTAGAAGTCAGAAAGGGGGAGGACAGGTTGATAGGTTCTATTGATGAGAATTTATTTGCATTTCATAATCACATGAGTGAGAAATTTGATCTACTGTCTCAGGGTGTCCAGAAGCAGATAGCTGATGTCAAAGACTTCACTTCTAGATCTACTTCTTGGCTCCACAGTGAGATTTTTCCTGACTTGGGTATTGACCCTGCTGATCCCCCTCCTCATTATGATCCCCCTCCTCAATATCCTTCTGCACAGTATGAGGCTCCTCAGTTCTCTCCAAGACCAGATGTGTCTTCTGATGTAGAAGTTGTTTCTACTAAGCAAGGTACTAGAAAAAGAAAGTATGGTGAAGGACCTTCTGCTAAGAGATCAGTTCCTGAATCCAGTTCAGCAGGCTCTGGAAAAGTTGTTGCTTCTGAACCTGTGAATTATCCAGAGCTTTGGAGTCCAATCTCAAAGGCTATCATTCTTGATTCTCTTAAGCTAGTTGAAGAGGGTGGAGTGCCAGTAGCTGATTTTTACACTTCTTCTGAATGGAAGCAATATCAAACCAGCAAGATCAAAAGAAAGCTTCATTACAGACTTCACAAGTACAATGATCCTTCAGCTCCTCCAGCTCCTCCAAAGTACCATCCAAAGCCATTTGATTATTACAAGAGACAAGCTCAGAAAGTCAGGGACAATGCCAGAGGATGAAGATCAATCTTTGAAGATCATCAAATTCTTTTTGACTTATGCTTGTGTGAACATTAAATCATAAGACAATTTGAAATCTATATATAGTTTTGATTTTGATATGACAATCATTTTTCATATCTATATGTTGTTTGATGCTCTTTCTATTTGTCAAGTTTTTCTTCCATGGTAGTTTGTTTTCTCTTATGTATTATTATTTTGTTGCAATTCATCTTGGTAAGTATGGTTCTGACTTCTACAAATAGGGGGAGATTGTTGGGTATTGTATCCACAATAACCTTGATTTGTAGAAAGTTTACTATGAATCAAGACTGAATTGCTTGTGTATTTGATATACTTTTCTAGTATTGTCTTGCAGGTTCACATTGCTAAGTGTAAACCAATGTCAGGTCACAGTCTCTTACAATGTAATTCCTCATTGTATGAGATATGGTGTTGACTCATATGTGATCTCTCTATTGGGATGCACTTCATAATCAAGACAAAGGAAGCTAAGGTCTTGGAGGTGTAGCTGTATTCAAAGGAGAAGCCTAAAGAATTTCTTCCAAGTGTATTTCTCAAAAAGCTAAGTGTATTTCTCGAGAAATCTGAAAAGCTCTCGGAAAATCCTTTGATTTTCTCGAGGAGTCTTCTTAGCTGAAACTTTCCGAGAAAATCTTTCCTCTCGAGAAGTTGATTCGATTTCTCGAGAAGTTATTGTTTCTTCCGAAAAGATTAAGTTTATCTTATTTCTCGAGAAGATCTTTGTTCTCGAGAAATCCCCTATTTTCTCGAGAAGCTCTGTCAATTTGTTTGAAAGCCTCTTTTTCCGAGATCCAACTGCGATTTCTCGAGAAGTCTCCTTTCTCTCGAGAAATCTGTTTCTCGTTCCTTCAAACTGTTTTTGCCGACTTCTGTTATCCGTCTGTTTGACGAGTTTTCTTTTCGGGCTTAAGGTTTAAACATTCTATTAAGACCTCCTCCTATAAAAGGGCCTCTCTCTCAGATTAGAAAAGAAGTTTTGATTATTCCTTTCCGATTCTCTCTCTCTCTCTGAATCAAGAAGTCGCAATTTGCCGTGCGTGTCGCCATCTCTGGAGATTGTTCTGAATTTCAGATTTCTCGTCTCCAAGTGGAAGAATAGATTCGATCGATCGTTGCTCCATCCTCTCTGATTCTATTGGATCGATTCAAACTCTAGAAGATTAGATCTGAATCAATTTGGATCTTCCTCTTTCATCAAGCCAAAGCTATTCAGATTTCAAGGAAGAAGAAGAACCCTAAAGAGATTTTTAGATCTGATTATTATTGATAAGTATTGTTTCATTCATCTTTCAATTGATTGTAGGAGAAGTTTCTCTGAGTTGTAGGAGCTTTGTTCTCCGAGGTGTAAGAGAGTTATTCTCTGAGATTGTAGGAGATTTGTCTCCGAGTTGTAGGAGTTTTGACTCCGAGAATTGTAGGATCTTTCTTGATCCGAGATTTAGTGTAGTAGTCAATTCTAGCGGTGGTGCTAGATTGGCGAGGCCGACAAGTGGAGTACCCAAGAACGGGGAACCACTATAAATTTCTTGCTCCGTCTGTGATTGTGGTTTGCATTATTTGTGTTCTTTATTATCAAGTTTTTATTTCCGCAAAAGACGCAATTATCACCTATTCACCCCCCTCTAGGTGATTTAGGTTAGCAATTAGGTATTACACCCGTGTACTTCTCTTAGGGCGTAGTCCGCCTCGCCTGCCGGTAGGCACTTTAGATAGGGCCTGAGAATGCCCGCTTGTAAAGCTCCCCATCCACGATGGCGAATGATGTCGCTCGCATCCGTAATCTTCGTGCTTCTAGATGGTCCTCGGGGAGGTGTCCGTGCTCGAGGTAGGATCGCAGTGGGGTCATCCAGGACGACTCTTCCTGGTGGATGGTCGTAATTTCCCATGGCCCTTGAATACTCGGAACCACGATCTCTTCCACTCGGCACCTTTGGGATTGGTAGCTGGTGGGTGAGGTTGCAAGCTTAGATAGAGCGACTGCCCTAGAATTCTGCTCTCGGGGGATGTGCATGATTTGGTACGATGGGATCTTCTGAAGGAGCATTCTCGCAAGCGCGAGATATTTCGTCATCTGGTCATTTTTGGCCTCGTAGTTTCCCTCAACTTGTGAGACTGCGAGTTGGGAGTCTGCGTAAATCGTCAGGTTCTCTGCTTTGCACTCGATGGTGAGTCGGAGGCTGGCGATTAGTGCCTCGTATTCCGCGATGTTGTTGTTTGCAGGGTATTTTAACCTGAGGTCGTAATCTAAGGTAATCTCATCGGGACTTATGAGAAGCAATCCTGCTCCGGCCCCTTCAGCTCCTGAAGCTCCGCGACATAGAGAGTCCAGCGAGGGCTAGTGGTGTCTTTGTGTGGAGCTGCTTCTGATGGAATGGTGTACTCTACAACCAAGTCGGTGAGTACTTGCGACTTGATGTCCAGCCGGGGCAGGAATTGAATGTCAAACTCGCCGAGCTCTACGACCCATTTTACTAGCCTCCCTGAGACTTCTGGTTTCTGGAGGATTGCTCGTAGCGGGAGCTGAGTCAACACTTTTACTGTATGAGCCTGGAAGTAAGGTCGAAGCTTTCTCGTCGAGAAGATGAGAGCTAAGGCTGTCTTGTCTGCTGCTGGATACCTTGTTTCAGTGTCGGTGAGGACTTTGCTGAGGTAGTAGACTGGTCGTTGCACCCCTCCTTGATCTTTTACTAGCACCGAGCTAAGAGACGTGGGAGAAACTGCCAGGTACAGGAACAGGGTCTCTCCGGGGATGGGCTTTGACAGAAGCGGTGATGAGGCCAGGTATTGTTTGAGAAGTTTGAAGGCCGCTTGACACTCGTCAGTCCACTGGAACCCGGAGTGGCGTGCTCCCAGAAGAATTTTGAAGAAAGGGAGGTACTTGTCTCCCGTCCGTGACAAGAACGAGATAACGCAGTGATCCTCTCGTTCAGACGTTACACTTCCTTAATTGAACGAGGTGGCGACATATCCTCCAACGCCTTGATCTTCTCGGGGTTGTCCTCGATTCCCCGATGGGTTACCATGAAACCCAAGCACTTTCCCTCCGTCACACCAAATGCTCATTTGCTGGGGTTGAGCCGCATCTGGAAGCGACAGAGAAGCTGAAAGCACTTTCCCAAGTCTTTCAAGTGGTCGCAACGGTGGACGCTCTTCACCAGCATGTTGTCCACGTATACCTCCATCGTTTCTCCGATGAGATTCTTGAAGACCTTGTTCATCAGCCTTTGGTAGGTAGCTCCTGCATTTTTAAGGCCGAATGACATCACCTTATAGCAGTAGACTCCTTTGTCGGTGCGAAAGGCGGTGTGCTCCTCGTCTGCGGGGTTCATCCTTATCTGGTTGTAGCCTGAATAAGCATCCATAAAGCTGAGTAGCTCATGGCCGGTCGTTGCGTCGACGAGCTGGTCAATCCTCGAGATGGGGAAACTGTCTTTTGTGCACGCCTTGTTTAGGTTGATGTAGTCGACGCACATTCGCCACTTCCCCGAGGCCTTTTTCACCATGACCACGTTAGCGAGCCACGTGGGATATTCCGCTTCGCGAATGAACCGTGCCTCCAAGAGTTTAGCTACTTCCTCTTCGATTGCCTTCAACCGCTCGGGGGAGAAGTTCCTCTTCTTTTGAATCACAGGCCTGCAGGCAGGGTTAATGTTTAAGGAGTGAAAAATGACTTCAGGATCTACCCCGGACATGTCTTCCGGGCTCCAAGCGAAAATGTCTTCGTTCTCCTGTAGGAAGGTTGTGAACTCTTCTCGTTCTTCCTGCGACAAGAGGGATCCGACCTGAACGGTCCGAGTCAGGTCCTGCTGAGAGAGTGGTACTTCCACTAATCCTTCAACGGGCGCATCCCGCTGCAGAGTAGTTTCATCTCGTAGGTCGAAGTTGTTGAGGCTGAGAGCGGTTGCCTTTGTCGGTTGAGCTTGCTTTAGATAGCAGGTTTTGGCTGCCTCTTGGTTTCCTCTTACAACCCATATTCCTGCGGCGGTCGGGAACTTCATAGCCAGATGCGGAATGGATGGGACTGCTCCAACGATAGATTGGAGCGGTCTCCCAAAGATGACATTATAGGCGGAGGTGGATTCCACCACCACGAACTGGATGTTGTACGTTGACTGTCTCAGAAACTCACCCAATGTGACTGGGAGAGTGATCATGCCTTGAACTGGAACAGGTCGGTTGTCGAAGCCGTAGACGGGCCCGGCTGCAGGGCTGAGCTAATCCTTCGTGAGCTTCATACTTTGCAAAGTGGAAAGGAACAGAACATCAACTGAGCTTCCGTTATCAACCAATATCCTTTTCACGTTAAAGCAAGGGTCCCTGATCCCTGCGCTGATTACGAGGGGATCCTGATGCGGTAGCCATAACCCTTGCAGGTCTTCTTCCCCGAAAGCAATCGTAATGTCCTGTTTGAGCTTCTTATCTTCGTGATCTCTCGTGGGTTTGGCAATCGAGAGGATTTGCGTCGCTAGGAGGGGAGGTCCATCGATCATTTCGATTTCTCCCACCATCGGCCTTCCTCCTCCCGCGCCCCGGGGAGCGGGAGGCTGCTGAGGCTGATTGGGAACCTGGCCTTGCAGGAATCTCCCTAGGAGTCCCTGGCGGATGAGACACTCGATTTTGTCTTTAAGTCTGGTACACTCTTTAGTGGTATGCCCAGTCCCTCGATGGAACTCGCAATACCTGGACTGATCGCCCCTCGGGTTTGGGGCCGAAGCCTGAGGTGTGCGGAGCTCTGGGTTGTTCTGAATGGCGTAGAGCACATTTCTTCTGGTGGTATTTAATGGGGTGTAGACCTTGGGCGGCTGTGGACCCAGGTCTCTTCGGGGATCACGACGACGTTCATCATTGCGGCGTCCCTCGCCGCGCCGTTCTTCTCGTCCATGAGGGGCTTGATCCGACCCCCTCTTCCTTCCTTGGTTACCTTCGAGCTGTCGATGGTGCGCTTCGATGGCCTCGTCGGTAGCTATCTGAGCTTCAACTCGGTGAACAAGGTCAGGATAAATTGACACAGTTTCTCTCATTAGAGCTGAGTAAAAGCCACTTGGGCGGAGGCCTCCGAGGAAAACTCCTCGCAAGAACTCGGGGTCGACTTCCGGGATCTGTCGAGCCTCAGAGGTGAAGCTTCGGAAAAAATCCTTCAAATTTTCTCTGTCGTTCTGGCGGATTCCTGAGAGATGGGAGGGATCTCAGACAATCCTACGATTGGCGATGAACTGGTCCACGAACTGCTGCGTCATTTCTGCGAAGTTGCTAATGGCCCCATCCCGTAGGGAATGGAACCAAGTGCGCGCTTGTCCCTTCAAGGTTGCCGGGAACACTTGACAGAGGAGCTGATCGGGGGTGCTGTAAATCCTCATGATGGTGGTGAAGTGATTGACATGTTCCAAAGGGTCGTCCGTCCCGTCGAATGTTTCAATGTTGGGAAGCTTGAAACCGTTCAGAACCGGATGGGACAAGACCTGAGGCGATAGCGGGGAACCGTAGTGCGCGGGACGGCGGGTGAGAGCTGCGCGTCGCCCCGCCTGGCCATATTCTTCCGCTATCATATTGCGTATCTCTTCTCGTGTGGTTCTTTCTACTGCTCGGCCAGGAGCAGCTCTTCCTTGGCGATGGTGATGGTGGTCAGCTTCCAGTCCTCTGGCCGACGGAGCAGGATGAGCGGAGCTTGCGGCGTCGGATAAGTCTTCTGAGGATTCATCTTCTCGAACGGCCCCCTCGATCGGAGCATGATCGGGAGCTGGGGGCGGTGGAACGTTCAATGATGGAGGCTAAACGGGAGCTCGAGGAGCCCCAAGATTTCTTACGAGAGTCAGCATCTCGGCTTGTTGCTCTTCCATCTACCGAATGCGCCCTTCCAGTGCCCCTCCGGGATTGATCCTTCAGTAGTGCGAGCACTTCTTCTTGCCATTGCAATTGGCGGCAAGTGCTGCCTTCAGTGAGTCTTTGCAGAACTTTGGGAATAGGTTCCCACAGACGGCGCCAAACTGCTGCGGGTCTCTCGGGTGCTTTGGTAGACTGGTCGAATTGAACCACCTTAGCTCGGAAGCGAACCGAGCGCGCTAACAGTCAATTAGAGATTCGTTGAGTACACTGGGATTTTTTAACGTGGAAAACCCGAAAAGGGTAAAAAACCACGCGGTCGGAGCTGTGCCGACCAAACTTCACTATCTTCTGAGAGTTTACAGTTAGGTACTTAGAAATAGAGCGCGACAGACCGCCGCCCGTTACAATAATAGAGAGAGAGAGTTCCGAAGGTGACAGACCACCTGCCAGAAAACTAAGTCTTTTTCCTTCTGAGAACGGTGGGGGAACAAAAGTGATAATGCTGAGTCGCCTTTTGGGAGAACAAAAGTGAGAGTGTTGAGTCGCCTTTCGGGAGAAAGGAAATCTTCAAGTCCACGAAGGAGATCTTCAAGCGCCGAAGGAGAATTCCGTGGAAATTTTCAAAGGAGCTCTCCCGGGTCCAGAAGGCCAGGTCCCCTCAAATGAAGGCTCTGGGCTCCTTTTATAGCTTTGGCCGAGGGTAGCCCGGTAATTTTGCCATCGTAACCACCATAACCACCTGACGGGCGAATTACACTGGTCGATTTGGAGCACACGGATCGTGATTTTTCGTAAATGACCGTCTCGCCCCTCTGGCAGTTCGGGCAGTTCGGGCAGTTCGGGCAGCTTTGTTGAAGGTGAAAAAGGCGACAAGCGGGTCCTGTAATCGGAGAAATTAGAAAGACAAAAAGTGAGTGTGCCCAGAATGTGTAAGTGTTCTGAGCACGCTCAGAAGCGTTCTGAGCACGCAACGAACACGGGAGCGCTCTGTGCGCTCTACAAACACGGGAGCGTTCTGTGCGAGCTACGAACACGGGAGCGTTCTGAGCGCGCTAAGAGGCGTTCTGGGTGGAATCCAGAACCCGGAGAGCGCGCGGCGAGTTCGAAGAGGGGGGATTTGCCCGAACCCCGCTACGGGGGAGTGCGGCTTGGCGCACCCTAAGGGGGTGCAGCTTGGCCATACCCTAAAGGGGTGCGGCTTGGCCGCACCCAAGGCCGCACCCCAAGGGGGGGCTTGGCCGTGCCCCCCATGGGGTGCGGCCTGGCCGCGCCCCCCATGGGGTGCGGCATGGCCGACCACAACCTCAAGCCGCACCCTCCATGGGATGTGGTTAGGTCGCACCCCCCACTATGGGGGTGCGGATAGCTTCACCCCAGTAGTGGGGTGTGGGCTAATCGCACCCCAGTTGTGGGGTGCGGTTATGGCGGCGCGCTGCGTCGGCAGAGTGTAGACTGGGCGGCGGTTTCTTCAACTCCCGTGATCACGTGTTGACCCCGTTGACCCCACCTCTCTTTAGTGGAGTTTTATCTAGACGCACCCCAAGGCCTTTATGGATGTATATCAATATTGACTAAATTTTGTGACTTTTGACATTTTAAATGATATAGACTTATTTTTGACAGTTTAATTCCAAAGCCCAAGATGAAAGACGGAAGTTCTTTCAGTTTTGCTTAACTCATCAGTGGCGTTCTTTCAGTTTTGGTCCTTTAGTGAGTATTTGTTGTTTCGTTTCATTTGATTTATCAAAAAATGCCTCCAACTTAGGATTTTACAATACTTATGATGAACATGACATCTTTTTTTACTCTATTGCAGGAATATTATGCAAATAGGATTTTACAATACTCATGATTTGAAGGAGTTGTGGGCAACCATATTGGTCCAAGTGATTATGTAAGCATTGATATTATTAGCTGGGATTATGTTTCTGAAGCATTGATATCAAGAATTATGGTATGAAGCATTGATATCAAGAATTTTGTTTATGATTCCAATTTGAGCTTCATTATGTTTTTGGAATCAGGAATCCATAATCCTTGAATTTTGATTCTTTTCAATTTTGTTTATGATTCCAATTTGGCCATAGTTGTTTATAGAAAGTTCTTTGTGAGATGTTTTAGACGGACTTCTAGTGTCCCAAGCAACAATAAATAATGGTTTGAAGGAGTAAAATGAACAAAATAATTAAGTTTATTTAAGATATCAAATATATGTAAATTGCTAGTGAATTTGGGGGCGAATAAATTTTTTAATTTTTTTGGGTGGCGGTTAACAACGTACCGGCAAGCCAAAAATTGGGTTGCGGTTAAATTTTTGGGTTGCGGTTAACAATGGGGTGCGAAAAGCCAAAATCGGGTTGCGGTTAACAATCGCCTAATTTTATGGTGTAGATCTATTTTTATTTGATCTAATGGTGTAGAATTTTTTGATAAAAATGTACAATCTCATATTTAGGGAGTGGACTCATCAAGCCAACAAATTTCAAAAAGCACTTTTTTGGAAGAGGGGCGAGTGGGGTCATGGGGGGCTAGTGCACTCGCCAACCACGAGTGAGTGCCACTACAACAAAACTGATTTACGGCGGCGGTTTGTAAAGCGCCGCGAAAGCTTTAGCGAATGTTTACTTATATTTGGGGCGTTTTTTAATAAAGCGCCGCGGAGTTCTATGGCGGCGATCGCATTCGCGGCGATTTAGCGGCGGTTTGTAAAGCGCCGCGAAAGCTTTAGCGGCGCTTGAAAAGCGCCGCAGAAAATCCTAAAAAACGCCGCCGTAGCCTCGTTTTGTTGTAGTGTGCACCCCCTAGCAGCTCGCACCCGCCCCCGATTCTAGGCGAGTCGTGAGTACCCAGCATCATTGGGTACTTGCCAGCCCCAGGCGAGCACGTCGTGAGAGGCGAGTACTCCCCCCCCCCCCCCCCCCCCCCCCCCCGGGGGGAGGGGTAATCCTTTTTTGCCTGCAACTAGCCATACCAAACAACGAGATTCCACTATTGGCAGACCAGTTTGGGTTGCGGGTGGTAATTCTAAAAGGCGGAATTGTGCTATCTGCAGACCAATTTAGAAAAGCTATAAATAGACCCCATATGACACCTTTGGAGAGGATCCTTTCTTCCCTCCTAGAGCTCTCTAGTGCTCTCCAGGGCGCCTAACTCAGCTCTGATTTGGGAAGGGATGTTCTTTTAGATCTTCTGGGTTTGTGGCGGGACCTCCTCATTGCAGGTCACGGGGTCTATTTTTCCACCAGTGTGAGGGAGGTTTCTTGCTCCGATTGTCTGGTCAAGTGTTTGCACTCAGAAGAAGTAAGAGCAAGCTACCACAGTCGGTCTGAACTTCGTTGCCCTACATTTCTGGGTGCAACGATTTGTTAACCTAGGTTTCCGGGTTCAACATTTTGGTGCAGTGAGCGTGGACCATAGCTTGTTCGAAAAATTCTGAGTGAGTCTCATGGCCGGAAGCAAAGGGCGGGGAACCGACCCAGAGAGCTCGCCCCTTTCGGGCGAGTGTGTCAATAAGAGCGACTTCGATGAATTCAGGAAGTCGATCTTGGAGACTCTGCGCATCGCTCTCACATCGCAGGGCAGGTGCTCAAACCATGCGATTCCGGTACTCACCTCACAGGCCTTGGGCGAGTGGGACTGGATAGGTGACCAGTGGAGGAAGTGTTGGTAGGGAAGGACGAGCGGACCCTTCACGCACGGGTTCTATTCCCCAGCCCGCCGGGTACCCGCTACCCAGGTGAGAAGACAGTATGAACACAGTTAGCTCACCAGGTAGGGTCGGGAAGCCTGTTTTGCAAACTGATTCTCCCGGTCTTGGTTCTAGAGGGGTTCACAGAGCCCGTCATGTCCTACTACACGGGCAAGGATGATCCCCTCCAGCATGTTCAATGGTTTGAGGATGTCGTATCCATCAGGCAGATAACAGACGTCTTCAAGTGTAAGTTGTACGCTATCTCGTTCAAAGGAAAGACGAGGGATTAGTTCCACCAGCTTCCATCAGGGACCATCTACAACTTTGAAGACCTGCGTCGAAGTTTCCTGATGCGGTTTGCCACATCAAAGAAGAGGAAGAAAAGTGTCGAGGCTCTTTTCCTAATCCAGCAAGGGGCTGATGAGTCATTGGGGAGCGTCACGGATCGCTTCCAGGAGGAGGTTCTTCTGGTCCATGAAGTGCTCGGGCACACCTTGAAGCTTGTCTTCATCTTTGGGCTGCGGTAAGGGCTGTTCAAGATGAGACTCGCCTGGGATCCCCCTCTGTCCTATGAGGAACTGATAGAGCGAGTGGGACAGGAGATCGAGGGCGAGGCCGCTAACAACTTTTTTGTGGCAGAGTTGGACATGTGGTCATGGAGCTAGAAGAAAGTGCCAGGAGGTTCTCAACAACAGGAGATGAAGAAGAGGGAAGAGCCGAGGAGGCGGGGTTTCAGGGGGCCCCATGGGGGCAGGAACCAGGATGGAGATTTCAGCCACCGGTCAGCCGACCAATCTGGAGGCCGCAGGGAGGACCTCATCAGGGTCAAGGAAAAGGCCACTTCCAGGGGAGGAAACTTTCAAACGGGGCAAGGAAGGTTCAACCCTCCGGGGTGGCGACCAGGTCCGAGGTCATTCCAACCCCCACCCCAATAATCCATGATGATCGGACGAGGGAGAAGAGTAGTGAGAAGGAACCGCTCAGGAGGGGCGTGAAGGGGAAGGGTGGCGATGTCCTACTATGACTTCCACCAGAAGGAGGGGCATGCAACGACCACCTGCCCAGAGTTCTTGGAGGTCAGGGAAGGGAGATGAGTCCACCAAGGATCGAGACGGCAGCAAAGTGCACCTTGAAGGTGACCATCGACGGCCTAACACTCGATGCTCCAGCTTCGGTGCTGAAGCTCGCGGACTTCGACCTTATTTTGGGCATGACGTGGCTCGCGGGGAACCACGCCCAGATAGACTGCCAAGCAAAGAGAGTGGTGGTGCGGCACGATACCACCTCCGCGACGTTCGAAGGTATTGAGCCGATCTCCCTCTCTTCTTTATCTTCTGTCCAGGTAGTCAAGGCCCACGAGCAGGGCGACGAGGTATATCTTGTGTGCTTCGAGATGGCGGAGGTAGAAGCCTCCTTATCAGACATTCCTATAGTACGGGACTTCTCCGACGTATTCCCAGAGAAGTTGCCCGGACTGCCACCGCATCGAGAGATAGACTTTCCGATTCAGCTAGTGCCGGGAGCGAGGCCCGTGTCTCGGGCACCATACCGCATGGCACCCAGGGAGCTGGCAGAGTTTAGGGTGCAGTTGAGAGAGCTGGTAGATGCGGGTTTCGTCAGGCCGAGCTCTTCACCTTGGGGAGCGCCGGTATTATTTGTGAAGAAGAAGGATGGGACGCTCAGATTGTGTATAGATTATCGGGAGCTCAACAGACTGACGGTGCGGAACACCTATCCGTTGTCGAGGATTGACGAGCTCTTCGATCAGTTGCAGGGAGCTCACTGATTCTCCAAGCTTGACTTGAGATCAGGGTACTATCAGCTACGGATCCGAGAGGAGGACATACCGAAGACAGCCTTCAGTTCCCGGTATGGATTGTACGAGTTCACGGTGATGCCCTTCGGGCTCACTAATGCCCCCTCAGCTTTCATGAGCATGATGAACAGGGTGTTCGAGGCCTTTCTCGACATCTTCGTTATCGTGTTTATCGACGACATTCTAGTATATTCCAGGATGGAGGAGGAGCATGCTGGGCATCTGGCCCTAGTGTTGAGGAAGCTGAGAGAACACCAGATGTATGCGAAGTTCTCCAAGTGCCAGTTTTGGCTAAGGGAGGTGGCTTTTCTAGAACACATCATCAGTGGAGCAGGTCTGGCAGTGGATCCGGCCAAGGTGCGGGCCGTTTAGGAGTGGCCTCGACTGCAGTCAGCTTCGGATGTGCGGAGCTTTCTAGGATTGGCAGGCTATTACCGGAAGTTTGTGGAGGGGTTCTCCAGGATTGCCCTTCCGCTCACTTCTTTGACCAAGAAGGACGCCCCATTCGTTTGGACTCCGCAGTGTGAGGCGGCCTACTTGGAGCTGAAGGGCCGACTCACCTCTTCCCCCATCCTTGCACTTCCATCTGGGAAGGAAGGATTTCAGGTTTACACAGACGCATCATTCCAGGGGTTGGGAGCAGTGTTGATGCAGCATGGTCACGTGATCGCGTACGCTTCCCGACAGTTGAAGGTACACGAGAGGAATGATAAGTAGTATTTTTATAACTTTTTAATAGAAAATCTTGTAAATATTTAATATGAATTCTCTATTTTATGTCAAATTTAGGTTATAAGTAGTTCTTTTTGTAATTTTGATTCTAACTTAGCTTAATTTCGATATTTGCAGATTTTTGGGACAAATCGGGAAAAATGGCATGTCACGCCCTCGGTCACGCCCGTGACCAAGGGCGTGTAAGCTGAAGATCAGTCCAGAATCGATGCCGCACTGTTTGAACCAGTCCACACCAAGTCACGCCCCAGGTCACGCCCGTGACCCAAAGTCACGCCCGTGACCGGGGGCGTGTAATCTTAGAATCGTCCACGTGGAGCCGCCGTCGAGACGAGGAGATGCTGTCGAGAAGTCAACCTAAGTCACGCCCGTGACCCACATGTCACGCTCGTGACTTTCCAGCGTGATCCCTGCTCTACCGCCGCGCCGAATTCCAGCCCACGCCGCATTTAATGCACACGTCCAAAGTCACGCCCGTGACCATGTTACACGGGCGTGTAATGTCCAACTTTTCTGTCGCCGACACGCCAAGCCCACGCCGCTGCCAGATCCAATGTTACAGTGATTACACGCCCTTGGACACGCCCGTGACCGAGGGCGTGTAACTTGAAAATTTTGCCTATAAATTCAGAGGCTCTCCTTGAGTCCAGGGTTCAGAAATTTGGAGATGGGGAGGTGCTGTTAGAGCTGAGAGTGAGTTTTTCAAGTTAATGTTCATGTTTCTTAAGGCTTTCATGTTCTCCTCCTTCCCTTTTCATGCAATGTTGTAGTGTAACTTTCGTGTACTAGTTTTCTTAAGCTTGCAACTTTCATTTTCATTAGCCTTGCACTCTTAATTTAAGGCTTGTAATAGTTCTTTGATTTTCAATAAAATTAGTTTTCTCTTTCATGTTCTTTTTCTCCTTAAGTAATTTCTTCTTTTTCATGCAAGGTTAAATTTTTCTCTCCTTAGTAATGTTCTTTTTTTTATGCAATGTCAATTTCTCTTTCTTTTCATGCAATGTTCAAGCTTTTTATTTAGTTTGAATTTAGTTTTAATTTTAGTTAAGCGAAAACAAACCACCTCAAATTTTCGTCGATAAAATAATAGTGATTTTCCTCGAAGTAGAAGTAATCAACGCGCCCCGTGGAATACGACCTTGATATTCCTAAATATCCTATACTATAGACGATAAGGTACACTTGCCTTTATCGGATATAGTTTTGGAGAAAATCTCAACCTTTCACTAAAAATCTTAAATCCGCGCATGCAAATTTCATATCAAGTTTTTGGCGCCGTTGCCGGGGACTTTGCGTAGATATTTTGAAAAGAGGATAGCTATTAATTTTATCATGCTTCTTTTTATTTTAGTTTGCTTTTTCTAACTTTCAAAAAGAAAAAGAAAATATTTTTAGTTTTTCTTCTTCCTTTCTTCTCTTTTTAGTGTATGACCCGAGGTAGCACTTCGATTCTTCCTTTTGATCCGGAGATCGAGCGAACCCTTTTTAGGCACCGCCGTTCTCGTGATCAGGGAAATCAAATAGAATCCGAAGAGTCGATCGGGGACACTAACGCAGCAAATATGGATCATAATCTTAATCCTCCTAATCTTAACGAGCCAAATCCTAATGAGGACGCGCAACGGACCATGTCCTATTATGCGCGGCCGAATTTGGAAGGCACACAATCGAGTATTGTTCGCCCCACGGTGGCGAACAATAATTTTGAGATCAAGTCCAGCATCATACAAATGGTGCAACAATCGGTGACCTTTGATGGTCAACCGGACGAGGATCCAAATTCACATATCTCTTACTTTCTTGAAATTTGCGACACTTTTAAGATCAATGGCGTCACCGATGACGTCATTCGATTACGTCTTTTTCCTTTTTCTTTGCGGTCTAAGGCCAAGCAGTGGCTGGGCTCCCTACCTAGGGGATCCATCACTACATGGGCCGAAATGGCGGAAAAATTTCTTAATAAATATTTCCCGCCTTCAAAGACCGCTAAATTGCGCACGGATATTGCATCGTTCATGCAAATCGACTCGGAGACTCTCTATAACACATGGGAGCGCTTCAAGGAGCTTTTACGTCGATGCCCTCACCATGCACTTGCCACTTGACAACAAGTGCAAGTTTTTTATAATGGCTTAAATCTCCAAACGAGGCAAATGATTGATGCGGCCGCCGGGGGGACATTAAATAATAAAACCCCGATCGCCGCTCAAGAGCTTTTCGAAGAGATGGCCACAAATGCGTATCAATGGAACATGCCCCGAGCGCGGCCTAATAAGCCGGCCGGAATTTTTGAAATAGACGCAAACGCAAATTTGGCTTTACAAGTTGAGCGCTTAACAAAGCAAGTGGCGGAGATGTCTGCTTCCTCCACCACTCCTCCTTGGGCCAATAACGTTTTAATTGAAGAACATGTTGACTACATGGGAAATCCACCTCGGCCTTCCTATAACCCGAACACCGCTCCGTATAATAACACCTACAATGCGGGTTATAGGAATCATCCGAATTTCTCATGGAGCAACCAAGGAAATGCTCAGCGTCCTATGAATTTAAATCAACCTCCCCCTAATCAACTTCTTAACTTAACTCCGCCTCAAAATTTGATTTCTCAAAATTATAATCCACCCGGTTTCCCACCGCAACAGCAAAAACTCTCTCCGATTGAAGAGGTTTTTGCAAAATATGTTGCTACAAATGAAACGAACATCCGGAACCTTACCGGATCAATCAAAAATTTAGAGAATCAAGTGGGCCAACTCGCAAAGATGATTTCTGAGCGTCAACAAGGAGCACTACCGGGTAACACCGAGCAAAATCCAAAGGAGAGCGCGCACGCGATTACACTCCGAAGCGGGAAGGAGGTGGTTCAAAAACAAGACGAACCCAAGGTAATTTCCTCTCCTCCTCCTCCTACTTTTAATTCATCTTCGAATTTGCCCGCTACGATAGCTCCGCACTCTTCTATTTTAAATCCGCGCGCTCCTACTTCTAATATTCCGTATCCATCGAAATTTAAAAATGAAAGCGCCGAAAAAAATAATAAAAAGTTTTTAGATGTTTTAAAACAAATCCATATTAATGTTCCTTTCTGCGAGGCTATCTCACAAATGCCTAAATATGCGAAATATCTTAAGGAGTTGCTCTCCAATAAAAAAAAGTTAGAAGATATTTCGCATATTTCTTTAAACGCAGAATGCTCCGCGGTTGTACTCAACAAATTGCCGAAAAAAGCAAATGACCCGGGACGGTTTTCCATCCCATGTCTTTTTGGCAATTCGTTAGTAAAACACGCCTTAGCGGATCTTGGAGCAAGCATCAACCTTATGCCGTTTTCTTTGTTCAAAAAGTTAGGTCTAGGAAATCCAAGGCCCACTCGAATGAGTATCCAATTAGCGGATCGTTCTTTAAAATATCCGATAGGAATAGTGGAGGACGTGCTCGTCAAGGTTGACAAATTCATCTTCTCGGTGGATTTTGTCATTCTTGACATCGAAGAGGATGCCGAAGTACCCCTCATACTCGGCCGCCCCTTCCTTGCCACCTCCCGCGCTATTATCGACGTAAGTAACGGAAAGCTCCTCCTACGGGTTATGGGCCTATCGAACGGCGTACAAGATCGCTATCGGGTGTACACCGTATCGAATGGTTTATGGCAAGGCTTGCCACCTTCCGGTCGAATTAGAACATCGCGCATTTTGGGCGCTTAAATTTTTAAACCTCGATTCCACTCTAGCGGGAGAACAAAGAAAATTTCAAATGAACGAATTAGATGAGTGGCGAGCGAACGCATATGAGAGCAATAAATTATATAAGGAGCGAACAAAGTTTTATCACGATAAGCATATAAAATTTCCAAAAACTTTTTCGCCGGGCGATCTCGTCCTCCTTTATAATTCCCGCCTTCGCCTTTTTCCGGGAAAACTAAAATCCCGATGGACCGGACCCTTTATTGTTAAAGAGGTTTGGTCCTATGGGACAATTTTAATTTCCCACCCGGAAAAAGGTACCTTCAAAGTTAACGGGCACCGCCTTAAATTATATCTTCCGGGAGAGTTACCAAATGAAAAGAGTGATTCAATTGTTTTTCAGCCTTTAATATGACCGGCAAGTGGGTCAAGCTACGCGACCTTAAACAAAGCGCTTTTGGGAGGCACCCCAAAGTTATCTTTTTATTGTCTTCTCTTGTTCTTTAATATATTTTGTAGGTAATCGTCGCTTCCCCTCGCAAACTTCAAAAATCAGGGAAGCCCCTTCTCTTTCTTCCTTCTCCTTTATCATGCATTTCCTTTTTATTTTGTTTCGCACTTTTTTTTTTCCTTTACTTCATACTTAGTTTTAAACATTGGGGACAATGTTTAACTTTAAGTATGGGGGTGTAAATAGCTTTTTTGTAAATAGTTGTTAAATCAGAAAATTTTCAAAACAAAAAATATATATATATATTTCTTATGTTTTCTTCTATTTTAGCACTTGTAAAACCCAAAAACTCAAAAAAAATATAGAAAACAGAAAAATTTAAATCTTGGAAAGGGACGTTTGGGATTTTATCCCATCACACCTCCTAGTACCTTGCGAACCCTTCACCGGGTAGCCCTTGGGAAGTCCAAGACTTGCAAAAAAAATTTTTTAAGTTTTAAAACTAGTTCCCTTTCTTTGTAAATAGTTTTTAATGAGAAAAATTCAAAAAAAAAAAGATAATATCAAAAATTCCAAAAAATTCTTATTTCCCTCCTTATTGTTTTTGTGATTTCTTAGAAATCTAGTTGAGAATGTTTATAAGCATGTTTAAGTTTTTAATTGACTGAAATTTTGCTTATCATAGTTTGTTAATTTTAAATTTGAGGTAATTTTGATTTAAGAATCATCTTATGATTTTAAATTGATTAGAGAATTTTGTTAGCATGACTTCTCTTTTTATTTTTAAATGGCTTCATTTTGTAGTAAATTTCCTAAACCTCTTTAGATTTTAATTATATTTTCTTCTAACTTCTTAGATCTTAGGAATTTTTAATTTTACTAGAATTTGCTCTCAATATGATTTAAAGCTAGCTAGATTTTTTTTCCCCTACCCTACCCCTTTGATGGCATAAAAAAATGTATTAAAAGATCATATGTCATCGGAATAAGAGGATAAAATTCATTATTCCCTAAAACATATGCACCCAAAATATTTGAAAAGATTATATGGCATGGAGTAAGAGGATAAAATTCATTTACTCCTAAACCATATACATTTTGGGTTTTTATTAGAAGAGAAAAAAAAAGAGTAAGAAAAAAAAAGAGAAGGAAATTTCATGATAAATTCCATTTCCTCCATTCAAAAATTTTTCTTCTTATGCCAAATTTTATGAAATCCCCCTTAGCCAATTATCATTGTTCTAGTTTTAGTTAAAATTTATGGAGAGAGCAATATTTAGTAATTTACTTTTCCTTAAGATTCTTTTAAGATAGAGTTCTTATAATTTTAATTTAATTTAGTTTTATAATTTCTACAATTTTGTCAAACTACTTAATTTTCTTGAGAAGTTATTGCCTAAACATTTTTCCCTCTTTTCAAATCATCATCATAATTTAGGACTTAACTCCCCCTTGAATTTACTCTTAACTTAACTTTTGGTTAAATGAAATTTTAGTTTTAAATTAAAATTTTTTTAAGGATGTCTTATAAATAATGTCTCACACTTTTGCTCTGGAATAGCAAAACCTCAAGTATGGGGGTATTTGATAAGTAGTATTTTTATAACTTTTTAATAGAAAATCTTGTAAATATTTAATATGAATTCTCTATTTTATGTCAAATTTAGGTTATAAGTTGTTCTTTTTGTAATTTTGATTCTAACTTAGCTTAATTTCGATATTTGCAGATTTTTGGGACAAATCGGGAAAAATGGCATGTCACGCCCTCGGTCACGCCCGTGACCAAGGGCGTGTAAGCTGAAGATCAGTCCAGAATCGATGCCGCACTGTTTGAACCAGTCCACACCAAGTCACGCCCCAGGTCACGCCCGTGACCCAAAGTCACGCCCGTGACCGGGGGCGTGTAATCTTAGAATCGTCCACGTGGAGCCGTCGTCGAGACGAGGAGATGCTGTCGAGAAGTTAACCTAAGTCACGCCCGTGACCCACATGTCACGCCCGTGACTTTCCAGCGTGATCCCTGCTCTACCGCCGCGCCGAATTCTAGCCCACGCCGCATTTAATGCACACGTCCAAAGTCACGCCCGTGACCATGTTACACGGGCGTGTAATGCCCAACTTTTCTGCCGCCGACACACCAAGCCCACGCCGCTGCCAGATCCAATGTTACAGTGATTACACGCCCTTGGACACGCCCGTGACCGAGGGCGTGTAACTTGAAAATTTTGCCTATAAATTCAGAGGCTCTCCTTGAGTCCAGGGTTCAGAAATTTAGAGATGGGGAGGTGCTGTTAGAGCTGAGAGTGAGTTTTTCAAGTTAATGTTCATGTTTCTTAAGGCTTTCATGTTCTCCTCCTTCCCTTTTCATGCAATGTTGTAGTGTAACTTTCGTGTACTAGTTTTCTTAAGCTTGCAACTTTCATTTTCCTTAGCCTTGCACTCTTAATTTAAGGCTTGTAATAGTTATTTGATTTTCAATAAAATTAGTTTTCTCTTTCATGTTCTTTTTCTCCTTAAGTAATTTCTTCTTTTTCATGCAAGGTTAAATTTTTCTCTCCTTAGTAATGTTCTTTTTGTATGCAATGTCAATTTCTCTTTCTTTTCATGCAATGTTCAAGCTTTTCATTTAGTTTGAATTTAGTTTTAATTTTAGTTAAGCGAAAACAAACCACCTCAAATTTTCGTCGATAAAATAATAGTGATTTTCCTCGAAGTAGAAGTAATCAACGCGCCCCGTGGAATATGACCTTGATATACCTAAATATCCTATACTATAGACGATAAGGTACACTTGCCTTTATCGGATATAGTTTTGGAGAAAATCTCAACCTTTCACTAAAAATCTAAAATCCGCGCATGCAAATTTCATATCAAGGAACTATCCAATGCACGACCTCGAGCTCGGAGCGGTCATTTTCGCCTTGAAGACCTGGAGACACTATCTTTATGGGGTTCATTGTGAGATCTTCTCAAACCACAAGAACCTCAAGTATATTGATACGCAGAAGGACTTGAACCTACGTCAGCGGAGGTGGTTAGAGTTCTTGTGCGACTACACGTACACATTACATTACCATCCAGGCAAGGCCAACACTGTAATGGATGCTTTGAGCAGGAGAGGAGGTGCACCAGGGGCAGAGAGCCGTGTGACGGCTATGGAGTTGATTCAGGCTTTGGAGGACATGCACATTACAGTGGTATCCAGGGCCGACCCCGAGACGTACATGGAGTATCTAGCGTCCTTGAATATTGTCTGCGATATTCGGGACCGCATTCGGGAGGCACAGTTGCAGGACCCTGTCTTGGAGCCAGTATTCAGATCGTTGGTGGACGGTATGGCAGGGGACTATTCGTTGAGAGATGATCTTATTCACCATCGAGACCGAGTCTACATCCCAGCCGGAGGAGGTATTAGAGAGGAGGTGCTTAGGGAGGCTCATTGCTCCCAGTACTCAGTGCATCCAGGGATCACGAAGATGGCAGCAGACCTTCGGAAGGTTATGTTTTGGCCAGGGATGAAGAGAGATATTATACAGTATGTGGCGCACTGCGAGGGCTGCCAGCGCGTGAAGGCGGAGTGCAAGAGCCCGGGAGGATTGTTGCAGCCTTTACCGGTACCTGAGTGGAAGTTTGAAGACATTTCGATGGATTTTGTGCATGGCCTACCTCGCTCCCGCTCTGGGAATGACTCGATATAGGTGATAGTGGACAAGTTGACGAAGGTAGCTCGGTTTATTCCGGTACAGAAGGAGGGGCCAGTCGGTGACCTAGTCAGGGTGTTTGTGGAGCAGGTAGTCAGATATCACGGGGTGCCCAAGACGATTGTATCAGATAGAGATGGACGCTTCACTTCGAGGGAGTGGAAGGTGGTCCAGGCTTACTTGGGGTCCCGGTTGACATTTAGCACGACGTTCCATCCACAGACTGACGGTCAGACTGAGCGCACCAACCGAACTATGGAAGACCGACTGCGTTTGTGCATCCTATATACGGGCAAGCCCTGGGAGAGACTGTTGCCTTTGATAGAGTTTTCTTATAACAACAGTCACCAAGCTAGCATTGGAATGGCACCTTATGCCGCACTGTACGGGAGGAAGTGCAACACACCACTTTCCTGGATCCAGGACGAGGACCCGAGGTCGTTGGGTTCAGATTACATTGAGGAGTCAGATGCGCGGGTAAGACTGATCAGAGAGCGGATGCTGGAGGCCCAGAGCAGACAGGCGAAGTACTATGATGTGAGGCATCGTATGGTGGAGTTCCAGGTAGGAGAGCGCGTGTTCTTGAAGATTCGTCCTATGCACGGGGTTTCTCGAGTGCAGGGGCACAAGAAGCTCAGTCCTCGGTACGTGGGGCCTTATTTGATCCTGGAGCGGATCGGTCCTTTGGCATACAGGCTGGAGCGACCGCCAGAGTTGGAGAACCTGCATGACGTCTTCCACGTCTCTTCTCTTCGGAGATCCCTGCTTCGCCCTGAGCAGCATGTTACATCTACTTCAGGCCCGGTGGCGCCCGATCGGTCAGTCCTACTGGAGCCTATCCGGATCGACGATACAGAGGTCCGAGTCCTGCGGCGAAAGAGTGTACCATTGGTGAAGGTGTTGTGGTCCAACCACGGATGAGAGGAGCACACATGGTATCCCATGGACCTCATGCAACAACGCTACCCGGAACTCTTCACTTCGGGTACAACCTAAACCTCCTTGCAAATTCCTTTTACCTTATATTGCGTAGAACTCGTAGACCCGATCTTAAATTTCGGGGACGAAATATTTTTTTTGTTTATTAGGATTTGTAACATCCCCAATCCTTCTAGGCTTATTGGAAATGTTAGGGCATAGGGGTGAGGTGAGTGGCCACAAGGGCCTTAGGCTAGGGTAGAAATTGCTAAGTGCACACCAAAGCTCAAAAACTAACCTAACCCTAAGCCCCTCAACTAGGTCAATTGACCCTCAATTGTCCAAGTTGACCTCACTTATGATGCCCTAACCACCAAGGGAGACCTATAGGATGAGAAGTGCACTTGGGTGGGACCCAATTGCATGGAATTGACCAAAGTCAACTATAGGTCAACTTTAACCAAACTAAGTCAATTAGGATTCAATTGACCCTCAAATGTTCAAATTGACCTTACCACCACACTCTAAACACTTTAAGGAACCCATTGGACCCAAAAGCCCCATCATGGTGGGACCAATTGACCCCAATTGACCAAAGTCAAACTTTACCCAATTTTGGTCAAATCTACACCCTTTGATTAAATTGAGCCAATTGGAGCCCCACCATGGACCAACCTATGTTGGGTGATGATAAGGGACCCATGACCCCCAAGTGGGGTCAACCCACTCACCTTGGTTGACCAAAGTCAACCATGGTCAACATAGCCCATTAAAGGTTAATTTCAAGCCTAAATTGAAATGAACCCTAACACCAACCAATTAACCTCAATCATGGACCTTAGGCCTTGCCTTCAGCCCTAGACTGAACTACACATTGAGCTTGATTAAATCAATGGAGGGGGGGGGACCAAAAGTTGATCGAAAGGTTAAAGCATAAAGCAAAAGGCTAAAAGCATTCCCCTCCTCTACACTCCTCCTCCCCAATCAGTCTTGGACCCTTCCCTGATTGCTGGGGGTCTGAGCTTGATCCAGATGGAAGCAGGAGGCCGGCAGCTACAGGAGGGTGGCAGCAAGGGGGCACAACCGAGGAGCTCGATTTCAAAACCCCCTATAGAGGCCTCCCCCTCCCATTTCAGCCATCCCATTAGCTTCAGAGCACTGAGAGCAGACGAAAACCACATCTGGAGCGAAGCTTTAGCTGAAGAAACGAGTTCGGGAGCGGGATCACCGGAGCAAGGATTTTCCATGGTAAACCGCCGCCGGAGCCGCCGCCACGCGCCAACAACAGTTCGTTTCTCCTCCCCTCCCCCCGTGCTAGCTTCTCATCACAAAAGATTGAAGGATCGGGCTCAATTGAGCCCGAATCCACTCGTCGTTTTTATGGAATTCGGCTCGAATCGAGCCACCCAGGCTCGCCGGAAAACCCCCCCTCCGGCCGCCATGTCGCCGGGAAATCGTAGCCCCGACCACCACGAAGGTGGTGGCGGTGGTGGCCGGCCGTGGTGGCCACCAGGTGGCCGGGAAATGGGGGAAGAAACCGGCCCAGCGCGGTTGAATCCTGGCCATCGGCTCAAGGAAGAAGATGAGCCGCCATCGTCTGATTGCGCCAAGATCCGTGCTGATCTCCTTTTTCCTGCATTTAATTAATTCATTATACTTGTTATTCTGCCTCAAACACTCAGTGCTCTTCAAATAAAAATTAGGGCCACTTAATGGCCGATTTAGAATAAGTGCCCAACATGAAAGTTGTAGGCCTAGGTCTTAACTTTCATTTGGCTTTGAGTTTAGGTCATTTGGTGACCTACAGCTCCCTAGGGAGCTGTTTTACTAGGACTTGTCTTACACTAGGTCAGTCCATTAGAAAAATTACCTAGGTCAAACCCTTCAACATTTGGAGCTGTGCTTTTAACCATGGCTTGGTATACCCTAGGGGCACCCCCTGCCAAAAGGGCAGCCCTTGGTGGACACTTTTACTTAGGGTTTTTGTGGTAATTATGATATTTAAATTAAGTTGATTTTTGGAGCATTTGATGTCCAAATGACACCAAACTTTGGTGGCATACTCTTTAGTACATGAGTAGTGCCTAACTAAAATTTCACTCCATTTGGAGTTGATTTGATATGGAAATTTGGAAACCCTAATGAGGGCCTTTAAGGGTCAAATTAAGGTTTAAATCAATTTGAGGAGTTGAGTGTGTTAGCCTCCTCCCATCATGATGGTTATGTAGGTATGGATATACAAATGCATATGACACACCCTAATGGCCCAATTGGAGCCATTAGGGTGGTGTGATCTAAAACCCTGAGGGTAAACCCTTAAGGGTGCAAAGTGAGATTTGCGAAGGGCTTAGGACCAAATGTGCTTGCCTTGGCTCATAACTTTGTGGTTATGTTTGTAGGAGCATAAAATGTCTTAGGTAATTTAATGGGAATTTCTAGAGGCATCTAAGTATTTTTCTTCCTAATATTTGAAATTGCCACCTTTGCCTTAATAAAATAAAATACAAGGTCATATGACCTTGTATGACTTTGATATATTATCAGAGGCTGTATTAGGGTGAAATAAGGCTATGGTAATTTTGTTATGAGTTATGGAATCATTATTCCTTGTGTAGGAAATTTCAAGTGCTTGCTAGCTTAAGGGATTTTAATTTTGAAAAATATTAAATCATGGGGTAAAATTGTGAAATTTGGTTAACTGTCATTCAATGCTATTATATACCCATGATAATTGTTTGGAAGCTATTAGAATTGTATTTCATGTACTTCATGTAGAAATTAAGATTTACATCACTTGAGTATTTAATCTTTTTAAAATATCAAATCATGGGGCTTTGTCATGATACTTGGTGATCTGTGATTTTAGGTTAATCTATGCCCATGACCATAGTTTGGAAGCTTTTAGATTGGTGATTAATGTACTTTATGTAGAAGATGAATTTTACAGCACTTGGATATTAAATCCTTTTAAAATGTCAAATCATATGGTAATGACACATTCTTTTGGCAGAGCACTCTAGGTCCCCATATGAACATTGGGTAATTTTTGTAGACTTTTCAGAAGTTAAATTACTATTTTTCCTAATTATAGTAGCATTTTGGTAATTATACAATTATGATGATATGGTAGGCCAAATGGCATCCTAGGGTCCTGATACTCAGTTAACCACCTTGATATGGTATATTACCTTACTGATAATTTTCATATACCATGAGAAATCATTTTGAGGGTAGTTCATGTGTAATTTGACTTAAGTCCTTAACTACTTTAAATTAAAATAAATACCAAATTAATATGGAAAATTATGAAAATTGGACAACACCTTATTAAGGTCAGTAGTAGCTTAGGATAATTATACCAGACCCTGGAGATGAGTTTTTAGAAGGATTCCCTTATAGGGTTGATGGATAGTTCAATTTGGTGGTCTGCGTTTAGTAAAAAAAGAATTTTGAGTTTTTGACAATTCAGATCCCTAAGTAGTGGATAGGGGTTATACCCAATCAGTAAATGAGATATAGCACACCATGAACCAAGGAGGGTCAATCCTAGGGTTAGTTGTGAGGTTGTGCTAGAGATAACGTAGGAGGAATGAAGGTACGTCCAACCCAATTGGGTCAGACGGGTGTTGAGCTAAATCATACTAAGCATGTGAAATGATGAGGGTGAACCAAATGTTATCCACCAACTAAAGTAATTGTCTTGAAGAGGAAAGTGGGGTTGAGCCCATTGATCTGTAGTACCGTTAGGGGCCCCTTACGGAGTACACCGCGGGAAGTCCAAGATTCACCCTAAATATAACACTAACCAAATAGTAGGCAAGAGTAGCCTAAGTGGGAATGCAGACTGGTATGGATCCCCTCCGGGAAGGAGATGGGTTGGATTAGCTCGTGTGTTAGTCCCTGAGCCGGAAGCTCGGGTGGACACTGTTAACACCTGTTACTTATTCAAATAGTGGCGAGTCTTCGGTACTAGGCTAGTCGTGTCACCGACAGTAGTACGTTGACTCAGGTGAGGGTGAGGTTTAGAGGGCCGGTAAGGTTGAGTACCGCGGTCTGGAAGACAATCCCTAATAACCCACCCCGACCTTAAAGTCTGGTGGATTCCAGCAAGAGTACGCAGGAGCTCCGCTGTTGTGTTCTTAGCGTTGAGGAGTACATGAGGTCTAGGCTTGGTAGTGACTATACCCGCCTAGGATGTGGAGTGTCCGATCCACTACCACCGTGAGCCACGACGGTCGGTACCCAAAAGGTTGGCTTCCTTTCAAACAAATTGGGAACTATAAAGGTCTGTGCGCATAGAGTCGTGTGGGTGAGTCACATTGCATAAATTCATTTAAAACATCATATCCATAGCATAACATAACATACACATAGCATACCCTCATCATATAAATTAGTATGGGCTCTTTTATATGATGGGTTACCTGGACATCTTAACTTATATGTCGTATGGGCGTTCATATAAGTTAAGGTACGAATCTGTGATGGTAGCTTAGATTTATTTGCTGCACTGCATATTTTTCCTATTTACTGCTTATTTCATTGCTCTACTTTACTGCCTTATACCTGCACTATACTGCTAGCTAGATTTTATTGCTTTACTTATACCTGCTAGAATAGTGTCATGTCACCACCATCTTGTTTACCCCTTGTCTGTCCTCCGCTTCTTCCTCCCGCTCGGTGCCTAGGAGTCGTGGAGGGAGGCGAGGACAAAACGGCTTAGCCTTTATGACTAACGGTCGGTGTGACCGCAGGAGTCCGAGGAGACGGAGTTGTCCCGCGCGCAGCAGGACGTGATGGCAGGACCTGAGCAGCAGATGCAGCGCACTACTACGACGCCACAGGTTGATGATTAGATAGCTAGTCTTCCGCATTTTGAGAGTTTTGATGTAGTCTTCCGCATGTTGTAGTGAGAGAGAGATAGTACTCTATTTTGGATATGTATCGGGCATAAGCCCCCTTTTTGCTTGTACTTCTCTTTTGGACTTTCTGTTCTCATTATATATTTATATATGATGTTGTGATTGTGGACATGCCTTTCTTTATGTACTCACTTTTTGGCATAATTTACTTATGATCGTAAAGCCGACAGGGTTGGTGCTGAGCGGTGTTAGTCGACCCGAGTGTCGGTGACACCGCAAGGCAGCGATTCTGGGCGAAGATCCACCTCAACCATGCGATGCGGGAGAGGTTCGATTTTTCAAGTACCCGAGCGGGTTTTGGAAAAAGAGATCTTACAGTGCCGACCGCTGATCGAACCTGCACGGAAGGAGACTCGGAGGTAGTCAGAAAGATAAAGTGATCTTCGAGGTCCTTGAAGAAATCTTCAAGGGCGGCTCCAAAGACGAGAGAGATCTCCAAGGAAGGCTCCCTTTCTTGCACTTAGGAGAGAAGGAAGTAGGAGAGAATAGAATGGGGGAATGAGGAGAAACCTGAGGTCTATTTATAGGCCTCAGGGGTGGTTATGCGGATAATCGCGGGCCATAACCACCATAATCACTATACGCAGACCAATATTATATGAAATATGACGCGCATTAATTTAGGATTTCTCTGAATGCAGACCAGGTATATTTCAGATATTCACACCCATTCACTAAGAGGGTAGTTACACGGGTAGTTTCCCGCCAATCGTATGGTGAAGAGATCGCGTGGAGGATCGGACGTCGGCGGTTGAGGGCCCGACCGACGATGAGAGAACCGCCCGCCGGGGGGGGGACCACCCGGCGAGGAGATGTGGGAGACCGCCTCCAGCGAGGGCGGCGGGAGGCTGCCCTACTTGAGCGAGACGGGCAGCCTTGGGGCTGCCCGATCTGGGCGAGATGGGGGGTCGCACCCGGCGGGGGCGGCGAATGGGATCGGGCGGCCTTGGGGCCGCCCGATCTGGGAGAGACGGGGGCCGCCCCCGGCGGGGGCGGTGGCCTAGGTAGGGAGGCCTTGGGACCGCCCGACCTGGGCGAGACGGAGGCCGCCCCCGGTGGGGGCGGCGATCGGGATCGGGCGGCCATGGGGCCGCCTGACCCGGGTGTTGAAACCAGAGAACTGGTCTCGACGTTCGCAAGGGGGATGCAACTAACCCTTACTTGACCCGAGCTAGAACCCTTGACCAGTTGCTAAGAACCGAAAGACCTTCCCTTGAAGAACACTTGAGTTTAGAAACAGACCCCTTAAGCTGCAGCCTGGAGGTCATACCACACACCCGGAAGTTCAACGAGAGCTTCCCCTCCCAAGCCAATGCTGAGCCTGGGCACCTTGGAGGGCACTGAGGACCACCTCACCGTCCACCTTCACAGATAGGGGGAGTGGGGTGTAGTGCTTGCTCATAATACCCACGCGAGGGAGGGGGTACCAACATCCCTTCCCAAGGTGTCCATGAGGGTTTATTTATAGACTTCCCAAAATTGGGCTACGGATAGCCAAAATTCTACTATCCGCAGCTCAACATCGAACCCAAATGATCAACGCAAGAGAGGGGGGGAGAGTGGAGGATGAGGCGTCCACTCCCCCCCCCCCCCTTGCCGGGGGTCGAACGAGTGGACCGAGGTCCACCGCCCTGACTGGGGGAGTGGACCTTACGGTCCACTCAACCCACCGGGCGAGTGGACCTTACAGTCCACTCAACCCACCGGGCGAGTGGACCCTGGTCCACTCGCCCAGCTACCCTTGGGCGAGTGGACCCATGGTCCACTCGCCCCCCCCCCCCCCCCCCCCCCCCCCCCACTCGGGCGAGTGGACCAATGGTCGACCAAGGGTCCACTCGCCCGGGGCCTTTGGCGAGTGGACCCAAGGTCCACTCGTCCAAGGAGGTCTGCCCCCCCCCCCCAGGGCCTTCTCTTTCTGGTCTTACCGACCTCCTTCGGTTCGGCTTGCTGCATCACGGTCACCCTTTCTACTACGACCTCATCCGCGTCGAGTCACACCGACTCGGAAAATATGAGGGTTATACACAATCCCCGCTCTTTTCGAGCTTGCTTTAAGATCGGAAAGAAAGTCCAACCCACCTATTTGACGAGTAGGTGGGACCTTAAGGGAATCCACGAAGGGCCCTGCCAACGGGATACTCCTGCCGAGTTTTTTAGCTGAACCTGACTTGAGGAGGAAGGTGAACCTTTCTCCACTTAACAACCCTCCTGTGAGCCGAGCTCAACTCGAGGTGGAGAAAGCTCAACACCTTAGGTAGGTCGAACTAAACTTTACCTGAGGTGGAGAAAAACTCAACACCTCTAGTCGAGCCGAACTCGACCTGAGGTGGAAGGCAAACCTTTCTCCACTTAACAACCCTCCAGTGAGACGAGCTCAACTGGAGGTGGAGAAAGCTCAACACCTTAGGTCGAACTGAACTTGACCTGAGGTGGAGAAAAACTCAACACCTTTAGTCGAGCCGAACTCGACCTGCGGTGGAAGGCAAACCTTTCTCCACTTAACAACCCTCCTATGAGTCGAGCTCAACTGGAGGTAGAGAAAGCTCAACACCTTAGGTCAAACTGAACTTGACCCGAGGTAGAGAAAAACTCAACACCTCTAGTCGAGCCGAACTCTACCTGAGGTGGAAGACAAACATTTCTCCACTTAACAACCCTCCTGTGAGCCGAGCTCAACTGGAGGTGGAGAAAGCTCAACACCTTAGGTCGAACTGAGCTTAACCTGAGGTGGAGAAAAACTCAACACCTCTAGTTGAGCCGAACTCGACCTGAGGTGAAAGACAAACCTTTCTCCATTTAACAACCTCCTGTGAGCTGAGCTCAACTCGAGGTGGAGAAAACACTACCAGAAAATGGACTTTTAGTCAGGGCAAATTGCCGTGGCTAAAAGTCCTAAACCGTGGCAAAAGCCTTTTAGCCACGACCTGCCCACGGCAAATGGGCGTGGGCAATGCGAGCGTGGCAAATAGTATTTGCCACGCTCAGTCCGTGGCAAATACGCTTTTGCCACGACTTTTAGCCACGAAATTGAACCGTGGCTAAAGATCCCGATTTCATCACCTATTAGCCACGATTTTCCTACCGTGGCTGAAAGCCCATTATTAGCCACGGTTCCCCTGCTGTGGCTAAAAGACTATTATTCGCCACGGTAATCAACCGTGGCAAATACTTTTCATACTTATAAAAAAAAATATTTGCCACGGTTGTAAACCGTGGCAAAAATTTGTCCGAGTTATTTTAAAAATATATATATGCCATGGTTTGAAGGTGTTCTAAATAATTCAATGCATATAAAAAAAATGTTATAAGCACACTGATACCAGCTATTTACAATCAAATTATATTCACGGCACAAATAATAATATTTGTGCACCAACATGTGAATATAAAAGTCTGTTCCAATTATCAACACTTAAATATGATATTTCAGTTCAGAATATCCTTCATCCAATATGGTATTTCAGTTCAGAAAAATAGGCAGCACTTAAATATAGGATCACAAAATATGAATGACAGCTATAGAGTTAGAAAATTCTCATATACAGGACAAGCAACAGAAGAGTAATAGCTAATAAAAGTCAGAACGTAGCAATCAGTTCGGACACTCTTTCATGCATTGCTTGAAATAATGAAATGCATCTTGGCTCAGGGAATTCTTTTCATAATCTCTTCATCATAAACTGCATAGAATGATGAGGTTCCTATATATCAAATCAGGAGGAAAAACATAAAAGAACCTGTTAATAGGGAACCTCACTATTAGAAAATGATGAAAAGCAATTTACCGGAAAGAGTGCAGAGTAAAATCAAACCTATAAAAGCGGCGTCAGGTTGCCTGAGTGCATGATCGAGGGGAGTTGTCTTATGTTATATGCAGTTAATGTAGGGATTTTGAGTCTATTTTTGACACAATTGAAAGTAAGCCAAAAAGAGTAAAACAAAAAATCCTAGAAAAAATGAATTGAAATTTTGTAATATGCTCAGAGTTGGGATAATACAACATATCTTTGTAGTTCAGGTGAAGGAAATTCTGTAAGATGCTCAGAGTTGGGATAATACAACATATCTCTAAATCAATGACCATCAATATTGCAACGAGTAATCAATCAGGTACTTATTTTCATTTTTTGAGATAGAACAGACAAGTGTATAACTTTCAATAAGAGAAAACATTGTCGAATGAACTCACATTGACAGCAACAACCATTAGAGCAATGCATGACGATACAAAACCAGCTGAATCAAGCCCTCCATGAATCTATTCCATGTTTATCGACTCTCCTTGAGCAGAATATAGCAAAATAACTTCAAAAGATAGATAAATTGAGAAAATAGGATGAAAATAATTCATGTTTACCAACTCTCCTTGAGCAGAATAGAGTAAAATAACTTCAAAAAATAGATAAATTGAGAAAAGAGGAAGAAAATAATCAATGAGAAAGTAGATTTATCTATTTCATATATTTTATTACCAAATTTTCCTCTTTATAGAGGGAATGGTAAAATTTAGAAAAATCTAAACATGTGAAGCCATTTAGATGCGGGGAGTTTGATCCATGTATAATACTCCTATTAAGAGAAGAGAGAAATATGCACAACGAGAAGATGCAGGCGATGGAAAACAGAGGTTCTGAAAACCAAGAAAAGGCAAGAAGGACGCGCACATAACAAGAAAAGGCTTCACCTTATACTACAACCTTTTAGTCCTACGACAGCTCACGTGTTGCTGACGGCACATGCCTCATTATTTTGGTGAAGTGGGAGTAGGTATTTAGGCCTTGACAACTCTGAAACCGTATTAGAACTAAAACATCCAAAAAAAATTAATAACAAATGCATATATAGGTGGAAGGGTCCATGATCCATACCAAGTTCACAAGAATACTTGATTACTCAATGTGAGACTAGTGAAATAAGCTGTCAAAATATGAACAAACTGATCAGCAAACCTACAAGTAATTCTGTTTACATGTAGGACAATGTACAGGGCAGTAGTCTACCTGCATGCCCTATTCGGGGTACCCTAGTAACCATAATGTTTCCCATGAGAAACGGGACTTGGGCCAAATAACCTGGTAACAGAAACTTAGTTAGGTACATATAGAGGAAAATTTTACACAAGAAAAAAATGAAAAATCAATTGATCACCCATAGTAAGAGGTATTATATCAAATCCTAAACTGTATTACCGCTACAAAAGCATATAAACTCATTTAAGCCATGAACTTATTACAAAACTGAGCTACAATCATTTATCTAAACAAACAGTCTCAACACAATGAATTGCTAATAAAAGTCCAACTGAAAAATAAAATACAATGCACTGAAAAAAATCATCAAACATAACTCTAAAAAAGAAAACTTTGCATGACAGTAGAAACACTCTCCCAAGTAAAAAAAGAAACCTTAGGCTTCCTTCCCTGCACCACATAATACAATGATCAATCAAACAATTTATTTGTTTATATCCTAAAAAAATAAACATGTTAGAACAATCAGTCACCATTCAAGAAATAGTTGTAAAATTAGATAGAAAGATGGAGTGAGACGATCAAGTTAAGGTAGGGCTTGGAAGAAACCATACCTTGAGTAGTGGAGGTCTTGCCGTCAATTCACTACAACAAATTAGACATACCGCGGCGTTTTTTAATACCTTTGGCGGCTGACTAAATGAATCTTCATTTTTCATTCTTTCCTGATGACTGATACCTAAGATGCTAAAAATAGTATCCCAAATCATTTTGAACAACTTGTATACATGTTATTGACGCCAACCCCTTCGCCAACCTAATTCTCCAACTCTAATCGTATGTACCCAAATGTTTAAACTATCTAAGTTAACTCGAAAATAATTTCCAACTCTAATCCACTGGTAACCCATCTTAGCAGTTAGCATTCTCTCTTTCGTCAAAATTACTTATAGCTGTCAAAAACTAAAAGCGAGCCAAACAGCTCGGTTTTGATTCGATTCGGTTCAGACAATTGGTCTTGGGTGGTTCGGTATCCATTTTGGGCAAAGCCGACCAAACTGAACCACCTGCATCTCTAAAATATCATCTTGTTCGTTGACATCAAATGAGCCACCTGGAGGCGGGGCAAGCATTTGAAACACATAGGTGTAGAGTACAATTGCACCAACCTGACACATAAAATTACAGTTTGATGTTCCACTTATAAATAGTCGAACATGAAGTTATACAGGATAAAAATGAAGAACATTTACTCAGGATATCATAATTTTAACTGTCACAAATTTAATCAAAGACATTCAGGATATCATAATGAACTTATGGCTTAAAATGGGAATTAAAAAACCTTGTCAATGTCAATGTGAGCTGGAGTCTCGTAGAGAGCTACTGTGACAGCTCACCCAGAGCCATCAGACAGTTGAAAACTGACTGTATTTATTTGTCCATCTTTCTTTCTCTCTTTCATTATGTATGACAAGTAGTTAGTGATCTCAAGTAGTTAATGATGCCATTGATGCACAATCGCGCATGCAAACATCAATCACAGAGTCTATCGTGCTTCGCTTAGCCACTACTTGACTAATACCTCAAAGCACACCTAGAGTACAGGAATGTAAAAGGAGATAGAGATGAAGAGAGTGAAACCTAGGCCACAATCTGTAGCCGGAGTGAAAGTATCTAGTTGCGGCCTAAATCACCTAGAGGGGGGTGAATAGGTGGATTCTTAAGCTTTTTGCGGAATTAAAAACTTAGAAATAAAAGCACATAGAATCCAAAAGAGCACAGCACAACACAGAGAATTATAGTGGTTCCCCGATCTTGGGTAGTCCACTTTCCACCTCACCTATCTAGCACGGCCGGCTAGACTAGGCTACTTCACTGATCTCGGATTAAGAATAATCCTACAACTCGGAGTCAAAACTCCTACAAGCTCAGAGAACAAACTCTCCTACAAACTCGGAAGGAAAACTTCCTACAATCTCGGATACAACGCTCCTACAACTCAGAGTAAAACTCCTACAACACGGAAGCAAGCTTCCTACAAGAATAATGTAATAAAATCTTACACAACTTTTAGATTGAGAAACAATCTACTTTAAATCTACTTGAGATTTCACTTTATCAGATCTGAATTAAAAGATCTTCTTCTTCCTTGGAAAATAGAGATCTGGATCTAAAAGAGGAAGACGAAATCTAGCTTTGAAGATCTTGATCTGAGCACTTAGGAGAAAACTAGATCTGAAAGAAACTTGAGAGATCTAAAATCAGAGATCTAGTTTACTCCTTTCTTCAAGAGGAATCGTGAAAAGCTTTGTCGGCAAAGAGCAGATGATTTGCGATGATGGTCGGCCGACGGACAGAGAGAGCGACGTCTTTCTTCTTGGATTCACGATTAGGGTTAAACGGAATTAACCCTTAGCTATTTATAGCCTATCCATTCCAACGGCTATAATCGAGAGCATCGAGAAGGGAGCCACGCGTATCGTCAAAGTGGAAGCCCTAAAAGATCGGGCCGGAAGAACTAAACCGGAGATACACGAACAACGATTCGGCTAAATAGAATAGACGAAGAACAGCAGCTGTATTCGGTTAATATCATTAGTCGAACTAATTTAGAGTTCGACTAAATACATTAGCCGAATTCAACTAAAGGCATTCGTCGAACTCGACTAAATGCATTAGCCGAACCAAACTTAACCAATTCTTCCTTCAGCAACGATTTTAACTTCAAGAAAAGAGATCGACGAAATCTGTGCAGAGTTCGACAAAAGGCCACAGAACAGAATTTGTCGAGCGGTGGTCGACGAAATTCGTTCGTCGAGCGGCGATCGACAAATTTCGTTCGACGAGCGGCGATCGTCAAATTTGTGCTGAGTTTGACAGAAGGCCACTGAACAGAAAACGTCGAGCGGTGGTCGACGAATTCGTTCGACGAGCGGCGATCGACAAATTTCGTTCAACGAAATTATTCCTGTTCGTCGAGCAGAGTTCGACGAAAACCTTAGTACTTAGAAAAAGAAATTCTTCAATTCAGCAGCAACTTCCTTGTCTCTTCCTTGGCTCTTCCTTTTGTGTTTGAATATAAAGTATATCCCAATAGAGAGATTCCACATGAGTCAACACCTTGGTCTATACAATGAGGAATTACATTGCATATACCTGTGTTTGATGACTCATTGAAACCTGATATTGGTTTATACTTAGAGTGGAATAGTCTGCAAACACACAACTAGAGAAACATCAAATACAATCATCAATTCATCTTAGTTCAAGGGACACTTCTTCAAATCAAGGTAATTGTGGCTACAATATCCAACACGGAGAAGTGCCGTAAAACCAACGATAAGTCCTTCTTATCTTGTTACCTGCTATTTAAAAAAATATTGAAATTAATCATTGATATTATAACTTCACATAATTAGCAGAATTAAAATATCAAAATTAGCAAAATTATTGTAGGAATTCTCTGTGAACTTTCACTCTAAAGATCATCATAATACCTAATTTTACTTGCATTTATCAAAAATATTGCCAAATTATTATAACTCATCAGGAAATTTTTTTTGTTACAAAAATAAATATATATATATAGCTAAAAAGAAAGTTGGGGAATCCTAGACCTTTCATTACGTTCTAGCAAACACAAAACCCCCGATGATACTTTTATTTTGTTGTTTTCTTAGCTGCAGAACATAGGGGCGATGCAAACACAAAACCCCCGATGAAAGATTCCATGGATAGAGAACAAAAAAGGATTTAAAAAAATGAAGGGAACTGTTTCTAAGAATCATCAAAACATACCAAACACACAAATAAAAAACACATTGAAACATAAACATACACACATAAATAACACATTGAAACAGG
Organism: Dactylorhiza incarnata; assembly: GCA_033032865.1. Classification (NCBI taxonomy): domain Eukaryota; kingdom Viridiplantae; phylum Streptophyta; class Magnoliopsida; order Asparagales; family Orchidaceae; genus Dactylorhiza; species Dactylorhiza incarnata. The sequence continues at coordinate 281,755 of JAWHQI010000067.1, forward strand.
AATTGATATTTGAAAATAAAAAACAAACACATAAATAACACATTGAAACATAAACATACAAACACACAAAACCACAAACACATACAACACACCAAACACACACAACCATACAAGCACATACAACACACAACACATTCAAGCATACAAACATACACTAAACAACACACAAACACATTCAAACATAAACACATTCAAACACACACAACCATACACTAAACAACACACACACAACACACAACCATAAAACACATTCAACCATAAAACATACAAACAACCATACACTTAAAGCCACATAACATACAACCACACACAACCACATAACATACACTTAACCACAAACACAGCACACACACAAAACCATACACTTAACAATACACACAACACACTCACACAACCACATAACACATAAATACACAAACACAACACACAACCACAAAACACATACAACATCACATTTAACACATTCATACACAAACACAACACACACAACCACAAAATACATACAACCTGTTATGCAATGCAAGGTAAAATCGGATCTTGAAAAAGGGGGCAAAATGTTTTTTATACCTAAACTGAAGGTGGGCCAAGGAGGAAGAAGCCCTCGTTGTCGTCGCCTGAGAGAAGGAAAACGTTGGAGGATGAAGATCCTAGCTGTCGTCGCCGGAGAGAAGGAAGAAGGAGCGGCGAACTGCAGTGGTCGGCCGATTAGGTCGCCGTATGCAATGCTCTAGGGCTTCGCCAGACCTTCGCCGGAGAGGAGAAGGAGTATGGAGCACCACTGGACCTTCGCCGGAGAGGAGAAGGGGGATGAAGTCGACGGTGAGGAGGAGGATCGGCGGTTTCGACGGAGAAGGAAGGAGCGCGCCTTGCGGGGTTCGTTCAGTCGAGAGGGCTGCGCGCAAAATCGAGGAAAAAGGAAAAAGGCTCGGTTTTTGACCTATAGGTTTAGGCTGAAAAGAGGGGAAAAATGAAAAATAATTAAGTAAATTTTGTGGGGGGAGGGATTTTTTAGTTTCCCTCCATTATTTTCAGGTTGGTTGAAAAATAAAAAATTATATGTGTATGTTTTTAAAAATAAAAAACATTTTGAGTACTCATATGAAAAATAAAAAATGATACAACAAAATTATTAAATGTTTTTGAAATAAATAATTATAAAATATTGATGTATATTTTTTTACGGTCATTTTGAGTACTCTTATGCGTATGTTGCGGGCGAAGCCCACCGTCGCCGACCGGGTATTGTCGAATGTGGGCGCAGCCCGCTAAGTGTCAGCGAGCACGGGCGAAGCCCGTGCGGAGCTGGTCGTAGTTAATATACAAAAAAAATTGGGCCTGGGGCGCTGCCCCCGGACCCTGCAGGGGGCGCTGCTCCCTTGATCCCCGTCCGCTGACCGGGCAGCGGAACCCCCGAAAACTTGACATGGGGCATTTGATATAAGATTGGGCAGTGAAACCCACAATAACTATACATAGGTGCAGCATGATACGAGGTTGGGATCTCGGAACCCCCAAAAACTCTTCGTAGGGGCATTTGATACGAGCCAGAGATCTCAATCATCTAATTAGGTACTATTCGTCTAATTGGCTCATCGATGTTGTCATTTTTGTGGTTATCGCGTGTAACTCAGTTCCTACTATTCCTTGGAACATTCACCTAGCGCCTCATTGATGTAATCATATTCTCCATATGAAAAAAATATCTTTGTATGATCGCAGATAACAATTTGATAATATTATTGAACTACAAGCCAAATATTAGCTACCTGATGTGCCGACGCAAGAAGTTACGTATGATTACAATTTGATCGATGACATCGATCATATTCACAGTGAACACATTCATCATAATTATTCGTATAAAGGTCACGGCGATTGAGATCGTTGCTAGCTATCATCAATATTATAGCTTCGTCAATATTATAGCTTCATCAATATTATAGCTTCATAATTATTCGACAATAGTTCTGCTCTTACATTGAGTGTTGTTGATCTCTTCATAGCACGTGATGTATAGTATATATATAATTGAATGGAATGTGACACAAATTTATTAAGTATTTGAGAACTAATGTCTAAATTAATATTAATATATTTATGCATATGCTATGAATAAATTAAAAAACTATTTTTTTGTTAATTATCTCATACTAATTTTTTGCCACGGCAAAAAACCGTGGCTAATACTTATGTATTTACCACGAAGTAAGAATTGTGGCTAAAATATTAGCCACGAATTAGGAAACCGTGGCTAATAGTCTTTTTTTAGCCACGAATTCGGTAAACCATGGGTAATGTGTTTTTTTTTCCACGAACTTGGCATCCGTGGCTAATACTTACTTATTAGCCACGAATTAGGGGGTCGTGGCTAATACTTAACTATTAGCCACAATTTTTAACCCGTGGCAAAAACAGTGTGGCTAAAAGTCATTTTTCTAGTAGTGAAACTCAACACCTTAGGTCGAACTGAACTTGACCCGAGGTGGAGAAAAACTCAACACCTCTAGTCGAACCGAACTCGACCTGAGGTGGAAGGCAAACCTTTCTCCACTTAACAACCCTCCTGTGAGCCGAGCTCAACTGGAGGTGGAGAAAGCTCAACACCTTATGTCGAACTGAACTTGACCTGAGGTGGAGAAAAATCAACATCTTCCCAAACCAACTGGGGCGGAGAACCAGTCCACGTCCTAGGTGCTTACCTTACCTGGAGGCAGAGGAACTCAACCACCTTATCAAAGAAACTGGGGGCAGAAAACCAGTCCACGTCCTAGGGGCTTAGCTTACCTGGAGGCAGAGGAATTCAACACCTTTCCAAACCAATTGGGGGCGGAATACCCATCCACGTCCTAGGGGCCTAGCTTACCTGGAGGCGGAGGAGCTCATCATCTTTCCAAGTCAATTAGTCAAGTAGCGAGTCGACCCGATGAGTCTCCCATCTGCCGGCATGACTGAGCCCGGAGAATGGTCTTTAGTCGGGGATCTTACCAACTAGGGGTGGAGTACCCATCCACGTCCTAAGTGTTTACCTTCACCTTGAGGCAGAGGAACTCAACACCTTCCCAAGCCACTTAGTCAAGTAGCGAGTCGACCCGATGGGTTTCCCATCTGCCGGCATGATTGAGCCCGGAGAATGGTCTCTAGTCGGGGATCTTACCAACTGGAGGCGGAGTACCCATCCACGTCCTAGGTGTTTACCTTCACGTGGAGGCGGAGGAACCCAGCACCTTCCCAGACCAACTACCAAGTAGCGAGTCAATCCGATGAGTCTCCCATCTACCGGCATGACTGAGCCCGGAGAATGGTCTCTAGTCGGGTATCTTACCAACTGGAGGCGGAGTACACATCCACGTCCTAGGTGTTTACCTTCACCTGGAGGCGGAAAAACCCAGCACCTTCCTAGACCAACTACCAAGTAGCGAGTCGACCCGATGAGTCTCCCATCTGCCGGCATAACTGAGCCCGGAGAATGGTCTCTAGTCGGGGATCTTACCAATTGGAGGCGGAGTACCCATCCACACCCTAGGTGCTTACCTTCAACTAGAGGCAGAGGAACCCAGCACCTTCCCAGAGGCTTTACATAAGGTTCTATCTCTACCTACTTTTCATTCAACATGGGGAGGTTACATATCTATTACAACGCACCTTCTTGCGCCTACTCGGCCACATGCATCTCGGCCATCTCTTTTATCACCTCCTCCACTTTCTCTGCCTTCTCATTCCTTCTCTTTCTCCTGGTCCTTCCTGCTTCCCTGGTCAACCTGGAGGTGGAATACTTGCCCCTGGAACCGATCTGCGTAGCTTCCCTGCGTCTCCCCGTGCTTTTGTTGAATCAGGAACAGGGACTCCGCCCCCTTCCTGGTGAGACGGAGGCATCCTCCCTACCCCCTCACTCGGGGCAGCTGGTCCCAGGAGAGTTGTTGAAGAGCGCTTGCGCTTGGAGGTTCAAGCCTTCCTCCGAGGTTGGCCCCTTACCTTGCCGACATGCTTGCTCTATCTCTATCAAAGACGGTGAGGTGAGCACAGGTATTGGCGATGCCTAGCACTCGCCCTGAGGGGGGAGTGCGACCCGCAAGACTTCCTGGATTGACTTCCTGAACTCCTCGAAGTCACTTTTCTTCACGCACTCGCCGGTAGGGGTGAGTCCCCCAGCTCATCGCTCCCAGCCATGAGACTTGCCCAGAGCTTTCCGAACTAGCTGCTTCTACGCTCATCGCACCATAATATTGAAACCAGAGAACTGGTCTCGACGTTCGAAAGGGAGATGCAGCTAACCCTTACTTGACCCGAGCTAGACCCTTGACCAGTTACTAAGAACCGAAGAACCTTACCCTTGAAGAACACTTGAGTCTAGAAATAGACCCCTTAAGTTATAGCGTGGAGGTCCCACCACACACCCGGAAGTTCAACGAGAGCTTCCCCTCCCAAGCTAATGTTGAGCCTGGGCACCTTGGAGGGCACTAAGGACCACCTCACCGTCCACCTTCCCAGACAGGGGGAGTGGGTGTAGTGCTTGCTCACAATACTCACGCGAGGGAGGGGGGTACCAACATCCCTTCCCAAGGTGCCCATGGGGGGTCTATTTATAGACTCCCCAAAATTGGGCTGCAGATAGCCAAAATTCTACTATCCGCACCTCAACATCGAACCCGAATGATCAACGCAAGAGGGGGGGAGGGGGGCGAGTGGAGGACGAGGCGTCCACTCCCCCCCCCCCCCTTGCCGGGGGTCGAAAGAGTGGACCGAGGTCCACCGCCCTGACTGGGCGAGTGGACCTTACGGCGAGGCGAGTGGACCACAGGTCCACTCGCCCATACCCTTGGGCGAGTGGACCTGGACCCAAAGTCCACTCGTCCAAGGAGGTCTGCCCCCCCCGGGCCTTCTCTTTCTGGTCTTGCCGACTTCCATCAGTTCGGTCTGCTGCGTCACGGTCACCCTTTCTACCACGACCTCATCCGCGTTGGGTCACACTGACTCGGAAAATATGAGGGTTGTACACCGGGCGAGGCGGAGGCCGCCCCCCCCCCCCCCCGGTGGGGGCGGCGGCCGGGATCGGGCGGCCATGGGGCCGCCCAATCTGGGCGAGGGGGGCACCGCCGCCTGCGGGGGGCGGCTGCTGGGATCATGCAGCGGAGTGGCCGCCCGACCTGGGCCAGGCCTGGCCGCGCGTGGCCAGGCGGGGCTGCGCATGGGCGCGCGCGGTCAGGTGGGACTGCGCGCGCGCTCGGCCAGTCCAGGCGGCGTGCTCGCGCACGGCCTGGTGGAGCCGCGCACGAGCACGCGCCCGCCCGGGTAGGGCTGCGCGTGAGCACACGCTTGCCCGGACAGGGTCGCGGGTGTGCCCGGGCAGGGTCGCGGGTGTGCCCGGGCAGGGTCGCGGGTGTGCCCGGGCAGGGTCGCGGGTGTGCCCGGGCAGGGTCGCGGGTGTGCCCGGGCAGGGTCGCGGGTGTGCCCGGGCAGGGTCGCGGGTGTGCCCGGGAAGGGTTGTTTGCGCGCCCGAGCAAGGCCGTGCGCGAGCGTGCGCGTTCCCGAGCCAGGCTGTGCGTGAGAGTGCGCAGTTAGGTTGGGCCGCGCGCGTGCGTGTCCAGGACCGTTTGCAGGGCGTGGAGCTAGGGGCGCGTGCTTGCTCACTCATGTGTCCAACGGTTCGTGCTTAAAGGATCTCTGGTTTGATCGGACCTATTTGTGGGAACCCTATCAAAGTTAAAATTCATCTTTTATTTTATTTAGTTTAGATATTTATTTTGAATTTTTTTGGCATATCTATATTGCGACCCTGCCCGGGTGAAAACCCCGCGAGCCTAGCCTGAATTTCGAGGACGAAATTATTTTTTTTGTTTATTGGGATTTGTAACATCCCCCAAACAACTAGACCCCTAGAGTGGTTTTGTCATGACTAGGTCATGACAAACCCTAGGAAGCTTGAAGAGATCACTTGGCCTTAGGCTTGAAGGAGAAGAGCACCTTGGTCTGCAAATAGCAATTTCCAGTTACCAAGCATAGGCTTGGACTTAAGGGCCTAAAATTGACCCTTTGACCCCACCATAGCATACCTAACCCTTTATGGGTCCCCTTAGAACACCAAGGACCCATTGGGGTCAACCAAATAGGCCAAATTGACCAAAGTCAACCCTAACCCCAAATTGGTCAAAGTAGCCTAATTAGGGTCAATTCACCTCCACCTTGCCAAATTGACCCTACCTAGACCTTCCTAACCCTTAAGAGAGACCAATAGGTCACTACCCACCCATTGGGGTCAACCCAAATGGTCAAATTGACCAAAGTCAACTCTAGCCATGTTTTGGTCAAACCAACACTTTTGGATTAATTGGCCCAATTGGGACACCACCATGACTCAACAAACTTTGGGTGGTGTCAAGGGACTCAAGACACACCACTTGGACCAGTCAACCCATCAGTTGACCAAGTCAACACATCAAGTCAACATTTGGTCAACCTTGCCCAAAAAGAGGGGAAAAGGCTAATCAAGCCCAATCCACTTGGGCTAGACTCAATTGAGGTGGTCCACCACCTAATGGGGTTAGGAATTACTGAAATTATCATTTAATTTCAAGAAATTCGGCCAGGAGAGAGAACCCCCCCCCCCCCCTTTTCCCCAAAAATGGTGGAGAGAGAAAGAGAGAGAAAGATGGTCATTCATGGCCAAAGGAGACCAAGGGCCACTGAAAGTATCTAGTCGCAACCTAAATCACCTAGAGGGGGGGTGAATAGGTAGATTCTGCGTCTTTTTGAAGAATAAAATTATCGGAAGTAAAAGCACACAGAAAAGTAAGCACAGCACAACACAGAGAATTTATAGTGGTTCCCCGATGTGGGTAGTCCACTTTCCCGCCTCGCATATCTAGCACTCCAAGGCTAGATTCAGCTGCTTCACCAAACTCGGATCAATCAATATTCTACTACTCGGAGTTCACGACTCCTACAAGCTCGGAGCAAGAATACTCCTACAACAACTCGGAGAACAAACTTCTCCTACAAACTCAGAGCACACAAGCTCCTACAACTCGATCCTCAAACAAGGATCTACACAAAAACTCGGAAGCAAGCTTCCTACAAGATGTAAAATAAGGTTCTTACAACAACACAGTAAATTGAAAAACAATCTTCTTAAACTTCCGATGAAGTTCTTCTTCAGATCTTGAGAGATAGATTTCTTCTTCTTAGCAGTAAACTTCAGTCCTTTGAGAATGAAGAATGGAGAAATCTTGAAAACGATTTGAGGCTATATCTGAGAACTTGAATCGACTTGATCAACAGAAGATGAGAGCTAATCGGATCTTGATCTTGTCGATTGAATTTTTAGAAGACGAAACATGAATCGCTGGCTTTGTCGGAGACGAAACACTTGCGTGAGAACAGTCGGCCGTCAGAAGTAATCTGCGATTTTTTTTCAATTCACGATTAGGGTTAGCTGGAAATAATCCTTAGGTATTTATAGAGTCTTCTTCCAACGGTCATAAGCGCGAATTAGGGATCTAGTTCCACGTGTACTGTACATGGAGAAAGCCCTAAAGAATACGCCGTCGAATTGAACCGGAGAATACCTGCAGACCGATTCGGCGAAATGGATTAACCGAATGGCATTAACCGAATTTATTCGGTTAAACCATATAGTCGAATTCGGCAGCTCTAGGGATTCGACTAAACCAATTCACCGAATTTCAATAGCCGAATTCGACTATTCTTATACTTAGAAAAATAAACCTTTCGGACAGGGATTAACCGAATTCGGTTATATCCATTCAAACCATATAGTCGAATTTGACTATATGTTCCAAATGATATAATCGAATTTTACTTAGGTTATTTTCCATTCTCAATTGATTCCATAATCAGCTCCAGTCTTTCTTCTCTAGCACTTTGTAAATGAAGTACATCCCAATAGAGAGATTTCACATGAGCCAACACTTTGGTCTATACAATGAGGGATTACATTGCATAGGCCTGTGTTTGACGACTCATTGAAACCTGACATTGGTTTGTACTTAGAGTGGAATAACCTGTCACATCACAGCTAAAGTGCATAGTCAAATACAATTACAATTCGTCTTAGTTTGAAGGGGACTTCTTCAAATCAGGGCTATTGTGGATACAATACCCAACAATCTCCCCCTATTTGAAGAAGTCAGAACCCTATCTACTAAGGTGAATTACACATGAAATAATAAATATAAGCAAGTAAAGAACTGAACTATGTGGATATATAAAAGCATCATAACCAAAAACTTAAGTCCACCAAAAATTAATTAGACAGCAATATATAAATGTTCTTAAAAGAGAAATAGAGTCTAGCGATCAAGCATCCATCATTTCTCTTTTGTCTTTCCCTTTTGAATTTTCTTCAATTGTCTGGTAAAATAGGCCCTTGGTTTTGGATAGTATCTTGGAGGAGGAGAAGGAGGCTTTTCATCATCTTTATGGTTCCTGTAGTGAATTCTTCTCTTGAGCTTAGCCATCTCCCATTTGTGGATCTCATCTCTATCATAGTGATTGTCAACAGACTCATTAGAGTTCATAACAAGATTATAAGTGTCCAAAATAATATTCCTGGATTCCGGACTCCACAGTTCTCCAACAATCTTCCTGGGATGAGGTGCTCTTGGTTCTAGAAATCTGGGACCTGCGGCCCTTCTAGCATCATGCATAAAACCACCTGAGCTTGATCCTCCTTGATCAACTCTAGCTCTTTTCCTGAAGTTTTCTTCTTCATCGTCTGACCAATGATAATTTTCAGGATGAATAAAAGGTTCAGACGGAGCAGCAAATTGAATTTCTGGATGGAATTCTTCAGACGGAAATGCTGGCTGCGCAGAAGATTGGCCTGGCCCTTGGAAACCATGGGCATAGCCTCTTGACAATTCATTGTGCAACCACATTTGATTTTGATGCAATTGATTGTGCAACCACATTTGATTTTGATGCAGATAACCATATAGATCTTGAAACTTGACATCAATACCTCTTGAGATTTCTGAAAGCTGGGATTGAACATTTATATATGATTCTTGAATTCTTCCTTCTATCTCTCTATTCAAATCAAAGATTTGCGTTTGAATCCTTTCATGCAATCTTTCCTCCCCCTTTCTGACTTCTTCAGTCAGGGTTTGGATAATTTCATTCTTCACACTTTGGAGAGAGTTCTGAATGGCCGATCTTCCCTGCACTGCATCCTCAAAAACATATTGCTGATTTTCAGAGAGTTTTGTAGTGTTAGCACAAATCGAGTGTAGTCCATCCACTACATGCTTTAGGGTGGAAGCACCCATCGAGAAATATTCATCTTGCTTTTCTTTGACCTTGTCTAAACTGTGAGCTACTTAGTGTAAGTGATTTCCCATTCCCTTCTCTATGGCTCTGGTTTTGTCAAAAACCTGATGGAGAGCAAATTCAGAGAATCTTTTCTGCTTTACAAGCAGTTCTTCCAAATTGATCATCATGGAGTCTTCAGCAGAGGGAGGTTGAGCTTGGAGTCGAGAAGATATTCCAAAATCATCTTCAGCGACCAGAAAATCACTTGAATCTACATCATTCATATAGTGTTAAAATTGAAGAGCATCGAGGGTGTCATCAGTTTGAACTGGAGGAGGGGTGGAGCCTTCATTTCTCTTATCTTCAACAATTATCTGTATTTTATGAATCTTGGGGTGTGGCACAGATTTCTCTTTCATCCTTGAGGTAGAGGTAGAAGGCCCTGCTTCATGTTCATCTTCAAGAATGATTGTAATATTTTCAGGAGGCGGAGTTGGCTCTGGCTTATCTTGCTTATCAGCAGCAGAATGAGAATGATCAGAGTGGTCATTCTCCCCCTCAATCTGAGCAGGGATTTCATCTTCTGGAAGAGAATCTTTGCTCTTAGCTGACTTAGCTATCTTCATTGAATCAGCATCTGGGTCATCTCCCCCTTCATCATTACCATCACTATCATCATTTCCACCAATATTATCATCTGCCTTGGAAGGAGAGCTGTGAGGAGTAGGAATCTTTGGAGATGGAGCCGGAGAAATTACATGAGAATCTTGTTGGTCTGTTTCTGATAGCTTAGAACACTCCCCCTGGGAGGGTTCACGTTCTTTTTCACTGTCTCTGTCACTTTCTTTTTCAGGAGAGGAGACTGGAGAGTTACTGTCGAAGCTCCTGTCAGACTCATCACAAAGGATCTTTTTAGCTTTTGAAACAACGGGAGTCAGCACCTTGGTCTCACCAACTTTCCTGGACCATCTTTCAATCATGGAGGAGTCTATTCTTTTGAAATGGTGGAGAGGGGTTCCTGTCTTCATACTGAATCGGACTTTGTCCAAGCGATTGAGATATAAGGAGAGGATTCTTCCAAAGTTAGGAGTGTTCAGACTAGCTGAAATTCTGTCAAACAGCACGCTGCCCCAATCAACCTTTTTTCTGCAGATCACTGAACCGAGCAATTTGAACATATCATTTGAAATGTAGTCATGAGAGCCAACTTTACACAGAAGAGCTTTCCCCATAATATCTGAGAGCAGTTTCCCATCCTCATTCATTTGCTTCCTATAGATGGATTTAGTTCCTTTAGGCAATCCACAAAACGACAATGCCTTCTTGAAGTCCTTGGAAGAGAAATCATCTGATTCAGTTACCACTGGTAGTTTGAGAAGTTTAGTCAATCTGGAGGGAGAAACTTTGACTGGGAAATCGCATATCCTGCTCTTGATCACTGACCCTTGCTTTCTCAACTCTGCATGCTTGAAGAACTTCAACACCTCCTTCTCAAGAACCTTGCACGGATGCTCGAGAATGAAGCCTAGTCCTGCGACTTCGAGAGCTAACACAACATTTCGAAATTCATCCACCGAACTGTCGAACCCAGTTCTCACGAGCTCACTGCCGGAGAGCAACTTGCTCGACTGCTTCTTGGACATTACGAATGGAAGATTGGAGAAGAACGATCGAGGGAGACGAGCCGGCGGAAGGATCGCACGAACGGAGTAGTACTTTTCCTGTCGTCTTTCCCTAAGAATTGGCACGTTCCTGAAGTACTTTTCCTGTCGTCTTTGCTTCCTGCAAAATCAGCATTTGAAAAACCTGTTAGCTCAAAATCATTACTTCTTGGGTACCATAAGCCAAGATTTGGTGTGCCTTTAAGGTATCTCAAAATCCTCTTTGCAGCGGAGTAGTGAGATTCCTTAGTGTTCACCTGAAATCTAGCACAAACACATGTTGAGAACATTATATCTGGTCTACTCGCAGTAAGGTAGAGCAAGGATCCAATTATGCTTCTAAACTTGGTTTCATCAAAAGGTTTTCCTTTCTCATCCTTGTCTAGAAACATAGCTGAACCCATTGGAGTCCTCATAGAGGTTGCATTCTCCATTCCGAATTTCTTAATTAACTCTTTGGTAAACTTCGTCTGAGAGATGAAAATTCCATCCTCAGATTGCTTTACCTGAAGTCCTAAGAAATACTTCAGCTCTCTCATACTGCTCATCTCAAATTTCCCTTGCATCAAGTTAGAAAACTTTTTGCAGAGGTTATCATCTGTAGAACCAAAGATGATGTCGTCGACATAGATTTGCACTAGCAAAATCTTATCTTTTACTTCCCTAAGAAATAATGTCTTGTCTATCTTTCCTCTTGTGAATTTGTTTTCAAGAAGAAAACTAGACAGCGTCTCATACCAAGCACGGGGAGCTTGCTTGAGACCATATAAAGCTTTTCGTAAGAAATAGACATAATCAGGAAAAGAGGAGTCAACAAAACCTGGGGGTTGTTCTACGTATACTTCTTCCTTTATATCACCATTAAGGAAGGCTGACTTCACGTCCATTTGATAGACCTTAAATCCCTTGTGAGCAGCATACGCTAGAAACAACCGAATCGCTTCGAGCCTTGCCACGGGAGCAAATGTTTGATCGAAGTCGATCCCTTCTTCTTGTCTGTACCCTTGAGCAACAAGTCTGGCCTTGTTCTTGATGATCACACCATCTTCGTCCAGCTTGTTTCTGAATACCCATTTTGTTCCGATGACATTCTGTCCTTTGGGTCTGGGTATAAGCTTCCACACTTTGCATCTCTTAAACTGATTGAGTTCATCTTGCATTGCGATGATCCATGAAGCATCGGTCTTTGCTTCATCGAATTTCTTTGGCTCAACCTGTGATAGAAAGCTTAAATGCAAAACCTCATTAGTTGTACCTCTTCTTCTTCTTACACCGACATGGGTATCTCCAATAATTTGCTCAGCAGGATGGTCCCTTAAATGTCTGATCATTCCAGCATTTAGATGACCGTGAGGTTCCTGCACTTCAGGTGCATCTTCATCTTCTTGAGGATCATCTTCCTCACATGTAGATGGAATATTTACTTCAATAGACTTTGGAACGTCTTCCTTTACAACTTCTTCTAAATTTAGTTCCTTGAATCTTGCATCTGCATCTTCAATAAAGACACTAGAAGAGTTGCTTTGAAGCATACTCGTCTCATCAAATATAACATTATAAGTTTCTTCTACAACCAGGGTTTTCTTGTTGAAAATCCTATATGTCTTACTATGGCTACTATAACCTACAAAAATACCTTCAAAACATTTTTCACTAAATTTAGTTTTGTAATATTTCCCGTTATTAAGTACGAAGCATTTACTACCAAAAATTCTAAAATAAGATAGGGCTGGTTTCTTGCCCTTCAGAAGTTCATAAGGAGTCTTATGATGATTCTTGTTGATCAGTGCTCTGTTTTGCACGTGGCAAGCAGTGTTGATGCCTTCAGCCCAGAAGTATTCTGGTAGTGAAGAGTCACTCAACATTATTCTGCAAGCCTCTATGAGTGTTCGATTCTTTCTCTCAGCTACTCCATTTTGTTGAGGAGTACGGGGAGAGGAAAACTCATGAAAGATACCTAGGCTTTCACAAAATTCGGTCATAGCTCCAGACTTGAATTCTGTGTCATGATCACTTCTGATTTTGACCACAGAACATTCCAACTCATTCTGGATCTGCTTGACGAATGTGGTGAAAGAAGCAAAGGTGTCTGACTTGTGTTTCAGAAAGAATACCCAAGCAAAACGTGAGTAGTCATCAACAATAACTAACGTATAAGACTTACCTCCTAAACTTCGGATTGGCATGGGACCAAATAAGTCCATATGGAGCAGATATAAGCATCTGGTAGAATTTTTACCAATAATGCTTTTAAAGGTAGCCCGAGTCTGCTTACCCATTTGGAATGCATGACACGGTCTTTCTTTAATGCACTTAACATCTGGAGCATCACGAACTAAATTGTGAGAAAATGACATACTTATAGTTTTGAAATTTATATGTGCTAGTCTCTTGTGCCACTGGTCACAAAGAGATGCACTATCTTTTGCTAAAAGACACACTGGTGTAGAAGAGTCTAAACAAAGGAAATTTAAGCAAAAGATATTCCTACTTCGAGTGCCTGTTAAAATAGTTTCTGACGTGTCAGACGACTTTATCAAGCACTTGTCCTTGTAGAACTCAACCATATAGCCTTTGTCACATAGTTGACTTATGCTAATGAGATTATGTTGTAATCCTTTAACATAAGCTACATCTGTGAAAGAGACTATACCGTTGGTAATCATACCGTAGCCTTTCGTGATTCCCTGATCAGACCCGCCAAAAATAACTTTTGGTCCATCTTTCACAAGGGTATACTCTTGTAATAAACTTCTTGTTCCGGTCATGTGCCGAGAACATCCACTGTCCAAGTACCATATTGGATTTGAATTGGCCTTTGGACATACCTGCAATCAATAATCAATTGCCCTTAGGAACCCAAACAGATTTGGGTGGCTTCTGTTAGCATAATAACCAGTAATTCTGCCTGTTGCAGCTCTTAAGGGATAGCTCTTCATTGCATTAGGCACGCGGGGGTTATGCCAACAGTCGATGGCAAAATGTCCCACCTTGCCGCAGCACCAACATTCATGGATGTTGTATCTTCTCTTCCGAGCATTTCTAGATTTGTGAGAAGTATCATAATGCTTGTTTTCTATTGAGACGGCAACTGTATTTTTCTTATCCTTCACAGCAGAGGACAGATTTGGTACTCGATCATAATCATTCCTTCTTGACCTTATCTGCTTGTCAGCAACAGATTGTAGCTTTGATGTTCTTAAAGTGTTGATGGCATCAAATATGTTCAAGTGAGAGTTGGTTATGATGTTGTGCCCAACTTGCTCCCTTGCTGGAAAAGATTTGGAAGATGATGCTTCCTTATGCATGAGTGTAGAAGCTGGAGCATGAAACACAAATGGTCCAGGAAGGGCCATTTGGATTTCTTCATTTTGAGATTTCGGGGCGCTCATATCTATTTCCTTTCTTCCATTATGGTGGGAATATTTTCTCTACAACAGTAATTTCCAGTCTTCCGGTGAAAATGGAAACTATCTTGATCAGACCTGTTAAATGGAGTCAACACCTTTTGAGGGATGTTTTGAGTCCGAGCTCTAACGTTGCCCTTTCCTTTATTCTTGAAATCAGTTGATTCAGGTTTAAGAAATTGAGCTACTTGCTTTCCTTCTATGCGAAGCTTCTTCTCTAGAGTCTTGATTGTTCTTTCCTGAGCCTCAAACTTCATCTGAAGTAGAATGAGCTCATTGAATAACCTGATCTCTTCCTTGATTTTCTCATTTACTTGTGCTTCGAAGGGTTTAAGGATTCTGATTTCCTCAGCTTGAGATTCAATCAATTCTTTGCTCTTTTCAAAGGCTATTAAGAGAGCATCATATTTATTTACCAGATTAGGTGTGTCATCATTTTCTGATGAGCTTGTCTCTGCTTCAGAATCTGTGGCGGACAGAGGTGCCCTAATGCCTACCTGTTCAGAATGGGTTTCATCCCTTTCTGACTCAGATAGTGTTGTCAGTCCGAGAAGTGTTTTCTCTTCTGTGTCTGAATAGCTTGAGTCACTATCACTTAAGGTTTTGACCTTTTTTCTCAGCTATAGTGTCTCTTTGTTCCGCTGATCCTTCCATAAGAGCCATTAGAGAGTCCCACATTTCATTGGCCGTTGTGTAGTGACCGAGTTGCTTGAGGGTAGAATCATCGATTGCATTTTCTAGGATGCTCTTAGCTTCCTTGTCCAGGTTGACTAATGTGATCTCATCTTCAGTCATTTCAGAAATTCTTTTGGGCACAAGCTTGGAGGGATAGCCACTGGAGATTATCATGGGAACACATGATCCTTCTTCAATAACTAGAAACAATCTGGGGTCAATAGCTTCCATGAACATTTCTGCTCTTACTTTCCACATAGTAAAATTCTCTTTTGTGCAAACTGGCAGCTTGACGGAATCCTTGGCTTTATCCATTCCAGACATACTTGCTTCAGCAACTAGATGAGAAGGTCTTGTTCAAGGTGTTAGCCTTATAGCGAACAACCTGCCTCTGATACCAATTGAAAGTATCTAGTCGCAACCTAAATCACCTAGAGGGGGGGGGGGTGAATAGGTAGATTCTGCGTCTTTTTGCGGAATAAAATTATCGGAAGTAAAAGCACACAGAAAAGTAAGCACAGCACAACACAGAGAATTTATAGTGGTTCCCCGATGTGGGTAGTCCACTTTCCCGCCTCGCCTATCTAGCACTCCAAGGCTAGATTCAGCTACTTCACCAAACTCGGATCAATCAATATCCTACTACTCGGAGTTCACGACTCCTACAAGCTCGGAGCAAGAATACTCTTACAACAACTCAGAGAACAAACTTCTCCTACAAACTCGGAGCACACAAGCTCCTACAACTCGATCCTCAAACAAGGATCTACACAAAAAATCGGAAGCAAGCTTCCTACAAGATTTAAAATAAGGTTCTTACAACAACACAGTAAATTGAAAAACAATCTTCTTAAACTTCTGATGAAGTTCTTCTTCAGATCTTGAGAGATAGATTTCTTCTTCTTAGCAGTAAACTTCAGTCATTTGAGAATGAAGAATGAAGAAATCTTGAAAACAATTTGAGGCTAGATCTGAGAACTTGAATCGACTTGATCAACAGAAGATGAGAACTAATCGGATCTTGATCTTGTCGATTGAATCTTTAGAAGACGAAACACGAATCGCTGCTTTGTCGGAGACGAAACACTTGCGTGAGAACAGTCGACCGTCAGAAGTAATCTGCGATTTCTTTTTCAATTCACGATTAGGGTTAGCTGGAAATAATCCTTAGGTATTTATAGAGTCTTCTTCCAACGGTCATAAGCGCGAATTAGGGATCTAGTTCCACATGTACTGTACATGGAGAAATCCCTAAAGAATACGCCGTCGAATTGAACCGGAGAATACCTGCAGACCGATTCGGCGAAATGGATTAACCGAATGGCATTAACCGAATTTATTCGGTTAAACCATATAGTCGAATTCGGCAGCTCTAGGGATTCGACTAAACCAATTCACCGAATTTCAATAGCCGAATTCGACTATTCTTATACTTAGAAAAATAAACCTTTCGGACAGGGATTAACCGAATTCGGTTATATCCATTCAAACCATATAGTCGAATTTGACTATATGTTCCAAATGATATAATCGAATTTTACTTAGGTTATTTTCCATTCTCAATTGATTCCATAATCAGCTCCAGTCTTTCTTCTCTAGCACTTTGTAAATGAAGTACATCCCAATAGAGAGATTTCACATGAGCCAACACTTTGGTCTATACAATGAGGGATTACATTGCATAGGCCTGTGTTTGACGACTCATTGAAACCTGACATTGGTTTGTACTTAGAGTGGAATAACCTGTCACATCACAGCTAAAGTGCATAGTCAAATACAATTACAATTCGTCTTAGTTTGAAGGGGACTTCTTCAAATCAGGGCTATTGTGGATACAATACCCAACAATCTCCCCCTATTTGAAGAAGTCAGAACCCTATCTACTAAGGTGAATTACACATGAAATAATAAATATAAGCAAGTAAAGAACTGAACTATGTGGATATATAAAAGCATCATAACCAAAAACTTAAGTCCACCAAAAATTAATTAGACAACAATATATAAATGTTCTTAAAAGAGAAATAGAGTCTAGCGATCAAGCATCCATCATTTCTCTTTTGTCTTTCCCTTTTGAATTTTCTTCAATTGTCTGGTAAAATAGGCCCTTGGTTTTGGATAGTATCTTGGAGGAGGAGAAGGAGGCTTTTCATCATCTTTATGGTTCCTGTAGTGAATTCTTCTCTTGAGCTTAGCCATCTCCCATTTGTGGATCTCATCTCTATCATAGTGATTGTCAACAGACTCATTAGAGTTCATAACAAGATTATAAGTGTCCAAAATAATATTCCTGGATTCCGGACTCCACAGTTCTCCAACAATCTTCCTGGGATGAGGTGCTCTTGGTTCTAGAAATCTGGGACCTGCGGCCCTTCTAGCATCATGCATAAAACCACCTGAGCTTGATCCTCCTTGATCAACTCTAGCTCTTTTCCTGAAGTTTTCTTCTTCATCGTCTGACCAATGATAATTTTCAGGATGAATAAAAGGTTCAGACGGAGCAGCAAATTGAATTTCTGGATGGAATTCTTCAGACGGAAATGCTGGCTGCGCAGAAGATTGGCCTGGCCCTTGGAAACCATGGGCATAACCTCTTGACAATTCATTGTGCAACCACATTTGATTTTGATGCAATTGATTGTGCAACCACATTTGATTTTGATGCAGATAACCATATAGATCTTGAAACTTGACATCAATACCTCTTGAGATTTCTGAAAGCTGGGATTGAACATTTATATATGATTCTTGAATTCTTCCTTCTATCTCTCTATTCAAATCAAAGATTTGCGTTTGAATCCTTTCATGCAATCTTTCCTCCCCCTTTCTGACTTCTTCAGTCAGGGTTTGGATAATTTCATTCTTCACACTTTGGAGAGA
Source organism: Dactylorhiza incarnata (assembly GCA_033032865.1). Classification (NCBI taxonomy): domain Eukaryota; kingdom Viridiplantae; phylum Streptophyta; class Magnoliopsida; order Asparagales; family Orchidaceae; genus Dactylorhiza; species Dactylorhiza incarnata. The sequence goes on from JAWHQI010000067.1 coordinate 299,645, forward strand.
GTTCTGAATGGCCGATCTTCCCTGCACTGCATCCTCAAAAACATATTGCTGATTTTCAGAGAGTTTTGTAGTGTTAGCACAAATCGAGTGTAGTCCATCCACTACATGCTTTAGGGTGGAAGCACCCATCGAGAAATATTCATCTTGCTTTTCTTTGACCTTGTCTAAACTGTGAGCTACTGAGTGTAAGTGATTTCCCATTCCCTTCTCTATGGCTCTGGTTTTGTCAAAAACCTGATGGAGAGCAAATTCAGAGAATCTTTTCTGCTTTACAAGCAGTTCTTCCAAATTGATCATCATGGAGTCTTCAGCAGAGGGAGGTTGAGCTTGGAGTCGAGAAGATATTCCAAAATCATCTTCAGCGACCAGAAAATCACTTGAATCTACATCATTCATATAGTGTTAAAATTGAAGAGCATCGAGGGTGTCATCAGTTTGAACTGGAGGAGGGGTGGAGCCTTCATTTCTCTTATCTTCAACAATTATCTGTATTTTATGAATCTTGGGGTGTGGCACAGATTTCTCTTTCATCCTTGAGGTAGAGGTAGAAGGCCCTGCTTCATGTTCATCTTCAAGAATGATTGTAATATTTTCAGGAGGCGGAGTTGGCTCTGGCTTATCTTGCTTATCAGCAGCAGAATGAGAATGATCAGAGTGGTCATTCTCCCCCTCAATCTGAGCAGGGATTTCATCTTCTGGAAGAGAATCTTTGCTCTTAGCTGACTTAGCTATCTTCATTGAATCAGCATCTGGGTCATCTCCCCCTTCATCATTACCATCACTATCATCATTTCCACCAATATTATCATCTGCCTTGGAAGGAGAGCTGTGAGGAGTAGGAATCTTTGGAGATGGAGCCGGAGAAATTACATGAGAATCTTGTTGGTCTGTTTCTGATAGCTTAGAACACTCCCCCTGGGAGGGTTCACGTTCTTTTTCACTGTCTTTGTCACTTTCTCTGTCACTTTCTTTTTCAGGAGAGGAGACTGGAGAGTTACTGTCGAAGCTCCTGTCAGACTCATCACAAAGGATCTTTTTAGCTTTTGAAACAACGGGAGTCAGCACCTTGGTCTCACCAACTTTCCTGGACCATCTTTCAATCATGGAGGAGTCTATTCTTTTGAAATGGTGGAGAGGGGTTCCTGTCTTCATACTGAATCGGACTTTGTCCAAGCGATTGAGATATAAGGAGAGGATTCTTCCAAAGTTAGGAGTGTTCAGACTAGCTGAAATTCTGTCAAACAGCACGCTGCCCCAATCAACCTTTTTTCTGCAGATCACTGAACCGAGCAATTTGAACATATCATTTGAAATGTAGTCATGAGAGCCAACTTTACACAGAAGAGCTTTCCCCATAATATCTGAGAGCAGTTTCCCATCCTCATTCATTTGCTTCCTATAGATGGATTTAGTTCCTTTAGGCAATCCACAAAACGACAATGCCTTCTTGAAGTCCTTGGAAGAGAAATCATCTGATTCAGTTACCACTGGTAGTTTGAGAAGTTTAGTCAATCTGGAGGGAGAAACTTTGACTGGGAAATCGCATATCCTGCTCTTGATCACTGACCCTTGCTTCCTCAACTCTGCATGCTTGAAGAACTTCAACACCTCCTTCTCAAGAACCTTGCACGGATGCTCAAGAATGAAGCCTAGTCCTGCGACTTCGAGAGCTAACACAACATTTCGAAATTCATCCACCGAACTGTCGAACCCAGTTCTCACGAGCTCACTGCCGGAGAGCAACTTGCTCGACTGCTTCTTGGACATTGCGAATGGAAGATTGGAGAAGAACGATCGAGGGAGACGAGCCGGCGGAAGGATCGCACTTCCGTCCTTTGAGAATGAAGAATGGAGAAATCTTGAAAACGATTTGAGGCTATATCTGAGAACTTGAATCGACTTGATCAACAGAAGATGAGAGCTAATCGGATCTTGATCTTGTCGATTGAATTTTTAGAAGACGAAACACGAATCGCTGGCTTTGTCGGAGACGAAACACTTGCGTGAGAACAGTCGGCCGTCAGAAGTAATCTGCGATTTCTTTTTCAATTCACGATTAGGGTTAGCTGGAAATAATCCTTAGGTATTTATAGAGTCTTCTTCCAACGGTCATAAGCGCGAATTAGGGATCTAGTTCCACGTGTACTGTACATGGAGAAAGCCCTAAAGAATACGCCGTCGAATTGAACCGGAGAATACCTGCAGACCGATTCGGCGAAATGGATTAACCGAATGGCATTAACCGAATTTATTCGGTTAAACCATATAGTCGAATTCGGCAGCTCTAGGGATTCGACTAAACCAATTCACCGAATTTCAATAGCCGAATTCGACTATTCTTATACTTAGAAAAATAAACCTTTCGGACAGGGATTAACCGAATTCGGTTATATCCATTCAAACCATATAGTCGAATTTGACTATATGTTCCAAATGATATAATCGAATTTTACTTAGGTTATTTTCCATTCTCAATTGATTCCATCATCAGCTCCAGTCTTTCTTCTCTAGCACTTTGTAAATGAAGTACATCCCAATAGAGAGATTTCACATGAGCCAACACTTTGGTCTATACAATGAGGGATTACATTGCATAGGCTTGTGTTTGACGACTCATTGAAACCTGACATTGGTTTGTACTTAGAGTGGAATAACCTGTCACATCACAGCTAAAGTGCATAGTCAAATACAATTACAATTCGTCTTAGTTTGAAGGGGACTTCTTCAAATCAGGGCTATTGTGGATACAATACCCAACAGCCACCCATTCCTCTCCCAATTGAGTGGTACATCTCCCTTCTTTAGTTTGGGGAAGATAAACAGTCATTCCAGGCCATAGGGGGCTGTATTTTGTGGTTTTTCATGGTGGCCGAAATTGTGCTTGATGGCCATTAATGGTGGCAATCAAGGAGAGACCCCTCCTCTCCTCAAATTGCTCCATTTAAAAGCTTCACCGGGCAGAGGGGAGGGTTTTCCCCCACTTACCCGAAGGAACCAGCTTTCTTGGTGTAGAAGTCCCATGACATCCAAGAGCTTTCATGTGGCCATGGTGGATAGGAGATCGGCAAGGAAAATCCCCTCCGTTCAGGTCCTCCCCTCCTCCTCTCTCTCATTGGATAGATCTCCCTTTGTTGGCTGCAAGATTTGGGGCCAAATGGCCCTAGATCGGGTAGGCTAAAACTCCAGATTTGGAGCTTTTTATTCCGGCTAAATAGCCTTGTTCCGGCCACCTCCGGCCGGCCAACCACCGCCAATCGCCGACCACCACCTCAACGAAGGTGGTGGTGGCATTGGCCGGCCGGGGAGACGCTCAGTTGGCCAGGAAAATGGGGCTGAAGTTCACCCAGGCGCAGCTCATCTGGACCGTCGGTTCAAGGAAGAAGATGCATTGATGTCGTTCATTTCCTTGTACAGCAGTTTTATATCAATTGTATTATTATTCTATTTTCTGTATTTGTATATGCTGAACCTTAAATTGATTATAGAAAATACCTACGGCCCTCTACAGAAAAAGTGGTCAACATCAAAGTTGTAGCCCTTGGAGTCTAGTTTAATTTAAAAAAAAATTCAGCCCAAAAGGAGCACTGTAGCTCCCTGTAGAGCCATTTTGGTGGGACTGGTCCATAGTGAAGGACAGCCACCATTTCTTGAATAACTTTTGATTGGGTCATGGGATAGCCTTGATATTTAAAACCTAGGCTAGATACACCCACCCACACAACATATCCAAAGATGGGAATTTTAGGAGAACATTTTTCTAAGGTTTTTGTAATAATTTCATAAATCAAATATTAATTAATTAGTGGGTCAAATGACCTTCAATGCCCTCCAAATTTTGGTGGGTACTTCTTAGGGTTATCACATGACCCTGGTAAAAATTTCAGCCCAATTGGGACTGTTTTGGTTGGGTAATTTGTCAACCCAAGTTAGGAGAAGTTAGGTCAAAATTAGGACATGGTGTTTATCTTGGAGTATGGTGGTCAAAACTCATCACCATGAGGTGGAACCTTGTCCACTGGTTTAGGATCACCTAAAGTACCCCCATGAGTGGTTTGGGGTGGTGTGGAGGTGATTAAGCCCTAGAACCCTAGTTTTAGTCCTAGGTGTGCAAATAGAACTTTGTGAAGGACCTGAGGTCAAAAGTCCTTTGATGGTCATGGAACTTAGGAGATATGTTCATGGGTGTAATTATGTCATAGGGAATTTTGAGAGAATTTTAGGAGAACTTTTCCCCCCTAAAATAAGTCTTAATCCTTTTTGAGAAATTCCTTCCAAGAGATAATTACATGCTTAAAAGGTCTTGGATGATGATGAGACTTTGGTTGTGCCCTTATAATCATGATTCAAACCTTTGGTAATTTGTATGTATTTTATTGAATTATTTAATCAGTACTTCATTCACAATGCACCAGTTTTGGTTTAAACTTAAGAAAAATAATTGAGGGTCCAATACTCATTGTTAAATTGTTCAAATTGGTGATAGGACATTTCAGAGCATTGGGAAACTCTGTGAATTTTTATAGAATTTTTGGAGACTTAAATCAGTAGGCTACTTCACAATTCTTTTAATTTGAGGTTTTCTTAAAGTATTTAATTTAGTGAGAAAATGATTTCCTTAAATCCTGAAACTTAGTCAGTAGCCTTTTCTGATGAATACAATAGCTTGGTAATTTTCCCATAATTTTAATGTTGATCTTTTTGGTGGTTCCTTCATAAACTACAATTTTGGATAGATGATAAATAATTAAATTAGAGGTTAATTTCTTACTGTAAAAATGTGACATGCTGTTTCTGATGTTATTTAGTCATCATAGATTTATCATAATTTTTGGAGAGTCATATCATAAGATTTACTTACACTTCATGTTCATTTTCACACTTGACAAATATTTGGAGAAATTAAAATAAATACTAATTAATTAGGAAAAAATATGATTCTCTGGATTTGGTCTTCTAACATCATGATAGACCTCCAGTAAATAGCTTGTGTTAGTTGGATGAATATTTGGAGTACCTCTAATTACAAGCTTCATATAGTTAGTTTGGTCTGCGTTTAGTAAAACTGTGAAACTTAGGTTTTAGTGGCCTACTAAGTGGGAATGACATGTAGTTGGTGTACATGGTCAGGATGAAGAGATTAAGGTCACCAAAAAGGAGTTAAGTATTAAGAGTGCGTGGTGAGTTAAGGGTAAGGTTGAGCGTGGGATTGACAAAGGATCGTCTTTTCCCTAGCGTGTCATAAAGCACTTAGGTTTAACTCAAGTGAAATGATAAGAAGGGAAATCTTATGGGTAGATACCAATAACACTAAGTGTCTTGAGAAGGGAACTTTGGGGTGTCATCCCATTACAGTTCCTAGTACCGTAGCGAGCCCTTTACAGGGTAACCCTCGGGAAGTCCAAGATTAACCATAAGTCGTAGGAGTAAGATGATGCTCAAGATTAACTAATAATACTTTCACTCTCACTCCGTTGTCACGGGCGTTTAGTTTGTTTGGTACCCAAGTTGTAGGCTCGATGGTGGTTGGTGCGGTTTATGGATCCGGTGAGTTGTGACTCAGTTTGGTTCTTGGTTGGGCAAGTTAAACCCAGGTGGTTTATGTTTGGAGTGTGAAGATAGATAGTTGAACATGTTGCATGTGCACGAAGGTGGTGGGTCTTCGGTATTGGACGGTCGTTCACACCGACGTCAATACGTTGACTCGGCAAGTGTGGTATTTACACTTAGCCATGAAAGTCTGGTGGTCCAGCCAGTAAGAGTACGCAGATGCTCAGCGGTTTTATGTTGAGGCGTACGATAGGTCTAGGTTAGGTAGTGTGAATACCAACCTAGAGGTGGGCGAGGCCCAACCCACCGCTTCCGTTTGCCACTACGGGAGTATCCTGGGAGTCTTGCTAGCTCCAAAAAGGGGAACTAAAGGTCTATGCGTATAGAGTCGAAGTGTGTGAGTTGCACTTGTATGAACATAGCATAAACTGCATAACTCTGCATGTCATAGCATCAACATTGCATTTCAACCCCTACCCCTATCGTATAAATTGGTTATGAGACTTTTTATACGATAGGCCTTGCTAAACGACCCCTTGGTCTATAGGTTTGTATGAGCATTCCTATAAATCAATGTTACTTTTCTATTTTATACATGTCTTTACTTACTGCACTCTACTTATTCATTACCTGCTCTTACTATGCTCTTTTACTGCTTCAATTATATATATACACATGTGTAGTGTAGAAACATTTCCTGTAAACAAAACCCGCTGTCACCTGCTATTGTTTATACCCCTTGCTGTCCTCCGCTTCATCCTCCCACACGGTGCCTAGGAGCTACTGGGGGATGGGTGGTGGGAAACGAGGCTTAGTCTTTTTGACTAACGGTCGGTGGACCATATCATTTTAGGGAACGGAGGAGACGAAGCAGTACTAGAGGCAGGTGCAGAAGGAGACGGGACAGTCTAGTACAAGAGCAACAGTTCGGGACCAGTGAGTGGTTAGTAGTTTGCTTCCGCGAGTGATTTTGTTGTGAGGATATGATGTACAGGGCATGAGCCCTTTATTATTGTAACCCTTGTTATCTTTTATTCAGTTATATCACGTGGACATTTATATTTCATGTTGATTCTGTGGACTTGTCTTCTTTAATACACTTTTCTTTGTGATCGATTTGGCCGGCAGGATCGGCGTTTTGTAGTGGCGACCTTCCCGAGTGAAGGTGTCACCGCAAAGCGGCGGTTCTGGGCCTAAGACCCGTTGTTTGAAAAAAAAGGGGTCTTACACCTTCCCAGACCAACTACCAAGTAGCGAGTCAATCCGATGAGTCTCCCATCTACCGGCATGACTGAGCCCGGAGAATGGTCTTTAGTCGGGTATCTTACCAACTGGAGGCGGAGTACACATCCACGTTCTAGGTGCTTACCTTCACCTGGAGGCGGAAGAACCCAGCACCTTCCTAGACCAACTACCAAGTAGCGAGTCGACCCGATGAGTCTCCCATCTGCCGGCATAATTGAGCCCGGAGAATGGTCTCTAGTCGGGGATCTTACCAACTGGAGGCGGAGTACCCATCCACGCCCTAGGTGCTTACCTTCACCTAGAGGCAGAGGAACCCAGCACCTTCCCAGAGGCTTTACCTAAGGTTCTATCTCTACCTACTTTTCATTCAACATGGGGAGGTTACATATATATTACAACGCACCTTCTTGCGCCTACTCGGCCACATGCATCTCAGCCATCTCTTTTATCACCTCCTCCACTTTCTCTGTCTTCTCATTCCTTCTCTTTCTCCTGGTCCTTCCTGCTTCCCTGGTCAACCTGGAGGTGGAAGACTTGCCCCTGGAACTGATCTGCGTAGCTTCCCTACGTCTCCCCGTGCTTTTGTTGAATCAAGAACAGGAACTCCGCCCCCTTCCTGGTGAGACGGAGGCATCCTCCCTACCCCCCTCACTCGGGGCAGCTGGTCCCAGGAGAGCTGTTGAAGAGCGCTTGCGCTTGGAGGTTCAAGCCTTCCTCCGAGGCTGGCCCCTTACCTTGCCGACATACTTGCTCTATCTCTATCAAAGACGGTGAGGTGAGCACAGGTATTGGCGATGCCGAGCACTCGCCCTGAGGGGGGAGTGCGACCCGCAAGACTTCCTGGATTGACTTCCTGAACTCCTCGAAGTCACTTTTCTTCACGCACTCGCCGGTAGGGGTGAGTCCCCCAGCTCATCGCTCCCAGCCATGAGACTTGCCCAGAGCTTTCCGAACTAGCTGCTTCCACGCTCACCGCACCATAATATTGAAATTAGAGAACTGGTCTCGACGTTCGAAAGGGAGATGCAGCTAACCCTTACTTGACCCGAGCTAGACCCTTGACCAGTTACTAAGAACCTTACCCTTGAAGAACACTTGAGTCTAGAAATAGACCCCTTAAGCTGCAGCGTGGAGGTCCCACCACACACCCGGAAGTTCAACGAGAGCTTCCCCTCCCAAGCCAATGCTGAGCCTGGGCACCTTGGAGGGCACTAAGGACCACCTCACCGTCCACCTTCACAGACAGGGGGAGGGGGTATAGTGCTTGCTCACAATACTCACGCGAGGGAGGGGGTACCAACATCCCTTCCCAAGGTGCCCATGGGGGGTCTATTTATAGACTCCCCAAAATTGGGCTGCAGATAGCCAAAATTCTACTATCCGCTGTTGAGATTGTTGAAGTGGAAGTTTGGAGGCCTTTGGACCTGGGCGGTCTGGGAGGAGGTCGTGCGGTCTGGCGTGACCGCACGACTTGGCGGTCTGGCTCTGCGGTCTGGCTTGTCTTAGCCTAGTTGCAGTCTCCTGGCTTGATCGCTGGTATAGGTCCAAGTCGGCTGGAGGTGAGGCCGCGCGGTCTGTCTCTGACCGCGTGGCGGGTTGATCATCTTCAGGTTTCTTCCAGGTTCTCTCCGGAATGCGGTCTGGTAGCTGACTGGGCTTTCTGGGAGTATTCGCGGACTAAGGGTCTTAGTCGCGCGGTCTCAGTTCGCGGTCTCAGGAGGAGATTGGTATGCGAGCTGGTTGCTGTTCGCGGTCTCAGGAGGAGATCGGCATGCGGACAGGAGTTCGCGGTCTGATGACGAACTGGCATGCGGATTGAGGTGCTTACATCGACTAACTTCAAGAAGTGGAAGTCGTGTATGCAAAGCTATCTTGTAGGTGAGGACCTCTGTGAAGTTGTTGGAGGAGATCAGACCGCAGGAAGTTGTCCCGGAAGGGGATAATGGGGCTGAGGTGAGAACTTGGAGGAGGACGAATGCGAAGGCAGAGTTTACTCTGAAGAGGGCAATCTCACCTGACCTATTTGATCACATCTTGGGGTGTGATTCAGCTGCGGAGATCTGGAGAGCCCTGGATGGGCTGTTTAACAAGAAGAATGTAGCAAGGCTACAGTTCTTGGAGAATGAGCTGGCAAGGTCGGCTCAGGGTGATCTTTCTATCTCCACTTTCTTTCTGAAGTTGAAGAACTTGTGCGCTGAAATCTCAGCATTGGACCCTGATGAGCCTATCTCTGAGGCGAAGCTGAAGAGGCACATCATCCGCGGCCTGCGGAAGGAATATGTTGCCTTTGTGACGTCGGTGCAGGGATGGGCAAATCAGCCGTCTCTGTTGGAGCTGGAGAACTTGCTTGCATCTCAAGAAAGTTTGGCAAGGCAGATGGCGGGGGTGTCAGTGGCTGGGGGAGATGGCGAAGTGCTCTTCTCGGGGAAGAAGAAGAAGTGGGATAAGAAGAAGAAGACCGCTGGAGGAGGCTATGGGCCTTCAACTTCTGGGCAGCAGGAAAGGGGGTATGCTCCCAAGGCTGACGGGAAGAAGAAGGGTGAAGGTCCGAAGTGCTTCAAGTGTGGCAAGTATGGCCACATCAGGAAGGATTGCAAGGTGGTGACCCAAGCTGGGCATACTGCGGAGAAGGAGGAAGCTGAGGCCAGGAACATTCAAGGAGGTTGGGGAGGAGCCTTCTCGACTTCTGTTGGAGCTTCTGCTCCTATCAACTATCTGGAGGACTGGATCGTGGACTCGGGGTGTGGTCATCACCTCACCGGGGACGAGACCAAGCTTTCTTCTGCACAGCCCTATACAGGTAATAATGCAATCATTACTGCTGATAATACTGTACATCTAGTGGAGAAGGTGTGGGTTGTTTCCTTAGGAAGTGATAGAGGGCCACTTACTTTGAAGAGTGTCTATCACGTGCCTGGTATGAGGAAAAACCTGTTCTCCATGACCAACGCTGTAGACGCTGGGTATCACGTTCTGTTCGGCCCAACAGAAGTAAAGTTTCTACGCAATTTTGAGGCTGTAAAGGCCGAGGTCGTCCATGTCGGGAGACGGGCAAAGGACTTGTTTGTTTTATCAACAAGTTCCTACGTCGACAAGATGAAGACGAATGATGGTGCCGTTATATGGCATGAGAGGTTGGGGCACGTAGGGATGGACAAGCTGAAAGCAATGGCGGTAAGAGGTATGGTCAAGGGCCTGCCAAGTCTATCCTCCTACGGAGAAGGTCATGTTTGTGAGGGATGTCAGTTCGGCAAGTCTCATCGACTACCGCTTGACAAGTCACAGACAAGGTGTAGTGTGCCGTTGGAGTGCATCCACGGTGACTTGATGGGACCTACTGCTACCCCAAGCCTCGGAGGCAGCAGATATATGCTGGTGTTGATCGATGATTACACCAGATATGTCTGGGTATATTTCCTGAAGGAGAAGGCGGAGGCGTTTGCCAAGTTTGTGGAGTTCAAGGAGCTCATGGAGGGTCGGCTAGGACTGCGAGTGAAGAAGCTGAGGACTGACAACGGAGGGGAGTTCACCTCCAGTGAGTTCTCTACTTTTTGCAGGAAGGCGGGCATCCGGAGAGAGCTCACTTGTGCACATACTCCACAACAGAACGGTGTTGCAGAGCGGAAGATCCGTCATCTGACGGAGACCTGTAAGTGTTGGTTGCATGCCAAGAGTATTCCAAAGTCCTTTTGGGCGGAGGGAATGTCTTGTGCTGCCTACGTCATCAACAGGATGCCTTTGAGTCCCATCAACATGTTGACTCCTCATGAGATGATGTTCAAGGAGAAGCCAAGCGTGGCTCACCTTCGGGTATTTGGTTCCACCTGCTACGTGCATGTTCCAGATGCTCTTCGGACGAAGCTAAATGCGAAAGCAAGGAAGCTAGTCTTCGTGGGATACGATGAGAGGAAGAAAGGCTGGAAGTGCATGGACCCTGAAATGCGGAGATTTGTTGTATCTCGCGACGTCGTGTTCGATGAGGTGACATCTTACAAGGGTTCTTCTGATGTGGAGCTACCAGAGAGCAGGGTGGAGGTGCCGGAGAAAGCTGTGGAGAATCTTCAGGTGGAGCTACCTGTGTCACCAGGTGGTCCATCTCCTTCTAGTTCCGAGACGGGGGCTTCTGGTTCAGGGAGCAGGGGGAGCAATGCTCCTAGCACGTCTGGAAGAGGAGCTAGGGAAGAAGCAACTGAAGATAATGCGGTTCAGGGGAAGGAGCTGAGGAGGTCGAAGTGAGCGATCATCGCCCCTGATCGCTATACAGGAGGAAACGCAGTGAGCTGTCTCATGTTTCTTTGCTGGTCCTTTGGATGAGAGGGAGCCATCGAGCTTTGAGAAGGCCCAAGGCGTGAAGGAGTGGGACGTTGCAATGCAAGAAGAGATGGCAGCTCTTGAGAAGAATGAGACTTGGTCTCTTGTGCCCAAGCCCAAGGGCACTACTCCTGTAACATGCAAGTGGGTCTACAAATTGGAGAAGAAAGCTGACGGCAGTATCGAGCGGTACAAGGCTGGTCTTGTAGCTCGGGGGTTCTCGCAGCAATACGGTGAAGACTACGAGGAGACTTTCAGTCCGGTGGCAAAAATGACTTCAGTTCGGTTCATCATTGCCTTGGCGGCGTTCAGTGGATGGGAGATTTGGCAGCTCGACGCCAAGAACGCTTTCTTGTACGACGAGATTGACAAGGACATCTTCATGGTCCAGCCACCAGGCTTTGTGTTTGAAGATTTTCCGGAGCATGTCTGCAAGCTGAAGAAGGCACTGTATGGGTTGAAGCAAGCGCCGAGGGCGTGGTACGGGAAGATCGCAGAATATCTCCTATTCTGTGGATTTATTGCTTCAGACTCAGACTCAAGCTTGTTCGTCAAGAAGAGCGGGGAGCTTCAAGTCATTGTGCTGCTATACGTCGACGATATGATCGTGACGGGGAACTCGAAGGAGGAGGTAGCGCAGCTTCGTGCCGAGCTGTCTATCAGGTTCGAGATGAAGGACTTAGGTGAACTTCACCATTTCTTTGGACTCGAGGTGCAGAGGAAGGAAGGTGGGGTGTTGGTGACCCAGGCCGGATATGCGGAGCGGATCGTGGAGCGATTCGGCATGAAGGAAGGGAAGTGCACGTCCACACCTCTAGAGAAGGTTATGAAGCTTCGTAAGGATGAGGGCAGGATCATGCAAGATCCGTTGGTGTTCCGAGCTCTAGTTGGGAGCTTGATCTATCTGACGATCACGAGGCCGGATATTGCATATGCAGTTGGCAGAGTGAGTCGATTTATGGCGGAGCCACGGGTACCTCATCTGCTAGCGGCCAAGAACATTCTGAAGTATATCAAGGCGACCTCGGACATGGGTCTCCTATACAGGAGGGATGCAGGCTTCGAGGTGCATGGATACATGGATGCTGATTACGGGGGAGATTCGGATGATCGGAAGTCGACGTCTGGATTCGTCTTCATGGCGGGCCCTACGGCTATATCATGGTGCAGCAAGAAGCAGGATTCCGTATCGGTCTCTACCACGGAAGCGGAATACAAGGCTTCGGCCTTGGCAGCTCAGGAAGCCATCTGGCTTAGGAGGTTGGTGGGAGACGTCCACAAGGAGGTTCGGGAGCCGACTCTGCTACGCGGTGACAATGAGAGTGCTCTCAAACTGGTAACCAATCCAGTTTGTCACGCGAGGACCAAGCATATCGAGATCGAGCATCACTTCATACGGGAGAAGGTGCTGGAGGGGTCTCTTTCGGTCGAGCATGTGCGGAGTGCGGACAATGTCGCAGACATCTTCACAAAGGCGCTGGCAAAGGGGCCGTTCACACGGCTAAGGAGCCTATTGGGTCTGGTTTCAACTTCCCACTTCAAGGGGGAGTGTTGAAATTGTTGAAGTGGAAGTTTGGAGGCCTTTGGACCTGGGCGGTCTGGGAGGAGGTCGGGCGGTCTGGCGTGACCGCACGACTTGGCGGTCTGGCTCTGCGGTCTGGCTTGTCTTAGCCTAGCTGCAGTCTCCTGGCTTGATCGCTGGTATAGGTCCAAGTCGGCTGGAGGTGAGGCCTCGCGGTCTGTCTCTGACCGCGTGGCGGGTTGATCATCTTCAGTTTTCTTCCAGGTTCTCTCCGGAATGCGGTCTGGTAGCTGACCGGGCTTTCTGGGAGTATTCGCGGACTAAGGGTCTTAGTCACGCGGTCTCAGTTCGCGGTCTCAGGAGGAGATTGGTATGCGAGCTGGTTGCTGTTCGCGGTCTCAGGAGGAGATCGGCATGCGAACAGGAGTTCGCGGTCTGATGGCGAACTGACTGTGTTCGCGGTCTCGTGCGAACACAGGTGGTGAATAGCTTCGGGCGGTCTGGCGAGCTCCTTGTGGAGTCGCGGTCTGCTGTGAGAGTGGCGGTCTCTCATGACGACATTGAAGCTGGCGGGTTCACCAAAATGAAGCAGAAGTAATGTTGCTGATCGCGCAGTGTGACCGGTCAGGTCGCGCGGTCTGGGGGTGGTGATCCTATCTCATAGGGTGGTGACTGGATCAGGTCCCGCGCCTATAAATAGGAGGCCACTATAGCAGCAAAAACACGAAGTGTAAGCTGAGTTCGCTCTTGTTCTTGCGGTCTGTTTATTTCTGACCGGGCGGTCTCTGATTGAACTCTTATTGTGCAGCTTCTGCGGATAGTGTGGGCAGCAGCGATCACCTCTTCCTCTGAAAGTGTTCGGGCGGTCTGCGGCTTGGAGTTGTGGTGCTGGAGTTCGGGAGAATCAGGAGGTCGGGAGAAGGGAGCGGTCTGTGCAACGGTCTGGTGGTGTTCTATGGTCGGCAGAGAGTTGCGGTCTAGCAACTGGCAGAGATCGCAGGGGAGGTCGCGCGGTTTGGGCGGTCTCAAGTTATCTTCAACTTTGTATCTTTGCTTTAGTGTTTGTGTTGGCGAAATCATGTCTCGTCAAACATGCCTTTATCTTGTAATTTTGAAGATTGTTATCAATAAAGATCATTTGTTTGTCTCCATTTGTTTCTGATTGTTTGGCTTTTATCTCTAAGTTGTCTAGCTCCTGCTCGCTCCATAAAGATTCGAAAAATTTCACATCCGCAGCTCAACATCGAACCCGAATGATCAACGCAAGAGGGGGGGAGGGGGGGGGGGGGGGGGTGGACGAGTGGAGGACGAGGCGTCCACTCCCCCCCTGCCGGGGGTCGAAAGAGTGGACCGGGGTCCACCGCCCTGACTGGGCGAGTGGACCTTACGGCGGGGCGAGTGGACCACAGGTCCACTCGCCCATACCCTTGGGCGAGTGGACCCATGGTCCACTCGCCCGGGGCGAGTGGACCTGGACCCAAAGTCCACTCGTCCAATGAGGTCTGCTCCCGCCGAGCCTTCTCTTTCTGGTCTTGCCGACTTCCATCGGTTCGGTCTGCTGCGTCACGGTCACCCTTTCTACCACGACATCATCCGCGTTGGGTCACACCGACTCGGAAAATATGAGGGTTGTACACCGGGCGAGGCAGAGGCTGCCCCCCCGGTGGGGGCGGCGGCCGGGATCGGGCGGCCATGGGGCCGCCCGATCTGGGCGAGGGGGGCACCGCCGCCTGCGGGGGCGGCTGCCGGGATCGGGCAGCGGAGTGGCCGCCCGTCCTGGGCCAGGCCTGGCCGCGCGTGGCCAGGCGGGGCTGCGCATGGGCGCGCGCGGTCAGGTGGGACCGCGTGCGCGCGCTCGGCCAGGCCAGACGGCGTGCTCGCGCGCGGCCTGGTGGAGCCGCGCGCGAGCACGCGCCCGCCCGGGTAGGGCTGCGCGTGAGCACACGCTTGCCCGGACAGGGGCGCGGGGGCAGGGTCGCGGGTGTGCCCGAGCAGGGTCGCGGGTGCGCCCGGGCAGGGTCGTTTGCGCGCCCGGGCAAGGCCGTGCGCGAGCGTGCTCGTTCCCGGGCCAGGCTGTGCGTGAGAGTGCGCAGTTAGGTCGGGCCGCGCGCGTGCGTGTCCAGGACCGTTTGCAGGGCGTGGAGCCAGGGGCGCGTGCTTGCTCACGCATGTGTCCAACGGTTCGTGCTTAAAGGATCTCTGGTTTGATCAGACCTATTTGTGGGAGCCCTATCAAAGTTAAAATTCATCTTTTATTTTATTTAGTTTAGATATTTATTTTGAATTTTTTTGGCATATCTATATTGCGATATTGATTTTTTTTCAATTTGAGGTGACAGACATCAAGTTGTAGATTCTTTTTCCTTCGATGATGGTCAACCATGTCCTACATATTGCCGCCCTGATACTGGGTTATGATGGTGCGCAACGCCCTACTCATGTGTATTCCTGCAGGAGACGGTGAATCATCGCTCATTCGGGTGATCCAAGTCCGTAGTTGCGTTCGGATCGTCGTTGCGAGTCAATTTACTATATTACTTTATGTCTTTTGAGTATTATTTAGCTTTCGATCGGATCGAACGATATGAGCCGTCTATTTTGGAATGCCCTAGATCTAATTAGTATAAATAAGGGGGGGGGGGGGGGGTGGGTGTTGGCTGTTCATTCCATCGCCTTGGGTTTGCAGTTTTCTTGCAGCCGCCGGCTCCAATGGCTAGGGTGCGACGCCCTCCCCGCCCACCTCCTCCTCCCCGCTCAGCCCCACGACCGCCTGGATCCACGGCCTGCTCTACCCTCCTCCTTCCCTGTCCCAGCCCGCAAACTCTCTAAGCCGCAGCCCCTGTTCCGTCGGCCACTCCCCGTTGACATCCACCGCCAGATCCAGTAAGTCCCCGCCTCCCCCTCCTCCTTCCTCCACCGCTAGATCCATCACGTATGATCCCCTCATTGGTTGGTCTTCAATTTGTTTCTATGAAATTATGATAAGCAAATGAGGAATCTGTTTAAATGGGTAATTTGCATCTGAGGCATTTAGTTCCGTTGATGCTAACACCTTGGAGATCTGATGCCTTTCAAAATTTATCTTAATTTTTTATGTTTTTTGTTTAATTTGTATATATCTTTTTGGAATGGTGTGAGTTGATAAAAATTATATGTTTCCCTAGTCGTTTGACTGCCGAGATTTGATGGTACAAACATCTCTTATATGATTTTTTATCTATTTTGTTTTATCTCTGAGTGTGGAAAACGACTGTTCCTCAGCAAACTTGATCAATTTTTGTGCTAAATGTTGAAATTTGTCTTTGAAACAAACTGAATATTGAAATTTTGATTGTAGTTTTATTTGCTAGATTGAATCTTATCAAATCAGGTTTGTTAATCAGTTTTTATGATTTTAAGTAAATTTGATCTAAATTATGCTAGGGAATGTTTGAAGTCAATGGCCCAGTTGAGCTTACTGATGTCAAGCTTTGAGCCTAGAAACTGTCAGCAAGTCTTTGCCTATTACTCTTTTATGCCATTTTTAGAATGCTTATTGATTTATATTTCATTGTCTTGAAATGCTGGTACAATAAGTTCATTTTGAAATTAATAAATTAATTTGGGAGATAACAATTAAATGAAAGAAAACATAGATGTAGACTTTTTAACTATAATTGAGGCCAAACACTTGCAATAGTTCTCTTCTGTGAGCTAGTTCTATCCATCATTCAATTTCTAACACATACCTATGAATCATATAATGTGTAATCACTAGTTTAATGCAAAATATAAATAAATTTTGGTCTCAAAGTAGGATTTACATTGTTTAGACTAGATGAAATTTTAGCTAATATGGATCCGACTTTGACACAATACAAGATTTGAAGGCTATTCCTACTTCTAATATCAAAACGAAACACTTATTTGCCTGTTCACGGCTTCAAATTAATTAGTAGAAGCCCCCTTGATTTTTCATTTCATGTACTGTGGGAAAACTTTAATGTCTTTAGATTTTTCACCTTTATAATTTTGAGATTTGTGATTTCTTAGCCAAATCTGTGTCGGAAATGCAACTGGTCTCGGAACCAATTCTTGGCTAGTTTGTTTCATTTCAAGCTATCTCTAGGCTTCTCTTCTTTTAGTTTATATGAATGCATAATTTGCATCTAAGATTTTCATGTCTGTTAATTTTTATAACCATTCCGTTCTAAATCATCCATTTCCTTGGTTTTTATCTCCTACCATTTTGTTTTTGGAACTGAGTGATATGACGAACAATTATATGTTTTCCTTATTGGTTTGAGTCGTTTGACTACCAATATGATGACTAACATTGCATGCTCTATCCGATCGCTACATCCAATATGATGACTAACATTACTTGCTCTATCCGATCGCTGCATCAAATTTACTAATATTAAATCATAAAACACGAAGGTCCTATGGAGAACTCGTTCTAATTTCGTGCGATTTCTTCAAGTTTGTCTTCGAAAAGTGTCAGAATACTAGAAATTTGTTAGCTAGATCAATTTACTGGATTTGATCTTGTTAAGTTTGGATTCTAACAAATTTTAATGATTTTAGTTAGTAATTTTTGTATTAAAGTTCATGGTTTCTTGTTAAAATAATTTTAGGTTAAAATAGGGTGAAGGACCCAGCAGAGTGGATGGATTTCCAGCGTTGAGTCTGCTCTAACAATTGTATTTATCCCTTCACATATTATTCCTTTAAGCCATTTTTTATGACACTCTGGTTTGGCTTATATTTCATTGTGTCTAGAAAAATGGCTACATTTGGTGCATGCTCTATTTACTTTCAAGATTTTTCTTTCTATTGTTTTAGAAATCTATTAGAAAGATAACTTATTAATTCCATTAGAATTTAAATTTATGTTTATTTTTTTATTCTTCCTTTTATATTTTCTTGTCTTTGAATTGAGTGAGATGATGAATTGCAATATGTTTCCCTATTGGTTTGATGGCCGAAATGATGGCTAACATTGTATTAGCTCTATCTGATCACTCTCCCCTCAGTCAATTATTAGTGTAGTATTAGTTGTCAAAATCCCGCTGTCATATTTGATTTTACCATGAAGAATTTTCTTATGATCTTTATTTTCTTAGTGTTTCCCTTTTCATTGTTTTTCTCTGTATTGTTTTGCCTCAGCCTTTAAAATGAAGGGCCTTTGGTGAACATTGATAAAAATGCTTTTGTAAGATGATAATTTTGTCTGCTTACCAAAAATGAGCATTTGTTCTCATATCTATACTACTTTTAGGTTAGTTTATTCTCACTTGTATTTTATTATGGCTCTGTTTGGCACGGCAGTGGCGGTTGTGAATGTAGTGGCTGTGAAATGTTGTTCGTGAACATCTGACCTCACCTAAGTAACTTTATCCATTTTTATCTTGAAAACTAGCTCTCTTTTCTTGTTGGTGGTCATAACCATTGTCATGCCAAACATACATTGTATGATTGTGGCATTTTTGTCCAAACTCGCCGGTGCAAAAACGCCGCTCCAAACGGAGCCTATGTTTATTTTGTTGAACTAATTAAACAGTAAGCAAATGCGGAATCTTTCTTTTAAATTGTTAATATGCATCTGTGGGAATTTGTTCCCAACGATACAATCACCATGGAGATGTGATGCCCTTGCTTCGTTTTTTAATCTTTCCTTGATTTTCTTCTACTTCTGTCATCTAAGTTTGGAGTTCACTGAGATGATGAACAATAATATATTCCCCTATTGGTTTGACTACTGCTTATGATGCATGCCATTGTATTAACTCTATCTGATATCTCTCCACTCAATTAATTGGTCTTATAATACTAGTTTTAAAAACATTACTGTTTTTATTTTTGTTTTGAATTGGGTCAGATGATGAACAAATATATGTTTCCTATTGATTTGATGATATGATTGCCTGCAATATATTAGCTCTATCTCCCTAAATTATCTAGTATTAATTGTAGAAATTCTATTGTTTGACTGAATGTGCTGCATGGATGTCTCTCATAACTCATAAGGTTCGTGTTTGCTTTGGGTCCCTTTGTTTATAAAATGTGGCAATGAAATTTGATTTGGAGGTATTTTCTTGGGCCGTTGTGCGCTTTGAAGAAATGGAATTCACCTTGAACTAGGCCCTTCTTTGAGAAGCAGTCGAAGTATGAAATTTGTTAGTGAGATTGATCTACCAGATTCGATCTTATTAATGGATCAACGTAGTAGTTATTTAATGGATTTAAAGTTCATGATTTCTGTTGAAATAATGTTAATCTCCAGAGTTGAATCCTCTGTAACAATTGTATTTAGTGCTTTACATATTCAAATTATGATAGGCAAATGAGAAATCTTATTTATTAATGGGTAATTTGCGTCTGAGGCAATTATTTCGGTTGTTGCAATCACCTTGGAGATCTGCTTCTTTTCAATTTTTTTATTAAAATTTACTTTATTTTATAAAGCTTCAATTATCTTTATTTGGAATTAAGTGAGATGATGAATATCAGTTTCCCTATTGGTTTGATGGCCGATATGATGGCTAACATTGTATTAGCTCTATCTGATCACTCTTCCCTCAATCAACTACTATTATAAAATATCTTATGAAGAAACTCTCTTATGATTGGTATTCACTTATGCTGCATGAAGAACTCTCCTATGATTGGTTATTTCTTATCACTTAATTATTATTCAATATTGAGGTTTTGTTTGTTTTCTTAGCTAAAGAATGATCATTTGTTCTCATTTCTAAACCACTTTTGGGCTAGTTTATTTTTATGGAAGTGCTTGTGTTTTTGTTTGATTTTCTGTATTTTAGTTCCGTTATTGAAGTCGGTTTTATTAATCATATTATGTTGACATCTTATTTTATGAGCTTTTAATTTTGTTGAACTCATAACACAGTAAGCAAATGAGGAATGTTTACCTTTTACTGGGTAATTTGCATATGAGGCATCTTTTGCCATTGATGCAATCACCTTGGAGATCTGATGCCCTTGGTTCAAATTTTATTTAATCTTTCCTTGTTTTTTTTCTACTTTTATCATCTTTGTTTGGAGTAGGGTGAGATGATGATCAATAATATGCTTCCCTATTGGTTTGATGACCGATATGATGGCTGCTAACATTGTATTGGCTCTATTTTACCCCTTCCCACAATCTACTGTGTTTGTAATATTAGTTTTAGTAACACCACCGTCTTATTCAATTGTCAGTTTGAGATTTGTTGTATTTCTTGTATTTTTTGCACCTTTTTCAATTGACAGTTTGAAGATTTATTTGTTTAATTTTTAGAACTTTTTGGTCGTTATAAGTGGGGATTAATAGTTATTAGGTTATATGGATGAAGAGGTATTTACTTAGTATTGACACAAAATCTGCAGAATTTGCAGTGGGGTAACGAAAAGAGTGATAATTATCCAAAAATTGTGATGTCCGAAATCAACCTAGCCGGCTACTACATGCACATTTTATTTGAAAGAAAGATAAAAAAAATAATGAACATAAATGTACAGCATTGTTCTGAACGCCACAACTTACTCAAATTGTCTATACAACTATCCTATCTCCGCCTCCTGCGTATGTTGATTTGCGGGGGCTCCATCTGGTGGCACAATTTATATTAAATATTTGTGGTTGTACTATTTGTATTTTAGCATGTCGAGAGGCACAGGAGAGTGCAATAGAATCCTTATATACTATTCAAGATTCTTATATATTAGCTTGACCTTCTTGGTTATTGTGTATCATCCACTACTAAATATTTGATTTTTTTTGGCATCCGTTTATCTTCATAAATAGTAAGCTGTACCATGGTTCATTGTATGTTTTGATCAAATATTCCAAAAGCTGTTTTTGAAAGCTGGTGACTTCATCACTATCATAAAATTTGGCATTGAAAAACATTTTGATTATACTGTTCTAAGGAAACGTGAACATGACAATCTTAAAAATTTGGGCCTTCTTAATGTATGAATTGCTTGTTCCAATGTAATTTAGATGCCAGTGATATTTTGTTCATATTTGAAGATATCTAAGAAATGCATGATCATTTGAATGCCTAGTTTTGGGATTGAAGTTTAACCCTTTGGCCAATTAACATGCTTAAGGGATGAATACAACTCCCTATACTAATATCGGCATTGCACACTAATTTATTTTTCAGTTGGAAAATATTTTAATATTTTGGTACACTATTCTTATGCTGGGATATATGTTTAAATGCTATCTATCATGAATGCACATTTAGGGTTATTTTGATTAATATCTAAATGCATAATTTCTAGTTGTATTTTCTTTTTTTGTTTTATTTTCGGTGCCATTATACTCGTTTGCTGTCACTTGTTGATTCAATATAATTCACTAATGTCCACTCATGCTCATGAATCTATTGCTAACTAAACAGATGCCAAGCCAAGATTGATTCGGTCGATCCTACTCATTTAGGAATTTGATTGGGTGATCCAAAGCAAGAAAGAAGCGGAAAATCAATGAAATGTTCCTCGATGAACTACTTCTTGCGTTCCAAAAGGTTAATAATCTCCAAACTCCTTAGTTACTTAGCAATGACACAATATCTGCCGTCAAAAGGATAAAGGAAAACTCAACCATGTAGCCTAGAAGAATGGAGAAAAGTTAGAGATACAAACGGAGCCCAAGACTCTTTCATGGGTATTAAAGAAGGTTGCGATCCTTCGACTCATTCCTTGGCTACCTTCCGGGGTCAAGAGGGATGCTGTCACCTAGCTCTTTAATGTTACTTATTTCTCGGTCGGTTTGCTTCGATAACGTCTTGCACTCAATCTCCTTGCGGTGCGGCTAATATTGATGTGAAATCCTTCTATAAGTTCTGGATGGTGGAAGAGAGCCTAGGGCGTAGCCCTAACCTTTTGGGATGAAACTGGAGTACAAACAATGCTCTTCCTTTCCAAAGATCTTAAAAAATTTGTCAAAAGGGATATTTATAGGCTGTCAGAAAGCACACGAACTTGCGTTTGATCGTGCAAACAAATGCGACATCCTTGCCCTTTTCGATCCTCCTCTTCTTCAAGCGAGACCCTGTGGTAGGGCTATTGAGTTAGTTTTTGATTGCGCGGATTGGTTATCTTCCGCCTTAGTGCCGGTAACCTATTAAACGGAGTCCGCGTACTCTCTGTAAGCCTCATCCTTTGAGTTAGGAATGTCAACAACCCCGTACTCTTTCTATAGGATCTTGTAGTCGATGTCTGCGAACTCTTCTTTGAGCGCTCCTCGCTCCTTTAGAAGATTAAGGGCGGCCTCCACAGATCGCTTAGACAGTCGGAGAACTGCCCTTTCAAATTTAGGTTCTTCCGGTTCAGTTCACCTGATAAACACAAACTAATTAGTAATCACACGAAGGTATGTGCGAACATTTCGATCAAGAGAATTTGTGTTACCCTTAGTTCCTCTCACAGGCGAATATTCTTTGCCCTCAAAATCGTCATGGCAACCTTCTGTGTGATATCGCCCTTGCGAACTCTCCAAGTCTAACGACCGATGACCGCGGAGGAAAATGCAAGGGCGAACTCATTTTCCCTTCTCATGTCCTGGGCGTGCTATTTCTCCACTGTGGAAACCCTCATAATGACTATAAAAGAAAAAATCATCAGCGTACTCAAGTACGTGTAATCATATATTTTTCCAATCGCTCGTACTTATAATTATTTGTAGGTAAATCCTTCACCTCCCGCACGCGGCGGACACAATGATCAACGTCTTGCGGCGCGTTCACGAGAAACTCCCTTGTCTCCTAGCTTGTCACTGACAATTTGGGCAGATGGAATGTATTTTTTGTCCCGGGGCTCAGGAGCAGTATGAATATAGCAAACCGCAGCTGCCAACCATGGACCTTGTTCGCAAGGTTGAGGACTCAGAACTTTTACGAGTAAAAGTACATCTAGCCAATTTGCTTGTGCACACACGAAACATGCAACAAAACACCTCCATGTTGAAGCAGACACTTTGGGTCCACAAGTAGATGATATATGATGTTATCGCCACAATGGAGTTCGGGGGAAGCTGCCTGGGCACCACCCTGTAGAAGTTGAAGTTCTCCACCATCTCCGGAAAGATGGGGAACGACCAACTCGGGTCTCCAAAAAGATGGGGAACTTCCAACTTGGGTTAAAGTGCTCGAAGGGGACTACGAGCTCATCTTCGAAGACGGTGGTGAATTGCTCGTCACCTTTCGAAAGTCGCGCAGCTTAGAGGTCCTCGTTGATTCGTTGTTGCGACGGGAATATGGCGAAGTCTAAATCGGAGATCGACAGACAAGATGGTTCTTAACTAATGAATACAACCACACAATCAGTTTGCCTAGTGCCCTTACTTTGTGCCTGCACCATCTTGTTTGGCCGGGTACTTTTCGGTAATCGACTCCTTTATTTGCTTGGAAGTCCGCGACCTGTTCTTACAGTCGGAATGGTCAGTTCCAGCGGTCTCCAATTGGGAAAGCGCCCAGATCGTACTTTTCGGTAATCGACTCCTTTATTTGCCTGGAAGTCCGCGACCTGTTCTTATAGTCGGAATGGTCAGTTCCAGCAGTCTCCAATTTGGGAGATCGCCCAGATCGCCTGCCTCCCCTCCGACAATTCTTCCAAGGAACAAACGGTCAGGCCCCAGTGAGATCGCCAGACCGTGCGGTCTGAAGATTTTCTTCTTTTTTGCCATCAGCACCCCCTTTCTCTGCCCTGGTTCTCCTGTACCCCGGGCAGCCCGTAATTTTTGGATCTGCTCGTTTGGGCAGCCTCTGTGTCTATAAATAGAGGGGTAGGGGTACATGACAGGACTTTTGGCTTTGAGCCTCCAGCTTGCAACCTCTGCAAGCGGTCTCGATTTTTGTCATCTTTTCTACCTCTCACTTTCACCTATTTTAGACCCCTCCTGTAACCTCTTTTGAGATCAATCGAAGCAGTTTTTTCTCAGATTTCTTGTCTGACATCCTCCGTCCTAAGTAACCTACACTCCGCATTCTCCCCCCATATCCTCTAAGTGTGAGTTTTGGAGGTACAATTTTTTGTGCCAACACGGTCTTCCCCTGCAAAAGTAGACAAAGCAGCACAAGTATTCACACAAAGCATTAGTATTCGCCACAACATTAGCAATCGAGCATTAAACACACATAGAATTAAAAATGAGAAGTGCGGTTAAATAAAAAGTTCAAATGAGAAACCGCGCGAATCACAAGAATTTTTCAATTATTACAAGCTAGTAAAATGTCCTAAAAAGAACTCGCGCACTCTAGTTGTCATGGGGAGGAGCTTGCTCTACACCCAAATATTCCAATCCGTCCGAGATTTCAATGAGCTTAGCGTGCGCAACCACCAAAATCTTATTCAACACTGGGCTCTTTGCGTGCAAGCTGTGAACATCTTCTCGGACTCTCGCCGCATATCTAACTAGATCCCCTCATTGGTTGGTCTTCAATTTGTTTCTACGAAATTATGATAAGCAAATGAGGAATCTGTTTAAATGGGTAATTTGCATCTGAGGCATTTAATTCCGTTGATGCTAACACCTTGGAGATCTGATGCCTTCCAAAATTTATCTTATTTTTTTATGTTTTTTATTTACTTTGTATATATCTTTTTGGAATTGTGTGAGATGATAAAAATTATATGTTTCCGTAGTGGTTTGACTGCCGAGATTTGATGGTACAAACATCTCTTATATGATTTTTTTCTCTATTTTGTTTTATGTCTGAGTGTGGAGAACTACTGTTCCTCAGCAAACTTGATCAATTTTTGTGCTAAGTGTTGAAGTTTGTCTTTTGAAACAAACTGAATATTGAAATTTTGATTGTAGTTTTATTTGCTAGGTTGAATCTTATCAAATCAGGTTTGTTAATCAGTTTTTATGATTTTAAGTAAATTTGATCTAAATTATGCTAGGGAATGTTTGAGCTCAACGTCCCAGTTGAGCTTACTGATGTCCAGTTTTGAGCCTAGAAACTGTCAGTTTAGGCTTCGTTTGGATCGGTGGCGGCGGTCATGAACCGTCGTTCCTGAACGCCCGACCTCACCTTATCGGAGCTGTTTCTCCTCCATTTGGTCACTGTTTTTGACGTGTAAGTAGTCAAAATTCACTTTCACTAAGAGAGGAATCCAAATTCACTATCTATATTTACAAATGTTAGGGATGGACCCCGCCCACCTAGATCCACCCCTAAACTCATAGGAGCAAATAAATCGTGCCAAACGAAGCCTAAGTCTTTGCCTATTACTCTTTTATGCCATTTTTAGAATGCTTATTGATTTATATTTCATTGTCTTGAAATGCTGGCACATTAAGTTCATTTTGAAATTAATAAAATTTTAATAAATTAATTTGGGAGATAACAATTAAATGAAAGAAAACATAGATGTAGACTTTTTAACTATAATTGAGGCCAAACACTTGCAATAGTTCTCTTCTGTGAGCTAGTTCTATCCATCATCCAATTTGTAACACATACCTATGAATCATATAATGTGTAATCACTAGTTTAATGCAAAATATAAATAAATTTTGGTCTCAAAGTAGGATTTACATTGTTTAGACTAGATGAAATTTTAGCTAATATGGATCCGACTTTGAACACAATACAAGATTTCAAGGCTATTCCTACTTCTAATATCACAACGAAACTTTTATTTGCCTGTTCATGGCTTTAAATTAATTAGTAGAAGCCCCCTTGATTTTTCATTTTATGTACCGTGGAATAACTTTAATGTCTTTAGATTTTCACCTTTATAATTTTGAGATTTGTGATTTCTTAGCCAAATCTGTGTCGGAAATGCAACTGGTCTCGGAACCAATTCTTTGGCTAGATTGTTTCATTTCAAGCTATGTCTAGGCTGCTCTTCTTTTAGTTTATATGAATGCATAATTTGCATCTAAGATTTTCATGTCTGATAATTTTTATAACCATTCGACCATTTCGATCTAAATCATCCATTTCCTTGGTTTTTATCTCCTACCATTTTGTTTTTGGAACTGAGTGATATGACGAACAGTTATATGTTTTCCTTATTGGTTTGAGTCGTTTGACTACCAATATGATGACTAACATTGCATGCTCTATCCGATCGCTGCATCCAATTTACTAATATTAAATCATAAAACACGAAGGTCCTAGGGAGAACTCGTTCTAATTTCGTGCGATTTTCTTCAAGTTTGTCTTCGAAAAGTATCAGAATACTAGAAATTTGTTAGCTAGATCAATTTACCAGATTTGATCTGGTTAAGTTTGGATTCTAACAAATTCTAATGATT
Organism: Dactylorhiza incarnata; assembly: GCA_033032865.1. Lineage (NCBI taxonomy): Eukaryota > Viridiplantae > Streptophyta > Magnoliopsida > Asparagales > Orchidaceae > Dactylorhiza > Dactylorhiza incarnata. The sequence goes on from JAWHQI010000067.1 coordinate 325,528, forward strand.
TTAGTTAGTAATTTTTGTATTAAAGTTCATGGTTTCTTGTTAAAATAATTTTAGGTTAAAATAGGGTGAAGGACCCAGCAGAGTGGATGGATCTCCAGCGTGGAGTCTGCTCTAACAGTTATATTTATCCCATCACATATTATTCCTTTAAGCCATTTTTTAAGACACTCTGGATTGGCTTATATTTCGTTGTGTCTAGAAAAATTGCTACATTTGGTGCATGCTCTATTGGCTTTCAAAATTTTTCTTTCTATTGTTTTAGAAATCTATTAGAAAGATAACTTATTAATTCCATTAGAATTTAAATTTACGTTTATTTTTTTATTTCTTCCTTCTATATTTTCTTGTCTTTGAATTGAGTGAGATGATGAATTGCAATATGTTTCCCTATTGGTTTGATGGCCGAAATGATGGCTAACATGGTATTAGCTCTATCTGATCACTCTCCCCTCAGTCAATTATTAGTGTAGTATTAGTTGTCAAAATCCCGCTGTCATATTTGATTTTACCATGAAGAATTTTCTTCTGATCTTTATTTTCTTAGTGTTTCCCTTTTCATTGTTTTTCTCTGTATTGTTGTCTCTCAGCCTTTAAAATGAAGGGCCTTTGGTGAACATTGTTAAAAATGCCTTTGTAAGATGATAATTTTATCTGCTTACCAAAAATAAGCATTTGTTCTCATATCTATACTACTTTTAGGTTAGTTTATTCTCACTTGTATTTTATTATGGCTCTGTTTGGCACGACAGTGGCGGTTGTGAATGTAGTGGCAATGAAATGTTGTTCGTGAACATCTGACCTCATCTAAGTAACTTTATCCACTTTTATCTTGAAAACTAGTTCTCTTTTCTTGTTGGTGGTCATAACCATTGTCTTGCCAAACATACATTGTATGATTGTAGCATTTTTGCCCAAACTCACCGGTGCAAATACGCGGCAAACGCCTCTCCAAACGAAGCCAATGTTTATTTTGTTGAACTAATTACACAGTAAGCAAATGCGGAATCTTTCTTTTTAATTGTTAATTTGCATCTATTGGAATTTGTTCCTGTTACCGACACTCAACCGGAAGAGCCGGAATGACACGTGTATTCGAGGAGGACATGTGGCGACGCGGGAGCTGGGAACGGTCCGAACCACACCGGCCCAAGCACCGAACCGGGCGGTTCGGCGGACGCACGCTAAGGTCCGACCGGCCCCTTTATTTTATATTGCTGTCCTAATTTTAATTATGCGTATTGTAATATTTTGGAACTCTTGATGTGTGGTGGATCCCTCCTATATATGGGATCACCTTAGGGTTGGTTTGTATATTTGGATCACTTATGCAATTAGGGGCTGCCCCCCTTGTCTTCTCCTCTATTCTTCTCTATCTCTCTAACCTTCTCTCTCTATCCTTCTCGCCCTCTACCTCGCCCTCTCTCTCGTTCTAGCTCGCTCGGTACCGCCCCGCCTAGCGCCGTCCGACAGCCCAGCGCTAGCTGCCGCCCCCGCTAATGCCCTCCGATACCCTAGCGGTATCAGTTCCCAACGATACAATCACCATGGAGATGTGATGCCCTTGCTTCGTTTTTAATCTTGCCTTGATTTTCTTCAACTTCTGTCATCTATGTTTGGAGTTCACTGAGATGATGAACAATAATATATTCCCCTATTGGTTTGACTACTGCTTATGATGCATACCCTTGCTTCGTTTTTAATTTTTCCTTGATTTTTTTCTACTTCTGTCATCTAAGTTTGGAGTTCACTGAGATGATGAACAATAATATATTCCCCTATTGGTTTGACTACTGCTGATGATGCGTACCATTGTATTAACTCTATCTGATCTCTCTCCACTCAATTAACTGTTCTTATAATATTAGTTTTAGAAACATTACTGTTTTTATTTTGGTTTTGAATTGGGTTAGATAATGAACAAATATATGTTTCCTATTGATTTGATGACTGATATGATTGCCTGCAATATATTAGCTCTATCTCCCTAAATCATCTAGTATTAATTGTAGAAATTCTGTTGTTTGACCGAATGTGCTGCATGGATGTCTCTCATAAGGTTCGTGTTTGCTTTGGGTCCCTTTGTTTATAAATTGAGGCAATGAAATTTGATTTGGAGCTATTTTCTTGGGCCGTTGTGCTCTTTGAAGAAATGGAATTCACCTTGAACTAGGCCCTTCTTTGAGAAGCAGTCGAAGTATGAAATTTGTTAATGGATTAACTTAGTAGTTATTTAATGGATTTAGTTCATGATTCCTGTTGAAATAATGTTAGGTTAACAGTTAATCTCCAGACTTGAATCCTCTGTAACAATTGTATTTAGCGCCTTACATATTCAAATTTTGATAGGCAAGTGAGAAATCTTATTTATTAATGCGTAATTTGCATCTGAGGCATTTATTTCCGTTGATGCAATCACTTTGGAGATCTGATGCTTTTCAATTTATTATTTAAAATTTACCTTATTTTATAAAGCTTCAATTATTTTTATTTGGAATTAAGTGAGATGATGAATATCAGTTTCCCTATTGGTTTGATGGCCGATATGATGCCTAACATTGTATTAGCTCTATCTGATCACTCTTCCCTCAATCAACTACTATTATAAAATGTCTTATGAAGAAACTCTCTTATGATTGGTATACACTTATGTGCATGAAGAACTCTCCTCTGATTGGTTTTTTCTTAGCAAAAGAATGATCATTTGTTCTCATTTCTAAACCACTTTTGGGATAGTTTATTTTTATGGAAGTGCTTGCATTTTTGTTTGATTTTCTGTATTTTAGTTACGTCATTTAAGTCTGTTTTTTTAATCATATTATGTTAGACATCTTATTTTATGAGCTTTTAATTTTGTTGAACACATTACAAAGTAAGCAAATGAGGAATGTTTACCTTTTACTGGGTAATTTGCATCTGAGGCTTCTTTTGCCATTGATGCAATCACCTTGGAGATCTGATGCCCTTGGTTCAAGTTTTGTTTAATCTTTCCTTGTTTTTTTTCTACTTTTATCATATTTGTTTGGAGTAGGGTGAGATGATGACCAATAATATGCTTCCCTATTGGTTTGATGACCGATATGATGGCCGCTAATATTGTATTGGCTCTATTTAACCCATCTTTCCACAATCTACTGTGTTTATTATATTAGTTTATCTTCATATATAGGTGGTTGTACCATGGTGTTCATTGTATAGTTTTGATCAAATATTCCAAAAGCTGTTTTTGAAAGCAGGTGACTTCCATAGAAGACGCATGTGGTTATCCTCTTTCAGATGACATTGTAGGTATGCACAGGTGAAGTATTCTCCTATTGAAATTTAAACAAAAATTAAGTTCTTAATATGCTGCTGGTATCCATCACTATCATAAAATTTCCCATTGAAAAATTATTTTGATTTTACTGTTCGAAGGACCCGTGAACATGACAATCTTAAAAATTTGTGTCTTGTTAATGTAGGAATTGTTTGTTCCAATGTAATTTAGATGCCACTGCTATTTTGTTCATATTTGAAGATATCTAAGAAATGCTTGATCATTTGAATGCCTAGTTTTGGGATTGAAGTTTAAACCTTTGGCCAATTAACATGCTTAAGGGACGAATACAACTCCCTATACTAATATCGGCATTGCACACAAATTTATTTTTCATTTTGAAAATATTTTAATATTTTGGTACACTATTCTTATGCCGGGATATGTTTAAATGCTATTTATCATAAATGCACATTTAGGGTTATTTTGATTAATATCTAAATGCCTAATTTCTGTTTGTGTTTTCTTATTTTGTTTGATTCTCGGTGCCACTACTCTTTTGCTGTCACTTGTTGATTCAACTTAATTCACTAATGTCCACTCATGTTCATGAATATATTACTAACTAAAACAGATGCCAAACCAAAATTGATTCGGTGGATCCTACTCATTTAGGAATTTGATTGGGTGATCCGAGGCAAGAAATGAGCGGAAAATCAATGAAATGTTCCTCGATGAACGTCTTCTTGCGCTCCAAAAGGTTAATGATCTCCACACTCCTTAGTTGCTTAGCAATGACCCAAAATCTGTAGAATTCGCAAAGTAGGGTTTAGTGTACACACCGTCAAAGGGATAAAGGAAAACTCAACCATGTAGCCTAGAAGAACAGAGACAAGTTAGAGATACAAACGGAGCCCGAGACTCTTTCATAGGTATTAAAGAAGGTTCCCATCCTTCGACTCATTCCTTGGCTACCTTCCGCGGTCGGTTTGCTCTGATCACATCTTACACTCAATTTCCTTGTGGTGCGGCTAATATTCATGTGGAATCCTTCTTCTATAAGTTCTGGATGGTGGAAGGAGCCTAGGGCAAAGCTCTAACCTTTTGGGATGAAACTGGTGTCGAAAACTAACTCAACAGGATGTAGCCCTTCCGCAGAGCCTCGCTTGAAGAAGAGGAGGATCGAAAAGGGCAAGGATGTCGCGTTTGTGTGCACGATCAAACGCATGTTCGTGTACACGATCGTAGCATTTTTTCTGACAGCCAATAAATATCTCACTTGACAAATTTTTCCAAATCTTTGCAAAGGAAGCATTGTTTCTACCTCTTCAGCGGAGTCTGCGTCCTCTCCGTAAGCCTCATCCTTTGAGTTAGGAACATCAACATCCCCGTACTCTTTGTATAGGATCTTGTAGTTGATGTCTGCGAACAATTCTTTGAGCGCTCCCCGCTCCTTTAGAAGTTTAAGGGCGACCTCCACGGATCGCTTAGATAGTTAGAGAGTTGCCCTATTGAATTTGGGTTCTTTCAGTTAAGCTCACCTGATAAATATAAACTAATTAGTAATCACACGAAGGTATGGGCGAACATTTCGATCAAGAGGATTTGTATTACCTTTAGTTCCTCTCACAGGCGAATATTCTCTGCCCTCAAAATCGTCGTGGCAACCTTTTGCGTGATATCGTCCATGCGAACTATCCTCATCTTGTCCCGGGCGTGCTATTTCTCCTTTGTGGTCAGGACTTCTCTCGCGGCCTTGAATACGTCACCCTCATAATGACTAAAAGAAAAAATCATCAGCATACTCTAGTACGTCCATTTATATATTTTTCCAATCTCTCGCACTTTTAGTTATTTCTAGGTAAATCCTTGACCTCCCGCACGCGGCGGACACAATGATCAATGTCCAACGGCGCGTTTGCGAGAAACTCTCTTGTCTGCTAGCTTGTCACTGACAATTTGGGCAGACGTAACGTATTTTTGTCCCGGGGCTCACGAGTATTATGGAGCTCGCTAAAGTCGCCTTTGAATATATCAAACCGCAACTGACAACCATGGACCTTGTTCGCAAGTTTGAGGACTCAGAACTTCTCCGTGTCAAAGTCCATCTGGCCAAATTTGCTCGCGCGCACACGAAACATGCGACAAAACACCTCCATGTTGAAACATTATATGATGTTATCCCCACAATGGAGTTCGGGGGAGGCTGTCTGGGCACCACCTTGAAGAAGTTTAAGATCTCCACCATCTTCAGAAAGATGGGGAACGCCCAACTCAGGTCTCTGGAAAGATGGGGAACGTCCTACTCTGGTCAAAGTGCTAGAAGGGGACTATGAGCTTATCTTTGAAGACGGTGGTGAATCGCCTGTCATCTTTCGAAAGTCGCGCAGCATAGAGGTCCTCGTCGATTCGGTGTCGCGACAGGAATGTGGCGAAGTCTAAATCGGAGATCGACAGACAAGATGGTCTGCCGGTTGCCATTGCTTTTTGCCCGCACCATCTTGTTCGGTCGGGTACTTTTCGGTAATCGACCCCTCAAAATGGTCTTCGGCCGCAAAAGTAGACAAAACAACACAAGTATTCACACAAAGCAGTAGTATTCGCCACAACATTAGCAATCGAGCATTAAACACACATAGAATTAAAAATTAGAAGCGCGGTTAAATAAAAAGTTCAAACGAGAAACCGCAGAAATCACATGAATTTTTCAGTTATTACAAGCCAGTAAAAATGTCCTCTAAAAAGAACTCGAACACTCTAGTTGTCATGGGGAGGTGCTTGCTCCACACCCAAATATGCCAAGCCATCCGAGATTTCAATGAGCTTAACGTTTGCAACCACAAAAATCTTATTCAACACAACGCTATCTGCTTGCAAGCCGCGAACATCCTCTCGGACTCTCGCCGCATATCTAACTAGAGCTCCCTCGGAGCCTGAGGCGGCCGTGACCCGGATGCCGCATCGACCGACAAAGTCGTGGACTGAGTTGCCTCGACAACGAGCACAATGTTCTTCTTCAGATCCTCCACCTCCCTCTCGAGCTTGCCAATTCACACTCATGATTACAATAGGTCCTTCCGCATGGCATTCATCCCTTGCTCTCAGCTGTAATGATGGTTGTCGTGGTATCTGCAGAGGAATCTGCCGTGCATTAATTTTTTATGAGACTAACCGATTGACAGATGGGGGCGGATATACCTGTGGTATCCGCCACAATTGCGTCCTCAATCCCCTAACCAGCGATGGACTTACAGTTGGACGCCCCCTTGGTGGCTCTCATGGCAGCTTTCTCCTAGGAAGCTTCTTTCAAAGCAACCTCTCTCCTGGTCTCCTTGCACGACTTCCCCGCTGCAAGTATATCTTTCTCCTCTTCCTCCTCTCCGCATGCTCTTGTGCGGGCAGCTCTGTGAGATTCTCAAGCCCAGCCTGTACCTCTGCCGCCTCTGTAGCCTTGGCCGACTTCACCACCGTGACGTTCGGCAGCTGCCTCTCCACGGACATCTCAATATCCACTTCGCCCTCCTCTTTTCTCTGCTTTCGGTGCAGTTTGCGCATCCGCGCATCCCGCAGATCAAGTTGCGGGGAAGATCTCAGTCGCACCTCTTCCTTGCGAAAAAGGTCCATGGTTACGAGTTGTGGTTTCCCATATTCAAAGGCGTCTTTGGCGGGCTTCATATTGCTCCTGAGCGGAGTTTCTCATGAACGCGCCGTTGGAAATTGATCATTGTGTCTGCTGCGTGCGTGAGGTCATTGGTTTACCTACAAATGGCTGTACGTGTGAGCGATTGAAAATATATGTGATCGCACGTACTTTTGTATGCTGATGATTTTTTTTATAGTCGTTATGAGGGTGCTGGATTCGAAGCCCTACTAGCCTTAAGGAGAAGCCCTGACCACAACAGATAAATAGCGCACCCAGGACATGAGAAGGGAAAATGAGTTCGAATTAAAAAGATTAGAAAATTTCTTAGATTTTATTTACAATTAATCTACTTCTATAATTCTATAGCCTTTCTTTATGTCTCTTTGTCTTTCTTGTATCTCATTTTTTCCTATTGATATAATCTTCGGTATTCGATGTTATTTTCTTTAAGGTTTTTGAGTTTCCTTGGTTTTTTTTTTGAAATCATGTTTGTTTTGAGATGGATGCAATGAAGAAGATTGTCAATTTACATCGATATCTGGGCGTGAATCCAGTAGCATGAAAATATACTAAATGGTTCGTATTCGCTGAGTGTTCATCTTGTATTTACTCAATTTGATTGTTTTTTAAATATTTATGGTCATTCAACAAATTTTTTTTTGCATAACTAATTAATAGGCTGTGTAGTATTCTTTGTTTTTTAGTATCCTTAATCATTTTTGTTTGTTGGCATAGTATCTGATAATTTCACCTGATCTTCCCTAATTTCTTATTGAAATTGATTAGTTTTTGTAGAATATTGTGTATCAAATTTTATATATATATTTTTTCAATAGTTTTCTTTTTTACATATCTTGTCTTTGTTTTATTTTCATGCAAGATAGTTTAATTTTGGCAAAATATTTAAATTAGTCCCTTAACTATAGGTTAAATTTCAAATAAGTCCTTTAATTTACATTTGTTTCAAATAGGCTCATTATCTTTTGGCCTGGTTTCAAATATATTCTTTAATTTTCATTTGCTTTAAATTTGTTCCTTAACTTTGGACATAGTTTCAAATAGGTCCTTTAAATTTTCATTTATTTCAAATTAGTCTCATAACTTTATGCTTTATTTCAATTGTCGTTAAACTATTTTTTTGCAAATCTCTCATAAAAATAATTACTATTTTTTCTAATTTATATTTTTAATTATTTTTTCAACATGATATAAATATATATTCATTTATTAGAAATAAATAACAATAAATAGGGATTATAAAAGTCATCATAAATTGAAATATAAAAAAATGGAAGAAATTCAAAATGTAATAATATATGATGTTCTGACTTTTATAATAAAAAATAATAGTTATTATTGTTATATATTTACCAAAAAAATATTTTATTATCACATAAGCGATTTATCAGCACCACATAAATGTCTTGCCATGATTAGTAATATGAATAGTTGTGGTTATTAACTTATTTAAAATAAAATATAAAGTTTAGGGTCTAATTTGAAATAAATGAAAATTAAAGGACCTATTTGAACCACTAGACTCAAAGTTAAGCGACCAATCTGATGCAAATGAAAATGAGAGTTGTTAAAGGCAAACTAGAAATGGCTATTGGCAAACCAATTTCTATGAGTTATTATGCGGCTTTTGAAAATACGCTTTGTACATGCATTTTCGTGTTGAAAATACAACTTTCGTGTTGAACACTTTTCCTAAAAATGCATGTAGAAGACGTATTTTCTTGTTATTTTCAAAAATTCACTATTGTAACGATCAGGGCGATTTTAGGGCCTTGTGCGTGCATTTTTAGGAATAGTGTTCAACACGAAAGTTGTAGATCTCGACGAGATCTACAATTTTTGTGTTGAACACTATTCCTAAAAATGCATGTACAAAGCGTATTTTCAAAAGTCGCGTAATAACTCATAGAAATTGGTTTGCCAATAGTCATTTCTGATTTGCCTTTAACAATGCTCTAAATTAAAAAATCTATTTGAAATCAGACCTAAAGTAAAGGGCCATATTTGAAGCAAATGAAAATTAAAGGACCTATTTGAAATTAGGCCCAAAGTTAAAGGGATCAATTTGAATATTTTGCCTTTAATTTTAGATGGATTTGTAATCATAATTTTTTTATGAATTAAAAAGGTTAGAAATTTCTTAGATTTTATTTATATTTAATCTACTATATAATTCTATAGCCTCTCTTGATGTCTCTTTGTCTTGTATCTCATTTTTTTCTCATTGATATAATCTTAGGTATTTGATGTTATTTTCTTTAATGTTTTTGAGTTTCCTTGGTTTTTTTTTGAAATCATATGCTTGTTTTGAGATGGATGCAATGAAGAAGATTGTCATTTTACATTGATATCTGGGCGTGAATCCAGTAGCATGAAAATCTACTAAATGGTTCGTATTCGCTGAGTGTTCATCTTGTATTTACTCAATTTGATTGTTTCTTAAATATTTATTGTTCATTTAACAAATTTTTTTTTGCATAACTAATTAATAGGCTGTGTAGTATTCTTTGTTTTTTATTATCCTTATCATGTTTTGGTTTTTGGTGTTATGAGTTGGAATAGTATCTGATCATTTCACCTGAACTTGTCTAATTTCTTCTTATTGAAATTGATTAGTTTTTGTAGAATATTGTGTATCAAATTATATAATATATATTTTTCTATAGTTTTCTTTTTACATATCTTGTTTTATGTTTTATTTTCATGCAAGTTTAGTTTAATTTTTGATGGATTTGTAATGATAATTTTTTTATGAATTAAAAAAGTTTAGAAAATTTCTTAGATTTTATTTACATTTAATATACTTCTATAATTCTATAGCCTCTCTTGATGTCTCTTTGTCTTTCTAGAATCTCATTTTTTTCCCATTGAGGCATTGATATAATCTTCGGTATTTGATGTTATTTTCTTTAATGTTTTTGAGTTTCCTTGGTTATTTTTTTGTTTTGAAATGATATGCTTGTTTTTAGATGGATGCAATGAAGAAGATTGTCATTTTACATTGATATCTGGGTGTGAATCCAGTAGCATGAAAATCTACTAAATGGTTCGTATTCGCCGAGTGTTCATCTTGTATTTACTTAATTTGATAGTTTTTTAAATATTTATGTTCATTCAACAATTTTTTTTGCATAACTAATTAATAGGCTGTAATAGCATTCTTTGTTTTTTAGTATCCTTAATCATTTTTTGGTTTTTGGTGTCATGAGTGGGCATAGTATCCCGATCATTTCACCTGAACTGCTGTATGCGGAAAAAGTGGAACACCAGGAAAGGCGAAATTTTGGTGTGCAGATCAACACAAGGCTGCTGTTTCCTCGGGCCTTAATTTTTGCTGATTTCAAAGGGCTGGAGGTGAAGGGCCTCAATTTTTGCAGATTTAATTAACAATAACCGTTCATAGTTCATGCTTGATTTAATCAGATTTAATTAACTAATATAGGGTGTTGGCTGGAGGTGAAGGGCTCCAAATAGAACGCTCCGAAAAGATCTCCTTCCCTCTCTTACGCATTCCTAGGGAATCTCCTGGGCAAGCTAAAAAGCAAATTACTCGGCAAACAACATCTAAACTTAACAGGTTTAAAAAGCAAATCACCCCCAAGTACTTCTAATATTAGCTGGTACTTCATAAGCTTAACAACGTCTAATCATTACTTATTACTATCAAATCAAACATTACTGAACGGGTTGCTCAGATATTTTTTTTTCAATATCACTAAAATTTATACAAAGATCGTTCTCACAATAATTCTACCTATTTTTTCTAAACTATGGCACATCAGAGCAGGTAAAAAAAACAGGTTTGAAGGAACCCACAGGTCTGTGAAGGCGGAAGGCCAGAATGGCCGCCAATGAAGCGGCACCGGCGCCGCTCGACCCAGAGAGATATGTCCCATCCGGAACTTCTGAGGGAGCCTCCGAAGCAGCTACGAGAGAGGTAATCCATGGGAGACGGGATCGGCGACGGGATCAGCGGCGGATGGGCGGTGGATGCAGATCGCTTAGATCCTAAACGGGTGGAAGTGTTTGCGAAAGGGTGGAAATTGGAGAGAGCTTGGATTGGGAATCGGGAGAATTGAAGGGCTGCCTTTAGAGGTTTTATTTTTAGCTTTAAATTGTTATTTTGAGTTTTTTTGGGCTGCAAATAGCCATTTGTGGGCTGCCAATATAAATACCCTTTTAAGAGTGCTATTTGTAATAATTTTTGTTATTAGCAAATCACTCAAGAAATTAAAAAAAAAATTTAAGAGTGCTATTTGTAATAATTTTTGTTATTAGCAAATCACTCAAGAAATTAAAAAACAATTTATCATATTATATGTGGCTGTCATGCATTTTCAAATAAGCATTATGCATTATATATCATTTTTGTAAACCAAAAGTGCGCCAAATTTTTTTTTTGTGCACTCAAAATGTTGTTGACAGCTTATAAACCAAAAAAAGATTGATATTAGTAAGCAACAATTTGAACGCGTCGGTCTATTTCCTCTGGCTTAGCAGGTATCGGCGAGGAAGAAGAAACGGCGCTGGATCGCAAGGTACCAGCGAGGAAGAAGGATACGCGAGGGAGAAGAAACGGCGCAGGATCGCAAGCGTTGCAGGAGTTCTGGACCAAATGAGATGGCGTAAACCTAATGTTTTGTTATTAGGAATTTTTTAGGATTGAAAAAAATGGATAAATGAAGTGAACTGTGTTTATTTAGGTTTGCTAATAACACCACTTTTTTTTATAGCAGGTATTGTAAAATGGTAATGTAGAAATTATAAAGTATGTTCATAAGATAGAAATTACTTGCGCTAAACCTAAGCAGGTGGTCCCTTTCAAGAGAGCGGCTTGAATATGCATTTCAAGATTTTCCTGAACTCGTGGGCATGATCTTTCTTTAACCAGAAACTAGAGCAAACAATCACATAAAGGTCACTTTTTGAGGATTTTGTGGAAGAATACGGAGACGAAAATCTGCTACATCAATGCCTATCATCCCCACACCAATGCTGAGTTCCTCTATCCCACCTCCACTATCTTCTTCGCGAGATCCATATGCCTCGGCGTCCTCTGGTGTGCTTGTGATCAGGTACTCATCTCGCGGGAAGGACCATGTGGTTTCGTCGCTTCCAGACGTTGACAAGACCAGAGTGTCTCCCCATCGACATGGTTTATAAGGCCGACGTCATGATCGCGAGGATGCGTGCTTGTGATCAGCCCTCATTCTCCTTGCCGAGGTGGAGAGACCCCGGATCGACGTTGTGGTAGGCGACCTGCACTTGACCATTCTTACCATGCAGTGAATTTCCTAGGGTTTAATAAATCTGACCCGTTCTTGGTCTAAATCCTCCCATAGAACTGTCTCGACACCACACTACTTCGCCAATCAACGAGCTCTTCACCACCCTGATGGTCCTTCCAGTGAGTTCAGGGATCACGTGCTCGCGACAGTCGCTTCTTTCGACGTATAGGTTAAGACTTGCTGCGTTCAAGTTGAATCGCCACCTAAACGCGATTGAATCCCCGCTGGACCTGGTCGAGGAGCTTCAGATTCGACTTGAGAGTGCCGAGGCTAGGTACTTTCATTGCCTGGAGAGGAGGGTGTGCGAGGTGGAGTACCGACATAACCTGCTGGAGGACGACCTGGACGGGCTTTCTAGGAGCGTAGGCATTCCGGGAGACATGGTGAGGATGACCAAGCATACTCGGTGAGACGAGGAGATTGTGCGTCAAAACGCGGAGAACTCGCACAAGGTCTTACAGGAACTCAGGGTCGCATACAATCTCGGTTGGCGATCCAGCAATAAACAAAACCCGCAACGCCGCGGTCCTTGGTTCGCTCAATAATGATCCTGCCTACTCCTCTTAGGCTTGTACAATTTTTATGTATTGTAACTGATTGGACTATATTGCGACCTAATTTTATTAATTATGTTCGTTACTTTGCATGGGGATTGTTTTTGTGATGTTTAATTTTTAGCTCGCGCAACAAGGTCGCCACTTGGTGAGGTATTTTTAATTATTCATAGAGAGCTCACGCTATTAGGCTCGCGTTGTTAGCTGGGAGGCCCAAGAAAGGCTAGTTTCAACTTTTATAGAAAGCCTCGCTGGCGGACTAGCCCGCGTTACTTCATAGAACGACCTCGCCTTGCTGGGTAAGTCTTTAGGCCGTCCGCGCTATGTCGGTGGTTCACACCTATAAATAGGGCACCCCTACCATATTTACTATGTTTTTTTGATTGCTAAGCTCTTCTTAGCGACATGATCGTTCGAGGTCGTGACCAGTCCGCTGCCCTTCCCTTCTTTTACTTCCCGCCAAGATGACCTCTCCTAGAAGCGAGTCAGAGTCAGGTCACCTTTAATGCACGACCAAGTTTAGAGTGCACAATTTCCTGAAGTTCACCATTACGATTACCGATGTTGTAGCCTTCTGAATGAAGCATTTACCTCCCAGGTTCACAAAGTACCGAGCCCTGATCAGAGAGCACCTCCTTTCCCGAGGTGCTCATCTTTCCTCTAACCCATTTTGAAATGGAACTTCGCCTCCCTATTTGGCCAGAGGTTTGACAAATTCTGATTTATTATGGACACATCTTCGCCCATATCAACTCAAATGGGATTGCGGGCATAATGACCCTAGTTTGGTTACCGCGCGAGGCCGGGGTGGTCTTCGAGTTCGTCGTCTTCAAGAAATTTTTAATCATGAAGGCGACCACTGATGGGGTCGCCAACTTTAGCAGCGTCTCCATAAAGATCAAGAAAACGCGGAACAAGGTCCTTAAGTGGACCCAAAAGTTTGTTATCGTGCGATGTCCCTTTGACTCGCTTCTGGTCTATTCAATGGGAGCTGGAGATCTACAAGTCGTCTCGCCTGCCGAAGGAGTCGACGCCCATTCTTACCTCGCATGTCTATTAGTATTCAAGCCGATTGATTTATTGATTTCACAATGCTTTTCACAGGACTTCGCTCCCTTCCTGCCGAGATGACAATTAGGGAGGCCAAGATCTCACATGTGGGGCGAGCTAACGCTCCCCCTCCTATGAGAGCTGACGCTCTCCATCCTGCACCACCGATTTAGTTGTGGTCGACGAGGAAGGGCCGGATGCCGATCTCAATGAAAAGAGGCTCGCGGACCCGATGATGAGTTTTTCTGAGGCGTTGAAGAAGCGCCAAAAAAGTCACACACCGGGAACTTCCTAATGCCAACAATCCCGATGCCAAGGACACTGAGGTCCACTCCAACTTACAAGCGCAATAGTGAGGGGGTGGACATCACCGGTGAGCCACTAGTCTCTTGGGATGCCCTACAGTTCCGGGTGTCCCTGAGGAGGTAAATTGGACCTCATACGTTGGAAAGTGCATATGATGTCTATGTCCTAGTGTGAAGAATTGGGTGTAGTATATTGGCTTATGATTAACGTAATATGAGTCAAGGTAAAGTTGCACCAGCATCGTGTTGGCATCATCGTGACTTGAAAAATGGGTAGAAGCTGAACCAAACTTGCACCATGCAGTTCAACACAAGGTAAATCCTCTTGTATGCTGATGGATCATAGGATAGGCTGTGTGTCAGGCATAACCGTTAAGACCGACAAATGCTTAGCGGTATTCTGGGATTATGTCCTAGATTGGATGTGATGCTCGTGTTGGAGATGACTTATACCTCCTTATCGAGTCCTTTTTGTGCATGCCATGAGTGCATGAACTTGTGTGGTCGTGAGTACCCACGAGCGCTGTGTTATTGGATGATGGCTTGTTAGCTTCATTCGTTGTTGCTTAAGCGGTTATGGCAAAACCTTTGGGTTAACCCAACCATCATCACCTGTATACCTAGTTTCCCCATTTTTATATGCTCAACATAGAAGATTGTTTGTGCTTGAGCCTTCACCATATGTAGCTTAGTTGTACTTTCAATTTGTTACATATTACTTGATGCGACGTAGTTGTAGGTGAACAGTGATCTCGCCCTGGAGTCCACTAGGATGCTGGGGGAGAGATCATTACCCAGTTTGTGGTCATCTCATAGTCGACCCTCATTTACCTCTGACTTGTGTTTGGTGTAGGTGATATAGAGCGTAATGGAGTTTATCGGGCCTAAAGCCCAACGCTGTAAAGCAAAGATAGCCAACCGCTCTTTTGCTTGTTTTTACTTGTCCGATCTGTGAGCCGATGTTTTGATCATTGTGCTTTCATGTTACTTTGATGCTCTTAATTTTCTGTGATGTAAGACCATACGACCAACACATTCGTTAAACATTCCTGTAGTAATTGTGCACATTCACATTTGGTTTTATCTTCAAAGCTTTCACTAGTATTTACACTCTCTGATTAATTACTTTTATACCTCATATAACATTTAACTTGTGCGTGTAATATGTTGTGCGGTCCCGTCTGAACTCATGTTATATTATTTGCACATGTGGGATGTTACACTAGTCATCTCCAATGCTGTTCTATTGCGGCGCTCGACAGTTCCGCTATGTTGTGGTGTCCCAGGGGCTGTAAGGTCTCTATTGATGCCATGAGCTTGACAGAATGAGTTGAATTTAGTGGAAGTGAACTCTCCCATATATGTCCTTAACTTCTACACTTGCTTTCATATCTCTTTCTCAATCTGATTTTTTATGTGAATGTATGAAAGTCATTTGACTTGTTTTGCAAGAAAAATATCCACATATAACACGAGTAGTCATCGATTAATAGTAAAAAATATCTTTTGCCTCCTAGAGAAGGGGTTGAGGAGGGACCCCAGAGGTCAGCATGATTAAGTTCAAGGGGTTCCTTACTCAACAACTTTATTTTTGCAGTAAAGGAAGTCCGTGGGATTTTCCATTAATCACCCCTCAATGAATTCCTTCTCAGATTTTAATAGTAACCATAAACGATGTTTTCTTATTTTAATAATTTCATGGACCGAAAATTGAGGTGGCCTAATCTGCAATGCCAAAGCATAGATGAGCTCATTGTCTTTGATGTGCATGCAAGGCCACACTCATGTGGTTACATAACAAAAGAGTAAACACGATTATGTGACATGTTAACGGAAAGAATGGTCTGACTAGTGTGAGGGATTGAGATCATGCATTTGTTTGTTGTAAAAGTGGTGGTGTATCTCTTTTCAACAAACTATTCTACACAATTCTAGGTAAGGTCCGGAACGTAGTGAAACATAATGGATTTCTTTTGTTCCTCCGGTCTTGGTTTTGACAAGAATGGTGCCCTTTCCTTCTATGCTTCTACACTTCCCATCTCCTAGCAAACCTCTGATTTATATGTCTCATTTAGGTGGATGAAGTAACGCTTATTGCTCGTCACATGACTTGAGCAACCAGAATCAATGAACCAGGTTTTCTGATTCTTGATTTTACTCTTGTTACATGAATAAAATAGGTGTTCTTTTCTTTCATTTTCAGTAAAATTGGCTTCCTCTTTTTTTCTGAACCAACAATCTCTTTCGAAATGCTATTTCCCTTTCTTACAGTTCTTACATTTGGAGTAACTAATAATGTGGGTGATTTTTTTTTGCATTATTTGTAGAACATGTCTTGTTTTTCATGTTGCTTTTCCTTCTCCTTTTGAGGTTTAAAAAATTTATGGCTCTGGCTATGGTGTTGTTTATTCTATGCAGTTGTTTCTTTGTGGCCTCGGTGTGGTTTTGGAAAGTGAAGTTTTGGCTGAAAGTTTGCTCTAATGAAAGTTACAGTTTCTTCATTCTATCCTCATGTGACTGAAGTGAGCTCATTTGCTCAGTGAGAGAAAGGGATTCTATGTCTTTGAATTCCTCAATAACAACAACGATGTTCACATGTTTTGGGTAGACTTCTTAAAATTTTAGAGACAGAGATTTGATTAGCAACATCTTTTCCTAGATTTCTTATTTGGCTAATGATATTTGATACTCAAGCATAATAATCAGGAATACTCTCATCTTATCTCATGTGAAGTTCATCAAATTGTCTCCAGTCTTTGAACTTCGATTCATATTACCTTTCTAGAGCCTTTGAACTCTTCATGAAGAACTTCCCATGCTTGTTGTGCGGTTCTTGTCGACATTTTGTGTGGGAAGATATCGTTGGTAACTGTTTGTTGAATACGAAACATGACTTTTGCATTCTTCATTCAATTTTCAGGACTGAGTTTTGGGGCGGCGCCGTCGACTGCCTTTTTAGTAGACTTCATGCATTGCTCCACTATGTCGAGGAGTTCCTGTGATTCAAACAAGGTCTTCATTTTGATGCTCCAGTATTCATATAGTTCTTCATTAAACAAAGGAATTGATGCCCGGGAGAATGAGGGTACATTGGTAGATGATGAGACCATTTGATCCTAGTATAGAACATATACAATGCTCAAAGATTTTCCGCTCTGATACCGCATTGTTAGAGAAAGCACATATATGAAGTGGAAGAAAAGGTATGGAACGTTGATTCAAGATGTAGTCATTTCATTTATTAATCAAATATGTGTACATTGCTTCATTTAAATAGAAAATGCATAACACCTATTCAGCTATAGATTTATTAATAGATGTATTTATCATTCTCAGGAAACTAAGAGAACAACCGAGTGCATTTATATTTTTGGGAAAGATAGGTTGTTGAGCGTGGTTCTTCCGCAGTTAGTGCAGTCGGTTACATTCATCAGTTATGACCGCCACCAAGAAAAGAAAACTAGTTTTGAACATAAAAGTGGATGAAGTTCCTTAGGTGAGGTCGGGCATTCATGAATGACGGTTCATAACCACTGCATTCATGACGCCACCGCCGCGCCAAAAGAAGCCTTAATCTACACTGCTTTAAAAATTTGGAATAAAGTGTCGCTACATCGAATTTATAATATTGAAAAATTCAATTGAATGTCACGACTAATGTAACTATATGATTGTCTTAACCAAACACTATCGATTTCTAATTGGAGTTTATGCAAGACTTTAATTTTCTAACTTAAACAATTAAATAAATAAAAAACACACATTATAATTTGAATGAATGAAGATGCTATTTAAGTGCGGAAATTAAATCATATACCATTCTTTGATTCAAGCTCATGCTTCATCATGGCGGCAATTTCTAGGAGTATTGATGTGTTATTCATTATGAAATCCACGACGTTGGTGGATCCTACTAACATACAAGAATTGTTAAAGATTTGATCTCTCTGGATGCGGGCAAACCAAAAGTAAAGTGGAAGATTGAAAGCTTATAAAACGATTACTTTGGAAGGCTGCATACCGGCTCTTTCCAGGTAGTAATGGATCAATACGATCTTTCTAATGAAAAGAAGCTGACACTGGTGATGAAGTCCAAGGCAAAAAATGCGAGATTGATAGATCTGGATATTCTTCCTCCTTACAATGATTCAGGAAATAAAAGATGGGAGGGAGATGAAATCCTCCAACGGTTATGCGATGAAGGAATGCGGTCGTTCTCTCGATGCAGAGAAAAATCAAACCCTAAGGGGGAGAGAACAATCAGCAGTTTCAAAGAATAGGAGGAGAGAGATACACGATGGTTCCCCCTTGTTCACGGCTCAGTCAAAAACTCTGAGAATGAATTGCATGCCGAAAATTGTGCCAAGAGCGAGACTGAGTTCGCGTCCCAAATTTACTAGACGATTTGACCCACCTATCGCAGGCTACGATCGTTCGCGCGATTGATGTAACACACACTCGTAGGAGTCCGAATAGACTCAAAAAGCGCGCACGACTTCACCAGGATGTCTCGATGAATCGAGTTCACAAAACGGAAAATTTCTAACATTCTCCCACTTGGACTTGTATTTATCGTAATTCATGACGCTCCGTATTAAGTCTTCACTAAACTTAAGGATACCAATAGCTAATGCAATATTGAGTCTACTCCCACGACAATCCGGTCCAACCAAATCCTTCACTCTGAATCATGGCGGCAACCACATCATTGAGCGACACGAGACCTTCCATGGTCACAACAACTTACAGATTCAATAGACATGGACAAAGCACAATTATATTAAGCTAGAAAAACTTAATAAGAATGCGCACATAAAAGTTGTTCTACTTGATGGTCAATCAAACTTCTCAAATGAATGCACTAAATCATGCATGAGAAGTTCTGAATTTTTCAAAAGAACAAGTATGCCAAATCTTAAGATTTTAAATTCATGTGTTAAAAGACATACAACATACCATAATTCAAATATGTGCCCTAGGCCTAATGCTCCGACGGACACAAGTCGTGAGACTTTATACTGTGATGTGTCACATAAATTTCGTAATTTTTGAAACTTAATGATATTCTAAATGAACATTCTTTAATCAATCAAAGTGCACTGAAATGACAGATAAATAAAATGGAGCTTTATGTCGCCTCCCACTAATCTAGTACATCAATTGACTCCTTAATCCCCATGTTAAACACATGCTTTTGAAACACATTGGGGTGAAGTCCTTTATTAAATGAATCGACTAACACGTCATCTGTCCCTAAATGCTCAACCGTAATGTCATCCTTCTTAACCAATTCCTTAACGATCAAGAATTTAATTTTCATATGCTTAGACCCTGAGATACTTTTATTGTTCATAAAAAACATAACTACAAAAATATTATCACAGTACAACCAAATGTGTCCAGTTATAGAATAAGTGACCTTCAACTCCGTAATGAAATTATTTAGCCACACTGCGTTAGTAGAAGCTCCAAAAAGAACGACAAACTTTGCATGCATTGTGGATGAAGTGATGAGTGTCTGTTTGACACTCTTCCACGAAATGACCCCACCAACAAACTTAAAAATATATCCCACTAAATCAAGGTTTTGAACTCTATGGTAGACCAACTTAACATCCTCAGTCCCCTTCAAAGACCTTAAGACGTTCTTGGCAGCCACCCAATGAGCTGGTCTTAGATTCGACTGATATCTGCCTAAAAGTTCTATTGCAAAGGCAATGTCCGACCTAGTACAGAGTTGGGCATACATTAGGCTGCCAATCGCACTAGCGTAAGGTATATCCTTCATATACTCTTTCTCCCCGTGTCATTCCCGAGGCATTGTGCTAAGCTAAGCTTACCACCCTTAATGACATGTGCATCACTAGGCTTACAATCAAGCATGCTAAATCTCTCAAGTATACGCTCAATGTATGCTTTTTGAGAGAGTACTAAAGAATAGTGAGATCGGTCCCTAATGATCTCAATTCCTAGAACGAAGGATGCCTCTCCAAGATCTTTCATATCAAAGTTCTTTGATAGAAATGGCTTAGATTCATGCAACAATGTCAAATCACTACTCACAAGCAAGATATCATCTACATAAAGAATTAAAAAGATATATTTATTTCCATTGATCTTGAGATATATGTGTAACATCCCTCAAACAACTAGACCCCTAAGTTGGTTTTGTCATGACTAGGTCATGACAAAACCCTAGGAAGCACAAAAGACCATGTGAACTTAGGCAAGGAGGAAAACCACAGTGGTCTGCAAATATCAATTTCCAGTTACCAAGCTTAGGGTTGGACTTTAGGGCATCACCTTGACACTTTGACCCCCACCATGACATCCCTAACCCATTGAGGGGTCCATTAGAGCACCAAGGACCCATTGGGGTCAATCAAAGAGGTCAAATTGACCAAAGTCAATCCTAACCCTAAATTGGTCAATGTAGCCTAACTAGGGTCAATTGGCCTCCACCATGCCAAATTTACCTTGCCCCTACCCTTATGAGAATATTAGGGACCCAATGGACCAAAACGCCCAATCATGGGGCCACCAACTTGACCAATTTGACCTAAGTCAACTATAACCCTGTTTTGGTCAAAATTACCTATTAAGGGTCAATTGACCCTCACTTTGCCAAATTGACCCTACCTAGACCTTCCTAACCCTTATGGGAGGCCAATGGGTCACTAAACACCCATTGGGTTCAACCCAAATGGTCAAATTGACAAAAGTCAACTCCACCCTAAATTTAGGTCAAAATGATCTATTTTGACCTAATCAAGCCCAATCCACTTGGGCTAGACCCAATTGAAGTGGCCCACTAACCCATGTGGTTGAGAATTACTCAATTTGCCACTGAATTTCAGTAAATGATGATTAGGAAGAGAAGGTGAAGGTTTCTCCCAAATTGGAGAGAGAGAGGAAGAACATTCATGGTGATTGAATGCAATTGACACCTCAATCCTCCCCCAATTGATGAGCATTCATCTCCCCTGACTATTACAAGAAGATTACGAGCTTTTCCAGGCCATATGGTGGCTGAATTTGAAGGGATTTCACTTGGCCGAAATCCTCCATCAATGGCCATTAATGGCCACCAAGTGTAACCCCTCTTGCCACCAATTCAAGCCTTTATCACCTTCCCTGGTTCAAGAGAAGAAAACCCCCCTTCTTACAGAGAGAATCGTGCACTAGAGGCTTGGATAGGCATGGCTCCAAAAGCTCCCCGAGCTCCCATGGTAAACCAAAGATCCACAAGACATTCTGCCCCAATTCAGGTCCGATCCTCTTCTCCTCCCCTATTGCTAGATCTCTATCAAATTTGGGACTTGATTCGAGCCAGATCGGGCTCGAATCAAGCTCCCGAAAGGTCTCATTTTCGAGCCTTCCCCCCGCTAGAACACCCCGTTCCGGCCATCTCCGACCGTCCAACCACCCCTAATCGTTGGCCACCACCTCAACGGAGGTGGTGGTGGCATTGGCCGGCCGGGGCGGCGCTCAGGTGGCCGGGAAAACAAGGTTGAAAGCAGCCCCAGGACGGGTTGATCTCAGCCCTTGGCTGGAGGAAGAAGAAAGCCAGGGGTCATTCGATCTGCGCCAAGATCTGTGCAGGATCGATTTCATATAAATGTTTATATATTGTATTTTTGTCACACTTTATGCAGTACTTAGAAATAAATATTGAAAATACTTAGGGCCTCCTGATGGAAAAGTGTTCAACACCAAACTTGTAGCCCTTGGGGTCTATTTTATTTTTAATATTTGTTTCACACCATTTGGGTCAGTGGTCTGACCACATCACTCAAAATGGTGCAACATATACAAAAGGTTGACTAGAGATTGACTTGTGTGCCCCCATCAATCCAGTCATCCAAATGACTTGAAATTTGAAACATAGGCTGTTTATACCCACACCCTTAACTTATCCAAAAATGAAAATTTTTGGAGGACATTTTTCTAAGTTTTTTGCAAAAAATTAATGATCCATATATCAATTAATTATAGGGTCTAGTGACATCCAAACACCACCAAATTTTGGTGGGTGGTCCTTAGGGCCATGTTATGTCTGTGGTAAAAATTTCATCCCATTTGGGATTGATTTGGTTGGGTATTTAATTAACCCAAGATTGGTCAAACTAAAGGTTAAAAGGTCAAAAGTGCACTTGTTGGGTTGAATGGTCAAATCTCATCCAAAAGTGATGAAACCTTGACCACTAGTTTAATATCACATAAAACACCTCCCAAGATTTGGGGTGATTTGGAGTAGTTGTGCCCTAGAACCCCAGTTCAAACCTTAGGGTTATATATTGAACCCATTGAAGGGCATATACTCATATGTCCTTGGATTGACTTAAAATTTGATAGAGGGGTTCATAGGGTGGTTTCAAGCTCTAGGAAATTTATTTGGAATTTTTTGAGACTTTTATTATTCCCTCAAATTTAATTAAGAATCATTTAGGGCACCCCCTTACTAAAATGAATTACATGTTCATATAATCTAGGATGATTATGAAACTTTGCCAGTTAGCTTGCGTTAGTGTTAATGTTCCCTGATATTTTTGTTGTGATTTTTAGGATGGTATATATGGTACTTCATTCACAAACCCTTTATGTGAACTATTTTTGAGAAAAATTAATTAAGGGTTTATTATTCTCTGAAAAATCATGAAACTTGGTGGTAGGAATTTTTATGGCAATGATGCGATCTGTAAATTTTGGTATAGTTTTTGGAGCAATATATATATATGGTTTCCTTCTTAAAGTGCCCTTAGGCTTGATTATTTAAATAATGAAATTACATGGTCAACACTAAATAGAAAATTATGGAACTCCACCAGTGAACTATTCTGACCATTTTGGACATTAGCTAATTTTCTTGTAATTGTTGAATAAGAATTTCTAGTAGCTTCTTTGTTAATCATTGATCTTGATTATTTAGTTAATATTTTAATTGGAGGTCAAAACCTTTCTGGAAAATTGTGAAATTCACGTTTGGCTGTTATTTGGTTGTAAAAATTTTAGTGAAGTCATACCATGTCAGAAAACCATACTTGATGTGCAAAATCATAGGTTCCCTGATTTTGAAGAAATTATAATAAATACCAAATTATGTAGAAAAATTATAAATTTTTGAAGACGGTGTTATAATGTCATAACTAATCCCCAATAAAAATCTTGGGTCATTCAGATGATTATTTGGAGTACCTCCTCTCATGCACCTCATGTAGCTCATTTGGTCTGTGTATAGTAAAACTGTACAACTTGAGTAAATTGTAGACCATTAGGTGGGAATGGAAGTTAGATGGTGTACTTAGTCTGGTTGAGGAGATTTGAGGTCACCAACAGGAGTCTATATGTTGAGTGTGCCCGATAAGCTAAGGGGCAAGGTTGTGCTCGGGATCGACGAAAGATCATCTTTCCCTTAGAGAGTCATAAAATACTTAGGGTTAATCCAAGTGTAATGATGAGAGGGGTATTCTTATGGGTAGTTACCAATAACATTAAGTATCTTGAGAAAGGGAGGTTTGAGCTGTCATCCTGATGAGTCCCATTTATATACACTTTTATGGACTCATCCGGGCTAGTTTTCACTCTCGTGCACGTCGTTTTCAAGCTATTAGTGCATCTATTTCTCGTATGCTCATTTACGCTCACTTACGTGGTTCGTGCTCTTTTTAGGCCCATTTTGGTGTGCGTTTGCGCTCCATGTTATTGCGGGTAAGCACATGGTGCTCCCCAATCCTTTTTCTATATTTGATTGGTGCTGGAGGTGTATTCCCAGCTGGATTGCTGTGCTAGCAGGTGGTTGGATCATCCCCTTCTGCCCAGAAATCATGAATATACATGTCCACTAAGTCCTTTTACATGAGAAAATGCGTCAGTTGATCGCATATCAAGAATATACATGTCAAGTTGACCTTCAAGCAACTGCAAATCAAATGGATCAAAATCATACGGGTAGAGCTCTGCAAGACGAATCAATTTTTGCTTATCAAATCTAGCAAATTGATCAGTTGGATCAATGCACGAAATACAAAGAAGCAGCTCAGTGTTTACTTCGTTAAAACGATCATTCAACTCACTCAATATCCAATCGATTATTGTATTAAAAATCTCTACTCGATAATGATGAAAATTTGTGACATCTCTTGCATTTCTTCTTGATCTTCCAGCTTGAATGTACTTGTTATCCATATTAGGAACTTCAATAACATGTTTACCACAAAAAGAAATTACTTCAACTAAAAATGACTCCCACTCAAGTTCCACATTTCTCAAATTGAATAACAATTGTTTCGACAATTGCACAAAATTCATTGCATTAATAATATCTTGATCTTTTCTCTGTAGTGCTTGTGACAGCTCATGTGTTTTAGTCAAAATACCTTTCATTAAATGCAGAATAAATACGAAATCAAAAGTCAATATACTTTTGATAATATTGGTAGCTGCCCCTCTTTGATTTCCATCCACTCCATCAACTACAATAAATTCTAGAACCTCCACAATAGATGAGAACATTCAGATAAAATTCAACACAGTACCATAATGGGAACTCCATCGTGTGTCTCCGGCCCTTTTAATCTCTAATGCACTGTTGTGTTTTCCAACATGTTTTTCAAGTATAGTTTTATCTTTCCAATATCTAAATCCATGATTGATAAACGTTAGATCACAACCATTTTGGGGAAAGACATAACAATACAAACAAAATCCTGCATCTTTAGCTTCGCTATACTCCAACCAACCCTTAAATTCACTAAACCAATCTTTATTAAATCTTCGAGCTTTTTGTCCCATTAAAGTTTGTGGAAATTGAGCTAAATGTGGTTGACATGGCCCATTTTGTAAGTAATATCTTCTCACTGAATCTTGAACATTAACTTCATAACTTGATATCGGTTGCCGCAAACCAGGATCTGTGGGTAAGTTCTCTAAGTTAAACTCGATTCGAGGTCTCTTACAGTCTAAGTTCATTGCTACTGATTTTGAAAAAAACTTCTCCATCACAACTCAATTGAATCCCTATTAATTGACATTCATAAGAAAATAAGAAGCTATAAGCTAATTAAAAGCTAATTAGAAGCTAGTCTAACTGTCTAAGAATTGAAAGGGCTACAAGACTCAAGAGATGTTGGTTAGTGTTACCTTATCTCAACTGTCAAGTGTCAAGGCCTGAAGGCTGAATCGCTTTGTCGCCGGCCAACCACTCCGCCAAACACTAAATCTGAATAAAAAATGGGCACTAAATCATAAATGTGCAGTGGAAATGAAGAAGAGGCAAGTGCTATGGCTTTGGACGAGGTTCAATAAATATGCAAATCACTTCAGAGGACTACAACTGTGACTAAACGAAGAAGAGGCAACTGCTCTACAACTCTACAAGTGCTATCAGCTATGGCTTCTCCACTACAAGTGCTATGGCTTTCTGCAAGTGATTTGCATATTCATTGAGATCACATAAATCATAATACAATGCATATTTATTGAGATCACATAAATCAGAATGGCGAAGCTGAAATGGCAGAACTAGGGGAAGAAATCAAGACGAAATAACAAATCAGTTATAAAAATCTAGAACTGGAAGAATCAGGAGAGGAATAGCCGAATAGGTGCATAGCCGAATAGGAATCTACCTGACTACCTCACCCTCAGTCCTCACTCCTCAGAGATTCAGAGTCCCCTGAAGCCTGGGCTCCTGGCTGCCTGAGCCCTGATTCCTGAAGGCAGAGTGGCAGACGAAGGAGCAACAGAGGAAATTAGGGCAGGCCGACGACCGCAGTCAGTGTGGAGAACGCAGAACGCCTGTAGGCTGCTGTAGCCATCGTCGACGTCGTCGATGTGGAGACTGGAGTTGGCGTCGGCACTCGGCGAGTCGGCGTAGGCGGACGGTGAGGTGAGTCGCAGATCGCAGTGAATTAGGGCCGGCAGAACGCAGAACCTCGAGGAAATTTGAAGTAGGGCTGGGCAACGACCGAACGCCTGTAGCAATTCGCGATTTTTTGCACCCGGGCACGTGCCCGGGTGTGCCCATACATGGGTCCGCCAATGCTCCTCGCCATTTCTCCCCTCTGAAGCCCAGTTTCTGATGGAGAGAAAGCCTCTCTCTACTAACCCTAAGCCCTCCTCCTAGTCGGTGCGCTAGTGGTGACCTATAGACGCCCTAGCGGTGAGAGATCAGATAAAAGAAACCCTAAATTTCTTCATTTCTTGTTTTAATTCTCACTGTAAGTTCTTTTTCCCTCTTTCCCCTCTCCTTTATGCAAACATGAAGTAATTTACATTCCGTTTTAAAGCTTTAGGAAGAAAATAATTTCTTGGTGGTATGCAAACTTATATGTTATATGGAGGGATAATTGTGGCATGCAAACCTTAGTTTAATGTTCTAAAAGAATTTTTAGGGCTGATTTTATGAAGCTAATTGCTGAAATTTCAGGAAATTACTCAATATGTTCTAAAGCCTTGGAAAGAAGTTCTTGTTTACTTTAATAAAATCAGCGTTATAGATTATATGGAAGTTGTGTCCTCAATTGATATGTAAATGAATTAGTATGATAATAATTGATAAGGCTTTGGTGGGAATCATGAGTAAAATTAAGGATTTTTGCATCATATATTGCTGAAATTACTACGGGGCTACTGTTTTCCCTCTTTGGAGAGCTGTTTTACCCTATAGAAGGACTAATTTGGCATAAGAACTTGATATATTCCAAATTACTCCTTATGAATCATGATACCTTGTAGATACTAGGAAAAATTGAAGATGTTACGTTTCATGAGGTATATGTTATGTTATGTTAACTTAATGGTAGAGGTTTTTTTTTCCCTCATTGTTGTACTCAACCTTAGACTCCACACCGTAATTATTTACAAATATGAACCATACACAATTGATGCTTACTTGCAGCTACGAAGAAGGATGACTTCACCAGATAGACGTGATGATGAGCTAAGAAAAGATAGAGGAAAGGGGAAAAATAATGTGAGAGCTTATTTCTTTAATTATGTTATATTTCCAAATAATTATATTATACAAAGTATATCCATACGATAACTTATGCTTGCATGGAAATTTTAAATGAATGATTAATGCTACCATAATACGAAATACCAAATGAAAAGCATCGATGCAAAATGTTAAGGGATCTGTAGACTGTTAAAAATCCAGTTGGACCTTAATGGTCTTAAGCGAGTTGTGCGCACTGGACCAAATACTCGGGTCAACTTAGTTGGGCCTTAATAGGTCTTATGTGAGTTGTGCACACTAAGTTCGACCAAGACAATGAGCCCAAGACTGATTATTGAAGTACAGTAACCCTTAACTAAATGAAATGAAAATATATAGTATTTAAAGAAAGAGGCAAAATATATAGTATTTAGTCATTACTTATGTTTAGTATTTGACTTATCAACTGTTTATACTGTGTAAAAGCAAATGTTATATCAATATTGTTATTCAACCTTGTTTTGCCTGTATAGTAATTAAAGAATTAAAATTCCTCACTTGTTTTTTTATTTAAAGACTAACCAATTCTATTCTAATTTTTGTTAGATATAAGCCTAAACAGGAATAAAATGGAGCATTATCCTTTATGATATAAAAGAAAAGAATAGTAGGAAACTTTGAAGTGACCAAGCTCACGAGAGTTGTTGCCGATATGTGAAGTGTCCCACGTGTTAAAGAAACTTCTACTTTAGTTATGTTTAAATGATGCAATAGACTTGTATATATTTATGGTGTTTTGGACATGTAAAAATATGTAAATTTTTTGGAATAAGAGTTTCCTTTCTGTACTGTCATTTCAATACTTATTTGTGGCACACTATAATTGTTGCGTAACTTTAAATACTTATTAAGATAAAATGTATACTATTACTCTGTGGCGGTCTGCGGGCCATTACACGCAACACCTTTGGGCAGACTACGCGTCACACAATTAGTAATTCTCAACACAAGAACAAGCAACCGTTATGCTTGAGCTTTTCGCGGATCTACCACCTTTGGGCGAATAGATTACTAGAGTCTTGGACTACTGTCCAAATATCCGTGTGTATCCCTCTGAACCTATTGCGTAAGCACCACCTTTGGGTGAATGATTGCGCACTAGTCTCAGAGAACTCCCTAAAATATGTGAAACTGTAATCTCAGAGACTGACTCGAAAATGCCACTTTGACGGCTACAGTTCTTATCAATCTATAAGTCTCTTCCACACCGGGATATCTAAATATTGCCCTAAAATTAATATTGTGTTTCTTTGCTTAATGACGGGTGAGCAATGAATCGTCTAAAGAAAACACGAAGCTTTTGTCGGAGATTGATAATGAAAGCACTTTTAGATTCAATTCCAAATTTTATTTCTCTCTAATGCGCTTAATGAGTTTTGAAAAATGATGTTCTTTAATTGAATTAATCAGAAAAATAATTCACTCCAAAATAATGAATGAGATCAATAGATTTGAGTAAAGTCGCTCTGATACCAATTGTTATAAAATTTGGAATAAAGTGTCGCTACGTCAAATTTATAATATCGAAAAATTCAAATGAATGTCGTGACTAATGGAACTATATGATTGTCTTAACCAAACACTTTCGATCTCTAATTTGAGTTTATGCAAGAGTTTATTTTTCTAACTTAAACAGTTAATCAAATAAAGAACACACAATATAACTTGAATGAATGGAGATGCTACTTAAGTGCGGAAATTAAAACATATACCATTCTTTGATTCAAGCTCATGCTTCATCATGGCGGTAATTTCCAGGAGTCTTGACGTGTTCTTTATGAAATTCGCGGCGTTGGCGGATCCCACTAACATACAAGAATTGTTAAAGATTTGATCTCCCTGGTTGCGGTCAAGCCAAAACTGAAGTGGAAGATTAAAGCATATAAAACGATTACTTTGGAAGGCAGCAGATCGGCTCTTTCCATGTAGTAATGGATCAACAAGATCTCTGTACTGAAAAGAAGCTGACACTGGTGATGAAGTCCAAGACAAAAACCACGAGATCGATAAATCTAGATGTTCTTCCTCCTCGCAATGGCGCAAGAAATAGAAGATGGGAGGGAGATGAAATCATCCGACGGTCATGCGATGAAGGTATGCAGCCGTTCTCTCGATGCAGAGAAAACTCAAACCCTAAGGGGAGAGAACAGTCGGTAGTTTACAAGAATAGGAGGAGAGAGATACGCGATGAATCCCCCTTGTTCACGGCTCAGTCAAAAACTCAGAAAATGAATGACATGATTATGACCTTAATAGGTAGGCAGGCCTCTTTAGTAGGAGTTACAAAATTAATTGGATAACATTCATTCCAATTAAACCCCAAAATAAAATAAAATGAAACCTACCAAATTAATTAAATTTCATGATCATGCCGAAAACCGTGCCAAGGGTGAGACCGAGTTTGCGTCCTGAATTTACGAGACGATCTGACCCACCTATCGCAGACTTCGACGATTCGCGACACTGAACTAACACACGCTCGTAGGAGTCCGAATAGACTCAAAAATCGCGTACAACTTCACCGGGACGTCTCGATAAATCGAGTTCACGCAACCGAAAATTTCTAACATACGCCCCTTTCGTAATGTTCCGTCTCCGAGAACCTATAATTAACTACTAAACAAAATCCACAGTGACGGCTGGATACTCGCTCCGGCGAGCCACCTCGGAAACTACTCATGTTTCAGCCCCGAGTAAATCCACCGAGTTCAACCCAACAAGAGAGGATCCATGAAGAAGTATATATATATATATATATATATATATATATATATATATAGAAAACTCATCTCTGCTTTTCCTTTCTCACTTCCAAAATGAAGTGAAGATAGAATCTACAAACAAAAAATAACAGACTCACCACCCCAAAACCGGAGCACTTTCTCCATTGAAGGCCTAATTATGCGTCGGGCTGGGCTTGCTCGGCGGCACCTTCTTCAAACTGAATTGCAGAATGCTCTGATCTTCATGTCTTGATGGCTCCAACCCCTTCAAATCGACAGAAACTGAGGCTAGAGGAAGCATCAATCTTCTTGGCTTCATCTTCCCCTCCAAATCTCCTCGCTGCATCAGCACGCGTGAAGACTGGAAGCATGGAAGAAGATGCAGTTGGAACAACGAATAAATTACAAACAGAGTTCTCAGAATGCCTCTCATCTCATGGGGTTTCTTTTTTGGGAGTCAAATGATTCAAAGGTGTTCATCACACACACACCTCAATATGTATATATTTTATCTACTGAAGGTACTATGAAGCACAAGCTAGAAATTTAAAAAGAAGAAGAGGAATAATATCATGCATATGCTTGTCATGAACCTACTCCTTAGCATTTCAGTGGCAGTATAGTAGAAGGCATGTGATTATACTAATTAATGTCACATAAAACACTATAATCAGACATTACCAGCAATAATATTCTACTAATCACATGCTGATTTCAAAAGGCATTTTACTAAATAAACATGTCAGATTAGCTTATCTGGCAAATCTATACATATATTGGCCCCGTTTGCACGGTGGATCAGCCGCGGTCGCGCATGCGACAAATGGATGCCGTGCGCGTGCGCGCTACCCTGATTGCACTTTTTTAGGTTCTTTGCTTGTGGGCGTTTCCGCTTGGTCGCCTCGGCCCACTTCGATGACCCGATCGAACCCTTGACTTAGATAAAACCGGCTTGCCTCGGAGATGATTTAGGAGAACCCCATCAATGTCCGTCCAGGTGTGTACAATATTTTAACATTTAGATTTTTTTTTTCATTTTTTAGGTTCTTTGCTTGTATATTCCAGATTGTCATTTGTTGAGCAAGGTCACATGAAGGTGAACAATTTATTTGCTGAAATTTTCAAAACAAGCTATCACCACAACAAATGTTTCAGGAACAAATGTTTCATTTATTGTTTTCTATTCCTTAGCAAGTGCTTGTGTGCTTCAATATATCTAAAGCGCTACTCATATTTTCAAACAATACAATAAATCTATTTTTGACAGTTGTTTTTCATATTAGAGTTTTGTTTGGGGCAATTTTTTCTATTCAAAGAGCTCTATTCGAACAACTAAAACTATTTTTTAATTGTTTTGAATGAACAACTTTTTGAAAAGAGCTTCTTCAAATAAGTTGTTTGGGACAGCTCTGGCGGCTGGAAAAGCTATTTTCCAGCCGCCAGAGCTGATTTTAGCGTGTTTGGCGCTGCAGCTCTTTCAAAATCGCGGATTAAGAACCGCTGATTTCTCCTCTTTTCCGGAATCCGTCCCGACGCCACGTTCGGCGCTCTCAAAATCGCGCTTCGCTCTCTCCCTCCTTCCCGATTTCAGCGAGAGCACCGAGCTAGGGTTCCCGTGATTCGCTCTCTCCCTCTCCCCATCGTTCCCGATCCCGTTCCTCCGCGCTTCAGCTCTGTTTGGAAAGGATCCTGACTGCGAACGTCTGCGGCATCTGCAGGCGCGAGGGTGAGCCACTGCGGTGGCCTGGCAGCCAGGTCGCCTGGGAAGGCTTCAGTGATGCTTCAAACGCCGATCTGATCGCCCAGCAACAGATCTGGGCGACGGTGGATCCGTATGCGAAGAATGAAGCCTTCAACTGCAGCAACGGGGATGTGTTCAAGTGGAAGCATTTGTGGACGACGCTGGCAGAGCAGTTTGAGTTGGAGGCCGTGGGCTATATGGGAGAAGAGCAAATGTTCAAATTGGAGGTGGCGATGAAGGGGAAAGAAGAACCGTGGGAGAAGATTGTTCAGGATAATCAGCATTAGCCAATCGTGCTATATATGGTTATAAATCATTGCCAACTAATCTGTTTGATGGGTAAAGTTCAAGAATATTGCTTGGGAGGATGATTGATTCTGTTCAAATCATTGCCCTTATTGATTTCATATTTGGTAGGTTTGTGTGTTGTCTGATTGCATCATTTGAGTTCTCTATTGTAGGTTTGTGTGTGTGATTTGTGTTGTTTGGATGTGTGTGAATGTTGATTTGTGTGTGTGGATGTGTGATTTGTGTGTGTTTGGATGTGTGAATTCTGTGTGTTTGGATGTGTGATTGTGTTGTTTGGATATGTGTGTATGTATATATGTGTTTGTATGTATATATGTGTTTGTGTGTGTGTATGTTTGTATGTATATATGTGTTTGTTTGTGTGTATGTTTGTATGTATATATGTGTTTGTGTGTTTGAATGTATATGTTTGTGTTTGTGTATGTCTGTGTATATGTGTTTGTGTATGTTTGTGTTTGTGCATGTTTTTTTATTGTGCAGGTGAAGAAGAATGATTGAATAAAGTGGAGATGTCTACAGTACGAGATAGTATTGCCGAAGAAATATACGGGGCGCGTAGATAGCATTACCAAAGATTATGTAAAAGACTATTGTTATCGGTTATTTTTTATTATTCTCCACGTTAAAAAATTTATGTATTTTAAGTTCTAAAAAAACAGCTTCCAAAAGCTGTTTCTCCAAACAGCTAAATTAGAAAATCGCTCTTCAAAGCGCACTTCTGCACAGAACACCCAAACACTCTGCAGCTTTTCAAAACTGCTCCCCAGAGAGCTCTTTTAAAACAGCTCTATCCGGACAGCAGCTTTTCAATCCGCCACAGCTGTCCCAAACAGATCCATAGTTTTCTAAAAACAACTTTTTCTGTTTTTAGTTTTTTCTCTTCTATTTACTCCATCTTCTATTTTCTCTTCTATTAAGGACGCGCACGCGTTTTTCGCCCGAGGGGCCGTTTTTAGCCCGGGCGGCAGTTTTTCGCCAGTGCAGGCGTTTTTCTCCCGTGCGGCCGTTTTTTGCCCGGGCGCGCATTTTTTCGTCCGGGCGCCTGTTTTTCGCACATGTGGCCGTTTTTCGCCCGAGCGACTGCTTTTTCGTCCGGGCCGCCATTTTTCGCCCAACTGTCCGTTTTCTGCCCGGGCGGACGTTTTTCACCCGAGCCACCATTTTTTGCCCGGACGCACGTATTTGCCTGAGCGCGAGTTTTCACAATCATTATATTTCAATATTTTTGTTTAAAAAAGCAGTTTTTAAACAGTTGTTCTACCGAACAGCTTAAATGAAAAAACTCTATTCGATAGCACTTTTGCACAGACTCTCCAAACAGTCTGCAACTCTCTCATCAAAGTTTTTCTGAAATCTCTTTTCTAAAAGTTCTATTCGATAAGCAGCTTTTCTATTCTCTAAAGCTGTCCCAAACAGAGCCTAGGACTTTGGAACACAAATATTTAGAGAGTAAACGTGAAAATATTGAATACATGGAAGATTACACACATGTGCTTATGATAAGTTATATTTATCTTATTTTTTTCATTTCTTATAATGATTTCATAACACATCTACATTTATAATGATGTATGACTTTTGGTGCATGTTAAGAAGATCTAAAAATATTAAATATAATTATAAAAATGTGACGAATCCTTTTGTAATAATAGTGTCATTAACATGCCAAGTTAATTTAAAGGTTTTACATTTTAACAATTGCTCAATTTATTTAATTTTGTAATTAAATGTCTTAGAGAAGACGACTATTGACCACAATAAACGAGACACACACAAACATATCTTTATTATATAAAACAATATATCAATCTTCACGATCATACCATACTTTTAAAATCAATCGTTGGATCTCCTCTATACTTAATCCCAAACGTTTAATCTTATCTGTAACTCAATCACTAACTCTGCTTCTCTCTCCCTCCATGGCATTTCATCACCTTTCTCGCCCGAAGCCCTCACTCACTTCCTCACCCGACGCCTTGCCCAATCCCTCCCGAAGCCTCGCCGTCCCTTCCCCCTCGCCCGACAACTCGGCACAGCCCTCGACAAAGCCCCCGCCTGAAGCCCCTACATGAAGCCATCGTCATCGCCGTCTTCTCCTCCGAAAGGATTTCCACACGTCTCCAGAGATCCTCCTCGTGCTTCAGATCGAGAGAGAGAGAGAGAGAGAGATCAATTTGCCAAGATCGAGCATGAACACACTTCTCTTGATGAAGAGTACAACAAGAACATTGACAAAAGTTGACACACCTCAAAGTCCTGCTCCTCCCCATCCAGATCCCACTATTGTGAATAAATTATATATATGTTGGGGAAATGATTTATCTTAACCCCTAAATTGAGTAGAAGATAAATTCTAAAGATGAAAAATAGGTTAAGCAAATATGCGTCGAATGGTATTCGACGCAACGTCGAAACATAGTCGACGTTCCTCTCAAAATGAGTCGAAGTAACTTCAAACAGAATTCGACGCATCCTATGTCGACGTTACTCTGACATCCAGTCGACGTATCTAGTGAAGTCGACGCACCGTATTCAACGCACCTTCTCTATTCTCCTCTCGACGTCCAGCCAGGATGAATTCGATGCTTACGTCGAATGGAAATCGACGCACGTCGATTTATATGTGAAATTCAAAAACACGCCAGATCTCTTTCCTTCTTTCTGTAGATCTGATTTTTATGGAATGATGTTATTATGTTATAGCCGTTCTGAATCATTCTTTCTTTCTAATTGATTCATGACTAATTTGGTTAAATCTATTTGGACATTATTTAAAATCAGAATAAACTCTTTCCTTGTACAGAAATAATTACTATGGAAACATTTCTCTCTTTCTATTTCTCTGACTGCTAATTGATTATCTTCCTATAGTATTATTTGATTGAAATAGAGGTATAAATAAAGAGGTGGTCGGCAGAAAATGATAGTTGAGTGATCCACCACATACACTTGAAATAGAGGAAAAGCTCCCAAGTGAATAGTGAGAAAAGCTGAGAAAAGAGATAGAGTGCTGCAGAGAAAAAACTTTCATCTTCTCCTCCTTCAAAAGCCATTCTGCTGCAATTTCTGAAAGCTCTCACCAAAAGAGAGAAAGGGCTACAATCTCCTTCTCACTATAGAAGAGAGATCATATTCACTATACTTGTGCTTCTAATCTTCTTGCTAGGAAGAAGATTCTTTCTTACACACATTGTTTTCTGTTCTTCTCTTTCTTATTTCATTTTCAAATATTGTAAAAGATTTTTAGAATCTCTCTTCAAAAAATTCAGTTGTACTGGTTCTAAGAGTCTCCTTGTCAAAAGACTCAGTTGGTTCTAAGAGTCTCCTTATCAAAAGACTCAGGCTGGTTCTAAGAGTCTCCTTATCAAAAGACTCAGTGCAAGATAGTGAATTCCTACCAAGGGGGTAGAAGAGTGGACTACCCAAAAATTTTGGGGAACCACTATATTTCCTTGTGTTGTGTTGTGATTGTCTCTTTGCTTTTTCATTCTTTACTTATTTAATTCTTGTTGGTATTTTGGAAGTATAAATCAGAGATTATACACATATATATATTGCACAAAATATTTTTAATCTCTATTCACCCCCCTCTAGAGAATTCTAGTGAGGTTAACTGTGCACTTTCAATATAGTTGAAGAATTAGTTAAGCAAATCGAGGTGCTTACTAAAAACCTAGAGACGTTGGTAACCAATATATCTAAATTAAAGAATGAAGTATGAAATGAAGTTATGTAAGAAGCACTATTTTTGAAAGATTATGAAGAGGACATTCAAGAGAAAATTATGTTGGAATCTGTGATCTAGAATATATCAAGAGATTAATCTCACTATCAATGTAATATGAACTTATATGATTGCTTGTTAAGGACGTATGGAAATTGGACAATTGATTGTGTTGGCTTGATTTATATTTGATTTTATTTAGAATAAATATTTAAATGATAAATGATTAATTGAGAATTAATTAATTAAGAATTACTATTTTCAGTTTTGAACAGAAAAGACAACTTCCTAAGTGCTATAATTTCCTCTTAGAAACATTTTCAATATCCTCTCTCTGATTTAAAAGTAGGGGTGTGTAGAATAAATCAAAACCGACCGAATCAGACCAAACCAATCAAACTGAACCTATCAGTTCAATTCGAATTCAATTCTTGAGGCGTGAAAACCTACCTCTTTCGGTTTGGTTTATAGGGTGTGCAAACCACAAAAACCGAACTGAATCAACCTTTATATATGTTATATCTCATACGGTTAGCTGACTCAGCCTGATTGCCTAAAACCGGGCTCGCGTGTGCCTACTCCTTCCCATGAGTGACAATAACTTTCTCTTGGCTTTTTGCTTCTCCTAAACTCGAGCCCGACATGCACAGTTTCGTAGCCGCAAGTATGCAACCAACTTTTCAATGGTTATTATTGCTGATGTTACGATTGATGAGACTACTACTAAGTATATCGAAAAACTAAATAAACCGCTCATACCTTAATTCGTTTCATTTACCTTAGTATATCATTGTCCTTGTTAACTTAAAGTGCAGAATGAGATATTGAATACTTCTTTGGGGTAAAAAGAGAAGATGACTAATTGTATGGTATTTTGATTTTCCTTATCTAATTCTTCCATATGTATACTATGGTTATGAGGTTAGATGAATCAAACAGTAAGTTAGATAGTAAGGGTTAGAGCATATGAGAAATAAAGGAGGACAAATAATCATCCAGACAACAAAATGATTTTCATTAAGGTTCCCCAATAAAGTAGGTACGTCCTCTCTTACATAATGAGTGGGATTCCACAGTCTCTCGACCGAGACAATGAGTCTTTTCCTTCTGGAGTCTCCAACCCAATCTTAAACCTTTTCACTGGAGGTTCACAAACTATAACAACACTTTTGAAGGGAGAGTTTGATAACCCAATTCACATATGATTATTGAAGATGTGATTGCTTTAGCTCTTAGTATGAGTGTCTCTGGAGAAGAGTCTAGCTGGATCTCAGAAGCAGGAGATTTAATAGAGGTGGAGGGAAGGTAGGCTCCGAGAGACTTTCGTTTATCTCGACTTTGCGAGTTCTGGAGCGACAGAGAAGAGCTATGCCAAAGCTTAAGGCATCCACTAAATGAAAAGAGATTATATATTTCTCTATCACTTTTATTTTTTGTGCAAGTTCCAATAAGGCAGTAGCGGTATGAGCGGTAGACAGGATTGACGCCTTCCATTCTGGGAGAGCACCATCTCTATTTTGGACTTGACAGAATACTTTATGTTTGGTCAACAATTGTTGGTCGGGTGGTCAACGATCACTAAGGGAAACTCTTCTTAGAGGTAGTAGGCAGTCAATGAACTGTGATCTTCCTTCAAGTTAATCTGGGATCACCAGTCGACGATCGATGAGCGATGTTGGAGGTCGCTGGTCAACGACTGCTGATCGTTGAGCCTCCTTCTTCAAATCTCTAGAAGTGGAGCGAGTCGGTCGCTTCTCAAAGGTTGGCGGTCAACGATCGCTGATCGTTGAACTTGCTTCTTCAAATTGAGATATGTGAGCTACCTAGTCGCCAAACATTGGTCGACGGTCAATGAGCGCTGATCATTTAACTATCCTTGAGATCAACAATCGTTGAACCAATTGGTCACCGATCAACGAAGAATGTTGGTCAACGATTTTAGACATATGAGCTTTATTTGAGGGATCATTTACTTAGCTTTGCCTATCTTCAAGGATTCCTTAGCTAGTGTTTCTACAAGTACTCACCTAACAATTTTGAGTATTTATAAGACAATGCCACTTAGCTTTCTAAAACATTACATTATCAATATTTCAATAAATCACAAAGGGATTTTCCAACAATCTCTCCATATTTAATGATAAATAAAGATTATAGATAATGAAAATTCATAATAAGAAAGATACATTCAATCATTCTGAATTACATACACAAAATAGAGAAACAGTTAAAGACAGAAGGAAAGTATCACAGAGACAATCAAATTAATTCGTGCAAAAGCTTGAATTTCATTAGATCATTTAGAAGGTTTACAAGATCCTTTTACAAATAGATATTTTCTTATCTAAAATAGATTTCTTGATATTCAAGTAGGTAGTCTTCTTTTTCTTAGACTCCTTCTTAACCTTCTCAGGTTTTGGTAGACCAACCGTGTCTTTGCATAGTCTTGTGAAGGGATTAGGCAAGTTGTGATCCTTGGCTTTGACTCTGATTATAAGCGCATTGAGCTCTTCTTCTTCCTCAGAGAATTCCTCATATGACTTAGAATCTTGAGAGGGTCTGATATCAGCCAGTATAATATCAAATTTCTCCTTGGAAATCTATGGAGTCTCGATGATTTCAATGTATGGTAGAGTTATTGTAGAGGCTTTGAATCTAGGTCTTCTAGTGTGAAACTAAGGAATGAGGGAAGCCTCATATATTTTTCATATATGCTTCCATGTTGAAACTGGAAGTGGCCATGATGGAAAAAAGTTCTCCAGAGGTGGGCTCAACATGCACAGGGGCGCCATGGAAGCAAGCAAGATAACTTATGCTGTCCACTTTTCTTCCTCAGCCTCCTTGGCTTTCTTAATAGCTAGCTCTTCATCAAATTCTCTCCTATACCTAGCCTACCTTTCAACTCTAGTCTCTTTTCCTAAGGACTTTAATCTTTCATCTTCATCTCTTAGTCTAGCCTCTTCTTTGTCATCCTCCCTGAATTTCATGTGTTGCTTGTAAGATCTCCTCTGAGCTGAAGTTTGGCCTCCTCAAGGGGCATATCATTTTGATATCTGAGGAGGAGGATATTTGATATTGGGAGGAGATAAGGGATGCAAAGGAGCTGGAGTGACATCCACTCTGGCACCAATGGGAGTGAGATCCACTCTGGAACATAATCACTCTAGCCTCAGAGGGAGGAGGCATAAAGGAAGGCTATTAGGGCGAGGAAACATCAGGCGGTGAAGAGTATTACTCTTCAAGAATGGAAGCTAAGTCCTTGGGCAGGATCCTTAATAGGAGGGATAAGCTCAGCAGAAGGAGCAAGATCTTCAACAGAAGAGTCAACTAGTTGCTCAGCAGAAAGAGCATATGATGAGGGAATTTTCTCAACAGGCTCTTGATTATAAGGTTGTTCAATAGGAGGAGTATCAACAGATGAAGCAGGGATGGATATGCTTGTTGAAACTTCAACATCCATCGGATCAGGTTGCTCTGCAGGAAGCATTTCCTTAGAAGGAGCAACAAATTGCTCAGAGCCTGGCAATTTCTCAAGCAATTTCTCAGAGGGGTGAGCAGGAACTTTACTTGAGTTGGACTCCCCCTTAGTCCTTGACCTTTTCTGATATGTCGGAATTTTAGGGGGACTTGGGGCAACAACATGGGCATCAACCACTTGCATAGATGGAGGAGATGTGTCCATGACATCTTCAGGTTGTAGTTGTTAGATAACCATATCTACCACAACATTCATGTGGGTTTCATGCTCATCATCGAACTCAGTCTTATTCTTGTTAGCACATTCCTTGCATGTTTATCCTTGGGGCAGCATACACAAGAGAGATAGGTTGCTTTCCCTTAGCCTTCTTGATTCTCCCCTCCTCGACATCTGGAACGAATGCACCACTAGGAAAAATGACAGTAAGAGTGAAAGGGACCGGGCAAGAGCCTGCAAGTGAGAACAATAGTTAGTAATGGCTCCACAATAAGGTTGTGTTGGATCTTGCGGCGCCCTTAGAGGGGGGGGGGGGGTGAATAAGGGATAATATTTACTTTGATATTTTTCTAAAATATTAAGATAATTTTGCAATGATAAACAAGTAGATTTATACACAACCAAAATAATCACTTAGGAAATCATGAGGAAATTGGAAATCAAATTTTATTTTCACAAGTGATAAATACAAAGAACAATTTATCTTAATAAAGCTTAAGACCAAGGCTATGATAAAAATAAAGTTCTTTTTAATTTACCGGTCCTTCAACCAAGGACCGGCCGGCTATAGCGTATCTCTTCCTAGATCTTACTACTAGCCTCCCCCTAGATCTCTCAACGATCTAGACGCTGCACACAAGGTGGCGATTTACTCCTAAGCCTCACAAGGACCTAGACGCCACGCGCAAGGCGGCAATTTCCTCCTAAGCCACACACGAACTTAGACGCCACGCACAAGGCGGCGATTTCCTCTACGGATTACAAGATGATAAAATAAATTACAAAATAGATATTAAGATATGAGAACTCCCTAGATCCACAGCTCTGAAAACGACGTCGAATCCTTGCAAAGATTGCCTGAGATACCGCACATGAATCGTCGCTCCTTCGATCTTGAACGTTCTTGCTAAAAAGGAGTTCTCGAATTTCTGGAGCTCTCTGGATGAAATGCACTCGGGAATTGGTACTCCAAAATAGTGTGTAACCTCACCTCCACGAAAAATGAGTCAATATATAATTTGTCGATGTCGTCGACTACATCTAGCTGTCGTCCACCGATGTTATCTCCTCCAGCTGCCACGTGTCCCATGCGAACGAAGTGCGAGCGCTACGTGACAGTTTCTGTTGAAACGTGGGCTGTCAGATTTTGATATCAATGTCGGAATTCCGACAGTGGACGAAACTTGCAGAATGTGTGGAAACCGCTGAGCTGTCAGTGACGACACCTAGCTATCGCAGACGACAGTTATTTTTCTGGACCATTCATTCTGAGCTCCAAATAATAATTAGCATAGTTGCATACCTATTATACCTGCACACCATAGAAAAAATAGGATCAAACACACCCGGGATTTGTTATTAGCAAACCAAGGAGTTCGGAAAGCATGCTCCAACAATCTCCCCTTTTGATAATAACAAATCCACTTGGAAAGAAATCAGAGTGTCCTAATAAGTGATATAAGATAAGTATGACTAAATAATTGGTTGTGCGATAATGTTATTCGGATGAAGTTCACTTATATGTATTCTCCCCCTAAGTGTGTACTTCCCCTAAATATGATAAGAAATTAATGTGGTTAGGAATGATTTCTTTCTTTCTTTCTTACAAGAATAATTCTCCCTTTTCTGGTACTATTAAAAGAAATTAGGGTAAGGAAAAAAAGGATGCAGTCTGTAGGATTTATAAACCATGATCGACCTTTTGTAAAATAGGTAATGTACTTTAAGAGTTTAAACATAGTATAAAAGAGGTGTCAAAATAAATATACAAGAGTTGTAGGCAAGCGGAAGATGAGAAAAACCATTGGATTGTAAGCATGAAAATTATAAGTATAAATGTGAGTTGAAGTTCTAAATGTAAAGATGTTATAACCTTTTTGAAATCTCATAGTTTGATATAAGTTTACCAAGCATGAAATGAACATATCAAAAAGAGAATATACCACAATGTAATTAATTTTAAGGTCAAAAGACACCATAACAGTGTAGAGATCATGCTAGGTTATCTAGTGCATTTATTATCTAAAGAGCAGGATAGATAAAACATTAGAATCCAATACTCATGAGAAGAAGTGTTATGAAAGATAATGATGTGCACATAAGTGTATTTTGAGCAATGCTTACAATTGATCTAAATCACAAAATACAAGACATAGGTAGAGTAAAATGCACTATAAAACACAAGTATATTTACTTTCACACACTTTTATGCACAATTTTTTAGAAAAAAGTAGTGTAAAAAACCAAAGTTTGCACAAGACACTTTACTATTCTTTTCAAGGTGCTCAACCTCACAATGCTTATGAAGAATTATCAGGAGGTTCAAGTAGTGCTTGGCGGAGTTATATTTGTCTTATTTTATTTTTTATCACTGTTGTGAGACAATATTCTCCAAATACACTTGTTTTGCAAACCCAACATATTTTTAAACGCAACCACTTTTCTTTAATTTGTAAGTGCAATTCAAATGTAGTGTAGGTAATAGACTTATGCATGGTTTAATTCATTGTACAATTACGATACACAAGCAAGTATTTTTAGATTTAAACACACATGTAGATTACCAAAAGAAGTGAGTGAAAAAGTATCATTATCAATCACAAAACATTTACTCATACTTAGAGGCATGCTAAGCTTGGTTCTATACATAGTTTTTCAAGACAATTGATGCACGTAATGAGATATATCAAAGCATGATAATCAAAACACTGTTCATAGTAATTTAGAGAAATTAATTTAAACATTGTAAATAATTTGAAATAATAGAATTCATACATGATTGATATTAGCAATAAAGATCATACGGTTTTTTTTTGGTTTTGTTTGTTTTGAAAAAAGTTGTAATGAACCAAAAAAAGAATCACAAAAACATTTTTTTGTTTTTCAATTTTTTGAGTGATATTGCAGAATAAAAAAAAGTCAGAAATACAAAACAAAATAGTACATATAAGTGAACATATTGTGTATGATGTTTAGAAATTAATTTGGTTTGCGATGATGTCGGAAAATGACATCTAGCTGTCGTCGACGGCAACGGAAAAAGGATAAAAACTCGCGAAACGGTGGAAAGCAGATCTAGGAGTCATTTTCTGTAGGGTTTCGCGAGAGAGGAAGGCAGAAGTCGGTGAAATCCTAGATCTAAGGTAATTTTATGGTGTTTTTTTTTTTGTTAAAATTTCTTAAATAAAATCGTGATTTGTGGATTCATTTTTAGTTTTTGTGAAGTTTTGAGATGAAATCCTAGATCTAAGTGGAGATCGAAGAAAAATCATTGATCTAAATATGAAGGAATGAAATGCTAGATCTATTTTTGAAGTGTAGATTTAAGGATTCCATTTTGTTTTTGGGTTTATGATTGTTAGGAAATCCTTGATCTATGATTGTTTTTGGGTTTATAATTTGTGAAGTATAGATTTAAGGATTCCATTTTATTTTTGGTTTTAGGATTTTAGGAAATTCTAGATCTAAGTGTTGATTTTTTTTTTTGTTTTGAATGTGAAGGTTGCTCGAGTAAAGATATGGCATCAAGTTCCAGAGCACAGAGAAGTATGTCTGGTGACTCTCATTCATCATATCAGAGTTATCCGGGCATTGAAAGGTCACTTATTGGAGTAGCGAGAGTAGTGGAGTTTGATCTTCCACGACATAAAAACATATATTTTCTACTCGCCGAGGCAGGTATAATATCTGTCATAATTCCAGACATGTTTTCATCAGTTTTAATTCGAGAGTTTTACAATCACTTGGAAGATCCAACGTATACAGATCTGAATGGTGGTGTAAGATCAAAAATCCAAGGACAATTTGTGGAAATTACTCACATTGATTTGAGAAATGAATTTGGACTGATTGAGAGTGAGAATATGACAGACATAGTAGAAAATTATATAAAAGAACTAGATTGGACGCTCCTCAATTTGATATTGCACGGAAATTCGATGAGGAATTTAATCACGACAACGACGACGCTCACGCCGGATGCACAGGTTATGCAAGAAATCTTAAGGAATACCGTCATGTACAAAGCAGGTGACTCGAGAAGTATTACGACACAACTGAGCCTTGTGACGTATTATATTTTAGAGAAAGAGCCTTTTGATGTTGCAGATCTACTGTTATCTATTATGCGCTATACATTTAGATTGAAGAGACAACCTTGGAAGAAGGTGCATAGCTTGCCTATGAGAGCAATCATCCAACGCATATTATATAAGAAATATTCTTGGATAAACCAAGAGTTTTATTTGAATGATTGTATTCCCGGGATTTTTAGTACAGAAATGATGCGACCTAGTCGATCTCAGCGTGAGCCATCGATAGATATGAGAAATCCACGAATCTCACGTGGAGGATCTGTACGCGAAGCTGTGGATGAGTTACGGGACTCGCTTGAGGAGCATAGGAAGTCGTTTGTGGAGCATAGGAAGTCGTTTGAGGAGCACAAGAAGGATGTGAAGAAGAGGATGGGCAAGATGCAGAAATTTATGAAATTTCTTGTGAAAGGGTTAAAGCTAAAACCTACCCCTGCTGAGGCCGCTGAATGGGAAGACTCAGAGACGGGGCCACCGCGTCAGTCGACAAGACGAACGCAGCATGGAAGAGATGCTGGTCAGAGCTCCAGAGGAGATCAGGCAGAGAGTAGTGGTGCTGAGAACAGAGATTTTTAGTGGTTTTCTGCAGGTATTGATGTTCTGGTAGATGTCGTCGGCGACAGGTAGATGTCGTGGATGACAGTGAAGTTTTAATTAATTTCAGTTTTCTGTGTTGGAACTCATATTGAGAAGTTATCTTTAGTTAATTTTTGTATGAAACTTTCAGGTAGTGGGAAGTTGATGACGTTTTAATTTGGTTAAATCCTTTTGTGTGGATTTGGCAATTTTCATTTGATTTTAATTTTTTTTAAATTTAAATTAATATGATCAATTTGATATGTCTAGGATTCCTAATTCGAGTCTTAGCATTGAAAAGCGGGAATCCAGAAGTGGTTTTGTGAATATATCGGCAAGTTGCGAATCTGTGCCTATAAATGAAATTTTAATATGATTTTGTTTGATGTGATCTCGTATAAAATGATGGCGAACATCAATGTGTTTAGACCTAGAATGATGTACTGGGTTGTTTGTTAAGTCAATCACACTTTTGTTGTCACACCATAATTCTATAGTTTGATGATTAATGTTATAGTCTTCTAATGTTTGCTTCATCCAAAGGGCTTGTGCACAACAACTACCTTGTGCAATGTACTCGGCCTCGGTGGTTGAGAGGGCAACATAATTCTATTTCCTACTCGACCAAGAAATGAGTGAAGGGCCTAGAAAGTGACAAGTGCCACTAGTGCTTTTGCGATCTAATGAACACCCAGCATAATCAGAATCGGAATAGCCATGCAAAATAAAATTTTCACTATGTGGATACCATAAACCTAGTTTAGAAGTTCCAATTAGATAACGAAAAATACGTTTAACGACTTTTAAATGTGATTCTTTTGGATTAGCTTGAAATCTAGCACATAAATACACAACAAACATAATGTCAGGTCTTGAAGC
This sequence comes from Dactylorhiza incarnata, assembly GCA_033032865.1. NCBI lineage: Eukaryota > Viridiplantae > Streptophyta > Magnoliopsida > Asparagales > Orchidaceae > Dactylorhiza > Dactylorhiza incarnata. Next base: position 370,376 of record JAWHQI010000067.1, read on the forward strand.
GGTTAAATATAATAATGATCCAATCATCCCTCTATATAAAGTTTGATCTATGGAAATTCCACTTTCATCCTTTCCTAACTTTAAAGAAACACTCATAGGGGTATTAGCTTGTTTAAGATTGTCAAACCCAAATCTCTTTAAAACATCATGAATGTACTTAGATTGATTAATAAAAATGCCATCATGTTTTTGTGTAATTTGAAAACCTAGAAAATATGTAAGTTCTCCTACCATGCTCATTTCATGCTCATTTCAAATTCATTTTTCATCACTTTAACAGCATCATTACATAACTCTTCATTATTGGATCCAAAGATAATGTCATCAACATAGATTTGCAAAACAATTATATCATCATTTACATACTTAATGAAGAGTGTACTATCAGCACTACCCATTTTAAAATCATTCTTTAATAAATAAAGCATCAATCTTTCATACCATGCTCGGGGTGCTTGTTTCAAACCATAAAGAGCTTTATATAACTTATAAACATGGTTGGGATATTTATCATTAACAAAGCCAGGAGGTTGTTCTACATAAACCTATTCCTTAATGTACCCGATTAAAAATGCAGTTTTAACATCCATTTGTAATAATTTAAATCGTTTATAACTAGCAAATGCAATGAAAATCCTAACTGCTTCAAGATGTGCTAAGGGTGCAAAGGTTTCGTCAAAATCTATTCCTTCAATTTGAACATAACCTTTTGCTACAAGCCTAGCTTTGTTTCTAGTAATCCTAGATTCACTATCTAATTTATTTTTGAAAATCCATTTTACTCATACAACAGGATGATCACTAGGTCTTTCTACAAGCTTCCAAACCTTATTTCGCTCAAATTGATTAAGTTCTTCCGTCATAGCTAAAAACCAAGATTCATCATTTAAAGCGGTTGAAACATCTTTTGGTTCTATGTTGGAAATAAAACAAAGGTTTGAAAATAAATCATGTAGAGAAGCATGTGTACTTACCCCTCTTGTAGGTTCTCCAATGACCAAGTCTTGCGGATGATCAGTAGTGAATCTAAGTTCGCTTGGTGGCACCAATTCCTCAACTTCTTCTTGTACTTCTTCTTCTTTTTCTTCTTTTTCATTTTCAAGTATGCCTTCTACATCATCATTTCTTTTCAACGGAAGTTCTTCACCATCACCTGCAGATTTATTCTCCACTACACATGGAACAAGTTCATCAAATTTAACATGAATTGTTTCTTCAACTACTTTAGTCCGTTTATTATAAACTCTATAAGCCTTACTAGTTGAAGAATAACCAATGAACATACCATCGTCACATTTTTCATCAAATTTACCTAAAGTATCTTTTGTATTTAAAATAAAACATTTACACCCAAATACTTTGAAATAAGATACATTAGGTTTCTTTTGAAAATATAATTCATATGGAGTAAGTTTCAACATAGGATGTAACATGACACGATTTATAACATAACATGTAGTACTAACAGCTTCGACCCAAAAATATTTTGGTAGTTTAAATTCAGATAACATAGTGCGTGCTAGTTCTTGAAGTGTTCTATTTTTCCTTTCCACTACACCATTTTGCTGTGGTGTACGAGGAACATAAAATTCATGCTTTATCCCAAATTCAGTACAATATGAAATAAAATTTTCATTATCAAATTCACCACCATGATCTGATCGTATACATTTAATTTGTAAATCTAATTCATTTTGAATGCGAGTGCATAGCTTAGTGAATTCAATATACTCATCAAATTTGGATACTAGAAAAATAGTCCAACAAAAACGAGAATAGTCATCAATTAAGACAAAAGTATATTTTCTACTTCCTAGACTTTGAGTTGTAATTGGACCAAATAAATCCATGAGAATTAATTGCAGAGGCCTAGAAGTAGACATAATATTTTTGCTTTTAAAAGATGATTTTGTAAATTTTTCTTTTTGACATGGCGAGCACAATGAAGAAAGCTTTCCATCTAATAGTGATAAACCCTTAATCAATTTGTTTTTGGAAAGTTTCACTACAAGTTTAGTACTAGAATGTCCTAGTCGCCTATGCCACAATTCTAACTCATCATTCTTTAAAATGAAACATTTAAGTGATGAATGAGAAAGTTCATGGAAGGTAATCATATAAACGTTATGAATTCTTGGTGCAGTAAAAATAACTTCATAAGTTTTTGAATCCATTATTTTGCAAAGGTTTGACGATGACTCAAATAAAACATTCAAGCCTCTATCACATAATTAACTAATAGATATTAAATTATGTTTCAAACCTTTAACAAATAAAACAGTAGAGATCTTGAAAGAATCGTTACCAACTTCACCAATTCCCATGATCCTTCCTTTTCCATTGTCGCCAAACATTACAACTCCTCTTTTCTTCATCTCCAGGCTAAGGAACTTTGATTTATTGCCCGTCATGTGCTTTGAACAACCAGAGTCCAAATGCCACACATCTTCTTTATCCTTAGCCTGCCTGCATACCTAACAAGATGATGAGAGTAAAGATCTGGTTACCCAAGTAGTTCCTCCCATAGTATAGGTGGACGCCTTAGGTACCCAGACTTGCTTAATATTACATGATCCCTTCTTCCTGTAAGAGTCCATGATGTGACCAAATCTATTACATTTGGCACACGCAACAAAGAGAGATGACACTCTTTTCAAAGTTTTCAGTGGACTATTACTGGAAGAGGATGTTGCAACAGTAGTATTATAATTATTTTTATTATTAACTTTCCATTTACTGGAATTTTCACTGTTGTCGGAGACAGTGGTTGACGGATTCCGACAGCCTCTAGCAACCTATCCAAGTCCAAACTTAGCAGTTCCATGGCATTGGTTGACTAATATCATATTCAGTGATTTCCGGCCAACTCCAAACTTATTTATAGCCAAGTTTAAATCATGGACTTGAGTTTTCAAAGTGGTGTTTTCTTTGACTAACATAACACACCGATTTGAATATCCTTTCTTGCTATTATCCAATTGTGAATAAGAAGATTTCAAAGATCTTACTAAATCCCTCTTTTCTTTGATAAGAAAATCTACTTTAGATTGGGATTTAGAAAGTTCTTGTTCTAATTCTGTAATTCTTATCAAAGAGCGATCACACTCTTGACAAGCAATCTTCTCCTTCTCAAGAACTTTCAATTCATTTGTTAGTTTTCTATTTTCTTTTGAAAGAATTTTATTTTCAGATTTTAGACTATCAACATCTTTAAGACTTTTTTGAAAAAATTTACAAGTACGGAGAAATTCATCATAAAGCTCATCATAAGTTGGGGGAGTTACCTCAGTGTCGCTCTGGACACTGCAATCATTCTCAGATGATGCGTTGATTTTTCCCATTAAGCACATATTTGCTTCTTCATGACCTTCAGAACTTGAATCATTTTCTCCTTCCGATGATGTGTCGTCCCATGTTTCTGCCTTTAGAACTTTAATTTTGTATCTCTTATTTTGCCCCTTCTCTTTTTGCTCTTTCAGAAACTTTGGGCACTTGCTTCTTATATGTCCAATTTTCTTACAATGATAATATTCCGGTGGTGGACGCTCATCATCTTCCTCAGTTTCACTCTTTCCTTTTCCCTTCTTATATGAAAAATCCTTCTTGTTAAAGTACTTCTTAAAAGTGTTCCTCATTTGCGGATTTCTCATAAACTTCTTAAATTTTCTCACAAACAAACTTTCTTCATCTTCTTCCTCATCTCCATCAGTCTCACTCTCAACTTCTTTCTTAGACTTTAGTGCCAATGCCTTCTTTCTTGGCTCCACACTGTACTCTTGTTGTTGGATTTTCAGTTCCACTTCATGTGCCTTCAGGTTTCCAATTAAATTCTCTAGTTGAAGAGTCTTAAGATCATGAGATTCCGAGATGGCGGTCACCTTCGGATTGAACTTCGGGGGAAGTGATCTTAAGATTTTTCTAACTAAATCTCCATTTGAAAAAGTCTTTCCAAGGACTTTGGAATTGTTGACGATCTTGGTAAATCTAGTGTACATCGTATCGACGTCTTCATCAACCTCCATTCAGAACTTTTCAAATTCCGACTCGAGTTGAAACAGTTTTGAGTCCTTCACCTGCGAGGTACCTTCATGAGTAACTTCTAATAAATTCCAAATTTCATACGCAGTTTCATATGCCCATACTCTATTAAACTCAGTTCTATCTAACGCACAAAATAGAGCGTCCATTGCTTTTGCGTTATTCTTACATTGTAACTTATCATTATCATCCCATTTATCCTTAGGCTTATCCATTGTTATACCACCAAGGACTAATGTCGGTGGAGTATAACTCGTCTCTACCATGTTCCAGACTTCGATATCTAGTGAAATTATAAAACAACACATACGAGTTTTCCAATAATTATAGTCCATGCCCGTGAATAGAGGTGGTCGACTAATCCCTTGACCCTCTATAAATGCATGATCGTTATGCGCCATTACTCCCGGTGGTAAAACCGTTTTGGAGCAACCTCGCTCTGATACCAAGTGTTGGATCTTGCGGCGCCCTTAGAGGGGGGGGGGGGGGGTGAATAAGGGCTAATATTTACTTTGATATTTTTCTAAAATATTAAGATAATTTCGCAATGATAAACAAGTAGATTTATACACAACCAAAATAATCACTTACAAAATCATGAGGAAATTGGAAATCAAATTTTATTTTCACAAGTGATGAATACAAGGAACAATATATCTTAATAAAGCTTAAGACCAAGGTTATGATAAAAATAAAGTTCTTTTTAATTTACCGGTCCTTCAACCAAGGACCGGCCGGCTATAGCCTATCTCTTCCTAGATCTTACTACTAGCCTCCCCCTAGATCTCTCCACGATCTAGACGCTGCACACAAGGCGGCGATTTACTCCTAAGCCTCACAAGGACCTAGATGCCACGCGCAAGGCGGCGATTTCCTCCTAAGCCACACACGGACTTAGACGCCACGCACAAGGCGGCGATTTCCTCTACGGATTACAAGATGATAAAATAAATTACAAAATAGAGATTAAGATATGAGAACTCCCTAGATCCACAGCTCTGAAAACGACGTCGAATCCTTGCAAAGGTTGCCTGAGATACCGCACATGAATCGCCGCTCCTTCGATCTTGAACGTTCTTGCCAAAAAAGGAGTTCTCGAATTTCTGGAGCTCTCTGGACGAAATGCACTCGAGAATTGGTACTCCAAAATAGTGTGTAATCTCTCCTCCACGAAAAATGAGTCAATATATAATTTGTCGATGTCGTCGCCTACATCTAGCTGTCGTCCGCCGACGTTATCTCCTCCAGCTGCCATGTGTCCCATGCGAACGAAGTGTGCGCGCGACGTGACGGTTTCAGTTGAAACGTGGGCTGTCGGATTCCGATATCAATGTCGGAATTCCGACAGTGGACGGAACTTGCAAAACGTGTGGAAACCGCTGAGCTGTCGGTGACGACACCTAGCTGTCGCAGACGACAATGTTTTTTTTGGACCATTCATTCTGAGCTCCAAACAATAATTAGCATAGTTGCATACCTATTATACCTGCACACCGTAGAAAAAATAGGATCAAACACACCCGGGATTTGTTATTAGCAAACCAAGGAGTTCGGAAAGCATGCTCCAACAGGTTGCCCACCACGAAGTACGGATCAAGTCTAAAAACTCATTGTCTCCTTGGGCGACATGTGGAAGTTCGTCCAGTCATTGCGGATGATGGATGATGCCAAAAATTCTTTTATCTCAAGAACTCTCACAAAGTGTGCGAGCTCACCTTGAGCCACACAGAGCGGAATATGGAGAGCTCCCCCAACTCTAACACTAGCGGGACTGGAACAAAGTCGCCCTTGACAAAGACGACCCAACCATTACAATGATGCATCTTGTTTAAGAGTCCCTTAAACTTAATGAAAAGTTACTTTTGAAGTATGTGACCCCATCTGTAGCCTCCTTCATAAAGAAGATCGTGTGCCACTTCACATGGCCCCACTCGATGTACTTCGAGGGCAGAAAGCAGACGAACGTGACCATAGTAGCTACGCCATTGAGATTGACTTGGGCAATGACAAGACACTAATTACATATGTTCTAGCAGATTAGTGGGATCCACATTCCATACTCGAAGTGAGCAAGCGTGAAGGCAAGCTCATTTTGACACAACGTGTTTGATCTTATAATTAGAAGTAGCAACCCTTGCATCGAAGCATATAGAGAGGTGGCACAAAGTGAACTTGCCATACTCAGTGGCGGATGTATGATATCTCAAAAATGTCGTAATCTGAGGTCGCCGGGTCCACGACGGTCCCTACAAATCTGAAGCCGTCTCGCGTCAACATTTAGAAAATAAAAGGAGAACATTTGCACGACTACAATTCACCCAGCATCAACCTGACAGCATGGAGTGAATCACCTCATGGACGCGCTGAAGGGGGTCCACTTGGGAACTTTCCCACGAATGGGTGGGCCCACTCGAGGAGGCGATATCGGCAAAGTCATCTCGACAATAATGTTCGAGGGAATGCGCAAAGGTCTCAGACCCTTTGAACAGTTATAGAGGTGTTCTAACTCATTAATTTATAGTTCTCCGAATCGAGATGAATGATTTTTTTCCGTGCTCGTGTTGAGTTTGCAAGAAAGCTAGGATTATACACAATCCGTATTCAGAGAGTATCATATGAAAGGCGAGAGTTGATCGTTGACCACACAACTCACAGGGGACTCTTCCAGAGCTCGTCTGACCGACTCCAACAGCTCATTGACGACTTTCCCCAACCCACAGTACCTCGTCCAACTTTGATTGGATCAGTTAGCCGAGTGACCTAATCAGGTTTGCAGGGAAGCAAACCAACTAAATACTAGATATCCCGGCCCCCACTATACCCAACTGCCTATAAGTACGACCCAAGGGTATAATAAGAGGCAGCTTTTTCAAGACCCACAAATGTACTCACCGACAACCAACAAGCCCACCTGCCTCTTCCCCATACCCATCTCGGTCTTGGTTTGGGAGGGGGAGTTCTTATATACTCCCGGGCGTGGAGTGGGACTTCCATGCTGTGACACGTAGATCATATTTGTAGGCCGCACAGGTCCTCGTTCTCTCTCTAGTTTGTTACATACATGTGCTTGCTAAACCAAGAGCTAGTAACCTTCGACTATCCTTTCGGTCTGAATATAGTGAGCCACCGGGATCTCAACTCCAACAATCTAGTAAACAATTTTGAGAAGAAGAAAAAACCTGTAAATCTAGGTTACAATTTGGTAATTTTTGTACTGAGACTAAATTTACAAAGATCTCCTTTTGAGATTTGAAACAAAGTACATACATGTCTCAATTTGAAATATTTTGGATACAAATAAGACATGCTTGTCTCTAAGTACAATTTTTATATATTTCAACACAATCATCCGTGTTCTCAATAACACATTGACATACTTACATCTCAAGCATAAGCAGTTTGACCGAGGCCCAGAGAGAACTTGACAAAGCAAACAAGCCAACTTTTAGTCGTCCTAGCTAGGTGTTGAACATTTGATGAAATTTATGAAGTTTTGTGTGTTTCAATTGATTTGCTTGTTAGTCATCCTCGTATTTGTCTCTAATTCAACCTTCATTTGTAGAATCAAATGAAGCTGTCATAATCACATATAAATAGGAATGAAATAATATGAATCATGTGGAAGAAACCTAACACCATGTGCTTCTTCTCTCCACCATTCAATTGTATCTCATGTGATAAACAGTTTCATAGACATGGATGGACCACACATAACCCATCACCATCATACCAAAATAACAAAAGACTCAAATTGAAAATAATAATAATAATCATAATATTATATCTCTTGTCTGATTAAGACACCAGAATTTTTGGCATGGCTTGAGTGCCTGCTAAGATTCCGATTCGGCGACACTCAATTTGCCATTGAGATTTCGCCTCTTTTTGAATTAGAAATTACAACTCCCCATTATAAAAGGAGCTTCACATTCTTGCTTCACCGGAATGGCACTAGGTTCTCAAACATAGCGTAATGCACTTACAAATATTTTGACATAATTTTCCTCAAATAAGTTTTTTTCAATTAAGTTCATATCGAATAATGTTGAAATCTTGTGATCTAGAAGTAGTGAAGAGATTGGTTTTACTGTCAATATAATACAAGCCTATAAGATCGCACATAAGGACGTGCGAAAATTGGAGTGATTGATCGTGTTGATTTATGAAACTAAATCATAAATACGTAGATTAGATATACGATATTTGATTAATTAGAAATTAATCATGAAATAAATTAATAAATTCGATTTTGAACCGAAATGTGAATTCACAAATACCATTAAAGTTTATCTATCGGTATAGAGTGTGTGGATGTCTTTTTGTGTCCTAACATGTGGAAGACGTTTCTAATGGTAGAAACATGACTTTTAAAACCACACGCCCGCACGTGTGCCACAGGAGTGTAGTCGTTTGGCTGCGGTTTTGGGAGTTATACATGAGTGACAGTCAAATGACGCATCGATTGGGGCACATGCCCGTGTGCTAAGTGCGTGTGGATTATATTCATGTATAAATCCACGACATCCATGACTTTTTCTGGATGTTGGAGGGCAGAAAAGAAGAGTAAAAATCACAAATTTAACGAAAGAGGATGGGAAAAATCTCTGCAAAGCGGAACTAACATTTTGGTCATAGAAAGGTGATTATCTTCCAGCCACGAGTTCGTTGGACGGCCTGCGAGGTGTTTTCGGAGTTCGTGTGGATACCTCTAGCTAGACACGGATATCATTCCGCGTTTGGATTCAGACGCCAGTTATCCTTCTCGAAATCTGATTTCGACACTAATAAAATGCTCATTTATTGATTAGCTACGTTTCGCATGGATCATGTCGAGGATTTTCTATATTTCCGCTGCATATTTAATGCGCATGAAATCCAACAAAAAAAATACTATACCGAAATACATGCTAATTAAATTTTTTCTTTTAAATCTGGTAATATCTCTCATTTTAGAATTGCTTGCAATGTTTTGATAAATCATATGCTCCCACCGACATACATGAGATTTTTAAGAACTGACTGTCTTTTTTTGTATAGCAGAGATAAGCGTGGGAAAGAATACGAAAAATGATTTCACTATATTTCCGACTGGGAACATGACCTATCTGTCGCACGAATATTTCTTTTATTAGGACGATAACACTAAGAGGAAAAATTGCCCATTTTTTCTTTCCTTTTTTTTATTAAAATATTTTATTTACTATTGTTGCGGCTTCTCAACGCCCTCGGTAGACCGGTTTCAACTCGGTCCGTCTTAGCCCGGGCGGTCGAGCGCGCACACAGTCAGAATGTTGCAGAGAGTAAATGCTGAAAATGATACACATAGAACTTTAGCGTGGAAAACCCTCCAAAGGGTGAAAAACCACGTGGCCAGGGCGGTGCTGGCCGAAATCCACTATCTCAGACTGTTACAATGCCTTTTTGGAGAATGCGAGGGCGACAGGCCGCGCCTCGTTACAATTGTGTGAGAGAGAGAGAGAGAGGGCTCCGTGGGTGACAGGCCACCACTTAGGAGTCGATCGCCTTGCTGCGTGTCTGGTACGGCTGCGCGCTTGCTAGGAGTGCACTTCGCGGAGCACTTTGACTTTGCTGTTCGGGCTTGGGGTGCTCGCCTGAGAGATGGCGCAGCACTTCTTCTCAGGTGAGCGGCGTTCGCAGGAGGAACCTGTCAGTTAGTAAAAACGAAGTGGCGGAGTGGCGGAATGTAGAGAGAGAAGCTCTGAGGAAGAAACGAAGAGAGAGAGAGAGTCTGGGCCCGAATGAGAGCGTCCCCCCAAATGAAGACCCTTAGGGGTCTATTTATAGGCTTGGAAGGTGGAAGTTACGGTGGTTATGCGGATAACCACCAAATGGAGGGCCGAGATCGTTGGGAACGATTGAAGGGTCGTGATCGCGCGAGACGATCGGAGGGCCGCCAGAGCCTCGGTGAGATCCGACGGTGGAGGTTGAAGGGCGGCGACGGCGGTGGCCGGCCATGGGTGGCCGGCCATGGCCGGCCATGGGTGGCCGGCCATGGCCGCCGACCACGAAGGGGGCGGCGGCGGCCGGCGGTCGGCCGGCGGTGGCCGGCCGGCGGCGGTGGCCGGCCGGCGGCGGTGGCCGGCCGGCGGCGGTGGCCGGTCGGCGGCGGCCGGAGGTCGGCCGGCCTGCGGTGGCCGGCCGGCGGCGGCCGGCCGGCGGTGGCCGGCCGGCGGTTGGCGGCCGGCCGGCGGCGGGCGGAGGCCGGTCGGCGGTTGGCGGCCGGCCGGCGGTGGGCGGAGGCCGGCCGGCGGCGGCCGGCCGACGGTGGGCGGCGGCCGGCCGATGGTTGGCGGCGGTTGGCCGACGGCGGTTGGTGGTGGTTGCGATCCTGCGCGGGGCGGTTGGGATCCCGCGCGAGGTGGTTTGGATCGGCGCGCGGTGGTTTGGATCCGCCGCGCGGGAGTGGGATCCGGTGTGCGAAGGTGGGATCCGGCGCGCGGTGGTTTCGGGATCCGCCGCGCCGTAATGGGATCCGATGTGCGGGAACGGGATCCGGTGTGCGGTGGTTATCATTTTTTCAATAAATAGGGGGAACCCATCATTTGCCCCCCAAATCCTACGCTTGGAGCGCACGGAGAGCGATAGGATTTTATCTTTACGACTTGCATCTGTGAGCGATGGCCGGAGTGAGCTCGGGTGCGGAGGTTGGCGGTGATGATGGCGGTGCCAAGGTGAGCGTGCGGGTGAAAGATCTAACATCCAAAAAGGCGGGCGAACGGCGTGCTAGAGATGCGAGGAGTCGCACGGAGGGGAAGGGCGACACTCGCGCGCGTGCGGTCGCCGCGTGCGCGCGCGGAGAGCTGCGCGTGGGTCACACTTGCGCGGGCTCGTGCGATCGGGCGTGCGCCCGCGCGGCAGGGCGCGCGCGCGGCAGTGCGCGCGCGCGTGCTCGTGGGCGCTCGCGCGCGGCAGAGTGCGCGTGCGCCTGCGCGCGCGCGCGTGCTCGTGCGCGCTCGCGCACAGCAGAGCGCGCGCGCGCCTGCGCGCGCTCGCGCGCGGCAGAGCGCGCGCGTGCTCTTGCGGCAGGGCGCGCGCGCTCGCGCGCGGCAGAGCGCGCGCGCGCCTGCTCGCGCGCGGCAGAGCGCGCGCGCGCGCCTGCTCGCGCGCGGCAGAGCGCGCGCGCGTGCTCGGGCGCGCTCGCGTGCGGCAGAGCGCGCGCGTGCCTGCGCGTGCTCGCGCGCGGCAGAGCGCGCGCGTGCTCGCGCGGCAGGGCGCGCGCGCTCGCGCGCGGCAGACCGCGCGCGTGCCTGTGCGCGGGCGGGCTCGCGCGAGCTCGCGCGTGCTCGCGCGAGCTCGCGCGTGCTCGCGCGTGGCGGAGCGCGTGCGGGCCTGCGCGTGGCGGAGCGCGTGCGGGCCTGCGCGCGCTTGCGCGCGGCAGTGCGTGCGCGTGGCAGGGTGCACCCGCGCGCTTGCGTGTGTTGTTCTTGGGGCTTACCTGCGTGCGAGATTTGCTCGGCGGTTAGTTTCGCGGGCGGACTTCTCTTATGCTTGTCCGTAATTTGCTCTAACGCTTTTTTCCTTTTCTTTCAGGCCCCTCGGCGTGGTGGGCAAAGCCGCCCAATGCGACTGGGCTCGAGTCTTACTCTCGATCATGTCGCCATATGGAGGAGGCGCTTCAACCTGCCCCTCGAATTGGAGATTCGAATCCCAGGTCCTGAGGAGCGAGTACAGAATCCGCCTCGAGGTTGGATGACTCTTTGCGAGTCGTCACTTCGGAGTGGCTTTCGTCTCCCGGTGTGTGAGGAGTTGATCCAGATCCTGAAATTTTGCGGCGTCCCGGTGTCACAGTTTACGCCTCAGGGGATGGTGCGGATCATGGGGCTGATCGCCTTTTTCCGCGAGCATGGTGCGAAGTTCTCCCTGGGCCTTTTCAAGGAATGGTGCGAAGTGCAGGTTGATGCCGGAGGTCGAGGTCTTGGGATCTTCTGCCCCCCAGGCCTCTCCGTAGTGAGGCACAGATCGAAAGGTGTCGGAAGGGAAGAGGGTCTCTTCCTCTCTGGAGGCCATGAGCCAGGCGGTAAGCCGGATTTTTTCTTCCCCTTGCATGACGTCACCCTGAGGTTGTGGTTCTGACTTACACATTTTCTCTTGCAGATGGAGACCCAGGCATCGATTGCGCATATATGGAATAACCATTACGTGAGCTTGAAGGACGGGTTTATGTCCATCCAGGGTGAGCTTCGGGAGGCGAGGAGCGCCCTTGTGGAGGTGGAGAGACGGCGGGATCGCGACATCTCGCGCCTCAGGCGGATTGGCTCGGAGATGCAGGAAGAGCTGGAGAGGACCAGGTCCGGTCTCGGTGCGGAGAAGGCGGCGTTGGAGGAGGCCTTGCGATCCTTAGAGGTAGCCCGCGGCGACGTAGTGTGTCGGGATGCAGAGCTGGAGCAGTGTCGGGCTGAGATAGCGCGTCCTTTCTTCCGTGGAGCGGGAGACCGAGCTGAAGGCGGCTGGCTTGGCCGAGTATCTGGAGTCGATTGACTACTTGAGGGACCGCTCCTTGATTTCCGAGGAAGTCCGGGATATGATCTGGACTCAGGAGGTGGAGCCTCATCTGGAGGATTCACGAGAGCTTGCCCTTCGACAGGGAGCGTCAAAGGCTCTCCGGATGGTATCCCGAAAGCGGGGATATGATGTTAGTGGCCTTGGCTTTGATGACCTGTCAGGGGAGGAGGATCATAGCCCTGACGAGGAGTGATTTCTTTAGCTGCTCGTAGCTGTGTTTGTCGGATGTGGTTGTATCCCCTTTTATTGTATTCGTCATACTTGTTTAACTGTTCGATCTTGTTGATCTGGTTGTCGGCGTCTGCATAGTTTGGTTATTTTGCGCGGACTTGAGCTCGCGGTTTTTATAAAATAGGTGCACGGGTCTGGCCCGCGGCTTTTTGCACGAGTCTGTCTCGCGGCTAAAATAGGTGCACGAGTCTAGCTCGCGGCTTTTACAAAATAGGTGCACGGGTCTGGCCCGCGGCCTTTTGCACGAGTCTGGCTCGCGGCTTTTGCACGAGTCTGGCTCGCGGCTTTGCCGTAAGGGGGGCAGGCCCCTACGGTACCCAAGCAACGTTGAGGCAATGTGCCCAGGCAACGCTGAGGTAAGGCGCCCAAGCAACATTGAGGCAATTTGCCCAAGCAACGCTGAGGCGAGGTGCCCAAGCAACGTTGAGGCCATGTGCCCAGGCAACGCTGAGGCTTTGCCGTAAGGGGGGCAGGCCCCTACGGTGCACGAGTCTGGCTCGCGGCTTTTTGCACGAGTCTGGCTCGCGGCTTTGCCGTAAGGGGGGCAGGCCCCTACGGTACCCAAGCAACGTTGAGGCAATGTGCCCAGGCAACGCTGAGGTAAGGCGCCCAAGCAACGTTGAGGCAATGTGCCCAAGCAACGCTGAGGCGAGGTGCCCAAGCAACGTTGAGGCCATGTGCCCAGGCAACGCTGAGGCTTTGCCGTAAGGGGGGCAGGCCCCTACAGTGCACGAGTCTGGCTCGCGGCTTTTTGCACGAGTCTGGCTCGCGGCTTTGCCGTAAGGGGGGCAGGCCCCTACGGTACCCAAGCAACGTTGAGGCAATGTGCCCAGGCAATGCTGAGGTAAGGCGCCCAAGCAACGTTGAGGCAATGTGCCCAAGCAACGCTGAGGCGAGGTGCCCAAGCAACGTTGAGGCCATGTGCCCAGGCAACGCTGAGGCTTTGCCGTAAGGGGGGCAGGCCCCTACGGTGCACGAGTCTGGCTCGCGGCTTTTTGCACGAGTCTGGCTCGCGGCTTTTTGCACGAGTCTGGCCCGTGGCTTGGCCAGTGAATAGCGGGAGCGTGGTGCTCTGCAGTGGGGGAGCAGGATGCTCTGCAGCGTGGGAGCGATGTGCCCTGCAACGCGGGAGCATGATGCTCTGCAGCGTGGGAGCGATGTGCCCTGCAACGCGGGAGCATGATGCTCCGCAGCGTGGGAGCGATGTGCCCTGCAACGCGGGAGCATGATGCTCTACAGCGTGGGAGCGATGTGCCCTGCAACGCGGGAGCATGATGCTCTGCAGCGTGGGAGCGATGTGCCCTGCAACGCGGGAGCATGATGCTCCGCAGCGTGGGAGCGATGTGCCCTGCAACGCGGGAGCATGATGCTCTGCAGCGTGGGAGCGATGTGCCCTGCAACGCGGGAGCATGATGCTCTGCAGCGTGGGAGCGATGTGCCCTGCAACGCGGGAGCATGATGCGCTGCAGCGTGGGAGCGATGTGCCCTGCAACGCGGGAGCATGATGCCCTGCAGCGTGGGAGCGATGTGCCCTGCAACGCGGGAGCATGATGCTCTGCAGCGTGGGAGCGGTGTGCCCTGCAACGCGGGAGCATGATGCTCTGCAGCGTGGGAGCGATGTGCCCTGCAACGCGGGAGCATGATGCTCTGCAGCGTGGGAGCGATGTGCCCTGCAACGCGGGAGCTTGATGCTCTGCAGCGTGGGAGCGATGTTGTCCCTTTTATGGACTTAGTTTAGATTGTCGGACTCGACGCATGCCCTCCACTAGTGAGAGGCCTCTTCTTTTCACTACGTTAGTGAGTGTGTTGTTTGGTAGTAATATTGAGGGTCGTACGTGGCTTTAGCTTTTCGGCGCCCTGCTTTAGAAGATTCGTACCGCTGATTTGGGATAGAAAGCAAATGTAGTAATTTCAAATACATAATGGGTACATGCGCAGAAGTATAATCTTGCGGCTTACTGTTTTTAAAAGCAGAAAACTAGAAGGAGCGGAAAAATAGAATCGATAATAAATGAAACGCAGGCTGTGCGTGCTCTACTATGGGGAAAATTTCTCTGCCCGGTTTCTCTGGTTCATCCGTGTCGGGGTCCAATGTTGTCCTCCACTGGATTGTCAGCACGTGGTTCGTGTTGGTTTGGGATCTGGTTTAGTAAAAACCTTTCGAGGAGGCCTTGCTGGACAAGACGCTCGATTTCGTCCTTCAACCGGTTGCAGCCTTCAGTCCTGTGTCCATGCCCGCGATGAAAGTCACAATACTGCGACTGGTTTCCTCTGTTCGGTGCAAGCGGCTCAGGCCTGCGTAGCGCGTTGCTATCACGGATGGCGAGGAGAACGTTAGTCCTGGTAGTGTTCAGAGGAGTGTATTCCTGATGCTGACGAGATCCTCGGCCTCGACTGAGGTTGTCGTGACGCTTGTTGTTCTGATTGGGAACCGCTTGCGACGTCGGCTCCTCTATCTTCCTTTTCGAGCTCCCCTCGAACTGTCGGCGATGCGCCTCGATGGCTTCATCCGCTGCTATCTGCGCTTCCACTCGATGTACGAGGTCCGGATAATTTGGAACTGTCTCCCTCATTAGAGCGGAATAGAAGCCGCTTGGGCGGAGTCCTCCTAGAAAGACACCGCACAGGAGCTCGGGGTCGACCCCTGGTATTTGTCGCGCCTCAGTGGTGAAGCGACGGAAGAAATCTTTAAGGGTCTCTCCCTCGTTCTGGCGGATCCCTGAAAGATGAGAGGGATCTCGGACGATTCTTCGGTTGGCGACGAACTGATCTGTGAACAATCGGGCTAGCTCGGTGAAGTTATTGATGGATCCTTCTCGCAGGGAGTGAAACCATGTGCGAGCTTGCCCCTTGAGTGTTACCGGGAACACTTGACATAGGAGCTGATCGGTAGCGCTGTAGATCCTCATGACGGTGGTGAAATAATTGATGTGCTCCAGCGGATCTTCCGTTCCGTCAAATGGCTCGATGCTAGGAAGCTTGAAACCGTGCGGAACCGGATGGACCAGGAGTTGCTGCGCCAAGGGGGAGCCGTGATGTAGAGGACGACGGGCAAAGATGCCCCGGCGCTCGACTTGTCCATACTCATCAGCAATCACATCGCGGATCTCCTCGCGAGTGGGCCCTCTTATGGCTTGGTTGGCCGCGGCTCCTTGCTGATGGTGCTCGGGTTCCTCCCTAGTTCCCCTGCCGGGACGGCCCGGGCGCGCGGAACTGGCTGCATCCGAGTAGTCTTCTTCGTACACTTCTTCTTCGCGAGCGGCTTCCCTGAGGGGGGCGCGATTAGGGACCAGGAGGGGTGCGAAGACCGGAGCGGCTGGTGGAGCAGGTGCTTCACGGTTTCTGAGAAGAGCCAGCATTTCGGCTTGCTGTTCCTCTATCTGACGCATGCGTCCTTCCAGTGTGACGACAGGTGCCAAAGGGACCTCTTCGACGGGAGGTGCGTTGATAAGTGAATGGGATGGAGCGGGCTCAACGCGTCCTTCAGGAATGGAGCCATTAGTGGTGCGGGCACTTCTTCTTGCCATTGCTGCCGGGCACGAGTATTGCCGCGAGGCGAATACTGTCTTCAGAGAACTTTTGGGGAACACGGTTCCCACAGACGGCGCCAAACTGTTGCGGCTTCTCAACGCCCTCGGTAGACCGGTTTCAACTCGGTCCGTCTTAGCCCGGGCGGTCGAGCGCGCACACAGTCAGAATGTTGCAGAGAGTAAATGCTGAAAATGATACACACAGAACTTTAGCGTGGAAAACCCTCCAAAGGGTGAAAAACCACGTGGCCAGGGCGGTGCTGGCCGAAATCCACTATCTCAGACTGTTACAATGCCTTTTTGGAGAATGCGAGGGCGACAGGCCGCGCCTCGTTACAATTGTGAGAGAGAGAGAGAGAGAGGGCTCCGTGGGTGACAGGCCACCACTTAGGAGTCGATCGCCTTGCTGCGTGTCTGGTACGGCTGCGCGCTTGCTAGGAGTGCACTTCGCGGAGCACTTTGACTTTGCTGTTCGGGCTTGGGGTGCTCGCCTGAGAGATGGCGCAACACTTCTTCTCAGGTGAGCGGCGTTCGCAGGAGGAACCTGTCAGTTAGTAAAAACGAAGTGGCGGAGTGGCGGAATGTAGAGAGAGAAGCTCTGAGGAAGAAACGAAGAGAGAGAGAGTCTGGGCCCGAATGAGAGCGTCCCCCCAAATGAAGACCCTTAGGGGTCTATTTATAGGCTTGGAAGGTGGAAGTTACGGTGGTTATGCGGATAACCACCAAATGGAGGGCCGAGATCGTTGGGAACGATTGAAGGGTCGTGATCGCGCGAGACGATCGGAGGGCCGCCAGAGCCTCGGTGAGATCCGACGGTGGAGGTTGAAGGGCGGCGACGGCGGTGGCCGGCCATGGCCGCCGACCACGAAGGGGGCGGCGGCGGCCGGCGGTGGCCGGCCGGCGGCGGTGGCCGGCGGTGGCCGGCCGGCGGCGGCCGGCCGGCGGTTGGCGGCCGGCCGGCGGTGGCCGGCCGGCGGTTGGCGGCCGGCCGGCGGCGTGCGGAGGCCGGTCGGCGGTTGGCGGCCGGCCGGCGGTGGGCGGAGGCCGGCCGGCCGATGGTTGGCGGCGGTTGGCCGACGGCGGTTGGTGGTGGTTGCGATCCTGCGCGGGGCGGTTGGGATCCCGCGCGAGGTGGTTTGGATCGGCGCGCGGTGGTTTGGATCCGCCGCGCGGGAGTGGGATCCGGTGTGCGAAGGTGGGATCCGGCGCGCGGTGGTTTCGGGATCCGCCGCGCCGTAATGGGATCCGATGTGCGGGAACGGGATCCGGTGTGCGGTGGTTATCATTTTTTCAATAAATAGGGGGAACCCATCAACTATATTCTATTAGTATATATATTTTTTATTTAGTTATCTTAATTCACAGGGTCTCGCCTATTTTATAGGAATTCCGGTATGCAAATAGCCGGAATTCCATAACTTTCATTCCCTTAGTGGGGAGTTAGGAGAAAATCACCATGCACCCAATCACCACACGTGATCCCCGCGCACGATCATCGCCAACCGCCGCCACCGCACCCGCGCCGCCATGGCCTAGCCGGCCGGCCGACCCCCTTGGTCGCGTGCCCTTCGCGCGCACGGCCGGCCAGCACACGGCCAGGCGGCCGGCCGCCCATGGCCGCACGCCCACGGCCGCACGCCCACGACCGACGCACGGCCAGGCGGCTGGCCGCCCATGGCCGCACGTCTGCGGCGTGCGGCTAGGCCGCCCGGCCGGCCCCGCTTGACCACACGGCCGAGAGGCCACGAAAAGCCTTGGGCCTTGCGGCCGGCCGCTCGGGGCCGACCGCTCCCTCGGCCGGCCGCTCCCTCGGCCGGCCGCCCAAGGCGGGCCACGCCCTCGGCCGGCCGTCCTCTCGGCTAGCCGCCCTCCCAGCCTCCCTTCCTCGCTGGTGTCCCCCCTCGCCGTCCAATCATCCTCGCCAGCCGAAGTCTGCCGCCGTCCAATCGTCCGCTTGCGTTATCCACCTTCCGATTGACGGGTAACCATCCACGTAACCCATGACGTAACCACCCGCAGTGGGCGGGTGCGGGTATCCGAAATAACCCTGGTTTGCGTAAAGAGAATTATTTAATTAATGCGCATCATAATCCTTATAAAATCGGTCTTAATTCATTTAGTATTTTTGGTGGTTACGACATGCAATTATCCGCAGTAACCACCATAACTATCTCTGGGGCCTATATATAGAGCCCCAAGGCTTCTCTTTTCCTCATTCTATTCTCTTCCTCCTCCTACCTAAGTTCAATAGAGAGAAAACTCTCTTGAAGATCTCCCTCCTCTTCAAGGCCGTACTTGAAGAAATCTTCGAGCCCCTCGAAGATAGAAGAAGAATCCCGTCCACCTTCAGGAAGAGTGCACAGGTTCCAGAGTACCCAAGCCCAAGAACGCCAAGTTCCAGAGCGCGCTTCCAGAACGCACATAAGTCTCCAGAGCACTCCATAGCACGATGCTACCCACCGCTGTAAGGAAGAAGTCGAAGCTTCGTGGTGGTCTGTCACCCTCCGAACGTCTCTCTCTCCCCCAAAGTTGTAATGTGGAGCGGCCTATCGCCCTCGGTCTCTCGAGAAATCCCTGTAAAGAAGCTGCAAATAGTGAAGTTTGGTCGGCATCGTCCTGTCCACGTGGGTTTTTACCCCTTTCCGGGGTTTTCCACGCTAAAAAGATTCTTTGCCATCCGTCTCGACTCTCAGTAACTGATTGCGCGCTCGACCGCTCCCGGGCTAAGACGGTTCATTCTGAACCGATTTTAGGAGCCTCGAGTAGACCGCAACAATTCAATTCTATTTAAGTGACGAAAATTATGATTTTTTTATTTTGTTAATATTCTATATCATATTCATCATTCTTTCATATAGAAACAGAAAATTTCAAATGGAAGATTGGCTTGCGGCATATATATCAAAGAGTATAAAATAATGATATGACCAACGAATTTGGAAAAAAAATATCACCGTCATAGAATGCATATTTGGCAAGACAATGATTCTGACCACACCAAGAAAAGAAACCTAGTTTTGAACATAAAAGTGAAAGAATTTCCTTGGGTGAGATCTGACGTTCACGAACAACAGTTCATAACCATCACGTTCATGACAGCCATCACCATGCCAAATCGAGTCTAAGAGATCATTTTTTAAGAATATTTAATTATATATATATTAATAGAGTATATATTTTGCTAACTTGGATTTCGAAGAAAGGTCCAAAATGACTTATCACCAAAACCATGCAATTTGTCTCAATGTGTTAGGCATGGTCGAAATCACAACGTTGCTTATTCATTGTGATCGTCGCAGTCTAAATAAATTATATGAAAAACCAATAATAAAACTCCTATGTAAGTTTCGTCGCATGCCAAAATTAAAAAAATTATTCTGTGCTATTGGAAGTTTTTTTTCAGTGTTTACATATGAAACATCCCAATGAACTTTATTGAAGAAATTTTTGTTGAAATTTGTAATCTAGAAGTGATCAAAAGATTAGTTTTTCTGTGTTACTTGCATTATTCTTGTAGTGTTATTCGTTAGAGGGAAATCGTTCTGTGTAGAGAGGAACAAAGAAGTGTCTCTGCACGAAAATGTAGTATTTCATTGCAGAGAAAAACGATCATTTTCTAACCCCGATACCATTCGACAGGCTGTGTGGAGCTTTCAGCGTTCATGTGGATATCAATACATACTTAAATTTTGTTCTTCGTTTGGTTCTCAAATCCGTCACAATCTTCACGAAATTTAATTTCGTCACATATATATGTTTAACTTCTTGATTTACTGATTTGACATGATTTCTTGGTATGAGTTCTCGCATTTCGTTGTGCATTGGATATTTGGATGAACATTGAGAACCCAATGACTGTTACATATAATTATAGATTTTTTTCTTAAGTTTCAGCTATAAAACTAAAGTTGCACCACTTTGGTAATTTGAATTTATTCTCGATTTATGTGCTTTGATATATGTTTTTTTTTCAAAACCGCTCCCTGTCATCTCCCCCTCGATCTCTTATTTTTCTGTAAACATAAATTTTTTGCTCTAACTCAGATCGATGATTGTACAAGTTGTGTTACAGAAACCAGAGGAGAATGAAAATCACATTATTAAAATAAAACAAGCCGTCGACGCACCAATCGTCGTATTTGAGTTAGGATTCAAGCCATATAATTAACATAGTAGAGAACGAGTCAGGAGACTTTGAACCTTTGGATCGGAAAAAAAGATCATCACATTATTAAAATAAAACATGATATGCTGGTAAGAAAATATTGAAATTTACACTTATCAAACATTACATGATGGCTTATTATCCAATATATCTGAATAACTAAATGATACATTCAGAAAATAGATGAACAAATTTACACTTATAATATATAATTAGGGTTATTTACCGTGACTTCCCCTCAAAGTTTGCGTAATTACAGCTTGCACCTCTCTAAATTTCAAAATTACAATTACCTCACCTCAATGTTTACATTTCATAACATCCATGCACAAAAAGATCCCTATGAAGATTTAATCAAAGAGGATTCTTTTGTTAATGAATGTTGTGAAATGTAAACATTGATGAGAGGTTTTTGTAAATTCAAATGTAAGATTTACTCAAAGGGAATGCTATAATTAGGTAAACTTCGAGGGGAGGTTTCGGTAAATAACTCTATGGGTCCGTTCGTTTGAACGGAATTAGCTTTTTAGAATTGACTTTTCGACGAAAACCAATATCTACATGAATTGAGTTTGTACATAATTCCAATTTTGTTGTTCGGCTATAAGATTGAATTCAGTCAATAGAATTGGAATTAAGACACAAAAGTTGTTCGGCAGAATAATGGAATTGGTATTGAAATTGACATTATACAATAATTTTATAAAACTCAAAATAGCCGTTAGCGCCGAACGCATTAAATTGCATAATATGTTTTACGACGCGCGCTTTTCGCCCAACCGCAATTTTTTCGCCCAGGTGCGCATTTTTTTCCCGGGCGAAAAATGAGCACCGGGGCGAAAAACGCACGCCCAGGCGAAAGACGCGTGCCAAGGCAAAAAACGCGGGCCCGGGCGAAAAACGCGCGCCCGGGCGAAAAACGCGCGCCCAAGCAAAAAACGCGCGCCCGGCCGTAAAACGCGCTCCCGGGCGAAAAAACGGGCGCCCAACCGATAAATGCGCGCCCGGGAGAAAAACCTGCGCCCGAGCGTGATTTTTGCCCCGGCGCGATTTTTTTGCCCGGGCGTGATTTTTTTGCCCGGGCGCAATTTTTTGGCCCGAACGCTATTTTTTCTTCCGGGCGCGTTTTTATCGCCCGGGCGCGATTTTTTCACCCGGCCGCGATTTTTTCGCCCGAGAGAGTTTTTTTTTCGCCCGGTCGCGTTTTTTTCGCCGGGGCACGTTTTTTTCGCCCGGGCGCGTTTGGTTTCGCCTGGGAACGATTTTTTCTCCGTGACGCGTTTTTTTCGCCAGGGCGCGTTTTTTTTCGCCCGGGCGCAATTATTTTGCCCGGGCGCATTTTTTTTCGCCCGGGCGCATTTTTTTCCCCGATCGCGTTTTTTTTCGCCCGGACGCGTTTTTTCCCCCTGCCGCGATTTTTTTGCCCGACCGCGTTGATTTCGCCCGAAAGCTATTTTTTCGCCCGAACGCTATTTTTTCTCCCGGGCGCGTTTTTTCGCTCGGGCGCGATTTTTTCACCTGACCGCGATTTTTTCGCCCGAGCGCGTTTTTTTCGAGCGATCGCATTTTTTTCGCCTGGTCGCGTTTTTTTGCTGGGGCGCGCTTTTTATGCCCGGGCGCGTTTTGTATTGCCCGGGCGCGATTTTTTCTCACGGGCGCGTTTTTTTTCGCCAGGACGCGTTTTTTTCTCCCGGGTGCAATTATTTCGCCCGAGCTCGTTTTTTTTTCGCCCGTGCGCATTTTTTCGCCCGGTCACGTTTTTTTTCGCCCGGTCGTGTTTTTTCGCCGGGACGAGTTTTTTCCCCCGGGCGCATTTTTTTCGCCTTGTTGCATTTTTTTCGCCCGGTCACGTTTTTTCACTGGGGCGCGTTTTTTTCGCCCGGGCACAATTTTTTCGCTCGGGCGCGATTTTTTCACCCGGGCGCGTTTTTTTCGCCCGGTCGCGTTTTTTTTGCGCCTGGGGGAAAAAATCTCGCCCGAGCGAAAAATACTGCACCCGGCGAAAAAAACGCGCACGAGCGAAAAATGTGCTCGGGAGAAAAAATTGCGTCTGGCAAAAAATATCGCTTTCGGGCAAAATATATCGCGCCCGGCCAGAAAATTCGCTTCCGACCGGAAAAATCGCGTTCGACCGGAAAAACCGCGTTCGCCCGAAAAAATCGCGTTCGGGCAAAAAAAGCGCGCCCGGGCGTAAAAAGTTCACCCGAGCAAAACAAACGCGCGTCTGGGTGAAAATTGCCCGGCCGGCCGAAAAAACCCACGGCTGACCGAAAATCGCGCGCCCGGGCGAAAAACGCCAACCTGGGCAAAAAATGAATGTCCGACCGAAAAATACGCGGCGACCGAAAAACACGTACCCGGCGGAAAAACCCACTCCCGGCAGGAAAACACTCGTGTAGGCCGAAAAACTCTAGCAAAAACACTCGATTATGTGAAAAACTCATGGGTGGAGGTAAGAATTGACGATTTGATTTTTTAGTTTAAAGTTAAAGCCATGGGTTTTCATATAAAAGCCAATATCCTCGTAAATTTCGTTGCGCCGAACATTAGAATTGGATTTCTAATCGCCAATGCCAATTCCATAAAGCCAATTCCGTCCAAACGAACAGACCATCTACAGTTATGGAACAAATGCAAGATTTGAGATGTGGAATTTTCTTGAAATAACTTCTGATTCTCCATCTACAGTTAGGCCCCGTTCGTTTGGATGGAATTGAAGACTTGGAATTGAAATTCGACGTCGAATTTCAATTACGTCGTTCGCTTGTTAGGTAGCTTTAATAATTGAAATTTGAGTTGAATATCGTGGAATTGATTTTAGCCTAAGCACAAAATCTAGCTAGACATACGGAATTGGGCGAGTCTGACACGCTCGATTTATCGCGTTTTTTGCTCGGGCGCGCGTTTATGCGCCCGGGAGCACAATTTTTCAACCGGGCGCGAGTTTTTCGCACGGACGCGAGTTTTTCGCCCGAACGCGCGTTTTTCGCCCGAAAGCGCGTAATTCGCCCGGACGCCCAAATTTTGCCCGGCCGGAAATTTTCCGCCCTAGCGCGCGTTTTTCGCCCGAAAGCGTGTTTTTCTCCCGAGCGCAATTTTTTTCGCCCGTGCACAATTTTTTCATCCTGGCGCAATTTTTTCCCCCGAGAGCGTTTTTTCGCCCGGACGCGATTTTTTCGCCCGGGCGCGAATTTTTCGCCTGGACGCGAATTTTTTGCCCAGGCGCGAATTTTTCTCCCAGGTGAGAGTTTTTCGCCCCGGCGCGATTTTTTCACTCAAAAGCGATTTTTCGTCAGGGAGCGATTTTTTTTGGCCGCGCGCAATTTTTTTGCCCGGGCGCAAATTTTTTGCCCGGGCGCAATTTTTTCGCCGGGGCGCAATTTTTTCGCCCGGGCAAGATTTTTTTGGCCGGAAGCGATTTTTTGCCCGGGCGAATTTTTTTGCCCTGGCGAAATTTTTTCGCCCTGCGAGATTTCTTTTCTCGGGGGCTATTTTTCGGGCGCGATTTTTTCACCGGGGAGCGGTTTTTTGCTGGGACGCGCTTTAATCGCCTATGTGAGCTTTTTTCGACCGGGCGGGTGGAAAAATCGCACCCGTGAAAAAAATTTGGGCCCGGGCAAAAAAATCACGTCCGGTCATAAAAATCGTGCCCGGGACACAAAATCGCGCCCGGGCGAAAAAATGAGTCCGGGCAAAAAATGCGCGCCCAGGTGGAAAAATCGGGATTGTGCGAAAAAATTGCGCCCGGGCGAAAAAATCGTTCTCGGGCGTAAAAATGGCTCCCGGACGAAAAAATTGTCGTCATGACATTTGTTTATGATATATGTGATAAATATTAGCTTCTTCGTAATATTTTTTTTTCAATTCTTAAATTGAATTTTATTTAATAAACGAACAAAAGTATTGATTAATTCCACAATATTCAACAATATTGTTTATTAGGCGAACGTTAGAATTGGAATTAGTCACCAATATTTAATTCTACAATATTTATCAATATTCAATTCCAATATCGAATTCCAATTCCGTCCAAACGAACGGGCCCTTATGGAATTTGAGATGTGGAATTTGAGATGTGGAATTTGAGATGTGGAATTTGAGATGTGGAATTTGAGATTCTGATTCTCCTTCGTAAATTTCCTACTGCATTTGAGATGTGGAATTTTCTTGAAATAACTTCTGATTCTCCATCTACAGTTATGGAACAAATGCAAGATTTGGAGAACATACAAGCTTGCACAGATGTTCAAGAAAGCTCCTCTCATGATGGATCAGTGGAGTGCACATCAAGTGGAAGAGAAGAAGAAATTTTATCTTTGGAAGAGGAGTGCCAAAAAGATGAAGATAATAAAGAAACTCTATGCTCAAATCTCACCGCATCCAAAAACACTGTAAGGAAATCAAATTCCCTTATTGTTTACAATTCTATTTCTACTTTACAATTGCTACAAATTACTAAACGTAAAATTAAGAAATTGAAAATTGCTAATGAGAAATTACGTTTAGAAAATAAAAGGTTAAAAGCTAATGTTAATGTAGAATCTAGTTGTAATGTGGCTTCTCCATCTTGCTCTCTAATTGAAATTTCAAAGCCTTGTTTTGATTGTAACGATATTAAAGAAAAATTAAAGGATTTTGAAAAAGAACTTTTAATTTCAAAAGAGCATAATGAAAAATTGGTAAATGAAAATAATATTTTATCTAATAAACTAGAATCATTAAAACTATTTGTGCAAGAACTTACAAGTAATAAAAAAAATCTTTTATTTCTAGTTTATCATCAAACATGTGTAAAACTTCTACTAGTATTTTAAAATATATTAAACATGCACCTAGTAGAATGTTTAATCATTTAAGCATAATGAATTCTAACCCTCATTATGTATCTCCCAAATTAACTTCAAATATGCAAAAATTTCTTATGAAAAATAATTTCAAAACTCATTATTATTTTAAGCCTAAGTTTAATGAATATGGAAATTTGATGCATAATTATAACACTAAACCTAAGTATGAGTGGAGACCCATAATTAAAGATGAAACATTAACTCCACTTGAAAGGGTTCATTCGTACTCATCTCCCCAAAAATCATCTCGTTATATTTTGGTACCCAAAGGAACCTCCACACTTGGTCCCCTTTAGATACCTAAATCTATTATTCTTTAGGTATCGTCAAATGCATGAAGTAGAATCTTTTCAAAATGAAATAAACAAATTTCTACTTCATGATATACTTTAATGTCTTTTTGTTTTTCTTATTTTTTAAGCTATCATGTCATGGTCATCTTATATATTATTGAAAATATGATTTTATCTCTTAAAGCTTAATAAGTTTATAAATCAAATTGATCAAAATTCAAAGTCATATTTTATTTTGATGACCTATCTATCTTTTTTAAATTCATTGCCTATAAATATCTTATATTATCCATATAAATCTAATTCTAAATTTGTTATGAGATATTTATCTAGATTAATGAAATTGTGAACTTTAATTTTGCTCTTTCGGAAATCTTTGAGTCTATAAATTTTAAATATGGGTAGCAACCAATAACACACTTAAATATCTTGAGAAAGGGAGATTTGGGATTTCACCCCATCACATCTCCTAGTACCGGTGCGAACCCTTCACATGGTAGACCTCGGGAAGTTCAAGATCCACTCTAAATTGCTAAGTCCAACTAAAGTCTAGCAAAGATCAAATTAATTATAGACTCATGCATACTCTTGCAATAATCAAAAAAGAAAACTATCATTATCTTGCTTTTTAGAAAAGTATATATATTCATAATTCGTGATTGAAAATAAAATCACAAAAGTCATATTGATCGAATATATTATCATTCTAAAAAAATCAAAAAAGCTCATAGTTTATTAATCATTCTTAAACCTAATCGTTTTGTATGTCCATGATCATATACCAATATTGTATGTCTCACAATAGCGGGGGCGTAGGATTGGATGCATTAGAGACCTAACCTCTAAGTCATGTCTTGTCCTTAACCGGGGAGGGTTCCAGTGGGGCCTTACGATGCACTGGGGGGAAAGAGTGCTAGGTTGAGCTTTCTCTAGTGTATGAATATAGGAGTAACACCCCAACCTATGGCATGTGTGCAGCTTCTCATGCCCATCCTGTTAAATTTTCGAAGTAGAAGTGGAAGGGGTCTAGGCGGTCTGTAGAAAGGAGACCGCAGAGACCGCGCGGTCTGTGATGTTGTTCTGGTCGATCTGTTCTGGGAGACCCCAGGGGTCCGGGCGGCTTGCGCGGGTTGTTCTGGCGACTTGTTCTAAGTCGTTCATATGTTCAGGTTTGTCTTCTTACAGTGACCGGGCGGTTTGGTTGTAACCGCGCTATTTAATAAGGAAGCTGATAGCTATTCTAAGCTCGGGCGGTCTGTCTTGGGAGACCGCTCGCGATCTGATGGGCGGTTAGTGTATCTCTTTTTGGGCAGTGATGACATCCGTCCGCTTGTCAATAAATAGGGGTGCAGGGCCCGTCATTTAAAATAAGAACTGTAAGAACTACAACTCGGATTGTTTGTGGCGATCTCATATTGAGGTCGCACAGTCTCTAGAAGTGTCTTGACCATTTTGTTGAGTTCGCAGGTTCGCGGCCAGCAGGATGCAGTCTCCTTCCTTGGTAATTTCCCAGTTGTGAATAACCAGTTCGCCAGCGGTCTTCCTTTGGGCGACCTGCGGTTTAGTTCTTGTGCTGTTCGTGGTGAACTTGGCTATCAGGCGACCTCAACGGTCAGGCGATCTCAGTTTACGGTTTGGCGACAGCTTGTGCAGTTCTGTTCTCTGTTCGATGAAGCTTCGGTGATAAGGCGACCTTGCAGTCAGGTGGTCTCGAAGTGTGGACAGGTTATCTTTTAGCAGTTCAGTAAAGCAACAAGTCGAGTGGTCTGTGGTTGCGATCTGACAGTGCGAGGTCATCAAGCCTGGTTCTGTTCGCGCGGTCTCAGGGTTAGCCGTGCGGCTTGGCTGTTTGTGCGGTCTGGCGGTTTCTGCTTGGCAGTTTGCTGGCTGCTTATTTTTTGTGTCTTGTGCTTCTCTCCTTTGTGATTCTTATGAATCATGTCTCACCATGTATGTCTCGAGCTGTAAAGAGATAGTTAATACCAAAGTACTATTCAGTCTTCCCATTGTCATTGATTGTCACGCTTGTGGATTGTGTTGAAGTGTTCCACATTTTTTTACTTCACACCGGACCTCTAAATTTTTTAACACATCCGTCACTTAGTATGAGGCTAGAGTGTAGACATATAGTCTGGGTATTTTTATCTAGGGCATACCTATTTTTATAAACATCATTTCACATTATAATCATTTAAATAATGCTTATTTGGCTTATTCGAACATGATATCTTGGGTTTTCATTTCCTATCCTTTTCTGGTTACATTATTTTGATAAACACAAGCCTCAGAAAAATCAAAATGAAGATATAAGAAAATATATCTCATGCGATGTTTAGTCATATAAGAAATCGCTAACGTTTCATGCAATTTGCACTATTTAGACATCTCCAAAAATTCTGAAATTTCTGCATGAAACTACTCTTGGGACACTTAATCAAGATCAATAATCAGAATTTTCAAAACCTTAAAAAATAGGTTACTGTTTGTCGAGCTAGCGCTAGCGTCGGCGCTAGCTCGAGTGTCTAATTTTCTGTGTTTTTCAAATTTTGAAAAATCTATAAAAATATGTTCTTTTATATGTACTACCTATTTTTATCTTTATGCCATTGTGTGATGTTTGAAAAATGAAATACAAAATTTCAAAATGCAACAAGATAAAAAATATGTCTTTGCTTATTTTTATTTGTTTCTTTAAGATTTATTAAAATAACAAAGATTTCTATGTTTCATTACTTTGCAAAAATGACAAGCATGTTCTTTTAGATTTGGCTAAAAATGGTTAAGTTAAAATCTCAAGTTTTCTAAATATTGTTTTGTCTTGTCATGCTTAGATTTTAATCTTGTTATGTGCAATGAAAAAGTCTATAGTGAATTGGTTAGGATTGTGTTTGTATGCCTCTAAGTATGAGTAATGTGTTATATTATATATTGATCTCTTTTCACTCACACTTTTGGTAGACTACATGTGCCTATAATTCTTAACCCAACATGATTGTGTGGTGTAGTAGCTTACAATATTAAGATGTCAATCTCTATTACCTACACATTATTCAAAACTTTGTTGCACATATAGAAGTGAAATTACAAAATTATAAGTTTTGAAAAAATAAGTGAATTCGGAGAACTTTGTCTTGCTTAAAAAATCAATAATAAAATGACAACGATAACTCCAC
Source organism: Dactylorhiza incarnata (assembly GCA_033032865.1). Taxonomy (NCBI): domain Eukaryota; kingdom Viridiplantae; phylum Streptophyta; class Magnoliopsida; order Asparagales; family Orchidaceae; genus Dactylorhiza; species Dactylorhiza incarnata. The sequence goes on from JAWHQI010000067.1 coordinate 399,176, forward strand.
CAAACACTACTTTAACCTCCTGATAAGTCTTCATAAGCATTGTGAGGTTGAGCATCTTGGAAAGAATTGTAAAGTGTCTTGTGCAAACTACTTTAATACACTTGTATTATGTACACCGGATCACAAAAAGCTCTTATTGAAAATAAAATATGTGATCCCCCAAGCACTACTTCGCTCCCTGATAAGTCTTAATGCGCATTATGTGGGTGAAGCACCTTGGTAGTTGTACTGTTTATGTGCTTTGTATCAAATCTAGAATTGATGTGTAGAAGTAGTTAAAAAAATTACATGCTTAATAATGTTTCTACTTCACTATATAAGTCCTGTGTTTTGGATTATATCACCAGTATACTTTTATCAAAACACTTTTTATACACATCATTATCTCTCATAAAGCTTCTACTCATGAGAATTGGACTCAAATGCTTCTTTACATAAATTCTCTAGAAAGCTTTAGTAAAAGCACTAGATTGCAATGCATGATCTATACAATGTTTTCATAACTTGAAATGCAAATTAATAACATTGTAGTTACTATCTTCTAGAATATGTGCAATCATGCTTGCCTTAGTAGTTTTTTGAAAAATAGAACTCCTTGCCTATTGTCATGAAAATTTTATTGAAAATCTTACTTGCTTACGAAAAATTATTTCTTAAAAATATTATTTTAAACATAGATGCTTATTTAAGATTGGTTTTATCCAAATAACATCACTTTTACTACATAACATCTCTTATTTCTATTATGATCCTTGAACTTCCAAAAAGATGTTTTTCTTTGGATAAACAATTTTATAGCCTTTCCGCTTATGCTATAACTCTTAAAATTTTGAACTTCAAAACATCATCTTATGTTTGGACATATTTACTCTTATGATTTTCATGCTCACAAAAAGATGTTTCTTGTATTTCAATAAGTCTTTCGCAATATTACCTAATAACTTTTACCTTGCGCTTACATGCTTATTTCAAGTCTTACCATCACTTGAATCTCAAAATTCATTTTCTTCAACAAATGGTAGACTTGCTTGGTAAATGTTATTTTAAGTTGTTCTAACATGCATACTTTCTATAAAAACTCTGATCTATTTCTGTGAAATTATTTTTATGCTAAAACTCTGATCTTTTTGAATTTTTTTTGCTAAAAACTCTTTATCATTTCATTTCCTCTATAAGCTCGATCATGCCGTATCTTTTTATCAAAATCCTCCTTTTATGTCTCTTGCTTCCTTAACTCACTTTTGCTAATAACAAAAGGAGGAGAACTAACATGATAAATTATTATCGCTATCAAATGGGGAAGAACTAAACATGATTAATTCTTAAGATGATAGCTTACATATAAGGGGAGCATTCACATAGGGGGATGGAGCATGTATTTAGGGGGAGCAATTCTGAATACCAAAATCAACAATTATCCTAAGTCATCACTCACACACATACACAAGTAGGCTTTGTCATGCTTTATGTATTAATGCTTTGATTTATCATTAATGGATTTGTTATTATCAAAAGAGGGAGTTTGTTGGAACATGGTCTTCCGCATCTCCTAGGTTTGAGAATAAAAAATCCTATGTGTATTTGATCTTGTGTGTTTAAGTGTGCAGGAAACAATGCCACATGACTCAAGGATAACATAAGAAGGTTTCCCCCAAGTTTGAAGCCAAAATTCCAGCATGCCCACTAGCGCCGGTGGTAGCCACTAGCGCAGGCGCTGGCTCTGATTATGGCAATTTCGGGAGGCAGGAATAAAAGGCGCTAGCGCATGCGCTAGCGGCTAGCGCAGACGCTATCTCGACGCACATGAGGAATGTCAGCAGGGTTTCCTTGGAATGAAGATACGCACACGCAAGATATTTCCTAAACTAGTATATCGCCAGCAGTAGCGATACCGCACGCGCAAGCTCCAAGGCAATACAAGGACCCTTTGGCTCCATATTTTTCATCCTCTCCCACCCCTAAATTCTAGAGCTTCGTGCCACATCATATAGAGGAAGTTTCAGAGGGATACTCCTACAAATCCATGAAGGCTTAAGGAGATTCGTAGAGAAGATTTCAACACGCTTCTTCATCATGACGAAAGACCGCATCGACTACGATCATACTTTGTGGGTATTCATCTACTTCTTCAAGAGATTCACATAGGAGTTCTTACATCGTTGTTGTTTCTTTTATTTACTCTTTTATACTAGTGTAGTGAATTTGCCTCATGTTGGCGACTAGGTCTGGGTAGGATTTAGGGCAAAAATTTGCCTCGTGTTGGCAACTAGGTCTAGGGTGTCGATCTAGGGGTGCTCGAGGCCGTATCCGGGGGAGAATTGACAAGAGTGGATTGAGGCCGTATCCGAGGAAGGATAGACTAAAGCCACCGGTTCGTGGGGATACGAGTCGGGATAGAAAATGAAAAAGACTTTTTACTATTCGCCTTCGATTTTTAGCGTTATAAGAAGTCAAGTTTTGTAATATTATATTTTATATTAATAAAATCATGTCTCTATTTTATTTCACTTAATTTGTTTTGGTTTTTGCACTATTTAATTATTTCAAGTATTTTAAAATATAACATAAGTTTTCAAAAACCCTTATTCACCCCCCCTCTAAGGGCGCCTACAGATCCAACAATCTCATGGTGCTGTGTTTGGTGTGATGTGACAAGGGATATGAGTAATTAATACAAAATCCACTCATGACTAATAATATCTACTCTAGTCTAAAAGAATCTCCAGACACCTTTGGATACTCTAGTACATAATATAGTATTCTACAAAATTCTAGAATACTTTAGAAGACTTTATATAATTCAAGGATAATTTAGAAGCTTCATGTATGATTAATATTAATCACGGGGAAATTGTGTTAACCTTTTAACTATGACACTGAGATCCACAAACTCGATCTAGAGTTGAGATTTTTTGAGGCAGCTTATCGAGCTCACGAGCCACTCAATTTGCACCCTTACCGAACATAGCCTAAGGTAAAAAAAAAAGCCATTGATATAAGCCTAGGAATTTCAGGAAGCTTCATGAGGTCTCGTGATTGGAGATTATAGGTGGTTTGCGATCGGCAGCTGATGATGCTGGTGGATAGGGCAGATGTAGCATCCCGTTCATATTCACTATATATTATGGGTCCGATCGGAGCCACATCATACGACTTCAACAAACATTATATTAAAAAGATGATAACTATAATAAAACCTATTACATCATAATATATGTATGATGCGCAATTTTGGCACTGCTAATTAGCAAGCACGAAATGCGATACGACGACAGTGCACCAGTCGCTCTGTTGGATCGGTCGGCGCCCTTAGAGGGGGGGTGAATAAGGGTTTTCAAAAACTTTAGATTTTATTTAGAAAAACTTTGGAATATTGCAATATTAAAATAAGAAGTCAAGTAAAACAAAAAGAGAGACAAGCTTTATTGATATTAAATAAGTTTTACAAAACTTGATCTCAATGGCGCTAGAGATCGGAGGCGAATAATAAAAATCCTTTTTCGTTTTCTATACCGACTCGTATCCCCATGAACCGGTTGGCTTTAGCCAATCTCTCCCCAGATACGGCCTCAAGCCGCTCTAGCCAATCAATCCCCAGAAAGGCCTTGAGCACCCCCCTAGATCTACTCCCTAGACCTAGTCGCCAACACGAGGCGAATTTCAGCCCTAAGTCTACCCCAGACCTAGTCGCCAACACGAGGCGAATTAACTAACCGATTACAGAAAAGATATGAAATGAAAAGACAATAATATAAAAACTCCCTCTATGTGGATCTCTTGGAGAAGTGGACGAAGGCCCGCAGAGTATGATCGTAGTCGATGCGGTCTTTCGTCATGATGATGACGCGTGTTGAAATCTTCTCCACGGATCTCCTTAAGGCTTTATGGAATTATGGGAGTATCACTCTGAATCTTCCTCTCTTTGCTGTGGCACGAAGCTCTGGAGTTTGGGATTGTAGGAGGATGAAGAATTCGGAGCCAAGGCATCCATTTTATAGCCTCAGCGCTACCGCCGGCGCTAGCGCTACCGCCGGCGCTAGCCCGGATTAAGAAACAATTTGCGCGGCAGAATCTCCCATTCGCGGCAACATGGTGCTTTATGCCTTATGTGCGACACGCTACCGTCGGCGCTATCCGTTACCGCCAGGCACTAGCTTCCTTCTATAAATGCTGCCGGATTGTCGCTAATCATCGCTAGCGCCCGGCGCTATCGCTACCGCCGGCGCTAGTGAACCTTTTTGAATTTTGGCCTCAATTTTGGGGGCAGTCAACATGAGTACTCCTTGAGTCATATGAACTATGTTAACCTGCACACTTGAACACACAAGATCAAACACACATAGGATTTGTTATTCTCAAACCTAGGAGATGCGGAAGACCATGTTCCAACAAACTCCCCCTTTTGATAATAACAAATCCCTTAATGATAAATCAGAGCATTAATATATAAGCATGATGAAATCCTACTTGTGTGTGTGTGAGAGTGATGACTTAGGATAATAATCGATTCTAGCATTTTAGAATTGCTCCCCCTAAATACATGCTCCCCCTATGTGAATGCTCCCCTAAACTGTATGCTATCAACTTAATTAGTCATGTGAGTTTGTATTTTGATAGCGGTTTATATTTATCATGTTAGTTCTCCCCCTTTTATTATTAGCAAAAGTGGGTTAGGAGACACCACATAAATATCTGATAATAGCATGATCGAGCTTCTTGGTGAGAAGGAAAAAGATAAGGCTGTGTAGAATACTTTTTAAATAGATGAGAGTTTTTAGCTTATATTATCCCTTTTGGTTTTAGTTCTCCCCCTTTTATATATCAGAGATTAAGCAAAAAAAATAATGATTTCCCCTTTAAATAAGAGTTTTAAGCATAAACAAAATGATTTCCAAATAACCAATCTACCCAGACAATATGTCTACACCCTAGCCCCGTACTAAGTGACGGATGGGCATGAGGAGCTGCAAACATGCCGTAGGTTGGGGTGTTAGTCCCATATGCAAACACTAGACAAACACTTAACCTAGCACTCTTTCCCCCCAGTGCCTCGCAAGGCCCCACTGGAACCCTCCCCGGTTAAGGACAAGACATGACTAGAGACAAGGTTATCAAATGTCTACAACCCTACGCCCCCGCTATGGTGAGATATGAAGTCATGAATAACAATTATTGGAAACATTAAGCATTTAAATCTAATGGGAAATTTCATAGCATATGGATTTTTATTTGAAAATAAAATACACTTAGCTATATTGAAATTCAAGAATGAATCAGAGTTTGATCATTGCGGAAGATTTAAAAAAGAAACATCACAATACTAAATAAGAGTTTAAGTTCAAAGAGGAGATGTTTTTGAGTTTAAAAGAAACTAACTTAATAAAGATTAGAGTTAAAGCATTTTGGAATAAAGAAACAACATCCTTTTAGTAATTAGAAACACAAAAGTAAAATTTGATTTGAAAGTCAATAATAAGAGGATGTTTTTATAAGCAATATTTCACTTGTTGGAGGAGTGTTTTAGCATAAAAGTTTACATAAAAATAAATCAGAGGTTTGAGCATAAAAATGATATGCGTGTTAGAGCAGCAAATATAAATTCTACCAAGCAGGTCTATCACTTGTTTTTAGGAAACATTGAGATTTAAGACTTGATATAAGCATGAAAGCGCAAGGTAAAAGTTTATATGGTAATGATGCGGAAGACTTATGGAAATACAAGAAACATTTTATGGTAATCAATGATGGTCCATAAAAGATATATGAGTTCAATTTCAAAAAAAGATGTTTTTGTAAATCATTTTGTATTTAAATTTTTTATTTTGACAATACAGTAACCAAGCATGAAATAATGTTATCAAAAAGAAAGTACTACAATGTTACTTTAATTCACAATTTCAAAACATACCAAACATTGTAGAAAGCATGCTAGGTTATCTAGTGCATTTCATAAATAAAGAGTAATATAGAATTAGCATTAGAATCCAATACTCATGAGAAGAAGTGTTATGGAAGATAATGATGTGCACATAAGTGTATTTTTGAGTAATGTAAACAAATGTTTTAATCAAAAATACAAGAAATATGTAAAGTAATAGCACAATAAAACACAAATAAGATTACTTCCACACACGTTAATGCACAATAAAAAGTACAACTACCAAGGTGCTCTGCACACACAATGCTCATCAAGACTTATCAGGGTGCAAAGTAGTGCTTGGGGGATCACATAGTTTTATTCTTCAAGATTGATTTTTATTGTGATCTGGTGTACTTAAGAATAAGTGGTTTTTATTTTGAAAGAAAGTTATGGTTTGCACAAGATACTTTATTATTCTTTCCAAGGTGCTCAACCTCACAACGCTTATTAAGACTTATCAGGAGGTTCAAGTAGTGCTTGGTGGAGTTATCTTTGTCACTTTATTTTATGATTTTTTTTGTACAAAGTTCTCCGAATACACTTGTTTTGCAAACCAATATAATTTATGAAAAAGATAACCACTTTTCTTAACTTTTAAAAGTGCAAATAAAGGAGTGTAGGTAAGATACTTGTGCAATTTTAATTTATTGTACTAATACAAAACATACACAAGCATTCTTAGATTAAACACAAATGTAGACAATGCCAAAATAAGTGAGTGAATAAAGATCATTATCAAACATAAAACATTTACTCATACTTAGAGGCATGCTACACATAGTTCTACACAACTTTTACAATATAATTGATGCACATATTAATAGATGTATCAAAGCATGATAAAAGCAATGTTCAAAGTAGTTTGAAAAGATAAATTGCAACATTATAGAAGTTCTAAATAATTGATTAAATCATGTTTGATTTTTCCAGAAAAAATACATACAATTTTTTTGTTGATAGTTTTAAAGTTTTATATTTTTGTATATGATTTTTGAAAAATAGACTTTAATAATAAAAAAAAAAATAAAAAGGCAAAAACATATTTTTTGTAATTTGAATTTTATATTTTTGTGTTTTGATTTTTCAAAAATAAAATAGAATCAGACGTGCAAAACTAAATAGTACATATAGATCAAAATATTTTTAGAAATTTTTCAAAATTTTAAAATCACAGAAATTTGAACATGGACGCTAGCGCCTGCGGTAGCGCTAGCGCGGGGGACAGTAAGCAATTTTTTAGGATTTTGAAATTTTTGATATTTGATCTTGATTAGGTGTCCCATTAGTAGTTTCATGCTGAACTTGCAGAATTTTAGGAGATGTTTTTGATGGGTAAAAGTGAAGAAGTTTGTATTTGTAAGCATGTTTTAACTTGAAGGATCTTGGAAACCTAACACAGGTTGTAACAAATGAGATCTTGCATGAGCTATAAGATAGATCATCATAATGTATGTGAATTCAAATTTTTCTAGACTTTTATCAATCTAATGTAGTTTGAAAAATGATAGGAAATGTAAGCACGAGAAGACATGAAGGAACAAATATGCATGATTTTAGTGATTTAGAAAATAATGTTCATGCAAAAGAATATCATGGACATTCATAAGCATTTTAGTCCTATGGAAACAATTTAAAGTCACATAGTTATTTTATCGTTCAATTTTATTTTATTTTACTTCATAATTAATTCATTATGGTAATATGCGATAACTAGCATGAATAATATCTATTAGTTGATAATGCTAGAATAATGAGTTTGATTGCAATTGTTATACCACAAGATTAATTGAGATAATGTTGCATGTATTCAAGAACGTGATTTAATATTTTGACATGGAATGAATTTATGATTTCATTTGATTTATTAATATAAAGTTGATTCTATGGTTTATAAATAAATGAGATACATGCAAGTCATACTTCATTAATTCATTCATGTAATTATTATGATCACCATCAAATGTTAGAACTAAGCAGATCTTTTGTAATGTTTGAATTTAAAGATCTTTTGATATTACATAATTATGATGGTGAAGCATGTAGCACAAATCATATTCAGCATTTTTCAGAATATTTTAAAGAAAGATTGTGAGGTGAATAGTGAATATGAAAGAAGTGAGAAACTATTTTTGGTTAGTTTGAAGAGTTATTGTAAATTTTCTCTAATATAAGGGCTATCATATTCATCACACAAGATAGATAATAATCAACACATTGTGCATTTTAATTTTTTGTTTGCCTAAGACCTTTATTAAGTCATTTAAATCCATTTAAAATAATTTCATTAGTCTTGATAATAGTTTCAATATTTAATTAATAATGATAGTTTAAGACATTTAAAGGTAATGGATTTAGAAGGTAAAAATAAAAAGGATAAGTAGATCACTTAAACAAAATGATATGACTTTTCAAGATATATAGAGTGATCATAGCATGATAGTTTAAGAAGAAACAAAAGAGAATAAAAAAAAATTTAAGCAAATCATGAAGTAGAATAATGATATTTCATTTTTATTAGGTTTCTACTTCATGCAAATGATGGGATACTAATGAATAAGAGATTTAGGTATCCAAAGAGAACCAGGAGTGACGGTTCCTTTGGGTACCCAAATACATCGTGTTTTCTTTTGGGGAGATATGTTTGAATGGGCCCTTTCGTTTGATATTAATGCGTCATTCTTAAGTATGGGTTTCCATTCATACCATGAAAAGATGTAATTTTTGTTTTTCAAATTTCCATAATCATTACTCTTGAATTTATTATATAATGGAAATTTGTTTTCATTTGAATTTAAGTTTGGAAAAGATTGTGATGAATGGATCCTTGCATTTAAGGTTTCATTTCTGCTTTTTGGTCTCCATTCAAAACTTGGTTTATGATTTCCAAAAGCTTTTTGTTTCTTATTCCCAATATTAGGTTTAAGTATGATATTCATATTTGCATTCAACTTGCTTTTGGATATTGTTTGATTTTGTGAATTTGTATTTACAATTTTCATAAGCAAGTTGATTTTTGATTTTAATTAATCATTTTTGAGTTTAAAATTATGTCTTGCTTTATTATATGCGATTGTGCTATTTTTAAGAGTGGATACAATAGACTCAATATGATTTTGATATTCATTTCTATATTCATCAAATGTCTCATCCATCTCTTGAATTTCAATTTTATATTCCTTACACTTAACACAATCATTTATCAAAGATGAATTTTCTAAACATACTTTTTCATTTTGTTCTTTTATAAAAATAATTTCTTTTTCAAGTTCCTTAAATTTTTCTTTAATATCATTACAATCAAGACAATGTTTTGTATTTTCAATTGAAGTGACATTAGATAAATCAGATTTTGATACTTCTTTAATTTTTGCTTTTAAATTTTTATTTTCTAAGCGCAATTTGCAATTTGCATTTTTTAATTTCTTAATTTTGTGCTTTGTATTCTGTAGTAATTGTAATGAAGAGATAGAAGTACAAGCGATGAAGTTTGATTTCCTTACATTGCTTTTGGATGAGGCAGGATTTGAACATAATGTTCCTTTGTCTTCTTCTTGGCACTCCTCTTCCAAAAGTAAGATTGCTTCATCTCTTTCTTTTGATGTGTGCTCCATTGATTCGTCATGAGGAGGGCATTCTTGAAGAGTTGTGCATGCTTGCGTATTCTCCGGTTCTTGTGATTGTTCCATACCAGTAGAATCATACATTTCTTCAAGAAGCCATACTTTATATGCACTTGAAAAGCAATATATCAATTTGAAAATTTCATTTGATAGACCGCAAAATAAATAGTGTTTAGCTTTTGCATTTAATTGAAGTTCTTTTTTATTTGTTTGATTTGCAGGTCTTGCTATTGCTAAATTCCAAACTTCGATGTCTAAAGTTTTAATAAATTTTTCAATTAAGATTTTCCATCCTTTATAATTTGTCCCTTCAAATAAAGGTGGTGTAGGTGATTTTTCTTCTTCACAAAAATTTCCCCCACTAAAAGAAGCGAGATCATAAGACGCCATTATTCCCGGTTGTTAAGCCGATTAGAATAAAACCGCTCTGATACCACTTGTTGGATCGGTCGGCGCCCTTAGAGGGGGGGGGGGGGGGGGGTGAATAAGGGTTTTCAAAAACTTTAGATTTTATTTAGAAAAACTTTGGAATATTGCAATATTAAAACAAGAAGTCAAGTAAAACAAAAAGAGAGACAAGCTTTATTGATATTAAATAAGTTTTACAAAACTTGATCTCAATGGCGCTAGAGATCGGAGGCGAATAATAAAAATCCTTTTTCGTTTTCTATACCGACTCGTATCCCCACGAACCGGTTGGCTTTAGCCGATCTCTCCCCAGATACGGCCTCAAGCCGCTCTAGCCAATCAATCCCCAGAAAGGCCTCGAGCGCCCCCTAGATCTACTCCCTAGACCTAGTCGCCAACACGAGGCGAATTTCAACCCTAAGTCTACCCCATACCTAGTCGCCAACACGAGGCGAATTAACTAACCGATTACAGAAAAGATATGAAATGAAAAGACAATAATATAAAAACTCCCTCTATGTGGATCTCTTGGAGAAGTGGACGAAGGCCCGCAGAGTATGATCGTAGTCGATGCGGTCTTTCGTCATGATGATGACGCGTGTTGAAATCTTCTCCACGGATCTCCTTAAGGCTTTATGGAATTGTGGGAGTATCACTCTGAATCTTCCTCTCTCTGCTGTGGAACGAAGCTCTGGAGTTTGGGATTGTAGGAGGATGAAGAATTCGGAGCCAAGGCATCCATTTTATAGCCTCAGCGCTACCGCCGGCACTAGCCCAGATTAAGAAACAATTTGCACGGCAAAATCTCCCATTCGCGGCAACATGCTGCTCTATGCCTTATGTGCGACACGCTACCACCGGCACTATCCGCTACCGCCAGGCTCTAGCTTCCTTCTATAAACGTTGCCGGATTGTCGATAATCATCGCTAGCGCCCGGCGCTATCGCTACCGCCGGCGCTAGTGAGCCTTTTCGAATTTTGGCCTCAATTTTGGGGGCAGTCAACATGAGTACTCCTTGAGTCATATGAACTATGTTAACCTGCACACTTGAACACACAAGATCAAATACATATAGGATTTGTTATTCTCAAACCTAGGAGATGCGGAAGACCATGTTCCAACACGCTCAAGTAATAAAATAGGGAGGAACTCCCCGAATATCGTTCTCAAAGGACCGCAAGTTGGGTAGTACGATTTGCTCAAACCAGGAAATCAGTTAAAAGGATTAATAAGAAACAAAGGGAGGTTGTGATTTGGGTTCCTAAGCTATTGCAGAATGAAAAGAAATGCGGGTCGAAAAGCACCGCTTCGCAATGTGTGGGTGAGTGCAGCAGCCGCGATGCCGCGCTTCGGTAAGCGGGTGGAGTGGCCACAGTGCGGGGTTCGTGAGGGTCGTACTCACTTCTTCGCAAACATCACCACTAGCAATCGCTAAGTGGCTTCACACACAAGCAACCTAGGCTATCACAACAACAAACAAAGGCTATTCTTGCCACCGCATCAACATTGGACATGAACACAAGCAATAATCCTTAAGATTAACTTAACAAGTATTCATACAACACATAAACAAGTACAAGCATTAAGGGTTAGAGAGGACCACAAAGAAGATGTCACCGCATCTTGGGTTCACGGACGGAATAAGAGGTTGTCAAGCTCTCTCCGGGCTCGGCCCTCAGATGGCGTGCTATCTCGAAGGAGGCTGTCACCGCTCCAACGATCTTCAACGCTTCTATGGTCTCCTCGGCGAGGAATGCTTGAGCTAGCGGCGACGGAGGCTTGCAAACGCTCTCGGATGGAAGGATGATGGAGGAGATCGCCGGAGATGGTCTCCTCTTGCCTCCTCCAGTGGAAAGGGTGAAAATGGCGGGATTCCCAGTCTTTCCCGCAAAGGGGATCGAGCTCCCTCCCGTCGTTCCAATAGCAGCAACAATTCCTGTTTAAATACTAAACATGCAGAAAAATGGTCACGCACGGTCGAACGCACGACCGTGCGCAGACCGTGCGTTAATTAAAGATAAAAACAGGCGTGGAGACGAAGCTACGCCGCCCGTGCGATTTACTCACGCACGGGCAAATTCGTCCGTGCGTCAAAACGCACGGACAAATTCAGATACGTCTTAAAACAGCAAGAAACAGGAGACCGTGCATTTTACTCACGCACGGGCGATTCCGACCGTGCGTCAAAACGCACGAGTAAACCGGATCGCCAGTTTTCTGCCCAGATGAGATCGCACGACCGCAGCAGCCCGTGCGTCAAGGAAAACGCACGACCGTGCGTTTCACACAGTTATGAAATCTGGGAGAAAACTGGATACAAGACAATCCGGCCACCTGCACACAAGATAAACAAGCTGGGAATAATCCTCCAGCACCAGATAAACATAGAGACATGGAAGGGGAGCACCATGTGCTTATCCCCAATAACAAGGAGCACAATTGCACACCGAAACGAGCCTAATAGTGCACCTAGAAGGGAATAGTGAATATGAATGAAAACGTGCCTAAAGTGTGGTGCAATGACTAGATAATCGGCCCAGATGAGTCCATAAATATATATATAAATGGGACTCATCACACCCCCAGACTTAACCATTTGCATGTCTCGGGCAAACTACTCAGCCCTCCTGTCGGAACAATTGGATGTTAGCGTGAGTGTGAGCGGTAGAGACCAATGCGAAGTCACATGCGCACGTGCATAGAAATACATTAGAACAGAATTAAACTCAAGATTATATTTAACTATTTCTAGAGCAGTAGTTTGAAATTTATTTTACTTGGATGGTGAGTCCTGGTGAATCTTTCGGTCGCGCAAAAGGGAAAATAGCGTGACTAATGAGTAGAGCATTACTCGAATCGAAGCTCGGGACAAACTCCTAAGAAATCCATCAAAGTCGGTGTCCATAGGCTTGCACGTTCGCACTCTCTCTATGACATGAGGTGACTCGTATCTAAAATCAATAGGACTTATGGGTTAGAATTGGGCTTAGGTTGAGTATAGGCTAGGTAAGTAGAAGGACGATGAGAATTGCATTCAACACAACCTGAGCACTCAAGAGAATTACAATCACCAATACAAAATTTTTAAGAATTACACAACACCCCCAGACTTCAACTGAACACTAGGTGCGTGCTAAGCCAAATATAAATTGAATTTGCCGAGAGAATATTATTTTTGCACCACTTTTTTTCTTTTCTTTTCTTTTCTCTCATTGACAAAATGACATTTGAAAGTACAATAAAACGGCTCCTTTAGCTAATTCAAAACTTCCATACACAACAAGGATGACACCAAATGCGATCGAAAAAGAAATTTCTTTCAGCTCAAAGGTTGGTGTAAAAATAGGTTCGGCCGTATGGCTTTGGTTAAATTATAGTGGAGCTAAACAAGGAGGAAGGGTAGGCTCAAGTGGGCTTGCAACGGTGATTATGTAGGTAAGGATTTCAAAAGCACAACCGGATCAAGAAGTGGCCTATATCACATTTCATGACGAGTATTTCAACGCAATCGTTTCGAGAGTCGCCTAGTGCAAGTTCTAGCCACCGAGAAAGGTTGTCCTTCCTTCCGACCTTAGTAATAAGCTACTACTAGTCTTGCTACACTCGACCTTATGCTACCGTTGGATTCACCGGATTCACCACTAAAGTAAAGTAAATTGTAGCTACTACAATAGAAATAATTAAATTATAACTCTGAAATTAATTCTACTCTAATTGAATTTCTAGGCGTGACGAGAGCACTTGACTAGAGCACTACTCGAGTCAACATTTTTCTCTACTCCTCACTCATACGCTAATAATCCAATTCTTACGAGCGGGGAACCTCACAGCGATACCCAATAAGTACGCGTGATCAAGTGCGCGTGAACTAGGTGCAAGTGTATGCAATATGTGCAAAAAATACAAATCCTAACTCATCACATTCTAACATGCCATGCAAAGTGTGTGCACGTGCACTGATCACTCTCTCCCCCAGACTTGATCGAAACTAACTAAAATAACCAATTTAGAAATAAGTAAGAGAGGGGTAGAGTTGACCTATGCTCATAAAAGAGCATGCCAGAAGTGCGGTAGTTCCAACATTAATATTTTTCATACTTTCCTCATCCTCCACAAGAGAGCATCCACCTACAGTGTTAGCAAAACAGAAATAGTAGTGCATAAAAGGAATTAAAAAGCAGACGGAACCGGGTGGTTCCCATGGGTTGTCTCCCAAGAAGCCCTTTTGTTTAACGTCCTTCAAGGTGGACCAAATACCTGTATTAAAGTTCGATGGCAGCAGTTAAAGAGATTGTTCCAAACTAAAATAAGAACGACCAACACAGCAAAGAGACAAAATAAAGCACAAAATCAGACCGAAGAAGCAGCACAATCACAACCCCGAGACCCAATCACACATCAGCTGTATGCTGATTTGTGGTGGTTCTCCCCAGCTACGCGAGATGGGAGAGAGGTGAAGGCTTTAGGGCCCAAGGATGATGTCACCCCCTTGCCCCTAACCTCTTCCTTCTCGCGCTGGAGGGCAAAAGAGCGTGCTTCACGCAGCAGTTTTTCTTGCCTCAGCTTCTCCACAGTTGGAGAGCGCCAACGTTTATAACTGGCAGAATTTCCCGCCTTGGTGGTGGGTGGCTTCGCTTCCGTTACCGTCGTGGCAACCAGATCAGCCCAATGGACCTGCTTAAAATATTTACATTTGTTATTTTGACTTGGGCAAATTTTCATAAGGCGCTCTATTCCGCCTTCTCCCTCGTCATTCAATATTCTGGTCGCAGTGCTGTCTTCTGCCTTCTTCCCCTCTTCCAACTTCTCTTCTTTCTTTGCTCCTTCTAGCGATTCTGTTCTTTTCTCGGCTTCTGCATCACTAGATGGTTCCTTAGTAGAAATAAGGGGAGAGTGAATTACTGCTTCAGATACAATCTTGGGGCAAGTGGAGGGTGTCACCTTACAGGGTAAGACAACACACCCTTAGAAAAGTCTAAGGTGGCACCGCTCTCTTTTAAGAACGGTACAAGATGGGAATGGATTGATTCAGACTTGGTCCCAAGACTTGGAAGTCGGCAACAACTACCATCCCCTCGATTGTAACTTCCACATTCCTGACTTCTCCCTCAGCCTTAACTTGTAAGATCTCTTTTCTCAAGACCCGTTCGGGTACATGAAAACTCGAACCTCTCCCGCATCGCACGGTTGAGGTGGATCTTCGCCCATAATTGCTGCCTTGCGGTGTCACCAACACTCGGGTTGGCTAACCCTGCTCAGCACCAACTCTGCCGGCTATACGATCATAAGTAAAATATGCTGAAATGAAGTACAGAAATAAAAGCATGTCCACAACCACATCATCATATAATGAAACAGAAAGTCCAAAAAGAGAAGTACAAGCAAAGAGGGCATAAGCCCGATACAAATCCACAATAAGTACTCTCTCTCTCTCTCTCTCTCTCTCTACAACATGCAGAAACTACAACAAATTACTCAAATGCGGAAGTCTAATTATCTAGTCATCAACCTGTGGCGTCGTGGTAGTACACTGCATCCGCTGCTCAGGTCCTGCCATCTCGTCCAGCTGCGCGTGGGACAACTCCGTCTCCTCGGACTCCTGCGGTCACACCGACCGTTAGTCATAAAGACTAAGTCGTTTTGTCCTCGTCTCCCCCCACGACTCCTAGGCACCGAGTGAGAGGAAGAAGCGAAGGACAAACAAGGGGTAAACAAGAAGAGTGACGTGGCACTAACTAGCAGTACATAAATATAATCAGTAGAGCTAATAATAACAAGGTAAAGGTAAAGAGCATGTAAGTAAGTGTGGTGAATAGTAAACAAGTAGAGGCAATATAGTGAACAGTAAGTAAGTAAAGGCGGCGCAGTAAGTAAAACTAAACTACCATCACAAATTCGTACCTTAACTTATATGAACGCCCATACGACATATAAGTTAAGATGTCCAGGTAACCCATCATATAAAAGAGCCCATACTAATTTATATGATGGGGTATGCAGATATGCGTTATGTTATGCTATGTTTATGATGTGTATTATGCAGCCATGCAATGCAACTCACCCACACGACTCCATGCGCACAGACCTTTATAGTTCCCAATTTGTTAGAAAGGAAACCAACCTTTCGGGTACCGACCGTCGTGGCTCACGGTGGCAGTGGATCGGGCACTCCACATCCTAGGCGGGTATGGTCACTACCAAGCCTAGACCTCATGTACGCCTCAACGCTAAGAACACAACAACGGAGCTCCTGCGTACTCTTGCTGGAATCCACCAGACTTTAAGGTCGGGGTGGGTTATTAGGGATTGTCCTTCAGACCGCGGTACTCAAACTTACCGGCCCTCTAAACCCCACCCTCACCTGAGTCAACGTACTACCGTCGGTGACACGACTGGCCTAGTACTGAAGACTCGCCACTATTTGCATAAGAAACAGGTGTTAACAAGTCCACCCTAGCTCCAGATCAGGGATTTACACACAAGTTGAACCAACCCATCTCCTTCTCGAAGGATATCCATACTAGATTGCAGACCTACTTAGGCTACTCATGCCTACAATTTAGTTAGTGTTATAATTAGGGTGAATCTTGGACTTCCCGCGGTGTACTCCGTAAGGGGCCCCTAACGGTACTACAGATCAGTGGGCTCAACCCCACTATCCTCCTCAAGACAATTACTTTAGTTGGTGATTAATGTTTGGTTCACCCCTCATCATTTCATATAATTAATGTGACTTAGCTCATCTCCCGTCCCTCCCAATCGGGTTGGACGTGCCTCCACACCTCATATACTAACCCTAACACAACCTCACAACTAACCCTAGGATTGACCTTCCATGAATCATTGTGTGCTATAAACCAATTACTGATTGTATATAACTTCGAAACACTACTTAGTGGTCTGAATTGTCTAAAACTCAAAATTCTGTTTTTACTAAACGCAGACCACTAAGTTGAACTAACTAACAACCCCATAAGGGAACCCTTCTAAAAACTCATCACCAGGGTCTCTAATAATGCTCCCACTGACCTTAATAAGGTATGCTCCAATTTCCATAATTTTCCATATTAATTTGGTATTTAATACAATTTAAAGTAGTTAAGGCCTTAAGTCAAATTACACATGAACTACCCTCAAAATGATTTCTCATGCTACATGAAAATTATCAGTAAGGTAATATCCCATATCAAGGGAGTTCACTGAGTCCCATGACCCTAGGGTGTGATTTGGAATACTAAATCATCATTGTTGTATAATTACCAAATTGCCACTATAATTAGGAAAAATAGTATTTCACATCTGAAAATTCTACAAAAATTACCAAGTGTCCAAATGGGGATCTAATGTACTCTGCCAAAGGGGTCTGTCATTAACATATGATTTGACATTTTAAAAAGATTTAATACTCAAGTAATGTAAAGTCCAATTTCTACATGAGGTACAAGAAATACAATTCTACAAGCTTCCAAACAATTATCATGGGCATATATTAACATAAAATGACAGATTTCCAAGTATCATAATATTGCCCCATGATTTGATATTTTAAAAATATTTAATACTCAAGTGGTGTAAATTCCAATTTCTACATGAGGTACAAGAAATATAATTTTACAAGCTTCCAAATAATTATCATGGGCTTATAATAGCATTGAATGACAGAAAACCAAGTTTCACAAATTTTCCCCATGATTTGACATTTTTCAAAATTAAATTCCCTTAAGCTAGCAAGTACTTAAAATTTCCTACACAAGGAATAATACTTCAATAAATCATAACAAAATTACTATAGTCCATTTTCATCCCTAATCAGCCACTGATAGAGTTTCAACACCATACAAGGTCTTATGACCATGCATTTCATTTTATTAAGGAAAGGGTGGCAATTTCATTTATTAGGAAGAAAAATACTTAAATACCTCTAAAAATTCTTATTAAATTAACTAAGTCATTTTATGCTCCTACAAACATATCTACAAAGTTCTGAGCCAAGGCAAGAACATTTGGTCCTATGCCCTTCACAAATCTCACCTTGCACCCTTAAGGGTTTACCCTTAGGGTTTTTGGTCACACCACCCTAATGGCTCCAAATGGACCAATAGGGTGTGTCACATGCATTTGCATATCCATACCCACATAGCCATCATGATGGGAGGAGGCTAACACACTCAACTCAACTAATTTGACCCTTAAAGGCCCTCATTAGGGTTTCCCATTGTCCATATCAAATCAAATCCAAAAGGAGTAAAATTTTAGGTAGGCACTACTAATGTACAAAAGAGCATGCCACCAAAGTTTGGTGTCATTTGGACATCATATGCTCCAAAAATCAACTTAATTTAAATATTCTAACTACCACAAAAAACCCTAGGTAAAAGTGTCCACCAAGGGCTGTCCCTTTGGCAGGGGGTGCCCCTAGGGTATACCAACCCATGGTTAAAAGCACAGATCCAAATCTTGAAGGGTTTGACCTAGGTAATTAATTTAGTGGACTGACCTAGTGTATGACCAGTCCTAGTAAAACAGCTCCCTAGGGAGCTGTAGGTCACCAAATGACCTGAACTTAAGCCCTAATGAAAGTTAAGACCAAGGCCTACAACTTTTATGTTGGGCACTTTTTCTAATTCAGCCATTAAGAAGCCTTAATTAATTGTAGAAGTGGACTGATCATTAAGGACAGAAAATCAAGTGTATTGAATTAATTAAATATAGAAAAAGGAGATCTGCACGAATCTTGGCGCAGATCAAAGGGTAGGCGCGTCGTCTTCCTCCTTGAGCTGACGACCAGGATTGGCCCCGACCTGGGCCATCTTACCTCTCCTTTTCCCGGCCACCTGGTGGCCACCACGACCGGCCACCACCCCCACCACCTTCGTGGTGGTCGGGGCTACAACTTCCCGGCGACATGGCGGCCGGAGGAGGCGTATTCCGGCGAACCCGATGGTTCCAAAACCATGGAAATCGGGGTAATTTCGTGAACTGATCCCGGCTCAATTGAGCCTGGACCTTGAAATAAACCACATGAGGATCTAGCATGAGGGGAGGGGAGGAGAAACGAACCACTATCGGTGCGTGGCAGCGGCTCCGGCTACGGTTGGCCATGGATTTTCCTTGCTCCGGCAATCCCACTCCCGATCTCAATTCTCCAGCAAAAGATTTGCTCCAGGTGTCGTTCTCGACTGCTCTCTACCTCCTGAAGCTAATGGTGTGGTTAGATTGGGATGGGGAGGCCTCTATAGGCTGATTTGAAACTATGCTACCTCGGTTGTGCCCCTTGCTGCCACCCTCCTATAGCTTCCGACCTCCTGCTTCCATCTGGGTCAAGCTCAGACCCCCAGCAATCAGGGAAGGCCCCTAGACTGATTGGAGATGGAGTGTAGAGGGGCAGAATGCTTGCTTTTGCTTTCTCCTTTATGTTTTTGCTTTTTGATCAACCTTTTGGTCCCCCCTCCATTTGATTTAATTACACCATGGTATAGGTTCAGTCCTAGGGCTGATGGGCATATCTTAGGTCCATGAGTGATGGTTTGATGATGGGGGTTGGGTCCCATTCAATTTAAGCTTGGAATTCACCTAAAAGGGCAAGGTTGACCATGGTTGACTTTGGTCAACCAAGGTGAGTGGGTTGACCCCACTTGGGGGTCATGGGTCCCTTAACATCACCCAACATGGGTTGGTTCATGGTGGGGCTCCATTTGGTTTAATTTAGCCTTAAGGTGTGATTTTGACCAAAATTAAGCTAGAGTTGACTTTGGTCAAATTGGTCAATTGGTTGACCAAGTGATGGGGATTTTGGGTCCAATGAGTTCCTTAAAGTGTTTAGAGTGTGGTGGTAAGGTCAATTTGAACATGAAGAGTCAATTGAACCCTAATTGACTTAGTTTGGTTAATGTTGACCTATTGTTGACTTTGGTCAATTTCATGCAATTGGGTCCCACCCAAGTGCAATTCTCAAGGTAATGGTCTTCCTTAGTGGTTAGGGTGGTATGGGGGAGGTCAATTTGGTGAATTGAGGGTCAATTGGCCTAAGGGAGTGGTATTGACCTAAGTTGATTTTGTGCCCTTTGGTGTGCACTTAGCACACTCCACTTGGTCCAAGGGCCTTAGTGGCCACTCAGCACACCACCCATGCCCTAATACCAACTAGGGGTCTAGAAGGATTGAGGATGTTACATAACTACAGTCCCATTAGCAAGCACTCGTGACTTCCGTTCATCCGTATCCATTTTAAGTTGCAGTTTAGCAACATCCTGCAAAGCGAGGACATTACGAGATGAACCGGAATCACATAGGGCTGCCGTTTCGATATTGTTAATGGAACATAAGACTACCAACTCGCTTAGTTCACCAACTCCCGCATCGGAGAGACTCTTCCCTTGGTTAATTGGATTTTTTTCAGTATTACTGGGAAGGGTCCCTTGCGCACGCTCGGTTAGCACTTGAGCCAGTTGGCCCACTTGCATCTCCAAGTTACGCATGGACGCGGTTTGGATCACCATATTCGTGTTGGCGACTTCCATAAACTTTTCCATCAACTCTTCCAGATTAATTTTCTTAGGGACTGGGGCACCTTGATTATAACCCGTCTAAGGCGGCCTTGGTTGACTTCCGGACGCTTGAGCATCGTATTGATGCTGGCCCGGTTGCCATCGTTAGCCTGAAGCATTTTGGTTCCATGAAAAATTGGGGTGATTTATCACACCCGGGTTATAAGCATTTCCGTAGGGTGCCCCCCTAGCTTGATTTCCAACGAAATTCACAGATTCACTTAAACAAAGCTGAGAGAACTCACCTGATGGCTCGCTACCTGGACACTCGTATGAGTGGTGACCACCGCCTCCACATCTTTCACAAGTAATGTTAGACGCGGGCGCAGCAGCGGGAGGTAGTGAATCCACCACGAATAGTCCCCGAGCGCTTTTAGGCGCATTTCTCCCCGCAGTCCAGAATGTGCTGTGGGACGCGGTGTCTTGCAGAATTCTGAGAGCTTCCTCGGGCGTGTGGTTCATCAGGGTTCCTCCTGCAGCAGCGTCAATCATCGCCCGATGGTTGGGCTCGATGGCGAAGTAGAATGTCTCCACGATGTTCCACGGCCGGAGCTCGTGATTTGGGCATTTGCGCAGGAGGTCACTAAGACGCTCCCAAGCTTCTGCGAGGGTTTCCTGCTCAGCTTGCCGGAAGGTGGCGATCTCACGCCGAAGGCTCACAATCTTGTCCACCGGGTGGAATATGGCGAGGAATTTGGATGCGAGCACATCCCAAGTAGCAGCAGTTCCTGGAGGGATAGAATGGAGCCATACCTTGGATTTGTCACGCAATGAGAATGGAAACAGTCTCAACTTGACTGTTTCGTCAGTGATTCCAGCATACCGGAAGGTACCGCAAATGTCGGCGAACTCTGCCAAGTGAGGATGTGGGTCTTCACTGGACATCCCAGAGAACTGCGCGTTGTTACAGATGATGTTCAGGATGGCGGGCTTGATTTCGAACTGGTTGTTCATGATGTTAGGCCCAAATCCTGGATACACACTCCCAGCTGTAGGAGTGGTGTAATCCCTCATGGTCCTAGGTCTCGGCCTGACCACTTCATTCTCGTCAGCTACCTGACCCACGACCGGTACATTTCCCACTCCAGGTTCAGCCGGATTTCCATTAACATCCATGGTGGCAGCAGCACGGAGACGCGCCCGTAGGGTACGCTCTATTTCAGGGTCAAATGCTGCGCACTCACCAGGATCCCTTCTATGCATACACCTTCTTCAACACACACAAAAATATAATAAAAAAAACAAAAAGTCCTTAAAACGAATTTCCAAGAAGAACAAATAATACACGCTTGCAGTCCCCGACAACGGCGCCAAAAACTTGATGCGAAATTTCGGCACTGCTAATTAGCAATCACGAAATGCGATATGACGGCAGTGCACCTGTCGCTCAAGTAATAAAATAGGGAGGAACTCCCCAAATATCGTTCTTAAAGGACCGCAAGTTGGGTAGTACGATTTGCTCAAACCAGGAAATCAGTTAAAAGGATTAATAAGAAACAAAGGGAGGTTGTGATTTGGGTTCCTAAGCTATTGCAGAATGAAAAGAAATGCAGGTCGAAAAGCACCGCTTCGCAACGTGTGGGTGAGTGCAGCGGCCGCGATGCCGCGCTTCGGTAAGCGGGTGGAGTGGCCACAGTGCGGGGTTTGTGAGGGTCGTACTCACCTCTTCGCAAACATCATCACTAGCAATCGTTAAGTGGCTTCACACACAAGCAACCTAGGCTATCACAACAACAAACAAAGGCTATTCTTGCCACCGCATCAACATTGGATATGAACACAAGCAATAATCCTTAAGATTAACTTAACAAGTATTCATACAACACATAAACAAGTACAAGCATTAAGGGTTAGAGAGGACCACAAAGAAGATGTCACCGCGTCTTGGGTTCACGGCCGGAATAAGAGGTTGTCAAGCTCTCTCCGGGCTCGGCCCTCAGATGGCGTGCTATCTCGAAGGAGGCTGTCACCGCTCCAACGATCTTCAGCGCTTCTTTGGTCTCCTCGGCGAGGAATGCTTGAGCTAGCGGCGGAGGAGGCTTGCAAACGCTCTCGGATGGAAGGATGATGAAGGAGATCGCTGGAGATGGTCTCCTCTTGCCTCCTCCAGTGGAAAGGGTGAAAATGGCGGGATTCCCAGTCTTTCCCGCAAAGGGGATCGAGCTCCCTCCCGTCGCTCCAATGGCAGCAAAAATTCCTGTTTAAATACTAAACATGCAGAAAAATGGTCACGCACGGTCGAACGCACGACCGTGCGCAGACCGTGCGTTAATTAAAGATAAAAACAGGCGTGGAGACGAAGCTACGCCGCCCGTGCGATTTACTCACGTACGGGCAAATTCGTCCGTGCGTCAAAACGCACTGACAAATTCAGATACGTCTTAAAACAACAAGAAACAGGAGACCGTGCATTTTACTCACGCACGGGCGATTTCGACCGTGCGTCAAAACGCACGAGTAAACACGGATCGCCAGTTTTCTGCCCAGATGAGATCGCACGACCGCAGCAGCCCGTGCGTCAAGGAAAACGCACGACCGTGCGTTTCACACAGTTATGAAATCTGGGAGAAAACTGGATACAAGACAATCCGACCACCTGCACACAAGATAAACAAGCTGGGAATACTCCTCCAGCACCAGATAAACATAGAGACATGGAAGGGGAGCACCATGTGCTTACCCCCAATAACAAGGAGCACAATTGCACACCGAAACGGGCCTAATAGTGCACCTAGCAGGGAATAGTGAATATGAATGAAAACGTGCCTAAAGTGTGGTGCAAAGACTAGATAATCGGCCCAGATGAGTCCATAAATATATATATAAATGGGACTCATCAATGTATCACATGCAAAAATTTTTAGAAAGAGAATGTCCATGCCCACTACTTTTTGGAATGAGGGAAAAGTGCCCAACAATTTTTATGTTGGGTATTTTCCATGATGAGGGGTGGAAGGCCCTGATATTAATTGATTAATGGAACTTTGAATTTAGGTCATATTCTCTTATATAATAGCAAATATATAATTATTAAATAATAGATCTGAGAAGCGTCTGCACAGATCACTGCAAATTTAACAGTGCATATTTAGATGAACCAGAGCTGGTCCTTCCCTCAGTCATTAGTTGCAGAGTTTAAAGATTCAGATGGCCAGGATTTAATTTCAAAATTCAATCAAACGACTGCATGGAACCGATTAGTGAAGCTGAAATGGACTCACCTTTCGGCCTTCCGCCACCGCCCTTCGATGACATTCTCGCGAGAGCTCCACCCCTTTCGGGTTACTCGGAGAAAGACAAACACCATGGGGACGTCTGGTAGTCGGCGATCACCGGGGAGACTAAAATAGTGGCTCCCCATTATCGTTTTCTCATCTCTTGTATCTATTTCTCTTAACCGCCCCTGGAATTTGATCTCCAAGAGGTGGCGGCGCCTTTAGGTCCACTGTGTAGGGCTCGTGGGCTCCTCCCCTCCCTGTGGCTTCGTCCAGTGAACCATAATGTTCTGGACAATAGCCACACGTACAGGTGGTCCGAGGATCGTGCTTGAGGCTGGGATCCACCTCCGGCAGATAGAGGAGGGGTCTATGAGATCCTACGATCTAATCATCTGAGGGAGTGGTCAGAAACTGACCAGGGAGGCATTCCCGTCAACTTATGAAGGAGGAGGTCCAAGGACGAGGATTTAATGATCGGTGGTGATCGAGAGAATCTCTAAACTCCATCGGCTTCCATCTCCACCCCTTCTTGTCTCAATTTTGGTCACAACTATCTAAGGGAGATAGTGGGGTGTGTTGGGAATATTTCCCTCAATGTTCCCTTGATTTGAAGAAGCATCACTCATAATGATAAGTACATATTGTATTTGATAAACCCCATTTTGCATCATGACTATGTAGGGTTTAGATATTCCAAGCATTGGAATAATGTTGGTGGACCACTGTCTGAACCGCTGAGAAGAGCTCACTGTCTCAGCAGAATCGTTGAGATGAGGCCAGGAGCCACTGAGAAGGGGTCTGCCTCAGCTGAGCTGCAGATAGACAAAATCCGCTGAGAAGATAAACTGTCTCAGTGGATCCGCTGAGACGAAGATAGCTCAATCGCTGAGACTGAAGGCTATCTCAGCCCAACCGCTAAGACAGATTCAAATCTAAACAAGACACTGGCGGGATCTGCTTTTTGCGCAAACAACTGTAAAGCTAGATAAAGTATATTATCCATCTCTATGCTGTGTTAGGGTTCTTCTAAGAGCCGTTGAAGATGAAAGGAGTATAAAAGAACATAATATGGCATTTCAGAAGGTCTGGTTGCTGCTGGTGTGCTAAGTGCTGAAAAGAAGAATAACTGTTTATAGTTCCATTGATGGCTTTCAAGAACTCTCTCCTTATGCATCAAGAACCAGCAAGAAGAAACAAGGAGAGAAGATAGCTCTTCTATCCAGAAGAGCAAGGTGATCTTTTCTCTTCTACTGAGGAGAAGGATCAAGCAGGAGCCAGGTCTGAAGATTACACTCACCCCTTCTTCAAGGTTGCACCAACTATGCATAATCAATAGAAGACATTCTACTGTCCACTATTGTAAGCTAAAACTTATACCCTTTGTAGGAACTGTGTTGTTCTGAGTTTGTAGGGCACTTTGCCTGAGTTTGTAAGGTTGTTGAACCTGAGTTGTAGGGTTGTTGAGCCTGAGTTGTAAGGTGGTTGAGCCTGAGTTGGGTAAAGATGTTGAGCTTGAGCTGTAGGGATGTTGAGTCTGAGTTTGGTAAGGCTGTTGAGCCTGAGTTGTAGGGCATTTTGCCTGAGAAGTAGGGCTTCTTGATAGGCCTGAGGTAGGATATCATGGTGATCTCTGAGCTGTAGGAGTGGGAGCACTCTGAGTTGGTAGGGTAGTTTGGCATGAGGTAGGGTTTGGAGCAAACCTGAGAGATCCTGAGGGATCTGTGTTGTTAGCTCTTGGAGCTGAGATTGGAGGAGTTTGCCTTGTCTAACACACTGTTAGAAAGGCGTCGAGGGAAAGTGGACTACCCATAGACACACTATCTTGGGGAACCACTATAAACAACTGTGTGCTATCTGTGTTTGCTTAAGTTTTTGTTTACTAACCACTAACTGCTAGCAACAATTAAGTAAAATTCAAAGAGACATATTCACTCCCCCCCTTAGGTGAATTAGACTACTAACCTATAAACTATCGGGGTGTCTCATGGGAGTTATGTAAGAGATGGATGGGGATTAGAGTTTTGTCGATCATGTATATTCCCACCATTGACGGTTATACCCTCACACGACTCCCTTGGCATTCCACCTCTAGGAATTAACATGGATTTAATAGGGAGTTAATCCCACATGGATTTTAGAGGGAGTTAATCCCACATCAATTTATGGCTCCTTCCCCCCATTAAACTACAAGTTCATTCATGTATTTGGTTAACTAAAAGGGAGTAGGTGTCGACTAGTGCTAATTTGCCCGTGATTGACTTTGATGACCATCAAGGCTGAGGTGGCAACCATGGTGAATGTGAGAGAGTGGGGAGACCCCTTATTGGTCCTGGGGAAATCAAGGTTTTTCAATCATAAGGCTAGAGGAGTACTCTAGACCCTCAATTTGACCTAAGTTTGACCATGGTCAATTATGGTTGACCAAATAATGATGTGGAATATGAGGTGGAGGTGAGAGAAGGTTCTTTGCTCACTCCATGATTTATGAAGTCATGGTGGGGTCACCTCAAGGCTGGGCAAGCTTAATTATGGCTCTAGACTAGGGTTTGACCAAGTCGATCCCTTAAGGTTGACCAAGCCCAGTCAGCACAATGAGGTGGAAGTTAGGTGGTAATCAAGATCTCCCCATGGTCAAGGGTGATCAGGATAAGTCTACTTGAGCTCCGGGGCACCTATAGCTCCACCTCAGATCATAGTTGACTAAGTCAACATCAAGGTTGACCAAGGTTGTCAACTTGGTGGGGGTAGACCCAAGTGGGTCACCAAGGGTCCACCCAATGTTCAACATGACATGTTTTGTCCCTACTCAGTCCATAGTAGCATAACTAGGGCTCTACTGGTGAGTTTTGGAGCATAAACACCACTTAGGGTGAGACCAGGGTCACTGATGAATAGTTTTTAGGTATTTTGAAAGCTTTTCAAAATTTATCCAAACTAATATTCGATGAAGGCAAGTATACCTTATCGCGTATAGTATAGGATATTTTAGAGAATATCAAGGTCATATTTTTCCACGGATCGCGTTGAATATTTTAGTTGTAAGGAACAAGCTATTATTTTATCGGAAAAAGATGTGGATTTTGTTTTTTAATTTTTAGAGAGCGGTAGTTATAATATAATTAGGGTTTGAAAACGATGATAATGATAGCACCCGATGTCGAATTACCTTGAGACAAAAATAGTTTTTTAAGAAGTAAAAATTTTGATTTTTCAATTAATTAAAATAGCTTGGCCGTGGAGGTTCCATAAGTATTAACGCACCTCTCTCGAGGAATACGCCCACTTGAGATTAAGAATATTCGATCGAACTCTCTTCTTCAATCAAAGCTCCCTAATACTCGCTTTATGTTGTGAACCCCTCGATTGGTTTTTATTTCAATCCGAGAGACTTACGTCATCCTTTTCCGATGGTAGCGCGTAGTTCTCTTTACCAGCGAGCGATCGATCCATACGCACGAGCCTCTCGGCTAACTAGTGTACAGAAACGGAAATAAAAATCACAAATCGATTATATGGTTCAACTCAACAATTTTCTCGGGTAAACCTTAAGCTCGTTAATTGATTAGAAAAGAAAGATATTTTTTAATTTAGAAAACAATTAATTTGTCCCAATGCTCTTCGTTATCGAGTGCTAAAAGAGACTAGCCACTCATCTGAATGGGGACGACTTTAGAAATTAAAGATTTTATGATATAATTTTCTAAGCGGTTATAAGTGCGTTTAGTAAAATGAAAAAAAAGACAATTATAAAAGAAAGAAGAAAAACACAATAAATTGAAAACTCACACACTCTACAATAATTAAATGTCAAGTAATAAGTCTAAATTAACACACTCACACACTCTACAATAATTAAAACTAAGTTAAAAAAGATAAACTATCTCACACACACATACACACGTACACTATACTTTGAAATGAAAACTAAGTTTTAATGAAAGTTAAAAACTATCTCATACACACACACACTCTACTTTAAGTTGAAAACTAAATTAGCGAAAACATTAATATCTAACTCTCATACACACACACACACAAACATAAAGAAAGCTAAATTAAAAGAAAACAAAAACTAAACTCATACACACACCCACACTAACAAAAAGAAAACTAAACTAAAAGAAAACAAAAACACAACTCATACACCCACCCACACAAACATTAAGAAAGATAAACTAAAAGAAAACAAAAAATCTAACTCTCATATACATGCACACACACACACTACCATAAAGAAAACTAAACTAAAAGAAAACAAAAACACAACTCATACACACACACACACACAAACATAAAGAAAGATAAACTAAAAGAAAACAAAAATCTAACTCTCATACACACACACACACTAACATAAAGAAAAGAAGAACAAGGTAAGGAAACAAGCTATTTTATTTTCAAAATGAAGATTATAACTATACTAGGAAAGAGAAAATTACATTTACTAAAAACATAAAAACATAAAAAGAACAAGGAAAACACACAAAAGCAGCTCACAAACACTCAAAACAAACTAAAAATTGTGAACCTTGGACTCAGCTAAATCCCCGTATTTATAGGAAAAAATTTGGATTTACATGCCCTCGGTCACGGGCGTGACCTGCGATGTGTCCGAGAGGTCGGAACAGCTGGCCTTCTGGATGGCTCTAGAAGAGTTTGACGGGACAGGTGGCTGAACACGGGCGCGACCAATATGACACGGGCGTGACCTGGGGCGTGACCTAACTGTGTGTCTGTGAAGTCAGAACGACTGGCCTTCTGGATGGCTCTAGAAGAGTTGGTTGAACATAGGCGTGACATTCGACATGGCCTCGGTCACGGGCGTGACTAAGGGCGTGACTTGATCATTTTTCTGACTTTCCTGTGAAAGTGGCGCAGAGTTGAGATTTTGGCATTTTAAGTCTACACGCCCTATGTCACGGGCGTGACTTGGGGCGTGACATAACAAAAAAACCCAAAAAATTGCAAAACAGAAATAAAGCTAAGTTAGTAAAGAAAATAATTAAACATACAATTTATTCATTAATTTAAATAGAATATTTACAATTTTAATTAAAATTATATTAAAACTATATAAAAAATATGTATATTTTACTACTTATCAAATACCCTCATACTTAAGCTTGTGTTATTCAAGAGCAAAAGTAAGAGAGATATCCATACGAAATTAACATAAGTTCTAATTTTAGACTATCATTTCATTTAATCAAAAGAGGGACCGAAATAAAAATCTTGAGTATAAAGAGTTAAGTCCTAAATTATGTAAATGATTTAAGTAGGGAGAAATGTCTTAGTGAAAAGACTTCTTAAAATAACCAAATAGCATGCAAAATTGAAATCGATCATCAGTAAACAAGATTAGATTGGAATTATTAAAACCTTTCCTTTTAAGAAATTTGAAGGAAATAATACAAGTTACTAATTATGCTCTCAAAAAAATTTAAATTAAGTGTAGGAACAATAAATTGGCTAAGGGAAAAGGGGTACAAAGCTTTGGAAAAAGAAGAGTACTTGAATTATGGTTGATAAATTTTATCCTCTCACCCCTCCTCTTTTTTTTTTTGCTTTGGCGCCCAACGTGGTTTACAAGGGAAATCTTATTCAACTTCAATTTACCCAATGCTTATGTTTATGAAACGAAATCTTATTCTCATTGACATAAGATCTTTTAATTTTTATTGGGTGTCTATGTTTACGGAATGAAATTTTATTCCCATTGACTTAAGATCTTTTAAATTTGTATTTTCTTCTTATATTTTATTCATGTCATGCTAAATGGGGGGGGGGGGGGGGTAAGAGAAATTTTAGCTTTAAATAAAAAATTATTGAGAGCAATCTTAGTAGTTTGAATGTTCCTCAAATTCCAAAGGCTTAAATAGAGATAATTGAGGTCTAAGGTTGTTTTTCTAACATAATACACATGCCTCAATTTTAGATAATTTAGAAGTAGTGCTTGAAAACAAATTCTCTATTTAAATTAGAAACATAAGATATTCTTTAAAACTTAATCCCGTGCATTTAGATCTATCAATCTGTGATAAACAAATGGCTATCAAACTAAGAATTATGAAAATCCACAAATAGATACTCTCGAAACTAGGTGCAGGGAAATAAAAACAACGTAGGGTTTTATTATATTTTTTGTGTTTTTTCTACTACGAAATAAACTATTTTTGAAAAGTTTTGGGGTTATGTAATTTTTTTTGTATTTTTTATTTTTCTAGCAGTTTTTTTGAAATAATTTTAAATGAAAATGGGAAAACACTCTCATACTTAAAACCTAACATTGTCCCCAATGTTATAATTTAAGCATGAAGAAGCTAAAATGAAAGTGCGGTTTGAACAAAAATAAAGAAGGGGGAGCGAGAGGGCTTCCCTGGATTGAGCCCGACGAGGCCCCAATAAACTCTACCAAAACATGTAAAAATAGCCCAACATAATAGTAAAAATAAAATATTAGATAAATATGGGCTGCCTCCCACAAGCGCTTTATTTACCGTCATGTAGCTTGACTAATTTGGCGGGGGAAGATTATAAGTTGGGGAGGGTTAAGGATTCGATTTTTCCGTCCACTGGATCACTCGCAAGATAAAGTTTTAAACGATGTCCGTTGGATTTAAATAAGCCTTTTTCTCGGTGGGAGATAAGAACGGTCCCATAATGGTAATGTGTTGATGTTTATCGTTTTTTGACCTTTTGTTAAAGTTTTACATTTGAGTATTTGATGAGTAATATTTAAACATACGTAATTTATTAGAATATTTGTTAATTATTCATTTTTTTTATTTTTTGTTAAATGCTTTAGGATTTTCATAATTATAAAAAATAAATATTTATTATACGTGTCCCAGCGTGTCAGAATATGGTATTTTTTGAGAATTGATGAGTCTCGTGTCGTGTCGTGTAGCGTGTCGCGTGTCGGTGAAACATAGAGTTTGATATGTCTGTAACCCTCATGTTACTTGAAATTTGCATGTTTCTTACTCTCTCTATTTTCCTAGTTTCCCACCTTGGCTTGCATTCTTTGAGTTGTAGTTGAAAGTTCTTCGACTGGAATAAGTATGTCCATATGTGCTTAATTACTTTAGAAATTAGATGAGTTCATTGTGCACATCTTAATTCTAGCTTTGTTCTCTAAATTGAATATGCATAGGTATGATTCTTCCTTCACATGTTAAAAGATTGATGGAAACTTGAGAGTAAGGGGTTTTAACTTTTAATTTTGAAGTGATTATAATTGATAACATAAATTAATGGCATTCCAGATTCGAAGATATTTTAAAATTGTACGACTATCAACTCAATGCATCCTAATTTTCATAGTGCACTACAACAAATACGAGCATTGGCGACGTTTTTAGGAGCCTTTGGCGGCGTTTTTCAAAGACCTCCAATGTTTTTGCGACGTTTTTGTAAACGTTGCAAAGGCGTCGCGGCACAAATCATCGCGGAAGCATTACACTATGTTTTTTAAAGTTCTTCGGCTCTCAAAATGAGCTGTCGCCATAAAACAATATCACGACTCTTCTGATAGACATCTTAAACCAGCTGATGGGAAGATATGATAAACCAACATCAATCAAAACATGACCAAAATTGTATTCATATGCAATCGTAAAGATAAGAGCAACATTATACAAAATATGAGATTAACACCAGAGCATTCGCAAAAAGGTAAAGAAGATAGAAGATGGTAAAGAAGATTAACGAGATTTTGCTTCCTATCTTTGACCTCCAGAGATCATGGAGACCACAACTCCAGTTGTTCGCTTTGTCAAAATCGAAATGTCTTAAGATTCTCACGGAATTTGCAGAGGTTCTTGTTTACAGGTGTGGTGGATGTGGTGCCATACTTAGAGGGTTGTTCTTCTACAATTGAAATTTTATCCTCTATTTCTGCTTTCAGTATTGAAAAAGTCCATTTGTCAGTGCAGCTAAAGCGCATTCGATCATTGGATGAAATTTGAGTACTATTTCTGCTAATCCCGCATCTCAAAACTTAACTGGGATCGATCCTTCAAGCAATGAATCAACGAATATTGGAGAGATGACTGATCTCGATGTTTCCGACTCCAACAGAAAAATTATTTCTATTAAACTTGAGAGAATCAAGTAATCATATATTATTAACCTTGGAAAGGGACCCTTGGGGTCTTACATATAGAGCAAGAGGAGAGCCCGAAAACACTGTAGACAGTATGCGACTAAACGGAATATGCAAAATATATAATATTAAATACATTTAATATTAACATCTTCCCTCAAACTCACTGTGGATCATGAACTGAGAGTTTGTTAATGAGATATCTGAATCTTGCAGATGTGAGAGGCTTGGTGAGGAAGTCCGCAATTTGTTCTTCAGATGCAATGAACGATAGAGAGATAGTGTTGGCGAGGAACTCCTGGCGAGTGAAGTGGCAATCAATCTCGATGTGCTTCATCTGTTCATGAAATACTGGATTAGAGGCAATTTGAATAGCACTTCGATTATCACAGAATAAAGGAGTGGGTCTAGATATCGACACACCAAGATCACCGAGAAGGCGGCAAAGCCAAACAATCTTAGCAGTGGTGGAAGCCATGGCACGATACTCGGCCTCAGTGCTAGAGCGTGCAATGGAGTCCTGTTTCTTGCTACGCTAGGAGATAAGAGAGTCACCCAGGAAGATACAAAAGCCGGTAGTAGAGCGACGAGTGGAAGCATCCCCCGCCCAGTCAGCATCTGAGAATTCTCGGAGGGTGAGTGGAGATGTGGCAGAGATAAATAGAGAGCGGGTGACGGAGGTGCGGAGGTAGCGAAGAATCTGGAGGACAACGGCATGATGAGCCGAATGAGGAGCTTGGACAAACTGATTGACAAAGCTAACATCATGTAACATCCCATTTCCTACTATACCACTTAACTTCCATTAGGGTAGGACATGTGGTGAGTGAGGTGAGTTTGAGCTTGGTGGTGACCCTGGGATGCACTGAGTTGAGTGAACTCACATGTGATCCACTATAGGAGGCAGGTCAACTTAAGTCAAATTAGCTCAAATTGAACTTACACTTGAGAATTAACCCCACCACCATGTCCCTAACCCTAAAGGAGGCATAGTTGATCAAAAGCCCCATCATCTGGTCAACCAATTTAGCCAAATTGACCAAAGTCAAACATAGGTCAAAATAGCCCAATTCAACTCCATAGGGTTCAATTCAGACTCAAATGGCCAAATTGACCCCACCACTAGTTGGTAAACCTCTAAAGTAGTGCTTTGGACCCAAAAGCCCCATCATGGGGTTTTCAATTAGTCCAATTTGACCGAAGTCAAACTTGGGCCAACATAAGCCAATCTTTCCCCAATAGATTCAATTCACCCCCAAAACATGAAATTGACTTCACCCATAGTCTTAGAATATCATGGGGGATCCAATTGACTCAAAAGCCCCATCATGGGATCATAAATTTGACCAAATTGACCAAAGTCAACTTTTCCCCAATTTTGGTCAAAATCACATATATTGGTTAAATTGGCCCAAATAGGGCACCACCAAGACCCAATCAGAATTGGGTGGTGTCAAGGGACTCAAGACCTACACATGGGACCAGTCAACCCACCCAATTGAGCAAGTCAACATCAAGGTCAACCATGGTCAACCTTAGGCCAAGATGAAGAAATTAAGAGCCCAAACCAAATCCAATTGGGCTAAGGCCTCAAACCAAGCCCACCCAGCAGCCCAAGGGTGCAATTACCAGCCATGCCCCCTGAAATTTGAAAGGAGTGACATGCAAGGGTGTATAAAGGACTTTCCCCCAATATCAAGTGAAGACAAGGAGGATTTTGAGGAATGGAGGCCACATGGCTCTCCATTCCTCTGCCCAAGACTCCCACTGAACTCTAGAAGTGATTCCCAGCTGAATTCCAACAAGATGGAGGCCACTTGGCAGCTAGGAGGAACATCCAAGGTGGTGTCTGAGCTCCTCCTAATGGCAATACCACTTAGAGCCCTCCCCACTCCATTTCGAAAACATCATCAACTTCAGAGGGCCTAGAGGAGTCAATCTGCTACCCTGGATCAAAGGAATCGGCTGAGAATGGAGGAAATGCCAAGGGTCATCAGAGCAAGGATCGTCCATGGTGAATCCAAGGAATAGCCGCCAACAAGCCCATTAGAGGTCTGGTTTCTCCCCCTCTCCCTCTGTGCTAGCCTCTTAGATCGAATGAGAGAGATATCCAGCTCAATTCAGCCGGATCCAAGTGAAGCAAATGGGAGAAATTCCATGGATTTGTCCACGCCCGGTATCACCAGAATCAAGACCTCAGGCGGCCAAACCACCGCCGGCTGAAAGCCACCACCTCAACGGAGGTGGTGGTGGCGTTGGCCAGCCAGGGAGGTGGCTCAGCTGACGGGAAATCACGGTGGAAGATGGCTCAGGTCGGGGCAATCCTGGCTGTTGGTTGGAGGTAGGAGATGAAATCATAGCCGTTGATTTCATTTGAGATGATATCTGCAGGCCACTTTTATTTAATGAAATGATTTGTCACACTTTCATAGGTATGTTCATGCTCGATTTGAAGGCCCTTAGAGGTCATTTCATGAAAAGTGTCCTGAGATAGCTGTTGTATATCTGGATGTCTACTTTAATAAGAAATTTAAATCAGCCCGTTTGGGGCACTGTAGAACCCCCAGCATCTAATTTAGTGAGGCTGGTCCAACTAGAGGCCAGAAATTATTTTGTGCATATATTTTAAATGATAGGTCTGATGGATCTAAAATTTTTACCAGGCATGCATGGGCCCTATATCTAGCTATTATCCAAAAATTAGATTTTTAGGAGATAATTTTCCTAAAGTTTTATTCAAAATGTGTTAAATCAAATAAATGGCATTTTTGGAGGTGTGTAACCCCAACTGACCCAAATTTGGGTGTCATCCTTAATTTGCCAATATTAGACCATGCTTAAAATTTGAGGTCAATTGGACCTCTGCATGTAGGGTAATTCCATTTGCATGTCTCGACCAAGAAAGGAGTATGGTGTGCAAATAGCCCAAAGGGGTATTTGGTGTATTTAGCTCAAATGGCTCAGTGTTAGCTTCTGAAATTTTGCACACACCCTCCTAATGATATAATACATTACCTTAGGAAAATTAGGATTTTTGTGATAAAAAATCCAATGTATGTGATAAATATGAATTATGTCACACTATTGTATTTATGAAATGTTCATGGTTGGTACCTTGAGGAAAATCATGAAACATAGGATTTGACGTGATTAGATCATTATTGTGCTATAGAAATATTTTCAGAATTTTTGGAGGTTATGAACATGTATTTGATGTGTAAAGTCCTATTTGCACACCTATATGTTATAACTTTACTGGAAAATTATGAATCTTCAGATTTGATGTTTTTATGTCATTATTGTGCTTCAGTAATTTTCTTAGAATTTTTAGAAGTCATAAACTAGTACTTGATGTGTAAAGCCCATTCTCACACCCCTTTATATTAAATGAAAATTTAGGTTATAGATTCCCTGGAAAATTGTGAAATTTCGGATTTGATGTTTTTAGATCATTGTTGTGCTATAGTAATTTTCTAAGAATTTTTGGGAGATCTGAACTAGTACTTGATGTGTAAAGCCCTATTTTCACATCCTTTGTATTAAATAGAAATTATGTGTTGAAACCAAGACTTGAGAACAAGACTTAGTCTCAGTGGAGTTCGGGCCCTCAACAAGTTGAGGGGTGACCAACACTTACTCCCCCCAAGGGAGAGCTCTAGGCAAAGGGGCTAAGGAACTAGGAACAAGGCCAAGGGCTTAGCAAGGAGGTCCCACCACACACCCGGAAGATCTTAGAGCGCTTCCCCTCCCAAGCCAATGCTAAGCTTGGGCACCATTGGATGCTCTCTCCACCCAACAAAGGAACTAAGGTGGATAGAAGGCCAAGAGAGAAGTCATCCAAATGGTGCCCCTTTGGTGCTATTTATAGGATTTTGAACTAGGTCTGCAAATATCCACAATCTGACCTATGAGATTACCAAAATACCCTCGGATTTGGCCTGCGAACAACCAAATCCTATTGTTCCGAGGCGCTAAAGGCAGACCATCCTGCTTACTGGAGCTGGGGCGAGAGGGGGGCTGGTCACCCCTCCTCTTCTCGCCCCCTTGCTGGGAGCGGGGCGAGAGGAGCTCGTCCACTCCTTGGGAGCGGGGGCGAGAGGAGCTCGCCCCCCTTGCTGGGAGTGGGGCGAGAGGAGCTCGCCCCCCTTGGGAGCGGGGAGAGAGGAGCTCGCCACCTCCTTAGGAGCGGGGGCGAGAGGATCTCTCCCCCCTTGCTGGGAGCGGGGCGAGAGGAGCTCGCCCCCTCCTTGGGAGCGGAGGCGAGAGGAGCTCGCCCCCCTTGATGGGAGCAGGGCGAGAGGAGCTCGCCCCCTCCTTGGGAGCGGGGGCGAGAGGAGCTTGCCCCCCTTGGGAGCGGGGCGAGAGGAGCTCGCCCCCTCCTTGGGAGCGGGGGCGAGAGGAGCTCACCTTCCTTGCTGGGAGCAGGGCGAGAGGAGCTCGCCCCCTCCTTGGGAGCGGGGGCGAGAGGAGCTCGCCCCCTTGGGAGCGGGGCGAGAGGAGCTCGCCCCCTACTTGGGAGCGGGGGAGAGAGGAGCTCTCCCCCCTTGCTGGGAGCGGGGCGAGAGGAGCTCGCCCCCTCCTTGGGAGCGGGGGCGAGAGGAGCTTGCCCCCTCCTTGGGAGCGGGGGCGAGAGGAGCTCGCCCCCTTGCTGGGAGCGGGGCAAGAGGAGCTCGCCCCTCCTTGGGAGTGGGGG
Source organism: Dactylorhiza incarnata (assembly GCA_033032865.1). Classification (NCBI taxonomy): domain Eukaryota; kingdom Viridiplantae; phylum Streptophyta; class Magnoliopsida; order Asparagales; family Orchidaceae; genus Dactylorhiza; species Dactylorhiza incarnata. Next base: position 435,687 of record JAWHQI010000067.1, read on the forward strand.
TGAGAGGAGCTCGCCCCCCTGGGAGTGGGGCGAGAGGAGCTCGCCCCCTCCTTGGGAGTGGGGGCGAGAGGAGCTCGCTCCCCTTGGGAGCGGTGCGAGAGGAGCTAGCCCCCTCCTTGGGAGCGTGGAAAGAGGAGTTCGCCCCCTTGCTGGGAGCGGGGCAAGAGGAGCTCATCCCCTCCTTGGGAGCGGGGGAGAGAGGAGCTCTCCCCCCTTGGGAGCGGGACGAGAGGAGCTCGCCCCTCCTTGGGAGCGGGGGCGAGAGGAGCTCGCCCCCTTGCTGGGAGCGGGGCGAGAGGAGCTCACCCCCTCCTTGGGAGCGGGGGCGAGAGGAGCTCACCCCCCTTGGGAGCGGGGCGAGAGGAGCTCGCCCCCTCCTTGGGAGTGGGGGTGAGAGAGCTCGCCCCCCTTACTGGAAGCTGGGCAAGAGGAGCTCGCCCCCTCTTTGGGAGTGGGGGCGAGAGGAGCTCGTGCCCCTTAGGAGCGGGGCGAGAGGAGCTCGCCCCCCTTGCTGGGAGCGGGGCGAGAGGAGCTCACCCCCCTGGGAGCGGGGCGAGAGGAGCTCGCCTCCTCCTTGGGAGCGGGGGCGAGAGGAGCTCGCCCCCCTTGGGATCGGGGCGAGAGGAGCTCGCCCCCTCCTTGGGAGCGGGGGAGAGAGGAGCTCTCCCCCTTGCTGGGAGCGGGGCGAGAGGAGCTCGTCCCCTCCTTGGGAGTGGGGGCGAGAGGAGCTCGCCCCCCTTACGAGCGGGGCGAGAGGAGCTCACCCCCTCCTTGGGAGCGGGGGCGAGAGGAGCTAGCCCCCTCCTTGGGAGCGGGGCGAGAGGAGCTCGCCCCCTTGCTGGGAGCGGGGGAAGAGGAGCTCGTCCCCTCCTTGGGAGCGGGGGCGAGAGGAGCCCGCCCCCCTTAGGAGCGGGACGAGAGGAGCTCGCCCCTCCTTGGGAGCGGGGGAGAGAGGAGCTCGCCCCCCTTGCTGGGAGCGGGGTGAGAGGAGCTCGCCCCCTCCTTGGGAGCGGGGGCGAGAGGATCTCACCCCCCTTGGGAGCGGGGCGAGAGGAGCTCGCCCCCTCCTTGTGAATGGGGGCGAGAGAGCTCGCCCCCCTTGCTGGGAGCGGGGCGAGAGGAGCTCGCCCCCTCCTTAGGAGCGGGGGCGAGAGGAGCTCGCCCCCCTTGGGAGTGGGGCGAGAGGAGCTCGCCCCCCTTGCTGGGAGCGGGGCGAGAGGAGCTCGCCCCCTCCTTGGGAGCGGGGGCGAGAGGAGCTCACCCCCCTGGGAGCGGGGCGAGAGGAGCTCGCCCCCTCTTTGGGAGCGGGGGAGAGAGGAGCTCGCCCCCCTTGGGATCGGGGAGAGAGGAGCTCGCCCCCTCCTTGGGAGCGGGGGAGAGAGGAGCTCTCCCCCCTTGCTGGGAGCGGGGCGAGAGGAGCTCGTCCCCTCCTTGGGAGCAGGGGCGAGAGGAGCTTGCCCCCCTTACGAGCGGGGTGAGAGGAGCTCACCCCCTCCTTGGGAGCGGGGGCGAGAGGAGCTCGCCCCCCTTGCTGGGAGTGGGGCGAGAGGAGCTCACCCCCTCCTTATGAGCAGGGGCGAGAGGAGCTCGCCCCCCTTGGGAGCGGGGCGAGAGGAGCTCGCGCCCTTCTTGGGAGCGGGGGCGAGAGGAGCTCGCCCTCCTTGCTGGGAGCGGGGAGAGAGGAGCTCGCCCCCTCCTTGGGAGCGGGGGCGAGAGAAGCTCGCCCCCCTTGGGAGCGGGGTGAGAGGAGCTCGCCCCCTCCTTGGGAGCGGGGGCGAGAGGAGCTCGCCCCCCTTGCTGGGAGTGGGGCGAGAGGAGCTCGCCCCCTGATGCGAATATTCGGCAAGTGCACCGGTCGCGCAAGTAATAAATTTTGGGAATAAATCCCCGAGTGTCGGTCTCTTGAGGAACACAGTAAGGTGGAGTTAAATGTCGAGGAAGGACTTGAGATCGAAGTCCTTTAGGTCGAATGGATTGCGGGAGAGTTGGGTTGGCTTTTGGAAAATAAAAGAAAAGCTATCAACTACTCCTATGCAATGCCGCTATGCAATGCTTCGCTTGGCGGGATGGAGACTAGGCAGGCCTTGAGCGCGCTGCGTCGAAAGGGTGGATGGACGAGTAGGCAAGCGGAATCGAACTGTGCAGGCCTTGAGCGCACTGCTTCGTTAGGCGGGATGGAATACGGGCCACGATGCCACGCTTCGGTAGGCGGATGGACGAGTAGGCTAGCGGAGTGAGGGTCGCAAGCACCTCTTCGACAAGCACGCCACTAGCAATTGCTAGTGCGGCACACGAACGTGACGGCGGAATGGAAATGGACGGCGGCGCACCTCAAGCAACTCAAATAGATAAATTACACAATCACATAGACATGAAATATATATGTAAATATAACTAATTCAAGTGCCACTTCATCATCATGATTAGATCTAGCTACAAATACATCAAAAAGAGAAGAATAAGGCAAGAAATCGACCGAATCCGAAGGCTCGTTGTAGATTCACGGTTGGAAGCGCCGGGTTGTCAATCCGCGTCCAAGCTCGGTCCGCAACTACGTCCGGGGTAGAGAGAGCTGTCACGACTCTCCAATGGACCCGTCTTCTTCGTGTCACGATCCGGTAGAGGTTGCAAACTTCCTCTTGCTCGATGGAGATGGCGGCTAGATCTCTCTTTGAAGCTCTTGGATGAAGGAGGAGGCCGAGAGGAAACTCCGGCGAAGATTTGGCGTTGAAAGCTTGCCCGGAGATCCTCCCTAAGGTGGGCGGCGATGGAGGGGCGAAACCAGGCGGACGGGAGCAGAAAACGGCGGAGTCGGGCGAGCGATCCGACCTAAATCGCGAGCAGCGGATTTTATAGGCGCTGGAATTAAACAGTGCGCACGGTCAGTGGCGCACGACCAGTGGTCGTGCGCACTAGAATCCTGTGATCGTGCGCTCTGCCTGGACGGAACCTGCAAAGACAGAAATTATAAAATAAAATGTTCGCACGACCAGTGGCGCACGACTGGTGGTCGTGCGCACTATCGTCGGTGGTCGTGCGCAATACAACAAACAAAACTCAGAATTTTAATGATAAGTGCGCACGAGCAGTGGCGCACGACCGGTGGTCGTGCGCACTAGCATCGATGGTCGTGCGCACTGCTCCAAACAGAACTCATGAAAAAGGCATTAAGTGCGCACGATCAGTGGTGCACGACCAGTGGTCGTGCGCAGTAGAACCAGTGATCGTGCGCAGTGTTCCTGTGCAGAATTGCACCGGGAACACCTGCACGACTACTGTTCCAGCGTACAACACTAATCTAGCCACTGAAAGTGACACTTAACCGCACATGAAAACTACTAATGAAGATAGAAATGAAATCACACCAAAATAGGCCTAAAAGTGCACCTAGCATAGAATATCAAATATAAACTAAAACAGGGCTAAAGTGCAGTGAAATGACTAACTAAACGGCCCAGATGAGTCCATAAAAGTGTATATGATGAGGACTCATCACACCCCCAGACTTAACTGTTTGCGCGTCCCGAGCAAACAAATTCTAAGCGAACTAGGAAAGAACAGTAGATGGCTTAAAACTACAATACAGAGTACCATGCGAAGTCGCATGCTCACGTGCATAAGAAGAATAGTAGAGAAGATTTCTGATTATATAAACAGTTTATATATTTCTAAAAGAGTAAAAGCATATTACAACTACTCAAAATGGTGAACAGCGGTGAATCGTTCGGTCATGCATACGGAGAAAGTAAGCTAAACGCTGAGACGAGCATTGCCCAAGATCGGGATGCGGGAAAAACTCCACTGAAATCCATCAGTGTCGGTGACCATAGGCTTGCCCGGTCACATTCTCTCCACGGCACTGGTTTGACTCAAATGCGTGAATCAATAGGACTTTAGGTTTTAAATGGGGCTTGGGTTTAGGTGAGGTATACAATGATAAAGACGATGGTTCAAATACTAAACCCAAATGAGCAAATGCATAACATTATCCAAGCGGCCACAAAACACGCGGATGCACCACACCCCCAGACTTAGACTTAGACGCATGGGTGTGTGCACCGCCTACTCCCAAATATAAATCTCAAACAGATTTTTTTCAATTAAACTTTTCATTCTTTTTTTCTTTTCAAATCTTTTTCTTCTTTTCTTTATCTTTCTTTAACAATTTCAGCAACTTTTCAAAGATGCACAACCACATTTTCACAAAGTACTACCACAATCAACACCACTAATTTGAAATTTAAACAAAATGCTTGCTTTTTGGGTGTGCGACTAGGATTGGAGTTTAGGCTTTGGTGAACAATAGTGGGGCTGAACCAAAAGAATGGGGTAGGCACAATTGGGCTAGCGAGGAAATGATGATAGGAATGGCACAAAGGCTCAACCGGGCCAAGATGATGGCCTATATCACATTCACGCAATTGACTAACCGTATACCCATGCTTCAAGAATCGCTTGGGGCAAGTTCTAGCCACCGAGAAAGATTCTCCTTTCTCCCGACTCAAGCAATACGAATCTAGCGATCGTTTACACACATCCCTACGCTACCGTTTGATTCACACCAGATTCACCATTTGAGTAGAGTAAACAACATTTACACGAATAGAAAAAAAATATAAAACCATAAGTATAAAGAGAAATCTAATCTACACAAATTTCTATGCAACCGAGCACTCGACTAGGAGCACTGCTAGAGTCAACATTTTACTCTGCTACATAATCCTAAGCCATCACCTAGACTTTCCCAAATAAGCAGAAGAATTAAATTCACAACAGAGCAGGCAAACAGATGAGTACGCGCTCAAGTGGGTGATGTGGTGTGCAATGAAAATAAACAAAACATTTTAAATGGAATCTTCTAGCATGCAGTGCAATAGTGCGCGTGAGCGGGTAAACAAAACTACTCTCCCCCAGACTTAAACTAAACAATCCACAAAACATATGACATGAAAATCAGCATAGGGCTAGGGGAAGAGAGTACCCAATGCTCAGCAAGTGAGCATACCAGAAGATTGGCGTTTAAACCCAGACTAAGCTGCAGCATCCGCCATCCAGAGAAGATACCTGCAGGGATCAGCTCCGCAAAACAAAAGAAACAGAAAAAGATAAACTACAATACTACAGCTAACTAAACAGGATTGAATAAAATAAAATGCATGAAAAGTAAGATAACTACTGGGGTTATTGTCATCCCAGCACGACTTATTTGGCATTTGTACAGTTCTAGCTAATGGGCCTATGGAAGGAGAAGTGCTCAGGTAACTGGCCTAATATCCGTGTCGGTAGCGGGTACCGATACGGTGAAAGAACAGTCACGCCTCTACCCGAATATAAATACCTGCTCCTCACAGGTAGAGGGAAAAGAAAGTAAGAAGAGGAGGAGGCCTGGTCCTCACTCATCTCACAGAACACCTCCTTGCCCAGCAAGGTATCGTCCACAGCAGGTCCGCAGGAGGAGAAGGCAACGAATGAGGCTTCCTTAATGGAGGAGGGATCAACCTCTTCGCATAAAAGGACACACTCATCATTGACTTGAGCACAAAGCTCCAAGTCCTCCTAAAGTACCTGTGAAGATTCAACCTGCACAGGCTCGGGTGAAGAGGGGGGATCGAGAAATAAACAAGATGAAGAACATAGATAATCAAAAATCGGGGGAGTGGTCCCGGTCTCACTCCCATTAGGTTGGGGAAGTAAAATAATGTTTGCATTGTCATCAATGCTACAAGATTCGGCGGGATCAACGGTGGCCAGGCTTAGGATTTGGACTTCCTCCACCGGTGCTGAGGAAAATTCCTCTTCACCTAGAAGGTTGTCCTCCTCCATAGGAATAGGCACAACACTCAGATCAACCGCCTCCTCCTGCGACACATCATCAACAATGTCGTCAGAGACGAGTGTAGTATGCACAACAGGGGGAGGAGTAGTGCTCGGATAAAAGTCGAGCACCAATTCCTCACAAAGAATCGAATCCACTAGAGGTGGTGGATGCACTGGGAGAATGGGCTCAGCAATGTCGGTGCCCAGATCAGCCACACATCCAGTGACCGTGTCCATGCCATACCCTTCAAGATGTGAAGGTGACAAAGACACATAACCGGATGTTGAAGGTGTGCCGCCAGAGTTAGGATTCGGGACGATCCGGATATCCGGCTCGTCATCCTCATCCAATTGGCGACGAAAAGCAGCACAATCCTTCAGGGCGTGATCAGTGCTCCGACAAAACTGGCACTGCCTTGCGGGCTTCTTTGGCACAGCGGGGGCTGGAGCCGAAAAGAAGTATGACGGTAAAGGCTCAGCAGAGTAGCCATAAGACTTACGCGCACCATATGGAGTACCAGACGAAGTCGGTGCTCCATATGCTGGGCTATAAGAATTATGCCTACTATTCTCCGTAGGGCATTCATCACTAGAGTGGGAGGTATCTCTACACCAATGGCAACGGATATTGAGATGTGCCCACATAGTGTGAAGATAAAACAATTCAAAAAGAAGAACACTATTGTGCGAAATACTACACCTAACAAAAATTTACTAAAGCAACCTACTATTAAATAAGAAAGCGGAGTAAAAAGAACAGAAATAAAATTAAAAGGATGCAATTTACAAATGAAGGGGCTTCTCTCTCAGATTCTCCCTCTCCAGAAAACTCACACGACTGTGTTCCCCGGCAACGGCGCCAAAAACTTGATGCGAATATTCGGCAAGTGCACCGGTCGCGCAAGTAATAAATTTTGGGAATAAATCCCCGAGTGTCGGTCTCTTGAGGAACACAGTATGGTGGAGTTAAATGTCGAGGAAGGACTTGAGATCGAAGTCCTTTAGGTCGAATGGATTGCGGGAGAGTTGGGTTGGCTTTTGGAAAATAAAAGAAAAGCTATCAACTACTCCTATGCAATGCCGCTATGCAATGCTTCGCTTGGCGGGATGGAGACTAGGCAGGCCTTGAGCGCGCTGCGTCGAAAGGGTGGATGGACGAGTAGGCAAGCGGAATCGAACTGTGCAGGCCTTGAGCGCACTGCTTCGTTAGGCGGGATGGAATACGGGCCACGATGCCACGCTTCGGTAGGCGGATGGACGAGTAGGCTAGCGGAGTGAGGGTCGCAAGCACCTCTTCGACAAGCACGCCACTAGCAATTGCTAGTGCGGCACACGAACGTGACGGCGGAATGGAAATGGACGGCGGCGCACCTCAAGCAACTCAAATAGATAAATTACACAATCACATAGACATGAAATATATATGTAAATATAACTAATTCAAGTGCCACTTCATCATCATGATTAGATCTAGCTACAAATACATCAAAAAGAGAAGAATAAGGCAAGAAATCGACCGAATCCGAAGGCTCGTTGTAGATTCACGGTTGGAAGCGCCGGGTTGTCAATCCGCGTCCAAGCTCGGTCCGCAACTACGTCCGGGGTAGAGAGAGCTGTCACGACTCTCCAATGGACCCGTCTTCTTCGTGTCACGATCCGGTAGAGGTTGCAAACTTCCTCTTGCTCGATGGAGATGGCGGCTAGATCTCTCTTTGAAGCTCTTGGATGAAGGAGGAGGCCGAGAGGAAACTCCGGCGAAGATTTGGCGTTGAAAGCTTTCCCGGAGATCCTCCCTAAGGTGGGCGGCGATGGAGGGGCGAAACCAGGCGGACGGGAGCAGAAAATGGCGGAGTCGGGCGAGCGATCCGACCTAAATCGCGAGCAGCGGATTTTATAGGCGCTGGAATTAAACAGTGCGCACGGTCAGTGGCGCACGACCAGTGGTCGTGCGCACTAGAATCCTGTGATCGTGCGCTCTGCCTGGACGGAACCTGCAAAGACAGAAATTATAAAATAAAATGTTCGCACGACCAGTGGCGCACGACCGGTGGTCGTGCGCACTATCGTCGGTGGTCGTGCGCAATACAGCAAACAGAACTCAGAATTTTAATGATAAGTGCGCACGAGCAGTGGCGCACGACCGGTGGTCATGCGCACTAGCATCGATGGTCGTGCGCACTGCTCCAAATAGAACTCATGAAAAAGGCATTAAGTGCGCACGATCAGTGGCGCACGACCAGTGGTCGTGCGCAGTAGAACCAGTGATCGTGCGCAGTGTTCCTGTGCAGAATTGCACCGGGAACACCTGCACGACTACTGTTCCAGCGTACAACACTAATCTAGCCACTGAAAGTGACACTTAACCGCACATGAAAACTACTAATGAAGATAGAAATGAAATCACACCAAAATAGGCCTAAAAGTGCACCTAGCATAGAATATCAAATATAAACTAAAACAGGGCTAAAGTGCAGTGAAATGACTAACTAAACGGCCCAGATGAGTCCATAAAAGTGTATATGATGAGGACTCATCACCCCCTCCTTGGGAGCGGGGGAGAGAGGAGCTTGCCACCCCTCTTAATCGCCTCCTGCACGAGCTGTGTGAGCGGGAGGTCTCTACCTCCACCGCTCGCCCTACTCTCTCCCCGCCCCGGAACATACTAAAAAATGATGTCAAAAAATACCTCATGGGATCTGGGGGCCCACTCAGCGAATACAGGGTTGTACATAATCCCTGCTCTTTTCGAGCGAGGTACACGCTCGGAAAGAAAAGTCCAACCCTGCACATTTGGCGAGTGGCGCCAAAAGAAATTGGGAAGACTCCAATTCATCCTGGTGAAAATCTACTAAGGCTTTCCTGGGAGGCCACCCTGCCGACTGGTGATAGCCCGGCTAGCGGGGCCATGTTGGGGAAAAACACTTAACATCCCTAGGAGGTCAACCCGCCCTGCCGGCTAGAGAGAGCTCGGTCAGCGGAACCATCTGAGGGGAAAAGAACATAGCCTCCCTGGGAGGTCAACCTGCCCTGCTGGCTAGTGAGAGCCCGGTCAGCGGAACCATCCGAGGGGAAAGGAACATAGCCTCCCTGGGAGGTCAACCTGCCCTGCCGGCTAGTGAGAGCCCGGTCAGCGGAACCATCCGAGGGGAAAAGAACATAGCCTCCCTGGGAGGTCAACCTGCCCTGTCGGCTAGTGAGAGCCCGGTCAGCGGAACTGTCCGAGGGGAAAAGAATATAGCCTCCTTGGGAGGTCAACCTGCCCTGCCGGCTAGCGAGAGCCCGGTCAGCGGAACCGTCTGAGGGGAAAAGAACACAGCCTCCCTGGGAGTTCAACCTGCCCTGCCGGCTAGTGAGAGCCTGGTCAGCGGAATCGTCAGAGGGGAAAAGAATATAGCCTCCTTGGGAGGTCAACCTGCCCTGCCGGCTAGTGAGAGCTGAAAGTGGAGGTTAGATCTTTAAGTTACTCTAGAGGGTGGTGAATAGAGTATTAAACTTTTTCCCTTAATTTTATAGCGGAATTAAAATAGTGATATATATGTGTATATGGAGTGATTTATAAAAACTAAATTAAAAACAAATCAGTACATCACAAGCAACACAGAAATTCACAAGCACAGAGAAACAAGGAATTTTATAGTAGTTCCCCAATAAATCTGGGTACGTCTACTCTTCTACCACACTTGGTAGGATCCACTAGGTTTTTGATCAGGTGCCCTAGCACCAAGGGATTTTTGATCAGGTGTCCACACACCAAGGAGCTTTTGATCAGGTGCTCTAACCAAACCACAGGTTTTTGTTCAGATGCCCTGCCACCAAAAAGGTTTACTTTTGAAGGGAGTAAGAACCCTGTACAAGATGGAATGAAAGGGGTTAGAATGTTCTTCTCTGTCAACAATCTGAGAGAAGACTCTAGTGGATGTTGATGGTGTAAAGCTCCCCCTGTCTGATTGAAATTCTTGACAGCTTGAGGATGGAGCTTTCTCTTGAATCAAATTATCTTCCTTGATAAGCTGATGAATCTGAGAGACAGATGTTCCTCAGATTGTTGTTGCTCTATAGAAGATTTGAACTTGCAGCAGAAAGACTGAGAAAATGATCTTGAAGATGTTCTCAGAGAATAGGATGTTGTTTGAGGAAGATGAACTTTTCTTTTTCTCTATGAAAATATTTCTCTTGACAGAAGCTCTGATATTCTCCATGCCTATATCTTTTCTTTGTTTCTTTCTGGTATGCTATATTTTCTTGAAAGAATACGACTGATTTGAATTTCAAATCTCTCTGAATAGGAATAGAATAATCTGCAATATATATTTTCTTGGAACTTCCACTGATTCAGCTAATCTTAATTCCTTTCCTCTTCCATAATAAATAATATCCTTTTCCAATTAGCCAAACGGCTATATTTCTCGATAGAAGGAATTGGAAGGAGAATAAAATTAAAGGAGGAATAAAACTTGTCTTATCTGGAAGAATAACTTCAAATGAAGAATAGAACTAAATCTGATGGATGAACTGAGTTCAGAGAAATAGAATGACTGATCTGAACAGATTGAGAGAAATTTCGTCGAGCTCAGATAAGATTTCATCGACCTGAAGGAAGAGTTCGTCGAACTGAACATCTGTTAAGAATTCGTCTAACTCAGGCTGGAGTTCGTCGATCTCAATATAGAGTTCGTCGAACTGAAGAATTCATCGACCGCTGAGCCTGCTTAGCCGCTGAGAATTGTCGACCGCTGAGATGCTGAGACTGGAGCACACCGTTCGTCGAACGCAGAGAGATGGACGTTCGTCGAACGCAGAGAGCAGTTCGTCGAACCCAGTATAGAGTTCGTCGAACGCAGAGACTTAGAGAAATTCTAAGTTCTAGCTATCTTATCAGCCTAAAACTATGACCCTTTAGACTATACATTGGGGGTCAACTTGATCCTAGTCAACACATAGTAATCCTAGCCCAAATCAGTAATAGGGTTGTTCCAACAATCTCCCCCTATTTGGGTTAGGATACTATTTGACAAATTTCAAATAATAAACAACAGAAAAACAGCAGAGCATAAAATATATCTGACAGAATGAGAAACCATTTCAGCAGATAAAATAAGGATTGCTCTGAGTTTGACAATATTACAATAAAACAAAAATGTCAACCAAAAACAAATAGATCAAAACCTTTTACTTCTTTGTTGATGGAGGCTTGAAGATGATTTGTCTGTTTGGGTTTTCAAATTCTTTCTTACTCATATACAGATCCTGAGCTCCCAGAATATATTGAGATTTGGCATGAGGAACTACTGCTTCTGGGTGCTTCTCTAAGTATTCTTTAGCATTGAATACATTATTGGATTTGTATCTTTCAAATTCTTTCTTTCTGTAATCTGACATAGTTGTAAATTGAGAGAAATCTTTGCCTTCAACTTTTGCTTTATTAATCTTGGCTATTGCAACAGATTCTTGGAATCTTGCCATTTGTGCTGTCCTTTCTTCTTCAGGATTGGGAAAAGAAGGACTATACTCTGAAATGTTGTCTTGAGCATAAGAAAGATTTTGAAGGTTTTTATTTCTGTGAGTTGAGCCATCAGAGATATGAAGCTTGTATTCTGAAGATACTAATCTTGAGGAGCCTGAGGGAGGTCTTGAAGACTTAGAACTTTGAAAACCACTAGAACTAGCTGGTCTCTTAGATTGCTGGGAGGAGTATCTTGGGGAGGAAGAAGAGAACTTAGCTAAGCCAGCTGCACCTGCTGCTAGAGGAGGAGGAGGGGGATGGTTATACTTGACAGGCTTGTCAGAGTAGTAACTAGTTTTCTTCATCTTCTTCCTTCTGTTTGCTTCATTCCTTGAGATCCTCATCCAAGCTGGAGAGTCCTTGTTGAGAGTAATGTTATGCAAAATATAATATGAAATGTCATTGTTGGTGTTAGGAGGCTTAGGAGCAGCATTTGACTTGAGCTTAGCTTTTCTCTTCTTAGATGATCTGTCATCAGAATCATCAGACTCATTGTCATCATCATCACTGTCATCAGATGATGGAGGATTATCATAAATAGCATCAATCAATTTCAAGAATTTAGAAGTATCTTTCTCAGGATTAACTTTTTCAACAATGTCATTCTGAACTTGGACTGGAGGAGCTGGACTATCTTCAACAACTGGAACTTGAACTGGAATTTCAAAACTCTTGATAATTTCTTTCAATATATCTTTATTTATAGGAGCAGTATAAGGGACAATTGCTTTTGAATAGCCTTGATATTCTGCCAAAACTCTAAAAACTATATTAAACTGGGAAAGCAAATAAATAATATCTATAGAGGGATTAATTGAAATATTATTTATTTCTTCTACTGCTGGAATAGCTGTATCTATCATTTTTGTATCTGCCTGAACTGCACTTTCTTCAAACAAAACTGATTCTGCACTGAAAACTGTGAGATCTGGAGCTTCTTCATCAGGCATCTCCCCCTGCCTAGTTTCAGGAAATCCTAAAGCTAGGCCCCTTGAAGAAGGGACAGATAAGGAGGGTGAAGGGAAGGAAGCTATTTTGGCAGATAGATCAGCAATAGCTTGAAGAACTGGAGCAAGTTTTGCATCCAGTAGATCATTTAGCTTTGGAGCAATGTGATGATAGATCTGATCAGCAACAGATTTAAAATCAACATAGATAAGATCTGGATTGGCGTTAGAAGAGGATGAGATGGGATATGGGAAAGCAATGTTGGTAGCTTGAGCTATGGGTGGATGAGAGTGAATATGGCAATAAGGGTTGATAGGTGATTGAGGTTGAAAAGATGATTGAGGTGGATGAATAGGTGAGTGAGGTGGAGAGATATCTTGATGGATAATTTGTGTAGGAGATTGAGGAGGAGAGATATCTTGATGGATAATGGGTGATTGAGGTAGGGTTGGTGAATGATAATCAATGTGGATGGGAGAAGGAATATCATTGAAAGATGAAGGTTCTTCAGATGGGTGAGTTTGAAGAATAGGAGAAGATGGCAATGAGGATGAAGGTATAATGGGAGAGTTGGGAGGAGGAATTTTTTCAGAAGAAATAGTATGTGGAGAAGGGAGAGGAGGAGGAGAAACAGCATGAGAAACTTCTGGAAGGGTTGGAGAAGTGACTTGCACAGTCCTTGTGCCTTCTGAAGCTATTTCTGATGGTTCTGCTCTAGGAGTCCTTTTAGGGATAACCCTTTCCCATCTTCCAAACAAGGCTGAGGACAGCCTTTTACTGGCATTGATGAAAACTTTTGGAGAGACCAGGAGGTCTGGATGCCTTTCCTCAAGAAATATTCCCAGAATTCTACCATAACCAACATTTGCCTTACTTAGCTTCTTCCTGATTGATTCAAAAAGGATCATTCCCCAATTAACTTTCTTTTTCTCAACCAAGGCCACCATCACCAGAAATTGGTGCCTTGTAATGTAGTCATGGGCAGAAGTTTTCCCAAGCAAAACTTTGCCTACTACATCAGCCAAAAACTTATACTCCACAGATAAGTTTTTCTTTAACAGGTGGTTAGGGTTTCCACTGGAATAACCCATCTTAACCAATGCAGCATTAAACTCATCAGATGTGATTTCCAAATCATCATCTCCATTTATTAACCCATAAACTTCAGATAATATTTCTGGGGTTAGAATAACCTGATTTCCAGATATTGTTCCTGATAGAGTATTATCCTCTAGCTTTACTGTATAAGCCCATTCCTTTATTTCAGCCACTGGTAGTTTGATTCTAGTTGTCATCATCTTCTTCAGTTGTTGTTCTTCAAACAAGTGAAGAATATCCAGAAAAACTTGGTCAGAATGCTCAAAAGATTTGAAATCAATGTCGAATCCAGCGTCAAACTTCATTGATGAAAGCACTGCTTGCAAAATCGCCATTTGTACCTGCAAAAGAGAGAGCGATCAAGTGCAAAGGGAACTGGAGGGAAGAGCAAATTCTGTAGGCGCAAGAATAAAATAAGATGAAAACATAGATTATATAGAGATCGGAGAAGGGCGCACACTTTCGTAGAGCAGGGTTCGGCTAAACCTAATAGAATCAGAAGTTGAAAAGACTTAGGGCTTCGTCTGACTGCGTTTGACAAAAAAATTAATTTTTGTCGATCTCAGTTCGACGATCGCGCTTGTCTTTGTCGATCCTGACTTATTAAGTATCGTCGATCTCCGTTCGACGAAAGATAGCATTTCGTCGTTCTCCGTTCGACGAAATGAGGGGATAAATAGAAAATTTAATTTTTATCATATTGAATCTCCATCTATCATTCCCAACTGATTTATAAAGAAGATATGTTTCTTTTCATCCAAGGGTTTGGGTTAAATGTCAGCTCTTTGCAAATCAGTAGAGATGAATTGTAGGCAAATTTTATTTTTATCCACATTATCTCTGATAAAGTGGTGCCTAATTTCTATGTGTTTAGTCCTACTATGGAGAACTGGATTTTGTGCTATAGATATCGCACTAGTATTGTCACAAAATATAATTGAATTATTTAAGTTGACACCATAGTCTAGGAGCTGATTTTGTATCCACAATATCTGTGAGCAGCAACTGCCTGCAACTATATATTCAGCTTCAGCTGTTGATGTGGACACAGATGTTTGTTTCTTACAAAACCAGGACACAAGCCTATCGCCAAGAAACTGACAAGTTTCTGATGTGCTTTTCCTGTCTACTCTGCATCCAGCATAATCTGAATCTGAGAATCCAGTTAATTCAAATTCAGATGTTGTTGGATACCAAAGTCCTAGATTAGGGCAACACTTTATATATCTTAAAATTCTTTTTAATAAAATTAGATGAGATTCTTTGGGTTTAACTTGAAACCTAGCACAAATACAAGTAGCAAACATTATATCTGGCCTACTTGCTGTTAAATAAAGTAGTGAGCCAACAATTGCTCTATATACTTTCTGATCAACATGTTTCCCTGATTCATTAGTATCAACAACAACATTAGAGGGCATGGGTGTTTTCATGGTGGAAGCATCAGACATACCAAACCTTTTCACTAATTCCTTAGCATACTTGGATTGTGATATGAATATGCCATTGAGAGTTTGTTTCACTTGCAGACCAAGGAAGTATGATAATTCACCCATACTACTCATTTCAAATTTAGATTGCATTAGATTGGAAAATCTTTTGCATAAATTTGAATCAGTAGAGCCAAAAATAATATCATCTACATATATTTGAACTAGTAGAGTTTGACTTTTATGTATCCTGAAAAATAAGGTTTTATCTACTATGCACCTACAGAACTTGTTTTCCAAAAGAAAATTAGCTAAGGTCTCATACCATGCTCTGGGAGCTTGTTTGAGACCATAGAGAGCTTTATTAAGCTTAAATACATAGGAGGAGTGAGTTGGAGAGATGAAACCTGGTGGTTGTTCCACATAGACTTCTTCTTTAATGTCTCCATTGAGAAATGCACTCTTTACATCCATTTGATAAACTTTGAACTACTTGTATGCAGCAAAGGCCAAAAAGATCCTATAGATTCAAGCCTTGCAATAGGAGCAAAGGTCTGATCATAGTCTATGCCTTCTTCCTGTGAATAACCTTGAGCTACCAATCTTGCTTTGTTTCTGACTATGTTGCCTTGATCATCAAGCTTGTTCCTGAAGACCCATTTGGTGCCAATGACTGGGTGGCCCTTTGGTCTTGGAACCAAGTCCCAAACCTTGTTCCTTTCAAATTGGTTGAGCTCCTCTAGCATTGTAAGAATCCAGTTTGGATCTTGTTCTGCATCTTTTATGGATTGAGGTTCAACTTGTGATAGGAAGCAAGTATGCATCTGATTTTGATGTAGTTGATGCCTTGTTTGAACACCTGCTGAAATATCACCAATCACTTGTGATATTGGATGATCTCTAACTGTGATGTGGTCAACAGTTGGAGTTGGTTCAGCAATAGTATCCACTTGGGGAATTTGTTCAGCTGTCACTTGATTTGTGCTGTCAGCAAGATCTGGATGATCTTCTTCTTCACTGTCTTCAATATTTTGTGTTGATGGAGGTAAAGATTCTTCTTTCTGTATATTTAATCCATTTAGCTCTTCTCATAGAGCTAGTACCTGCAAAATATTCTTAGTAGAGGTGGTGTTCCTCTCCTCAAGTGGCATGTTAGTCTCATCAAAGGATACATGCATGGACTCTTCTATCTTAAGAGTAGATTTGTTGTAAACCCTATATGCCTTACTAGAAAGAGAATATCCAAGGAAAATGCCTTCAACAGCTTTTACTTCAAACTTCTTGAGATACTTCTTATCATTGTTATGCACATAGCATTTACATCAAAATATCTTAAAATAGTTAACCTTAGGCCTTTTATTCTTAATTAATTCATAGGGAGTCTTGCCCTTAAGCTTATGTATAAGGCTTCTGTTCAACACATAATTAGCTGTGCTCACTGCCTCTGCCCAAAAAGAGAGTGGCAAGTTTGCATCAGCAAGTAATGTAGCTGATTCAATAAGGGTTCTATTTTTCCTTTCAGCTACCCCATTTTGTTGAGGAGATCTAGGAGCAGAGAAACATTGCCTGATCCCTTCTTTTCCACAGAATTCTCTCATCAGAAGAGACTCAAACTCAGTGCCATGATCACTTCTGATCAATGCAACTACAGTAGAGTACTCACTCTTAATGGACCTGAGAAAGTCTGTCAGAACATTACAGGTGTCAGACTTGTTCCTAAGAAAGAACACCCAAGTGAATCTTGAGAAGTCATCTACAATCACTAAAGAGTAATGCTTCCCTCCTACGCTTTGTATAGCAGAAGGTCCAAAAAGGTCCAAGTGCAATAAATACAAATTCCTAGGTGAATCACTCTTGGATAAAAACTTAAAACTATTTCTAGTTTGCTTACCTAATTGACAAGCCCTGCAAAGTCCTTCCTTCTTATATGAACCAGATGGGAGTCCTCTAACAAGATTGTCCTTAGAAAGCTTAGATATTGTTCTAAGGTTAATATGTCCAAGCCTTTTATGCTATAATTCATTAGTTTTACTTATAGAATTGAATAAGCAAATATCAGAATTGGCAGAGTCAAAATTGACTAAATAAATATTTCCATGTCTAATACCAGATAATACAGTAATATTTTTATTATTGGTAATAAGACATAAGGAATGATTGAAAGTTACCTGATATCCTTCATCACATAGCTGGCTTATGCTGATGAGGTTGTGCTTCAGACCCTTGACATAGGCTACTTCTTTGAATGTCACTGCTCCAACCTTGATCTGGCCATAGCCTTTGGTTTGTCCACAATTGGAGTCTCCAAGGATCACCTTGGGTCCAAGCTTTGCCTTGTAGTTGTTCAGATTGGCCTTATTTCCTGTCATATGCTTTGAACAGCCACTATCCAAATACCATTGGTCATTCTTTCTTGGATAGCTGTGTACCTATAAAACAGAAAAATAAACTAGTTGTTTTTGACCCAGACTACCTTGGGTCCTTTTATGTTACCACAAAACTCTGAAATAAAAGACATTTCAGGCTGATCCTTGTAACCTCTTGGATGATATCTCCTTGGAGGTATTATCCATTCAGTGAAAGGATTGTAAGTATGTGAAGAAAAAGAATTCTTTAAATTTTTTGTATATCTTCTGTTCGACGAACTGGGCTGAGTTCGTCGATCGCCGTTCGACGAAGGGATGTGCTTTCGTCGAGCGCCGTTCGAATATTGACTATACAAGAAATCTATCTTCAGAGTTCGTCGATCTCTGTTCGACAAATTCGTCTGATTTCGTCGAGCTCCGTTCGACGAATTCTGCTGAATTCCCTTATTCTTTACAGCCTTGATTGAAATGTTTTTATTTTCATCTACAACCTCTTTGCTCTTAGCAGAAATGAATTTTATAGGTGTAGAGAGTATGTTCTTCTTAATTAGAGGTGGCTCACTTGATGAAGCACCCAAGCCCAGTTTGCTATTGAGTCTAGCATTTACTGCACTTGTAATGTCCATCAGTTTGATGCTTCTCCCATTTAGGGATTCTTCAAATTTCTTGGCCTCAGAAAGTTTATTTTCAATGAGAATGATTTGTTCTCTAGAGGCAGCCAAATCTTTCTTAAGATTTACATTTTCTTCACTTATTTGATTCATTTCAGCTAGCTTATTTCTAAGAAAGATTATTTCCTTCTCAGATTTTATTAAGTCTGAGCAAAGAACCTTGAATTCATCTTTGATTTCAACTGAATTGAAATCAAAAGTAGAGATTACCTGATCAGCATCATTTTCAGCTTCTGATTATGATTCTGATCCTTCTTCATCAAAATTGTTAGCTGAGGCATTGATAGCCATCATACAGAAGCTCTTTTCTTCTTCATCATCTTCATCATCAGAAGAGCTGGATGAAGATGCACTTGCTGAATCACTACTTGAGTCATAAATTGCCATCAGGCACTGATCCTTTTCTTTTGATTCTTCTTCATCATCAGAAGAGCTTGATGATGATTCTGATTCAATGTCACTCCAGGTTTCTGCTACAAATCCTTTTCCCTTGTGTTTGTGCTTGTGGGAGGAAGACTTGCTAGAGTGCTTCTTGTCTTCTTTCTCTTTTCTCTTTTCTTTCTTCTGATTCTATGGACATTCTGGCAGAATATGTCCAGGTTTCCTGCAACCATAACAAGTAATTTCTTTAGGATTTGTTTGTTCATTGCTTTTGCATCTGCACTTCTTTGTTTCTTCTGGGCTTCAGTCCACTCAGGTGGTGGAGCAGCATTGTTGTTAGCTGTGGTGTCAGCACTAGTTGTTGCTGTGGGAGCTGGAGGTCCTGTCAAAATCACATTGAAGATTTCCTCATCAATAGAATTCATGTACAACCTAATCCTTGCCTTCCATAGTGCAAACTAACTAAGATTGCACATAGGAGGTCGTGTGCTAGAATATTCTTTGTTTTGTGCCATGTGTTTTTAACAGAAAAAGAAACTCTAAAATAAATTAAGATATAATCGATCTTTATGATTCAGGTATTAGTCTGTAAATATCAACTACCCTCTGATACCAATTGAAAGTGGAGGTTAGATCTTAATGTTACTCTAGAGGGGTGGGGGGGGGGGGGGGGGGGTGAATATAGTATTAAAACTTTTTCCCTTAATTTTATAGCAGAATTAAAATAGTGATATATATATATGTGTATATAGAGTGATTTATAAAAACTAAATAAAAAACAAATCAGCACAGCACAAGCAACACAGAAATTCACAAGCACAGAGACACAATAAATTTTATAGTAGTTCCCCAATAAATCTGGGTACGTCTACTCTTCTACCACACTTGGTAGGATCCACTAGGTTTTTGATCAGGTGCCCTAGCACCAAGGGATTTTTGATCAGGTGTCCACACACCAAGGAGCTTTTGATCAGGTGTTCTAACCAAACCACATTTTTTTGTTCAGGTGCCCTGCCACCAAAAAGGTTTACTTTTGAAGGGAGTAAGAACCCTGTACAAGATGGAATGAAAGGGGTTAGAATGTTCTTCTATGTCAACAATCTGAGAGAAGACTCTAGTGGATGTTGATGGTGTAAAGCTCCCCCTGTCTGATTGAAATTCTTGACAGCTTGAGGATGGAGCTTTCTCTTGAATCAAATTATCTTCCTTGATAAGTTGATGAATCTGAGAGACAGATGTTCCTCAGATTGTTGTTGCTCTATAGAAGATTTGAACTTGCAGCAGAAAGACTGAGAAAATGATCTTGAAGATGTTCTCAGAGAATAGGATGCTGCTTGAGGAAGATGAACTTTTCTTTTTCTCTCTGAAAATATTTCTCTTGACAGAAGCTCTGATATTCTCTATGTCTGCATCTTTTCTTTATTTCTTTCTGGTATGCTATATTTTCTTGAATGAATGCGACTGATTTGAATTTCAAATCTCTCTGAATAGGAATAGAATAATCTGCAATAAATATTTTCTTGGAACTTCCACTGATTCAACTAATCTTAATTCCTTTCCTCTTCCATAATAAATAATATCCTTTTCTAATAAGCCAAACGACTATATTTCTCGATAGAAGGAATTGGAAGGAGAATAAAATTAAAGGAGCAATAAAACTTGTCTTATCTGGAAGAATAACTCCAAATGAAGAAAAGAACTGAATCTGATGGATGAACTGAGTTCAGAGAAATAGAATGACTGATCTGAACAGCTTGAGAGAAATTTCGTTGAGCTCAGATTATATTTCGTCGACCTGAAGGAAGAGTTCGTCGTACTGAACATCTATTAAGAATTCGTCGAACTCAGGCTAGAGTTCATCGATATCAATATAGAGTTCGTCGAACTGAAGAATTCGTCGACCGCTGAGCCTGCTGAACCGCTGAGCCGCTGAGAATCGTCGACCGCTGAGACGCTGAGACTGGAGCACGCCGTTCGTCGAATGCAGAGAGATGACCGTTCATCGAACGCAGAGAGCAGTTCGTCGAACACAGTATAGAGTTCGTCGAACGCAGAGACTTAGAGAAATTCTAAGTTCTAGCTATCTTATCTGCCTAAAACAATGACCCTTTAGACTATACAATGGGGGTCAACTTGATCCTAGTCAACACATAGTAATCCTAGCCCAAATCAGTAATTGAGTTGTTCCAACAAGAGCCCGGTCAGCGGAACCATCCTAGGGGAAAAGAACATAGCCTCCCTGGGAGGTCAACCTGCCTTGCCGGCTAGTGAGAGCCCGGTCAGCGGAACCATCAGAGGGGAAAAGAACATATCCTCCCTGGGATGTCAACCTGCCCTGCCGGCTAGTGAGAGCCCGGTCAGCGAAACCGTCAGAGGGGAAAAGAACATAGCCTCCCTGGTAGGTCAACCTGCCCTGCCAGCTAGTGAGAGCCCGATCAGCGGAACCGTCCGAGGGGAAAAGAACATAGCCTCCCTGGGAGGTCAACCTGCCCTGCCGGCTAGTGAGAGCCCGGTCAGCGGAACCATCCGAGGGGAAAATAACATAGCATCCCTAGGAGGTCAACCTGCCCTGCCAGCTAGTGAGAGCCCGGTCAGAGGAATCATCCGAGGGGAAAAGAATATAGCCTCCCTGGGAGGTCAACCTGCCCTGCCGGCTAGTGAGAGCCCGGTCAGTGGAACCGTCCAAGGGGAAAAGAACATAGCCTCCCTGGGAGGTCAACCTGCCCTGCCGGCTAGTGAGAGCCCAGTCAGCGAAACCGTCCGAGGGGAAAAGAACATAGCCTCCCTGGGAGGTCAACCTGCCCTGCCGGCTAGTGAGAGCCCGGTCAGCGGAACCGTCCGAGGGGAAAAGAACATAGCCTCCCTGGGAGGTCAACCTGCCCTGCCAGCTAGTGAGAGCCCGGTCAGCGGAACCGTCCGAGGGGTAGAAACACTTAGAAAAACTTTTATTACATTAGTCATCCGGTTATACGCAAGAAAACTAAGGAAATAAGCCATCACACTACATTGATTTAAAGAAAAAGCTAAGCACGGAGACCGGGACTTGAACTTCTACTCCCAGGCATGGTCCTCCTCGACCTCCTCTGGTTGCCAACGTTGCGACTTCAGACGCCTTGCCTCCCTCATTTCTAAGAACTCGGGGCAGGTGGATGTCGCGTGACCCTCCTCATCGTGGAAGTCACAGTAAGGTAAGTCCGCCCGGACTCCTCTTCCTCCCTTACGATTTCTTCTTATTCTGTAGCCTATCGCCATGGTTTGCTGAGGTGGTGGAGAGGGTGCCTTCAGTCCCTGCCTCCTCCCTGGGAGGTCGGGTCCCTCTCCCTGGAAGTTGTCCTCCTCTTGGTCGAACTTCCTCTTGGGAGCCCCTATCCTCCCCCCCTGCTGCCTTGCCTCCGGCTCACTCATTTTGGCCAACCTTCTTGCGAACTCCGGGTTGGCCTCCTCACTCTCAACTTCTTCCGCCACCCTTTCCATCAACTCCTCTATTGGGGAAATGATTTATCTTAACACCTAAAAATGAGTAGAATATAAATTCTAAGAATGAAAAATTAGTCTAAGTAAATATGCGTCGAATAGTATTCGACGCAACGTCGAAGTGTAGTCATCGTTCCTCTCAGAATGAGTCGAAGTAACTCTAAACAGAATTCAACGTAACCTATGTCGACGTAACTCTGACTTCTAGTCGACGCTAGTGAAGTCGACGCACCTTAGTCGACGCACCTTCTATATTCTCCTCTCGACGTCCAGCCAGTCTGAAATCGACGCTACCGTCGAATAGTAATCGACGCACGTCGATTCCTATGACAAATTCAAAACATTCCAGATCTCTTTCCTTCTTCTTGTAGATCTGATTCTTATGGAATTATATTATTCTTTTATAGCCATTCTGAATCAGTCTTTCCTTCTAATTGATTCTTGGCTAAATTGATTAAGTTTATTATGGATATTATTTGAAGTCAGAATGATCTCTTTCCTTCTACAAAAATATTGATTATGAAATCTTTCCTCTCTTGCTATTTCTTTGACTGCTAATTGATTATTCTCCTATAATATTCTTTGAATAAACAGAGCTATAAATAAGAGGGAAGTCGGCAGAGAAGATCAAGAAGTGATCCACTCCATACATTTGAAAATAGAGGAAAAGCTCCCAAGATAAAAGTGAGAAAAGCTGAGAGAAGTGATAATGTGCTGAAGCAAACAACAAGCTTTCTTCTTCTTCTCTTTCTGAAGCCATACTGCTGCAATCTCTGATAGCTCTCATTGAAAGAGAAAAAGGCCTACAATCTCCTTCTCACTATAGAAGAGAGATTTCATTCACTATTTCTTGTGCTTCCAATCTTCTTGCGAAGAAGAAGATTCTTCCTTGTTTCAATTACTTCTTCTACTTCTTCTTATCTTCATTTCATTTTCAAACGGTGTAAAAGAGTTTTTAGAATCTCTCTTCAAAAAATTCAGTTGTACTGGTTCTAAGAGTCTCCTTATCAAAAGACTCAGGTTGGTTCTAAGAGTCTCCTTAACAAAAGATTCAATGCAAGATAGTGAATTCCTACCAAGGGGGTAGAAGAGTGGACTACCCAAAGTTTGGGGAACCACTATATTTCTTTGTGTTGTGCTGTGATTTTCTTTTTGCTATTCCTTTGTTTATTTGTTTAATTCTTGTTGGTGTGTGGGAAGCTTAAAACTTTGAATAGTACACATATATATATTTGTTAACTTTGCACAAAATATTTTTTAAATCTCTATTCACCCCCCCCCCCCCCCCTCTAGAGAATTCTAGTGAGGTTAACTGTGCACTTTCAATTGGTATCAGAGGGAGGTTGATCAAAAAGGGATAACTCCTTGATCAAAAAGATCCTACCTCATATATATATATATATTTCAAAATTTTTTTATGGCACAAATCAAAGATTATGCTTCCACCAGACCACCAATTTGCAACCTTGAAAAGTTTGCACTTTGGAAAACAAGAATTAGGATCTATATGAATTCTATTGATGAAGTTTTGTTTAATGTTATTTTGACAGGTCCTCCCAAGCCCTATAGAAAGGACTCAAGTGGTAAAGTGACTCAAACACTTGTCCCAAGGGCTGAGTGGACAGTTGAAGAGAAGAAGGCAGGAACAAGTGATGCAAAAGCTGTGAACATTCTTGTCTCAACCCTCTCAGATGAAATCTTTCAAAAGGTTGTTGACTGTGAATCAGCCAAAGAAATATGGGAGGCTCTTACAAAGATAGTAGAAGGAAGTGCTGATGAAAGGAAAGATAGAAAGGCTCTATTGATCTCTCAATATGAGAACTTTCAAAAGAAGCATGAAGAAAGCATATCTGAGATGTATGACAGATCCAGTCTGATCATCAATCAATTAAGGAGCTTGGATAGAGATATCTCTCTCACAGAGATCAATGACAAATTGTTAATGAGTCTCCCAAGTTCATGGGACTCAAGAATATGGGCAATAAGGGATACTAGAGGACAAAAGGAAATCTCAACAGATGCCCTCTTAGGAAAACTCAAATCCTATGAGCAACTACTGAAAACCAGAGAAGAGAAGGAAAGAAGGGAAAACACTCCAACCTCCTCAAAAGATAGAAACATTGCATTAAAAGCAACAGAAGAGGAAACCCATGTTACTGAAGAAGAATTATTCAGCCTCCTGGCCAGAAGATTCAAGAAATGGGTCTAGAAAGATGGGTCTAGAAGGTTAGAGTCAAAACCAAGGTATGATAAGACTCCTACTAAAGAAATTATTTGTCACTCCTACAGGAAAACTGGACATATTGCTCCAGAATGTCCAGAAAATGCTGAGAAAAAGAAAGATCTGAAAAAGAAAGATCTCAAGAGGAAGGAGAAGAAGAAAGAAAGAGGCTTCATTGTAGAAGCTTGGAGTGAAACAGACTCTGAAGACAGCACCTCATATAAAAGTGACAATGAAGAGTCTAAGCAAGAAGACCTATGCCTAATGGCTCTTGGAAGCATAGAAGAAGAATGTGTTGCTGAATCATGGAGTGAAACATGATCAGAAGGAAGCATCTCTTCAACAGCAAAAGCAAATAGCCTTATCCTCATAGAGGAATCCGAGGATAAGGGAGAGGTAAGCATTTTTGATGAAATAGATTTTCTCTGTGAAGATTTCAAAAATGATTTTAAGGGATTCTGCTTAGATCAACTAAAAGCTGAACAAGAAATTAAGGATCTAAAAGAACAAATTAATATGAGAAAAATAGAAGATACATGTTCAAAAAATTATGAACTAAGGTGTAAAATCTATAAAACAGAAAAGGAAATAAATAGTGCTAAAATAGAAAATCAACTCCTTAAGAATAAGGTATCCCAAGCAAAAGCTTTTGAAGAATCTATAAAAGTCAGAAGCCAAACACTTAAAGAAATCACTGAAAAACAAACAATCAGACATAAGAATCTGGGGCTAGGGGCTGATCCTTCAACTAGTTCAATACCATCTACCAAACCTGCTTGGATGAGCCCTGTTAAATTTACTAAACCCATCAAATCAACAAACTTAGAAGGAGAATCACAAAATAAAGAAGACCTCACCTTCAAAGAGATAAACCACTTTGATGAATCATCATCATACCATTCAGAAGAAGACTTACAAACTCATTCTAAGAAGGCTACTAGGCCAAAAGAAACAATTCATAAAGAAATAAATCTTCAACCAGAAAAAGGGAAAAATAAAATCTGTGAAGACACAATTGCGTCGACTTCATATTGACGTATGAATGATAGTATGTCGAATTCTACTCGACGCAATCTCTCAGATGCTTCGACCTCAAATCGACGCATGAATAAAATTACGTCGACTTTCAATCGACGCAACTACTCCCATGCATCGATTCCAGATCAACGCAATCTAGAGAACGCGCCGAATATAAATCGATGCAACTCTCATCATACGTCGAATAGATATCGATGCATAAAACCTCAGAGCAACCTAAATACAGGACATAGCTATTCTTCAAAAACTTTCTATCTTAATCCCTATTCAGGACCCATTCATCCTGATCAAAATTTCTATCCTAATCAAAACTTTCATCCTGATCAAAACTTTTATCCTAATCAACATCTCTATCCCTCTCTAAACTTAAATTCTCATAATCTAAAGACAATTAGGTGTTATATCTGTAATAAAATTGGCCACACTGCCAAACAATGTTGGCACAATCAATCCAATTGTTTATACAATTAGTCCAAGGGTGACTTAGAAAACCTTAGGATTAGGAAGAAATAATCTCTCAAGCAAAACCTGGAATCTTCAGACAAAGTAATAGTCACGTCGATCTCTTAATCGACGCATACATCGATAGGAAACCCTATCAGACTATACCGACGCATACATCGACTTCCACTCGACGCAACGTCGACTTCATGAAAAAGAGCGGCAATACTAAAATATTTTCGGTCACATCTACTATTGTACCGAATAAACCTCGAATTGTATCTAGTATCGACGTTTCACCTGACTTAAATAGACTCTTCAGTGAAAATTCAGCACGCTCCTTGCATCTCTCATCCTTCTCATTCCTCAGTCCAGCCATCTCTTCCTCTATCTCAGTGACCTAAATGGCTCCCAAGATCAACTCTGGTTTCGATATTGATCTTGAATCCTTCCAAGCGGCCGCCGAAAACTATAAGAGCATCATAACTCTCTTCACTGAAGCTGGTCTAGACAAACTCATTTCCACAAGATGCAGACTCCTAGAGACAGAACTCACTGAGTTAATGAATCATGTTCAGATATCTGAACAAGGAGAGATCACAGGAACACTCTATGAGACACCTGTCTCAATCTCTGCAGAACACCTTAGGGACACTTTTGATCTTCCATCAGGTACACTATCCTTGTTCAAATCAGAAAGGGAAAGCAAATTATTTTCTAAGAGTAACTAAATAAATCGCCATCATCATTCCCTTATCAGGTGATGAACCTGTGGAACTCACCCCTGAGGAAATAAAAAATCTATTACTCATCATGAAGTTCTCCAAAGATAGACCAATCCACCTGAAGAAAATAGATTTTTCTGATGAATATAGGCTATTGGCAGACATAGTAGGAAAAGTTCTACTATGCAAAATCTCTGCCCATGATGCAGTGCCCAAGCAGCAACTGAACATCATGGGGGTCCTTGTGCTGAAAAAGAAGGTTGACTGGGCCAGCTGCTTACTAAAAATGATAGGCTACAAATATTCTCACAAAGAGAATGCCTATATGAGGATTATGAGTCAGGTACTCCTCCACTCCTTCCCTGACCTATGTAGGTCAAAAGGAATCCCCATTCCCCCTGGAAAAAGGATGTCCATAGCCGTCTTCTCAAAATGGACCAGGCAAATCCCCAAGCCTGGTGCCATTCCTGACAGGACTCTCTCTCCTCCTAACTCTCCTGTGCATCCATCTTCACCTCCTCCTCCACATACAAACATCTCTTCTCTACCAACATCATCCACACCAATAGTCTCTACTACCATAACAACTCCTATCTTACCTACATCTTCACATACACCTGCTCAACCCTCCTCTATTCCTCCACCTCCTCCACCATGCTCCAACACACCTTCATCACCTCCACCTCCACTATTATCTCCTACTCCAACACACCTTGAACCATCTCCATCCACTGACACTCTCATCACCCAGTGTATCCAGTCAGCAGCCCAAAAATTTCAAGAAATGCTGGATGGACACTGCTCCCAACTTCACTTCTCCATCATGCACATGCAAACCCAAATAAATGGGGTCAATGCCTCTGTGCAAAGTTTGAAGTCCTCTGTCTCTTCCTCTATGGTGACCAGGTCTTTCTTAACCTCCTTGGCTAAGAAGGTCAAGAAGGGGGAGAAATTAGATGAAGAGCAGCTCTCAAGTCACAAATCTCTCTCACACAAGTCCTTTCCTACTTCAAAATCTGATAGTCTTGCACTGCTTAAGACAATTGGGAATGAATTAGTATCAGAGCTACATACTGAGGACCAGATAACAGATGTACTCTCTATATCAAAAGAAGCCACACAACAAGTTGTTCTCTTTCAAGGGGAGGCTAGCAGAGCAGAGAGAGAAGTTGAAAAAGAAACTAATGTTGAAAAAGAAGCTGAAGCTCAGGGGGAGCCAAATGCTGACATAACTGAAGCTGGAGCTGAGAAAGAAACTGAAGAGGCAGAAGTAAAAGAAAAGGAAGTTCCATCTCAGGGGGAGCAAACTGCTGTGACTCAGGAGGAGCTGAGTGAATCACCTGTTACTGAGAAGGAGCAACCCACTTCTCTAAAAACTTTAGTATTCACTAGGAAAAGAAAAACCCCTCCTACCCCTCCTGAGTGATGTGTTGAACAATGTTGATATACTCTTTCCTCCATGCTTAAATACTATTTATGAAGTCTGTGTATATGATTCTATTTTCATCTGATTACTTAACATATTTCTTTTCTATATAAATGCCTTGCTGTGTTGATTAAAAGCTGGTACAACTTCTCCCTGAATAGTGTTAAGACAAATAGGGGGAGATTGTTGGGGAAATGATTTATCATAACCCCTAAAAATGAGTAGAATATAAATTCTAAGAATGAAAAATTAGTCTAAGTAAATATGCGTCGAATAGTATTCGACGCAACGTCGAAGTGTAGTCTTCGTTCCTCTCAGAATGAGTCGAAGTAACTATAAATAGAATTTGACGTAACCTATGTCGACGTAACTCTGAATTATAGTCGACGTATCTAGTGAAGTCGACGCACCTTAGTCGACGCACCTTCTATATTCTCCTCTTGACGTCCAGCTAGTTTCAAATCGACGCTACCGTTGAATAGTAATCGACGCACGTCGATTCCTATGACAAATTCAAAACACGCCAGATCTCTTTCCTTCTTCTTGTAGATCTGATTCTTATGGAATTATATTATTCTTTTATAGCCGTTCTGAATCAGTCTTTCCTTCTAATTGATTCTTGGCTAAATTGATTAAGTTTATTATGGATATTATTTGAAATCAGAATGATCTTGTTGGAACATGGTTTTCCGCATCTCCTAGGTTTGAGAATAACAAATCCCATGTATTTGATCTTGTGTGTTCAAGTGTGCAGGTTATCCAGGTCCACATGACTCAAGGAGGACACATGAAGACTGCCCCGAATTTGAGGCAAAAATTCCATAATGGCCACTAGCGCCGACGGTAGTGATAGCGCCCGGCGCTAGCGTCGTTTTGTGCATTTCTGGCAACTTATTTAGAAGGAGCTAACGCTCGGCGGTATCAGGTAGCGCCGGCGGTATCGTGACGCACATGAGGCACAGAAGCCAGGTTGCCGCGGATAGGAGATTCTGCCGCGCAAAATGTTTCTTAATCCGGGCTAGCGCCGGCGGTAGCGCTAGCGCCGGCGGTAGCGCTAGCGCCGGCGGTAGCGCTTGTTCTATAAAAGGACCCCCTCTCCTCACGAATTATATCATCCATTGCATACACCTTAGAGAGAGAGAGAGATTGCTCGAGTTGCAGAGGCCTTCCTTGGCCGAATTCTGAAGTCCTAGCGAAGCGCTGCCAATTTCTGAAGGAGGATTCCATCACGCCGAATCCAAACGAAGTCCGCCTCAACAAACGCTGATTCTCCAGCGGATCTTCGCCTCCTCGTTCATAAGTTCATCTTGAGGGAGTTTTTAATTATTGTTATTTGATTTCTCTTTTATCATTGTAAGCGGTAGTGAAATCACCTCGTGTTGGCGACTAGGTCTGTGGTAGACTTAGGGCTGAAATTCGCCTCGTGTTGGCGACTAGATCTAGGCTAGGTCTAGGGGGCTCAAGGCCACATCCGGGGAAGGATTGGCTAGAGCGGCTTAAGGCCGAATCCAGGGGAGGATAAGGCTAGGGCCACCGGTTTGCGGGGAAGCGAGTCGGGATAGAAAACGAAAAGAGTTTTAAAATATTCGCCTCCGGATCTCTAGCGTCATAAGAGATCAAGTTTTGTAAAACTTATTCAATATGAATAAAAGCATGTCTCTTCCTTTTTGTTTTACATAACTTCTTACTGTTTTAATCCTGCAATATTTCTATGTTTTCCAAATAAATACTAAACTTTTTGAAAACCCTTATTCACCCCCCCTCTAAGGGCCCCTACCGATCCAACAAGTGGTATCAGAGCGGTTTTGTTCCAATCAGCTTAACAACCAGGAACAATGGCGTCTCATGATCTCGCTTTTCCTGAGGGTCAAGGGGTTAGTCGACCACCTCTCTTTAATGGGTCAGATTTTAACTACTAGAAAAATCGAATGATGTGTTTTCTTATGACCATGGATGTAGAAATATGGAACATGGTAGAAGTACGGTACTCTCCGCCTACAACTGTAGTAGGAGAGGCGACATTAGCAAATCCTAAAGATAAATGGGATGACAACGATAAACTAAAGTGTAAAAATAATGCTAAAGCAATGAACGCTTTATATTGCGCTTTAAATAGGACTGAGTTTAATAGAATTTCTGCATGCACAACTGCTTATGATATTTGGAATCAATTGGAAGTTACTCACGAAGGTACATCGCAGGTGAAAGATGCCAAGCTGTTTCAACTGGAATCTGAATACGAAAAATTCAGGATGGACACAGAAGAAGACATCAACTCAATGTACACTCGCTTCACAAAGATTGTCAACGCATCAAAGGCACTTGGAAAGACCTACTCCGACGGGGACTTGGTGAGGAAAATTCTTCGTTCCTTACCTCCAAGGTTCAATCCGAAGGTGACAGCCATCTCGGAGTCGCACAACTTAAGAACGCTCCAGATCGAGAATCTCATTGGGAATCTCAAAACCCATCAGGTAGAATTACAAATTCAACATGACGAATACAACAAAGAGCCGAAGAAAAAGGCGTTGGCGCTGACATCAAAGAAGGAGTGCATCGAAGAGGACGGTGATGATGAAGAAGGACTCCTGGTGAAGAATTTCAAGAAGTTCATCAGAAATCCAGAGAGAAGGAACACATTCCGAAAATTCTTCCAAAAAGATACTCGACGAAAGGGATCCTCCTCTTCATCGAAGAAAGAAAAAGGAAGCGATGACGAAGAAGAAAGGCCACCTCCAGAATGCTATCACTGCAGAAAAATCGGGCACATTCGGAGCCAGTGCCCAAAATACCAAAAGGAACGGAAAGAACAAAAGAAAGCAAAAGAAAAGAAGAAAGTGCTGAAGGCCGCTACTTGGGATGACTCTTCCTCTGAAGAGTCAAACGGTTCTGAGTCGAGTAGTGAGGAGGAAGCAAACTTGTGCTTAATGGCCAAAAGCGACGATGATGACACCAGTGTTCTTAGCGACACTGAGGTATATCCTCCTACCTTTGATGAACTTTATGATAAATTTGTTTTATTAAATCATGAAAATGAATCTATTATAAAAGAAAATCGTAGGCTCACAAAAAATTTAGTCTCTCTTGAAAAAAGAAAAGTTTCATGTCAAGAATGTGAGCACTCTTTATTTATGATAAAAGAACTTAAAGTTTCTCTCTCTAATGCCCTTTCACAAAACAAAATCATTGCAAAAGAAAAAGGGGACTTAGAGAGAAAATTGAAAACTTCTATATTACAAATTGAAAAGAACAAAAAAGGTTTTGAAAACAAATGTGTTATGATTGTTCAAGAAAATACATCTCTTAAAAAACAAAATCAAAATCTCAATTTAGCCATAACCAAATTCCGGATTGGTCAAAAATCCCTGGATATGCTTCTGGGTAATCAATGCTTTGGGTCTGGAAAAATCGGACTCGGATATAAAAGTGAACACTACCGCCCGGCGCTAGCTACTAAAGCCGGCGATAGCTCTAAAGTTAAAAATTCTTCTAGTTTTTCTTATATACAAACACCATCCAGCAAGGGCAACATAGAAACTCAGAAAAGGGTCTCAACCCCCTTTATTTCGTGTGCTAATTGTCTTAAATTTGGACACACGTCTGGCTCTTGCAGGAATATAATAAATCAACGGTCATTAAAACAAATCTGGGTACCTAAGAAATCCACTTACTCTATGGGTGGTACCTCTTGGGTATCTGGGTCTTTACTCTCATCCTCTTTCTAGATTTGCAGGAAGGCTAAGGAAACAGAAGACGTGTGGTATTTGGACTCAGGCTGCTCCAAACACATGACGGGCAATAAAGCAAAATTCCTTAGCCTAGAAAAGAAGAAAGGAGGAATAGTAACGTTTGGCGATAACGGCAAAGGAAGGATCATGGGAGTTGGTACAGTGGGTAACGCATCTTTTCTTATATCAAATGTGCTTTATGTGAAAGGATTAAAACATAACCTAATATGTATAAGTCAACTGTGTGATAAAGGTTTAGACGTTCTTTTTGAATCTTCCACTAACCTTTGCAAGATTGTTAATCCTAAAACAAAAGATGTGTTATTAACTGCACCTAGAATTCATAATGTTTACATAGTTTCATTTCATGATCTTTCTAAATCTTCTATAAAATGTTTTATAACGAAAAATGATGAATTAGAATTATGGCATAGACGCTTAGGCCACGCTAGTACAAAGCTCATCTTAAAACTAGCAAAAAGAGAATTGATTAGAGGATTGCCTAAGTTGAATGGAAATTTATCTTCATTATGCTCTCCATGCCAGAAAGGCAAATTTACTAAGACATCTTTTAAAAGTAAAAATGAAATTTCTACATCAAAACCTCTGCAATTAATTCATATGGATCTTTTTGGTCCCGTTAACACTGCGAGTCTTGGTGGTAGATTATACACTTATGTTCTCATAGATGACTATTCTAGATATTGTTGGACTTTATTTCTCTCCTCCAAATCTGATGCATTTTGCGAATTTTCAAAATTATGTACTCGCATTCAAAATGAATTAGATTTAAAAATAAAATGCATTCGCTCAGATCATGGAGGTGAATTTGAAAATGAAAATTTTAAATCTGTTTGTGACATGTTAGGTATTAAGCATGAGTTCTCTGCTCCACGCACACCTCAACAAAATGGTGTTGTAGAATGAAAAAATAGGACAATACAAGAACTTGCACGCACAATGCTATCTGAATATAAATTACCTAAGTATTTTTGGGCAGAAGCTGTAAGCACTGCATGCTATGTAATGAATAGAGTTATGCTTCGCCCATCATTATCTCTCACACCATATGAACTCTACTATCAAAAGAAACCTAACGTATCGTATTTTAGAGTATTTGGATGTAAATGCTTCATTCTTAATACAAAAGACTCTTAAGGAAAATTTGACAAAAAATGCGATGAAGGAATATTTCTTGGTTACTCTTCAACTAGTAAAGCATATAGAATATTTAATAAAAGATCAAGCAAGGTTGAAGAGTCAATTAATGTCAGATTTGATGAGTTTGTTCCATGTGTAGAAAAGCTCCCTACAGGTACCGATGATGAACCTTTGCCATCCTTGGAGCACGACAAAGAAGAACCATCCAAAGAAGAGGAGGAGAAGTCAAAAGAAGATGACTATGTACCTCCAAGCATTCTAAACTTCTCCAAAAATCATCCAAAGGAGCTAATCATTGGGGAACCTTCTACTGGGGTAAGAACTCGGTCCTCTCTTCATGAAACATTTTCAAATATTTGCTTTGTATCTGAAATTGAACCTAAAAACGTTTCCACCGCTTTAAATGACGAATTTTGGTTTTTGGCAATGAATGAAGAGTTAGGACAATTTGAAAGAAATAAAGTTTGGAATTTAGTAGAAAAACCATCTAATCATCCAATTATTGGCGTAAAATGGATTTTTAAAAATAAACTAGATGGTGAATCTAGGATTGTAAGAAATAAAGCACGCTTAGTTGCTCAAGGCTATTCACAAATCGAGGGGGTAGATTTTGAAGAAACTTTTGCACCCGTAGCTCGCTTAGAATCTATACGAATATTTTTGGCATTTGCGAGTTTTAAAAGAATAAAATTATTTCAAATGGATGTTAAAAGTACTTTTTTTAAACGGGTTTATTAAAGAAGAAGTTTATGTAGAACAACCCCCCGGTTTCATAAATGAAAGATTTCGAAATCATGTTTACAAATTAGAAAATGCGCTTTATGGTTTAAAACAAGCGCCTCGTGCCTTGTATGATCGTCTTACATCGTTTTTGTTAGAGCCCGGTTATGTTATGGGAAGTGCAGACAACACACTCTTCATTAAGCATAAAAATAATGAATTAATTATTCTACAAATATATGTTGATGACATCATTTTTGGAGCCAATAATGAAGAGTTGTGTAATGAAGTAGTCTTAATAATGAAAAATGAATTTGAAATGAGTCTTGTAGGAGAACTATCATATTTTCTTGGTTTTCAAATTTCACAAAGAACTGATGGTATTTTTCTGTGTCAATCAAAATATGTTCACGATATGCTTAAATGATTTGGTTTTGAAAATTTTAAACAAGCTTCTACTCCTATGAGTGCTTCTTTAAAACTAGGAAAAGATGACTCTGGAATTTCTATTGATCAAACGCTATATAGAGGAATGATAGGTTCTCTTCTTTATTTAAGTGCATCTAGACCAGATATAATGTTTGCTGTATGTTTATGTGCTCGCTTTCAAGCCGATCCAAAAGAATCTCATTTAAAAGCGGTAAAACGTATTTTTCGTTATCTAATAGGGTCATCTAAACTAGGATTATGGTACCCACATAATGACTCTTTCACACTCCACGGCTATTCCGATTCGGACTACGCCGGGTGCTCACTAGATAGAAAAAGCACTAGCGGTACGTGTCATTTTTTAGGACCCTCTTTAGTTGCTTGGTCTAGTAGAAAACAATCTTCGGTTGCACTCTCCACCACGGAGGCCGAATATATCACACTTGGTAGTTGTTGTGCACAAGCATTATGGATGAGCCAAACACTAGAGGACTTTGGATTTCATCTCAAAAACATAGATCTTAAATGTGACAACAAAAGTGCAATAGACCTCACATATAATCCTGTACACCATTCTAGATCCAAACACATCGACGTTCGTCATCATTTCATTAGGGATCACATTAAGAAAGAAAATGTAAAAGTAAGCTTCATTGGGACAGACTCTCAACTCGCTGACATATTCACTAAACCTCTTCCCGATGCACGATTTCGTTTATTACGACTTGAGTTAGGTGTGCTAGATCTTACAAGTTAAAACATGCTCACAAATACAAACTTCTTCACTTTTAACCATCAAAAACATCTCCTAAAAATCTGCACTTTCAGCATGAAACTACTATTGGGACACCTAATCAAAATCAACAATCAAAATTTTCATAACCCTAAAAAATCACTTACTGTTTCCCGCGCTAGCGCTAGCGTCGAGGTTCGAATTTTTGTGTTTTTAAAATTTTGAAAAATTTCTAAAAATATCTTGATCTATATGTACTATTTAGTTTTGCCCATATGATTTTATTTTATTTTTGAAAAATCAAAATACAAAAATATAAAATCCAACTTACAAAAAAAATTATGTTTTGCCTTTTATTTTTGTTTTGTGGTTAAAGTTTATCTTTCAAAAATCAAATACAAAACTACAAAAACCAAATTACAAAAAATATGTTTTTGTGATGTTTTTTTCTTTATCTAAAAGTTCATCTTTATGCAAAATTACAAAAGCAAAAATTACAAAAAATGTGCTTTCATTTGCTAAAATCAAATACAAAAATATAAAACTTTAAAACTATAAAAACAAAAACACTATGATTTTTTTTGAGAAAACTCAAGCATGGTCTCCTCTACTATTTAGAAGATCTACAATGTTGCAATTTATCTTTTTAAACTACTTTGGACATTGTCTTCCTTCGTGCTTTGATATATCTATTCAAATGTGCATCAATTATAGTTTAAAAGTTGTGTAGGATTAAGCTTAGCATGCCTCTAAGTATGAGAAATGCTTTATGTTTGATAATGATATTTATTCATTCACTTTTTTGGCATTGTCTACATATGCCTTTAATCTAAGAATGCTTGTGTATGTTTTGTATTAGTACAAATAAATTAAAATTGCACAAGTATCTTACCTACACTCCTTCTTTTGCACTCTTAAAAATTAAGAAAAGTGGTTATATTTTTTCTTTCTCATAAAATCTATTGATTTGCAAAACAAGTGTATTCGGAGAACTTTGTACAAAACAAAATTATAAAATAAATGACAGATAACTCCACCAAGCACTACTTGAATCTCCTGATAAGTCTTAATGAGCAT
Organism: Dactylorhiza incarnata; assembly: GCA_033032865.1. Lineage (NCBI taxonomy): Eukaryota > Viridiplantae > Streptophyta > Magnoliopsida > Asparagales > Orchidaceae > Dactylorhiza > Dactylorhiza incarnata. The sequence goes on from JAWHQI010000067.1 coordinate 471,074, forward strand.
TGTGAGGTTGAGCACCTTGGAAAGAATAATAAAGTGTCTTGTGCAAATCAAATCTTTCTTTCAACACTAAGAAAAACCACTTTCTCTTAAGTACACCGGATCACTAATCTCACAATTCAAAATAAAATATGTGATCCCCCAAGCACTACTTTGCACCCTGATAAGTCTTGATGAGCATTGTGTGTGCAAAGCACCTTGGTAGTTGTACGTTTCTTTTTGTGCATTAAAGTGTGTGGAAGTAATCTTATTTGTGTTTTATTGTGCTTCTTACTTTACATATTACTTGTATTTTGGATTAAAACATTTGTTTACTCTCCTCAAAATTACACTTATGTGCACATCATTATCTTCCATAACACTTCTTCTCATGAGTATTGGATCCTAATGCAAATTCAATATTACTTGTTATTTATGAAATGCACTAGATAACCTAGCATGTGTTCTACAATGTTTTGTATGTTTTTGAAATAAAGAATTAAAGTAACATTATGGTCATCTTTTTTTATCAACATTATTTCATGCTTGGTTATTCTAAAAATTAAAACTGCAAACTGATTACCAAAAAAAAACATCTTTTTGTGATCTTTAACTTATTTTTTTTTGGATTATCACTTGCTATAAGTCTTCCGCATCTTAACCATATAAGTGTGTTTCTCTTGCGCTTTCATGCTTACTTCATATCTTGTATTATGTGCTTCATCACTTATTCTTACAAACTCCTATCTTTCCTTAAGTGATCGATTTCCTTGGAACACTCTTTATTGGTTACTTCTAACATAAAAATCTTTTATGATAACAACTCTGAATATTTTGTAATACTTATAACTCTGATCTAGTTCAATGAAAAACAATTCTAAAACCTCCTTATCATTTACTTCAAAAGCTCGATCATGCCTTCTATTTTAGTTACATTTTTTTTGGTGTGTTGTATCCCTACCCTCTTTTGCTAATAACAAAGGGGGAGAACTAACATGATAAATCCAGATGATAGCTTACATATTAGGGGAGCACTCACTTAGGGGGAGCACCGATTTAGGGGGAGCAAGTCTAACATGCTAGAATAAATTATTATCCTAAGTCATCACTCTCACACACACATAATTATTGTTTCATCATGCTTATCTATTAATGCTTTGATTTATCATTAATGGATTTGTTATTACCAAAAGGGGGAGTTTGTTGGAACATGGTTTTCCGCATCTCCTAGGTTTGAGAATAACAAATCCCATGTATTTGATCTTGTGTGTTAAAGTGTGCAGGTTATCCAGGTCCACATGACTCAAGGAGGACACATGAAGACTGCCCCCAAATTTGAGGCAAAAATTCCATAATGTCCACTAGCGCCGGCGGTAGTGATAGCGCCCAGCGCTAGCGTCGTTTTGCGCGTTTCCGGCAACTTATTTAGAAGGAGCTAACGCCCGGCGGTATCAGGTAGCGCCGGAGGTATCGTGACGCACATGAGGCATAGAAGCCAGGTTGTCGCGGATAGGAGATTCTGCCGCGCAAAATGTTTCTTAATCCGGGCTAGCGCCGGCGGTAGCGCTTGTTCTATAAAAGGACCCCCTCTCCTCACGAATTATATCATCCATTGCATACACCTCAGAGAGAGAGAGAGAGAGAGATTGCTCGAGTTGCAGAGGCCTTCCTTGGCCGAAGTCTGAAGTCCTAGCGAAGCGCTGCCAATTTCTGAAGGAGGATTCCATCACGCCGAATCCGAACGAAGTCCGCTTCAACAAACGTTGATTCTCCAGCGGATCTTCGCCTCCTCGTTCAGAAGTTCATCTTGAGGGAGTTTTTAATTATTGTTATTTCATTTCTCTTTTATCATTGTAAGCGGTAGTGAAATCGCCTCGTGTTGGCGACTAGGTCTGTGGTAGACTTAGGGCTGAAATTCGCCTCGTGTTGGCGACTAGATCTAGGCTAGGTCTAGGGGGCTCAAGGCCACATCCGGGGAAGGATTGGCTAGAGCGGCTTGAGGCCGAATCCAGGGGAGGATAAGGCTAGGGCCACCGGTTTGCGGGGAAGCGAGTCGGGATAGAAAATGAGAAGAGTTTTAAAATATTCGCCTCCGAATCTCTAGCGTCATAAGAGATCAAGTTTTGTAAAACTTATTCAATATGAATAAAAGCATGTCTCTTCCTTTTTGTTTTACATAACTTCTTACTATTTTAATCCTGCAATATTTCTATGTTTTCCAAATAAATACTAAACTTTTTGAAAACCCTTATTCACCCCCCTCTAAGGGCGCCTACCGATCCAACAGATCTCTTTCCTTCTACAGAAATATTGATTATGGAATCTTTCCTCTCTTGCTATTTCTCTGACTGCTAATTGATTATTCTCCTATAATATTCTTTGAATAAACAGATCTATAAATAAGAGGGAAGTCGGCAGAGAAGAACAAGAAGTGATCCACTTCATACATTTTAAAATAGAGGAAAAGCTCCCAAGAGAAAAGTGAGAAAAGCTGAGAGAAGTGATAGTGTGCTGAAGCAAACAACAAGCTTTCTTCTTCTTCTTCTCTTTCTGAAGCCATACTGCTGCAATCTCTGATATCTCTCATTGAAAGAGGAAAAGGCCTACAATCTCCTTCTCACTATAGAAGAGAGATTTCATTCACTATTTCTTGTGCTTCCAATCTTCTTGCTAAGAAGAAGATTCTTCCTTGTTTCAATTACTTCTTCTACTTCTTCTTCTTATCTTCATTTCATTTTCAAACAGTGTAAATGAGTTTTTAGAATCTCTCTTCAAAAAATTCAGTTGTACTGGTTCTAAGAGTCTCCTTATCAAAAGACTCAGGCTGGTTCTAAGAGTCTCCTTAACAAAAGACTCAATGCAAGATAGTGAATTCCTACCAAGGGGGTAGAAGAGTGGACTACCCAAAGTTTGGGGAACCACTATATTTCTTTGTGTTGTGCTGTGATTTTCTTTTTGCTATTCCTTTGTTTATTTGCTTAATTCTTGTTGGTGTGTGGGAAGCTTAAAACTTTGAATAGTACACATATATATATTTGTTAACTTTGCACAAAATATTTTTTAAATCTCTATTCACCCCCCCCCCCCCCCCCCCCTCTAGAGAATTCTAGTGAGGTTAATTGTGCACTTTCATCCTCAAAAGACAAAAGAGCTCTCCTCTTGAGGTCCCTCTTGAAGAATCCCCCCTGCAGCCCCATGATGAAAGCGAGCTGGAGGGTGTAGCCTGACACCTCTTAGGTGAGGAGAACCTCCTCCTAGAACCAGTCAACATAGTGAGCCAGTGACTCCCCTAGCTCTTGCTTGATCTTGAAAAGTGCTCCTCTTCCTTGATGTCGAGAAGCGTAGCAGGAAACCTCGACGCAAGTCTTTGAAGGCATAGATGGATCCCGCAGGGAGCTGGTGGAACCAATCTCTAGCCTTCTCCTTCAGAGTTGCCGCGAAGAGTCGACACTTGAAAGCGTCCGACATAGGTCTGATGGAGACCATGTCCTCAAACCACTGCAGGTGCAGGACGGGGTAATCCTTGACGGAGAAGTGAGACATCTCCAACCTTCCGGACCCCTCTGGGACCGCGGCCGAGAGGATCAGCTCACTTAAAGGATTTCCCATGCTCGCCCCCTTTGGGGCTAGGCGAGTGGGTGCTGGCCGCCTCCCCACTTGCCCCCTTGGGGCTGGGCGAGTGGGGGTTTGGGACCTCCCCACTCGCCCCCTTGGGGCTGGGCGAGTGGGGGTCTGGGACCTCCCCACTCGCCCCCTCCTAGGGGACTGGGCGAGTGAGGGCCGAATGCCTCCCCACTCCCCCCACTTGCAACTCCTTCCTGGGCTGCTGGCCTGAAGGGCTCTCGCCCACCTGCTGAGACGGGACCTCTGGACCACTTCCTCTCCTACCTTCGCCTATCGTGGCGAAAGTTAGCTGCAAGGTCTGCAGGACCTCCCACTTGAAACTTTCAAACATCTCCAACGTCACTCCAACCACTGGGGGTTGCGAGTGGCCTGAGTCAGATCCTCCACCTCCATCCATGGAGCTCATCTTGAGAGTTTCTTGAGTTGGTCACTCTCCACGCTCACCGCACCATAAATGTTGAAACCAGTATATGATCTCTGTGGAGTTCGGGGCCCCCAACAAGTTGGGGGGCAACTAGCACTTTAAATGTTGAAAGCAAGACTTGTGAACAAGACTTAGTATCTGTGGAGTTCGGGCCCTCAACAAGTCGAGGGGTGACCTCACACTTACTCCTCCCGAGGGAGAACTCTAGGCTAGAGGCTAAGGAACTGGGAACATGGCCAAGGGACTAGCGAGGAGGTCCCACCACATACCCGAAAGATCTTAGAGCGCTTCCCCTCCCAAGCCAATGCTAAGCTTGGGCACCATTGGAGGCTCTCTCCACCCAACAAAGGAACTAAGGGGGAGAGAAGGCCAAGAGAGAAGTCATCCAAATGGTGCCCCTTGGTCCTATTTATAGGATTTTGAACTGGGTCTGCAAATATCCACAATCTGACCTACGAGATTACCAAAATACCCTCGGATTTGGCCTGTGAACAGCCAAATCCGGTTGTTCCAAGGCGCTAAAGGCAGACCATCCTGCTTACTGGAGCTGGGGCGAGAGGGGGGCTGGTTTCCCCTCCTCCTCTCGCCCCCCTTGCTGGGAGCGGGGCAAGAGGAGCTCGCCCCCTCCTTGGGAGCGGGGGCGAGAGGAGCTCGCCCCCCTTGCTGGGAGGAGGGCGAGAGGAGCTCGCCCCCTCCTTGGGAGCGGGGGCGAGAGGAGATCGCCCCCCTTGCTGGGAGGAGGGCGAGAGGAGCTCGCCCCCCTTGAGAGCGGGGGCGGGAGGAGCTCTCCCCCTTGCTGGGAGCGGGGCAAGAGGAGCTCGCCCCCTCCTTGGGAGCGGGGCGAGAGGAGCCCGCCCCCTCCTTGCTGGGAGCAGGGCGAGAGGAGCTCTCCCTCTCCTTGGGAGCGGGGGCGAGAGGAGCTCGCCCCCTCCTTGGGAGCGGGGGCGAGAGGAGCTCACCCCCCTTGCTGGGAGCGGGGCGAGAGGAGCTCGCCCCCTCCTTGGAAGCGGGGGCGAGAGGAGCTCGCCCCCCTCTTGCTCGCCTCCTGCACGAGCAGGGTGAGCGGGAGGTCTCTACCTCCACCGCTCGCCCTACTCTCTCCCTGCCCTAGAACATACTAAAAAATGATGTCAAAAAATACCTCATGGGATCTAGGGGCCCACTCGGTGAATACAGGGTTGTACATTATGGTTATAAATTCACTGGAAAACTATGAAACTTAGGATTTGATGTTTATAGATCATTATTGTGCTGTAGTAATTTTCTCAAAATTTTTGGAAGTCTTGAACATGTACTTGATGTACAAAGTCCTATTTGCACACCTTTACATTAAATGAAGATTAGGATTATAACTTCACTGGAAAATTATGAATCTTGGGATTTGATGTTTTTAGATCATTGTTGTGCTATAGTAATTTTCTCAGAATTATTGGAAGTCTTGAACTAGTACTTGATGTGTAAAACCCTAATTGTACACCTTTTATATTAAATGAAAATTATGATCATAAATCTTCTGAAAAATTATGAAATTTTGGAATCCATGTTTTTATGTCATTTGTCGCCTCTGGAAATTTATTTGGCAAGATTGAAACTACTGACATGTGTTGGAACCTTAGTTTTGATTTGAGTTAGGATCCACCTTTAATGTCTAAGTTTATATCATAATATATCTTATAACTTAGATCAAATCCTATTAAGGTAGAAGGCTGATAAGAATATATATATATATATATAAATAATATACTAAGAAATATATATGTATATATAATAGGCTGAGAAAATAAGAGAAGAATAAAAATAACATAAGTTCTCTGCGTTCGACGAACGACTACCTGCGTTCGACGAACGACGCTCTGCGGTCGACGAAAAGGTTCAAAGCTGCGTTCGACGAAATCCAAGCAGCGCTCGATGATCCCGCCTCAGCTCAGCATTCGACGAACAGATTGGTTCAGCGGTCGACGAACAGATTATCTCAGCGGTCGACGAACAGACCCCATCTCAGCGGTCGACAAAAAGTTGCGTTCGACGAACTCAAGTCTGCGTTCGATGAATAGCTCAATGCTTCAGCGGTCGACAAAATTATCCAGGCTCAGCGGTCGATGAATCCTGCGTTCAACAAACTCAAGTCTGCGTTCGACGAACAGCTCAATATTCAGCGGTCGACGATCCAACCCGTCTCAGCGGTCGACGAATCCTTCCGTTCGACGAACTCAAGTCTGCGTTCGACGAATCTTCAACAAAGGCTCAGAACGACGAATCAAATGATGAGGTCGACGAACGTGAAGCTGAGCTCGATGAAATATCTGCAGCATTATTTTATATCATTCTCAGTTCGACTAAAATTATATATATATGCTGTCAGATTTATTAAAGCAATATTTTATTATTTCTATTTATATATTGCTATATATATTGCTGCCTTAACAATCCAGCCGTTGCAGCATTAAATGATATAGCCGTTGCAAAATCTAAAGACGACAACTTATGTTCTCGAGGATCTGGGAAAAGAAAGAGATATTATATTCTTTCCTCTTTGGTCGGCAAGGATTCAAATCAGCCTAAAGCTCTCCAGAATACATATACAGAGAAGAACAGAGAAGAGAATAAGAAGATAGAACAGGAATATAGAACAAGAAGCGGTGAAATAGAAAGCTACAGGAAAAGAAAATAGGGAGCAAAAAGAAGAAGCAGATTAAATACTATTTATCTTCTTTTTTGCTAAACTCTTTCTTTGCAGATCATATACATCCTGAGACACCAATCTATATCAATTGCTCGGGGATCTAAACTGCAAGAAGAAAAGAGGAGTATCACATTCTAGAGAAGAAGCTCCATCCACAAAGCTGTCATCTAATCTAATTCAGACAGGGGGAGCTCTCTTCAACATCATCATCAAGAGTCTTCTTAGAAAGAGAAGAACACCTTCAATCTTTTTTGTTTTTTTATTCCTTCCCATCTTGTAAAGGGTTATAACTGACTTCAAAAGTTAACTCCCGGTGACGGGGAACCTTAGCAAAAACCTGCATCTTGGTTTTGAGCACCTGCTCAAAAGCTCTGCGGTGTGTGGACACCTGAACAAAAACACCTTGGTGTGAGGGCACCTGATCAACAACCTCCAGTGGATTCCTACCAGTGGGTAAAAAGTAGATGTACCCAGGTTGATTGGGGAACTACTATATATCTTGTGTCATCTGGTTTGCTTGTTTTATGCTTTTATTTCTTGGTGCTGTGCTGTGATTATTATGCACTCTTAGTGTTTGTTTTTATTACTCACTCAGCACTTATATATTTATATATATCATTATTTTGAAATAAACTTAAACAAGAGCTTTTATAATATTTAAGAACTAAAACTCCTTTCAATTGGTATCAAAGCATATCAATTGGACTTTCAATTGGTATCAGAGCAGGTTGATTTTACACACAGACTAACACCTGAAATCACAAAGATCACTTAGTTCTTATTTTTTAAAGGGTTTTTCTAAATGGCACAAGCAGATTTTTGAATTTCATATCCACCTATTTGTAATTTGTATAGATTTACTTTATGGCAAGCTAGAATTAAACTATATATGAATGCCATAGATGAAGAAATTTACAATTCCATTTTGACAGGACTTCCATCCTCAATTTCCTCAACAGAAGAAGAAGAAAAGTTGAAAAGTGTTGATGCCATGGCCATGAACATATTGGCTAAATCAATGTCAAAAGACATTCTTCAAAAAGTGGCTGATTGCACTTCAGCAAGAAGCATCTGGAACTCCCTCTTAAGGATGGTAAATGAATCCACCTTTACTTCTTCTACTAACTGTATTTTTGATGCAGAACCATTATCTTTTCTAAGTGAAGAAGAAGAAGAAGAAGAACAAAAGGCTAGAGCTTTCTGCATGTTGGCCATATATGGCTCATATCATATCTCAGATGCAGAAGCTGAAACAGAAAAGGTAAAAGAGGTAATATCAAATCCCAACTCTACCTCTGAAGATTACAAATCTGATTTTAAAATAACATATACAGATTTAATAAAATCTGAGAAGGAAATTAAAAAGAAGTTAACAAAAATAAATAATCTGGCTTCTGAATATAATAAACCTAAAGAAAATTTAAAAATATCAGAAGAACAAAATATTTTGTTGAAAAATAAATTTGAACAATCTTTTAAAAAGAAAATTTTTCTTGTTCAACAAAATCAGCGAAACTTCTCAAATTTATATTTTAATGAAATAAAAAGGCCAATATATCCAATGATAAATCATTTGTTTTTATTTTAAAACATTTAAAATTAAACAGCAGTTATATGATTCATTGAATTTTTCTATCTTAAAACAATGTCAGATAACTTCACATTCTTACTGATTTTCTCCAAAATCATGTTGAGCATTCTACTCAAATTGCATAGATCAGAAATGATCAGAGCACTAAGTGAGAGTCTCTTCTGATTAAGGGGATTCTATAGAAAGAAGGTATCAGACATTGTCTTTTAGATTTTAAAATTCCTAGAATCTAATAACAGCTAGCAATTCTTCATTAAAATTCCTATTTAAATCACAATCTAGGAATCAGAAATTGCTTGGTTTTTAAAAGAAATAATCTCTGACCCTTAAGCCTTAAGTTATTCAAAGACTTTTTATGCTTAGGTATTCTAAAACCAAATAGGGGGAGATTGTTAGAACCCAGTCTTAATTTGGATTAGGATCCCAACTCAAATAGGGGGGAGATTGTTGGAACCTTAGTTTTGATTTGAGTTAGGATGTCTAAGTTTCTATCATAATATATCTTATAACTTAGATCAAATCCTATTAAGGTAGAAGGCTGAAAGGAATATATATATATATATATATAATATACTAAGAAAAATATATATATATATATATATATATATAATTGGCTGAGAAAATAAGATGTTGGGGAAATGATTTATCTTAACCCCTAGAATTGAGTAGAATATAACTTCTAAGAATGAAAAGTTGGGCTAAGTAAATATGCGTCGAATAGTATTCGACGCAACGTCGAAATATAGTCGACGTTTCTCTCAGAATGAGTCGAAGTAACTCTTAGAAGAACTCGACGTAATCTTAGTCGACGTACCTCTGACTTCTAGTGGACGCATGTGATAAAGTCGACGCATCTTAGTCGACGCACCTTCCTTATTCTCCTCTCGACGTCCAGCCAAGATGAAATCGACGTTTACGTCGAATAGTAATCGATGCACGTCGATATCTATAAGTAATTCAAAAACACGCCAGATCTCTTTCCTTCTTTCTGTAGATCTGATTTATATGGAATGATATTATTCTTTTATAGCCGTTCTGAATCAGCCTTTCCTTCTATTTGATTCTTGGCTAATTTGATTAAGATTATTATGGATATTATTTGAAATCAGAATGAATTCCTTTCCTTCTACAGAAATATTAATTATGGAAACTCTTATCTCTTTCTAATTCTCTATCTGCTAATTGATTATTCTCCTTTAGCAATATATCTTAAACAGAGCTATAAATAAGAAGGAGGTCGGCAGAGAATGACAAGAAGTGATCCACCATATACATTTGAAAAAGAGGAAGAGCTCCCAAGTGAAGAGTGAGAAAGTTGAGAAAAGAGATAGTGTGCTGCAGTAAAAGAAAAAGCCTTCATCTTCTCCTTCTTCTGAAGCCATTCTGCTGCAAATTCTGAAAGCTCTCACAAAAGAGAGAAAAGCTTACAATCTTCTTCTCACTATATAAGAGAGATCCTATTCACTATACTTGTGCTTCTAATCTTCTTGCTAGGAAGAAGATTCTTTCTTACATATATTGTTTTCTGTTCTTCTACTTGTTCTACCTCTTCTTCTCATTCTTATTTCATTTTCAAACCTTGTAAAAGAGTTTTTAGAATCTCTCTTCAAAAAATTCAGTTGTAGTGGTTCTAAGAGTCTCCTTATCAAAAGACTCAGTCTGGTTCTAAGAGTCTCCTTATCAAAAGACTCAGTGCAAGTTAGTGAATTCCTACCAAAGGGGGTAGAAGAGTGGACTACCCAAAGTTTGGGGAACCACTATATTTCCTTGTGTTGTGCTGTGATTTTCTACTTGTTATTTTTCTTCTTTACTTGCTTAATTCTTGTTGGTGTGTGGGAAGTTTAAATCTGTGATTATTACACACACATATATATATATATATAATTGCACAAAGTATTTTTAATCTCTATTCACCCCCCTCTAGAGAATTCAAGTGAGGTTAACTGTGCACTTTCATTTGGTATCAGAGGGAGGTTGATCTAAAAAGGTTAACTCCTTGATCAAAAAGATCCTACTTCTTATATATATATATTTCTAAAAATATTTTTCACATGGCACAAATCAAAGAGTATGCTTCCACCAGACCACCAATTTGCAACCTTGAAAAGTTTGCACTTTGGAAAACAAGAATTAAAATTTATCTAAACTCTATTGATGGAGAATTATTTGATGTTATCATGACAGGTCCTCCCAAGCCATTCAAGAAGGACTCAAGTGGAAAGGACACACAAACACTTGCTCCAAAGGCTGAATGGACAGATGAAGAAAAGAAAGCTCAAGCATGTGATGCCAAGGCTATGAATATCTTAGTCTCAACTCTCTCAGATGAAATCTTCCAAAAGATTGCTGAATTTGAGTCAGCTAAGGAAATATGGAAAGCTCTCAACAAAATGGTAGAAGGGAGTGCTGATGAGAGGAAGGATAAAAAGGCATTACTTATCTATCAATATGAAAACTTCCAGAAGAAAGAAAATGAAAGTGTTGCTGACATGTATGCCAGATTCAGCCTCATAATAAATGAGCTAAAAACACTTGAAAAGGACATATCTCTCACTGAGATAAATGACAAATTGCTGACTTGCTTACCTAGCTCTTGGGATTCAAGAATCTGGCCAATTAAAGACTCCAGAAGTCAAAAAGAAATCTCAACAGATGTCCTGTTGGGTAAATTAAGATCTTATGAACAGCTGTTGAAAACAAGAGCTGAGAAAGAAGAGAAAGAAAAGGCTTCTCCACTCTCAAAAGAAAAGAGCATTGCTTTGAAGGCTACTGAAGGTGAACTCTCTACAAATAATGAAGAGCTGATCAGTCTACTGGCCAGAAGGTTCTAGAAGTGGATCAAAACAGAAGGATCCAGAAGGAGAGACTCAAGAACCAGGTATGACAAAACTCCTAATAAAGAGATTATATGTTACTCTTGCAGGGAACTTGGACACATTGCATCTGAATGTCCTAAAGAGATCAGCAAAAAGAAAGATCTGAAAAGAACAGATCTAAAGAAGAAGAAGAAGAAAGAGAAAGGTTTCATTGCTCAATCATGGAGTGATTCAGAATCTGAAGAAAGTACCTCATCTGACAATGATCAGGAAGAGGCCAAGCTAGAAGAAACCTGTTTGATGGCCACTGAGAAGTCTGAGGATACATCTATGCTAAATATATTTGATGATATAGATTTTTCTTCCACTGATTTCAAAAACAATTTCAAGGAATTCTGTCTAGATCTAATCAAATCTGAAAAAGAAATAAAAGAACTAAGAAATGAATTAAACAATCTCAAACAAATGAATACACAATGTAAAAACTATGAGCTCAGTCTGGGACTCTCAGAGGAGGAACTAGATAAATGTACAGAAAATCTAACACTAAGAAATGAGCTAGCAAAGGCAAAAGCCTTTGAAGACTCTCTAAATGGGAGAAGTCAGAAGCTCAAGAATATTTCTGAGAATCTCACTAACTGATTTAGACAACTAAAGTTTAACACTAATGAAGAACCCAAACCTCAATCATCCAGCAAATCTGTCTGGAAACATCCTATTCACTTCACTTGGGAGAATCATCCAACAAGAGAGAGGTCACATGAAAATCCAGAAACAACCACTGCCTTTAATAAAAATAATCCCATTACATATGAAGGAATCCTAGGAAAATATCCTCAGAAAAGAAATAAACATGCGTCGAATTCTTATCAACGTGCGTCGATTTCTAATCGACGCTTACACTAAAGTGCGTCGACTTCTACCCGACGTAACTTCTCCCATGCTTCGACTAAAAGTGAAAGCAGAATGAAGGAAGCATCGACTTCTACTCGACGCAACCTTAAGCCTACGTCGAAATCATATCGACGCAACCAATCTGACAGAAATTTCTCCTCTTCCAAACAGTCCTCTCAATCCATGTCCTTTTATTATGAACACTATTTCTGCGACATTACCAAAGAAAATTGGTATGATAAGCCAATACCCCTCAAGGAGGAAGGATATTCTGAAAAACCCACTTTTTCTTTCATTAAATCTTTCACTGTTGGGAGGAAGGGACCCCAGCTCAGCAGGGTCCAAACTAATGTTTAAAATTTTATGTGCAGATGTATCACATCTCTAGGCTGGTGTGGTACTTGGACAGTGGATGCTCCATGCACATGACAGGATACAAAAACCTATTAATCAACTTTGAGGATAGACTTGGACCACCAGTGACTTTTGGAGATTCCAGCTGTGGCCAAATCAGGGGCTTTGGAGATTTTAAAGAAGGAAAAGTTACCTTCAAGACTGGTGCCGTAGTACTCAATGGAATTAGAAAAGGGAAGGTATATATAGTAGACTTTAGCTCCTCACCCACAGAAGTTTGTTTGTTCAACAATATTATTAATAAAAGTGAATTATGGCATAGGAGACTGGGTCATCTAAACCACAAAACCATTAGTAAATTATCAAAGAATAACCTAGTCAGAAGCCTACCAAAGGGTAGATTCCCTAAGGACTCTCCATGCAGACCTTGCCAACTAGCAAAACAGACCAAGTCATCCTTCAAACCAATTACTAAGGATGACTCCCCTAGGATCCTCTACTTACTACAAGTGGATCTCTTTGGTCCCATATCCACTCAAAGCTTAGGTGGAAAGTTTTATACCTTAGTCATTGTAGATGACTATTCTAGGTTCAGCTGGGTATTCTTTCTAAGGTCTAAGTCGGAAACCCATAAAATTCTCTCAAAATTCATAAGACAGATTCAATCTGAGTTCAATACTCATGTTTCAATCATCAGGAGTGATCATGGGACTGAATTTGAAAATCAGTCAATGAGTAGTTTCTGTGAGGATATAGGTATTAAACAAAGTTTTTCAGCCCCTAGAACTCCTCTACAAAATGGAGTTGCTGAAAGAAAGAATAGAACTTTAATTGAATCAGGAAGGACCTTACTTGCAGAATCAGGATTACCAAAAACCTTCTGGGCTGAAGCAGTCAACACTGCAAACTATGTTCTAAATAGAAGCCTCATACACAAAACTAAGTCAAAAACTCCATATGAGCTCCTGAAGGGAAAAACACCCATTGTTAAATACTTTAAAATATTTGGATGTGCTTGCTTTATCTTAAATAATGGGAAAGATCAACTTGCCAAGTTTGACAAGAAGTCTGATGATGGAATATTTCTTGGGTACTCATCATCTAGTAAAGCTTATAGATGCTATAACAGGAGAACTCTCAGAATTGAAGAATCTATGCACATTATATTTGATGAAACTAACATGCTGTTTAAGGGGGAGGAAACTCCCACCAGTTCTTTTCCACAGGAAAATAGCAGCATAGAAACTCAGCTTGAGCAACTGGTTCTAGAGAACACAGATAATGGAAAAGAAAACCAGCTAGAGGAATCAAGTGAGGAATCTGAACAAGAACATGAAGAAGATTCAGAAAAGAGCATTCAAAACCAACTCCCACAAGAGAACATGGTTCAGGAAGAACAGGTGGACAATGATCCTATTGCTAATGAGGAAGAAGAACATCTGACAAGCCCAAGCAGGACAGGGGTCAATTTGAAAGATCATCCACAATCTCAAGTAATTGGAGACCCCAATACAGGAGTAAGAACAAGACACCAAGTCTCCAATGGGATGATGCTCCAATGCTTCTTATCACAAGTTGAACCAAAGAAGTTTGAGGAAGCAAATTGTGATCCTCACTGGATTATGGCCATGCAAGAAGAACTAGGCCAATTTGAGAGAAACAAAGTGTGGAACTTAGTTGAAAGACCAAGAAACTACCCAGTGATTGGTACAAAGTGGGTATACAGAAACAAACTAGATTCCACTGGAGTAATTGTCAGGAACAATGCAAGACTTGTAGCACACAGATATAGACAAGAAGAAGGAATAAACTACAACCAAACCTTTGCTCCAGTAGCCAGATTGGAGGCAATCAGGCTCTTTCTTGCCTATGCAGTTTTCATGAAAATGAAAGTCTATCAGATGGATGTCAAGAGTGCCTTTTTGAATGGTGACCTTCAAGAAGAGGTATATGTGGAGCAACCACCAGGTTTTGTAAATCCCTCCTCTCCTAACTTTGTTTATAGACTTAACAAAGCACTTTATGGTCTTAAGCAAGCACCTAGAGCCTGGTATGAAACTCTCTCCAACTTTCTTTTAGAAAATTCTTTTGAAAGAGGAAAAGTAGATAAAACACTTTTTACTAGAACCCATAAAAATCAACTCCTTGTTCAAATCTATGTAGATGACATCATCTTTAGCTCAACTCATCCCAAACTTTGTAAAAGATTTGCTAATCTAATGCAATCAAAATTTGAAATGAGTAGTATGAGAGAACTCTCTTATTTCTTAGGACTACAAGTGAAACAAAGCAGTGAGGGAATCTTTATCTCACAATCTAAATACACTAAAGAATTAATCAAAAAGTTTGGTATGAAATCAGCTTCTACCATGAAAACACCTATGGCAACTAATGCCATTATAGAAAAAGATGATAAGGGAAAATCAGTAGATCAAAAGACATATATGGCAATCATAAGATCCCTTCTCTATCTAACAGCTAGCAGAACTGACATTATGTTTGCAACCTGCATATGTGCTAGATTTCAGGTTGATCCAAAAGAATCCCATCTCACCTCTATAAAAAGGATTCTTAGATACCTAAAGGGAACACCTGAACTAGGTCTGTGGTACTCAGCAGAAACAAATTTTGAATTAATAGGATTCTCAGATGCAGACTATGCTGGATGTAGGGTTGATAGAAAAAGCACATCTGGTACTTGCCAATTCCTAGGTGACAGATTAATATCATGGTTAAGAAAGAAACAAACTTCAGTCTCAATCTCAACAACTGAAGCTGAATATATAACTGTTGGGAGCTGTTGTTCACAAATTCTCTGGATGCAAAATCAGCTTCTTGACTATAAATTGGAAGTCAATAACTCTAAAATTTATTGTGATAGCTCTAGTACCATATCCCTAGCATCCAACCCAGTCCTTCATAGTAGAACCAAACATATAGAGATCAGACATCGCTTTCTTAGAGACAATGTAGAAAAAAGTAAGATAACCTTAGAATATATTCCTACAGATAGTCAAAGAGCAGATATTTTTACCAAGCCCTTAGATGAAACTAAGCATACTTACTTTATCAACACCTTGGGAATGCTTGATGGATGCTTGTAAACATCATTGTTGGGGAAATCTAAAAGAGATCAGAAAAACTAAGCAAGTACTTACAGACACGTCGATTAGCTATTGACGCACCGTCGAGAGGAACTCGACGATAGCATTTATTTCTTACAGACAAAGATATGTTGATCCCTTATCGACGCACCGTTGATCTAATATCGACGCAATTCTGCGACCACGTCGACAAGACATTAGGCTGACAATGTTTCAACGGAGCGTCGACTCCATATTGACGCATACGTCGACATCAATGACCAACGTCACAGATGCTCCGACGCATCGACCATGCGTCGATTCCAATTCAACGTAACATCGACTTCATAATAAAACTGGAAACAAATATTCCCTTCTTCTTTTGACGATTGGTTAACTAATATACCTTGATTTCTGTTTCCTTTTCGACGTTTCACCTCCTTTAAATAACACCTCTTATTTCATAACTCATACTCTCCCAACCCGCAAAAATCTTCGTCTTCTACCTCTCTCTCTGCATCAATGACGCCAACCCCTGCTCAATCTGCTCTCCTCAAAACAATCAACGATGCTCTAGAACAACTTCTGAATGACTTCTAGACACGTCTGACCACCTTCTCCAATGAATGCGCCGACTTGCTCAGCACCTGTGAAGCCAAATTGGCCAACCTCTCTGCCTCTCCTCCTGAGCTTCATGTTCTTCTTCAAGAACAACCATTGTTGCCGAAAGGGTTTACATCCTTTCTGAAGGATATAAACCAGGGGGAGAGTTGCTCCAGAAACCCCCCTATCCAGGTTTTTCTTAAAGCTCAGGGCTAACTCTTCTCCAATCTCTACATACTGTCCTTAAGTATTAAATCAACTTCATTTTTTTTACCATAGGCTCAAATCTGATTACACCTTCAACAAACACCTTGGTGAATCCTCCTCCTATCATACAGAAGGAGATCATGTTGTGGATTCAGCATTCAGAATAGATGCCCCACATGTTCAGGGGGAGATTGTTGCAGTACAGAATGTAGAAGTCCACGGGGAGGAAGAAACAACCTTTTCTGATGACCTAAAAGGGCAAGTCTGGATTGAGGCACCCTTGTGTGAGGAAGAATATCAACATCATTCTCCTGGTTTCTCTGCCAGCTATATCAAACTCAAGACACCCTTACTTGAGGATATTCCTCCAGAGGACATTTTGCCTGCTGTTCCCTCTCCTACAAAAGTCCCTTCTCCACCTTCACCTTCTAAAGAGAAAACTACATTTCCACTTCTGCCTCTTCCACCACTTCAACTTCCATCTCTACCTCCTCTACTACCTCTACCTCCACAAAAGCTTTCTAAGGAAAAACCAAGAGAACAAATGAAAAAGAAGAAGTGAAACCATCCCTCGTTGGCAGAAGTTTTCCAAAGAAGAAAGAAAAGAATATGCAAAGGAAAAGAAATATAAAAATGTTGTTGAGGAGATAAAGAGGTTTGAAAAAATGCCTAATATCACTCCTAACAGTCCTATAAAGGACTACCATGATCCTGACATGGAAAAGATGCATGAAGAAATAAGAGAAAGAGAGCTGTATGAATATGAAGCAGCTATGAAAGAAGTAGAAGATAAGAGGAATGTCTGGTTGGAAAAGATCAAGAAGGGGATGACTAAAGAATGGATTCTTGCAGAATCTTCCATCAAACTTCCAAAGAAACTGTTTGATGTTGAAGCTTATCAAAAGAAAAATCCTCAGGCAGGACTCAACCTAGAAAAAGGACAAAAACACAAAAGGGGTGTAGGGTGTGCTGAAGATACTTACATTCCCTATAAGAAGCCCAAAAGACCTGCAAGATTAGACAAATGGCATGACTCACCCTGGAAAGGGAAAGGAAAGATGACTGAGATCCCTGAGAAACATCAATCAGAAAAGAGAAAATATAGGCCAAAGGTTGACAACAAAGGACCACCTGAGCCCAAGCCTACTCAAAAGAAACCTCAAAACATTACCATTGAGATGATTGATGAAAAGGCAGCAATCATCATCAGCAAGGGCTATTCTCTAAATGACACTCTCCCTGATGCTGACAAAGTCCTGGAAAAACTGCACACAATCATCAGAAATGTCCAGGAGCATCCTGATAGAGCCAGGGGCTATATTTTTGATGTTATTGAAAATTTATCTAGAAAACTTTATTCTGCTTTTGTCAATTTCATGTATAACAAGAAGTTTCTAGTTTAAATCTTGTGAAAGACAATTACTTGTTATATGATTACTTATGATTGCTTAGCATATTTCTTCTCTATATAAATGCTTTGCTTTGATTGATTAAAAGCTGATACAATTTCTCTCTAAATAGGGTTAAGAAAAATAGGGGGAGATTGTTGGGGAAATGATTTATCTTAACCCCTAGAATTGAGTAGAATATAACTTCTAAGAATGAAAAGTTGGGCTAAGTAAATATGCGTCGAATAGTATTCGACGCAACATCGAAATGAGTCGAAGTAACTCTTAGAAGAACTCGACGTAATCTTAGTCGACGTACCTCTGACTTCTAGTCGACGCATGTGATAAAGTCGACGCATCTTAGTCGACGCACCTTCCTTATTCTCCTCTCGACGTCCAGCCAGGATGAAATCGATGTTTACGTCGAATAGTAATCGACGCACGTCGATATCTATAAGTAATTCAAAAACACGCCAGATCTCTTTCCTTCTTTCTGTAGATCTGATTTATATGGAATGATATTATTCTTTTATAGCCATTCTGAATCAGCCTTTCCTTCTATTTGATTCTTGGCTAATTTGATTAAGATTATTATGGATATTATTTGAAATCAGAATGAATTCCTTTCCTTCTACAGAAATATTAATTATGGAAACTCTTATCTCTTTCTAATTCTCTATCTGCTAATTGATTATTCTCCTTTAGCAATATATCTTAAGCAGAGCTATAAATAAGTAGGAGGTCGGCAGAGAATGACAAGAAGTGATCCACCATATACATTTGAAAAAGAGGAAGAGCTCCCAAGTGAAGAGTGAGAAAGTTGAGAAAAGAGATAGTGTGCTGCAGCAAAAGAAAAAGCCTTCATCTTCTCCTTCTTCTGAAGCCATTCTGCTGCAAATTCTGAAAGCTCTCACAAAAGAGAGAAAAGCTTACAATCTTCTTCTCACTATAGAAGAGAGATCCTATTCACTATACTTGTGCTTCTAATCTTCTTGCTAGGAAGAAGATTCTTTCTTACATATATTGTTTTCTGTTCTTCTACTTGTTCTACCTCTTCTTCTCATTCTTATTTCATTTTCAAACCTTGTAAAAGAGTTTTTAGAATCTCTCTTAAAAAAATTCAGTTGTAGTGGTTCTAAGAGTCTCCTTATCAAAAGACTCAGTCTGGTTCTAAGAGTCTCCTTATCAAAAGACTCAGTGCAAGTTAGTGAATTCCTACCAAAGGGGGTAGAAGAGTGGACTACCCAAAGTTTGGGGAACCACTATATTTCCTTGTGTTGTGCTGTAATTTTCTACTTGTTATTTTTCTTCTTTACTTGCTTAATTCTTGTTGGTGTGTGGGAAGTTTAAATTTGTGATTATTACATATATATGTAGTTGCACAAAGTATTTTTAATCTCTATTCACCCCCCCCCCTCTAGAGAATTCTAGTGAGGTTAACTATGCACTTTCATAAGAGAAGAATAAAAATAACATAAGTTCTCTGCGTTCGACGAACGGCTACCTGCGTTCGACGAATGACGCTCTGCGGTCGACGAAAAGGTTCAAAGCTGCGTTCGACGAAATCTAAGCAGCGCTCGACGATCCCGCCTCAGCTCAGCGGTCGACGAACAGATTTGTTCAGCGGTCGACGAACAGATTATCTCAGCGGTCGACGAACATACCCCGTCTCAGCGGTCGACGAAAAGATGCATTCGAGGAACTCAAGTCTGCGTTCAACGAACAGCTCAATACTTCAGTAGTCGACGAAATTATCTACGCTCAGTGGTCGACAAATCCTGCGTTCGACGAACTCAAGTATGCGTTCGACGAACAGCTCAATATTCAGCGGTCGACGATCCAACCCATCTCAGCGGTCGACGAATCCTTCCGTTCGACGAACTCAAGTCTGCGTTTGACAAATATTCAACAGAGGCTCAGAACGACGAATCAAATGATGAGGTCGATGAACGTGAAGCTGAGCTCGATGAAATAACTGCAGCATTATTTTAAATCATTCTCAGTTCGACTAAAATTATATATATATGCTGTCAGATTTATTAAAGCAATATTTTATTATTTCTATTTATATATTGCTATACATATTGCTGCCTTAACAATCCAGCCGTTGCAGCATTAAATGATATAGCCGTTGCAAAAGCTAAAGATGACAACTTATGTTCTCGAGGATTTGGGAAAAGAAAGAGATATTATATTCTTTCCTCTTTGGTCGGCAAGGATTCAAATCAGCCGAAAGCTCTCCAGAATACATATACAGAGAAGAGCAAAGAAGAGAATAAGAAGATAGAACAGGAAGCGGCGAAATAGAAAGCTACAGGAAAAGAAAACAGGGAGCAAAAAGAAGAAGCAGATTAAATATTATTTATCTTCTTTTTTGCTAAACTCTTTCTTTGCAGATCATATACATCCCGAGACACCAATCTATATCAATTGTTCAGGGATCTAAACTGCAAGAAGAAAAGAGGAGTATCACATTCTAGAGAAGAAGCTCCATCCACAAAGCTGTCATCTAATCTAAATCAGACAGGGGGAGCTCTCTTCAACATCATCATCAAGAGTCTTCTTAGAAAGATAAGAACACCTTCAATCTTTTCTGTTTTTTTATTCCTTCCTATCTTGTAAAGGGTTATAACTCCCTTCAAAAGTTAACTCCCGGTGACAGGGCACCTTAGCAAAAATCTACATCTTGGTTTTGAGCACCTGATCAAAAGCTCTGTGGTGTGTGGCCACCTGAACAAAAACACCTTGGTGTGAGGGCACCTGATCAACAACCTCCAGTGGATTCCTACCAATGGGTAGAAGAGTAGATGTACCCAGGTTGATTGGGGAACTACTATATATCTTGTGTCATCTGGTTTGCTTGTTTTATGCTTTTATTTCTTTGTGTTGTGCTGTGATTATTATGCACTCTTAGTGTTTTTTTATTACTCACTCAGCACTTATATATTTATATATATCATTATTTTGAAATAAACTTAAACAAGAGCTTTTATAATATTTAAGAACTAAAACTCCTTTCAATTGGTATCAAGGCATATCAATTGACTTTCAACATGGTACTTCCTTCACATTTTGGAAGATGTCAATTGATTAATGAATTTTAAATAGAGGTCAAACCTATATGAAATATATCAAAATTTTGGTCAACCCTTAAATTATCCATTATGAACCTCTGGTAAAAATTAGAACTCATATGGACATGATATGGTTAAGATTGCATCATAGGAATCAAACCTAGTCCAATCTTATTTTGGTCTGTGAATAGTGAAAACTTAATGTGATGATTTGACCGGCTAGATCACTTTGAAAATCAGTAAGATTTAGATTATAACAGTAACATATCATTTATATCAGCCCCTAGAAATTATGGAATTTGTTGGAGTACATTCATTCTATGGCTTAGGGAATAATTAAGAATCATGTTGCACCATACTTAAAGGGGGCAATTATCACCTTAGGAGATCATGATGATTATTCAACACGGTGAAGTATTCATGAAATATCTTTAGGGTGTGATTAGAGACATTTGAGAATCATTCAAGACCTACACCATTTACACAATGAGAGATCTTAAGTGTTGAGCATCGTTCAAGAGAACGTTTGCTTACAAATAGGGTGAAGGATAAGTCATAAAATATCTAAGTTATAAAGAGTAATAAGGAGAGTGGGACTTTAGAAAAGGGTAGCCACCAATAAAAGTAAATGTCTTGGAAAGGGAAATTTGGGTTTCAGCCCATCATATTCCCTAGTACCGCAGCGAGCCCTTCACTGGGTAAACCTTGCGAAGTACAGGATTCACCCTAAATTTCTAGTATAATAATAATTAGACAAGAATAGTCTAACTAAATGCACTAAGGGATACGATGTACTCCATCCCTAAATAGAGGATGGGAAATAGTATATCAGGACGAGTTGGTCCTACGAGCTGGAGGCTCGGGAGGTTGTATATCAGGACGGGATGGTCCTACGAGCTGGAGGCTTGGGAGGTTGTATATCAGGA
Organism: Dactylorhiza incarnata; assembly: GCA_033032865.1. Lineage (NCBI taxonomy): Eukaryota > Viridiplantae > Streptophyta > Magnoliopsida > Asparagales > Orchidaceae > Dactylorhiza > Dactylorhiza incarnata. The sequence continues at coordinate 492,717 of JAWHQI010000067.1, forward strand.
TGGGATGGTCCTACGAGCTGGAGGCTCGGGAGGTTGTATATCAGGACGGGTTGGTCTTGCGAGCTGAAGGCTCGGGTGGTGATAACTTGCATGTGCATAAGAACAAATTAGTGGCGAGTCTTCGGTACTAATCTGGTCGTCACACCGACGACAGTATGTTGACTTATGCCGGTGTGAGGGTTTGAGGGGCCAGTAAAGTGTTTATACTGCGGTCTAGAGGACGATCCCCGAAAATGCACACCTGGCCTCAAAAACTGGTGGATACCAGCAAAGATTACGCAAGACTCTAGAGTGCACCTAGGACGTGTACAGAGGCGTACGAAGGGTCTAGGACTGGTAGTTTGTATGCTTAGGAAGTGGAGTTACCCGCTCCACTGCTGTCGTATCCACAACGGTGGTACTAGAGAGTGAAGCTAACTCCAAAAATCGGGAACTAAAATCGGGAACTAAAGGTCTGTGATCACAGAGTCGTGTGAGTGAGTTGCACTTGTATGAATCATATCATAACATGTATATCATATCATACATAAACCTTAAAACATAATTTGCAGACCCTTATCATATAAATTAGTATGGGCTCTTTTATATGATAAGTTATAATTCCAGAAATCTTAAGTTATAAGTTTGTATGAGCATTCATATAAGTTAAGATACTCATGTGATGATAGTATACTTTACTTATTTACTTTACTTGTGTTGTACTATCTTACTTATTGCTTTACTTACAACTTTACTTACTGCCTTACTTCCTGCACATATATAATGCTAGTTCGGTATTTTACGTGTTTTTCTTTATATACCTGCTAGCGTAGAATTCATGTCACCTGCTTATTTCTATTACCCCTTGTTGTCCTCTGCTTCCTCCCACACAGTGCCTCGGAGTCGCGAGGGGGGGGGGGGGGAGGCGAGGACAAAATAGGTTTAGTCTTTATGACTAACAGTCGGTTGTGACCGTCGGAGTTCGAGGAGCTGGAGCAGCCACACGAACAGCAGGACGTGATGGCAAAACTTGAGGAGCAGATGTCGCACATTACTTCTACCACGAGAAAGGTGCCAGATGATGAGAGTGTTTAGCTTCCGTATAGATATGTAGAGAGAGAGAGAGAGTTTACTTTGTTGTCTTTTCATTCGGACATGTACTGGGCATAAGCCCTTACTCCTTCTTTTGTACTCATTGATGGACTTGTATACTATTTTGGCATATGTATATGTGTGTGATTGTTGACTTGGTTTATTTTACCTAGTTTTCTTCTTATCTCATTGTTGGCCTGGTTGATCATTCTTGCCGGCAGGATCAGCATCTTGCGGAGGTGGCTAACTCGTGCGTTAGCATCACCGTAAGGCTACAGTTTTGGGCATAATATCCGGGAACTCTCCTGGTGCGGGAGAGGGATCTTACAACTGGTATCACTTGAACAAACAATCCAACGAGAAATAAGTCCACAAAACCCTGAGACACCCCCGCTCGAGTTAGTTTGAGGACAAACTAGCAGCGGATGCAGTGGTGTGCCCATGTGTAAAATTCACACAAAATAGTCCATTAATCAATGAGTTAGGCCAACCCAACTAGGACATCATTCTAGTTTGACGCACCAAGACGACTTCATAGCATATACTAATCCAAACCGACCTCGGGTATAGACTGATTAAGGCATGATGACACCCAAAGTGACTAAGAGAAGAATCTTATGGGGAAGTAGATACTTAAGGCCTAAACCTCGATGTACCTAATTCTCCTACCAAATGAGATTATCACTTCTTACCCAATGGATAGGATCGCCTCAATAGATTGGTGCATGAAATCCATTAGAAAAATAACAAGAAACTCGCAAACTTAAATCTCCAAACCAACAACTAGGTTGCATCGAACCAATCATCGTGCCAAATACCAGAAATCGAATAAGGACTTGTGTTCAGTCGGATAAGGATTGGTGTTTGGAAAATGCCTATTGTGGGGCTGCGTATATACTAACCTTCAGAAGGGTGTGATAATTGGTAACCCCGAGGATCTTAAAGTACATGGAATATCAATAGGTCTCAGGATGAGACTCAGATTCTAGGATCGGATACCCTAAGGATTGAGTGCATATCTAGGATGAATATATCCTAATGATACCAAAGAAACTCAGCCCAAATGCATAGGGGCTAATCCTTTTGTTTATTGGATTAGTTTGGTACCAACTTGGATCTCCTAGACCTTTCTTATTGAAATGGTGTGCATATAGCACCCAAATTGAACTTAGTGAATTTTGGAGTTCTACAACTCCAAGTATAATGAAATTTTGGTCATGCATGAGTCATGCACAAATACATGCACTGTCCAAAAATGGGAATTTTTGAAAAGACCTATGTTTAAATGATCGATAGAAATGCCTTTACTTAGGTCACAACAAAAGGCTATTTTACCCCAGTAAAATAGACCTTTTGCTCTCCAATTTTGAGGCCCTTAGAGCCCATAAAATGAAAAATAGGATGAGATAACTTTTGTAGGCAATTGTGTCTACTATCCTTAGAAAGTGAGATCGCACCATTTGGAGCCCTACGACTCTCAGTAGGACAGATTTAGTAAGGCTGGTCCTAGTGAAGGACATACCTTAAAATGTGAATAACTTTTACATAGTAAATGATATGAGGCTGATAATTTAACCATGTGTGTATGCACACTAGATCTACTATATTCCCAAAGATTAGAACTGTTGGGGCACATTTCTATAAGTTTTAGTAGAAATTTAATAAATCATATATGGTGTATAGTATGAGTGATTTGGACTAAAATCATACCGAATCTCCTTTGGGAGGGTGGTCATGCATATAGTAGACCATGGTTAAAATTTTAGGTCAATTGGACCTCTGAAAGTTAGTTTACTTCACAAGCAAGTGCAAGGGAATTGATGTGCTTATAGCATGACCATGTAACACAAGGTTTACACGAGAGTTTAAGGGTTTTCCTTTGGTCAAATCCTATGAAATTTAATCCATGCACCTAAGATCATAATGCGATACTTTATAGTGAAAATCATTAACCTTGGGGTTAGTTTCCCTAAGAAAGTTGACTTCACATGTTTTGGTCACATAGACCCCAAGTGTGTAAATATAGGGTCGAAGCTCACTGGAATGTTGTGAAATTTTGTGTATAGACTTTTCATATCAGCAGAGAGATCTGGAAAATTTTGTTAGAATTAATCCTCAAGTAAATAACAAGCTTTCTTCACAAAGCGGTATTTGGACCCATAGCTTGAGAAATTAATTCCCTAAATTATTGATATTAAAATGTTATGAAATGTTGTACAAGGTCCTTTTATATCAGTATGAAGCTATAGAAATTTTATTTGATTCAATCTCTGAGTAAACTTCATGCTTCATTCACAATGCAATTTGAAGTTATAATTTAGAATATTCATATCTGGAATAATTGACACCGAAATATTCTCGAAATCTGGGCATAACCTTGTAATAATGATATACACCTCTGGAATTTTCCTGGAATTTATGTCCATATATATATGGTATTTCCCTCACAATGTAGTGTTTGGGGTTATAACTTAGGGAACTCATAACTTGAACTATTGATATTGAATGGCCATAGAAACTTTTGCATGGACTTTCGATAACATTATGAACTTCTAGAAATTTTGATGGAATTTATGGTTACACATTTTTGATACTTCCTTCACAAAGTAGAATTTTAGCGTATAATTTGAGAAATTCATACAATGAATTATTGTTGATGGGTTGTTATAGAATTTTTTTGTATATAGACTTTTTATATCATTAGGAAGATCTGATTATGTTGTTAGAATTATTTACTAAGAAGACCTCATACTTCCTTCACAAAGTGGAACCTTGGGAAATAATTTGAAAGATGAATATGTTGAAATATGGATGATGGGATAATATAACAATTACCAGATAGTCTTGTGATATCGTTATAGATCTTCTTGAGACTTTTCATCTTCATTGAGCATGGAACCCCGTAGACCCGAACTTGAATTTCGGAAACGAAATTATTTTTTGTTTATTGTGATTTGTAACATCTCATTTCCTACTAGACCCCTTAACTTCAATTAGGGTAGGACATGTGGTGAGTGAGGTGAGTTTGAGCTTGGTGGTGACCTTGGGATGCACTGAGTTGAGTGAACTCACATGTGATCCACTATAGGAGACAGGTCAACTTAAGTCAAATTAGCTCAAATTGAACTTACACTTGAGAATTAACCCCACCACCATGTCCCTAACCATAAAGGAGGCATAGTTAATCAAAAGCCCAATCATATGGTCAACCAATTTAGCCAAATTAACCAAAGTCAAACCTAGATCAAAATAGCCCAGTTCAACTCCATAGGGTTCAATTCAGACTCAAATGGCCAAATTGACCATACCACTAGTTGGTAAACCTCTAAAGGAGTGCTTTGGACCCAAAAGCCCCATCACGGGGTCTTCAATTAGTCCAATTTGTCCAAAGTCAAACTTAGGTCAACATAAGCCAATCTTTCCCCAGTAGATTCAATTCACCGCCAAAACATGAAATTGACTTCACCCATAGTCTTAGAATACCATGGGGGACCCGATTGACTCAAAAGCCCCATCATGGGATCATCAATTTGACCAAATAGACCAAAGTCAACTTTTCCCCAATTTTGGTCAAAATCACATATATTGGTTAAATTGGCACAAATTGGGCACCACCATGACCTAATCAGCATTGGGTGGTGTCAAGGGACTCAAGACCTACATATGGAACCAGTCAACCCACTCAATTGACCAAGTCAACATCAAGGTCAACCATGGTCAATGTTAGGCCAGGATGAAGAAATTAAGAGCCCAAACCAAATCCAATTGGGCTAAGGCCTCAAACCAAGCCCACCCAGCAAACCAAGGGTGCAATTACCATCCATGCCACCTGAAATTTGAAAGGAGTGACATGCAAGTGGGTAGAAAGGACTTTTCCCCCAATTTCAAGTGAAGACAAGGAGGATTTTGAGGAATGGAGGCCACATGGCTCTCCATTCCTCTGCCCAAGCCTCCCACTGAACTCTAGAAGTGATTCCTAGCCGAATTCCAGCAAGATGGAGGCCACTTGGCAGCTAGGAGGAACATCCAAGGTGGTGGTCGATCTCCTCATAATGGCAGCACCACATAGAGCCCCCCCAACTCCATTTCGATGACATCATCAGCTTCAGAGGGCCTAGAGGAGTCAATCTGCTACCCTGGATCAAAGGAATTGGCTGAGAATGGAGGAAATTGCAAGGGTCGTCGGAGCAAGGATCTGCCATGGCGAATCCAAGGAATAGCCACCAACAAGCCCATTAGAGGTCCGGTTTCTCCCCCTCTACCTCTGTGCTAGCCACTTAGATCGAATAGGAGAGATATCCAGCTCAATTGAGCCGGATCCAAGTGAAGAAAATGGGAGAAATTCCATGGATTTTTCCATGCTCGGGATCGCCGGAATCATCCCCTCCGGCGGCCAAACCACCGTCGGCCGAAAGCCACCACCTCAACGGAGGTGGTGGCGGTGGCCGACCAGGGAGGTGGCTCAGCTGCCGGGAAATTGCGGTGGAAGATGATCCAGGTCGGGGCAATCCTGGCGGTTGGCTGGAGGTAGGAGATGAAATCATAGCCGTTGATTTCATTTGAGATGATATATGTAGGCCACTTTTATTTAATGAAATGATTTGTCACACTTTCATAGGTACGTTCATGCTCGATTTTAAGGCCCTTAGATGCCATTTCATGATAAGTGTCCTGAGAAAGTTGTTGTAGATATGGATGTCTACTTTAACTAGAAATTAAAATCAGCCCGTTTGGGGCACTGTAGAATCCCCAACATCCAATTTAGTGAGGCTGGTCCAACTAGAGGCCAGAAATTATTTTGTGTATATATTTTAAATGATAGGTCTGATGGAACTAAAATTTTTACCAGGCATGCATGAGCCCTATATCTAGCTAGTATCCAAAAATTAGATTTTAGAAGATAATTTTCCGAAGGTTTTATTCAAAATGTGTTAAATCAAATAAATGGCATTTTTGGAGTTGTGTAACCCCAACTGACCCCAAATTTGGGTATCATCCTTAATTTGCCAATATTAGACCATGGTTAAAATTTGAGGTCAATTGGACCTCTGCATGTAGGGTAATTCCATTTGCATGTCTCGACCAAGAAAGGAGTATGGTGTGCCAATAGCCCAAAGGGGTATTTGGTGTATTTAGCTCAAATGGCTTAGTGTTATCTTCTGAAATTTTGTACACACCCTCCTTATGATATAATACATTACCTCATGAAAATTAGGATTTTGGGGATCAAAAATCCTATGTATGTGATAAATATGAATTATGTCACACTATTGTATTTGTGAAATGTTCATGGTTGGTACCTTTAGAAAATCATGAAACTTAGGATTTGATGTGTTTAGATCATTATTGTGCTATAGAAATTTTCTCAGAATTTTTGGAGGTTATGAACATGTATTTGATGTGTAAAGTCCTATTTGCACACCTTTATATTAAATGGAGATTAGGGTTATAACTTCACTGGAAATTATGAATCTTAGGATTTGATGTTTTTATGTCATTATTGTGCCCCAGTAATTTTTTCAGAATTTTTAGAAGTCATAAACCAGTACTTGATGTGTAAAGCTCATTCTCACACCCCTTTATATTAAATGAAAATTTGGGTAATAGATTCCCTGGAAAATTGTGAAATTTCAGATTTGATGTTTTTAGATCATTGTTGTGCTATAGTAATTTTCTCAGAATTTTTGGGAGATCTGAACTAGTACTTGATGTGTAAAGCCCTATTTTCACGTCCTTTGTATTAAATAGAAATTATGGTTATAAATTCACTGGAAAACTATGAAACTTAGGATTTGATGTTTTTAGATCATTATTGTGTTGTAGTAATTTTCTCAAAATTTTTGGAAGTCTTGAACCTGTACTTGATGTACAAAGTCCTATTTGCACACCTTTACATTAAATGGAGATTAGGATTATAACTTCACTGGAAAATTATGAATCATAGGATTTGATGTTTTTAGATCATTATTGTGCTATAGTAATTTTCTCAGAATTATTGGAAGTCTTGAACTAGTACTTGATGTGTAAAACCCTAATTGTACACCTTTTATATTAAATGAAAATTATGATAATAAATCTTCTGAAAAATTATGAAATTTTGGAATCCATGTTCTTATGTCATTTGTCGTCTTTGAAAATTTATTTGGCAAGATTGAAATTACTGACATGGTACTTCCTTCACATTTTGGAAGATGTCAATTGATTAATGAATTTTAAATAGAGGTCAAACCTATATGAAATATATCAAAATTCTGGTCAACCCTTAAATTATCCATTATGAACCTCTGGTAAAAATTAGAACTCATATGGACAAGATATGGTTAAGATTGCATCATAGGAATCAAACCTAGTCCAATCTTATTTTGGTCTGTGAATAGTGAAAACTTAATGTGATGATTCGACCGACAAGATCACTTAGAAAATTAGTAAGATTTGGATTATAACAGTATCATATCATTTATATCAGACCCTAGAAATTATGGAATTTGTTGGAGTACATTCGTACTGGCTTAGGGAATAATTAAGAATCATATCGCACTATACATAAAGGGACAATTATCACCTTAGGAGATCAAGATGATTATTCAGCACGGTGAAGTATTCATGAAATATCATTAGGGTGTGATTAGAAACATTTGAGAATCATACAAGACCTACACCATTTAGAGGATGAGAGATCTTAAGTGTTGAGCATCGTTCAAGGGAACATTTGCTTAAAAATAGGGTGAAGGATAAGTCATAAAATATCTAAGTTATAGAGTAATAAGGAGAGTGGGACTTTAGAAAAGGGTAGCCACCAATAAAAGTAAATGTCTTGGAAAGGGGAATTTGGGTTTCAGCCTAGCGTATTCCCTAGTACCGCTGCGAGCCCTTCACCGGGTAAACCTCAGGAAGTCTAGGATTCACCCTAAATTTCTAGTATAACAATAATTAGACAAGAATAGTCTAACTAAATGAACTAAGGGATACGGTGTACTCCATCCCTAAATAGAGGATGGGTAATAGTATATCAGGATGACTTGGTCCTGCGAGCTGGAGGCTCGGGAGGTTGTATATCAGGACGGGATGGTCCTGCGAGCTGGAGGCTTGGGAGGTTGTATATCAGGATGTGATGGTCCTGCGAGCTAGAGGCTAGGGAGGTTGTATATCAGGACGGGTTGGTCCTGCGAGTTGAAGGCTCGGGTGGTGATAACTTGCATGTGCATAAGAACAAATTAGTGGCGGGTCTTCGGTACTGGATCGGTCGTCACACCGATGGAAGTACGTTGACTTAGGTGGGTGTGAGGGTTTGAGGGGCCAGTAGGTTATTTATACTGTGGTCTGGAGGACGATCCCCGAAAACGCACACCTGACCTCAAAGATTGGTGGATATGAGCAAAGAGTACGCAAGACTCTAGAGTGCACCTAGGACGTGTACAGAGGCGTACGAAGGGTCTAGGCCTGGTAGTGTGTATACCCGCCTAGGAAGTGGAGTTGCCCGCTCCACTGCTACCGTAGCCACTACAGTGGTACCAGAGAGTGAAGCTAGCTCCAAAAATAGGGAACTAAAGGTCTGTAATCGCAGAGTCATGTGGGTGAGTTGCACTTGTATGAATCATATCATAACATGCATATCATATCATACACAGACCTTAGAATATAATTTGTAAACCTTTATCATATAAATTGGTATGGGCTCTTTTATATGATAAGTTATTATTCCAGAAATCTTAACTTATAAGTTTGTATGGGCATTCATATAAGTTAAGATACTCATGTGATGGTAGTATACTTTACTTGTTTACTTTACTTGCGATGTACTACCTTACTTACTGCTTTACTTACAGCTTTACCTACTGCCTTACTTCCTGCTCATATATAATGCTAGTTAGTTATTTTACATGTTTTACTTTATATACCTGCTAGCATAGAATTCATGTCACATGCTTGTTTCTATTACCCCTTGTTGTCCTCCGCTTCCTTCCTCCCGCATGGTGCCTAGGAGTCGCGGGGGAAGGCGGGGACAAAATCGGCTTAGTTTTTATGACTAACGGTCGGTTGTGACAGTAGGAGTTCAAGGAGCTGGAGCTGGAGCAGCCGCACGACCAGCAAGACGTGATGGCAAGACTTGAGGAGTAGATGCCGCGCATTACTTCTACCACGAGATAGGTGCCAGATGATGAGAGTGTTTAGCTTCCGCATAGATATGTAGAGATAGAGAGTTTATTTTGTTGTCTTTTCATTCGGATATGTACTTGGCATAAGCCCTTACTCTTTCTTTTTTACTCATTGATGGACTTGTATACTATTTTGGCATATGTATATGTGTGTGATTGTTGACTTGGTTTATTTTACTTAGTTTTCTTCTTATCTCATTGTTGGTCTGGTTGATCGTTCTTGTCGGCAGGATCGCCATCTTGCATAGGTGGCTAACTCATGCGTTAGCATCACCATAAGGAGGAGGTTCTTGGCATAAGATCTGGGAACTCTCCTGGTGCGGGAGAGCGATCTTACACAGCATAGGCAATGTCAGGTCGTGTCATAGTAAGATAGACCAGCATTCAGACAAGGCGCCGATAGAGGGAGACATCCGGGAGAGGTTCACCATCAGTTGGGAGATGCTTTAGATTGAGCTCGATTGGAGTATCAACTGTATGGGTGTCAGTGAGGGCGACAACAGAGAGGATGTCAGAGATGTACTTCTGTTGAGATACGAGAATGTCATGTTTGGACCGAGAAATTTCCAACCCAAGGAAGTAGCGAAGGAGGACCATGTCCTTCATCTCGAACTGACTCCGGAGGTGCTGTTGAAGAGAGGCAATGGTTGCATGGTCATCTCCAATGATAATCATATCATCCACATAAAGAAGAACGATGTCACATCCTTAAGCAGAAGTGCGAGTGAACAAAGCATGATCAGTCTGTCGTTCAATGAAACCAGCCTTGAGAACAGTAGTACGAAAGCGCTCAAACCAGGCACGTGGGGCCTGTTTGAGACCATAGAGAGCCCGGCGGAGAAGACAGACGTGGCTGGTGGGAATGGAGAGACCTGGGGGAGGAGCCATGTAAACCACTTCGGTGAGATCACTAAGAAGGAAAGCATTAGTGACGTCCCTTTGATGGAGAGGCCAATTACGGGCAGCAGAAACTGCAAGTAAAGTGCGCACGGTTGTTATACGTGCAAATGGATCAAATGTCTCATCATAGTCGATCTCATGTTCCTGTAAGAACCCACGGGCAACCATGCAGGCTTTGTGACAGTCAATAGACCCGTCCGGGCGAGCCTTGAGCTTGAAAATCCATTTGCAGCTGATAGGAGTTACATCGGTGGGGGGGGGGGGGGGGGGGCAGGGGACGAGGTCCCAGGTGTGAGTTCGGTGGAATGCCTGAAATTCAGCGGCCATGGCTTGCTGCCATTCAGGATGAGCAACTGCCTCTCGGTATGACTGGGGCTCCCGGTGGGAGTAGAGAGCGGTGAGGAAGGCTTGAAAGGCATGGGAATATGAGATAGTTGTTGTGACGAGGGTGCACAGGGTTGCGCTGAGGAGGAGCAGGATCCACGTGCGGAGAGGCGGACGAAGGAGCGTCAGACAAGACCGTATCAGAAGGAGTTGGAGCGGAAGGGGGAGCTGTAGTGGAAGGGGGAGCGAGAGGCAGGGGCGAGATCGAGGGGGCTGGGCGAGACCGGGAGGTGCGGGGGCGAGACCGGGGGGGAGGGGGCAGGGCGGACAGGAGCAAGGGCCTCCGGACGAAAAAAATAATAATTATTTATAAAATGCTCTGATACCATGTTAAACTTGAGAGAATCAAGTAATCATATATTATTAACCTTGGAAAGGAACCCTTGGGGTCTTACATATAGAGCAAGAGGAGAGACCGAAAACACCACAGACGGTGTGGGACTAAACGGAATATACAAAATATATAATATTAAATACATTTAATATTAACAATTTCAATGGAGAAGAAGCATGTACAAACTGAAAGTAATAAAGTGCCTTTCTAGAAGGCAATGAAGAAATGGAACAATCTAGTAAAGTCAACCCGAAATCCAGTCTCAAATCAAGTGCGTGCTCAGAAACTATGGAGCATTCCACTACTTTAAAAAAGGATGCGATTAAAATATAGTTTGCAAATGGAGTTCATTTCAGAATGAATACTGGAATATCCACTCGTGCTTACGATGGAAATGCCTCTTCCACCGATGAAGACGGAAAAGATGATCTTCCTCACAAATTCCTTCTGTCCCGAAGAACTTTTTGAAATAAATATGCGTCAGATTCAAAATATGAGATTAACACGAGGATGAGAGGATGAAAAAAACTTATGGATGAAGGTCATGGAGTTATGCAAAACCTCTAAATAAATAAGTTTTATGAAAAAAATATCGCAGAAACAAACCATGGAAACTAAAGGATGGAGCAAATGGCTCTTCAATCATCCGTTATACAGCGGTGAGCATCAGACTTCCTTTACAGGCGAGCAATAGCCCCCCTCCACACACACACACACACACCCCAACGATGTCCTAGAAGAAGAGGACGCATGCGACGATCATGGATGGGAGTAGTAGAGCGAGTGGAAAGGCTGAATGAAGAGAAGCGAAGGGGATGCAATTTTATGTCTGTGGAGGGGATTTCTTGATCACCACATAATCTTCGCATCCAAAGATCCGCACTGGAAACCTTGAATGCGAGAATGACAGCCGCCAGGAAAAAAAGAGTAGGACGACATGGCTATGGCGAGAACAACGACAAGAGGAATGTTGATCGCACTACAAAGTGAAGATTCGCTGGCTGTCACAAGAAAAAGTGGAGGAGGGCTTGGCGTAGTGGTGAAGGCAGGGAGAACAGTGGAGTAGAACCCTAGATCGGGGAGTAGGTGAGGGAATAAGATCGTGAGATAGTTAGTCTTTATTTTAGCGGCGCTTTAAATGAAAAGAATCGTGAATACGTCTATTATTCGCGGTGTTTTCGACAATTGATGCCACTAATATTGTTATACAACATTAGCTACATTTTAATACAACAAATGCCATAAAATACATACAACTATAGCGACATTTTTAAAAGCGCAACAAAAAATGCCACTATAAGTCTAAATTGTTGTAGTGGTGATTACTCTATTTGTGTGATAAGATAATTGTGTTTACAAGGCATGAATAGCTTAGAATTAAATGTATGGATTCTTTGAATTTTCATAGTGCGCGCTTGCTCTCTTGAATGACTTCTATTTGTCTCCCTTTCTTCATTATTTTCTGAATGTCTTTTTCAAAGAACTTCACACTTTAATTTCATATTTATATGATATCAGAAAATGGAAGCTCCTACCGAGCCATTTGATTCTAATGTCTCTTTACAAGTTGTTCATGAGAAAAATGATCCTGCTTGGAATCATTTTACTCTCATCCAGAGTTCTGATGGAAAAAAGTGAAGCACTATAAATGTTTACAAGGCTTAATTGAGATGTGCAAAGTTTAATTGAGTCTATTAGAAATAAAGAAATTTGCAGTAAATCATCAATTGTGTTGAATGAAGTAAGGATATATCGGGACCAATTAGAAATCTTTGGAAAGCCCATCGCAATCAAAATGACAAAAGAAATGCAACCTGGTGAGTATAAGTACAAAGTTAATTTGCAATTTAAGTTTCAATTTATAAGTCATAAGTTTTAACTTCTTCCTTTTTCATCTCCAAAATGAATGGTGGAGAATTTTTGGTTCAAGTGCTCCTCAACTACACAAATTGGCTATTCACATTCTTAGTCGACTTCTTCGTCATCTGGCTTTAAAAAAACTGGAGCGTCTTTGAGCAAATTCATACAAACCGAAGAAATCATCTCGAGAATCAAAATCTCAATGATCTGATTTATGTTTGTTACAATCTTAATATGAGGAATATGTATGAATATTTAATCATTACTCGATAATGTTCAATTTTGACATTTTGTTGCACTTCCTAATGTTTTATTTGATGACTTGACTAATTGATTTCTGGGTAGTTGAGGAAGAGCCGGCCCCTGGAACTTAATTACAATGAATTAGAAAATGGAATATGTGAGGAATATGCTATACTGGTTGATGGAGAAGCTCAACCAATTAAGTTGCCAACAAAATGAACAAGTAAATGATAAGTTTGTATATATGTTACTAATTTGTGTTAATAATTACGAATTAATATGAATGATGTCATTATTATTTTTTGTAGATGATGAGTGGGCTCAGAATACTCTTGAAGATGCAGACCTTGAAGCCTTTGGAGGGGATGCTTTTACTTGATGTGGTTTTGATGATATATAATATATTGATATAAAATGATTTCACTTTGCAAACTTTATGGTTGGTTCCTTTTTAAAAACAATTAATTAAGTATTACGTATTATCAAGTCAACATGACAACATGTTTTAAATTGATATGTTTTGTAAGACTTATCATTTTTATGAGTTTAGGTCAAGGTTCAAAACTTTAAATATCACATTTTTATATTTGTTACTTATGTTAATGTTTACAATTTTATATATTATATTATTAATTTGTATATTTAGATGATGATGCGTTACAATTCTAGTCACCAATGTCAAACGGCTCAACTCCGGTTCAATCGGTTAAACCTTGAACCTCTCTCAAGACCGGTTCCATGTCTGGTTTCATTCTCAAAACCTTTATATATATATTCACATGACAACAAATAAAAACATACTAATAAAAAGCTTGTCAGATTTTTCATCAATAATGAGTAAAAAAAGAAGCTAGTAGGACAAGAATTTTAGAGACAAATGAGAACAGTATCATAGTCCAATTAGTCATATGAAATCCAAAATAATGATATAGTGGGGAGGATCTGTCAGAATCTGCAGACCGCAAAAATTTAATGTCGTCATCTTGAAGCAGTGTTTCAAATTATTTTTAGCACGACACAAAATAAAAGCGCAATGAGTACCAAATAAGCACAAAATAAAAACTTTCCATTTATTAAAAGTTTAATTATACATGAGGTCCTATATCCAGAAATACATAGGCATATACATGAAAAGCTACTACAGAATATCTACTATCAGGAGAGTTTCAGCATAACATTGATAAACCTCGTTGTAAAAAAGTATTTGTCGAAACCTCTCATAATAATTGTGAAAATTATTATTAAAAATGTTGTGATGATATGTTGACACTGATATTTATTTCATCATAAGGGATTTATTTTAATATTTAATTATTTATAAAAGTGAAAGTTTAATTATTTATGCATCATGGTTTGGGGTGTCAGAGGTCATTCACTATATAATAGGCTCAATTAGTAATGAGATGATTCTATTCCTAGTTTCCTGATTATTTTTTCCATGCCCATCTCCATATTGATACATACATTATGACATTCGAGGTAAGTTTAACAAATATCGATTGAAAGACTCCTCAATGTTAGGATTTGTAATGTGTTCAGTATTCAAAGTTTTCCAATATATTTTAATTAAATATCGTATATGATCTCGTGCTTCTTTTTCTGTAACATTTGTCTCACTCATGTGACATTGTATGGACTTTGGTACATCACCCCTTTCGACCTCATCCTGCAAAAAACAATACGACATCATAAACTTATAAATCATGAATTTATATATGTGCTCAAAGAACGTAAGTTTACATACTGTTGATGTCCCCAAATCATCATATAAACGCGAAACTATGGCTGAATAACGAACAACATCAGGATAGAACTTTAAGCTATCTAAAGCTTCTCTAGTTAGTTCTTCACTTAGACAATAGGCAGAAGTTAGCAACAAAGGACTCGCGATTGTTAACCATGCATTTTCGAGGTACTCATTTAGTGTAGGAGTGTATCCTGTGTAATACCATATTGCCTCCACCAAATATGATTTGCATTGATCTCCCCACTATAATAAAGCAAGTGCATAGAACATTGCGTTAGCAACAATTGCAACTAATGTATCAACATGAATGTCGTGATGAAATAATGACTTACAACTCTCTTTAGGTGTGGAAGAATATCTACTTCCTTTCCACTGATACAGCATGTGCGATATCATTCATTGTATTGAAAAGCCCCATCAAAGCTTTCTTCATATAATTTGGAAGTATTGCAGAGATTTTCCATCTGAGATAATAATTTTCCAACTGAGATAACAATGTGAGCTATAAAATGCAATTCTATTGTACTATGATAACAGTCTGAGCATTAATTATTCAAAAAAGAATGTAATCTCTCTTTTAAATATAAATTACAATATCTCCAACTTTCTTATGGATAATGATCTTCCAATGAACATTAAAATATATTGAAAATGAGATCTCTTTTGTTATTATATCTATAAGCACTAGCATGATCATATGAACACAATTGATCAGTTCAGTATGGTTAAACACATTGGATTGAACAAAATTTTATAATCAATTTAGCTAAGTCTATTTCTACTAACAAACTATTATATAGGTTATTATAACTCCTTTCTACTATTATGACAAGTCCGAGGAAGCATCTAAGCTAGTTTGGCAGTGTATTTGACTATGATATGTTATCAATAAAATAGATTTAAATGAAATGCTTACATAGGCTAGCTCACAATGATATGATAAGGAAATCTATTTGAAGAATAGCTTTTCTTACTCATCAACTGCATTTGTAAAGACCTTGAGCTCTTCCAAGGAACCATAAACATCATATATATCATCTATAGTTGTAATCAAGCAACCTAACTTGGTGTTCTCCTTTCTACACCTCCAAAACTGTGGCTCAAAGGTACATCCGATGGACCATAAATAATTCTCCATAAGTCTATCTCTTGCGAAACTGAACTCATCACCAATAAGACCAAGGTTCCTCCACCATCTAATATAATACATTTCATGGAAAGATTCAACAATCTATTTCTTTAACTTCTAGTGAAGTTGCCATAAATTTTACGTACCTAGAAATTTCCTTGGATTCTTTTTTGTATAGACATTGGAGCTTGTTGAAATCCAATTTAGAAAACTCGAGCAAAATGGGATTCATGTTCTCCTTTCTCCCATAAACATCAATAAACCATCTCGTGTGTATACGTGCCAGTGGAGTGGGAGCTCCAAGGCATGATTTATTTGCACTGCCAAGTCTAAATTTATGAGCAACGGTTCCTTGAGATAATTACTTAGGTGTTTAGTTGTGTACTCCCTTGCTTCATCAAGTTCATGCTCGCCTTCAAAAGCAAGATAAGAGGCCTCGTATAGACTTAGCATTCCCTTCACGTCAGTCACAATGTTAACATCAATGTTCCCATTTTTATTTTGTATGCTACCAAGAAGAACATCTACACTGCAAAATTTGATAAACATATATAGTTAGTTTATCTACTTACAAATGTCGTGATAACTCTAGTAATAGAAGTTAAAATGTTAAGGTATTGGATCCAACTATTAAAAAGTTACGTAGAATCTTGCCTTTGTTGAATTCGAAAGCCATATTCTCTTAGAAGCCTAAAAAGTAATGCAGAAGCATGGATGCTCTTCTTCTTTTCTAGACTTCCTAACAAGGAAGAGCTTATTGAGCTCAACAGGTTCTTGATCTCATGATCATAATGATATGAAACTCCAAGTTGGCGCATGACATCAACTAGCTCGAGCTGTTCAACCATATCTGTTTGTTTGTTATGAATCAAATGCCTCATTTCTTCCTTCGGCTTCTCCCATACATCAAGTTGTGTTGCGTTCTGCGATATATAAATTTTGATCATAATATATTAATAAATCGCTCAAGAAATGAAATTATCATTATGATAAAACTCTCAAGCATAATCTCATAAATATAATTGGGTGGAGATTTAGGTTATTCATGATTAAAGAGAGTTAATAGAATTCTCTTTGCACATTCTATTCTTGTGTTCTATCTTTATTTATTATTTGGTATTACTCAAAGCACAAGCATGCAAATGCTATATATATATATATATCATTTTCTTATGTTATTAAATATATATTTAATTGTTTTTTGTTTTTCTCTTTTATTTTAAATTTTTGTATTTTACTTTATGTTGCATTAATTTAATTTAATTAATTTTTGTTTTATGTTGTTTAGATGGATAAAATTCACTTAGTCGTGTAATGTTAAAGCACCCTTAAAATTATTATGTACACATGCACTAAAAAACAATTGCTAATTACCAACCAATCTAATAGTGGATATAAATATATATAACAAAACTACAATTTCACATTTCCATGGCTGTCTAGAAACAAACTTTTTTTGCAAAGTTCAAGAATTTATTTGATGGCTCAAGCAATTAGTAAAAAAATATAGTTATTGTTGTTGGCTAGAAAGAAATTCACTAAAAAATAGTTCCTAAAAACACTGTTGATGGTTCAAGAAATTAGTATAAAAAATAGTTCCTAAACAAATTATTATTATTATTATTATTATTTGCAAAATTTTGTTGATGGTTCAAGAAATAAATGTAGTAAGAAAATAGTTCCTTGCAGACATATATGATTAAATTTTAATTACAACATAATAAAAAAAATAAGAATAGTCTCGTATAAACTGAAGAATTTGAAATCCAGATCAAATATTGATTCCAAGGAAAAGAGCCTTCCGGGATTTAATATTATAATAGTTTTAATAACAATACTTATGCAATTTAAGATAAATATTTTATAAAATTTGCACTGCAAATAACATAGTATATTATGTAAAATAGAAGCCTCATATTTGGGGTAAAATTAGGTATTTTATTTTTCTAACTTAATATGTAATTAAAAAATAATAATAATAAATAATTCAAATAAAATAATACGACTGAGGTAGAAAAATAAAAAATAAGTATGAGAAAATTGAAATTTGAGAGAAATTATATATATATATAGGTATATGTATATATATATATATGTATATGTATGTATATATATGTATGTATATATATATATGTATGTATATATATATGTATATATATATATGTATGTATATATATATGTATGTATATATATATATATATATGTATGTATATATATATATGTATGTATATATATATATATGTGTGTATGTATATATATGTATGTATGTATATATATGTATGTATATATATATGTATGTATGTATATATATAGTTTCTGTATTCCCAAGAAAATAATCGAAAAGGAAATCATAATCAGAGATTCATCAGGCAGAGATTGTATGTAGCTATCATCCCAAACGCTGGGAGGGTAGTTTGCAGTTCTTCGAATGGAGGGCGGCAGTTGACATGACTCATCAGCTGAGAGATTCTTCATCGATCTTTCGATCTCAAGCAACAAGTGTTGATCGGGCGCTGCTATTGTATGTAGCTAATGGAAGATCCCCTTGCGCCTTATCTCTATTTATAGCTGCAGCCGGCGGCTAAGAATTGTGTTCGTCGCAGAAGTGAGTGACTGTTTTACTTTAATCTAATTTGATGTTTTGTGGATGCAGGCGGAAAAGGAAGTAGACGGGTTTTGGTGGACAATGTTTACATGATTCATTCAAAAAATATATGCAGTATTTATAACCGTATATGAACATTCTGGATGCTGGTAGTGCATGGTTATCAGCAATTGGTTACATTAATTAACACAGATATTACATTTATTAATTCATTAAGTGCAGGATTTGTGGTTATTAGCTAATGATTGCATTAACATAGATATTACATTTATTAATACGTTAAGTGCAGGATTTGTGGTTATCAGTTAATGGTCTAAGTTAACATAGATATTACATTTATTAATTCATTAAGTGCAGGATTTGACACAGATATTACATCTATTAATTCATTTAGTGCAGGATTTTGTTTTACAGTGAGCCTTAGGCTTCGTTTGGTTCGGCTTATTTGCTCCGGTGAGTTTCGACAAAAACGTCATTGTCATACCAAACATTTTATGTTTATAACTAATTTCTTTTCTTGGTAATGATAGTAACATTTATCATACCAAACATACATTCTATGACAATGACGATTTTATCCAAACTCATCGGAGCAAATAAGCCGAGCCAAACGAACCCCAAACGTGTATTTGGTAGAAAAATGGATTACCATAAAGTAATACTCTTTCGTGATAAGTTGTTGAATCTAATGAAAATGATTTTCATGGGGACAAGAACCCCCCGCCCCAGTACAATTGGCATGGCAGCTCAATCATTGATTTCAAAATCAAGAGAGAGAACCAAAGTTACCTGAAAGCATAAAGTCGATATATTCCAAACATATATATTAGTTGTTTGGTAGTCACCATATGGTCTATGTCGACTTGAGAGGTGTGTCGACGTGAAGTGTTTCGTCTCGAGTTAATGTGCGCGGTAACCTCTACCTCCGTGCGGCAGTGTTGTTTCTTGGTCTAGTCGACATGAGTTATGTCGACGGGAGGCGTGTCAACGTGAAGTGTGTCGACGAGAGGTAGCGACGTGCGGTAGCGATACCGCTGGTGATAGGCTTGTTGGAGAGAAGAGTGTCATGTTGGCGTGAAGAGCAGTGCTCAAGTCGACATGAGACAACATTTTTAGCGTTGGAGCTACCGCTACACGGTAGCGCTACCGCCACGTGGCAGCTGATGGAACCATATCCGTAAATCCACGATTTTAGCCCTTTTGATCTCTTTGGGATTTGATCCAATTGCCCAGACATGTTCGCCCGTGAACCTTAAATAGGGTAGAGGACATATCTTTTTCATTTTTCATGTCCATCGTGGTTTTACGGCTAGGTTGAGTGAGAGGAACTGGAGGAGGAAGAAAACCTAATTTCCTCCATTATAGGAGCTTCGGAGCTCCGTTCGACGATCCGAGATCAGCAACGCGGAGGGGGCTTGAAAGGCGCACATTTTCATCCGCACTATTTGAGTTTTCCATGGCGAGGAATAGGTTCTAAAAGGTAACAACATTTTTCCTCCCGGCCTTAGGATGTGTGCATGACATCTTTTGTTTCTATGCCTTTATGCATTTTCTTGGCACCGGAGCTCTCAAATGAGAGGAATCCCAGTTGCCTTGGTTCAAGAAGAACCACAGGGTCGATTGTGTCAGTCCCCGACATATTTTGCATTAGAGATCCGTTCCATTAGCGGATTAGGCATGATGGGTGAAGCCGAAATTGTGGGTGGTGGTCCGATTCAGTGATATTGTTTGACGTGCATTTAGGGATTGTGCTAGAAATACGATTGCGGCGAAGACGTTGTTGTGATGCCCTCAATTTTTATGTGATAAAGAATGTCGGATTTACGCCGAGAAATGCACGTAATGAATTGTTGGGTGGGTTGTGGTGTCCAATTGTTTGTTAATGTGTGCCTTTGTCTTTGTGGTCGGCTAGCTAGCCCCGTGATGTTGTGATTCACGTGTGGAGGGTGTCCTGGCAAGACAAGTCCTCTTATGTGAAACTAACAAGAACGGGTGTGCTTATGGACAAACCCAATGGTGTAGTGATCCATGTGCGGGTGGGGTCTAAGCAAGAGTTCTCATAATTGGTTTGTATGTCGCCGGGGAAATAAGAGTACCCATATTGTGGTAAATGAGAGTACCCATGTTGTGGTGGTTGTTGTGATGTGATGACGTGTTACAATCATACCTGCGATATGGTGTGTTGGATGAAACTTGGGTTGCATACATGCTGCATTGATAGACACCCTTTATTTCTTGCTCAACGTAGAAACGTGTTTGATGTCTGTGACATATAAATTATTGGCTTTCTATGTTGTTTATATATCTTATTTCATTTGCATACGAAGTGTTGACTTGCAGGGTGATATAGTTCCCTAGGGTCCGCTAGGACGGTCGGGAGGAGGGGTGTTGTTACATAGTTGTCAGCCCTGGCTGACCCTTGTCATACCATTTTTTTGTGTTGGTTTCAGAGAAAGGATCACAAGTTGGAGTCATCTCGTCGGCCAAAAAGGCCTAAGCCTCATGAAGTGTGTCCCTCCTATTTTACTGCATTACTTTTCTCTTTTGCATTATTCCAGCTTGCATGCCGAGGTATCTTAGGAGTTTTGCTTCTCTGCTTTGATGTGATGTATTGATGACTTGAACATTTGTGGTGTAAGGCCATAAGGCCAGACCTCTCCTATGTAGATGTGGACAACTTTTGGTCTTTGTTTTATGTTTCTGTCATTTGCTCTCGTGTTAGTTTTTGTGGAAAAGATATATCATCTTATAGTGCTAAAGTTGTGGCGATTATATGTTTTTGTGTCCCGGCCAGACCCATATTATATGGTTATTTTAGGGGAGGCGTTACAATTTGGTATCAGAGGTAGGTTTAGGGGTTCTAGACCAGTAGTAATCTGCAGCTGTTTAGTGTAATCGGATCGTGTAAAGGAGTTGTCCACATAAGAGTGTTCTGTGGGACCATGAGTGTACAACCCAGTGTTCGCCAGAGGGTAAAAAGGGGAATCGAGTATAGGAGGGTCAGAGAGCACTCGCCAACTCGCGCTGAGCATCCGGCCAAGGCGAGCACTCTGGGGTACATTTAGCCAAGGCAAGACGAGTAAGGCCTCGTGGCACCAGACTGGCGAGGCGGGTGGGGGCTCGCCTCCACTCGCAAAAGGAGATCTCGCGAACCCAGCTCGCAGGGAGACTAGCGAGTGGTGCCTTCACGGGCCACTCGCCCAGCAGGGGTCTACAGGTGAATTTACCCCGATACCCTTGGTGGGCTGTCAATAGCCCTCCAGAACAACGAAGTTTGGTTGTTTGCAGACCAATTTGGTGTGCGCATAGTAAAACCAAAAGGCAGAGTTACGCTATTAGCAGCCCAAGAGAGAATAACTATATATAGACCCTGAAGGGCACCTTTGGAGAGGACACTTCTTTGGCTTCCTTCTCCTCAGGTAATCTTTGGTTAGCTCCTCAGGCTCTCCAAGGTGCCCGGCTTTAGTTTTGGCTTAAGAGGGGAAGTGCTCTAAAAGATCTTCTGGGTGTGTGGTGGGACCTCCTCACTATCGCCAAGGGTCTATGTTAGTGCTAAGTCTTCGGTCAGGATCCTCCGCGGGATTAGTAAGTGCGAGCTGCACCCTTCTGGGGGTTCGAACTCCTCGTTGGGCCGAATCTCGGTTCCAACATTTTTGGTGCGGTGAGCGTGGACAACAGTTAGTACAAGAAATTCTCAAGGAGGCGACATGGGTGGAAAGAATGTGCGAGGAGACAGTTTTGGAGGTTCGCCACCATCTGGTTCGCCGGTGATGGTAGATATACTGGCGGATCTCCGAATGGAGGTCCTCGAGACGATCAACCTCGCCTTCTCCGCGGCGCGAAGCGAGTTCGCAACCCCAACAACTTAGGCCATCCCGTCGTCGGGGGTCGGCGAGAATGCCCTAGGGCAGAGGGCAAGTAAGGAGGTGGCTGGCGAGGCGCCGTGGCCAGAGCTTTTCCCAATCCCGGCTAGCGCCATCCCGACAAGTGCTAGTCCGGCGAGCGCTATTCCGGCGAGTGCAGGCCCAGTCAGAGAGCTCATAGGGTGAGTCGAGCAGGCGAGAGCGGCGAGCGGGGGAAGCCCATTCTACGAGCTGGTGCTCTCGGCACCACTCACGGAGGGGTTCAGGGAGCCAGATATGATGTACTACACCGACAAGGATGACCCAGTCCAACACTTGTAGTGGTTTGAGGATATGGTCTCCCTTAGACCCATGTCAGACACCTTCAATTGCCGACCCTTTGCAACCACCTTGAAGGAGAAGGCAAGGGACTGGTTTCACCAGATCCCGTGAGGGTCAACCTATGCGTTCGAAGATATGCGTCATAGCTTTTTTGCTTCGCTTCTTGACCTCGAAGAAGAGGAAGAAGGATGCAGAGGCGCTCTTCAAGATCAGCAGGGGCCAGGGGAGTCGTTGGCCCACTATGTGGACCGATTCCAGGAGGAGGTCCTCCTCATCCAGAAGGTACCGATTGACCCTCCAGCTTGCCTTCATGGTGGGGCTACGGGAGGGGTTCTTCAAGATGAGTCTAAAGTGAAACGCCCCCTTGTCCTTTGAGGAGTTGATGGAAAGGGCGGCAGAGGAAATTGAGAGCGAGGCGGCCAACCCGGAGTTCACAAAAAGGTTGGCGAAGCTAAGTGAGCCGGAGGCCAAGCCGCAGGAGATTCATAGAAGAGAAGAGCTAAGGGTCCCAGAGTTGGGGTGGAGACAACAAGGAGGTGGCAACTTCCACGGGGGTCATGTGAGACCTCATCAATTAGGATGGAGGCAGAGTCCGAGGCCGTTGCCTCCCCCTCCTCAGCAAGCTATGGAGATTGGGCAAGGAAGAGGAGGAAGAGGAGGAGCGGGAGCAGGAGCAAGAGTGAGGAGGAGGAACAGGGTCGCAGATGCCGAAAGAAGGGGGTGGCCTTGCCCTATTGTGACTTCCACCAAGAGGAGGGTCACGCGACGACCACCTGCCCAAAGTTCCTGGAGACGAGGGTGGCAAGAGCTCCGGCGTAGCAGCAGCAGCGGACGGTGAGGATTGAGGAAGTCCTACCCAGAGAAGGGGAGGAGGAAAGGTGCTAGGATCGGACCGACATGGGGGAGTCGAGGAGGGATCAGAGTGATCCACGGGGGAGTGGGGATCGAGGCAACCTGAAAGTCGAGCCTCCACACCATGTATCGTCATAGCGTGGCTTTGACATCTCAAGCCTCACCCCCAGCAGAAAGGATCACCTTCTCTCAGAAGGATATGCCGGGTCATGAGGACCCATTCTGCGATGCGTTGGTTACCCAGACGGTCATCGAGAACTTCATGACCATCGCCCTGATCCTCATGGATAACGGGAGCTCGGTCAACATCATCTTTAAGAAGGCATTCGATGAGATGTAGTTGGAGGCAAGAAGGGTGCTAGCCTCGGATGGACCCTTGTTTGGGTTCTCAGGAGAGAGGAAGGAGGTGGAGGGGGAGTAGGACTCCACGTGACCTTGGGGGGCAGTCTCGTAACTGTCTGTTCATCATCGTGGACGCTACAAGCAGCTACAACGCCATCTTCGGGCATCCCCTCATCAGTGCATTTCGGTGTGTCCCCTCCTCTTTCCACCAGTGCTTCATGTTCAGTGTAGGTGGAATCTAGGTCCGTGTGAGGGGAGACCCCAAGGTAGCAAGGCAATGCTACGTTACAGTGGTCAACTCTATCACCTGGCAAGCTGGGGCGGAGGAGATGGACCGGGGGATGGAAGGGCAGGAGATGGAGGGCGGAGTTGTCAAGGGACTCGAGGAGGAGGAGAAGAGGAGAGTGGATGAAGAGGGAGATGCCCAGGAGGAAGGGACAAGGGAGCTGCTGGAAGTCTAGGAGGAGAAGATGGAGGAAGGAGAGGTCGAGGTGTTTGGTGGCGGGGAAAACAAAGAAGGTATAAGGGTGGAGCAGTCCAAGCTGGAGGCCATAGAGGAGATCATGGAGCTATAGATCGTCTCCCGTAGGGGGGCGATCGAGAAAGTAAAGGTTAGTGGGGAGCTCAGCCCCGAGGACCAGGAGAAGATTCTGGCGTGCGTCCAAGAGAACGAGGACATCTTCACTTGGAGCGCTGCGGAAATGCCCGAGATCGATGCGGACATGGCTTGTCACTATCTTAATCTCGATCCAGGCACTTGCCCCAGCCAGCAGAAGAAGAGGTCCATAACGGACAAGCTGGCAGAACCCATCAGGGAGGAGGTGAACAAGCTCCTCCAAGTAGGGTTTGTATCTGAGATCTAGTATCCGGGATAGGTCTGCAATATGGTAATGGTAAAAAAGGGGGATGGGCGATGGAGGATGTGTGTAGACTTTTCCTTATTAAGTAAATCATGTCCTAAGGATTGCTACCCTTTGCCTCGAATCGACGCGCTGGTTGACTCAACTGTCGATCTTTCTCTAATGAGTTTTGTAGATACCTTTTCAGGTTTTCATAGAATTCGAATGCTTCCCCCGACATCAAGGATGTCTCGCTTATTACAGGGGATGGATGCTACAGCTACAGGATGATGCCCTTTGGGCTGAAGAATGTAGGAGCAACATACCAGTGAATGATGGACAGGGTCTTTCGCGAACAAAAGGGGAGGAACCTTGAGGTATATGTGGACTACCTCATGATCAAGAGCAAAGATCTCGAGTCCCACCTCCGGGATCTTGAAGAGACCTTCGGTACTTTGAGGAAGCAATAGATGAGACTCAACCCCCAGAAGTGCGTCTTCGGGGCAAGCCGAGTGATGGCGCAAATCTCACACACCGCTATAGGCGGTAGCTCGACTGCGACACGAAACGGCAGTGTACCGATCGTTCAAGTAATAAAAATTGGGAATAAATCCCCGAGTGTCGGTCTCTTGAGGAACACAGTAAGGTGGAGTTAAATGTCGAGGAAGGACTTGAGATTGAAGTCCTTAACGTCGGATGGAATGCGGAAACGGGGTGATTGGGCTTTTGGAAAATAAAATAAAAGCTATCAACTACTCCTATGCAATGCCGCTATGCAAAGCTTCGCTTGGCGGGATGGAGACTAGGCAGGCCTTGAGCGCGCTGCGTCGCAAGGGCGGATGGGCGAGTAGGCTAGCGAAATGAGGGTCGCAAGCACCTCTTCGACAAGCACGCCACTAGCAATTGCTAGTGCGGCACCGGACAACCAACAAACCACACCACAAGGCGCACCTCAATAATATAAACAAAAATACTCAATCACATAGACATAATCAAGTAAAAATGCTATTTAATCAAAATACACTTCATCATAATGTTAGATCTAGTTGCAAATACATCAATAAAAGGAGAACAAGGCAAGAAATCGACCGAATCCGAAGGCTCGTTGAAGATTCACGGTTGGAATCGCCGGGTTGTCAATCCGCGTCCAAGCTCGGTCCACAACTACGTCCGGGGTAGAGAGAGCTGTCACTACTCTCCAATGGACCCGTCTTCTTCGTGTCACGATCCGGTAGAGGTTGCAAACTTCCTCTTGCTTGACGGTAATGGCGGCTAGGTCTTCCTTTGGAGCTCTTGGATGAAGGAGGAGGCCGAGAGGAAACTCCGGCTCAAGATTGGCGTGAAGAG
The DNA here is from genome assembly GCA_033032865.1 of Dactylorhiza incarnata. Classification (NCBI taxonomy): domain Eukaryota; kingdom Viridiplantae; phylum Streptophyta; class Magnoliopsida; order Asparagales; family Orchidaceae; genus Dactylorhiza; species Dactylorhiza incarnata. The sequence goes on from JAWHQI010000067.1 coordinate 518,710, forward strand.
CAAGCCCGGAGCACCTCCATATGGTGGGCGACGGTGGAGGGGCGAATCTCGGCGGAACCGGGCGGAAAACGACGCTGAAAATCGGGATTTTTGACCTAAATCGCGAGCAACATATTTATAGGCGCTGGAATTAAACAGTGCGCACGGTCAGTGGCGCACGACCAGTGGTCGTGCGCACTAGAATCCTGTGATCGTGCGCTCTGCCTGGACGGAACCTGCAAAGACAGAAATTATAAAATAACATGTTCGCACGACCAGTGGCGCACGACCGGTGGTCGTGCGCACTAGCGTCGGTGGTCGTGCGCAATAGGTGAAACAGAACTCATAAAATTACTGTCGAGTGCGCACGGACAGTGGCGCACGACCGATGGTCGTGCGCACTGGAGTTGATGGTCGTGCGCACTACAGCAAACAAAACTTAGAATTATAGTGGTCAATGCGCACGAGCAGTGGCGCACGACCGGTGGTCGTGCGCACAAGCATTGATGATCGTGCGCACTGCACCAAACAGAACTCGTGAAAATGGGTTAAGTGCACACGATCAGTGGCGCACGACCGGTGGTCGTGCGCAGTAGAACCAGTGATCGTGCGCAGTGTTCCTGTGCAGAATTGCACCGGAAACACCTGCACGACTCCTGTTCTAGCGTACAACCACGAATCTAGCCACTGAAAGTAGCACCTAAACAGCACATGAACACTACTAATGAAAATAAACAAGAAATCACACCAAAATGGGCCAAAAGGTGCACCTAGCATGGATTAACAAATATGAACTAAAACAGGGCTAAAGTGCAGTGAAATGACTAACTAAACGGCCCAGATGAGTCCATAAAAGTGTATATGATCAGGACTCATCACACCCCCAGACTTAACTGTTTGCGCGTCCCGAGCAAACAAATTCTAAGCGAACTAGGAAAGAACAGTAGATGGCTTAAAACTACAATATAGAGTACCATGCGAAGTCGCATGCTCACGTGCATAAGAAGAATAGTAGAGAAGATTTCTGATTATATAAACAGTCTATATATTTCTAAAAGAGTAAAAGCATATTACAACTACTCAAACTGGTGAACAACGGTGAATCATTCGGTCGTGCATACGGAGAAAGTAAAGTAAACGCTGAGACGAGCATTGCTCAAGATCGGGATGCGGGAAAAACTCCACTGAAATCCATCAGTGTCGGTGACCATAAGCTTGCCCGGTCACATTCTCTCCACGGCACTGGTTTGACTCAAATGCGTGAATCAATAGGACTTTAGGTTTTAAATGGGGCTTGGGTTTAGGTGAGGATAAACAAAGATAAAAACGACGGCTCAAGCACTAAACCCAAATGAGCTAATGCAGGAAACTATCCTCATTCGCCACACAAACATGCGGGTACACAACACCCCCAGACTTGAACTTAACAGCATGGGTGTGTGCACCGCCTACTCCCAAACATATATTTTTACACAGATTTTTCATTAAAGCTCAACTCCTTTTTCGTTTCTTTTTACTTCTTTTCTTTTTCCCATTTTTTTTTTCTTTTCTTTTCTTTTCAAAACATTTTCAGCAAATTTATCAATGTTGCACATCCACATATTCACAAAAGTATCACAACATCAACACCCCAACCCATGAAAATAATAAACAGCTAAAGCTCAGATTTGGGCGTGCGACTAGGATTGGCTTTTGGCTTTGGTGAACAATAGTGGGGCTGAACCAAAAGAATGGGGTAGGCACAATTGGGCTAGCGAGGAAATGATGATAGGAATGGCACAAAGGCTCAACCGGGCCAAGATGATGGCCTATATCACATTCACGCAATTGACTAACCGTATACCCATGCTTCAAGAATCGCTTGGGGCAAGTTCTAGCCACCGAGAAAGATTATCCTTTCTCCTAACTCAAGCAATACGAATCTAGCGATCGTTTACACACATCCCTATGCTACCGTTTGATTTCACCGAATTCACCATTTGAGTAGAGTAAACAACATTTACACTGATAAGAAAAATATAAAACCATAATATAAAGAGAAGTCTAATCTACACAAATTTTTATGCAACCGAGCACTCGACTAGGAGCACTACTAGAGTCAACATTTCACTCTGCTACATAATCCTAAGCCATCACCTAGATTTTCCCAAATAAGCAGAAGAATTAAATTCACAACAGAGCAAGCAAACAGATGAGTACGCGCTCAAGTGGGTGATGTGGTGTGCAATGAAAATGAACAACAATTTAAATGAAATCTTCTAGTATGCAGTGCAATAGTGCACGTGAGTGGGTAAACAAAACTACTCTCCCCCAGACTTAAACTAAACAATCCGCATAATATATGACATGAAAATCAGCAAAGGCTAGGGGAAGAGAGTACCCAATGCTCAGCAAGTGAGCATACCAGAAGATTGGCGTGTAAGCTAAAATGAGCTGCAACATCCGCCATCCAGAGAAGATACCTGCAGGGGTCAGCTCCGCAAAAACAAAAGACAAAAGAAAACTGAAAAGAAAGTACTACTAACTAAACATGATTAGAAGAAATAAAAATGCAGAAAAGAAAGATAACTACTGGGGTTATTGTCATCCCAGCACGACTTATTTAGCATTTGTACAGTTCTAGCTAATGGGCCTATGAAAAGAAAAGTGGACAGGTAACTGTTCTAATATGCGTGTAGGTAGCGGGTACCTATACGGAGAAAGAACAGTCACGCCTCTACCCGAATATAGATAAAACCTGCCCATCACAGGTAGAGGGAAAAGAAAGTAAGAAGAGGAGGGGGCCTGGTCCTCACTCATCTTACCAAAACTATCCTTGCCCAACAAGGAGTCGCCAACAGGGAGGCAGCAGGAGGCGAAGGCAATGAGTGGAGCTTCCTCTACGGAGGGAGAATAAACCTCCTCGCATGAGAGGATGCTCTCACCATTGACTTGAGCAAAAAGCTCCAAGTCCTCCTGGGATACCTGTGAAAACTCAACCTGCACAGGCTCGGATGAAGAAAGGGGATCAAGAAATAAAGAAGACGAAGAACATAAATAAACAACAGTCAGGGGAGTGATCCCGGTCTCACTCCCATCAGGTTGGGGAAGTAAAATAATGGTAGCATTGTCATCAATGCTACAAGATTCGGCGGGATCAACAGTGGCCAAGCTAGAGATTTGGACTTCCTCCACCGGTGCTGAGGAAAACTCCTCTTCACCTAGAAGGTTGTCCTCCTCCATAGGAATAGGCACAATACTAAGATCAACCGCCTCCTCCTGCGACACATCATCAACAATGTCGTCAGAGACGAGTGTAGTATGCACAACAGGGAGAGGAATAGTGCTCGGATAAAAGTCGAGCACCGATTCCTCACAAAGAATCGAATCCACTAGAGGTGGTGGATGCACCGGGAGAATAGGCTCAGCAATGTCGGTGCCCAGATCAGCCACACATCTGGTGACTGTGTCAACGCCATACCCTTCAAGATGTGAAGGTGGCAAAGACACAAAACCGGATGTTGAAGGTGTGCCGCCAGAGTTAGGATTCGGGACGATCCGGATATCCGGCTCATCATCCTCATCCAATTGGCGACGAAAAGCAGCACAATCCTTCAGGGCATGGTCTGTGCTCCGACAAAACTGGCACTGCCTAGCGGGCTTCTTTGGCACAGCGGGGGCTGGAGCCGAAAAGAAGTATGACGGTAAAGGCTCAGCAGAGTAGCCATAAGACTTACGCGCACCATATGGAGTACCAGACGAAGTCGGTGCTCCATATGCTGGGCTATAAGAATTATGCCTACTATTCTCCGTAGGGCATTCATCACTAGAGTGGGAGGTAGCTCCACACCAACGGCAACGGAAATTCAGATGTGCCCACATAGTGTAAAGATAATACGATTCAAAATAAAAATGCTATTGTGCAAATACTACACCTAACAATAATTACTAAAGCAACCTAAGTAAAACAAGAAAATGGAATAACGAGAAATAAAACAAAGAAATGCAATTTACAAATGGAAGGGCTTCTCTCTCAAATTCTCCCTCTCCAGAAAACTCACACGACTGTGTTCCCCGGCAACGGCGCCAAAAACTTGATGGCGCAAATCTCACACACCGCTATAGGCGGTAGCTCGACTGCGACACGAAACGGCAGTGTACCGATCATTCAAGTAATAAAAATTGGGAATAAATCCCCGAGTGTCGGTCTCTTGAGGAACACAGTAAGGTGGAGTTAAATGTCGAGGAAGGACTTGAGATTGAAGTCCTTAACGTCGGATGGAATGCGGAAACGGGGTGATTGGGCTTTTGGAAAATAAAATAAAAGCTATCAACTACTCCTATGCAATGCCGCTATGCAAAGCTTCGCTTGGCGGGATGGAGACTAGGCAGGCCTTGAGCGCGCTGCGTCGCAAGGGCGGATGGGCGAGTAGGCTAGCGAAATGAGGGTCGCAAGCACCTCTTCGACAAGCACGCCACTAGCAATTGCTAGTGCGGCACCGGACAACCAACAAACCACACCACAAGGCGCACCTCAATAATATAAACAAAAATACTCAATCACATAGACATAATCAAGTAAAAATGCTATTTAATCAAAATACACTTCATCATAATGTTAGATCTAGTTGCAAATACATCAATAAAAGGAGAACAAGGCAAGAAATCGACCGAATCCGAAGGCTCGTTGAAGATTCACGGTTGGAATCGCCGGGTTGTCAATCCGCGTCCAAGCTCGGTCCACAACTACGTCCGGGGTAGAGAGAGCTGTCACTACTCTCCAATGGACCCGTCTTCTTCGTGTCACGATCCGGTAGAGGTTGCAAACTTCCTCTTGCTTGACGGTAATGGCGGCTAGGTCTTCCTTTGGAGCTCTTGGATGAAGGAGGAGGCCGAGAGGAAACTCCGGCTCAAGATTGGCGTGAAGAGCAAGCCCGGAGCACCTCCATATGGTGGGCGACGGTGGAGGGGCGAATCTCGGCGGAACCGGGCGGAAAACGGCGCTGAAAATCGGGATTTTTGACCTAAATCGCGAGCAGCATATTTATAGGCGCTGGAATTAAACAGTGCGCACGGTCAGTGGCGCACGACCAGTGGTCGTGCGCACTAGAATCCTGTGATCATGCGCTCTGCCTGGACGGAACCTGCAAAGACAGAAATTATAAAATAACATGTTCGCACGACTAGTGGCGCACGACCGGTGGTCGTGCGCACTAGCGTCGGTGGTCGTGCGCAATAGGTGAAACAGAACTCATAAAATTACTGTCGAGTGCGCACGGACAGTGGCGCACGACCGATGGTCGTGCGCACTGGAGTTGATGGTCGTGCGCACTACAGCAAACAGAACTTAGAATTATAGTGGTCAATGCGCACGAGCAGTGGCGCACGACCGGTGGTCGTGCGCACAAGCATTGATGATCGTGCGCACTGCACCAAACAGAACTCGTGAAAATGGGTTAAGTGCACACGATCAGTGGCGCACGACCGGTGGTCGTGCGCAGTAGAACCAGTGATCGTGCGCAGTGTTCCTGTGCAGAATTGCACCGGAAACACCTGCCCGACTCCTGTTCTAGCGTACAACCACGAATCTAGCCACTGAAAGTAGCACCTAAACAGCACATGAACACTACTAATGAAAATAAACAAGAAATCACACCAAAATGGGCCAAAAGGTGCACCTAGCATGGATTAACAAATATGAACTAAAACAGGGCTAAAGTGCAGTGAAATGATTAACTAAACGGCCCAGATGAGTCCATAAAAGTGTATATGATCAGGACTCATCACCGAGGTAAGTTCTTAGGTCACTTGCTCACCCCGGCTGAGGTAGAGACCAATCCCGATAAAGTGAAGGCAATATTGGAGCTGGGATCGCCAAGGAATACAAAGGAGATCCAGCGCCTCACAGGGAAGTTGTCCGGACTGAGCAGATTTCTATCCAGGGTAGGGGAGAAGTGCTCTCCTTTCTTCAAAGTGCTATGGGGAAATCAGAACTTTGAATGGACACCTGAGTGTGAGGGGGCTTTCCAAGCGCTAAAGGAGCAATTGACCCAGGCTGCGCTGCTCCAGGGACCAAGACAGGGGAGGACCTATCCCTGTACCTGGGGGTGGGGGCTGAAGCAGTAAGCTTTATTTTAGTCAGGGAGGAGGGGAAGAAGCAACTCCCAATCTACTATGTCAGTAGAGTGTTGAGAAAGGCAGAGCTCAGATACCCCATCTTGGAGAAGTTGGCCTTCGCCCTAATGTTGTCGGCTCGAAAGCTCCGACCTTACTTTCAAGCATATTCTATCAAAGTGGTGACCGGCGTCCCCCTTTGCAACATCATGGAAGGGGTAGAGCACTCGGGAAGGTTGGCCAAGTGGTCGGTGGAGCTGAGCGAGTTCGACATTGCATTCGTTCCCAGACTTTCTATGAAGGACCAAGCAATGACAGATTTCTTGGCCGATTATGTAACCGGGGTAGAAGAGCTTGAGCCACCCCACTCAGTGGAATGGAAGATGTTGGTGGATGGGGACTCAGGGAAGCATTCCTTCGGTGGAGGTGTAATTCTGGTAAGCCCGCAGGGGACCACGAATGTAAGCCCACAGGGTAGAAGAGATTGAGCAGGCAATTAGCATCCATTTCTCGCTCACCAATAACCAGGCCGAGTATGAGGTCGTGATCGTAGGGCTCCGCCTAGACAAGGAGCTAGGGATGCAGGATGTGGAGGTCTCGACGGACTCCATGGTGGTGGCATGCCAAATCAAGGGAGAGTTTGAGGCGAAGGAACCGACTCTCCAGCGATACCTAGAAAAGGTCAAGGGGATCATCGGGAAATTTTGTACTTTCTCAATCCGGCATATACCAAGGGAAGAGAGCATCCTGTCCGACCTCCTAGCCAAGTTCGTTCCCAGGGCAAGGGGAACGGTGTCAGAACTCTTCTGACCATCCATTAAGGAAGGAGAATTGATGGAGGTGGATCAACGAGAGTCGTGGATAGACCCCTTCATCACCTTCCTAACATCGGGGCGGTTCCCAGAAGGAGAGGTGGACAAGCGACGGTTTAGGTACAAATCAGCACATTATTCTTTGCATGCAGGAGGATTGTACCGGAAGACACTCTCGGGGATCTTAGCTCGTTGTGTGTCAGAGGAGGAAGTCCCGAGGGTCCTGGAGGAGATTCACTCCAGAGAATGGCGCAACCACTCTAGGAGCAGGACCCTAGAAGGAAGGGTATTGAGGCAGGGCTACTTCTGTCCCACCCTCAGCAAAGATGCAGCAGAGTTCGCAAAGAAGTGCTCCAAGTGTCAGTTGTGCGCCCCCCTTCAACTACTCCCAGCTCAGAGGCTTCAGACCATCACGGCCCTGTGGTTGTTCACAATATGGGGATTGGACTTGGTAGGTCCATTTCCTCAGGCCAGTGGTCAAAGGAAGTTCCCGTTGGTGATGATCGATTACTTTTCCAAGTGGTTGGAGGTGAAGGCGCTGGCCAAGGTAACCTCCCAGGTAGTAAGGAATTTCCTATAGGGGAGATAATTTGTGGACATAGGCTCCCGCTAGCTATCATCACAGACAATGGGCCGCAATTCGCTAGCGACGAGTTTGTCAGCTTCTGCGGCCAGCTGGGTATAGACCTTTGCTTTGCGTCGGTCCACCACCCAAGGAGTAATGGGCAGGTGGAGGCAGCAAACAAGATAATAGTGAACTTGCTGAAGAAGAAGGCCGAGAATCTAAGGGGCAACTGGGTAGAACAACTACCCTTAGTTCAATGGGCCCTGAGAACAACGCCAAATACATCCACAAGGGAGACCCCTTTCAAGTTCTCCCACGGGTCTGAGGTCATGCTTCCCCTAGAGTTCTAGGTAAAGTCACCCAGGTTGGTGACCGCAGGAGAAGGAGACGAAGAATGGCGAGTGGAGAATGCTGAGGAACAAAGACTATCTTTAGATTTGGTGGAAGATCTCTGGGACTTGGCCACCATTCGACAGGAGGAGGTCAAGCGGCGGATGACCCGATACTTCGACAAGCATATCCAGGTCAAATAGTTCGAGAAAGGGGACTTGGTTCTGAAAAAGGTTGAAGCGGCTGGTAGAGGGGCCGCGGTGGGAAAGCTCAACCCCAACTGGGAGGGTCCTTACAATGTAGAGGAGGCACTCAGGTCGGGAGGGTATCACCTCCAAAATGTGGAAGGGATGTCCCTCAGACGAACTTGGAGTGGTGATGATTTAAAGCATTTTTATCCTTGAATTGTGGCGTTGTGGTAAGTTAATAAGTTGATGAGATTTTCTGGATATGGTTGTGTTATTCGATTACAGGTTCCTATGGCAAGGTAACATGGTGCTGGAGTGCCCCAGATTGATTCTGCTGTCAGGCTCTCACTAGCCAGTGGGTTCTGGTTGATCTCTGGAGAGGCTGACAAGGTAACATGGTGCTAAAGTGCCCCAGATCGATTCCGCTGCCAGGCTCTCACTAGTCGGTGGGTTCAGGTTGATCTCTGGAGAGGCTGGCAAGGTAACATGGTGCTGCAGTGCCCCAGATCGATTCCGCTGTCAGGCTCCCACAAGCCGGTGGGTTCAGGTTGATCTCTAGAGAGGCTGGCAAGGTAACATGGTGTTGGAGTGCCCCAGATCGATTCTGCTGCTGGACTCCCACTAGCCGGTGGGTTCATGTTGATCTCTGGAGAGGCTGGCAAGATAACATGGTGCTGGAGTGCCCCAGATCGATTCCACTGTCGGGCTCTCACTAGCCGATGGGTTCAGGTTGATATCTAGAGAGGCTGGCAAGGTAACATGGTGCTGGAGTGTCCCAGATCAATTTCGCTGCCAGGCTCCCACTAGCCGGTGGGTTCAGGTTGATCTTTGGAGAGGCTGGCAAGGAGACATGGTGCTGGAGTGCCCCAGATCGGTTTTGCTGCTGGGCTCTCACTAGCCGGTGGGTTCAGGTTTATCTCTAGAGAGGCTGGCAAGGTAACATGGTGTTGAAGTGCCCCGGATCGATTTCGTTGCTGGGCTCCCACTAGCCGGTGGGTTCAAGTTGATCTCTAGAGAGGTTGGCAAGGTTTTTTGAGGTGCTGGAGTGCCCCAGATCAATTCATCTGCCGGGCTCTCACTAGCCGGTGGGTTTAGGTTGATCTCTAGAGAGGTTGGCAAGGTCATGTGGTGCGAGAACGACCCTAGGATGAATCCTCTACCAACTCTCACTAGACGGTGGGATGGGTTGATTCCTGGAGGGGAAGGCAAGGTAAAGTATATGAGCGAGATCGTCTCTCGGTGGAAAGAAGGAAAGAAATTTTCAAGAAGAGGAAGCCCTGACAACTAGGGTATGTGAGTGGGTCTACCAAAATAGGCACTCGCTTGGCGAGGGCACCCGGGCGAGAACCTGTCAGAAAGAATGCAAGAAATATTTTGACAAGGCTCTCGGCCGGCGTATGCGAGTGGGATGAAGAGGCATTGGCCATCACCCAGGTTAAAAGTCGAGGCTGCGCATCCGGACAAGACATACGAGCGCACGAGTGCATGAGTGCGCATATGCGCGAGCGAGTGAGTGCACAAGAACGTGGTCGGCGTACAAGTACGCGGGCTGTTAGCGAGTGGCAGTAGGAAAAACAAAAGTAAAAGACGGAAACTTGACAAAATGGTTTTCAATTCATTCTCAAAAAGGGTTTACACAAAATGGCGATTCTCGCCTCCTAAGAAAAAATCGAATTGAAAAAGTTACATATTTAAAAATCGTCAGCTGACTGCTCGCTCTCGCTATCTTCGCTGGGAGGAATCGACTCGAAAAGCTCTAGGACAACCTCCTCGACGGTGAGTTGCGCTGCTTTGTCAGAAAGAAGCCCCGCCCCCTTTAAGGTATTGATAATGTGCCTCACCGGCATAATCGCATTGTCCCGCATCTCCTCCTCCACACACTTCTTGTTCCTCTGAGTTCTGGGGCTATGAGGAGGTGGAGGGAGGGCGGACCGGGCCAGCTCTTAGTTCTGGACCTTCAACCCGGTGACCTCTTTCTCTAGCTCGGACTTGCAGGCGAGAACCTGGCTGGCGGTCTCAGCGTCCTGCAAGAGGCGAGTGGGTTAAGGAAAATATTGGGGAAAGTAGTAAGCGAGTTCTCGATAAACTTACCATTCCGTCCTTGAGACTAGCGAGGAGGCCCTCCTAGACCTCTTTCTTCTCCTTCAGGCTGGCGATCTCCTCGGTCGCCTCCTTCAGCTCGCGCTTGAGGTCCTCGGAGTTCCTCTCCACCTGGAGGCAGCGGAGACCAATCATATGGGGCGAGCTCCAGAGTGCGAAGCTGGGCTTGCGCACTCTCATGCGCGGGCGCCCGGGAGGTGAGGTCATCGAAGTCATCGGCATCCTCCTGGTCGTAGAGCCCAAAGGATAGGGAGAAGGCTTGGCCCCCGATGGTCTCCTGCTCCACCCAGGAGGTGAGAAGGGTGGAGATCGAAGCCCTGTTGGACTTTGAGTCCTAATCCAACAAGGGCTCGCCGGCCTCATCCCGTTGCTTGTTGTCGAGACAAAACTTTTGGTGGTCCGCCAGGCCAGGTGCGCCCGGCTCGGCGGCGGCTACCTCAGTGAACTCACTGACCCTCTTATTGGTCGGCGGGGCCACTGGGGGTTCAGCCCCGGTCAGATCCGCGATGAGTCCCTTGCCCTTTCAAGGGGCGAGGCCCGCTTCTTCTTGGGCGGCGACGGTGGCGGTGGAAGGAACGACCCACGACTCGTGGGTGTGGGTCATTTCTTGGAGGAGGTGGAGGTGTTGGTGGTCTCCCGGCACGCAGCAGAAGCGATAGAATCAAGCTGGAGGTCGGGGGAGATAGAACCGGTCCTCGCATAACAGGGGTGGAGCGGAAGATCTCGCTCCCCTGCAAAGGATAATGGTCAGAGGTTAGAAAAAGAAAGGTGGAACGCGAGTTAGGAAGCGAAAGCAAGTTGAACCTGCTCTGTGTGGCACGGGGAGTAGCGAGTCGACGTTCCTATGGAGATGGGTGACCTTGAAGATCGTCGACATGAATTTGAAGAGTGCGGCCTCGTGGTCGCCAAGCATTGGTGGGAGGTATATGAACTCATCGCGCTGGATGGGAGAGAACGGGACATTGCCAAAGGTCCCCTTCGTGAACACGAACTTCTGCGGCCAGTAGTGGCTTTTATTGACTTCCTCACAGACTTTGGTGTGTTGGCTCGCGAAGAAGGCTGTTTCGTCCTTGTTCGCCCGGAATGAGAAAAGCTTGAGGAAAATCGGCAAGCTGAAATCGATCAATTCCTCCCGTAGGTAGCATGCGAACCCTACCATGACCGCGATATAATTGGGGGTCATCTGACCCGGGTTCACGCCAAAGTATTTGAACATCTGACGGGTTCGCGGAAAGCAGTTAGAAGGAAATCCTAGGTGAATGCGAGAAAGGTAAAAGAGGAGTAAGCGAGTACCTGACTGATCTCCGACCAGAATGGGAGCCGTAGACCCACATCAAAGTGGGCCACAGGGATGGCGAGCTCATTCGGGTGGAGGTCATCGATGGCCTCGGTCTTCGCCAAGTGGTGAGCCGAGAATCCCGGCGAGATATAATTTGCCATAATGGAGTGGTACTCGCTCTCTGTAAGTGAGCAAATAAAGAATGAATGGTCGAAGAATGTCCATGCGCATTTAGCCCGGCCCTCCGCGTCGCCTCCATCACCACCCATGGTCTTGGAGAAAAATTGGAATGCGAGAGCAAGAAAGAAGAGAATGCGAGAACAAGAGAGCGCGAGAATGAAAGTGGCAGAGGTCGAGGCGTATCCAAGGTCCAGCTCGGCGGAGGATTCCTGGGCACATGCGGGAAGAAAGTTAGCGAAGAAAGCAAGACGCGATCCATCGATAATAATTGGCCAACCTGACGGGGCCATGGCCACTTTACCAGGGGGCTGGCGGGAGGAACTCGGTTGCCCCTGGAAGGCCTCTGAATAGGTCAGCGTGACGGACTTCCCTAGGTCTGGTGGGCGGGGAACGTATCTCGCAACCCGGATGTCTGCGAGAAAAAAGCTCCCAGGGTTTGGATGGCCCAGAAGAACAAATCCAGGGATGGAGATGGTCGTGCCATATACCACAAAACAAACGGGAACGTCACTTAATTGAAATATCGCACGACGTTATACAACGAAGCCTAACTCAGAGCATTCTATGCGGAAGCAAAAGAGAGAGACAAGAAATATAAACCATAAAACCCGAACCCGGGTATGTCCACTTCTATTACTTGGAATGAAATGTTTTACAAAATTTAGGCACGACGGCCTTACAATTTACCAACATCGGCGCGCAGGCCGGCCATACATGAAAAGCAAAAGAACATCAAAAGGCCTTCAAGGGCCGCAGCAGCACAAGGGCTTCAGCCCGCTATGAGCCCGCTATGTTCCCACTCGGTCCAGCACCTGTACAACAAGCCCACCAAAAACGGTGGCAAAACAGGGCAACGGTCAGCTAAAGCTGACCAAATTATAACGACCCCACCCCTTCGAGGGTGTGGCAGTTCTAACCGTCCCTGCAAAACAACCTCAGCAGCATATATATATATATATAAGAGTGCGACTAGCAAAGCCCACAACAGTTCATACATATGCAACAATCACAAACGTGGGAATGGCCTCCACGTCTCGTGCTCTCAGGCACTCTTTGGTGTACTCCGCCTTCCACCACCATCCATTCTTGATGGCTTTGCCCTTCGAGGCTAAAGTCGGTGGCCCGAATACCAGGGCTCTCCTGTACTTTAATTGTGAACATCCTGTAGTCCGAAGACTCTTTCCCATTGCTTACCGACATGTTGTACAAGACTCACTAATCAGGTGTTGCAATGGTGCGGTTTCAGGTTCGCCAAATGCCCGTTGTTCACAGCTCTCGTTGTACAACATGAAAAGCGGGTTTGGCGTCCCCTCAGCCCAGGTATTCTCAATTAGTCGGCTCTATGGGCCGCTAAGTCATCCACCAGGACACCCTCACAGGTCGGGCACACAGGCCTCAGGTCCTCTCAACAGGTGGGCACAACAACATCACCAGAACTCAGTCTGGGAGCTGTCACCGGCATTAACGCTAATGCCTGGCGATAGGGCACAGAAACCCCATTTTGGCTTCTAGCTATGGGTACTTCCCGGGGCACACACCCAGGCATTGCTGCACATGCAGTAGCACTCCCATTGCCTCAGAACGCACAAAATCACCAGAACCAAGTCTGGGAGCTATCGCCTGGCTATATTCAATATCGCCAGCGATAGTGAACATAACTCCACTTCTGCTTCTAACTTCGGGTGCTCCCCGGGGCACACCCCCAGGCGTTGCTGCGCATGCAGTAGCACCCTCTAGTCCTACGAGGCAGTATAACAACACGGAGTTTTCCCCCGGCACGCATAATATCAAAAGCATCACCAATCCGGACGAACCTTCTCGGATGGGCTTCACACAGCGCGTATACGCCCATTTTACGCATGGACTCTACATGTATGCAAGATTTGACAGAGATAACACGAATCAACCCGTCAGAGGCCACGACCTCACCCTTTTGGGTAGGGGCCTCAACGATGCTCGGAAATGGACTAGGACACGTCCAAATGAGGGTAGAAGAGATCGTTACCCTTAAAGTGCGCTTCTGAACCATGGGGACGCGCCCGAATTTGAAGGCTAACGAACGTAACGGCTGCCCACGCACGAACTTGACAGATCACAACCGTAGCAGCTGCTCCTACACGGATCCAACCTCTAATCAAAGATTTGGAACCCTAAACCACCACAAAAGCCCGCAAAGATTTCTACCCTTTTTCTTGGTCGACGGGGAAGAGAGGAGAGGGAGGTAGGGCTCGGGTTCTCCTTCAGGTCGACGAGAGAGAGAGAGAGGGAGAAGATCGGGGCGGCTCCTTCTTGCCAACGGGAAAGAGGAAGAGGAGGGGGGATCCTTCTTGCCAACGGGAAAGAGGGAGAGGAGGGGGGGCCTTTGCCCTTGCTCCAGGACGACGGCGAGTGAGGGAGGAGGAGCGATCGGTAGGGAAGGAGAGAGAGAGGGGAGACGGGGGAGAAGGAGATCAGGAGGGGGTGCGGCTGCTCCACTCGAAATGAGAGCGAGAGGGAGATATCGGGATGGGTGTGTTGGGTTTTTCTACAACCATACATCGTATGTAGGCGCAGCGGAAATAAAGAGAAACAACCCAAAAAGCTTCGGATCGGCCATGAACATTGAATCAAGAAATAATGAAAACTATTAGGCATAAATTACCTTAGTGGAGTTGGATCGAATCCAACCTAGGTGCTCCAAGAAGAAGAATCCTGTCAGCGGCTATGTGAGAGTCCTCACGTAGAATGATGTCTACGTCTCTACAGTGATCCACATGAGCCGGGAGAAGAACGACTGCACCTTGCACTTCCACGAACTGCTAGGTTCGCTCCAAGAAGAACAATCACGGCGACGATCGCCGGAAGGAGGTCTGCGTAGACGAGCGAAATGGCGAAACACTTCCGTCGGCTAGGTTTCGTGAGGCGGAACTCTTCCGTCGGGTCTTCTTCCAGGAGGCGTAAGAAGAGCATCTTGAACCCTTAAAACAGGTCCTATTTATACCCGAAGTATAAAAAGACCTAGAAAAATCTCTATCCGCAGTCCATACAGAAGTTTAGGGTTTCTGTTACAATTCATCGAGTTTCCACGGAACAATCCGACGAATTCTGACGAATTCCGACGAACTCCGACGAATCATATCAGACGGCAACAATTGCCGAGCTTAGGGTCTCTGTAATAATTCGTCGAGTTTCCACGGAACGATCCGACGAATCATATCCGACGAATTCCGACAGCAACATTTGCTTTACCTCCCCAATTCTATATGGTGATTGGTAACCTTTACCAACACAGTCAATCTTCCAACTTCTCCACATGCTCTTATGTGCGACCCTGCAGGCTCATATCGCGTTGGCAGTGATATTACATGTTTAACCACTTCTAGATCACAATGGTAACTCCAACAGTCTCCCACTTGATCTTGAAAGTATCAAAGAAAAACCTCACAAACAATGAGCGGCATCTAGCAATGCATCATTGCTTCCCAAGCAATAAGAGTTCATAACTCATAAGCCTTTATGACCAATGTTCCAGCGTTGTCTTTGTCCCTTTGTCCCTTACATCCGGAAAGAACTAGAGGCATGGACCGTGTCACCCTCATAATAGCTCAATCCAAGTTTCTTGATCTAGAATGGACTTCCAGAGAATGGTGAGCTCAATATCACATATTGACTCAACCAAGCATGGCCATGCATTTCTCAGTCCAATTCCATCAAGGGGCCCATGGATGCCACTCCTGTTATATAGGAGGACAAATCTCATATCTGCTCACACCGAAACACCCAAATGATTCGTAACGTACCCAACGACCACCCTTATCATCAACCTTCTTCAAGGAAGACTTTAGATGACATCAAAGCACGCTCTTCCTCACTCGATGAATGTTGTGACTTCAGGTCAAAGGACCACAACACCATTGTCAAATGAGACCTACTTGTGACACATTTAAGTAACAATCCACAAATTAGTCTCAGGTTGGGTCTGTCCAGTACAACTTGTTCACTAACAAGTACCCACGTGATGACTTGATATCACAATATCATGACCTGTGAGAACCGGTCATCAGTCAACACACATGCTAGTCTTAATGCATCATCATCACCCTTAGCTTCTACGATGATACCTCGACCAGGGACCTTTTAAGAATGAAGCTTCGAAATCATAGGCTCTCACATTCAAGTCACGTACTTGATGTCCTATGGAAGCAAACATTCTAAGGGTATTTATCACAAATTTTATTTTATCATATAGAAACAGTATATCGTAATAAAAGAACTTGTCATTAATTGTAAAAGGAAATAATTGGTACACAATTCATCATATGAATAAATAATAAACAGACAACAAAATATATATTTTACATGCAACCCACAAGACTCCCACTAGAGTTGATCACTCAGGTATTGTATACCCATTGATCTAGTATGACCATCATGCTTTCTCTGCGCGAGAGGCTTTGTCAGTGGATCTGCAATATTCTCCTCAGTCGGCACTCTGCAAATGTTCACATCTCCTCGTTCGACAATCTCACGAATAAGATGGAACCGCAGAAGTATGTGCTTGGAGCGCTGATGGGATCTAGGTTCCTTAGATTGTGCAATTGCACCATTGTTATCACAGTAGAGAACTACGGGACCAACAATGCTAGGAACTACATCTAGCTCGCCGATGAATTTCCTAATCCATACAGCCTCCTTCGCTGCATTTGCCGCAGCGATATACTCGGCCTCAGTTGTAGAATCAGCAACTGTCTCTTGCTTGGAACTCTTCCAGCTCACAGCTCCTCCATTCAGGCAAAACACAAACCCTGACTGAGACTTCGAATCATCCCTATCAGTTTGGAAGCTGGCATCCGTGTAACCACTTACAACGAGCTCTTCCTTTCCACCATACACCAAGAATACATCCTTAGTCCTTCTCAAGTACTTCAGGATATTCTTTACGGCTATCCAGTGACATTCACCGGGATCCGACTGATACCTGCTAGTCATGCTCAAAGCAAAAGAGACATCGGGTCGAGTACATAACATTGCATACATGATTGACCCAATTGCCGAAGCATATGGAATCAACTTCATGCGGTCCTTATCTTCACAAGATTTTGGACACTGGTCCTTAGAGAGATTCACACCATGAGACATGGGCAAAAATCCTTTCTTGGACTCAAGCATGTTGAACCGCTTCAACACCTTCTCAATGTACGTACTCTGGGTCAAACCCAGCAACTTCTTCGATCTATCTCTATAGATCTTAATACCGAGTATGTAAGTCGCTTCACCCAAGTCCTTCATAGAAAAGCAGTTCCCTAGGTTGTTCTTAACAACTTTCAGGGTAGGTATGTCATTCCCGATCAGCAGTATGTCATCTACATACAATATCAGGAAGACAACAATGCTCCCACTGATTCGCTTGTAAACACACGGTTCATCTTCATTCTTGACAAAACCAAACTCTTTGATTTTCTCATCAAAACGAAGATTCCAACTTCTAGAGGCCTGTTTCAATCCATAGATGGACCTATTCAGCTTGCATATTTTAGTGGCTTCATTTGGGGATACAAAACGCTCGGGTTGTGTCATGTACACTTCCTCAAGGAGGTTTCCATTTAGGAAAGCCATTTGACATCCATCTGCCAGATCTCGTAGTCATAATACGCAGCAATAGCAAGCAATATCCTAATGGACTTTACCATGGCAACAGGGGAAAAGGTCTCATCATAGTCAACACCATGAATTTGCTTGAAACCCTTAGCCACCAGTCGCCCTTTGAATGTCTGTACATTCTCATCCATGTCGGTCTTCTTCTTGAAGACCCACTTGCACCCTATGGGTCGTACCCCTTCAGGTGGTTCCACCAAGTTCCAAACTTGGTTTGTATACATGGAGTCCATTTCGGATTTCATAGCCTCAAGCCATTTGTCGGAGTCCGGTCCATTCATAGCCTCTTGGTAGGTTGATGGTTCATCATCATGATCCATAAGCAACACATTACCTATTTGAGACACGAGAAATCCATATCTCTCAGGCTCAAATCTTGGTCTACCAGATCTACGTAGGACTTGTGTCTCGTGAGCAGGTTCTCTAGCTACAACATCTTGTAGTCCTGGCTCAGAATCCAATTCTGTTTCATTCACTACTTGTGGTTCTTGAACTTCTTCAAGTTCTACCTTTTGCATCTTTCTTGACAAGAACTCTTTCTCCAAGAAGACACCCGTCCTTGCGACAAACACTTTGCCCTCAGACGGTAGGTAAAAGTAATATCCTTTTGTTTCCTTAGGATATCCCACTAGATAACACTTATCTGATTTGGGTTCCAGCTTGTCAGGCATTTGACGTCGTACGTATGCCTCACAGCCCCAAATTTTAATGAATGACATACTAGGACGCTTCCCAGTCCATATCTCATATGGTGTCTTTAGAACCGTTTTTGTCAGAGCGCGATTCAGTGTCATGGCAGCAGTCTCTAAAGCAAAACCCCAAAAGGAAGCAGGCAAGTCTGCATGACTCATCATCGACCTTACCATGTCTAACAGAGTACGATTTCTCCTCTCAGACACACCATTATGCTGCGGTGTCCTAGGTGGAGTGAGCTGTGATACAATACTACACTCTTTCAGATGATCACGGAACTCATGACTCAGGTATTCGCCACGTCGATCAGATCGAAGTGCTTTAACCTTTTTACCCAATTGGTTCTCCACTTCATTCTTAAACTCTTTGAACTTTTCAAAAGTTTCGGATTTGCACTTCATAAGGTACACGTATCCGTATCTACTGAAATCATCAGTAAATGTAACGAAGTAGAAATACCCACCTCTAGCCATAGAACTCATGGGTCTGCATACATCACTATGTACAACACCCAAGAGATCCTCTGCCCTCTCAGTATAACTAGTGAAAGGGGCTTTAGTCATCTTGCCTAACAAACAAGACTCGCATCGCTCAAATGATTCATAATCAAATGAGTCCAATAGTCCATCTTTATGGAGCTTGGATATGCGCTACTCGTTTATATGGCCCAAATGATAATGCCAGAGATATGTAGGATTTGAGTCATTTGTTCTTAGTCTTTTATTATTATTTACATTATAGATCGGATGGTCCAGGTTCAAAACATAAAGACCATTAAACAATTGAGCTACAACATAACAAACATCATTCTTAAATATAGTGTTCTTAATTATAAAAGAAAATCCAATCATGTCTAAGCATGAAATGGATATAATGTTTCTAGTTATGGCCGGAACAAAATAACAATTATTAAGTTCTATTACAAGCCCACTGGGTAAAGAAAGATGGTAAACCCCTACGGCTACATCAACAACTCTTGCTCCATTGCCGACGCGCAGGTCCACCTCTCCTTTACTCAGCAATCTTCTCCTTTTCAGTTCCTGCACAATT
This sequence comes from Dactylorhiza incarnata, assembly GCA_033032865.1. Taxonomy (NCBI): domain Eukaryota; kingdom Viridiplantae; phylum Streptophyta; class Magnoliopsida; order Asparagales; family Orchidaceae; genus Dactylorhiza; species Dactylorhiza incarnata. The sequence continues at coordinate 537,613 of JAWHQI010000067.1, forward strand.
GTACAAATGTGAGAACCACATCCGGTATCCAATACCCAAGATGAAGGAGCAGAAAGGTTTATCTCTATAACGTAAATATCCGAAGTGGAAGTCATACCTCCCTTCATTTTCTGCAGACCCTCAATGTACGAAGGACAATTCCTCCTCCAATGACCAGCCTTGCCACAATGGTGGCATTTCCCTTCCTTCACGGTGCTCTTCTTTTTCAGCACAGAAGATTTGGGCTCAAGATGTGACTTAGGTCCCACCTTCGTCTTCTTGAAGACCTTGGCCTTACCCTTGCCTTTATGTACCATCAATATGGGACTAGCAGTCTTGGCCTTCTTCATGTTTATCTCGGCAGTTCGCAACATGCCTAGGAGCTCGGGCAGTGTCTTGTCTATTTCATTCATGTTGTTGTTCAAGACGAACTGCTCATAACTATCCGGCAATGATTGCAGGATAAGATCTGTGGCCAACTCTTGACCCAGAGGAAAACCCAGTCTCTCCAGGTTCTCAATATACCCAATCATCTTGAGTACGTGAGTACCAACTGAGTCTCGAGCTCCCATTTTGCACTGAAATAATGCCTTCGTGACATCGAACCTCTCTTGACGAGCTTGCCCTTGAAACATTTTCTTTAGGTGCTCGTCAATCTCCTTGCACCCCATGTTCTCGTGTTGCTTCTGAAGCTCAGAGTTCATGGTGGCAAGCATAAAGCACTCGACGTCTAAGGTGTCATCAGTATACTTCTTATAAGCATCCTTATCAACACGGGACGAGTTCCCAGTCGGCACCTCGGGGGCTTCTTCTTCCAAGACGTAGAGCTTTCGCTCTTGCCTGAGAACAATTCTCAGGTTCCTATACCAGTCCATGTAGTTCGTCCCACTTAGATTGTCCTTCTCAAGGATAGCTCTCAGGGACAAGGTGGAATGTGAACCACTTGCCATGGAATTCTATAAGAATTCATGCAGAATTTAATCAGTACCAAAATTTCAAAATACAATTTATTTTAATTTGGACTTCAATTAAATACTCCCACTATTTTATTCAAATTGATAGCCCTCACTATCAATTCGGAGAGTCCATGCGAGCTACTCTCTTAGTGGACAAGATCCGTATTTCACCAACACCACGAGTCCGCTTTGGCGTTCCTCTCATAATGCAGTTATTTAGGTAGGCAACGCTTGCCAATTGCATCCTCATGCAACTCTTATATGGTTGGTGAATAACTCCTTATTCGCATCCATCATATGGTGCATGTCAACCCTATGCCTTTAGGCACTCAACCTTTGAGGTCACCTAGTTAAGTTAGACCCGAGGTCGACAGTGGGATATCACAATTATCCGCTCGCACCCTTACCAAGATAGATTAATGCACCTTGCTTTGGCAAGCCCACACTTCATCGATCGAGGCAGGAAGAGTGTCATCCATCGGAAGGCATCCGAACACTTAATATTTGATGAAGGGATTTTAATTTTTAATAATAGGTTAACACTTAACCATGATCAACATTTGATCAAAGTGCACATCAACAGAAAAACAATTTTCTAAAATCCACATGCATCCCTTATGTGCACAACATAAGACTATCAACCTTTGATAGACGAAAGGGCTAAATCTGGACATTTAGAACTCTTCCAAATCTTCAGATTTACATGCATTGGACAAAGGCAAAGACAACTCGACTTAAAGCAGTAGACAAGCTCGTCTCTCATTGTTGGATTCAAAATCCAAAACAATACAAGGGTTCATTAACCACTTGAGGGACGGTTACTGCTAAGGAGACAATAATTTCTAACAATTAGAAATTACCATAAAATCCCAGACGTTCCTGGCGGGGTTCTAAGGGGCCGCGCCTCTGGCGGGGTCTTAGGGGCAGAGCCCCTAACGGGGTCCAAGGGGCAGCGCCGAATTCCCTTTGAAAAATCATCAACTTTTGATGTTCCAGGAAGAAATCTTGACATTTAGAACGCTTCCAAATACCTAGATTTGCACGTACTGGAATAACCTAACTTCTGAAACAACATTCATGACCACAACCTCGCTCTGATACCACTGTTGGGTTTTTCTACAACCATACATCGTATGTAGGCGCAGCGGAAATAAAGAGAAACAACCCAAAAAGCTTCAGATCGGCCATGAACATTGAATCAAGAAGTAATGAAAACTACTAGGCATAAATTACCTTAGTGGAGTTGGATCGAATCCAACCTAGGTGCTCCAAGAAGAAGAATCCTGTCAGCGGCTATGCGAGAGTCCTCACGTAGAATGATGTCTACGTCTCTACAGTGATCCACACGAGCCGGGAGAAGAATGACTGCACCTTGCACTTCCACGAACTGCTAGGTTCGCTCCAGGAAGAACAATCACGACGACGATCGCCGGAAGGAGGTCTGCGTAGACGAGCGAAACGGCGGAACACTTCCGTCTGCTAGGGTTCGTGAGGCGGAACTCTTCCGTCGGGTCTTCTTCCAGGAGGCGTAAGAAGAGCATCTTGAACCCTAAAATTGGTCCTATTTATACCCGAAGTATAAAAAGACCTAGAAAAATTGCTATCCGCAGTCCATACAGAAGTTTAGGGTTTCTGTTACAATTCGTCGAGTTTCCACGGAACAATCCGACGAATTCCGACGAATTCCGACGAACTCCGACGAATCATATCAGACGGCAACAATTGCCGAGCTTAGGATCTCTGTAATAATTCGTCGAGTTTACACGGAACGATCCGATGAATTCCGACGAATCCGACGAATCATATCCGACGAATTCCGACAGCAACATTTGCTTTACCTCCCCGATTCTATATGGTGATTGGTAACCTTTACCAACATAGTCAATCTTCCAACTTCTCCACATGCTCTTATGTGCGACCCTGCAGGCTCATATCGCGTTGGCAGTGAGATTACATGTTTGACCACTTCTAGATCACAATGGTAACTCCAACAGGGGGGGGGGGGGGGGGGGGGGGGTCGGCTGCTTAGGGTTAAGGGGGTAGGATTTAGGTTTTATTTAAAACCTAGCCAAAATCACTATCCGCAGACCACTCCGCTAAACGCACACCAAACCCTCTAAACGCACACCGAAATCGAATAGAATAGATTCGGGGCGTTACAAATCTCTCCCCCTTAAAGAAATTTCGTCCCAAAATTTAAAGCACAACCAACGAAATGAAATCCTTCATACCTGAGTAAACAAATCAGGGCACTCCTCGCGCATGATCTCTTCTGGCTCCCAAGAGAGCTCCTCACGGCCACAGTTGTCCCAACGGACTCTCACCATTTTGATGGCCTTTCTCCGCAACTGCCGAAAATCAGCATCAATAATGCAAACCAGAGTCACCTTGGTAGTTAGGCTACTCTCCACGGGCACACTAACGGCCTCCAACACAGATTCGGGCTCTCGCACCGCCTTCCTCAACACAGAGATATGGAAGACATCATGCAGCCCACTCAGCTCCGTCGACAAAGCAAGTCAGTAAGCTGCTTGGCCGATGCGCTCGGTGATCTCGAATGGCCCTACATACCTCGGACTCAGCTTCTTCAAGTGTCGGATCCTCGACACTCCTTTGAAAGGCTTTACCTTCAAGTATACCCAATCGCCAACGGCGAACTGGACGTCGCGGTGCTTCGCATTATAGTACTTCTCCTGCCTATCCTGCGCAACCAAAAGCCTCTCCCGGATCATACGCACCGTCGAAGTCGCCTCTTCGATGTCTTTCCTCTTGAAGATCTTCGTCTCGCCCGTTTCCGCCCAAGCTAAGGGAGTGCGGCACTTCCTGCCATAGAGGGCCTCGAAAGGCGCCATCTGAATACTCGCCTGGTAGCTGTTGTTGTACGCGAACTCAACAAGAAAGAGGTGATCTTCCCACCCCTTGCCGAAATCCAGGACGCACATCCGGAGCATGTCCTCCATCGTCCTATTGGTACGCTCAGTTTGGCCATCCGTCTGAGGATGAAAGGCCGTGCTAAACTGCAGCTTCGTACCCAATAGACGGTTGACTAGCCTCCAGTCAATCGTGCAATCATACTATTGTATCAACATAAAGATTCGCCAACTTCTCCACCGAGTCATCCCTCCGGTTGGGGATAAAGTGCGCCACCTTCGTCAGCCGGTCTACGACTACCCAGATCGCATCATTCCCGCGTTGCGATCTCGGCAGCCCATGCACGAAATCCATGGAAACGTCATCGAATTTCCACTCTGGAACCGGTAATGACTTCAAAAAGCCACCGGGCTTCTGACATTCTGCCTTCACTAGCGCATAAGTGTGGCACTTGGCCACGTAGTGAGCGATGTCCCTCTTCATACCCGGCCACCAGAAAAGGACCTTCATGTCCTTGTACATCTTCGTGCTCCCCGGATGAACTGAATACCTGGTACGATGCGCCTCGTACATCAACTCATCGCGCATCTCACCCACCTTGGGGACGCACAACCGGTCGCCTCTCCACAGCAACTCGTCACGCACCTAAAACTAGGCATCCGGCCCACCACCAGCCTCCTCCGCGTAGCGCTTTAAACTCGGATCGAGTTCCAAAGCCTGGCGGACTCTAACTGCGAGGTCGTACTGCACCTCAGTCCAACTCAAACAGGCACCGACACTGCTCCGCTTCTCCACGCAAGAAATACCCAAGGCCTCCAGGTCACGTATCAGGTGCTCATCATGCATCTGAATCCAGTTAGCCTGCGCTGGAGCCCTGCGATTGAGTGCATCTGCGACAACATTCCCCTTCCCGGGAGTGTAGTGGATCTCGAAGGTGTAGTCCCCAAGGAACTCCATCCACCTCTGCTGCCGCATATTTATCCCCTTCTGCGTCAGAAGGTACTTCAGGCTCTTATGGTCCGTGAAGATGTCGATCTTCAAGCCATACACATAATGCCGCTAAAGCTTCAGGGCAAATATCAGGGCCGCCAACTCCAAGTTGTGGACCGGATAGTTCCTCTCGTGCACCTTCAGCTAGCGAGAGCCGTACGCTATTACCTTGCCATGCTGCTGCAGAACACAGCCAAGGCCGCTCCCAAAAGCGTCGGTGTAGATCTCGTAGCCTTCCGTGCCGCAAGGCAAACATAAGATCAGAGTCGTGGTAAGCCGCCGCTTCAACTCCTCGAAAGCCAGCGCACACGTGGGCGTCCAAATAAACTCATGCATCTTCCGTGTCAGCGTCGTAAGAGGCAGCGTGATCCGTGAGAAGTTCTCCACGAAGCGCCTGTAATAGCCGGCCAGCCCGAGAAAGCTACGGACCTCCGCTACAGAAGAAAGAACAGGCCACTCCCTGATGGCCATAACCTTCACCGGATCTACCGCCACACCCGCTCCACTAACCACATGGCCTAAGAACGCCACGGAAGGTAGCCAGAACTCGCACTTCGAGAACTTGGCATACAGCTGGTTCCTCCTCAGAACCTCCAAGACTACTCGCAGGTGATCACCGTGCTCCTCCTCGGACTGAGAGTAGACCAGTATGTCGTCAAGGAAGACGACCACAAACCGGTCGAGGTACTCTCGGAAAGTCCGGTGCATCAAGTCCATAAACACCGAAGGCGCATTAGACAGCCCAAACGGCATCACGGTGAACTCAGACTGCCCGTACCTTGTACTGAAGGCAGTCTTCGGGATGTCGCACTCCCTGATCCGCACCTGATAATAGCCAGACTTCAAGCCCAACTTTGAGTATACTGTCAAACCAATGAGCTGGTCGAACAAGTCGTCTATCCTCGGAAGAGGATACTTGTTCTTCTCGGTCAGCTTGTTCAGCTCCCGATAATCGATGCAAAGCCGCAGGCTACCGTCCTTCTTTTTGACAAAGAGGACCGGTGCACTCCAAGGTGAGGAACTCGGACGCACATAGCCCTGCTCAAGCAGCTCCTGCAACTGTAGCTTCAACTCCACCAACTCCTTCGGAGCCATACGATACGACGAGTGGGCCACAGGCTTAGCGCCTGTCACCAACTCAATCGTGAAATCTATCTCCCGCTGCGGTGGAGCACCGGGGAGCTCGCTCGGGAACACATCGGGGAACTCTGAAACTACCGGAACATCCACTAGGCTGGGCCTCGGCGTTGAAGCCTCCACTAGGGCAAAGAATAACTCTGCTCCCTGTCGCACTGCCTTGGACACCTGGAGAGCAGACATCAGCATCTTGCTCGATCCACGCATGCCCGCAAAGACCATCTCACGATCGGCACACTGCCCAAACCTCACCTCCTTGGTGGTGCAATCGATGCACGCACGCTGTTCCGACAGCCAGTCCATGCCGAAGATTACATCGAACTCAACCAGGGGGAGTAACGATGCTTTCAGGTCATACTCCTGGCTTCCAACTAGAACCTTCACGCAGCAACTCCTCTCCACATGCATCGAATATCCATTCGGCAGTAGGAACTCCAGTCCATCTGCAGAAGCAATCGACGGCGCACCAATACGTTGGACGAACTCCGACGATAAGAAGGAGTGCGAAGCTCCAGTATCGAAAAGCGCTCTTGCAGGAACGCCTAAAATATTTACAAAGCCTGTCACGACGTCCTTGGCTTTGATAGCCTCCTGCTGACCAAGACTAAAGACTCTGGGCTGCGGGGGAGCCATACGGGAGGCAGTGTACTCTGCCGCCTTCCCCTTCTCAGAATAAGATGGCCCAGTCTTCTTCTCTGACCTTGGAAGCCCACTGCGGCAATCCCGAGAGAAATGGACAGGCTTGCCACAAGTAAAACACATAAGAGGGCCACGTCCAGACGACGCGCCCGAAGAAGAGGGAGCGGGCCCAGATAATCGAGCCTTCTTCCAGCGATTCAACCTCCGCAACTTCGCCGCACTCGGCGCCTTGCCCTACGGCACTGCCTCGACCATAGCCACCTTGCCCTTCTCCCTGAGCATGTCCTGCTCAAGCGCTCGGGCTGAACTAACGAGGGTCGTGAAACCCTTTGTCAACGGACCTGTCAGAAGGTACCGCAATTCACTACGCAAGCCTCCGTAGAACCTGTTCACCCTTCTCCCCTCGTCATCGAAAGAAGTTCCACCGTAACGCCCGAGGCGGGTTAACTCGTACAGGTAGTCATCAACCAGTCTATCACCCTGCGTCAGAGCCAGAAAATGGTTCTCCATCGCGATCTGCTGCGACGGAGGCACATACCTTGCCAGGAAGATTCTCGAGAACTCTTCCATCGGCACATCAACCAGTCGCCTTCCCGCAAACTGGCGCCTCTCTACCTCATCCCACCACCGCTTGGCTTCCTTTTCCAACAAGAAAGTAGCGAAGGTCACTTTCTGCGCTTCATCCGACTGTGTCGCTGTCAGAATTTGCTCCATATGTGACAGCCAGTCCTCGGCCTCAGCTGGGGATTCAACCCCGGTAAACGGAGGAGGTCAAAATCCCAGGAAGTGCTTCAGTTGTTGCCCAGCAGCACGCCTCACGGGGACCTGCTCCATTCTTAGTGGCTCTGGGGCCACTTCCTGCACCGGTGGTTGACCTTGCCTTCCACGCTGGCCATTCAACGCAGCTAGAATGGCTTCTGTAACTAGCCGAACCATCTCAGCAGATAGAGGTGTAGGAGCCTCAGCAGACCCGCTACTCTCAACCATGTCACGGGGACGCGACTGTCCCGCTGCACTTAGAGTGCCCTATACGAGTGCAACACACAGTTAGGCGACAGCACAGTCGCAACTAACAACAAAAGGAACACTCAGGTTCCAAAATGATGCAATAATTGTTGGTTTGTTGTTACATTTTATTCCTAAGTGGACATTTTTGGGTTTATTTTACGTCTCGACGGTAGCGAACACACGTGCTCACCACCCCTTAAAAGAATTCGTCCACGAATTCCTTAGAAGGATACAGAACCCTAGAAGCTGATACCAATTTGTAACACCCTCATCCGTTCGGGAGCATATAACAGAGGGTCCGATCGGGGCCCCACGCCATATACCACAAAACAAATGGGAACGTCACTTAATTGAAATATCGAACGACGCTATACAACGAAGCCTAACTCAGAGCATTCTATGCGGAAGCAAAAGAGAGAGACAAGAAATATCAACCACAAAACCCGAACCCGGGTATGTCCACTTCTATTACTTGGAATGAAATGTTTTATACAACAAAATTTAGGCACGACGGCCTTACAATTTACCAACATCGGCGCGCAGGCCGGCCATACATGAAAAGCAAAAGAACATCAAAAGGCCTTCAAGGGCCGCAGCAGCACAAGGGCTTCAGCCCGCTTTGATCCCGCTATGTTCCCGCTCGGTCCAGCACCTGTACAACAAGCCCACCAAAAACGGTGGCAAAACAGGGCAACGGTCAGCTAAAGCTGACCAAATTATAACGACCCCACCCCTTCGAGGGGGTGGCAGTTCTAACCATCCCTGCAAAACAACCACAGCAGCATATATATATAAGAGTGGGACTAGCAAAGCCCACAACAGTTCATACATATGCAACAATCATAAACGTGGGAATGGCCTCCACGTCTCGTGCTCTCAGGCACTCTTTGGTGTACTCCGCCTTCCACCACCATCCATTCTCGATGGCTTTGCCCTTCGAGGCTAAAGTCGGTGGCCCGAATACAAGGGCTCTCCCGTACTTTAATTGTGAACATCCCGTAGTCCGAAGACTCTTTCCCATTGCTTCCCGATATACTGTACGAGACTCACTAATCAGGTGCTGCAATGGTGCGGTTTCAGGTTCGCCAAATGACCGTTGTTCACAGCTCTCGTTGTACAACACGAAAAGCGGGTATGGCGTCCCCTCAGCCCAGGTATTCTCAATTAGCCGACTCTACGGGCCGCTAAGTCATCCACCAGGACACCCTCACAAGTCGGGCACACAGGCCTCAGGTCCTCTCAACAGGTGGGCACAACAACATCACCAGAACTCAGTCTGGGAGCTGTCGCCGGCGTTAACGCTAACGCCTGGCGATAGCGCACAGAAACCCCATTTTGGCTTCTAGCTATGGGTGCTTCCCGGGGAACACCCCCAGGCATTGCTGCACATGCAGTAGCACTCCCACTGCCTCAGGACGCACAAAATCACCAGAACCAAGTCTGGGAGCTATCGCCTGGCGATATTCAATATCGCCAGCGATAGTGAACAGAACCCCACTTCTGCTTCTAACTTCAGGTGCACCCCGTGGCACACCCCCGGGCGTTCCTACGCATGCAGTATCACCCTCTAGTCCTACGAGGCAGTATAACAACACAGAGTTTTCCCTCGGCACGCACAATATCAAAAGCATCACCAATCCGGACGAACCGTCTCAGATGGGCTTCACACAGCGCGCCTACGCCCATTTTACGCATGGACTCTACATGTATGCAAGATTTGACGGGGATAACACGAATCGACCCGTCGGAGGCCACGACCTCACCCTTTTGGGTAGGGGCCTCAACGATGCTCGGAAATGGACTATGACACGTCCAAATGAGGGTAGAAGAGATTGTTACCCTTAAAGTGCGCTTCTGAACCATGTGGACGCGCCCAGATTTGACGGCTAACGAACGTAACGGCTGTCCACGCACGAACTTGATGGAGCACAACCGTAGTGGCTGCTCCTACACGGATCCAGCCTCCAATCAAAGATTTGGAACCCTAAACCACCACAAAAGCCCGCAATGATTTATACCTTTCCTCTTGGTCGACGGGGAAGAGAGGAGAGGGAGGTAGGGCTCGGGTTCTCCTTCAGGTCGACGAGAGAGAGAGAGGGAGAAGATCGGGGCGGCTCCTTCTTGCCAACGAGAAAGAGGAAGAGGAGGGGGGCTCCTTCTAGCCGACGGGAAAGAGGGAGAGGAGGGGGGCCTTTGCCCTTGCTCCAGGCCGACGGCGAGTGAGGGAGGAGGAGCGATCGGGAGGGAAGGAGAGAGAGGGGCAACGGGGGAGAAGGAGATCGGGAGGGGGTGCAGCTGCTCCACGCGAAATGAGAGCGAGAGGGAGATATCGGGAGGGGGTGGTGTCGGCTGCTTAGGGTTAAGGGGGGTAGGATTTAGGTTTTTTTTAAAACCTAGCCAAAATCACTATCCGCAGACCACTCCGCTAAACGCACACCAAACCCTCTAAAAGCACACCGAAATCGAATAGAATAGATTCGGGGCATTACAGATGACATCCACATTGGCGGCCGCCGAGTCAGTTCTTCCAGAAGAGAAGAAGCGAGCACCAACCGCCATGGACGCACTCTGTAAAAAGATATGTTAGCTCAATAATATGGGGGAGTGAACCACGAATCCAAGTAGCTACTCCGCGAGCGTGAGATCAAGCGATGGGTCCGGGAGCGAGGACCCATTCTCCCCGGGGTGTCGCCGCACTGTCTTCGCCTTCTTCAGTTTGGGTAAGGGCAGAGGGGTCCGTCGGGCGACCCAAGGGGCGAGTCGGGCCGTGACGGAGCGCTCGTTCACCCAAGACGCCTGGCGGGCTCGAGCATCTTCCGAGAGAGGCATGTTTGGCGATTACAGTAGCAAATAATGGAGGAAAATGAAGGAAGAAAGGGTTACCCATCACCCAGAGATGTTGGTATTTATAGCACTGAGGATGGGGCCCACCAAAGATTCCTGCCAGCTCAGTAGCCGTCCAGCGAACACGGAGGGTTGGATGTTTCTTCGCGAGTTTAGGGTAATCTCGCAAAGAGAGGGGATTGTGTACAACCCAGTATTAGCTAGAGGGTAAAAAGGGGAATCGAGTATAGGCGGGTCAGAGAGCACTCGCCAGCTCGCGACGAGCATTCGACCAAGGAGAGCCCTCTGGGGTGCATTTAGACATGGCGAGAAGAGTAAGACCTCGCCGCACCAGACTGGCGAGGCGGGTGGGGGCTCGCCTCCATTCGCAAAAGGAGATCTCACGAGCCCAACTCGTAAGGAAACAGGCGAGTGCCGCCTTCACGGGCCACTCGCCCAACAGAGGTCTATAGGTGAATTTACCCTGATACCCTTGGTGGGCTGCCAATAGCCCTCCAGAATAGCGGAGTTTGGCTGTTTGCAGACTAATTTGGGGAGCTCATAGTAAAACCAAAAGACGGAGTTACGCTATTAGCATACCAAGAGAGAAAAACTATATATAGACTATGAAGGGCACCTTTGGAGAGGATACTTCTTTGGCTTCCTTCTCCTCAGGCCATCTTTGGTTAGCTCCTCAGGCTCTCCAAGGTGTCCGGCTTCAGTTTTGGCTTAGGAGGGGAAGTGCTCTAAAAGATCTTCTGGGTGTGTGGTGGGACCTCCTCACTATCGCCAAGGGTCTGTGTTAGTGTTAAGTCTTCGGTCAAGATCCTCCGCGGGATCAGTAAGTGCAAGTTGCACCCTTCTGGGGGTCCGAACTCCTCATTGGGCCGAATCTCGGTTCCAACAATAAGTGTCCTTGTGTTCGAGTCTTGCGAATATAACTTGATTCGTTTGTTGCCTTGTTTATGCTAGGGTGGTAGCGACAATGCGGGACGTGAAGGCGATGAGAGGACCCATCGACAAGTAGTGTTCCTTTCTTGGGCCTCATGAATGTGATTGTGTCCCCAGTAGATTTATGTCGCATGTTAGCAAAGGCAATGGTGGTGGCCCAAGCTGCAATGGAGCTAAAGTTGCGAAGCCTATTGCGTAGGTTACAACGCCTTTTACCCCGGTCATGACACCTTTCATACCAGACGAAGCACCAAGGCAAGCACGGTGTGTGGTTAGGCAAGGGGAATGTCAGATGAAATATCCTCTGACATTCAAGGGAGTCGGCACGCTGACGAATGTCATGGATTGGTTGGCGAAGATTCAGGAACTCCTGAAAGCGTTAGAGACCCCCAAGGACAAGCGGTCTCAGTTTGTGGCCTTCATGTTGGAATGTGACGCAAAGTTGTGGTGGGTAAGTCATAGACGTCGCCAGTTCCATGGATGCATTCCTTCTATGAGATATTTTGGGTGCGCTTTTGAACCGTTATATACCGTCCTCGACGAGGTTAGCCCTTCAATGGCAGTTTTGCATTTCGCCCAGCACAACATGATTATAGATGAGTATCTACACGAGTTTACTTGATTGGGTCGTTATGCGGGAACGACCATGGCTGATGATGAGGCAAGGGATAACCTCTTATATGGCGGGTTGAGAGAGAACCCAAGGCATCCACTCATAGCCTTGAAGAATATGGGTTTTAATGAGTTGGCTGAGCCTGCTCGATCATTAGAGAGGGACATGGAATGAACCTAGCGTCATAAGGGTTTTGCGGCGAAGCAAGGAGAAGGGAAACCTTCTCAGTCGTAGTGAAAATTGGAAGGGAGTTGGTGGAAGAAGAAGCCTCGTCCCTATAAGTTTAGTAAAAGAAGTGGTGCAGCTTCAAGAGTGTTCTGTTATAAGGATCCACTTACGTGCTATAAGTGTGGCAAGGTCGGTCACATTGCTCAGAACTGTATCGAGGGTGCAACTGAGCTAGAGCAGAGGCAGGAGCAGTCAGTGCGTTCAGGCGCAGCTGCTGAGAAGGTGAAGGCAGTGGAATCGAGCGCTTCACATTTTCCTCCGGTGCAACCCAGAGCATATAGCCTTGGTCAACAGGAAGTGATTCATCAACCTGGCGTGGTGACATGTACGCGAAATTTAAGTTTTGTCTGATAGCTTAAAGTGTTTGCGACCCCTTTCATGGTTGCTGTGTGCTTGGTTAGGCTTTCTGCTGCCTTATGGCAATCCCGCCAGAGTACTGTTTAATTCGGGAGCATCACACTCTTTTCTTGCGGAAACTTTCATTCGGAGAATTAGTGTTGATCCCTTTGAGATGGAGGTGGAGCTGAGTGTGCGAATGTCAAACGGGTCTTTCATGACTACCCGGAAAAAGGGGCGGCTTTGGTTGAGAATATGTGAAGTTGACTTTGAGGTAGAAGCGACAATTCTGCCGCTAGCGGAGTTCAATGTAATCTTGGGGATGGAGTGGCTTGCAGAGCAACGAGCCAGTAATGACTACCTATTTAAGTTGGTGACCCTGAGAAGCTAAGGTAGAGTGGAGGTCAAATTCGACGGCCTAAGGAGAGTGCCTTTCTCCCTAATTTCTGCCATGCAAGTGTTGCTTGTGGTGAACTAGGGAGGCGAGGCATATGTATCTGTAATGGAGACTCACTCCATGAAGTCGGCAATTAGAGAAGTGTCATTGATAGCAGAGTTTGAAGATGTGTTCCCCGATGAGCGGCTAGTAGCACCCACTCAACGCGAAATTGATTTCACGATAGAGTTGATACCATGTGCAAATTCGGTGTAACGTCCTCCATTTAGGATTGCACCGAAGGAACTAGCCGAGCTAAAGGTGTAGTTGCAGGAGTTGTTAGAGCGGGGATATATTCGGCCCAGCTCTTCGCCGTGGAGCGCGCCTGTTTTGTTCGTAAAGAAGAAGGAAGATAGTATGTGCTTGTGCATAGACTACCGTGAGCTGAATAAGTTGGCCGATAAGAACAAGTATCCAATTCTGCGGATCGATGATCTGTTCGACCAGTCGGTGGGGTCAGCAGTGTACTCCAAGTTAGAGTTGAAGTCGGGGTGTTACCAGTTAAGGATTCGATAAGAGGACATTCCAAAGACGACCATTGGGACGAGGTATGGACACGTCGAGTTCTCGGTGATGTCGTTCGGTTTGACGAACCCACCATCTGTGTTCATGGATGTAATGAACAAGGTTTTTTGGAAATACATGGATTTATTTGTGGTGGTATTCATTGACGGCATTCTATTGTATTCGAATTCAGAGGCGGAGCATGAGACTCACTTGAGAGTAGTCTTGCAGACTTTGAGGGAGAATCAGCTTTGTGCCAAGTTCTCGAAGTGCGAGTTTTGGATTGAGAGGGTGGTATTCTTAGGCCATGTGATCAGTGGCGTTGGAGTGGCGGTGAATTCGGCGAAGATCGAAGCCATCATAGATTGGCCTGTATTGAGAACTGTGGCGGAAGTCAGGAGTTTCCTTGGACTAGCCGGTTATTACAGAAGGTTAGTTGAGAACTTATCGTTGATAGCATTGCCCCTCACCTCTCTCACTCGCAAAGATTAGAAATTTGTTTGGACACTGGAGTGCGCCTGAGCGTTAGAAATTTGTTTGGACGCTGGATTTCAAATATATAGCGACGCGTCAGGTTGTATTTTGGGTTGCATGTTGGTGCAACATGTCAATGTGATTGCTTATGGATCTAACCAGTTGAAGCCTCGTGAGAGGAACAAGTCCATGATTTGGAATTGGCGGCAGTAATCTTTGCGCTAAAATTGTGGAGGCACTATGTGTACGGTGCGAAAGTTGAGATCTTCATTGACCACAAGAGTCTGAAATATCTCTTGGACCAGAAGGATCTAAACATGCAGCAGTGTAGGTGGGTCGAGTTCTTTGGGCACTACGATGTAGCGATTTAGTATATGTTGAGCAAGGCCAATGTTGTGGTCGACGCCTCGAGTAAAAAGTTTTTCACGCAGGGAAATTGGATTGAAGTGCACAATGAGCAGTTAGTATGAGACTTTGAGTCTTTTAGCACGGTGTGTGTTGCAAGGGGAGAGACTAGCGTAGCACGTTTGAACTGGATCGAGATGCAATGTGACTTAGCTGACCAAATTCGGGATGCAACCAACGTAGATGAAGAGTTTCAACCATTGGTGTTAGAAGCCCAGTAAGGCGAGGGAAGTTCTTTGGAGATTGTCGATGGAATCTTGAAGAAAAATGGGATGGTGTGTGTTTCACACTTTGGCAAGCTCCGTGAGGAGTTAACGTTTGAGGCTCATTTTACGAAGTACTCCATTTATCCAAGAAGTACAAAGATGTACTTGGATTTGAAGAAATCCGTTTTGTACAACCGTCATATTTGCCGAGCTGACGTGGCCCGGTACAGCTAGGGGGCGCAGTCGATCGACCCGGTAGAGGTCGTCTGGACCGAAAAGAGAAAGCCCGGGGGGGGGGGGGGGGGGGGGGGGAACTTCCTTGGACGAGTGGACCTTGGGTCCACTCGCCCAAGGCCCCAGGTGAGTGGACCATTGGTCCACTCGCGCGAGTGGGGGGGGGGGGGGGGGGGGGGGGGGCGAGTGGACCTTTGGTCCACTCGCCCAAGGGGTGTGGGCGAGTGGACCTGTGGTCCACTCGCCCATGCAGCTGGGTGAGTGGACCATGGGTCCACTCGCCCGAAGGGTTGGGTGGACCGTAAGGTCCACTCGCCCAGTTCGGGTGATGGACCTTCGGTCCACTCTCCCGACCCCCGGAAAGGGGGTGAGTGGACATCTCATGTCCCACTCACCCTCCCCTCTTGTGTTGATCGTTATTATTCGTAGTTGAGCTGCGGATAGCAGAATTATGGCTATTCGCAGCCCAATTTTGGGAAGTCTATAAATAGACCCCCATGGGCACCTTGGGAAGGGTGGTTGTTCTCTCCTCTCCCTCGTGTGTGTCTTATGAGCAATCACTACTCCCCCCCCCCCCCCCCCCCCCCCCCCCCCCCCCCCCCCCCCCCCCATTTGTCTATGAAGATTGGTGGTGAGGTGAGCTTTAGTACCCTTCAAGGTGCCCAGGATTAGCATTGGCTTGGGTGGGAAAGTTCTTGGTGAGCTTCCGGGTGTGCAGTGGGACATCCACGCTGCATCTTAAGGGGTCCATTTCTAGACTCAGGCGTTCTTCAAGGGCAAGGTCTTTCGGTTCTTAGCAACTAGTCAAGGGTTCTAGCTCGGGTCAAGTAAGGGTTGGCTGCATCCCCCTTTCGAACGTCGAGACCAGTTCTCTGGTTTCAACATTCTGGTGCGGTGAGCGTGGAGGCAGCTAGTTCGGAAAACCCTGAGCAAGCCTCATGGCTGGAAGCGATGAGCCGGGGAACTCGCCCCCCTTCAGCGAGTACATGAAGAAGAGTGACTTTGACGAGTTCAAGAAGTCGGTTCTGGAGCTCATGCGGGTCGCACTCCCCCTCACAGCGAGTGCTCGACACCACCCGCACCCGTGCTCGCCTCGCCATCTCCAATGGAGACGGAGCAAGCACGTCGGCGAGGGAAGGGGTTAGCCTCAGAGGAGGACTTGGGTCTCTGACGCGCTATTTCAGCACCGCTAATTAGCAAGCGCGAAATGCGGTACGACGACAGTGCACCAGTCGTTGTCAAGTAATAAAAGTATGGAGATATTTCCCGAATATCGTTCTCAATGGGCCGCAAGTTGGGTAGTATGATTTGCTTATTAGGAAATTAATTATGAGGATTACTAAGTTAACAAAATGGAGTTTGGTTGGTTTTGTAGAGACAAGAAGAAGTAAAACTATATTAACTATGCGGGTCGCAATCACCGCTTCGCTTGGTGGATGAGGTTATTGCAGGCCGCGATGTCGTGCTTCGTTTAGCGGATGGACGGAGCAAATAGGGAAGTGAGTGCAAATGGTGTTTGAGGGTCGAAGGCACCTCTTCACTCTACCCTCTAGCTTTTGCTAGAGTGAGCTAGCGAGAACGTGTGTATGGAAGTAGAGTGGGGGCGGAGCGCATCACAGCAAAGCATCAAGTGAAGAATAAAACAAGAGTAAGCTTCCATTCATAGACAACTAGAGACTAATCCAGTTCATTACAACAGTTAAGAATACATTTCCAAAAAGAGAGGGTAGAGGAAACCACGAGATGAGAAACCTCATCGTAGATCTTGGCCGGAATGGGGGTTGTCACGCCTCCTCCGAGCTCAGTCCTTGGTTGCTTCCGGGGTTCAGAGGCTGTCACTACCTCCAAACGTCATCCGTCTTCTTCTCAAAGCTGGGTCTCTTCCACTTAGCCCAATGGAGATGTCACACCTTGAAATACTTGTTGTAAATGGTGGGGAATGCTTCCGGGATCCTTGATGGAGCATAGGATCGATGGATGAAGCTTCCCCAAGGAAGGAGATGGATGGATGGAGCTTGGAGAGGGAAAATGATGGAAGCTTGCGGAAGAACTCGTGCCCAAAACTGTCTCTGATACCCTAGAATCGCGGAGCCAGTCTTTAAATACGGAGCAGAGTAAACACTGCACATGATCAGTGGCGCACGACCAGTGGTTGTGCGCGAAGGAATGCTTGTGGTCGTGAGCGGTCAACCTGCAGCAAAAGGGAAGATAGGAAAATAACGCACGGTCAGTGGCGCACGACCAGTGGTCGTGCGCGAAGAAGTCCTATGATCGTGCGAACCTCTCTGTCTGGTAAGGGGAATTAACGCACGACCAGTGGTCGTGCGCCTGATCGTGCGCGAAGGAAAATGCACGATCAGTGGCTTTTTAGGCCAAAATTCGCCCCAAAGCATTCCGAGTGTTCACATGATCCTTGTACCTGCATGAAAAACATACTAGACCACTGATCCGTGCACACCACAGGATCCACAGAATAGGCATAAAGTAATATATAGCGAAATCAAGCCACGAAGAGGGTAGGGAATGCACTATAGTTGAGAATATGAAATGTTATCAATATAAGCATAGATGAGCAGTAAATGAAGTGCAAAGGAAAGATAAACGACCCAGATGAGCCCGGAAATCACTATATAAACCGGACTCCTCACACCCCCAAACTTACCTGTTTGCACGTCCCGAGCAAACAAGTCCGGCGGAGTGAGAAACAACATAGCTGGTCTAGAAATTGCGAGGGCGGAGAAATATGCGAAGTCGCATACTCATGAGCATAGAAATCTAGTAGAATGAAAATTTTAGTTATACAAAAATGGTTTACACAATTCTAGGAGCGTAAAGATATATTATTTATACTCAAGAGTTGAATCAAGGGGAATCACCCGGTCACACGTAGGAAGAAAGTAGAATGAATGCTAAGGCGAACATTACTCAACACCGGGGTTCAGAACAACCTCCACTGAAATCCATCAATGTCGGTGACCATAAGCTCACCCGTTCGCACTCTCTCCACGGTATTCATCAGGTTCAATGCGTGAGTCGGTAGGACTTTTGGTTGAGATAAGGCTTGGGTTTAGGTGCGGTATACAATGATAAAAATGATGGCTACACACAACCCAATTGAGCTGATGCCAAATATTTAATCCAAGCAGCCACTACGAGCGCGGGTGCATCACACCCCTAGACTTGAACTTGTAACACACGGGCGTGTGCACCGCCTACTCACGGATATCAATTTCAAACAGATTTTTTTTCAATTAACTACTTTTCATCATCTTTTTTCATTTAAATTCTCTTTTCTTTTTCTCTTCTTTTTTCAAATTTTCTTTTTCACCTTCAGCAAATGTGCAAGGAAGCATAACCACATTTTAATTTTGCACCACATCAACACCCTCAAACTGAAAATAATTAAACTCGAGCTTGGGTTTGGGTGTGTGATTAGGATCGGCTATTTTGCTTTGGTAGAATGAAAGTGGAGCTGAATCAACAGGATCGGGTATGCACAAAGGGCTAGTAAGGATTATATGATAGGACCGGTATAAAAAGCTCAAGCTAGCCAACATGATGGCCTACGTCATACTCACGCACTGGACCAAGTCATACCTATGCTTCGAGAGTCGCTTGGGGCAAGCTCTTAGCCACCGAGAAAGATAATTCTTCCTCCCAACTCAAGCAATATGAGCCTAGC
The DNA here is from genome assembly GCA_033032865.1 of Dactylorhiza incarnata. Taxonomy (NCBI): domain Eukaryota; kingdom Viridiplantae; phylum Streptophyta; class Magnoliopsida; order Asparagales; family Orchidaceae; genus Dactylorhiza; species Dactylorhiza incarnata. The sequence continues at coordinate 556,085 of JAWHQI010000067.1, forward strand.
ACCCGTCTACACACATCCCTACACTACCATTTGGTTTGCACTGGATTCACCACTTTTGAGTAGAATAAACTAAAATTACGCTGAAAGAATAAAATGTACAACTAAAAGCATAAAGAAAAATTTATTATACACCGATTTCTATGCGAGACATGAATAATTGACTAGAGCACTACACGAGTCAACAAAGTACTCTGTTTCGCAATCCTAACCCAGCACCGTAATTTCCCATTCACATAACCGAGACGAGTTAGACTCGTCGCGCGCCTATAGTCAAGTGCGCGCTCAAGTGGGTGTCGTGGTGTGCCATGAAGATGAACAATACTACAATACATAAATTAATTTGTAAATCCTAATATGTTGTGCATTATGCATGTGCACGTGGTAATGACACTCACATTCCCCCGGACTTAATCTAAGCGAAAAAATATGTTTTTGTAGTGGCATACGCTTAAGAAGGCTAGGGTGAGAGGTTACCCCATGCTCAGAAATGAGCATACCAGAAGATATGGCATTTTGGCCTGAATGCGGTTGTTCCGCCTTGCTCCAAGAAATACGGACCTACGATTAAAGAATTCCCCAAGCACAACAAAAATATAATAAAGAAAATAAAGAAGAACGATTGAACGGAACCAAGCGGTCCCAATGGGTTGTCTCCCAAGAGCCCTTTTGTTTAACGTCCTTAAAGGTGGACCAAATACCTATATTAAAGTCTGAAAGCAATAGTTATAATGATTGTTCAAAACTAGTTAAGATGGTGCGACACAGCATAGCAAAATAAAGAGGTACAATATCAGAACAGATGACACAACACAACAAAACCCGGAGACCCCATCACACATCAACTATATGCTGATTTGTGGTGGTTCTCCCCAGTCACACGAGATGGGTAGGAGGTGAAGGCTTTAGTACCCAAGGACGATGTCTCCCCCTTGCCCCTAACCTCCTCCTTCTCGCACCGGAGGGCAGCAAAGCGCGCCACGTGCATGATTCTTTCTTGTTTCAACCTTTCTACAGAGGGAGAGCGCCAACGAGCACCTTGTGCAGGTTGGGTGTTAGAGTTTGTAGGATTTGGATCAGCCGGGGGCTTCATTTCTGCACCCTCAGAAGGGGGTAGATCGGCCCAATGAACCTGTTTAGATTGTTTACATTTCCCATTAAGAATAAAGAGACCGTTTGTAAGGCTCATTGCTCCGCCTTCTTCCTTATCTTTCCACACTTCGGTCTCGCTGCTTTCCTTCGCTATCTCCATCTATTTATTCATGATCTGCTTTGCTCTTTCTTTCTTCAGAGTGATGTTTTCTTCCTCCCTTAGATTCTCCACATCCATGGTTGATTTCACGTCACTGGACCTACACTTACTCTCACTCACAGAGATGTTAGAAAGACTGGTGATACCGCACAAATCATGGGTAGCTGCGGATGACCCTGGAAGGTCTGTCCCGTTGGAAGGTAGGGTGACGCAACCCTTGGCGATGTGGAGGATTACGCCACTCTCTTTCAGGAAAGGGATCCCCAGAATCGGCATGGAATCATTTTCCAATGGGCCTAGAACCTGAAAGTCGGTGACTACAGACGTCCCATTAAGGTTGACCTTGACCTCACGGATCTCGCCCTCAGTTTCAACTATTATACCATTAGCCAACACTAGCGACTTCCAGTCCTCAGAGTTCATTGTCAGGTGCAATCTCTCAACATCTTGCAGCGCAAGAATGTTGTGGGATGCCCCAGAGTCGCATAGTGCGAAAACATCATTATTATTAATTGTACATCCAACAATACATGGGCTCACTTGGCCACTATCCACATCTGCAATGCGCTTACCCTGCACCCGCAGGTTCTTTTCTTTATTGCTTGGGAGAGCGCCTTGTGTACGCTCAGAGAGCACCTGGGCCAATTGGCCTAGCCGTGTCTCCAAGTTTCGCAATGAAGCAATTTGATTGGCCATATTTGTTTGATCCAAATCAACAAACTTCTCCATCATTTCTTCCAATGCGCTCTTCCTTTGCGGTGGTGCATTTTGCGTATAACCCGGTTGTGGTGGCCGCGGTTGGCTACCAGAGGCTTGAGCATCGAATTGATGCGAGCCTCCTTGCCATCGTTGGCCAGGAACGTTTTGTTTCCACGAGAAGTTCGGGTGACTCCTCACACCCGGGTTATAAGCATTATTCAATGGTGCTCCACGATATTGATCATTCATATAATTTATACTTTCATCATAAGATAATTCAGTAGGTTGCTCACATGTGGGACACTCATATGCATGATGCCCCGGTCTTCCACAACCTTGACATGAGATGGCCATTACTGGGGCAGGAGGAAGGGCAGGTCTCTTAAGCAGCATGACATTTTCATAAGGTGATGATGCCATCTCAGCAGATGCACCAGATGTGTTCACCTCAAAGAGTCCCCGAGCATTCCTTGGATCGTTTCTTCCAGCAGTCCAGAATGAACTATGAATGGCAGTGTCCTGGAGAATCCGCAATGCATCTTCGGGGGTGTGGTTCATCAGAGTTCCGCCTGCAGCTGCATCTATCATGGCCCTGTAGTTAGGCTCGTTTGCAAAGTAAAAATTCTCCACTAGGCTCCATGGTTGCAGCTCATGCTGGGGGCATTTCCGGAGAAGGTCCATGAACCTTTCCCATGCTTCTGCGAGAGTCTCCTGATCGTGTTATCGGAAGGTTGCGATTTCCCTCCTCAAGTTTACAACCTTGTCAACAGGGTGGAACTTTGCCAGAAATTTTGTTTGCAGAGCGTCCCAAGTGGTAGCTGTGCCAGGCGGTATTGTGTGGAGCCATGCTATCACCTTGTCGCAGAGGGATAATGGAAACAACCTGAGTTTCACCGTCTCATCAGCAATCCCAGCGTACTGAAATGTTCCGCATATTTCTGTGAATTCAGCCAAGTGAAGATGGGGTTATTCACTGACTAAACCAGAGAATTGGGCATTGTTGCGGATCATATTCAGGATGGCCAGCTTTATCTCGAAATTGTTGTTAGTGAAGGCTGGGCCAAATCCAGGGTACACAGTCCCAACAGTGGGCGTAGTATAGTCTCTCATGGTCCTGGGTCTCGGCCTAGCCACTTCATTTTCGTCGGCTACCTGACCAACGCCCGGTGCATTTCCCATCCCGGGATCGATCTGATTTTCATTGACATCCATGGTGGCAGCAGCACGGAGACGCACCCGCAGGGTACGCTCTATTTCAAGGTCAAATGCTGCAACATCACCGGGGTCTCGTCTATGCATACACACACTACAGCACAAAAGAAAAAGCTCAAAAACAAAAATACCTTTAAACTAATTTCCCGAGAAGGACGAATCATACACACTTGCAGTCCCCGGCAACGACGCCAAAAATTTGACGCACTATTTCAGCACCGCTAATTAGCAAGCATGAAATACGGTACGATGGCAGTGCACCGGTCGTTGTCAAGTAATAAAAGTAGGGAGAAATTCCCCGAATGTCGTTCTCAAAGGACCGCAAGTTGGGTAGTATGATTTTCTTATTAGGAAATTGATTATGAGGATTACTAAGTTAACAAAAAGGAGTTTGGTTGGTTTTGTAGAGACAAGAAGAAGTAAAACTATATTAACTATGCGGGTCGCAATCACCGCTTCGCTTGGTGGATGAGGTTATTGTAGGTCGCGATGCCGTGCTTCGTTTAGCGGATGGACGGTGAGCAAATGGGGGAAGTGAGTGCTAATGGTGTTTGAGGGTCGAAGGCACCTCTTCACTCTCCCCTCTAGCTTTTGCTAGAGTGAGCTAGCTAGAACGTGTATATGGAAGTGGAGTGGGGGCGGAGCGCATCACAGCAAAGCATCAAGTAAAGAATAAAACAAGAGTAAGCTTCCATTCATAGACAAATAGAGACTAATCCAGTTCATTACAACAGTTAAGAATACATTTCCAAAAAAAGAGGGTAGAGGAAACCACGAGCTTGTAGAAGAACTCACGCCCAAAACTGTCTCCGATACCCTAGAATCGCGGAGCCGGTCTTTAAATACGGAGCAGAGTAAACACTGCGCACGATCAGTGGCGCACGACCAGTGGTCGTGCGCGAAGGAATGCTTGTGGTCATGCGCGGTCAACCTGCAACAGAAGGGAAGATAGGAAAATAACGCACGACCAGTGGCGCACGACCAGTGGTCGTGCACGAAGAAGTCCTATGATCGTGCGAACCACTCTGTCTGGTAAGGGAAATTAACGCACGACCAGTGGTCGTGCGTCTGATCATGCGCGAAGGAAAATGCACGATCAATGGCTTTTTAGGACAAAATTCGCCCCAAACTGAAAGTCTAATTGATATGCTTTGATACCAATTGAAAGTAGTGTTTTAGTTCTAATATATTTTAAAAGATCTTGTTTAAGTTTTACTTCAAAATAATGTTATATATAAATATAAATGAGCTGTGTGAGTGTTGTATGAGTAATAAACACAAACATTAAGAGTGCATAAGTAATCACAGCAAGAAATAAGAAATAAAACAATGCAAACAAGCAAGCATCCAGATGACACAAGAAATATAGTAGTTCCCCAATCAACCTGGGTACATCTACTCTTCTACTCACTTGTAGGAATCCACTAGAGGTTGTTGGCCAGTGCTCAAAACCAAGATGCAGGTTTTTGCTAAGGTGCCCTGTCACCGGGATTAACTTTTGAAGGGAGTTATAACCCTTTACAAGATGGAAAGGAGAAAGGGAAAAGATATATTGTTCTTCTCTTTTTTCTGAGAAGACTCTTGATGATCCTGATGAGATGTTGTGTTTGGATCTTGACGATGATGTTGAAGAAAGCTCCCCCTGTCTGATTTAGATTGATGACAGCTTGTGGATGGAGCTTCTTCTCTAGAATGTGATACTCCTCTTTTCTTCTTGCAGTTTAGATCCCTGAGCAAATGATCTTGATTGGTGTCTCAGGGTATAGATGATCTGCAAAAACAAAATAAGATAGAGTAATAATGTTGTTCTCTGTTTTTGCTGATGTTCTTCTTTTTCTCTTCTTCTTCTTCTTCTCTTTTCTCTGTACAGAAAATGTAATATGTTATATCTATATTCTGTACAGCAATATGTTCTGTTCTACCTTCCTGCTTCTTTTCTCTGCTCTTCTCTGTATATATATATTCTGGAGAGCTTTCGGCTGATTTGATTTCTTGCCGACAGGAAAGGATATAATATCTCTTTCATTTCCCAGATCCTCAAGAACATAAGTTGTCGTCTTAAGCTTTGATACAATGGCTATATCATTTAATGCTTCAACGGTTGTAATGTCAGATTTATAAAGGCAGCAATATATATAGCAATATATAAATAGAATTAATAAAATATTGCTTAAATAAATCTGACAACATATTAGTCGAGCTGAGAATGATATAAAATAATGCTGCAGATATTTCGTCGAGCTCAGCTTCACGTTCGTCGACCTGATCATTTGATTCGTCGTTCTGAGCCTCTGTTGAAGATTCGTCGAATGCAGACTTGAGTTCGTCGAATGGAAGGATTCGTCGACCGCTAAGCCTGGATAATTTCGTCGATCACTGAGATTGAGCAAAAGCGTCGACCGCTGAGCTGGAGCAAAAGCGTCGACCGCTGAGCTAGAGCAAAAGCGTCGACCGCTGAGCTGGGATCTGTTCATCGACCGCTGGACCAATCTGTTCGTCGACCGCTGAATATAATTTAGTCGAGCGCTGCACTTAGACAAATTCTTCGACCGCTGAACCGCTGAGACGGGATCGTCGAATGCTGAACCGCTGGATTTCATCGAGCGCAGAATGAATACCATTCGTCGAGCGCAGAGCGCCGTTCGTCGAACGCAGGTAGCCGTTCGTCGAACGCAAAGAACATATGTTATTTTTATTCTTCTCTTATTTTCTTAGCCTATTAATTATGTCTCTTTTCAGCCTTCTTTCTTAATAGGATTATAAGATATGTTATGATAGAAACTTAAACATTAAAGGTGGATCCTAACTCAAATCAAAACTAAGGTTCCAACACAAACCATTCTGAGCGTTCACATGATCCTTGTACCTGCATGAAAAACATACTAGACCACTGATCCGTGCACACCACAGGATCCACGGAACAGGCATAAAGTAATATATAGCGAAATCACGCCACAAAGATGGTAGGGAATGCACTATAGTTGAGAATATGAAATGCTATCAATATAAGCATAGATGAGCAGTAAATGAAGTGCAAAGGAAAGATAAACAACCCAGATGAGCCCGAAAATCACTATATAAACTGGACTCATCAGTCTCCAAGCGAGAGTGCTCTTCAACAGCTCTCCTGGGACCGGCTACCCCGGAGAGGAGGTAGGGAGAACGCCTTCGACTCGCCGGGGAGGATGGGGGAGTACCTTCTGCGAGCGGATTACCTTAGCTCCAGTTCCAGATGGGTTCAGTAAACCCTCCATGTCTTACTACATGGGCAAGGATGACCCTCTTCAGCACCTCCAGTGGTTTGAAGACATGGTCTCGATCAGGCAGATGACGGACTCTTTCAGGTATGAGCTCTTCTACATCACTTTCAAGGGAAAGGCGAGAGATTGGTTCCACCAGCTCCCATTAGGTAACATCTTCAGCTTCGAGGACCTGTGTTGAAGCTTCTTGCTGAGGTTCTCCACCCCGAGGAAGAAGAAGAAGGGGGCGGAGGCCCTGTTCGTGATTCAACAGAAGCCGAAGGAGATGTTGGGGAACTACGTCGACCGATTCCAGGAAGAAATCCTCTTCGTCAATGAGGTGCTCGGGCACACCCTGCAGTCGGCCTTTATCCTTGGGCAACAACAAGGGATGTTAAGGATGAGCCTGACTCGAGACTCCCCTCTGACCTTCGAGGAGCTGATGGAGCGAGCTGCCCGAGAAATCGAGCGCGAGGTCACCAACCAGGAGCTTATGGGAAAGTTAGCCAAGTGGACAGAGGAGGAGAAGAAGGAAGAAAAGAAAGAGCAAGGAGGGAAGAGCAAGGAGGAAACAAGAAGTCAGGGGCATCAGGGACCCCCCGTTGGGCAGGAGCAAGGCTGGGGGTTTCAACCACCAGTTGCTCGTCCAACCTGGAGGCCGCCAGGATGATCCCCTAAAGGCTAAGGCAGAGGCCATTTCTAAGGGAGATAGAACTTTTAGGGAGGGCAGGGATGGTTCGACCCAGCAGGGTGGCAACCGAACCCAAGGCCATTGCAACCCCAACCCCTGCAGGCCATGTCGATTGGCCAAAAAGAGGAAAAAATAAGAGGGGTCACGCAAGGAAGGGAGAAAGGATGTTGGCACTGCCATACTGTGACTTCCATCAGCAGGAGGGTCACGCGACAGCCACCTGCCCAATTTCTGGAGGTAAGGGAAGAAATTAGAGCCCCGGTAGAGGGGAGACAGCTTTACCCGGAAGGATCAGGAGCAAGCTGAGAAGGAATGGAGGAGACGATGAAGGAGATGGCCAGGGTGCATGTGGCCAAGTAGGCCTAGGGAGGCGCATTGTAACAAACTTGTAACTCCTCGATGATGAATGAAAAAGGTTTCAGGTAACACCTATGGTAAGATCCCCGACTAGAGACCATTCACCGGGCTCAGTCATGTCGGCAGATGGGAGGCTCATCGGGTCGACTCGCTGTGTGCTAAGTGGCTTAGGAAGGTGTTGAGTTCCTCTGCCTCCAGGTATGCTAAGCCCCTCGGACGTGGATGGGTACTCCGTCCCCAATTGGATTGGGAAGGTGTTGAGTTCCTCTGCCTCCAAGTAATCTAAGCACCTAGGACGCGGACGGGTACTTCCGCCTCCAATAGGTAAGATCCCCGACCAGAGACCATTCACCGGGACCAATCATGCCGGCAGATGGGAGGCTTGTCGGGTCGACTCGCTGTGTGCTAAGTGGCTTGGGAAGGTGTTGAGTTCCTCTGCCTCAAGGCAAGCTAAGCCCCTAGGACGTGGATGGGTACTCCGCCTCCAATTGGATTGGGAAGGTGTTGAGTTCCCCTGTCTTCAGGTAAGCTAAGCACCTAGGATGCGGACGGGTACTTCCGCCTCCAATTGGTAAGATCCCCAACTAGAGACAATTCACCGGGATCCGTAATGCCCGCAGATGGGAGGCTCATCGGGTCGACTCGCTATTTGGTAACTGGTTTGGGAAGGTGTTGAGTTCCTCTGCCTCTAGGTAAGCTAAGCACCTAGGATGCGGACGGGTACTTCTGCCTCTAATTGGTAGGATCCCCGACTAGAGACCATTCACCGGGCTCGGTAATCCCGGCAGATGGGAGGCTCATCGGGTCGACTCACTGCAGGCAAGAATTCAAAAAGGGTAATTGGTGTGGTAAGATGGTCGAGTTCCTCCGCCTCCAGGTGAGGTAAGCACCTAGGATGTGGACTGGTTCTCTGCCCCCAGTTGGTTTGGTAAGATGGTTGAGTTCCTCCACCTCCAGGTGAGATAAGTACCTAGGACGATGACTGCTCTCTGCCCCCAGTTGGTTTGGTGAGATGGTTGAGTTCCTTCGCCTCCAAGTGAGGTAAGCACCTAGGACGTGGACTGGTTCTCTGCCCCCTTTTGGTGTGGTAAGATGGTTGAGTTCCTCCGCCTCCAGGTGAGGTAAGCACCTAGGACGTGGACTGGTTCTCCGCCCCCAGTTGGTTTGGTAAGATGGTTGAGTTCCTCTGCCTTCAGGTGAGGTAAGCACCTAGGACGTGGACTGGTTCTCTGCCCCCAGTTGGTTTGGGAAGATGTTGAGTTCCCTCCATCTCAGGTTGAGTTCGACTCGACTAGAGATGTTGAGTTCCTTCCACCTCGGGTCGAGTTCATTTCAACTAAAGGTGTTCATTTTTCCTCCACCTCAGGTCGAGTTTAGCTCGACCATATGTGTTGAGCTTTCTCCACCTCCAGTTGTGCTCGGCTTACAGGAGGGTTGTTAAGTGAAGAAAGATTTGCCTTCCACCTCAGGTCGAGTTCAGCTCGACTAGAGGTGTTGATTTTTCCTCCACCTCAGGTCGAGTTTAGCTTGACCATAAGTGTTAAGCTTTCTCCACCTCCAGTTGATCTCGGCTCACAGGAGGGTAGTTAAGTGGAGAAAGGTTCGCCTTCCACCTTAGGTCGAGTTCAGCTCGACTAGGGGTGTTGATTTTTCCTCCACCTCAGGTTGAGTTTAGCTCGACCATAGGTGTTGAGCTTTCTCCACCTCCAGTTGATCTCGCCTCACGTACAGTAGGGTTGTTAAGTGGAGAAAGATTCGCATTCTGCCTCAGGTCAAGTCCAGCTGGAGAGCTCGACTAGAATAACCGATTGGCGGGGTGTAAGACCTTTTTTTTTCAAACACTGGGTCTTAGGCCCAGAACGCCGCTTTGCGGTGACACCTTCACTCAGAAAGGTCACCACTACAAAATGCCAATCCTGCCGGCCAAATCGATCACAAAGAAAAGTGCATTAAAGAAGACAAGTCCACAGAATCAACATGAAAAATATAAAAATGTCCACATGATATAACTGAATGAAAAATAACAAGGGTTATAATAATAAAGGGCTCATGCCCTGTACATCATATCCTCACTACAAGATCACTCGCGGAAGCTAACTCCTAATCACTCACTGATCCTGAATCCTGTGCTCCTGCACTGCACTGGCATGCCTCCGTCTGCACCGGCCTCTGGTGCTGCTCCGTCGCCGCGGTGTAACACCCCAAAACTTCGAAGCAGATTTGGGCTGCTTGGAGCTAGCGCAGGCGGTAGTGCTACCGCCTGGCGCTAGCCATCTCGACGGTTGCTAGCATCGAGATGGAAGCCTTAAGCGTCGACAACCGCTAGCGTCGAGTCGGGAGCTAGCGCAGGCGCTAGCGCCGGTGCTAGCGCGTGATACAGATCCCCGATTTGAAAAGGTGGCCATTTATGGAACTTTGACTTTGGGGGCTGTTTTGGACTAAGGTGGCTCGGGAGGTGTCCTTAAGAGGCCAAAAATCACTTGGCTTCCTCATTCCACTAAGGGTTTTGTTTTGGTGAGAGGGGAGAGCTCCAAAGTGATGATGAATAGGGTTTCTAAACCCTAGGGCTTGGATTTGGTGGAGCTACACTCATCGGAATCCCTCAACGTTGGTGGCTACGCGTAGAGGAGGGCTAAACGCTCCTTTCTAACCGTGCCAAAAATCAAGCTATGGCCTCGAAGCGACGTCAAAGGGTAATGATCCCTTCTACCCTCTTTTGGACATGTTTTAGTCCATTTCCGTGCACCTTTGAGGTCCCTACCCAAAAGGGTGAGGTCGTGACCTCCGACGGGTGCATTCGTGTTATCCCCATCAGATCTTGCATACATGTAGAGTCCATGCGTGAAATGGACGTAGGCGCGCTGTGTGAAGCCCATCCGAGACGGTTCGTCCGGATTGGTGATGCTTTTTGTTATTTTGCGTGCCGGGAAAAACTCCGTGTTGATATCCTGCTTTGTAGGACTAGAGGGTGGTACTGCATGCGCAGCAACGCCTGGGGGTGTGCCCCGGGAAGCACCCGAAGTTAGAACAGAAATGGAGTTTTTGTTCACTACCGCTGGCGCTAGCGTTAGCGCCGGGCGGTAGCTCCCAGACTTGGTTCTGGTGATTTTGTGCGTTCTGAGGCAGTGGGAGTGCTACTGCATGTGCGGCAATGCCTGGGGGTGTGCCCCGGGAAGCACCCACAGCTAGAAGCCAAAATGGGGTTTCTGTGCGCTATCGCCAGGCGTTAGCGTTAACGCCGGCGATAGCTCCCAGACTGAGTTCTGGTGATGTTGTTGTGCCCACCTGTTGAAAGGACCTGAGGCCTGTGTGCCCGACCTGTGAGGGTGTCCTGGTGGATGACTTAGCGGCCCGTAGAGCCGGCTAATTGAGAATACCTGGGCTGAGAGGATGCCATACCCACTTTTCGTGTTGTACAACGAGAGCTGTGAACAACGGGCATTTGGCGAACCTGAAACTGCACCATTGCAGCACATGATTAGTAAGTCTCATACAGCATGTCGGGAAGCATTGGGAAAGAGTCTTCGGACTACGGGATGTTCACAATTAAAGCACGGGAGAGCTCTGGTATTCGGGCACCAACTTTAGCCTCGAAGGGCAAAGCCATCACGAGTGGATGGTGGTGGAAGGCGGAGTACACCAAAGAGTGCCTGAGAGCATGAGACGTGGAGGCCATTCCCACGTTTGTGATTGTTGCATATGTATGAATTGTTGTGGTCCATGTCAGCCGCTTCATTCTGTTATATATATATGCTGTGATGCTCTTGCAGGGACGGGAAATTGCCGCCCCCTCGAAGGGGTGGGGTCATTATAATTTGGTCAGCTGTTGCAGACCGTTGCCCTATTTTGCCACCGTTTTTGGTGGGCTTGTTGTACAGGTGCTGGACCGAGCGGGAACATAGTGGGCTCATAGCGGGCTGAAGCCCCTGCGCTGCTGCGGCCCTTGAAGGCCTTTTTGATGTTCTCTTGTTTTCAGGTATGGCCGGCCTGCGCGCCGATGTCGGTAATTTGTAAGGCCGTTGTGCCTCTTTTGTTGTGTAAAACATTTTTATTCCTATTAATAGAAGTGGATATACCTGGGTTCGGGTTTTGTGGTTTATATATCTTGTCTCTCTCTCTCTCTCTTTTGCTTCCGCATAGAATGCTCTGAGTTAGGTTTGTTGTTTAGAGTTGAATGATATTCCTTATTGTGACGTTCCCGTTCGTTTTGTTGTATATGGCGTGGGGCCCCGGCCGGACCTTCTGTCATATGCTTCTTAGCGGATGGGGGTGTTACAAAATTGGTATCAGCTTTTAGGGTTCCGTGTCCTTCTAAGGAATTCGTGGACGAATTCATTTAAGGGGTGGTGAGCACGTGTGTGCGCTACCGTCGAGACATAAAATAAACCAAAAAATGTCCACTTAGGAATAAAATGTAACAACAAACCAACAGTTATTGCATGATTTTGGAACCTGAGTGTTCCTTTTGTTGTTAGTTGCGACTGTGTTGTCGCCTAACTGTGTGATGCACTCGTGTAGGGCACTCAAAGTGCAGCAGACCGTCGCGTCCCCGTGACGTGGTTGAGAGTAGCGGGTCTGCTGAGGCTCCTACACCTCCGTCTGCTGAGATGGTTCGGCGAGTTACAGAAGCCGTTCTAGCTGCGTTGAATGGCCAGCCTGGAGGGCAAGGTCAACCGCCGGTGCAGGAAGTGGCCCCAGAGCCACTAAGAGTGGAGCAAGTCCCCGTGAGGCGTGCTGCTGAGCAACAGCTGAAGCACTTCCTGGGATTTCGACCTCCTCCGTTTACCGGGGTTGAATCCCCAGCTGAGGCCGAGGACTGGCTGTCGCATATGGAGTGAATTCTGACAGTGACACAGTCGGATGAATTGCAGAAAGTGACCTTCGCTACCTTCTTGTTGGAAAAGGAAGCCAGGCGGTGGTGGGATGAGGTAGAGAGGCGCCAGTTTGCGGGAAGGCGACTGGTTGATGTGCCGATGGAAGAGTTCTCGAGAATCTTCCTGGCAAGGTATGTGCCTCCGTCGCAGCAGATCGCGATGGAGAACAAGTTCCTGGCTCTGACGCAGGGTGATAGACTGGTTGATGACTACCTATATGAGTTCACCCGCCTCGGGAGTTACCCTGGAACTTATTTCGATGACGAGGGGAGAAGGGTGAACAGGTTCTACGGAGGCTTGCGTAGTGAGTTGCGGTACCTTCTGACAGGGCCGTTGACGCAGGGTTTCACGACCCTCGTTGGTTCAGCCCGAGCTCTTGAGCAGGACATGCTTAGGGAGAAGGGCAAGGTGGCTGTGGTCGAGGCAGTGCCGGAGGGTGAGGCACCGAGTGCGGCAAAGTTGCGGAGGTTGAATCGCTGGAAGAAGGCTCGATTATCTGGGCCAGCTCCCTCTGCTTCGGGCGCGTCGTCTGGACGTGGCCCTCTTATCTGTTTTACTTGTGGCAAGCCTGGCCATTTCTCTCGGGATTGCCGCAGTGGGCTTCCAAGGTCAGAGAAGAAGACTAGGCCATCTTATTCTGAGAAGGGGAAGGCGGCTGAGTCCACTGCCTCCCGTATGGCTCCCCCGCAGCCCAGAGTCTTCAGTCTTGGTCAGCAGGAGGCTATCAAAGCCAAGGACGTCGTGACAGGTATAATTTAAGATACAGTCCTTACTATTTTATATACCTGTTTTAGTGTTCATGCTAACCTTGTTTGGCGGCGTAGGCTTTGTAAATGTTTTAGGCGTTCCTGCGAGAGCGCTTTTCGATACTGGAGCTTCGCACTCCTTCTTATCGTCGGACTTCGTCCAACGTATTGGTGCGCCGTCGATTGCTTCTGCAGATGGACTGGAGGTCCTACTGCCGAATGGATATTCGATGCGTGTGGAGAGGAGTTGTTGCATGAAGGTTCTAGTTGGAAGCCAGGAGTATGACCTGAAAGCATCGTTACTCCCCCTGGTTGAGTTCGATGTAATTTTCGGCATGGAATGGCTGTCGGAGCAGCGTGCGTGCATCGATTGCACCACCAAGGAGGTGAGGTTTGGGCAGTCTGCCGATCGTGAGACGGTCTTTGCGGGCATGCGTGGATCGAGCAAGATACTGATGTCTGCTCTCCAGGCGTCCAAGGCAGTGCGACAGGGAGCAGAGTTATTCTTTGATCTAGTGGAGGCTTCAACGCCGAGGCCCAGCCTAGTGGATGTTCCGATAGTTTCAGAGTTTCCCGATGTGTTCCCGAGCGATCTCCCCGGTGCTCCACCGCAGCGGGAGATAGATTTCACGATTGAGTTGGTGCCAGGCGCTAAGCCTGTGGCCCGCTCGCCGTATCGTATGGCTCTGAAGGAGTTGGCGGAGTTGAAGCTGCAGTTGCAAGAGCTGCTTGAGCAGGGCTACGTGCGTCCGAGTTCCTCACCTTGGAGTGCACCGGTCCTCTTTGTCAAAAAGAAGGACGGTAGCCTGCGGCTTTGCATCGATTATCGGGAGCTGAACAAGCTGACCGAGAAGAACAAGTATCCTCTTCCGAGGATAGACGACTTGTTCGACCAGCTCGTTGGTTCGACTGTATACTCGAAGCTGGACCTGAAGTCCGGCTATTATCAGGTGTGGATCAGGGAGTGCGACATCCCGAAGACTGCCTTCAGTACAAGGTACGGGCAGTCTGAGTTCACCGTGATGCCGTTTGGCTGTCTAATGCGCCTTCGGTGTTTATGGACTTGATGCACCGGACTTTCCGAGAGTACCTCGACCGGTTTGTGATCGTCTTCCTTGACGACATACTAGTATACTCTTAGTCCGAGGAGGAGCACGGCGATCACCTGCGAGTAGTCTTGGAGGTTCTGAGGAGGAACCAGTTGTATGCCAAGTTCTCGAAGTGCGAGTTCTGGCTACCTTCTGTGGCGTTCTTAGGCCATGTGGTTAGTGGAGCGGGTGTGGCGGTAGATCCGGTGAAGGTTGCGGCCATCAGGGAGTGGCCTGTTCTTTTTCCTGTAGAGGAGGTCCGTAGCTTTCTCAGGCTAGCCGACTATTACAGGCGCTTCGTGGAGAACTTCTCACGGATCGCGCTGCCTCTTACGACGCTGACACGGAAGATGCAGGAGTTTATTTGTACTCCCGCGTGTGCGCAGGCTTTCGAGGAGTTGAAGTGGCGGCTTACCACGGCACCGATCTTATATTTGCCTTGCGGCACGGAGGGCTACGAGATCTACACCGACGCTTCTGGGAGCGGCCTTGGCTGTGTTCTGCAGCAGCATGGCAAGGTAGTAGCGTACAGCTCTCGCCAGCTGAAGGTGCACGAGCGGAACTATCCGGTCCACGACTTAGAGTTGGCGGCCGTGATATTTGCCCTGAAGCTTTGGCGGCATTATGTGTATGGCGTGAAGATCGACATCTTCACGGACAATAAGAGCCTGAAGTACCTTCTGTCGCAGAAGGGGCTGAATATGTGACAGCAGAGGTGGATGGAGTTCCTTTGGGACTACACCTTCGAGATCCACTACACTCCCGGGAAGGGGAATGTTGTCGCAGATGCACTCAGTCGCAGGGCTCCAACGCAGGCCAACTAGATTCAGATGCATGATGAGCACCTGATACGTGACCTGGAGGCCTTGGATATTTCTTGCGTGGAGAAGAGGAGCAGTGTCGGTGCCTGTTTGAGTTGGACTGAGGTGTAGTACAGCCTCGCAGATAGAGTCCGCCAGGCTTTAGAACTCGATCCGAGTTTAAAGCGCTACGCGGAGGAGGCTGGTGGTGGGCCGGATGCCCAATTTCAGGTGCGTGACGGGTTGCTGTGGAGAGGTGACCGTTTGTGCGTCCCCAAGGTGGGTGAGCTGCGCGATGAGTTGATGTACGAGGCGCATCGTACCAGGTATTCAGTTCATCCGGGGAGCACGAAGATGTTCAAGGACAAGAAGGTCCTTTTCTGGTGGCCGGGTATGAAGAGGGACATCGCTCACTACGTGGCCAAGTGCCACACTTGTGCGCTAGTGAATGCAGAATGTCAGAAGCCCGGTGGCTTTTTGAAGTCATTACCGGTTCCGGAGTGGAAATTCGATGACGTTTCCATGGATTTCGTGCATGGGCTGCCAAGATCGCAGCGCGGGAACGATGCCATCTGGGTAGTCGTAGACCGGCTGACGAAGGTGGCGCACTTTATCCCCAACTGGAGAGATGACTCAGTGGAGAAGTTGGTGAAGCTGTATGTTGATACAATCGTACGATTGCACGGTGTGCCCCGTAGCATCGTCAGTGATCGAGATGGACGCTTTACTTCGAGCGACTGGAGGCTAGTCAACCGTCTATTGGGTACGAAGCTGCAGTTTAGCACGGCCTTTCATCCTCAGACGGATGGCCAAACTGAGCGTACCAATAGGACGATGGAGGACATGCTCCGGATGTGCGTCCTGGATTTCGGCAAGGGGTGGGAAGATCACCTCTTTCTTGTTGAGTTCGCGTACAACAATAGCTACCAGGCCAGTATTCAGATGGCGCCTTTCGAGGCCCTCTATGGCAGGAAGTGCCGCACTCCCTTAGCCTGGGTGGAAACAGGCGAGACGAAGCTCTTCAAGAGGAAAGACGTCGAAGAGGCGACTTCGACAGTACGTATGATCCGGGAGAGGCTTTTGGTTGCGCAGGATAGGCAGGCGA
This sequence comes from Dactylorhiza incarnata, assembly GCA_033032865.1. Classification (NCBI taxonomy): domain Eukaryota; kingdom Viridiplantae; phylum Streptophyta; class Magnoliopsida; order Asparagales; family Orchidaceae; genus Dactylorhiza; species Dactylorhiza incarnata. The sequence continues at coordinate 572,145 of JAWHQI010000067.1, forward strand.
AGTACTATAATGCGAAGCACCGCGACGTCCAGTTCGCCGTTGGCGATTGGGTTTACTTGAAGATCAGGCCGTTCAAGGGTGTATCCAGGATTCGACGCTTGAAAAAGCTGAGTCCGAGATACCTTGGACCGTTTGAGATCATCGAGCACGTCGGTGAGGAGGCTTATAGGCTTGCACTATCGGTGGAACTGAGCGGGCTACACGATGTATTCCACATCTCTGTGTTGCGGAAGGCAGTGCTAGAGCCTACGCATGTGGTCGCGGTGGATCAGGTGCCCGTGGTTAGTGGGCTTAAGACGGCAGTCAGGCCCGTTAGCATCGAGGATGCTGAGGTGCGTCAGTTGCGGAACAGGGCGATCCGTATGGTAAAGGTCCATTGGGACAACTGCGGTCGTGAGGAGCTCTCATGGGAGCGTGAGCAGACCATGATGGAGGAGTTCCCCGAGCTGTTTCGGTGACGTTTATCTCTCTTTTTCCCCTTTTTGTAAAGACCTTTTTGGATATATATATATGCCTGTTTTTACAAATTTCGGGACGAAATTTTTATAAGGTGGGGAGAGTGTAACACCCCAAAACTTTGAAGCAGATTTGGGCTGCTTGGAGCTAGCGCAGGCGGTAGCGCTACCGCCTGGCGCTAGCCATCTCAACGGTTGCTAGCGTCAAGACGGAAGCCTTAAGCGTCGACAGCCGCTAGCGTCGATTCGGGAGCCAGCGCAGGCGCTTGCGCTAGCGCCGGCGCTAGCGCGTGATACAGATCCCCGATTTGAAAAGGTGGCCATTTATGGCTCTTTGACTTTGGGGGCTGTTTTGGACTGAGGTGGCTCGGGAGGTGTCCTTAACAGGCCGTAAATCACTTGGCTTCCTCATTCCATTAAGGGTTTTGTTTTGCTGAGAGAGGGAGAGCTCCAAAGTGATGATGAATAGGGTTTCTAAACCCTAGGGCTTGGATTTGGTGGAGCTACAGTCATCGGAATCCCTCAACATTGGTGGCTACGCGTAGAGGAGGGCTAGACGCTCCTTTCCAACCGTGCCAAAAATCAAGCTATGGCCTCGAAGCGACGTCAAAGGGTAATGATCCCTTCTACCCTCTTTTGGACATGTGTTAGTCCATTTCCGTGCACCTTTGAGGTCCTTACCCAAAAGGGTGAGGTCGTGACCTCCGACGGGTGGATTCGTGTTATCCCCGTCAGATCTTGCATACATGTAGAGTCAATGCATGAAATGGACGTAGGCGCGCTGTGTGAAGCCCATCCGAGACGGTTCGTCCGGATTGGTGATGCTTTTTGTTATTATGCCTGCCGGGGAAAACTCCGTGTTGATATCCTGCTTCGTAGGACTAGAGGGTGCTACTCCATGCGCAACAACGCCTGCGGGTGTGGCCCGGGAAGCACCCAAAGTTAGAACAGAAATGGAGTTTCTGTTCATTACCGCTGGCGCTAGCGTTAGCGCCGGGCGGTAGCTCCCAGACTTGGTTCTGGTGATTTTATGCGTTCTGAGGCAGTGGGAGTGCTACTGCATGTGCAGCAATGCCTGGGGGTGTGCCCCGGGAAGCACCCACAGCTAGAAGCCAAAATGGGGTTTCTGTGCGCTATCGCCAGGCATTAGCGTTAACGCCGGCGATAGCTCCCAGACTGAGTTCTGGTGATGTTGTTGTGCCCACCTGTTGAAAGGACCTGAGGCCTGTGTGCCCGACCTGTGAGGGTGTCCCGGTGGATGACTTTGTGGCCCGTAGAGCCGGCTAATTGAGAATACCTGGGCTGAGGGGATGCCATACCTGCTTTTCGTGTTGTACAACGAGAGCTGTGAACAACATGCATTTGGCGAACCTGAAACCGCACCATTGCAGCACCTGATTAGTAAGTCTCGTACAGCAGGTTGGGAAGCATTGGGAAAGAGTCTTCGGACTACGGGATGTTCACAATTAAAGCACGGGAGAGCCCTGGTATTCGGGCCACCGACTTTAGCCTCGAAGGGCAAAGCCATCACGAGTGGATGGTGGTGGATGGTGGATGGTGGTGGAAGGCGGAGTACACCAAAGAGTGCCTGAGAGCACGAGACGTGGAGGCCATTCCCACATTTGTGATTGTTGCATATGTATGAATTGTTATGGTCCGTGTCAGCCGCTTCATTCTGTTATATATATATGCTGTGATGCTCTTGCAGGGACGGGAAACTGCCACCCCCTCGAAGGGGTGGGGTCTTTATAATTTGGTCAGCTGTTGCTGACCGTTGCCCTGTTTTGCCATCATTTTTGGTGGGCTTGTTGTACAAGTGCTGGACCGAGCGGGAACATAGCGGGCTCATAGCGGGCTGAAGCCCCTGCGCTACTGCGGCCCTTGAAGGCCTTTTTGATGTTCTCTTGTTTTCATGTATGGCCGGCCTGCGCGCCGATGTCGGTAATTTGTAAGGCCGTTGTGCCTCTTTTGTTGTGTAAAACATTTTTATTCTTATTAATAGAAGTGGACATACCCGGGTTCGGGTTTTGTGGTTTATATATCTTGTCTCTCTCTCTCTTTTGCTTCCGCATAGAATGCTCTGAGTTAGGTTCGTTGTTTAGAGTTGAATGATATTCCTTATTGTGACGTTTCCGTTCGTTTTGTTGTATATGGCGTGGGGCCCCGGCCGGACCTTCTGTCATATGCTTCTTAACGGATGGGGGTGTTACACGCGGTCTCCTAAAATGATAAGGTCCACCGACCGTTAGTCAAAAAACTAAGCCTTATGTTCCCCACCCCACCCCCAATGGCTCCTAGGCACCATGCGGGAGGGATGAAGCGAAGGACAATAAGGGGTATAATCAAAAAACAGATGATAGCGGATTTTGTTTACAGAAATGTTTCTACACTACACATGTGTATATATATAATCGAAGCAGTAAAAGAGCATAGTAAGAGCAGGTAAAGAATAAGTAAAGTGCAGTAAGTAAAGACATGTATATAAATTGAAAGTAACCATTGATTTATAGGAATGCCCATACAAACCTATAGACCAAGGGGTCGTTTAGCAAGGCCTGTCGTATAAGATGTCCCATAACCGACTTATACGATAGGGGTAGGGGTTGAAATGTAATGTTTATGCTATGACAGGCAAGGTATGCAGTTATGCTATGTTCATACAAGTGCAACTCACCCACTTCGACTCTATGCGCATAGACCTTTAGTTCCCCCTTTTTGGAGCGAGCTAGACTCCCAGGATACTCCTGTAGTGGCAAACGGAAGCGGTGGGTTGGGCCTCGCCCACCTCTAGGTTGGTATTCACACTACCCTACCTAGACCTATCGTACGCCTCAACGCAAAACCGCGGAGCATCTGCGTACTCTTACTAGCTGGACCACCAGACTTTCAAGGCTAACTGCAAATTCCACACTTGCCGAGTCAACGTATTGACGTCGGTGTGAACGACCGTCCAATACCGAAGACCCACCACCTTCATGCACATGTAACATGTTCTACTATATCCCGAGCAATAAAATCCCCGGGCTAACCCGCCCGTGACCATAACCTTCCGAGCCACCGGCACGCCGGACCAACCCGTCCGTACCAACAAACCTTACTAAGTCACAAGCTCACCAGACTAGTTAATCTACTGCTACAACCACCGAGCCTACCGCTCGCAAGACCAAACCGACTAATATTTCCGTGAAACGGGGTGTGGGTGAGAGTATTATTAAGTTAAGCTTGTATAACAACTTCTCCTACAGTTTATGGTTAATCTTGGACTTCCCGAAGATTACCCTGTAAGGGGCTCGCTACAGTACTAGGAACTGTAATGGGATGACTCCCCAAAGTTCCCTTTCTCAAGACACTTAGTGTTGTTGGTATCTACCCATAAGATTACCCCTTCCTTGTTATTACACTTGGATAACCCTAAGTGACTTATGACTTTCCAAGACGATCTTTCATCGGCCCCGAGTGCAACTTACCTCTAACTCACCAAGCACACCTTTTAAACTAAACTAGGTAACCACTTACCTCCCATTACCTCCTAAGGATCCACTTGATTCTCAAATTTCACAGTTTTACTATACGCAAACCAATGTAATTATATGAGGCTCACAACTAGAGGTACTCCAAATATTCATCCAACTGACTCAAGCTATTTACTAGAGGTCTATCATGATGTTATAAGACCAAATCCAGAGAAGCATATTTTTCCTAATTTATTTAACATTTATTTTAATTTCTCCAAACATCTGCGAAGTATGAAAATGAACATGAAGTGTAAGTAAATCTTATGATATGGATCTCCAAAAATTATGATAAATCTATGATGACTAAATAACATCAGAAACAACATATCATATTTTTACTGTAAGAAATTGTCCTCTAATTTAATTCTTTATCATCTGTCCAAAATTGTAGTTTTATGAAGGAACCACCAAAAAATCAACACTAAAATTATGGGAAAATTACCAAACTCTTGTATTCACCAGAAAAGGCTACTGACTAAGTTTCAGTATTTAAGGAAATAATTTGCTCACTAAAATAAATACTTTAAGAAAACCTCAAATTAAATGAATTGTGAAGTAGCCTACTGATTTAGGTCTTCAAAAATTTTATAAAAATTCACAGAGCGTCATAATGTTCTGAAAGGTCCTATCACCAATTTGCACAATTTAACAATGAGTTTTAGACCCTCAAATATTTTTTCTAAGTTTAAATCAAAACAAGTGCCTTGTGAAAGAAGTACTGATTAAATCATTTAATAAAATTCACAAAAATTACCAGAGGTCTAAAACATGATTATAAGGGCACAACCAGAGTTTCATCATCATCCAAGACTTTTTAAGCATGAAAATGCTTCTTATAAGAAGTTTCTCTAAAGGGGTTATGTCCTAATTCAAAGGGAATATTGGCTCCTAAAATTCTTATAAAATTACTCAGTGCCTATTTACACCCTATGAAGCTATCCACCAAGTTTCATAACCATCAATGGAATTTTGACCACATGGCCTTCACAAGGTCCTAAATGCACAGCTAGGAATAGAACTAGGGTTCTAGGGCTTAACCACCTCCACACCACCCCATATCACTCATGGAGGTGTCTTAGGTGATCCTAAACCAGTTACCAAGGTTTCACTTCATGGTGATGAGTTTTGACCACCATACCCCAAGGTAAACACCATACCCTAACTTTGACCCTATTTGTCCTAACTTGGGTTTACAAAATACTCAAACAAAACAGTCCCAATTGGGCTGATAATTTTACCAATGACACACAGTAACTGTAAGGTGCACCCACCAAAATTTGGACGGCATTGGAGTTCATTTAACCCACTAATTGATTATTAGATGATTTATGAAATTATTTCAAAAACCTTAGACAAGTTTCTCCTAGAAATCCCAACTTTTGATATGATGTGTGTGTAGGTATAAGTGGACTATGTTTCAAATCTCAAGTCCATATCATTTCTCAATCAAAAGTTATTTAAGAAATGGCGGCTGTCCTACACTAGGAACCAGCCCCACCAAAATGGTCCTACAGGGAGCTACAGAACTCCTTTTGGGGTGAAATTAATTTTAAAATAAATTAGACTTCAAGGGCTACAACTTTGATGTTGATTACTTTTTCATCAGAGGGCCCTAAGTATTTTTAATAATTAAATCTAAGTACAACAAAATATATGACAGAAATCGTATAAACAATTAATTATATAACTGTTTCTGCGTTCGACGAAATTTAAACTGAGCTCGATGAAAGCAGAGCAAACTGCGTTCAACGAAAGTTAATTCGTTGGACTAATATACTTAATAGCAGCGCTCGACTAACTTAACGCAGAACTGCGTTCGACGAAACCTTACAAAAGCTGTGTTCGACGAAAGCCGAACAACTCTGCGTTCGACGAAATCTGAACAAGCTGCTTTCGACTAACTTTATTCCAGATCAACGAATTAAATGATATAACGTAAACAGTATACTATTTAATATAAGATCTTGCACAAATCTTGAAGCACCTTTGGACGGTATCAGGTCGTCTTCTTCCTCCAGTCAACAGCTGGGATCAACCGCGCCTGGGCTGCCTTCCTCCTTGTTTTCCCGGCCACCTAAGCGCCGCCCCGGCCGGCCAATGCCACCACAACCTTCGTCAAGGTGGTGGCCGGAGATTAACGGTGGTTGGCCGGCCGGAGGTGGCCAGAACAGGGATTTAGGTCGGGATTTAAGCTCCAAAAATGGAGCTCTCGGCCTACCAGATTGGGGGCCAATTGGCCCCAATCCTTGCGGCCAACTCGATAAGATCTATCCATTGAGAGAGGGGAGAAGAACCAGACCTGTGTGGAGTGGTGATTCCTTGTCGTTATCCGATTAGCCATGGCCGACCTCCCTCCCTGAGCTCCTTGCCGATCTGAGCCTCCTTTGCACGATTTTCTATGGAAGGTTGGGGAAACTCATCCTCCCAGTCCTCTGAAGGAGTTATAAGGTTCAATTGGGGGAGAGGGAGGGTGTAACCTCCATTTGCCATAAATGGCCATCAAACAACTTTCGGCCATGGTGAAAACCTCCCATAATCAGCCCCCATGTGGGCTGCAAAAACCCCCTGAGCTTCTTGAAATAGCCAGAGGAGATGAATGGAGGGTGAGGGGGATTGAATGAGGGATCAATTCCCTGAATGCCATTTATCCTCCTTTAATGGCCACCTTCTCTCTCTTCAAAGTAGGGGAAACTTCCAATCTCTCTCTCCTAGTCACCATTTCCAGAAATTGGATGGCTCTTTGAGTAAATGTCAGCCTCCTAGACTAATGGGCTACTCCAATTGGGCCTAGCCCAAGTGGATTGGGTCCAACTTGGGCAAATTAGATCATTTTGACCTAAATTAGGGCAAGGGTAAATTGGTCAAATTGCAAGTCCCATGATGGGGCATTTTGGTCCATTGGGCTCCTAGTACCCATATAAGGGTAGGGGCAGGGTCAATTTGGCATGGTGGGGGCCAATTGACCTTAATTGAGCTAGTTTGACCAATTTAGGGTTAAGGTTGACTTTAGTCAAATTGGCCTCTTAGGTTGACCCCAATGGGTCACTGGTGCTTCAAGGAGACCTCTAATGGGTTAGGTATGATATTGTGCGGTCAAGGTTCAAGGTGGGGTCCTAAAGTCCAACCCTAGGCTTGGTATCTGAAAATTGCTATTTGCAGACCACTTAGGTTTTCTCCTTCTCACCTATGTTCACAAGGCCTTGAGCTCTTCCTATGGCTTTGTCATGACCTAGTCATGACAAAACCAACTTAGGGGTTTATCTGTTTGGGGGATGTTACACGGGGCCCTCCATGGGTTCCTTTAAAGCCCCGCCTACTCGTCAAATAGGCGGGTTGGACTTTCTTTCCAAATATAAGAAAAGCTCGAAAAGAGCGGGGATTGTGTACAACCCTCATATTTGTCGAGCTGACGTGGCCCGGTGCAGCTAGGGGGCACAGTCAATCGACCCGGCAGAGGTCGTCTGGACCGAAAAGAGAAAACTCGGGGGGGGGGGCAAACTTCCTTGGACGAGTGGACCTTGGGTCCACTCGCCCAAGGCCCCAGGCGAGTGGACCATTGGTCCACTCGCCCGAGTTGGGGGGGGGGGGGGGGGGCGAGTGTACCTTGGGTCCACTCTCCCAAGGGGTGTGGGCGAGTGGACCCATGGTCCACTCGCCCCATGGTCCACTCGCCCCATGCAGCTGGGCGAGTGGACCAAGGGTCCACTCGCCCCATGCAGCTGGGCGAGTGGACCAAGGGTCCACTCGCCCGAAGGGTTGGGTGGACCGTAAGGTCCACTCACCCAGTTCTGGTGGTGGACCTTCGATCCACTCTCCCAACCCGCGGCAAGGGGGTGAGTGGACATCTCATGTCCCACTCGCCCTCCCCTCTTGTGTTGATCGTTCTTATTCATAGTTAAGCTGCGGATAACAGAATTGTGGCTATCCGCAACCAAATTTTGGGAAGTCTATAAATAGACCCCCATGGGCACCTTGGGAAGGGTGGTTGTTCTCTCATATCCCTCGCGTGTGTCTTGTGAGCAAGCACTACCCCCCCCCCCCCCCCCCCCCCCCCCTTGTCTTTGAAGGTTGGTGGTGAGGTGAGCTTTAGTGCCCTCCAAGGTGCCCAGGCTCAGCATTGGCTTGGGAGGGAAAGTTCTTGGTGAGATTCTGGGTGTGCGGTGGGACCTCCACGTTGCAGCTTAAGGGGTCCGTTTCTAGACTCAGGTGTGTTGGAGCATGCCTTCCGAACTCCTTGGTTTGCTAATAACAAATCCCGGATGTGTTTGATCCTATTTTCTCTATGGTGTGCAGGTATAATAGGTATGCAAATATGCTAATTATTGTTTGGAGCCCAGGATGAAATGTCCAGAAAATTCGTTGTCGTCAACTACACCTTGATATCAGAATCTGACAGCGTGAACAAAAAAAATAATATATGTAGACAACAATAACTCCACCAAGCACTACTTGGAAGATCCACCTTGATATCAGAATTTGTCGTTCAAAAATTGTGGGTTTGCAAACAAGTGTATTCGGAGAATGTTGTCGCACAAATGTGAACAAAAAAAATCATATATGTAGACAACAATAACTCCACCAAGCACTACTTGAACCTCCTGATAAGTCTTCATAAGCATTGTGAGGTTGAGCACCTTGGAAAGAATAGTAAAGTGTCTTGTGCAAACCTTTGTTTTTACACCATTTTTCTCTAACTATATGTGCATTAAAGTGTGTGAACGAAAATATACTTGTGTTTTATTGTGCACTTTAATCTACATATGTCTTGTATTTTGTGATTTAAATCCATTGTTAACATTGCTCAAAATACACTTTTGTGCACATCATTATCTTTCATAACACTTCTTCTCATGAGTATTGGATTCTAATGCTATCTTTATACTGCTCTTTATATAAGAAATGCAATAGATAACCTAGCATGATATCTACATTGTGTTTGGTATCTCTTACACTTCAAATTCGGTAGCATTGTAGTATATTCTCTTTCTGATATATTCATATCATGCTTGATAAATTTATGATCACTTACGAGATTTCACAAAGGTTACAAAACTTTACAATTTGAACTCAAACTCATATTTCTACTTATGATTTTTATGCTTACAATGCAATGTTTTTGATAATCTTCCGTTAGCCTAACTCTCGTATTTATTTCTTGTGAAATCCCTACACTTCTATGTTTAAACTCTTAATCATTACCTTTATTACAAAAGGTCAATCATCGTTCCTCACTACAAAAGATTGCATCATTATTTCCCTAACCCTAATTTCTTTTAATAATACCAAAAGGGGGAGAATTATTCTTGTAAGAAAGAAAGAAATCATTCCTAAACACATTAACTTCTTATCATATTTAGGGGGAGTACATACTTAGGGGGAGATTACATATAAGGAGTTGAACATCCTAAACACATTAATTTCTTATCCTATGTAGGGGGAATACACACTTAGGGGGAGAATACATGTAGGGGGAGCTTCATCCAATTGACATTATTGCACACCCACTTATTTAATCTTGCTTATATTCTATCACTCAATAGGATACTGTGATTTCTTTCAAAGTGGATTTGTTATTATCAAAAGGGGGAGATTGTTGGAGCATGCCTTCGGAACTCCTTGGTTTGCTAATAACAAATCCCGGATGTGTTTGATCCTATTTTCTCTATGGTGTGCAGGTATAATAGGTATGCAAATATGCTAATTATTGTTTGGAGCCCAGGATGAATTGTCCAGAAAATTCATTGTCGTCAGCTACACCTTGATATCGGAATCTGACAGCGTCCCAGCGGTCCCAGCGGTTTTCGTCGTCGGCTTTTTCGTCGAACGCATTTCGTCCACAATTTGTCGAACGCCCACTGTCGGAAATCCGACAGTGATATCGGAATCCGACAGCCCAGCGGTTTTTCCCACGACTCTGCAGTTACTTCCACTGTCGGAATTCCGACAGTGATATCAGAATCCAACAGCCCATGATTCAACCGAAACCGTCACGTCGCGCAAAAACATCGTTCGGATGGGACACGTGGCAGCTGTAGGAGATAACGTCGGCAGACGACAGTGAGATGTAGTCGACGACATCGACAAAATATATAATGACTCATTTTTTGTGGAGGAGGAGACACGCACTTTTATGGAGTACCAATTCCCGAGTGCTTTTCATCAGAGAGCTCCAGAAATTCGAGAACTTCCTTTTTCGGCAAGAACGTTCAAGATCGAAGGAGCGACGGTTCATGTGCGGAATCTCAAGCAACCTTTGCAAGCATTCAACGTCGTTTTCAGAGTTGTGGATTTAGGGAGTTCTCATATCTTAATCTCTATTTTGTATTTCATTTATTCATCTTGTAATCCGTAGAGAAAATCGTCGCCTTGTGCGTGGCGTCTAAGTCCGTGTGTGGCTTAGGAGGAAATCAATGCCTTGTGCGTGGAGTCTAGGTCCGTGTGAGGCTTAGGAGGAAATCACCACCTTGTGTGCAGCGTCTAGATCGTGGAGAGATCTAGGGGGAGGCTAGTAGCAAGATCTAGGAAGAGATTAGCTATAGCCGGCCGGTCCTTGGTTGAAGGACCGGTAAATTGAAAAGAATTTTATTTTTATTATAGCCTTGATTTTAAGCTTTATTAAGATCGACAATCCTTTGTATTCATCACTTGTGGAAATAAATTTGATTTCCAATTTCTTATGATTTTCTAAGTGCTTATTTGGGTTGTCTACAAATTTACTTGTTTATCCGTTAAAATTATCATAATATATTAGAAAAAATTCAAAGTAAATTTTAGCCCTTATTCACCCCCCCCCCCCCCCCTCTAAGGGCGCCGCAAGATCCAACAAGGTGTTCTTCAAGGGCAAGGTCTTTCGGTTCTTAGCAACTAGTCAAGGGTTGTAGTTTGGGTCAAGTAAGGGTTGGCTGCATCCCCCTTTCGAACGTCGAGACCAGTTCTCTGGTTTCAACACTTTTGGTGGCCTGGGATGAAGTGGGACGTAGCTTTGTATGTAAGTCGATGTAAGACTTGTTCTTTAGTAAAAGCAGAATGCCACAGGCCCGACGGGTTCTTGATGCCCTTCCAATCCCCGAGTGGAAGTTCAACGACATCTCCATGGATTTTGTGCATGGTTTGTCTCGATCTCAGTAGTAGTGTTGATAGGTGTGTCGGCAAGAAGTGTGTCAATTAGAAGTAACATGTGCGGTAACCTCTACCGTCGTGTGGTAACCTCTACCGCCAGGTAGTAGTGTTATTTCTTGGTCTATTCGACATGAGCTATGTTGATGGGAGGCGTGTCCCCGTGAAGTGTGTTGACGAGAGGTAGTTTCATACTGTAGCGATACTGCTGGCGGTAGGCTTGTTGACGTGAAACGCATTGCTCAAGTCGACATGAGAAAGCATTTTCAGCGTTGGAGCTACCGCGATGCGGTATCTAACGGAACCAAATCCATAAATCCGCAAATTTAGGCCATTCGATCTCTTTGGGACTTGATCCAATGGTCAAGACTTATTAGCCTGTGAACCCTAAATAGGTTAGAGGACTTATCTTTTTCATTTTTCAATTCCATCGTGGTTTTTCTGCTAGGTTGAGCGAGAGGAACCGGAGGAGGAAGACAACCAAGTTTCCTCCATTAGAGGAGCTTCGGAGCTCCGTTCGACAATCCGAGACCGATAGCGTAGAGGGGGCTTGAAGGCGCACGCTTTCATCTGTGCTATATGATTTTTCCATGGAGAGAAACGGGTTCCAAAAGGTAGCAACATCTTTCCTACCGGTCTTAAGATGTGTGCATGACATCTTTTGTTTCTATGCCTTCTTTTATGCATTTTCTTGGCACCAAAGCTCTCAAATGAGAGGTATCCGGGTTGCCTTTGTTGGGAAAAACACCCTTGTGATTTATCTAAACAAATTATCTTAAAGTGGTTTCATAATCTAGGATATATTACTCATGTTGTATAGAGAGGGTAATTCGGTCTTTAAATGTCCTAGGATATCACATTCACTCTAGAGTGTCATGACCTGTCCAAAACAAGCACAAAATTTAGTTGAGTTAAACTTGCGTCAAATAGAAGTCGACGCAACTTCGACTAGAAGTCAAAGCAACTCTGAATACAAGTAGAAGTAACTCAAACTGAAGTCAAAGTATAGTTGAAGTCGATGCAACGTCGAAATGTTCTTAACGCAGAAGACAGAGCCTGACAAATCTATATCATAAGTCGACGTAACTTTGACTTAAATTTGACGCAGAAGAAGAATCTGTCAAAGCAATATCAGAAGTCGACGCAACTTCGATTTGAAGTCGACACAGAAATTCAAGTTCAAATTCTAAGTCTACAACTCGACGGATTGGTAGACAGGTATTCGACGCAACATCAACATCTGAGTTCAGCCAGAGAAAAGATGGATTTCGAAGCTGCTTCGATAAGAACTCAGAGGTGCATTGAATAGAGGGAAAATGAACTCGACGCTACATCGAATACAGACAGAAAAGGAAGGTTTTCTGCTGTCCTTTCATATGCTTTTTTAGAAGGTATCCAAGGCTATAGTTTGTCTTCTAATGGCTCGTTTATTGACAAGAATGGAATGAAGTACTTCAGAGGCCAAGCAAAAGCAGGTCACTCCCGACGAGCTCGGGACAGGCGAGCTCAATTCGGGCGAGGTCAGGGCTAGGCGAGTTTCAGCCATCCCAGGTCCGATACTCGCCCAGACCAGTAGGTCATAATCTTGGTGTATCCAGCTATTCGCAGGCCGTCAGAGTCTGCTTGTAGTATTCTCGAAAAGGCGGAAGCCGATGTTCGCAGACCATTCTAGTCTGGCATTAGGATTTTTGTAAAGGCGGAAGGAGCTATCTACAGGCCGTGAAAGACCATTTTACCCTTGAGAAGTTTTTGCCTATAAATATGAAAGTGGAGGCTAGTTCTTAAATTAAAACTTTTGGGGTTATTTCAAAATAGTAATATATAAATATGTGTAGTTAAGTGAGTTATGAAAAACAAACAAAAACTAATCACAGATATCAGCACATCACAGAAAATAGAATATAATCCAAGCATCACAGACGACACAAAGAAATATAGTAGTTCTCCACTAAACCTGGGTACATCTACTCTTATACCACACTTGGTAGGAATCCACTACAGGTTTTTGATCAGGTGCCCTGCCACCAAGAGAGTTTTAATCAGGTGTCCACACACCAAGGGAGCTTTTGATCAGGTGCTATAGCCCAACTACAGGTTTTTGATCAGGTGTCCTGCCACCAATGGCTGTAACTTTTGAAGGGAGTTATAACCCTGTACAAGATGGAAAGGGAAAAGAATATGTTGTTCTTCTCTTTGCTTGAGAAGACTCTAGAGATCCAGATGGTGTTGTGGAGAGTGGATCTTGATGATGTTGAAGAAGAGCTTCCATTGACTTGATTAGTGATGAGGAAGCTTCTTCACTTGATTGTAATAACTCTTTTCCTTCTTCTGCAGTTTTGATCCTGAGCAAGTGATCTTGATTGGTGTCTCAGGATGAAGATGTTCTGCAGAGAAGAGTTAGCAAAAAGAAGATAAATAATATATGTTGTTCTTATTAAGAACTCTGTAGATCTGCTTCTTCTTTTTGCTTCTCTGTACTTCTATGTATTTCTCTTCTCTTGTATATATTCTCTCCTTTTTTTTCTTCTCTGGTCTTCTTTTTGTATATATAATTTGGAGAATGCTTTTGGGCTGATTTGAAATCTTGCCCGATAAGAGAGGAAAGAGATAATGTCTCCTAGATTTCTCGAGTTGATAAATTGTCGTCTTTGGCTTTTCAGCAACAGCTATAATATTTATTGTCTGCAATGGCTATAATATTAATTTATAAAGAAAAGACGGGCAGCAATATATAAATTGAATTAAATCAGAATATTGCTGAGAATAATATTAGTCGAGCTGAGAATCTCTAAATTATAAAGCTGATAGAAATTTGTCGAGCTCAGCTTCAAGTTCATCGATCTGAGAATTGAATTCGTCGTTCTGAGCTTCTGTTGAAGATTCGCCGAACGCAGACTTGAGATCGTCGAACGCAGCTTTTCGTCGACCGTTGAGACGGGCTGGATTTCATCGACCGCTGAGACGGGCTGGATTTCGTCGACCGTAGAATGAATATAATTCGTCGACCGCAGAGAGCCGTTCGTCGAACGCGAGTCGTTCATCGAACGCAGAGAACTTATATTATTTATATATATATTATTTTCTCCTGTATATTATATATATATATATATATATTTTTCTCAGCCTTCTATCTTAATGGGATTTGATCGATCACAGAATGAATGTAAATATGGATCACGACTCAAATCAAAAACTAAGGTTCCAACAATCTCCCCCTTTTTGAGTTGGGATTCTAATCCAAATTAAAACTGGGTGTTCTAACAATCTCCCCCTATTTGGTTTAGGATACCTAAGCATAAAGAGGATATTGAATAACTTAAAGCATTAGGGTCAGGGATTATAAAAGAATTTATTGTTCTTTTTGAAAATACTTAACAATAAATTATATTATTTCTTCTTCTTTTAAAATACATTTAAGCAATTCTGATTCCTAGATTTTGTTTTAATAGGATTTTAATAATATGATGAATTGCTACAGCTGTTAATGGATTCTAAGGAATTTTAAGATCAAAAAAACATTGTCTGATACCTTCCTTCTATAGAATCCCCTTAATCAGAAAAGACTCACACTCAGTGCCCTGATCATTTCTGATCTATGCAATATGAGTAGAATGCTCAAACATGATTTTGGAGAAAGTCTGTAAGAACATTGAAGTTATTTGACTTTGTTTTTAAGATAGAAAAATTCAAATGAATCTTATAACTGCTTGATTAATTATTCTTTGAGTTAAAAGATTTAAAAAGGTTAAGCATTTGAAATATATTAGCCTTTTTACTTCATTAAAATATAAATTTGAAAACTTTTTCTGATTTTGTTGAACATAAATAATTTCTTTTTCCTTAAAAGATTGTTTAAACTTATTTATCAAGGAAATATTTTGTTCTTCTGATATTTTTAAATCTTCTTTAAGTTTGTTATATTCAGAAGTCAAATTATTTATTTTTGTTAACTCTGTTCTGAGAGATTTTATTTCTTTCTTAGGTTCTATTAAATCTGTATATGGTAATTTGAAAACAGATTTGAATTGATCAGAGGTAAAATTAAAATTTGAAGTTACCTCAGTTAACTCATTTTCATTAGATTCAGATTCTGCATCTGAGTTGTGGTGTGAGACATATATGGCCAACATGCAGAATCTTCTGGCCTTTTGTCCTTCTTCTTCTTTACTTGGAGTAGATGATGGTTCTACCTCAAAAATACAATCAGTGGAAGAAGGTTCAATTTCCATCCTTGTGATGGAGTTCCAGATGCCTCTTGCTGAAGTGCAGTCATCAACTCTTTGAAGAATGTCATTTGACATTGATTGAGCTAATATGTCTATAGCCTTGGCATCGGTACTTTTCAGCTTCCTTTGATCATCTGTTGATGTTGATGATGGAGGTCCTGTCAAAATAGAATTATAGATTTCTTCATCTATGGCATTCATATATAATTTAATTCTATCTTGTCATAAAGAGAATCTATTTAGATTACAGATTGGTGGATTTGTGATTGAAAATTCTACTTGTGTCATTAGATTTTAGAAAAACCTTTTTTTTAACTTAAGAATTAATTGATCTTTATAATTCAGGTGTTAGCCTGTATAAATAGTCAACTACCCTCTAATACCAATTGAAAGTCAATTGATATGCTTTGATACCAATTGAAAGTGGAGGTTAGTTCTTAAATTAAAACTTTTTGGGTTATTTCAAAATAGTGATATATAAATATGTGTAGTTAAGTGAGTTATGAAAAACAAACAAAAACTAATCACAGATATCAGCACATCACAGAAAATAGAATATAAGCCAAGCATCACAGACGACACAAAGAAATATAGTAGTTCCCCACTAAACCTGGGTACATCTACTCTTCTACCACACTTGGTAAGAATCCACTACAGGTTTTTGATCAGGTGCCCTGCCACCAAGGGAGTTTTAATCAGGTGTCCACACACCAAGGGAGCTTTTGATCAGGTGCTCTAACCCAACTACAAGTTAATGATCAGGTGCCCTGCCACCAATGGCTGTAACTTTTGAAGGGAGTTATAACCCTGTACAAGATGGAAAGGGAAAAGAATATGTTGTTCTTCTCTTTGCTTGAGAAGACTCTAGAGATCCAGATGGTGTTGTTGAGAGTGGATCTTGATGATGTTGAAGAAGAGCTCCCCCTGACTTGATTAGTGTTGAGGAAGCTTCTTCACTTGATTGTAATAACTCTTTTCCTTTTTCTGCAGTTTTGATCCTGAGCAAGTGATCTTGATTGGTGTCTCAGGATGAAGATGTTCTACAGAGAAGAGTTAGCAAAAAGAAGATAAATAATATATGTTGTTCTTATTAAGAACTCTGTAGATCTGCTTCTTCTTTTTGCTTCTCTGTACTTCTATGTATTTCTCTTCTCTTGTATATATTCTCTCCTTTTTTTTCTTCTCTGCTCTTCTTTTTGTATATATAATATGAAGAAGGCTTTTGGGCTGATTTGAATTCTTGCCCGACAAGAGAGGAAAGAGATAATGTCTCCTAGATTCCTCGAGAAGATAAATTGTCGTCTTTGGCTTTTCTGCAATGGCTATAATATTTATTGTCTGCAACGGCTATAATATTAATTTATAAAGAAAAGACGGAAAGCAATATATAAATAGAATTAAATCAGAATATTGCTGAGAATATTAGTCGAGCTGAGAATCTCTAAATTATAAAGCTGGTAGAAATTCGTCGAGCTCAGCTTCAAGTTCGTCGATCTGAGAATTGAATTCGTCGTTCTGAGCTTTGTTGAAGATTCGTCGAACGCAGACTTGAGATCGTCGAACGCAGCTTTTCGTCGACCGCTGAGACGGGCTGGATTTCATCGACCGCTGAGATGGGCTGGATTTCGTCGACCGCAGAATGAATATAATTCGTCGACCGCAGAGCGCCGTTCGTCGAACGCAGAGAACTTATATTATTTATATATATATATTATTTTCTCCTGTATATTATTTATATATATATTTTTCTCAGCCTTCTATCTTAATGGGATTTGATCGATCACAGAATGAATGTAAATATGGATCACGACTCAAATCAAAAACTAAGGTTCCAACAAAATAGATCCCAAAGCACCTCAGAGAAGGCTAACCCAACCTCCTAGAGCTCGCGATTTTCGAGTTTCTTCTCCATGCCATCCAAGGTGCTGAGCTCAGTCTTGGTTTTGGGAGGAGAAGTTTGGAACAGAACTTACCGGTGTGTGGCGGGACCTCCTCGCTACAGCTCGTGGGTCTGTGTGTAGGCAATCCACTTTTTATTAGTCAGTGTCATGTCCGAGCTCAGAATACCCCATGTAACATTGTACGTCGGCGAGTAAAGTAACACGAGCTGCCCCCCTCTTAGTCTGAACTCCGTTGAACTAGTTTTGGGTGTCAACACACTCGAGGAGGTGATATTCTTCGATAGCATCATCATCGATAGACGACAAAGTCATTTCGACGATAATGTGAGGAATGTGAAAAGGTCTCAGACCCTTTGAGCAGTTATAGAGGTGTTCTAACTCGCTGACTTATAGCTCACCGAACCGAGATGGATGATTTTTTTTCCGTGTCGTGTTGAGTTTGCAAAAAAGCTAGGATTGCACACAATCCGTATTCAGAGACTATCGTATATCGTGTGAAAGGCGGAGAGTTGATCGTTGACCCCAAGATAACTATATAAAGACCCCACACAACTCACAGGGGACTCTTCCAGAGCTCGTCTAACCCACTCCAACAGCTCATTGGCGACTTTCCTCAGCCCACAGTAACTCGTCCAACTTTGATTGGATCAGTTAGCCAAGTGACCGAATCAGATTTGCAGGGGAGCAAGATTCACCAACGGAATACTAGATATCCCCCACAAAACCCAGCTGCCTATAAGTACGACCCAAGGGTATGATATGAGGCAGCTATTCAAGATCCACAATTGTACACACCGATAACCAACAAGCCCACCTGCCTCTTCCCCATACCCATCTCGGTCTTGGTTTGGGAGGGGGAGTTCTTATATACTCCCGTGCGTGCAGTGGGACTTCCACGCTGTGACATGTAGATCATATTTGTAGATCGCACGGGTCCTCAATCTCTCTCCAGTTTGTTACATACATGTGCTTGCTAAACCAAAAGCTAGTAACCTTTGACCATCATTTCGGTCTGAATATAGTGAGACAATTTTGAGAAGAAGAAAACCAGTAAATCTAGGTTACAATTTGGTAATTTTGTACTGAGAGTAAATGTACAAAGATCTCCTTTTGAGATTCGAAACAAAGTACATGCATGTCTCAATTTGAAATATTTTGGCTAAAAATAAGACATGCTTGTCTCTAAGTACAATTTTTAGATATTTCAGCACAATCATCAGTGTTCTCAATAACACATTGGCATACATACATCTCAAGCATGAGCACTTTGACCGAGGCCCATAGAGAACTTGACAAAGCAAACAAGCCAACTTTTAGTCGTCCTAGCTAGGTGTCGAACATTTGATGAAATTTATGTTGAGGTTCATAATATTTAGCTATTTTGAATTCTAACAAAGCTGTTGTGTGTTTCAATTTTTTTGCTTGTTAGTCATCCTCATATTTGTCTCGAATTAGCTTCATTTGTAGAATCAAATGAAGCTGTCATAATCACATATAAATAGGAATGAAATAATATGAATCATGTGGAAGAAACCTAACACCATGTGCTTCTTCTCTCCACCATTCAATTGTATCTCATGTGATAAACAGTTTCATAGACATGGATGGGCCACACATAACCCATCACCATCATACCAAAATAACAAAAGACTCAAATTGAAAATAATAATAATAATAATAATCATAAATTAATTAATGTATTCACATCTATTATATCTCTTGTCTGATTAAGACACTATTTTATGTGGTAGACTCCCTTTACCACCAGAATTTTTGGCATGGCTTGAGTGCCTGCTCATATTCCGATTCGGCGACACTCAATTTGCCACTTGAGATTTAGCCTCTTTTTAAACTAGAAATTACAACTCTCCGTTATAAAAGGAGCTTCACATTCTTGCTTCACCGGAATGGCGCTAGGTTCTCAAACATAGCGTAATGCACTTACAAATATTTTGACATAATTTTCCTCAGATATGTTTTTTTCAATTAAGTTCACACCGAATAATGTTGAAATCTTATGATCTAGAAGTAGTGAAGAGATTGATTTTACTGTCAATGTAATACAAGCCTATAAGGTCACACATTAGGACGTGCGAAAATTTGAGTGATTGATCGTGTTGGTTTATGAAACTAAGTGATAAATACGTATATTAGATCTACGATATATGATATTTGAACCGAAAATTGAACTGAAATTAATAAATTCGGTTTTGAACCGAAGTGTGAATTCATAAATACCATTAAAGTTTTTATATCTATCGGTATAAAGTGTGGATGTCTTTTTGTGGCCCAACATGTGGAAGACGTTTCTAATGGTAAAAACATGACTTTTTAAAACCACACGCTTGTACGTGTGCCACAGGCGTGTAGTTGTTTGGCTGCGATTTTGGGAGTTATACATGAGTGACAGTCAAACGACGCATCGATTGGGGCACACACCCGGGTGCCAAGTGCGCGTGGATGCAAGTACAAATCCACGACATCCATGACTCTTTCTGGTTGTTGTAGGGCAGAAAAGAAGAGGAAAATCGCAAGTGTGACGAGAAAGCAAGGGAAAAATCTCTGCAAAGAGGAACGAACATTTTGGTCAGAGAAAGGTGATCATCTTTCAGCCACGAGTTCGTTGGACGGACTGCGAGGTGTTTCCGAAGTTTGTTTAGATACCTCTAGAGACGGGGATATCATTCCGCGTTTGGACTCAGACGCCAATTATCCTTCTCGAAATCTGATTTCGACGCTAATAAAATGCTCATTTATTGATTAGCTATGTTACGCATGGATCATGTCGAGGATTCCAATATTTTCGCTGCGCATTTGATGTCCATGAAACCCAACAAAAAAAAATACTACACCGAAAATACACGCTGCTTAATTTTTCTTCTTCTAAATCTGGTATTATATCTCATTTTAGAATTGCTTGCGATGTTTTGATAATCATATGTTCCCACCGACAAACATGAGATTTTTATGAAGTGAATATCTTTTTTGATAATCATACGTGGGAAAGAACAGGAAATTGACCTATCACAAGAATATTTATTTTATTAGGACAATAACACTAAAAAGAAAAATTGCCCATCTTTTCTTTCCTTCTTTATTAAAATATTTTATTTACTATATTCTATTATTATATATTTTTTATTTAGCTAACTTAATTCAATTCTATTTCATTCATTCCATAATTTTATTTTGTTAATATTCTATATCATATTCATTATTCTTTCATATAGAAACAGAAAATTTCAAAAGGAAGATTGACTTTCGCCGTATATATCAAAGAGTATAAAATAATTATGTTTGGTGAATCAAATACATGGCCCAATAAAGAAACTTTTTTCAATTTTCCTCGTTCATTAGTTAAGTTAAATATTTCTTGAATTCGAAAGTATTTTTGTAAAAAAAATTCATTCACGCACAATTCATGTCGAGTAGATCTTGTCATTGTGAGAATTCTTATTTAATGAGTTGTAAGGAGTGTCTTATGCCACCACAAATAGAGATTAAAGCAAGTGTTGGATTTAAAGATGGGGTTAAAGATTACCAAATGACTTATTATATTCTTGACTACGAAACTAAAGATATTGATATCTTGACAACTTTTTTGAGTAACTCCTCAACCGGGAGTTCCACCTGAAGAAGCAAGTGTTGCGGTAGTAGCTGAATCTTCTATTGGTATATGAACAACTATGTGAACTGATGTACTTACTTGTCTCAATCAGAAGTCTTTTTTTGTAAGAGGATACGTACGTATACAATGAGATTCAAGATCCAAAAATAATAATAATAAAAATAAAGGAAATCATTCAAATAAGGAGAGGAATAAAATCTTGTAATATAGATAATTAAATATTGGATTTAGATGGAATTTGGCGGAATGGCCAAGTTGTAAGGTGCATGGGGGACTACAAATTCTTTATCCCCAGTTCGAATCTGGGTGTCGCCTGATAGACAAAAAAGACTTGAAATTTCTTAATCTATGTTGATTGAACCTGACGAATTCTTGTCTCGCAAAAACATAGGCAAGGAACTAGGTTTGTCGATACTTGATTTTGAGAACCCGTAGGACATATCTCTATCTATAAATGTCATCAAAATTTGGGTTATTAGTGTGGCTCAAATAGGTACTAATAAATCTTCGCCAGCACTATCAGGTGTAAGAGTACCATTCTCCGCAACACAATTTCTTTTCATGCAAAAATATTTTTATTTTAACTATTGTATATATGTTACATTATTTAGTATAGTTTTCTTGATTTGCTCATCATTTTTATTATAAAATAAATAAAAGAGATATTTTACAACATAAGAAAGAATATTTAAAAAATCAATTATATTATCATACATCATAAGTAACTTTCTTATAACCTATAATAATGTAGATTATGCACAAATCCAACATTCAAACAATTCACATAGGTGGAAGAATGTTATTGGTTCGTGTTAAAAAAGGAACTAGGCCGTGCATGAGAATCTATGAAAATAGTAGTGTACCAAGTTTACCAAGAGAAAAGTAAAATATTACTACGTACTACTAATTATACTAAGGCTTTGTTTGGCGTGATTTTTTTTTGCTCCAACGAATTTGGACAAAAAATGTTACGGTCATAGAATGATGTTTGGCAAGACAATGATTATGACCACACCAAGAAAAAAACCTAGTTTTGAACATAAAAGTGAAAGAATTTCCTTGGGTGAGATCGGACGTTCACGAACAACAGTTCATAACCACCACGTTCATGACCGCCATCACCTTGCCAAATCGAGTCTAAGAGATCATTTTTTAAGAATTATTGCGGGTCGCTTAGGGCTCTTGGTAGACCGGTTTACTTGAACCACCTTAGCTCGGGAGCGAACCAAGCGCGCAAACAGATAATTTGAGATTCGTTGATTACACCTGGACTTTTTAGCGTGGAAAACCCGGAAAGGATAAAAAACCACGTGGTCGGAGCTGTGCCGACCAAACTTCCACTATCTTCTGGGGGATTACAATTAGAGATTTAGAAGTAGAGCGCGACAGGCCGCTGCTCGTTACAATATTAGAGAGAGAGAGAGAGAGAGAAAACGTTCCGAGGGCGACAGACCACCTCTCGGAAAAACTAAGTCTTTCCTTCTAAGAACGATATAGAATGAAAGTGAGAATGTCTTGTCCGCTTTCGTGGAGGCGAAAGTGAGAAAGCCTTGTCCGCTTTCGTGGAGACGGAAGTGAGAAAGCCTTGTCCCCTTTCGCGGAGACGGAAGTGAGAAAGCCTTGTCCGCTTTCGTGGAGACGAAAGTGAGAAAGCCTTGTCCGCTTTCGTGGAGACGAAAGTGAGAAAGCCTTGTCCGCTTTCGTGAAGACGGAAAACTTCAAGTCCGCGAAGGAGATCTTCAAGCGCCGAAAGAGAAATCCGTGGAAATCTTCAAGGAGCTCTCTCTGGGCATTCAGGCCGGATTTCCTCAAATGAAGCCCATGGGGTCCTTTTATAGCTTTGGCCGGGGGTAGCCCGGTAATTTTGCCGTTGTAACCACCATAACCACCTAGGAGGACGAATCATATTTTCCGATTCAGAGCCCACGGATCACAATTTTTCGTAAATGACCATGCTGCCCTTCGAGGAAAGGCGACAAGCTATTCCTGAAAAGTGAGAAACTGAAAAGACAAAAAGTGAGCGAGCCGAGTCGGAAAAGTGAGCGAGTCGGAAATGTGAGCGTGCTAGGAAGACAAAAAGTGAGCGAGCCGAGTCGGAAAAGTGAGAATGCTCCGAGCGGACCCCGGAATGTGAAAGTTCTCCGAGCGCGCTCAGAAGTGCTCTGAGCGCGTAACGAACGGGGAACTGCTCTGAACGGAGTCCGGAGCCCGAAAAGCGGGCGGCGAGCCGGAAGAGGGGGGACTCACCCCAGCCTTGCTATGGGGAAGGGCGGTTGGACCGCACCTAAAGGCGGGCGAGGCGCGGACGCACCCGAGGGAGAATGAGGCTTGGTCGCACCCCACATGGGGTGCGGCTTGGCTCGGCCGCACCCAAGGGGGTGAGGCTTGGCCGCACCCCAAGGGGTGCGGTTTGGCCGCACACCTCATGGGGTGCGGCTTGGCAGCACCCCTCATGGGGTGCGGCTTGGCCACACCCCTCATGTGGTGCGGTTTGGCCGCACCCCCCACTATGGGGGGTTCGGCTATTCGCACCCTACTAGTGGGGTGCGGGCTAGTCGCACCCCAGTAGCGGGGTTTGGCTAGGGCGCGGCGCGGCGCGCGTGGTGGTGGAAATGGTGGTTTCGGCTTTGACCTCTCACTCTCCCCCACTAAAGTAATGGGGAGAGTGGTTTATGGGAGTAACCACCATCCGGCTCTCTCATAAATGATAGCTCATGATGAATCCTCATCATAAGCCCCCCAAACCTTCGGAGTCCGATCATCCGTTTGAAGGAGTGTGAAGGTTTCATTCTTCTTTCTTTGACTCCGGTCATCATTGTCGTCGGCGTGCGGCGCGTTGAACCATGGTGGAGGTAAGCTCATTATTTTCGTTTCGTTTCCAAAGGAAGGAGGAGATGGCGGAGCGCGCCCGCGAGGGTGGCTTCGAATGAGGGAGCGAGCCCGCGCGTGGGTGTGGCCGGCCACGGGATCGAGCCGCCGGCGTCCGGCAGGCGCGCGCAACCCGCGCGCGGAGGAGGTTCACCGGCGTCCTTCGCGGCCTGCGCGCGCGGCGCTGCCGGCCGCGGGATTGGGGCGCCGGCGACCTTCGCGGCCAGCGCGCGCGGCGCTGCCGGCCGCGTGGATTGGGGTGCCGGCGGCCTCCACAGCCCGCGTGCGCGGCGCTGCCGGCCGTGTGGATTGGGGCGTCGGCGGCCTCCGCAGCCCGTATGCGCTGCCGGTCAGCGGGGGGCGCGCACGCGCCCCCACGCGTGTGGTGGTTGGCCACGCGCGCGCCCCCATGCTCGTGTGCGGTGGTTGGCCGCGTGCGTGCGCGGTGGTTTGCCGCGCGCGTCCTCCGCGTGCGGTGGTTAACCGAGCACGCGGGGTGCTGGGTGCGCGCGTCTTGCCGCTCGTGCGGTTTGTCGCGCGCGAATTGCGCTGCTCGCATGAATCATTGCTTTCATGTGGTTGGTTGGCATAATTGCGTGCTAGCGGGTTGAATTCGCTTGACGCGCGTCTTTCGGGATCTTTTTTCATATGTATTTATTTTGTTAGATATATGCGCTGATGTGCGCGAATTTTCCTTTGCAAACTTCGAAACGAAGTGGCCAGTCGAGACCGATGCGCATGCGCTCTACTCTTGATGGCGCGCAAATTGACATATGGCGGAAGCGGTTTGGGTTGCCACCTGATGTTGAGGTGAGGATCCCAGGGGCGGAAGAGCGCGCCCAAAATCCGCCGACCGGTTTTATGGCCCTTTCGGAGAGCTGCTTGAAGTCCGGGTTTCGCATTCCTCCGCCCGAGGAGGCCGTTGAGATATTTCGGTTCTGAGTTGTTCCGATTACCCAGTTAACACCGGCGGGGACGACGAACATTATGGGGATGGTGGTATTCTTCTGGGAATATAGTACGCACTTTTCGCTGGAGATTTTCAAAGATTGGTGAGAGGTTTCTACTGACCCGGGCGGTCGTATCGAGGTCCGGAGCAACAAAAGCTGGTTTCACTTTGGAGCGAAGGCTGATTATCGCCATGGGAATACTCTTTATGGGTATGTCCGGAATCGATGGGAGCTACCGGAGTTATGGAGATCGCTTCCTGGACGCTGTCGCCGGCAGAGTGGTTGGGAAGATGAGTTCCTTCCTATCCCCAGTTTTCCTGGCCGAGAGGGGTTGTCGAAGGCCTTGCTTTCCATTTCTGGTTGCGTGGATGAACGTCGACTGCACTCGGTGGGGCTTTCCTGGGATACCGAGCGGGAGGCTGTTGTTCCCTTAGATCGTGGGAAAAAGAGGAAGATCGTTATTAAGAACGGCCCTTCCGGTCCGCACCCTGCTCCACTGGCGCCTATGAGTCAAGATTGCGAGGCCGGCCCGAGCCGTCCTAGGAGTGAGCCGGTCTCATCCGATCCGGAGGTGGAGATTTTGGCGTCTCCTATTGTCGACCGGGTCCCGCCGGAGGATTTGCCGCCACCACCTCCCCTCATGCCATCGAAGCGAGTTTCTTCCTCGCTTCAAGTGATGGCTTGTGCGGTAAGTGAAGCTCTTCTTTCTTGATCTCATCGTTTACTCTCCGTTCTTATTTACGCTTGCTAACCGTTCGACTTTTGCTTGCAGGCAGAGGCTTTGACTAGCGTTGCGCTCACATGGAACGATCATTATGTGAGCCTCAAGGATAACTACTTCGCTCTTCAGGAGGAGTTACGTGTGGCGAGGTGTGACATGTCCATTTTGTATAGGAAGAGAGACCGTGACGCAGCTCATATCAAGCAGTTGGAGGGTGAAGTCGAGAAGCTGCGAGCGGAGTACGGCGGAGATAAGGCGCTCGCCCAGGATGCCCTTCGTCAACTATCAGACGCGCAGGGGGAGATGTTTCGCCTGGAGGGGGAGTTGGGCCTCCTACGGAGCGAGGTGGACCGGTTGTCGTCGATCGAGCAGAGTCTTGAGGAGGCCAAGGCGACTGGAGTAGCCGAGTATAAGGATTCCCTCACTTTTGCGGAAGAGCGCTTCCAGATGGTGGAAGAGATTGGCGCCGAGGTGATGACGAAGGAGGTAGAGCCACTGATAGCGGACGAGTGTGAAGCTCTTTTCAGAGGGGCATTCAGAAGACTCTCCGTAAGATGGGGAGGAAGTTCGGGTGCGACACCGCTGGCCTCGGAGCCGGAGATCTTTCTGGGGATGACTACTCGGACGTGGCCGAGGACTGATGTTGTTTATCTTTCATTTTCTCGCTTTCAGCTTTGTTGTTTGTTTGTGTGTTTGTCGGATGTGGTTGTATCTCCTTTATTGCATGCGTTGTACTTGTTTTCCTGCATGATCTTGTCAATCTGGTTGTTAGCACCTGCACAGTTTGATTGTTTTCAAAATTACAGATGAGTTTGTACGGGTCTGAGCCCGGGGCTTTTATACGAGTCTGTGCTCGTGGTTTATATATAAAATTAGTTTGCACGAGTCTGGGCTCGCGGCTTTTACATAAAAAATCAGTTTGCGCAAGTCTGTGCTTGCGGATCTCGCACGAGTCTGGCTCGCGGCTTGGCCGGTGAATAGCGGGTGTATTCAAACCGAGGGTGAACGTAAGGGGGGGGGGGGGGGGGGGGGGCAGGCCCCTATGACACCGGGACTCAACGGCGGAGGAGAAGGGCGAACCTTCAATCGACGGCGGTGCAAAGTCCCCGGGGCAGGGCCCCGAAGTAGCCGGTGAATAGCTGGTGTATTCAAACCGGGGGTGAACGTAAAGGGGCAGGCCCCTACGACACCGGGACTCGACGGCGGAGGAGAAGGGCGAACCTTAAATCGACGGCGGTGCAAAGTCCCCGGGGCAGGGCCCCGAAGTGGCCGGTGAATAGCTGGTGTATTCAAACTGGGGGTGAACGTAAGGGGGGCAGGCCTCTACGACACCGGGACTCGACGGCGGAGGAGAAGGGCGAACCTTCAATCGACGGCGGTGCAAAGTCCCCGGGGCAGGGCCCCGAAGTGGCCGGTGAATAGCTGGTGTATTCAAACCGGGGGTGAACGTAAGGGGGGCAGGCCCATACGACACCGGGACTCGACGGCGGAGGAGAAGGGCGAACCTTCAATCGACGACGGTGCCAAGTCCCTGGGGCAGGGCCCCGAAGTGGTTCCTGCAGTAGAACAGTTTAGGATAGATAGAATATAACTAGAAAATATTGATACATGCGCAAGTGCAATTTTGCGGCTTTTGAGCCAGTAGTTTCTGATACATATTTTACGATAGAAGAAGTAACGTCGAGCTCCCGTTGAGCTGTGCTTGCTCGAGCTTTTTCGGTCATTCAGCGTGGTGGGCGGCGGTGACCCGGCGACTGATCTTTGGTGGCATCCTTCTGTGCCTCTTCACGGAAAGCCTCCAGGTGCCCTAACTGGACGAGGCGTTCGATTTCTTCTTTCTGTCTTGCACAGTGCTCCGTTCGGTGCCCTCGGCCTTTGTGGAAATTGCAAAACTGAGATTGATCTCTGCTACGCTGGGAGAGTGCTCTGGGCCAGTTGATGATTTTGTTGTTGTAGATTACAGACAATATATGCTCGTGGGGGGCATTTAACGGAGTGTAGATCCGGGAGCTTTGATTTGCTAGCCCTCGGGAGTGGTCTGCTCGGTTCTGTATGGGCGGTACAGCCTTCTCGAACTGTTGTTGTTGTCCCTTTCTCTTGCGACACGTATCCCCAAGTTGCAGTGGGTTTGCCGGTGCCGGAAGATTAGCTTTTTCTACCAATGCGGGAGTTGCGCGACACTCTCGCACGCTTTGCTTCTCCGAGTTTGGTTTTGGCGATGGGTCATCGTTGGTCCAAGGGAGCTTGGAGGCGGGTGTGTCGAAACCGTGAATCGCGTTCCTGAGGATATTCCCTTTGTTGGTCATGCGCCCGGACATCGAAACGTCGTGGTCTAGGGCATCCAGTAAGAGACTCCCAAATATTGCGTCATAGGGGGAGTCTGCCTTGGCGACGACGAACTGAACGTCGTACTGGACTGGTTCTGCGCGCATCCCTACTTGGACGGGGAGGGTGATGATTCCTACGGTGGGTACCGTAGTTCCGTCTGGGAGCTCCGCGTCGCTGGCCCTGAGCTTAAGGTTCCCGCTTAAGAGTTTGAGCCGTGCTACGGTAGCCAGGAATAGGATGTTGATGGAGATGCGGTGAGTTACCAACGCTCTCCTTAGCTCGCAGGGTGGACTGCCGATGCTCGCGTCTAAGGCGAAGTCCATCCATGCGCAGGGACGCTCCTAGTGAAAATTTGTGCGGATCTTCTGTTGCTGCGTGCTCCACTCCGCCTCCCTTAGGCGAGGCGGTTCGTCCGTCCCAGACTTTTCTTGCTCTTCTTGGATCCTCGGTGCGCGCGTTTCGTGCCATTCAACGAACAGCTGGGATAACTCTGTGAAGTTGTGAATCGCTCCATTTGGCAGGGATTGATACCAGCGGAGGGCGTTCCCGCGCAGTGTCTTGGCGAAGATTTTGCTGCTGACTTGGTCGGGAAGTCCGAACGTCCGTACCGTCATCAAGAAGTGATTAACGTGCACGTACGGGTCCTCTGCTCCGTGGAACTCTTTGATGTGTGGGAGCTTTAGACATGACGGGACTGGGTATGCCAGAATTGACTCTGACAAGGGAGATCGCCTTTGCTGATGCGCGATATCGTTCGGATCTTGCCCTGCTGTGAGAGGGGCCAGCTTGCTAGTCGGTCCATCCCACTGGGGCTGGATTGGTGCAGCGATGAGCGCTCTTTTCATCGGGCCTTCAGGGATTGAGGAACTGCTTGCGTCGGCTAGTTCGGGAGAGATGCCCACCCTTGCTGGTTCCGTGAACTCAGGCGAAGCGGGCATTGTGTTCGGAAATCCTTTATTCGGTAGTTGAGAATCCTTTCCCACAGACGGCGCCAAACTATTGCGGGTCGCTTAGGGCTCTTGGTAGACCGGTTTACTTGAACCACCTTAGCTCGGGAGCTAACCAAGCGCGCAAACAGTCAATTTGAGATTCGTTGATTACACCTGGACTTTTTAGCGTGGAAAACCCGGAAATGGTAAAAAACCACGTGGCCGGAGCTGTGCCGACCAAACTTCCACTATCTTCTGGGGGATTACAATTAGAGATTTAGAAGTAGAGCGCGACAGGCCGCTGCTCGTTACAATATTAGAGAGAGAGAGAGAGAGAGAGAGAGAGAGAGAATATTCTGAGGGCGACAGACCACCTCTCGGAAAAAACTAAGTCTTTTCCTTCTGAGAACGATAGAGAATGAAAGTGAGAATGTCTTGTCCGCATTCGTGGAGACGAAAGTGAGAAAGCCTTGTCCGCTTTCGTGGAGACGAAATGAGAAAGCCTTGTCCGCTTTCGCAGAGACGGAAGTGAGAAAGCCTTATCCGCTTTCGTGGAGACGAAAGTGAGAAAGCCTTGTCCGCTTTTGTGGAGACGGAAGTGAGAAAGCCTTGTCCGCTTTCGTGAAGACGGAAAACTTCAAGTCCGCGAAGGAGATCTTTAAGCGCCGAAGGAGAAATCCGTGGAAATCTTCAAGGAGCTCTCTCTGGGCATTAAGGCCGGATCTCCTGAAATGAAGCTCGGGGGTCCTTTTATAGCTTTGGCCGGGGGTAGCCCAGTAATTTTGCCGTTGTAACCACCATAACCACCTGGGAGGACGAATCATATTTTCCGGTTCAGAGCCCACGGATCACCATTTTCGTAAATGACCATGCTGCCCTTCGAGGAAAGACGACAAGCTGTTCCTGAAAAGTGAGAAACTGAAAAAACAAAAAGTGAGCGAGCCGAGTCGGAAAAGTGAGCGAGTCGGAAATGTGAGCGTGCTAGGAAGACAAAAAGTGAGCGAGCCGAATCGGAAAAGTGAGAATGCTCCGAGCGGAGCCCGGAATGTGAAAGTGCTCCGAGCGCGCTCAGAAGTGCTCTGAGCGCGTAACGAACAGAGAACTGCTCTGAACGGAGTCCGGAGCCCGAAAAGCGGGCGGCGAGCCGGAGGAGGGGTGACTTACCCCAGCCTTGCTACGGAGAAGGGCGGTTGGACCGCACCTAAAGGCGGGCGAGGCGCAGACGCACCCGAGGGAGAATGAGGCTTGGCCGCACCCCACATGGGGTGCGACTTGGCTCGGCCGCACCCAAGGGGGTGCGGCTTGGCCGCACCCCTCATGTGGTGATGTTTGGCCGCACCCCCCACTATGGGGGTGCGGCTATTCGCACCCCACTAGTGGGGTGCGGGCTAGTCGCACCCCAGTAGCGGGGTTTGGCTAGGGCGGGGCGCGGCGCGCGTTTCGCGCATGTTGGCGGTTGGTGGCGGAAATGGTGGTTTCGGCTTTGACCTCTCACTCTCCCCCACTAAAGTAATGGGGAGAATGGTTTATGGGAGTAACCACCATCCGACTCTCTCATAAATGATAGCTCATGATGAATTCTCATCAAGAATATATAATTATATATTAATTGAGTATATATTTTGCTAACTTGGTTTTCAAAGAAAGCTCCAAAATGACTTACCACCAAAACAATGCAATTTGTCTCAATGTGTTAGGCATGGTCGAAATCACAGCGTTGCTTATTCATTATGATCGTCGCAGTCTAAATAAATTATATGAAAAACCAATAATAAAACTCCTATGTAAGTTTCCTCACATGCCAAAATTAAAAAATTATTCCGTGCTATTTGGATGTTTTTTTACAGTGTTTACATATGAAACATCCCAATGAACTTTATTGAAGAAATTTTTGTTGAAATTTGTGAACTAGAAGTGATCAAGAGATTAATTTTATTGTTAACATAATGTGACATATTGAATGTTTTTTATTAAATATTTTGTGTTACTTGCATGAATGTTTTTCCCTAGTGTTTACATATGAAACATCACAATGATCTTTATTGAAGAAATTTTTGTTGAAATATGTGATCTAAAAGTGACCAAGAGATTAGTTTTACTGTCAACGTAAGAAAATAGGATAAATGACGGTCTTGATTTTTATTTATATTAGATATAAATGAAAAAATCAAGTCCAAATATGTGAATTTATGATGTTTAATCAATTGTGAATTAATTAAATATGAATCAAGGATAAATGCTTATTGAATTGGATTCGAATTGTCTGTTAAGGCAAAATTTGATGAACATCGATTTAAGAAATCGACGTCGTTGATTAGAATTCGACGCACGTTGATTTGGGTTATCGACACGCATCGATTTGATTTGCGCTTAACAGAAGTGTCACATAGAATTCGACACACGTCGATTTGAGAAATCGACGTACATCAATTTGTTCTGTGTATAATAAAAAATTTCACTTATTTGTCGGTTTTGAACTGTAAAAACAATTATCCCATTATAATAATTTTCACTCTGAAGAGATTTTAGAAATCTCTCTACTCCCTCAGAGAATATAATGGAAGTTTGAGAAACTAAAGCATTATTCTTGTAGTGTTATTTGTTAGAGGAAAATCGTTATGTGTAGAGAGGAACAAAGAAGAGTCTCAGCACGAAAATGTATTTCATGCAGAGAAAAACGATCATTTTCTAACACTGATACCGTTGGATGGGCTTGTGTGGAGATTTCAACGTTCATGTGGATATCAATACAGACTTAAATTTTGTTCTTCGTTTGGTTCTCAAATCCATCACAATCTTCACGAAATTTAATTTTGTCACATATATATGTTTAATTTCTTTATTTGGCATGATTTCTTGGCATGAGTTCTTGCATTTCGTTGTGCATTGGATGCACGGGCGGACCCAGGTTAAGACACGTCCGGGCACGTTCCCGGGCGTGAAAACAGCAGAATTCCACGGCCTAAACCCTGTATTTCCTTTTCGATCTCGCGAACGCCTGGAATCTAGATCGCTTGCTCCCTAATCTTCCACTGCGTGCTCTCCTGCTTACTCCACGTTGTCCACTCGTCCTTGACGGCCGACGCCTTCGTCTCCGTGTGTCCGAGTAGCAGCAGGTATCTTCTTCTTCGCCCGGACCGCCCCTGCAGCCTGCAGGTATCTTCTTCTCCGCCCGCCCCTGCATACTTCTTTTTCGAGCAGGTATCTCCGCCGCCCTCCTATTCTCCTTCGATTTTCTGGAGGCTGGAGCAGTCAGCAAAAGTGCAAAACCAGTCATCGAGAGCAGCTGAGAACTGAGCAAGTATCATTTCAAATTTCAGTCATCGTCTTGAATCCTTGATTTATGACTTCAATTTCTTAGTTGCTTTTTCAAGAATTTATTCACTTGCTCTTTTCAGAATTTTGAGATATTTGTAAGTTGTAACTTCTGTAATGAGATTACCTTATAACTCATTGGATTAATGAATGATTTCTTGCAAGCTCTCCACTCAGCCGTTTTGATTTCTGCTTTTGTCCTCATTTTAATGGTTGCTATAGTGCTATTTATGGTTTGGAGAACTGGGAATATGACTCTTCATAGAAATTTGCCTCTTTCTCTGTCTGACCAATGAGTTATTTTTTAGTCTTCATAGAAATTTTTTAGTTTCAACAACGATTGCATGTTAACATTTATTGTGTCTGGGCTACGCCAAAATCTTAGTTCCGCCCCTGATTAGATGAACATTGAGAACCCAATCACCGTTGCATAGAATTATAGATTTTTTTTTCTTAAGTTTAAGCTATAAAACTAAAGTTGAACCACTTTGATAATTTTTCTTACATTGATATATGTTTTTTTTTCAAAATCGCTCTCTGTCATCTCCCCCTCGATCTCGTATTTTCCTGTAAACATAAATTTTTTGCTCTAACTCAGATCGATGATTGTACAAGCTGTGTTACGGAAACCAGAGGAGAATGAAAATCACATTATTAAAATAAAACAAGTTGTCGACGCACCAATCGTCGTATTTGAGTTAGGATTTGAGCCATATAATTAACATAGTAGGGAACGAGTCGGGACACTTTGAACCTTTGGATCGGAAAAAAGATAACCACATTATTAAAATAAAACATGATATGCTCGTAAGAAAATATTGAAATTTATACATATCAAACATTAGATGATGGCTTATTATCCAATATATCGGAATAACTAAATGATACATTCATAAAATAGATGAACAAATTTACATTATTAAACTAAGGCTGCGTTTGGATCGGCTTATTTGCTCCGGTGAAGTTGGACAAAATGGTCATTGTCATAACAAAATCTTATGCCCCAAACTAGTTTCGTTTTTTGGTAACGGTTGTAACGTTTGTCATACCAAATGTACATTCTATGACAATGACGTTTATGTCCAACCTCACCGGAGCAAATAAGCCAAGCCAAACGCAACCTAAATGATACATGGTTTGCTTAATTACATCTTGCATCTTACTAACTTTCAAAATTACAATTACCTCACCTCAATGTTTACATTTCATAACATCCATGCACAAAAAGATCCCTATGAAGATTTAATGAATGTTTTGAAATGTAAACATTGAGGGGGGGATTTTGTAATCTCAAAAGTTAGAGATGTGCAAGTTGTAATTAAACAAACTTCGTGGGGAGGTTTCGGTAAATAACTCTCTATAATTAAATGATACAATATATTGGATGATATATTGCTCACCTAATCCAGCACAAATCCCTGATCCTTGAATCAGAAGAAAATGGAGAAATAACAATATAACAATCACTGGACTTGTCCGGAGATCTTAGCCGTCCGTTTATAACATCTCCTTGCTCGATCATGGCCCTGCAAAGGGGACATGTAGTTTTACTCGAAGTCATCGGCGCCTTCCCCCTCTTGATCTTCACCCACCCATCAAAACACTGCTTGTGGAACACATGCCCGCATCTCAAAGCAATATCAACGGCACCAGTAGTCACCCCATCGTCACCCGCTCTCTCAATCTTGCAGAGACAGATAACACATTCTGTTCCATCGCCATTAACCTCTTCTTCTTCTTCTTCTTCTTCTTCTTCTTCCTTGGAGCTCACAAAGAATGCTCTCACGAAGCTTGAAATCTTGCCTTCCATCCATAGCTTGGCGAAGGAGTTCATGGCGGCACCGACCAGAACTGAGCTTCTATATATCCATTGATTATTTTTCTGATCTATACTTTGCAGGCATATAGTTCTGAACTCTTAATTTATATTAGTTAAAAAAGTATCTGCTGAGTGCTGATACCACCAACCAAGAATCATGATACCTTTTCTTCCTCTCTGTTTTTTTGTACTTTAATTAATATATAAGTCGCGCTCAGCAATGTCATGATTGCTGAATGTTTTATAAATGCTCTGCGCCTCTGTGGTAGTATGATAACTCTGTCGGAATTAATTACTAGGGGATCGAGGTAACGGGAATTTATTGTGACGAATGATTTTTATTATTAAAGATCTCCACACAAACATAAGTATTGTGTGGATTTATTTTTGTCTGTTGGATCAACAATCCGATCATCAGCCAATCGTGCAAAAAAAATATTGGGGATCGCTCGACGCACTCGTTAGACCGGTTAATTTGAACCGTCTCAGCTTTAGAGTGAGGCGAGCGCGCAATCAGTTAAATAAAAACGAGACAGCAAACAAGAAAACGTTTTACGTGGAAAACCCGAAAAGGGTGAAAAACCATGAGGCCGGATCGGTATCGACCAAATTCACTATCTTTTTTGGTGTTACAAATTGCAGAATGCAAGAGGATGACAAACCACCGCTTGTTGCTGGGGTGCAGAGAAGAAAGAGAGAGAGAGAAATCTCTAAGTATGAAGATATCTCCAAGAGCCAAAGAGAGATCTTCAAGTCTCCTTTGAATGAGATCTTCGAAAGGGAAAGAGATATTCGAAGGCCGAAGGCGATCTTCAAAGGATTTTTCGAGCGCTAAAGGGGAACTCTGAAGGATCTTCGATGAAGCTCTCTCGGGCCCTGAAGACAAGATGTCTTGAAATGAAGGCTCTGAGCGGCTTTTATAGCCTTGGGCAGAGGTAGCCTAGTAATTTTGTCTTCGTAACCACCTGACAGGCGAATCAGATTCGCCGATTTCGGGCACACGGATCACCATTTTTTGGATATGCCGGTATTGCCCCCGGGATGTTCGGGCAGTCTGGACAGC
Source organism: Dactylorhiza incarnata (assembly GCA_033032865.1). NCBI lineage: Eukaryota > Viridiplantae > Streptophyta > Magnoliopsida > Asparagales > Orchidaceae > Dactylorhiza > Dactylorhiza incarnata. The sequence goes on from JAWHQI010000067.1 coordinate 606,979, forward strand.
TTTGTTGATGGTGATGAAAGCAATGAACAAGACCTGCAATCTGGGAAATCAAGAGAGGTTAACGGCAGCTCACGTCGGGAATGTGGTGGCCTACTGAGCGCGCGGCAAACGCGGAAGTGTTCTGAGCGCACAGTGAACGCGGAGGCATTCTGAGCGCGTCGCGAACACGAAAGCGGTCTGAGTGCACAACGAATTTAGAAGTGTTTGGCGCGCGTTGCGAACAAAAAACCAAGAAGGGGGTCGAGTGATGCTAGAGGGGCGTGATCGTAAGGGGAAGAGTGTGTCCCTCAAGGGACGGGGGGGGGGGGGGGGGGGGGGGGGGGGGGGGGGGGGGGGGGGGCGGCTTTTGCCGCACCCTCAAAAAATGGGGGTGCGGGCTTGGGGTGCGGTTTTGGACACACCCCCGAGTGGAGTGCAGGATTGGCCGCATCCCCTTAATGGGGTGCGAGCTTGGTCGCACCCCTTTAGTGGGGTGCGGCCTTGACCGCACCCACTTAGTGGGGTGCAACCTTGACCACACCCCTCAAGTGGGGTGCAGCTGCGTAGTTTTGGCCGCACCCCTCAAGGAGGTGGGGGTGCGGCCTTAGTAACTAACCACGCAATAGTTGCGGCAGTTTAATTCTCTCTTCCCCACTCCCTTGATATGGGGTTGACCTTGTCATTCAACCTCCACTTCTTCCACTTCCTAATGGTGGAGCTTTTTTCTAATCGCACCCCTAAAATTTCTATAAATTCATGGCTGCATATCAATTACCCCCAAACCTTTGAAGTCCACATTGATGCTTGGAGGAGTTAGAAGGTTTCATCATCTTCTTCGCTGCGACTTAGATCGGAGCCGTGGATGTACGCGGCGCGCCAAACAATGTCGGAGGTAAGACACTCTTTATCCAGCACGAGAAAAGGGATAGAGAGAGAATGAGGGAGGTTCTGAATTCTTTATTTATATTAGTTAAAAAAGTATCTGCTGAGTGCTGAGTGCTGAGTGCTGATACCACCAACCAAGAATCATGATACCTTTTCTTCCTCTCTGTTTTTTTGTACTTTAATTAATATATAAGTCGCGCTCAGCAATGTCATGATTGTTGAATGTTTTATAAAGGCAAAATGCTCAAATTGGTCCCTTAATTTTGGGCATAGTTTCAAAAAGGTCCTTTAATTTTCATTTGCTTCAAATAGGTCCCTTTACTTTTGGTATGGTTTCAAATAGCTCCTTTAATTTTCATTTGCTTCAAATTGGTCCTTTAAATTTGATTCTTGTTTTAAATTGGTCCTTTAATTTTTATTTATTTCAAATTGGTCCCTTGACTTTATATTTTATTTCAAATAAGTTCATAAACCACCACAATTCATTACATATTTATGTGGGTTGATAAATCGCTTATGTACATAATAAAAATATTTTTTGGTAATTATCTAATAAAAATAATTATTATTTTTCTAATTTATAAATTTTCAAATTAATTTTTCTCAACACACTGTAAATTTATATCCATTTATTTAAAATATATAACAAATATTAGGGATTATAAAAGTTAGTAAGTAATTGAAATATTAAAAATAATGAATTTTTTTTATAACGTAGCATTCTCGATGACACTTATTTATACTAATTATCATCTATTTTATATATTTTTGTGAAAATAAGTGTCACATAAATTGTTACATTTTAAATTTCTTTCATTTTTGTATATTTCAATTTTGTGATGAGTTTTATAATCCCTATTTTTTGTTATTTATTTCTAATAAATAAATATAAATTTATAGTGTTGAAAAAATTAATTTAAAAAATTATAAAATAGAAAAAATAGTAATTATTTTATGAGATAATTACAAAAAAATAGTTTATCAGCACATAAACGATTCGCCAATGTTTCGTCAGTAACTAGTAATCCGAATAAATGTGGTTTATAAACTTATTTAAAATAAAGTATAAAGTTAAGAGACTAATTTGAAACAAATGAAAAATTAAAGGACCTATTTGAAACAATGTCTAAAGTTAAGGGACTAATTTAAAGCAAATGAAAATTAAATGACCTATTTGAAACTCAATCAAAACTTAAGGGACCTATTTGAAACTCAGTCAAAAGTTAAGGGACCTATTTGAAGCAAATGAAAATTGAAGAACCTATTTGAAACTTGACCCAAAGTTAATGGACCAATTTGAGTATTTTGCCTTTTATAAATGCTCTGCGCCTCTGCGCCTCAGCGGTAGTATGACAACTCTGTCGGAATTAATTACTAGGGGATCGAGGTAACGAGGATTTATTGTGCCGAATGATTTTTATTATTAAAGGTCGGCGGTTGGCGTGGTGTGTTGGCATGGTGTTGGCACCCAGCACACAGATGGATGAATTCATGCGCGTCTTTTTGCAGCATAGGCCAGTAGAACCCTTGACGATGTATCTTCCTTGCCTGGCTCTTTCCTCCAAGGTGCTCACCGCAAACCCCTCCATGCACCTCCCGTAGATAGTACTTCTCTTCTGCTTCAGATAGACACATTAGGAGAGGTCCGAAGACACATTAGGTGAAGGACGCAACTCACGGGCGGATCAACCGTGCCTGTGTGCGATCACTGGGGAGCTATCCCTGCTCGAGGTAGTTCCTTATGGGGTGCATTATCCAAGATGCCCCAGAGTCGTCAAGGGTGGCGATGTCCAAGGGACCCTGGATGCTCGGTACCCTAAGGTCCTCCACCCTTCGTCTTCTAGACTGGTACTGCATCGAGGAGACCGTGAGCTTAGAGAGTGCGTCTGCTCGGGCGTTTTGCTCCCGGGGGATGTGGAGAAGTTGCCATGATGGGAACCTTTGGATGCAGTACAGAACGTAGGCGTGGTACTGTGCCATCTGGTCATGTTTAGCTTCAAAATCTCCGTTGACCTACGACACGACTAGTTGGGAGTCGGTGTAGACTGCCAGGCTCTTAACTTCGCAGCTCCGGGCAAGTCGAAGGTCGGCAATCAGGACCTCGTACTCCACAACGTTGTTAGTGGCGGGGAACTTTAGCCTAAGGCCGTACTCTAGTATCTCGCCCTCCGTGCTTATCAACTGCATACCTGCTCCCGCTCCTTCCCCTCCTGATGCTCTGTTCACGTACAACATCCAGGGGGTTGCTGCTGGTGCCTCGCTTGGTGCCGGCTCTGGGATGGTGCACTCCATAATGAAGTCTGCAAGGACCTGCGATTTGATGACTGGTCGAAGGTGGAAGCGGATATCAAACTCGCCGAGTTCGATGACCCACTTAACCAGTCTTCCCGAGGCCTCCGGTTTTTGAAGTATGGCCAGCAGCGGGAGCTGTGTTAGGACCTTTATGGTGTGAGCCTGGAAGTAGAGGCGAAACTTTCTTGACGAGAAGACCAAGGCCAGCCCATTTTTTCTGTCGCCGAATATCTTGTCTCTACGTCGGCGAGAACCTTGTTGAGGTAGTAGACTGGCCTCTAGACGCCTCCTTCATCCATTACGAGCATCGAGCTAAGTGCGGCGGGCGACACTGCCAGCTACAAGAGTAAGTCTTTCCCCGAATCTGGCCTCGATAACAGGGGCAGAGCCGCCAGGTGTTGCTTGAGGAGGTCAAAAGCTGCCTGACACTCGTATGTCCACTGAAATCCAGAGTTTCGGGCTCCTCAGAGGGACTTGAAGAAAGGAAGGTACTTGTCTCCTATTCGGGCCAGGACCCGAGAGAGCCGTGATTCTTCCGTTCAGTCGTTGGACCTCCTTGATCGAGCGAGGAGGGGACATACACTCCAATGCCTTGATTTTCTCTGGGTTTGCTTCTATTCTGCAGTGTCACCATGAAACCCAAGAATTTTCCGCCTGTTACTCTGAAAGCGCACTTGTCCGCGTTCAACCTCATTTTGTAGTGGCGCAGCACTTAGAAACACTCTCCTAGGTCCTCTAGGTGTCGGTGGTGCTTGGTGCTCTTTAGTAGCATGTCACCCACGTATACCTCCATGGTTGTTCCGATGAGCTCCTTGAAGACTTTGTTCATCAATCTTTGATATGTGACACCGACATTTTTGAGTCTGAAAGGCATGAACCGATAGAAGTAGGTGCCTTCATCCATGCAGAAAGCTGTGTGCTCCTCTTCTGGGATCCATGCGAATTTGATTGTACCCCGAGTATGCGTCCATGAAACTCAGCAGTTCGTGCCAGGCTTTAGCGTCCACAAGTTGGTCGATCCGGGGTAGCGGGAAGCTGTCCTTTGGGCATGCTTGATTCAAGTCGTTGTAGCCGACACATATCCTCCATTTCCCGGAAGACTTTTTTACCATGACGACGTTGGCCAACCATGCCGGGTATTTCACCTCTCGGATGAACCCTGCCTTCAAGAGTTTATCTAATTCTTCCTCGATTGCTATAAGACGTTCCGGCGCGAAGCTCCTTTTCTTCTGCACCACAGGGTGGCACAATGGGTTGATGTTCAGTGAATGGAGTATCACATCTGTGTCGATCCCCGACTTGTCCTCTGGGATCCAAGTAAAGATGTCACTATTCCTTCGACGGGCACTCCCCGCTGTGCCGAGGTCTCGTCGCAAAGGTCGAAGTCGTCAATGTATGCAACAACTCGAGCTACCCTGGGCAGCTCTGCGCGGCACGCCCGCGCGGCCTCCTGATCTCCTCGTGCAACGCCAACGCCCCACAGGGTCGGAAACATCAGAGTGAGATGTGTAATTAAGGGGATCGCCTTGAACGTAACTTGAGCGGGTCTCCCAAAGATTGCATTGTAAGGGGAGGTGAAGTCCACGACCGCGAACCAATGAAGCTGGTGCGACTGACAGTGCGACCTGCCGATGGTGACGGGGAGTGCTACTATCCCTCGAACTGCGACGGGATGCCCGTTGAGGCTGCTAATGGTGTCCAGTGAGGGGCTTAAGCCCCCTCCCCGAGCCCTATCTTCTGCAACGTTTGAAGAAATAGCACATTGACGGGGCTCCCGCAGTCGACCAAGATTCTTTTTACCCGAAAGCTCGGGTTTCCGATGTCGGCGGTGATTTCCAAGGGATCGTGATGGGGGAACTGAACCCCTTCCAGGTCCTCCTCACCAAACGTGATTGCTGGTTCCCTCCTCGCCTTCTTCAGGCACCGGCTCTCGCCGCCGGGCGCAGGCGATGTATCCATGCATCCCGGACGATCTTCTGATTCCCCCGGTGATTGCTGGGAACGATTCCCACAGACGACACCAATCTGATGCAGATCGCTCGGGGCTTCCGGTAGATCGGTCAAATTGCCCGATCTACTGGAGGCCCCGAACGATCATCATCAATAATATTTAGCTATTGTGAATTCTAACAAAGTTGTTTTGTGTGTTTCAATTGATTTGCTTGTTAGTCATCCTCATATTTGTCTCTAATTTAGCTTCATTTGTAGAATAAAATGAAGCTGTCATAATCACATATAAATACGAATGAAATAATATGAATCATGTGGAAGAAACCTAACACCATGCGCTTCTTTTCTCCACCATTCAATTGTATCTCATGTGATAAACAGTTCATAGACATGGATGGGCCACACATAACCCATCACCATCATACCAAAATAACAAAAGACTCAAATTGAAAATAATAAAAATAATCATAAATTAATTAATGTATTCACATCTATTATATCTCTTGTCTGATTAGTCTGATTAATAAGACACTATTTTTTAGACTCCCTTTACCACCAGAATTTTTGGCATGGCTCGAGTGCCTGCTCAGATTCCGATTCGGCGAGACTCAAATTGCCACTTGAGATTGGTTTTACTGTCAATATAATACAAGCCTATAAGAACGCACATAAGGACGTGCGAAAATTGGAGTGATTGATCGTGTTGGTTTATGAAACTAAATCATAAATACGTAGATTAGATATACGATATACGATATTTGATTAATTAGGAATTAATCATGAAATAAATTAATAAATTCGGTTTTGAACCGAAATGTGAATTCATAAATACCATTTTAAAGTTTCTCTATCTATCGATATAGAGTGTGTGTGTATATGTCTTTTTGTGGCCCAACATGTGGAAGACGTTTCTAATGGTAGAAACATGACTTTTAAAACCAAACGCCCATGACACACGTCCATACGTGTGCCGCAGGAGTGTAGTCGTTTGGCTGCGATTTTGGGAGTTATACACGAGTGACAGTCAAACGACACATCGATTGGGGCACGCGCCCGTGTGCTAAGCGCGCGTGGATTAATGTATAAATCCACGACATCCATAACTCTTTCTGGATGTTGTAGGGCAGAAAAGAAGGGGAAAATCGCAAATGCGACGAGAGAGGATGGGAAAAATCTCTGCAAAGCGGAACTAACATTTTGGTCATAAAAAGGTGATTATCTTCCAACCACGAGTTCGTTGGACGGCCTGCGATGTTGAAACCGATTTCTCGGCCTCTTGTGAAGCTTGGGCCCTCAACAAGTTGAGGGTCAGCTAGCCCTTACTAGTCCCTCGGAAGGAGCAGACCGGGGATTCGGAAACAGACTAAGACCTTAGCCACAACAAGGAGGTCCCACCACAAACCCGGAAGATCGTTGAGCGCTTCCCCTCCCAAGCCAAAGCTGAGACTTGGGCACCTTGGAGAGCTAGAGAGCTAAACCAAAGTAACCAAAGGAGGAAGAAGCTCAGAGAACTGAGATTGGAATCCTCTCCCAAGGTGCCCTTTAAGGTCTATTTATAGTTTTTTGTTCGTGGTCTGTCAATAGCGGAATTCCGCCTTTTAGTTTTACTAAACACACCCCAATTTGGCCTGCTAACAGCCAAACTCCGCTATTTGAAAAGGCTAGCGGCAGACCACCAGGGGCAGAGGGGTAATCCCCCCTTTGTCTATGGGCAAATGACCTGCGAGAAGGCTACTCGCGAGAGCTCCCGCGAGTCGTCTCGCGTAACCCCTCTTAGGTGAGCGTTCTGCGAATGACCTCGCTCGCGCCTCTTCTGGCGACAGCCACCGAGGCCAGGTCTCGCATGCCTTCCTGCGAGCTCCCATCGGCCTTGTGCAAATCTGTTGAACTGGCTGGACGATTGAGTTCGCCGAGCTGAGAAGCCAGTTCGTCGAACTGAGAACGTGACACGAGTTCGTCGAACGCCGTTTAAAGCTCGTCGTACACGAAGACTTGGAAGAAATCCGGCTCGTCCGCCTTCTCGCGAGCAGTCGGCGAGTATCCGGCTCACCCGCCTTCCTGCGAGCGACCTTTGGGGATCTGGCTCGCCTTCTTTGTTACTTCTTCCTCCTGCAGGACTCGAAACCCCTCTTAGGCGAGCGATCTGCGAGGACCTCGCGCGCCTTGACGATTTCATTCAGATTTTTCTTCTTTTTGATTTTGTTTGCGCAACCTTTATATGACGAGATTAAAATTAGACGGATGTTTTCGAAGAGTCTCGCAAGTACTCCTACTTTGAGAAATTAACCATTATCTTATCGAAGGATAGAAGTATCGATGTTTTTCTTCTTTCGAAGTATTGACAACTACGCCTCAGCTACAACGCCGGATTCTATTGATTTTTAAAATAGCAAAGGAGAGTTTTGCAAGTTTCGGATTTGAAAAGTGTTTGTTTAAATTTTAATCCAAATTAATCATATAATAAAGGCAAGTATACCTTATCGTGAGTAATACATGATATTTTATTTTAGAAAATATTGAGGTCGTATATTTCCGCGGATCGTATTGATTATACTACTTTGAGGAACGAACTATTATTTTATCGGAATAAGTTTTTAGTGTGGGTTATTAAAAGAAAACGATAATAAGCGTATAACTAGAGTTCTAAATGATGATAGTAATTAGCGTCCGATGTCGAATTACCTTGAGACGAAAATAGTCTTTTTTAGAAGTAAAAGCGATGACTTTTTAAAACATTAAAATGGCTTGGCCGTGGAGGTTCCATAATTATGAATGCTCCTCTCACGAGGGTACGCCCACCTGAGATTATGAATATTCGACCGAACTCTCGTTCTATAATCGAATCTTCTTAATACTCGCTTTATGTTGTGAACCCCGTTATTGAGTTTTTACTTCCAATTCGGGAGATTTACCTCATCCTCTCTCGAGGGTAGAGCGCACTTCTCTTTACCCGTGAGCGATCAGTCCGTATGCACGAGCCTCTCAACTAACTAGTGTACGGAGACGGAAATGAAAACCACACATCGATTATGTGGCTCCACTCAACGTTATTCTCGGGTAAACCTTAAGCTCGTTAATTATTTTAGAAAGAGATGTTTTATTTTTAGAAAAACTATTTTTGTTTCCCCATGCTCTTCGACATCGTGCGCTAAAGAAAATTAGCCACTCATCGGAATGGGGACGACATAATTAAGAAAATACATGTTTAATAATTTAAGCGGATATTAGCGGATAAAAAGAAGGAAATAAAAAGACTTATATAAAAGCAGTAATATTATCCGTCCCAACCGTCTTAATCAAGCGCTAAAGAAACTTAGCCTCTCATCCGGGATGAGGGTGGTATAGAAATGAAAAGACATATAAAAGCTGAAATAATATCCGTCCCAACCGTCTTAAACAAGTGCTAAAGGAAATTAACCACTTATTCAAGATGGGGGTGGTATAAATAGTTATATAAACTGAAATAAAGCTATGTTAAAAAAAAGAAAAAAAAAGCGTTAAAACGAAAGCGATAAATAAAACGTTGAAAGAAAAGCAATAAACCTAAATTATGAAAACAATAAACCTAAATTAAGAAAGCAATAAATCTAAGTTATGAAAGCAATAAACCTAAGTTTTGAAAGCAGTAAACTATTCTCTTACACACACACTAACATAAATTGAAAATGAAGATGATCCAAATGAGAAAAACAACTTTTTATTTCTAAACATGCATTACAACTAGACTAGGAAAGCGAAAAATTCCAAACGAAAATAAACTTAATTGCATAAACAAAAACTCACATCAACTCAAAAGAATTCAGAAAAATATTACAAACACTCAAAATTTGGATGAAATTTCCTTCAGCAGAGCCCTCCTATTTATAGGCAAAATATTATTTTTACACGCCCTAGGTCACGGACGTGTCTTGTGTGTCACGACCGTGACTTAGGGCGTGACATTTGCTCGGCTGTAACGGTCGTCTTCTCAAAGGATCCGTCGTCAAATAAGGCTGCACGTGGGCGTGTCTTGATGGGTCACGGGCGTGACTATGGGCGTCACATATCTGCTTTAACTAGGGCGTGACGGCTGGCGTGTGTGCTGGATTCTGGAGGGCGCGGAGAGGGATTCGTCGAACGCAGAGAGTGTTCGTCGAACGCTGAGACAGTTCGTCGGACGCTGAGACGCGTTCGTCGAACGCTTGATGGGGGAGGGTTCGTCGAACGATGAGCGCTTTTCGTCGAACGCAGGGGCAGAGAGCGTTCGTCGAGCGCATCTCGATTTTCGTCGAACGCAGAGAGAGTTCGCCGTTCGTCGAACGCTGAGAGAGTTCGCCGTTCGTCGAACGCTGAGAGAGTTCGTCGTTCGTCGAACGCTGAGAAGTTGGCGTTTTAAAATTACACGCCCTTGGGTCACGGGCGTGACTCAGGGGTGTGACTTGACAAAAATTGCCAAAATCTGTAAAAACAAAAATAAAGCTAAGTTAGTAACAAAAATAATAAAACAAGCAATTTATTTATTAATTTACATAAATTTTTTTTAATATTAATTAAAATTATACTAATAACTATACTAAAAATACATATATTTTACTACTCATCAAATACCCCTATACTTAAGCATTTACTATTCCAGAGCAAAAGTAAGAGAGATCTATACGGGATTAACATAAGTTCTAATTTTTAGCTATCGTTTTATTTTAATTATAAGAGACTGAAAAATAAAAATTCGGAGTAATAAGAGTTAAGTCCTAAATTATACAAATGATTTAAGTAGAAAGAAATGTCTTAGGCAAAAGACTTCTTAATTAACCAAATAGCAAACAAAATTGCATTCATTAGTAAACGAGATTAGATCGAAATTATAAGAACTTTTGTTTAAAGAAATGTGAAGGAAATGTGCAATTTACTAATTATGCTCTCAAATGATTTTTTGAATTAAGTACAGAAACAATAAATCGGCTAAGGGAAACGGGGGGTAAAAAGCAGAGTACTTGAATTAGGAGTGGTTGTTTGTATCTTTCCGTCTTTTCTTTTTAGTTTTCTTTGGTGCTCACCGTGATATACGAGGGAAAACTGTTTTTTTTTTTCTTATGCTTTAATAACCCAATGCTTATGTTTACGGAACGAAATCTTATTCTCATTGACATAAGATCATTTAAAATTTTTATCGGGTGCATATGTTTACGGAATGAAGTCTTATTCTCATTGACATATGATCTTTTTCTTCTTTTATTTTTCTTGCCTTGCATACAAAGGGGTTTTGCGAGAAAAAATTCTTAGAAATAAAAAAAAAAATGTTTGAGAGCAACCTTGGTAATTTGAAAATTCCTAGATTCCTAGAGACATAAAGTAGGGATAATTGCAGTCTAAAGTTGTTTTGCCAACATAATACACATGTCTCTATTTTAGCTAGTAGAAGTAATGCTTGAAAACAAAGCCTTTATTTAAATTAAAAACACGAGATATTCTTTAAAACTTAACCCCGAACATTTAAATCTATCGATCTTAGATAAACGAACGAATAGTAAAAATAGCGATTATGAAAATCTACAAACATATACTCTCGAAACTGAATGCTTTTAAGAATAAAAGTAAAGTAGGGTTTATTATTTTTTTGGATTTTTGCATTTTTGTACTACGACAAAGTTATGGAAAAACATATTGTTGAATATTTTTTTTTTAAATTTTTTTGTAGTTTTGTTTAAGCTTATATTTACAAAAGTAAACAAAATGCAGAATAAAATAGGAAATGTTTTTTTATAGTTTTGTTCTTTTTAAATTTTTTTTTGGAAAATGTTTTCTAAGTTTTTAAAACATTAAATGTTTTTTGAATTTTTTTTCTAAGTTTTTGTTTAAATAAAGACAGTAAAACACCCACATACTTAAAACCCAACATTGTCCCCAATGTTGTAATGTAAGTATGAAGAAGAGAAAATAACATTGCAATATATATAAAAGGAAAGAGATAGCAAAAAGGCTTCCCTGAATTAAAGCTAGCGGGGCCGTAAGACACCCTGCAAAATAAAAAAGAACAAAGCATAATAAAAGGTTAGATAAATATGGGGTGCCTCCCACAAGCGCTTTGTTTACCATCGCGTAGCTTGACGCATTTGGCGTGGTGAGATTATAAGTTGGGGAGGGTTAAGGATTCGGTATTTTCGTCTACTGAATCGCCCGCAAGATAAATTTTTAAACGATGTCCGTTTACTTTAAATTCGCCTCTTTCGGGGTGAGAGATAAGAACGGTCCCATAAGGCCAAACCTCTTTAACCTTAAAGGGGCCGGACCATCGGGATTTTAACTTACCCGGAAAAAGACGAAGGCGTGAATTATAAAGAAGGACAAGATCGCCCGACGCAAATATTTTGGGAAATTTTATTTTGCGATCATGGTAGAACTTAGAACGCTCCTTATAAAATTTATTACTCTCATAAGCGTTCGCACGCCATTCATCGAGTTCATTTAGTTGGACTTTTCTATTCTCGGAGGTTAAGTTCGAATCGAGATTTAAAAAATTTAAGGCCCAAAAAGCGCGGTGTTCTAACTCTACCGGTAAATGGCACGCTTTGCCGTAGACTAATCGATAGGGCGTACAACCGATAGCGGTCTTGTATGCCGTACGATACGCCCACAGTGCGTCATCGAGTTTGACTGACCAATCTTTCCTATTTAAAGAAACCGTTTTTTTTCAAAATGCGTTTAATTTCGCGATTTACTACCTCTACTTTGCCGCTCGTTTGGGGGTGATAGGCGGTGGTGAGCTTGTGCGTGACGCCATATTTAGATAAAATTTTTGTAAATTGGGCGTTGCAGAAGTGCGTACCCCTATCACTTACTATTGCGCGGGGCGTGCCGAAGCGAAAAAATAGTTTTTTTCAGAAAATGGACGACGACTCTCGCGTCGTTGGTGGGCAGAGCTTGCGCTTCCGCCCACCTAAATACGTAGTCGACCACCACTAAAATATAGCTATTATTAAAAGAAGAAGGTAGGGGGCCTATAAAATCTATGCCCCATAAATCAAAGATTTCACATTCGAGAAAAAGGTTTTGGGGCATCTCGTCACGACGAGAGATGTTACCCAACCACTGGCAGCTATTGCATTTACTCACAAAAGTGTGAGCATCCTTAAAGAGAGTGGGACAATAAAAGCCCACCTCTAACGCTTTCCGCGCGGTCCGATTGGCTTGATAATGCCCTCCAGCCGGCCCCTTATGGCAGTGTCGCAATATTTGCGCACCATCCTCGCTTGAAACACATCTTCGTATCACTTGGTCCGCGCAGACGCGAAAGAGAAAGGGGTCCTCCCAAAAGTAGTTTTTCAAGTCAGAAAAGAATTTCTTCTTTTGCTGAGTCAAATAATCTTTTGGAAGAACCCGTGCAACTAAATAGTTCACGTAATCTGCGAACCAAGGGGTGGAAGAAGTTTTTATATTATTTAAAATTAAGAGGCGTTCCTCAGGAAATCGATCGTCTATTTCGGGTTCGACAAGCGCTTCTACGAAGGGTTGTTCTAAACGTGAGAGGTTGTCGGCTGCTAAATTTTCAGCCCCCTTCTTATCCCGGATCTCTAAGTCAAATTCCTGTAGAAGGAGGATCCATCGAAGCAAGCGGGGCTTGGCATCAACTTTGGCCAAAAGATATTTTAGGGCGTATTGATAAGTGAAAACGATTACGTGTGAAAGTGTTACATAAGGCCTGAATTTATCAAAAGCAAAGACGACGGCAAGAAGTTCCTTTTCCGTCGTTGTATAGTTAGCCTATGCGGATGTGAGCGTGTGAGAAGCGTAATAGATTGGATGAAAATATTTATTAACGTGTTGCCCTAATACGGCTCCTACTGCGATATCGCTCGCGTCGCACATTATCTCGAACGGAATGGACCAATCTGGCGCCACCAGAATTGGCGAATTGATAAGTTGCTTTTGTATAAAATTAAATGCCTCTACGCAGGCAGTATAAAAAATAAATGGGAATCCTTTTCCAGGAGGTGAGTTAGCAGTTTGGTTATTTTGGAAAAATCTTGTATAAACCGCCTGTAAAAACCCGCATGGCCGAGAAAACTTTGAATAGATTTTACGTTGGAAGGTATGGGAAGTTGTTCAAATATGGCAACTTTGTCCCTATCGACCTCCATCCCCTTGGAAGAAATCTTATGGCCGAGGACTAAACCCTCTCGGACCATAAAGTTGCATTTCTCCCAGTTTAAAACTAAATTCATCTCTTCACACCGCTGGAGAACTCTATCTAAATTTTTCAAACAATTTGTAAAAGAGTTTTCAAATACGGAGAAGTCATCCATGAAGACTTCCATTATATCCTCTACGAGCTCGCCAAATATTGCCAGCATACATCTTTGGAATGTAGCTGGCGCATTGCAGAGGACAAACGACATCCTTCGATATGCGAAGGTGCCGAAAGGGCAAGTAAAAGTGATTTTTTCTTGGTCCTCGGGGGAAATAGGGATTTGGAAAAATCCTGAGAGACCATCAAGGAAGCAATAAAAAGGATGACCTGAGAGACGCTCTAGGATTTGATCAATAAACGGTAACGGGAAGTGGTCTTTTCTGGTGGCATCATTTAGTTTTCTGTAGTCGATGCACACCCTCCAACCCGTAACAGTACGAGTTGGGATTAATTCGTTATTCGTGTTTGCCACGACCGTTATACTGCTTTTTTTAGGGATGACTTGTACGAGACTTACCCACGTACTGTCAGATATAAGATAGATAATCCCCGCGTGAAGGAGTTTTATAATTTCAATTTTAACGACATCCCGCATATTCGGGTTCAAGCGTCGTTGAGGCTGAATAGTTCTGCGGAGGTTATCTTCAAGAAACATTTTATGGGTACAAAAGGAGGGGTTTATTCCCCTGATATCTGAAATCTGTCATGCAATTGCACAACGATGTTTTTTTAAAACTTCTACTAATTCGGATGTTTCTGAATCACTTAATGTAGCAGAGATGATAACAGGAAGTTTTAAATCTTTTTCAAGAAAAACATATTTTAGTTTATCAGGGAGCTGTTTTAAATTGAGGAGTGGTGGTTCTTCGTAGGATGTTTTAACTTTAAAGGCTTCTGAATCGAGGGGTTCGAAGGGCGAATCTGTCGGCGTGTCATCGAGACAAGATAGATTCGCCAATATCGAATTATCCAGTGCTAAAGAGAGAAATTCAGTAAGCGAAGAACATTCCTCTTCAAACGCGGGTTCCAAGTTATAACTGGAATCATCGTTCAACAGGGAGTTCCGCATCGAGGGGTTAGCAAGTAAAGTAACTTCGTCGTCTCCGACCCGAAGGAGGAGGCGACCGTTACTGACATTGATTAACGCGCGGGAGGTTGTGAGGAACGGGCAACCAAGAATGATAGGCACCTCAGCGTCCTCTTCTATGTCTAGGATGACAAAGTCTACCGGGAAGATAAACTTGTCGACCTTGACCAGAACATCCTCCACTACCCATATCGGGTACTTTATCGAGCGATCCGCAAGTTGGATGCTCATCTTAGTCGGACTTGGGATGCCCAAATCAAGTTTTTTGAAAAGGGAGAAAGGCATCAAGTTGATGCTAGCTCCCAATTCTGCTAGATCGTACTTTATTAACATATTGCCGAAGAGGCATGAGATGGAGAATCGTCCCGGGTCATTCAGTTTTGGCGGCAATTTGTTAAGGAGGACAGTCGAGAATTTCGCGTTAAGGGAAACACGCGAAACATCTTCGAGTCGCTTTTTATTAGAAAGCAACTCCTTAAGATATTTCGCGTATTTCGGCATTTGGGAGAGTGCCTCGCAGAAAGGAACGTTTATGTGGATTTGTTTTAAAATTTGTAGAAATTTTTTATAATGCTCGTCCTTCCGCTCATTGTTTATTTTCGAGGGATAAGGAAGGGACGGGCTAAAAACATTTGGCACAGTCAGAATATTCGTTGTATTATCTATCGAGAGAGAGGGTGGAGGGGTCGGTGTCGAAACATGTACCTTGGGCTCAACCTGTTTTGGGGAAGTTACCTCCTTGCCGCTGCAAAGGTTTATGGCGTTGACATTTTCTCGGGGGTTTGGCTCCGTGTTCCCTGGTAGAGCTCCATATGGCCGCTCGGAGACCATCTTTGCTAGCTGTCCCACCTGATTTTCCAAGTTTTTAATCGATCCGGTAATATTCCGGATATTTGACTCGGTGGACACAACGTATTTAGCAAAAATATCTTCGAGCGGAGAAGGTTTTGGAGGTGGAGGCTGAAATCCGTTCGGAAATCCTTGCGGATTTACAATTGTGGGCCTCTGAGCATTGTTAGGATTGCTCCAGGAAAAATTTGGGTGGTTCCTCCAACCCGGATTATAATTATTACTATACAGATTGTTATTAGGGTTGAAGGGGGCCTAACTGGGTTGCCTAGGTAATCTACAGTTTCTTCGACAAAAGTATTATTATTATTATTATTATTATTATTATTATTATTATTAAGCCAAGCGGGAGTGGAGGAGGAAGCAGTCATCTCTGTCACTTGCTTACTTAACCTTTCGACTTGAGAGGCTAAGTGAGAAGTGGCATCCACTTCATAAATCCCGGTCAGTTTGGCAGGGCGAGATCAAGGCGCATTCCATTGATAGGCGTTCATGGCCATTTCCTTGAACAGAGCTTGGGCGGCCTCCGGGGTTTTGTTGTTTAACGTTCCCCCGACGGCTGCATCGATCATCTATCGCGTAGAAAAATTTAGGCCATTATAAAACATCTAGACCTGTAGCCAGGACGGCAGCGCATGAGGAGGACATCTACGCAGGAACTCTTTAAAACGCTCCCAAGTCTCATAGAGAGACTCAGAATTGTATTGAATGAAAGAGGCGATATCCGTACGTAACTTAGCGATTTTTGACGGGGGGAAATATTTAGTTAAAAAGTTTTCTGTCAATTGTGCCCACGTGGTTATGGATCCTCTGGGGAGAGAACTTAACCACGCCTTGGCTTTCGTCCGCCGAGAAAATGGAAATAAGCATAAACGAATAGCTTCATCAGTAACGCCATTAATTTTAAAGGTATCGCATATTTTTAAGAAAGATGTAAATTCGGATCCTCATCTGACAAACCGTCAAATTGGACTGACTGTTATACCATTTGAATGATGCTAGATTTTATTTCGAAATTATTATAGGCCACCGTTGGGCGAGTTATACTCGATCCTGTATCCTCCAAATTCGGCCTGGCATAATATGCCATGGTCCGTGGCGGGGCCTCATTTAGATTCGGATCGGCCATATTTTTAGTATCTCCGATAGACTCTTCGGGGGTTTCGAGTAAGTTTTGATCACGAGATCGGAGGCGCTCACGAAGGGTGCGCTCGATTTCAGGGTCAAAAGGAATAATCGAATCGTCCGGCGAGCTTCCTCGGGTCAGGTACTAAAAGATAAAATTTTTTAGTTTTTTTTTGTTTATATAAAAAAAAAGATATGTGATAAAATTAATAGCGGTTCCTTTTTTCAAAATAACAACACAAAGTTCACCGGCAACGACGCCAAAAACTTGATGATTTCATTCAGATTATTCTTCTTTTTTATTTGGTTTGGGCAACCTTTATATGACGAGATTAGAATTAGACGGATGTTTTCGAAAAGTCTCGCAAGTACTTCTACTTTGAGAAATTAACCGTTATCTTATCGAAGGATAGAAGTAACGGTCTTTTTCTTCTTTCGGAGTATTGACAATTACGCCTCGGCTGCAACACCGAATTCTATTGATTTTTAAAATAGCAAAGGAGAGTTTTGCAAGTTTCGGATTTGAAAAGTGTTTGTTTAAATTTTAATCTCAATTAATCATATAATAAAGGCAAGTATACCTTATCGTGAGTAATACATGATATTTTGTTTTAGAAAATATCGATGTCGTATATTTCCGCGGATCGTGTTGATTACACTACTTTGAGAAACGAACTATTATTTTATCTGAATAAGTTTTTAGTGTGGGTTTTTAAAAGAAACGATAATTAGCGTATAACTAGAGTTCTAAACGACAGTAATAATTAGCGCTCGATGTCGAATTACCTTGAGACGAAAATAGTCTTTTTAAGAAGTAAAAGATATGACTTTTTAAAATATTAAAACGGCTTGACCGTGGAGGTTCCATAATTATGAACGCTCCTCTCTCGAGGGTACGCCCACCTGAGATTATGAATATTCGACTAAACTCTCGTTCTATAATCGAATCTTCTTAATACTCGCTTTATGTTGTGAACCCCACTATTGAGTTTTTACTTCCAATTTGGGAGATTTACCTCATTCTCTCTCGAAGGTAGAGCACACTTCTCTTTACCCGTGAGCGATCAGTCCGCACGCACGAGCCTCTCGGCTAACTAGTGTACGGAGATGGAAATGAAAACCACACATCGATTATGTGGCACCACTCAACGTTATTCTTGGGTAAACCTTAAGCTCGTTAATTATTTTAGAAAGAGATGTTTTATTTTTAGAAAAACTATTTTTGTGTCCCAATGCTCTTCGACATCGTGCGCTAAAGGAAATTAGTCACTCATCAGAATGGGGACGACATAATTAAGAAAATACATGTTTAATAATTTAAGCGGATAAAAAAAGGGAAATAATCCGTCCCAACCGTCTTAATCAAGCGCTAAAGAAACTTAGCCTCTCATCCGGGACGGGGTGGTATAGAACACTACAACAAATTTGATCTATCACGGTGCTTTTTGTGCGGCGCTTTATAAAACGCCGCTAATGTTTTTTGTAATTGCGGCGTTTGAAGTTAGAAAAACGCCGCAAAAACCATAGGTATAGATTTAGCGGCGTTTTTAATAACAAAATGCCGCGAAAGATAATTAATATACGCTGCTAGGGTTCTCTTTCTCATACGTCATTTTCCTCTCTTCCAGCCGTCTCCCGCAAGTGTCTCGCTGAAATCATCGCCAGTCCCTCGTTGGAGCTCAAATCGACGGCGACCTTCTCGTCGGAGCTCATATCATCGCCGACGGTGTGTTTCTTGTCTCCTCTGACCTAGCTTCAGTCGATCTGATCCCTTCGGTATTCCATCTCCTCCTCTATCGCCGAAAGCACCGCAGCGCCCTTCGGTATTCTTTCTCTCTCCTCCTCTGTAGTTTGAAAAGAATATTCCTCTCATAGTTGGAAAGGCCTCCAGATTTAACTGGAATGATGAAAAGTTATACTGATTTCCTATTACTTAGCTTCAGTTGATTTCAGTGGATTCCGAAACCCTGTCTTTGTTATTTGTATATTGAAACCCTATCTGTGTAGTTAGGATACTAAAACATTGTCTTTGTTGTTTGGATATTGAAACCTTTTTTGTTGTGTGGATGGTGCTTACTCTTTAGTTCCATGACTCACTGGTAGTACTTCACTACGCTTACTCTTTGGTTCCATGACTCACTCGTATATTGAAAAAGTTTGTTGGTGGATGTTAGACTCTCTTATATTCTACTAATTTGATTTACCTAATTTTATAGGTTTTTATTTGCATTGCAAACAATGATTGGTTCATATGCAAAACACTATGCATGTTTTTTTCATTTACAATCTATACAAAAATTCCAAACAGATGAGCTATATACTATGCCAGAAATTAGGCTTAACTTATTGTGCATTTTGTCAAATTTATTGATAACACTTCAAGCATTTTTCATTTTTCATTTGATAACACTCAAGCATTTTCTTCCGCCCTCTTTATCATCCGCCATCTTTAGATCTTCGAATAATCGACGATTACCTTATGGTTTCTCACATTTCCACATAGCACTAATTGTTGAAATTAACGCCTGTGTGTTGTATTGACCACTGAGTCTCATGTTTAGGTATGAGGATTAAGGAACCCTTCGACTTTAACTATTTTGCTTTAAAGTTTATAGTTCATTGTTCACCACTCCTAGATTCATTGTTGTCCTAATTTTGGTTCATTGTTCCTATTACTGCAAACATATAATTACTAAATTCATATAGCGTTTATTTCTTCGTCTTCCAACCACTAGTTGAATATCCATACAAATTTTTCATATTAATTCAAGTACTTTTACTTCTTAGGCTGCTTTAGAGATATGCTTTCTTGAACTTCTTAATGCTCCTAGATGTAGACCCCGATGGAGATTTCACCATTGGAGTCTCTCACTTCTGGGTGCCTTGATCTGTATAGGTATACTCCATTTATAACATGCTGCGAACTATTATGGCATTTTGAATGTTGTGCCTTCATTTTTTCCCCAGAGAATGTTTGTATCTTGTATTAAGCAATCTGCTGGGATGCATCAAAGGTTTAACTTCTTTATTGTTTTCCAATTTGCAAAGTATGTTTGACAGATATCTACCATGATTTGAAACAATCGATCCATGTTCATACACAATTATCTTACTGAGCTTGCAATTATGCATTTGTGTTCCCTACTGTAATATATGTTGTGTTTAAACTTTCAGCTTATATATCTCTCATAGAGGTGTTTCTCAAATTTTGGTGTTTGTCCTTTTAGCCTCATGAGGAAAAGGGTCTGAGACAGAGTCCACTGGCAAGGTTAGCCTTAAACCCTTTTTGTTTGAGCACTTACCAGGTATCCTTGTGTTGCTTATGATATATGAATTTAAATATTTATCTGCCCACTTGAAACTAGATTTATATGCTAAAGTTGGGAATCATGTACAACAAAAAGTAGAATAATTCACCTATAGACAAAAAGTAGAATAACTCAGGACTGAACTGCAAGCAGTCCTAGTCCAGGTAACTGTAAGCGGCAGAAACTGTAAGCAACAGAAACTCAGGACGGAACTCAAGTAAAGCTCTTCAAGTAGTCCTAGTCTGTTAGGATCGTGACACCACACAGATCCATATTCTCGGATTATCCCAATCGCGGCAAGTCACCGATCCATGGGATCAAGGTTTTCCTATTCTAGAAAATCCTAACTTAGGAGAAATCCTATTATAGGAATCAGATTTTTGGGAGATTATTCTCCCCATTGATGAGGTCCGGTTGGCGTTTTTCCATGTGTGGCCTGGACATTCATGGCCATAGATTTCTCTCCCTATTTGGAGATTGATTTTTTCCCCTATTTATAGAGACCGATTCATGGTGATGATTGCGACCCAATTGAGAGCCAGCGAGAACAGAGAGAAGGAGTTCATTCGGAACAGGGGCAGCGCAGAGACTCAGGTGGCCGGAGTTCTTTCTTCGGCCAGAGGCAGCGCGCAACGGATGTTCCAGGCGTCGAATCCTTCGTCTTCAGGCGGCATTCAGGCCAGGCTTCAGCCGAGCGGCGGTAGTCCAGCGGCGACCGGTCGGTTCTTGGAATCGACATCAGGACGGCGACTCCATTGAAGTCCAGACGGCGGGATTGGGAAGGAGGTAGTGCTGTCCAGGTGCGGGCGGCAGTCTCAGGCTCCAGCGGATCCAGGAGGAAGAAGATAGGCGATATCGCCAGGCGACAGCAGCGGCGACAGCAGCGACGACATCAGTATTCCTCAATTTTTCTGCCATTTTCCCGTTTCTGTTTGACCGTGTATCGGTCATCGTTGTAACTCCTGTAACCTCAGTTTATAGTGGATTTCCCGGCGCGCTCTCCCCGTGGACGTAGGAGCCCATCTCCGAATCACGTAATATCTCTTTGTCGTCTGTGCGTGCTTGAAATCTCATTTCGTACTTATTTATTTTGCGCTATTGCTTGTGCTCAATTTATTCCGTTGCGCTATCGCGGTTCTCGATCTGATTGCATAACAATTGGTATCAGAGGCAGGTTCCGCGGGGGTGATCATCTGGACGTTCCGGTTTTAGATCTAGGTCAACGGTAGGTGACGACATCGGTTCACTCCCTATCTTCTTAGATCTGATCCGTTAATATTATTCAGATTGCCCAGTAGCTCTGTGAGCAAAGCAATGTCGGCAAACTTTGAGATTTCAAGGTACGACGGCAAGATCGATTTCGGCTTGTGGCAAAAGCGGATCAAGGCGGTTCTAGTTCAGCAAGGTCTCCACAAGGCGCTCCTGTAACGTTCGACTTTTTCACGTAAGTTATTTATTTCGTTTTACGACATTTATGAGTTCATTGTTTTTTTTTTTTCTATAAGTAAATCTCCCCTATGATGAATGAATTATAACAGTGTAATAAATAACTTGGGGTGTTACTAAAAGGTTGCCTAGTTGCAAGTGGTGTACTAATAAGGGTTTCCTTACAGCTAAACATTTTGGGGTGCTAATAGAGGTTTGCTATATGAATTGAAAGGTGGGCTTAATTTGGGGTTATGATGAGCTGTTAAAAGGCTATGGCTGGCATGAATTTTAAGCGGTGGGTTTTGTTTTACGTTGCCTCTTAATCTACCAGATGTCTTCGACTCTTATTATTTCTCTCCCCTCTTGACGGTATCGCCTTAGGGCACGGCGCCGATCTTCTCCATCCTCCTTCTTTTTCTCTGAATCTCACGGAAGAACTGTGCTTTTCGGGGCTGTTCAAAGATCGTGGGCAAGGAATCGCAGCTTGTGGCTTTGCTTGAGCTGGAGCTGTGTCGGATTTTGGTTTTGGGAGAAAGCGGAATTTGGTCTTTTTACCCTAAATCACTGTGAGCTTTTGATCTCTTTCTCCTCTTCCATTTCTGTTATGAAGTTGCCTTGCTGGAAAACATTAGGATATTGTTAATCTCAGTACTTTGATTTTTGGGCTTTTCTCTTGCTATGACTGGAATGGGTTCAGATCTGGTTGTGAGTTGTTCATATGGGGAGATTTCTGTTATTCTTTTATGTTGCCTCTTCAGTTAGAGGGTTTCGTTGGTTTCTTGTTGGTCGGCTACGGCAGTCCCAATTACTTGCGAGCTTATATCCTGCTGCTGCAGTTTTAGTTGCCTGTGATGTTTTCCTCTGTCCCATGAGAGCTAGCTGATAGTGAACTGGTTTGGGATTTACAATTGCTGCAGTTCCGGTTAACTGTTTTGTTCATTTTGTTTTGTTGGCCGGCTGCTTGTTCTCTTGTCTTATTGGCTATTTATGCTAGATACAACACTTGTACTGTTGCTGTTTATCTTTAATGTTACAGTCCATTAAGAGAGAGCTGTTTGTTATCCTTATGCAGTCCACTCTCTATTGTTCCCTTCAATAAGATGTGTTCCTTATGAAGAAAATCCTTAGATGTTTGAGTCACCCCTAGGAGTCGACGTCAACGCTATAGATGTGATGCAACCCCGCTAGAATACTTGTTAATTTTAATGAATGTCATAACAGATATCGCGGAGGATGGCATCCACCGGTAGAGGTGACGGTGATTTGGGGCGTGACTTGAGAAAGGAAAAAGAAGTGGTGAGACTTATCTTTTTATTTTATGCTTATATCAAGTACTTTCCCTATTGCACTATTTTAAAGAGGATGAACAGAATTTATGTTGCATGTATCATCATGAATAATATATTACTGAATAATAGTCCCGCTAAGATGTATGGCCTTGAAAGAGGCAAACAGGCGAAGGAATTCTGAGGGGAATATAAAATAGATAACTCATAAAGTTTATATATGTAAGCGAGTCGACACGAGGTTATGTTAAGGGCAAAATGAATTGCATGCACATGAATGATAAAGTACTGATGATGTACCAAACCAGTCGAGCCGAAAGGCATAAACGCGGGTTGTCCGTACTGGTTTTGGTAAAATGATGACCCGAAAGGGTGGGCCCAAAGAATGAAATGAAATGATGACTGATGAATTGATTCACTTGCCCTTAATATTTCCATGAAATGAAATGTACGTAGAATGCATATAACTGATTATTGCAATTGTTACCTCTTTTGAGATGTACACAAATAATGAATATGTTCATAATCCTGTATATTACTGATCATAGAAATGTTTATATGTTTTTTTTGGTTACATAAGCTTTAGTACCTGCTCATAAACGATTATGCATATTGTTATAATTTACTTTTCACTGTTTGCATGTACAGCAAGGTAAAGAGATAAAGTTTCACTTAGTCTTTATTTAAAGGCTAACGGTTTCCAATTCAATTTTTTTAGGTAAAGGAAAGTCACATTCAGGACCCCGTTAATGAAGTTTGCAGTGTATACGAAGGGGTATACAATCTAGTAATAAAAAAAGAAAAGATGGGCTTTTCACTTGTTCTATAAATATATAGTTGTGACATATGTAGAGTGCTTATGAACTCATGTTTTGCTTAAATAGTTAAAGTTTTGTAATAAATAATAGGATTTGGTATTGTACATATTTTGGATATGATGTATGTCTATACTCATTGTGAAAAGTTAACTGTTATGTGAATGCAAATGCGCGCTCAAAGCTTTATGAATATATGTGATGATATTACCGATAATTGTGATGGACTACGGGCCGTTACAATTTAGTGGTATCAGAGCTAGGTTTTCATAAAGCCTGGCCGCAATGAGTATGTACATACCTAAAGTGAGTAAATGGTAGGAAGTGAAAACACATGAAAACTGATTCTCGTATTTTTGTGTTAAGGATCCTTCGAGGATGGCCCAAGAAGCGAGGTCTGAAGATAATGAAACTGCACGTCAAGAACATCCTCAACAGGAACATCTGTCAGTGGAACAGACGGTGCGTCCGCAAGTGGAACAACAGGCGCAACCTCAGTTGACAGACCTCGCTCGCATATTGGCAGAAGCTATTAAAATGGTGCGGGATGTTCCTCCTACAGTTCCCTTAGTTGAAGCTGTTCTGCCATCGCAGCAAAGATATCTAGACGTGGATCTGAAGCAGTTCCTAGACTTGAAGCCGCCAGTGTTTCGTGGTGGTTTGTCTCCCCTTGAGACAGAGGATTGGATTTCGCGCATCGAGACAATATTTGAAGTAATGCTTTGTCCAGATGAGCGAAAGGTGGGCTTGGTAATGTTCCTCCTTGAAGGGGAAGCAAAGAGGTGGTGGATAAATGTTCGTGGTCGATTGGCTGGTCAAGGACAAGTCAGTATTCCTTGGACCACGTTCGTGCAGGAATTCACAGGTTGGTTCGTGCCTGAATCAGAAAAGAAGCTGCTACAAGATAAATTTTTACGGTTAGTACAGGGCCCTCGCTCCGTACTTGAATATGAAACGGAGTTTGCAAATCTCGCATTTTATGCTAAGGCTTTTGTGCCTAATGAAAAAGAGAGGTGCCGGAGGTTCCAAGAAGGATTACGCGATAGCATTCGAGCAATCTTGGTGCCTTTGGAAATCCAGAATTATGGAGCTTTGGTACAGAAAGCTCGTTTGATGGAAATAGATGCTGAAAAGACTCAAAGAAGAAGGGAGTTTGGAAAGAAGAGGGCCCAGTGGAGTCAGAGTAAGGAGTTGTCTGCAAAGACAAGTACTTCAGGGAAATCTGGTGAATCTGGGAAGCGACCTCGTCCGACAGAAAGCAACAGTGTGATGCAGCCCCAGGGACAAGAACAGAAATGTGGAAAGTGTGGAAAGGCTCACAAAGGGCAATGCTTAGTTGGCAGCAATGTATGTTTTATATGTCGTCAGCCTGGGCACCGTCAGTGGGAATGTCCGAAGAGGAAAGAAGGAGAAGGCAGTGCTAGGAGAGTTCCACCTCCTCAAGGCCAAAAAGTTTTTCAAATGGGAGTGTCAAAGGAAGGAGAATCTTTTGCCTCTGCATCAACACCAGGAGGCTCAATGGTGGAAGAACGTCATGTGCAGCCTCGCGTATTCAATCTAAACCAGCAAGAGGCTACTACAGATGATACCGTGGTGACAGGTATGATTTATGCAAATGGTCATTTGGTTCGAGTTTTATTCGATACGGGAGCGAGTCATTCTTTCATTGCAACTGCTATATTAAGCCAAATATTGGCAAAACCATATACTACACAAGAAGTTCTTCACGTCACCTTGCCAAATAATCAAAAAGTACCTACACAACAAAGAGTAGTAGTATCCTTCAAACTAAATGATAAAAAGTTTATGACGGATTTAGTGGTTTTACCACTTACTGAATTTGATATAATCTTGGGAATGGACTGGTTAGTCCAGCACGAAGCAATAATTAACTGTAAAAGAAAAGAAGTTATAGTGACATGTGCAGACCAGAGTGTAACTATCTTCCGAGGGCTAGGTGAAGTATCCAAAATGTTAATCTCTGCACTAAAAGCCTCCAAGAAAATTAGAAAGGGATGTGACTCTATTTTGGTAATGGTGAAGGTAACTACAGAAGAAAAGAAAGATATTACAAGTGTCCCAGTTGTACGTGAATTTCAAGAACTTTTTCCTGAGGAATTGCCAGGACTCCCTCCTGAAAGAGAAGTTGAATTTGAAATTAACTTAGAAGAAGGAGCAAGACCAGTTGCAAAAACACCATATCGCATAGCTCCAAAAGAGTTAGCGGAATTGAAATGTCAATTACAAGAACTCATAGATAAAAATTTTATTCGACCAAGTTCATCTCCATGGGGAGCCCCAGTTTTATTTGTAAAGAAGAAGGAAGGAACATTACGTTTATGCGTGGACTATCGAGAATTGAATAAATTAACGGTGAAAAATAAGTACTCACTACCGCGCATAGATGACCTGTTTGATCAACTGGTGAACGCGAAGGTATTTTCAAAAATGGATTTGAGATCGGGTTACCATCAGTTACGAATTAAAGAGAAAGATATTTTCAAAACTGCCTTTAGCACAAGGTATGGGCATTATGAATTTGTGGTGATGCCGTTTGGGCTAACAAATGCTCCTGCCGCCTTCATGGACATGATGAATCGCATATTTAAGGATTATCTGGATAAGTTTATCATCGTGTTCATCGATGATATTTTAATTTATTCTACTTCTGAAGAAGAACATGCCCAACATTTACGGCTAGCATTGCAGAGATTAAAAGAGAGTCAACTTTATGCGAAGTTTTCGAAATGTGAATTCTGGTTGAAAGAAATATCATTTTTGGGGCACGTCATATCAGAACAGGGTTTATCTGTTGATCCAGCGAAGATTGAAGCAGTTCTCAATTGGTCGCCACCCACGAGTGTGACAGAAGTGCGGAGTTTCTTAGGTTTGGCGGGATACTATCGAAGGTTCGTCAAGGATTTCTCGAAGATTTCATTACCATTGACACAGTTAACGCGAAAGAATATGCCTTTTCAGTGGAATGAAAACTGTCAGCTTGCTTTTGAAACATTAAAGGAAAGGTTAACTACTGCTCCCGTATTAGTATTGCCTTCAGGTCCGGACGGATTTCAAATTTACAGTGATGCGTCCTACAAAGGTTTAGGCTGTGTGTTAATGCAACATAGAAGAGTAATTGCTTATGCTTCACGTCAACTGAAGGATGCTGAAAAGAATTATCCAACGCATGATCTGGAATTAGCCGCAGTAATTTTTGCATTGAAGATTTGGCGTCACTATTTGTATGGGGTGAGATGCGAAATCTTTACAGATCATAAGAGTTTAAAGTACATATTTACGCAGAAGGAACTAAATCTTCGTCAGCGTCGTTGGTTAGAGTTTATAAAAGACTATGATGTAGATATTCAATATCATCCAGGAAAGGCAAATGTTGTTGCTGATGCATTGAGCCGGAAGAATGTTGCTGAGTTATCAACTTTAAAAGTGTATAATATGCAACTCATGCGAGAATTAGAAAAGATGGGAATATTACCTGTTTTTACAACAGAGGATAAACAGTCCCAATTATTCCAGATGCAGATCAAGTATTCGCTCAAAGACAGGATTTTAGAGGCCATACCAAGGGATGGTTATTTACAAGAAATAATGATAAAGGTAAAACAGGAAAACGTGCCAAACTTCACAGAACAGAATGGATTGTTGTTGATGAATGGAAGACTATGCGTTCCAGATGTGGACACCTTGCGAAAGGATATTTTATATGAAGCCCATAACACGCCTTACTCAATCCATCCTGGTAGAACAAAAATGTATCATGGTTTAAAAGAGGACTTTTGGTGGCCTGGAATGAAGAAAGATGTGGCAAAGTATATTGCTTCATGCCACACTTGCCAAGTTGTGAAAGCTGAACACCAAAAGCCTGGAGGTTACTTGCACTCATTGCCAATACCAGAATGGAAATGGGAAGATATCGCTATGGACTTTGTTTTTGGGTTACCGCGAAGTAAACAGGGTCATGACGGTATATGGGTTATCATCGATCGACTTACGAAAAGTGCACACTTTATAGCAGTTCGTCAAGATGGACCGCCAGAAAAATTGAATGAACTATATATGGATGTAATAATCAAACTTCATGGAATTCCTCGAACAATTATATCTGACCGTGATGGAAGGTTTACATCGGCAAATTGGAGGCAAATTCATACAAGATTGGGAACAAAATTATCGTTCAGTACAGCATTTCATCCCCAAACTGATGGTCAGTCAGAACGAACTATCCAGTTTTTAGAGGATCTTCTACGTATGGTCGTTTTAGATCTCAAAGGCTCATGGGAAAAATATTTGGCGCTAGTAGAATTTTCATACAATAATAGCTACCAATCTTCTATTCAAATGGCTCCGTTTGAAGCATTGTATGGTCGGCGATGCCGAACGCCGTTGAGTTGGGCAGAAGATGGTGAAAGACAGTTATTTAATAAAGAAAAAGTGGACAAGTGGCACGAAAAGATTGTACTCATCCAAAAACGAATGAAGGTGGCATAAGATCGACAGCAAAAATATTTTAATGCAAGACACCGTCATGTGGAATTTTCCATTGGTGATCTCGTATGTCTAAAAATAAAACCTTTTAAAGGAGCTTCACGGTTACGGCGACTAGGGAAATTGAGTCCACGCTTTGTGGGACCTTTTCCTGTTATTGAACGAGTTGGTGAAGTAGCTTACCGCCTGGAATTATCAGAGGACTTGCAAAGGATACACGATGTGTTTCACGTTTCAGCACTTCGGAAATATATACGGGACCCTGAAAAAGTTGTTTCAGCCGAGAGTGTTCAAATCGATGCAGACTTGTCTAGTCCAACTGAGCCAAAGCAAATAATTGATCGTCAAAGTAAGAAGTTGCGAAACAGAGATGTGAATTTTGTCCACGTATGGTGGAAAAATTATCCGCAAGATGAAGCGACTTGGGAACTAGAAGATACTATGCGAGACCTTTTCCCTTCACTATTTGCTGATAATGAAAACTAAACAATTTTCGAGGACGAAAATTCTTAAGGAGGGAAGATTTGTAACGTTCGACTTTTTCACGTAAGTTATTTATTTCGTTTTACGACATTTATGAGTTCATTGTTTTTTTTTTTTTCTATAAGTAAATCTCCCCTATGATGAATGAATTATAACAGTGTAATAAATAACTTGGGGTGTTACTAAAAGGTTGCCTAGTTGCAAGTGGTGTACTAATAAGGGTTTCCTTATAGCTAAACATTTTGGGGTGCTAATAGAGGTTTGCTATATGAATTGAAAGGTGGGCTTAATTTGGGGTTATGATGAGCTGTTAAAAGGCTATGGCTGGCATGAATTTTAAGCGGTGGGTTTTGTTTTACGTTGCCTCTTAATCTACCAGATGTCTTCGACTCTTATTATTTCTCTCCCCTCTTGACGGTATCGCCTTAGGGCACGGCGCCGATCTTCTCCATCCTCCTTCTTTTTCTCTGAATCTCACGGAAGAACTGTGCTTTTCGGGGCTGTTCAAAGATCGTGGGCAAGGAATCGCAGCTTGTGGCTTTGCTTGAGCTGGAGCTGTGTCGGATTTTGGTTTTGGGAGAAAGCGGAATTTGGTCTTTTTACCCTAAATCACTGTGAGCTTTTGATCTCTTTCTCCTCTTCCATTTCTGTTATGAAGTTGCCTTGCTGGAAAACATTAGGATATTGTTAATCTCAGTACTTTGATTTTTGGGCTTTTCTCTTGCTATGACTGGAATGGGTTCAGATCTGGTTGTGAGTTGTTCATATGGGGAGATTTCTGTTATTCTTTTATGTTGCCTCTTCAGTTAGAGGGTTTCGTTGGTTTCTTGTTGGTCGGCTACGGCAGTCCCAATTACTTGCGAGCTTATATCCTGCTGCTGCAGTTTTAGTTGCCTGTGATGTTTTCCTCTGTCCCATGAGAGCTAGCTGATAGTGAACTGGTTTGGGATTTACAATTGCTGCAGTTCCGGTTAACTGTTTTGTTCATTTTGTTTTGTTGGCCGGCTGCTTGTTCTCTTGTCTTATTGGCTATTTATGCTAGATACAACACTTGTACTGTTGCTGTTTATCTTTAATGTTACAGTCCATTAAGAGAGAGCTGTTTGTTATCCTTATGCAGTCCACTCTCTATTGTTCCCTTCAATAAGATGTGTTCCTTATGAAGAAAATCCTTAGATGTTTGAGTCACCCCTAGGAGTCGACGTCAACGCTATAGATGTGATGCAACCCCGCTAGAATACTTGTTAATTTTAATGAATGTCATAACAGATATCGCGGAGGATGGCATCCACCGGTAGAGGTGACGGTGATTTGGGGCGTGACTTGAGAAAGGAAAAAGAAGTGGTGAGACTTATCTTTTTATTTTATGCTTATATCAAGTACTTTCCCTATTGCACTATTTTAAAGAGGATGAACAGAATTTATGTTGCATGTATCATCATGAATAATATATTACTGAATAATAGTCCCGCTAAGATGTATGGCCTTGAAAGAGGCAAACAGGCGAAGGAATTCTGAGGGGAATATAAAATAGATAACTCATAAAGTTTATATATGTAAGCGAGTCGACACGAGGTTATGTTAAGGGCAAAATGAATTGCATGCACATGAATGATAAAGTACTGATGATGTACCAAACCAGTCGAGCCGAAAGGCATAAACGCGGGTTGTCCGTACTGGTTTTGGTAAAATGATGACCCGAAAGGGTGGGCCCAAAGAATGAAATGAAATGATGACTGATGAATTGATTCACTTGCCCTTAATATTTCCATGAAATGAAATGTACGTAGAATGCATATAACTGATTATTGCAATTGTTACCTCTTTTGAGATGTACACAAATAATGAATATGTTCATAATCCTGTATATTACTGATCATAGAAATGTTTATATGTTTTTTTTGGTTACATAAGCTTTAGTACCTGCTCATAAACGATTATGCATATTGTTATAATTTACTTTTCACTGTTTGCATGTACAGCAAGGTAAAGAGATAAAGTTTCACTTAGTCTTTATTTAAAGGCTAACGGTTTCCAATTCAATTTTTTTAGGTAAAGGAAAGTCACATTCAGGACCCCGTTAATGAAGTTTGCAGTGTATACGAAGGGGTATACAATCTAGTAATAAAAAAAGAAAAGATGGGCTTTTCACTTGTTCTATAAATATATAGTTGTGACATATGTAGAGTGCTTATGAACTCATGTTTTGCTTAAATAGTTAAAGTTTTGTAATAAATAATATGATTTGGTATTGTACATATTTTGGATATGATGTATGTCTATACTCATTGTGAAAAGTTAACTGTTATGTGAATGCAAATGCGCGCTCAAAGCTTTATGAATATATGTGATGATATTACCGATAATTGTGATGGACTACGGGCCGTTACAATTTAGTGGTATCAGAGCTAGGTTTTCATAAAGCCTGGCCGCAATGAGTATGTACATACCTAAAGTGAGTAAATGGTAGGAAGTGAAAACGCATGAAAACTGATTCTCGTATTTTTGTGTTAAGGATCCTTCGAGGATGGCCCAAGAAGCGAGGTCTGAAGATAATGAAACTGCACGTCAAGAACATCCTCAACAGGAACATCTGTCAGTGGAACAGACGGTGCGTCCGCAAGTGGAACAACAGGCGCAACCTCAGTTGACAGACCTCGCTCGCATATTGGCAGAAGCTATTAAAATGGTGCGGGATGTTCCTCCTACAGTTCCCTTAGTTGAAGCTGTTCTGCCATCGCAGCAAAGATATCTAGACGTGGATCTGAAGCAGTTCCTAGACTTGAAGCCGCCAGTGTTTCGTGGTGGTTTGTCTCCCCTTGAGACAGAGGATTGGATTTCGCGCATCGAGACAATATTTGAAGTAATGCTTTGTCCAGATGAGCGAAAGGTGGGCTTGGTAACGTTCCTCCTTGAAGGGGAAGCAAAGAGGTGGTGGATAAATGTTCGTGGTCGATTGGCTGGTCAAGGACAAGTCAGTATTCCTTGGACCACGTTCGTGCAGGAATTCACAGGTTGGTTCGTGCCTGAATCAGAAAAGAAGCTGCTACAAGATAAATTTTTACGGTTAGTACAGGGCCCTCGCTCCGTACTTGAATATGAAACGGAGTTTGCAAATCTCGCATTTTATGCTAAGGCTTTTGTGCCTAATGAAAAAGAGAGGTGCCGGAGGTTCCAAGAAGGATTACGCGATAGCATTCGAGCAATCTTGGTGCCTTTGGAAATCCAGAATTATGGAGCTTTGGTACAGAAAGCTCGTTTGATGGAAATAGATGCTGAAAAGACTCAAAGAAGAAGGGAGTTTGGAAAGAAGAGGGCCCAGTGGAGTCAGAGTAAGGAGTTGTCTGCAAAGACAAGTACTTCAGGGAAATCTGGTGAATCTGGGAAGCGACCTCGTCCGACAGAAAGCAACAGTGTGATGCAGCCCCAGGGACAAGAACAGAAATGTGGAAAGTGTGGAAAGGCTCACAAAGGGCAATGCTTAGTTGGCGCAATGTATGTTTTATATGTCGTCAGCCTGGGCACCGTCAGTGGGAATGTCCGAAGAGGAAAGAAGGAGAAGGCAGTGCTAGGAGAGTTCCACCTCCTCAAGGCCAAAAAGTTTTTCAAATGGGAGTGTCAAAGGAAGGAGAATCTTTTGCCTCTGCATCAACACCAGGAGGCTCAATGGTGGAAGAACGTCATGTGCAGCCTCGCGTATTCAATCTAAACCAGCAAGAGGCTACTACAGATGATACCGTGGTGACAGGTATGATTTATGCAAATGGTCATTTGGTTCGAGTTTTATTCGATACGGGAGCGAGTCATTCTTTCATTGCAACTGCTATATTAAGCCAAATATTGGCAAAACCATATACTACACAAGAAGTTCTTCACGTCACCTTGCCAAATAATCAAAAAGTACCTACACAACAAAGAGTAGTAGTATCCTTCAAACTAAATGATAAAAAGTTTATGACGGATTTAGTGGTTTTACCACTTACTGAATTTGATATAATCTTGGGAATGGACTGGTTAGTCCAGCACGAAGCAATAATTAACTGTAAAAGAAAAGAAGTTATAGTGACATGTGCAGACCAGAGTGTAACTATCTTCCGAGGGCTAGGTGAAGTATCCAAAATGTTAATCTCTGCACTAAAAGCCTCCAAGAAAATTAGAAAGGGATGTGACTCTATTTTGGTAATGGTGAAGGTAACTACAGAAGAAAAGAAAGATATTACAAGTGTCCCAGTTGTACGTGAATTTCAAGAACTTTTTCCTGAGGAATTGCCAGGACTCCCTCCTGAAAGAGAAGTTGAATTTGAAATTAACTTAGAAGAAGGAGCAAGACCAGTTGCAAAAACACCATATCGCATGGCTCCAAAAGAGTTAGCGGAATTGAAATGTCAATTACAAGAACTCATAGATAAAAATTTTATTCGACCAAGTTCATCTCCATGGGGAGCCCCAGTTTTATTTGTAAAGAAGAAGGAAGGAACATTACGTTTATGCGTGGACTATCGAGAATTGAATAAATTAACGGTGAAAAATAAGTACCCACTACCGCGCATAGATGACCTGTTTGATCAACTGGTGAACGCGAAGGTATTTTCAAAAATGGATTTGAGATCGGGTTACCATCAGTTACGAATTAAAGAGAAAGATATTTTCAAAACTGCCTTTAGCACAAGGTATGGGCATTATGAATTTGTGGTGATGCCGTTTGGGCTAACAAATGCTCCTGCCGCCTTCATGGACATGATGAATCGCATATTTAAGGATTATCTGGATAAGTTTATCATCGTGTTCATCGATGATATTTTAATTTATTCTACTTCTGAAGAAGAACATGCCCAACATTTACGGCTAGCATTGCAGAGATTAAAAGAGAGTCAACTTTATGCGAAGTTTTCGAAATGTGAATTCTGGTTGAAAGAAATATCATTTTTGGGGCACGTCATATCAGAACAGGGTTTATCTGTTGATCCAGCGAAGATTGAAGCAGTTCTCAATTGGTCGCCACCCACGAGTGTGACAGAAGTGCGGAGTTTCTTAGGTTTGGCGGGATACTATCGAAGGTTCGTCAAGGATTTCTCGAAGATTTCATTACCATTGACACAGTTAACGCGAAAGAATATGCCTTTTCAGTGGAATGAAAACTGTCAGCTTGCTTTTGAAACATTAAAGGAAAGGTTAACTACTGCTCCCGTATTAGTATTGCCTTCAGGTCCGGACGGATTTCAAATTTACAGTGATGCGTCCTACAAAGGTTTAGGCTGTGTGTTAATGCAACATAGAAGAGTAATTGCTTATGCTTCACGTCAACTGAAGGATGCTGAAAAGAATTATCCAACGCATGATCTGGAATTAGCCGCAGTAATTTTTGCATTGAAGATTTGGCGTCACTATTTGTATGGGGTGAGATGCGAAATCTTTACAGATCATAAGAGTTTAAAGTACATATTTACGCAGAAGGAACTAAATCTTCGTCAGCGTCGTTGGTTAGAGTTTATAAAAGACTATGATGTAGATATTCAATATCATCCAGGAAAGGCAAATGTTGTTGCTGATGCATTGAGCCGGAAGAATGTTGCTGAGTTATCAACTTTAAAAGTGTATAATATGCAACTCATGCGAGAATTAGAAAAGATGGGAATATTACCTGTTTTTACAACAGAGGATAAACAGTCCCAATTATTCCAGATGCAGATCAAGTATTCGCTCAAAGACAGGATTTTAGAGGCCATACCAAGGGATGGTTATTTACAAGAAATAATGATAAAGGTAAAACAGGAAAACGTGCCAAACTTCACAGAACAGAATGGATTGTTGTTGATGAATGGAAGACTATGCGTTCCAGATGTGGACACCTTGCGAAAGGATATTTTATATGAAGCCCATAACACGCCTTACTCAATCCATCCTGGTAGAACAAAAATGTATCATGGTTTAAAAGAGGACTTTTGGTGGCCTGGAATGAAGAAAGATGTGGCAAAGTATATTGCTTCATGCCACACTTGCCAAGTTGTGAAAGCTGAACACCAAAAGCCTGGAGGTTACTTGCACTCATTGCCAATACCAGAATGGAAATGGGAAGATATCGCTATGGACTTTGTTTTTGGGTTACCGCGAAGTAAACAGGGTCATGACGGTATATGGGTTATCATCGATCGACTTACGAAAAGTGCACACTTTATAGCAGTTCGTCAAGATGGACCGCCAGAAAAATTGAATGAACTATATATGGATGTAATAATCAAACTTCATGGAATTCCTCGAACAATTATATCTGACCGTGATGGAAGGTTTACATCGGCAAATTGGAGGCAAATTCATACAAGATTGGGAACAAAATTATCGTTCAGTACAGCATTTCATCCCCAAACTGATGGTCAGTCAGAACGAACTATCCAGTTTTTAGAGGATCTTCTACGTATGGTCGTTTTAGATCTCAAAGGCTCATGGGAAAAATATTTGGCGCTAGTAGAATTTTCATACAATAATAGCTACCAATCTTCTATTCAAATGGCTCCGTTTGAAGCATTGTATGGTCGGCGATGCCGAACGCCGTTGAGTTGGGCAGAAGATGGTGAAAGACAGTTATTTAATAAAGAAAAAGTGGACAAGTGGCACGAAAAGATTGTACTCATCCAAAAACGAATGAAGGTGGCACAAGATCGACAGCAAAAATATTTTAATGCAAGACACCGTCATGTGGAATTTTCCATTGGTGATCTCGTATGTCTAAAAATAAAACCTTTTAAAGGAGCTTCACGGTTACGGCGACTAGGGAAATTGAGTCCACGCTTTGTGGGACCTTTTCCTGTTATTGAACGAGTTGGTGAAGTAGCTTACCGCCTGGAATTATCAGAGGACTTGCAAAGGATACACGATGTGTTTCACGTTTCAGCACTTCGGAAATATATACGGGACCCTGAAAAAGTTGTTTCAGCCGAGAGTGTTCAAATCGATGCAGACTTGTCTAGTCCAACTGAGCCAAAGCAAATAATTGATCGTCAAAGTAAGAAGTTGCGAAACAGAGATGTGAATTTTGTCCACGTATGGTGGAAAAATTATCCGCAAGATGAAGCGACTTGGGAACTAGAAGATACTATGCGAGACCTTTTCCCTTCACTATTTGCTGATAATGAAAACTAAACAATTTTCGAGGACGAAAATTCTTAAGGAGGGAAGATTTGTAACGTTCGACTTTTTCACGTAAGTTATTTATTTCGTTTTACGACATTTATGAGTTCATTGTTTTTTTTTTTTCTATAAGTAAATCTCCCCTATGATGAATGAATTATAACAGTGTAATAAATAACTTGGGGTGTTACTAAAAGGTTGCCTAGTTGCAAGTGGTGTACTAATAAGGGTTTCCTTATAGCTAAACATTTTGGGGTGCTAATAGAGGTTTGCTATATGAATTGAAAGGTGGGCTTAATTTGGGGTTATGATGAGCTGTTAAAAGGCTATGGCTGGCATGAATTTTAAGCGGTGGGTTTTGTTTTACGTTGCCTCTTAATCTACCAGATGTCTTCGACTCTTATTATTTCTCTCCCCTCTTGACGGTATCGCCTTAGGGCACGACGCCGATCTTCTCCATCCTCCTTCTTTTTCTCTGAATCTCACGGAAGAACTGTGCTTTTCGGGGCTGTTCAAAGATCGTGGGCAAGGAATCGCAGCTTGTGGCTTTGCTTGAGCTGGAGCTGTGTCGGATTTTGGTTTTGGGAGAAAGCGGAATTTGGTCTTTTTACCCTAAATCACTGTGAGCTTTTGATCTCTTTCTCCTCTTCCATTTCTGTTATGAAGTTGCCTTGCTGGAAAACATTAGGATATTGTTAATCTCAGTACTTTGATTTTTGGGCTTTTCTCTTGCTATGACTGGAATGGGTTCAGATCTGGTTGTGAGTTGTTCATATGGGGAGATTTCTGTTATTCTTTTATGTTGCCTCTTCAGTTAGAGGGTTTCGTTGGTTTCTTGTTGGTCGGCTACGGCAGTCCCAATTACTTGCGAGCTTATATCCTGCTGCTGCAGTTTTAGTTGCCTGTGATGTTTTCCTCTGTCCCATGAGAGCTAGCTGATAGTGAACTGGTTTGGGATTTACAATTGCTGCAGTTCCGGTTAACTGTTTTGTTCATTTTGTTTTGTTGGCCGGCTGCTTGTTCTCTTGTCTTATTGGCTATTTATGCTAGATACAACACTTGTACTGTTGCTGTTTATCTTTAATGTTACAGTCCATTAAGAGAGAGCTGTTTGTTATCCTTATGCAGTCCACTCTCTATTGTTCCCTTCAATAAGATGTGTTCCTTATGAAGAAAATCCTTAGATGTTTGAGTCACCCCTAGGAGTCGACGTCAACGCTATAGATGTGATGCAACCCCGCTAGAATACTTGTTAATTTTAATGAATGTCATAACAGATATCGCGGAGGATGGCATCCACCGGTAGAGGTGACGGTGATTTGGGGCGTGACTTGAGAAAGGAAAAAGAAGTGGTGAGACTTATCTTTTTATTTTATGCTTATATCAAGTACTTTCCCTATTGCACTATTTTAAAGAGGATGAACAGAATTTATGTTGCATGTATCATCATGAATAATATATTACTGAATAATAGTCCCGCTAAGATGTATGGCCTTGAAAGAGGCAAACAGGCGAAGGAATTCTGAGGGGAATATAAAATAGATAACTCATAAAGTTTATATATGTAAGCGAGTCGACACGAGGTTATGTTAAGGGCAAAATGAATTGCATGCACATGAATGATAAAGTACTGATGATGTACCAAACCAGTCGAGCCGAAAGGCATAAACGCGGGTTGTCCGTACTGGTTTTGGTAAAATGATGACCCGAAAGGGTGGGCCCAAAGAATGAAATGAAATGATGACTGATGAATTGATTCACTTGCCCTTAATATTTCCATGAAATGAAATGTACGTAGAATGCATATAACTGATTATTGCAATTGTTACCTCTTTTGAGATGTACACAAATAATGAATATGTTCATAATCCTGTATATTACTGATCATAGAAATGTTTATATGTTTTTTTTGGTTACATAAGCTTTAGTACCTGCTCATAAACGATTATGCATATTGTTATAATTTACTTTTCACTGTTTGCATGTACAGCAAGGTAAAGAGATAAAGTTTCACTTAGTCTTTATTTAAAGGCTAACGGTTTCCAATTCAATTTTTTTAGGTAAAGGAAAGTCACATTCAGGACCCCGTTAATGAAGTTTGCAGTGTATACGAAGGGGTATACAATCTAGTAATAAAAAAAGAAAAGATGGGCTTTTCACTTGTTCTATAAATATATAGTTGTGACATATGTAGAGTGCTTATGAACTCATGTTTTGCTTAAATAGTTAAAGTTTTGTAATAAATAATAGGATTTGGTATTGTACATATTTTGGATATGATGTATGTCTATACTCATTGTGAAAAGTTAACTGTTATGTGAATGCAAATGCGCGCTCAAAGCTTTATGAATATATGTGATGATATTACCGATAATTGTGATGGACTACGGGCCGTTACAGCTCCTCGGCAAGGAGAAGTCCGAAAAGAAGGATGACGAATGGGAGGAACTGGATCTGAAGGCCATAAGCACGATTCAGTTGAGTCTATCCGATGAAGTGATGTATAACATTGTCGACGCTGAGACAACAGAGGATCTGTGGAAGAAACTGGAGGAGATGTACATGTCGAAGTCTCTCACGAATAAGCTCTACGTGAAAAGACAGTTGTACAGCTTGAGGATGTCCGAGAGTAATCAGTTACTGGAGCACATGAACGTGTTCAACAGACTTATCTCCCAGTTGCGTAGCATGGATGTTAAGGTCGAGGAGGAAGACCAGGCTCTGCTCCTGTTGTCTTCATTTCCGAAGTCCTTCGATCATCTGGTCACCACGATTCTGTATGGGAAGGACACCCTGAAGATGGAATAAGTGATGACAACGCTGCTCTCGAACGAAATGAGAAGCAAGTTGAGTCCTAGTGACGACGTGGGCTTATTCGTGAGGTGCAATGACCCAGCACGGGCTAGATCGAGAGGAAAAGGCAAGGAGGAAGACCGACCTAGGTTTAAGTCTGGAGGCAGGAATACTAAGTGCCACCACTGCAAGGAGGAGGGGCAATGGAAGAATAATTGCCCGAAGAAGAAGTCTAAGGAACAAACGCATGAGCCACATCAGGCTGCGGTGGCATCTGAGGATGAGGATGATGCCGACATTCTTCATGTTTCACCCAACCTTGAGACCACAGGTTCCTGGATCATGGATATAGGATGTTCGTACCACATGTGCCCAAACATAGAATGGTTCTCCATTTTTAGGCAGTGTGAAGGTGGTCGTGTTCGTATGGGGAACCAGTCAGAGTGCGAAGTTGTGGGAGTCGGTAACATCAGGATTAGGATGTTTGACGGAGTGGTTAGGACCCTCATCGACGTTCGGTATGTGCCCGGGTTGAGAAAGAGTTTGCTTTCTCTAGGCACTCTGGAGGCTGCTGGGTATTCTTATACCGGTAGCGGAGGATATCTGGAGGTCAGGAGAGGCGCGCAGATAGTCTTGAGAGGGGAGCATTCCGGAACGCTCTATAGACTGATTGGCACCACATGCGCGCAAAGGAAAGGCCGTGGCGAAGGTAAAATCTTCGCAGTCGTAGAGAAGAAGGGCAGAGAGTCATCTCATGAGTGCTCAGACACCGCAAAGGGAGCCATCTGGCTCAACGGTCCCACCAAGGAACTTAGGATCACTCAGGAGAAGGTGGAGTTGCACAGTGAGAATTCGAGTGCGAGTCGTCTTGCAATAGACCCGGTCTATCGTGCAAGAAAAGGCACGTCGGTGTGCGCCACCAGGAGTCGAGGGAGTTCGCTGAAGGTGTATGCATGGAGTTGCGGGAGATATCTACGGAGGGTAACGTTGCGAGAGGAGTCAAGTTCAAGAGCGGTCTTGACTTGGCTCATACTGATGCATGTTGATCGTGTCAACCCCAGGGAGGGGGGGTTTGTAGTCGCCAATAGGGGAGATCCGGGTTCGAGGTGGAGTTACGTTCGTGTGAGGCGTCAAGGTGGAGATTGTTAGGATCGTGACACCTCACAAATCCATATTCCTGAATTATCCGGATCGCGGCACATCACCGATCCATGGGATCAAGGTTTTCCTATTCTAGCAAATCCTAACTTAGGATATTATTCTCCCCATTGATGAGGGCCGGTTGGCGTTTTTCCATGTGTAGCCTGGGCATTCATGGCCATAGATTTCTCTCCTTATTTGGAGATTGGTTTTTCCCCTATTTATAGAGGCCGATTCTTGGTGATGATTGCGACCCAATTGAGAGCCAGCGAAAACAGAGAGGAGTTCATTCGGATCAGGGGCGGCGCAGAGACTCAGGTGGCCGGAGTTCTTTCTTCGGCCAGCAGCTGCGCGCAGCGGAAGTTCCAGGCGTCGACTCCTTCGGCTTCAGGCGGCATTCAGGCCAGGCTTCAGCCGAGCGGCGGCAGTCCAGCGGAGACCGGTCGGTTCTTGGAATCGACATCAGGCCGGCGGCTCCATTGAAGTCCAGGCGGCGGGATTGGGAAGGAGGTAGTGCTGTCTAGGTGCGGGCGGCAGTCTCAGGCTCCGGCGGATCCAGGAGGAAGAATATAGGCGATATCGCCAGGCGACAGCAACGGCGATAGCAGCGACGACATCAGTATTCCTCAATTTTTCTGTCATTTTTCCGTTTCTGTTTGACCGTGTATCGGTCATCGTTGTAACTCCTGTAACCTCAGTTTATAGTGGATTTCCCGGCGCGCTCTCCCCGTGGACGTAGGATCCCATCTCTGAACCACGTAATATCTCTTTGTCGTCTGTGCGTGCTTGAAATCTCATTCCGTACTTATTTATTTTGCGCTATTGCTTGTGCTCAATTTATTCCGTTGCGCTACCGCAGTTCTCAATCCGATTGCATAACACTGGTCTAGGTATAACTCTGTGTCTTGTAAAGTTGCTCCTGTACACTTGAATGCAAACATCTCAAAATAGTTTATTGCTCCCGCAAACATCTCAAAATAGTTTAA
This sequence comes from Dactylorhiza incarnata, assembly GCA_033032865.1. NCBI lineage: Eukaryota > Viridiplantae > Streptophyta > Magnoliopsida > Asparagales > Orchidaceae > Dactylorhiza > Dactylorhiza incarnata. The sequence continues at coordinate 647,180 of JAWHQI010000067.1, forward strand.
ACTATTCAATGCTTGACTTACCAAAACAGTTTAAACTATTCTGCGGTGGAGAGGAGAGTGGAGAGGGGTTTAGGGTTCAAGTAAATAAAATAAAACATTAAATATTAAAGAAGATAATTATTTCTAATATATTTCTATTTTATACAGTTGCTGATGTTGGGGTTTAGGGTTTAAACCTGCAGTGCAGCTTATTCTTGAGATGGTCTGAAGCATAAAGATTGATGTTTACTTGTTGACATAAATGAAGTGTCTTTTTCTAATCAGTATTGTTGTATCAAGGAAGTTAATGATTTGTTATACATTAATTTTGCAGTATGATCATGGGAATGATTATAGAGAGAGCGACAGAGGTATTTAATATCAGAATATGCTGTTTTGCTTACTCCATTGTTGGTGCTCTAATTTATATTTATTATCTAGCCGTTGAGTTCAGCTTAAGTAATACTCCATTGTTTTGCAGTCTTGCAGATGGCCACTCGGATTGCTTTACCTTCCGAAGGATCTCAAGGAAATGTACATACTGGTGGTCTGCCTCCATGGTTAGATATGTGTGATGAACGGGATGAAAATCTAGTCAACTTTGGATTACAAATGAATAACAATCCTTCTCCAGTACAAAAGGGGAAGTCCAAGAAGATGAACCCTAAACGTGTGGGGGCTGCATGGGCAGAGAAGAGAAGGATTGAACATTGTTTTTTCAGATTTTCTTCAAAATAGAATGTGGTTATAGCCTTTGGTAATTGTGGTTCAATTTGAGATGACATGCTATTTTTCCTTTTTTTTGTTTGAAATGATCTTCTGGATTGGAGTGGATCTCATGGATCGTGGTTTTATTTTTTTTAAAACGCCGCAACCTTTAGCGGCGTTTTTTCTAAAAAACGCTGCTAACCTTTGGCGGCGTTTTTTTAAAAAAACGCCGCTAACCTTTGGCGGTGCGTTTTTAAAAAAACACCGCTAACTTTTAGCGGCGTTTTTTTAAAAAACGCCGCTAATGTCCTGACTTTTCGCGGCGGTCTCTACCGCGGCGCTTTTGCGGCGTTTTTTCAAGCGCCGCGAAAGCTTCCGCGGCGCTTGAAAAACGCCGCGAAAGGCATAAAAAAATGCCGCGGTAGACCTGTTTTGTTGTAGTGGAAATGAAAAGACATATAAAAGCTGAAATAATATCCGTCCCAACCGTCTTAAATAAGTGCTAAAGAAAATTAGCCTCTTATTCAAGATGTGGGTGGTATAAACAGTTATATAAAGACTGAAATAAAGCTATGTTAAAAAAAGGGAAAAAGAAACAAAAACGAAAGAAAACGTTAAAACGAAAGCGATAAATAAAACGTTGAAAGAAAAGCAATAAACCTAAATTATGAAAGCAATAAACCTAAATTAAGAAAACAATAAATCTAAGCTATGAAAGCAATAAACCTAAGTTATGAAAGCAATAAACTATTCTCATACACACACACACTAACATAAATTGAAAATGAAGATGATCCAAATGAGAAAAATAACTTTTTATTTCTAAAACACGCATTACAACTAGACTAGGAAGGCGAAAAATTACAAACGAACATAAACTTAATTGCATAAACAAAAACTCACATCCACTCAAAAGAACTCAGAAAAACATTACAAACACTCAAAATTTGATGAAATTTCCTTCAGCCGAGCCCTCCTATTTTAGGCAAAATATTATTTTTACACGCCCTAGGTCAAGGGCGTGTCTTGTGTGTCACGACCGTGACTTAGGGCGTGACATTTGCTCGGTTGTAACGGACGCCTTCTCGAAGGATCCGTCGTCAAATAAGGCTGCACACGGGTGTGTCTTGATGGGTCACGGGCGTGACTATGGGCGGCACATATCTGCTTTAACTGGGGCGTGACGGCTGGCGTGTGCGCTGGATTCTGGCGGGCGCGGAGAGGGATTCGTCGAACGCAGAGAGAGTTCGTCGAACGCAGAGAGAGTTCGTCGAACGCTGAGACAGTTCGTCGGACGCTGAGACGTGTTCGTCGAACACTTGATGGGGGAGGGTTCGTCGAACGCTGGGCGCTTTTCGTCGAACGCAGGGGCAGAGAGCGTTCGTCGAACGCAGCTCGATTTTCGTCGAACGCAGAGAGAGTTCGCCGTTCGTCGAACGCTGAGAGAGTTTGCCGCTCGTCGAACGCTGAGAGAGTTCGCCGTTCGTCGAACGCTGAGAAGTTGGCGTTTTAAAATTACACGCCCTTGGGTCACGGGCGTGACTCAGGGGCGCGACTTGATAAAAAATTGTCAAAATCTGTAAAAACAAAAATAAAGCTAAGTTAGTAACAAAAATAATAAAACAAGCAATTTATTTATTAATTTACATAAAAAATTTACAATATTAATTAAAACTATACTAATAACTATACTAAAAATACATATATTTTACTACTCATCACGCCTCTTCTGGCGACAGCCACAGAGGCCAGGTCTCGCATGCCTTCCTGCGAGTTCCCCTCGGCTTTGGGAGAGTGATGAGCTGGAAGGAAGATTGAGCTTGCCGAGCTGAGCTGCCGTGGAGCGGATCCGCCGAGACGGGACGGAAATAACCGCTGAGACGGCTTACCCTCTCAACCCTACCGCTGAGGCAAAATCAGTTTCCGTTCGTCGAGCGCAGGAAGGATTTCGTCGAACGCCGAGCTGAGTTCGCCGATCTCAATTGAAGCTTGGCGTTCGTCGAACGCGGAAGGGATTTCGTCGAACGCCGAGCTGAGTTCGCCGATCTCAACTGAAGCTCGGCGTTCGTCGAACGCGGAAGGGATTTCGTCTATGTCCGGGGTTATACAGCGCCATTCACGACTCTGGCCCATTCGCGCTCGCGTGGCTTTCGCCGCGAGTAATCCTTGAGGCACTGCTGCCGAGTAGTCCTTGAAGCGCTGCGTGGGGGCACCATACGCGAGTGGTCTGTGAGCTCCCCGCCCGCTGCTCGCTCTCGCCTAGATGGGATCGCACCTGGCTTGTCCCAGCGCTGGACTTCTCCCGGTTTGAAGTTTGACTACAGCTTGATTCCGCCTTCTCGTTCGAGGCGAACCCGAGGTTGTACATGCGATGTGTTTTCGGAGTTCGCGTGGATACCTCTAGCTAGAGACACGGATATCATTACGCGTTTGCATTCAGACGACAGTTATCCTTCTCGAAATCTGATTTCGACACTAATAAAATGCTCATTTATTGATTAGCTATGTTTCGCATGGATCATGTCGAGGATTTTCTATATTTCAGCTACACATTTGATGCCCATAAAACACAACAAAAAAATACTATACCGAAATACATGCTAATTAAATTTTTTCTTTTAAATCTGGTAATATCTCTCATTTTAGAATTGCTTGCAATGTTTTGATAATCATATGCTCCCACCGAAATACATGAGATTTTTAATAACTGACTGTCTTTTTTTTATAGCAGAGATATGCGTGGGAAAGAACACGGAAAATGATTTCACTAAATTTCGGACCGGGAACATGACCTATCTATCGCAAGAATATTTCTTTTATTAGGACGATAACACTAAGAGGAAAAATTGCCAACCGCCGCCACCGCACACACGCCGCAAAGGCCTAGCCGTCCGGCCGACCGCCCATGGCCACACGCCCGCGACCGACGCACGGCCAGGCGGCCGGCCGCCCATGGCCGCACACCCGCGGCGTGCGGCCTGGCCGTGCTAGGTCGCCCAGCCGGCCCCGCTTGGCCGCATGTCTTCGGCACGTGCGTCCATTCCGCCGGCCGGCCGGCGCGTGCTTCGCGGCCGGCCGCCTCGCCCAAGGCCGACCACCCGGTCGGTCAGGTTCGGCCACACGGCCGAGAGGCCGCGACAGGCCTTGGGCCTTATGGCCGGCCGCTCGGGGCCAGCCGCTCCCTCGGCCGGCCGCCCAAGGCGGGCCACGCCCTCGGCCGGCCGCCCTCCCGGCCTCCCTTCCTCGCCGGCGTCCCCCCTCGCCGACCAATCATCCTCGCCAGCCGAAGTACGCCGCCGTCCGATCGTCCGCTTGTGTTATCCACTTTCGATTGATCCAGTAACCATCGGCGTAACCCCTGGCGTAACCGCCTATAGTGGGCGGGTGCGGGTATCCGAAATAACACTGGTTTGCGTATAGAGAATTATTTAATTAATGCGCGTAATAATTCTTATAAAATCGGTCTTCATTTAGTAATTTTGGTGGTTACGGCATGCAATTATCCGCAGTAACCACCATAACTACCTCTGGTGCCTATAAATAGAGCCCCAAGGTTTTTCTTTTCCTCATTCTATTCTCTTCCTCCTCCCTCCTAAGTTCAAGAGAGTTTTCAGAGAGAAAGCTCTCTTGAAGATCTCCCTCCACTTCAAGGCCGTACTTGAAGAAATCTTCGAGCCCCTCGAAGATAGAAGAGGAATCATGTCCACCTTCAGGAAGAGTGCACAGGTTCCAGAGTACCCAAGACCCAGAACGCCAAATTCTAGAGCGCGCTTCCAGAACGCACACAAGTCTCCAGAGCACTCCATAGCACGGTGCTACCCACCGCTGCAAGGAAGAAGTAGAAGCTTCGTGAGCGGTGGCCTGTCACCCTCCGAACGCCTCTCTCCCCCCAAAGTTGTAACGGGGAGCGGCCTGTCGCCATAGGTTTCTCGAGAAATCTCTGTAAAGAAGCTGCAAATAGTGAAGTTTGGTCGGCATCGTCCCGTCCACGTGGTTTTTTACCACTTTCCGGGGTTTTCCACGCTAAAATGATTCTTTGCCATCCGTCTCGACTCTCAGTAACTGATTGCGCGCTCGACCGCTCCCGGGCTAAAACGGTTCGTTCTGAACTAGTTTTAGGAGCCTTGAGTAGATCGCAACAATTCAATTCTATTTAATTGATGAAAATTATGATTTTTTATTTTGTTAATATTCTATATCCTATTCATTATTCTTTCGTATAGAAAGATAAAATTTCAAAAGGAAGATTGGCTTGCGGCATATATATCAAAGAGTATAAAATAATGATATGACCAACCAATGTGGACAAAAAATATCACCGTGCCAAATCAAAGAGCATGTTTGGCAAGACAATGATTATGACCACACCAAGAAAAAAAATCTAATTTTGAACATAAAAGTAAAAGAATTTTCTTGTGTGAGATCGGACGTTCACGAACGATAGTTCATAATCATCACGTTCATGACCGCCATCACAATGCCAAATCGAGTCTAAGAGATCATTTTTTTTAAGAATATATAATTATATATTAATTGAGTATACATTTTGCTAACTTGGATTTCGAAGAAAGCTCCAAAATGACTTATCACCAAAACCATGCAATTTGTCTCAATGTGTTAGGCATGGTAAAATCACAACGTTGCTTATTCATTGTGATCGTTGCTTATTCATGCAATTTGTCTCATTGTGAACGTTGCTTATTCATGGTAAAATCACAACGTTGCTTATTCTCTTATGTAAGTTTCGTCACATGCCAAAATTTAAAAAATATTCCCAATGAACTTTATTGAAGAAATTTTTGTTAAAATTTGTGATCTAGAAGTGATCAAGAAATTAATTTTACTGTTAACATAATGTGACATATTAAATGTTTTTTATTAAATGTTGTGTTACTTGCATGAATGTTTTTTCCTAGTGTTTACATGTGAAACATCGCAATGATCTTTAATGAAGAATTTTTTGTTGAAATATGTGATCTAAACGACTAAAAGTGATCAAGAGATTAGTTTTACTGTCAACGGAAGAAAATAGGATAAATGGTGTTGATTTTTATTTATATTAGATATAAATGAAAAAATAAAGTCCAAAAATGTGAATTTATGATGTTTAATCAATTGTGAATTAATTAAATATGAATCAAGGATAAATGCTTATTGAATTGGATTCGAATTGTCTGTTAAGGCAAAATTTGACGCACATCGATTTAAGAAATCGACATCGTCGATTAGAATTCTACGCACGTCGATTTGGGTTATCGACACGCATCGATTTGATTTGCGCTTAACAGAAATGTCACAGAGAATTTCGACACACGTCGATTTGAGAAATCGACTTACGTCAATTTATTCTGCGTTTAACAAAAAATTTCACTTATTTGTCGGTTTTGAACTGTAAAAACAATTATCCCATTATAATAATTTTCACTCTGAAGAGATTTTAGAAATCTCTCTACTCCCTCGAAGAAAATAATGGCAGTTTGAGAAACTGAAGCATTATTCTTGTAGTGTTATTCGTTAGAGGGAAATCGTTCTGTGTAGAGAGGAACAAAGAAGAGTCTCTGCACGAAAATGTAGTATTTCATTGCAAAGAAAAACGATCATTTTCTAACCCTGATACCGTTGGACGGGCTGTGTGGAGCTTTCAGTGTTCATGTGGATATCAATACAGACTTAAATTTTGTTCTTCGTTTGGTTCTCAAATCCGTCACAATCTTCACGAAATTTAATTTCGTCACATATATATGTTTAATTTCTTGATTTGGCATGATTTCTTGGCATGAGTTCTCGCATTTCGTTGTGCATTGGATGCACGGGCGGACCCAGGTTAAGAAACGTCCGGGCACGTACCCAGGCGTGAAAACAGCAGAATTCCGCTGCCTAAACCCTGTATTTCCTTTTCGATCTCGCGAACGCCTGGAATTTGGATCGCTTGCTCCCTAATCTTCCACTGCGTGCTCTCCTGCTTACTCCACGTTGTCCACTCGTCCTCGACGGCCGACGCCTTCGTCTCCGAGTGTCTGAGTAGCAGCATGTATCTTCTTCTTCGCCCGGACCGCCCCTGCAGCCGGCAGGTATCTTCTTCTCCGCCCGCCCCTGCTTACTTCTTTTTCGAGCGGGTATCTCCGCCACCCTCCTCTTCTGCTTCGATTTTCTGGAGGCTGGAGCAGTCAGCAAAAGTGCAAAACCAGTCATCGAGAGCAGCTGAGAACTGAGCAGGTATCATTTCAAATTTCAGTCATCTTCTTGAATCCTTGATTTAGGGCTTCAATTTTTTTGTTGCTTTTTCAAGAATTTATTCACTTGCTCTTTCCAGAATTTTGAAATATTTGTAAGTTGTAACTTCTGTAATGAGATTACCTTATAACTCATTGGATTAATGAATGATTTCTGCAAGCTCTCCACTCAGCCGTTTTGATTTCTGCTTTTGTCCTCATTTTAATGGTTGTTATAGTGCTATTGATGGTTTGGAGAACTGGGAATATGACTCTTCATAGAAATTTGCCTCTTTCTTCGTCTGACCAATGAGTTGTTTTTTAGTCTTCATAGAAATTTTTTAGTTTCAACAACGATTGCATGTTAAAATTTATTGTGCCCGGGCTACGCCAAAATCCTAGTTCCGCTCTGATTGGATGAACATTGAGAACCCAATGATAATTTGAATCTATTCTCGATTTATGTGCTTTGATATATGTTCTTTTTCCAAAACAGCTCTCTGTCATCTCCCCTCGATCTCTTATTTTTCTGTAAACATAATTTTTTTGCTCTAACTCAGATCGATGATTGTACAAGGTGTGTTACGGAAACCAGAGGAGAATGAAAATCACATTATTAAAATAAAACAAGTTGTCGACGCACAAATCGTCATATTTGAGTTAGGATTCAAGCCATATAATTAGCATAGTAGAGAACGAGTCGGGACACTGAACCTTTGGATCGGAAAAAAGATAACCACATTATTAAAATAAAACATGATATGCTCGTAAGAAAATATTGAAATTTATACATATCAAACATTACATGATGGCTTATTATCCAATATATATATCGGAATAACTAAATGATACATTCAGAAAATAGATGAACAAATTTACATTATTAAACTAAATGATACATGGTTTGCTTAATTACAGCTTGCATCTTACTAACTTTCAAAATTACAATTACCTCATCTCAATGTTTACATTTCATAACATCCATGCACAAAAAGATCCCTATGAAGATTTAATCAAAGGGGATTCTTTTGTTAATGAATGTTAGAAAATGTAAACATTGAGGGGAGGATTTTGTAATTTCAAAAGTTAGAGATGTGCAAGTTGTAATTAAACAAATTTCGTGGGGAGGTTTCGGTAAATAACTCTCTATAATTAAATGATACAATATATTGGATGATATATTGCTCACCTAATCCAGAACAAATCCCTGATCCTTGAATCAGAAGAAAATGGAGAAATAACAATACAATCATTGGACTTGTCCGGAAATCTTAGCCGTCCGTTTATAACATCTCCTCCTTGCTCGATCATGGCCCTGCAAAGGGGACATGTAGTTTTACTCGAAGTCATCGGCGCCTTCCCCCTCTTGATCTTCACCCACCCATCAAAACACTGCTTGTGGAACACATGCCCGCATCTCAAAGCAATATCAACGGCACAAGTAGTCACCCCATCCTCACCCGCGCTCTCAATCTTGCAGAGACAGATAACACATTCTGTTCCATCGCCATTAACCTCTTCTTCTTCTTCCTCGGAGCTCACAAAGAATGCTCTCACGAAGCTTGAAATCTTGCCTTCCATCCATAGCTTGGAGAAGGAGTTCATGGCGGCACCGACCAGACCAGAACTGAGCTTCTATATATCCATTGATTATTTTTCTGATCTATACTTTGCAGGCATATAGTTCTGAACTCTTAATTTATATTAGTTAAAAAAGTATCTGCTGTTAATTAATATATAAGTCGCGCGCTCAGCAATGTCATGATTGCTGAATGTTTTATAAATGCTCTGTGGTAGTATGATAACTCTGTCGGAATTAATTACTAGGGGATCGAGGTAACGGGAATTTATTGTGACGAATGATTTTTATTATTAAAGGTTGTTGGGATATTACGCAGAAACAATCCCCTAGGCACAACCAAATAATACAGAGTAACAAGCGCATGAAATCTGAACAAGAAACGCAGCATAAATAAATCATATAACTGCAAAATATATAACAAGAAATGTACCGACGTCCGTTACAGAATACACCGCGGAGAGCCGGACTCGCTCGACCCGCGGGAGAGATAATAATCTGGACTGCAATCCGCTAGCACAGCGGACGCACAAGGTTCATCGAACCTTCAACGTCGACGTCCGACGTTCAACCGCACCACCACTGGAGAAGCACCGTCAAGGCAAACTGCACCCGCGCACGCCATCGACGCCAAGCCGCACCACCGGAGAGGAACACCATCAAGGCCACTGCACTCCCGCATGCCTTCACCATCACGCCCGCACCACCGGAGAGAAACTCCGTCAAGGCCACTGCACCACCGCAAGCCTTCGCCGCCATGCCCGCACCGCCATTATCTCCTCACGTCGCCGCCATCGCACGGTGTTGCACCAACGGCAACCACCGGCGGAACCTCTACAGGGGTCTCCCACCCCTCGCGGCACCAAGAGCAAGACGACGGCGGCGGCGACAGCGGCTTCCCTCCAACGCGAGCAAGATGGCAGATTTCTTCTCTCCTTCACGGTTTGAATCCAGGCGGCTCTCTCATGGCGATTTTCTTCACGCCATCATACCACCCAAAGGACCACAAGGCTGGTTCCTTTATAACCTCACGCAAGAGAGAGAGAGAGAGAGAGCTCTCTCTCTCTAAAAGGAAAGCAAAAACTGCGGTTCAATCCATTCACGTGAACAACAAGCTACAATATATAACTATATTATAATAGCAACATGGCTGGCGTGAATCACGGTTCTGGCTCTCTTCCCAAAAACTGCAGGCAGTTACTATATTCACGTGGCTAGCATTAATATAGGCAATATTGTTTCATTTGGTTTATTTCCTTTCTCTCTCCATCTATCTAGAGAGAGAAATGTCATTCATGACATTTCCAAATCCGTATCCAAACCAAAAATAACAATCACCACCTTGATTTGGGATTCGGAGCCACCACCTGCACGAAGCATCAACTGCACCAAGCTATTCTGCACGTAGCACCACCTCAGTCCGAGGCATCAATCGACCTGCTCCAGTCGACTCATCTCTGCTCTGGCTCAACCCGTGAATGTCGTCGCAACCCGATCGTAGAAACAGACTCGCATAATCCGAGTCCCAGAAGGACGATCCTCTGCACTACCACGACAATCCACCATGTCGTCCACAGAAATCATGGGTACACCACCACACATCATGGTCCCCATCAGCCGGTACAAACTACCGCACTGCACAGCTCTCCTGAGCATGGTCCGCCCTCACTCCACCATCAGGACTCCTCCTCAGGCCACCCAACCGTAGCCACCTGAATCCAATTTGCTCAGTGATGTCAAACATCTAGCTGTCAGAGTCGCACAGACTCTCAGTGATGGTGAGGACCTCATCACTCTGCACCCTGACTCAGCTGCCACCCAGTCTGCACCCTGGTCTCGAGATCCTTTTGCACGCTGCGAACTTGCACTCCTGTGTGACTGCACTGTCTGCAATGGTAAAATACCATACCATCCTTCGACCCGGATCGAGATCGTGCTCCACTCAATCCCTTGCCAAACTGCCTCACCTTACCCATCCGCTGCTGCCAAGATGTGACCGCCCTCAGGAGTAGGGCCCACTAACATCTGTCTGGATAGCACTGCAATCGTGACCTCCACCAGCTCCACCGTATCCTTCTCATACAAGAGCATCGTCACTAAGGCCGGGTAAAAATATGTGAGCGAGGAAAGAAGTGAAAATGGGCCTTCACGTCCTCCTCCGTCTTTGCACCAGCTGTCTCTAACTGGCACAAAAATCAAATTTGAACACGTCTTGTGTTCCTCCAGATAATCACCTCCCTGTAACAAAACTGCGGTTATCATGACCATCTCATGCAATACCACCTGTAATAGGTCAAACCCGCCACTGTCGCACTTCTTCAAAAAAACTGTCCAGAAACATGTTCTTCCCTGTCATGGTTGTCCTACAACACGACCAGCAGACCTGATTAATTCAAAGGTCAGATTTGAAAAGATGGGGAGCGGACCTAGTCGTCACCCACCGTAGTCAAACCTTTCCTCGAATGTCCAATCAGTCGCCTACGAACCTGGCTCTGATACCACTTGTTGGGATATTACGCAGAAACAATCCCCTAGGCACAACCAAATAATACAGAGTAACAAGCGCATGAAATCTGAACAAGAAATGCAGCATAAATAAATCATATAACTGCAAAATATATAACAAGAAATGTACCGACGTCCGTTACAGAATACACCGCGGAGAGCCGGACTCGCTCGACCCGCGTGAGAGATAATAATCTGGACTGCAATCCGCTAGCACAGCGGACACACAAGGTTCATCGAACCTTCAACGTCGACGTCTGACGTTCAACCGCAGCACCATTGGAGAAGCACCGTCAAGGCAAACTGCACCCGCGCACGCCATCGACGCCAAGCCGCACCACCGGAGAGGAACACCATCAAGGCCACTGCACTCCCGCATGCCTTCACCATCACGCCCGCACCACCGGAGAGAAACTCCGTCAAGGCCACTGCACCACCGCAAGCCTTCGCCTCCATGCCCGCACCGCCATTATCTCCTCACGTCGCCGCCATCGCACGGTGTTGCACCAACGGCAACCACCGGCGGAACCTCTACAGGGGTCTCCCACCCCTCGCGGCACCAAGAGCAAGACGACGGCGGCGGCGACAGCGGCTTCCCTCCAACGCGAGCAAGATGGCAGATTTCTTCTCTCCTTCACGGTTTGAATCCAGGCGGCTCTCTCATGGCGATTTTCTTCACGCCATCATACCACCCAAAGGACCACAAGGCTGGTTCCTTTATAACCTCACGCAAGAGAGAGAGAGAGAGCTCTCTCTCTCTAAAAGGAAAGCAAAAACTGCGGTTCAATCCATTCATGTGAACAGCAAGCTACAATATATAACTATATTATAATAGCAACATGGCTGGCGTGAATCACGGTTCTGGCTCTCTTCCCCAAAACTGCAGGCAGTTACTATATTCACGTGGCTAGCATTAATATAGGCAATATTGTTTCATTTGGTTTATTTACTTTCTCTCTCCATCTATCTAGAGAGAGAAATGTCATTCATGACATTTCCAAATCCGTATCCAAACCAAAAATAACAAAGGTCTCCACACAAACATAAGTATTGTGTGGATTTATTTTTGTCCGTTGGATCAACAATCCAATCATCAGCCAATCGTGCAAAAAAAATGTTGGGGATCACTCGACGCACTCATTAGATCGGTCGAATTGAACCGTCTCAGCTTTAGAGTGAGGAGGGCGCACAATCAGTTAAAGAAAAACGAGACAGCAAACAAGAAAACGTTTTACGTGGAAAATCCAAAAATGGTGAAAAACCATGGGGCCGGATCGGTACCGACCAAATTCACTATCTTTTTTGGTGTTACAAATTGCAGAATGCAAGAGTATGACAAACCACTGCTCGTTGCCCTGGGATCCTAGATTTACCCCTTGGGGTGCATGTAGAGCTTTATGAAGAACATGTAGTCAAAAGCTATAGAATGGTCATGAAACTTGGTGGATAGGTTCATAGGGTGTAAATAGGCCCTAGGTAAATTTATAAGAATTTTAGGAACAATTATTCGTTTTGGACTATGTCATAATCCCTTTAGAGAAATTTCTTATAAGAGATGATTACATGATCAAAAGGTCTTGGATGATGATGAAACCTTGGCAGTGCCTTTATAATCATGGTTTAGACCTCTGGTAATTTTTGTGTATTTATATAAATTATTTAATCAGTATTTCATTCACAAGACACCTGTTTTATCTTAGGCTTAGGAAAAATATTTGAGGGTCCAATACTCATTGTTAAATTGTAAAAATTGGTGATAGGACATTTCAAAACATTAGGAAGCTCTGTGAATTTTTATAGAATTTCTGAAGAATTAAATTAGTAGGCTACTTCACAACTTTTACTATTTAAGGTTTTCTTAAAATATTTATTTTAGTGAGAAAATGATTCCCTTAAATCCTGAAACTTAGTCAGTAGGCTTTTCTGATGAATACAAGAGTTTGGTAATTTTCCCAGAATTTTAGTGTTGAGCTTTTTGGTGGTTCCTTCACAAATTCACAAGTTTGGATAGATGACAAATAATAAAATAGAGGACAATTTCTTGCTTTAAAAATATGATATGTTGTATTTGCTATTATTTAGTCATCATAGATTTATCATAATATTTGGAGAGCCATATCATAAGAATTCCTTATACTTCGTGTTCATTTTCAAACCTGGCAAATGTTTGGAGAAATTAAAAATAAATACTAAGTAATTAAGGAAAAATATGATTCTCTGGATTTAGTCTTATAACATCATGATAGACCCCCAGTATTTATCTTGAGTCAGTTGGATGACTATTGGGAGTACCTCTAATTACAAGCTTCATATAGTTAGTTTGGTCTGCGTTTAGTAAAACTGTGGAACTTGGGTAACTAGTGACCTACTAAGTGGGAATGGCATGTAGTTGGTGTACATGATCAGGATGAAGAGATTTAGGTCACCAAAAAGGAGTTATTTATTAAGAGTGCTTGGTGAGTTAAGGGTAAGGTAGTGCTTGGGATTGACGAAGGATCGTCTTTTCCCTAGCGTGTCATAAAGCACTTAGGTTTAACTCAAGTGAAATGATAAGAGGGGTGTTCTTATGGGTAGATACCAACAACACTAAGTGTCTTGAGAAAGGGAACTTTGGGGTTTCATCCCATTGTGGTTCCTAGTATCGTAGCGAGCCCCTCACAGGGTAATCCTCGGGAAGTCCAAGATTAACCATAAATTATAGGGTTAAGTTGTATACAAGATTAACTTAATAATACTCTCACCCACACCCCGTTATCACGAGAATATTAGTCAGTTTGGTCTTACGAGCGGTAGGCTCGGTGGTTGTAGCAGTAGACTAATTAGTCTGGTGAGCTTGAGACTCAGTAAGGTTTGTTGGTACGAACGGGTTGGTCCGGCGAGCCGGTGGCTCGGAAGGTTATGGTCACGGGCGGGATAGACCGGGGAGCTTATGGCTCGGAGATAGATAGTAGAACATGTTTGCATGTGCACGATGGTGGTGGGTCTTCAGTATTGGACGGTCGTTCACACCGACGTCAATATGTTGACTCGGCAAGTGTGGAATTTGCACTTAGCCATAAAAGTCTGGTGGTCCAGCCAGTAAGAGTACGCAGATGCTCCGCGGTTTTGCATTGAGGCGTATGATAGGTCTAGGTTAGGTTGTGTGAATACCAACCTAGAGGTGGGCGAGGCCCAACCCACCGCTTCTGTTTGCCACTACGGGAGTATCCTGGGATTCTTGCTAGCTCCAAAAAGGGGAAACTAAAGGTTTGTGCGCATAGAGTCGAAGTGTGTGAGTTGCACTTGTATGAACATAGCATAAACTGCATACCTTGCATGTCATAGCATAAACATTGCATTTCAACCCCTACCCCTATCGTATAAGTCGGTTATGAGACTTCTTATATGATATGCCATGTTAAACGACCCCTAGGTCTATAGGTTTGTATGAGCATTCATATAAATCAATGGTTACTTTTCTTTTATTATTGTCTTTACTTACCGCACTTTACTTACTCTTTACCTGCTCTTACTATGCATTATTAACTGCTTCGATTATGTATATATATACTTGAGTAGTGGTAGAACTCTTCCTGTAGATTATGCCCCGTCATCTGCTTTTTGATTATACTCCTTGTTGTCCTCCGCTTCATCCTTCCCACACGGTGCCTAGGAGCCATTGGAGTGGGGTGGGGAACATAAGGCTTAGTCTTTTTGACTAACGGTCGGTGGACCATATCATTTTAGGGGATCGAGGAGACGCAGCAACACCAGAGGCCGATGCAGACGGAGGCAGGCCAGTGCAGTACATGAGCACAGGATTCAGGATCAGTGAGTGATTAGGAGTTAGCTTCCGCGAGTGATCTTGTAGTGAGGATATGATGTACAGGGCATGAGCCCTTTATTATTGTAACCCTTGTTATCTTTTTATTCAGTTATATTATGTTGACATTTTTATATTTTTCATGTTGATTCTGTGGACTTGTCTTCTTTAATGCACTTTTCTTTGTGATCAATTTGGCCGGCAGGATCAGCGTTTTGTAGTGGCGACCTTCCCGAGTGAAGGTGTCACCGCAAAGCGGCGGTTCTGGGCCTAAGACCTGGTGTTTGAAAAAAAAATGGGGTCTTACAATGGAGGCCCAGCACCAGATATCCACCGCAAGATTATATCTTGCTTACTGATGGTGGTGATCCTGAGTATTTTGTGGAGGCTCAGAGATCTGAAGACAGAGAGTCTTGGGCAGCAGCGATGGAGGAGGAGTTGGACTCGCTCTAAAAGAACGAGACCTATGACTTGGTCAGACTACCAAAGGGGAGGAAAGCTTTGAAGAACAAATGGGTCTTCAAGCTGAAGTCTGATGAAAATATTCCCCAGAGGTACAAGGCATGGTTGGTAGTTAAAGGGTTCAGTCAAAGACATGGTGTAGACTTTGATGAGATATTTTCACCACTTGTGAAAATGTCCTCAATCAGACTGGTGTTGGGTTTGGCTGCCTCCATGAATCTTAAAGTTGAGCAGATGGATGTCAAGACTGCTTTTCTGCATGGAGATCTGGAGGAGGAGCTGTACATGGAGCAGCCCGAAGGTTTTGAAGCCAAGGGCAAGGAGCATTTGGTCTGCCGACTCAAGAAGAGTCTTTATGGGTTGAAGTAAGCACCCAGGCAGTGGTACAAGAAGTTTGACTCCTTCATGCTGAAGAACAAGTTCCAAAGGACCAGGGCTGATCACTGTGTCTATGTGAAGAGGACTGAAAGGACTTTTATAGTTCTGCTACTGTATGTGGATGACATGTTGATTGTCGGTGATGACAAGACCAGTATTGTTGAGCTGAAGAAAGAGCTCGGTGGGTGCTTTGAGATGAAGGACTTGGGACCAGCAAAGAAGATCCTAGGGATGAAGATCACCAGGGATAGGAGTTGTTGGAACATGGTCTTCCGCATCTCCTAGGTTTGAGAATAACAAATCCTATGTGTATTTGATCTTGTGTATTCAAGTGTGCAGGTTAACATAGTCCATATGACTCAATGAGTACTCATGATTACTGCCCCCAAAATTGAGGCCATAATTCGAACAAGCTCACTATCGCCGGCGGTAGCGATATCGCCCGGCGATAGCATTGATTAGCGCCATTTCGGAAGCAATTTAAGAAGGATGTTAGCGCCTGGCGGTAGAGGATAGCGCCGGCGGTAGCGTGACGCACATAAGGCATAGAGCAAGCGGTTGCTGCGGATGGGAGATTCTGCCGCGCAAAACGTTGCCTAATCCGGGCTAGCGCCGGCGGTAGCGCTAGTGCCGGCGGTAGCGCTAGTGCCGGCGGTAGCGCTTGGGCTATATAAAGGACCCATCACCTCTCGTTTCAGATGGACATCAGGGAGAGAGAGGCAGTGCTACAACTCCAGAGGCCATCTTGGCCGAAACTTGAAGCCCTAGCGAAGCTCTGCAAATTTCTGAAGAAGGTTTACGTCACGCTGGATCCAAACGAAGTCCGCTTCTACAAACGCTGATTCTACAGCGGATCTTCGTCTCTGACATCAGAAGTTCATCTTAAGAGAAGTTTTATTATTTTATTTCTCTTTTATCATTGTAAACGGTAGTGAAATCGCCTCGTGTTGGCGACTAGGTCTGGGGTAGACTTAGGGCTGAAATTCGCCTCGTGTTGGCGACTAGATCTAGGCTAGTTCTAGGGGGTGCTCGAGGCCACATCCGGGGAAGGATTGGCTAGAGCGGCTTGAGGCCGAATCCGGGGAGGATAAGGCTAGGGCCACCGGTTCGTGGGGAAGCGAGTCGGGATAGAAAACAAAAAGAGCTTTTTTATTATTCGCCTCCGATCTCTAGCGTCATCGAGATCAAGTTTTGTAAAACTTATTTATCATTAATAAAGTTTGTCTCTTTTTTGTTTTACTTCACTTATTTCATGTCTTTAATCTTGCAATAATTCAAAGTTTGTAAATATAATCTAAAGTTTTTGAAAACCCTTATTCACCCCCCTCTAAGGGCGCCGACCGATCCAACAAGTAGTATCAGAGCGGTTTTATTCCAATCGGCTTAACAACCAGGAATAATGGCGTCTCATGATCTCGCTTCTATTAGTGGGGGAAATTTTTGTGAAGAAGAAAAATCACCTACACCACCTTTATTTGAAGGGACAAATTATAAAGGATGGAAAATCTTAATTGAAAAATTTATTAAAACTTTAGATATCGAAGTATGGAATTTAGCCATAGCTAGACCTGCAAATGAATCAAATAAAAAGGAACTTCAGTTAAATGCAAAAGCTAAACATTATCTATTTTGTGGTCTTTCAAATGAAATTTTCAAATTAATATATTGCTTTTCAAGTGCATATAAAGTATGTCATTTTCTTGAAGAAATGTATGATTCTCCGTCTACAGGTATAGAACAATCGCAAGAACCGGAGAATATGCAAGCTTGCACAAGTCTTCAAGAATGCCCCTCTCATGACGGATCCATGAAGTGCACACCAAGTGAAAGAGAAGAAGAAATACTATCTTCGGAAGAGGAGTGCCAAAAGAATGTCAACGAAATGATATGGTCAAGTCATGCCTCTCCCGAAAGCACTGTAAGGAAATCAAATCATCATATTATTTGCAATTCTATTTCTTCATTACAATTGCTACAAATTACAAAGCGCAAAATTAAGAAATTAAAAAATGCAAATTGCAAATTGCGCTTAGAAAATAAAAATTTAAAAGCAAAAGTTAAAGTAGTATCAAAATCTGATTTATCTAGCTTTACTCATGTCACTTCAATTGAAAATACAAAACCTTGTCTTGATTGTAATGATATTAAAGAAAAATTTAAGGAACTTGAAAAAGAAATTATTTTTATAAGAGAAAAAAATGAAAAATTATGTTTAGAAAATTCATCTTTAAAAAATAATTGTGCTAAGTGTAAGGACTATGAAATTGAAATAAAAGAGATGAATGAAATATTTGATGAGTATAAGGATAAATATGAAAAACATATTGACTCAATTGTTACCACACTTAAAAGTAGCACAATAAATTATAATAAAGCTATACATAATTTAAAAATCAAGAATGATGAACTAAAATCAAATATCAACTTGCTTAAGGAAATCATTAAGAAAAACGCTCAAAACATTCATTCACAATCTCAAGGTATATCTAAAAGTAAGTTGAATATAATTTCTCAAAATGTTGATAAATCCAACAAAGGAAATAAAGAATATCAAATGCTTGAAAATAAAATTCCAAATAATTATCATTTACAAAATAACCACTCTCCCAACATAAACTTAAAGATAAACAAATTTCCTATAAAGAATGTTTTGCAAAATCATCATGGAAATTTGATAAATAAGAATAATATTAAACCAATGTTTGAATGACGGCCAAAAGTTAGAGATGAAACACAAACTCAAATCAAAAGGGCCCATTCAATCACATCTCCCCAAAAGCAAACACGATGCATTTGGGTACCCAAAGGAACCGTCACTTCCGGTCCTCTTTGGATACCTAAATCTCTTATTCATTAGTATCCCATCATTTGCATGAAGTAGAAACCTAATAAAAATGAAATATCATTATTCTACTTCATGATTTGCTTAAATTTCTTTTTGTTTATTCTCTTTTGTTTCTTCTTAAACTATCATGCTATGATCACTCTATTTATATTGAAAAGTCATATCATGTTGTTTAGTGATCTACTCATCCGTTTTATTTTTACCTTTTAAATCCATTACCCTTAAATGTCTTGAACTCTCATTATTAATTAAATATTGAAACTATTATCAAGACTAATGAAATTATTTTGAATGGATTTAAATAATAAAGGGCTTAGGCAAACAAAAAATTAAAATGCACAATGTGTTGATTATTATCTATCTTGTGTGATGAATATGATAGCCCTTATATTTGAGAAAATTTACAATAACTCTTCAAACTAACCAAAAATAGCTTCTCACTTCTTTCATATTCACTATTCACCTCACAATCTTTCTTTAAAATATTCTGAAAAATGTTGAATATGACTTGTGCTACATGCTTCACCATCATAATTATGTAATATCAAAAGATCTTTAAATTCAAATATTACAAAAGATCCACTTAGTTCTAACATTTGATTGGTGATCATAATAAGTACATGAATGAATTAATGAAGTATGACTTGCATGTATCTCATTTGATTATAAACCATAGAATCAACTTTATATTTCAAATAAAATCATAAATTCATTCCATGTAAAAATATTAAATCACGTTCTTGAATACATGCAACATTATCTCAATTAATCTTGTGGTATAACAATTGCAATCAAACTCATTATTCTAGCATTATCAACTAATAGATATTATTCATGCTAGTTGTCTCATATTACCATAATGAATTAATTATGAAGTAAAATAAAATAAAATTGAACGATAAAATAACTATGTTACTTTAAATTGTTTCCATTGGACTAAAATGCTTATGAATGTGCATGATATTCTTTTGCATGAACATTATTTTCTAAATCACTAAAATTATGCATATTTGTTCCTTCATGTCTTCTCGTGCTTACATTTCCTATCATTCTTCAAACTATATTAGATTGATAAAAGTCTAGAAAAATTTGAATTCACATACATTATGATAATATATCTTATAGCTCATGCAAGATCTCGTTTGTTACGACTTGAGATAGGTGTCCTAGATCTTTCATGTTAAAACATGCTTACAAATGCAATTTTCTTCATTTTTAACCATCAAAAACATTTCCAAAAATTCTGCAAATTCAGCATGAAACTACTAATCGGACACCTAATCAAGTTCAAGCATCAAAATCTTCAAAACCCTAAAAAATCACTTACTGTTTCCCGCGCTAGCGCTAGCGTCGAGGTTCATTTTTCTGTAATTTTAAAATTTTGAAAAATCCCTAAAAATATATTAATATATGGGTACTATTCATTTCTGCATTTTTGCTTTTATTATATTTTTGAAAAATCAAATACAAAAATAGCAAATTCAAATTACAAAAAATATGTTTTGCTTTCTGTTTTTTGTCATTTGCTTAAAGCCTATTTTTTCTTAAAAATCAAATACAAAAATATAACACAAAAAATTTATCAAAAATTGTTATTTTTGAACTTAACTTTTTACTTGTATCTTGCGAAAGGGTGATTTGGGCTATCATCCCATCATATCACCTAGTACCGGGCGAACCTCTCACAAGGTAGTCCTCGGGAAGTCCAAGATCAATTTTATAAGTTCAAACTTTAAATAAAGGTTATTTTTCAAAAATATCAAAAAATACTGTATGGACTTTATTGTAAAAATCAAGCATGATTTAATATATTATTTAGTACTTCTATAATGTTGTGATTTATCATCTCAAACTACTTTGAACATTGTTTTCTTCATGCTTAGATATATCTATTAATATGTGCATCAATTAAATGTTAAAGGTTGTGTAGGATCAAGCTTAACATGCCTCTAAGTATGAGAAATGTTTTATGTTTGATAATGATAGATATTCACTCACTTTTTGGCATTGTCTACATATGGTTTAATTTAAGAATGCTTGTGTATGTTTATGTATTAGTACAATGAACTAAAATTGCACAAGTATCTTACCTACACTCCATTATTTGCACTTGTAAAAGATAAGAAAAGTGGTTATATTTTTTCATAATTATATTGGTTTGCAAAACAAGTGTATTCGGAGAACTTTGTACAAAACAAAAATCATAAAATAAATAACAAAGATAACTCCACCAAGCACTACTTGAACCTCCTGATAAGTCTTAATAAGCATTATGAGGTTGAGCACCTTGGAAAGAATAGTAAAGTGTCTTGTGCAAACCATATCTTTCTTTCAAAATAAGAAAAACCACTTACTCTTAAGTACACCGGATCACTAGTCCCAAACAGTAAAATTAAAATCTGTGATCCCCCAAGCACTACTTTGCACCCTGATAAGTCTTAATGAGCATTGTGTGTGCAAAGCACCTTGGTAGTTGTACATTTTTTGTGCATTAAAGTGTGTGGAAGTAAAATTATTTGTGTTTTGTTGTGCTTCTACTTTACATATCTCTTGTATTTTTGATTAAAACAATTGTATACTCTACTCAAAAATACACTTATGTGCACATCATTATCTTACATAACACTTCTTCTCATGAGTATTGGATCACTAAATGCAAATTCTATACTACTCTTTGCTTATGAAATGCACTAGATAACCTAGCATGTTTTCTATAATGTTTGGTATGATTTGAAATTGTGAATTGAAATAACATTGTAGTAATCTCTTTGTGATAGTATTATTTCATGCTTGGTTATTTTTGTCAACCATAAAAGATTTTCATTGAAACATGATTTACATAAACATCTTTTTTTTTAAATTAAACTCATATATCTTTTTATGGATTATTCCTGATTACAATAAGACGTTTCATGTATTTCTACAAGTCTTCCGCATCATCACCATATAACTTTTACCTTGCACTTTCATGCTTATATCAAGTCTTAAATCTCAATTTTTTTCTTAAAAACAAGTGGTAGACTTGCTTGGTAGAATTTATATTGGTTGTTCTAACACGCATATCATTTTTATAGTAACAAACTCTGATTTATTTCAATATAAACGTGTATGCTAAATGCTCTTCCAACTCAAAAACATCTCCTTTTTAAACTTAAACTCTTATTTAGAAATCTTCCGCAATGCTCAAACTCTGATTCATTCATGAATTTCAATATAGCTAAGTGTGTTTTATTTTCAAATAAAAATCCAAATGCTATGAAATTTCCCATTAAATTTAAATGCTTAATGTTCCAATAACTATTATCCGTGACTTCATATCTCACCATAGCGGGGGCGTAGGGTTGTAGACATTAGATAACCTTTTCTCTAGTCATGTCTTGTCCTTAACCGGGGAGGGTTCCAGTGGGGCCTTGCGAGGCACTGGGGGGAAAGAGTGCTAGGTTAAGTTTTGTCTAGTGTTTGCATATGGGACTAACACCCCAACCTACGGCATGTTTGCAGCTCCTCATGCCCATCCGTCACTTAGTACGGGGCTAGGGTGTAGACGTATTGTCTGGGTAGATGGGTTACTTGGAAATCACTATTTTTTATGCTTAAAACTCTTATATAAAGGGGAAATCATTACTTTTGCTCAAACAAAGAAACTCTGATATATTTATACAAAAATTATTCTAACAAATGGCTCTAAAAACTCCTTATCATTTCCTTCTCACTCAAAAGCTCGATCATGCTTATGCAACTTTTTCTATGGTGCATCCCTACCCACTTTTGCTAATAACAAAGGGGGAGAACTAACATGATAAAATGCAAAAGGGGGAGAACTAACATGATTAATATAATCCGCTATCAAAATAAAAACCCAACATCATTGATTAAGGTGATATCATTCATATTAGGGGAGCATTCACATAGGGGGAGCATATATTTAGGGCGAGCAATTCTAAATACTAAAATCAATAATGATCCTAAGTCATCACTCTCACACACACACAAGTAGAGCTTCATCATGCTTATCTATTAATGCTTTGATTTATCATTAATGGATTTGTTATTATCAAAAGGGGGAGTTTGTTGGAACATGGTCTTCCGCATCTCCTAGGTTTGAGAATAACAAATCCTATGTGTATTTGATCTTGTGTATTCAAGTGTGCAGGTTAACATAGTCCATATGACTCAAGAAGTACTCATGATTACTGCCCCCAAAATTGAGGCCATAATTCGAACAAGCTCACTATCGCCGGCGGTAGCGATAGCGCCCGTCGATAGCGTTGATTAGCGTCATTTCGGAAGCAATTTAAGAAGGATGTTAGCGCCTGGCGGTAACGGATAGCGCCGGCGGTGGCGTGACGCACATAAGGCATAGAGCAAGAGGTTGCCGCGGATGGGAGATTCTGCCGCACAAAACGTTGCCTAATCTGGGCTAGCGCCGACGGTAGAGCTTGGGCTATATAAAGGACCCCTCACCTCTTGTTTCAGATGGACATCAGGGAGAGAGAGGCAGTGCTACAACTCCAGAGGCCATCTTGGCCGAAATTTGAAGCCCTAGCGAAGCTCTGCAAATTTCTGAAGAAGGATTACGTAACGCTAGATCCAAACGAAGTCCGCTTCTACAAACGCTGTTCTACAGCGGATCTTCGTCCCCGACATCAGAAGTTCATCTTAAGGGAAGTTTTATTATTTTATTTCTCTTTTATCATTGTAAACGGTAGTGAAATCGCCTCGTGTTGGCGACTAGGTCTGGGGTAGACTTAGGGCTGAAATTCGCCTCGTGTTGGCGACTAGATCTAGGCTAGTTCTAGGGGGTGCTCGAGGCCACATCCGGGGAAGGATTGGCTAAAGCGGCTTGAGGCCGAATCCGGGGAGGATAAGGCTAGGGCCACCGGTTCGTGGGGAAGCGAGTCGGGATAGAAAACAAAAAGAGCTTTTTTATTATTCGCCTCCGATCTCTAGCGTCATCGAGATCAAGTTTTGTAAAACTTATTTATCATTAATAAAGCTTGTCTCTTTTTTGTTTTACTTCACTTATTTCATATCTTTAATCTTGCAATAATTCAAAGTTTTTAAATATAATCTAAAGTTTTTGAAAACCCTTATTCACCCCCCCCCCCCTCTAAGGGCGCCGACCGACCCAACAGGAGTGCGGGTATGTTATGGCTATCTCAAGCTGAGTATGTAGAGAAGGTGCTGAAGAGGTTCATGATGGAGAAGGCCAAGGTGGTAGCTACTCCATTGGGTGGACACTTCAAGCTATCTAGCTCTCAGTGCCCTTCATCTGAAAAGGAAGTGGAGGAGATGAGCCAGATCCCCTATGCCTCTGCAATAGGGAGTTTGATGTATGCTATGGTCTGCATGAGGCCAGACATAGCTTATGCAGTGGGAGTAGTGAGCAGATATCTGGCGAATCCAGGGATGATCCATTTGGGATGCGGTGAAGTGGATACTTCAATATCTCAGAGGTACCACAAGCCTGTGCTTGCAGTTTGCTGGAGGGTCACCAATGCTGGTGGGGTACTCTGACTCAAATATGTCTGGAGATGTTGATTCCCGAAGGTCCACATCTGGATATGTCGTTACTTGTACAAGGGGGGGGGGGGGGGGGGGGGGCTGTGTTGTGGTATTCAAGGTTGCAGAAGTGCGTGACACTGTTGACGACGGAAGCAGAATATATTGCACGGACGGAAGTATCTAAAGACATCTTGTGGATGAAGAAGTTCATGCTTGAACTTGGACTCTAGCAAGAGGTGTTCACTGTTTTCAGTGATAGTCAGAACGCCATTTTTTTGGCCAAGAACCCCGCCTACCACTCCAAGACAAAGCATATTGATGTAAGGTATCATTGGATACAAGACGTTGTCGAGGAGAAGCTGCTGAAGGTGGAGAATGTCCACACGGATGAAAATCCTTCGGATATGATGACGAAGGTCGTGCCAAGGGAAAAGCACGAGTTGTGTCGGTTGCTGATCAGCATGAAGTCCACCTGAAGGTGTCAGGTTGGGAAACTCTTCTTTACGGTCTGGAGGGGGAGTTTGTTGGGGTCCGGCCCCTAAAGAGTGGATAAAAGGATCAGGAGCTGTGTCGTCGAGATGACTCAGAGCTTTGTCATCGAGACGACTGAGAGCTGTGTCGTCGAGACGACTGGGAGCTGTGTCGTCGAGACGACTAGGGAGCTGTGTCGTCGAGACGACTGGAAGCAGTGTCGTCGTGATGATCATCTGTGTCGTCGAGAGGCAAGCTATTTCGTCGAGATCGTGACCTGTGCCGTTGAGACGACTGGGAGTTGGTGGCTAGCGTTGATGGCAGGCTTTATCGTCGGGAAGATCACCTGTGTTGTTCGACGAACGTAAAGTGCGTTCGACGAACGACTAGCTTAGCACGTTCGTCGAACGGCTAGCGTAGCGCGTTCGTCGAATGGCTAGCGTAGCGCGTTCATCGAACGGTTCATCGAACTGCTAGCCATCTGATTGTCTTGGAAGTGTCTTGGATGATCAAGATCATTTCGTCTATTTACCCTAAATAGGCAGAATCGGTTTGGCAGAAGTGTAGCAGTTCCTCTTTAGAGCCATCACGGTGAAAAGTTCGTGTGAGAAGAAGTGCTTGCTGCCATTGTTGCTGGAGGAGTTCTTCAAGGAGGAAGGACAGTTTTCTCAGATCGGTGACTTTGTCTTTACTGTAAGAGTATTTTTGCTTAGTCTCGTCTTCGTTTGCTTTTGTGCTTGAAGAGAGATTTGAGTTCTTGCTCTTTGTTTGGAGAAAAGTTTTTACCGTGGTTGGGAAGAGGGATTCAATTTGTGAATCCAAAGGGGATCTAGGTTGGGCAAACCTAGATTGTTTGTTATAATCCGTTATTGTTATTATAGTGGATTGTTCGTGTGCCTCGCCCCGTGGTTTTTCCCTCATTGCTTTAGAGAGGGTTTTCCACGTAAAAATCTGTTGTTCTTTAGTTGTGTTTCTGTGTTCCGTGTATTGCTGCGTTTAATTTTATCTTCTAGTGTGCCCATATTGTGCAAGTGGATTATACCCCTACAGGCTTCTCTTTTCATCATTCTATTCTCTTCCTCCTCCCTCCTAAGTTCAAGAGAGAGAAAACTCTCTTGAAGATCTCCCTCCTCTTCAAGGCCGTACTTGAAGAAATCTTCGAGCCCCTCGAAGATAGAAGAACAATCATGTCCACCTTCAGGAAGAGTGCACAGGTTCCAGAGTACCCAAGCCCCAGAACGCCAAGTTCCAGAGCGCGCTTCCAGAACGCACACAAGTCTCCAGAGCACTCCATAGCACGGTGCTACCCACCGTAGCAAGGAAGAAGTCAAAGCTTCGTGAGCGGTGGTCTGTCACCATCTGAACGCCTCTCGATCTCTCCCCCAAAGTTGTAACAGGGAGTGGTCTGTCGCCCTCGGTCTCTCGAGAAATCCCTGTAAAGAAGCTGCAAATAGTGAAGTTTGGTCGACATCGTCCAGTCCACGTGGTTTTTTACCCCTTTCCGGGGTTTTCCACGCTAAAAAGATTCGTTGCCATCCGTCTCGAC
The DNA here is from genome assembly GCA_033032865.1 of Dactylorhiza incarnata. NCBI lineage: Eukaryota > Viridiplantae > Streptophyta > Magnoliopsida > Asparagales > Orchidaceae > Dactylorhiza > Dactylorhiza incarnata. The sequence goes on from JAWHQI010000067.1 coordinate 673,172, forward strand.
TCACAGTAACTGATTGCGCGCTCGACCGCTCCCGGGCTAAGACGGTTCATTCTGAACCGATTTTAGGAGCCTCGAGTAGACCGCAACAATTCAATTCTATTTAATTGATGAAAATTATGATTTTCTATTTTGTTAATAATCGATATCATATTCATTATTCTTTCGTATAGAAACAAAAAATTTCAAAAGGAAGATTGGCTTGCGGCATATATATCAAAGAGTATAAAATAATGATATGACCTACGAATTTGGACAAAAAATATCACCGTCATAGAATGCATGTTTGGCAAGACAATGATTATTACCACATCAAGAAAAAAAAACCTAATTTTGAACATAAAAGTGAAAGAATTTCCTTGTGTGAGATCGGACGTTCACGAACGACAGTTCATAACCATCACGTTCATGACCGCCATCACCATGCCAAATCGAGTCCTAAGAGATCATTTTTTTTAAGAATATATAATTATATATTAATTGAGTATATATTTTGCTAACCTGGTTTTCGAAGAAAGCTCCAAAATGACTTACCACCAAAACCATGCAATTTGTCTCAATGTGTTAGGCATTGTCGAAATCACAGCGTCGCTTATTCATTGTGATCGTCGCAGTCTAAATAAATTATTTGAAAAACCAATAATAAAACTCCTATGTAAGTTTCGTCACATGCCAAAATTTAAAAATTATTCCGTGCTATTTGGATGTTTTTTTCAATGTTTACATGTGAAACATCCCAATGAATTTGGCTGTGTGGAGCTTTCAGTGTTCACGTGGATATCAATACAGACTTAAATTTTGTTCTTCGTTTGGTTCTCAAATTCGTCACAATCTTCACGAAATTTAATTTCGTCACATATATATGTTTAATTTCTTGATTTGGCATGATTTCTTGGCATGAGTTCTCGCACTTTGTTGTGCATTGGATGCACGGGCGGACCCAGGTTAAGACACGTCCAGGCACATGCCCGGGTGTGAAAACAGCAGAATTCCGCAGCCTAAACCCTGTATTTCCTTTTCGATCTCGTGAACGCCTGGAATCTGGATCGCTTGCTCCCTAATCTTCCACTGCGTGCTCTCCTGCTTACTCCACATTGTCCACTCGTCCTCGACGGCCGACGCCTTCGTCTTTGAGTGTCCGAGTAGCAGCAGGTAACTTCTTCTTCGCCCGGACCGCCCCTGCAGCCTGTAGGTATCTTCTTCTCCGCCCCTGCTTACTTCTTTTTTGAGCAGGTATCTCCGCCGCACTCCTCTTCTCCTTCGATTTTCTGGAGGCTGGAGCAGTCAGCAAAAGTGCAAAACCAGTCATCGAGAGCAGCTGAGAACTGAGCAGGTATCATTTCAAATTTTAGTCATCTTCTTGAATCCTTGATTTAGAGCTTCAAATTTTTAGTTGTTTTTTCAAGAATTTATTCACTTGCTCTCTCCAGACTTTTGAGATATTTGTAAGTTGTAACTTCTGTAATGAGATTACCTTATAACTCATTGGATTAATGAATGATTTATGTGTTAGGGTTAGAGGCGCTCAAGATATTCTACAATACGACATCAAGTTTGGAATGCTTATATATAGTATCTCCAGCTTAGGGGCGGAGCCCTAGGTCGACACGCAACCCGTTAATGCTTATCGTGTCGGTTCGGACACGCGGACATATTAATTAAAATATGTTAACAATCTCCTGCTATGTCCGCGGTAAGCCCGACGATGATAAGGGTGGTTTGTGTAAGTTCAACCAGATCGTGAACAGTACACAACCGTGTCCAACACCTGCAGAAACTGCTTTGACTCAAAGAAAATTGTATGCACGCATAAAGATAAACAATAAATCTCAGCTGCACTACAAAACAGTCTATAGTACGATCATAGCACAAGTCCAACAAACATAGTAACTATAATCAACAAAAAGAGCAAAAGTCTAAAAGCAAGTGTATCAAAAAAGAGCTAAACAGTGCTCTAAGCAGAGATAAAACAAAGAAAGCAAATAACACTCTAACTGTCGTCGGCCTCAGACGTCTAGCAAATTATCCTGCTCAGGATCCCATCCTGCCAGTGCTCCTCCATCAACAACAAATCCTGTAATTTCCAACATGGAATGTCATTAGAAATGAATTCATGCTTTGAAAATGTACAAGTATCTAGTTCAACAAAGGGAACGTAGTACTTAATAATTAAGTTTGAAGGAGTATTTAGAGTATTATAGGTTCAACCTCAGAATTTAATATCAGTTTCCAACGAAACGATTTATAGACTTCTGGACACCGCAGCGATATCTGTGTTCCAATGTGGAATGTCTGGGTTACTGTTCTTCTAAACCTAAGTGGAGATCATCAAGTTTGGAATGAAGACCCCTTAACAGAAGAAGAGTCAAACCGAGTCAGATTGTGTTATCAAATTTGGAATAACACTCTCCTCCAAGGTAAGAGAAGACGAATCCAGGTAAAGTTATTAACATCAGATTTGGAATGAAATAACTCACCAGATTCGTACTCAGCAACCAAAACATCAACGGAGCACAACATGCTTGCTTTGACAAAGGAAATCGGGAGAAATCAAAACATCGATATAGGCTAAGGTGATCTAAATCGCCTGTAGTCCCATTTCCCCCACTGTTTTGATTAACCGGTCTTTGGGCATTCCTTTCGTTAATGGATCAGCTAGATTATCTTTTGATCGCACATCGACCAAAGAGATAATTCCTTGTTCTTTCAGATAGTTTAGCAGAGCTTGTCTCAGTCGTACATGTCTCCTCTTAGTATTGTAGAGGGCATTTTTAACAACTTGGGTTGCTGCTTGGTTATCGCAATACAAGCTCAATGAGTTGACTTGTAACCTAGACAAGGGAATATCTAGTATCAGATTCCTAATCCAGTCTGCCTCTTCACCAGCCAAAGCTAAGGCGAACAACTCGGCTTCCATAGAAGTCAATGCTATACAGGTTTGTCTTTTGGATTTCCAAGTGATATCAGCTCCACCTAGAGTGAATATGTATCCACTGGTAGATTTGCTGTTACTGACTTCTGAACACCACGAGGCATCAGAATATCCATCCACAGTAGGTGGGTAACCAGTGTAGCACAGGGCGTGATTCTTAGTACCTGACAGGTATTTCATCAGCCTATCGAGAGCATCCCAATGCTCTTTGCTCGGACTACTGGTAAAGCGACTCAACATGCTAACAAAGAAGGCAATGTCTGGTCGAGTACAGCTTGTGGCGTACATTAGACTACCAATAATTTTGGAATATTTCACTTGATCAATGCTTGTTCCAACATTTGGACTCAATTTTACATTATGATCGAAAGGTATCTCTATAGGACTACAGTTTTTGTATCCCCAGGTCGAAAGAAGTTGCTCAATATAATGAGCCTGACTAAGAATAACCCTACCCTTATCAACTCTAACCTTCATACCTAATAGGGTATCAACTGGACCGAGGTCCTTCATATCAAATTCTTTTGCGAGTGTGGATTTGATATCCTTTACTGCAACAAGATCTGAACCCAGGATCAACATGTCATCCACATATAGACATATGATGACTGTTTTATTTGACATAGAGCGGTGGTAAAGGCATTTGTCTGAAAGACTAGACTGAAAGCCAAAAAAATTTATCACTTGGTCAAACTTCATGTGCCACATCTTGGGCGCTTGTTTAAGCCCATAGATGGATTTGTCTAATTTGCACACTTTGTCTTTTAGATCTGGATGGACATAACCTTCAGGTTGAGCCATGTAGATCTCTTCATCGAGCTCTCCATTCAAGAAGGCTGTCTTGACATCCATCTGATGAACTATGAAGTTCTCGATAGAGGCCAAGGCGAGAAGAATTCTAATAGTGGATAGGTGACACACTGGTGAATAGACGTCAAAGTAGTCAATTACCCCTTGTTGTCTATAGCCTTTAGCGACTAGACGTGCTTTATATCTAGATATAGACCCATCACTGTGCAATTTCTTCTTCAGCACCCACTTGCATCGAAGTACTTTGGCTCCTTTAGGAAGGTCCACTAAATGCCAGGTGTTGTTGCGTAGCTGCGAGTCCATTTCATCATCTATGGATTCTACCCACATTAAAGAATCTCTAGATTGCATTGCTTCTTGGTAGGAAAATGGATCATCCTCTAAGTGGTAGGTGACAAAATTTTCACCAAAATTCTTAGGGACTCTATTTCTTGTAGATACTCTTACTGGTATAAGATTATCCTCTACAGGTTGGGAAGCAGTGCCAGAGGGGCCAGCTTCAGGTGCTACAGGAGATTTGGAAATCATCTCAGTAGACCCGGAGATGGTTAAACCATGATCTTTGATAAATTTATTTTCAAAGAAAATAACATCCCTAGATTCTATCACAGTATTGGTGGACAGATCTAGAAACCTATCTGCTGCACTATCTTCTGCACTACCTAGATATACACAAGTTGTTGTTCTAGGTCCCGCCTTAGGTCTCTTAAGGTCTTGTATCATAACATAAGCAATACATCCCCAAGTCTTTAGAGTGTCAAATCTACAAGGATGGCCATGCCACAGCTCATACAGAGTGGAGGTGAGCTTAGCATGAGGCAATCTATTCAGAATGTGATTAGCAGTTCGGACTGCTTCTCCCCAAAAAGAATTAGGCATGCCAGCAATAAGGAGCATAGAATTCAGCATTTCTGTTAATGTTCTATTCTTTCGCTCATCAATACCGTTAGACTGGGGTGAGTAAGGAGCAATGGTTTCTAGGATTATACCCGCAGAGACACAAAAGTCTTGAAACCCTGTTGCAGTGTACTCTCCTCCTCGATCACTTCTAAAACGCTTAATCTTCAGGTTTAATTGATTTTCAACCCCGGATTTGAAGATCTTGAAGATCTCAAAAGCTTCATCTTTCGATTTCAATAAAAAGACATGACAGTGTCTGGAATAATCGTCGATGAACGTGATGAGATACTTCTTTCTGTTGGATCTTACGGCGCCCTTAGAGGGCGGGTGAATAAGGGAATAAAAAATCTTTTTATAATTTTATGAAAATTACTAAATTGTTTTATAATATGAGAAAGGCAAAATAACAATTTAGCTAATTTGTGAGAATATCATAATTTTCATCTTTAGAAATAAGTACTAAATTGTTTTATGATTAAGAGATTGAAATAAACAATTTAGTTAAAGTAATTTGAATTGAAAAACTTTGTAACCAATATATTAAAGATAACGCCAAATGAGAGAAATCAAGTAAACACAAATAAAGACATGATTGTATTTATATAAAAAAGGTGTTTACAAAATTTGATTTCAATATCGCTAGAAATCAGAGGCGTACAAAAGTAAATTTCTTTTTCTTTTCTATACCGACTTGTATCCCCACAAACCGGTTGGCTTTAGCTTATCCTTCCCCGGATATGGCCTCAAGCCGCTCTAGCCAATCCTTCCCCGAATATGGCCTCGAGCCCCCTAGATCTAATCACCTAGAACTAGTCGCCAACACAAGGCGAATTTCCCCTAAGTCCTACCCAGACCTAGTCGACAATACAAGGCGAATTCTCTAAACGGTTACAAAAGTATGGAATGGAAATAATGAAAAACAATAATAAAACTCCCTATATGAGATCTCTGGAGTCGAGGATGAAGGATCGATGTAGCATAAGCGAGGTATAAGCGATTGTCCTTCGGATGTAGCGTGATGTAGTCCTCCTCCAGAATTCTCCTTAAGCTTTTTGTGGGAGATCCATCTTCGGCAGCATAACAACACTAGAGTTGTGGCACAAGCAACCTGTCTGGAATCTCTAGCCAAAACGAGAAGCAAAGCTCCAATTTATAGAACTTGGAGCTAGCGCCGGCGGTAGTGGCTAGCGCCTGCGGTAGCGTTTGTGTGGAGCAGTTGCGAAACCATCGGCGGCGTGGCGCTGTGCACGAACTGGAGATAGCGCCTGGCGGTAGCGATAGCGCTGGCAGTAGCGGGAGATAGCGCTGGCGGTAGCGGTAGCGGTAGTGGTTGTGAAACCGTCGCTGTGCACGAACTCGAGATAGCGCCTGGCGGTAGCGATAGCGCTGGCGGTAGTGCTGGCGGTAGCGGTAGCGCTAGCGATAGCGCTGGCGGTAGCGTTGCTCCTTTCAAAAGTTTGTTCCAAGCTGCTTTCTACCTGTGGAGTATTACACCTATAGTTCCTGCACACTATAAACACACTACAAGCAATATCAAATACAATATGTGATTTGTTATTCTCAAACAAAGGGATGTGACACACATGTCCAACAATCTCCCCCTTTTGATAATAACAAATCCTCTAAACAAGAAATCAACAATTGTGTTTATAGATAAGTTAAGCAAGATAAAAGTGCAACTATTGTGTATGATATGCATGATAATGTGCATACTCCCCCTATCTTAATGCTCCCCCTACATAAATGCAATTTATGTGTTACTCCCCCTAAATGATAGATTTCATGAATTTATTCTCCCCTTAATCTTCTATATTTCTTATATATAGATTTCTTCAATTAATCTCCCCCTTTTGGTATTATCAAAAGAAGGTGGGGTGAGGGTAGTAAGGAGACATTAATATATCATGATCGAGCTTTTCGAAATATAAATAATGATAAAGAGTTTAAGCATAGCATATATAAGAGATTTCAAATATAAAGATAAGAGTTGTAAGCAAGCGGAGGATTATAATAAACATCTTTTTGTAAGCATGAAAAGCATAAGTAGAAATATGAGTTTTAGTTCAAATTTGAAAGATGTTTTAATCTTTTTGAAATCTCAAAGTTTTTCATAAAAATACCAAGCATGATATGAACATATCAAAGAGAGATTATACTACAATGTTACTTAATTCTAAGTTTAAGAAATACCAAAATATTGTAGAGATCATGCTAGGTTATCTAGTGCATTTCTTATATAAAGAGTAGTATAGATAAAATATTAGAATCCAAGAAGTGTTATGAAAGATAATGATGTGCACATAAGTGTATTTTGGGCAATGTTAACAATTGATTTAAATCACCAAAATACAAGACATATGTAAAGTAAAATGCACAATAAAACATAAGTAAATTACTTTCACACACTTTTAATGCACATAATTTTTAACAATGTGGTGTAATAACCAAGGTTTGCACAAGTAACTTTACTATTCCTTCCAAGGTGCTCAACCTCACAATGCGTATGAAGACTTATCAGGAGGTTCAAGTAGTGCTTGGTGGAGTTATATTTGTCTACATATATATAATTTTTGTTCACATTTGTGAGACAACATTCTCCGAATACACTTGTTTAGCAAACCAAATTTTTTAACTTAACCACTTTTCTAAATTTCATAAGTGCAATTCAAATGTAGTGTAGGCAATAAACTTATGCAAGTTTTAATTCATTGTACAAATACAATACACAAGCAAGCATTTTTAGATTTAGACACACATGTTGATTACCAAAATAAGTGAGTGAAATGTATCATTATCAATCATAAAACATTTACTCATACTTAGAGGCATGCTAAGCTTGGTTCTACACATTTTGCAATACAATCGATGCACTTTAAATAGATATATCAAAGCATGATAAACAAGACAATGTTCATAGTAATTTGAAAGAATATGTTTTAACATTGTAAATAATTCTAAATAATAGAATTCATACATGCTTGATATTTGCAATAAAGATTATACAGTTTTTTTGTTGGTTTATCATTTTTAATGAGAAAAAGAAAACAGAAAATCACAAAAACATATTTTTGTATTTTTGAATTTTGAACTTTTGTAGTTGATTTTTCAAAATATGGATAAAAACACACATAACAAAAACATATTTTTGTATTTTTAGATTTTGAATTTTTATAGTTGATTTTTCATAGAATGAATAAAACACAAATAACAAAAAAAAAACATATTTTTGTATTTTTAAATTTTGAATTTTTGTAGTTGATTTTTCATAATGTGAATAAAATAAAAATACCAAATGTATGAAATAAAAAAACAAAGTAGTACATATAGACTAAAATATTTTTAATGATTTTTAGAAATTTTACAACCCAGAAAAATCAGACACTCACGCTAGCGCCGGCGCTAGTGATAGCGCGGTAAACAGTACACGATTTTTTTAAGAATTTTAAATTTTTTTATTTTTGATATTGACTAAGTGTCCTTAGAGTAGTTCCATGCTGTAATTTCAGAATTTTTGGAGATCTCTAGGTGGATCAAATTTGCATGAAACTTTGGCTTTTTCAAATTCATGTGTTTTACAAAAACATTTAACCTCAAAAAGATAGATTATGCAAACACAAGAGGACATTTTTTTATTAAACAACCCAAAATATGCATGATTAAAGTGATAAGTAAATAAAATGATCATGCAAAGAGTAATATAAGTATGTCCTAAGATTAAAGACTACCCCGACTAAATGTCTACACCCTAGCCCCGTACTAAGTGACGGATGGGCATGAGGAGCTACACGCATGCCGTAGGTTGGGGTGTTAGTCCCATATGCACACACTAGAGAACACTCAACCTAGCACTCTTTCCCCCCAGTGCCTCGCAAGGCCCTACTGGAACCCTCCCCGGCTAAGGACAAGACATGACTTAGAGGTTAGGTCTCTAATGCATACAACCCTACGCCCCCGTTATTGTGAAATATGAAGTCAAAGATGAAATAATCTTTTGGACAACCTATGCTTTTAAATCTAAGGGTTGATATAAAAACTATGGGTTTTGTTTAATGTGATGAGTTATATAAATCCGCATAGTTTTTCTACTTTTTATGAGATGACGAAATGAGATAACTAGCACAATTACTAATATTCAATAAGTGACAATGCTAGTATGATGAGTTTTGGGTTAAATGTCATGTCATAAGATTTATACTAATATTGCATGTATTCCAAAATGGAGTTTCAAAATATAGATCTAGAATGTAGTGTTGATTAAGTTTGATGTATCTTTATTATTCCAAAGTTGATTCTAGAATCTATATAAATGTGAGATACATGCAATCAATATCAAATCATATCCATACACCAACTAATGAAAAAAAAACAATATTCATATTTGTATCATAAGATTCATAATTCCTAGGTGATATTCTTGTTTTGAGATTTTTCTTGATAGAACATGAATTATGATTTATGATTATAGAGATTTTGCATAGAATAAATGTTAGATCATCATGATGTATGTAAATTCTAGTACTTCTAAACTTATGACAATATGATTTGGAGATTTTCTTTTGAATGAGTATGTTTGACTTGTAAGTCTAGGAAATGATGATCATGTAATCATATTAAAGACAAAGATCACATATAGAATGTTTTGAAATTTATAATAAAATTTGCATTCAATAATTGAATCTATTGATCTTTGGTTTTGCATGATAATATATGATTTATGATATAATATTCATATATATATTCTAATGATTAATCCATAAACTATGTGTTTGTTGGAATTTTAGTATTCTATATAATTTCAAATCACATAGTTATCATCAAATTTAAATAACATTGTAAATGTTATACCTAGCATATAAATTTAAGCATAAACCAAGAAGTGATGCTAGGATGATGAGTTTGAATGCAATGTTATTACATAGGATTAATGGAGATTATGTTGCATGTAATATGAGAAGTTCTCAAATTAATTTTCTTTAGACATAGAATGAAATGATTAAACTTTTGATTTGATCTTAATGATACAAGATGATTCTAAGGTCTAAATTACATGCAAACAATGGTGACACACATCACACATAATATTTAAATTAATATATGAAACAATTATACATAGGATATCATATGATGAAAAAATCATAAACACAGAAATTTCCGAATCAAGCGAACTAAGATAACATTTAAAAACGGAGTTAAAAATTGGGCAAATTGATAGCACCAAACAAACTTAACTGGGCAAGTTTAGTTTGCCGATAGATGGAGATTTCTGTGCTCTTTCTGAAAAGATATTAAACGCGAAAATCGGACAAGTGGATCAAAAGATATGGCTATTTCAAGTTTTGATCAAAAACTCGCTTTTTGAAAGATTAAGCATGCGTTTAGATGAATTTTTGTTTTTGATTTTTCTAGATAATGTTCTTCATTATAAGGGCTATCATATGCAGCAAACAAATATAGAATAAAAAAAATGTTGCGCATTTTAATTTTTAGTTTTAAGCCCTTTAATAAACCATTTAAATTCAATTTTTAAAATAGTTTCAATAGTCTTGATAATAATTTCAAAATTCAATTTCTAATGATAATTCAAGACAATTAAGGGTAAAGGATTTAAAAGGATAAAGAACAATCAAAGATGAGAGATAGATCACATTGAAAAAAAATATGACTTAATGTTCAATATTAATTCAAATTTGATTTGATAGGCATTAGGCTTAATATATGAAAGTCATATTACATGATATATAAAGTGATCATAGCATGTTTGTTTAAAAAAATATAAAATAAACAAAAGAAAAAAGAGACAATAAGCATATCATGAAGTAGAGTATTGATATTTCATTTTTAATTTTTTTCTACTTCATGCAAATGATTGGATACTAATTAATAAGAGATTTAGGTATCCAAAGGGGACCATGTGGGATGGTTCCTTTGGGCACCCAAATATGACATGATGACTTTTTAGAAGACAAGTGTAAATGGGCCTTTTCTATCATTTTTCTTTAAGGGTCTCCATTCATACCTTGGTGGTTTATATTTTAAATTCATATTATGATTATATGACATCTTTATATGATTAGATTTGTTTGAAAAATAATTCATTTGTGATTTATGTTTATTCAAATTATTTTTCAAAATAGATTGATGTTGATAATCATAATGATTTTCATTATATGGATTCTTTGAAATTTTATAAGAGTGATTGTCTTTCTTTAGAAGTGATTGTTGAAAGAGTGGGTTACAATATGTTTTAAAAGATTGATTATAATTTTGATGATTTCCATTTCCACTATTTCTTATAGACATACTCTTAGGATAATATTTTGAATTTTGATTTTCATGAAAAGGAGTTTTTAAATATGAGTCATGATTGAAAATATATTGAGACCTATAATAGTGACTCTTAAGAATTTTATGAGGATCATAATTCTTTTTGAAACTAAACTCCTTTTGATTTAATGTGTGAAAATGATCCTTTTTAGAAATAATTTTGTAAGTTAATTTATCCTTGTTATTCAAAATCTTATGATGAAATTCATTACATGACCTTTGAAATTTTTCAACAAAAGATTTTAATTGTATTAACTTATAAGTTAAAGCATCATTTTCAACTATCAATTTTTCATTATGCCTTTTAGAAATTAAGAGCCCTTTTTCAATTTCCTTGAATTTTTCTTTAAATAAATTGCAATCAAAATAAAGAATAGGAATTGTAACTAAAGAGCATGAAATAGAATTTAACACATAAATATTTGTTTCTACTTTATCGTTTGCTTTTAAAGATTTATTTTCTAAACGTAATTTGGAATTAGCAATTTTTAACTTTAAAATTTTACGTTTAGCAATTTTAAGCATACGAGAAGTAGAAATAGAATTTGTTACAAAAAGAGAAGATTTAGATTTTCTTACCTTGCTATAGTTTTCGTCTTCTCTTTTGCTTGATGTGTTGCCAACAAATGAGTCTAACATTGTGACGTTGTATTTTTCTTCCTCCAAGCATGAGTCCTCATCGATTTATTCTCTTGGATCCATAAGGAATTCCTCGTCGATTTCTTCTCTTGGATCCATAAGGAATTCCTCGTCGATTTCTTCTCTTGGATCCATAAGGAATTCCTCGTCGATTTCTTCTCTTGGATCCATAAGGAATTCCTCTTGTTCATCATCTGTAGAAGGAAAACTATAAGTATTCTCAAGAAATTTCCAAACTTCATAAGCAGTAGGAAGTGTATAAATTAGTTTGAAAATATTTTGATGCAATGCACAATATAGACTATTCATTGATTTGGCATTTAAAAGCATTTCATTTTTATTTAAAGTACTTGGGGGTATTTTAATAGTAATATTCCATACTTCCATATCCAAAGACTTAAGAAATTTTTCCATAAGAAATTTCCACCCATTATAATTTTTGCCTTCAAATAAAGGTGGTGCTAAAGATTTTTCATTTATATGAAAATTTCCCCTACTAGTAGAAGCGAGATCATGAGACGCCATTATTCCTGGTTTTTAAACCGTTTGGAATAACCTGCGCTCTGATACCACTTGTTGGATCTTACGGCGCCCTTAGAGGGGGAGTGAATAAGAGAATAAAAAATCATTTGATAATTTTATGGAAATTACTAAATTGTTTTATAATATGAGAAAGACAAAATAACAATTTAGCTAATTTGTGAGAATATCATAATTTTCATCTTTCGAAATAAGTACTAAATTGTATTATGATTAAGAGATTGAAATAAACAATTTAGTTAAAGTAATTTGAATTGAAAAACTTTGTAACCAATATATTAAAGATAACGCCAAAGGAGAGAAATCAAGTAAACACAAATAAAGACATGATTGTATTTATATAAAAAAGGTGTTTACAAAATTTGATTTCAATATCGCTAGAAATCGGAGACGTACAAAAGTAAAATTCTTTTCCTTTTCTATACCGACTTGTATCCCCACAAACCGGTTGGCTTTAGCCTATCCTTCACCGGATAAGGCCTCAAGCCGCTCTAGCCAATCCTTCCCCGGATATGGCCTCGAGCCCCCTAGATCTAATCACCTAGAACTAGTCGCCAACACAAGGTGAATTTCCCCCTAAGTCCTACCCAGACCTAGTCGCCAACACAAGGCGAATTCTCTAAACGGTTACAAAAGTATGGAATGGAAATAATGAAAAACAATAATAAAACTCCCTATATGAGATCTCTGGAGTCGAGGATGAAGGATCGCTGTAGCATAAGCGAGGTAGAAGCGATCGTCCTTCGGATGTAGCGTGACGTAGTCCTCTTCCAGAATTCTCCTTAAGCTTTTTGTGGGAGATCCATCTTCGACAGCATAACGACACTGGAGTTGTGGCACAAGCAACCTCTCTGGAATCTCTAGCCAAAACGAGAAGCAAAGCTCCAATTTATAGAACTTGGAGCTAGCGCCGGCGGTAGTGGCTAGCGCCTGCGGTAGCGTTCGTGTGGAGCGGTTGCGAAACCGTCGGCGTCATGGAGCTGTGCACGAACTGGAGATAGCGCCTGGCGGCAGCGATAGCGCTGGCGGTAGCGGTTGCGAAACCGTCGCTGTGCACGAACTCGAGATAGCGCCTGGCGGTAGCGATAGCGCTGGCGGTAGTGTTGGCGGTAGCGGTAGCGCTAGCGCTAGCGATAGTGCTGGCGTTAGCGATAGCGCTGGCGGTAGCGTTGCTCCTTTCAAAAGTTTGTTCCAAGCTGCTTTCTACCTGTGGAGTATTGCACCTATAGTTCCTGCACACTATAAACACACTACAAGCAATATCAAATACAATATGTGATTTGTTATTCTCAAACAAAGGGATGTGACACACATGTCCAACACTTTCCCCCTAGTGGCGCGACTCTTACAATCACAGAGGTCTGAATGTATCAAATCAAGAAGTTGTGTACTCTTAGAAACAGACTTAAACGGTTTTCTAGTGATCTTGGATTGTGCAAACACCTCACATTTATCAAATCGAATAGAAAGATCTAATGGGATGTTATGACTGTTAGATAGATCTCGCATTTTCATGTAGTTCACATGTCCTAGTATGTTATGTAACAATTTAAGATCTATTAAGTTTGAACTCACTTGGTTTATGCTATCATTATTAATGCTAAGTCTATACATTCCGTTGATCAGATACGCACAACCATAATAATGGGAATTTACTGTTAAACTTATTCTACCGCTAGAGGCTGTGAAGGAGATTCCTGCTTTATCTAACAAACTAATAGAAATTAAGTTTTTAGTTAAACTAGGAACTACTCTAACATGTAAAAGTGTTAAAGTTTTACCTGAAGAGAGAACCAGCTGTGCTGTCCCAGCATGCTTGACTTTAGTCTCTCCTCCATTGTAGTTTTCGACTTTATCTCTGACCTCAGTAACGTCAGTAAGAAGAGCTCTGCCATTCGTCACATGATAGGTTGCACCACTGTCCAGCCACCACTCTGAAGACGATCTGCGGTGACTGCTTCCAATCATGTCCACGAAGGACGTAGGACCGGAGATGTCGACCAACATGTTTGTAGCGTTCTGTGGGGCTTCCACCTTCTTCTACGGTCCTTTGCATTCAACTGCCCAGTGACCCCACTTGCCGCAGTTATGGCACTTGCCTCTTTTCCTTTTGAGAGATGGCTTTTTGGCCTGTACCTGTGCAGAGGCATCACTTTTGGGAGCTGCGGGCTTCCGAGGAGGCTTACTGGGTTGTGAAATGAAGTTGGCAACCTGTGAGGGTTGGCCAGCTTGCTCCAGGCTTTTACCAGCCGCGTTTTGATCTTCGATGTGGATAAACCTTTTGAGTTCATCCAATGCGATCCTCTCCTTCAGTCTGTGCATTTCAGTCTTGAAAGTATTCCATTCAGGAGGCAGTTTGCTCAGGATCAAACTAACGAATAAGTTATCGGACATGTCAGACTGTTCGTCTTCCAACTTGAGGCGCAGATTCTCCAGATCGATTAGTTGGGAGATGACTGACGAGTTTGCATTGAACTTGAAGTTGAAAAAATTTCTCACCAAGGAGAGTCTTCGACAGTCCCTATTCTTTCTGGAATTGTGCGTTCAGGCGATCCCAGATTTCCTTCACAGTTTTGTATGCACTGTAGGTCATCGCGAGGCGAGGGTTTAGAGAATTCAGAAGATAGTCCCTGTAGAAACCCTCGTCCTTGCTCCACTGGTACTCGTCCACGTCTTCGCGCGTCGTAGCAAAATCACTGAGTACGGTGTAGAAAATTTCGCGCTCTTTCATGCCCAATTGGACATGGATTTTCCAGACATGGAAATCCGTAGCGTCGAAAGACTGCAGCTTAACGATGTCGTAGGAACCACGTTTCGACATATTTTCACATAGAAAATTAAAATAAACCAGAAAGCTGTCACCTGATTCGATCGAAAACGAAGCAGACACTTCGGATCCAATCCAAAAATTAATTGATTGCTCCTCCAAGCAACGCAGAGATTCCTTCCGGTGCAATTAATCCAATGATCTGTGACAATTTGATGTTCTCCTCCAATCCACAGCAAAGAAATAAACCACTGCAGACCGAAATGAATGGATCCTGCCTGAAATCATCCTGTAAGCTGATCTGATCTGCAGATCTGAACGGATGCTTTGATTTGATTTGGCCTTGCAAATGAAATTTCCACGAAATTTTCTTGGCAATTGATTTGACTGGATCTTGGCAAACAAAAAACAAATTTATTTTTGCACTTGCTGCCACGGGATCAAAGGGATGAACTGTCAGACAAAACAGCGGCGAGGCGATCTCCCTATTCCCAAACGCAGGAGAACGAAGATGAAGCGCTGCAGAACTGTATTTCAGATCTGGCGCGAAAAGTAACTCTCAGATCTGGTGGCTTCAGAGATCTGCGGCAGAAGAATCCAGATTGGATCTAACTTCCAGCGACAGAAGAATCCTAGAAGGGATCTATTTCTTCCTGTCGGCGCCAGAAAACAGAGAGCAGCAACTCAACCTAAACCACGATCTTGAACGACGAAGGGAATAAGAACTCGCGAGCGGTTACGAGGAACTGGGAACTTGACGATCGGGAGCGGCGCCGATTCTTCCTTCTTCTTAATCGATGAATGGCAGATCCTTACCAAAACAGCGACAGGAAGAAACAGTGGCGCGAGATCGGCGGAAAATCGCGATCGGCAGAACTGAGCGGACGAACCCTAGCGGGAGCGCAAATCTATCTTGAGAATGTTAGGGTTAGAGGCGCTCAAAATATTCTACAATACGACATCAAGTTTGGAATGCATATATATAGTATCTCCAGCTTAGGGGCGGAGCCCTAGGTCGACACGCAACCCGTTAATGCTTATCGTATCGGTTCGGACACGCAGACATATTAACTAAAATACGTTAACATTATGCAACCTCTCCACTCAGCCATTTTGATTTCTGCTTTTGTCCTCATTTTAATGGTTGCTATAGTGCTATTGATGGTTTGGAGAACTGGGAATATATCTCTTCATAGAAATTTGCCTCTTTCTCCGTCTGACCAATGAGTTATTTTTTAGTCTTCATAGAATTTTTTTAGTTTCAGCAACGATTGCATGTTAAAGTTTATTGTGCTCGGGCTATGCCAAAATCCTAGTTCAGCCCCTGATTGGTTGAACATTGAGAACCCAATGACTGTTACATAGAATTATAGATTTTTTTCTTAAGTTTCAGCTATAAAACTAAAGTTGAACCACTTTGGTAATTTGAATCTATTCTCGATTTATGTGCTTTGATATATGTTTTTTTTTCCAAAACCGCCCTCTGTCATCTCCCCCTCGATCTCTTATTTTTCTGTAAACATAAATTTTTTGCTCTAACTCAGATCGATGTTTGTACAAGTTGTGTTACGGAAACCAGAGGAGAATGAAAATCACATTATTAAAATAAAACAAGCTGTCGACGCACCAATCGTCGTATTTGAGTTAGGATTTGAGCCATATAATTAACATAGTAGAGAACGAGTCGGGACACTTTGAACCTTTGGGTCGGAAAAAAGATCACATTATTAAAATAAAACATGTTATGCTCGTAAGAAAATATTGAAATTCATACATATCAAACATTAGATGATGGCTTATTATCCAATATATCGGAATAACTAAATGATACATTCAGAAAATAGATGAACAAATTTACATTATTAAACTAAATGATACATGGTTTGCTTAATTACAGCTTGCACCTCCCTAACTTTCAAAATTACAATTACCTCACCTCAATGTTTACGTTTCATAATATTCATGCACAAAAAGATCCCTAGGAAGATTTAATCAAAGGAGATTCTTTTGTTAATGAATGTTATGAAATGTAAACATTGAGGGGAGGATTTTGTAATTTCAAAAGTTAGAGATGTGCAAGTTGTAATCAAACAAACTTCGTGGGGAGGTTTTGGTAAATAACTCTCTATAATTAAATGATACAATATATTGGATGATATATTGCTCACCTAATCCAGCACAAATCCCTGATCCTTGAATCAGAAGAAAATGGAGAAATAACAATACAATCACTGGACTTGTCCAGAGATCTTAGCCGTCCGTTTATAACATCTCCTCCTTGCTCGATCATGGCCCTGCAAAGGGGACATGTAGTTTTACTCGAAGTCATCGGCGCCTTCCCCCTCTTGATCTTCACCCACCCATCAAAACACTGCTTGTGGAACACATGCCCGCATCTCAAAGCAATATCAACGACACCAGTCATCACCCCATCCTCACCCGCTCTCTCAATCTTGCAGAGACAGATAACACATTCTGTTCCATCGCCATTAACCTCTTCTTCTTCTTCCTCGAAGCTCACAAAGAATGCTCTCACGAAGCTTGAAATCTTGCCTTCCATCCATAGCTTGGAGGAGTTCATGGCGGCGCCGACCAGACCAGAACTGAGCTTCTATATATCCATTGATTATTTTTCTGATCTATACTTTGCAGGCATATAGTTCTGAACTCTTAATTTATATTAGTTACAAAAGTATCTGCTGAGTGCTGATACCACCAACCAAGAATCATGATACCTTTTCTTCCTCTCTGTTTTTTTGCACTTTAATTAATATAAGTCGTTCTCAGCAATGTCATGATTGTTGAATGTTTTATAAATGCTCTGCGCCTCTGCGGTAGTAGTATGATAACTCTGTCGGAATTAATTACTAGGGGATTGAGGTAACGGGAATTTAATGTGACGAATGATTTTTATTATTAAAGGTCTCCACACAAACATAAGTATCGTGTAGATTTATTTTTGTCCGTTGGATTAACAATCTGACCATCAGCCAATCATGAAAAAAAGTGTTGCATGTCGCTCGACGCTCTCGTTAGACCGGTCGAATTGAACCGTCTCAGCTCCAGAGTGAGGTGAGCGTGCAATCGGTTAAAGAAAACTTTTTACGTGGAAAACCCGAAAATGGTGAAAAACCACGGGGCCGGATCGGTGCTGACCAAATTCATTATTTTTTTGGTGTTACAAATTGCAGAATGCAAGAGAATGACAGACCATCGCTCGTTGCTGGAGGGGAAGAGAAGAAAGAGAGAGAGAGAGAAATCTCTAAGTATGAAGAGATCTTCAAGAGCCAAAGAGAGATCTTCAAGTCGCCTTCAAAGGAGATCTTCAAGTCGCCTTCAAAGGAAATCTTCGAAGGGGAAAGAGATATTCGAAGGCCGAAGGAGATCTTCAAAAGATTCTTCGAACGCTAAAGGGGAACTCTGAAGGATCTTCGATGGAGCTCTCTCGGGCGCTGAAGGCAAGGTGTCTTGAAATGAAGGCTCTGGATGACTTTTATAGTCTTGGGCAGGGGTATCCTAGTAATTTTGTCGTCGTAACCACCGTAACCACCTGACAGGAGAATCACGTTCGCCGATTTCGGGCACACGGATCACCATTTTTTGGATGTGCCGGTATTGGCCCCTGGGATGTTCGGGCAGTCTGGACAGCTTCGTTGATGGTGATGAAAGTAATGAACAAGACCTGCAATCTGGGAAATCAAGAGAAGTTAACTACCGCTCGCGTCAGGAATGTGGTGGCGTTCTGAGCGTGCGGTGAACGCGAAGACGTTCTGAGCGAGTCGCGAACATGGAAGCGGTCTGAGCGCACAACGAACATAGAAGTGCTTGGTGCGCATTGCGAACGAAAAACCAAGAAGGGGGCCGAGTGATGCTAGAGGGGCGTGATCGTAAGGGGAAGAGTGTGCCCCTCAAGGGACGAGGGGAGGGGGGGGGGGGGGGGGGGAGGGGGGGGAGTGCGGGTTTAGCCGCATCCCCTATGGTGGTGCGGTTTTGGCCACACCCCATAGTGGAGTACGGGCTTGGCCATATCCTCTTAATGGGGTGCGAGCTTGGCCTCACCCCTTCATTGGGGTGCGGCCTTGCCCGCACCCCTTTATTGGGGTGCGGCCTTGATCGCACCCCTCAAGTGGGGTGCAGTTGCGCAATTTTGGCCTCACGCCTCAAGGAAGTGGGGGTGCAGCCTTAGTAACTAACCGCGCGATAGTTGTGGAGGTTTAATTCTCTCTTCCCCACTCCCTTGATATGGGGTTGACCTTATCATTCAACCTCCACTTCATCCACTTCCTAATGGTGGAGCTTTTTTCTAATCGCACCCTAGAACTCCTATAAATTCATGGGTGCATATCAATTGCCCCCAAACCTAGGAAGTCCACATTGATGCTCAGAGGAGTTAGAAGCTTTTATCATCTTGTTCGTGGCGACATAGATCGGAGTCGTGGGTGTACGACGCGCGCCAAACAATGCCGGAGGTAAATCACTCTTTATCCAGTGCGAGAAAAGAGATAGAGAGAGAGAGGGAGGGAGGTTGAGCAGAGATAGCCCGACCAGCTTGCGGATGGACGACCAGAGTGTGGGCTGCCCGTGCGTCGTGTGGGCGACCGACCGGGGTGCGTGTGGCCGTGCTACGGATGACCGGGGCGCGTGCGACCCGCTACGTCCGACCGGCGTGCAGGCGGCATGTGCAGTGCGGTGCACGGCGGGGAGGGCGGGGTTGCGCGCCGGGCGGAGGCCGACCAGCAAGTGGGCAGTTGCGCGCCGCGCGGCGGCCGGCCGATCGCACGGGCAGTTAGACGCCGTGCGACCCCCAATCGGCGCGTGGGCGGTTGCGTGCCGTGCGGCCCCCGACCGACGCGCAGGAGGTTGCCCGTCGTACGGCCCCCAGCCGGCGCGCCGTGCGGCCCCCGGTTGCGCGTCGTACGGCCCCCGGCTGGCGCGCGGGCGGGTGCGCGCCATATGACAAAGAACCATTTGCGCGGGCTATAGCAAGCCATATGGTCGTCAGCCAGCGCCCGGGCAGTTGCGCGTCGTGCGGCAGCCGACTGGTCATGCATACAATTGCGCACCGTGCGGTGCCCGGCTAGTATGAGTGCAGTTGCGCATTGTGCGACATGCGATGCCCGATCGGGGTACGTGCGGTTGGCCATGCACCATATGGTTGGCCACGCGGTGGGGCGTGCACATTTGCTGGCCATCTGGCACCAGTCATGTGTTGTGCAACTCTTTCTTAAGAAGTTTTTTATTTTATTTTTTTCAGGCTTCAAAACCGGTCAGCCGATTCGATGACAATGCGGCTGCGGTCTACTCTTGATATCACACATATTGATATGTTGCGAAAGCGATTAGGATTACCCTCCTATGTCGAAGTGAAAATACCTTAGGAGGATGAGCGTGCTCAGAATTCTCTGACTGGTTTCATGACCCTTTCAGAAAGCTATTTAAAGTATAGGTTCCGCTTGCCTCCTTCAGAGGAGGCTATCGAAGTATTCAGATTTTGCAGGGTGTCGATTTCCCAGTTTACGCCTGCTGGGATGATGAGGATCTTGGGGATGATAGTGCTCTTCCTGGAACACGATGCACAATTTAACATAGAGATTTTCAAGGACTGGTGCGAGGTCTTCACTGATCCGGGCGGTCGTATTGAAGTTTGTAGCAATTAGAGGTGGTTTCGTTTCGGGGAGAAGAATGATTACCGCAATGAGAATACCCTTTATGGGTATGTTCTGGATAAATGGGAGTTGCCAGAGCTGTGGAGAGACCTTCCCGGTCATTGTCATCGACAGACTGGGCGGGAAAATAACTTTTTGCCAGTTTCGGGTTATCCTGATCGAAGGGGTTGGCGAAGGCCGTGTATTGTGTTGATAGCTGTATCGCGGAGAGTAGATTGCTCTCGGTAGGGCTTTCTTGGGTTGCTGAGCGTGCTGTCATTGTTCCTTTCATTCGCGACAAGAAGAGGAAAATTATTTTCAAGAACGAGGGTCTTGGTCCAGGGCCCTTTTCTCCTACATCGAGGAGTCATGATCACAAAGCCGGACCTAGCAGCCGCGAGGTGGGAGTGATTCCGACTGACTATGAGGTTGAGATTCTATCATCTCCTATTGCCGGTCACATTCCACAGGAAGACTTACTGCCACCCCCTTTAGTGACGTCGAGCCGAGTCTCTTCTTCTCTATATGCGATGACTTCTGCGGTGAGACTATTTTTGCCCTAGTTTTTTGCTTTCCCTTCATTATTATTGTTTACACATTCTAACTGTTCCTTTTGCAGATCGGTGTTTTCAACAGTGTTGCTCACACATGGAATGACTGCTATGTTGGCCTTAAGGATGGCTACTTCGTTCTTCAGGAGTAGCTGCGTGCAACGAAGAGTACATTATCTGACTCCAAGAAGAAGAGGGATCGCGACTCCGCCCAAATTCGGCAGCCAGAGTCAGACATTTCTTCTACCCGAGCAGAGGTTGAGAAGTTGCGAGAGGAATGTGGTGGTGACAAAGCACTTTCTCAGGATGCCCTTTGCCAATTATCGGAGGCCCAAGGAGAGATATTTCTCCAGGAGGGACAGTTGGGCTTCTTGAAGAGCGAAGTGGATATGTTGTCTTCTTCGGAGCAGAGCATTGAAGAGACCAAAGATTTGGGGGTTGCTGAGTATAAGGACTCCTTAGCTTTCGTGGAGGAGCGATTCCATATTTCGGAGGAGCTTCGTGCTGAGATCTTGACTAAGGAGGTGGACCCATTGCTGGAAGATGAGTGTGAGGTTGCCTTTCAGAGGAGCATCCAGAAGACTCTCCGTATGAAGGAGAGGAAGTTCGGGTGCGGCATTGCTGGTCTTGGAGTAGAAGACCTCTGAAAGGATGATCGTTCTAATGTAGTTGAGGATTGATCTTTGCCCCCATTGTATCTTTCGCTTATGTCTTGTTGCTTTCTTTTTCTGTTTGCAGTTCTTTTCTGCGATGTACAACGTAACGCTACCTCCATTGTTTCTTGTTACTTCATTGTTCTATGTAGTGTTTATTAACTCCATTGTTTTAGTTGTTTATGCAACAGTGGTTAGGGGAACTAGCCCCAGGATGGCAGTGAAGAGCATATGCGTTCAAACCGTTGGTGACCGTGAGAGGGGCAGGCCTTGACGGTGCTGTGACCTACTACGACGACGAAGAGTGAATGCGTTTGAGCCGGACGTGTGCTGTTGGAACCCGGATTTCGGTCCAACTATGTTCGAGACTTGGGGAGTAGCTTGAGTTACTTCTCTCTTCGTTTGATCCATAAGTCTAAGTGTTTCGAGCTAGGAACTAGCCCTCATCGGTTGATAGGTAGCTCCCTAAGAATGACCCACTGGCTGCAGCGAGGAGGTCCCAACACTAACCCAGAAATCTCACTCGATTTCCCCTCCCAAAAACCAGAAGCTGAGCCTGTCTCAAACAACACGAGGGAGAAAGCACAGGCTCTCCAAGGGGGTGGATCTATGCTGATCTGAGACATAATGAGTCCTATTTATAGGCAAACTCTTCGAAGGGTAAGATGGTCCTAAAAGGCCTGTGGATAGCTTCCTCCGCCTTAACCAAATTATGATATGCAGACTAAAATGGCATGCGAACAACCCCTCGCGCCTTTTCGCATACACTAACCGCACCCCCTGCTGGTTTACGGATAGTGAGGGAGGATTAATGAGTCGGGTTGACCCATTTTCACCGCCACTCCCTCCTTGAGACTGTGGCTGAGGCGACTAGGTCTAGACCTACTCGCCAAGGGTGGGCTCTCCTGAGGCGATCTCATCTTAGACCGGACCTACTCGCCTCACCCAGGGTAAAGAGGAGCTTGACACGCAAGACGCGGCAGGGAAGGGTGTACTCGCTTCCCTACCTTGGGCGAGTAAGACCGTCTCAGATCTACTCGCTGTGGGGTGCTGATCTACTCGCCGAGACCTACCGGCCTACTCGCCGAGACCTACCGGCCTACTCGCCGAGACCTACCGGCCTACTCGCCGACTACGGGTTGTACACAATCCCCGCTCTTTGCGAGCTCGCTAGAGGTCAGAAAGAAGAGTCCAACCCCTTATTCGGTGAGGCCGCGCGCTGGCTGGCTCTTCCTCTATAAATAGAGTGGGGGTGCGCCTTCCATCCTATATGCTGAAATGTCCTCCAAGGGGGGTCTTCCGCGGCTGTCAACCGGGGGCTCGCTGATGAAGAGCCTGAAGCTGCCGCCGTCCTCGACAACATTGGAAAGTTCCTAACGCCTCGCCCTCCTGGTTCTGCGAGGAAGAAGAAGTCCAAGCGGAAGAGAGCCAACCCCGAGCCACGCGAGAAATCCTCCACAGATCCGGAATCTACGGCTAGATGCAGACCCTTGCTTGGAAAAGTGATTACCTCGCCTATCTTGAAGAGCTCAACGCCGACCCATCTCGTCGACAGGGCGAGGGCGAGGTCGAAATCACAACGGGTGGGCTCGAGGAGCCGAGGGTACCTCCAGCAGATTTGGGTGCCCTGCTGCTTCCTCTAGTTTGTCCAGTCGTGACACCTGGTAAGGATACTATCTTTTTGCCTAATTAGGCTGAATCTGTACTGACCCTTTGCTATTTGCAGCGCTTCCTAGTCGCTCGGTTCAGTCTGGCCAACTTGGCGCGACACTGTCAGTGGTTCTAGGGACCGCGTCCTCCTCGGCCCCAGGGCAGTCTTTCTCCCTCCTTCCTCCTCCCTTGCAATCGCCTCCTCAGAAGTCTGGGTTAGGCCAGCCTGTCCGCCCAATTACCGGAGGGAAATCTTTGGTGATAGGCCCCTTATCTGGAGGGACTGGTGTGGTCCTCCGCTTGTCTGCCTCTATTGGGGGGCTGCGGGCAGATCCACCTCAACACCAAGAAGGGAACAATACTCACGCAGTACTCGCCTCGCTCGCCTTATCGCCTTCTTCCTTTCTGTTACTTATCATCGTTGTTTGCTTTCTTTCAGTTAACCCGGGGTCTTCCTCTTCCAGCTGTCCACCATCGACGAATTCGCTGCCAGGGTCGCCACCGCCTGCAGTGTCTACTCCTTTGAGAGAGCTACTCGCGGACCCACCGGGCTTTAACGAGGGGTCGTGGGCTCACTTGATTGCTGTCCTTTGAGCCCACGATTCTTTTCAGATGTCTATGCCGCCCGCCGAGGTGAACGCGCGGTTGGTCGACCTCGGGGACCGCCTCTCTGAAGTGGAGGAGTTTCAACAGCAGGTGCATGGCGAAGACGACCTCTTTGACAGGGTGACTGACCTGGAGGTGGAGACTCGCCAGCAAGCTACCGAAGATGATTTCCACCGCTTCTCGCAGGTGGCTGGCACCGTGGGCGAGGCCTCCTTACTGGAAGAACACATCCGCCGAGGCGAGGATCACATCAGACAAAGTAAGGAGAGTCTGGAGTAGGCCCGTGAAGACCTACAAGCAGCTCGCAGCATTACTTAGAGAGCTCGCCACCCCCAGCGCGCGCGTCACCTGGGTCGCGGTCTGCGGCGCCGCGATGGAGCTCCTTAGGCTGTACTCCCACTTTTGATGTGTTTCACTATTTTTTTTGACGCTTGATATGTAAAAGCACTCGCGACCTCCCGGGTCTCTGTAATGTGCAGGCGATATTTTTGTATGTCTTTTGTGTACTCACGCTATGCGCTTAGAGAATTTCCGTTAAAGACTTTTTATACTCGCACTATGTGTTTCCTTTATGTTAGGATCGCTGCCTTCTACCCGCGCACTGTTGAACTAGCCACTCGCGTGGGCATACTTGAATATGTAGTTGTTCTGCTCGCGCGCGACCAGGCTGGGGGAGGGGGGGGGGGGGTCTATAAATAGAGGGTCCTCTAGAGTGGGTGGGTATGCTCCCCTACCCCCTCTCCCCCCAAGCACTTTCTTCGAATCTTGCCCGCTAGACCTCTCCCCCTACTCGCCACCTGCCATGGTGAAAGAGCCATCCGAGGACGGGCGCGGCTTCTGCGTCCGCAATTTCCGAGCGCACAATTTCCCCAGCTCGCAGACCCTGGGCGAGGAGCTGGCGGACATCGAGAACCGCTACCTGCCACCTGGCTATACAGTGAGGCGGCCATCTACCGGTGATTTCCTCAACACGCTCTACGACGGGGAACTCGCCATCCCCTTGGCCCATTTCCAGGTGGACTTGCTACTGCCCCTATGGCCTGAGGTGCGCCAGGTCCTCCGACACTTTGGGATGATCCCCGCGCAGGTCAACCCCAACGCTATCAGCGTCTTGGTCGCCTATGCCTGCTACCTGCATGAGGAGAAGATCGAGTTCAACCTCTCTGCTTTCCGCAAGGTCCTGACCTTGAAGGCGACTAGCGACGACACCCTGTTCTTCACCAGCGTATGCGTAAAGGTCGCCGAGACGCTCAACAAGGTCCATCAGTGGACTGAAAAATTTGTCCTGGTGCGAGGCGACTTCGGGAACATTCCATTCACCCCAATCCAGAAAGCAGAGACCGAGTATAGGCCGCCTCGCCTGAAAGGGGAGGCACTGGATTTGTATCTTTTCTTGAAGGACAAGATCATGGATGTGGTCTTCCTGCGGTGAGGCGTGGATCAGCTCGCCTCTGTGAATCCTGGAGCGGGTAAGTCCTGGGTAGTACTCGCCGCGCTCTCCCCCTTCCCTGATCCTCTACTCTTGGTAGGGATCTGAGTTAATACTCATATCTCCTTGCAGGTGAGCACGCCATCCCCACCCGTCCCCCTTGCGACGCCTCACGATGTCGGTCAAGAGGGTCTCACCCCGAGGAGGCCCTTGAAGGGGCGGTGGTTCTGGTGGACAGCGGGACGCCCTCGCCGACGGGCAAGGGGAAGGGTCGAGTTGACCCCGAGACCGCCTCGACCAGCGAGCCAAGGAGAAAGAAGCAGAAGACGAGAAGATCCTCTCGCCCCCCGGCGAGCCCGCCTCCAGAACCCTCGTCCCACATGAATTTTGGGTTGGGGATGAGGAGTGAGGACTCAAAAGGTAACCCGCTGCTGATATGGGACCACGACGCTAATAGGGTCCAGGTGAGTTCGCTCCTCCCCTCCTGGGAGGATTTCGAGGAGGTAGGAGACCAGGCGTATAACCTGCTCTACGGGTTATATGGCCGAGAAGATGCCGAAGTGCTCGCAGAGGCTCCTATCCGCGAGCTAGCCAACCTCACCAGCCGCTCCGCTCTCCGCACCACCGAGCTGGCTCACCAGACTGCGCGGTGGTGGCTTCAATCGAACAGGCGGCTTTGCGAACTGGGCGACGCCTATAGAGAGCTGGAGAAGAAGCTGGCGGTAGCGGAGGAAGAGCTTGCCGGGTCCAAGGCTAAGGAGGTCGCTCCCCCCGAGGTGTGTATCCTTATTCGCTTCCTTCCTACTCGCTGTCCGACTTTGTTGCCTGACCTTTGCTAATGCAGGAACCCACCGTCGCGCTGGTGATGCGGGTCTCTGAGCTGGAGAGCTAGCCGCCTCGCAGCGGGAAGCCAACTACCTGGGGACTCGCCTTGCCGAGGCGGAATCAGAGATAGCTGAGCTCCACTATCCCAGCAGAGGGGAGTCATCCACAACTCCACAACTCCTTCACTTTACCCCGGCTCAGGTCGCCGAGACGTGCAGGAAGTTGGCCATCAAGACGACGGCGTTTACGTGGGAGCGACTCCGGTGGCGATTCCTTCTCACTGCGGAGGGGGCCAAAGTCGATCTCGTGGACCTTCTCCCGGAATTATATCGCGAGGCGGTGAACCCCGTCCCGACGAGAACTTCAAGGGACGACTCATCCAACGAATCAAAAGAGGTTGACCAGGGCGAATAACTCGTTTTTCTATTTTCTAAACCCTGTAATAATAATTTCATGTGGGAATACTTTCGGTGTACTCGCCCTTTCCATGTGACTGGATGGGCGTACTCGCCATGTTTTAATCTGCTTGATCTTTTCTCTTGCATTGCCGTGAGTTTCTATCTTTATCTGAGGTGTTTGTTTTTTTGCGACGCGCTCGCCTATGCAGTGTGTTCGCGTATAGGGGGTATTCGCTCGTGATGAGGACTCGCGCGAGAGCTTTCCTCGCCTTGATCAGGTGCCCATTTGTTTGTGCCTTCGTGGAGTGCGAGGTGGTTGGAGCGTGCTTCTCGCCACCGGGTTCTTGCCATCTTTCATTAGGACTTCTCGCGAGATGGTTGGCGAATAGCCGTGTAATTTCGATGCTCGGAAATTTAAGATACTCGCCTCGCCTCTTCTTCCCTTATAAAATTGCTTTTTGGACAAGTATCTAGCATGCAGGGGAGGAGCCCAGTGCTACGACCTGGTCTACCACAACTCTCTGCTCGAGGATATAGAACTCACTCGAGGGGGCAAGTAGCCAGCCTGTAGGGGAGGAGCCAAGTTCTACGGCCTATTCTACGATGACTCTCTGCTCGAGGACATAGAACTCCTTCGAGGGTGCAAGTAGCCAGCCTGCAGGGGAGGAGCCCAGTGCTACGACCTGGTCTACGACAACTCTCTGCTCGAGGACATAGAACTCACTCGAGGGCGCAAGTAGCCAGCCTGCAGGGAGGAGCCCAGTGCTACGGCCTGGTCTACGATAACTCTCTGCTCGAGGACGTAGAACTCACTCGAGGGGGCAAGTAGCCAGCCTGCAGGGGAGGAGTCAAGTGCTACAGCCTGGTCTACGATAACTCTCTGCTCAAGGACATAGAACTCACTCGAGGGGGTAAGTAGCCAGCCTGTAGGGGAGAAGCCCAGTGCCACGGCCTGGTCTATGGCAACTCTCTACTTGAGGACATAGAACTCCTTTGAGGGGGTAAGTAGCCAGCCTGCAGGGGAGGAGCCCAATGCTATGGCCTGGTCTACGACAACTCTCTGCTTGAGGATATAGAACTCCCTTGAGGGGCCAAGTAGCCAGCCTGCAGGGGAGGAGCCCAGTGCTATGGCCTGGTCTACGACAACTCTCTGCTCGAGGACATAGAACTCACTCGAGGGGGCAAGTAGCCAGCCTGCAGGGGAGGAGCCCAGTGCTACGGCCTGGTCTACGACAACTCTCTGCTTGAGGACATAGAAGGGGCTCATTGCTCCGTACCTGTCGTCCTAGTGGTGAAGAGCTACTAGTTTATAACGGAAAATGTTATCGTTTTGTTTTAGCCTAACAAAAAATGGGAGTAGAAACGTTTCAAGTCGTCTCCACTCCAAGTGTTTCCTAGGTGTTCACCCTCAACATTTTGCAGACGGCACCCATCTGTTTTTAATACCTCGAAGACAATGTAGGGGCCTTTGAAAGTGCAATTGAGTATCAGCTGAAGGTGATTAATATAATCAACCTAAACCTCTGATATCAATTGAAAGTGGAGGTTAGATCTTAATGTTACTCTAGAGGGGGGGGGGGGGGGGGGTGAATAGAGTATTAAAAACTTTTCCCTTAATTTTATAGCAGAATTAAAATAGTGATATATATGTATATTGAGTGAGTTATAAAAACTAAATAAAAACAAATCAGCACAACACAACAACATAGAAAATCACAAGCACAGAGACACAAGGATTTTTATAGTAGTTCCCCAATAAATCTGGGTACATCTACTCTTCTACCACACTTGGTAGGATCCACTAGATTTTTGATTAGGTGCCCTATCACCAAGGGGTTTTTGTTCAGGTGTCCACACACTAAAGGAGCTTTTGATCAGGTGCTCTAACCCAACTACAGGTTTTTGATCAGGTGCCCTGCCACCAATGGTTTAACTTTTGAAGGGAGTTATAACCCTGTACAAGAGGGGATAGAACAGGTTAGAATGTTCTTCTCTGTCAATATGCTGAGAAAGATTCTAGTGGATTGATTGTGTAAAGCTCCCCCTGTCAGATATGAAATTGTTTGACAGTTGATTGGCTGGAGCTTTCACTTGAAAATATTAATCTTCCTGTAGCTGATGAATCTGAGAGAATAAATCCTTCAGATTTTTGTTGCTCTTTTGAAGATCTGAACTTGCAGCTGATCACCGAGAGAGGTGTTTATGATGTTCTCAGTAAGATGAAATTGCTGCTTGAGGAAGAAGATGAAGATTTGTAAAGCTTTTGTTCTTTTTCTTCCTGTATCTTCTTTTCTTTTCTCTGTACAGCAAAATCTGTATTATTATGTGTTCTGTATATTTCCATCATGTGTTTAAACTATAGAAGAATAATCTGCTGTATATCTTCTTCCTATTTTTCTTTTGAAAATCTCTGACAGACATTAATTGCAAATCCCTTATATTAAGGAATAAATATATCTGAAAAGATATTTTGAAAACACAAATCTGCTGCGCCGTTTATCTTTTTCCTTTTCCATGGTTATGTCCTTTTCCAAGAAATGTCAACGGCTATAATCTTTAAATAATAAAGGAAATATATTATCCTTACTTATCTGATGTAATAGATCCGTTGTTGTAGTCGATCTGAGTTCATATAATGAAATGATATGATCTGTCTGAAACTTTCTGAACTTAAATAAGAATTCTTCGATCTGAGTAAAATTCGTCGATCTCAATAAATTTCGTCGAACACAAAATTTAGTTCGTCGACCTCAAATGATCCCGGCTGGAAGAATTAAATTTGTTGAGCTGAGGAGAACTTTCATCAATCTGAAGGTAGTCATCGAACGCAGATTCGTCGACCGCTGAACTGAGCAAAATCATCGACCGCTGAGACGGGATCGTCGACCGCTGAGATGGCTAGATTTTGTCGACCGCTGAGACGGGATCGTCGACCGCTGAGACGAGATCGTCGACCGCTGATACGAGATCGTCGATCGCTGAAACGCTGAGATGCTGAGCCGAGCTTGAAGCAAGCCGTTCGTCGAACGCAGAATGTAAGTCGTTCGTCGAACGCAAAATGTAAGCCGTTCGTCGAACGCAGAATGTAAGCCGTTCGTCGAACGAAGAATATAAGCCGTTCGTCGAACGCAGAATGTAAGCCGTTCGTCGAACGCAGAGAGCAGTTCGTCGAACGCAGTGTGGAGTTCGTCGAACGCATAATCTGAAAGAATTCTTGAGTTCTATCAGCCTAAACTCTTGACCCATTGACTATACATTGGGGTCAACTTGATCCTAGTCAATAGATAGTGATCCTAGCCCAAATCAGAAATAGGGTTATTCCAACAATCTCCCCCTATTTGGGTTAGGACACTATTTGACAAAAACTTAAAACAAACAAAAACAATAACAGAATCAACAGAGCATAAATATATCTGATATATTTTAAATATTTTATCGGATATTAAATAAATAATACTCTGAGTTCTGAAATTACATTTCAATAAAAATAAAACTGATAAAGACAAATAAATGGAACCTTTGACTTTCTCTGAATCTGTTTTCTGAATTCTGAAATTTGATATTGTCTGAACTGATTTTTCTGAATTCTAAATTATGAACTGTATCTGCTATATTTCAGCTTTCTGAATTGTTGATCTGAAAAGCTTTATAATTTGAATATGCTGACACTGCATCTGAAATTACAACATATGTGGAGCTTGTTCATAAGTCATCTTGCCCTTTCTGAAAGCATCTCCCCCTGAGAGTATCTCCCCCTGAGACGGGAGGTTCTTCAGCTTTCTCCCCTTGCCTAGTTCATAGAACAACTCCCCCTGAGCAAAACTCTGCATCAAATGGAGCTACTTCATAGAACTTCTCCCCCCTGCCAAGTTTCAGGAAGGCCTGATGCTAGGCCCCTTGAAGAAGGGACATTTGATGGAGGTAGGGAAGGATGCAAGATTGACATTGCTATTGTTTCCATTCCTTTATTACTGCTACTGGGAGTTTGATTCTGACACCAATTGAAAGGAAAGCTTTGATTTTGATACCAATAGAAAGTTATGGTTTTCTGATATTGAACTTGCAATTTCATTTGCATTCTCTATCTTGAGAGTGTAAGACCTTTCTTTTATTTCTGCAACTGATAGTTTGCTACTAATTGAATACCAATTGAAAGTAACCTTGATATCTGCAAAATGTCTCTGGTAGAGATGGTGTTCCTCTCCTCATTTAATAGGTTAGTTCCAACAATGCATGGACTCTTCTATTTTAAGGGAAGGTTTGTTATAAACCCTATATGCTTTATTAGAAGGAAAAAAATATAGAATGAACAAATATATAGAATGAACATATAGTAAAATTAAGTTGTTCTTTTGACAGCATTTAATCATAAATTACTAAATTCCTTCTTCTTTTAATTTCTCTTCTTCTTTTAATTTTCCTAGATTTTGTTTCAATAGGATTCTATTAATATGATGAGTTGCTATAGCTTTTAATGGATTCTAAGGATTTCTTATTTTATGATAGAAAATTTTGTTAAATTTGAATTGCTACAGCTGTTAATGGATTCTAAGGAATTTCTTTTATCTTCTAAAAAATACATTGCCTGATACCTGCCTTCTTACAGAATTCTCTTATAAGAAGAGATTCAAAACTCAGTGCCATGATCATTTCTGATCAGTGCAACTAGAGTAGAATACTCAAATCTTGATGATCCTGAGAAAGTCTGTAGGAACATTGTTGGAGCCTATGTTCCGCATCTCTTGGTTTGTGAATAACAAATACCATGTTGTATTTAATTTAGTTTTTTGTGTGTTTATAGTGTGCAGGTTGTACAGGAACTATAACGACACATCCCTATGAATAGTTTGCTGATTGGAAATGACTCTCTGGAAAGATAACTAACGCCCCGCGTTAGTTGTTAACGCCCCGCGTTAACTTCCGTTGAGAAGAAGACCGCTGAGAAGGAATGCCATCGAGAACAAAGCTGTCGAGCTGCGGTCGACGAAAGAGAGCTAACACTCGCGGTATTTGTTAACGCCCCACGTTAACAAGAGGAGGAATCCCATTGAGTTGAGGTCGACGAACTGGACCTGCGTTCGACGAACTGGACCTGCGTTCGACGAACTGGACCTGCGTTCGACGAAATGGACCTGCGTTCGATGAACTGGACCTGCGTTCAACGAACTGGACCTACATTAGAAGAACTGGACCTGCGTTCGACGAACTGGACCTGCGTTCGACGAACTGGACCTGCGTTCCACGAAATGTGAAGGCCGATCGACGAATTTGAAGTAGAATGACTCAACGCCAGCGTTGACTCTTAACGCCCGCGTTGAATCGACAAACTGCCACGATCTTGATGGTTGCGCGATTTCGGCCACGACTTTGCACGTTCACTAACGCAGGCGTTATCCCTTAACGCCGCGCGTTAGCTTTCGAGGCTATTTAAAGTACAGCTCCTCTCATTCCTCATAAGATGATTCTAGAATTCTGATACTTTGGAGAGAGGTTCGTGTACAACAATTAAGAGATCTCCCTTGGGCTAACATGAAGATCTAAAAAATATTTTGAAGGAGAAGGTCTACAACGCATATTCCATACGAAGGACGATCGTTTCAAGAATGCCAACATCTACATCGACTTCGTCTTCACCTTCAGAATTTCATGGGGAGTTTCTCTTTACTTATCCTGTAATCAATTATTTTTACTTTTGTATTTTGTGTGGAGAAATCGTTCGGTGAGAACGTCGGATTCCGGGAAGGATTCCGTGGGTAAATTTGCCTTGTGTTGGCAACTAGGTCCTTGTGAGGCTTAGGAGGTAATTCGCCGCCTTGTGCGTGTCGATTAGGTCGAGGGTAGATCTAGGGGGTGGCTAGAGGCCTTATCTGGGGATAGATAGGCTATAGCCAACCGGTCCTTGGGAGAAGGACCGATGAAACAACAAAAAGTGTTTTTACATATTTTCGCCTTGATTTCTAGCGTTATAGAAATTAAACATTTGTGTATTCAATTTATTATGAAATAAAATCATGTCTTTTAATGTTCTATTCAATTGATTTTATTTCCTCTTCAAGAATGTTTTAATTTCTATTTTCATCAAAGTAGTAAAATTAACAATTTGTATAATTATCTTTGAAATACAATAATTATTTTCCTTATATCTGATTTTCTGGAATTGTATTTCATTTAAGATTTCACAAGTAAAATCACTGTGGCAATCTTTTTGTTCTGAGGAATATTCTCTGGAGAGCTAACGCCAGCGTTAAGACTTAACGCCAGGCGTTAACAACAGTCAACAAAAAGTTTTGTTTCAAATATTTAAAAAGGAATCTTCATTACAATCCTATTTGGAATATTAAAATATATTTTTCTATAAAATATTCTGAAACTTCAGTCTCAAACTCTGATAAATTTAATTAAGATCTAAATTCCATAAAACCCTTATTCACCCCCCTCTAAGGGCGCCGTAAGATCCAACACGTGGTATCAGAGCGTAGGTTATTCCAATACGACTTCACAACCGGGAATAATGGCGCTTCATGATCTCGCATCTTCTAGAGGGGATATTTTTTATGAAAATGAAAAATCATTATGTCCACCATTATTTATGGGTGAAAATTATAATGGGTGGAGAATACTTATGGAAAAATTTCTTAAATCCTTGGATAATGAAGTTTGGAATATTACAATTAAAATGCCCCCAAATATTTTAAATAAAAATGAAATGTTTTTAAATGCCAAATCAATGAATAGTCTATATTGTGCATTAGATCAAAATATTTTCAAACTTATTTATACACTTCCTAATGCTTATGAAGTTTGGAAATTTCTTGAGAATTCTTATAGTCTTCCTTCCGCAGATGATGAATATGAGCAATTCCTTATGGATCCAAGAGAAGAAGACAACGTCACAATATTGGACTCAATTGATGGCAACACATCAAGCAAAAGAGAAGATGTAAATTCAACTATGGAAGAGGAATGTGAAGAAAATGTCAAAGGAACCCTTGGTTCAAATCTTGTCTCATCCCATAGCAATGTAAGAAATTCTAAGTCCTCTCTCTTTGTAAGAAATTCTACTTCTACACTACATATGCTTAATATTGCTAAACGCAGAATTAAAAATTTGAAAAATGCTAATTTCAAACTACGTTTAGAAAATAAAACTTTAAAAGCAAATGCTAAAGTAGAATCAAGTATTGATGTGTTAAATTCTCATTCATGCTCTTTAATTAAAAATGTTAAACCTTGTTTTGATTATAATACTTTTAAAGAAGAAATCAAGGTCTTAGAAAAAGGACTTTTAATTTCAAAAGAGCATAATGAAAAATTAATAAAAGAAAATGATAATTTAAAGGATAAACTAGAATCATTAAAATTGTTTATTGAAAATTTTTCAAGTAATACAAATTCTCTTAACTCTAGTTTATTAAGAAATCTAAATTTAAAGAGCTTACTTCATATTATAAGAGTATGTCTATAAGAAAGAGTGGAAATGAAAATCATCAAAATAAGAACCAATCATTTACAACATATTGTAACCCACTCTTTCAACATTCAATTCTTAAGAAAGACCATCACTCTTATAAACTCTTAAAAAATCAATATAATAAAATTCATTATGATTATCAACATCAATGTATTTTGAAAAATAATTTGAATAAACATAAATCCCAAATGAATTATTTTCAAACAACTATCATTCCAAAAAGATGTCAAATAATCATAATATGAATTTAAAAGAAAAACAACCAAAGTATGAATGGAGGCCCAAAATTAAAAATGAAATACTAAATCCACTTGTAAAGGCTCATTTATCACTATCTCTCCAAAAGCCTACACGATGTATTTGGGTACCCAAAGGAACCATCACACTTGGTCCCCTTTGGATACCTAAATCTCTCATTCACTAGGAATCATTGTATTGCATGAAGTAGAAATAAATTAAAAATGAAATATCATTACTCTACTTCATGATATGCCTAATTTCTTTTTCATTTGTTTATTTTTTTATTTTTGAGCCAACACGCTAAGGTCACTTAGATATATTATGAAATATGACTTTTACATTTTACGCCTAACGTTTATCAAATCAAAATTGAATTAAACTAAATATAAAGTCATAAAATTTTCAAGTGATCTATCTTTCCTTTTTCCTATGTTTCATCCTTTTTAAATCCATTGCGTATAAATATCTTATATTATCATTATAAATTGAATGCTAAATTTGCTAAATGATATTATCAAGACTAATACAATTACTTTCAAAATTGGATTTAAATGGACTTTTAGGGGTCTTTGGCTAAAATATTAAATGCGCAACTAATTGCATATTTGTCTATTTTCTTTGTTGCATATGATAACCCCTATAATGAAAAATCATAATTGAAAATTTACAAAAATGATGAATATGAATCACAATCACCACCATGATCTATTAATATCCTATGCTAAAATTCACTATAATCATATATCATAATTCATGATCCATCAAGACCTATCTTAAATCAACTAATTCTATCAACCTTAGGAATTATGAAATATATGATTGCAATTGGTATTATAGTTTCATATCTTATTTTGTGCGTGTGATGTGCATCTTTATTGTTTGCATGTATCTCATTATCTTTAGACCTAAGAATTAACTTGATATAAACAAGATGAAATCAAATAGAATTGTCACTTTATTCTAGGTCTATAAATTTTTCAAAACTCTAAAATTGATTGCCTGCAAACCAATTATATATATTTAGCATATTTTGCATAACGTCCAAATTCATTATCCTAGCTGAACCTCTTGGTATATGCTCAATTTAGTGTTTATGCTAGGATTATCAATATAGTGACATGCTAAAGGTTGAGAAATTTGAACTTTAAAATTCATGAGTACATTGTGGTTTCAAAATCTAATGTATGTTCTAAAACTAAAACAAACTCATGTTTTATGAATCAATCCTTAGAATAAAATGCTTAGCATATCCATAATCATTAACCTATGACATGTGTCTTACAATAGCGAGGGCGTAGGATTGTGTGCATTAGAGACCTAACCTCTAAGTCATGTCTTGTCCTTAACCGGGGAGGGTTCCAGTGGGGCCTTGCGAGGCACTGGGGGGAAAGAGTGCTAGGTTGAGCGTCGTCTTTTGTATGCATATGGGATTAACACCCCAACCTACGACATGCGTGCAGTCCTCATGCCCATCCATCACTTAGTACGGGGCTAGAGTGTAGTCATGTTATTGAGGTATCTTGATCTTAGATATACTTATATTATATTCATTGCATGAACATTATCTCACTCTTTATATATAAATCATGCATATTCATTACAGTTCTAACATTGCATCTTGTGTTTGCATATTTTATTATTTTGAGCTTTAATGATTTTACAAAAAACAAGTACTTGAAAAATCACTAAAAACATGCTAAAAGAGCCTTCAAATCTAATCAATATACTCTGAAATTTCAACTGAAGGAAGGTCTCTATATAATACAAATGAATTATAAATAAGATTTTTCAAAACATCAAAATTTAGTGTTCTGTTTTGGCGTTAAGAAGTTAACGCCTGGCGTTAGCTCCTTTGCTCCAAAATATTTTTTTTATTTTGAATTATTTCTGGTATTATTTTAATATTTTGTGTGTGTTTTATTTCTCTGTTTGTAAAAAGTTTTCTATTTTTTTATTTCCTTTAAGACAAAATTTTATTTCTTTTAAAAAAAAATTATTATATGTATTTTCTCATGCATTATTTCTCTGACATAGAATATCATTTACTGAAAGGGCTATTAAAGACTTCTATGTTTTTCCAGAGAATATATATAAAAAACAAATGCAAATTTACAAAACAATTTCAAAAAACAAAAATATGTTCTTCTTTATGTGTGTTTATTGTTTTGTGAATATATAAAAAAATTCAAAAAATTTATAAAAACTGATTGTTATTCATTGCCATTGTCAAGGATGATTAATTATATCAATTAAAGATTAAATACAATGTTTATTTAACTTTCAAGTTTCCTAAAAGACATTGCTTTGTATTTATCATGCCTTAAATATTATGTTGTTCAGTGCTATGAAATTGATTGTAGATAAACATGTGTAGAAACACTTAGCATGCCTCTAAGTATGAGTAATGTATTATGTTTGATAATGATTCATTCACTCACTTATTTTTGATAATCTACATGTGTTTACAATCCTATTCTTACATGATTATGTTGTGTAATAAAATAAATAATTAAAATGCTTAAATAGATTAACTACACAACATTGAATTGGTTATTACAATTCTTTGTCTTTCATGCACTTATTCATTAGAGAAATGTGGTTTAAAATGCTATGTTTGCAAAACAAGTGAATTCAGAGTCCTTAGTCACTAAACTAAAAAGCAAATAATAAATGACAAGGAAAACTCCACCGAGCACTACTCACCCTCCTGATAAGTCTTAATGAGCATGGTGAGGTTGAGCACCTTGGCTAAGAATTGTAAAGTGTCTTGTAGCAAACAATTTATACACCACTTCTCTTAGTACACCGGATCATAAAAAATTTGAAAATAAAGCTAAAAAGTATAAAAGTGATCCCCCAAGCTCTACTTTGCACCCTGATAAGTCTTAATAAGCATTGTGTGTGCAGAGCACCTTGGTAGTTGTACTATTTATTCATGTGCATTGAAATATTGTGGAAGTAATAGTATTTATGAATTTTAATGTTGTGTTATTTCATTATATATGTCATGTGTTTTTGATTGATTCACTTGTATACTTTATCAAAACACTACTTTGTACACAACATTATCTTTCATAAAACTTCTACTCATGAGAATTGGATCCTAATGCTCATCTACTCAAATCTCTACAAACTTAAGTAAATGCACTAGATAACAAAGCATGATCGCTACAATGTTTATGTTTACTTGAAATGCAAATTTTATTACATTGTAGTTTGTGTATCTTTTCTTGATATTATGAAATCATGCTTGCAATATTATCTTAATGGAATAACATCTCTTCAATCTTTAACTCAAACATCAACTTTTCAAATTTAAAACTCATTATCCTTTGTATGATTTTATCTTCTAAAAATGATGTTTATGTTTAAGAGTGCTTATTCTTCTGCTAAGTTTACCACTTATGCTCATTCATGTTTATTATTTTTAACACCATGGTTTCAACAAGTGGTATCTTAAAATAAGAATGCTTAGTTTATCATTTCTGTTATGTTTCTTACTACTTTATGTTACATCATGCTTATATTTTTTTCTCAACAAGTAGTATTTAACAAACTTTTGATTGCATCTTATTTTTCTTCTCGACATAAAATATATTACTCTTTATTATACATATTCACTCCTAAACCCTCTTTTGATTCTACCAAAAGGGGAGATTAAATTGCATAAATATAATATTTAGGGGGGGGGGGTGCATTATAATAATATTAAAAAAAGGGTATATTTGTAGGGGGAGTAATCATATAGGAGTTGCATACACTATGCTCGATCATGAAAATCCTTCAATAAGTGGTTCCTTATCTATCTTAAAAGATATACACTCATCCCTACCCACTTTTGTTAATAACAAAGGGCGAGAATAAATTGAGAAATCTAGTAAAATAGATATTTAGGGGGAATAAATTATAAGAAAACACTTATGTAGGGGGAGGACTTCATATAGAAAAAGTATGCATTATCACTATCAATTCTATCACGCTCTTAACCTGTTATTCATGCATATATTATTAGCTCACTTATCTATAAACACAAATGTTTTTAAGTTCACTAATTTCTCATACAGGTATTTGTTATTATCAAAAGGGGGAGATTGTTGGAGCCTATGTTCCGCATCTCTTGGTTTGAGAATAACAAATACCGTGTTGTATTTGATCTAGTATTTTGTGTGTTTATAGTGTGCAGGTTGTACAAGAACTATAGCTACACATCCCTATGAATAGTTTGCTGATTGGAAATGACTCTCTGGAAAGATAGCTAATGCCCCGCGTTAGTTGTTAACGCCCCGCATTAACTTCCGTTGAGAAGAAGACCGCTGAGAAGGAATGCCGTCGAGAACAAAGCAGTCGAGCTGCGGTCGACGACAGAGAGCTAACGCTCACGGTAATTGTTAATGCCCCGCTTTAACAAGAGGAGGAATATCGTCGACTTGAGGTTGCTGAATCTGCGTTCGACGAACTGGACCTGCGTTCGACGAACTGGACCCGTGTTCGACGAACTGGACCTGCGTTCGACGAACTGGACCTATGTTCGACGAACGAGGAGTTCCGTTCGATGAACTAGACCTGTGTTAGACGAACTGGACCTGCGTTCGACGAACTGGACCTGCGTTCGATGAACTGGACCTGCGTTCGACGAAATGTGAAGGCCGATCGACGAATTTGAAGGAGAAAAACTCAACGCCAGTGTTGACTCTTAACGCGCGCGTTGAATCGACAAACTGCCACGATCTTGACGGTTGCGCGATTTCAGCCACGACTTTGCACGTTCACTAACGCTGGCGTTATTCCTTAATGCCGCACATTAGCTTCCGAGGCTATTTAAAGTACAGCTCCTCTCATTCCTCATAAGATGATTCCAGAATTCTGATACTTTGGAGAGAGGTTCGTGTACAATAATTAAGAGATCTCCCTTGGGCTAACATGAAGATCTAAAGAAGATTTTGAAGGAGAAGGTCTACAACGCATATTCCATACGAAGGACGATCGTTTCAAGAACACCAACATCTACATCGACTTCGTCTTCACCTTCAAAATTTCTTGGGGAGTTTCTCTTTACTTATCTTGTTATCTTTTAATTTTCCTTTTGTATTTTGTGTGGAGAAATCGTTCGGTGAGAACGTCGGATTCCGGGAAGGATTCCGTGGGTAAATTCGCCTTGTGTTGGCAACTAGGTCCTTGTGAGGCTTAGGGGGTAATTCGCCGCCTTGTGCGTGGTGACTAGGTCGAGGGTAGATCTAGGGGGTGGCTAGAGTCCTTATCTGGGGATAGATAAGCTATAGCTAACCTGTCCTTGGGAGAAGGACCGGTGAAACAACAAAAAATGTTTTTACATATTTTCGCCTTGATTTCTAGCGTTATAGAAATTAAACATTTGTGTATTCAATTTATTATTAAATAATATCATGTCTTTTAATGTTCTATTCAATTGATTTATTTCCTCTTCAAGAATGTTTTAATTTTTATTTTCATCAAAGTAGTAAAATTAACATTTGTATAATTATCTTTGAAATACAATAATTATTTTCATTATCTCTGATTTTCTGGAATTGTATTTTATTTAAGATTTCAGAAGTAAAATCACTGTGGCAATCTTTTTGTTCCGAGGAATATTCTCTAGAGAGCTAACGCCCAGTGTTAAGACTTAACGCCAGGCATTAGCAATAGTCAACAAAAAGTTTGGTTCAAATATTTAAAAAGGAATCTTCATTACAATCCTATCTGGAATATTAAAATATTTTTTCTATAAAATATTCTGAAACTTCAGTCTCAAACTCTGATAAATTTAATTAAGATCTAAATTCCATGAAACCCGTATTCACCCCCCTCTAAGGGCGCCGTAAGATCCAATAAACATGAAGTTATCTGACTTTGTTCTTAAGATGAGAAGATTCAATTGAATCCTATATCTTTTTGTTTGATTGCAATTGGAGTTAAGAAGATTTTCAATAGGTTTAAGCATTGCCTTATAGTTAGTTATATTGGCCTTATCTGTTAAGGTATTGCCAAATTGAAATTGAATTGATATTGGCCTTTGTATCTGATAATTGTTTTACCAATTGACAATTTCTTTTACCAATTGAAAATTTGATTTCTGATACCAATTAAAATCTTTAAAATCTAATTTCTGATGCCAATTAACAGTTTTCTTTTATAATCATTAAAATATATGTTTGATACTAATTTAAATTTTTCTTGATAATCATTAAGATATATGTTTGATAAGAAGATTAAGGAATAGTTATATTCATTCTCTGTGTTCAGAGTTTGTTAAACTCTGATTTGTTGAGCTCTGATTATAAGAGGATAATGTTTTATTTCTGTGTTCAGCTTTCGTCGATCTACGTTCGACGAAGTCATTTGATTTCGTCGATCTCTGTTCGACGAATTTTGTTGAACACACAAAATTTTAATAATATTTATTAAGTTTTCTGTTACTTCCTTTTCTTTTGCAGAGACAAATTTTATAGATGTAGTTAGAGGGTTTTTCTTTAGAATATGAGAAAGATTAGTTGAGAATCCTAAGCTATGTTTGCTGCTATTTAATCTGGCATTTTTAGTGCTTGTGATAGTTATTGGTTTTATATTTTTCCCATTAAGAGATTGTTCAAACATTTCAGAAATAATTGAATTATTTTTCAAAGAATTAATTTCCTTTTCTGATGTTTTCAAATCTATTTTAAGTTTAGTATGTTCAGAAGTTAAATTGTTTATATCTTTTCTGAGATATTTGATTTCTTTCTCAGATTCAATTAAATTTAAGCAAGGAATTTTAAAATCATCTTTGAAATTAGTGAAATTAAAATTAAGGTTAGATGTTACCTGATCTGCATCATTTTTAGATTCTGATTCTTCAGAATTGTTTCCTGAGGCATTGATAGCCATCACGCAGAAGGTTCTTTCATCTGCATCATCTTCATAATAACTGGAACTGGATGAAGATGCATGATTTGAATCATTGTATGAGTCATATATGGCCATCAAGCACTGATCTTTGTCATTTGCATTATTTTCATCTTCAGATGAACTTGATGATGACTTTGACTCTTCTGCTGAACTCTCATTTTCATTAGATTCACATTCTGCATCTGAGTTGTGGTTTGACCTATATATGGCCATCATGCAGAATGCTATAGCTTGTTGTTCTTCTTCTTCTTCACTTTGACTAGATGATGGTTCTGTATCATAAATACAGAAAGTGGAGGAAGGTTCATCTACCATTCTTGTTA
Organism: Dactylorhiza incarnata; assembly: GCA_033032865.1. Classification (NCBI taxonomy): domain Eukaryota; kingdom Viridiplantae; phylum Streptophyta; class Magnoliopsida; order Asparagales; family Orchidaceae; genus Dactylorhiza; species Dactylorhiza incarnata. The sequence goes on from JAWHQI010000067.1 coordinate 714,775, forward strand.
GGGAGTTCCAGATGCCTCTTGCTGAAGTGCAATCAACAACTCTTTGATAAATGTCACTCGACATTGCTTGTGCCAGTATGTTCATGGCCTTGGCATCAGCACTTTTCAGCATCTTTTGAGCATCTGTTGATGTTTGTGAAGATGAAGGTCTTGTCAAAATCACATTGAAGATTTCTTCATCAATAGAGTTCATATATAACCTAATCCTTGCTTTCCATAGTGCAAACTTATTGAGATTGCACATAGGAGGTCTTGTGCTTGAATACTCTTTGTTTTGTGCCATGAGGTTTTAAAAATAAAAATAAATGAAATAAAAACTCTAAAAGAATTTAAGATCTAATTGATCTTTGTGATTCAGGTGTTAGCCTGTAAAGAATCAACTACCCTCTGATACCAATTGAAAGTGCAATTGAGTATCAGTTGAAGGTGATTAATATAATCAACCTAAACCTCAGATACCAATTGAAAGTGGAGGTTAGATCTTAATGTTACTCTAGAGGGGGGGTGAATAGAGTATTAAAAACTTTTCCCTTAATTTTATAGCAGAATTAAGATAGTGATATATATATATGTGTATATTGAGTGAGTTATAAAAACTAAATATAAACAAATCAGCACAGCACAACAACACAAAAAATCACAAGCACAGAGACACAAGGATTTTTATAGTAGTTCCCCAATAAATCTGGGTACGTATACTCTTCAACCACACTTGGTAGGATCCACTAGATTTTTGATCAGGTGCCCAATAACCAAGGGGTTTTTGTTCAGGTGTCCACACACCAAAGGATCTTTTGATCAGGTGCTCTAAGCCAACTACAGGTTTTTGATCAGGTGCCCTGCCACCAATGGTTTAACTTTTGAAGGGAGTTATAACCCTGTACAAGAGGGGATAGAAGGGGTTAGAATGTTCTTCTCTGTCAATATGCTGAGAGAAGATTCTAGTGGATTGATTGTGTAAAGCTCCCCCTGTCAGATATGAAATTGTTTGACAGTTGATTGGCTGGAGCTTTCACTTGAAAATATTAATCTTCCTGTAGCTGATGAATCTGAGAGAATAAATCCTTCAGATTTTTGTTGCTCTTTTGAAGATCTGAACTTGCAGCTGATCACTGAGAGAGGTGTTGATGATGTTCTCAGTAAGATGAAATTGCTGCTTGAGGAAGAAGATGAAGATTTGTAAAGCTTTTGTTCTTCTTCTTCCTGTATATTCTTCTTTTCTTTTCTCTGTACAGCAAAATCTGTATTATTATGTGTTCTGTATATTTCTGTCGTGTGTTTAAACTATAGAAAAGAATAATCTGCTGTATATCTTCTTCCTGTTTTTCTTTTGAAAATCTCTGACAGACATTAATTGCAAATCCCTTATATTAAGGAATAAATATATCTAAAAAGATATTTTGAAAACACAAATCTGCTGCGCCGTTTATCTTTTTTCCTTTTCCATGGATATGTCCTTTTCCAAGAAATGTCAACGGCTATAATCTTTAAATAATAAAGGAAATATATTATCCTTACTTATCTGATGTAATAGATCTGTTGTTGTAGTCGATCTGAGTTCAGATAATGAAATGATACGATCTGTCTGAAACTTTCTGAACTTAAATATGAATTCTTTGATCTGAGTAAAATTCGTCGATCTCTCGAACACAAAATTTAGTTCGTCGACCTCAAATGATCCTGGCTGGAAGAATTAAATTTGTTGAGCTGAGGAGAACTTTCGTCGATCTGAAGGTATTCGTCGAACGTAGATTCATCGACCGCTGAACTGGGCAAAATCGTTGACCGCTGAGACGGGATCGTCGACTGCTGAGACGGCTAGATTTTGTCGACCGCTGAGACGGGATCGTCGACCGCTGAGATGAGATCGTCGACCGCTGAGACGAGATCGTCGACCGATGAGCCGCTGAGCCGCTGAGCCGCTGAGACGAGCTTGAAGCAAGCCGTTCGTCGAACACAGAATGTAAGCCGTTTGTCGAACGCAGAGTGTAAGTCATTCATCGAACGCAGAATGTAAGCTGTTCGTCGAACACAGAGAGCAGTTCGTAAAACGCAGTGTGGAGTTCGTCGAACGCAGAATCTGAAAGAATTCTTGAGTTCTATCAGCCTAAACTCTTGACCCATTGACTATACATTGGGGACAACTTGATCCTAATAGTGATCCTAGCCCAAATCAGAAATAGGGTTGTTCCAACAGCCTTCCCAATTGGGATGGAGTTTACCTACTGTTGCTGATCTCCCCGCGGCGTCCACCTTTTTGATAACCAAGTCTCCTTTGTCGAATTGCTTGACTCAGACATGCTTATCGAAGTGCCTTGCCATCCTTCACTCGATTTCCTCCTGGCGGATCGTGTCCTGGTTGCGAAGCTCTTCCACAAAATCTAAGGCGAGTCATTATGCATCTTCGTTCTCAAGTCTCCACCCCTCATCTCCGTCTTCTCCTGCCACCACCCTAGGGCTTCGGACCTCGAACTCTATCGGGATGAGAGCCTCCGATCCATGTGATAGCTTGAATGGTGTTTCGCTGGTCGCTGTGGTTGGGGTACTCCTCAGGACCCAAAGGACTGAGGGGAGCTGCTCCACCCAGTTTCCCTTCAGGTTCTCCACCTTCTTCTTGAGCAGGTTGACGATGACTTTGTTAGCCCCCTCCACCTAACCATTGCTTATTGGATGATGGACTAAGGCGAAGCGATGGTTGATGCCAAGTTGGCTACAGAAGTCGGTGAGTTCGAGGCTCACGAACTGCGGACCGTATTTGGTGACGATGGCGAGGGGAAGACCGTGCCTACATATGATCTCCCCCCAAATGAAGTTCTTCACCACTAAGGAGGTTGTTTTGGCCATGGCCTTCACCTCCATCCACTTGGACAAATAATCGATCATCACTAGGAGATATCTCCTTTGCCCACTTGCCGGAGGGAATGGCCCTACCAGGTCCATTCCCCAAATGGCGAAGGGCCAAGGGGTGGTGATCGATCGGAGACGCTGGGCTGGTTGCAACTGGAGCAGGGCGTATAGTTTACATTTTGAGCACCTCTTCGCGAAACCCGTCCGCGCCCTTCCTGATGGTGGGCCAGAAGTACCCTGCTCGGAGTACTCTCTTCTCCAGGGTTTGGCTTCCCGAGTGACTTCCGCACTCGCCTGTGTGAATCTCCTCCAAGACCCGAGAGGCTTCCTCCTCGGACAGGCATTTTGCCAAGGGACCAGATAGAGTCTTCCTGTAGAGCACCCCGTTAGTTAATAAATAATAAGCTGACTTGTACCTGAACCGCCTCTTGTCCTGAACCTCCGCAGGCAGCTTGCCCGTGGTAAAGAAAGTGATGAGAGGGTCCATCCACGTTGAGTGCTGATCGATGTCCATCATCTCACCTTCCTCAATAGAGGGCCGGAACAAACCTGTGGCTATTCCTCCGACCGTGGGGCCGTATTTGGCCAGTCGGTCTACTTGGGCGTTCTCCTCCCTCGGGACGTGCTGTATGGAGAAGGATTTGAAGGAGCCCACCAAGCCTTTGACCTTTACCAGGTAGCGTTGCAACATCGAATCCCTTGCTTCGAACTTTCCTCGGACCTGGGAGGCGACCAACATAGAGTCAGAGTGGACTCTTATGTCATGAACCCCCATCTCCCGTGCTAGATGAAGCCCTGCGATGACGACCTCATACTCCGCCTGATTGTTGGTGATAAGGAAATGAATATTGATGGCCTGCTCGATCCTGGTGCCTTGGGGGCTGATCAGGATGATGCCTCCCCCGCACGAGTTCTTCCCTGATGCTCCATCCACGAACATTTCCCAAGCCATTCGCCGGGGTGTTTCCTCCTCACCTACCTCCACGGTGTAGTCGGCCAGGAAGTCCGCCACTGCTTGGGCTTTCATGGCCAGTCGAGGGACGTATGTGACGTCGAACTCGCTGAGCTCCACCGACCACTTGGCTAGTCTTCCTGAATGTTCCACCCCTTCTAGAACGCTGCGGAGAGGATGACCAGTCACTACCTTGATCGGATGGGCCAGAAAGTAGGGTCAGAGTCTTTGAGCCGAGACTATCAAGGCAAACACCAGCTTCTCCAGGATGGGGTAGCGTAGTTCAGCCTTCCGCAGGACCCGACTTACGTAGTAAATGGGGAGTTGCCGCTTCCCTTCCTCGTGGACCAAGACCGAACTTACCGCTTCCGCCCCCACCCCGACGTACAAGAAGAGGTCCTCCCCCTCCCTAGGCCCTTGCGACAAGGGTGCCTGGGCCAGCTGGAGCTTTAGGCTCTCGAAGGCTCCTTGACACTCCGTCGACCACTCGAACTTCTTATTATCTTGGAGGGTTTTGAAGAAAGGTGAGCACTTCTCCCCTGCCCTGGAGAGGAACCTGCTCAACCCTGCCAGAGGGCCCGTCAGGCGCTGAACCTCTTTGGTGTTTCTGGTTGCCTCCATCTCCATGATTGCCTTAACTTTGTCGGGGTTGGGTTCCACTCCTGCCAGGGTCAAGAGGTGGCCCAAGAACTTTCCCTTTCCGGCCCCAAAAACACACTTGACCGGATTCAGCCTCATCTTATACTTCCGAAGTGTGGCGAAGGTCTCTTCCAGGTCACAGAGGTGTTCCTCCATGCTTTTGCTTTTCACCATGAGATCATCGACGTAGACCTCCAGGTTTCGCCCCTTTTGCTCCTTGAACACCTTGTCCATCATTCGCTGGTAAGTGGCTCCTGCGTTTTTAAGTTCGAAGGGCATCGTTTTATAACAATAGAATCCGTCGTTGGTGATGAAAGAAACGTTTTTTATGTCGGGTGGGTGCATGTGGATTTGATGATAACCAGAAAAGCGTCTAGAAAACTAATGACAGGGAATCTAACGGCCGAGTCTACTAGCTCGTCGATTCTAGGAAATGGGTAGCAATCCTTGGGGCAAGCTTTATTAAGGATAGAAAAGTCAAGAAACATACTCCACTTCCCCTCCCCCTTATTTACCATTACAACATTGGAGACCCAGCCTGGATACTGGATCTCCGACACAAACCCCGCCTCCAGCAACTTCCTGACCTCCTCCCTAATGGGCCCGACCAGGGTGGTGGCGGCTGCCCTCTTCTTTTGTTGGATGGGGTGGACTCCTTTATCCAGGTTGAGATGATGGCAGGCGACATCCACGCCGATGGAGGGCATATCGCTTGCGCTCCACGTAAAGATGTCCGCATTCTTCTGGATGCAGGACATGATCTTCTCCTGGTCTTCCTCTTCCAGCTCCGCGCTGATCTTCACCTTTCCCAGCCTCCCGCCTTCAGATAAGATCTCTTTCTTCTCCACTTCCTCGGCTGCCTCCAGCCTTGCCATCTCTTCCATCACTTGGTCTACCACCTCGGCCTCCTCCTTCCAACTGATCGTGTTGACTGCATTGAGATAACAGTGCCTTGCTACTTTGGGTCGCTCCGGATCCTGATCTGCAGCCCTCCTTGATTATACTTGAGGCACTGATGATTGGATGAGGGAACGCATTTGTAAGCACTGATGAGCGACCTACCGAAGATGGCATTGTAGCTGCTGGGGGTGTCAACAATGACGAACCTGCAGCACCTGGTAGTTCCCCCAACGTCACGACCAGCTCTACTCCTCCCTCTACCTCCTTTCTTTCTCCGGAGAAGCCGAAGAGCGGTCCTTCAGTCGCAGTGACTCTCTTCTCTTCCACCTTCATGGCGTCAAACGCCTTCTTGAAGACCACATTGACGAAACTCCCGTTGTCCACAAGGATGCGGGAAACCGTGTAGTTCTCCACTTCAGCTTTGATCACCACCGCATCATGAAAGGGGTTTTCGTTCCCCATCATGTCTTCCTTCGCGAAAGTGATTTCACCCGACGGTGGTGGAGTCTGGGATGTTGAAATTGTTGAAGTGAAGTGGAAGGGAGTCCGGCCGGTCTGAAGGCTGGAGACCGCAGAGACCGCGCGGTCTGCGCTGGTGCTCTGGCGATTTGGTTCTGGCGATCTGGTGAGATCTGCCAGCTTGCTTCTTGGGTTTGGTCGTTGGCGACCTGTTGCGGGTTGTTTCCGGTCTTCTTCTGGGCGGTCTGCTCTTGGTAGTTGTGGGTTGTTCCCGAGTAGATCTGCTGGTTTGCCTGGTTCCCTTATTGGAAGACCGGGCGGGTTGTTCCTATATGACTGTCTACCCGGGTGGTCTATATTGGTGATCTGGCGACTTGGTTGAAGTCATCTAGATGGTCCTTGCTTGCTCCTGGTGTTCTAAGGAAGGAGCGTTGTTGAGACCGCACGGCTTGTGCGCGGTCTCGTGTTCGCGCGGCCTGTGCGCGATCTTTTCTGCTGATCTGCGTCTTGGTCGGGTGATCGTCCAAGAGGTCTGTTCGCGCGGTCTGTCTTTTGAGACCGTTCACGATCTGTTGGGTGGTGACTGTATCCCGGTTTGTGCGGTGACGACATCCATCCACCCGCCTATAAATAGGGGTGCATGGCCCGTCATTCCTAACAAGAACTGTAAGAACCAGAGCCCGGATTGTTTCTTGCGGTCTCAAGTTTGAGTTCGCGCGACTTGGATGCGAGTTAACCTTTGTTGTGTTCGCAGGTTTGCGGTCAGCAGGGTGCGGTCTCCCTCCTTGGTGATTTCCGGTGGCTTAAATAAACAGTTTGTCTGCGGTCTGTCTGCGAACTGGGTTATTGTGTTCTTATGCTATTCTTAGCGAGCTCAGTGATCAGGCGACCTTCAGCGGTTAGGCGGTCTGAGTTGCGGTCTGGCGACAGCTTCAGTTCTTTGTTCCAATAAGCTCCAGTTCGTGCGGTCTGAGGTGCGGTCTTGCAGTGCTGGCAATCTGTCCGGTTTCTGTTCGTGCGATCTCAGGGCAAGTCGGGCGAGTTCTGGAGTAGTGCGGCTTGTGCGGTCTGAGCTTGTCTAGCCGCCAGCTTTGCCTTTTGGTGTGTTTTGTTCTTCTCGTCTCCGTGATTCTGATGAATCATGTCTCGCCATGTATACCTCGCATTGTAAAGCAGTTCTGTTTCAATAAAGATTTCTTGTGTTGCTGTTTTCGCATTGTGGTTGTTTGGCTATAACTCTTGTTGATACAACTCCTGCTTACTCCTAAACGGTCTTTCAAAAATTTTAACATGGTATCAGAGGTAGGTTTCTGGAGTGGATAAGCAGTGATCAACTAGAGTTGCCATCGTCTTTGTGAAGAAGAGACCACATAGATTGCCATGGAAGGTGGATACGCAAGAGGTCTTGGTATTGAACTCCTCACCTCGACTAACTTCAAAAAGTGGAAGTCGTGTATGGAGAAGACACCCAAGAGGTGTTTCCAGCAGGAGATAATATGGCAGAGGTGAGACTTTGGAGAAGGACGAATGCTAAGGCTGAGTTCACTCTCAAGAGGGCTATCTCACCGGAGCTGTTTGATCACATCATCGGATGTAAATCTGCTGCTGAGATTTGGACATCCTTGGATGGATTGTTCAATAAGAAGAATGTAGCAAGGCTACAGTATCTTGAAAATGAGTTGGCGAAGGCCTCTCAAGGTGATCTTTCTGTTTCTACTTTCTTCCTCAAGATGAAGAATCTCACGACAGAGATTTCTGCATTGGACCCTGATGAGCCAATTTCCGAGGCAAAACTGAAGAGGCATATCATCCGCAGGTTGCGGAAGGAGTATCTTGCTTTTGTAACTTCAGTTCAGGGTTGGGCAAATCAACCGTCGTTGTTGGAGCTGGAGAACCTTCTTGCTTCGCAAGAAAGTTTAGGAAGACAGATGGCGGGGGTTTCAATCTCCGGGGGAGAAAGTGATGTGATGTTTTTTGGGAAGAAGAAGAAGAAATGGGAAAAGAAGAAGCCGGGTCATGATGGACCCTCCACTTCAGGTCAGCAAGATAGGGGCTATGCTCCTAAGTCCGATGGAAAGAAGAAAGGAGAGGGACCGAGGTGCTTTAGATGCAATAAGACCGGGCACTTCAAGAAAGATTGTCGGGTGAATCTTCAGCCGGGACATGCAGTGGAGAAGGAGATGCCAAAGTCTGGTGAAGTTGGATGGGGAGGAGCCTTTGCGTCTAATATAACGGAGATGCCCGTTAAGGCCTTGGCTTCCATCAACTATGATGAGGATTGGATTGTTGATTCAGGGTGTGGGCATCACCTCACCGAGGATGGATCAAAGTTCTCTTCGTTGGTGCCTTACTCAGGTAACAATGCTATCATTACGACTGATAATTCTATTCATCCAGTAGAGCACGAAGGAGTCATCTCTCTGAGCAGTGATAAGGGTCCACTCACGTTGAGGAGTGTTTATCACGTGCCTAGTATGAAGAAAAATCTCTTCTCTGTGACCAATGCGGTCGACGCCGGTTGTCAAGTTCTGTTTGGCCCAACAGAAGTGAAGTTTCTCAAAACTCAACCGGAGATAAAGGGAGATGTTATTCATGTCGGCAAGCGGGTGAAGGACTTGTTCGTTTTATCGACAAGTACCTATGTTGATAAGATGAGGACCAATGATGGCGCGGCCATCTGGCATGAAAGGTTGGGGCATGTAGGCATGGACAAATTGAAGGCTATGGCGGTAAGGGGCCTTGTCAATGGCTTGCCTAGCTTGTCTTCCTATGGAGATGGTCATGTCTGCGAAGGATGTCAGTTTGGTAAGTCTCATCGACTTCCATTTGACAAATCGCAAACAAGGTGCAAAATGCCGTTGGAGTGTATCCACGGTGATTTGATGGGACCAACTTCCACCCCAAGCCTTGGAGGCAACATATACATGTTGGTGTTGATTGACGACTACACCAGATATGTCTGGGTGTATTTCTTGAAAGAGAAGTCAGAAGCCTTTGCAAAATTTGTGGAGTTCAAGGAGCTGGTTGAAGGCCGGCTTGGCCTGCGGGTTAAAAAACTTAGAACTGACAATGGTGGGGAGTTCACCTCTGGTGAGTTCTCAAGTTTTTGCAGGAAGCAGGGCATCAGGAGAGAGCTCACTTGTGCCCATACTCCACAGCAGAATGGCATTGTGGAGAGGAAGATCCGTCATCTGATGGAAACCTGCAAATGCTGGCTTCATGCCAAGAGTATCCCAAAGTCCTTCTGGGCGGAGGGAATGTCTTGTGCAGCTTATGTCATCAACAGATTGCCTCTGAGTCCTATCAACATGAAGACCCCTCATGAACTAATGTTCAAGGAGAAACCGAGGGTTGCACACCTTCGGGTGTTTGGATCAACCTGCTATGTGCACATTCCTGATGCTCTTCGGACAAAGCTAGATGCGAAAGCAAGGAAGCTAGTCTTTGTTGGGTATGATGAGCGGAAGAAGGGATGGAGATGCATGGATCCTGAGACACGGAGGTCAATTGTTTCTCGGGATGTGGTGTTCGATGAAGTGACTTCTTACAAGGGGAGTTCAAGAATTGAGCTACCAGAGAGCAGGGTTGATGAAGGAAGAAAAGCTGCCGGAAATCTTCAAGTGGAGTTGCCTGTTTCACCAGGAGCTCCAACTGTGTCTAGCTCAGAGGCGGAAGCTTCAGGTTCTGGAAGCAGGGGGAGCGATGCTCCAAATTCGCCTGGAAGAGGAGCTAGGTCTGAAGAAGCAGCTGAGGAGGTGGTTAGTCAGGGGCAACCTCTTAGGAGGTCGAAGAGGACTATTCAACCACCAGATCGATACACATGAGGAAACATGGTGAACTTTGTTTCATGTTTCTTTGCTGGTCCCTTGGATGAAAGGGAGCCATCGAGCTTTGAGAAGGCCAGAGGCGTGAAGGAGTGGGACGTTGTGATGCAAGAAGAAATGGCAGCTCTCGAGAAGAATGAGACCTGGACTCTTGTGCCCAAGCCCAAGGGCACCACTCCTGTCACCTGCAAGTGGGTTTTCAAGCTGAAGAAGAAAGTTGACGGCAGTATCGAGAGATACAAAGCTCGCCTTATAGCTCGCGGTTTTTCACAGCAGTATGGAGAAGATTATGATGAGACGTTTAGTCCAGTGGCAAAGATGACTTCGGTTCGGTTTGTTATTGCCTTGGCGGCTTCGTGTGGTTGGGAGATTTGGCAACTCGACGTGAAGAATGCTTTCTTATATGGCGAGATTGACAAGGATATCTTCATGATCCAACCGCAAGGCTTCATCTCGAAGGAGTATCCGGACTACGTTTTTAGATTTAAGAAGGCCCTGTATGGGTTGAAGCAAGCGCCTCGGGCGTGGTACGGGAAGATTGCAGAGTATCTCTTATTCTGCGGATTCGTTGCTTCAGACTCTGATTCTAGCTTGTTCATTAAGAAGGAGGGGGTGCTTCGGGTGATTGTGCTGCTATATGTGGATGACACGATTGTCACCGGAAACTCGAAGGAAGCTGTTGCAAGACTCAGGGCTGAGCTTGCTATCAGATTCGAGATGAAGGATCTGGGGGAGCTTCACCATTTCCTTGGACTCGAGGTGCAGAGGCGGGAGAGCGGAGTGCTCATTTCTCAGGCTGGCTATGCGGAGCGAATTGTTCAGCGATTCGGCATGGAGGAAGGGAAGAGCAGCTCTATACCTCTGGAGCAACATCATAAGCTTCGGAAGGATGAGGGAAGAGTTCTATCTGAACCGTTGGTTTTCCGAGATCTGGTTGGGAGTTTGATCTATTTGACCATCACGAGGCCTGATATTGCTTATGCAGTTGGCAAAGTGAGTCGGTACATGGCGGAACCACGGAAACCTCATCTCCTGGCGGCAAAAGGCATCTTGAAGTATGTGAAGTCGACCTCTGATATGGGTCTCCTATATAGGAGAGGGTCAAGCTTGGTGTTGCATGGTTTCATGGATGCTGATTATGGGGGAGACGTGGATGATCGGAGATCAACGTCTGGTTATGTCTTTATGACGGGCCCCACAGCTATTTCTTGGTGCAGCAAGAAGCAAGACTCGGTGTCTGTATCTACCACAGAAGCGGAGTACAAGGCTTCGGCCTTGGCAGCTCAGGAAGCCGTTTGGCTCAGGAGGTTGGTAGAGGATGTTCACCAGGAGGTTCGAGGTCCCACTATGCTACGCGGGGACAATGAGAGTGCTCTCAAGCTGGTTAACAATCCAGTCAATCACGCGAGGACCAAGCATATAGAGATTGAGCACCATTTCATTCGTGAAAAGGTGTTGAGAGGATCTCTTATGGTCGAGCATGTTCGAAGTGCGGACAATGTCGCTGACATCTTCACAAAGCCGCTGGCAAAGGGACCGTTTACTCGGTTAAGGGGGTTGCTCGGGCTTGTTTCCACTTCCCACTTCAAGGGGGAGTGTTGAAATTGTTGAAGTGAAGTGGAAGGGAGTCCGGCCGGTCTGAAGGCTGGAGACCACAGAGACCGCGCGGTCTGCGCTGGTGCTCTGGCGGTTTGGTTCTGGCGATCTGGTGAGATCTGCCAGCTTGCTTCTTGGGTTTGGTCGTTGGCGACCTGTTGCGGGTTGTTTCCGGTCTTCTTCTGGGCGGTCTGCTCTTGGTAGATGCAGGTTGTTCCCGAGTAGATCTGCTGGTTTGCCTGGTTCCCTTATTGGAAGACCGGGCGGGTTGTTCCTATATGACCGTCTACCCGGGCGGTCTATATTGGTGATCTGGCGACTTGGTTGAAGTCGTCTAGATGGTCCTTGCTTGCTCCTGGTGTTCTAAGGAAGGAGCGTTGTTGAGACCGCACGGCTTGTGCGCGGTCTCGTGTTTGCGCGGTCTGTGCGCGATCTTGTCTGCTGATCTGCGTCTTGGTCAGGTGATCGTCCAAGAGGTCTGTTCGCGCGGTCTGTCTTTTGAGACCGTTCGCGATCTGTTGGGTGGTGACTGTATCCCGGTTTGTGCGGTGACGACATCCGTCCACCCGCCTATAAATAGGGGTGCATGACCCGTCATTCCTAACAAGAACTGTAAGAACCAGAGCCCAGATTGTTTCTTGCGGTCTCAAGTTTGAGTTCGCGCGACTTGGATGCGAGTTAACCTTTGTTGTGTTCACAGGTTTGCGGTCAGCAGGGTGCGGTCTCCCTCCTTGGTGATTTCTGGTGGCTTAAATAAACAGTTTGTCTGCGGTCTGTCAGCGGACTGGGTTATTGTGTTCTTATGTTGTTCGTAGCGAGCTCAGTGATCAGGCGACCTTCAGCGGTTAGGCGGTCTGAGTTGCGGTCTGGCGACAGCTTCAGTTCTTTGTTCCAATAAGCTCCAGTTCGTGCGGTCTGAGGTACGGTCTTGCAGTGCTGGCAATCTGTCCGGTTTCTGTTCATGCGATCTCAGGGCAAGTCGGGCGAGTTCTGGAGTAGTGCGGCTTGTGCGGTCTGAGCTTGTTTAACCGTCAGCTTTGCCTTTTGGTGTGTTTTGTTCTTCTCGTCTCCGTGATTCTGATGAATCATGTCTCGCCATGTATACCTCACATTGTAAAGCAGTTCTGTTTCAATAAAGATTTCTTGTGTTGCTGTTTTGGCATTGTGGTTGTTTGGCTATAACTCTTGTTGATACAACTCCTGCTTACTCCTAAACGGTCTTTCAAAACTTTTAACATGGGAGGCAGAGGAAACCCTTCCGGTACACGGTGTTGAGGCTCCCCTTCTGGGTTGCCTCCAACCCTGCTCCTCTGTGGATGACGCCTATCCCTCCATGGGCTCCAAGATCTCCCCTATCCTCACATCTTCTTTAGACGGGGATTCCTCCCCCCTCGATTCTCAACATTCCTCCTTCTCGCTCCTGATGCCCCTCCTGGGCTCCTCCAGCTCCTCTCCTCAACTCCAAGAACCCATGGCACGTGGACGTCGAATGACCCTCCACCTGGTGGAAGTCATAGTAGGGCATTGCCCGACGCTCCTCTCCACCTCGAGGCTGTCGTGGCCTTGCTCAACTTCCTCGTCCTCATCCCCTCCTGATCACATTCGCTTCCCTTGGCGGCGCTTGGTTCTGCCTCCACTGCCCCTGCCTCCGCTCGGGAGAACGGCAACGGTCTCGCCGCTCTGGGGAGTATCTCCCTCCTGGTCTCCCTTGGTAGCCTCCTCCTGCGGGTCTCCAGGCCGGCCGGCGAGGCAGGGCCTGGAACCTCCTCTCCTGATTCCGCTGGTCCCTGTTCTCCCAGGACCCTCCTTCTTCTCGCCTTCTCGGCTCATCCTTCTTCTTGGTCTCACACCGCCCACTTCCATCTCCTTCCTTCTCTCCTCCCTCCAACCTAGATAACTTGGCCACGAACTGCAGGATGGTCGACTCCCCCTCAATCTGCCTCGCGGCCCGATCGACCAGCTCCTCAAACGACAGGGGGGATTGCGGGTGATCTCCATCTTGAAAAACCCTGGCTGCAGTCCAAGCTTGAATGCCAAGATCAGGGTGTGCCCAGAGACCTCCTGGACTAGGAGGATCTCTTCTTGGAAGAGATCAAGGTACGACCCGAGCATCTCCTGAGGTCTTTGCTTGATAAGAAATAGGTCGTCCAGCCTTTCCTCCTCTTCTTGGAAGTAGAAAAGCGAAGCAGATAACTTCTGCGCAGGTCCTCGAAGCCGTAGATGCTTCCCGCGGGCAACTGGTGGAACCAGTCTCGGGATTTTTCTTGGAAGGTTATGACGAACAACCGGCACTTGAAGGCATCCGTCATCGGCTTGATGGAGACCATATCCTCGAACCATTGTAGGTGCTTGACGAGGTCATCTTTTTCGGAGTAGAAACTCATGGCGGTCTCTATGAACCCTACATGGATGGGGGCAGACAACACTAACTCGCAGAACGGAATAGGCGGGGCGAGCCGGCGAAGAGGACGAACGTGGTCGTACTCGCCCTCCGACTGGCGAGTCTCTGTCAGGCTCGCAAAGAGTACTTGCGCACAGAGCGGTTGGTCTTCATCTTCAAGGAGTACCTGCTTGCCGAGGTGCTGACTCGGTCCTGCCTCGGTGGGCGAGGCAGCCGCGATAGGGGAAGGTGCTCCCGCCTCAACGCGAGGCACGAGTATCCCCCTGATGGTATCCTCCATCGACTTCATGTACTGCTCGAAGACACTCTTTGTCACGAACTCGCTCAAAGGCAGCGAGTTCTCCTGGCCGGTTCTTAGCTCGTCACGTTCAGTCATGGGATCGTCAGATGAGATTTTCTTCTCTTGCTACAGTCCATGCTCACCGCACCAAAAATGTTGGAACCCGGATACCTGTCCAACTATGTTCGAGACTTGGGGAGTAGCTTGAGTTACTTCTCTCTTTGTTTGATCCCTAAGTCTAAGTGTTTCGAGCTAGGAACTGGCCCTCACCGGTTGATAGGTAGCTCCCTAAGAATGACCCACTGGCTACAGCGAGGAGGTCTCGCCACTAACCCGGAAATCTCACTCGATTTCCCCTCCCAAAAACCAGAAGCTGAGCCTGTCTCAGACAACACAAGGGAGAAAGCACATGCTCTCCAAGGGGGGTGGATCTGTGCTAATCTGAGACATAATGGGTCCTATTTATAGGCAAACTCTTCGAAGGGTAAGATTGTCCTAAAAGTCCTACAGATAGCTTCCTCCACCTTAACCAAATTACTATATGCAGAACAAAATGGCCTGTGAACATCCTCTCGCGCCTTTTCGCATACACTAACCGCACCCCCTACTGGTCTGCGGATAGTGAGGGAGGATTGATGAGTCGGGTTGACCCGTACTCGCCCCCACTCCCTCCCTGAGACTGTGGCTGAGGCGACTAGGTTTAGACTTACTCGCCAAGGATGGGCTCTCCTGAGGCGATCTCGTCTTAGACCAGAACTACTCGCCTCGCCCCGGGTAAAGAGGAGCTTGACACGCAAGACGCGACAGGGAAGGGTGTACTTGCTTCCCTACCCTGGGCATGTAAGACCATCTCGGATCTACTCACTGAGGGGTGCTGATACTCACCGATTCCTACCGGCCTACTCGCCGAATACGGGTTGTACATGTGCGGTCAGGAGGGACTGGTCCCAGAGTTGAAGGTGAAGAGCGTATGCATTCAAACCGGCGGTGAAGAGCGAATGTGTTCGATCCGGTAGTGTGCAGTCAGGGGGACTGGCCCAAGAGTTAGCAGTGAAGAGCGTATGCGTTCAAACCGTTGGCGACCATGAGATGGGCATGCCTTGACGGTGTCGTGACCTACTGCGACGACGAAGAGTGAATGCGTTCAAGCCGGTTGTGCGCAGTCAGGGGGACTGGCCCCAGAGTTGGCGGTGAAGAGCGTATGCATTCAAACTGTTGGCGACCGTGAGAGGGGCAGACCCTGACGGTGCCATGACCTACTACAGTGGCGAAGAGCAAATGCGTTTGAGCCGGCAGTGTGTGGTCAGGGGGACTAGCCTGAGATTTACGGTGAAGTGCATATGCGTTCAAACCATTGGCGACCGTGAAAAGGGCAGACACTTATGGTGTTGTGACCTTCTGCGGTGGAGAAGAGAGTGTGACATTACTTAGGTTTGCTTAAACACAAGTGTAGGCATTAAAACATGATTTCCTTTGCAGAAAGTTAGTTTGCACGAGTGGAAGCTTGTAGTTTTTTATTGCAAAAAATACAAATTAACTAATAATAATGACGCAGGTTCTGCGCGTTCCAAGTGCGTGGTAGTGTCTTTCCTTCCACCATTCTTAACTTGTACGTCCCAGGCTTCACGACTGCAGTGTCGACGCATGGTCCCTCCCAAGTTGGAGAGAGCTTGTCCTTTTGTGGGCCTTTACCTGCTGCTTTGATATTGTGTAGGATGAGATCTCTGACATTGATTGGCCTGGGCTTCACCCTTTGATTATAGAGTCGAGCTACGCGCCTCTGTTAGATAGCAATGCACTGGACAGCTGTATCCCTGACTTCTGCGACTAAATCAAGGTTTTCTCGGAGCAACTCATCATTCTTTTTGGGGTCAAAAGCCATTTACTGGATATTTGGGACGTCGTTGTCGATGGGAAAGACTGCTTCAGTACCGTAGTAGAGATTATACAGAGTTTCTCCTGTCGGAGTCCTTTCTGTGGTGCGGTATGCCCATAGTACATTCGAGAGCACGTCCACCCATTGCCTCTGCCTCCTGCAGGTGAGTCTTGAGTCCTTTGGGGATGGTGTGGTTTGTTACTTCAACCTGATTGTTCATTTGTGGGTGAGCTACGACTGTATGACGGAGGTTGATTTTCAGTTCCTCACACATCTTTGTAAAAGACTTTCCCGTGAACTGAGTTCCATTGTCGGCGATGATTATTGCTGGGATTCTAAAGTGGCAAATGGTGTTCTTTCACACAAATTGCTTGGCATTTTCTTAGGTGATTTTGGCGAGGGGTTCAGCTTCTACCCACTTAGTAAAGTAATCAATAGCCATGATTATGAACTTCCTTTGACCAAATATCATGGTGAGGGGACCAAGGAGATTGATTCTCCATTGAGCAAAAGGCAGATGCTTTGGAGTGCTGTGAGCACAATTGGGGGTTGATGAGGGATGTTTGCATGAAGCTGACATCTTTTACACTTTTGTATGAACTCAGTCATCCTTCTTCATTGTTGGTCAATAAAAACCTTGACGCATGATCTTCTGAACCAGATCTCTCGCGCCCAGGTACTCCCCGCATATACCACCGTGAACTTCCATTAAGGTGTATTCTACTTCAGTTGCTGGAAGGCACTTTAGGTAGGGCCCAGAGAAGGCTCTCCTGTAGAGCTTGTTGGAACATGGTCTTCCACATCTCTTAGATTTGAGAATAATAAATCCTATATGTATTTGATCTTGTATGTTTAAGTGTGCAGGAAGCAATGCCATATGACTTAAGGATAACATAAGAAGGTTACCCCCAAGTTTGAAGCCAAAATCACTAGGATGCTGCATTGTTGGTCTGGACTTGCCCACAAGCTAAAATGATGAAAGTGGTCTAATGCCAGGCGTTAGGTCTTAACGCCGGCGTTGATGCTCGATAATATTGACTCTCGACGATATGGCCTGGACTTGCCCACAAGCTGAAATGATGAAAGTGGTCTAACGCCAGGCGTTAGGACTTAACATCGGCGTTGACACTCAACATTATGGCAAGCAGGGAAGCTGCCGTGATTGCAGGAGCATTTTTGGAATGATTTGACTTAACGCCAGCGTTAGCCTCAACGCCATCGTTAAGGTTGCCTAAAATGAATATTTCCAAAGATGCAGTATTTCCTTCCTATTTTGAAGATCCGAGCCATCAAGTTCTTTCTATATTGGGTCAACGCCTGTCGTTAGCCTTAACGATGGTGTTAGCTTCCATCCCTATAAAAATGTGGCATTCGTTCTCTTCTATACACATCCTTGAAAGAGTTTTAGTGCCTAAATTCTAGAGCCTTTTACTGCCGAGAATTGATCTCCCACCAAAAGTTCTGTGAGTTTCTGAAGGAGGACTTCTTCACGCGGCATCCGACCGATGATCACTTCGACCACGCTTATTCTACATCGATCTTTCGTCTCTGACTTCAGAAGTTTCTTAGAGGGAGTTTTCATATTGTTGTTGTTTATTTCATCTCTTTATTATTGTAATCGTGTAGTAAATTCGCCTCGTGTTGACGACTACGTATGGGTAGGACTTAGGGAGGAAATCGCCTCGTGTTGGCGACTAAATCTAGGTTTGGTCTAGGGGGTGCTCGAGGCCGTATTCGGGGGAGGATTGGCTAGATCGGCATGAGGCCATATCCGGGGGAGGATAGGCTAAAGCCACCGTTTCATGGGGATATCAGTCAGGATAGAAAATGAAAAGACTTTTTACTATTCGCCTTCGATTTCTAGCGTCATAAGAAATCAAGTTTTGTAATCTTATATTTCAAGTTAATAAAATCATGTCTCTATTTTACTTCACTTGATTTGTTTGGCTTTTCTCTATTTTGATCTCTTAACTTTTCAAATAATTTAAAATATAATAAAAGTTTTTAAAACCCGTATTCACCCCCTTTAAGGGCGCCTCAAGATCCAACAAGTGGTATCAGAGCTAGGTTTATTCCAAACGGTCTAACAACCCGGAATAAATGGCGTCTTATGATCTCGCTTTTCACAAAGGCCAAGGTGTTAGTAGACAACCTCTTTTTACTAGGTCAGATTTCAACTATTGGAAATCTAGGATGATGTGCTTTCTTATGACCATGGATATAGAAGTATGGGACATGGTAGAAGTTCGGTACTCTCCTCCAATAGCGGTAGTAGGAGAGGTTACGGTAGAAAAACCTAAGGATAGATGAGATGATAACGATAAACTCAAATGCAAAAGGCAATGAATGCTTTATATTGTGCTTTAAATAGAACTGAATTTAATAGAATTTCTGCATGTGTAACTGCTTTTGATATTTGGAACCAATTGGAAGTTACTCTTGAAGGTGTTGGATCTTGAGGCGCCCTTAGAGGGGGTGTGGGGGGGAGGGGTGAATAAGGGTTTTAAAACTTTTGTTATATTTTAAAATACTTGGAATGATAAGAGATTAAATTAACGATAAAACCACACAAAAAAGAGGAGATCAAGTAATATAAATGAAAGACATGATTTTATTAACTTGAAATATAAGATTACAAAATTTGATTTCTTATGACGCTAAAAATCGTAAGCGATAAAGTAATTTTTTTTTGTTTTTTATACCGACTCTTCTCACCAAGAACCGATTGGCTTTAAAATATCCTTCCCGGATACAGCCTCAAGCCGCTCTAGACTTTCTATCCTTAGAAAGGCCTCGAGCACCCCCTAGATCTACTCCCTAGACCCAGTCGCCAACACAAGGCGAATTTCTCCTTAAGTCCTTCCCAGACCTAGTCGCCAACAAAAGACGAATTTATTCCACGATAGTTATGAAAAGAGTTACAAACAAAATACAAAATACAAATAAAAACTCACTATGAAGAATTCTGGAGACGGCAAAGGATCGCTGAATATTCTCAAGTCTAAGCATGCGTTCTTCGCGTTGAGCAAGCGTTGTTCCGATCCTCGTTGAATTCTTCTCTCGAATTTTTGTGGGATACGATGGTCTGGAAAATATGGCCCTCTCAGAGTTTCTGAAGTGCTGGAATATGGCTCTCTTCAATCAGTTCTTGGAGAAGACGAAGTCCACTAATTTATAGGACTGGAGGCTAACACTGGCGTTAAGGCTAACACCTGGCGTTGACCCAGTATGAAATTGTTTTGATGGCTCGGATCTTCAAAACGGGAAAGAGATTCTGCACTTTAGGAAACATTCATTTTAGGCAACCCTAACACTGGCGTTGATGCTAACGTTGGCGTTAGGTCAGATCATTCCTAAAGTGCCCCGTCAATCACGGCTGCTTCCCTCCTTGCCATAATCATTGAGAGTTAATGCCCTGCGTTAAGACCTAACACCTGACGTTAAACCTCTTTCATTTTCTCAGTGGAAAACCATCTCGTCGATCATCTCAGCGGCAAGCCATCTCGTCGATCGTCAATGCCCAGCGTTAAGAGTTAACGCCCGTCGTTAAACCACAATCATAATTTCTGCTTGTGGGCAATTCCAGACCAATAATGCAACAACCTAGTGTCATATTAGTTCAAAGATGTATGCTAAAAACACACTGGCAAACAAGATCAAATACAAGTAGGATATGTTATTCTCAAATCAAAGGGATGCATAAAACCATGTTCCAACAATCTCCCTTTTTGATAATACCAAATCCAATATAGATAAATCAGATTCATATATAAGAGAGGTGTGTTAATAGAAGAATATATGACACTAAGCAATATAGAGATAATAATAAGAATTATAGATTGTTTAAGTTGTGCTCCCCCTACTTAAGTGCTCCCCCTACTTAAGTGCCCCCTTAGTGTATGCTCCCATAGACTAGATTTATGCTCCGCTTTAATCTAGTGAATCCTACTCCTTTAATCATTAAGATTTATCATTTTAATCTCCCTCTTTTGTTATTAGCAATAGAGGGTGGAGTTGAGACAAGACTAGAAGAGAGAAGACAAAAGTTGGAACAAAACTAAGAGAGGATTAAGAGTTTTGTGTAGACATAAAGTAAATCATGATCGAGCTGAGGGAGAGTGTAGCACATTAGAAAAAGATATGATAAGCGTGAACGAAGAACATTCCATTTTTTGTTGTACCAAAGGAATTCTACCGCTTGCTTTTCAAAGTGAAATAATCATGAGAAAGCATGATAAAATCCACATGATCAAATTAGAAATGCGGAAAAACAAAAATAACTAAGATTAACATTTTTGTAATAGTTTGACCATTCCAACACTATGTCTAGACTCTTCACATTTGAACAATTAACTTTGAAAATTTTCATAAGTAATAGGCAAGCATGATTTAACATATTCAAAACGATAAGAGCTACAATGTAACCAATTTGTATTTTAAGTAAAGAAAACATTATAGAAATCATGCATTGCAATCTAGTGCTTTTACTTAAGTTTTTAGAGAATTATGTAATTTTGAATTAGGATCCAATTCTCATGAGTAGAAGTTTTATGAAAAACAATGGTGTGTGCATAAGGTGTTTTGATAAAAGTATACACGTGAAATAATCAAAACACATGACATATGTAATGAAATAGTAACAACAATATTAAGTAGTAATCTTATAATTACTTTCACACATCAATTTTAGAATAAAATTTCAAAGCACATAACAAGAGTATAACTACCAAGGTGATTCGCCCGCACAATGCTCATTAAGACTTATCAGGAAGCGAAGTATTGCTTGGGGGATCACATAAGCATTTTTATAATTTTTTTATTGGTGATCCAGTGTACAAATATAAGTGATAAAAGAATGTGCTTGCACAAGACACTTTACAATTCTTGCCAAGGTGCTCAACCTCATAATGCTCATTAAGACTTATCAGGAGGGTGAGTAGTGCTTGGTGGAGTTATCTTTGGCAATAGATTATATATATATATATAAATTAAAACTTGGGTCAAAGGTCTCCGAATTCACTTATTGTTGCAAACATTAACAATATTGAGATAACACTTCTATGTGTGCAAGAAATTTATTGTTTGAAAGACTATTGAAATTTATTGTAGGTAATTTAGACATAAAACATAATATGTTAAAACTATTACACTACACAATCATGCAAGACTAAGATTATGAGCACATGTAGATTACCAAGATAGTGAGTGTAAGATTCATTGATTAATATAAAACATTACTCATACTTAGAGGCATGCTAGACAATCATACATAATTTTTTATAGACTATTTCATTGCACATAATCAGATTAAGGTCAAGTCATGACAAGATAAAACAATGTTTAAGAAATTTGAAATTAAAATTAGACATTGAAGAAAATCTTTGTGTATGCCAAAATCAATTTTGACCATTTGAAACAAAAATAACTAAGTTGTTTGCTCTTGTGAATTTGTATAGTCAAACCATTGTTTTGTAAATATTTAAAGCAGATCAAATAATAAAAACATATTTTTGATTATTTTGTATGATTTGAAGTTTGTTTTTGTATTTTGGAATAAAACAACCAAACAAAATAATTTCAAAACTGAGAAAAAAAAACAGGGAAAAAGCATTATAAAAAATACCAGAAATAGTGCAGAGAAAGCAGAATTTCAATTTGGCAAAAATAGCTAACGCCTGGCGTTAACCACTCAACGCCCAAACATTATACTGTTTTTTGAGATTTTTGAATTTTTTTTCTTTGGAAAAGGGAGTATGTATATGACCCTTCTTAGTGAAGAAATTTCAGAGAATTTGGAGATCATTAGAAGGCTATTTACGCACATTTTTGGTGGTTTTGAAATGGTTTTATATTTTATGTTTGATTTAGATTTTTTTGTGAGATTATAATTGGACTTAGCAATTTAAAGTGGATCTTGGACTTACCGAGGTCTACCTTATGAATGGTTCGTACCGGTACTAGGAGATTTGATCGGATGACATCTCAAACCTCCCTTTCACAAGATATTTAATTGTTATTTATTGTTCCCTAAGCTTAATATTGAAAATTTGTAAAGTTAAATTTTTTTGAAAGAGTGAAATAAATATATTTAGAATTAGAGGATTAAAGAAGTATGGAAGTTAGTTTGAGGAGAGATAGCATTTGATGGGTTTCATTTTGATATATCTAAGACTCCTAATTCTAGTCGAAGCATGTTGAAACGAGCAACATGCAGAGGTTTTGTGACAATGTCTGCAAGTTGGGATTTCGTACCAATGAAACTTATTTTTACATGCACTTTCTTAATATGATCCCTAATGAAGTGATGGCGTACATCTATGTGTTTGGATCTAGAGTGGTGTACGAGATTATTTGTAAGATCTATTGCACTTTTATTGTCACATTTGAGATCAATATTTTTGAGATGAAAACCACAATCCTCTAGAGTTTGTCTCATCCATAAAGCTTGTGCACAACAACTCCCAAGAGCAATGTATTCGGCCTCCGTGGTGGAGAGTGCAACCGAAGATTGTTTTCTACTAGACCATGCTACTAATGAGGGTCCTAAAAAGTGATAAGTACCGCTAGTCCTTTTTCGATCTAGTGAACATCCGGCATAATCCGAATCAGAATAGTCATGCAATGTAAATGAATTATTGTGCGGGTACCATAGTCCTAATCTAGATGATCCTAATAGATATCTTAAAATTCGTTTTACTGCTTTTAAATGAGATTCTTTTGGATTGGCTTGAAAGCTAGCACATAGACATACGCCAAACATTATATCCGGTCTAGATGCACTTCAATAAAGAAGAGATCCATGTTAAAATTTTGATTTGAATCGTTTAGGAGTAAGCAGGTGTTGCATCAACTGAGTTATAGCCAAACAACCACAATGCCACACAACAACACAATAGTCTTTATTGAATCACAAAACTTCATTACAGTGTGAGGTATACATGGCGAGACATGATTCATAAGAATCACGAAGGAGAGAAGAACAAAACACACCAAAAACACAAATCTGGCGACCTGACAAGCAGAGACCGCACAGACCGCTGCACTCCAGAGACCGCCCGGTTTGACCTGAGACTGCACGAATAGAATACAGGCAAGATGATATGCACTGCAAGACCGCCATCTCAGACCGTACGAACTGGAGCTTTATTGAACTACACAGAGAACAGAAGCTGTTGCCAGACCGCAACTCAGATCGCCTAACCACAGAAGGTCGCCTGATCGTCGAGCTTGCTGCGAACAGCACAAGAACAACATAAACTAGTTCGCAGACAAGCCGCTGCCGAACTATTTATTCAAGCCACTGGGAAACCACCAAGGAAGGAGACCACAACCTGCTGACCGCAAACCTGCGAAAACAACAAACAATCAACTCGCTTTCGAGACCGCCCGACCTCAAAGTTGAGACCGCACAAAACAACCCAGGCTCTAGTTCTTACAGTTCTTGTTATGAATAACGGGCACTGCACCCCTAATTATAGGTGAGAAGATGGATGTCGTCACTACCGCAAGAGAGGTACAGTCACCACCCATCAGATCATGAGAGGTCTCACAGAGCAGACTGCGTGATCACACCACTTGGACAGCATCCTGTCCAAGACCGCAAATCAGCAGCAGACCGCACACAAGCCGCGCGGACACAGATCACTCCTTCCTTAGACCGCCAAGAGCAAACCAAGAACATCTGGCCGACTTCAGACAAGTTGACAGATCAACCTGCATAAGCCGCCCGGTCACAGCGGTTACACAAGAACAAACCGCCCGGTCTTCTTACAAGGAAGATAGACCAGCCAAGCAGAGCAGACCGAGAAGAGACCGGAACATCACAAGAACAGACCGGCCAATATAGTAGACCGCCAGAGCCAGACCGGCAGAGCACTAGCACAGAGACCGATTTGTCTCTGCGGTCACCAATATATAGACCGCCGGACACCATCCACTCCACTTCAAGAATTTCAACACCCCCTTGAAGTGGGAAGTGGAAACTAGCCCAAGTAAACTCTGCAACCGAGTACACGGTCCCTTTGCCAGCAGCTTTGTGAATATGTCTGCAACATTGTCCACACTTCGAACATGCTCGACCATAAGAGATCCTCCCAACACCTTCTCACGAATGAAATGGTGCTCAATCTCAATGTGCTTGGTCCTCGCGTGACAGACTGGATTATTAACCAGCTTGCGAGCACTCTCATTGTCCCCGCGTAGCATTGTGGGACCTCGAACCTCCTCATGAACGTCCTCCACCAACCTCCTGAGCCAAACGGCTTCCTGAGCTGCCAAGGCCGAAGCCTTGTATTCCGCTTCTATGGTAGATACAGACACTGAGTCTTGCTTTTTGCTGCACCAAGAAATAGCTGTGGGGCCCGCCATAAATACATAACCAGATGTTGATCTCCGATCATCCACGTCTCCCCCATAATCAGCATCCATATAACCATGCAACTCCAAGCTTGACCCTCTCCTATATAGGAGACCCAGATCAGAGGTCGACTTCACATACTTCAAAATTCCTTTTGCCGCCAGAAGATGGGGCTTCCGTGGTTCCGCCATGTACCGACTCACCTTACCAACTGCATAAGCAATATCAGGCCTCGTGATCGTCAAGTAGATCAAGCTCCCAACTAGAGCTCGGAACACCAACGGTTTAGATAGAACTCTCCCCTCATCCTTCCGAAGTTTATGATGGTGTTCTAGAGGTATAGAGCTGCTCTTCCCTTCCTCCATGTCGAATCGTTGAACGATCCGCTCCGCATATCCAGCCTGAGAAATGATCACTCCGCTCTCCTGCCTCTGCACCTCGAGTCCAAGGAAATGATGCAGCTTACCTAGATCCTTCATCTCAAATCTGATAGCAAGCTTGGCTCTCAGCCTTGCTACTGCCTCCTTCGAGTTCCCGGTGACAATCATGTCATCCACATACAGCAGAACAATCAACCGAAGCACCCCCTCCTTCTTGACGAACAAGCTGGAGTCAGAGTCTGAAGCAAAGAATCCGCAAAATAGAAGATACTCCGCGATCTTCCCACACCACGCCCGAGGCGCTTGCTTCAACCCATACATGGCTTTCTTCAACTTGCAGACATAGTCCGTACAGTCCTCCGAGATGAAGCCCGACGGTTGGATCATGAAGATATCCTTATCAATCTCGCCGTATTACAAGGCATTCTTCACGTCGAGCTGCCAAATCTCCCAATCATACGATGCCGCCAAAGCAATAACAAATCGAACCAAAGTCATCTTTGCCACTAGACTGAACGTCTCATCATAATCCTCTCCGTACTGCAGTGAGAACTCGTGAGCCACAAGGCGAGCCTTGTATCGCTCGATCGTGCCGTCAGCTTTCTTCTTGAGCTTATAGACCCTCTTGCATGTCACAGGGGCAATGCCCTTGGGCCTGGGCACTAGAGACCAAGTCTCATTTTTATTGAGAGCATCCATCTCCTCCTGCATAACGATGTCTCACTGCTTCACTCCTTTGGCCTTCTCAAAGCTCGATGGCTCCCGCTCATCCAAGGGACCAGCAAAGAAACAAGAGACAAAGCTCACCATGTTTCCTCCTGTGTATCGATCCGGTGGCTTGATAGTCCTCTTCGACCTCCTAAGAGGTTGCACCTGACTAACCACCTCCTCAGCTGCATCTTCTGTGCTAGCTCCTCTTCCAGGCGAACTTGGAGCAACGCTCCCCCTGCTTCCAGATCCTGAAGCCTCCATCTCTGAGCTTGACACAGCTGGAGCTCCTCGTGAAACAGGCAACTCCACTAGAAGATTTTCCGCAGCCTTCCCTTTTCATCAACCCTGCTCTCCGGTAGTTCAACTCCTGAACTCCCCTTGTAGGAAGTCACGTCATCGAACACCACATCCCGAGATACCACTGATCTCCGTGTCTCAGGATCCATTCATCTCCATCCCTTCTTCCGCTAATCATATCCAACGAAGACTAGCTTCCTTGATTTTGCATCTAGCTTTGTCCGAAGAGCATCAGGGATATACACAAAATAGGTTGACACGAACACCCGAAGGTGTGCAACACTTGGCTTCTCCTCGAACATCAGTTCGTGAGGGGTCTTCATGTTGATAGGACTTAGAGGAATCCTGTTGATGACGTATAACGCACAAGACATTCCCTCCACCCAAAAGGACTTTGGGATACTCTTGGCATGAAGCCAACATTTGCAGGTTTCCGTTAGATGACGGATCTTCCTCTCTGCAATGCCGTTTTGCTGTGGAGTATGGGCACAAGTGAGCTCTCTCCGGACGCCGTGCTTCCTGCAAAAACTTGTGAACTCACCAGAGGTAAACTCCCCACCATTGTCAGTTCTCAATTTTTTCACCCGCAAGCCTAACCGACCTTCCACCAGCTCCTTGAACTCCACGAACTTCGCAAAAGCTTCCGTCTTCTTTTTCAGAAAATACACCCAGACATATCTGGTGTAATCGTCGATCAACACCAACATATATCTGTTGCCTCCAAGGCTTTGGGTGGCAGTCGGTCCCATCAAATCACCGTGAATGCACTCCAACGACGCTTTGCATCTTGCTTGCGATTTATCAAATGGAAGTCGATGAGACTTACCAAACTGACATCCCGCACAAACATGACCCTCTGCATAGGTGGACAAGCTAGGCAAGCCCTTGACAAGGCCCCTTACCGCCATAGCCTTCAATTTGTCCATGCCTACATGCCCCAACCTTTCATGCCAGATAGCCGCGCTATCATTGGTCTTCATCTTGTCAACATAGGTACTTGTCGATAGAACAAACAAGTCCTTTACCCGCTTTCCAACATGAATTACATCTCCCTTTATCTCCGGTTGAGTATTAAGAAACTTAACTTCTGTTGGGCCAAACAGAACATGATAACTAGCATCGACCGCATTGGTCACAGAGAAGAGATTTTTCCTCATACCCAGCACGTGATAAACACTCCTCAATGTGAGTGGACCCTTATCACTGCTCAGAGAGACAACACCTTCTTGTTCTACTGAATGAGCAGAATTATCAGCCGTAATGATTGCATCGTTACCTGAGTAAGGTGCCAAAGAAGAGAACTTTGATTCTTCCCCGGTGAGGTGGTGCCCACACCCTGAATCCACGATCCAATCCTCATCGAAGTTGATGGCAACCAAGGCCTTAATGGGCATCACTGTCATATTGGCCTTAAAGGCTCCTCCCCATCTAGCTTCATCAGACTTTGGCTTCTCCTTCTCCACTGCATGTCTCGGCTGAATATTAACCCGACAATCCTTCTTGAAGTGGCCGGTCTTATTGCACCTGAAGCACCTTGGTCCCTCTCCCTTCTTCTTCCCATCAGACTTAGGAGCATAACCCCTATCCTGCTGATCTGAAGTAGAGGGTCCATCATAACCTGGCTTCTACTTCTCCCACTTCTTCTTTTTCTTCCCAGAGAACAACACATCGCTATCTCCCCCAGAGATAAAAGTCCCCGCCATCTGTTCCCGCGAAGCAAGCAAGTTTTCCAGCTCTAACAGAGATGACTGATTTGCCCAACCCTGAACTAACGTCACAAAGGCAAGATACTCCTTCCGCAACCCGCAGATGATATGCCTCTTTAGTTTTGCCTCCGAGATGGGCTCATCAGGGTCCATTGCAGAAATCTCTACTGTGAGGTTCTTCATCTTGAGAAAGAAACTTTATCCGAACTACATTCTTCTTATTGAATAGCCCGTCCAAAGATGTCCAATTCTCAGCAGCAGATTTACATCCAATGATGTGATCGAATAGCTCTGGTGATATAGCCCTCTTGAGTGTGAACTCTGCCTTTGCATTAGTCCTCCTCCAAAGTCTCACCTCTGCCATATTATCTCCTGCTAGATGAACTTCTTGTGTGTCTTCTCCTCCAACTATCTCCCATAGACCCTCGCCAAGTAAGTAACTCTCCATACACGACTTCCACTTTTTGAAGTTAGTCGATGTGAGGAGTTCAATACCAAGCCCTCTTGCGTATCCAGCTTCCATCGCAAACTATGTTGTTTCTTCTTCACAAAGACGGTGGCAACTCAAGTTGATCACTGCTTATCCACTCCAACAACCTGGCTCTTATACCATGTTAAAATTTTGATTTGACCCGTTTAGGAGTAAGTAGGAGTTGCATCAACTGAGTTATAGCCAAACAACCACAATGCCACACAACAACACAATAGTCTTTATTGAATCACAAAACTTCATTACAGTGCGAGGTATACATGGCGAGACATGATTCATAAGAATCATGAAGGAGAGAAGAACAAAACACACCAAAAACACAAATCTGGCGATTTGACAAGCAGAGACCGCACAGACCGCTGCACTCCAGAGACCGCCTAGTTTGACCTGAGATCGCACAAACAGAATACAGGCAAGATGACCTGCACTGCAAGACCGCCACCTCAGACCACACGAACTGGAGCTTTATTGAACTGAACAGAGAACAGAAGCTGTCCCAGACCGCAACTCAGATCGCCTAACCACAGAAGGTCGGCTGATCGTCGAGCTCGCTGTGAACAGCACAAGAACAACATAAACCAATTCGCAGACAAGCCTTTGCCGAACTGTTTATTCAAGCCACTGGGAAACCACCAAGGAAGGAGACTGCAACTGCTGACCGCAAACCTGCGAACACAACAAACAGTCAACTCGTTTCCGAGACCGCTCGCCCTCAAAGTTGAGACCGCACAAAATAACCTAGGCTCTAGTTCTTATAGTTCTCGTTATGAATGACGGGCCCTACACCCCTATTTATAGGCGAGAAGATGGATGTCGTCACCGCCTCAGGAGAGGTACAGTCACCACCCATCAGATCACGAGCGGTCTCACAGAGCAGACCGCGCGATCACACCACTTGGACAACATCCTGTCCAAGACCGCAAATCAGTAGTAGACCACGCACAAGCTGCACGGACACAGATCAATCCTTTATTAGACCGCCAAGAGCAAACCATGAACATCTGGCTGACTGCAGACAAGTCGACAGATCAACCTGCATAAGCCGCCCGGTCACAGCAGTTATACAAGAACAGACCGCCCGGTCTTCTTACGAAGAAGATAGACCATCCAAGCAGAGCAGACCGAGAAGAGACTGGAACATCACAAGAACAGACCTGCCAACACAGCAGACCGCCAGAGCCAGACCAGCAGAGCACCAACACAGAGACTGCGCGGTCTCTGCGGTCACCAATATACAGACCGTCGGCCACCTTCCACTCCACTTCAATAATTTCAACAATCCAATCATACCTTTATATAAAATTTGATCGATAGAAATTCCAGATTCATCTTTTCCTAGTTTTAATGAAGCACTCATAGGTGTAGAAGCTTGTTTAAGATTCTCAAATCCAAATCGTTTAAGCATATCATGAACATATTTTCTTTTGATAAATAAAAATACCATCATTTCGTTGTGAGATTTGAAAACTAAGAAAGTTCTCCTACAAGTCATATTTCAAATTCATTTTTCATTACTAAGACTACTTCATTACACAACTCTTCATTAGTGGCTCAAAAATTGATATCATCAACATATATTTGTAGAATAATTAAATCGTTATTTTTATGCTTAATGAAGAGTGTGTTGTCGGCACTTCTCATGACATAACCGTGCTTTAACAAAAATGATGTAAGTCTATCATACCATGCACGGGGCGCTTGTTTTAAACCATAAAGCGCTTTTTCTAATTTATAAACATGATTTCGAAAATTTTCATTTATAAAACCTGGGGGTTGTTCTACATAGACTTCTTTTATAAACCCGTTAAAAAACACTCTTAACATCCATTTGAAATAATTTTATTCTTTTAAAACTTGCAAATGCCAAAAATATTTGTATTGATTCCAAGCGAGCGACGGGTGCAAGAGTTTCTTCAAAATCTACCCCCTCGATTTGAGAAAAACCTTATGCGACTAAGTGAGCTTTATTTCTTGTAATCCTAGATTCACCAGCTAATTTGTTTTTGAAAATCCATTTTACGCCAACAACAAGATTATTAGATGGTCGTTCTACTAGGTTTCAAACTTTATTTCTTTCAAATTGATCTAACTCTTCATTCATAGCTAAAAACAAAAATTTGTCATTTAAAGCGATTGAAAAGTTTTTAGGTTCAATTTCGGAAACAAAGCAAATGTTTGAAAACGTTTCATGAAGAGAAGATTGAGTTCTTACCCCAATAGGTGGTTCTCCAATGACAAGTTCCCTTGGATGATCTTTTGTTAATTTGAGCACACTTGGCGGCACGAATTCTTCTTGTTCCGTCACCATTTCTTTGTTACCTCCAAGTAGTTCAACATTATCATCCTCCAAGGGTAAAGATGGTTCCTCTTCCTTTCTAAAAGTGCACAGTGTGCCTCTGAGAATCCTCTAGAGGGGGGGGGGGGGTGAATAGAGATTTAAAGATATTTCTATCCTATCATTGCAGTCAATAAAACTAACTAAGGTATTATGCTCACAAACAACACCACAAGCAGAATAAGTATTGCTGGAAATAAAGTGCAGAAAAGATAAATGGACAGCACATAAAATCACAGCATAGACACAAAGGATTTTATAGAGGATCCCCAAAATGCGAGTACTCCTCTCTTCTACCACCTGGTAGGAATGCACCACCTGTGCCTGAGTCTTTTGATAAAGAGACTCTTAGAACCAAAGATCTTTTGATAAGGAGATCTTGAACCACAGATCTTTTGATAAGGAGATCTTGAACCACAGATCTATTGATAAAGAGATCTTGAACCAATGAATCCTTTGAAAGAGGGATTCTAAAAACTCCTTTTTACAGTTGAATAGAAGGTGAAGGAGGAGGAAGAAGTAAGGAGGAGAATTCTGCTCTCAGAATTCTGATGAAGCCTTCTGCTTCAATCTTTCTATTTTCTAGATCTGCAAATGATGAACCCCTTGCTTTAGATTGTGATGATTTACAAGTGTTATGAGCTTCATATCCTTTCTTCTTTCTTCTGATTAAAATATGACTACTATTAGATATTGATAAAGAGCAACCTTCAGTTGTTCTGTTCTGAGAGAAATAATAGATTTTGTTTTTCTGTCTTTTAGGGTTCTAGGAGGAAGAAGAAGAAGGAGAACCCTAATCGAGCGAATGCAAATGCTTATGATGAATGCCCTATAATTCTCTCTGCTCTCTTCTTATTTATTGTCCATGATTTAATTTTTTAATTCCTTTCCTATTTTAGGTTGTACTGAAAAGGTATCAATTTCTCTTCCTTTCCTCATTTGTTCACGACCCGTTCTCCAGCTGTATTCATCCTTTCCAAGAAAGCTTTTGTTGTATTCTTTATTGCTCCTCTATTCTAAGCAATAAATGAGCCATTGTAGAACGGTCTTCAGTACTATGGGCCTTGAGAGGGAGTTCCAAATGACAACTAAAAAGGTTTCCTTTTCCGACTGTATTCGACGTTGCATCAATTTCTCTTTTTCTCTTATCGACGTACCTTCGAGTTCTTGTAAAAGCAGCTTCGAATTCCTTCAAGCTCTGGTTGAAACTTAGATATCGACGTTACATCGATTACTTATCGACGTAGCCGTCGAGTTGAAGACTCCATTCTGAACATCATTATCTACGTTGAATTGTAGTTGACGTTGCGTCGACTTCAGATGGCTTCGACAAATTCTTCCTTCTGTGTTGAGTTGAAGTCGAAGCTGCGTCGACTTCTAATGATACTTAGACATGCTCATTTCATCTACGTTGATATCCTTTCGATGTGGCATCGTCTTGATCTACTTCGACAGAAAGGTTGAGTTGCTTGGACTTCTAGTCTAAGTTACGTCGACATGAAGTCGAAGTTGCGTCGAATACTATTTGACGCAATTGGTAACTCAACCAAATTTGTGCTTGTCTTGCTATGGTCTTTACACTCCAAGTTGTGTGTGATACCCTAAGACATCTAATGACCAAATTAACCTCACTATACAATGGGTAATTAAAACCTAAGAGTTAAAATCACTTTTGGATAATTTGTTAAGTTAAATCCACGGAGTTTTTCCCAACAATCTTCCCCAATTTATCTTAACAAATTTTACAGTCTTGGTTAAAGTGATTTTACACAATCTTTTATATAAACAGAATTACATACAAGACATCATAAACACAAAATAAATAACTAGATGGGCTGGTGAAAAGATAAGCATCTGATTAATATCAATAAGTGTTTATCAGAGTTTACCCAAGGAAAAGTCTACTTCCTTCCTTTAAGAAAAGTAAATAAGGCCTCATAGACCTTTCCGAATTTTCTTTCCACATATTTGAAGTTTGCAGGAGTATCTTTCTCTGGATTCTTCTGTATTCTTTCATGACCCTTGAATAACTTTCCCAGATCAATTTCTATTTTAGGGTGAACATCATTTAAATTGAAACCCAGATTAAAAACTTTAGCTGTCAACAGGTTTATGACCTCCAAGTCTAACTCCTCTAACTCAGAGTCTTCATTTGGATTTGGTACCACAAAGGTTGATTGGGGTTTACCAGAGATTGAACCAGTCTTGAACATAATCTTTTTTTTTTCTTTACAGGCATTTGTTCTCCTTTCTTTCTCGTCAGGGAAGGCTGCACTGCATCCTCTGGATTGCATCCAATGCCCTCTATGTGGAGTTTCCCTACTCCCTCTAACATTTTGGCCTGTGGGTTTCTTGCAGTATACTCTATGGGATCAAACAGAGTGGTTTTGATTGGAATTGCTTTTTTTCCAATTCTTCTTGTTCAACTATCTCTTTTCCCCTCTGCAGAATATCAATGAACCTTCTTCTCTTTTCTTCAATCTCCTTTTAAGCTATTTCATATGCATATCTCTCTATTTCTCCAATCTCCTCCAAAGTTTTGTAGAGCTTTGGATCACTGTATGTTTTCATTGTATTCTCTGGAATTTCCACCTTCTCATGTTTTTTGTAATAGGATTTATTTTTCTTGTATTCCATCATTTGATCTTTTGAATACATTTCCCAAATTGGCAGCTTTCCTCTGCCCCTCTTCCTCTTCCTCTACCTCTATATGGTGGTCTTCCTCTGAAGAAAGGTGTTGGAAGAATTGGTTTAGCTATTTGAATTTGAGCAGGTGGAGATGAAAGCTGAGCTGGGGGTGGAAGCTGAGCTGGAGCTGGATCAGATGAAGCAAGATCCTGATCAACCACCTTGACTGGATAAGGTGCTATTGTAGAATCTTAAGAAAGCACCCTGAATGTAAGTGCATCAAGAATGGATGTTTTAGTGTCCACCAGGAACTCCTGCAGAGTATTTAAGACCTGATCATCTGAGATTAAGGGAATCTCCCCTTGAATTAAGGACTCCCCCTGTGCTGGCGGCAGGATCCTTGAAGGGGTTGGCTCCCCCTGAGTTGTTGAACCTTCAAGTTATAGCCTAGATGTGATGGATGGCTCCCCTTCAAAGACAAAGGAGATATGAATTACTGTTGTGTACACTGAGTCTTGGAGGGGCTGCCTGCTGATACACTTCTCCCCCTGCTTCATATCGCCAACGAAAGATATAAAGACATCGGCAGGAAAAACCGATGATCTGATCTCTGCATCAAGAGACTTGATTTCAAATGTAAGGTCATGCAACCTTCTATGTTGGGCGCAGAGCTTGCAATAGCAATCCTTTGAGAAGTCCAAATATAAAAAGCTGAAATGTGAGAGAAGAGTCTCCAGGGCTTGATCAATTGCATCGACAATGTCTTGAGGAGACGCCATTGCTGTACTGTGAGTACCTACACAAAATAGAGAGAGAGACGAATAAGTGAAAGAGGGGGAGAGCAAGAGGGAGAGAGATTCGAAAAGCACAATATAATTAAATGCCCAAGTTGCTTGGAGTAGATGAATCGCCGTAACATAGGGTTATATTCTAAGCGGCGTTGATAAGAGATCTGAATTCAACACGCCAGAATATGTCATGGGCGTGCGTTTTGTCAGGTCAATGCTACGTCGAGATGAATTCGATGTGGCTCCGAAATATAACCATCAATTATGATGTCGACGTAAGCGTCGATATGTATTCGATGTTACATTGAGTGCTATTCGACTAAGCTGTCCCTTAATGTTCTCAAAGCTGACGTCTAGTAGAAGTCGATGGTATGTCGATTTGAATTCGATGCAACTCTGATTAAATAGTTTGTTTTTTCTTCAAAATTTTTACTATTTTTCCAAGCAATAACTTTCTATTGAAAATAAATCATTATACATAATTAGTGTGACCTATAATGCTCCATCAAGCATTCCCAGTGCATTGATGAAGAACTTGTGCTTACATTCATCAAGTGGCTTAGTGAAGATGTCAGCCCTTTGAGTGTCAATAGATATGTATTGAAGGTTGATCTTACCTTTCTCCATATTATCCCTGAGAAAGTGGTGCCTTATCTCTATGTTCTTAGTTCTGCTGTGAAGGACAGGATTGGAAGCTATTGAAATAGCACTAGAGCTGTCATAATATATTGTGGAATTGTCAAGGAAAAAGTTGTAATACAACACCTGATTTGCATCCACAATATTTGTGAGCAGCAGCTTCCTGCAGCTATGTACTCAGCTTCAGCTATAGAAGTGGAGACTGTGGTTTGCTTCTTGCTAAACCATGAAATCAGTCTAACACCCAGAAATTGACATGTTCCTGAAGTGCCTTTTCTATCCAGCCTGCATCCAGCATAGTTTGCATCTGAATAACCAATTAATTCAAATCCAGATTCAGCTGGATACCACAAACCAAGTTCAGGTGTTCCCTTTAGATACCTGAGTATTCTTTTTACAGAACTCATATGTGATTCCTTTGGGTCAACCTAAAACATAGCACATATACAGGTAGCAAACATTATATCAGGTCTGCTAGCTGTTAAGTAGAGAAGGGAGCCAATGGCTGCTTTGTAAGTCTTCTGATCAAAGGACTTACCCTTTTCATCTCTATCCAAAACATCATTGGTAGCCATGGGGGTTTTCATAACAGAGGCATTTTCCATCCCAAACCTCTTGATGAGCTCTCTGGTATACTTGGATTGGGATATGAAAATGCCATCTACATTTTGTCCTACTTGAAGACCAAGGAAATAAGTTAATTCCCCCATGCTACTCATTTCAAATCTTGACTGCATTAGGTAAGCAAACCTTTTGCAGAGAGATTGATCTGTTGACCCAAATATAATGTCATCTATATATATTTGGACTAGTAATAGCTGATTCTTATGTGCTCTGGTGAAAAGTGTTTTATCCACTTTTCCTCTTTCAAAAGAGTGTTCCAGAAGAAAAGTGGATAAAGTCTCATACCAAGCTCTTGGAGCTTGCTTGAGACCATATAGTGCTTTATCTAATCTATACACAAAAGTGGGAAAAGTTGGATTGACACAACCCGGGGGCTGCTCCACATATACTTCCTCTTGTAAAGTTCCATTTAGGAATGCACTCTTTACATCCATTTGGTAAACTTTGATCTTCATGTGAGCAGCATATGCCAGAAACATTCTAATGGCCTTTAAACTTGCTACTGGAGCAAATGTCTGGTTGAACTCAATCCCTTCCTCTTGCCTGTATCCTTGGGCCATAAGTCTGGCCTTATTTCTGATGATGGATCCTGTTGAGTCCATTTTGTTCTTGAATACCCATTTGGTGCCAATGCTGGGTAATTCTTTGGTCTTTTAACCAATTTCCAAACCTTATTCCTCTTAAACTAAGTCAGTTCTTCTTGCATAACAGATATCTAGTGAGGATCACTATCTTCTTCTTCAAACTTCTTGGGTTCATATTGAGAGAGAAAGCATTGTAACATTGTTTTCATTTGTAAGTTGTCTCCTTGTTTTGACTCCCACTATCAAGTCTCCTATAAATTATGTTGGAGGATGATCCTTTAGGGTCATCCTTGATCTAGTTGAGTCATCTAGGAGACTCTCTTCTTCCCGAGGAATCACTTGCTCAGTGATAGTGGGGACTTCATCCTCATTCACTGGAATGATCTCTATTGCTGGCAGCTCAGGTGCTGTGATTTCCTCTTCACCCGCTGCAGAATCTTCACCTGAGTCAGTGTCAATCTTCTGTTTCCCCTTATCTTGACACATTGATGAATGGTCCATGATGGTTAGCCTTTCAACTTGTTCTGCAAGCTAATCTTCTTCCTGCAAAATAGTGCTGGTGGAAGTTTCCTTCCCCTTATAAACCATGTTAGTTTCATCAAAAACTACATGCATAGACTCCTCAATTTTGGGAGTGCTCTTATTATAGCACATATAGGCCTTGCTTGATGAAGAATATCCCTAGAATATCCCATCATCAGCCTTCTTGTCAAATTTGGCAAGATGACTTTTCCCACTGTTGAGGATAAAGCAAGCACACCCAAAAATCCTAAAGTAAGTGACTATAGGTGCCTTTCCCTTCAATAACTCATATGGAGTCTTAACTTAGTCTTGTGAATGAGACTCCTATTCAGAACATAGTTGGTAGTATTTTTTGCCTCAGCCCAAAAGGACTTAGGCAAGTTGGATTCGGCCAATAATGTCCTTCCTGATTCAATTAGGGTTCTATTTTTCCTTTCAGCCATCCCATTTTGTTGGGGATTCTAGGAGCTGAAAAGCCTTGTCTTATCCCTTCATCCTCATAGAATCTACACATTAACTAATTTTCAAACTCAGTGCCATGATCATTTCTTATCACAGCAACCTGAGTGTTGAATTCAGATTGAATCCGTCTAATGAATCTTGAGAGGATCTTGAAGGTATCAGACTTAGCATTTAGAAAGAACACCCAGCTGAACCTAGAAAAGTCATCAACACTGACTATAGTGTAAGCCTTACATGCTAAGCTTTGAGTGGAGATAGGACCAAATAGGTCTATGTGCAACAGGAATAGGATTCTGGGTGAATCATTATTACCTATTTGTTCAAACCGTAATTCATCGAGATCAGAAAGGCCTAAGGAGACGCCTATTCGCCGGCCTCGCGAGGCGAGCAGGGGCGAGAAGGGGAGAGAAGGGGCGAGAAGGGGCGAGCAGGGGCAAGCAAGGAACGAGCTGGGCGAGCAAGGGGTGAGCAGGGGCGAGCAAGGCGCGAGCTGGGCGAGCAAGGGGTGAGCCGGGTGAGCAAGGGGCGAGCTGGGCGAGCAAGGGGAGAGCTGGGCGAGCAGAGGGCGAGCTGGGCGAGCAAGAGGTGAGCTGGGCAAGCAGAGGGCGAGCAGAGGCGAGTATGGGTGAGTATGATCAGGTAACTACCCCTCCAGGATTTGTCTATAAATAGATCCCCAGGGGTACAAGAAAGAGGACACTTTTGGACGAGGTTGACCGCCTCAGGCGAGATACTCGCCAGGTCCCTGCCTTCCTTGTACCAAGCTCGGCCATTTTTGGTTTTGGAGGGGAATACTCCCTTGAGCTTCCGGGTACGTGGTGGGACCTCCTTGCCGCAGCACCTGGGGTCCTGTTTGTTGCTCTTCTAGCTTCTTCGTCGTTGCCAGCCAAGTCATCTCGTTGGACTGCTGGGCGAGTAGCCTCCGGCTATATTGGTCTGAATTTTGGATCCTAAAATTTTCCTGGCTTCAACACTATTGGTTTGAATGATGCCTTGATCTGCTTTCCTAGTTGGCAGGCTCTACAAGGATGATCTTTATTGAACTTACCAGTTGGTAAGCCCCTCATTAGGTTGAGCTTGGAGAGTTTGGCTATTATCTTAAGATAAGGTGACTAAGTCTCCTATACCACATCTCACTGTTTTCTAACTGGGAGTTGAATAAGCAGATCTCAGACTTTGTGTACTCAAATTCTACAACATAGACCTTACCCTTCCTAAGGCCAGTTAGTACTACTTAGTCAGTTCTAGAGCTAACTATACGAGACAAGGACTTGGTAAATACAACTTTGTAATCCCCATCACACAGCTGGCTAATGCTAATCAGATTATGTTGAAGTCCTTCAACATAAGCTACCTTAGAAAAGGAGACTTCCCCAATCCTGAGCAAACCATATCCTTTGGTTTGACCAGAGTGGGAATTCCCAAAGATTATCTTAGGCCCTTCCTTGGCCTTGAAATTCTCCAGCAGTTCTTTTTCTCCAGTCATACGCATAGAGCATCCACTGTCCAGATACCATTGCTGGTTTGTGGTTGGACAGTCTCCCTTCTGCACATGAAATCAACCATTAGTATAGACTCTCACATGCTGGGGTCTCTTTCTTCTATCATCAAATGGAATAATGAGAGAGTGAGAAGGTCTTTCAGTATACCCCCTTAGGTGAAGAAGTGTTGCATTATTATGCCAGCAATGTTTGGCAATATGTCCTACTTTAGAGCAGCAAAAACATATAGGAATATGGGTAAAAAGAGGTTTAGATGTTTGGTAACTTTGTGCAGGAAAATGCGTCGAGAAGAAATCGACGCATCTTTAGAGTTGCGTCGAATGTAATTCGACGTGCTTGCACAGTCCCGTCGATATTCATTCAAAGCATAGTATTGGTTGCATTGAGTGTAATTCGACGCACCCACATAGTTGCTTCAAAATGATGTCGACGCATATGCTGAACCCCGTCGAGTTGCATTCGACGCATTCTTAAAATTGCATCGAGTTCTATTCGACGTATGACTATTTTTCTTAAGATTTTTGTTATTTTTATTTGATTTTTCTAAGGGGTGTTTGCCTAAGATCCTTGGTTGATCACTATTGTTTGCCTTATTAAATATAGTGAATTTGTTAGGGTTGTTATCATTATGATCTTCACTTGATTCTAAAGTATTATTAGGTCTAGACCTAAATGATGCTATAAGATTTTCCCAAGCATGTTTGCTAGGGATTTGAGTGTTAGTGGATGGTTGTGATTCCTGATCAAGATGATCAAATCTCTTAGAGATATTTTGTGAGATATCTTTAAGCTTTTGACTCCTTCCATTGAGGGAGTCCTCAAAGGCTTTTGCCTTTGTAATTTCTTTCTTTAAGTCTGAATTTTCATTATCTAATATATATAATTCTTTTTCTTTTTCATATTGATAGTTTATAAGGACGTCTTAATCACCTATAGGGGGGGGGTGAATAGGTCTCTTTACTTTTAAACTAATGTCTAGCTATTTTCTGAATTAATGTTAGTAAGAAATGAAGCACATAGAAAACACACAAGTATTTATAGAGGTTCCTCATGACAGGGTGTCTTGAGTAGTCCTATTTCCCCCTTCACCTTTCTAACAATGAGTTAGACAAGGCCAACTCCTCAAATCTCAGCTCCAAGAGCTTACAACTTAGATCCCTCAGGATCTCTCAGGTTTTTTCCAAACCCTACCTCAGGCTCAACAACCTTACCTCAGGCACAGCTTCCCTACCAACTCAGACCTATCAAGAAGTCCTACCTCAGATCTCCACAGAGATCCTACACTCAAGCTGAACTCTCAGCTCTACACTAAGGCCCAAAAACCCTACTCCCTCAGGCAAAATGCCCTACAAACTCAGAACAAGTAATGTTCCTACATAAGGTAATAAATTTTGCTTACAGTAGAAGATAGAATATTAACTCTTTCAAGCCTTGATCTTCTGTTGTTGTCTTGAAGCAGGGAAGAGAACAACATCTTCAATCCCGCCTCTTTCTGATCCTTTTCTTCAGTAGATGAGTAAGGATAAACTTGTTCTTCTTCAATCACACAGGAAGAACAATCTTTCTCTCCTTTTCTGCTTCAGGAAGCAGGTCGAGAGATCTTGTTGACAGCTGACAATGTAACCGTAGTTTTGTGTTCTTTTTGTCAAAGAGCTTCTTTCTTAAAAGCCCTAAGTTATTCTTTTATACTTTTCCAATCTTCAACGACTATTAGATGGCCCCTGACAGGGTATGGAGGTGATTGGAGCACCTTATCTTGCTTTTCTGCCACTTGCGCCAAAAGCAAAACCCGCCAGCATATTTGAATCTGTCTCAGCGGTTGGGCTGAGACAGCTACCAGTCTCCGTGACAACTTCTGTCTCCGTCTCAGCAGATCCGCTGAGACAGACAGTTGTCTCAGCGGTTTTCCTCTATCTGCAGCTTAGCTGGCCCAGACACCTTTTCAGTGGCTCCTGGCATTGTCTCAGCAGTTCAGCTGAGACTGTGAACTTGTCTCAGCAGTTTTGGCAGTAAACCATTGAACTTACTCCACACCTTGGAATATTCTTAACCCTGCATAGTCATGAGATGAAATTAGGTTTATCAAATACAACTTGTACTTAACATTGAGTGTGATGCTTCTTCAAATCAAGGGAACATTGATGATAATTGATGCGCAAATCTAGCACACCGCTATAGGCGGTAGCAAGACTGCGGCACAAAATGAGAGTGAACCGGTCGTTGTCAAGTAATAATATGAGGAAGTAAATCCCCAAGTATCGAATCTCTCAAGGAACACAGTAAGGTGGAGTTAACAAATCAAGGAGTACTTGAGATCGAAGTCCTTGTGGCTGATGAAATGCGGACGAAAAGGATTTTGGTTTTGTAAATAAAATAAAATTACTACAACTGCTCCTATGCAATGCCGCTATGCAATGCTTCGCTTGGCGAGATGGAAACTAGGCAGGCCTTGAGTGCACTGCTTCGCAAGGTGGATGGCCGGTAGGCAAGCGAATGAGGTGAATAAGTGCGGAATCGAACTGTGCAGGCCTTGAGCACACTGCTCGTGAGGCGAATGGATTACACGGGCCGCTATGCCACGCTTTGCTAGGCGGATGGATGGAGAGCTTGCAAATGGGGTGGATAATTCTGGAATGAGGGTCGCAAAAACCTTATCACTAAGTATGCCACTATCAATTGCTAGTGCGACACACGAACGCAGCGGGTGAAGTGGTGGATGAAGTGGTGGCGTATCTCACATACACAAATAACCAAATGGTTTCATAGAAATATGAAATAAACATTGCAATTGAAGATCATTGTGCATATCATCCAAAAATATAAGAATCTAGCCTACAATATCGTTACAAGTTGAAAGAGAGTAAGAATTCGACCGAATCTGCAGGCTCGTTGAGATTCACGGTTGGAATCGCTGGGTTGTCAATCCGCGTCCAAGCTCGGTCCGCAACTACGTCCAGGGTAGAGGAGGGCTGTCACTACCTCCCAATGGACCCGTCTTCTTCGTGTCACTATCCGCTCAGCTTCAATACATGGCTCCCAAGCTTGATGATGAAATCTGGGCGGAGATCCTTCCTTTTGAAGCTTGTGGATGACAGGGATGGCCGAGATGATCTCCGGGCTCAAGATAGACTTGAAGACTAGTCTCGAAGCACCTCCCGGTGGTGGAAGATGATGCAGGGGGTGGAAGAGGCGAACAAGGCTCGAAAATGGCGGAGATAAGGTGTCATCTGACCTAATTTCGCGGACTGCGTATTTATAGAAAATAGGTCGCACGATCAGTGGCGCACGACCAATGGTCGTTCACACTAGAAGTTGGTGGTCATGCGCGCTGTGCCAGAAAACCTGCAAGATAAAAATTAAAGAAAATAATAATGCGCACGACCAGTGGTGCACGATCAGTGATCGTGCGCACTATCGTCAGTGGTCGTGCATTTGGCCAAACAGACCATGAAACTCCAGGGTTATGTGCGCACGATCAGGGATGCACGACTAGTGGTCATGCGTAATATGTCCAGTGATCGTGCGCAGTGTTCCTATACAGATTTGCACCGGGAACACCTGCACGGTCCCTGTTCCAGCAGAAACACATATCACTCCACTGAAAGTGGCACTCAACATTGCATGATAACGTATAAATAGGAAAAAACATGATATTACACCAAAACGGGCATAGAAGTGCACTTAGTATGGAATAACAGATAACAATCAAATATGAACGATAATAAGTCTAATATGTAGTGCTCTGACTAGATTATCGACCCAGATGAGTCCATAAAAGGGTATATAACTGGGACTCATCACACCCCCAGACTTACCTGTTTGCGCGTCCCGAGCAAACAAATTCTAAGCAAACCGGGAAAGAAATATAGATGGCTTACAATTACAATACAAAGTACCATGCGAAGTCACATGATCACGTGCATAAGAAAAATAATAGAGAAGATTTCTCGTTATACAAATAGTTTATAGATTTCTAAAAGAGTAAAAGCATATTACAACTACTAAAAATGGTGAACTACGGTGAATCATCTAGTCACGCATACAGAGAAAGTAAACTAAGTGCTGAGATGAGCATTGCTCAAGATTGGGGTGCAGGACAAACTCCACCAAAATCAATCGGTGTAGGTGACCATAAGCTCGCCCGGTCACATTCTCTCCACAACACTAGATTGGTTCAAGGCGCGAGTCAGTAGGACTTTAGGTTAGAGATGGGGCTTGGGTTACGGTGAGGTAAATAAAGATAAACATGGAGGCTAAGCACACCTATCCCAACATGAGCATAATGTAGAGCTACCCACACGACTATACATAAACAAGTGCACCACACCCCAGACATGGACTTTTGCAATATATGTGTGTGCACCGCCTACTCCCAATACATAATTTTCTAAACGATTTTCAATAAAACTCATTTTTTCTTTTTCTCCCTTTTAATCATTTTTTTATCTTTCTTTTTCTTGTCGTTTTCTTTCAGCAAAATTTTCAAATGAGCATATCCACAAATTCACATAATAAACACCACAATCAACACCCCCCAGAATGTAAATAAAACTATAACTAAAACTCAGATTTGGGTGTGCGACTAGGTTAGGCTTTTAGGCTTTAGTGAGGTATATGCGGAGCTGAATCAATGAAAGGGTAGGCACAAAGGGGCTAGCAAGGGTAGACGATAGGCATGAAATAAAAAGTTCAACCGGGCCAAAATAATGGCATACGTCATTCTCACGCACTAGAACTATCCTATGTCAATGCTTCAAGAATCGCTTGGGGCAAGTTCTAGCCACCGAGAAAGATTCTCCTTTCTCCCGGCTCAAGCAATACGAGCCTAGCAATCATTTACACACATCCCTATGCTACTGTTTGATTCACACCGGATTCACCATTTGAGTAGAGTAAACAACATCTACACTAATAGAAAAAAATATAAAACCATAAGTATAAAAAAGAAGTCTAATCTACACAAATTTCTATGCAACTGAGCACTTGACTAGGAGCACTACTGGAGTCAATATTTTACTCCGCTACATAGTCCTAAGCCAACACCTAGAATTTCCCAAATAAGAATTTTCAATAAACTAAACTACAAGTACTTCTAGCATGCTATGCAATAGTGCACGTGAGTGAGTACAACAAATATCTCTCCTCTAGACTTAAACTAAACAAACCAGCATAAAATATCAACATGAAATTTAAATGAGGGCTAGGGGAAGAGAGTACACAATGCTCACCAAGTGAGCATACCAGAAGACGCGTGTAAAACCAGGGCAAAGCCGCGACATCTGCCATCCAAAAATGTACACCTGCTGGGGTAAGCTCCGCAAAAACAACAGGAAAATAGAAAAACTGAATTGAAAAAAAAAACAATTAACTAAACTAGATAAGATGAAAATGCATGAAAAATGAAGATAACTACTGAGGGTTATTGTCCTTCCAGCACGACTTATTCAAATTTAAAAGTTCTAGCTAATGGGTCTATGAAAAGAAAAGTGCACAGGTAACTGTTCTAATATGAGTGTCGGTAGCGGGTATCGATACGACGACAGAACAGTTACTCCTCTACCTAAATATAAATACTACCTGCTCGTCACAGGTAGAGGGAATAACAAGTAAGAAGAGGAGGAGGAGTACTCCTCACAAATCTCACTAAAAACATCCTTGCCCAGCAAGGTGTCGTCTTCAGGGAGGTGGCAGGAGGAAAAGGTAATGAGTGAGGCTTCCTCTAGGGAGGAGGGATCAACCTCCTCACCTGAGAGGATACACTCATCATTGACCTGAGCAAAATGCTCCAAGTCCTCCTTGAGTACCTGTGAAGACTAAACCTGCACAGACTCAAATGATGAAGGAGGGTCAGGAAATAAAAGAGAAGAAAAACTTAAGTAAACATCAATCAGGGGAGTGGTCCCGGTCTCACTCCCGATAGGTTGAAGCAGAAGGATACTGTCAGCATCGTCGATAATGCTGCAGGGCTCAGTAGGATCATCAGTGGCCTCCTCCATGATTTGGAGTTCCTCCATCGGTGATGAGGTAGAATCCTCGTCACATTGGAAAATATCCTCCTCCATAAGAATAGACACAACACACAAATCACCTGCCTTATCCTGCGAAACATCTTGAATAATGTTGTTAGAGACGAATGTAGTAGTATGCAATACAGGGGTAGGAATAGTGCTTGGATAAAAGTCAAGCACCGATTCCTCACAAAGAATTGAATCCACGTAAGGTGATGTATGCACAGGGGAGATAGGCTCAGCTATGTCAGAACATACATTTGCCACAACTCTGATGAGCGTGTCTGCATCATTCCCTTCAAAACTTGAAGGTGACACAGCTATGTAATCAGAGATAGAAGGTGTGCTACCAGAGTTAGGAGTCAGGATGATCCAGATATCCAGCTCGTCATCCTCATCCAATTGGCGAAGATAAGCATCACAATCCTTCAAGGCATGATCCGTGCTCCGATAAAATAAGCACTGCCTTGCTGGCTTCTTTGGCACAACAGGTGCTGGAGCCACAAAGAAGTATGCCGGTAAATGTTGGATCGTATGACGCCCTTAGAGGGGGGGGGGGGGGGGGTGAATAAGGGTGTGTTTAAATTTGTAATTTTTTACTTAATAATTTTAAGACAATTTCACTTTAATAAAAGTTTCTTAAAAATTAATTTTACAACAATGCAATTTTTGTATAACACCAAGCACAAATTTTTAAGATAAAAATTTAAGCAAACAAATTTGCGATTAGTGAAAAGATCATAATTTTATTTATCATGAAATTTGCATACAAATAAAAATGATCTTAACAATGCTTAAGATCAAGGCACAATGATAAAATGGAAATACAATATTTTGATTTACCAATCCTTCTCCCAAGGATCGGAAGGCTATCGCTTGTCTTTCCCAAGACCAAGCCCAAGCCTAACCTCTAGATCTTCTCAAGATCTAGACGTA
This sequence comes from Dactylorhiza incarnata, assembly GCA_033032865.1. Lineage (NCBI taxonomy): Eukaryota > Viridiplantae > Streptophyta > Magnoliopsida > Asparagales > Orchidaceae > Dactylorhiza > Dactylorhiza incarnata. The sequence continues at coordinate 759,517 of JAWHQI010000067.1, forward strand.
GCGCACAAGGCCACGATTTCCCACCAAGCCACGCAAGGACTTGGACGCTCCACACAAGGAAGCGATTTTCCCCTAAGCCGCGCAAGGACTTAGACGCCGCACGCAAGACGACGATTTCTTCCCCAATACAAAATGAAATATGAGTAAATGAAATACAATATGAAAAAGTCAACTCCCTAGAAATTCAGATCTCTGAATGGATTGTTGAAGCCTCGAGATGATCGTTGATGGAGTAGCGCGCCCGATCTCGTCTTCAATCTTCAATCCTTCTTTGAACAATTAGGAGTTGAGGAGGTTCTGGAGCTCTCTGGTTCGTGTGCACTCAGGTAGGGACTGGAAATCTCCAAAGCTTGGAATGCACGAACCAAAGGCACCATTTTATAGACTTTCACTGTCGCCTGGGCGACAGTCACTGTCGGAAATTTCCGACAGCGCCAAACTGCCTCGGTCGTGCCGTCGAGCCGTCGTGTGGGCAGTTGCTGGAATCGTGGAGCTGTCGCTGGGGCGACATCGATGTCGGAATTCCGACAGCGCAAAAACTATCTTTCGTTGATCTGCCGTGGAGGGAAGTAGTTGTAACTTCTCTGCTGTCGCCTGGGCGACAGTGGCTGTCGGAATTTTCCGACAGTGAAATTTTCCCACATGCAATTTTAGCTCCAGCAGCAATGTGAATATCACATACCTGTTATCTGCACACCATTAATGAAAATAGAATCAAATACAAAAGGGACTTTGTTATTATCAAACCGGAGGAGTGCGAAACGCATGCTCCAACAATCTCCCCCTTTTGATAATAACAAATCCGTATAAAAAGAAAACATGTCTATTTAGATTGTTGATTTTAGACATTTGGTGTGTGCACAAATATAACATGATATATTTCTCTTAAAATAAATAATCTCCCTTGATATATTTCTTTTAAAATAAATACTCTCCTTTTAGGTGAAGGCTCCCCCTAAATGAATGCTCCCCCTAAATATATGCTCCCCCTTAATATATGCTCCCCCTTAAATATATGATGTAATGTGTAGGTGGAATATTTAGGAGTGATAGATTTGTGATTTTTCTTTTTATACTTTAAATTCTCCCCCTTTGGTATTAGCAAAAGTGAATATTAAATAAAAGAGTAGCTTTTAAGGGATAGGATATAGAATTGTAGAGTAAGCGGAAGCAATTTGATGGTAATAATTGAAGTCCATGAAATAATAGGAATATGCCATTATGAATAAGCCCATGAAGTGACGGTATAGCCATATGAAGTATATGAAAGAAAATAACTTCAATATGAGTAAGGTCATTTGAAAGTATCAGAGAAAGACACAATAGTCTATAGATATATGGAATATTTTCGGTCCAATTCTCATGAGATGAATGTTTATATAACATAATGATGTGTAAATGTGATACTTAGATCAAACATATGAAGTTATTTACATGATCATTAAAATGTATAACATAATAAAAGCATATAAAGGCAACTTTGACGTCGAAGATATAGCACAGGATGAATAGAAAACCATGTTTCTTTTGCACAAGACACTTTACAATTCTTTCCAAGGTGCTTAACCTCACAATGCTCATTAAGACTTATCAGGAGGGTAAGTAGTGCTTGGTGGAGTATCCTTGTCGTTATTTTAATTTTTTTTGTTTTATCACAGATGTTGTGATATCGTAATTTTGATATATTGAAATTTTTTTGTTTTTTTTAAATTGACCAAGGATCTCCGAATTCACTTGAATCGCAAAAGATGGTGTATATTTTGTTGTGCTAACAAATCAATGTTGAAAGTTGTATTTAAGAAATGCTATTGTATTATGTGAAAACAAATATGATCCATGTATATTTTAAATAAAACGACATACGTATTGATCAAAAGAAGTGAACGTGATAGTTCATTATGATAGATAAACAATTTCTCATACTTAGAGGCATGCGAAAACAATTTCCAATGGTCTATACAACTAAGTAGAAGTGTCAATACGATGATAGCTTGGAAATGAAATCATATAAACATGTAAGTCATTTTTTTGAATAAATAACACATGGTTTGTCATCAATTCATGAGGTGAAGCATTAATAATGACATATAACTATTGTAAATCATCAAAGGGACCCAGAATTGAAGTTTTTACAAAAATTGGAGCTGTCGGAAATTTCCGACACTCACTGTCGCCTGGGCGACAGCCAAAAGTATAAATAAGGCTGGGGACCGAGTCAAAACACATTGTGCATCATTTCCTGGAGTGAAAAACGAGAGGAAGGCTGTCGGAAGTCGGCGACAACCCTAGATCCAAGGTATGGGTTTTTTTTTTTGATTTTGTGTTTTTAACTCCAAATTTTTAGGGCTTTTTAATTTTGATAGTAGAGAAGAAGGAAAAAATAGTTTTCATGTTGATTTTTGATTAATGGTGGAGGTTTAGAAATTTTTGATTTGAATAAAATGTAGATCTAGTTTTAAAACTATAGGATCTTGGTGGATCTTTGCTTAAATGTCTAGCTTTGTGAAATTTCTCTTGATTTTGTGATAAAGGTTTTCATTTGTGTATTTGCAAAAAAATTTTGTAGATCTAGGTTAGAGAAGAAGATGGAAGATGTTGAATAGTGAAAGAGTTGTAGAATTTGATAATTTAAAAAAATAGATTAAAATTTTTTTTTAAAACTTGATGTTGAAATAACATTTAGTATGAGTAGATCGGGAAGTTTTAGGAAGAATTCTGAGATAAAATCACTTGGAGGGCTGTCGGAAATTTCCGACAGCCACTGTCGCCTGGGCGACAGTGTTCCAGTGCACAATAAAAAATCTGTTTTAAGCAAAATTTTTGTATTTTATTGTAGAATGGCTTCCAGCTCCAAAGCTCGAAAGAGTACTTCGGAAGATGCACATACTTCATATCAAGTTTATTCCGGAGTGGAGAAGGCTATTGTTGGGGTGTCCAAATACATCGAATTTGATTTGCCAAAACATGATCATATTTATGATCGTCTTGCGAAGGCAGGTATTCTCTCAATAATCTCACCAGAGGGGTTTTCATCCTTTTTAATTCGTGAATTTTATAACCATTTGGAAGACCCAAATGTTACGGAATTGGATGGAGGTGTGAGATCAAGGATCCAAGGTCAACATGTGGAAATAACACATGTTGATCTACGAGAGGAATTTGGACTAGTGATGAGTGAGAATATGCCTGATATAGTGGAGAATTATCCGAAGGATAGAGATTGGACCCTAGTAAACATGAGTTTACATGGGAATCAGAAGAAAACTCTTACCACTGAAGTTACCTCACTTACACCGGATGCTTACTTAGTCCAAGATATATTAAGGAATTCGGTGATGTTGAAGAGTGGAGACACAAGAAGCATTACTGCGCAGTTGACCCTCTTTACGTACTATATTATGGAGGATGAGCCTTTTGATATGGCAGACTTCATACTATCCCAGATTAGGTATACGTACAGATTGAAACATCCAAGATGGGTGAAGGTGCATACGCTGCCAATGGGGTTGGTAATTCAGCGTGTACTTTATAAGAAGTATGGATGGATTGTGCAAGACTCGTATTTTGATGATTGTTATCCGGAAATTTATTTCACGGGTTCAATGAAAGGGAAGAAGCCGCTTAGAAAAGCTCAACCGGGAATTGAGATTAGAGAGCCGAGCATTTCTAGGGCAGGATCACTAAGGGAATCCATTGATGATTTGCGTGATTCGTTAGAGGATCACAAAAAGGAAGTGAAAAAGGATCGTAGTCGAATGCAGAAATTTATGAAGTTTCTTGTCAAAGGTCTGAAGTTGAAGCCAACGCCGGAGGAGGAGGCAGAAGGCAAGTTCTGGACGAGGAGCCGCCACGCCAATCGGTGAGGCAGACTCGCCGTGGCAAAGCCGTGAGACGAGGACCTCCAGAAGATTGTCCAGAGAGCAGCGGGGCTGGTTATGAAGATTCAGAGTAGGTTTGTGTTGCTGCTGCTGCTGGGAGATGTCGGAAAATTCCGACATCCACTGTCGCCTGGGCGACAGTGAACTTCTTTTAAATTTCTGTTTTTGTTTAATGAACTTGATCCTTAAGTTGTTTCTACTGTTTTTATTTGAACAATATTGATGTAATATGAATGATGATGAATTTTGTTAAAGTTTTTGATGTTTTGGTTTTTATATTTTTGGCATTTTTGTATTTACATTATTTATGTTTTGTGATAATAAAAAATTTTTTTTGTTATAGGCTTTAAAAAGTGATATATTCATTGTGAAATGTCTAGAATTCCCAATTCTAGCCTAAGCATAGAAAAACGGGAATCCGGTAAAGGTTTAGTGAATATATCCGCTAGTTGATTATCCGTGCCTATAAATGAAATTTTTATGTGGTTATTTTTAATATGATCTCTAATAAAATGATGTCTCACATCAATATGCTTAGACCTTGTATGATGGACCGGGTTGTGTGTTAAATCAATTGCACTTTTATTATCACACCATAATTCAATAGTTTGTTGTTTAATATTAAAGTCTTCTAATGTTTGTTTCATCCAAAGGGCTTGTGCACAACAACTACCCAGTGCGATGTATTCGGCTTCGGTGGTTGAGAGGGCAACAGAATTCTGTTTCCGACTCGACCATGAAATGAGTGAAGGGCCTAAAAAGTGACAAGTGCCACTAGTGCTTTTCCTATCTAGTGAACAACCGACGTAATCAGAATCAGAATAACCAAAAAGTGTAAAATCATCGCTATGAGGATACCACAAACCAAGTTTAGATGTGCCAATTAAATATCTAAAAATTCTTTTTACCGCTTTTAAATGTGATTCTTTGGGATCGGCTTGAAATCTAGCACATAAACAAACTGAAAACATAATATCCGGTCTAGAAGCAGTTAAATATAAAAGTGAACCTATCATGCCTCTATATAAAGTTTGATCTATTGATATTCCAGTTTCATCTTTTCCTAATTTTAAAGATACACTCATAGGAGTATTTGCTTGTTTGAGATTTTCAAATCCAAATCGTTTTAAGACATCATGAATATATTTTGATTGGTTAATAAAAACTCCATCATATTTTTGAACAATTTGAAATCCTAAGAAATATTTTAATTCCCCTACCATACTCATCTCAAATTCACTTTCCATCATTTTTACAACATAGTTACACAACTCTTCATTAGTGGCTCCAAAAATAATATCATCAACATAAATTTGTAAAACAATTAAATCATCATTTACTTGCTTAATGAAGAGTGTACAATCAACACCACCCATTTTAAAACCATTTTGTAATAAATATATAGTCAATCTATCATACCATGCTCGTGGTGCTTGTTTTAAACCATACAAAGCTTTTAGCAATCTATATACGCGATTAGGAAATTTTTCATTTATAAATCCTGGGGGTTGTTCAACATAAACTTCTTCTTTAATCAACCCGTTTAAGAATGCAGTTTTAATATCCATTTGCAATAATTTAAATCTTTTATGGCTAGCAAATGCAACAAAAATTCTAACTGCTTCCAATCGTGCTACGGGTGCAAAAGTTTCATCAAAATCTACCCCTTCAATTTGATTATATCCTTTCGCTACAAGCCTAGCTTTGTTTCTAGTGACCCTAGAGTCACTATCTAATTTGTTTTTGAAAATCCATTTGACTCCTACCACTGGATGATCACTAGGTCTATCAACAAGAATCCAAACTTTATTTCTTTCAAATTGATTAAGTTCTTCATTCATAGCTAGAAACCAAGATTCATCATTTAAAGCGGTGGCAACATCTTTTGGTTCGATATTTGAGACAAAACATAAATTTGAAAAGGTTTCATTTAAACTAGAACGCGTACGTACCCCACATAATGGTTCTCCAATAACAAGTTCTTGAGGATGATCTTTTGAGAATTGTAGCTCGGTTGGAGGTACATACCCTTCTCTTTCTTCTTCTTCTCTATCTTCTTCTCCTCTTTCTTCTTCTCTTTCTTCTCCTTTTTCTTCTTCATTTTCTCCAAGTTCTTCTTCATCATTCTCCACCGAGGGAAGGAGTTCATCTTCTTTTCCTGTAATTTTCCTTTCTACACATGAAGCAAACTCATCAAACCTAACATGAATAGATTCTTCAATTATTTTTGTTCTCTTATTATAAACTCTATAGGCCTTGCTAGTTGAAGAATAACCAATGAAAATTCCTTCATCACATTTTTCATCAAATTTTCCTAAGTTATCTTTTGTATTCAAAATAAAGCATTTACAACCAAAAACTTTAAAGTAAGATACATTTGGTTTTCTTTGAAAATAAATTTCATAAGGAGTTAATTGTAATGTGGGACGAATCATGACACGATTAATGATATAACATGCCGTACTAACTGCTTCGGCCCAAAAATATTTTGGCAATTTAAATTCACAAAGCATAGTACGTCCTAATTCTTGGAGTGTTCTATTTTTCCTCTCCACTACACCATTTTGCTGTGGTGTGCGTGGAGCGGAAAATTCATGTTTTATCCCAAAATCATTACAATATGAAATAAATTTTTCATTATCGAACTCTCCTCCATGATCTGATCTAATGCATTTTACCTTCAGATCAACTTCATTTTGAATACGTGAAATTAGTTTTACAAATTCATCAAAGGCATCAGATTTTGAATATAAAAACAAAGTCCAACAAAATCTAGAATAATCATCAATAATAACAAACGTATATTTTCTACCTCCTAGACTTTGTGTAGAAATTGGACCAAACAAGTCCATATGTAATAAATTCAAAGGTCTAGTGGTAGAAATGACATTTTTGCTTTTAAAAGATGATTTTGTAAATTTTCCCTTTTGGCATGGTGAACATAATGAGGATAGCTTTCCATTCAAATTTGGTAATCCTTTTATTATTTTATTTTTAGAAAGCTTTACTATGCGTTTAGCACTAGAATGTCCTAGTCTCCTATGCCATAATTCAAGTTCATCATTCTTTGAAATGAAACATTTAAGTGTAGAATGAGATAAATCATGAAAAGTGATTGTATAGACATTGTTTATTCTTGGTGCAGTAAGTACGATTTCGTTTGTTTTAGAATCAATAATTTTGCAAAGGTTTGAGCTAGAGTCAAATAAAACATTTAGATTTTTATCACATAGTTGACTAATAGAAATTAAATTATGTTTCAAACCTTTAACATATAAAACATTTGAAATTTTAAATTCTTCGTTACCTACTACTCCAATGCCTTTGACTTTACCCTTTCCATTATCTCCAAATGTCACTGTTCCACTTTTCTTCATCTCCAGGCTAAGGAACTTTGATTTATCGCCCGTCATGTGTTTTGAACATCCAGAGTCCAAATACCACACGTCTTTCTTGTTCCTAGCCTGCACGCATACCTAAAAAGATGATGAGAGTAAAGATCTGGTTACCCAAGTGGTCGATCCCATTGTATAGGTGGACGCCTTAGGTACCCAGATTTGTTTAACAGTAGCTTTTCCTTTCTTCCAACATGAGCCCGAGATGTGACCAAATCGATGACATTTGGCACACACAATGAATGGTGAGGAACCATTTTTCAATGGTTTCTCTGGACTCTTGCTGGTGGAAGCATCTTTATGTGTGGACTTAGAAAAATTTGTATTTTTAGAAATAAGATTTCTGAACCTGGAGCTGTCGCCGGTTCCGACAGTAGCTGTCGGAAATTTCCGACAGCCTCCAGAGCTTCCAGAAATGTATCCTAGTCCAAATTTTGCTGTACCATGGCATTGGTTGGCTAATAGCATATCCAGTGATTTTTTCCCAACACCAAATTTTCTAATTGCCATGATCAACTCATTTACTTTGGATTTTAGAATTGAATTTTCTTTTACTATCATGCCACATCTATTTGCAAAAATTTTCGGAAGATCTAGACGTAGATAAAATGGAAATACAATATTTTGATTTACCAATCCTTCTCCCAAGGATCGGAAGGCTATCGCTTGTCTTTCCCAAGACCAAGCCCAAGCCTAACCTCTAGATCTTCTCAAGATCTAGACGTAGCGCACAAGGCCACGATTTCCCACCAAGCCACGCAAGGACTTGGACGCTCCACACAAGGAAGCGATTTTCCCCTAAGCCGCGCAAGGACTTAGACGCCGCACGCAAGACGACGATTTCTTCCCCAATACAAAATGAAATATGAGTAAATGAAATACAATATGAAAAAGTCAACTCCCTAGAAATTCAGATCTCTGAATGGATTGTTGAAGCCTCGAGATGATCGTTGATGGAGTAGCGCGCCCGATCTCGTCTTCAATCTTCAATCCTTCTTTGAACAATTAGGAGTTGAGGAGGTTCTGGAGCTCTCTGGTTCGTATGCACTCAGGTAGGGACTGGAAATCTCCAAAGCTTGGAATGCACGAACCAAAGGCACCATTTTATAGACTTTCACTGTCGCCTGGGCGACAGTCACTGTCGGAAATTTTCGACAGCGCCAAACTGCCTCGGTCGTGCCGTCGTGCCGTCGTGTGGGCAGTTGCTGGAATCGTGGAGCTGTCGCTGGGGCGACATCGATGTCGGAATTCCGACAGCGCAAAAACTATCTTTCGTTGATCTGCCGTGGAGGGAAGTAGTTGTAACTTCTCTGCTGTCGCCTGGGCGACAGTGGCTGTCGGAATTTTCCGACAGTGAAATTTTCCCACATGCAATTTTAGCTCCAGCAGCAATGTGAATATCACATACCTGTTATCTGCACACCATTAATGAAAATAGAATCAAATACAAAAGGGACTTTGTTATTATCAAACCGGAGGAGTGCGAAACGCATGCTCCAACAGTAAAGGCTCAGAAGAATAGCCAAAGGACTTACGCACACCATATGGAGTACGAGACGAAGTCGGTGCTCCATATACTGGGCCTTGAGTGCTAGGGCTATTATCTCCCTTTGGACATCTATCACTAGCATGAGAGATATCTCCACACCAACGACAAGGAATATTGTATGAGGCCCACATTGTGTGAAGATAACCAGATTCAAAAGAAAAATACTATTATGCAAAATACTACACCCAACAATAATTTACTAAAGCAACCTATATTTAAAGAAAGAAGAACAGAATACGAAAAAAATAAAACAAAAAGGATGCAATTTACAAATGGAAGAACTTCTACCTCTCAGCTCTCCCTCTCCAGAAACTCACACGACTGTGTTCCCCGGCAACGGCGCCAAAAACTTGATGCGCAAATCTAACACACCACTATAGGCGATAGCAAGACTGCGGCACGAAACGGCAGTGAACCGGTCATTGTCAAGTAATAATATGAGAAAGTAAATCCCCAAGTATCGAATCTCTCGAGGAACATGGTAAGGTGGTGTTAACAAATCAAGGAGGACTTGATATCGAAGTCCTTGTGGCAGATGGAATGCGGACGAAAAGGATTTTGGTTTTGTAAATAAAATAAAATAACTATAACTACTCCCATGCAATGCCGCTATGCAACGCTTTGCTTGGCGAGATGGAAACTAGGCAGGCCTTGAGCGCACTGCTTCACAAGGCGGATGGCCGGTAGGCAAGCGAATGAGGTGAATAAGTGCGGAATCGAACTGTGCAGGCCTTGAGAGCACTGCTTCGTGAGGCAAATGGATTACACGGGCCGCTATGCCCCGCTTCACTAGGCGGATGGACGGAGAGCTTCTAAATGGGGTGGATAATTGTGGAATGAGGGTCGCAAACACCTCATCACTAAGCACGCCACTAGCAATTGCTAATGAGGCACACGAACGCAGTGGGTGGAGTGGTTGATGAAGTGGTGGCGCATCTCATATACAAAAATAACCAAATGGTTTCATAGAAATATGAAATAAACATTGCAATTGAAGATCATTGTGCATATCATCCAAAAATACAAGAATCTAGCCTATAATATCGTTAAAAGTTGAAAGAGAGTAAGAATTCGACCGAATCAGAAGGCTCGTTGAGATTCACGGTTGGAATCGCCAGATTGTCAATCTGCATCCAAGCTCGGTCCGCAACTAAGTCCGGGGTAGAGGAGGGTTGTCACTACCTCCCAATGGACCCGTCTTCTTCATGTCACTATCCGCTCGGCCTCAATACATGGCTCCCAAGCTTGACGATGAAATCTGTGCTAAGATCCTTCCTTTTGAAGCTTGTGGATGATGAGGATGGCCGAGATGAACTTCGGGCTCAAGATAGGCGTGAAGATTAGTCCCGGAGCACCTCCCTGTGGTGGAAGATGATGCAGGAGGTGGAAGAGGCAAACATGGCTAAAAAACGGCGGAGATAAGGTGTCGTCCGACCTAATTTCGCGGACTGCGTATTTATAGAAAACAAGTCGCATGACCAGTGGCGCACGACCATTGGTCGTGCGCACTAGAAGTTTGTGGTTGTGCGCACTGTACCAGAAAACCTGCAAGATAAAGATTACAAAAAATAATAATGCGCACAACCAGTGTCTTACGATCAGTGATCGTGCGCACTATCGTCAGTTGTCGTGCGTTTGGCCAGACAAATCATGAAACTCCAGGGGTTAAGTGCGCACGATCAGGGGCGCACGACCAATGATCATGCACAATATGTCCAGTGATCATGCGCAATGTTCCTGTACAGATTTGCACCAGGAACACCTGCATGGTCGCTGTTCCAGCAGAAACACATATCACTCCACTGAAAGTGGCACTCAACATTGCATGATAACATATAAATAGGAAAAACATGATATTACACCAAAACGGGCCTAGAAGTGCACTTAGCATGGAATAACAAATAGCAATCAAATATGAATGATAATAAGTCTAATATGTAGTGTTTTGACTAGATTATCCGCCCAAATGAGTCCATAAAAGGGTATATAACTGGGACTCATCAGTAATATTCCCATCAATCTCCCCCTATTTGAAGAAGACAGAACACCCTCAATGCTAAGGTACATAACACATAAATACTTATCATGTAACTTCACTACATGGTATTCATCATAACATAATCATGTTAACATTATTATGACATTCAAGATAATATTATAATAGATAATATTCATGACAAGCATAATACCAACATTGTTAATAAATCTAATAATGTGATTAAGTAATCAAGTTAAGGCATCAAAAATTATCTTAGGCACTGACACAGAATAATATTAGGCTATGAATGAGTTTAGCTCTCAACAAAATAATAGATTCAACAACTCATTCATTTTCATTTCAGGTAAAGTGTTGAAACACTGTTCAAATTGCATTCAGATATTCATAAAACTTAGATACATTTACATTAGTTTTTTTTTCTTCTTAGAAGATGTTGAGCATTCAACAGTGTCTGTAACAACTTCTTTCCCTTTGGTTGAGGTATTTTTGTCTGCATTTGCTGCTTCTATTTCAGCAATCTTCTTCCTATTCTCCTACCTTTTGAAGTACATGAATGGATTTGGAATGTACTTTGATGACATCCTTCTTGGATTCTCCTTTCTTACCAGATTTTCTTTAAATATCCTTTCTCTCTTAGTGTTTCTTTCAAAGTGTTTTATACACTCTTCAGAGGGATAGATCTTATCAATATCTTTGCAGATTTGTCCATGGTTGATCCATGCATTTATAATGATGCTTTTGGAGTCTTCAATCCAATACTCAAAGACTGGATCTTTGGTTTATTCATCCCTCTGCTTGGCCATAAACTCTTCAACAAGCATTGTGTGTTCTCTTTCTCTTTTCTTTGCCAGTCTTGCATTCTGGGCTATTTCTTCATATTTAGAGAAATCCCAATCCTCTGCTATTTGCCTCTCCAGGAGGGGAAGGTTTAAGGCAAGCCTTGTTCCTTGCAGAACCTTGAGGGCTAGCTCAGAATTGGTTACATCATTGTTATCCTCCCCCTTTCTGGCTTCTTCAAATATCTTATGAGATATGTCCTGCTGAGCAGTAGTTATGGAGCCAGAGATTGTTTGGAAAACATTTTCAATATCTGCCTTTAGCTCATCCTTGATCCTTTCAATATCAGCTTTGAGTTCATCCTTGTTCCTGTCAGCCTCCCCATTCAACTGCAGAGCAGTGGAGTACACACATTCTTGGATATGATTTGAGGTTGTCTCTATCACCTCATCTGTCTTGCTGACATACCTCTTGATATATTTTATATCCTTCTTAGACAGTTGGAGGTGTTTGTCCATTGATCTGAGAATTGTATTCTGAGAGACCACTGATTTCTCTTCCAGATCAAACCACTTTGTCATTTGTTTGTTCAAGATGGCAGTGTCTTCCTTAATTTCCTTGACCTCAGCCATTACTTCAGATTTTACATTGAGGATGGACTGATCAATGTATGCTTTAACTATAGAATCTGAATTGTCTACATAGTCCTTCATAGATGTTAGATGAGTCTCTAACATGATTTGAATAGCATTTAGAATGCTCTCTTTGGACTGTGAGGAAGTGGAGGATTGCTGATCAACAATCATTTGTGCTTTGAGTCTTTGTGGAGGAATAAGAGGAGGGACTGATTCCTTAGGAGGTATAATCTGCTCTTATGCTGCAGGTAGCAACTATTTTGGATTTTTGACTGGAGCATTATCTCTTTTGACTTGATCATCCACCAGATCAGCAAAGGATGCTAGATCATCAATGTGATCATGGTGGACTCCATCATTATCCTTATCATATACATCACCATCATTAGCAGCAACATTATCATCATTGGATTTTTCTGACTCCTACTCCTCAGATAGATCATCTTGATTTGACGAGTCCAAGAAATCTGGGACAATTATTTGGAGTTAGATTTAATGACTTAGCAATACTAAAGATGGTTTGATAGTCTTACCAAGTACATCATCTTTACCAACTGATGGCTCTTTTAGCTTCTCCCCCTCAGATGGGGCATTAGATTGTCCTTGTGGTGGTAAATCCCAAAGAGCTGGAGTCATCAATGTTAAGTGAAATTCTTCTTTCAAGATCTAGGATAAATGTATCAATCTTACTTTGTATGTCCTTAAAAGAAGGTACTTTGTTCTTATCAATCTTGTCTCCTTTACTTTCATTTTTATCATTGGTAACATAAATGGAAGATGGTTCTTGTTGTTGCTCCCCCTCAGATAGAGCATCCACTTGGCCTTGAGGAGCTGTGGTCCACATTATTTAAGAGGCATTAGGGATTAACTAGTGGAATGGTTATGATTAGATAACATTATTATTAATGTGGAGTTTAAGGAATAATTACCAGGTGTGTTATCTATTTCCAAGTTCTGTGGATGGTCATGATCAACATGCATGTCATCCAAATGATCATCGTTGTCAGGACTGCTTTGAGTTCCAAGATCAGCACCAACATCTTCATTCATCTGAGTGGTTTGACTCAGAACTTGATATAACCATTCTTGGCTTCTTTACTGCTTTGGATTTTTGTTTCCCTTTCTCCTTTGCCTCAGAGGGCTGGCTCATGGGGAGCACCCTAGTGAACCTATCTAGGGTTTTTATATCCATCCTCTTCAGATAATGGATATTTGATCCTTTCAACCCTTTGTACTTCATAGGATATGTTTGAATTAGATAGAGAAATATTATTCTACCCATGTTAGGTGCTTGCAAACATTCCTTAACTCTTTGAAAAATGTCTTCTCCCCAGGAAGTTTTCTATGTCAGAATTATTCTTGTCATAAGGTCAAACATAGATTGAGAGATTGTGTCATGAGACCCTGGCTTGCATAGGATTGCTTGCCTACTATATCTGACAAAAGTTTGCCTCTTTGATTGAAGAATTTTCTTTTTAATGAGCCAATCTGGGCATCACTGTACTCAACCCACTTCAGAGCTTTCTTCTTGTCCTTGTCAGAAATATCTTCCTCCTCATCCTGACTGCATGAGGGAATTTGGAAAGCTTTCTCAATTTTTGCTGAGGAGTGTTTCACTCTTTCTCCTCCTATCTTAGACTTTATAGAGGACTTAGAAGAGGACAATCTTGCATTGCTGAACCATTCCAAAACTTCAGTTCTTAGAATGACTGTAGGTTCAGAAAGAATGTACTCCAGGCCTTGAGTTTCCAGGAGTTGAATCACTCCCTTTATGTCTTCTGGAGCAAGGGCAAATCCATTTCTCACTATTTCATACCCCTCCAGAAGATCCTTTGAACTCCTTGGCGCCATTTTTGCTGTAGAAGAAGGCGCTGGGACGGAAGAGAATATGATTCGTCTCGGCGGCTAGGAAGGAAGGGTTGTGTAGCTTTCATTAATTAATAATTGTCTATTTATATGTCTTGAAATTGTGTTTTGATTAGCCCTAATAATTAAAGTTAAGTGAACTTATTATTGTAATGAGAATTTGGTCATTTGGGGTTGCATTTAGACAAACTGTAATGGGACCAGCCCGTCTCAGCAGAACAGCTGAGATGGCGACCTAAACCGCTGGGATAGAGCACTGTCAACTGCTGGGACAGTTTAGCAGTCTCAGCGGTTCAGATGAGATTTTTCAGCTGTCTCAGTGGCTCAGCTGAAATAATCTTTTCTGTTTTAGCTGACCTTACTACCTAAACATTAATCCTTTTGAGATCTGATTGTTTTATGACCTAACCATGTCACTAGGAGTATTGATGTGACAACATTTTGAATCATAACATAACATGCATAATATCATAAATGATTGAAAGAAGGAATTATTTGACAATATTCAATATTTAACATTCCTAGTTCAATCTTGAACGCATTAAATTTGGCCTCATCCAATGGCTTTGTAAAGATATCAGCAACTTGATTGTCAGTGAGGATAAATTCAAGGCATATATCTTTACATTCAACATGTTCTATTATAAACTGATATCTTATCTCTATGTGCATAGTCCTTCTATGAGAGACAGGATTCTTAGCAATAGAGATAGTACTGGATGAGTCACAATTAAGAGGAGACTCACTTACCTTGAGGTTATAGTCCTCTAACTGATGTTGTATCTACAAGAGTTGTGCACAACAACTACCTGCAGCAATATATTCAGACTCAGCAGTGAATATTGCCACACTTGTCTGCTTCTTGCTGTTTCATGATATTAACCTCCTTCCAAGGAATTGACAAGTACCACTTGTGCTTTTCCTGTCTTCTTTGCATCCTGCAAAATCTGCATCTGAAAATCCTGTTAGTTCAAAATCATTGTTCATAGGGTACAAAAGTCTAAGATGTAGGCTGCCTTTAAGGTATCTCAAAATCCTTTTTGCAGCTGAATAGTGAGATTCCTTAGGGCATGCCTGGTACCTAGCACAAACACATGTAGCATACATAATGTCTGGTCTACTAGCAGTTAGATACAATAGGCATCCAATAATACACCTGTACATGGATTCATCAAAGGCCTTGCCCTTCTCATCCTTGTCCAGGGAAATGTTGGACCCCATGGGAGTTTTCATGGTGGAAGATGATTCCATCCCAAACTTCTTGATAAGCTCCCTAGTGTACTTAGTCTGAGAGATGAATATTCCCTCATCAGAATGTTTCTCTTGGAGGCCTAAAAAGTACTTGAGCTCTCTGTTGGGAAAACCCTGTGATTTAACTTAACAAATTATATGAAAGTGATTTTATCTACTAGGATTGAATTACCCATTACATAGTGATGGTAATCTGGTCATTAGATGTCTTAGGATGTCACACTCAACATAGGGTATCAGGACCAGATCAAGGGAAGCAAAATTGGGCTAAGTTAACATTTGCGTCGAATAGAATTCGACGCAATATCGAGTCCATTTTGACGCTACTCTGATTAGAAGTCCCAGTGGTTCAACCCTTCTGTTGAAATAACTCAAGTCGACGCTACGTCGAATAAATATCGACGTAGAGGTCAGGGACTTGTCAGAGTAACTAGAGAAGTCGACGCAGCTTCTACTTCAACTCGACACAGAAGAAGTTTTCTGTCGAAGCCCTCTAAAGTCGATGCAACGTCGACTTCATCTCGACGTAGAAGATGAAGTTCAGAGCCAAGCAGATCAACTCAACGGACACGTCGATAAGATGTCGACGCAACGTCGACTCGCTGAGTACAATCAGAGCAAAGATAAAATCGAAGCTGGTTCTACAAGAACTCGAAGTTGCGTCGATAAGAGAAGAAATGAATTCGACGCTACGCCGAATACGGTCTGTAAAAGTATATCTTTTCAGTCGTCTCTCTGATCCTTCTTTCATGGCCCACATCCTTCAAGACAGTTCCCTAACGTCTTAATAATTGCCTGAATTAGAAAGGAGCATTAAAAAAGTACACAAAAGGTTTCTTAGAAACATATTCCTTGTAGGTGTACGGGCCGAGAATTAAAGAGTAAAGAAAGAGAATGTCATTAGCAGATAACCTTTTTAGGGTATACCAGAAAGGAAAAGAAATTTAAAATCGAATAGAGTGAATAAAAAGGAGAAGAGAAGACAGAAATAGATACAACATTAATCACAATTAGCCGTCTTCCTTCTTGCTAGGGCTTCCTCTCTCCTCCCTCTCTCTCTCAGGAACCCTAACACAGAAAAGAGAAAAGAAAAGAAAGCTCGGCTGTTCTTCATCTAATATAACATAGGATCTGAAAGCTGCTCTTCATCACAATCTCTTAGCAGCCAGATCTCAATCAGCAGAAGTAGAAAGGATCTGACATACAAAGCACCTGCAATTCATCACTATCTAAAGCAGGGGTTAATCAAGAGTAGATCCTGTGGAACATCTAATAGTCTGTTCTTCATACTGTCTTCTCAAGAATTCCGAGAACAGAATTCCTATAACATTCTTTCTTCTCCTTCTTTCTCATTCTATAAAAGAGTTTTATTAATCCCTCTTCAAAGGATTCAGTGGTTCAAGATCTCCTTACCAAAAGATCTGGTGGTTCAAGATCTCCTTATCAAAAGATCTGGTGGTTCATGTTCTCCTTGTCAAAAGATCAGTGTTTCTAAGAGTCTCCTTTCCAAAAGACTCGGGCACAGTGGTGCATCCCTACCAGGTGGCAGAAGAGGGGAGTACCCACATATTGGGGAACCTCTATAAAAATTTTGTGTGTCTTCTGGATGCTAATTTTCCGTGCGGTCCCAATTATTTTCTATTCTGCACTTTATTTCTAGCACAATATTTATTCTGCATGTGATCTTGTTGAGTATAAATCCTTAGTTAAGTTTATTGTTTTCACAGTTAGGATAGAAATAAATTTAAATCTCTATTCACCCCCCTCCCCCCTCTAGAGGATTCTCAGAGGCACACTGTGTACTTTCAATTGGTATCAGAGGGAGGTTAATCATTAAGAGGTTAACACCTTGATCAAAAAGACCTCCTACTCTTTTTTCTTTTTTATAAATATATTTTATAAATAAAATGAGTACTAAGGATTATGCTTCCATAAGACCCCCAGTGTGTAAATTGAATAAGTTCACACTCTGGAAGGCTAGGATAAGGTTATGTATGAATTCTATTGATGAAGACATTTATGATGTCCTTCTCACAGGTCCTCCAGCTCCAGTCAGACAAAAGGCAGGAGAAACCTCAATAGCTGAGGCTGTCCCAAGAAAGGAATGGATAGAGGCTGAAAAGAAGGTCAAGGCATGTGATGCCAAGGCCATGAATATTCTGGTTTCAACAATGTCAGATGACATTTTCTAGAAGGTTACTGAATGGCAATCAACAAAAGAGATTTGGGATTCCCTCACCATAATGGTTGAAGGAAGTGCTGACGAAAGGAAGGACAGAAAGTCCCTTCTCATATCCCAGTATGAGAACTTTCAAAAGAAAGCTGAAGAATCTGTTGCTAATATGTATGACAGATTCAACATTATCATTAATGAGCTCAGAGGCTTGGGCAAGGAGATATCCTTGACTAAAATTAATGTTAAAATCCTCATGTGCTTCCCTAGCTCATGGGATTCAAGAATCTGGGCAATCAGAGAATCCAGATGCCATAGAGAGATCTCCACTGAAGCTTTGCTAGGAGAGCTGTAGTCCTATGAGATGCTACTGAAGACCAGGGCTGAGTCAGAAGAGAGGGAAACTACTCCAGCTCCTGTCCAAAGGAACATTGCTCTGAAAGTTACTAAAGGAGAGCCCTCTACTCCAGAAGATGAGATGTTCAATATCCTAGCAAGGAGATTCAAGAAGTGGGTCAAAACTGAAGACTCAAGGAGAAGAGAAAGAGACTCAAGGCCCAGGTATGATAAGACTCCAAGGAATGCGATTATCTGTTTTACCTACAACAAGCCAGGGCACATTGCTCCTGAGTGCCCTCAAGAGCAAAGGAACAAGAACATCACTAAAGAGGAGAAGAATAAGAAGAAGTCCTTCAGAGGGAAGGACAAGAAGAAAGCAAAGGGTTTCATTGCTGAGACCTAGAGTGATTCGGAAGTGGATGAGAGCTCATCATAATCTGAGAGTGATGATGAAGAAGAAGCAGTAGCAGCCTGCATGATGGTACTTGGGATGTTATCAGATGATGAAGAAGAACAGGTATCCATTTTTGATAAATTTGATTTCAATTCAGAAGATTTGAAAACCTGCTTTAGAGATTTCTGCATTGAATATCTTAGGGTAGAAAATGAGTTAGACACAGCTAGGACTGAACTAGAAAACCTTAAGAAAGATGAAATCTATGTAAGAAATCAAAATCTAACAAATGAAATCAATAATAAAGAGTTAAAACTAATTGAACTTAGGAAAGAGAACATACAATTAAAAGAAGAGCTAGCAAAGGCAAAGGCTTTTGAGGACTCACTCAATGGGGGAGTTAGAAGCTTAAAGACATCACTGAAAATCTCTCTATGAGATTTAATCACTTAGGGTTAGGAGCAGAGCCCTCCACTAGCTCAAAAGCACCTAGGAAACTTGCCTGGAAAAATCCAATTTCCTTTGTAAGACCTAGTGATCATCAACCTAGTGAGAAGAGTGCATCAATTAAGAGTAAGGCTGTTAATTATTCAGATAGGTTAGATAAACCCAACAAAATACATCTGAATAGGAAAAACCTTTAGGAAAGAACAATGTAGAGAAGTCAAATAACAATCACCTAAAAGTAAAAGCAAAATCTAAGATAATAAGACACTCTGCTGATCTATTGCATTTAGATATATTATGTACTCATCTAAAGCATCAAAACAAGAGGTTTGGGAAAACCATTCCTTATCATCCCAAAGGGTATCATGAAAGACCTTTTTATTCTTTCATTGAACCCTACTATGGTAAAAGCAAAGGGTCCAAGGTAACCTGGGTTCCTTCTAATATTTGAATTACCTGTGCAGAATCAGGTAGGGTCCCACTCAGGAGAAAATGGAGTGGGAAGAAAGATGTAGATTTTGATTAAGGAACAAGAATTATTCAAGGGACTAATTTCTACCTTGAATCCGAATTAAATATTTATTACAATATATTATGATCTATTTTCAATAAGTACAATTGCTGGGAAAAGCAGCAAGAATTTTCTAAGGAAGTAGATCTGCTTATTAAGAGATGCGTCGAATAGAAGTCGACGTACCATCGACGTCTACTTGACGCCAGCGGCAAGAAGCACTCAGAGTAGACAATTCAAATATAATTCGATGCAGTGTCAAGTTCATATCGATGTAACATCGACTTATTAAACACTGACTAAATTCAGAGTTACGTCGATTGGAAATCGACGTAATGTCGACTGGACTACGCCGACTTAGAATTTCTAAATAGTCTCGAAGCTACGTCGAGTACTAGTCGACGCAACATCGATATATCAACACGCGCAGAATTGCTTCTAGAAGCAATCTCGACACAGCTTTGCGCGTCAAATAATAAGTGTTATCCTAAACCCTAAGTAGAGGCGACCTAAACCTTAAGTAGCGGCGATTCATCTACTTTTAAATAATTAATGCGTCGAAACATTTACGCTTTCGAATTCTCTTCCTCTTGCTCTCTTGCTCT
This sequence comes from Dactylorhiza incarnata, assembly GCA_033032865.1. NCBI lineage: Eukaryota > Viridiplantae > Streptophyta > Magnoliopsida > Asparagales > Orchidaceae > Dactylorhiza > Dactylorhiza incarnata. The sequence goes on from JAWHQI010000067.1 coordinate 779,336, forward strand.
CCTGCTCTCTAGCTTTCCCGTGCACCTCTCTCTCTCTCTCTCTCTCTCTCTCTCTTTCCCTTTGACTTTGCAGGAAAATCCAAACAGATGGCTCCTCCAAAAGTCAACTCAGGGTTTGATGTGGACGTGGACTCCTTCAGTGCAGTGGCAGAAAGTTTCAAAGCCATTCTTGGTTTGTTTCAAGAGGCTGGTCTGACCAAGCTTATCTCCACGAGATGCAAAAACCTGAATATCGAACTAACTGAATTTAAAGACAGTGTTCAGAGAGGAGAGGTTGGTTCCCTCAAAGGGAAAATATATGATACATATGTATTGATAACAGAGGAATTGCTAAACGAAACATATGATCTTCAGACAGGGGATGAGTCAGATGAACTGACAGGAGATGAGATTAAGAGGTCCCTGGAACTGATGAAGTTTAAGAAGGACAAGCCCATCAATCTGAAGAAAATGGATCTTGGAGAAGAATACTAATTCCTGGCAGATATAGTAGGAAAGGTATTGTTGTGCAAGATCTCCGCACATAATTATGTTCCAAAGCAACAACTGCAGATTATGGGATCTCTTGTTCTGAAGAAGAAGATCAATTGGCGAAGGTGCCTACTAAAGATGATTGGGCATAAGTACTCCCACAAGGAGAATGCCTATATGAGAATAATGAGCCAAGTGCTCTTCAAACACTACCCAGATATCTGCAAATCAAAAGGAGTGCCCATCCTCTTGGAAAAAGGATTACAATTGGAATCTTTTCCAAATGGACTAGGCAAATCTCAAAGCCTGGTCAAGCTCAAATTTCTCCTCCTCCATCTCCTTCTTCACTAGACTCAGAATGGGAAGGTACAGATCACCCTCAGGAAGATACCCATCTCAAAAACAACAACACCAGTTCCAATCCACTTCATCACCTGAGTCATCTCCACTGCAAACCCATCTACCACCATACATCCAAATTCCAGATCATCAGCTTGCTCCACCTCCACCACCATCATTTCACTACTCTCTTGATGTTTACCATCCTCTCACCCATATTCAAGAAGAGCTCCCTCCATCACCTCTTCCATCTCATCCACCCACAATTGATCTTGAGCAGATCATTTCCAAGTCTGTAGCCATTGCCTCCTCCACATTTGCAGATCAAGTGGCCTCTCAGGCTAGAAACTTTGAGAGAAAATACTCACAGATGGAGGGTGAGTTATTAAGATTTCAAAGATCCTTTCAGAGCCTCAAAGATTTTATATCTTCCTCTATGGTTTCCAAAGAGTTCTTAACCTCTCTGGCCAGCAAGGTAAAGAAGGGGAAGAATAACTTAGAGGAAGAGAGACATGTCCTTGACTTGAGTGGACAGGATCAGGGCAATGCTGATAATGATCCTGCTCCTGACAAGGTGATCACCTTTCAGGATGCACTAATTCAGGGGGAGACTACAGTTCAGGGGGAGCCTGCTTCTGATATTCAGAAGAATCTAGATATAGAAATGGAAGCTGTAGCTACAATAGTTGTCCAAGATATGCCTCCAAGAGAAGATCTACTAAACCAGGTTGCACAGAATGCACAGGAAGCTTCCTAGGAGGCTGAGCAGAATGCACAAGCACAGAGGGAGCTTCTTAAGGATAAAACTAATGTTGAAGATCCTGAAGATGATGAAGATGCACCATTGAGAATGGCCAAGAGGTATACAACTCCAAAAGTCTTCTACAGGAAGAGAAGAACTCCTGAGAAGGACTTCTGAACTTTAGGTATCAGATGAATTATTGGTTTTTGTTGGAATTACATTTGGTGGGAAAAACAATGCTACACAATTTCTTGATATGGAGATCTGATGTCTATAATTTCGGTTGTTTCCTATCCGTGTCTATGTTATCTTGCATGTATGTTTGATTATGCAAAGAAATGTATAAAATCACTTTACTCAAATCTGTAAAATTTGTTAAGATATATAGGGGGAGATTGTTGGGAAAACCCTGTGATTTAACTTAACAAATTATATGAAAGTGATTTTATCTACTAGGATTGAATTACCCATTGTATAATGAGGGTAATCTGGTCATTAGATGTCTTATGATGTCACACTCAACATAGGGTGTCAGGACCAGATCAAGGGAAGCAAAATTGGGCTAAGTTAACATTTGCGTCGAATAGAATTCAAAGCAACATCGAGTCCATTTCGATGCTACTCTGATTAGAAGTCCAAGTGGTTCAACCCTTCTATCGAAATAACATAAGTCGACGCTACGTCGAATAAATATCGACGTAGAGGTCAGGGACTTGTCGGAGTAACTAGAGAAGTCGACGCAGCTTCTACTTGAACTCGACACAGAAGAAGTTTTATGTCGAAGCCATCTAAAGTCGACGCAGCGTCGACTTCATCTCGATGCAGAAGATGAAGTACAGAGCCAGGCAGATCAACTCGACGGACACGTCGATAAGATGTCTACGCAACGTTGACTCGCTGAGCACAATCAAAGCAGAGATAAAATCGAAGCTGCTTCTACAAGAACTCGAAGTTGCGCCGATAAGATTAGAAATTAATTCGACGCTACGTCAAATACAGTCTGTAAAAGTATATCTTTTCAGCTCTCTCTGATCCTTCTTTCATGGCCCACATTCTTCAAGACCGTTCCCCAACGGCTTAATAATTTCCTGAAATAGAAAGGAGCATTAAAGAAGTACACAAAAGGTTTCTTGGAAACATATTCCTTGTAGGTGGATGGGCTGAGAATTAAAGAGGAAAGAAAGAGAATGTCATTAGCAGATTACCTTTTCAGGGTATACCAGAAAGGGAAAGAAATTTGAAATCGAATAGAGAGAATAAAAAGGAGAAGAGAAGACATAGATACAACATTAATCACAATCAGCCGTCAACCTTCTTGCTAGGGCTTCCTCTTCTCCTCCCTCTCTCCCAGGAACCCTAACACAGAAAAGAGAAAAGAAAAGAAAGCTCTGCTGTTCTTCATCTAATAAAATAGAGGATCTGAATGCTGCTCTTCATCACAATCTCTTAGCAGCCAGATCTCAATCAGCAGAAATACAAAGGATCTGACATACAAAGTACCTGCAATTCATCACTATCTAAAGCAGGGGTTAATCAAGAGCAAATCCTGTGGAACATCTAATAGGCTGTTCTTCAGACAGTCTTCTCAAGAACTTCGAGAACAAAATTCCTACAATATTCTTTCTTCTCCTTCTTTCTCATTATGTAAAAGAGTTTTATTAATCCCTCTTCAAAGGATTCAGTGGTTCAAGATCTCCTTACCAAAAGATCTGGTGGTTCAAGATCTCCTTATCAAAAGATCTGGTGCTTCATGATCTCCTTGTCAAAAATCAGTGGTTCTAAGAGTCTCCTTACCAAAAGACTCAGGCATAGTGGTGCATCCCTACCAGGTGGTAGAAGAGGGGAGTACCCGCATTTTGGGGAACCTCTATAAGAATTCCGTGTGTCTTCTGGTTGCTAATTTTCTATGCTGTCCCAATTATTTTCTATTCTGCACTTTATTTCTAGCATAATATTTATTCTGCCTGTGATCTTGTTGAGTATAAATTCTTTGTTAAGTTTATTGTTTTCACAGTTAGGATAGAAATAAATTTAAATCTCTATTCACCCCCCTCTAGAGGATTCTCAGAGGCACACTGTGCACTTTCACTCTCCCATACTGCTCATTTCAAACTCCCCCTACATAAGGTTGGCAAACCTTTTACAGAGGTTGTCATTAGTAGACCCAAATATTATGTCATCAGCATATATTTGGACTAGAAGACACTTGCCCTTTGTTTCCCTAAGAAACAATGTGCTATCTATCTTTCCCCTCAAGAACGTGTTCTTGATGTGAAAGCTAGACAAGGTCTCATACCAAGCCATTGGGGCTTGCTTTAGACCATATATATATTTTCTATGTAAATACACATGAGAAGAGAGGGTTGGATGCACAAAACCTGATGGTTGTTCAACATATACATCTTCCTTCAAGTCACCATTGAGGAAGGCTAATTTGACATCCATTTGATATACTTTTAACCCCTTGTGCGCAGCATAAGCAAGGAATAACCTAATTGCTTCTAGCCTTGCAACATGGGCAACAATTTGATCAAAGTCTATTCCCTCTTCTTGTCTATAGCCCATAACTACCAATCTAGCCTTATTTTTGATGATTATTCCATTTTTATCCAACTTGTTCCTGTAAATCCATTTGGTGCCAATAATGTTGTGTCCTTAAGGTTTTGGCACAAACTTCCATACCTTGCAACTTTTGAATTGAAGAAGTTCTTTTTGCATGGCTTGAATCCAAAATGTATCTTGGTTGGCTTCTTCAAACTTTTTGGGCTCTATTTGTGATAAGAAGCTTAAGAATAGGGCTTCATTGTGAGCCTTGTTTCTGGTTAGTATACTTTGGTTCTGATCTCCAATGATTTGTTCTCTTGGATGATCCCTTAAGTGTCTTGTAGCTGCAGGCAATCTGTCCTCAATTTGCTGTATTTCTTCTACAGGTTCAGCAGTATCTTCAGCATCCTGCACCTCTTCATCTTCTGGAATTGCAATATCTGTATAGGCTTTGCTACTGCTGGGTATGTATTGCACATACATCTTTTCCATTTCCTTTTCATTTCCTATCAAAACAGAAGAGCTAGACCAGCCCTTATAGATTAGGCTAGTCTCATCAAACACCACATGCATAGACTCTTCTACAATATGAGTTTTCTTGTTATAAACTCTATAAGCCCTACTATGTGAGCTATACCCAACAAGAACCCCCACATTGCATTTCTCTGCAAACTTTGTTAATTGTTATTTTCCATTGTTTAAAATGTAGCATTTTGAACCAAAGATTCTAAAGTATGAAATTGTTGGTTATTTGCCTTTTAGAATCACATAGGGGGTAATTCCATGAGCCTTATTGATGGAAGCTCTATTGAGAACATAACATGCAGTATTGACTGCCTCAGCCCAAAAATATTCTGGTAGTGAGGAGTCACTAAGCAATGTTCTCCCAGCTTCTATCAAGGTCCTATTTCTCCTCTCAGCCACACCATTTTGTTGTGTAGTCCTTGGGGAGGAAAACTCTTGGTTGATACCAAATTCTTGACAAAACCTTGTCATGGATTCAGATTGAAATTCTGTGCCATGGTCAGTCCTTGTCCTGAACACAGAACTTTGTAAGTCATTCTGAATTGCCTTGACATAGTTTATAAAGACATTTAAAGTATCTGATTTCTTTTTAAGGAAGAATACCCATGTATATTTTGAGTGATCATCAACAATCACCAAAGTATACAACTTCCCACTTAGGCTCTGAATTGGCAAAGGACCAAACAAGTCCATGTGCAATAGATATAGACATCAATAAGTGTCTTTGGAGCCAATACTTTTAAAGGTGGCCCTTGCTTTCTTACCCATTTGGCAAGCATGACATGGACTACTTTTAATACATTTCAAGTTTGGACTATTCCTAACAAGGTTTTTAGAGAATAGTCTATACATTGATTTGTAGTTAATGTGGGCAAGTCTTTTGTGCTATTGAACACAAAGAGACTCATTTTCATTAGCTACAAGACATACAAATGAGAGAGAATTATTGCATATTGTTGGGGTTTAGCAATGCCCCCGGTGTTGTGGCACTAGTCGAAGGAGAAGGGCGTGTCCCCTGAGGGACTAACTGGCCGCCCCGTGGGTCCTGCCTTGGGATAGCCAGCTCTATAAAGGTTTGGTATCGCCTTCCCCAATAGTATGGGCTTTTGGGAGAGTTGGTAGCACCGATTCCCTACAAGTGGTATCAGAGGAGGTCACGGGTTCGAAACCCCGGGGTCATTTCTGGGAGGGGGGGGGGGTTGTTGGGGTTCAGCAATGCCCCCGGTGTTGTGGCACTAGTCGAAGAAGAAGGGCGTGTCCCCTGTGGGCCTAACTGACTGTCCCGTTGGTCCTACCTTGGGATAGCCAACTCTATAAAGGTTTGGTAGCGCCTTCCGCAACAGTCCGGGATTTTGGGAGAGTTGGTAGCGTTGATTCCCTACACATAAAATCTAAGCAATAAATATTCCCACTCCTAGTGCCTGAGAGAATGGTCTCTAAGTCATTGGATTTTTTGATCAAGCACTTGTTATTGTGGAATTCAATGACATAACCAAAATCACATAGTTGACTTATGCTTACTAGGTTGTGATGTAATCCTTCAACATAAGCTACCCTTGTGATTAAAAGTATGCCATTGGAGATCATACCATATCCTTTGGTGATTCCCTTTTCAGATCCACCAAAGATGACTTTAGGTCCATACTTCACAGTTGTGTAGTCCTGTAGAAGACTTCTGGTACCTATTATATTCCTCGAGCACCCACTATCCAAGTACCATATTTGTATAAGACTGGTACTTGAACTAACCTGCAAGAAGGAGTTTAGTTACCCTCATGAGCCCAAATAATTTTGGGTCCTAGGTCTTTGTTAGCATGATAAACTGATCTCACACCTGCTGCACCCTTTGCAGGAAGGCTCTTCTTTGCACTTGGCACATTGGGATTGTGCCAACAGTCTATGACAAAGTGTCCCCTTACAACAGTACGAACATTCATGAATGTTGTATCTCCTCTTCTGAACCTGTCTTTAGGAAAGAACATTAATATGCATGACTACAAATTTGACAGCAGTCATATTCTTTGCTTGAATGAACTTGGAAGAGCGAGCTCCCTTACTCTTGGATGATGGAACTGAAGTGCCAAATACAAATGGTCCAGGTTACCTTATTCTCAGCAAAGACTGTTACCTTATTGTGATCAAAGACTGTTACCTTATTCTCAGCAGAGGAGTCTTCCAGAGCCATTAGGCAGGATTCTTCTGGTCCTCCATCTTCTTCATCATCAGATGAGGAGGAGCTTGATTCAGTGTCTGAATCACTCCAGGTTTCAGCTATGAAACCTTTCCCTCCTTTCTTATCCTTCCTCTGAAGGATTTCTTCTTGAGCTCTTTTCTCTGCTTGATGTTCTTGTTATTTTCTTCCTCAGGACACTCAGTGGAAAAGTGTCCTAGTTTTCTGTATGAAAAGCAAATAATCTCCTGTTTAGTTGTTTTATCATACCTTGACTTGCTTGAACTCCTCTCTTTCTTTTTGGAGTCCTCTGTCCTGGCCCACTTCTTGAATCTTTTAGCCAGGAGATTGAACATTTCTTCTTCAGTGGTGGAGGACTCTGCTTTAGCAGTCTTTAATGCCAGACTCCTTTCTTTAGGAGTTGATATTCTTTCCCAGGCTTCTGACTCAGCCCTTCTTTTCAGTAGAAGCTCATAAGATTTGAGATTTCCCAACAGAGTATCTATTGTGATCTCTCTGAGGCATCTAGAATCTCTAATAGCCCAGATTCTAGAGTCTCATGTGCTTGGGAAGCACATGAGGAGCTTGTCAATCTCTGTCAGAGAGATTTCTTTGTAAAGCACTCTCAGCTCATTGATGATGAGGCTGAATCTGTCATACATTTCTGTTAAGCTATCATCAGCCGTTTTCTTGAAGTTCTCATATTGGGATATGAGAAGTGACATTTTGTCTTTTCTCTCATCAGAGATGCCTTCAACTAATCTGGAGAGAGATTCCTAGATTTCCTTGGCAGAGTTGCACTCAGCAACTTTTTGGAATATGTCATCTGACATAGTTGAGACCAAGATGTTCATTGCTTTGCCATCACATGCCTTGAACTTCTTCTCAGCATCAGTCCTCTCTTCTCTGGGGATTGAGGTTTGTATGACTTTTCCACTAGCATCCTTCCTTACTAGGGCTGGGGGACCTGTAAGGATGACATTGAAAATTTCCTCATCAATGGAGTTCATATATAATTTTATTCTGGCCTTCCAGAGTGCAAACTTATTCAAGTTACACACTGGAGGTCTTGTTGAGGCATAATACTTGGAACTCATTTTCTTTATAAAATATTTTTGTAGTAAAGAAATAAGAGTAGGAGGTCTTTTTGATCAAACTGTTAACCTTTTAATGATCACCTCCCTCTGATACCAATTGAAAGTGCATAGTGCGCATCTGAGAATCCTCTAGAGGGGTGGTGAATAGAGATTTAAAGATATTTCTATCCTATTAGTGCAGTCAATTAAACTAACTAAGGTATTATGCTCACAAACAACACCACAAGCAGAATAAATATTGCTAGAAATAAAGTGCAGAAAAGATAAATGGACAGCACCAAAAATCACAGCATAGACACAAAGGATTTTATTGAGGTTTCAAAAAATATGGGTACTCCTCTCTTCTACCACCTGGTAGGAATGCACCACATGTGCCTGAGTCTTTTGATAAGGAGACTCTTAGAACCAAAGATCTTTTGATAAGGAGATCTTGAACCACAGATCTTTTGATAAGGATATCTTGAACCACAGATCTTTTGATAAGGAGATCTTGAACCACTGAATCGTTTGAAAGAGGGATTCTAAAAAATCTTTTATAGTTGAAAAGAAGGTGAAGGAGGAGGAAGAAGTAAGGAGGATAATTCTGCTCTCAGAATTCTGATGAAGCCTTCTGCTTCAATCTTTCTCTTTTCTGGATCTGCAAATGATGAACCCTTGCTTTAGATAGTGATGATTTGTAAGGGTTATGAGCTTCAGATCCTTTCTGCTTTCTTCTGATTGAAATCTGGCTGCTATAAGATATTGATGAAGAGCAGCCTTCAGTTGTTCTGTTCTGAGAGAAAGAGCAGTTCTTATTTTTCTGTCTTTTAGGGTTTCAGGAGGAAGAAGAAGAAGAAGAAGAACCCTAATCGACCAGATGCAAAGGATTATGTGAATGTCCTATAATTATCTCTGCTCTCTTCTTATTTATTGTCCATGATTTAATTTTTTAATTCCTTTCCTCTTTTAGGTTGTACTAAAAGCTATTGGCATGGACAATTTCTCTTCCTTTCCTCATTTGTTCACGACCCGTTCTCCAGCTGTATTCATCCTTTCCAAGAAAGCTTTTGTTGTCTTCTTTATTGCTCCTCTCTATTCTAGGTAATAAATGAGCCGTTGTAGAATGGTCTTCAGTATTGTGGGCCTTGAGAGAGAGTTCCAACATGATAGCTGAAAAGGTTTCCTTTTCAGACTATATTCGTCGTTGCATCGATTTCTCTCTCTCTTATCGACGTACCTTCGAGTTCTTGTAAAAGGAGCTTCAAATTCCTTCAAGCTCTGGTTGAACTCAGATATCGACGTTACGTCGATTACTTATCGATGTAGCCGTCGAGTTGAAGACTCCATTCTAAACTTCAATATTTGCGTCGAATTGTAGTTGACGTTGCGTCGACTTCAAATGGCTTCGACAAATTCTTCCTTCTGTGTTGAGTTGAAGTCGAAGCTGCGTCGACTTCTAATGATACTTTTACATTCTCATTTCATCTACGTCGATATCCTTTCGACGTGGCATCGATTTGATTTACTTCGACAGAGAGGTTGAGTTGCTTGGACTTCTAGTCTAAGTTACATCGACATGAAGTCGAAGTTGCGTTAAATACTATTCGACGCAATTGGTAACTCAACCAAATTTGTGCTTGTCTTGCTCTGGTCTTTACACTCCAAGTTGTGTGTGATACCCTAAGACATTTAATGACCAAATTACCATCACTATACAATGGGTAATTAAAACCTAAGAGTTAAAATCACTTTTAAATAATTTGTTAAGTTAAATCCAAGGAGTTTTTCCCAACACTTTCTTGTACTGTTAGAATCTAAACAAGGAACAAATTCATCAAACTTCACATGAATGGACTCTTCAACCTTTTTAGACCTTTTATTGTATATCCTATATGCTTTACTAGTTGAAGAGTATCCAAGAAATATTCCTTCATCATATTTTTCTTCAAATTTTGCTAAAACATCTTTGGTGTTTAGGATAAAACATTGATATCCAAAGAAATGAAAGTAAGATACATTAGGTTTCTTTTTGTAATATAATTCATATGAAGTTAATTTTAGGATTGGGCGAAGCATGACTCAATTTATGACATAACAAGATGTATTTACAGCTTCGGCCTAAAAGGATCTAGGCAACCCATACTCGGATAGCATAGTGTGTGTGAGTTCCTGAATGGTTCTATTTTTCCTCTCCACCACACCATTTTGTTGGGGGGGTGCGTGGAGCGGAAAATTCGTGTTTAATACCTAGATTATTACAAAATGTGGTGAAATTATCATTTTCAAATTCTCCTCCATGATCCGATCTAATGCACTTAATTTTTAGTTCTAATTCATTTTGAATGCGATTGCATAATTTAGTAAATTCAGAAAAGCATCGGATTTGGAGGTAAGAAATAATGTCCAAGTAAATCTAGAAAAATAATCAATTAAAACAAATGTGTACTTTTTACCATCTAGACTACAAGTGCTTATTGGCCCAAATAAGTCCATGTGAATTAGTTGTAGAGGTCTAGTGGTGGACATTTCAAATTTTTTTTAAAAGATTTTTAAAAAAAATTTCCCTTATGGCACGGCGGGCATAAAGTGGATAGATTTCCATTAAGCTTTGGTAAACCCCTTATTATTTTATTTTTTGACAATTTTAAGATAACCTTGGTGCTAATGTGACCAAGACTCCTATGCCATAATTCTAGTTCTTCATTTTTTGTAATTAGATATTTTAGTGACACACGTGATAGATCTTGAAAGGAGATTAAATAAACATTATGAATTGTCTTAGGATCTATAATTTTGCACAAATTAGTAGAAGACTCAAATAACACATTAAGGCCTTTATCGCATAGTTGACTAATAAAAATTATGTTGTGTTTTAAGCCTTCAACATATAAGATGTTTGTAAGAGAGAAAGAGTCATTACCCATTGTACCGGTGCCTAAGATTCTTCCTTTTCCGTTGTCACCATATGTCACCGTTCCTCCTTTCTTCTTTGTGAGGCTAAGGAACTTTGCTTTATTGCTCGTCATGTGCTTGGAACAGCCTGAGTCCAAGTACCACATGTCTTCCTTGTCCTTTGCCTGCCATCATACATAAAAAGAAGATGTTAGTGAAGATTTGGATACCCAAGAGGTTCCTCCCTTAATATAGGTGGTGACCTTAGGTACCCAGATTTGTTTTAAAGTGCTATTTTCATTCTTCCTGCAAGAGTCCGTGGTGTGGTCAAATAACAAACAATTTGCGCATGCAACATAAGGAGATGAGACCTTTTCAGAGAATTTTGTTGACCCTTATCGGTAGAAACAGAAGTGGAAGGGGTGACAGAAATATTCTTATAAAAAGAATTTACACAAAATAATTTTTCATATTCCGACTCAAGTTGGAAAAGCTTTGAATCTTTAACCTGCGTTGTACCTTCATGAGTAACTTCCAAATGATTCCAAATTTCATAAGCAGTAGTACATGCAGAAATTCTATTAAATTCATTTCTATCTAACACACAAAATAAAGCATTCATGGCCTTGACGTTGTTTTTGCATTTTAGCTTATCCTTATCATCCCATTTATCTTTTGGTTTATCTAAAGTTATCTCTCCAACTACAAATGTAGGAGGAGAGTATTCCTCTTGTGCCATATTCCATACCTCAATATCTAGGGTCATAAGAAAACAACGCATCATATTTTTCCAATAATTATAATCTGACCCGGTAAAGAGTGGAGGTCTACTAATTCCCCGACCCTCGGAAAAAGCGAGATCATAAGACGTCATTATTCCTGGTTTTTAAACCGTTTGGAATAACCTAGATTTGATACCACTTGTTGGATCTTACGACGCCCTTAGAGGGGGGGGGGGGGGGGTGAATAAGGGAATAAAATTCTTTGATAATTTTCACTAAATTGTTAGAGTAAATTAGAATGAAATAATCAATTTAACTTAAAGGAGGAAACAATTGTAATTTGCAATTTTATAAATTATGCCAAATGATAGAAATCAAGTAAACACAAAAAGAGACATGATTATATTATATGAAAAAGGTGTTTACAAAAATTGATTTCAATATCGCTTGAAATCGGAGGCGAATAAAGTAATACAATTTTTCCTTTTCTATACCGACTTGTATCCCCACAAACCGGTTGACTTTAGCCTATCCTTCCCGGATATGGCCTCAAGCCGCTCTAGCCAATCCTTCCCCGGATATGGCCTCGAGCCCCCTAGATCTAATCACCTAGAACTAGTCGCCAACACAAGGCGAATTTCCCCTAAGTCCTACCCAGACCTAGTCGCCAACACAAGGCGAATTAACTAAAACGATTACAAAAAATATGGAATGAAAATAAAATTAACAATAATGAAACTCCCTATATGAGATCTCTGAAGTTGAGGATGAAGGATCGCTGTAGCATAAGCGAGGTTGAAGCGATCGTTCTTCGGATGCACCGTGGTGGCTTCCTTCTCCAGAAATCCTCTTTGGCTTTGAGTGGGAGATGAACTTTCGGCAGAGTAGCAGCTCTGGAAATATGGCACAGGTAATCTCTCTGGAAGCACTAACTAAAAACGAGAGAGAGCCCATCATTTTATAGAACTTGACGATAGCGCCTGCGGTAGCTCCTAGCGCCTGCAGTAGCGTTTGTGTGGAGCGGTTGCGAAATCATCGGTGGCGTGGCGCTGGGCACGAACTTGAGATAGCGCCAGGCGGTAGCGCTAGCGCTGGTGGTAGCGGTTGCGAAACCATTGGCGGCGTGGCGAAACAAACTTTCGTCGAACGAAATTTTCATCGAACGAAATTTTCGTCGAATGGAGCTCCAATTTCGTCGAACAGAATTTTTCGTCGAACGGAATTTTCGTCGAACAAAAATTTTCGTCGAACGGAGCTTCAAGTTCGTCGAATGAGCTAGCGCCCGGCGGTAGCACTAGCGCTGGCGGTAGCGCATTTTTCCAGATGTTTGAATTCAGCTGCTTTCTACTTGTGGAGTATTGCACCTATAGTTCCTGCACACTATAAACACACGACAAGAAAGATCAAATACAATTTGGGATTTGTTATTCTCAAACAAAGGGATGTGACACACATGTCTAACAATCTCCCCCTTTTGATAATAACAGATCCTCTTAGCAAGAAATTTACAATAGTGTTTATAGTATATGATAAGCAAGATAATAGTGCAACTATAATATATGATAAGCATGATAATGTGCATACTCCCCCTATCTTAATGCTCCCCCTACATAAATGCAATTTATGTTTTACTCCCCCTAAATGATAGATTACATGAATTATTTTCCCCTTAATCTTCAATATTTCTCCTATATAGATTTCTTCAATTAATCTCCCCCTTTTGGTATTATCAAAAGAAGGTGGGGTGAGGGTAGTAAGGAGGCATTTCTTATAAATGATAAAGCATGATCGAGCTTTTGTAATATAGATAATGATAAAGATTTTAATCATAGTATATAAGAGATTTCAAATAAAAAGAAAAGAGTTGTAAGCAAGCGAAAGATTATAAGAAATATCTTTTTGTAAGCATGAAAAAGCATAAGTAAAAATATGAGTTATAATTCAAAATTGAAAGATGTTTTAACCTTTTTGAAATCTCAAAGTTTTTCATAAAGATACCAAGCATGAAATGAACATATCAAAGAGAGATTATACTACAATGTTACTTAATTTTAAGTTCAAGAGATACCAAAATATTGTAGAGATCATGCTAGGTGATCTAGTGCATTTCTTATATAAAGAGTAGTATAGATAAAGCATTAGAATCCAATACTCATGAGAAGAAGTGTTATGAAAGATAATGATGTGCACATAAGTGTATTTTGGGCAATGTTAACAATTGATTTAAATCAACAAAATACAAGACATATGTAAAGTAAAGTGCACAATAAAACACAAGTATATCAACTTTCATACACTTTTAATGCACATAGTTTTTAACAAAGTGGAGTAGTAACAAAGGTTTGCACAAGACTCTTTACTATTCCTTCCAAGGTGCTCAACCTCACAATGCTTATGAAGACTTATCAGGAGGTTCAAGTAGTGCTTGGTGGAGTTATATTTGTCTACATAAATAATTTTTTTTTTGTTCATATTTGTGAGACAAAATTCCACGAATACACTTGTTTTGCAAACCCAATTTTTTTAAACTTAACCAATTTTCTAAATTTCATAAGTGCAATTCAAATGTAGTATAGGCAATAAACTTATGCAAGTTTTATTTCATTGTACAAATACAATACACAAGCAAGCATTTTTAGATTTAAACACACATGTTGATTACCAAAATAAGTGAGTGAAATGTATCATTATCAATCATAATACATTTACTCATACTTAGAGGCATGCTAAGCTTGGTTCTACACATATTTTTCAATACAATTGATGCACTTTAAATAGATATATCAAAGCATGATAAACAAAACAATGTTCATAGTAATTTCAAGGAATAAATTTTAACATTGTAAATAATTTTAAATAATAGAATTCATTCATGCTTGATATTAGCAATAAAGATCATACAATTTTTTTGTTGTTTTGAAAAAATTTAATGAAGTAAAAACAGAAAAATCACACAAACATATTTTTGTATTTTTGTAGTTGATTTTTCATAATGCAAATAAAACAAAAATAAAATTGACAGAAACACAAAAATAAATTTGTACATATAAACTAACATATTTTGGTTGATTTTTAGAAATTTTAAAAAATAGAAAAATCACAAACCCACGCTAGCGCCAGCGCTAGTGATAGCGCGGCAAACAGTACACGATTTTTTAAGAATTTTAAATTTTTTATATTGATTAGGGGTCTTAAGAGTTGTCTTATGCAAAAATTGTGTAATATTCATATATATCTTGATTGCTCAAATTGCATACAACATTAGCATTTTACATGTTATTCATCCTAAGATGTCTAAGACTCCTAATTCCAACCTTAACATTTGAAACCTTGCATCGGGAAGAGGTTTAGTAAATATATCAGCAAGTTGAGAGTCCGTGCCAATGAAACTAATCCTTACATTTTCCTTTTTAATGTGATCCCTTATGAAATGATGACGCACATCTATATGTTTGGATCTAGAGTGGTGTATCGGATTATTTGTGAGATCAATGACACTTTTGTTGTCACATTTTAATTCAATAAGTTTTAGATGAAAACCAAAGTCCTCTAAAGTTTGGCTCATCCATAGTGTTTGTGCACAACAACTCCCTAATGCAATGTATTCGGCCTCCGTGGTGGAGAGTGCAACTGAGTTTTGTTTCCTACTAGACCATGCAACTAATGAAGGTCCTAGAAAATGACAATTACCACTAGTGCTTTTTCCATCAGGTGAACAACCGACATAGTCTGAATCGGAGTAGCCGTGAAGTGTGAATGAATTATTGTGCAGGTACCATAATCCTAATCTAGATGACCCAATGAGATATCTAAAAATTTGTTTTGCCACTTTTAAATGAGATTCTTTTGGATTGGCTTGAAATCGAGCACATAAGCATACGACAAACATAATATCAGGTCTAGTTGCACTTAGGTAAAGTAGAGATCCTATCATACCTCTATATAAAGTTTGATCTATATAAATTCCTGATTCATCTTTTCCTAATTTTAGTGATGCACTCATTGGTGTAGAAGCATGTTTAAGGTTTTCAAATCCAAAACGTTTAAGCATATCATGGACATATTTAGTTTGACATACAAAGATACCATCAA
Organism: Dactylorhiza incarnata; assembly: GCA_033032865.1. Taxonomy (NCBI): domain Eukaryota; kingdom Viridiplantae; phylum Streptophyta; class Magnoliopsida; order Asparagales; family Orchidaceae; genus Dactylorhiza; species Dactylorhiza incarnata. The sequence continues at coordinate 794,909 of JAWHQI010000067.1, forward strand.
TTCTTTGTGATATTTGAAAACCAAGGAAATAAAAAAGTTCTCCTACAAGACTCATTTCAAATTCATTTTTCATCACTAAAATAACTTCTTTACACATCTCTTCATTAGTAGATCCAAAACTAATATCATCAACATATATTTGTAAAATAATTATATCATCATTGTTGTGCTTAATGAAGAGAGTATTATCCGCACTTCCCATAATATAACCGTGCTTTAATAAAAATGATTTAAGTCTTTCATACCATGCACGGGGCACATGTTTTAAACCATAAAGCGCTTTCTCTAGTTTATAAACATGATTTGGAATTTTTTCACTAATAAAACCGGGGGGTTGTTCAACATAAACTTTTCTTTTACAAACCTGTTTAGAAAAGCACTTTTCACATCCATTTGAAATAGTTTTATTCTTTTAAAGCTTGCAAATGCTAGAAAAATTCTTATAGACTCTAATCTAGCAACGGGTGCAAAAGATTCATCAAAATCTATCCCCTCAATTTGAGAATATCCTTGTGCTACTAATCGTGCTTTATTTCTAGAGATTCTTGACTCACCATCTAATTTATTTTTAAAAATCTATTTTACACCTACAACTGGGTGATTAGATGGTCTTTAAACTAATTTCCAAACATTATGTCGCTCAAATTGTTCTAACTCTTCATTCATAGCCAAAAACCAAAATTCATCATTTAAAGCAATAGAAACGTTTTTTGGTTCTATTTCGGAAACAAAACAAATATTTGAAAAAGATTCATGAAGAGAAGAGCGAGTTCTTACCCCGTTGGATGGTTCACCAATTATCAATTCCCGTGGATGATCCTTTGTGAATTTTAAGGTACTTGGAGGTACATATTCATCTTCCTTGGCTTCCTCTTCTTCTTCTTTGGAAGGTTCCTCATCACCATGCTCCAAAGGTTGTAAGAGATCATCCTCGTTGCATGCGGAAAGTTTTTCTACACAAGGAACAAACTCATCAAATTTTACATTTATTGACTCTTCAACTCTACTAGTTCTTTTATTAAAAATTCTATAAGCTTTACTAGTTGAAGAGTACCCAAGAAAAGTTCCTTCATCACATTTTTCATCAAACTTTCCCAAGCTATCTTTTGTATTCAAAATAAAACACTTACAACCAAACACTTTAAAATAAGATACATTAGGCTTCTTTTGAAAATAGAGTTCATATGGTGTGAGATTAAGAGATGGGCGAAGCATGATTCTATTCAAAACATAACACGATGTACTTACGGCTTCGGCCCAAAAGGACTTAGGTAATTTATATTCACATAACATAGTGCGTGCTAGTTCTTGAAGTGTCCTATTCTTTCTTTCTACAACACCATTTTGTTGTGGTGTGCGTGGTGCAGAGAACTCATATTTAATGCCTAACATATCACAAAAGGATGTAAATTTTTGATTTTCAAATTCTCCTCCATGATCCGAGCGGATGCATTTAATTTTTAAATCACTTTCATTTTGAATACGAGTACATAATTTTGCAAATTCACAAAACGCATCGGATTTGGAAGAGAGAAATAATGTCCAATAATATCTTGAAAAATCATCTATTAAGACATATGTATATAATCTACCACCAAGACTTGGAGTGCTAACTGGACCAAAAAGATCCATATGAATTATTTGCAAGGGTCTTGTAGTAGAAATGAAATTTTTACTTTTGAAAGAGGATCTAGAAAATTTACCTTTTTGACATGGTGAACAAAGTGAAGGTAAAGTTCCATTTAACCTAGGCAATCCTCTAATTAAATTACTTTTGGCAAGTTTTACAATGAGCTTTGTGCTAGCATTCCCTAGTCTTCTATGCCAAAGTTCTAATTCATCATTTTTAGTGATAAAACATTTTATAGATGATTTAGAAAAATCATGAAAAGAAACTATATGGACATTATGTATTCTTGGTGCAGTTAGTAAAATATCTTTTGTAGTAGGATTAGATATTTTGCATAAGTTAGTGGAAGATTCAAATAACACATCTAATCCTTATCATATAATTGACTAATAGAAATTAAATTGTGTTTTAATCCTTTCACATAAAGAACATTAGATATAGTAAATGAATTGTTACCAACTGTACCAATTCCCATGATCCTTCCTTTTCAGTTATCACCAAACATCACGATCCCTCCCTTCTTCTTTTCTAGGCTAAGGAACTTTGCTTTATTGTCCATCATGTGCTTGGAGCATCCTGAATCCAAGTACCACACGTCTTCATTGTCCTTAGCCTGCCTGCACATCTAGAAAGAAGATGAGAGTAAAGATCCGGATACCCAAGTGGTACCACCCATAGAATAAGTGGAAGCCTTAGGTACCCTGATTTGTTTTAAAGCATTTTGTTTTATTTTCCTGCAAGAACTAGATGTGTGACCTAACCTATAACAGTTGCACATGAAATAAAAGGGGTTGAGACCCTTTTCTGGAATATTTTCTTGCTGGAATAAATTGGATTTACAGAAGAAAAGCATTTTGAAAAAGAGAATTCAGGTTTCTGGTATGAGGTGCTAGCGCCGACGTTAGTGGCCAGCGCCGGGCGGTAGCCCTCTCCTCGATATCCGAGCCCAAATTTTCCAGAACCATGGCACTGGTTCCCTAAAATCATTTCTAGTGATTTTTGGCCTATTCCAAATTTTTTAATGGCCATGGTGAGATCATGAACTTGTGCTTTAAGTGAAGAATTTTCTTTCACAAGCATGACACGCCAATTTTCAAAACCTTTTTTATTATTTTTGATTTGCAAAAGAGAGGCCTCTAATTTCCTTTCTAATTCCCCCTTCTCTTTTGTAAGAGTTTTGGTATGAGAGAGGGCTTTAGAAAGTGACTCTTCAATATCTTTTGCCAATTTAGTGGAGTGAGCACACTCTTGGCAAGAAACCTTTCTCTTTTCTAAAGCAATTACCTTTTTGGAAAGCTTTTGATTTTCTTTAATAAGAGATTCATTTAAAATATTATCTTTCACATTTTTATCAAAAGCTTTGCAAGTTTCAAGGAATTCATTATAGAGTTCATCATAAGTGGGAGGAGTTACCTCAGTGTAGCTAAGAACACCGGTGTCGTCGCCGTCGTTTCCATGTCCCATGAGGCACATGTTAGCTTCCTCATCTCCGCTTGATGAAGAACTGCTTGATTCTTCGGAGGAGGAGGAGGAGTCATCCCATGTTCTAGCTTTTAGCACTTTCTTCTTCTCCTTCCCTTTGTGCCGCTTTTCTTTCTTCTCCTTCAAGAACTTTGGGCACTGGCTCCGAATGTGCTTGGTCTTCCTACAATGAAAGCATTCCGGTGGAGGTCTTTCTTCTTCATCGTCGCTCTCCTTTTCCTTCTTTGAGGATGACCCTTTCCATCTTCCATCCTTTTGGATAAATTTCCGGAAACTGTTTCGCCTTTCCGGATTTAGCATGAACTTTCGGAAGTTCTTCACCAAAAGACTTTCTTCATCTTCATCCTCATCCTCTTGGCACTCCTTCTTTGATTTTATGCCAACGCCTTCTTCTTTGGCTCCTTGTTGTATTCATCATGTTGGATTTTGAGTTCTACCTCATGGGTTTTGAGATTCCCAATGAGGCTCTCAACTTGGAGCGTCCTTAGATTGTGCGATTCTGAAATGTCCGTCACCTTCTGGTTGAATTTTGGTGAAAGGGAACGAAGGATCTTTCGGACCAAGTCGCCGTTGGAGAAGGTCTTTCCAAGTGCTTTGGAGGCATTAACGATCTTGGTGAAGCGCGTGTACATGACATCAACATCTTCACTTTCATCCATCCGAAATTTTTCATATTCTGACTCAAGTTGGAAAAGCTTTGAATCTTTAACCTGCGATGTATCTTCATGAGTAACTTGCAAATGATTCCAAATTTCATAAGCAGTAGTACATGCAGAAATTCTATTAAATTCATTTTTATCTAACGCACAAAATAGAGCATTCATGGCCTTGGCATTGTTTTTGCATTTTAGCTTATCCCTATCATACTATTTATCTTTTGGTTTATCTAAAGTTATCTCTCCAACTAAAAATGTAGGAGGAGAGTATTCCTCTTCTACCATATTCTATAACTCAATATCTAGGGTCATAAGAAAACAACGCATCCTATTTTTCCAATAATTATAATGTGACCCGGTAAAGAGTGGAGGTCTACTAATTCCCTGACCCTCGGAAAAAGCGAGATCATAAGACGTCATTATTCCTGGTTTTTAAACCGTTTACAATAACCTAGCTCTGATACCACTTGTTGGATCTTACGACGCCCTTAGAGGGGGGGGGGGGGTGAATAAGGGAATAAAATTCTTTGATAATTTTTACTAAATTGTTAGAGTAAATTAGAATGAAATAATCAATTTAACTTAAAGGAGGAAACAATTGTAATTTGCAATTTTATAAATTATGCCAAATGATAGAAATCAAGTAAACACAAAAAGAGACATGATTATATTATATGAAAAAGGTGTTTACAAAAATTGATTTCAATATCGCTTGAAATCGGAGGCGAATAAAGTAATACAATTTTTCCTTTTCTATACCGACTTGTATCCCCACAAACCGGTTGGCTTTAGCCTATCCTTCCCGGATATGGCCTCAAGCCGCTCTAGCCAATCCTTCCCGGATATGGCCTCGAGCCCCCTAGATCTAATCACTTAGAACTACTCGCCAACACAAGGCGAATTTCCCCCTAAGTCCTACCCAGACCTAGTCGCCAACACAAGGCGAATTAACTAAAACGATTACAAAAAATATGGAATGAAAATAAAATTAACAATAATGAAACTCCCTATATGAGATCTCTGAAGTTGAGGATGAAGGATCGCTGTAGCATAAGTGAGGTTGAAGCGATCGTTCTTCGGATGCACCGTGGTGGCTTCCTTCTCCAGAAATCCTCTTTGGCTTTGAGTGGGAGATGAACTTTCGGCAGAGTAGCAGCTCTGGAAATATGGCACAGGTAATCTCTCTGGAAGCACTAACTAAAAACGAGAGAGAGCCCATCATTTTATAGAACTTGACGATAGCGCCTGTGGTAGCTCCTAGCGCCTGCGGTAGCGTTCGTGTGGAGCGGTTGCGAAACCGTAGGTGGCGTGGCGTTGGGCACGAACATGAGATAGCGCCAGGCGGTAGCGCTAGCGCTGGCGGTAGCGGTTGCGAAACCATCGGCGGTGTGGCGGAACAAACTTTCGTCGAATGAAATTTTCGTCGAACGGAGCTCCAATTTCGTCGAACGGAATTTTTCGTCGAACGGAATTTTCGTCAAATGAAAATTTTCGTCGAACGGAGCTTCAAGTTCATCGAACGAGCTAGCGCCCTACGGTAGCGCTAGCGCTGGCGGTAGCGCATTCTTCCAGATGTTTGAATTCAGCTGCTTTCTACTTGTGGAGTATTGCACCTATAATTCCTGCACACTATAAACACATGACAAGCAAGATCAAATACAATTTGGGATTTATTATTCTCAAACAAATGGATGTGACACACATGTCCAACAAAGATCTGGTTGGTTCATGATCTCCTTATCAAAAGATCAGTGGTTCTAAGAGTCTCCTTACTAAAAGACTCAAGCACAGGTGGTGCATTCCTATCAGGTGGTAAAAGAGAGGAATACCCATATTTCAGGGAACCTCTCTAAAATCTTTGTGTCTTATGAGTGTGAAATTTCTGTGCTGTCCCTATTTCTTTAACCGTTTTTCTTGCTTTATTTAAAACAACATTTGTATTATTCTGTGTAAGGATTTGTTGAAGCATAACACTTAGTATTTTATTGTATTTGCACAAATAGGATAAAAATATTTTTAAATCTCTATTCACCCCCTCTAGAGTATTCTCAGAGGCACTCTGCGCACTTTCAATTGGTATCAGAGCTAGGTTGATCATTAAAATGTTAACAACTTGATCAAAAAGACCTCCTACACTTATTTCTCTATTTCAAATATTTGTTATAAAGAAAATGAGTACTATGGATTATGCTTTTACAAGACCCCCAGTGTGTAACTTGAATAAGTTCACACTCTGGAAGGCCAAAATAAGGCTTTATATGAATTCCATTGATGAAGACATCTATAATGTTCTTCTCACAAGTCCTCCAGCTCCAGTCAGACAAAAGGCAGGAGAATCTTCAATAACTGAGGCTGTCCCAAAAAATGAGTGGACAGAGGCTGAGAAGAAGGTCAAGGCATGTGATGCCAAGGCCATGAACATTCTGGTTTCAATAATGTCAGATGACATCTTCCATAAGGTTGCTGAATGCCAATCGGCAAAAGATATCAGGGATTCTCTCACCAGAATGGTGGAAGGAAGCTCAAATGAAAGAAAGGACAGAAAGTCCCTTCTCATATCCCAGTATGAGAACTTTCAGAAGAAAGCAGAAGAATCTGTTACTGATATGTATGACAGATTCAACATTATCATTAATGAGCTCAGAGGCTTGGACAAGTAGATATCATTCACTGAAATTAATGATAAAATCCTTATGTGATTCCCTAGCTCATGGGATTCAAGGATCTGGTAAATCAGAGACTCCATGTGCCATAGAGAAATCTCTACTGAAGCTTTGCTAGGAAAGCTAAAGTCATATAAGATGCTACTAAAGAATAGGGCTGAGTCAGAAGAAAAGGAAACCACTCCAGCTCTTATCCATAGGAGCCTTGCTCTGAAAGCTTCTGAAGGAGAGCCCTCTACTCCTAAAGATGAGATGTTCAATCTCCTAGCAAGGAGATTCAAGAAATGGGTCAAGACAGAAGGCTCAAGGAGAAGAGAAAGAGACTCAAGGCCCAGGTATGATAAAACTCCAAAAAGGAGATTATATGTTTTACTTGCAACAAACCAGGACACATAGCTCCTGAGTGCCCACAAGAACAAAAGGGATAGAAGCAGTAAAAAGTATGAAAAGGAGAAGAAGTCTTTCAAATGGAAAGACAAGAAGAAAGCCAAGGGCTTTATTACAGAAACATGGAGTGACCCAGAAGCAGAGTTAAGCTCCTCATCATCTGAAAGTGTTGATGAAGCAGAAGCAGAAGCAGCCTGCATGATGGCACTAGGGCTGTCATCAGATGATGAAGATGAATAGGTATCTGTATTTGATGATTTTGATTTTAGTTCAGATGATTTTAAAACATGTTGTAAAGATTTTTGTATTGATCATCTTAGGGTATAAAGAGAATTAGACACAGCTAGGACAAAAATAGAAAACCTTAAGAAAGATGAAATATACCTAAGAAATCAAAATCTAACAAATGAAATTAATAATAGAGTCAAAATTGATTAAACTTAGAGAAGAAAATATTAAATTAAAAGAAGAGCTAGCAAAGGCAATGGCCTTTGATGACTCACTCAATGGGAGGAGTAAGAAGCTCAAAGACATCACAGAAAATCTCTCTATGAGATTTAATCACCTAGGGTTAGGAGCAGAGCCCTCCACCAGCACAGAAGCACCTAAGAAACCTGCCTGGAAAAATCCAGTATCATTTGTTAGACCTAGTGAGTACCAACAAAGTGAGAAAAATACATCACCTAAGGGTAAGGCTGGTAGTTACTCAGATAGGATAGATGAACCCAACAAATTACATCTGAATAAGAAAGAAAAACCCTAAGGCAAGAACAATGCAGCGAAATTAAATAACCACAACCAAAAGGCTAAAGCAAAACCCATTCCTTATACACATTTCTAAAAAGTGATTTTATCCCTTAGGTTGAATTACCCATTGTATAGTGAGGGTAATCTGGTCATTAGATGTCTTAAGGTGTCACACTCAACCTAGGTTGTCAAGACCAGATCAAGAGAAGCATAATTTGGGCAAAGTTAACATTTGCGTCGAATAGAAATCGACACAACATCGAGTAAATGTCGACGCTACTCTGACTAGAAGTCCAAGTGGTTCAACCCTTCTGTCGAAGTAATTCAAGTCGACGTTACGTCGAATAGATATCGACGTAGAGGCCATGAACCTATCGAAGTACCTTGAGAAGTTGACGCAGCTTCAACTTCATCTCAACGCAGAAGGAAGTACCTGTCGAATCCATCTAAAGTAGACGCAACGTTGACTTCATCTCGACGCAGATAATGAAGTTCAGATCCATGCCTTCAACTCGGCGGTTATGTCGATAAGGTATTGACACAACATCGACAAGCAGAGTTCAATCAGAGCAAGGATGAATTCGAAGCTGCTCTTACAAGAACTCGAAGGTGCGTCGATAAGAGAGGAAGAGAACTCGACGCTACGTCAAATACAGTCTGAAAAGGAAACCTTTTCAGCTGTCATTTTGGACCCTCTCTCATGGCCCACAGCACGAAGACCTTTCTCCAACGGCTAATTTATTGCCACAAATATAAAGAAGAATTAAGAGAGGTCAGAAAAGCTTTCTTGGAAACAAACTTACAGTTTGTGGATGGGTCGTGAGTTAAAGAAGGAAAGAAAGAGAAATTGTCCACAGAAAAATACCTTTTCAGGACCTACCAGAAAAAAAAATGAATTCAAAATCAAAGAGGGACAATAAAAGGGAGGAGCAGAAAGAGAAACTATAGGGCATTCATCACAATCGACAAAAGTTTTCTATTAGGGCTTTCTCTTCTTCTTCTTCCTATTGGAACCCTAATAGATAAAAGACATATAAGAAAGAACAACTACTCTTCCTCTCTTACTGCAGAACAACTGAATGCTGCTCATCATCAATATCATATAGCAGCCAGAGTTCAATCAGAAGGAAGAGAAAAGATCTGATAATCATAGCTCTAGCAAATCATCACAATCATAAGCATGAGTTCATCATTAGCAGATCTTGTAGAAGAAAATAGAAGCTTTTCTTGAGACAGGCTTCATAAGAATTCTTAGAACAGAATTCTTCTTCCTCCCCCTTCTTCTTTCTCCTTCTTATTCACAACTGTAAAAGAGTTTTATGTATCCCTCTTCCAAAGGATTCAGTGGTTCAAGATCTCCTTATCAAAAGATCTGGTTGGTTCAAGATCTCCTTATCAAAAGATCTGGTTGGTTCATGATCTCCTTATCAAAAGATCAGTGGTTCTAAGAGTCTCCTTACCAAAAGACTCAGACACATGTGTTGCATTCCTACCATGTGGTAGAAGAGAGGAATACCCATATTTTGGGGAACCTCTATAAAATCTTTGTGTCTTCTGGGTGTGAAATTTCTGTGCTGCCCCTATTTCTTTAACTACGTTTCTTGAAGTTTCTCTTTCTATGGCTCTCTCACAAATCAAAACTCTTACAAGAGAAAAGAGGGACTTAGAGAGAAAACTAAAAACCTCTCTCACAAATTGAAAATAACAAAAAAGGTTTTGAAAATAAATATGTCATGCTTGTAAAAGAAAACTCATTTCTTATTAAACAAACTCATGACCTCAATATGACCATAAAAAAATTTGGAATTGGTCAAAAATTCTTGGACAAGATTTTGGGGAACCAATGTTATGATTCTGGAAAATTTGGACTCGGATATCAAAGTGACAGCTACCGCCCGTAGCTAGCCACTAACGCCGGCAGTAGCCCCTTATATAAAAAATCTTATATTTATTCCAAAAATCAAAACTCATCCAATAAGAGCAATGCAGAATTTAAGAAAAGGGTCTCAACCCCCTTTATTTTGAGTGAAAACTGTTATAGGTTTGGACACACATTTAGCTCTTGCAAGAAAATAAAATAGGGATCTTTAATGCAAATCTGGGTACCTAAGGCATCCACTTATTCTATGGGTGGTACCTCTTGGGTATCCGGATCTTTACTCTCATCTTCTTTCTATATTTGTAGGAAGGCTAAGGATACAGAGGACGTATGGTACTTGGACTCGGGCTGCTCCAAGCATATGACATGCAACAAAGCAAAGTTCCTTAGCCTAGAAAATAAGAAGGGATCATAACATTTGGAGATAATAGTAAAGAAAGGATCATGGGATTCAGTATAGTGGGCAACAAATCCTTTACTATCTCTAATGTTCTTTATGTAAAATCAAGGTTTAAAACATAACTTAATATCTATTAGTCAATTGTGTGATAAAGGATTAGATGTTTTATTTGAGTCATCCACAAATCTTTGCAAAATATTTAATCCTAACACAAAAGATATTTTACTAACTGCACCTAGAACTCACAACGTATATGTAGTTTCCTTTCATGATCTTTCCAAATCATCTATAAAATATTTTATAACAAAAAATGACGATTTTGAACTATGACATAGACGTTTAGGTCACGCTAGTACGAAGCGCATTTTAAAACTAGCCAAAAAGGAATTGATAAGAGGGTTGCCTAGATTAAATAGAAATTTATCTTCACCATGTTCTCCATGTCAAAAAGGAAAATTTACAAAATCTTCTTTTAAAAGAAAAAACGAAATTTCTACTACAAGACCTTTGCAATTAATTCATATGGATCTCTATGGCCCCGTTATCACCGCAAGTCTTGGTAGTAGAATATATACATACGTTCTAATAGATGATTTCTCTAGATATTGTTGGACTTTATTTCTCTCTTCCAAATCTGATGCGTTTTGCGAATTTTCAAAATTATGTACTCGTATTCAAAATGAACTAGATTTAAAAATAAAATGCATTCGCTCAGATCATGGCGGAGAATTTGAAAATGGAAATTTTAAATCTTTCTGCGAAATGTTAGGTATTAAGCATGAGTTCTCTGCACCTCGCACACCTCAACAAAACGATGTTGTTGAAAGAAAGAATATGACAATTCAAGAATTAGCACGTACTATGCTATCTGAGTACAAATTACCTAAGTCTTTTTGGGCCAAAGCTGTAAGCACATCATTTTATGTAATGAATAGAGGCATGCTATATCCATCTTTAAATCTCACACCATATGAACTATATTTTCAAAAGAAACCTACCGTATCATATTTTAAAGTCTTTGGTTGTAAATGCTTTATTCTCAATACAAAAGATGCTTTAGGGAAGTTTGATGAAGAATGCGATGAGGGAATATTTGTTAGATACTCTTTGTAAAACCCCCAGTGTTCAGTTGCAAAGAGTTCACAAATTTCTAAGCTCTAGCGCCGGCGGTAGCTCGTATCGTCGAATGTTGCGTATCGTCGAAGGGACTTGTGCGAATCGTCAAAAGCATCAAGATGAATCATCGAGTGCTAGCGCCAGCGATAGTGCTAGCGCCGATGGTAGCTCTCTCGATGAATTTATGTCTCGACGAATGTATTCCGATGAATCGTGTTGAGTGCGCATGAATTCGACTCATCGAGAGATATCGAGGGCGCTAGCGGTAGCATTCTCGACAAATTCCTTAAGCGGCCATGGATAGGTTTGGTTGTACCGCCTCTGGGCTAGCGCATGCATTAGTAGGTAGCGCTGACGGTAGCATTTATATATATAAAGCCATCCAAAACATATAGTTTCTTTAGTTTCTCTCTAGACCTCTCTCCTAAGGAAAGGACAGAAGTCGGGAAGCAGAGGAAGGATCCGCTTGGCTAGTCAAGTCCGAGGTAGAAGGTCTCTTGCGTGCTTGTGCCATATTCGAATCCATGGAGAGGAATCATGGTCTGATTGCACCGAAATGAGCATCAAGGGTAACGATTCTCCTCCTTAATCTCTGGACATGCTAGTCCTTTGATTTGCATAGTAGCAGGAAGATTTCCACTAATTAGTGGATAGGTTTCTTCCAAAGGGTTGATATGGATTAACCCCGTAGAAATTGCATATAGAGTCCAGATCGCTGTACGGATATAGACATACTGTGTGAAACCCCTCTAGACAGGTTGGTCTGGATTGGTGATTTTGGTATTGCTATATTGCACTCCAGAGAAAACTCTGAGTATGTATGCTTGTTTTCGGGTTTTGGGTGCTATTATGTACTGTAGGGAGTTCTGGAGGCGACCTCCAGAAAATACCCGAAAGAGCTGGCAGAATTACAGTCTGTTAGCTAGCGCCAGCGTCGATGCTAGTGCGAGTTATGTGTGATTCGCATGGTGCATTTGGAAATAGCCCCCGAGGCTGTTCTCATGACCTAGTGAGGTTGTCTCATTGTTGGGCTGAGGTGAAGACGTACCTGCATTGGGCACTTTGATCCCAACATTTTGGGCATGGGAAAAGCTAAACCGAACCCGTCCCTTAGCCGGTCAGTGAAGTGGTCTCCCCTTGGTGCACTGAAGGAATTTTGGGAAAGGAACCGTAAGGTAGGTCGACCCTCATGGTAAAAGCTTATAGTGACCATCCTACTTAAAAAAGGACTTGTGGATGGAGCGTGCCTTGAGAGCATGATACGTGTGGCCTAGAGTCGACGTAAGTGGTGATTGTTTCTATGTGGTGCTTAGACACACCTATGAAATATATGTTGTAATTGCTTGTTTGTAGTGAAGGAGCACCACCGCCCCGAGGATGGGGTGGGGTTGTTATAATCTTATTCTGCTAAAGCTCACCGGTTACCTTTTTTTCACACTGCTTGGTGGATTGTCCATTACAGGTCCTGACAAGACGAACGGGAAATATGGGTTGGAACCCCACCCACTGCGCTTTGCTGGCCCTCGAAGTCCCAAGTGTTTCATATGTTTTACTTCATGTTTTGCCGACCTGCGTGCCAATGTTTGTAACACATGTAAACTCATTTTGATGTACGACCTTAGTGCCAAACCTTTGTATATATATATACATCAGTCATTCCTATCCTTTATTGTGGACATGTTCTCTGGTTCAAGATGTAACTAATATATGCTTCCGCTTATGTGCCATCTCTGAGATGTTGTTGGTTGGTTAACTGAATAAGTAACCCTCTTGCTTGTTCGCTTTATATGGCGTGGGTTCCTGGCTGGACCTACTATTATATACTGTGCAACAGGTGGGGTGTTACACTCTTCAACTAGTAAAGCCTATATAATATTTAACAAAAGAACAAGTAAGGTTGAAGAGTGTATTAATGTAAAATTTGATGAATTTATTCCTTGTGTAGAAAAACTTCGTACAGGTACAAATGATGAACCCTTACCATCTTTGGAGCACGACGAAAAGGAACCTTCCAAAGAGGAGGAGGAGGAGGCCAAGGAAGATGAATATGCGCATCCAAGCATCTTAAACTTCTCAAAGAATCATCCAAAGGAGCTAGTCATTGGAGAACCATCTATTGGGGTAAGAACTCGATCTTCTCCTCATGAATTTTTTTTCAAATATTTTTTTGTTTTCGAAATTGAACCAAAAAACATTTCAACCACTTCTCGATGCAAGATTTCGATTGCTAAGACTAGAATTAGGTCTCCTAGGTCTCTCGGGTTAAGTCACATTCATAAACGCAATCGTTTTATGCATTTTTTACCTATCTAAACATCTCCAATCCTTCTGAAATTTCTGCATGAAACTAATATTTGGATACTTATTCAAGATGAAAAATTAGAATTTTCAAAATCTTGAAATTTTGTGTACTGTTTGCCGCGCTAGCGCTATCACCGACGCTTGCTCACCTATCTGATTTTCTGTATTTCTCATTTTTTGCAAAATCCCTAAAAATATGTTCTCTTATATGTACTACTTATTTTTGCATTTCTGCCAGTAATTAATTTTTGAAAAATTAAAATAAAAAATTACAAAAGCCAAATTACAAAAAATATTTTATTCTCTTCCTTTCTTTGTTTATTTGTTTGATTTCTATCTCTATATGCAAAAAATCAAATACAAAATTATAAAACAAAAACTTACACAAAATTTATTATTTAACTTAACTTTTTCAATTTACATGTATCTTGCGAAAGAGAGATTTGGGATTTCACCCCATCATATCTCCTAGTATCGGTGCAAACCCCTCATAGGGTATACCTCGGGAAGTCCAAGATCAATTATAAGAGTTCAAAATTTATTCACAAAATTCTTTTTCAAAATAAAAAAAACTGTATGGACTTTATTGTTAATATCAAGTATGATTTAATCTATCATTTAGACCTTCCACAATGTTGAAATTCATCTTTTCAAACTACTTTGAACACTGTTTTTATCATGCTTTAATATATCTAATCACATGTGCATCAATTGTATTGAAAAAGTTTTGCGTAGAATCAAGCTTAGCATGCCTCCAAGTATGAGTAAATGTTTTATGATTGATAATGATCTTTCTTCACTCACTTATTTTGTCAAAGTCTATATGTGCTTTTAATCTACGAATACTTGCTTGTGTATTGTAATTGTACAATGAATTAAAAGTGCACAAGTATCTTACCCACACAATATTTATTTGCACTCTTACAAATTAAGAAAAGTGGTTGTGCTTTTAAAATTACATTGGTTTGCAAAATAAGTGTATTCAGAGATCTTTGTACAAAAAAAATCATGAAATAAATTTACAAAGATAACTCCTCCAAGCACTACTTGAACCTCCTGATAAGTCTTAATGAGCATTGTTAGGTTGAGCACCTTGGAAAGAATAATAAAGTATCTTATGCAAACCTTAGTTCTTTGTTTACACCACTTATTCTTAAGTACAACGGATCACAAAAATATCAATATTGAAAAATAAATTGTGTGATCCCCAAACACTACTTCGCACCCTGATAAGTCTTAATGAGCATTTTGTGTGCGGAGCACCCTGGTTGTTGTACTTTTCTTTATGTGCATTGAAGTGTGTGAAAGTAAAATTATTTGTGTTTAATTGTGCACTTTACTCTCCATTTGTCTTGTATTTCTTGATTAAATCATTTGTTTACTTCTTCCATAACACTTCTTCTCATGAGTATTGGATCCTAATGCTAATTCTATACTATTCTCTATATATAAATGCACTAGATAACCGAGCATGCTCTCAACAATTTTTGGTATGTCTTGAATTTGTGAATTAAAATAACATTGTAGTAGTCTCTTTTTGATATCTTTTCATTTTTGGTTACTTTATTCTAAAACTTAACGATTTTATAAGAAAAATGATTTACAAAAATATCTTCTTATTTTGGAATTTAACTCGTATTTCTTCTTATGAATCGTCATGATTCCAAAAAGATGTTTCTTGTATCTCTATAAGTCTTCCACAATATTAACTTATCACTTTTACCTTGCACTTTCATGCTTATTTTAAGTCTTAAATCTCAATATTCTTTTTCTTCAACAAGTGGTAGACTTGCTTGGTAAAGGTTAATTTAAGTTGTTCTGACATACATACTTTCTATAAAAACTCTTATCTATTTCTGTGAAATTATTTTTATGCTAAAAACTCCTTTTCATTTTATTTCCTCTAAAAGCTCGATCATGCCTTATCTTTTTATCAAAATCCTCGTTCAATGTCTTTTGCTTCATTAACCCACTTTTGCTAATAACAAAAGGGGGAGAACTAACATGATAAATAATAATCGCTATCAAATGGGAAAACTAACATGATTAATGATGAAGAAGATAGCTTGCATATAAGGGAGCATTCACATAGGGGGATCACGCATTTGTTGGAGCAATTCTAAATACCAAAATCGACAATTATTCTAAGTCATCACTCACAAACACACAAGTAGGATTCATCATGCTTTATGTATTAATTCTCTGATTTATCATTAATGGATTTGTTATTATCAAAAGGGGGATTTTGTAGGAACATGGTCTTCCGCATCTCCTAGGTTTGAGAATAACAAATCTTATGTGTATTTGATCTTGTGTGTTTAAGTGTGCAGGAAACAATGCCATATGACTTAAGGATAACATAAAAAGGTTGCCCCCAAGTTTGAAGCCAAAATCACTAGGATGTTGCATTGTTGGTCTGGACTTGGCCACAAGCTAAAATGATGAAAGTGGTCTAACGCCAAGCGTTAGGTCTTAATACCGACGTTGACGCTCGACAATATTGACACTCGACGATATGGTCTGGACTTGCGCACAAGATGAAATGATGAAAGTGGTCTAACGCCAGGCATTAGAACTTAACGCCGGCATTAACACTCGATGATATGGCATGCAGGGAAGCTGTCGTGATTGCAGGAGCATTTTTTGGAATGATTTGACTTAACACCAACGTTAGCCTCAACGCAAGAGTTAAGGTTGCCTAAAATGAATATTTCCAAAGATGCAATATTTCCTTCCTGATTTGAAGATCCAAGCCATCAAGTTCTTTCTATATTGGGTCAATGCCAAACGTTAGCCTTAACGTTGGCGTTAGCTTCCAGCCCTATAAAAAGGTGGCATTCATTCTCTTCTATACACATCCTTGAGAGAATTCTAGTGCCTAAATTCCAGAGCCTTATACTGCCGAGAATTGATCTCCCACCAAAAGTTCTGTGAGTTTCTGAAGGAGGGCTTCTTCATACGGCATCCGACCGACGATCACTTCAACCACGCTTATTCTACAACGATCTTTTGTCTCCGACTTCAGAAGTTTCTTAGAGGGAGTTTTCATATTATTGTTGTTTATTTCATCTCTTTATTATTGTAATCGTGTTTTGATAAAAGTATGCACGTGAAATAATCAAAACACATGACATATGTAATGAAATAGTAACAGCAATATTAAGATAATAATCTTATAATTACTTTCACACATCAATTTTAGAATAAAATTTCAAAGAACATAATAAGAGTACAACTACCAAGGTGATTCGCCCACACAATGTTCATTAAGACTTATCAGGGAGCGAAGTATTGCTTGGTGGATCACATAAGCATTTTTATAATTTTTTATTATTGGTGATCCGGTGTACAAATAGAAGTGATAAAAGAATATGTTTGCACAAGACACTTTACAATTCTTGTCAAGGTGCTCAACCTCATAATGCTCATTAAGACTTATTATGAGGGTGAGTAGTACTTGGTGGAGTTATCTTTGGCATTTTATTTCATATATATTTTTTTAGTTTGGGCCAAAGGTCTCCGAATTCACTTGTTGTTGCAAACATGAACAATATTGAAATAACACTTCTATGTGTGCAATAAATTTATTGTTTGAAAGACGGTGTAGGTAATATAGACATACAACTTAATATGTTAAAATTATTACACTACACAATCATGCATGACTAAGATTATGAGCACATGTAGATTACCAAAATAGTGAGTGTAAGAATTATTGAATAACATAAAACATTACTCATACTTAGAGGCATGCTAGGCAATTCTTACACAATTTTCTATAGACTATTTCATTGCACATAATCAGATTAAGGTTAAGGAATGATAAGATAGAACAATGTTTAGGAAATTTGAAATTAAAATTAGACATTGAAGAAAATCTTTAAGTGTATGCATAAATCACTTTTGACCATTTGAAACAAAATTACTAAGAAGTTTGCTCTTGTGAAGTATTATAGTCAAACCATAATTTTGTAAATATTTAAAGCAAAACAAATAACAAAAAAGCATATTTTTGATCATTTTGAATTATTTGAATTTTTTGTATTTTGGAAGAAAACAAATAAATCCAAATATGGGAAAACAAAACAGAGAAAATGCATGATAAAAATACCATTAATAGTGTTGAGAAATCATAATTTCAATTTGGCCAAAAAAGTAAACGCCTGGCGTTAACTACTTAACGCCTTCTTAATGTAGAAATTTCAGACAATTTAAGGATGATTAGAAGGCTCAAAATCGTTTAATACTTTTTCACAAAAAGATGTAAAATTACTTTTATGAATATTAATTCAAATAATGTAATTAAGATTGCATGATGACTGTACTAAGAGATATAGAGTTCGGATACTCTTCAACATTAAGATATTGGAAATTTGGCACAAAAGGCTAACGCTTTCTGTTATCTTCTAACGCTGGCGTTAGAGCCTAACACTAGCGTTATATCTTAATGCCAATACAGTAGATGATATCATGCATTTTTAAAGAAACTCTTCTTTGATTTTGACTTATTATGAAGGGGCCTTCTTAGTGTAGAAATTCCAGAGAATTTGGAGATGATTAGAAGGCTCATTAAGCATGTTTTATTTGTTAAAAAAAGTTTTTTATATTTTATTTGGTTTTCAAATATTTGTGTTTTACAATATCTCTAAAGCTCAAAAATGATAAAATATGCAAAACACAAGATAAGCATGTTCGATCAAAACAAGAATGCATGAATAATATAATCATAAAGAGTGCATGCAAAATATGATATAGGTATGTCCTAGATTATAATACCCTAATTATATGCCTACATACTAGCCCCGTACTAAGTGACAGATGGGCATGAGGAGCTGCACACATATCGTAGGTTGGGGTGTTAATCCTATATGCACACACTAGAGAACTCTCAACCTAGCACTCTTTCCCCCCCAGTGCCTCGCAAGGCCCCACTGGAACCCTTCCCAGTTAAGGACAAGACATAACTCAGATGTTAGGTCTTCTAATGTATATAATCCTACGCCCTCGCTATTGTGATGCACATAATATGAGTGAATAATCATGGACATCCTAAGCATTTTGTCCTATATAAACAATTTATAAATTATTGTTTTTTATGGGAGATTGATTTCAAAATATATTTTAAAGCAACATAGTTATTATGAATTTTAACTTTTAATTGTTCAACTTTAAGATGAATTCATTATGGCATTATTTGATAGCTAGCATGAATAATATTTACTAGGTGATGATGCTAGAATGATGTCTTTGTGAGCAATGTTACGCCATAAGATTAATAGAGTTAATGTTGCAAATATTCAAGAATAGTATTTCAATTTTAGACCTAGGATGAAGTGATGATTCTATTTGATTTGCTCTTATTAGTATAAAGATGATTCTAGGGTTTACATATAGGTGAGATACATGCATACACAAAACATATTCATTCACATTATCATGATCACAAACCTTATGTTGGAAGCAAAGGATCTTTTATAGTTATGTTTCATATTTAAATTAAAAGATCTTTTGATTTTGCATGATTATTATAAGCAATCATTAGCTTAAACACATAGAAAGTTAGGTACTAACAATTTTTTATTCATAATGATGTAAGTATTTAAAATAAAATAATTCATATTCATCCATTTTAACATATTTAAGAGAAAGATTGTAAGGTAAATGATGGATGTATTGAGAGAAAATTTTTTGGTTATTTTGAAAAGGTTTTTGTAAATTTTCTCTTTGAATTTTAAATATTAAACATATATATATATATAACTTTCTTGACTTTCAAATTTCATTGTCTATTTTTCTTTAACATAACATCCCATGGTATAACTAGCATAGTCATTGATTTCTACTTATAGTAAGTGATAGTGCTGTTGGAATTTCTGAGGTGATCTCAAAGCAATCAATAGTTAGTCTTGCTGCCAACGCAATATGAGCCTATAGGGTCGCACATAAAAGCGTTTGCAGAAATTGGAGAAAGGATTGTGTTGGTCTTACTCATATTGGATATGAGTGAAGGACCAATCCTGTGACTGCTTGGAATCAAGTTGAGAATGTCTCAAAAGGGAAATCATTTAAAGTGTTTAAACGAACGGATTTGCACTCGATAATTTGGCTAAAGGCATTAACCGAATTCGGCTAAAGGGTTTAGATGAATTCGGCTAATGGCATTAACCAAATTCGGCTAAAGGGTTTAGACGAATTTGGCTAATGGCAAATTGAGCTAAAGGGTTTCGCCGAATTTATATAGCCGAATTTATATATAGTCGAATTCGTTGAAATGGTTTCGCCGAATTCGGTTATAGTGATTAGTCGAATTCGGTTAATTTGATTAGTCGAATTCGGCGAATGTAAATCTGGACATATATTCTAATTTTCCCTCTGTTCTGCGGATAGCCTTTCCTATACCTTGCGTATATAAAGGCATGCAATTAGGTCTTCGAAATAGACAGTTTTTAGATCGAGCCTTTTTGCGAGAGAGAAAAGACGGAAGTGTTTCGATCATTCTCGTTCCGTCCGCAGATCGTCCTTCCGCCGCCACTGGTCGCTGCCGTCAGTCGCCACCTCCTCTGGATCGGACCTAGCAGTCCGTGAGGACGTTGAGAGCATCCTTCTCCGACCTAGTTCTTGTACGACAAGAAGCTAGGGTTCTCCTTTGCTTGTGTGGACTTCTATAGAGGGATCGATCTATTTCGATCCTTGAAGAACTCAAAGGCAGATTTCAGATTTATCTTGGAGCACCTTGGTTGAGTATTGACTCAATCCCGCAAAGGTATATATATTATATTTCGATTTGCTTATCCTCTTGAATCATGAAAATCGCAAGATCCGTCAGTTTCTTTTGGGTTGTTCTAGTTATTTCCGCTGCGCATATGCGATATGTAATCCCGTTCGAGGGGTATAGAAAACCCAACAAGTGCTAGATGTAAAATTATGATAACAAGGTGCAATGTTATGTAAAGATTATAAGCATATAATTTGTTGGAGGAGGACACAGGAGGCCGTGACATAAAATCCGTAGACACAAAAAATTGCCGAAAAAGAAAAAAACTGAGATAACTTCTAAACGGAGTTGAATTTTGGCAATTTTGAGGGTCGAAATGAACTCAAACGAGCAAATCTCTTTTTCCATTGCATAGAGCTTCTCGACATCATTCCGAAAAGCTATTGTGGGCAAAATTCTGACAAGCAGATCAAAAGTTATGATCGTTTGAAGTTTTGGTCAAAATCTCGCATATTTTATTTATTTATTTATTTTTATTTAAGAAAACATTACCATAGGCCTATATTATTTTCCTGAAAGTGCAAGATAATGATAGTTTTCTTTTTGGTCATTGTAAGAGTACACATGGGTCTATAATCAATTTGATCTTTGCTAAACTTTGGTTGGACTTAGCAATTTAGAGTGGATCTTAGACTTCCCGAGGTCTACCCTATGAAGGGTTCGCACCGGTACTAGGAAATATGATGGGGTGACATCCCAAATCTCCCTTTCTCAAGATATTTAAGTGTTATTGGTTGCTACCCAAAACTATTTAAAATTTATAGACTCAAAATTTCCGAAAGAGAAAAAGTGAAGTTCATGATTTCACAAATCAAGATAAATATCTCATTGCAAATTTTGAATTCGATTTACATGGATAATATATAATATTTATTGGAAATGAATATAAAAAAGATAGATAGGTCACCATAATAAAATATGACTTTGAATTTTCATCAATTTGATTTTATAAACTTATTAAGCTTTTAAGAGATAAAATCATATTTCCAATAATATATAAGGTGACCATGACATGATAACTTTAAAAAGAAGAAAACAAAAAGAAAAATAAAGAGACATTGAAGCATATCATGAAGTAGAAATTTGTATATTTCATTTTTGAAAGATTCTACTTCATGCATATGATGGTACCTAATGAATAAGAGTTTTAGGTATCCAAAGGGGACCAAGTGTGGTGGTTCCTTTGGGTACCCAAATATAATGTGTTAGTTTGTGGGGAGATAGTCATGAATGGGTCCTTTCATGTGAAGTTATTATTTTATTTTTAGCTTTGGGCCTCCATTCAAACCTTGGTTTAATGTTATTCTTATACATCAAATTTCCATTATGATTATCTTTATTTTGAAGATTATATTTGTAATGATTATTGAAAGTATTGTTCATAGGAAATTTGTGTAATTCTAATTTCAAGTTGGGAGAAACATGATTTTGTAAATAATGGTGAATTGGGTTTTGGCTTATTTAAGATATTCATATTCAACTTGTTTGCTTGATATTCTAAATTTGTGCGTTTTGAATTGTTATTCATAATTTTCATAAGCAAGTTGATTTTTTATTTTAATTCCTCATTTTTTATCTTAAGATTATGTCTAGCTTTATTATAAGCTATTGCGCTATTTTTAAGAGTGGAGACAGTTGAATCAATGTGAGTTTGATAGTCATTTCTTAATTCATCAAATGTTTCATCCATCTCTTTAATTTCAATTTTATAAATTTTACACAGCACAATCATTTGTAATAGATGACTTTTCTAAAGGTAAATTTTCATTGTGTTCTTTAAGATACTCTTTTTCATATACCTTGAGTTTTTCTTTAAGAATATTGCAATCAAAACAAAGTTTTATATTTTCAATTGAAGAGACATGGGTAGAACTAGATAAATTAGATTTTGATTCTACTTTAACTTTTGCTTTTAAACCTTTATTTTCTAAGCGCAATTTGCATTTTTCAATTTCTTAATTTTGAGCTTTGTAATTTGTAGCAATTGTAATTTAGAAATAGATTTGCAAACAACAAGGGAATTTGATTTCCTTACTTTGCTTTTGGATGAGGAAAGGTTTGAACATAATGTTCCTTTGTCATCTTCATGTCCCTCTTCCAATAATGTGTTGTCATCATCCCTTCCACTTGTTGTGCATTCCATGGATCCATCATGTGAGGAGCTTTCTTGAATACTTGTGCAGACTTGCATATTCTCCGGTTCTTGTGATTGTTCATACCTACAAAAGGAGAATCATAAGTTCTTTCAAGAAAATTCCAAATCTCATATGCGGTAGGTAAATTATAAATAAGTTTGAAAATATTTTGATCTAACGCACAAAATAGACTATTTATTGATTTTGCATTTAAAATAATTTCGTTTCTAGTTAGTACGCTAGGTGGCTTTTCAATAGTAATATTCTAAACTTTTTCATCTAAAGCTTTAAGAAAAATTTTCATTGATATTTTCCACCCTTTATAAATTTTCCCTTCAAATAAAGGTGGTGCTAGTGATTTTTCATTTATATAAAAATTTTCCCCACTAGTAGAAGCGAGATCATGATCAAGAGACGCCATTATTCACGGTTGTTAAGACGATTTGTAATAACCTGGCTCTGATACCACTTGTTAGATCTTGAGGCGCCCTTAGAGGGGGGGGGGGGGGTGAATAAGGGTTTTAGAAAACTTTAAATCTTTATAGAAAACTTTAGATATTTTATTAGAAGTAAATTAAATCAAAAGTAAAGAGATATAAATTAGAAATGAAATCAATTTTATTAAACAAGTAAAGACATGATTATCATTTATAAAATTGATTACAAAATCTGATTTTTATGACGCTAGAAATCAAGGCGATTATGAAATACTCTTTTTCATTTTCTATACCGACTCTTCTCACTAAGAACCAGGTGGCTTTAGTCGATCTCTCCCACGATACGGCCTCAAGCCGCTCTAGCCCTTCTATCCCCAAAAAGGCCTCGAGCACCTCCTAGATCTACTCCCTAGACCTAGTCGCTAACACGAGATGAATTCCTCCCTAAGTCCTATCCAGACCTAGTCGCCAACACGAGGCGAATTTATAAACAGATTACAACGATAAATATAAAATACAAAGACAAATATAAAAACTTCCTATGAGGTAATCTGAAGGAGACGGTGAAGAATCGTTGAAGATCGTTGAAGTCCAAGTGTGCGTTCTTCGCGTTGAGTTAGCGTGTTGATCCAAGCCTCCTTTGATTCCTCCTTTTTGAAATTTAGTGGGAGATCCTTTGTGGTCTAGAAATATGACCCTCACAAATAATTCAGAGTGCTGGAATAGGGCTCCTTAGCATTGGTTTTTGGAGAAGATGAAATCCACCTATTTATAGGACTGGATGCTAACGCCGGCGTTAAGGCTAACGCCTGGCGTTGACACAGTATAGAAATATTTTAATGGCTAAGATATTCAAAATAGGAAGGAGATTCTGCATCTTTGGAAATATTCATTTTAGACAACTTTAACGCTGTCATTTAGTCTAACGCTGGCGTTAGGTCAGATCATTCCTAAAGTGTCCCTTCAATCACAGCTGCTTCCCTCCTTGCCATAATCATCGAGAGTTAACGCCAAGCGTTAACACCTAACTCCTGGCATTAAAGTTCTTTCATTTTCTTAGCGGCAAGCCATCTCGTCGATCATATCAGCGGCAAGCCATCTCATCGATTGTCAATGCCCAGCGTTAAGTCTTAGCGCCTGGCGTTAGACCACAATCATAATTTCTGCTTGTAGGCAGTTCCAGACCAATAATGCAGCAACCTAGTGTCATATCAGTTCAAACCTGCATGCTAAAAACATAATGGCAAACAAGATCAAATACAAGTAGGATTTGTTATCCTCAAATCAAATGGATGTGGAAAACCATGTTCCAAACAGGTGGTTTGGCGATTGAAAGGATCTACACGGCGATGGTGTCATGATGATAATATCGATCTCCCGCACCATCGGCTGCCCCCTGCAGCTCCTCGAGGAGCGGGGTCTGCTCCCTTGCCTCCTTAGGTGGCTGAGGCTGATTGGGCACTTGGCCTTGCAGAAATCTTCTGAGGTGTCCCTGATGGATGAGATGCTCAATTTCATCCTTCAACCTGGAACATTCCTCAGTGGTGTGCCAAGTTCCTCGGTGGAACTCGCAGTATTTTGACTGGTCATTTCTGGAATTTGGGAGAGGAATTCTTGGATTGTGAAACTCCGGGTTGTCCTCAATGGCATAGAGTACATTGGTTCTGGTGATGTTTAGTGGACTAAACTCAGGGCGGTCGCAGACCTAGATCTCTTTGCGGGGCACGACGACACTCATCGCTGCGGTGCTCCTCATTGAGCCACACCTGCCTTCTAGGGGCCTGCTCCAACCCCCTTTTCCTTTTTTGGCTGCCTTCAAACTGCTGCCGCTGTGCTTCGATAACTCCATCAGCTGCTATCTGAGCTTCTACCCGATGAACAAGATCGGGATAACTCATCACTATCTCTCTCATTAGAGGTTAGTAAAAGCCGCTTGGATAGAGATCCCCAAAGAAAATGCCCCGCAGAAGCTTGAGGTCGACCCCTAGAATTTGTCGGGCCTCAGTAGTGAAGCATCAAAAAAATCCTTAAGGGTCTCCCCTCGTTCTGGCGAATTCCTGAAAGATAAGAGGGGTCTCGGATAATCCCGCGGTTTGGATGAACTGGTCAGTGAACTGATGTGCCATCTCCGCAAAATTGCCTATGGCTCCATCTCATAGAGAACGGAACCAAGTGCGCGCTTGCCCTTTCAAGGTTGCTAGAAACACCAACAGAGGAGCTGATCTGGAGCATTGTAAATTCTCATGATGGTAGTGAAATTGTTGACATGCTGTAACAGGTCATCCATCCCATCGAAGGTTTTGATGTTGGGGATTTTGAAGCCATGCGGAACTGGGTGAGCTTGGACCTGGGGCGATAGTGGAGAGCCATGGTGCAGAGGATGATGAGCAAAAGCAGTACGTCATTCAACCTGAACATACTATTCTGCTATTATATCGCGTATCTTTTTGCGAGTTGTTTTTCCGATGACTTGTCAGGGACTAACTCTTACTAGGTGGTGGTGATCGACATCTGGTCCCTTAGCCGGCCAGGCGGGATGAGTGGGGCATGTTGCATTAGAGAGTTCTTCCGAGACATCCTCCTCCTGAGCGACCTCCTCGATCGGAGAACGATTTGGAGCTGGGTGGATGTTCAGTGCTGGAGGTGGAACAAGAGCTCGAAGAGCCCCAAGATTTCTTAGGAGAGTCAGCATCTCGGCCTGCTGCTCCCCCATTTGGTGCATGTGCCCTTCTAGCACTGCTACATGAGCATTTCCTGTCTCCTCTGTAGGATACACAATGATGAGTGAATAACATTTTCTGTCTCCTCTGTAGGCACTCCTTCTTGACATTGTCGGATGTTGTCTTGAGAAAATCTCTGTAGACCTTTGTAGAGTTTTGGGAATGCTTTCCCACAGACATTATCAAACTATTGCGGGTCGCTCGACACTCTCGTTAGACCGATCAAATTGAACTATCTCAACTCTAAAGTGAGATGAGCGCGCAATCAGTTAAAGAAAAGCAAGATAGCAGTCAAGAAGACTTTTAACATGGAAATTCGGAAAGGGTGAAAAACCACGGGGCTAGATTGGTGCTGAGCAAATTCACTATCTTTTTAGTGTTACAAGTTGCATAATGCAAGAGGGTGACATGTCACCGCTCGTTACTCGGGGTGCAGAGAAAAAAATAGAGAGAGAAATCTCTAAGTATGAAGAGATCTCCAAGAGCCAAAGGGAGATCTTCATGTCGCCTTGAAGGAGATCTTTGAAGGGAAGGAGATCTTCTAAGGCCGATGGAGTTCTTCGAAGGTTTCTTCAAATGTAAAAGGTGAACTCTGAAGGATCTTCGAAGGAGCTCTCTCGGGTGCTAAAGGGAAGGTGTCTTGAAATAAAGGCTTTGGGCTTCTTTTATGGCCTTGGGCAGGGGTAGACTGGTAATTTTGTCGTCGTAACCACCATAAACACCTGATAGGCGAGTCACGTTCTCCAATTTCAGGCACACGGATCACCATTTTTTGGATATTTCGGTACTGCCCCCGGGTAGTTCGGGTAGTCCGGGTAGTTTAGGCAACTTTGTTGATGGTGATGAAAGCAATGAACAAGACCTGCAATCTGGGAAATCAACAGAGTTTAACTACCGCATGAATCAGGAATATGGAGTCATTCTGAGCCCACGATGAACGCAGAAGCATTCTGAGAGCACTATGAACACGGAGGCATTCTGAGCGCGTCGCGAACGCAAAAGTGTTCTGAGCATGCGGTGAATGCAAAAGCATTCTGAGCGCGTCGAGAACTTAGAATTGGTTGGCGCACGTTGCAAACGGAAAACCAAGAAGGGGGCCGAGTGACGCTGGAGGGGTGTGAACGTAAGGGGAAGAATGCGCCCCTTAAGGGACGGGGGGGGGGGGGGGGGGGGGTGCAGATTTTGGCTGCACCCCGAAAGGGGGCTTCAGTCGCACCTCTAAGGGGGGGGGGGGGGGGGGGGGTGCGGTTTTTGTTGGATCTGTAGGCGCCCTTAGAGGGGTGAGTAAGGGTTTTTAAAAACTTATATTATATTTTGAATGACTTGAAATAATGAGAGATTAAAATAGTGATTTAAAATGAAGATCAAAATTGTTTTACTGCTGACGTCTACAGCCCAAGGTCACGCCCGTGACATTTCAAGTCACGGTCATGACACTACAAGTCATGCCCGTGTACAGCCATATTTGACGGCGGATCCTTCTAAAAGGTGGCTGAAGTGACCTCTACAGAACACAAAAAAGTCACGCCCTCTGTAACGCCCCCGATTTTCGTTAATTATTTTACGTGCCCGCTGTGACGTAATTTTGGCGTAAGGGCATTACGTCAGCTCGTCTAGTAGTGGGTTGAGCCTTAGCTTAGTTAAAGTATGTCTTGTAGACCGAGCGTGCGAGATTTCGCATCGTTTCGAGTTAAGGTAAAGATTTTGGGTGGATATCAAGATTTTAGCTTCGGGAGGCTTTAGCCCGAGTTTGGCCTGTCGGAATTGAATTCTGACTTCGCCGTTGGATTCGTAGCGCCGTGTTTCAGTTAAGGTGCGAATTTCGTAGAAATCTGAGGTGATCTAGTTTCCCTCGCGGTTTTAAGTGAATGGGGGAATTAATTAATTAATTAATTAATAAATTAGGTTTTTATATAAAGCCTAAAATCCTCTTCCCCTATTCATCTTCTTCCTCCCTCGATCAAATCAGCCGCCGAGCAAAAGGGCGAGTGCGGAGCTTCGAGGAGCGTTCGATCGGCGATTTCTAGGGCTGTAGTAGTCGGAATCGCGTTTGGAGAGTAGATTTGGAAAGCTCTCGGCGAGATCTTCGTTCTAGCGGTAAGCTTTTCCCGTTTTATGGAATTTTTGGAGTTAGGGTAGTGACCTAACCCCTTCTTTCGACCTGAAAAGTTTTAGGAATCTGTGCTCGTGTGTTTCCCTAGCCGATCCATAGCTTTCGGAGCGGAGATCTTCGAGTTTGCAAGGTTTAAGGCAAGTGGCTTCCTCCTCCTCTTGTTTGGTTAAGTCGTGGTTTGTCTTTCTCCCGATAGATGCTTGATGAACTGTGGGCTCGTGTTTCGAGCGTCTTGTATGATAGTTAGAAACCCTAAATTTTCTTCCCCGTGTAGTGTCAGGGCATTTCTCCCGGAAGACACCGTCGTTCCCTGAATTTTAGCCGCTGATTGGTCCTTCTCGAGAAGTCTTTGAGAGTCTCGAGAAGTTGTGTAGCCAAGTTTTCGAGAGATCCCTGGTCCTTCTCGAGAAGTCTTCATCGTTCTCGAGAAGTTGTTTTAGCCCAGCTCTCGCGATATCCGTGCCCCTCTCGAGAAATGCTCCTCTCGAGAAATCCTTGCCCCTCTCGAGAAATTCTCCTCTCGAGAAACCCCTTGACCTCTCGAGAAATGCTTGATTTCTCGAGAAATCCCCCGCGGCCCCTTGGAACCCCGCCCGAAATGCATGTGATTTCGTTGAGTTTTTGTGTTTGAATCTCATGTCCCCTCGGCATACTTGGATGATTGCCAGTGACCCTTCGGTGCTCCTGATCTCGAATCCCTCTCGTTTGAACTTCTTTTTGCTCGTTGCGGTCTGTTAACATTTGAGTTACTCTTATGATTCATATTGATCGATGTGTACTTTGCCTTGACCCTATTTCTTAGGGCCTTCCAGTGATTATCCTTTCGGGCAGCGTCCCGTGTTTAATTAAAATTTAAGTAATAAGAACTACTGTCTTTAGCCTTACACAGTAGTTGTGTTTGGGGGACAGTGGGGGAAATGCTATAGCCTTGCACGGTAGTCGTGTTTGGGTGGTTGGGTCTAGTGGTACCCCCACCTGGATTTGGGCTTTGGGTAGCGGAGGTAGTTAACCGCTCCCGTGTAATGTGAGCTGATCAGTCTCTTTAATTGATGAAACAAAATAAATGAACGTGTTGTTCCTCTTATGCTATTTAGTGCACTTGATGCTTGTTGACTCTTTGTTTAGAGCTCTCTTTCGGTAAAATTGGCTTGGGTTGGTACCCCTTATGCCTGGCTTGTTTTCTGCTAGTTTTCTGCCACTTGTAATTCCTTGCTGAGGCGTTCTTTGTTTTACTGAATGCCTCAGGTTCAGAGCCGTAGCGGCCAGTGGTGTAGCCTGAAGTTCAGAGTTGTAGTAGCTGTTCACCCCGCTGCTGCGAGGTAGTTGTTTTTAGTTACTTCTTGTGCTCAGACATACTAGTTGGTGCCAATGGGTTAGTGTCATGTTGTTGACGCCCATTGTGCCCCTTTTTATACTTTATAGTTTATTTGCCAGATTATGCCACTATCTTTAGATCTTGTGTATCTTACCCTCTGTGAATGATTTATGTTAGGTACACTATAATTATAAAATGGTTTTTCTTCATCCTCATTGCATTCTTTCTAACTGAAACCCTTAACTTTAAAGTCGCCTAAAGGTATTTTCTACTCTTACAGTATGCCTAGTTATGTGCATATCATTTACTTCATGCTCCGTCGTTTGCATACATGTAGGACTTTAAGTAAACTAAATCAAGTACTTTCCGCTGCAATTATATATACTTTCTCGGTGGACTAGTTGATCCATGAACTGAGAGACACAGTTCTTATCTCAAAACCCCTAATAAATGATTTCAAATGATGACTTATCATATAATCATGTTTGTTTAGTTAAGTAATAGGTTCTCGCCTAAGCGTCTACAGTTGTCTCATGTATGACGTGGCATCATGATGTGTATTTTCTCTTACTCTGATACTCTTAAATTCGGAGAAAATGCGGGTTGTGACACCCTCGGTCACGGCCGTGACACACAAGTCACGCCCGTGACCGAGGGCGTTTAAAAATTATTTTTTTCCCTATAAATAGGGGGGTCGGCTGAAGCATATTTCATCCAGAATTTTGAGTGTTTAGTGTATTTTTGGAGTAGTGTAGAGTGTATGTGAGTTATTTCCTGCATTTCTAAGCAGTTGCTTTCTCTTTCCTAGTCTAGTTGTAATCTTTATTTTGGCAATAAAATAGTTTTTTTTCCTTATCTCAACTTAGTCTTATATAGTTTAGAAGCAGTTTCTGAGTGATATTTCCAAGCCCTATTTTGGGTTCTGAGTGTGTAACAGTACTCTTTTCAGTTTTAATTTTCAGTCTTTAAATTATTATATAAATGTTCTATTACCACCCCCACCCCGGATGAGAGGCTAATTTTCTTTAGCGCTTGATTAAGATGGTTGGGATGGATATTATTTCTTCACTTTTATAAGTATTTCATTTCTATACCACCCCCGTCCCGGATGAGAGGCTAAGAACCTTTTAGCGCTTGATTAAGACGGTTGGGACGAATAATATTTTTTTTTATATAAGTCTTTTAATCTTTCTTCCACGCCTATATCCACTGAAATTGTTAATATGTATTTTCCTTTTACTTATGTCGTCTCCATTCCGATGAGTGGCTAATTTCCTTTAGTGCACGACGTCGAAGAGCATTGGGACAAATAAATAGTTTTCTAAAAATTAAAATATCTCTTTTCTAAAAATAATTAACGAGCTTAAGGTTTACCCTAGAAAAAGGTTGAGTGGAACCATATAATCGATATATGGTTCTCATTTCCGTTTCCATACACTAGTTAGCCGGGAGGCTCGTGCGTATGGATTGATCGCTCACAGGTAAAGAGAAGTGCGCTTTACCCTCGAGGGAGGATGAGGTAAGTCTCCCGAATTGGAAATAAAACACCAATAGAGGGGTTCACAACATAAAGCGAGTATTAAAGAGATTCGATTAAAGAACGAGAGTTCAGTAGAATATTCGTAATCTCAGGTGGGCGTACCCTCGAGAGAGGAGCGTTCAAACTTATGTAACCTCCACGGCCAAGCCATTTTAATATTTTGAAAAGTCATATCTTTTACTTCTAAAAAAGACTATTTTCGTCTCAAGGTAATTCGACATTGGGCGCTATCTTCATCATCATTTAGAACTCTGGTTATACGAATATTATCGCTCTATAAAATAAAAAATCAACTCAAAATATTACTCCGATAAAATAATAGTTTATTCCTTAAAAGTAGAAGTAATCAACAAGATCCGCGAAAATATACGACCTCCATATTTTCTAAAACAAAATATCATGTATTACACACGATAAGGTATACTTGCCTTTATCAAATGATTAGTTTGGATTATAATTAAACAAAAGCTTTTCAAATCCAAAACTTGGAAAACTCTCCTTTGCTATTTTAAAAAATCAATAGAATTCGGCGTCGTAGTCGGGGCGTAATCATCAATACTTCGAAAGAAGAAAAAGACCGTTACTTTTATCTTTCGATAGGATAACGGTTAGTTTCTCCAATTAGGAGTACTTGCGAAACTCTTCAAAAACACCCGCCTAATTCTAATCTCGTCATATAAAGGTTGCGCAAACCCGAAAAAAGAAGTTTTCCAAATTCAATTATCAAGTTTTTGGCACCGTTGTCAGGGACTCATTGCCGTTATTTTGAAAAAAAGGAATTACTATTAATTTTATTATATATATTTACAAATAAAAACAAACAAAAAATAGAAAACACCAAAACCAAATAAAATAATTTTTATCATTAGTATTTGACTCGGGGAAACTCCTCAGACGATTCGAATATCCCCTTTAACCCCGAAATCGAGCGCACCATTCGTGAGCGCCTCCGATTTTGTAATCAAAACTTACTCGAGTTTCCCGAAGAGTCTATCAGAGATACTTACACAGAATCTATGACCGATCCAATTCCAGATGCGGCCCCACCACGGACCATGACATATTATGCCAGGCCGAATTTGGAGGATACCAGATCGAATATTACACGCCCAACAGTGACTAATAATAATTTTGAAATAAAATCTAGCATCATTCAAATGGTACAACAGTCAGTCCAATTTGACGGTTTTGCCGGATGAGGATCCGAATTTACACCTTTCTAGTTTTTTGGAAATTTGCAATATTTTTAAGATTAATGGCGTTACTGATGACGCTATTCATCTACGCATATTTCCATTTTCGCTGCGGACAAAGGCCAAAGAGTGGTTAAGTTCTCTTCCCAGAGGATCCATAACTACGTGGGCCCAATTGACAGAGAAATTTCTAACAAAGTATTTTCCCCCGTATAAAACCGCTAAACTACGCGACTTGAGAACGTTTTAAAGAGTTCTTGCGTAGGTGTCCTCATCACGCGCTGCCGTCCTGGCTGTAGGTCCAAACGTTCTATAATGGTTTAAATTTCTCAACGCGACAGATGATCGATGCGGCCGCCGGTGGAAAGTTAAACAACAAAACCCCGGAGGCCGCTCAAGCTCTGTTCAAAGAAATGACAATGAACGCCTATCAATGGAATGCGCCTAGATCGCGCCCTAATAAACCAACTGGGATATATGAAGTGGATGCCACTTCTCACTTAGCCTCTTAAGTCGAAAGGTTAAGTAAGCAAGTGACAAAGATGACTGCTTCCTCCTCCGCTCCCGCTTGGCCTCCAGTTAATAGTTATAATCATGTCGAAGAAACTATAGATTACTTAGGCAACCCCGTTCGCCCCCTTCAACCCAATAACAATCTGTATAGTTATAATTACAATCCGGGTTGGAGGAACCACCCAAACTTCTCCTGGGGCAATCCTAACAATGCTCAGAGGCCCCCAAATGTGAATCCACACAGATTTCTGCAAGGATATCTGAACAGATTCCAGCCTCCACCTCCAAAACCTTCTCCGCTTGAAGATATTTTTGCTAAATACGTTGCGTCCTCTGAGTCAAATATTCAGAATATTACCGGATCGATTAAAAACATGAAATATCAGGTTGGACAGCTGGCAAAGATGGTCTCCGAGCGGCCATATGGAGCTCTACCAGGGAACACGGAGCCGAACTCCAGAGAAATGCCAACGCCATAAACCTTCGCAGTGGCAAGGAGGTAACCTCCCCAAAACTAGTTCAGCCCAAGGTACATATTTCGACACCAACCCCTCCACCCTCACTCTCGATAGATGAATCACCGAGTATCCCAACTGTGCCGAACATTTTTATCCCGTCCCTTCCTTATCCCTCAAAAATAAACAACGAGCGGAATGACGAGCATTATAAAAAATTCATACAAATTTTAAATCAAATCCACATAAATGCTCCTTTCTGCGAGGTACTCTCCCAAATGCCGAAATACGCGAAATATCTTAAATAGTTGCTTTCTAATAAAAAGCGACTCGAAGATGTTTCACGTGTTTCCCTTAATGCGGAATGCTCGACTGTTCTCCTTAACAAATTGCCTCCAAAACTGAACAACCCGAGACGATTCTCTATCACGTGCCTCTTCGACAATATGTTAATAAAGTACACTCTAGCCGACTTGGGCGCTAACATCAATTTGATGCCTTTCTCCCTTTTCAAGAAACTCGATTTGGGCGTCCCAAGCCCGACAAAGATGATCATCCAACTCGGGGATCGCTCAGTAAAGTACCCGATAGGGGTAGTGGAGGATGTTCTGGTCAAGGTCAATAAGTTTATCTTTCTGGTAGACTTCGTCATCCTGGACATAGAGGAGGACGCTAAGGTACCTATTATACTCGGCCGCCCTTTCCTCGCCTCTCGTGCGTTAATCGATGTTAGTTACGGTCGCCACCTCCTTCGCGTCGGAGATGGTGAAGTTACTTTGCATATTAATCCCTCGATGCAGAACGCCCTATCGATCGTTGATTCCGGTTATAACCCGGAACCCGCGTTTGACGAGGAATGTTCTTCGCTTACTTAATTTCTCTCCTTAGCTTTAGATGATTCGGATTTAGCGAATCTACTTTGTCTCGACGACATGCCGAAGGATTCGCCATTCGAACCCTTCGATTAGAAGCTTTAAAAATAAAATCATCATATGAAGAACTGCCAGTCCTCGAACTAAAACAACTCCCTGATAATTTGAAATATGTTTTCCTCAAAAAAGACTTAAAACTTCAAGTTATTATCTCTTCCACTTTAAGTGATTCAGAGACCTCTGAATTAGTCGAAGTTTTAAACAATCACCACCGTGCAATTGCCTGGCAGATTTTAGATATCAGGGAAATAAACCCCTCCTTCTGTACCCAGAATTTTTTGGTGGAAGATAACCCCCGCAAAACCATTCAGCCTCAACGATGACTTAACCCGAATTTGCGGGATGTCGTTAAGACTGAGGTTATAAAATTTCTTGACGTGGGAATTATCTATCCTATATTCGACAGTACGTGGGTAAGTCCCATACAAGTCGTCCCCAAAAAGGGCGGCATAGCAGTCCTGGAAATGAGAATAACGAATTGATTCCAACTAGTACTGTTACGGGTTGGAGGCTGTGCATCGATTACCGAAAATTAAATGATGCCACTAGAAAAGACCACTTCCCCCTACCGTTCATAGATCAAATCCTGAAGCGTCTTTCAGGTCATCCTTTTTATTGTTTTCTCAATGGTCTATCGGGGGTTTTCCAAATCCCTATTTCGCCCGAAGACCAAATAAAATAACTTTTACTTGTCCTTTCGGCACCTTCGCATATCGAAGGATGTCGTTTGGCCTTTGCAACGCGCCAACTACATTCCAAAGATGTATGCTGGCGATATTCGGAGAGCTCATAGAAGATATAATGGAAGTCTTTATGGATGACTTCTCCGTTTTCGGAATCTTTTTAAAAACTGCTTACAAAATTTAGATAGAATTCTCCAGCGGTGTGAAAAGATGAATTTAGTTTTAAACTGGGAGAAATGCAACTTCATGGTCTGAGAGGGTTTGGTCCTCGGCCATTAGATTTCTTCCAAGGGGATGGAGGTCGATAAGGCCAAAGTCGCCATAATTGAACAACTTCCCGTACCTTCGAACGTAAAATCTATACGAAGTTTTCAGGGCCACGCGGGTTTCTACCGATGCTTTATACAAGATATTTCTAAAATAACAAAACCTCTAATCCACCTCTTGTAGAAGGATTCTCTGTTCATTTTTGATGTCGCCTGCGTAGAGGCGTTTAATTTTATAAAAAAAACAACTTATCCAGATTGGTCCCTTCCGTTTGAAATCATGTGCGACTCAAGCGATATTGTGGTAGGAGCCGTATTAGGCCAACACATTAATAAATATTTTCATCCAATCTATTACGCTTATCGCACGCTCACAGCCGCACATGCTAACTAAATAATGACGGAAAAGGAACTTCTCGCCGTCGTATTTGCCTTTGATAAGTTCAGGCCCTACGTAACACTTTCAAAAGTAATCATTTTTACTGACCACTCCGCCCTAAAATATCTTTTGGCCAAGGTAGATGCCAAGCCCCGCCTGCTTTGATGGATTCTCCTTTTACAGGAATTTGACTTAGAGATCAGGGATAAGAAAGGGGCTGAAAATTTGGCAGCTGACAACCGCTCATGTTTTGAACACCCCGCAGCAGAAGCGCTCCTCGAACCTGAAATAGACAATAGATTTCCTGAGGAGCATCTCTTAACCGTAAATCACATAAAAACTTCTTCCACTCCTTAGTTTGCAAACTACGCCAACTATCTAGTTGCACGGGTCCTTCCAAAAGATTTTTCGACACAGCAAAAGAAGAAATTTTTTTCTTATTTACAAAATTACTTTTTGGAGGACCTCTTTCTCTTTCGCATCTGCGCGGACCAAGTGATATGAAGATGCATTTCCAACGAAGAGGGTGCGCAAATTTTGCGACACTGCCATGAAGGACCGGCCGGAGGCATTAGCAAGCCAACCGGACCGCGCGAAAAGCGTTAGAGGCGGGCTTTTATTGGCCCACTCTCTTTAAAGATGCTCACACTTTTGTGAGTAAATGCGATAGCTGCCACTGGTCGGGTAACATCTCTCGTCGTGATGAGATGCCCCAAAACCTTTTTCTCGAGTGTGAAATCTTCGATTTGTGGGGCATAGATTTTGTAGGCCCCCTACCTTCTTCTTTTAATAATCGCTATATTTTAGTGGCGTTCGACTACGTATCTAGGTGGACGAAAGTGCAAGCTCTGCCCACCAACGATGCGCGAGTCGTCGTCCATTTTCTGAAAAAATTATTTTCTCGCTTCGGCACGCCCCACATAATAGTAAGTGATAGGGGTACACACTTCTGCAATGCCCAATTTACAAAAATTTTATCTAAATACGGCGTCACGCACAAGCTCGCCACCGCCTACCACCCCCAAATGAGCGGCCAAGTGACCGTAAATCACGAGATTAAACGTATTTTGGAGAAAACTGTTTCTTTGAATAGGAAAGATTGGTCCATCAAACTCGACGACGCATTGTGGGCATATCGTACGATATACAAGACCGCTATCGGTTGTACGCCCTATCGATTAGTCTACGGCAAAGTGTGCCATTTACCGATAGAGTTAGAGCACCACGCTTTTTAGGCCTTAAAATTTTTAAATCTTGATTCGAACTTAGCGTTCGAGAGTAGGAAATTCCAACTAAATGAACTCGACGAATGGCGTGCGAATGCTTATGAGAGTAATAAATTTTATAAGGAGCATTCTAAGTTCTACCTTGATCGAAAAATAAAATTTCCCAAAACATTTACGTTGGGCGATCTTGTCCTACTTTATAATTCCCGCCTTCATCTTTTTCCGGGTAAGCTATAATCCTGATGGTCCTGCCCCTTTGAATTCAAAGAGGTTTGGCCGTATGAGACCGTTCTTATCTCCCACCCCGAAAAAGGCAAATTTAAAGTCAATGGGCATCGTTTAAAACTTTACATTGCGGGCGATCTAGTGGGCGATACTATCGAATCCTTAACCCTCCCGAATTTCTAATCTCACCACGCCAAATTAGTCAAGCTATGCGACGGTAAACACAGCTCTTGTGGGAGGCACCCCACATCTATCTAATTTTATTATGCTTTTTATGTGTTTTTTGTAGGGTTCCTTCCGGCCCCGCCAACTTTAGTTCAGGGAAGCCTTTTTGCTCTCTCTCTCTCTCTCTATTTTTTTGTACATACTACTTTTTTATTTTCCCTTCTTCATACTTAATTTACAATATTGGGGACAATGTTGAGTTTTAAGTAAGGGGGTGTTTTTCCCGTTTGTAAATTTAACATCATAATGTTTTACTTCATGTAAATATAAATTTGCAAAACAACAAATTTTTTTCCAAAAATATCTTTATTTCATAGTATAAACATGCAAAGGAAAAAAAAACAAATTGCAAAAACCCCAAAATTTTTCAAAACAAACAAATATATATCTATATAGTATTTTTAGTAGTTAAAAAACAAAACAAAACACCAAAAAATATCTTTATTTCGTAGTATAAAAATGCAAAAAACAAAAAAAAATTGCAAAACCCCCAAAATCTTTCAAAACAAACAAATATATATCTATATAGTATATTTAGTAGTTAAAAAAACAAAACAAAACACCAAAAAATAATAATAACACCCTACTTTACTTTTACTTTTATTCTTAAAGCATTTAGTTTCGAGAATATCTATTTGTGGCTTTTCATAATCGCTAGTTTTACTATTTGTTTATTTATCATAGATCGATAGATTTAAACGTTTGGGGTTAAGTTTTAAAAAATATCTTGTGTTTTCAATTTAAATAGAGGCTTTGTTTTCAAGCACTACTTCTACTAGCTAAAATAGAGGCATGTGTATTATGTTGTCAAAACAATTTTAGACCGCAATTATCCCTACTTTATGTCTTTAGGAATCCAGGAATATTCAATATACTAAGGTTGCTCTCAATTTTTTTTATTCTAGATTTTTTTTCTTGAAAACCCCTTGTATGCACCAATTTAACATGGCAAATAAAAAAACAAAAGAAGAAAAAGATCATATGTCAATGAGAATAAGAATTCAATCCGTAAACATAGGCACCCAATAAAAATTTAAATGATCTTATGTCAATAGAAATAAGATTTCGTTCTGTAAACATAAGCATTAGATTAATAAAAACAAAAGAATTAGTTTTCTCTCGTAAATCACGGGGGCACCAAAGAAAGCTAAAACGAAGGGGTGGAAGGATAAAAACCATCACCCCTAATTCAAAAACTCTTCTTTTTGCCAAGGCTTTTTACCCCCTTTCCCTTAGCCAATTTATTGTATCTAGTTTTAATTCAAAAAATCATTTGAGAGCATAATTAGTAACTTGTATTTTTCCTTCACGTTACTTTAAATAAAGGTTCTTATGATTTTGATCTAATCTCGCTTACTAATGATTACAATTTTGCTTGCTATTTGGTTAATTAAGAAGTCTTTTGACTAAGACATTTCTTTCTACTTAATTCATTTGCATAATTTAGGACTTAACTCTTATAACTCCGAATTTTTATTTTTCAGTCTCTTATGATTAAAATAAAACAATAGCCAAAAATTAGAACTTATGTTAATCCCGTATGGATCTCTCTTACTTTTGCTCTGGAATAGCAAAAGCTTAAGTATGAGGATATTTGATGAGTAGTAAAATATATGTATTTTTAGTATTGTTATTAGTATAGTTTTAATTAATATTGTGAATTTTCTATGTAAATTAATGAATAAAGTGCTTGTTTTTATTATTTCTTTACTAACTTAGTTTTATTTTTGTTTTTGCAGATTTTGACAATTTTTCTCAGGTCACGCCCCTCGGTCACGCCCATAACCAAGGGCGTGTAAATTTAAAGAGCAATCTCAACGGTCACGGTCAAATTCAGAACAAATCCCGACGAATTGATCAAGTCACGCCTGTGACATTTCGGGTCACGCCCGTGTACTCCTGGTAAAGACGAATAGGCTGCGTGATCAAGCCGAATCGCCCTGATTTCTCGACGAATAAATTCACGCCCATGTCAAAAATGGTCATGCCCGTGTTCCGCCAATCAGCTAGCGTGACACGCTCGAAGTCACGACCCATAATGTTGTTGACGTCTGTCGCCCAAGGTCACGCCCGTGACATTTCAAGTCACGCCCGTGTACAACCATATTTGGCAGCAGATCCTTCCAAAAGGCGACTGAAGCGACCTCTACAGCACACGCAAAAGTCACACCATCGGTTACGACCGTGACACACAAGTCACGCCCGCGAGCGAGGGCATGTAAAAATAAATTTTTTCCCTATAAATAGGGGGTTCGGCTGAAGCTTATTTCATCCAGAATTTTGAGTGTTTAGTGTATTTTTGGAGTAGTGTAGAGTGTATGTGAGTTATTTCCTGCATTTCTAAGTAGTTGTTTTCTCTTTCCTAGTCTAGTTGTAATCTTTATTTTGGCAATAAAATAGTTTTTTTCCTTATCTCAATTTAGTCTTATATACTTTAGAAGCAGTTTCTGAGTGATATTTCCAAACCCTATTTTGGGTTCTGAGTGTGTAACACTCTTTTCAGTTTCAAATTGTAGTCTTTAAATTATTATATAAATGTTCTATTACCACCGCCATCCCGGATTAGTGGCTAATTTTCTTTAGCGCTTGATTAAGATGGTTGGGACTGTAACATCCCGATTCAAGCTAGACCCCTTGTGCGCATTTTTGAGTCAAGCGAGTTGACTCGGGCTCGGGGTGTACTGAGGGCCAGGCTTGCACCTGAGCCGGTGAAGTGCACTCGACGAATGCGGCGAGTACCATTTCTATTCTTTGTCCCGATGCTTACTATATCAGGATCAGAGCCATCCGGAGAGCATAATTTGAGCAATAGAACTCGAAGGAAGTGTGCCGCCTTGAAGGAATTATAGTGCGTACGTTAGCTCAAATGACATGGTGTTCAAATAGCGTATATATGAAGTTGGCCAAAAACAGTGGCCTCTAGCTACTCGGCGCCTCAAATATGATTATTGTGCAAATTACCTTATAATCGGACTTAGTCAGTTTTGTTAGACACGTGAAGCCTATACGAGTTCAACGAAACTGCCCGCGCTCGATTCGGATGAGAATCGGCGAAATTATAACATGGTCTGTGAATAACATATTTATCCAAAATGGTTAAATTGACCAAACGATCTCGCAATTGACCCCAGTCAGTCTTGTTAGACTCGTAATAATAGTATGAGTTCAACGAATCTATCCGTTCGCGATTCCGACGTCATTTGGACAGTTTTCACGTCTAAGTCAAATTTGGCCGCAAATGCTCCGACAAGCATACATTGAGCAAACGAACTCGGAATTGATCCCGGATCATCCTGGAGGATGCGTGTCGACGAGACGATCAAAGCGAGCCCGTCCGGGACAATTTTCGAGTCCTCTAAGACGAGTTATGACCGTTTAATGCAAATAATAATAATAATAATAATAATAATATTATATAATATATTATATATATATATTATAAGTTAGGTTAGAATTACATTACCCGGTCCCCTTCCCTCCTCCCTTGCGCCGTCAGCCAGAGGGTCTCCCCGATCCCTCTTCCTCCCTCCGGCGCGCCACCTTCGGCAAGGCCAACTCCGAGCTCCGGCAACCCCTCCTCCTTCACCTCATGACTCCGGCGCAGCCCTCCTCGCGGTCGGCGCCTCTCTCTCTCTCTCTCTCTATAGCCATGGCTGATCCAAGATCCAGATCTGATCTCCCTCCTCTCCTCCGATCTTTCTCTCTCTACAACTCTCCTCTTTGGTCGGCGCTTCCGGTGAGCTTCCAAGCGGCGATCTCTTTCTCCAGCGAGGTCCATATTCTCTTCGGGCAAAGCCTCCCCTTTCATGGCCGAAATCTCCGGCGAGCTTCCTCCATGGCCGCCCCTCTACAAGATCCAACCACCTCTCCCATGACCAAGCTCCTCTTTCGGCGAGATCTCTCCTTTTTCCAGCGGTCTCTCTCTTCAAACAGTCGTTGCCCTTCACCATTCTGCAACCCGACGTCCACCTCTCCAAAATAGAGAGCGACCTCGCTCTCCAGGCCGAAAACAGCCCACTTAAGAAGGACGACACCACATCGACAACGTCCGACGAGATCCTGATCTGCGTGATCCGTCCATGACCGGGAGTGACGGACAAATGCCGCATATGCGGCTATTGGGTTGCATGCATGGACACTCGGTGAGCTTCCTCCCCTCTACCTTGGTGCTAGTTTCTTAGATCAAATTAGGCGAGACGTCGAACTCAATTGAGTTGATTTGAGAGCAAGCCATGGAGGGATGGCTGAAATATGTGTTCTGATTATTTATTCCGGTCATCTCCGGTCACCGATTCGCCGCCCGTCGATGCACCTCATATACGAGGAAGGGGCGGTGGTCTTTGTTGGTCGTACGAGAAATAAGGTGGTTGATGTGAGAGTTTTTATTGACTCCAGGTCAGGCAATTCACAGCCCCAGGCTGGAGGAAGAAGATGACCGGACGTTGTTCGATCAACACTTAGACTGTGTAGTTTATATTAGTTACTGATAAATAATATGTTTAGCGCGCGGCGTTGAAGGCGTACGGATTCATATTAATTTGGCGATTTACCTTGTTTTGTTTATCGGAAGATGTTTGTAATTGGTAGATAAATGTTTGATGACAATATGAACACCTCTCTTAAATTTCATAATTTTCGGATATGGGCTTGCTGTGATTTGTCAATATTAAGTTATAAAATTATTGTGCCGTAAAAGGTTATCATGATTATTCCGAATGAACTGAGATTTTGTGTAAACGCTCAAGATGCTAACCATGACATACAGTAGAAATTTTATAGGTCTTGGGTTTGATATAGCTACTCGATTAATCACTTGTTCAGTGACGCTCTAGGACAATAAGTATGTGCATGAAACTTTAGGCAAGTAGTGATTTGAACAGTGCTCTGATTTACATTATATATAAAGGTTATTATTTTGATTCTAATATAACATTGGAGGTGATTGACCTAAATATTGGGGCAAATTATGTAATGAACCTAAAACTTGCTAATTGGAGGTCGTTTGTACATGTTCTCATGATGGTAAGACACAACTTGACAGTACTCGTAGAAATAGAATACTTAACCGTCAACTTCATGGTTGATTCTTCAATGATATGAGACTCATAAATTTCAGTGTTTATGATCAGCTTTGTATACACTCCTACCAGTCAACTAATGCTGACTATAAGACATGCTAGTTCCACTAATGTGGAGGATTATATTTATATGAGGTCGGGATATGCACCTGGGGATCATACTGTTCGTGATGTGTCGTTAGATGAATAACTACATTGTAAAACCACTCTTTTTACCCAAGTGTTCGGATGTGATGAACGATTGATGGCCTAGAATGAATTAACATTTAAATATATATGTTGAATCTAACAGGGTTGAGTAAGAAATAACCCTTGACTAAAAGTAGAGCTTAGTCATTGATCTTTAGTTTTGAGGACATGATATTGTGCTCAAGTAGTCCTTAGGTTAGGTTCGTAGGAAGTGAAATCTCAGGACTTGTGTGTCTCACTGCTTAGAGTATGCTAATTCCCTACGGGTAGCATTGAGGGTTTGGTTTAGTGATTGGGATGGGTCGACATCCTAAGTTAATGTGGGAAGGGACTCAGTTTGGAGCCCTTGCTTGCTTAAGAGAATTGAGTTAGTCCTGCGAGCGATAGACTCGAGATCCTATTGGGAGGACTGGGGTTGTCCTGCAAAAGGTAGGTTCCATGTTATATAAGGAGTACTGGTCGAGTCCTCCGAGCCAAGAGTTTGGTGTTTCACTTAGAGGCATTGTTGTATCAGATAGTACGCAGATACCCTGTGTGTTCTTAGGGGCGTACAAAGGTCTAGGTTGGGTGGTGTTACACAAGCCTAGAAGTGGACAGCCCGGTCCACTGCCCTGTTGCCTCAACTGGGTACCTGAGCGGAGTCTCGAATAGAGGGATAGAGGTGGTGCTTACCAGATAGTACGCAGATACCATGTGTGTTCGTAGGGGCGTACAAAGGTCTAGGTTGGGTGGTGTTACACAAGCCTAGAAGTGGACAGCCTGGTCCACTGCCCTGTTTGCCTCAACTGGGTACCTGAGTTGACACACTCGAATAGAGGGAACTATAAAAGGTCTGTACGTACAGAGTCGTGTGCGTGAGTTGCATCATTGCATTGCACATTATAGCATAACATACTTGCATAAAACAGAGACCTCATCGTATAAATTAGTATGAGCTCTTTTATACGATGAGTTTACTTCTTGCCAGATCCCTTAGCTTATGTGTTTGTGTGTGTATACACATAAGTTAAGGTTACTTTTCTAGCTGCTTAGACTCTTTTATAATTGTGGGTGTATACTCACATTGACGCTCGTTTATATACTACTTACTTCTGTACTAATACACTGCTAGTATAGATGTGCTCTTATATACATGTTGTTAGTTATTGATATACACTGTTAGGTTAGTAATACCTCCTTGTCACCTGCATAATGTACTTACTGTTATATTGCAGCTTCTCTTTCTTTCCTCCCACACGGTGCCTAAGAGTCGCCGGGGTGAGAGGATGGGAATCCACTTAGTCTTTATGACTAACGGTTCTTACACCACTATTTTTTGGAGCACACCCAGCTGGAGCAGTATCGGACAGATCTGTGTGATAGGACTTGGAGACATGTTGCAGCTTTTGCAACAACACCTTCTGACACGGTTGTGAGGGATTGTAGTTCTTGTTGTAGACTTCCGTTATACCTTATTCTTGTATATTTGGGAGCTCTTTTTGCTTCCTGTCATTTATATATTTTGTGGACATTTATACTTTGTGAATTATGGACTCTTGAAAATATTCAATTTATTGATGGGTTGGCAAATGATATTGGTAATAGCCGGCAGAATAGGCGTCTTGTAGTACAGGTTAGCCCGTGTGCTGACACTACCGCAAGGCGGCTCTTCTGGGCATAAGACTTCCCTCGGTCGTGTTGTGTGTTCCGGGAGGGGGGTCTTATAGGGACGGATATTATTTCTGCACTTTTATAAGTATTTCATTTATATACCACCCCCGTCCTGTATGAGAGGCTAAGAACTTTTTAGCGCTTGATTAAGATGGTTGGGACGCATATTATTTCTTTTTGTATATAAGTCTTTTAATCTTTCTTTCATGCTTATATCCGTTGAAATTATTAATAGGAATTTTCCTATTATTTATGCTGTCTCCATTCCGATGAGTGGCTAATTTCCTTTAGCGCACGACGTCGAAGAGCATTGGAAAAAATAAATAGTTTTCTAAAAATTAAAATATCACTTTTCTAAAAATAATTAACGAGTTTAAGGTTTACCCTAGAAAAACATTGAGTGGAACCATATAATCGATATATGGTTCTCATTTCGGTTTCCATACACTATTTAGCTGAGAGGCTCGTGTGTATGGATTGATCACTCATGGGTAAAGAGAAGTGCGCTCTACCCTCGAGGGAGGATGAGGTAAGTCTCCCGATTTGGAAATAAAAACCCAATAGAGGGGTTCACAACATAAAGCGAGTATTAAGGAGATTCGATTAAAGAACGAGAGTTCGGACGAATATTCGTAATCTCAGGTGGGCGTACCCTCGAGAGTGGAGCGTTCATACTTATGTAACCTCCACGGCCAAGCCGTTCTAATATTTTGAAAAGTCATATCTTTTACTTCTAAAAAAGACTATTTTTGTCTCAAGGTAAATCGACATCGGGCGCTATCTTCATCATCGTTTAGAACTCTAGTTATACGCATATTATCGCTCTATAAAAGTAAAAAA
Organism: Dactylorhiza incarnata; assembly: GCA_033032865.1. Taxonomy (NCBI): domain Eukaryota; kingdom Viridiplantae; phylum Streptophyta; class Magnoliopsida; order Asparagales; family Orchidaceae; genus Dactylorhiza; species Dactylorhiza incarnata. The sequence goes on from JAWHQI010000067.1 coordinate 839,059, forward strand.
TCAACTCAAAATATTACTCCGAGAAAATAATAGTTTATTCCTTAAAAGTAGAAGTAATTAACAAGATCCGTGGAAATATACGACCTCGATATTTTCTAAAACAAAATATCATGTATTACACGGGATAAGGTATACTTGCCTTTATCAAATGATTAGTTTGGATTATAATTAAACAAAAGCTTTTCAAATCCAAAACTTGCAAAACTCTCCTTTGCTATTTTAAAAAATCAATAGAATTCGGCGTCGTAGTCGGGGCGTAATCGTCCATACTTCAAAAGAAGAAAAAGACTGTTAATTCTATCTTTCGATAGGATAACTGTTGGTTTCTCCAATTAGGAGTACTTGCGAAACTCTTCAAAAACACCCGCCTAATTCTAATCTCGTCATATAAAGGTTGCGCAAACCCGAAAAAAATAATTTTTCCAAATTCAATCATCAACCATCACCAGGTTCAGACTAATAACTGCTAGTCATGCTCACAGCATCTGAGACATCAGGTCAAGTACACAACATTGCATACATGATTGATCCAATTGCCGAAGTATATGGAATCAACTTCATGCGGACCTTACCTTCCAAAGATTTAGGACACTGGTCCTTAGAGAGACTTACACCATGTGACATGGGTAAGAATCCCTTCTTGGACTCATGCATGTTGAACCGTTTCAACACCTTCTCAATGTATGTACTTTGGTTCAAACCCAGCAACTTCTTCGATCTATCTCTATAGATCTTAATACCAAGTATGTAAGTCGCTTCACCCAAGTCTTTTACAGAAAAGTAGTCCCCTAGTCTGTTCTTAACAGTTTGTAGGGTCGGAATGTCATTCCTGATCAACAGTATGTCATCCAAAACAATATCAGGAAAATGACAATGCTCCCACTAATCCTCTTATAAACACAAGGCTCATACTCATTCTTAATGAAACCAAACTCTTTGATTTTCTCATCAAAATCCAGATTCCAACTTCGAGAAGCTTGTTTCAACCCATAAATGGATTGATTCAACTTACATATTTTAGTGGCTTCATTTGGAGATACAAAACCCTCGGGTTATGTCATATACACTTCCTCAAGGAGGTTTACATTAAGGAAAGACATTTTGACATCCATTTGCCAGATCTCGTAGTTATAATACGCAGCAATAATAAGTAGAATTCTGATGGACTTGATCATAACAACGGGGCAAAAGGTCTCGTCATAGTCAACACCATGAATTTGCTGAAACCTTTTGCCACCAACCGGCCTTTGAATGTTTGTACATTCCCATCTATGTTGGCCTTCTTCTTGAAGACCCACTTGCATCCTATCGATCGTACCCCTTCAGGTGGTCCCACCAAGGTCCAAACCTAGTTTGCATACTTGGAGTCCATTTCAGATTTTATGGCATCTAGCCACTTCTCAGAGTCTGGTCCATTCATAGCCTCTTGGTAGGTTGTAGGTTCATCATCATGATCCATAAATAACACGCTTCCTATTTGAGGTATGAGAAATCCATATCTCTCAGGCTCAACTCTAGTTCTACTAGATCTACGTATGACTTGTGTTTCTTGAGCAGTTTCTCCAACTACAACAGATTGTAGTCCTTGCTCAGGTTCCAATTCTGGTTCATTCATTATTTGTGGTTCTTAAACTTCTTCAAGTTCTACCTTGGTGTTTTCTCTAGACAGAAACTCTCTCTAGAAAAGCATAACTCCTCGCGATAAACATTTTGCCCTCGGATCGCAGGTAGAAGTAATACCCTTTAGTTTCCTTAGGATATCTTACAAGATAACATTTATCTGATTTGGGTTCCAGCTTGTCAGACATTTGATGTCGTACGTATGCCTCACAACCCCAAATATTAATGAAAGACATACTATGACACTTTACAGTCCATATCTCATATGGTGCATTTTGAACCATCTTCGTTGGAGCTCGATTTAGTGTGAAAGCAACAGTCTCTAGAGCAAAACCCCAAAAGGAAATGGGCAAATCTGGATGACTCATCATGGACCATACCATGTCTAACAAATTACAATTCCTCCTCTCAGACACACCATTATGTTGTGTTGTTCAGGGCAGAGTGATCTGTGATACAGTACCATACTCATTCAGATGATCACGAAACTCATGACTCAGATATTCACCACCTCGATCAGATCAGAGTGCTTTTATTCTTTTCCTAGTTGGTTCTGTACTTCATTCTGAAACTCCTTGAACTTTTTAAAGGATTCAGATTTGTTCTTCATAAGAAACACGTATTCATATCTAATGAAATCATTAGTAAATGTAATGAAGTAGTGAAACCCACCTCTAGCCATATAAGTCATGGATTCGCACACATCACTATGTATGACACCCAAAAGATCATCAACCCTCTCAGTATGACCAATAAAAGGAGCTTTAGTCATTTTGCCTAATAAGCAAGACTCGCATCTCTCAAATGATTCATAATCAAATGAGTCCAGTAGTCCATCTCTATGGAGCATGGATATGCGTTTCTCATTTATATACCCAAATGACAATGCCAAAGGTACGTAGGATTCGAGTCATTTTTTTAGTCTTTTAGTATATTCTACATTATAGATCAGATGGTCTAAGTTCAAAACATATAAACAATTAAACAATTGGGCTACACCATAACAAACATGATTCATAAAAATTGAACAACAATTGTTCTTAATTATAAATGAAAAACCTTTTATATCAAGACATGAAATGGATATATTGTTTCTAGTTATGGCTGGAACAAAATAACAGTTATCTAATTTTATTACAAGCCTAGTGGGCAAAGAAAGATGATAGACACCAACGACAACGACAACAACTCTTGCTCCATTTCCAACGCGCAAGTTTACATCTCCCTTACCCAATATTCTTCTCCTTCCCAGTTCCTGCATATTTGTAAAAATGTGAGAACCAACGAAAATACCTGAAGTGTAAGTCATACTTCCCTTCTATTTTTGCAGATCCTCAATATAGAGGGGACGGTTCCTCCTTCAATCCCCTCCCTTACCGTAATGGTGGCACTTTCCTTCCTTCGCCAGACCTTTCCTTTTCAGTGCAGAAGATTTGGAAGCAAGATGAGACTTAGATCCTATCTTCGTCTTCTTTGATCCCTTGGCCTTACCCTTGCCTTTATGCACCATCAATAAGGGGCTAACAGGCTTGGCCTTCTTCATATTGTTCTCGACAGTTCTCAACATGCCTAGGAGCTCAAGTAGTGTCTTGTCTATTTCATTCTTGTTATAGTTCAAGACAAACTGCTCATAACTGTCCGACAATGATTGCAGGATCAGATCAGTGGCCAACTCTTGGCCCAAGGGAAAACCCAGTCTTTCAAGGTTCTATATATACCCAATCATTTTGAGTACATGAGTCCCTAATGAGTCTCGAGCTCCCATTTTGCACTGAAATAATGCTTTGGATATGTCAAACCTCTCTTGCCGAGCTTGCCCCTCGAACATTTTCTTGAGGTGCTCGATTATCTCATAACCATGCATGCTCTCGTGCTGCTTTTGAAGCTCAGATGACATGGTAGCAAGCATTAGGCATTCCACATCCAGGGTATCATCCTGATACTTCTTAAATGCATCTTTGTCTGCTCGGGGAGCATTTCCAATTGGCTCTGTGGGGGCTTCCCCTTCCAAGACATAGATCTTGCGCTCTTGCCTGAGGACAATCCTCAGGTTCCTATACCAGTCAAGGAAATTCGTCCCATTGAGCTTGTCCTTCTCAAGGATGGATCTCAGAGACAGAGTGGAGTGTGATGTGCTTGCCATGGAAATTCTACAATTAAATTTGCAAAACATTTCTAGTACTATATTTCAAAGTACATTTTATTTTAATAAGGACTTTTATTAAAATCTCCCACGATTTTATTCAAATTGATAACCCTTAATATCAATTCAGAGAGTTTATGAGATCTACTCTCTTAGTGGACAAGATCCGTATTTCACCGCCATCATGAGTCAGCTTTGGCCGATCACCCACAATGTGGCTATTTAGGTAGACAACATTTGCCAATTGCATCACTATGCAACTCTTATATGGTTGGTGAATAACTCTTTATTTGCATCCATCATATGGTGCAAGCCTACCTTATGCCTCTAAGCACTCAACCTTTGAGGTCACCTAGTTAAGATGGACTCGATGTCGATAGCGGGATATCAAATTAACCGCTCGCACCCTTACCAAGATAGATTAATGCACCTTGCTTTGCCAAGCCCACATTTCATCGATTGAGGCAGGAAGAGTGTCATCAATCGGAAGGCATCTGAATACTTAATATTTATTTTAAGGTATTTTCATGATGATTGATTAACAATTAATCTTGATTAACATTTAAGCAATATGCACACTTTTCACGATCATGAAAGAAATAACAACCATAACCCGGATATATTCCAGATGCACAAAACCATCAACATTTGATGATATGGACTAAATCTGAATATTTATAACATTTCCAAATCTTCGGATTTACATGTACCAGATGCTAGCACAGTTAACACCCTTTATAACAATAGACAAGCTCGTCTCTCTATGCCTTTAGTTACACAAACTAACATAGAGATAGATGGTTACTGCACAGGGAACAATTTCTGAAACATGGAAATAGCAGAAACCTAGCTCTGATACCACTGTTGGGTTTTCCTTACGGGTGTTCACATCATATGTGCGCAACAAATTATACAAGAACAACCCAAAAGAGACATATGGATCTTGCTAAACCATGAATCAAGAAATTGCAACAATAATAAAATTACCTTTGTGGAATTGAGTCAATACTCAATCGGATGCTCCAAGAAAATTCTTCTTGAAATCGGAATCCTATTCCGAGTTCTTCCTTTGTGCTTCCTTCGTCTCTGTCAAGATTGGAATGCTCGTCGGAGGAGTTAGTGTAAAAATAAGTCCACACCTGTACAGAAGTCCACATGAGCGAAGGAGAACCTTAAGCCTCTTGTCCAACAAGAGTTAGGTCGGAGAAGGAGTGCCCTCTACGTCTCCACGGATTGCTAGATCCGACAAAGGAGAGGTGGCGACGAGTCTTCTGGAATAACGACAAGATTGACAAGAACACTTCTTCTTCGATCTCCAAGAATGGCTTCCGATTGACGTACGAGTACAGGTTCGCACTCGCACTTGGGGTCGCATGGGATTGCCTATCTGTTCTCGGGATTTCTATCACATAAAAGTCCTCACAAAACCTAATGCCTCTTACCCTTTTATACCCACGATAATAAGGCAGACAAAATGATGCCGCGGTATCTCCACCACCTGAGGATGATAGTCCAGAAATGGATGTTGTTGGATCTGATGGCGCCCTTAGAGGGGGGGGGGTGAATAAAAGGTTTACTGTTTTTAAGGTAAACTGACAGATTTTATTAAAACAGACAAACTTTTAGGCTCAGTAGCTAACGCCTGACGTTATATAGTTAACGTCGGGTGTTATCTTCCCAAAATATTTTTGCAAAAATATTCAAAGTGATTTTACTTGCAAAATCTTAAGTGAAATAAACTTTCAGGCAATCAGAGATAATAAAATGAGTATTATTTATTTCAAGAAGAAGATTACAAAACATTTAATTTCAATAACGCTTGAAATAAAGGCGACAAGATAAAAACCACTTTTTTGTTCCTTCACCGGTCCTTCTCCCAAGGACTGGTTGGCTATAGCCTATCTATCCCTAGATACGGCCTCTAGCCACCCCTAGATCTACCCTTGACCTAGTCTCCATGCACAAGGCGACAAATTACCCCCTAAGCTGCACAAGGACCTAGTCGCCACACGCAAGGCGGCGAATTCACTATCGTTACAATAAAATATAAAATGATAAAGATAAAATCAGAACAAAAGACTCCCTATATTGAAGAGCACCGAAGGAGATGTTGAAGACACGCTAAGATCATCATCGGAGTTGAAGCGAGCGTCCTTCTTCAAATTGCACCATTGAAAATCTCCTTCTCACTCTTGTTCCTCAATGGTGGTGTTGAGAGTTCTCTCTGAATTCAGAATGAAATGCTCTCTCAGATCTCTGGAATGAAGGCTTCAATGCATCTAACTTGAGCAAACAAAATCAGGTCTTTAAATAGACATGGGAGCTAACGCCCGTCGTTAAGAGTTAACGCCAGCGTTAAGCATCATGCACGGCAGTTGCTGAGATCGTTCAAACTGTCGGGATCATGGCAGATCGTGACTCAACACGGGCATTAAGAGTCAACGATGGCGTTGTCTCCGGCTTCTCGACGGATTCCTTCTCGACGGCATTTCATCTTGACGGATCCTTCTTGATGAAAGTTAACGCGGGGCGTTAACTACTAACGCGGAGCGTTAGCTCTCTTTTCCGCGAATCGTCATCAATCAGCAGCCTGTTCATAGGGTTATATAACTATAGTACCTGCACACTATAAACACAAGCAAGATCAAATACATAGTGTGATTTGTTATTTCTCAAACTATGAGAAGTGGAACACAAGCTCCAACAATCTCACCCTTTTGATAATAACAAATCCACTAATAAGAAATAAAATATAATTAAAGTAGTGTTTATATATGTTAAGCGTGATAAACATACATGCTCCCCCTATGTGGATACTCCCCCTACATGAATGCATTTCCTAATGTACTCCCCCTAAATAAAAGATTTCTTTATTTCTTCAATAATTCTCCCCCTTTTGTTATAATCAAAAGAAGGTGGGATAGAGTCATAGCAATATAAAAAGGGAGTTGTTATTTGTACCCCCTTAATGGATATTTAGACCCATTAAATTTATTTTTATTACCTAATAAAAACTGCCCTAAAATTAATATTTGTACCCCCCACTTCATCGTGCACTCCACCTCCATCTCCGCCCTATTCGCACGATTCTCCGGCGCAAACTGCAGCCGACCACCTTCTCCGGCGGGTCTCCCCTCCTCCAACGCCTCCGGCGGGTCTCCCCTCCTCCAGCGCCGCCGGCGGGTCTCCCCTCCTCCAGCACCTCCGGCGGGTCTCCCCTCCTCCAGCGCCAAGAAGAACTCGACCACCTCTTCCAGCGGGTCTCACCTCCTCCAGCGCCTCCCCTTCTCCAGCGCCGAGAAGAAGACGACCAACTCCTCCAGCAGGGTTCACCTCCTCCAACGCCGAGAAGAAGCCGACCACCTCCTCCGGCGGGGTTCATCTCCTCCAGCGCCTCCCCTTCTCCAGCGGGATTCACCTCCGGCAGTGCACTGTGAGCTATTCATTTTTTTTTTGTTATAAGTTTTTTGATTTCAGATTTTAGGTTATTAGGTTAGGATTTCAGATTTTTAGGTTATGATTTCATATTTTTGGTTATGATTTCAGATTTTAGGTTGTATGATATCAAATTTTTTGGGGATTTCAGATCTTAGCTAACTCCAGAAAATCCTAAGCTTAACAAGTATGATCACCTAATTACTCTTCATTTATGCACAATCAATATTAGATTTGGGAAATATGTTTATATCGTTATTTGTTTTACTTCAGTTAAAGTGCAATGAGTTCAGAGGAGTTCTTGTTATTGGCGAATGAAGAATCATCAAAAGAAATACTTGTGGATGTTGGTATACACTTTAACACAACTTTAAGGTTTCAAAGCAAAGAAAATTTGATTGAGTGGGCTCGAAATATTGCAAGAAAATTGGGGTTTGTTATTATTATCTTAAGGGCAGATAAACTTACTGACAGAGTAACACCTCGAGTTATTTTGGGTTATGACAGAGCCGGGTTACCTCGTGATATTGAAAACAAGAAAGGGTACGTGAAAAAAATATTAGAAAATCTGATATAATTTGTTTTTTGCAGATTTCACTTCGGTTCTTCATATGAGTTCTTCAAGTAACACATCTCATTTAGTTAGAAAATTGTAAGAACTTTTTTTCTTAGCAATTTGATTTTGTATTGCAATTAAAATTTGAAGCATCTTTTCTTGCAGGAATACTTCATTTGGACACAAGATCTTACAAATGGATGCGTTGATTTTGAATGAAGAAATCTAAATTTTGGGGCACAATTATTTTTGTTTTTCATAATGTTTGTTGTTTTAGCAAAACATTCTAAATGAATGTCTACTTCATATGTATGTTCTTATAGTTTTTTCAAGCTTTGGAATTAAAAAGAATATATTCAAAAGAATATTTTCTAAAAAAACGAGAAAAAAATACTAATTTGATGTTTAGAAAATGGGTACAAATATCATGTTTGGGTACAAATATAAATTTATGGGTACAAATATCCATGGGTTAAAATATCCATTAAGGGGTTACAAATAACAACTCCTTATAAAAAATATGCATTTAGTAGAGATAAGAGCAACTTGAGTATAAATAGTGAACACAGCGAAAGCAATTTGTAACATCTTATAGAAATTGTAAGTACAAAATATAATAAGCGTTTAACTCAAATAATTAGATGTTTTGAAAAAAGTTGCAAGTTCATTTGTAATTTGTAACAAAAAGTAGCAAGCAAGATTATAAAAATATCAAGTAAAGATATGTTTACAATGTAAATAAATTTGCATTTCAAGTATACAAAAACATTGTAAAGATCATGCGTTGCTATCTAGTGCATTTACTCATGATTGTAGAAAATTGTATAGAGAATTTTTTAGTCCAATTCTCATGAGTGGAAGTATTATAAATGATAATGATGTGTTCAATAAGTGTGTTTTGATAAAGTATACAAGTGTATAAATCAAACCACATGAAACTATGTAATGTAAGAAGATGACTTGAATTGAACATAAACAACTTTACTTCCACAAATTTCAATGCACATATATATATATATATATATTATTTTTATTTTTAAAGAGAAGTGGTGAAAATTTAGTTTGCACAAGACACTTTACAATTCTTTCCAAGGTGCTCAACCTCACAATGCTCATTAAGACTTATCAGGAGGGTGAGTAGTGCTTGGTGGAGTTAACCTTGTCATTCATTATTTGCTTTTTAAATTAGTGACTAAGGACTCCGAATTCACTTGTTTTTGCAAACATAGAAATTTTATTTTAAATACCACATTTCTCTAAACAAAAGTGCAATAAGATTTAAAACACATGTATATTAACAAAAAGGTGTAGGTGAGAAAATCATTATCAAAGATATACAACTTTACTCATACTTAGAGGCATGTAAAAACATTTCTACACATGTAATCTATAACCAATTTTGTTTTTGCACATTTGAAGATGATATTCAAGGCATGATAAAAACAAAACAATGTTTTTAAGAAACTTGAAGGTTTAAATTAAACATTGTAAAAAAATCTTTACGCAATATATATAATCATCCTTGAAATAAACCTTTAAGCACATATTTATTTATTTTTGTTTTTAATTTTTGAAGTAAATAACAACAAACAAGAAAGAAAGGAAAAAAAATTAAAAGAAAAAAAAAATTGAGCATAGTGGCTAATGCCAGGCGTTAGCTTCTTAACGCCGATACAGAACACTATTTTTTGACTTTTTGAAAAATCTTTTTCATGATACATTTGTAATATAAATAGGCCTTCTTACAGTTGAAATTTTAGACATTATGAAGTTGATATGAAGGCTCTTTTAACGTCTTTTTGGTGGTGTGTCTATAGTTTTTACATTTTTATTGATTTTTGATTTGTTTTTTCTTAAACAAAAACAAACAAATATAACAAAGTACATAAGATAATTTAGATAGACTTTTATAAGGGTTATAGTGACATTTCTAAGACACCTAATTCTAACCTAAGCATGTGAAAAGTGCATCGGGTAGAGGTTTGGTAAAAATGTCGGCAAGTTGTGATTCAGTCCCTATAAAGCTAATTTTAACATGTTCCTTCTTTATATGATCTCTAATGAAATGATGTCGGACATCTATATGTTTCGATATAAAGTGATGTACGGGATTGTTTGTGAGATCTATAGCGCTCTTGTTGTCACACTTTAATTCAATGATATTTAGATGAATACCAAAGTCTTCTAATGTTTGGGTCATCCACAAGGCTTGTGCACAATAACTACCTAGTGCGATATATTTGGCCTAGGTGGTGGAGAGGGTAACAGAATTCTGTTTCCTACTCGACCATGATACGAGTGAAGGGCCTATAAAATGACACGTGCCACTAGTGCTCTTACGATCTAATGAACATCCCGCATAGTCCGAATCAGAAAAATCATGTAGAATAAAACAATCATTATGAGGATACCATAAGCCTAATCTAGACGTTCCATTTAGATATCTAAAAATACGTTTCACCGCTTTTAAATGTGATTCTTTTGGGTTAGCTTGAAATCTAGCACATAAGCAAAAGGAAAACATAATATCGGGTCTAGATGCGCTTAAATATAGCAATGAGCCTATCATCCCTCAATATAATGTTTGATCAATAGAAATACCAGTTTCATCTTTTCCTAATTTTAGTGATGTACTCATTGGTGTATTAGCTTGTTTTAGATTTTCAAATCCAAATCTTGTAAGAATATCATGAACATATTTAGATTGATAAATAAATATACCATCTTGTTTTTATGAGATTTGAAATCCTAGAAAATAAGTGAGTTCTCCTACCAAGCTCATTTCAAATTCATTTTTCATCACTAAAATTACTTCATTACATAACTCTTCATTAGTGGCTCCAAAAATGATATCATCAACATAAATTTGCAATATAATCAAATCATTATCTACATGCTTAATGAAGAGTGTATTATCCGCACTTCCCATTTTCTAACCGTGCTTTATCAAAAATAATGTCAATCTATCATACCAAGCACGCGACGCTTGCTTCAATCCATAAAGCGCTTTCTCTAATTTATACACATGGTTTGGAAATTTTTCATTCACAAAACCAGGGGGTTGTTCTACATAAACTTCTTCTTTATAATACCGTTTAAAATGCACTTTTAACATCCATTTGGAATAATTTAAATCTTTTAAAACTCGCAAATGCAAGAAGTATTCTAATTGATTCTAGACGAGCAACGGGTGCAAAAGTTTCATCAAAATCTTCCCCTTCGATTTGTGAATACCCTTGTGCAACTAGTCAAGCTTTATTCCTTGTAATTTTAGAGTCACCATCTAGTTTGTTTTTGAAAATCCATTTGACTCCAATAACTGGATAATTAGATGGCCTCTCTACTAAATTCCAAACCGTGTTATATTCAAATTAATTTAATTTATCATTCATAGCTAAAAACCAAAATTCATCATTTAAAGCGGTTGAAACATTTTTTGGTTCTATTTCAGATACAAAACAAAGGTTGGAAAAAGACTCATGTAAAGAAGAACGAGTACTTACCCCTTTTGATGGTTCTCCTATCACAAGCTCCTTTGGATGATCCTTAGTAAACTGCAACATGCTTGGAGGAACATATTCTACCTTCTCATTTTCTTTCTCCTCTTTTTCTTCTTCTTTTTCTCCAAGTGATTCATCATCCTCATGCTCCAAAGGGGAAATAGGTTCGTCTTCATTTTCTATATGATTAGAATCTACACAAGGAACAAACTCATCAAATCTTACATGTATAGACTCTTCAACTACTTTAGTTCTTTTATTATATATTTTATAAGCCTTGCTAGTTGAAAAGTACCCAATGAAAATTCCCTCATCACATTTTTCATCAAATTTTCCTAGTGCATCTCAAGTGTTTAAAATAAAACACTTACAACCAAAGACATGAAAATAAGATACATTAGGTTTTCTATTAAAGAAAAGCTCATAAGGTGTCAATTTTAAAATAGGACGAAGCATGACACGATTAATGATATAACAAGAAGTATTAACCGCTTCGTCCCAAAATGATTTATGCAACCCATATTCACAAAGCATAGTGTGTGCTAGCTCTTGAAGGGTTCTATTTTTCCTCTCCACTACACCGTTTTTGTTGTAGGGTGCGAGGAGCGGAAAATTCATGTTTAATTCCTAAATCATCATAAAAAGAAGAAAATTTATCATTTTCAAATTCTCCTCCATGATCCGAACATATGCATTTAATATTTAAATCATGTTCATTTTGAATACGAATGCATAGTTTAGTAAATTCAAGGAATGCATCGGATTTGGAAGATAGAAATAATGTCCAACAAAATCTAGAATAATCATCAATTATTACAAAAGTATAATTTCTACCTCCTAGACTAGAAGTGCTAACTGGTCCAAATAAATCAATATGAATTAATTGAAGAGGTTTAGTGGTAGAAATTACATTTTTGCTTTTAAAAGAATTTTTTGAAAATTTTCCTTTTTAGCAAGGCGTATCACCTTTAATTAATTTATCATTAAGCATACGTAAACCTTTAATTAATTTATCTTTTGATAATTTCAAAATAAGCTTGGTGCTCGAGTGACCAAGGCGCCTATGCCAAAGTTCTAATTCTTCATTTTTAGAAATAAAGCATTTTAAAGAAGAATTTGAAAGATCATTAAAGGCAATCATATAAACATTATGCATCCTAGGTGCGGTGAGTACGACATCATTTGTTTTAGAATTTATAATTTTGCAAAGATTTGTAGATGATTCAAATAATACATTTAAGCGTATATCACATAATTGACTAATTGAAATTAAATTATATTTTAAGCCATCTACAAATAAAACATTTGAGATTGAAAAAGAATCGTTACCCATTGTGCCGATGCCCATGATCCTTCCTTTTTCATTGTCACCAAATGTCACCATCCCTCCTTTCTTCATCTCAAGGATAAGGAACTTTGTTTTGTTTCCCGTCATGTGTTTGGAGCATCCCGAGTCCAAATACCACACGTCCTTTTTGTCCTTAGCCTGCCAACATACCTAAAAAGGAGTTGAGAGTAAAGATCCGGATACCCAAGAGGTTCCTCCCATAGAGTAGGTGGAAACCTTAGGCACCCAGATTTGCTTTATAGCACTACGACCCTTTATCCTAGATGAGTTTGAGGTGTGTCCAAATAAATGACATTTGGCACACGATATAAAAGGGGATGAGACCCTTTTTAAAGTTTTGGATAAACTCTTACTGGAAAATGAGGTAACATTTGAATTTTTGAATTTATTAATAAAAGAATTAGTGTGAATTATAGCTAACGCCGACGTTAGGAGTTAACGCCTGGCGATAACTTCCAGAGCCAAATACAAGGCCATATTTGGCTCTTCCATGGCATTGGTTGGCCAAGATAATGTCTAGAGATCTTTGCCCAACTCCAAACTTCTTAATAGCCAAATTTAAATCATGAATACGAGCTTTGAGAGCGGTGTTTTCCGTTACCAACATAACACACCGATTCGCAAAACTCTTCTTCCCATCCTCAATTTGAGAAAGAGAGGTTTTTAAAGTTCTTTCTAAATCCCCCTTCTCCTTAGTAAGAATTTCAATAGTGGAGTGGGATTTAGAAAGAGCTTCTTCAAGTTCTTTCACTCTTGCTAAGGAGTGATTGCACTCTTGGCAAGATACCTTTTCTTTACCTAATTGTTTAGATAATTTTTTTTTTCTTTTAACAAAAGTATATTTTCAGAATTTAGAAGATCAATATCTTTTAAACTTTTATCAAAGAATTTGCAAGTTTGTAAATACTCAATATATAAATCATCATAAGAAGTAGGGAGAGTTACATCAGTGTCGCTTTGGACACTGCTTTCATCCTCGAATGTCTTGTCACTTTTTCCCATAAGGCACATATTTGCCTCTTCTTCATCGCTAGTGGATGAGCCGCTTGAATCCTCGGAGGAGGAGTCATCCCATGTAGCTGCTTTTAGGACATTCTTCTTCTCTTTTCCGTTGTTCCCTTTTTCTTTACGCTCTTTCAAATAATTTGGGCACTGACTCCGAATATGTCTGGTCTTTCTACAATGGCAGCACTCCGGTGGTGGTCGTTCATCATCGTCCTCGTCGCTACCTCTCTCTTTCTTCGATGAAGATCCCTTTTTGATGAAATATTTCTGGAAGGTGTTTCTCCTTTCCGGATTCTTCATGAACCTTTTGAACTTCTTCACAAAAAGACTCTCCTCCTCTTCATCATCATCTCCATTTGCCTCCTTTTTTGACTTTAAGGCCAAACCCTTCTTCTTTGGCTCCAAGTCATACTCTTGTTGTTGAATTTTGAGTTCAACCTCATGGGTCTTTAGGTTTCCAATGAGACTCTCAATTTGGAGCTCCTTCAAATCGTGCGACTCTGAGATAGCCGTCACCTTTGGATTGAACTTTTGAGGGAGAGACCTTAAAATTTTTCTCACCAAGTCGCCGTTGGAGAACACCTTTCCAAGTACTTTTGACTCGTTGATGACCTTGGTGAACCTTGTGTACATTGAATCTACGTCTTCATTCGCCTCCATCCGGAATTTCTCGTATTCGAATTCAAGTTGGAAAAGCTTTGAATCTTTGACCTGCGAAGTACCTTCATGAGTGAGTTCTAATAAATTCCATATATCATACGCAGTTTCGCATTCACAAGTTCTATTAAATTTCGTTCTATCCAAAGCACAAAATAACGCATTCATTGTTTAGTGTTATTTTTGCATCTTAACTTGTTATTATCATCCCATCTATTTTTTGATTTTTCCATAGTAATTTCTCCAACAACAATTGTTGGTGGAGACTAACTTTGTTCTATCATACCCCAAACGTCATTATCTAAAGTAGTTAAAAAACAACGCATTCTAGTTTTCCAATAAATATAATCAGTTCTGGTAAATAGTGGAGGTCTACTAATCCCTTGACCCTCAGCGAAAGCATGATCATTATGCGCCATTATTCCCGGTTGTGAAACTGTTTTGGAATAACCTGGCTCTGATACCAAGTGTTGGATCCGATGGCGCCCTTAGAGGCGGGGGGGGGGGGGTGAATAAGGGGTTTACTGTTTTTAAGGTAAACTGACGGATTTTATTAAAACAGAAAACCTTTTAGACTCAGTAGCTAACGCCTAGAGTTATATAGTTAACGCTGGGCGTTATCACCACAAAATATTTTTGTAGAAATATTCAAAGTGATTTTACTTCCACAATCTTAAGTGAAATAAACTTTCAGATAATCAGAGATAATAAAGTGACTATTATTTATTTCAAGAAGAAGATTACAAAACATTTAATTTCAATAATGCCTGAAATAAAGGAGACAAGATAAAAAACACTTTTTTGTTCCTTCACCGGTCCTTCTCTCAAGGACCGGTTGGCTATAGCCTATCTATCCCCAGATAAGGCCTCTAGCCACCCCTAGATCTACCCTTGACCTAGTCACCACGCACAAGGCGGCGAATTACCCCCTAAGTCACACAAGGACCTTGTTGTCACACGCAAGGCGGTGAATTCACTACTGTTACAAGAAAATATAAAAAGATAAAGATAAAATCAGAACAAAAGACTCCCTATATTGAAGAGCACTGAAGGAGATGTTGAAGACACGCTAAGATCATCATCGGAGTTGAAGCGAGCATCCTTCTTCAAATTGCATCATTGAAAATCTCCTTCTCACTCTTGTTCCTCAATGGTGGTGTTGGGAGTTCTCTCTAAATTTGGAATGAAATGCTCTCTCAAATCTCTGGAATGAAGGCTTCAATGCATCTAACTTGAGCAAACAAAATTAGGTCTTTAAATAGACACGGGAGCTAACGCTCGACATTAAGAGTTAACGCCAGCGTTAAGCATCGTGTACGGCAGTTGTTGAGATCATGCAAACCGTCGGGATCGTGGCAGATCATGACTCAACGCGGGCATTAAGAGTCAACGCTGGCGTTGTCTCTGGCTTCTCGACGGATTCCTTCTCGACGGCATTTCATCTCGACGGATCCTTCTTGACGAAAGTTATCGCGTGACATTAACTACTAACGCGGGGCGTTAGCTCTCTTTTCAGAGAATCGTCATCAATCAACATCCTGTTCATAGGGTTATATAACTATAGTACTTGCACACTATAAATACAAGCAAGATCAAATACATAGTGTGATTTGATATTTCTCAAACTAAGAGAAGTGGAACACAAGCTCCAACAGATGTGCTACAACATAAAGATTTCAGGCGTCATGATGACACAATGGCCACTAACGGAAAGCAACGTTACAACCTCCATCTGCGGCGCGCAAAGCTTATTTGAAGTCTCTCAAAAAGCATATTTTCAGTTCCTAATTATTTCTTTAAAATGCAAAACTTGTAATCTTTTATTTTCATGCTTTTATATTTTTGGTGTGTTATTAGCCATCCGGATTGATGAGATCATCATCTCAATCTTGGATGGTTGGATCAATTTTGTAACTCCTATATATAGGAGGTTGTAAGGGATGGAAAGAAGAATTTGGAAACCCTAAAAACAAACCAGCCCCCCTCTTGGGAGTTTCGGCCAAGGCTTGTGAAAAGCCCCCCCCCCCCCCCCCCCCTGTCTCCCTCTTCTCCATTTCGGCCTCCCCTCTCGTAGAGCATCTGGTGTGTCTTCTTGGTGCGACTCCAAGGAAGAAGGATGGCAACCCCACTCAGTGTGACGCTGGTGCACCATTCGGTGCAACGCCGATGGAAATCGTGGAAAGGGTGATTCTCCCACAAGTTATCAAGTGTGATTTCCTCCAAATGGTTGGGTAAAATATCCCCCTCTTCTAGTGATTCTTCTTTAGATTTGTGGAGGTTGAACCATCGTGTTCTCTGTGGTTTTAAAATCTTCATCACTTTCAAATCTCTGAAATAAATCATTGTTGTCCGCGTTTCTATTTCCGGATCGGGTAGGTCCAATTTGCTTGAGCGGATCTTGGCTTATAGCCTTGGTCTTGCCCTCAAAAATGATTGGCAACCTTTGCGTTATTTTTGGGAGCACATTGACTCGTTTTTTATTGTTGTTTTAGAGTCGACACTCCTCCGAATGGATTGGTGTTTGAGTGCGAAAGGATGATGTATTTGTGGGCGATAGATGCTTGTGTAGGTGCGGTCGATCAAGATTGTGTTGTTAGGCGATTTAGAGTTTACTTGTGTAGATCTTCGTAGCGACGTACGCTGCATCAATTTGGTATCAGAGCTAGGTTGTGTCAATTTCTCAATTGATACAACCTAGATACTCATTTCCGTGGCGCAAACTAAGCTAGAAAATAAAAAAATTTCTGTGGTCTGCCAATAGCGGGCTAAAATCTTTATTTTTTGTCAAAAAATCAAAAAAAAAATCTGGAGGTTCTCCCTTTTAGTCACATCCCGAAAATATTTTTCTGCCAAAACTTAGAGCTTTAATCGACACTACAAAAATTCACTCCTCATTACTTTGTGCAACCCTGCATGCACACTAGACTAGGAACGGAGTACACTACACGTTCATCATCTAGGATGGTTGCGAATGAGCACGGGGATCCCAACGCTGAGGCAATAGAGGGGATACGTAACGATATGACTGAGCTTAGGACCATGTTAGCACAAATACTACTGAATCAAGGAGGGCCGCCACCACCACCCGTTAATGTTGGGCAGCCCAACCGGCACCAACAGGCCCATGATTCGGATTCCGATGTGCCCCCTCAAGAACACCGCCCCGAGCGTGGCTTTGATATCACTAGGGCCATTAAGATTAAACCCCACGTACGATGGCTTGGGAGATCCCCAAATCTTTCTTAATTGGGTAGTGGACATGGAATGCTACTACGAATGACACAACCTTTCGGACCTTCAAAAGGTCCAAGTTGTCAGGATGAAGTTAACGGGTCGTGCGAAGACTTTTTGGCTGAATGAGAAGCGGAGATTAGGAGCCGGGCATGGAGTCCCACTTATAGGTTTGCCGGTGAAGAATTTTCTAACTGATCAGTACGTCCCTGCGTACAACCGAACACAGATGTTTGATGAGCTTGCCACCCTGCGGCAGGGCTCAAATTCGGTAGCTGAATATATGGGAGAGCTGAAGGACCATATGGTGCGTATTGATCTTAGGGAGATTCCTGAGGTCACCTTATCTAGATTTCATAAGGGGCTTCAACCCGATATTCAAAGGAAGCTCCTGCGCTATGGTCATACGGACCTGAACACGACTTTCAATGCCGCCCTCGACATTGAAAAACATCTAGCCTCGAAGGCCCACCCCCGTTATTCCCACGCAAAGAATAAGTCCACTGTTGGAGAGTCTTCCTCCACGTATCCGGATAAGGGGAAGTTTAGGTCCACTGAGTCAAAGTCTGTAGTGATCACTGCTAGGAACACTAGGAATCCCGCGAGTGAGCGTATCCCCATAGGGAAGGTTAGCAAGCCCAATACTACATATTACTCTTGTGGCATTCAAGGTCACTAAGCCATTGAATGCCCAACGAAGACAAGGCCATAGCCCTTTTAGAATCGACTACCGACCTCGTTGATTACATATATGAGGCTGCAGAGGAGAGTGGCCCAGAAGGGGTCCCAAGTGATTTAGAGGACGATCACAGCCTTATGGTGATGCATTGTATCTTGACCACTCCTCGTCCGTTAGATGATTGGAAGAGGATGAGCATATTTTCTCTGATTTTTAAGAGTGGTGAGAAACTTTGCAAGCTGATTATTGATAGTGGTAGCTGTGTGAATATCATTTCTGAGAATGCCGTCACACGTATGACCTTGACCACAGAACCACACCCGACCCCATATCAGGTAGCTTGGATCAGCAAGGTCACCATCCCAGTTAAGAAGCGATGCCTCGTCCCCCTCTCATTCAAATCTTATACTGATGAGGTTTGGTTTGATGTCCTTCTGATGGACGCTTGTCATGTGCTACTAGGCCGCCCTTTGCTCTATGACCGTGATGTGACGCATTTTGGTTGAGCCAACACATATGAATTTAATTTCAATGGCAAAACCATCACCTTGAGGCCGACCCTCCCGAAGGAGCCACTAGTTTTGGCTAAGGACACCACTATCCCAATGGAGAGGAGGGCGTTGAGTCTAGTTGGTAGGAAAGAGTTTGTGAAGGATCCGTTTCTTAACGGGGTGATGTGCGCACTAGTTCTTATAAGTACGAAGACTGATTCGGGAGTGTTGGATGACTTACCTAGAGTGATACGGGTGTTGTTGGAAGAATATAAGGACGTTTACCTGGATGAGCTGCCTTCGACGTTACCCCCGCTTAGGGATATACAACATGCAATAGACCTTATCCCTGATTCATCCCTACCCAACCAGCCCCATTATATACTTCATCCCGCTGCTCATAAGGAGTTACAGACCCAGATTGAGGACTTGTTGAAGAAGGGGTTCATTCGGACTAGCATGAGTCCATGTGCTGTTCCAGCCTTGCTTGCCCCCAAGAAGGATAGAACATGGCGGATGTGTGTTGATAGCCATGCTATCAACAAGATTACTCTCAAGTATAGGTTTCCTATTCCACGATTAGACGACCTCTTAGATGTCTTATCTGGCGCTACTATCTTTTTGATGTTAGATTTACGGAGTGGCTATCACCAGATTAGGATCCGTGAGGGAGATGAGTGGAAGACTGCGTTTAAGTCTAAGGATGGGTTATATGAGTGGCTTGTGATGCCCTTTGGGTTATCCAATACCCCCAACACCTTCTCCTGGATGATGACACATGTCTTTCAGCCATACATGGGGAAGTTCGTGGTAGTTTATTTCGATGACTCTTAGTCTATAGCACCACCACTGCCGAGCACATCTCCCACATGAGACTGATTCTTTCCACCTTTAGGAAGGAAACATTGTTTCTGAACCTTAAGAAGTGCACTTTCTATGTTCCTGAGGTAGAGTTCTTGGGTTATATAGTCAGGTTTGAGGGTATACAAGTTGACCCCGGAAAGGTTCAAGTAATAAGGGACTGGCCCGAACCAACTATCCTACGAAAGGTGCGTAGTTTCCATGGATTAGCTACTTTTCATCACCGTTTCATACGAGACTTTAGTAGCATTATGGCACCTATTAGTGATTGCATGAAGAAGGGTGAGTTCACATGGACGAATTCCACCACTTTTGCCTTCCAACGTATTAAGATGCTTATGACCGAGGCACGGGTGTTACGTCTACCTGACTTCACCAAAGTCTTGGAGCTTACCTGTAATGCATCAGGGTGGGAATAGGAGGTGTCTTCAGTCAAGAAGGTCACCCGGTCAGTTACTTTAGTGCTAAGTTAGCGGGGGCCAAGTTGAATTATTCAAATTACGATAGGGAGTTCTAGGTTGTTGTTAAGTGTTTGCATCATTGGAGGCATTATCTCCTCTCCAAGGAGTTTGTGATCCTCTCTGACCATGATGCCTTACGATTCATAAACGGTCGGCACAAAATCAGCTCGCGTCATGCTAAGTGGGTAGCTTTCTTTCAAGGATACACATTTAATCTCAAGCACCTTAAGGGTTCCGATAATCGAGTTGCCGATGCACTTAGTCGCCTCACCCTATTGCTATCCACCATGCAAGTCCACATTGTAGGTTTCGAGTGCATTAAGGACGAATATGCCACTTGTCCAGATTTTCAAGAGCAGTATTTATCCGCCCAGGATAGCTCCCCCACGACTATTTCGGCCTTTACTCTTAGGGATGATTATCTCTTTAAGCACGGGAAGCTGTGTATTCCAAGATCTTCCTTACGGCTCCACATTACTTGGGAGTTACATAGCGGAGGCTTGAGTGGACACCTTGGGAGGGATAAAACCATTACACTCGTTGAGGAAAAATTTACTGGCCTAAATTTAAGGCGATGGTTGGGAGAGTAGTGAGTACCGTACATGTCAAGTCTCGAAGGGCACTAAATCTAATGTTGGATTATACACCCCTTTACCTATTCCTTCCATACCATGGGAAGACGTGAGCATGGATTTCGTATTTGGCCTCCCCTCCAACCTTTGACGTCACGATTCTATTCTCGTAGTTGTGGATAGGTTTTCTAAAATGACATACTTTCTCTCGTGTAGCAAGACCAACGACGCATCTCACATAGCGAAATTATATTTTAAAAGGTCGTTAGCAATCACGGAGTGACGAAGACAATTGTCTCAGATAGGGATGTGAAATTCACTAGCTATTTTTGGAAGACCTTATGGATTTTAATGGGGACGAAATTATTATTCTCTGCTGCTTATCATCCGCAAACCGATGGGCAGACGGAAGTGGTCAATCGGAGTTTGGGGGACCTTCTTCGGTGTCTTGTGAGCGATCACAAGGGCACGTGGGATCTACTTCTTCCCCATGCCCAATTAGCGTACAATAACTCTAAGAATAGGTCCACGGGTATGTCCCCTAATGAGATTGTACACGGGTATAAGGCTCCGGTGCCCCTTGACTTGCTTCCATTACCACCAACATATAAATCAAGTCAATTAGCACAATACTTCTCCCAACATATTCATGATTTGCATGCACATATCGAGCAACCTTGACCTCCCAATACAAATCCTATCAAACACAGGCTAATTTACATAGGAATGTGTCACACTTTAAGGTAGACGATCAAGTCTTAGTCTGCTTAGTTTTCGAGCGAATGCCAACCGGCACCGTTAAGAATTTAGCGCCAAAGTGAGGCGGCCCTTTTTATCTTAGATTTGCCTGCTGATTGGGGTGTTTCACCCATTTTTAATGTCTCAGATTTAACGATGTTTGTTTCGCCTCCACAAGAGTTAAATTCTTTGTCGTCTCCTCCTTCCACTAAAATTTCTTTGGGTTTGGGGAGTGGTAGTACGGATGATCTCTCTCCTATGGTATCCACGGGTTTAGCGTCGGATGGTAAGTTGCATTCTTTCCCTATTGCTGACATGTTTCCAAGGTTTCCCAAAACCTTTCTTATACCTGACGGGATACTTGACGCTGAACCGCTCACTACTGACGATGGTACTACTCGCCGCTTCCTCATCCGTTGGCAAGATCGCCCCCCTTCTGACGATTCATGGGTACTCGAGTCGGAGCTTCAACGTTTGTATGTTGCCCTTCTCCACCGCTATCTCCTGGACTACGCATAGCTGATACGTGAAATTGAGCGGGGGAGGATTGATGCCGCGGTATCTCCACCACCTGAGGATGATAGTCCAGAAATGGATGTGCTGCAACATAAAGATTTCAGGCATCATGATGACACAATGGCCGCTAACGGAAAGCAACATTACAACCTCCGTTCGCGGCGCGCAAAGCTTATTTAAAGTCTCTCAAAAAGCATATTTTCAGTTCCTAATTATTTCTTTAAAATGCAAAACTTGTAATCTGTTATTTTCATGCTTTTATATTTTTGGTGTGCTATTAAACATTTATGGTGTGCTATTAGCCATCCGGATTGATGAGATCATCATCTCAATCATGGATGGTTGGATCTATTTTGTAACTCCTATATATAGGAGGTTTTAATAGAAGGAAAGAAGAATTTGGAAACCCTAAAAACAAACCAGCCCCCCCCCCCCCCCCCTCTTGGGAGTTTCGGCCAAGGCTTGTGAAAAGTCGCCCCCCCCCCCCCCCTGTCTCCCTCTTCTCCATTTTGTCCTCCCCTCTCGTGGAGCATCGGACTTGTCTTCTTTGTGCGACTCCAAGGAAGAAGGACGGAAACCCCACTCGGTGCGACGTCTGTGGACCATTCGGTGCGACGCCGGTGGAAATCGTGGAGAGAGTGATTCTCCCACAAGTTATCAAGTGTGCTTTCCTCCAAACGGTTGGGTAAAATCTCCCCCTCTTCTAGTGATTCTTCTTTAGATTTGTGGAGGTTGAACCATCGTGTTCTCCGCGGTTTTAAAATCTTCATCACTTTCAAATCTCTGAAATAAATTGTTGTTATCCGTGTTTCTATTTCCGAATCGGGTAGGTCCAATTTGCTTGAGCGGATCTTGGTCTATAGCCTTGGTCTTGCCCTCAAAAACGATTGGCAACCTTTGCGTTATTTTTGGGAGCACGTTGACGAATTCGTCGAAACATTTCGACGAAGACGTCGAGACTGCTTCGATGAAACCTTCGAGACAGTATCGACGGATTCGTCGAGACATCTCAACGAAAATAATCATTCAACGAGACAGTCTTGGCAAAATGACCAGTGACAATCCTTCGTCGAGACAGTCTCGACGAACTCGCCGAGACATCTTGACGAACTCTCTGAGACATCTTGACGAACTCGTCGATACATCTTGACGAAATTGTCGAGACACTCTCGACGAACTTTCTGAGACCTTCTCGACGAATTCCCTGTTAGTCCATGTAATCGAGACAATCTTGACGACATTGTTCACGAGTCGATATTCACAATATCGGCTTATGATCCTAACAACTTGCTATCTGTCACGATGACATTCACAATGTCATTTTGAAGTCTTCTCGACAAAATTCATAATATCATCTTGAAACATTTCCGACATGCTCCATACAATATTCATAATATCTAGGAGCAATCTTCCCGAACCAACTATATTACAAATAGTCATTGGATTGGTCCTATCACTCATATCAAATATGAGCAAGGACAACACAATCCTTTCTCCAGCTTCTCCAAACGCTCTTATGTGCGACCCTATAAGCTCATATCGCGTTGGCAGTAAGACTAACTGCATGATTACTTCTGGATCACTGTAGAAACTCCAACAAGGAGATCATCTGCTTTGCATGTATAAAACTAGGGCACATTTCCCCTGAATGTCCTGAAGAACAAAAGGATACATGCAACAACAAGAAGGAGCATAAGAAAAAGTCCTTCAGAAAGAAGGATAAGAAGAAGGGGAAAGTGTTGGGAAAAACCCTTGTGATTTATCTAACAAATTACTTAAAGTGATTTCATCAGTTAGGTTGTATTACCCACATTATATAGAAAGTGTAAATTGGTCATTAGATGTCTTAGGATGTCATGCTCATCTCAGAGTGTCAAGACCAGGTCAAGATAAACATAAATTCAGTTTAGTTAAAACTTGCGTCGAATAGAATCGACACAACTTTAACTAAATGTCGACGTAACTCTAACTGAAAGTCGAAGCAACTCAATCGGACTGTCAAAGTATAATTCAAGTCGACGTAACGTCGAAAGGAATTTGACACAAAAGGAAGAGCCTGTCGAAGACATCTTAGAAGTTGACGCAACTTTGACTTCAATTCGACGCAGAAGATTAAGTTTAAGTACAAGCCTTCAACTCGGCAAAAACGTCGATAAGTAATCGACGCAACATCGACGTCTGAGTTCAGCCAGAGCTAGGAAGGAATTCGAAGCTACTCCTATAAGAACTCAGAGGTGCGTCGAAATGAAGAATGATGAAGTCGACACGGCGCCGAATATAGTCTCAAATAGAAGCTTTTCAGTTGTCCTTTAATACCTTTTCAGAAGGTCCACAATGCTAAAGACAGTTCTCCAACGGCTCGTTTATTGCCAAGAATGGAATGGAGTATTCCAGGAGTCAGCAAAAACATTCTTGGAATGTATTCAAATCTGATGGACGGGTCAGGAACAAAAGAAGAAAAGAAATCAACTGTCCAATAGGAATTCCTTTTCAGGACAACCCAAAAGAAGAAAGAAATTCAAATTCCAATCATGGAGAATTAGTATGCTGAGAGGAGAAGAAAAACACAAGGATTGATCACATATTTTTTTCATCTGTCGAACAGGGCTTTCTCTTCTTCCTCCAAAAACCCTAAGACAGAGAAGAACATATCTCTCTGTACAGGAAAATCATAACTGCTTCTTCTTCTTCATCACACAGCAGCAAGTTTACAAAAAGTGCTCAGAGAATAAGGATCAAGCCAATAACCCTTGCAATCATCACAATCATAAGCAATGGTTCATTCTATTCAAATCCAGTGATAAACAGAAGGAGCAAATAGCTTCTGAAGAATTCTGAAAGAAGAATTCTATTCTTCTCTTTCTCTCTTCCTTCTTCTTTATTCGCCAACTATAAAAGAGTTTTATTGATCCCTCTATCAAAGGATTCAGTGGTTCTAAGAGTATCCTTATCAAAAGACTCAGTGGTTCTAAGAGTCTCCTTATTAAAAGACTTAGTGGTTCTGAGAGTCTCCTTATAAAAAGACTCAGGCACAGTTAATGCAATCCTACCAGGTAAGTAGAAGAGTGGACTACCCATATTTTGGGGAACCACTATAAAAATTATGTGTCTTTTGTGTTTGCTTTTATGTGTTTTCCTTGTTTACAGTTTTCTATTTTTATATTTCCTGCAATCTGTGTTTACTTTATTCTGCTATTGGGATTATTGATTGCATAATACTTGGTAATTTTATTGTGTGTGCATAATTAGGGGAAAAGTTTAAACTCTATTCACCCCCCTCTAAAGAATACTCAGAGGCACACTGTGCACTTTCAATTGGTATCAGAGGGAGGTTGATCATTAAAAGGTTAACACCTTTATCAAAAGATCTCCTCACTCTTATTTCTTTATTTTAAATTAATTAAAACTATTCTCTAAAGAAAATGAGTTCTAAGGATTATGCATCAACAAGACCACCAGTTTGTAACCTAAATAAGTTTACACTTTGGAAGGCCAGAATAAAGCTTTACATGAAATCTATTGATGAAGACATCTTTGATGTTATAATTTTAGGTCCCCCAGCTCCAGTCAGACAAGATGCTAGTGGATCTTCAACACTGGAAGCAGTTCCAAGTAATGAGTGGACAGAGGCTGAGAGGAAGCAGAAGGCATGTGATGCCAAGGCAATGAACATTCTGATTTCCACAATGTCAGATGATATTTTCCAGAAAGTAGCTGAATGCCAATCAGCAAAAGAGATCTGGGAATCCCTTTCCAGAATTGTAGAAGGAAGCTCTGATGAAAGAAAGGACAAGAAGTCCCTTCTCATATCCCAATATAAGAACTTTTGAAAGAAAGCTGAGGAAAGTGTTGTTGAAATGTATGATAAATTCAACATCATTATCAATGAGCTAAAGAGTCTGGACAAGGAGATATCCTTGATAGAGATCATTGATAAGATCTTCATGTGCTTCTCAAGCTCATGGGACTCAAGGATCTGGGCCATCAGAGAGTCCAGATGCCATAGAGAGATCTCTACTGATGATTTGCTAGGAAAGCTCAAATCTTATGAGATGCTACTGAAAAGCAGGGCTGAAACAAAGGCAAAGGAGACAACCTTAACTCCCATCCAAAGGAGCCTTGCTTTAAAGGTTGCTGAAGGATAGCCATCCACTCTTGAAGATGAGATGTTTAGTCTCCTAGCAAGGAGATTCAAAAAGTGGGTCAAGACAGAAGACTCAAGAAGAAGATAGAGGAGCTCAATTCCCAGATTTGATAAGACTCCAAAGAAGGAAGTGATTTGCTTCTCCTGCAACAAGCCAGGGCACATAGCCTCTGAGTGCCCACAAGAATAAAGGGGCAAGAGCAGCAACAAAGATGAGCAGAAGAAGAAGTCTTTTAGGAGGAAAGAAAAGAAGAAAGCTAAAGGTTTCATAACTGAAACCTGGAGTGACTATGAAGCAGAGTTAAGCTCCTCTTCATCAAAAAGTGATGAAGAAGCTGCTGAAGATGTCTGCATGATGACATTAGGGATCTCCTCAGATGATGAACAAGAACATGTATCACTGTTTGATAATTTTGATTTTAACTCAGAAGACTTTTAAAAATTATTTTAAAGAATTTTGCAATGATTACCTCAAAATACAAAAAGAATTAGAAACAGATAGAGAAGAATTAGAAAACTTCAAGAAAGATGAATTATATTCAATAAATAATGATTTGAGAAATGAAATTCAGGGTAAAGAAATAGAATTGATTGAGATAAGAAATGAAAATCAAAAGTTAAAAGAAGAGCTAACAAAGGAAAAAGACTTTGAGGACTCTCTCAATGGGAGGAGTTATAAGCTCAAAGTTATTACACAAAATCTCTCCATGAGATTTAACAATTTAGGTCTAGGAGCAGACCCATGCACTAGCACTGAAGTCACTAGTCAACCAGCCTGGAAAAATCCAGTTAGATTTATTAGACCTAGTGATTATCAACCAAGTGAGAGGAGTGCGCAAACTAAGGATCATGATATTAATAATCCAGATAAAATAACTGCACATAAAAGAGCAATTTAAAACAAGGAAAAGAAATCTATAGGGAAGAGTAATTCAGAGAAATTAATCAACAGCAGTCAAAAGGCTAAATCCAAAAGTGGAATAATAAGACACTCTACCAATTTATTTTATTTGGATACATTTTATACACATTTCAACTTCCAAAATAATAAAGATAGGTTTGATAGACCCATTGTCTGACATACTAAAGGATGTCATGAAAGACTCTTCTACTCTTTCATAGAGCCTTATAATGGTAAAAGCAAAGGGCCCAAGGTAACCTGGGTACCTTCTAATGTTTGAGTTACTTGTGCAGGAAGATGTAGAGTTCTTTTCCCAAAGAAAGTGAAGGGAAAAGAAAGAAGTAAATGATCAATTATAAACAATACATATGCATAGGGAGTAATCTCTACTCTAAAAATTCTTTGTTGAGTTCATAATTCATAAAAATAATAGTATAAATTCTATTTTCAATAAAAATCATTGTTGGGGAAAACAACAAGAACTTTCTAAGAAAATTGAACTGTTTATTTAAAGTTGCGTCGAATAGAATTCGACGTACCGTCTAATTCTATTTGACGCCAGCTTCGAGAGCCGTCTGAATCAGATAATTCAAATAGCATTCGACTCAGCGTCGATTCCATATCGACGCATACGTCGATTTAATAGTTGTTCATCAAAATTGAAGGTGTGTTGAGTTTTAATCGACGCAACGTCGACATGACAAGGGTACATAGTTTCACTTTTAGAAGCTGCTTCGACACATTTTGACATGCTAACTGTTAATCTTTGTCAACGGTGCTTCGAATACAACCCTAAGTTGCGACGAATCAACTTCTTTTAAGCAACATAGGCATCGAATTCATTACGCTTTTGAATTCTCTCTTTCTTGCTATCGCGCTCTCTTTCTCTCCAGCTCTCTTGCGTTCTTCTTTCTCCCTCTCTCTCTCATTTCTCTTGTGTATGCAGGTACTTCAGATAAGATGGCTCCACCTAAGGTGAAATCAAGTTTTGATGTGGATGTCGACTCCTTCAATGCATCATCTGAAAACTTCAAAGCCATTCTCGGCTTGTTCCAAATTGCTGGACGGACAAAATTGATATCTACAAGGTGCAAGATTCTTGACGTTGAATTGACAGAGCTAAAGGATAACTCCCACATAGGAGATTATTGCTCCATCAATAGAAGAATATCTGAAACTGCCATTAACACTACATAGGAGAAGTTGACTCAAACATATGATCTATCAGCTGGTAGTGATTCTGATGAATTAATAGGGAAAGAGACAAGAAAGGCATTACAGATAATGCAGTTCAAAAAGGAGAAGGCCATCAACCTGAAAAAGAAAGATGTATCTAAAAAATACAGGTTCTTGGTAGACATAGTGGGAAAGGTGCAGCTATGCAAAATATCAGCACATGATTCTATCCCCAAGCAGCAGTTGTAGATCATGGGTGTTCTAGTCCTTAATAAGAAGATAAACTGGGGGAGATGCCTCCTGAAGCTGATTGGACACAAATATTCACACAAAGAAAATGCTTATTTGAGAATTATGAGCCAGGTACTCTTCCACCATTATCCAATGGTGTGCAAGTCAAAAGGAGTGCATATTCCTCCAGGGAAAAGGATGAACATAGGGATATTTTCCAAGTAGACTAGGCAGATTCTGAAGCCTGGTCAAGCTGCATATTTCACCTCCTCCTTCTCCAACTACACAGGACATAGAGACAAATGTACCAGTTCCCCCAAGCGATGACAATCCAGCACAGGTTCCTGCAGCAACACAATAAGATATCATCCTAGATGATACTTCTGTCCAATATCTCCAGTCCATCTCATCTACTACAGTTCTAGAGCAAACCCCTCACATTCCTCTCCATCCATAACAACAACCATCCACCATAATTATAGAAAATCAGTCTACTCTGTTACCACAATATCACATTTCTCCAGAAGTGTATCAAACCCACTCTCCTATCCACCAAGATATTCCAGACTTCCATGAGAACTTCACGACAATACCTATTATCTCTACCACACCTTCTCCTTCCTTTGAATTTGAGCAAGTGATTTCAAAAGCAGTAGGATTATCTGCTAGCACATTTGCTGATATAATGGCCTCTCAAGCAACGAAGTTCAATATGAAGTACTCCCAGATGGAGTCAGAATTGCAAAAATCACAAGAGTCCCTCCTATCACTGAAATCAATTATCTCCTTCTCCATGGTAACTAAAGAGTTCTTAACCTCCTTGGTCAGTAAGGTTAAGAAGGGGGAGAAGATCCAGGAGAAGGAGAGGCTTAATCAAGGAATTATGAGTGTCCAAGAAAAGGACAAGAGTGCATAAGGAGAGATTGCCCCAAGTGTCCCAACAACTGAGGGTAATGACCCAAACAAGCTCACTATTTTTAAAATTAGAATAGTCCAAGTGGAGCCTCTTGCAAATCCTCTAGAATAGCTTGCATCAATCTAGGGAGCCAACTGGAGAAAACTGTGCAGTAACCTAGGGGGAGCTTCCATCAACTCAGGGGGAGATCCTAGAAGATGAACATATATTGGATGAGGTGGCAATGATTGCTAAGGAGACTGCCCTAAATACTGAACAAGATACACATTCTCAGGGGGATCCTACCAAAGAGAATAAAACCCATCAAGAAGCTGACAGGACTACTGAAGAAGAAAATAAGCCTCTTGTATTTGCTGCAAGAAAGGTTGTTCCTCTGGTCTTCTCAAGGAAGTGGAAAACTCCTGACAAAGAATAGTGAAGTCCAGGTATTCTGTAATTATGAACATTTTACATTATAGCATCTGGAGGACACAGCTGTTAAGAATAACATGACTACACAGCTGTTAAGAATAACATGATTATATATATATATAATATGCACTTATATTATGGGCTCTCATCTATGTATAAAAATCGGGTGGCGGTTATTCACAAACCCCACTCCTCCACTAAGGTGATGGGGGATGAGTGGGAAAGTAGGTCAAACCCACCATCTCCACAGCCAACCTCCCCTGCAAAGACGTGCGCTGAGTACGCCATAAGGCTGCACACAACCGTGCGCAACCGTAAGCGATACCACGCGCGGTAGCTAGCGCGCTACCGCCATAACGCGCGTGACGGTATCGCAC
This sequence comes from Dactylorhiza incarnata, assembly GCA_033032865.1. NCBI lineage: Eukaryota > Viridiplantae > Streptophyta > Magnoliopsida > Asparagales > Orchidaceae > Dactylorhiza > Dactylorhiza incarnata. The sequence goes on from JAWHQI010000067.1 coordinate 869,028, forward strand.
GGAGCTGCCGCGCGATAGCGCGTGCGGTAGTACTGACCCACCTCGAGGGGTGCGGCCAGGTTGCACCCCCCCCCCCCCCCTTTAGGGTGCGGCAAAGCCGCACCACCTTGGGGTGTGGCCATGCCGCATCACCATTGGGTTGCAGCTGTTCCGTCGCATCCGCATTTGGGGTGCGACCGAGCCGCACCCCCTCAGGCCGCGATCACCCTCGTATGGATGCGGATGGACCACACCCCTCTCCCATAGGGGGTCCGATGGAGCGCCCGGCCGAAAACCCATCCCTTCTTTGGGGGTACGGCTTCCCGTTTCTGACCTCCTTGCATTCCCAGAACACTTCCTTGTTCATTGCATGCCCAGAACACTTTCGTGTTCATTGCATACCTAGAACACTTTCATGTTCGTTGCACGCTCAGAACGCTTCTGAGCGCGCTCAAAGCACTTCCACAATCCGGGCACGCTCACATTTTGTCTTTTTAATTTCTCAGATTGCAGGACCCGTTTGTCGCCTTTCTTACCTACAACAAAGCTGGCCGAACTGCTCGAAGGGCAAGACAGTTATTTATGAAAAATGTTGATCGGTGTTCTCCAAATCGACCATCGTGATTCGCCCGTCAGGTGGTTGCGGTGGTTAAGACAGAAAAATTACCGGGCTACCCCCGGCCAAAGCTATAAAAGGAGCCCAAAGCCTTTATTTCAAAGGACCTTGCCTTCTGCGCCCGAGAGAGCTCCTTTGAAGATTTCCTTGGAATTATCCTTCGGCGCTTGAAGATCCTATTACTTCCAACAAATGGTTTGTGATCATGGTCATTATATGAATGTATTATGTATTGTGTGTGCATGTATCTCACTTAATATAGATCATATAATCATCTTTATAACAATAAGAATAAATTAAATAGAATCATCACTTCATTCTAGGTCTAGAAATTTAAATGCTATCTTTGAATACATACAACATTATCAAAATTAATCTTATTGCATAACATTGCATTCAAACTCATCAGTCTAGCATCATCAACTAATAAATATTATCATCCAAGTTAGTTATCTTTTATTGTCATAATGAATTAATTTTAAAATAAAAATTTGAAAATTAAAATTCATAATAACTATGTGACTTTAAAATCAAATATAATTAGAAATCAAACTTGAATTTAAGCCGTAGTTTATAAATTGTTTCCATAGGATTAAATGCTTAGTTTGTCCAATATCATTCACCCACATTATGTGTCTCACAATAGAGAGGGCGTAGAATTGTGTGCATTAGAGACTTTACCTCTAAGTCATGTCTTGTCCTTAATCGGGGAGGGTTCTAGTGGGGCCTTGCGAGGCGATAGATGGAAAGAATACTAGGTTGAGCATTGTCTTTTGTATGCATATGGGATTAACATCCCAGCCTATGGCATATGTGCAACTCCTCATGCCCATCTCTCACTTAGTACGGGGCTAGGGTGTAGACATGTAGTTAGGGTATCTTGATCTTAGACATACTCATAGTATATACATTGCATGAATATTATTTCACTTTATGATCATTTAACTCATGCATATTTTGTTCAAACATGTTATCTAATGTCTTTCATGCTATATACTCTTTAGACTTTCATGATTGTGAAAAAAGTAAGTATTTTGAAAGTGTATTTTGACAACTTATGCCAAAAATCTTTAATCCGCAATTTTAATTATTATTCAAAACTCCTTGCAGTACTTGGTGTCACTTTTCTTTTAAATATCTCTGGAATAGAATATCATTTACTGATAGGCATGTTAAAGACTTCTATGTTTTCCAAAAAAATATTTAAATTTGAATATTTAAAAAATCATATACAAAATTACAAAACAATTTCAAAGAACAAAAACATGTTTTTTTTTGTTTTTTTTCCTTTATGAGTGTTTTTGTTTTGTATTTGTGCAAAAATTCAAAAATTTATAAAAATTTATTGTTATTCATTTTCATTGTCAAGGATGATTAATTATATCAATTAAAGATTAAATACAATGTTTAATTTAATTTTCAAGTTTCTTAAAAACATTGTTTTGTATTTGTCATGTCTTGAAAATCATCTTATTTTGTGCAATGAAATTGATTATAGAAAACATGTGTAGAAATGAGTAGCATGCCTCTAAGTATGAGTAATGTATTATGTTTTATAATGAATCATTGACTCGCTTATTTTTGATAACCTACATGTGGTTACAATCTTATACTTGCATGATTGTGTAGTGTAATAACATAAATAATTAAAATGCATAAATAGATTACCTACAAACATTGAATTGGTTATTACAATTCTTTGTCTTTCATGCACTTATTTTTTAGAGGAATGTGGTTTAAAATTAAAATGTTATATTTGCAAAACAAGTGAATTCGGAGTCCTTAGTCACTAAGCTAAAAAGTAAATAATAAATGATAAGGAAATCTCCACCAAGCACTACCCACCCTCCTGATAAGTCTTAATGAGCATTGTGAGGTTGAGCACCTTGGTTAAGAATTGTAAAGTGTCTTGTAGTAAATGATTTATACACCACTTCTCTTTGTACATCAGATCACAAAAAATGAAATTAAAAAGTAAGAAGAATAAATGTGATCCTTCAAGCACTATTTTACATCCTGATAAGTCTTAATAAGCATTGTGTGTGTAGAGCACCTTGGTAGTTGTACTCTTTATTCATGTGCATTGATATATTGTGGAAATAATAGTATTTGTATACTTTAATGTTGTGGTATTTCATTGTATATGTAATGTGTTTTGATTTATTCAATTGTATACTTTATCAAAACGGTATTTTGTACACACATTATCTTTCATAAAACTTCTACTCGTGAGAATTGGATCCTAATGCACATCTACTCAATTCTCTACAAACTTAAGTAAATGCACTAGATGACAAAGCATGACATTGAAATGCAAATTAGTTCACATTGTAGTTTCTATTACTTCTTGATATTATGAAATCATGCTTGTTTAGTCTTACTTGAAATGCAAATTAGTTTACATTGTGGTTTATATCTCTTGTTGATATTATGAAATCATGCTTGCAATTCTATTTCTAAAATTCCAATGAAATATCATCTCTTGAACCTTAATTGAAAACATCTTAAGTATAAAACTCATTATATATGCTCCTACTTTCTAAAAAGATGTTCAATTTTTTTAATTTATCTTCTGCTACGCCTTGCATGCTCTATCTCGGCTATTTACTTTCTCAACAATTGCAACTATATTTTTGCTATTAAGTGATATTTTTTCTTCGTCTTCAATTGCTAGAATATTTATTTTCTACTAGACTACAACTCTTAATCATTTACTATGCTTAAACTCATATAAAGATGTTCATTCACAATATCTTGAAACATGCTTTCCACTTCTTTTTACTACTTGTTCGCTCGATCATGAATATTGTATTTCCCAACAAGTGGTATTATTTACTACTCTAATGGTACCTCACATTTACAACTCAAATCTCTTTTATTCCTTCACCATGTTGTATCATTAATTCATAAATCTTTCTTACGCTCATTCCCTTTCTACACACAAATATTGAACTCTTAAATGCTATTTGTTCTCTCCGTCCTTTTTTGATAATACCAAAAGGGGGAGAATAACTTTGAAAGAAATTCACATTTAAGGGGAGTCAAATACATAGGAAGCTTTGATGTAGTTGGAGCATTCATATAGGGGGCATATGCATTTTATCACGCTTATCATTATCTATGAACACAACTCTTATATTCGAATTATTTCTTTCTAAGAGGATTTGTATTTATTCATACTTGTCATGTGTTTAAAGTGTGCAGGAACTTCAGTTTTCAAGCCCATATAAGTATGAAATAGAAAGACGACGATTCTCCATCATAACGATGCACCATTACTAACACGGCGCGTTAACGCTATCGTTGGCAGTAGCTTCTGCATATTTGGAAATATCGTGGAGACGGCAATATCGTCGAGAGTGGAATATCGACTCAACTCAGATATATTAAGTTCTAACGCGGCACGTTAACGCTAATGATGGCAATAGTGTCGGCATATATGGAAACAACTTCGATAAGGAAGCATTGTCAAGAAAGGAATGTCGACGGGACACTGATATAGCAAGTCCTACCGCAGCGCGTTAAGACTAACGTCCAGTGGTAGATTATGGAAGTCCCGTCATCATGTTGCTGATTGAGGAACAAATTAGGAAGGAGATCTGGCGGCAAGGAATAACATAATGCAAATGTAGTGCGTTAGTATTACCACGACACGGTATGAGGGGCAACCAAATTTATAGCAGAATGTTGCCAAAGATGACTTAATCTGCGTGCCAGCAAATTGCCTAAAGAGGCTACCGCCCAGCGGTAGCGCTACCGCTGGCACTAGGACCTGAGTCTATTTAAAAAGCGGCCCTCCGCCATTTAGCAGGCTGATTGATGAAACAGAAAAGCCACAACTCCTGAACTTCATGAGAAGCCTCCTTGCAGCCAAGACATGCAACTCCATTAACATTCAGAAATGCAAAGAACTCAAAGAAGGATCGATCACGCTTATTCTACATGAAGGTCGTACGCTTCAACTCCAACGTTTACTTTGACGCGCCTTCATTATCTTCATTGAGTTCAACCTATAAGGGATTTTGTCTTTTAGTTTTTATTTTTTATTCTGTAACTCTTATCTTTTTCATCGGTAGAGAAATTCGTCTAGTGGTTGGAGACTAGGTCTTCAGTGGATTAGGGAGAAATTCGTCACGGTTTTTGACGACTAAGTCTGTGTGCGGCTTAGGGAGAATTTGTCGCATGGTGACTAGGTCTAGGGATAGATCCAGTGGATTGTTTGAGGCCTCATTTGGGGAGAGATATGCTAGAGCCAACCGGTCCTTAGGAGAAGGGTCGGTAAAGAAAACCAAAAATGTTTTTACATTCGTCCAAATTCCAAGCGTCATTCGGTAAATTTTGTAATCATTCTTAAGAGCAATAATACTATCATTTTCTCTATTATTGATTTTTTTGTGTTTAATCCTTGGAATCTATACGAAAAGGAATCCTACTATAGCTAATGTCAAGCGATAACTTCTACCGCTGGCAGTAGCAACAGTGAATCCATCTCTCTTGCTTTCTATAATATTGTTTCGTAAAAGCATAAAGTATTGTCTTTAGTGAAATATTTTCATAAAATATATTCAACTTATTTGTTTAATTGCACTCAAGCGCGAAAAGTTTTAAAACCCTTATTCGCCCCCCCCCCCCCCCCCCCCCCCCTCTAAGGGCGCCTACGGATCAAACAAAATGTATTTCATCTCTCTCGAGTGAGGGCACCAACCCTGCCGGCATGAAGGAGCCCCGTCATCATTTCTCTTCTCGGGGCCATAACCAAAAATGTATTTCATGCCTCTCTAGTGAGGGTACCAGCCCTGCCGACATCAAGGATCCCGGTAAGCGGTTCTCTTCTTAGGGCCTTAACCAATAATATATTTCATGTCTCTCAAGTGAGGGAACCTGCCCTATCAGCATCAAGAAGACCGGTCAGCGGTTTTCTTCTCAAGTCCTTAATCAAAATTATATTTCTTGCCTCTCGAGTGAGGGAACCAGTCTTGTCGGTATCAAGAAGCCCAGTCAGCAGTTCTCTTCTCGGGGTTTTAACCAAAAATGTATTTCCTGCCTCTCGAGTGAGTGCACCAACCCTGTCGGCATCAAGGAGCCCTGTCAGCAGTTCTCTTTTTGGGGCATTAACCAAAAATGTCATTTCATATAGTTACAGTTACAGTTCATAATAGGGGTATAATACTTAATTAGAAATTTCTAACACTTTTCAAGGATAAAAATGTTTCAGATTTTTTCCACTCCATGTGTTGTTGAGGGGGACTCCCTCGAAATTTAGAGGCGATACCCCCTGATTTTAGGGATTCCAAAATTACATAAGGTCACTCCCAATTGGGATGGAGCTTCTCTATATTTGACGATCTCCCTGCGGCGTTGACCTTCTTGAGGATGAGATCCCCCTGTACGAATTTTTTGATTCTAATATTCTAATCAAAATACCTGGCCAATCGGCATTTGACCTCTTCTTGTCGAATTGTCTCCAAGTCGCGGAGTTCCTCCACTAGGTCAAGCGAGAATTGCTCCTCATTTTCCATCCTTTAGTCTTCGTCTCCTTCCTCTGCGCCCACGACCCGGGGGGCATTATGAAAGTGGAGGTTAGATCTTAAGTTACTCTAGAGGGGGGGTGAATAGAGTATTAAAACTTTTCCTTAGTTTTTATAGCGGAATTAAAATAGTATTATATATAAGTGTAAGCAGTGTGAGAATTATATAAACAGAAAAATTAAGTAAATGTAATAACAAAACAAACAGCACAAGCACAGAAAATAATCAAACACAGAAGACACAAGGAGCTATAGTAGTTCCCCAATAAATCTGGGTACGTCTACTCTTCTACCACCTTTGGTAGGAATCCACTAGGAGGTTGTTGATAAGGTGCCCTCACACCAGGTGAGCTGTTGATAAGGTGCTCTAACCAAACTGCAGGTTTTTGAAAAGGTGCCGTGTCACCGAGATTAACTTTTGAAGGGAGTTATAACCCTGTACAAGAGAGGTAAGAAAGAGTTTATAGTGTTCTTCTCTGTCAAGATGCTGAGAGAAGACTCTAGTGGATGTTGTTGTAAAGCTCCCCTGTCAGATTGAAGTATTTGACAGTAGATGAAGAAGCTTTCTCTTAAAAACTAAGATCTCCTGTAGCAGTTTGATCTGGAAGAACAGGTTCTTCAGATTGCTTGTTGCTCTTTTAGAAGATCTGAATTTACATCAGATTCTGAGTGAATATTCTTGAGGATGATGTTCTCAAAAGTTTTGTGCTGCTTGTAGAAGAAGATGAAGAAAATACTTTCTGAGATGTCTATATGTGTCATCTTCTTCTTCTTTTTCTATATATATATATCCTTTTTATTCTGTAATAGAACGATGTTTGAATTCTGTCGACTCAAACGATTTTGGCAGGTCCTTTTATTTTTGACTGTGAAAAAGATTCCTTTTCATTAAATGTCAACGACTATTGCTGCCTTGGAAAAAGGAAAGAAGGGAATATATTAACTCAGTTTAATATCCTTCCTTATCTGTCAGAGTACGTCCACCGGATATTAAATAGATCCGTTATATTCGTCGTTTTGCTGTTAGGATAGATAGAATATAGTTGATAACAAATCTGGGCTTTAATAAATGATCTGTCGAACGCTGGCTATAATCTGTCGAGCGCTGTCCAGAGGATGTTGAACTCTGGCTGGAAAACTGTCGAGCGCTGTCAATAAAAACTGTCGAACGCTGGGAGCCATCTGTCGAGCACTGCTAGCCATTTGTCGAACACTGATCAGAGAATGTCGAGTGCTGGAACTGGCTGTAATACTTCAATCTGCTGAGAACAATTTGTCGAACGATGCTAGACATTCGTCGAACGCCACTTGCCATTTGTCGAACGCTGCTAGCCATTTGTTGAGAGTTGGGAACCTTAGATTTAACCTTAAGTTCTAGCTAATTTATCAGCCTACAGACTTTACCCTTAAACTATACAATGGGGTCAACTGATCCTAATCAGCACATAGTGATCCTAGCCCAAAACAGTAAAAGGGTTGTTCCAACAATCTCCCCCTATTTGGGTTAGGATACTATTTGACAAGAAAAATTAAATAGATACAGCAGAACAGAGCAACAATGAAATGAAATATATCTGATAGATTAAAATAGATCATCAGATAAGATAAAAATAAATGCTCTGAGTTTAGAAACTTTACATTCATAACCAAGCAATTTATTTAAGGCTTTTTGTCCTGAGAAGATGGCTTGAATATGATTTTCCTGTTGGGGTCTTCTGATTTCTTTTTGCTGATAAACAAATCTTGAGCACCAATGATTTTCTGTTCTTTGACATGAGGGATAAATGCTTCTGGGTGCATATCAATATATTCCTCAGTATTGAATGCTTTAACTGTTTTGTATTTTTCAAGTTCTTTTCTTCTGTATTCTGACATGGTTGGGAAACTTGAGAAGTTTTTTTCTTCTGCTTTAGCCTTTTTAATCTGTGCATATGCAATTGTTTCTTTCAGTCTTGCCATCTGACAGATTTTCTCTTCTTCTGGATCTGGAAAGTAATAAATATCTTCTGAATCATTTTTGTCTTGAGTGACCTTTTGAGGTACTCTATCTCTGTGAAGAGATCCATCAGAAATGTGAAGTTTGTATTCTGAAGATATTTGAAAAGAAGAAAAGGTTTGACTTCCTTGAAAGATAGGAGCTGATTTCTTAGAGGAAGGAGCACTGGCTTATCCAGAGGCTTGAGAACCACTAGAACTACCAGGTCTCCTTGAATGTTGAGAGCTTGGCCTCTGAGAGGAAGATGATACACCTGCTGATCCTGTTGCACCAGCTGCTGGAGGAGGAGGAGGAGGATGATTGTGCTTGACTGGTTTGTCAGGAATGTAGCCAGTCTTCTTGAATTTCTTCCTCCTATTGTTCTCATTTCTGGAGAGCTTCATCCAGTGAGGAGTTTTCTCATCAAGAGGGACATTATACAAAATGTACAGAGGAATGTCATTATTTGGATTTGGGGGCTTGGGAGCAGCCTTTAACTTAGCTGTTCTTTTCTTTCTTTTCTTTGAAAGTGTATCATCAGAATCACTGTTGTCATCATCATCATCAGAGTCAGAAGATGAGATTGGCTTATTGTATAGATCATCAATTCTCTTGATTACTTCACGAGCCTTTAATCTTTCTTCTTCAGCTTTGTCAAACTCTGCATCTGCTTCTCTCCAGATTTCATCAAAGCTTGGCATTGGTTCTTCATTCCATACAGGAATTGGAGGTGAAGAAGTAATTTGTGGGGCTGTTGTATCATCAAGGAATTCTGCAAGATCATCTTCATATTCTGCAGAATGATCCTTTATTTGAATGTCTTGAACAGTGGATGAAGGAATAGAGGATATGTAATTTTGTATGATATCAGAATGAGTTTTCTGAGGAAGGCAAATCAGAGCCTTTGATAGATCCTCTATGTATACCTTTGGTGATACCCTTGAAGTATATGTGACATCAAATTTTGATAATAAGATATATAGGTCACAGGATGGATGAATGCATATATTATTTATTTCTTCTATAACTTGTGTATCTGAATCAATTATATCTGTATCAAAAATTGTAACTTCTGTATCTTCTTCTGGAGTTTCTTCTGTTTCTGGAGCTTCTCCATAGGACATCTCCCCCTGCCTAGCTTCAGGACAGCCTGAATCTAGGCCCCTGGTAGAAGGGACAGCTGTGGAGGAGGGAAGAGAAGCTATCTTAGCAGTTAAAGTAGAAAGTGCCTGAAGAACTGGAGCAAGTTTTGCATCCAGGAGCTGGCTACTTTTAGGAAGGATAAGATCAAAAACTTGATCAGCAATAGAGGAGAGGTTGAGGGATGGATAATCTGGTGGATGGCTAGTGGATGGTTGTGAAGTGGATGGAGATGATATTGGAGGAATGATATTGCTGATGTTGGTGGTATGTGTGTGAATGTCTAGATGGATTGGACTAAGAGAATGAATAGGTGAATGATATTCATTGTGTATTGGAGAGGGAGGTGTGGTAGGTAGTGGTTCTGAAGATAGGGGTGGAGGTGGAGCATCACTGATGTGGGCAGTTGAGAGTGGAATATCATTGATGGGTGATATTGCAGTTGAAGGAGGGGATGAAGTATGAGAATGTGCAGGAGATTGTTGAGCAGGTGGAGAGAGGATATGAGAGGAAGGAGGAACTGAGGAAGGATCTTCTAGAAGGGTAGAGGGAGTGACTTGATCAGTCCTTGTGTCCTCAGAAGCTTTCCTTTTTCTGGAGGCCTCAGCTCCTGTATTCTTCTTGGGAATTACTCTATCCCATTTAGCAAAGAGTGCTGAGGTCAGCCTCTTGCTGGCATTTATTGTTACTTTTGGTGACACCAGAAGCTCTGGATGCCTTTCCTGCAGAAAAATTCCTAAAATTCTTCTAAAGCATACATTCTCTGTAGAGTTTTTTCTTTTTAATTAGGTCAAAAAGAATTGATCCCCAGTTGACTTTCTTCTTCTCCATTAAGGCCACCATTAACAGAAATTGGTGCCTACTGATATAGTCATGCCCAGAAGTCTTGCTCAGCAAGACTTTTCCAACAATATCTGCTAAGAACTTGTAGTCCTGAGACAGATTCTTTTTCAGAATGTGGTTAGGGTTTCCAGTCAAATGGCCTATTTTGACTAAAGCTTCATCAAATTCATTTGAGCTTATGTCTAACTCATCTTCACCATTTTCAAGACCAAAGATTTCAGAAAGGATGGTGGGAGAGAGAGAGACATGATGACCTGAGATTGTTCCCGACAAGCTTTCATCGACTGGTTTTGCAGTGAAAACCCATTCTTTTATCTCTGCAACAGCTATCTTCTGCCTGGTGCTTAGAAACTTCCTTAGTTGTTGTTCATCCAGCTTTTTAAGAATATCCTTGAAGATTTGGTCTGACTGTGCAAACGAGTCTATGTCAATGTCAAAACCTGCGTTAAACTTCATTAGGTGCAGAGAGGCCTGAGGAATCGCCATTGTTCCTGCAAAGAAAGTTGAAGATCAAGTGCAGAGGGGAACTGGAGGGAAAGACGATTTCTGTAGGCGCAAAGCTTAGAATAAGATAAAATAAGTGTTATATAGTCGAGAAAATAGGGAGAAGAATTCGAGGAGCGCTGTTCGGCAAAACCTAATTAAATCTGAAGTCGAACCGACTTTAAAATTTTGTCGGACAGTGTTAGAAAAAAAATATCTTTTTCGTCGACCGCCATTCGACAAACGAGATTTTCTTCACTGAATCTGAATATGAAGGTTTTTGTCGACCATCGTTCGACGAATAAAAATTTGTCGTTTTTCGTTCGACAAATTTGGATTAATTTTGGATAAGATAGAAAATATAATTTTCAACAAATTGAGTCTCCATCTATCATTCCCAGTTGATTCATAAAGAAGATATGTTTCTTTTCATCCAAGGGTTTGGTGAAAATGTCTGCTCTTTGTAAATCAGTGGAGATGAACTGTAGGCAAATTTTATTTTTATCCACATTATCTCTGATAAAGTGGTGCCTTATTTCTATGTGTTTAGTCCTACTATGGAGAACTGGATTTTGTGCTATAGATATTGCACTAGTATTGTCACAAAATATAATTGATTGATTTAAGTTGATACCATAGTCTAGAAGTTGATTTTGTATCCACAGTATCTGTGAGCAGCAACTGCCTGCAGCAATGTATTCTGCCTCAGCTGTTGATGTGGACACAGATGTCTGCTTCTTACAAAACCAAGACACAAGCCTATCACCAAGAAATTGACAAGTTCCTGATGTGCTTTTTCTGTCTACTCTGCATCCAGCATAATCTGATTCTGGGAATCCAGTTAATTCAAATTCAGATGCTGTTGGATACCAGAGACCTAGATTAGGACAGCCCTTTATATATCTTAAAATTCTTTTTAATAAAGATAGATGAGATTCTTTAGGGTTAACTTGAAACCTAGCACAAATACAAGTAGCAAACATTATATCAGGCCTACTAGCTGTCAAATAGAGTAATGAGCCAACAATTGCTCTATACACCTTCTGATCAACAGGTTTCCCTGATTCATCAGCATTAATGACAGCATTAGAAGCCATGGGTGTTTTCATGGGAGAGGAATCAGACATTCCAAACCTTTTTACTAATTCCTTAGCATATTTGGATTGTGAAATGAAAATTCCTGATGAGGTTTGCTTCACTTGAAGACCAAGGAAGTATGATAATTCACCCATGCTACTCATTTCAAATTTAGATTGCATAAGTTTAGAGAACTTTTTGCATAAATTTGAATCAGTAGAGCCAAAAATAATATCATCTACATATATTTGAACTAGCAGTGTTTGATTTTTATGTATTCTGAAAAATTAGGTTTTGTCTACTAAGCCTCTACAGAACTTGTTTTCCAATAGAAAATTAGCTAAGGTCTCATACCATGCCCTGGGAGCTTGTTTGAGACCATAGAGAGCTTTATTAAGCTTGAATACATAAGAAGAGTGAGTTGGAGAGATGAAACCTGGTGGTTGTTCCACATAGACTTCTTCCTTGATATCTCCATTTAGGAATGCACTTTTTACATCCATTTGATATACCTTAAATTGTTTGTATGCAGCAAATGCTAAAAATATTATGATAGCTTCAAGTCTTGCCACAGGTGCAAATGTTTGATCATAGTCTATGCCTTCTTCCTGTGAATATCCTTGAGCTACTAGCCTTGCTTTATTTCTCACAATATTTCCTTGATCATCAAGTTTGTTCCTGAAGACCCACTTGGTGCCAATGACTGGATGGCCTCTTGGTCTTGGAACCAAATCCCAAACTTTGTTTCTTTCAAACTGGTTGAGTTCCTCTTGCATTGCAAGAATCCAATTTGGATCTTGTTCTGCATCTTTTATGGTTTGAGGTTCAACTTGTGATAGAAAGCAAGTATGCATCTGATTTTGGTGTAGTTGATGTCTTGTCTGAACACCTGCTGAAATATCACCAATCACTTGTGAAATTGGGTGATCTCTAACTGTGATGTGATCAACAGTTGGAGTTAATTCTGCAGTGGTATTTATTTGGGGATTTTGTTCAGTAATTGTATCCTGTGGAGGATGTTATGTTGTTGCTTGATTCTGATAATCAATAAGATCTGGATGGTCTTCTTCTTCACTATCTTCAAGGTTTTGAGCTAATGGTTGCATTGAATCTCCTGACTGTAGATTTAGTTCATTAAGCTCTTCACATAGAGCTGGTACCTGCAAAGCATTCTTGGTAGAAGAGTTCTTCTCCTTGTAAGACATGTTAGTTTCATCAAAGGAAACATGCATGGACTCTTCTATCTTAAGAGTGGATTTGTTAAATACCCTATATGCTTTGCTAACTATTGAATATCCTAAGAAAATTCCTTCTTCAGATTTTGGTTCAAATTTTCTAAGATATTTCTTATCATTGTTATGAACAAAACATTTACAACCAAAAGTTCTGAAATAGTCAACTTTAGGTTTCTTCCCTTTAAGTAATTCATAAGGAGTTTTACCCTTAAGTTTGTGTATCAAACTTCTATTCAGAACATAATTTGCTATGCTAACAGCTTCTGCCCAAAAGGATAGTGGCAAATTAGCATCTGCAAGCAATGTTCTTGCTGATTCAATTAGGGTTCTATTTTTCCTTTCAACTACCCCATTTTGTTGAGGAGTTCTAGGAGCTGAGAAGCAATGCCTGATACCTTCCTTCTCACAGAATTCTTGCATAAGAAGAGACTCAAACTCAGTGCCATGATCACTTCTGATCAATGCAACTACAGTAGAGTATTCAATCTGTATGCTCTTAAGAAAGTCTGTAAGAACTTTAAAGTTATCTGACTTTTCAAAAAGAATACCCAAGTGAATCTAGAGAAGTCATCTACAATAACTAGAGTGTAAGACTTCCCTCCTAAACTCTTTATTGCTATAGGTCCAAAAAGGTCCATATGTAGCAAAAATAAGATTCTAGGTGAATCACTTTTAGATAAGGATTTAAAACTGTTTTTGGTTTGCTTACCTAGCTGGCATGCCCTACATAAACCTTCTTTCTTATATGATCCTGATGGTAGACCTCTAACAAGATTATCTTTAGATAGTTTGGCAATTGTTCTAAGATTTACATGCCCTAATCTTTTATGCCATAGTTCACTAGGTTTGCTTAGCTCATTAAACAGGCAAATTTCTGATTTAGAGGAATTGAAATTTACTAAATATATGTTACCCTGTCTAATACCTGATAAAACAATGACATTATCAGATGACTTGATAATGCATTCTGATTTATTAAAGGTTACCTGATAACCTTCATCACATAACTGACTTATGTTGATGAGGTTGTGCTTCAGACCCTTCACAGAGGTGACTTCCTTGAATGTTACTGCTCCAACTTTGATTTGACCAAGGCCTTTGGTTTGACCATGGTTGGAGTCTCCAAAGATCACTTTGGGTCCAAGCTGTGCCTTGTAATTTTTCAGATTGGCCTTATTTCCTGTCATGTGCTTTGAGCAGCCACTGTCCAAGTACCATTTTTGATTTAATCTTGGATGGCCGTGTACCTGCAAAGACAAAAACATAAACTAGTTGTTTTTGACCCAGACTACTTTGGGTCCTTTTGTGTTACCACAAAATTCAGAAATAAATGACATTTCAGGCTGGTCCTTATAGCCTTGTGGATGAAATCTCCTTGGAGGTATTATCCATTCAGTGAAAGGATTTTTAGTTTGTTTGGAATTAAGATTTCTAGTATTTCCTGGATAATATCTGTTCGACAAATTTGGATAAATTGGTCGACTATTGTTCATCTGATGACTATACTGAAAATCTGTTTTCAGACTTCGTCGAGCTCCGTTCGACAAATTTGAATCTTTTTGTCGATCTTCGTTCGACGAATTCTGTTGAATTCTTTTATCCTTAACAGACTTGCTTGAAATATCTTTATCTCTTTTTGCAGCTTCTTTGCTTTTAGCAGAAATAAATTTTATGGGTGAGGAGAGGATATTTCTCTTAATCAGAGATGGCTCACTTGATGAGGCACCCAAGCCCAGTTTGCTATTATTAAGTCTAGCATTGACTGTGCTTGTGATGTCCATCAGTTTGATACTTCTCCCATTTAGGGATTCTTCAAATTTCTTGGCCTCAGAAAGTTTATTCTCAATGAGAACAATGTGTTCTCTGGAGGCAGCCAAATCTTTCTTAAGATTTGCATTTTCTTCACTCATCTTTTTCATTTCAGCTAACTTACATCTGAGTGAGATTATTTCTTTCTCAGAGTTGAGTAAGTCTGAGCAAAAGACTTTGAATTCAGCCTTGAATTCATCTAAAGTAAAATCAACATCAGACATTACTTGATCTGCATCATTTTCTTCTTCTGATTCTGAATTTTCTTCATCAGATTTGTTGGCTGAGGCATTGATTGCCATCATGCAGAAGTTCTTTTCTTCTTCATCATCACTGGAGCCTGATGAAGATTCATATTGTGACTCACAGTCTGAGTCATAAATTGCCAGTAGACATTGGCTATTTTCCTTTGTTTCTTCTTCATCAGAAGAACCAGATGAAGATTCTGATTCAGATTCTGTTTCACTCCAGGATGTTGCTACAAATCCTCTTCCCTTCTTTTTGTGTGAGTGGGAGGAAGATTTGCTAGAACCTTTCCTTTCTTCCTTTTCTCTTTTTCTCTCCTTTCTGTCCTTTTTGTTTTGATTCTCTGGACATTCAGGAGCAATATGTCCTGGCTTCCTGCAACCAAAACATATAATTTCATTAGAGTGATTTTTGTCATACCTTGGCTTGTCATAGCTTCTGGATGACTTCTTCTTGAGATCTTTCTTAGCCATATTATAGAATCTTTTGGCTATGAAGCTTATCAACTCCTCTTTGGTAGAAGTTGGTCCTTCTTCTTCTGCAGCCTTGAAGGCTATGCTTCTCTCCTTCTTGAGTGCTGGGGATGAAGTGGATTCTTCAGCTTCCCTACTTTTGACGAGCTGCTCATAAGATTTGAGCTTGCCCAACAAGGCTTCAGTGGTGATCTCATTTAGGCTTCTGGCTTCTTTGATTGGCCAAATTCTGGAGTCCCGTGTGCTGGGAAAGCACATAAGAATTTTATCATTGATCTCTGTGAGTGAGATCACTTTGTCCAGAGACTTCAGCTCATTTATTATGAGGCTGAGCCTATTGTATATATCAGCAACATTTTCTGATTCTCCCTTCTTAAAGTTCTCATATTGAGAGATCAGGTGAGATCTTCTATCTTTCCTTTCATCTGCTGAGCCTGCCACCATGTTGTTGAGAGATTCCCAGATTTCTTTTGCTGAGGTGCACTCAACTACTTTCTGGAATATGTCATCTGACATAGTTAGGGCCAGAATGTTCATAGCCTTTGCATCTGCATTTCTCTGCTTCTTCTGAGCCTCAGTCCACTCAGGAGGTGGAACAGCAGTGTTGTCTGTTGTTGCAGTAGTGCTGGTTGTTGCTGTAGGTGCTGGAGGTCCTGTAAGAATAACATTGAAAATCTCCTCATCAATAGAGTTCATATAAAGCCAAATCCTTGCTTTCCATAGTGCAAACTTATTGAGGTTGCACATAGGAGGTCTTGTGCTAGAATATTCCTTGTTTTGTGCCATGAGTTTTGAATGATATAAAATTCTTAGATAAAGAAGCTCTAGACAAATTAAGATCTAGTTGATCTTTGTGATTCAGATGTTAGTTTGTAAAGAATCAACCCTCCTCTGATACCAATTGAAAGTGGAGGTTAGATCTTAAGTTACTCTAGAGGGGGGGTGAATAGAGTATTAAAACTTTTCCTTAGTTTTTATAGCGGAATTAAAATAGTATTATATATAAGTGTAAGCAGTGTGAGAATTATATAAACAGAAAAATAAAGTAAATGTAATCACAAAACAAATAGCACAAGCACAGAAAATAATCAAACACAGAAGACACAAGGAGCTATAGTAATTCCCCAATAAATCTGGGTACGTCTACTCTTCTACCACCTTTGGTAGGAATCCACTAAGAGGTTGTTGATAAGGTGCCCTCACACCAGGTGAGCTGTTGATAAGGTGCTCTAACCAAACTGCAGGTTTTTGAAAAGGTGCCATGTCACCGAGATTAACTTTTGAAGGGAATTATAACCCTGTACAAGAGAGGTAAGAAAGAGTTTATAGTGTTCTTCTCTGTCAAGATGCTGAGAGAAGACTCTAGTGGATGTTGTTGTAAAGCTCCCCCTGTCAGATTGAAGTATTTGACAGTAGATGAAGAAGCTTTCTCTTGAAAACTAAGATCTCCTGTAGCAGTTTGATCTGGAAGAACAGGTTCTTCAGATTGCTTGTTGCTCTTTTAGAAGATCTGAATTTACAGCAGATTCTGAGTGAATGTTCTTGAGGATGATGTTCTCAGAAGTTTTGTGCTGCTTGTAGAAGAAGATGAAGAAAATACTTTCTGAGATGTCTATATGTGTCATCTTCTTCTTCTTTTTCTATATATATATATATATCCTTTTTATTCTGTAATAGAACGATGTTTGAATTCTGTCGACTCAAACGATTTTGGCAGGTTCTTTTATTTTTGACTGTGAAAAAGATTCCTTTTTATTAAATGTCAACGGCTATTGCTGCCTTGGAAAAAGGAAAGAAGGGAATATATTAACTCAGTTTAATATCCTTCCTTATCTGTCAGAGTACGTCCAACGGATATTAAATAGATCCATTATATTCGTCGTTTTGCTGTTAGGATAGATAGAATATAGTTGATAACAAATCTGGGCTTTAATAAATGATCTGTCGAACGCTGGCTATAATCTGTCGAGCGCTGTCCAGAGGATGTTGAACTCTGGCTGGAAAACTGTCGAGCGCTGTCAATAAAAACTGTCGAACGCTGGGAGCCATCTGTCGAGCACTGCTAGCCATTTGTCGAACACTGATCAGAGAATGTCGAGTGCTGGAACTGGCTGTAATACTTCAGTCTGCTGAGAACAATTTGTCGAACGATGCTAGACATTCGTCGAACGCCACTTGCCATTTGTCGAACGCTGTTAGCCATTTGTTGAGCGCTGGGAACCTTAGATTTAATCTTAAGTTCTAGCTAATTTATCAGCCTACAGACTTGACCCTTAAACTATACAATGGGGTCAACTGATCCTAATCAGTACATAGTGATCCTAGCCCAAAACAGTTAAAGGGTTGTTCCAACACATTACTTTAAATTCCACCGGGAGCACGACCTCAGAGCAGTGAGAATGCTTGAAGGGAGTTTCTCATGTTGATGTGTTGGGTGTCATCCTCAAAGCCCACAGGGCCGATGAAAGCTGCTCCACCCAGTTGCCCTTCAGGTTCCTTACTTTCTTATTCAGCAAGTTGACAAGAACCTTGTTCGCCGCCTCTACCTGCTCATTGCTCCAAGGGTAATGCATAGAGGCAAAGTGGAGATCAATTCCCAACTATACGCAAAAGCTAATGAGCTCCTCGCTAGCGAATTGCGGCCCATTGTTCATGACTATCGCGAGTGGGAGCCCGTACCTGCTGTTGGAACATGGTCTTCCGCATTTCCTAGGTTTGAGAATAACAAATCCTATGTGTATTTGATCTTGTGTGTTTAAGTGTGCAGGAAACAAGGTCCATATGACTCAAGGATGACATAAGAAGGTTGCCCCCAAAATTGGGCCAATAATTGCAATATGCCCACTAGCGTCGACGGTAGCACCTAGCGCCAGGCGCTAGCGATGATTAGCACAATTCCGGGAGCACATATAGCAGGAGCTAGCGCCTGGCAGTAGTAGATAGCGCAGGCAGTAGCGCGAAGCATAGAAGGCAAGGAGGGATTGTTTCCTCGGATTGAAGATTCTCCCGCGCAGAATATGTCCTAATATGGGATAGCGCCAGTGGTAGCGGTAGCGTAGGAGCTAGCGCTGAGGCTATAAAAATGACCCCTTGGATCCATCTTCTTCATCATCTTCCCCTCCTAAAATCTAGAGCTTCATGCCACATCATATAGAGGAAGGTTCAGAGAGATACTCCCACAAATCCATGAAGGCTTAAGCACATCTGTGGAGAATATTTCAACACGCGTCATCATCGTGACGAAAGACCTTATTGACTACGATCATACTCTGCGGGTATTCGTCTACTTCTCCAAGAGATCCATATAGGGAGTTTTTAAATTGTTGTTATTAATTTCACATCTTTTCTTGTAAATGTTTAGTGAACTCGCCTCGTGTTGGCGACTAGGTCTGGGTAGGACTTAGGGCAGAAATTCGCCTCGTGTTGGCGACTAGATCTAGGTTAGGTCTAGGGGGTGCTCGAGGCCATATCCGGGGAAGGGTTGGTTAGAGCGGCTTGAGGCCGTATCTGGGGAAGGATAGGCGAGGGCCACCGGTTCGTGGGGATACGAGTAGGGATAGAAAACAAAAAGATATTTTCACTTATTCGCTTTTGATTTCTAGCGTCATAGAAATCTAGTTTTGTAATCAATTGTTATATCAATAATAATCATGTCTCTTTTTGTAATGAAATTGATTTAATCTTCATTTCTCTAAATTATTTATTTCTTACTCTTTCATTATAAAACAATTTAGATCTTCATTCAAAATCACTATTTTGATCACTTGTTATTTCAAGTATTCGAAAATATAAGAAAAGTTTTAAAACCCTTATTCACCCCCCCCCCCCCCCCCCCCTTTAAGGGCGCCTACCGATCCAACAAGTGGTATCAGAGGGGTTTTATTCCAATCAGCTTAACAACCGGGAATAATGGCGTCTCATGATCTCGCTTTTCCGGAGGGTCAGGGTGTTAGTCGACCACCTCTTTTTTCTGGGTCAGATTTCAACTACTGGAAAAATCGATTCATGTGTTTTCTTATGACCATAGGTGTGGAAGTATAGAACATGGTAGAAGTTTGGTACTCTCCTCCTACAATTGTAGTGGGAGAGGCGACGTTACTAAAACCTAAGGATAAATGGGATGATAACGATAAACTAAGGTGCAAAAATAATGTTAAGGCAATGAACGCTTTATATTGCGCTTTAAATAGAACTGAGTTTAATAGAATTTCTGCATGTTTAACTGCTTACGATATTTGGAATCAGTTGGAAGTTACTCATGAAGGTACATCGCAAGTAAAAGATGCAAAGCTATTCTAACTGGACTCTGAATATGAAAAATTTAGGATTGATATCGAAGAGGACATAAACTCGGTGTACACTCGCTTCACCAAGATCGTCAACGCTTCAAAAGCACTTGGAAAGATCTACTCAGACGGGGACTTGGTCAGGAAAATTCTTTGCTCTCTACCACCAAGGTTCAATCCAAAGGTGACGGCCATCTCGGAGTCGCACAACCTAAGAACGCTCTAGATCGAGAACCTTATTGGGAATCTCAAAACCCATGAGGTAGAACTCCAGATTCAACACGATGAATACAACAAAGAGCCAAAGAAAAAGGCGATGGCACTAAAATCAAAGAAGGAGAGCATCGAAGATGATGATGAAGATGAAGAATGTCTCCTGGTGAAGAATCTCAGGAAGTTCATTAGGAATCCGGAGAGGAGGAACACCTTCCGGAAATACTTCCAAAGGGATGCTCGACAAAAAGGATCTTCCTCTTCATCAAAGAAAGTAAAAGGAAGCAAAGACGAAGGAGAAAGACCGCCACCGGAGTGCTACCACTGCAAAAAGACCGGGCACATTCGGAGCGAGTGCCCGAAGTATCAAAAGGAGCAAAAAGAATATTACAAAGCGAAGGAGAAAAAGAAAGTATTAAAAGCCGCAACATGGGATGATTCTTCCTCTGAAGAATCAAGCGAATCTGATTCAAGCTGTGAGGAGGAAGCAAGCCAATGTTTAATGGCAAAAAGCAATGATGACGACTCCAGTGTTCTTAGCGACACTGAGGTAACTCCTCCCACCTTCGAAGAACTCTATGATGAATTTGTTCAAACTTGCAAAGCCTATGATAAAAGTGTAGAAGATAATATTATTTTAAATCGTAAAAATGAATCAATCATTAAAGAAAATCATAAACTTACTAAAAAATTAATTTCCCTTGAAAAGAGAAAGGTTTCATGTCAAGAGTGTGAGCACTCCTTATTTAAAACAAAAGAACTTGAAGTTTCTCTTTCTAAGGCCCTCTCACAAATCAAAACTATCGCAAAAGAAAAAGGGGACTTAGAAAGAAAACTAAAAACCTCTCTCTTACAAATTGAAAATAACAAAAAGGGGTTTGAAAATAAATGTGTAATGATTGTACAAGAAAATACATCTCTTAAAAACCAAAATCATAACCTCAATATGGCCATACAAAATTTGGGATAGGACAAAAATCCCTGGATATGATTTTGGGAAACCAATGTTATGGTTCTGGAAAGTTTGGGCTCGGATATCAAAATGAGCTCTACCGCTCGGCACTAGCCACTAACGCCGGCGGTAGCTCAACAGTTAAAATATCTCCTATTTTTTTCTAAAATTCAAACATCATCCAGCAAGAGCAATGTGAAAATTCAGAAAAGGGTCTCAACCCCCTTTATTTCATGTGCTAATTGTCTTAAGTTTGGACACACATCTAGCTCTTGTAGGAATATTAAACAATGATATTTAAAAAAAATCTGGGTACCTAAAAAATCCACTTACTCTTTGGGTGGTACATCTTGGGTATCCGGATCTTTACTCTCATCTTCTTTCTAGATTTGCAGGAAGGCTAGGGAAATGGAGGACATGTGGTACTTGGACTCAGGCTGCTCCAAGCACATGACAGGCAACAAAGCAAAGTTCCTTAGCCTAGAAAAGAAGAAACGAGGGATCGTAACGTTTGGTGATAACGGTAAAGGAAGGATCATGGGAGTAGGTACAGTGGGTAACGAATCCTTTCTTAACTCAAATATTCTTTATGTAAAAGGATTAAAACATAACTTAATATCTATAAGCCAACTGTGTGATAAAGGATTAGATGTATTATTTGAATCATCCACTAATCTTTGCAAAATATTTAATCCTAACACAAAAGATGTGTTACTAACTGCACCTAAAATTCACAATGTTTACATAGTTTCATTTCATGATCTTTCCAAATCATCTATAAAATGTTTTATAACCAAACATGATGAATTAGAACAATGGCATAGACGTTTAGGTCACGCTAGTACAAAGTTCATTTTAAAACTAACAAAAAAGGAATTGATTAGAGGATTGCCTAAATTGAATGGAAATTTATCTTCACTATGTTCTCCATGCCAAAAAGGAAAATTTACAAAATCATCTTTTAAAAGAAAAAACGAAATTTCTACTTCAAAACCATTGTAATTAATTCATATGGATCTCTTTGGTCCCGTTAGCACCGCAAGTCTTGGTGGTAGCATATATACTTTCGTTCTAATAGATGATTTCTCGAGATATTGTTGGACTTTAATTCTCTCTTCCAAATCTGATGCGTTTTGCGAATTCTCAAAGTATGTACTCGTATTCAAAATGAACTAGATTTAAAAATAAAATGCATTCGCTCAGATCATGGAGGAGAATTTGAAAATGAAAATTTTAAATCTTTTTGTGAAATGTTAGGTATTAAGCATGAGTTCTCCGCTCCAAGCACACCTCAACAAAACGGTGATGTAGAAAGAAAGAATAGGACAATCCAAGAACTAGCACGCACTATGTTATCTGAATATAAATTACCTAAGTCTTTTTGGGCCGAAGCCGTAAGCACATCATGCTATGTAATGAATAGAGTCATGCTTTGCCCATCTCTAAATCTCACACCGTATGAACTATATTATCAAAAGAAACCTAACGTATCATATTTTAAAGGATTTGGTTGTAAATGTTTTATTCTTAATACAAAAGATTCGTTAGGAAAATTTGATGAAAAATGTGATGAAGGAATATTTCTTGGATACTCTTCAACCATTAAAGCATATAGAATATTTATCAAAAGATCGAGTAAGGTTGAAGAGTCTATTAATGTTAAATTTGATGAATTTATTCCATGTGCAGAAAGACTTCCTACAGGTACAAATGATGAACTTGTGCCATCATTGGAGCACGACGAAGAGGAACCTTCCAAAGAAGAGGAGGAGAAGGCCAATGAAGATGAATATGTGCCCCCAAGCATCTTGAACTTCTCAAAAAATCATCCAAAAGAGCTAGTCATTGGGGAACCTTCTACTGGGGTAAGAACTCGATCTTCTCTTCATGAAATGTTTTCAAATATTTGCCTTATTTCCGAAATCGAACCTAAAAACGTTTCCACCGCTTTAAATGACGAATTTTGGTTTTTGGCTATGAATGAAGAGTTAGATCAATTTGAAATAAATAAAGTTTGGAATCTAGTAGATAGACCATCTAATCATCCTGTTATTGGGGTAAAATACATCTTTAAAAATAAATTAGATGGTGAATATAGGATTATCAGAAATAAAGCACGCTTAGCTGCTCAAGGTTTTTCTCAAATCGAGGGGGTAGATTTTGAAGAAACTTTTGCACCCGTTGCTCGCTTAGAGTCTATACGAATATTTTTGGCATTTGCGAGTTTTAAAAGAATAAATTATTTCAAATGGATGTTAAAAGTGCTTTATTAAACGGGTTTATAAAAGAAGAAGTTTATGTAGAACAACCCCCCGGTTTTATAAATGAAAAATTTCCAAATCATGTTTAAAAATTAGAAAAAGTGCTTTATGGTTTAAAACAAGCACCCCATGCATAGTATGATAAACTTACATCGTTTTTGTTAAAGCAAGGTTATGTTATGGAAAGTGCCAACAACACACTCTTCATTAAGCATAATAATAACGATCTAATTATTTTACAAATATATGTTGATGATATCATTTTTGGAGTCACTAATGAAGAGTTGTGTAATGAAGTAGTCTTAGTAATAAAAAATGAATTTGAAATGAGTCTTGTAGGAGAACTATCATATTTTCTTGGTTTTCAAATCTCACAACGAACTGATTGTATCTTTATTTCCCAAACGAAATATGTTCACGATATGCTTAAACAATTTGGATTTGAAAATCTTAAACAAGCTTCTACTCCTATGAGTGCTTCTTTAAAACTAGGAAAAGATGAATCTGGAATTTCCATTGATCAAACTTTATATAGAGGAATGATAGATATCTTCTTTACTTAAGTGCATCTAGACCAGATATAATGTTTATCGCATGTCTATGTGCTCGCTTTCAAGCCAATCTAAAAGAATCTCATTTAAAAGCGGTAAAACGTATTTTTCATTATCTATTAGGGTCATCTAAATTAGGATTATGGTACCCACACAATGATTCATTTACACTTCACGACTATTCTGATTCGAATTATGCCGGTTGTTCACTATATCGAAAAAGCACTAGCGGTACTTGTCACTTGTTAGGACCCTCATTAGTTGCTTGGTCTAGTAGGAAACAATCTTCGATTGCACTCTCCACCATAGAGGCCGAATACATCGCACTTGGAAGTTGTTGTGCACAAGCATTATGGATGAGCCAAACTCTAGAGGATTTTGGATTTCATCTCAATAACATTGACCTTAAATGTGACAAAAAAAGTGTCATAGACCTTACAAATAATCACGTACACCACTCTAGATCCAAACACATAGATGTTCGCCATCATTTCATTAGGGATCACATTAAGAAAGAGCATGTAAAAGTAAGTTCATTAGTACGGACTCTCAACTCGCTGACATATTTACTAAACCTCTTCCCGATGCAAGATTTTGATTATTCTGACTTGAGTTAGGTGTCCTAGATCTTTCGAGTTGAAACACATTCATAAACACAATTATGCAATTTTTAACAATCTAAACCATCTCCTAAAATTCTGAAATTTCTGCATGAAACTACTATTGGGACACTTAATCAAGATCAATAATTAAAAGTTTCAAAATCATCAAAAATCATGTACTATTTCCCGCGCTAGCGCTACTGTCGGCGCTAGCGCACCTATCTGTTTTTCTGTATTTTTAAATTTTTGAAAAATTCTTAAAAATCTATTAGTCTATATGTAATATTTATTTTTCACTTCTGACTTTATTTCATTTTGAAAAAATCCAAATACAAATTTACAAAAGCCAAATTACAAAAAATATTTTTTCATTTGTTTAAATTCTACTTCTAAATGCAAAATCAAATACAAAAATATAAAACATCAAAATTATCAAAAAAAAACTGTATGGACTTTATTGTGAGAATCAAGCATAATTTAATCTATCATTTAGAACTTCTACATTGTTACAATTTATCTTGTCAAACTACTTTGAACATAGTTCTTATCATGCTTTGATATATCTATTAATATGTGCACTAATTGTATTAAAAAGTGGTGTGTAGAACTAAGCTTAGCATGCCTCTAAGTATGAGTAAATGTTTTATGATTGATAATGATATCTATTCACTCACTTATTTTGGCAAAGTTTACATGTGTTTTTAATCTAAGAATGCTTGCTTGTGTATTGTTAGTGTACAGTGAATTAAAATTGCACAAATGTCTTACCTACACCACTTTCATTTGCACTCTAAAAATTAAGACAAGTGGGTGTGCTTTCAAAATTTCATTAGTTTGCAAAACAAGTGTATTCTGAGAACTTTGTACAACAAAAAAGATGAATAAAGTAAATTAACAAAGATAACTCCACCAAGGACTACTTGAACCTCCTAATAAGTCTTCATAAGCATTGTGAGGTTGAGCACCTTGGAAAGAATAGTAAAGTGTCATGTGCAAACCATAAACTTTTTTCTTTACACCACTTGTTCTTTTCTATGTGCTTTAATGGGTGTGGATGTTAAATTACTTGTGTTTTATTGTGCACTTTACTCTACATTTGTCTTGTATTTTTGATTAAATCATTTATTCACTCTCATCAAAATACACTTATGTGCACATCATTATCTTCCATAACACTTCTTCTCATGAGTATTGGATCCTAATGCTAAAATTCTATACTCTCTTTATATATTAAATGCACTAGATAACCTAGCATGCTCTCTACAATGTTTGGTATGTATTGAATTTATGAATTGGAATAACATTGTAGTAGTCTCTTTATTTCATACATCTTTTTCATGCTTGGTTCCTTCATGCTAATCTTTAAAGAATTTCAAAGAAAACAATTTACAAAAATATCTTTTTTCATTTTATGAATCATTATGTCTTACAAAGAGATGTTTGTTGTATTTTTATATAAGTCTTCCGCAACAGTACATTTACCTTGTATTCTTTTCATGCTTATCTCAAGTTTTCCAACACTAAATTTTCTTTGGTAGACTTGCATAGTAAATGTTATATTATTCTTTTTAAAGCTAAAAACTCTGATTTATTTCTATGAACATACTTATGCTAAAAACTCTGATTTATTTCTATGAAAATTATTCTAAAAACTCCTTATTATTTTCTTCTCTCTCAACGCTCCATCATGCCTTTATCTTACTATCAAGACTCTTATGTGTTTTTCTTCCTTACCCACTGTTGCTAATAAGAAAAGGGGGAGAACTAACATGATAAATAAAATCCGCTATCAAAATATGATTAATTAAGATGATAGCTTACATATTAGGGGAGCATTCACTTAGGGGGAGCATGTATTTAGGGATTGCAATTATAAATACTAAAATCACTAATTATCCTAAGTCATCACTCTCACACACACACAAGTAGGTTTCATCATGCTTATATATTAATGCTCTAATTTATCATTAATGGATTTGTTTTTATCAAAAGGGGGAGTTTGTTGGAACATGGTCTTCCACATTTTCTAGGTTTGAGAATAACAAATCCTATGTGTATTTGATCTTGTGTATTTTAGTGTGTAGGAAACAAGGTCCATATGACTCAAGGATGACATAAGAAGGTTTCCCCCAAAATTGGGCCAATATTTCCAACAAGCCCACTAGAGCCGGCGGTAGCACCTAGCGCCCGGCGCTAGAGATGATTAGCGCAATTCTGGGAGCTCATATTGAAGGAGGTAGCGCCTGGCGGTAGCAGATAGCGCATGCGGTAGCTTGAAACATGCATAGAAGGTAAGGAGGTAATGTTTCCTCGGATTGAAGATTCTCCCGCGCAGAATATGTCCTAATATGGGATAGCGCTGGCGGTAGCGGTAGCGCGGGCGCTAGCACTGAGGCTATAAAAAGGACCCCTTGGATCCGTCTTCTTCATCCTCTTCCACTCCTAATTTCTAGATCTTCGTGCCACATCATATAGAGGAAGGTTCAGAGAGATACTCCCACAAATCCATGAAGACTTAAGCACAACCGTGGAGAAGATTTCAACATGCGTCATCATCGTGATGAAAGACCGCATCGACTACAATCATACTCTGCGAGTCTTCGTCTACTTCTACAAGAGATCTATATAGGGAGTTTTTATATTGTTGTTATTTATTTCACATCTTTTCTTGTAAACGTTAAGTGAACTTGCCTCGTGTTGGCGACTAGGTCTGGGTAGGACTTAGGGCAGAAATTCGCCTCATGTTGGCGACTAGATCTACGTTAGGTCTAGGGGGTGCTCGAGGCCATATCTGGGGAAGGGTTGGCTAGAGCGGCTTGAGGATGTATCCGGCGAAGGATAGGCTAGGGCCACCAGTTCGTGGGGATACGAGTCGGGATAGAAAAAAAGGATTTTCACTTATTCGCTTTTGATTTCTAGCAACATAGAAATCTAGTTTTGTAATCAATTTTTATCAATAATAATCATGTCTCTTTTTGTAATGAAATTGATTTACTCTTCATTTCTCTAAATTGTTTATTTCTTACTGTTTCATTATAAAACAATTTAGATCTTCATTCAAAATCACTATTTTGATCTCTTGTTATTTCAAGTATTCCAAAATAGAACTAAAAGTTTTAAAACCCTTATTTACCCCCCCCCCCCCCCTCTAAGGGCGCCTACCGATCCAACACTTGCAAACTATCTACTCCCAAATAAAATTTGTTACTACCTGCGAGGTCATTTTTTTCCAATGCCTTGACCTCCAGCTACTTGAAGAAATAGTCAATCATGACTAGGAGGAACCTCCTGTGCCCGTTGTCCAGAGGGAACATACACACAAAGTCCATCCCCCAAATGGTGAGGGGCGAGGGCGTTGTGATATTCCCGAGCCTTTGCGTGGGTTGAAGCTAGAGTGGTGCAGAGAGGTGACATTTCTGACACTTCATTGCATACTCTATGGTGTCTTTGTAGATTTTAGTTTATAAGTACCCTTTCCTCAACACCCTCTTCTCGATAGTCCGACTCCCAGAATGGATATTGCATTCCCCAGAGTGGATCTCTTCCAATACCTTTCAGACCTCTTCCTCTGAGACACACTTCACCAAGAGTCTAGTAAAAGTTTTCGATACAAGCTTATTGGAACATGGCCTTCCGCATCTCCTAGGTTTGAGAATAACAAATCCTATGTGTATTTGATCTTGTGTGCTTAAGTGTGCAGTAAACAAGTCATATGACTCAAGGATAACATAAGAAGGTTGCCCCCAAAATTATCCCATAACTCCAACATGCCCACTAGCACCGGCGGTAGCACCTAGCGCAGGCGCTAGTGATGATTAGCAAAATTCTGGAAGAATTTTTAGAAGACGCTAGTGCCAGGCGATAGCAGATAGCGCAGGCGATAGCGGATAGCGCAGGCGATAGCGGATAGCGCAGGCGATAGCGGATAGCGCAGGCGATAGCGGATAGCGCAGGCAATAGCGGATAGCGCAGGCAATATCGCGGAGTACAAGAGGCAAGGCGGTAGAGTTTCCCTGGAATGATAGATACGCACACGTAGAATAATTCTATACCGGGATAGCGGTGGCGGTAGCGCTAGCGCAGATGCTGGCACTCACTACTATAAAAGGAGGCCTCTTCTCTCATTTTCCACACACAAGTTTGAGAGAGGTTGAGTGTTCGAATTAAAGAGCCTTATTCTGCCGAAAAGTGATCTCCCACCAAAAGATCCATGAATTTCTGAAGGAGGATTTCTTCACGCCGAATCTGACCGAAGATCGGTTCATCAACGCTTATACTACAGCGGTCCTTCGTCACCAACTTCAGAATTTCTTCAAGAGGGAGATTTTAATATTATTATCCTATTATTTCACATCTTTTCTTGTAATCGTTTAGTGAACTCGCCTCGTGTTGGCGACTAGATCTTGGTAGGACTTAGGGCAGAAATTTGCCTCGTGTTGGCAAATAGATCTAGGTTAGGTCTAGGGGGTGCTCGAGGCCATATTCGGGGAAGGATTGGCTAGAGCGGCTTGTGGCCGTATCCGGGGAAGGATAGGCTAGGGCCACCGGTTCGTGGGGATGCGAGTCGGGATATAAAACAAAAAGAGTTTTATTAGAATTCGCCTTCAATTTCTAGAGTTATAAGAAATCAAGTTTTGTAAACTCTTCTTTCATATTAATGAAATGATGTCTCAATTTTATTTGCTTGATTTCTTATCTTAATCTCTTATATTTTCAAGTTTATCCAAATATATTAAAAAGTTTTAAAAACCCTTATTCACCCCCCCCCCCCCCCCCCCCCCCTCTAAGGGCACCTACCGATCCAAAAAGTGGTATCAGAGCTAGGTTATTCCAAATCGTCTTAACAATCGGGAATATATGGCGTCTCATGATCTCGCGTCTATTAGCGGGGTAAATTTTTATGAAGAAGAAAAATCATTAGCACCACCTTTATTTAAGGGGACAAATTATAGAGGTTGGAAAATTTTAATTGAAAATTTATTAAAACTTTAGATATCGAAGCATGTAATTTAACAATAGTAAGACCAGCAGATGAATCAAATAAAAAAGAACGTCATCTAAATGCAAAAGCCAAATACTATTTATTTTGTCGTCCATCAAATGACGTTTTTAAAGTAATATATTGTTTTTCCAGTGCTTACAAAATATGAAAATTTCTTGAAGAAATGTATGATCTTCCTCTCACAGGTATGGAACAAACACAGGAGGAGAAGGACATACAAGCATCCTCCATTATTCGAGAAGATCTCTCTCGTAGCAAAACCATGGAAATTGACTTAGACGAAGAGAGCAATTCATCAAGAGAAGATGAAAATTCATCTATAATGGAGGAAGGCCTAGAAGACGAAAAAGGAACTTCATGTTCATATCCTACCTCTTCTGATAGCGTTGTAAGAAAGTGTAATTCTTCTTCTTTTGTGGCAACTTCAATCTCTACTTTTCATATACTAGAAATGACTAAACGTAAAATCAAGAAATTAAAAATTGAGAATAAAAATTGCGTTTAGAAAATAAAAGGTTAAAAGCTAATGTTAATTTAGAATTCAATTGTGATGTGGCTTCTCCATCTTGCTCTTTAATTGAAATCTCAAAGCCTTGTTTTGATTGTAATGATATTAAAGAAAAATTCAAGGATTTTGAAAAAGAACTTTTAATTTCAAAAGAGCAAAATGAAAAGTTAGTAAATGATAATAATATTTTATCTAATAAGCTAGAATCATTAAAACTATTTGTGCTAAAATTTACAAATAATAATAAATCTTTTATTTCTAGTTTATCATCAAACATGTGTAAGACTTCTACTAGCATTTTAAAATCTATTAAACATGCACCTAGTATAATGTTCAATCATAAAAGCATAATGAATTCTAAACCTCACTATATATCTCCCAAATTAAATTCAAATGTGGACAAATTTCCTATGAAAAATAATTTCAAAAGTGATTATTATTTCAAGCCTAAGTTTAATGAATATGGAAATTTGATGCATAATTATAACGCTAAACCTAAGTATGAGTGGAGACGCAAAATTAAAGATGAAATGTTAACTCCCCTTGAAAGGGTTCTTTCTTTCTCATCTCTCCAAAAGTCATCTCGTTATATTTGGGTACCCAAAGGAACCACCACTCTTGGTCTCCTTTGGATACTTAAATCGCTTATTCATTAGGTCTCACCAAATGCATGAAGTGGAATTTTTTCAAAATGAAATATACAAATTTTTACTTCATGATATACTTTAATGTCTTTTTTTTTTTTCTTTTTTTTTTTTAGTCTTAAGCTCTCATGTTATGGTCATCTTATATATTATTGGAAATATGATTTTATCTCTTAAAACTTAATGAGTTTATAAATCAAATTGATCAAAATCATATTTTTATTTTTTGATGACGTATCTATCGTTCTTATATTCATTGCATATATATATATATATATATATCATATAGTATTCATGTAAATTGAACTATAAATTTGCTATAAGATATTTTAAATTAAATCAAGTTATTAGTCTATTAAGCTCTTTAGCCTTCATCAACAAAATTAGAGAAATAACATGATCTAAAAGAAAGTTCAAGATCTAAAAGAAAGCTCAATTTTCAATATGTTTTTTTCCTTTTCAAAACTAAAATTGTTGTGTGTTCACTCCTTGTTGTCAAACATGATTTAAACCATCACTATTGTGCACCTATCAAAAATCACATATATATATTCAAAATTCATAATTAAAAGAAAAACACTAAATTGTATTGAACGAATTTACCATCATAATGAATATTTAATTCACATGCACCACTATGATCTATTGATAACCTTTCCTAAAATTCTCTAAAATCATATAGCATAAGTCATATCAAAAGTCTTCTAAAAACAACTATTCCTATCATATTTATATGAATTATATGATGTTAATTGATATTATAATTGCATACCATGGTTAGTGTATTATGTGTGTATTGTGATTTATTTCAAGTTTAGACCATATAATCATCATGATATCAATATGATCAAATCAAATAGAATCTTCACTTCATTCTAGGTCTACAAACTAAAACATTATCATACTTTGGCATAGCATTAATCTTAAACTTATCATACTAACATTGTCACCTACAGAATATTAGTATTTATGTTAAGTTTTATATGTTTACCAAGATATATAGGTTGGGTATTCTTATCTAGGGCATATCCAAGTTATTCTTTGCATAAACATTATTTCATAATAATCATTTAAATCGAGCTTATTTGACTTATTCGAACTAATATCTTATGCTTACATTTCCTATCATTTTCAACTTACATTATATTGATAAATATATGCCTTAGAAAAATCAAAATGAAGATATAAGAAAATATATATCATGTGTTGTCAAGTCATACAATAAATCGCTAACGTTTCATGCAATTTGCACTATCTAGATATCTCAAAAAATTCAGAAATTTCTGCATGAAACTACTCTTGGGACACTTAATCAAGATCAATAATAGGAATTTCCAAAATCTTGAAAAATAGTGTACTGTTTGTCGCGCTAGCGCTAGCTCGAGTGCCCGATTTTTTGATTTTTTAAAATCTTGAAAAATCACTAAGAATATATTTTCTTATATGACCTACTTATTTTTGCATTCATGTCATTAATTTATTTTTGAAAAATTAAAATAAAAACTATAAAAGCCAAAATTTAGAAAAAAAATACTTTATTCTCTTTTATTCTTTGTTTATTTGTTTGATTCTTATTTCTATATGCAAAAATCAAATACAAAAATATAAAACATAGAATTATCAAAAATTATTTTTTGAACTTAACTTTTCTATATACATGTATCTTGCGAAAGGGAGATTTGGGCTGTCATCCAATCACATCTCCTAGTGCCAGGAAAACCCCTCACAGGGTAGACCTCGAGAAGTCCAAGATCAATTATATGAGTTCAAACTTTAAAACAAAATGATTTTTTAAATCTAAAAAAAACTGTATGGATTTTATTGTTCATATCAAGCATAATTTAATCCATCTTTTAGACCTTCTACAATGTTACAATTCATCTTTTCAAACTACTTTGAACATTATTTTTATCATGCTTTGATATATTTACCCATATGTGCACCAATTGTAATGAAAAGGTTATGTAGAATCAAGATTAGCATGCCTCTAAATATAAGTAAATGTTTTATGGTTGATAATGATTTTTATTCACTAACTTATTTTGGCAAAGTCTACTTGTGCTTTTAATCTAAGAATGCTTGCTTGTGTATTATAACTGTTCAATGAATTAAACTTCGCACAAGTATCTTACCTACACCACCTTTATTTGCACTCTTAACATTTAAGAAAAGTGGTTTTCCTTTCAAATTACATTGGTTTGCAAGTGTATTCGGAGATCTTTGTAAACAACAAAAATCATGAAATAAATTGACAAAGATAACTCCACCAAGCACTACTTGAACCTCCTGATAAGTCTTAATAAGCGTTGTGAGGCTGAGTTCCTTGGAAAGAATAGTAAAGTGTCTTGTGCAAACCTTCATTTCTGTTACACCACTTATTCTAAAGTACACCGGATCACAAAAAATTATATATATTGAAAAATAAAGTGTGTGATCCCCCAAGCACTACTTTGCACCCTGATAAGTCTAAATGAGCATTGTGTGTGTAAAGCACCTTGGTAGTGGTACATTTTTTCTATGTGCATTGAAGTGTGTGGAAGTAAAACTATTTGTGTTTTATTGTGCACTTTACTCTACATATGTCTTGTATTTTTGATTAAATCATTTGTTTACTCTAATCAAAATACACTTATGTGCACATCATTATCTTCCATAACACTTCTTCTCATGAGTATTGGATCTAATTGCTAAATTCTATACTCCTCTTTATTTATAAATGCACTAGATAACCTAGCATGCTTTCTATAATGTTTGGTATGTTTTGAATTTGTGAATTATAATAACATTGTAGTAGTTTCTCAATGATATCCTTCTTTCATGCTTGGTTACTTTATTACTTACAGATTTTAAATGAAAAATGATTTACAAAAGCATCTTCCTTTTTGGAATTTAACTCATATATCTTCTTATGAATAGACATGATTACAAAAAGATGTTTCTCATATTTCTATAAGTCTTCCGCATCATCACCATATATTTTTTACCTTGCGCTTTCATGCTTATATCAAAGTCTTAAATCTCAAAATTCCTTTTTCAACAAGTGGTAGACTTGCTTGGTAGAATTTATATTGGTTGTTCTAACACGAATATCATTTTTATGCCAAAAACTCTGATTCATTAATTGATTTCAAAATAGCTATGTGAGTTTTTCAAAAAATTTAAATAAAAATATAAACCCATAGGGTATGAACTTATCATTAAATCTAAATGCTTAATGTTTCCAATGATTATTATCCCATGATTACATATCTCACCATAGCGAGGGCGTAGGGTTATAGGCATTAGATAACCTGACCTCAAAGTCATGTCTTGTCCTTAACCAGGGAGGGTTCCAGTAGGGCCTTGCGAGGCACTGGGGGAAAGAGTGCTAGGTTGAGTATTTTCTAGTGTGTTGGAACAACCCAATTACTGATTTGGGCTAGGATCACTATCTGCTGATTAGGATCAAGTTGACCCCAATGTATAGTCAATGGGTCAAGAGTTTAGGCTGTTAGAACTCAAGAAATCATTCAGATTCTGTATTCGACGTACTCCACACTGCGTTCGACGAACTGCTCTCTGCGTTCGACGAATGGCGTGCTCATTGTGTTCGACGAACAGCTTGCTTCTATCTCAGCGTCTCAGCGGTTCAGCGGTTCAGCAGTCGACGAATTTATCCAGGCTCAACGGTCGATGAAATATTCAGTTCGACGAAACTTTATCAGATACTCAGATCGACGAAAGATCTTCTCATCTCTACTAATTCAACTCTTCCAGAGCAAAGTTGAATTGAGATCGACGAAAATCTTGAGATCAATGAACAGACTTATTCTCAGCGGTCGACGAGATTAACTCAGTCTGCGTTCGACAAAAATCTTCAGATCGACGAACACAGCTCTGAGGTCGTCAAAAATTCTTGAGATCGACGAAATTTCTTATTTCAGTTCAGAATTTCAGAAGATCATATTATTTCATTCTCTGATCTCAGATCGACTACAACAATGACTCTATTATATCAGATAAGTAAGGATAATATATTTCCTTTTATTATTTAAAGATTATAGCCGTTGACATTTCTCAGAAAAGGACATTTCATGGAAAAGGAAAGAGATTACGGCGCAGCAGATTTACAGTTCCCAGAAGGATTGATTACATATTATTTTATTCTTTAATTCAAGGGATTTGATTTTCAAATCTTATCAAAAGAAAAGGGAAGAAGATATACTGTATTACCTCTCAGTTTTCACGATAGAAGTTTTTACACAGAACATATTACACATAGTTGTACAGAAAAAGAAAAG
The DNA here is from genome assembly GCA_033032865.1 of Dactylorhiza incarnata. NCBI lineage: Eukaryota > Viridiplantae > Streptophyta > Magnoliopsida > Asparagales > Orchidaceae > Dactylorhiza > Dactylorhiza incarnata. The sequence goes on from JAWHQI010000067.1 coordinate 903,731, forward strand.
AAAAAGAGGAATACAGGAAGAAAAAGTTACAGGAAGAAGAAGAGCAAAAGCTAACAGATCTTCATCTTCTTCCTCAAGCAGCATTCATTTTCTGAGAACATCTACATTCATCTCTCAGTGATCAGCAACAAGTTTAGATCTTCAAAAGAGCAACAACAAACTGAAGAACTTGTTCTCTCAGTTTAATCAGCTACACAGGAAGATCATTCATTCAAAAGAAAGCTTCCAGTCATTTTACTATCAAACAAATTCATATCAAACAGAGGAGCTTTTCTACATCAACATCCACTAGAGTCTTCTCTACGATTGTTGATAGAGAAGAACATTCTAACCTTTCTATCCCCTCTTGTACAGGGTTAAAACTCCATTCAAAAGTTTACCTCTTGGTGGGAAGACACATGATCAAAAATCCTTCTTGGTTTTTGGGCACCTTATCAAAAGCTCATTGGTGTTAGGAAACCTGATCAAAAATCCTAGTGGATTCCTACCAAGGGTGGTAGAAGAGTAGACGTACCCAGGTTTATTGGGGAACTACTATAGCTCCTTGTGTCCTCTGTGATTGCTTTACTTTTCTGTGCTTATGCTGTGTTTATTTGTTCTTATTTAGTTTTCATAAATCACTCTATACACATATATATCACTATTTTAATTCCGCAATAAAACTAAGAGAAAAGTTTTAATACTCTATTCACCCCCCCCCCCCCCCCCCCCTCTAGAGTTAATTTAAGATCTAACCTCCACTTTCAATTGGTATCAGAGGATAATTGATTCTTTACTGGCTAACACCTGAATCATAAAGATCAATTAAATCTTAAATTCTTTCAGTGTTTTTATTTTAGTTATTTTTGTTTAAAAACTGATGGCACAAAACAAAGAGTATTCAAGCACAAGACCTCCTATGTGCAATCTCAATAAGTTTGCACTATGGGAAGCAAGGATTAGGTAATACATGAACTCTATTGATGAAGAAATATTCAATGTCATCTTGAGAGGACCTTCAACTTCATCAACATCAACAGATGCTCAAAAGATGCTGAAAAGTGCTGATGTCAAAGCTATGGACATACTAGCTCAATCAATGTCAAATGACATTCTTCAAAGAATTGCTGATTGCACTTTAGCAAGAGGCATCTGGAATTCCCTCACAAGGATGGTAGTTGAACCTTCTTCCACTTTCTGTGTTTATGATACAGAACCATCATCTAGTCAAAGTGAAGAAGAAGAAGAAGAACAAAAAGATATAGCATTCTGCATGATGGCCATATATGGGTCAAACCACAACTCAAATGCAGAATGTGAATCTGATGAAAATGAGAGTTCAGCAGAAGAGTCAAAGTCATCATCAAGTTCATCTGAAGATGAAAATAATGCAAATGACAAAGATCAGTGCTTGATGGCCATATATGACTCATACAATGATTCAGATCATGCATCTTCATCCAGTTCCAGTGATGATGAAGATGATGTAGATGAAAGAACCTTCTGTATGATGGCTATCAATGCCTCAGCAAACAATTCAGAAGAATCAGAATCTGAAATTGATGCAGATCAGGTAATATCTAACCTTAATTTTAATTCCACTGATTTCAAAGATGATTTAAAATTCTCTGCTTAGATTTAATTAAATCTGAGAAAGAAATCAAATATCTCAGAAAAGATATAAATCATTTAACTTCTGAACATACTAAACTTAAAATAGATTTGAAAACATCAGAAAAGGAAATTAATTCTTTGAAAAATAATTCAACTATTTCTGAATTGTTTGAACAAACTCTTAATGAAATAAATATCAAATTAATGAATATTACAAGCACTAAAAATGCCAGATTAAATGGCAGCAAACATAGCTTAAGATTTTCAACTAATCTATCTTATATTCTAAAGAAAAATCCTCTAACTACATCTATAAAATTTGTCTCTGCAAAAGAAAAGGAAGTAATAGAAAACTTAATAAAAATTGTTAAAATTTTGTGTGTTCAACAAAATTCGTCGAACAGAGAACGACGAAATCAAATGACTTCATCGAATTAGATCGACGAAAGCTGAACACAAAAATAAAACATTATCTTCTTAATGATTATCAAGAAAATTTTAAATTAGTATAAAACATATATTTTAATTAGCATAAAAGAAAACTTTTAATTGGCATCAGAAATTAGATTTTAAATATTTTAATTGGTATCAGAAATCAAATTTTCAATTGGTAAAAGAAATTTTCAATTTGTAAAACAATTATCATATACAAAGGCCAATATCAATTCAATTTCAATTTGGTAATACCTTAATAGATAAGGCCAATATAACTAACTATAAGGCAATGCTTAAACCTATTGAAAATATTCTCAACTCCAATTGCAATCAAACAAAAAGATATAGGATTCAAATGAATCTTCTCATCTTAAGAACAAAGTCAGATAACTTCATGTTCCTACAGACTTTCTGAGGATCATCAAGATTTGACTATTCTACTCTAGTTGCATTGATCAGAAATGATCATGGCACTGAGTTTTGAATCTCTTCTGATAAGAGAATTCTGTAAGAAGGAAGGTATCAGGCAATGTATCCTTGAGAAGATAAGAATTCCCTAGAATCCATTAAAAGCTGTCCCAATTCATCATATTAATAGAATCCTATTGAAACAAAATCTAGGAAAATTAAAAGGAGAAGAGAAATTAAAAGAAGAAGAAATTTAGTAATTTATGATTAAATGCTTTCAAAAGAACAACTTAATTTTACTATCTGTTCATTTTATATATCTGTTCATTCTATATATTTTTCCTTCTAATAAAGCATAAAGGGTTTATAACAAATCCTCTCTTAAAATAGAAGAGTATATGCATTGTTGGAACTAACCTATTAAATGAGGAGAGGAACACTACCTCTACCAGAAACATTTTGCAGGTACCAGAGGTCACTTTCAATTGGTATTCAATTGGCATCAAACTATCAGAGACCTCAACTGATATTAGAGGGCTTTCAATTGGTATCAAAGCAGAACATAGATACTCAATTGCACTTTCAATTGGGATCAAACTATCAGTTGCAGAAATAAAAGAAAGGGTTTACACTCTCAAGACAAAGAATGCAAATGAAATTGCAAGTTCAATATCAGAGAACCAGAACTTTCTATTGGTATCAGAATCAAAGCTTACCTTTCAATTGGTGTCAGAATCAAACTTCCAGTAGCAGTAATAAAGGAATGGGAACAGTAGGAATATAATGATTGTATCCTTCCCTACCTCCTCAAAAGTCCCTTCTTCTAGGGGCCTAGCTCCAAGAATTCCTGAAACTAGGCAGTGGGAGATGTATTGAAGAAGCTCCTTGTTGTCTGGGGAGATACTTTCCTCTTTGACAGGGGGAGTTATTTTCTGAAGATGCTCAAGCATCAAGAGGAAAAGCTATTGAAGAAGCATGCTTGCAGTTCTATGAACAAGCTCCATTTGATGCAATTTTTGCTCTCAGGGGGAGATGTTCTATGAACTAGGCAAGGAGAGAAAGCTGAAGAAGCTCCAGTCTCTGGGGGAGATGCTCTCAGGCCAACATATTTTATCAAGAGATAAATGATGCATGAAGAAGCAACAGATTCAAATTCAGAATAAGATACAGCTTTTGATATAGAAGTTAAAGCAGAATCAAATTCAGAATATAAAGATTCAGTTCAAATCAACAATTTCAGAAAGCTGAAAAATAGCAAATATAGCTCAGATATCAAATTCAAACATAGCATATACAAGCTCAGCTAATCAGAATTCAGAAAAATCAGAGAAAGACAATATCAGAATTCAAGAATTCAGAAATGTCAGAATTCAAAGAAAATCAAAGGTTCTGATTATGTGTTTTTATCAGTTTTATTTTCATTGAAATGTTTCAGAACTCAGAGTATTATTTATTCTATATCTGATGAAATATTTAAAATATATCAGATATATATATGTTCTGTTGTTTTTGTTTGTTTTCAATTTTTGTCAAATAGTGTCCTAACCCAAATAGGGGGAGATTGTTGGAACAACCCTATTACTGATTTGTGCTAGGATCACTATCTGCTGACTAGGATCAAGTTGACCCCAGTGTATAGTCAATGGGTCAAGAGTTTAGGCTGTTAGAACTCAAGAAATCATTCAGATTCTACGTTCGACGAACTCCACACTGCGTTCGACGAACTTCTCTCTGCGTTCGACGAACGGCATACTCTCTGTGTTCGACGAATGGCTTACTTCTATCTCAGTGGCTCAGTGGCTCAGTGGTCGACGAATTTATCCAGGATCAGCGGTCGATGAAATATTCAGTTTGACGAATCTTTATCAAATGCTCAAATCGACAAAAGATCTTCTCAGCTTTACTAATTCAACTCTTCCAGAGCAAAGTTAAATTGAGATCAGCGAAAAGCTTGAGATCGACGAACAGACTTGTTCTCAGCGATCGACGAGATTAACTCAGTCTGCGTTCGACGAAAATCTTCAGATCGATGAACACAGCTCTGAGGTCGAAGAAAATTCTTAAGATCGACGAAATTTCTTATTTCAGTTCAGAATTTCAGAAGATCATATTATTTCATTCTCTGATCTCAGATCGACTACAACAACGGCTCTATTATATCAGATAAGTAAGGATAATATATTTCCTTTTATTATTTAAAGATTATAGTCGTTGACATTTCTCGGAAAAGGACATTTCATGGAAAAGGAAAGAGATTACGGCGCAGCAGATTTACAGTTCTCGGAAGGATTGATTACAGATTATTTTATTCCTTAATTCAAGGGATTTGATTTTCAAATCTTATCAAAAGAAAAGGGAAGAAGATATACAGTATTACCACTCAGTTTTCACGACAGAAGTTTTTACACAGAACATATTACACATGGTTGTACAGAAAAAGAAAAGAAAATGAGGAATACAGGAAGAGAAAGTTACAGGAAGAAGAAGAACAAAAGCTAACAGAACTTCATCTTATTCCTCAAGCAGCATTCATTTTCTGAGAATATCTACATTCATCTCTCAGTGATCAACTGCAAGTTTAGATCTTCAAAAGAGCAACAACAAACTGAAGAACTTGTTCTCTCAGTTTAATCAGCTACACAGGAAGATCATTCATTCAAAAGAAAGCTTCCAGTCATTTTACTGTCAAACAAATTCATATCAGACAGAGGAGCTTTTCTACATCAATATCCACTAGAGTCTTCTCTCAGATTGTTGACAGAGAAGAACATTCTAACCTTTCTATCCCCTCTTGTACAGGGTTAAAACTCCCTTCAAAAGTTTACCTCTTGGTGGCAAGACACCTGATCAAAAAATCCTGCTTGATTTTTGGGCACCTTATCAAAAGCTCATTGGTGTTAGGACACCTGATCAAAAATCCTAGTGGATTCCTACCAAGGGTGGTAGAAGAGTAGACGTACCCAGGTTTATTGGGGAACTATTATAGCTCCTTGTGTCCTGTGTGATTGCTTTACTTTTCTGTGCTTGTGCTGTGTTGATTTGTTTTTATTTAGTTGTCATAAATCACTCTATACACATATCTATATATCACTATTTTAATTCCACCATAAAACTAAGGGAAAAGTTTTAATACTCTATTCACCCCCCCCCCCCTCTAAAGTTAATTTAAGATCTAACCTCCACGTTCATAGTGTTTGCATATGGGACTAACACCCCAACCGATGGCATGTATGCAGCTCCTCATGACCATCCGTCACTTAGTACGGGGCTAGGGTGTAGACATACTGTCTGGGTAGAATAATTACTTGGAAATCATTACCTTTTATGCTTAAAACTCCTTATCATTTCATTTCCTTTAAAAAGCTCGACCATGCCTTATCTTTTAAAAAAACGTTTTTATGTCTATTGCTACCTTGCCCACTTTTGCTAATAACAAAAGGGGGAGAACTAACATGATAAATATTAATCACTATCAAATGGGAAAACTAACATGACTAATGATTAAGATGATAGCTTACATTTAAGGGGAGCATTCACATAGGGGGAGCATGTATTTAGAGGGAGCAATTCTAAATACTAAAATCAACAATTATCCTAAGTCATCACTCACACACACACAAGTAGGTTTCATCATGCTTATATATTAATGCTCTGATTTATCATTAATGGATTTGTTATTATCAAAAGGGGGAGTTTGTTGGAACATGGTCTTCCGCATCTCCTAGGTTTGAGAATAACAAATCCTATATGTATTTGATCTTGTGTGCTTAAGTGTGTAGGAAACAAGTCCATATGACTCAAGGATAACATTAGAAGGTTGCCCCCAAAATTGATCCAATAACTCCAACATGCCCACTAACGTCGGTGGTAGCACCTAGCGTAGGCGCTAGCGATGATTAGCGAAATTCCGAGAGCATTTTTAGAAGGCGCAAGCGCCAGGCGATAGCGTATAGCGCAGGCCGTAGCACGAAGCACAAGAGGCAAGGCGGCAGAGTTTCCTTGGAATAAAAGATACGCACACGCAGAATAATTTTATATCGGGATAGCGTCGGTCATAGCGCTAGCGCAGGCGCTAGCGCTCACTCCTATAAAAGGAGGCCTCTTCTCTCATTTTCCACGCACAAGTTTGAGAGAGGTTGAGTGCTAGAATTCCAGAGCATTATTCTGCGGAAAAGAGATCTCCCACCAAAAGTTCCACGAATTTTTGAAGGAGGATTTCTTCACGCCGGATCCGACCGAAGATCGCTTCATCAATGCTTATACTACATCGGTCCTTCGTCACCAACTTCAGAAGTTCTTCAAGAGGGAGATTTTAATATTATTGTCCTTTAATTTCACATTTTTCTTATAATTGTTTAGTGAACTCGCCTCGTGTTGGCGACTAGGTCTGGGTAGGACTTAGGACAGAAATTTGCTTCGTGTTGGCGACTATATCTAGGTTAGGTCTAGGGGGTGCTCGAGGCCATATCCGGGGAAGGATTGGCTAGAGCGGCTTAAGGTCGTATCCGGGGAAGGATGGGCTAGTGCCACCGGTTCGTGGGGATGTGAGTCGGGATAGAAAACAAAAAGAGTTTTATTACTTTTCGCCTTCGATTTCTAGCGTTATAAGAAATCAAGTTTTGTAAACTCTTCTTTCATATTAATGAAATGATGTCTCAATTTTATTTGCTTGATTTCTTATCTTAATCTCTTATATTTTCAAGTTTACCAAAATATATTTAAAAGTTTTAAAAACCCTTATTCACCCCCCACCCCCCAACCCCCTTCTAAGGGCGCCTACTGATCCAACAAAGCTCCCCTCATGCAATAAGTAGTGAGCAGATTTATACCTGAACTGCCTCTTGTCCGAGTCTTCCTCTGGGAATCTGCCCAAGGTTAGAAAGGAAATTAGAGGGTCCATCCATGAGGGCTTCTGATCAATCTCCATCACTTCTCCTTTCTCGATGGAGGGCCAGAACAACTCGGTCACCGTTCCCCCGCATAGGGACCATACTTCGCTAATCGATCTGCTTGGGCATTCTCTTCTCTTGGCACGTGCTGGATGGAAAAAGTGTGAAACCACCCGATGAGACCCTTGACCTTCGACAGGTACTTCTGGAGAGTTAGCTCCCTTGTCTCGAATTCTCCCTAAATCTGGGATGCCACTACCATTGAATCTATGAACACCTTCACATCCTGGATCCCGAATTCCCTTGTCAGTCGAAGCTTGGCCACCACTTCTTTATACTTGGCTTGGTTGTTCGTGACATGGAAGTGGATGTAGATCGCCTGCTCGATCCTTGTCTCTTGCGAGCTTACTAGAATGACCCCTCCTCCAAGGGAGTGTCTTCCTAACTCCCCATCTTCAAAAAGTTCTCATGCCACCAGCTTGGGAGACCCTGATTCCACCACCTCAGTCACATACTCTGCCAAGAATTCGGCTACCACATGCGCCTTCATCGATAGCCGAGGAATGAAAGTATTATCAAACTCGCTAAGCTCCACTGACCATTTTGTTGTCCTCCCTGTTGGAACATGGTCTTCCTCATCTCCTAGGTTTGAGAATAACAAATCATATGTGCATTTGATCATGTGTGTTTAAGTGTGCAGGAAACAATGCCATATCATGACTTAAGGATAACATATGAAAGAAGCGCCTGAGTTTGGAGCCAAAACTCAAAACTAGTCGCTAAAGCAGGTGGTAGCTCCTGCGGTAGCTTCTAGCGCCGGTGGTAGCTTCTGAAAGCGCGAAAGGGAAATTCAAGGTGGCGGGAAGGAGGATGCATATATAGAAGGTAGCTAGCGCCGATGGTAGCTGCTAGCGCCAGCGGTAGCTCAAAACACTTTGGGAAGTCGGCAGACGCTTCTAAAAATGAAAGATTCTCACACACAGAATATTACCTAAACTGAGATAGCGCCGGCGGTAGGGATAGCGTAGGCGGTAGCTCCAAATCTATAAAAAGGACCCATTGGCTCCGTCTTCATCATTCTCTCACAACCCTAAATTCCAGAGCTTCGTGCCACAGCATATAGATGAAGTTTCAGAGGGATACTCGCACAAATCTATGAAGGCTTAAGGAGATCAGTGGAGAATATTTCAACACACTTCATCATCATGATGAAAGACTGCATCGATTATGATCATTGTACAACCCTGTATTCGCCGAGTGGGCTCCCGGGACCCAAGGGGTCTTTTAAGACATTATTTTCCAGCACGGTCCAGGGCAGGAAGAGAGGGGGGTGAGCGGTGGAGGTGAAGGCCTCCCGCTCGCACAGCTCGTGTAGGAGGCGAGCGGTGGAGGCGGGAGCCTCCCACTCGCCCAACCAGTAGGGGGAAAGAGGAGGAGGGATGGCCAGCTCCCCTCTCGCCCCCTCCCCAGCAGGGGGTGAGAGGAGGATGGGTGGCCAGCCCACCTCTCGCCCCCGCCCCAGCAGGGGGGCAAGAGGAGGGGTGGCCAGCCCCCTCTCGCCCCCGCCCCAGCAGGGGGGCGAGAGAAGGAGGAGTGTCCAGCCTCCCTTTCGCCCCCTCCCTAGCAGGGGGCAAGAGGAGGAGGGGCGGCCAGCCCCCCTCTCACTCCCTCCCCAGTAGGGGGCGAGAGGAAGAGGGGCGGCCAGCCCCCCTCTCGTCCCGCCCCAGCAAGGGGCGAGAGGAGGAAGGGTGGCCAGCCAGCCTCTCACCCCCACCACAACAAGGGGGGCGAGAGGAGGAGGTGCGGCCAGCCCCCCTCTCGCCCCCGCCCCAGCAGGGGGCGAGAGGAGGAGGGGCGGACAGCCCACCTCTCGCCCCCTCCCCAGCAAGAGGAGGAGGGGCGGCCATCCCCCTCTCGCCCCAGCTCCAGTAAGAGGGGCCAACCCCCGGTCTCGCCCATCCCCGAGGAGAGGGGGCAGTCTGTATTTAGCGCCTCGAAATGGCGGGATTTGGTTGTTGGCAGGCCAAATCCGGGGGTATTTTCGTAATCTCGCGGGACAGAATGTGGCTATCGGTAGACCAAGTTCAGAAATCTATAAATAGGACCAAGGGGCATCATTTGGAGGGACTTCTTCTTTTTGGACTTCTCTTTGGGCCACTCTCTCCCCATGTTTCTTTTGTGGGTGGAGAGAGCCTCCAAAGGTGCCCAAACTTAGCATTGGCTTGGGAGGGGAAGCGCTCTAAGATCTTCCGGGTGTGTGGTGGGACCTCCTCGCAAAGCCCTTGGTCTTGTTCCTAGTTCCTAAGCCTCCAACCTAGCGCTCTCCCTTGGGAGAAGTAAGTGTGAGGTCACCCCCCTCCCCCCCAACTTGTTGAGGGCCCGAACTCCAGAGAGACCAATTTATTGGTTTCAACAATCACACCCTGCGGTTCTTCGTCCACTTCTTCAAGAGATCCACATAGGGAGTTTTTCATATTATTAATATTGCTTGCATCTCTTTACTCTTGTAATCGTGTAGTGAATTTGCCTCGTGTTGGCGACTAGGTTTGGGTAGGACTTTGGGAGGAATTTGCCTTGTGTTGGCAACTAGATCTAGTGTAGGTCTAGGGGGTGCTCGAGGCCGTATTCGGGGGAGGATTGGCTAGAGCGTCTTGAGGCTGTATCCGGGGGAGGATAGGCTAAAGTCACCGGTTCGTGGGGATAGAAGTCCGGATAGAAAACAAAAAGGGATAGTTGGGTATTGTAGCCACAATTACCTTGATTTGAAGAAGTGTCCCTTTGAACTAAGTTGAATTGAGTTGTATTTGATATTGTATTCTAGTTAGTTGTTTGCAGATTATAAATGACTAAGTACAAACCAATGTCAGGTTTCAATAAGTTGTTAAACACAGGACTATAGTATGTAATTCCTCATGGTATAGACCAAAGTGTTAACTTATGTGAAATCTCTCTATTGGGATGTACTTCATATTCAAACACAAAGGAAGGCTAAGAGAAAGTTGCTGAAGAAAGAAAAAATTTTATCAGATTTTTTCGTTCGACGAATTGTGGTGAATTCGTCGAACGCCGTTTGACAAATTGTGGTGAATTCGTCGAACGCCGTTCGACGAACGGAATGGATGTATTTTCATCGTTCACTGGTTTGCTGTTAGCTGAAGGCATTTCGTCGAGCGTTGTTTGCCTACATTTCGTCGAGCGCTGTCTGCCTACATTTCGCCGAGCGCTGTTTGCCTACATTTCGTCGAGCGATGTCTGCCTACATTTCGTCGAGCGTTGTTTGCCTACATTTTGTCGATCGTTGTCTGCCTACATTTCGTCGAGCATTGTTTGCTTAAATCTCTGTTATTAATTGATATCGGGTGTGTCGATAGCTGAAAAGACTTCGTCGACCGCCGTTCGACTAATATATGAAATTTCGTCGAACACAGTTCCGTTTGACGAAATCCTTCCAGAGCGAGATTTGCATGGCGCTGTTTCATTTATTCAATATAATTCAAATCCGATTGGATTTAAGGAATGTTTTCCTTCAAATTTGCAGACAGCCGTTGGAGATATTATTCTTCCTTAATTCTTGCTTTCCAGTCGTTGACAGAATTATATTCCCTAACTAATGCTTACAGTCGTTGAAGAATATTTTATTCCTTATCTCCTGATTAGAGCCATTGGAGAATATTTTATTCCTTAATTTTCTTGTACAGCCGTGGAGAAGAGTTTGATATATATTATTTTCTGATATGTTGTGAAGTGTTGTTCATGAAAATCATTCTCTCCTTCCAGTATTCTGTCGGCTATTATTCTCACACAAGTTTCTCTCTCACTGACAGAAAGAATATTTGCTGCTCTTCTTTGCTAAGAGCATTTGATAGATTAAGGAAAAAGGTTATTGTTCTTCTTCTTCTCAAGGGCAGTTGATGCGATAATTCGGCAAGTGCACCGGTCGCGCAAGTAATAATAATGGGGAAAATCCCCGAGTGTCGGTCTCTTGAGGAACACAGTAAGGTGGAATTTAATATCGAGGAAGGACTTGAGATCGAAGTCCTTGGTCGGTGTTACAATGGATGGTTGGTTTGGTTTGCGAATAATAAAATAAAATACTACGCCTACTCCTATGCAATGCCGCTATGCAATGCTTCGATTGGCGAGATGGAGACTGAGCAGGCCTTGAGCGCACTGCGTCGAAAGGGCGGATGGGCGAGAAGGCAAGCGGAGTGAGGGTCGCAAGCACCTCGTCAACAATAAGCACGCCACAAGCAATTGCTAGTGCGGCACCGGTCACGGTGGTGGAGTGGGAGATGGAATGGGGCGCACCTCAATAATACAAATGAACTAGATAATTCCAAAATCATGAAATAAGCAATAATACACATGGTTCATAGCATTCATCATCTAAATAAAGAGATTACAACAAATATAACCACACAAGTAGAAGAAAAAGGCAAGAAATACGACCGAATCCGGAGTCTCATTGTAGATTCACGGTAGGAAGCACCGGGTTGTCAATCCGCGTCCTAGCTCGGTCCCAACTGCGTCCGGGGTAGAGGAGGGCTGTCACACCTCCCAATGGACCCGTCTTCTCCAGCAATTTACCATCCGGCCACGTCTAGTGCGAAGAACTTCTTCCTTAGCGATCAAAATGAGTGTAGGATCCCTTCTTGCAAGCCCTTGGATGATGGAGGAGGCCTAGGGGATGAAAACCCTCTGAAAATGGCGAAAACGGCGGAAGGAACGGAGTCCAAATGCGTTATCCCGACCTAATTCGCGATCAGGTCATTATATAGGCGCTGAATTAAACAGCGCGCACGGTCATTGGCGCACGACCAGTGGTCGTGCGCACTAGAATCCTGTGATCGTGCGCCTGTCTGGGTAGAACTTGCAAGAAACGGAGTTTATAGAAGATAATGTTCGCACGACCAGTCGTGCACGACCGGTGGTCGTGCGCACTGGAGTCGATGGTCGTGCGCACTGCAGCAAACAGAACTCAGAAATTAAATGGTAAGTGCGCACGAGCAGTGGCGCACGACCGGTGGTCGTGCGCACTGTCGTTGATGGTCGTGCGCACTGCACCAAACAGAACTCGTGAAAAAGGGTTAATTGCACACGATCAGTGGCGCACGACCAGTGGTCGTGCGCAGTAGAACCGGTGATCGTGCGCAGTGTTCCTGTGCAGAATTGCACCGGGAACACTTACACGACTCCTATTCCCGCACAACCACAGATCTAGCCACTGAAAGTGGCACTTATCAGCACAAGAATATACTAAAGACAATAAACACGAAAATCACACCAAAGTGGGCCAAGATGTGCACCTAGCATGGATTATCAAATATAAACTATAACAAGGCTAAAGTGCGGAGAAATGACTAAATAACGGCCCGGATGAGTCCACAAATGTGTATATGATCAGGACTCATCACACCCCCAGACTTAACTATTTGCGCGTCCCGAGCAAACGAATCCGGCGGAGCGTGAAAACGATAGTTAACATAGAGAATTACACAAGGGAGTACGGTGCGAAGTAACGTACGCATGCGAGTAGAAATTCTAGTAGAAGAAGATTCTAATTATGCTAACTAATTTACATAAGTATTAAAGCGTAAGTAAAGATTTAGTCCTACTCAGTTGGTGAATTATGAAGAATTTGACGATCATGCCCAGTATGACAGTGACGAGACACTGAGGCGGGTGTTGCAAAAGATCGGGGCTTAGGAATAACTCCGCTGAAATCCATCAACGTCGTGAACCATACGCTCGCCCGGTCACACTCTCTCCACGGCGCTAGCAAACTCGCAAATCAAATCAGTAGGACTTATAGGACTAAAACAAGGCTTAGGTTACGGTGTGATATTCAAAGTTAAACACGGTGGCTACGCAACCCAAGTGAGCTAACGGAACGCTGCACCACACAAGACCAACAAACTATGCTCGTGTGACACACCCCCAGACTTATGCTGAAAACCAGGTGTGCACACGGCCTACTTCACAAATACCAACAGATTTTCCGTTTTTAGCTCGGGAGGATTTTTTTTTTTTCAAAATACTCTCTTTTTTTTTTCCTTTTACAAATTTCACTTCTTTTATTGAACCCCCGGTTGGTTCAAAATCAGCAGATGGACTTTATTTTCCCATCATAACACAACGATTCCACACTCCACACAAGTTTAGAATTATGAGCGCAGTTAAAAACGTTTTGGTTGTGGGAGTAGGATAGGCTTCAGGCTTTGGTGGATGAAGAGGGGCTGTACAAAGGAATGGTAGGCACAAAATTGGCTTGCAAAGGAGAATGAAATGGACATGGAATAACAAAGCTCAAACTAGCCAAAGGGTGGCCTACATCATGCTTGACTCAACGAGTAGCTCTCACCCATGCTTCGAGAGTCGCTTGGGGCAAGTTCTTAGCCCACGAGAAAGATAAACCTTCCTCCCGACTCGAGCAACACACGACTAGCAACCGCACACACACAACACCGGGTTATCGTCGATTTCATTCGAATTCACCACTTGAGTATATTAAATCTAAATTTACGCAGAAATACTAAACATAAATTAAACGCATAAAGAAAATCTAGTTCTACACAAATTCAACCATAGCATGCGAAGTGACTAGAACACTACATGAGTCAACATCGCACTCCAAATAATAATTCCTGCGTTAACAACCTATTTCACATTCCAACCAAACTAGTTTAAACGGAACAACAACAAAAAGACAAGCACGCACTCAAGTGGGTGAAGTGGTGTGAGAAGAATGCAACGGTGATAATGAAAATGATAAATAAAAAGCAACCTTCTAGTATGCGGTGCAGCATGTGCACATTGGATAACAACAACCGCTCCCCCAGACTTAAGCTAAGCGATATATCTAGAAATGGAAGCAAGAAGAGGGGAGGAAGTGTTACCCAATGCTCAGAAGTGAGCATACCAGACGATTGGCGTAAATGATCAAGAATAGTCCGCAGCATCCGCTCTCATGAGAAACAAAGGCCACCTGAAAGTTATACACTAGAGCAACAGAAATAGTAAAAACTGGACTAAACATGTGAGAGCACAAAAAATCAAGAATTCTAAGTTATCACCCATGGGAGTGAACTTGTTCCTGCAATAAATATTGAGCACTCGCACACAAAATAAGGGAATAGAAAAAGCTGAATAAATAAAACTATGCCCAGAAGAGCATTCCACAAACAAAATGTTATTATTACAAACATCAAAAGAGAAGGAGTTCAAACGACTCAACAAAAGAAACTAAACAGAAAGCACGGCTTAGAATATCTCGCGTGCAGGGAGGAAGATCACTCGTCGTCGATGTCGCTATCTAACACCACAACGGACGGCGACCGTCTGGAAGATGACGCGGCCCGACCCGGAGGTGGGGGGATGTTTAGCCCTCCCCGCAGTGCTTGCTGATAGACAAAATCCGTAAGCCAGTACTGGTTTGCCTCCAAATCGGAGAGGCGCCGATCGAAACTTGGCACCTCCGGCGCTCTTGACGAACTGCCCTCCTCCTTGGCTCTCCGCTCCTGCTGAAATGAATGCCTTCGCGGCTGCAGAAGGGCTACTTCGCGGTGAGTATTTGGCGGCTCAGCCGGCTCTCCGTGCTCCTCGTCGCCTTGCCTCTCCCTAGGCGCATCTCCCGGCATCACGACCACAAAGCGTCTACTACTCTTCTTCCCCACGACCCGTAATAGATGGAAACTCACCATGGTGGCCCGCGTGATGAATGAGGGTGCAGTCACCTGCACCATCGGAGGCAGATGACTCCAGACCCCCAAGCTTTTGGCAATGCGGGTGATATAGTAGGCACCACCAATGGCGCCTGTGAGACCGTAGGTAGCCTCGTGATGGAAGAAGAAGGCCAACATGTAGCCGAGATGCAAGGGCTGCCGAAATTCCATACTATAGAGGGAGATCAGATCCTGCCACCCCACTACATTCTGACTAAGGGCACGGGCGACAAGAGAGTGGCTAAGGACGTGCTGCAAGTATCGGAGAGCAGGCGCGACGATCCATGTGGATTTGCTTTTTCTGGCCACATATTCTTCATCACGACCCGTGAGGGCACACCACGCGGCACGCGGGGTGACGCCATCAGGGAAAGAGACATCCAAATCCAGAAAAGGGATCGTCGTGGCCTCGGCTTCGGTGTAAAATCCAGCGCACACCGCCAACTCGGATAAGGAGAGAGTGAAAACCTTGCCCAAAATTCGGAAAGAGCACTTTCCCGGACGTTGACCGGAGGGCAACACTTCCCACTCAAACGTAGCAAGAAATTCCAAGGTGAGCTCCCGGTAGCCGAGGTCATTGCACTCGAACACCCCGCTCCAATGATCGAAATAATAGCGCTGGCGGACGGCCTCCCCCAACTCCCCATTGTCGCTGATAGAGTTCAACTCGTTCCAATCCACGAGACGTTGTGATAGGAATGGCTTCTCCTTAAGAGAATTGAATCGCCGCGTATGCGAATCCTTGGAAAAAGTCGCCATCCTAGCGAGGATCTGAGCAGGAGAGGCGGAAGAGCGGCCGGAGCGTTGGTAGACCTTTTGACGATCTCTGGAGCTCATGGTGGTAGGAGGGCAAAGGAAGGAGGAGAAATAGGGAATGGGCTCACCGGAAGGGAAGGAGGCGCACGATCGGCGGCAAGCAGGCAGAAACGGCGCACGGACGTCGGCGAACGAAAACCCTAGATCGTGCGCGAAAGGCTCGGGCGGACGGGCTTTTTATAAAAATCTGGGCCGATCGCACGACCAGTGGTCGTGCGCGATAAGTAGTGCGCACGACCAGTGATCGTGCGCCTTAAGAATTTTCCAAGCGGCCAAAATTTTAGTAAAAACTCCATCCACCGTGCAATTTACGCACAACCAGGAGTCAGCACACGCAGCGAGGCATTCATAGCCTTAACAAAAACTTAACTAAACCAGACAAAATAAAATTTCAAGGTAAATAAAGATAACTACTGGGGTTACTGTCATCCCAGCACGACTTATTTGAAAACAAAAGGTCCTAGCTAATGGGTCTATGAAAATAGAAGTGCACAGGTAACTGTTCTAATATGCGTGTCGGTAGCGGGTACCGATACGGCGATAGAATAGTCACCCCTCTACCTAAATAATGATACCTGCTCCTCACAGGTAGAGGGTAGAGAGTGTAAGAAAAGGAGGCAGCCTGGTCCTTACTCAACTCACAAAACACCTCCTTGCCTAGCAAGGTATCGTCCACAGCAAGTTTACAGGAGGAGGAGGCAACGAATGAGGCTTCCTTAACGGAGGAGGGGTCAACCTCCTCGCATATGAGGATGCAATCATCATTGACTCGGGCAAGAAGCTCTAAGTCCTCCTGAAGTACCTGTGAAGATTCAACCTGCACAGGCTCAGATGGAGAAGGGGGGTTAGGAAATAAAAGAGAAGAATGACATAAATAATCAAACAGCGGGGGAGTGGTCCCGGTCTCACTCCCAGCAGGATGGGGAAGTAAAATAATGTTGGCATTGTCATCAATGCCGCAAAGTTCAGCGGGATCGACAGTGGCCATGCCCAAGGTTTGGACTTCCTCCACCGGTGTTGAGGAAAGCTCCTCTTCACCTAGTAGGTTGTCCTCCTCCATAGGGGCAGGCATAACACATAAATCGCCAGCCTCATCCCGCGACACATCCTTAACAATGTCGTCAGAGACGAAAGTAGTATGCACAACAGGGGGAGGAATAGTGCTCGGATAAAAGTCGAGCACCGATTCCTCACAAAGAATCGAATCCACTAGGGGTGGTGGATGCACTGGGAGAATAGGCTCAGAAATGTCGGTGCCCAGATCAGCCGCACATCTGGTGACCGTGTCCATGCCATACCCTTCAAGATGCGAAGGTGACAAAGACACATAACCGGATGTTGAAGGTGTGCCGCCAGAGTTAGGAGTTGGAACGATCCGGATATCCGGCTCGTCGTCTTCGTCCAATTGGCGAAGATACTCAGCACAGTCCTTCAGGACATGATCAGTGCTCTGACAAAACTGGCACTGCCTTGCGGGCTTCTTTGGCACAGCGGGAGCTGGAGCCGAAAAGAAGTACGACGGTAAAGGCTCAGCAGAGTAGCCATAAGACTTACGCGCACCATATGGAGTACCAGACGAAGTCGGTGCTCCATATGCTTGGCTATAAGAATTATGCCTACTATTCTCCGTAGGGCATTCATCACTAGAGTGGGAGGTAGCTCCACACCAACGGCAACGGAAATTGAGATGTGCCCACATAGTGTGAAGATAAAACGATTCAAAAAGAAGAACACTATTGTGCGAAATACTACACCTAACAAAAATTTACTAAAGCAACCTACTATAAAACCAGAAAATGGAATAAAGAGAACAGAAATAAAATAAAAGATGCGATAAACAAATGGAAGGGCTTCTCTCTCAGATTCTCCCTCTCCAGAAAACTCACACGACTGTGATCCCCGGCAACGGCGCCAAAAACTTGATGCGATAATTCGGCAAGTGCACCGGTCGCGCAAGTAATAATAATGGGGAAAATCCCCGAGTGTCGGTCTCTTGAGGAACACAGTAAGGTGGAATTTAATATCGAGGAAGGACTTGAGATCGAAGTCCTTGGTCGGTGTTACAATGGATGGTTGGTTTGGTTTGCGAATAATAAAATAAAATACTACGCCTACTCCTATGCAATGCCGCTATGCAATGCTTCGATTGGCGAGATGGAGACTGAGCAGGCCTTGAGCGCACTGCGTCGAAAGGGCGGATGGGCGAGAAGGCAAGCGGAGTGAGGGTCGCAAGCACCTCGTCAACAATAAGCACGCCACAAGCAATTGCTAGTGCGGCACCGGTCACGGTGGTGGAGTGGGAGATGGAATGGGGCGCACCTCAATAATACAAATGAACTAGATAATTCCAAAATCATGAAATAAGCAATAATACACATGGTTCATAGCATTCATCATCTAAATAAAGAGATTACAACAAATATAACCACACAAGTAGAAGAAAAAGGCAAGAAATACGACCGAATCCGGAGTCTCGTTGTAGATTCACGGTAGGAAGCACCGGGTTGTCAATCCGCGTCCTAGCTCGGTCCCAACTGCGTCCGGGGTAGAGGAGGGCTGTCACACCTCCCAATGGACCCGTCTTCTCCAGCGATTTACCATCTGGCCACGTCTAGTGCGAAGAACTTCTTCCTTAGCGATCAAAATGAGTGTAGGATCCCTTCTTGCAAGCCCTTGGATGATGGAGGAGGCCTAGGGGATGAAAACCCTCTGAAAATGGCGAAAACGGCGGAAGGAACGGAGTCCAAATGCGTTATCCCGACCTAATTTGCGATCAGGCCATTATATAGGCGCTGAATTAAACAGCGCGCACGGTCATTGGCGCACGACCAGTGGTCGTGCGCACTAGAATCCTGTGATCGTGCGCCTGTCTGGGTAGAACTTGCAAGAAACGGAGTTTATAGAAGATAATGTTCGCACGACCAGTCGCGCACGACCGGTGGTCGTGCGCACTGGAGTCGATGGTCGTGCGCACTGCAGCAAACAGAACTCAGAAATTAAATGGTAAGTGCGCACGAGCAGTGGCGCACGACCGGTGGTCGTGCACACTGTCGTTGATGGTCGTGCGCACTGCACCAAACAGAACTCGTGAAAAAGGGTTAAGTGCACACGATCAGTGGCGCACGACCAGTGGTCGTGCGCAGTAGAACTGGTGATCGTGCGCAGTGTTCCTGTGCAGAATTGCACTGGGAACACTTGCACGACTCCTATTCCCGCACAACCACAGATCTAGCCACTGAAAGTGGCACTTATCAGCACAAGAATATACTAAAGACAATAAACACGAAAATCACACCAAAGTGGGCCAAGATGTGCACCTAGCATGGATTATCAAATATAAACTATAACAAGGCTAAAGTGTGGAGAAATGACTAAATAACGGCCCGGATGAGTCCATAAATGTGTATATGATCAGGACTCATCAGCAGTCGACAAGATCAAGCTATTCTGAATCTCTCTACTATCTTCCTGATCAAGTCGACTCAAGAATTCAGATCAAGGTTTTTCAAGCAAGGTTTTTCTTCCTCTTCAATCTTCAGGTGCAAGACTTTATCTCTCAAACAAGAAAGAAGAGGACCGATTTTCTCAGATCTGAAGTCAAATCTCATTGAGATTTCAAGAAGTTTGTTTTACAACTATTTCTCTTTGTAGGAGTTGCAGCTCCGAGTCGTAGGAGATTTCATCTCCGAGATTGTTGGAAGTTTTTCTTCCGAGTTTGTAGGAGCCTTGTCTCCGAGTTGTAGGAGTTTTACTCCGAGTTTTTGTAGGAGTGGTTTACTCCGAGTTGTAGGAGATTTTGTTCTCCGAGTTGTAGGAGATTTTGTTCTCCGAGTTGTAGGAGATTTTGTTCTCCGAGATTGTAGGAGTTTGACTCCGAGTTGTAGGATTATTCATAATTCGAGAATACTGAAGTAGCCTAGTCTAGCCGGTCGTGCTAGATAGGTGAGGTGCAAAGTGGACTACCCAAGAACGGGGAACCACTATAAATCCTTGTGTGTATTGTGCTCTTTGGTTTTTTTTGTGATTTTATTCATATAATTTTAATTCCGCAAACAGACATAGAAACCACATATTCACCCCCCCCCCACCCTCTAGGTGATTTAGGTCGCAACTAGATACTTTCAATTGGTATCAGAGGCAGGTTGTTCGCTAAAAGGCTAACACCTTGAACAAGACCTCCAAATCTAGTTGCAAGAGACAGTATGTCTGGAATGGATAAATCAAAGGATTCCGTCAAGTTGCTGAGGAAGAAGGATGCTCGACCTCTGGAAGAGAGAAGTCCGTGGCACTGAAGGCCAAAGAGGCAAGAAGAGGTAAAGCTAGATCATCTGAAAGGACACGGTCGTCAGATGAAGACGACGAGTCTGTGGCTTGTTCATCAAGCTCAGACATGTCCGATGGAGAGTTCTCTTCACTCTCCAAGAAATTCAAGAAATTGCTCAGAAAAAGGATTCAAAGGAAAGGTCAATCCTCCTCATCAGATCATAGAAGATCAAGACATGATGATGACCATCACAAGAAAGAACACAGCAACGACAGGTATAAAACCAAACCGAATAAACATGTTTCGACTAGTATCATTTGTTATTGATGTAATAAGCCAGGACACATTAATACAGAATGCCCTTACAAAAAGAAGAAAGAGAAGAAATCCATCAAAGGAAAAAGGAAAGAAGAAAAGAGCTTCTTAGCAAAGAAGTCTAAAACTCTGAGCGACAATGACTCAGATCAGTCAAGCTCAGATGAAGAAGCCTATTTTGGGCTTATGGCACATTCAGATGAGGAAGTAAGCGACTCTACATACAAAGAGAAGGTAAACTCGCATACTCCTCTTTCTGCATCTAAAACTGGATCCAATGCAAATGAAGGCTACTCATCAGAGGAGGATTCAGATTTAATGACTCGGTACAAAGCCGTTTTGGAAGGATTTGACAAATGCCGCAAGGTAGTCAAATCTCAAACAAAAGAGATTAAATCTCTGAAGATGATGGAATCAGATTTGAGGGAGGAAATTGAAAAATTAACTCCTCTCAAAGATGAAGTCCAAATCTTGAAAGATGAATTTCAAAGCTCTACTGAGTTATTAAATCTTAAGGAGAAGTTTATAAATGAATTAGAAGATAAGTTATTGGTCGAAAGGAAGCTCATAGAAAGTTTCTCAAAGCCAAAGACTATTCTTCCACTCATTGATAAATTTTCTGCTCCTGCGAAGGGTAGTGGCCTTGGTCATGGGGCTGAAATTAGTGAGGCTGCTGAGAAAAGAGATGTGAAAGGAAAAGGAAAGGCTGATCAAAGTCAACCTTCTTTCAGGAAGGTAGTTTTTCCGACAAACCCATTTGACCTTGAAGCATCCTATGGTCACTTTACAAGACCAACTCATGTTGATTAAAGTAAGAGGAACCAAGGATGGAGCCATCCCCGAAGCCTCGAAACAACTGCTTTCAAGGCACCTTATGAAGAAGTAATCCTCAAGGATCATGGTTCATTTGTACATGGATCAGTTGCTAAGAAAGCACCAAAGATCCAATCTATTGTTGCTAAATCTCTTGAAGAGAAGAAGGAGCCGTGTGTATGTTGCAACCACGGGGCTTCTACTTCTAAGAATGTTGCTCTGTTAAACTCCCCGTTCAAAAATTAAAATAGGAGAACAAGAGAAGATACAATCGATTTGATTGTTGGTGTTGTGGCAAGGTTGGTCACTTCGCCATAGATTGTTGGTTTAACCCCAGAATTATAAGACTCCACGGGTTAACAATGTAAGAATAACCCCTTGCAATGTTAACATTCCGAGTGGTGTTGATCTAACCAGAAACCTAGGACCCAAATCCTTTTGGGTTCCTAAGGGAAATTAATCTGTGTTTGCAGGTATGTCCAAAGGCCAACCAAAACCAGGCATTTGGACAGTGGATGTTCATGGTACTTGACCAGAACATAGAAGTATATAGTAAGGTTGCTGAAAAGATTAGGAAATCAGTCCAGGCACTAAAATTCTAAGGGGGAGATAAGACTAAGGGGGAGAAAAGATTGAGGGGGAGCTGATTCAAATCTTCTCCCAAATGAGGACTCCTATGCAGTTGCTGTGGGGGAGCTTTGAGCTTTCATGCTTTTTCTTCCCTATCTAAAGTAGTCAGAAAGGGGCAGAGAAGTTGAAATTGGAAGAGAATTTGAAGTTGGGAGGAATTGGCAAAGTTAGAATTGGCAAAGTTGAAAGACAAAGTTGAAAGGGAGAGAAAGTTGAAAAAGCTAAGTTTGTAACTCTCCTTATCTATTTGATATATATTTATCTAAGTGCAATTCAACTCAGTGCTTAGGTTCTGACATCTTCAAATAGGGGGAGATTGTTGGGTATTGTAGCCACAATTACCTTGATTTGAAGAAGTGTCCCTTTAAACTAAGTTGAATTGAGTTGTATTTGATGTTGTTTTCTAGTTATGTGTGTTGGGTATATTGCCCTCAATATTACCTTGATTTGAAGAGGCATCCCTCTCAATGCTAAGGACTTATTGTATTTAACAAAGCTATACTTGTGTAGGATATACAGGCACAGGTGACTCAAAAGGAAGGGCCAAACATGCCCTTAGATGAGAAGAAATCATCTACAAGGAGATGAAGATCTGTCTCAGCAAAACCGCTGAGACGAAGGGTCAAAACCGTTGAGACGAGGAGCCGTCTTAGCGGATCCACTGAGAAGGAGACTGGAGCAACCGCTGAGACTGGAAGCTGTCTCAGCCCAACCACTGAGATAGATTCAAATGTGCTGACGGGATCTGCTTTTGGCGCAAGCGAAAATAAAAAGGGAAAAGCAACTCCAATCTGCCACATACTGTGTCAGGAGGATCGAAATAGCCGTTGAAGCCTTTTGGAGGTATAAAAGCAAAAGCTAGGGCACAACAACAAGCAATGTTCCATTGAAAAGATTTTGCTGTAAGCCGCAATCGAGCATTCACGTTTCAGCCAGTTGAAGTTGTTCTCTGGATCTGAAGTTAATCTTCTGAAGGAGATTAGTTAGCTCTTCCTGCACCAACTCAAGAAGGGCAAGTTGATCTTCTGCATCGCTGAAGGTGAAGATCAAGGTGATTCAAATCTGAAGCTGATGTCCTTCAGATTTGAAGAAAGAAAACAGAAGACCTGAGAGTAATCCTTTTATCTTCTGTATTTAGTACAAACACTCTTATATCCTTGTAAGGCATTGTTGCCTGAGTGAAAGGCTGTTGAGCCTGTGTGTAAAGCTTTGTTGACAGCTTGAGTGGTAGGACTTCTTGATAGGTCTGAGGTAGGAAATCTGTGTGATTTCTGAGTGGTAGGAGTTACATAACTCTGAGGTGAAGGGTTGCTGAGCCTGAGTGTAGGGCTGCTGTGCCTGAGGTGTAGGGCTGGTGAGCCTGAGTGTAGGGCTGCTGTGCCTGAGGTAGGATCACTCTTGATCTGAGAAGTTCTGAGGAACTTATGGTGTAAGCTCAAGGAGCTGAGATTGGAGTTTGTGCCCTTGTCTAACTCACTGTTAGAAAGGTGAAGGGGGGAAGAGGACTACTCAAGACACCCTGTCTTGAGGAACCTCTATATATCCTTGTGTGCTTTCTGTGATTGAGTTTTCTGCAGCTAGAAACATTAGGATTATATAAAGAAAATAAGTAAAACCTATTCACCCCCCCCCCCCCCCCCCCTCCCCTCTAGGTATTATTGACTACACCTATATAAACTATCAAGTGGTATCAGAGCGAGGTTGATCAAAAGGACTTAACAGTCTGATCAGATCCTATACAGGAGTAGTCAAATCTGAAATCCAATGGCCAACAGTGGAATGAAGAAGGAGTTGGGGTCAATGAAGTTTCCCATATGCTCCAAAGAAAACTTTGGTATATGGAAGCAAAGGGTAAGGCTATTCATGGGAGCCTCATACCCAAGGATCTTTTTGACTGTCAAAAATGGTCCTTATACCTTTGAGAAAGTCTCCACTATTGACCCTTCTAGAAAAGTATTTAAGGTATTTTCTGAGCTGACTAATGATGAGATAGCATTATACACTATGGAAAAGAGAGCCCAAAACATAATAGTAAATGCCATTGATGACACTACATTTCAGAACTTGGTACATTGCCAAACTGCCAAGGAAATGTGGGACACATTGGTTGTTTATATGGAGGGAACAGCTGAAGTGAGGGATGATAGAAAGTCACTCCTCAATCAGGAGTATGAAGCCTTCAGACAGCTGAGCCAGGAGAATATCTCCATGTGCTATGAAAGGTTCTTTAGGATTGTAAATGAACTAAGAACCTATGGAAGGGTGTTCACAGATTATGAACTCAATGACAAGTTCCTTAGATCTCTAACCAGAGATTGGGACACTAAAATATGTGCAATCAGGGAAGGGGCAAGGCTTGGAGAAACCCCTACCCATACACTGTTTGGGAAACTGCTCTCATATGAGATGCAACTTTCTGCAAGAAAGGAGGAGGACACTTCCTCCAGGGCTCACACAAGGGAGAGATCAGTTGCTCTCAAAGCTGAAAGCTCTAAGAAGAACAAGGGTAGAGTGCAGTCACCTCCAAGAAAGGCTGCTGAATCTGAGAAATCTGAGAGCTGCAATTCAGACAGCTCCTCTTCTGATGAGGAGTTTGATGCCTTCACAAGGTAGTTCAAGAAGATGATCAAGAGGAAACAATGGAAGAACAAACCTTCCTCCTCTTCTCATCCCAAGAAGGATCATCACAGATCTGAGAGGCAACATCCCAAAGGGGACAGGTATGACTCTAAATCTAGTAAACATGTTTCAACTAACATAATTTGCTATTGCTGTAGTAAGCCTAGACATGTCATTGCTGACTGTCCAGTCAAGAGAAAGGAAAGAGGTGAAAAGAAGCCTCATCACCAGAAGGAGAGGAAGGGAGAAAAATATTTCCTAGCTAAGAAAGGCAAGAGCTGGAGTGAATCTGAATCTTCACCTTCAGATTTAGATGGTGAGGAGGAAGCCTACTTGGGGTTGTTTGCTGATCAGGAGGAAGAAGACTGTCCTGCTGCCAGGATAGGAATCAGGGCCCCTCTATCACATTCAGATAGTGATGTAGAGGAGGATGAGGTCACTCTAGAAGACCATGGGCTGATGGCTATAACTGAAAATGAGACAGCCACAGCAATTCAGAACATGAGCAGGTATTGATACACTGCATTTCTTCTTCTTCTGATTATGAAATAGGTCCAGAATCTGAATCTCCTCCATCTAAAGTTGGAAGTGAATCAAATTCTGAGGAGGATGTCAATCAATTGATTGATAGGTATGGTGCACTCCTGGAAGCTCTGAAAAAGAGCAAAAAGCTAGCCAAGAGGCAAGCCCAAGAAATTACTTCCCTAAAGCAATCAAAATCTGAGTGCATTGAGCATGCTACCCAGCTAGCTCCAATGAGCAAGGAGATTGGCAAGCTAAAAGGAATGTCAATCATCCATGTGGGCACCATAAGCCACAAGAACAAGATCATTAAGGATCTTGAAGAAAAGCTCCTCAAGGAGAGGATGTTGGTGGCTCAATTCTCCAAGCCCAAATATGTGCTACCTATTATTGACACCTTCTCCTTTCAAACCAATAGGAGAGGATTGGGATTCAATAAAATGGAAGTAGGAGAAGGGAGTGGAGTAAAGAGCAATGAGAAGGCTAAGCCTCAACCCACCTTTCAAAAGGTGATACTTCCCTCCAACAGGTATGACCATGAAAGCATTTATGGTCACTGGAAGAATGAGAGGTGATATAGGAAGGAAAATGCTCCTTCTTATAGTGGAAGAAAGGGAATGGGATTGAGTGCCATGAAGGCTCCCCATGAGGAAATTCAAATGGCCCAACATGGACCATTTGTTTTTGTTACTTCAACCACATCATTCATGAATAAGAAGGCAAGCCCTTCTAAGGTTGAATCAGTCAAGAAAATGACTGCTGCCAAATCTGTAAACATGTCTGATTGCTCAGTGTTAGATGCCATCAAATCTTGTATGGCTGCCAAGTCATTGCAAGTTGATGCCATCAGGACAAAGAGCATCAAGACAGCACACAGAATGACATTCAGTCAAATCATTGCTGAGAGGAATAGGAAGAATGCTGATGTATCTATTCCTGAACATAAGGACTGTGCTGCACAATCCTCAGGAAATGCTCAGAAGAGAAGATACAACATTCATGAGTGTTGGTGATGTGGCAAAGTGGGACACTTTGTAATTGATTGTTGGCACAACCCCAATGTGCCAAAGGCAAGGATTGAACCTCAAGCCAAACCAGCCCTTTCTAGGAATACTCCCTATGGTGTTAACATGAACCTAGGACCCAAAGTCAGTTGAGATCCTAAGGTACATTAAATTTTGTGTTGCAGGTTAGTTCAAGTACCAGTCTCAACCAAATATGGTACTTGGAAAGAGGGTGCTCAAGGCACATGACAGGAACTAATGATCTTCTAAAGGATTACCATCCAGTGAAGAATGGACCCAAAGTTATCTTTGGTGGATCTGAAAAGGGAGTCACCAAAGGATATGGTATGATTTCAAATGGCATAGTCTCAATCACAAGGGTAGATTATGTTGAAGGGTTGCAACACAACCTTGTAAGCATAAGCCAACTATGTGACTTAGGCTATGTCATTGAATTCCACAATGACAAGTGCTTGATCAAAAAGTCTAATGACTTGGAGACCATTCTCTCAGGCACTAGGAGTGGAAATGTTTATTGCTTAGACTTCATTTGCAATTATTCTACCTCTTCTGTGTGTCTTGTAGCTAATGAAAGTGAGTCTCTTTGTGTCCAATGGCACAAGAGACTTGCCCACATTAACTATAAGACAATGTATAGATTATTTTCTAAAAACCTTGTTAGAAATAGTCCTAAACTAAAATGTGTTAAAAGTGGTCCCTGTCATGCTTGCCAAATGGGTAAGCAAACTAGGACCACCTTTAAAAGTATTGGATCCAAGGATACTGAGAGGTGTTTATGCCTATTGCACATGGACTTGTTTGGTCTTTTGCCAATTCAGAGCCTAGGTGGGAAGTTGTATACCTTGGTAATTGTAGATGATCATTCAAAGTATACATGGGTATTCTTCCTTAAGAAGAAGTCAGATACCCTACATGTCTTTATAAATTATGTCAAGGCTATTCAGAATGATCTACTATGTACTGTGGTCAGGACAAGAACTGACCATGGCACAGAATTGCAATCTGAAGCCATGACAAAATTTTGTCAAGAATTTGGTATCACCCAAGAGTTCTCCTCCCCAAGGACTCCACAGCAAAATGGTGTGGCTGAGAGGAGGAATAGGACCTTGATAGAAGCTGGGAGAACACTGCTTAGTGACTCCTCACTCCCAGAATACTTCTGGGCTGAGGCAATCAATACAGCCTGTTATGTTCTCAATAGAGCCTCCATCAATAAGGTCCTTGGGAAA
This sequence comes from Dactylorhiza incarnata, assembly GCA_033032865.1. Lineage (NCBI taxonomy): Eukaryota > Viridiplantae > Streptophyta > Magnoliopsida > Asparagales > Orchidaceae > Dactylorhiza > Dactylorhiza incarnata. The sequence continues at coordinate 931,010 of JAWHQI010000067.1, forward strand.
ACCCCTTATGAGATTCTGAAAGGCAAACAACCTACAATTTCTTACTTTAGAATATTTGGTTGCAAATGCTACATTCTAAATAATGGAAAATCTCAATTAACAAAGTTTGCAGAAAAATGCAATGTGGGGGTTCTTGTTGGGTATAGCTCACATAGTAGAGCCTATAGAGTTTATAACAAGAAAACCCATGTTGTAGAAGAATCTATGCATGTTGTGTTTGATGAGACAAGCCTTCTCTACAAAGAATGGTCTAGCTCTTCTATTTTGACAGGAAATGAAGAAGGGTTGCATGAGCTGACTGTCCAAGACAAGCCCAGCAGCAGCAAAACACAAACAGCTGCTGCAATTCCTGAAGAAGAAGAGGTACAAGATGGTGAAGTCACACCTGAACCAGTGGAACAACCACAGCCACCAGAGGACCCTCTTCCAGCTGCTGCAAGGCACCTGAGAGATCATCCAAGAGATCTAATAATTGGAGATCATACCCAAGGCATATTGACAAGAAGCAAAGCTCATAATGAAGCACAATTCTTGAGCTTCCTTTCTCAAATGGAGCCCAAGAAGTTTGAAGAGGCCAATCAAGACACCTTCTGGATTGAAGCCATGCAAGAAGAGCTCCTATAATTCAAGAGATGCAAAGTTTGGAAGTTGGTGCCAAGACCTCAGGGACACAATGTGATTGGCACTAAATGGGTATACAGGAACAAGCTTGATGAGAATGGTACAATCATCAAGAACAAGGCCAGATTAGTTGCCAAAGGATACAGGCAAGAGGAAGGTATAGACTTTGATCAAACCTTTGCACCAGTTGCAAGGTTGGAAGCAATTAGGCTATTCCTTGCCTATGCTGCCCACAAAGGGTTCAAAGTCTACCAGATGGATGTCAAATCAGCCTTCCTCAATGGATACTTGAAGGAAGAGGTATATGTTGAACAACCTTCAGGTTTTGTGCATCCAACCTTAACTTCTCATGTTTACTTTCTTAGGAAAGCATTATATGGTCTCAAGCAAGCTCCAAAAGCTTGGTATGAGACTTTGTCCAACTTTCTCCTCAAGAACAAGTTCATGAGGGGAAAGATTGATAGCACATTGTTTCTTAGGGAAACAAGGGGCAAGTGTCTCTTAGTCCAAATTTATGTTGATGACATAATCTTTGGGTCTACTGATGACAACCTCTGCAAGAGATTTGCAAATCTAATGCAGGGGGAGTTTGAAATGAGCAGTATGGGTGAGCTCAAATATTTCCTTGGGTTCCAAGTGAAATAGTCTAATGATGGAATTTTCATCTCCCAGACCAAGTACACTAAGGAGCTCATCAAGAAATTTGGGATGGAATCAGCCTCCACCATGAAAACACCCATGGGGTGTAATGTATCATTAGACAAGGATGAAAAGGGAAAGGCCTTTGATGAGTCCATGTACAGATGCATCATTGGATCCCTATTGTACTTGACTGCTAGTAGGCCAGACATTATGTATTCTAAATGTGTTTGTGCTAGGTATCAAGCCTGTCCTAAGGAATCTCACTACACCTCTGTGAAGAGGATTTTGAGATACCTTAAGGGCAGCTTGCATCTTGGCCTGTGGTACCCTAAGAACAATGACTTTGAACTAACAGGCTTTTCAGATGCAGATTTTGCAGGTTGCAAAGAAGACAGGAAGAATACAAATGGTACTTGTCAATTCCTAGGGAGAAGATTGATATCTTGGAGCAGCAAGAAACAAACCAGTGTGGCAATATCCACAGCTGAGTCTGAATACATTGTTGCAGGTAGCTATTGTGAACAACTCATTTGGACACAACATCAGTTGGAGGATTACAACCTCAAGGTAAGGGAATCTCCTTTGTATTGTGATTCATCCAGTGCAATCTCTATTGCTAAAAATCCTGTCTCTCATAGCAGGACTAAGCATATAGAGATTAGATATCATTTTATTAGAGAACAGGTAGAATGTAAAGATATCTGTCTTGAATTTGTCCCCACTGACAAACAAGTAGCTGATACCTTTACAAAGCCACTGGATGAATCTAAATTCAATGCTTTAAAAATTGATCTTGGCATGCTTAGTATGGAATAGTCCTAAATGTATGAGTAGTAACTGCCACTATTGTTGATTCTGAATTGTGAATTATAAAACTTTACATTATTATACATTACAACTTAGTGACATGACTAGGACATTTCTTCAGCTAAAATATCTACATTAGGTCTAAACCTTATGATCAGCTAAACTGCAGAAGCATGTTCAGCTGAATCAGCTGGGAAAAATCCCATCTGAACCGCTGAGACGAGCAACCTGTCCCAGCGGTTGACAGTTCACCGTCCCAACGACCTAGGTCTCCGTCTCAGCTGAACCGTTGAGACGGGGTATGTTCAATATACAGCTGAGACGGGGTATGTTCAATATGAAATATTATAATCAATCGTTAATTAACCCAAAATTCCTTAACACAATAAGGTAATTTAGTCTAAAAACCTAGGGTTAATAAAAATGATACTGAAATCCTATAAATAGATACACTATAACTTAAAACACTCCACAAAGTCAAACCCTTAGCCACCGAGACGATTCATCTTCTTTCCCGTCTCAGCGCCTCGATTTTCTGCTTCCATGGCGCCAAAAAGTTCAAAAGATCTCCTGGAGGGCTATGAAATCGTCAGAGATGGATTCTCTCATGCCTCAGAAGAAATAAGACAAGTGGTTCATCTGATGGAAGCTCAAGGTCTGGAGCATATGCTGTCTGAACCCTGCTACATTCTCAGAACTGAAGTTCTGGAATGGTTCAGCAATGTCAAATTATCTCCTTCCAAAACCATCCTGAAGTCCAAGATAGGAACTGAAAAGATAAAGATAACAACCAAAAGGCTGGAGAAGGGACTGAAATTAACTCCCTGCAGTAAAAATGAAGAGGAGGAGATATCTGAAAAGGACAAGCAGACTGCCCTAAAATGGACAGGGTACAGTGATGCTAAGACTAGCTGTCTAAGGAGGAAGTTCTTCAATCAACAGGGGAAGCTTTTGTCTGACATAGTGGGCAAAGCCATCCTATGCAAGCCAGGTTCACATGACATTGTATCACAGTTCATGTTTGAACTAATGACTAGGATAATTTTGTCCAAGAAAACCTCATGGGGGGAAGTTGTTTTTCAAAGGATAAAGGAAGGTCTACATGCCCCCAATATGGGAAGGGTACTATCTCTGTACCTACAGCATAGTTATTCAGAAACTTTTGCAAATTCAAAGGGGTCAAATCTCCATTATCTCAAAAGAATGGACATAAAGACTCTGGATAGATTCTCCAGAGTGCTCCCTATGAGCCAGCCATCTGTGGCAAAGGAAAAGAAGAAAAAGTCATCCCAGCAGAAATCTGATTCATCCTCAAAATCAGATGGGTCTGACAATGAGGACATTCATGGGTCTGACCGTAGATCTGCCAGCAGCCCAATGAATATAGATAATGAAGATGTTCCCAGGATAAGAAGGGATGAGGAGCCCCAAGGAAGAGTTGAACCCAATCCTGAGCCAACTCAGGTGAATACTGATCCAGCTGTTCCTCAAGCTGAAGATGAATTTCCCAATTCACCTATCCATGGTAAATTAGGATTTCAGTTAGGCCTCTCCTCTCTAACAATAGTATAGTCTAGGTGTTTAACTCATCAATCATTTTTCAGGTGACCTTAGACAAAATTCTCCATCTACTGATGCCCCAAATGAGGGGAGCATATCCCTGCCTATGAAGGTGGAGGTGGGTATGCTAGTGGGGGGGACATCAACAGGAAACAACCCCCCCCCCCCCCCCCCAAATCTTCAAGGTACACCTAATGCCCTATCTGAGGGGGAGCAGATCCCTGATGATGGAACGGATATTACTCATAGTAGAGCTGAAGAGGTGGTTGAAAAGGAATTGGCCCAGGAAAGGCCAGTTGCTGTTCTGGACACATCTGACCTGCTAAACTCAATACAAACCATGATTGAGGGTCAGATGTTGTATATGAAAGAGATAGTTGCTGAAAAGGTCCATGATGTCTCTGCTCAGTTAAGGGATGAGTTGTATGCAACAAGAGCTACATTGACTCAGGAGATCCAGGCCAGTGAGCTAAGAATGGAGTCAAGAGTGGCTGTAGTGAAAACTGAGCTGAATGCCCAGGTTAATGATGTCAAAACTGCATCAGATCATATCCTCCTGCAAATAACAAGATGGTTTGAAATGGCCAAAAGCACAGTTGCTGCTCAGCACACTGTACTGAAGCAAATTGCTGATCATCAAGAGGTCTCCACCAAAGACATCACATTTGTCAAGAATCATCTTTACAAAAACCAAAATGTCTGGGAGAATGCAGTTGCAAGGATGGCACAAGTGGCTAACACATCTAGCAGCCATGTCATGACCCACATTGACAAGGTCAAGGAAAGTATTTTGGATGATGTGGATAGCACTTTTCAAACTCTCTCCCAATCCATAATGCAGCAACACTCTGAAATAGAGAAGAAGATAGTGGAAAATAGCAAAGAAGGGGAGGAGAAGATTACCAATCTACATGCTAAGCTGAAAGGAGCTCACATACAGCTGTATAACAACATGGAGTCTGCCCACAAACTGATACTCTCCAATTAAGCAGAAGCCAGCAAGCAAATGGTGGAAGTTGTCAATAATGCTTTCAGTGCTATTCAAGAAAATATCCTTACCATGGTCAGAAAGGTTACTGATAATTAGTGGGACTCAAGCTTAAAAGTGCTGCAAGGAACAAGAATTGCTATGAATCTTCCAATCTTGAACCCTAGCAGAAATGAAGACTTTGACTTCCAAAGTCAATCAAATCTGATTGCTGATGAGAGAGCAGCAAAGAGGAGAAGGGCAGATGGCATTCAAACTGCTGAAGAATATATGGCCCAGAAAAGAATGGAAAGATTAGAGGATCCACTCCATGAAGATGATAATCTGGAGTTGTACACAATTGTTGTTAACACTTGGGTGAGCCATGGCAATCAAATGATGGACATTGAGCATGTCTACTCAGTTGCTGAATGGATTAAGCACCTTGAGAGGGAATCCTTAAGGGAAAGGATTCTCAATGAAAACTTGGTGAGAAGGGAAACTCCTGTAAGGATTCCCACAAGATATCTTCCCAAGCCTCTTCTATACTTCAAAGTAAAGGAGAAGATCAAGGCTGCTGCTGAAGCTAGGAAAAGGAATTCCAAAGATGGAGAATGCTCTTCCTTGGGTCCATCTAAGAAGACCATGCCTTGAAATATTTTTTTAATCATCAGTGTTATTGTTTGAAATATATGTACTGAACATTTAAACTGAAATGATATTTCATCTTATGATCATAATGTTGTGTTTGTTACTAGTGCTATATGTACTATGTACCTTTATATTTAGTATTCGGGAGCTAGAATGGGATGTTCAATTTGAACAGGTTCAGTTATTACAGAAATTGCTCACCAATTAAGGGGGAGCAAACTCCCTGCTCAGGTTGAGGGGGAGATGGCAAATGCCAAGATTAAGTAGGATGACCTATAAGATGATCCAAAGGGATCTATAGATGTTGCATCCCAATCCCTGATGGGATAATTAGTTGAAGAAACCAGAAAGGGGGAGAAAGAGCCATTGCTAAGTAAGAACCTATGCTTAGGATATTAGCAAGAGGGAGATAGGTCCTATGCTTCACAGATCATTTTTCTGTGAGATCATTTTTCTGTGATATGATTTTTATTGTTAATGGACCTTAGCATTGGGGATGTTCTGCCTTCTTCAAATAGGGGGAGATTGTTGGGTATATTGCCCTCAATATTACCTTGATTTGAAGAGGCATCACTCTCAATGCTAAGGACATATTGTATTTAACAAAGCTATACTTGTGTAGGATATACAGGCACAGGTGCCTCAAAAGGAAGGGCCAAACATGCCCTTAGATGAGAAGAAATCATCTACAAGGAGATGAAGATCTGTCTCAGCAAAACCGCTGAGACGAAGGGTCAAAACCACTGAGACGAGGAGCCGTCTCAGCGGATCCACTGAGAAGGAGACTGGAGAAACCGCTGAGACTGGAAGCTGTCTCAGCCCAACCGCTAAGACAGATTCAAATGCGCTGACGGGATCTAATTTTGGCGCAAGCGAAAATAAAAAGGGAAATGCAACTCCAATCTGCCTCATACTGTGTCAGGAGGATCGAAATAGCCGTTGAAGCCTTCTGGAGGTATAAAAGCAAAAGCTAGGGCACAACAACAAGCACTATTCCATTGAAAAGCTTTTGCTGCAAGCCGCAATCGAGCATTCATGTTTCAGCCAGTTGAAGTTGTTCTCTGGAGCTGAAGTTAATCTTCTGAAGGAGATTAGTTAGCTCTTCCTGCACCAACTCAAGAAGGGCAAGTTGATCTTCTGCGTTGCTGAAGGAGAAGATCAAGGTGATTCAAATCTGAAGCTATTGTCCTTCAGATCTGAAGAAAGAAAACAGAAGACCTGAGAGTAATCCTTTTATCTTTTGTATTTAGTACAAACACTCTTATATCCTTGTAAGGCATTGTTGCCTGAGTGAAAGGCTGTTGAGCCTGTGTGTAAAGCTGTGTTGACATCTTGAGTGGTAGGACTTCTTGATAGGTCTAAGGTAGGAAATCTGTGTGATTTCTGAGTGGTAGGAGTTACATAACTCTGAGGTGTAGGGCTGCTGAGCCTGAGTGTAGGGTTGCTGTGCCTGAGGTGTAGGGCTGGTGAGCCTGAGTGTAGGGCTGCTGTGCCTGAGGTAGGATCACTCTTGATCTGAGAAGTTCTGAGGAACTTATGGTGTAAGCTCAAGGAGCTGAGATTGGAGTTTCTGGCCTTGTCTAACTCACTGTTAGAAAGGTGAAGGGGGAAAGAGGACTACTCAAGACACCCTGTCTTGAGGAACCTCTATAAATCCTTGTGTGCTTTCTGTGATTGAGTTTTCTGCAGCTAGAAACATTAGGATTATATAAAGAAAATAAGTAAAACCTATTCACCCCCCCCCCTCTAGGTATTATTGACTACACCTATATAAACTATCAATGTGTTTGTAGATTATAAATGACTAAGTACAAACCAATGTCAGGTTTCAATAAGTTGTTAAACACAGAACTATACTATGTAATTCCTCATGGTATAGACCAAAGTGTTAACTTATGTGAAATCTCTCTATTGGGATGTACTTCATATTCAAAAACAAAGGAAGGCTAAGAGAAAGTTGCTGAAGAAAGAAAAAATTTTATCAGAATTTTTCGTTCGACGAATTGTGGTGAATTCGTCGAACGTCGTTCGACAAATTGTGGTGAATTCGTCGAACGTCGTTCGACGAATGGAATGGATGTATTTTCGTCTTTCACTGGTTTGCTGTTAGCTGAAGACATTTCGTCGAGCGCTGTTTGCCTACATTTCGTCGAGCACTGTCTGTCTACGTTTCGTCGAGCGCTGTTTGCCTACATTTCGTCGAGCGCTGTCTACCTACATTTTGTCGAGCGTTGTTTGCCTACATTTCATCGAGCGTTGTCTGCCTACATTTCGTCGAGCGATGTTTGCTTAAATCTCCGTTATTAATTGATCTCAGGTGTGCCGATAGCTGAATAGACTTCGTCGACCGTCGTTCGACTAATATATGAAATTTTGTCGAACACAGTTCCGTTCGACGAAATCCTTCCAGAGCGAGATTTGCATGGCGCTGTTTCATTCATTCAATATAATTCAAATCCGATTGGATTTAAGGAATGTTTTCCTTCAAATTTGCAGACAGCCGTTGGAGATATTATTCTTCCTTAATTCATGCTTCCAGCCGTTGACAGAATTATATTCCCTAATTAATGCTTACAGCCGTTGAAGAATATTTTATTCCTTATCTCCTGATTATAGCCGTTGGAGAAGATTTTATTCCTTAATTTTCTTGTACAGCCATGGAGAAGAGTTTGATATATATTATTTTCTAATATGTTGTGAAGTGCTGTTCATGAAAATCATTCTCTCCTTCCAGTATTCTGTCGGCTATTATTCTCACTCAAGTTTCTCTCTCACCGACAGAAAGAATATCTGTTGCTCTTCTTTGCTAAGAGCATTTGACAGATCAAGGAAAAAGGTTATTGCTGTACTTCTTCTCAAGGGCAGTCGACAGGATCAAGCTATTCTGAATCTCTCTACTATCTTCCTGATCAAGTCGACTCAAGTATTCAGATCAAGGTTTTTCAAGCAAGGTTTTTCTTCTTCTTCGATCTTCAGGTGCAAGACTTTATCTCTCAAGCAAGAAAGAAGAGGACCGATTTTCTCAGATCTGAAGTCAAATCTCATTGAGATTTCAAGAAGTTTGTTTTACAACTATTTCTCTTTGTAGGAGTTGCAGCTCCGAGTCGTAGGAGATTTCATCTCCGAGATTGTAGGAAGTTTTTATTCCGAGTTTGTAGGAACCTTGTCTCCGAGTTGTAGGAGTTTTACTCCGAGTTTTTGTAGGAGTGGTTTGCTCCGAGTTGTAGGAGATTTTGTTCTCCGAGTTGTAGGAGATTTTGTTCTCCGAGATTGTAGGATTTTGACTCCGAGTTGTAGGATTATTCATAATCCGAGAATAGTGAAGTAGCCTAGTCTAGCCGGTCGTTCTAGATAGGTGAGGTGCAAAGTGGACTACCCAAGAACGGGGAACCACTATAAATCCTTGTGTGTACTGCACTCTTTGGTTTTCTGTGTGCTTTTATTCATATAATTTTAATTCCGCAAAAAGACATAGAAACCACCTATTCACCCCCCTCTAGGTGATTTAGGTCGCAACTAGATACTTTCAGGGATTTTACTTCTTCGCCTTCGATTTCTAGTGTTATAAAATTTAGTTTTGTAATCAATTTTATCAATAGTAATCATGTCTATTTTTGTATAATGAAATTGACTTGTTCTTCTTTTCTCTAAATTCTTTATTTCTTTCTCTTTCATTATAAAACAATTTAGATCTTTATTCAAACTCACTATTTCGATCTACTAAGTTTTCATATCATATAAAATATATTAAAAGTTAATAAAACTCTTATTCACCCTCTCCCTTCTAAGGGCGTCTACAGATCCAACAAGTGGTATCAGAGCTAGGTCATTCCAAAATGGTTTAACACCCAGGAATAATGGCGCTTTGAAGTCATGATCTCGCTTCTACTAGTGAGAGAAATATTTATATAGAGGGAAAATCTTTGGCACCACCTTTATTTGAAGGAAAATTTTTAAAGGGTGGAAAATATTAATGGAAAATTTTCTTAAGTCATTGGATATTAAAATATGGAATATTACCATTAGGAAGCCACCAAATGAGTTGAGTGGGGATGAGCATGTCTTAAATGCTAAATCAATGAATTGTCTATTTTGTGCACGTAATCAAAATATTTCCAAACTCATTTGTACTCTTCCTACTGCATATGAGATGTGGAATTTTCTTGAGATAACTTATGATTCTCCATCTACATGTATGGAACAAATGCCAGAATTGGAGAACATATAAGCTTGCACAGATGTTCAAGAAAGCTCCTCCCATGATGGATCAATGGAGTGCACATCAAGTGGAAGAGAAGAAGAAATCTTATATTCGGAAGAGGAGTGCCAAAAAGATGTCAAAGGAACTATATGTTCAAATCTTGCCTCTTCCGATAGCATTGTAAGGAAATCAAATTCTTCTCTTTTTTGTGACAAATTCCATTTCCACATTACATATGCTACAAATTGCTAAACGTAAAGTTACAAAATTGAAAATTGCTAATGAGAAATTACGTTTAGAAAATATAAGGTTAAAAGCTAATGTTAATGAAGAATCTAGTTGTGATATGGCGTCTCCATCTTGCTCTTTAATTGAAATTTCAAAGCCTTGTTTTGATTGTAATGATATTAAGGAAAATTCAAGGATTTTGAAAAAGAACTTTTAATTTCAAAAGAGCATAATGAAAAATTGGTAAATGAAAATAATATTTTATCTAATAAACTAGAATCATTAATACTATTTGTGCAAAAATTTACAAGTAATAAAAAATCTTTTATTTCTAGTTTATCATCAAACATGTGTAAAACTTATACTAGTATTTTAAAATATATTAAACATACACCTAGTATAATGTTTAATCATAAAAGCATAATGAATTCTAACCCTCTTTATGTATCTCCCAAATTAAATTCAAATGTTCAAAAAATTCCTATGAAAAATGGTTTCAAAAGTCATCGTTATTTTAAGCCTAAGTTTAATGAATATGGAAATTTTATGCATAATTATAATATTAAACCAAAGTATGAATGGAGATCCAAAATTAAAAATGAAACATTAACTCCACATGAAACTACCCGACCCATTCATCACTATCTCCCCACAAGCCAACACGTTATATTTGGGTACCCAAAGGAATCACCACACTTGGTCCCCTTTGGACACCTAAATCTCTTATTCGTTAGGTATCATTAAATTGCATGAAGTAAAATATTTTCATAAATGAAATAATAATACTCTACTTCATGATATGCTTAATGTTCATTTTTCTTTTGTTTTTGATTTACATTTTTAAGCTATCATGACATGGTCATCTTATATATTATTGGAAATATGATTTTATCTCTTAAAGCATAATAAGTTTATCAAAATTCAAAGTCATATATATTTTATTTCGGTGACCTTTCTATCTTTCTTAAATTCATTGTCTATAAGTATCTTATATTATCCATATAAATCAAATTCTAAATTTGTTATGAGATATTTATCTAGATTAAAGAAATCATTAACTTCAATTTTTTCTCTTTCGGTAAATGTTGAGTCTATAAATTTTAAATATTAAGTATGGGTAGCAACCAATAACACTTAAATATCTTGAGAAAGGGAGATTTGGGATGTCACCCCATCACATCTCCTACTACCAGTGCGAACCCTTCACAGGGTTGACCTCGAGAAGTCCTAGATCCACTCTAAATTACTAAGTCCAACTAAAGTCTAGCAAAGATCAAATTAATTATAAACTCATGCGTACTCTTGCAATAATCGAAAAAGAAAACTATCATTATCTTGCCTTTCAGGAAAGTATATATATTCATAATTCGTGATTAAAAATAAAATCACAAAAGTCATATTGAACGAATGTATTATCATACTAACATTGTATCCTAATGAATATTATTAGTTATCATGTTAATCTCATGCACTATTAGTTATCATATGTTTGTCAAGATATAAAAATAGAAAATTTGGAACTTAGAATTCATGATAATATGAGGTTTTATATTATCATTCTAAAAATTCAAATAAACTCATAGTCTATAAATCATTCATAAACTTAGAATGCTTTGTATGCTCATGATCATATACCAATATTGTATGTCTCACAATAGCGGGGGCGTAGGATTGGATGCATTAGAGACCTAGCCTTTAAGTCATGTCTTGTCCTTAACCGGGGAGGGTTTTAGTGGGGCCTTGTGAGGCACTACGGCGAAAGAGTGCTAGGTTGAGAGTTCTCTAGCATATGCATATGAGAGTAACACCCCAACCTACGGCATGTGTGCAACTCCTCATGCCCATTCGTCACTTAGTACGGGGTTAGGGTGTAGACATATTGTCTGGGTATTTTATCTAGGGCATACCTATTTTTATTTTATACATGAACATTATTTTTATATAATCACTAAAATCATGCATATTTGATTTGTTCAATCATGTCTTCTTTGTTTGCATATCCTATCATATTAAGCTTAAATGATTGTGCAAAACTTAAGTTATTTAAATATTAGAATTAAGTATTTTTGTTGTTGAAGCTCATGGTCAAAAATTTTAACTTCCATAACTTTTTGTGATTTCTTCTCGTCTTTTCACTTCATTAGACAGGTCTTACTTTGCACAAACATAATTGAGCAAAATCAAAAGTGAAATCGAAGAAAATTCGTGTTGTATGATTAAAATAAGCACTCTTTGTGAGCTAACGCAGGCGCTAGGACCTACCGCCATCGCTAGCTCCATGATTTAAAACTCAGTGCTTCAAATTTCTAAAAAATTTATAAAAATATGATCTTATAATTTTTCTACTTATTTCTGTATTTTTGGCATTTTTGTTTGTGTATTTCTTGGTTTTATGAAAAATCAAATTCAAAATTCTAAAATGCAAAAAATTATGTCTTTGCTTTCAGTTTATGCAAAAATTATTATTTTTTGTTTATGAAAAGAAACTTTTTACAAAATTTATGAAATTTGTTTTTTTTGTTTTCCTCATCTTATGAAAAATCAAAATATAAAATGTCAAAATAAAAAAAAAACTATATAGATTTTCTTGTTCATAACAAGCATGGTTTAATCTATCATTTAGACCTTTTACAATGTTGACATTCATCTTTTCAAACTACTTTGAACATTGTTTTACTTCTTATCCTGCTTTGATATATCTAAATACATGTGCATCAATTGTATTGTAAAAGTTGTATAGAACCAAGCTTAGCATGTCTCTAAGTATGAGTAAATGTTTTATGAGTGATAATGATATTTCTTCACTCACTTATTTTGGCAAGTCTATATGTGCTTTTAATCTAAGAATACTTGTTTATGTATTGTAATTGTACAATGAATTAAAATTGCACAAGTATCTTACCTACACTACATTTATTTGCACTCTTAAAAATTAAGAAAAATGGTTGTTCTTTCAAAATTACATTGGTTTGCAAAACAAGTGTATTCGGAGAACCTTGTATAAAACAAAAAATCAAGAAATAAATTGACAAAGATAACTCCACCAAGCACTACTTGAATCTCCTGATAAGTCTTAATAAGCATTGTGAGGTTGAGCACCTTGGAAAGAATAGTAAAGTATCTTGTGCAAACCTTAGTTTTTCTACACCACTTATTCTTAAGTACACCGAATCATAAAAATTATCGATATTGAAAAATAAAAATGTGTGATCCCTCAAGCACTAATTTGCACCCTGATAAGTCTTAATAAGCATTGTGACTGCAGAGCACCTTGGTAGTTGTACATTTTTTCTTTGTGCATTGAAGTGCGTGGAAGTAAAATTATTTGTGTTTTATTGTGCACTTTACTCTCCATATGTCTTGTATTTCTTGATTAAATCATTTGTTTGCTTTCTTCAAAATACACTTATGTGCACATCATTATCTTCCATAACACTTCTTCTCATGAGTATTGGTTCCTAATGCTAATTCTATACTACTCTTTACATATATATATATATATATATGCATTAGATAACCTAGCATGTTCTCTACAATGTTTGGTATGTCTTGAATTTGTGAATTAAAATAACATTATAATAATCTCTTTTTGATATCTTTCTTTCATGCTTGGTTGATTTGTAAACACTTAAAATGATTTTAAAAGAAAAATGATTTACAAAAACATCGTCTTATTTTGGAATTTAACTCATATTTCTTCTTATAAAGCGTCATGATAACAAAAAGATGTTTCTTGTATTTCTATAAGTCCTTCGCATTATTACCTTATAACTTTTACCTTGCGCTTTCATGCTTATTTCAAGTCTTATTTATATCTTAAATCTCAAAATTCTTTTTTCTTCAACAAGTGGTAGACTTGCTTGGTAAAGATTATATTAAGTTGTTCTAACATGCATACTTTCTATTTTATGCTAAAAACTATGATCTATTTCTGTGAAAAAAAATTATGCTAAAAACTCCTTATCAATTCATTTCCTCTAAAAAGTCGATCATGCCTTAAACTTTTATCAAAAAACATCTTTTTATATCTCTTGCTTCCTTAACCCACTTTTGCTAATAACAAAAGGGGGAGAACTAACATGATAAATAATAATCGTTATCAAATGGGGTAGAACTAACATGATTAATTCTTAAGATGATAGCCTACTCATATGGGGAGCATGCATTTAGAGGGAGCACTTCTAAATACCAAAATTGCAAATTTATCCTAAGTCATCACACACACACAAATATGATTCCTCATGCTTTATGTATTAATGCTCTGATTTAACAATAATGGATTTGTTATTATCAAAAGGGGGAGTTTGTTGGAACATGGTCTTCCTCATCTCTTAGGTTTGAGAATGACAAATCATATGTGTATTTGATCATGTGTGTTTAAGTGTGCACGAAATAATGGCATATCATGACTTGAGGATAACATATGAAAGAAGCGCCCGAGTTTGGAGCCAAAACTCAAAATTGGCCTCTAGAGCAGGCGTTAGCTCTCGGGGTAGCTGCTAGAGCAGGCGGTAGCTGCTAGCACTGGCAGTGGCTCCTGAAAGCACGAAATTGAAATTCAAGCTGGCGGGAAAGAGGATGTTGTTGGGAACAGTGCCCAACAGTGTTCCTGATTTGAAGAAGTGCTCAGCTCAATGATAAGTGCAAGTTGTATTTAATGTCATATCTTGTTCATGCTTGCAGAGATAAGACAATATGTCCAGTACTTCAATAACCTGCCTAAGTATAATATCGTCGAAAAAGGCTGGACATATCGTTGACAAGTATAGACACATCGTTGAAATGATGGGAAAAGTAAAGAAGAATGATTGTGTCTGATGTCGTCAAAAAGGATCAAGCGTATCGTCGACAACAACAGGCACATCATCAACAACATGCAGAGCAAGGCAAAATGGTGATATCATTGTGACATCTACAAGACGATATCAGAAAGTCGAGATAAAGAAGAAGACACAAAGATGTCGATGATATCATCGACAAGAAGCATTGATGATGATAAGGCTAAGGAAGAACAAACATCGTCGATAAGAAGTCGTGTTGTCGGAAAGGCTAAGTAAGACTGATGCTGATGACATCGTCGTAAAGAAGGCGTGTCGTCGAGAAGACTTTAGAAGGTCATATGAAGATAGGTAGTTGCTGAAGTATAGTCTGTCGACATGATATCAATTATGTCGTCAACAAGATAAGGTGGTTTCAGCGATATTGAGCAGACAAGGAGTTCTCGCCAATATCAGTTTGATGACTTCGTGTCATCTTAAGCTCGAGTGCAGAAGTGATGTCCCGTATCACCGAGATATCACCTTCTGATTAAGAATTGAAGAAGAAACCAGTTCAAGGCAATGACAAGCCCTGTCGTCGAGATATTGTTCATGTCATCGTAACAATCGAAATATCATCGAGATGATTCAAAAGTAGCCAGACGCGCTGACAGCATTTAATGTCGCCGCCTGATCGTCCAATCAGCGCATTTCTTAAGGTATGGGCGTCTGTCAGTAAAGGACATCATATGTGGCCGTTAAGCGGCTCATCCGTCCTATAAAGGGAACAGTGATGCCCTAAAAACAGAGAAAGAAAGGAACGAAAAAGTATCTCGCTTAGCAATACAACAGTACAAGCAGCGGTGAAGAAAGAAAAAAGGGAAGAACAAAACTATCATTCGGTGTTCTTCAAGTTGCAGTCAAGTCTGATCAACTGTTAAGTTTCGTTCAAGAAAGGTAGCCAGTCAACATCTGGCAAAGCAAGAAAGCTTGAAGAAGATTTGTACCGTTCATATTGAAAATCAAAAGCATCTTCTTCGAGTCAAGAAGCTGATCTCCATCAGGCAGAAAAGGTTTACATTGTATATCTTTATTTGTAAAGGCTTGCGGGCCAAAGTTGTAGGATATGTTTTCAGATCTGTGTGTCAAGCTTGAGGGCTTGAGATCTGTGAGGCTTGAGGGCTAGGGCAGAGGACTTGCGGGTCCAAACGTGTCGAGCTTGCGGGCTCGGGTGCAGTGAAGGGGCTTGCAGGCCTAGATTACAGGCAAGACTTGCGGGTTTGTGTTGAGTAGGGCTTGCGGGCCTGAGTGTCGAGCTTGCGGGCTCGGGTGCAGTGAAGGGGCTTACGGGCCTAGGCTACAGGGACTTGCGGGTTCGAGTTGTAAGGCTTGAGGGCCGGAGACATTGGCGGCATTTGGCAAGCCTAGCACACTGCTAGGTAGGCGCAGAGGGAAAGAGGACTACTCAAGAAACCCTATCTTGAGGAACCTCTATAAGTTCTTGCGTGTTTTCTGTGCTGTGCTTTTCTAATCTATAGATCTATTAACCAGAAAACAAGTACATCAAAAGGGGGAATAAAAATAATTTGAAATACCTATTCACACCCCCCCCCCCTTCCCCCTCTAGGTGATAAGTCGACACCCAATAACTAACAAGTGGTATCAGAGGGAGGTTGTTCAAAGAAAAGCTTAACAACTTGAACATATCTGCTCTTGGGTGTATCAAATCAACTGATCATCATATCCTAACTCTATGGAGAAAGTCAAAGGACCTGACATCATGTAGTTTAGATCCTTAAGTGAAAGTAGCTGGAACTCTTCTCACATTAAAGAAGAAAGAAGTATAGGGTTCAGTATCATAGGAATCAGAGCACCCTTGACTATTTCAGATAATGAATCTGAAGATGAAGAATGCTTTGTAGTCAGAAGAAGAATAAGAGCACCCTTGACTCTCACAGACTGTGACTCTGAGGATGAGGAGTAGGTCTATGGGTTGATGGCTCTATCAGATGAAGAAAATCATGATGAATCACATTATGATATGGTATGCATCACCCACATGCCTTTACTACCTGCTTCAAATAAGAAGACCAAGTGTGCATCAGATGATTGCTCATCTTCTGAAGATGATGCAGAAGACTGCTCATCATGCAATAATAAGAACCATGCTGATCTAATAGAACAGTTTGGTGATCTCTTGGCTGCTCTGAGGAAGAGCAAGAACCTTGTTAGGAAGCAATCTAAGGAGCTAGAATCACTCAGACCCATTAAGGATGAGATGAATGAGGAAATGGGTATGTCCCACAATGTGGGCACCAATTCTAGTGAGCTCAAGAAGATCATAGGCAAGCTTTATGATGAATGAAACCAAAGGGAAAAACTCATTAGGAAACTTGAGAATGATCTTCTTAAGGAAAGAAGCTTAGTGGCTCAATTCTCTAAGCCCAAAACCATACTGCCCATCATTGACAACTTCTCTTCCTATGGAAATAGGAGGGGATTGGGTTTCAATGAAGGGGCAGTAGATCCTAGGAATGGAAAAAGGGGCAAAACTAAAGTAGAGCCTCATACCACCTTTCTGAAGGTAGTGCTTCCCTCTAACAAGTATGACCAGGACAGTGTCCATGGTCACTGGATGAATGGAAGCTCCAATAGCCTGGGAGATGCTCCTGACTATGGGAGGAGAAAGGGCATGGGTATGAGTGCATTGAAGGCTCCCCGTGAGGAAATCCAAATGCTCCGCCATGGACCATTTGTGTTTGGAGCCTCAGCCCCCACCTTCAAGGGTAAAGGAGCAACACCTTCTCAATCTCTTCCAGATAATAAGAAGGCTTGTAGCACCAGTATAACCAACCCTCAATTGACCATATCTGATGCCATCAACACCATGTCAGCTACCAAGCTGACATCTGCTGCTGACAAACAGATAAAGTCAAGAAGAAATAATTATACTAGAGCAGCTAGTCAGCCTTTAGCTGAGAGAGATAGGAAGAATGTTGTTTCCTTCTCTACTAAACATAAGCATTGTGATTCTACCTCAAAAATTGTTCAGAAAAGAAGGTACAACATCCATGAATGTTGGTGCTGCGGTAAAGTGGGACATTTTGCCATTGACCGTTGGCACAACCCTAGTGTGCCTAGTGCAAAGGAGAGACCTCCTAGAAAGGCTGAGGTGAGTAGAAGAATTCCTTATTATGCTAACAAGAACCTAGGACCCAAGTCACCTTGGGTTCCTAAGGGATATTAAATCTATCTTGCAGGGAAGTCCATTTAGCCAATCAAAAGCAAACAAGGCTAATGGACAATAAGTGATCCAGGCTTAACTCTGGACTAAGAAAAACCTCACCACAGGCCAAGATGCATTGGTCAAGGGGGAGCTAAAAATAAAGATCAGAGAAACATCACATCAAGGGGGAGCTACTAGCTCAAGAAGATATAAAAGTTAAGGTGAAGGTAACTATGTTGCTGTTCAATACATAACCTCGTATTTATCATTTTGTTAAAGGTAATTTTTACTTGAGCAAGAAAAAGCTGTCACTCAAGGAGCACATATGTATGGCACTGCTAAAGCATTGCAGTGATAATACAAAAGAGTGAAAAAAGACAATATCATTTTGAACGCAAAACTATATCGTCGAAATGATGATTGGTATCGTCGGAATGATTTTGCATCACGATGATACCTAATCACCAATGGACTCTTAAATAGACCTAAGCTTAACCAATCATAACAGCTTAACTCGAGTTAATCAGACATTTAACAACTGACACTTCGTCTTCCAACTCGGAAACTATAAATAAGGTCAGATGTCTTAAGGTTAAAACACTTTCTACATTAGCCCTAATAGAACGTCGTGCTCTCTACGCCTTCGAAGAGTGAACGAGTCGACTAAACTAGAGTCCTCTCCGATCAAGTAAGAAATGACACCAAAGAAGGAAGGATTTCTTTATGAAGGAAGCGAAGTAGTGAGGGGTGGTTTATCAGAGGGGCCAGAAGAGATTCAGAGCGCCATTAAGCTATTAGACGTCGTCGGCCTGGAATTCGCTCTCTCAGAGTCAATAGTAATATTAAAAAGAGAAGTGATGGAGTTCTACTCGAATGCCAAGGGTGGTTCAAAAGGAACATCTGTGAAAAGCTTGATCAATGGGATAAAGGTCAAGGTGAATCACAAGAGGTTGGCAAGGGTTCTTCAGCTGCCGACCTTCGCCAAGGGGGAGGAAGATGAAAAGGTCACCCAGGAAGACCTTAACAGGGCCCTGGAATGGTGCGGTCACTCCAGCAAGACTTATGGTGTTGGGGAAATGATTTCTCTTAACCCCTAGAAATAAGTTGAATATGAATTCTAAGAAAGAAAAACAAGGTTAAGTAAATATGCGTCGAATACTATTCGACGCAACGTCGAAATGAAGTCGACGTTTCGTTCAGATTGAGTCGAAGTAACTTTAGGAAGATTTCGACGTATGTGTTGTCGACGCTACTCTGATTTCTAGTCGACTCATATGGAGAAGCCGACGCACCTTAGTCGACGCACCTTCCTTATTTTCCTCTCGACGTCCAGCCAGGATGAATTCGACGCTTACGTTGAATGGTAATCGACGCACGTCGATTTATGTGACAGATTTATATATGCGCCAGATCTCTTTCCTTCTTTTAGTAGATCTGATTTGTATGGAATAAATGTCAATATTTTATAGCCGTTCTGAATCATTCTTTCCTTATATCTGATTCCTGGCTAATTTGATTAAACTTATTTGGACATTATTTGAAATCAGAATTAGTTCTTTCCTTCTACAGAAATAAATATTATGGAAACATTTTCATCTTTCTATTTCTCTGACTGCTACTTAATTATCCTCCTATAATATTATTTTGAATTAACAGAGCTATAAATAAAGAGGAGGTCGGCAGAAAAAGAGAACAAGGGATTCATCATTTTACATTTGAAAAAGAGGAAGAGCTCCCAAGTATATAGAGAAAATTGAGAAATTGTTCTGCAGCAATATTCAAGCACTTCTTCTTCTCCTGCTTCTGAAGTCATTCTGCTGCAAGTTTTGATAGCTCTCACAAAGAGAGAAAAGCTACAAATCTTCTTCTCTCTATAGAAGAAAGATTTAATTCACTTCTTGTGCTTCCAATCCTCTTGCTAGGAAGAAGATTCATTCTTGTTCTTATTTCTTTCTTCCTTCTTATTCTTTCTTAAAACATTGTAAAAGAGTTTTTAGAATCTCTCTTCAAAAAATTCAGTGTCCTGGTTCTAAGAGTCTCCTTGTCAAAAGACTTAGGGTGGTTCTAAGAGTCTCCTTGTCAAAAGACTCAGGGTGGTTCTAAGAGTCTCCTTATCAAAAGACTCAGTGCAAGATAGTGAATTCCTACCAAGGGGGTAGAAGAGTGGACTACCCAAAGTTTGGGGAACCACTATATTTTCTTGTGTTGTGTTGTGATTTCTTTTCTTGCATTTACTTTCTTTAGTTGTTTAATTCTTGTTGGTGTGTGGAAGCTCTAATCTGTGATCATTAACATTTATATATTAACTTTGCACAAAATAATTTTATTCTCTATTCACCCCCCCCCCCCTCTAGAGAATTCTAGTGAGGTAACTGTGCACTTTCAATTGGTATCAGAGGGAGGTTGATCTAAAAAGGTTAACTCCTTGATCAAAAAGATCCTACCTCATATATATATATATATTCACAAAATTATTTTCATGGCACAAATCAAAGATTATGCTTCCACTAGACCACCAATGTGCAATCTTGAAAAGTTTGTAGTTTGGAAAACAAGAATCAGAATTTATATGAATTCCATTGATGCTGACTTGTTCAATATTACTGTGACAGGTCCCCCAAATCCTTATAGAAAGGATGCAAGTAGCAATGTCACACAAACACTTGTTCCAAGATCTGAATGGACAGAAGATGAGAAGAAGGCAAGAACACATGATCTAAAGGCCATGAACATACTTGTCTCAACTCTCTCGGATGACATCTTTCAAAGGGTTGTTGACTGTGAATCATCCAAAGAAATTTGGGATGCTCTCACAAAGATGGTGGAAGGAAGTGCTGATGAAAAGAAAGATAAGAAGGCCCTATTGATCTCTCAATATGAGAACTTCCAAAAGAAGGCTGAAGAAAGCATCTCAGAAAGGTATGACAGATTCAGTCTGATCATCAATCAACTAAGAGACTTGGATAGAGAAATCTCTCTCACAGAGATCAATGACAAATTGTTGATGAGTCTCCCAAGCTCATGGGACTCAAGGATATGGGCAATAAGAGACACAAGAGGTCAAAGGGAAATTTCAACAGATGCTCTCTTAGGAAAACTCAGATCCTATGAGCAATTGCTGAAAACTAGAGAAGAGAAGGAAAGAAGAGAAAACACTCCAATTTCCCCAAAAGGCAGGAACATTGCTCTAAAGGCAACAGAAGAAGGAACTCCTGTCACTGAAGAAGAACTATTCAGTTTCTTGGCCAGAAGATTTAAGAAATGGGTCAAGACAGATGGATCAAAAAGGAGGGAATCAAAACCAAGGTATGACAAAACCCCCACTAAAGAAATTATTTGCTATTCTTGCAGGAGACCTGGACATATTGCCCCAGATTGTCCAGAGAATGCTGAAACAAAGAAAGATCTGAAAAAGAAAGATCTCAAGAAAAAGGGGAAGAAGAAAGAAAGAGGCTTTATTGCAGAAGCTTGGAGTGAAACGGACTCTGAGGACAGTTCATCCTCTAAGAGTGACAATGAAGAATCTAGGCAAGAAGACCTATGCTTGATGGCCTTTGAAGGCCCCAAGAATGATGATGGTGCTAAATCTTGGAGTGAGACAGGATCAGAAGAAAGCATATCTTCTGAAGATGAAAAAGATAATAGTCTTATTCTCATAGAGGAATCTGAGGATAAGGATGAGGTAAGCATCTTTGATGAAATAGATTTTCAAAGTGATAAATTCAGAAATGATTTTATGGGAATGTGTCTAGATCAATTAAAAGCTAAACAAGAAATCAAGGACTTAAAAGAACAAATTCATATGGTCAAGAACCAAAGAAATAAAAAGGATATAAGCTCAATAGATCATGTATTAAGGGCTGACATAAGAGAGAAGGAAATAGAAAGGGCTAGAATAGAAAATCAGTTCCTTAAGGATAAAGTTTCTCAGGCAAAGGCCTTTGAAGAATCAATAAAAATGAGAAGCCAAACTCTTAAAGAAATCACTGAAAAACAAACAATAAGACACAAAAATCTTGGGCTAGGGGCTGATCCATCAATCAGCCTAATTCCATCCAACAAGCCTGCATGGATGAGCCCTGTAAAATTCACTAAACCAATCCAATCAGCAAACCAAGAAAAAGAATCACAACATAAGAAAGAACACTTCTTCAAGGAAATAAAGGAATTTGATGAAACATCATATTATTCAACTGATGACTCACAAACTTCATCTGAAGAGACAACTAAACCAAAAGAAACAACATACAAAGGAGTAAAAACTGAAAAAGATAAAATGAAAATTTATGAAGACACAGTCGCGTCGACTTCATATTGAGGCATGAATGATAATGCGTCGACTTCTACTCGACGTACCCTCTTAGATGCCTCGACCTCTACTCGACGCTCAAATAAAGATACGTAGACATCCAATCGACGCAACTTCCTCCATGCGTCGATACAAGATCAACGCAATCTAAGGAATGCGCCGAATATAAATCGACGCAACTATCAACATGCGTCGAATAGATATCGACGTACAAAAGTTCAGAGCAACTTAAATACCTTTCCTCCAAAAGCCTTTCATCCTAACCCACATTCAGGACCCATTCATCTTGATCATGATTCCTATCCTAATCAAACCTTCTATCCTAATCAACACTGGTATCCTAGTCAACACTTCTATCCCCCTTTAAACTCAAACTCTCACAAAAGTAAGATACTCAAGTGTTACATATGCAACAAAAATGGCCACCTTGCCAAGAAATGTTGGTATAATCAATCAAATTGGTCTTAAAACCCAGTCCTAGGCTAACTTAGAAACCTTTAGGATTAGGAAGAGATAAGAAGAAATAAACACCTAGAACTTTTCAGGAAAATTAAAAGTCACGTCGACTTCCAATCGACGCACCGTCGATAACTCAGATCAATAAGTACAATCGATGCATGCGTCGACTACTATCGATGCATACATCGATAAGAAACCCTTGCATCCCAAAATAGACTAAATCGACGCTCACGTCGAATTCCACTCAACGTAACGTCGACCTCATAAAAACGAGCGGCAATGCTAAATTATTTTCGGTCACATCCACTGAAGTACCGAATAAACCTCGAATTGAGTCCTGTTTCGACGCTTCACATGACTTAAATAGACTCTTCAGTTAGAAACCTTCACGACCTCTGCATCTTTCATACTTCTTGCTCCTCAATCCAGCCGCCTCTTCCTCTCTCTCTCTCTAACCTAAAATGGCTCCCAAAACTAACTCTGGCTTCGACATTGACCTGGAATCCTTCCAAGCCGCCGCCGACAACTTTAAGAGCATAATAGCTCTGTTCACTGAAGCTGGTCTGGATAAGCTCATTTCAACAAGATGCAAGCTCCTGGAGATAGAACTAACAGAGCTCATAGCTCATGTTCAGATAACTGAACAAGGAGAAATTTCAGGAACAATCCATAAGACACCTGTATCAATATCTGCAGAACACATAAGGACCACCTTTGATCTTCCATCAGGTATATCCTAATATCATCTTTGTTGAAATGAAATAAGGAAAGAAAATGAGCTTCTAAAAAGAATGACTAAACATGTCTTAATTATTCCCCTATTAGGTGATGAATCCATTGAACTCACACCTGATGAAATCAAGCATTTACACACCACCATGAATTTCTCAAAAGATAGGCCAATCCATCTGAAAAAGATAGACTTTTCTGATGAGTACAGATTGCTGGCAGATATAGTAGGGAAAGTTCTACTATGCAAAATCTCAGCACATGATGCAGTACCCAAACACCAACTGAACATCATGGGGGTCCTTGTGCTGAAGAAGAAAGTAGACTGGGCCACATGGCTACTCAAGATAATAGGCTCTAGATATTCTCACAAAGAGAATGCCTACATGAGGATTATGAGTCAAGTACTCTTCCACTCCTTCCCTGACCTCTGTAGGTCAAAAGGAATTCCTATCCCTCCTGGAAAGAGGATGTCCATTGCCCTCTTCTCCAAATGGACCAGGCAAATCCCCAAGCCTGGCTCCATTCCTGAAAGGACTCCCACTCCTCCTAACTCTCCTGCTCACCTTTCTCCTCCTCCTTCTCCTCAAAGAGACAATTCTTCTCTACCACCATCATCCACTCAAATAGCCTCTACCACCCTCACAACTCCTACTTTACCTACTTCTTCTCAAACACCTGCTCAGACAGTAGTCTCTCCTTCTCTCCCTCCTCCTATTTTCCCATCTTCTCAATCTCCATTATCACCCATACCTCATGTATCACCTCACTTCTCTCCTCCTCTATCACCTCTTCCTCCACCATCATCTCCTCATCTTTCACACCATGAATCATCTGCATCCACTGAGGCTCTCATCACTCACTGCATCAAATCAGCAGCTGAAAAATTCTAAGTGATGCTGGATGAGCATTGCATCCATGAATCATCTGCAGCTGAAAAATTCCACCATCATCTCCTCATCTTTCACACCATGAATCATCTGCATCCACTGAGGCTCTCATCACTCACTGCATCAAATCACCAGCTGAAAAATTCCAAGTGATGCTGGATGAGCATTGCTCTCAAATTCATTCCTCCATCCTTCACATGCACACCCAAATAGATGGGGTCAGTGCCTCTGTGCAAGGCCTAAAGACCTCTCTCTCTTCCTCTAGAGTGACAAGGTCTTTCTTAACCTCCCTGGCCAAGAAGGTCAAGAAGGGGGAGAATCTAGATGAAGAGCAGCCCTCCAATCCTAAATCTCTCTCTCACAAGTCCCCTCCTTCTCCAAAATCTGACAAAATCCTTGGGAATGAGACAGTACCTGAGCTACATAATGATGAACAAACAATAGTGGTACTCAACATAGCAAGAGATGCTGCAAAGGAAGATGGTGAGAAAGATAAAGAAACTGAACCTCAGGGGGAGCTGGAAGCTGTGTTAGCTGAAGTAGGAGCTAAGGATACTATTATGAATGAAGCTGAAAATGAAAGAGGACAACCAGATGCTGTGTTAACTGAAGCTGAGACTCAGGGGGAGCAAATGGCTGAGACCCAGGGGGAGCTGAGGGAATCACCTGCTACTGGAAAAGAGCAATCCACAATAGTATTCAAGAGAAAAAGAAAGACTCCTCCTACCCCTCCTGAATAATATTTAAAAACAATGCTGATATATTTTACCCTATAGTTGAGTACTAATTGGAGTGAACATGACATCTGTTTATATGATTCTGGAACATTTGATCTATTCTTCCAAATTTCACTTTTGATTGAGTGACATATTTCTTTTTTATACAAATGCTGTGCTGGATTGATTTTATGCTAATACAATTTCTCTCTAAGTAGGGTTAAGACAAATAGGGGGAGATTGTTGGGGAAATGATTTCTCTTAACCCCTAGAAATAAGTTGAATATGAATTCTAAGAAAGAAAAACAAGGTTAAGTAAATATGCGTCGAATACTATTCGACGCAACGTCGAAATGAAGTCGACGTTTCCTTCAGATTGAGTCGAAGTAACTTTAGGAAGATTTCGACGTATGTGTTGTCGACGCTACTCTGATTTCTAGTCGACGCATATGGAAAAGTCGACGCACCTTAGTCGACGCACCTTCCTTATTTTCCTCTCGACATCCAGCCAGGAAGAATTCGACGCTTACGTCGAATGGTAATCGACGCACGTCAATTTATGTGACAGATTTGTATATGCGCCAGATCTCTTTCCTTCTTTCAGTAGATCTGATTTGTATGGAATAAATGTCAATAATTTTATAGCCGTTCTGAATCATTCTTTCCTTATATCTGATTCCTGGCTAATTTGATTAAACTTATTTGGACATTATTTGAAATCAGAATTAGTTCTTTCCTTCTACAGAAATAAATATTATGGAAACATTTTCATCTTTCTATTTCTCTGACTGCTAATTAATTATCCTCCTATAGTATTATTTTGAATTAACAGAGCTATAAATAAAGAGGAGGTCGGCAGAAAAAGAGAACAAGGGATTCACCATTTTACATTTGAAAAAGAGGAAGAGCTCCCAAGTATAGAGAGAAAATTGAGAAATTGTTCTGCAGCAATATTCAAGCACTTCTTCTTCTCCTGCTTCTGAAGTCATTCTGCTGCAAGTTTTGATAGCTCTCACAAAGAGAGAAAAGCTACAAATCTTCTTCTCTCTATAGAAGAAAGATTTAATTCACTTCTTGTGCTTCCAATCTTCTTGCTAGGAAGAAGATTCATTCTTGTTCTTATTTCTTTCTTCCTTCTTATTCTTTCTTAAAACATTGTAAAAGAGTTTTTAGAATCTCTCTTCAAAAAATTCAGTGTGCTGGTTCTAAGAGTTTCCTTGTCAAAAGACTCAGGGTGGTTCTAAGAGTCTCCTTGTCAAAAGACTCAGGGTGGTTCTAAGAGTCTCCTTATCAAAAGACTCAGTGCAAGATAGTGAATTCCTACCAAGGGGGTAGAAGAGTGGACTACCCAAAGTTTGGGGAACCACTATATTTTCTTGTGTTGTGCTGTGATTTCTTTTCTTGCATTTACTTTCTTTAGTTGTTTAATTCTTGTTGGTGTGTGGAAGCTCTAATCTGTGATCATTAACATATATATATATATATTAACTTTGCACAAAATAACTATTCACCCCCCCCCCCTCTAGAGAATTCTAGTGAGGTAACTGTGCACTTTCAATTGGTATCAGAGGGAGGTTGATCTAAAAAGGATAACTCCTTGATCAAAAAGATCCTACCTCTCATATATATATATATATTCACAAAATTATTTTCATGGCACAAATCAAAGATTATGCTTCCACCAGACCACCAATGTGCAATCTTGAAAAGTTTGCAGTTTGGAAAACAAGAATCAGAATTTATTTGAATTCCATTGATGTTGACTTGTTCAATATTACTGTGACAGGTCCCCCAAAGCCTTATAGAAAGGATGCAAGTGGCAATGTCACACAAACACTTGTTCCAAGATCTGAATGGACAGAAGATGAGAAGAAGGCAAGAACACATGATCTAAAGGCCATGAACATACTTGTCTCAACTCTCTCGGATGACATCTTTCAAAGGGTTGTTGACTGTGAATCATCCAAAGAAATTTGGGATGCTCTCACAAAGATGGTGGAAGGAAGTGCTGATGAAAAGAAAGATAAGAAGGCCCTATTGATCTCTCAATATGAGAACTTCCAAAAGAAGGCTGAAGAAAGCATCTCAGAAATGTATGACAGATTCAGTCTGATCATCAATCAACTAAGAGACTTGGATAGAGAAATCTCTCTCACAGAGATCAATGACAAATTGCTGATGAGTCTCCCAAGCTCATGGGACTCAAGGATATGGGCAATAAGAGACACAAAAGGTCAAAGGGAAATTTCAACAGATGCTCTCTTAGGAAAACTCAGATCCTATGAGCAATTGCTGAAAACTAGAGAAGAGAAGGAAAGAAGAGAAAACACTCCAATTTCCCCAAAAGTCAGGAACATTGCTCTAAAGGCAACAGAAGAAGGAACTCCTGTCACTGAAGAAGAACTATTCAGTTTCTTGGCCAGAAGATTTAAGAAATGGGTCAAGACAGATGGATCAAAAAGGAGGGAATCAAAACCAAGGTATGACAAAACCCCCACTAAAGAAATTATTTGCTATTCTTGCAGGAGACCTGGACATATTGCCCCAGATTGTCCAGAGAATGCTGAAACAAAGAAAGATCTGAAAAAGAAAGATCTCAAGAAAAAGGGGAAGAAGAAAGAAAGAGGCTTTATTGCAGAAGCCTGGAGTGAAACAGACTCTGAGGACAGTTCATCCTCTAAGAGTGACAATGAAGAATCTAGGCAAGAAGACCTATGCTTGATGGCCTTTGAAGGCCCCAAGAATGATGATGGTGCTAAATCTTGGAGTGAGACAGGATCAGAAGAAAGCATATCTTCTGAAGATGAAAAAGAAAATAGCCTTATTCTCATAGAGGAATCTGAGGATAAGGATGAGGTAAGCATATTTGATGAAATAGATTTTCAAAGTGATAAATTCAGAAATGATTTTATGGGAATGTGTCTAGATCAATTAAAAGCTAAACAAGAAATCAAGGACTTAAAAGAACAAATTCATATGGTCAAGAACCAAAGAAATAAAAAGGATATAAGCTCAATAGATCATGTATTAAGGGCTAACATAAGAGAGAAGGAAATAGAAAGGGCTAGAATAGAAAATCAGTTCCTTAAGGATAAAGTTTCTCAGGCAAAGGCCTTTGAAGAATCAATAAAAATGAGAAGCCAAACTCTTAAAGAAATCACTGAAAAACAAACAATAAGACACAAAAATCTTGGGCTAGGGGCTGATCCATCAATCAGCCTAATTCCATCCAACAAGCCTACAAGGATGAGCCCTGTAAAATTCACTAAACCCATCCAATCAGCAAACCAAGAAAAAGAATCACGACATAAGAAAGAACACTTCTTCAAGGAAATAAAGGAATTTGATGAAACATCATATTATTCAACTGATGACTCACAAACTTCATCTGAAGAGACAACTAAACCAAAAGAAACAACATACAAAGGAGTAAAAACAGAAAAAGATAAAATGAAAATTTATGAAGACACGGTCGCGTCGACTTCATATCGAGGCATGAATGATAATGCGTCGACTTCTACTCGACGTACCCTCTTAGATGCCTCGACCTCTACTCGACGCTCAAATAAAGATACGTCGACATCCAATCGACGCAACTTCCTCCATGCGTCGATACCAGATCAACGCAATCTAAGGAATGCGCCGAATATAAATCGATGCAACTATCAACATGCGTCGAATAGATATCGACGTACAAAAGTTCAGAGCAACTTAAATACCTTTCCTCCAAAAGCCTTTCATCCTAACCCACATTCAGGACCCATTCATCTTGATCATGATTCCTATCCTAATCAAACCTTCTATCCTAATCAACACTGTATCCTAGTCAACACTTCTATCCCCCTTTAAACTCAAACTCTCACAAAAGTAAGATACTCAAGTGTTACATATGCAACAAAAATGGCCACCTTGCCAAGAAATGTTGGTATAATCAATCAAATTGGTCTTAAAACCCAGTCCTAGGCTAACTTAGAAACCTTTAGGATTAGGAAGAGATAAGAAGAAATAAACACCTAGAACTTTTCAGGAAAATTAAAAGTCACGTCGACTTCCAATCGACGCACCGTCGATAACTCAGATCAATAAGTACAATCGACGTATGCGTCGACTACTATCGACGCATACATCGATAAGAAACCTTTGCATCCCAAAACAGACTAAATCGACGCTCACGTCAAATTCCACTCAACGTAACGTCGACCTCATAAAAACGAGCGGCAATACTAAATTATTTTCGGTCACATCCACTGAAGTACCGAATAAACCTCGAATTGAGTCCTGTTTCGACGCTTCACATGACTTAAATAGACTCTTCAGTTAGAAACCTTCACGACCTCTGCATCTTTCATTCTTCTTGCTCCTCAGTCCAGCCGCCTCTTCCTCTCTCTCTCTAACCTAAAATGGCTCCCAAAACTAACTCAAGCTTCGACATTGACCTGGAATCCTTCCAAGCCGCCGCCGACAACTTTAAGAGCATAATAGCTCTGTTCACTGAAGCTGGTCTGGATAAGCTCATTTCAACAAGATGCAAGCTCCTGGAGATAGAACTAACAGAGCTCATAGCTCATGTTCAGATAACTGAACAAGGAGAAATTTCAGGCACAATCCATGAGACACCTGTACCAATATCTGCAGAACACATAAGGACCACCTTTGATCTTCCATCGGGTATATCCTAATATCATCTTTGTTGAAATGAAATAAGGAAAGAAAATGAGCTTCTAAAAAGAATGACTAAACATGTCTTAATTATTCCCCTATTAGGTGATGAATCCATTGAACTCACACCTGATGAAATCAAGCATTTACACACCACCATGAATTTTTCAAAAGATAGGCCAATCCATCTGAAAAAGATAGACTTTTCTGATGAGTACAGATTGCTGGCAGATATAGTAGGGAAAGTTCTACTATGCAAAATCTCAGCACATGATGCAGTACCCAAACACCAACTGAACATCATGGGGGTCCTTGTGCTGAAGAAGAAAGTAGACTGGGCCACATGGCTACTCAAGATAATAGGCTCTAGATATTCTCACAAAGAGAATGCCTACATGAGGATTATGAGTCAAGTACTCTTCCACTCCTTCCCTGACCTCCGTAGGTCAAAAGGAATTCCTATCCCTCCTGGAAAGAGGATGTGCATTGCCCTCTTCTCCAAATGGACCAGGCAAATCCCCAAGCCTGGCTCCATTCCTGAAAGGACTCCCACTCCTCCTAACTCTCCTGCTCACCCTTCTCCTCCTCCTTCTCCTCAAAGAGACAATTCTTCTCTACCACCATCATCCACTCAAATAGCCTCTACCACCCTCACAACTCCTACTTTACCTACTTCTTCTCAAACACCTGCTTAGACAGTAGTCTCTCCTTCTCTCCCTCCTCCTATTTTCCCATCTTCTCAATCTCCATTATCACCCATACCTCATGTATCACCTCACTTCTCTCCTCCTCTATCACCTCTTCCTCCACCATCATCTCCTCATCTTTCACACCATGAATCATCTGCATCCACTGAGGCTCTCATCACTCACTGCATCAAATCAGCAGCTGAAAAATTCTAAGTGATGCTGGATGAGCATTGCATCCATGAATCATCTGCAGCTGAAAAATTCCACCATCATCTCCTCATCTTTCACACCATGAATCATCTGCATCCACTGAGGCTCTCATCACTCACTGCATCAAATCAGCAGCTGAAAAATTCCAAGTGATGCTGGATGAGCATTGCTCTCAAATTCATTCCTCCATCCTTCACATGCACACCCAAATAGATGGGGTCAGTGCCTCTGTGCAAGGCCTAAAGACCTCTCTCTCTTCCTCTAGAGTGACAAGGTCTTTCTTAACCTCCCTGGCCAAGAAGGCCAAGAAGGCCAAGAAGGGGGAGAATCTAGATGAAGAGCAGCCCTCCAATCCTAAATCTCTCTCTCACAAGTCCCCTCCTTCTCCAAAATCTGACAAAATCCTTGGGAATGATGTAACACCCCAAAGATCGTGGTTCAGCGAGGTAGGCGGAATGGTGGTGTTGCGCTCGGGATAGGCTCAAGATTCTAGATCAGGTCAATGCGCACGACCATTGTCCTCTTAGCGCACGACCAGTGAGCGTGCGCCAATGATCGTGCGTAACCCGCAAAGAATCGGAGTTCTGTCTCGGCTTATGCGCACGACCATTGTCCTCTTCGCGCACGACCAGTGATCGTGCGCCAGCGATCGTGCGTTAATTCAGAAGAGAATCGAGTTCTGTCTCGGACAGTGCGCACGACCATTTCCCTCTTCGCGCATGACCAGTGATCGTGCGCCAGCGATCGTGCGCCCTGTTTATTCTGTTCCGCGATTTTGAGCGGAGAAGAAGATCGGACCGTCCAAATCTTTTGGGATTTGATCCAACGGCTAGGTTTAGTTGCGGGAGACCTTTAGGGCTGATGAGAGGGGGTTAAACCTCATATTCTCTAAGTCATTCTCTCTCCAAACCCTAGAGAAAGAAGGAGGAGCCAAGGAAGAAGAAGGGAGATTCCGCCATTGACGGAGCTCCGGAGCTCCGTTTCGCGAACCGTTCCCAGATCTGGAGAGTGCAGCCCGGTGCGGTCATTTCCCTCCGTCTAGAATCTCGGATCCATGGCGAAAAAGAACGCTCCTAGGGTAACGATTTCTTCTCCCGTTGTTTGGACTTGTCTTTTGTCCTCTCCTTCGTTTCTCTATGCTTGCATGAGGGATCCCTTTCACCAAATGGGTGAAGTGTAGGATTCCCTCAAGTTCTCCGGAACTCCGGGTCGATTGTGTCCATCCCCGGCATATTGCATGTAGAAAATCCGGTAGTCGTGTGGATTTAGGCATTTTGTGTGAAGCCTATTCATGGCCGTGAGCCCGAATCGGTGATGCTTGGATTGCGACGTTGCATTTAGGTTAAGCCTAGAATGCGTGCCGGAGAATGACTCCGCGAAACCATCTATAGTAGTGCGGGATTTAAGTGTAGGCGTCTTGTGAAGATCCTAACGAAAGCCCCATGCTTTGAGATTGGATGAAGGCAAACCTTCACCGCGAAATTGATGCGGAGCGTATTATACCTCCCCTTTTTGAGTATTTGTGAAGCCTAGATCCTTGTGAAGGGATTAGGTGCGTAGCTTATATTTGTGTAGCACTTGAAGGTGTTAAACCCTTACGGGCCGAGGCGAAGCCGTACCCGCGTCGTGCGACAGATCGCGACGATTAGAGCACGGGCAAAGCTAAACCGAACCCGTTTCCATGCAGATCGGCAAGAGGTCCCTACCTCATGTAAGTCGTGCGATCATGGGAGAGGTCGTGGAAGGTGTTTTACCTAGACCGACCAAAAGCTCTTTTTCCCACATAAGGCGATGGCCCTTACGGTGGAGTGTTTGTGGAATTGATGTTGTTAGCCTCATGCGGTTGTTTAGGCGGTTGCGGGGAACCTTCGGGTGAACCCAACCAACATCATGTGCATACCTAGGTTCCCTCCTTTTTGATGCTCAACCTAGAAGATTGAATGTGCTTGAAACCTCACCTTGTGTAGTTGCACTTTCTTTATTTTAGTACTTGTGCTAGTGTGGCTTGCTTGCAGGGTAGAATCTCCGCCACCCCGGGAAAGGGGTGGGGTCGTTATAATTTGGTCAGCTGTGCTGACCGTTACCTTGTTTGCCACCGTTTGGTGGAATGTTCTTATGCAGGTGCAGGTGAGCCTAGCTGGAAATAGCGGGCGGTGGCCCTTTTTGCTGAGTTGGCCCTAGAAGGCCAGCCTCTTTTTTTTAGCTTTCTCATGTATTGCCGGCCTGCGTGTCGATGTATGTTTTGGAGTTTTGGTACATTTGTTAAATGTAAGGCCTTAAGGCCATAACTCTCTTTCTTGGTTTCATTCCTATAATAGTGGACAATTCTAATGGTAATGTTAAATCTTTATGCTTCCGCTAGTGTTTAGTATACTCTGTTGTAGTTTCTTTCTGTTTATCACCTTTTAACTCCTAGCTAGTGTGGTTAGTATGGCGTGGGGTCCCGGCCGGACCTACTGTTATATTATTCGTACTGGCGGGGTGTTACAATTTGGTATCGGACTTAAGGCGTCGATCCGTAGTTTAGCAAATTCGGGACGAATTCCTTTTAAGGGGTGGTGCGCACGGGTTGTGCATTCACCTAAAACGACAAAAACTAATAAGAATGTCCACTTAGGAATGAAAAGAAAACATACTTGTTTGCGGAACCTGAGCGTTCCATGATTGATGTTTGATATGTTTTGGGTCACTAAATTGTGCTTTGCATGATTATAGGTGACTAGAAGTGCTGCGGGCAGTCTCGACCCCGTAACACCGCTGAAAGTAGTGGGTCGGCTGAAGTGCCAGCGACCACTCCTTCTGCTGAAATGATCAAATTAGTCGCAGAAGCGGTCTTCGCAATGATCAACGCTCAACCCCAAAGGCTGGTCCAGCCTGCTACTCCTACTCCAGATGTGGGCCCTGAGGCTGTTGCTGCAGTGGAACCTACGGTAGCGCCGAGGGTGGAACCTCAAGTTGCGCAAGTAGTGGCGGGGCGAGCGCGTGACCAGCAATTAAAGCATTTCCTGAGCTTTAATCCTCCTACCTTCTCGGGATCTGAGTCCCCAACGGAGGCAGAAGACTGGTTGTCAAGAGTTAGAAGAACTCTGAGGGCGACAGCGACGGACGAAGCCATGATGGTCACCTTAGCCACCTTCCTTCTTGATGGAGAGGCTGTGCTGTGGTGGGAAGAGGAGGAGTTGCATAAGTTCTGCGGTAGAGATATTACTGAAATCACAATGGCTGAGTTTTCAAAGTCGTTCCTCCAAAGGTTTATCCCCTCTGCCCAGCGCATTGCGTTACAAAACCAGTTCTTGAGGTTGACACAAGGTGATCGCTCCGTTGACGATTACTTGCATGAGTTTACCAGACTGAGTCGCTATGCGGGGTCCTTGGTGGAGGATGAGGAGACAAAGACAAATAAGTTCTATGAAGGGCTTCGGGACGAGTTGAGGCTGCTCCTTGCAGGCCCTATGACGTTCGGCTTCCAAGTGATGGTGCAAACTGCCAGATCTTTGGAGTTGGACATGAAGAGGGTACAAGCAAGGGGTGTTGTAAAGAAACCTGAGTTTCATGCGCCGGCCTCTCAGTCCAAGTCGGTTTTCAGAAGGAACAAAAGGAAGTTCAAACAGGCGGAACCAGCTCCTTCAAATGTTTCGGGAGCCACGACCACGCGGACTCCTATTACGTGTTTCACCTGCGGGAAGGTGGGACACAAAGCTGCGGTGTGTCGAAGTGGTCCCCCGAAGACTGGTATTCGGGCGGTGGATTTTGCTCGAGCTGCGGAAAAGGGTAAAGCTGCGGAGTCTTCGGCTTCCCAGCACATTACTCCGACTCAGCCGAGAGTCTACTCGCTTGGCCAGCAAGAAGCCATACGACAAACTGATGTCGTCACAGGTACGAATTAGAAGTTAGCTTTTACAGCTATATATATAATTCATACTGTGGTACGACTATATGCTTTATTTGTGTGCAATTAGGTTTCGTCCTAATTTTCAACTATCCGGCGAGAGCTCTATTTGATACGGGTGCATCGCACTCTTTTCTGTCTGAGGACTTCGTTGTGCGAATCGGAGTGCCGTCTACCTTCGTAGAGGATAGATTGGAAGTAGTGCTACCCAATGGATCTCGAATGAGTGCGGATAGGAAGAGCCGTGTGAAGGTGCGGATCGGAAGTCAGGATTTTGACTTGGAAGCGTCGTTATTACCGTTAGCTGAATTTGATGTGATCTTCGGCATGGACTGGCTCTCGGAGCAGCGGGCATGCATAGACTGCAATACAAAGGAGATCACTCTGGGAAGGGACACCGAAGGAGAAACCATGTTCGCCGGTATGCGAGGAACGAGCAAGACGCTGATGTCTGCTCTCCAAGTAGTTAAGGCGGTGAGAAAAGGCGCCGAGTTGTTCTTCACCTTGTTGGAGGCTTCGGAGCCAAAGCCCAGGTTATGTGATGTCCCAGTAGTAGCGGAGTACGCCGACGTGTTTCCTAACGAACTCCCTGGGGCTCCGCCTCAGCGAGAGATCGATTTCTGTATCGAGTTGGTGCCAGGTGCCAAACCTGTGGCCCGCTCACCGTACCGGATAGCGCCAAAGGAATTGGCAGAGCTGAAGGTTCAATTGCAAGAGCTGCTAGAGCAAGGCTACGTACGTCCAAGTTCTTCGCCTTGGAGTGCACCGGTCCTCTTTGTGAAAAAGAAGGACGGGAGCTTGCGTCTATGTATCGATTATCGAGAGCTAAACAAGTTGACCGAGAAGAACCGATATCCGATTCCAAGAATCGATGATCTCTTCGACCAGCTGGTTGGGTCGACGGTATACTCCAAACTGGACCTAAGGTCCGGCTATTACCAACTGCGAATTAGGGAATGTGACATTCCAAAAACAGCGTTCAGTACCCGCTTTGGGCACTATGAGTTCACGGTGATGCCATTCGGTCTGTCCAATGCACCGTCGGTATTCATGGACTTAATGAACAGGACGTTCCGTGAGTATTTGGATCAATTTGTGATCGTCTTTATCGACGACATTTTGGTATACTCTCAATCAGAAGAGGAGCATGTAGGACATCTGCACGCAGTTCTGGGCACCTTGAGGAAGAGTCAGTTATATGCCAAGTTCTCCAAGTGCGAGTTTTGGCTACCGTCAGTAGAATTCCTTGGTCACGTCGTTAGTGGAGATGGAATTGCGGTAGATCCGTCGAAGATAGAAGCGATCCGAGCGTGGCCTTTGTTGAAAAACGTAGCGGAAGTCCGAAGTTTCTTAGGACTTGCCGGCTATTATAGGCGCTTTGTGGAAAACTTCTCGAGGATCGCACTTCCTCTCACAAAACTGACTAGGAAGGATCATAAGTTCGTTTGGTCGCCCAAGTGCGCACGAGCTTTTGAAGAACTGAAGAGCCGTCTGACCACGGCGCCCATTCTATGCTCGCCATGTGGTACGGAAGGCTACGAAATCTATAGCGACGCCTCGGGGAGTGGTTTGGGTTGTGTCCTAGTGCAGTTCGGTAAGGTAATTGCCTACGGCTCCCGTCAGTTGAAAGTTCATGAGAGGAATTACCCGGTCCATGATTTGGAGCTAGCGGTCGTGGTATTTGCTCTTAAGCTTTGGAGGCATTATTTGTATGGCGTGAAGATCGACATCTTTACCGACCACAAGAGCCTCAAGTACTTGCTAGATCAAAGGGAGTTGAATATGCGACAGAGGAGGTGGTTGGAGTTCCTTGGGGACTACACCTTCGACATCAAATATACTCCTGGAAAGGGAAATGTAGTTGCGGACGCGTTGAGTCGTCGGGCTCCCACTCAAGCAAATTGGATTTTGATGCACGGTGAGCGTCTGATCCGTGAGCTGGAAGAAATGGAGATCATTTGCGTTGATCGAAGAGCGTCTACTTCAGCATGCTTGAACTGGACGGAGGTTCAATACCACCTTGCCGACCGAGTTCGACAGGAATTGGAGCTGGATGAGAGCATGAAATGCTACAAAGCGGAAACCGTTGACGGGTTGAACGCCGATTTCTCTTTCGAAGATGGCCTTATGTGGAAGAATGGCAGATTGTGCGTCCCAAACGTTGGTACTCTACGAGAGGAATTGATGTACGAGGCTCATCATACCAAGTACTCTATCCACCCGGGGAGCACGAAAATGTACATGGACATGAAGAAACTTTTCTGGTGGCCGGGTATGAAGAAGGACATTGCCCTCTACGTGGCCAAGTGCAACACTTGCGCGTTGGTGAAGGTGGAATGTCAACGTCCCGGTGGATTTTTGAAGTCCTTGCCGATTCCGGAATGGAAGTTTGACGATATTTCGATGGATTTCGTGCACGGATTGTCGAGATCGCAGCATGGAAACGACGCCATCTGGGTGATCGTGGACAGACTGACAAAAGTATCGCATTTTATTCCGAACCGGAAGGATGATTCTGTAGAAAAGCTAGCGAAGCTCTATGTCGATAGTATTGTGCGGCTGCACGGTGTCCCTCGTAGCATCGTCAGCGATCGTGACGGGCGTTTCACATCGAAAGATTGGAGGCTTATCCATGAACTGTTGGGCACTAAATTGAAATTCAGCACGGCCTTCCACCCGCAAACGGACGGACAGACCGAGAGGACCAACAGGACTATGGAGGATATGCTCCGAATGTGCGCTCTAGATTTTGGAAAGAAGTGGGAAGATCATCTCTATATGATCGAATTCGCCTACAATAATAGCTACCAAGCCAGTATAAAGATTGCTCCTTTCGAGGCCCTCTATGGTAAGAAGTGTCGTACGCCGTTGTCTTGGGCAGAAACGGGCGATACTAAGCTATTAAAGCGAAAGGATGTTGAGGAAGCAACTTCGACGATCCGATCTATTCGGGAAAGGCTATTGATTGCCCAGGACAGGCAAGCAAAGTATTACAACGCCAAGCATAGGAACCTAGAGTTCGCCGTCGGCGACCGGGTTTACTTGAAAATCAAACCGTTCAAAGGGGTATCGAGGATCCGACGCTTGAAAAAGCTCAGTCCAAGGTACTTAGGACCGTTTGAGATTGTGGAACGTGTTGGTGATGCGGCTTATCGGCTTGCACTATCTGCAGACCTGAGCGGTCTGCACGACGTGTTTCACATTTCAGTTCTGAGGAAGGCAGTGCAAGAGCCTACTCATATCGTTGCGGTCGGCAAAGTGTCGGTGGATAGTGGGTTGTCGACGAAAGTCAGACCCTTACGCATCGAGGATACCGAGGTAAAGCAGTTGCGGAACAAGTCCATTCGGATGGTAAAGGTCCGGTGGGATAATTGCGGCCGAGTGGAGCTAACTTGGGAGAGAGAGCAAGCGATGCTTGCGGAGTACCCCGAGCTATTTCCCTCAGGTAAATGTTCTTTAAAAACTGTAATTTCCTGCTATTACTGTTTTCGAAATTTCGGGACGAAATTCTTTTAAGGGGGGTGGAGTTGTAACACCCCAAAGATCGTGGTTCAGCGAGGTAGGCGGAATGGTGGTGTTGCGCTCGGGATAGGCTCAAGATTCCAGATCAGGTCAATGCGCACGACCATTGTCCTCTTAGCGCACGACCAGTGAGCGTGCGCCAATGATCGTGCGTAACCCGCAAAGAATCGGAGTTCTGTCTCGGCTTATGCGCACGACCATTGTCCTCTTCACGCACGACCAGTGATCGTGCGCCAGCGATCGTGCGTTAATTCAGAAGAGAATCGAGTTCTGTCTCGGACAGTGCGCACGACCATTTCCCTCTTCGCGCACGACCAGTGATCGTGCGCCAGCGATCGTGCGCCCTGTTTATTCTGTTTCGCGATTTTGAGCGGAGAAGAAGATCGGACCGTCCAAATCTTTTGGGATTTGATCCAACGGCTAGGTTTAGTTGCGGGAGACCTTTAGGGCTGATGAGAGGGGGTTAAACCTCATATTCTCTAAGTCATTCTCTCTCCAAACCCTAGAGAAAGAAGGAGGAGCCAAGGAAGAAGAAGGGAGATTCCGCCATTGACGGAGCTCCGGAGCTCCGTTTCGCGAACCGTTCCCAGATCTGGAGAGTGCAGCCCGGTGCGGTCATTTCCCTCCGTCTAGAATCTCGGATCCATGGCGAAAAAGAACGCTCCTAGGGTAACGATTTCTTCTCCCGTTGTTTGGACTTGTCTTTTGTCCTCTCCTTCGTTTCTCTATGCTTGCATGAGGGATCCCTTTCACCAAATGGGTGAAGTGTAGGATTCCCTCAAGTTCTCCGGAACTCCGGGTCGATTGTGTCCGTCCCCGGCATATTGCATGTAGAAAATCCGGTAGTCGTGCGGATTTAGGCATTTTGTGTGAAGCCTATTCGTGGCCGTGAGCCCGAATCGGTGATGCTTGGATTGCGACGTTGCATTTAGGTTAAGCCTAGAATGCGTGCCGGAGAATGACTCCGCGAAACCATCTATAGTAGTGCGGGATTTAAGTGTAGGCGTCTTGTGAAGATCCTAACGAAAGCCCCATGCTTTGAGATTGGATGAAGGCAAACCTTCACCGCAAAATTGATGCGGAGCGTATTATACCTCCCCTTTTTGAGTATTTGTGAAGCCTAGATCCTTGTGAAGGGATTAGGTGCGTAGCTTATATTTGTGTAGCACTTGAAGGTGCTAAACCCTTACGGGCCGAGGCGAAGCCGTACCCGCGTCGTGCGACAGATCGCGACGATTAGAGCACGGGCAAAGCTAAACCGAACCCGTTTCCATGCAGATCGGTAAGAGGTCCCTACCTCATGTAGCCGTGTGATCATGGGAGAGGTCGTGGAAGGTGGTTTACCTAGATCGACCAAAAGCTCTTTTTCCCACATAAGGCGATGGCCCTTACGGTGGAGTGTTTGTGGAATTGATGTTTATTAGCCTCATGCGGTTGTTTAGGCGGTTGCGGGGAACCTTCGGGTGAACCCAACCAACATCATGTGCATACCTAGGTTCCCTCCTTTTTGATGCTCAACCTAGAAGATTGAATGTGCTTGAAACCTCACCTTGTGTAGTTGCACTTTCTTTATTTTAGTACTTGTGCTAGTGTGGCTTGCTTGCAGGGTAGAATCTCCGCCACCCCGGGAAAGGGGTGGGGTCGTTATAATTTGGTCAGCTGTGCTGACTGTTACCTTATTTGCCACCGTTTGGTGGAATGTTCTTCTGCAGGTGCAGGTGAGCCTAGCGGGAAATAGCGGGCGGTGGCCCCTTTTGCTGAGTTGGCCCTAGAAGGCAAGCCTCTTTTTTTTAGCTTTCTCATGTATTGCCGGCCTGCGTGCCGATGTATGTTTTGGAGTTTTGGTACATTTGTTAAATGTAAGGCCTTAAGGCCATAACTCTCTTTCTTGGTTTCATTCCTATAATAGTGGACAATTCTAATGGTAATGTTAAATCTTTATGCTTCCGCTAGTGTTTAGTATACTCTGTTGTAGTTTCTTTCTGTTTATCACCTTTTAACTCCTAGCTAGTGTGGTTAGTATGGCGTGGGGTCCCGGCCGGACCTACTGTTATATTATTCGTACTGGCGGGGTGTTACAAATGAGACAGTACCTGAGCTACATAATGATGAACAAACAATAGTGGTACTCAACATAGCAAGAGATGCTGCAAAGGAAGATGGTGAGAAAGATAAAGAAACTGAACCTCGGGGGAGCTGGAAGCTATGTTAGCTGAAGTAGGAGCTAAGGATACTATTATGAATGAAGCTGAAAATGAAAGAGGACAACCAGATGCTGTGTTAACTGAAGCTGACACTTAGGGGGAGCAAATGGCTGAGACCCAGGGGGAGCTGAGGGAATCACCTGCTACTAGAAAAGAGCAATCCACAATAGTATTCAAGAGAAAAACAAAGACTCCTCCTACCCCTCCTAAATAATATTTAAAAACAATGCTGATCTATTTTACCCTATAGTTGAGTACTAATTGGAGTGAACATGACATCTGTTTATATGATTCTGGAACATTTGATCTATTCTTCTAAATTTCACTTTTGATTGACATATTTCTTTTTTAAACAAATGTTGTGCTGGATTGATTTTATGCTAATACAATTTCTCTCTAAGTAGGGTTAAGACAAATAGGGGGAGATTGTTGGGGAAATGATTTCTCTTAACCCCTAGAAATAAGTTGAATATGAATTCTAAGAAAGAAAAACAATGTTAAGTAAATATGCGTCAAATACTATTCGACGCAACGTCGAAATGAAGTCGACGTTTCCTTCAGATTGGGTCGAAGTAACTTTAGGAAGATTTCGACGTATGTGTTGTCGACGCTACTCTGATTTCTTGTCGACGCATGTGGAAAAGTCGACGCACCTTAGTCGACTCACCTTCCTTATTTTCCTCTCGACGTCCAGCCAGGAAGAATTCGACGCTTACGTCGAATGGTAATCGACGCACGTCGATTTATGTGACAAATTTATATATGCGCCAGATCTCTTTCCTTCTTTCAGTAGATCTGATTTGTATGGAATAAATGTCAATATTTTATAGCCGTTCTGAATCATTCTTTCCTTATATCTGATTCCTGGCTAATTTGATTAAACTTATTTGGACATTATTTGAAATCAGAATTAGTTCTTTCCTTCTACAGAAATAAATATTATGGAAACATTTTCATCTTTCTATTTCTCTGACTGCTAATTAATTATCCTCCTATAGTATTATTTTGAATTAACATAGCTATAAATAAAGAGGAGATCGGCAGAAAAAGAGAACAAGGGATTCACCATTTTACATTTGAAAAAGAGGAAGAGCTCCCAAGTATAGAGAGAAAATTGAGAAATTGTTCTGCAGCAATATTCAAGCACTTCTTCTTCTCCTGCTTCTGAAGTCATTCTGCTGCAAGTTTTGATAGCTCTCACAAAGAGAGAAAAACTACAAATCTTCTTCTCTCTATAGAAGAAAGATTTAATTCACTTCTTGTGCTTCCAATCTTCTTGCTAGGAAGAAGATTCATTCTTGTTCTTATTTCTTTCTTCCTTCTTATTCTTTCTTAAAACATTGTAAAAGAGTTTTTAGAATCTCTCTTCAAAAAATTCAGTGTGCTGGTTCTAAGAGTCTCCTTGTCAAAAGACTCAGGGTGGTTCTAAGAGTCTCCTTGTCAAAAGACTCAGGGTGGTTCTAAGAGTCTCCTTATCAAAAGACTCAGTGCAAGATAGTGAATTCCTACCAAGGGGGTAGAAGAGTGGACTACCCAAAGTTTGGGGAACCACTATATTTTCTTGTGTTGTGCTGTGATTTCTTTTCTTGCATTTACTTTCTTTAGTTGTTTAATTCTTGTTTGTGTGTGGAAGCTCTAATCTGTGATCATAAACATATATATATATTAACTTTGCACAAAATAATTTTTATTCTCTATTCACCCCCCCCCCCCCCCCCCTCTAGAGAATTCTAGTGAGGTAACTGTGCACTTTCATATGGGTCTCTGGAAAGAAAGAATTTTAATCAACAAGGGAAACTCGTGGCTGATATTATAGGAAAAGCTCTCCTCTGTAAAGTAGGGTCGTATGATAGGATATCCAAGCCCATGTTTGAGATTATGGCGTGGATAATCCTAAGTAAGAAGACCAACTGGGGTCAGATCA
Organism: Dactylorhiza incarnata; assembly: GCA_033032865.1. NCBI lineage: Eukaryota > Viridiplantae > Streptophyta > Magnoliopsida > Asparagales > Orchidaceae > Dactylorhiza > Dactylorhiza incarnata. Next base: position 972,870 of record JAWHQI010000067.1, read on the forward strand.
TTTTCAAGAGGATTCAAGACAGCTTTTAAGTTCCAAATCTAGGAAGAATACTATCACTGTATCTACTGATATCCTACTCTGAAAGCTTCAACAAGAAGTATGGCGTAAAAATCCATCACATGAGAAGGATGGACATCAGGATATTGGAAAGATGGGAGAAAACTCTGACTAAGTCTCCTAAGAAGCTGAAGACTGCAGAGGATGTGAAGAGGAGGGGAGAAAGCTCATCTGAAGAAAGTGAATCAGGCAATAACTTAGACTCATTTGACTCTGAAGTGCCTGTAGAGAAAAGGAATGTCTCCCTCCAGACCTCTGCCCTAAGTCTGGGATCCGGGACAATGGTAACAGCAGTAACAGAGCAAGAGGATGCTGAGACTGAGGGGGAGAAGAATGGTGAGATCCCTGCTCAAGTGGAAGAAGTGATCAATAAGATCATTGGGGCTGAGGATGCTATCCATCATGGATCAGTAGACCAAGAGGACCCAAGTAAAGATCCCCAAACAGAGAAGCTAGAGAATTCTGTTGATGAGACTAGCAGAGTTCTGCCAAATCCTGAAAAGGAAAATGATTCAAACCAGTCACCCATCAGGAAATCTCCATCTCCAATGGTTGATGGGAATAAAGAAGAGGAACCAGGACAAGCCAGTTCGCCTCCAGAGAATAGGCCAGTATAGTTCTTCCTACTACCTCAGATAAGAATACTCCTAGAAGAGCAAAGGCTAAAAATTGAAAGTCATGTTAACTTAGCCATTAATGAGCTAAGGAGGGAACTATCTGCAGAAACTGCAAGCCTAAGAAATGATGTGAAGAACCTACAAGAATACACTGCCAAAGAGAGAGCACTTACTCACAAGGTTCTATCTGATGTAGGGGATAATCAGATAATGATCGCCAACAACATAGAGAAGGCCTACATAGCAACCACCAGATGGATGGTTGAACACAAAACTAATCTTCAAGAAAGTCTAGATCACCACAATAAGGATCTAGACAGTCATCTGCTTGAGACCAAGAACCATTTGGAAGCAGGAATTCATATGCTTAAAACCAAGATACTAGTCCTTCAGGAGAACCTCCAAAGCGGGATATCTGATGAAGTCATAATGGGGGAGAGATCAATGATAAAGGCCAGTGGTTAGCATGCCATCTGGACCACAAATACCATCAGGGAAGCAATGAATCTCCCTCCTCTCCATTTTGATGATCCTGCAGGAGAGTACCCTGCTGAAGAACAATATCCAGACATTCCTGATACTGCCACTGATAAGGGTAAAGAGAAGGAAGTACTGGAGGATGAAGAAGTAAAAATGAGGAAGAGAAAGTACAGGGAGGAAATGGAGAAAAAGAATGACTATGAAAGATGGAGTCTCAAGTCCACAGCTATCATATTAAAGGCATGGGAGCTGGTGAAGGTAAATAAAGATGAGAGGTACAAAGTGTACAGTCCTCAAGAATGGGCTAAGTATGAAGAGCAAGAAGAAGTAAGGAGAGTATACAGAAGGGACAAGCAAGCAGGCAGAATCCCTACAGACACTCCTGAGCCTCTAAAGTATCATCCCAAGCCATTTGAATACTTCACCAAACAAGCTGAAAAGGAGCAGGAAGCCAGTGCCAAGAAAGCAAAGGGTGAAGCTGTTATAATGGCACCAGAGATATAGATGACTAAATCTTTAGGGGCTAAATGTAGAAATGTCAAAATCCTTTTGAAACATTTGGCACTATTTATAAATGAAGTAATATTTGTCAAAATTCTATGTTCACTCAAACATAGCTGCAATGTCATCATTATATGCTTATTGGCTTAAGATGTACTTTATCATTGAGTGGGTTATGACTTCTTCAAATAGGGGGAGATTGTTGGGAATAGTGCCCAGCAGTTTTCCTGATTTAAAGAAGTGCTCAGCCCAATGATAAGTGCAAGTTGTATTTAATGTCATATCTAGTTCATGCTTGCAGAGATAAGACAATATGTCCAGTACTTCAATAACCTGCCTAAGTATAATATCGTCAAAAAAGTTGGACATATCGTCGACAAGTATAGACACGTCGTTGAAATGATGGGCAAAGCAAAGAAGAATGATTGTGGCTGATGTCGTCGAAAAGGATCAAGCGTATCGTCGACAACAACAGGCACATCGTCAACAACATGCAGAGCAAGGCAAAATGGTGATATCGTTGTGACATATACACGACGATATCAAAAAGTTGAGATGAAGAAGAAGACTCTAAGTTGTCGACGATATCGTCGACAAGAAGCCTTGACGACGATAAGGCTAAGGAAGAACAAATATCATTGATAAGAAGTCGTGTCATCGGAAAGGCTAAGTAAGACTGATGCCGATGACATCGCCGTAAAGAAGGCGTGTCGTCGAGAAGACTAAAGAAGGTCATATAAAGACAGGCAGTTGCTGAAGTATAGTCTGTAGACATGATATCAATTATGTCGTCGACAAGATAAGGTGATTTCAGCGATATTGAGCAGACAAGGAGTTCTCGCCAATATCAGTTTGATGACATTGTGTCATCTTAAGCTCGAGTGCAGAGGTGATGTCCCGTATCATCGAGATATCACCATCTGATGAAGAATTGAAGAAGAAACAAGTTCAAGACATCGACAAGCCCTATCGTCGATATATTGTCCATGACGTCGTAACAATGGAAATATCGTCGAGACAGATTCAAAAGTATCTGGATGCGCTATCAGCATTTAATGTCGCCGCCTGATTGTCTAATCAGCGCATGTTCTTAAGGGATGGGTGTCTATCAGTAAAGGACATCATATGTGACCGTTAAGCGGCTCATCCGTCCTATAAAAGGGAACAGTGATGCCCTAAAAAAAGAGAAAGTAAGGAACCAAAAAGTATCCCGCCTAGCAATACAACAGTACAAGCAGCAGTGAAGAAAGAAAGAAGGGAAGAACAAAACGACCATTCAGTGTTCTTTAAGTTGCAGTCAAGAAAGGTAGCCAGACAACATCCGGCAAAGCAAGAAAGCTTGAAGAAGATTTGTACCGTTCAGATTGAAAATAAAAAGCATCTTCTTAGAGTCAAGAAGCCGATCTAAATCCCGCATAAAAGGTTTACGTTGTATATCTTTATTTGTAAAGGCTTGAGGGCCAAAGTTGTAGGATCTGTTTTCAGATCTGCGTGTCAAGCTTGAGGGCTTGAGATCTATGAGGCTTGAGGGCTAGGGCAGAGGACTTGCGGGTCCAAACGTGTCGATCTTGCGGGATCGGGTGCAGTGAAGGGGCTTGCGGGCCTAGGTTGCATGCAAGACTTTCGAGTCTATATTGTGTAGGGCATGAGGGCCTAAGTGTCGAGCTTGCGGACTCGGGTGCAGTGAAGGAGCTTGTGGGCCTAGGCTGCAGGGACTTGCGGGTCCGAGTTGTAAGGCTTGAGGGTCGGAGACATTGGCGGAGTTTGTCGAGCCTAGCACACTGCTAGGTAGGCGCAGAGGGAAAGAGGACTACTCAAGACACCCTGTCTTGAGGAACCTCTATAAGTTCTTGCGTGTTTTCTGTGCCGTGCTTTTCTAATCTATAGATCTATTAACCAGAAAATAAGTACACCAAAAGGGGGGAACTAAAGTAATTTGAAATACCTATTCACCCCCCCCCCCCCCTCTAGGTAATAAGTCGACACCCAATAACTAACCGATGCATATATAGAAGGTAGCTAGCGTCGGTGGTAGCTGATAGCGCCAGTGGTAGATCAAAACACTTTGGGAAGTCGGTAGATGTTCTAAAAATCAAATATTCTCACACGCAGAATATTGCCTAAACCGAGATAGCGTCGGTGGTAGGGATTTCACAGGCGGTAGCTCCAACTCTATAAAAAGGACCCTTTGGCTCCGTCTTGATCATCCTCTCACAACCCTAAATTCCAGAGTTTTGTGCTACAGCATATAGAGGAACTGTCAGAGAGATACTCCAACAAATCCATGAAGGCTTAAGGAGATCAGTGGAGAAGATTTCAACACGCTTCATCATCGTGACGAAAGACTACATCGACTACAATCATACTCTGCGGGTCTTCTTCTACTTCTTCAAGAGATCCATATAGGGATTTTTTTCATATTATTATTATTGGTTGCATCTCTTTACTCTTGTAATCGTGTAGTGAATTCTCCTCGTGTTGGCGACTAGGTCTGGGTAGGACTTAGGGAGGAATTTGTCTTATGTTGGCGACTAGATCTAGTGTAAGTCTAGGGGGTGCTCGAGGTCGTATTCGGTGGAGGATTGGCTAGAGCGGCTTGAGGCCGTATCCGAGGGAGGATAGGCTAAAGCCACTTGTTCGTGGGGATACGAGTCGGGATAGAAAACAAAAAAGGATTTTACTTCTTCGCCTTTGATTTCTAGCGTCAGAGAAATCTAGTTTTGTAATCAATTTTATCAATAGTAATCATGTCTATTTTTGTGTGATGAAATTGGTTTGTTCTTCATTTCTCTAAATTGTTTTTTCTTTCTCTTTCATTATAAAATAATTTAGATCTTTATTCAAACTCGCTATTTCAATCTACTAAGTTTTCAAGTCATATAAAATATATTAAAAGTTCTTAAAACCCTTATTCACCCCCCCCCCCCCCCTCTAAGGGCGCATACAGATCCAACACTCCCTAAGTGTCCCACCACCTCCATATGGTGAAGGGGATGATTGGTCACCACTTTGATGAAATGCACCTAGAAATATGGTCGGAGCTTCCGAGCCGAGATGATCAGGGCAAATTTCAATTTATCCAGAGTGGGATATCTGAGCTCCACCTTTTTAGGACTCGACTGATGTAGTAGATGAGCAACTACTTCTTTCCCTCTTCTCGGACCAGGACCGAGCTTACCGTTTCGGCTCCCACCCCTAAATAAAGCAATATATCTTCTCCTTATGTCGACCCGTGCAAAAATGGGGGCCGCATCAGTTGCTTCTTCAAATCCTAGAAATTCGTCTCGCACTCTTGCGTCCACTCAACATATTACTCTCCCGCAAAGCCTTGAAAAGGGACAAGCACTTCTCCCCTGCCATAAAGAGGAACATACTTAGCCCGGTCAGCCTCCTCATCAGCTTCCCCGTCAGATTCTGAACCTCCTTAGCACTTCTTGGTGACTCTAGGTCTAGGATGTACTTAACTTTATCAGGATTGGGATCGAGCACAAACAAGTTTAGTAAATGACCAAGGAACTTACCTCGGCTCGCCACGAAAACACACTTTGAGGGGTTAAGTTTCATTTTGAATTTCTGAAATGTGACGAAGGTTTTCGCCAAGTTCCGCAAGTGAGATCCCACATCCTTACTCTTTACCATCAAGTCGTCTGATGAGTCTGGTTTATACAGTGATTTCCGGCCTCATTTGGGTTTGTTTTAGTGTCATTGCACTTCATTTGCTGTCATATACGCTTATATTGATAGCATGGCGTTTCTGCACCTTTTGTGCAATCCTTCCCCTTTTGTGGCATGTTTTTCCTATATATTACTGTATGCCTGTGTTATGGATCCGGTGGTGTGCACGGATCGGGGTTATTTGTGTTTTTCCTGCAGGTCCTGGGGTCGTGTGCACGTTCGGGATGGTGCGGGGGAATTTTTGGCCTCAAAAGCCTCTGATCGTGCGCTTTCCTTCGCGCACGATCAGGCGCACGACCATTGGTCGTGCGATAAATCCCAGCCCAGATCGAGATCGGACCAAAGATATGCGCACGATCACAGGCCTTTCTTCGCGCACGACCACTGGTCGTGCGCCCCTGACCGTGCGGTGTTTTCTATTTTTTCTTTGCTACAGGTTGACTGCGCACGATCACAGGCATTCCTTCGCGCACGACCATTGGTTGTGCGCCACTGACCGTGCGCAGTACTTATTCTGCTCCCTATTTAAGCCGCTGTTCCGCGATTTTAGGTATTCGGAGGGATTTTGGGCGCGATTTCTGGGCGCGACTCCGCCGTTCCACCTCTCCAAGCTTCCCCCTTCCATTCCTCCCTTAGGGAAAGCTTCATCCATTGATCCTAAGGTCCATCTAGGGTTCCAGAAGCATTCTCCGCCATCTACGGCCAGCATTTCAATAGGAAGACATCTCCATTGGGTGAAGGAGAAGTGAACCCAGCTCTGAGAAGAAGACGGGCAGCGGCTGGAGGTAGTGACAGCCTCTACACCCCGGAAGCAACCAAGGACTGAGCTCGGAGGAGGCGTGACGACCCCCCATTCCGACCATGATCCGCGGCGAGGCTTCTCATCTCGTGGTTACTTCTACCCTTCTCATTTTGTGATTTATACTCTTAGTGGTTGTAATGAACTAAATGAACATATATTTGTCTATGAATGGAAGTTTATTTATGAACTTATCTTTACGTTATGATGTGTTGTGATGCGCTCCGCCCCCGCTCCACTTACACCCACATGTTCTAGCACTCGCTCTAGCAAAAGCTAGAAGCAATAGCGAAGAGGTGCCTTCGACCCTCAACTCTCGCATTTGCACTCACCTCATCCATATGCTCATCGGCCATCCGCTAAGCGAAGCACGACATCGCGGCCTGCACTAAATCCATCCACCAAGCGACGCGGTGATTGCGACCCGCATAGTGTTTAGTTTTCTCATTTCCCGTTCTAAAAAATCAACCAAACCCCCCTCTTGTTTTGTTAAACTTAGAACCCCCCATAATTAATTTCCTAACGAGCAAATCGTATTCCCCAACTTGCGGTCCTTTGAGAACGATATTCGGGGAGCTACTCCCTACTTTTATTACTTGACAACGACCGGTGCACTGCCATCGTACTGCATTTCGTGCCCGCTAATTAGCGGTGTGGAAATAGCGCGACAAGTTTTTGGCGCCGTTGCCGAGGATTCGCAAGCGTTATATGAAATTGTTTGTAGGAAAAATTAATTGTGAGGATTTTTAGTTTCCTAATTTGTTCCTTCATCCTTTTTCGTGTCTAAACGATGGGTTGTTTTATTCCTTCATTGTCAACCGTAGTGTTGCGCACAAGGGTGTTTTTCTGGTGAATATGGATATCTTCATACAATGGGAGCTGGATTTAATATCCGCTGTCGTGGGTGTGGGGATACATCCTGTTGGAAATTGCATTCACAATTACCTTGATTTGTGAGAAGTCACCCTTAAACTAAGATTGAATTGCTTTTGTATTTGATATGCTTTTCTAGTATTGTCTTGCAGATTATCATGGCTAAGTGTAAGCCAATGTCAGGTCACAATGGGTCTGCAAACACAGTTTCATAAAATGTAATCCCTCATTATATGAAACATGGTGATGACTCATGTGTGATCTCACTATTGGGGTACACTTCTTTTTCAAGACTATTGAAGACTTTGGAGTGCGGCTGCTGCATGTGTTCAAGAGAAGAAAAGAAATTTTTGTGAAAAAAAATTTTTCCTAAGGATATGTCTCGAGAGATCAGACATGTCTCGAGAGATCGTGTTTGTCTCGAGAGATCTTAAGTCTGAAATTTTTGTAATGTCTCGAGAGATCATTTAGTTCTCGAGACATCTCTTTCCTGCTTTCTCCGTTTCATGTCTCGAGAGATCCCTTATGTCTCGAGAGATCCCTCATGTCTCGAGACATCTGTCCGTAAATTTCTAATTTCGTTTTCTCTGTTCTGACGGATCGTGATCGCCCCTCCTCGGTTCTAACGGCTATCTTGAGTACGTTTAAGACCGATTTAACCCTAAATTGCTCCTCTCCATATATATAGGATTGTTTTTAAGAAAGAATCAGAATCGTTCCAACCCTAATCTCTCTCCCGATCAAAAAGGAACGTGAAAAACGCCGCTCGCCGTCGTCTACGATTGGAAATCGTTCTTCTCATTGGAGTTGTCGATTTCTACCAAGAAGGGTTCGATTGATCCATACTCAGGTTCTACAATCTCTATTGGATCGTTTCGGATTGCCAAAGATAGATTTGAAGGATCGTTGTTCTTCCTCATCGTTCTCAAAAGCCATTCAAGAAGAAGGAAGAAAACGCCTCTGTTATTCAGATCTGGTTTAGTATTGTTCAAACCCTTTTCAATCTATTGTAGGAGTTGTTATCTCCGAGTTGTAGGAGTTGTTATCTCCGAGTTGTAGGAGAGGTTGTTCTCCGAGTTGTAGGAGAAGTTTTCTCCGAGTTGTAAGAGAGGTTTTCTCTGAGTTTGTAGGAGTTTGACTCCGAGACTGTAGGATCGCTCTTGATCCGAGATTTAGTGAGTAGTCAAGTCTAGCTGTGGTGCTAGATTGGCGAGGCCGACAGTGGAGTACCCAAGTACGGGGAACCACTATAAATTCCTGGTGTTATCTGTGGCTGTGATTAATTTTGTGTGCTGTGCTTTACGTTTAATTTTTAATTCCGCAAAAGACGTAGAGATCACCTATTCACCCCCTCTAGGTGATTTAGGTAGGCAACTAGATACTTCAATTGGTATCAGAGGGTCGTTGTTCGTTGCTAGGTTAACACCTTGAACAGGATCCATCCTTCTAGTTGCTAGCAAGCCATAGATAGAGTCAAGGAATCCTCTCTGAAATTGCCCATCTGCACTAAGGCCAACTTTCCTATGTGGAAGGAAAGAGTCCGTTTTTATATGGAAGCTGCAGATCCCAGAATCTTCCAAGTTGTGGAAGAAGGTCCCCATGTGCCAATGACCGCTTTGTCAACAAATCCTACTGTTCAGATACCTAAGAAAATGATGGATTTGACTAAGGATGAGATAGCTCTTGTTGCTCTTGACAAGAAGGCTAAAAACATAATTGCAAGTGCAGTGGACGATTCCATGTTGCAAAACTTAATCCACTGCAAATCAGCCAAAGAGATGTGGACATCCTTAATTGTTCTAATGGAAGGTACTGACGAGGTAAGAGAAGATAGAAGGTCTCTACTTAATCAAGAGTACGAGGCGTTTAAGCAGAATAAGAAGGAGTGCATTGCTGATGCGTACGAAAGATTCTTCAAGATAGTCAATGGTTTGAGGAACTACGACAGGGAGTTCACAAACGGTGAACTAAATGACAAATTCTTGCGTTCCCTAACGAAAGACTGGGATAGCAAAATTGTTGCCATAAGAGAGTTTGGAAAACTGCCAAGTCTAGAACCTCAAAATCTGTTCGGGAAGCTGTTGTCTCATGAATTACAAATGAACATCCGAAAGTCTGAAGAGGATGTAAATCGAGCTTCAAGCAAAGAAAGAACCTTAGCTTTGAAGGCAGAGAATTCAAAGAAGAGCAAAGCAGTGATACCGATCAGAGAAAAGGAATCTGATATTGAAGAAGAATCGGAAGCCAGCTCCTCCTGTTCCGAACTGTCTGATGGGGAGTTATCTTTAATCTCCCGTCAGTTTAAGAAACTGCTGAACAAGCGGAGGCACATCAACAACAAGCCGTCTTCCTCGGATCATAAATATTCTCGTCGTGATGGCGAATATCACAGGAAGGGCTCAAGCAATAATGACAGGTATAAATCCAAACAGAACAAACACATTTCTTCTGACATTATTTGCTATTGTTGTAATAAGCCAGGGCACATGATTGCTGAGTGTCCCTATAAGAAGAAAGAAGGTGGAAGAAAAGAAGACAAGAAATCCACTCATGGAAAGAAGAAATCAGATAGAAGCTTCGTCGCTAAGAAAGCCAAAACTCTGAGCGACAGTGACTCCGATGAGTCGAGTGATGAAGAAGAAGCTTACTTCGGTCTGATGGCTATGTCTGATGATGAAGAAGCACCCCCGTACACCGGAAAGGTAAATGATCACACTATCCTATCTGATTCTGATTATGCTTCGGCTGAACAAAAGGATAACCTCTCAGACGATGAATCTGAGCTCATGTCTCAATATACCAAAATGCTCCAAAGCTTTGACAAGTGCCGAAAGGTTGTCAAAACTCAGGGTAAGGAGATCATGGCTCTCAAGGAGGTGGAATCTAACTTGAGAAAAGAAGTTGAAGAACTTTCTTCTCTCAAAGAGGAAGTCCAAGCCTTGAAAGACAAGATCAAAAGCTCGAAAGAGACTCTTACCTTGAGAGATAATTCGATAAAAGTCTTGGAGGAACAGCTTGCGGCTGAGAAGAAGTTGGTTGAAGCATTCTCTCAACCTAAAACTGTTCTGCCAATTATTGGTACTTTTACCACTAAGGCAAAAGGAAGCGGTATAGGGCATGAAGCTAGTACTAGCAATTCTTCAAAAAATACAATTGCTAAGAAGAATGGTTTGGTTGCTAAGAAAGCTACTACCAAAGAAAAAGGGAAAGCTCATCAAGAGCCTGTAGCATTCAAGAAAGTCATATTCCCTACGAATGCTTATGATTTGGAGAGTTCCTATGGTCATTTCACACGACCAATTCCTTTTTCACCTATGAATGATCATAAGGAATGGGCTCCTCCCCGAAACTTTGGTGATAGTGCTTTTCAAGCACCCGATCAAGAGATTAATCGGAAAGGGTACGGTCCATTTGTTCATGGTCCGAGTGCTAAGAAAGCACCAAAAGTGAGGGCTGTTGCACCAAAGCCGAAGAGGACAGTACCACCTTGTGTGTGTTGCCCCCATGAGGCATCCTCATCAAAAAGGGCTACTCCTGCAAGAGCTAACGTTCAAAAAGTTAAGCAGGAGAGTGTAAAGAGAAGGTACAACAGATTCGACTGTTGGTGCTGCGGTAAAATTGGTCACTTTGCCGTTGATTGTTGGTTTAATACAACGTATACTAGGAGACCACAAGTGAACGTTGCAAGGCAGACCACTCGCAATGTTAACATTTATCGTGGTGCTCAACTGACACGGGACCAAGGACCCAAATCTGTTTGGGCTCCTAAGGCGAAATGATTTGTTTTTGCAGGTATGTCCAAAGGCCAATAAAAATCCAATCTGGTACTTGGACAGTGGATGCTCTCGGCATATGACCGGGACAAGAAGCCTTTTGCAAAACTACATTCCAGTTGCGAACGGTCCAAAAGTTATTTTTGGCGGTTCAGACAGAGGAATAACTAAAGGCTATGGTATGATTTCTAATGGAAATGTATCTTTTTCCGATGTAGCTTATGTGGAAGGATTACAACATAATCTGATAAGCATAAGTCAACTTTGTGATAAAGGATACATTGTTGATTTTCATAAAGATAAATGTTTGATAAAGTCGGCTGAAAATCATGAAACGATTTTATCAGGCATTCGCTGTAGAAACATATTTTGTTTAAATTTTCTTTGCATATCATCTTCTACACCAGTATGTCTTTTAGCAAAAGATAGTGCATCTCTTGTTGACCAATGGCACAAGAGATTAGCACATATAAATCTCACAACTATTAATAAATTGTTTTCTCAAAACTTAGTGCGAGATGCACCAGATGTTAAGTGCATTAAAGATAGACCTTGTCATGCATGTGTAAAAGGCAAGCAAACAAGAGCTACCTTTAAGAGCATTATTGGCAAAGATTCAACCAGGTGTTTATACCTACTTCATATGGATTTGTTTGGTCCTTTGCAAATTAGAAGTTTAGGAGGAAAATCCTACACATTGGTTATTGTAGATGACTACTCTCGTTTTGCCTGGGTATTCTTTCTGAAACACAAGTCAGATACCTTTGACACTTTCACTAGTTTTGTCAGGCAGATCCAGAATGAATTTAACTGTTCGGTGGTCAAAATCAGAAGTGACCATGGTACAGAATTTGAATCTGGAGCCATGACAGAATTCTGTGAAAGCCTCGGTATCTTTCATGAGTTTTCCTCTCCTCGAACTCCACAACAAAATGGAGTAGCTGAGAGAAAGAATAGAACACTTATTGAGGCTTGCAGAACCATGTTGAGTGACTCTTCACTACCTGAATATTTCTGGGCTGAAGCTGTCAATACTGCATGCCATGTGCAAAACAGAGCACTCATAAACAAAAACCATGAAAAGACTCCTTATGAACTTCTAAAAGGCAAGAAACCGACCATTTCTTATTTTCGAATCTTTGGTAGTAAATGCTTTGTGCTAAACAATGGAAAGCATTACAAAACTAAGTTTAGTGAAAAGAGCTTTGAAGGTATTTTTGTAGGATATAGTGGCCATAGTAGGGCATATAGAGTTTTTAATAAGAAAACCCTGGTGGTAGAAGAATCTATTAATGTTGTATTTGATGAGACGAGCATGCTTCAAAGCAGCTCCTCTAGCATTTCTTCTGTAGACACAGGTTCAAAGCTGCAGGACTTAAGTTTGGATCAGCCAGTTGAAGAAAATTCTCAAAACTTCATCAAGTTTCCCCCAATAACAATCTATGAAGAAGATCATCCTGATGAAGAGCCACTCCAAGTGGAGGAAAATACTCCAACAGCAGAAGAAACTCCTATTGGTCCAAATCATGCAAGAAACCTCGGGCTACGACACATGAGGGATCATCCAGTTGATCAAATCATAGGAGATCCTCATGAAGGAATAAGAACAAGACGAGGTACCATTAACGAAAATATGCATTTAAGTTTTCTTTCGCAGGTCGAACCAAAGAAATTCCAAGAGGCAAATGAAGATCCATCCTGGATAATTGCTATGGAAGAAGAATTGAATCAGTTCAAACGATGTAAAGTATGGACACTTGTTCCAAAACCAAAAGACAAAAATGTCATTGGAACAAAGTGGGTGTTTAGAAACAAGCTGGATGAAAAAGGAACAATCATAAAGAACAAAGCCAGACTTGTAGCTAAAGGATACAGACAAGAGGAAGGCATTGACTTCGATCAGACGTACGCTCCAGTAGCAAGGCTCGAAGCGATCAGACTCTTCCTTGCTTATGCTGCTTTCAAGGGTTTCACCGTATATCAAATGGATGTCAAATCCGCGTTCCTAAACGGAGACATTAAAGAGGAAGTATACGTTGAACAACCCCCAGGTTTTGTTAATCCTGATCATCCCAATCATGTTTATTTATTACAAAAAGCTTTATATGGTTTGAAACAAGCTCCTCGAGCTTGGTATGAGACGCTGTCTAACTTTCTTCTTGAGAACAAGTTCACAAGAGGAAAGATAGATAAGACATTATTTCTTAGGGAAGTAAAAGGCAAGATTTTGCTAATGCAAATCTATGTCGATGACATCATATTTGGCTCTACGAATGATAACCTCTGCAAAAAGTTTTCTAAACTTATGCAAGGGAAATTTGAAATGAGCAGTATGGGTGAGCTGAAATATTTCTTAGGACTTCAAGTGAAACAGTCTGAAGATGGAATCTTCATTTCTCAGACAAAGTTCACTAAGGAGTTGATTAAGAAATTTGGAATGGAGAGTGCAACCTCTATGAGGACTCCAATGAGCTCAGCTACGTCTCTGGACAAGGATGAGAAAGGGAAACCTTTTGATGAAACCAAGTACAGAAGCATAATTGGCTCATTGCTCTACCTTACTGCCAGTAGACCTGATATAATGTTCTCTACATGTGTTTGTGCTAGATATCAGGTGAACTCTAAGGAATCCCACTATACTGCTGCAAAGCGAATCTTGAGATACCTTAAAGGCACACCAAATCTTGGCTTATGGTACCCAAGAAGTAATGATAGCGAACTAATTGGTTATTCAGATGCAGACTTTGCAGGTAGCAAAGACGACAGGAAAAGCACTTCCGGGACGTGTCAATTCCTAGGAAGGAGACTTATTTCCTGGAGTAGCAAGAAGCAGAATTGTGTTGCAATATCAACTGCCGAGTCGGAATACATTTCTGCTGGCAGTTGTTGCGCACAACTTCTCTGGATAAGAAATCAACTTCAAGACTACAACATGAAGCTCAAAGACATTCCTATGTTTTGCGACTCTTCCTGTGCAATTGCTATCGCAAATAATCCAGTCTCTCACAGTCGGACAAAGCACATCGAGCTACGATATCACTTTATCCGGGAGCATGTGGAGAAGGGTGACATAATTCTGAGTTATGTCCCCACGGATAAGCAAGTTGCAGACATCTTCACGAAGCCACTGGATGAGACCAAGTTCTCTTTCTTCAAGACGGAACTTGGAATGCTCAACATGGAGTAATGGTCAAGTCAATCAAGACCTTGGCGACAGGAAGTTCTCTTTTGATAGGTCATGTCTCGAGACATAGGTCATCACTCGAGACAAGAAGCAGATTTTGAAATAAAGTGATGTCTCGAGACACGGTGTATCTCTCGAGACATAGGTTATTTTTTTTGGAATCCAACCGTCAGGTACGCGCTATTTCCCTTTTATAATTTTCGAATTTCCGTATAATCAAAAATATATATATATATATATAATCGGAAAACTTGATGTTCACGCGAGTCATCTCCCGAGACCTCCTCGACCTTTCGTCTCCCTCTCGAGCGACGATCGTCTGCGACCGGTCTCAGTGCTGCGGTGGTTCTCGGTGATTCTTCGTTCAACATTCCTCCCTCCATCTTGCTGCAATGGCTCCCTCTCCTCATCCGAAAATCGGAGTCGGCAACGAGGTAATTCGGTTAGGTCTTGCAAGTCTATCCGATGAGTTCCATACTCTGTTTTGTATGCTTGATGCCGCTGGTCTCACCTTCGTTCTCGAGCATCCTTGCCGGATACTGTTTGATGAGGTTGAAGAATTCTTCATCAATGTGAAGCCAATCAAGGAAGGAAGTATGTTGATCTCCTTCGTTAAGGGTATCAAAATCAAAGTCTCTCCAGAGACTCTCGCTAAGTATTTGCAGTTGTCTGAAGTGGAAGCTGAAGAAGAGCTAGTTGACACTGATTGGTTGACTACAACAAGGTTCTGTGGTCTAGATTCAGATTTCTCTACAGTTAAGAGGAATAAGTTGAATGCTGTAGGGAAGCTCTTGCTGGACATTATCTCAAAGGCACTTTTCTGCAAGACAGGCTCTCAAGGACATGTGTCTGAAGAGATGTTTCTGTTGATGATTGGCATTGTTACTGGAAAGAAGAGGGATTGGGCCTCAATCTTATTCTCAAATATCAAAGCTTGCATAAATACTCCTAACTTTGCCCGGATCATCTCACTGTTTCTAAATCAGTTTAACCCTGCTATTTTCAACATGTCCAAAGGTACAGTTATCCATCACCTTAAGAAGATAGATGTCAGCTCCTTGCAGAGATGGGACATTCGTATCAAGAAGCCGGAAATGGCTGGTGCTCCTTCTGAGGGGGAGACTCTTAAATCTGCAGTTGCAAGAGAAGCAGAAACTCCAGCTCCTTCTTCTGAAGATCAAGCACCCTTGGTAAGATCATTGCCACTTTCCTCTCGAACTCGCTCTAAAGCTTCAAGTCGTGCCAAGCTGCCAATTCGTTCAAAAGCCAAAGGTAAATCCTCATCAGCTCCAACAGAATCCCTTCCAGTATCTGAAGAGCACAGTCCCGGTGGCCAACAGGCAGGGTCTGGTGCTGATTTTGTTTTTAACATAGATGATGATGATGTCATGTCAGTTCATGAATTGTCACCTCCCCTAGTACATGTTGAGGGGGAGTCAGAGTATGACACAACCAAGAATGCTCCAGATGAGCTAGGTTGTGCAGAAGATTCTCTTCTAGGAAAGATTGAAGCACTGCTCAAGAAGCAGAGTGCACAGTTTGAAAATTCTTTGACGACTGTTCACAGGAAGATTGCCTCAGTTGAAAGTGAACTAGGCAGAGAGTTAGCTAAGATAAAATCCAATTATGAAAATCTCTCTGATTTGATGAGCCTAGGGAGCAAGCAAATTGATCATGCAACTGAAGGTGTAGGCACAGTGTTGACTCAGACTGTTATACTGACAAAGCTTCAAGAATCAGTGTCTGACAAGGCTGAAGCCAATACGTTCAAAATTGTTGATGAAGTCGGAAAGTTCAAAGATGATACTCTCCAAACCCTCTCTGTAGAAGTCAGAAAGGGGGAGGAAAATATAGTAGCTAAAATGACAGACTTGATTGAAAGCTCCGTTTCTGCTCTTCAAAGCTCATGGAATTCTCAGTTTGAGCAGTTCTCTTCCAGGATGATGAAGCAAGTTGCTGATATTAATGCTTATTCATTCAAAACAGCAACGTGGCTTCATAATCAGATTTTTCCTGAGTTGGCAATTGATCCAGATGTTCCTGTTCCTCAGTTTTCTCCCAGGCCAGAAGAACTACTTGGGAAGGCTCCTATAGTTGAAGATCAATCAGATAGGGCTGGGACCAAAGGAAAAAGAAAATTTGGTGAAGGTTCTTCTGCCAGTCGATCAGTTCCTAGTTCTAGCTCTACAGGTCAGTGCAAAGCTAAGGCTGAGAAAAGTTATCCAGAAATCTGGAGCCCCGTCTCAAAAGACATTATTCTTGAAACCTACAAGCTAGTTCATGAAGGTAAAATGAACAGATCTGAATGCTACAGCTCTCAAGAATGGGAAAAACATGAGACAGCTCAAAGGAAGCGAAGGATTCATTTCAGAGCGTTTGGTTATAATAATGTTGATGCTCCGGAACCTCCTCCGTTTTACCATCCCAAGCCTCATGCCTTTTTCTCCAGACAAGAAGAAAAGAGGAAAAGGAGGTCTTGAAGGATGATGATGATGATGCTGACAAGACATATTTTGTTTTCATTATGATATAGTGAACATCAAGTCTTCTGAACAATTCAAATTTAGATATATATATATATTTGATGTTTTGATGTTCTTTACTTTTTCATTTCTATATCTTTGTGTAGTGTAGCATATTTATTCTTTAACTGCTGTAATTCAACTTAGTGTACAGGGTTCTGACTTCTACAAATAGGGGGAGATTGTTGGAAATTGCATTCACAATTACCTTGATTTGTGAGAAGTTACCCTTAAACTAAGATTGAATTGCTTTTGTATTTGATATGCTTTTCTAGTATTGTCTTGCAGATTATCATGGCTAAGTGTAAGCCAATGTCAGGTCACAATGGGTCTGCAAACACAGTTTCATAAAATGTAATCCCTCATTATATGAAACATGGTGATGACTCATGTGTGATCTCACTATTGGGGTACACTTCTTTTTCAAGACTATTGAAGACTTTGGAGTGCGGCTGCTGCATGTGTTCAAGAGAAGAAAAGAAATTTTTGTGAAAAAAAATTTTTCCTAAGGATATGTCTCGAGAGATCAGACATGTCTCGAGAGATCGTGTTTGTCTCGAGAGATCTTAAGTCTGAAATTTTTGTAATGTCTCGAGAGATCATTTAGTTCTCGAGACATCACTTTCCTGCTTTCTCCGTTTCATGTCTCGAGAGATCCCTTATGTCTCGAGAGATCCCTCATGTCTCGAGACATCTGTCCGTAAATTTCTAATTTCGTTTTCTCTGTTCTGACGGATCGTGATCGCCCCTCCTCGGTTCTAACGGCTATCTTGAGTACGTTTAAGACCGATTTAACCCTAAATTGCTCCTCTCCATATATATAGGATTGTTTTTAAGAAAGAATCAGAATCGTTCCAACCCTAATCTCTCTCCCGATCAAAAAGGAACGTGAAAAATGCCGCTCGCCGTCGTCTACGATTGGAAATCGTTCTTCTCATTGGAGTTGTCGATTTCTACCAAGAAGGGTTCGATTGATCCATACTCAGGTTCTACAATCTCTATTGGATCGTTTCGGATTGCCAAAGACAGATTTGAAGGATCGTTGTTCTTCCTCATCGTTCTCAAAAGCCATTCAAGAAGAAGGAAGAAAACGCCTCTGTTATTCAGATCTGGTTTAGTATTGTTCAAACCCTTTTCAATCTATTGTAGGAGTTGTTATCTCCGAGTTGTAGGAGTTGTTATCTCCGAGTTGTAGGAGAGGTTGTTCTCCGAGTTGTAGGAGAAGTTTTCTCCGAGTTGTAAGAGAGGTTTTCTCTGAGTTTGTAGGAGTTTGACTCCGAGACTGTAGGATCGCTCTTGATCCGAGATTTAGTGAGTAGTCAAGTCTAGCTGTGGTGCTAGATTGGCGAGGCCGGCAGTGGAGTACCCAAGTACGGGGAACCACTATAAATTCCTGGTGTTATCTGTGGCTGTGATTAATTTTGTGTGCTGTGCTTTACGTTTAATTTTTAATTCCGCAAAAGACGTAGAGATCACCTATTCACCCCCCTCTAGGTGATTTAGGTAGGCAACTAGATACTTCACATCCCATGCTAGTGACAGATGCCCATCGGGAGAGAGTAGCTCTAGTCCCCAAGGCCCATGGTATCAGGCATTGTCATCATACGGTACCACATACACTGTGCCTAAGGCTTATGGCTACTCTGCCGCTCCGCATGTACCGTTTTTGAATTCGTCTCCGGCCCCACTTGGACCAAAGACGAATGCAAAACAGTGCATGTTTTGTCGAAGCACAGATCATGCTTTAAGGGATTGTGCTGAGTATCTGCGTGAACTGGACGAGGACGACGAGCCGGACATCCGGATCGTCCCAATGCCTATCTCTGGCAGCACCCTCCCCTCCTCTGGTTTCGTATCCATATCACCTTCATGTTTTGAAGGGGTCGATGCGGATATGCAGATCAAAGTTATTGGTGATCTATGCCCCGACATGGTTGCGCATGTCTCTCCCGTTCGTTTATCACCGCATGTTGATTCAATTCATTCTAAGGATGCGGTGCTTGATTGCTCTTCAAACACTAATTCTTCTAGTCTTGTGTGTGCTACTACAATTGTTTTTGACAGTATCGATGAGAATGTCTTGCAGGAAGAGGTAGTGAGTTGCAGCATTGTGCCCACTCCGAGAGAGGAGGATGTTCTTCAAGGTGCAGAGGTGGAGACTTCAGCATCATTTGAGGAGGTCCAAGTCGTGGAAGTGGCCGCTGACGATTCTGCTAGATCCTGCAGCATTTTTGACGATGCCGTCAATTCCTCGCCAACTCAACCCATCAGGAGTGATTCCGGGATCTCTCCTGAAGAAGAAAGTCTTTTATGTTATTCGTCTAATTTGTTTCTTCACCCCATTCCCGTGTCTGATTCACTGCAGTTTTGTACATTGGATCTGATCCTGGATGTAATCGAGTCTGCTATGATGGCCGGAGATGCCTTGGATCATCTGCATGTGGAAACAGATACTGAGATCCCTTCACCTTATTACCTGCCCCTACCTGACAATCAGTGCAGGTATCTTTATTCAGGAAGTGGGGGAACGACCCTGTCACCTTATGGCCACCGGTTACCGAAACAGACATTGGAACAGCTTCCTGTTCACTTCATTTTCCATAGACCGATCAGCTAGCATACGCTAGCAGCTGAATAAGTCTAGTTGGGAGACATAAAACCCCAATAGTTATCTTCGTTAGAATTACTTTAAATTGTGGTGTTCTTTTTTTTTTGTGGCATAATGAATTTCTTTTTTTATATATATATAGAACTTTTTATCTATTAATTGTGACTAACAGTCTTGTGTTAGGGGTGAGGAAACCTTGGATGCACTTATGAGGCACGGCGGTAAGTTTTTAATTCTGAAACTGGGCGCGCGAATTATTCCTTCGCGCACGACCACTGGTTGTGCGCCCTATTTATCGGCGCACGACCACTGACCGTGCGCGGAACCAGTTTCTTTTAAAACCTTTCGGCCGGCTCCTGTGCGTGCGTCTAAGGTTCTCATTTTTTTTGGTCGCTGAGTGTGCGCCGTCTGGGAGCTCTTCTCCTCCTCCTCACTCCATCTTCTCTGGTAAGCTTCCCCCTCCTCCTCTCCTCCTTCAAGCTTGCGTGTCCATGGAGCCATCTGGGAGCCGCCGCGTTGCCAAGGTTTTTCAAAGATCTCGCTCCTCCTCTGCCGCTCCCGCTCAAATCCTGGGGAGAATGGCCAAGTTCTCAAAGGCAGAGCACACGCGCGGCTTCACCGCGCTTAGGGGCAAGCCCTTCCTCTCACAGCGTCTTGTTGACTGGGAGGAACTCCGATCGATTGGAGATGGCGGCGCTCTGATGGAAGCAATTCTTCTCCTCTACTCCTTCGACAACTGGAGGAATGTCTTCGAATGTGCCGAGCTAGGATTCAAGGAGCTGACGTTGGAGTTCCTCTCCACCTTTGAGTGGGAAGTCACTCCGGCGGGATTCCGGCCTCTTGTTTGTTCTTTCCGGATGATGGGGCATGTATTTACCCTGACACTCCCCAAGCTTGCCACCCACGCTGGATTTTACATGGAAGGCGAGGCCGTAAGGGTGGATTTCCAGAACTTGGCGACGACGTTTCTGGGTGATGCCTCCTCGCAAAGCGTCTGGCGGTCATTCATCGGCACTGATGAGGATTATGTGGCTCGCCGGGCCAAATCAACAAGGATCATATCTCCCGCCTTGCGGTACCTGCAACACCTGATTAGTCATTCTATTGCCGCGCGTGGGTTAAGCCAGAATGTGGTAGGTTGGCAAGATCTTTTGTACCTTTACAGCATGCAGCAGCGGTATCCCCTTCATCTGGGGTTCATGCTGGCCTATTTCTTCCACCATGAGGCCACATATGGCCTCGCTGGAGCGATTGGGGGTGCGTATTATGTCACCTGAATCGCGAAAGGGCTGGGAGTGTGGGACCGGATACCAACGATGGAGAAGGTTACCTCTCCTTCCATGATCACGCGGGCAACAATGGTGAGATTCCATCTGCTGCGAGTGGTGGGGCGAAAGGGCAACCGATCATATGTGGTGACTGGTCCGAGTGATGGTGGTGTTGGTAGCCATGAGGAGGAGGATAGGGATGAGCAGCCGGAGTCTTCGGCAAGGGGAAGACGCAGGGCAGCGGAGCCGCCACAGCAGTCACAAGGGCCGCAGCAGCCTGAGCAGCAACCTGAGCAGCCAGCAGGGCAGCACTTCGGCAATTATGCGATGCAGGGCGTCCCGTACCTGAGTGAGCGTCTCTCCGATCTGGAGGCGTCGCAGTTTTGGATGCAGGACCTCATTTATCAGCAGGCTGTTCGGGGCGGGCTGGACGTGCCTCAGCCTCATGCTCGTGTTGCACCCACTGCGCCCCGTCTCGCATCCCCGATCCTAATTTATGCCAGCAGCAGCGACAGCCGCAACGACAAGGAGGAGTGAGAGGCCCCTCTTGTATTGAGTGCGTCAGTGGCCTCCTGCGTCGTAGTTTGTTTTATCTAATGTTTGATTCAGCTTCTCATGTTTAGGTTGTTGAAACATGTTTGTGTGTGACACTCATCTGGGTGTCTTTTTATTCAGTCGTTAAGACTTTTGCTATCTAACTTTAATACAGGTATTTGGTCCACCTTCAAGGACGTTAAACAAAAGGGCTCTTGGGAGACAACCCATTTGGGACCATTTGGTTCCGTTCTATCTTGTTATCTTCTTTGTTATATTTTTGTGTGCTTGGGATCTCTTTAATCGCAGGTCCATATTTATTGTAGCACGACGGGATCACCGCCTTCTGATCAAAACGCCATATCTTCTGGTATGCTCATTTCTGAGCATGGGGTAATCTCTCATCCTAGCCTTCTTAATCTTATGCCGCTATCAAACATGCTTTCTGCTTAGTGTAAGTCGGGGGGAGAGAGTAGTTATCGTTACCTCGCGCACATGCACAGTGCACAACATACTAGGATTTACATCTGTGTTATATTGTAGCATTGCTCATCTAATGGCACACCACGACACCCACGTGAACGCACTTAACTGTAGGCGCGCGATGAGTCTAACTCGTCTCGGTTGTGTGAATGGGAAATCACGGTGCTGGGTTAGGATTGCGAGACGAAGTACTTTGTTGACTCTTGTAGTGCTCCTAGTCGAGTGCTCATGTCTCGTAGGAATTCGTGTAGATTCAATTTCTTTTTATGCTTTTAGTTTATATTTTTCTACTAACGTAAATATTGTTTACTTTACTCAAAATTTGGTGAATCTGGTGTGAATCAAACGGTAGCATAGGAATGTGTGTAGCCGTCCGTTAGTCTCGTGTTGCTCGAGTCGGGAGGAAGGATTATCTTTCTCGGTGGCTAGAACTCGCCCCAAGAGATTCTTGAAGCATGGGTATACAGTTAGTCAAGCGCGTGAATGTGATATAGGCCATCATTTTGGCCCGGTTGAGCCTTTGCACCCTTTCCTATCGCTATATCCTCGTTAGCCCAATTGTGCCTACCCGTTCTTTGATTCAGCCCCACTTTTATCGCCCCAAAGCCCAAAAGCCAATCCTATTCACACACCCAAATCTGAGCTTTAGCTGTTTATTATTTTTATGAGTTGGGTTGTTGATGTGGTGACATGTTTGTGAAATTGTGGATGTGTCCTATTGTTTATTTGCTGAAAATGATAAAAAAAGAAAAAAAAAAAAAAGATATGAGAAGAAAAAAAATGAAAAAAGAAGTGAGAAGAAAAGAAAAATATATGAGTATGAATGAAAAATTCAGTTGTATAAGTATAAGTTTGGGAGTAGGCGGTGCACGCACCCATGTTGTTAAGTTCAAGTCTGGGGGTGTAGTGTACCCGCATGTTTATGTGGTGATGAGGATAGTTTTCTGTGCTAGCTCATTTGGGTTTAGTGTCTGAGCCGTCGCTTTTATCTTTGTTTACCTCACCTAAACCTAAGCCTCATCTCAAGCCTAAAGCCCTATTGATTCACGCATTTGAGTCATACCAGTGCCGTGGAGAGAGTGCGAACGGGCAAGCCTATGGTCACCGACATTGATGGATTTCAATGGAGTTATCCCGAGTCCCGATCTTTGGCAACGCTCGCCTCAGCGTTCAGTTTACTTTCTTCCTATGTAAGACCTTATGATTCGCCGTGATTCACCTTTTGAGTAAACGTAATATATAAATACGCTCTTAGAAAATTATAAACTAATATGTATAATTAGCAATTTTGTCTACTAGATTTCTATGCACATGCGTATGAGACTTCGCATATTACTCCGCCCTTGCAATTTCTAACCCAGCTATGTCTTTTCTCGCTCCGCCGGATTTGTTTGCTCGGGACGCGCAAACAGGTAAGTCTGGGGGTGTGATGAGTCTGGTTTATACAGTGATTTCCGGCCTCATTTGGGTTTGTTTTAGTGTCATTGCACTTCATTTGCTGTCATATACGCTTATATTGATAGCATGGCGTTTCTGCGCCTTTTGTGCAATCCTTCCCCTTTTGTGGCATGTTTTTCTTATATATTACTGTATGCCTGTGTTATGGATCCGGTGGTGTGCACGGATCGGGGTTATTTGTGTTTTTCCTGCAAGTCCTGGGGTCGTGTGCACGTTCGGGATGGTGCGGGGGAATTTTTGGCCTCAAAAGCCTCTGATCGTGCGCCTTCCTTCGCGCACGATCAGGCGCACGACCATTGGTCGTGCGATAAATCCCAGCCCAGATCGAGATCGGACCAAAGATATGCGCACGATCACAGGCCTTTCTTCGCGCACGACCACTGGTCGTGCGCCCCTGACCGTGCGGTGTTTTCTATTTTTTCTTTGCTATAGGTTGACTGCGCACGATCACAGGCATTCCTTCGCGCACGACCATTGGTCGTGCGCCACTGACCGTGCGCAGTACTTATTCTGCTCCCTATTTAAGCCGCTGTTCCGCGATTTTAGGTATTCGGAGGGATTTTGGGCGTGATTTCTGGGCGCGACTCCGCCGTTCCACCTCTCCAAGCTTCCCCCTTCCATTCCTCCCTTAGGGAAAGCTTCATCCATTGATCCTAAGGTCCATCTAGGGTTCCAGAAGCATTCTCCGCCATCTACGGCCAGCATTCCAAGAGGAAGACATCTCCATTGGGTGAAGGAGAAGTGAACCCAGCTCTGAGAAGAAGACGGGCAGCGGCTGGAGGTAGTGACAGCCTCTACACCCCGGAAGCAACCAAGGACTGAGCTCGGAGGAGGCGTGACGACCCCCCATTCCGACCACGATCCGCGGCGAGGCTTCTCATCTCGTGGTTACTTCTACCCCTTCTCATTTTGTGATTTGTACTCTTAGTGGTTGTAATGAACTAAATGAACATCTATTTGTCTATGAATGGAAGTTTATTTATGAACTTATCTTTACGTTATGCTGTGTTGTGATGCGCTCCGCCCCCGCTCCACTTACACCCACATGTTCTAGCACTCGCTCTAGCAAAAGCTAGAAGCGATAGCGAAGAGGTGCCTTCGACCCTCAACTCTCGCATTTGCACTCACCTCATCCATATGCTCACCGGCCATCATCTAAGCGAAGCACGGCATCGCGGCCTGCACTAAATCCATCCACCAAGCGACGCGGTGATTGCGACCCGCATAGTGTTTAGTTTTCTCATTTCCCGTTCTAAAAAATCAACCAAACCCCCCTCTTGTTTTGTTAAACTTAGAACCCCCCATAATTAATTTCCTAACGAGCAAATCGTATTCCCCAACTTGCGGTCCTTTGAGAACGATATTCGGGGAGCTACTCCCTACTTTTATTACTTGACAACGACCGGTGCACTGTCGTCGTACCGCGTTTCGTGCCCGCTAATTAGCGGTGTGGAAATAACGCGTCATCGTCCACATAGACTTCCAGGTTTTTACCCTTTTGTTCCTTAAAGACTCGATCAATCACCCTTTCATAGGTCGCTCCAGCTTTCTTTAGCCTAAAGGGCATCATTCTATAACAATATAACTTGTCATCTGTGATGAAGGAAACATCCTTAAAATCGGACGGGTGCATGGATTTGATGGTAACCGGAAAATGCATCTAAAAAACTCATTACAGGGAAACTGGCGACTGAATCTACCTATGCGTTGATTCGAGTAAAAGGATAACAATCATTAGGGCATACTTTATTTATCAGAGAGAAATCTACGCACATTCTCCATCTCCCATCCCACTTCTTTACCATTATAACATTGGAGACCCAGCTAGAATACTGGATCTCCTCTATAAAACCTACCTCCAGCAATTTCCCCACTTCTTCCCTGATCGGTCGGGCGTGGGTGGTTGACACAGATCTCTTCTTCTGGAGGATAGTGAGGATGCTTGATTCAAGGTGAGGCGATGACATGCCACATCTGCATCGATGCATAGCATCTCTGCGGCACTCCAAGTAAAGACATCGACGTTCTGCTGGATGCACCCTCGGACCCTTTCCTGATTCTCCTCGCTCAACGCCCCCCCCCCCCCCCCCCCCCCCCGCCACTGATGATCTCCTTCTGCTACACTTTCTCCGCCATCTCCAGCCAAGCCAAGTCATCCACCACCCAGCCTACTTCCTTCGCTTCCTTCTTCCAGGAGATAGTGTTAAGCATTGTGACGTAACATTGTCAGGCCACCTTGGGATCTCCCCTGACCTGGATCTAGACCCCTCCAATGTTATATTTCAAACATTGGTAGTAGAAGGATGGCATACGCTTGAAGGCACTGATGAGGGGACGCCCAAAAATAATGTTGTAACTGTCTGGCATGTCTACGATGACGAATCAGTAGTTCTTTGAAGTCCCTCCCAAAGTCATGAGAAACTCGGCTCCTCCCTCTACCTCCTTCCTCTCTTTAGAGAACACGAAGAGCGGTCCATCCGAGGCCAACACATTTTTGCATCCGCCTTCATCTCATCAAAGGCCCTTTTGAAGACCACGTTCATCGAGCTCCCATTGTCCACCAGGATTCAGGAGACTATGAAATTCTTGATTGCCGTCTGGATCACCAGCACGTCACAAAATGGGTCCTCGTGGGCCGGCATGTCCCTTGCTGAGAAAGTGATCCTCTCACCTGGGGGCGGGGCTTGGGAGGTCGAGGCGACACTCTGACGGTAGATAGCATGGAGACTCCCCTTGTAGGTGACCTCGATCCCCCCATGGATCACTTTGATCCCGCCATGGGTCCCCAAATCGGCTCGCTCTTCACACTTATCCTCCTCTTCTTCACTTGCTCCTGCTCCTTCCAGTAACAACTGATGCTCCCATGTTGGGGCCCTTCTTCCTTTCCTGGCCTTCAGAAACTCAGGGTAGGTGGTCATTGTTTGGCCTTCCTCATGCTGAAAGTCACAGTACGACAACACCATCCTCCATCCCCCACTCTTATGGGATGGTTCTTCTTCCCCCATTTCTTGGTTGATCGTCATGGCATGCTGAGGTGAGGGTTGAAAGGCCCTCAGGCCCGGTCTCCACCCTAAAGGGTTAAACTGCCCTTGTCCTCCATGGAAATTCTCTCCCCTTGAAGTGCTCTGGCCTTGACGAATAAGGAGAAGAAAGAAGAAGATGGAGAAAAGAATTATGTTCTTAGAATTCTTTATAAGCCTTTAACTCCTGTTTCACCTTCACTGGATCTGTTGATGATGAACCCTTGCTTATGATTGTGATGATTTACAAGTGTTATGTTTTTTAGATCCTTTTCTCTGAGAGCTTCTTATAATCTGGCTGTTGTAAGATGAAGAAGAAGAAGCAGCCCTGTATATTTCATGTGTAGAGAGAGCACTAGTTGTCTGTCTTTCTTTTAGGTTTGAAGGAGGAAGAAGGAGAAGCCCTAATCGACAGCAGAGAATGTGTAATGAATGCTCTCTGTATTCTTCTCTTCTAAGTCTACTTATTGTCCATCATCGGATTTGAATTTCTTTCTTATTTTGGATAGACCTGAGAAGGAATTCTAATTGGATACTTGATTTCTCTTTCTTCTTTTGTTCCCGACCCATCTATCATATTTAATTATATTCCAAGAATGCTTTTGCTCTTCTAGAATACTCATTTCCTTTATTGGCCACAAACGAGTCGTTGGAGAACTGTCTTTTGTATAATGGACCCTCTGAAAAGGTATTAGAAATACAGAGAAGAATGTTTCCTTTTCCTGACTGTATTTGACGCTGCGTCGACTTCATCATCCCTCATGTCAACGCATCTATAAGTTCTTATAAAAGTAGCTTTGAATTCCTTCTTAGCTCTGGCTGAACTCAGATGTCGACATTGCGTCGATTACTTATAGACGTAACCGTCAAGTTGAAGATGGTTGAACTCATAAGTGATTCCCTCATGTCAACGCATCCCTCATGTCAACGCATCTCTAAGTTCTTACTACGTTTTCTGCGTTGAGTTAAAGTCGAAGTTGCATCGACTTCTTAAGATAGCTTTAACCGGCTCTTCCTTCTGTGTCGAGTTCCTTTCAACGTTGCGTCAACTTGATGTACTTTGACAGATAGTTTGAGTTGCTTGGACTTCTAGTCAGAGTTATGTCGACATCAAGTCGTAGTTGCGTCGACTTTCATTCCACGCAAGTCTTAATTCAACTGAATTAGTGTTTGTCTTGACTGGGTCTTGACACTCTAGAGTGAGTGTGACATCCTAAGACATCTAATGACCAATTTACCCTTACTATACAGTGTGGGTAATTCTCCTAGGAAGTAAAATCACTTATAAGTAATTTGTTAAGTTAAATCACAAGGAGTTTTTCCCAACACTATAACTAGTATATTGGACTAAAATATAATATACTATAGTCTAATACTATATATTTGTATACTATAGTTGACTACTAATATTTGTCTATTATATAAAATATATACTATATAATATAAGAATATACAATATATTATAGGCTTGTATAGTATAGTATAGATTATAGTACACTATAGTACTATAATAGTAATATTAGTATAGTATTGTATATTATGTACTTTATTATACTAGTCTATACTATATTAGTGTATACAATACTACTACACTATAGTATTATATAATATAGTATATTGTTGTATAATAGTATAGTCTAATAATAAATTACCTATATAGCCTAATATTATATGCTACAATAGTATATTATAGGTCCCGGTCCGACATGGAACGGCGCATCCTGACTTGCTCGGGTCGAGGCAATGTGTAGGGAGATGAAGTGTTGCATGTGAAGTAGTAGGCGACATTTTATAGTGGTGGGGTTTGTCGCGGTGATGATGATGTCAAGGATCGATTTAGCGCAGACCAAGGTTTCGGTGAAGTCGTGATGGTTGCGTTTGGACTATAATGGTGAGGAGTTGACCAGAGGTTGTGGTAGTCGCATGCAGATGTCCACGCGATGGTAGTCCATATTGCGGTGGTGCAATCAGGATGGTGATTATTATGAAGGATGCGGGAAAGGCGATATTAATTTATGTAGTGTTGTTTGGGAGGCGGTTGCTACAAAATTCGCAGAAGAGGTGATATTAATTTATGTAGTGTTTTTTGGGAGGCAGTTGCTACAAAATTCGCAGAAGAGGCGATGTGAGCTGCGACAGCAGCAAAGGTTGTGAACAGAGAGTGCGCGAGACTTGCGCAATGGATGATGGAGGGACATTTGTCTGTTTGGGCTTTAGGGAACAGTGAGTCACATCCGCGATTAGGGGCGCAAGTTATCTTTGACTCGGATGCGGGAAACCCTTGAGTGAGTTGTGAATTGATCGGAGTAGCCGCAATGATTAAACACCTTCATGTGAACACATAGTATTTAGACAATCAATTGGGAGTGAGCCACTATAACTCGAACTTGATCATCATTGTCTGTGTTAGTCGTGGAATTCATTTGGATATAGGGAGCTCAAATTATGAAGCACAACTTGCTTACTTTTCTTATAGTAGGCTTCCAAATTTGACTATCATCGTGCAACGATCATTTACCCTACTTTCTTAGATAATTTTGTGTGTTCCTATTTTTTGAGGCGTGGTTTGCTTTTGCTTGTTGCAGGAACACTCTTTATTTCTCACAAATACTAAGGTTCCGTTCATTTGGCCAGAATTCAGGGAGAAGAATTGGAATTGAAGTCAATTCTAATTCCTGCATTGGAATTGAAGTCACTTCTGATTTTGTTGTTCGGCTGAATGATGAAATTCTGGGAAAGGAATTGGAATTAACAATTCTTATGTTCGGTTGTAATTAAGTAAGAATCAGTTGTAGTAAAGCCTAATATTATATACTACTATAGCCTAATGTCAATTTATCCAAAGTGGGATATCTGAGCTCCACCTTTTTTAGGACTCGGCTGACGTAGTAGATGAGCAACTACTTCTTTCCCCCTTCTCGGACCAGAACCTAGATAAAGCAATATATCTTCTCCTTCTGTCGACCCCTGCAACAATGGGGCCCGCGTCAGTTGCTTCTTCAAATCCTGGAAATCCGTCTCGCACTCTTGCATCCACTCAAACTTATTACTTTCCCGCAAAGCCTTGAAGAAGGGCGAGCACTTCTCCCCTGCCCTAAAGAGGAACCTACTTAGTCTGGCCAGCTTCCCCGCCAGCTTCTGAACCTCTTTAGCGCTTCTTGGTGACTCTAGGTGTAGGATGGCCTTAACTTTATCAGGATTGGGATCGACCCCAAACAAGTTGAGTAAATGACGGAGGAACTTACCGCAGCTCGCCCCGAAAACACAATGTGAGGGGTTAAGTCTCATTTTGAATTTCTGAAGTGTGACGAAGTTTTCCGCCAAGTCCCGCAAGTGAGATCCCACATCCTTACTCTTTTCCATCAAGTCATCCACGTAGACTTTCAGGTTTTTACCCTTTTGCTCCTTAAAGACTTGATCAATCATCCTTTGATAGTTTGCTCCTGCATTCTTTAGACCGAAGGGCATCATTCTATAATAATAGCACATGTCATCCGTGAGGAAGGAAACATCCTTAAAATTGGGCGGGTGCACGGATTTGATGGTAACCGAAAATGCATCTGAAAAGCTCATTATAGGGAAACCGACGACTAAATCAACATGTATGTTGATTCGAGGAAAATGATAACAATCCTTATGACATACATCATTAAACAGAGAGAAATCTACGCACGTTCTCCATCTCCCATCCTACTTCTTTACCATTATAACATTGGAGACCCAGCTAGAATACTGGATCTCCTCTACAAAACCTGCCTCCAGCAGTTTCCCTACTTCTTCCCTGATCGGTCGGGCAAGAGTGGTTGACACAGATCTCTTCTTTTAGAGGATATGGCGGATGCTTGATTCGAGGCTGAGGTGATGACATTCCACATCTGCATCGATGATCGACATCTTTGCGGCACTCCAAGCGAAGACATTGGCATTCTGCTGGATGCACTCTCAGACCCTTTCCCGATCCTCCTCGCTCACCCCTCCCCCCCCCCCCCCCCCCCCCACTGACCCGCACCTTCTCTGGCTCCCCTCCCCCCGTCACTGATGATCTCCTTCTCTACACTTTCTCCGCCACCTCCAGCCTAGCCAAGTCTTCCACCACCCAGCCTACTTCCTCCGCTTCCTTCTTCCAGGAGATAGTGTTAAGCACAGTGACATAACATTGTCGGGCCACCTTGGGGTCTCCCCTGACCTGGATCTGGACCCATCCAATGCTATATTTCAAACATTGGTAGTATAAGGAGGGCATACGCTTGAAGGCACTGATGAGGTGACGCCCAAAAATAACGTTGTAACTGCCTAGCACGTCTACGATGGCGAATCAGTAGTTCTTTGACATCCCTCTCATAGTCACGAGAAACTTGGCTCCTCCCTCTACCTCCTTCCTCTCTCCAGAGAACTCGAAGAGCGGTCCATCCGAGGCCAACACTTTTTTTCCTCCACCTTCATCTCATCAAAGGCCCTTTTGAATACCATGTTCATCAAGCTCCCATTGTCAACCAAGATTTGGGAGACTGTGAATTTCTTGATAGCCGTCTGGATCACCAACACGTCACAAAATGGGCCCTCGTGGGCCAGCATGTCCCTTGCTGAGAAAGTGATCCTCTCACCTGGGGGAGGGGCTTGGGAGGTCGAGACGACACTCTGACGGTAGATTGCATGGAGACTCCCCTTGTATGTGTCTTAGATCCCCCCCCCCCCCCCCCATGGATCACTTTGATCCCGCCATGGGTCCCCAAATCGGCTTGCTCTTCACACTTATCCTCCTATTCTTCACTTGCTCCTGCCTCTTCCAGTAACAACTGATGCTCCCATGTTGGGGCCCTTCTTCCTTCCCTGACCTTCAGAAACTCAGGGTAGGTGGTCATTGTGTGGCCTTCCTCGTGCTGAAAGTCACAGTACGACAACACCATCCTCCATCCCTCACTCTTCTGGATGGTTCTTCTTCCCCCCTTCCTTGGCTGATCTCCATAGCCTGCTGAGGTGAGGGTTAAAAGGCCCACGGGCCCAGTCTCCACCCTAAAGGTTAAACCGCCCTGGTCCACCATAAAAATTCCCTCCCCTGGAAGTGGCCTCTTCCCTTGCCTTAAGGGGGCCCGCCTCCAAATTGGTTGGTTGATCGGTGGTTGAAACCTCCACCATGACTCCTCCCCCATGGGGGGGGCTTTGGAACTCCTGCCTCCTCGGCTCCTCCCTCTTCTTCGCTCCCGACTCATGGGCTCATCCTTTCACCTTCCCTTCATTTTCCTTCCACTTGGTCAACTTCATCACAAACTCATGGTTGGTCGCCTCACTCTCAATCTCCCATCCCGTTCTATCCATCAGATCCTCAAAAGACAGAGGAGTATCCTGGTCCAGCCCCATTCTGAACAACCCTTGTCATAGCCTGATGGTGAAGGCTAGCTGCAAAGTATGCCCTAGCACCTCATGGACGAGGAGGACCTCTTCCTCTAACTGGTCCACATAATTTCCTAAGGACTCCTCCGGCCCCTGTCAGGTCAAGAAGAGAGCCTCATCCCCTTCCTCCTCTTTTTTGATGTGTAGAACCTCATTAGGAAACTCCTGCGCAGATCTTCAAAATTGTAGATGGTCCTTGATGGGAGCTGGTGGAACTAATCCCTCTCCTTTCCCTTGAAGGAGAAGGCGAACAATCTGCACTTGAATGTGTCTATCGTTTGCCTGATGGAGATGTCGTCTTTGAACCACTAAAGGGGGGGGGGGGTCATCCTCTGGGACCAAAGCCAAAAAAATCAGCTCGCAAAAAGAGCTCCCCACCCCGTCTGGCGAGTTGGGAGCGCTTGCCCAGTCTCCTCGCCCGGGTAGTGAGTGCTCCTCAGACTAGGGAACTGCGCCAGTGTTTGGAGGATCCGCTTGCCCTCCACCACAGTCTCCTTCCTTACTCTTCAAGCTGGTGCCGCCTCGCCCATAGTTGGCGAGGTGAGCACGAGAACCGCTGGAGTCAAGCATCGCTGGAGTCGAGCACTCACCTGGAGGGGTGAGTCTGAAGCACAGAGTTTCCAGGATCGACTTCCTAAACTCGTCGAAGTCGCTTCTCCTTACGTACTCGTCGGTAAGGGGCGAGTTCCCCAGTTCTTTGCTTCCAGTCATGACACTCGCTAAGAATTTTCCTAACGAGTTGCGGTCCATGCTCACCGCACCCAAAATGTTGAAACCAAAAAAATCGCCTCAATAGAGTTCGGACCTAGGGGCAGCTCACTTTTACTTCCCCTAAACAAAAATCTCAAGACCGGGGACTCGGAACTAAGAAACTCACTTGCTTTGATGGCAAACCTAAAATAGACCCCTTAAGCTGTAGCGAGGAGGTCCCGCCATAAATCCGGAAGATCAAAAGAACTCCCCCTCCCAAACCAAGACTGAGCTCGGTACCCTACATAATCAAGGAGAGTACCAGGAAAGCAAGAGCGCTCTCTAGTTCTCCTCCCCAAAAATCCTTCTTCTTTATGTACAACCCCGATATTCGCCGAGAGGACAGGCAACCAAAGGCGAGCGAGCCAGAGGGGCCGGCGAGTCAAGAACTCGCCAAGTGCTCGCTAGGAGCCGGCGAGTCAAGAACTCACCAAGTGCTCGCTAGGAAGCGAGCGAGTCAAGAACTCGCCAAGTGCTCGCTAAGAAGCGAGCGAGTCAAGAACTCGCCAAGTGCTCGCTAGGAAGCCGGCGAGTCAAGAACTCGCCAAGTGCTCGCTAGGAAGCGAGTGAGTCAAGAACTCGCCAAGTGCTCGCTAGGAAGCGAGCGAGTCAAGAACTGGCCAAGTGCTCGCAAGGAGGAGAGCGGGTCAAGTGTTCGCTAGGAATCGGCCAAATTACCCTGTCACCCTTGGTGGTCTGCCTTTAGCCTCTCAAAACAGCGGATTTTGGCTGTTAGCAGACCCATTTGGGGTGCGGATAGTAAAATCAAGAGGCGTAATCCTGCTATTTGCAGGCCAGATCAGAAAATCTATAAATAGGACCTCAAGGGCACCTTTGGAGAGGATCTCACTTCAGCTTCCCTCTCCTTAGGCTTTCTTTGGTTAGCATTTCCAGAGCTCTTCAAGGTGCCCAAGTCTCAGCTTTGGCTTGGGAGGGGAAGCGCTCAACGATCTTCCGGGTTAGTGGAGGGACCTCCTCGTTGTGACCAAGGTCTTAGTCAGTTTCCTAATCTTCCGCCTACCCTCCTCAAGGGATTAGTAAGGACTAGCCACCCCTCATCTTGGTGAGGGCCCCGAGCTCTACGAGAGACCGAGAAATCAGTTTCAACATTTTGGTGCGGTGAGCGTGGAGCGTGGCTGGTTCAAGAAAGTTCCAGAGAAGGGTTATGGCAGGAGATGAGGAGCAGGGCGAGGAGTTCGGCGAGACTCCTCAGGAAGCGATGGCTAGGATGCTCGCGGATTTCAGAAAGGAGGTGCTCGACACCTTGGGGTTCACGGTCACAGCTCTGCGAAGTGAGTTTGCGAACCCGGCACCTCAGGCGACCCCTCCCCCAACAGCAGTCGGCAAGAAGGCACCAGGAGGAAGGGCTGGAAAGGAAGTTGCCATTGGCTTAGGTCAGAGCCAGGAAGGGCGGGTGCTGTTCGCCAGTCCGGCGAGCTCCGTGCCGGCGAGCTCAGTGCTAGCGAGCTCCGTCCCAGCGAGCGCGACACTGGCGAGTGCGCGCCAAGAGGAAGCGGCGACTGTCGGGGTGGTTCAGGAGAGCACCGCCCTCGCGAGCACAGTCCCTGCGAGCTCAGGTTTGGCGAGCGAGCTTGGGGGACGAGTGGAGCCAGGAAGGGTGACAGGAGGGTGAAGCCCCTTTTGCGAGTTGGTGCTTTCCGCACCCGTCCCGGGGGGATTTGGAGAATGGGACCGGGTGTACTACAATGGAAGAGATGACCCTGTCCAGCACCTACAGAGTTTCGAGGACTCGGTCTCCATCAGGCCGATGTCAGATGCCTTCAAGTGTCGGCTCTTTGCCGTCACCCTCAAGGAGAAGGCCAGGGACTGGTTTCATCATCTCCCTGCAGGGTCAATCTACTCGTTCGAGGATTTGCGCCGAAGTTGTTTGCTGAGGTTCTCGACCTCAAAAAAGAGGAAGAAGGACGCTGATTCCCTCTTCGCAGTGAAGCAGGGACCCAGGGAGTCGCTGGCTTAGTATGCCGATCGATTCCAGGAGGAAGTGCAGCTCACTCGGGAGATGCCTGGGTTTGCACTCCAACTCGCCTTCACAGTCGGGTTGAAAGAGAGTTTCTTCAAGATGGCGTTGAAGAGAAAAGCCCCCGTCTCCTTTGAAAAGCTGATGGAGAGGGTGTCGGAGGAAGTCGCGAGTGAGGAAGCCAATCCAGAGCTCACCAAGAGGCTAGCAAAGCTCAGTGAGCCGGAGGTGAGGCAGCAGGAGGTCAGGAGAAGGGAAGAGCCCCGGGCCCCGGAGGGGGAATGGAGGCCGCAAGGTGGAGGAATGCAAGTGCAGGGAAGGGGTTACGACCCAGGAAGGGGTAACCATGTCGGAGGTCAATGGAGGCCCCCCCAGTTAGGGTGGAGGCAAGGCCCGATGCAAATGCCTCCCCCTCCCCAACAGGCCATGGCAATTGGACGAGGAAGAGGAAGAGGAAGGGGAGGAGAGGCGGAAACGGCAGCCGCTAGGAGAAGAAGGAATAGGGTGGCAGAGGCCGAGGAAAGGGAAGTGGCATTGCCATACTGTATCTTCCATGATGTGGAAGGTCACTCGACGGACACCTGTCCGGAGTTCCTAGAAGTGAAGAGGGGCGGAGCGCCCGCGCCCCCACAGCAGCAGCCAGTAAGGATCGTGGAGGTTGAACCTCGAGAGGAGGACGAGGAAAAGTGTGAGGATAGAACCGATATGGGAAGTAGAGGAGGGATCGAGGTGATCCATGGGGGGTAGGGGTGGAGGCGACCCGCAAGGCTAGCCTCCATACCATCTACCGCCGGAGCATGGCTTCGACATCCACCGCTCCACCCCCGACCGAAAAAATTGTTTTCACCCAGAAAGACATGTCGGGCTATGAGGACCCGTTCTGCGACGCGCTGGTTATTCAGACGGCGATCGAGAACTTCACCGTCTCCCGGATCCTAGTGGACAACGGAAGTTCGGTAAACGTCATCTTCAAGAAGGCGTTCGACAAGATGGAAGTGGAGCCCAGGAGGGTTTTGGCCTCAGATGGCCCTCTGTTTGGATTCTCGGGGGAGAGGAAGGAAGTAGAAGGGGGAGTAGGGATTCATGTGACCCTGCGGGGGGCAGTCCCGGAACTGTCGTTTTGTCATAGTGGACGCCCCAAGCAGTTACAGCGCCATCTTCGGACGGCCACTCATTAGCGCGTTCCGCTGTGTCCCTTCCACCTTTCATCAATGCCTCAAGTTCAACGACGGAGGGTTCAGGTGCGGATCAGAGGGGATCCCAAGGTGGCAAGACAGTGCTACGTAACGGCTGTCAACACCATCTCCTGGATGGGAGAAGCTGAGAAGTGGGATAGGATGATGGAGGAGGCGGCTGAAGCCGGAGGTAAGGAGGTAGCCGAAGAGAAGTTGGAGGGAGATGAAGTCCATGCCCAGGAAGGGGTAGCTGAGGGACCCCGGGCGGAAAGAGAGGAAGAAGGAGAGAAGGCCCAGGAGAGAGGGGCGGAGGAGCTGATGGTGGTAGAGAAGGAGGTCGAGGAAGGAACCCAGGCTCTCGCTTGTGCCGAGGAGGAGAGGGCTTGGGGAGAGCAGTCCCGGTTGGAGGCTATGGACGAGGTCGTGGAGCTCGAGGTCACCACCCGGCTAGGGGTGGTAGAGAAGGTCCGGGTCAGCGGAGGACTCAGCCCGGAAGATCAAGCGGAGATCCTGGCGAGCGTGCAAAAGAACATAGACGTCTTCGCTTGGAGCGCCGCGGAAATGCCCGGGATTGACGCGGATGTGGCTTGTCATCGCCTCAACCTCAACCCCGGCACCCGCCCTATCCGCCAGAAGAAAAGGGCCACCGCCGACAAGCTGGAAGGGCCCATCCGCGAAGAGGTGAGCAAGCTTCTACAGGCAGGCTTTGTAACGGAGATCCAGTATCCAGGCTGGGTCTCCAACGTCGTTATGGTGAAAAAAGGGGGAGGTAAGTGGAGGATGTGTATCGACTTTTCCTTACTTAATAAATCATGCCCTAAGGATTGTTACCCCCTGCCTAGAATCGACGCGCTGGTTGACTCAGCCGTCGGTTTTCCTGTAATGTCTTTCTTAGATGCTTTTTCAGGTTACCACCAAATCCGCATGCATCCCCCAGACATCAAAGATGTCTCCATCATCACGGGGGATGGGTGCTACTGTTATAAAATGATGTCGTTCGGGCTCAAGAATGCAGGTGCCACATACCAAAGGATGATGGACAGGGTCTTCCGCGAGCAGAAGGGAAGAAACTTAGAGGTTTATGTAGATGACCTCAAGGTAAAGAGTCGGGACCTCGGATCTCACCTCCAAGACCTTGAAGAGACGTTCGGGACCCTGCGGCGGTACAAGATGAAACTCAATCCCTTGAAGTGTGTCTTTGGGGCAAGCCGAGGAAAGTTCCTAGGCCACTTACTCACCCCCGCGGGGGTGGAGCCTAACCCGGACAAGGTTCAGAGCCTTATAGGGAAGTTCGCTGGGCTCAGCAGGTTCCTCTCCAAGGCGGGAGAAAAGTGTGCACCTTTTTTCAAGGTGCTGCGGGGCAACAAGAAGTTTGAATGGACCCGGGAGTGCGAGGAAGCCTTCCAGGCTCTGAAAGAACAGCTCACCCAAACCCCTCTGCTCCAGGGACCGAGGCCAGGAGAAGACCTATCCCTGTACCTGGGGGTGGGGTCCGAAGCAGTAAGTTCCGTGTTAATCCGGGAGGAGGGGAAGAAACAGTTCCCTATCTACTATGTCAGTCGAGTGCTGAAGAAGGCAGAGCTCCGGTACCCGATCTTGGAAAAGTTGGCCTTCACATTGGTGGTGTCAGCCCGGAGGCTCCGGCCTTACTTTCAAGCCCATTCAATCAAAGTAGTGACGGACCACCCGCTCCGCAAAATCATGGAAGGGGTGGAGCACTCAGGAAGGTTGGCAAAGTGGTCCGTGGAGTTAAGCGAATTCAATATCACGTTCGTGCCCAGGACGTCCATCAGGGCTCAAGCGGTGGCAGACTTCATGGCCGACTATGCGGCCGAAGTGGGGGAGCACGAGCCACCTCCCCCAGAAGCATGGAAGATGTTGGTGGACGGAGCGTCGGGAAAATACTCCTATGGAGGGGGAATAGTCCTGGTAAGTCCTCAGGGGACTCGGATTGAGCAAGCCTTAAACATCCATTTCCCAATCACCAACAACCAGGCCGAGTACGAAGTAGTGATAGCGGGCCTTCGGCTGGCCCGGGAACTGGGTGTGCAGGACGTGGAGGTCTCCACGGACTCCATGGTGGTAGCATGCCAGATCAAGGGAGAATTTGAAGCAAAGGACCCGACCCTCCTACTATACCTGGAAAAGGTTAAGGGGGTCATCGGGCAGTTACGCACCTTCTCCATCAAGCACGTGCCGAGGGAGGAGAGCACCCCGGCGGACCTCCTAGCCAAGTTCGGTCCCCGAGCGGGAGGGGCGACTTCGGAACTCTTCCGGCCCTCCATCGAGGAAGGAGAATTGATGGAGGTGGATCAACAAGCCTCGTGAATGGATCTGTTCATCACCTTCCTATCCTCCGGGCAGTTCCCTGGAGAGGACGTGGACAAGAGGCGCTTCAGGTATAAGTCCTCTTATTACTCCTTGCATGCAGGAGGGCTATATAGGAAAACTCTCTCGGGACTCCTGGCCCGTTGTGTTTCCGAGGAGGAGGTTCCGAGAGTCCTGGAAGAAATCCACTCTGGGGAGTGCGGCAGCCACTCCGGGAGTCGAACCCTGGAAGGGAGGGTGTTGAGGCAAGGCTACTTCTGGCCCACTCTCAGCAAGGATGCGGCAGAGTTCGCAAGAAAGTGTCCGAAGTGCCAGCCCTATGCTCCGCTCCAACTCCTCCCAGCTCAAAGGCTCCGGACCATCACGGCCCCCTGGCCCTTCGCCATATGGGGGCTAGACCTGGTCGGTCCCATTCCCCAAGCCAGCGGCCAGAGGAAGTTCCTGCTGGTCATGATCGACTACTTCTCCAAGTGGGTAGAAGTGAAAGCACTCGCTAAGGTAACCTCTCAGGTTGTAAGGAATTTTGTGTGGGGGGAGATAATTTGCAGGCACGGACTCCCTCTAGCTATAGTGACGGACAATGGGCCGCAGTTTGCGAGTGAAGAGTTTGTTGGCTTCTGCACTCAGCTCGGCATTGACCTCAGGTTCGCTTCGGTCCACCACCCGAGGAGCAATGGGCAGGTGGAGGCGGCGAACAAGATAATCGTTAACCTACTAAGAAAGAAAGTGGAGAACCTTCGAGGAAATTGGGTGGAACAGCTACCCTCCGTCCTCTGGGCCATGAGGACTACTCCGAATACCGCCACCGGGGAGACTCCGTTCAAGCTCTCTCACGGGTCTGAGGTCGTTCTCCCCATAGAGTTTGAGGTAAAGACCCCCCGGGTGATCGCTGCGAGCGAGGGGGATGAAGAGTGGCTAGAAGGTAACAATGCAGAGCAGAGGCTGTCCTTGGACCTGGTGGAAGAACTCCGGGACTTGGCCACCATCAGGCAGGAAGAGGTCAAGCGGCGGATGGCTCGATATTTTGACAAACATATCCGGATAAAACACTTTCAGAAAGGAGATCTAATCCTGAAGAAGGTCGATGCGGCCGGCAGAGGGGCCACGGTGGGTAAGCTGAACCCCAACTGGGATGGCCCATATATTGTAAGCAGGGTGCTCAAGTCGGGAGGGTATCATCTCCAGGATGTGGAAGGGGTACCCCTCGACCGAGCCCGAAGTGGGGATGATTTGAAAAGGTTTTACCCTTGAGTGTTTTACTATGTTGTTTAGTTAACGTCTTACT
Organism: Dactylorhiza incarnata; assembly: GCA_033032865.1. NCBI lineage: Eukaryota > Viridiplantae > Streptophyta > Magnoliopsida > Asparagales > Orchidaceae > Dactylorhiza > Dactylorhiza incarnata. Next base: position 1,011,629 of record JAWHQI010000067.1, read on the forward strand.
CCTTTCTTATGACGCTTATAATTACTGCCGTGCCGACGTGACAAAGGTTGGGTATGATGGTGCTGGAATGCCCCAGATCGATTCCGCTCCCGGGCTCTCACTAGATGGGGAGTTCAGGTTGATCTCTGGAGAGGCTGGCAGGGTAACAAGTATGGTGATGCTGGAATGCCCCAGATCGATTCCGCTCCCGGTCTCTCACTAGACGGGGGGTTCAGGTTGATCTCTGGAGAGGCTGGCAAGGTAACAAGTGTTGGTGCTGGAATGCCCCAGATCGATTCCGCTCCCGGGCTCTCACTAGACGGGGGGTTCAGGTTGATCTCTGGAGAGGCTGGCAAGGTAACAAGTGTTGGTGCTGGAATGCCCCAGATCGATTCCGCTCCCGGGCTCTCACTAGACGGGGGGTTCAGGTTGATCTCTGGAGAGGCTGGCAAGGTAACAAGTGTTGGTGCTGGAATGCCCCAGATCGATTCCGCTCCCGGGATCTCACTAGACGGGGGGTTCAGGTTGATCTATGGAGAGGCTGGCAAGGTGACAAGTGTTGGTGCTGGAATGCCCCAGATCGATTCCGCTCCCGGGCTCTCACTAGATGGGGGGTTCAGGTTGATCTCTGGAGAGGCTGGCAAGGTAACAAGTGTTGGTGCTGGAATGCCCCAGATCGATTCCGCTCCCGGGCTCTCACTAGACGGGGGGTTCAGGTTGATCTCTGGAGAGGCTGGCAAGGTGACAAGTATTGGTGCTAGAATGCCCCAGATCAATTCCGCTCCCGGGCTCTCACTAGACGGGGGGTTCAGGTTGATCTCTGGAGAAGCCGGCAAAGTCGTACTTGGGTTGAGCAGGTAAGACAAGATACTCATGCCAGGGGATTCTGGCTCGCGAGCGACCCCAAGACCCGGGCAAGGCGAGACCAGAGGTCCGCTCGCGCACGAGGATCATTCGCGGCAGGGTAATAGAGCCGATGGCTCGCAAGGTCACTCGCAAAAGGTATCGAAGCGAATAAGGAAAATGACCCGCCAGTGGCAAGTGCGAATGAGGTAGGCGAGAGCGACCCAGTTATAACACAACGAGGAAAGGCCGCCAACAAAATAGGGGCGAGCGCGAGCGCTAAATGAAGATCCACATACACGAACATAAAAAGATAGGGGCCTCACAGGCATAATGGAAAAGATTGCATGCGAACCATGAATAAAGCATAACACAGAAAAAGATTGATAAAACGTTCCCTTTCATTCCTCACAAAAGATTACAATTCGGCGGCGGTCTCGCCGGAAACAAAAAGAAAGGAAAACTTTTACATCATTAACAAGAAGAAGAATCAAGGCGGCTCGCCGGGCAGCTCTTCAATCGCTCTCTCGACCCTCCGCCTCGGAGATGGGCGCGAACAAGTCGGGAACGACTTGCTTCGCGGTGAACTCCATGGCATCGGGGATGATCATGCCCGCTTTGAGAATGTCGAGGACAAGCTCCGCGATCTCCATCGACCTCTTGCGGTCGGCTTCCTTCTCTTCCCGCGACTGACCGCGAGTCCCAGTTCGCGAAGGAGGGGGAGGTAGCACCGTCGAGGCCAGGTCGTGGACCTGGGCCTTGAGACAAGTGTTCTCTAACTCCAAGTCAGCAATCCGCGCATGGAGCTAACTGACGGACTCGGCATCCTGCAAGAGGCGGGTTAGCGAGAGGAGAACGAAGCCAAACTGGAAGAGACTTCCACCGAGCAATACTTACCAGCCCGCCTTGAAGGCTGGCGAGGAGGCCCTCTGACAAGGCCTCTTTCCCCTTAAGCTCCGTGACTTCATCCACGGACTTCTGAAGCTCGACTTTGAGCTCCTTGATCTCCCTATCCGCCGTGAGGTACCGATGACCCACCATCTGAGTTAGCTCCATCGCCCGGAACTGGTCTCGCATCGCCTCGTACACGACCCCCCTCGGCATGAAGGACCGAAAGAGGGAGGCGTCCTCGCGACCATAGAGGCCAAAGGCGAGGGCGAACGCCTCACCCCCGGCCTTGCCGCCTTCTACCCAGGAAGGGAGCAGAGAGGAGCAGGCGATCTTGTTCTGGTCAGGGTCCCACGCGAGTACTGGTTCGCCGACCGCATCCACCAGTTTCATGCTGAGCCCGAAGTTAGTATGGCTCGACGGCTTGGGCCGAGCGACAGTCTCCCCTGGCTCGCCCCCCTCTTTGGCGAGCTCCTGATCTGCAGAAGGAGAGGGGAGGTCGGGCTCGGACAGGTCCACGACCTCCTTCGCCTTGGCAGCAGAGGGGGTCTTCCTGGCCTTCTTCCCCTCCCCCTGCGAAGTAGGCCGGCGTTGGGGGGGAGGACGCTTCTTTCTCGATGAAGAGCTTGGGGCGTCGCGGCAGGCCTCGGCGGCCACGCGCGGGAGCGAGCCGGGAGAAAGAGAAGAGGGAGGCGGATTGAGGGGAAGATCGCGTTCTCCTACAAAAATAATGAGCGTTAGAGGATCAAAAGAAAGAGGATTAAGAAAGTTGACGAGTTCGAGCCAAACCTTCTCCCGGAGAGACGGGTGGCAGGAGGTCCACTCGCTCTCGGAGGAAGGCGACCTCGAAGTTTTTTTCCTTTGAGGAACTGATACAGTGCCGCGTCGCAACCACCTAGCGAGATCGGAGGGCGGTAGGCAGCCTCGTCTCGCTGGATAGGGGTGTAAGAGATGTTGTCGAAGGGACCCTTCATCAGGATGAACTTCTGCGTCCAGTAATGAGTTTTGTTCAGCGTATCGCAGACGGTAACATGCTGGCTCGCAAAGTGAGCCGTTCCGTCCCTGTTCGCGCGAAATGAGAAGATCTTGCGGAAGGCGAGCAGGCTGAACTCGATCCTCTCCGCCCTGAGGTAACTGGCGAACGCGACCACCACAGCGATCGCGTTCGGCGTTAGCTGGCTCGGCAAGACGCCGAAGTACTTTAGCACCTGGAGAAGCCGATAAACTTTAAGCGCTGTTCGCAAAGCAATTCAGGGAAGCCAGGGATGAGAAATAAATAATACCTGGCACACTTCCGGCCAGAGAGGGAGTCGAAACCCATTTTCAAAATGGGCGACAGGAATTGCGAGCTCGTCCGGGTGCGGGTCGCTGAGGGAATCCCTATCGGTAGGGCAGCGAGCCACGAAACCGGAGTGGATGAACTGGTCAGTGGCGGCCCGATATTCCTCCTTCGTGAAGTTGGCGCAGTAGAAAATGTCATCGAGGAAGGCCTTGGCGCACTTGGCTCGCCCCTCTGTTTCCGCCTCGCCAACCATAGTGTGTGATCCGCCGAGTCACAAAGGTCGCGAAGACGAGCTAAAATCTGCGAAAGAAACAGAAGGAGAAAGAGCGCGAGGAGGAAACAGTAAATGCGGTGGTTGAAAAGAAAAACGGTCGGCTATTTATAGGAATAAGGAAGGCGGGAAGAAGCCGAAGCGTCGTTATCTGCGGATAGCGGATCCGCGCGGTACTCTCCCGCCTCCAGGGATCCAATTCGCTCCCTGCGAGTCGACAACCTGTTAAAAGCTTTTCCCCATTGGCGAGCTAACACTAAAAACAATGAATCATAAAGGGAAGAAGCACGGGAGGTGCGCGAGTGCGAGTAACAGAGATGTAATTCACACGAGAGCAAACCAAGCGGGAAAGAGAACGAGATAAAAAGCAAAAAAATAAGAGGCTCGCAAGCGAGTCAAAATACTGTTATTACAGACTCATAAAGATTGTTCGCGACCCCTCCTAATGAAGAGGAAGGGGGAAGAAAAACAATAGAAAAGCAATACGAAGATCCTCAATATCGCAACCACTTCCAGCGATCGCGACCCCGGACACCAGAGCGAGGGGGGACTCGCGGGTAGTGATACTCGCAGAGTGACCTGTTCGCCTGGCTCGTCAGACACATGTAGTCATCGATGCGAGCAATATACACCCCGGGGGAGGTCGCGTCGCCCTGATCGGTCGGTCGTATCTCAGCGAGAACGCGCGCGTTCGCGTCCTCCATCGCGGCGAACCTTTCTTCATTGGCTAGCCGGTCTAGCCGATTCTGCTCGTGTAGATCCCTTAGCAGGATGGTATGCTTCTGAAATATCTCCGTGACCTGCCTCTTCATTCGCTCCGGATCGCTGGGATCCCCCAAAAAGTCAGCGACCTGGCTCGGCGAGGGGGGTGGAGACATCTCCAGCGCTCCAGACTCTGACTCGGAGAGAGGGGTCGTCGAGTTACCTGTGAAGTAGGAATCAGCGGCAAAGTGAAGAGCAACACTCAGTGACAACAGTCTAACCTAGTGGAGGAATTGGAGTACTGGGCCGCTGGTGGGAGGCGCCCGGCTGACCCCGGAATGCCTCAATAAAGGCAGGGGTGAGGGCCTTACCCAGACCAGGGGCGAGCGCGGGTCTGGAGCCAAGTCCAGGCTCGGCAATCAACGTCCCTCCTGGGCTCCTCTGACCCAGGACGCCGAATCTAGGAGTGGGGATATTTTGATTCGGCATGAGGGGCAAGTTCGCTGGAGGAGGAACTTGATCCTCTGGTGCCGCGAGGGAAGAAACTGCATGAAAAGTAAGTACGACTTAGCGAGTCTAGGAACGTAAGGGAAAATGAGGTAGTTCGCTCACCTCGTTGCGAAGGCGAGTCCTGTCTATCAACGGCCCTCGCATCCGCAAGAAGAACGTCACCCCCACCCGTAGAGGAGAGATGGATCTCCGTGTTTGGTCTTCCCGATTCGTTCTCGCCCGGAGGATCATTCTGCGAATATGATAAATAAGGACGAAAAGGAAGAGCACCAAATAAGCAACTGGGCGATAATACCTGAGAGGCGCGCTCGTCATCCGGAGAGTGCGGCGAAGAGTAAGACCCACCCCCACCAGCCGGGCACCGGACGGCCTTTGCCGTCCTTAGGGAAGGAGGAGGCGGAGAGCGTCGCGGAGAATTCCAGGAGACGATGACAGCGGTCTTCCCCTTCTGGGCCGCCTGCGAAGCCTTTAGGCGGGCCAGCATCTCGTCCTTTTTCGACATTGCGTTTGGGGCGAGAGACTGAGTAAGAAAAGCCAGAGAAAAATGAAAAGTTCGAATGACGGCCAAGGAGAGTGGTATTTATAGTGGTAGGCGTGGGACCCACCGAAAGATTCTCGCCACGTCACCGAGGGGCCGACGAATATCAAGGGTTGGATGATTCTTCGCGAGCCTAAAAAGCCTCGCGAAGAGCGGGGATTGTGTACAACCCCGATATTCGCCGAGAGGACAGGCAACCAAAGGCGAGCGAGCCAGAGGAGCCGGCGAGTCAAGAACTCGCCAAGTGCTCGCTAGGAGCCGGCGAGTCAAGAACTCGCCAAGTACTCGCTAGGAAGCGAGCGAGTCAAGAACTCGCCAAGTGCTTGCTAGGAAGCCGGCGAGTCAAGAACTCGCCAAGTGCTCGCTAGGAAGCCGGCGAGTCAAGAACTCGCCAAGTGCTCGCTAGGAAGCCGGCGAGTCAAGAACTCGCCAAGTGCTCGCTAGGAAGCGAGCGAGTCAAGAACTCGCCAAGTGCTCGCTAGGAAGCGAGCGAGTCAAGAACTGGCCAAGTGCTCGCAAGGAGGCGAGCGGGTCAAGTGTTCGCTAGGAATCGGCCAAATTACCCTGTCACCCTTGGTGGTCTGCCTTTAGCCTCTCCAAATAGCGGAGTTTGGCTGTTAGCAGACCCATTTGGGGTGCGGATAGTAAAATCAAGAGGCGGAATCCTGCTATTTGCAGGCCAGATCAGAAAATCTATAAATAGGACCTCAAGGGCACCTTTGGAGAGGATCTCACTTCAGCTTCCCTCTCCTTATGCTTTCTTTGGTTAGCATTTCCAGAGCTCTCCAAGGTGCCCAAGTCTCAGCTTTGGCTTGGGAGGGGAAGCGCTCAATGATCTTCCGGGTTAGTGGAGGGATCTCCTCGCTGTGACCAAGGTCTTAGTCAGTTTCCTAATCTTCCGCCTACCCTCCTCGAGGGATTAGTAAGGACTAGCCGCCCCTCATCTTGGTGAGGGCCCCGAGCTCTACGAGAGACCGAGAAATCGGTTTCAACACTTTAAGGTGCTTATAGAGGTCTATTTATAGATTTTGAAAATGGTTTGCGGATAGCGGCCTCCGCCTTTTAGATTTTAATATCCGCCACCATATTTGGTTTGCGCACAGTGTTATCCCACTGTTCGAAAAGGCTAAGGGCAGACCAAAGCAACCTTGGGAATGGACCACCCCCTGGGGGCGATTGCTCCCCTTCCTGGGAGCACTCACCCTTGCCATCAAGGGCTAGGCGAGTGCCCTATGAGACATGCACACACATTCTTTCCCCTTTACTGCCTGGCGAGTCCATCTATTACCTGATGCTCGCCTCAGAACCTGTCTCCCCTTGGCGAATACCTTCTATTGCCGGTGTTCCCCCAGAGTCTTCCTCATGGGCGAGCACTCCTTGCCCTTGGTACTCGCCCCTTGGTCAGGACTCTGAGATTCTGGTCATGTTGCGGGTCGCTTAGGGCTCTTGGTAGACCGGTTTACTTGAACCACCTTAGCTCGGGAGTGAACCAAGCACGCAAACAGTCAATTTGAGATTCGCTGATTACACTGTGACTTCTTAGCGTGGAAAACCCGGAAAGGGTAAAAAACCACGTGGCCGGAGCTGTGCCGACCAAACTTCCACTATCTTCTGGGGGGTTACAATTATAGACTTAGAAGTCGAGCGCGACAGGTCGCTGCTCGTTACAATATTAGAGAGAGAGAGAGAGCGTTCTGAGGGTGACAGGCCACCTCTCGAAAAAAACTAAGTATTTTCCTTCTGAGAACGGTAGAGGACGAAAGTGAGAATGCCTTGTCCGCTTTCGTGAAGACGAAAGGGAGAGCGTTGTGTCCGCTTTCGTGAGAGCGAAAGTGAGACTGCCGAGTCGCCTTTCGGGATGAAGGAAAACTTCAAGTCCACGAAGGAGATCTTCAAGCGCCGAAGGAGAAATCCGTGGAAATCTTCAAGGAGCACTCTCTGGTCGAGAAGGCAAGGTCCCTTGAAATGAAGCCCTGGGGCTCATTTTAAAGCTTTGGTCGGGGGTAGCCTGGTAATTTTGCCGTTGTAACCACCGTAACTACATTGTGGACGAATCATATTTTCCGGTTCAGAGCCCACGGATCACCATTTTTCGTAAATGACCATCCTGCCCTTCGAGGAAAGGCGACAAGCTGTTCCTGAAAAGTGAGAAACAGAAAAGACAAAAAGTGAGCATGCTAGAAAGACAAAAAGTGAGTGCGTTGGAAAGACGAAAAGTGAGCTGAGCGCGCTCAGAAGCGTTTTGAGCGCGCAACGAACGGAGAAGCAATCTAGGCGACTAGGGAAGCGTTCTGAGAATGCTCAGAAGCACTCCACGCCCGCATGAGCGCGGAGGTGTTCTGAGTGAACAGGTGAGCGGTGCTGGAACACAGTCGTCATGCGGTCGAGTTGTGGCTCCCAGCGAACGCGTCTATTTGGAAGGTGGGAACCGAAGCCCTCGAGGGAGGAGAACAGGCTCTGCTTGCCCTAGACAGGGGGGATGCAGTTTGGACTGCATCCCCCGCGACCCCCCGGGGGGGAGGGGGGGTGCGGCTTGGCCGCACCCCATGGGGTGGTGCGGCTTGGCCGCACCCCATGGGGGGTGCGGCTTGGCCGCACCCCACCGTAGTGGGGTAGGGGGCTATCCGCACCCCACTTAGTGGGGTGCAGACTAACCGCACCCCAGTAGTGGGGTGCGGTATTTGGCCTCGCTCAGCGCTGCTCCGGCCGTGAAATACGCGCGCGGCGGAGTTATGATCATGGGTTTGACCATTCGTCCCACTAACTCCACTCCTCCTTAGTGGGGCTTCTCTCTAACCGCACCCCGGATCTCCTATAAGTGCACGGCTCCGTATCAAGTTATACTCGCCTACTCCTGCAAGCCGGTCCAATCGCGTCCACTCGTCAAATACGAGGTTGTGCACTATTGACATTTTAAATTTTTCTTAGATTGATGCCTAAAACCTGAGAAACTTAGCGGTTCACTATTATTTTTTGATTTAAAATTATAGTGCTCGGCCTAAGCGGAAATCCTAGTTCCGCCACATTTGTGAACCAAGACCAAGTGGAGTCTCCATCGTCCAAGAGAGAAAGTTGACAAGCCGGAGATGGACCGATGCTGGAGATGAAGTCAAAGGAGTGAAGGAAGAAGGTGATGAAGCGGTTGATGTCGGAGCACTGCTCGGCGGTGAAGACGCGGAAGCGCTTGACGGAGATGTCCGAGAGGTTTTCGATCGCCGGCGAAATGAGAATCGCACATGATTTTATGATTTTATGATTTGCTAGTAACCAATTTTTGTGATTTGCTAAAATGAAAATAAATTTGATAGTAACAACACTTTTTTTAATTTAAAATCGGAATTATGCATCAGCCGCAACGAAATTTCTTGGGACCGGAACCCGGACGGAAATTTTTCCGCCCGGGCGATCTCCTTTTGATTTCTGGTCTACTTTTAATATCCTGAAATGACTTTCTCTTTCTATCTCCGTCGTCTCACGCGCAAAAAAGTGAATGCGAGCCATTCCCTCCTCATTCGCCCGAGACAAGATTTTTGAAAACAGGCTCCGGTTCCAAAAATAGCGCTCCAGAGGGCCCATGAGTTACGGACAAGGAGTTCGGGGTAAAATTTGATACGACATTTAATTATACAAAATGGCATAAATGTTTGTCTGCGGTCAAAAGATTATATGCTCGAAAGCTCCGCCTTCTGCTATAAAAATAATGATCCATGGATAGAGGAGGAGTTCCAGTCGCTGCCGCCATGAACTCCTTCTCCATGGTATGGATGGAATGCAAGATTTCGAGCTTCGTGAGAGCATTATTTGTGAGCTCCAAGGAAGAAGAAGAAGAGGATGTGAGTAGCGATGGAACAGCATGCGTTATCTGTCTCTGCAAGATTGAGAGAGCGGGAGAGGATGGGATGACTACTGGTGCCGTTGATATTGCTTTGAGATGCGGGCATGTGTTCCACAAGCAGTGTTTTGATGGCTGGATGAAGATCAAGAGGGGGAAGGCGCCGATGTCTTCAAGTAAAACTACATGCCCCCTTTGCAGGGCTAGGATCGACCAAGGAGGAGATGTTAATGGACGGCTAAGATCTCCGGGCAACTCCAATGATTGTATTGTTATTTCTCCATTTTCTCCTAATTCAAGGATTAGAGATTTGTGCTGGATTAGGTGAGCAATATATCATCCAATATATATATAATATGAGTGAGAGAGCAGGGGAACCCCAAGATCACGATGGTGTCGCGGTGCCACAGCGAATCCTCTGCTGGTATTCCTGGAGTGCATTTGAAGATTGATCGGTATCTGAGTACTGAACTGTGGGTGTGCAAGCGGCAGGAGCGCCGCCCACTGCGGCAACGTCATGATTAGGGTACTGTCGTGGCTGCTCGATGTTCCCAATATTATAAAATTGTATTAACTACAACTTAAAATTTTAGTATATTTATATATATCATAAAATTGTGTATGTTACATAGATGATGTTTTGTTGATTAAGGGCATTGTATTAACGCTATATGTAAGCTATTCAAATTTCAATATAATTTTTATTTTAATAATATCTTTATATTTGTGTGAGAGGAAGTGGAATTTTTTTTTAAACACTATACTCTGCAATGCGATGAACGACTACGATTGCTTTGAGGGTCCTCCATAGTTATATCACGAGCCTCACAAGTATTTCTTTGTATATAGTATATTAAAATGAAAATGTTGTCTTTGATAAATCATTTAAAATTGTAAAATATAGTTTTATTTACACCGGTCAAGCAGTTACGACCGCATGAACTAGATCTTAATTAAGGCCCGATTCATGCGGTCGTAACCGCTTGACCGAAAATAAGTCCCCCCAAATGAAGCCAAAGTCTCTTTGCCTGTAATTGTTTGAGCGGTTTTTTTTTTTCATTTTTGGTGTAGAAAAAATGTTAACCTCGAAGTACTTGTTTGGTAAACCTTCATTCTCACCGCTATAAAATGTTATATTTGGCCTTCAATGTCAACGCAGCCCCCTCACTCTATTTTCACCGCTCTCATTCTCAACGCTTCAAAATCCACTACCGAAACAAAACAAAGCCTGATGTTGTCGGCTCAGGCTTGTACAATCATCGATCAGAGTTGAGTAAAAAATTTCTGTTTCAGAAAATTAAGAGGGGAGATGACAAAGAGCATTTTTGAAAAAAAAAAACGCTGCTATTAGCATCGCAGTTTTAGCTAGTCGCACCACTTTTTCCTAATTTTTCGCGCATTTTAGAAATATGTCTTGTACATGCATTTTTAGGAAAATTGTCCAACATGAAAGTTGTAGATTTCGACGAGATCTACAACTTTCGTGTTGAACACTTTTCCTAAAAATTCATGTACAAGGTGTATTTCCAAAATGCGTGAAACCTGGGCTTATTTCCAAAGTACGTCTTGTACATGCATTTTTAGGAAAAATGTTCAACATGAAAGTTGTAGATCTCGTCGAAATCTACAACTTTCATGTTGGACAATTTTCCTAAAAATGTATGTACAAAGCGTATTTCCAAAAGGCGCGAAAAATTAGGAGAAAATACAGTGCGACTAACCAAAACTACGGTGCTAATAGCAGCGGCCAAAAAAATCATGTGTGCACGTACATCAGTAACACAACTGCTACAAATTCCAACAAATGATATTTTATGATTGTTTGAATGAATTAATTTTTTTTAAGAGCTTTTAAAAAAGAACTATTTTAGAGGCTTTTTGAGAAACTATCTAACAAAGTTTTTTAAAAATCGTTTTATCTCTTTTTAGTTTTTTTCTCTTTTATTCACTTCATTTCATTACATATCAATCAAGCATTTTCGTCCGATTGTGCATTTTCAATCGGGCACACGTTTTTTGCCCGTGCGGTCGTTTTATGCCTGGGCCGCCGTTTTTCACCAGACGAGTGTTTTTTTCGCTCGAGCGGGCATTTTTTGTCTGGGTGGTCGTTTTCCACCCAGGTGAACAATTTTCTCCGGTGCGCTCGCTGTTTTCGCTCGGGCGCACGCATTTTATCCGGGCGCGTGCTTTTTGCCCGGGAGTGTGTTTTTCGTCCGGGCGGCCATTTTTTCGCCAGGGCAGCCGTTTATTCGCCCGTGCGGCCATTTTTCGCCCATGAGGTCATTTTTCGCCCAGACAGTCATTTTTTCAAGGCGCGCGTTTTTCGCCCGGTTGGTCGTTTTTAGCCCTGGCGGTCATTTTTCACCCCGACAGTCTTTTTTGCTCAGGCGGCCATTTTTCGCTGGGCCGTGCGTTTTTTTCACACTGGCACGCGTTTTTCTCCCGGGCGGCTGTTTTTTGCTCGGGCGGCCATTTTTCGCCTGAGTGCGTTTATTTTCGCCTGTGGCGACATTTTTCGCACGGGCACGCGTTTTTTCTTTCGGGAGCACGTTTGTTGCTCAAGCGGCTGTTTTTCGCCTGAGCGTGAGTTTTATCGCTCGTGTTATTCACACTGGAGGCCATTTTTCGACCAGGATGCCATTTTTCGCCCGGGCGATTGTTTTTTGCCCGAACGCGCGTGTTTGCCCGGGCGCGCGTTTACGCCATTACGCGTATTTTCACCAACATTATATTTCAATATTTTTATTTTAAAAAATAGCTTTCAAACAAATGTTCTACTAAACAGTTTAAATAAAAAAGCTTAATTCGATAAACATTTAATTAAGAACAGACTCTACAAATAATATACAATTTTCTTATCAACGCTTTTCAAGCATCTTTATTCTCAAAGCTATATTCGATCCGCATTCGATCAGCAGATTTCAGATAAGCATAATTGTCCTAAATAGAACCAAAATTAAGATGATTCTGATTTTCCACACCCAAACACTAGGAAAAAAAAGATGTTGTTATAAGCAAATCTTTTTTGGTTGCTAGCAAACCAATTTCTATGAGTTATTACGCGTCTTTTGAAAATACGTTTTGTACATGTATTTTTAGGAAAAGTGTTCAACACGAAAATTGTATGTCTCGTCGAAATCTACAACTTTTGTGTTGAACACTTTTCCTAAAAATGCACGCACAAGGCCCTAAAATTGCCCTGATCGTAAGTATAGTGAATTTTTGAAAATAACAAGAAAATATGCCTTGTACATGCATTTTTAGGAAAAGTGTTCAACACGAAAGTTGTAGATCTCGACGAGATCTGCAATTTTTCTGTTGAACACTTTTCCTAAAAATGCATGTACTAAACGTATTTTCAAAAGACACGTAATAACTCATAGAAAATGATTTGCTAGCAACCAAAAAGGATTTGCTTATAACATCACCCAAAAAAAATCATCCAAATAATGCAGAACAAATATTTATTTTTGGCAATGGGACAAAATTTACGTTGGAGTTTTAATATATATATTTATTTTGAAAATGTTTAGGCTCTCTTTGGCGTGATGGTGGGACCACCCGACCTCACCTATGGAACTTCAACCACTTTTATGATCAAAATTAGTTTTTTTCTTGGTGGTGGGCATAATCATTGTCATGTCAAACATACATGTAAACACAAACAAAAATGTCGCGCCAAATGGATAAAGCAATGTTGTGATTTAAATTCTACCATACAACAGAGAGACAAGTTGTCGGAGCTTTCTTCCAAACTCAAGTTAGAATATTATACACGTCAATTATTAGTTATTTATATATTTTTAAAATAAAAATTATTGATAGTTATCTATAATATTTATAATTGGAGACAGACTGCGAATAGCGCAAGTATCACAAAAATGGGGTTGTGGATAGGCAGATAGCCATGCAACCTCCATTATGAGAAGTGCTCATAATATTGGAGGAGTGAGCAACCTCCCATGACCGCGAAAATCACCCACTATCGTCGGGGTCGCACGCGCACGGACGCACACCCTCGGCCGCACCTCCCAAACCGACGGCCGCCCTGTGTCCTCGTCGGCGCACGGCCGGACAGCCAGCTCCAGTCGCGCGGAAAAAGCGGCGCGGCCAACGCCACGCGGCCCCGACCGCGCGGCCATGGCCCCACGGGCCCCACGACCCTTGGCGCGCCGCCGCCGCCATGCGCCCCCTTGCGCCAGGCCCTGGGCGCTCCGCCCCGCGCCCTTCCTCGTCGCGCCTCCCCGGGCGCACCACTGACACCTCCTAGGCTGCATGACCCAGGGGAGTCTTTTCGCGCGCGCTGCCCGCGCTAAGTCTTCGCGCTCACACAAGAACGTGGAACTCTCCCGCGTTCACAAGAGAGCACAGAACTTCTCCGAGCTCGCGCAAGAACGTCGACTTCCTTCTAAGCACGTACTGCATTTTACCTTCTTTGCCTCTCTTCTTGACAAAGATTGCAGGTTTCTCCGCGTTCAACCATGTCGCCTTCACAGCTGCCCGAACTGCCCGGGGGACAAAACAGTCATATCTAAAAAATGACGATCTGTGTGCTCCAGATCGACGATCGTGATTCACCCGTCAGGTGGTTACGGTGGTTCCATAGGCAGAATTACCGGACTACCCATGTTCAAAACGCTATAAAAGGAGTCCTGAGCCTTCATTTGAAGATATTATGCCTTAAGCACCAGAGAGAAGCTTCTTCGAAGAATCCTTCAAAGTTCTCCTTCGGCGCTCGAAGACTCCCTCGAAGATCTCCTTCGGAGGCGACTTGAAGATCTCACTTTCTGCTAGAGGCGACTCAAGCGTCTCACTTCTTCCTCCACCAAATACTTAGCTTCGTGAGTGGTGACCTGTCACCCTCGTGCAGTCTTTTACAACTGTAACGAGAGGCGATCTTTGCCCCCCCCCCCCCCCCCCCCCCCCCCCCCGAGATCTTTACTTTTACTTGTAACACACTGAGATATAGTGCAGTTTGGTTGACACTGATTCAGCCACGTGGTTTTTCACCCTTTCTGGGTTTTCCACGCTAAAAAGTCTTCTTGCTAGCTGCCAATTCTCTACTTTGATTGTTTGTACGCTCGACTCACTCTAGAGCTGAGACGATTCAATTCAACCGAACTACGAGAGCGTTGAGCGACCCACAACAAATATATATCTCATCTTCTCTTCGTAAACTTTGTATATACTACTATTTCCATAACCATTCGTAGATTTCAACGCCTAGTTTCTTTTTTACATGAACCAATAACAATTTTCCTTGGATGTTGCTTACCCAGAAATCGGCGATCCCTCCATGGCAACCAAAGCAACTTTGGGCGACCACATCTGTTCCTGCGCGTTAGCCTCGGGCGGCCCCAGACGGTCTCAGCAGCATTCCGGGTGATCTCCCTCCTTGCGACCTCCCTCCGGGCGATCTCCCTCTGCCGGGCGATCTCCTCCCTGTCGGTCGCATATATCTCGGGCAGCTCGTTATTCCTGGACCTTCCCATTTGGGCAGGCCCCCGCGCTGATAAATAGAGGGGTAGGGGGTACCAGAAAAGGGACTTTGGGAATTTTCCATCCCCAGTCTGTGACTTAAGCGATCTCAAGTTTTCAGGCTGCAACGACCTCTTCCCCCTTGCTTGGGTGATCGATCCCTCGACAATCTCAGTGACTTCAGCTCCCATCGATCCCAATGACCTCTTTCCTGCTCACGACCATCTCTTTTCTCCCTCTCTTACTCCTTCACTTGTGGCTCAAAGTAACCGTCTGTTCAACAGTTACCCCCCTTAAAGGTGCAAATAAGGCCTCCTGGGCCCAGACCCCCTGGGCCCGGGCTTTTTTGATGTTGGACCCAGGCCAGGCCTTGCTTAAACTGGGCCCAGGCCGGGCCCGCTGTGCCCGCAAAATTGGGCCCAAGAAGGCCCCCAAAAGCAGCAGGCAGCTGCCAAAAGGGCAGCTAGTTGCTGCCGTGGAAGCAAGTCTGCTAGGCGGCCAAGCCCAACATTAAATGCTAGGCATGACCGCCCATCATTTAATAAATGTTGGGCAAAATTTAAACGGGCTTATTGCCCGGGCGGGCCTGGCCCGGGCCGGGCACAAGGCCAGGCCCTGCTGTACAACCCCGTATTCATGGAGTGGGTCCCTGGGTCCCCAAAGGTTCAAAAGGCATGCAAGGTAGGTCAAGAAGAGCACTCGCCCAGGTCAGGAGAGGCAGGGGAGCCTCAGGGCGAGTGCGAGCCTCATTCGCAATGCACTCGCTCACTTAGGAGTGTGAATGCTCGGGAGGCCAGGAGAGTGAGGGTGAAACCCCACTCGCCAAGCAAGCCAGGTATCAGGCGAGTGGTGCCCCCACGTACCACTCGCCAGTGGAATCTAGTGTGCGAGAGGCCCGGTGAGTGGTGCCTTCACGGACCACTCGCCCAGAAGGTTTTAGTGAGGAAATGACCCAAATACCCTTTGTGGGCTGCCAATAGCCCTTCATAACATCGGAGTTTGGCTGTTAGCAGACAAGTTTGTGGTGCGATTAGCAAAACTAAAAGGCGGATTTATGCTATTTGCAGAACGAACTAGAAAATCTATAAATAGACCCATAAGGGCACCTTGGAGGAGATCAGATCTTTTTGGCTCTCTCCTCCTAGCTAGTTTTGGTTGGCTCGTATTGCCTTCCAAGGTGCCCTGTTGAGCATTGGTTTGGGAGGGGAAACTCTCTAAGATCTTCCGGGTGTGTGGCGGGACCTCCTCGCTACAGCTTTGGGTCTATTCGTTTTTCTTCATCCACAGTCAAGAGTGCAAGTGAGGAAGAAGTATGTGTGGGCTACACCCCCCCCCCCCCCCCCCCCGTGGGTCCAAACTCAAGAGAGCGGTTGACAGTTTCAACATTTTTGGTGCGGTGAGCGTAGACCCTAGCCTACATAAGAAAATCTTTAGCTGAGCTCCATGACTGGTGGTAAGGAAGAATGATCTGACTCAGGCCACTCGCAAGTGGGGTGACGTTGGGAATGTTCGGAGACTTCAAGCGGGAGGTCCTGCAGACACTACAGCTCGCATTCACCACGACAAGTGAGTTCGAGACACCCACAGTCCCGATGGTCGCGCCCAAGCAGATATGCGAGAACGCTCCCGGTCAGCGACCCAGAAAGGAGGTGGCGGCGGAAGTGAGTGGGCGAGATCTCCCAGGGCAATAACTCTTCCCCAGCCCGGTGAGTGCTGAGGTGTGTGAGCTGACTCCGTGAGTCCACACGACTCGCCGAATGGGGGAAGGAAGCCCCTTCTGTGAGCTGATCCTCTCAGCCCCAGTTTCGGAAGGGTTCAGGGAACCAGTTATGTCTTACAATATAGGAAGGGATGACCCGGTACAACACGTTCAGTGGTTCGAGGACGCCGTCTCCATCAAACAAGTGTTGGACGCATTTAAGTGCCGATTCTTCGCCATCACCCTGAAGTAAAAAGCTCAGGGCTGGTTTCACCAACTACCCTCAAGCTATATTTACTGCTTCGAGGATCTTCAACGGTAAATCCTCCTGAGGTTCTCGACGTCCAAGAAGAGAAAGAAGGGAGTGGAGTTCCTGTTCGCGGTCAAGCAGGGAGTGGACGAGACGCTGGGGAGTTACGTGGATAGGTTCCACGAGGAAATGCTCTTGATCGATGAAGTGTCGGGGCACACCCTGATGCTAGCCTTTATCTTACGACTCCGCGAGGGGTTCTTCAGGGTAGAGCTGAAGAGGGTGTAACGGCCCAACATGTGAATTGATGCAAATGGATAAGAAAAAACTCAATTTAAATTATTATTATATATATATCCCTTATGATGAAAATATAAATCAGTGCCAACTCGACATAACTTTGAAAGTTGAGTATGAATTTAATTTACGCGTTGCGGCGCTCGAAATGTTCGATCGGAATATGAACTTTTCTTATAGGTATAAATGTTGGCAATCTACAACGATAGATGTGAAGAGATTTATATGGCAAATGATTACTGCATATTTAATTATACTTTGGTTTGCCAATAGTGTTTTGGCGGCGTTAAAATCGGTGGTTAATAACTGAAATGGGTGTGCCAATAGATTAAATTGGTAGCTGTTAATGGTGTGCTAATAGAGGTTAATAATAGATGTGACTTAGGTTTTATGTAAGGCGGCGGAGGAAATAAATCGGGAAGCTTCTGTTCATTTGGATCAGCCGACGCCCTCTCTCGTTCTCTCATTCTCGTTTTCTCTTAGGGCTGATCTCGCCGAGCTCTCTCTTTCTCTCTAGATTTCTCCTGGACGGAAATAGCTTATGCGCCGGTCTTACTGTTCCTCTGGTCGCTCTCTTTCCCTGAAGGAGTTATTAGTGATGGGTGTTGTTTGGCCGTTTGAAGCTCCTGTTGGGACTTTGGCCAGAAGTGTTGGGGCTGAATTTGTTTCACTATGAGCCCTCCTCTCCCCCCTCTTATGTCTCGAAATTTCATGGAATCCCAAGGGATTGGCTAATATCAGGTTTGGCAAGGAGTAGCTTGGCCTGGGCTTAGACGGACTTGTATGTATATGTGATGAATCGGTGTAGTGGTTCTACTCTTCTAGTTTCACTGTAAGCCTCCTCTTTGTTTCTTCTTCTTCCTTCCAGTTACTGATTTTGGTCTAGTTTGTTCATGCCCGGCTGGTTACATGATAAGTTTATCTCATGGGGTTTATTGAAAGCTTGCTTATGAGAAGGAAATTGTTGGCTTTATCAATTCCTGGTTTTGGGGGAATATCATGCAATTAAGAAAGCTGTTGTAAGTATTATGTTGGTGGGGGTTCCTCCTTGCTATTTCATACCATTAATATTAGTATTGAGGGGATTCCGATTCACTGAAATTACTATGGTTTATGGGGAATTGTTAGTAGATCTACTGTTAACTGCCATGCTATTCATAATTGCTCTTGGGTTAGGAACGTTGGGTTTTACCTTACCTCCTCACATGCTGCTGCTATATATGTCTTACAATTGAGCTTACCTTAGCTATTATAAAGTTTTAATATATGTAGTGGCCGGTTATCTGAAGTTCTTGTTAGGACTTTAAATTAAAGGTTCCTTGAGACCTGGAGGATTTCTGAGGATGGTAGTCGGCTGTTATTACCCTATTTTGTTGTTATGGTTATGGCTTTATCAATATCGGGTCTGGGCTTGATTTGGATTGTTTATAGTTTATTCAGAACAGCTATAGTTCCTGACCGACTCCTTTTATTGCAAACAGTGAACATATGTTGGATGTAAATAAGTTAAAACAGTGGGTTGAAATAAGTTTTCTTATTGATTTGACCTTGTCTCTTTTATGGTTGGCTGGGTAAATAAGTAGCTTCCAAATGATGTCATCATATAAACAATGTTGTAACTATAGCAAGGTGCAACCATGATATAAACGACCCTAAATCATACGATTCCTATACAGATATTGTGAAGGATGGCATCTCAAAATAGACATGGCAACGACATGAATTGCTATAAAAGTAAAGAACGACTGATGGTGAGAGCTACCTATTTCATTTAAGCTTTACTGCTTTATGTTCTTTTTACATATACACTTTTATGATACTGAATGGTAAATGCATAGTTGCTATCACTGATAATTAATGTCGCTATATTGTATGGCCTTGATAAAGGCAAACAGGCGAATTACTTCTGAGGGGATTATCGAATATGAATAACTCATTATTATGTAAACGTGTCGACACGAGGTTATATTATGGGCGACTTGAATATGCATGCACATGAATGACCCTTCGGGGTAAAGGACCCTTCTGGGTATCTAAGGACCCTTCTGGGTATCTAAGGACCCTTCGGGGTAAAGGACCCTTCGGGGTAAAGGACCCTTCGGGGTATCTAAGGACCCTTCGGGGTAAAGGACCCTTCGGGGTATCTAAGGACCCTTCGGGGTATCTAAGGACCCTTCGGGGTATCTAAGGACCCTTCGGGGTAAAGGACCCTTCGGGGTAAAGGAAAAAGGAAAAAGAATTCGAATCGCCCCTAATATATCCTAAGAAAAGAAACGTTCATGGAAATACTGAATTAAAGAGTTATAATGGTACATGGATAAATGTTTATAGACATGAAAACTGATATGAAGTTATGTATGTACACCACTTCCATGATATAGATACCGTTATGATACTTGCATTGTTTACATGTTCCATAGCTCATATGAATGCTATAGCTCCTTATACTGTTTATGATTATTGAAATGTTTCCCCCAGTCATTATGTTCTTTCATAGACATACTGATACATGGAATTATTGCTTACACTGATATACTGATACAAGGATTAATTGCTTATACGGATACACTGCTTAAGGTTATATTGTTACATGATAGGATTATGATTCTATACTGCTCATACTGTTTTAGTGATACTAACATGTTTGTATAATAATATGTTTCATAAGGTCACTACTGTGACAAATAAATGGTTAGTATGAAAAACATGTTTTAAAATGCGTAAGTTTTACTTTAATTATTTACAGCAATGAAAGAGGTATATCCTCACTTAGTCATATTTTTATGACTAAGCCCGTCGTCAAATTTTATAGGTATCGGACGTGACTTGGGATACGCAAAACCAAAAGAACTGATTATGGATAAAAAGAAAAGATTCAGCGAATAATGTAAGGTATGAAAGTAAATTTATATTATGTGTTGTTTATTGCATATTCACTAGCCTTACTTCAACCTGGGACACATGTAAGAACATAGCTTAGATACAGATATATGTGGGGTCTAAATAGGGGCCTCACAATTTGGTATCAGAGCTAGGTTTGCAAGAAGTTCGGTTGTAGTGAGTACGGAATAAGCACACATGATAAGATGATAAGAAGATCGATTATAAACATTTAGTAATTTAGAATCGGGTTAACTGGAATTAAGTCGAAAGGGTTGAAAAGCATTTATGAGAAGATAGAAATGAAATGAAATGTACATGAACCTAAAGCCACATGAAACCAAGTACTATTTGACATTGTTTCTACTGCATGAGTCAATCCAAATGTCTTTAAGGAGAAATGTCTGCGTATTGTTTGCGTTAGACAGAGGAATAAGATAAACATGGAATAGTTGAAAAGGCCATATGTACATAGTTGTATCTTTCTTTAATGTGAAAAGAGAGGTATGTAAATTGGTTGAACATGTAGCGAAGGGTGTAGAAATGATGAGCTCTAATTTTTTTTTTCAAGAAACAAATGTTTATTGTCCATGAAGACATTTCTAAACATCTGTAGAAAAGTTAAATAACGATATTCACTTTTAATATTTTAAAACTTTTTGCAATAGCGAGAAGAAGTAAAAGTGAATGAAATGAATATGCATTGTAAGTTTACCTTCATCTTATATGACATACATCATTTAATTTGAATCAACGTGTATGGTTATAGCTAAAAGCTATAAATGTATGTCGTACTAATACTATGTCATGACTTCAATGAATGTGACAATAAGTGACGCGTTAGGAGTTATAAATGAAACTGAGAACGATAAAAAAAAGGAAGTTACAAATGATAACAACGTAAATATGAAAATACGATGCTACGGAAAAGACAGTCTACAGAAATTAGATGTAATTGCAAGTAAGAAACAAATTCTTCATATATGAAATTGTATTCAAGCAATGATGAAAGTAATATTACAAAGTGACGACTTTTATAGCAATAAAATGTGGCATATGACGACTGAACAATGAAGGCGATGGTGTCTATATATTGACTAATATGGGCAACGACGACACGTAATTTTGGATAATATATATTAACTTCTACACCTAAAAGATAGGATAAAAAGGTAACATTGAGGTGTGAAAAGAGAAGTGTGTCATGAAGTTTAGAAATATGTGATGGTGAATGAAACAAAAAGTTGTTGGGTTTAAATTAATTTTAGATCGAATAAATGTTATGTCTAGATGAAAGGGCAAATATCAACATATAATTAAGAACTTGATGGAAATATCGTTGAAGGAAAAGCTACTAATAGTTCTTGTTCTTGTGGTCTCAGTTAGGACGTAAAAGATGATCTGATCCATCATATGGAGCTACTACTCCAATGGTTACAATAAAAAGATGATGTCTACCATGAGGTTTCAAATGAGTATAACATATCTTTTCACTCAAATGAACATATAACCTTGATAACAAAGGCACATGAAGTGTATCAAAGATGGAATGAATATATGAAAGTGGTCTAGTGAATGAAGAATGCACAGATAAAATACACGATTGTTTTCAATGCAAGCACGCTTAAATATCTATAGGAAATTGAAATAACGACATTCGATGTAAAAGCTATGAAGGCCATATGAATTATACATAAAGATCATGAAATACTGACTGCTAAGAATAAAAGGAGAGTGTTATGATGAGTATGTAACATTGAAGGAAATGAATAAATAAAGTAAAGACTATAATGAATTGTAATGTCACTTTCACTCTATATAAGATATCTTGGATTTCGGCCGAATCTTTGATACGTTATATGGATTTGAAAGAGGCGTCACAAAAATAATGTTAGAAAGATAAAGGAAAAGAAACAAGATAAAGAATTACAACATGATAAATATCTGACCCTTAGTTCACGACAAGTTTAAGGGATTGAAAAGTTAACTTCGAGTTACACGTCAGCTTTTCTTGTCATGGAGACACTGTTAAACGTCCGTAGAAAGGTTACATGACAATATTCATTGTCAAAGCTTTGAGATCATTTGCAAGCCATAGTTAAGGAAATGAGTGTTGATTGAAGTCTATCTTTATCTTATATGGCATATATGGTTTTGAACAAAATGTTACACACACAGGTAAACTGAAAATGAAATAAGGTTACGCGTTAAATTGTTTACAAAGTGTGTCGTTTCAATCCTATGTGAGGACTTCAAGAAATGTGAAAATAAGTGAGACGTTATAAGCTAAATGAAATCGAGATTGAAGTAAAGAATAAATGATAAAAGGAATTTGCAAATGCGAACAACGTGAATATGAAAGTATGATGCGACAGAAATGATAGGATACTGAGATACAAATTTAAATCAACGATTTAGGAATTTGTCCTTCGGATAGTACTATGAATAATGAAAGTCCTAATTGTGCGTTGAGTGACGAGTAAAATGACATGGGAAGTACATGAAACTGCTAACTGAAGATGAATATATGATAAACAAAGCGAGATAAAAGCAATGTGATTACACTGATATATAATATGTACTATTGAATTTTTTTTTAAAAATCAACAATGATACGAGGAACGAGATTAATGATGAGTAATGATATGTGAGTAGGAAAAATGGTAAAGTGAGAGATCGCAATGTGCATAGTATGATGTTCTGATATACGTATAAAGATAAAAGTCCAAATATTGAATGAAGAAAAAAAAAGTTTTAACTGAAAGGTGCTACATGCTTCATGAACCATTTTTTTAGTTAAATGTGGCGGTTTGTCAATCGCTATAAATGTTGGAGTGCGGAAAACAAGAAAGCGAACGAAAGTTTGAATGCATCCTATTTTCGAGGACGAAAATTTCTATAAGAGGGGAAGAATTTGTAACGGCCCAACATGTGAATTGATGCAAATGGATAAGAAAAAACTCAATTTAAATTATTATATATATATCCCCTATGATGAAAATATAAATCAGTGCTAACTCAGCATAACTTTGAAAGTTGAGTATGAATTTAATTTACGCGTTGCGGCGCTCGAAATGTTCTATCGGAATATGAACTTTTCTTATAGGTATAAATGTTGGCAATCTACAACGATAGATGTGATGAGATTTATATGGCAAATGATTACTGCATATTTAATTATACTTTGGTTTGCCAATAGTGTTTTGGCGGCGTTAAAATCGGTGGTTAATAACTGAAATGGGTGTGCCAATAGATTAAATTGGTAGTTGTTAATGGTGTGCTAATGGAGGTTAATAATAGATGTGACTTAGGTTTTATGTAAGGCAGCGGAGGAAATAAATCAGGAAGCTTCTGTTCATTTGGATCAGTCGACGCCCTCTCTCGTTCTCTCATTCTCGTTTTCTCTTAGGGCTGATCTCGCCGAGCTCTCTCTTTCTCTCTCGATTTCTCCTGGACGGAAATAGCTTATGCGCCGGTCTTACTGTTCCTCTGGTCGCTCTCTTTCCCTGAAGGAGTTATTAGTGATGGGTCTTGTTTGGCCGTTTGAAGCTCCTGTTGGGACTTTGGCAAGAAGTGTTGGGGCTGAATTTGTTTCACTATGAGCCCTCCTCTCCCCCCTCTTATGTCTCAAAATTTCATGGAATCCCAAGGGTTTGGCTAGGATCAGGTTTGGCAAGGGGTAGCTTGGCCTGGGCTTAGACGGACTTGTATGTATATGGATGAATCGTTGTAGTGGTTCTACTCTTCTAGTTTCACTGTAAGCCTCCTCTTTGTTTCTTCTTCTTCCTTCCAGTTACTGATTTTGGTCTAGTTTATTCATGCCCGGCTGGTTACATGATAAGTTTATCTCATGGGGTTTATTGAAATCTTGCTTATGAGAAGGAAATTGTTGGCTTTATCAATTCCTGGTTTTGGGGGAATATCATGCAATTAAGAAAGCTGCTGTAAGTATTATGTTTGTGGGGGTTCCTCCTTGCTATTTCATACCATTAATATTAGTATTGAGGGGATTCCGATTCACTGAAATTACTATGGTTTATGGGGAATTGTTAGTAGATCTACTGTTAACTGCCATGCTATTCATAATTGCTCTTGGGTTAGGAACGTTGGGTTTTACCTTACCTCCTCACATGCTGCTGCTATATATGTCTTACAATTGAGCTTACCTTAGCTATTATAAAGTTTTAATATATGTAGTGGCCGGTTATCTGAAGTTCTTGTTAGGACTTTAAATTAAAGGTTCCTTGAGACCTGGAGGATTTCTGAGGATGGTAGTCGGCTGTTATTACCCTATTTTGTTGTTATGGTTATGGCTTTATCAATATCGGGTTTGGGCTTGATTTTGATTATTTATAGTTTATTCAGAACAGCTATAGTTCCTGACCGACTCCTTTTATTGCAAACAGTGAACATATGTTGGATGTAAATAAGTTAAAACAGTGGGTTGAAATAAGTGAAGTATCTAGTTGCCTACCTAAATCACCTAGAGGGGGGTGAATAGGTGATCTCTACGTCTTTTGCGGAATTAAAATATTAAACGTAAAGCACACCACAGAAAAGAAATTACAGCCACAGATAACATAGGAATTTATAGTGGTTCCCCGTACTTGGGTACTCCACTGCCGGCCTCGCCAATCTAGCACCACAGCTAGACTTGACTACTTTCTGAAACTCGGATCAAGAACGATCCTACTGTCTCGGAGTCAAAACTCCTACAAACTCAGAGAAAAACTTCTCTTACAACTCGGAGATAACAACTCCTACACCTCGGAGAACAACCTCTCCTACAACTCGGAGAACAACTCCTACAACTCAGAGAACAATCTCTCCTACGAGGATGATAAAAGTTTTGAACAAAACAATACCAGATCTGAAAGATAGAGGAGTATTCTTCCTTCTTCTTGAATGGCTTTAGGGAACGGAGAGGAAGAACTAAGATCCTTCAAATCTGACCTTTGCAATCCGAAACGATCCAATAGAGGTTGTAGTATCAGACCTTGGATCAATCGAATCTTCCCTGAATGAAATCGACAACTCCTATGAGAAGATCAATCTCCAAACGTAGGCGACGGCGAGGCGGCGCTTTTCTCGTTCTTCTAGATCGGGAAAGAGAATTAGGGCTTGAATGATTAGAGAACTTGTCTATGAAACCCCAAAACTAATCCTATATATAGTGAAAGGCAATTAAGGTATAAACCAGCCTTAAATGCTCTCAAGAAAGTCGTTAGGATCGGAAATGAGCGAACACGGGTCGTCAAGAACAGAGAACAGAGAAAATTAAGATTTAGACAGATGTCTCGAGACAAATGGGACTTCTCGAGACATGAAGTGTATCTCTCGAGAACAGAGGAAAAAGTAATCATCAGACCAAAGTCTCGGGAAAAGATGGATCTCTCGAGACATAAGGAATAGCTCTCGAGACCTACCAAATATCTCGAGACATCAGAAATCTAACTCTCGAGAACTGAGATAAAGAGGTCAAAAGATTTCAGACTCGAGTAAAGCAGGATCTCTCGAGACAAAGGAAATCTCTCGGTCCAGTAGTTCTCGAGACATGGTTGATCTCTCGAGACATCCAGATATAGTTTCCGGAAAGAGCAGAGGCTGAATCTCGAGACAAGCCTTGACTTCTCGAGACAAGCTCAATCTCTCGAGACATCCCTGTAGAAAAATTATCTTCTTTTTCTCCTTTTCTTTTCTTGACCACTTGCTGTAGCTGCACTCCAAGGTCTTCAATAGTCTTGAAAAATGAGGTGTATCTCAATAGAGAGATCACATATGAGTCATCACCATGTTTCATAGAATGAGGAATTACATTCTATGAAACTGTGTTTGCAGACTCATTGTGACCTGACATTGATTTACACTTAGCAATGGTCATCTGCAAAACCATACTTGGAAAAGCATATCAAATACAAAAGTAATTCAATCTTAGTTTAAGGGTGACTTCTCACAAATCAAGGTAATTGTGAAAACAATTCCCAACAATCTCCCCCTATTTGTAGAAGTCAGAACCCTTTACACTAAGGTGAATTACAACAATAAAGAATAAATAAGCTATACTACACAATGATATGGAAATAGACAATTAGAGAACATCAAATCAACAATTATATATATATATGAATTGAATTGTTTGGTAAACTTGATGTTCACAAAATCAGCATCAAAACAAATAGGTCTTGGCAGCAACAGCAACATTCTCCTTCAAGATCTTCTTTTCAACTTTTCTTCTTGTCTGGAGAAATAAGCATGAGGCTTGGGATGGTAAAACGGAGGGGGTTCCGGAGCATCAGCATTATTATACCCAAAAGCTCTGAAATGAATCCTTCGCTTCCTTTGAGCTGTCTCATGCTTCTCCCATTCAGAAGAACTGTAACATTCAGATCTGCTCATCTTGCCTTCATAAACTAACTTATAAGTTTCAAGAATAATATCTTTTGAGACTGGGCTCCAGAGTTCTGGATAACTTTTCTCAACTTTAGCCTTGTAAGAACCTGCAGAACTGGAGGAGGGAACAGATCTAGTAGCAGAGGGACCCTCACCATAACTTCTTTTTCTTTTAGACCCAGTCCTATCTGACTGATCTGCAACAGAAGGAGCCTTGCCAACAAAATCTTCTGGTCTAGGAGAGAACTGAGGAACAGGAACATTAGGATCAATTTCCAATTCAGGAAAGATCTGATTATGCAGCCACGTTGCTGTTTTGAAAGAGTAAGCATTAATATCAGCAACTTGCTTCAACATCCTGGTAGAGAACTGCTCAAACTGAGAATTCCATGAGCTTTGAAGAGCAGAAACTGAGCTTTCAACCAAATCTGTCATTTGAGCTACTATATTTTCCTCCCCCTTTCTGACTTCTACAGATAGGGTTTGGAGAGTATCATCTTTAAACTTGCCCACTTCATCAACAACTTTGAAAGTGTTGGCTTCAGCATCATTCAGCATAGTTTGTTGAAGTTGAGTTATGATTACAGTCTGCTTCAGCACAGTGCCTACACCGGCAGTTGCATGCTCCACTGACTTGCTTCCATGGCACATCAAATCTGAAAGATGTTCATAATTTGTCTTGATCTTGGCTAGCTCCCGACCAAACTCACTTTCCACTGAAGTAATCCTCCTGTGGACAGTCGTCAAGGAGTGTTCAAACTGTTCACTTTGCCTTTTTAGCATAGCCTCTATTTGTCCCAGAAGAGAACCTGCATCATGTACTGGAGGAGAAGAGTGAAAGGATGGTAGAGGAGCAGTAGGAGCAGCAATATGAGTATCTACTGGAGCTTCTTCATCACCAGGAATGTCTTCAATTTCACAAGAAGGTGCTACCTTACCGTCTTCACAACCTAGCTCATCCGGAGCATGCTTGGTTGTATCAATTTCTGACTCCCCCTCAACATGTACTGGGGAAGGTGTTGAAACATGTACTGAATCAACATCATCATCTTGAATGAAGGCAAAATCAGCACCAGACCCTGCCTGCTGGCCACTGGGACTGTGCACAACAGAGGGTTCTTGTTGAATATCCATGAGAACAGCTGCCACTGCCTCATTTGCCAAGGAGGCTTCTTCTTCAGTAACTGAAGGAGGAGGAGATGGAGGTGGTGGAACTGAAACTGTAATGGGAGTTTGAGATGGTGAAGGAATATTATCGAATGGAACTGATGAAACTGCTGGATCTAATGGAACTGGTGGAGGAATGGAAACTTCTGGAGCTGAGGAGGGCTGGCCTTTGGTCTTTGAACGGATTGGCAGCTTAGCTCTGCCTGAGGCTTTAGGTCTAATCTGAGGAGGAAAGGGAAATGAGGGTACTACAGGTACCTGGCCTTCAGAGGGAATACCAGCTTCTGCAGACTGCTGAGGCTCCCCCTCAGAAACTGCACTAGCCACTCCCGGCTTCTTGATCCGAATGTCCCATCTCTGCATGGTGACGACATCGATCTTCTTGAGGTGATGAATAACTGCACCTTTGGACATGTCAAAAATGGCAGAATTGAGCTGATTCAGAAACAGAGTGATGATCCTTGCAAACTTTGGAGAGCTGATTGAGGCCTTGATGTTGGAGAACAAGATTGAGGCCCAATCTCTCTTCTTCCCAGTGACTATTCCAACCATCAGAAGAAAGGTCTCTTCAGACACATGCCCCTGTGTGCCTTGCTTGCAAAAGAGAACTTTTAGAATTATATCCACCATGAGCTTGCCTGCATCATTCATCTTGCTCCTTTTAACAGCAGAAAAGTCTGATTCCAGACCACAGTATCGAGCTGTTCTCAACCAATCACTGTCACTTAACTCTTCTTCAAAATCAACTTTAGTGAGGTGCAAATATTTCACAAGGGTCTTGGGAGACATCTTGATTTTGATCCCTTTTACGAAAGAGACCAACATTCTTCCGTCCTTGATAGCCTTTGCATTCTTGAAGAATTCTTCAACCTCATCAAATAGGATACGGCAAGGGTGCTCAAGAACAAATTCCAAACCGGCGGCATCAAGCATACAGAAGAGATTCTGGAAGTCCTCGGATAAATCGGCAATACCCGAGCGAACAACCTCATTGCCAACTCCGATCTTGGGATTTGAGGAGGGAGCCATCGAAGGATTGGAGAGGAGGAGAAGAACAGGGGAGACGATCCACTTCCGAGAACCACGAAGTCGTCCAGTCGCCGCTCGAGAGGAAGTCGAAGGGTCGAGGTCTCGGTGTCGAAGGTTTAGTGAACATCAAAGTTTCCGAGAGGATGTTTATATATATATATAACCTTGATTTGACGTTTTAGGTGACATTTTTGTTTTTAAAAAAAAAAGAAAACGGCACATACCTGAGTTCCGGAATAGTTTAAAACAGACCTATGTCTCGAGACATCGGCTATGTCTCGAGAACTCTGGAAACTCTGCGCGGTTTGACTTGTTCTGATGTCTCAAGAGATAGATTAAGTCTCGAGACATTACCATTTCCCGAGTTCTGACTATGTCTCGAGAGACTTGTCATGTCTCGAAAACTCCCAGAAGTCCTTTAGATTTGTTTCGAGATCTTGAAGTGACAGAGTTATCGAGAGACGTTGTAGTTCTCGAGACAATCTATAGTTCTCGAGACATCAACTTGAAATTGTCCAGGAACAGGTTTTGAGTCTTGAAATCTCCAAGTCTTCATGATTTGCTTGAATGAACATTACTCCATGTTGAGCATTCCAAGTTCCGTCTTGAAGAAAGAGAACTTAGTCTCATCCAGCGGCTTCGTGAAGATATCTGCAACTTGCTTATCCGTGGGGACATATCTCAGACTTATGTCACCCTTCTCCACATGTTCCCGGATAAAGTGATATCGAAGCTCGATGTGCTTTGTCCGACTGTGAGAGACTGGATTGTTTGCGATAGCAATTGCACTGGAAGAGTCGCAAAACATGGGAATATCTTTGATCTTCATGTTGTAGTCTTGAAGTTGATTCCTTATCCAGAGAAGTTGTGCGCAACAACTGCCAGCAGAAATGTATTCCGACTCGGCGGTTGAAATTGCGACACAATTCTGCTTCTTGCTACTCCAGGAAATAAGTCTCCTTCCGAGGAATTGACATGTCCCGGAAGTGCTTTTCCTGTCGTCTTTGCTACCTGCAAAATCTGCATCTGAAAAACCAATTAATTCGCTATCATTACTTCTTGGGTACCATAAGCCAAGATTTGGTGTGCCTTTAAGGTATCTCAAAATCCGCTTTGCAGCAGTATAGTGGGATTCCTTAGAGTTCACCTGATATCTAGCGCATACACATGTAGAGAACATTATATCAGGTCTACTGGCAGTAAGATAGAGCAAAGAGCCAATTATGCTTCTGTACTTGGTTTCATCAAAAGGTTTCCCTTTTTCATCCTTGTCCAGAGACATAGCTGAGCTCATTGGAGTCCTCATAGAGGTTGCACTCTCCATTCCAAATTTCTTAATCAACTCCTTAGTGAACTTTGTCTGAGAGATGAAGGTTCCATCTTCTGACTGCTTCACTTGAAGTCCTAAGAAATATTTCAGCTCACCCATACTGCTCATTTCAAATTTCCCTTGCATAAGTTTGGAAAACTTTTTGCAAAGGTTATTATCCGTAGAGCCAAATATGATGTCATCGACATAGATTTGCACTAGCAAAATCTTGCCTTTTACTTCCCTAAGAAATAATGTTTTATCTATCTTTCCTCTTGTGAACTTGTTCTCAAGAAGAAAGTTAGACAGCGTCTCGTACCAAGCTCGAGGAGCTTGTTTCAAACCATATAAAGCTTTTTGTAATAAATAAACATGATTGGGGTGATCAGGATCAACAAAACCTGGGGGTTGTTCAACGTATACTTCCTCTTTGATGTCTCCGTTTAGGAAAGCGGACTTGACATCCATCTGATATACGGTGAAACCCTTGAAAGCAGCATAAGCAAGGAAGAGTCTGATCGCTTCGAGCCTTGCTACTGGAGCGTACGTCTGATCGAAGTCGATACCTTCCTCTTGTCTGTATCCCTTAGCTACAAGTCTGGCTTTGTTCTTTATAATTGTTCCTTCTTCATCCAGCTTGTTTCTGTACACCCACTTTGTTCCAATGACATTCTTGTCTTTGGGTTTTGGAACAAGTGTCCAAACCTTGCAGCGTTTGAACTGGTTTAATTCTTCTTCCATAGCGATTATCCAAGATGGATCTTCATTTGCCTCTTGAAATTTCTTTGGTTCAACCTGCGAAAGAAAACTTAGGTGCATATTTTCGTTAATGGTACCTCGTCTTGCTCTTATTCCTTCATGAGGATCTCCTATGATCTGATCAACTGGATGATCCCTCAAGTGTCGTAGCCCGAGGTTCCTTGCATGATTTTGACCAATAGGAGTTTCTTCTACAGTTGGAGTATCTTCCTCCACTTGGATTGGCTCTTCATCAGGATTATCTTCTTCATAAGTAGTTGTTGGGGGAATCTTGATGAACTGTTGAGAACTTCCTTCAACTGACTGATCCAAGCTTAAATCCTGTAGCTTTGAACCTGTGTCTACAGAAGAAATGCTAGAAGAACTGCCTTGTAGCATGCTCGTCTCATCAAATACAACGTTAATAGATTCTTCTACCACCCGGGTTTTCTTATTAAAAACTCTATATGCCCTACTATGGCTACTATAGCCTACAAAAATACCTTCAAAGCTCTTTTCACTGAACTTAGTTTTGTAATGCTTTCCATTGTTTAGCACAAAGCATTTACTGCCAAAGATTCGAAAATAAGAAATGGTTGGTTTCTTGCCCTTTAAAAGTTCATAAGGAGTCTTTTCATGGTTTTTGTTTATGAGCGCTCGGTTTTGAACATGACATGCAGTATTGACAGCTTCAGCCCAGAAATATTCAGGTAGTGAAGAGTCACTCAACATGGTTCTGCAAGCCTCAATAATTGTTCTATTCTTTCTCTCAGCTACTCCATTTTGCTGTGGAGTTCGAGGAGAGGAAAACTCATGAAAGATACCAAGGCTTTCACAGAATTCTGTCATGGCTCCAGATTCAAATTCTGTACCATGGTCACTTCTGATTTTGACCACTGAACAGTTAAATTCATTCTGGACTTGCCTGACAAAATTAGTGAAAGTGTCGAAAGTATCTGACTTGTGTTTTAGAAAGAATACCCATGCAAAACGTGAGTAATCATCCACAACAACCAATGTAAAAGACTTTCCTCCTAAGCTTCTAATTTGCAACGGACCAAACAAGTCCATATGAAGCAGGTATAAACACCTGTTTGAATATTTGCCAATAATGCTCTTAAAGGTAGCTCTTGTTTGCTTGCCTTTTACACATGCATGACAAGGTCTATCTTTAATGCACTTAACATCTGGTGCATCTCGCACTAAGTTTTGAGAAAACAATTTATTAATAGTTTTGAGATTTATATGTGCTAATCTCTTGTGCCATTGGTCAACAAGAGATGCACTATCTTTGGCTAATAAACACACTGGTGTAGAAGAAGATAAACAAAGAAAGTTTAAGCAAAAGATATTCTTACAGCGAGTCCCTGATAAAATCGTTTCAGAATTCTCTGCCGACTTTATCAGACACTTATCTTTACGAAAATCGACTATGTATCCTTTATCGCAGAGTTGACTTATACTTATCAGATTGTGTTCTAATCCTTCCACATAAGCCACATCGGAAAAAGATACATTTCCATTAGAGATCATACCATAGCCTTTAGTTATTCCTCTGTCTGAACCGCCAAAAATAACTTTTGGACCGTTTGCAACTGGAGTGAAGTTTTGCAAAAAGGCTTCTTGTCCCGGTCATATGCCGAGAGCATCCACTGTCCAAATACCAGATAGGATTCTTGTTGGCCTTTGGACATACCTGCAAAAACAGATCATTTCGCCTTAGGAACCCAAACAGATTTGGGTCCTTGGTCCCTTGTTAGTTGAGATCCACATTGAATGTTAACATTGCGAGTGGTCTTCCTTGCAATGTTAACTTGTGGTCTATAAGCATAAGAAACATTGAACCAACAATCCACGACAAAGTGACCAATTTTACCGCAGCACCAACAGTTGAATCTGTTGTACCTTCTTTTTACACTTTCCTGCTTAACTTTTTGAACGTTAGCTCTTGCAGGAGCAGCCCTTTTTGATGAGGATGCCTCATGGGGGCAACACACACAAGGTGGTATTGCCTTTTTCGGCTTTGGTGCAACAACATTCACTTTTGGTGCTTTCTTAGCACTCGGACCATGAACAAATGGACCGTACCCTTTCCGATTAATCTCTTGATAAGGTGCTTGGAAAGCACTATCACCAAAGTTTCGGGGAGGAGCCCATTCCTTATGATCATTCACAGAAGAAAAAGGAATTGGTCGTGTGAAATGACCATAGGAACTCTCCAAATCATAAGCATTCGTAGGAAATATAACTCTCTTGAATGCTACATGCTCTTGAAGAGCTTTCCCTTTTTCTTTGGCGGTAGCTTTCTTAGCAACCAAGCCATTCTTCTTAGCAATTGTATTTTTTGAAGAATTGCTAGTGCTTGCTTCATGTCCTATACCGCTTCCTTTAGCGTTAGTGGTAAAGGTACCAATAATCGGCAGAACTGTTTTAGGTTGAGAGAATGTTTCAACCAACTTCTTCTCAGCCGCAAGCGGTTCTTCCAAGACTTTTATCGAATTGTCTCTCAAGGCAAGAGTCTCTTCCGAGCTTTTGATCTTGTCTTTCAAGGCTTGGACTTCCTCTTTGAGAGAAGAAAGTTCTTCAACTTCTTTTCTCAAGTTAGATTCCACCTCCTTGAGAGCCAAGATCTCCTTACCCTGAGTTTTGACAACCTTTCGGCACTTGTCAAAGCTTTGGAGCATTTTGGTATATTGAGACATGAGCTCAGATTCATCGTCTGAGAGGTTATCCTTTTGTTCAGCCGAAGCATAATCAGAATCAGATAGGATAGTGTGATCATTTACCTTTCCGGTGTACGGGGGTGCTTCTTCATCATCAGACATAGCCATCAGACCGAAGTAAGCTTCTTCTTCATCACTTGACTCATCAGAGTCACTTTCGCTCAGAGTTTTGGCTTTCTTAGCGACGAAGCTTCTATCTGATTTCTTCTTTCCATGAGTGGATTTCTTGTCTTCTTTTCTTCCACCTTCTTTCTTCTTATAGGGACACTCAGCAATCATGTGCCCTGGCTTATTACAACAGTAGCAAATAATGTCAGAAGAAATATGTTTGTTCTGTTTGGATTTATACCTGTCATTATTGCTTGAGCCCTTCCTGTGATATTCGCCATCACGACGAGAATATTTATGATCCGAGGAAGACGGTTTGTTGTTCATGTGCCTCCGCTTGTTCAGCAGTTTCTTAAACTGACGGGAGATTAAAGAGAACTCCCCATCAGACAGTTCGGAACAGGAGGAGCTGGCTTCCGATTCTTCTTCAATATCAGATTCCTTTTCTCTGATCGGTATCACTGCTTTGCTCTTCTTTGAATTCTCTGCCTTCAAAGCTAAGGTTCTTTCTTTGCTTGAAGCTCGATTTACATCCTCTTCAGACTTTCGGATGTTCATTTGTAATTCATGAGACAACAGCTTCCTGAACAGATTTTGAGGTTCTAGACTTGGCAGCTTTCCAAACTCTCTAATAGCAACAATTTTGCTATCCCAGTCTTTCGTTAGGGAACGCAAGAATTTGTCATTTAGTTCACCGTTTGTGAACTCCCTGTCGTAGTTCCTCAAACCATTGACTATCTTGAAGAATCTTTCGTACGCATCAGCAATGCACTCCTTCTTATTCTGCTTGAACGCCTCGTACTCCTGATTAAGTAGAGACCTTCTATCTTCTCTTACCTCGTCAGTACCTTCCATTAGAACGATTAAGGATGTCCACATTTCTTTGGCTGATTTGCAGTGGATTAAGTTTTGCAACATGGAATCGTCCACTGCACTTGCAATTATGTTTTTAGCCTTCTTGTCAAGAGCAACAAGAGCTATCTCATCCTTAGTCAAATCCATCATTTTCTTAGGTATCTGAACAGTAGGATTTGTTGACGAAGCGGTCATTGGCACATGAGGACCTTCTTCCACGACTTGGAAGATTCTGGGATCTGCAGCTTCCATATAAAAACGGACCCTTTCCTTCCACATAGGAATGTTGGCCTTGGTGCAGATGGGCAATTTCAGAGAGGATTCCTTGACTCTATCCATGGCTTGCTAGCAACTAGAAGAATGGATCCTGTTCAAGGTGTTAACCTAGCAACGAACAGCGACCCTCTGATACCAATTGAAGTATCTAGTTGCCTACCTAAATCACCTAGAGGGGGGGTGAATAGGTGATCTCTACGTCTTTTGCGGAATTAAAATATTAAACGTAAAGCACAGCACAGAAAAGAAATTACAGCCACAGATAACATAGGAATTTATAGTGGTTCCCCGTACTTGGGTACTCCACTGCCGGCCTCGCCAATCTAGCACCACAGCTAGACTTGACTACTTTATGAAACTCGGATCAAGAACGATCCTACTGTCTCGGAGTCAAAACTCCTACAAACTCAGAGAAAAACTTCTCTTACAACTCGGAGATAACAACTCCTACACCTCGGAGAACAACCTCTCCTACAACTCGAAGAACAACTCCTACAACTCGGAGAACAATCTCTCCTACGAGGATGATAAAAGTTTTGAACAAAACAATACCAGATCTGAAAGATAGAGGAGTATTCTTCCTTCTTCTTGAATGGCTTTAGGGAACGGAGAGGAAGAACTAAGATCCTTCAAATCTGACCTTTGCAATCCGAAACAATCCAATAGAGGTTGTAGTATCAGACCTTGGATCAATCGAATCTTCCCTGAATGAAATCGACAACTCCTATGAGAAGATCAATCTCCAAACGTAGGCGACGGCGAGGCGGCGCTTTTCTCGTTCTTCTAGATCGGGAAAGAGAATTAGGGCTTGAATGATTAGAGAACTTGTCTTTGAAACCCCAAAACTAATCCTATATATAGTGAAAGGCAATTAAGGTATAAACCAGCCTTAAATGCTCTCAAGAAAGTCGTTAGGATCGGAAATGAGCGAACACGGGTCGTCAAGAATAGAGAACAGAGAAAATTAAGATTTAGACAGATGTCTCGAGACAAATGGGACTTCTCGAGACATGAAGTGTATCTCTCGAGAACAGAGGAAAAAGTAATCATCAGACCAAAGTCTCGGGAAAAGATGGATCTCTCGAGACATAAGGAATAGCTCTCGAGACCTACCAAATATCTCGAGACATCAGAAATCTAACTCTCGAGAACTGAGATAAAGAGGTCAAAAGATTTCAGACTCGAGTAAAGCAGGATCTCTCGAGACAAAGGAAATCTCTCGGTCCAGTAGTTCTCGAGACATGGTTGATCTCTCGAGACATCCAGATATAGTTTCCGGAAAGAGCAGAGGCTGAATCTCGAGACAAGCCTTGACTTCTCGAGACAAGCTCAATCTCTCGAGACATCCCTGTAGAAAAATTATCTTCTTTTTCTCCTTTTCTTTTCTTGACCACTTGCTGTAGCTGCAC
The DNA here is from genome assembly GCA_033032865.1 of Dactylorhiza incarnata. NCBI lineage: Eukaryota > Viridiplantae > Streptophyta > Magnoliopsida > Asparagales > Orchidaceae > Dactylorhiza > Dactylorhiza incarnata. The sequence goes on from JAWHQI010000067.1 coordinate 1,047,082, forward strand.
TCCAAGGTCTTCAATAGTCTTGAAAAATGAGGTGTATCTCAATAGAGAGATCACATATGAGTCATCACCATGTTTCATAGAATGAGGAATTACATTCTATGAAACTGTGTTTGCAGACTCATTGTGACCTGACATTGATTTACACTTAGCAATGGTCATCTGCAAAACCATACTTGGAAAAGCATATCAAATACAAAAGTAATTCAATCTTAGTTTAAGGGTGACTTCTCACAAATCAAGGTAATTGTGAAAACAATTCCCAACAATAAGTTTTTTTATTGATTTGACCTTGTCTCTTTTATGGTTGGCTGGGTAAATAAGTAGCTTCCAAATGATGTCATCATATAAACAATGTTGTAACTATAGCGAGGTGCAACCATGATATAAACGACCCTAAATCATACGATTCCTATACAGATATTGTGAAGGATGGCATCTCAAAATAGACATGGCAACGACATGAATTGCTATAAAAGTAAAGAACGACTGATGGTGAGAGCTACCTATTTCATTTAAGCTTTACTGCTTTATGTTCTTTTTACATATACACTTTTATGATACTGAATGGTAAATGCATAGTTGATATCACTGATAATTAATGTTGCTATATTGTATGGCCTTGATAAAGGCAAACAGGCGAATTACTTCTGAGGGGATTAACGAATATGAATAACTCATTATTATGTAAACGTGTCGACACGAGGTTATATTATGGGCGACTTGAATATGCATGCACATGAATGACCCTTCGGGGTAAAGGACCCTTCGGGGTATCTAAGGACCCTTCGGCGTAAAGGACCCTTCGGGGTATCTAAGGACCCTTCGGGGTAAAGGACCCTTCGGGGTATCTAAGGACCCTTCGGGGTAAAGGACCCTTCGGGGTAAAGGAAAAAGGAAAAAGAATTCGAATCGCCCCTAATATATCCTAAGAAAAGAAACGTTCATGGAAATACTGAATTAAAGAGTTATAATGGTACATGGATAAATGTTTATAGACATGAAAACTGATATGAAGTTATGTATGTACACTGCTTCCATGATATAGATACCGTTATGATACTTGCATTGTTTACATGTTCCATAGCTCATATGAATGCTATAGCTCCTTATACTGTTTATGATTACTGAAATGTTTCCCCCAGTCATTATGTTCTTTCATAGACATACTGATACATGGAATTATTGCTTACACTGATATACTGATACAAGGATTTATTGCTTATACGGATACACTGCTTTAAGGTTATATTGTTACATGATAGGATTATGATTCTATACTGCTCATACTGTTTTAGTGATACTAACATGTTTGTATAATTATATGTTTCATAAGGTCACTACTGAGACAAATAAATGGTTAGTATGAAAAACATGTTTTAAAATGCGTAAGTTTTACTTTAATTATTTACAGCAATGAAAGAGGTATATCCTCACTTAGTCATATTTTTATGACTAAGCCCGTCGTCAAATTTTGTAGGTATCGGACGTGACTTGGGATACGCAAAACCAAAAGAACTGATTAAGGATAAAAAGAAAAGATTCAACGAATAATGTAAGGTATGAAAGTAAATTTATATTATGTGTTGTTTGTTTCATATTCACTAACTTTACTTCAACCTGGGACACATGTAAGAACATAGCTTAGATACAGATATATGTGGGGTCTAAATAGGGGCCTCACAGAGGGTGTCTCCGCTCTCCTTTGAAGAGCTCATGGAGAGGGCAGGGAAGGAGATCGAAGTGGAGGCAGTAAACCCGACGTTTGCCAGACGGATGGCCAAGTTGGGCGAGGGAGAAGTAAAGGAGCAAGGAGGAGGAAGGCAGCATGAGATGAGGAGAAGAGAGGAACCCAGAGATCAGGGGTTCCAGGGGCAGCAACAGGGTAGGGGGCACAAGGAGCCTAACAACCAGCTGACCCGGAGACCCTAGGAAGGACCAGGATAATGTCAGGGAAGAGTGCATCAAGGAGGGGGTAATTTCTAAGGGGGCAAGGGCGGTTCAACCCCCCAGGGTGGAGGCAGGGTCTGAGGCAACCCCCAGTAACAAACCATGTTAGTAGGTCGAGGAAGAGGTAAGGGAAGAGGAAATGGAAGGGGAGGAAGAGGAGGGGACAGGGTGGCGTTGCCTTATTGTGACTTCCACCAGGGGGAAGGTCACATGATGACCACCTGCCCAGAGTTTCTGGAGATGAGGAGTATGAGAGTGCCGACTCATCAGCAACATCCATAGGTGAGGATCGGGGAGGTGCTCCCCGGGGAGGGGGAGGATAGGTGCAAAGGCCGAGCTGACATATGAGATCGAGGGGGATCAGAGTGATCCACGACGGGGTTGGGATTGAGGCAACTCACAAGAGGAGCCATCAAGTGATGTTCAAGATGTGTGTTGCGTCGACCTCCCAGAACCCACCCCCTCTTGAAAAAATTACCATCTCATCAGAAGATATGCCAGACTACGAGGACCCATTCTGCGACACCTTGGTGATCCAGACGGCCATTGAAAACTTCACGGTCTCCCAGATTTTGGTCTACAATGGGAGTTTTGTGAACGTAATCTTCAGGAAGTCTTTCGATACCATGCAGATGGAAGCGAAGAGAGTGTTGGCTGTGGATGGGCCATTGTTTGGTTTCTCAGGGGAGAGGAAGGAGGTCGAGGGAGGAGTCGAGCTCCAGGTGATATTGGGAGGGGTCCCAAGGAACTGCCGGTTCATCATAGTAGATGCTCCGAGCACTTATAATGCTATTTTTGGACGCCATCTCATCAACACCTTCCGATGCATTCCCTCCTCCTTCCATCAGTGCTTAAAGTTCCGTAGCAGGGGAGTTCAGGTCCGAATCAGAGGGGATGCAAAGGTGGCGAGGCAGTGCTATATGACAGCCATCAATAATATGTCCTGGATGGAGGAGGCCGAAGAGGTGGATAGGGAGTTGAGGTGGTCGGAGGGGACATGAGAGGCAAAGGTAGAGGTTCGAGTTCTGGAAAAGGAGATGGAGGCGATACAGGAGGAGCACGCCGAGCTGATGGAGGTGGAAGTCGAGATGGAGGAGGCCCTAGCAGAAGGGGTAAAGGCGGGGGGGGGGGGGGGGGGGGGGGGGGGGGGGGGGAGGTAAGTGGGAGGAGATGTCCCAGCTTGAGGCAGCGGAGGAAGTGGTTGAGATGGAGGTCACCACCCGGGAAGGGAAGGTGGAGAAGGTGTGGATCAGCGAAGGCCTGGGACCGGAGGACAGAGAGAAGAAGTTGGGGTGCATCTAGGGGAGTGTGGACATCTTCGCTTGGAGCGTAGCAGACATGCCGGGCGTTGACGCGGACGTGGCCTGTCACTGACTCAACCTCGATCCAAGCACCTGCCCCATCCTCCATAAGAGAAGGAACATTGTCGACAAGCTGGAGGAGCCGATACGAGAAGAGGTGGAGAAGCTCCTAAAAGCAGGTTTTGTATTGGAGATCCAGTATCTAGGCTTGGTCTCCAACGTCGTCATGGTTAAAAAGGGTGATGGTCGCTGGTGAATGTGTATCGATTTCTCTCTTTTAAACAAAGCATGCCCTAAGGATTATTACCCTCTGCTTGAAATCAATGCGCTGGTTGATTCAGCCGTCGGTTTTTCTGTAATGAGTTTTTTAGATGCTTTTTCAGGTTATCATCAGATCATGATTGTTGGGAACTGTGTCCTGCAATGTTCCTGCTTTGAAGAAGTACTTAGTTCAATGATAAAAGCATTGTATATTTAATGCTACATCTAGTTCATGCTTGCAGAGATCAGACAATATATCCAGTACTTTAATAACTTCACTAAGTACAATATCGTCGAAAAGGACTGGACATATCGTCGGAAAAGGTATGCACGTCGTCAAAATGATGTGCAGAGCAAAGCAGAACCAATTGTCATCGAAATGACATGCGCATGATGATATCATTGTGACACTACAACACCACACGATGATATCAAGATGCCAAGATGAAGGAAGAATACTTAAGTACAAGTACAAAATAATGTCGACGACATCGTCGTAAAGAAGCCTTGACGTCGAAATGGCTAAGCAAGGTGATGTCGACGTTATCGTAGTAAAGAAGCCTTGTCATAAAAAAGGCTAATTAAAACAGATGTCATCGACATCGTCATAAAGAAGGTGTGTCGTTAAAAAGGCAAAGAACGACTGATATCAACGTCGCACTGTAAAAATTGGATAGGTTCGATCTATGGTCATTGGGAACCTCCTAAAAGGATTTACTAAATTCATCGAGTTGTTCCAAAAAATCAAAACGACCAGTTATTAATGGAATCCCTCGTCGTCTCTCTGTGAAATACTCATTTGGCCGAGGACTGGATATCTTCGTAAAGAAGGCTTGACGTCGAGAAGGCTAAGGAAGGTCTTATGAAGACAAACATTTGCTGAAGAAAAGCTTATCGACATAATGGTGATCATGTCATTGATAAGATAAGGTGGTGTCGACGACATCGTGAACAAGACATTGAGGAGTCAAGATTACGCTGACATCAGTTAGATGACTTAATGTCATCTTAAGTGCAAGTGCAGAAGGGGTGCCCCGTATCGTCGTGATATCCTTGTCTGAAGAAGAAGGAAGAAGACTTGAAGATCTGTCCAAGTCCAAGACATCGACAAGCTCTGTCGTCGAGAGATTGTCCATGTTGTCGTAACGATGGAAACATCACCGAGATAGATTCAAATTCTGCCAGATGCGCTGTCAGCATTTAATGCCGCCACCTGATTGTCCAATCAGCGCGTGCTCTTAAATTATGGGCGTCTGACATTAAAGGACATCATATGAGATCTTTGGACAGCTCCTCCGCCCTATAAAAGAGAACATTGGATGCCCTAAAAGAAATGACTTGCTCTCGAACCAAAGAACGAAAAAAAATATCCTGCCGAACATATCAAAAAATAGTAAAAGCTACGGAGAAGAATCCAGACGAAGAAGAGAACAAAAACTCACATCTTGTGTTCTCTAAGAATCAATCAGTCACCATCGACTGAAAAGAATCATTCGAGTTTGAATAAGAATTGAAGAAGATCTGTGACATCAAGGTTCAAATCAGAAGCATCTTCTTCATGTCAAGAAGCCGATTTCCATCAGGCAGAAGAATCGTTGTATATCTTTCTCTGTAAGGCTTGCGAGCCCAAAATGTAAGATCTGTTTGTATATCTAAGTGTCGAGCTTGCGGGCTTGAGAGTTTTAAGGCTTGAGGGATAGGGCAGTGGACTTGCGGGTCCGATCGTGTCGAGGGCGGTGGACTTGCTGGTCCAAGAGGCTTGCAGGTCTGTGCTGTGTAGGGCTTGAGGGCCTGAGTGTCGGGTTTGCAGACCTGAGTGCAGTAGGGGCTTGCGGCCTAGGCTGTAGGACTTGCGGGCCCGAGTTGTAAGGCTTGCGGGCTTGAGATATTAGCAGAGTTTGTCGAGCCTAGCACACTGTTAGGTAGGCGCAGAGGGACAGAGGACTACTCAAGAGACATCGTCTTGAGGAACCTCTATAAATCTTTGTGTGTTTTCTATGTTATGTTTTATATATCATAATCTAACAAACCAGAAAACAAGAACACCAAAGAGGGCTAAAGGAATTTGAAATACCTATTCACCCCCCCTCCAGGTGATAAGTCGACACCCAATAAATAACAATTGGTATCAGAGGTTGGTTGTTCAAAGAAAAGATTAACAACTTGAACAGATCTGCTGTAGGGTGTCTATTCATCATAGCCATGGAATCACGATTGACCGTTTGTTCTAGGAAGAACTTTGCTCTATGGAAAGTAAGGGATGAGATATTCATGAAGGCTATAATTCCCAGAATGTTTCAAATTGTTCAAGAAGGGCCATATGTCCCCATGACAACTTGTACTTGATGTTCGTGTAAGATGGTGCCCAAGAAAACTTTAGAAATGACTAAAAATGAGATTGTCTTGGTCAACTTAGACAAGGAGGCCAAAAACATTCTAGCTGGTGCAGATGATATTTCTATACTCCAGCAACTTGCTCACTTCATAACAACAAAGGAGACGTGGGACTCTCTAACAGTCCTTATGGAAGAATCAAAAGAAGGAAATGCAGAATCAATACCGCCTTCCGAGAATCAGAAGGAAGAAAGAAGTAATATAGTTGAGAAGAAAGTCAAAACATTGAGTGACAGTGACTCAAGCTGTTCAGACTCAAAAGAGGAGGCTGACTTTGGACTAACTACCTTATCTGAGTCAGAGGAGGAAATTCAGGATGAAGTCTCTCCTGAACAGTTATGCATAAGGGCTCCTCTATCTGCCACAGATTTAGAATCTGAGACAAGCTCGTCAGGAAATGATGACTTATCCAAGTTATATGATGTCCTTCTAGAGGATCTCAAAAATATCAAGATGCTCTGCAAGGAGCAAGCTGAAAAGATCTCAATTCTTCAAACCAGAAATTCTGATATCTCTGAAAAGGCTGAAAAGCTAACTCTACAGAATGCAGAGTTTTTCCAACTCAAAAAGGATTTCAATGCAAGCTCCAACCTTGACCTAATAAGCAAATTTGGGAAAACTCTTAAGGCATTAATTGACAGCAGGGAGTTGTGTTGTTCCCTAACTAAAGAGGTCGTGCTCCTAAAGAAGGATAGAGATCAGTCTAGTATCCTGAAATCCAAGAATAATAAAGTCAGGGGTATGTAGGATAAACCCCTTATTAAAAGAAAGCATGTAGCAAGCTCCTCCAAACCTAAGATCACTCCTCCACTGCTTAATGTCTCTTGCTCCGCTCAAAGAAGAAACCATGGACACCTCAAGGACAGGAGCTCCACAAGAGGAGCAAAGAACATGCCAAAAGATTCAATGGTACCTCTTGAAAGGATGACCGTGAGGAAACATGAAGTTATTGGGTCTAGAGAGGTGAAGAAATCCTTAAAGAAGACTGACTCTAGAGGCAAAGCTGTGGACAATGATAACCAACATCACATTCACAATCAGTACAATTCAGTCTCCTTCAAATATCCTTCTGTTCACACACAAAGGACTCATGCTCACATTATCAGCCAGAAAGGGAGATACAATAGGTTTGAATGTTGGTGTTGTGGAAAGACTGGTCACTTTGCAATTGATTGTTGGTTCAATCCAACTGCTCCAAGGGTAACAAATGCTAAACTAGCAAATAACTTTGTTCATTATCATTACGCACATCCTGGAGTAGTCAGATCCAGTATGCTCTTTAAAGCTAACAATGTCCTAGGACCCAAAACTACTTGGGTATCTAAGGGTCTGTAATCTTATTTTGCAGGTAGTCCATGGGCCCACCAAAAGCAAATCAGGGCCTTGGACAAGAAGCCTATTCTGTCCTATATATTGGAACAACAAAATTAGTTTACTAACAGTCTTATTGCAGACCCTCTCTATTGTAAAAGCTTAAAAGATGTTGTGAGAACTTGAAAATAACAGAAATTTTTATTTCCAAAAAATTGAGTATTACAAGGGTATTGCCTCCTTTATATAGACTAGGAGGGAAATAGTAAAATACAAATATACGATGTGGGACTAAATACAAATATACAGTACACAAGAGAGCTGGGCGGTCTGGGCGATCAGGAATATTGAGACCGCAGCGACCTCTGCGAGCTGGAGATCGCCGACCATCATCTGGCACGATCTAGCATATCTGAGGAGGAGCAGCGGTCTGATTCTGGGAGACCGCACAGACCACTAAATCGAGACCGCGCAGCTTCAACCCATCTTTATCCGACGCGATCTGGTACATCAGAGGAGAAGCCGCGGTCTGATTATTGGAGACCGCACAGACTGCTGGCCTCAGATCGCGCGACTTCAATCCTTCGAGACCGCTTGGCTTCAACACTCCCCCGCAAGCTGGAGCATATATATCAATCATGCCTAGCTTGTTACACACGTCGGAGAAGGATAAAGATATAGGTTTGGTGAAGATATCAGCCAGCTCTTTATCCGAAGTTACGAAGGGAGTGCAGATTTGTTTCTTCAAGATTTCTTCCCTGATGAAATGACAGTCCACTTCAATGTGTTTGGTTCTCTCATGAAAGACTGGGTTCTGAGATATATAGATTGCAACTTTTTTGTCACAGAACATTGGCAATGGATGATTGTAAACTTCTCCTAAGTCTAGAAGGAGAGTTCGTAACCACTTCAACTCGCATGTAGTTTGGGCCATGCTCTTGTACTCAGCCTCAACACTTGATCTGGATACTACTGCTTGTTTTTTGCTCTTCCAGCTCACTAGATTTCCTCCCACGAAGGCACAGAAGCCAGATGTGGATTTCCTGTCTCCTTTATCAACAACGTAGCTAGCATCTAAATAGGCTTCTATCTTGAGATGGTTGTTCCTTTGGAACAGAAGTCCCTTCCCTGGAGATCCCTTAACGGATTCTAATATCTTTAAAGCAGCTTGAAGATGACATTCCTTCGGAGCTTGCATGAATTGGCTGACCTTCCCAACAACATAGCAGATATCAGGTCTTGTTACAATTAGGTAGACGAGCTTGCCTACAAGACGACGATATCTAGTGCTATCAAGTAGAGGAGGAGAGTTGTCAGTCCAGAGTTTGTCGTCTCCAATTGCCATTGGATATTTAGCAGGTTTAGCACCCAGAAGACCTGTTTCCTTTAGAAGGTCAATAACATACTTCCGTTGTGAGAGAACAATGGAGTTATGCTTCCTTGAGATTTCAATGCCCAGAAAATACTTGGGAGTCCCCATATCTTTGGTCACAAAGTGTTGGAGGAGATGTTTCTTTGTAAGGGAGACACCTTCAACATCATCACCTGTGAGAAGGATGTCATCAACGTATACAGCCAGAACAACCATTCCATGAGATGTCTTGCGAATGAAGAGAGAGTGATCCGCAGAACTACGGACAAATCCAATGATCTTGATAACTTCGTTAAATTTTTTGAACCAGGCGCGAGGACTTTGCTTAAGACCATAGATGGCCTTCTTTAGCTTACATACACGAGTCTCCCTCAGAGCAACATACCCTGGAGGTTGCTCCATGTAAACAACCTCTTGAAGATCACCATAGAGAAAGGCATTCTTGACATCCAATTGAGAGAGTTGCCAACCTTTGTTGAAGGCCACAGAGAAGAGGACCCTGATGGTTGTAAGACGAGCGACATGTGAGAAAGTGTCAAAGAAGTCTACTCCATATGTCTGAGTAAAACCTTTGGCAACCAAGCGAGCTTTGTAGCGATCAACAGAGCCATCAGCATGATATTTTATCACAAAGACCCATCTACACCCAACAACATCTATCCCAATAGGTGGAGGAACAAGAGTCCAAGTGCCACGGTCCTGAAGGGCGGAGATTTCATCATCCATGGCAGCCTTCCACTGTGGGATGGAAAGAGCCTCCTGATAACTGATTGGGGTGGCAGTATCTGTAATAGCAATAGCAAATGCCCTAGCAGAGGGGGTAAGTTGAGCATAAGTTACAACATCGTGAATAGATTGTTGCGTACATAAGCAAACTCCCTTTCGAAGAGCAATAGGGAGATCTTCAGTGGTGACTGTATCTGCAGGAGAGTCATCATCGGAAGAAGATAGTGCTGGCCCAAGAGTCGGGAGAGAAGGCCCCGGAGTAGGAGGACAGGTGGAAGGAGATGCTGGAGTTGGTGGAGGGAAAGGAAGAGGTGGTGGAGTTGGGATAGTAGGTGGTGGTGGTGGAGAGTAAATGAGCGGTGTTGTTGGACTAGGCGCAGGAGGCAGCTTGGTGGAAGAGTTAGAAAAGTATGGAACAGTTTCAAAGAAGGTGACATCAACGAAAACATATTGTTTGCGAAGAAGGGGATTATAGCATCGGTACCCTTTCTGAGTTGGAGAATAACCAACAAAGATGCATTTAACTGCCCGAGGAGAGAGTTTGTCCCGACCTGGGGAAGGAGTGTGGACAAACGCAGTACAACCGAACACCTTGAGAGGTAATGAGAAGGGTTGTGAGGTGGGATATAGTAGAGAGAAGGGGGTGGAGCCTTGAAGAAGGGTGGAGGGAATGCGGTTAATGAGATAGCAGGAGATGAGGATGGCATGACCCCAATAGGTTTTGGGCATATTCATCTGGAAGAGTAAGGTGCGAGCCATGTCGAGGAGGTGACGATTCTTACGTTCCGCTATCCCATTTTGTTGAGAAGTATAAGGACAACTAGTCTGATGTATAAGACCATGATTCATGCAAAACTCAGAAAATTGATGAGAAACATACTCTTTAGCATTATCAGTGCGAATAGCCTTGATAGATACTCCAAACTGAGTGGAAATTTCATTGTAGAAAGTTTTGAAAATAGAAAAAAGTTCTGAGCGTTCTTTTAACAGATACACCCAAGTACATCGAGAGAAGTCATCAATAAAAGTAACAAAATACAAACTACTCCCACCTACAGTCTTGGTAGGAGAAGGACCCCATATGTCCGAGTGGAGGAGATCAAAGGGACGAGTCGAGCTACGTTCATGTTTGGCAGGGTAGGAAGCCCGATGGTGCTTTCCTAGTTGACAAGCTTCACAGTTGAGAGGAGAGGTATCTCTGGTGAGGTGAGGTAGAAGTTGATACAACAGCCGAGGTGGAGGGTGACCAAGACGGAGGTGCCATTGATGGAGAGAATCCGAGACAGTAGAAGCAGAGTGAGCAGCAAGAATGTCAAGGAAGTAGAGGCCTCCACTCTCAGTCCCAATAGCAACTGTCTCCTTCGTATGAAGATCCAGAAAATAACAGTTAGTCGGAGTAAACATAATAGAGCATTGTAATTGTTGAGAGAGTGCCTTGACTGATAGTAAGTTGCATGGAAAAGTAGGCACATAAAGAGTGTTCTGAAGAGAGATAGTCGGAGTGACTTGAATAATTCCAGTCCCACACACATGTGAGGGAGAACCATCTGCGGTTAGGACCAGAGGTAAATTCTTGTGCTCTAGTAACTGGGAGAAAAGGTGAGGGTTCCCTGTCATATGATTTGTTGCTCCAGAATCAATAAGCCATTTACCTTCAGTAACCATGTGCACGCTACCTGAGGAGGTAGCAACAGAAGCAGGCGGTGATTTAGTACCCGGTTGAGAAGCAGCAGCCAGAGGGCGAAGGTGAGGATGCTTGAGATAGCAACGATCAATTGTGTGACCCTTCCGACCACAATGAGAACAGATGTACCACGGAGGTCCACGACCACCAAGAGATCCACCACGGCCACCGGGGTGACCACGTTCAGCCCGGTGAGCAAAGCTCTCTGGAGGAGGAGGGGAAGACAACAAGGGTTGTTGGAGAAGGGAGGTAACAGCAGAGACCCGAGCAGCGGTGGCATCAAGAGTTGGAGATTCAGCTTCTCCAAGGATTTTTTGTCGTATCATATCATAGGACTCCAGATGACGGAGAAGGTAACACACAACCAGGAGCTCTTGGAAGTGTTTATGTTGTTCAGCAAGATCAGCAGAGAAGGGGCGATGCTGAAGGAGTTCATCTCCAAGGTCCTGAACAACTTGATATGCTGTGGTGGGATCCATGGTTGGGCGGGCAAAGATATCAGCATACAAGGTGTAAATGCGGGAGGTTTTGGCGCCTTTGGAGTAAAGGGCCGCAAGATGCTTCCATGCTGCCTTGACTGTCTCATCATGATGAATGATAGGAAGACACTCATCAAAGAGACTGTTAGCAATCCAGGTGCGGACAAGAGCATCGCTAGCATCCCAATCATCAAAGGTAGCAGATCCTGTGGGAGGAGGATCATCGGTGAGATGGTGGCATTTACGTTGAGAGCGTAAGAGAAAGGTGAAGTAGACACTCCAATCAGGATAATTAGCGCCAGTGAGCTTGGATGTGGTGCCAAGGTTGCCCGGGGAAGAGGTAGAAATAGCCACAGGAGTGGGCGGGGGGGGGGGGGGGGAACATTCACAAAAGGGGTACCCATGAGGAGAGAGATCGCGCGGTCTCGCGGATATAAGGGAGATCGCGTGGACTAGAGGAGGGAAAGAGAGACCGGTCAAAAGGAAGAGAGGAGATCGCACAGATTGTGCGGTCAAAAGAAAAAGAGTCCGGTCGAAGAGATCGATCGCTCTGATAACATGTGAGAACTTGAAAATAATAGAAATTTTTATTTCCAAAAATCTGAGTATTACAAGGGTATTGCCACCTTTATATAGACTAGGAGGGAAACAGTAAAATACAAATATACGATGTGGGACTAAATACAATACACAGTACACAAGAGAGCTGGATGGTCTGGGTGATCAGGAATATTGAGACCGCAACAACCTCTGCGAACTGGAGTGAGATCGGGCGGTCACACGACAGGAGGAAGTCAGGCGGCGATGGGGCTCGCTGACCGCCAAGCGCTCTAGCTTCGCCTCCAGATCCAGGATCGCGCGAGTGGCCTTCTCCTGATACTCGCGAGAAGGAAGCCCGACGGCATCAATCAAGGCTCCTATGGGTGTGCGAGCGATAGCTGCAAAAAGGGTAAAAATATCAGAGCTTTGACGAACTAAAGGAACCAAGTGAAGATAGTGGCGACTATCACAAATGGTGACCAAGTACCTGGCCGAGGACTGCGGGAATGACGGCGAGGAGAGCCCCTGCCTCACTGGGGAGACACGCTGTGATGGTGATCGCCTCGCCGAGCAGGATGGGACCCAGCAGTCTGATCCCGGCTAAAAGGCGCGTTCCCCGCGACTATCAGATGGTCGCCCTCCCCCGGAGGAAAGAAGCCCGAAGGGCCCTCAGTCCCGCCACGGCGCGAGGATTCGCCCTGGTGAGTAGAGGGAGCGGTCGAAGTCGAAGGGCGCTGCTCACCCTGAGTCGTGACGGGAGGAGGAAAAGGAGGAGGTGGCAGAAGCCCACCCACGGGCAGCTGCGAGCTGCTCGCCAACCCCGAAGATTGAAGAGGCGGTGGTGGCGGAAGCACGCTGCCCGCCAGAGGAGCCCGTTGCTCGCTCATCGGCCTCTTCTCCAGCAAGGAGCTGTGGAGAACTCGCGTCGAGCGCCCACCACCCCTAGGTGAGACCATGGACGAAGATCTCAGAGGAGGCACGGCCAGAGGCTCCTCCTGAGCACCGATGGTGGACGAATCTGCGAGCATAGAAGAAACATTCAGCAACTCGGACCAAATCGACGTCAATCAAAGAAGGTGGCAAGTAGGTAGCTCCCACCTCGCGTAGAAGCAGGATTCTCCGGTTGATTCTGGGTCGATGTCCCAGGCATGCTCGCCTCCTCGGCGACATTTGGAGCGGGAGGATCAGCGGCCGGCGAGTTGCCCTCGTTAGAAAGCCCCAACTCGTCCAGCAGCTGCTGGTGTTGGTCGCCCAGAGGGGCAGTGACCTCCTCTTCAGCGACCTTCTTCTTCCCTTTATTCTTCTTCTTCGCAAGCCTCTTCCTCTTCTTAGAAGCGAGGAGGGCCTCAACCTCGGGACCTAGGCGCGGAGGGAGCGAAGGACCGTCAAAAAGGCCCACAAGACCATCCATGGCCGCCTTAGCCTCTGCAACATAGTCGCGCGCCATCTTGAGCGAGTTCAGAAAAGACGTGCCATCAGAGACCCCCGCCCCTCTATTTATAGAGTTCGAACGTCGGCCAGCGAGAGGGCGAGTATAAGCCAATAGTTGCCAGTGGACAATCTCGTCGAATGAAGGTTGGATGATTCTTTCCGAGCAACTACGTTACTCGCAAAGAGCGGGGATTGTGCACAACCCTCATTCTCCGAGGGTGGACCCCCCCCCCCCCCCCAAGGCCACGTAGACAGAAGTCAAAGGTCAGAGAGTCAACACAGAGACCAGCAGTCCAAGGCAGAAACAGAAGAGACCCTGGTGAGTATGCATGTGATAGTCGCCAGGTAGGCGAGTATCGACCAGAAGAGCTCGCCGCGCGCAGAAGACAACAGAAGCCCTGGGCGAGTATTGGCCCGGCGTGTGCGAGCAACACCCAATACTCGCCAGATGGGCGACTATGGCATGGTACTCGCCGAGTAACCCATTGCCGCCGGGTTGGGGGCTGGGCTATAAAAAGCCCCCTACCCTTTGGTTTTCCTATAAATAGGACCCCAGGGGTACTTGGATTGGCACCTGGACTTGAGCTTTTGGACCCCAATTCCCGAACTCTCGAGCCCGTCACCCTTGCTTTCAGCCAAGTCGGTGCCTTCCCTGTACCAAGATCGGCCACTTTGGTTTCGGAGAGGAAGACTCTCTTGAGCTTCTGGGTACGTGGTGGGACCTCCCTGCCGCAGCACCTGGGGTCCTGTTTGTTGCTCTTCTAGCTTCTTCGTCGTTGCCAGCCAAGCCCTCTCATTGGACTGCTGGGCGAATAGCCTCCGGCTGCATCGGTCCGAATCTTGAGGTCAGGATTTTCCTGGCGTCAACAATAGTGTGACAGAGGAGACCGTCGGACGGTTAGATCGTTCTGGCGAACACTCCCCCATAAGGGAGAGACTGGGAGGGCCAGACCGCTTCTCTCCATAAGAAGCGATCTGGTATATCCGAGATGAACCAGCAGTCTTGTACTTGGAGACCGCTGAGACCGCTGGCTCTAGACCGCTTGGAGAGGTGGAATGATGCTGACCTTCACAAGACGCGACCTCGCATACTTGAGGAGAAGTGGAGGTCTGATGCTGGGAGACCACATAGACCGCGGTTATCAAACACTTGTCTGATTGAGCTGGAGATCGCCGACCTTCATCTGGCACGATCTCGCATATCTGAGGAGGAGCAGCGGTCTGATTCTGGGAGACTGCACAAACCGCTGACTCGAGACCGCGCAGCTTCAACCCATCTTTATCCGGCGCGATTTGGTACATCAGAGGAGAAGCCGCGATCTGATTATTGGAGACCGCACAGACCGCTGGCCTCAGATCGCGCGGCTTCAATCCTTCGAGACCGCTTGGCTTCAACAGATGTCAACAGGATTACAAGTTGAAAATGACCAAAAATACTCCTGGAGAACTCTCTGGGTTGGTGCCAAAGATGCATCCCAAGAAGGGCTGAAGATTGCCCTAGACAGACAAGTGTAGAAAAATTGTATCGTCGATACAATAAGTTGTCACGACGACATTGCAGATGTCTCAACGACAAATAGACTAAGCTAGAAGGATGCATATCCAAGACCAGTCTCGACGACAATCAGCAGTATTGTCGAGACAGAGTCCAGTTATTTAACACGGTACAGGATCAATCTATCAGAGCCTGTCTTATCACTCTCATCGACACAATCAAAGGTACGCGCTCCCCTTACCTACCTCCACTATAAATAGAGTGAATGCTTAAACAAAAACTACGCTATCATTTGCCCTAAGCTACTCCTTCGACAAACCACCGCTTCCTCTCCGATAGTACTGCCTCTTCTCCTGTACTATCTCAATGGCTCCCAAGAGAGAAGAAGTTATCTCAGGGTGTGAACTTTAGTGCGGCTGTACAACCCTCATTCTCCGAGGGTGGACCCCCCCAAGGCCACGTAGACAGAAGTCAAAGGTCAAAGAGTCAACACAGAGACCAGCAGTCCAAGGCAGAAACAGAAGAGACCCTGGCGAGTATGCATGTGATAGTCTCCAGGTAGGCGAGTATCGACCAGAAGAGCTCGCCGCGCGCTGAAGACAGCAGAAGCCCTGGGCGAGTATTGACCCGGCGTGTGCGAGCAACACCCAATACTCGCCAGATGGGCGACTATGGCATGGTACTCGCCGAGTAACCCATAGTCGCCGGGTTGGGGGCTGGGCTATAAAAAGCCCCCCTACCCTTTGGTTTTCCTATAAATAGGACCCCAGGGGTACTTGGATTGGCACCTGGACTTGAGCTTTTGGACCCCGATTCCCAAACTCTCGAGCCCGTCACCCTTGCTTTCAGCCAAGTCGGTGCCTTCCCTGTACCAAGCTCGGACACTTTGGTTTCGGAGGGGAAGACTCTCTTGAGCTTCTGGGTACGTGGTGGGACCTCCCTGCCGCAGCTCCCGGGGTCCTGTTTGTTGCTCTTCTAGCTTCTTCGTCGTTGCCAGCCAAGCCCTCTCGTTGGACTGCTGGGCGAGTAGCCTCCGGCTGCATCGGTCCGAATCTTGAGGTCAGGATTTTCCTGGCGTCAACACTTTGGTGCGGTGAGCGTGGACCGTAGTCGTTGGAAGAAAGTCCAGTAAGAAGGCGAGATGGTCGTAGTTGGCGACCATGAGGAGGTAGTCGGCAACTCGTCGGCGAGTGGCGAGTTCATGACGTTGGCAGTTTTCGAAGCCTTCGCGCAGCGCATAGAGGGAACCATGCGAGCAGCGCTTCAGCCGCGCGCCGAGGTCACGGCGACCTCGCCGCATCGCCCAGTTCTGACCGAGGGAGGGAGTCCCCCTTGGTGAGCAGGAAAGGAGCACGTAGAAGATGTGACCGAGCGACCAAGGAGGTCACAGTTCTACCAGCCGACCTCGCAAGGGATTCGCTTCCGCGAGCTGGGCGAGCAGGCGAGATACCAGGATACTCGCCCATATGGTGAGTATGGTGGTGATACTCGCCAGGTGGAGGATCGTCGCTGGGTAGGAGGGAGGAGCCCCTTCTGCGAGGAGATCCTTGTCGCGCCAGTGTCAGAAGGTTTCAGGGAGCCCATCTTGAATTACTATTCAGGGAAGGAGGATCCTGTCCGGCACAACCAGTGGTTCGAGGATATAGTCTCTATCCGAACCATGTCTGATGCCTTTAAGTGCAGGTTGTTTGCCATCACCTTCCGTGCAAAGGCCTGGGACTGGTTCCACCAGTTGCCCGCCGTCTCGATCTACTGCTTTGAAGACCTGTGTTGTGGAGTGACGACCCGGTTCGACACGGCCCGTAAGCTGAAGAAGGAGGCAACGACCCTGTTCTATCTGGTGCAAAGGCCGGATGAGGCGTTGGGACCCTACATCGAGCGCTTTCAGGAGGAGGTTCTGCAGATCCAGGAGGTGGATAGCAACATCCTGTTGCTGGCCTTGTCGTTCGGTATAAGTCAAGGCCTCTTCAAGTTGGAGCTCAGTGAGAATCCTCCCTATTCCTACGACAACCTCATTCAGAGGGCCAACAAGTTTGTCCGAGGAGAGGCTTCCAACCCTGACTTCTTGGCAATGCTTGCTAAGGTGACCGGAGGCGAGGAAGAAGAGAGGGATAGGATCCCTGAGAAGAGGAAGAGAGAAGAGCCCCGGAGGGAGGAAAAGAAGAGGCCGAAGCGGCACGAAGCAAGGAGGGGAGAAGAGAAGAAGAGGGAGGAGCCCAAGAGGGAGGAGCCCAGGAAGGAGGAGCCCAGGAGGAAGGAAGCCAGGAGGAGCATTGAGAGGAGACCCGTCGAGTCCCCGGAGCGTCAGGAGGAGGAAAGGCGCTATCAGGTCCCCGTCAACCAGCCACCTTGGAGGCCGGCTGGACGGCACCAGCGTCGGGATCAAAGGGGGAGATCCCCAGAGAGAAAACCTTTTCGCCAGCCAGAGAGGCGTCAGGAGAGGAGGAGAGATGAAGCGATGGCGGTAGCCGGGCGTGGCCGCCGTCAAGGAAGGAAGAAGCAGAAGCAGAGGAGGCATCAAGCAGAAGAGGTTCCCCTCTACTGTGACTTCCACAAGGTGGAGGGGCATGCCATGGCTGCTTGCCCAGACTTTTGGGAAGCCCGGAGGAGGCTAGCAGCAGGAGAAGGTGGAGGGGAGTAGCAGAGGATAGAGGCCCCTGCCGAGCCTCAGGCAGGGCAGGCTGCCGTCGTTCGAAGGAGGAACGAGGACCGGGTCGACCAGGGAGGTCGGGGAGACCTGGTTCAGGGAGGCAGAGTCGGAGTAATCCATGGGGGAGCGGGGCTGGAAGCTGCCCGCAAGGGGAGCCTCCATCAGATCTACCGCAGGAGTGTCGCCTCGACCTCGCAAGCACCACCCCCGATGGAAGAGATCACATTTTCTGAGGAGGACATGCTAGGGAATGAGAATCCCTTCCATGATGCCCTCGTGATTCAAGCCGCAGTGGAGGACTTCACCGTTGATCGAATCCTGATCGATAACGGTAGCTCCGTAAACGTCATCTTTAAGGGGACGTTTGGCGGACTGGGAGTCGGAGCAGTAAGGGTTCAGGCAGCTGATGGTCCCCTCTTCGGCTTCTCCGGAGAGAAGAAGGAAGTAGAAGGAGTAGCAGATCTCCTTGTGACGCTCGGTGGCACCTCCATCAGCTGTCGATTTGTCATCGTCGACGCCCCGAGCTGTTACAGGGCTATCTTCGGGAGGCCGCTTCTCAACGCCTTCAAGGCCGTCCCATCTTCCTACCATCAATGCTTGAAGTACTGCAAGGGAGATGTCCAGGTGAGTATCAGGAGCGATCCAAGAGCCGCTCGGGAGTGCTATCTCAGCGCCGTCAGTACCATCAGCCGGATGGCTGACGCAGAAGAGTTCGGAAGGGTGCTGGAGAGCCCGGCAAGGCTGGAGGTGGCCGAAGAAGTTGAAGAAATCGAGGTACTCTCCGCAGAGGGAGTACCTGGGTTGCTGAAGATCGGCGGGTCGCTGAAGACGAAGGAGAAGATCGCGATGGCGGCGTGTCTGCAAAAGAACGTCGACATCTTCGCTTGGAGTGCCGCCGAGATGCCAGGAGTCGATCCTGAGGTTGCCTGCCATCGCCTCAACCTGGATACCGCTGTCCAGCCCGTCCGCCAGAAGAAGAGGAGGACCGCCACCATCTTGGCCAAGCCTATCCAGGAGGAGGTGAAAAAACTGCTCGATGCAGGCTTTGTATCGGAGATCCAGTACCCAGGCTGGGTCTCCAATGTTGTAATGGTGAAGAAAACGGGGGTAGCTGGAGAATCTGTGTTGACTTTTCTTTGATGAATAAAAGCTGCCCGAAGGATTGTTATCCCCTGCCTCGAATCGACGCGCTGGTTGATTCAGCCGTCGGTTTTTCTGTGATGAGTTTCCTTGATGCGTTTTCAGGATATCACCAGATCCGGATGCATCCCCCCGATTGCCGCGATGTCTCCTTCATCACCGATGATGGCTGCTACAGCTACAAGATGATGCCCTTCGGTTTGAAGAATGCGGGAGCCACCTACCAGCGGATGATGGACCACATCTTCAAGGGGCAAAAGGGGAGGAACCTGGAAGTGTACGTGGACGACCTCTTGATCAAAAGCAAGAGCGTCCAGGAACACGTGGCCGATCTGGTGGAGACCTTCGCGACGCTGAGGAAATTCAAGATGAGGCTCAATCCAGCGAAGTGCGTCTTTGGAGCTGGAAGAGGAAAGTTCCTGGGGCATCTCCTTACTCCGGAGGGAGTAGAGCCTAACCCCGACAAGGTTAGGGCGATCCTGGAGATGCCATCCCCAAAGACGATGAAGGAAGTCCAAAGGTTGACAGGAAGGCTGGCGGGTCTTAGCCGCTTCCTCTCAAAGGCCGGAGAGAAGTGCTCTCCATTCTTCAAGACACTCCGCAAAACTGAAAGCTTCGAGTGGTCCGAAGGATGTGAGACGGCGTTCGAAAGACTGAAGGAGCAGTTGACTCAGACACCTCTCTTTCAGAGCCCAAAGGAAGGCGAAGACCTGCTCATCTACCTGGGAGTAGGAGCCGAAGCAGTGAGTTCCATGTTGGTCCGAGAGGAAGGAAAGAAGCAGCTACCCATCTACTATGTCAGTCGGGTGTTGAAGAAGGAGGAGTTGAAATATCCGATCCTGGAGAAGCTTGCTTTCGCCCTGGTGGTGTCGGTGCGGAAGCTCCGCCCTTACTTTCAAGCTCACTCCATTCGGGTTGTGACTGATCATCCTCTCCGAAATGTCCTAGAGGGAGTGGAACATTCTGGGAGGTTAGCGAAATGTCGGTAGAACTCAGCGAGTTCGACATTTCCTTCTCACCCCGAGTGGCGATCAAGGCCCAGGCAGTAGCAGACTTCCTGGCTGACTTCTCGGTGGAAACGGAGCCAGGAGAAGAAGCTCTCAATCCGATCCCATGGAAGATGTTTGTGGACAGAGCTTCAGGCAAAAGTTCCGTGGGGGTGGGCATCGTGCTCGTCAGCCCACAGGGAACAAGGATCGAGCAAGCCGTCGAGATCCTCTTCCCCGTCACAAACAACCAAGCCGAGTATGAGGCCATAGTGGCAGGCTTGCGCCTTGCGAAGGAGTTGGGGATCCGTGATGTCCGGGCTTTCACGGATTCAATGGTGGTCGCGTCACAGATTCGAGGAGAGTTCGAGGTGCGCGACACCATCCTGCAAAAGTACTTAGTGAAGGTGAAAGGGCTGATCGGAGGCTTCCAGTCCTTCTTCGTCGAGCATGTGCCGAGAGAGGAGAACTCGGCAGCAGATCGCTTAGCCAAGTATGGGCCGAGGGCTGGAGGAACTATTACCGAACTATTCCGTCCATCCATTGAAGAAGGAGAGATGATGGAGATCGAGCAACGCCCTTCGTGGATGGATCCCTTTGTGGCCTTCCTGGTCAGCGGCCAGCTCCCGGCGGACGAAGGTGATCAAAGAAGATTTCGGTACAAGGAGGCGTACTATTTACTGCAAAATGGAGAGCTGTACCGCAAAACCATCTCAGGCCCCTGGCCAGATGTGTCTCTGAAGACGAAGTACCTCGAGTGTTGGAAGAGATCAACTCGGGAGAGTGTGGAAGCCATTCTGGGACTCACACTTTGGAACAAAGGATCCTAAGGCAAGGTTACTTCTGGCCTACTATCCGAAAGGATGCCGAGACCTTCTCAAAGAAGTGTCAGAAATGCCAGCTCTTCGCCCCCCTTCAGTTGCAGCCGGCCCAGCAGCTCCGATCAATCACCGCCCCATGGCCGTTTGCCATCTGGGGGATGGACTTGATCGGCCCTTTCCCTCAAGCAAGTGGCCAGAGGAAGTTCGTTCTCGTCAAGATCGACTACTTCTCCAAGTGGATCGAGGCCAAAGCTTTGGCCAAGACCACCTCTCAAGTCGTGAAGAACTTCATCTGGGGAGAGATCGTCTGCAGATTTGGAATCCCTCTCGCCATCGTCACCGACAACGGTCCCCAGTTTGCCAACTTGGAATTGGATGATTTTTGCAGACAGCTGGGAACTGATCTTCGATTCGCCTCCGTGCACCATCCCAGGAGAAATGGTCAAGTGGAGGCCGCCAACAAGCTGATCATCAATCTGCTGAAGAAGAAAGTGGAGAACATGAGAGGTAATTGGGCGGACCAGCTCCCCTCGGTCCTTTGGGCTTTGAGGACCACTACCAGCTCAGCCACCGGGGAGACACCGTTCAAGCTCTCTCACGGGTCGAAAGCTCTCATTCCAGTAGAGTTTGAAGTCAGAATCCCAAGGGTGGTAGCCGCGGAAGACGGAGACGAATAGTGGCGATTAGAAAATGAAGAAGCGCAAAAACTATCTCTCGACTACATAGAAGAGCTCCGAGACCTGGCCTCAGCTAGGCAAGAAGAGATCAAACGCCGAATGGCCAGACATTTCGACAAAAATGTCCGCCTCAAGCACTTCCAAGCAGGTGACCTGGTCCTAAAGAAAGTGGACGCGGCAGGAAGGTCAGCAGCCGTCGGGAAGCTTAACCCGAACTGGGAAGGACCCTTCATCATCCAGGAAGCTCTCCTGACCGGAGGGTACCGCTTGCAGAACCAGGAAGGCAAGCTGCTAGGGAACACCTGGAGCGGCGATGACCTGAAAAGGTTTTATCCCTAAAGGGAATGTACATGACCCCCTTCTTTTTGTAAATTCGTTTTCAGATAAATAAAAATTTACATCTCCCTGAAATAAGGGATGAGACAGCCCTTCCTATCTCAGAAAAGTCTTTTAAGGAAGAAGGCTAGTGTAGTTGATCTCCACGCTAAGTTGGGAAACGAGCCTCCGACTTAACCCTCGTAAAAACTCAGAACGAATGATGGGACAGTGCCTCGGGTGTGCGTTCCCTTAAGTCCAAGCCTCTGCAATGACGGCCGAGATCATCTCCCCCTTGTACGTTGGCCGCGGTTCCCACCGACCGCATTTCTCGTCCGACTGAAGAGATTACCAGGAGAAAAGTCTGGACGCCGACCTCCCGATTCGGCGAAGAGATGATCGATTTAACTAGCTCAGGGGACCCTTGAATAAAGGTGTCGTATACCCTCGAGAGCTGAGAGCTCGCAGCAAGGCAATTCGTTTTCTAAATTGTTGTGCCCGATCATGTGAGTTGGTGTGCTTAAGTGTGCTTAACTCCCTGTTAATTTATTGAGCAACAGGAAGCAGGTTTGATCCACATCCAGCATCCAAGTAGGATGGAGGCCTCGGGATGGTATGTCCCCTTGGACCTCCCCGACTGCCACTCCCTGCTTGACGTCATCCTGCATCAACATTCGACGCTCCAAGTTGGAAGACGAGCCTCCGACTTGACCCTCGTAAAAACTCAGAACGGATGATGGGACAGTGCCTCGGGTGTGCGTTCCCTTAAGTCCAAACCTCTGCAATGACGGCCGAGATCAACTCCCCCCTTGCACGTTGGCCGCGATTCCCACCGACCGTACTTCTAGTCTGACTGGAGATATTACTAGGGGAAAGTCTGGAAGCCGACATCCCGACTTGGGAAAGGGCAAGACCGATTCGACCGACCAAAGAATGGAGATCTTCTGTCATACCATTAGGATGGAGGCCTCAGGACGATGTGTCTCCTTGGACAACCCCGACCGTCATTCCTTACTTGATGACATTCTTCGTCGACATCCGGTGCAAGGCAAGGCCTTGAGAGCATGTGTCCCTTGGGACCCTCCAAGTGCCCCTCACGACTCGACTCAAACAGAAGGAACCATTGAAAAAGCGAGTATGAAGGTAATACTCGCCGAATAGGTGAGTATCCGCGTGCGAGTATACACGTGCGAGTACGCCGGTGCGAGTATGCAGGCGCGAGCATTCAATCTCGCCTCGAGCCTAAGAGCCTAGCGAGCATTCAACCTCGCCTCGAGCCTAAGAGCCTAAGCAACATTCAAGACATGAAGTAAGGCAGAAGAAATAGGCGAGCAAAATCTTGTCCCTTTTTCCTTTATATGTCAGGTATAAATTACAAAAGAATCTTCCAAGGGTTTACAAAAGGTCGCCGGGCGAGCAAAAAAGGGTGCCCAGGCGACTAGGCGTCATCCTCGCCATCAATGTCAGCATCTGGCTCGTCGCCACCATCGTCATCATCCTCATCCTCGGAATCATCATCCTCGGAGTCACCAGACAGCTGGGAAGATGCTCACAGGGGAGAGGTGGACTCCTCGGCGAGCAGCGCCGGGATGAGGTCCACCACTGTCAGCTCCATCGCCGCCGGCTTCAGAAGGTTGTCTGCCTTCAGTTGGCTCAGGATGACAGTCCCCGTTGCTTGCGCGATCTCCCGACGAATGCGAGGCATATCGTCGCCGAGTATCCTAATCTGCTTGCCGACCCTGGAGGGGCCCTCCACCGCTGGCTGTTGCTCGGCAGTCCGAGTTTCCAGCTCAGCGATGCGAACTTGGGCGGCCTCCAGGGCCAGCCAGGTCTCCTCCAGCTCCTTCTCCAGCTGGGAGGTCTTCTTCGCCATCTCCACCTCGGCGGCCTGCAAAAAACGAGAAACCCCGGAAGGTAAGCAAACTATTCGGCAAAGTGGCGAGTATCCCACGAGCGAGTATAGAAGTGAGGCGAGTACCTCATGCTCCTTCTCTTTGAGCCCCATGGCAATCATCTTCTTTCTTTGGGTCTTGATCACCCCTTCTTACTCGAGCAATCGCCTTGCTGTCGAATGGGCCAGCTCGGCAGATCGCAGTAAGGAGCGCGAGGTCTAGTGAGCCAGATACTCGGCAGAAGCGTCCGACAGGACTTCGGCGTCCGCGCGACCATAGATGGCAAAGGTCACGTCATAAGCCTCGCCTTTGTCCTCCCAGTCCTCCGCTTAGAGTCACCTCGTGGGCGCTCTCCGTCCAGGTCACCAAGGGGCGACCATAGATGTCCTCGCCACGCCCGCCGAGGTTGAAATTCGGCTGGACGTAAGGCTCGCCAGCCTCAGAAGCATCCGCCTTCTTACCAAGGTCCCCTGTGAGCGACCTCCTTCTTCTTCCTCGAGGGCTCGGAGGGCTCGCCCCTCTCCTTCCGCTTCTTCGAAGGCCCAGATCCTTCGCCGACGATCAAGGGCTCATCGCCTCCTGGCGACAAGTCGATGGGCGAGTAGACCCCATCCCCGCGAACAGAGGTCCCCGCACCTCCCTGTGTGGAAGCCGCTGCCTTCGTCGCCAAGGGGAGAAGTTCGCGTGGCAGAAAGCGGACTGCTGCAACAAGAAGAGAGATAACTCCAGTTAGTCGCCAAATTGAAGACGAAGAACGAGTATTGCGAATACTCGCGTGGTAAGTTACCTTCGCCCTGGAACACCTCAGCGAGTTCATCTACTCGCCTCCTCCAAAATACCACATCAAGGCGGCGATTCTTGAAGGATTCGAGCAGTTTCTCGCCACCCTCTCTTAGGAGAGAAGCCCCGAAGATGCTCTCCGGCGGCTGGAAGGACCTGTCGGGAATGGCTTGGAAGTCGCCAGTGATAACGACTAGTCACTCTCCCCAGCGATGATTCTTATTTGCTGTGCCGACCAGCGTGCAGACATGGCTGCACAAGAAGACGACGCCCTCGCCTGTCGCCATGAAGTGGAATATCCGCCTGAAGACGGAAAGGTCGAAGGCGATCCCCTGGTCGCGCAGGTAGCAGAGGAACCCCACGATCATCGCCACCCCATTGGGGTTGATCTGGGCACTATCCCAAAGTAACGGAGTATCTGAGAGAACTCCGTCCACATTGGTAGTCGCAAGCCCACCTCGAAGTGGCGAGTAGGGAACATCCGCTCGGGTCAGGACCGTGTTTAGTCGCTCGCCCTGGCGAGGAAGCCGAGCGACAAACCCGGGCGGGAAGTACTTTGCCTTGAAGATCTCCAAGTCCTTCTCAGTCGTGACGGACTTCTTGAAGGTGGTCGCCGCGAAGTTCTTGGCGTGATTGGCACGCCGAACAGTCGCCTCGTCAGACATCTTGGAGGAGAGAAGGGAAGAGAGGCGAGTATCAAAGAAGACAAGAAAAGGAGAGGAAGACAGAAGATACTCGCGTATGAGTTAGAAGGTCGCCGAAAGCGTAATAAATACTCACCCACCCCCTATTTATAGTAGTCGGGTAGCTTGGTTTATCGAGCACGACGCGATTAGGAATAAGGGGGTGGCGAGTATTAAGTTAAAGTCGCCAACTCAGCAGCGCGCGTCAGCAAGGAGTCGACTTCCAAGTCGCGAAGACCTGCAAGAAAAAGCATGAAAGAAGCTCGCCATGCATATGCGACATGCAAACAATACTCGCCAAAATAAAAGAAGATAGAAAAAATCAAGACAAAAAATCCATCATAGAAAAAGAAAGCAAAGCAAGTAATGGAGGGCGAGTTTCCAATACTCGTCAAATAATATTACATCAGAAAAACTTAAAGTGTTCAAGAATTATAGGGATACTCGCCAAGGGCGACATAACATGGAAATAAGAAAATAAAGAAGGACAACATCTAAGGAGGCGCCTGAATATTCGCCTGAGGATTCGGAGGCAGAGGATGTCGCCCGACCCGGCCCAAGCTACGAGCTCGCTTGAAGTGCTCGAAGGCTACGGACATCGCATCCTCGCCCGGCCGAAGTTGGTCTTCAATCCTCGCCAGCCGACCGACCGAGCCCATGCTCGCGCGCATCCACACCATTTCGTAATGATGCAGCTGCTGGCGATGCTCGAGCCTCGCAACTCGGCGCATTAGGTCGCTGCCAGTGTGAAGGCGAGATTCTGCACCAGCCAGGCGAGTATCGAACTCTTCCAGCCGAGATACTCGCACCTCCAGCTCGGTCAAGCGACGATGAGCGTCAGTGCTCACCAGGCGCTCAACCCGCGACTCCATGTCAGTCAGGCGACGATGGGGCTCGCTGACTGCCAAGCGCTCTAGCTTCGCCTCCAGATCCAGGATCGCGCGAGTGGCCTTCTCCTGATACTCGCGAGAAGGAAGCCCGACGGCGTCAATCAAGGCTCCTATGGGAGTGCGACCGCGAGCTGCAAAAAGGGTAAAAATATCAGAGCTTTGACGAACTAAAGGAACCAAGTGAATATAGTGGCGACTATCATAAATGGTGACCAAGTACCTGGCCGAGGATTGCGAGAATGACGGCGAGGAGAGCCCCTGCCTCGCTGGGGAGACGCGCTGTGATGGTGATCGCCTCGCCGAGCAGGATGGGACCCAGCTGTCTAATCCCGGCTAGAAGGCGCGTTCCCGCAACCACGACTATCAGATGGTCGCCCTTCCCCCTCGGAGGAAAGAAGCCCGAAGGGCCCTCAGTCCCGCCACGGCGCGAGGATTCGCCCTGGTGAGTAGAGGGAGCGGTCGAAGTAGAAGGGCGCTGCTCGCCCTGAGTCGTGATGGGAGGAGGAAAAGGAGGAGGTGGCGGAAGCCCACCTACGGGCAGCTGCGAGCTGCTCGCCAACCCCGAAGATTGAAGAGGCGGTGGTGGCGGAAGCACGCTGCCCGCCAGAGGAGCCCGTTGCTCGCTTATCGGCCTCTTCTCCAGCAAGGAGCTATGGAGAACTCGCGTCGAGCGCCCACCACCCCTAGGCGAGACCATGGACGACGATCTCAGAGGAGGCACGGCCACAGGCTCCTCCAGAGCACCGATGGTGGACGAATCTGCGAGCATAGAAGAAACATTCAGCAACTCGGACCAAGTCGAGGTCAATCAAAGAAGGTGGCGAGTAGGTAGCTCCCACCTCGCGCAGGAGCAGGATTCTCTGGTTGATTCTGGGTCGAGGTCCCAGGCATGCTCGCCTCCTCGGTGACATTTGGAGCAGGAGGATCAGCGGCCGGCGAGTTGCCCTCGTTAGAAAGCCCTAACTCGTCCAGCAGCTGCTGGTGTTGGTCGCCCAAAGGGGCAGCGACCTCCTCTTCAGCGACCTTCTTCTTCCCTTTCTTCTTCTTCTTCTTCGCAAGCCTCTTCCTCTTCTTAGAAGAGAGGAGGTCCTCAACCTCGGGACCTAGGCGCGGAGGGAGCGAAGGACCGTCAAAAAGGCCCACAAGACCAGCCATGGCCGCCTAATTAACCTCTGCAGCATAGTCGTGCACCATCTTGAGCGAGTTCAGAAAAGACATGCCATCAGAGACCTCCGCCCCTCTATTTATAGAGTTCGAACGTTGGCCAGCGAGAGGGCGAGTATAAGCCAATAGTCGCCAGTGGACAGTCTCTTCGAATGAAGGTTGGATGATTCTTTCCGAGCAACTACGTTACTCGCAAAGAGCGGAGATTGTGTACAACCCTCATTCTCCGAGGGTGGACCCCCCCAAGGCCACGTAGACAGAAGTCAAAGGTCAAAGAGTCAATACAGAGACCAGCAGTCCAAGGCAGAAACAGAAGAGACCCTGGCGAGTATGCATGTGATAGTCGCCAGGAAGGCGAGTATCGACCAGAAGAGCTCGCCGCGCGCAGAAGACAGCAGAAGCCCTGGGCGAGTATTGGCCCGGCGTGTGCGAGCAACACCCAATACTCGCCAGATGGGCGACTATGGCATGGTACTCGCCGAGTAACCCATAGTCGCCGGGTTGGGGGCTGGGCTATAAAAAGCCCCCCTACCCTTTGGTTTTCCTATAAATAGGACCCCAGGGGTACTTGGATTGGCACCTGGACTTGAGCTTTTGGACCCCGATTCCCGAACTCTCGAGCCCGTCACCCTTGCTTTCAGCCAAGTCTGTGCCTTCCCTGTACCAAGCTCGGCCACTTTGGTTTTGGAGGGGAAGACTCTCTTGAGCTTCTGGGTACGTGGTGGGACCTCCCTGCCGCAGCACCTGGGGTCCTGTTTGTTGCTCTTCTAGCTTCTTTGTCGTTGCCAGCCAAGCCCTCTCGTTGGACCGCTGGGCGAGTAGCCTCCGGCTACATCGGTCCGAATCTTGAGGTCAGGATTTTCCTGGCGTCAACAGCGGCGGCTTCAATTCATGCTCTGAAGAGATTAGGTCCGTGATAGGGTTCTTGGAATCCGCCGACTTAGAATATCTACTAAGCGAGCCCTCAGTTCTTCTCCACCTAAAACTGGTAGAATTCTTCGTTAAAGCCAGGCTCAACCACTCAGAATCCTGGATCAAATCCACCGTGGCTGGTAAGAAAGTCAAAGTATCCGCAAAGAGCCTAAGGAAGGCACTGCATCTGCCCAGAATTGAAGGGGGAGAGGAAGAAGAGCTGACCACATAGAATATCTCTGCTAGCTACACCTGGTGCGGCCACACCGGGAAGATCTACGGGTCGATTAAGAGAAATGAGTTCAATCAGAAGGGCAAGCTGCTGGACAACATCGTGGGGAAGGTGTTGTTGCACAAACCAGGTTCGCATGACCGAATCTCCAAGGAAAAGTTCGTTGTAAGGGCCCGAATCATTCAATCCAAGAAGACCGACTGGTCTGAGTTTCTCTTCCAGAGAATGAAGAGTGCCCTGAAGACGCTGTCTTATGGAAGAATACCGTCTCTATTCCTCCTGAATACCCACAGTGAAGTTATTCATAAAAGGATGGGAGTGCCATTGCACTACTCCAAAAGACTTGATGCCAAGATGCTCGACAGATGGGATAGGTACATCCCCAAAGCATCCTCTGATGCCCCATCTGCTCCAAAGAAGCAGAAGAAGCAAGACGCCCAAGTAGTCCTCTCCGAAGAAGAAGACTCATCAAGCAGTTCTGATGACAATTCCCCACCCCAACAAAACCCTGCACATTTGAGGGGGAGACATCTACTCAAAGAGATATCCCAACTTCAGTACATGAACCTGCTTCTAAAGAGGTTATCGATAAAGGCAGCAACCCAAACTTGGGGAGTGTTCCAGCTGAGGGGGAGTCCCAACTTGGGAGCTCAGCCCAGGATGCTGAGATATTTGAGGAGGAGCTCCCAGCAGGAGGCTCAGCCCAAGATGAGGAACAAATTGAGGGGGAGACCTAACTGGGGAACTCTGCCCTAGAAGATCAAGGGAATGTGCCCGAGCTGATGGAGGATACAACTCTCTCGACTAGCCGTATGTTGGTAATTGGGAGCAAGATAATAATAACATCTCAGAGTGAGATCATACCAGAAGCCTTCAAGGGGAAGGCCAAAGTAGCAGTTCACATCAGTGATGAATCATCTGAAGGTACTCCTGATATAGCTCCAAAGGAAGGAGGAGCTCAAGAGGAAGAAGCTATTGAGCCTTCTTCAGCTCAGGCAGGCTCTCTCTACCATATGATATCAGCTCTTCTCAATGCTCAGCAAAAACAAATGGAAACATTCATCATAAAGACTGTGGACAACCTAAGGAATGAGATGAAGGCAGAGATTAAGACAGTGAAGAGAGACATACAACATCTAAACGCCCAGTGCGCTCACTTCTACACTCTAGCAGCTCCCGCCATAGAAAATATGGGTGAGGAAGTCAACAAGGTGGGCCATTAAACCCATGACATCCTGAAAAATCAAGCAATCCTCTCAGATAATGTGGAATATGCCTTTGGGCAAATACAAACAGCCTTTCATAATAACAGAGATCAAGTTCTGAATAGGGTCAACGAGAATGCTCAATGATTAGATACACATCTACTGGAAGTCAGGAATAATATGGACGTCACTGAACAACTACACGAACAGATAATATTGACCCGAGAAGCTGTCGAAGAATGTGTAATTGAACAAGTCCTAAAGGGGGAGAAGGAAATAATAAATGTCGTATCCCATCAAGCAATGTGGATAACAAACCAAGTTAAGCAAACAATGCAAAAACCTCCATCTGTGTATGAAGTAGCTAATCCATCAGTAAGTACTGATTCAGCAGAATACGGGATTGAATTGGGAGATTCTGCAAACTCCAGAAAAAGAAAGAGACTCCAAAGAAACAACTATAGGCAGAAAAGGCTAAGGGAGATTGAACGCGATCCCCAATCAGGTAGGTGGAGTCCAGAATCTAGAAACATTGTCACAGAATCATGGATACAGTTTGGATATCCTCAGTATGGTCATGAAAGCGTATATCATTCGGTTGAATGGAACATGCATCTAGAGCAACTGGAAAGGAGGAAGAACCACAAATTAGCCTTCCCTCATGGTCCTCCTCCTTCTCCGAAAAAGATTCCAAAGCCAATCCATTTCTATCAGAGGCAAAAGAGGAATGACAAAGGTGCAAGCAGCAGCAGACCCTGAGGAACATCTCGTCGGGAAATTAAATAGGGGCAATTGATAGTCAATTTTTTGCTTAAGAACATTTGATCTATTTATATGGATGCTGGTTAAATGTGATTATATTGCCTTATTTTTAATTCCTTATGTGTGTGGAATTTATCATTGAGGTAAGTTAGGACTTCTTCAAATAGGGGGAGATTGTTGAAAACTGTGCCCAATAATGTTCCTGCTTTAAAGAAGTGCTTAGTTCAATGATAAAAGCATTGTGTATTTAATGCTACATCTAGTTCATGCTTGCAGAGATCAGACAATATGTCCAGTACTTAATAACTTCACTAAGTACAATATCGTCGAAA
Organism: Dactylorhiza incarnata; assembly: GCA_033032865.1. NCBI lineage: Eukaryota > Viridiplantae > Streptophyta > Magnoliopsida > Asparagales > Orchidaceae > Dactylorhiza > Dactylorhiza incarnata. Next base: position 1,077,464 of record JAWHQI010000067.1, read on the forward strand.
AGGACTGGACATATCGTCGGAAAAGGTATGCACGTCATCAAAATTATGTGCAGAGCAAAGCAGAAGAATCATGACAGTGTCGTCGAAATGACATGCGCATGATGATATCGTCATGACACTACAACACCACACGATGATATCAGGATGCCAAGATGAAGGAAGAATACTTAAGTACAAGTACAAGACAATGTCGACGACATCGTCGTAAAGAAGCCTTGACGTTGAAATGGCTAAGCAAGGTGATGTCGACGATATCGTAGTAAAGACGCCTTGTCATAAAAAAAGGCTAAGTAAAACAGATGTCGACGACATCGTCGTAAAGAACCTATGTTGTTGAAAAGGTAAAGAACGACTGATATCAACGATATCATCGTAAAGAAGGCTTGACGTCGAGAAGGCTAAGGAAGGTCTTATGAAGACAAACATTTGCTGAAGAAAAGCTTATCGACGTAATGGTGATCATGTCGTTGATAAGACAAGGTGGTGTCGACGACATCGTGAACAAGACATTGAGGAGTCAAGATTATGCCGACATCAGTTAGATGACTTAATGTCATCTTAAGTGCAAGTGCAAAAGGGGTGTCCCGTATCATCGTGATATCCTTGTCTGAAGAAGAAGGAAGGAGACTTGATGATTTTTCCAAGTCCAATACATCGACAAGCTCCATCGTCGAGAGATTTTCCATGTCATCGTAACGATGGAAATATCGCCGAGACAGATTCAAATTCTGCCGAACGCACTGTCAGCATTTAATGTCGTCGGCTGATTGTCCAATCAGCGCTTACTCTTAAAGTATGCGCGTCTGACATTAAAATACATCATAGGAGACCGTTGGATAGCTCCTCCATCCTATGAAAGAGAACAGTGGATGCCCTAAATGAAATGACTTACTCTCGAACCAAAGAATGAAAAAAATATCCCGTCGAGCATATCAAAAAATAGTAAAAGCTGCAGAGAAGAATCCAGAAGAAGAAGAGAATAAAAACTCACATCTTGTGTTCTCTATAAATCAATTAGTCAGCATCGACTGAAAAGAATTGTTCAAGTTTGAAGAAGGAATGAAGAAGATCTGTGCTATCAAGGTTCAAATCAGAAGCATCTTCTTCAAGTTAAGAAGCTGATTTCCATCAGGCGGAAGAATCATTGTATATCTTTCTCTATAAGGCTTGCGGGCCAAAACTGTAAGATCTTTTTGTATATCTAAGTATCGAGCTTGCAGACTTGAGAGCTGTGAGGATTGAGGGCCAGGGCAGTGGACTTGTGGGTCCGATCGTGTCGAGCTTGCGGGCTTGAGAATAGTGAGGCTTGTGGTCAGGGCAGTGGACTTGTGGGTCCAAGAGGCAAGACTTGGAGGTCTATGCTGTGTAGGGCTTGAGGGCCTAAATGTTAGGTTTGCGGACCTGAGTGCAGTAGGGGCTTGCATGCCTAGGCTGTAGGACTTGCGGGTCTGAGTTTTAAGGCTTGCGGGCCTGAGATATTGGCGGAGTTTACCGAGCCTAGCACACTGCTAGGTAGGCGCAGAGGGACAAAGGACTACTCAAGACACAACGTCTTGAGGAACCTCTATAAATCTTTGTGTGTTTTCTGTGTTATGCTTTATATCATAATCTAACAAACCAGAAAACAAGAACACCAAAGAGGGCTAAAGGAATTTGAAATACCTATTCCCCCCCCTCTAGGTGATAAGACGACACCCAATAAATAACAAGGATGCACCCACCAGACATCAAGGATGTCTCCTTCATCTCAAGGGAGGGGTGCTACTTCTATAAGATGATGCCCTTTGGGCTGAAGAACGCAGGGGTAATGTACCAAAGGATGATGAACCGAGTTTTTTGGGAGCAGAGGGGGAGGAACTTGGAGGTATACGTGGATGATCTCATGGTGAAGAGCAAGAATGTGAGCTCCCACCTCCAGGACCTTGGGGAAACATTTGCCACTCTGTGCAAGTTTAAGATGAGTTTGAACCCCTTAAAGTGTGTATTCAGGGCCAGCAAGGGGAAATTTCTAGGTCACCTACTTACCTCGGCGGGGGAAGAGCCCAACCCGGATAAGGTGAAGGTTATAATGGAGCTGGAATCGCCACGGAATGCCAAATAAGTCCAATGCCTAATAGGGAAGCTTGCAGGGCTGAGTAGGTTCATCTCCTGGGCAGGAGAGAAATGCTCGCCCTTCTTCAAAGTATTGCGAGGCAATCAAAATTTTAAGTGGTCAAAGGAGTGTGAAGAGGCTTTTCAAGCCTTGAAAGGTCAGATCACCATGGCTCCGCTTCTCTAGGGGCCTAAAGAGGGGAAAGGTCTAGCCATGTATCTCGGAGTTGGGGGAGAGGTCGTGAGCTACGTCTTGGTCCGAGAGGAGGGCAAGAGGCAACTGCCCATCTACTACGTAAGTAGGGTCTTGAAAAAGGTAGAGCTTTGGTATCTGATTTTGGAAAAGCTGGTGTTCGCCCTGATTGTCTCGGCCAGAAAGATCAGGCCATACTTTCAAGCTCATTCGATCCAAGTAGTGACCGACCACCCCATTCGCAAAATCTTCGAGGGGGTAGAGCATTCAGGGAGGCTCGCTAAGTGGTCAATAGAGCTAAGCGAATTCGACATCGCTTTTGTCCCTAGACTATCGATGAAGACCAAAGTTGTGGCGGACTTTCTGGCAGACTATGTGGTTGAGATGGAAGAGGAGCAAGCCCCTCATCATGTCCCCTAGAAGCTGCTGGTGGATACAGCCTCGGGAAGAAACTCTCTAGGAGGAGGGGTGGTACTGGAAAGCCCTCATAGAATAAAGATAGAGCAAGCCATAGTGATACATTTCCCCATCACCAACAATCATGCGGAGTACGAGGCAGTGATTGCTGGCTTATGCCTTGCCTATGAGCTGGGTGTCCACGATGTAGAGGTCCTCACAGATTCAATGGTGATAGCGTCACAAATCAAGGGCTAGTTCGAGGCAAGAGAGACCACACTCATAAGGTACTTGACCAAGGTGAGGGGCCTCATCGGGACCTTTAGAACCTTCTCAATCAGGCATGCACCAAGGGAAGAATGTACTCCAGCAGATCAATTGGCCATGCTAGGTCCTCGAGCTGGTGGGACCTTGACGAATCAGTTCTGCTCGTCGATCGAAGAAGCAGAGCTAGTGGAAATAGAGCGGCGACCCTCATGGAAGGATCCCTTTATGACCTTCTTGGCAACGAACAAGTTTCCGGAGGAGGTCCCAGATCAAAGGCACTTCAGGCACAAGGCAGCCGACTATGTGTTGCATGAAGGGGACCTATACTAAAAGACCCTCTCAGGACTCTTGGCATGGTGTGTATCTGAAGAGGAAGTCCCGAGGGTCTTGGAGGAGGTTCACTCTGGCGAGTGTGGCAGTCACACAGAAAGCAGAACATTGGAATCTAGGATAATGGGGCAAGGGTACTTCTGGCCGACCCTGAGCAATGATGCAGTGGAGTTCGCTAAAAAATGTCAGAAATGCCAGTTGTTTGCCCCTCTTCAACTTTTGTCGGCTCAGAGGCTAAGGAGCATCACGTCACCCTAGCCCTTTGCAATTTGGAGGATGGATCTGGTAGGACCTTTCCCCAGGCAAGTGGGCAGAGGAGGTTCCTCCTGGTCATGATGGACTACTTCTCAAAGTGGTTGGAGGTCAGTGCGTTGGCCAAGGTGACCTCCCAGGTAATCCACAACTTTGTATGGGGAAATAATCTGTAGACATGGGCTCCCTCAAGCCATAGTCACAGATAATGGGCCACAGTTTGCTAGTGAAAAGTTCATTAGATTCTGTAGCCAGCTGAGAATAGATCTCAGGTTCGCATCCGTCCATCATCCCAGGAGCAACAGACAGGTGGAGGTAGCAAACAAGATCATAGTAAACCTGTTGGAAAAGAAGGTAGAAAATTTAAAAGGAAATTGGGTGGAGCAGCTCTGGAGTAGAAAAATCATAAGCTGGCAAAGTAATTGAATATGCAAAGTACAATGTGAAGTCACTTACACGCGCGCGTTGAAATTTTAGTAGAAAAACCTTTTAAACATGCGAAATAGATTAGAATTTTCTAAATTGCGTTTCTACTTATTATTGCTACTCATAATTTGAATCGTGGTGAATCCTTCAATCACGCGTAGGGTGAAAGTAGCTCGATCACTAAGTGGAATATTGCCAGAGATCGAGGACCAGGACAAACTCCAAAGAAATCCATCAATGATGATGGCCATAAGCTTGCCCGTTCACACTCTCTCCACGACACTAGGTTATGATTTAGGCTTAGGTTACGATGCGGTAAACAATGATAAACGTGGGGGCTTAGCACACCTAACCCAAATGAGACCGCAATAAAAACACTATCCCGACAATAATAAAAAATGTGTACACCACAACCCCAGACTTAAACATGAAACTATGGGGTGTGTACACCACCTATTCCCAAATACATTGCTTTACACTTTTTTTTTACTTTCATTTCTTTTCACTTTTTTTTTAAATTATAACTTTGCACATATAATAACAAACACAGCTATATTTTCAATAACGCATTCCCACCACAACCACAAATATACACAACCTCAACACCCAACTTTTAAATGCACAAATTGCTTGAGCTCAGAATTTGGTGTGCGATTAGGATAGTCATTTTGGCTTTGGTGAATTGAAGGTGGAGCTGAATCAAATGGTAGGGATTAGTCATAAAGGGGCTAAGCAAGGATAAAGCGTTTAGGAATGGTGCAAAGGATCAACCGGGCCAAAGAATTGCCTATATCACACTTGCACAAATGAAATAACCTATACCCATGCTTCGAGAGTCGCTAGGGCAAGTTCTTAGCCACCGAGAAAGAATATCCTTCCTCCCGACTCGAGCAATACATCACTAGCGATCGTCTACACACGCACCTACACTATCATCGGATTCGCGAAATACGAGTAGAATAAACAGTATTCACGCAATTGGAAAATTATAAAATTAAAGGAATGAGAAAAAGCTAATTCTACAAGAATTTCAACACGAGATGCGAGCACTCGACTAGGAGCACTGATAGAGTCAACATGTTACTCCGCCACTCAATCCTATGCCAGCATCATGATCTTTCAATCACACAGAAAAATAATATTTACCCGAGACGCATAGACAAATAAGTGCGTGCTCAAGTGGGTGTTGTGGTGTGCTGTGAAGATGAACAATACTAAATAAATGAGATTAATATACTTCTAGTATGCAAATGATATGTGCACGTGCAGTGGGTAACACAGCGGCTCTCCCCCAGACTTAATCTAAGCAATGACGTAACCATGAAAATTAAATAAAAGACTAGGGGAAGAAACATTACCTATGCTCAGAAATGAGAAAACTAGAAGATTGGCTTGTAAATGATGAGTCCTCATCATATACACTTTTATGGACTCATCTGGGCCGTTTAGTTAGTCATTTCACTGCACTTTAGCCCTGTTTTAGTTCATATTTGTTAATCCATGCTAGGTGCACCTTTTGGCCCATTTTGGTGTGATTTCATGTTTATTTTCATTAGTGGTTTTCATGCACTGTTAGGTGCCACTTTTAGTGGCTGGATTTGTGGTTGTACGCTAGAACAGGAGTCGTGCAGGTGTTTCCGGTGCAATTCTGCACAGGAACACTGCGCACGATCACTGGTTCTATTGCGCACGACCACTGGTCGTGCGCCACTGATCGTGTGCACTTAACGCCTTTTTCACGAGTTCTGTTTGGTGCAGTGCGCACGACCACCAACTCCAGCGCGCACGACCACCGGTCGTGCGCCACTGCTCGTGCGCACTGACCATTAATTTTTAAGTTCTGTTTCATCTATTGCGCACGACCACTGACGCTAGTGCGCACGACCACTGGTCGTGCGCCACTGGTCGTGCGAACATGTTATTTTGTAATTTCTGTCTTTGCAGGTTCTGTCCAGGCAGAGCGCACGATCACAGGATTCCAGTGCGCACGACCAATGGTCGTGCGCCAATGACCGTGCGCACTGTTTAATTCCAGCGCTTATAAATAGCCCTGCTCGCGATTTTAGGTCGATCCCCGCTTCCAGCCGCCGTTTTCCGCCCGATTCCGCCCGATTTCGCCCCTCCACCGTCGCCCACCATATAGAGGTGCTCCGGGCTTGCTCTTCACGCCAATCTTGAGCCGGAGTTTCCTCTCGGCCTCCTCCTTCATCCAAGAGCTCCAAAGGAAGACCTAGCCGCTATCTCCATCGAGCAAGAGGAAGTTGGCAACCTCCACCGGATCGTGACACGAAGAAGACGGGTCCATTGGAGAGTCGTGACAGCTCTCTCTACCCCGGACGTAGTTGTGGACCGAGCTTGGACGCGGATTGACAACCCGGCGATTCCAACCGTGAATCTTCAACGAGCCTTCGGATTCGGTCGATTTCTTGCCTTGTTCTCCTTTTATTGATGTATTTGCAACTAGATCTAACATTATGATGAAGTGTATTTTGATTAAATAGCATTTTTACTTGATTATGTCTATATGATTGAGTATTTTTGTTTATATTATTGAGGTGCGCCTTGTGGTGTGGTTTGTTGGTTGTCCGGTGCCGCACTAGCAATTGCTAGTGGCGTGCTCGTCGAAGAGGTGCGTGCGACCCTCATTCCGTTAGCCTACTCGCCCATCCGCCTACCGAAGCGTGGCATCGCGGCCCGTGTACTCCATCCCGCCTAACGAAGCAGCGCGCTCAAGGCCTGCATAGTTCGATCCGCTTGCCTACTCGTCCATCCGCCCTTACGAAGTAGCGCGTTCAAGGCCTACCTAGTTTCCATCCCGCCAAGCGAAGCTTTGCATAGCGGCATTGCATAGGAGTAGTTGTTAGCTTTTATTTTGTTTTCCAAAAGCCAACCCAACTCCCCCGCAATCCATCCGATTTAAGGACTTCGATCTCAAGTCCTGCCTCAATAGTAAACTCCACCTTATTGTGTTCCTCAAGAGACCGACACTCGGGGATTTATTCCCAACATTTATTACTTGAACGATCGGTACACTGCCGTTTCGTGTCGCAGTCGAGCTACCGCCTATAGCGGTGTGTGAGATTTGCGCCATCAAGTTTTTGGCGCCGTTGCCGGGGAACACAGTCGTGTGAGTTTTCTGGAGAGGGAGAACCTGAGAGAGAAGCCCTTCCATTTGTAAATTGCATTTCTTTGTTTTATTTCTCTTTATTCCACTTTCTTGTTTTAATTAGGTTGCTTTAGTAATTATTGTTAGGTGTAGTATTTTGCACAATAGTTTTTTTTATTTTTGAATCGGATTATCTTTACACTATGTGGGCACATCTGAATATCCGTTGCCGTTGGTGTGGAGCTACCTCCCACTCTAGTGATGAATGCCCTACGGAGAATAGTAGGCATAATTCTTATAGCCCAGCATATGGAGCACCGACTTCGTCTGGTACTCCATATGGTGCGCGTAAGTCTTATGGCTACTCTGCTGAGCCTTTACCGTCATACTTCTTTTCGGCTCCAGCCCCCGCTGTGCCAAAGAAGCCCGCTAGGCAGTGCCAGTTTTGTCGGAGCACAGATCATGCCCTGAAGGATTGTGCTGCTTTTCGTCGCCAATTGGATGAGGATGATGAGCCGGATATCCGGATCGTCCCAACTCCTAACTCTGGCGGCACACCTTCAACATCCGGTTTTGTGTCTTTGCCACCTTCACATCTTGAAGGGTATGGCGTTGACACAGTCACCAGATGTGTGGCTGATCTGGGCACCGATATTGCTGAGCCCATTCTCCCAGTGCATCCACCACTTCTAGTGGATTCGATTCTTTGTGAGGAATCGGTGCTCGACTTTTATCCGAGCACTATTCCTCTCCCTGTTGTGCATACTACACTCGTCTCAGACGACATTGTTGATGATGTGTCGCAGGAGGAGGCGGTTGATCTGAGTGTTGTGCCTATTCCTATGGAGGAGGACAACCTTCTAGGTGAAGAGGAGTTTTCCTCAACACCGGTGGAGGAAGTCCAAATCCTTAGCATGGCCACCGTTGATCCCGCCGACTCTTGCAGCATTGATGACAATGCTAACATTATTTTACTTCCCCAACCTAATGGGAGTGAGACCGGGACCACTCCCCCGATTTTTGATTATTTATGTCATTCTTCTCTTTTATTTCCTGACCCCCCTTCTTCATCTGAGCCTGTGCAGGTTGAGTCTTCACAGGTACATCAGGAGGACTTGGAGCATGATGCTCAAGTCAATGATGAGAGCATCCTCTCATGTGAGGAGGTTGATCCTCCCTCCGTAGAGGAAGCCCCACTCATTGCCTTTGCCTCCTGCTGCCCCCCTGTTGACGATACCTTGCTAGGCAAGGAGGTGTTTTGTGAGATGAGTGAGGACCAGGCCTCCTCCTCTTCTTACTTTCTTTTCCCTCTACCTGTGTCAAGCAGGTATTATTTATATTCGGGTAGAGGCGTGACTGTTCTTTCGCCGTATCGGTACCCGCTACCGACACGGATATTAGGCCAGTTACCTGTCCACTTCTCCTTCCATAGGCCCATTAGCTAGAATCGTTAAGATTTTGAATAAGTCGTGCTGGGATGACAATAACCCCAGTAGTTATCTTCCTTTTCTGCATTTCTATTTTTATCTAATCATGTTTAGTTAGCTGTAGTTTCTTTTAGTTTGTCTTTTTCTTTTGTTTTGCGGAGCTGACCCCTGCAGGTATTTCTTCTGGATGACGGACGCTGCAGCTTAGTCCAGGTTTACACGCCAATCTTCTGGTGTGCTCATTTCTGAGCACTGGGTACTCTCTTTCCCTAGCATTATTCTGAATTTTATAGCTGCATTTTGCGCATATTGTTTAGTTTAAGTCTGGGGGGGGGGGGAGTGTACCGAGTGTTCACTACACGTGTACACGTTTTTGCATATCAGAAGTATATTTTTATCATTACACACCACTTCACCCACTTGAGCGCGTACTCATCTGTTTGCTTGCTCTGTTGTGAATTTAATTCTTTTGCTTATTTGGGAAAATCTAGGTGATGGCTTAGGACTATGTAGCAGAGTAAAATGTTGACTCTATTAGTGCTCCTAGTCGAGTGCTCGGTTGCATAGAAATTTGTGTAGATTAGACTTCTTTTTATGCTTATGGTTTTATATTTTTCTATTAGTGTAAATGTTGTTTACTCTACTCAAATGGTGAATCCAGTGGAATCAAACGGTAGCATAGGGATGTGTGTAAACGATCGCTAGACTCGTATTGCTTGAGTCGGGAGAAAGGAGAATCTTTCTCGGTGGCTAGAACTTGCCCCAAGCGATTCTTGAAGCATGGGTATACGGTTAGTCAATTGTGTGAATGTGATATAGGCCATCATTTTGGCCCGGTTGAGCCTTTGTGCCTATCCCTACCGCTATATCCTCGCTAGCCCAGTTGTGCCTACCCGTTCTTTGATTCAGCCCCACTTTTATTTCACCAAAGTCCAAAAGCCAATCCTAGTCGCACACCCAAATCTGAGCTTTAGCTGTTTATTATTTTCATAAGTTGGGTTGTTGATGTGGTAATATGTTTGTGAAGATGTGGATGTGTCTTTTTGTTTATTTGCTGAAAATGATAAGAAAAGAAAAAAAAATGAGAAAAAGAAAAGAAGTTAAAAAGAAAGGAAAGAGAAGGAATGTTTAATTGAAAATCTTTATGTAGATTTATGTTTGGGAGTAGGCGGTGCACGCACCCATGCTGTTAAGTCCAAGTCTGGGGGTGTTGTGTACCCGCGTGTTTGTGTGGCGAATGAGGATAGTTTCCTGCATTAGCTCATTTGGGTTTAGTGCTTGAGCCGTCGTTTTTATCTTTGTTTATCCTCACCTAAACCCAAGCCCCATTTTAAAACCTGAAGTCCTATTGATTCACGCATTTGAGTCAAACCAGTGCCGTGGAGAGAATGTGACCGGGCAAGCCTATGGTCACCGACACTGATGGATTTCAGTGGAGTTTTTCCCGCACCCCAATCTTGAGCAATGCTCATCTCAGCGTTTAGTTTACTTTCTCCGTATGCGTGACCGAATGATTCACCGTTGTTCACCATTTTGAGTAGTTGTAATATGCTTTTACTCTTTTAGAAATTTATAAACTGTTTGTATAATCAGTAGTCTTTTCTACTAATTTTCTTATGCACATGAGCATGCGACTTCGCATGGTACTCTGCATTGTAATGTTAAGCCATCTACTGTTCTTTCCTGTTCGCTTAGAATTCGTTTGCTCGGGACGCGCAAACAGTTAAGTCTGGGGGTGTGATGAGTCCTCATCATATACACTTTTATGGACTCATCTGGGCCGTTTAGTTAGTCATTTCACTGCACTTTAGCCCTGTTTTAGTTCATATTTGTTAATCCATGCTAGGTGCACCTTTTGGCCCATTTTGGTGTGATTTCATGTTTATTTTCATTAGTGGTTTTCATGCACTGTTAGGTGCCACTTTTAGTGGCTGGATTTGTGGTTGTACGCTAGAACAGGAGTCGTGCAGGTGTTTCCGGTGCAATTCTGCACAGGAACACTGCGCACGATCACTGGTTCTATTGCGCACGACCACTGGTCGTGCGCCACTGATCGTGTGCACTTAACGCCTTTTTCACGAGTTCTGTTTGGTGCAGTGCGCACGACCACCAACTCCAGCGCGCACGACCACCGGTCGTGCGCCACTGCTCGTGCGCACTGACCATTAATTTTTAAGTTCTGTTTCATCTATTGCGCACGACCACTGACGCTAGTGCGCACGACCACTGGTCGTGCGCCACTGGTCGTGCGAACATGTTATTTTGTAATTTCTGTCTTTGCAGGTTCTGTCCAGGCAGAGCGCACGATCACAGGATTCCAGTGCGCACGACCAATGGTCGTGCGCCAATGACCGTGCGCACTGTTTAATTCCAGCGCTTATAAATAGCCCTGCTCGCGATTTTAGGTCGATCCCCGCTTCCAGCCGCCGTTTTCCGCCCGATTCCGCCCGATTTCGCCCCTCCACCGTCGCCCACCATATAGAGGTGCTCCGGGCTTGCTCTTCACGCCAATCTTGAGCCGGAGTTTCCTCTCGGCCTCCTCCTTCATCCAAGAGCTCCAAAGGAAGACCTAGCCGCTATCTCCATCGAGCAAGAGGAAGTTGGCAACCTCCACCGGATCGTGACACGAAGAAGACGGGTCCATTGGAGAGTCGTGACAGCTCTCTCTACCCCGGACGTAGTTGTGGACCGAGCTTGGACGCGGATTGACAACCCGGCGATTCCAACCGTGAATCTTCAACGAGCCTTCGGATTCGGTCGATTTCTTGCCTTGTTCTCCTTTTATTGATGTATTTGCAACTAGATCTAACATTATGATGAAGTGTATTTTGATTAAATAGCATTTTTACTTGATTATGTCTATATGATTGAGTATTTTTGTTTATATTATTGAGGTGCGCCTTGTGGTGTGGTTTGTTGGTTGTCCGGTGCCGCACTAGCAATTGCTAGTGGCGTGCTCGTCGAAGAGGTGCGTGCGACCCTCATTCCGTTAGCCTACTCGCCCATCCGCCTACCGAAGCGTGGCATCGCGGCCCGTGTACTCCATCCCGCCTAACGAAGCAGCGCGCTCAAGGCCTGCATAGTTCGATCCGCTTGCCTACTCGTCCATCCGCCCTTACGAAGTAGCGCGTTCAAGGCCTACCTAGTTTCCATCCCGCCAAGCGAAGCTTTGCATAGCGACATTGCATAGGAGTAGTTGTTAGCTTTTATTTTGTTTTCCAAAAGCCAACCCAACTCCCCCGCAATCCATCCGATTTAAGGACTTCGATCTCAAGTCCTGCCTCAATAGTAAACTCCACCTTATTGTGTTCCTCAAGAGACCGACACTCGGGGATTTATTCCCAACATTTATTACTTGAACGATCGGTACACTGCCGTTTCGTGTCGCAGTCGAGCTACCGCCTATAGCGGTGTGTGAGATTTGCGCCATCAGTAAACTATGAAAAATCTGCAGCATTCGCCATCCAGAAGAAGGACCTGCAGGGGTGAGCTCCGCAAAAACAAAAGAAAATATACATACTAAAATGAAATACCACTAACTAAACTAAACTAGATAAAATAAAAATGCAGGAAAAGTAAGATAACTACTGGGGTTATTGTCCTCCCAGCATGACTTATTCAAATTTAAACAGTACTAGCTAATGGGTCTATGAAAAGAAAAGTGCACAAGTAACTATTCTAATATCCGTGTCGGTAACGGGTACTGATACGGCGATAAAACAGTTACGCCTATACCCGAATAAAGATAAAACCTTCTCATCACATGTAGAGGGAAAAGAAAGTAAGAAGAGGAGGAGTCCTCCTCACAAATCTCACTAAAAACATCCTTGTCCAGCAAGGTGTCATCTTCAGGGAGGCGGCAGGAAGAGAAGGCAATGAATGAGGTTTCCTCTATGGAGGAGGGGTCAACCTCCTCACATAAGAGGATGCGCTCATCATTGACTTGAGCAGAATGCTCCAAGTACTCCTGAAGTACTTGTGAAGACTCAACCTGCACAGGCTCAGATGAAGAAGGGGGTTAGGAAATAAAAGAGAAGAATGTTAAAAAATCACAAATCGGGGGAGTGGTCCCGGTCTCACTCCCAGCAGGATCCAAGCATAGATCACTGTCGGTATCATATGAGTCGTAAAAAGAGGAGTCCGAAAGCTCGAGGTCCTCGGTGTTGAGTTGGACCTCCTCATCCGATAAGGAAGTGCAAACCTCCTCATCAGAAAGGGTTTCCTCCTCATCCCACTTCGGTGCGTCATCGTGTTCCAAGGAATCACACTCCCTATCAGAGAGAATAACTTCCTCATCCCACTTTGGCGTAGCCTCAGGCTTCGAATCAATTTCTTGCCTAACATCATCAACCAACTCACCAAAGATAGGTGTAGAGAGTTCTTGCAAAGAAAGAGGAGGAACAGTGGTAATAACATCATCAGAGAAAATGTGCACAGGTTCCTCCGGGGGTGAATCCAAAAGGAGTGACAAATGCACCGGGAGAGAAGTCTCCACCATGTTGTCACACCGATCAGCAGAAAGTCTGATGGGGATATCCGCAGCAGCCCCCCATAGACAAGGTGGTACTGCGAATATATCATCTGAATCAGAATGAGCACCCAAATGAGAGGTGGATGGAATGATACGAACATCAATTTCATCATCCTCCTCCATCCGGCGTTGAAATTCTGTGCAATCTTTCAACACATGCTCAATGCTATGACAACACAAACACCGTTTTCCATTATTCCTCGGTCCAGACGGGGCCGGAGAGGAATATGAAAACGGTAAATGGGGTGAAGAAGAGTGACCATAAGACTTAGGTATGGTGTATGAAGTACCGTAGGAGAACGGTGCTCCATATAATAGGCCTCGAGAATTATGCTCACCATCTCCAGTAGGGCATTTATCACTAGAATGATTATGATTTCCACACCATCTACAACGGATATTGAAAGACGAATACATGGTGTAGCGAGGGATAGTTCACCGACAAAAAAAAAATTCTTTGCAAAAATTAACTTCACGCAAGAAATAAAAAAAATGAATGTCTGCTTTAGATAAATCACAAAATAGAAAAGGAATAAAGAAATTTAAAACTACAAATTCTAAGAACAAAAACAAAGAAGAAAATGGTATAAACAAATGGAAAGGGCTTCTATGTCTCGACTCCCTCTCCAGAAAACTCACACAACTATGTTCCCCGACAACGGTGCCAAAAACTTGATGCGCAAATCTAGCACACCGCTATAGACGGTAGCAAGACTGCGGCACGAAACGGAAGTGTACCAATCGTTCAAGTAATATAAAATGTGGGAGTGAATCCCCAAGTATCGAATCTCGAAGGAACACAGTAAGGTGGAGTTAACTTTTAAGGAAGGACTTGAGATCGGAGTCCTTTAGGTCGGGTGAAACGTGTAGGGTGATTTGGTTTATGGAAAATAAAAGAAAAACAACTACAACTACTCCTATGCAATGCCGCTATGCAATGCTTCGCTTGGCGAGATGGAAACTACATAGGCCTTGAAAGCACTACTTCGCAAGGGTGGATGGAAGAGTAGGCAAGCGGATGGAGTGGTAAGTGCAGAATCGAACTGTGCAGGCCTTGAGCGCACTGCTTCGTGAGGCGAATGGATTACACGGGCCGCTATGCCATGCTTCACTAGGCGGATTGAAGAGTAGGCACACAGAATGGGCGAGTAGGCTAGCGAAATGAAGTGGAGGGTGGAGTGGATTTGGTGGCACACCTCAAATACACATATAAACGAAAGAGAAATTTCACATAAACATGAAATAAACACTACAAATCGAGGTTCATATGTGCTACATCATCTAATAATAAGGATTACACTCATTTACATCAAGCACAAATAAGAGAGAAAGGGAAGAGATACGACCTAATCCGGAGGCTTGTTATAGATTCTCGGTAGGAATCATCGGGTTATCAATCCGCGTCCTAGCTCGGTCCCAACTATCGTCCGGGGTAGAGGAGGGATGTCACTTCCTCCCAATGGACCCATCTTCTCCGGTAAACTACAATCCGGCCACGTCTGCTGCGAAGAACTCTTTGCTTGGCGATGAAGATGAGGCTGGAATCCTCTCCGTGAAGCACTTGGATGATGAAGGCGGCCGAGAGGATGCTCCGACTTTAGATTTGCAAGGAAATGGTGGCCGGAGCTCCTCCCGAAGGTGGGCGGCGATGGAGTGACGAGAATGGCGCGGAACTATAGCTCTGGGTGCGAGAAAATTGATCGATCCGGATTAGGGCGGAAATCTGCGCTTTTATAGAAAACAATTGAAATTTGGTCAAGCACGGTCGAACGCATGACCGTGCGTGAACCATGCGATATTAACCAAGCAAAAAAGCCAGGAAGATGAAGCAGGAGCGCCCATGCATTTTACTCACGCACGGTCGAAGCTGACCGTGCGTAAAATCACACGGGCAAATTCAGAAACCTCGAAATTTGGCAAACAACAGGAGGCCGTGCGTTTTGTTCGCGCACGGTTGAGGCCAACCGTGTGTGAAGAAATCGTACGAGGGGGGGCAGATCACCATATTGACCAGCCGATCATAGCGCACGACCGCAGCCGACCATGCGTCAAGTAAAACGCACGACCGTGCGATTCATACAGGATGAATTCTGGGCACTATGGACGATCTGCCCACTTGCATAACAAAACATAATGCTGGGAACACACCTCCAGCACAATCATAAATGCATAAACAGAATGGGGAGCACATTGTGGTTGCCCCCAATGACAAAGCGTGCAATTGCATACAAAAATAGGCTTAAATGTGCACTTCATGTGAGAACTGTGACCAAGTGAAAATATAAGCAATTATGGAATAAAAGTGAAGTTCATGTGCGTGAAAACTAGCCCGGATGAGTCCATAAAACAATATAAATATTGGACTCATCAAGCTCCCATCAGTCAGATAGGAGAGGATGGTTTTCTTATGGGAAAATATCTGACACAGATATTCTGATAACAGAGGAACTACTAAATCAAACATATGATCTTCAAACTGGAAGTGAGTCAGATGAACTAACAGGGGATGAGATTAAGAGGGCCCTAGAACTGATGCAGTTCAATAAGGACATGCCCATCAATCTAAAGAAGATTGACCTTGTAGAAGACACAGGTTTCTAGCAGATATAGTAGGAAAGGTACTGCTATGTAAGATTTCTACACATGATGCTATTCCTAAGCAACAACTTTAGATAATGGGAGCACTTGTTCTGAAGAAGAAGATAAATTGGGGGAGATGCCTTCTAAAAATGATTGGGCATAAGTATGTTGGATCTTGAGGAGCCCTTAGAGGGGGGGGGGGGTGAATAAGGGTTTTAAAAACTTTAAACTTTAATAAAAAACTTTTGATATTTTATTTGAATAAGAGTGAATATAAAACAAAGAGTAGTAAATCAATTTTATTTAATAGAAAAAACATGATTATCATTAATAAACTTGATTACAAAATTTGATTTCTATGACGCTAGAAATCAAAGCGAATAATATGAAAACTCTTTTTGTTTTCTATACCGACTCGTATCCCCACAAATCGGTTGGCTTTAGTCGATCTCTCCCCAGATACGGCCTCAAGCCGCTCTAGCCAATCTATCACCAAAAAGGCCTCGAGCACCCCCTAGATCTACTCCCTAGACCCAGTCACCAACACGAGGCGAATTAGTCCCTAAGTCCTACCCAGACCTAGTCCCCAACACGATTCGAATTTATAAACCGATTACAATAAAAAGTGGTTACAAATAAATATTAAATTCAAGTAAAAACTCCCTAGAAGAATTCTGGAGATGGCGAAGGCACGCTGAATATTCTTGAAGTTGAAGCGTGCGTTCTTCGCGTTGTGTAAGCATTGATCCGGTCCTCCTTGAATTCTTTGCTTGAATATGTATGGGAGATGATGGTCTGGAAAATATGGCCTTGACTGAGTTTCTGAAGTGCTGGACAAGGGCTCTTGTTGATCAGTAGTAAGAGACGTCGAAATCATCCGATTTATAGACTTTGAGCTAACGTCGGCGTTAAGAGATAACGCCGGGCGTTGACCATGTATATCAACATATTGATGGATCGGATCTTCAGAAGAGGAAGGAGATTCTGCACTTTAGGAATTGTTTTATTTTAAGCAATACTAACGCCGACGTTAAGGCTAACGCGGGGAGTTGGGCAAATCATTCCTAAAGTTCCTCCTGCAATCACGGATGCTTTCTCCTTGCCAAATTCATCGACCGGATAGCGCCTGGCGTTAAGACTAACGCCTGGCGTTGAGATTCTATCTTTAATCAGCTGGCACGCCATTTCGTCCAACAGCAGCTCAATTCATCGAACGACAATTTATTTCGTCGAACACCATTTTCGTCGAACGGATAGCGCACGACGTTAAGCTCTAACACTCGGCGAACAGAAAATTTCGTCGAACACATTTCGTCGAACGGGCTTCTTCTTTCGTCGAACACAATTTCGTCGAATGCCAGATCGTCGAACGCAGTTTCCATTTCGTCGAACGGAGCTTCCGTTCTCAGCGGTTTCCTTCTCAGCGATTTCCATCTCAGCGTTTTCATTTCGTCGAACGCAACCTTCGTCTAGCGCTAACGCCCAGTGTTAAGCTTAATGCCTGGTGTTAAGTAGCTTACAATCCTTCAGCTTGTGGTTAGTGCCAGACCATTGTTGCAGCAACCTGGTGTCATAACTGTCCAAACCTGCATGCTAAAAACACAATGGCAAACAAGATCAAATACAAGTAGGATTTGTTATTCTCAAATCAAAGGGATGCGGAAAACCATGTTCCAATAATCTCCCCCTTTTGATATTAACAAATCCAATAGAGATAAATCAGATTCATAGATAAAGAATTTGTGTTTTTATAAGGATATATGACACTAAGCAATTATAAGATAATGATAAGAATTATAGATCATTTAAAAGTGCTCCCCCTACAAAAATGCTCCCTCTTAGTGTATACTCCCATATACTAGATACATGCTCCCCCTTAATCTAGTGAATCCTACTCCATTAATCATTACGATTTATCATTTTATTCTCCCCCTTTGTTATTAGCAAAAGAGGGTGGAGTTAAACAAAACTAGAATAAAGAAGGCAAAAGTTGGGACATAACTAAGAGAGGATTAAGAGTTTTGTGTAACCAAAAAGTAAGTCATGATCGAGCTAAGGGAGAGAGTCACACAGCGAAACAATATATGATAGGCATGAAAGAACATTATTCAAAGATTATACCACAGGAATGTAATCACTTGCTTTGCAAATTAATTTTTAAAGAAGAATATTACTTGTTGAAAAAGATGCAATAGTGTTTTATAAAGCAGAAGTGAAAACAAAATGTAGAAATAAGCATGAGAACACATGATATAAGGATACATGATTAGATAGAGAAATGCAGAAAACAAAAACAAAATAAATAAGAGTAGTATTTTTGTTATAGTTTGACCATTCCAACAATATGTCTAGACTTTTCACGTTTGAGCATTTTAACTTTGAAAATTTTCATAACAAAATAGGCAAGCTTGAATTAACATATTCAAAAAGATAATAACTACAATGTAACCAATTCGTATTTCAAGTAAAGAAAACATTGTAGAAATCATGCATTGCAATCTAGTGCTTTTACTTGAGTTTTTAGAGAATTATGTAATGTTTGCATTAGGATCCAATTCTCATGAGTAGAGGCTTTATGAAAATCAATGATGTGTACATCAGGTGTTTTGATAAGAGCATACAAGTGAAATAATTAAAACACATGACATATGTAGTGAAATAGTAACAACATTAAGATTGTAATCATATAATTACTTTCACACATCATATCTAGAATAAAATTTCAAAGCACATAACATATGTACAACTACCAAGGTGCTTCGCCCACACAATGCTCATTAAGACTTATCAGGGAGCGGAGTACTGCTTGGGGGATCACATAAGCATTTTTTTATAAAATTTTATTTTTAGTGATCCAGTGTACAAATAGAGTGATAAAAAGAAATATGTTTGCACAAGACACTTTACAATTCTTTCCAAGGTGCTCAACCTCACAATGCTCATTAAGACTTATCAGGAGGGTGTGTAGTGCTTGGTGGAGTTATCTTTGGCTTTTTATTTCAGATTTTTATTTTGGGCCGAAGGTCTCCGAATTCACTTGTTGTTGCAAACAATAATATTATTGAAATAACACTTCTATATTGTGCATGAAATTTATTTTTGAAAGATGATGTAGGTAATTTAGACATACAACTTAATATGTTAAAACTATTACACTACACAATCATGCAAGACTAAGATTATGAGCACATGTAGATTATCAAAGTAGTGAGTGTATGAATCATTGATAAACATATAACATTACTCATACTTAGAGGCACGCTAGACAATCATACACAATTATCTATAGACTATTTCATTGCACAAAATCAGATTAAGGTCAAGGCATGAAGATAAAACAATGTTTAGGAAATCTGAAATTAAAATGAGACATTGAAGGCTATCTTTAAGTGTATGCCAAAAACAGTTTTGAACTTTTGAAACAAAAATAACTAAGATGTTTGCTCTTGTGAAATTTTATAGTCAAACTATAATTTTGTAAAGAGTTAAAGAAAAACAAATAACAAAACATATTTTTGAGCATTTTGAATTATTTTTTTTGTATTTTGGAAGAAAACAACAAAATTAATAACAAAATAATTTGAAATCAGACACAATAAACTAAGTAAAACATTGGAAAAATACCAGAAAGAGACTAGTGAACGCAGAATTTTCATCTGGAGAAAAAGGCTAATGCCTGGCGTTAAGTAGTTAACGCCGAAACATTACTCGATTTTTGAGGTTTTTGAAAAAACTTTTCTTTGGCATAGATAGTATGTACATAGACCTTCTTAGGGTAGAAATTTCAAAGAAAGTCGATATGTTTTGAAGGCTAAATTAAGTATATTTTAATGTTTTTTTGATAATTTGTATCTTTTATATAAATATTTTTTTATATTTGGAAGGAGACATAGCATGTTGTGATTATCAATTTGTTATATCTAAGACTCCTAATTCTAGTCTAAGTAGGGCAAAGCGGGAATCCGATAATGGTTTGGTAAATATGTCCACAAGTTGTGAATCAGTTCCAATAAAGTTTACATGAACATGTTCCCTTTTTATATGATCCCTAATGAAATGATGCCTAACGTCTATGTGTTTGGATCTTGAGTGATGAATGGGGTTGTTTGTTAAATCAACGACACTCTTATTGTCACACTTTAGTTCAATATTAGTTAGATGAACTCCAAAGTCTTCTAATGTTTGAGTCATCCATAATGCTTGGGCACAACAACTTCCTAGTGCAATATATTCCGCCTCGATTGTGGAGAGTGCAACGGAGTTTTGTTTCCTACTTGACCATGCAACTAGAGAAGGTCCTAAGAAATGACATGTACCACTAGTACTTTTCCTATCTAAAGAAAAACCCGCATAATCAGAATCAGAATATCCATGTAATATAAAAGAGTCATTATGTGGATACCAAAGACCTAATTTAGATGTGCCAATTAGATATCGAAAAATTCGTTTTGCCGCTTTTAAATGAGATTCTATTGGGTTTGCTTGGAATTTAGCGCATAGGCATACGACAAACATAATGTCGGGTCTAGATGCACTAAGGTACAATAAGGATCCAATCATTCCTCTATACAAGGTTTGATCAATGGAAATTTCAGTTTCATCTTTTCCTAACTTTAATGACGTGCTCATTGGAGTACTAACTTGTTTAAAGTTTTCAAATCCAAATTGTTTTAGCATATTATGTACGTATTTAGATTGATATATGAAGATTCCATCGTTTCTTTGAGTTATTTGAAAGCCTAGAAAATAAGTTAATTCACCAACTAGACTCATCTCAAATTCATTTTGCATTACTAGTAATACTTCATTACACAACTCTTCATTAGTGGCTCCAAAAATAATATCATCAACATATATTTGTAACATAATTATTTCATTATCAATATGCTTAATGAAGAGTGTGTTGTCAGCACTACCCATTTTATAACCGTGCTTTAATAAAAGATGTTAGTCGTTCATACCATGCATGGGGCGCTTATTTTAGACCATAAAGCGCCTTTTCTAATCTATAAACGTGATTTGGAAAAATTTTATCAATAAAACTGGGGGTTGTTCTACATAGACTTCTTCTTTAATTATCCTGTTTAAGAAAGCACTTTTTACATCCATTTGAAATAATTTAAATCTTTTATAACTTGCAAATGCCAGAAAAATTCTAATTGATTCAAGGCGAGCTACGGGTGCAAATGTTCATCAAAGTCTACCCCCTCGATTTTAGAATAACCTTGTGCTACTAATCTAGTTTTGTTCCTAGTGATTCTAGAATCTCCATCTAATTTATTTTTAAATATCCCTTTTACACCTATGACTGGGTGATTAGATGGTCTTTCAACAAGCTTCCAAACCCTATTCCGTTCAAATTGATTTAATTCTTCATTCATAACAATAAACTAAAACTCATCATTTAAAGCGGTAGAAACATTTTTGGGTTCAATTTCAGAAACGAAGCATATATTAGAAAAATATTCATTAAGGGAAGAACGTGTCATTACCCCTCTTGATGGTTCACCAATGACAAGCTCTCTTGGATGATCTCTTGTGAATCTAAGCACGCTTGGAGGCACAGCTTCTTCTTGCACTGAATCTCCAACTTTGTCCTCTCCAAGTAGTTCATCATCATCACACCAAAGGTGAGAGGGGTTCATCTTCCTTTCCTGCACTGTTAGCATCTACACAAGGCAGAAGTTCATCAAACTTCACATGAATAGATTCTTCAACCATTTTAGACTTTTTATTATATATCCTATATCCCTTGATAGTAGATTAGTAGCCAAGAAAGATTCCTTCATCACATTTTTCATCAAATTTAGCTAATGCATCTTTAGTATTTAAGATAAAACATTTACATCCAAAAACATGAAAGTAAGATACATTAGGTTTCTTTTGGTAATATAATTTATATGGAGTTAATTTCAAAGTAGGGCGAAGCATGATACGATTTATAACATAGCACGATGTAGTTACCGCTTCAACCCAAAAAGATCTAGGTAACCCATACTCGGATAACATAGTGCGTGCAAGTTCCTGAAGGGTTCTATTTATCCTCTCCACCACACCATTTTGTTGGGGGGCGCGTGGAGCGGAAAATTCATGTTTAATGCCTAGATTATTGCAGAAAGTGGTGAAACTATCATTTTCAAATTCCCCTCCATGATCCGGCCTTATGCATTTAATTTTTAAGTCTAATTCATTTTGAATGCGAATGCAAAGTTTTGAAAATTCAAAAAATGCATCGGATTTGGAGGTAAGAAATAAAGTTCACGTGAATCTTGAAAAATCGTCAATTAATATAAAAGTATACTTTTTGCCACCAAGGCTACACGTGCTAATTGGCCCAAAAAGGTTCGTGTGAATTAGTTGCAATGGTCTTGAGGTGGATAATTCAATTTTACTTTTAAACGATGTTTTTGAAAATTTTTCCTTTTTGGCATGGCGTGCATAAGGAAGAGAGGTTTTCCTTTAGGATTGGCAATCCTCTAATAATTTTATTTTTCGATAATTTTAAAATAAACTTGGTGTTGGAGTGACCAAGACGCCTATGCAATAATTCAAGTTCTTCATTTTTAGATATAAGACATTTAAGAGATGCACCTGATAGATCATGAAACACAATTAAATAAACGTTATGAATTCTTGGTGCAGTGAGTACTATATTATTAAACTTAGGATCAATGATTTTGCATAAATTAGTAGATGACTCAAATAACACATGTAACATCCCAGTGCGTGCTAGGCCCCTCATGAGTGTGTTGTGTCACCGGAGGTTGACTCAGACTCGGTAGAAGCCCTAGGACCCCGAGGTGATCGGGTTTGAGTCGCAGTCCGCAAGTGATGATTAATTTACTTACCCTAGCTAATTGAAGCTTATCCTTGTGTTCTGGAGCTGAGTTTGAGCTCGGGTAGGATGTTGGGGTAGTTTAAAAGAATTTGGTAAACTTCAATACAGTATCGACCTCCCATCCCGTCGATCGACAGGATCATCCCGTCGATGGGCAGCAGTAACAGAGTAAGCTGCTTTCTTTATGCTTTTATGTCAAAAATCGTCTCTGTTACTTCCGTTTGACGAACGTCGAAGTGGCAGCGTTCGACGAACATCTAAAAGGCAGCTGATCGGCGATCGACTAAGGTGCTTCCGTTCGACGAAGTCGAAGGGGCAGCGTTCGATGAACGTCTAAGAGGCAGCCGATCGGTGATCGACTAAGGTGATTCCGTTCGACGAAGTTGATGCGCAAAACTATGCTTGCAAATGATAACGACAAGTGTACCGTATCGAATGTAGTATAGGTTATTAAAACAAGGTCGTATTAGACTCGGGGCGGTTGAGTACTCTTACTTCAAGAAAATCTCTATTATTTTATCAAGTAAAACTTGGGAGTGATTTTGCAAAGGAAAATAAAAATAAGATTAAAACGACGAGTAGCACTCGATCTTGAATCACCTTGGAGATAAAAATAAGAATAAAGAATAAAAATGCATTCTCTTAATAAAATATCTTAGACCGTGGAGATTCCCGAATTATGAACGCACCTCTCTCGAGGATGCGCTCAACTGAGTTTAGGTTGATCAATCGAACTCTCGTTCTAGGATCAAAACCCCTAAAACTCGCCTTATCGAAGTGAATCCCGCTATTGGCTTTTACTCCAATCCGGAAGGGTAACGTCGTCCTCTCTCGAGGATTGCATTCAACTCTTTTTTTATTCTTGAAATGATCGATTCAAAATCAAAACCTCTCGATTATTAGATTCCGAAAACAAAGATGAGAGTTATATATCGACAATATAATCTCAACCAATAAAAGTTCAAGAGTAAATCAAAAGCAATCTAAAGAAGAGAAAGAGAAGCTAAACCATAAATTATATTCTCCTCAGATAATCTCGGTCGAGTACTAATTGGATTTTAGTTACTCATAGAAATAGAAGAATTAAGGAAAAATAGAAGGGTTCATGAAAAAAAGAGAGAATAGATTGAGAGAAGAAAAGAACTATTTTATTAAATTGCTAAAGAAAAATTACAAGACATGAATTGAAAGTTACAACTATTGAATTGAAAACTACAAATGCTAATAAGAAAAAGGACATACAAGAACTACTAAAACACGAAAATAAAACAAGAAATGGAGATTTGAACTCCAAAAATTTGTCCTTGAACATCTGCTGAAGCTGGCTTTTTATAGCTGAAAAGTTGAGGTTACACACCCTTGGTCACGCCCGTGACCAAGGGCGTGTAAGGGGCGTGATCATCTCGGAGTGGAAAAGGCGCAATCTAGCTTTAATGCTGGCGATCTTTGCGTGTCACGCCCTGGGTCACGCCCGTGACCTAGGGCGTGTAACCTTCAAAACGTGTTGCTGACGGGATTCTTCGGCGGGAAGAAGCGGGGAGTGGCGCGGGATGAGTCACGCCCGTGACATTGAGTCACGCCCCTGGTCACGCCCGTGACCTGGGGCGTGTAAATTTAATTGACGTGTCAGGCTGATTCTGGATGCGTGCGGCGAGTCGCGGCCGTGACATTGGGTCACGCCCTTGGTCACGCCTGTGACCTGGGGCGTGTACTTGGCGAATTCTTCACGGAACGCTCCCTAGTGGAGGAATTGGGTCTAGAACACATCTTTGACTGTCACGCCCTTGGTCACGCCCGTGACCTTGGGCGTGTACTTTGGATTTTTACTCAAAGTGCCCAGAAAACCTGCAAAACATAAATTAAGCTTAAATTAGTTGAAGAAGTTAAAGAGGAACAGATTAAATAAGAAAATACATATAAATTATATAAATTCAATTTAAAACTATATTAAAATAATACTAAAAGATGAGTACAAAAAGTACTCACCAAACACCCCCATACTTGAGTTTTTGCTATTCTAGAGCAAAAGAGTGAGGAAAGAATTACAAGACATCGATATTATTTCTAATTAACTAAAATTTTATTAAACCATGAATAAGTTAAAGGCAAATTTTAGGAATTCAAGAATTAAGTCATAAGTTATGTTGATAATTTAAAAAGAGAAAATTGTTCAGCTAACTACTTCTCAAGATAACTATTTAGCAATCAAAATTATAGAAATTTTCAAACAAAATTAGATTGAAATTATAGACACTCTAACATAAAAGAAGCTTAAGGAAAAGACACCTACTAAAATACTGCTCTCTCAATAATTTAGTTTAGGACTAGAAACAATGAAATTGGCTAGGGATGGGTTTGAACGAAATGGCAAATGAAGAGTTCTTGAATAGTGGTGATGAATTTTATCCTCTCACCTCATTTGAATACGAAATTGTATATGTTTAGGAAAATAATGAATTTTATCCTCTTATTTTCCATGCCATATAATCTTTTAACAATTCTCTTCAATCAAAAACCCAAAATGTATATGTTTTAGACATATAATCTTTTAAATGATTTTGGGTGCATATGTTTTAGGAAATAATGAATTTTATCCTCTTATTTCCATGACATATGATCTTTTCTACATTTTTTTTTATTTGCCAACAAAGGGTGAGGGGGGAGAAATACTTCTAGTTTATAAATTAAACTATTTTGAGAGCAACTTTTTAGTGGAATGAGATTTCCTAAGATCTTAAAGTTAAAAGTGAATATAACAAAAAAAAAATTCTAAAGATGTTTAGCCAATTTACCACACAGTGAAGCTATTTAAAATTAAACGGAGAAGTAGTGCTAATTTAACTCTCTAATCGAATTAAAAACATAAAGTGTTTCTTAAAACTAAATTACTTCAAATTTAGATTTAACAAATTCTTATCAAATAAAATAATTAGCTAAATTAAAAATGTAGGAATTCTTATAATCGTACCTCAAACTAAATTTCTAGAACATTAAAAACAACAAGGCTAGGCGTATTTATTATTATTTTATTATTTCTTGGACTTCCCAAGGGCTACCCGGTGAAGGGTTCGCAAGGTACTAGGTGCTGTGATGGGAATTCAAGCCCAAAGCGCCCTTTCCAAGAAATTAGATTTCTATAAGTTATATATATATATATATATATATATATATTTTAAATACAAATACAAGAAAAGCTAAGCTACACCCCCATACTTAAAATTAAACATTGTCCCCAATGTTTAAAACTAAGTATGAAGAACACTTGAAAAATAAATTTTTAAAAAAGAAAAAGAAAAATACATTAAATTAAAGATAAGCAAGGGGTGCCTCCCAAGAGCGCTTTCTTTTTCCCATCTTTAAGCTAGACGGTTAGTGTTAGTTAAAAGGAAAATAGAATTTAAGGTGCACGAGCAACTCCCTGAATATGCGTTGCGAGAATTTGGATGTGATCCGTTGCCCGGCTACTCCTCCGTTTATCTTGTGATTCTCCTTTTGTCCTTGAACTTGAATATGTAAATCCAAATCACCTATACATACCTGAGGTGATTTGAATTTATAAAGATGGGCGGCATATGGATCATCAATTAATTGGGGTAGCAACGGCTCATCTTCAACCTGGAAATTATTAGTATAAAGAGAATCACAATTAAACTTGTCAGATAATATTTCGCAAGGAGGAGGCGCTTGCGAAAATAAATGATTAAGCTCCGGTTGTTCCTTTTCTATAATAATTATTTCTTTAGAAAAATCTAGTGTATTATAAAGCGGAATTAAATTTTCGGACACTAAATTTTCATGAATTTTTGGTTGATAGAAGAAATTCGCGAGTATTCATGACAAAGAAAATAAAATCCGGGTGAAGTAGGGGAAGAAACTTGTTCTTCTTCTATTTCATCCGGGGTGCCCATAACTTTAAGAAATTCTTGGTAAAGTAATTTTTCTTCATCTTTGGTAAAAGAAGTTATGGGATTACATGAAACCACATGTTCCTCCATAACTAAATCATCTAAAGGTGGAGAAAAAATACTAGTAGAAATAAAATTTTCCTCTAAAATTTGGGGGGTAGTATCTATTTGAATCGGCGGACATTCCCCAAAATTAGAGTACAAAGGTTGCGGCGCAAAAGAAGAAGAACAAGAATTCGGATCTAAAGATTTATCTTCATCGCCCCGTAAACTATCAGGGTGACCTTGCCACCAAGAATAATCTACATCGAGGCTAGAAGAAAAATTATTAGAAGCTAAAAAATTATTCTCGTGAAAATTAGATAAAACACTAGACGAAATAAAATTTTGCTCTAAAATTTGGGGGGAAGTATCTATTTGGATCTGCGAAATTTCCCCCAAATTAGAGAACGAAGATAGCGGTGTATAAGAAGAAAAACAAAATTTGTGTCTAAAGATTTATCTTCGTCGCTCCGAGAATTATCCGGGTGAGCTTGCCACCAAGAATAATCAACTTCGGAACTAGAAGAACAATTATTAAATGCCAAAAATTTGTTTTCATTATAATTAGAAAAATTATTTTCATCAAAGTTTGAAAAATTATTCTCATTAAAAGGGGAAAAATTATGATCGTAATTATTATCAAAATTATTTGCATAATATTGAGGAAAATTATTTTCATAATAATTATTTTGATAATAAGAATGTAAATAACATTTCTCGCTTTGATGAGGCGCACCACAATAATGACAACTAAATTGGTGTTCTCGCGCGGCTTGTAAGAGATAAAGTTGGTTTCGAAGCTCGGCAACCTTAACGGCCAATTCAGATTCTTTCATAATAAAAAAATAAAAAAGTAACAACCTTTACTCAAATGAATGGAATTTTTTTAAAAAATATTTTTATTATATAAATTTTTTTGAAAAAGCGGGTTAAATTAGTCCCGGACTTCCCAAGATCTACCTCGTGAAGGGTTTGCAAGGTACTAGAGGCTATGATGCGAATTCAAGCCCAAAGCGTCCTTTCCGAGAATTTAGATTGCGCTTTTTAAGATTTTTTTTATATATATATATAAATTAAAGAGAACGGGGAGAAGAAAGAGAACGATAAAATTAATAAATATTTCTTTTTTCGAAATATCAACCGTGTCCCCGGCAACGGCGCCAAAAACTTGATGCGCAAAACTATGCTTGCAAACAATAACGGCAAGTGTACCGTATCGAATGTAGTATAGGTTATTAAAACAAGGTCGTATTAGACTCGGGCGGTTGAGTACTCTTACTTCAAGAAAATCTCTATTATTTTATCAAGTAAAACTTGGGAGTGATTTTGCAAAGGAAAATAAAATTAAGATTAAAACGACGAGTAGCACTTGATCTTGAATCACCTTGGAGATAAAAATAAGAATAAAGAATAAAAACGCATTCTCTTAATAAAATAGCTTAGACCGTGGAGATTCCCGAATTATGAACGCACCTCTCTCGAGGATGCGCTCAACTGAGTTTAGGTTGATCAATCGAACTCTCGTTCTAGGATCGAAACGCCTAAAACTCGCCTTATCGAAGTGAATCCCGCTATTGGCTTTTACTCCAATCCGGAAGGGTAACATCGTCCTCTCTCGAGGATTGCATTCTACTCTTTTTTTATTCTTGAAATGATCGATTCAAAATCAAAACCTCTCGATTATTAGATTCCGAAAACAAAGATGACAGTTATATATCGACAATATAATCTCAACCAATAAAAGTTCAAGAGTAAATCAAAAGCATTCTAAAGAAGAGAAAGAGAAGCTAAACCATAAATTATATTCTCCTCAGATCATCTCGGTCGAGTACTAATTGGATTTTAGTTACTCATAGAAATAGAAGAATTAAGGAAAAATAGAAGGGTTCATGAAAAAAAGAGAGAATAGATTGAGAGAAGAAAAGAACTATTTTATTAAATTGCTAAAGAAAATTACAAGACATGAATTGAAAGTTACAACTATTGAATTGAAAACTACAAATGCTAATAAGAAAAAGGACATACAAGAACTACTAAAACATGAAAATAAAACAAGAAATGGAGATTTGAACTCCAAAAATTCGTCCTTGAACATCTGCTGAAGCTGGCTTTTTATAGCTGAAAAGTTGAGGTTACACGCCCTTGGTCACACCTGTGACCAAGGGCGTGTAAGGGGCGTGATCATCTCGGAGCGGAAAGGGCGCAATCTGGCTTTAATGTTGGCGATCTTTGCGTGTCACGCCCTAGGTCACGCCCGTGACCTAGGGCGTGTAACCTTCAAAACGTGCTGCTGGCGGGAATCTTCGGCGGGAAGAAGCGGGGAGTGGCGCGGGATGAGTCAAGCCCGTGACATTGAGTCACGCCCCTGGTCACGCCCGTGACGTGGGGCGTGTAAATTTAATTGACGTGTCAGGCTGATTCTGGATGCGTGCGGCGAGTCGCGGCCGTGACATTGGGTCACGCCCTTGGTCACGCCCGTGACCTGGGGCGTATACTTGGCGTATTCTTTATGGAACGCTCCCTAGTGGAGGAATTGGGTCTGGAACACATCTTTGACTGTCACGCCCTTGGTCACGCCTGTGACCTTGGGCGTGTACTTTGGATTTTTACTCAAAGTGCCCAGAAAACCTGCAAAACATAAATTAAGCTTAAATTAGTTGAAGAAGTTAAAGAGGAACAGATTAAATAAGAAAATACATATAAATTATATAAATTCAATTTAAAACTATATTAAAATAATACTAAAAGATGAGTACAAAAAGTACTCATCAGAAGTCGAAGGGGCGGCGATCGACGAAGTTGTAGCGTTCGACGAAGTAGTAGCGTTCGACGAAATTGCGCCGTTCGATGATCAACGAAGTTGTAGCATTCGATGAAGTAGTAGCGTTCGACGAAATTGCGCCGTTCGACGATCAACGAAGTTGTAGCGTTCGACGAAATTGCGCCGTTCGACGATCAACGAAGTTGTAGCGTTCGACGAAGTAGTAGCGTTCGATGAAATTGCGCCGTTCGACGATCAACGAAGTTGTAAGCGTTCGACGAAAGTGTTGCTGGGCAATTTTTTCTGTCGTCGTCCAGTAAAGCTTAAGTGCTTATTTTTTAGGCAGTATTGGAGTCGATGTCCAATAGGAGGCTGACAACAAGCTTAGAGTTTCAATGCATTTCTTGGAGAAGGGTTTGGACATTAAATACTTATTAATGCAAACCAAATCACCGACTCTCTTCTCTCTTAAAGTAAAAGGGCTGCTGGTCAGATTACCCTATTCATCATCTTCTTCTTCTCCTCCTTCTTCTTCTCTTCATCTTCTTCCTCCCACCCTAAGGTTTTAACTTAGGGTTCTTGAAGGAGCAAGCTTGGAGAAGGATTTGGAGCTTGGCCGACCACCACCCCGCTGTCATGAAGATGAGCTTGAACCATGGTTGGAAAATAAGATGACTTCTGACCCCTCTCCCTTGGTGCTAGATCGTAGAGAAAATTAGCAGAGGTGTTGAGCTCAAAAGAGCTTGGCTTGTGAGTTAATGGAGTTTCCTAAGAAAAGACCAAACCGAATCTTTCTTGTTAGGGCACCGATTGCCGCGAAAGTTCCTTCAATCACTTCTTCTCTCCAAAAGGAAGAGATAGGATTTGGTTTCGTTGAAATCCATGGTCTATGGAGGGAGAATTGGATGAGAGAAGTTGTAATGACCTAACCCTTGTTTTTGGAGAAGATGAGGAATAGTTCCCTGTTAAGTAGGATGTTAATTTATTTATTTGGTGAAAAGATGAGGAGTAAATTCCCTATTAAAAACCCCTTGTTAAATAGGGTTGTTAGCTATATAATGGTGTGATAAAGGTGATGGTAGCCCCTTTCTAAAGAAGTTCAAATTATATCATTTCACTTGGTTATTAATGGGGTAAAATTGTGCACAGCTGGGTTCGAGCCAATTTTTAGGCTTGATCCCACTGGAATTAGACTTCGGGCTCAACATGAAAGTTGTAGCCCTCGAAAAGAGCTTTTCGACGATATGTTACGCGTTTTCTGAAGTGACCTGTAGCTTCCTACAAGTCCAGTCGAGTGGACTGTCCAGAAAGCGGGAATGGGTTAAGTGCGTGCTGTTTTGCTGTCCAGATTTCTGCTGTTGACTTCGGAGCAGATTTTAGATAGGACCCACTTGGATCTGGGTTTAGGACTCAACATAAATGTTGTATCCCTTGATGTTAGCTTTCCAAAATGTGGTGGATCATAATTTTTGGACAACTGTAGCACCCAAAAATCCAGTTTTAGTAAACTGAGTCATAAGACTTCCGATCTCAGTAATTTGTGGATTTCTCTTAAGACATTGGTTGGATGCTCATGAAAATTGGTGGAGACATAGGTGATAACAATGTGTAGATTCCTGTTGAATTTTAAAATTTTTGGATAAGTATTATTAAAGTTATTGCTATTTCGTTTTATAATTTGAAGAAGATATTAAAGCTGAATGTGAAGCCCGATTGGACCGAAATTTTGTATGAGTCATGCACCTGCTAGTATGGACCTGTGATAATAATTTTCAGATTTAATTATGTTGAGATGTCTCCTTAAATGAACCTTTAATTGCTAGTTATATGTGGAATCGTAAAAAGGGCATGTGAGGTTGATGGTGAAGGTAAATAACATTGATTATGGGTGAGGTCTAAGTGTTTAGCATTGTTTATAATGGTCATATAAATGTGGAGCACCGTAAATATGTATTGCATAATACTATGAGGTCGAAATTTGGTGGTAATAATTCTGGCATTAATTACGACTTATAGTAGAAGTTTCAGTGGATTTGGTTTTAGAATGAATCCATAATTAAACGTGCCGCTATAAATTATTATGCTAAAAAGAGAGCTTAAGGTGCTCATCTGGACCAGGATCTAGTAAGGTAATTTCCATGTTAAACACACGCTACTGCATAGAGTCATGACAACTCTGTATGAGTAGCATTGATGGCTTGGTGTGGATTATAAGATATGGTTATATCTTGTGGTGAAAAGTTAAGGACCTGGTTGTTGGGGGCCTTGGATACTAATTAGCATCGGTTGAACCAGTATGATGTGAAAGGTAAGAAGTCTCCATCTGTGAGCCCCTGGATGCTTGATAGGACGGGTGTACATGGGAATTACATGGGTTGCATGGCTTACACATGATGGTGTGATGATCCTGGTTGGAGGATTACTTGTGGCGGGTCTACGGGCTTGCTGGTCGTGACACCGACAGAAGCCGACAGTTAGACTCTAGACCGGTTGGGTTGGACTCTTGGTGCTCACCTACCCAAGTCCCTTTCTGTGTCCTTGAAGGCTCAGCATGATGCGAGCAGTACGCGGGGTCTCCGATGTATGTTCTTAGTGTCAAGGCGTACAGAGGCCTAGGACTAGTAGTGTTCATACCCTCCTAGTAGTGGAGGAGCTTGTTCCACTGTCTCCGTCTGGCCATGACGGGAGATGCCTGAGTGGTTAGCTGCCTCTCAAAAAGCGAGAACTGTAGGTCTATGTCGACATAGCAACATTGCATGGGTGATTATCATTACATAATCATTGCATTGCATTCATCATTTCATAATCATGTCATTGCACCACATCGGAACTCATCATATAAACTTGTATGGGCACCTTTATATGATGGGTTACATTATGCTCGGATCCTTAACTTATAATCTTGTATGGGCACCCTTATAAGTTAAGTTCAAATTCTGTTATTATATGCTCAACTGCTTATACACTGGCGTTGATCCTGCTCTCTTTTGATGTACTCTCTTATACATATGTTATAACTGCTATCTTTTGATGTACTCTCTTATACATATGTTATAACTGCTCTCTTTTGATGTACTCTCTTATACATATGTTATAACTGTTCTCTTTTGATGTACTTTCTTATACCACGATATAACTTCCATGATTACATCTACCCTTGTCACCTGTTTTTGCTAGTACTTATTATATTGCAGATCCCCTTTCTTCCCTTCCGGCCAGTGCCTTGGAGTCGCCGGTGGAGAGGATGTGAATCCACTTAGTCTTTATGACTAATGGTTGTTGTACCCCTCTTTTAGGAGCGCACCATGGAGCAGCAGTGCACAACACTGGAGGAGGATAGCCATGTCAGGACGACAGGGACGGAGACCACGATACCCTCACTACCATCGGTGATAGATGTGCGCGTAGTTTGAGATGTAGCCCTTGGGGCCTTCCTGTTGATACTCTAATATAGTACATGAGCTCTCGGAGCAACCTGTCTCGTAATTTTGTGACACTTATGTGAATATTTATATGGCTTCTTGCTTTTACCTTATTGATGGGTCGGTGCTGTTCAGTTGGTTTGGCCGGCAGGATAGGCGTCTTGTGGGGGAGGCTAGCTCATGTGCTGGCACTTCTGCAAGGCGGCTGCCCTGGGCATAAGACTCCCCTCGGCTGTGTCGTGTGTTCCGGCGGGGAGGGGGGGGGGGGGGGGGGGTCTTACAAATGGTATCAGCTTGCAACGATCCTGAGATAAAGAAGTCCATTAAACCACTAGGCCACCCCTGTTAGCTAAATCAGTTTGAGGACAAACTGATGCAGCGGAAGCAGTGGTGTGCCCATGTGTGATTCACATTAAGTATGCCCACTTTTTCCTATAGGAAGTGCCAACCTAAGCCAAACTCATACCCTTACGTATAAATGCTGGCTCTTTCTGAGACAATAATTGGTATTCCCATTCCAACAACTATAGTTGGTTTGGCATATGATTGATGCCAATCTAACTAGGATACCACTTTGGTCGACTTAGCAGGATATGTCGTGACATACCCTTACCTTATACCGATCTCAGGGATGATGTGGCCAAGCAAAAGTGACCTCAAGTGACTAAGGGAAGAGTTTAACGTGAGTGTAAATGCTAGAGACTCATACCCTGAGATTTCTATCTCAGATATGGAGTGATATTATCACCTTACCCAAAATATTAGGGCAATCTCAATGAGATTGGTGCATGTAGTCTATTATCAGCTTAGTAAGAGACCACTAAGCATGCCTTTTATACGGTATGTGGATACCTCCCCCTTCTAATTATGTAGAAGAAACTCAACCAAAGAGATACGGGGGCTTATCTCTTCGTTTATTGGGCTAGTTATGTACCGTCTTGGGTTCCCTGAGGATTTAAAATCGTTGTAATTTTTGACATTGGAAGTGGAGACCCTTGAAGAGTTAATTCACCTTAAGCAAGGCGGACTGCTAAGGCCATGTTTAGGTTGATAGGAATTTTATTAGCGGAATAAGAAAGGAAACCATTTTGAAGATGATAATTTCCTCTATATTGTTCTAAGATTATTTGGATAAGTAGCGAGGAGAGTAGTAAATTAACACTTCGGGGATATGCAGCTATGTTGTGATAACATTATAACTGGGAAGTTAATGAAATTTTGTGCATGCATTGCTGGTATGATAATAAACTACCCCTGAGTTTGGAAATTCTTGGTGAACATTCCCTTTAATGTTGTAATTACTTGACATTGGGAAATTTATAAGTGTTAGGCAGTGCAGTCAACTAGATTAATATGACTTGTTTGATGATCTAAAATCCTAAAAGTTTTTATGAAATAAACATGCCATGGATGATCGTTGGCAGGGATGGTAGGGCGCTTGGAATGGATTTGATTTAGTTTATCATATTGTGAAGTATGCCCTACTTTTGGTAGTCTGCATAACCCGTGTTAAAGGGAAATCATCTCGAGCCTTGCACCTTGGTTCATGATAAGTTCAAATATATATAAACGTACCATATGGGCGGTGGAAGAAATTTAGTCCAAAAACGTACAGGGGCTTGTCCCTTCGTTTATTGGACTATTTACGTATCGACTTCGTTTTCCCTTAGATCTTGTGTATTTGAAGAGTACATGAACAATGATGATTAGATTCGTGATAACCCCTCAATATGGGTGATAGCGTCAAGGGTCTTGAGACACGCCATGAATTGAACACGTGAAGGGGATATTGATGATAAGTTGCACTTACTTATTTAGTGAGATATGAATATGTCTCTATACGAACAAGTAAGAGTACGTCTAGCGTTTTACCTCGACAAGGTAGATTTCTAAAGGCTCTGTACCGAAACCCAACAATTGGATAAGGTATATGTTCACGGTTGAGGAGCCCTTAAATGAAATGATTTAAATCATGGGATAAAAGTGGCGCCAATTTTTGAATCTGGTGCAAATCAAAGTAGAACCGGGAGTAGATAAAAGTAACACTTGACTTGAGGTCACGTGTTATTAGAAGGGAACAATGTGATTATCACCCATGCGAGGTGTAGAGTCATGGATTCACCTTACTTTGAGTCTCGATAATGATTCATAATATCACCAGAACCAAATGATAAGCATCATCGGATGATCACGTGCGGAATTTGGAAACTTTTTGGAAACATAAACGCTTTCTGAGCTTAAACCCTTGAGGAAGTAGCATCATTTTTGGTAGTTGGTGCATTTAAAGGGCATAATGTCATGGCAAGTACAGTGGGGTGAGTGCAGGACTTGACTATTATGTGGATTTGAAGTCAAGCGGTAAACACCCATGAAGTCTGACCATTGTAATTATCTTGCCATAACTTGATATTGGGCTTGGTTGGTGTCTTTTGCATGAATGCCCTTGCACATGAATTATTATAACGTGATCATAACAGTTGTTGAAACTTAATAACAAGTAGATGTCGTGCAAAGTGTAAGAGATGTGTGTTGTATGAATGATTGCCTCGGACGAGATGACGTTGATGGAATCAGTTGATAATGATATGGATAATGATGGTGGTACTAGAAGATGAGGTTAAGGCTTGCTTCTACATTTTTAATACATAAGAGAGACAATCTTGCAGATATAATAACTGTTTGGGTATTTGAGGTTTGACCCAAGGATATGACATCGTGAATTTTATGGTTGATCACTCGTTTGACTTCGAGGCCATCCTCATTTAATGCTAAAATTTTGGATGCGCTGAGGTGATGATGTTGAAAGTGCTACACGTTATTTGGATAACGATGCCTGGGATTGGAAGAATCAATTTATTTTTGTAAAACTAAAGCACATGGCTCCCTTGTAGGAGGATTCTAAATTTTATCCAGAGGCACGAGTGGTAACCTCATGTGTACCGGGGTCACTAATCTTAAGGGGATTTAGATCAAAGGTGCAATGAAAGTTGGTGTATAAAGGTGAGGGAACAAGGAAGTATGGGCTTCGGTTGTTTCCGACCTGCCCATAGTGAGAGCGTGGCTATAAACCCAACTATGTCTTATCACCACCATATTTGTGTTTGCATCAGGATGAGAGACACTTAAGATTGCTCTGTGCATAATTTGGATTATATGTGTCATGAAATATAACGGAAGTACACACGGGAGAAATTGGAAGTGAGGTGTTGTGAATGAGTTGTGACCTTCACTAGTGGTGAGCGGGATTTAAAGTGTACTACATATGACTTTTGTGATTTGAACTTAAGCCCCATAACCTTAACTTAAATTTCGGGGACGAAATTGTTTCTTCGTTTATTAGATTTGTAACATCCCAGTGCGCGCTAGGCCCCGCATGAGTGTGTTGTGTCATCGGAGGTTGACTCAGAATCGGTGGAAGCCCTAGGACCCCGAGGTGATCGGGTTTGAGTCGCGGTCTGCAAGTGATGATTAATTTACTTACCCTAATTGAAGCTTATCCTTGTGTTCTGGAGCTGAGTTTGAGCTCGGGTAGGATGTTGGGGTAGTTTAGAAGAATTTGGTAAACTTCAAGACAATATCGACCTCCCATCCCGTCGATCGACGGGATCATCCCGTCGATGGACAGCAACAGCAAAGTAAGCTGCTTTCTTTATGCTTTTAAGTAAAAAATCGTCTCTGTTACTTCCGTTCGACGAATGTCGAAGTGGCAGCGTTCGACGAATGTCTAAGAGGCAGCCGATCGGCGATCGACTAAGGTGCTTCCGTTCGACGAAGTCGAAGGGGCAGCATTCGCCGAACGTCTAAGAGGCAGCCGATCGGCGATCGACTAAGGTGCTTCCATTCGACGAAGTCGAAGGGGCGGCGATCGACGAAGTTGTAGCGTTCGACGAAGTAGTAGCGTTCGACGAAATTGCGTCGTTCGACGATCAACGAAGTTGTAGCGTACGACGAAGTAGTAGCGTTTGATGAAATTATGCCGTTCGACGATCAACGAAGTTGTAGCGTTCGACGAAGTATCAGCGTTCGACGAAATTGCGCCGTTCGACGATCAACAAAGTAGTAGCATTCGACGAAGTAGTAGCGTTCGATGAAATTGTGCCGTTCGACGATCAACGACGTTGTAAGCGTTCGACGAAAGTGTTGCTGGGCAATGTTTTATGCCGTCGTCCAGTAAAGCTTAAGTGCTTATTTTTTAGGCAGTAGTGGAGTCGATGTACAATAGGAGGCTGACACCAAGCTTAGAGTTTCAATGCATTTCTTGGAGAAGGGTTTGTCCATTAAATACTTATTAAACCAAACTAAATCACCGACTCTCTTCTCTTTTAAAGTAAAAGCGCTGCTGATCAGATTACCCTATTCATCTTTTTCTTCTTCTTCTCCTCCTTATTCTTCTCTTCATCATCTTCCTCCCACCCTAAGCTTTTAACTTAGGGTTCTTGAAGGAGCAAGCTTGGAGAAGGATTTGGAGCTTGGCCTACCACCACCCCGCTGCCATGAAGATGAGCTTGAACCATGGCTGGAAAATAAGGTGACTTCCGACCCCTCTCCCTTGGTGCTAGATCGTAGAGCAAATTAGGAGAGGTGTTGAGCTCAAAAGAGCGTGGCTTGTGAGTTAATGGAGTTTCCTAGGAAAAGACCAAACCGGATCTTTCTTGTTAGGGTACCGATTGCCGCGAAAGTTCCTTCAATCACTTCTTCTCTCCAAAAGGAAGAGATAGGATTTGATTTCATTGAAATCCATGGTCTATGGAGGGAGTATTGGATGAGAGAAGTTGTAAAGACCTAACCCTTGTTTGGGGGGAAGATGATGAATAGCTCCCTGTTAAGTAGGATGTTAATTTATTTATTAGGTGAAAAGACGAGGAGTACATTCCCTGTTAAAAACCCCTTGTTAAATAGGGTTGTTAGCTATATAATGGTGTGATAAAGGTGATGATAGCCCCTTGCTAAAGAAGTTCAAATTGTATCATTTCACTTGGTTATTAATAGGGTAAAATTGTGCGCAGCTGGGTTCGAGCCAATTTTAAAGCTTGATCCCACGGGAATTATACTTTGGGATCAACATGAAAGTTGTAGCCCTCGGAAAGAGCTTTCTGACGATAGGTTATGCGTTTTTTGAAGTGACATGTAGCTTCCTACAAGTCTAGTCGAGTGGACTGTCCAGAAAGCGGGAATGGGCTAAGTGCGTGCTGTTTTGCTGTCCAGATTTCTGCTGTTGACTTCGGAGCAGATTTTAGATAGGACCTACTTGGATCTGGGTTTAGGACTCAACATGAATGTTGTATCCCTTGATGTTAGCTTTCCAAAATGTGGTGGATCATAATTTTTGGACAACTGTAGCACCCGAAAATCCGGTTTTAGTAAACTGAGTCATAAGACTTTCGATCTCAGTATTTTGTGGATTTCTCTTAAGACATTGGTTTGATGCTCATGAAAATTGGTGGAGACATAGGTGATAACAATGTGTAGATTCCTGTTGAATTGTATAATTTTTGGATAAGTAGTATTAAAGTTATCGCTGTTTCGTTTTATAATTTGAAGAAGATATTAAAGCTGAATGTTAAGCCCGATTGGGCCAAAATTTTGTATGAGTCATGCACCTGCTAGTATGGACCTGTGATAATAATTTTCCGATTTAATTATGTTAAGATGTCTCCTTAAATGAACCTTTAATTGCTAGTTATATGTGGAATCGTTAAAAGGGCATGTGAGGTTGATGGTGAAGGTAAATAACATTGATTATGGGTGAGGTCTAAGTGTTTAGCATTGTTTATAATGGTCATATAAATGTAGAGCACCGTAAATATGTATTGCATAATACTATGAGGTCGAAATTTGGTGGTAATGATTCCGGCATTAATTACGACCTATAGTAGAAGTTTCAATGGATTTGGTTTTAGAATGAATCCATAATTAATCGTGCCGCTATAAAGTATTATGCTGAAAATAGAGCTTAAGGTCCTCATCTGGACCAAGATCTAGTAAGGTAATTTCCATGTTAAACACACACCACTGCGTAGAGTCATGATAACTCGGTTTGAGTAGCAGTGATGGCTTGGTGTGGATTATAAGATATGGTTATATCTTGTGGTGAAAAATTAAGGACCCGGTTGTTGGGGGCCTTGGATGCTAATTAGCATCGGTTGAACCAGTATGATGTGAAAGGTAAGAAGGCTCCATCCGTGAGCCCCTGGGTGCTTGATAGCATGGGTGTGCATGGGAATTATATGGGTTGCATGGCTTACACATGGTGGTGTGATGATCCTGGTTGGAGGATTACTTATGGCGGGTCTATGGGATTGCTGGTCGTGACACTGACAGAAGCCGACAGTTAGACTCTAGACCGGTTGGGTTGGACACTTGGTGCTCACCTACCCAAGTCCCCTTCTGTGTCCTTGAAGGCTCAGCATGACAGCATGATGCGAGCAGTACGTAGGGTCTTCGATGTGTGTTCTTAGCGTCGAGGCGTACAGAGGCCTAAGACTGGTAGTGTTCATACCCTCCTAGTAGTGGAGGAGCTCGTTCCACTATCTCCGTCTGGCCACGACGGGAGATGCCTGAGTGGTTAGCTACCTCTCAAAAAGCGAGAACTGTAGGTCTATGTCGACATAGCAACGTTGCATGGGTGAGTATCATTACATAATCATTGCATTGCATTCATCATTTCATAATCATGTCATTACACCGCATCGGAACTCATCATATAAACTTGTATGGGCACCTTTATATGATGGGTTACATTATGCTCGGATCCTTAACTTATAAGCTTGTATGGGCACCCTTATAAGTTAAGTTCAAATTCTGTTATTACATGCTCAACTGCTTATACAATGTCGTTGATCCTGCTCGCTTTTGATGTACTCTCTTATACATATGTTATAACTGCTCTCTTTTGATGTACTCTCTTATACATATGTTATAACTGCTCTCTTTTGATGTAATCTCTTATACATATGTTATAACTGCTCTCTTTTGATGTACTTTCTTATACCACGATATAACTGCCATGATTACATCTACCCTTGTCACCTGTTTTTACTAGTACTGATTATATTGCAACTCCCCTTTCTTCCCTTCCGCCCGGTGCCTTGGAGTCGCCGGGGGAGAGGATGTGAAGCCACTTAGTCTTTACTACTAACGGTTGTTGCACCCCTCTTTTAGGAGCGCACCCTGGAGCAGCAGCGCACAACGCTGGAGGAGGATAGCCAGGTCAGGATGACAGGGACGGAGACCACGATACCCTCACTACCATCAGTGACAGATGTGCGTGTAGTTTGAGATGTAGCCCTTGGGGCCTTTCTATTGATACTCTGATATAGTACTAGTTCTCGGAGCAACCTGTCTCGTAATTTTGTGATACTTACTTATGTGAATATTTATATGGCTTCTTGCTTTTACCTTATTGATGGGTTGACGCAGTTCAGTTGGTTTGGCCGGTAGGATAGGCGTCTTGTGGGGGAGGCTAGCTCGTGTGCTGGCACTTCCGCAAGGCGACTGTCCTGGGCATAAGACTCCCCTCGGCCGTGTCGTGTGTTCCGGGGGGGGGGGGGGGGGGGGGGGGTCTTACAACACATTAAGGCCTTTATCGCATAATTGACTAATAGAGATTAAGTAATGTTTTAAACCTTCTACAAACAAGACATTAGTAAGAGAGAAGGAGTCGTTACCCACTGTACCGATGCCCAGTATTCTTCCTTTTCCATTGTCACCAAATGTCACGGTTCCTCCTTTCTTCTTAGTGAGGCTAAGGAACTTTGCTTTATCGCCCGTCATATGCTTGGAGCAACCTGAGTCCAAGCACCACATGTCTTCTTTGTCCTTAGCCTGCCAACATACCTAAGAGGAAAATATCAGTGAAGATCCGGATACCCATGAGGTTATTCCCATAACATAAGTGGAGACCTTGGGTACCCAGATTTGCTTTACAGTACGCTTTCCCTTCTTCCTACAAGAATCCGTGGTGTGACCAAAAAATAAACAATTGGCACACGCAACAAAAGGGGTTGAGACTTTTTTCAGAGAATGTTGTTGACCCTTGCCGGTACATGCAGAGTTAGAGGGAGTGAAGGTATTATTTTTAAGAAAAGAGTTTTGATTTCTGGAAGCAGAGCTAACACCAGCGTTAGTAGTCAACGCTGGGCGGTAGGCTTCCGAAACATAACCCAGCCCAAACTTTGCAGAGCCATGGCACTGGCTGCTCAAAATCATGTCCAGTGATTTTTGGCCAACTCCAAATTTTTTTATTGCCATATTAAGATCATTTATTTGTGCTTTTAAGGCAAAGTTTTCGCTTACTAAATTTCCACATCTCTTTGCGAAATTTTTCTTTTCATTTTCAGTTTGAGAAAGCGATATTTTCAACCTTCTTTCTAAGTCTCCCTTTTCTTTTATGAGTGATTCGATATTCAAGAGAGCCTTAGAAAGTTCGCATTCAAGTTCCTTTGCCTTTGCCAAATGATTGTCATTCTTTTGGCAAGACACCAATTCTTTATCCAATGTATTTAGTTCTTTATTTAATTTTTGATTTTGTTTTAAAAAGATTTTATTTTCAGTTTTAAGCAGATCAAGATCTTTTAAATTTTTACCAAATGCTTTGCACGTTTTTAAGTATTCGACATAAAGATCATCATAAGTGGAAGGGATTACCTCAGTGTCGCTTCGGACACTACATTCATCGTTAGTTGAGTCTTGGTTCCTCCCCATGAGGCACAAGTTTGCCTCATCGTCCTCGCTTGAATTTGATTTGCTTGAGCATTCGGATGAAGAATCATCCCATGTAGTTGACTTCAAGACTTTCTTCTTCTCCTTTCCCTTATGCTTCTTTTGTTTTTGCTCCTTTAAGTATTTTGGGCATTGACTTCTTATATGCCCGGTCCTCCTGCAGTGGAAGCACTCAGGAGGAGGTCGCTCTTCATCATCGTCGCTTGATTTCTCCTTTTTCTCCTTCTTGGAATATGATCCTTTTCGGAAGTACTTGCGGAAGGTGTTCCTCCTTTCTGGATTCTTCATGAACTTTGTGAAGTTTTTCACAAAGAGAATCTCCTCGTCATCTTCCTCATAGTCATCCTCTTTTCTTGACTTTAGTGCCAAGGATTTCTTCTTTGGCTCCTTATTGTATTCTTCATCTTGAATTTTGAGTTCGACCTCATGAGTTTTGAGATTCCCAATGAGGCTCTCAATTTGGAGCCATCTTAGATCATGCGATTTGGAAATTGCGGTCACCTTTGGATTGAACTTCGGAGGGAGAGATCGAAGGATCTTTCTCACCAAGTCACCGTTTGAGAAGGTTTTTCCAAGAATTTTTGAGGCGTTGACAATCTTGGTAAAGAGAGAATACATTGAGTCGACGTCCTCGGTTGGATCCATCCTAAACCTTTCAAACTCTGATTCCAGTTGGAATAACTTAGAGTCTTTGACCTGCGAGGCACCTTCATGAGTTATTTCAAGCTAATTCTAAATGTCATAAGCAGATTCACATGCACAAACTCTATTAAATTCAGTCCTGTCTAATGCGCAAAATAAGGCATTCATAGATTTTGCATTATTTTTACATTTATTTTTATCCCCATCATCCCACTTATCTCTAGGCTTTTCCATGGTAACT
The DNA here is from genome assembly GCA_033032865.1 of Dactylorhiza incarnata. Taxonomy (NCBI): domain Eukaryota; kingdom Viridiplantae; phylum Streptophyta; class Magnoliopsida; order Asparagales; family Orchidaceae; genus Dactylorhiza; species Dactylorhiza incarnata. Next base: position 1,119,635 of record JAWHQI010000067.1, read on the forward strand.
TCTCCAACAATATACGTTGGAGTCGTATACGGTGTTTCAACACTCGCCCAGACATCTAGATCTAAATTAATTAGAAAATAACGCATTCGCGTTCTCCAATAGTTGCAGTCAGTTCCGGTGAACAGTGGAGGTCTACTTATACCTTGCTCCTCATGAAAAGCGATATCACGAGACGCCATGATTCCTGGTTGTTAGACCGTTTTTGGAATAACCTAGCTCTGATACCACTTGTTGGATCTTGAGGCGCCCTTAGAGGGGGGGGGGGGGGGGGGTGAATAAGGGTTTTAAAAACTTTAAACTTTAATAGAAAACTTTTGATATTTTATTTGAATAAAAGTGAATATAAAACAAAGAGTAGTAAATCAATTTTATTAAATAGAAAAAGACATGATTATCATTAATAAACTTGATTACAAAATTTGATTTCTATGACGCTAGAAATCAAAGCGAATAATATGAAAACTCTTTTTGTTTTCTATACCGACTCGTATCCCCACGAATCGGTTGGCTTTAGCCGATCTCTCCCCAGATACGGCCTCAAGCCGCTCTAGCCAATCTATCACCAGAAAGGCCTCGAGCACCCCCTAGATCTACTCCCTAGACCCAGTCGCCAACACGAGGCGAATTACTCCCTAAGTCCTACCCAGACCTAGTCACCAACACGAGGCTAATTTATAAACCGATTACAATAAAAAGTGGTTACAAATAAATATTAAATTCATGTAAAAACTCCCTAGAAGAATTCTGGAGATGGCGAAGGCACGCTGAATATTCTTGAAGTCGAAGCATGCGTTCTTCGCGTTGTGTGAGCGTTGATCCGGTCCTCCTTGAATTCTTTGCTTGAATATATGTGTGAGATGGTGGTCTGGAAAATACGGCCTTGACTGAGTTTCTGAAGTGCTGGACAAGGGCTCTTGTTGATGAGTAGTAAGAGACGTCAAAATCATCCAATTTATAGACTTTGAGCTAACACCGGCGTTAAGAGATAACGCCGGGCGTTGACCATGTATAGCAACATATTGATGGCTCAGATCTTTAGAAGAGGAAGGAGATTCTGCACTTTAGGAATTGTTTTATTTTAGGCAATACTAATGCCGACGTTAAGGCTAACGCGGGGTGTTGGGCAAATCATTCCTAAAGTTCCTCCTGCAATCACGGCTGCTTTCTCCTTGCCAAATTCGTCGACTGGATAGCGCCGGTGTTACGACTAACGCCTGGCATTGAGATTCTTTCTTTAATCAGCTGGCACGCCATTTCGTCAAACAACAGCTCAATTCGTCGAACGACAATTTATTTCGTCGAACGCCATTTTCGTTGAACGGATAGCGCCTGACGTTAAGCTCTAATGCCTGGCGTTGAGTTTCATCTTTAATCAGCTGGCACGCCATTTCATCGAACAGAAAATTTCGTCGAACACATTTCGTCGAACGGGCTTCTTCTTTCGTCGAACACAATTTCGTCGAACGCTAGATCGTCGAACGCAATTTCCATTTCGTCGAACGGAGCTTCCGTTCTCAGCGGTTTCCTTCTCAGCGGTTTCCATCTCAGCGTTTTCATTTGGTCGAACGCAACCTTCGTCTAGCGCTAACACCCAGCGTTAAGCTTAACACCTGGCATTAAACAGCTTACAATCCTTCAGCTTATGGTTAGTGCCAGACCATTGTTGCAGCAACCTGGTGTCATAACTGTCCAAACCTGCATGCTAAAAACATAATGACAAACAAGATCAAATACAACTAGAATTTGTTATTCTCAAATCAAAGGGATGCGGAAAACCATGTTCCAACAAAGTATGCCCATAAGGAAAATGCTTACATGAGAATAATGAGCCAAGTGCTCTTCCAACACTTCCTAAGTATTTGCAAATCAAAAGCAGCACCCATTCCTCATGGGAAAAGGATTAACATTAGAATCTTTTCTAAGTGGACCAGGCTAATTGTGAAGCCTGGTCAAGCTCCTGCTTCTCCTCCTCCATCTCCTCCTCCTCAAGAATCTGACAGGAAAATGCTAGATCCCCCAGGGATGATATCCCTCCACTGGACACTGTTCCAGATCCCCCTCAGGAAGACACTCCAACACAACAACAACAACTCCAATCCATCTCAGCTCCTGAGCCATCTTCTCAATCATCCCATCAACTACCATCCACCCTCATTCCAGATCACCAGCCTGCTCCACCTCCACCACCATCAATACATTTCTCACCTAATATTTACCATCCTCTCTCCCCTATTCAAGAAGAGTTTCCTCCATCACCTCCTCCGTCTACATTTCAAATTCCCACAATTGATCTTGAATAGGTCATCTCCAAGGTTGTGGCCCTTTCCTCTTAAACATTTGCTGACCTGGTGGCCTCCCAGGCAAGAAAGTTTGAAAGAAAGTACTCCCAGATGGAGGCTGAGTTATTAGACTCAAAAAGATCCCTCCAAGGCCTCAAAGAGTTTGTATCTTCCTCCATGGTTACAAAAGAGTTCTTAACCTCTCTGGCCAGCAAGGTCAAGAAGGGGGAGAACATATTGGAGGAAGAAAGGCCTGTCCTTGATAATAGTGGACAGGATAACAGGGAAGCTAATAATGAGCCTGCTCCTGACAAAGTGACCACCTTTCAAGGTGCACGGATTCAGGGGGAGCCTGCAGATCAGGGGGAGTCTGCTCTAGAAAAGCAGAATGAGGAAGAAAGAGTAGAAGCAGCAAATCAGGGGGAGCTTCTAGTATTTCAGGGGGAGACTGCCCCAGATTTTCAAAGGAACTTGGATATAGAAATGGAAGTTGTAAGTACAACAACTGATCAGGAGAAGCCTCATAATGATAATCTGCTAGATGAGGTAGCTAAGATAGCTGTGGAAGCTGCCCAAGAAGCTGAAGTGAATGCTCACTCTCAGGGGGAGCTTCCCAAGAATGCTACTACAGAAGATGATGAGCCTCTTAACATTGCCCCAAGGAAGGTAAACGTGTTTTCAAGGAAAAGAAAAACCCCTGACAAGGGGCAATGAGGCTCAGGTAGTTTACAATGTCCTATAATTCCTGAATTGCAACTATGGTGATCTATATACAATTGAATGAAATGGATTGTAATTTCAATCTGTCATTTCTTTTCTTTCCTTATACCTATGTTGTTATGTATGTATTTTTGGTTTATGCAAAGGAATGTGTAAAATCACTTTATTCAAATTGTAAAATTTGTTAAGATAAATATGGGGAGATTGTTGGGAAAAACCCTTTGATTTAACTTAACAAATTACCTAAAAGTGATTTTATCTCTTAGGAATAAATTACCCATTGTATAGTGAGGGTAATCTGGTAATTAGATATCTTAGAATATCACACTCAAAGTGGGTGTCAAGACCAAGTCAAGAGAAGCAAAATTTGGGCAAAGTTAACACTTGCATCAAATAGAATTCGACGCAACGTCAAGATTTTGTCGACGCTACTCTGACTATAAGTCCAAGTAGTTCATCTTTCTGTCGAAGTAATCCAAGTCGATGTTACGTCAAATTAATATCGACGCAGAGACCATGGACTTATCGGAGTATTTGAAGAAGTCGATGCAGCTTCTACTTCAACTCAGAGCAGAAGGGAGTATCTAACGAAGGCATCTAAAGTCGACGCAACGTCGACTTCATTTCGATGCAGGTAATGAAGTTCAGAGCCAAGCGATCAACTTGACGGTTACGTCGATTGGGTATCGACGCAACGTCGACTAGCTGAGTTCAGTCAGAGCAAGGATAAATTCGAAGTTGCTCCTACAAGAACTCAAAGGTGCATCGATAAGAGAGGAAGTAAACTCAACGCTACGTCGAATACAGTCTGAAAAGGGAAACCCTTTCAGCTGTCATTTTCGGCCCTCTCTCATGGCCCACCTCTCTCAAGACCGTTCTCCAACGGCTTCTTAATTGCCTCAAATGGAATAAAGAATTAACTGAGGTCAGAGAAAAGCTTTCTTGGAAACAAGCTTAAAGGTTGGTGGACGGGTCGGGAATTAAGGAAGGAAGGAAGGTTTTATTGTGTAGACAAATATACCCTTCAGGACTTACCTGAAAGGGAAAGAAATTCAAATTCAATAACGGACAATAAAAGGGAACAGAAGGAAGAGAAAAGTAGGACACTTATCACAATCAGCCATACTGTTCCATTGGGTCTCCTTCTTCTTCCTCTCTCTCACAGGAACCCTAAACAGAAGAAAATACAGAGAAGGAATATTTGCTACTCTTCTTCTCTCTAAGAAGAAAACATAACAAGGTTGCTCAACAACACAATCTTATAGCAGCTAGAGTTCAATCAGAAAGAATATAGAAGGATCTGACAATCATATCTCCTACAAATCATCACCATCAAAAGCAGAAGTTCATCAAGAGCAGATCCTGTGAATAGATACAAGAAGCAGTTCTTCATACAACCATCATAAGAATTCTGAAAACAGAATTCCTACACCCTTCTTCTTTCTCTTTCTCCTTCCCTTCTGTAAAAGAGTTTTGTTAATCCCTCTTCAAAGGATTCAGTGGTTCAAGATCTTCTTATCAAAAGATCTGGTGGTTCAAGATCTCCTTATCAAAAGATCTGGTGGTTCAAGATCTTCTTATCAAAATATTTGGTGGTTCATGATCTCCTTGTCAAAAGATTAGTTGTTCTAAGAGTCTCCTTACCAAAAGACTCAGGTACAGTGGTGCATCCCTACCAGTGGTAGAAGAGGGGAGTACCCACATTTTGGGGAACCTCTATAAAAATTAGTGTGACTTCTGGTTGATAATTTTCTGTGCTATCCCTCATAGCTAGTTTGCTTTATTATTTTCTACTTTATATTCCAACACTATTTTATTCTGTCTGAGATCTTGATTGAGCATAAATCCTTAGATTATTTTATTGTTGTCACAGTTAGAATAGGAATAATTTTTAAATCTCTATTCACCCCCCTCTAGAGGATTCTCAGAGGCACACTGTGCACTTTCACCTGCCTCCCTGCCGCTCCATCTCTCCCATGAGATGCGAGTTATCCCGCTCGAGAGCGCTCAGCCTGCGCTCGAAGGCCATCGGGTGCCCGTCCGTTTGGATGGCTAGGTCTCGCTGCATCCAGATCAGCTTGCCGAGGACCTCTGTCATCCTTTCCTTCATCGTCTTGGGATTAACAGGATCGCCAAGAAAATACGAAAGGTCGCTGGGGGAAGGGGGTAGAGAGATCACCTCATCTTCGAACTGAGGGTCCATCGGCGAGGCCTCCTGGTAGCCTGCGGGAGTGAAAGTTAGTCTTTTCCAGTTACACACGAGTAAATTTGAGGCGAATAAGGTAGCTAACCTGGTACATATTCTTTGACGGGGGGGGGGGGGGGGGGGGAGGGGGCTGGCGAGATTTGCTAGGCTGCCCTGCAAATGGTTGGCTGGGGGGATGGAGCGATTTCCCCTTACCAGGATGAGAGAGAACCTGGTTGGCGGCTGAAGTAGTGGCTAAGTCGGCAGTGGGGGAGTGCTCCGGCTCCTGCACCGGAAGAATGGATATGGTCTCGCGGGTTGGGTGCTGTGCGGGACCAAGGATAGCCCCGTGATTCTGAAGGTAGGAGCTGCAGAAGATGGGGTAAGAAAGAAGACAAGAGGTAATAAGGCGGACGACAGAGCAACAAGCGGCTTACCGATCTCAGGCAGGGTCCCACCGAGAGTGGCGAGAGGGCAGGACTCCTGGGATGGTGGAATGGTTTCAACAACAGGCGGGTGCATGTCAGCGCCTGCCAGGCTGGCCTCGGGGTCACCTCCCGTCCTCAGCATGTCCTACGAATGATCTTGAGTATTGAGTCAGCGCATCAACCAGCATTAACTATAGAACAAGCTATATCATTTTACCTCGACCGTGTTGTCAGGAGGGTTGTGAGAAGGGGGGGGGGGATTCCCTGAAGCAGACTCATTCGCCAAACGGTCCCGCCGAACCGCCTTGGCCTTTCTTGATTGATAGGGTAGGACTGGTTCCCTCTTCATCGAGAGCCGGAGGGCGTAGCAACAGACTTGGTGGTGTTCTCCTTCTGCGCCTCGGCAAGACGCTCCAACAAACTTTGCGAGAAGGGTCTCGGTGAAGGCCTCATGAACGTCATTAAGATGGCGAGAGCTCAGAGGTCATGAAGAGAAACAGTAGAAGACATGCACCCTTAAGGCAGCGATCTGAGATATATATAGAAGAAGGGTGGGGCACACCAAAAAGATTCTCTCCAGGTTAGCAGGCACTCACCGAATACTAGGGGTTGGACTTTTCTTCCCGAGCGTAGAACTCGCTCGCAAAGAGCAGAGATTGTGTACAACCCCGTATTCGTGGAGTGGGTCCCCGGGTCCCCAAAGGTTCAAAAGGCATGCAAGGTAGGTCAAGAAAAGCAATCACCCAGGTCAGAAGAGGAAGGGGAGCCTCAGGCGAGTGCGAGCCTCATCTGCAAGGCACTCGCTCGCTTAGGAGTGCGAATGCGCGGGAGGCTAGGCGAGTGAGGGCGAAACCCCACTCGCCAAGTGAGCCAGGTATCAGGCGAGTGGTGCCCCCATAGACCACTCGCCTAGTAGAATTTAGTGCGCGAGAGGTTCGATGAGTGGTGCCTTCACGGACCACTTGCCCAGAAGGATTTAGTGAGGAAATGACCTTTGTGGGCTGCCAAATACCCTTCAGAACAGCAGAGTTTGGCTGTTAGCAGACCAGTTTGGGGTGCGATTAGTAAAACTAAAAGGCGGATTTACGCTATTTGCAGACCGAACTAGAAAATCTATAAATAGACCCTTAAGGGAAACTTGGAGGAGATCAGATCTTTTTGGATATCTCCTACTAACTAGTTTTGGTTGGCTTGTATTGCCTTCCAAGGTGTCCGGTTGAGCATTGGTTTGGGAGGGGAAGCTCTCTAAGATCTTCCGGGTGTGTGGCGGGACCTCCTCGCTACAGCTTTTGGTCTATTCATTTTTCTTCATCCACAGTCAAGAGTGCAAGTGAGGGAGAAGTAGGTGTGGGCTACACCCCCTATGGGTCCGATCTCAAGAGATCGGTTGGCGGTTTCAACACCTGCCCAAATAAGGGGGCCTGTTGAGCCCCCTTAGGCCTAGCCTGGGCCTGGCCCGGTCCTATGCCTAATCGGGCTCAAACCCGGGCCGGGCAACCGGTCCTGGGCCAAATTTGCACGCCTACCCCCCCTTCATTCTTAAGCTTGAGCAAGTGTAAAATTGGTACATTTTTGGGGCCAACAGATGTGAATTATTTGGTATTGGATTTGTTCAAAATCTTAATTATTATAGGATATAAGAAAGTTATTAGTGTCACATGTATGACAATGTAATTATTCCAAAAAGAAAATGGGTTTTTAGTGATAAAAATTTTAGTTACTAAATATTACAGGTTGATCACTAAAGGCATCTGGTGATCAAATTTAATTCGTCACAAGATAGTTACAAAAACTCGGTCACTAAATGTACTTAGTGATCAAATCAATTTTCATCACTAAATTAACAGTTTTAGCGACAAAATAATCTTCGTCACTAAATGTATTTAGTGAGTAAATTCCTTTTGTCACTAAAAAAACACTTTTTATGATTAAATTAGGAGATTGTTAAAATCAAATCAGAAATGGCTATCCGCACACAAAAGATCCTAAATTTATGTCTAACTATTTCAGGATTTTGCGGGTAAACCATTGCCCTGAGCTGCACACCACTTCTATAAGCCACACTAGTTCGCCAAAATCCTCGTGGAAACCCTCGTCGGAACCCCTCGTCGGAACCTCTTGCCGGAACCCTCACCGGAACCTCTCCACGGAACCCCTCGCCAGAACCCTTCGCTGACTGTTCGGAGGCATCAGCCGGCGCGTGATCTGACTCATTCGTTGCAGCTTCCACCGCCGCCGGGGACGACGATGACTTATACAGTTAACATAGATAAGTATATTTTAAATTTATTTATATGAAATTCAAAATATCAAAGTGAGTTAATATAGATTTTGTTTTGGAAGCCGTGAGGAGATACAAAATTATTAATTAAAATTGAGACTATTATAAGTAAATGATTTTTCTTAATTATGCATATATGAGAGATAATTTAAAATGATTTGTTAAAGAATTATGAAATGCATTTCTTATTTACTAGATTAATAAAAAGAATAGTCTTTAAATAACCTTCTATCATTCATTCATGCAAGTTTCCGGTCCCTCAAAGTATCTAGATATTACTGGTCTTAATCTGTTGAACTCTGCTGCTAAGCCTTTTCTGCTGCATGCGGACACTTGGGACATGACGCAGTCGTCTGCATTTCTTAATTATTAGATTGTATGCATGATCATTATTTGAGCAATGCCTATTTTTATATCTAAGGTTAAAGTGGTTGTACGAAATATTACAATTTATAATTTTAACTTTAGTTTGTTGTTAACAATATCTGTTTATCGTTAACAGTTTTGTTGACAAACCTGTGTAATGCAATAGTGGCGATTTTTTGCCTACTATGATTGTCTATTTGATCACTAAATGCAATATTTTCTTTATTATTTATCGATATTTTAGGTGATCAAATATTTTTTGTCGCTAAATGTTCAATAATAGTGACGAAATATTTAATCACTGACATTTTTATAGTCCACATATTATATTTTAAATAAATTCATTTATATGCTATTAAACAAAAATCCAAAATTTCACAATATTAGATATATCAGTAAATATAATATCCATTTGTTTAAATAATCTCAATGAAAATTAAGTGATTTTTTTAATTTTATAAAAAGATTAAAAGAAAGGTGAGAGATAGCCCAAATTCTTCAGTATAGACTAATAAAACTTTTAATTCTATTAAACTCAAAACATGAAAAGATTCTATAATAAACAAACACAATATTTCATCATTCTTTCCTTACATATAACAAGTAAAATAAATAAATATCTTGTGATATCCAAATATATATCCTTCATCTTCAATTTCCTTAGTAATGACATTTTTTACGAGCACCGACCGCTCAATCTTCTATTTACATGCAACAGACAGAATGGCGTGAACGCACCCACACTCAAGCGAGGCTAACGTGCGCGCGCTTTACGCTTCCCCACACGCCCGTGCGCGACAACACACACGATGACATACGCAGGCGCAGTAATGCGTGCACACGCATGCGTGCGTCCTCGCACGACAACACACATAGAGACCACATGATAGTCGTGCAGAGACGCGCACGCATGCACTCGTCCACGCATGGCAGCGAGCGGGCATGCGCGCGACCGCAAGTGCGTGCTTGCCGCAACGAGCACGCTCGCGCATACGTGCAGCCGCACTAGCGGCCACGCTGGTGCAATCTCACATGACCCCGCGCGCTTGAGTGTGTGACCATGCGCCTCCTTGCGCGGGCAGCCAAACTCCCGCTCCTACACGTGCCCCGGTGCTGGCGCTCGGCGGAGTATGACGCCACCAGCGCGCGAGCCTGCCCTGGCCGCCCAGGTTGCCCGGACCGCCTGGTGGGGGGGGGGGGGGGGGACATGGTCACCGTCTTCCAAAAATGGTCGGTGATCCAGGTGACCGAAAACATGCATTCCTTTTCGCCTGTTCAGCATCCAGAGGAGCGCAATTACCAGTACGCCCCCAAAAATCTATAAAAAGGCTAAAAAACCATCATTTGAAGGAAAAAGGAGAAGACAATGCTCTGAGATTTTCCTCTCTCTAGTTGATTATGGGATTTTGGGTCAATTTGGTTGAGCTGTTGCTGATGAAAATGTGCTGATAAATAGTTGCTGATAGTAAAAGTGTTGTTTCTGGAAAACAGAGTTTTGTTAAAACCTGTTTGTGTGAAATAGAGTTTGCAGTGCTTTTGATACCATGTTTGTAAAAACTATTTGGGAAAAACGGAGTTTTTTTAGGTTAATTTTTTTTAATTAATTTAAATTTTTTGTAGAAATAGTTTTTCACATTTAAAACCAACGCCACACGAAATACCAAATAAAATTTAAATATTTTTCAGGTATTACAAACCAATGTTACAAAAAATGTTTTAAACTCTCAACGCACGGATCCATCGGGTGCATGCAAGTATTTCGGTGTATCACCTACATTATTGAAAATATTTCATACTAGATTCTTATATTAAATTAAAATTTAAAATATTAGGAATGAATATTACCTTCTTGCCTCATAGAGTTGTTGCGCTATAGACTCACGCAGTGTTATTATCTCGTATACACCACTTGATGTATCAATGCATGTATCATACCGTCTCTGTGAGTCTACTCCGCCTCCCGTACACATTCTCTCACTTTCTCTAAAATCAGGATCTATACGTGATGGGTGCCTCCGTATAAAATTATGCAAAGTCATTGTCACCAAGTCGATATGTGTTTGCTTCTCAAAACTATAGTTAGACATATCACGTAGTATTGCCCATTTTTTCTTCCAACACCAAAAGTGCGTTCAATCACACTCATAAGGGAAGAGTGTGCTTGATTAAAAATCTCTCGAAGTCCCTCCACTGGACGATTACCACGAGCAAAATCAGGAAGATGGTACCGTGTATCTGGATATGGTTTTATATGCCCTCTTTGTAGTGGATATCCAGCATCTACTAAATAATACTTTCCTGCATGATTGACGCACAAAGTTTACTGAAAAAATAGGGAAAAAGTAACGTATGAACTACAATTATAACCTCATTACCTCTGGGGGGTGCGGGAAGTTATGCTTGGGATTGCTTATAACAAAATTAAAAATCCAACTATCATGCACAGATCCCTCCCAACCAGCCATGACGAAAGTAAAACACATGTTGAAGTCACAAACAACCATTACATTTTGTGTAGTAATTCCATGACGCCCAATATACGGTACTTGATTTTTAACTAGAATACTTGCATCAACATGTGTTTCGTCTATGTCACCAATATAATCCTTAAAAAATGACATGTGACGCGCATCTTCCATAATTTCTGGGGTAGTAGCAAAATATCTGTCTTGTGACACTATAATATCTTCTGCAAGGCGTAGTAGAGCACGAAGACCTTCGCTAAAATATCTGCTAGCAGTCTCGGTTGAATGTTGAAACCGCTCACTTGCATTTCTGATAGTCTCGTTATGTGATAAAACATATAATGTAATTGCAAGGATCTCTCTACTTGCGGTCCTTCACGAACCTTGCAATCCGTAGTTTTGTTCTAAAGTTTGGCTTTTGGCAAGATGCACCTTGGAATTATCAGGTTTTGGCAATATGCACCCTGAATCTGTAAATATAGCAAAATGCACCCCCAAATTCAGATTTTTGGCAAAATGCACCCTAAGCTATGGTTTGGAGGGGTATTTGGTCCAGCCGGTTCTAAAGCTTAAAATAGTTAGGGCTTTTCCTACGTTCTTGCTGCTTATCCCGTCCCTTTTCTTCAATTCAGGCGTCGTGAGGCGTTCTCGCAAAGCTTGGTCTAGCTGGTTCTGAAGCTCCCTCTTGCATGCGTCGTGGAGGCGTTCTCATCGTGCAGATCTCGTCGTCGGTGAAGCTCCCTCTTGCAAGCACCGACACCGTCTTCTACAAATCAAAAGTTACCGGTAAGAGTGTTTTCATAAAGTTCTTTTTATCATTATTTAATATTTGATCATTTTATTAATAAGGTCGTGTTTATATGCAGGTAAGGAGAAATATGTGATCGTGACTTTTATGGTTGCGAAGTTGATCATGATGTGGAGAAATATGTGATCATCTTCTACAAATCAAAAGTTGTCTTTTTTATTGTAATTTTATGTCAGGCAATAAAATTTATGCTTCTTATTTTCAATTTGTTCATTGCTGTAAGAGCCACAATATGGCCATTTAGTTGGCTGTATCAAATAAGAAGGCTAAAAATTTGGGCTGCAAATAAGAATGCCACACAATTCGGTCTACAAATACAAAAAAATGCTGCAAAATATCAGCTAAAATGCTACAAATTTCAGTCCGCTAATAAAAATGCTACACTTTTCGGGTTGCAAAAAAATTGCAATTGAAGCGGGCTGCAAATAGCAATGTTAAAATTTTCGGTTTTACAAAATTTGGGCTGCACATAGCGTTTTACAAAATTTGATCTGCAAATAGAAATTTAAAAGAATTCAGGTTGCATGGTGCCAAAAATAGAATTTTCGGTTTTGCCCGGACCAAAATACCCCTCAATTTAAAGAGTTGGGTGCACTTTGCCAAAAATTTGAATTTGGGGGGGGGGGGGGGGGGGGGGTGCATTTTGCTATATTTAAAGATTCAGGGTGCACATTGCCAAAACCTTGTATTTCCAGGGTGCATTTTGCCAAAAAGCCCAGTAGATCAAAAAATATTCGTTTTGGCATTCTAAAAGCATTCTGAAATCTAACTGGATGCCACCAACTAATTCACCCAGCCATTTATCACCGGTTTGTTTTGATGTCATGCATGGTGTGATCGAATTGAATAAACTTGTGTGTTCAGCTAACACATATATCGTTGAAGTTAGAACTTGATGGTAAGCAACAACATGACGCCTTCTAACCCTTTCATACTCATCACTAGAATAATCTAAGTCTTCACTAGACATTCTCTGTTTCACACAAATAAAGTAAATTACAAACAGAATTATATGAATGTGACATAACATGTATATAAAGGGTACACATAAGCAAGGAAGGTAGCAAACTTTCATGACAAAAACATAAGTTAAACATAGGTAATGTATCAAGATCTAAAAACATGCAAATTACATAGATTGAACAAAAAAAGTTGCAACAAATCAGCTACATAGCATCTCATACTCGGACCCTTTCTCGTAGCGTGTACACAACCATCTCACCCTGATCTCCTCCCTGAGGCACATAAAGGTCTCCCTATGGTTCTTATCCATCAGCATCATTGTAGCAAAATCAAAAAAATCATACTCTTTGCATATCTCAGGGTAGGATTCAAGTTTCTCTAAAGCTTGGGCAATAGTGAATGGGCAAGTCGGCCTTAGCCGCTTCCGGAGAGATAAACCTATATCCTTAGTATATTCCACCAAATCAACTAGGACTGATCTGGTTGCCTTTTTTCCTTCTTTCGTCGTTTATAAGATTCAGATGCAATGGATGGATCAATACTCTCTGCATTCCCACTGATCTCAACCGAAACATTGTCATCCTCAGACATATCACGCTCATCAATAAACTCACGGGCTTGGGACATAATGTTCGAGGTACAAACATGAACTCCAGTGGCGAAAACCGAACTGAACATCAAGTTCAATTTTTCCTCAAGCTCTGTGGCTATGCCTGTATACCTAAACTTCTTCGCGGCAGGAACAACCTAATACAAGAAATTAATTAAATATAAGGAACAACCTAATACAAGAAATTAATTAAATATAATGCAATTTTAATTTAATAGTTTGCCTTCAACCTCTCATCCCACCATTCGTCTGAAGCATCGATGGTTTGTCTCGAGGAATTCCAACCTAGACCAATTTCCCCTCTTTTGAGCTCAACCCACAACTTCCACTCTTTTTTTAGGTGGTCCCATTTATTTTTCATTTGAATTATATCGTACCTCTTTCCGGTTCTCTGCTCAAATTTTACAACTAGATTGTTCCATCCCTCTTTGTTGAAATGTGTAGTCGGCCGATTACCGAGCTCAATTTTGATAATGCATAAGTCACAAAAGATAAAGATATCATTTTGATCCCATATAGCTGATATGCCTCCATCTTTTGGTTTCCCCATATACAAATTTTTAAAATTAGATACAAACACTCATGTACACTAACACACACACACTAACAAACATATACAACTACGCACACAAACACATATACACATACACACATACACCTTCAAACACACATACAAACATATACAACTACACACACACATACAACTACAAACACACATACACATATACATACACACACATACAAACAATCTTCACACACATAGAACATATACAATCACAAACACACACACATACACACATATACATATACACACATACAATCAAAACACACATACACAAATACATTTACAAACACACATACATATACACATATATACAAACACAAATTATACACACACACTCATATACAAACACAAAAAAAACCTTTACACACACACACACCACACACACACACACACACACACACACACACACACACACACACACACACACACACACACATATATATACACACAAACACAAACTATACATTCACATATTAAACACACATACATACATATACACAATCATATACAAACACACAAACACAAACTTTACATTCACACACTACACACACACACACACACACATACAAACACACACAAAAAAAACTTCACACAATCACACACACACACATACAAACACAAACTTGTTGGAGTTACCATTATGATCTAGAAGTGGTCAAACATGTAGTCTCATTGCCAACGCGATATGAGCCTGCAGGGTCGCACATAAGAGCATGTGGAGAAGATGGAAGATTGACTGTGTTGGTAAAGGTTACCAATCACCATATAGAATGGGGGAGGTCCAGCAAATGTTACTGTCTGAATTCGTCGGGTTTACACGGATAGAATTCGTCGGGTTTACACGGATAGAATTCGTCGGGTTTTCACGGATATGATTCGCTGGGATTCGTCGTATGTGATTCGTCGGAATTCGTCGAATTGTCCCGTGAAAACTCGACGAATGTTGTTCCGTGGAATCCCGACGAATTGTAACAGAAATCCCAATTATGCTGTGTGGTCTGCGGATAGCGATTCTTCTAGAAGTCTGTTTATGCTTTGGGTATAAATAGATCTTCTTTTAGGGTTCTCATAACTCACGAAGGAATCCAGCCGACGGAAGAGTTCCGCCTCTCGCCCTAGCCGACGGAAGAGTTCCGCCACCCGTTCGCCTCCACCGACCTCCTCTCCGACGATTGTCGTCGGTGTTGTTCTTCGTGAAGAGGATCTAGCAATCTGTGGAAGCGCAAGGTGTAGTCTTCTTCTCCCGGCTCGTGTGGACTGCTGTAGAGACGTAGACATTATTCTACGTGAGGACTCGGACAGCCGACGACGGGACTTATCTTCTTGGAGCATCTAGGTTGGATTTGATCCAACACCGCAAAGGTAATTTTCGTACCTAGCAATTTTGTTAACTTCTTGATTCAATATTCATGTCCCGATCCAAATTCCTTTTGGGTTATTCTGTTTATTTCCACTGCGCCTACATATGATGTATGGTTCTAGAAAAACCCAACAGTGGTATCAGAGCTAGGTTCCGGTCATAAATGTTGTTTCAAAAGTTAGGTTGTTCCAGTACGTGCAAATCTAGGTATTTGGAAGCGTTCTAAATGTCAAGAATTCTTCTTGGAATATCACATTTGATGTGATTTTGTGTGGTTTCTGGTGGTGGGATTTCTGCTGTGATGTCAAGATTTCTTCTTGGAATATCGCAAGGGCTCTGCCCCTTGACCCCGCTCGCTGATCGGTCAGCGAGACCACCGCCAGGGGCGCTTCCCCTTGGACCCCATTAGGGGCTCTGCCCCTAAGACCCCGCCAGGGGCGCGGCCCCTTGGAACCCCGCCAGGAACGTCTAGGATTTAGTGGTAATTTCTAATTGTTAGAAATTTTGTCTCCTTAGCAGTAACTGTCCCTCAAGTGGTTAATGAACCCTTGTATTGTTTTGGATTTTGAATCCAACAATGAGAGACGAGCTTGTCTACTGCTTTAAGTCGAGTTGTCTTTGCCTTTGTCCAATGCATGTAAATCTGAAGATTTGGAAGGGTTCTAAATGTCCAGATTTAGCCCTTTCGTCTGTCAAAGGTTGATAGTCTTACGTTGTGCACATAAGGGATGCATGTGGATTTTAGAAAGCTTGTTTTTCTGTGGATGTGCACTTTGATCAAATGTTGATCATGGTTAAGTGTTAACCTATTATTAAAAATTAAAATCCCTTCATCAAATATTAAGTGTTCGGATGCCTTCCGATGGATGACACTCTTCCTGCCTCGATCGATGAAGTGTGGGCTTTCCAAAGCAAGGTGCATTAATCTATCTTGGTAAGGGTGCGAGCGGATAATTGTGATATCCCACTGTCGACATCGGGTCTAACTTAACTAGGTGACCTCAAAGGTTGAGTGCCTAGAGGCATAGGGTTGGCATGCACCATATGATGGATGCGAATAAGGAGTTATTCACCAGCCATACAAGAGTTGCATGAGGATGCAATTGGCAAGCGTTGCCTACCTAAATAACCGCATTATGAGAGGAACGCCAAAGCGGACTCGTGGTGTTGGTGAAATACGGATCTTGTCCACTAAGAAAGTAGCTCGCATGGACTCTCCGAATTGATAGTGAGGGCTATCAATTTGAATCAAATAGTGGGAGTATTTAATTGAAGTCCAAATTAAAATATATTGTATTTTGAAAATTTGGTACTGATTAAATTCTGCATGAATTCTTGTAGAATTCCATGGCAAGTGGTTCACATTCCACCTTGTCCCTAAGAGCTATCCTTGATAAGGACAAGCTTAGTGGGACGAATTACATGGACTGGTATAGGAACCTGAGAATTGTTCTCAGGCAAGAGAGAAAGCTCTACATCTTGGAAGAAGAAGCCACCGAGGTGCCGACCGGGAACTCGTCCCGTGTTGATAAGGATGCTTATAAGAAGTATACCGATGATGCCTTAGACGTCGAGTGCCTTATGCTTGCCACCATGAACTCTGAGCTTTAGAAGCAACATGAGAACATGGGGTGCAAGGAGATTGACGAGCACCTAAAGAAAATGTTTCAAGGGCAAGATCGTCAAGAGAGGTTCGATGTCACGAAGGCCTTATTTCAGTGCAAAATGGGAG
Organism: Dactylorhiza incarnata; assembly: GCA_033032865.1. Lineage (NCBI taxonomy): Eukaryota > Viridiplantae > Streptophyta > Magnoliopsida > Asparagales > Orchidaceae > Dactylorhiza > Dactylorhiza incarnata. The sequence continues at coordinate 1,136,397 of JAWHQI010000067.1, forward strand.
CTCGAGACTCGGTTGGTACTCACGTACTCAAGATGGTTGGGTATATAGAGAACCTGGAGAGACTGGGTTTTCCTCTGGGTCAAGAGTTGGCCACAGATCTTATCCTGCAATCGTTGCCGGATAGTTATGAGCAGTTCGTCTTGAACTACAACATGAATGAAATAGACAAGACACTGCCCGAGCTCCTAGGCATGTTGCGAACTGCCGAGATAAACATGAAGAAGGCCAAGCCTGCTAGTCCCATATTGATGGTACATAAAGGCAAGGGTAAGGCCAAGGGATTCAAGAAGACGAAGGTGGGACCTAAGTCACATCTTGAGCCCAAATCTTCTGCGCTGAAAAAGAAGAGCACCGTGAAGGAAGGGAAATGCCACCACTGTGGCAAGGCTGGTCATTGGAGGAGGAATTGTCCTTCGTACATTGAGGGTCTGCAGAAAATGAAGGGAGGTAGGACTTCCGCTTCGAATATTTACGTTATAGAGATAAACCTTTCTGCTCCTTCATCTTGGGTATTGGATACCGGATGTGGTTCTCACATTTGTACAAATGTGCAGGAACTGGGAAGGAGGAGATTGCTGAGTAAAGGAGAGGTGGACCTGCGCGTCGGCAATGGAGCAAGAGTTGCTGCTGTAGCCGTAGGGGTTTACCGTCTTTCTTTACCCAGTGGGCTTGCAATAGAACTTAATAATTGTTATTTTGTTCCGGCCATAACTAGAAACATTATATCCATTTCATGCTTAGACATGATTGGATTTTCTTTTATAATTAAGAACAATTGTTGTTCTATATTTAAGAATGATGTTTGTTATGTTGTAGCTCAATTGTTTAATGGTCTTTATGTTTTGAACCTGGACCATCCGATCTATAATGTAAATAATAATAAAAGACTAAGAACAAATGACTCAAATCCTACATATCTCTGGCATTGTCGTTTGGGCCATATAAATGAGAAGCGCATATCCAAGCTCCATAAAGATGGACTATTGGGCTCATTTGATTATGAATCATTTGAGCGATGCGAGTCTTGTTTGTTAGGCAAGATGACTAAAGCCCCTTTCACTGGTTATACTGAGAGGGCTGAGGATCTTTTGGGTATAGTACATAGTGATGTATGCAGACCCATGAGTTCTATGGCTTGAGGTGGGTATTTCTACTTCGTTACATTTACTGATGATTTTAGTAGATACGGATACGTGTATCTTATGAAGTGCAAATCCGAAACTTTTGAAAAGTTCAAAGAGTTTAAGAATGAAGTGGAGAACCAATTGGGTAAAAAGGTTAAAGCACTCCGATCTGATCGAGGTGGCGAATACCTGAGTCATGAGTTCTGTGATCATCTGAAAGAGTGTGGTATTGTATCACAACTCACTCCACCTAGGACACCGCAACATAACGGTGTATCTGAGAGGAGAAATCGTACTCTGTTAGACATGGTACGGTTGATGATGAGTCATGCAGATTTGCCTGTTTCCTTTTGGGGTTTTGCTTTAGAGACTGCTGCAATGACACTGAATCGCGCTCCGACGAAAACGGTTCTAAAGACACCATATGAGATATGGACTGGGAAGCGTCCTAGTATGTCATTCATTAAAATTTGGGGCTGTGAGGCATACGTACGACGTCAAATGCCTGACAAGCTGGAACCCAAATCAGATAAGTGTTATCTGGTGGGATATCCTAAGGAAATGAAAGGATATTACTTTTACCTACCATCTGAGGGCAAAGTGTTTGTCGCAAAGACGGGTGTCTTCTTGGAGAAAGAGTTCTTGTCAAGAAAGACGCAAAAGGTAGAACTTGAAGAAGTTCAAGAACCACAAGTAGTGAATGAACCAGAATTAGATTCTGAGCCAGGACTACAAGATGTTGTAGCTAGAGAACCTGCTCAAGAGACACACGTCCTACGTAGATCTGGTAGACCAAGATTTGAGCCTGAGAGATATGGATTTCTCGTGTCTCAAATAGGTAATGTGTTGCTTATGGATCATGATGATGAACCAGCGACCTACCAAGAGGCTATGAATGGACCGGACTCCGACAAATTGCTTGAGGCTATGAAATCCGAAATGGACTCCATGTATACAAACCAAGTTTGGAACTTGGTGGAACCACCTGAAGGGGTACGACCCATAGGGTGCAAGTGGGTCTTCAAGAAGAAGACCGACATGGATGGGAATGTACAGACATTCAAAGGGCGACTGGTGGCTAAGGGTTTCAAGCAAATTCATGGTGTTGACTATGATGAGACCTTTTCCCCTGTTGCCATGGTAAAGTCCATTAGGATATTGCTTGCTATTGCTGCGTATTATCACTACAAGATCTGGCAGATGGATGTCAAAACGGCTTTCCTAAATGGAAACCTCCTTGAGGAAGTGTACATGACACAACCCGAGGGTTTTGTATCCCCAAATGAAGCCACTAAAATATGCAAGCTGAACAGGTCCATCTATGGATTAAAACAGGACTCTAGAAGTTGGAATCTTCGTTTTGATGAGAAGATCAAAGAGTTTGGTTTTGTCAAGAATGAGGATGAACCGTGTGTTTACAAGCGAATCAGTGGGAGCATTGTTGTCTTCCTGATATTGTATGTAGATGACATACTGTTGATCGGGAATGACATACCTATCTTGAAAGTTGTTAAGAACAACCTAAGGAACATCTTTTCTATGAAGGACTTGGGTGAAGCGACTTACATACTCGGTATTAAGATCTATAGAGATAGATCGAAGAAGTTACTGGGTTTGACCCAGAGTACGTACATTGAGAAGGTGTTGAAGCGGTTCAACATGCTTGAGTCCAAGAAAGGATTTTTGCCCATGTCTCATGGTGTGAATCTCTCTAAGTACCAGTGTCCAAAATCTTGTGAAGATAAGGACCGCATGAAGTTTCCATATGCTTCGGCAATTGGGTCAATCATGTATGCAATGTTATGTACTCGACCCGATGTCTCTTTTGCTTTGAGCATGACTAGCAGCTATCAGTCTGATCCCGGTGAATGTCTCTGGATAGCCGTAAAGAATATCCTGAAGTACTTGAGAAGGACTAAGGATGTATTCTTGGTGTATGGTGGAAAGGAAGAGCTCGTTGTAAGTGGTTACACGGATGCCAGCTTCCAAACTGATAGGGATGATTCGAAGTCTCAGTCAGGGTTTGTGTTTTGCCTGAATGGAGGAGCTGTGAGCTGGAAGAGTTCCAAGCAAGAGACAGTTGCTGATTCTACAACTGAGGCCGAGTATATCACTGCGGCAAATGCAGCGAAGGAGGCTGTGTGGATTAGGAAATTCATCGGCGAGTTAGATGTAGTTCCTAGCATTGTTGGTCCCGTAGTTCTCTACTGTGATAACAATGGTGCAATTGCACAATCTAAGGAACCTAGATCCCATCAGCGCTCCAAGCACATACTTCGACGGTTCCATCTTATTCGTGAGATTGTCGAACGAGGAGATGTGAACATTTGCAGAGTGCTGACTGAGGAGAATATTGCAGATCCACTGACAAAGCCTCTCGCGCAGAGAAAGCATGATGGTCACACTAGATCAATGGGTATATGATACCTGAGTGATCAACTCTAGTGGGAGTCTTGTGGGTTGCATATAAAATATATATTCTGTTGGTTGTTTATTATTTATTCATATGATGAATTGTGTACCAATTATTTCCTTTTACAATTAATGGCAAGTTCTTTTATTATGATATACTGTTTCTATATGATAGAATAAAATTCGTGATAAATACCCTTAGAATGTTCGCTTCCATAGGACATCAAGTACATGACTTGAATGTGAGAGCCTATGATTTCGAAGCTTCATTCTTAAAAGGTCCCTGGTCGAGGTATCATCGTAGAAGCTAAGGGTGATGATGATGCATTAAGACTAGCATGTGTGTTGACTGATGACCGGTTCTCACAGGTCACGATATTTTGATATCAAGTCATCACGTGGGTACTTGTTAGTGAACAAGTTGTACTGGACAGACCCAACCTGAGACTACTTTGTGGATTGTTACTTAAATGTGTCACAAGTAGGTCTCATTTGACAATGGTGTTGTGGTCCTTTGACCTGAAGTCACAACATTCATCGAGTGAGGAAGAGCGTGCTTTGATGTCATCTAAAGTCTTCCTTGAAGAAGGTTGATGATAAGGGTGGTCGTTGGGTACGTTACGAATCATTTGGGTGTTTGGGTGTGAGCAGATATGGGATTTGTCCTCCTATATAAAAGGAGTTGCATCCATGGGCCCCTTGATGGAATTGGATTGAGAAATGCATGGCCATGCTTGGTTGAGTCAATATGTGATATTGAGCTTACCATTCTCTGGAAGTCCGTTCTAGATCAAGAAATTTGGATTCAGCTATTAAGAGGGTGACACGGTCCATGCCTCTAGTTCTTTTCGGATGTAAGGGACAAAGGGACAAAGACAACGCTAGAACATTGGTCATAAAGGCTTATGAGTTATGAACTCTTATTGCTTGGGGAGCAATGATGCATTGCTAGATGCCGCTCATTGTTTGTGAGTGTTGGAACCTTAGTTTTGATTTGAGTTAGGATCCCCCTTAAGTATCTAGGTTTATATCATAACTCATCCTATAAATCAGATTAAGAAATATAATAATAAGATAATTAATATAAGAGAAAATAATATAAGAGAATGTATTATAAGAGAAATTAATATGAAATAATATAAGAAAAATATTATATTTCATATAAGCTAGCTGCGTTCGACATTTGTCGAACGACGCTCAGCTATTGTCGAGCAGCGCTCGACATCTTATTTTACAGGCGGTCGACGAAATGTAGAACGGCGCTCGACAAATTTCTATCATGCCAGCGCTCGACAAATTTCAGTCAGAATAAATCTCAGCAGCTAAAGCATTCTCTGAACGGCGCTCGACGAATCCAGAAGAGCTCGACAAATATGTTGTCAGCAATATTTTTATACAACTGGACTAACATTAATTTACTCATGCTTTTCTGATATAGCCGTTGCAAGCAATAAAGTTTATAGCCGTTTTCAGAAGAGTAAAAGACGGAAACTGATCTTCCCAAGGAATCAAATTAAAGAGACTTTATCTCTTTCCTTATTCCCGGGCAAGAATTCAAATACCTTCTCCAGATTATATATATTAAAGAAGAGAGCAGAAAATACATACATAGACATATAGAGACAGGCATATAGAACAGATATACATCTCTACAGGAAACATCTTTTGCCTAACATCTTCTTGCAGATTATACACATCCTGAGACAACAATCACAACCATTTGCTCAGGATCATCACTGCATAAGAAGAAGTGCTTGTACATTCAAGAGAAGGAGCCTCCAGAACTGTCACCAATCTATATAAGACAGGGGGATTCTTCTTCAACATCATCATCAAATCCAACTCACTACCAATCAGGATCTTCAAGAGTCTTCCTATACAGAGAAGAACATTATATTTTTCCCTTTCCTTTTCTCCCATCTTGTACAGGGTTATTACTCCCTTCAAAAGTGAACTCTCGGTGACAGGTCACCTTAGCAAAAACCAGACTGTGGTGAATTGGGCACTGATCAAACCTCCATTGGTGTAAGGGCACCTGATCAACTCTCCTAGTGGATTCCTACCAAGGGTGGTAGAAGAGTAGACTACCCAGTTTTGGGGAACTACTATATTTCTTTGTGTCACCTGGAATGCTTCTTGTTTATGCTTTGTTTTATTTCCTGTGCTGTGTTTATTTATGCACTCTAGCTGTTTGTGTTTATTACTCAGCAAACACTTATATATATATCTTTATTTTGAAACTAAAACTTAAGCAAGAGCTTTAAACTTATAATAAGAACTAAACTCACTTTCAATTGGTATCAAAGCAGGTTGATTTTTCACACAGGCTAACACCTGAAATCACAAAGATCACATAGTTCTTAAATTTGTTCTAAAAGTTTTTCAAAATGACACAAGACTTTTTATTTTCAGATCCACCTGTTTGTAATCTAGATAGATTCACTTTATGGCAAGTTAGAATCAAACTATATATGAATGCCATAGATGAAGAAATTTACAAATCTATTTTGACAGGGCCTGTTTATGTTGGCGCTAATATATCTTCTTCAAAGAAAACTACCACTGATGCAGAGGCAAAAGCTGTACAGATCTTGACTCAATCAGTGTCAAAAGACACTCTTCAAAGAGTTGAAGACTGCACTTCTGCAAGAGGAATTTGGAAATCCCTCTCTAGGATGGTAAATGAACCTTCTTCCATCTCTTCAACTGATTGTATTTTTGATGCAGAACCATCAACAAACCTAAGTGAAGAAGAAGAGGTAGAAGAACTCAGAGCTAGAGCTTTCTGCATGATGGCCATAAATGAGTCATACCAAAATCCAGATGCAGAAGTAGAATTAGGAAAGGTAAATAAGGTAAAATCAAATCACAACTCTACCTCTAAAACTGTTTTTAAAATAACTCTCACAGATTCAATAACAATAGACAAAGAAATTAAAAGGAAGTTAACAAACATAAATTATTCAACTTCTGAAAATAATAAAACTGAAGAAAAATCAAAGGCACAAAATAAATCAATTAAGGATAAATTGCTTAATGATTGTCAAGAAAACTTTAAAATGATTTCAAACATATATTTTAATGACTACAAAAGAAAACTTTCAATTAGCATTAAAAATCAGATTTTAAAATTCTTAAAACATATATTTCTAATAGAATTTTCAAAAGGTATTAAAAAGTTTTTTTTTCTCCATTAAACTCCATTCCTAAATAAAATAAAAGTTATAGGAAAAACAATGTCAGATAACTTCATATTCTTACAGACTTCTCTAAGTCAGTTTGAGCATTCTACTGTAGCTGCACTGATCAGAAATGATCAAAGCACTGAGTGTGAGTCTCTTCTGATAAGGGGATTCTATGAGAAAGAAGATGTCTGACATCTCTTAAAATTCATTAACAGCTGTAGCAATTCATATATTAAAACCTTATAGGATAATAAAGTTACCTAAGTGAGAGAGAAAATGAGTAGCTCAAAACCCCAAATAAGATTTAATCTCTCTAATTACAAAGGTGGCTGCAATTAAAAATTTTAATTAAGATCTTAAGAAATTAAAATCTAGGAAAGCAGAGTGGCTCAAATAATTTTAAAAGGATGAAAAATTATTAAAGCCCAAGTGAGAGAGAAAATGAGAAATCCAGAGAAACCAAGTGAGAGAGAAAAGGAGAATATAAAAAATAAAACTGCCGGCATCCTAAACCAAATAGGGGAAGAGTACCAGGCCACTAGTTTTAATTTGATTTAGGATCCCAACTCAAATAGGGGGAGATTGTTGGAACCTTAGTTTTGATTTGAGTTAGGATCCCCCTTAAGTATCTAGGTTTATATCATAACTCATCCTATAAATCAGATTAAGAAATATAATAATAAGCTAATTAATATAAGAGAAAATAATATAAGAGAATATATTATAAGAGAAATTAATATGAAATAATATAAGAAAAATATTATATTTCATATAAGCTAGCTGCGTTCGACATTTGTCGAACGACGCTCAGCTATTGTCGAGCAGCGCTCGACATCTTATTTCACAGGCGGTCGATGAAATGTAGAACGACGCTCGACAAATTTCTATCAGGCCAGCGCTCGACAAATTCCAGTCAGAATAAATCTCAGCAGCTAAAGCATTCTCTGAACGGCGCTCGACGAATCCAGAAGAGCTCGACAAATATGTTGTCAGCAATATTTTTATACAACTGGACTAACATTAATTTACTCATGCTTTTCTGATATAGCCGTTGCAAGCAATAAAATTTATAGCCGTTTTCAGAAGAGTAAAAGACGGAAACTGATCTTCCCAAGGAATCAAATTAAAGAGACTTTATCTCTTTCCTTATTCCCGGGCAAGAATTCAAATACCTTCTCCAGATTATATATATTAAAGAAGAGAGCAGAAAATACATACATAGACATATAGAGACAGGCATATAGAACAGATATACCTCTCTACAGGAAACATCTTTTGCCTAACATCTTCTTGCAGATTATACACATCCTGAGGCAACAATCACAACCATTTGCTCAGGATCATCACTGCATAAGAAGAAGTGCTTGTACAATCAAGAGAAGGAGCCTCCAGAATTGTCACCAATCTATATCAGACAGGGGGAGTCTTCCTCAACATCATCATCAAGATTCAACTCACTACCAATCAGGATCTTCAAGAGTCTTCCTATACAGAGAAGAACATTATATTTTTCCCTTTCCTTTTCTCCCATCTTGTACAGGGTTATTACTCCCTTCAAAAGTGAACTCTCGGTGACAGGTCACCTTAGCAAAAACCTGACTGTGGTGAATTGGGCACCTGATCAAACCTCCATTGGTGTAAGGGCACCTGATCAACTCTCCTAGTGGATTCCTCCCAAGGGTGGTAGAAGAGTAGACTACCCAGTTTTGGGGAACTACTATATTTCTTTGTGTCACCTGAAATGCTTCTTGTTTATGCTTTGTTTTATTTCCTGTGCTGTGTTTATTTATGCACTCTAGCTGTTTGTGTTTATTACTCAGCAAACACTTATATATATATCATTATTTTGAAACTAAAACTTAAGCAAGAGCTTTAAACTTATAATAAGAACTAAACTCACTTTCAGTGAGGCTTTTGTTTGATACTTTCAAGATCAAGTGGGAGACTGTTGGAGTTACCATTATGATCTAGAAGTGGTCAAACATGTAGTCTCACTGCAAATGCGATATGAGCCTACAGGGTCGCACATAAGAGCATGTGGAGAAGATGGAAGATTGACTGTGTTGGTAAAGGTTACCAATCACCATATAGAATGGGGGAGGTCCAACAAATGTTGCTGTCTGAATTCGTCGGGTTTACAGGGATAGAATTCGTCGGGTTTACACGGATAGAATTCGTCGGGTTTTCACGGATATGATTCGTCGTGATTCGTCGTATGTGATTCGTCGGAATTCGTCGAATTGTCCCGTGAAAACTCGACGAATGCTGTTCCGTGGAATCCCGATGAATTGTAACAGAAACCCCAATTCTGCTGTGTGGTCTGCGGATAGCGATTCTTCTAGAAGCCTGTTTATGCTTTGGGTATAAATAGATCTTCTTTTAGGGTTCTCATAACTCACGAAGAAATCCAGCCGACGGAAGAGTTCCGCCTCTCGCCCTAGCCGACGGAAGAGTTCCGCCGCCCGTTCGCCTCCACCGACCTCCTCTCCGACGATTGTCGCCGGTGTTGTTCTTCCTGAAGCGGATCTAGCAATCCGTGGAAGCGCAAGGTGTAGTCTTCTTCTCCCGGCTCGTGTGGACTGCTGTAGAGACGTAGACATTATTCGACGTGAGAACTCGGACAGCCGACGACGGGACTTATCTTCTTGGAGCATCTAGGTTGGATTTGATCCAACTCCGCAAAGGTAATTTTCATACCTAGCAATTTTGTTAACTTCTTGATTCAATATTCATGGCCCGATCTAAATTCCTTTTGGGTTATTCTGTTTATTTCCGCTGCGCCTACATATGATGTATGGTTCTAGAAAAACCCAACAAACTTTACATTCACACACTATACACATACATACATACATACATACATACATACACACACACACTCATATACAAACACCAAAAAAAACTTCACACAATCACAAACACACACACACACACATATACACACTCATATACAAACACACAAATATATACAAACACAAACTATACATTCACACACTATACACACACATACATACACACACACACTCATATACAAACACACACAAAATAACTTCACGCAATCACAAACACACATACACACACACATACAATCACACACATACACAATCACACACACACACATAAAATCACACATCTACACACACATATACATATACACACACATATAATCAAACACACACACACACAAACACACACACACAGAAACAATTGGAAAGCCTCTTCCAAACAAGCACACACACATACACACACACACACACACACACACACACACACACACACACACACACACACACACACTCAAGCACACACACCTCTGATTTTCTTCTTCCAAAAGAATTGGAAGAAATGAAAAGAGAATAAAGAACAAAAAAAATTCATACCCCTAACAAAATTTCAAACGAAGAGATTATACCTGAGGTTGGATCTGGAACAGTTGAGGTCATTAGGAGAGGAGATCGCCGACGAAAAAACTGCGTTAGAAATAAGCGTCGGAGGCATGGCCATCGGAGATCGGGTGTAGAAACGAGAAGAGCCGGTGGAGGTGTGGCCATCAAAGATCGGGAGTCGGTGGAGGTGCGGTCGAAGTGGAGAATTGAGGCGCAGAAGAAGAAGGAGTCACAGAGGGGGGAGGGTTTCGGGAGCTAGGGCCATCGGGAGGGAGTTGGGAACGAAGACACGAAAGATGAATCACTCTTGCGGCGCGGTGGAACTGGAGGAATCCCTCGCGGTTGAGCCCTAGGTATAAACAACTGATATTTAAAAATGCGCGTTTGATGCTTTTGATTACCAAACAGAGCTTACGACGAAAATTGTGTTTTTGAGCTACCGCACCGGAGCCCATAAGCTGCCCGAAACACACCCTTACTCCCAAGAAGGGTTGCCATAAGCCTCTATAAGGAGAAAGGGGAAGAAGTTTAAGTTTAGAAATTAAGTTATGAAAACTTAAGAGGCTTTTGGATCTTAAATATTCACTTTTCATCATCCAACTTCAAAATCAACCATTTGATCAACTTACAAATTTACAATTAACAATTGTTAACTATATAAGACTTGATTTATGATCTATAAGTATGGATTCAATGATTCATAATGTAGATTACACTTGATAAATTACCTAATACATCCAATAAATCAAAAATCAAGCAGGAACTACATCTACACATCCACTGAATTCTTTGAGAAATCCTAGAAATTACTAAGACAAATAATTCAATTACTTTCTAAACAATTTATAAATCTATGGGATGTTAAGTACTTCACCGCTTATAATATTTGATATGTGACAATCATAATCATTTAAGATAGTTTACCCAGAATACATGCGACAACAAGTAACCACACAAAGTCCCCACTTAAGCTGGTATGGGCAGTTATAATTATTCTAACCATGTGCGGTCTCGTCATCCAGGATCAAGCAGTCACCATCATCAATCAAAATTCCTGTGTGGACAGTCTCTAGAGTTTGCTCTGACCTGACCTCCTGGATAGTTGCGTTAGAGGTTATCTTCTACTATAGCCCGTGCGAACAACCACTCAGAGCTCGCGCGGATAGCTACCCAGAGTCCGCGCAGCCTAGTATTTCCATTATTGTCAAACCATGGAAAGCTTCCTCAAGAGCCTAGATAGTCATCAAGTGACCGCACAGACTAGCTTATTAGTTGAACAAAAGAGACAAAGGTACTCATTTTAAATAGCGCAGGAGAACAGTCCGTTGGAGCCCGCACTAACCGCTCTTTCGACTGAACCCTTAGCCAGGCAGTTGTTGGGTTTTCTCTAAACAACATATCACATGTGCGCAACGGAATAAAGAAACAAGAATAACCTGAAATAGTTATAGGATCTTGCGATTTCATGAATCTAGAAATAAAAGGAGCAACACATTCCAATATACCTGAGAGGGATTGAGTTAATACTCAACCAAGGTTCTCCAAAATTAGATCCAAAAAATGGTGGCTGAGTTCCAAGCACATAAAGTAGATCTACGCCTCTATAACAGTCCATACGAGCAAAGGAGAACCCCAAACTTCTTTTCCAAGAAGATCTGGGACGGAGAAGGAGTGCCCTCAACGTCTCCCACAGATTGCTAGACCCGCGCAAGGGAGAGGTGGCGACGATGGGGATAGACAAACGGGTCTCGCAGAAAACCTTGAGGAATAGTTCCTCCTCTATCTCAGATAAAAAGCCTTAGGGAAAACCTAATCATTTCCATATTTATACCCAGGCCATAAAATCAGATATCTGCAGACCCCAGTGTTTAATAGGAGTATTCGGTTTGTATCGTCGTGATCACTAAATATCGCCGAGATGATCTTGACGATTTTGTCTTGATGACCAATATCATCGAGATGATCTCGATGACATAGTCTTGATGACCTATATTATCGAGACGATCTCGACGATATCTTCATGAAGATCTGTTTCCCTGATATGATTTCGATGATACCGTCTTGATGCTTAAAATATCATCTTGACAATCAAGACGATATCGATCAGCACTCAATGATACATCATATGTGATAGTCGGTCATATCGTTGTGACCACTCGACGATATTCACAATATTTTCTTGATGATCTCAACGATACATGCAATGTCTTCTTGAACACATTCCAACATTCTCCATACAATATTCATAATATATGTGAAACATTTAGCTAATTTGACCTAACTCCAATGAGTCATAGGATTTGTCCTTCACTCATATCCAATATGAGTAAGTCCAACACAATCCTTCCTCCAACTTCTCCAAACACTCTTATGTGCGGCCCTATAAGCTCATATTTCATTGGCAATAAGACCAGCTGCTTGATTTCTATAAGATCACCTTGGAAATACCAACAGTCTCCCACTTGATCACAAAGTATCAACAAAAGTCTTACACAAAATGAGCGGCATCTAGTAATACATCATTGCTACCCAAGCCATTTGAGTTCATAACTCAATAAGCCTACTCTGGCCAATGTTTCAGTGTTGTCATGTCCCTTTGTCCCTTACATCCGGATAGAACTGGAGGCATGAACCGTGTTACTCTCAATATTGTTCAATCCAAGTTTCTTGATCCAGAATAGATTGCTTGAAATGGGTGAGCTCAATATCATATATTGACTCAACCAAGCATGACCATGCATTTCTCAGTCTCATTCCATCAAGGGGCCTATGAATGTAACTCCTCTTATACAGGTGGACAAATCCCATATTTGTCCACACACAAATACCCAAATGAATCATAACATACCCAATAACCACAGTTATCATCAACCTTCTTCAAGGAAGACTTTTGATGGAATCAAAGTATGCTCTTTCTCACTTGATTAATGCTGCGACTTCAGGTAAAAGAATCACAAACACCATTTCCATATGAGGTCCACTCGTGACACGTTCATATAGTATTCCACAAAGTAATCTCATGGTGGGTCTGTCCAGCACGACTTATTCACTAACAAGTATCCATGTGATGACTTAATATAACAATATCATGACCTGTGAGAACCGGTCATCAGTCAACGCACATGCTAGTCTTAATGTACCATCTTTTCCCTTAGCATCTAAGATGATACACCGACCAGGGACTATTTAAGAATGAAACTTCTTACAAACATAGGCCCTCACATTCAAGTCACGCACTTGAATTCTTATGGAAGCGAACATTCTAAGGGCATTTATTATGCTAATTAATCTATCATACAAGAATAGTTGACATAATAAAAGAACTTGCCAAAAATGTAAAATAAAATATAAAGTACTGTATTCATCACATGAATAACAACCGACACAAATACAGTCCATAAGAATCCCACTAGAGACGAACATTAAGGTATTTAATGCCCATTGATCTAGTATGACAATCATGCTTCCTCTATGCAAGGGGATTCGTTAGTAGATCCACAATATTCTCTTCAGTCGGCACTCTGCATATGCTCACATCTCCTCGATCGAAAATCTCTCGAATAAGATGGAATCGCCGAACTAAGTTCTTGGAGCGCTAATGAGATCTAGGTTCCTTGGCTTGTGCAATAGCACCGTCGTTTTCATAGTAGAGAACTACGGGAGCAACAATGTTAGGAACTACATCAAGTTCACTGATGAATTTCCTAATTCACACAGCCTCGTTTGCCGTATTTGCAGCGATATACTCGTCCTCAATCGTAGAATCAACATCTGTCTCTTGCTTGGAACTCTTCCAGCTAACAGCTCCTCCATTCAGGCAAAATACAAAACCTGATTGAGACTTCATGCGATCCTTATCTTCCAAAGATTTAGGACACTGGTCCTTAGAGAGACTCACACCATGAGACATGGATAAGAATTCCTTCTTGGACTCAAGCATGTTAAACCATTTCAACACCTTCTCAATGTATGTACTTTGGGTCAAACCCAACAACTTCTTCGATCTATCTCTATATATCTTAATACCAAGTATATAAGTTGATTCGCCCATGTCTTTCATAGAAAAGCAGTTTCCTGGGTTGTTCTTAAAAACTTGCAGGGTCAGAATGTCATTCCCGATTAACAGTATGTCATCTACATACAATATTAGGAAGACAACTATTCTCCTGCTAATACTCTTATAAACACAAGACTCATCTTCATTCTTGATGAAACCAAACTCTTTGATTTTTCTCATCAAAACATAGATTCCAACTTCGATAAGCCTGTTTCAATCTATAAATAGATATCAGTAGCTTATATATTTTAGTGGCTTCATTTGGAGATACTAAACCCTCGGGTTGTGTCATATACACTTTCTTAAGGAGGTTTCCATTTAGGAAAACCATTTTGACATCCATTTGCCAAATCTCATAGTCATAATACACATCAATATCAAGCAAAATTTTGATGGGCTTAATCATATCAACGGGGGAAAGGTCTCATCATAGTCAACACCATGAATTTGCTTGAAACCTTTAGCCACTAATCACCATTTGAATGTCTGTACATTCCCATCCATATCAGTCTTCTTCTTGAAGACCCACTTGCACCCTATGGGTCGTACCCTTTCAGGTGGTTCCACCAAGGTCCAAACTTGGTTTGCATACATGGAGTCTATTTTAAATTTCATGGCGTCAAGCCACTTCTCAGAGTCCGGTCCATTCATAGCCTCTTGGTAGGTTGCAGGTTGATGCGATAATTTCGGCAAGTGCACCGGTCGCGCAAGTAATAATAATGGGGAAAATCCCCGAGTGTCGGTCTCTTGAGGAACACAGTAAGGTGGAGTTAACGTTCGAGGAAGGACTTGATATCGAAGTCCTTTGGGTCGGATGAATTGCGGACACGGGGGTTGATTTGGTTTGTGGAAAATAAAGAGAAAAAGCTACAACTACTCCTATGCAATGCCGCTATGCAATGCTTCGCTCGGCGGGATGGAAGACTACGTAGGCCTTGAACGCGCTACTTCGTAAGGGCGGATGGACAAGTAGGCAAGCGGATCGAACTATGCAGGCCTTGAGCGCGCTGCTTCGTTAGGCGGAATGGAGTACGGGCCGCGATGCCACGCTTCGGTAGGCGGATGGAGATTAGGCAAACGGATTGAGGGTCGCAAGCACCTCTTCGACAAGCACGCCACTAGCAATTGCTAGTGCGGCACCGGACACGGTGGTGGAGTGGAAAATGGATGGGGGCGCACCTCATTAACACATATGAACTAAATAATTCCATAAACATGAAATAAACAATAATACACATAGTTCATAGCATTCATCATCTAAATATAGAGATTACAAACAACTACAACCACACAAGTAGAAGAAAAAGGCAAGAGATACGACCGAATCCGGAGTCTCATTGTAGATTCACGGTAGGAATCGTTGGGTTGTCAATCCACGTCCTAGCTCGGTCCCAACTGCGTCCGGGGTAGAGGAGGGCTGTCACACCTCCCAATGGACCCGTCTTCTCCAGCGATTTACAATCCGGCCACGTCTGATGCGAAGAACTCCTTGCTTGGCGATGAAGATGCGTGGAATCTCCTCCTTGAAGCGCTTGGATGATGGAGGAGGCCTAGGGGGGCGGAGAACCAGCGAAAGGGGGCGAAACGGCGGAGCAGGGCGAGAAAACGGCGGATCCCCCGACCTAAATCCCGAGCAGCAGAATTTATAGGCGCAGGAATAAACAGTGCGCACGGTCATTGGCGCACGACCAGTGGTCGTGCGCACTAGAATCCTGTGATCGTGCGCTCTGCCTGGACGGAGCCTGCAAAGACAGAAATTATAAAATAAAATGTTCGCACGACCAGTGGCGCACGACCGGTGGTCGTGCGCACTATCGTAGGTGGTCGTGCG
Source organism: Dactylorhiza incarnata (assembly GCA_033032865.1). Lineage (NCBI taxonomy): Eukaryota > Viridiplantae > Streptophyta > Magnoliopsida > Asparagales > Orchidaceae > Dactylorhiza > Dactylorhiza incarnata. Next base: position 1,152,392 of record JAWHQI010000067.1, read on the forward strand.
CACTGATTGAAACAGAACTCAAGAAATTGATGATAAGTGCGCACGAACAGTGGCGCACGACCGGTGGTCGTGCGCACTAGCGTAGATGGTCGTGCGCACTGCACCAAACAGAACTCATAAAAAAGGGTTAAGTGCACACGATCAGTGGCGCACGACCAGTGGTCGTGCGCAATAGAACCGGTGATCGTGCGCAGTGTTCCTGTGCAGAATTGCACCGGAAACACCTGCACGACACCTGTTCCAGCGTACGACACCAGTCTAGCCACTGAAAGTGGGACTTAACATCGCAAGAAAACTAATAACAAAGAAAGATACGAAATAACACCGAAATGGGCCTAGAAGTGCACCTAGCATAGAATGACCAATATGAGCTAAAACAGGGCTAAAGTGCAGTGAAAAGACTAAATAGATGGCCCAGATGAGTCCATAAAAGTGTATATGATCAGGACTCATCACACCCCCAGACTTACCTGTTTGCGCGTCCCGAGCAAACAAATTCCATGCGAACGGGGAAAGAAAAGTAGATGGCTTAAAACTACAATACAGAGTACCATGCGAAGTCGCATGCTCACGTGCATAAGAAGAATGGTAGAGAAGATTTCTGATTATATAAATAGTCTATATATTTCTAAAAGAGTAAAAGCATATTACAACTACTCAAAATGGTAAACAACGGTGAATCGTTCGGTCATGCATACGGAGAAAGTAAACTAAACTCTGAGATGAGCATTGCTCAAGATTGGGATGCCGGACAAACTCCACCGAAATCCATCGGTGTCGGTGACCATAGGCTTGCCCGGTCACATTCTCTCCACGACACTAGATTGGTTCATAGCGTGAGTCGGTAGGACTTTAGGTTAGAGATGGGGCTTGGGTTACGGTGAGGTAAACGATGATAAACAAAATGGCTTAAACACATAACCCAAATGAGCTTTTAAAAATAACTACCCGCGCACCAAAATCGAATGCAAGTGCACCACACCCCGAGACTTGAACTTTTGCAACATAGGTGTGTGCACCGCCTACTCCCAATACACAATTTTTCTACATGATTTTTCAATAAAACTCATTTTTCTTTCTTCTCTTTTTTTTTCATTTTTCTTTCTATCTTTCTTTTTCTTGTCTTTTTTTTTTTCTTTCAGCAAAATTTTCAAATGAGCACATCCACAGATTCACATAATAGACACCACAATCAACATCCCCCAAAATGTAAATGAAACTACAACTAAAGCTCAGATTTGGGTGTGTGACTAGGCTAGGCTTTTAGGCTTTGGTGAGATAAATGTGGAGCTGAATCAAGAAAAGGGTAGGCACAAAGGGGCTAGCAAGGGTAGACGATAGGCATGAAATAAAAAGTTCAACCGAGCCAAAATAATGGCCTACGTCATTCTCACGCACTAGAACTATCCTACGCCAATGCTTCAAGAATCGCTTGGGGCAAGTTCTAGCCACCGAGAAAGATTCTCCTTTCTCCCGACTCAAGCAATACGAGTCTAGCGATCGTTTACACACATCCCTACGCTACCGTTTGATTCACACCGGATTCACCATTTGAGTAGAGTAAACAACATTTACACTAATAGAGAAAAATATAAAACCATAGTATAAAAAGAAATCTAATCTACACAAATCTCTATGCAGCCGAGCACTCGACTAGGAGCACTACTAGAGTCAACATTTTACTCTGCTACATAGTCCTAAGCCATCACCTAGACTTTCCCAAATAAGCAGAAGAATTAAATTCACTACAGAGCATGCATACAGGCGAGTACGTGCTCAAGTGGGTGCGGTGGTGTGCAATGAAAATGAACAACAATTTAAATGAAATCTTCTAGTATGCAGTGCAATAGTGCACGTGAGCGGGTAAACAAAACTACTCTCCCCCAGACTTAAACTAAACAATCCACAGAATATATGACATGAAAATCAGGAAAGGCTAGGGAAAGAGAGTACCCAGTGCTCAGAAATGAGCACACCAGAAGATTGGCGTGTAAGCTAAAATGAAGCTGCAGCATCCGCCATCCAGAAAAGATACCTGCAGGGGTCAGCTCCGCAGAAACGAAAGAAAATAGAAAACTGAAAAGAAATATTACTAACTAAACATGATTAGATGAAATAAAAATGCAGAAAAGAAAGATAACTAATGGGGTTATTGTCATCCCAGCACGACTTATTCTAAATTAAAACGGTTCTAGCTAATGGGCCTATGAAAAAGAAAATGCACAGGTAACTGCTCCATTATCCGTTTCGGTAGCTGGTACCGATACGGAGATAAGGCAGCCACCCCTCTACCTAAATAATGATACCTGCTCCTCACAGGTAGAGGGAAAAGAAAATAAGAAGAGGAGGAGGCCTGGTCCTCACTCATCTCACCAAAACTATCCTTGCCCAGCAAGGTATCATCAACAGCAAGGTGGCAGGAGGGAAAGGCAATGAGTGGAGCTTCCTCTACGGAGGGAGAATAAACCTCCTCGCATGAGAGGATGCTCGCATCATTGACTTGAGCAAACAGCTCCAAGTCCTCCTGAAGTACCTGTGAAGATTCAACCTGCACAGACTCAGATGAAGGAAGGGGATCAAGAAATAAATAAGGCGAAGAACATAAATCATCGTCAATCGGGGGAGTGATCCCGGTCTCACTCCCATCAGGTTGGGGAAGTAACATAATGTTAGCATTGTCATCAATGCTACAAGATTCGGCGAGATCAATGGTGGCCAGGCTTAGGATTTGGACTTCCTCCACCGGTGTTGAGGAAAACTCCTCTTCACCTAGAAGGTTGTCCTCCTCCATAGGAATAGGCGCAACACTCAGATCACCCACCTCATCCTGCGACACATCATCGACAATGTCGTCGGCGACGAGAATAGTATGCACAACAGGGGGAAGAATCGAATCCACTAGAAGTGGTGGAAGCACATGGAGAATAGGCTCAGCAATGTCGGTGTATAGATTAGCCGCACATCCGGTGACCGTGTCCATGCCATACCCTTCAAGATGTGAAGGTGACAAAGACACATAACCGGATGTTGAAGGTGTGCCGCCAGAGTTAGGAGTTGGGACGATCCGGATATCCGGTTCGTCATCCTCGTCCAATTGGCGAAGATACTCGGCACAGTCCTTCAAGACATGATCAGTGCTCCGACAAAACCGGCACTGCCTTGCGGGCCTCTTTGGCACAGCGGGAGCTGGAGCCGAAAAGAAGTATGACGGTAAAGGCTCAGTAGAGTAGCCATAAGAATTACGCGCACCATATGGAGTACCAGACGAAGTCAGTGCTCCATATGCTGGGCTATAAGAATTATGCCTACTATTCTCCGTAGGGCATTCATCACTAGAGTGGGAGGTATCTCTACACCAACGACAACGGATATTGAGATGTGCCCACATAGTGTAAAAATAATATGATTCAAAATAAAAATGCTATTGTGCAAATACTATACCAAACAGAAATTACTAAAGCAACCTAATATAAAACAAGAAGAAGGAATAAAAAAGAACAGAGATAAAATAAAGGATGCAACTAGCAAATGGAAAGGCTTTCCTCTCAAATTCTCCCTCTCCAGAAAACTCACACGACTGTGTTCCCCGGCAACGGCGCCAAAAACTTGATGCGATAATTTCGGCAAGTGCACCGGTCGCGCAAGTAATAATAATGGGGAAAATCCCCGAGTGTCGGTCTCTTGAGGAACACAGTAAGGTGGAGTTAACGTTCGAGGAAGGACTTGATATCGAAGTCCTTTGGGTCGGATGAATTGCGGACACGGGGGTTGATTTGGTTTGTGGAAAATAAAGAGAAAAAGCTACAACTACTCCTATGCAATGCCGCTATGCAATGCTTCGCTCGGCGGGATGGAAGACTACATAGGCCTTGAACGCGCTACTTCGTAAGGGCGGATGGACGAGTAGGCAAGCAGATCGAACTATGCAGGCCTTGAGCGCGCTGCTTCGTTAGGCAGAATGGAGTACGGGCCGCGATGCCACGCTTCGGTAGGCGGATGGAGACTAGGCAAACGGATTGAGGGTCGCAAGCACCTCTTCGACAAGCACGCCACTAGCAATTGCTAGTGCGGCACCGGACACGGTGGTGGAGTGGAAAATGGATGGGGGCGCACCTCATTAACACATATGAACTAAATAATTCCATAAACATGAAATAAACAATAATACACATAGTTCATAGCATTCATCATCTAAATATAGAGATTACAAACAACTACAACCACACAAGTAGAAGAAAAAGGCAAGAGATACGACCGAATCCGGAGTCTCATTGTAGATTCACGGTAGGAATCGTTGGGTTGTCAATCCACGTCCTAGCTCGGTCCCAACTGCGTCCGGGGTAGAGGAGGGCTGTCACACCTCCCAATGGACCCGTCTTCTCCAGCGATTTACAATCCGGCCACGTCTGATGCGAAGAACTCCTTGCTTGGCGATGAAGATGCGTGGAATCTCCTCCTTGAAGCTCTTGGATGATGGAGGAGGCCTAGGCGGGCGGAGAACCAGCGAAAGGGGGCGAAACGGCGGAGCAGGGCGAGGAAAACGGCGGATCCCCCGACCTAAATCCCGAGCAGCGGAATTTATAGGCGCAGGAATAAACAGTGCGCACGGTCATTGGCGCACGACCAGTGGTCGTGCGCACTAGAATCCTGTGATCGTGCGCTCTGCCTGGACGGAGCCTGCAAAGACAGAAATTATAAAATAAAATGTTCGCACGACCAGTGGCGCACGACCGGTGGTCGTGCGCACTATCGTAGGTGGTCGTGCGCACTGATTGAAACAGAACTCAAGAAATTGATGATAAGTGCGCACGAACAGTGGCGCACGACCGGTGGTCGTGCGCACTAGCGTAGATGGTCGTGCGCACTGCACCAAACAGAACTCATAAAAAAGGGTTAAGTGCACACGATCAGTGGCGCACGACCAGTGGTCGTGCGCAATAGAACCGGTGATCGTGCGCAGTGTTCCTGTGCAGAATTGCACCGGAAACACCTGCACGACACCTGTTCCAGCGTACGACACCAGTCTAGCCACTGAAAGTGGGACTTAACATCGCAAGAAAACTAATAACAAAGAAAGATACGAAATAACACCGAAATGGGCCTAGAAGTGCACCTAGCATAGAATGACCAATATGAGCTAAAACATGGCTAAAGTGCAGTGAAAAGACTAAATAGATGGCCCAGATGAGTCCATAAAAGTGTATATGATCAGGACTCATCACACCCCCAGACTTACCTGTTTGCGCGTCCCGAGCAAACAAATTCCATGCGAACGGGGAAAGAAAAGTAGATGGCTTAAAACTACAATACAGAGTACCATGCGAAGTCGCATGCTCACGTGCATAAGAAGAATGGTAGAGAAGATTTCTGATTATATAAATAGTCTATATATTTCTAAAAGAGTAAAAGCATATTACAACTACTCAAAATGGTAAACAACGGTGAATCGTTCGGTCATGCATACGGAGAAAGTAAACTAAACGCTGAGATGAGCATTGCTCAAGATTGGGATGCCGGACAAACTCCACCGAAATCCATCGGTGTCGGTGACCATAGGCTTGCCCGGTCACATTCTCTCCACAACACTAGATTGGTTCATAGCGTGAGTCGGTAGGACTTTAGGTTAGAGATGGGGCTTGGGTTACGGTGAGGTAAACGATGATAAACAAAATGGCTTAAACACATAACCCAAATGAGCTTTTAAAAATAACTACCCGCGCACCAAAATCGAATGCAAGTGCACCACACCCCCAGACTTGAACTTTTGCAACATAGGTGTGTGCACCGCCTACTCCCAATACACAATTTTTCTACATGATTTTTCAATAAAACTCATTTTTCTTTCTTCTCTTTTTTTTCATTTTTCTTTCTATCTTTCTTTTTCTTGTCTTTTTTTTTTCTTTCAGCAAAATTTTCAAATGAGCACATCCACAGATTCACATAATAGACACCACAATCAACATCCCCCAAAATGTAAATGAAACTACAACTAAAGCTCAGATTTGGGTGTGTGACTAGGCTAGGCTTTTAGGCTTTGGTGAGATAAATGTGGAGCTGAATCAAGAAAAGGGTAGGCACAAAGGGGCTAGCAAGGGTAGACGATAGGCATGAAATAAAAAGTTCAACCGAGCCAAAATAATGGCCTACGTCATTCTCACGCACTAGCCCTATCCTATGCCATTGCTTCAAGAATCGCTTGGGGCAAGTTCTAGCCACCGAGAAAGATTCTCCTTTCTCCCGACTCAAGCAATACGAGTCTAGCGATCATTTACACACATCCCTACGCTACCGTTTGATTCACACCGGATTCACCATTTGAGTAGAGTAAACAACATTTACACTAATAGAGAAAAATATAAAACCATAGTATAAAAAGAAATCTAATCTACACAAATCTCTATGCAGCCGAGCACTCGACTAGGAGCACTACTAGAGTCAACATTTTACTCTGCTACATAGTCCTAAGCCATCACCTAGACTTTCCCAAATAAGCAGAAGAATTAAATTCACTACAGAGCATGCATACAGGCGAGTACGTGCTCAAGTGGGTGCGGTGGTGTGCAATGAAAATGAACAACAATTTAAATGAAATCTTCTAGTATGCAGTGCAATAGTGCACGTGAGCGGGTAAACAAAACTACTCTCCCCCAGACTTAAACTAAACAATCCACAGAATATATGACATGAAAATCAGGAAAGGCTAGGGAAAGAGAGTACCCAGTGCTCAGAAATGAGCACACCAGAAGATTGGCGTGTAAGCTAAAATGAAGCTGCAGCATCCGCCATCCAGAAAAGATACCTGCAGGGGTCAGCTCCGCAGAAACAAAAGAAAATAGAAAACTGAAAAGAAATATTACTAACTAAACATGATTAGATGAAATAAAAATGCAGAAAAGAAAGATAACTACTGGGGTTATTGTCATCCCAGCACGACTTATTCTAAATTAAAACGGTTCTAGCTAATGGGCCTATGAAAAAGAAAATGCACAGGTAACTGCTCCATTATCCGTTTCGGTAGCTGGTACCGATACGGAGATAAGGCAGCCACCCCTCTACCTAAATAATAATACCTGCTCCTCACAGGTAGAGGGAAAAGAAAATAAGAAGAGGAGGAGGCCTGGTCCTCACTCATCTCACCAAAACTATCCTTGCCCAGCAAGGTATCATCAACAGCAAGGTGGCAGGAGGGAAAGGCAATGAGTGGAGCTTCCTCTACGGAGGGAGAATAAACCTCCTCGCATGAGAGGATGCTCGCATCATTGACTTGAGCAAACAGCTCCAAGTCCTCCTGAAGTACCTGTGAAGATTCAACCTGCACAGACTCAGATGAAGGAAGGGGATCAAGAAATAAATAAGGCGAAGAACATAAATCATCGTCAATCGGGGGAGTGATCCCGGTCTCACTCCCATCAGGTTGGGGAAGTAACATAATGTTAGCATTGTCATCAATGCTACAAGATTCGGCGAGATCAATGGTGGCCAGGCTTAGGATTTGGACTTCCTCCACCGGTGTTGAGGAAAACTCCTCTTCACCTAGAAGGTTGTCCTCCTCCATAGGAATAGGCGCAACACTCAGATCACCCACCTCATCCTGCGACACATCATCGACAATGTCGTCGGCGACGAGAATAGTATGCACAACAGGGGGAAGAATCGAATCCACTAGAAGTGGTGGATGTACATGGAGAATAGGCTCAGCAATGTCGGTGTATAGATTAGCCGCACATCCGGTGACCGTGTCCATGCCATACCCTTCAAGATGTGAAGGTGACAAAGACACATAACCGGATGTTGAAGGTGTGCCGCCAGAGTTAGGAGTTGGGACGATCCGGATATCCGGTTCGTCATCCTCGTCTAATTGGCGAAGATACTCGGCACAGTCCTTCAAGACATGATCAGTGCTCCGACAAAACCGGCACTGCCTTGCGGGCCTCTTTGGCACAGCGGGAGCTGGAGCCGAAAAGAAGTATGACGGTAAAGGCTCAGCAGAGTAGCCATAAGACTTACGCGCACCATATGGAGTACCAGACGAAGTCGGTGCTCCATATGCTGGGCTATAAGAATTATGCCTACTATTCTCCGTAGGGCATTCATCACTAGAGTGGGAGGTATCTCTACACCAACGACAACGGATATTGAGATGTGCCCACATAGTGTAAAAATAATATGATTCAAAATAAAAATGCTATTGTGCAAATACTATACCAAACAGAAATTACTAAAGCAACCTAATATAAAACAAGAAGAAGGAATAAAAAAGAACAGAGATAAAATAAAGGATGCAACTAGCAAATGGAAAGGCTTTCCTCTCAAATTCTCCCTCTCCAGAAAACTCACACGACTGTGTTCCCCGACAACGGCGCCAAAAACTTGATGCGATAATTTCGGCAAGTGCACCGGTCGCGCAAGTAATAATAATGGGGAAAATCCCCGAGTGTCGGTCTCTTGAGGAACACAGTAAGGTGGAGTTAACGTTCGAGGAAGGACTTGATATCGAAGTCCTTTGGGTCGGATGAATTGCGGACACGGGGGTTGATTTGGTTTGTGGAAAATAAAGAGAAAAAGCTACAACTACTCCTATGCAATGCCGCTATGCAATGCTTCGCTCGGCGGGATGGAAGACTACGCAGGCCTTGAACGCGCTACTTCGTAAGGGCGGATGGACGAGTAGGCAAGCAGATCGAACTATGCAGGCCTTGAGCGCGCTGCTTCGTTAGGCGGAATGGAGTACGGGCCGCGATGCCACGCTTCGGTAGGCGGATGGAGACTAGGCAAACGGATTGAGGGTCGCAAGCACCTCTTCGACAAGCACGCCACTAGCAATTGCTAGTGCGGCACCGGACACGGTGGTGGAGTGGAAAATGGATGGGGGCGCACCTCATTAACACATATGAACTAAATAATTCCATAAACATGAAATAAACAATAATACACATAGTTCATAGCATTCATCATCTAAATATAGAGATTACAAACAACTACAACCACACAAGTAGAAGAAAAAGGCAAGAGATATGACCGAATCCGGAGTCTCGTTGTAGATTCACGGTAGGAATCGTTGGGTTGTCAATCCACGTCCTAGCTCGGTCCCAACTGCGTCCGGGGTAGAGGAGGGCTGTCACACCTCCCAATGGACCCGTCTTCTCCAGCGATTTACAATCCGGCCACGTCTGATGCGAAGAACTCCTTGCTTGGCGATGAAGATGCGTGGAATCTCCTCCTTGAAGCTCTTGGATGATGGAGGAGGCCTAGGGGGGCGGAGAACCAGCGAAAGGGGGCGAAATGGCGGAGCAGGGCAAGAAAACGGCGGATCCCCCGACCTAAATCCCGAGCAGCGGAATTTATAGGCGCAGGAATAAATAGTGCGCACGGTCATTGGCGCACGACCAGTGGTCGTGCGCACTAGAATCCTGTGATCGTGCGCTCTGCCTGGACGGAGCCTGCAAAGACAGAAATTATAAAATAAAATGTTCGCACGACCAGTGGCGCACGACCGGTGGTCGTGCGCACTATCGTAGGTGGTCGTGCGCACTGATTGAAACAGAACTCAAGAAATTGATGATAAGTGCGCACGAACAGTGGCGCACGACCGGCGGTCGTGCGCACTAGCGTAGATGGTCGTGCGCACTGCACCAAACAGAACTCATAAAAAAGGGTTAAGTGCACACGATCAGTGGCGCACGACCAGTGGTCGTGCGCAATAGAACCAGTGATCGTGCACAGTGTTCCTGTGCAGAATTGCACCGGAAACACCTGCACGACACCTGTTCCAGCATACGGCACCAGTCTAGCCACTGAAAGTGGGACTTAACATCGCAAGAAAACTAATAACAAAGAAAGATACAAAATAACACCGAAATGGGCCTAGAAGTGCACCTAGCATAGAATGACCAATATGAGCTAAAACAGGGCTAAAGTGCAGTGAAAAGACTAAATAGATGGCCCAGATGAGTCCATAAAAGTGTATATGATCAGGACTCATCACAGGTTCATCACCATGATCCAGTCCATATCTCATATGGTGTCTTTAGAACCATTTTCATTGGAGCACGATTTAAAGTGAAAGCAGCTGTCTATAGAGCAAATCCCCAATAGGAAATGAGCAGATCTGTATGACTCATCATCGACCGCACTATGCCTAACAAGGTATGATTCCTCCTCTCAGAAGCACCATTATGTTGTGGTGTTCTAGGTGGAGTGAGTTGTGATACAATACCACATTCTTTCAGATGATCATGAAACTCAAGACTTAGGTATTCACCACCTCGATCAGATCGGAGTGCCTTAATCCTTTTTCCAAGTTGGCTCTCTACTTTATTCTTAAACTCTTTGAACTTTTCAAAGGTTTCGGATTTGCACTTCATAAGATATATATATCCGTATTTACTGAAATCATAAGTAAATATAACGAAGTAGTAGTACCCAACTCTAGCCATAGAACTCATGGGTCTGCATACATCACTATGTATTACACCCAAGAGATCATCCGCCCTCTCACTACAACTAGTGAAAGGGGATTTTGTCATCTTGCTTGATAAACATGACTCGCATGTCTCAAATGATTCATAATCAAATGAGTCCAATAGTCCATCTTTATGGAGTTTGGATATGCGTTTCTCATTTTTATGGCCTAAACGACAATGCCAAAGATATGTAGGATTAGAGTCATTTGTTTTTAGTCTTTTGGTATTTTCTATGTTATAGATTGAATGATTTATGTTCAAAACATACAAACCATTAAACATTTGGTCAACGCCATAACAAACATCATTCTTATAAATAGAACAACAATTGTTCTTAATCACAAAAGAAAAGCCATTCATTTCCAAATATGAAATAGAAATGATGTTTCTAGTTATAGCAGGAACAAAATAATAGTTATCAAGTTCAATAATAGGCCCAGTGGGAAAGGAAAGACGGTACACTCCTACGACAACGACAACAACTCTTGCTCCATTTCCAATGCGCAGGTCTACCTCTCCTTTACCCATCATTCTTCTCCTTCCCAGTTCCTGCACATTTATACAAATGTGAGAACCACATCCGATATCCAATACCTAAGATGAAGGAGCAGACATGTTAATTTCTATAATAAAAATACATGAAGCGGAAGTCACACTTCCCTTCTTCTTTAGATCTTCAATGTAGAGGGGACAGTTTCTCCTCGAATGCCCTGCCTTACCACAATGGTGGCAGTTTCCTTCCTTAGCTAATCCCTTCTTTTTTAGTGTAGAAGATTGTCCCAGACAAGACTTAGGTCCCACCTTAGTCTTCCTGAATCCCTTGTCCTTGCCCTTGCCTTTATGCACCATCAATATGGGGCTAACAGGCTTGGTGTTCTTTATGTTGTTCTCGGTAGTTCCTAACATGCCTAGGAGCTCGGGCAGTGTCTTGTCAATCTCATTCATGTTATAGTTCAAGATGAACTGCTCAAAACTGTCTGACAATGATTACAGGATCAGATCAGTAGCCAACTCTTAGCGTAAGGGAAACCCCAGTCTCCGAAGGTTCTCGATGTACCCAATCATCTTGAGTATATGAGGTCCCACTGGGTCTTAAGCTTCCATCTTACACTAAAATAAAGCCTTAGAGATGTCAAATCTCTCTTGCCGAGCATGTCCTTGAAACATTTTCTTCAGGTGCTCGATAATTTCAAAACCATACATGGTCTCATGTTGCTTCTAAAGCTCAGAGTTCATGGAAGCTAGCATTAGGCATTCAATATCTAAGGATTCATCTTGATACTTCTTGTAAGCATCTTTGTTGGCACGAGATGTATTCCCGGTCGGCACTTCGGGGGGATCCACTTCCAAGACATAGAGCTTGCGCTCTTGCCTAAGAATAATTCTCAGGTTTCTGTACCAGTCTAAGAAGTTAGTCCCGTTGATCTTGTCCTTCTCAAGGATGGCTCTCAGGGACAAGGTGGAGTGAGATCCACTTGCCATGGATGTTCTACAAGAATTATGCAAAATAATTTTTTGTACTATATTTCAAAATACAATTTTATTTTAATAGGGACTTTTATTAAAAGGCTCCCACTATTTTATTCAAATTGATAACCCTTAATATCAATTTGGAGAGTTTATGCGAGCTTCTCTCTAGTGGACAAGATCCATATTTTGTCTCCATAATAAGTCAGCTTTGGCTGATCATCCATAATATGGCTATTTAGGTAGGCAACTTTTGCCAATTGCATCATCATGCAACTCTTATATGGTTGGTGAATAACTATTTATTCGCATCCATCATATGGTGCATGACAACCCTATTCCTCTAGGCATTAAACCTTTGAGGTCACCTAGTGTTGGGTTTTCTATACCCCTTCATAAGGGATGACATATCAAATATGCGCAGCGGAAATGAACAAGAATAACCCAAAAAGAGATCAACGGATCTTGCGGTTTTCATGATTCAAGAGAAAAACAAAGTAAATACAATATACCTTTGCGGGATTGAGTCAATACTCAACCAAGGTGCTCCAAGATGAAATCAGAAATCTGCCTTTGAGTTCTTCAAGGATCGAAATAGATCGATCCCTCTACAGAAGTCCACACAAGCGATGAAGAACCCTAGCTTCTTGTCGCACAAGAACTAGGTCGGAGAAGGAAGCTCCCAACATCCTCACGGACTGCTATGTCCGATCCAGAGGAGGCGGCGACCAGCGGCGGTGACTAGCGGCGGCGGAACGTCGATGGGCGGACGGAACGAGAACAGCCGGAACACTTCCATCGTTTCTCTCTCGCGAAAAGGATCAAACCAAAAACTGTCTTTATCGAAGCCCTAATCACGTCCTTTTATACGCAAGGCATAAAATCGACGATCCGCAGAGCAGAGGGAAAAACAGAAAATCTGTCCAGATTTACATTCGCCGAATTCGGCTAATCACATTAACTGAATTCGGCTATTCACTATAACCGAATCCGGCGAAACCATTTCGACGAATTCGACTATATAAATTCGGCTGTATAAATTCGGCGAAACCCTTTCGTCAAATTTGCCATTAGCTGAATTCGTCTAAACTCTTTAGTCAAATTCGGTTAATCCCATTATTAGCCGAATTCGTCTAAACCATTTAGCCGAATTCGTTTAATGCCTTTAGCCGAATTACCTAGTGTAAATCCGTCCGTTTAAACACTTTAAACGATTTCCCTTTTTGAGACATTCTCAACTTGATTCCATGCAGTCACAGGATTTGTCCTCCACTCATATCCAATACGAGTAAGGCCAACACAATCCTTTCTCCAATTTCACCAAACGCTTTTATGTGCGATCCTATAGGCTCATATTGCGTTGGCAGCAAGACTAACTATTGATTACTTTGAGATCATCTCAGAAACTCCAACACCTAGTTAGGTTGGTCCTGATGTCTACAGTGGGATATCACAATTATTCGCTCACACCATTACCAAGATAGATTAATGCACTTTGCTTTGGCAAGCCCACACTTCATCGATCGAGGTAGGAAGAGTGTCATCCATCAGAAGGCATCCATATACTTAATATTGGATAAGGGATTTTATGATAAACGATTAACATTTAATCATGATTAACATTTAACCATTGTGCACATTCACAAAATAAAATTACAACATTCAAAATCCAAATAATTCCCAGATGTGCATAAAATAAAATCATCAATACTTTGATAAAAGGGCTAAATTCGAGCATTTAGAACCCTTCTAAATCTCCAGATTTACATGCATTGGATACAAGAACAATAACTCCACTTATGCAGTAGACAAGCTCGTCTCTCAATGTCAGATTCAAGGTCTAAGACATTTGGTTTCACAAACCATTTTGAGGGATGGTTACTGCAAAGGAGAAATACTTTTTGAAACTATGAAAATTGCAACGCAATCACAGGCATTCATAAAGGGGTTCCAAGGGGTAGCACCCCTGATGGTGGTCTCGTTGACCGATCAGCGAGTGGGGTGCGGGGCAGAGCTCATGCCAAATTTTTGAAAAGACACCACCAGAAACCATTCAGAAATACATCAAAAATGATGTTCCATGAAGAAATCTAGGTATTTAGAACACTTCTAAATTTCTGGTTTACACGCACTGGATCGCGAACCTTGCTCTGATACCACTGTTGGGTTTTCTCTACACAACACATCACATGCGCGCAGTGGAATAAAGAAACAAGAATAACCCAAAATAGTTATAGGATCGTGAGATTTCATGAATCTAGAAATTAAAGGAATAACACATTGCAATATACCTGGGAGGGATTGAGTTAATAATCAACCAAGGTGCTCCAAAATCAGATCCAGAAACTGGTGATTGAGTTCCAAGCACAAAAAGTAGATCTGTGCCTCTATAGCAATCCACACGAGCGAAGGAGAACCCCAAGCTTCTTGTCCAACAAGATCTGGGTCAGAGAAGGAGTGCCCTCAATGTCTCCCACGGATTGCTAGATTCGCGCAAGGGTGAGGCGGTGACGACAGGGATAGACAAACGGGTCTCATGGAAAACCTTGAGGAACAGTTCCTCCTCTATCTCAGATAAAAAGCCTTAGGGAAAACCTAATTGTTTCCCTATTTATACCCAGGGGCATAAAATTAGATATCTGCAGACCCCAGTCTTTAATATGAGTATTCGGTTTGTATCGTTGTCATCACTAAATATCATCGAGGCGATATCGTCTTGATGACCAATGTTATCGAGACGATCTCGATGCCATAGTCTTGATGACCTATATCATCAAGATGATCTTGATGATATCATCATGAAGATCTGTATCGCCGAGTCGATCTCGACGATACCGTCTTGATGCTTAAAATATCATCTTGACAATCAAGATGATATCGCTCAGCACTCAATGATACATCATATGTGATAGTCGGTCATATCATTGTGACCACTCGACGATATTCATAATATTGTCTTGATGATCTCAACAATATATGCAATATCATCTTGAACACATGCCAACATGCTCCATGCAATATTTATAATATCAGTGGAATATTTAGCCGTCTCGACCGAACTCCATTGAGTCATAGGATTGGTCCTTCACTCATATCCAATATGAGTAAGTCCAACACAATCCTTCCTCCAACTTCTCCAAACACTCTTATGTGCAACCATATAGGCTCATATTGTGTTGGTAGTAAGACCAACTGCTTGATTTCTTTGAGACCACCTTGGAAATACCAACACTAGCCTCAACTTCAACAGCCCGGGCGGGCAATGATTGTTGGATCTTGTGTTCCACATCTCTTTGTTTGAGAATAACAAATCACAAAATGTATTTGATCTTGCTTGTGTTTATAATGTGCAGGTATTATAGTTAAATAACCCTATGAACAGGATGTTAATTAGTGACGATTCTCAGAAAAGAGAGATAACACCCCGCGTTAGTAGTTATCACTCCGCGTTAACATCCATCTAGAAGGAATCCATCGAGATTAAATGTCATCAAGAAGGAATCCGTCGAGAAGACAGACAATGCCAGCGTTGACTATAAACGCCCGCGTTGCGATCTGCCATGATCCCGATGGTTTGCATGAACTCAGCAACTACCGTACACAATGCTTAACGCTGGCGTTAACTCTTAACGCTGGGCGTTAGCTCCCGTGTCTATTTAAAGACCTGACTTTGTTTGCTCTAGAGACAATTATTCAAACCTTCATTCCAGAGATCTGTGAGAGCATTTCATTCCGAATTCAGAGAGAACTCCCAACACCAACATTGAGGAACAAGAGTGAGAAGGAGATTTCTTACGGCAAATTTGAAGAAGGATGCTCGCTTCAACTCCGACGTGGTCATGGCGTATCTTCAACATCTCCTTTAGCGCTCTTCATTCTAGGGAGTCTTTTATTCTGAGTTTTTACTTTATCTTTTCTTTTTTTTCCTTATAACGGTAGTGAATTCGCCGCCTTGCATGTGGCGACTAGGTCGGGTTCAGTTTAGGGGGAAATTCACCACCTTGTGCGTGGCGACTAGGTCTAGGGTAGATCTAGGGGGTGGCTAGAGGCCTTATATGGGGAAAGATAGGCTATAGCCAACCGGTCCTTGGGAGAAGGACCGGTGAAGGAAAAAAAAGTGATTTTTAAGTTGTCGCCTCTAATTTCAAGCGTTATTGAAATTTTATCCTTGTAATCATTTTTGTGAAATATAAAATTCTTTTTCAGTATATTTAATTTTTCTGGAATTGTATTTCATAAAGAAAATCATTTTGAATATTTCTGTAAAAATATTTTTTCTGGAGAGATAACGCTCGACGTTGACTCTTAACGCCAGGCGTTAGCGACAGAGCAAAAAAGTTTTTCTGTTATTTAAAATCTGTAAGTTTATATCAAAAATAGTAAACCCCTTATTCACCCCCCTCTAAGGGCGCCATCAGATCCAACACTTGGTATCAGAGCTGGGTTATTCCAAAACGGTTTCGCAACGGGGAATAATGGCGCATCATGATCATGCTTTCATTGAGGGTTAAGGAATTAGTAGACCTCCACTATTTACCGGGACTGATTATAACTATTGGAAAACAAGAATGCATTGTTTCTTAATTGCTTTAGATAATGATGTGTGGGGTATGGTAGAACAAAGTTACGCTCCACCAATAATTGTTGTTGGAGAAATTACTATGGAAAAACCAAGAGATAGATGGGATGATAATGACAAGTTAAGATGCAAAAATAACGCTAAAGCTATGAATGCGTTATTTTGTGCTTTGGATATAACAGAATTTAATAGAACTTGTGCTTGCGAAACTGCATATGATATATGGAATTTATTAGAACTCACTCATGGAGGTACTTCGCAGGTCAAGGATTCAAAGCTTTTCCAGCTTGAATCCGAATACGAGAAATTCTGGATGGAGAGGATGAAGACATTGATTCACTGTACACAAGATTTACCAAGATCGTCAACGACTCAAAAGTACTTGGAAAAGTGTTCTCCAACGGCGACTTGGTGAGGAAAATTCTACGGTCTTTCCCTCCAAAGTTCAATCCAAAGGTGACGGCTATCTTGGAGTCGCACAATTTAAAGAAACTCCAAATTGAGAGCCTCATTGGGAACCTCAAGACCCATGAGGTTGAACTCAAGATTCAACAACAAGAGTACAACTTGGAGCCGAAGAAGAAGGCCTTAGCATTAAAGTTAAAGAAGGAGGTTGACGAAGATGATGATGAAGTGGACGAGGAGAGCCTCTTTGTGAAGAAGTTCAAAAGGTTCATGAAGAATCCGGAAAGGAGAAATACCTTTCAGAAATACTTCATCAAAGAGGGATCTTCATCGAAGAATGGAAGAGGTAGCGACGAGGACGATGATGAGCGACCACCACCAGAATGCTATCATTGTAGAAAGACCGGACACATCCGGAGGCAGTGCCTAAAATATCTAAAAGAGCGTAATGAAAAGCGGCACATGGGAAAGAGAAGAAGAAGGTCCTAAAAGCGGCTACATGGGATGACTCCTCCTCCGAGGATTCAAGGGGCTCATCCACTAGCGATGAAGACGAGGAAAATATGTGCCTTATGGGAAAAAGTAACAAAACATCCGAGGATGAAAGCAGTGTCCAAAGTGACACTGAGGTAACTCTCCCTACTACATATGATGATTTATATATTGAATATTTACAAACATGCAAATTTTTTGATAAAAGTTTACAAGATATTGATCTTCTAAATTCTGTAAATAAACTTTTATTAAAAGAAAACAAAAATTATCTAAACAATTAGGGAAAGAAAAGGTATCTTGCCAAGAGTGCAATCACTCTGGCAAGAGTGAAAGAACTTGAAGAAGCTCTTTTTAAATTTCAATCCAATATTGAAATTCTTACCAAGGAGAAGTGGGATTTAGAAAGAACTTTAAAAACTTCTCTTTCTCAAATAGAGGAAGGAAAGAAGAGTTTTGCGAATCGGTGCATTATGTTGGTAACGGAAAACACCTCTCTCAAAGCTCGTATTCATGATTTAAATATAGCTATTAAGAAGTTTGGAGTTGGGCAAAGATCTCTGGACATGATCTTGGCCAACCAATGCCATGGAAGTGCCAAATATGGTCTTGGATATGGATCTGGAAGCTATCGCCAGTCGTTAACTCTTAACGCTAGTGTTAGCTATAATTCCAGAAACTTTAATTCTGTTAATAATAAATTAAAAAAATTCAAATGTTACCTCAATTTCCAGTAAGAGTTTATCCAAAACTTCAAAAAGGGTCTCACCCCCTTTTATATCGTGTGCCAAATGTCATTTATTTGGACACACCTCAAACTCTTGTAGGAAAAAGGGTCGTAGTGCTATAAAACAAATCTGGGTGCCTAAGGTTGCCATCTAATCTATGGGAGGAACCTCTTGGGTATCCGGATCTTTACTCTCATCTCTTTTTTAAGTATGTTGGCAGGCTAAGGACAAAAAGGATGTGTGGTATTTGGACTCGGGATGCTCCAAACACATGACGGGAAACAAAGAAAAGTTCCTTAGCCTTGAGATGAAGAATGGAGGGATGGTGACATTTGGTGACAACGGAAAAGGAAGGATCATGGGCATCGGCACAGTGGGTAACAATTCTTTTTTAATCTCAAATGTTTTATTTGTAGATGGCTTGAAACATAATTTAATTTCAATTAGTCAATTATGTGATATAGGCTTAAATGCATTATTTGAATCATCTATAAATCTTTGCAAAATTATAAATTCTAAAACAAATGATGTCGTACTCACCGCACTTATGATGCATAATGTTTATATGATTACCTTTAATGATCTTTCAAATTCTTCTTTAAAATGCTTTATTTCTAAATGAAGAATTTGAACTTTGGCTTTGGCGCCTTGGTCATTCTAGCACCAAGCTTATTTTGAAATTATCAAAAGATAAATTAATTAAAGGTTTACCTATGCTTAAGGGTAATTTATCTTCTCTTTGTACACCTTGCCAAAAAGGAAAGTTTTCAAAAAATTCTTTTAAAAGCAAAAATGTTATTTCTACTACTAGACCACTTCAATTAATTCATTTGGATCTATTTGGACCAGTTAGCACATCAAGTCTAGGAGGTAGAAAATATACTTTTGTAATAATTGATGATTATTCTAGATTTAGTTGGACTTTATTTCTATCTTCCAAATCCGATGCATTTCTTGAATTTACAAAACTATGCATTCGTATTCAAAATGAACTTGATTTAAAAATTAAATGCATACGCTCGGATCATGGAGGAGAATTTGAAACTGATAAATTTTCTTCTTTTTGTAATGATTAAGGAATTAAACATGAATTTTCCACTCCTCGCACCCCACAACAAAATGGTGCAGTGGAGAGGAAAAATAGAACCCTTCAAGAGCTAGCACACACTATGCTTTGTGAATATGGGTTGCCTAAATCATTTTGGGCTGAAGCGGTTAATACTTCTTGTTATATCATTAATCGTGTCATGCTTCGTCCTATTTTAAAATTGACACCTTATGAGCTTTACTTTAAAAGAAAACCTAATGTATCTTATTTTCATGTGTTTGGTTGTAAATGTTTCATTTTAAACACTAAAGATGCACTAGGAAAGTTTGATGAAAAATGCGATGAGGGAATTTTCATTGGTTACTCTTCAATTAGCAAGGCTTATAGAATATATAATAAAAGAACTAAAGTAGTTGAAGAGTCTATACATGTAAGATTTGATGAGTTTGTTCCTTGTGTAGATTCTAATCATACATGAAATGAAGACGAACCCATTTTACCCTTGGAGCGTGAGGATGAAGAATCGCTTGGAGAAAAAGAAGAAGAAAAAGAGGAGAAAGAAGAAGAACAAGTAGAATATGTTCCTCCAAGCGTGTTGCAGTTTACTAAGGATCATCCAAAGGAGCTTGTGATAGGAGAACCATCAAAAGGGGTAAGTACTCGTTCTATTTTATATGAGTATTTTTCAAACCTTTGTTTTGTATCCGAAATAGAACCAAAAAACATTTCAACCATTTTAAATGCTGAATTTTGGTTTTTAGCTATGAATGATGAACAAAATCAATTTGAACGGAATAAGGTTTGGAATTTAGTAGAGAGGCCATCTAATCATCCAGTTATAGGAGTCAAAAGGATTTTCAAAAACAAACTAGATGGTGACTCTAAAATTATAAGAGATAAAGCTAGACTAGTTGCACAAGGGTATTTACAAATCGAAGGGGTAGATTTTAATGAAACTTTTGCACCCGTTGCTCGCCTAGAATCAATTAGAATATTTCTTGCATTTGCTAGTTTTAAAAGATTTAAATTATTTCAAATGGATGTTAAAAGTGCATTTTTAAACGGGATTATAAAAGAAGAAGTTTATGTAGAACATCCCCTGGTTTTGTGAGTGAAAATTTTCCTAATCATGTGTATAAGTTAGAAAAAGCGCTTTATGGATTGAAGCAAGCGCCACGTGCTTGGTATGATAGATTCACATTATTTTTGATAAAGCATGGCTATAAAAGGGGAAGTGCGTATAATACACTCTTCATTAATCATGTAGATAATGATTTGATTATATTGCAAATTTATGTTGATGATATCATTTTTGGAGCCACTAATGAAGAGTTATGTAATGAAGTAATTTTAGTAATGAAAAATGAATTTGAAATGAGCTTGGTAGGAGAACTCACTTATTTTCTAGGATTTCAAATCTCACAAAAATAAGATGGTATATTTATTTGTCAAACTAAATGTGTTCATGATATTCTTAAGAGATTTGGATTTGAAAACCTAAAACAAGCTAATACACCAATGAGTGCATCACTAAAATTAGGAAAAGATGAAGCTGGTATTTCTATTGATCAAACATTATATAGAGGAATGATAGGCTCATTGCTTTATTTAAGCGCATCTAGACCCGATATTATGTTTTCTGTTTATTTATGTGCTAGATTTCAAGCTATCCCAAAATAATCACATTTGAAAGCGGTTAAACGTATTTTTAGATATCTAATCGGAACATCTAGATTAGGCTTATGGTATCCTAACAATGATTATTTTATTCTATACGGTTTTTCTAATTCGGACTATGCGGGATGTTCATTAGATTGTAAGATCACTAGTGGCACATGTCATTTTATAGGGCCTTCTCTCATATCATGGTTGAGTAGGAAATGGAATTTTGTTGCCCTCTCCACCACAGAGACCGAATATATCGCCCTAGGTAGTTGTTGTGCACAAGCCTTATGGATGACCCAACCGTTAGAAGACTTTGGTGTTCATCTAAATAACATAGAATTAAAGTGTGAAAACTATAGTGTTATAGATCTCATAAACAATCCCGTACATCACTCTAGATCGAAACATATAAATGTCCGACATCATTTCATTAGAGATCATATTAAGAAGGAACATGTTAAGATTAGCTTTATAGGGACTGAATCACAACTCTTGCCGACATTTTTACCAAACCTCTACCGGATGCACGTTTTCACATGCTTAGGTTAGAATTAGGTGTCTTAGAAATGTCACTATAATCCTTATAAAAAGCTATCAAAATTTTCTTATGTACTTTGTTATATTTATTTACATTTTAAAAAAAAAAAATCAACGATCAATGAAAATGTAAAAACTATCGACAAACCACCAAAAACACGCTAAAAGAGCCTCCATATCAACTTCATAATGTCTTAAATTTCAACAGTAAGAAGGCCTATTTATATTACAAATGAATCATGAAAAAGATTTTTCAAAAAGTCAAAAATTGGAGTTCTGTCTCGGCGTTAAGAATCGAACGCCTGGCGTTAGCCTCTATGCACAATTTTTTTTGATTTATTGAAATACTCTTGGTATTATTTTATTGCAGTATTTTGTTTTAATTTTTTTAAAAAAGGTTTTCTTATTTTTGTTGTTTATTTACTTCTAAAAGTTAAAAACAATTTTTTTAAAGCTTAAATGTTTAATTCAAGGATGATTATATATATTGCTTAAGGATTCTTTATAATGTTTATTTTAAACCTTCAAGTTTCTTAACAACATTGTTTTGATTTTATCCTGCCTTGAATATCATCTTAAAATGTGCAAAAACAATTTTGATAATAGATTACATGTGTAGAAATGTTTTTACATGCCTCTAAGTATGAGTAAAGTTTTTATCTTTGATAATGATTTTCTCACTTACACCTTTTTGTTAATATACATGTGTTTTAAATCTTATTGCATAATTGTGTAGTATAAGAACTTATTTTAAATCTCATAAATAATTTACCTACACAAAATTGAATTCTTTGTTTTTCATGCACTTGTGATGAGAGAAATGTGGTATATAAAATAAAATTTCTATGTTTGCAAAAACAAGTGAATTCGGAGTCCTTAGTCACTAAACTAATAACAAATAATGAATAACAAGGTTGACTCCACCAATCACTACTCACCCTCCTGATAAGTCTTAATGAGCATTGTGAGGTTGAGCACCTTGGAAAGAATTGTAAAGTGTCTTGTGCAAACTAAGTTTTCACCACTTCTCTTTAAAAATAAAAATAAAAATAAAAAATATATGTGCATTGAAATTTGTGGAAGTAAAGTTGTTTATGTTCAATTCAAGTCATCTTCTTACATTACATAGTTTCATGTGGTTTGATTTATACACTTGTATACTTTATCAAAACACACTTATTGAACACATCATTATCATTTATAACACTTCCACTCATGAGAATTAGACTAAAAACTTATCTATACTATTCTCTACAATCATGAGTAAATGCACTAGATAACAACGCATGATCTTTACAATGTTTATGTATACTTAGAATGCAACTTTATTAACATTGTAAACATATCTTTACTTGATATTTTTATAATCTTGCTTGCTATTTTTTGTTACAAATTGCAAATGAACTGGCAACTTTTATTTCTAACATTCAAAACATCTAAATATTTTGAGTTAAACGCTTATTATATTTTGTACTTACAATTTCTACAAGATGTTACAAATTTATTTCGCTGTGTTCACTATTTATACTAAAGTTGCTCTTATCTCTACTAAATGCATATTGTTTTATTTATATTGCTATGACTCTATCCCACCTTCTTTTGATTATAACAAAAGGGGGAGAATAATTGAAGAAATTAAGAAATCTATTATATTATTTAGGGGGAGTGATGAATAGTAAATATACGCATTTTTCTTTATAATTTTTAGTATAATTTTAATTAGATTTCTAAATAATATATGTAAATTAATGAATAAAATGTTTGTTTTTGTTATTTTTGTTTTTAACTTAGTTTTATTTTAATTTTTGTAAAGTTTTTGTAATTTTGTTAAGTCACGCCCTTGGTCACGCCCGTGTCCAAGGGCGTGTTCACTAATCCCTAACATTTTCTTTTCCCTGCTCTTTTTCCAACTCAAACATCAAGTCACGCCCTCGGTCACGCCCGTGACCGAGGCCGTGTACATCAGTCACGCCCGTGTTGAATGACCAAGCCCAGATTCGAGCCAAGATGTCAATGTCACGCCCACTGTCACGGCCGTGATGGGGTCACGCCCGTGACCGAGGCCGTGACCCCTCAATTTCTTTCGGAAGAACAAAGGACACGCCGCCCGTCACGCCCAGCAGCCGACAACACAATGCCGACATCGAACACGCCCGTGTTACTTGGAACACGCCCGTGTACTTCCGAAGTCGCCGGTCAAGCCTTCCAGATGCCTGCCTGGATCCAGCTGTTCTGGCTATTCGCACCCCAAGCCGTGTCACGCCCTCAGACACGCCCGTGTCCGAGGGCGTGTAATCCAAAATTTTTTTTCTATAAATAGCCAGTTTCAGCTGAGTCCAAGGGTTCAAAAATTTTAAGAGCTTATTCTTAAGGTTTTGATCCAACTAGTTTTTATGTTTTTGTAATTTTGTGCTCTTTTTCTCTCTTGTTTTTTGTAATCTTTTTATTATGGAAATGAAATAGTTGGCTTGTTTTGTCACTCTCTCTCTCTTTGTTTTGTTGGAAGTGTGTGTTCTCTTTTTCTTTTTCTTTTTATTTTTAGTTTTTTTTGTAATTTAGTAATTTAGTAATTTTAATTAGTTTTCATCTTTTTAATTTGTGTGTGTGAGTGTATGAGAGTAATTATCTTGTTTTTAGTTTTGTTATAATTTTTAGATGTTTTGTTATTAGTGTGTGTGAGTGTAGGTGGTTAATTAAATTGTTTTGTTTTGTTTTATTTTGTTGTTTTCACTTTCTTTGTCTCTTTTTGTAAGTGTGTGTGTGTATGAGAGTAATTTGTATTTATTTTAGTTTTCATTATTGTTGTGTGTGTGAGTGTATGAGTATAGCTTTTCTTTTCTTTTAACTTAGTTTTCATTATTGTTGTGTGTGTGAGTGTATGAGATTAGTTTTGTTTTATTTTTAATTAGATTTCATTAAAGAAGAGTGTGTGTGTTTATGAGCATAGATTTTATTTTCTTTTAACTTAGATTTCAATTTCAAGTAGAGTGCGTGTGTGTAGGTGAATAAATTTTGCGCCTTTTTTGTAACCGAATAGTTTCCATTTCTGTCACGCATTTATTTCCCGCCTATCCGTTTGGATAGGACTTGCTCACGCATTTATTTCCCGCCTATCCGTTTGGATAGGACTTGCTCACGCATTTATTTCCCGCCTATCCGTTTGGATAGGACTTGCTCACGCATTTATTTCCCCTCTACCTATTTGGGTAGGGATCGCATTTCTTCAATTTCTGCAATTTACCGCTTTAATTTTAATTCCGTAGAGTGCGTGAGTTTTCAATTAGTGCGTCTTTTATCTTTTATATATTTGCTTTTTGCTTAATCACGCGCTCCGCTCAATCGCTAATTATCGCCGTAGTTATCATTATAGTTTCATAAAACCCTAAAAATTTCTAAGCAAAACTACTTTTCAAATTAACGTTTTCGTTCTTTTTCTTTTCATCGCTTTTCTTGGTTTTTGCTAAACGCACACCAAGCCCGCGATAGTTATCGTTTTCGTCACTAACTTTTCTATAAAATCATAAAAATCTTCAAACTCTTCTCGATAAGATAATAGCGCGTTCCTAACAAGTAGAAATAATCGATACGACCTTGGAAAAATACGACCTTGATATTTCAAAAGAAATATCCTATACTACTATCGATAAGGTCCACTTGCCTTTATTGATTTTAGTCCGGATAATTACATAAACCCAAAAGCTTTCTCTCTAAAGCACTCTTTAAAACTCTTTTAAAAACACTAAAAAATTGTTGCAACGCCTCTTTGGTTGTTGCAACTAGCTCAAGGTAAAAGAAGTTTTAAAACGCTCTTAAAGAATTGTTGCAACTACTTAAAAAATTGTTGCAACAATATTTTCAAAAAGCTTTCAATTTAAATTTTAAAAGTAAAGTAGCTTTATTTTTCTTTTCATTCTGCCTTCAAAGGACGCGGCCGAGGAGGAATCCTCGATATTTCGAAAGAGAAAGAGTCCGTTACTTCTATCCTTCGATAGGATAACGGATAATTCATCGAAGTAGGATTACTCGCGGGGCTCTTCGAAAACGTCCGCCCAAGGTTGAATCGAAAAGGAAGAAAGAGCTTTTCCTTTTCTTTCTCTCTTTCTAACAAAGAAAAGAGAGAAACAAACCAATTAAAAAACGTATCAAGTTTTTGGCGCCGTTGCCGGGGACTTGTGTCGTTATTTTGAAATAGGAAACGCTATTAATTTTATCTTATATTTCATCACTTTTTCTATCTAAAAAACAAAAAAAAAAAAACAAAAAAAAAAAATATATCTAAGTAAAGAAAAAAGAAAAAAAAATATATAAACACATATTTTTCAATCTTCTTGTTTTACATATATTTTGGAATATAACTACTTATATGTTCATATAAAAACCAAAAAACCAAAAAACAAAAAAAAACCAAAAACCAAAAACCAAACCAAAATCACAAAAACAAATAAAAACCTTATCTTTTTCTTTCTCTTTATTTTAAATTCCTCCTAAAAGTAAAAGCCCCACAAAAATCAAAAATATATATGTATATATATTTTACTTAAGTAAAGAAAAACCAAAAAAAAAATATATTACTTTCTTTCACTTATTTTTCTTTTTTTTCATCTTTGTAAAAATATCTCTAAAACAAAAAAAACAAAAAAAATCTATAAAAAGAAAAACTCTCTTTTTCAAAAAAATTTTGCGAATAGTGTATGACCCGAGGCGATTCTTCGAATAATCCAATATTACCTTTTGATCCCGAAATCGAGCGCACGCTTCTCGAGCGCCGCCGATCTCGTAATCAAAATCTACAAATAGATCCCGAAGAATCCGTCGGCGATATACATATAGGAGTAATGGGCGATCCTAATCCACCTGCGGCTCCGCAGCGGACCATGGCCTACTATGCCAGGCCGAATTTGGAGGATACAGGATCAAGCATCACTCGCCCCGCGATAGCAAATAACAATTTCGAAATAAAACCCAGCACCATTCAAATGGTACAGCAGTCGGCTCAATTCGACGGCTTGCCAGATGAGGACCCAAACCTTCATCTATATAACTTTTTAGAAATTTGCGACACGTTTAAAATTAATGGCGTCAGCGATGACGCCATTCGCTTGCGCTTATTTCCCTTTTCCCTGCGGACAAAGGCGAAATCGTGGTTGACTTCTCTTCCGAGAGGGTCCATAACCACGTGGGCCGAATTGACGGAGAATTTTCTAACTAAATATTTTCCTCCGTCAAAAACCGCCAAATTGCGCACCGACATCGCATCATTTATACAATTCGATTCCGAGTCTCTCTACGAGACTTGGGAGAGATATAAAGAATGTCTGCGTAAGTGTCCTCATCACGCGCTACCACCTTGGCTACAGGTACAAACGTTCTATAACGGCTTAAATTTCTCGACTCGACAAATGATCGACGCGGCCGCCGGGGGAACGTTAAACAACAAAACCCCGGAGGCCGCTCAAACTTTGTTCGAGGAAATGGCCATGAACGCATACCAGTGGAATGTGCCAAGGGCGCGTCCTTCTAAAGCGGCTGGGATTTTTGAAGTGGATGCCACTACTCACTTAGCCTCGCAGGTAGAGCGGCTAAGTAAGCAAGTGGCGGAGATGACTGCTTCCTCCTCCACCCCCGCGTGGGCAAATAATAATAATAATAATTTTAATAATCTTAATAATATTAATAATAATAATAATTTATGCGAGGAATCGGTGGATTACGTGGGTAACCAAGTGCGGGCGCCCTTCAACCCTTATAGTAATAACTATAACCCGGGTTGGAGGAATCACCCGAACTTCTCCTGGAGTAACCAAAATAATGCGCAACGCCCTCCACCTGCGATCCCGCAAGGATTTCCGCATGGATTTCCCCAAGGATTTCAGCAAGGTTTTGCGCCTCCCCCTCCAAAACCTTCTCCGCTCGAGGAGCTTTTTGCAAAATACATGGCTTCCAACGACGCAAATATCCGGAATATAACCGGATCGCTAAAAAACTTAGAAATACAGGTAGGCCAGCTTGCAAAAATGGTCTCCGAGCGGCCACATGGAGCACTGCCGGGGAACTCGGAGCAGAACCCGCGTGAAAATGCCCACGCCATTACCCTTCGCAGCGGCAAGGAGGTCGACTCCCCATTGCGGGTTGAGCATCAGGTAACTGTTTCGCCTCCGACCCCTGCACCCTCGTCTTTTATTTTATTAGATACGGAAACAAAATTAGCGCCGGGCGTCTCGAGCCCGCAAATTCCGTACCCCGCAAAACTTAATAAAGAGAAGGAGGACGAACATTATAAAAAGTTTTTACAAATTTTTAAACAAATTCAAATTAACGTCCCCTTCTGCGAGGCACTCTCACAAATGCCGAAATACGCGAAATACCTTAAGGAGCTCCTTTCTAATAAAAAGAAGCTCGAGGGTATTTCGCGTGTTTCCTTAAATGCGGAATGCTCGGCGGTCCTACTTAATAAATTGCCGCCAAAACTAAACGACCCGGGAAGGTTTTCCATCCCGTGCCTTTTTGGCAATTTATTAATAAAGTACGCCCTAGCGGACCTGGGAGCGAGCATCAATTTGATGCCCTTCTCCCTCTTTAAAAAACTTGATTTGGGTGTTCCCACCCCAACGAAAATGAGCATCCAACTCGCGGATCGCTCGATAAAATATCCTATCGGGGTAGTGGAGGACGTTCTGGTCAAGGTTGACAAGTTTATCTTCCCGGTAGACTTCGTCATCCTCGACATCGAGGAGGACGCCGAGGTGCCAATTATCCTCGGTCGCCCTTTCCTCGCGACCTCCCGCGCTTTAATTGATGTGAGTAACGGTCGCCTCCTCCTTCGGGTAGGGGACGACGAAGTTACCCTTCTTATTAATCCCTCGATGCGAAATTCTTTATCGAACGACGATTCTTGCTTTCACTTAGAATCCGCGTTCGAGGATGAGTGTTCTTCGCTTTATGAATTACTCGCTTTAAATATAGACGAACCGGATTTGGCGGACCTCGCCCCTTTGGACGAGCTACCGCCAGATTCGCCTTTCGAATCTTTTAATTCTAAAAGTTTAACAATAACAACCTCTTACGAAGAACCCCCGGTCTTGGAGCTTAAGCCACTCCCCGACCATTTAAAATACGCTTTTCTCGCCGCGGACTTAAAACTCCCGGTTATTATTTCGTCTTCCTTATCTGATTCGGAAACTTCCGAATTAGTTAAAGTTTTGTCCACGCATCGCCATGCAATTGCATGGCAGATTTCCGATATTAGGGGGATAAATCCCTCTTTTTGCACGCACAAAATATTCTTAGAAGATAATTCCCGCAAAACCATCCAGCCTCAGCGACGATTAAACCCAAATATGCGGGAAGTCGTTAAGGCTGAAGTAATAAAATTACTGGATGCAGGGATTATCTACCCTATTTCTGACAGCACGTGGGTTAGTCCCATTCATGTCGTGCCTAAAAAGGGCGGTATAACGGTCGTGGCAAACGAACATAACGAATTAATTCCAACTCGTACTGTTACGGGTTGGAGGGTGTGCATCGATTACCGAAAATTAAATGATGCCACCCGCAAAGACCACTTTCCGTTACCGTTTATCGATCAAATTTTGGAGCGGCTATCGGGCCATCCTTATTATTGTTTTCTCGATGGTCTATCGGGATTTTTACAAATTCCTATCTCCCCCGAAGACCAGGAGAAAACAACTTTTACGTGCCCCTTCGGTACCTTCGCGTACCGAAGGATGCCATTCGGCCTCTGCAACGCGCCAGCTACATTTCAACGATGTATGCTAGCGATATTTGGAGAGCTCGTAGAGGATATTATGGAAGTCTTTATGGATGACTTCTCGGTTTTTGGAAGCTCCTTCCAAAACTGCCTCCAAAATTTAGATCGAGTCCTCCAACGATGCGAAGACACGAACCTGGTTTTAAACTGGGAAAAGTGTAATTTTATGGTTCGAGAAGGCTTAGTTCTCGGCCACAAAATTTCTGAAAGAGGGATGGAGGTCGACAAGGCCAAGGTCGAAATAATTGAAAAACTCCCCGCGCCCTCAAATATTAAATCAATCCGTAGTTTTCTTGGCCACGCGGGTTTTTATAGGCGGTTCATCCAAAACTTTTCTAAAATAACAAAACCGCTAACCCACCTCCTGGAGAAGGAATCTCCATTTATTTTTGATAACGCGTGCGTAGAGGCATTCAATGCCATAAAAAATAAACTTATCCATTCTCCCATTCTGGTGGCGCCCGATTGGACCCTTCCGTTTGAGATAATGTGCGACGCGAGCGATATAGCGGTAGGGGCTGTATTAGGCCAACGCGTAAATAAATATTTTCATCCTATCTACTACGCGTCCCGCACGCTCACGGCCGCACAGGCTAATTACACGACAACGGAAAAGGAACTCCTTGCCGTCGTCTTCGCCATAGATAAGTTTAGGCCCTACGTCACGCTTTCAAAAATTATTATATTTACCGACCACTCCGCCCTAAAATATTTATTAGAAAAAATGGACGCTAAGCCCCGCCTTCTTCGATGGATCCTCCTATTACAAGAATTTGATTTAGAGATCCGCGATAAGAAGGGGGCCGAAAATTTAGCGGCCGACCACCTTTCTCGTTTAGAGCACCCAACCGCGGAAGCGCTCTTCGAACCGGAAATCGATGATCGATTTCCCGAGGAGCGTCTTTTAGCTTTAAATAATTTACAAACTTCTCCCTCGCCTTGGTTCGCAGACTACGCCAACTATTTAGTTGCGCGGGTGCTCCCGAAAGACTTTTCAAAACAGCAAAAGAAGAAATTCTTTTCTGATTTGAAAAATTACTTTTGGGAGGACCCTTTCTTATTTCGCGTCTGCGCGGACCAAGTCGTGCGGAGATGCGTTTCGAGCGAGGAGGGTGCGCAAATTTTGCGGCACTGCCACGAAGGGCCGGCCGGGGGGCATTATCAAGCCAACCGGACCGCGCAGAAAGCGCTAGAGGCGGGCTTTTATTGGCCCGCTCTCTTCAAAGACGCTCACACTTTTGTGAGCACATGCGATAGCTGTCAACGGTCGGGTAACATCTCTCGTCGCGACGAGATGCCCCAAAATTTTTATTTAGAATGCGAGATTTTCGATTTATGGGGCATAGATTTCATAGGCCCCCTACCTCCTTCATATACAAATCGCTACATTTTAGTGGCGGTCGACTACGTATCTAGGTGGGCGGAAGCGCAAGCTCTCCCCACCAACGATGCGAGAGTCGTCGTCAAATTTCTTAAAAAATTATTTTCTCGCTTCGGTACGCCCCGTGCGATAGTTAGTGATAGGGGTACGCACTTTTGCAATGCCCAGTTTGCAAAAATATTAACCAAATATGGCGTCACGCATAAGCTCGCCACCGCCTATCACCCCCAAACGAGCGGCCAAGTGGAGGTAGTAAATCGGGAAATCAAACGCATATTAGAAAAAACCGTTTCAACTAATAGGAAGGATTGGGCACTTAAATTAGACGACGCGCTGTGGGCTTATCGTACGGCGTACAAGACCGCAATCGGTTGTACGCCTTATCGATTAGTCTACGGCAAGGCATGCCATTTGCCCGTAGAATTAGAGCACCGCGCTTTTTGGGCGTTAAAACTCTTAAATCTCGATCATAATTTAACCGCCGAAAACCGGAAATTCCAATTAAACGAACTCGATGAATGGCGTGCGAACGCTTACGAGAGTAATAAATTTTATAAGGAACGCTCGAAATTTTACCACGACCGCAAAATTAAATTTCCAAAATCATTTGCGCCGGGCGACCTCGTCCTCCTTTATAACTCACGTCTTCGTCTTTTTCCAGGGAAACTAAAATCCCGTTGGTCCGGCCCCTTTCAAGTGAAAGAGGTTTGGCCATACGGGACCGTCCTTATCACCCACCCGGAAAAAGGCGACTTAAAAGTTAACGGTCACCGACTAAAACTCTACCACGCGGGGGATCATCTGGGAGGGAAGTTAAATTCCATACCCCTCCCCCACCTCTAAAAAGATCGTACCCCGCCAACGCGTCAAGCTACGAGACGGTAAACAAAGCGCTCGTGGGAGGCACCCCCATATTTATCCAATTACGCTCTTTTTTACAAAAAAAAAAAAAAAAAAAAAAAAAAAAAAAAAAAAAAAAATTATGAAATAAATTTTCATTTCAAAAAAATAAAAACTTAAACAAAAATAATAATAATAAATAATAATAATAATAAATAATAATAATAAATAAATAAATAATAATAATAAAATGAAAAAAAATAATAAATATTAATAATTATGCATATTTTAAATTATCATTCTTTTTCAAAGAAAAACATAAAACAAAATAAAATAATGCAAAAACTTTAAAACGAAAATCAAAAAGAATTTTGGGAAATTTTCAGATAAGACAATAGGAAGTTTCTCAAAGTAGGATTACTCGACAGACCCGAGAGGGGATTTTTGTCGATATTTCGAAACAAGAAAACCCCGTTGCTTTTACCTTTCTATTTCTCTTATTTCTTCCTTGGTTTTTATCTTAAAGTTTTCTCTTTATTTTCTTTATTTTATCCTTCTTAAAATTTAGATATATTTTAAAACATGCATTTTCAAATTAAAACCAAAACAACAAAAAAAAAAAAAAAAATATTTACAATATAAATCATAACATAAAAAAGATGATAAAAATTTATTTTTATCATACCCAAAAAAATATATGATCACATATATACTTTTAACTTCTTCTATACGTATTTTATTCGTGTTTTGTACATTTCGGAAAACTAAAACAAACCAAAAAAACAATTTTGTATATATTCGTGGAGTCCCTTTTTTTTTTTGTAACTATTCTTGTAAAAATTTTTTTCTTTCTTGTAATTAAAATCTTCGTCTTTTTTGTAAATATTTTCGTTCCTCACACTTACCTTCAACATTGAGGACAATGTTGGTTTTAAGTATGGGGGCGTGTTTTCCCTCTTTTTTGTAATTATTTTTGCCCCTCCCTTATCAAATGAAAAATCCAAAAAAATTTACATGTTTTATATTTATGTCTTTATTTGTATATAAATAAACCTTATTTATAAAATCAAAATCCAAAAAAAAAAAAAAAAAAAAAAAAAAAAAAAAAAGAGATGAAAAGTTTTACAAAAAAATTTGTTACAACAAAATTCACAAAAATTTTGTCATAACATTCAAAAAAATATGTCTTTCTTTTCCCTTTTTTAGTATTAATGTAAATATATATGTATTTACATATGTTTTTTGTTATAAATCAAAATAAAAAAAAATGATGAAAAAAAAGTACTTAAAAATTTGTTATAACAAAATTAATTTTGTCATAACACCAAAAATATTTATGTTCTTTTATTTTCTTTTCTTTCTTTTTTTTTATGTACATATTTTTAACAAATTTAAAACAATCAAAAAATTATGAAAAGAAAAAAAAAATATCTTAGAAAAATCAAAAAAAAAAAAAAAAAAATCTTGTATTTATTTATGCATTTTGTTATAAAGAAAATCAAAAATCAAAAATCAAAAAAAAAAAAATCATATCTTAAAAACAAAAAAAAAAATATTTGAAAAACTTATCAAAAAAAAAAAAAAAAAAAAACCCAAAAATAAAATAAAACCCCTACTTAGCTTTTTGTTATTCCCAAGGCGAGGTTAGTTTTATCTCTAAGCGCTTTTCATTATTTATGATTTGCTAAATCAATTTTATTTATTTCATAGTTTGAAAAATTTAAATCGAGGAATTTTCAGTAGTAAAGAAAATCTTGCGATCTTAATTTAATTTGAGAACAGAACTTTTAGCACTACCTCGAGTTTACCCTAAATAGATTCATTTTTGTATTATATTGGCAAACCATCTTTAGATTCAATTATTCTAACTCTAAACTTGTGAAACTTTAGGAATGTTTTTAATCTACTAAACTTGCTCTCAAAATCTTTCTTTATTAATCTAGAATTTCTCTCGAAACCCAAGTATAAACACCCTTTTAGCTTGGCATAAAAAAGTAAAAGAAGAAGTTTTAAAAGAAATCCTGTGTCAATGGGAATAAAAAGATTCCGTAAACACAGGCACCCAATATTGTTAAAAGAAATCCCGTGTCAATGGGAATTTAATTCCGTAAACACGGGCATTGGGTTAAGTTTAGAAAAGATTTCGATTATCCCGCGTAAACCAACGCTGGGAACCAAAGCAAAACCACCAAAAAGGTGGGGTGAGAGGATACAATCCGTCACCCCTAAATCCAAGCACTCTTCTTTTTGCCAAGGCTACCTTTTTTCCCTACCCCTTAGCCAATAAAATTGTTCCTAGATTTTAATTTAAAAAAGTTTGAGAGAGCATAATTAGTAGGCTTTATTTATTCTTAAAAGCTTTCTTAAAAAAGGTTAAAGTTTTATATAATTCTATTCTAATTAAAAGGTACCAAAGACTGCAATAATCGACGCTATTTAGCTAACTTTAGAAGTCTCGCTAAAAATTTTTCGCTCTTTTTAAATTGCTTTCATAATTTTGGACTTACCTCCTTAAACAATCCTAAATTTATTTCGATCTTACTTATGATTTAATAAAAACTTTAGTAAATTAGAAATTTTATTAAACGTCTTATAGGTATCCCTTACTTTTGCTCTGGAATAGCAAAAGCTTAAGTATGGGGGTGTTTGATGAATAGTAAATATACGCATTTTTCTTTATAATTTTTAGTATAATTTTAATTAGATTTCTAAATAATATATGTAAATTAATGAATAAAATGTTTGTTTTTGTTATTTTTGTTTTTAACTTAGTTTTATTTTAATTTTTGTAAAGTTTTTGTAATTTTGTTAAGTCACGCCCTTGGTCACGCCCGTGTCCAAGGGCGTGTTCACTAATCCCTAACATTTTCTTTTCCCTGCTCTTTTTCCAACTCAAACATCAAGTCACGCCCTCGGTCACGCCCGTGACCGAGGCCGTGTACATCAGTCACGCCCGTGTTGAATGACCAAGCCCAGATTCGAGCCAAGATGTCAATGTCACGCCCACTGTCACGGCCGTGATGGGGTCACGCCCGTGACCGAGGCCGTGACCCCTCAATTTCTTTCGGAAGAACAAAGGACACGCCGCCCGTCACGCCCAGCAGCCGACAACACAATGCCGACATCGAACACGCCCGTGTTACTTGGAACACGCCCGTGTACTTCCGAAGTCGCCGGTCAAGCCTTCCAGATGCCTGCCTGGATCCAGCTGTTCTGGCTATTCGCACCCCAAGCCGTGTCACGCCCTCAGACACGCCCGTGTCCGAGGGCGTGTAATCCAAAATTTTTTTTCTATAAATAGCCAGTTTCAGCTGAGTCCAAGGGTTCAAAAATTTTAAGAGCTTATTCTTAAGGTTTTGATCCAACTAGTTTTTATGTTTTTGTAATTTTGTGCTCTTTTTCTCTCTTGTTTTTTGTAATCTTTTTATTATGGAAATGAAATAGTTGGCTTGTTTTGTCACTCTCTCTCTCTTTGTTTTGTTGGAAGTGTGTGTTCTCTTTTTCTTTTTCTTTTTATTTTTAGTTTTTTTTGTAATTTAGTAATTTAGTAATTTTAATTAGTTTTCATCTTTTTAATTTGTGTGTGTGAGTGTATGAGAGTAATTATCTTGTTTTTAGTTTTGTTATAATTTTTAGATGTTTTGTTATTAGTGTGTGTGAGTGTAGGTGGTTAATTAAATTGTTTTGTTTTGTTTTATTTTGTTGTTTTCACTTTCTTTGTCTCTTTTTGTAAGTGTGTGTGTGTATGAGAGTAATTTGTATTTATTTTAGTTTTCATTATTGTTGTGTGTGTGAGTGTATGAGTATAGCTTTTCTTTTCTTTTAACTTAGTTTTCATTATTGTTGTGTGTGTGAGTGTATGAGATTAGTTTTGTTTTATTTTTAATTAGATTTCATTAAAGAAGAGTGTGTGTGTTTATGAGCATAGATTTTATTTTCTTTTAACTTAGATTTCAATTTCAAGTAGAGTGCGTGTGTGTAGGTGAATAAATTTTGCGCCTTTTTTGTAACCGAATAGTTTCCATTTCTGTCACGCATTTATTTCCCGCCTATCCGTTTGGATAGGACTTGCTCACGCATTTATTTCCCGCCTATCCGTTTGGATAGGACTTGCTCACGCATTTATTTCCCGCCTATCCGTTTGGATAGGACTTGCTCACGCATTTATTTCCCCTCTACCTATTTGGGTAGGGATCGCATTTCTTCAATTTCTGCAATTTACCGCTTTAATTTTAATTCCGTAGAGTGCGTGAGTTTTCAATTAGTGCGTCTTTTATCTTTTATATATTTGCTTTTTGCTTAATCACGCGCTCCGCTCAATCGCTAATTATCGCCGTAGTTATCATTATAGTTTCATAAAACCCTAAAAATTTCTAAGCAAAACTACTTTTCAAATTAACGTTTTCGTTCTTTTTCTTTTCATCGCTTTTCTTGGTTTTTGCTAAACGCACACCAAGCCCGCGATAGTTATCGTTTTCGTCACTAACTTTTCTATAAAATCATAAAAATCTTCAAACTCTTCTCGATAAGATAATAGCGCGTTCCTAACAAGTAGAAATAATCGATACGACCTTGGAAAAATACGACCTTGATATTTCAAAAGAAATATCCTATACTACTATCGATAAGGTCCACTTGCCTTTATTGATTTTAGTCCGGATAATTACATAAACCCAAAAGCTTTCTCTCTAAAGCACTCTTTAAAACTCTTTTAAAAACACTAAAAAATTGTTGCAACGCCTCTTTGGTTGTTGCAACTAGCTCAAGGTAAAAGAAGTTTTAAAACGCTCTTAAAGAATTGTTGCAACTACTTAAAAAATTGTTGCAACAATATTTTCAAAAAGCTTTCAATTTAAATTTTAAAAGTAAAGTAGCTTTATTTTTCTTTTCATTCTGCCTTCAAAGGACGCGGCCGAGGAGGAATCCTCGATATTTCGAAAGAGAAAGAGTCCGTTACTTCTATCCTTCGATAGGATAACGGATAATTCATCGAAGTAGGATTACTCGCGGGGCTCTTCGAAAACGTCCGCCCAAGGTTGAATCGAAAAGGAAGAAAGAGCTTTTCCTTTTCTTTCTCTCTTTCTAACAAAGAAAAGAGAGAAACAAACCAATTAAAAAACGTATCAGGGAGTACATTAGGAAATGCATTCATGTAGGGGGAGTATCCACATAGGGGGAGTATGCATGATTATCCACGCTTAACATATACTATAAACACTACTCTAATTATATTTTATTTCTTATTAGTGGATTTATTATTATCAAAAGGGGGAGATTGTTGGAGCTTGTGTTCCACATCTCATAGTTTGAGAATAATAAATCACACTATATATTTGATCTTGCTTGTGTTTATAGTGTGCATGTAGTACTATAGTTAAATAACCCTATGATAGGATGCTGATTAATGATGATTCTCAGAAAAGAGAGATAACGCCCCGCATTAGTAGTTAACACCCCGTGTTAACATCCGTCGAGAAGGAAACCAACGAGATTAAATGTCATCGAGAAGGAATCCGTCTAGAATCCAGAGACAATGCCAGCGTTGACTATTAATGCCCGTGTTGAGTCACAATCTGCCACGATCCAGACGGTTTGCACGGGCTCAGCAACTGCCTTACACGATGCTTAACACTGGCGTTAACTCTTAACGCCGGGCGTTAGCTCCCGTGTCTATTTAAAGACCTGATTTCGTTTGCTCTAGAGACAATTATTCAAGCCTTCATTCCAGAGATCTGTGAGAGCATTTCATTCCGAATTCAGAGAGAACTCCCAACACTAACATTGAGGAACAAGAGTGAGAAGGAGATTTCCAACAGCAAATTTGAAGAAGGACGCTCACTTCAGCTCTGACGTGGTCATGGCGTATCGTCAACATCTCATTCAACGCTCTTTATTCTAGGGAGTCTTTTATTCTGATTTTTTACTTTATCTTTTCTTTTTTTCCTTGTAACGGTAGTGAATTCGTCGTCTTGCGTGTGGCGACTAGGCTGGGTTCAGTTTAGGGGGAAATTTGCCGCATTGTGCATGGAGACTAGGTCTTGGGTAGATCTAGGGGGTGGCTAGAGGCCTTATCTGGGGAAAGATAGGCTATAGCCAACCGGTCCTTGGTAGAAGGACCGATGAAGGAACTAAAAGTGATTTTTAAGTTGTCGCCTCTAATTTCAAGCGTTATTGAAATTTTATCCTTGTAATCATTTTTGTGAAATATAAAATTCTTTTTCAGTATATCTAATTTTTCTGGAATTGTATTTCATAAAGAAAATCATTTTGAATATTTCTGTAAAAATATTTTTTCGGGAGAGATAATGCCCAGCGTTGACTCTTAACGCCAGGCGTTAGCGACAGAGCAAAAAAGTTTTTCTGTTATTTAAAATCTGTAAGTTTATATCAAAAATAGTAAACCCCTTATTCACCCCCCTCTAAGGGCGCCATCAGATCCAACAATGATGACTGCCCTTATTCAACCCTTAGCTGGACAGTTCATTCTTAATCAGCTGGGGGGGCACACTCCTTGTGTCCGCTCAGCCTAGAATATTTATCACAGACAGATCAAGCAACAACTAGTGCAATTATATCTCTGTAATCTCGCATACTAGTGTTCTAGCACTTCTTAAGCGGCTTGGACAGTTACACTTCTATAACCACGTGAACTAATTTCTAAGCTACCTCGAGCTTGACCAACACTCCTCCCTGATAGTCTGTGCAGTTACATCTTTCGTATCCATGCGACCCAGCGCCCTCGTCTCTAGCAATATAGGCAGTGTCATTCAGTGTCTACCAGTTGGACTCATCCTTAGCAGAGTGGGCAGACACTCCCAGTGAGCGTTTACCCAACTGTTCCAAAATCCTGGACTTGTGGAAAAGGCATTACTCTTTCCCTTAAGGAAGTTCCAAAGCTCCACGGGTCAAGTGAAGGAATGATGGACCCAACAATACCCCCCAGCGACTAGCATGACCCGCCAACCTAGAGACGGGTGTTGAATCTTAAGGTGCCCTTAGAGGGGGGGGGGGGGTGACTAAGGGTTTTAGAATACTTTTAGATTTAATGGAAAACTTTGGATATTTTATTAGAAATAGATTGAATCAAAAGAAAAGTGCTAGAAATTGAAAAACAAATCAATTTTATTGAACAAGTAAGGATATGATTATCATTTATAAAATTGATTGCAAAAATGAATTTCTATCACGCTAGAAATCAAGAAGAATAATATGAAAACTCTTTTTGTTTTCTATAATGACTCTTCTCCCTAAGAACTGGTTGGCTTTAGCTGATCTATCCCCATATATGACCTCAAGTCGCTCTATCCCTCAAAAGGCCTCGAGCACCCCCTAGATCTAAGCCCTAGACTTAGTCGCCT
Source organism: Dactylorhiza incarnata (assembly GCA_033032865.1). Lineage (NCBI taxonomy): Eukaryota > Viridiplantae > Streptophyta > Magnoliopsida > Asparagales > Orchidaceae > Dactylorhiza > Dactylorhiza incarnata. The sequence continues at coordinate 1,191,123 of JAWHQI010000067.1, forward strand.
TGTGGCGAATTCCCCCTAAGATGCACACGGACCTAGTCGCCAACAACCGCGCTGAATTCATGAACCGATCACAAAGATAAAAGTATTACAAAAATATAAAAGACAAATTAAAACTCCATATGAAGAAATCTAAAGGAGACAACGAAGAATTGCTGAAGATCGTTGAAGTTGAAGCATGTGTTCTTTGCGTTGAGTTAGCATTGATCAAGGCATCCTTTGATTCCTTCTCTTGAATTTGAATGGGAGATCCTTTGTGGTCTGGAAATACGGTCCTCACAAATAATCCAAAATGTTGGAATAGGGCTCCTTTAGTATGTAAACCTGAATGGAATGAATGCTACCTATTTATAGGAGACAAAGCTAACGCCGACGTTAGGGATAATGCCAGGTGTTGACTCTGTATAGAAATGTTTTGATGGCTCGAATCCATAATCCAGGAAGGAGATATTGCATCTTTGGAAACTTCTTATTTTTGGCAAACCTAACGCTAGTGTTAAGGCTAACGGTGGCGTTAGGTCAAATCATTCCCAAAATGTACCTTCAATCACGACAACTTCCCTCCATACCATTTTCATACTGGTTAGATCGAGGGTCAACGCCGGCATTGGCTCTAATGCCTGACGTTATACCATATCTTTTTTTTTTCATCACTTGAGCTAGTCCAGACCAACACATAGCATCATAGTGTTATCTTTGTTCAATCCTGCATACGAAAAACACAATAGCAAACTAAATCAAATACAAGTACGATTTGTTATTCTCAATCCAAAGGGATGTGTAAAACCATGTTCCAACAATCTCCTCCTTTTGATAATAACAAATCCATTTAAGATAAATCAAATTTCAAAAGGTAAATTATGTGTTTTTATAAGAGATGTGACACTATGCTACTTAGGGATTATTATGACAAATATTTTATTTAGAGATATGTGCTCCCCATATTTAAGTGCTCCCCCTTAGTGTATGCTCACATAAAATAGATTTATTCTCCCCTTAATCTAGTGAATCCTACTCCTTAATCATTTTCGATTTATCATTTTATTCTCCCCTTTTGTTATTAGCAAAAGTGCGTGGAGTGAAACAAAACAAGACTAAAATAAGGTAAAGTGGTGAAGGTTGGAACTACCAAGAGATGGTTAAGAGTTTTGTTGTAAAATAGAGGCAGTCATGATCGAGCTTATAGGGATTAATGCATTGGAAAAAATATTATAAGCATGTAAGAACAAAAATCCCTTGTACTTTACCAAGCAAGTCTACCACTTGTTGAAAAAATGAAAAAGAGTTTTAAAACACAAGTGATGAAAGGACCTCAATGTTAAGACTTGAAATAAGCATGATAAAGCATTGTAAAAATACATGATCAAATCAATTGTGTGGAAAACAAAGTAACCAAGATTATCGTTTAAATTTTTAGAGAATGTTTCTTGATTTTTTTGAGTTTTGAGTTAACACAAATGCAAATATTTTTTTTTTGAATTTTCACATGTAAGGAGCATCAACCTTAAAAAAATTTCAACAACTAAAGGAAAGCACGATTTGACATATTAAAAAAGTTAATAGCTACAATATAACTAATTCGTATTTCAAGTAAAGAAAACATTATAGAGGTCATGCATTGCAATCTAGTGCTTTTACTTATGCTTTTTAGAGAATTATGTAGATATGCATTAGGATGCAATTCTCATGAGTAGAAGCTTTATGAAATATAATAATGTGTGCAAATAGTGTTTTGATAAGAGTATACAAGTGAAACAATCAAAACACATGACATAAGTAATGTAGTAGTAAAACAATATTAAGAGAGTAGTCTTAGAATGACTTCCACACATCAATTCTAGAATATTTATTTCAAAACACATAAAAGAGTACAACTACCAAGGTGCTTCACCCACACAATGCTCATTAAGACTTATCAGGGAGCGAAGTATTGCTTGGGGGATCATATAAGCATTTGTTATTTTTTTTTTTTTTTTGAGTGCTCCAGTTTACAAATAGAAGTGATAAAAAGATATATTTTCACAAGACACTTTACAATTCTTTTCAAGGTGCTCAACCTCATAATTCTCATTAAGACTTATCAGGAGGCTAAGTAGTGCTTAGTGGAGTTATTTTTGCCATTTTATTCATATATTTTTTATTTAGGACAAAGGTCTCCTAATTCCCTCATTTTTTGCAAACAACAAAAATTTTGAAAACAACACTTCTATATGTATAAGAAATTGATGTTGAAAACGAGGTGTAAGTAATTTAGACATACAACTTAATAAGTTAAAATATTATACTACACAATCATGCAAGACTAAGATTATAAGCACATGTAGATTACCAAAAGAGTGAGTGAATGAATCATTATTTAACATAAATGCATTACATATACTTAGAGGCATGCTAGACAATCTTACACAATTTTTTATAGTCTATTTCATTTCACATAATAAGATTAAGGTTAAGACATGACAAGACAAAACAATGTTTAGAAAATTTGAAATGAAAATTAGACATTGATGAGAATCTTTAAGAGTATGCCTAAACACTTTTGACCATTTTTGAAGAAAATAGCCAGATATTTGCTCATGTGAAATCTATTAATAAAATAACAAAACATATATGTTTTTTTTAATTTAAAAGCAAAAAGTTTACAAAACATATTTTTGAAGATTTTTTATTATTTAAATTTTTGTAGATTTTTGAATAAGGAAGAACAAAGATTAAAATTTTTCAAAACATAGAAACAAACATGAAAATGTGCATGAGTGAATATCAGCAATTTTTCAACATAATAAAATGGAAATTTGGATCACAGAAGCCTAACGCCAGGCGGTGAGTTCTAACGCTAGCGTTGGAGCCTAACGCTGACATTAACTCTTAACGCCGAAACAATAGACAATTTCTTAAATTTTTGAAATTTTTTTCTTTGATTTAGAGTTAATATATAGAGACCTTCTTTGTGTAGAAATTGTAGACATTGTAGAGATCATTAGAAGGCTCTTTAAGCATGTTTTTGTTTATTTAAAAATGGTTTTTACATTTTTGTTTGGTTTTCAAATACTTGTGTTTCACAAGATCATTAAAGCTCAAAATTATAAAATATGCAAAACACAAGGTAATTAAGCATGTTCAATCAAACCAAGAATGCATGAAAAGTGTAATCATAAAGTGATGCAATATATATGATAAAAATATGTCCTTGATTATAATACCCTGATTATAAGCCTACACACTAGCCACGTACTAAGTGAAGGATGGACATTAGGAGCTGCACACATGCCGTAGGTTGGGGTGTTAGTCTCATATGCACACAAAAGTGGTCGCTTCAACCTAGCATTTTTTCCCTCCCGTGCCTCGTAAGGCCCTACTGGAACCCTCGTCGGTTAAGGACAAGACATGACTTATAGGTTAGGTCTTCTAATGCATACAATCCTACGCCCCCGCTATTGTGAGACATGTAATTATGGGTGAATGATCATGGACATACTAGACATTTTAACCTAAAGATCGATTCATAAACTTTGGCTTTATTTTTAAGAATTTTTAGAGTTTTTATTGTAAGTATGATAGATGATTTTAAATATTTTAAAGCCAAATAATTTTCATGATTTTCAAATTTTCATTATTCAATTTTACCTTACACATCATGACATGATATAACTAACATAAAAATTAATTTCTACCTATTGTAAAAGATGATGCTTGAATGATTAGTTTGAATGCAATGTTATGCCATAAGATTAATAGTGATGATGTTGCATGCATTCAAAAAAAAGAATTTCAATTTATAGACCTAGAATGAAGTGATGATTCTATTTGAATTATTCTTATTGGTACAAAGTTAAATCTAGGGTCTGCATATAGGTGAGATACATGCAAACACATTATATAATACATTCATATAATAATTGTTGAAACCAATACTTGGTCTCTTGTGCAGTTCGGGGTCCACCAAAAAGGGGGTGACCTCACACTTACTTCTCTCAAGGGAGAACGCTAGGCCGAAGACTTATGGAACTAGGAGCAAGGGCTCAACGAGGAGGTCCCACCACACACCGGAAAGATCTTAGAAAGCTTCCCCTCCCAAGCCAATGCTAGGCTTGGGCACCTTTGGAGACTCTCTTCCCCCACCAAAGAAACTTGGGGAGAGAGTAGCCCAAAGTCCAATTCCCCCCAAAAGGCGCCTTGGTCCTATTTATAGATTTCTAAACTTGGCCTGCCAATAGCCAGATTTTGGACTGAGAGATTACAAAAATATCCCCAAGTTTGGCCTGCTAACAGCCAAATCCCACTGTTCCAAGATGCTAAATGCAGACCGCCTCCTCTTCTTCGGACTAGGCGAGAGGGTGCAGGCTGCCTCCCATGCTCTCCCCCTATCCTGGAGCTGGGCGAGCGGGAGGCCGCCCGCTTCGCCAGCTCACCCCCTCTTGGGGCTGGGCGAGCGGGAGGCCGCCCGCCTCCCCCGCTCCCCCCCTCCTTGGGCTGGGCGAGTGGGAGGACACCCGCTTCCGCCGCTCGCCCCCCTCCTTGGGCTGGGCGAGCGGGAGACCGCTCGCCTCCACCGCTCACCCCCCTCCTTGGTGCTGGGCGAGCGGGAGGCCGCCCGCCTCCCCCGCTCGCCCCCCTACTTGGGGTTGGGCGAGCGACAGGCCGCCCACCTCCCCTGCTCACCCCCCTCCTTGGGGCTGGGCGAGCGGAAGGTCGCCCGCCTCCCCTACTCGCCCCCCTCCTTGGTGCTGGGTGAGCTCGAGGCTTCCTGCCTCCCCCGCTCTCCCCCTCCCCCTCTAGGGGTTGGGCGAGCAGGAGGCTTCCCGCCTCCCCTGCTCGCCCCCTCCTTGGCGCTGGGCGAGCGGGAGGCCGCCCGCCTCCCCTGCTTGCCCCCTCCTACAGAATTTGCCCAAAAACTCTCCCCCCTCCTTGCCTGGAGCAGTGCTAAACAATATTGGGCCTAATGACATCTTGGGCCCCGAGGACCCACTCGACAAATATAGGGTTGTATACAATCCCCGCTCTTTTCGAACGGGTCACACGCTCGGAAAGAAAAGTCCAACCATGCATATTCGGCGAGTGCCGCTGTGTGGAGATGAGAAGACTCCACACCATACTGAGAAAAACTTACTTAGCCTCCCAGAGAGGCCAACCTGCCCTGCCGGCTAGTGAGAGCCCGATCAGCGGAACCATCTCAGGAGAAAAATTACTTAGCTTTCCCGAGAGGTCAACCTGCCCTGCCGACTAGTGAGAGCCCGACCAGTGGAACCATCTCGGGAGAAAAATTACTTAGCTTTCCCGAGAGATCAACCTGCCCTGCTGGCTTGTGAGAGCCCGACCAGCGGAACCATCTCGGGAGAAAAATTACTTAGCTTCCCCGAGATGTCAACCTGCCCTGCCGGCTAGTGAGAGACCAGCTAGCGGAACCATTTCGGGAGAAAAATTACTTAGCTTTCCCGAGAGGTCAACCTGCCCTGCCGGCTAGCGAGATCCCGGCTAGCGGAACCATCCCAGGGCTAGGCACTTTTTGCAAACTTCTCGCCTCTGAGCGATTCTCGGCCCTGCCAGCCTGGTGAGAGCCTGGTCAGCAGGCCAGCATCGGGCTAAGTACTTTGAAAAACTTCTAGCCACCAAGCGATCCTTAGTCCTGCCAGCTTGGTGGGAGCTGGTCAGCGGGCCAGCATCGGGGCTAAGTACTTTTAAAAACTTCCCACCACCGAGCGATCCTTGGCCCTGCCAGCTTGGTGGGAGTCTAGTCAGCGGGCCAGCATCGGGGCTAAGCACTTTGAAAAACTTCCATCCACTGCGCGATCCTTGGCCCTGCCAGCTTGGTGAAAGCATGGTCAGCGGGCCAGCATTTGGGCTAAGTACTTTGAAAAACTTCCGGACACCGAGCGATCCTCGGCCCTGCCAGCTTGGTGGGAGCCTAGTCAGTGGGCCAACATCGGGGCTAACCACTTTGAAAAACTTCCGGCCACCGAGTGATCCTCGGCCCTACCAGCTTGGTGAGAGCCTGGTCAGCGGGCCAGCATCGGGGCTAACCACTTTGAAAAACATCCAGCAACCAAGCGATCCTCGGCCCTACCATCTTGGTGGGAGCCTGGTCAGCGGGCTAGCATCGGGGCTAAGTACTTTGAAAACTTTCCACCACCGAGCGATCCTCGGCTCTGCCATCTTGGTGGGAGCCCGGTCAGCGGGCCAGCATCGGGGATAAGCACTTTGAAAAACTTTCGTCCACTGAGCGATCCTCGACCCTGCCAGCTTGGTGGGAGCCTGGTCAGTGGTCCCGCGTCGGGGCTAAGTACTTTGAAAAACTTTCGGCCATCGAGCGATCCTCGGCTCCGCTAGCTTAGTGGGAGCCTGATCAGTGGGCCAGCATCAGGGCTAAGCACTTTGAAAAACTTCTGGCCACCGAGCGATCCTCAGCCCTGCCAACTTGGTGGGAGCCTGGTCAGCGGGCCAGCATTGGGGGTAAGCACTTTGAAAAACTTCCGGCCACCGAGCGATCCTTGGCCATGCTAACTTGGTGGGAGCCTGGTTAGCGGGCCAGCGTCGGGGCTAAGTACTTTGAAAAACTTCCCACCACCGAGCGATCCTTGAACCTGCCAGCTTGGTGGGAGCCTGGTCAGTGGGCCAGCATTGGGGCTAAGCACTTTGAAAAACTTCCGTCCACCGAGCGATCCTCGGCCCTGCCAGCTTGTGGGAGTCTGGTCAGCGGGCCAGCATCGGGGCTAAGTACATTGAAAAATTTCCGGCCACCGAGCGATCCTCGGCCCTGCCAGCTTGGTGGGAGCCTGGTCAGCGGGCCAGCATCGGGGCTAAGCACTTTGAAAATCTTCCGGCCACCGAGAGATCCTCGGACCTGCCAGCTTGGTGGGAGCCTGGTCAGCGGGCCAGCATCAGGGCTAAGTACTTTGAAAACTTCCCACCACCGAGCGATCCTCGGCCCTGCCAGCTTGGTGGGAGCCTGGTCAGCGGGCCAGCATCAGGGCTAAGCACTTTGAAAAACTTCCGGCCACCAAGTGATCCTCGGCCCTGCCAGCTTTGTGGGAGCCTAGTTAGCGGGTCAGCATCGGGGCTAAGTACTTTGAAAAACTTCCGGCCACCGAGCAATCCTCGACCCAGCTAGCTTGGTGGGAGCCTGGTCAGCAGGCCAGCATTGGGGTTTAGCACTTTGAAAAACTTCCGGCCACCGAGCGATCCTCGGCCCTTCCAGCTTGGTGGGAGCCTGGTCAGTGGGCTAGCATCGGGGCTAAGCAATTTGAAAAACTTTCGTCAACCGAGCGATCCTCGACCCTACCAGCTTGGTGGGAGCCTAGTCAGCGGGCCAGCATCGGGGCTAGGTAGTTTGTAAACTTCCCGCCACCGAGCGATCCTCGGCCCTGCCAGCTTGGTGGGATCCTGGTCAGTAGGCCAGCATTGGGGCTAAGCACTTTGAAAAACTTCCGGCCACCGAGCGATCCTCGGCCCTGCCAGCTTGGTGGGAGTCTGGTCAGCGGGCCAGCGTCGAGGCTAAGTACTTTGAAAAACTTCCAGCCACCGAGCAATCCTCTGCCCTGCCAGCTTGGTGGGAGCCTGGTCAGGGGGCCAGCATCGGGGCTAAGCTCTTTTTGAAACCTTTCATCACATTAGTCATCATATTACATGCAAGAAAAACTAAGTATAGAAGTGATAAGTAGTATTTTTATAACTTTTTAATAGAAAAGCTTGTAAATATTTAATATGAATTCTCTATTTTATGTCAAATTTAGGTTATAAGTAGTTCTTTTTGTAATTTTGATTCTAACTTAGCTTAATTTCGATATTTGCAGATTTTTGGGACAAATCGGGAAAAATGGCATGTCACGCCCTCGGTCACGCCCGTGACCAAGGGCGTGTAAGCTGAAGATCAGTCCAGAATCGACGCCGCACTGTTTGAACCAGTCCACACCAAGTCACGCCCCAGGTCACGCCCGTGACCCAAAGTCACGCCCGTGACCGGGGGCGTGTAATCTTAGAATCGTCCACGTGGAGCCGCCGTCGAGACGAGGAGATGCTGTCGAGAAGTCAACCTAAGTCACGCCCGTGACCCACATGTCACGCCCGTGACTTTCCAGCGTGATCCCTGCTCTACCGCCGCGCCGAATTCCAGCCCACGCCGCATTTAATGCACACGTCCAAAGTCACGCCCGTGACCATGTTACACGGGCGTGTAATGTTCAACTTTTCTGCCGCCGACACGCCAAGCCCACGCCGCTGCCAGATCCAATGTTACAGTGATTACACGCCCTTGGACACGCCCGTGACCGAGGGCGTGTAACTTGAAAATTTTGCCTATAAATTCAGAGGCTCTCCTTGAGTCCAGGGTTCAGAAATTTGGAGATGGGGAGGTGCTGTTAGAGCTGAGAGTGAGTTTTTCAAGTTAATGTTCATGTTTCTTAAGGCTTTCATGTTCTCCTCCTTCCCTTTTCATGCAATGTTGTAGTGTAACTTTCGTGTACTAGTTTTCTTAAGCTTGCAACTTTCATTTTCCTTAGCCTTGCACTCTTAATTTAAGGCTTGTAATAGTTCTTTGATTTTCAATAAAATTAGTTTTCTCTTTCATGTTCTTTTTCTCCTTAAGTAATTTCTTCCTTTTCATGCAAGGTTAAATTTTTCTCTCCTTAGTAATGTTCTTTTTTTTATGCAATGTCAATTTCTCTTTCTTTTCATGCAATGTTCAAGCTTTTCATTTAGTTTGAATTTAGTTTTAATTTTAGCGAAAACAAACCACCTCAAATTTTCGTCGATAAAATAATAGTGATTTTCCTCGAAGTAGAAGTAATCAACGCGCCCCGTGGAATACGACCTTGATATTCCTAAATATCCTATACTATAGACGATAAGGTACACTTGCCTTTATCGGATATAGTTTTGGAGAAAATCTCAACCTTTCACTAAAAATCTAAAATCCGCGCAACTTCAATTTTTATTATCAAGTTTTTGGCGCCGTTGCCGGGGACTTTGCGTAGATATTTTGAAAAGAGGATAGCTATTAATTTTATCATGCTTCTTTCTATTTTATTTTGCTTTTTCTAACTTTCAAAAAGAAAAAAAATATATATTTTTAGTTTTTCTTCTTCCTTTCTTCTCTTTTTAGTGTATGACCCGAGGTAGCACTTCGATTCTTCCTTTTGATCCGGAGATCGAGCGAACCCTTTTGAGGCACCGCCGTTCTCGTGATCAGGGAAATCAAATAGAATCCGAAGAGTAGATCGGGGACACTAACGCAGCAAATATGGATCATAATCTTAATCCTCCTAATCTTAACGAGCCAAATCCTAATGAGGACGCGCAACGGACCATGTCCTATTATGCGCGGCCAAATTTGGAAGGCACACAATCGAGTATTGTTCGCCCCACGGTGGCGAACAATAATTTTGAGATCAAGTCCAGCATCATACAAATGGTGCAACAATCGGTGACCTTTGATGGTCAACCGGACGAGGATCCAAATTCACATATCTCTTACTTTCTTGAAATTTGCGACACTTTTAAGATCAATGGCGTCACCGATGACGCCATTCGATTACGTCTTTTTCCTTTTTCTTTGCGGTCTAAGGCCAAGCAGTGGCTGGGCTCCCTACCTAGGGGATCCATCACTACATGGGCCGAAATGGCGGAAAAATTTCTTAATAAATATTTCCCGCCTTCAAAGACCGCTAAATTGCGCACGGATATTGCATCGTTCATGCAAATCGACTCGGAGACTCTCTATGACACATGGGAGTGCTTCAAGGAGCTTTTGCGTCGATGCCCTCACCATGCACTTGCCACTTGGCAACAAGTGCAAGTTTTTTATAATGGCTTTAATCTCCAAACGAGGCAAATGATTGATGCGGCCGCCGGGGGGACATTAAATAATAAAACCCCGATCGCCGCTCAAGAGCTTTTCGAAGAGATGGCCACAAATGCGTATCAATGGAACATGCCCCGAGCGCGGCCTAATAAGCCGGCCGGAATTTTTGAAATAGACGCAAACGCAAATTTGGCTTTACAAGTTGAGCGCTTAACAAAGCAAGTGGCGGAGATGTCTGCTTCCTCCGCCACTCCTCCTTGGGCCAATAACGTTTTAATTGAAGAACATGTTGACTACATGGGAAATCCACCTCGGCCTTCCTATAACCCGAACACCGCTCCGTATAATAACACCTACAATGCGGGTTATAGGAATCATCCGAATTTCTCATGGAGCAACCAAGGAAATGCTCAGCGTCCTATGAATTTAAATCAACCTCCCCCTAATCAACTTCTTAACTTAACTCCGCCTCAAAATTTGATTTCTCAAAATTATAATCCACCCGGTTTTCCACCGCAACAGCAAAAACTCTCTCCGATTGAAGAGGTTTTTGCAAAATATGTTGCTACAAATGAAACGACCATCCGGAACCTTACCGGATCAATCAAAAATTTAGAGAATCAAGTGGGCCAACTCGCAAAGATGATTTCTAAGCGTCAACAAGGAGCACTACCGGGGAACACCGAGAAAAATCCAAAGGAGAGCGCGCACGCGATTACACTCCGAAGCGGGAAGGAGGTGGTTCAAAAATAGGACGAACCCAAGGTAATTTCCTCTCCTCCTCCTACTTTTAATTCATCTTCGAATTTGCCCGTTACGATAGCTCCGCACTCTTCTATTTTAAATCCGCGCGCTCCTACTTCTAATATTCCGTATCCATCGAAATTTAAAAATGAAAGCGCCAAAAAAATTATAAAAAGTTTTTAGATGTTTTAAAACAAATCCATATTAATGTTCCTTTCTGCGAGGCTATCTCACAAATGCCTAAATATGCGAAATATCTTAAGGAGTTGCTCTTTAATAAAAAAAGTTAGAAGATATTTCGCATATTTCTTTAAACACAGAATGCTCCGCGGTTGTACTCAACAAATTGCCGAAAAAAGCAAATGACCCGGGACGGTTTTCCATCCCATGTCTTTTTGGCAATTCGTTAGTAAAACACGCCTTAGCGGATCTTGGAGCAAGCATCAACCTTATGCCGTTTTCTTTGTTCAAAAAGTTAGGTCTAGGAAATCCAAGGCCCACTCGAATGAGTATCCAATTAGCGGATCGTTCTTTAAAATATCCGATAGGAATAGTGGAGGACGTGCTCGTCAAGGTTGACAAATTCATCTTCCCGGTGGATTTTGTCATTCTTGACATCGAAGAGGATGCCGAAGTACCCCTCATACTCGGCCGCCCCTTCCTTGCCACCTCCCGCGCTATTATCGACGTAAGTAACGGAAAGCTCCTCCTACGGGTTGGAGATGATGAAGTTACTTTCGGCATAAATTCCTCGATGCGGAACACGCTAGAAAATGACGATTCATGTTTTTACTTAGAAGAGTGTTGTGAGTTCGATTCATCCCTCGAGTTAGTTTCATCGGCGAATAGTGATTCCGAGCCCGTAGAGCTCTTTTGCGATGAAGAAGAAGTCTCTCACCCCACACCACCCGAACCATTATTTTTAGAAAAACTAAAAATCAAGACTTCTTATGAAGAACCACCCGAACTAGAGTTGAAACAACTCCCCCCTCACCTTAAATACTTGCTTTTTGGAAAAAGAGTCTAAGCTACCCGTCATCATTTCATCCGATCTTAGCAACTCAGAAATTTCTGAGTTGACTATAGTCTTAAGAAAGCACCGCCACGCAATTGCGTGGCAATTATCGGACATTAAGGGTATAAACCCATCTTTCTGCACTCATAAAATATTTCTCGAAGATAATTCCCGAAATTCAGTCCAGCCTCAACGACGGCTAAACCCTAACATGAAAGAAGTCGTTAAGGCCGAAGTTATAAAACTTCTGGACGCGGGAATCATCTACCCGATATCGGACAGTACTTGGGTTAGCCCAGTACAAGTCGTGCCAAAGAAAGGTGGTGTTACGGTAGTTGCGAACAAAAATAACGAATTGATCCCAACCCGTACTGTTACGGGTTGGCGGATGTGCATCGACTATCGGAAATTAAATGATGCCACCCGTAAGGATCATTTCCCTCTACCATTTATCGAACAAATTTTAGAACGCCTTTCGGGTCACTCCTACTACTGTTTTCTCGATGGTTTGTCGGGATACTTCCAAATTCCGATTTCGCCCGACGACCAAGAGAAAACCACTTTCACTTGTCCCTTTGGCACCTTCGCTTATCGAAGGATGCCATTCGGTCTTTGTAACGCGCCAGCTACATTCCAAAGATGTATGCTGGCAATTTTTGACGAGTTAGTGGAGGAGGTGATGGAAGTATTTATGGACGATTTTTCTGTGTACGGGAGTTCTTTTGAAAATTGTTTAAAAAATCTCGAGCGCGTGTTGCAGCGATGTGAGGAAACAAATTTAGCGCTTAATTGGGAAAAATGCCATTTTATGGTCAAGGAAGGGCTAGTCCTTGGCCATAAAATTTCGGGCAAGGGGATCGAGGTCGATAGGGCCAAGATTGAAGTAATTGAAAAACTCCCCCCTCCCACAAACCTAAAAGCTATTAGGAGTTTCCTAGGCCACGCGGGGTTCTATCGGCGCTTTATACAAAATTTTTCAAAAATTACAAAGCCGTTAACCCATCTTCTCGAGAAAGATTCTTCTTTTCTTTTTAGCGATGAATGTCATTTAGCTTTTCAACTTATCAAAGAAAAACTTATAAACTCCCCGATTCTAGTCGCGCCGGATTGGTCGCTCCCCTTTGAAATCATGTGCGACGCGAGTGACATTGCGGTTGGTGCCGTTTTAGGCCAACGGGTGAGTAAGTATTTCCACCCTATCTATTATGCGAGCAAAACACTCACGTCGGCACAAGCAAATTACACCACGACCGAGAAGGAACTTCTAGCAATCGTTTTCGCCTTCGATAAGTTTAGGTCGTATATCACCCTCTCGAAAGTCATCGTCTTCACGGATCACTCCGCACTTAGATATCTTTTAAGCAAATCGGACGCCAAACCTCGTCGTTTGCGATGGATCCTCCTCTTGCAGGAGTTTGACTTAGAGATCCGGGACAAAAGGGGAGCTGAAAACTTGGCGGCCGATCATCTCTCCCGTTTAGAAAACCCCGCCTCGGACGTATTAATAGAATCTGACATTAATGATAAATTTCCCGAAGAGCGCCTCCTTGCTCTCGAAAATATTAATTCATCGTCTACCCCCTGGTTTGCAGATCTGGCTAACTATTTAGTAGCCCGGGTCCTGCCAAAAGAAGTCTCGAGTCAGCAAAAGAAGAAATTCTTTTCTGATTTAAAGAATTACTTTTGGGAGGACCCCTTTTTATTCCGTGTATGCGCAGACCAGGTAGTAAGACGATGCGTCTCGAGTGAGGAATGCCTTAAAATTTTACGTCATTGTCATGAGGGACCCACCGGAGGTCATTATCATTCAAACTGAACCGCGAGGAAGGCGCTGGAGGCGGGCTTTTATTGGCCCTCGCTCTTCAAAGATGCTCACAACCTTGTGAGTACTTGCGACAGCTGCCAGCGGTCGGGGAACATCTCTCGCCGGGATGAGATGCCCCAAAACATTTTCTTAGAATGCGAAATTTTTGATCTTTGGGGCATTGATTTCGTTGGTCCTCTCCCTCCTTCGTTTTCAAATAAGTATATTCTAGTAGCGGTCGACTACGTGTCAAGGTGGGCGGAAGCGCAAGCTCTCCCCACCAACGATGCGCGAGTCGTCGTTAACTTTTTAAAAAAATTATTCTCTCGATTTGGCACTCCGCGCGCTATTGTGAGTGATCGGGGCACCCATTTTTGCAATACTCAATTCACAAAAATCTTAGCAAAATATGGTGTTACGCACAAATTATCCACTGCATATCACCCACAAACGAGGGGCCAAGTTGAAGTTGTTAATCGAGAATTAAAACGGATCTTAGAAAAAACGGTTTCTATTAATCGGAAGGATTGGGCAATAATGCTCGATGACGCGCTATGGGCCTATCGAATGGCGTACAAGACCGCTATCGGGTGTACACCGTATCGAATGGTTTATGGCAAGGCTTGCCACCTTCCGGTCGAATTAGAACATCGCGCATTTTGGGCGCTTAAATTTTTAAACCTCGATTCCACTCTAGCGGGAGAACAAAGAAAATTTCAAATGAACGAATTAGATGAGTGGCGAGCGAACGCATATGAGAGCAATAAATTATATAAGGAGCGAACAAAGTTTTATCACGATAAGCATATAAAATTTCCAAAAACTTTTTCGCCGGGCGATCTCGTCCTCCTTTATAATTCCCGCCTTCGCCTTTTTCCGGGAAAACTAAAATCCCGATGGACCGGACCCTTTATTGTTAAAGAGGTTTGGTCCTATGGGACAATTTTAATTTCCCACCCGGAAAAAGGTACCTTCAAAGTTAACGGGCACCGCCTTAAATTATATCTTCCGGGAGAGTTACCAAATGAAAAGAGTGATTCAATTGTTTTTCAACCTTTAATATGACCGGCAAGTGGGTCAAGCTACGCGACCTTAAACAAAGCGCTTTTGGGAGGCACCCCAAAGTTATCTTTTTATTGTCTTCTCTTGTTCTTTAATATATTTTGTAGGTAATCGTCGCTTCCCCGCGCAAACTTCAAAAATCTGGGAAGCCCCTTCTCTTTCTTCCTTCTCCTTTATCATGCATTTCCTTTTTATTTTGTTTTGCACTTTTTTTTCCTTTACTTCATACTTAGTTTTAAACATTGGGGACAATGTTTAACTTTAAGTATGGGGGTGTAAATAGTTTTTTTGCAAATAGTTGTTAAATCAGAAAATTTTCAAAACAAAAAAAATATATTTATTTTCTTATGTTTTCTTCTATTTTAGCACTTGTAAAACCCAAAAACTCAAAAAAAAATATAGAAAACAGAAAAATTTAAATCTTGGAAAGGGACGTTTGGGATTTTATCCCATCACACCTCCTAGTACCTTGCGAACCCTTCACCGGGTAGCCCTTGGGAAGTCCAAGACTTGCAAAAAAAAAAAAAAAAATTTAAGTTTTAAAGCTAGTTCCCTTTCTTTGTAAATAGTTTTTAATGAGAAAAATTCAAAAAAAAATAATATCAAAAATTCCAAAAAATTCTTATTTCCCTCCTTGTTGTTTTTGTGATTTCTTAGAAATCTAGTTGAGAATGTTTATAAGCATGTTTAAGTTTTTAATTGGCTGAAATTTTGCTTATCATAGTTTGTTAATTTTAAATTTGAGGTAATTTTGATTTAAGAATCATCTTATGATTTTAAATTGATTAGAGAATTTTGTTAGCATGACTTCTCTTTTTATTTTTAAATGGCTTCATTTTGTAGTAAATTTCCTAAACCTCTTTAGATTTTAATTATATTTTCTTCTAACTTCTTAGATCTTAGGAATTTTTAATTTTACTAGAATTTGCTCTCAATATGATTTAAAGCTAGCTAGATTTTTTTCCCCTACCCTACCCCTTTGATGGCATAAAAAAAATGTATTAAAAGATCATATGTCATGGGAATAAGAGGATAAAATTCATTATTCCCTAAAACATATGCACCCAAAATATTTGAAAAGATTATATGGCATGGAGTAAGAGGATAAAATTCATTACTCCTAAACCATATACATTTTGGGTTTTTATTAGAAGAGAAAAAAAAAGAGTAAGAAAAAAAAAGAGAAGGAAATTTCATGATAAATTCCATTTCCTCCATTCAAAAATTTCTCTTCTTATGCCAAATTTTATGAAATCCCCCTTAGCCAATTATCATTGTTCTAGTTTTAGTTGAAAATTATGGAGAGAGCAATATTTAGTAATTTACTTTTCCTTAAGATTCTTTTAAGATAGAGTTCTTATAATTTTAATTTAATTTAGTTTTATAATTTCTACAATTTTGTCAAACTACTTAATTTTCTTGAGAAGTTATTGCCTAAACATTTTTCCCTCTTTTCAAATCATCATCATAATTTAGGACTTAACTCCCCCTTGAATTTACTCTTAACTTAACTTTTGGTTAAATGAAATTTTAGTTTTAAATTAAAAATTTTTTAAGGATGTCTTATAAATAATGTCTCACACTTTTGCTCTGGAATAGCAAAACCTCAAGTATGGGGGTATTTGATAAGTAGTATTTTTATAACTTTTTAATAGAAAAGCTTGTAAATATTTAATATGAATTCTCTATTTTATGTCAAATTTAGGTTATAAGTAGTTCTTTTTGTAATTTTGATTCTAACTTAGCTTAATTTCGATATTTGCAGATTTTTGGGACAAATCGGGAAAAATGGCATGTCACGCCCTCGGTCACGCCCGTGACCAAGGGCGTGTAAGCTGAAGATCAGTCCAGAATCGATGCCGCACTGTTTGAACCAGTCCACACCAAGTCACGCCCCAGGTCACGCCCGTGACCCAAAGTCACGCCCGTGACCGGGGGCGTGTAATCTTAGAATCGTCCACGTGGAGCCGCCGTCGAGACGAGGAGATGCTGTCGAGAAGTCAACCTAAGTCACGCCCGTGACCCACATGTCATGCCCATGACTTTCCAGCGTGATCCCTGCTCTACCGCCGCGCCGAATTCCAGCCCACGCCGCATTTAATGCACACGTCCAAAGTCACGCCCGTGACCATGTTACACGGGCGTGTAATGTCCAACTTTTCTGCCGCCGACACGCCAAGCCCACGCCGCTGCCAGATCCAATGTTACAGTGATTACACGCCCTTGGACACGCCCGTGACCGAGGGAGTGTAACTTGAAAATTTTGCCTATAAATTCAGAGGCTCTCCTTGAGTCCAGGGTTCAGAAATTTGGAGATGGGGAGGTGCTGTTTGAGCTGAGAGTGAGTTTTTCAAGTTAATGTTCATGTTTCTTAAGGCTTTCATGTTCTCCTCCTTCCCTTTTCATGCAATGTTGTAGTGTAACTTTCGTGTACTACTTTTCTTAAGCTTGCAACTTTCATTTTCCTTAGCCTTGCACTCTTAATTTAAGGCTTGTAATAGTTCTTTGATTTTCAATAAAATTAGTTTTCTCTTTCATGTTCTTTTTCTCCTTAAGTAATTTCTTCCTTTTCATGCAAGGTTAAATTTTTCTCTCCTTAGTAATGTTCTTTTTTTTATGCAATGTCAATTTCTCTTTCTTTTCATGCAATGTTCAAGCTTTTCATTTAGTTTGAATTTAGTTTTAATTTTAGCGAAAACAAACCACCTCAAATTTTCGTCGATAAAATAATAGTGATTTTCCTCGAAGTAGAAGTAATCAACGCGCCCCGTGGAATACGACCTTGATATTCCTAAATATCCTATACTATAGACGATAAGGTACACTTGCCTTTATCAGATATAGTTTTGGAGAAAATCTCAACCTTTCACTAAAAATCTAAAATCCATGCAACTTCAATTTTTATTATCAAGAAGTAAACCATCGTACTACATGGACTTAAGGGTATAAAAAACTAAGTATGGAAACCAGAACTTGGCCTCCTACACCCAAGTATGGTCTTCCTCAATCCCCTCCTATTGTTTTCATTGCGGCATCAGACCGCTTGTCCCCCTTATTTTCAAAAACTCAAGGCAGGCAGACATCGCGCGACCTTCCTCCTGGTGGAAGTCATAGTAGGGGAATGCCACCCTATACCCTCCTCTTCCTTTTCTTTCTGCTTTCCTAGCTCTCTTCCTTCTTCCCCACAGAATCACCATGGTTTGCTGAGGTGGTGGAGAGGGTGTCCTCGGTCCCTATCTCCACCTTGGGTGGTCGGGTCTCTCACCTTAGAAGTTCCTCTCTCCTTGGTCAAACTTCCTTTTGGGATCTTCCATGCCCCCTCTCTACTGTCTTGCCTCTAGCTCACTCAGCTTGGCCAACCTTTTTGCGAACTCCGGGTTGGCCTTCTCACCCTCAATTTCTTCTGCCGCCCTTTCCATCAATTCTTTGAAGGATAGGGTGGGGGGGGGGGGGGGGTTCTTCTGCTTTAAGCTCATCTTGAAGAACCACTCCCGCAGCCCCACTATGAAGGTGAGCTGGAGGGTGAACCCGGGCACCTCTTGGGTGAGAAGGACCTCTTCCTAGAACTGTCAACGTAGCGTTCTAGCGACTCCCTTGGATCTTGCTTAATCTTGAAGAGTGCCTCGACATCCTTCTTCCTCTTCTTCGACATCGAGAAGCGCAGCAGAAAATCTCAACGCAGATCCTCTAAGGACCAGAAAAACCCCATGGGAGCTGGTGGAACCAGTTCATTGTTTTCTCCTTCATAGTGGTGGCAAAGAGCCGACATTGGAAGGCATCTGACATAGGTCTGATAGAGACCATGTCCTTGAACCACTGCAGGTGCAGGACTCGGTCATCCTTGCCAGAGTAGTAAGACATCTCCGGCCCCCTGAACCCCTCTGGAACCGGATCCAAGAGGATCAACTCACAAAAGGGGCTTTCCCCCCAGCTCGGCGAGTGGCTCGCTCTTGCGGAGGAAGCTCGCAGGACTCTGCGCTCGCCATGCTACGGGATAGCCGCCACCCAGGGGGGTATCTCCCACCCACATCTGCTCGACCCCCATTGGGGAGGGGCGAGTGGGGGCCAGATGCCTCCCCGCTCGCCCCCCTTTGGGGCTAGGCGAGTTGGAGTCAGATGCCTCCCCACTCACCCCCTTGGGGCTGGGCGAGTGGGAGCAGGCCGCCTCACCACTCGCCCCCCATTGGAGGCCGGGCGAGTGGGGGCTGATGCCTCCCCACTCGCATCCTCCAACACCTCCTTCCCAGATTGTTGACCGGGAGTGTTATCGCCCATCTGCTGGGGCAGGACCTCCGGACCGCCTCCTCTCTCGTATTCGCCTTTCGTGGCAAAAGCTAGTTGCAAAGTCTGTTGGACCTCCCACTTGAAGTTTTCGAATATCTCTATCGTCACCACAGCCAATGGCGGCTGCGAGTGGCTTGGGTCGGGTCCATCTCCTCCATCTCCAGCCATAGAGCACATCTTGAGATTTTCTATGTTGGTCACTCTCCACGCTCACCGCACCATAAATGTTGAAACCAATACTTGTTCTCTTGTGGAGTTTAGGGTCCCCAAAAAAGGGGGTGACCTCACACTTACTTCTCTCAAGGGAGAGCACTAGGCCAAAGACTTAAGGAACTATGAACATGACCAAGGGCTCGGTGAGGAGGTCCCACCAAACACCCGAAAGATCTTAAAGAGCTTCTCCTCCCAAGCCAATGCTAAGCTTGGGCACCTTTGGAGGCTCTTTTCACCCACCAAAGAAACTTGCGGAGAGAGTAGCCCAAAGTCCAAGTCCCCGCAAAAAGTGCCCCCTTGGTCCTATTTATAGATTTCTTAACTTGGTCTGCCAATAGCCAGATTTTGGACTAAGAGATTACAAAAATATCCCCCTCTTTGGCCTGCTAATAGCCAAATCTCGCTGTTCCGAGATGCTAAATGTAGACCGCCTCCTCTTCTTGGGACTGGGCGAGAGGGGGCATGCCTCCTCACTTGCTTTCCCCCATCCTGGGACTGGGAGAGCGGGAGGCCACCCGCCTCCCCCCTCTCCCCACTCCTTGGGCTAGGCAAGCAGGAGGCCGCCTGCCTCCCCCGCTCGCCCCCCTCCTTGGGATGGGTGAGTGGGAGGCCGCTCGCCTCCCCCGCTCGCCCCCTCCTTGGGGCTAGGCAAACGGAGGTCGCCCGCCTCCCCCACTCACCCCCCTCATTGGGGCTGGGCGAGTGGGAGGCTGCCGACCTCCCCGCTCGCCCCCTCCTTGGGTCTATGCGAGTGGGAGGTTGCCCGCCTCCCCCGCTCGCGCCCCCCTCCTTGGAGCTAGGCGAGCGGGAGGCCTCCAACCTCCCATGCTCGCCCCCTCCTTAGGGCTGGGCGAGCGGGAGGCTGCCCGCCTCCCCGCTCGCCCCCCTCCTTGGGGCTGGGCAAGCGGGAGGCTGCCCGCCTCCCCCTCCCGCACCCCTCCTTGGGGCTGGGCGACCGAGAGGCCGCCCACCTCCCCCTCTTTCCCCCCTCCTTGGGGCTGGGTGGGGGCAAGCAGGAGTCTGCCCGCCTCCCCCGCTCTCCCCCCTCCTTGGGGCTGGGAGAGCGCGAGGCCGCCCGCCTCGCTTGATCGCCCCCCTCCTACGAAATTTGCCCAGAAACTCTCCCGCCCCTCCTTGCCTAGGGCAGTGCTTAAAAATATTGGGCCTAGTGGTTCTGCGAATATAGGGTTATACACAATCCCCCCTCTTTTCAAGCAGGTCACACGCTCGGAAAGAAAAGTCCAACCATGCATATTCGGCGAGTGCTGCTGTGTGGAGTTGTGAGGACTCCACACCATCCCGAAAAAACTTACTTAGCCTCTCAGAGAGGCCAACTTGCCCTACCGGCTAGTGAGAGATCGGTCAGCGAAACCATCTCGGGAGAAAAATTACTTAGCTTCTCCGAGAGGTCAACCTGCCCTGCCGGCCGGTGAGAGCCCGACCAGAATAACCATCTCGGGAGAAAATTTACTTAGCTTCCCCGAGAGGTCAACCTGCCCTGCCGGCTAGTGAGAGCCCGGCCAGCGGAACCATCTCGGGAGAAAAATTACTTAGCTTTCCCGAGAGGTCAACCAGCACTGCCAGCTAGCGAGAGCCCGACCAGTAGAACCATCCTGGGGCTGGGCGAGCGGGAGGCCACCCACCTCCCTTGCTCGCCCCCCTCCTTGGGGCTGGGCGAGCGGGAGGCCGCCCGCCTCACCCGCTTGCCCTCCTCCTTGGGGATGGGCGAGCGGGAGGCC
The DNA here is from genome assembly GCA_033032865.1 of Dactylorhiza incarnata. NCBI lineage: Eukaryota > Viridiplantae > Streptophyta > Magnoliopsida > Asparagales > Orchidaceae > Dactylorhiza > Dactylorhiza incarnata. Next base: position 1,211,777 of record JAWHQI010000067.1, read on the forward strand.
GCCCGCCTCCCCTTCTCGCCCCCTCCTTGGGGCTGGGCGAGCGGGAGGCCGCCCGCCTCCCCTGCCCGCCCCCTCCTTGGGGCTGGGAAAGCGGGAGGCTGCCCGCCTCCCCCGCTCGCCCCTCCACCCCCCCCCCTCCTGGGGCTGGGCGAGTGGGAGGCCTCCCGCCTCCCCTGCTCGCCCCCCTCCTTGGGGATGGGTGAGCGGGAGGCCTCCCCTTCTCATCCTCCTCATACAGAATTTCCCAAAAACTCTCCCGCCCCTCCTTGTCTGGGGCAGTGCTACAAAAATTTGGCCTAATGACATCTTGGGCCCCGGGGATCCTCTCGGTGAATACAGGGTTGTACAATAATCATGATCACAAAACATATTTTGAAAGTAACAAGATCTTTTTCAATTATGTTTAATGTTTGAATTAAAAGATCTTTGATTTTGCATGATTATTATAAATGATCATTTACTTTAACACAGAAATTAAGTACTCACACTCAATTATTCTTGATGATGTAAGTGAGTATTATGAGAAAATTCATTTTCATCCTATTCAAATTATTAATGAGAAAGATTGTATGGTGAATAATGAATACAAATATAAGGAGAAAATATTTTTGGTTATTTTGAAAGATTCAACATGATAGGGCAAGTAACTGTAACAATGAAATTAAAGAAATAAATAAAATGTTGCACATTTTATATTTCAACCAAAGACCCCTAAATAGTTTATTTAAATCCTTTTTTTTAATAATTTTATTTTAGTTTTTATAGTTTCACATAATAAATTTAGAATTCAATTTATAATGATAATATAAGACATTTATAGGCTAAGGATTTAATAAGGATACAAAATAGAAAAGTGGGTAAATAGGTCACTTGAAAATGATATGACTTTTATTCAATTTCTTTCAATTTAATTTATTAGAGTTTTAATCTTATGTAAGATGATTGAGTCATATCATGTTTTGCATAAAGTAACCATAAGGATGTTGGATCAAAAAAGTGGAAAAAAACAAAATTGTACAAACCAAAAAGGAAAAAGAGAATTCTTTTTATTTTAATTTTAGAATTTTTTCCAAAACATATAAAATCTTTTTGAAGGCAAAGATTTTGATAATTAGAGTGGAAAAAATAATTTTCTAGAAATTTGAATATTTTTCATGATTATAATTTAATATGACACAGGCTATCAAATGCAACAACTAAATTAAACAAATAAACAAAAAGTTGTGCATTCTATATTTTAACCAAAACCCCCTTAAATAGCCTATTTAAATCCATGTATTTTTGAAAATATTAGTTTGATAATATAACATAATAAATTTAGTATTCAATTTATAAGTTATTTATAAGTAATAGACTTAAACGGACGAGAGTTAAAGAGAGTATTGAAAGGTCACTTACAAAATGATATGGTTGTTTTTCAAATTCATTCAATTTGATTTATTGATCATTAAGCTTTATGTGATAAAGTTATATTTCAAAATATATAAAGTGGTCATAGCATTTTGATTCAAGAAAATATAAAAACAAACAATACAAAAATTAAGCACAACATGAAGTAGAGTATTGGAATTTCATTTTAATTTTTTTCTGCTTCAAGCAATTTAATGAAACTAATGAATGAGAGATTTAGGTATCCAAAGAGGACCAAGTGGGATGGTTCCTTTTGGAACACAAATACATCGTGTTGGCTTTTGGGGAAATAAGGATGTGTGGACCCTTTCAATTGTCATTAAAGCATCATTCTTAAGTATGGGTCTCCATTCATATCTTGGAAGAACATTATTTTTATTTTTTAAATTTCCATAGTTATTTATTTGAATCTTTGGATAAAAATGACTTTTGAATTTATTATTTAAATGAAATTTATTTGGATTCAAGTTTATGTTGGGAGAAGATTGATGTTATAAATGATAATGATGATAGTGTTTTGGAATTTCATTTACAAGCTTTTGATTTTTTTTCATTCCTTTTGTTTGGATTATTTAAAATATGGAAATTTTTATTCAACTTGCTTTTGGATTTTGCTTGATATTGCGAGTTTTTCTGTTGTGAGTTTTTATTTATAATTTTCTTAAGCAAGTTGATTTTTATTTCTAATTCATATTCTTAATTTTGAGACTATGTCTAGCTTTATTATAAGCAAGTGTGCTATATTTAAGAATTGAGGTTATAGAATTAATATGAGTTTGATAATCATTTCTCAATTCTTCAAATGTTTCATCCATCTCTTTAATTTCAATATTATAATTTTTGCACATAGTACAATTACTTTTTAGAGATGAATTTTCTAAACATAATCTTTCATTTTGTTCTTTCTGAAAAATAACTTCCTTTTCAAGTTCCTTGTAATTTTCTTTTAATTCATTATAATCAATACTAGGTGTGGCAATCTTAAGTAAAGAGCAAGAAGAAGAACTAAACTGATCAAAATCTGATTCTACATTTGCATTTGCTCTTAAACTTTTATTTTCTAAACGTAATTTTGAATTAGCAATTTTTAATTTCTTAATTTTATGTTTAGCCATTTCAAGTATATTAAATGAAGAAATAGAGTTAACAACAAGAAGAGAGGAATTTGTTTTGCTTACATCGCTATTTGGCTTAGAATTTTGATTTGAACCCAAGGTTCCTTTATCATCTTCTTCCTCCTCTTGTCTTAATGCGTTATCTTCTTCCCTTCAACTTGATGTGCACTCCATCGATTCATCAAAAGAGGAGCCTTCTTGAATACATATGCATGCTTGCATATTCTCTAAATCTTGCGCTTGCTCCATACCTACATGAGAAGACGACTATAAATCTCATGAAATTTCCAAATTTTGTATGCAGTAGAAAAACAATAAACCAAGTTGAAAATATCTTGTGACATTGTGCAAAATAAACTATTTATTGCCTTTGCATTTAAATGACATTCCTTTTTATTTAGATTATCTGGTTGTTTTATTATTGTGATATTCCAAACTTCGATATCTAAATACCTAAGAAAATTTTCCATTAGAATTTTCCACACTTTATAATTTTCCCTTCAAATAAAGGTGGTGCTAGTGATTTTTCATTTATATAAAATTTCTCCCCACTAGTAGAAGCGAGATCATGATCATGAAGCGCCATTATTCCTGGTATCATTTTGGAATAACCTCTTTTGATACCACTTTTTGGATCTTAAGGCGCCCTTAGAGGCGGGGGCGGGTGAATATGTAATATACCAAATCCTAATAGACCCCATGATAGTTTTAGGGCACAACATATGGTGAGAAGGGTGAGTGGAGGCAAGGAGATGACCTCGGAGTTTACTAAGTTGAGATGAACTTACATATTGACAAGTGAGTACAAGACAACTTAGGTTAAATTAGTCAAATTGAGCTCACAAGTACTAATTGACCTCACCACCATGTTCCTAACCCTAATAGAGACTCACTTGACCAAAAGCCCCATCAATTGGGCAACCAAATAGGCCAAATTGACTAAAGTCAAACTTAGGTCAACATAACCCTATTCAACACAATTAGACTCAATTGACCCCCACTACCTCAATTGGACTTCACCTAGATCCTCTTAATCATTAAGGGAGGTCCTTAGGTAAATAATCACTAATTGGTTCCACTCAATTTCAAGGAATTGACCAAAGTCAACTCTTTGTCAACATAACCCAAATCAATCTAATCAAGGGTCAATTAACCTCCAATTGGCCAAATTGACTTCACCCCCAACCTTATAACCACATTAAGGATCCATTGGACCCAAAAGCCACATCAAGTGGTCAACCAATCCGCCCAATTTGACCAAAGTCAAACTTAGGCTAATTTGGGTCAAACTCACGGATCAATTAACTCAATTGGAGCCACACCATGGTCCAATAGACTTTGGGTAAGGTCCTATGACTCATGACCATCAAGTGGGGATAACCTTGTTCGATTCAAAAGTGCGCCTCCGAAGTGAAACGAGGGTTGCGGACTATCAGTTACTATTTAGTTGAGGAATTCAGACCGCTAGCAGCGGTCGAGGCCAGACTTCGCCCGTCGCGGCAAATGCCACTCCTGCGACGGGCTTTCCTTTTATTGAAAAGTAGCGGTTACAAATGTGAAAGAACAGAAGCCGGCCGGTCAACAGTTCGCGAGACCTGAAACTCGAGACCGGAGCTCAGACAAGCGAGCTCTTGGATTCGAGTGTGCCTGTCTTGGGAACAGTGCCGCCCCCTATTTATAGGCTTGGGGGCCTGCCCGATCGGGCAGGGATAAAATAACCTCCTGCCCAGGTACAGGAGAAACGGGCAGGCGGTGACGGGATACACAAAGAAGAGAAAGAAAGAGGCCGCGCGATCTGACGGCCTGCCTTCCCGATCTGTCTTGCTTGCGGCTGAGGACGCCGGGACCAAGTCAATAATGCAGACCGCGCGGTTTGGAGATTGAGGTCGCGGTCTGCCCTCTGGTCATGACTCAGCCGATCTTCAAGAGGTAACTCGGATAGCCTTCGATCTGGAGCCCCGACCTGTTCTTCGGGGCTGGAACTTCGAGTTTCTACGGGACAACCCGCGCGGCCTTCTTGCTGAGACCGCGGATGAACTTCCTGCCTTGGCTCTTTGACGATCTTATCTCTTTGGGGGTGATCCTGGAAATGACACCAGGCCGCCCGGCCTGGCCCTTCTTGGACGGGGAACCGCCGATTCCAGGACCCAGCGGCTTGGCTCAAGAGTCCGAGCGGTCTGATAATGGTTCAAACCGAGAAGCGGTTTTCCGGGCAAACATAATCCCCGCATATTTTCAAATCTCAAGAGGATTTCGAAAATATTAGCTTTGACCGGGAGACCGCATCCGACCTGCCTTGAATCCTATAAGAGAGCCAGAGAATTCATTCTGTGGAGTTTTTCTGCGAAATCTCGGGGTATTACTCGCCAGCTGCGGTTAGAGTTTTTAAGACCGGCAATTCTTCAGTAATGGATTTCCTGGACGCCGTGCTAGACCGCGTGGATCCCAGTGGGGACCAGAAGAGGGCGGATGAAAAGAAGCGTGAATCGCCGGAAAAATTGAATAAGGCGAGGGAAAAGCCAGACCGGAAAGACCGTAAAAAGAGAAAGTGGGCCGAGAAGGCCGCAACGGGCAGCTCCAAGCCGGTTGTGGACTTAACGACTTCTAAGACTCCTGCAGAGCCCATGGCGAACAGTTCGGAGCCTCCTCCTGATGATTTGCCGATTTCTCCCAAAGGCCTCAACCAACAGACCGCCAGCCCGCTGAATAAAGAGGAGACCGCTCCTCCTGAAGAAGTTGCTCCAGAAAGCCCTTCGAAGAAGGCCGGAGAGAATGACTCGTTTGGTGTGGAAATCACCCCATCCAGGAACCCTCATTTGCTCGTCCGAGATCTAGAGAAGGAGGCGGTTACCTCCCCAAGGACGGGCGAACAAAACACCCCTTTGTCCGTGGATGACTACCCCAGCCCCTCGAAAGAACTTAGCCCAGCGCCGAGTAAGAGAGAGAGAAAGAGGAAGAAGACCGGGTCTGTTACCGAGCGGATAACTAAGAAAGTCAAGAGGCTGGCCGCTAAGGAAAGGGCGGCCCTTAAGAAACCGACCGAATCCCTCCTCCAGACCAATTCGCGGCTGAAAGAGGAGCTAGGTCTTGCGACTCCTCCACCCAGCAAGTCAAACGAATCGCCGGCCACTCCTGACGCGAAAACGGGCGAACTGCCCCCGGACCCGGCGAGCAGTATATCCTTCAATGGGATCTTCAAAGACATGGATGAGCTGGTGAAGCGAGATCAGTTTCTTGCCAGCCCGACCGCCTCTGACCAAAACGCTCTTGCTACTGACAACACAGCCCGGTCTGAAGAGACCGCTCGGATGGAGGCCGAAGAGCGAGAGGCTGCCGCCCGGACTGCCTTGGAGGTCGAAAAGAAAACGAGGGAACTTGAAGAAGTTCAGCGAGCGCGGGAGGAGGTACCCCCAGCAATGACCGGGAAAGAGATCATGAAGGTGAAGAAGGAAAGGGCGGAACAGGCCTTGAACAAGCCGTCGCGGCCTGATCCTCTTGCGGCAGGTAAGGATTCTACGGACTACAAAGCTGTCCGCTTTTTCATTCCGCGGCCTCGCCATAATAAATTAGTGAACCCGCCGCCGAGCCTCTTTGCTTTTATTTTTTATGACCGCGCGGTTTTTTGCAGATAGCAGCGATCAGACTGTGAAGTCGGGCGACCTTGTGGCCAGCCTACCTCCATTGGTTCCCCTGGCATCGATCCGCGCAACAACTTCGCAGGAAGGGTCACAACTTTTCGAACATCTCGAAGGGGATCTGGCCATCCTGCGAGCCCGTTTGAAAGAGATCGAAGACCGGGAGGCCGCCACTCGGACCGCTCTGGCGCAATCGGAGATTGACAGGAGGTCCAGCACAGAGAAAGTGAAAATCCTGGAGACTCAGCTTGAGGCCGCGCGAGCAGCGGTGGTGGCTACGCGGACTGCTCTAACCGTCCAACTGGAGAAGGAGAAGAAAGCCTCTGCCAAATTTGAGAGTGACTCAAAATATTACCAGGATAAATTCCTGCGCTTAACCAGAGAAGTCGCCGCTGGTCGGCGAACTGTGAACGATGGGGTGGTAGCTGTTAGCCGCCCGACTATTGGAGCGAGCTCAAATCCTCCTTCAGTCCGGGCGGCTGATCCAATGATTGACGAGGCCGCTGCGGTCCCCCGTATGATTGCCGCTACGCGGGTCGAAAGGGATGCCGGGCGGCTTCATTGCACAATCAACCACCTTCATTATCATACAAGCCAAATTTATTCTCTCTTGAACACGACCAGTGACCAGGTCGCGCGACTTCATAGAGAGGATGCTTCCCCAGAGCGCCGTCAGTCGTGATTAATATTTGAATATAACTTGTATTATGAATGTGGTTTGTTGATCTGGACAATATTCTTCTTTACTCTTGTCTTTTATTTGAACAATTCGCGCGGTCTCTTACTTTAACCGCTGTATTTTATGCCTTGTTTAAATCTTATGTTTCATTCGAACCGTTTTCTGATCGGGCGAACTGTGATGTATGCTTACTTCTGTGTTTTCTGGATGCCTTTGCTTCTTTCATTTTTCTGGTGAATCTAACCATATAGGCCATTGACCGCGCGGTTAGATTGTATAGCCGTGTCATGATTTTACTATTCACAGATCATAGAAATCTATAAGTATAGAATTTGCCGAAGTCATTCTCACGATTTCCAGATGGCGCGATCCAAGAACAAGTCGCAGCGACCTGTTAGAGTTAAGGCCGTCCGAGCTGACGCGGCCTTGGCATTCCATTCGGCGGATCATCCGGAATGCCGCCTTACCCAGAACGAACTGGATGACTTCATTGCTAAACACATGGTAGGGAGTAACCTGCTCGCGCGGCTTCCTTTGCGCGACGAGCGGATTAACTCTTCCAGTCCGCACCAGATCGCCATCCCGGTTGACCACTTCGAGTATGGCTTCAAGTTTCCACTGCCGCTTGAAGTCATAGCCATTTTCGACCACTACGGGGTTGTGCCCGGTCAGCTTCCACCGAACTCCATCGCCTCAATATACAGTTTCATCTCGTACCTGCGGTTCGAGAGGATCCGGTTCTCCCTCGACCTGTTCAGAAAGTTCTTCTCAGTGCGGGCGGTCTCCGACTCGGGGACTTCAACTTACAGGGGGCACCTTTACTTCGGCTGCCACGGGCTGAAGATTGTTAATCTGGCGAACAAAGTCTCCGACTGGTCGGAGCGGTTTGTAATGCTCGAAGGCAACTTCGGACTGTTGCAGACCAACCCGCAAGTCCGGGGGGAAGAAGTTTTCCAGATCCCCCAGGTCGGCAAGATCGAGGCGGACACCTTCGCGTTCCTTGAGAAGGAGCGGCTTGATATCAACCACTACATCCCGCTTTTCTCGGAGCTTGAGAACATTCTCCCCGAACATAGTAAGTTCTTCTAGACCGCCTTTATATGACCGCGCGGCCTTCTTTACTTATACTCTTGATTTTATTTTGCAGCCGCCCATATCGTTCCAGCGAACAAGCCGGTCACGCCGGCCGGCCCAGTTTTAACCCAGAGGGAGAAGAGGCAGCGGCGAAAGAGGTCGCCATCTTCGGAGGAAGAGGGCCCGACCTCTTCTGACGATTACGAAATCCTTCGTTCAAGTGGGAACCCGCCCGACCTGCAGGGCAACCCGACCGTCCTTTGGCACAGGGATGGAAGTCGGATCCGGGTATCCACCGCGCTCCCTCCGTGGGGGAGTGAAAAGATTGACCGCCACGCCCTAGCCGCCGGGGCTGCCTTATATGGTCGAAAGACTTTGAAGAGGCTGAGGAATACTCCTGAGGAAGAGCTCCCTCGGTTAGCGGCTCAGGCCGGTGCGTGGGGATTTGCGGCCAACCACTTTATGGCCTTGTCGTTCAAGCGGCTGGTTTCCGTCCAAAAACACCTGGAGAAGAGATTCGAGGGGCAGGCCGCGGAGATCACGCGGCTTCAAGAAGAGAACGCGCGGCTTCAAGAAGTCGTGGCGGTGAGTTTTTTCAAAAGACAATGCGGTCCCTTTTGTTCAGCCCGGGCGGCCTGATTCATTTTTCCTTTTTCTTGCAGAAGCAATATGAGATGACCAACCCGTCCTTCCAGGACGAGGTGCTGCCCCATGTGGCCCAAGGAATCAACAAGGCCCTGGGTCTTATGGAAGATCGGGGCGGTCTGAGCGAAGGGTTCGAGGGTACCACCTTCTCCGACCTCTTCCCCACCTTGAAGACTCAACTCGATGAAATCGGCCGAAGGCGCAAAGGGAAGACCAAGGTGGGCGAGGAGGCTGAGGCTGACGCGGGCAGAGAGGTCGTGCTTCATCAAGGAGGAGATGGAAGCGGTGAAGCCGCCGATGAGGTCGATGCGGACAATGAAGCCGGTGACGCTGATGAGGACGATGAAGATGACCTATCCTCTGGGACCACTGGCTCCGCCAGTAGGACCGGGCGATCAAGTTCCAGCGGTTCGTCGGATTCTTCTTCGTTCAGCGAAGGCTATTCGCCGGAGATTGACATCGAAGGCCTGACCTCAAGTCCGCCTGTCAAGAAGCGGAAAAAGTCGGCAGACTAGTGCTCTCGTTTTACTTTTTAACTTTTGTAACCGCCGGTTTCTTTTTGTTAACCGGGCGGTCAGTACTTTTGTAAACATATTTTTGAAGAAATGAATAGAAATTTCTTACCTGTCTGGTTGTCATTCTGCTGTTACTTACTTGTGATTGATATCTTGTCTTTTTCTCTCCTTCTTCTCTTTCGCTTCTTATAATTTAGCCGCGCGGCTATCCTGATCCAAATATAGATGACGATTGAGGATCTTGGGTGGTTTATATTTAGGTCGCGCGGTTACTCCCTTTTTTTTTTTAAAAAATCTCAGGATGTCCGATTTCTTGTGCGATCATAGTGTTAGGCCGAGCGGCCCCTTATTTAAAAAGAGAGATACCACGTCCTTGTTGATGCAAGTAATGATCTTTTAACTTTGAGCGATTTTGAAATCAATCCGGGCGAACAACGCATTGCATCCAAAGATAACTTTTGCTAGGAAGTCAGTCAACCCGACCGGTTAAAATATAAACTGAACGGTGATATACTCAATTCCAGAGACAACCAGATTTGATTAATTTGAAGTATTGATAGGTTCGCTCGGTCAGACTGCAATCCGGACAATCATATGATTTGAATTTAGAAATGCCTAACTCGTTATCGGACGGATAGATAGATAAGTCCGACCGGTCAGGATGAAATCTGAGCAATTACATGTTAGATCCAGAAATACCAAACTTATAAAAGATGATTAAATCCGCCTGGTTTGAATGCCACCCGGGAAATAGATGATTAGCTTTAGAAGATTTCCAACTTGTACAATATTGATAAGACCGCACGGTTGCATAATAACCCGGGTAATCATATGCTTTGCCAGAAAATATTCCAACTTGTAATATATTGATAAGACCGCCCGGTTGCATAATAACCCGGGTAATCATATGCTTTGCCAGAAAATATTCCAACTTGTAATATATTGATAAGACCGCCCGGTTGCATAATAACCCGGGTAATCATATGCCCAGATTCAGAAATACTTTCCTTAATAGACGACGGGCATACCCGCCCGGTTTGAATATAACCCTGGTGATAACATGATCAGTTTCAAAAGATGACTTAACCTATGTTCAGTCAGACCGCTAGGCCTGAAATACTCAGACCGCATGGTCTTAATACCACAACCTCTTATTGGGGTAGACGAACACCTGCACCTATTCAACCAGACCGATCGGCCTGAAAAACTCAAACCGTCCGGTCTTAATATCACAACCCCTTTATTGGGGTAGACGAACACCTGCACCTGTTCTAACAATATTCTCCTTGAGTGGTCCATATAGAAAATCATCAGAAGTGAATGCCTCCCTGTAGGGAAGAAGAATAATCCTACAGGCTCAAATGACCAAGTGGGCAGGTGGGCCTCGGCGGCGAACATTGCTTTCCTCAAGTGGTCATAAGAGCTGTAGGGAAAAGAGAAAAAATATGTACAGACTCAGATGACCAAGTGGGCAGGTGGGCCTCGGCGGCGAACATTGCTTTCCTCAAGTGGTCATAAGAGCTGTAAACGACTCATCCGCTCTCTTGCCTAGGGTTACAAGCCGAATTGATCAATTGGGCAGGTGGGCCTCGGCGGCGAACATTGCTTTCCTCAGAGAGATCAACTCAGTTGTGGGCCCAACTAGGTACCGTTTCGAGAGTACCTAAGAGTATTCGATGGTCACAGACTATGATGATCAGTTGGGCAGGTGGGCCTCGGCGGCGAACATTGCTTTCCTCAGAAAGATCATCAAAGCTGTAACTATATCCCTTCGGGGCATGATAGAGCTGACAATCACCTAGACCTCCCTTGATGCAGGGGTGTGTCAGATATCGGCCGGGATCCAAAGTTCTGAAGACCACCGCAGCGGAATTGGCAAGCTACCACTACATGTGTGCGAAAACTCCCCGCATCACATGGTCTTGGTGGGTTTTACGCTACGACTACAATCCGAGGGGGTTCGAGCAGAATTTGGCGATATCTCAGAGGTTCGGGGAGTGAGATATGTGTGTTTATATTTATGATGCGGAGAACCATCATACAAGAAGGAAATGTCAGTATAGGGCTTTTTATTCAATACCAAAAAGAGATGTAAAGAATAAAAGAAATAGTTTCAAGGATAGAATCGTTTGAGATCGTCACCGCTCCACGTGCGTGGGATGTCTTCTCCTTTGTTGGTTTGGAGACGGTAGGCCCCGTTCTTAGATACTTCTTTGATGATGAAAGGTCCTGCCCAATTAGGATCCAGCTTTCCAACATTACCAGACCTCGCTGCGGCATCCACCTTCTTTAACACCAAATCCCCGATTACAAACTGCTTCACTCTGACATTCTTATCAAAATATTTTGCCATTCTCCTTTTAACTTCTTCCTGCCTGATTGTTGCTTCATCCTGAAGTTCCTCGATTAGATCAAGATTATGCATGAGGGCCTCACCATTTTCATCTATCCAGGATTCTCCTCCTTCTTTGGCGTAAATAACCCTTGGAGTGACCACCTCGAATTCCACAGGGACAACAGCTTCCGAGCCATGAGATAATTTGAAAGGTGTCTCCCCGGTAGCCGAAGACGGAGTAGTACGAAGGGTCCACAGGATGGAAGGAAGTTGGTCCGCCCAATTCCCTTTCTGGTTTAAGACTCTTTTCACCAAAAGCTGCCGAATTTGCCTGTTTGCCGCCTCCACTTGACCATTGGTCCTTGGATGGTGTACTGAGGCAAACCGAAGATCAATTCCTATCTGATCACAGAAGTTTATCATCTCTGGATTGTTGAATTGTGGGCCATTATCGGTGACGATTGCCAACGGAATTCCATGTCGGCAGATAATCTCTCCCCAGACGAAGTTTCTGACAATTTGGGTGGTAGTTCTTGCTAATGCTTTTGCTTCGATCCACTTACTGAAATAATCGATCATTACCAGGATAAAGCGACGTTGTCCGCTGGCCATTGGGAAAGGCCCCATAAGATCCATTCCCCATACTGCAAAAGGCCATGGCGCAGTTATTGACCTGAGTGACTGAGCAGGCAAATGTTGAAGAGGAGCGAACTTTTGACACTGGACACATCGCTTGGCGAAGGCTTCAGCATCCTTTCTCATGGTTGGCCAGAAGTATCCTTGCCGCAGAATCCTTTTTTCTAAGGTTTTCGCCCCTGAATGGCTACCACACTCCCCAGAATGAACTTCCTGAAGTATGAGCGGGATCTCCTCTTCTGAAACGCACCGTGCCGAGGGAGAAATCAAAGTTTTTCGGTACAAGACTCCTGCTATCAAGTAGTAGTACGCCGCCTTTCTTCTGAACCTATTTTTGTCCTTGATTGATGGATGATATTCTCCTTTTGTTAGAAACAATTCGTAGGGGTCTTTCCAAGAAGGATGTTGATCGATCTGCATGAACTCTTCTTCCTCTGTCTCCTCTGTTGCCGGATGAAAAAGTTCTGAGGTTACTCCCCCTGATGGAAGACCAAATTTTGACAATTCGTCTGCCTCTTCATTCTGCGTTCTCGGAATGTGCTCGATGATGAAGGATTTGAATCTCCCGATTTCTTTCTTAGCTAGGAATAGATATTTTCTCAACATCGGTTCTCTTGTCTCGTAGTTCCCCAGAACCTGCGAGGCCATTACAAGAGAATCAGTTTTCACATGAACATGTTCTATCCCAAGCTCCTTTGCGAGTCTCAAACCAGCCAAGAATGCTTCGTATTCGGCCTGGTTATTTGTAACTGAAAAGAAGAATTTGATGGCCTGCTCCAGCCTAAAGCCATTTGGACTGATCAGAACCACCCCGGCTCCCACGGAGTTTCTACCAGAAGCCCCATCCACATAAATGATCCAAGCAAAAGGAGATTGCACTACCTGCTCTGGATTAGACTCCATTGTGTCTACCAAGAAATCTGCCAATACTTGTGCCTTTATTGCCGTTCTGGGAGTGTACAATATTTCGAACTCGCTTAGCTCGATTGCCCATTTGGCCAACCTTCCTGAATGTTCCGGCTTCTCCAAGACATTCCTCAGTGGATGATCTGAAACCACCTGAATAGGATGAGCTTGAAAATAGGGGCGGAGCCTTCGTGATGACATGACTAAAGCCAAGGCTAATTTCTCCAGGATTGAATATCTAGTTTCTGCATCTTTAAGGATATGGCTGACATAGTATATCGGAAACTGTTTCTTTTTCTCTTCCCGAACCAGGACAGAGCTTATCGCATCAGGGCCTACCCCCAAGTACAAGAATAGTGTTTCTCCTTCGCGAGGGCTTTGAAGAAGGGGGGTTGAAGTTAATTGCTTTTTCAATTGTTCGAAAGCATTATCGCATTCCTCGTTCCATTCAAACTTAGATCCTCCCCTAAGTGTTTTGAAGAACGGAGCGCTTTTATCTCCCGATTTGGAAATGAATCGGCTCAATCCTGCCAACCTTCCACCAAGTTGCTGTACCTCTTTCGGATTGCGAGGAGGGGTCATGTCTAGGATGGCTTTTACTTTATCTGGGTTCGGTGCGAGACCATCAGGAGTGAGAAGATGTCCAAGAAATTTCCCCTTGTTCGCCCCGAACACGCATTTCGAGGGGTTTAATTTTAATTTGAACCTCCGTAGAGTAGCGAACGTCTCTACGAGGTCTTCCAGATGGATTAAAAAAGTTTTACTTTTTAGAAGGAGATCATCAACATATACTTCCAGATTTCTCCCTTTTTGTTTTTCAAAAACTGTGTCCATCATCCTCTGATATGTTGCCCCCGCATTTTTGAGGCCGAAAGGCATGACGAGATAACAATAACATCCATCATTGGTAATGAAGGATGTATGCGGGATATCAGGCTTATGCATCTTAATCTGGTGATAACCAGAAAATGCATCTAAAAAACTCATAAAATTATATCCCACCGCGGAATCTACCAAAACATCTATCCGAGGCAAGGGATAACAATCCTTGGGGCATGCTTTATTGAGTTTAGTGAAATCAACACACATACGCCATTTCCCCCCAGACTTTTTCACCATCACTACATTCGACATCCAGGTGGGGTACTGGATTTCAGAAATGAAATTGGCCTTAAGAAGCTTTGCAACTTCTTCTTTGATAGGTACCGCCAGCTTAGTTGCTACCTCCCTCTTCTTCTGTTGGATTGGCTTGAACTCCGGAGAAACATTGAGGTGATGGCACGCGACATCTGGATCTATTCCAGGCATGTCTTCCGCCGACCAAGCGAAGATGTCCAAGTTATTCAGCAGGCAGGAGGTTAACTGGAGCTTTTCCTCTTCTGATAGCTCGGCGTTGATGATCAGCTTCTTCCCTTCCCCTTCAACAATGGGGATCTCTTGGGTCTCCTGGGCAGGTTCCAGGTAGGTCCCTTTCCGTTCCACGCTCCCCTCAGCTTCTTCAGGGAGTTCGGACACCTCTTGGATGTCATTCTGGGCCTTGTGAAGTGGTGCCTCGGTGATCACATTAACTGTCTTCACATAACATTCGCGTGCCACCTTTGGATCGCTCCGGATCCGGTACTGACGCCCCTCAGCAGCGAATTTCAAGGCCAAATGGAAAGTAGATACCACCGCTCTGTAAGCATTCAGGATTGGCCTTCCGAAAATTGCGCAGTAGCTACTTGGGGCTTCCACTACTACGAAGTTCACCAACTTTGTTATGCCCCCTAGTGATACCAGAAGCTTCACGCACCCTTCTACTTCCTTCTTTTCTCCTGAGAAGCCATAGAGGGGGCCTTCCGTAGAGAGTAAGGCCTTTCCAGTCTTGAGGGCCTCAAACGTTTGGCGAAAGATGAGATTAACTGAGCTGCCTGTATCGATCAAAATTTTGTGCACTGCGTAATTCTCAATAACCGCCTTTATCACCACCGCGTCATCGAACGGATTCGCATTCGGGGAGAGATCTTCCTGGCCAAACGTAACAACCGTCCTTTCCGGGGCAGAAGTGGAGGCAACTGCCACTTCTTGCTTTGTAACTCTCCCGATGCTAGATTTTCGGGAGGATTCTATCCCTGCCCCACCATGGATGCAATAGATGTTACCGAGAGGGCCAACATCATTCACCTCTATGCATTCGGCTGCAGGATGTATATCCCCATAACTACCGGCCTCCTCTACATCAGCACACTCCCATGTTACTTCGACTGCCTCCTTCTTCTTCTCAGCTCGTGGTTCAACCGGAGTTTCTTGCCGAATCAACCCCCGAAGCTTTCCCTCTTTCAGGAGTTTTTCTATCAACCACCGGAGGGCCCGGCAATCTTCAGTTAGATGCCCCTCTTCTTTGTGATATTCACAGTAAAGGTTTGGGTTCCGATTGCGAACTTCTGATTTCAAAGGAGGGGGCCTTTTAAAGTCAGGCCTCTTCTGAAGAATCTGCACGACCTCATTCATGGTAACGTTGAGCGGGGTGAACGAATCTTGTGATTCATCATATCGGATGGATGGGATAGGTGGAGATGGTTGTGTGATGTATTGTGGCAGATATACGGGCATGATTTGCGGGACTCCCATGGGTTGAGTGGGTGCGATGGCCAACGGCGGCTTCTGATCCTGAAACCGTTGATGGCCAATGAATGGTTGCTTGGGCTTAAGATTCCTTCCCCTTTGAGCCCGAGGCTCGAAATCAGGCCGAGACGAGTGATTATAACGTTGCTGATGGGTTGATGCAGAATTGAACTGATCGTTGTCGCTGAGCAACTTGGCAACGTAACCCGGATTAGTCTTTTCCCCCCTGATGAATTTGTTTGCCAGACTAATCATTTCTTGATATGTCTTTGGTTCCCTGATTTGGGCTTCAAACTTCAGTGGCCCCTCCCTAAGGCCATGCATTAGTGCGACCCTATATAACTCCGGATCGACGTTTTGTACCTCCATTATTTCCCTTTGGAAACGATCGACAAAACGGGCCCACGTTTCGTTTTCTTGCTGTCGTATCTCGAATAGGGCTGCCGGTCCATTCTTCCTCTTCTTAGAGGTAGAGAATCGAAGCAGAAATTCTCTACGTAACTCCGCAAAGCATCTGATAGATCGAGGATGCAATCCATAGAACCATTCTCTGGCCTGCCCATCAAAGGATGTCACCAGGAGCTTGCACTTTGTTGCATCAGTGATGGTCCTCAGAGCAACAGCTGATTCAAATGCCTGGAGGTGTATTGCTGGATCGGACTCCCCACTATATGCTGACATACGTGGTTCTCGAAAGTTGTTTGGGGCCGGCTCTCCTCGGATTTCGTCGGTGAAGGGAGAACTCTCCTCGGCATCCTCATACAGGGGGAAAGCAGAGTTATAAGGGACCTCGGCTGCGGTCATTGGCGGACAGGCCGCATGATAGGAGCGGGCAGGTGCTCCAGTCGGATATGATTGGAAGGCGGCGACCTCAGGCGGATAGGGAAAATGAGCGGCCTGAGAGGTCGCCCCTTGAAAGTCAAGGACCCGAGCTGGCATACATCGCGCGGCCTCTTGGTAGAGATTCGGACGGTCCGCGGAACCTTCTTGTGGTGGTCGGGAATGAGCGACTTGCGCGAACGGATATGGAGGTGGAGGAGGTAGAACAGGAGTGACCGCCTGGGGAGCCGCGGCCTGCTGAGGGGCTAACCGCTCGGTTAGTAGAGTTAGGGCCTGAGTGATTGCGTCCAGACGCTGATCAGTCGCCTGCCGAGCCTGGTCGGCCTCTCTCTTTGTCTGCTCCAGAGCTTCCCACAAAGAGTCTTCACTGTGGTCGGATCGGTCTCTTGGAGGGAGCTGGCGGTCTGACATTCTGAACCAAAGATTTCGCTGACAGTCTGCGATCTGAAGGTCGCGTGTTTCTGTTCGATTCAAAAGTGCGCCTCCGAAGTGAAACGAGGGTTGCGGACTATCAGTTACTATTTAGTTGAGGAATTCAGACCGCTAGCAGCGGTCGAGGCCAGACTTCGCCCGTCGCGGCAAATGCCACTCCTGCGACGGGCTTTCCTTTTATTGAAAAGTAGCGGTTACAAATGTGAAAGAACAGAAGCCGGCCGGTCAACAGTTCGCGAGACCTGAAACTCGAGACCGGAGCTCAGACAAGCGAGCTCTTGGATTCGAGTGTGCCTGTCTTGGGAACAGTGCCGCCCCCTATTTATAGGCTTGGGGGCCTGCCCGATCGGGCAGGGATAAAATAACCTCCTGCCCGGGTACAGGAGAAACGGGCAGGCGGTGACGGGATACACAAAGAAGAGAAAGAAAGAGGCCGCGCGATCTGACGGCCTGCCTTCCCGATCTGTCTTGCTTGCGGCTGAGGACGCCGGGACCAAGTCAATAATGCAGACCGCGCGGTTTGGAGATTGAGGTCGCGGTCTGCCCTCTGGTCATGACTCAGCCGATCTTCAAGAGGTAACTCGGATAGCCTTCGATCTGGAGCCCCGACCTGTTCTTCGGGGCTGGAACTTCGAGTTTCTACGGGACAACCCGCGCGGCCTTCTTGCTGAGACCGCGGATGAACTTCCTGCCTTGGCTCTTTGACGATCTTATCTCTTTGGGGGTGATCCTGGAAATGACACCAGGCCGCCCGGCCTGGCCCTTCTTGGACGGGGAACCGCCGATTCCAGGACCCAGCGGCTTGGCTCAAGAGTCCGAGCGGTCTGATAATGGTTCAAACCGAGAAGCGGTTTTCCGGGCAAACAAACCTACCCACCAATTTGACCAAGTCAACCTAAAAATCAATCATGGTCAACATAAGGCTTAAAGGAAGAAATCAAAAGACCAAATGAAATCCAAGTAGACCAAGGCCCCACCCATGCCTAACCAGCAGGCCACACACCTATTGGCACACCCTACATCTAAATTTGGGGAGAGAAGGTAAGCATGGGGGCAAAATTTCCATTCCCTCTCACCCCAAAGAGCTTAAGGGGAGAAAAGCATTTTTGAGTAATGGAGCTTCCATGGCCCTTTACCTCTTTGCCCAAGCCTATAGCCGACCCCTCAGGCCACGAGCAGTCTTTTCAGGGCATGGAAGCCACTCAACAACAAAGGTGAGGTTGTACAACCCATGACTGAAACACCCTACTTCCCATCCTCTCAACACAACCATCACACTCTTTATTTGACCCTTCCATCATATTCAGAGGGCTCTTAGGAGGAGAGCCGACCATTGAGAAGAAGTCCATAGGTGGAGAATCAACAGATCAAGCAAGCTCATCGGAGATGGAGAAATTCATGGCCACCCGTCGGAACACCCGCCGCGGAGCCACAATTGAGGTATGTTTCTCCTCCTCTCCCTCTGTGCTAGCTCTCTAGTTCATAAGGCTGAGAAATCAGGCTTGATTGTGCCACAATCCATGTGAGATAGGTGAGAAATTCCCAGCATTTTCTCCTTGCTCGGTTTCGTTAGAGAGGCGGCTTCCGGCCGGCTTCTCGCCACCAAATGACAGCCACCATCTCAATGGAGGTGGTGGTGGTGGTGGTGGTGGTCGGCCATGGTGGTGGCCGGATGTCCAAGAAATTGACTTGGAAGTAAGCCCAAGATGGGGAAATCTTGTCCCTTGGCTGGAGGAAGGAGACGAAATCGCAGCCTTCCATTTCCACGGCTGATGGTTACCCACGTACCACATTATATTAATTGAAATAATTATCACACATTTATCAGTTAATTACTTCCCAAAATTATACCACTTAGAGGCATTTTTAGACAAAAGTGCCTGAGACACCTTTTGTAAATCTTGAGGTCTACTGTCCATATGGATTTAAATCACCAGGTTTGGGGGCATACATCTCTTTGTAGGGTCATTCTCCTGAGGTGTGTCCTAAAGGGGGACCAGTCATTATTTTATAAATCTAGACCACATAGATGCTTGGATAGGCCTAATATTTTGGATTTTAGGGTTTATGAACAACATTTTTGGGCAGTAGACCCTCTGCCCAAAGATCAGAATTTTTGGGCAACATTTTTCTAAGGTTTTGTGATAAATATGATTTTTTATATTATTGAAATTAATGTGGTTAAATAATTTCAAAATGGCCCAAATCTTGGGTGATATGTTTTTTTAGGTCATAAATTATCACATGTAAAAATATGAGGTCATTTGGACCACTGTAGAATAGTATACACTTACACATATGAAGGATGAGGTATGGAAGGGTGGTGTGCATATAGCACCTTTGGGTATTTTGTGAAATTATCACCAATGGATTTTTATATGCCCATGATTGGGTAATCCGCATATTATGATGAAAGGTATCATCCCTAGAAAAAATTATGATTTTTGGAATGAAAAATCCTAGGTATTTAACTTATAAAAAAAATGTCACATAAGTGTATTAATCAAATAAAAGTGACTAAATTACTTAGGATAAGCCTGATTTTCTGCCTCATGATGATTTAGAGTAATCAATATCTCTGGGAATTTTATTGGGATTTTTGAAGTTGATATTATTAGCTATTTGATTATAATTGTATATGTCGCATAAAAGTATAAATGAAATAAACATGTTTTAATATCCAGAAAAAAATCCAATTTTCTGTCACATGATACTTTATGTTGAAATACATCTATGGAAATTTTGATAGGATTTTTTGAAGTCATTCACAGTGTAAATTACAAAAAATGTTCGTTGTCACACTTATGTATTAGTGAAAGTTTTAGAGTTAATATTATCTGGAAAATTTTGAAAGTTTGGCTAGACTGTTTTGTTGGAACCTTAGTTTTGATTTGAGTTAGGATCCCCCTTAAGTATCTAGGTTTATATCATAACTCATCCTATAAATCAGATTAAGAAATATAATAATAAGCTAATTAATATAAGAGAAAATAATATAAGAGAATATATTATAAGAGAAATTAATATGAAATAATATAAGAAAAATATTATATTTCATATAAGCTAGCTGCGTTCGACATTTGTCGAACGACGCTCAGCTATTGTCGAGCAGCGCTCGACATCTTATTTTACAGGCGGTCGACGAAATGTAGAACGGCGCTCGACAAATTTCTATCAGGCCAGCGCTCGACAAATTCCAGTCAGAATAAATCTCAGCAGCTAAAGCATTCTCTGAACGGCGTTCGACGAATCCAGAAGAGCTCGACAAATATGTTGTCAGCAATATTTTTATACAGCTGGACTAACATTAATTTACTCATGCTTTTCTGATATAGCCTTTGCAAGCAATAAAGTTTATAGCCGTTTTCAGAAGAGTAAAAGACGGAAACTGATCTTCCCAAGGAATCAAATTAAAGAGACTTTATCTCTTTCCTTATTCTCGGGCAAGAATTCAAATACCTTTTCCAGATTATATATATTAAAGAAGAGAGCAGAAAATATATACATAGACATATAGAGACAGGCATATAGAACAGATATACCTCTCTACAGGAAACATCTTTTGCCTAACATCTTCTTGAAGATTATACACATCCTGAGACAACAATCACAACCATTTGCTCAGGATCATCACTGCATAAGAAGAAGTGCTTGTACAATCAAGAGAAGGAGCCTCCAGAACTGTCACCAATCTATATCAGACAGGGGTGGTCTTCTTCAACATCATCATCAAGATCCAACTCACTACCAATCAGGATCTTCAAGAGTCTTCCTATACAGAGA
Organism: Dactylorhiza incarnata; assembly: GCA_033032865.1. Taxonomy (NCBI): domain Eukaryota; kingdom Viridiplantae; phylum Streptophyta; class Magnoliopsida; order Asparagales; family Orchidaceae; genus Dactylorhiza; species Dactylorhiza incarnata. The sequence continues at coordinate 1,232,386 of JAWHQI010000067.1, forward strand.
AGAATATTATATTTTTCCCTTTCCTTTTCTCCCATCTTGTACAGGGTTATTACTCCCTTCAAAAGTGAACTCTCGGTGACAGGTCACCTTAGCAAAAACCTGACTGTGGTGAATTGGGCACCTGATCAAACCTCCATTGGTGTAAGGGCACCTGATCAAAAATCCTAGTGGATTCCTACCAAGGGTGGTAGAAGAGTAGTCTACCCAGATTTGGGGAACTACTATATTTCTTTGTGTCACCTGGAATGCTTCTTGTTTATGCTTTATTTTATTTCCTGTGCTGTGTTATTTATGCACTCTAGCTGTTTGCGTTTATTACTCAGCAAACACTTATATATATATCATTATTTTGAAACTAAAACTTAAGCAAGAGCTTTAAACTTATAATAAGAACTAAACTCACTTTCAATTGGTATCAAAGCAGGTTGATTTTTCACACAGGCTAACACCTGAAATCACAAAGATCACATAGTTCTTAAATTTGTTCTAAAAGTTTTTCAAAATGACACAAGACTTTTTATTTTCAGATCCACCTGTTTGTAATCTAGATAGATTCACTTTATGGCAAGTTAGAATCAAACTATATATGAATGCCATAGATGAAGAAATTTACAAATCTATTTTGACAGGGCCTATTTATGTTGGCGCTGATATATCTTCTTCAAAGAAAACTACCACTGATGCAGAGGCAAAAGCTGTACAGATCTTGACTCAATCAGTGTCAAAAGACACTCTTCAAAGAGTTGAAGACTGCACTTCTGCAAGAGGAATTTGGAACTCCCTCTCTAGGATGGTAAATGAACCTTCTTCCATCTCTTCAACTGATTGTATTTTTGATGCAGAACCATCAACAAACCTAAGTGAAGAAGAAGAGGAAGAAGAACTCAGAGCTAGAGCTTTCTGCATGATGGCCATAAATGAGTCATACCAAAATCCAGATGCAGAAGTAGAATTAGGAAAGGTAAATAAGGTAAAATCAAATCACAACTCTACCTCTAAAACTGTTTTTAAAATAACTCTCACGGATTCAATAACAATAGACAAAGAAATTAAAAGGAAGTTAACAAACATAAATTATTCAACTTCTGAAAATAATAAAACTGAAGAAAAATCAAAGGCACAAAATAAATCAATTAAGGATAAATTGCTTAATGATTGTCAAGAAAACTTTAAAATAATTTCAAACATATATTTTAATGACTACAAAAGAAAACTTTCAATTAGCATTAAAAATCAGATTTTAAAATTCTTAAAACATATATTCTAATAGAATTTTCAAAAGGTATTAAAAAGTTTTTTTTTCTCCATTAAACTCCATTCCTAAATAAAATAAAAGTTATAGGAAAAACAATGTCAGATAACTTCATATTCTTACAGACTTCTCTAAGTCAGTTTGAGCATTCTACTGTAGCTGCACTGATCAGAAATGATCAAAGCACTGAGTGTGAGTCTCTTCTGATAAGGGGATTCTATGAGAAAGAAGATGTCTGACATCTCTTAAAATTCATTAACAGCTGTAGCAATTCATATATTAAAACCTTATAGGATAATAAAGTTACCTAAGTGAGAGAGAAAATGAGTAGCTCAAAACCCCAAATAAGATTTAATCTCTCTAATTACAAAGGTGGCTGCAATTAAAAATTTTAATTAAGATCTTAAGAAATTAAAATCTAGGAAAGCAGAGTGGCTCAAATAATTTTAAAAGGATGAAAAATTATTAAAGCCCAAGTGAGAGAGAAAATGAGAAATCCAGAGAAACCAAGTGAGAGAGAAAAGGAGAATATAAAAAATAAAACTGCCGGCATCCTAAACCAAATAGGGGAAGAGTACCAGGCCACTAGTTTTAATTTGATTTAGGATCCCAACTCAAATAGGGGGAGATTGTTGGAACCTTAGTTTTGATTTGAGTTAGGATCCCCCTTAAGTATCTAGGTTTATATCATAACTCATCCTATAAATCAGATTAAGAAATATAATAATAAGCTAATTAATATAAGAGAAAATAATATAAGAGAATATATTATAAGAGAAATTAATATGAAATAATATAAGAAAAATATTATATTTCATATAAGCTAGCTGCGTTCGACATTTGTCGAACGGCGCTCAACTATTGTCGAGCAGCGCTCGACATCTTATTTTACAGGCGGTCGACGAAATGTAGAACGGCGCTCGACAAATTTCTATCAGGCCAGCGCTCGACAAATTCCAGTCAGAATAAATCTCAGCAGCTAAAGTATTCTCTGAACGGCGCTCGACGAATCCAGAAGAGCTCGACAAATATGTTGTCAGCAATATTTTTATACAGCTGGACTAACATTAATTTACTCATGCTTTTCTGATATAGCCGTTGCAAGCAATAAAGTTTATAGCCATTTTCAGAAGAGTAAAAGACGGAAACTGATCTTCCCAAGGAATCAAATTAAAGAGACTTTATCTCTTTCCTTATTCCCGGGCAAGATTTCAAATACCTTTTCCAGATTATATATATTAAAGAAGAGAGCAGAAAATATATACATAGACATATAGAGACAGGCATATAGAACAGATATACCTCTCTACAAGAAACATCTTTTGCCTAACATCTTCTTGCAGATTATACACATCCTGAGACAACAATCATAACCATTTGCTCAGGATCATCACTGCATAAGAAGAAGTGCTTGTACAATCAAGAGAAGGAACCTCCAGAACTGTCACCAATCTATATCAGACAGGGGGAGTCTTCTTCAACATCATCATCAAGATCCAACTCACTACCAATCAGGATCTTCAAGAGTCTTCCTATACAGAGAAGAACATTATATTTTTCCCTTTCCTTTTCTCCCATCTTGTATAGGGTTATTACTCCCTTCAAAAGTGAACTCTCGATGACAGGTAACCTTAGCAAAAACCTGACTGTGGTGAATTGGGCACCTGATCAAACCTCCATTGGTGTAAGGGCACCTGATCAAAAATCCTAGTGGATTCCTACCAAGGGTGGTAGAAGAGTAGACTACCCTGATTTGGGGAACTACTATATTTCTTTGTGTCACCTGGAATGGTTCTTTTTTATGCTTTATTTTATTTCCTATGCTGTGTTATTTATGCACTCTAGCTGTTTGTGTTTATTACTCAGCAAACACTTATATATATATATGTCATTATTTTGAAACTAAAACTTAAGCAAGAGCTTTAAACTTATAATAAGAACTAAACTCACTTTCATGTTTTTATATCATTATAAATATATGATAAGTTTTCCAGAATTTTTGAATGAATATTATTGGTACTTACTGTGTAATGTGACATATTGGCCTAAATATTTAAATATTGAATTAATGGTCATAAACACTATGGAAAATTAAGAAATTCATTCAGTCATATTATTTCACCATTATATTCCACTGATAAAATATTTGGAGTACATTGAATTATTTAACTGGTACTTCTTGTGTAAAGTGAGGAGTGCCTTATCTTCAAAGAATTTTAATTCATGGCCAAATTAATTAGGAAAATTATGAATTTCAGACCATCCCTTAATTTGGTTATGATGAACCTATGATATAAATTTTAGGGCATTTCGCCAAGTTATAGTGAAGTTCACATCATAGAGATCAACCTAGTTAAATTCTTGAGTTGGTCTGCGAATAAGAATTAATTGAGGTAATGTTTAGACTAGCCAGAACATATAGAAATTGAGTGTAATTTGGAATACATAGTTAGGGCATCCATAATAGCAGCCCATATAAATTTTAGCCTTATCGGAGGACTCCAGCCCTATAGTGATTAGTAAACTAGAATCGCGTCGCACAGTGAATAAGTGAAATCATTTGGGGTCTTTCCACCTTAGGTAATTATGGTGATATTTAGAAGGATAAATATGATTATGGTGCATTTTAAGATAAGTGTTGGACATATTGATAAATATATAAAAGTTTGCACCATGCACCGCATATAAGTCGTAGCATTGCCTAAAAGAGTCTAACTCATCTTTAAGTAACTTTAAGAGCAACCATGAGAATGGGCTTGGCTTTGGGTAGTTACCAATAAAAGTAAATATTCTGAGAAAGGAAGGTTTGGGATATCACCCCATAACACTTTCTAGTACCATTGCGGGCCCTTCACTGGGTAGACCTCGGAAAGTCTAGAATTCACCTTAAATCACTATGTTCGACTAAATGACATTCAAGAGTAACTTAAAATAAGAGAAATTGAGAAGGTAATAAACCGCATCCCAATATATGGGACAGAATGGTTCAAGTGTAGCTGGTCCTGCGAGCTGGAGGCTCGTGTAGTTTTATAAACCTTGCATGTGCATAAACTAGTGGTGGGTCTTCGGTACTGGTCTAGTCGTCACACCGATGGTAGTACATTGACTTTGGCGGGGAGTGGAGAGTTAGAGGGTGTAAGACCCCATTTTTTCTTTTGAAAACCAGGGTCTTATGCCCAGAACCGCCGCTTTGCGGTGACACCATCACTCGGGAAGGTCGCCACTACAAAACGTCGTTCCTGCCGGCCATATCAATCACCACAGAAGAGAAGTAACACATTAATAAACTAGAAATCAAGTCCACATCACATGAATATAACATCTGAATAAGGAAGTCCACAAAGAGTAACTGAATAAAAGATGGCAACAATAAAAAGGGCTCCTACCCGAAACATCAATTTCTCACTACAAGTTCTCTCGCGGAAGCAAAACTAATAGAACACTCACAGATCCTGTCATCGGTGCTCCCGTGCTAGACTGTCACGCCTCCATCTACACCAACCTCTGGTGCTGCTGCGTCTCCTCGGTCTCCTAAAATGATAAGGTCCACCGACCGTTAGTCATAGGACTAAGCCAATCCGCCACCCCTCCCCCGGTGACTCCTAGGCACCGTGCGGGAAGGATGAAGCGGAGGATAGTGATGCGCGTCGGCAAGTGCACCGGTCGCTGTCAAGTAATAATTGTGGAGAATAAATTCCCCGGATGTCGGTCTCTTGAGGAATGCAGGATGGGTGATCGAATCGTGCAGTGAATATTGTTACACAAGCGTTTCACAAACACAACAAGGGGTTTTTGGTTGGTTTTCCTAATTTTAACAACAATAAAAGAGATGCGGGTCGAGAACACCGCTTCGCAACGTGAGGTGGATGCAACGGCCGCGATGCCGTGCTTCGTGAGGCGAATGAAGTGGACTCAGGCGCGAGAGAGTGAGGGTCGCAAACACCTCTTCACAACCGTCATTAGCTCTTGCCAACACGGAGCAAACGCCTTGCGTGCGTGTGTGAGTGAGTGCGCTTGAACGTGGTGAATCACAACCAACCCATGAATAAGAACACAGAAACATTCATTCTCATCAAGTAAATATCACAATATTCATTTAGTAAAAGATTCAAAGGGGTACAATCAAGGAAAGAGGAAGGAGATAACCGGCGGTGAAGACTAGCGGCCGTTCACGGCCGGAATGGTAGGTTGTCGGGCTACCTCCGGACTCGGGCGGACGATGCTTCCGGCGTAGAGGGCTGTCACAATCTCCCTACGTGCTCCGTCGTCTTCGACTCAAGGTCTCTTCTTCTTCTCACCGGGCGGAAAGCGAAAATGATTGCTTGGATGCTTGCGGATGATGGAGAACACTCACGGGCGATGGAGGATGTCTAGGAATGGACCGAGGAAGCTTCCCCTTGCGTAGGAGATGAAGTAGGGGCGATCCAAGGGGGCGGTCGGCGGCGTACGGAACAGAAATCCCGCTCCCGGAATGAATAATCCGCCCTAAAATCGCAACAGGCGCTTAAATAGGCGCTGGATTAAACACTGCGCACGATCATTGGCGCACGACCAGTGGTCGTGCGCACTGGAATCCTGCGATCGTGCGCACTGCCTGGACAGAACCTGCAAGAGATGAAGTTATAAAATAAAATGCTCGCACGACCAGTGGCGCACGACCGTTGATCGTGCGCACTAGCGTCGGTGGTCGTGCGCAATAGGTGAGACAGAACTCATAAAATTACTATTAAGTGCGCACGGACAGTGGCGCACGACCGGTGGTCGTGCGCACTGGAGTTGATGGGCGTGCGCACTGCACCAGACAGAACTCGTAAAAAGGGGCTAAGTGCGCACGATCAGTGGCGCACGACCAGTGGTCGTGCGCACTAGAACAAGTGATCGTGCGCAGTGTTCCTGTGCAGAATTGCACCGGAAACACTTGCACGCATCCTATTCCAGCACAAACACAGATCTAGCCACCGAAAGTGGCACTTAACAACATATGAGTACTATGAAAGGAAATAAACACGAAAACACACCAAAGTGGGCCAAAATGTGCACCTAGCATGGGTTATCAATTATAAACTATAATAAGGCTAAAGTGCGTGATATTGACTAAATAATGGCCCGGATGAGTCCATGAAGGTGTATATAATCAGGACTCATCACACCCCCAGACTTAACTGTTTGCGCGTCCCGAGCAAACGAATCCGGCGGAAGTTGAAAAAGATAATTAAAATAGCGAATTACGCAGGGGAGTACAGTGCGAAGTAACATACGCATGCGAGTAGGAATTCTAGTAGAAGAAGATTCTAGCTATGCTAACTAATTTACGTAAGTACTAAAGCGTACTCAAAGATTTAATTGTACTCAGTGGGTGAATTATGAAGAATTTGACGATCATGCCCGGTATGGAAGTGACGAGACGCTGAGGCGGGTGTTGCAAAAGATCGGGGCTTAGGAATAACTCCGCTGAAATCCATCAACGTCGTGAACCATACGCTTGCCCGGTCACACTCTCTCCACGGCGCTAGCAAACTCGCAAATCAAATCAGTAGGACTTATAGGATTAAAACGGGGCTTAGGTTACGGAATGATATGCAAAGATAAACATGACGGCTACGCAACCCAAATGAGCCAACGGCACACTGCACCTTACAAAACCAAACAACAATGCTCGGGTGACACACCCCCAGACCTATCATGAAAACCAGGTGTGCACACAGCCTACTTTACACATACCAACAGATTTTGCTCTTTAGCTTGGGAGGATAATTTTCAGGATACTCTTCTTTTTTTCTTTTATATATTTTTCTTCTTTCAAGCAACCTCCAGTTGGTTCAAAATCAGCGGATAGACAATATTTTCTCTTCAAAACACAATGATACCACACACCACACAAGTTGGAAATTATGAGCACAGTTAAAACATTTTTTTGGTTGCGGGCGTAGGATAGGCTTCAGGCTTTGGTGGATGAGGAGGAGCTGAACATAAAAATGGTAGGCACAAATTTGGCTTGCAAAGGTGAATGAAAGGGGCATGGAATAGCAAAGCTCAAACTAGCCAAATGGTGGCCTACATCATGCTTGACTCAACAAGTAGCTCTCACCCATGCTTCAAGAGTCGCTTGGGGCAAGTTCTTAGCCCACGAGAAAGATAAACCTTCCTCCCGACTCGAGCAACACACGTTTAGCGACCGCACACACACAACACCGGGTTATCATCAATTTCATTCGAATTCACCACTTGAGTACATTAAATCTAAATTTACGCAGAGATACTGCACATAAATTAAATGCATAAAGAAAATCTAATTCTACGCAAATTCTACTATAGCATGCGAAGCGACTAGAACACTACATGAGTCGACACCGCGCTCCAAATAATAATTCCTGTGTTAATAGCCTATTTCACATTCCAACCAAACTAGTTTAAACGGAACAACACAAAAGAAAGCACGCACTCAAGTGGGTGAAGTGGTGTGTGAAGATGAACGATACTAAATAACTGAAATTAAAATACTTCTAGTATGCAAATGAGATGAGCATGTGCAGTGGGTGACAAAGAAACGGCTCTCCCCCAGACTTAATCAAAACCATACAACATAATGATATGACGGTGAAAATCAAAATTGAAAGCTAGGGAAGAAGTTACCCAATGCTCAGCACGTGAGCATACCAGAAGAATGGCGTTTAAAATCAAGACAATCCGCAGCATCCACCATCGAACACAAAACCTGCAAGCAAAACTCAAAACAACAAAAGCAAAAACAAAAACTGAACTAGGAAAGGTTAGATAAAAGGAAATATATAAAAAAAAACCGGAAATCTGGGTTGTCTCCCAGTAGCGCTTTCATTTAACGTCCTTAAGCTGGACCAAATACCTGTATTAGCATTGTTTATAAAGAGTGCAGGAATTAAGAAGACATACTCAAAAATAGTTCATTACAGCAATTAAAAACACTCATCAACTAAAAGCGCTCTTGTGGTGCGCATCTCCTGTAGCATGTAGGCGGGAGGTGAAGGCTTTAGGGCCAGCACTGGTATTACCCAATGCTCCCCTACCCTCCGCCATCTTGCTACGAAGAGCGGCAGCACGAGCGTCACGCAGAAGTTTTTCTTTTTTCAGTTTGGTGACGGTTGGAGATTGCCACCGTTGTGAACTCTCAGATTTTTCCTCCTTAGAATCAGGTGGCGTCACTTCCGGTGTCACTGTGACCACCGGATCGGCCCAAGAGACGGAACGCTTAAACAGTTTATTACACGATTCATCACAAGAAGAAAAATAATCAGCATTCTTGACTAAATCCACATCATCATTTCCCGGACAGCCGTCATCCTCCTTCTCGGTGTCGAATTCTTTCCGAAAGTCAATCACTTCCTCCTCATCAGATTTGAGCTCCTCCATTTCCCCTTTACCTGTTTCTTGGAAATGCGTCTTCCCTGCACAACTCAGAAGTTCATCAGAAATAACAAGAGGGGGAGGAGTGGATGTGTCGGCTCTAGCTTCGAGATGAATGGGCTGCAGCGCCGTGTTAGGTAAGATGACACACCCCGTGGCAAAGTCAAGGGTGGCGCCGCTCTCTTTCAAGAACGGCACCCCCAAGATAGGGATGGATTGATTTTCCCGGGGGCCCAACACCTGAAAGTCCGCGACCACAGTTGTCCCCTCAACTATTACTTCCACGTTTCTCACCTCTCCCTCGGATTGAATAATGGTGCCGTTAGCGAGAATCAGCGATTTCTTTTCCTCTGTGTTAATCTCCAATTGAAGTTTCGCAACATCTTGCAGCGCAATAACATTGCGAGAGGAACCGGAATCGCATAGAGCCTTTGTTTCAACCTGATTGATGGAACACGAGATTGTCAGCTCACTCGGATTGGCATCCACCACGTCCCCCAAACTTTTCCCTTGATCAATGGGATTCTTTTCCGTATTACTGGGAAGGGACCCCTGCGAACGCTCAGTTAGCGCTTGGGCCAATTGGCCCAAGTGCGTCTCCAAGTTTCGCATAGATGCAGTTTGGTTTGCCATATTCGAGTTAGCTACAAGCATGAATTTTTCCATCATTTCTTCTAAATTACTCTTCTTTTGAGTAGGGGGTGCTTGGTTGTAATCCGGGTGCGGCGGCCTCGGTTGGCTCCCGGAGGCGTAAGCATCATTTTGATGCTGCCCCGGTGACCATCGTTGGCCGGGCGTGTTGGGATTCCACGAGAAGTTCGGATGACTTCTCGCTCCCGGATTATAAGTGTTATTATACGGCGCCCCCTTGGACTGATTTCCAACATAATTCACAGATTCATTTAAAGATAAGTGCACGAAATCACCTACCACTTGGTTCCCCGAGCATTCGTAAGCATGGTGGCCTCCACCTCCACATCCTTCACAAGTAATGATGGCAGCAGATGGAGACAGAGAAGGAAGAGAATCAACCATGAAGAGTCCTCGGCTGCTTCTTGGAGCGTTTCTCCCTGCAGTCCAGAAGGTACTGTGGGAGGCAGTGTCACGCAAAATCCGCAGGGCATCTTCAGGGGTGTGGTTCATCAAGGTACCACCGGCCGCAGCATCGATCATTGCCCTATAATTGGGCTCGATCGCGAAGTAGAACAATTCAACCACATTCCATGGCTGGAGCTCGTGGCCAGGGCAACGGCGAAGGAGTTCATTGAGGCGCTCCCAAGCTTCCGCAAGAGTCTCTTGATCCAACTGCCGAAATGTGGCGATTTCACGCCGCAAGCTTACAATCTTATCCACCGGGTGGAATTTAGCCAGGAATTTGGATGCAAGGGCATCCCATGTTGCAGCAGTCCCGGGAGGGATGGAATGAAGCCATACTTTTGCTTTATCACGGAGGGAGAAGGGGAACAGTCTCAGTTTGACTGTGTCATCAGCAATGCCCGCATAGCGGAAAGTTCCGCAAATATCAGAGAATTCTGCCAGATGCAGATGCGGGTCTTCGCTAGCCATCCCCGAAAACTGAGCATGGTTTCGGATAATGTTTAAGATCGCCGGCTTTATCTCAAACTGATTGTTCATGATATTGGGCCCAAAGCCCGGATACACGCTTCCAGCAGTGGGGGTGGTATAATCTCTCATAGTACGAGGCCGAGGTCTCTCCGCCTCCTGTTCATCAGTGGCCGGATTTTGCCCCTCATCGTGCACTCGCGCATCAGCATCATTCGGGTTCACATGATCACCCATGGCTGCTTGCAGAGCCGCAGCACGCCTTCGCGCGCGAGCGGTTCGTTCGATTTCTGGGTCAAAAGGTGCAAGTTCACCTGCAATCTGCCTCTGCATGCGCTGTCAACAACAAGAAGAAAATGAAAAGATCAAAAACAACTGCTCGTGTAACGAGAGTCACGACACAAGACGATACACGCCTGCGTTCCCCGGCAACGACGCCAAAAACTTGATGCGCGTCGGCAAGTGCACCGGTCGCTGTCAAGTAATAATTGTGGAGAATAAATTCCCCGGATGTCGGTCTCTTGAGGAATGCAGGATGGGTGATCGAATCGTGCAGTGAATATTGTTACACAAGCGTTTCACAAACACAACAAGGGGTTTTTGGTTGGTTTTCCTAATTTTAACAACAATAAAAGAGATGTGGGTCGAGAACACCGCTTCGCAACGTGAGGTGGATGCAACGGCCGCGATGCCGTGCTTCGTGAGGCGAATGAAGTGGACTCAGGCGCGAGAGAGTGAGGGTCGCAAACACCTCTTCACAACCGTCATTAGCTCTTGCCAACACGGAGCAAACGCCTTGCGTGCGTGTGTGAGTGAGTGCGCTTGAACGTGGTGAATCACAACCAACCCATGAATAAGAACACAGAAACATTCATTCTCATCAAGTAAATATCACAATATTCATTTAGTAAAAGATTCAAAGGGGTACAATCAAGGAAAGAGGAAGGAGATAACCGGCGGTGAAGACTAGCGGCCGTTCACGGCCGGAATGGTAGGTTGTCGGGCTACCTCCGGACTCGGGCGGACGATGCTTCCGGCGTAGAGGGCTGTCACAATCTCCCTACGTGCTCCGTCGTCTTCGACTCAAGGTCTCTTCTTCTTCTCACCGGGCGGAAAGCGAAAATGATTGCTTGGATGCTTGCGGATGATGGAGAACACTCACGGGCGATGGAGGATGTCTAGGAATGGACCGAGGAAGCTTCCCCTTGCGTAGGAGATGAAGTAGGGGCGATCCAAGGGGGCGGTCGGCGGCGTACGGAACAGAAATCCCGCTCCCGGAATGAATAATCCGCCCTAAAATCGCAACAGGCGCTTAAATAGGCGCTGGATTAAACACTGCGCATGATCATTGGCGCACGACCAGTGGTCGTGCGCACTGGAATCCTGCGATCGTGCGCACTGCCTGGACAGAACCTGCAAGAGATGAAGTTATAAAATAAAATGCTCGCACGACCAGTGGCGCACGACCGTTGATCGTGCGCACTAGCGTCGGTGGTCGTGCGCAATAGGTGAGACAGAACTCATAAAATTACTATTAAGTGCGCACGGACAGTGGCGCACGACCGGTGGTCGTGCGCACTGGAGTTGATGGGCGTGCGCACTGCACCAGACAGAACTCGTAAAAAGGGGCTAAGTGCGCACGATCAGTGGCGCACGACCAGTGGTCGTGCGCACTAGAACAAGTGATCGTGCGCAGTGTTCCTGTGCAGAATTGCACCGGAAACACTTGCACGCCTCCTATTCCAGCACAAACACAGATCTAGCCACCGAAAGTGGCACTTAACAACATATGAGTACTATGAAAGGAAATAAACACGAAAACACACCAAAGTGGGCCAAAATGTGCACCTAGCATGGGTTATCAATTATAAACTATAATAAGGCTAAAGTGCGTGATATTGACTAAATAATGGCCCGGATGAGTCCATGAAGGTGTATATAATCAGGACTCATCAGATAGCAAGAGGTATAAACAAATGCAGGTGACAGTGAATCTAACTACGGAAAGGTCCATCTCTATACAACATATATTACAGTGAGTAAAACAGTAAGAGGTAAAACAATAACAAGTAAGCAGTAGTAATAAGTAAAGCAGTACTAAGCATAACAATAAATAAGAAACAATATTAAGGAAGTGTAACCTTAATTTATAGGAATGCCCATACAAACCTATAGACCAAGGGGTCGTTTAGTAGCCCTATCGAATAAAAAGTCTCATAACCAATTTATACGATAGGGGTAGGGGTTGAAATGCAATGCTTATGCTATATCATGCAAGGTTATGCAGTTTATGTTATGTTCACACAAGTGCAACTCACACACTTCGACTACATGCGCACAGACCTTTAGTTCCCCCTTTTTGGAGCTAGCAAAACTCCCAGGATACTCCCGTAGTCGCAAACGGAAGCGGTGGGTTGGGCCTCGCCCACCTCTAGATTGGTATCTGCACTACCTAACCTAGACATATCGTACGCCTCAATGCTAATAACACAACAATGGAGTTTCTGCATACTCTTGCTGGCCAGTCCACCGCACTTTCCTTGGTAAAGTGATAACCACACTTACCGAGCCAAAGTATCGACGTCAGTGTGACGACCGCCAATACTAATGATCAACCACCTTTATGCACATAAAATATGATTACCATCTACCTCTGAGCCATAGGCTCCCCGGGCTAACCTGCCCGTCACCATAATCTCATGAGCCACCATCTCGGCGGACCAACCCGTCCGTACCAATAAGCATTTCTGAGTCACAAGCTCACCGGACTAATTAGTCTGCTGCTACAACCACCGATGTTGAAACCAAGACTTGAGAACAAGACTTAGTCTCTGTGGAGTTTGGGCCCTCAATAAGTTGAGTGGTGGCCAACACTTACTCCCCCCAAGGGAGAGCTCTAGGCTAAGGTGCTAAGGAACTAGGAACAAGGCCAAGGGCTTAGCGAGGAGGTCCCACCACACACCCGGAAGATCTTAGAGCGCTTCCCCTCCCAAGCCAATGCTAAGCTTAGGCACCATTGGAGGCTCTCTCCACCCAACAAAGGAACTAGGGAGAGAGAAGGCCAAAAGAGGGAAGTCCTTCTAAATGGTGCCCCCTTGGTCCTATTTATAGGATTTTGAACTCGGTCTACAATAACCACAATCTGACCTACGAGATTACGAAAATACCCCCGGATTGGCCTGCGAATAGCCAAATCCAGCTGTTCTGAGGCGCTAAATGCAGTCCAGAACACCCTCCCGGTCCGGGCGAGAGGGGGCTGACCTCCTCCCTATCTCGCCCCCCTGCTGGGGATGGGGGTGAGAGGGGGGTCGGTCCCCTCCTCCTCTCGCCCCTCTGCTTGAAATGGGGGCGAGAGGGGGGTCGGCCCCCTCCTCCTCTCGCCCCTCTGCTTGAGATGGGGGTGAGAGGGGGGTCGGCCTCCTCCTCCTCTCGCCCCTCTACTTGAGATGGGGGCGAGAGTGGGGTCGGCCCCCTCCTCCTTATGCCCATCTGCTTGACATGGGGGCGAGAGGGGGGTCGGGCCCCTCCTCCTCTCGCCCCTCTGCTTGACATGGGGGCGAGAGGGGGGTCAGGCCCCTCCTCCTCTCGCCCCTCTGCTTGACATGGGGGCTAGAGGGAGGTCGGTCCCCTCCTCCTATCGCTCCTCTGCTCGAAATGGGGGCAAGAGGGGGTCGGGCCCCTCCTCCTCTCGCCACTCTGCTTGAGATGGGGGCGAGAGGAGGGTCGGCCCCCTCCTCCTCTCGCCCCCTGCTTGACATGGGGGCGAGAGGGGGGTCGGGCCCCTCCTCCTCTCACCCCTCTACTTGACATGAGGGTAAGAGGGAGGTCGGGCCCCACCTCCTCTCTCCCCTCTACTTGAAATGGGGGCAAGAGGGGGGTCGGGCCCCTCCTCCTCTCTCCCCTCTGCTTGAGATGGGGGAGAGAGGGGGGTCTGCCCCCTCCTCCTCTCACCCCCTGTTTGCTTGAGATAGGGGCGAGAGGGGGGTCGGCACCCTCCGCCTCTCGCCCCCTGCTTGAGATGGGGGCGAGAGGGGGGTTGGCCCCCTCCTCCTCTCGCCCCTCTAATTGAGATGGGGGCGAGAGGGGGGTCGGCCCCCTCCTCCTCTTGCCCCTATGCTTGAGATGGGGGAGAGAGGGGGGTCGGCCCCCTCCTCCTCTCGTCCCTATGCTTGAGATGGGGGCGAGAGGGGGTCGGCCCCCTCCTCCTCTCCCCCCTGCTTGGTTGGGCGAGCAGGAGGCTCCCGCCTCCACCACTCCCCTCCTCTCTTCTTCTCCTGAATCATGCAGAAAAACCATGCCTTAAAAGATCACTTGGGCTCGGGGGACCACTCGATGAATACAGGGTTGTACACAATCCCCGCTCTTTTCGAGCGAGGTACACGCTCGGAAAGAAAAGTCCAACCTTGCATATTCGGCGAGTGGTGCTCAACACCCTTCTAACGGAGCCATCTTGGGGGAAAATACTTAGCCTCCCCGAGGGGCCTTCCTGCCCTGCCGACTAGTGAGAGCCCGGCAAGTGGAGCCACCTCTGGGGAAAAATACTTAGCCTCCCTGGGAGGTCAACCTGCCCTGCCGGCTAGAGAGAGCCCGGTCAGCGGAACCATCCGAGGGGAAAAATACTTACCCTTCCTGGGAGGTCAACCTGCCCTGCCGGCTAGAGAGTGCCAGGTCAGCGGAACCTTCCGAGGGGAAAGGTACTTAGCCTCCCTGGGAGGTCAACCTGCCCTGCCGGCTAGAGAGAGCAAGGTCCGCAGAACCATCCGAGGGGAAAAATACTTAGCCTCCCTGAGGGGCCTTCCTGCCCTGCCGGCTAGTGAGAGCCCGGCTAGCGGAGCCACCTTGGGGGAAAAATACTTAGCATCCCTGGGAGGTCAACCTGCCCTGCCGGCTAGAGAGAGCACAGTCAGCGGAACCATCCGAGGGAAAAAATACTTACCCTCCCTGGGAGGTCAATCTGCCCTGCCAGCTAGAGAGAGCCCGGTCAGCGAAACCATCCTAGTGGAAAAATACTTAGCCTCCCTGGGAGGTCAACCTGCCCTGCCGGCTAGAGAGAGCCCGGTCAGCGGAACCATCCCAGGGGAAAAGTACTTAGCCTCCCTGGGAGGTCAACCTACCCTGCCGGCTAGAGAGAGCCCGATCAGCGGAACCAACCGAGGGGAAAAATACTTGCCCTCCCTGGGAGGTCAACCTGCCCTGCCGACTAAAGAGAGCCCGGTTAGCGGAACCATCCGAGGGGAAAATACTTAGCCTCCCTGGGAGGTCAACCTGCCCTGCCGGCTAGAGAGAGCCCGGTCAGCGAAACCATCCGAGGGGAAAAATACTTACCCTCCCTGGGAGGTCAACCTGCCCTGCCGGCTAGAGAGAGCCAGGTCAGCGGAACCATCCGAGGGGAAAAGTACTTAGCCTACCTGGGAGGTCAACCTGCCCTGCCGGCTAGAGAGAGCCTGGTCAGCGGAACCATCCGAGGGGAAAAATACTTGGCCTCCCCGAGGGGCCTTCCTGCCCTGCTGTCTAGTGAGAGCCCGGCTAGCGGAGCCACCTCGGGGGAAAAATACTTAGCCTCCCTGGGAGGTCAACCTGCCCTGCCAACTAAAGAGAGCCCGGTCAGCGGAACCATCCGAGGGGAAACATACTTACCCTCCTTGGGAAGTCAATCTGCCCTGCCGGCTAGAGAGAGCCCGGTCAGCGGAACCATCCGAGGGGAAAAATACTTAGCCTCCCTGGGAGGTAAACCTGCCTTGCCGGCTAGAGAGAGCCCGATCGGCGGAACCATCAGAGGGGAAAAGTACTTAGCCTCTCTGGGAGGTCAACCTGCCCTACCGGCTAGAGAGAGCCCGGTCAGCGGAACCATCAGAGGGGAAAAATACTTACCCTCCTTGGGAGGTCAACCTGCCCTGCCGGCTAGAGAAAGACCGGTCCGCGGAACCATCCGAGGGGAAAATACTTAGCCTCCCTGGGAGGTCAACCTGCCCTGCCGACTAGAGAGAGCCCGGTCAGCGGAACCATCCGAGGGGAAAAGTACTTAGCCTCCCTGGGAGTTCAACTTGCCCTGCCGGCTAGAGAGAGCCCGGTCAGCAGAACCATCCGAGGGGAAAAATACTTACCCTCCCTTGGAGGTCAACCTGCCATGCCGGCTAGAGAGAGCCCGGTCAGCGGAACCATCCGAAGGAAAAATACTTAGCCTCCCTGGGAGGTCAACCTGCCCTGCCGGCAAGAGAGAGCCCGGTCAGCGGAACCATCCGAGGGGAAAAGTACTTAGCCTCCCTGGGAGGTCAACCTACCCTGCCGGCTAGAGAGAGCCCGGTCAGCGGAACCATCCGAGGGGAAAAATACTTACCCTCCATGGGAGGTCAACCTGCCCTACCGGCTAGAGAGAGCCCGGTCAGCGGAACCATCCGAGGGTAAAATACTTAGCCTCCCTAGGAGGTCAACCTGACCTGCCGGCTAGAGAGAGCCCGATCAGTGGAACCATCAGAGGGGAAAATACTTAGCCTCCCTCGGAGGTCAACCTGCCCTGCCGGCTAGAGAGAGCCCGGTGAGCGGAACCATCCGAGGGGAAAAATACCTAGCCTCCCTGGGAGGTCAAACTGCCCTGCCGGCTAGAGAGAGCACGAAAAACTAAGTAGGGAAATAAACCATCGTACTATATAGATTTAAAGAAAAAGCTAAGCACGGAGACCGGGACTCGGACTTCTACTCCCAGGCATGGTCCTCCTCGACCTCCTCTGGTTGCTGACGTTGCGACTTCGGACCCCTCACCTCCCTCATTTCCAAGAACTCAGGGCAGGTGGATGTCGCGTGACCCTCCTCATCGTGGAAGTCACAGTATGGTAACTCCACCCGGACGCCCCCTCTTCCTCCCGTACGATTTCTTCTTCTTCTGTGTTCGATCGCAATGGTTTACTGGGGTGGTGGAGAGGGTGCCTTCGGTCCCTGCCTCCACCCTGGGAGGTCGGGCCCCTCCTCCTGGAAGTTGTCCTCCTCTTGGTCGAACTTCCTCTTGGGATCCCCTACCCTCCCCCCTGCTGCCTTGCCTCCGGCTCACTTAGCTTGGCCAACCTTCTTGCGAACTCCGGGTTGGCCTCCTCACTCTCAACTTCTTCCGCCACCCTTTCCATTAACTCCTCAAAAGACAAAGGAGCTCTCCTCTTGAGGTCCATCTTGAAGAATCCCCCCTGCAGCCACACGATGAAAGCGAGCTGGAGGGTGTAGCCTGGCACCTCTTGGGTGAGGAGAATCTACTCCTGGAACCGGTCAACATAGTGAGCAAGTGACTCCCCTGGCTCTTGCTTGATCTTAAAAAGTGTTTTGGCATCTTTCTTCCTCTTTCTTGAAGTTGAGAAACGTAGCAGGAAAACTCGACGCAAGTCTTTGAAGGCATAGATGGATCCCGCAGGGAGCTGGTGGAATCAATCTCTAGCCTTCTCCTTCAGAGTTGTCGCAAAGAGTCGACACTTGAAAGTGTCTGACATGGGCCCGATGGAGACCATGTCCTCGAACCACTGCAGGTGTTGGACGGGTTCATCCTTGCCGGAGTAGTGAGACATCTCCAGCCTTTCGGACCCCTCTGGAACCGGGTCTGAGAGGATCAGCTCACACAAAGGACTTCCTATGCTCGCCCCCCTTTGGGGCTGGGAGAGTTGGTGCTGGCCGCCTCCCCACTTGCCCCCTTGGGGCTGGGCGAGTGGGGGTATGGGACCTCCCCACTCGCCCCCTTGGGGCTGGGCGAGTGGGGGTCTAGGACCTCCCCACTTGCCCCCTCCTAGGGGACTGGGCGAGTGGGGGCTGAATGCCTCCCCACTCCCCCCCACTAGCACCTCCTTCCTGGACTGCTGGCCGAGAGTGCTCTCGCCCACCTGCTGATGCGAGACCTCCGGACCACTTCCTCTCATGCCTTCGCCGATCGTGGCAAAAGTTAGCTGCAAGGTCTGCAGGACCTCTTGCTTGAAATTTTCAAACATCTCCAACGTCACTCCAACCACCGGGGGTTGCGAGTGGCTTGGGTCGGATCCTCCACCTCCAGCCATGGAGCTCATCTTGAGAGTTTCTTGAGTTGGTCACTCTCCAAGCTCACCGCACCATAAATGTTGAAACCAAGACTTGAGAACAAGACTTAGTCAGAGAGTTCGGGCCCTCAACAAGTTGAGGGGTGGCCAACACTTACTCCCCCTAAGGGAGAGCTCTAGGCTAAGGGGCTAAGGAACTAAGAATAAGGCCAAGGGCTTAGCGAGGAGGTCCCACCACATACCCAGAAGATCTTAGAGCGCTTCCCCTCCCAAGCCAATGCTAAGCTTAGGCACCATTGGAGGCTCTCTCCACCCAACAAAGGAACTAAGGGAGAGAGAAGGCCAAAAGAGAGAAGTCCTTCCAAATGGTGCCCCCTTGGTCCTATTTATAGGATTTTGAACTTGGTCTGTAAATAACCACAATCTGACCTACGAGATTACAAAAATACCCCCGGATTTGGCCGGCGAATAGCCAAATCCCGTTGTCTCGAGGCGCTAAATGCAGTCCAGAACATCCTCCCGGGGCCGGGGGAGAGGGGGCTGACCTCCTCCCTGTCTCGCCCCCCCCCCCCCCTACTGGGGATGGGGGCGAGAGGGGGGTCGACCCCCTCCTCCTCTCGCCCCTCTGCTTGAAATGAGGGCGAAAGGGGGGTCGGCCCCCTCCTCCTCTCACCCCTCTGCTTGAGATGGGGGTGAGAGGGGGGTCGGCCCCCTCCTCCTCTCGCCCCTCTACTTGAGAGGGGGGCGAGAGGGGGGTCGGCCCCCTCTTCCTCTCGCCCCTCTGCTTGAGATGGGGGAGAGAGGGTGGTCGGCCCCCTCCTCCTCTCGCCCCTCTGCTTGAGATGGGGGCGAGAGGGGGGTCGGCCCCCTCCTCCTCTCGCCCCTCTGCTTGACATGGGGGAGAGAGGGGGGTCGGGCCCCTCCTCCTCTCTCCCCTCTGCTTGACATGGGGGTGAGAGGGGGTCGGTCCCCTCCTCCTCTCGCCCCTCTGCTTGACATGGGGGTGAGAGGGAGGTCTAGCCCCTTCTCCTCACGCCCCTCTGCTTGAAATGGGGGCGAGAGGGGGGTAGGGCCCCTCCTCCTCTCGCCCCTCTGCTTGACATGGGGGTGAGTGGAGGGTCGGCCCCCTCCTCCTCTCGCCCCCCTGCTTGTCATGGGGGCGAGAAGCGGGTCGGGCCCCTCCTCCTCTCGCCCCCTACTTGGTTGGGCGAGCAAGAGGCTCCCGCCTCCACCGCTCCCCTCCTCTCTTCTTCTCCTCAAACGTGCAGAAAAACCATGCCTTAAAAGATCCCTTGGGCTCGGGGGCCCACTCGGCGACTACAGGGTTGTACAACTGTGCCTACATCTCGTAAAACCAAACCAACTAACCTCCTGTAACCACGGGGTGTGGGTGTGTGTATTATTAAGTTAATCTTTTGCAATATCTTACTCCTACAATTTATGGTTAACCTTGGACTTCCCGAGGTCTACCCTGTGAGGGGCTCGCAGCGGTACTAAGAGCTATGATGGGATGACACCCCAAAGCTCCCTTTCCTAGGCACTTAATGATATTGGTAACTACCCATAAGAATACCCCTCTTATCATTACACTTGAATTTACCCTAAATATTTTATTACCCGCTAAGGGAAAGACTATCTTTCGTCAATCCCGAACGCAACCTTGCCCCTTTAGCTTATCGGGCACACTCATCATATAGACTCCTAATGGCGACCTCACATCTTCTCAACCATACTAGGTACACCATTTACCTTCCATTCCCACCTAGTGGTCTTCAATTTACCCAAGTTTCACAGTTTTACTATACGCGGACCAAATGAGCTATATGAGTTGCATGGGAGGAGTACTCCAAATATTCAACCAAATAAATCAAGATTATTACTGGAAGTCTATCATGATATTATAAGACTATATCCAGAGGATCATATTTTTCCTTATTTAATTGGCATTTATTATAATTTCTCTAATATTGGCCAAGTATGATATTGAACATGAAGTATAAGATCTTCTTATGATATGGCCCCCACAAAATTATGGAAAATCTATGATGTCAAAATAACTGTAAATACAAAATAGCACAATTTTACAGTGAGGTGTTGGCCTCTAATTAAAATATTGAGTAATTGTCCAAAATTGGAATTTAAAGAAAGAATCACCAAAAATACTTGTCCAAAAATTATGGCAAAAGTACCAGACCTCTATAATGATCAGAGAAGTTTACTGACTGAGTTTCACAATTTATCAAAACTATTTAGTCACATAATTAAATATTTCAAGTAAATCTACACCAAGGAGAATTGTGAAGTAACCTACTGATAAATAATTCCAAAAATAATACAAAAATTCACAGAGCTTCCTAATGCCCTAAAAAGTGTTATCACCATGTTTCACAATTTTCCAGAGAATATTTGTCCCTTATTTATTTATCATATTCTTAAGATAAAATAGTTGACTTGTGAATGAAGTACTAATTAGATCAATTAAAAAATAACACTAAAATTACCCGAGGTTTATACCATGATTATATGAGCACTACCAAACTTTCATCAATATCCAAGATAAATTGAGCATGTACATCCCTCTTATAAGAAAGTGCCCTAAAAAGGTTATAACCTAATTCAAAGGGAAGAAGTGATCCTAAAATCCTCATAAAAGTACCTAGGGCATATTTACACCCTATAAACTTGTCTACCAATTTCCATGACCATCAAAGGACATATGACCTTATGTCCTTCACAAGGCCCAAACTGTAACCCTAGGGTTTGAACTAGGGTCCTAGGGTATAACCACCCCAAATCACTCATGGGGGTGTTGTATGTGATCCTAAGCCAGTGGGCCAAATTTCACATCATTTTGATGAGATTTGACCACATACCCTAACAAGTGCACCTTTGACCTAATTTGACCTAGTTTAACCAAACTTGGGTTAATTAATTACCCAACCAATTCAATCCCAAAGGGATGAAATTTTTACCAGGGTCATTTCATGCCACTAAGGACAACCCACCAAAATATGGAGGGGATTGGATGTAATTAGACCCCTATAATTAATTAATATATGAATTATTAAATCTTTACAAAAACTATAGAAAATTTTCTCCAAAAATTCCCATCTTTGGATATGTTAAGGGTGTATGTATAAACAGCCTATGTTTCAAATTTCATGTCAATATCATTATCCAATATTAAGTTATTCAAGAAATAGTGGTCGTCCTACCCTAAGGACAAGTCCCACTAAAATAGCCCTACAGGGAGCTACAATGCTCATTTTGTGCTGAAATCAATTTTAAATTAAAGTACACACCAAGGGCTACAACTTTGGTGTTGGCCACTTTTTCATCAGGGGGCAGTAAGTATTTTTAATAATTAAATTAAAACACTACATAATATGTGACAGTTTAATACCATTCATTTCATTCATATAAATGATTCCAACATGAATCTTGAAGCAAGATGAGCGGCTCCTGCTCATCTTCTTCCTCCAGCCAATGGCTGGGATAACCCCGACTTAGGCTGCATTGCACCTTGTTTTCCTGGCCACTCTAGTGCCGCCCCAGCCAGCCAATGCCACCACCACCTCCGTTGAGGTGGTGGTTGATGAGTCCCATTTATATACGCTTTTTGGACTCATCCGGGCTAGTTTTCACTCTTGTGCACATCCGTTTCGAGCTATTATTGCTTATATTTCTCTCATACACACTTGCGTGCACTTACGTGCTTTGTGCTCTCTTTAGGCCCATTTTGTTATGTGTTCGCGGTCCATGTTGTTGGGGGTAAGCACATGGTGCTCCCCAATCCTTTTTCTATGATTGATTGGTGCTAGAAGGGTATTCCCAGCTGGATTGCTAGTCTTGCAGGTGGTTGTATCAGCCTATTTTGCCCAGAAATCATGATTGTTTATATCACACGGTCGTGCATTTTTCTTGATGCACGGATGGCAGCGGTCGTGCGCCTTCTTCTGGGTAGCAAAATGGTGATATGACTTTGTTCGTGCATTTTTATGCATGGGCAGCTGCCCGTGCGCGAAGGAAACACACGATCACCTATTTTGACCAATTTTTAGCCAATCTGCATTTGGTCGTGCCTTTTTACGCACGTGCGGCTTCGACGGTGCGTGAGTAAAACGCACGGGCGTTGCTGCTTCTTCCCCAAGTCATTTCAATTCATTAAATAATGCACGGGAAACACACGCTCGTGCGTTCGACCGTGCGTGACTAAATTTATGCTATTTTAGTATTTAAAGCAGGAAATCCGCTAAAGAAGGGAGACCCGCGGGAAAATCTCAGAAGCCCGCCATTTCTGCCCATTTTCGCCTCTCCACCACCGTTTGACCTAGGAGGAGCTCTGGCAACCCTTGTCTTGCAAATCTTCCACCAAAGCTCCTTCCTTGGCCTCCTCCATCATCTATGAGCTCAAGAACGCCATAGAAGAAAAGTCTCCGCTGCATTCAAGGTTCCAACAAGAGTTAGCTCGAGCTAGACCATGAAGAAGATGGGAAAAGTAGAGGAAGATGATAGCTCCTCCGGACCCCGGACGCAACTGAAGGCCGAGCATGGACGAGGCTTGACAACCCTACGATTTCGGCCGAGAGTCTTCAGAATAGTCTTCGAGCTTCAATTTTCTCTTTCCCCTTGCGCATTGCTTCAGAGTTTTCCTTGTATGTGTGTTAATCTGGATGATGTTCATAAACATTGTGTTTTAGTTAATATGATTTCATGCTTTTGTGAACTTTTGTGGTTTATGAGATTTGAGGAGCGCCCAGTACGCCATCCACTCCACCGCTCTGTAGTGTGCCGCACTAGCAATTGCTAGCTGCGTATTCCACAACGAGGTTCTTACGACCCTCATTCCGCTGGTTACAAAACAGCCATCCGCTAGCCTTCTCGTCCACCCGCTCACTGAAGCACATCATCGCGGCCTGCATTCCATCCCGACAAGCAAAGCGGAGCTCTAGGCCCTCATTTTCTTTCACTGTTGCTAATCTAGGAAAACCAAAATCAAAACCCCCCATTTTATTAAATACATAAGAATCTATATATGTAATTCCCTAACAAGAATTCATAAAACCCAACTTGCAGTCCTCTGAGAACGATATTCGGGGAGTTTCTCCCAATTTTATTACTTGAACGATCGGTGCACTTGCCGTAATCGCATCAAGTTTTTGGCGCCGTTGCCGGTGACTGCGAGCGTTTTATGAATTTTTCTTCCAGGAAGCTACTATAAAGATTCTTTGTTGTTTTTGATCTTTTTTCTGTTTTACTTTGTTGTGTGTAAGTTAGTTTATGCAGGGGCAAGGCCTTAAAGGGTTCATGGAATACGACCCTGAGATTGAGAGGACGCTGCACGCGCGTCGTTGTGCTGCTGCGGCCATGGATCTCAACATCAACAGGAATGAGATTAACCCCGGGAGTGAGAATGCACCCGCTGTGGGTCAGGCGGCTGATGAGAACGAGGTGGCCCAGGCGAGGCCTAGAATGATGCGGGATTATACCACTCCCACTTTGGGGAGCGTGTATCTCGGCTTTGGCCCAGCCATCATGAACAATCAATTCGAGATCAAGCCGGTGATCTTGAACATTATCCGCAACAATGCCCAATTCTCTGGGATAATCGGTGAAGACCCCCATCTTCACTTGGCAGAATTCTCAGAGATCTGCGGAACATTCTGGTACACCGGTATTGCGGACGACATGGTGAAATTAAGATTATTCCCGTTCTCCCTTCGTGATAGGGCAAAGGCGTGGCTCCATACAATTCCGCCAGGCACAGCTACCACCTGGGATGCACTGCAAGGAAAATTTCTCTCCAAGTTCCACCCGGTTGATAAAATTATGAGCTTGATAAGGGAAATCCCAATCTTCTGGCAGAATGATCAGGAGACCCTGGCAGAAGCTTGGGAAAGATTCATGGACCTTTGCGGAAATGCCCCCATCATGAACTTCAACCATGGAATTTGGTGGAGAACTTCAATTTTGCAATCAAGCCCAACTATAGGACTTCAATTTTGCAATCAAGCCCAACTATAGGGCTATGGTTGATGCTGCTGTCAGTGGAACCCTTCTGAATCACACTCCTGAAGAAGCACTGCGGATTTTACAAGACACTGCGTCTCACAGCTCATTCTGGACTGCAGGACGCAACACCCCAAGGAATGCGAGAGGACTGTTTGAAGTATGCACATCTGGAGCACCAGGTGAGAGCATCACATTGCTGAAGAAACCTGCTTCTTCATCCGCTCCAGTGATGGCCATTTCATGTCTTGGGTGTGGGAACCCCGGACATCATACATATGAATGTCCCTCTGGTTAAATCTCTTCTGAACTCTCTAATCTTAATTTAGAAGAGAATGTTAATTTGTCCAAAATCAAAATTGTTGGAACAACCCTATTACTGATTTGGGATAGGATCACTATCTGTTGACTAGGATCATGTTGACCCCAATGTATAGTCTATGGGTCAAGGTTTTAGGCTATTAGAACTCAAGAAAACATTCAGGTTCTGCGTTCGACGAACTCTATACTGCGTTCGACGAATGGCTTGCTCTCTGCGTTCGATGAATGGCTTACACTCTGCATTCGACGAACGGCTTGCTCTCAGCGGTTGACGATCTTCAATCTCAGCGGCTCAGTGGTCGACGAAATTATCCAGGCTCAGCGGCTCAGTGGTCAACGAGATTATTCAGTTCAGCGGTCGATGAATTCCTCAATTCGACGAACTCAGCTCTGCATTCGAAGAATAAGTATCAGATGTTCAGATCGACGAAATATCTTCTCAGCTCAACAAATTTAATTCTTCTATCCAGATTCATTTGAGGTCGACGAACTCAACATTGTGTTCGACGAAAATCTTGAGATCGATGAAACTTGTTTAGATCGAAGAAATGTCTTATTTCAGTTCAGAATTTCAGAAAGATTATTCTTATTCTATTCTTTGAACTTAGCTCTTCTGCAACGGCTCTATTCTTCCAGATAAGTAAGGATAATATACTTCCTTTTATTTTATCCTCCTATTTCGAAAATAGTCGTTGACATTTCTCGGAAAAGGACATTTCATGGAAAAGGAAAGAGATATACGGCGTGTCAGATTTATGGTTCCCAGATATATTTATTCCTTAATTCAAGGGATTTGATTTTCAAATATTATCAAAAGAAAAGGGAAGAAGATATACAGTATTACTTCCACAGTTTCACGAGAGGAACATTACAGAACATATCACAAAATAGATGTACAGAAAAAAGGTAACAGGAAGAAACAAAGGAACAAAAAGCTAACAGATCTTCATCTTCCTCCTCAAGCAGCATTCATACACTGAGAACATCAACACTATCTCTCAGTCATTAGCTGCAAGATCAGATCTTCAAAAGAGCAACAAAAATCTGAAGAACTTATTCTTCCAGATTAATCAGCTACAGGAAGATCATTTATTCAAGAGAAAGCTTCCATCCTCAACTGTCAACAATTTTATATCAGACGGAGGAGCTTTTCAACATAGAAAATCCACTAGAGTCTTCTCTCAGAATCTTGACAGAGAAGAACATTCAAACCCTTCTTATCCCCTCTTGTACAGGGTTATAACTCCCTTTAAAAGTTAACCCATTGGTGGCAGGGCACCTGATCAAAAACCTGTGGTTTGGTTAGAGCACCTGATCAAAAGCTCACTTGGTGTGTGGACACATGTACAAAAACCCCTTAGTAATAGGGCACCTGATCAAAAACCTAGTGGATCCTACCAAGTGTGGTAGAAGAGTAGACGTACCCAGGTTTATTGGGGAACTACTATAAAAATCCTTGTGTCTCTGTGCTTGTGATTTTCTGTGTTGTTGTGTTGTGCTGATTTCTTTATTTAGTTTTTATAAATCACTCTATACACATATATATACATCACAATTATAATTCCGCTATAAAATTAAGGGAAAAGTTTTTAATACTCTATCCCCCCCCCCCCCCTCTAGAGTAAATCTAAGATCTAAACTCTCCTTCAATTGGTATCAAAGCGTGGTTGATTATATCAATCACTTTCAACTGATATCAATTGCACTTTCAATTGGTATCAGAGGGTAGTTGATTTTTACAGGCTAACACCTGAATCATAAAGATCAATTAGATCTTAATTTATTTTAGAGTTTTATTTTCTTAAAAACTCATGGCACAGAACAAAGAATATTCTAGCACAAGACCTCCTATGTGCAATCTCAGTAAGTTTGCACTATGGAAGGCAAGGATTAGGTACATGAAATCTATTGATGAGGAAATCTTTAATGTTAGTTTGACAGGGCCTCCAACACCTACAACAGCAAGAAGTGCTGAAATCACAACAAACAACAATGCTGTTCCACCTCCTGAGTGGACTAAAGCCCAGAAAAAGCAAAGAAGTGCAGATGCAAAAGCTATGAACATTCTGGCACAAACAATGTCTGATGACATTGTCCAGAAAGTGGTGGAATGCACCTCAGCAAGATAATTCTGGATCTCTCTCAACAATATGGTTGAAGGATCAGCTGATGAAAGAAAGGACAGAAGATCCCACCTTATTTCTCAATATGAGAATTTCAAAAAGGGAGAATCTGAGACAGTGGCTGATATGTATAACAGGCTCAGTCTCATAATCAATGAGCTGAAGACTTTGGACAAAGTGATCTCCATCACTGAGATCAATGATAAGATCCTTATATGCTTCCCCAGCACATGGGACTCTAGGATCTGGCCAATCAAGGAAGCTAGAAGCCTTAATGAGATCTCCACTGAGAGCTTGTTAGGGAGACTCAAATCCTATGAGCAGCTCATCAAATCCAGGGAAGCTGAGCAATCTACTTCATCTCCAGCATCCAGGAAGGAGAGAAGCATAGCTTTTCAAGCTGAAGAAGAAGAAAAGGCTCCAAGAGATGAGGAGTTCATGAGCCTTTTAGCTGAAAGGTTCTACAAGATGGCTAAGAAGGATTTCAGAAAGAAGGACTCCAGATCAAGGGAAAAGCCAAGGTATGACAAGTCAAATTCTAAAGAAATTATTTGTTATGGCTGCAGGAAACCTGGACACATTCTGCCAGACTGTCCAGAGAATCAGAAGAAGGAGAAGAGAAAAGAAAAGGAAGATAAAAGACACTCCAGCAAGTCTTCCTCCCACAAGAACAAACACAAGGGAAGAGGATTTGTAGCAGAAACTTGGAGTGAAACTGAATCAAAATCATCATCCAGCTCATCTGATGATGAAGAAGAATCAAAGGAGAATGACCAATGTTTGATGGCCATATATGACTCAAGCAGTGAGTCAGT
The DNA here is from genome assembly GCA_033032865.1 of Dactylorhiza incarnata. Classification (NCBI taxonomy): domain Eukaryota; kingdom Viridiplantae; phylum Streptophyta; class Magnoliopsida; order Asparagales; family Orchidaceae; genus Dactylorhiza; species Dactylorhiza incarnata. The sequence continues at coordinate 1,259,855 of JAWHQI010000067.1, forward strand.
AAGTGCATCTTCATCCAGCTCTTCTGATGATGAAGATGATGAAGAAGAAAGGAATTTTTGCAAGATGACTATCAATGCCTCAGCAAACAACTCAGATAAAGAAGAATTAGAATCAGAAGCTGACAATGATACAGATCAGGTAATATCTAATTTTGATTTCAATTCAATTGAATTCAAAGATGAATTCAAAGTTCTTTGCTTAGACTTAATTAAATCTGATAAGGAAATAATCTCTCTCAGAAATAAGCTAGCTGAAATGAACAAATTAAGTGAAGATAATGCTATTCTTAAGAAAGAATTGGCTGCCTCCAGAGAACATATTATTCTCATTGAGAATAAACTTTCTGAGGCTAAGAAATTTGAAGAATCCCTAAATGGGAGAAGCATTAAACTAATGGACATTACAAGCACAGTAAATGCCAGATTAAGTGGCAAACTAGGCTTGGGTGCATCATCAAATAAGCCACCTCTGATTAAGAAGAACATACTGTCTACACCTATAAAATTCATTTCTGCTAAGAGAAAAGAGGTTGTAGATGTAAATAAAAACATTTCAAGGTTGTCAAGAATAAAGGAATTCAGCAGAATTCGTCGAACAGAGCTCGACGAAATGAATTCACTTCGTCGAACGGAGCTCGATGAACTCTGAAGACAGATTTCCTGTATAGTCATTATTCGAACGGCACTCGACGAAAGCACACCCATTCGTCGAACGGCGATCGACGAACTCAGCCCAATTCGTCGAACAGAAAACATACAGAAAAAAATGAAGAATTCTTATTCTAAACATACTATCAATCCTTTCACTGAATGGATAATACCTCCAAGGAGATATCATCCAAAAGGTTATAAGGATCAACCTGAAATGTCTTTTATTTCAGAGTTTTGTGGTAATACAAAAGGACCCAAGGTAGTCTGGGTCAAAAACAACTAGTTTATTTTTCTGTTTTGCAGGTATACAGCTATCCAAACAAGAATAAACAATGGTATTTGGCTGTTCAAAACACATGACAGGAAATAAGGCCAACCTGAACAACTATAAGGCAAAGTTTGGACCCAAGGTGATCTTTGGAGACTCCAACTATGGACAAACCAAAGGCTATGGACAGATCAAGGTTGGAGCAGTGACCTTCTAGGAAGTAGCCTATGTCAAGGGTCTGAAGCACAACCTCATCAGCATAAGTCAGTTATGTGATGAAGGTTATCAGGTAACTTTCAATCATTCCTTATGTCTTATAACCAATAATAAAAACATTAATGTGTTATCTGGTATTAGACATGGAAATATTTATTTAGTCAATTTTGACTCTGCCAATTCTGATATTTGCTTATTCAATTCTATAAGTAAAACAAATGAATTATGGCATAAAAGGCTTGGACATATTAACCTTAGAACTATATTTAAGCTTTCTAAGGACAATCTTGTTAGAGGACTGCCTTCTGGTTCATACAAGAAGGTAGGACTTTGCAGGGCTTGTCAACTAAGTAAGCAAACTAAAAGTAGTTTTAAATCTTTATCCAAGAGTGATTCACCTAGGATTTTATATTTACTGCATTTGGACCTTTTTGGACCTACTACAATACAAAGCCTAGGAGGGAAGCATTACTCTCTAGTGATTGTAGATGACTTCTCAAGATTCACTTGGGTGTTCTTTCTTAGGAACAAGTCTGACGCCTTCAATATTCTGACAGACTTTCTCAGGTCCATCAAGATTGAGTACTCTACTGTAGTTGCATTGATCAGAAGTGATCATGTCACTGAGTTTGAGTCTCTTCTGATGAGAGAATTCTATGGAAAAGAAGGGATCAGACAGTGTTTCTCTGCTCCTAGAACTCCTCAACAAAATGGGGTAGCTGAAAGGAAAAATAGAACCCTTATTGAATCAGCAACTACATTGCATGTTGATGCTCACTTGCCACTCTCTTTTTGGTCAGAGGCAGTGAACACAACAAATTATGTGGTTAATAGAAGCCTGATACATAAACTTAAGGGCAAAACTCCCTATGAATTACTTAAGAATAAAAGGCCTAAGGTTAACTATTTTAAGATATTTGGCTGTAAATGCTATGTGCATAACAATGACAAGAAGTATCTAAGGAAGTTTGAAGCAAAAGCTGCTGAAGGCATTTTCCTTGGATATTCTCTTTCTAGTAAGGCATACAGAGTTTACAACAAATCTACTCTTAAGATAGAAGAGTCCATGCATGTATCTTTTGATGAGACTAACATGTTAATCGAGGAGAGGAACACCACCTCTACCAAGAATACTTTGCAGGTACCAGCTCTATGTGAAGAGCTCAATGGATTAGATCTATAGAAAGAAGAATCACAACTTCCATCAACACAAAATCTTGAAGACAGTGAAGAAGAAGATCATCCAGATCTTGCTGACAGTTCAAATCAAATGACAGCTGAACAAATTCCCCAAGTGGATATCATTGTTGAACCAACTCCAACTGTTGACCACATCACAGTTAGAGATCATCCAATATCCCAAATCATTGGTGATATTTCAGCAGGTGTTCAAACAAGGCATCAACTACACCAAAATCAGATGCACACTTGTTTCCTATCCTAGGTTGAACCTCAAACCATAAAAGATGCAGAACAAGATCCAAATTGGATTCTTGCAATGCAAGAGGATCTCAACCAATTTGAAAGGAACAAGGTATGGGATTTGGTTCCAAGACCAAAAGGCCATCCAGTTATTGGCACCAAGTGGGTCTTCGGGAACAAGCTTGATGATCAAGGCAATATAGTGAGAAACAAAGCAAGATTGGTAGCCCAAGGATATTCACAGGAAGAAGGCATTGACTATGATCAGACCTTTGCTCCTGTTGCAAGACTTGAAGCTATAAGGATCTGTCTGGCCTTTGATGCATACAAGAAATTAAAGGTATATCAAATGGATGTGAAGAGTGCATTTCTTAATGGAGACATCAAAGAGGAAGTCTATGTGGAACAACAACTAGGTTTCATCTCTCCAACTCACTCCACTTATGTATTTAAGCTTAATAAAGCTCTCTATGGTCTCAAACAAGATCCCAGAGCATGGTATGAGACCTTAGCTAATTTTCTTTTAGAGAACAATTTTTGTAGAGGCATAGTAGATAAAACCTTATTTTTCAGGATACATAAAAATCAAACTCTACTAGTTCAAATATATATAGATGATATTATCTTTGGCTCTACTGATTCAAATTAATGCAAAAGATTTTCTAATCTAATGCAATCTAAATTTGAAATTAGTAGTATGGGTGAGCTATCATACTTCCTTGGTCTTCAAGTGAAGCAAACTCCCAATGGCATATTCATATCACAATCCAAGTATGCTAAGGAATTAGTGAAAAGGTTTGGTATGCCTGATGCTTCCACCATGAAAACACCCATGCCCTCAAATGCTGTTGTTGATGCTGATGAATCAGGGAAACCTGTTTATCAGAAAGTATATAGAGCAATTGTTGGCTCTTTACTTTATTTAACAGCAAGTAGGCATGATATAATGTTTGCTACATGTATTTGTGCTAGGTTCCAAGTTAACCCCAAAGAATCTCACCTAATTTTATTAAAAAGGATTTTGAGATATATAAAGGGTTGCCCTAATCTAGGACTTTGGTATCCAATAGCATCAGAATTTGAATTAATTGGATTCTCAGATTCTGATTATGCTGGATGCAGAGTAAACAGAAAAAGCACATCAGGAACTTTCCAGTTTCTTGGTAATAGGCTTGTGTCTTGGTTTTGTAAGAAACAAACACTTGTGTCTACATCAACAACTAAAGATGAATACATAGATGCAGGCAGTTGCTGCTCACAGATATTATGGATACAAAATCAGCTCCTAGACTATGGTGTCAATCTAAATAATTCAATTATATTTTGTGACAATACTAGTGCAATATCTATAGCACAAAATCCAGTTCTCCATAGTAGGACTAAACACATAGAAATTAGGCACCACTTTATCAGAGATAATGTGGATAAAAATAAAATTTGCCTACAGTTCATTTCTATTGATTTGCAAAGAGCTGATATTTTCACCAAACCCTTGGATGAAAAAAACATATTTTCTTTATAAATCAGCTAGGAATGATAGATGGAGATTCAATTTGCTAAAATTAAGTTTTCTACTTATCCCATCTCTTCATCGAACGGAGATCGACGAAATCAAGTTTTTCGTCGAACGGAGATCGACGAAGTCATCAAGTTCATCGAACCGAGATCGACGAAAACTCATTTTTCATCGAACCCAGTTTTGATGAAGCTTTTATTTCTGACCTGTCATCATATCAAATCTTTTTTATTTTAACTGAATGCCTACAGAAATTGCTTCTCTTTCCAGTTCATTTGCACTTGATCTCTATTTTATTTTGCAGGAACAGTAGCAATATAAAGATTGCATCCTTCCCTACATCCTCAAAAGTCCCTTCTTCTAGGGGCCTAGCTCCAGGTCTTCCTGAAACTAGGCAGGGGGAGATGTATTGAAGAAGCTCCTTTGTGTCAGGGGGGGTGATACTTTCCTTTTTGACAGGGGGAGTTATTTGTTTTCTGAAGATGCTCAAGCTTCAAGAGAAAATGCTGATGAAGAAGCATGCTTTCAGTTCTATGAAGAACTCCATATGATGCCATTTTTGCTCAGGGGGGGATGTTCTATGAACTAGGCAAGGGGAGAAAGCTGAAGAAGCTCTAGTCTCAGAGGGAGATGCTCTCAAGCTAACATATTTTATAAAAGAAGGAAATGATGCATGAAGAAGCTTCATATATTGCAAATTCAGAATACAGCTTTTGATATAGAAGAATAAACAAATTCAGATTCAGATTTTGACAGATTTAGAAGAAGATGTTATGACAAGATTCAAATTTTGATTGGTAGCAAAGCACATTGAGAAATATTTGTTTTTGTGTTAAGAGCAGATTCAGTTCAGATCAATAATTCAGAAAAATCAGTTCAGACAATATCAGATTTCAAAATTCAGAGAGCAGATTCAGAAAAGATAAAAGACAATATCAGATTTTAGAATTCAGAGAGCAGATTCATAAAAGACAAAAGACAATATCAGATTTCAGAATAGAGAGAGCAGATTCAAAAAAGACAAAAGGTTTTTATTATTTCTGTTTTCATTGAAATGTTTCAGAACTCAGAGTATTATTTATTTTATATCTGATGAACTATTTAAAATATATCAGATATATATATGCTCTGCTGTTTTGTTTGTTTTCAATTTTTGTCAAATAGTGTCCTAAGCCAAATAGGAGGAGATTGTTGGAACAACCCTATTACTGATTTGGGCTAGGATCACTATTTGTTGACTAGGATCAAGTTGAACCCAATGTATAGACTATGGGTCAAGGTTTTAGGCTGTTAGAACTCAAGAAAACATTCAGGTTCTGCGTTCGACGAACTCTATACAGAACATTAAGTGACAGTGACTCAAGCTGTTCAGACTCAAAAAAGAAGACTCAGTTTGGGTTGACTGTCCTATCTGAGTCAGAGGAAGAAATCCAGGATGAAGTCTCACCTGAACAGGTATGCATAAGGGCTCCTCTATCTACCTCAGACTCAGAATCGGAGACAAGCTCATCTAGAAATGATGACTGGTCTAAGTCATACAAAGATCTTTTAGAAGATGTCAAGATGCTCAAGATGCTGTGCAAGGAGCAGGATGCAAAGATCTCCTATCTTCAAGCAAGAAATCTTGATCTCTTAGAGAAAGCAGAAAAACTAACTCTAGAGAATGCAGAGTTTTGTCAACTCAAAAAGGACTTCAAGGCAAGCTCCAACCTTGACTTGATAAGCAAATTTGGGAAAACTTGAAGGCATTGATTGAGAGCAAGGAGCTGTGTTGCTCACTAACAAGAGAAGTGGTTCTTCTGAAGAAGGACAAAATTCAGCCCAAAGTCCTGAAATCTAAGAATGACAGCATCAGAAGGGTGGAGGATAAACTCCCCTTTGTAGTGAAGCCTGTGGCAAGCTCCTCCAAACCAGATACCTCTCCCCCTCCGGTAAGTGGTTGTTGCTCCACTCAAAGAAGGGAGCAGGGATGCTTCAAGGAAGACGGATCAGGCAGACCCTATGGGATGAAGGATAGCTTGAGGAAGGTAATCTCATCCTTCAACAAGAATGATGGGCAATCCAATCTTAGGTATCTCAAGAATGGAAGCTCCATAAGTGGAGCAAAGAACATGCCAAAAATCTCAATGGTACCTCATGGAAGGATGGCCACAAGGAGGCATGAAGTCACTGGGTCTACAGAAACAAGGAAATCACTAAAGAAGACTGACTCCAGATGGAAATCTATGGGTGATGATTCTCAACATCACACTCACAATCAGTACAGATCAATGTCCTTCAAATATCCCTACATTCATACTCAAAGGACTCAGGCTCACATAGCTTGCCAGAAAAGAAGATACAGCAGGTATGAATGTTGGTGTTGTGGAAAGACCGGGCACTTTGCAATTGATGGTTGGTACAATCCAACTGCTCCAAGGGTAACGAATATTAAACCTACAAATCTCTTTGTTCATTGTCACTATGCATACCCTGGAGTAATTAAATCCAGTATGCCTGTTAAAGCTAACAATTTCCTAGGACCCAAGTTTACTTGGGTACCTAAGGGATTGTAATCTCATTTTGCAGGTAGTCCAAGAGCCCACCAGAAGCAAATCTGGGCCTTGGACAAGGTGGCTGTTCTGACCCACAGGAAGAACAGCAAAGTCTATTTACTAACAAATTTAGTGCAGGTCATCCTACCAAAAGGGGCCTAAAAGCTGATGTTAGCTGAATAAGTCTTGGAATCTATAATCGTCGATATATTACGACGACACAATAGACGTTACGACGACAAAGGATCAAGTTGGGAGGATGTGTATCGTCAAAATACAATCGAGCTATTTATCACGGGATTAGATAGGTCCATCGGAGCCGTCTGATCGCTCTTTCCTTCAAAGGTACGCGCCTCTTCACCTACCGACACTATAAATAGAGTGAATGCTCGAGAATAAAAACTACGCTATCATTTGCCCTAAGCTATTCCATCGACAAACCCCCGCTTCATCTCCGACGTACTGCCTTCACTCTCACTCTGAATCAATGGCTCCCAAGAAAGAAGATGTGATCTCCGGTTGTGAACTCTAGCGAGGGGGTTTCAATGCCTGCTCGGATGAGATTAGGTCAGTAATAGGGTTGGTGGAGGCATCTGGGCTGGAATATCTGCTATGTGAACCCTCAGTTCTTCTCTACCGTGAATTAGCAAAATTCATTGTCGAAGCAAGAATCAACCACACTAAATTTCAGATCAAGTCCATGGTGGGGGGGGGGTAAGATAGTTAAAATATCTGCGAAAAGCCTAGGAAAAGCGCTGAATCTGCCAAGGATCCAAGGGGGAGGAAGAAGAAGAGCTGACTTTGGAGAATGTGTCCGCAAGCTATAACTGGTGCGGCCACACAAGGAAGACCTACGGATCCATTAAGAGAGCGGAATTTAATCAAAAAGGGAAGCTGCTGGCCGATATTGTTGGCAAAGTTCTGTTGTGCAAACCTGGGTCCCATGACCGAATATCTAAAGACATGTTCTCTGTCATGGTCCGGATAATCCATTCTAAGAAGACGAACTGGAGTGAGTTCCTCTTCCAGAGAATGAAGAACACCCTGAAGTCTCCTCCCTACGGAAGAATAATGTCCCTCTACCTCCTAAACACCCAGGGTGAAGTACTGAATAAGAAAATGGGAGTTCCCCTACATTACTCCAAGAGACTGGATGCGAAGATGCTAGATCGATGGGATAGGTCTATCCCTATACCATCATCTGATGCTCAGCCTGCTCCAAAGAAACAAAAGGATCAAGCATCCCCAATAGATCACTCGGAAGAAGAAGGTTCATCAAGCAGTTCTGATGACATACCTCCACCCCCACAAATCCCTGGTACGGCTGAGGGGGAGACTTCCAACCCAAGGGATGTTCCAGGAACAGTACCAGAACCTGCTCCCACAGAGGTTATTGAAGAAAGTAGAAACCCCAACTTGGGGAGTGTTCCCGCTGAGGGGGAGTCCCAACTTGGGAGCTCAGCCCAAGATGCAGAGATGATAGATGGGGAGCTCCAGACAGGAGGCTCAGTCCAAGGTAATGGACAAGTTGAGGGGGAGACCCAACTGGGGTACTCTGCCCTAGAATATTAAGGAAATGAGCCCATGGAAGACATCACTCTCTCAGACTGCCGAGAATTAGTTGCAGCAAGTAAGATTGTGCTTACATGCCCTGGTGAGACAGTACCAGAAAATGTCAAGGGGAAGGCTAAGGTAACAACATATATCAGTGAAGAATCATCTATAAATAGCTCTGAAGAAATTCCGCAAGAAAGAGAATAGGAAGACGAACAAGCTGCTGAGCCATCTTCGGCTCAGTCAGGTTCTCTTTTCCACATGATGTCAGCTTTACTAACAGCTCAGCGCAAACAACTGGAATAGTTTATAGTAAAGACTGTGGATAATCTAAGAAAAGAGGTAAAGGGGGAGATCCAGGAAATGAAGAAAGACATACCCCATCTCAACACTCAGTGCGCTCACTTCTACACTTTGGCAGCTCCGGCCATAGAGAAGATGAGCGAGGAAATCAACAAAGTGGGACATCAAACCCACACAATCCTGAAAAAGCAAGAAACATTCTCAAACAATGTGTACTATGGTTTTGAGCAGATAGAAAGAGATGCTACAAATAACAAAAATCAAATTCTGAATAGGGTCAATGAGAATGCTCATAGCTTAGATACCCATCTGCTTGAAATAAACAATAATTTGGATGTGACTGAACAACACATGCATGAACAGCTGAATCTAGTCAGAGAAGGACTAGAGGAATGGGTGATTGAACAAGCCCTAAAGGGGGAGAATGAAATAATAAACGCCAGTTCACATCAAGCGATGTGGATAACAAATCAAATAAAGCAGACAATGCAAAACCCCCATCATTATATGAGGCTGTCAATCCTTCTACAAGCACTGAATCAGCTGAGTATGGAATAGAATTCGGAGAATCAGCAACCTCCAGGAAAATAAAGAGAATTCAGAGCAGCCAGTATCGGCAAAAGAGACTAAGGGAAATTGAGCTGGATCCACAATCAGGAAGGTGGAGTCTTGTCTCAAAAGAAATAATAACAGAATCATTGATTCATTTTGGATATCCTCAGGAGGACTATCTGAGGGCATACCAGTTAGCTGAATGGCAGAAACATCTGAAGCAGCTGGAGAGGAGGAGGAATCACAAGCTAGCATTCCCACAAGGTCCTCCTCCCTCTCCTAAGAAGATTCCCCTGCCCATCAACTACTATCAGAGGCAAAGGCAGAAAACCAAAGGGCAAGCAGCAGCAGACGCTGATGGGGCACCAAATTAAAATCTTAATTATTCCGCTGGGGCAAATGAATGCTAATGTTTATTCATGAACATCTATTCTATTTATTTGCTTGGCATTTATTGTGAAGAATATTTATTCTATTTATGTGATTGCTGCTTTATGTGTGATGCTATGATCTGAAATGACAAATCTTTTCATGAGTGGCATTTATCATTGAGGTAAGTTAGGGCTTCTTCAAATAGGGGGAGATTGTTGGGAACAGTGCCCAACAGTGTTCCTGATTTGAAGAAGTGCTCAGCTCAATGATAAATGCAAATTGTATTTAATGTCATATCTAGTTCATGTTTGCAGAAATCGATAATATGTCAAGTACTTTAGTTATTTCACTATGTACTATATCGTCGAGAAGAATAGGAGATGTCGTCGACAAAGTATGCTTGTCGTCATGATGATGAGCAAAGCAAAAGCTGAGACTTGGCGAGTTCGTCGAACGCAGAATTCTGTTCGTCGAACGAAGAATGAAGTTCGTCGAACGCAAAGACATGACAGAAGCAAACGATGAGACTTGGCGAGTTCGTCGAACGCAGAATGCTGTTCGTCGAACGCAGAATGTTGTTCGTCGAACGAAGAATGAAGTTCATCGAACGCAAAGATTGGACAGAAGAACGAAGTTCTTCGAACATAGCATGCTGTTCGTGGAACGAAGAATGCAGTTCGTCGAACGCAAAAACTTCTCTACAGATCGATGAATCCGCTGAGAAGAGGAAGCCATCTCAGCCCAACCGCTGAGACAGATTCAAGAGGAAGGAATGTCGTCGAGAAGATGCAGTATCGTCGACATCATCAAAGTAGCCTTGTCGTCGAGAAGAACAGTTATCGTCGTAAAGAAGGCGTGACGTCGAGAAGACTGAACAAGGACAGCTGAAGACAAGTAGTTGCTAAAGCATAGTCTGTCGACATGATATCGCTCATGTCATCGAAAGAACAAAGTGATTACGACGATAGTCTACAAGAAAGAAGATCACAGCGACATAGTCAGAGATAGCATATCGCTATATATGCAGAAACGCCAGAATATCTCGTATCTTCGAAATATCAATGTCAGAGGCAGAAGCTAGAAGACTTGAAGATCTACCAAGGTCTAAGACATCGACAAAGTCCTGTCGTCGAGATATTATCCATATCGTCGTAAAGCTATCAGTATCGTCATAATGCTGGAAATATCGTCGAGAGGAAATTCAAATATTGCGGACGCGCTGTCAGCAGTTAATGTCGCCGCCTGATTGTCCAATCAGCGCGTGCTCTTAAGGAATGGGCGTCTGACATTAAAGGACATTATATGTGACCGTTAAGCGGCTCTTCCGTCCTATAAAAGGGAACAATGATGCCCTAGAAAAAGTAATCTTCGAGAGAGAAATAAGAACGAAAAAGAATCCTGTCGTTGCTTTTTAATACAACAGTACATTCTGCGGAGAAGAAGAAAGAAGAAGTAGAGAATAAGAATCAAGCGTTCTCAGAAGAACCAGTGATCTCCATTGACTGATAAGAAGCCGATCATCATCAGGCTAAGAAAATAGATTGAAGAAGAACTGTGCTTTCAAGATCTGAATCAGAAACATCTTCTTCAACCTCAAGAAGCCGATCTCCATCAGGCTAAGTTGCCGATCTTCATTAGGCAGAAGAAACAACTTTTATTACTATAAAATCTCTTATTGTTGTAAGGCTTGAGGGCCTAAGTGTCTAGCTTGAGGGCTGGAGAGCTGTGAGGCTTGAGGGCCAGGGCAGTGGACTTGCGGGTCCGACACCATCTAGCTTGAGGGCTGGAGAGTTGTGAGGCTTGAGGGCCAGGGCAGTGGACTTGCGGGTCTGACACCGTCTAGCTTGAGGGCTGGAGAGCTGTGAGGCTTGAGGGCCAGGGCAGTGGACTTGCGGGTCCGAATTTGTCAATCTTGATGGATTGGGTGCAGTAAGGGCTTGCGGGCTTAGGTTATAGGCATAGGACTTGCGGGTCTGTGTTGTGTAGGGCTTGAGGTCCTGAGTGTCAAGCTTGCGGGCTCGGGTGCAGTAGGGGCTTGCGGTCCTAGGCTGTAGGACTTGAGGGTCCGTGTTGTAAGGCTTGAGGGCCTGAAGTTTTGGCGGAGTTTGCTGAGCCTAGCACACTGCTAGGTAGGCGCAGAGGGAAAGAGGACTACTCAAGACACCCTGTCTTGAGGAACCTCTATAGATCATTGTGTGCTTTTCTGTGCTGTGCTTTATAATTTCTAGATCTACTAATCAGAAATCAAGGACATCTTAATGGGATAAAATAATTTGAAAAACCTATTCACCCCCACCCCTAGGTGATAATTTGACACCCAATAAACAACATTTCTTAATTTCTCAGATTGCAGGACTCGCTTGTCACCTTTTTACCTTAAACGAAGCTGCCCGAACTGCATGAACTGCCCAAAGGGCGAGACGATCATTTACGAAAAATGGCGATCCATGTGCTCCAAATCGACCAGCGTGATTCGCCCGTTAGGTGGTTACGGTGGTTACGACGGCAAAATTACTGGGCTACCCCCAGCCAAAGCTATAAAAGGAGCTCAAAGCCTTTATTTCAAGGGATCTTGCCTTCCGCATCTGAGAGAGCTCTGTCGAAGATTTTCTTGGAATTCTCCTTCGGCGCTTGAAGATCTCCTTCGGCCCTCGAAGATCTCCTTCGAAGATCTCCTTCGAGCCTTAGAAGGTCACGAAAGACGACTCATCTTTCTCACTTTTGTTCTCACTAGCATTCTCACTTTGTTCTCACTCCAGTTCTCAGAAGAAAAAGGACTTAGTTTTCGGAGAGATGGTCTGTCACCTTCGGAGCTCTCTCCTTCTCTCTCTCTCACTGTAGCAAGCAGCGACCTGTCGCGCTTGAGCTCTAAGTCTCTAATTGTAATCCCCCAGAAAATAGTGGAAATTGGTCGGCACAGCTCCACCCGCATGGTTTTTCACCCTTTTCGGGTTTTCCACGTTAAAAACCTTTGTGTCATTTACTAACTTATTCATTGACAGTTTGCACGCTTGGTTCGCTTACGAGCTAAGGTGGTTCAATTCAACCGGTCTACCAGAGCACCTGAGCGACCCGCAATAGTTTGACGCCGTCTGTAGGAACCAGGTTCCCAAAGCTCTGAAGATTCAGAAGGTCGTATCCTCTACACAATGATACTCGTGACTAGAGACCATGGCAGGAAAGATCGCTCACGTTCGTGAAACAATAGTTCTTGGGAGCCACGCCGATCCAGTTCCCTCCCACTCACACGATAGCACATCTATCACAGAAGAGGTCATGCACGTACACTGTGCGACACTAGAGAAATGTGTGCACCCAGTTGAAGAATATCTTGTGAGCAGAAAAGTTTCTCGAGCTCATAATCATGCCTCCAGACAAAGCAGTCCACCTCCGCCAGCCCCAGACCAAATTCCAGCAGAGAACTTTGTTCTCAAGCACTTCATACCTGAAGATGGGCTCCCCAACGTAGCCAGCCAATGTCTCAGTGTCCATCCGGTCAAAGAGCCTGAAGCTCAGCGTCACCGCAACCAGCTAGAAGCGGCAGGCCGTGAGCATACAGATGGGAGGCTCACGCGCGAAGAAATTCGTGACATAATTTTCGAAGAACGAGAGCGAGCCAAGCAGTGTGCCGTTTTGGCCCTTCGCCCTCTCGATCGTCGTTCACCATTCACACTTGAGGTTTTGGCACATCCAATCCCCTTGGGCTTCAAGCTCCCAAAAATTGAGACATACGACGGAGCAGGCGATGCATCGGAGCACAGTGGGCACTTCACAATCTAAATGCAACTCTGCATTGCCCCAGATCCGCTATTATGTCAGGCATTCCCGACAACTTTGAAAGGACAGGCTCGAACTTGGTTCCTGTCTCTGAAGGATGGAGAAATCAAGGATTTCGTAGATCTGACTCAACAATTCACGGACCAGTTCATCCTAGCCACTGGATAGTCAAAGATCCTTCTCACCTGTACGGGATCCGTCAAGGCGAAAGGGAAACCCTTAAAGATTTCTTCCGTCTTTTCACCACTGAGGCACGACAAATCCTTGGGATAAGACCGAAGCTCCTGCGAGGTTTTCTCCTTGGAGGGCTCCGCCCTGGTATCTTACACTCCGGACTGATGCGGAAAAACGTGCCCAGCTATCCCGATCTCGTATGACGGATCGAAGCCCAGATCATCGCCGACGAAGCAATTGAAGCACACCAACAATAGTTTGATAGAGACGTGAAAAAGGAAAAGGGAGCAAGAGACTTCATTAATCCTCAGGAGGAATAATGAATGTCATAGCAACACACAACCTCGACAATACCAGAGAAACAGACCCCTCAATACCTCCAGAACCAACATACTTTGCACAATCAAAGGCAACGAAGTGCTCCGCAAGCCCAGACCTCTTGCTAAAAACACGGGAGACCAGACAAAAAATTGTGAGTTCCACCGTGGACAAGGACATGCCACGGAAAATTGCTCCAAGCTTAAGGATGAAATCGAGCGACTCATCCAACAAGGCCTACTGAGGAAATTCCTACGAGGCTAGGCATCGATTCAGGCAGCAGGAGATCAGCAAACGCCTCACCAAGAAGGACTGGGGGAATCCCTTAAGTCAGTCATCCCGGGAGAACGCTTCACGCCTATTAGAAGGGCTCTACCCGCGCCACTAAAATATTCTACCAACTTCGTTTCTATAAGAACTTTGTGTAAATTGCCACTATCTAATAGCTTTTGAAGTTAATCATTTCAGGCATGTCATCCCACACGCTATCGAAATTACATATTCACTTCGCCCAAAGGAAGGACGTTTATTTGAATGAACAGCACCTGCCTTCGGGCAGTGCGCTAACGAACAGCACCTGCTTTCGGGCAGTGCGCTAAGGAACAGCACCTGCCTTCGGGCAGTGCGCTAACGAAGAGCACCTGCCTTCGGGTAGTGCGCTAAGGAACATCACCTACCTTCGGGCAGTACGCTAACGAACAGCACCTGCCTTCGGGCAGTGCGCTAACGAACAGCACCTGCCTTCGGGCAGTGCGCTAACGAACAGTACCTGCCTTCGGGCAGTGTGCTAACGAACACCACCTGCCTTCGGGCAGTGCTCTAACGAACAATACCTGCCTTCAGGCAGTGCGCTAACGAACATCATATGTCTTCGGGCAGTGCGCTAAGGAACAGCACCTGCCTTCGGGCAGTGCGCTAATGAACAGTACCTACCTTCGGGCAGTGCGCTAATTAACAACACCTGCATTCGGGTAGTGCGCTAATGAACAGCACCTGCATTCGGGCAGTGTGCTAACGAACAGCACCTGCCTTCGGGTTGTGCGCTAACAAACACCACCTGCCTCCGGGCAGCAAGCTAAGGAACAACACCTGCATCCGGGCAGTGCGCTAATGAACAGCAATTGCCTCCGAGCAGTGCGCTCACAACAATCTCTCACTACCGTCGATTGAAGGTTTGCCCTTCTCCACCGAAGTAAGGTCCCGACATCGTAAGTGTTTGCCCCACCTACATTCGTCCACGGTTGGAATACATACACTCTTCACCGACCAAACTTATCTTCTATTATGTAAAAAGCCGCGAGCTCAAACTCGTGCAAGATTATGTAAAAAGCCGCGAGCTCAGACTCGCGCAAATCTATCTTCTATTATGTAAAAAGCCGTGAGCTCAGACTCGCGCAAACTTATCTTCTATTATGTAAAAAACTGTGAGCTCGGACTCACGCAAACCAATTTTCTACTATAAAAACATGCTTAACATCAACACCTATGTTTAAGTAAAAATATTATATTCCTTCTTCACTGTCACCAATCACAAACACCTTTTGTCATTAACTTTGGGGTCTTGCCCTTGGAACTTCGCACTGTCGTTAATTAAAGGTTCGCCCTTCTCCACCGTAGTAAGATCCCGACGTCGTAAGAGCCCTCCCCTCTTATGTTCGACCACGGTTCGAATGCATACGCTCTTCACCGGCCATCTGGGGGCCTGTCCCCCAATCAACACTACGACAATAAACAGAACAGTGGAGTCACGAGACACAAAAGGACTATCACAACGCTGTGCATAGCGAGAAACGCCTAAACGCAACAAGGAAACAAAAGCAACTGCACACTCATCCTTTGCAGAAATTCCTACCCAAGGCACCCCGAAGATAGCAATGATCGAAGCCGCCGCAGAAAAATCGAAAACCTCCAAACACCTCCACGTAGTAATTCATACTCCGAAGTTTTGGGGGGCTTATGATGTGCACCCGTAAGGATGATACGCGATGCGGTCTCACAAAACGTATCTGGATGGGTACCGCCGAGCACGCAAGCGCCACATATGACGTGAAAGTCAAAAAGTGCCGCACGGCAAGCGTCGCACCTCAATCGCTGCACTGAAGAGGCGCGACACTCGCCGCGCGGAAAAGGCACGGCACGCACCGCGCCGAAAAGGCGCGACACTGCCCCACCTAAAAGGTGTGGCACTGTCGCACCTAAAAGTGGGTGCGACATTGCCGCACCCCCTACCAAATTGAAGGGGGTGTGGCATTGTCGCACCCCCTGCCAATTAAATGGCGCTAACCAAGTTAGCGCCCATTTTAGGCGATGACTTGGTTAGCACTCCCCAATTGGGGAATGTGGAAGAGTGCCCCAACCCCAATTGGGGAGTTACGAGAACATGGTTCAGGTAACTCCCCAATTGGGGAGTTATGTGAACTATGTTCACAAAACTCCCCAATCGGGGAGTTGGGTGCATTCAGCACTCCCCCAATTGGGGAGTGTCGAGCCCCCCCCCCCCCCCCCCCCACCCCAATTGGGGAGTGCTCCCGGCCACGCGGGCAGTGTTGCGTGGCCCAGGTCATACGACCGCAGCGGCATCGAGGATTTCTCACAGCCTCCTCCCCGCGCCTCGGCCTCAAGCGATGCCCAAAAGGGGTGTTGTCCTTTGTACTGCACGGTCACAACACCTCCTAAATCCACATTCATGGCACGCGCGGAGCGGCCCCAAGTGCACACCGCGCGTCGAACACCTCCGCGCTCAGAACGCCTCCGCGCCCACCGCGCGCTCAGAACGCCTCCGCGCCCACCGCGCGCTCAGAACGCCTTCGCGCCCACCGCGCGCTCAGAATGCCTCCGCACTCACCGCGCCCTCAGAACGCCTCCTTGCGCGCTCAGAGTACTCTCGTGCTTGTTGTGCGCTTCCCCGTTGGTTGCGTGCTCAGAATGCTTCCTTGCGCGCTCAGAACGTTTCCACATTCTGAGCGCGCTCAGAACGTTCCCAAATTCTGAACGCGTGCACAGTTAACATTTCTTAATTTCTCAGATTGCAGGACTCGCTTGTCGCCTTTTTTACCTTCAACGAAGCTGCCCGAACTGCCCAAAGGGCGAGACGGTCATTTACGAAAAATGGCGATCCATGTGCTCCAAATCGACCAGCGTGATTCGCCCTTCAGGTGGTTACGACGGCAAAATTACCGGGCTACCCCCGGCCAAAGCAATAAAAGGAGCTCAGAGCCTTATTTCAAGGGATCTTGCCTTCCGCATCCGAGAGAGCTCTGTCGAAGATTTTCTTAGAATTCTCCTTCGGCGGTTGAAGATCTCCTTCGGCACTCGAAGACCTCTTTCGAATCTTCCAAGATCTCCTTCGATCCTTCGAAGGTCACGAAAGGTGACTCAACCTTCTCACTTTTGTTCTCACAAGCATTCTCACTTTTGTTCTCACTCCAGTTCTCAGAAGAAAAATGACTTAATTTTCCGAGAGGTGGCCTGTCACCTTCGGAGGTCTCTCCTTTTCTCTCTCTCTCACTATAGCAAGCAGCGGCCTGTCGCGCTCAAGCTCTAAGTCTCTAATTTTAATCCCCTAGAAAATAGTGAAAGTTGGTCGGCACAGCTCCGGTCGCGTGGTTTTTCACCCTTTCCGGGTTTTCCACGTTAAAAACCTTCGTGCGTTTACTAACTTATTCATTGACTGTTTGCACGCTTGGTTCGCTTACAAGCTAAGGTGGTTCAATTCGACCGGTCTACCAGAGCACCCGAGCGACCCGCAACAGGTTGGTTCGGGAGTTCAAAAATATTTGACTATTGAAGGTTAAAATTTTCTACATGGCTCCATGTGTTCATTGGAAACCTTGATTAAAGTTGATGATCCAAGTACATAGTGTTTAAGTAGGTATATTTATTTATTTATTTACTTTGAAGGTTGGATAATTAACAAAATGTTAACCTCGATATTTTTTCCCTAATGCTTGATAATAATTATAGAGCAATGTTATATGCAGTTCATTTTTGGCTTTATTCAGGCCGTGAATATAGGCAGGCCAAAAAATTAGTCATGCATGGCTAATTTCATTTTTACACATCATATTCAAAAATCAAATTAATATTTTTTAAATAAATCACCAAGCAAAATATGACATTCATAAAAGCCAAATAAATATATTTGTGCAGTCTATTTGAGCCACAATAATAGTCCAACAAATTACATTATAATCATTTTGATTCTATATATCACAAAAAATATGTTTGTGGTCATCCTTTTCAAGGCTTCAATCAATAAAAGACATATAAATTCACAAAATCATAGAGTTTTATTTAAGCACAAAATACTATCCTTTAATTAAATTCCGATGCATAACACAATTGAATGCATTTTGGATAAATGGAGCCTTTTCGAAAATAGAAAAATAAATTATAGAGGATGAGAGAGGAGATCGCCGGCCGGAGAAGGGAAGGAGGTGGTTGGCCGGAGAGGATCACCAGTCGGAGTCGCCGGAGGAGGGAGAGGAGATCAGAGAGGAAGCTCGATCTCGTCTGGCGGTTGCAGGGGTCGTGGGCGATGACGGTGCATATAAGTCTAGTTCTATGGCCTGCAAGTTGAAAAGGAAAATGATACCTTTTTTAAGAAAATTGTGGCATGCATAAAGCCAAAACCGGTCTGCGTTTAACATCGCTTTTTTAAAAAAAATTATGGTCTGCATATAGCCAAAATCGGTCTGCGTTTAATATCGCTCTAATTATATTATAAAAATAATTATAAGAAGTATATAATATTTTTCTAGCTATATTTTATTGGTACGTAGGCAATGGCATGAATTATCATCCTGCTCTTATATACGAAATATTATTTAATATGCTCATAAAAACGACTTAGGGAGAAAGACTTTCAGGAACTACTTAATTACGTCGCATGCACGGAAGTTGGTATAATTATCCACTTCATTGTTTAATTCTAGTGGTTAGCATTTTCGATATCTACTCGAAGTATCAATTATGAGCGCATGATACATGAATCATGTCGAATAATTTAGTACATGTTCGTGCGTGTCGAAACCGACTTGGTACTACTGAGTTTCGGGTTATCCTAGACTCTACGCTGAAGGTACTATATAAGGTCATTCCAAATCTGATAGTCCTTAGTAGAATATTTCATGCGGAGCCAAACCATAACATTCTCAAAGTAGCGCGCGTCAGATTTTCTCGCGCACGATCTTCTTTCGCCGCCGCGCGTTCTTCCGTCACTCCCGAACACAGATCTTGCTCGCCGCTGCTCGATCGAAGGAGAACAACGATTCTTCGCTATTGGTTGCTCGCCGTCGTTTGACAGGGAGTAGGAGTTCTTCGAAGTCCTCGTTCCAGCAGTCGTCGCCACAAGGAGGTGGAGGAGATCTTTCTTTCCCGCTACCGCCGCTGGAGATCTTTTTGAAGACGTAGTCGCCGCCGCCGCCGCCAGGATGAGAACACTTTCTTGCTCCCGCCGCTGTAGATATGTCGCCGTTAGTGTCAGATTTAGGTCTTTGTGGCTTCTTGCTGGGCAGATCCTTTGGGTTCTTAAGTTTTTGTCGACTGGTCTTCTCGCCGACAAGTAATTTTGTTTACTGGAGCTCTCGTCGACAAGGTTAAGCTTCTCGACAACACAAAGAGTGATCTCGACGACAAAGAGACGTGTCGACTTGTGATCAAGACGACATCTACTTGTGATCTCAACGATACCAGTCGTCTCGATGATATCTGTCTGTGATCAAGACGACATTTGCTTGTGATCTCGACGATATTGGCCATCTCGACGATATTGGCCATCTCGACGATATTGGTCAGTCTTCTCAGTCGCCTCGACGATATCGGTCAGTCATCTCGACGACATTTGGCAGTGGTCTCGACGAGATCGGCCAGTCGTCTCAACGACATTTGCCAGTGGTCTCGACGACATCGGTTAGTCGTCTCGACGACAATTGGCAGTCTTCCAGACGATTCCCTGACAAAGTTCTTTCTCGACGACAAAGGTCTATTCTCAGCCAGCAGGAGGAGTCGACTTAGCTCTAGATTAGATCTGAAGTGAATTGGCTCGTCTCTACTCAGATCAGGTGATTTCTTTCCAAGTTTTTCTGCTTAAGTCCAAGATGTCGAAGCGAAACGCATACGACATTGTTAAGTTGCAGTCCTTTGATGCCACTGACTTCCACAGTTGGAAACTTCATGTCCAATTGAGAATAAAAGAACGTGAAATCTTCTACACCGTTCTTAGTGATTTTGCCACGACTTGTGAAACGTGATCGAATATCAGTGGAGCAGAGATGAAGATTTTGCAGGGACTATCTTTTGAACTCCCTGAATCCTCGACTTGCAATGACCTACAAATACAACCCATATTCTTCGAGGTAGGGCCCGATTGAAGCCACATAGGCAGAAGTCACAGTCAAATGTCAAAGCAGAAGTCAGAAGTCAAAGATCAAAGACAGATCAACCCACAAGAACAGCAGAAGGCCTGGGCGAGTAGGGGGCGAGCATGTGTGAGCATCCCCTCATACTCACTAGGAGGACAACTATAGGCGATGCTCGCCGAAGCAAGGCGAGATCCCCTCAATGTCGTATAGTCTCCAGGTTGGGCTGGGCTACAAATAAGCCACCCTCACCTTTGGTTTTCCTATAAATAGGACCTCAGGGGTAACCAGAAATGCACCATTAGCTGAGCTTTCGGAACTCTATTTTCGAAGACTTGGACCCGTCATCTTTGACTGTCATTCTTGATACTCGCCAAGTTGGTGCCTTCCTCGTACCCTGCTCGGCCAACTCTGGTTGTGGAGGGGAAGTCTCTTCTGATATTCTGGGTATATGGTGGGACTCCCTTTCTGCAGTACATGGGGTCCTGTTGTTGCTCTTTTAGCCTCTTCGTCATTGCCCGTCAAGCAATCGAGTTGGATCGCTGAACAAGTAACCTTCGACTGCGTTGATCTGAATATTAGAAGTCGAGATTTTCTTGGCTTCAACACTATCGTGCGTATAAGACTGCAAAAGAGATTTGGGTTCGCTTGAATGCACACTTCCAGAAGGAAGAGGGACTGCCGAAAACTCTCAACTAAGAGAAGTTTTTCAACTTCAAGTTCAATGTGAACTCGTCAATCACCTCTCAGTTCATAGAACTGGAGAATATATGTCACAAGCTAGAAGACGGTCAGTCTGACAATCTCTTTGTGAGTCTGATTCTAAGCAAGCTGCCTCCTGAGTGGATCACCTTCAAGATTGAAATGCATAGTCTGAAGGAGAGGATCGCACTAGATGAACTCAAAAGGTTCATCCATATTGAGGATCAAAACGTTGATGGTAAAACCTTGGAGCAAGATGGTCAATCTTCACAGGTTGCCAACTTCGTCTCTCGATCCGGCAAGGATTATCGGAAGCCTTCGACACCTAAAGGTGAAGCCTCTACACAATTGCCGGCCAAAAAGTATTCTTTTAATAGAAAGAAGGGCAAGTAACACAACTGCAGCAAGTGAGGTCACTAGGCAGCAAAGTGTAAGGCTCCGAAGAAAAAGAAGGAGGAAATCTCACACAATGTAGCTAACATGTTGGTAGATAACTCTGATTCCAAGTCCTTTGTGGCTATGATTAGGAGTAGTCACCACAATGTATCTTCTAAGTGGTGGATGGACAGCGATGCTACCTGTCATGTGACAAATGACATAGGTCTTCTAACTGAGGTCACGGAGGTCAAAGATAAAGTGGAGAACAACAATGGAGGAGAGACCGAGGTGACTCATGCTGGGACAGTAGAGTTGGTCCTCTCTTCAGGTAAATCTTTAACTCTGAAATATGTTAGAGTAGTTCCAAGATTAACTAAGAATTTAATTTCAATGAGATTGTTAGATAAGACTGTAATGACTTTCACAACCTTCAACGGTAGAATAACAACATTTAATTCTCACCACTTTGGTTGCGCATATTTAATCAATGAAATATATAAACTTAGTCTAAACAATGATAACATTAACCAAATGAGTTCAACTTAAATTGATCCAAAGTTGTTACACAACAGACTTGGACATGTGAACTATAGGAAAATGCGAGATCTAGCTAAAAGTCATAACATCCCTTTAGATCTATCTATTCGATTTGACAAGTATGAGGTGTGTGCATAAACTAAGATCACTAGAAAACCTTTCAAGTCAGTTTCTAGAAACACACAACTTCTTGAATTGATATATTCTGACCTATGTGATGTCAGAAGTCATGTCACTAGAGGGGGAATGAGGTATCTTATTACATTCATAGATGATTATTCAAGATATTGTCATGTGTATCTTCTTAAACCGAAAGATGAAGCATTTTGGACCTTTAAGATCTTCAAATCTCGTGTCGAAAACCAGTTAAACTTAAATATCAAGAGATTTTGAAATGATCGAGTAAGAGAATACACTGCAATCGGGTTCAAGAAAATTTATGCATCTGAGGGTATAATCCTTGAGACCACAACTCCTAACTTACCCTAGTACAATGATGTTGTTGAGCATAAGAATATAACTTTAACAAAAATATTGAATTTTATGCTACTCACAACTAACATGCCTAATTCTTTTTGGGGGAGAAACAATGCTTACTACAAATCACATTCTGAATAATTGCCTCACTCTAAGCTCATTTCTACTAATTATGAGTTGTGACATAGTCATTCTTGTAGATTTGATACTCCAACGACTTGAGTATGTATTGCTTATGTTAGAATACAAGACCTTAAAAGACATAAGGTGAGACCTAGAACAATTACCCGTGTTTATCTATGTAGTGCAAAAGATAGTGCGACTGATAGGTTTCTAGATCTGTCCACTAATTCAGTGAAAGAGTCTAGAGATGCCATATTCTTTGAAAATAAGTTTGTCAAAGATCATGACTTAACCGTCTCTGGGTCTACTGATATTGTTGAAACTGATTTCTCGGTCTCTTGTGAAGTTCGGGACCTCAACAAGTTGAGGGGCAGCTAGCCCTTACTAGTCCCTTGAAAGGAGCAGACCTGAGACTTGGAAACTGACTAAGACCTTAGTCACAGCGAGGAGGTCCCACCACAAACCCGGAAGATCGTTGAGCGCTTCCCCTCCCAAGCCAAAGCTGAGACTTGGGCACCTTGGAGAGCTAGAGAGCTGAACCAAAGTAACCAAGGAAGAAGAAGAAGCTCAGAGAACTGAGATTGGAATCCTCTCCCAAGGTGCCCTTTAAGGTCTATTTATAGCTTTTTGCACATGGCCTGTCAATAGCGGAATTCCGCTTTTTGGTTTTTACTAAACGCACCCCAATTTGGCCTGCTAACAGCCAAACTCCGCTGTTTGGAGGGGCTACCTGCAGACCACCAGGGGCGAAAGCGTAAATCCACTCTTTAATCTATGGACGAGTGGTTTATGAGAGCACCACTCGCGAGAGAGATGAATTCGTCGAACGAGTTTCGTCGAACGGAGAGATGGATTCGTCGAACAGAGAGGTGAATTCGTCGAACGGAGAGGTGAATTCGTCGAACGGGCTTCGTCGAACGGAGAACGGAATTCATCGAGCGCTGAACTGAGTTCGTCGATCTCAACGAATGCTCGGCGTTCGTCGAACGCGGGATGGATCTCGTCGAACCCGGAGACTTGGAAGAACTCCGGCTCGTCTGCCTACTCGCGAGCACCGGCGATTACCCGACTCGCCCGCCTTCTTGCGAACTGACCTTGAGGCTTGGGCTCGCAGGGATATGACTCGCATGCCTTCCTGCGAGTGACCCTTGAAGCTCTGGCTCGCCTTCTTTGTTACCTCTTCCATCTGTTGGATTTAAAACCCCGGTTGGGCGAGCGGCCTGTGAAGACCTCGCTCGCATTCTTACCGGCGACGTCCATCGATGCCGGGTCTCGCGCTTCCTCCTGCGAATTCTTCCGCTGAGACAAGTGCTCGTCCCAGCGGGCCCGCTGGGATGGTATTGGGATAGCCGCTGAGACAAGTGCACGTCCCAGCGGGTCCGCTAGGATGGGATAGAGATAGCCGCTGAGACGGCTGTCGGAGCTGAAGCTCGACGTTCGTCAGACTGAGAAGAAAATTCGTCGAACCGATAACGGAGTTCGTCGAACTCAGGAGCAGATCGCGAGGATCTGGCTCGCCCACCTTCCTCACGATTGGTCGGTGAGCGCTCGACTCGCCCGCCTTCACGCGGGCTCGCCAATTTGAAGCGCGACGTTCGTCGAACTGAGAAGCAAGTTCGTCGAACGTCAAAACTTGGAAAGGATCTGGTTTGCCTAGAACATCACTGTAAGCGGATCGCGGTGCCCTGGCTTGCTCCTCTCCCTCGCCAGCGGTCGACGGGTGGCTAACTCGCCTTCCTGTGAGAGAACATTGAGATTCTGGCTCGCCTTCCACATTACTCTTGCTTGTTGGTTACTCCTTAGTCTTCGTTCACCTTTAGGCGAATATCGGGGTTGTACACAATCCCCGCTCTTCGCAAGGCCTTTTAGGCTCGCGAAGAACCGTCCAACCCCTGGTATTCGCCGATCCCTTGGTGACGTGGCGAGAATCTTTCGGTGGGCCCCATGCCCACCACTATAAATACCACCCTTCCCGGCTGGCATTTGAACTTTTTTATTCTTCTCCCCCTTTTCTTACTCGCTGCGAGTCCCAACGCGATGTCTAAAAAAGACGAAATGTTGGCTCGCTTGAAGGCCTCGTAAGCGGCCCAGAAGGGGAAAGCCGCCGCCATCGCCTCCTGGGCTTCTCCGCGGCGCTCTCCGCCTCCACCCTCCCTCAAAACAGCAAAGGCTGTTCGGCGCCCGAACGGCGAGGGTGGGTCCTCTCTTTCGCCGCACTCCCCCCATGACGGGCTCACCTCGCAGGTACTACCGTCAAGTTCGCTGATTTAATGTCTTCTTCTTTCGACCTTACTTATCCTACTCGCAGAACGCTTCCCCGGGTGAGAATGCCTTGGGGAGAACAATCCCAGAGACCCACGTCCCTTCCACCGGCGGGGCTGATACCCTTCTTGCAGACGCGGGGGACGTCGACCTGCGGGACTCGCCTTCGCAACGGGGTGAGTGATTTACCTTGTCTCCCTTCGTATCTCTTAGCTTGCCATTTCACACTTACTCCTTGCGCAGTATCCCCTCTCGTGGGCCTAGAAGAGCGAGTTCCTCCTCCCGCGGACCCGCCTACCTCGCCGAACCGGACCATCATCACTCCTGGATTTGGCATTCTGGGATAAAGGAGCCCTGGAGGTACGCTGATTGTCGAGCCTGGGATCGCTTCTAGGCCCGCGCTCGCTCCCGGTCTGGGTAAGGCATTTACCCCTGCCTTCGTTGAAGCATTCTGAGGCCAGTCAGGCACCTCTCGCCAGCAGCCCAGTACTCAAATTCCTCCACTAGGTTAGACCGTCGCTATAGAGTGTCATTTTCCACTTTCTTGATGATTTCTACTTCGCAGGTGATTCCATGACCCCGCTCACCGAGTCGGAGTCCGGGGAGTTGGAGATGTCTCCACCCCCCTCGCCGAGTCAGGTCACAGATTTTCTTGGGGACCCCAGTGATCCGGCGCGAATGAAGAGGCGGGTCACCGAGATATTCCAGAAGCATACTACCCTGCTGCGGGATCTACACGAACAGAATAGGCTAGACCGGCTCACAAATGAGGAAAGATTTGTCGCGATGGAGGACGCGAACGCGCGCATCCTCGCCGAGGTGCGTCCGACCGATCATGGCGACGCGACCACCCCCGGGGTCTACATTTCTCAGATTGAAGATTACATGCGGCTGACGAACCAAGCGAGCCAGTCGCTTCGCGAGTATCATTACCCGGGAGTCCCCCCTCGCTCTGGTGTACGGGGTCGCGGTCGCTGGAAATGGTTGCAATATTAAGAATCCTTGCCTCGCAGTTTGCATTTTATTATTTTTCTTCCCCCTCCCCTTCGTAGGGAGGGATCGCGAACAATTTTCAAAAGTCTATAATAATGATACTTTGACTCGCTTGCGAGCCCTTATTTTCCATGTTTATTATTGATGCGCAAATCTCACACACCGCTATTGGCGGTGGCTAGACTGCGACACGAAACGGCAGTGTACCGATCGTTCAAGTAATAAAAAACGAGGAGTAATACCCAAGTATCGAATCTCTCAAGGAACACAGTAAGGTGGAGTTAACGTTCGAGGTAGGACTTGAGATTGAAGTCCTTAACGTCGGATGGAATGCGGGGGAGTTGGGTTGGCTTTTGGAAAATAAAATAAAAGCTATCAACTACTCCTATGCAATGCCGCTATGCAATGCTTCGCTTGGCGGGATGGAGACTAGGCAGGCCTTGAGCGCGCTGCGTCGAAAGGGCGGATGGACGAGTAGGCAAGCGGAATCGAACAATGCAGGCCTTGAGCGCACTGCTTCGTTAGGCGGGATGGAATACACGGGCCGCTATGCCACGCTTCGCTAGGCGGATGGACGAGAAGGCTAGCGGATGGAATGGTTCGCACCGGCGAAGTCGGAATGGATTACACGGGCCGCTATGCCACGCTTCTCTAGGCGGATGGAAGAGTAGGCATACAGATGAGGGTTGAAAGCACCTCTTCGACAAGCACGCCACTAGCAATTGCTAGTGCGGCACCGAACACGGTGGTGGAGTAGAAAATGGATGGCGGCGCTCCTCATTCACACATATGAATAATATGATTCCATAAACATGAAATAAACATTAATAAACAAGATTCATAGTGCCATCATCTAAATATAGAGATTACAAACAAATACAACCACAAAAGTAGAAGAAAGAGGCAAGAGATACGACCGAATCTGGAGTCTCGTTGTAGATTCATGGTAGGAATCGTCGGGTTGTCAATCCACGTCCTAGCTCGGTCCCAACTGCGTCCGGGGTAGAGGAGGGCTGTCACACCTCCCAATGGACCCGTCTTCTCCAGCGCTTTACCATCCGGCCACGTCTAATGCGAAGAACTCCTTGCTTGGCGATGAAGATGCGTGGAATCTCCTCCTTGAAGCTCTTGGATGATGGAGGAGGCCTAGGGGGGCGGAGAACCAGCGGAAAAGGGCGAAACGGCGGAGTCGGGCGGAAAAAACGGCGAGCGATCCGACCTAAATCGCGAGCAGCGGAATTTATAGGCGCTGGAATTAAACAGTGCGCACGGTCATTGGCGCACGACCAGTGGTCGTGTGCACTAGAATCCTGTGATCGTGCGCTCTGCCTGGATGGAGCCTGCAAAGACAGAAATTATAAAATAACATGTTCGCACGACCAGTGGCGCACGACCGGTGGTCGTGCGCACTATCGTAGGTGATCGTGCGCACTGATTGAAACAGAACTCATGAAATTGATGCTAAGTGCGCACGAACAGTGGCGCACGACCGGTGGTCGTGCGCACTATCGTAGATGGTCGTGCGCACTGCACCAAATAGAACTCATGAAAAAGGGTTAAGTGCACACGATCAGCGGCGCACGACCAGTAGTCGTGCGCAATAGAACCAGTGATCGTGCGCAGTGTTCCTGTACAGAATTGCACCGGGAACACCTGCATGACACCTGTTCCAGCGTACGACACCAGTCTAGCCACTGAAAGTGGGACTTAACATCGCAAGAAAACTAATAACAAAGATAGATACGAAATAGGGCTAAAGTGCAGTGAAATGACTAAATAAATGGCCCAGATGAGTCCATAAAAGTGTATATGATCAGGACTCATCACACCCCCAGACTTAACTGTTTGCGCGTCCCGAGCAAACAAATTCTAAGCGAACTAGGAAAGAACAGTAGATGGCTTAATGATTACACTACAGAGTACCATGCGAAGTCGCATGCTCACGTGCATAAGAAAAATAGTAGAAAAGATTTCTGATTATATAAACAGTCTATATATTTCTAAAAGAGTAAAAGCATATTACAACTACTCAAAATGGTGAACAACGGTGAATCATTCGGTCATGCATACGGAGAAAGTAAACTAAGTGCTGAGATGAGCATTGCTCAAGATCGGGATGCGGGAAAAACTCCACTGAAATCCATCAGTGTCTGTGACCATAAGCTTGCCCGGTCACATTCTCTCCACGACACTGGTTTGACTCAAATGCGTGAATCAATAGGACTTTAGGTTTTAAATGGGGCTTGGGTTTAGGTGAGGTATACAATGATAAAGACGATGGTTCAAATACTAAACCCAAATGAGCAAATGCATAACATTATCCAAGTGGCCACAAAACACGCGGATGCACCACACCCCCAGACTTAGACTTAGACGCATGGGTGTGTGCACCGCCTACTCCCAAATATAAATCTTAAACAGATTTTTTTTTTCAATCAAACTTTTCATTCTTCTTTTTCTTTTCAAATCTTTTTATTCTTTTCTTTTTCTTTCTTTAACAATTTCAGCAAATTTTTAAAGATGCACAACCACATTTTCACAATGTACTACCACAATCAACACCACCAATTTGAAATTTAAACAAAATGCTTGCTTTTTGGGTGTGCGACTAGGATTGGAGTTTAGGCTTTGGTGAACAATAGTGGGGCTGAACCAAAAGAATGGGGTAGGCACAACTGGGCTAGCGAGGAAATGATGATAGGAATGGCACAAAGGCTCAACCGGGCCAAGATGATGGCCTATATCACATTCACACAATTGACTAACCGTATACCCATGCTTCAAGAATCGCTTGGGGCAAGTTCTAGCCACCGAGAAAGATTCTCCTTTCTCCCGACTCAAGCAATACGAATCTAGCGATCGTTTACACACATCCCTATGCTACCGTTTGATTCCACCGAATTCGCCATTTGAGTAGAGTAAACAACATTTACACTAATAAGAAAAATATAAAACCATAAGTATAAAGAGAAGTCTATTCTACACAAATTTCTATGCAACCGAGCACTCAACTAGGAGCACTACTGGAGTCAACATTTTACTCTGCTACATAGTCCTAAGCCATCACCTAGACTTTCCCAAATAAGCAGAAGAATTAAATTCACAACAGAGCAAGCAAACAGGTGAGTACGCGCTCAAGTGGGTGTTGTGGTGTGCAATGAAAATGAACAAATAATAAAACTATAAATAAAATACTTCTGGCATGCTATGCATGAGTGCACGTGAGTGGGTGCAAAAACTGCTCTCCCCCAGACTTAAACTAAACACTCCACAGAATATATGACATGAAAATCAGAAAAAGCTAGGGAAAGAGAGTACCCGGTGCTCAGAAATGAGCACACCAGAAGATTGGCGTTTAAACCACGACTAAGCTGCAGCATCCGCCATCCAGAAGAAGTACCTGCAGGGGTCAGCTCCGCAAAACAAGAGAAACAGAAAAAGATAAACTACAATAAACTACAGCTAACTAAATAGGATGGACTAAAATAAAATGCATGAAAAGTAAGATAACTACTGGGGTTATTGTCATCCCAGCACGACTTATTCAAAAACATGAAGGTTTTAGCTAATGGGTCTATGAAAAAGGAAATGCACAGGTAACTTCTCTAATATGCGTGTTTGCCCGGAAAACCGCTTCTCGGTTTGAACCATTATCAGACCGCTCGGACTCTTGGGCCAAGCCGCTGGGTCCTGGAATCGGCGGTTCTCCGTTCAAGAAGGGCCAGGCCGGGCGGCCTGGTGTCATTTCCGGATCACCCCCAAAGGGATAAAATCGTCAAAGAGCCAAGGCAAGAAGTTCATCCGCGGTCTCAGACAGAAGGCCGCGCGGGTTGTCCCATAGAAACTCGAAGTTCCAACCCCGAAGAACAGGCCGGGGCTCCAGATCGAAGGCTATCCAAGTTACCTCTTGAAGAATCGACTAAGTCATGACCAGAAGGCAGACCGCAGTCTCAATCTCCAAACCGCGCGGTCTGCATTATTGACTTGGTTCCGGTGTCCTCAGCCGCAAGCAAGACAGGTCGGGAAAGCAGGCCGCCAGATCGCGCGGCCTCTTTCTTTCTCTTCTTTGTGTATCCCGTCACCGCCTGCCCGTTTCTCCTGTACCCGGGCAGGAGGTTATTTTATCCCTGCCCGATCGGGCAGGCCCCCAAGCCTATAAATAGGGGGCGGCACTGTTCCCAAGACACGCACACTCGAATCCAAGAGCTCGCTTGTCTGAGCTCCGGTCTCGAGTTTCAGGTCTCGCGAACTGTTGACCGGCCGGCTTCTGTTCTTTCACATTTGTAACCGCTTCTTTTCAATCAAAGGAAAGCCCGTCGCAGGAGTGGCATTTGCCGCGACGGGCGAAGTCCGGCCTCGACCGCTGCTAGCGGTCTGAATTCTCTAACTAAATAGTAACTGATAGTCCGCAACCCTCGTTTTCCTTCGGAGGCGCACTTTTGAATCGAACAGAAACACGCGACCTTCAGATCGCAGACTGTCAGCGAAATCCTTGGTTCAGAATGTCAGATCGCCAGCTCCCTCCAAGAGACCGATCCGACCACAGTGAAGACTCTTTGTGGGAAGCTCTGGAGCAGACAAAGAGAGAGGCCGACCAGGCTCGGCAGGCGACTGATCAGCGTCTGGACGCGATCACTCAGGCCCTAACTCTACTGACCGAGCGGTTAGCCCCTCAGCAAGCCGCGGCTCACCAGGCGGTCACTCCTGTTTTACCTCCTCCACCTCCATACCCGTTCGCGCAAGCCGCTCATTCCCGACCACCACAAGAAGGTTCCGCGGACCGGCCGAATTTCTACCAAGAAGCCGCGCGATGTATGCCAGCTCGGGTCATTGACTTTCAAGGGGCGACCTCTCAGGCCGCTCATTTTCCCTATCCGCCTGAGGTCGCCGCCTTCCAATCATATCCGGCTGGAGCTCCTGTCCGCTCCTATCATGCGGCCTGTCCACCAATGACCGCATCTGAGATCCCTTACAACCCTGCTTTCCCTCTGTACGAGGATGCCGAGGAGAGTTCTCCCTTCACCGACGAAATCCGAGGAGAGCCGGCCCCGAACAACTTTCGAGAACCACGTATGTCAGCATATAGTGGGGAGTCCGATCCAGCAATACACCTCCAGGCATTTGAATCGGCTGTTGCTCTGAGGACCATCACTGATGCAACAAAGTGCAAGCTCCTGGTGACATCCTTTGATGGGCAGGCCAGAGAGTGGTTCTATGGATTGCATCCTCGATCTATCAGATGCTTTGCGGAGTTGCGTAGAGAATTTTTGCTTCGATTCTCTACCTCTAAGAAGAGGAAGAATGGTCCGGCAGCCCTATTCGAGATACGACAGCAAGAAAACAAAACGTGGGCCCGTTTCGTCGATCGTTTCCAAAGGGAAATAATGGAGGTACAAAACGTCGATCCGGAGTTATATAGGGTCGCACTGATGCATGGCCTTAGGGAGGGGCCACTGAAGTTTGAAGCCCAAATCAGGGAACCAAAGACATATCAAGAAATGATTAGTCTGGCAAACAAATTCATCAGGGGGGAAAAGACTAATCCGGGTTACGTTGCCAAGTTGCTCAGCGACAACGATCAGTTCAATTCTGCATCAACCCATCAGCAACGTTATAATCACTCGTCTCGGCCTGATTTCGAGCCTCGGGCTCAAAGGGGAAGGAATCTTAAGCCCAAGCAACCATTCATTGGCCATCAACGGTTTCAAGATCAGAAGCCGCCGTTGGCCATCGCACCCACTCGACCCATGGGAGTTCCGCAAATCATGCCCGTATATCTGCCACAATACATCGCACAACCATCTCCACCTATCCCATCCATCCGATATGATGAATCACAAGATTCGTTCACCCCGCTCAACGTCACCATGAATGAGGTCGTGCAGATTCTTCAGAAGAGGCCTGACTTTAAAAGGCCCCCTCCTTTGAAATCAGAAGTTCGCAATCGGAACCCAAACCTTTATTGTGAATATCATAAAGAAGAGGGGCATCAGACTGAGGATTGCCGGGCCCTCCGGTGGTTGATAGAAAAACTCCTGAAAGAAGGGAAGCTTCGGGGGTTGATTCGGCAAGAAACTCCGGTTGAACCACGAGCTGAGAAGAAGAAGGAGGCAGTCGAAGTAACATGGGAGTGTGCTGATGTAGAGGAGGCCGGTGGTTATGGAAATATACATCCCGCAGCCGAATGCATAGAGGTGAATGATGTTGGCACTCTCGGCAACATCTATTGCATCCATGGTGGGGCAGGGATAGAATCCTCCCGAAAATCTAGCATCGGGAGAGTTACAAAGCAAGAAGTGGCAGTTGCCTCCACTTCTGCCCCGGAAAGGACAGTTGTTACGTTTGGCCAGGAAGATCTCTCCCCAAATGCAAATCCGTTCGATGACGCGGTGGTGATAAAGGCGGTTATTGAGAATTACGCAGTGCACAAAATTTTGATCGATACAGGCAGCTCGGTCAATCTCATCTTTCGCCAAACGTTTGAGGCCCTCAAGACTGGAAAGGCCTTGCTCTCCACAGAAGGCCCCCTCTATGGCTTCTCCGGAGAAAAGAAGGAAGTGGAGGGGTGCGTGAAGCTTCTGGTATCGCTAGGGGGCATAACAAAGTTGATAAACTTCGTAGTGGTGGAAGCCCCAAGTAGCTACTGCGCAATTTTCGGAAGGCCAATCCTGAATGCTTACAGAGCGGTAGTATCTACTTTCCATTTGGCCTTGAAATTCGCTGCTGAGGGGCGTCAGTACCGGATCCGGAGCGATCCAAAGGTGGCACGCGAATGTTATGTGAAGACAGTTAATGTGATCACCGAGGCACCATTTCACAAGGCCCAGAATGACATCCAAGAGGTGTCCGAACTCCCTGAAGAAGCTGAGGAGAGCGCGGAACGGAAAGGGACCTACCTGGAACCTGCCCAGGAAACCCAAGAGATCCCCATTGTTGAAGGGGAAGGGAAGAAGCTGATCATCAACGCCGAGCTATCGGGAGAGGAAAAGCTCCAGTTAACCTCCTGCCTGCTGAATAACTTGGACATCTTCGCTTGGTCGGCGGAAGACATGCCTGGAATAGATCCAGATGTCGCGTGCCATCACCTCAACGTTTCTCCGGAGTTCAAACCAATCCAACAGAAGAAGAGGGAGGTAGCAACTAAGCTGGCGGTGCCTATCAAAGAAGAAGTTGCAAAGCTTCTTAAGGCCAATTTCATTTCTGAAATCCAGTACCCCACCTGGATGTCGAATGTAGTGATGGTGAAAAAGTCTGGGGGGAAATGGCGTATGTGTGTTGATTTCACTAAACTCAATAAAGCATGCCCCAAGGATTGTTATCCCTTGCCTCGGATAGATGTTTTGGTAGATTCCGCGGTGGGATATAGTTTTATGAGCTTTTTAGATGCATTTTCTGGTTATCACCAGATTAAGATGCAT
The DNA here is from genome assembly GCA_033032865.1 of Dactylorhiza incarnata. Taxonomy (NCBI): domain Eukaryota; kingdom Viridiplantae; phylum Streptophyta; class Magnoliopsida; order Asparagales; family Orchidaceae; genus Dactylorhiza; species Dactylorhiza incarnata. Next base: position 1,292,761 of record JAWHQI010000067.1, read on the forward strand.
AAGCCTGATATCCCACATACATCCTTCATTACCAATGATGGATGTTATTGTTATCTCGTCATGCCTTTCGGCCTCAAAAATGCGGGGGCAACATATCAGAGGATGATGGACACAGTTTTTGAAAAACAAAAAGGGAGGAATCTGGAAGTATATGTTGATGATCTCCTTCTAAAAAGTAAAACTTTTTTAATCCATCTGGAAGACCTCGTAGAGACGTTCGCTACTCTACAGAGGTTCAAATTAAAATTAAACCCCTCGAAATGCGTGTTCGGGGCAAACAAGGGGAAATTTCTTGGACATCTTCTCACTCCTGACGGTCTCGCACCAAACCCGGATAAAGTAAAAGCCATCCTAGACATGACCCCTCCTCGTAATCCGAAAGAGGTACAGCAACTTGGTGGAAGGTTGGCAGGATTGAGCCGATTCATTTCCAAATCGGGAGATAAAAGCGCTCCGTTCTTCAAAACACTTAGGGGAGGATCTAAGTTTGAATGGAACGAGGAATGCAATAATGCTTTCGAACAATTGAAAAAGCAATTAACTTCAACCCCCCTCCTTCAAAGCCCTCGCGAAGGAGAAACACTATTCTTGTACTTGGGGGTGGGCCCTGACGCGATAAGCTCTGTCCTGGTTCGGGAAGAGAAAAAGAAGCAGTTTCCGATATATTATGTCAGCCATATCCTTAAAAATGCGGAAACTAGATATTCTATCCTGGAGAAATTAGCCTTGGCTTTAGTCATGTCATCACGAAGGCTCCGCCCCTATTTTCAAGCCCATCCTATTCAGGTAGTTTCAGATCATCCACTAAGGAATATCCTGGAGAAGCCGGAACATTCAGGAAGGTTGGCCAAATGGGCAATCGAGCTAAGCGAGTTCGAAATACTGTACACTCCCAGAACGGCAATAAAGGCACAAGTATTGGCAGATTTCTTGGTGGACACGATGGAGTCTAATCCAGAGCAGGTAGTACAGTCTCCTTTGGCTTGGATCATTTATGTGGATGGGGCTTCTGGCAGGAACTCCGTGGGAGCCGGAGTGGTTTTGATCAGTCCAAACGGCATCAGGCTGGAACAGGCTATTAGATTCTTCTTTTCAGTTACAAATAACCAGGCCGAATACGAAGCACTCTTGGCCGGCCTGAGACTCGCAAAGGAGCTTGGGATAGAACACGCTCATGTGAAAACTGATTCTCTTGTAATGGCCTCGCAGGTTCTGGGGAATTATGAAACAAGAGAACCGATGTTGAGAAAATATCTATTCCTAGCGAAGAAAGAAATTGGGAGATTCAAATCCTTCATCATCGAACACATTCCGAGAACGCAGAATGAAGAGGCAGACGAGTTGTCAAAATTTGGTCTTCCGTCAGGGGGAGTAACCTCAGAACTTTTTCATCCGGCAACAGAGGAGACAGAGGAAGAAGAGCTCATGCAGATCGATCAGCATCCGTCCTGGAAAGATCCCTACGAATTTTTTCTGACAAAAGGAGAATATCATCCATCAATCAAGGACAAAAATAGGTTCAGAAGAAAGGCGGCTTACTACTACTTGATAGCAGGAGTCTTGTACCGAAAAACTTTGATTTCTCCCTCGGCACGGTGCGTTTCAGAAGAGGAGATCCCGGTCATACTTCAGGAAGTTCATTCTGGGGAGTGTGGTAGCCATTCAGGGGCGAAAACCTTAGAAAAAAGGATCCTGCGGCAGGGATACTTCTGGCCAACCATGAGAAAGGATGCTGAGGCATTCACCAAGCGATGCGTCCAGTGCCAAAAGTTCGCTCCTCTTCAACATTTGCCTGCTCAGTCACTCAGGTCAATAACTGCGCCATGGCCTTTTGCAGTATGGGGAATGGATCTTATGGGGCCTTTCCCAATGGCCAGCGGACAACGTCGCTTTATCCTGGTAATGATCGATTATTTCAGTAAGTGGATCGAAGCAAAAGCATTAGCAAGAACTACCACCCAAATTGTCAGAAACTTCGTCTGGGGAGAAATCATCTGCCGACATGGAATTCCGTTGGCAATCGTCACCGATAATGGCCCACAATTCAACAATCCGGAGATGATAAGCTTCTGTGATCAGATAGGAATTGACCTTCGGTTTGCCTCAGTACACCATCCAAGGACCAATGGTCAAGTGGAGGCGGCAAACAGGCAAATTCGGCAGCTTTTGGTGAAAAGAGTTTTGAACCAGAAAGGGAATTGGGCGGACCAACTTCCCTCCATCCTGTGGACCCTTCGTACTACCCCGTCCTCAGCTACCGGGGAGACACCTTTCAAATTATCTCATGGCTCGGAAGCCGTTGTCCCTGTGGAATTCGAGGTGGTCACTCCGAGGGTTATTTACGCCAAAGAAGGAGGAGAATCCTGGATAGATGAAAATGGTGAGGCCCTCATGCATAACCTAGATCTAATCGAGGAACTTCAGGATGAAGCAACAATCAGGCAGGAAGAAGTTAAAAGGAGAATGGCAAAATATTTTGATAAGAATGTCAGAGTGAAGCAGTTTGAAATCGGGGATTTGGTGTTAAAAAAGGTGGATGCCGCAGCAAGGTCTGGTAATGTTGGAAAGCTGGATCCTAATTGGGCAGGACCTTTCATCATCAAAGAAGTATCTAAGAATGGGGCCTACCGTCTCCAAACCAGCGAAGGAGAAGACATCCCACGCACGTGGAGCGGTGACGATCTCAAACGATTCTATCCTTGAAACTATTTCTTTTATTCTTTACACCTCTTTTTGGTGTTGAATGAAAAGCCCTATACTGACATTTCTTCTTGTCTGATGGTTCTCTGCATCATAAACACAAACACACATATCACACTCCCCGAACCTCTGAGATATCGCCAAATTCTGCTCGAACCCCCTCGGATTGTAGTCGTAGCGTAAAACCCACCAAGACCATGTGATGCGGGGAGTTTTCGCACACATGTAGTGGTAGCTTGCCAATTCCGCTGCGGTGGTCTTCAGAACTTTGGATCCCGGCCGATATCTGACACACCCCTGCATCAAGGGAGGTCTAGGTGATTGTCAGCTCTATCATGCCCCGAAGGGATATAGTTACAGCTTTGATGATCTTTCTGAGGAAAGCAATGTTCGCCGCCGAGGCCCACCTGCCCAACTGATCATCCTAGTCTGTGACCATCGAATACTCTTAGGTACTCTCGAAACGGTACCTAGTTGGGCCCACAACTGAGTTGATCTCTCTGAGGAAAGCAATGTTCGCCGCCGAGGCCCACCTGCCCAATTGATCAACTCGGCTTGTAACCCTAGGCAAGAGAGCGGATGAGTTGTTTACAGCTCTTATGACCATTTGAGGAAAGCAATGTTCGCCGCCAAGGCCCACCTGCCCACTTGGTCATCTGAGTCTGTACATATTTATTCTTCTTCCCTACAGGGAAGCATTCACTTCTGATGATTTTTATATGGACCACTCAAGGAAAATATTGGTTGAACAGGTGCAGGTGTTCGTCTACCCCAATAAAGGGGCTGTGATATTAAGACCGGACGGTCTGAGTTTTTCAGGCCGATCGGTCTGGTTGAACAGGTGCAGGTGTTCGTCTACCCCAATAAAGGGGCTGTGATATTAAGACCGGACGGTCTGAGTTTTTCAGGCCGATCGGTCTGGTTGAACAGGTGCAGGTGTTCGTCTACCCCAATAAGGGGTTGTGGTATTAAGACCATGCGGTCTGAGTATTTCAATCCGAGCGATCTGGCTGAACATAAGTTAAGACATCTTTTGAAATTGATCATGTTATCACCAGGGTTATATTCAAACCGGGCGGGTATGCCCGTCGTCTATTAAGGAAAGTGTTTTTGAATCTGATCGTATGATCGGCCGGGTTGCACTCTAACCGGGTGGATCCGACCGATTTATTATCAAAATTCCAGAACTGATTATCTGATTGCCCGGGTTGCATCCGAACCGGGCGGGTTCATCCATCCTTTATAAAATCAGATATTTTTTAAGCTAACTACATGATCGCTCGGGTTACATTTCTGATCGGATTGGATCTATCTATCTCTTCGTTCTATCAAGCTAGTATTTTCTGGATTTGGCTATAATAATCCGGGTTGAATTTTAAACCGGCCGGGCATTATCTATCCCAGAATTAATAATCAGAATTGGATATCTTTTGGATCTGGATACGTGATCGCTCGGATTATGTTCTAACCGATCAGGTTAAGCTATTTCTTAGCAAAAGTTATCCTTAGACATGATGGATTACTCGCCAGAGCTGAATTCGAACCGCGTGAAAGATTGTGATTCATTACTTATAGCAGCAAGTATTTAATATCTAAAGAAGCCGCGCGGTCCGAATTATGGTCGCATGAATCTATCTGTTATTAGAGATTGAATATCCTGAGATCCAAATATATAACCGCGCGGGTTGAACAAAGGATCGTCGAAGACAATCAACCATCACTTATGCTCAGGCCAAGATGTCCGCACGGTTAGATCATAAAGAGTAAAAAAGAGAAACAAAGAATCACAAGTAAGTAATGATAGAAGGACAATCAGACAGGTAAAAACTTCTATTTCATTTCTCAAAACATGTTTACAAAATATTGACCGCCCGGCCAACAAAAAGAGACCGGCGGTTACAAGAATTAAAAGTTAAAAAACGAGGGCACTAGTCTGCCGATTTCTTCTTCTTCTTGACAGGAGAAATGGGGTCTACGCCATCGATGTCGACCTCCGGCGAATAACCTTCACTCAGCGAGGAGGAGCCGGATGAACTACTGTCGCTAGACCGCCCGGTCTTGCTTGCAGAGCCGGTAGATCCAGAGGACAAACTATCCTCATCATCGAAGTCATCAGCATCTCCATCCGCGTCGACCTCTTCAGCGGCTTCATCACTTCCATCACCTCCTTGATGGAGCGCGATCTCCATGCCCGCGTCCGCTTCGGCCTCCTCGCCCACCTTGGATTTTCCCTTCTTCCTGCGGTTGATTTCGTCAAGCTGCACCTCCAAGGCGGGGAAGAGGTCGGAGAAGGTGGTTCCGCCGAATCCTTCGGACAGACCGCCCCGGTCTCCCATGAGACCCAAGGCCTTGTTGATCCCTTGGGCCACATGGGGCAGCACCTCGTCCTGGAAGGACGGGTTGGTCATCTCATATTGCTTCTGCAAGAAAAAGGAAAAATGAATCAGGCCGCTCGGGCTGGACAAAAGGGACCGCATTGTCTTTTGAAAAAACTCACCGCCACGACTTCTTGAAGCCGCGCGTTCTCTTCTTGAAGCCGCGTGTTCTCCGCGGCCTGTTCCTCGTATTTCCTCTCCAGATGTTTCTGAGCGGAAACTAGCCGCTTATACGCCAGGGCCATGAAGTGATTGGCCGAAAATCCCCAGGCGCCGGCTTGAGCCGCTAGCCGGGGGAGCTCTTCTTCTGGGGTTCTCATCAGTTTCCTTAAGGTCTTTCGACCATACAAGGCGGCCCCGGCGGCTAGGGCATGGCGTTCAATTTTTTCGCTCCCCCAGGGAGGGAGAGCGGTGGATACCCGGATCCGACTTCCATCCCTGTGCCAAAGGACGGTCGGGTTGCCCTGCAGGTCGGGCGGGTTCCCACTTGAACGAAGGATCTCGTAGTCGTCAGAAGAGGTCGGGCCCTCTTCCTCCGAAGATGGCGACCTCTTTCGCCGCTGCCTCTTCTCCCTCTGGGTTAAAACTGGGCCGGCCGGCGTGACCGGCTTGTTCGCTGGAACGATATGGGCAGCTGCAAAATAAAATCAAGAGTATAAGTAAAGAAGGCCGCGCGGTCATATAAAGGCGGTCTAGAAGAACTTACTATGTTCGGGGAGGATGTTCTCAAGCTCTGAGAAAAGCGGGATGTAGTGGTTGATATCAAGCCGCTCCTTCTCAAGGAACGCGAAGGTGTCCGCCTCGATCTTGCCGACCTGGGGGATCTGGAAAACTTCTTCCCCCCGGACTTGCGGGTTGGTTTGTAACAACCCGAAGTTACCTTCGAGCATTACAAACCGCTCCGACCAGTCGGAGACTTTGTTCGCCAGGTTAACAACCTTCAGACCGAGGCAGCTGAAGTAAAGGTGCCCTCTGTAAGTCGAAGTCCCCGAGTCGGATACTGCCCGCACCGAGAAGAACCTCCTGAACAAATCGATGGAGAATCTAGTTCGCTCGAACCGCAGATAGGAGATGAAGCTGTATATTGAAGCGATCGAGTTTGGCGGAAGCTGACCGGGCACAACCCCGTAGTGGTCGAAAATGGCTATGACTTCAAGCGGCAGTGGAAACTTGAAGCCATACTCGAAGTGGTCAACTGGGATGGCGATCTGGTGCGGACTGGAAGAGTTAATCCGCTCGTCGCGCAAAGGAAGCCGCGCGAGCAGATTGCTCCCTACCATGTGTCTGGCAATGAAGTCATCTAGCTCGTTCTGAGTAAGCCGGCATTCCGGATGGTCCGCCGAATGGAATGCCAAGGCCGCGTCAGCTCGGACGGCCTTAACTTTAACAGGTCGCTGCGACTTGTTCTTGGATCGCGCCATCTGGAAATCGTGAGAATGACTTCGGCAAATTCTATACTTATAGATTTCTATGATCTGTGAATAGTAAAATTATGACACGGCTATACGTTCTGACCGCGCGGTCAATGGCCTATATGGTTAGATTCACCCGAAATATGAAAGAAGCAAAGGCATCCAGAAAAAACAGAAATAAGCGTACATCACAGTTCGTCCGACCGGAAAACAGTTCGATTGAAACATAAGATTTAAACAAGGCATAAAGTACAGCGGTTAAAATAAGAGACCGCTCGAATTGTTCAAATAAAAGACAAGAATAGAGAAGAATATTGTCCAGATCAACAAGCCACATTCAAATTACAAGTTATATTCAAATATTGATCACGGCTGATGGCGCTCTGGGGAGGCATCCTCTCTATGAAGTCGTGCGACCTGGTCACTTGTGGTGTTCAGAAGAGAATAAATTTGGCTGGTATGATAATGGAGGTGGTTGATTGTACTATGAAGCCGCCCGGCATCCCTTTCAACCCGCGAGGCGGCAATCATACGGGGGACCGCAGCGGCCTCATCAACCATTGGATCAGCCGCCCGAACCGGGGGAGGATTCGAGCCCGCCCCAACAGTCGGGCGGCCAATAACCACCATCGCATCATTCATATTTCGCCGGCTCGCAGCGACCTCTCTGGTTAATCGCAGGAACTTTTCCTGGTAATACTTCGAGTCGCCCTCAGATTTCGCGGACGCTCTCTTCTCTTTCTCCAGCTGGGCGGTCAGAGCAGCGACTTGTGCCACCTTGGCCCTCTTCTCGGCCTCCACTGCTACCTGCGCGGCCTCCAGCTGAGCCTTCAGCGCCTCTTCAGCCTTCATCCTCGCAACTCGCTCAGCCTCCAGAGCGGTCCGAGTAGCGGCCTCCCGGTCCACGAACTCTTTCAAGCGGGCTCGCAGGGTGGCCAGATCTCCTTCGAGATGTTCGAAAAGTTGTGGCCCTTCCTGCGAAGTCGTTGCGCGGATCGATGCCAGGGGAACCAATGGAGGTAGGCTGGCCATAAGGTCGCCCGGCTTCGCGGTCTGATCGCTGCTATCTGCAAAAAGGCCACGCGGTCATAAAAAATAAAAGCATGCAGGGTTGAATATATACAGCAATGGACATAAATAAAAGATCAGTGCCTAGGCGCGCAGGCCGCTTAGGCTGTTTTGGGTCTAACCGCCGTTGTAGTTCATGCAAGAATTTCTCCTTACTCTGCCTAGCGGAAGAAGACCAGGCCGCCATAGGGAAAAAGCTCGTCGGCGGGGTCAATAACTTATTTCGAAGAGGCCGTGGAATGAAGAAACGGACAGATCTACGATCCGCGGGGCTCGTACCTGGCTCGAAGAGATCAGACCGCAGCAGCTTGTTTAAAGCCCGGTCCGCCTTTTCCTTCTTCACCGCCGCTATCTCCTCCCCGGTCATTGCCGGGGGAACCTCCTCCTGCGCCTTCAGCACTTCCCCAAGCTCCATCGTTTTCCGCTCAACCTCCAAGGCGGTCCGGGCAGCGGCTTCTCGCTCTTCGGCCTCGGTCTGATCGGTCTCGACGGGGCGGCCTGAATTATCAGCAGTTCGGGCGGTTTGCTCTGGGGCCGGCGGGCTGTCAAGGAGCTGGTCCCGCTTCACCAACTCATCCATATCTCTGAAAATCCCATTAAAGGATAGACTACTCGCCGAGTCCGGAATCAGTTCGCCCGGCTTCGTACCAGGGGTAACCGATGGGTCATTCAACTTCTTGGGAGGAGTCATGAGGCCCAATTCCTCCTTCAGTCGCGAGTTGGTCTGAAGGAGGGATTCGGTCGGTTTCTTAAGGGCCGCCCTTTCCTTAGCGGCTAGCCTCTTGACCTTCTTTGTTATCCGCTCGGTCACGGACACGGTCTGCTTCCTCTTCTTTTCTCTCTTACCCGGAGCTGGGTGAACTTCTTTCAGGGGGCTGGGATAATCATCCACGGACAGAGGAGTACTCGGTTCGCCCGTCCTGGGGGAACTAACCGCCCCTTCCTCTAGATCCCTGACAAGCAGGTGAGGGTTCCCGGATGGGGTGATTACCACTCCAAACGAGGCGGTTTCGCCGACCTTCTTCGAAGGGCTGTCTGAGACAACTTTCTCAGAAGTGGCGGCCACCTCTTTGCTCGGCAAGCTGGCGGTCTGTTGGTTGAGGTCGCTGGGAGGGATCGGTGAGACATCAGGGAAAGGCCCCGAGCTGTTCACCACGGGCTCTGCAGAGGTTTTGGGAGTTGACAAATCTACGACTGGCTTGAGGCTAGCCGCTGCGGCCTTCTCAGCCCGCTTCCTCTTCTTCCGATCTTTCCGGTCTTGCTTCTCTTTCTCCTTGTCCGGCTTCTCCAACGGTTCGCGCCTCTTGTCTTCCGCCCTCTTCTGGTCTCCGCTGGGATCCACGCGGTCTAGCACGGCGTCCAGGAAGTCCATTTCTGAAGAATTGCCGGTCTTAAAAATTCTGACCGCAACTGGCAAGTAATATCCCGTGATTTCAGAAAAAGCAACGCAGAATGAATTCTCTGGCTCTCTTATAGAATTCAAGGCAAGTCGGATGCGGTCTCCCGGTCAAAGCTAATATTTTCGAAATCCTCTGTGATTTGAAAATATGCGGGGATTATGTTTGCCCGGAAAACCGCTTCTCGGTTTGAACCATTATCAGACCGCTCGGACTCTTGGGCCAAGCCGCTGGGTCCTGGAATCGGCGGTTCTCCGTTCAAGAAGGGCCAGGCCGGGCGGCCTGGTGTCATTTCCGGATCACCCCCAAAGGGATAAAATCGTCAAAGAGCCAAGGCAAGAAGTTCATCCGCGGTCTCAGACAGAAGGCCGCGCGGGTTGTCCCATAGAAACTCGAAGTTCCAACCCCGAAGAACAGGCCGGGGCTCCAGATCGAAGGCTATCCAAGTTACCTCTTGAAGAATCGACTAAGTCATGACCAGAAGGCAGACCGCAGTCTCAATCTCAAAACCGCGCGGTCTGCATTATTGACTTGGTTCCGGTGTCCTCAGCCGCAAGCAAGACAGGTCGGGAAAGCAGGCCGCCAGATCGCGCGGCCTCTTTCTTTCTCTTCTTTGTGTATCCCGTCACCGCCTGCCCGTTTCTCCTGTACCCGGGCAGGAGGTTATTTTATCCCTGCCCGATCGGGCAGGCCCCCAAGCCTATAAATAGGGGGCGGCACTGTTCCCAAGACACGCACACTCGAATCCAAGAGCTCGCTTGTCTGAGCTCCGGTCTCGAGTTTCAGGTCTCGCGAACTGTTGACCGGCCGGCTTCTGTTCTTTCACATTTGTAACCGCTTCTTTTCAATCAAAGGAAAGCCCGTCGCAGGAGTGGCATTTACCGCGACGGGCGAAGTCCGGCCTCGACCGCTGCTAGCGGTCTGAATTCTCTAACTAAATAGTAACTGATAGTCCGCAACCCTCGTTTTCCTTCGGAGGCGCACTTTTGAATCGAACAATGCGCATCGGTAGCGGGTACCGATACGGAGACAGAGCAGTCACCCCTCTACCTAAATATAGATAAAACCTGCCCATCACAGGTAGAGGGAAAAGAAAGTAAGAAGAGGAGGAGGCCTGGTCCTCACTCATCTCACCAAAACTATCCTTGCCCAGCAAGGTATCGTCCACAGCAGGCCCGCAGGAGGAGAAGGCAACGAATGAGGCTTCCTTAATGGAGGAGGGATCAACCTCCTCGCATAAAAGGACACACTCATCATTGACTTGAGCAAAAAGCTCCAAGTCCTCCTGAAGTACCTGTGAAGATTCAACCTGCACAGACTCAGATGAAGGAAGGGGATCAAGAAATAAAGAAGACGAAGAACATAAATAAACATCAATCGGGGGAGTGATCCCGTTCTCACTCCCATCAGGTTGGGGAAGTAAAATAATGTTTGCATTGTCATCAATGCTACAAGATTCGGCGGGATCAACAGTGGCCAAGCTAGAGATTTGGACTTCCTCCACCGGTGCTGAGGAAAACTCCTCTTCACCTAGAAGGTTGTCCTCCTCCATAGGAGTAGGCACAATACTAAGATCAACCGCCTCCTCCTGCGACACATCATCAACAATGTCGTCAGAGACGAGTGTAGTATGCACAACAGGGAGAGGAATAGTGCTCGGATAAAAGTCGAGCACCGATTCCTCACAATGAATCGAATCCACTAGAGGTGGTGGATGCACATGGAGAATGAGCTCAGCAGTGTCGGTGCATAGATCAGCCGCACATCCGGTGACCATGTCCATGCCATACCCTTCAAGATGTGAAGGTGACAAAGACACATAACCGGATGTTGAAGGTGTGCCGCCAGAGTTAGGAGTTGGGACGATCCGGATATCCGGCTCGTCATCCTCATCCAATTGGCAAAGATAAGCAGCACAATCCTTCAAGGCATGATCTGTGCTCCGACAAAACTGGCACTGCCTAGCGGGCTTCTTTGGCACAGCGGGTGCTGAAGCCGAAAAGAAGTAAGACGGTAAAGGCTCAGCAGAGTAGCCATAAGACTTACGCGCACCATATGGAGTACCAGACGAAGTCGGTGCTCCATATGCTGGGCTATAAGAATTATGCCTACTATTCTCCGTAGGGCATTCATCACTAGAGTGGGAGGTAGCTCCACACCAACGGCAACGGAAATTCAGATGTGCCCACATAGTGTAAAGATAATACGATTCAAAATAAAAATGCTATTGTGCAAATACTATACCAAACAGAAATTACTAAAGCAACCTAATATAAAACAAGAAGAAGGAATAAAAAGAACAGAGATAAAATAAAGGATGCAATTTACAAATGGAAGGGTTTTCCTCTCAAATTCTCCCTCTCCAGAAAACTCACACGACTGTGTTCCCCGGCAACGGCACCAAAAACTTGATGGCGCAAATCCTACACACCACTATAGATGGTGGCTAGACTGCGGCACGAAACGGCAGTGTACCGATCGTTCAAGTAATATAAAATGGGAATGAATCCCCAAGTATCGATCTCAAAGGAACACAGTAAGGTGGAGTTAACGTTCGAGGAAGGACTTGAGATCGAAGTCCTTTGGGTCGGATGAATTGCGGACACGGGGGTTGATTTGGTTTGTGGAAAATAAAGAGAAAAAGCTACAACTACTCCTATGCAATGCCGCTATGCAATGCTTCGCTCGGCGGGATGGAAGACTACGTAGGCCTTGAACGCGCTACTTCGTAAGGGCGGATGGACGAGTAGGCAAGCGGATCGAACTATGCAGGCCTTGAGCGCGCTGCTTCGTTAGGCGGGATGGAGTACGGGCCGCGATGCCACGCTTCGGTAGGCGGATGGACGAGTAGGCTAGCGGAGTGAGGGTCGCAAGCACCTCTTCGACAAACACACCACTAACAATTGTTAGGGCGGCACAACACAATGAACAATCCACACCACGGGGCACACCTCAAATGAAAATATAACAAGATTACTCAATCACATAGACATGATTTCATACTAATGTTAACAAGTAAAAATATACTTCATCAAAATGTTGGTTCTAGCTACATACACATCAATAAGAGAAGAATAAGGCAAGAAATCGACCGAATCCGAAGTCTCGTTGTAGATTCACGGTTGGAATCGCCAGGTTGTCAATCCGTGTCCAAGCTCGGTCCGCAACTACGTCCGGGGTAGAGAGAGCTGTCACTACTCTCCAATGAGCCCGTCTTCTTCGTGTCACGATCCGGTAGAGGTTGCAAACTTCCTCTTGCTTGATGGAGATGGCGGCTAAACCTTCCTTGGAGCACTTGGATGAAGGAGGAGGCCGAGAGGAAACTCCGGCTCAAGATTGGCGTGAAGAGCAAGCCCGGAGCACCTCCATATGGTGGGCGATGGTGGAGGGGCGAATCTGGACGGAACCGGGCGGAAAACGGCGGCTGAAATTCGGGATCCAACCTAAAATCGCGAGCAGGTCATTTTATAGGCGCTGGAATAAACAGTGCGCACGGTCATTGGCGCACGACCAGTGGTCGTGCGCACTAGAATCCTGTGATCGTGCGCTCTGCCTGGACGGAGCCTGCAAAGATAGAAATTATAAAATAACATGTTCGCACGCCCAGTGGCGCACGACCGGTGGTCGTGCGCACTATCGTAGGTGGTCGTGCGCACTGGTTGAAACAGAACTCATGAAATTGATGATAAGTGCACACGAACAGTGGCGCACGACCGGTGGTCGTGCGCACTATCGTAGATGGTCGTGCGCACTGCATCAAACAGAACTCATGAAAAAAGTGTTAAGTGCACACGATCAGTGGCGCACGACCAGTGGTCGTGCGCAATAGAACCAGTGATCGTGCGCAGTGTTCCTGTGCAGAATTGCACCGGAAGCACCTGCACGACTCCTGTTCTAGCGTACAACCACGAATCCAGCTACTGAAAGTGGGACTTAACATCGCAAGAAAACTAATAACAAAGAAAGATACGAAATAACACCAAAATGGGCCTAAAAGTGCACATAGCAAGTGATAACAAATATAAGCTAAAACAAGGCTAAAGTGCAGTGGAATGACTAGATAAACGGCCCAGATGAGTCCATATATGTGTATATAATCGGGACTCATCACACCCCCAGACTTACCTGTTTGCGCGTCCCGAGCAAACAAATTCTAAGCGAACGGGGAAAGAAAAGTAGATGGCTTAAAACTACAATATAGAGTACCATGCGAAGTCGCATACTCACGTGCATAAGAAGAATAGTAGAGAAGATTTCTGATTATATAAACAGTCTATATATTTCTAAAAGAGTAAAAGCATATTACAACTACTCAAAATGGTGAAAAGCGGTGAATCGTTCGGTCATGCATAAGGAGAAAGTAAACTAAACGCTGAGATGAGCATTGCTCAAGATTGGGATGCCGGACAAACTCCACCGAAATCCATCGGTGTCGGTGACCATAGGCTTGCCCGGTCACATTCTCTCCACGACACTAGATTGGTTCATAGCGTGAGTCGGTAGGACTTTAGGTTAGAGATGGGGCTTGGGTTACGGTGAGGTAAACGATGATAAACAAAATGGCTTAAACACATAACCCAAATGAGCTTTAAAAATAACTACCCGCGCACCAAAATCGAATGCAAGTGCACCACACCCCCAGACTTGAACTTTTGCAACATAGGTGTGTGCACCGCCTACTCCCAATACATAATTTTTCTACATGATTTTTCAATAAACTCATTTTTCTTTCTTCTCTTTTTTTCATTTTTCTTTCTATCTTTCTTTTTCTTGTCTTTTTTTTTCTTTCAGCAAAATTTTCAAATAAGCACATCCACAGATTCACATAATAGACACCACAATCAACATCCCCCAAAATGTAAATGAAACTACAACTAAAGCTCAGATTTGGGTGTGTGACTAGGCTAGGCTTTTAGGCTTTGGTGAGATAAATGTGGAGCTGAATCAAGAAAAGGGTAGGCACAAAAGGGGCTAGCAAGGGTAGACGATATGCATGAAATAAAAAATTCAACCGAGCCAAAATAATGGCCTATGTCATTCTCACGCACTAGAACTATCCTATGCCAATGCTTCAAGAATCGCTTGGGGCAAGTTCTAGCCACCGAGAAAGATTCTCCTTTCTCCCGACTCAAGCAATACGAGTCTAACAATCGTTTACACACATCCCTACGCTACCGTTTGATTCCACCAGATTCACCATTTGAGTAGAGTAAACAACATTTACACTAATAGAAAAAGATAAAACCATAAATATAAAAAGAAGTCTAATCTACACAAATTTCTATGCAACCGAGCACTCGACTAGGAGCACTACGGTGGTGGATGCACATGGAGAATGAGCTCAGCAGTGTCGGTGCATAGATCAGCCGCACATCCGGTGACCATGTCCATGCCATACCCTTCAAGATGTGAAGGTGACAAAGACACATAACCGGATGTTGAAGGTGTGCCGCCAGAGTTAGGAGTTGGGACGATCCGGATATCCGGCTCGTCATCCTCATCCAATTGGCAAAGATAAGCAGCACAATCCTTCAAGGCATGATCTGTGCTCCGACAAAACTGGCACTGCCTAGCGGGCTTCTTTGGCACAGCGGGTGCTGAAGCCGAAAAGAAGTAAGACGGTAAAGGCTCAGCAGAGTAGCCATAAGACTTACGCGCACCATATGGAGTACCAGACGAAGTCGGTGCTCCATATGCTGGGCTATAAGAATTATGCCTACTATTCTCCGTAGGGCATTCATCACTAGAGTGGGAGGTAGCTCCACACCAACGGCAACGGAAATTCAGATGTGCCCACATAGTGTAAAGATAATACGATTCAAAATAAAAATGCTATTGTGCAAATACTATACCAAACAGAAATTACTAAAGCAACCTAATATAAAACAAGAAGAAGGAATAAAAAGAACAGAGATAAAATAAAGGATGCAATTTACAAATGGAAGGGTTTTCCTCTCAAATTCTCCCTCTCCAGAAAACTCACACGACTGTGTTCCCCGGCAACGGCGCCAAAAACTTAATGGCGCAAATCTCACACACCGCTGTAGGCGGTGGCTAGACTGCGACACGAAACGGTAGTGTACCGATCGTTCAATTAATAAAAAATGAGGAGTAATCCCCAAGTATTGAATCTCTCAAGGAACACAGTAAGGTGGAGTTAACGTTCGAGGTAGGACTTCAGATTGAAGTCCTTAACGTCGGATGGAATGCGGGGGAGTTGGGTTGGCTTTTGGAAAATAAAATAAAAGCTATCAACTACTCCTATGCAATGCCGCTATGCAATGCTTCGCTTGGCGGGATGGAGACTAGGCAGGCCTTGAGCGCGCTGCGTCGAAAGGGCGGATGGACGAGTAGGCAAGCGGAATCGAACAATGCAGGCCTTGAGCGCACTGCTTCGTTAGGCGGGATGGAATACACGGGCCGCTATGCCACGCTTCGCTAGGCGGATGAACGAGAAGGCTAGCGGATGGAATGGTTCGCACCGGCGAAGTCGGAATGGATTACACGGGCCGCTATGCCACGCTTCTCTAGGCGGATGGAAGAGTAGGCATACGGATGAGGGTCGAAAGCACCTCTTCGACAAGCACGCCACTAGCAATTGCTAGTGCGGCACCGAACACGGTGGTGGAGTAGAAAATGGATGGCGGCGCTCCTCATTCACACATATGAATAATATGATTCCATAAACATGAAATAAACATTAATAAACAAGATTCATAGTGCCATCATCTAAATTTAGAGATTACAAACAAATACAACCACACAAGTAGAAGAAAGAGGCAAGAGATACGACCGAATCCGGAGTCTCATTGTAGATTCACGGTAGGAATCGTCGGGTTGTCAATCCACGTCCTAGCTCGGTCCCAACTGCGTCCGGGGTAGAGGAGGGCTGTCACACCTCCCAATGGACCCGTCTTCTCCAGCGCTTTACCATCCGGCCACGTCTAATGCGAAGAACTCCTTGCTTGGCGATGAAGATGCGTAGAATCTCCTCCTTGAATCTCTTGGATGATGGAGGAGGCCTAGGGGGGCGGAGAACCAGCGGAAAAGGGCGAAACGGCGGAGTCGGGCGGAAAAACGGCGAGCGATCCGACCTAAATCGCGAGCAGCGGAATTTATAGGCGCTGGAATTAAACAGTGCGCACGGTCATTGGCGCACGACCAGTGGTCGTGCGCACTAGAATCCTGTGATCGTGCGCTCTGCCTGGATGGAGCCTGCAAAGACAGAAATTATAAAATAACATGTTCGCACGACCAGTGGCGCACGACCGGTGGTCGTGCGCACTATCGTAGGTGGTCGTGCGCACTGATTGAAACAGAACTCATGAAATTGATGCTAAGTGCGCACGAACAGTGGCGCACAACCGGTGGTCGTGCGCACTATCGTAGATGGTCGTGCGCACTGCACCAAACAGAACTCATGAAAAAGGGTTAAGTGCACACGATCAGCGGCGCACGACCAGTAGTCGTGCGCAATAGAACCAGTGATCGTGCGCAGTGTTCCTGTACAGAATTGCACCGGGAACACCTGCACGACACCTGTTCCAGCGTACGACACCAGTCTAGCCACTGAAAGTGGGACTTAACATCGCAAGAAAACTAATAACAAAGATAGATACGAAATTACACCAGAATGGGCCTAGAAGTGCACCTAGCATAGACTGATCAATATGAACTATAATAGGGCTAAAGTGCAGTGAAATGACTAAATAAATGGCCCAGATGAGTCCATAAAAGTGTATATGATCAGGACTCATCAATTATCTTCTCTTTCGCTATGCCTGGCTCGCTCATTCGTTGGTTACTTTTATGCTTCTATTACTCGCACTCGCGTCCAGCCCTCGCGTTTTGCTTTATTTCATTGTCCAGCGCTAGCTCGCCGACGATTAACGGGAGGAAGTTCGGCAAGGTGTTGACTAACCGGGAGCGAATATGACCCCTGGAGGCGGAAGAATACCGCGCGAATCTGCTACCCGCAGACACCGGCGCTTCGACTTCTTCCCGCCTTTTTTATTTCTATAAATAGTCGGCCTTTTTTTTCAACCACCGCATTTACTATTCTTCCTTCGCGCTCCTCCTCTTTCTAACTCTCTGGCAAACCTAGCTCGCTATCGCCACTTTTGTGATTCGCAGCTTCAAAACACCATGGTCGGCGATGCAGAGGCGGGGGGGGGGGGGGGGGGGCAAGTGCTCCAGAGCCTTCCTTGAGGGCCTTTTCTTCTGCGCCAATCTCACAACGGAGGAATACCTCGCCACCGTCGATCAGTACGTCCACTCCAGGTTCGTGGCTCGCTTCCCTACTGAGAGAGACACCATCAGCGACCCGCACCCCGACGAGCTCGCTATCCCCATTGCTCACTTAGAGAATGGGCTGTGACTCCCTCTCTGGACGGAAGTGCGCCAAGCATGTTTGTTTCTTGACCCTTATATTCCTGACTCGCTTTGCGAATGACGCTCTAACTCTGTCGACTTTTCTAGGTGCTCAAATACTTCAGCGTTCTGCCGAGCCAGCTGACGCCGAACGCGATCGCCGTGGTGGCCGCGTTCGCCAGTTACCTTAGGGAGGAGAAGATCGAGTTCAGCCTGCTCGTCTTCCGCAAGGTGTTCTCGTTTCGCGCGTACAAGGACGAGACGACTCATTTCGCGAGCCAACATGTCACCATCTGCGAGACAGTGAACAAGTCCCACTACTGGATGTAGAAGTTCATCCTGGTAAAGGGCCCTTTCGGCAACATCTCTTACACCCCCACCCATCGAGACGAGTCCGCTTATCGCACTCCGGCCTCGCAAGGGGATTATGACTCGAGCTTGTACCAGTACCTCAAAGGAAAGAACTTTGAGGTCACCTTCCTCCGAGAGCGGGTGGACCCGTTGTCGCCTGTCCCCCAAGGAGAAGGTCTGACTCGCGCTCGCAAACCTCCCCACTCCCCTTTCCTTCGATTAGCTAACGCTCTTAGTTATCTCTGCAGGAGAGCGCGAACTTCCACTCAACCCCCCGCACGCGCCTCCTTCTTCCCTCATCTCTGGCCCGCTTGCGAGCGTGGCCGCCGAGGCCTTCCGCGACGTCCCGAGCTCTTCGTCGGGAAGGAAGCGGTCTCTTCCTCCACGCCGGCACGCCTCGCAGGGGGTGGCGAAGAAAACCAAGAAAGCCTCCTCCACCTCCAAGGCGAAGGAGGTCGTGGATCTCTCCGAACCAGACCTCCTCCCTTCTCCCACAGCGAATCGGGAGCCCACCAAAGAGGGTGGCGAGCCGGAGGAGGCGGCCACCAAGCCCAAGACGACGAGCCACATGAACTTCGGGATCGGCATGAAGCTTGCGGACGTAGTTGGCGAGCTGGTGCTCGCATGGAACCCCGACCAAAATAAGATCATCTGCTCCTCTCTCCTCCCCTCCTGGGTGGAGAACGACATGATTGGGGGTCAGGCATTCGCCCTCGCCTTCGGGCTCTACGGCTGCGAGGATGCCTCCCTCTTCCGGGCTTACACCCAGAAAGGGCTCATATACGAGGCCATGCGGGCCCAGTTCCGGGCAACGGAGCTTACCTATATGGTGGGTCGCCGCTACTTCACTGCAGACAAGGAAATCAAAGAGCTCAATGTTGAGCTCCAGAAGTCTGCTGACGAGATCGCGGAGCTTAAAGGGAAAGAGGCTTTATCTGAGGGCCTCCTCGCTAGCCTCCAAGGAGGACTGTAAGCAATGCTTTGCAAAAGGTCTTTTTCTGTCTCGCTTCGCTTTGCTTTTGCTAACCTGCTTTTTGCAGGATGCCGAGTCCGTCAGCCAACTTCACGCGAGGATCGCCGACCTGGAAACGGAGAATAATGGCCTCAAGGACCAGGTTCGCGATCTGACCCTGGCGGTGCTCCCCCCTCCTCCGCGAGTTGGAGCTCGCGGCCAGTTGCGAGGCAAAAAGGAAGCCGACCGCAAAAGGTCGATGGAGATTGCGGAACTAGTCCTGATACCCTTAAAGGGGCGGACATGATCGTTCCCGACGCCATGGAGTTCACTGTGGAAGAAGTCGTCCCCAACTTGTTCGCGCCAATCTCTGAGGTAGAGGATCGCGAGAGGGATTAAAGAGCTACCCGGCGAGCCGCCTCAACTTTTTCACTGTTTATAATGTAAAAAAATTTCTTTTTGCCGGCGAGCTCGCCGTTGGACTGTAACCTTTTGTGAGGAATGAAAAAGAAACATTTTGTCTATCTTTCCAATGTTTTTGCCTTATTTCATATTCGCATGCGCTCTTTCATTCACGCTCGCGCGAATCTGATTTTCTTACGCTCGCGCCCTTAGAACTTTCGTTTGATGCTCGCGTTCGCGTCTCCTTAACTGACAATTCTCCCGTCGTCGTGTTGTACCTAGGTCGCTCTCGCCTCATTCTCTTCCGCGGCGACGATAAGACTCAGGTTGTAGAACATTATCCTTGCTCGGGATGTACCCTGTCGGGGAACCTTGCGAGCGGGGCCAGCATTAGCCTGCCTCGCTCGCACTCGCCTTTTGCGAGCTCTCATCGTTATCCATGAATAACCGCGACGACGGGCCCTTTCTGGTTCGCCGTCTTTACTCGCTCCACCAAGATTCATAAGTGACTTTGCGAACAGCTGGCTCAGTCGCTCTACCGCGATCTATTCTCTTATGGGAGCGGGCCCCTAGTCTCGCCTCGCCCGGGCCTTGAAGTCGCTTGAGAGCCAAGTCTCTTACTATGAGTAACCTATTTGCCTGCCTCCCCAGAGATCAACCTGACACACCGTCTATGAGAGCCCGGCAGCGGAATCGATCTGGGGCATTCCAGCACCAAACCACTTGAAACATTGCCAGCCTCTCCAGAGATCAACCTGACCCACCGTCTATGAGAGCCCGGCAGCGGAATCGATCTAGGGCATTTCAGCACCAAACCACTTGAAACATTGCCAGCCTCTCCAGAGATCAATCTGACCCACCGTATATGAGAGCCCGGCAGCGGAATCAATCTGGGGCATTCCAGCACCAAACCACTTGAAACATTGCCAGCCTCTTGGTGAGCTCCGGATTGGCCTCCTCACTCTCGACCTCCTCCGCCACCCTCTCCATCAACTCCTCGTAGGAGACGGGGGCTTTCCTCTTCAAATCCATCTTGAAGAAACTCTCCTTCATCCCCAACGTGAAGGCGAGCTGGAGAGCAAACCCAGGCATCTCCTGGGTGAGCAGAACTTCCTCCTGAAACCGATCTGCATAATGAGCCAACGACTCCTTGGTCTCCTGCTTCACCTTGAAGAGGGACTCGACGTCCTTCTTCCTCTTCTTCGAAGTTGAAAACCTCAACAAGAAACTTCTACGCAAATCCTCGAATGCATAGATCGATCCGGCGGGAAGTTGGTGGAACCACTCCCGAGCTTTCTCCTTCAGGGTGACGGTGAAGAGCCGACACTTGAAGGCGCCCGACATCGGCCTGATGGAGACCGAGTCCTCGAACGGCTGCAGGTGCTGGACCGGGTCGTCCCGACCATGGTAGTAGACCCTGTCCCACTCCCTGAACCCTTCCGGGACAGGTGCAGAGAGCAACAACTCACAAAAGGGGCTTCCTCCCCCTATTGCCCTTTCCTACTCAGCTCACCCCCGAGCTCTCTCGCCAAACTGGAGCTCGTCGGGGCTAAGCCTGCGAGAGCCACCGTTGCCGGACTGGCCCACGCGGGTGCCACGCCCACCGGAATCGCGTTCGCCGGCACCGCACCTCCCTGTTCCGCGCTCGCCTGCGCCGCACTTGCCTGTGCTGCACTCGTTGGCACTGACGTCGTCGGGCTGGCGAAAATCACTCGCCCCTCCAGGTCCGGGACTGACCCTCTGGCCACCTCTTTTCCAGCCCTTCCTCCCGGAGCATCCTCGTCAGCCGCTGTTGGAAGATGCGACGTCTGAACCGCCGGGGTCGCGAACTCATTTCGCAGCGACGCGACCGTGAACCCGAGGGTCTCGAGGATTTCTCTCCAGAAGTCTAAGAACATCCTCGGTGTCACCACCAGGGGCGACTCGTTGAACTACTCGTCTTGCTCCTCGTCTCTCGCCATATCCCTTCTTCGGAATTTTCTTGAACCAGCCACACTCCACGTTCACCGCACCAAAATGTTGAAACCGATTTTTCGGTCTCTTGTGAAGCTCGCGCCCTCAACAAGTTGAGGGGCAGCTAGCCCTTACTAGTCCCTTGAAAGGAGCAGACCTGAGACTTGGAAACTGACTAAGACCTTAGTCACAGCGAGGAGGTCCCACCACAAACCCGGAAGATCGTTGAGCGCTTCCCCTCCCAAGCCAAAGCTGAGACTTGGGCACCTTGGAGAGCTAGAGAGCTGAACCAAAGTAATCAAGGAAGAAGAAGAAGCTCAGAGAACTGAGATTGGAATCCTCTCCCAAGGTGTCCTTTAAGGTCTGTCTATAATTTTTTGTGCATGGTATGTCAATAGCGGAATTCCGCTTTTTGGTTTCTACTAAACGCACCCCAATTTGGTCTGCTAACAGCTAAACTCCGCTGTTTGGAGGGGCTACCTGCAGACCACCAGGGGCGAAAGAGTAAATCCACCTCTTTAATTTATGGACAAGTGGTTTATGAGAGCACCACTCGCGAGAGAGATGAATTCGTCGAACGGGTTTCGTCGAACGGAGAGATGGATTCGTCGAACGGAGAGGTGAATTCGTCGAACGGAGAGGTGAATTCGTCGAACGGGCTTCATCGAACGGAGAACGGAATTCATCGAGTGCTGAACTGAGTTCGACGATCTCAACGAATGCTCGACGTTCGTCGAACGCAGGATGGATCTCGTCGAACCCGGAGACTTGGAAGAACTCCGGCTCGTCTGCCTACTCGCGAGCAGACGTCGATTACCCAACTCGCCCGCCTTCTTGCGAGCTGACCTTGAGGCTTGGGCTCGCAGGGATATGACTCGCATGCCTTCCTGCGAGTGACCCTTGAAGCTCTGGCTTGCCTTCTTTGTTACCTCTTCCATCTGTTGGATTTAAAACCCCCGTTGGGCGAGCGACCTGTGAAGACCTCGCTCGCATTCTTACCGGCGACGTCCATCGATGTCGGGTCTCGCGCTTCCTCCTGCGAATTCTTCCGCTGAGACAAGTGCTCGTCCCAGCGGGTCCGCTGGGACGGGATAGGGATAGCCGCTGAGACAAGTGCTCATCCTAGCGGGTCCGCTGGGACAGGATAGAGATAGCCGTTGAGACGGCCGTCGGAGCTGAAACTGGACGTTCGTCGGACTGAGAAGCAAATTCATCAAACGGATAATGGAGTTCGTCGAACTCAGGAGCAGATCGCGAGGATCTGGCTTGCCCACATTCCTCACAATCGGTCGGTGAGCGCTCGACTCGCCCGCCTTCACGCGGGCTCGCCAATTTGAAGCGCGACGTTCGTCGAACTGAGAAGCAAGTTCGTCGAACGTCAAAACTCGGAAAGGATCTGGTTTGCCTAGAACATCATTGTAAGCGGATCGCAGCGCCCTGGCTCGCTCCTCTCCCTCGCCAGCGGTCGGCGGGTGGCTAGCTCGCCTTCCTATGAGCGAACATCGAGATTCTGGCTCGCCTTCCACATTACTCTTGCTTGTTGGTTACTCTTTATTCTTCGTTCACCTCTAGGTGAATATCGGGGTTGTACAGACATGATTTCAGAATCTACTGTAGAACTTGAAGTTGGCCCCTCTCGCACTACTCCCCAACTCTTAGAGGTTGAACTTGTTCTAGTTAGAGCATCTACAAGAGATATAATTCTTAAGAACTTTGGTGAAAATATTGTCACATATCACTTAGAGGATGATCCTTTCCCCTATCAGTAAGCAATGAAATATAGAGATTCGTTGATGTGAGTAGAAGTCATTGATGATGAGATGGACTCGCTGCTACAGAACAATACTTGGCATCTAGTTGACCTGCAAAAGGAGCTAAAGTCCTAGGATGCAAGTGAGTGTTTAAGAAAAAATTACATAGTGATGAGTATATAATCAGATACAAAGCACGCTTAGTAGCTAAAAGTTATAAATAACAGGGGGAATAAAATATTTTGATGTTTATTCACCTGTGTGTCACCTATCGACTATAAGAATTCTTCTCGCTTTAGCATCTATCGAGAACTTTATAGTTCATCAAGCTCTCGATAAGAATTCTTCTCGCTTGATGAAGAGATCTACATGACACACCCCGAAGGTTATGTACATAATGATCAATAAGATAAAGTGTGCAAATTAGACAAACCAATTTATGGGCTTAAATTAGCATCTAAAATGTGACACATGAAATTTAACCAAATGATAAATAGTTTTGATTTCAGTCCAGTCTCTCTGATAAATGCCTTTATCACTGCTTAATGTCAAATAAAATAGTCAGCATATGTATATATGGATAACATGTTGATTCTGGGGTCAGATCTTGTTGTAGTGATGGATATTAAATCCACCCTCGCAAAAGAATTTGACATGAAAGACCTTGGTCCTGTTGATACCCTGTTATGTATGAACATCAGAATGGACAAGGGTCGAGTTACTCTTAGTCAAACTCATTATATAGAGCAACTTCTTTGTACCTGGGGATACAATGATTGTAGGCCAGTGGAGACACCTTTTGATCACGATGTCAAGTTGAGTCCTAATGTAGGGGCCAACATTGATCAAGTGAAATACTCAAGGATAATTGGTAGTCTCATGTATGCCACACAATGTACAAGACTAAACATTGCCTTTTTTGCTGTCATGCTAAGTCACTTTACCAGTAGTCCAGGCAAAGAGCATTGGGATGCCCTAGATAAGCTGATGAGAAACCTGAGAGGTACTAAAGATTATGCTCTATGCCATAATGGTCACCCTCCTACTATGGATGGATACTCTGATGCCTCGTGGTATTCAGAAGTTAGTAACAGTAAGTCTACCAGTGGATATATTTTCACTTTGGATGGAGTTGCTATTACTTGGAAATCCAAAAAACAAACTTGTATAGCTTTGTCGTCTATGAAAGCCAAGTTGTTTGCCTTAGCTTCGGCTAGTTAAAAAGCAGACTAGATTAGGAACTTGATTCTAGATATTCCTTTGTCTAGGTTATGAGTTAATTCGTTGAGCTTGTATTGTGATAATCAAGCAGCCGTTCAAGTTGTTAAAAATGCTCTCTATAATACTAAGATGAGACATGTACGACTGAGGCATGCTTTATTGAATTATCTGAAAGAATAAGGAATTATCACTATGATCGATGTGCGATCGAAATATAACCTGCCTGATCCATTGATGAAATGAATGCCCAAAGATCGACTAATCAAAATAGTGAGGTAAATGAGACTAAAGACGATTTAGATCAGTCTAGTCCAAGTCAATGTTTTGATTTTTTTTTCAGATTTCTTTTGTCAAAGCAAGCATGTTGTGCTCCGTTGATGCTCTTGGTTACTGAACCCGAATCTAGTAAGTTGCTTCATTTCAAATTTGATGTTAATAATTTTACCTAGATTTGTCTTTCTTATATTTGAGGAGAGTGTTATTCAAAATCTGATAACACAATCTAACTCGGTTTGACCCTTCTTCTTTTAATTAACTTCATTCCAAACTTGATGTTTTTCAGTTAACTTTAGAAGAACAATAACCATGACATTCCTTTTTGGAACACATATATAGTTGCGGTGTCCAAAAGTCCATAAGATCGTTTTGTTGGATACAAATAATGGATTCTGAGGTAGAACCTATAATACTCTGAGTAGGTGTCCTCCTGGCTAATTATAGAAGTACTACGTTCTTATAGTAGAACTATATACATGTACATTTTCAAATGTCTGAATTTTATTCTAAATGAAATTCTCTGTTGAAAATTACAGGAGATGATGGAGATGAAGGATCATTTGCTGAATGAGATCCTGATCAGGATGATCTGCTGTACATCTGATGATGATGACAACTTGAGTGTTATTTTTTTCATTTTTTGTTTTATCTCTACTTAGAGCATTGTTTAGCTCTCTTTGATGCACTTGTTGGTTTTGGACTATTTAGCTATTTTGTTGATCTTTAGCCACTAGGTCTGTTGAACCTGTGTTAGGATCGCACTTGAGACTGCTGTGTGATGCTGCTGAGATTTATGTTTTCTTATGCTTGCATACATTTTTTCCTTAAGTCTAATTTTGTTTAACAAGTGTGAGACACGGTTGTGAATGATTCACGTTTGGATGAACATTGCACAAACCACTCATTCAGATGTCAGGTTTGCGGAGAACATAAGAAGAGATTATTGAATAATTTAGTATATGTCCGCGCGTGTCGAGACCGACTCGGTAGTGACTAAAAAGTTTTGTGTCATCCTAGGGCTAAACTTTACGCTGGAGGTACTATTAAGGCCATTCCAAATCTGATGGTCCTTAGTAGAATACCTTGAGTGGAGCCAAACCCTAACAAATCATACATATAGGAGACAGTTTATGGGGGTCTCCCGTGCAGCCGCAACAGTTTCCCGACTACGGCAATACCCCAGAATGATGACACTCTAGTAGCTCGCAGACTCCCGTGCGCATAATAAAATCAAGCGACTTTCGAGAAGTATTGTGCTAGGGTGCGAGCGACGAGAGTGTCGTTGTGCCGGGGTACGATCGTGCCAATGGAACCGCAGTGGCTGCACGAAGGACTCTCATGAACTTTATCTCATATATATACCCATCTTTGGTGAAACACTCAACTTTTCAATTTTACCCATCTTTATTACCAAATTTTCAATTTCTTTAATTTATGTATTTCTTCAGTATTAAAAAATGTGCACTCATATATACAGTCTCTCACCTTCAATAAAAATGTGCTCCCGCCGCTCGCAAACCCTGATGCACAAGGAAAAAATGAGCAACGGGCCGGCGCTTGGGGGTTTGCGGGCGGCGGGAAATTAATTTTCCATTTTGCCAGCTAAGTTAATTTTCAGGAAATTTCGTAATTAAATAAAGTAGCTGATACACATAAGTAGCTGCTTATTGTATATGATCTTATATTACCTAAGAATTGGATAGGGATTAATTAATCAGGAAAATAAATGGCGAGCTATTTTATTTTGATTGGGAAGAGCTTTTCGTACGTCTCCGACTCTCCGGCTCCCCACTAAGAATTGCTGCTATATATCCCGCCATTGTTGACAAATCCAACTATTCACGCGGTAATAAAAACGTTTTATATAAATTTTATATACACGATATATAAAAATACGTATAAAATCCGTTTTATACGTACGTTTTAAATTTTATATGAAAGCATCATTCTATTTAATACGGGTGAAAAGGAAATGAGATGAGATAAATAAAAGTTAAGATAGACATTAATAATAAATAATAAGTGATAGAGATATTTTTTTTCTTCTAATTGTGAAACCTGCTAGTCATATTGTGATCATATTTTTCAAGTATGTGTTTCCTGCCAAGTGAGACAAGGGGTAGCCATCTTTGACATGATATATGACATGTGTTTTTTGACCAAGAGAAGTTTCCAGGAAATAGGCCAAGAGAAGCTTCAGTCACATCTACCTCATGTCATCTACCACCACTACCTTAATGGATTTGGCTATATAAATAGTCATGATGGAGAATGAGGAATGTATCCACCTCTCTTCAAACTCAAACAATGAAAGATTTTGTAGAAAGACCTTTGTAGCAATCGTTCTTAATTTGGGAGAGCTTTCGGACGCCATTCTGTGATGTCGACGAGGAATACTTCGCTTACATGGATTGAATCTGGAGCAGATTTGAGCAAGAATTCGAAGAAGCATTTTGGAGAGGATTTATGTAATCCGTCTCGTCCGCCACTGTTGGTAACTTGCAAATTTTCTATTACTATTTATTGTGTAATATTGTGTGGTGCAAAGTTGGTGAAGATCTATCTCGTGTGTATCGAGAAGAGAAAATTTTGTAATTGCCTATTTTTTTATACATCTTTAGTGACGGCTTTTAGGGTTGGACTCCGATCGTCCCGCGATTTTCACCATATTGGGTTTCCACGTTAAATTATATTTGTGTCATTTTTATTGTTGTTATTTTGTGTTGTGTATCGACATACCACTAAGCGATCGTGTTGGAGCTTGCTCAAAACTAATTTATAGGTGCTTTGGTCGGGCTTGCGTGCTCTCTAGCCCAACACAACGTGTGATTATTGCCCTAAAAAGTTGCCTCATCATATGTCAGCGCTTTCAATTGATGCTCACTTCTCCAAGATACACAAAATCACGAAAACTTTTATATGTGCAGACACCCTAAGAGCATAAAACACTCAGACTTATAACTTATAATGAATGAGACAAACTTAGAAATCAAAGCATTTGTAGAAAGCAATACAAAATATTGAGCAATAATGTCAGGTATTGATCTATATGCCCATATAAAGTAAGATCATTCTTTCATGAATAATTTCCCTCCAAAATTTTTGAGTTCCATACAAATTATTTTGACCTTTTCTTATCAATTAATGTAGAGCCTAAAACACTAACACTAATAATGCTAAATGAAATTAAAAAAAAATTCAACAATATATACATTGTTTTTTAAATAAAATATTTTTATTATTGAATGGAAAATGAACATGTTACAACATGGATACACCACGACATAGCAAAGGATTGAGAAAATACGATGTCAAAAAGATAACAAAAAAACAGAGAAAACCCCTAAACACCTACAGAATAATAACATAAGCAAAAGCTAGAAATCTTGGTATTTAATGATAAAGAAAATCAGAGAATTATTCAACCTTTGTTTGCAGCTGCTAAGTCGAGGAGAGGTTTTTTTATGATAAACTTTTTACCTCTATTGTTCTGTCTCTGAGTCATCCGATCCACTCCCCAACAAAACCCTCATACCATCGCTTTCGTGCTCAGTCGTATCAGTATGATCTATCTTCCGTCTCCTTATAACTATTATCTTTTGCTTTCACCTCATTCTCATCGATCTTGGTATTTGGGATATTAGGAACATCATCCTTAATTAGCATCATGTGTAGCTTAATCTGACCAGAAATCGGGTAACTCGACCAAAACACGAGATCAATAACAAAGTGCAGATAGGGATATTAGAGTCCTATGACTCTCCAAATTTGTTTCCGAGAAAGACTAAATTTCCGTAAAGCTAGATACATTGTCCCCCATAGTTCGATTGGCAACCTTAGGGCAGTGATTATGTGAAGCAATTGTGGAGGTAGAAATATCCTCAACTAAAACACCAACTTCAACCGTCGGGCCCACATCGATATTCCATTAATAGCTGAAAGTGATACCAAATTAGAGGATGGAACCTGAGCAGGCATAAGAGATAGAGTGGATTACCAATCATTGAACATAAACATATCTAATTGGAGTGGTTTCACAAACCATGGTACATTTAGTTAGAGATCCCAAAGAACGAGTGTTAACTTAAGATCGCTTGCAATCCACAACTGTATTACCCTGTTTTAAGCATCTAGAACACTATAGATTATGTTTTATCAAATACAACTAGAAAATCATGGATAACCTGATGATGCTTATTCAATTCATAAACTCTCATAAATAGATGGGAACAGTGTAGCACCCCGCCTATATTCACCATATAGTATTGGTCTGGGCGGTCCCCACAATATACAACTCACACAAATATTATATCAATATATGGTAAAAGACAACCCACTCATTTCATCGGAGTATAGATTATGTTCTTTTATTTCCTCTAAGAACTAGTGATATTCTTAGGCCTCTATGTTTATATAGCTTTTTTCTTCATTTCTTCTTGAAGGGTAATGTATACATCTAGGATTGATCCTCATAATCTTTGTATATTGTGCTATTTATTTTTCATTTTATTTTTCTTTGCTCTGGAATAACAAAGTCTTAAGTGTAGGGTATAGTTAGACTATTATTTAGCAACATTTGCATTAGGTTAAGCTCTCATTCTATTCTCTTATCATGTATTTCATATGATATTCAACTTGTTTCTAAGTTTTCAGGACAAGGGGGCAAGAATTTGAGAAAGTGTCTGAAGGAAGAAATAATAAGGAGTTGAAGAGGAGTAACTTTGAATTTTTTCTTTGTTTTCAGGACATGAGAGCAAGAATTTGAGAAAGTACATGAAGGAAGAAATAATAAAGAGCTGAAGAGGAGTAAACGAGAGAAAAGGTGATTGAGACGGCCAGACAACACAACCTGTCTGGATGGCATGTCGAAACTTTTTTTTTGAATTTCTTCATGTTTGGAAATAGAGAGTTACATGATTTTTTTTTTACTTTGGGTCACTTAGATCACACCTAGGGGGTGAATGGTGTGATATGCGCTTTTATTTTTTTAAGGTTTTGTAAGAAAATAAAGCAAACACAAAAAATACACAAAGATTTATAGAGGTTCCCAAGAATGCTTTGGGTAATCCTATCTCCACACTACTTATCTAACAATGTGCTAGACTAGGCAAAACTCTTTCAAAACTCAGATCTCTCAATAGAGACACTACCTCAGTCTTCTCCACAAAGACTTACACTCAGGATACCACAACCCTACCTCAATCTCTCCAACCAGAGATCTACACTCAGTTCTTCTCCAAGATCCTACCTCAGATCCAAAGGATCTTACACTTAGATTCCCACTAGAATCTTATAGCTCAGGCTCCAAGAGCCCTGCAACTCAGGCATACAAGAAAACCCCACACCTAGATCTCAAAAGAGATCCTACATCAACATCTTATAAATTTACTGTTTACAATATAACTTAGACTCAAATAATCAAGAATGAATAATATAGAGTCTTCTGTAGAAGCACAACAGAGAGACTTCTTCCTTGATAAGATCTTTGAAATAATACTCCCGAGGACTGAAATCTTGATCAGGAAAATCTTCTTGCAGAAATAATCTCAGATAAGTGATCTTTAGGAAGAATTTGATTTCCGGACTAATACTCGAGCAAATGGATAAATCAGATCTTTAATTATACAGGTTCTGAAGATTCTGCAAGAATGCTTGAGAACGAACGGTAGCAGCATCTTGGATTTCTTCCTTTGAGAAAATTAGCAGCTGCCTCCAATGAAGTTGCGTTCTCATTCTGTTCGCAATTGATTTGTCAAAGTTAAAGATAATATGATAGAATTCTTTTTCAATCCGTGAAGCCCTAGGTCCTTTATATAGAATCAAGTACCAACGACTAGAAATCAAGAAGGATTTAATTAATTAAAATCTTCCAGTCAAAATTCCCTAATTGGCGCATCAAATGGTGGATTTCAAAATGAAATTTAAGTTAAGGCGCAATTCCTGGATTTCTTCCCGCGTCTAGCATATATAGAAATCTTCTGGACGATATACTATTCTAGACAACATACTGTTCTAGACGATAAAGGCCTTCTGGATGATATAGATGACTACAACAAATTACTCTTCTAGTAAGGACTAAAAACGTTACAAAAGATAAATAATACCGTTACACAAAGTTTTTGTAATGACATTTACTTATGTGACGACCATTACCTAAGGCTCGACGCAAATAGTTCTCGTAACGAATTTTTGTTTGTTGTTACAAATAATTTATTCGTGACAAACATTACTTCCTCACTATAAGATGAGTTATAGTAAAGAATATTCTGTTACAAATGTTTGACTTCTTCCCCACTACAGAAATTATATTTACATATCAAATATATGAATATTTCGTTACAAATGTTTGATTTCTTCCTCACAAAAAAATTATATTTACATATATAACAAATATATTGAAATTAATTTATCATTACAAATAATTATAATAAACATTACTCCGTTACAATAAGTTGTAACATAACAATAATTATTTCGTTACAATTGTTATATACTTTCGTTACTAAAAAAATTCATTTATATTTTTTAATTTTCAATTCCTATTTTAGATGGGTACGCATGATTTTATTATAAATATGAATTATTATTTAAAGTATAATATAGTTTTATATTATGTAATAGTATATTATATTCATTCATAATTTGTAATTAAAATATTTAAAAATAGAAATCATTATAGGTTTAAAGAACTAATATACTTTTCATATATAAAATTTGAATAAAGTACGGGAAGGAAAAAATATGTCAAATTAATAAAAAAGAAATACGTTACAAATATTAAATTTGAAATACATGTAGTAGCTAGATAGAGTACAAGTGTCATCTCATCCATAACAAAACAATATTACATAACAACAATAAGATTATAATGTTTTACAAAACACATCAACTTCTACACTTTCCGACAAATGCATCTTCTTCCGTCACTTTTTGTTCCAAGCTCCAATTCCCTAGAAATAAAAGAGAGCAATTATTAAAGGGGGTAGCAACACTTTAAAGGGGGCAATAAAAGTTGAATTTAATAAGAAAATCTACAAATAACCGCAATTGATT
The DNA here is from genome assembly GCA_033032865.1 of Dactylorhiza incarnata. Classification (NCBI taxonomy): domain Eukaryota; kingdom Viridiplantae; phylum Streptophyta; class Magnoliopsida; order Asparagales; family Orchidaceae; genus Dactylorhiza; species Dactylorhiza incarnata. The sequence continues at coordinate 1,324,042 of JAWHQI010000067.1, forward strand.
TTAAAGTATTAGATAAATGAGTAATGCTAGTCAAATTAAAGCAAAGAGAACATCAATTAAATGTTGATGGATAGATTAATACAAATAAATATCCCAAATAATATGTTTGTCCATCAAATATTCAACAATAAGTAATATCAACTTGAAATAATAATTTGCATAAACAATAAGCAAACCGGGACAGATCAGTTGCCGAATTAAGTGGCTTCACAGTACTATGATTGTAAATTTGCACAAATTTCAGAATTCTTGGAAGGAGCCTACTGTAATGGAGGGTCTCCGGTGGACCTTGGAGCTGCTGTGGTAGGACTTTGGGCTAGTGGATGGGTTAAGGAGGGGAATTTCAGTGGCCTGGGGAGTAATCACATAGAGGGGTGGGCTGTAGCATGGAGGAGATTAGGTTAGGGAAGTGTTTCAAGTGTTGGGAGATCCTTTGAAAGGTTCTGGATAGAATCTGGGAGGACATTCTGGGCTTGGGATGGTTGGTTGTGGGTTGGAAGGGGATAATTGGGTCTTGGAGATTGTCGGTTAGGAGTTTGGAGGGGAAAACAATTGGGTGAATTATACTGGTTGCTGACATGTCACAGTTGCACACACAAAACTTAGTACAGCTGCGCACACAACACTCACACCAAAGAGTTTGTTGCAGCTGCAACAAACTGGCTGCTGCAGTTTGCTGCAGCAAACTCGCTGCTGCAGTTTATTGCAGCTGCAGCAAACTCGCTGCTGCAGTTTGCTATAGCTGCAGCAAACTCGTTGCTGCAGTTTGCTAAAGCTGGAGCAAACTCACTGCAGTTTGCAAACTCGCTGCAGATTTACTTCTAAAAAAGACTTGGAATGAAACTATACGGAAAGACATGATGTACTTAGGCATTAGTGAGACATTTAATTGAAACATTTAATGAAACTAAATCAGACATGCTTAACATTAATGTTTGATACTATTCATTTCTTTCAGTTGTGATCTATCGAGTTTTTTGGCTTTGTTTACAGGAACTGATGTTGATCTTCCGCCAGCACATCAGAATAGGGGTACAAGAGGTCGATTTGCATTAAATGGAAGGACTGGCACCGCCCTTCCATATGCTAGGACCCTGCCTGATATGGAGAGTCTGATACATCAATTGGAGAAGGAAGCATACAGTTCGGTTCTTCGGGTATTCAATGCTCAATCAGATTTGCTTACTTGGATATACATCCATACAAATTCTATCCACATAAAGTCACTATTGGACATGTATTTTCTTTTCTTTTGCTCATTTCAACACATTGCTGCATGAAATGAATTCCCCAGGAGAAGGAAACTGTAATAACTGAACTGAGAACATAGTTAAAAGTATCCGTTATAGAGCACCGTGAACTATTGAGCATGGTTAACACAGATGATCTTATTAGGAGAATAAGGTTTGTTGATTATCAAAAATTTCAACTAGATTATGCGTATGTATTTTTGTGTTTCTGTTCTGATTGTTAGTTTGAATTATATGGTCTGTAAAAGGGAGTGGAGACAGGAAGGAGGGAGGCAACCTAGTTTGGTGAATCATGCACAACCCGTTCCTGACTCACTGTCCAGTCCTACTGTTTCGAGGACTCACAAGAGGAAAACTACCTCTCATCCCTTGTCTTCTTTGTCTCTCAACGTGCCATCACCTGCAATGCATTCCCAAATTGTTGGTGTTTCCATGCAGCCCGCAATATCCAGTATAAAATAGGGAGCTTCAGGAACCAAGGGAAAGAAGCCTAAAACAGTATGTCAACTATCAACGCTACTATTTCATATGATTTTATGTTCCTCCACTCAGTTATATAACACATTTTTGGTTACAATATCTTTACTTTCCATCTAGCCTGACTTATGAAATCATTTCAGATCCCCTCCTCTGGTCCGAGTGGAAGAGGCCATCTCTCAAATAGGGTTGTCCATGGTGTTATTGCAGCAAATGAGGTGGCTGAGACTGCATCATATGATCCCCTGATTGGGAGAAAAGTAATGACTAGGTGGCCTGAAGATAATAGCTTCTATGAGGCTGTTATTATTGACTGTGATCCACATAAGGTGTGTGCTTTGTGTTTTAACTAGTGTTATGTGTGCCTTAGAAAACTAACAAGAAGATTTTGACAACCTCTTAAAACATACACATCCAAATTAATGTAACTAACGATCCATGATTCTAAATTGGGATTGGTAGAGTCTTAGGCAAAGTACACCTTCATCCCTAAAATGTTCTTGTCAAAAAAGGTCGTGCGAGATCAAAGCTAGTTTATATTGCTAGAATTTTAGAACAAGATACATAAGGCCAAGCGAGATCGCCGAATAATCAAAGGGGGCGCTGCGAAAATAAATATGTGAAATACTATCTAGTACTGTGAAAATAAATATGTGAAAATAATAATAGAAGAAGAGATGAGGAGGGAAAGGAAGAAAGAGCTCACAGAGGAGGGCTTTTCAACCAAATAGCACCAAAAAGTCATCAAAGTCGGCCATATTCTTCCAAAACATCAGTCAACATCTCCTTCAACTCATTATGTCCTTCTCTTAAACCCGCAATTTCTTCATTGTGAGTTTGAATCAACGCTTCCTGCCTTTCAATAAGCTTTGTTTGGGATGCAATACGAGAGCTGGCATTGCGCAATTCTTCTTTTGTCGAATTTAACTTCTCTTTCAATTGAGTGGCCTCTTAGTTATTTTCATCCTTTGTCTGGAAGGAACGACACCATAGCCTAATCCTTTGTCATAACCAGACTTATTTCCAAGTGCTTTTTTTATAATTTCTCTCTCGGACATTATGCTTTCACCGTCAGATTCAACTGTTGACGCTCTCAGCCTTTCCATTTCAAGCTGTAAAATAATGTTACAATAGAAACATAAGTTATCACTAACAAACATCAATTCTCTCTACTAGTTTAAATTCAGACTTCATATGATTCTTTAGCTTTCTCATTTACAAACACACCATTCTTCTTATGAGTGTTAGCAAAGTTCTCAACAGGACTTTGATTAACCTACATATGAACATACTATTAGAGAATATGAAGTAATAATCAAAATTCACTAATAATTTCATTACATTACCATTTCCAATAGTTCTGAATGATTGGATTTGGAACCTGACGTATGAGTAAACGACATGTGTGACCTATTATCAGCGTTAGTTTTGGACTTTTTCTGTTTTTATTCAAAATCACATATGAGTGCATGTACTAAAGCTTTTACTAATCATATACACACATATATATATATATATATTAAATATGATTTTGTTAATTACTAAAATTCACCTTAAAACTCTCACTGTCGAAGTAATTGCACAAGGCACCCCACTTCTCGAGTGAGATCCAATCAAGCAGGCTACAAACTCTTGGATTCTTTCCCAATGCAACATATTCTTTATAAGTTGCAGATAATCTCCCTCTCCAATGCGTATAACTACGCTGAAACATCTCTTCCATATAGCCTTTTACTAATTGATCTGTAGACCATCCCTTTATATCAAACCATTGCTACAAAGGAACAACATATATTTAGTAATTCCAACCAAATTGGAAAAAAATGTCATATATAAATTTACTTACATCTAATCCAACATATACAGGAAGTATACGTTCATTTTCAATTTCGCTCCAGGGGGTCAAGAAATCCAATCCTGGACTATGTCTAATAACAACGCCTATCCCATTTGCTAGGTGATTTGCAAAACGACGTGGTTTCTTGAACCCTTCAGGGAACTCAAATCTCAAGCAATTTCGTATCCTAAAAAATGTATGTTATCATATAGTGTGATAGTATGTAACTTTCAAGATAAATAAAACATACGTTTTCTTCAATAGTTTTCTCGATAGATTTTCCCGTGCTCGCCCCACGACCTCTTTTTCTACTAAAGCTTGCCACTGCAAAATTAAACAAACTTAATAAATATACAGTTCTAGTAAATAATAAACATCGATATGAAATATAATTAAGGAATGCTTACCAGTATTATCAGATATCTGTGGTGGACTTCCATCATCTAATTCAGCATCCGCAACATCATCATGAAGATGATGTGATCCAAGAGGCGATGGTTGTACACTAGATAAAGGTGTGAATGGTAGACTAGATGATGGTGGTAGACTTGGTGTTGATGGTAGACTAGACGATGGTGGTAGACTAGACGATGGTGGTAGACTAGACAATGGTGGTAGACTAGAAGATTGTGGTAGACTAGACGATGGTGGTAGACTAGACAATTCAACAACAACATCATTTGTTGGTTCATCATTAACCAACACTTTACTCCTTGTTATAGGGCGACGTAGAATGACATTCTTCAGAGGCATTCTTTTGCAAAGTAAATAAGATACAAATGTTAAATAAGATACAAATGTTAAATATCACATTAGAATAATATTCAATTAAATGTTATGAAAAGTAAGAATTAGAGTAGAGTTTCATCATAATAGATAAGAAATAAACTTCACTTACCATGGCTCACCTTGAGCATGAGTAGCATACATGGTATCATCATTGGCATCACAATATTGCACAAGTGTTTCATCATCTTCATTTATAGACTCATCTTCGTCAACATTATCATTATTATGTTCCTTCTCTTCGCGGATTTTAGTTAGAACTTCCACATTAATAATATACGGTTCGACATCTTCTCTTGCAAGAAATTGTAGGTTATGATCCTCAATAGCATATATCAATTCATTGTTAGAAGACTCATGTTGTTGAAAAACCTCTCGAACCATAGACTCACCTATGCTATCATTCATTTCCTCCATTTCTAGGTCATCTTGTTCCTTAATATCCCAAAGGTGTCTATATACGACATACAAGCTGTGCAATTTTCCAATGCTCACCTAGTTTTGTGTCATCGACATAGAACACTTGTTGCACTTGGTTTGGAAGAACAAACAGATCATCACTATTCCAACGAGATCTTATATCAATGCTCACAAAATATTTATCATTTTGCATAGTCTTTTTTCCCACCAGTGTTAAACCATTTACACCAAAATACTACTACTTTATATCCATGAATATTGGTCATTTCAACTACTCTTGTCAAAACTCCATAAAACTCAAGCATTTCATTTTGATGTTCCCCCTCAACAAGTAAACCACTATTTTGTGTGGTTCGACGATCATCTTGATCTTTTATATCAAATTGTACAATTTAATCTTTCGATATGGATGATCATTATGTAGATAACGATGATGTCCCATATATCATATCTTACTTCGAATCCTTTTAGAATCTGTATCATATAAACAAGATGGGCATACCCCATATCCCTTGGTGGTCCACCCAAATAAGTTACTAAGAGCTGGAAAATCATTAATTGTCCACATAATTGTAGCATGCCTTTTAAATGTTTGTTTAGCATGTGTCGTAAGTCTCAACGCCATTCCATTATTCTTTCAATTCTTCTATCAATTGTCTAAGATAAATATCAATATCTTTTCCAGGTGCACGTGGGCCAGGAATTAGCAATGACATCATAAAAAAATCATCTTTCATCCCTTTGTATAATGACATATTATAAGGAATTAGCACAACTGGCCACGTACTATAAGAAGTACTCATATTTCCAAACGGATTAAACCCATCAGTCGCCAATCCAAATCTAAAATTATGTGGATCTATGGCAAAACTAGGATAGTTTGCATCAAAACTCTTCCATGCAGGTGAATCTACAGGATGACTTAAAGTACCTCATATCTCTATATGCTTCGCAGTATGCCACCTCATGCAAGATGCAGTTTTAGAAGACATATAAATTCTTTGTAGTCGTGGTTTTAAGGGAAAATGCCACAAAATATTTTGAGGAATCAATTTTCCTTTTCCATCATTATATTTCCAACGTGGTTCTTCACACACATGACACACATCTTTCTTCTCATTCTCCTTCCAAAATAGTGCACAATCATATTTACGTGCATCTATCTTCTTGTACCCCAAACCTAAACCAAAAAGAAGTTTCCTAGTCCAATAAAGAGACGTTGGAATAAGATTACCTTCTGACATCACGTCTTTTAGTAATTCAAGAAGCATGTTTACCGATTTATCTGACATCTTGTTCATTACTTTGAAATTAAGCAATTTAACAATGAATGAAAACAAAGAATATTATTTGCAACCTGGGTATAGTCCATGTCTGGCGTTACATAATAGACTTGAAAAGTTTCACTATTTTCTTCTGTAGTATTCTCAGGAAGTTCTACATCTCCAATCTCTTGTATCATATCTACTAAATCATCAATGGATTCAATACCATCCTTATCCTCAAATTTATTTCTAAGAGTTTGAGAAGATTCACTACTTTTACTATTAGTAGTGAACCCAAAAGAACGCATCATTTTAATTTCTCCAGGATGTATCCAATCTTTATAGTACTTATAAAACCATTTCACATGCAAGTCTGTTTTAACTTCAAAAAAACTCATTGGTTTAGTGTTTCGACATACATTGCTGGGCAAAGAATTTTATCTTCATAATAAATAGCATTTTCCCGTGCAAACTCCAGAAATAAGTCCACGTCTTTTGTATAAGTGGAACTAAACCTATCTTGTTCATAAATCCAATCTTTATGCATAACATGAAGCCACCTAAAGGTGAAAAATATTTAAAATAGATCCATAACTTGAATTCAATCTACAAAAACTTAAAAAATATTTAAAATAGAACTGATTTGAAATTATACCACTATACGGTGCAAGGGAAGAGTTGAAAATCCAAACTTGAATCTTTCCAAAGCAATGCCAGAAGAATGTGTGTTGCGAGGGAAGAAGAAGATTAGAGATTAATTAGGTTATAAATTCTTGAAAATGAAAAAAATGGGGTAAGAGTTAAAAATCCAAACACGAGGTATTGATTGTTACACTTGAATATGTTTTTGGGCATGCAACATTGAGATATTATTTGGGTATTCTTACACCTCACCTAAAGAGCCTCTATGTGAGAACTTGAGAGGTGAGTTAAAAAAAATTTCCCTGAACAACTACAAATGAGCATATATATATGTAAGCTAGATAATTATATTCAGATGAACACATACATATGTAAGCTAGCTATGTTTCATACTAGATATGTCATGAAAGAAACTAGACCTATGGATTAATGAGCAAGAAGATTTCAAAGACTGACTGGTCCATCTCAAAATGAAAACCCTAGCCTCTACAAAGCATCTATAATTATCTGCTCATTTAGGGTACAAAAAATGGGGAAGAGGGAGGAGGCTCACGGTGGAGGAAAGTGTCCGAGAAGCTCACGAGCCTTTCCATCCCCAATGATGAGAGAACCCTAGCATCGATCAACAGTTGAGCAGAACGGAAACCCACCTGTCCACCATGAAAAATGAGACGCCGGAGAATGAAATACGAGACGCCGAAGGGGTTATCGACGAGGAGTGGCGCCGATTCACCGGAGGAAGAAGCCAGTCGCGACTGAGGGTTACGAGAATCACTTTCTAGACTAGCGCCGAGATGGGGTCGATCGAGAGGGATTTTAGTATTGTTTTATTATATAATTTGTTAATTAATTATTTTATTGGAGGAAAATCTCCCTCCAAATATTTCATGCATGTATGATCTCATGAAATTTCCCTCTAATATTTCTCATGATATAATTTGAAGTTAGAAATTGAAATAATTTTTGTTAATATCTGAGCGCGAGCTCGACTCGTAATCGAGCTCGAGCTTATCGAACTCGAGCTGTACTCGTAATCGAGCTCGAGCTCATCGAACTCGATCTCGACTAATAATTGAGATTTTTTCAAGGTGGTTTGTCGAGCTTAGGTGGCAACTCAACTTGCTTATATATATGTGTGTATGTGTGTGTGTGTGTATGTGTGTGTGTGTTTGTCTGTATGTGTTTGTGTTGGGGTCGTATGTGCATGTTTATTCATGTGTACATGTATCTGTGTTTGTGTGTGTATGTGTCAGTGTTTATGTATATGTCTGTCTGCATGCCTATGTATGTCTGTGCCTATTGGGGTTTGTGTTTATGTCTGTGTGTAGTCTATGTGTGTCGATCATATGTGTCTATATCTGTGTATATATGCATGTCTGTGTGTCTATGTCTGTCTGTGCTTGTCGTGTTTTGTGTCTGTGTATGCGTGTATCTGTGATTGTGTTGGTCTGTGTCTGTGTTTGTGTCTGTGTGTCTATATATGTCTGTGTCTTGATGAGTCCAATTTATATACTGTTTTTCGGACTCATCCGGGCTGCTTTTCTTGCTTTTGTACTTTAGTTTTTGTTCGTATTTGTTTATTTTCACCTTGTTCATACTTGTGCTTGAAGTGCCTGTTGTAGTGTGCAATTGCACACTACGTTGCTGGGGGTAAGCACACTGTGCTCCCCATCGTTTTGTTTCTATTTTTATGCTGGTGCTGGAGGTGTATTCCCAGCTGGGCTGCTATGCTCGCAGGTGGCTGATCCATCCCCTTTTGCCCATAAATCATGATTGTGTACAACGCACGGTCGTGCGTTTTATTGACGCATGGATGGCTGCGGTCGTGCGCCTTCATCTGGGTAGAAAACGATGATCTGATTTTGATCGTGCATCTTTACACACGGGCAGTTGCCCGTGCGCGATGGAATTGCACGATCGACCTGTTCAGCCTTGTTTTTAGCTTTTCTGAATTTACCCGTGCATTTTGACGCACGGGCGGATTCGGTCGTGCGCGAAGGAAACGCACGGGCGCTGCTGCTTCTTCGTCACGACAGTTTATTCATTAAATAACGCACGGGCAACGCACGGTCGTGCGTTCGACCGTGCGTGATCTATTTTCTGATCTTTTTCTATAAAAGCTGCAGCTTTCGACCTAAACCGGAGAGACCGTACACGCCGTACAGTTGCGCCATTTTTGCCATTTCCACCGAGGTTTCGTGCCTCCTCCATCATCCTCAAGCTCTAAGGAGAGGGATTCAACCCTACATCCACCAAGATCCAAGGAGAAGAAAGCTAGGTCGGTTTCAGATCGTGACACGAAGAAGGCGGGCCATTGGAGAGTAGTGACAGCCTTCTCTACCCCGAATGCAGTTAAGGACCGAGCTTGGACGCGGATTGACAACCCATCGATTCCAAACGTGAATCTTCAACAAGACTTCGGATTCGGTCGATTTCTTGCTCTCCCTATCTTTGTATTGGTAGTTGTAGTTATTAGATCTCTTGTATTTTGATGATGAGCACTATAAACCTTGTTATATAAGTTATTTCATGTCTATGCAAAATTAACTTTTGTTTATATGTGTGTATGAGGTGCGCCACCATCCATTTTCCGTTCCACCATCATGTTCGTGTGCCGCACTAGCAATTGCTAGTGGCGTGCTTTTGGACGAGGTGCTTGCGACCCTCATTCCGCCGGTGCGATTCACTCCATTCCGTGTGCCTACTCTTCCATCCGCCTAGCGAAGCGTGGCATAGTGGCCCGTGTAATCCATTCGCCTAACGAAGCAGTGCACTCAAGGCGTGCACAGTTCGATTCCGCTTGCCTACTCGTCCATCCTCCCTTGCGAAGTAGTGCGTTCAAGGCCTACGTAGTTTTCCATCCCGCTTGGCGAAGCATTGCATAGCGGCATTGCATAGGAGTAGTTTAGTTATTTTCTTTTATTTTCCAAAAACCAATCCATCGTTTCCGCAATCCATCCGCTCGAAAGGAATTCAATCTCAAGTTCTTCCTCAATAGTTAACTCCACCTTACTGTGTTCCTTCGAAATCGATACTTGGGGATTCACTCCCATATTTTATATTACTTGAACGATCGGTACACTCCCATTTCGTTCCGCAGTCTTGCTATAGCCTATAGCGGTGTGCTAAGATTTGCACATCAAGTTTTTGGCGCCGTTGCCGGGGAACACGGTCGTGTGAGTTTTCTGGAGAGGGAGAATCTGAGATTAAAGCCCTTCCATTTGTGTATTGCATTCTTTTGCTTTATTTCTTCTTAGTCTGTTTTTTCCTGTTTTTATTAGGTTACATAGTAAATTTTTGTTGTGTGTATTATTTTGCATAATAACGTGTTTATTTTGAATATTTTCATCTTCACACTATGTGGGCTTCGTTTAATATTCGTTGCCGCTTATGTGGAGATATATCTCATGCTAGTGATAGATGTCCAAAGGGAGATAGTAACCCTAGCACTCAACGCCCAGTACATGGAGCACTGAATTCGTCTGGTACTCCATATGGTGTGCGTAACTCCTACGGCTACTCGGCCGCTCCGCACATGCCCTTTTCGCATTCATCTCTGGTTCAATTTGAGCCAAAGAAAAATGCAAAACAGTGCTTGTTTTGTCGGAGCATGGACCATGCTTTGAAGGATTGTGCTGCATTCCTTCGCCAAATGGACGAGGATGACGAGCCGGATATCCAGATCGTCCCAACTCCTACTTCTAGCATCACACCTTCAACATCTGGTTATGTGCCCATTTCACCTTCAAGTTTTGAAGGGGATGATGTGGACACAGTCACCAGATGTGTGGCTGATCTATACTCTGACATTTCAGAGCCCATCTCCCCTGTACATATATCACCATGCATAGATTCGATTCTTTGTGAGGAATCGGTGCTTGACTTTTTTCCAAGCCCTATTCCTCCCCCTATTGTGCATTCTATTACATTTATTTTTGATAACATTGTTGAAGATGCGTCGCAAGAGGAGGCGGGCGATCTTTGTGTTGTGCCTATTCCTATGGAGGAGGACAACCTTCTAGGTGAAGAGGATTTTTCCTCAGCACCAGTGGAGGAAGTCCAACTCCTGGGGAAGGTCACCATTGATCCCACCGAACCTTGCGGCATTGTCAACAATGCCGACATTATTTTACTTCCCCAATCTAATGGGAGTGAGACCGGGACCACTCCCCCGATTTTTGATTGTTTATGTCATTCTTCCCTTTTATTTCTTGATCCCCCTTCCCTTTCCGAGCCTATGCAGGTTGAGCCTTCACAGGTTATGCATGAGGTGGTGCAAATTGCACCATTCAGTGCCGCAAACATCTTCTTGTGTGAGGAGGCTAATTCCCCCTACACAGAGGATATGCCATGTACTGTATTCCCCTCCTGCTGCCTCCCTGAAGTTGACACCTTGCTAGGCAAGGAAATTTATTTTGGTAAAAGTAGAGTGGAGGACTCTCCCTCCACCTCTTTCTTTCTCTCTCCTCTACCTGTGTCTAACAGGTATTATTATTTAGGTAGAGGAGTGGTGGTTCTATCACTGTATCGGTACCCGCTACCAACATGAAAATTAGAACAGTTGCCTGTCCACTTCTCTTTCCATACTCCCATTAGCTAAGACCCTCGCCTTCCTGAATAAGTCGTGCTGGGATGACAATAACCCCTGTAGTTATCTTACTTTTTCTTGTCTTTTATTTTATCGCCTACCCTAACTAGTTAGTTAGATTTTATTTTAGTTTGTTTTTGCGGAGACAACCACTTGCAGGTATTTTCTATTTGTGAAGGCGGTGGTTGTGATTCTTCGTAGAGCTTCACTCCAGGATTCCGACATGCTTACTTGCTGAGCATTGGGTACCCTCTTCCCCTAACTTTGTTTTAGAATATCTTAATGCATAGTTTAAGTCTGGGGGAGACCTTTTTGTGTACCCACTCACGTGCACATTTATTTAGCATGCTAGAAGTCTTTATTTAAATTATTTTTGTTTATTTTGTCTGCACACAATGCACCCACTTGAGCGCGTACTTAACCTTTAGTGCGTCACGAGTATAACTCATTTCTTTTTGTAGTCTGGAAAATGATTGTGCTAGCTTTTAAAATTATGTAGTGGAATAAAATGTTGACCCTGGTGTTTCTAGTCAAATACTCATGTGAGTATAGGGATTCATGTAGATTAGATTTCTCTTTTATACTGTTAGCTTTATGCATTTCTGTTAGCATAAATATTGTTTACTCTACTCAAATGGTGAATCCGGTGTGAATCAAATGGTAGCATGGGGATGTGTGTAAATGATTGTTAGATTCGTATTGCTCGAGTCAGGAGGAAAGATAATCTTTCTCGGTGGCTAAGAACTTGCCCCAAGCGATTCTTGAAGCATAGGCATAGAATAGTCCTTTTGCGTGAGAATGACGTAGGCCATCATTTTGGCCCAGTTGAGCTTTTGTGTCCATTTGTATCGCTATATCCTCGTTAGCCCAGTTGTACCTACCCGTTCTTTGATTCAGCCCCACTTTTATCTCACCAAAGCCTAAAAGCCAATCCTAGTCGCACTCCCATAATTGAGCTTTAATTGTTTATTATTTTCATGATTGGGGTGTTGATGTGGTGTTTTATTTTATGAAAATGTGGCTGTGCTTTCTTGCCAAATTTTGCTGAAAATAAATAAAAGAAAAGCAAAATGAAAAAAAAAGAAAAAAAAGAAGAAAAAGAAAAAGATGAGTTTAATTGAAAATCTGTGTAAATTTATGAATAAGAGTAGGCGGTGCACACACCCATGTTGCAAAAATCTAAGTCTGGGGGTGTGGTGCACTTGCATTCGATGTTGGTGTGCGAGGAGTTGTTTTTAAAAGCTCATTTGGGTTTAGTGTTTGAGCCGTCATTTCTATCTTTGTTTATCTCAGCTTAACCCAAGCCCCATTTTAAAACCTAAAGTCCTACCGACTCGCGCTATGAGCCAATCTAGTGTCGTGGAGAGAATGTGAACGGGTGAGCTTATGGTCTCCGACATCGATGGATTTCAGTGGAGTTTGTCCGGAAACCCAGCTTTGGCAATGCTTGTCTCAGCGATTATTCTACTTTCTCCATATGTGTGACCGGATGATTCACCGTGATTCCCATTTTGAGCAGAAGTAATATTTATTTACTCTTTTAGAAATTTATAAACTATGTGTATAAATTAGAAATCTTCACTAGTATTTTTCTATGCACATGGGCATGCGACTTCACATGGTATTTCACTTTGTAATTTTAAGTTAGCTATTTCATGTTCCTGCCTGCTTAGGATTTGTTTGCTCGGGACGTGCAAACAGGTAAGTCTGGGGGTGTGATGAGTCCAATTTCTATGCTGTTTTTCGGACTCATCCGGGCTGCTTTTCTTGCTTTTGTACTTCAGTTTTTGTTCGTATTTGTTTATTTTCACCTTGTTCATACTTGTGCTTGAAGTGCCTGTTGTAGTGTGCAATTGCACACTACGTTGCTGGGGGTAAGCACACTGTGCTCCCCACCATTTTGTTTCTATTTTTATGATGGTGCTGGAGGTGTATTCCCAGCTGGGCTGCTATGCTCGCAGGTGGCTGATCCATCCCCTTTTGCCCAGAAATCATGATTGTGTACAACGCACGGTCGTGCGTTTTATTGACGCACGGATGGCTGCGGTCGTGCGCGTTCATCTGGGTAGAAAACGATGATCTGATTTTGATCGTGCATCTTTGCGCATGGGCAGTTGCCCGTGCGCGAAGGAATTGCACGATCGAGCTGTTCAACCTTGTTTTTAGCTTTTCGGAATTTACCCGTGCGTTTTGACGCACGGGCGGATTCGGTCGTGCGCGAAGGAAACGCACGGGCGCTGCTGCTTCTTCGTCACGATAGTTTATTCATTAAATAACGCACGGTCAACGCACGGTCGTGCGTTCGACCGTGCGTGATCTATTTTCAGATCTTTTTCTATAGAAGTTGCAGCTTTCGACCTAAATCGGAGAGACCGTACACGTCGTACAGCTGCTCCATTTTTGCCATTTCCACTGAGGTTTCGTCCCTTTGGGCCTCCTCCATCATCCTCAAGCTCTAAGGAGAGGGATTCAACCCTACATCCACCAAGATCCAAGGAGAAGGAAGCTAGGTCGGTTTCGGATCGTGACACGAAGAAGGCGGGCCATTGGAGGGTAGTGACAGCCTTCTCTACCCCGGACACAGTTGAGGACCGACCTTGGACGCGGATTGACAACCTAGCGATTCCAACCGTGGATCTTCAACAAGACTTCGGATTCGGTCGATTTCTTGCTCTCCCTATCTTTGTATTGGTAGTTGTAGTTATTAGATCTCTTGTATTTTGATGATGAGCACTATAAACCTTGTTATATAAGTTATTTCATGTCTATGTGAAATTATCTTTTGTTTATATGTGTGTATGAGGTGCGCCGCCATCCATTTTCCGTTCCGCCATCATGTTCGTGTGCCGCACTAGCAATTGCTAGTGGCGTGTTTTTCGATGAGGTGCTTGCGACCCTCATTCCGCCGCTGCGATTCACTCCATTCCGTGTGCCTACTCTTCCATCTGCCTAGCGAAGCGTGGCATAGCGGCCCGTGTAATCCATTCGCCTAACAAAGCAGCACGCTCAAGGCCTGCACAGTTCGATTCCGCTTGCCTACTCGTCCATCCACCCTTGCGAAGTAGTGCGTTCAAGGCCTACGTTGTTTTCCATCCCGCCTGCCAAAGCATTGCATAGCGGCATTGCATATGAGTAGTTTAGTTATTTTCTTTTATTTTCCAAAAACCAATCCTTCATTTCCGCAATCCATCCGCTCGAAAGGACTTCACTCTCAAGTTCTTCCTCTATAGTTAACTCCACCTTACTGTGTTCCTTCGAGATCGATACTTGGGGATTGACTTCCACATTTTATATTACTTGAACGATCGGTACACTGCCATTTCGTGCCGCAGTCTTGCTACCGCCTATAGCGGTGTGCTAAGATTTGCGCATCATGTCTATGTGTGTCTGTGCATGTGTGTGTCTATGTCCGTGTTTCTATGTGCATGTGTGTGTCTGTGTGTGTCAGTGTGTATAATAATGAGATACAAGAAGAGGAGGAAATGACTAGATGATCAGAACACAATTTTTATTCATCGATGAAAAAATAACGATGTAATGAGATAACATTAATAGTAAATCTTATATACGTTTATATATACTAAATTTATATATCATAATGTATATAACATTAATTACTATTACAGTTAATTAATTTAACATTAATATATTCAATTAATTTTTATATATCATAATGTATATAATAATTTTATATTAAATTTTTTTAATACAATTTTATATTAAAGTTTTATATTTTATT
Organism: Dactylorhiza incarnata; assembly: GCA_033032865.1. Classification (NCBI taxonomy): domain Eukaryota; kingdom Viridiplantae; phylum Streptophyta; class Magnoliopsida; order Asparagales; family Orchidaceae; genus Dactylorhiza; species Dactylorhiza incarnata. The sequence continues at coordinate 1,339,046 of JAWHQI010000067.1, forward strand.
TTGAAAATAATATTTATATTTACTAAATTATATATATAGACATACGAGTATCTTCGTACGGGCTATGCCCGTGCTCGATGCGCGATCTCCGCCGCGACAATATATACCCTGTAGCGTCGACGTCGATCTCTACCTCTGCCCAAACTCTCCCATTCTCAGATGCTAAATCAACTGACAATGCATGCATGTAGGAAGCGCCCGTGCCCCGCGCGACATTACCCCCGCCTCGATAGTACTACTGTCTCAATGTGACGACGCTCCGGCAGCTCGCAAACCCCCACGCGCGAAAATACTCATGCCGCAATAGTATGACATGATGTCTATGTCTAGACTTAAGAGTAAATCTTATTTAAAAAGTAATTGTTGTTTATGGGGTGTCTACTTAATCACCTAGAGGGGGGGGGGGGGGGGAATAGATTTTTCTTTGTATAATATCCCACTTTAGGTTTTTCTTACTTTCTGGTTAATAGATCTAAGAAATAAAGAACAAGCCACAGAAAGCACACAACGATCTATAGAGGTTCCTCAAGACCGGGTGTCTTGAGTAGTCCTCTCTCCCTCTGTGCCTACCCAGCAGTGTGCTGGGCTCGGCAAACTCTGCCAAAAGCTTCAGGCCCTCAAGCCTTACAACACGGACCCGCAAGTCCCAGCAGCCTAGGCCCTCAAGCCCCTACTGCCCTCGAGCCCGCAAGCTCGACACTCAGGCCCTCAAGCCCTACCACACGGACCCGCAAGTCCCAACAGCCTAGACCCGCAAGCCCCTACTGCCCACGAGCCCGCAAGCTCGACAAGACGCACCCGCAAGTGCACTGCCCTGACCCTCAAGACTCACAGCTCTCCAGCCCTCAAGCTAGACGGTTTGGCCCGCAAGCCTTACAAGAAGATACAATAATAAAATGTTTCTTCTGCCAGATGTTGATCGGCAACTTAGCTTGATGGAGAACGACTTCTTAGCCTGATGGAGATCGGCTTCTTACGGTTGAAGAGGACGCTTTAGATTTGATCTTTACGGCTCAACTCCTTCTTCAATCTTCTACTTTAGCCTGATGTTGAACGACGACTTCTCAGTCAATGGAGATGATTGATTCTTACGAGAACTCTTGAATCTTGTTCTCTTTTTTCTCCGCTGAAAAAAACTGTTCTATTTAAGAGCGGCGGGATTCTTTTTCACGTTCTTTTCACGTTCTTTTTCTTGCACATCAAGCCTCCTTTCTAGGGCAACACTGTTCCCTTTTAAAGGACAGATTATCTGCATAACGGTAACATCTGTTGTCTTTTAATGTCATACGCCCATTCCATAAGAGCACGCGCTGATTGGACAATCAGGCGGCAGCATTAATTGCTGACATCACGTCTGCAAGACTTGAATTCTGACTTGAAGATATTTGCATCATTACGACGACAAGCTGTTTCTGACTTTGTCGTCGTGATCTTCCTTCTGCCTCAGATGGTGGTATCTCGACGATACAAGATATCCTGGTGATTCGGTATATACGACGATCTTCTTTCTTTGACAGTGTCATCGTGAGCTTCCTTCTTGCAATGTGTCATCGTAATCTCATTATTTTCTCGACGACATGCCTTCTTCATGTCGATATCCAATTTCAACAGTCAACCTTAGCCTTGTCAGCGACAAGACTTCTTTACGATGATATCTACTCTTCTTGACAGTATGCCCACTTTGTTGATGTCGACGATACTTCATCTTCTCAGCGATTGCTTTGCTCATCATTACAACGATAAGCAGTCTTTGGTGACGACATCACTTTAACTTCCTGAGATTATAGGCTAGAGAAGTAATCAGATACAAAGTGAAGTTTTCTTGACTTGGTGACTTCTTCAAATCAGAAATCATGTGGGCAAGATTCCCAACAATCTCCCCATATTTGAAGAAGTCAGAATTCCAATTCAAGATGACTTTCACTTAGACAATAAATATTATAATCTTAACTTTGAGCATTTTGAGCATGTAAGATTGTACTTATCTTTGCTGAACTCCCTGATTGCATCAAGCCAGTGGCTCCCCCTTGCTTTGATGCCACTTGTTTGCTCCCCCTACCTTTAAGGTCTTCTTGAGCACCATTTCTCCCCCTTTCTAACTTCTTTCCTTCTGCTTTTCTAACCAAGGAGTAGCACAAGCTCCCCCTTGATTTGATGTCTCTTCTTTACGGCTTCCTTTCTGACATCTTTCCTGTCTTCCTTGCACCCTGCATTATCTGTATCTGAAAGTCTAGCATAACCTGCATCTGATTTCTGGCATATACCTATGTATTATATTTTTCTAGCTAAGCACACAAGGTGCATGGCACGTTATCAGCAAGCAATAACAGTAATTGCATTTTATGAATACCATGCTACAATAACATCACAGGCATATGCCTTATAAGTATTCATATATAAATGTTCTCATATTAGAATTGTTCATATATGAAATTAGTCATATAACTGGACCAATTGTTCTTAACATAAAATGAACTTAAGAGAAATAAATGTCTTTCAGTCGTTGATAAGCAGGGCGTCTTTAATGGAGTTGGCGTTCCTTGCTTCCTTCTTCATCTTACGCCTATAGAAGTTCAGTGTCTTTGGAATCTTCTTTGGAGGAGGAGGGGGACCACGGGGAAAAGCCGTCTTATGTCTTGCTCTTTCTTCCAGATTTTTTATGTGACGATTCCATTCGATGGAGGAGTACACTCTTTCATGGTCCTTCTTACCATGTCCAAACGCTATCCACGTTTCTGTGATGATCTCTCTTGAACGAGGACTCCATCTACCAGCTTCTGGGTCCTGCTCAACCTCACTTAGCCTCTTCTTCCGGTACTCCGCGCTGGATGTTCTCCTTCTCTTCCTAGTTGTTGCGGATTCACCCGTTTCGGTTTCAGAGTCGGAGCTGGAGGAGGGTTCAATGGGTATGTATTCGGAGGGGGGGGGGGGGGGGGGGGGGGGTACTTGAAGCGCTTGCATTACCTGATTACTTACCCATTTCGCTTGATGCGAGCAAGCAGCTATGTTTCCCTTGATCTCTTCCCAGATTTCTTCTTCAATTCTCCTTTCCCCGTCTTGGAGTACTTCTTTCACTGACTCCTTTAGTTCAAATATCTGTTCAAGAGTTTCTTGATCCCCGACATCAATAAAGTTTCTTAGTTCCAAAACACGAGCGTCTAGGTTTTGCTCTTGGTTGGTGAGTTTGTCCATGATGAGGTTCGTGAACTCCTCATGTTGAGTTTGCAGTTGAGTGATGTCCTCCTTTACTGACTTTATTTCCTCCTTCATCTCATCCCTGATTTTGTTTACCGCTTTTTCTATAAGGGCTTCCATCCGCTCCCACAGAATCTCGCCTGTTCCTTTTTTGGTTGACATTGTTTCTGGGAAGACGATAGATCAGAGACGAAGAGGTGGTTTTTCGAGGGATGTATTAGGGCAAATGAGCTCCAACCTTGGCATTCACTCTACTTATAGGGGGAGTAGGTGAAGGGGCGCGCACACATTTTTGGGTTTATCGAGGCATCAATGTATGCTGCATCGAGCGGCTCTGATTTATCTAATTTAAAATTATTTATATTATTTAGACGCAATTCCGACGGTACTATTTAGTCATTAAAATACGTCTAGGATACCCATTCTTCCCAACGCCTCTTCCTAAGGCATTCTCACGCCCTGCTTGGGTGTTGTCTTTTGGTACCAAACCTGCACTAAGATTGTTAGTGAGCTAATTTAGCTATTTTGCCGAAGGGTCAGAACATCCACCTTGTCCAAGGCCCAGATTTGCTTCTGGTGGGCACTTGGTCTACCTGCCAAACAAGATCACAATCCCTTAGGAACCCAAATAAATTTGGGTCCTTGGAATTTGTTAGCATTAATAGGCATACTAGATTCAACTACTCCAGGGTGTATATAGTTGTAATGAATAAAGCGTTTTGCAGGTTTAGCATTTATTCCATTTGGAGCAGTTGGATTGTACCAACAATTGATTGCAAAGTGGCCTGTTTTGCCACAACACCAGAATTCAAACTGGTTGAATTTCCTTTTCTGACTGACTTTGTGAACTGGGGTTCTTTGTGTGTGAACAAATGAATGAGGCAAAGAATCACTCATCTTTGTTGATCTCTTCTCTATTCTGAACTTAGCTAGTTCACTTGTGGAGCTCCATTTTTGAGATTCCCAAGATCGGGTTGCCCAGCCTTCCAGATGGAGGGTGTATTTACCTTCCTCAAGCTAGCCTGTATCCTGCACGGTCTATCTGATCTATCTTTCTTAAAGCATTCCAGCTCCCAACTTTGAGTGGAGCACCAACCATCAACCAGTGGAGGAGAGGTCTTTGGTTTGAAGGAGCCTGTTACTGAATTTCCTTTAATGAAGGATTTGTCCTCCATTCTTCTGACTTTATTAGCCCTCGTCTTTAGGAAACCAGCCTGATTTCTATCCCTCTTTAGAAGCATGATCTCTTTGTTGAGAGAGTAGCATGCTTCCCTGCTATCTACCAGCACCTTCATGGTTTTTCCAAACTTGCACATCAGGTCAAGGTTTGAGTTGGCATTGTAGTCTCTCTTGAGCTGGCAGAAATCTGCTTTCTCTAGAGTCAGCCTTTCAGCCTTTTCCGAGAGATCAGAGTTTCTGGCCTGGAGATTTACGATTTCATCAGCTTGCTTCTTGCATATCTCCTTGCTCCTTCTGAGCTCTTCTAGAAGATCCTCATAAGTTTTTGAGGGACTCATTTCAGAATCTGAATCAGTGTTCGACAGGGGAGCCTTTATTCCACCTTGTTCAGGGATGACTTCATTCTGAACTTCTTCCTCTGATTCAGATAGGGCAGTAAGTCCAAAGTGAGGCTCTTCCTCTGTATCTGTATTGCTTGACTCACTATCACTCAAGGTCTTGATCTTTCCCTTCTCTGTGACAGTGTCTTTTACTCCTGGTGATCCTTCCATGAGGATTGCCAGTGACTCCCACATTTCCTTGGCTGTAGTGCAGTGAGTAATTTGATGGAAAGTGTGAGTATCAACTGCATCAGCTAGAATGCTTCTTGCTTCATTATCCAAACTGGCAAGAAGAGTTTCATCTTTTATTATTGTCATGGAGGGACCATTTTGAACAATCAAAAACATTTTTGGATCCATCGCCTCCATGAATATTCTTGCTCTGACTTTCCAAATGGCAAAGTTTTCTCTGGAGCAGATAGCTATTCTTGACTCCATACTAATGATGCTTAGACACCCACTGGCAGAACTGTTCAAGCTGTTAAGCTTTTCTTTGAACAACCTCCCTCTGATACCACTTGTTGTTTATGGGGTGTCTACTTAATCACCTAGAAGGGGGGGGGGGGTGAATAGATTTTTCTTTGTATAATATCCCCCTTTAGGTTTTTCTTACTTTCTGGGTAATAGATCTAAGAAATAAAGAACAAGCCACAGAAAGCACACAACGATCTATAAAGGTTCCTCAAGACCGGGTGTCTTGAGTAGTCCTCTCTCCCTCTGCGCCTACCCAGCAGTGTGCTGGGCTCGACAAACTCCGCCAAAAGCTTCAGGCCCTCAAGCCTTACAACACGGACCTGCAAGTCCCAACAGCCTAGGCCCTCAAGACCCTACTGCCCCCGAGCCCGCAAGCTCGACACTCATGCCCTCAAGCCCTACCACACGGCGCCGCAAGTCCCAATATCCTAGACCCGCAAGCCCCTACCGCCCCCGAGCCCGCAAGCTCGACAAGACGCACCCGCAAGTGCACTGCCCTGGCCCTCAAGCCTCATAGCTCTCCAGCCCTCAAGCTAGACGGGTTGGCCCACAAGCCTTACAAGAAGATACACTAATAAAATGTTTCTTCTGCCAGATGTTGATCGGCAACTTAGCCTTATGGAGAACAGCTTCTTAGCCTGATGGAGATCGGCTTCTTACGGTTGAAGAGGACACTTTAGATTTAATCTTTACGGCTCAGCTCCTTCTTCAATCTTCTACTTTAGCCTGATGTTGAACGGCGACTTCTCAGTCAATGGAGATGACTGATTCTTATGAGAACTCTTGAATCTTGTTCTCTTTTTTCTCCGCAGAAAAAAACTGTTCTATTGAAGAGCGGCGAGACACTTTTTCAAGTTCTTTTTCTTGCACAGCAAGCCTCCTTTCTAGGGCAACACTGTTCCCTTTTAAAGGACAGATTAGCCGCGTAACGGTAACAACTGTTGTCTTTTAATGTCAGATGCCCATTCCATAAGAGCACGCGCTTATTGGACAATCAGGCGGCGGTATTAATTGCTGACACCACGTCTGCAAGATTTGAATTCTAACTTGAAGATATTTGCATCATTACTACGACAAGTTGTTTCTGACTTTGTCGTCGCGATCTTCCTTCTGCTTCAGATGGTGGTATCTCGACGATACAAGATATCCTGGTGATTCGGTATATACGGCGATCTTCTTTCTTTGACAGTGTCGTCGTGAGCTTCCTTCTTCCATTGTGTCGTCGTAATCTCATTGTTTTCTCGACGATATGCCTTCTTCATGTCGATATCCAATTTCAACAGTCAACTTTAGCCTTGTCAGCGACAAGACTTCTTTACGACGATATCTACTCTTCTTGACAGTATGCCCACTTTGTTGATGTCGACGATACTTCATATTCTCAGCGATTGCTTTGCTCATCATTACAACGATAAGCTGTCTTTGTCGACGACATCACTTTAACTTCCTGAGATTATAGGCTAGAGAAGTAATCAGATACAAAGTGAAGTTTTGACTTGGTGACTTCTTCAAATCAGGAATCATGTGGGCAAGATTCCCAACAGTAATTAATGTTAACTTAATTATTGAACCACATGTTTTATTTATCGATATGACATGTATTTATGACTTTCTTTATATCTATTTTTATTAAACCACCTATCTTTTAGCAATCGATATGACATGTACGTGTTTTCATACTTTAAGTTTATATGTTTTATATTTAATAATTTTGCTTTAGTACACTGGGGTCTTCGCCCGCACGATCACGGAGAATTTGTACTGTCGCGCGGGGCACAGGGGACCCCTGTGTGCTGCATGTCACTCGCGCATGTGTGTGTACACACACACACACACACAAACACACAAACACACACACAAACACGAGGGACATGCAGTACACAGGGTTAATTTGAGAACAATTAACCCTTCCTCTTGATGTTACAATAATGAATTTGCTATTATATTTTATGTCTAAATAGATAAGAAATCATTAAATAATTTAAAGTTATTATATATGATCTTTATTTTTATTAAGAATTTATATTAAAAAATAGTGTCATGTTTTCGTTAATTTTAAATTTTAATATATTTATTGTAACCAAACTTTGGTTAAAAAAAATACTAATTGTAAGAAACTTCTAGTTGTTACAAATACTTTCATGGTGTTGTTACAATTGCTAATTATTGTGAGGATATTTTACTATTTGTAACGTAAAACTAGTCTTGTTACAAACACCTGCACTTATTGTAACGAATATTGAGTTATTGTAACAAAATATAAAATACCTGTTACAAAAAAATAATATTTTGTAACGATAGAAAAATTTCATTACTAAATGTAGCTATTAGTAACAAATTTTGTCTTCGTTATAATTTAGTCCTTACTACAGGTGCAATTTGTTGTAGTGGATCTTCTAGACTAGATATGCCTTTTGGATGACATACGAACCTTGTTGTTGAGATCATATATCCGATACAGCTGTGGTCTAGACGACATAGAGGACTTATCGTCTTGATCATCTAGCAGATATTTGACTTAGCCTTGGGCTTAATCTAACCTGTTGGCTATCTTTGCAGCATGATCTCCAAAACTTTTCCAAATTATGTTTCCTTGATAGTGAAAAATCTAATATAGTGTTAGGTCATAAGTCAACATATGTTTTGCACCATGAAGGATTACATAGGCAAAATACTGTTTGAGTGACTATAAGTCTAACCCTATATTAGCCATGCACTTTAGTTATACCCGTCACATCAAAACTAATTCATACATCAAATACATTGTGTTTATTGTTATCTTGAGAGCTTCTTCATGTTAGGAATCTTGTGGTCAATATTCCCAATAATCTCCCCTTATTTGAAAAAGTTAGAATCTCATATAACAATAGAAACATAGGCATAACAATAAACAAATTAGACACAAGGCCTAAAGTAATCATTCCATCATATAGTAGTTTCAGAATAATGTTTACATTAGGAATTTTAAATATATCATTAATAACCCAAGAGTGTCGTATTTCTATTTTCTCTCCTTAACCATTAATCACTATCTCCAGCATCTTTCCTCCTTTGTATTTCAAAATAACATAATGGTTTGGAATGTATCTGGGAGGAGGAGGTGGTCCATTAGGATACTTTCTCATATGAATCTTCCTCTTCCTCTTTTGTTGTTCATGCATGTTCCATTCCACAGAGCAATAATACCTTGAAATATTCTTCCCTTGACTGCCAAACTGATTCCATGTATACAATATTATTGACTTGGACTGTGGGCTCCACTCTTCATAGTTGGGATGTTTTTGAATTTCCTCTCTTCTCTTCTTCCTGACCAACATCTCTTCTTTATGTGATACTGCTTTCCTTTTATGAGATGACTCAGCAATATAAGGACTATCAAAGAACTGCTCAACTTGTGGTTCATGATATGCAGACTCTGAGTCATAATTCAGCTGGGGTAGATTTAAGGCAAGCTTTGTTGCATTTAAGACTCAAACAACCTGGCCAGCACCATGTTCTATAATAACTTCTTCCTCCTTTCTGACTTCTTCAGATACATGCTGGCAAATGTTGTCGTGGAGGTCAGATATTTTATTTCTAAGCATGTTCACACCTTCAATGATATGATCCTTTGTTTCCAGGAGGTGTTCATCCAGCAATTGGCTACAAAAATCAACTCTTTCAAGAACATTCATTCTATTCTCTGTCATATTGTTAGTAGTTGACTGAAATGGATTTTTAAGATTTTTGAGGTATCACACTGATTCTCTATGATATCTGCTAACCCTTTATGAATTATTTCTAGTTGTTGTGTTGTATGGTTTATAACAAGAGTAGTCCTCATGAAGAAATTCCGTGTCTAGGCATTCAATTAATGCATCTCAGCTTTAACTCCTACTATTTCTTCAGAAAATTCATTTTTTATACCCTGGACTGCCTTATCCATATAACACTCAAGATGTTTTGTTTGACCATCTAACAAAGCTTTCATCTGAGCCATTAAGGAACCTGGAAGTTCTTCACTGGTTGCTGGAATATTGGGGTTACTAGGATCTCCAACGTTTGTTGTAATGGGCAGATTTGTCTCAGATTCATAGTCAATATACATGCAGTCAGGAGTGTCAACTTTAGGAGTTTGCTTCTCAAGTTATAGCTCTATCACAACTGACTTCCTTTTGTACAACACATTTCTTGGCAAGTGATAGTTATTTCTTTTGTCTCATTCAACACTTGTTTAGGCACTTTGCCAACATCTTTAGGAATTCTCCCAACAATTTTCTCTACAATTTTATCTGCAACATCTATATCACTTGCATTCTAGGCATAGTTCTTAAGTTGAGACTCTCCCTCAATCACTTCAGTTTCTTCAGATTCATCTTCAATTACTTCAGTATTTTGGGCTGAGTTCTCCGAGAGAGACTCTCTCTCAAGTATTTCAGTATATTGGGCTGAGTTCTCCAAGAGAGACTCCCCCTCAAATATTTCAGTATCTTGGACTGAGCTCTCCAAGAGAGACTCCCCCTCAACTTCAATTATCTTCTTTATTTCAACACTCTTCTCAACTCCATCATCCTTCTCTCCTTCATCAGCCACCCTGGGCATATCCATGGGTGTTGTTATTTCCTTATCTTCTAGAGATACAGACTCAGTGATCATTAGTTCGGATTGCTCGCCTTCAGGACTGGGAGGACTATCAGAGCTTGCCACTATCATCTTTCTCTTCTTTTCTTTCTTCTTAGTACTTTTTCTTTGACTTTTCTCAGACTCGGGGAAAGATTTCTCCCACCTCTCTATAGATTTGTAGTCAAACATCTTCAAATAATATAGAGGGGTCTCATGTGACTCATCAAGCTTTTCACCTCAGATCTTGAGCAGATACAAAGAGATGATTCTCCCATGGTTTGGGGCACTCAAGCAAGCCTTGAACTTTTCAAACATGAACTGAATCTAATTTGTTTTCTTGGTTAAAATGATATTTGTCATGACCTTGAACATGTCTTTGGAAATCCTATCGTGTGATCCATGCTTACACATCATAGCCTTTCCCATAATGTCAAATAGCAATTTCCAAGGGGAATTCATCCCCATCCTATATAAGGATCCATATTCCTCATCTGAATAACCACACAACTCTACGGCTAATTCATGGCCTGCCTAACTGATTTCATCTACCTCTTCATTCTCTTGAAGTGTTGGTAGGTGAAGAACTTTGCTAATACTCCTAGCAGTTATTTTAATAGCATTTCCTCCTATAGATATTTTGATATATCTTCCTGTAGAACTTATTTATGCATTCTGGTGGAATTCCTGAACTTCTCTTAGCAAGATTGATGTTGGTTCAAACAAAAAATTCCAAACCTGATGCACTGAAGAGAAAGATAACATTCTTGATTTCATCTGGCGTGTTCTCGAATCCATCTCGCACGAGTTCATTTCCAATGTTCATCTTGCTGGAAGAGATGGTCTTGGGAGACATTTGCGATCAAGGCGCAGAGATCAAAAGAATTCTTTGTCACCGGGATAAAGGAAGGCCAGGAGTCACACAAACAACTCTTGGGTTTATGATGTATTTATACCCTAATGTCTACAAAGATTCTAATTATATTATATAATGATAATATAAAGAGGCACGGACCTGTTTAGTAAATAACTTCAAGGAAGTATTATTAATTAGGAACCAATTATGGTGTGCCAATAGCCAAGTTTTGCATCCTAACGATATTTTCTGTGTCATCTTGACCTTCTCAAAAACATTTTCTACACTTAGCAGAAATTCTGCACACTTTTAGAGAATAGTTAGACAACATATGTGTCGACCAGATCTCTGGTCTTCACACATAAATCTTTTAAATGGGAAAGAATTACTAAATATAATTCAGAGAAATATATCAACTCATATTAAGCATACTAAACTCAATTTTGAATTGATTAAATTTTGCCTCATCAAGGGGCTTAGTAAAGATGATAGCCACTTGCTTGTCTGTTGGTACATATTTTAAGCAAATGTCTTTTTTCTCCACATGCTCCCTAATGAAGTGATACCTGATCTCTATGTGCTTAGTTCTGTTGTGTGACACTGGATTCTTGGCAATTGAGATAGCATTGGAGGAATCACAATACAATGATGTCTTCCTTATTTGTAAGTTGTAATCCTCTAGCCGATGTTGAATCTAAAGCAATTGAGCACAACAGCTTCCAACAAAGATATATTCTAACTCTGTATTTGAGATTTCAACACTAGTTTGTTTTTTCTACTCCATGAGAATAGTCTTCTCCAAAGGTATTAGCATGTCCCAGAGGTGTCTTCCTATCTTCCTTGCATCCTGCAAAGTCTGTAGCTGAAAAGCACTTTATTTCAAAATCATTACTCTTATGGTACCATAAGCCAAGATTAGTGTACTCTTAAGGTATCTCAAGATTCTCTTAGCAGAGGTGTAGCTGTTGGTTTTTTCAAGGTGATCTCAAAGCAATCAAGCAGTTATTCTTACTTCCAACATAATATGAGCATATAGGGTCATACATAAAAGTGTTGGAGAAGTTGGATGAAGGACTGTGTTGGTCCGACTCATTTTTGATATGAATGGAGGACCAATCCTGTGACAAATTGGTGTTGCGTCGAGAATGTCTCGATAAGAAAAGTTGCATACGACGAATTGTCGAGAGGGTCTCATCGAATTGTCTTGTACTCGATGAATCATTGAATTGTCTCGACTATAGGTGTGTTAATTTCTCTCCTCAAATTCGTCGAATCGTTTCGACTAATTTGGTGTACTCGACGAGTCATCAAGATCGTCTCGATGGAACACGCATTGATTCATCACATTGAAGCGTCGATACATCGAGATCATCTCGACGGAGCGCGTTGTATTCGACAATACATCGAGATTGTCTCGACAAATCAGGATGTATTCGATGAATTACATGGACTCGACGAATCGTCCAATTGTTTCGATGAATTTGGTCTACTCGACGAATTTATGTGTTAACTCCAATAAAGTCGTGGGTCTGCGGATAATATATTTTATGCCTTGAGTATAAAAACAGGAAGCAATTAGGTTTCTGAGAGACTTATTTTGCGAAACTAATTGAGCCGAAACAGAAGGGTTCCGCATAGGCCACGACGGTTCCGTCTGCATTCCACGAGATCGCTGTTGCCTCTCCCTGTCGTCAGACCTAGCAGTTTGTGGGAGTCCAACGGGGGGGGGGGGTGGTGGGGGGGGGGGGGGGGGGTGGGGGGGGGGGGGGGGGTAGTGGTGTCTTTAATAAGAGTCGCTTCCGACGGAATGGTGCACTCTAGAACAAAGTCGGCGAGCACTTGCGACTTAATGTCCGGCCGGGGCAGGAATTGGATGTCAAACTCGCCGAGCTCCACCGCCCACTTTACTAGTCTCCCTGAGACTTCTGGTTTCTGGAGGATTGTCCATAGCAGGAGCTGAGTCAACACTTTTACTATATGAGCCTGGAAATAGGGCCGAAGCTTTCTTGCCGAGAAGACGATAGCTAAGGCTGTCTTGTCTGCTGCTGGATATCTGGTTTCAGTGTCGGTGAGGACTTTGCTGAGGTAGTAGACTAGCTATTGCATCCCTCCTTCATCTTTCATGAGCGCCGAGCTTAGGGCTGTAGGCAAAACTACCAGGTGTAAGAACAGATCTTCTCCAGGGATGGGCTTTGACAGGAGCGGTTGCGAGGCTAGGTATTGTTTGAGGAATTCGAAGGCCGTCTGGCACTCATCCATCCACTGGAACCCGGAATGACGCGCTCCCCGGAGAATGTTTAAGGACTTCTATAGAGGTGTCGATCCATTTCAGTACTTGGATCTCAGAGTTTGTCTTCAGGATTTATTTTTGGATCATCTCGATTGTGTGTTGACTCAACCCCCTTTAGGTATTTATCGCAATGTGTTGCTTTCCCTTTTTATTTCTTGATTCATGAAATCGCAAGATCCGAAACTCTTTTGGGTTGTTCTTGTTTCTTTATTGCACTGCGCACATGTGATGTGCTGTTTATAGAAAACCCAACAGTAGTGAGAGTCCTTGGGGTTAACTTGATATCTGACATAAACACATGTATCAAATATAATATCTAGTCTACTAGTAGTTAGGTAAAATAGAGATCCAATGATGGATATGTACATGTTTCATCAAAATGTTTCCCTTTATTATCCTTGTCTAGAGATACATTGGAGCCCATTTGAGTCCTCATAGAGGTTGCACCTTCCATTCCAAACTTCTTTATGAGCTTTTTTGTGAATTTAGTCCGAGAGATGAATATCTCATCCTTAGATTGCTTCACTTGGAGACCTAAGAAGTATTTCAGCTCTCCTATTCTGCTCATTTCAAACTTCCCTTGCATAAGGTTGGCAAACCATTTACAAAGGTGGTCATCTGTAGATCCATTGATTATGTCGTCAATATATATCTGGACCAGCAAAGTCTTGCCTTTAACTTCCCTTAGGAATAATATCTTATCTATCTTTCACCTTGGAAATTTGTTTTCAATGAGAAAGGTATATGTGTTTGCTTAAGATCATATAAAGCTTTCTTGAGATAGTAAACATGATTGGGATAACTTGAATTTACAAAACCTATAGGTTGTTCTACATATACTTCCTCTTTCAACTCTCCATTGAGGAAGGAAGACTTCACATCTATTTGGTATACCTTGAAGCTTCTGTGAGCTGCATTTGCTAAAAACAACTTGATGGATTCCAAACTAGCTACTAGTGCAAAAGTTTGGTAAAAGTTTATGCCTTCTTCTTGTCTATAGCCCTTTAAAACCAACCTTGCTTTATTCTTGATGATTACTCCTTAGTCATCCATCTTGTTTCTGAACACCCACTAAGTTCCAATTATTTTGTGTTCTTGGGGTCTGGGAACCAGATTCCAGACATGGCATCTTTAGAATTGGTTCAATTCCTCTTGCATAACCATGATCCAAAATGGATCTAAGTTGTCTTCTTCAAACTTCTTTGGCTCCACATGTGAAGCTCAAGTAAAGTGTTTCATTTATGGTACTACTCCTTGTCTGAATTCTTGATTAATATCCCCAATGATTTGATCTTGTGGGTAGTATTTCTGAAACTTGGTGGCAATAGCCAGTATTCTATTCCTGCAAGGTACAACATTTTTTGTGGGCTGAGTTGATTCAACTTTAGGATTTTGCTGGAACAACCCTATTACTGATTTGGGCTAGGATCACTATCTGTTGACTAGGACTAAGTTGACCCCAATGTATAGTCTAAGGGTCAAGGTTTTAGGCTGCTAGAACTTAAGGAAAAGAATAAGTTTCTGCATTCGATGAACTCCATACTGCGTTTGACGAACTCCATCCTGCGTTCGACGAACGACATGCTCCAGTTTGACAAACTTGCCAAGGTTCTGCGTTCGACGAACTTTATTCTGCGTTCGACAAAATTTTCTCTGCGTTCGACGAACTTGCTCTCCATATCGACGCACTCAGTTCTCCAGCCAGTCCAGCAGTTTATTCTTCAGCTCGACGAACTCCAGTTTGAGATCGACGAACTCAGCTCTGCGTTCGAAGAATAAGTATCAAGATGTTCAGTTCGACGGAATTTCTTCTCAGCTCGATGAACTCAGTTCTTCCAGCCAGATTTAGCAGTTTATTTCTCAGTTCGACGAACTACAGATTCAGTTCGATGAACTCAACATTCTGTTTGACGAACTCAGTTCTCAGATCAACGAATTTTCTTCCTCAGCTCAAAATTCTAGAAGGATCAGTTATATTGTTCTCTGAACTCAGCTTGACTTTCAGCAACGAATATATTCTTTTAGATAAGTTAAGATTTGATTCTAACCTTTTATTATTTCCTTTCCATTCTCTTCTCTCGAGAAAGTAGCCGTTAACATATATTGGAAAAGGACACTTTCATGGAAAAGGAAAAGAAATAAAGTTTACGAGATTGCAGTTCCAAGAATATCTCTTCAGAATATTTTATTCCTTAATTACAAGATTTGAATTTCAAATCAGTCAGAGATTTTTCTAAGGAAAAATAAAGAAGAAGTTTTACAGTATTACAGCAACAGCAAGAAAGAAAAAGAGGATAGAAGAAGAAACAGTAGAGAGAAAAACACAAGAATTCAAAGAAAAAGCTTTCAGAGTTCATCTTCTACAGTAGCAACTTTCATTCTCTGAGAACAACAACACAAATATTCTCTCAGTTTTCAGCTGCTAGTTAAAATCTTCAAGAGCAACAATAATTTGAGAAACATTGTCTCTCAGATTCATTAGCTATCAAGGAAGATATTCGTATTCAAGAGAAAGCTCCATCCTCTTACTGTCAACCATTTCTATCAGACAGGAGGAGCTTTACAACAACAAATCCACTAGTCTTCTGTCAGCTTGTTGACAGAGAAGAACTTCATAACCCTCTTTATCCCATTCTGTACAGGGTTCTAACTCCCTTCAAAAGTTAACCCTTTGGTGGCAGGGCACCTGATCAAAAACCTGTGATTGGTTGGTGGCAGGGCACCTGACCAAAAACCTATGGTTGGTGTTTGGGCACCTGATCAAAAACCCATTGGTGATAGGGCACCTGATCAAAAACCTAGTGGATTCCTACCAAGGGTGGTAGAAGAGTAGATGTACCCAGGTTTATTGGGGAACTACTATAGATCCTTGTGTCTTCTGTGTTTATGTTTATTTTCTATATTGTACTGTACTGTATGATCTCTTTGTGTTTTGTTTTTATAACTCACTCAGTACACATATATATCACCATTTTAACTCCGCTATAAAAATAAGTGAAAAACTTTTTAATACTCTATTCACCCCCCCCCCCCCCCCTCTAGAGTAAATCAAAGATCTAAACCTCCTTTCAACGTCTATCAGAGGTTACTTTCAGATTTGTCTCTTATTCTTCAACTTCTTCTTCAATACTGACTAGATCAGATGAGATCAATTCTTATATTTCTCCAGTGTCAGCTATCTTTAAATCCTCAAGCTTGGATCTTGTACCTGCAATTGGAAATCTAGGAGAATCATAGTCTTTTGTCTTTGCTCCGCCAGATCCTCCAAAAATCACTTTTGGACCATCTTCAACTGAGGAATATTCCTTCAATTGGTTTCTTCTTCCATTCCCGTTCCTGAAACATCCACTGCCCAAATACCAGATAAGATTGTGTTTGGTACATGGACGTACCCGCAAAGATAGATCACTTCATTTTAGGCACCCAAACCTTATTTCACCCTAGATTCTTGTTAGCATATATAAGCAAATTTGATCTAAAACCATTCTGATGTGTAGTATGTACTTTAAAAAGGTTGCACGCTAGTTTGGCATTTGTTGCCCTAGGAACTGTTGGGTTGAACCAACAATCTATGACAAAGTGGTCAATCTTGCCACAACACCATCATTCAAACTTGTTATACTTCTTGTTGGGAAAAATATCCTCTTGATTTACCTTACAAATTATGTAAAAGTGATTTCATTATTTAGGATTTATTACCCATGTTGTATAGTGAGGGTAATATGGTCTTTAGATGTCCTAGGAAGACATATTCACTATAGAGTGTCATAGAATAGTCAAAAGGAGATCAAAAACCAGTTGAGTTAAATCTACGTCGAAAAAAGTCGATGCAACTTCGATTGAGAGTCGAAGTAACTTCGAATAGATGTAAACATAACTCAGACTGGTAGTCGACGCTTCATTGGAAGTTGACACAACATCGAATGGTATTTAATGCATAAGTTAGAATTTGAAGTCTACGTTCTTTATCTCGACGGATACGTTGATAATGAATCGACACAACTTCGATAACAAAGTTCAATTCAAAGCTGAGGTTTTCTAAAGCTTATTTCGAAGCTGCTTCTAGTAGAATTCAAAGGTGCTTCGATATGAAAGTCAGAAGTTATTCGACGCAACTTTGATTGCAGTCAAAGAATTGGAAACTTACTGGAATTGATTCTGATGATTATTCAGAAGATATATATGGAAGATATTTGAAATATAACGGGTCACACATGTACAAGAAGAGAAAGAATCATTCCAGAGATTCAAAGGTGATGAAATTGGAAGTTATTTAAAAGATTATTGACGGTCTATCAACATAGGTAGAAAGAGAGCAATAATTCTCTTCGGACATTCAACCTGGAGAAGGATCAAAAAGGGAAAGTCATTCAATTCCAATTCAAATAGATCAACATAAGGATTATTATATATTCCTGGAAGGAGTATAACAGAAAAAGATTGGATCTCTCTCCTCCTTCTTAAAGACCCTACCCGACAGATCTATGTACATCATTCTTCTTCTACAAGACGTAGAAAGCTTCTTCTTCCTCCATCTTTGAAAGAAGCTAACAAAAGATACAAAGATCAATATGAAAGAATGGATTAGTGCTTATAATACTTGTATCTTCTTCTAAGCAAGGATTCATCATCTGATAAAGGATCCAGAACACTTAGTGCCTAGAATCCTTAGTGACTGCTGAAAGGGGATTCAAATTAGAAGATTACAAATCTTCTTCTTATTCTTACTCTAATTCTCATTTATGTAAACCGAGTAATGAGTTTTAAGAATCCCTCTTCAAATAATTCAGTTGTCGGTTCAAGATCTCCTTATCAAAAGTTCTGTGTTTGGTACTAAGAGTCTCCTTATCAAAAGACTAAATCCTTGGTTCTAAGAGTCTCCTTATCAAAAGACTCAGTGGTTCTAAGAGTCTCCTTATCAAAAGACTCAGGCACTATGATAGTGTATTCCTACCAAGGTGCTAGAAGAGTGGACTACCCATATTTGGGAGAACCACTATAGGTTTTATGTCTTTTGTGATTGTCCCTGGATTATTTCTATTATTCTGTGATTGTATTAATGCTCATTGAAATCTTAGAAGCCTAGTAATTATGATTTATTCTCTGTGCACTTCTTAGTAAAAGTTGAAAGTGCACAATGCGCCTCTGAGAATCCTCTAGGGGGGGGGGGGGGTGAATAGAGTTTTAAATATTTCTATCCTAATTGTGAAAACAATAGACTTAACTAAGGATTTATGCTCAACAATACTCATGCAGAATAATAACATTGCAGGAAATGAAATGCTGAAGTAAAGAAAATGGGACAGCACAGAAACACACAACACAAACACAAAGAATTTTATAGAGGTTCCCCAAAATGTGGGTATTCCTCTCTTCTAGCTCCTGGTAGGAATGCACCAGCAGTGTCTGAGTCTTTTGATAAGGAGACTCTTAGAACCACTGATTTGTTGACAAGGAGATCATGAACCTCCAGATCTTTTGATAAGGAGTTCTTGAACCACCAGATCTTTTGATAAGGAGATCTTGAACCACTGAATCCTTTGAAGAGGGATTAATAAAACTCTTTTACAGAATGAGAAAGAAGGAAAAGGAAGAAAGTTGTAGGAATTCTGTTCTCAGAATTCTTGAGAAGACTGTATGAAGAACAACCTATTAGATGTTCCACAGGATCTGCTCTTGATTAACCCCTGCTTTAGATAGTGATGAATTGCTCATGCTTTGTATGTCAGATCCTTTCTACTTCTGCTGATTGCGATCTGGGTGCTAGGAGATTGCGATGAAGAGTAGCTTTCAGATCTTCTGTTCTATTAGATGAAGAACAGCAGAGCTTTCTTTTCTTTTCTCTTTTCTGTGTTAGGTTCCTAATAGAGAGGAAGAAGAAGAGGAATTCCTAGCGATAACGAAGATGGCTGATTGTGATTAATGCTCTATTTGTTTTTGTCTTCTCTTCTCCTTTTATTCTCTCTATTCAATTTCAAATTTCTTTCCCTTTCTGGTATGCCCTGATAAAGTAATCTGCCAATGACATTCTCTTTCTTTCCTCTTTAATTCTCGACCCGTCCACCTGAAAGGAATATGTTCCCAAGAAACCTTTTGTCTTCTTCTTTAATGCTCATTTCTATTTCAGGCAATTATTAAGCCACTGGGGAACGATCTTGAAGGATGTGGGCCATGAAAGAAGGATCAGAGAGACAGCTGAAAAGATATACTTTTATAGACTGTATTCGACGTAGCGTCAAATTCATTTCCTCTCTTATCATCGCAACTTCGAGTTCTTGTAGAAGCAGCTTCGATTTCATCTCTGCTCTAATTGAACTCTGTTAGTCAACATTGCGTCGACATCTTATCGACGTGTCCGTCGAGTTGATCTGCATGGCTCTTAACTTCATCTTCTACGTCGAGATGAAGTTGACGTATTAACATCCCCAATCCTACTAGACCCCTAGTGTGAGAATGGTGAGCTCAAAGGGTGGGATGAGGGGCCTTAAGGACCCCTTAGGATGAGAATTTTGCTAAGTGCACACCTAAAGTCCTAATCAAATAGGACCCAAGCTACTAAGGAGGGCCAATTGAATATCAATTTCCCCAAAATGAGACCACCCTTAGTCCCCTAAACCTTAAGGAAGGGTGATGGGGTGAACATCACCCCTTAGTGGGGCTCAATTCTATAGGATTAGCCCAAAATCACCTTAGGTGAACATGGACCAAACCAATCAATTAAGGGGCAATTGACCCCCAAGAGGTAAAATTGACTTCTCCCTTAGACACCAAACACTAATAGAGACCTATTAGACCCAAAATCCCCATCATGAGGTGACCCATCCTCCTCAATTGGGCCAAGGTGTGACAAGGGGCAGAATGGTCAAATCCACCCTCTTATAGCCAATTGGCCACCCAATGACCAAATTGATCTACATCTATAACCTAATTATAATGTTGAACCTAAAGGTCCCAAAAGCCCCATCATGGGGTATCCAATTTCCCTTAATTGGGCCAATGCCCTAATTAGGGCACTTTTAGGCAAAAACCCAAATCAACCAAATGAGGGCCAATTAGCCTTCCAATGATCAAATTGACCCTACCCCTACTCTCTAAACATGATTAGGGACCTATTAGACCCAAAAGCCCCATCATGGGATGGTCAACCCTCTCCAATTTGGTCAAAATCCAAATTAGGGCAAAAAGGTCAACTCAACCCAAATGTGGTCAATTTGCTTTCAAACCTTAAAATTGACTCCACATCTAGTCTTTAAACATCATTAGGGATCTAAGAGACCCAAAATCCCCATCATTGAAGGGACAATTTCCCCCAATTTGGCCAAAGTCCCAAGGAAGGGCATTTTGGGTAATTTCACATCTTTTGATCAAATTGGGCCCCACCATGGGTCAAGCCCTATCAGGTGGTGACATGGGGTCCATGACCTACATGGGGGACCAGTCAACCCAAATGGTCAAGTCAAGTCAACTCAATTGGGCTTAAACCCAACTTGAGAGGCCTAGCCCATTTCCCCCATTATAATGACCTAAGTCCTAAGTTAACTAATGAAAATAAACTCATAAGGACCAGGTGGAGTGTGGCTAAGGAATATTGGGCTAACCCAAGCTAACCCAAATTGGGATTGGGCTAAAGGAGGGGACAAAAAGTGAGTTGATAAAGCAAAAAGCAAAAAGAGAACCCAATCCCCCTCTCTCTCCTCCCAATCAGCCTTGGGCTCTTCCCTGAAGAGAGATGAATGCTGAGGAGGAGCTGGAAAGCCAGGCTGCAGCAGGTGATGGTCGGCCGAACCCAACCCGTGAGCCACCAATTCAAATCTCCCAAGGCAGCCCTCCTCAACCTTTTTAAACCCCTCCACGAGCTCCAAAAGCTCCTTTACAGTTGGTTTAGAGCTTTGGTTCAGAGAATTCAGTGGAGGAACGAGTGCTGTAGTAAGCTCGCCGGAGCCGGAGAAAGAGATGGCAAACAGCCGGAATACTCGCCGCCCAGCCCGCTTCCAGGTTCGCTTCTCCCCCCTCTGACTGTGCTAGCATCTAGAATCGTTAGAAGTCGAGTTCGAGCTCAACTGAGCCGAGTTCATTTCGGTTTTTCCATGGTTTTTGCCATTTGGGTTTCTTATTAGAACCGCCGGAAACCGCCTCCTCCGTCGACCAATCCACCGCCAATCGATCGGCACCACCTCAACGGAGGTGGTGGTGGCGGTGGCTGGCCAGGGAGAAGGAAGGATGGCCGGGATTTCTGGTTTCAAGCGGCTCCAGGTCGGCTCAATCTCAGCCGTTGCTCAATGAGGAAGACGAAATCAGGGACGTCGAATCTGCGTCAAGATTCGTGCGCCGTCTGATGGATTAAACCATAACTCATGTGGATTTAAATAAATGAATAGTGTTATTAATTGTCACACTTATTCAGTTAACATCAAGCTAGATTTTGAAGGCCTTAGAGGCCATAAATCAAAGAGTTGCCTGAGACAACTTTTGTAGATCTGGAAGTCTACTTTCATTTGAACCTTAGATCAAATCATTTAGAGTTGATTTGACTCCTG
Organism: Dactylorhiza incarnata; assembly: GCA_033032865.1. NCBI lineage: Eukaryota > Viridiplantae > Streptophyta > Magnoliopsida > Asparagales > Orchidaceae > Dactylorhiza > Dactylorhiza incarnata. The sequence goes on from JAWHQI010000067.1 coordinate 1,360,556, forward strand.
TAGATCCATTTTGCTAAGACTGGTACAAAATAATTTCCACCACCAAAACAACCCTAACTCCCATTTGGCTTGGAGTTTAGGGCTGAAATTTTAAACCCTATTGTAATACCCCTGACCTACTTTGTGCCCAAAAATCAGAATTTTTGGGGCACATTTTTCTATAGTTTTTGTCCAAATATTGAAAATAAAATTTATGATAATTAGGTGGCCAAACCCCCTTGTGGGGCCCCCATATTAGGGTGGGGTGAAGTTTAGGCTAAGTCCACACACTGTTAAAAATATTGGGTCCATTGGACCACTCTTGGTGGGTGAACCCTCTTTGGAGTGAGGATGGCTTAAGGGTTTGAGTGTGTTGGGCCAGGAATTTCACTTAGCTTAAGGAGCCAAATTGAGGCCCTTAATGGCCAAATCATGAAAATGGTGTGAGACACACTATTGTAGCCCTAGCTGTCTAGTTTCAGTAGAAACTAAGATTTTGGCATTTGGAATTCAGTAGACCCCAGAGGAGCCTTTTTCCTAGGGCTGGTCCTAGGTGGGGTTAGCCCACCAAAACCTTAATAACTTTTGAATGGGTGGGCCTATGGGGATGAAATTTTGGCCACATCAGTGCCCACCCTAGGCCCACCCTGTGCCCAAATAGTGGTGTGTTTAGGGCAATTGTTGTTATAGTTTTGATCATAACTTAGAAAACTAACCTAAGAATAATTAGAGGGTGTAATCACCCCTAATTGCCCCAACCTTTTGGTGGCATGTAGATATGTATATGAGTAGCCTCTATTTCAAATTTGAGGACAATTGGAGTTCATCTTAATGGTGAACCCCCAAAGGACATTTTGATGCCCTAGGTTTGAAAACCACTTAGCCTTGGTGGCTTGTGGATTTTGGAGCTTAGCCATAAGGGCTTATCCAAATCCAATGGTAATGGGGCTTAGGGATTGTGTAGGGTCCTGCTCATCATCAAGGGGTGATTGGAGCAATGGAGACCAAAGGCCCTAGTCCATACCTCTAAAATTACTTAATTGCCCTTTTGGGCCTTAATGAAGCAACTAGGACCTAAACACATATTTAGACAACCAAACTTAATCCCTAGGTAGGGAATAGTGTTATAGGGCTAGGAGGATCATCATGAGACTTGTTTGGAAGCTTGTTGAATTCTATTTCTTGTACTTCATGTAGAAAGTGAAATTTACATCACTTGAGAATTTAATCCATTTAAAATATCAAATCATGGGGCAATGTTATGATACTAGGGAATCTGTCATTTTATGTCAATGTATGCCCATGATAAATGGTTGGAAGCTTGTTGAATTCTATTTCTTATACTTCATGTAGAAAGTGAAATTTACATCACTTGAGAATTTAATCCATTTAAAATATCAAATCATGGGCAAATGTTATGATACTTGAGAATCTGTCATTTTATGTCAATGTATGCCCATGATAAATGTTTGGAAGCTTGTTGAATTTTATTTCTTGTACTTTATGTAGAAAGTGAAATTTACATCACTTGAGAATTTAATCCATTTAAAATATCAAATCATGGGGCAATGTTATGATACTTGGGAATCTGTCATTTTATGTCAATGTATGCCCATGATAAATGTTTGGAAGCTTGTTGAATTCTATTTCTTGTACTTCATGTAGAAAGTGAAATTTACATCACTTGAGAATTTAATCCATTTAAAATATAAAATCATGGGGCAATGTTATGATACTTGGGAATCTGTCATTTTATGTCAATGTATGTCCATGATAAATGTTTGGAAGCTTGTTGAATTCTATTTCTTGTACTTCATGTAGAAAGTGAAATTTACATCACTTGAGAATTTAATCCATTTAAAATATCAAATCATGGGGTAATGTTATGATACTTGGGAATCTGTCATTTTATGTCAATGTATGCCCATGATAAATGTTTGGAAGCTTGTTGAATTTATATTTCTTGTACCTCATGTAGAAATTGATAATTGCCACCTTTGGATGTTTAACCATTTTAAAATATCAAATCACATGGTAATGACTCAATAATTTGGAAGGGGACTCTAGGGCCCCATATGGACACTTGGTAATTTTTGTAGAATTTTCTGAAGTGAATTACTATTTGTCCTAATTATAGTGGCATTTTGGTAATTATACAATTATGATGATGTAGTAGGCCAAGTGACATCCTAGGGTCATGATACTCAGTGAACCACCATGATATGGAATATTATCTTACTGAATTCTCATGAAGCATGTAGAATCATTTTGAGGGTAGTTCCTGTGTAATGTGACTTAAGGCCTTAACTACTTAAAATTATATTAAATACCAATTTAATATGGAAAATTATGGAAATTGGAATATACCTTAATAAGGTCAGTGGGAGCCTAGGATAATTACTGGAGACCTTGGTGATGAGTTTTTAGAAGGGTTCACTTATGGGGTTGATGGTTAGTTCAAATTAGTGGTCTGCGTTTAGTAAACACAGAATTTTGAGTTTTAGACAATTCAGACCACTAAGTAGTCTTTAGAAGTTGTATACAATCAGTAATTGAATTATAGCACACAAGGATTCCAGGAGGGTCAATCCTAGGGTTACCTGTGGGGTGGTGCTAGAGTTAACGTAGAAGGAATGGAGGTACGTCCAACCCATTTGGGTGGGACAGGAGATGAGCTAAGTCACTTTAACTATATGAAACGATGAAGGGTGAACCAAACGTGAACCACCAACTAAAGTAATTGACTTGAGGAGAATGGTGGGATTGAGCCCATTGCGTTCCCTAGTACCGCCAGGAACCCTTCACCGGGTGGACCGCGGGAAGTCCAGGACTTACTTAAATCACCAAAGAAGTAACATATGAAATGAGTAAGGAAACACGTCCACTAATCTAAATAAGTATCTCGAAAAAAGGGGAGTTTGGGATTCAGCCCATCGTGTTCCCTAGTACCGATGAGAGCCCTTCACCGGGTGTACCTCGGGAGGTCTAAGATTAACCCTAAATTGCAATAACAATTAAAGTAGGCAAGAGTAGCCATAAGAGGGTAAGATTGGATGTATGTATCTCCTCCCAGTTGCGGGAGTGGAAGGCTTGTGGTGCCCGGTTAAACGAGCGAGAACCTCGAGGGGATGATTATCCCGGTAACATTCTCAGAAATGTGGCAGGTCTTCGGTACTAGGCGGGTCGTCACTCCGACCGCGGTACGTTGACTTAGCGGGTGTGTAGGGGTCTAAGGGGCCAGCTTGGCTGCGTGTCGGGATGACAGTTCCCCGAAGACACCTCTCACTTGGCTCACAGTCTGGTGGACTCCAGCAAAGAGTACGCAGAGCTCCGCGGTTGTTTAGCGTCGAGGCGTACGTGTGGTCTAGGCCTGGTAGAGTGTATACCCGCCTAGGAGTGGACAGCCCAGTCCGCTAACACCGTGTGTCAGAGCGGTTGGTACCCGAGAGGTTGGCTTCCTCTCAAATAGAGGGAACTACAAAGGTCTGTGTGCACAGAGTCGTGTGTGTGAGTTCATTGCATAATCATTCATAGCATAAGCATAGCATACGCACTTGCAGATCCTCATCATATAAATTAGTATGGGCTCTTTTATATGATGAGTTATAATTCCTGGAAATCCTAACTTATAAGTTTGTATGAGCATTCATATAAGTTAGGGTACGAGATTGATTACTTGTCGCTACTGTTCATACTACTTTGCTTTACTTGCTTTACCTGCTTTACTTACTGTTTATTTACTGCTGTACATCTTTATTATACTCCTGCTTACACTCCTGCTTATACATGCTTAGATTAGCCCTTTTTCACTTATGTATATACTAGTTTACTTTCCCTGTCACCTGCTTGTTCCTTGCTCGTCCCCCGCTTCTTCCTCCCGCGCGGTACCTAGGAGTCGCAGGAGGAGGAGGGGACCTAGCGAGCTCGGTCATTTTTGACTGACGGTTTGCATTGGGGCCGAAAAGCAATCTAGGATTCCGAGGAGACGGAGCTGTCGCACGCACCGCAGGAGACGAGGGCAGGACCTGAGCAGCCAGCGACGCAGCGGGTAGCGGCCACGAGACATCAGGTGGATTACATTTTGAGTGCTAGTGATGTGTGATGTTGAAATAGCTTCCGCATGTTGAGAGGATGTGAGATGTGAGAGATTTGTTTCATGATGTACCGGGCTTAGGCCCTTTCATTTATGTACTCTCTATTTTCATGCTCAGACTTATTTATATATCGTTTTGATTAGCTTTTGATATATATTGGAATGTGATTTGTGGACTTCCTTTGCTTAGTTTGTACTCACTCTTGTACTCACTTTTACTATTGCTCGCACTATGATCGCAGCCGGCAGGGTCGACGTTGCGTGGTGTAGCCCAACCCGTGTGTTGGAAGTCACCGCAATGCGTCGGTTCTGGGCATAAGGTCCGCTTGGCCCCGGGAGCGGGGAAGGGATCTTACAGACGTTGCGTCAACTTTAGATGGCTTCCACAGATATCCACTTCTGCGTCGAGTTGAAGTAGAAGCTGCATCGACTTCTCTAGTTACTTCAACAAGTCCCTGACCTCTACGTCGACATCTATTTGACGTAACATTGATTTGAGTTACTTCAACAGAAGGGTTGAATCACTTGGACTTCTAGTCAGATCAGCGTCGATATGGACTTGATGTTGCGTCGAATTCTATTTGATGCAAATGTTAACTTAGCCCAATTTTGCTTCCCTTGATCTGGTCCTGACACCCTATGTTGAGTGTGACATCCTAAGATGTCTAATGACTAGATTACCCTCATTATACAATGGGTAATTCAATCCTAGAAATTAAAATCACTTTTTATATAATTTATTAATTTAAACCAAGGATTTTTCCCAACAATCTCCCCCTATTTATCTTAACAAATTTTACAGTTTGTTCATAGTGATTTTACACATTCCATAACATAAATACAAATCTATACACAAGATATCACAGACAGCAAATGAGTAAACTAGATGAGCTGATTACAGACACAATATCAGATTAAATATAATCAAAAGTTTATCATTGTTTACCCAAAGTGAGTATCACTTCTTATTTTTTAGAAAGAAGAACAAGTCTTGATATACTCTCTTGTACTTTTTCTCCACATATTTAAAATTTGCAGAAGTGTCCTTTTCAAGTTTCTTCTGAATCTTTCCATGGCCTTTGAAAAGCTTCTCCAGGTCCATTTCTGTGTTAGGATGAACATCCTTGAGTGTAAAACCTAGCTCAAGGACCTTGGCTTCCATCAGCCAGATCACCAGATTCAGGATCTTTTTCTAATTTGAATTCAGCAGCCAATTCTGGTGATTTACTGACTGTTCCTTATTCCTTTCTAGAGGTAGATGCTTTTGTGAACATGATTTTCTTTATCTCTTCCTACTCTTCAGGTAGCTTTTCCCTGTACTTTCTTTTCTGAGAGACCTGTACTGCATCTTTTAGATTGCACCCAATGCCTCCTCTGTGGAGTTGTTCAACTCCTTCTAGCATTTTATCCTGAGGGTTCTTTGTAGTATACTTTGAATAGCCAAACCAAGTAGACTTAATGGGGATTGTCTTGGCTAGTTCTTCCTTTTCAACTATCTCTTTCCCTTTTTTCAAAATATCCATGAACCTATTTTTCTTTTCTTGGAGCTCCTTTTGAGCTGCCTCATATTCATATCTCTCTCTTTCACCAATTTCTTCTAATACTTTATCCAGTTCTGGATCATTGTAGGTCTTCATTGTGTTTTCTGGAACTTTAACCTTTTCATACTTCTTGTAATAAGACTTATCCTTTCTGTAATCTTTTCTCTGCTCCTTTGTGTACATTTCCCAGATGGGTACTCTTCCTCTTCCCCTTCTTCCTCTTCTTTTGCCTTGATAAGGAGGTCTTCCTCTGAAGATAGGTGTTGGAAGGATAGGTTCAGTTATTTGTCTTAGGGCAGGTGATGGAGAAGGAGGCTGAACTGGTATTGACAGCTGATCTGTGATACGATGATTTGAAGCAAGTTCAATTGAATCACATTCTTGATCAGGAACCTTGGCAGAAGCAGGTGCTGTGGTATAGTCACCAGAATACACCCTGAATTGAAGGGGATTAGGAATGGATATCTTAGTATTAGCAGTGTATCCCCGAGTGTGAATGACTTGGATTTGATCATCTGAACATACATGACTCCCCCCTGTATTGAAGACTCCCCCTGCATTGAGGGGAGGATTCTTGGTAAGGACGACTCCCCCTGGATGGCTGCATCTGTCTGTAATTTAGATGACACATCAGGCTCTCCTTCAGAGATGAGGGAGAGAGGGATTGCTGTCATATAGACAAAATCTTGAGGAGGTAGCTGCTACCTTCTAGGACACTTCTCCCCATCCTTTATATCGTTAAGGAAGGATATATAGCCATCTGCAGGCACAATTGCTGATTTTACGTCCTCATCAAAACCTTTGATTTCTGATGTTAACTCGTGTAGTCTTCTGTGTTGGCGGTGCAGTTTGAGGTAACACTCTATAGAGAAGTTAAGATAAATGGAGGAGAATTTGGACACGTCTGTCTCAAGAGCAAGATTGATTGCCTCTTCGATGTCTTCCTGGGTCGACGGGAATGCCATTTGAATGCTGAGCTAACCTGCACAGAAGCTAAGAAAAGAGACGAATAGAAGGAAGAAGGAGGAGATCAGGAGGGGAGAGAATTCGAATAGCACAATTAAACGCAGAAGTTGATTTGAGTATATGAATCGTTGCAACTTTGGGTTTTATTCAAAGCAACGCCGAGATGAGCAAAATTCAGCGCGCCAAAATATGTCAATGTGCGCTGTCAAATCGACAGAGCGTCGAATTGATGTTGACGTAGCTTTGAAAAGAGTCCATCAATGATGAAATTGACGTAAGAGTTGATAAGTATTCGACATTACGTCGAGTGATATTCAAAGGATCTGTCCCATAGAGCTCTCGAAGCTGACGTTGAGTAAAAGTCGACGGTAAGTCGATTTGAATTCAACGCAGCTCTGATTAAACAGTTATGTTTTTCTTCAAAATTCTTGTTGTTTTTCCCAGCAATAACTTTCTATAGAAAATAGGTCTTTATACATAATAAAGGGGACCTACAAAGCTCCATCAAGCATCCCCAGTGCATTGATGAAGAACTTGTGCTTACTTTCATCTAGAGGCTTAGTGAAGATGTCAGCCCTTTGAGTGTTAGTAGATATGTATTGAAGGTTGATCTTACCCTTCTCTATATTGTCTCAGAGAAAGTGGTGCCTTATCTCTATGTGCTTAGTTCTTCTGTGGAGAACAAGATTGGAAGCAATTGAAATAGCACTGGAGCTGCCACAATAGATTGTGGAATTGGCAAGTGTAAAGTTGTAGTCCAACAATTGATTTTGCATCCACAAAATTTGTGAGCAGCAGCTTCCTGCAGCTATGTACTCAGCTTCAACTGTAGAAGTGGAGACTGTGGTTTGCTTCTTGCTAAACCATGAGATCAGTCTAGTACCCAGAAACTGACATGTCCCTGATGTGCTTTTTCTATCCAGCATGCATCCAGCATAGTCTGCATCTGAATATCCAATCAATTCAAACCCAGATTAAGTTGGATACCATAAGCCAAGCTCAGGAGTACCCTTTAGATATCTAAGAATTCTTTTGATAGAACTCGTGTGGGATTCCTTTGGGTCAACTTGAAATCTTGCACAAATACAGGCAGCAAACATTATATCAGGTCTGCTAGCTGTTAGAAAGAGAAGTGAACCAATGGCTGCTCTGTAAGTCTTCTGATCAAAAGACTTGCCTTGTTCGTCTCTATTTAAGAGAACATTAGTAGCCATGGGGGTTTTCATAACAGAGGCATTCTCCATCCCAAACCTCTTAATGAGTTCTCTGGTATATTTGGATTAGGATATGAAAATGCCATCTGGACTTTGTTTAACCTGGAGTCCAAGGAAATAGGATAATTCCCACATGCTACTCATTTCAAATCTTGACTGCATTAGGTAAGCAAACCTTTTGCATAAAGATTGATCTGTGGACCCAAATATAATATCATCCACATATATTTGTACAAGAAGTGGTTGATTCTTGTGTGCTCTTATGAAAAGAGTTTTATCCACTTTCCCCCTTTCAAATTTGTGTCCAGAAGAAAAGTGGATAAGGTCTCATACCAAGCTCTTGGAGCTTGCTTGAGACCATATAGTGCTTTATCTAGTCTAAATACAAAAGAGGGAGATGTTGGATTGACAAAACCTGGTGGCTGTTCCACATACACCTTTTCTTATTGTTTTCCATTGAGGAAGGCACTCTTAACATCCATCTGTTAGACTTTTATCTTCATATGGGAAGCATATGCCAAGAACATTCTGATTGCCTCCAGCCTTGCTACAGGGGCAAATGTCTGATTGAAGTCAATGCCTTCCTCTTGTCTGCACCCTTGTGCCATAAGTCTAGCCTTGTTTCTGATAATGCCCCCTATTGAGTCCATTTTATTCTTGAACACCCACTTGGTGCCAATTACTGGGTAGTTCTTTGGTCTTTCTACCAGAGTCCACACCTTGTTCCTCTCAAACTAGGCCAGTTCCTCTTGCATAGCAAATATCCAGTGAGGGCCACTGTCTGTTTCTTCAAACTTCTTGGGTTCATATTGTGATAGAAAACACTGCAACATAGTCTTACTTATGAGTTGGTTCCTTGTCTTGACTCATGCTGTCAAGTTTCCTATCACTGGAGTTGAAGGATGGTCTTTTTGGGTCATCTTGGATCTTGTTTAATGATCTAGGATATGCTCTTCTTCCTGTGCTGTCACTTGCTCAATGACAGTTAGGATTTTAGCCTCATGTACTGGACTGTTTCTGTGACTGGTACCCCAGGTGCTGCTATTTCCTCTTCATCTGCTGCAAAATCCTCACCAGTGTCAGTGTCAATCTCTTGTTGTTCCTTTTCTTGACATACTGATGGATGATCTACTATGCTCATCCTTTCAACCTGCTCTGCAAGCTGATATTATTCCTGTAGAATAGGACTGGGGGAAGTTTCCTTCCCCTTGTATACCATGTTAGTTTCATCAAAAACTACATGCATTGACTCCTCAATTTCGAGAGAGCTTTTATTGAAGCACCTATAGGCCTTGCTTGATGAAGAATATCCTAAGAATATTCCATCATCAACCTTCTTGTCAAATTTGGCAAGATGGTTTTTCCCATTGGTAAGGATAAAGCAAGAACACCCAAAGATTCTAAAGTAGGTGACTATGGGTTGCTTTCCCTTCAGCAGCTCATATGGAGTCTTCAACTTAGTCTTGTGGATGAGACTTCTATTCAGAACATAATTTGCAGTATTCACTGCCTCAACCCAGAAGGACTTTGGCAAGTTAGATTCAGCTAATAATGTTCTTCCTGATTCAATTAGGGTTATGTTTTTCCTTTCAGCCACCCTATTTTGTTGGGGGGTTCTAGGAGCTGAAAAGCTTTGTCCAATGCCTTCATCCTCACAGAATCTACACATTAGCTGATTCTCAAACTCAGTGCCATGATCACTTCTGATCACAACAACCTGTGTATTGAGCTCAGATTGAATCTGTCTAATGAATCTTGAGAGGATCTTGAAGTTGTCAGACTTGGCTCTTAGAAAGAACACCCAACTGAACCTAGAAAAGTCATCGACAATGACTAAGGTGTAGGACTTTCCTGCTAAGCTTTGAGTGGAGATAGGACCAAATAGGTCCATGTGCAATAAAAAAAGTATTCTAAGAGAATCATTCTTACCAATTGGTTTGAATGAAGCATTGATCTGCTTTCCTAGTTGGCAGGCTCTACAGGGTGGTCTTTATTGAATTTACCAGTTGGTAAACCCCTGACTAGGTTGAGTTTGGAAAGTTTAGCTATGGTCTTAAAGTTAAGGTGACTAAGTCTCCTATGCCACAACTCACTATTTTCTAATTGGGAGTTAAACAAGCAGATCTCAGACTTTGTGTACTCAAAGTCTACAACATATACCTTACCCTTTCTAAGACTAGTCAAAACTGTTTGATCAGTCTTAGAGCTAACTATATGACACAAGGACTTAGTGAATACAATTTTGTATTCACCATCACACAACTGACTAATGCTAATTAGATTATGTTGAAGTCCTTCAACATAAGCTACTTTAGAAAATTGATTTCTCCAATCCTGAGCAAACCATATCATTTGGTTTGACCAGAGTGGGAATTCCCAAAAATTACCTTGGGCCCTTCCTTGGCCTTGAAATTTTCCAGCAGATCTTTTGCTCCAGTCATATGCTTGGATCACCCACTATCCAGATACCACTGATGGTTTGTGGTAGAACAACCTTCCCTCTGCACATTAGATTAAATATTAGTACAGACCATCTCATGCTTGGGTCTCTTTCTTCTATCATCATATGAGGTTATGAAAGAATGAGATGGTCTTTCATTATACCCCCTTAGGTGAAGAAGTGCTGCATCATTATGCCAGCAATATCTTGCAATATGTCCTAATTTAGCAGAACAAAAACATCTAGGAATAGATAGGGAAGAAGGTTTAGATGATTGAAAATTTAGTGTAGAGGACATGTGTCGAGAAGAATCTGACGCAGTCTTAGAGATGTGTCGAATGTAATTCGACGTGTCTGCATAGTTCCATCGATAACTATTCGATATAGAATATTGGATGCGTCGAATATAATTCGACGCATCCTCATGTCTGCTTCGAATGGATGTTGACGCATATGCTGAGCTCCGTCGACTTGTAGTCGACGTATCTATATAATTGCGTCGAGTTCTATTCGACGTATTTCTCTTTTAATTAAGAATTGTATTGTTCAAGTTTGATTTTTCTAGGGGGTGTTTTCCTAATATCCCTGGTTTATTATTAATGTTTCCCTTATTAAATAAGGTGAGTTTGTCAGGATTATTATTACCTAGAACTTCACAGGATTCAGACCTAAATGATGCCACATGGTTTTCCCAAGCATGTTTGCTAGGGATTTGTGTGCTGGTGGATTGTTGTGATCCTTGATCAAGATGATCAAATCTCTTGAAGAGATTCTGTGACATATTTTTAATTTCTTGACTCCTTCCATTTAAAGAGTCCACAAAGGCTTTTGCCTTTGTGATTTCTTTCTTTAAGTTTGAATTATTGATATCTAACAGATATTCTTCTTTTTCTTTTCTAAACAACTCACCTCTCAGATTGTAGTTAACTGAGTATAGGTGATCTTTTTTAAGTTCTTCTAGTTCTAATTTAATTGTTTCAAGTTCCCTTTGGTTTGTTAATAAAATCTTTGCAAAATTCCTGAAAACATTCTTTGAAATCTTTTGAAGAGAAGTCAAAGTTTTCAAATATGCTTACCTCAGCATCATCAGTGGAATTTTCAAAGGCCATCAGACAGGCTTCTCTTGGTCCACCTTCTTCTTCATCATCAGATGAGGAGGAGCTTGATTCAAAGTCTGAGTAACTCCAGGTCTCAGTTATGAACCCTTTCTCTCCTTTCTTTTCCTTTCTCATGAGGGATTTCCTCTTGTGCTCCTTCTTTTGCTTGTTCTTCTTGTTCTTTTCATCCTCAGGACATTCAGTAGAGATGTGTCCTGGCTTCCTGCAAGATAAACAGATAAACTTATGGTTAGGAGTTTTATCATACCTTGGCTTGCTAGAGCTCCTCTCTCTTCTCCTGGACTCTTCTGTCCTAACCCACTTTTTGAATCTCTTAGCCAAGATATTGAACATTTCCTCTTTAGTGGAGGAGGATTCTGCTTCTGCAGTCTTTAATGCAAGGGTCCTCTCTTTAGGAGTTGGTGTCCTTTCATGACCTTCTAACTCAGCTCTGCTTTTCAGTAGAAGCTCAAAGGATTTGAGCTTTCCCAAGAGAGCATCTGTTGATATCTCTCTGAGGCATCTAGAATCTCTGATGGATCAGATTCTAGAGTCCCATGTGCTGGGAAAACACATGAGGATCTTGTCATTAATTTCTGTCAGAGAAATTTCCTTGTCAAGCCCTATCAGCTCATTTATGATGTGGTTGAATCTGTCATATATTTCTGTAATGCTTTCATCAGCCTTTTTCTTAAAATTCTCATATTGAGATATGAGAAGAGCCTTTTTATCTTTCCTCTCATCAGAGCTTCCTTTAACTAGTCTGGAGAGAGATTCCCAAATCTCTCTTGCAGAGTTGCAATCAGCAACCTTCCGGAATATGTCATCAGACATAGTTGAGACCAATATGTTCATGGCTTTGGAATCACATGCCTTGACCTTCTTCTCATCATCAGTCCATTCTGCTCTGGGGACTGAAGTTTGAATGACCTTTCCACTGATGTCTCTCCTTATTAGGACTAGGGGACCTGTGAGTTTGACATTGAAAATTTCTTCATCAATAGAATTCATATACAATTTTATTCTGGCCTTCTAGAGTATATAGTAATTCGGATTACACACTGGTGGTCTTGTAGAAGCATAATCCTTAGTACTCAATTTTCAATATGAAATATATTTGTATAAAAGAAATAAGAATATGAGGTCTTTTTGATCAAGGTGTTAGCCTTTATTGACGAACCTCCCTCTGATACCAATTGAAAGTGCACAGTGTGCCTCTGAGAATCCTCTAGAGGGGGCGGGGGGGGGGGGGGGGGGGGGGGGGTGTGAATAGAGTTTTAAAATATTTCTATCCTAACTGTGAAAACAATAAACTTAACTAAGGATTTATGCTCAACAACACTCAGGCAGAATAATAACAGTGCATGAAATGAAATGCTGAAGTAAAGAAAATGGGACAGCTTAGAAATGCACAACACAAACATAAAGATTTTTATAGAGGTTCCCCAAAATATGGGTATTCCTCTCTTCTATCACCTGGTAGGAATGCACCAGCAGTGCCCGAGTCTTTTGATAAGGAGACTCTTAGAACCACTAAACTTTTGACAAGGTGATCATGAACCACCAGATCTTTTGATAAGGAGATCTTGAACCACCAGATCTTTTGATAAGGAGATCTTGAACCACTGAAACCTTTGAAGAGGGATTAATAAAACTCTTTTACAGAATGAGAAAGAAGGAGAAGGAAGAATGTTGTCGGAATTCTGTTCTCAGAATTCTTGAGAAGACTGTATGAAGAACAACCTATTAGATGTTCTACAGGATCTGCTCTTGATTAACCCCTGCTTTAGATAGTGATGAATTGCTAGTGCTTTGTATGTCAGATCCTTTCTACTTCTGCTGATTGAGATCTGGCTGCTAAGAGATTGTGATGAAGAGCAGTTTTTAGATCCCCTATTCTATTAGATGAAGAACCACAGAGCTTTCTTTTCTTTTCTCTTTTCCGTGTTAGGGTTCCTGAGAGAGAGGAAGAAGAAGAGGAATCCCTAGTGAGAACGAAGACGGCTGATTGTGATTAATGCTCTATCTATTTCTGTCTTCTCTTCTCCTTTTATTCTCTCCAATTTCAAATTTCTTTCCCTTTCTGGTATGCCCTGAAAAGGTAATCTGCCAATGACATTCTCTTTCTTTTTTCTTTAATTCTCGGCCCGTCCACCTTTAAGGAATATGGTCCCAAGAAACCTTTTGTCTCCTTCTTTAATGCTCCTTTCTATTTCAGGCAATTATTAAGCTGTTGGGGAACGGTCTTAAAGGATGTGGGCCATGAAAGAAGGATCAGAGAGACAACTGAAAAGATATACTTTTACAGACTGTATTCGACGTAGCGTCGAATTCATTTCCTCTCTTATCGACGCAACTTTGAGTTCTTGTAGAAGCAGCTTCAATTTCATCTCTGCTATAATTGAACTCTGCTAGTCGATGTTGCATCGACATCTTATCAACATGTCCGTCGAGTTGATCTGCCTGGCTCTGAACTTCATCTTCTATGCTGAGATGAAGTCGACGTTGCGTCGACATTAGATGTCTTCGACAAATATCCTCTTCTGCGTCGAGTTGAAGTAGAAGCTGCGTCGACTTCTCTAGTTACTTCGACAAGTTCCTGACCTCTACGTTGATATCTATTCGACGTAATGTCGATTTGAGTTTCTTCGACAGAAGGGTTGAACCACTTGGACTTCTAGTCAGAGCAGCGTCGATATGGACTCGATGTTGCATCGAATTCTATTTGACGCAAATGTTAACTTTGCCCAATTTTGCTTCCCTTGTTCTGGTCCTGACACCCTATGTTGAGTGTGACATCCTAAGGCATCTAATGACCAGATTACCCTCACTATACAATGGGTAATTCAATCATAGTAGTTAAAATCACTTTTTATATAATTTGTTAAGTTAAATCAAGGGTTTTTCCCAACAAAAGTTTTTTTAAATTTCTATCCCCCCCTTCTAGAGAATTCTCAGGGGAGTTACTGTGTACTTTCAATTGGGATCAGAGGTAGGTTGATCAGAAAAAGGTTAACACCTTGACCAAAAGATCCTTTCACTCATATTTTATATTTTAATAGTATTTTAAAAAAATGAGTTCTGAGGACTATGCATCCACTAGACCATCAATGTGTAATTGATCAAGTTTACACTCTAGAAGGACAGAATAAAATTATACATGAATTATATTGATGAAGATATCTTTAATATTGTGTTTACAGGTCCTTCAATGCCTTACAGAAAGGATGCTAGTAGGACCTCAACACAAGAATTGGCTCCCAGATCTGAGTGGACTGAAGCTGAGAAGAGTGAAAAACCTGTTATGTTAAGGTTATGAATATATTAGTACTAACTATGTTAGATGACATATTTCAGAAAGTGGTTGAATGCTAATCTGCAAAAGAAATTTGGGATTTACTTTCCAGATTAGTTGTAGGAAGTTCTGATGAAAGAAAGGGCAGGAAGTCCCTTTTAATATCCCAATATGAGAACTTTCAGAAGAAGTCTGAAGAAAATGTTGCTGAAATGTTTGAAAAGTTCAATATCATGATCAATGAGCTCAAAGGACTGGACAAGGAGATCTCATTGACTGAGATTAATGACAAGTTGCTCATATGCTTCCCAAGCACTTGAGACTTAATGATCTGGGCCATCAGAGAGTCCAGATGGCTCAAGGAGATCTCCACAGATGCTTTACTAGGCAAGCTTAAGTCCTATGAAATGATAGTAAAAGTAGAGCTGAGACAGAAGCAAAAGAGAAATTCTTAACTCCTACAAAAAGAACCATTGTATTGAAGGTAGCTGAAGGAGAGCCTTCAACCTTTGAAGAAGAGATGTTTAATCTCTTGGCCAGAAGTTCAGAAGGTGGGTCAAAATTGAATACTCAAGAAGGAAGGACAGGAGCTCAAGTAAATCCAAGTTTGATAAGACTCCCAAACAAGAGGTCATCTGCTTTGCCTGCAGAAAGCCAGGGCACATTGCTCCTGAATGTCCAAAAGAGCAGACGGACAAAACTAGTTAGAAGGAGTATAAGAAGGAGTCCTTTGGAAAAAAGGATAAGAAGAAAGGAAAAGAAGTTTCATAGCCAAAACCTGAAGTGACACAGAATCTGAGTTAAACTCCTCATCTGAAAGTAAGGAAGAAGCTGTTGCTGAAGAACCTGCCTGATGGCTTTGGAAGAGTCCTCCGAGGAAGATCAAGTATCATATTTTGATGACTTTGATTTCTCATAAGATGAATTTAAAAATTGTTGTAAAGAATTTTGCAATGATCATCTAGAAGCTCGGAAGGAAAATAAAACCCTTAGAAAAGAATTAGAAGATACTAAAGAAGATAGTGCATGTTATAATAATTATGAATTAAGATGTGAAATATATAACTTGCAAAAGAAAATAGATACAATAAATGCTGAAAATAAAACACTAAAGGAAAAGCTTACAAAGGCAAGAACCTTTGATGACTCACTCAATGGGAGGAGTCAAAAGCTAAAAGATATCTCAGAGAAACTCTCTAGGAGATTCAAATATCTTGGATTAGGAGCATATTCATCAATCAATAATGGATCTTCCAGCAAACCTGCATGAGAAAATCCAGTAGTATTTATTAGATCTAGTGAGAATCAAGTAAATGAAATCAGTGAAATTTGTGAAGAATTAAATAATCATCCTGATAAAGTTACTGTATTTAATAGGGTGAACCCTAATAATCAGAAAGGAATTCTAGGTAAACAACCTCTAGAAAAACCAATAAACATTAATCAAAAATCTAAAAACTAGAAAGATCATTATGCTTTCTCCTGATTTATTATTCAAAGATAATTTTTTTGCAAATTTTTAGTACCAAGGTAACATGTCTTGGTTTGATAGACCAATTCTCTTCCATCCAAGTGGGTATAATGAAAAACACTATACTCTTTTATATCACCCTACAATGGTAAAAGCAAAGGGCCCAAGGTAACCGGGTCCCCTCTAATGTTTGAATTTTATGTGCAGGTAAACTTAGGGTCCCTTTCTCAGAGACAATGTAGAAAAAGGGAAATTAACTCTTCAATGTGTAACTACTAATAATCAAAGTGGTGATATCTTCTCAAATCCTCTTGATGGAGCTTTCTAATTCACACATATTATCTAGTAAATCTTATTTTCAATAAAATCTATTGCCGAAAAAAAAACACAATTCTTTGATGAAAATTCAAATGTTAATTCAGAGCTGCGTCGAATAGAATTCGATGCACCGTTGATTTCTACTCAACGCCAGCTTCGAGAGCTATCTGGGATAGTTAATTCAAATAACACTCGACGCAACATTAAATTCATATCGACGCTTGCGCCAACTCAATAGTTACTGCATTTATTTGAAGTGACGTCAATTGCCACTCGACATAACGTCGAAATTTCAAGCTCGCATAGAATTTGCTTCTAGAAGCTACTTTAAATTATTTTGGCGTGCTGAATCTATTTATTTTGATGTTGCTCTGAGTAAAACCCTAGGCTACAATGAATCACCTTCTTAAAGAAACACAGTCGTTAGACCTTTTTCACGCTTTTGAATTTTCTCCCTCTTGCTCTCCTACTCTTATCTTCTCTAATTTTTGCAAGTATTCTCGTGATCATCAATGGCCCCTCTGAAGGTCAACTATGGATTTGATGTTGATATTGCTTCCTTCATTATTGTTGCTTAAAACTTCAAAGGAATTTTAGGCCTCTTCGAAATCGCTGGGCACAAAAATAATCTCCACCAGAAGCAAAATCTATGACATCGAATTATATGAGCTGAAAGACACCATCTATATTGAGAAGGATGGGTCACTATGAGGAAGAATTTCAGATACAGATATCCACATTAGAGAGGAGCCGCTGAATCTCACTTTTGACTTACCAGTGGGTGAGGATTCATCTGAACTGTTGGAGTTGGAAACCCAACAAGCCTTGCAGATCATGAACTTCACCAAAGAGAAAGTGATCAATCTCAAGAAGAATGATCTCTCAAAAGAATATATGTTTCTTGCTGACATAATAGGCAAAGTCTTACTACGTAAAATATCTGCTCATGATGCCATTCCCAAACAGTAGCTACAGTTAATGGGTGTGTTGGTTCTGAATAAATAAATTCATTGGGGGAGACGCCTCCTAAAGTTAATCGGTCACAAGTATGCTCATAAAGAAAACACCTACATTCGGATTATGAGTCAAGTCCTGTATCACAATTACCTAGCAGTGTGCAAATCCAAAGGAGCGCTCATTCCTCCTAAAAAACAAATTTATATTGGGATATTCTCCAAGTGCACTCGTTAAATACTGAAACCAGGTCAACTTCCACCGCCACCTCCCTCCTCTCCACCTCTTGAACACCATACATGCCAGATATGTCTGGGTGTATTTCTTAAAAGAGAAGTCAGAAGCCTTTGCGAAGTTTGTGGAGTTCAAGGAGCTGGTGGAAGGTCGGTTAGGCCTGCGGGTGAAAAAATTGAGAACTGACAATGGTGGGGAGTTTACCTCTGGTGAGTTCTCTAGTTTTTGCAGGAAACACGACGTTCGGAGAGAGCTCACTTGTGCCCATACTCCACAGCAGAATGGCATTGCGGAGAGGAAGATCCGTCATCTGATAGAAACCTGCAAATGTTGGCTTCATGCCAAGAGTATCCCAAAGTCCTTTTGGGCGGAGGGAATGTCTTGTGCGGCTTACGTCATCAACAGAATGCCTCTAAGTCCTATCAACATGAAGACCCCTCACGAACTGATGTTCAAGGAGAAACCGAGTGTTGCTCACCTTCGGGTGTTCGGGTCAACCTGCTATGTGCATATTCCTGATGCTCTTCGGACAAAGCTAGATGCGAAAGCAAGGAAACTAGTCTTTGTTGGGTATGATGAGGGGAATAAAGGATGGAGATGCATGGATCCTGAGACACAGAGATCAGTGGTTTCTCGGGATGTGGTGTTCGATGAAGTGACTTCCTACAAGGGGAGTTCAGGAGTTGAACTACCGGAGGGCAGGGTTGATGAAGCAGGGAAAGCTGTAGGAAGTCTTCAAGTGGAATTGCCTGTTTCAGCAGGAGCTCCAGCTGTGTCAAGCTCTGAGATGGAGGATTCAGGTTCTGGAAGCAGGGGGAGCGATGCTCCAAATTCGTCTGGAAGAGGAGCTTGCACAGAAGAAGTAGCTGAGGAGGTGGTTAGTCAGGTGCAACCTCTTAGGAGGTCGAAGAGGACTATTAAGCCACCTGATCGATACACAGGAGGAAACATGGTGAGCTTCGTCTCATGTTTCTTCGTTGGTCCCTTGGATGAAAGGGAGCCGTCGAGCTTTGAGAAAGCCAAAGGCGTGAAGCAGTGGGATATTGCTATGCAAGAAGAGATGGATGCTCTCAAGAAGAATGAGACTTGGTCTCTAGTGCCCAGGCCTAAGGGCATTACCCCTGTAACATGCAAATGGGTTTACAAGCTCAAGAAGAAAGCTGACGGCACGATCGAGCGATACAAGGCTCACCTTGTAGCTCGCAGGTTCTCACAGTAGTATGGTGAAGATTATGATGAGACGTTCAGTCCAGTGGCTAAGATGACCTCGGTTCTATTTGTTATTGCTTTGGCGGCATCCAGTGGATGTGAGATTTGGCAGCTCAACGTTAAGAATGTCTTCTTATACGACGAGATCGACAAGGATATCTTCATGATTTAGCCGTCGGGTTTCATTTCGGAGGATCGTCCGGACTACGTCTGCAAATTGAAGAAGGCCCTATATGGTTTGAAGCAAGCGCCTTGGGCATGGTATGGGAAGATCGCGGAGTATCTTCTATTCTGCGGGTTCTTTGCTTCAGATTCTGATTCTAGCTTATTCGTCAAGAAGGAGGGGGCACTTCGGGTTGTTGTGCTGCTGTATGTGGATGACATGATTATCACCGGGAACTCGAAGGAAGCAGTAGCAAGGCTGAGAGCTGAGCTTACTATCAGGTTCGAGATGAAGGATCTGGGGGAGCTTCACCATTTCCTTGGACTCGAGGTTCAGAGGCGGGAGAGCAGAGTGCTCGTTTCTCAGGCCGGTTATGCGTAGCAGATCGTTCAACGATTTGGCATGGAGGAAGGGAAGAGAAGCTCTATACCTCTGGAACAACATCATAAACTTCGGAAGGATGAGGGAAGAGTTCTATCTGATCCGTTGGTGTTCCGAGCTCTGGTGGGGAGCTTGATCCATTTGACCATCACGAGGCCTGATATTGCTTATGCAGTTGGCAAAGTGAGTCGGTACATGGCGGAGCCACGGAAACCTCATCTTCTAGCGGCGAAAGGTATATTGAAGTATGTGAAGTCGACCTCTGATTTGGTCTCCTATTTAGGAGAGGGTCAAGCTTGGAGTTGCATGGATACATGGATGCTGACTATGGGGGAGACGTGGATGATCGGAGATCAACGTCTGGTTATGTATTTATGACGGGCCCCACAGCTATCTCTTGGTGCAGAAAAAAGCAGGACTCGGTGTCCGTATCTACCACAGAAGAAGAATACAAGGCTTCTGCGTTGGCAGCTCAGGAAGCCATTTGGCTCAGGAGGTTGGTGGAGGACGTTCATGAGGAGGTTCGAGGTCCCACTATGCTACGCGGGGACAATGAGAGTGCTCTCAAGCTGGTTAACAATCCAGTCTGTCACGCGAGGACCAAGCATATAGAGATTGAGCACCATTTCATTCGTGAAAAGGTGTTGGGAGGATCTCTTATGGTCGAGCATGTTCAGAGTGCGGACAATGTCGCAGACATCTTCACAAAGCCACTGGCGAAGGGACCGTTTACACGGTTGCGGAGTTTACTCGGGCTGGTCTCCACTTCCCACTTCAAGGGGGAGTGTTGAAATTTTGAAGTGGAGTGGAGGAGACCGGGTGGTATGGTTTGGGAGACCGCAGAGACCGCGCGACTTGTGTATGATTATCTACCGGTCTGTCTCTAGCGGTTTGTTCTGGCGGTCTGCTGGTTGGCCGGTTTGTTCTTGTTCGCTGGAGTCTATTCCCGTGTTGTTCTGTTTGGTTGGCCTGTCTTCTTTGTTGGAAGACCAGGCGGTTTGTGCTGATGTAACCGTCTGTCCAGGCGACCTGTTCTGGCGATCTGGCGACTTGTTCTAAGTCGGCTAGATGGTTACTGGTTTGTTCCTGGTGGTCTAAGGAAGGAGTATCTTTGTGACCGCGCGGCTTGTGCGCGGTCTCGTGTTCGCGCGACCTATGCGCGATCTGATCTTGTCAGCTGATCTGCGTCTTGGTCGGATGATCGTCCAAGTAGATTGATTGTGCGGTCTGTCTTATGAGACCGCTCGCGATCTGACAGGTGGTGATTGTATCTCTCCTGTGCGGTGATGACATCCATCTACCCGCCTATAAATAGAGGTGCAGGGCCCGTCATTCCTAACGAGAACTGTAAGAACTGAGCCTGGGTTAATTCGTGCGGTCTCACTTTGAGGTCGGGCGATCTCGGAAGTGAGCTGACTGTTTGTTGTGTTCACAGGTTTGCGATCAGCAGGTTGCGGTCTTCTTCCTTGGTGATTCCCAGCGGCTTGAATAAATAGTTCGGCAGTGGTCTGTCTGCGAGCTGGTTTATGTTCGTTCTTGTGCTGTTCACAGCGAGCTCAGCGATCAGGCGACCTTCAACGGTTAGGCGATCTGAGTTGCGGTCTGGCGACAGCTTCAGTTCTTCGTTCCAATAAAGCTCCAGTTCGTGCGGTCTGAGGTGCGGTCTTGTAGTGCTGGAAATTTGTCCGGTTTCTGTTCGTGTGATCTCAGGTCAAGCCGGGTGACTTCTGGAGTCGAGCGGTCTGTGCGGTCTCAGCTTGTCTAGCCGCCAGATTTGTTTTGGTGTGTTTTGTTCTTCTCATCTCCGTGATTCTGATGAATCATGTCTCGCCATGTATGCCTCTCAATGTAAATGAAGATTGTGTTTCAATAAAGTTTCTTGTGTTGCTGTGTGGGATTGTGGTTGTTTGGCTTTAACTCAGTTGATGCAACTCCTGCTTACTCCTAAACGATTCAAATCAAAACTTTTAACACTATATTGATCTCCAACTTTCTTCAGAGATTCAATCTCTCTTGCTTGTGCCTTGCACATCTCTTTGGTGTCATCCAGGCCCTGAGAAGTTACCCAAATTGATCTATTAGTTCAATATTGGAGCTTGCTTTGAAGTCTTGTTTGAGCTTGCTGAAATCTGAGTTCTCTTGATTCAATTTTTCAACCTTCTCAAGTAATTCTGATTTGCTTGCTTCAATAGTGTTTATCTCATTATCCTAATCTTTGCAAAACTTCTTGATTTTTTTAAAAGCTTCAAGCAACTCTCAATACAATTCTTTTTGATCACTTTCAGATTCATTTCCTAAGGCTGATTCTGCTTCAAAATCTGTATCTAAGATTGATACAGAAGTTTTAGTAGTTACCTATGCCGAGAGAGAGTCCTCCTGCTCATCATCATCACTTATGGTAACAACAAACATGTGTTCTTCTTCTTCTTCTTCTTCTTCTTCTGAGCTGGAGAAGCTAGACTCACTATCACTGCGAGTCCTAGTCTTCTTTGCGAGGAAGCTCCTTTCTTTATTCTTTTCTCTGTGAGAAATCTTCTCATCCGATTTCTTATTTTCCTTCCTTTTTGAAGGACAGTCAACAATCATGTGACCTGACTTCGTACATCCGGAACAAATTTGTTCATTTGAAATATGTTTGTTCCGCATAGTATCATACATGTCCCCTTTTGATTTGTGGGGATTGCTGCTTCTCCTTGAGTTGAATGAGTCAGAAGACCTTCCATTCTCCCTCCTTTTCCTTCTGAGGAGCTTCATGAAGTTTTTGGAGAATAATGTAAGTTCTCGTTCAGACAGATCTGATCCAGTGGATCTGGTCTCAAATTCAATAGATTCTGGCTCCTTGCTTTTCTTGAAGCTTTCAGCTTTCAGAGCGACAAATTTTTCTATGGTGAGATCTGCTGCCTTCTTCTTCAGCCTTTCTTATATTCAATTGAAGTTCATGTGAAAGAAGTTTCCCAAACAGATTTTGGGGTTCCATGCTGCCTAGATTCCCCATTTCTCTAATTGCACAGATCTGTATATCACACTCTTTGTTGAGTGATCTGAGAAATTTGTCATTCAAATCATAGCTAGTGAATGTCCTTCCGTATGTCCTTATACCATTCATAATTTTAAAGAATTTCTCATAACACTCAGAGATGAAATCCTTTTTTTCTTGTCTCAAAGCCTCATACTCTTGGTTGAGGAGAGACTTCCTATCATCCCTTACTTCAGTTGTCCCTTCCATATACACCACCAAATCCCACATCTCCTTGACAGTTTTGTAGTGCACTAGATTCTAGAAAGTAGAATCATTAATAACACTTACCAAGATGTTCTTGGCCTTCTTGTCCATGGTGGAAAGTACCATCTTATCTTTGGACATTTCAGAATATTTCTTAGGAACAAGGGCTTCATTGTTGATGGTGGATGCTTTCATTGGATTGAAAGGCCCTTCCTCTATAGTGGTGAAAATCCTAGGGTCAGAAGCCTCCATGAAGAGCTTCACCCTTTCCTTCCAAATATCAAAATTCTCTTTCATGCAGATAGTAACTTCATAGAGCCGAGCTCTTTGTAGTTCTCACCATCAAACATGATTTTTGATTATAAGTGAACCCAAATAGATCTTGTTCTTTAGTTGTTAGGCTAGTTAGAATTGAACCTTGCTCTCTGATACCAATTGTTGTTTTACTTTGGGTCATTTAGACCACACATAGAGGGGTTGAATGGTGTGATAAGTGTTTTTTTGTATTCCTTTTAGGTTTTACAAGATAATAAAGCAACACAAAAAACACACAAGGATTTATAGCGCTTCCCCAATAATGCCTTGGGTAGTCTTCTCTCCACATCACCTATCTAGCAATGTGCTAGACTAGGCAAAACTCCTCAAAAACTCATATCTCACAATAGAGACCCCACCTCAGTCTTCTCCACAAAGACTTACACACAGGATACCACAGACCTACCTCAATCTCTATAACTAGAGATCTACACTCAGATATTCTCCAAGATCCTACCTCAGATCCAAAGGATCTTACACTCAGATTCCCACTGGAATCCTACAGCTCAGGATCCAAGAGCCCCACAACTTAGGCTTATAAGAAAGCCCTACACTCAGATCTCAAAATAGATCCTACAACATCAGCTTAAAAATTTACTGTTTACAATATAACTTAGAATGAAATAATCAAGAATGAATAATCTAGAGTCTTCTGTAGAAGCACATCAGAGAGGATTCCTCTTCCTTGATCAGATCTTTGAAATAATACTCTTGAGGACTGAAATCTTGATCAGGAAAAATTTCTTGCAGAAATAATCTTCTTACTCAGAAAAGTGTTCTTCAGGAAGAATTTGATTGGTTGAGTAATACTTGTGCAAATGGATGAATCAGATCTTTGATGGTACAGGCTCTGAAGATTCAGCAAGAATACTTGAGAACAAACTGTTGCAGCACATTAGATTTCTTCCTTTGAGAAAATTAGTAGTCACCTCCGATGAAGTTGCATTCTCATTTCATTCGCAAAAGATTAGTCAAAGTTAAATATAAAATGACAGAATTCATTTTCAATTCTTGAGGCTCTAAAACATTTATATAAAATCAACTACCTACGACTAGAAATCAAGAATGATTTAATTAAAACCTTACATAAGAAATTCCCTGATTAGCACATCAAATGGTGGATTTCAAAATGAAATTTATGTTAAGGCGCAATTCCCAGCTTTCTTCCCGCGTCTAGCATATATAGAAATCTTCTGGACGATATACTGTTCTAGATGATAAAGGCCTTCTGGACGATATTGCTCTTCTATATGATATAGGCCTTCTGGGCGATATATGAACCTTATCATTGAGATCATCTAGTCGATATAGTTGTGGTCTAGATGACATAGAGGCCTTGTCATCTAGATCATCTAGCCGATATTTGACTTTAGCCAATTTTGGGCTTCATCCAACCCGCTGGCTATCTTTGCAGCATGATCTTCAAACCTTTTCCAAATTACTTACTCTTGATATTGACAAGTATAATATAGTGTTAGGTCATAAGTCAAAAATATGTTTGCACCATGAAGGTTTACACAAGCAAAACACTATTTGAGTGACTACAATCCTAACCCTACATTAGGCATACACTTAAATTATACCTGTCACATCAAACCTAATACATACATCAAATACGTGATGTGTTTATTTTTATCCCGATGGATTATTCAAATTAGTAATATTGTGGTCAATATTCGCAACACTATTGACACAGTCATGTCAAAAAGCTGTGTCGAGGCCCTGTGAGTCAGTTACAAGTGAAACAATGTGATTTTTTGGTGCACAACCTAGATATGTAGGCATGCCAAGGTCGTGTCAAGGGAAAATTCTCATAATTATAAATATAAGTTCATTGTACTTAAAGAACTCTCTCTCCTTCTGGAAGTTTGTCATTTGGAGTCATCGTAAGGACAAAACAATCAATGTAAGAGGGAAGTCCATGTAAGAAGGAGATCAAAGAGAAGTTATATCATATTTTTTATACCTTTTCTATCCTCTCTAGATTTCTCTTCTTCTTAGGTTTTCTCCTGTATTATGTCTATGTAAGCCTTATATTATCATGTTGATATTATACTCTTGAATGTGTTTTAAGTACTTTATCATTTTATCATTCATTATTTAGAAACATTCTATAATTTATCTATGTGGTTTTAACATGATGAATAAGTATTTAATGAGTATCGTATTCATATAGGAGTATTCATATTTCCATTGGCCTCGCTGGACTATTATATCAAATTTATCATAGAATAGATAAAAAGAGTTGCATGAAATTCTCGAGAAAGATTATCATAAATCCTTCGAATTGAGGTCAAACTAAATAGAGTGATTCATGAATCAAGTAAAGTGATGCTTATGGGTTTCCACATAGTGATCGAGCTGGGTTCTCAAGTTGTTTAACGCAAGTTCAGTTTCTGTTTATCTGAACTAAGGAGTGAGGAATAATATAGGAATCATGAAGGTCTACAATAATATTCATTGACTTAATCTTAAATGCATTTATGAGTTTATAGCCTAATTTGTCTTGATTATTATTTTTTTACAAATCATTATTGTTTCCAAATGAACTTCTGATATCTAGATTAATTAGGTTTATTATTTTGCATATTTACATTTTCATCAATAAATATTTAATAAGATAATTAGAGAGAAGTGAAGTATGACAGTTAATGGAGACCCTGAAAAATACAAATTTGATAACATCTTATCAATATACTATCATCGATAGATTCATTTCCCTAATACAATTTAGAGTACGTGTAATCTATCATTTTGTCTACATGTGATTTGAGCATGTCAAGTTTCACAGATTATCAATCTTAGTTAATAATCGAAAAACCATAAATATATGAAAAACTTTAATTTTATTACACTTATCTTTTCTTTAGGGCTCGAGGTTCTGTGAGTAGAACAACGACTCTCCATTAGTGAAGGTCATCTCTAGGATCAGAATATCTAAGTCTAAAGCATTCGACAATAAGTCAAGTAACACAAGATACCCCCTCTTAGTCTGAACTCCATTGAACTGGTATTCAGGTTTCAACATTTTTGGTGCGGTGAGCATGGACTGGTAGCTTGTGAGGAAAAAATCACCTAACGACGCTATGATTGGTCATGCAGAGCATAAAGATGACCAAGAAGATTGTGCCTACCCATCGAGTTCATCACGTGAAGAGATTTCGTGGAATTGAAGAGATCGATTGAGAAAATGTTTTGAGCACTACTCTCACCGCGCGACGAGGTGGAAGAACCTCTGCCACCAGTCATCATCTTGTCCATCCAGGCAGGTCAAAGTCGATGACCTGGCAAGGAAGTTGTCCATGAGGGAGAGGATCAAGCCCTGCATGTGCTAGTCCTCTTCCCGAGCCCACCAGCAACTCGCTACTCGGAAAGCGAGTTTGAGCGAGCTCGGCCTACTCGCCAGATCGCTCCTGTGAGCCCTTTTGTGAGCTGATCCTCTCAGCCCTGGTGCTAGATGGATTCAGAGAGTCAGCGATGAGTTCTTATTATGGGAAATATGACCCTACCCAACACCATAAATGGTTTGAGAATGTCGTCTCGATCCATCAGATGACAGATGCCTTCTGTTGGGAAAAACACCCTTGTGATTTATCTTTCAAATTATCTACAAGTGATTTCATAATCTAGGATGTATTACCCATGTTGTATAGAAAGGGTAATTTGGTCATTAGATGTCCTAGGATATCACACCCACTCTAGAGTGTCAATACGAGTGCAAATCAAGCACAAAAATTCAGTTGAGTTAAACTTGCGTCGAATAGAAGTTTACGCATCTTCGACGAAAAGTTGAAATAACTTTGAATACAAGTAAAAGTAACTCAGACTGAAATCGAAGTATAGTTGAAGTCAACGCAACATTGAGATATACTCGACTCAGAAGACAGAGCCGGTCGAAGCAGTATTAGAAGTCGACGCAACTTCGACTTAAATTCGATGCAAAAGATGAAGTTCAAAGTCCAAGTCATCAACTCAATGGATATGTCGATAAGGATTCGACACAACGTTGATATCTGAGTTTATTCAGTTCTAAGAAGGAATTCAAAGTATCTTCTATTAGAACTCAGAGATGCGTCGATTAAATGGAAAATGAATTCGACGCTACGTCGAATACATATTGAAATAGAACATTTTCTGCTGTCCTTTTCTGATGCTTTATCAGAAGGTATCCAAGGATGTAATTAAAATTATAATGGTTCGTTTATTACCAAGAATGGAATAAAGTACTCCAGAGAGACAATAAAGACATTCCTGAAAGTTATTCAAATTAGATTGACCGGTCGTGAACATAAATAGAAAGAAATCTTTATTATCCAATGGATATTCCTTCTAAGTACAGAACAGAAGAGGAAACAATTTGAAACACTATTCGACAGAGAATAAGAATAAAGTGGAAGAAAGATAACAGAACAATTCAAGCAATTCAGTCTTCTTATTTCTCAAGATCTCTCTCTCTCTCTCTCAAAAAGCACAAGGAGAATATATCTCTGTACAGAAATATACAAAGGCTCGACTTCTTTTTCTTCATAATCTACAACATGAAGCCATCAAGAGTACAGAGAGATAATCAGGATCACAAGCTTACAACCCTTGCATTCTTCTCTACCTTAAGCAAGGGTTCATTCAAAATAGATACCGAAGAACACCAACAGAAGAATCTACAACTTCTTCTTCTTCTTCATTTCGCCCTGTCACATTCTGTAACTTGAGTAAAGAGTTTTTATAATCTCTCTCCAAAGGATTCAGTGGTTCAAGATATCCTTATCAAAAGATCTAGATTGGTTCTAAGAGTCTCCTTATCAAAAGACTCAGTAGTTGGTTCTAAGAGTCTTCTTAGCAAAAGACTCAGTGGTTCTAAGAGTCTCCTTATCAAAATACTCAGGCACTCTGTAGTGTATTCTTACCAAGGTGGTAGAAGAGAGGATGTACCCATAGTTTGGGGAACCACTATAGCTTTTGTCTTGTGCTATAAATTTTGTGTTGTGCCTTGTTTTTTTCAGGAATCTGTGTTTATTTTATTCTGAGCTGGTATTCTGATTGCTTAGTTATTAGAAGTTTTTATTGTGTGTGCTTACTTAGTGTAAAGTTTCAAATCTCTACTCACCCCTTCTAGGAATACTCAGATGTTACACTGTTACACTGTTACACTGCACACTTTTAATTTGTATCAGAGGTAGGTTCATCATAAAAAGGCCAACACCTTGATCAAAAGATCGCCTCACTCATATTTCAATTCTTAAAACTATTTTCAGAAAAATGAGCTCTAAGGACTATGCATCAACAAGACCACCAGTGTGTAATATTAATAAGTTCACACTCTGGAAGGCTAGAATAAAATTATACATGAACTCTATTGATGAATAAATTTTTAATGTTATTGTCACAGGTCCCCCAGTCCAACTCAGAAAAGATACAAGTGGGATAGTGACATAAGAAGTTGTCCCTAGTGTAGAGTGGACTGAGGCTGAAAAGAAGGTAAAAGCCTGTGATGCCAAAGCCATGAATATTATGGTATCAATAATGTCTGATGACATTTTCCAAAAATGGTTGACTGCAACTCAACCAAAGAGATTTGGGAATCTCTTTCCATACTGGTAGAAGGAAACTACAATGAAAGAAAGGACAAGAAGTCCCTTATCATATCCCAATATGAGAACATTCAAAAGAAAACTGAAGAGAATGTAGCTGAGATGTATGCTTGGTTCAGCCTGATCATTTATGAGCTCAAGGGATTAGATAAAGAGATATCATTGATAGAGATCAATGACAAACTCCTTATGTGTTTCCCATGCGCTTGGGATTCAAGGATTTGGTCCATTAGAGAGTCCAGATGCCATAGGGAGATCTCTACAGATGCGCTACTTGGCAAGCTCAAATCCTATGAGCTACTTCTAAAAAGTAGAGCTGAGACTGAAGCCGGAGAAAAGGTCTCAACTCCTAAAGAGAGGACAATTGATCTAATGGCTGCTAAAGGAGAGCCCTCCACTTCTGAGGAAGATATGTTCAACCTCTTGGCCAGGAGATTCAAAAGATGGGTCAAGATAGAAGACTCCAGAAGAAAGGAGAGGAGTTTAAGCAAACCAAGGTTTCACAAAACTCCGAAGCAAGAAATAATCTGCTTTTCATACAGAAAGCCAGGGCATATTACCCCTGAAGGTACCAAAGAGCAGAGGAACAAAAGAAGTAGCAAGAAGGAGCATGAGAAGAAATCCTTCAGGAAGAAGGATAAGAAATAGTCAAAAGGTTTCATTGATGAAACCTAGAGTGACTCAGACTCTGAGTCAAGTTCCTCATCATCTGATAGTGATGAAGAGATTGCACCTGAAGAAGCATGTTTAATGGATTTGGAAGATTCTACTGAAGAAAATTAGTTAACTATATTTGATGAATTTGATTTCTCTTCAAAAGATTTCAAAGGTTGTTTTAAAAATTTCCGTCAAGATTATATTAACAGTCAAAAAGAACTTAACACACTTGGAGAAGAACTAGAAGACCTTAGGAAAGACAATCTGTATTCAGTCAACTAAGAATTAAGAAATTAGATATATATGATAGAAAAAGAAATAGATACATTAGCTAATGAAAACTACAATCTAAAATAAGAGCTTATAAAGGCAAAAGCCTTTGAGGACTCACTCAATGGGAGTAGATCCAAAATATCTCCACGAGTTTCAAACATTTAGGTCAAGGAGTAGATCCATACACCAGCACACTAATCCCTAGCAAATCTTCTTGGGAAAATCATATAGTGTTCAGTAGATCTAGTATAAATAAACCTAATAACAACTTAGATTCATGTAAAGAACAAAATAATAACCATAATAAAATCACTGAATTCAATAGGGTAAACACTACTAGGCAAACAAGAATTCTAGGTAAGCACCCCTTAGAAAATACAATAAGAAATTATAAGATTCTTAATAAAAGAAATTATGCATCGAGTAGAACTTGACGCAATTTTAAAGATGCATCGGCTGCAACTCGACAGAGTTCTGCAAATGCTTCAACATTAACTTGAAGAAAGTATGAGGATGCATCAAATTCTATTTGACGCAACCAATATTCTGCATCGAATTATTATCAACATAACTATGCAGACACGTCGAATTACACTCGACGCAACTCTAAAGATGCGTCGATTTCTTCTCGACGCATGTTTCCAGCAAGAAATTTTCAAACCTTTAGATCTCTCTCTTTTATTCCTACTTACAGCTCTAAATGCTTTTGTTTCTCTAAATTTAGGCACAAGGCCAAACTTTGATGGCATAATAAACCAACACTTCTTTACCTTAAGGTGTATACTGAAAGACCAACTTATTCTTTCATAACTCCATATGATGATAAAAGAAAGAGAACCCAGTAAGAGAGGGTCTATACTAATGTTTAATTTCATGTGCAGAGAAGAGACTGTTCTTCCACCAACCAGTAGTGGTATCTGGGCAGTGGATGCTCCTTGCATACGACTGGAGCAAAAGAATTGCTAGAAAACTACAAGGCCAAGGAAGGCCCTAAGGTAATCTTTGGGAATTTCCACTCTGGTCAGAACAAAGGATATGGTGTGCTCAGGATTGAGGAAATCTCCTTCTCTAAGGTAGCTTATGTTGAGGGTCTTTAACATAATCTAATTAGTATTAGTGAATTATGTGATGGTGAATACAAAGTTATATTCACTAAGTCCTTTTGTCATATAGTTAGCTCTATAACTAATCAAATAGTATTGACTGGACTTAGAAAGGGTAAGGTCTATGTAGTAGATTTTGAATATGCTAAGTCAGAAGTTTGCTTGTTTAACTCCCACCTTGAAAACAATGAATTGTGGCATAAGAGACTTGTTCATCTGAATTTTAAAATAATAACTATGTTATATAAGCTTAACATAGTAAGAGGCTTACCAATTGGTAAGTTCAAGAAAGACCATCCTTGTAGAGCCTGCCAACTAGGAAAGCAAACCAAGTCATC
This sequence comes from Dactylorhiza incarnata, assembly GCA_033032865.1. NCBI lineage: Eukaryota > Viridiplantae > Streptophyta > Magnoliopsida > Asparagales > Orchidaceae > Dactylorhiza > Dactylorhiza incarnata. The sequence continues at coordinate 1,391,408 of JAWHQI010000067.1, forward strand.
ATTTAAACTAATTGTTAAGAATGATTCCCCTAGAATCCTATATCTGTTGCACTTGGACCTATTTGGTCTTATCTCCACTCAAATCTTAGCAGGAAAGTCCTATACATTAATCATTGTAGATGACTTTTTTAGATTTAGCTGGGTGTTCTTTCTAAAAGCTAAGTCAGACACCTTCAAGATCCTCTCAAGATTCATTAGATAGATTCAATCTGAATTCAATACTCAGGTTGCTATGATCAGAAGCGATCATGGTACTGAGTTTGAAAATCAATTAATTTGTACATTCTGTGAGGATGAGGGAATAAGACAAGGCTTTTCAGCTCTGAGAATCCCCCAACAAAATGGGGCGGCTGAAAGGAAAAAAAGAACCCTAATTGAATCAGGAAGGACATTATTGGCTGAATCCAATTTGTCAAAGTCCTTTTGGGCTGAGGTAGTGAATACTGCCAACTATGTTCTGAATAGGAGTCTCATTCACAAAACTAATTGTAAGTTGAAGATTCCCTATGAGTTATTGAACGAAAAGACACATATAGTCACATACTTTAGGATTTTTGGGTGTACTTGCTTCATTCTCAACAATGGAAAGAGTCATCTTGCCAAATTTGACAAGAATATTGATGATGGGATATTCTTGGGATATTCCTCATCAATCAAGGCCTATAGGTGTTAATAAGGGCTCCCTCAAAATTGAGGTGTCAATTCATGTTGTGTATGATGAAACTAACATGTTCTCTAAGTGGAAGGAAACTTCCACCAATGCTATATTGCAGGAAGAAGTCCAACTTGCAGATCAAGTGGAGAGGCTCAGCATCATTGATCACCCATCAGATTGCCAGGATAAAGGCAAACAGAAAGCTGACAATGATTCAGATGACGAATCTGCTGCAGATGAGGATGACATTGGAGCACGAGCTCTACCAGACACAAAGGTCACTCTAGTAAATGAAAATGGTGCTCCCATAGTCAATGAGCAGGAGGAAACTCATGATGAGGTGAATCCACTGACCAACTCAACAAGAACCAGGATGACCCTAAAGGATCCTCCTCCAACTCAGGTTATATGAGATTTGACTGTGGGAGTGAAGACAGGGAATCAAATTACAAATGAGACTATGCTGAATTGCTTCCTCTCACAATATGAGCCAAAGAAGTTTGAAGAGGCAGACAGTGACCCTCACTGGATAGCTGTCATGCAAGAAGAGCTAGCTTAGTTTGAAAGGAATAATGTCTGGACCTTGGTTGAAAGACTAAGAATTACCAAATAATTGGAACCAAATGGGTTTATAAGAACAAGATGGATCAACTGGATTCATTGACAAAAATAAGGCCAGGATTATTGCCCAAGAATATAGGAAAGAGAAGGGAATTAACTTCAACCAAACATTTGTTCTAGTGGCAAGGCTGGAAGCAATCTGGATGTTTCTTGCTTATGCTGCACATATGAATATAAAGGTCTATCAGATGGATGTGAAGAGTGCATTCCAAAATGGAACTCTTCAGGAAGAAGTATATGTGGAGCAACCCCCAAGTTTTGTCAATCCATCTTATCCCTCTTTTGTTTATAGATTACATAAAACACTATATGGTCTCAAGCAAGCTTCAAGAGCTTGGTATGAGACCTTATCCACCTTTCTTCTAGAACACTCTTTTGGAAGAGGTAAGGTGGATAAAACACTCTTCAATAGAGCACATAAAAATCTGCTACTCTTAGTCCAGATATATGTAGATGATATCATATTTGGCTCAACAGATCAAACACTTTGCAAGAGGTTTGCTAACCTAATGCAATATAGATTTGAGATGAATAACATGGGGGAATTATCCTACTTTCTTGTCCTTCAAGTAAAGCAAAATGCAGATGGAATTTTCATATCCCAATCCAAGTATACCATAGAACTTATCAAGAGGTTTGGGATGGAAAATACCTCTATCATGAAAATATCCATGGATACCAATTTTGTTCTTGATAGAGATGAAAATAGTAAGTCCTTTGATCAGAAGACTTACAGAGCAGCTGTTGAGAAAAACACCCTTTGATTTATCTTATAAATTATCTTAAAGTGATTTCATAATCTAGGATGTATTACCCATATTGTATAATGATGGTAATTTGGTAATTAGATGTCCTAGGATATCACACTCACACTAGAGTGTTAAGACCTGTCCAAAGTAAGCACAAAATTCAGTTTAGTTAAACTTCCACCGAATAGAAGTCGACGCATCTTTAACTAAAAGTTGAAGCAACTTTGATTACAAGTAAAAGTAACTCAAAATGAAGTCGAAGTATAAGTGAAGTTGACGCAATGTCGAAATGTTCTCGATGCAGAAGACATCACCTGTCAAAGAAATATCAGAAGTCGACGCAACTTCAATTTGATTTCGATGCAAAGGATGGAGTTCAAAGTCCAAGTCTTCAACTCGATGGATATATTAATAAGTATTCGACGCAACGTCTGTAACACCCCAGGTTTTGCTGAGTGCAGAAGTTGGAATGCCCAAGGGGTAGGGCAAGTATTTTGTTGCAGGGAGCTAGCGCTGGCGCTAGCGATAGCGCAGGCGTTAGCTATCTCGCCGAGTCAGACTCTTATTTCGATGGTGTTCGTCAAGTTGAATTCGTCGAGGCCAATTCGTTGAAGGGAATTTATCAAAGAGCTAGCGCACGGGGTACCGCTAGTGCCATGCGATAACATTTCGTCGGGTAATGAAGTTCCATGGGCCATTGAGTTGTTTTCGTCGGAGGAATTTTGTCGAGTAGCTAGCGCAGGCGGTAGCGCTAGCGCCGACGCTTGCAGATGGAACCAGTTCCGTAAGTGGTGTTTCCTGGACGTCCGATCTTCTTAGATCTTGATCCTTAGGTTCAGTTAAGTGCGTCCTAAGGCTCTAAATAGGGGAAAGATGTTCTATTCTTTCATCAAGTCTTTTGGTGCTTTTGGAGGCTAAGGAGAGGAGTAGTGTTTGGAGGAACAAGAAGGCTATATCCGCCATTGTTGGAGCACCGCAGCTCCGTTCGTTGATCCGAAACCATATCCATGGAGATGACTAGAAGGCGCTTCTTTCTATCCGTGTCCTTCAACCGATCCATGGCGAGGAAGAGAACTCATAGGGTAACAACATCTCTCCTCCCGGTTTTAGGATGCGAGCATGACATCTTTGCTTTTACCTTCTCTTTTCTGAAATTTATGGCACCAGTTCTATCAAATGAGAGGGGTTTTGGTCAGCTTGGTTGAAGAAGAACCATCGGGTGATTGAGTCCATCCCCACATGATTTTGCATTAGAGATCCGCTCCGTTAGTGGATTAGGCATTGTGGGTGAAGCTGAAATCGTGACAAGTTGTCCGATTCAGTGATGTTGCTTAACGTGCATTTTAAGGATTTTCGCTAGAAATCCAATGGTGGCGAAAATGTCATATGTGTTGCCTTTATGTTTTGTGTGAGAATGAATGGTGGTTTGGAAAGGCTAACCTGTATGTTGTGAATGGCTTGTGAAGCCGCTTGTATGTGAAGGTGTGAATTTGTCTTTGTGGTCGGCTGGCTAGCCCGTGAATTCTTGGATTCATGTGGGGAGAGTGTCCCGGCATGACAAGTCCCCTTTTGGGAAAACTGACGAGAATAAGTATGTTTATGCGCCCGTTGGCAAGATGAGCCATGTAAGGGGTGAGGTCTCAGTGGAGTTCTTGGCTTTTGGCTTAGTGATTGTGGCGAGAACATGTATACTGATGTGCCCATTGAAAAGATGAGCCTTGAAAGGGGTGAGGTCTCAGTGGAGTTCTTGGCCTTGGGCTTGCATGCCCGTGGGGAAAAGGTAAGTACCCTTGGTTTGTTGTGAAATGATGATGTGTGTTGTTATGTTAGAAGCATACACGCCATAGGGTGCCTTGGGTGAAATCCAGGTATGCATACATGCTGCATTGATAAACCCCCTTTACTTTTATTGCTCAACATAGAAACATGGATGATGATTGTGATGCTCATGCCTGTCATTTTATGTCATTACTGTTTCTTACATTTGCATACGAAGTGCTGGCTTACAGGGTGATGTAGTTCCCCGGGGTCCGCTATGACGATTGGGAGGAGGGGTGTCGTTATATCATTGTTGGTCAGCCAAAGAAGACCCTCATTATACCACTCTTTGTGATTTTGATGCAGGGCAAAGATCGCATGCTGGACCTAGCTCGCCGGCCAAAAAGGCCTATGCTTCATGAAGTGCACTTATCCTGTCTTCTTGTTTGACTATGCTATCTTCACCTGTTCTGGCTTGCTTGCCGTGGCAGCTTAGGATTGTGATGATTTTTTGGACATTTTCTATGCCCTGTTTGTTTGGCTTGAGTATGGGTTTTGTAATGCCTTAAGGTCGTGGTACTCTTATGTAGATGTGGACAACTTCTATGGTTTATTTGATGTTTCCGCTGTGTTTGTTCTGAGTTTTGAGATGGTTAGATCTATATCACTTTTTAATACAAAAGCTGTGGCAATTATATGCTGTGGGGTCCCGATCAGACCTATATTATATAGTCATTGTTGGGGAGGTGTTATAATTTGGTATCAGAGCTAGGTTAGCATTCTTGGTGATGTTTTGCGTGTTCGGATCATGTTAAGAGGTTGTCCACATAAGAGTATCTTGCGGAACCATGAGTGTCCTTGTGTTCGAGTCTTGCGAATAGAGTTTGATTCGTTGTTTCCTTGCTTATGCTAGGATGGTGGTGACGATGTGGGGATGTCGAGGCGACAAGAGGAGCCTTCGACAAGCAGTGCTACGACCCCAGCCCTTATGAATATGGGCGTGTCCCCGACAAACTTCTGTCGTATGTTAGCGGAGGCGATGGTGGCGGCTTAAGCTGCGGCGATGCAAAAGATTGCGATGCCTGTTGTGCAGGCTGCAACTCATGTTACTCCGGTTACTATGACACCAGAGGTAGGAGTAAGGAAGGTAGAGCCATTAGCCGAGAGAGCGGTTGGGCAAGGTGATCGTCATATGAAGTAATATCTAAGTTTCCATCCTCCGATGTTCAAAAGAGTTGGCACTCCGACGCACGACGAGGATTGGCTGGCGAGAATTCAGGAACTTCTGAAAGTGGCAGAGACCCCAGAGGACAAGCAGTCCCAGTTCGCGGCGTTTATGTTAGAAGGCGACGCCAAGTTGTTGTGGGTGAATCATAGCGGTCGCGATTTCCTTGGATGCCGGTCGCGCTATATCCCCTCTTCGACGAGGTTAGCCCTTCAATGGCAGTTCTTGCAGTTGGTGCAGCACGAGAAGATGGTAGACGAGTACTTGCAGGAGTTTACTCGGTTGGGTCGTTACGTGGGGACAACCATGGAAGATGATGAGGAGAGGGATAATCTCTTCTATCAGGGTGTGAGAGAGAATTTAAGGCAACCTCTGATAGCCTTAAAGAATGTGGGGTTCAATGAGTTTGTTGAAGCTAATTAAAAGAGAAAGAGAAGTAAAGAAAACAAAACAAATTTTTATTGAAATTAAAAGTGATTACAAGCTTGAAAGGAGATTACAAAGCTAGAAAAATAAAGGTCACAAGCTTACACTAGACTATTGCATTAAAAGAAAACTAGAACATTGCATGCAAGGAAGAGAAAGAGAGAACATGGAAGGAAAAACATAAAAAGCATGAAAATGCTCACTAACAGCTCTAGCAGCACCTCCCCCTCTCCAAAATTCTGAACACTGAACTCAAGGAGAACCTCTGAATTTAAAGAAAAAATTTCAAGTTACACGCCCTCGGTCACGGGCGTGACCAAGGGCGTGTAACCACTGTTCAGCTCAGTTCTGACATCTGTGTGGGTCTTGCATAACGGTGCGGCGAAAAAGGACAAGTCACGGCCGTGACCTGTGATGACTTCATTTAATGCTGTGTGGGCATGACTGCGGCGTGGCGGCGAGCAGGGATCACGCAGGAATGTCACCGCCGTGACATTTGGGTCATGAGCGTGACTTGAGTTGACTTCTCAACGACATCTCCTCGTCTCGACAGCATCTTCGGGAGCATCACTTTATGTTTACACGCCCTTGGTCATGGGCGTGAACATGGGTCACGGGCGTGACTGAGGGCATGACTTGTTGTGGACTAGCTCAAACCGCGCGGGACCTATTCTGGACTGATCTTATGATTACACACCGTTGGTCACGGGCGTGACCGAGGGCGTGTAATGCAAATTTTTCCCAAATTGTCCAAAATTCTGCAAAAAAATATAAATAATCTAATTTAGAAACAATTTTTATAAAAGAACTATTTATAAGCTAAAATTGACATGAAAAAGAAAATTTGATATTAAATAATTACTAAATTTATACTAAAAAGGTTATATAAAAACTACATATCAAATACTCCCATACTTGAGGTTTTGCTATTCAAGAGCAAAAGTATAAGACATTAATGCAATTTTTAATTCTAAACTAAAATTTCATTGAGATCAAAAGTTAAGTTAAGAATAAATTCTAGGAGTTAAGTCCTAAATTATGGCGATGATTTGAAAAGAGGAGGAGTGTTTCGGCAATGACTTCTCAATATAATTAATTAGCAAACAAAATTGTAGAAATTATAAAACTAAATTAGATTAAAATTATAGGAACTCTATCTTAAAAGAAACTTTAAGGAAAGTAACCTACTAAATATTGCTCTCTCCATAACTTAAATTAAATCTAGATCAAAGATATTGGCTAAGGGGAGGTTTACAAAGCTAGGCATAAGAAGAGATCTTAGAAAGGAGGTGATTAATTTTATCCTCTCACCTCTATTTTTTTTACTTTTTTTATATGTTTAGGAGTAATGAATTTTATCATGTTGCTTCATGCCATATAATCTTTTAAATTCTCTTCTAATAAAAACCCAAAATATATATGTTTAGGAGTAATAAATTTTATCCTCTTACTCTATGCCATATAACTTTTAAATTATTTTGGGTGCATATGTTTAGGGAATAATGAATTTTATCCTCTTATTCCCATGCCTATGATCCTTTAAAACACTTTTTATACCATCAAAAGAGGTAGGGTAAGGAAAAAGGAATTCTAGCTTATAAATTAAATTATTTTGAGAGCAACTTTTAGAAAATTTAAATTTCCTAAGATCTAAAAAGCTAAAAGAAAATATAATAGAAATCTAAAGAGAAGTCAATTAAAAATAAAAAGAGAAGTAATGCTAACAAAATTCTCTAATCAAGCTCGAATCATAACATAATTCTTAAAACAAGATTACCTAAAATTTAGATTTAACAAACTACGATAAACAAAATTTTAGCTAATTAAAAACATAAAAATGCTTATAAGTATTCTCAACTAAATATCTAAGAAATCACAAAAACAACAAGTAGGGGTTTTATAATTTTTTTTTGGGTTTTGTTCTAAGTTTTTCATATATTTTTTTGGAATTTTTTGAATCTTTTTTTTTTGGATTTTGATAATGAAAGAAAGGAAACTAGTTTTAAACCTCACTTTTTTTTGTTAACTCTTGGACTTCCTCATGAAGGGTTCTCAACGGTACTAGGAGGTATGATGGGATGATAGCCCAAACGTCCCTTTCCAAGATTTAAATTTTTGATTTTCTAATTTTTTTTTTGAATTTTTGAGTTTTGAAAGTGCTTGAGTAAAAGAAGACATAAGAAGATATAATTTTTTTTGAAAGATTTTCTAATTTAAAATCTAAGAACTATTTACACCCCCATACTTAAAGTTAAACATTGTCCCCAATGTTTAAAACTAAGTATGAAAACAGGAAAAAGAAAAAATAAATAAAGTGCAAGACAAAGCAAAAAGGGAAATCAAAATAAAAGAAGAAGGAAGAAGGGATTTCCTGATTTTGAAGTTTCTGGGGAAGCAGCGGTTATCTACAAAACATGTTAGAAGAAAAGGAGAAACAACAAAAAGATAACTTTGTGGTGCCTCCCAAAAATGCTTTGTTTTATGTCGCGTAGCTTGACCCAATTGGTGTTCAGATTGTAGGCAGAATAAATATAGATTCAGTCTTCTCGTTAGCTAGAACCCCTGGAAGATACAACTTAAGATGATGACCATTTACTTTGAAGGATCCTTTTTTCTGGTGGGAAATTAGAATTGTCCTATAGGACCAAACCTCTTTAACAATAAAGGGTCCGGACCAACGAGATTTTAGCTTTCCCAGAAAAAGGCGAAGATGAGAGTTATATAGGAGGACGAGATCGCGAGGCAAAAAAGTTTTTGGAAATTTTATGTGTTTATCGTGATAAAACTTCATTTGCTCCTTATATAATTTGTTGTTCTCATATGCATTCACTCTCCACTCATCTAACTCATTTAATTGAAACTTTCTTTGCTCGGTCGCTATCGTAGAATCGAGGTTTAAAAATTTAAGCGTCCAAAACGCGCGGTGCTCTAATTCGACCGGAAGGTGGCAAGCCTTACCATAAACCAATCGATATGGTATACAACCAATAGCGGTCTTGTACGACGTTCGATAGGCCCATTGCGCGTCGTCGATCTTAAGAGCCCAATCCTTCCGATTAATAGAAACTATTTTTTCTAAAATCCGCTTTAATTCTCAATTTACGACTTTGACTTGGCCGCTCGTTTGTGGGTGATAAGCAGTGGATAGTTTGTGCGTGACACCATATTTTGCTAAGATTTTCGTGAATTGGGTATTGCAAAAATGGGTGCCCCGATCACTAACTATAGCACGTGGCGTGCCAAATCGAGAGAATTATTTTTTTAAGAAATTTATGATGACTCTCGCATCATTAGTGGGGAGATCTTGCGCTTCCGCCCACCTCGACACGTAGTCGACCGCAACTAGAATATACTTATTTGAATAAGAGGGAGGGAGAGGACCAACGAAATCGATACACCAAAGGTCAGAAATCTCGCTTTCTAAGAAAATATTTTGGGGCATCTCACCCCGAAGGGAGATGTTCCCCGACCGCTGGCAGCTGTCGCAAGTACTCATAAGGCTGTGAGCATCTTTAAAGAGCAAGGGCCAATAAAACCCCACCTCCAACGCCTTCCTCGCGGTTCAGTTCGCTTGATAATGACCACCAGTTGGTCCTTCGTGATAATGCTGTAAAATTTTTAGTCCTTCCTCACTCGAGACGCATCTTCTCACTACCTGATCTGCGCAGACACGGAATAGAAAGGGGTCCTCCCAAAAGTAATTATTTAAATCTGAAAAGAATTTCTTCTTTTGCTGACTCGATAATTCTTTTGGCAGGACCCGAGCTACTAATTAGTTAGCCAAATCCGTGAACCAGGGGGTGGAAGATGTATTTACATTTTCGAGAGCAAGGAGGCGCTCTTGAGGGAATTTATCATTAATATCAGCTTCTATTAACGCTTCCATAGCGGGAATTTCTAAACGGGAAAGATGATCGGGCGCCAAGTTTTCGGCTCCCCTTTTGTCTCGGATCTCTAAATCAAACTCCTGCAAAAGGAGGATCCATCGCAAAAGATGGGGATTGGTGTTCGATTTACTTACAAGATATCTAAGAGCAGAGTGATATGTGAAAACGATGACTTTAGAGAGAGTGATGTACGACCTAAACTTATCAAAAGCAAAAATGATTGTTAGAAGCTCCTTCTCGGTAGTGGTGTAATTCGCTTGTGCCGATGTGAGCGTTTTGCTCCAATAATAAATCAGGTGGAAATACTTACTCACACGCTGGCCTAATACGATACCTACCGCAATATCTCTCGCGTCACACATAATTTCAAAGGGTAGCGACCAATTCGGGGCAACTAAAATCAGAGAATTTATAAGTTTCTCTTTGGTAAGTCTAAAGGCCAAATGACATTCATCATTTAAAAGGAAAGAAGATTCTTTCTCGAGAAGATGGGTTAACGACTTCGTGATTTTAGAAAATTTTTGTATAAAATGCCGATAAAACCCTGCGTGGCCTAGGAAACTTCTAATGGCTTTTACATTCGTTGGAGGGGGGGGGGAGTTTTTCGATAACTTCAATCTTGACCCTATTAACCTCGATCCCTTTGCCTGAAATTTTATGGCCAAGGACTAATCCTTATTTGACAATAAAAAGACATTTCTCCCAATTGAGAGCTAGATTCTTTTCCTCACAATGTTGGAGCACACGCTCGAGATTTTTTAAACAATTTTCAAAAGAATTTCCGAAGACGGAGAAGTCGTCCATGAAAACATCCATCACTTATTCTACTGACTCGTCGAATATTTCTGGCATACATCTTTGGAATGTAGCCGGCACATTACAGAGACCAAATGGCTTCCTTCGATACGCGAAGGTGCCAAAGGGACAAGTGAATGTCGTTTTCTCTTGGTCTTCGCGCAAAATAGGGATTTGAAAATATCCCGACAAACCATTGAGAAAACAGTAGTAGGAGTGACCTGAAAGGCATTCTAGGTTTTGAACGATAAAAGGTAACAAGAAGTGATCCTTACGGGTGACATCATTTAGTTTTCGATAATCAATGCAAATCCGCCAACCCGTAACAGTACGGGTTGGGATCAATTCATTATTTTCATTCACTACTACCGTTACGCCGCCTTTATTCGGCATGACTTGTACTGGGCTAACCCAAGTACTATCTGATATCGGCTAGATGATTACCGCGTCCAAAAGTTTGATAACTTTAGCCTTAACGACTTCTTTCCTATTCAGGTTTAGTTGTCATTGAGGCTGGACTGTGTTGCAGGAAATATCTTCGAGGAAGATTTTGTGAGTGCAGAAGGAAGGGTTAATACCCTTGATATCCAAAATTTGGCACACAATTGCGTGATGGTGATTACTTAAGACTAGAGTCAATTCAGAAATTTCTAAATTGCTCAGTTCGGAAACACAATAATGGGTAGCTTAGAGCCTTTTTCTAAAAATAGATATTTTAGGTAAGGGGGGAGTTGTTTTAATTCCAATACGGGTGGCTCTTCATATGACGTTTTTATTTTTATTTTTTCTAACAGCTCGGGTGGTGTGGAGCTAGAGATTTCTTCTTCTAGATAAAAGTGCTCGGTGAGCTCGGAATCGTTACTCGATGTGGAGACTAACTTAGGAAGAGGATATAAATCATTTTCAAAACATTCTTCTAAGTAAAAACACGAATTGTCATTCTCTAAAGTGTTTCGCATCGAGGGATTTATACTAAAAGTAACTTCATCATCTCCAACCGTAGGAGGAGCTTTCTGTTACTTACGTCGGTAATTGCGCGGGAGGTGGCAAGGAAGGGGCGGCCGAGTATGAGGGTTACTTCGGCATCCTCTTCGATGTCAAGAATGAGAAAGTCCACCGGGAAGATGAACTTGTCAACCTTAACGAGCACATCCTCCATGATTCCTACCAGATATTTTAATGAATGATCTGCGAGTTGAATACTCATTCGGGTGGGTCTAGGATTTCCTAGACCTAACTTTTGAATAATGAAAAAGTCATGAGATTTATGCTTGCTCCAAGATCGCTAAAGCGTATTTTACTAGCGAATTGCCAAATAGCCACGGGATGGAGAACCGTCCCGGGTCATTTGCTTTTTGGGGCAATTTGTTAAGTATAACCGCGGAGCACTCTGCGTTTAAGGAAATATGCAAAATATCTTCTAATTTCTTCTTATTGGAGAGCAACTCCTTAAGATATTTCATATACTTCGGCATTTGAGAGATATCATCGCAGAAGGGTACATTAATATGAATTTGTTTTAAGATTTCTAAAAACTTTTTATAATTTTTCTCGGCGCACTCGCTCCTAAGCTTAGACGGATACAAAATATTTGAACTAAAAGTGTGCAGAGCTAACATAACGGGCAAATTCGAAGATACAATAGGAGTAGATGGAGGAGAAGTAGTTACCATGGGTTCATTCTGTTTTGAGACCACCTCCTTTCCACTGCGGAGAGTAATCACGTTCGCACTCTTCCTTGGATTTGGCTCCGTATTTCTCGGTAGTGCTCCTTGCTGATGCTCAGAGAACATTTTCGCTAGCTGGTCCACTTGATTCTCTAAATTTTTGATCGATCCGGTGAGGTTCCGGATGTTCGTTTCATTTGTAGCAACATATTTTGCAAAGACCTCTTCAAGCAGAGAGGGCTTTTGCTGTTGCGGTGGAAAACCGGGTGGATTAAAGATTAGAGGGGGAGTTAAATTAAGAAGTTGATTAGGAGGTTGATTCATAATTAAAGGATGCTGAGCATTTCCTTGGTTGCTCCACGAGAAATTTGGATGGTTCCTATAACCCGCACTGTAGGTATTGTTGTACGGAGCAGAGTTTGGGTTATAGGAAGGCCGAGGCGGATTTCCCATGTTGTCAACCTCCTCTTCAATTAAAACATTATTAGCCCAAGGAGGAGTGGCGGAGGAAGCAGACATCTCTGCCACTTGCTTTGTTAAGTGCTCAACTTGTAAAGCTAAAGAAGAAGTAGCATCTATTTCAAAAATACCGGCTGGCTTATTAGGCCGCGCTCCGGGCAGATTCCATTGATAAGCATTCATGGCCATTTCCTCAAAAAGCTCTTGAGCGGCCTCTGGGGTTTTCCTATTTAATGTACCCCCGACGACCGCATCAATCATTTGCCTAGTTTGGAAATTCAAGCCATTATAAAAAATTTGCACTTGTTGCCAAGCAAGAAGTGCATGGTGAAGGCATCTACGCAAAAGCTCCTTGAAGCGCTCCCATGTATCATAGAGAGTCTCCGAGTCAATTTGCATAAATGATGCAATATCTGTTCGCATTTTGGTGGTCTTTGTAGGCTGGAAATATTTAGTGAGAAATTTTTCCGCCATATCGGCCCATGTAGTGGACTCCCTAGGAAGTGAGCCCAACCACTGCTTGGCCTTAAACTGCAAAGAAAAAGGAAAAAGACATAATCGAATGGCGTCATCGGTAATGCCATTAATTTTAAAAGTGTCGCATATTTTGAGAAAATTAGAAATATGACAATTTGGATCTTCGTTCGGCTGACCATCGAAGGTCACTGATTGCTGCACCATTTTTATGATGCTGGACTTGATCTCAAAGTTATTGTTTGCCAGCGCGGGGCGAACAATACTTGACTGTGTGCCTTCTATATTTGGCCGCACATAATAGGACATGGTCCGTTGCGCGACCTCATTAGGATTTGGCGCGTTAGGATTAGGAAGATTAAGATTGGGATCCATATTTGCTGTGTTAGTGTCCCCGATCGACTCTTCGAATAATAAGTGTATTTCCTGATCACGAGAATGATAGCGCCGCGAAAGGGTTCGCTCAATCTCTAGATCAAAAGGATTATTCGAAGTGCTACCTTGGGTCATACATTATAAAGGAATAGGGAAAGAAGAAAGAGAAAAGAGAGAATAATAAAACTAAAAATAAAGAAAGAGGAAAACTTGATTATTATATATATATATTTTTTCTTTTAGGTGGATTAAGTTAGTCTTGGACTTCCTGAGGTATACCCTGTGAAGGGTTCTCACCGATACTAGGAGGTGTGATGGGGTGATAACCCAAACGTCCCTTTCCAAGATTTAAATTACACCCTTAAGATTTTCGAAATTAAAAAAAAGTAAAATAAAATAACATGATAAAATTAATAGCTATCCTCTTTTCAAAATATCTACGCAAAGTCCCCGACAACAACGCCAAAAACTTGATACGAATAAATCTACTTCTTACTTAGAGATTTGGATTCAAGAAAAAGCGAAGAAGATTGATGATGTTTTCCAAACTATATTCATTAAAGGCAAGTGTACCTTATCGTCTATAGTATAGGATATTTTGAAAAATACCAAGGTCGTATTCCTCGGGGCGCGTTGATTACTTCTACTTCGAGGAGATCACTATTATCTTATCTAATGATTTTTAGGGTTTGTTTTACTTAATTGAAAGAGACAATTTGCAAACTAAAGAAGTTTTAAAAAATGGTAAAAAGGATTAGTGCTCAATCTAAAGTCACCTTGGAGTGAGAATAATCAAGAGAAGGCAAAAAATAATTCTAATTCTATTTAAGTAAACTACATGACCGTGGTGGTTCACGAAGCTCGAACATGCCTCTCTCGAGGGAAATGCCCAACTAAGTTTAGGAAAAATCAACCGAACTCTTGTTCTATAATCGATTACCTAAAACTTGCTTTACGTTGTGAACCCCTCTATTGGATTTGACTCCAATCCGGGAGATTTATGTGATCCTCTCTCGAGGGCTGCGTGCAACTCTCTTTACTCTTGAATGGCCGATTCATACTTTGAGCCTCTCGGCTAGCTAAGTATGAAAACTTAAACGATAACCATATATCGAAAATATGGTTTCGCTAAATAAAAATCAAGAGTAAATCAAGTGTTTACAAAAATGGAAAAAGAGAGCTTTAGAAATCATAATTTGATTATCTCATTCTCGGATCATTTTGATCGAGCACTAATGAGAATTAGTTAATCATAGTGGAGGGGAAAAAGAGAGAAAAATAAAATTGCATGAAGAAAAGCTAATTAAAAGAGAAAAAGAAGTAAAGAAAACAAAACTAATTTTTATTGAAATTAAAAGTGATTACAAGCTTGAAAGGAGATTACAAAGCTAGAATAATAAAGGTCACAAGCTTACACTAGACTATTGCATTAAAAGAAAACTAGAACATTGCATGCAAGGAAGAGAAAGAGAGAACATGGATGGAAAAACATAAAAAAGCATGAAAATGCTCACTAACAGCTCTAGCAACACCTCCCCCTCTCCAAAATTCTGAACCCTAAACTCAAGGAGAACCTCTGAATTTATAAAAAAAAAATTCAAGTTACACTCCCTCAATCACGGGCATGTAACCACTGTTCAGCTCAGTTCCGATAGCGGCGTGGGTCTTGCGTGACGGAGCGGCAAAAAGGGACAAGTCACGGCTGTGACATTTGGGTCACGGGCGTGACCTATGACAGCTTTATTTAATGTTGCGTGGGCTTGACTACGGCGTGGCGGCGAGCAGGGATAACATGGGAATGTCACGGCCATGACATTTGGGTCACGGGCATGACGTGAGTTGACTTCTCGACGGCATCTCCAGGAGTATCACTTTAAGTTTACACGCCCTTGGTCACGGGCGTGACCATGGGTCATGGGCGTGACCGAGGGCGTGACTTGTTGTGGACTAGCTCAAGCCACGCGGGAGCAATTCTGGACAAATCTTATGATTACATGCCCTTGGTCATTTGCGTGACCAAGGGCATGTAATGCAAATTTTTTCCAAATTGTTCAATATTCTGCAAAAAATATAAATAAGCTAAATTAGATACAAATTTTACAAAAGAACTATTTATAATCTTAAATTGACATGAAAAAGAAAATTTCATATTAAATAATTACTAAATTTATACTAAAAAAGTTATATAAAAACTACTTATCAGTATCCAAGGCTATAGTCTGATTTCTAACGGCTCATTTTTTGCCAAGAATGAATGGAGTACTCCAGAGAGACAACAAAGACATTCTCGAAAGTTATTCAAATTAGAATGATGGGTCGGGAGATAGAAATAGAAAGAAATACTTATTGTCCAATGGATATTCCTTCTAAGGACAGAATAGAAAAGGAAACAAACTCAAATACTATTCAACAAAGAATAATGATACAGATGAATGAACAGAACAATAACATTTGAATCATTCAGTTTTCTGCTTGCTGAAGCTCTCTCTAAGAAAGAACAAAGAAGAACATCTCTGTACAGGAATCTACAAAGACTTTGCTTCTTCGTCTACATCTATAACAGGAAGCCATCAAGAGTACAGAGAGATAATCAGGATCACAATCTTATAACCCTTACATTCTACTCTACCTTAAGCAAGGGTTCATTCAAAATAGATCCTGAAGAACATCAACATAAGAATCTACAACTTCTTCTTTTCTTTTCTTCCCGTTACATTCTACAACTTGTGTAAAGAGTTTTGAGAATCCCTCTACAAAGGATTTAGTGGTTCAAGATCTCCTTATCAAAAGATCTAGATTGGTTCTAAGAGTCTCCTTATCAAATGTCTCAGTAGTTGGTTCTAAGAGTCTCCTTAGCAAAAGACTCCGTGGTTCTAAAAGTCTCCTTATCAAAAGACTCGGGCACTATTTAGTGTATTTCTACCAAGGTGGTAGAAGAGTGGATGTACCCATAGTTTGGGGAACCACTATAGCTTTTGTTTTGTGCTGTGATTTTCTGTGTTGTCTCCTTTCATTTTTCTGCACTCTGTATTTATATTTATTATATGCTGGCTTTTTTGATTGCATAGTTGTTATAAGTTATATTGTGTGTGCATATTTAGAGTAAAAATTTTAAATATCTATCCCCCCTTTTGAGAATACTCAGAGGTTACACTGTGCACTTTCAGCAACCATTGGCTTACTCCTCTATCTGACAACTATCAGACCAGATATCATGTTTGTTACATGTATATGTGCTAGATTTTAGGTTGACCCTAAGGAATACCACATAAGTTCTATAAAAAAGAATACTCAAATATATAAAGGGTACACCTGAACTTGGTTTATGGTATCCAACAAAATCTGGATTTGACTTAGTAGGCTATTCAGATGCAGATTATGTTGGATGCATGCTTGATAGAAAAAGCACCTCAGGAACCTGCCAATTACCGGGTGCTAGTCTGATCTCCTAGTTTAACAAGAAGCAAATTAAACCTCAGTGTCCACTTCTATAGCTGAAGCAGTATATAGCTGTAGGAAGATGCTGCTCACAAATATTGTAGATTCAGAATCAATTATTAGATTACAATTTTCCTCTTGACAACTCCACAATATTTTGTGACAGCTCTAGTTCTTTTTCTATAGCTTCCAATCCTATTCCCCATAGCAGATCTAAGCACATAAAGATAAGACACCACTTTCTCAGGGAAAATGTAGAGAAGGGTAAGATCAATCTTCAATAAATTTCCACTGATATTCAAAGGTCTGACATCTTCACTAAGCCACTTGATGAAAGTAAGCACAAGTTCTTCATCAATGCACTGGGAATGCTTGATGGATCTCTCTAGGACACCTTTTTTATGTACTCAAACCTATTTTTCATAGAAAGGTATTGCTGGGAAAAACAACAAAAAATTTAAGAGCTGTCTAAGATAGTTCATTCGAATAACACTCGATGTAGAATCGAATACATACCAACTCTTACATTGACATCATAGTTGCTGACTATATTCAGAGCAATGTCAATTTCTATTCGACGTTACATCGACTTTGCATAGCACATACAGACTAGCTTCTAGAAGAGACTTTGACATGTTTTGGCACGCTGAAATCACCACTTTTCGACGTTACGTCGAATATAACCCTAAGTTATGACAATTTGTCTACTCAAAGCAACTCAGTCGTTAGAAACCCTTGTTCTTTCAAATTCTCTCTCTCTCTTTCGTTCTCCTCCATTTTCCTCTCTACTTCTCTCTTTCTTTCTCCGTGCAGGTACCCACAGGTAATCGAGGGCTTCCCCTCAAGATAAAAGAGACCTTATGGAAGTAGTTGATCTTACCTTAGAGACACTGTTGTCTCAGTTTAGCTCTCTATATCTTGAATTTTCTAGACTGCTACCGCAAATTGTGTGCTCAATATAGAAGGCTACAGAACATTAGTCCTAAACATAGAAGGCTACAGAACATCATTGCTCAAACAAAAGCCCTTGAAGAAGAGGAGAGGTTGTCAACACTGCCTGCTGATGTCTTTATATCTTTCTTCAAATATATAAAGCATGGGGAGAAATGTGATAACAAGCCCCCTCAAGATTCAGTACACACTACAACTCTCCCCATGTCTTTTGTTTCTAAAGGAGAGCCAGCCATCACCTCTAAGCTCCTTCTAATACCTGCATCATATTCTCCTCCCAGAACCTAATCTTCAATTCAGGGAGAGCCATCCAAACAAGGGGAGGATGATTTCTTCTCAGATGATAATGACTACCTAAAAAGTCTGAAGAAATACTCAGAATGGACTGATTTACCCATTCCTAGAACTTCAGACTTCAGGCCTTATTCTGAAGAGTCAATAATAGCATCACCTCTAGTCAAGCCTGCTGCTCAGGTCCCTGAATCTGCTCCATCTTCTCCAACACCAACTCAGCTCCCTTCAACTCCTACACTAGCTCAGCTCCCCCCTTCTCCTACACCAGTACCCATTCCAAAAGTCCCAGCACCAGCCTCCAAAGGAAGACCTTCATTCAGAGGAAGGGGACATGGAAGAAATTACAGAGGAAGGGGAAAAGAATTTAGAGGAAGGGGATTTGGAAGAGACATACCTGTTTGGGAAAGGTATATAAAAGAACAAAGAAAGTAGTTCAAGAAGGACAAATCTTATTACAAAACCTATGAGAATGTTGAAATCCCTAAAATAGAATGGAGGTATATACTGACACAAAGCTTGATAGAGTCCTAGATGAGATTAGAGAAAGGGATCAATATAAGTTTGAAGCATCTCAAAGAGAGCTGGAAGAAAAGAGAAGGTTGTTCATTGAAATGCTGAAGAAGGCCAAGGATGCTGTGGAAAAAGAACAATTAAAGGAGACAATTCAAATTCCAAGCACACTATTTGATCCTACAAAGTATGTTGCCAAGAATCCTCATGCAAAAGTTCTGGATAATAAAGGGCAACTTCACAAAGGAGGCCTTTGATGTTATAAGGATAAAGCAGAACAACCTCTTTATAAGAGAAAGAAGATTGTGTTTAAGTTAACTCCAACTCTTGGAGTCATACAGTCTACTTTTATAGTACATGATCTAGAAGAGCTAGATATGGAAGAAATTAATTTGATGACTGCTAAAGTCATTGGTCTGGGACTCAAACTCAGTGATGTCTATCCTGAAGCAGAATCTGATCTGAGAAGCTTTTTAAGGGACCTAAAAGAATTCAGAAGAATCCAGAGAAGGCCATCCCGACAAACTTCAAGTATGTGGAAAGAAAATTCAGAAAGGTCTATGAGGCCTTATTTGCTTTTCTCAAAGAGAGAAAGTAGATCATTTCATGAGTAACAAACTCTGATAAACATTAACTTATATTAATCAGGAGTTTCTTAGTTTACAAGGTCATTCTGTCTATGTTATATTTGTATGTACCTTGTCTTTATTTAACAACATGTTTGAAATCACTTAAATTATTTGTAAAATCTGTTAAGATAAATAGGGGAGATTATTGGGAAAAACACCCTTGTGATTTATCTTATAAAATATCTATATGTGATTTGATAATCTTAAATGTATTACCCATGTTGTATAGAGAGGGTAATTTTGTCATTAGATGTCCTAAGATATCACACTCACACTAGATTGTCAAATCTAGTCCAAATCAAGCACACAAATTTAGTTTAGTTAAACTTGCATCGAATAGAAGTCGACGCAACTTTGATTAAAAGTCGAAGCAACTTCAAATACATGTAGAAGTTACTCAGACTAAAATCAAAGTATAGTTGAAGTCGACGCAACGTCGAGATATACTCGATGCAGAAGACAGAGCCAGTCGAAGTAGTATTAAAAGTCGACTCACCTTCAACTTGAATTCGACGCAGAAGATGAAGTTCAAAGTCCAAGTCTTCAATTTGACGGATATGTCAATAAGGATTCGACGCAACGCCGATAAGTTTTCGACGCAACGATGATATCTGAGTTTATTCAATGCTGAGAAGGAATTTGAAGTTGCTTCTATTAGAACTCAGAGGTGCGTCGATTAGAAGGAAAATATAATTTGACGCTACGTAGAATACAGATAGAAATAGAACATTTTTTGTTGTCCATTTCTGATGCTTTTTCAGAAGGTATCCAAGGATGTAATTCAAATTCTAACGATTTGTTTATTGCCAAGAATGGAATGAAGTACTACAGAGAGACAACAAAGACATTCTTGGAAGTTATTCAAATTAGATTGATGGGTCGTGAATAGAAATAGAAAGAAATCTTTATTATCCAATGGATATTCCTTCTAAGTACATAAAAGAAGAGGAAACAATTTGAAACACTATTCAACAGAGAATAAGATTAGAGAGGAAGAAAGATAACAGAACCATTCAAGCTATTCAATCTTCTTCTTTCTCAAGCTCTCTTTATCTCTCTAAAAAAGAATGAGGAGAATATATCTCTGCATAGGAATATACGAAGGCTCGACTTCTTCTTCTTCTTAATCTACAACAGGAAGCCATCAAGAGTACAGAAAGATAATCAGGATCACAAGTTTACAACCCTTGCATTCTTTTCTACCTTAAGCAATGGTTTATTCAAAATAGATCCTAAAGAACACCAACCGAAGAATTTATAACTTCTTCTTTTCTCCCTGTCACATTCTGTAACTTGAGTAAAGAGTTTTTAGAATCCCCCTCCAAAAAATTCAGTGGTCTAAGATCTCCTTATCAAAATATTTAGATTGGTTCTAAGAGTCTTCATATCAAAAGACTCACTAGTTGGTTCTAAGAGTCTCCTTAGCAAAAGACTAAGTGGGTCTTGGAGTCTCCTTATCAAAAGACTCATGCACTATTTAATATATTCCTAACAAGGTGGTAGAAGAGTGGATGTACCCATTGTTTGGGGAACCAATATAGCTTTTGTCTTATGCTGTGAATTTATATGCTATCCCTTTACTTTTTTTTTTATTTTAGTAATCTGTGTTTATTTTATTCTGAGCTGGTATTCTGATTGCATAGTTAATAGAAGTTTTTATTGTGTGTGCTTACTTAGTGTAAAAGTTTTAAATCTCTATTAACCCCTATTTTAGAGAATACTCAGAGGTTACACTGTTACACTGTGCACTTTCACCTTCAAGTGCAGGTTAATCTCCATTTTCTTCAAGGGAAAGACGACAGATTAGTTCCATCAATTGTCTCCAAGCACGATCTACTACTTCGAAGATATCCGAAGTGGATTCCTACTGCATTTTGCAACCTCAAAGAAGAGGAAAATAGGGGTTGAAAATCTGTTCCTTGTCAAGAAGGGATCTAGGGAGTCGCTGGGGAGTTATATCGATTGCTTCGAAGAGGAAGTCCTAACCGTCCAGGAAGTGCCAGGACACACTCTCTAGCTTGATCTCATGTTTGGATTGTTGGAGGGACTCTTCAAGATGGAGTTGGCACATATCCCGCTGATGTATTTCTAAGATCTCATTGACCGTACAGGGCGACACATTAAGAGCGAGGCTACCAATCACAGTTTTGTGGAGAAGTTAGCAAAGATTGCATGAGAAGAGGAGGAAACAATGACTGACATGAAGAGAGAAAAGTCGAGGAGGCAAGAATAGGAGGCCTTTAGAAGGTATTGAGCAACAAATGCATGAGATGAGGTTTCAAAGCCTGACTAATCGGCAAGGGTGAGGGACGACAGTAGGTTCGCACCAAGGGGGTCAGGGGAGGAGATTTTACCTCAATCATGGAGCTCGTTTCAACTCACCTGAGAGGAGGCCGGGGCCATAAAGGCAAAATCAATTTTCTATGTGGGAAGCAAATGTGATTGGTAGAGGCTGAGGTCATGGAGGAAGAGCCCGACAACAAATAGAATGGTAGAGAGGAGGGAAATTCCCTATTATAACTTCCATTTAGTGGAAGGGCATGCGACGACATCTTGTTTAGAATTCTTGGAACTCAGAAGAGAAGGTATAGGAAGAGCCCAGGGAGGGCAGAAAGAGTAGGGAGGAGGAGAAGAAAGGAGAGATGAAGGATTTGGAGGTCAAATCCCGAGAGGATGCGAGGACCAGGGTTACCAAAGAGGTCGAGGAGGAATCAGAGTGATCCACGAGGGAGTGGGTTTGGAGGACACAAAGAAAGGAAGCCTCCACATGGTATATCGCCGGAGTGTGGCGTCCACCTCATTGACTCCACCCCTGATCAGGGAAATCACCTTCTCGTCAGAGGATATGCTGGTGAATGAGAACCCATTTCACGATGCGGTAGTGATCGAGGCCATGGTCGAGAAATTCATAGTCTCCTAGATCCTTATGGATAATAGGAGCTCCATCAACATTGTCTTCAAAAAGGCTTTTGACGCCATGGCCGTTGAAGACAAGAGGGTCACCACCACTGATGGGCCTCTCTTCGGTTTCTTCAGTGAGAGGAAGGAAGTTGAGGGAGGAGTGGAGCTCCTCGTGACATTGGGAGGAACATCCAAAATTTGTCGATTTGCTATCATCGACACACCCAGCAGCTACAATGCCATCTTCAGGAGACTTCTTTATCAACTCCTTCCAGTGTGTGCCCAATGTTGAACTCAAATACCATGGTTCAACCTCTAAACCTGGAAATCACGGTTTGAGAGGAGTTCAGACTAGTGTAACTTGCTTGTACTTCTACTGAGTTAAGCCACTGGGCCAGACACTCAGAGTAGAGAACCTCACTCACAAAAGGTAGAAAACTAGGAACAGATCGCGCGAGCTATAGCGAGGAGGTCCTGCGATAAACCCAAAAGATCAAAAGAGAGCTTCCCCTGCCAAACCAATGTTGAGTCGGGCACCTTGGAGGGTATTGGAGAAAATTATATTATTAGCCTAGTAATCCCTAGCTAACAGTTCTCGCTAACATCCTAAGGAAAGCGAAAGCCCAGAAAAAAGTCCTCTCCAAAGGTGCCCTCGGGGGGCTATTTATAGTTTTCTCAAAACGGTCTACAGATTGTGGAATCCCGCTTTTTGGTTTTACTAAATACAACCCAAATTGGTCTGCTAACAGTAGAATCTGCTGTTTGGAAGGGTTAATTGCTGGCCACAATGTGCTTTCCAGGAAAAAATGGGTGCCCCCCTAAGGAGTGAATCCAAGCTACTCGAGGCGTGCTCGCCTGGGGGTGGCAACTACCCGATGTGACTAGTGTTGGAACATGGTCTTCCACATCTTCTAGGTTTGAGAATAACAAATCCTATGTGTATTTGATCTTGTGTGTTTAAGTGTGCCGGATAACAAAGTCCACATGACTCAAGGATTACATAAGAAGGTTGCCCCCAAATTTGAGCCATCAAATCCAAAACTCCCACTAGCGCCGGCGGTAGCACCTAGCGCCTGGCGCTAGCGATGAATAGCGCAATTCCGGGAGCACATATAGAAGGAGCTAGCACCTAGATGTATCCGATAGCGCAGGCGGTAGCGCGGAGCACAGAAGGCAAGGGAGAAATGTTTCCTCGGATTGAAGATTCTACCACGTAGAATATATCCTAAAATGGCATAGCACCGGCGGTAGTGCTAGCGCAGGCGCTAGCGCTAAGGCTATAAAAAGGACCCCTTAGCTCCGTCTTCTTCATCCTCTTGAGATTCAAAAAATTCCAGAGCTTCGTGCCACAGCATAAAGAGGAAGGTTCAGAGAGATACTCCCACCAAACGCTTAGAGAGTTTCTGAAGGAAGACTTCGTCACGCTATATCCGAAGAGGGATCGCTTCAATCTCGCTTATTCTACATCGATCGTTCATCTCCGATTTCAGAAGTTTCTTAGAGGGAGTTCTTAATATTGTTGTTGTTATTTAATTTCATATCTTTTGTAACCGTTAGAGAATTCGCCTCGTGTTGGCGACTAGGTCTGGATTGGACTTAGGGCAGAAATTCGCCTCATGTTGGCGACTAGGTCTTATGTGTAGGTCTAGGGGGTGCTCGAGGCCATATCCAGGGAAGTATTGGCTAGAGCGGCTTGAGGCCGTATCCGGGGAGGATAGGCCAGGGCCACCAGTTCGTGGGAATACGAGTCGGGATAGAAAACGAAAAAGAGTTTTTTTATTATTCGCCTTAGATTTCTAGCGTCATAGAAATCTAGTTTTGTAAATCATTTTTATTAATAGTAATCATGTCTCTCCTTTTGTAATAAAAAGATTTTTTCTTCATTTCTCTAAATTATTTATTATCATCTCTTTTATTATAAAATAATTTAGATCTTTATTCAAAATCACTATTTTAATCTCTTATTATTTCAAGTATTACAAAATATAATATAAGCTTTTAAAACCCTTATTCATCCCCCTTTAAGGGCGCCTACCGGTCCAATAAGTGGTATCAGAGCCAGGTTTTTCCAAATTGGCTTAACAACCAGGAATAATGGCGTCTCATGATCTCGCTTCTATTAGTGGGGGAAATTTTTATGAAGAAGAAAAATCTCTTGCACCACCTTTATTTGAAGGAAGAAATTATAAAGGGTGGAAATTGTTAATGGAAAGGTTTATTAAAACATTAGATATCAACGCTTGGGATATAGCAATAACAAGACTAGCAGATGAATCAAATAAACAAGAGCGTCATCTAAATGCAAAAGCTATGCATTATATTTTTTGTGCTTTATCTCAAGATATCTTCAAATTAATATATTGTTTTTCTAGTGCATACAAAGTATGAAAATTTCTTAAAGAATTGTATGATCTTCCTCTCGCAGGTATGGAACAAACACAGGAGGAGAAGAACACTCAAGCATCCACCATTATTCAAGAAGATCTCTCTCATAGCAAAACCATGGAGATCATGGAAATTAACTTAAAAGAAGAGAGCAATACATTAAGAGAAAGAGAAGAAGAAATTCTATCTTCGGAAGAGGAGTGCCAAAAAGATGTCAACGAAACGATATGTTCAAATCTTGCCCCATCCACAAGCGCTGTAAGGAAATCAAAATCCCCTATTTTTTGTACATCTATTTCTACATTACAATTGCTACAAATCACTAAACGTAAGATTAAGAAACTAAAAATGGCTAATGCAAAACTACGTTTAGAAAATAAAACTTTGAAAGCAAATGTGAATGTAAAATCCAAAAATGAAATGTTTGTATCTCCATCATGCTCTTCATTTGAAAACTCTATATCTTGTTTCGATTGTAATAATATTAAGGAAAAATTCAAGGAACTTGAAAAAGAGTTTACTTAAGTAAAAGAACAAAATGAAAAATTATGTTTAGAAAACTCTTCATCTTTGAAAAATGATTGTGCTAAGTGTAAAGACTATAAAATTGAAATTAAAGAGATGGATGAAACATTTGATGAATATAGAAATAACTATCAAAATCATATTGATTCAATTGTTTCCATTCTTAAAAATAGCACAATCGCTTATAATAAAGCTAGACATAATTTAAAGATTAAAAATAATGAATTAAAAAATAAAATCAACTTGCTTAAGGAAATCATAAAGAAAAATTCTCAAAACATACATTCTCAATATAATGCAAAATCCAAAAGCAAGTTGAATATGATTTCTCAAAAGTTGAATAAGCCAAACAATGGAAATAAAAACTTCAAAAGATTGAAAATGAAATTCCAAAATACAATCATATAAAACATCAATCTTCTCCAAACGTAAAATTAAATGTTCACAATTTCCTATGAAAAATACTTTCAATAATCATTACAATCATAATCATCAATATAAAGATTATCACAATGGAAATATCACATATAAGAATAACACTAAACCAAAGTTTGAATGGAGGCCCAAAATTAAAAATGAAACATTAACTTCACATGAAAGGACCCATTCATTACTAACTACCCGCAAACCTACATGTTATATTTGGGTACCAAAAGGAACCACCGCACTTGGTCCCCTTTGTATACCTAAATCTCTTATTCATTAGTATCCAATCATTTGCATGAAGTAGAAATCAACTCAAAATAAAATATCAATTCTCTACTTCATGATATGCGTAATTTCTTTTTTGTTTTTTGCTTTTTATTTTTGTTGAACCATCATGATATGATCACTTTACATAACTTGTGATATGACTTTCTCATATTAAACCAAAATTCATAAATAAATCAAATTGAACTAAGTTGAATAAAAAGTCATGTCATTTTTTCAAGTGATCTATTTACCTTTTTCTTTTTATCCTTCTAAATCCATTTCCTAAAAGTTATATAAATTTGAAAAAACTAAATTTGTTATATGATATTATTAAGACTAAATGAAATAAGTGTCATAATGGATTTAAAAGGTATTTTAGGGGTATTAATTTATAAAATGCGCAAGTTTTGCTTAGGTATTTAATATATTTGCGTCATTTTCAATTACCCCAAGTATGTTTAATCATAATCATGTGAAATCGAAATTGAAAAATTGCATGAATATTATTTCACTTATTTATGATCATTTCACTCATTCATATGTTGTGCAAAACTCAAGAATTAAGGTCTAATGAATATGGAGCTTTAATGAATGTGAAACCCATGTACTAAAATTTTAACTTCCTTAACCTTTTGCGATTTCTTCTCGTATCTTCACTTCATCAGACAGACCTTACATTGCACAAACATAATTAAGAAAATTGGAAGCAAAATCAAAGAAAATCTAGGCTATATGATCAAAATAAGCACTCTCTGTGAGCTAACGCAGGCGCTAGTACCTAACGCCAGCGCTAGCTCAAGTCTCCGATTTTCTAAAATTTTAAAATTCTGAAAAACCAATAAAAATATATTATTTTATATGTACTACTCATTTTTGCAATTCTGCCTGTACTTATTTTTGAAAAATTAAAATACAAAATTACAAATGCCAAATTACAAAAAAATATTTTTTTTGTCTTTGGATATTTGTTTGAATTCTATTCCTATATGCAAAAATCAAATACAAAAATATAAAACAAAAACAAGTATAAAAAATTGTTATTTTGAACTTAACTTTTCTATTTACATATATCTTGCGAAATGGTGATTTGGGCTATCATCCCATCATATCACTTAGTACCGGGCGAACCTCTCACAAGGTAGTCCTCAGGAAGTCCAAGATCAATCTTATGAGTTCAAACTTTAAATCAAAATTATTCTTCAAAATATCAAAAATACTGTATGGACTTCATTGAAAATCAAACATGATTTAACCCCTCATTTAGAACTTCTATAATGTTGCAATTTATCTTTACAAACTACTTTGAACATTGTTTTCATCATGATTTAATATATTTATTAATATGTGCATCAATTATATTGTAAAAGTTATGTAGAACCAAGCTTAGCATGCCTCTAAGTATGAGTAAATGTTTTATTTTTGATAATGATATTTATTCACTCACTTTGGCATTGTCAACATATGTGTTTAATCTAAGAATGCTTGTGTATGTTTTGTATTAGTACAATGAATTAAAATTGCACAAGTATCTTACCTACACTACTTTTATTTGCACTTTTTAAAGTTAAGAAAAGTGGTTTTGATTTCATAAATTATATTGGTTTGCAAAACAAGTGTATTCGGAGAACTTTGTACAAAACAAAAATCATAAAATAAAGTGACAAAGATAACTCCACCAAGCACTACTTGAACCTCTTGATAAGTCTTAATAAGCGTTGTGAGGTTGAGCACCTTGGAAAGAATAGTAAAGTATCTTGTGCAAACCATATCTTTCTCTCAAAATAAAAACCACTTACTCTTAAATACACCGGATCACTAGTTTCAATATTAAAATAAAATAAAATATGTGATCCCCCAAGCACTACTTTGCACCCTGATAAGTTTTAATGAGCATTGTGTGTGCAAAGCACCTTGGTAGTTGTACATTTATTTACTCTATTCAAAATACACTTATGTGCACATCATTATCTTCCATAACACTTCTTCTCATGAGTATTGGATCCTAATGCTAACTCTATACTACTCTTTATTTATGAAATGCACTAGATAACCTAGCATGCTTTCTACAATGTTTGGTATGTTTTGAAATTGTGAATTAAAATAACATTGTAGTAATCTCTTTTTTGATAACATTATTTCATGCTTGGTTACTTTATTGTTAAACTTAAAGATTTTACTTGAACAATGATTTACAAAAACATCTTCTTTATGAAATTTAACTCATATATCTTTTTATGGATCATCATTGATTTCAATAAGATGTTTCTTGTATTTCTATAAGTCTTCTACATCATCACCATATATTTCTACCTTGCGCTTTCATGCTTATATAAAAGTCTTAAATACAAAAATTCCTTTTTCAACAAATGGTAAACTTGCTTGGTAGAATTTATATTGGTTATTCTAACACAAATATTGTAATGCTAAAACTCGGATTTATTAATGGATTTCAAATTAGCTCTGAAACTTTTCTTTAAGAATTCAAATATAAAAACCCATTGGCTATGAAATTATAATTTGATTTAAAATGCTTAAATGTTTCCAATAATTATTACCCATGACTTCATTTCTCACCATAGAGGGGGCGTAGGGTTGTAGACATTAGATAACCTTTATCTCTAGTCATGTGTTGTCCTTAACCGGGGAGGGTTCCAGTGGGGCCTTGCGAGGCACTGGGGGGAAAGAGTGCTAGGGTGAGTTTTGTCTAGTGTTTGCATATGGGACTAACACCCCAACCAATGGCATGTATGCAGCTCCTCATGCCCATCCGTCACTTAGTACGGGGCTAGGGTGTAGATATATTGTCTGGGTAGATTGGTTATTTGGAAATCATTACCTTTTTATGCCTAAAACTCTTATATAAAGGAGAAAACTAACATTATAATATGGATAACTTGGAAAATGTTATATTGTTCATCCTTAAGCTAAAAACTCTGATCTATATCTATAAAAATTACTCTAAAACTCCTTATTATTTCATTCTCTCTAAAAAGCTCGATCATGCCTTTATCTTATTATCAACTTTTAAGTGGTGTCTCCTTACCCACTTTTGCTAATAACAAAAGGGGGAGAACTAACATGATAAATATAATCGGCTATCAAAATAGAAAACTAACATGCTTAATTAAGATGATAGCTTACATATTAGGGGAGCATTCACTTAGGGGGAGCATGTATTTAGGGGGAGCAATTCTAAATGCTAAAATTGATAATTATCCTAAGTCATCACTCTCTCACACACACAGGTAAGTTTCATCATGCTTATATATTAATGCTCTAATTTATCATTAATGGATTTGTTAATATCAAAAGGGGGAGTTTGTTGGAACATGGTCTTCCGCATCTCCTAGGTGTGAGAATAATAAATCCTATGTGTATTTAATCTTGTGTGTTTAAGTGTGCAGGATAACAAAGTCCACATGACTCAAGGATTACATAAGAAGGTTGCCCCCAAATTTGAGCCATCAAATCCAAAACTCCCACTAGCGCCGGCAGTAGCACCTAGCGCCTGGCGCTAGCGATGAATAGCGCAATTCCGGGAGCACATATAGAAGGAGCTAGCGCCTGGTGGTATCCGATAGCGCAGGCGGTAGCGCGGAGCACAGAAGGCAAGGGAGAAATGTTTTCTCAGATTGAAGATTCTGCCGCACAGAATATGTCCTAAAATGGGATAGCGTCGGCGGTAGCGCTAGCGCTAAGGCTATAAAAAGGACCCCTTGGCTCCGTCTTCTTCATCCTCTTGAGATTCAAAAAATTCCAGAGCTTCGTCCCACATCATAGTGAGGAAGGTTCAGAGAGATACTCCCACCAAACGCTTAGAGAGTTTCTGAAGGAGGACTTTGTCACGCTACATCCGAAGAGGGATCGCTTCAATCTCGCTTATTCTACAACGATCGTTCATCTCTAATTTTAGAAGTTTCTTAGAGGGAGTTTTTAATATTGTTGTTGTTATTTTATTTCATATCTTTTGTAACCGTTAGAAAATTCGCCTCGTGTTGGCGACTAGGTCTGGATAGGACTTAGGGAAGAAATTTGCCTCGTGTTGGCGACTAGGTCTCGGGTGTAGGTCTAGGCGGTGCTCGAGGCCATATCCGGGGAAGGATTGGCTAGAGAGGCTTGAGGCCGTATCCGGGGAAGGATAGGCTAGGGCCACCGGTTCGTGGGGATACGAGTCGGGATAGAAAACGAAAAAGAGTTTTATTATTATTCGCCTTAGATTTCTAGCGTCATAGAAATCTAGTTTTGTAAATCATTTTTCTTAATAGTAATCATGTCTCTCGTTTTGTAATAAAATGATTTGTTCTTCATTTCTCTAAATTGTTTATTATCATCTCTTTTGTTATAAAATAATTTAGATCTTTATTCAAAATCACTATTTTAATCTCTTATTATTTCAAGTATTACAAAATATAATATAAGCTTTTAAAACCCTTATTCCCCCCCACTCTAAGGGCGCCTACCGATTCAACAACTAGGTGCTCGCCACTCACCCTAAAAGTGGGATGAACACTTGCTGTCGAGCTCACACTCGCACATTCAGTTAGACGTGTAGCTGAACCACTAGAGGTCTAGTCGAATGGCAAGCAGCTGCCTAAACTCTTTATCGATCAAATATCTAGCCGATCGACCAGTGGTGATTCGACTACTGATGATTTAAATTTAATTTCTTTTGAAAGCTTTTGGAAATTTATCCGAACTAATATTCGTTAAAGGCAAGTATACCTTATCGCGTATAGTATAAGATATTTTTAGATAATATAAAAGTTGTATTTTTCCATGGATCGTGTTGATTATTTTTACTTATAAGGAATGAGCTATTATTTTATGGGAATAAGATTTTGATTTGGTTTTTTAATTTTTAGAGAGTGATAATAAAAATATAATTAAGGCTTGAAAACGGTGATAAGGATAGCTCCCGATGTCGAATTACCTTGAGACGAAAATAGCTTTTTTAGAAGGAAAAGATCTGATTTTTCAATTAATTAAAATGACTTGGCCGTGGAGGTTCCCTAAGTATGAATGCACCTCTCTCAAGGAGTACGCCCACCTGAGATTAAGAATATTCGACCAAACTCTCGTTCTTTAATCGAATCTCTGTAATACTCGCGTTATGTTCTGAACCCCACAATTGGGGTTTTATTCCAATCCGAGAGACTTACATCATCCTCTCTCGAGTGTAGCGCGTAATTCTCTTTACCCACGAGCGATCAAACCATATGCATGAGCCTCTTGGCTAACTAGTGTACGGAAATGGAAATGAAAACTACACATCGATTATATGGTTCCACTCAAAATTTTTCTCGGGTAAACCTTAAGCTCATTAATTGATCAGAAAAGAAAGAGATTTTTAATTTTAGAAAACTATTTATTTGTCCCAATGCTCTTCAACATCGAGTGCTAAAATAGATTAGCCACTCATCAAAAGGGGGACTGCTTTAGTGATTATAGAGTTCATGATAATTTCTTAAATGATTATGAGTGCGTTCAGCAAAAATTAAAGAAAGACAATTAGTAAATAAAAGCACACTAAATTGAAAACTCACACACTCTACAATAATTTAAATGACAAGTAATAAATCTAAGTTAGCACACTAACACACTCTACTTCGAATTAAAACTAAGTTGCAAAAAAGCATAAAAAACTATCTCATACACACACACACACATACACAACCACTCTACTTTGAATTGAAAGTTAAATTATAAAGCAATTAAAATCTAAAACTCATACACACACGCTCTATTTTGAATTAAAACTAAATTACAAAAAGCAAAAAACTATCTCATACACACACACACACTCTCTACTTTGAATTGAAAGCTAAATTATAAAGCAATTAAAATCTAAAACTCTCTCTCTCTCTCACACACACACATTAACATAAAGAGAACTAAATTAAAAGAAAACAAAAATAAAACTCATACATATACACACCATTATAAAGAAAATCTAAAAAAACAAATAAAGTCTAACACTCATACACCCACACACACTAACATAAGGAAAGCTAGGCTAAAAGAAAAAAAAACACAACTCATACTAACACACCATCATGAAGAGAAACTAAATTAAAAGAAAACACAAATTAAACTCATACACACACACTAACATAAAGAAGAGAAGAATTATTTAAGTAAATAAACTATTTCATTTTCAAAATGAGGATTACAACTAGAATAGGAGAGAGACAATTACAATTACTAAAAATATAAAACAAAAAAGGAACAAAGAAAACACACAAAAGCAGCTCACAAACACTTAAAACAAAATACAAATTGTGAACCCTTGGACTCAGCTGAATCCTGATATTTATAGGCAAAAGTTTGGATTTACACACCCTCAGTCATGGGCATGATCGAGGGCATGATCAGCAGTGTGTTGGAGGGGTTAGGACAGTTGGCCTTCTAGATTGACCTAGAAGAGTTGATAGGAGAGGTGACTAAACATGGGCATGACCAACATGTTATGGGTGTGACCTAGGGCGTGACCTGGGGTGTGTTGGTAAAGTCAGAACAACTGGCCTTCTGGAAGAGTTGGCTAAACATGGGCGTGACTATATATACGGCCTCGGTCATGGGCACGACCGAGGGCGTGACTTGTGGCGTGACCTAACAAAAAATACCAAAATGTGACAAAATAGAAATAAAGCTATGTTAGTAAGGAAATAATAAAAACAAGCAATTTATTCATTAATTTACATAGAAAATTTACAATTTTGAATGAAAACTATTCTAAAAACTGTATTAAAA
Source organism: Dactylorhiza incarnata (assembly GCA_033032865.1). Taxonomy (NCBI): domain Eukaryota; kingdom Viridiplantae; phylum Streptophyta; class Magnoliopsida; order Asparagales; family Orchidaceae; genus Dactylorhiza; species Dactylorhiza incarnata. Next base: position 1,423,575 of record JAWHQI010000067.1, read on the forward strand.
ATACGTATAAATTACTACTCATCAACTACCCCAGTGCGGGGCAAGTGGGAGCTACCCTGGGAGTGTTTGCCCCTCTTTCCTAAAGTCGTCCATCGCACTTCTTGCCGGTCCGCTCGACAAATATGGAGTTGTTCACAATCCATGCTCTTTGCGAGTTTTCCTGAAGCTCAGAAAGATAGTTCAACCTTGAGTGTTTGGAGAGGGTCTTGATTCAAGAGAATCTTCTAGTGGGTCCCACCAGGAGGGAGGGGGAGGGCCTTTCCAAGGAACCCCCACCCCATTCTTCTCTTCTTTCGCTTTTCCTCAGATTACTAACATTATGCCGCTCTCCCAAGAGCTCCAAGCTCGCCTCGTCGTAGCTAAGAAAAAAGGCGAGGCAACCTCTACTGTACTACTGGGACTCATCACCGAGCACTCAACGTAACCTACACTGAGGCACATAGAAAAATGAGTTTCTAAAAAAGTGAGGTGAGAGTCTGTGGGAGAGGAAATGACCTTGATCGGGCCCCAATAACAACTGGGTTTAGTCTAGGAGTCGGGGTATTAGACTAGTGCGAGCCTTCCCTTTAATATTCTCGCCTATAACTACTTTCATGATGTTATGCCATTCTTGGGCAATGGGTTTCACATATCAACGTTGCCACGGAGGGTAGTGCAGGGGATCAGCTGGTTAGAGAGCAAGTGGGAGCGAGCAATTATGCCGACCTTGATATCCCCCTTCTTGTTCCTGGTTAGTGAACGTTATTCTTTCACGCACTTAACTCGCACCTCGTGTGCACACTAACCATGTTTATCCTCTCAGTACCCACTTTTAAAGACCTCATGTCGACCCCTCTGTGACCGAAGTCACATACTCGAGACCTGACCTAAGAATTTGCCAAAATAACCATCGCCCCTATGAGCACTGCTGCTAGTGTTGCCGCAGTCCCTGAAGCGCGGGGTCCTAATAAGGATCCTCTGTGAACGGGTTCGGGGAAGTCTCTGGTACTTCCTACCTCATGCCCCTTTGGCGGGAGGCCAATTTTCCTCACCCATCATGACCGCGAGCCCACCCTGCATCGCGAGGGGAAGTCTATTGAGGATTTTCTTGGTAAGGTGGTTCATTTGTGTCTTTCTTCATTTTTCAACTTATAATTAACCTTCTGCTTTTCCTCAGATACTAACAACCCAAAATCTGATGAGTCTAATTATGCAGTAATCTACTTGACACCTCCTTCTCCTGACATAATCGACAAGTACCTGGGCAACCCCGCCATTGCTGCTGAGATGTAGGGTCGAGTTGTAGGCATACTGCAGAAGCATGGGTATATACTTTACGAGCTCTAGGAGGAGAGGTCTTTGGCAGATAATGACCCCTTCCCTCGCATCCTCACCCTGGAATAACAAATGGAAGACCTTGAGGGGTACTGCACTCTGCTCGTAGAGGACTTGCAGTGACTCATAGGGGTGTTGCGGCATCATTGGAGGACCACTTTAGGAGAATCAAACATTGCACGCTCATCCTTCAATAGGAGATTATCACGGCTCGCGAGTATGCCCTTGTGAGGCGAGGTTCAAGGATACAGATGAGCAGTCGGGGTACCTAGGGATGAAATCCTTTGTGTCTCTAACTCGCTCGCAATCAAGTGTTCTTCGGAACCGACTTGCTACTATTTCTTTTTGTTGCACGAACACTATTATTTTTCTGTACTTAACCCCGCCTCATGAGGATTCATATTGAAAGTGCACAGTAACTCCCCTGAGTATTCTCTAGAGGGGGTGAACATAGATTTAAAAACCTTTTACTAATAAATGCAGAAAGAATTAATCCTAATTAAAAGGCATCCAAGATTCCAACTAGAATTTATTTAATCACAAAATAATAGAAATAATCAAGAGACAAGAACAGAAAATTCACAAAAATAGAAGACACAAAGCAATAGTGGTTCCCCAAAATCTGGGTACTCCACTCTTCTACCACCTTGGTAGAATACACTATCACAGTGCCTGAGTATTTTGATAAAGAGACTTGTAGAACCACTTAGTCTTTTGAAAAGGAGACTCTTAGAACTAGAGATTGATTGTTTTGATAATGAGACTCTTAGAACCAAACCAAATCTTTTGAAAAGGATATCTTGAACCAAACTAAATCCTTTGAAAAGGGATTCTTAAAACTCTTTACTCAATTTATAGAAATGAGAAATGGAGTAAGCAAAAGAAGAAGATGATGAAGTGTAATCTTCTGATTTGAAACCTCTTTCAGCAGTCACTGAGGATTATAGGCACTAAGTGTTCTGAATCCTTTATCAGAGGATGAATCCTTTCTTAAAAGAAGATGTAAGGATTATAAGAACTGATCCAGTCTTGATCACTGTATCCTTTGTTAGCATCTTTCAAAGATGGAGGAAGAAGAAGCTTTCTGCAACTTAAAGAAGAAGAATACTGTATAGAGATCTGTCGGGTAGGCTGAGAGAGAGAGAGAGAGATCATCCAAGAAGAAGAAGAAGAGCTCACTCCTTAAATTTTGTATGTATATATTTTGCTGTAGATTCAATTGAATTGGGATTGAATGACTTTCCCTTTCTGATCCTTCTCCAGTTGGAATATACAAAGAGAATTATTGTTCTCTTCCATCTATGTTGGCAGCCCGTTAATAACCTCTTATATAACTTCCAATTTCATCACCCTTGAATCTCTAGAATGATTCTTTCTCTTCTTGTACATGTGCGACCCGTTATATTTCAAATATATTCCATATATACCTTCTGAATAATCATCAGAATATATTCCAGGAAGTTTTCAAATCTATGACTTTATTCGATGTTACGTTGAATAACTTCTGACTTCATATCGACGCACCTTTGAATTCTACTCGAAGCAACTTCAAAATCTTCCTCAGCTTTGAATTGAACTTTGCAATCGACGTTGCGTCGATTCATTATCGACGTATCCAATGAGATAAAGAATGTAGACATCAAATTCTTACTTCTACGTAGAATACCATTTGATGTTGCGTCGACTTCCAATGAAGCATCGACAACTAGTCTGAGTTATCTTTACAAATATTTGAAGTTACTTTGACTTTCAATCGAAGCTGTGTCGACTTCTTTTCAATGCAGATTTAACTCAACTGATTTTTGATCTTCTTTTGACTAGGCTTTGACACTCTAAGGTGAATATGTCATCCTAGGACTTTTAAAGACCATAGTACCCTCACTATACAACATGGGTAATAAATCATAGGGAATGAAATCACTTTTACAGAATTTGTAAAAGGTAAATCAAGAGGATGTTTTTCCCAACAATCTTCCCTTATTTATCTTAACAAATTTTACATACTCTTATGTGATCTCAACATAAAAAATAAAAGAATATACATCAAAGCATATGTTAAAAGACAACAACATGAACTGAGATGGTATGTAGAACTTCTGAATAATAAATATTATGTTCCTCAGAATTTAGTTACCCAAAGAAACATTCTACTTTTTCTTTGTAAGGAATGTAGATAAGGCCTCATAGATTTTCCTAAACTTTGTTCATACTTGAAATTAGCTGGTTTTGCCTTCTCTGAATTCTTCTGGATTCTGCCATGCCCTTTGAATAGTTATTCTACATCAGTTTCTGCATCAGAATAGACATCATTTACCTTGAATCCAAGGTTTATGATTTTTGCAACCAGTTCATTCATTTCATCCAAGTCTAGCTCATTTGATTCTGAATCTGGCACAATAAAGGTTGATTGTGTGATGCCAAGAATTAGAGCTATTTTGAAAACAGTCTTTCTTTTCTTTTGAAATGGCTGATCTGCTACATTTTGATCAAATCCAAGACCCCTTTTGTGAAGTTGTCCTTTATCTTTCAGAACTTTTGATTGAGGATTCTTGATATCATATTTTGAGGAATCAAATAATGTGCTTTGAATTTTGTTGGCTTCTTTTATCTGCTCTTCTTCCACTGCATCGTTCCCTTTCTTGAGCCTTTCAATAAACTTCCTTCTATTCGATCTCCTCAATTTCTACTTGAGAGGCATCATATTCGTACTGATCCCTTTCTCTAATCTCATCTAAGGCTTTGTCTAGATTTGGATCAGTATATACCTTCAGCTGATTTTCAGGCACTTGAACTTTCTCATAGATTTTATAATATGACCGGTCCTTTTTGTACTCCTTTCTTTGTTCTTTAGAATATTTCTCACAGATAGGTATTTGCCTTCCATATTGCCTTCTTCTGAATGTATTCCTTTCACTTTGAACTTTCTAGGAGCTGGTGCTGGAACTTGTTGAATGGAGTGTTGGGAAAACATCCTCTGGATTTATCTTACAAATGATGTAAACGTGATTTCATCATCTAGGATTCATTATGCATATTGTATAGTGAAGGTAATATGGTCATTAGATGTCCTAGGATATCACACTCATATTAGGGTGTCAAAGACCAGTACAAAGGAGTGCATAAATTCAGTTGAGTTAATCCTGTGTCGACTAGAAGTCGACGTAGCTTCGACTTCAAGTAAAAGTAACTTCGAATAGAAGTAAGGATAACTTAGACTGGTAGTCGATATATTAGTTGAAGTCGATGCAATGTTGAAATGTATTCGATGCAGAAGGTAGAGTCAGTCAAAGTAACATTTAAAGTCGACACAACATCGAATTACATTTGACACATAAGGAAGATCTCAAAGTCTACGTATTCATCTCGACGGATACGTCGATAAGGCTTAGACGCAATGTCGATATCAGAGTTCATTTCAAAGCTGAGGAAGATGTTGAAGCAGATTCTATTAGAACTCAGAGGTGTGTTGATAAAAAGGCAAATGTATTCGACGCAACGTCGAATGCTGGCACAGAATTAGAATACTTCCTGGATGGGATTTCAACAGAAATAGAAAGAGAACAATACTACCCCTTGGATATTCCTATCAGGGAAATAACAGAAGAGAAAAGTAATTCATCATTATTCGACAGAAGAATAAGTATACAGAAGAAGATAGACAACACAAATCTAACACACAATAATTTAGTTTTCTTCTTCTCCATCTCTCTCTGAGACAAAAACATTGAACAGATTTCTGAACAAGAATACAAGGCTTTATCTTCTTCTTCTACCTACTGCAAGAAGCAAATTGAAATACAGAGATCATCATCAGGATCAGATCTTTTATAATCCATGCATCTCTCTCTCTCAAGCAAGGATTTATCTACTGAACAGAGATCCATACAAAAACTAAGTTCATGAATCAATGACTGCTGCAAGAGGATTCAATCAAAAGAAACATCTTTACTTTTTCTTCTTCTTTACTCTTTCTTTCACTTTTTGTAAACTTAGTAAAGAGTCCTTAGAATCCCTCTTCAATGGATTCAGTGGTTCAAGATCTCCTTACCAAAATATCTAGATTGGTTCTAAGAGTCTCCTTAGCAAAAGACTCAGACATTAGTTCACAATCTCCTTATCAAAAGATCTAGCTTGGTTCTAAGTGTCTCCTTAAAAAGGGACTAAGACCCTGGTTCTAAGAGTCTCCTTATCAAAAGACTCAGACACTGGATAATGTATTCCTACCAATATGGTAGAAGAGTGGAATACCCATATTTTGGGGAACCATTATAGATCTTGTCTTAATCTGTGCTAATTTTCTGTGCTGTCCTATATTTATTTTGTTACTATATGTTTATTTTATTATGGATTGGAATTCTGAATGCAAAGTTGTTAGAAATAGTTTATTAGTCTGTGCATATTTTATAGTAAAGTTGTAAGACTCTATTCACCCCCTCCCTCTAGAGAATACTCAGAGGTCTCATAGTGCACTTTCATGGAGGCAGGAGGAAGCAGAGCAGGAGCAGGATGAAGTAGAACATGAGCAGGAGGAAGCAGAACATGAGATAGGGTTGTTAATTATTCAGAGACAGGTTTTATTTCAGTGTTCTCAGCAATGGGTGACTTAGTCCATACTGAATATTCTTTCAGACTTGTATAATAGTCATCAACATTTGAGAATAGATTAGACTCCCCCTGAACTAAAGACTCCCCCTGGATTGTAGGCGGGAATCTATTTGGAGAAGATGGTGCAGGTGCAAGGAGGAGTTGAGAAATGATTGTCGGTTCTCCTTCAGAGACATAAGAGGAGTATTAATATTGATGCTCAATAGTAATATAAACTGAATCAGGTCGAGGCCTACTGTCACCCTTCCCACCTACTTTATATCATTGAATAAGGATATAAAGACCTCAGCGGGAAATGCCGATGAACACAGTTCCTTCTCGATTGCTTTTGTTTGAGCGGAGATATTCCTCAACTTGTGATGTTGTACAAATAATTTTGGATTGTTGTCTTTTGAAAAATCCATATATAAAGAGGAGAACTTGGACAACCATGTATCCAAAGCCAAGTCAATTGCTTTAAGGATGTCTCTATTAGAGGACTTTGATTGTCACTGTGTACCTGCAAAGAAGAGAGAAGACAAGAGTAGAAAAAAAAAAGAGAAAGCAAGAGAGCAAGAGGGAGAGAATTCAAAAGCATAATTAAGTCTAACGACTGTGTTGCTTTTTGAAGACGATTCGTCATTACTTAGGGTTTTACTCAAAGTAACGTCGACATGGAGTAGAAGTAGCACACCAAAATAAGTCGAAGTAGCATCTAGAAGCAAATTCTACTTGCGCTCGACATGTCGACGTTACGTCAAGTGGAAAATTAACATGACTTTGAATAAAAGCAGCAACAATTGACTCGACGCATGTGTCGATAAGAATACGACACTGCGTCGAGTGCTATTCGAATGAACTATGCTAAATAGTCCTCGAACTTGTCATCGAGTAAAAATTGATGGTGCATCGATTTGTATTTGACGCAGCTCTAAATGAACATTTATAATTTTCTCAAAATTTTGGTTGTTTTTCCTAGCAATACTTTACTATGGAAAATAGGTTTTACTATAGAGTAAATGTGATCTAGAGAGCTCCATCAAACATTCACAATGCATTGATGAAGAAATTGTTCTTGTTTTCATCAAGTGGCCTAGTGAATATATCAGCCCTTTGATTATCAGTGGGAATATATTGATGAGAGGTCCTACCCTTCTCTACATTATCTCTGAGAAAGTTGTGTCTTATCTCTATGTGCTTAGTTCTACTCTGGAGAATGAGATTGGAAGCAATAGAAATAACACTAGAATTTGTTGGATATTACGACGCCCTTAGAGGGGGGGGGGTGAATACGGGAATAAAAATTCTTTTTATAATTTTAAGATAATTACTAAATTGTTTTATAATATGTGAAGGTAAAATAACAATTTCGCTAAATGAATAGAAAAAATATGATTTGCAATTTTAGAAATAAGTACTAAATTGTTTTATGATGAAAGAGATTGAAATAAACAATTTAGATTTAGAATTGAAAACTTAGAACACAAAATAATAGAGATTACACCAAATGAGAGAAATCAAGTAGACACAAATAGAGACATGATTATATTATATGAAAAAGGTGTTTACAAAAATTGATTTCAATATCGCTTGAAATCGGAGGCGACAAATATGTAAATATTTTTTCCTTTTCTATACTGACTCGTATCCCCACGAACCGGTTGGCTTTAGCCTATCCTTCCCCGGATAAGGCCTCAAGCCGCTCTAGCCAATCCTTCCTCGGATATGGCCTCGAGCCCCCTAGATCTAATCACCTAGAACTAGTCGCCAACACAAGGCGAATTTCCCCCTAAGTCCTACCCAGACCTAGTCGCCAACAGAAGGCGAATTCTCTAAACGGTTACAAAAAGTATGGAATGGAAATAATGAAAACAATAATAAAACTCCCTATATGAGATCTCTGGAGTTGAGGATGAAGGATCGTTGTAGTATAAGCGAGGTTGAAGCGATCGTCCTTCGGATATAGCGTGACGTTGTCCTCCTCCAGAATTCTCCTTTAAGCTTTTTGTGGGAGATCCATCTTCGGCAGCATAACATCACTGGAATTGTGGCACAAGCAACCTCTCTAGGATGAATGATCAAAATGATCGAAGTTGGCTTCAATTTATAGACCTTGGAGCTAGCGCCTGCGGTAGTACTTAGCGCCTGCGGTAGTACTTAGCGCCTGCGGTATCGTTCGCGTGGAGCAGTTGCGAAACCGTCGCCGGCGTGGCTCTATGCACGAACTTGAGATAGCGCCTGCGGTAGCGATATCGTTGGCGGTAGCACACATGTGGAGTGGTTGCAAAACTGTCGGTGGCGTGGCGATCTGCACGAGCTCAAGCTAGCGCCTGGCGTTAGCGTTAGCGCTGGCGGTAGCGCTAGCGCTGGCGGTAGCGCTAAGGAACCGTTGAGACGAGGCTAACCGCTGAGACGGAAGCTGAGATGAAACCGCTGAGACAGAACCAACAGAGCTAGCGCCTGGCATTAGCAATAGCGCTGGCGGTAGCGCTAAGGAACCACTGCTTTCAAAAATTGTTTCCATGTTGCCTTCTACCTGTGGAGTATTGCACCTATAGTTCCTGCACACTATAAACACACTACAAGCAATATCAAATACAGTATGGGATTTGTTATTCTCAAACAAAGGGATGTGACACACATGTCCAACAATCTCCCCCTTTTGATAATAACAAATCCTCTAAGCAAGAAATCAACAATAGTGTTTATAGTATATGACAAGCATGATAGTAGTGCAACTATAGTATATAATAAGAATGAAGAAATTGTGCATACTCCTCCTATATTAATGCTCCCCCTACATAAAAGCAATTTATGTTCTACTCCCCCTAAATGATAGATTACATGAATTATTCTCCCCTTATTTATCTATATTTCTTCTCTATAGATTTCTTCAATTAATCTCCCCCTTTTGGTATTATCAAAAGAAGGTGGGGTGACGGTAGTAAGGAGGCATTCTTTAGGCTAGTTATAAATCATGATCGAGCTTTTGTAATATATGAAATGATAAAGAGTTTAAGCATAACATATATAAGAGATTTCAAATATAAAGATAAGAGTTGCAAGCAAGCGGAAGATTATTGTAAACATCTTTTTGTAAGCATGAAAAGCATAAGTAAAAATATGAGTTTTAGTTCAAAAATTGGAAGATGTTTTAACCTTTTGAAATCTCAAAGTTTTTTATAAAGATACCAAACATGAAATGAACATATCAAAGAGAGATTATACTACAATGTTACTTAATTGTAAATTCAAGACTTACCAAAACATTGTAGAGATCATGCTAGGTTATGTAGTGCATTTCTTATATAAAGAGTAGTATAAATAAAGCATTAGAATCCAATACTCATGAGAAGAAGTGTTATGAAAGATAATGATGTGCACATAAGTGTATTTTGGGCAATGTTAACAATGGATTTAAAACATCAAAATACAAGACATATGTAAAGTAAAGTGCATAATAAAACACAAGTAAATTACTTTCACACACTTTTAATGCACATAATTTTTTAACAAAGTGGTGTAATAATCAAAGTTTGCACAAGACACTTTACTATTCTTTCCAAGGTGTTCAACCTCACAATGCTTATGAAGACTTATCAGGAGGTTCAAGTAGTGCTTGGTGGAGTTATATTTGTCTACATATATATATTTTTTGTTCATATTTGTGAGACAACATTCTCCGAATACACTTGTTTTGCAAACCAAAATTTTTAACTTAACCACTTTTCTAAATTTCATAAGTGCAATTCAAATGTAGTGTAGGCAATAAACTTATGCATGTTTTAATTCATTGTACAAATACAATACACAAGCAAGCATTTTTAGATTTAGACACACATGTTGATTACCAAAATAAGTGAGTGAAATGTATCATTATCAATCATAAAACATTTACTCATACTTAGAGACATGCTAAGCTTGGTTCTACACATTTTTCAATACAATTGATGCACTTTAAATAGATATATCAAAGCATGATAAGCAAAATAATGTTCATAGTAATTTGAAGGAAAAAGTTTTAACATTGTAAATAATTCTAAATAATAGAATTCATACATGCTTGATATTGGCAATAAAGATCATACAGTTTTTTTTGTTTTATCATTTTTAAATCAAATAAAAACAGAAAATCACAAAAACATATTTTTGTAATTTTTGAATTTTGAATTGTTGTAGTAGATTTTTCATAATATGAATAAAACACAAATAACAAAAAACATATTTTTGTATTTTTGAATTTTGAACTTTTGTAGTTGATTTTTCATAATTTGAATAAAATACAAATAACAAAATTTTTGTTTGTAATTTTGAATTTTGAATTTATGTAGTTGATTTTTCATAATATGAAGAAAACAAAAATAACAAATGTCAGAAATACAAAAACAAAGTAGTACATATAGACTGAAAAATTTTTAGTGATTTTTAGAAATTTTGAAAATCAGAAAATTCCAACACCCACGCTAGCGCTGGAAACAGTACACTATTTTTTGAGAATTTGAAATTTTTGATTTTTGATTTTGATTAAGTGTCCTTAGAGAAGTTCCATGCTGAAATTTCAGAGTTTTTGGAGATCTCTAGGTGGATCAAATTTGCATGAAACTTTGGTTTTTTCAAATTCTTGTGTTTTACAAAACCATTTAATCATGAAAAGATAAGTTATGAAGACACAAGAGGATATTTTTTATTAAACAACCCAAAATATGCATGATTTAAGTAATAAGTGAATAAAAATGCTCATGCAGTGAGTAATATAAGTATGCCCTAAGATTAAAGACTATCCCGACTAAATGTCTACACCCTAGCCCCGTACTAAGTGACAGATGGGCATGAGGAGCTGCACGCATGCCGTAGGATGGGGTGTTAGTCCCATATGCACACACTAGAGAACACTCAACCTAGCACTCTATCCCCCCAGTGCCTCGCAAGGCCCCACTAGAACCCTCCCTGGTTAAGGACAAGACATGACTTAGAGGTTAGGTCTCTAATGTATACAACCCTATGCCCCCGCTATTGTGAGTTATGAAGTTAAAGGTGAAAAATCTTTGGACAACCTATGCTTTTTAAACTATGGGTTGATTTATAAACTATGGGTTTTGTTTAATATGATGAGTTATAAAGCCGCATAGTTTTTCTACTTTTATGAGATGACGATATGTGATAACTGGCACAATTACTAATATTCAATAAGTGATAAAGCTAGTATGATGAGTTTTGGGTTTAATGTCATGTCATAAGATTAATATTAATATTGTATGTATTCCAAAATAGAATTTTAAATTATAGATCTAGAATAGAGTGATGATTAAGTTGGATGTATCTTTATTATTCCTAGGTTGGTTCTAGAATCTATATATATGTGAGATACATGCAATCAATATCAAAGCATATCCATACACCAACTAATGTAAAGAAAGCAATATTCATATTTTTATCATAAGATTCATAATTCTTATTATTGATTTGAGATATTTCTTGATAGAACATGAATTATGATTTATGATTATAGATAATTTTGCATAGAATATATGTTAGATCATCATGATGTATGTGATTTCTATTCTTTCTAGACTTATGACAATATGATTTGGTGATTTTCTTTTGAATAAGCATGTTTGATTTTTAAGTCTAGAAAATGATGATCATGTAATCATATTAAAGACAAAGATCACATATATAATGTTTTGAAATTTATAATAAAATTTGCATTCAATAATTGAATCTATTGATCTTTGGTTTTGCATGATAATATATGATTTATGATACAATATTCATATATATTCTAATGATTAATCCATAAACTACATGTTTGTTGGAATTTTAGTATTCTATTATAATTTCAAATCACATAGTTATCATGATATTTAAATAACATTGTAAATGTTATACCTAGCATATAAAATTAAGCATAAACCAAGAAGTGATGCTAGAATGATGAGTTTGAATGCAATGTTATTACATAGGATTAATAAAGATAATGTTGCATGTAATATGAGAAGTTTTCAAAATAATTTTCTTTAGACCTAGAATGAAATGATTAAGCTTTTGATTTGAACTTAATGATACATGACGATTCTAAGGTCTAAATAACATGCAAACAATGGTGACACACATTACACAAAATATACAAAGGATATCATGTGATGAAAAATCCATAAACACAGCAATTTCCAAATCAAGCAAACTAAGTTTTTTTTTAAAACGGAGTTGAAATATGGCAAATTGACAGCACCAAACGAATTTGAATGAACATGTTTGGTTCTTCGTTGGATGGAGATTTCTGTGCTCTTTCCAAAAAGATATTAAACGCGAAAAATCGGACGAGCGGATCAAAAGATATGGCTTTTGAAGTTTTGATCTAAAACTCGCATTTAAAAAAAAAATTAAACACGCGTTTTGTGAATGTTTGTTTTCGATTTTATTTGATAATATTTTTCATTGTAAGGGCTATCAAATGCAACAAATAGAAAAATAATTAAAACGTTGTGCATTTTAATTTTTAGCTTAAGCCCATTAATAAACCATTTAAATCCATATTTTTTTAAAATAATTTCATTAGTCTTGAAAATAATTTCAATATTCAAATGATAATGTTAATTCAAGACATTGATGGGTAAAGGATTTAAAAGGATATATTTAAACAATTTAAGATGAGAGATAGATTACTTTGAAAAATATATGACTTAATGTTCAATTTTAATTCAAATTTGATTTGATAAACATTAGGCTTAATGTATGAAAGTCATATTTCATGATATATAAAGTGATCATAGCATGTTTGTTCAAAAAAATAATTAAAAGTAAAACAAAAGAAAAGAGACAATAAGCCTATCATGAAGTAGAGTATTGATATTTCATTTTTAATTATTTCTACTTCATGCAAATGATTGGATACTAATTAATAAGAGATTTAGGTATCCAAAGGGGACCATGTGGGATGGTTCCTTTGGGTACCCAAATACATCGTGATGACTTTTGGGAGGATAATGATGAATGGGCATTGTCAATTAAAGATGATACATCATTTTTCATTATGGGTCTCCATTCATACATTGGTTGTTTATCATTTAAATTCATATTATGATTATGTGACATCTGTATATGATTATATTTATTTGAAAAATAATTCATTTGGGATTTATGTTTATTCAAATTATTTTTCAAAATAGATTGATGTTGATAATCATAATGAATTTTATTATAGAGATTTTTTGAAAGTTTATAAGAGTGATTGTCTTTCTTAAGAAGTGATTGTTGAAAGAGTGGGTTACAATATGTTTTAAATGATTGATTCTTATTTCGATAATTTTCATTTCCACTCTTTCTTATAGACATACTCTTATAATATGAAGGATAATATTTTATAGTTTGATTTTCATGAAAAGGAGTTTTTAAATTTGAGTCATGATTGAAAATATATTGACATTTATAATAATGACTCTTAAGAATTTTGTGAGGATCATAATTCTTTTTGAAACTAAACTCCTTTTGATTTAATGTGTGAAAATGGTTCTTTTTAGAAATGATTTTGTAAGTTAATTTATCCTTGTTATTCAAAATCTTATGATGAAATTCATTAGATGACATTTGAAATTTTTCAACAAAAGATTTTAATTGTATTAACTTACAAGTTAAAGCATCATTTTCAACAATCAATTTTTCATTATATTCTTTAGAAACTAAGAGCCCTTTTTCAATTTCCTTGAATTTTTCTTTTAATAAATTGCAATCTAAACAAGGAATAGGAATTTTAACCAAAGAGCATGAAAGAGAATTTAACACATCAATAATAGATTCTACTTTAGTGTTTGCTTTTAAAGTTTTATTTTCTAAACGCAATTTGGAATTAGCATGTTTCAACTTTGAAATTTTACGTTTAGCAAATTTAAGCACACTAAATGGAGAAATAGAATTTGTTACAAAAAGAGAATATTTAGATTTTCTTACCTTGCTATAATTTCCATCTTCTCTTTTGCTTGATGTTTGGTCATCAAATGAGTCCAACATTGTGACATTATATTTTTCTTCCTCCAAGCATGAGTCCTCATCGATTTCTTCTCTTGGATCCATAAGGAATTCCTCGTCGATTTCACTCTTAGATTTATCATCCTCCAAGAGTGAGTCCTTGTCGATTTCTTCTCTTGGATCCATAAGGAATTCCTCTTGTTCATCATCTGTGGAAGGAAGACTATAAGTATTCTCAAGAAATTTCCAAACTTCATAAGCAGTAGGAAGTGTATAAATAAGTTTGAAAATATTTTGATCTAATGCACAATATAGACTATTCATAGATTTGGCATTTAAAAACATTTCATTTTTATTTAAAATACTTGGGGGCATTTTAATTGTAATAATCCATACTTCAATATCCAATGATTTAAGAAATTTTTCCATAAGAAATTTCCACCGATTATAACTTTTGCCTTCAAACAAAGGTGGTGCTAAAGATTTTTCATTTATAAGAAAGTTTTCCCCATTAATAGAAGCGAGATCATGAGACGCCATTATTCCTGGTTTTTAAACTGTTTGGAGTAACCTACCTCTGATACCACTTGTTGGATCTTACGGCGCCCTTAGAGGGGGGGGGGGGGTGAATAAGGGAATAAAAATTCTTTTTATAATTTCAAGATAATTACTAAATTATTTTATAATATGTGAAGGTAAAATAACAATTTAGCTAAATGAATAGAAAAATTATGATTTGCAAATTTAGAAATAAGTACTAAATTGTTTTATGATGAAAGAGATTGAAATAAACAATTTAGATTTAGAATTGAAAACTTAGAACACAAAATAATAGAGATTACGCCAAATGAGAGAAATCAAGTAAACACAAATAGAGACATGATTATATTATATGTAAAAGGTGTTTACAAAAATTGATTTCAATATCGCTTGAAATCAGAGACAAATATGTAAATAATTTTTCCTTTTCTATACCGACTCGTATCCCCACGAACCGTTTGGCTTTAGCCTATCCTTCCCCGGATAAGGCCTCAAGCCGCTCTAGCCAATCCTTCCCCGGATATGGCCTCGAGCACCCTAGATCTAATCACCTAGAACTAGTCGCCAACACAAGGCGAATTTCCCCCTAAGTCCTACCCAGACCTAGTCACCAACACAAGGCGAATTCTCTAAACGGTTACAAAAAGTATGGAATGGAAATAATGAAAACAATAATAAAACTCCCTATATGAGATCTCTGGAGTTGAGGATGAAGGATCGCTGTAGTATAAGCGAGGTTGAAGCGATCGTCCTTCGGATGTAGCGTGACGTTGTCCTCCTCCAGAATTCTCCTTTAATCTTTTTGTGGGAGATCCATCTTCGGCAGCATAACAGCACTGGAATTGTGGCACAAGCAACCTCTCTGGGATGGATGATCAAAATGATCGAAGTTGGCTTCAATTTATAGACCTTGGAGCTAGCGCCTGCGGAAGTACTTAGCGACTGCGGTATCATTCATGTGGAGCGGTTGCGAAACCGTCACCGGCGTGGCTCTATGCACGAACTTGAGATAGCGCCTGCGGTAGTGATAGCGCTGGTGGTAGCGCTCATGTGGAGCGGTTGCGAAACTGTCGGTGGCGAGGTGATCTGCACGAGATCAAGCTAGCGCCTGGCGTTAGCGTTAGTGTTGGCGGTAGCGCTAAGGAACCGCTGAGACGAGGCTAACCGCTGAGATGGAAGCTGAGATGAAACCGCTGAGACGGAACCAACTGAGCTAGTGCCTGGCGTTAGCGATAACGCTGGCGGTAGCGCTAAGGAACCGCTGCTTTCAAAAATTATTTCCATGCTGTCTTCTACCTGTGGAGTATTGCACCTATAGTTCCTGCACACTATAAACACACTGCAAGCAATATCAAATACAATATGGGATTTGTTATTCTCAAACAAAGGGATGTGACACACATGTCCAACAGAATTGTCATAGAATGTTGTGGAGTTCTTAAGAGTAAAGATGTAATCCAACAACTGATTTCGCATCCACAATATTTATGAGCAGTAACTTCCTACAACTATATAATTAGCTTCCGCAATAGAAGTGGAGACTGAGGTATATTTTTTGCTAAACTAGGAAATTAGTCTAACACCCAGGAATTGAGAAGTTCATGATGTGCTCTTTCTATCAAGTCTGCACCCAGCATAATATGCATCTGAGTAGCCTACTAGCTAAAATCCAGACTCTGTAGGATATCATAAGCCAAGTTCAAGTGTACCCTTTAGATATCTAAGTATTCTTTTTATAGAACTCATGTGGGATTCCATGGAGTCAACCTAAAATCTAGCACATATATAAGTATCAAACATTCTTTCTAGCCTTCTAATTGTAAGATAGAGAAGTGAGCCAATGGATACTCTATAAGTATTTTGATCAAAACACTTACAATTTTCATCTCTATCAAGTACAGTATTGGTAGCCATGGGGGTTTTCATGGTAAAGGAATTTTCCATCCCAAATCTCTTGATAATCTCTTTAGTGTATTTGGATTGGGATATGAAAATGTCATCTGTATTTTACTTTACTTGAAGGCCAAGAAAGTAGGATAATTCCCCCATGCTACTCATCTCAGACTTAGATCGTATTAGGACAACAAACCTTTTGCAAATTCTTTGGTCTGTTGAGCCAAATATGAGGTCAACTATATATATTTGTACTAGAAGTAGCTGATTCTTATGTGCTCTAGTGAAAAGTGTTTTATCCACCTTGCCTCTTACAAAGGAGTGTTCTAGAAGAAATGTTGGCAAGGTCTCATAACAAGCTCTTGGATCTTGTTTGAGACCATATAGTGGATTATCTAACCTATAAACAAAAGAAGGATGAGATGGATTGACAAAACCTGGGTTCTACTCCACATATACTTCTTCTTATGGAGTTCCATTCAAAAATGCACTCTTCACATAAATCTGATATACCTTGACATTCATATGAGAAGCATAAGCAAGAAACATCCTAATTGCTTCTAGTTTAGCCACTGGAGCAATTATCTGGTTGTAGTCAATTCTCTCTTCTTGCTTATATACTTGAGCAACTAGTCTGGCTTTATTTCTTACTATAAATCCATTTGAGTCCATCTTATTTTTATATACCCATTTTGTTCTAATAATTGGGTAGTTCCTTGTTCCTTGCACTAAAGTCCAGATTTTATTTCTTTCAAATTGTACAAGCTCCTCTTGCATGACAGTTATCTAGTGAGAATCATTGTCTACTTCTTCAAACTTCTTTGGTTCATATTGAGAGAGAAAGCACTGCAACATGGACTCATTTGTGATTTGATGTCTGGTCTTCACTCCCACTATCATGCATCCTATAACTTGAGATGGAGGGTGATCCTTTAGAGTTATTTTTGTTCTTGTTGAACTATTGATTGGATTCATATCCTCATTGATTTCTTCTTCTTCATTGGTTGTAGTAGCACCATTTTCTTCCTATTGAATAGTTCCTTGTTCTGGTAGACTAGGTTTCGTGATGGCATCATCATTTTCAACAGAGTCTTCATCTAATTCATTATCGGTTTGTTGATTTTCTTTTTCCTCACAACCTGATCAGTGATTCATAATACCCAGCCTTTCAACTTGATCTACAAGTTGATCTTCTTCCTGCAATGTAATTAATATTGGTGGAAATTTCCTTCCCCTTGGAAAACATGTTAGTTTCATTAAATACTATATGCATTGACTCCTCAATTTTTAGAGTACTCTTATTATAACACCTATAGGCCTTGCTTGATGAAGAGTATCCCAAGAATATTCCATCATAAACTTTCTTGTCAAATTTGACAAGTTATCTCTTTCTATTATTTAGAATGAAGCAAGTATACCCAAACATCCTAAAGTATGTGACTATATGTGTCTTTCCTTTCAACAGCTCATAGGGAGTTTTTAACTTAGTAGTTTGGATGATACTTCTATTCAGAACATAGATGGTTGAATTCACTGCCTCAGCCCAGAAAGACTTTAGCAAATTGGATTCAACCAATAATGTCCTTCCTGATTCACTTAGGGTTCTATTTTTCCTTTCAGTCACCACATTTTGTTGGGGGGTTCTAGGAGCTGAAAATCTTTACCTTATCCCCCCCCCCCCCATCCTTACAGAATCTACAAATAAATAGATTCTCAAACTCTATGCCATGATCACTCCTGATCATAGCAACCTGAGTATTGAATTTAGATTGAATATGTCTAATGAATCTTGAGAGGATCTTAAAAGTTTCTGACTTAGCTTTTAGAAAGAACACCCATCTGAATCTAGAAAAGTCTTCTACAATAACTAAGGTATAAGACTTGTCTGCTAAGAATTGAGTGGATATAAGACCAAAGAGATCCATGTGCAATATGTAAAGGATTATAGGGGAATCATTCTTACCAATTGGTTTGAATGAAGATTTTGTCTATTTTCCTAATTGGTAGGCTCTACAAGGATGATCCTTTTTGAACTTACCATTTGGTAAGCCTCTTACTAGATTATGCTTTAATAGCTTAGATATTATTTTATGATTCAAATGACTATGTCTCCTATGCCATTATTCATTACTTTCTAAGTTAGAATTAAATAAGCAAATTTCAGATTTAGAGTAATTAAAATATACTGCATACACTTTACCCTTTCTAAGGCCAGTTAATACTATTTGATTGGTTAATGAACTAATAATATGGCATAATGATTTAGTGAATACAACCTTGCATTCACCAACATATAATTGACTAATGCTAATTAGGTTATGTTTAAGACCTTCAATATAAACAACCTTAGAGAAGGAGATTTGTCCAACTCTGAGCACACCATATTCTCTGGTCTAACCAAAGTGAGAGTTACCAAATAATTACCTTAGGGCCATCCTTAGCCTTATAGTTTTCCAGCATATCTTTTGTTCTAGTCATATGCTTGGAGTGTAATCCCCCCTCCCCAGAAATGCACCCAGGTCAAGAGAGGAGGGTCTTACTACCTAAGACGGACACTCGGTGCTTCCCGGGTGGCAATGACCCACCCTCTCAAGCACTGGGTGGTCGCCTTGTCAGGCAAGAGAATCAACACATCACATCAGATCACAGTGCAGAAGCTATCATAAGGAAAACTAACAAGCATACATATATACATAAGCAAAAGGTTGTAGCCAACTATTTACATGGGTGGCCCTATGGGCTAAGGATAAACACTAGATCCCCTACATTCCTTACATAGTCCTATACCCTAGGACTCACATCACAGAAGCTGGGAGGTGAAGCCGGTGTATCTGATCGGGCAATCTCAAAAGCTGGTATGCTGTCATGCGGTATGGGGGCTTCGCGCTGTCTCATATCCTGTGAATGGTTATACAAACAACCATTAATCACAGTGCTAAGTGGAAAACACATCTTCTCCTCGAATCCATATCCTGGGGACGAGCACAGTGTTGGATTGGTAGGCGCCCTTAGAGGGGGGGGGGGTGAATAAGGGTTTTAAAAAACTTTTTATTATATTTTGAAATACTTGAAATAATAAGAGATCAAAATAGTGATTTTGAATAAAAATCTGAATTGTTTTTATAATGAAGGAGAGGATAATAAACAATTTAGAGAAATGAAGATCAAATCAATTTTATTACACAAAGAGCGACATGATTATTATTAATAAAATTGATTACAAAATTTGATTTCAATGACGCTAAAAATCAAAGCGAAATATAAAAGACTCTTTTTGTTTTATATACAGACTCATATCCCCACGAACCGGTTGGCTTTAGCCGATCCTTCCCCGGATACGGCGTTAAGACGCTCTAGCCAACCCTTCCCCGGATATGGCCTCGAGCACCCCCTAGACCTAACCTAGATATAGTCGCCAACACGAGGTGAATTTCTTCCCTAAGTCCTACCCAGACCTAGTCGCCAACACGAGGCGAGTTCACTAAACGTTTACAAGAAAAGATGTGAAATAAATAACATTAATATAAAACTCCCTATATGGATCTCTTGGAGAAGTAGACGAAGACCCGCAGAGTATGATCGTAGTCAATGCGGTCTTTCGTTGCGATGATGACGCGTGTTGAAATCTTCTCCACGGATCTCCTTAAGCCTTCATGGATTTGTGGGAGTATCTCTCTGAACCTTCATCTATACGATGTGGCAAGAAGTTATGGAATTAGGAGTCTAAGAGGACGAAGAAGAAGGATATAAGGGGTCCTTTTTATAGCCTTGGAGCTAGCGCCTGCGCTATCGCTACCGTCAGCGCTATCCTAGATTAGGCAATATTCTCCACGTGAGAATCCTTCATTTTAAGTAAGATGGCCGCCTTCCTCTTGTGCTTTGTGCTACTGCCTGCGCTAGCCGATACTGTCTGTGCTAGCTGCTATCGCCTGGCGCTAGCACCTTCCATAACTGTTTCTGAAATTTTCTCAAATCAGAGCCAGCGCTGGCGCCGGTGCTAGCGGGCATGTTGGAATTTTGGCTTCAAATTTTGGCGCAACTTTCTTATGTTATCCTTGAGTCATGTGAACTTGTTTTCCTGCACACTTAAACACACAAGATCAAATACACATAGGATTTGTTATTCTCAAACCTAGGAGATGCGGAAGACCATGTTCCAACAAACTCCCCCTTTTGATAATAACAAATCCATTAATGATAAATCAGAGCATTAATATATAAGCATGATGAAACCTACTTGTGTTTGTGTGAAAGTGATGACTTAGCATAATTGTCATTTTTGGTATTTAGAATTGCTCCCCCTAAATACATGCTCCCCCTAAGTGAATGCTCCCCTAATATATAAGCTATCATCTTAATTAATCATGTTAGTTTTCCATTTTGATAGCGTTGAATATTTATCATGTTAGTTCTCCCCCTTTTGTTATTAGCAAAAGTGGGCAAGAAAGCAAGAGACATAAAAAATGATTTTTGATAATAAGATAAGGCATGATCGAGTTTTTTAGAGGAAATGAAATGATAAGGAGTTTTAAGGATAAATACCATTTTTATAAAAATAAATCATAGTTTTTAGCATAAATTTTTTGATAGAAATAGATCAGAGTTTTTA
The DNA here is from genome assembly GCA_033032865.1 of Dactylorhiza incarnata. Lineage (NCBI taxonomy): Eukaryota > Viridiplantae > Streptophyta > Magnoliopsida > Asparagales > Orchidaceae > Dactylorhiza > Dactylorhiza incarnata. Next base: position 1,444,480 of record JAWHQI010000067.1, read on the forward strand.
GCATAAAGAGGAACAATATAACATTTGCCAAGTAATCAATATTATCATGTTAGTTCTCCCCCTTTATGTAAGAGTTTTTACCATAAAAAGGTAATGATTTCCAAGTAACCAATCTACCCAGACAATATGTCTACAACCTAGCCCCATACTAAGTGACGGATGGGCATGAGGAGCTGTATACATGCCGTAGGTTGGGGTGTTAGTCCGATATGCAAACACTAAAAAAAACTCTACCCACACTCTTTCCCCCAAGTGCCTCGCAAGGCCCCACTGGAACCCTCCCCGGTTAACGACAAGACATGACTTAGAGGTTAGGTTATCTAATGTCTATGACCTTACGCCCTCGCTATGGTTAGATATGTAATCATGGGCTAATAATCATTAGAAACATTAAGCATTTAAATCTAATGATAAGTTCATAGCCTATGGGTTTATATTTTTATTTGAATATTTAAAAAAACATAGCTATTTTGAAATCCATTAATAGATCAGATTTTTTAGCATAACAATATTTTCATGTTTAGACAAACCAATATAAAGTTTACCAAGCAAGTCCACCACTTATTGAAAGAAAGGAATTTTAAGATTCAAGTGATGATGCACACACAAGAAAAGACTTAAAATAAGCATGAAAGCTCTAGGTAAAAACAATTATATGGTTATGATGCGGAAGACTTATAGAAATACAAGAAAACATCTTTTTGTGATCATGATGATTCATAAGAAGAAAGTTGGAGTTAAATTCAAAAAGGGAAGATGTTTTTGTAAATCAATTTTCTTTTAAAGACTTTAAGGTTTATAGCATAATTTTTGAGAGATTTGAAGCGAGAAGTCTATAAAATTGTTTATCCAAAGACAACATCTATTTGGAAATTCAAATATCATAGTAATAAGAGATGTTATGCCATAAAAATGATGTTATTTGGATAAAACTAATCTTATATAAATATCCAAGTTAAAGATAATATTTTGAAGGAATATTTTTGTAAGCAAGTAAGATTTTCAATATGATTTTCATGACAATAGTCAAGGAGTTCTATTAAAAAAACTACTAAGGCAAGCATGATAGTGACTATAATGTTATTAATTTGCATTTCAAGTTAGGAAAAATATTGTAGATCATGCATTACAATCTAGTGCTTTTACTAAAGCTTTCTAGAGAATTTATGTAAAGAAGCATTAGAGTCCAATTCTCATGAGTAGAAGCTTTATGAGAGATAATGATGTGTATAAAAAGTGTTTTGATAAAAGTATACAAGTGATATAATCCAAAACAAATGACTTATGTAGTGAAGCAGAAACATTATTAAGCATGTAATCTTTTTAACTAATTCTACACATCAATTCAAGATTTGATACAAAGCACAAAAGGTACAACTACCAAGGTGCTTCGCCCACACAATGCTCATTAAGACTTATCAGGGAGCGAAGCAGTGCTTGGGGGATCACATATTTTATTTTCAATAAGAGTTCTTTTTTTTTTGTGATCTGTTGTACATAATATAAGTGTATTAAGGTAGTTTGCACAAGACACTTTACAATTCTTTCCAAGGTGCTCAACCTCACAATGCTTATGAAGACTTATCAGGAGATTCAAGTAGTGCTTGATGGAGTTATCTTTGTCATTTTATTATTGAATTCTTTTTTGAGCAAGTCAAAGTTCTCCGAATTCACTTGCTTTTTGCAAACACTTATAATTTTGTGATTTCACTTCTATATGTGCAACAAAGTTTTGAATAATGTGTAGGTAATAGAGATAGACATCTTAATATTGTAAGCTACTACACTACACAATCATGTAGGATTAAGAATTATGGGCATATGTAGTCTACCAAAAAGTGTGAGTATAAAGAGATCATTATCAAACATAACACATTACTCATACTTAGAGGCATACAAATGCAATCCTACATAATTCACTATAGACTTTTTCATTGCTCGTAACAAGATTAAATTCTAAGCATGACAAGTCAAAACAATGTTTAGAAAACTTGAGATTTTAAATTAAACATTTTTAGGCAACTCTAAAAGAACATGCTTGTCAATTTTGCCAAAGGAATGAAACATAGAAATCTTTATTATTTTTAAAAAACCTTAAAGAAATAAGCAAAGTCATATTTTTTGTATTTTTGTATTTGATTTTTAAAAAATCATACAATGGCATAAAGATAAAAATAGGTAGTACATATAAAATAACATATTTTTAGTAATTTTTCAAAATTCAAAAAGCACCAAAAATTTGATACTCGAGCTAGCGCCGGCGCTAGCGCTAGCGCGGCAAATAGTTCACTAATTTTCAAGATTTTGGAAATTCTGATTATGGATCTTGATTAAGTGTCCCAAGAGTAGTTTCATACAGAAATTTCTGAATTTTTGGAGATGTCTAGATAGTGCAAATTGCATGAAAACACTAGCGATTTTGTATATAACTTTACCAAATAAACATTGCATGAGATATATTTTATTATATCTTCATTTTAATTTTTCTAAGGCTTATATTTGTCAATTATGGTGTAAGTTGAAAATGATAGGAGATGTAAGCACAAGATATCATGTTCGAATAAGCCAAATAAGCATAACTTAAATGATTAGTATGATGTTTTATGCAAAGAATATCATGGATAAGCCCTAGATAAAAGTACCAAGCATGTATATCTTGGTAAACATATAAAGCCTAACATAGACACAAATATTCTTTAGGTGAAAATGTTAGTATGATAAGTTTGAGATTAATGTTAGGCCAAAGTTTGATAGCGTTTCAACTTATAGACCTAGAATGAAGTGAAGATTTTATTTGATTTGATCTTATTAATATCAAGATGATTCTAAGGTCTAAACTTGAAATAAATCACAATACACACATAATACACCAACCATGGTAAACAATTATAATACCAATTATTATCATATAATTCATATACATGTGATAGAGATAGTTGTTTTTAGATGATTTTTTATATGAATTATGATATAAGATATTTAGAGAATTTTATAAAGGACATCAATAGATCATGGTGGTGCGTATGGCATCAGTATTTAAGACAATTAATCTTTCAATATGTCTTTTGTGATTTTCTTTATAATTTAGATAAATATCTCATAACAAATTTTGAGTTTATTCATATGGATAATATAAGATATTTATAAGCAATGAATATAAGAATAATAGATAGGTCATCAAAATAAAATATGATTTTGAATTTTGATAAATTTGATTTATAAACTCATTAAGTTTTAAGAGATAAGATCATATTTCCTATAATATATAAGATGACCATAACATGATAGCTTAAAAAATAAGAAAACAAAAAGAAAAATAGAAAGACATTAAAGCATATCATGAAGTAGAAAATTTGTATATTTCATTTTTGAAAATATTCTACTTCATGCATTTGGTGATATCTAATGAATAAGAGATTTAAGTTCCAAAGGGGACCAAGTATGGTGGTTCCTTTGGGTACCCAAATATATCACGTATGTTTGTGGGTAGTTAGTGATGAATGGGTCCTTTCATGTGAAGTTAATGTTTCATTTTTAATTTTGGGCCTCCATTCAAACTTTGATTGAATGTTATTCTTATATGTCAAATTTCCATTATGATAATCTTTATATTGATGATTATGATTGTAATGATTATTAAAAGTATTGTTCATAGGAAATTTGTGCAATTTTTAATTTTGAGTTGGGAGAAACATGATTTTGTAAATAATGATGATTTTGATTTGGATTTACAAACACTTTGTGTTTCTTACTCCCATTATTAGGCTTATTTAGGATATTCATCTTCATATTCAACTTGTTTTTAGATATAGCTTGATATTGAGAATTTGTATTTATAATTTTCATAAGCAAGTTGATTTTTTATTTTAATTAATCATTCTTGATCTTTAGATTATACCTAGCTTTATTATAAGCTAGTGTGCTATTTTTAAGAGTAGAGACAATAGAGTCAATATGATTTTGATAGTCATTTCTAAATTCCTCAAATGTTTCATCCATCTCTTTGATTTCAATTTTATAATTTTGGCATGTAGCATAATCACTTTTCAAAGATGAATTTTCTAAGGATTATTTTTCATTACGTTCTTTTACAAAAATAAGTTCTTTTTCAAGTTCCTTGAATTTTTCTTTAATATTATTACAATCAAAATAAGGTTTTGTATTTTCAATTGAAGGACAAGATGGAGAAACCACATCACAATTAGATTCTAAATTAACATTAGCTTTTAACCTCTTATTTTCTAAACGTAAATTTTTATTAGTAATTTTCAATTTCTTGATCTTACGTTTAGCCATTTTTAGTATATTGAAACTACAGATAGAAGTTGTCACATAAGAAGAAGAATTAGACTTTCTTACATCGCTATTGGAAGAGGCAAAATGTGAACATGAAGTTGTTTCGTCATCTTTTAGGCCTTCCTCCATCATAGATGAATTTTCATCTTCTTTTTCTCTTGATGTATTGCTCTCTTTTTCTAAGTTAATTTCCATGATCTCCATTGTTTTGCTACGAGAGAGATCTTCTTGAATAATGGTGGATGCTTGTATGTCCTCCTCCTGTGTTTGTTCTATACCTGCGAGAGGAAGATCATACATTTCTTCAATAAATTTCCATACTTTGTATGCACTAGAAAAACAATATATAAATTTGAAAACTTCATTTGATAAACCACAAAATAAATAGTGTTTGGCTTTTGCATTTAGATGACGTTCATTTTTATTTGATTCATCCGCAGGTCTTACTATTGCCAAATTCCATGCTTCGATATCTAAGGTTTTAATAAATTTTTTAATTAAAATTTTCCATTCTCTATAGTTTGTCCCTATAAATAAAGGTGGTGCTAGTGATGTTTCTTCTTCATAAAAATTTACCCCACTAATAGAAGCGAGATCATGAGACGCCATATATTCCTGGTTGTTAAGCCGATTTGGAATAACCTTGCTCTGATACCACTTGTTGGATCGGTAGGCGCCCTTAGAGGGGGTGGGGGTGAATAAGGGTTTTAAAAAACTTTTTATTATATTTTGAAATACTTGAAATAATAAGAGATCAAAATAGTGATTTTGAATAAAGATCTAAATTGTTTTATAATTAAGGAGAGGATAATAAACAATTTAGAGAAATGAAGATCAAATCAATTTTATTACATAAAGAGAGACATGATTATTATTAATAAAATTGATTACAAAATTCGATTTCAATGACGCTAGAAATAAAGGTGAAATATGAAAGACTCTTTTTGTTTTATATACCGACTCGTATCCCCACGAACCAGTTGGCTTTAGTCGATCCTTCCCCAGATATGGCCTCAAGCTGCTCTAGCCAACCCTTCCCCTGATATGGCCTCGAGCACCCCTAGATCTAACCTAGATCTAGTCGCCAACACGAGGCGAATTTCTGCCCTACGTCCTACCCAGACCTAGTCGCCAACACGAGGCGAGTTCACTAAAAGTTTACAAGAAAAGATGTGAAATAAATAACAATAATATAAAACTCCCTATATGGATCTCTTGGAGAAGTAGACGAAGACCCGCAGAGTATGATTGTAGTCGATGCGGTCTTTTATCGCGATGATGATGCGTGTTGAAATCTTCTCCACGGATCTCCTTAAGCCTTCATGGATTTGTGGAAGTATCTCTCTGAACCTTCCTCTATACGATGTGGCACGAAGATCTGGAGTTAGGAGTTTAAGAGGATGAAGAAGACGGATCCAAGGGATCCTTTTTATAGCCTTGGAGTTAGCGCCAGCGCTATCGCTACCGCCGACGCTATCCCAGATTAGGCAATATTCTCCGCGTGAGAATCCTTCATTTTAAGCAAGATGGTCGCCTTCCTCTTGTGTTGTTTATTACTGCCTACACTAGCCGATATCGCCTGTGGTAGCTGCTACCGCCTGCGTTAGTTGCTATCGCCTGGCGCTAGCACCTTGCATAACTATTTCCGAAATTTTCTCAAATCAGAGCTAGCGCTAGCGCCAGTGCTAGCGGGCATGTTGGTATTTTGGCTTCAAATTTTGGCGCAACTTTCTTATGTTATCCTTGAGTCATGTGGACTTGTTTTCCTGCACACTTAAACACACAAGATCAAATACACATATGATTTGTTATTCTCAAACCTAGGAGATGTGGAATACCATGTTCCAACACACAGTACCCAAACAGGAAATAGATAGCCGAAGCAAAAGAGGTTAGCAGCATGTAAATAACTAATAGCCCTAATAATACCATCAATTTGATTAAAAGAACAGCTCAGCTAATTTCAGTAATAACACAAGTAACCATGATTTGCAAACATGTCATAGGTGTTCAAACACGCTCATACACCCTGTGCCGACATAGTTTGGACAGCTTCTCTTCCAGCATGGTAGCGAACCCCGCGGGCCTCATCGATATGGCCGTTATTGACAGTGACAAGTCCTACCACTTCTGAGTGTGGTCGTACCGCACCACTCAGGCCCTTCCATATAACTCAGTGTACTACTTGGATGTGAGCGACATCCAAAAATTCCTAAATTTAAGCTGATTAGTGGAGGAAAATCAATGGGAACGAAATGGTGATCACCCGCGATACACATCTCCCTGTCGCCATGAGTCGTCAAACCTCCTGCACTGGTATGAACGGTCTGCGGGCATGATCAACCCGCCACTTTTACTGCAAGCATTTCATAAATAGTTAATTAAATAATAAAGAAACACTTCGGGTCTGCCACAACCTTCTTAAATCGACTGGCTGCTCCGCTTTTAGCCGGGAGGCGCAATAGGCGTAAGAGCACATTATTTGGGGCTAACCCTGGAGGAGATACTCAACTTGTGGTCATCCCAACTAAGGTTCTACTAAAAGAGAGGGCCACTCGTCAGACCAGATCCCAGGCTAGAACTGTAGACATATTAAATTACCGTTATTGAGTGCAGTAAATAGTGCTATAAATAAGGTGTAGAATTGAAATACTGAATGGTAAGAGCACTAATTGAAAGAACAAAAGTAAAGAGCTGAGATAACCAGACCAATACGAGACTGGAGTTGTACTGAAAAGAAACTGAAGTACTTACAAGAATTGAAGTACTTAAATAATCTAGAGTACAAAAAATAACTGAAGTACTTACAAGAAACTAAAGTACGAAAAAGAGCTGGACCTGTACGAGACTAGAATAAAAGAAATTGCAATAGAATAAAAAGGTTAGTAGTCCTTCACTCCATATATAGGAGGCTTCAGTTCCATCTCCATTCACAGGAGGAAAGTTATGTTCTATCTTCGTTCATAGTAGTCTCTTCCAAATTCTACCCCTTTATTACAATCTGACCATATGTTTTAATTGCACCTTTTAAACATGGCTTAAGCGGATTGGAGGAATGTTATTATGAGTTCCTTAATTTCTCCGAAAAGGGGCGACTTATAATGTCCGAGTATTCTTATAAATGGAGCTCGATGATTTGTACAACACCACATTGCTTTGAGCTTGATTTTTCATTTTAATTTTTTGGTTTATTATTAATTTGTAATATTCTCCAATGATTACAACATGATTGCGTGCTATGATTTCCTCTCCCAACTTTTAGGAAAACTTGATACTTTAAAACTCAATCGTTTTACCCCAAAGTTTAGTGTTCACACCATTTCCCTCCAAATGTCCCCATACTTTGATAGTATAGTCTTTTAAGGGCCAATAAATTCTTCCAAGATTTTCCAACCCTTTTAGGGGTTTATTTTGCTCAAAGAAATCTTATTTAGGCCTCTAAAAATATTAATTCAGTGTGTAAACATCCCAAAAATTGATAGTACCCCCAAGAGGCCCTAATATGAGCCTATGATTTTTCCCAAAATTTTCTAAGATATTTAAGTCATTTATTTTGTCCAACCAAACAAATTAGAGTCCTTTAATAATAGCAAATCACTTTTGAAAAATCCCAAGAAAATTCTGGAGGTAGCCCTCATGGTAGGTAGCAACTTTCATGTTCAAAACTTAGTAAGAGGAAGAGGGGGGTTTGGGGTGCGGTTAGCCAAATCCTAGCGCAGGGATTGGCTAACCACGCGTGTGTGCTGGAGTTCACTCCCCCATAGTGGATCTAGGGCTAATCCGCTTCGGGCAGGGGGGATGTGGAGGCGGGCGGGAATTACGATTCGTGCCGCCGTCCGATCTCATCGTGGAGTTCGGACGGCAACTATTGCTCCCCGGCGGTGCATTGGGTGGCGGCCTCTGACACCGCTGGCCAGCAGCCACCCTCCACCAGTGTCTCCCCTAGTTTACTCTGCGGGGACTAGATAATCATCTAGCGGTGGTGCGGCGGCTTGATGCCGCCAGATTTTTCAAAATGAGGGGGCGGTTGGCGCGGCCTGCATGTATCGTCCCAATAGGTGTCGCGCCGCCCCTCCCTCCCTGTTGGCCACCCTACTGCCCCCGATGAAAGTGGAGGTTAGATCTTAAGTTACTCTAGAGGGGGGGGGTGAATAGAGTATTAAAAACTCTTCCTTAGTTTTATAGTGTAATTAAAATAGTGTTATATATATGTGTGTAAGTAGAGTGAGAAATATTTAAACAGAATAACTGAATAAATAAAAGCACACAGCACAGTACAAAGAAATAAACACAACCAGAAGACACAAGGAAATTATAGTGGTTCCCCAATAAATTTGGGTAGTCCACTCTTCTACCACCCTTTGGTAGGAGTCCACTAGGAGGGTTGATCAGGTGCCCTAACACCAAGGTGATTTTGATCAGGTGTCCACCACCAGAGAGCTTTTGATCAGGTGCTCAAAACCAACAAGATTTTTTGATCAGGTGTCTTGCCACCAAGGAACTACACTTTTGAAGGGAGTATTAACCTTGTACAAGAGAGGTGAGAAAAGGTTATAGTGTTCTTCTCTGTCAAGATGCTGAGAGAAGACTCTAGTGGACTTGTTGTAAAGCTCCCCTTGTCTGATTGAAGTATTTGACAGATGTTGGAGAAGCTTTCTCTTGAAGACACAAATCTTCTGTAGCAGATAGATCTGGAAGAACAGGTTCTTCAGATTCCTTGTTGCGCTTGTAGAAGACTTGAACTTGCAGCAGAATGTCTGAGAGATGGATCTTGAAGATGATGTTCTCAGAAGGAAGATGAGTGCTGCTTGAGGAAGAAGAAGAAGACTGAGAATAATAGACTGAATATGCTTCTTCTCTTTCTCTATCCTTGTTGTTATCTTTCTGTATTCTGCAAGGAATGCTAATTTTGAATTCTGTCGAGTGAGATAAGACAATAATGTCTATCTTTGATATATTCTATTTTTGGAATAGAATAATCTGTCTTTAATTCTTTCTTGGAATAACAACAAAGACAAAACGACTTTTGTCAGGTCCTTTAATTCCTTAGCCGTGAAATACTCTTTTGCATTAATCGTCAACGGCTATCTTGTCTTGGAACAAAGGAAATAAGGAATATATTTGAATAATATAATATCCTTACTTGCCTGCCTTGAATACGCCCAAAAGTATTGAATATATCTGTTGGAGTCGTCGATCTGAGTTCAGAGTATTGATAAATAACTGATATATATAATCTGGACTTGAATTTGTCGATCTGAGCCTTAATATAGAATTTGTCGAGCTCTGGCAGGAATTCATCGAACGCTGCTCGCCATTTGTCAAACACTGCTCTGAGAATGTCGAGCGCTGGAACTAGCCAGAATACTTCAGTCTACTGAGACAAATTCGTCGAATGATGCTAGGCATTCGTCGAACGCCACTCGACATTTGTCGAACACTGGGAACTTAAATTTTCCTTAAGTTCTAGCAACTCTAACAGCCTAAAAACTTGACCCTTAAACTATACAATGGGGTCAACTTGATCCTTAGTTAAAACATAGTGATCCTATCCCAAATAAGTAATAGGGTTGTTCCAACAATCTCCCCCGATTTGGGTTAGGATACTATTTGACAATCAATCAAATAAATACAATAGAAAAATAAACAGCAGAGCATAAAAATATATCTGACAGAATGAAAATTCATTTCAGCAGATAGATTAAAAATAGTGCTCTGAGTTCATTACAGCCAAAATATTTAAACAAGAGCAGAATAAATAAGTCTGAACCTTTTTCACTTCTTTGCTGGTTTGAAGATGATTTTCCTGTTAGGATCTTCAGACTTCTTCTTGCTTATGTAGAGATCTTGAGCAACAATAACAGTCTGAGATTTAGCTTGAATAACAACTGTTTGTGGGTACTGCATTAGGAATTCTTCAGCTTTGAAAAAGTTCTTAGACTTATACTTTTCAAACTCTTTTCTTCTGAACTCTGACATGGTTGAGAACTGAGAATGGTCCTTTCCTTCAGCTTTTGCCTTATTAATCTGAGCCGAGGCAATTGTCTCTTTGAATCTAGCCTTTTGTGCTATTTCATCAATTTCTGTATTCACTGGGGACAAAGGCCTATCATCAGAATCAATAGCCTGCAATGAAGGTTTTTCAAAAGGAATGTTTAATTTCCTGTGCAAGGATCCATCAGATATTATAAGCTTGTATTCTGTGGTAACATTCTTGGAAGGAGTTGAGGAAAATCCTGAAGACCAGGAACTCTGATAACCACTTGTGTTAGCTGGTTTACTTGATTGCTGAGTAGTGAACTTTTGAGAAGTAGATGAAGGTGCTGCTGAGCCTGCTGAGCCTGCTGGAGGAGGAGGTGGAGGGGGATTGAACTTAACTGGCTTATTAGAGTAATATCCAGTTTTCTTGAATTTCTTTCTCCTCTTAGTTTCATTTCTGGAGAACTTCATCCAGTGAGGGGTATCCTTGTCAAGAGTGATATTATGAAGGATGTAGTAGGGAATATCACTATCTGGGTTAGGAGGCTTGGGGACATCTAAAGGCTTAGCCTTTCTTTTCTTTCTCTTCCTTGATAAAGTATCATCAGAATCATTATCATTGTCTTCTTCATCAGAGTCAGAAGAGGGAATTGGATTATCATATAAATCATTAACCAATTTAAGAGCTTTGATCTTCTGCTCTTCAGCTTCAAAAGCTTCATCTTCTGCTCTCCAAATTTCATCAAAATCTGGAATAGGTGATTCATCAAAGACAAAGGTTGGGATATCAAAACTATTGACAATTTCCTCTGAAATCTCAACTGATTCACTTGCATGACTTTGAGCTGGAACTGAAACATGAACTGGATCTGCACTTAGAACTGCAAAACTGCTGATAATCTTTTTCAGCAAAACTTTATCAATGGGAGCAGTATAAGGAACAATTGCTCTAGAATGATCTTGATGTTTTGGCAGATTAGAGAAAACAAAACTGAACTTAGACAGTAAAGAAATAATATCTAGGGAGGGATGAATATAGATATTATTTAACTTTTCTATGATTGGAACTTCATATATTTCAACAAAATCAAAAATATCTAAATCAGAACTTTGAACTGTTTCTTCAACAAAAACTGTATCTGTATCAAAAACTGGAGTTGTATCTTCAACAAAAACTGTATCTGAATCTTCAACAAAAACTGTATCCTCAATAAAAACTGTAGCCTCTAAATTTGGAGCTTCTGGAACCTCTTCATTAGGCATCTCCCCCTGCCTAGCTTCAGGGAGACCTGAATCTAGGCCCCTAGAAGAAGGGACAGAAAAGGAGGAAGGAATTGAAGATATAGTAGAAGAAAGTTCAGAGATTGCTTGAAGATTTGGAGCAATTTTTGCATCCAATGTGGAGTCAAGAGTAGAAAGAATGTTGTGGACTGGAGCAAGTTTTGCATCCAGGATTTTATCTATCTTGGGAACAATGTAGTAAAGAATTTGATCTACAACAGTTTGAAAGTGTAGAAATAGCATTTTAGGTGGATGAGATGAAGATGGTTGAGAAGTGGAAGGAATAGAGGTTGGTACAAAGATGTTTGCAACATTTGCATGTTGTTGAGGAATGTCATAATGAATGGGGCAAGAGTGATGGATGGGTGAATGATAGTCATCATGCATGGGAGATGGAGGTGGAGAAGTATGAGGTTTAGAAGGGTAGATGAGGATGGAATGTCATCAATGAGTGTGGGAGAATTTGGAGGTGGAGATTGTGCAGGGGAAATGTTCTGAGGTGGAGATGGGAGAGGAGGAGAAGAAACAAAAGGAGGAGGAGAAGGAGCTTCTAGAAGTGTTGAGGGAGTGACTAGATCAGTCCTTGTGCCTTCAGAAGTTTTCTTCTGTGTAGCTGCTCCTGGGTTCTTCTTGGTAAACACCCTGTCCCATTTAGCAAAGAGAGCTGAGGTCAGCTTCTTGCTAGCATTAATGGTCACCTTGGGAGAGACCAGAAGGTCTTGGTGTCTTTCCTGCAATACAATTCCAATAATTCTTCCAAAGCAGACATTTTCCTTTGAAATCTTCTTCTTAATCAATCCAAAGAGGATGGATCCCCAGTTTACTTTCTTCTTTTCCATTATGGCCACCATCAACATAAATTGGTGCCTATTGATATAATCATGACCTGTTGTTTTTCCTAACAACACTTTGCCGACAATATCAGAAAGAAACTTATATTCCACAGATAAGTTTTTCTTAAGCAGGTGATTAGGGTTTCCAGTAGAATAACCCATCGTAATCAATGCTTCACCATTTTCAACAGAGCTGAGCTCTAACTCATCATCACCATTAACAAAACCAAAACCTTAGTGAGAATGGTAGGGGTAAGAGAGACCTGATGTCCTGAGATGGTTCCTGTCAGTCTTTAATCTTCCTGCTTAGCCGTAAAACACCATTCCTTAATCTCTGTTGTGTGCAGCTTTATCCTCATGCTCATTAGCTTCTTTAACTATTGCTCTTCAAAGAGTTGAAGGATATCTTTGAAGACTTGGTCAGATTGAGCAAAAGATTCCATGTTGATGTCAAACCCGGCATCGAACTTCATCGAGTAGAGCGCGGCTTGAGAAATCGCCATTTGTACCTACAAGAGAGAAAGATCAAGTGCAGAGGGGAACTGGAGGGAAACGATTTCTGTAGGCGCAATCTATTAAGAAATAAAATAGAAAGATTATATAGACCAGAGAAGGGGGCACATTTGAGGAGCGGGGTTCGGCAAAAACCTAATAAAAGCAGAAGTCGAAAAGACTTTAGGTCTCCGTCTGACGCCGTTCGACAAAAATATCTTTTCTGTCGACCACCGTTCGACAGGTGAAATTTTCTTTATCGGTTATAAAGATAAAAGGTTTCGTCGACCACCGTTCGACAAATGATACAAATTCGTCGTCCTCCGTTCGACGAATTTTGGGGATAAATAGAAATTAATTTTTTAACAGATTGAATCACCATCTATCATTCCTATTTGATTTATAAAGAAGATATGCTTCTTTTCATCCAATGGCTTGGTGAAAATGTCAGCTCTTTGTAAATCAGTAGGAATAAATTGTAGGCAAATTTTATTTTTATCCACATTATCCCTAAGGAAGTGGTGCCTAATTTCTATGTGTTTAGTCCTACTATGGAGAACTGGATTTTGTGCTATATATATTGCACTAGTATTGTCACAAAATATAGTTGAATTAATTAAGTTGACCCCATAGTCTAGAAGTTGATTTTGTATCCACAACATCTGTGAGCAGCAACTGCCAGCAGCAATGTATTCAGCTTCAGCTGTTGATGTAGACACAGATGTCTTCTTTTTACAAAACCAAGACACAAGCCTATCACCAAGAAACTGACATGTTCCTGATGTGCTTTTCTTGTCTACTCTGCATCCAGCATAATCTGAATATGAGAATCCAGTTATTTCAAATTCAGATATTGTTGGATACCAAAGTCCTAGATTAGGGCAACCCTTTATATATCTCAAAATCCTTTTTAATAAAATTAAGTGAGATTCTTTGGGGTTAACTTGAAACCTAGCACAAATACAGGTAGCAAACATTATGTCAGGCCTACTAGCTGTTAAATAAAGTAGTGAGCCAACAATTGCTCTATATACTTTTGAATCAACAGGTTTCCCTGATTCATCATTATCAACAACAGCATTTGAGGGCATGGGTGTTTTCATGGTGGAAGAATCAGACATACCAAACCTTTTCACTAATTCCTTAGCATACTTAGATTGGGATATGAAGATTCCATTTGGAGTTTGCTTCACTTGAAGACCAAGGAAGTATGATAACTCACACATACTACTCATTTCAAATTTAGATTGCATTAGATTAGAAAATTTTTTGCACAAATTTGAATCAGTAGAGCCAAAAATAATGTCATCTACATATATTTGAACTAGCAAAGTTTGATTTTTATGTATCCTGAAAAATTGTGTTTTATCTACAATGCCCCTACAGAAATTGTTTTCCAAAAGAAAACTAGCTAAAGTCTCATACCATGCTCTAGGAGCTTGTTTGAGACCATAAAGAGCTTTCTTAAGATTAAATACAAAAGAGGGTTGAGTTGGAGAGATGAAACCTGGTGGTTGTTCCACATAGACTTCTTCTTTAATTTCTCCATTTAAGAATGCACTCTTCACATCCATTTGAAATACTTTGAACTTTTTATATGCAACAAATGCAAGAAAGATTCTGATTGCTTCAAGTCTTGCAACAGGAGCAAAGGTCTGATCATAATCAATCCCTTCTTCCTGTGAATAACCTTGGGCTACCAGTCTTGCTTTATTTCTCACAATGTTGCCTTGTTCATCTAGCTTGTTCCTGAAGACCCATTTAGTGCCAATAACTGGATGGCCCTTTGGTCTTGGAACCAAATCCCAAACCATGTTCCTTTCAAATTGATTGAGCTCCTCTTGCATTGTAAGAATCCAAATTGGATCTTGTTCTGCATCTGTTATGGTTTGAGGTTCAACTTGTGATAGGAAACAAGTATGCATCTGATTTTGGTGTAGTTGATGCCTTGTTTGAACACCTGCTGAAATGTCTCCAATTACTTGTGATATTGGATGATCTCTAACTGTGATGTGGTCAACAGTTTGAGTTGGTTCAACAATAATATCTTCTTGGGGAATTTGATCAGCTGTCACTTGAATTGACTTGTCAGCAAGATCTTCTGGATGATCTTCTTCTTCACTATCTTTAAGTGTTTGAGTTGTTGGAAGTGAAGAATCTCTTTTCTCTAGATTTAGCTCATTTAGCTCTCCACATAGATCTGATACCTGCAAGGTATTTATGGTAGAGGTGGTATTCCTCTCCTCATTCAATATGTTAGTTTCATCAAAAGAAACATGCATGGACTCCTCTATTTTAAGAGTAGATTTGTTGTAGACTCTATATGCCTTACTAGATAGAGTGTATCCAAGGAATATGCCTTCAGCTGCCTTAGCTTCAAACTTCCTTAGATATTTCTTATCATTGTTATTCACATAGCATTTACAACCAAAAATCTTAAAATAGCTAACCTTAGGCTTTTTATTCTTGAGTAGTTCATAGGGAGTCTTACCCTTAAGTTTATGTATCAGGCTTCTATTCAACACATAATTTGTTGTGTTCACTGCCTCTGCCCAAAAGGAGAGTGTCAAATGAGCATCAACAAGCAATGTAGTTGCTGATTCAATTAATGTTCTATTTTTCCTTTCAGCTACCCCATTTTGTTGAGGGCTTCTAGGAGCAGAGAAACACTGCCTGATCCCTTCTTTTCCACAGAATTCTCTCATCAGAAGAGACTCAAACTCAGTACCATGATCACTTCTGATCAATGCAACTAAAGTAGAGTACTCAGTCTTGATGGACCTGAGAAAGTCTGTTAGAACTTTGAAAGTGTCAGACTTGTTCCTAAGAAAGAACACCCAAGTGAATCTTGAGAAGTCATCTATAATAACTAAAGAATAATGGTTCCCTCCTAAGCTCTGTATAGTAGTAGGTCCAAAAAGATCTAAATGCAATAAGTACAGAATCCTAGGTGAATTACTCTTGGATAAAGATTTGAAACTACTTCTAGTTTGCTTACCTAACTGACAAGCCCTGCAAAGTCCTTCCTTCTTGTATGAACCAGAAGGCAGTCCTCTGACAAGATTGTCCTTAGAAAGCTTAGAAATAGTCCTAAGGTTAATGTGTCCTAGACTTTTATGCCATAGTTCATTTGTCTTACTTATTGAATTAAATAGACAGATGTCAGTATTGGCAGAGTCAAAATTGACTAGATAAATATTTCCTTGTCTAATACCAGATAATACATTTTTATTTTTATTATTGGTAATAAGACATTGGGAAGGGTTAAAGGTTACCTGATAACCTTCATCACATAACTGGCTTATGCTGATGAGGTTGTGCTTGAGACCTTTCACATATGATACTTCTTTGAATGTGACTACTCCAACTTTGACTTGTCCATACCCTTTTGTCTGTCCACAGTTGGAGTCTCCAAAGACAACTTTGGGTCCAAGCTTTGCCTTATAATTGCTTAGGTTAGCCTTGTTTCCTATCATATGTTTTGAGCATCCACTGTCCAAGTACCAATATTCTTTTATTTTTGGATAGCTGTGTACCTGCAAAGACAAAAAAAATAAACTAGTTATTTTTTACCCAGACTATCTTGGGTCCATTTGTTTGTCCACAATATTCAGAAATAAAGGCCATTTCAGGCTGATCCTTATAGCCTTGTGGATGATATCTCCTTGGAGGTATAATCCATTCAGTAAAAGGATTTTTAGTGTGTTGAGAATTAGAATTCCTAAAATTCTGTGTATAGTATCTGTTCGACAAATCTGGGTAAATTCGTCGACCGTCGTTCGACGAATGTGCATGATTTTGTCGAGCGCCATTCATAAGATAACTATACTGAAAATCTGTATTCAGTTTTCGTCGATCTCCGTTCGACAAATTTGAATCTTTTCGTCGAGCTTCGTTCGACGAATTCTTCTGAATTCTCTTATTCTTAACAGACTTGCTTGAAATGACTTTATTTGCTTCTACAGCCTCTTTGCTTTTAGCAGATATGAATTTTATAGGTGTAGATAATATATTCTTCTTAACTAGATTGTGGCTCACTTGATGAGGCACCCAAGCCCAATTTGCTATTAAGTCTAGCATTAACTGTGCTTGTTATGTCCATTAGTTCGATACTTCTCCCATTTAGGGATTCTTCAAACTCTTTGGCTTCAGACAACTTGCTCTTAATGAGAACAATATGTTCCCTGGAGGCAGCCAAATCCTTTTTAAGTTTTATATTCTCTTCACTTATAATTTTCATGTCAGCTAACTTATTTCTGAGTGAGATTATTTCTTTCTCAGATTTCAGTAAGTCTAAGCAAAGAACTTTGAATTCAGCCTTGAATTCAACTGAAGTAAAATCAAAATGAGATAATACTTGATCTACATCATCTTCTACTTCAGTGTCTGATTTTTCTTTATCAGAATTATGTCCTGAGGCATTGATAGCCATCATGCAGAATGTTCTCTATTCTTCATCATCACTAGATCTGGATGAGGAAGCATATTCTGACTCACTGGCTGAGTCATATATTGCCATCAGACATTTGTCACTTTCATTTGATTTTTCTTCATCATCACCAGATGAGCTGGATGATGATTCAGATTCAGTTTCACTCTAGGATTCTGCAATGAATCCTCTTCCCTTCTTTTTGTGCTTGTGTGAGGAAGATTTGTTGGAGCTTCTTTTCTCTTCTTTCTCCTTTTTCTTTCCTTTCTTTTTCTCTTCTGGACATTCTGTCAGGTAGTGTCCAGGTTTCCTGCAACCATAATAAATAACTTCTTTAGGAGTTGATTTGTCAAACCTTTGCTTTTCTCTTGATCTGGACTCCTTCTTTCTGAAGTCCTTCTTAGCCATTTTGTAGAATCTCTTGGCTATGAGACTCATAAACTCCTCATCTTGTGGAGTCTTTTCTTCTTCTGCATCAGCTGCTTTGAAAGCTATGCTCTTTTCTTTCTTTGTTGCTGGAGATGTAGTGGATGATTCTGCTTCCCTGGACTTGATGAGCTGCTCATAAGATTTGAGTTTGCCCAACAAAGCTTCAGTGGTAATCTCATTCAGACTTCTGGCTTCCTTGATTGGCCAGATTCTAGAATCCCATGTGTTGGGTAAGCACATTAAAATCTTATCATTTATTTCAGTGATAGATATCACTTTGTCCAGAGATTTCAGCTCATTAATTATGAGTCTGAGTCTATTATACATGTCAGCCACTGTTTCTGCGTCTCCTTTCTTGAAGTTTTCATACAGAGAGATCAAGTGTGATCTTCTGTCTTTTCTTTCATCTGCAAAACATGCAACCATGTTATTTATTGAAATCCAAATTTCTCTAGCTAAAGTACATTCAACCACTTTTTGAAATATGTCATCAGACATAGTTTGAGCCAATATGTTCATGGCTTTAGCATCTGCACTTCTTTGCTTCTTTTGAGTTTCTGTCCACTCAGGAGGTGGGACAGCATGATTGTTTCATGTAGCTTCAGTGCTAGTTGATGCTGTAGGTGCTGGAGGCCCTGTCAGAATAACATTGAAAATTTCTTCACCAATAGAGTTCATATAAAGCCTAATCCTTGCTTTCCAGAGTGCAAACTTGCTAAGATTGCACATTAGAGGTCTTGTGCTTGAGTACTCCTTGTTCCGTGCCATGAGTTTTTAACAGAAAATAGATAAAGTAAAAACTCTAAATTAATTTAGGATCTAATTGATCTTTGTGATCCAGGTGTTAGCCAGTAAATGGATCAACCTACCTCTGATACCAATTGAAAGTGGAGGTTAGATCTTAAGTTACTCTAGAGGCGGGGGGGGGGGGGGGGGGGGGGGGAGGGGGCTGAATAGAGTATTAAAAACTTTTCCTTAGTTTTATAGTGTAATTAAAATAGTGTTATATATATGTGTAAGCAGAGTGAGAAATATATAAACAGAATAACTGAATAAATAAAAGCACACAACACAGCACAAAGAAATAAACACATCCAGAAGACACAAGGAAATTATAGTGGTTCCCCAATAAATCTGGGTAGTCCACTCTTCTACCACCCTTTGGTAGGAGTGCACTAGGAGGGTTGATCAGGTGCCCTAACACCAAGGTGATTTTGATCAGGTGTCCACACACCAGAGAGCTTTTGATCAGGTGCTCAAAACCAACAGGATTTTTTGATCAGGTGTCTTGCCACCAAGGAACTACGCTTTTGAAGAGAGTATTAACCCTGTATAAGAGAGGTGAGAGAAGGTTATAGTGTTCTTCTCTGTCAAGATGCTGAGAGAAGACTCTAGTTGACTTGTTGTAAAGCTCCCCCTGTCTGATTGAAGTATTTTGACAGATGTTGGAGAAGCTTTCTCTTGAAGATACAAATCTTCTGTAGCAGATAGATCTGGAAGAACAGGTTCTTCAGATTCCTTGTTGCTCTTGTAGAAGACTTGAACTTGCAGCAGAATGTCTGAGAGATGGATCTTGAAGATGATGTTCTCAGAAAGAAGATGAGTGCTGCGTGAGGAAGAAGAAGAAGAAGACTGAGAATTATAGACTGAATGTGCTTCTTCTCTTTCTCTATCCTTGTTGTTATCTTTCTGTATTCTGCAAGGAATGCTAATTTTGAATTTTGTCGAGTGAGATAAGACAATAATGTCTATCTTTGATATATTCTATTTTTGGAATAGAATAATCTGTCTTTAATTCTTTCTTGGAATAACAACAAAGACAAAATGACTTTTGTCAGGTCCTTTAATTCCTTAGCCGTGAAATACTCTTTTGCATTAATTGTCAATGGCTATCTTGTCTTGGAACAAAGGAAATAAGGAATATATTTGAATAATATAATATCCTTACTTGCCTGCCTGCCTTGAATACGTCCAAAAGTATTGAATATATCTGTTGGAGTCGTCGATCTGAGTTCAGAGTATTGATAAATAACTGATATAAATAATTTGGACTTGAATTTGTCGAACTGAGCCTTAATATAGAATTTGTCGAGCTCTGGCTGGAATTCGTCGAACGCTGCTCGCCATTTGTCGAACGCTGGTCAGAGAATGTCGAGCGCTGGAACTGGCCATAATACTTCAGTCTGTTGAGACAAATTCGTAGAACGATGCTAGGCATTCGTCGAACGCCACTCGACATTTGTCGAACACTGGGAACTTAAATTTTCCTTAAGTTCTAGCAACTCTAACAGCCTAAAAACTTGATCCTTAAACTGTACAATGGGGTCAACTTGATCGTTAGTTAAAACATAGTGATCCTAACCCAAATCAGTAATAGGGTTGTTCCAACACCCGACCTGCTTGCTGGGGGTCGGGCCTCACTCCAGCGGTGGCCCGTCGGCCTAGTGTTGCCGACCGCCACCGGGAGGAGTAAAGCGCAAAAAAGGAGGCTTACAAGTGCTGCTAGAGATGCGATTTCTAGCAGCACCATCGCCTCCCACTGCCGGGAGGTTGGGACCCTGGTGGGGTACTACTCTCCCAGCGCCACCACCGGCGCTGGGTTTGGCTTTCTCCGCATGGCCACCACCCGAGCGTGGAGCTCGGCTTGGGTGGTGCTGGAGGCGCTCCGGCGGCGGAGGAGTGCATGCAACATGTCGGGGGAGTGGGGAAGGAGGAGGTGTTCCACCTGGTGTTGGGGCCGTTGGGAGCTTATGGGTTGGAGGGTCGTTAGGGGGTGGCGAGGGTGGTGAGGGCTCGGGTGTGGGTTTTTAGCGAGGTAGCTCCAGCAATGGGGGCTATGGGGAGTGTGGTGTGTACTCAGTAGAGGGGAAGGGGGTTTGCTTTTATAGGGAGGTAGGGAGGGAGGGCCTCCCTCCCTTCTCCCCGATATGGGATTAAAGGGGGGTTTGGAGAGGAGGTCTTACTCCTCCTCCAACTAGCTTGGACTGCTGGCCACCCTTTGAGGGGTGGTGGCACACCCTCCTAGGTGATTAAAGTGAATCTCATCCCACCCAAGGACTAGCTTGGGGTGGGTTTAGATTTTTCTTTTGGGAGGAGGGGAAAAAGAGACCCTACCTCTTTGGGCTTATGTTAAGGGCCAAATAGAGTCCATGCGGGGTATGGTAGGTGGGGCCCAAGTGACTTGGTGATGGGGAGGTGAAGCCTCTTTTTGGAAAATAATTCCAAAAATTAAGATTTGTGAGGGTTTGACCAAAGTCAACCCTAGGGGGGTCCCTCATGTCGGTCAAAGTCCAAGTGAGTCCAACTCATCGGGTGGTTGGTCCATTCTGGAGTATTACATCATCATGAGTGTGCGCACGCTTTTCGGTGTGCTAAAAAGCTTGATTTGACTGTGTTTTGATTTTCCAACGTCGAAATTGGTTATGACAAACTTTGTCGGTCCTGTTTTGACTTTAGGAGTCCACTAAAATTGACTATGACTGATTCTGAGTTTATTTGCTTGATATTTTAAAAACTGCATCGTGGCGGCCTACACAACATAAAACATTCATATTTCTTATACGACCTTCGATTGAAATGAAACGAGTCTTTTTGCACTTGTATCGACTGTACGAGTCTAACGCAACTAACAGAAGTCAATTCAGAGTATGTATGGTCACTATACCACAACAACATTATTGTGACGTGATAATGCATCATTTATAGTTATTTTACATAATATTTTATTAATAATTAACTTATTTTCAGTTAGTTTTAATTTAATTTACCACTAATTTACCTTATTTTTGTATTTCCAGGTAATTTGGGCTGCCAATAGCAATTTCAAGCTCATAGAAGTAATCAGGAGAATATTTGGAGCATTTCAGCCGAAATCGCAAAGTACACGCCCTTGGTCACAGGCGTGACTCCATGTCACGACTGTGAACCAGCCCCGTCGTATCCCTGCTGAAGAAGTAAGATGCCATGTCAGATCAAAATTGCATGCCCTCTGTCACGGGTGTGACATAGGTCGTGACCTTAAGGTCACGAGTGTGACTCGCCCGTCACATCATTCAATACAGTCAGTTCTCAAATTGCATCATTTCCAGCATACACGCCCTCAGTCACAGGCGTGACCGAGGCCGTGACTCTTCCTATAACCGCCGGATTAACTCCTAATCGCAACGTTTCCCGTCGTTTCCAGCCTCAGTCAAGACACGCCATGAGTCACGGGTGTGACCGAGGCCGTGACCCGCCATGCAATCGATTTCTGGCAGTTTCTCTCCCCCGATGTTCCCGGGCTTTCAAGATTGCAATTACGCACCTTACATGCCCTCGGTCACGGGCGTGACCAAGGGTATGACTTCTCAATTTTTCAACTATAAAAGGTAGCAATCTCTAGAAGTATTAGAGTTCAATTTTGGAGTTTATTTTCAGCTTTAGTTTACTGTTTTTATTGTTCTAGCTAGATTTTCTACAAGTTGTAAGTTTTCTATTATTACAATTTTAATTCAAGTATTGTAGTTCTTTTTATCATGTCTTGTTCCTCCTCTATGTATTCCCTTCATTATGATGAGTAGCTAAATTTCCTTTAGCACTTGGTCGTAATGAACTTTGGAATGAAATAAAATATGTTTTGAATTTTTTTAATTGGCAAGCTCTCGTCTTGATTATCTTCGATTTATCTTCGAATTTAATTGCGTCAAATTCATATGTCGCGAATATGTTTTTTGATCTAAGATCCGTATTCTAGTTGATTGAGAGATCTGTGTGTACGAGGAGATCACTCAAAGATAAAAGGAGTTGCATGCACTCCTCGAGAGAGGACGACATAAATCTTTTGTATTGGAGTCAAATCCAATAGCGGGGTTCACCGCTTAAAGCGACCTTAGGGGTTTCGACTGGCCGAGGGGTCTTAATCGATCAACCTAAGGTTAGTTGGTAGTATTCCTCGAGAGAGGTGCTATCATGTTTTGGGAACCTCCACGGTCGAAGTTATTTCAATAAGAGCTTGCAGATTATTCTTTTGTAAAATTCTATTTTATTCTAAAGGGATTCTAGATCAAGTGCTAATCATTTAATCATAATTTTTCGTCGTAGTTGATTTTCTCTAAATCGTTTTCCAAATCAAAACCAACTTTCGATCGAGAGAATAATAACTCTTCTTTGTGAGTAGAAGTACTCAACAAGCCCAGAAAAATACGACACTTGATTTTCTAAATCCTATACTATAAAATGATAGGTTCAGAGAGACTAGTTGTTGATAGGGACTAGTTGTTGATATTTTGAAAGCTTAGTTCTATTAATTTTATCATTTTTTCTTTTTAAGGTGCAATTAAATTCTTAGAAAGGGAGATTTGGGCTATCATCCCATCTTATCTCCTCGTACCACTGCAAACCCTTCACTAGGTAAACCTCAGGAAATCTATGACTAATTAAATCTTTAATTATTATTAAAAAAATTATATTTTTTTATTCTTCTTCCTACTTTCTCCTTAATTCCTACGTTTTTCTTTTTCTTTTTGGTGTGTGACCCGAACGAATCCGTCAAATCTTCTTGAATTGGATCCGGAAATCGAGCAAACCATTCGACGACGCTTAAGATTCCAAAGGCCAAATTCTCAAGATCCGATTGAGGAATCCGTAGGCGACACTTCTTGTCTGAATACAATATCTTCTTCTTCTTCTCCCTCCTCAACTTCTTCTTCCAATATGGGTGATCCAAATCAGAATGCAGTTGTGAAACGGACTATGTCCTATTATGCCCGACCTAATCTGGACGACGCACCTTCTAGTATCGTTCGACCTGCAATTGCGAACAATAATTTTGAATTGAAGTCAAACATCCTTCAGATGGTACAACAATATGTACAATTTGATGGGCTTCAAGATGAGGATCACAACATGCATATTTTTAGTTTTCTAGAAATATGCAATACTTTCAAAATTAATGGGGTATCCGATAATGCAATAAGGCTTCGACTTTTTTCCTTTCACCCTGCGCAATAAGGCTAAGCAGTGGCTAAATTTTCTTCCAAGAGGATCTATCACCACATGGGCTCAAATGACGGAATAATTTCTTACGAAATATTTTCCGCCCGCTAAATCGGCCTAATTGCGTAAGGATATTATTTTCTTCTCCCAAATTGAATCGGAAACGCTTTATGATACTTGGGAGTACTTTAAGGAATATTTGCATCGTTGCCCCCATCATGCAATCCCTGATTGGTTGCAGATTCAAACATTTTATAATGGCCTAAATCTCCAAAAGCGTCAAATGATTGATGCCACCGCCGGTGGTACCATAAATAATAAAACATCGGCAGGCGCACAAGAACTTTTAGATGGGATGGCCATGAACACTTATCAATGGAGTACACCCCGGTCTCTCCCTAATAATTCAGGCGAGATGTATGAAATTGATTCTATTTCTAATTTGTTTCTACAGGTTGAGCTTTTAAATAAGAAAATAGAAGGCATGACTGCTCCCTCTTCTACACCTGCCTGGGAGCTTAATCAAAATATGGCGGAGCATGTGGATTACATGGGTAATCCAAACCGGGCGCCCTTAAATCCGGGCAACAATCACTACGACAACACATATCACCCGGGTTGGAGGAACGACCCCAATTTATATTGGCGAAATCAAGGTAACACGGGTAATGCTCCCTTTGCTCCTCCAAATTCTTCACTTCCACCGCAAGCCCCAAAACCACCTACTCTCAAAGAGGTGGTTAATAAATATATTTCTAAAAATGATGCGGATGTCCGCAATTTACAAGGGTCCTTGCGAAATTTGGAAAATCAAGTGGGGCAACATTTAAAAACGATTGTCGATCAACCTAAAAGGACACCGCCAATAACTTCAAATGTCTTGGCGGTAACCTTTGAGGGTGATTCAGACATCGATCTTGGAGAGGAAATTTCGCTTACCACACCAACTCTTCCTCTTCAAGAATTTTAGCCATGTATTCCTTATCTCGCTCGTTTCATCGAGCGGGCTAATAATATTAATTCTAATTTTAATATTCCCTGCACTATAGGCACTAATCACTTTCCAAATACATTCGCCGATCTTGGCGCTAGCGTTAATATTATTCCCTATAGTTTAGCCCCAAAATTAAACTTAGGAGAACCTACCCCCACCGACATTAAATTACAATTAGTCGATCTCTCCATAAAGACTCTTTTGGGGGAAATTCTAGATGTGCCAGTTGAGGTTGGCGAGTCTACTTTACCGGTAGACTTCGTTATCCTTGATAAGGAAGAAGACGACGGGATCCCTCTAATCCTTGGTCATCCCTTCTTGGCCACTACGCGAGTGATATTTGATGTTTGTGAGGGAACTCTTCTCCTCCGTATGGGATATGATAATATTTTAATTCAAGCAACTAATTTGCCAACCTTGCATCTCTCAAAGTCTTTATCATCATTTGATGATAAATTTAGAACAAGGTAATCCGGCGCGCCACCATGGTCGAGCTCAACGACTGTAACCAAAGCGCTCTTGGGAGGCAACCCAAGTTTTTATTTTTCATTTTTCTTTCGTTTAAAAAATTCTAAAAAAAGAAGTTTCTATTTAAATATTTTTTTTGTTATTAAAACAAAAATCCTATAAAAATGAAAGCAAAAAAAAAACAAAAAACAAAAAAAACATGGTGTTTCTTGTTACTAACTTTTTTGCAGGTTTGGAGGAGATTTGTAAGATAACGGTCGTTCGCACGTACGCATGAAACTCCATTGTTCAAGTCAGTGTTTTATTATTATTATTTTTCTTTTTATTTACTGTCTTGTTTTTGTTTTTATTTTTGTTTTCTTGTAAAAAAAAGATAGAAAAAAAATTATAAAACAAAAAAAAACCAAAAAAAATTTCTGGAATTTTTTTTTGTGTTACACGTCCTAGGTCATGGCCGTGACCTAGGCGTGACACGCTCTGTCAAAATTTTCTATCTCGCTGTATCCGATCACGGGTGCCATTCCACCATTTGTGAAAGTCACGGGCGTGACCCACCATGGTCACGGGCGTGAATATCGCGTAACTACAATTTTGCTCGAATCCGCGCGCCCAGATTTATTTCGTGCAGTCACGCCCATGACCAATCATGTCACGACCATGACTTGGGCCGCTTGCGCCTTTACTCCACTGGGCCCGGTCAAAGATTCCTCTTGTCGGTCACGCCCGTGACAGTCAAGTCACGCCCATGGTCACGGGTGTGACCCTGGGTCGTGATATCTCGGGAATCACCTTTTAGACTGGCGAGCATCGGATTCCTGTCTGATTTGACTTCGCCAGTTACACGCCCTCGGTCACGGGTGTGACTGAGGGCGTGACTCGCCAAAATCCAAAATTTTGACTGGTCTTCCTTGGTTTCCTCCCCACGCCATAATTTTCATGTGTCGCCCGCTACACGCCCTCGGTCACGGGCGTGACCGAGGGCGTGTCCTCTCAAATTTTCCCTATTTAAAGCCCCATTCCCCCTCTCTTTTCTCCACACCTTCCCATACATCTCTCTCTTCTTTTTTTATCTTCCTTTAGCTGAGTTTCTCATGGCCCCCCCCCGCCGCCGCCACTCCATTGGCGAGTCTTCCTCTTCACTCCCCAATGACTCCCTCACGGCCGATGCCATGCTCAATTTTCCTTCCCATGCTCACCAAGACCGGAGTGAATGCCTCGGTGGGAAGGAATTTGGCGTCTTCCGCGTCATCGATTGGAACGTCCTCACCACCCTCGGGAAGGCTGACGCGGTGCAGAATTTCCTTACTACTCCATAGTAGCCTCCTTTGTTCTCCATTTCGGAGCCGGCAAACTAGGAGTTGACGGTGGAGTTTTTCTCCTCGTTCGATTTCCGCTGGGCCAGGGCCGACAACGTGCTTGAATTCCGAATGGGCGGACTTTCGCAATGCCTTGCTTTGCGTCAGTTCAATATTCTCATGGGCTTCTGTGACGAGGCTTTCACCCTTATGGAGGCCTACACTGCCTTCGTCCTCGATTTCCCCCGCAACTACAATCTTCATGGATTTTGGGCGAAAATCAGTAACAACCCCAATCCATATTCGCCAAAAAAATCCAAGGGCAGTCATCTCCTCTCCCCCGCCTTACGCTATCTCCACTACCTCCTCACTTTTACACTTTCCGCTCGCGGCGACAGCCATGGAGTGGTGACTCGCGCAGACTTGCTATATTTAAATAGTATGCACGAGCGGGTCCCCCTCAACCTTAGTTCGGCGCTTGTGATGTTTTTCCGGCATCAGGCCGAGAATCGGAGGCTTAGTGAGCCGCATGGAGGCCCATTTATCACTTATTTGGCCAAGCGTATGTGGCTTTGGGTTGCACTTCCTCCCATTACTCCACTCCAAGCGCCCGCGCCTATCACGTTCCAAATTCTTTGGGCCCTTGGTTTGATGCGTCGGCGTGGGCGAGACTTCAAGGCGATTCCCAGCGAGGTTGGTGGTGATCCGATGGATGTTGATTTCGATGCCGATTTCGGTGGCGTACCTCTAGCTCCGCAGTTTCCGCAGCAGCCGCGGCAGCCACAACAACATTTCCCCCCTGCGCCCGACTCATATACTTATTTCGATCAGCTGTTTGGGCGTATCCACACTCGTCTGGATCAGATTCAGACTGAGCAGTTGTCCATGCGCGCTCACTTCGACATGCATTTTGATATACTCGGGCAGCATCATGCTTCCTCTATAGAGCATCTGCAGTGGGAATTTGCTGATCTGCGTGCTTACTATCAGCAGGAGGACGACGACGATGACGCTTAAAGATTTTTATTTTTGGTCGTCTGTATCTTTTATTTTATGTACCGCACCTTTGTATTTGTTTTTATTTCTCTTTTATTAACGCAAAAATATTAAAATATAAAAAACATGTTTTGCTTTACATTATGTTTTCTTCAGATTGGCTCGGTGTTGTTTTGTTCTTTATAAGGGAAGCGTCCTCTCCTTTACTTGCTCTTTTATTTTTTCTAAAACATTGGGGACAATGTTTATTTTAAGTATGTGAGTGTCTTCTCTTATTTTTGCCAATCATTCAAGTTAATCTCAAATATAAAAAATTAAAAAAAAGTGTTTTTTCCTTTTAGTTTTTCTTTTTCTTATTTTTATATCGCTAATTAAAAATAAAAAAAATAAAAAATTAACAGTCTAATTTCTTGCGAAAGGACTGTGTTGGGCTTTCATCCCACAAAACCGCATAGTACCTTGAGAGCCCATCATTGGGTATTCATTGGGAAGTCCAAGAACCAAAAAAAATATTATTTCTGTTTTATTTTTCGTTTTCAAGCAGAATTTGAAAATATAAAAAACTTTGAAAAAACGTTATAAGAAAACTTTAAAACAAAAATTTTCAAAAAAAAAAACTATATTAAAAATTTGAAAAACCTTTACAAATTCTTAACAAAAAAAAGTTTTTATAAATTTGGTAATATCAGATGCTTCCTTACTTTTATTTGAGTGCAACCATTTTTAATTTAGAGATTTTATTTATATGACTTTTTTAAAAAACAAAAAGTTTTCTTTTTATGTTTTTTCTAATTTTATGTGTCTCATCTTAATTTTTTAGGTTTAATTTTTAGATAAATTTGAATTAATGAATTTTTCATCATTTTGGTTTATTTAGAATATTTCTTAGTTTTGCTTTCTATCCTTAAAATATCATGAATTAATTTTGTAGCAATTGTGCTAAAAGATCTTTAGGTTTTACTTATATTAACTTTAGCTCATATATTCTTAAGATTTCTTAATTTATTTTCTATGCTCTCAAAATAGTTATCTTGAAAAATTTTATAGCCTTGAAATCCTAGCCACTCCTTTTACTTTACCCTTTTGATTGTCAATTAAAAAAAAGTATAAAAGATCATATGTCTTGGAATGTGAGGATAAAATTCATCATTTCTAAACATGTGCACCCAAATTTGTAAAAGATTATATGGCATGGAGTTGAGAGGATAAAATTCATCACTCCTAAACATATACATTTGGGATATTAAAAGAAGAGTATTTGAAAAAATGAAAGAAATGAGAGGATAAAATTCATCATTTCCTAATTAAAAATCTCTTATATGCCAATTTTTACCCAAACTTAACCAACATCATTTCATATTCAAGATATTTATGAGAGAGCTTAGTTAATATTTTAGGTTTTTTAAAAAGTTTTGAATGATATCAAAAGTTTGTATAATTCTAATCTTAGATTATTTTGCTTAATTCAATACAATCTTATTTATGAAAATTTGATTAGAGAATTTTTGAAACTAATTTTTATTCTACGCATATCAATTTATGAATCATGAGTTATTTCGTATGAATCTAAATTTTATTTCTAAACTTATTTTTGTATGAGTCATGTATAATTTTAAAATGCATAATTAGAAGTAAATTCTTTTTTCTTTTTTTGAAATTTCATATAAATATTTCTCATGCTTATGATGGTTTTGCTCTGGAATAGCAAAAGCTTAAGTATGAGGGTATTTGATAATGCATCATTTATAGTTATTTTATATAATATTTAATAATTAACTTATTTTTATTTAGTTTTAATTTAATTTACCAATATTTTACATTATTTTTGTATTTTCAGGTAATTTGGTCTGCCAATAGCAATTTCAAGCTCATAGAAGTAATCAGGAGAATATTTGGAGCATTTCGGCCGAAATCGCAAAGTACACGCCCTTGGTCATGGGCGTGACTAAGGGTGTGACTCCATGTCACGGCCGTGAACCAGCCCCGATGTATCCCAGCTGAAGAAGTAAGATGCGACGTCAGATTAAAATTTCACGCCCTCTGTCTCGGGTATGACAGAGGGCGTGACCTTAAGGTCACAGGCGTGACTCGCCCGTCATAGTATTTAATACAGCCGGTTCTCAGGTCGCACCATTTCCAGCGTACACGCCCTCGGTCACGGGCGTGATCGTGGCATTGAATCTTCCTACAACAGCCAGATTAACTCCTGATCGCGACGCTTCCTGCCATTTCCAGCCTCGGTCAAGACACGCCCTGGGTCACGGGCATGACCGAGGCCGTGACCCGCCATGCAATTGATTTCTATCAGTTTCTCTCCCCCAACATTCCTGGGCTTTCAAGATCCAATTACACAGCATACACGCCCTCGGTCACGGGCGTCCCCCGGGGCGTGACTTCTCAATTTTTCAACTATAAAAGGCAACAATCTCCAGAAGTATTGGGGTTCGATTTTGGAGTTTATTTTCAGCTTTAGTTTACTGTTTTTGTTGTTCTAGCTAGTTTTTCTACAAGTTGTAAGTTTTATATTATTGCAATTTTAATTCAAGTATTGTAGTTCTTTTTATCATGTCTTCTTCCTCCTCTACTTGTATTCCCATCATTATGATGAGTAGCTAAATTTCCTTTAGCACTTGGTCATGATGATCTTTTGAATGAAATAAAATATGTTATGAATTTTTCTAATTGGCAAGCTCTCGTCTTAATTATCTTCGATTTATCTTTGAATTTAATTGCGTCGAATTCATATGTCGTGAATATGTTTTTCGATCTAAGATTCGTATTCTAGTTGATCGAGAGATCCGTGAGTACAAGGAGATCACTCAAAGATAAAAGGAGTTGCATGCACTCCTCGAGAGAGGACGACATAAATCTTCTAGAAGGGAGTCAAATCTAATAGTGGGGTTCACCGCTTAAAGTGAACTTAGGGGTTTCGACTGGCCGAGGGGTCTTATTCAATCATCATAAGGTTAGTTTGTAGTATTCATTGAGAGAGGTGCTAACATGTTTTGGAAACCTCCATGGTCGAAGTTATTTCAATAAGCACTTGCGGATTGTATCAATACTAGCGCAACAGAACTCATTCCATTCAAATTCAAGGTCGTTTAGAGAAAACAACCATTTTGAGTATCGTAGCACATCAAGATGGTTAAAATCAGCACTGCATAAAATTAAAGTGTTATCCACGTAAAATTTGATAAGACAAGTGTACCTATCATTTTATAGTATAGGATTTAGAAAATCAAGTGTCGTATTTTTTCGGGCTTGTTGATTACTTCTACTCACAAAGAAGAGCTATTCTTCTATCGATCGTAAGTTGGTTTTGATTTGGAAAATGATTCGGAGAAAATCAACTACGACGAAAAATAATGATTAAAAGATTAACACTTGATCTAGAATCCCTTTGGAATAAAATAGAATTTTACAAAAGAATATTGTGTGCCATTGTGCTAGATATCAAGCCAATCCTAAAGAATCTCATCTGAAAGTTAATAAACATATCTTTAGGTATTTTATAGGCACACAAAGTCTTGGTCTTTGGTATCCACACACCACCAACTCCATGCTCCATGCATATTCTAATTCGAACTATGATGGATGTTCTCTTGATTGAAATAGCACAAGTGGTACTTTTCAATTCTTAGGCCTAGCATTAGATTCATGGTCGAGTAGGAAACAAAATTCTGTTGCCTTCTCCACTACTGAGGCCGAGTATATAGACATAGGAAGTTTTTGCGCACAAGCAATTTGGATGTCATAAATGTTAGAAGACGTCAGTCTAAACTTTAAGACCATGGAACTTAGGCGCGACAACAAGAGTGTCATAGACTTAACGAACAATCTGGTACACCACTCTCATTATAAACATATTGATGTACATCATCATTTTTATTGGGAAAAACACCCTTTGATTTATCTTGCAAATTATATATAAGTGATTTCATTATTTATGATTTATTACCCATATTATATTATATAGAGAGGGTAATTTGGTCATTAGATGTCTTAGGATGTCACACTCTCATAAGGGTGTCAAAGACCAGTCCAAAAAAAGTCCAAAATTCAGTTGAGTTAAATCTGCATCAAATAGAAGTCGACGCAGCATCGACTGCCAGTCGAAGTAACTTCGAATAGAAGTAAGAATAACTCAGACTGAAGTCGATGTATAATTTGAAGTTGACACAACGTCGAGATGTACTCGACGCAGAAGACAGAGTTAGTCGAAGTAGTATTTGAAGTCGATGCAACTTAGACTTATATTCAACGCAGAATGAAGAGATTTGAGTTCAAGATTTCATCTCGACGGATACATCGATAAGTATTTGACGCAACATCGTTTGTAGAGTTCATTTCTAAGCTAAGGATGATTTTGATGCAGCTTCCAGTAGAACTCAGAGGTGCGTCTATAAGAAGACAAATATATTTGATGCTACGTCGAATACAGACAAAATTAGAATATCTTCTTTATTCTTTTCTAACAATGATTCAGAGGTTATACATGGAATTGATTGGATCTCTAACGGGTCGATTATATGCAAGAATAGAAAGAAAGTCTCTAGAGACACAATAAAGCTATTTCTGGAAGGTATTCAAAGACATTGACGGGCAAGTCAACAAAATTATAAGGAGGATATTATTATCCCTTGGACTATCCTATTATGGATACAGTAGAAGAGGAAAGGAATTCAAATTCTATTTCGACAAAGAATAAGGGGATTCAGGAAGATTGAAAAGAAAATAATTCTATTATTAATCATCTTCTTCGTCCTGAAGCTCTTCCTCTCAGATAGACAGAACAAATATTCTAAAGGAACTGACGGAAGTCAATTTGGAGTACATATGGTCACTATACCACAACGACGTTGTCGTAACGCGCTACAATATTCAAAATGGTTGTTTTCTCTAAACGACCTCAGATTGGAATTGAACGAGTTTCGTTGCACTCATATTGATTATACGAGTCTAACATAACAGACGTCAATCCGGAGTACGTATGCTCAATATACTGCAATGGTGTTGTCGTGATGCGCTACGATACTCAAAATGGCCGTTTTCTCTAAACGACCTCGGATAAGAATGGAACGAGTCCCGTTGCACTCGTATTAATTATATGAGTCTATAAGAACTGACAGGATTCAAATCATAGTTCTTTAGCACAATATCCTACAATCGGGTTATTCTCTATCCTTTGGTTACTTTTATTGGGTCCACTAGGGTCTAGTGACCCAATAAAAGTCGAGATGTTACAATCCAATAAAAGAAAGAGGATTTTCGTCCTCGAAAATTGCTTAAGGTAGGGGAAATATAACATACCTGAGAGAAGAGTGTTAGGTATCTCTCTCGAATGAGGTTTTTTGGTTCCCATATAAACTCGTCGCGTCCACAGTTTGACCATAAAATTTTGACCATCGTGATGGTTTGGTTCCATAGGTCCATGACTTTGGAGTCCACTATCCTCACTAGCTTGAGCTGAATGGATCGATCAGATAGTATCAGTGTCGGTGGTGTGGGAAGATGTTGATCCAGTTGTCAGAGAACATGTCTCAATGATGAGACGTGAAAGACGTCATGAAGGTTTCTCAATTCAACGGGCAAAGCTAATCGGTATGCAACAAGGCCAATTCATTCTATGATCTAATACGGGCCCAAATAGCGAGGATCCAACTTTTTCTGCTTCTTTATCCGGTAGATCCCTTGCATATGTTTGATCTCTAGAAATACCATATCCCCCACGCTAAAATTTACTAATAGATGACGCGCATCATAATATTTTGCTTGGCGGCTCTGCGCTTCAAGCATTCAATCTCGGATTAACCTTATTGCTGTCAGAGTGTCATCTATGTACGTGACTCCCAAAGCTTCTAGGTCCTCATCTTGTTCCCACGACAATGAGCTTCAACAACGTCTTCCATACAGAGCCTTGTATGGTGCCATCTTGCTACTTTCCTGGAAGATGTTGTTACATGAAAATTCTACCAGGGGTAGTACCTGTTCCTAAGGTTCACTGTGTTCTACTATGCATAGTCGGAGGATGTCCCCCATCGTCTGATTTGTCCTTTTCATTTGCCCATCAATTTTCGGGGTGGAAAGCGGTGCTGAAGGCTAATTTAGTCCCCAAATAAGCTTGCACACTCCTCCATTCCTTCGAAGTGAAGCGTCAATCACGGTCAGATACGATGGACTTGGGTACTCCATGGAATCGGACTACCTATTCTATAAAAAGCCTGGCTAGAACATCGACATCATCACTTTGTCAGTTTGGGATAAAATGAGCCACCTTTGTAAGGAGATCCACCACGACCCATATGGAGTCGTTCCCCGCACGAGATCGGGATAGGCCGTGGACAAAATCCATAGAGATGTTCTCAAACTTCCATTCTGGTATGGGCAGGGGTTGTAGTAAACCTCCTGGGCTGTGGCATTCTGCCTTGACCCTCTGAAAGGTCTGGAAGTGTGCCACGTAATCGGTGACGTCCCTATTCATACCCGGCCAATAGAGTGTCCTTCGTAAATCTGTATACATTTTCACCACACCTGGGTGAATAGAATATTTTGACTGGTGTGCCACATAAAGTATCTCTTCCTGGATCCCTTTGGAGGAGGGGATGAACACGCGGTGCTTGTACTGTAGAATACCATCATACAGGTTGTAGTCATCTTGAGTGTCGTCTTGTAGGGTTTGGAGGCTTAGAGCTGCTTCTGGGTCGACCTTTTGAGCTTCTAGTATTCTGTCCCAAATATCATATTATATCTCCATCCAGTATATCTAAGCTTGGTAGTCCATATGATACCTGTGGGTGAAAAGGGTGATGCCTAAGTCCGCCAAAGATTGGATCAACTCCCCCGATATCAGCTCTAGCCAGTTTTCAACTACTAGGGGTTGGTGACTTAAGGCATTTGCAACTTTGTTGGCCTTGCCAGGGTGATATTGGAGGGCATTGTCATAATCGCACAGAAACTCAACCATCAACATTGTTGAATGTTCATTTCCTTCTGAGTGAAAATGTACTTGAGGCTTTTGTGGTCAGAGAAGATCTCACATCTTACTCCTTATAGGTAATGCCTCCAATATTTTAGCGCGAAAACCACAGCACCCAATTCTATGTCTTAGGTTGCGTAGTTAAACTCGTGAGGCTTCAACTTCCGTAATGCGTAGGCAACTACCCTGACATGCTGCATTAGGATGGCTCCTAACCCTTTCAGAGACGCATCTGTGTAGATCTGAAAGCCTTCAGTGCCTGAGGCAAGTGTAAGAATTGGGGCGGAGATTATGCGGTTTTTTAATTCGACGAATGCTGCTTCGCATTCGGGGGTCCATCAGAACACAATATCTTTTTGGTGAGGGTAGTGAGGGGTAAGACTATCCATGAAAATCCTTCTACGAACTTACGGTAGTATCCGGCGAGACCAAGGAAGCTTATGATATCTCTCGCTGACTTGAGTGGTGGCCAATAGCATACTGCATGTACTTTGGCTTGATCTACCGCCACCCGATTCTTATTGATTGTGTGTTCTAAGAACCAGACTTCCTCCATCCAGAACACGCACTTGCTGAACTTTGTGAAGAGTGAATGTTCTCGTAATTTGCGTAGCATCATTTGAAGATGCCTGGAATGATCTACCAAGCTCTTCGAGTAGATGAGTATATCGTCTATGAAGAGGATCATGAAGTGGTCCCAAAATAGTTCAAATACTTTATTCATTAATTCCATAAAGGAAGACAGGGCATTGGTGATGAGTACTTTTTGTACTCATCTTTTAGTATAATTTTAATATAGTTTTAATAGGAATTTATATAATTTATATGTGTTTTCTTATTTAATTCATTCCTTTTTATTTCTTCAACTAAATTAAGCTTAGTTTATATTTTTCAGGTTTTCTGGAAATTTTTGGATGAAATTTATAAATACACGCCCAAGGTCACGGGCGTGACCTGGGGGCTTGACCACTGGATAAGAACTGCGTTCGACAAAAGTTCGGGAGTTCAACGAACTACGCCTGGTGGCCAGGAGATTTGATACGCGCTGTCGGGAGTTCGACGAACTGCATTCGACGAAAGCGCGGGAGATCGACGAACTGCGCCTGGCGGCCTCTGATCAACGAACGGGCGAGAGATCGACGAACTATCGCCTGGCGGCCTCCGATCGACGAACTGCCGCCTGGCGACCTCCGATCGACGAACTGTGTTCGACGAAATTGCGGGAGATCGACGAACTGCCGCCTGGCTACCTCCGATCGACTAACGGGCGAGAGTTCGATGAACTGCGTTCGACGAATGTTCAACAGCACCGTCGTTACCTCCACATCTGCAATCCATATGCGCCTCCTACAATGCCCATCAAGCAGCAATGCTCCTTCCCGCCAAAGATTTCCCGCCAGCAGCACATTTAAAGATTACACGCCCCAGGTCACGGGCGTGACCTAGGGCGTGACGCATACGAAACGCCTGCATTGAAGCCAGAACGCGCCCTCTCCGCCAACACCGATCATGCCCCTTACACGCCACTTGGTCACGGGCGTGACCAATGTCATGTAACATCAAATTTCTACCTATTTAAAGGGAGCTTCTTCAGAACTTAGGAGAGATGAATTTTAGGATTAGACATTTCATTTCATGTTTTATTTTCATATTTTAGTAATCTTGTAATCCTTCTTCTTCTTGTAATTTATATTTTCAATTAAATAGTTTGTAACTTTCAATTCGTAGTTTATAATTTCATTTTGCAATCAATAAAATTGCTCTTCTTATTCTCTTATTTCTCTTCTTCTTTCTTTCATGTATCCTTTTATTTTCTTCAATTCCTCCATCTCCATGAGTAATTAAAATATTATTAGTACTCGATCGAGATGATCCAAGGAATAAAATTGGTTTTGAAGTAATTTAGAGTTGCTCTTTCTCTTTTCTAAAACGCTTAAGATTTATCCTTGATTTTAAGATAATGAGATTATATTTTCGATATATAATTCTTGTTCTTGTTTTCGTTCATTAGTTAGTCGAGAGGCTCGTAAGACAAATCGATCACTCAAGGATAAAGAAGAGTAGAATGCAATCCTCGAGAGAGGACGACGTTACCCTTCCAGATTGGAGTAAAAGCCAATAGCGGGATTCACCTCGTAAAGCGAGTATTAGGTTATCGACTATATAATGAGAATTCAGTTGAAATTTCCTAATCTTAGTTGGGCATATCCTTGACCCAAGGTACGTTCATAATTCGGGAATCTCCACGGTTATAGCTGTTTTATTAAGAGAATGCGATTTTTTTTCTTCTTCTTATTCTTTATTCCGCAGTGATTCTAAGATCGATTGCTAGCCTTTTCACTCATTGTTTAATCTTATTTTAATTTTCCTTTTTGCAAATCCAACCCAAAGTATTGTTGATAGAATAATAGAGATTTTCTTGAAGTAAGAGTACTCAATCGCCCTGAGTCTAATACGACCTTGGTTTTATAACTTATACTACATTCGATACGGTACACTAGCCGTTGTCGTTTGCAAGCATAGTTCAGTGCTCATCAGTTGGTCAGCCCAAAAGGCATTACCATAAACTCGTAAAGTCCCTAGCGGTAGCTAAAGGCTATTTTGGGTATGTCCTTATCTTGTACCCGAAGTTGGTAGTACCCAGACCTTAGATCCATTTTGGAAAAAATGGGCGCACCTTACAACTGATCGAATAATTCATCTATCCTTGGTAGGGGTTAGGTATTTCGGATGGTAAGCTTATTTAGTTCCCTATAATCGATACATAGACGCAGTGATCCATCCTTCTTCTTGACGAATAGTACGGGGGCTCCCCGGAGTGAGGTACTTGGACGGATGAAACCTGCATCGATTACTTCTTGCAGTTGTATCTTGAGCTCGGCCAGTTCCTTTGGGGCCATTCAGTAAGGTGCTCGGGACACTGGTCGAGCTCCAAGTATAAGCTCGATCTGGAAGTCTACTTCTCGCTGCGGGGGCAACCCTGGAAGGGATTCTGGAAAAACATTTGGAAAGTCTCAGACTACGGGCACCTTGGTGAGTACTTGAGTTTTGTCCTCCATTTTGAAGTAGATAAGGCACATTTTATCTTTTCTTCAGATCAATTTGACAGTTTGTGCGGACGTTAGTATGATGCGAATGACGGATGGTATACCTGCTAAAGTGATAGACTGTCCATCTGGGTTATGGAGTTTGATTTATCTGGTCGAGGAATTTATTTGGGCCTTGTGTTCGGCCAGCTAGTCCATCCCTAGGATGATTTGACCCCGGTTATTGCTAGAATAGTTGCGAAGATTTTGAACTCCAAGTCTCCTAGTATAGCCTGGAATGAGCACTTTTCTGTGGAGATCATGTCTGACCCGTCCGGGAGTCAGATTCATATTGATATTCCGAGCAATCGAACGGTGTTCTCCTTGGTTGTGATAAAATCTTGGGAGACAAAGGAATGTGTGGCTCCGGTATCAAATAACGTTTTAGCAGGGTGACCTTCTACCAAAAGTAAACCTGCTAACATATATATATACTAAGATCACAGGGCTTTTAAAGATATATAGATGGAATACATATATGCCAAAATAAAAGACTATATCATTTGTTTCCTGCTATATAACATCATCCAGGTATATCATCACTAATGACGAAAATATATACCTATAACTATGTCCGGTGCAGGTCTGTGCTGAAGGTCTAGTGTGTATGCCTCAAGTGGTGTTGTTCTGCCCTGCCTGGGCTGTTCCTTCCTGCCTGTAGGTCATCCTCTGTGACCTCCTCATCCTCTCCCTCTCTCCGATGCACCCTGTACTACTCCTAAGCCTGGCCTACCTATAGCCTGGGGAAGAAAGATCTAATATGCCCAGGCTGCTGGCAAAGGAAGTAATTCCCTGCAAAGGGAACATCTCGTCATGCAGCTGGTGTGGGCTGGGGTCCTGGAGCTGGTCGGGGTGCTGCAGGTGGTTGGGGTGTTGGGGATGGACGTGCAAGTTGAGGCTGAGGTGCTTGCCTGTAGGGCTGGTTGGGATGACACTTCCTCCTATCTAGGTCCTGCCTTTAAGGCGCAATCCCTCTCTCTCATCCCTGGGCTCATGGAATCTCCACCTGTTCTCTCCTCTGCTGGGCCACCATCTGTTGGTCCATCTCTAACGCTACAACACGCATGGCAATTATGCTGAAGATCGACTGTGAGATCATGATTAGAGACTATCATAGGTCATCGCGCAGTCCTCCGTAGAACCTGGCAGCTCTATATCTATCTGTGGTTGCCAATTTCCCCGCGAAGTAGGCTAAGTGAATGAACTCGCATTGGTATTCTGGCACGGTCCTCTCTCCCCATCGAATGTGGAGGAATCGCTCCTGGAATGCAAGTTGGTCGGCGTCTGAGAAGAAGTGCTCCAGGAAGGCATCGGAAAATTCTCCCCAGAGAATCATTCTAAGTGGTCGCCCTCTGAATGTGGAGCGGCTAGCTGCTCTCCACCAGTCTCGCGCATAGCCATCTAATAACATCACCACTAGGGACACTGCAGAAAAGACGGGGCACATCATGCTGACTAGTAGTTCCTCAACCTTTTCCACCCACTCCTCTGCCTGCATAGAAGATTCAATGCCTCGGAAGATAGGATGCCTTAGTCCCCAGAAGGTCGTTAGAAGGTCCGTATGCACGGTAGGCTTCTGGTGTGGCCGTAAGATGGCAGCCTGGAAAGTGTCCAGCAGTGAAGTCAATGTCCATCCCATGTCGGTCTCGGTGAATGGCACTACAACTGAAGAAACTGGGTTTGGTGGTGGAGTAGTAGGGTGGTACTGGTCCCTAGAGGATGATCTCCCGTTACTGGACTCTGATATCTGGAGAAGTAACAGAAGAAGATCAGTACTTGCAAAAGTAAGTGTATTTTGTTAAGTTAAATAATTTGTACAGAACTTGCATGTTGATTTTACTTAGGTTAGTATTATTTCTGGAGGAAGTGATAAACATAACAATTGTAGATCTTGAAGTTAACTTTAAAATGCCACAAATTTCATGTCATTTGGATCCCTGTAGCTCCCTCAGCACCATTTTTGGTGAGACATGTATATAAGTGTATTTTGTTAAGTTAAATAATTGTACATAACTTGCATGTTGATTTTACTTAGGTTAGGATGATTTCTGGAGGAAGTGATCAACATAACAATTGTAGATCTTGAAGTTATCTTTAAAATGCCACTGATTTCATGTCATTGGGATCCCTGTAGCTCCCTCAGCACCATTTTTGGTGAGACATGTATATAACTGTATTTTGTTAAGTTAAATAATTTGTACAGAACTTGCATGTTGATTTTACTTAGGTTAGTATTATTTCTGGAGGAAGTGATAAACATAACAATTGTAGATCTTGAAGTTAACTTTAAAATGCCACTAATTTCATGTCATTTGGATCCCTGTAGCTCCCTCAGCACCATTTTTGGTGAGACATGTATATAAGTGTATTTTGTTAAGTTAAATAATTGTACATAACTTGCATGTTGATTTTACTTAGGTTAGGATGATTTCTGGAGGAAGTGATCAACATAACAATTGTAGATCTTGAAGTTATCTTTAAAATGCCACTGATTTCATGTCATTGGGATCCCTGTAGCTCCCTCAGCACCATTTTTGGTGAGACATGTATATAAGTGTATTTTGTTAAGTTAAATAATTTGTACAGAACTTGCATGTTTATTTTACTTAGGTTAGGATCATTTCTGGAGGAAGGGATCAACGTAACAATTGTAGATCTTGAAGTTACCTTTAAAATTCCACTGATTTCATGTCATTTGGATCCCTGTAGCTCCCTCAGCACCATTTTTGGTGAGACATGTATATAAGTGTATTTTGTTAAGTTAAATAATTTGTACTGAACTTGCATGTTGATTTTACTTAGGCTAGGATCATTTCTGGAGGAAGTGATCAACATAACAATTGTAGATCTTGAAGTTATCTTTAAAATGCCACTAATTTCATGTCATTTGGATCCCTGTAGCTCCCTCAGCACCATTTTTGGTGAGACATGTATATAAGTGTATTTTGTTAAGTTAAATAATTTGTACAGAACTTGCATGTTGATTTTACTTAGGTTAGGATCATTTTTGGAGGAAGTGATCAACATAACAATTGTAGATCTTGAAGTTACCCTTAAAATGACACTTATTTCATGTCATTTGGATCCCTGTAGCTCCCTCAGCACCATTTTTGGTGAGACATGTATATAAGTGTATTTTGTTAAGTTAAATAATTTGTACAGAACTTGCATGTTGATTTTACTTAGGTTAGTATCATTTCTGGAGGAAGTGATCAACATAACAATTGTAGATCTTGAAGTTAACTTTAAAATGCCACCAATTTCATATCATTTGGATCCCTGTAGCTCCCTCAGCACCATTTTTGGTGAGATATATATAAGTGTATTTTGTTAAGTTAAATAATTTGTACAGAACTTGCATGTTGATTTTACTTAGGTTAGGATCATTTCTGAAAGAAGTGATCAACATAAAATGGTAGATCTTGAAGTTACCTTTAAAATTTCACTGATTGCATGTCATTTGGATCCTTGTAGCTCCCTCGGCACCATTTTTTGTGAGACATGTATATAAGTGTATTTTGTTAAGTTAAATAATTTGTACAGAACTTGCATGTTGATTTTACTTAGTTTAGGATCATTTCTGGAGGAAGTGATCAACATAACAATTGTAGATCTTGAAGTTACCTTTAAAATGTCACTATTTTCATGTTATTTGGATCCCTGTAGCTCCCTCAGCACCATTTTTGGTGAGACATGTATATAAGTGTATTTTGTTAAGTTAAATAATTTGAACGGAACTTGCATGTTGATTTTACTTAGGTTAGGATCATTTCTGGAGGAAGTGATCAACATAACAATTGTAGATCTTGAAGTTACCTTTAAAATGCCACTAATTTCATGTCATTTGGATCCCTGTAGCTCCCTCAGCACCATTTTTGGTGAGACATGTATATAAGTGTATAATGTTAAGTTAAATAATTTGTACAGAACTTGCATGTTGATTTTACTTTGGTTATGATCATTTCTGGAGGAAGTGATCAACATAACAATTGTAGATCTTGAAGTTACCTTTAAAATGCCACTAATTTCATGTTTTTTGGATCCCTGTAGCTCCCTCAGCACTATTTTTGGTGAGACATGTATATAAGTGTATTTTGTTAAGTTAAATAATTTGTACAGAACTTGCATGTTGATTTTACTTAGGTTAGGATCATTTCTGGAAGAAGTGATCAACATAAATATTGTATATCTTGAGGTTACCTTCGAAATGCCACTGACTTCATGTCATTTGGTCAAGTGTAGCTCCTTTAGGTCAATTTTAGTGAGACATGTATAAAAGTGTTTCTCGTGTGTTTAATGGTTTTGGCTCATGCAAATGCTTTGAAAATTTGTCCATGCCTTAGACATGATATCAACCACCTCTAGTTAAGAATTCAACTCATGCGCATGAGTGGATTTCTCTGAACTTCAAGTTGAAGTTTTGGACTTAAGGGTACATGGAAAAATTGGGGTGCATTTAGCAAGAATGTAATAAATGACAATTAAGGATAAATACACCTTGGATTAATAAGAGACTTAGGACCTGGTGTTTTTAGACCAATATTGAGCTATAGTAATTTTCCCAGAATTTATTGAAGTTTTAACATAGTACTTGTAGTGTAAACCCTTATTGACACACCAAATGTAATAAATGATAATTATGGATAAATACACCTTGGTTTGTTATGAAACCTTGGATTTGGTGTTCTTAGATGATTATTGAGCTAGGTTAATTTTCTCAGAATTTTTAGAGATCATTAGATGGTACCTAATGTGTAAAACCCTATTTGCACACCTTTCATTTTATATAGAAATTATGATTGTAAAATCCCTGGAAAATTATAAAACCTTGGATTTGGTGTTTTTAGATAATTATTGTGCTAGGTTAATTTTCTCAGAATTTTTAGAGATCATTAGATGGTACCTAATGTGTAAAAACCCTATTTGCACACCTTTCATTTTCTATAGAAATTTTGATTGTAAAATCCCTGGAAAATTATGAAACCTTGGATTTGGTGTTTTTAGATGATTATTGTGCTAGGTTAATGTTCTCAGAATTTTTAGAGATCATTAGATGGTACTTGATGTGTACAATCACTATTTGCACCCCATCCATTTTAAATAGAATCATGGTTAAATAATCCCTGGAAAAATGTGAAACTTAGGTTTTAAGGTTTTCAGACCATTATTATGTTACAGTGAATTTATCGGAATTTATAGAGATCATTAGATGACACTTGATGTATAAATCTTTATTTGCACATCTTCTATTTTAAATAGAAACTATGATTAAAGATTCCCTGGAAAAATTTATGAAATTAGGATTTGAGGTTGTTAGATCACTACTCATTGAGAGCCTGTGGAATAATTGGAACTCATTTGGATATGATATGATCAAGATTGCACCATAGGAGCCAAATCTAGCTCAATCTCATTTTGGTCTGCGAATAGTAAAACTGATTTATATGATTTAGACCACCACTGACCTTCACGCATAGAACTATTAACTCTTTGATTATTATGAAGGCTCAGATTATTTGGAAGAGCATCTCCAAGGGCATCATGGGAAATAAGGTTTGGGGTGCGTTTAGCAAGCTATAAGCGTAGGAATTTATAACGATATGAAAAGGAGGTTAGACCTCATCAAGGGCCCCACAAACAACTCATCAGTGTTAAACGATTATATGAAAGTAAAACTACCCTTAGCCGGGTGAACTGTCTTAAGGTAAATACTCAAGGGCGAAGTCGAGAAGTATCTAAGGCAAACCCTGGATTAAGGATGACGAATAATAGGAGTGTGGGTCCAAGTAAGGATGAGAATTTTAGGTGTATGTGTGTAGTTCCTAGGTAAAGTAGGGAACTCGAGCTTAGAATGTGACGACGGGAGAGTCAGCACCCGGTCACAGTTGGTGGTGTTGGAGTTCAAAAGAACTCCCCCACTCCTAAGTGCCAAGTTTAACTCATCTTAGAGATTTAATGTAATTGGAGAGGAAAATGGGGATCAAGTAAAAAGGGGTAGATACCAACAAGATTAAGTGCCTTGGGAAGAGGAAGTTCGGGGTGTCAGCCCATCACACTTCCTAGTACCGGTGCGAGCCCCTCACCGGGTAACCCTCCAGAAGTCCAAGGCTAACCCTAAAGCTTCTAGGACCAACTAAATTATAGACAAGACTAGTTGAATAGGAGAAATCGATACGTTAACTTCCATCCAGAACCGGAAGGAAATATAGGAAGGAGTGGGATAGTCCTGCGAGCGATAGGCTCTGGTTATAAGGAAGGACTGGGATAGTCCTGCGAGCGATAGACTCGGGTTATAAGAAAGGACTGGGATAGTCCTACGAGCGATAGGCTCGGGTTGTAAGGAAGGACTGGGATAGTCCTGCGAGCGATAGGCTCGGGTTATAAGGAAGGACTGGGATAGTCCTGCGAGCGATATGCTCGGGTTATAAGGAAGGACTGGGATAGTCCTGCGAGCGATTGGCTCAGGTTATAAGGAAGGACTGGGATAGTCCTGCGAGCGATAGGCTCGGGTTATAAGAAAGGACTGGGATAGTCCTGCGAGCGATAGGCTCGGGTTATAAGGAAGGACTGGGATAGCCCTGCGAGCGGTAGGCTCGCAGTTTAAGTAAAAGACTCGTGTAGTCTAGCGAGCGGTAGGCTCGCAGTTTAAGTATAAGACTAGTGTTGTCTAGCGAGCGGTAGGCTCGTAGTTTAAATATAAGACTAGTGTAGTCTAGCGAGCGGTAGGCTCGTAGTTTAAATATAAGACTAGTGTAGTATAGCGAGCGGTAGGCTCGTAGTTTAAATATAAAATTGGTGTAGTCTAGCGAGCGGTAGGCTCATAGTTTAAATATAAGCCTGGTATAGTCTGGCGAGCGGTAGGCTCTACTTTATAAATGTTGATGTAGAATTGCGAGCTGGAGGCTCGGTAGTAAATGGCTAATACATGTTGCTTGTGTATAAGATGTGGTGGGTCTTCGGTTCTGTCTTAGTCATCACACCGACAGCAGTTCATTGACTCGGCAGTGCTAGTGGTTTTATGGGGGCCGGGTTTTCTTACTGCGCGTCTGACGGGATGGATTCCCTAAACCCTACCTAGCCAATTCAGTTTA
The DNA here is from genome assembly GCA_033032865.1 of Dactylorhiza incarnata. Classification (NCBI taxonomy): domain Eukaryota; kingdom Viridiplantae; phylum Streptophyta; class Magnoliopsida; order Asparagales; family Orchidaceae; genus Dactylorhiza; species Dactylorhiza incarnata. The sequence continues at coordinate 1,489,098 of JAWHQI010000067.1, forward strand.
GTACGCAGGAGCTCGTGAGTACCAGGTACCGGTATCACAGCGTACGTTAGGGCCTAGGTCCGGTAGTGTGACTTACCCACCTAGGTGAGTAGACGCCCGCTCCTCTGCCACCGTTTGACCACGACGGGAGGTGCCCGAGAGGTTAGCTACCTCCGAAAAGTGGGAACTAAAGGTCTGTACATACAGAGTCGTGTGGGTGAGTTGCATGTGTATGAGCTAATAATACAATCATTGCATCATTGCATTGCACATCATAGCATAGCCTTTCTGCACAAACAGAGACCTCATCGTATAAATTAGCATGGGCTCTTTTATACGATGAGTTTACTTCTTGCCAGATCCCTTAACTTATGTGCCTTGTGTGTACGCATATAAGTTAAGGTTAGTTTTCCTAGTTGCTTTAGTTATTACCTTACTTGGTCTCTATTACTACTACTATAGCTTTTCTTGATTTGTTCACTATGTATATGATCAGTATAGTAGGACTGCTAGAACAATCTTATTTCAGTACACACTTGCTAGTTTTCACCACTTGTCACCTGCTTCTTTTGTATTACCCCTTGTTTGTCCTCCGCTTCTTCCCGCGCCCGGTGCCTAGGAGTCACTGGGGGAGGGGATGGGGAATTTGGCTTAGTCTTTTGACTAATGATCGGTGGATCCCATCATTTTAGGAATGAGGTGCCGGAGCAGCATGACCTTATTCAGGGGACAGGTCAGGAGGACGGGATGAAGCAAGGAAACCACTTCTCATTGTCGCAGCAGCAGCTACAGACACATGACGACTAGACTTGAAGAGCAGCTTCCGTGCAGCACGTACCACTACTCAATGACAGGATGACAAAGTTCGATAGCTTCCGCGTAATTGTAGAGTGAGAGATAGTTACTTACTTTATTTATTTTGGACATGTACCAGGCATAATCCCTTACTCTCTTTCTATAATTGTACTCATTGTTGGACTTGTATACATTTGGATTTACTTAATGTGTGTGATTGTGGACTTGTCTATTTATGTACTTCTTACCTCTTGTTGGCCTAGTTGATCGTTCTTGCCGGCGGGATCGACGTCTTGCGGAGGTGGCTAACTCGTGTGATAGTGTCACCGTAAGGCGGCGGTTCTGGGCATAAGATCCGGGAACTCTCCTGGTGCGGGAGAGGGATCTTACACCTATAGTGGAAGAAGATGAGATATCTGCATCAGACAAGGAGCAAGCCTTAAGATGGTGTGATTACAGTGATTCCCAGACTTCATCTCTGAAGAAGAAATTCTTCAACCAAAAGGGGAAGCTGTTGTGTGACATAGTGGGAAAATCCCTTCTGTGCAAGCCAGGATCACATGACACAATCTCACAACCCATGTTTGAGCTGGTTGTAAGGATCATCTTGAAGAAAAGTACTTGCTGGGGAAATGTCCTATACCAAAGGATAAAGCAATGTCTGCAGGCTCCTAACCTAGGAAGGATCCTCTCACTCTTCCTGCTGAAGGCTTATCCAAGAGAATTCTCCTCCATCAAGGGTATTAACATCCACTACTTGAAGAGGTTGGATATTAACACTGGATAGGTCAACAAGGGTCCTCCCCATGAGCCAACCCTCTATGGTGGCTGAGCTAAAGTAGAAGAATAAGAAAGTAAAGAAGAGTGAGGTAGGAGGTGCTGAGTCCTCCAAGAAGAATGATGATCCTCAAGATCACATGAAAGGTGTGGGAGGAGAAGATGTCCCCTGGACAAGTGGGGATGATGAACCCAGGGAAGATGAACTCATGAACTCACCTATTCATGGTAAATTAGGTTCTCAGTTAGGCATCTACCCTCTAACAATAGTCTAGCCTAGGTGTCTAACAAACCCATCAATCATTTTTTAGGTTCTCCTAGACAGAATTCTCCAAATATGGATACTCTGAGTGAGGGGGAGCATAGCCCTCTCTTTGGAGATAATGGTGGGGGTGCTAGTGAGGGGGAGTATAGCCCAAATGCTGAAGAGCTCCCAAGATCTGAACCTGCAATGGAGATGGCCAGAAATGAAGCAGAGGAGGTAGTGGAGAAAGAAGTGGCCCAGGAAAGGCCTGCAGCTGTGCTGGACACATCTGACCTGCTGAACTCAATAAAATCCTTCATTGAGGGTCAGATGTTGTCTATGAAAGAGCTTGTTGCTGAAAAGGTTCAAGGTGTAACTGTTCAAATAAGGGAGGAGTTATATGCTACAAGAACAACATTGAATCAGGAGATCCAAGCTAGTGAGCAAAGAATGGAATCAAGGGTAGTTGCAGGAAGGACTGAGCTGAATACCCAGATTCATGACGTCACAACTGCATCTGCTCATATTCTCCAACAAATGACCAGATGGTTTGAGATGGCCAAAGGCACTGTTGCTGCCCAGCACACTGTTCTGAAGCAAATTGCATATCATCAAGGGGACTCCACAAAGGACCTTACATATGTAAAGAATCATCTTTACAAGAATGAAAATGTATGGGAGAAAGCAGTTGCCAGGATGGCTCAAGTGGCTAACACATCTAGCAGGCATGTCATGTCCCACATTGACAAGGCAAAGGAAAACATTCTGGAGGATGTGGACAACAATTTTCAAACACTCTCCCAATCCATAATGGATCAACACTCTGAAATAGAGAAAAAGAAATTTGAAGAAGGCAAAAAGGGGGAGGAGAAAGTTGTCAAGCTAAGTGCTAAACTAAAAGGAGCTCACGTAAGGTTAAATACCAACATGGAGAATGCCCACCACCTGCTACTCACTAACCAGGAAGCATCCCACAAGCAAGTGGTGGAAGAGGTCAATAATGCATCAAATGCAATTCAAGAAAATCTTCTTGTACAACCCCGATATTCGCCTAGTGGATGATTAAATAAAAGTAATGCGAGCCAGGTTCTCGGGATATATATATGTTAATAGGCAGAAAATCCAAGCAGCGCTCGACGATCCCGTCTCGGCGGATCCGCTGGGATGAGCACTTAGCCGGCTGCTCGCGAGAAGGCGAGCGAGTCAAGAGTGCGAGTGGGGCAGGAGTGCAAACGAGGTCTTCACAGGCCATTCGCCCAAGGGGGCGAACCAGATCTATCAAAGGTCACCCGCGGGAAGAGGGTCGAGTCAAGTTCCCACGAGCCAGAGCCTCAAGGTCGACCAGCAAGAAGGCGAGCGAGACAGGTATCGCCGAATGCTCGCAAGGAGGCGAGCGAGCCAGAAACTCGCCGAAGGATCGCGAGAAGACAGGCGAGCCAGATTTCTTCCAAAGTCTCCGTGATCGACGAATCTCAGTCGAGGTCGACGAACTCAGCCCGGCGCCCGACGAAGTGTGGGCCGCATTCGACGAATTCGCCGAAACTCTGCGTTCGACGAACTCTCCAAGCTGCCGCGTTCGACGAATCCGCTGATCATCTATGATCGACGAAATCATCTCTCTATCCCCGTTGGCCTGCCATTAGTCTATCCAAACAGCGGAGTTCAACTCTTACCAGACCCATTTGGGGTGCGGATAGTAAAATCAAAAGGCAGAATCATGCTATTTGCAGGCCAGACCAGAAAACCTATAAATAAGACCTCAAGGGCACCTTTAGAGAGAACTTCACTTCAGCTTCTCTCTCTCCCAAGGCTCTCCTTGGCAAGCATTTCTAGAGCTCTCCAAGGTGCCCGAGTCTCAGCTTTGGCTAGGGAGGGGAAGCGCTCAACGATCTTCCGGGTTAGTGGAGGGACCTCCTCGCTGCGACTAAGGTCTCAGTCATCTTCCTAGTTTTCGGTCTACCTTCTCTAAGGGATCAGTAAGGGCTAGCCGCCCCTCATCTCGGTGAGGGCCCCGAACTCCACAGAGACCGAGAAATCGGTTTCAACATTTTGGTGTGGTGAGCGTGGAGCGTGGCTGGTCCAAGAAAGTTCTAAGGAGCAGATATGACGGGAGGCGAGGATCAAGGCGAGGGGTTCAGCGAGTCACCACAGGTGGTGACGCCGAGGATGTTCACGGATTTCAGGAGGGAGGTGCTTGACACCTTCGGGCTCGCGGTCGTGGCTCTGCGAAGTGAGTTCACGACTCCGGCACCCCAGGTAACTCCTCCCCCAGCAGCGGTTGGCGAGAACGCCCCAGGGGGAAGGGCCGGAAAGGAAGTGGTCGGAGGGTCAGTGCAAGACTTAGAAGGGCGAGTGCTGTTCGCCAGCCCGGCGAGCTCTGTGCCGGCGAGCTCTTCGCCGGCGAGCTCTGTGCTGGCGAGCGCGGCGCAGACGAGCGCGCGCCCGCAGGATGTAGCGACTGTGGGAGTCGTCCAGGCGAACATCGTTCCCGCGAGCCCAAGTCTGGCGAAAGAACTCGGGGTCGTGAGGAGCGAGAAAGGGTGGCAGAAGGGGGAAGTCCCTTCTGCGAGTTGGTACTTTCTGCACCTGTCCCGGCAGGGTTCGGAGAGTGGGACAGGGTGTACTACAACGGCAGGGATAATCCTGTCCAACATCTCCAGTCTTTTGAGGACTCTGTCTCCATCAGGCCGATGTCGGATGCTTTCAAGTGTCGACTCTTGTTGAAAAGGCCAGGGACTGGTTCCATCAACTCCCTACAGGGTCGATCTACGCTTTCGAAGATTTGCGCCGGAGTTTCTTGTTGCGATTCTCAACTTCAAAGAAAAGGAAGAAGGACGTCGAGTCTCTCTTCAAAGTGAAGCAGGAGCCAAAAGAGTCGTTGGCTCGCTACGCGGATCGGTTCCAGGAAGAAGTGCTACTCACTCAGGAGATGCCTGGGTTTGCACTCCAGCTCGCCTTCACGGTCGGGCTGAGGGAAAGTTTCTTTAAGATGGCTTTGAAGAGGAAAGCCCCCGTCTCCTACGAGGAGTTGATGGAGAGGGTGGCGGAAGAGATTGAGAGTGAAGAGGCCAACCCGGAGCTCGCCAAGAGGCTAGCGAAGATCAGTGAGCCAGAGGTCAGGAAGCAGGAGGTAAGGAGAAGGGAAGATCCCAGGGCCCCGGAGGGGAGGGGAGGCAGCGTGCCGAAGGAATGCAGTGTCAGGGAAGGGGTTACGGCCCGGGAAGTGGTAACCTCTATGGAGGACAAGGAAGACCCCACCAGTTGGAGTGGAGGCAGGGTCCGAGGCAATTGCCTCCCCCACCTCAGCAAGCCATGGTGATCAGGAGGGGAAGAGGAGGAAGAGGAAGGAGATAAGAGGCGAGAGAAGAAGCGGGAGCAAGAAGGAGGAGGAATAGGATGGCGGAAGGCGAAACAGGGGAGGTGACGTTGCCGTATTGTGACTTCCACGATGAGGAAGGTCACGTAACGGCCACCTGCCCAGAGTTCCTGGAAACAAAAAGGGGTCGAGTGCCCGCGCCGAGGCAACAGGTGAGAATTGAGGAGGTAGAGCCTCGAGGGGAGGAGGAAGAAAGGTGTGAAGACAGAGTTGATGTGGGGAGTAGAGGAGGGATCGGGGTGATCCATGGGGGGTAGGGGTGGAGGCAACCCGCAAGGCTAGCCTCCATACCATCTATCGGCGGAGCGTGGCCTCAACATCCACTGCTCCACCCCCGGCGGAGAGAATTACTTTCTCCCAGAAGGACATGCCAAGCTATGAAGACCCGTTCTGCGATGCGCTGGTCATCCAGACCGCCATCGAGAACTTCACTGTCTCACAGATTCTAGTCGATAACGGTAGCTCGGTCAACGTCGTCTTCAAGAAGGCGTTTGATGAGCTAAAGGTGGAGTCCAAGAGGGTGTTGGCCTCGGATGGCCCCCTATTCGGCTTTTCAGGAGAAAGAAAAGAGGAAGAGGGTGGAGTGGGGCTCCATGTGACCCTCGGAGGGCAGTCCCGGAACTGCCACTTCATGATAGTGGACGCCCCAAGCAGCTACAGCGCCATCTTTGGGCGGCCTCTCATCAGCGCGTTCAGTTGCGTCCCTTCCACCTTCCACCAGTGTCTCAAGTTCAATGCGTGTGCAGTCCAGGTCCGAATCCGAGGAGATCCCAAGATGGCGAGAAAGTGCTATGTGATGGCTGTCAACACCATCACCTGGATAGGAGAAGCGGAGGAGTTCGATAAAGTGATGGAGGAGGCGGCAGAAGCCGGAGAAGAGAATGGAGTCGAGGAAAGGATGGAGGACGAGGAAGTTCATGCCCAGGAAGGGGTCGCTGAGAGGCCCAGGGCGGAGAACGGAGAAGAAGAGGGGAAAGGAGAGGGTGCCCGGGAAGGAGGGGCAGAGGAGTTGATGATGGTAGGGGAGGAAGAGACATAGGAAGGAGCCCAAGCGCTCGCTTGCGGTGGAGAGAAGGAAGTGCTTGGGGAGAGCAATCCAGGCTGGAGGTCGTGGATGAGGTCGTGGAGCTTGAAGTCACCACTCGGCTTGGGGCGGTGGAAAAGGTCCGAGTCAGATCTCAGTTCAGAGGAGCGGGCTGAGATCTTAGCCTGCGTACAGAAGAATGTGGATGTCTTCGCTTGGAGCGCCGCGGAGATGCCCGAGATTGATGCGGATGTGGCTTGCCACCACCTCAACCTCGACCCCGACACCCGCCCCATCCGCCAAAAGAAAAGGGCCACGACGGACAAGCTAGAGGGACCAATCCGCGAGGAGGTGAAAAAGCTCATACAAGCAGGTTTTGTGTCGGAGATCCAGTATCCAGGCTGGGTCTCCAATGTAGTCATGGTAAAAAAGTGGGGAGGTAAGTGGCACATGTGTATCGACTTTTCACTTCTTAATAAATCATGCCCGAAAGATTGCTACCCCCTGCCTAGAATCGACGTGCTGGTTGACTCAGCCATTGGTTTCTCTGTAATGTCATTCTTAGATGCTTTTTCAGGTTATCATCAAATCCGCATGCACCCCCCGGACATCAAAGATGTCTCCTTCATCACGGGGGACGGATGCTACTGTTATAAGATGATGCTCTTTGGGCTCAAGAATGCAGGTGCCACCTATCAAAGGATGATGGATCGGGTCTTTCGCGAACAAAGGGGAAGAAACTTGGAGGTCTATGTTGATGACCTCATGGTAAAGAGCCGGGACCTTGGGTCTCACCTACGAGACCTTGAGGAGACGTTTAGGACCCTATGGAAGTATAAGATGAAACTCAACCCCTTGAAGTGTGTCTTTGGGGCTAGCCGAGGGAAGTCCCTAGGCCACTTGCTCACCCTGGTAGGAGTGGAACCTAACCCAGACAAGGTCAAGGCGATAATGGAGTTGGGGTCGCCGAGAAGCCCGAAGGAGGTTCAAAGCCTCACGGGGAAGTTGACCGGACTTAGCAGGTTCCTCTCCAAGGCAGGAGAGAAGTGTGCACCCTTCTTCAAGGTGCTGAGGGGCAATAAGAAATTCGAATGGACCCCGGAGTGTGAGGAAGCTTTTCGAGCCTTGAAAGGGCAACTCACCCAAACCCCCCTACTTCAAGGGCCGAGACCGGGAGAAGACCTATCCCTATACCTAGGAGTGGGACTTGAAGCGGTAAGTTCGGTATTGATCCGAGAGGAAGGAAGAAAGCAGTTCCCTATCTATTATGTCAGCCGAGTGCTAAAAAAGGCGGAGCTCCAGTACCCAATCTTACAGAAGTTGGCTTTTGCATTGGTGGTGGCGGCTCGGAGACTCCGGCCCTACTTCCAGGCACATTCAATCAAAGTGATAACAGATCACCCACTTCACAAGGTAATGGAAGGGGTGGAACAATCGGGAAGATTGGCAAAGTGGTCCGTGGAGCTGAGCGGGTTCAACATTACGTTTGTCCCTAGGGCGTCAGTCAAGGCCCAGGCAGTGGCAGACTTCATGGCTGACTACATATCCGAAGTAGGGGAACATGAATTGCCTCCCCCAGTGGCATGGAAGATGTTGGTAGATGGTGCGTCAGGAAGACACTCCTATGGAGGGGGAATCATCTTGGTGAGCCCCCAAGGGACAAAGATTGAGCAAGCTTTGAACATCCACTTCCCGATTACCAACAACCAAGCGGAGTACGAGGCAGTGATAGCGGGCCTGCGGTTGGCTCGGGAATTGGGGGTACAAGATGTGGAGGTCTCGACGGATTCCATGGTGGTCGCATGCCAAGTCAGGGGGAGTTTGAGGCGAAGGACTCGACTCTCCTGCTTTACCTGGAAAAGGTCAAGGGGGTCATCGGGCATTTCTGCACTTTCTCCATCAAGCACGTGCCAAGGGAGGAGAGCACCCCCGCAGACCTCCTAGCCAAATTCAGTCCCCGAGCAGGAAGAACGGTTTCGGAACTCTTCCGACCCACCATCGAGGAAGGAGAGTTGATGGAGGTGGATCTGCGGGTCTCGTGGATGGATCCTTTCGTCACTTTCCTATCATCAGGGAAATTCCCTGAAGGAGACATAGACAGACGATGCTTCAGGTATAAGTCAGCTTATTACTCTTTGCATGCAGGAGGGCTGTACAGGAAGACTCTCTCGGTATTCCTGGCCCGTTGTGTTTCAGAGGAGGAGGTTCCAAGAGTCCTGGAAGAAATTCACTCCGGGGAATGTGGGAGTCACTCCGGGGAATGTGGGAGTCACTCCGGGAACCGAACTTTGGAAGGGAGGGTGTTGAGACAAGGCTACTTCTGGCCCACCCTCAGCAAGGATGAGGCGGAGTTCGCAAGGAGGTGTCCAAAGTGCCAGCTCTATGCTCCTCTCCAACTCCTCCCAGCTCAGAGGCTCCGAACCATCACTGATCCCTGGCCCTTCGCCATATGGGGGTTGGACCAAGCTGGCCCTTTCCCTCAAGCTAGCGGCCAAAGAAGGTTCTTACTGGTCATGATCGATTATTTCTCCAAATGGGTAGAAGTGAAGGCGCTCGCCAAGGTAACATCTCAAGTTGTGAGGAACTTTGTATGGGGAGAAATAATCTGCAGGCACGGCCTCCCCCTGGCTATAATGACAGACAACGGGCCCAATTTGCTAGCGAAGAATTTGTTAGTTTCTGCACCCAGCTTGGCATCGACCTAAGGTTCGCATCGGTTCACCACCCAAGAAGCAACGGCCAGGTGGAAGAGGCAAACAAAGTTATCGTCAAACTACTGAAGAAGAAGGTGGAGAACCTCCGAGGGAATTGGGTAGACCAACTACCATCCGTTCTCTGGGCCCTGAGGACTACCCCTAACACCGCCACCGGGGAGACCCCGTTCAAACTTTCTCATGGGTCCGAGGCGGTCCTACCCATCGAATTTGAAGTAAAAACCCCCAGGGTGATCGCCGCAGGTGAAGGGAATGAAGAGTGGCTAGTGGCCAATGACGAGGAACAAAGGCTATCCTTGTACCTGGTGGAGGAACTCCGGGACCAGGCCACCATCAGGAAGGAAGAAATCAAGCGAAGAATGGCCTGATATTTTGACAAGCACATCCGAGTAAAACACTTCGAAAAAGGAGACCTAGTGCTAAAGAAGGTTGACGCGGCCGAGAGAGGAGTCGCGGTTGGCAAGCTAGAGCCCAATTGGGAAGGACCTTACATTGTAAGTGAAGTGCTCAGGTCAGGAGGATACCACCTATGGGATGTGGAAGGGGTAGCTCTTGGCCGAGCCAGGAGTGGAGATGATTTAAAAAGGTTTTATCCTTAGCCATTTTTTGTAGATGACTTTTCATATTTCCTACTCAACACATGCATTTTGGAGCAATCCTTTGGCAGGTCTCAAATAGTTGTTATGCTGGAATGCCCCAGATCGATTCCGCTCCCGGGCTCTCACTAGACGGGGGGTTTCAGGTTGATCTCTGGAGAGGCTGGCAAGGTGACAAGTATTGGTGCTGGAATGCCCCAGATCGATTCCGCTCCCGGGCTCTCACTAGACGGGGGGTTTCAGGTTGATCTCTGGAGAGGCTGGCAAGGTGACAAGTATTGGTGCTGGAATGCCCCAGATCGATTCCGCTCCCGGGCTCTCACTAGACGGGGGGTTTCAGGTTGATCTCTGGAGAGGCTGGCAAGGTGACAAGTATTGGTGCTGGAATGCCCCAGATCGATTCCGCTCCTGGGCTCTCACTAGACGGGGGGTTTCAGGTTGATCTCTGGAGAGGCTGGCAAGGTGACAAGTATTGGTGCTGGAATGCCCCAGATCGATTCCGCTCCCGGGCTCTCACTATACGGGGGGTTTCAGGTTGATCTCTGGAGAGGCTGGCAAGGTGACAAGTATTGGTGCTGGAATGCCCCAGATCGATTCCGCTCCCGAGCTCTCACTAGACGGGGGGTTTCAGGTTGATCTCTGGAGAGGCTGGCAGGGTGACAAGTATTGGTGCTGGAATGCCCCAGATCGATTCCGCTCCCGGGCTCTCACTAGATGGGGGGTTTCAGGTTGATCTTTGGAGAGGCTGGCAAGGTGACAAGTATTGGTGCTGGAATGCCCCGGATCGATTCCGCTCCCGGGCTCTCACTAGACGGGGGATGCCAGGATAATCACTGGAAGGGCGGGTAAAGTGTCATGTGGTTTGGGCTGGAAAATAAGTTACTCATCGCAAGGGTTTTGGCTCGCAGGCAACCTCAAGATCCGGGCGAGGCGGGACCAAGGGTCCGATCGCATGAGGGAATAGACCGCAGCAGAACGGCTGAGTCCGCTGACTCGCAAGGCTTCTTGTGAATTTCGGTAGCGCGATTGACGTTGGCGGGCCAAAGAGGCCTCCGCGGTGTTCCCCGGATAACGAAACAGCTCGCAAAAGGCGAGTGTGAGCGAGGTAGGCGAATACCGGCCTCTCTCACAAAGGTCCTCAACAAGGTACTTCTTAAACAAGGATAAGGCTCGGTGACCTAAGTCTTACCATTGCCTCAGAAGGGAATGGGGGCGAGAGCGGTTTAGGTATAATACGGCGAAAAGAGAATCGTCAATTAAATAGACGTAGACACAAGCATCAGAACGAAAGTCTTAAAAGCGCGAGCACAGGAAAATCGAGATCGCGCGAGCGCGAATGAAAGAGTGCATGCGAACAAAAAGTAAGGAAATCACACTGAAAATATGGACAAAATATTTCTTTTTCATTTCTCACAAAATATTACAGTCCAACGGCGGGCTTGCCGGCAAAAAGGAAAAACCTTTTACATTATAAACAACAACAAAATTTTAAGGCGATTCGCCAGATAGCATTTCAATCGCTCTCTCGACCCTCCGCCTCAGAGATGGGCGCGAACAAGTCTGGGACGACTTCCTCCGCAGTGAACTCCATAGCGTCGGGAACGATCATGTTTGCTCCTTTGAGAGTGTCGAGGACGAGCTCCGCGATCTCCATCTACCTCTTGCGGTCGGCTACTTTCTCTTCCCGCGACTGACCGCGATTCCCAGCTCGCGGAGGAGGGGGAGGAAGCACCGCCGAGGTCAGGTCGCGGACCTGGGCCTTGAGGCAGGTGTTCTCCAGCTCCAAGTCAGTGATCCGCGCGTGAAGCTGGCTGACGGACTCGGCATCCTGCAAAAAGCGGGTTAGCGAGAGAAAAGCGAACCCGAACTGGAAAGGATTTTCGCAAAGCACTACTTACCAGTCCGCCTTGAATACTGGCGAGGAGGCCCTCTGATAAGGCCTCCTTCCCCTTGAGCCCCGCGACTTCATCTGCAGACCTCTAGAGCTCAACGTTCAGCTCCTTGATCTCCTTATCCGTCGTGAAGTACAGGCGACCCACCATGTGGGTTAGCTCCATCGCCCGGAATTGGGCTCGCATTGCCTCATATACGACCCCCCTCGGCGTGAAGGACCGAAAGAGGGAGGCATCCTCGCGACCGTAGAGGCCGAAGGAGAGGGCAAACGCCTCACTCTCGGCCTTGTCATCCTCTACCCAGGAAGCGAGTAGAGAGGAGCAGACGACCTTGTTCTGGTCGGGGTCCCACGCGAGCACCGGTTCGCCGACCGCGTCCACCAGCTTCATGTCGAGCCCGAAGTTAGTATGGCTCATCGGCTTGGGCTTGGCAGCCATCTCCCCTGGCTCTCCCCCTCTTTGGCGAGCTCCTGACCCGCTGGGGAAGGAGAGGGGAGATCGGATTCGGATAGATCCACGACCACCTTCGCCTTGGCAGCAAAAAGGCCCTTCTTGGTCTTCTTCGCCACCCCCTGCGAAGCAGGCCGGCGTAGGGGAGGAGGGCGCTTCTTTCCCGACGAAGAACTTGGGACGTCGCCGCAGGCCTCAGCGGCCGCGCGCGCGAGCGAGCTGGAGGTAAGGGAAGAAGGAGGCGCGTGAGGTGGGTTGAGGGGGAGTTCACGCTCTCCTGCGAAGATAACGGGGGACGTTAGACAATCGAAGGAGGAGGGAGTAAGAAAGTTGACGAGTGCGAGTCAAACCTTCTCCTGGGAGGACGGGGTCCACTCGCTCTCGAAGGAAGGCGACCTCGAAGTTTTTTCCCTTGAGGTATTGGTACAGGGCCGCATCACAACCCTCTAGCGAGGTCGGAGGGCGGTAGGCGGCCTCGTCTCGCTGGGTGGGAGTATAGAAGACGTTGTCGAAAGGACCCTTCACCAGGACAAATTTCTGCGTCCAATAATGAGACTTGTTCACCGTCTCGCAGACGGTGACATGCTGGCTCGCGAAGTGAGCCGTCCTGTCCCTATACGTGCGGAACAAAAAGACCTTGTGGAAGATGAGCAGGCTGAACTCGATCCTCTCCGCCCTGAGATAACTAGCGAACGCGACCACCACGGCGATCGCGTTCGGCGTTAGCTGGCTCGGCAGAACGCCGAAATACTTGAGCACTTGGAAGGGTCAACAAGGTTTAAGCGCCATTCGCAAAGCAAGTCAGGGATGTAGGGGTTGAGAAATAAATATACCTGGTGCACTTCCGGCCAGAGTGGGAGTCGCAACCCATTTTCGAAGTGGGCAACGGGAATGGCGAGTTCATCGGGATGCGGGTCACTGATGGTGTCCCTCTCGGTAGGGAAGCGATCCACAAAACCGGAGTGAATGTACTGGTCAGCGGCGGCCTGGTACTCCTCTTTCGTAAGGTTGGCGCAGTAGAAAATTCCATCGATGAAGGCCCTGGCACACTTAGACCGCCCCTCAGCTTCCGTCTCGCCGACCATGATGTCTGGGATCCGCGGAATCGCAAAAGCCGCGAGGGCGAGCTAGATATGCGAGAGAATCAGAAAGAGAGAGAGTGCGAGGGAGTAACTGTAAATGCGGTGGTTGGAAAGGAAAAGGTCGGCTATTTATAGAAATGAAAAATGTGGTAAGAAGCCGAAGCGTCGGTATCTGCGGATAGCGGATTCGCGCGGTTCTCTTCCACCTCTAGGGATCCTAATCGCTCCCGGCGAGTCGGCACCCTGTCAAAGCTTTCCCCCATTAATCACCGGCGAGCTAGCGCTGAATAATAAAACATAAAAAAGCAAGGGCAATACGCGAGTGCGAGTAATAGAAACACAAACATAATCCGCGCAAGAGCGAGCTAGGTAGGGTGAAAGAAGAGATGAAGAAAAGGGAAAATAAAGGGCTCGCAAGCGAGTCAAAGTATCATTATTACAAACTTATAAAAAATGTTCGCGACCCCTCCTATCGAAGAGGAGGGGGGAAGAAAAACAATAAAAAGCAATACAAGAATCCTCAATATCGCAGCCACTTCCAGCGACCGCGACCCCGGACACCAGAGCGAGGGGGGACTCGCGGGTAGTGATACTCGCGGAGTGACCGGTTCGCCTGGCTTGTCAGCCGCATGTAATCATCGATACGAGCAATGTACACCCCGGGGGAGGTCGCGTCACCATGATCAGTCGGCCGTATCTCGGCGAGAACGCGCTCGTTTGCGTCCTCCATCACGGCGAATCTTTCTTCATTAGCGAGCCGATCCAGCCGATTCTGCTCATGTAGATCCCTCAGCAGGGTGGTATGCTTCTGGAATATCTCGGTGACCCGCCTCTTCATTCGCTCTGGATCGCTGGGATCCCCAAAAAAGTCGGCAACCTGACTCGGCGAGGGGGGTGGAGATATCTCCAACGCTCCAGATTCTGACTCGGAGAGAGGGGTCGTAGGATTGCCTGTGAAGTAGGAATCATCGACAAGGTGAAAAACAACACTCAGTGGTGACAGTCTAACCTAGTGGAGGAATTTGAATACTGGTCCGCTGGAGGGAGGTGCCCGGGTGGCCTCGGAATGCTTCAATAAAGGCAGGGGTGAGGGCCTTACCCAGACCAGGGGCGAGCGCGGGTCTAGATCCAAGTCCAGGCTCAGCAATCAGCGTCCCTCCTGGGCTCCTCTGATGCAGGAAGCCGAATCCAAGAGCAAGGATAGTTTGATTCGGCATGGTGGGCGAGTCTGCCGGAGGAGGAACTTGTTCCTCTAGGGACACGAAAGGGGACACTGCACAAAAAGTAGGTGTGATTTAACGAGTCAAGAGACGTGAAGGAAGACGAGGTAAGCCGCTCACCTCGTTACGAAGGTGAGTCCTGTCGGCCGATGGCCCTCGCATCCACAAGAAGAGCGTCAACTCCACCTGTAGAAGGGAGGTGGATCTCCGTGATTGGCCTTCCCGAGGCGCTCTCATCAGGAGGATCATTCTGCGAATAGGTTAAATAAGGTCGAAAGGGAAGAACATCAAATGGGCGAGCTTGGCGATAATACCTGCGAGGCGAGCCCGTCATCAGGAGAGTGCGGCGAAGAAGAAGACCCTCCCCCACCAGCCGCGCGCCGAACGGCCTTTGCAGTTCTTAGGGAAGGCGGAGGCGGAGAGCGTCGCGGAGAATTCCAGGAGGCGATGACAGCGGCTTTCCCCTTCTGGGCCGCTTGCGAGGCCTTTAGGCGAGCCAACATCTCGTCTTTTTTCGACATCGCGTTGGGGCCCGCGGCGAGTAAGAAAAGATAGAGAAGAATAAAAAGTTCAAATGATGGCCGGGGAGAGTGATATTTATAGTAGTGGGCATGGGGCCCACCGAAAGATTCTTGCCACGTCACCGAGGGGCCGGCGAATATCAAGGGTTGGATGATTCTTCGTGAGCCTGAATAGCCACGCGAAGAGCGGGGATTGTGTACAACCCCGATATTCTCCTAGTGGATGATCAAATAAAAGTAATGCGTGTCAGGTTCTCAGGATATATATATGTTAATAGGCAGAACATCCAAGCAGCGCTCGACGATCCCATCTCGTCGGATCCGCAGGGACGAGCACTTAGCCGGCTGCTCGCGAGAAGGCGAGCGAGTCAAGAGTGCAAGTGGGGCAGCAGTGCAAACGAGGTCTTCACAGGCCATTCGCCCAAGGGGGCGAACCAGATCTATCAAAGGTCACCCGCGGGAAGAGGGTTGAGTCAAGTTCCCACGAGCCAGAGCCTCAAGGTCGACCAGCAAGAAGGCGAGCGAGCCAGGTGCTCGCCGAATGCTCGCAAGGAGGCGAGAGAGCCAGAAACTCGCCGAAGGATCGCGAGAAGACAGGCAAGCCAGATTTCTTCCAAAGTCTCCGTGATCGACAAATCTCAGTCGAGGTCGACGAACTCAGCCCGGCGCCCGAAGAAGTGCAGGCCGCGTTCGACGAATTCGCCGAAACTCTGCGAAATCATCTCTCTATCCCCGTTCTCCTGCCATTAGTCTATCCAAACAGCGGAGTTCAGCTCTTAGCAGACCCATTTGGGGTGCGGATAGTAAAATCAAATGGCGGAATCCTACTATTTGCAGGCCAGACCAGAAAACCTATAAATATGACCTCAAGGGCACCTTTGGAGAGGACTTCACTTCAGCTTCTCTCTCTCCCAAGGCTCTCCTTGGCTAGCATTTCCAGAGCTCTCCAAGGTGCCCGAGTCTCAGCTTTGGCTTAGGAGGGGAAGCGCTCAGCGATCTTCTGGGTTAGTGGAGGGACCTCCTCGCTGCGACTAAGGTCTCAGTCATCTTCCTAGTTTTCGGTCTACCTTCTCTAAGGGATCAGTAAGGGCTAGCCGCCCCTCATCTACGTGAGGGCCCCGAACTCCACAGAGACCGAGAAATCGGTTTCAACACTTCTAACTGTGGTTAAGAAGATAAATGATGATCATTGGATCACCAGTCTAAAGGTGTTACAAGGAACAAGAATTTCTTTAAACCTTCCTGTATTGAATCCAAACAGACCTGAAGATTTTGACTTTCAAGTTCAATCTGAACTGATTCAAGATGAGAGGGCATCAAAGAGGAGATGGAAAGAGGGCATTTAGACTACTGAAGAATATATGGCCCAGAAGAGAATGGAAAGATTAGATGATCCACTCTATGACGATGACAATCTAGAATTGGACACAATTGTAGTCAACACCTGGGTCAGCCATGGCAATCCACTCAAGGATATTGACAATGTCTACTCATCTGCTGAATGAATCAAGAACCTAGAGAGGGATTCTCTAAGGGAAAGGATTCTCAAAGAAAGTATGGTAAGAAGGGAAACTCCTATAAGGATTCCCCCAAGATACCATCCCAAGCCATTTCTATACTTCAAAGTGAAGGAAAAGATGATGGCTGCTGCTGAAGCTAGGAAGAGAAAATCTGAAGAAAAAGGAGAAAGCTCTTCCCAGGGACCATCCAAGAAGAATCTACTCTTTGAAGCTCCTTAAATTATTCAATGTATAAATATGACTTGAACTGATTGTTTATGTCTGTTTTGATCATTTAAATGAAATGATATTTCATCTTCTGAAAATCATATGTGTCATTTAGTGTTAGTATATGTATGTTGCACTTGAATATCTGTGTTTCTACCTTCAGTATTCTGTGCTAAGTACTTACAGCAATGAAGAAATGCTGAATCTTCACTTAATGAACATAAATGTAATACATCTTTATGTGTAGTTGACATTTGTATCCAATGATAATTTACATAGGTAAGAAACTGTTAATGCCAACAGAAATCTTCTTTATCTTCATATGTCATGAAATGCAATAACTCTCAATATCTGTGATATGACATATTCTTTGATTAACATTGGCAGGTATTTTGCCCTCTTCAAATATGGGGAGATTGCTGGAAATTTGCCCTCAAATTCCCTTGATTTGAAGAGGGGTCATCATGCAATGCTAAGTGCATGTTGTATTTGATAAAGCCATACTTCTGTAAGAAATACAGGTTCAGGTAACTCAAGAGAAAGGGCCAATCATGCCCTTAGTTCAGGAGAAATCAACTCCTGAGAGATGAAGAATTGTCTCAGCAGAATCGCTGAGACGAAGGGTCAAATCCGCTAAGAGGAGCTCACTATTTCAGCGGATCCGCTGAGACGGGGAAGAAACTGCAGATAGAAGAAATCTCTGAGACGGTTGTCTGTCTCAGCGGATCCGCTGAGACGGTAAAGGAACTTCAGATAGAAGAGATCTGGCGTGTTCGTCGAACGTAGAGCATGACGAGTTCGTTGAGGGCAGAGTATGGTGAGTTAGTCGAACTCATAGTTTGGCGTGTTCGTCAAACATAGAGTTGGGGAAGATCGTCGAACTCGGAGTATGGAAAGTTCGTCGAGCGCAGATTGCGAGTTCTGCCCGTGGCGCAAGTTGGAGAATGTTAGTGTGGGGACCACCAGTCTCTCCCATACTTCTCAGAAGATCGGTTAAGAGTCGTTGAAGATCAGAAATGTATAAAAGAAGAAATTAGGGCACTTATGAAAAGGGTCTGTCGTGTGCCAAAAGAAATCAACTGTTCCATTGACGGCCGTAGCTCTCGTTTTCTCTCATCCTTCTCACTGAACAAGGAAGAAGAAACAGAGAGAGAAAGCTAGCTCATTTACAAGAAGGAGCAAGGTGATCTTCCATCCTTCATCTGAAGAGGAAGATCAGATAGTAGCGGCCATCAACATCTCCAGCTACAAGAAAGCACAAGCTGTGCAGGAACTACAGGAGACTTCCTTCAACTGTTGTCTGCTGTAGTAAGATTTAAACTCACTTTTCTGTACGGCAACTTGCCTGAGCTTGTAGGACTATTTGGTCTGAGATTGTAGGAACATTTGGGTTCTGAGTTGTAGGTCCTTATAGCCTGAGTTGTAGAGCTGTGAGGACAGCTTGAGGTAGGATCTGTGAAGATCTGAGGTAGGGCTGTTTAGCCTGAGTTGTAGGGCATTATTGCCTTTGCTGTAGGAGGAGGATTCCTCTGAGATAGGACCTGGAATGGGTCTGAGTTGTAGGAGGTGGATTCCTCTGAGGTAGGGTTGTTTGGGCCTGAGATTGCCTTTCATGTTTTGCATTTTATTTTGGATTTTGATTAAGCACTCTTGTTTATTTGGGCTGCATATAGGCTTTTCCTTTATATAGCCTATATATATGGCCTCATGTATTAGTGAAGGCAGATTATTGATGAAAAAAAAAGCTTCCTAAAACCTAATCTCCCGTATCCTTCCTCGCCTCCTTGTGGCCACCGGCCCCTTCGTTTTCCCCCCTCGTGAAGGTTCGGCTCTCTGTCTTCTTCCCTCCTCCCCAAGTAGCCGCCTCCCTGCTGCCTTCTTCCCCAAGCAGCCACCGCCCCTCTTTCTCTCCCCCTCTATTCGGCCACGGCACAGCCAACGCCCCTTCTCTCTCTCCCTCTCTAGTCGACCACAACACAGCCACCGCCCCATT
This sequence comes from Dactylorhiza incarnata, assembly GCA_033032865.1. Classification (NCBI taxonomy): domain Eukaryota; kingdom Viridiplantae; phylum Streptophyta; class Magnoliopsida; order Asparagales; family Orchidaceae; genus Dactylorhiza; species Dactylorhiza incarnata. The sequence continues at coordinate 1,507,488 of JAWHQI010000067.1, forward strand.
TTCTCTCCCTCTCTACAGGATTCGACCAAGGAGGTCGCACCCTCCCTTTCCCTCTCCTTCTCAAGATCGACCAAGGCTAAGAGGCCCCCCTAGGGCTTTGTTCGTGGCGGCGGATCGTGAAGGCGAACGTGCACTTCGTCAAGAGACTCTCCTCCGGCGACCACCACCGTGAACGATCTAGGAATTTCTACAACCCAGATCTACGATTCCGGGAAGGGTAACGTCTCCTACTCATTGTGAGATTTCTCTCAAGTTATTTGTGGTGGAATAGGATTGTGACGGATTTTCTCGACGTTATTTTCTCGTGATTATTTTCTTTGGGATAGTGGACGCTCTAGGATTTATCGTTTATTCGACGAGGAGTGGCGATCCTCTTTTGCTCTTGTTGGGGAAGATCTTCCTATTTTCCGAAGTCTTGCTTTCGGAGGATCTTCTTTGGCACAACACAATCGCTTGTCCGGACGCAAACATTCGTCACTTTAGCTTGACGGATCCCGGCTTATCGCCGACGATTCGATCATGTCACAGAGTTGCTATCCGTACGCGTACGATAACTAATAATAAGTTTAGTCGAGGGCTGCGTTTAAGTAGTGTTTGGGAAGAGCGGAGCGTTGATAGTTGTTGTTCGTAGTCGCGTGAGATCGCCTCATTTCGGTGGCCTACATCAATTGTGGTCTGAGTTGTAGGATCGGTGGATGATCTGAGGTAGGGTTGTTTAGCCTGAGGTAGGGTTTGGGAAAACCTGAGAGATCCTGAGGGATCTGTGTTGTAAGCTCTTGGAGCTGAGATTGGAGGAGTTGGACCTATCTAACACACTGTTAGAAGGGTGAAGGGGGAAAGTGGACTACCCATAGACACACTGTCTTGGGGAACCACTATAGATGTTTGTGTGCTTTCTGGTTGTGTGTGATTTCCTGCATATAATAGTTTAACTGCTTATATAAAATAAGTAAAAATCAAAAGAAACCTATTCACCCCCCTCTAGGTGATTTAGATCTAAATCCTTTATAAACTTACAGGAGGAGAAGGAGAGGAAAGAAGAGGAAGGGGAGACCCAAGAGTAAGGGGCAGAAGGGATGATGGAGGTTTGAGAAGGGAGAAAGGAGGAGGAGACCAAAGCGCTAGTTCAAGGTGAGAAGAAGGAAGATGATTGGGGGGAGAAGTCCCCGCTGGAGGTCGTGGATGAGGTGGTGGAGCTCAAGGTCACCATCTGATCAGGGGCGGAAGAAAAAGTCAAGATAAGCGGGGAGCTCAGCCCAGAGGAGCAGAAGCAAATCCTGGCTGCGTACAGGAGAATGTGGATGTCTTCGCCTGGAGTGCGGCCGAGATGCCCGGGATCGATGCAGACGTGGCTTGCCATCGACCCAACCTCGATCCCATCACCCGACCCATCCAAAAAAAGAAGAGAGCCATTGCTGACAAGCTGGAAGGGCCCATCCGAGAGGAGGTGGGCAAGATCCTCCAAGCAGGGTTTGTATCGGAGATCCAATACCCCGGCTGGGTCTCCAATGTGGTTATGGTAATGAAGGGGGGAGGTAAGTGGAGAATGTGCGTTGACTTTTCTTTACTCAATAAATCATGCCCCAAGGATTGCTATCCCTTGCCCCGAATCGACGCGCTGGTTGACTCGGCCATCGGTTTTTCTGTGATGTCTTTTTTAGATGCTTTTTCAGGTTATCATCAAATCCGAATGCACCCCTCCTGACGTCAAGAATGTCTCTTTCATCACGGGGGATGGGTGCTATTGTTACAAAATGATGCCCTTCAGGTTGAAAAACGTAGGGGCAACATACCATCGGATGATGGATAGGGTCTTCCGAGAACAGAGGGGGAGGAACCTGGAGGTCTATGTCGATGACCTCATGGTAAAGATCCGGGACCTCGAGTCCCACCTCCGTGATCTTGAAGAAACCTTCGGGACAGCGAGAAAATTCAAGATGAAACTCAACCCCCAGAAGTGTGTCTTCGGGGCCAGCCGAGGGAAGTTCCTGGGTCATTTGCTCACCTCGGCTGGGGTGGAGCCTAATCCAGACATAGTCAGGGCCATCATAGAGTTAGGGTCACCAAGGAATGCGAAGGAGGTTCAGCGGCTCACGGGGAAGTTGGCCGGGCTTAGTAGGTTCCTCTCCAAGGAGGGAGAAAAGTGTGCACCTTTCTTCAAAGTACTGCGGGGGAACCAAAAGTTTGAATGGACCCCTGAGTGTGAAAAGGCTTTTCAAGCGCTGAAGAAACAGCTGACCCAAGCTCCATTGCTGCAAGGGCGAGACAGGGAGAGGACTTGTCCCTATACCTGGGGGTAGGACCCAAGGCAGTGAGTTCAATGCTGGTCTGGGAAGAAGGCAGAAGGCCACTCCCAATCTACTATGTTAGTCGAGTACTAAGGAAGGCAGAACTTCGGTACCCCATCCTAGAGAAGTTGGCCTCCGCCTTGGTGGTGTCAGACCGGAAGCTCCGGCCTTATTTCCAAGCGCATCTGATCAAGGTGGTGACTGACCACCCCCTTCGCAAAATCATGGAAGGGGTGTAGCACTCGGGAAGGCTAGCTAAGTGGTCGGTGGAGCTAAGTAAATTTGATATTTCGTATGTGCCCAGGTTGTCCATATAGGCCCAGGTAGTGGTGGACTTTTTGGCGGACTATGTGACCGAGGTGGAGGAGTCCGAGCCACCCTCCTTGGTGGCTTGGAAAATGCTGGTCGACGGGGTCTCAGGCAAATATTCCTTCGGGGGAGGAGTGCTTTTGGTAAGCCCCCAAGGGACAAGGATCGAGCTGGCAATCAATATTCACTTCCCCCTCACCAACAACCAGGCCGAGTACGAGGCAGTGATAGCAGTCCTGCGGCTAGCCCGGGAGTTGGGAGTTCAAGAGGTGGAGGTCTCGACAGACTCCATGGTGGTGACTTGCCAGGTTAGGGGGAGTTCGAGATAATGAAGTCGACTCTTCAACTGTACTTGGAAAAAGTCAAGGGGCTCATAGGGCAGTTCCGGACCTTCTTGATCCGTCATGTGCCAAGGGAGAAGAGCGCCGCGGTGGACCTCCTGGCCAAGTTCGGTCCCAAGGCAGGGGGACGGTGTCGGATCTCTTCTGTCCATCCATCGAGGAGGGGGAGCTGATGGAGGTGGACCAGCGGGCATCATGGATGGACCCCTTCATCACCGTCCTGACATCGGGAAAGTTCCCCGAGGGGATGTGGACAGGCGGCGGTTCAGGTATATGTCTGCGTACTATTCCTTGCATGCAAGAGGACTATACAGGAAAATGCTCTCGGGGCTCCTAGCCCGTTGTGTAGTGGAGGAGGAAGTCCCGAGGGTCCTGAAATAAATCCACTCAGGAGAGTGTGGAAGCCACACCAGGAGCCGAACCTTGGAGGGGAGAGTGCTGAGGCAAGGCTACTTTTGGCCTACCCTCAGCAAGGATGCGGCGGAGTTTGCAAGAAAGTGCTCAAAATGTCAACTGTTCACTCCTCTCCAGCTCTTGCCAGCCCAAAGACTCTGAACCATCACAGCTCCTTGGCCCTTTGCTATATGGGGTTTGGACCAGGTGGGTCCATTTCCGCAAGTGAGTGGCCAAAGAAAGTTCCTACTAGTGATGATTGACTATTTCTCCAAGTGGCTGGAGGTGAAGGCGCTGACCAAGGTAACGTCTTAAGTAGTTTGAAATTTCATATGGGGTGAGATAATATGCAGGCATGGACTTCCACTAGCCATAGTTACAGACAATGGGCCGCAGTTTTCCAGTGATGAGTTCATCAGCTTCTGCATCCAACTCGGCATAGACCTCCGATTTGTGTCAGTCCACCACCCGAGGAGCAATGGGCAAGTGGAGGCGAAAAACAAAATTATCGTGAACTTGTTGAAGAAGAAGATCAAGAACCTCAGGGGGAACTCGGTAGAGCAGTTACCCTCGGTCCTCTGGGCCTTGAGGACCACCCCAAACACGGCCATCGGGGAGACTCCGTTCAAGCTCTTCCACTGGTCTGAGGCCATCCTCCCGATAGAGTTTGAAGTGAAAGCCTCCAGGGTGGTCGCTGCGGGCGAAGGGGATGAAGAATGGCTGGTGGAGAATGGGGAAGAGCAGAGGCTATCTCTGGACTTGGTGGAAGAGCTCCGGGACTTAGCCACCATCCGCAAGAGGAAGTCAAGCGGCGGATGGCTCGTTACTTTGACAAGCATGTACGAATAAAATAGTTCAAGAAAGGAGACCTGCTGCTGAAGAAGGTTGATGCGGCCAGGAGAGGAGCCGCGGTAGGAAAGCTCAATTCCAACTGGGAGGGGCCTTATATTGTAGATAAGGTGCTCAGGTCAGGAGGGTACCACCTCCGAGATGTGGATGGGGTACCCCTCGGCCTGGCCAGGAGCGGGGATGACCTGAAACGATTCTACGCTTAAAACTTTTTGTGATTGATTTGTTATATATTTGGCTCACCATATATTGGTTCTGAAGTTTTTTCTAAGCAGGGGTCCTCAAGTGTTTCATGTTGGATTGCCCCGAACGATCCCACTGTTGGGCTCTCACTAGCCGGTGGGTCAGGTTGATCTCGTGGAGAGACTGGCAAGGTGACAAGTTTTCATGATGGATTACCCCGGACGATCCCGTTGCAGGGCTATCACTAGCCGGTGGGTCAGGTTGATCTCGCAGAGAGGCTGGCAAGGTGACAAGTTTTCATTCTGGATTGCCCCGGACGATCCCGCCGTCGTTCTATCTCTAGCCCGTGGGTTAGGTTGATCCCGCGGAGAGGCTGGCAAGGTGACAAGTTTCATGTTGGATTGCCTCGGAAGATCCCTCTATCGAGCTCTCAATAGCCGGTGGGTCAGGTTGATCTCGCGGAGAGGCTGACAAGGTGACAAGTTTTCATGCTGGATTGCCTCGGACGATCCCGCTGACGGGCTCTCACTAGCCGGTGGGTCAAGTTGATCTCGTGGAGAGGCTGGCAAGGTGACAAGTTTTCATGTTGGATTGCCCCGGACAATCCCGTTGCCGGGCTCTCACTAGCTGGTGGGTCAGGTTGATCTCGAGGAGAGGCTGGCAAGGTGACAAGTTTTCATGTTGGATTTCCTCGGACGATCCCGTTGTCGATCTCTCAATAGCTGGTGGGTCAGGTTGATCTCGCGGAGAGGCTGACAAGGTGACAAGTTTTCATGCTGAATTGCCCCGGACGATCCCGCTGTCGGGCTCTCAATATCCGGTGGGTCAGGTTGTTCTCGCGGAGAGGCTGGCAAGGTGACAAGTATTCATGTTGGAATGCCCCGGACGATCCCGCTGTCAGGCTCTCAATAGCCTGTGGGTTAGGTTGATCTCGTGGAGAGGCTGTCAAGGTGACAAGTATTCATGTTGGATTGCCCCAGACGATCCCGCTGTCGGGCTCTCAATAGCTGGTGGATCAGGTTAATCTCGCGGAGAGCCTGGCAAGGTGACAAGTATTCATGCTGGAATGCCCCGGACGATCTCGATGTCGGTCTCTCAATAGCCGGTGGGTCAGGTTGATCTCGCGGAGAGGCTGGCAAGGTGACAAGTATTCATGCTGGAATGCCCCGGATGATTCCGCTGTCGGGCTCTCACCAGCAGGTGGGTCAGGTCGATCTTGCGGAGAGGCTAGCAAGCAAGTTGTTCGTGTTAATGGGCTTGGTTCGCAAAATCTCACAAGATAAGGCCTAGTCGGGGCGAGCCCGGTTGTCGCTCGCATGAAAATAAAAAAGCAACATCGGATGAAAAACCCTTAAGTCCAACGGGAACAGCGAGGCGGCTGAATACGATGGTCGCAAGGCTCGTCGTGTCGGGCCCTAGCTCACAAAAACACTTGGAGAATTCGTACGTAATGCCTAAAACTAGCGAGTCAGGGAGGTCCGCTGGCACAGTGGTTAACAAGCAACACTGGTCGCACGCAGGGGCTGGGCGAGCGAGTCAGGTTAATGTCGACCCCGCTCGCAAGGGCCACCGTTGGGCGAGCCTAAGGCGCGAAGCGGACAAAGCTTGACCCAGGTGCGAAAGCAAATAGGTTTATCTAGCCAAGCTTCTACGTGAGAGAAGCTGTGCGAACGCTCTATTGGGTATGCGCGAGGCGTAGTATCCGGACGAAATGAAAGCATGCTAAAATGGTGAACCTTATAACCATCACAAATAAGAAACGTGTGGGCACGAGCATGGCTAGACGCAGAGATGCTAACATGGTTATAACATATTAATGTGAGGCAGGGCTAAGCATATTAGTGCGAGCATAATAAAAGGCATGGGTGCAAGCAAAAGTCAAGTGACATTAGAGATAGAAAAAGATTTCATTTCATTCCTTGAAAGAGTGTCATTACATGTGATGGCAAACTCGCCGGGCAAAACAAAAATTTACATTCTTAAAAGCAAAAAGTTCAAGGCTGGTCGCCGGATGACTCCTCCTCGCTCCCGCGATCTTCAGGCTCTGGGGTCGCCGCGAACAAGTCCGGGAGGTTGTCCTTGACGCTGAGCTCCAGGGCATCCGGAGAAAGCAGGCCCGCCCCTTTAAGGGTATCGAAGACAAGGTTGGTAACGCCCATTGAATTCTTGTGGGTTGCCTCCTTCTCGTCTCGCGATTGGTGGTGAGCCCCAGCTCGCGGAGGGGGCTGGGGGAGAACAGCTCGGGTCAGCTCGCATACTTGTGCCTTCAGGAATGTGACATCCGATTCCAGGTCGATGTTCCGCGAGATGAGCTGGCTCGCCGTTTGAGCGTCCTGAAAAAGGAGAGGTTAATACAAGCGAAGGGAAATATGGCGAGCGAGATAGAAGTTGTACGAAGGACATACCATTCCACCTTGGAGGCTGGCGAGGAGAACTTCCGAGATAGCCTCTTTTCCCTTGAGGCTCGCGATCTCGTCTAAGGCCTCCTTGAGCTCGAACTGGAGCTCTTTTGAATCCCTTTCTGCGGTGAGATACCGCTGGCCCACCATGTGGGGGAGCTCTATCTGCCGGAAGTAGTCTCGCATAGCCTCGTATACGAGCAGGTGGGATCGCAGGGCACCGAAATGAGCTGCGTCCTCGCGACCATACAGCCTGAAGGCGAGGGAGAACGCCTCGCCTCCCAACTTATTGCTCTCAACCCACGAGGGGAGGAGCGAAGAGCAGGAGATCCTGTTGAGGTCAGGATCCCACACGAGCACTGGCTCGCCGATGGCATCGAGGAGCCTCGCGCCTAGGCCAAAGTTTTTGTGGTCGGCTGTCTTGGGCATGCTGGGAGCATCGCTAGGCTCGCTGCTCTCCTTGTAAGCCTTTTGATTCGCAGATGGGGTGACGGAGTCTCCGTATCGCTTAGGTCCATGACCTCTTTCCCCTTGGTCGTGGAGGGGGTATCCTTGCTCCTTTTCTTTGTTGGGGGCTTGATGCGATAATTTCGGCAAGTGCACCGGTCGCGCAAGTAATAAATGTTGGGAATAGAATCCCCGAGTGTCGGTCTCTTGAGGAATGCAGGTTGGGTGAACGAAATGCGTTTTGTGATAATTGTTACACAAGCGGGAACAAACACGAAAAGTGGAGTTTTGATTTGGGTTTCCTACTGTTAACAACAATAAAAGAAATGCGGGTCGAAATCACCGCTTCGCAAGGCGAGATGGGTGCAACGGCCGCAATGCCGAGGTTCGTGAGGCGGATGGACGGTGCGTATGCGAATGAAGTGGTCTCTAGTGCGGAAAGTGAGGGTCGCAAACACCTCTTCACAACTCGCCGCTAGGTCTTGCTAACGCGAATCGAACACGATGTGTGCGTGCGTGAGTGAGTGAGCGCGTGGAGGTGAAACAAATCACAAACATTCATTGGAGGACAGAGAAGAAATAACCATTGCATTAAAACCAAACATCATGATATTCAAGTTTAAAATGATTCGCAAAAATACAACAAATGGGAGAGGAAGAGAACAACCAATGGACGAAGACTAGCGGCCGTTCACGGCGGAATGGCAGTTTGTCAAGCTACCTCCGAACTCGGGCGGACTGTGCTTCCGACGTCGAGAGACTGTCACGATCTCTCCACGTGCTTCCGTCGTCTTCTACCTCAGGATTGCTATCCTCCTCTCCGAACAGAAATGGAGACGGCTTGCTTGAGTGCTTGCGGACGGTGGAGAATGCTTCCGGATGATGGGGAAACGTCTAGAATGACCGGAGATGACTTCCCCTTGCGGAGAAGATGAAGGGGAGGTGTCTGGAAATGGAAATCGGCGGCGTACGGACTGGAAAACCCACTCTCGGAAGCCCGATCATCCCTAATTCGCGAACAGGATTATATATAGGCGCTGGAATAAACAGCGCGCACGGTCATTGGCGCACGACCAGTGGTCGTGCGCACTAGCATCCTGTGATCGTGCGCCTGACTGGACGGAGCCTGAAAGGTAAGAAAATTATAAAAATACAATGTTCACACGACCAGTGGCGCACGACCAGTGGTCGTGCGCGCTATCGTAAGTGGTCGTGCGATAAGAAAGACAGAACTCAGATTTCAGGGGGTAAGTGCACACGATCAGTGGCGCACGACTAGTGGTCGTGCGCAATAGAACCAGTGATCGTGCGCTGTGTTCCTGTACAGAATTGTGTCGGGAACACCTGCACGACTCCTGCTCCAGCATACAACACTAATCAAACCACTGAAAGTGACACTTAACCATGCATGAAAACTAATAATGAAGATAAACAAGAAATAACACCAAAACGGGCCTAGAAGTGCACATAGCATGGAATAACAAATATGAGCGAAAATATGCCTAAAATGTAGTGCATAGACTAGAAAATCGGCCCAGATGAGTCCAAATATGTGTATATGATCAGGACTCATCACACCCCCAGACTTACCTGTTTGCGCGTCCCGAGCAAACGAATTCGGCGGAGTGTGAAAATGGTAGTTAACAATGAAAATTACACAAAGGAGTTCAATGCGAAGTAACAGAAGCTTGCAAATAGAAATTTAGTAAAAAGGGATTCTGACTATGCTAACTAATTTACAAAAGTATTAGAGCGTAAATAAAGATTTGTCAATACTCATTTGGTGAATCGTGAAGAACTTGAACGATCATGCCCGGTGTGAAAGTAACAAGCCACTAAGGAGGGTGTTACGCAAGGTCGGGGTTCAGGAATAACTCCGCTGAAATCCATCAGCGTCGAGAGCCATAAGCTTGCCCGGTCACACTCTCTCCACGGCGCTAGCAAACTCACGAGATAAATCAATAGGACTTTAGGATTAAGTTGGGCTTAGGTTGCGGCGTGATATTCAAGGATAAAAAGGAAGGCTACGCAACCAAATTGAGTCAACGGAACGCTGCACCACACAAAACCACGCACAAAGCTAGTGTGACACACCCCCAGACTTATTATGAGAACTAGGTGTGCACACGGCCTACTTCACAAATACCAACGGATTTTCTAATACGCTCGGAAGGATTTCTCTTCAATACAATTTTTCTTTCAGATTTTCATTTCAATAACATATATATATATATTTTTTTTATCCTACGGTTGGTTCATAATCAGCAAATAAAATATATTTCTTCATCACGACACAAAGATTCCAAAAATCACACCAAATCAAGAACATGAGTGCAGATAAACATCTATTTGGTTGCGAAAGTGGGCAAAGCTTCAGGCCTTGGTGAATGGAGGAGGAGCTGTAACAAAGAAGTGCTAGGCACAAATGTTGGCTTGCAAAGGTGAGCGAATAGGACACGGAAAGCCAAGGCTCAAACTAGCCAAAAGGTGGCCTATATCATATTTAACTCAAAGAATCGCTCACACCCATGCTTCAAGAGTCGCTTGGGGCAAGTTCTTAGCCCACGAGAAAGGTAAACCTTCCTCCCGACTCGAGCAACACACAACTAGTGCTCGTGAACACACAACACCGGATTATCACCAATTTCGTTCATATTCACCATTTGAGTATAACAAATCTAAAACTACGCAAAAAATACTAATCATAAATTAAACGCATAGAAATAATCTAGTTTTACTCAAATTCTACTGCAGCATGCGGGTGCGACTAGAACACTGCTCGAGTCAACATCGCACTCCAAATAGTAATTCCTAAGCTAACACCCCAATTCACATTCCTAACCAAAATAGTTTATTTGGAAACAACACAAATAGGAAAGCGCGCGCTCATGTGGGTGAAGTGGTGCATGAAGCGTGGAATAATGATGATGGTAATGAAAAATATAAGCAAACTTCTAGCATGCGGTGCAACTCGTACGCATAGTGGATAACACATGCTCTCCCCCAGACTTAATGTACACATTACATCACAAAACTGAAAGCTAGGAGGGAGAAGTGTTACCCAATGCTCAGAATTGAGCATACCGGAAGATTGGCGTTAATTTCGTGCACAATCCACAGCATCCGCCAACATGAAGTACAAAGCACACCTGCAAACGGTACAACTAAAAGTAGCAAAAATAGAGAAAAACTGAATTGAAACAAGTTAGAAAAACAAAAACAGCAAATCTGGGTTGTCTCCCAGCAGCGCTTTTGTTTTATGTCCTTAAGCTGGACCAAATACCTGTATTATAATTGTTTAAAGAGTGCAGAAATTAAATAAGAGTGCATAAGAGAAAGTTTCACAAAATAAGAGATAAACAGAACATCAACTGTAAGCGATTTTATGGTGCTCGTCTCCCAATGTCACCAACTGACACTCCTTGTTTATAATTGTGCCATCGTATAACTTCAGTCGATGCCCATTGACCTTAAATTTGTCTCCCTTATCCCCTGATATTTCGATGGCACCAAAGGGAGTGACATCGGTCACTGAGAAAGGACCGCTCCACCTCGATTTTAACTTCCCTGAAAAGAGGCGGAGACGGGAGTTGTAAAGCAGCACTTGGTCCCCAATTTTGAACTCCTTAGGGATGATGTATCGATCATGCCATTTTTTTGTTTTCTCTTTGTAGATGCGAGCATTTTCATAAGCGAAATGTCGGAGCTCTTCCAATTCGTTGAGTTGTGAACGACGCACCTTGGCCGCGGCTCCAATGTCCATGTTCAACAGTTTGGTTGCCCATAATGCTTTATGCTCCATCTCCACAGGAAGGTGGCATGCCTTGCCATAGACTAATTGAAACGGAGTCATGCCGATAGGTGTTTTGAAAGCGGTCCGGTAAGCCCATAATGCGTCGTCGACCTTTTTAGACCACTCCTTCCTATTTGAATGTATTGATTTCTCGATTATTCGCTTGAGCTCGTGGTTGGATACTTCTACTTGTCCACATGTTTGGGGGTGGTACGCTAAGGAAATTTTATGATGGACCCCAAACTTTTTCATGAGCTGCACAAACTGCTTATTACAAAAATGACTACCGCCGTCGCTGATAATAGTTCTCGGCGTCCCAAACCTGGAGAAGATATTCTTGTGGATAAAATGTAGCACCGTGATGGCATCATTCGTGGCAACCGCCTCGGCCTCCACCCATTTTGAGACATAATCAACTGCCACAATGATATAATGCTTACCATGAGACATTGGGAACAGGCCCATAAAGTCTATCCCCCAGACATCAAATGGTCCGCAGACCAACATGTTATTGAGGGGGTCACGCCGGGAGATATTTCCGGTCCTTGGCATTCGTCACACTTGGTGACATAAGCATGGGCGTCCCTGAAGAGGGTTGGCCAAAATAATCCGCATTGCAAGATTTTTCGCGCTGTTCGAACGGCCCCGAAGTGCCCGCCAGCTTCTCTGTCATGGCAGTGCTGCAGTATAGACTGAAACTCGGCTTCAGGAACACAGCGCCTGATAATTCCATCACTACACGTATGGAATAAGAGCGGGTCTTCCCAAAAATAGTATTTTGAATCAGAGGCAAGCTTCCGTCTTTGCTGAGGGGACAGATTCGGAGAGAGGGTTTTACAAGCCAAGTAGTTAGCAATATCAGCGTACCATGGGGCTGTTGGATGAGGCGTAGTGATTGCGAATAACTTTTCATCCGGGAAATAATCGTTCATTTCCTCTATAAAGCTGTTGGGGATGTCGGCCGTCATGTCGTACTCCAACCGCGAAAGATGATCAGCTATCACGTTCTCCACCCCTTTCTTGTCTTTGATTTCAAAATTGTATTCCTGCAAAAGTAAAATCCAACGAATCAGACGCGATTTGGATTCTTTTTTGCTGAAAAGATACCTGAGTGCAGCGTGGTCCGTGTACACGATTACTTCGGAAAGTACCAAGTATGAGTGAAATTTTTCAAAGGCGAAGACCACGTCTAGCATTTCTTTCTCCGTGGTGGTATAATTTGCTTGCGCGCTGTTGAGAGTTCGACTGGCATACGCAATGGTGTGAAAAGTCTTATCTTTCTTTTGACCGAGTACAGCACCTACGGCCACATCACTTGCGTCACACATGATAATAAAGGGTAAATTCCAGTCGGGTGCCACCAAAATTGGAGCCGAGATGAGTTGTCCCCGTAAAGTTTCAAAGGCCTGCATGCATGCATCGTCGAAGTGGAAGGGGACATCCTTAACAAGTAAGCGAGATAAAGGCTTCTAAATGGATGGAAAGTCCTTAATAAACCTTCGATAGAATCCCACATGACCAAGAAAACTTCGGATACCTTTCACTGACGTAGGCGGAGGGAGGTTTCTAATAACACTTACCTTCGCTTGATCCACCTCGAGCCCTTGGCAGGAAACCTTATGCCCCAACACAATTCCTTCGCGCACCATAAAATGGCATTTCTCCCAGTTCAAGACAAGATTGGTGTCCTCACACCGCTTCAAAGTCTTGGCCAAATTCGCGAGGCAAGAATCGAAGCTGCTGCCAAAGAGAGTAAAGTCATCCATGAAAACTTCGAGGAAGTCTCCCACCATGTCAGCGAAAATAGCGAGCATACAGCGTTGGAAGGTTGCGGGGGCATTACACAGTCCGAATGGCATTCTTTTAAATGCAAAGGTACCTGAGGGACATGTAAATGTTGTTTTGTCTTGATCAGACGGGTCTATTAAGATTTGACTGTAACCTGAGTACCCATCCAAGAAACAATAGTAGTCCTGCCCCGCTAACTTTTCTAACATCTGATCAATGAAGGGGAGTGGGAAATGGTCCTTACGTGCAGCATCATTTAGCTTGCGGTAATCGATGCAGACTCTCCACCCGGTGATCATTCGGGCAGGTAGCAACTCATTCTTTTCATTGGCAACAAAGGTGATCCCTCCCTTTTTCGGTACCACCTGAACTGGGCTGACCCATTTGCTGTCGCTGATTGGGTAAATGATGCCAGCGTCTGAGAGCTTTATCACTTCTGCCTTCACTACCTCTTGCATTTTTGGGTTCAAACGCCTTTGGGGCTGTGCTGAGGGTTTGTACTGATCTTCAAGGAGGATCTTATGCATGCAGACCGTGGGGCTGATTCCCTTAATGTCTGCAAGAGAGCGTCCGAAGACTTTATGGTACTTTCTCAGCACACCCACTAATGCGGTTTCGTTGGCGGCGGAAAGAGCTGCGGAAATAATCACTGGATGCGTGGCATTTTCTCCAAGAAAAACATACTTTAGAGAATCCGGTAGTTGTTTGACAGCCGGATAAATGTTTGGATCAGCAGAATCGCTGGATGGCCCTCCGATTGAATGTGGACTATCGGGCTGGTTCGAATGAGCACCGTCATTGCCCAAGTCCTCGCGCCGCCAACACATCTCGCAGTCATCCAAACCCACATCGATCTGGTCATCGAATTCTTCAAGCAGCTCAGTTGGTTCGCATTCCGTGATTTGGAAGAGTTGCGACGGGTTGTGGACGTTAAAGGATATAGCATCCTCCCCCAATCTGAGCGTGAGCTCCCCCTGCTCCACATTAATGATAGCACGAGCTGTAGCGAGAAAGGGCCGCCCCAAGATAATGGGCACCATAGTATCAACCTTCATGTCGAGGATGACAAAATCGGCTGGAAATGCGAGGCCGTTTACTACTATTGTGAGGTCCTCGACAATTCCAGACGGTTTCTTGATCGACCGATCAGCTAGCTATAGCATTACCCGTGTCGGCTTCAAGGTCCCTGCACCTAGTTCACGAAAGATAGAGAGCGGCATCAAGTTGATTGATGCTCCCAAATCACAGAGCGCCTGGCTGAAACGGTGATGACCGATCCTGCAAGGAATAGTGAAGCTGCCCGGATCTTTGCACTTTGTGGGCATATTGGAGATGATGGCGGAGCACTCCTTAGTGAGGTCGATAGTTTTGAGATCCTCCAACAGTTTCCGCTTCGAAATCAAGTCTTTCAAGAACTTGGAGTAGCCCGGCATTTGAGAAATGGCTTCAATCAGAGGGATGCTCACTTGCACTCCTTTCATTATTTCTAGGAATTTGCGGAACTACTTCTCGGATTTCTCGTTTCGCAACCTGTGGGGGAATGGGGGGTGAACAACACTTCCCGAGGGTTGTGCCTCGCTCACGAGGTCTGGCTCAACATGAATCTGAGTCTGCTTCTCGGCCATGTCTGAATTACACTTGTCAGTGGGCCTCACAAGTGGTTCCTGTCGAGGAGGATTGTCAACACCTCTACCGCTTCTCAATCGCATGGTATTCACAGACTCCGTATGCTGACTTGCAAGCCCAGAAACGACATTGGTAAGAGTCCCTATAGTGGAGTGAAGCTGTTGAATTGCGGAAGATTGGTCATTCATTTTATCCAGCATCCCAACCACCAAAGCTGCTAACGGCTCCGTTTGCCCTGACGGCACATGACCCGCTGCTCCGTGGAATGTTACTGCATTCACTTCAGCAGTACTGGGGGGAAGAATGACATGACTCCAGTGCTGGCTGGTGTGAACAATATTCACGACCACTTCCCACGCGTCCTTCCCCGATTTATTAAACAGGGCCCCTCCGGCTGCCACATCGAATAACAGACGGAATTTGTCCAGCACGCCGAAATAGAAAATCTGAATTAGAAAGACTTCTGATAGATCTTCACGGTAGCATCCCCGATGCAGGGATTGAAAACGCTCCCAAGCATCAACTAGCATCTCCTCCTTTCCCTGACCGAAGGTTATGAGTTCCCTATACTTGTCCAACACTCGGGTACGGTGTTGAAACTCATGCAAAAATCTCCCCTCGAGCTGCTTCCATGAGGTCGCCTCTCTTTTCCGGAAATCCCAGTACCAGCTTTTGGCTTTATTATGTAGGGAAAATGAAAATGCTAGGATCATTTGCGGGTCGTTTTCAACTCCACTGAATATACATGTATAGTAAATTTCTAAGAAGTCCTGCTCGTGTTGTACTGCATCTTCATGTTTATCCCCACTGAACTTGCAGTTCCCAGTCATATACTCAACGATGTCGGAGGAAATCCCGAAGTCATGATCATTCCTTTGTGCTTGAACCTTTAGATCATTTAAACTTCCTTGATTGATGTATTCCTGAATGGAGGTCATGCTAGGGATACTTGAAACCCAAAAGATTAGCGCACGATGGAAAGAACGAAGGTAAAGAGATGTGCGTATCAAAAATAAGCAAAGACAACAGAGGTAAACAAAGAGAAATAATAAAAGAGAAAAGTTCCTCGTGCAACGATTCTTCACGCTGACGAATTCATCACGTCTGCATTCCCCGGCAACGGCGCCAAAAACTTGATGCGATAATTTCGGCAAGTGCACCGGTCGCGCAAGTAATAAATGTTGGGAATAGAATCCCCGAGTGTCGGTCTCTTGAGGAATATAGGTTGGGTGAACGAAATGCGTTGTGTGACAATTGTTACACAAGCGGGAACAAACACGAAAAGTGGAGTTTTGATTTGGGTTTCCTACTGTTAACAACAATAAAAGAAATGCGGGTCGAAATCACCGCTTCGCAAGGCGAGATGGGTGCAACGGCCGCAATGCCGAGGTTCGTGAGGCGGATGGACGGTGCGTATGCGAATGAAGTGGTCTCTAGTGCGGAAAGTGAGGGTCGCAAACACCTCTTCACAACTCGCCGCTAGCTCTTGCTAACGCGAATCGAACACGATGTGTGCGTGCGTGAGTGAGTGAGCGCGTGGAGGTGAAACAAATCACAAACATTCATTGGAGGACAGAGAAGAAATAACCATTGCATTTAAACCAAACATCATGATATTCAAGTTTAAAATGATTCGCAAAAATACAACAAATGGGAGAGGAAGAGGACAACCAATGGACGAAGACTAGCGGCCGTTCACGGCCGGAATGGCAGTTTGTCAAGCTACCTCCGGACTCGGGCGGACTGTGCTTCCGGCGTCGAGAGACTGTCACGATCTCTCCACATGCTTCCGTCGTCTTCTACCTCAGGATTGCTATCCTCCTCTCCGAACAGAAATGGAGACGGCTTGCTTGAGTGCTTGCGGATGGTGGAGAATGCTTCCGGATGATGGGGAAATGTCTAGAATGACCGGAGATGACTTCCCCTTGCGGAGAAGATGAAGGGGAGGTGTCTAGAAATGGAAATCGGCGGCGTACGGACTGGAAAACCCGCTCTCGGAAGCCCGATCATCCCTAATTTGCGAACAGGATTATATATAGGCGCTGGAATAAACAGCGCGCACGGTCATTGGCGCACGACCAGTGGTCGTGCGCACTAGCATCCTGTGATCGTGCGCCTGACTGGACGGAGCCTGAAAGGTAAGAAAATTATAAAAATACAATGTTCGCACGACCAGTGGCGCACGACCAGTGGTCGTGCGCGCTATCGTAAGTGGTCGTGCGATAAGAAAGACAGAACTCAGATTTCAGGGGGTAAGTGCACACGATCAGTGGCGCACGACTAGTGGTCGTGCGCAATAGAACCAGTGATCGTGCGCTGTGTTCCTGTACAGAATTGTGCCGGGAACACCTGCACGACTCCTGCTCCAGCATACAACACTAATCAAACCACTGAAAGTGACACATAACCATGCATGAAAACTAATAATGAAGATAAACAAGAAATAACACCAAAATGGGCCTAGAAGTGCACATAGCATGGAATAACAAATATGAGCGAAAACATGCCTAAAATGTAGTGCATAGACTAAAAAATCGGCCCAGATGAGTCCAAATATGTGTATATGATCAGGACTCATCAGGGCTTCGCCGCGAGCTGGCTCGCAGGTGGCGGACGCTTCTTGCCAGAGGCCAAGCCGAGAGGTTCTCGACACGCATCGGCGTCCGCGGCGGCGAGGGAGCTGGAGGAGAGGACGGCGCTCCTCGCATGCGGGGGGTGGAGCAGAAGATCCTGCTCTCCTGCAAAGGTGATGAAAAGGGTTAACGAATAGAATAAGAAAAAGTGAAGTGGAGTTTTGCAAGCGCGAGCCGAACCTTCTCCTTGCGGAACCAGCAGCAGCGAGTCCACCCTCTGCCGGAGGAAGACGACCTCAAAGTTCTTCCCTTCCATATACAGGTAGAGCCTCGTGTCGTCACCTCTGAGCAAAGCATGGGCGTGGTAGGTTGCATCGTCCCATTGGAGGGGGGAGAAGGGGATATTGTCGAACCGTCCTTTGACTAGGACGTACTTTTGGTGCCAGTAGTGGGTCTTGTTCACTGTCTCGCAAAATGGTTGTCCAATCTTTGTATGCACAGAAAGAAAAGATATTGCGGAAGACGGGTAGGCTGAACTCCATCCTTTCCTCCCGCAAATAGCTGGCGAACGCGACGAAGACCGCGATCACGTTTGGTGTCAACTAGCTCAACAAAATGTCATAGTACTTGAGTACCTAAGAAATTCATGAAAGTAAGGTTAGCACGCTTCTTGCGAGGTGAGTAAGAAAGGCAAGGGTGGAGTAGAGTACCTAGCGTACTTCCGGCCAGAGTGGGAGTCGCAACCCATTCTCGAAATGGGCGATAGGGATGGCGAGCTCTTCGGTGGATGGCTCGTTGATGGAGACAGAGTTCGGAGGGCGGCGAGCCATAAACCCCAAAGGGATGTACTTGTCCACCGTGGCAAGGAACTCATCATCGGTGAGCGATGCACAGAAGAAAGGGTACTTGCAAAAGGCACCGGCGCACCTGGCTCACCCCTCGGTTTCTCCCTCAACAACCATGTCATTGCTAGCAGCGAGCTGGGAGAAGAGTGAGTGCTAGCAGGGATTTGCGAGAGAGCCTGAAGAGAGAAGAAAGGCTGAGGAATAGTTAATGCGGTGGTTAGAAATTAAAAGTCGTCGGCTATTTATTGAAATAAAAAGGGTAGGAAGGATCCGAAGCGCCGGGGGGTGCAGATAGCATAACCGCGCGGTGATTTCCCAGCTTCCTGGGGCCTTATCCACTCCAAGTGGGTGGCGTCCTGACAAAATCCTCTGACTCGCCATAGGCGAGCCAAGCTGCAAAGAAGGAAATGTGAATTACGTAGGCGAGATCATAGCTCGCGAGTCAATAACTAGGCGTTCATATCAAAATAGAAAATAAGCAAAGAGAGCACAGTTAGCATAACGATAGAAGTATTCGAAAGCAAAAGGAAAGCTCACGAGCGAGCGGGAATATCCTTATTACAAATCCATAAAATGTTCAAAGCCCCCGAAGGGGGGAGGAAAGCGAGAGCGAGCGAAAAATAAAAAGAAAATTGTTCAGTAGTTATGCCACTTCCAGCGACCACGGCCTCGCACACCCGAGCGCGGGGGGACTCTTGGGTAGTGGTACTCGCGGACCAACTGGACCTCGCGCTGCATCAGCCGCATGTAATCCTCAATTCGTGCAAGGTGCACCCTAGGTGAGGTGACCTCGCCGCGAGCGACCTGCTGTACCTCAGCGAGGACGCAAGCATTAGCATCCTCCATGGAGACAAACCTCTCCTCCTAAGCAGCCATGTTCATTCGGTCTTGATCGTATAGCTCTCGCAGTATTAGAGTATGCTTATGAAATATCTCGGTGACTCGCCTTTTCATCTACTCTGAGTTGCCGGGGTCCCCCAGGAAATCTGGGACCTGGCTCGGCGAGGGCAACCGAGACATCTCCACTTCCCCATTCTCTGACTTGGAGGGCGGGGTCGGGGGAATGCCTGCGAGTAAGAAGTCAGCACAAGAGGCAGCGAAAGAGACAATCGGCAGAAATTGTTTAACCTGGCGAGATGAGAACGGTACGGGGTCACAGGCGAGAAGAGCTTGGCTGTCCCTTGAAAGCCTCAGTAATGGTTGGGGTAATGGACTTTCCCAGGCAAGGGCGGTGCGCCGTCTCATCTGCGACCTGGGGTTCGGCAAGTAGTGAGCCGCCCGGGCTCCATTGGCCCAGAATGCCGAATCCAGGGGTGATGATGTTCGTTTTTGGTGGGGCCGGCGAGCCCACCGGTTTGGGGACTCGCCTCTCCAGGGTCACGAGAGGGGACTCAGCAAAAGGAATAATGCGGGTCAGCGATCAAAAAAGAGCGAGAGATGGCAAGGCAAATGACTTACCGTGACGCGAGGTTGAGGATCGCAGGTTAGTGGTCCTCACATCAAGGGGGGATCAGTCCTCCCAGGGGACGTGAGATGAGACCCCGTTGGCAATGGCCTGATTAGATTTTCCTTGGTGGGAGGCTCCTGCGAGCAAGGAAACAGAGTTAAGCGAATACTATTTGGAGTATCGAGTCCTTTTTTAGCAGAACCTGTGAGGCGAGCTCGTGGAGGGGAGAGGGAGACAGTGGAGATGACTCATCCTCCACGGACGGCCGTCAGACGGTCTTAGCCCTCTTAACCTGAGGCGGGGGCGGAGCAGTTTGCGGAGAGATCCAGGGGGCGAGCTCGGTAGCTTTGGCCTTCTAGACCGCCTGCGAGGCCTTGAGTCGAGCAAGTATCTCCTCCTTCTTAGATATCTCACACAAAAAAGTAGCGAGCAGCGAAGGGAGTGAGAGGGAGGAAAAAGTTCATGCACTAGCCAGAAGGAATGGTATTTATAGCAGTGGGCATGGGTCCCACCAAAAGATTCTCACCACATCATCAAGGTGCTGGCGAACACCAGGGTCTTGCTGCCAACGCAATATGAGCCTATAGGGTCGCACATAAAAGCGTTTGGAGAAGTTGGAGAAAGGATTGTGTTGGCCTTACTCATATTGGATATGAGTGGAGGACTAATCCTGTGACTGCTTGGAATTAAGTTGAGAATGTCTCAACGGGAAATCATTTAAAGGGTTTAAACGAATGGGTTTATACATGACAAATTTGGCTAAAGGGTTTAACCGAATTGTGTCAAATTCGGCTAATGTGATTAACCGAATTATGTTGATTCGACTAATGAAATTTGGCTAATATGATTAACCGAATTTATTACAGATTCGACTAAAGGGTTTAGACAAATCAGGTCAGTTCGACGAAAGGGTTTCGCCGAATTTATATAGACGAATTCGTCGAAATAGTTTCGCCGAATCTGAGTTGAATTCGGTTATAGTGATTAGTCGAATTCGGCGAATGTAAATCTGGACAGATATTCTGTTTTTCCCTCTGGTCTGCGGATAGCCTATTTTATGCCTTGCGTATAAAATGAATGTGATTAGGGCTTCGAGAACGACGGTTTTAGATCGAGCCTTCTCGCAATTTCTGGATAGCCGAAGACGGAAGTGTTCCGATCGCTCTCGATCCGTCCGCCGCCGCTAGTCGCCGTCGTCAGTCGCCGCCTCCTCTGGATCGGACCTAGCAGTCCGTGAGGACGTTGAGAGCTTCCTTCTCCGACCTAGTTCTTATACGACAAGAAGCTAGGGTTCTCCATCGTTCGTGTGGATCGCTGTAGAGGAGCCGACACACTTCGGTTCTTGGAACTCTAAGGCAGATTTCGGATTTCTTCTTGGAGCGCCTTGGTTGAGTGTTCACTCAATCCCGTAAAGGTACCTTGTATTTCGATTTGCTTATTCTCTTGAATCATGAAAACCGCAAGATCCGTTAGCTTCTTTTGGGTTGTTCTTGTTATTTCCGCTGCGCATATTCGATATGTCATCCCTTTCTAGGGGTATTGAAAACCCAACAGTTTCTTTGTAAGCCTAAGGTAGCATCGCAAAGAGTGGGGATTGTGTACAACCCCGGTATTTGCCAGGAGGTGAGCGGAGACTAAGTAATCAGCATGCGAGAGGAATGAGAAGGAGGGCAAGCCAGAGACCCAAAGCAGGCTCGTAGGAAAGCGGGCGAGCCGAGCTCTCGCCGGCTGCTCGCAGGGAGCGGGCGAGTCGGGCTCTCGCCCGCCGCTCTCGAGAAGGCGAGCAGGCCTGGACCCTCGCGGGCCCGCCGCAGGAAGAAGGGCAAGCCCAGGTCCACCCGTGTCGCGAGAGGAGCCCTTGTGGGTGGCTTTACCTGGAAGCCCCTAGTGGTCTGCAGTTATCCTCTCCAAACAGTGGAGTTTGGCTGTTGGTAAGCCATTTTGGGCTGCGTATAGCAAAAGTGTAAGGAGGAATCCCGCTATTAGCAGACCGAACTGAAAAAACTATAAATAGGCCTTGAAGGGCACCTTTGGAGAGGATTCTGATCTCAGTACTCTGGGCTTCTTCCTCCCTAGGTTATCTTGGCTTAGCTCTCAGGTTCTCTAGGGTGCCCAGTCTCAGCTTTGGCTTGGGAGGGGAAGCACTCAAAGATCTTCCGGGTGTGTGGTGGGACCTCCTCGCTGCGACTAAAGGTCCGTGTCTAGTTCCGAGGCTCCGGTCTGTTTCTTCCGAGGAATCAGTAAGTGCTAGCTGCCCCTCAACTTGTTGGGGACCCGAGCTCCACAAGAGACCAAGTCTTGGTTTCAACATCCTTGTTTCAAAATAACAACATAATCTCCCCGGCAACGGTGCCAAAAACTTGATGAATAATTGTTTGATTTTAGAGTTCTTTTTGCATAGAGCATATGTGCGATTAGATTTAGGCGGGCATTTTCGAGGGGTCTGACGAGTGATCCAACATTGAGGAACCAACCATTATCCTATTGAAAGATTGAAGTAATGGTCTTTCTTTCTTTCGAAATATCGAGAGAAGCTCCCCGATCTCAGAGTCAAAATTCTTTGCATTAATTTTATAGAAAAGGCAAGTATACCTTAGCACGTATAGTATAGGATATTTTTGTTTAGAAAATATCAAGGTCGTATTTTTTCGGATCGTGTTGATTATTTCTACTTTTTAGGAGCGCGCTATTATTTTATCGGAAAAAGAAGTTTGATTAGATTTTGCAAATTTTAAAAAGCGATAGTGATGATATTTAAGACCTGGCGTGCGTTTAGCAAAAATAAGGAAAAACAATTAAAAAGAAAAGGACACACTAAATTAAAAACTCACGCACTCTACGATAATTGAAATGACTTAATTGAAAGAAAGCAGAAAATATTATCCCTTATACGCACGCACTCTACAATAATTAAAGAATGCAGAAAATGCTAATTTAGCAAAAAAAGGAAAAAACTATCTCATTCACGCACCCACTCTACAATAATTGAAAGCTAAATTAAAAGAAAGCAAAAATATTAACTTTTACACACACACAACATAAAGGAAACTGAGTTAAAAGAAATGAAAATCTAAACTCATACACACACACACACACACACAACTTCAAATTAAAAACTAATTAGCAAAAACAAAAACAAAATCTAAATCTCTTACACACACACACACTTACATAAAGAAGAAAAACAAAATAAAAGAAACAAAAACCAAAACAAAAATTAAATTTATTCTCCTACACACACTTACATAAAGAAGAAAAACAAAATAAAGGAAACAAAAACAAAAACCAAAACAAAAATAAAATTTATTCTCCTACACACACACACTTACATAAAGAAGAAACAAAAAAGGAAAATAAAAGAAAGAAAATAAGAAAAACTAATTTACCACACTCACACACACAACTTTTAAGGAAAGAAGGGACAATATTAGGAAATCAACTATTTCATTATCAAAGAAGGAATTACAACCCTAGGAGAGATAAAGTCTAAGAAAATGAAAATATATGAAAGCAAGAAACAAAAGCAAGAAAATGTCTCACAACTCCAAAAAAAGACAAGAAATTATGAACCCCCACCCTCAGCTGAGTCCTGCTATTTATAGGAAATTTTTTGGAATTGCACGCCCCTTGGTCACGGGCTCGACAGAGGGGCATGACCTGCGGTGTGCTCGAGAAGGAGGAACAGCTAGCATCAGGGGTGGTTCTGGAAGACTTTGATTGGAAATGTGGTTGAACAAGGGCGTGACCCAAGTTATCACGGGCATGACTTTGATCGGCGGGCGGCAGTAGCTGGGAATTACGGTTAGCGTGTACTTGCAGTTCTAGAAGCTTTGGCAGGTCACGGGCGTGACATATTCGACATGGGCATGACTTTGCAAATCCATCAAGACGATCGTCGAGACGGCACGGTCTGTCGTCTTGACAAGGGCTCATGGGCATTACCTTGGTACATGGCCTCGGTCACGGGCATGATCGAGGGGCGTGACCTGATAATTCGTCAAGATTCTTCATCGAAAGTCACTGAGAGCTAGAAATTCGTACTTGAGCTGACACACCCTTGGTCATGGGCTTGACCCAAGGGCGTGACCTAACAAAATTTTAAAAAATGTAGAAAAAAAAAGAAATATTAGGTTAGAAATGAAAATAAATAAAAACAAGCATTTTATTCATTAATTTACATAGATTATTCACAATTTTTAGGTTAAAGCTATATTAAAACTGTACTAAAAATACGTGTAAATACTATTCATCAATGACTACTTAATTTCTCATACTTTTTAAACTCTAATTGATGGGGACCATCCCTTCAGCCCCTCTCTTTTCCCCACCCCAGATGATGAAGACCCCTTCACGGAGCCTCATTTGGTAGGGGATGTTGCTGATGAAGAACCCCACATCCACTTGGTTGGGGAATACTGATGATACTGCTGCTGGCCTGATGATCTTGATAGAGGCCGTTGCTGATGTGGAGCCACCTTCACCCTTGAAGGTTGTTGAGGAAGACGTCGAAGACCCACCACTTGTTGCTATTGAAGACCCGCCTCCGAATGATGTTGTTGAAGTCCCGCAACCGTATGATGTTGATGTTGATGATGTCGTTGATGTCGCTGAGGACCCTCCACCACTACCTGATCCGCCACCGCATGATCAAGATGATCCACCACCACGTGATTCTGGAAAGCAAAAATATTAACTTTTACACACACACAACATAAAGGAAACTGAGTTAAAAGAAATGAAAATCTAAACTCATACACACACACACACACACACAACTTCAAATTAAAAACTAATTAGCAAAAACAAAAACAAAATCTAAATCTCTTACACACACACACACATAAAGAAGAAAAACAAAATAAAAGAAACAAAAACCAAAACAAAAATTAAATTTATTCTCCTACACACACTTACATAAAGAAGAAAAACAAAATAAAGGAAACAAAAACAAAAACCAAAACAAAAATAAAATTTATTCTCCTACACACACACACTTACATAAAGAAGAAACAAAAAAGGAAAATAAAAGAAAGAAAATAAGAAAAACTAATTTACCACACTCACACACACAAATTTTAAGGAAAGAAGGGACAATATTAGGAAATCAACTATTTCATTATCAAAGAAGGAATTACAACCCTAGGAGAGATAAAGTCTAAGAAAATGAAAATATATGAAAGCAAGAAACAAAAGCAAGAAAATGTCTCACAACTCCAAAAAAAGACAAGAAATTATGAACCCCCACCCTCAGCTGAGTCCTGCTATTTATAGGAAATTTTTTGGAATTGCACGCCCCTTGGTCACGGGCTCGACAGAGGGGCATGACCTGCGGTGTGCTCGAGAAGGAGGAACAGCTAGCATCGGGGGTGGTTCTGGAAGACTTAGATTGGAAATGTGGCTGAACAAGGGCGTGACCCAAGTTATCACGGGCATGACTTTGATCGGCGGGCGGCAGTAGCTGGGAATTACGGTTAGCGTGTACTTGCAGTTCTAGAAGCTTTGGCAGGTCACGGGCATGACATATTCGACATGGGCGTGACTTTGCAAATCCATCAAGACGATCGTCGAGACGGCACGGTCTGTCGTCTTGACAAGGGCTCATGGGCATTACCTTGGTACATGGCCTCGGTCACGGGCATGATCGAGGGGCGTGACCTGATAATTCGTCAAGATTCTTCATCGAAAGTCACTGAGAGCTAGAAATTCGTACTTGAGCTGACACACCCTTGGTCATGGGCTTGACCCAAGGGCGTGACCTAACAAAATTTTAAAAAATGTAGAAAAAAAAAGAAATATTAGGTTAGAAATGAAAATAAATAAAAACGAGCATTTTATTCATTAATTTACATAGATTATTCACAATTTTTAGGTTAAAGCTATATTAAAACTGTACTAAAAATACGTGTAAATACTATTCATCAATGACTACTTAATTTCTCATACTTTTTAAACTCTAATTGATGGGGACCATCCCTTCAGCCCCTCTCTTTTCCCCACCCCAGATGATGAAGACCCCTTCACGGAGCCTCATTTGGTAGGGGATGTTGCTGATGAAGAACCCCACATCCACTTGGTTGGGGAATACTGATGATACTGCTGCTGGCCTGATGATCTTGATAGAGGCCGTTGCTGATGTGGAGCCACCTTCACCCTTGAAGGTTGTTGAGGAAGACGTCGAAGACCCACCACTTGTTGCTATTGAAGACCCGCCTCCGAATGATGTTGTTGAAGTCCCGCCACCGTATGATGTTGATGTTGATGATGTCGTTGATGTCGCTGAGGACCCTCCACCACTACCTGATCCGCCACCGCATGATCAAGCTGATAATTCTGTTCATGGTGTCGAACAAGAAGGTGTTTTCTCCCTAAGCAGTGATAAGGGTCCACTCACATTAAGGAGTGTTTATCACGTGCCTGGTATGAAGAAGAATCTCTTCTCTGTGACCAATGCGGTCGATGCCGATTATCACGTTCTGTTTGGCCCAACAGAAGTGAAGTTTCTTAAAACTCAACCGGAGATAAAGGGAGATGTTATCCATGTTGGAAAGCGGGTGAAGGACTTGTTCATGTTATCGACAAGTACCTATGTTGATAAGATGAAGACCAACGATAGCGCGACTATCTGGCATGAAAGGTTGGGGCATGTTGGCATGGACAAATTGATGGCTATGACGGTAAGGGGCCTTGTCAAGGGCTTGCCTAGCTTAACCTCTTATGGAAACGGACATGTTTGTGCGGGATGTCAGTTTGGTAAGTCTCATCGACTTCCATTTGATAAATCGCAAACAAGATGCAAAGCACCGTTGGAGTGCATTCACGGTGATTTGATGGGACCGACTGCCACCCCAAGCCTTGGAGGCAACAGACATATGTTGGTGTTGATTGACGATTACACCAGATATGTCTGGGTGTATTTTCTGAAAGAGAAGTCAGAAGCCTTTGTGAAGTTTGTGGAGTTCAAGGAGCTGGTGGAAGGTCGGTTAGCCCTGCGGTTGAAAAAATTGAGAACTGACAATGGTGGGGAGTTCACCTTTGGTGAGTTCTCAAGTTTTTGCAGGAAACACGGCGTTCGGAGAGAGCTCACTTGTGCCCATACTCCACAGCAGAATGGCATTGCGGATAGGAAGATCCGTCATCTCACGGAAACCTGCAAATGCTGGCTTCACGCCAAGAGTATCCCAAAGTCCTTTTGGGCGGAGGGAATGTCTTGTGCAGCTTATGTCATCAACAGGATGTCTCTAAGTCCTATCAACATGAAGACCCCTCACGAACTGATGTTCAAGGAGAAGCCGAGTGTTGCACACCTTCGGGTATTCGGGTCAACCTGCTATGTGTATATTCCTGATGCTCTTCGGACAAAGCTAGATGCGAAAGCAAGGAAGCTAGTCTTTGTTGGGTATGATGAGCGGAAGAAAGAATGGAGATGCATGGATCCTGAGACGCGGAAATCTATGGTATCTGGGATGTGGTGTTCGATGAAGTGACTTCCTACAAGGGGAGTTCAGGAGTTGAACTACCGGAAAGCAGGGTTGATGAAGCAGGGAAAGCTGCGGGAAGTCTTCAAGTGGAGTTGTCTATTTCACTAGGAGCTCCAGTTGTGTCAAGCTCTGAGATGGTGGCTTCAGGTTCTGGAAGCAGGGGGAGCAATGCTCCAAGTTTGTCTGGAAGAGGAGCATGCACAGAAGAAGCAGCTGAGGAGGTGGTTAGTCAGGAGCAACCTCTTAGGAGGTCGAAGAGGACTATCAAGCCACCAGATCGATATACAGGAGGAAACATGGTGAGCTTCGTCTCATGTTTCTTCGCTGGTCCCTTGGATGAGAGAGAGCCGTCTAGCTTTGAGAAAGACAAATGCGTGAAGCAGTGGGATATTGCTATGCAAGAGGAGATAGATGCTCTCAAGAAGAATGAGACTTGGTCTCTAGTGCCCAGGCCCAAGGGCATTACCCCTGTGACATGCAAATGGGTTTATAAACTCAAGAAGAAAGCTGACAGTACGATCGAGCGATACAAGGCTCGCCTTGTAGCTCGCGGGTTCTCACAGCAGTATGGTGAAGATTATGATGAGACGTTTAGTCTAGTGGCAAAGATGACTTCGGTCCGATTTGTTATTGCTTTGGAAGCATCTTGTGGATGGGAGATTTGGTAGCTCGATGTGAAGAATGCTTTCTTATACGGAGAGATTGACAAGGATATCTTCATGATCCAGCCGCCGGGTTTCATCTCGGAGGATCATCTGGACTACGTCTGCAAACTGAAGAAGGCCTTATATGGTTTGAAGCAAGCGCCTCGGGCGTGGTATGGAAAGATCGCGGAGTATCTTCTATTCTATGGGTTCTTTGCTTCAGACTCTGATTTTAGCTTATTTGTCAAGAAGGAGGGGGCGCTTCAGGTTATTGTGCTGCTGTATGTGGATGACATGATTGTCACCGGGAACTCGAAGGAGGCAGTAGCAAGGCTGAGAGCTGAGCTTGCTATCAGGTTCGAGATGAGGGATCTGGGGGAGATTCACCATTTCCTTGGACTCGAGGTCCAGAGGCGGGAGAGCTGAGTGCTTGTTCCTCAGGAAGAATATGTGGAGCAGATCGTTCAACGATTCGGCATGGAAGAAGGGAAGAGCAGCTCTATACCTCTGGAACAGCATCATAAACTTTGGAAGGATGAGGGAAGAGTTCTATCTGATCCATTGGTGTTCCGAGCTCTAGTTGGGAGCTTGATTTACTTGACCATCACGAGTCCTGATATTGCTTATGCAGTTGGCAAAGTGAGTCGGTACATGGCGGAGCCACGGAAGCCTCATCTTCTGGCGGCAAAAGGGATTCTGAAATATGTGAAGTTGACCTCTGATTTGGGTCTCCTATTTAGGAGAGGGTCAAGCTTGGAGTTGCATGGATACATGGATGCTGATTACGGGGGAGACGTGGATGATCGGAGATCAACGTCTGGTTATGTCTTTATGACGGGCCCTACAGCTATCTCTTGGTGCAGCAAAAATCATGACTCGGTGTCCGTATCTACCACAGAAGCGGAGTACAAGGCTTCGACCTTGGCAGCTCAGGAAGCCGTTTGGCTCAGGAGGTTGGTGGAGGACGTTCATGAGGAGGTTCGAGGTCCCACTATGCTACGCGGGGACAATCAGAGTGCTCTCAAGCTGGTTAATAATCCAGTCTGTCACGCGAGGACCAAGCATATTGAGATTGAGCACCATTTCATTCGGGAAAAGGTGTTGGGAGGATCTCTTATGGTCGAGCATGTTCGGAGTGCGGACAATGTCGCAGACATCTTCACAAAGTCGCTGGTGAAGGGACCGTTTACACGGTTGCGGAGTTTACTCGGGCTTGTCTCCACTTCCCACTTCAAGGGGGAGTGTTGAATTTTTGAAGTGAAGTGGAGGAGACCGGGCGGTCTGTTTTTTGGGAGACCGCTGAGACCGCGCGGTCTGTGTTTGTTTTCTGCTGGTCTGTCTCTGCCGATCTGTTCTGGCGGACTGCTGGTTCTGCCGGTCTGTTCTTCGTAGCTGCGGTTTGTTCCCGAGTTGGTCTGCTGGTTGGCCTGTCTACTTTGTTGGAAGACTGGGCAGTCTGTTCTTATGTGTGACCGCCTGTCCGGGCGGTTTGTGCTTGGCGATCTAGCGACTTGTTTTAAGTCGGCCAGATGGCTCATGTTTGCTCCTGGTGATCTAAGGGAGGAGCGATCTTGTGTCCGCACAGCTTGTGCGCGGTCTCTTGTTCGCGCGACTTGTGAGCGATCTGCCTGCTGTTCTGCGGTTTTGGTCGGATGATCGTCCAAGTGGTCTGATCGCGCGGTCTGTCTTATAAGACCGCTGGCGATCTGACGGGTGGTGTCTGTATCCTGGTTTGTGCGGTGACGACATCCGTCTACCCACCTATAAATAGGGGTGCATGGCCCGTCATTAAAAACAAGAACTGTTTGCGGTCAGCAGGTTGCGGTTTCCTTCCTTGGTGATTCCCAACAGCTTGAATAAACAGTTCGGCAGCGGTCAGTCTGCGAACTGGTTTATGTTCGTTCTTGTGCTGTTCGCAGCGAGCTCAGCGATCAGGCGACCTTCAGCGGTTAGGAGATCTGAGTTGCAGTCTGGCGATAGCTTTAGTTCTTCGTTCCAATAAAGCTCCAGTTCGTGCGGTCTGAGGTGCGATCTTGCAGTGCTGTCGGTCTGTCCGGTTTCTGTTCGTGCGGTCTCAGGTCAAGCCGGGCGACTTCTGGAGTCGAGCGGTCTGTGCGGTCTCAGCTTGTCTAGCCGCCAGATTTGTTTTGGTGTGTTTTTTGTTCTTCTCGTCTCCGTGGTTCTGATGAATCATGTCTCGCCATGTATACCTCGCAATGTAAATGAAGTTTGTGTTTCAATAAAGTTTCTTGTGTTGATGTGTGACATTGTGGTTGTTTTACTTTAACTCAGTTGATGCAACTCCTGCTTACTCCTAAACAGTTCAAATCAAAAATTTTAACAGTCCTTAACCGGGGAGGGTTCTAGTGGGGCCTTATGAGCACTGGGGGGAAAGAGTGCAGGGTTGACCAACATCTTTTATATGCATGTGGGATTAACACCCCAACCTATGACATGTGTACAGCTCCTCATGCCCATTCGTCACTTAATATAGGGCTAGAGTGTAGACATATAGTTAGGGTATCTTTATCTCAGACATACTTATATTATATACGCTTCATGAATATTATTTTGCTCTTTATGATCATTTCAATCATGCGTATTTTGTTCAAACATGCTTATCTTGTGTTTTGCATTACATCTATTTTTTGAGCTTTCATGATTTTCAAAACACAAACATTTTGAAAAATATCCTATTTTACATCTTAGGCAAAATTCATAAATCTATAACTTTTCATTATTATTCAAAACTCTTTGCGTTATTTGGTGTCATTTATCTTAGAAAACATAAATCAAGAAAAATCAAAATGAAAATTTATCAAAACACTTGTTTTCTAAGCAAAAGAAAAATTCTTTGTTGTCAGCGTCGAGCGGTAGTACTATCGTCGGCAGTAGCATAAAATTGAGAATTCTTTTCTTTTTAAATTTTATCTGGCATAGAAAATCATTATACTGATGTGCTCTTAATATACTTCTATGTTTTCGAGAAAAATATTTAAATTTGAATATTTTTAAAAAATCAAATACAAAATTATAAAATAATTTCAAAGAATAAAAATATGTTTTTCCTTTATGTGTGTTTATTGTTTTGTATAAAACTTCAAAAATTTATAAAAACTGATTGTTATTCATTGACATTGTCAAGGATGATCAATTATATCACTTACAGATTAAATACAATGTTTAAATTAATTTTCAAGTTTCTTAAAAACATTGTTTTGTACTTATCATGTCTTGAAAATCATCTTGTTATGTGCAATAAAATTGATTGTAGAAAACATATGTAGAAACGCTTAGCATGCCTCTAAGTATGAGTAATGTATTATGTTTGATAATGATTTATTCACTCACTTATTTTTGATAATCTACATGTGTTTACAATCTTATACTTGCATGATTGTGTAGTGTAATAACATAAATAATTAAAATGCATAAATAGATTACCTACACAACATTGAATTGGTTATTACAATTCTTTGTCTTTCATGCACTTATTCTTTAAAGAAATGTGGTTTAAAATTAAAATGTCATGTTTGCAAAATAAGTGAATTTGGAGTCCTTAGTCACTAAACTAAAAAGCAAATAATAAATGACAAGGAAAACTCCATCAAGCACTACCCACCCTCCTGATAAGTCTTAATGAGCATTGTGCGGTGGATCACCTTGGAAAGAATTGTAAAGTGTCTGGTAGTAAACAATTTATACACCACTTCTCTTAGTACACCGGATCACAAAAAAAAATTGAAAATAATGCTAAGAAGTATAAAAGTGATCCCCCAAGCACTACTTTGGACCCTGATAAGTCTTAATAAGCATTGTGTGTGCAGAGCACCTTGATAGTTGTACTCTTTATTCATGTGCATTGAAATATTATGGAAGTAATATTATTTGTGTATTTTAATCACTACTAGAAAAATGACTTTTAGACACTATTTTTTCCACAGGTCAAAAATCGTGGCTAATAGTTAAGTATTTGTCACGGCCCCTAATTCGTAGCTAATAAGCAAGTATTAGCCACGGATGCCTAATTCGCGTCAAAAAATAAACCATTAGCCACAGTTTATTTCATTTGTGGCTAATAATATAGTATTAGCCACGGTTGGCTAATTTGTGGCTAATACTTTAGTCACACTCTATGGCTAAAGGAAGTATTAGCCACGGTTTTGACTCGTGGAAAAAATTACTATAAGATAATTGATTAAATTTATCTATTTTTATTAATAATCTGTGCAAAAAATATTAATATTAATTTAAATATTAATTATCATACTTAATTCATTGTTTCACATATAATTCGATTACATCACGTGTTATGATCATCTTAATTATTTATATATTCACAAATTAATTCTCAATCAAGACACACATATATGAATCAAATGGTAATCATAATGACATTAATGATGGTAGTGAGATTATTGATGATATTGATAATATCGATTGTTACCTTGTTGTGAATAATGATGATGATCGTGTTCACTAGGGATATGATGTCGATCTCAACAAACGCGCAAATGGTAAGGGTCGTTACATTGGTAGTCATTCTTTAGCTTGAAGCTCAATGATCTCGTCAAATTATTACTCGTATGACTGCCAAAAAATCACCTTATATATACATTATCGATGGATTTATTATGCAATAGAAAATATTTAGATAATCATATATATTATCCATGTATTTATTATGTAATATAAAGTATTTATTATATATATATATATACTATTCTAAAAAGAAATATGGTGGTCTGCGAATAGCATGAGATCAAAAATCCCCAAAAAATTTGGATCGTCCAGATATGACATCATAATTCCGAAACCGCTCGATTTAGGCTGCAAGTAGCCAAAACTTTATTGAATAGGTCTGCCAATAGCCAATAATCCAATTCCAGCTATCAGCCTTCCCAATCAAAACTCGATCCTATGCATCGCCCCCCCCGGTCGGGCCTCACTCAGGTCGACTGAATATGACTAAATATTAATAAAATATTCATAATAAAATTTAAAAATATAAAACACCATCACTCCCTCTCCCATCAATCCTGCGCCCGTTCATCTTCTCTCCCGTCATTCTCTTTCGCACTCTCTCTCTCTCTCTCTCTCTCTCTCTCTCTCTCTCTCTCTCTCTCTCTCTCTCTCTCTCTCTCTCTCTCTCTCTCTTTCTCGCAGCGCTCCCCGCTATTACTCTCCGGCGCCGCCTCCCCCATCGACTCCGGCCAGTTTCCAACGACTCTCCGGCGTGCATTCCCCGACTCACGGCATAGGAGATCCTAGGCTCGAGATTCATCTCTGCTTGGTAAATGTTCTCTGCCATTATCTTTTTTTAGGGTTTCCATCTTCTCCGCCATTGTTGTCCAAGGAGGGAGAGTGTATACCTCCTTTGCGGAGAACCCTTGGATCTTCGCGGAGAACCACGAATCCTTCTCTGCGGAGAACCGTTGGATCTTCACGGAGAACCTTTGGATCTCCACGGAGATCTCTTGGGTTCTCCGCGGAGATCATTGGATTTCCGAGGAGTAGAGCCAGGTCTCCGCGGAGAACCCAAAAGATCTCCTCGGAGATCCAAAGGTTCTCCGCGGAGAACCCAATAGATTTCCGCGGAGATCCAAAGGTACTCCGTGGAGATCCAAAGGTTCTCTACGGAGATCCAAAGGCTCTCCGCGGAGATCCAAAGGTTCTCCAAAGAGATCCAGTAGTTCTCCGTGGAGTCCAAAGGTTTATGGGTTTTTTGGATTGTCTCCTGAAAACATCCTCAATGCCCTAAACATAGTATAAATAACAACATCATCATTCCTTTTCAAGTGAACATTCTTCATTGCAAAACCTGGTAAATCAGTTATAAAGAACTCTGGAAAATGACACCATGTTTGGTAATCATGAATGATGCTCACATTCA
The DNA here is from genome assembly GCA_033032865.1 of Dactylorhiza incarnata. Classification (NCBI taxonomy): domain Eukaryota; kingdom Viridiplantae; phylum Streptophyta; class Magnoliopsida; order Asparagales; family Orchidaceae; genus Dactylorhiza; species Dactylorhiza incarnata. The sequence continues at coordinate 1,540,784 of JAWHQI010000067.1, forward strand.
CCTCTACTGGACATATATATTCATAACATAAAACATAACTCCAGGGGATCCAGATCCGTTTAATATACTATCATCCTTTCTACTAATCTTAATTTTGGTTATAATTACTATATTGTCTGTCTGTTCGTCATTGATTGCAATGAATGGTATTGACCTTCTGTTGCGGGACATTGCGAAAACACAATGATCAATAGAGACCCTCGTTCATTGCTGCCCTGAAATTCAACCCGAATCGATTCCGACGCAAACACCTCCATTCTATTCGTCAGCATTTGACCGCCCCACTAGTGAGCCATGCATTTGTGGCAAGCAATCTGGCACGTTGAACAAAATTTAGGAGGATTAGATCAAAATACAACTGAAAACGATGGAGGATGGCATGCACCCTCCTATCCGAATCGATCCGCCCGTGCCACTGTAGAACAAGCATCCTGACATGAATGCGTATCTGTTGAAACCGTTGCTCATGATCGATCCGGAACGGCAGTACGACGTCAATGTGGCAGCGGGTGCATGTCCATCTTGCAAAAAGTCGGCTTTCTTTCGCGCAAGCAATTCAGTGCCCCGCGAGTTGTAGATTGCATCGACACCACTGCATTTTCTATCAGTGCTCGATACGTGTGCAAGAAGTCAAACACCTCTGGCGGCTGTGGTGCCACGTTCCATGTCATGGACGAGGCCAAAACTGAGAAGTTGATCCCGACACCCATCGTCCTTAACTATCCTGTGCAACTGTTCGAACAGAGCGCGCACGACGTCGGTCTTGTTCAAATGGCTTACGACTTGTACACGTCCCGTTCCGGCATTACTGATGCCGCCAAGGTGATTCGTTGTGCCTGAACGACTCAATACATGCGTCAAGCCGCACTATATCGTGGTCACGTGTCATGGTATTTGGATATGCGCTTATGGGATGCAGCACTCGGGCAAACGTCATCGCAGCAGGAAATTTTCCCCCATTGATGGATTACACTCCGTCATGAATGAGCAGGAAATTTCCCCCCATTGATGGATTACACTCCGTCATGAATGAGCGCCAACAAATTCTTTCCCATCAATTCACAACAACGACGTGCAATTTCAGTGCGGTGATTTGTTGGTCGGAGTTTGCAGAACCGGTACAATGCTTACGGTATTGATACTTCGCTGCTCATCAGGTACCTTAACAAGTGCTGTGATGATCGAGAATGGCTACAAGACTTCGACAATAGACTATCATCACCTCATCACAAGGTACAGGGACAATTCAAACGGCACAGATCGTGCCCGGCAGGAACAATTTATGGTTGTCGTGGCCGAAATCATTGTTTGCAATGGACATGCTTCAATGCGGGAAGCTTCCATCATTGAGGCTGAATTGGATGCATTGTTGGATCGAATTAAAAAGTGGGAAATGGAGAACGATGTGCAACCTTTGAAGTGCATTGCGACTACCTGTTGGATCGTATGACGCCCTTAGAGGGGGGGGTGAATAAGGGTGTGTCTAAAAATAATTTTTTTTACTTAGTAATTTTTTAAAGAGATTTTACTTCACTAAAATATTACTTACAAATATTTTCAAATCAATGCAATTCAAGTATTAAATCAAAACACAAATTTCCAAGATAAAGATTATGCCATCAAATATGTAATTAAAGGAAAAGACATAATTATATTAATCAAGAAATTTTGAGTACAATAGAAATGATCTTACAATGCTTAAGATCAAGGCACAATGATAATATGTAAATACAATATTTTTGATTTACCAATCCTTCTCACAAGGATCGGAAGGCTATCGCTTGTCTTTCCCAAGACCAAGCCCAAGCCTATCCTCTAGATCTTCCCAAGATCTAGACGTAGCACACAAGGCCACGATTTCCCACCAAGCCACGCAAGGACTTGGACGCTCCACACAAGGAAGCGATTTTCCCCTAAGCCGCGCAAGGACTTAGACGCCGCACGCAAGACGACGATTTCTACAACGATTACAAAATGAAAAGTGAATGAATGAAAATACAATATGAAAAACCCCCTTTAGAATTTCTGGACCAAAACAGCGAAGAGCCCTTGAGAAAGTCTCCTTGGAATGCGTGTACAATCTTCGGCTTCGCTCTCGCTTTTCTTCTTCAAGGATGGGGATTTTCGTTCTCTGGAGCTCTCTGGATCATAACACTCAGGAAGGAGGCTTAGAGAACTGAAGTGCACAATTCCACGAAGTTTGAGCCCTTTTTATAGAAAAGAGCTGTCGCCGTCCGATAGCTGCTGTCGCCGAAATCCGATAGCTCCAGAGGCTGCCACGTGTCCCACTAAAACGAAGTTTCTGCGTCGTGTTGAAGTCGTGGTTGAGACGTGGGATGTCGGATATCCGATAGTACTGTCGGATATCCGATAGCCAAGGTAACCGCTGCACGTTCTGGCGTTATCGGAAGATCGTGGGCTGTCGCCATCCGATAGTGATATCGGAAATCCGATAGCTCTTAACCGCTGTGTGGTAACTGCTGCACGTCGTGGCGTTATCGGAAGATTGTGGGCTGTCGCCATCCGATAGCGATATCGGAAATCCGATAGCTCTTAACCGCTGTACGTGAATAAATAAGCAGGCTGTCGGAAATCCGATAGGGCTGTCGGAAATCCGATAGCGCAAAATTCTGGAAAGTGTCATTTTGCTCCAAATGAAACCATGATATTCTTGCACCTGCTATCTGCACACCATTAAATAAAAATAGGATCAAATACATCCGGGATTTGTTATTCTCAAACCGGACGAGTGCGGAACGCATGCTCCAACAATCTCCCCCTTTTGATAATAACAAATCCTTATAAAAAGAAATCGAATAAATCCTATGTGTGAGCTTCAAGTGTGAACAAAAGATCGTGTGAACAAAAGATCTCCCCCTTAATGTGATCTCCCCCTTAATATAAAAATATTCTCCCCCTACATATAAACTCCCTTTACATAAGATCTCCCCCTTAATGTGAACTAATTGATTTAGTTGATCTCTTTTTATCTTCTCCCCCTTTGATATTAGCAAAAGATGAATATAGATATGAGAGGATAGGAAAGAGTATTATAGAGAAAGAATATATGACAAGTTGGAGTGCACTAGCGGAAGCTTTGTAAGTGATATGATAATGATATATGTAATCTTGGAGAGGAATCTAAGCATTCTAGCAATGTGTTATAATGTATAGAAACAAATAAACTTAACCATGATGAGATTCAATAATAACGATCATAGAAAGACACAATGCAATATAGAAACTTGAATCGTTTCGGTCCAATTCTCATAAGAAGAAATTTTATAAATAACAATGAAGTGTAGTAGTGATACTTTGAGAAAGAATACATATGAATATATTTAAACTATATATGTTCATGGAATTGTTAAACATAACATAAATATACATAAAGCCCATACTTCTCTTCCAGAAACTTTGAAAATCTTCATAAAAGGACCATTTTGTTTTTGCAAGACACTTTACAATTCTTTCCAAGGTGCTTAACCTCACAATGCTCATTAAGACTTATCAGGAGGCTAAGTAGTGCTTGGTGGATGATCCTTGTCAATATTTATTTATTTCTTTCAACTTTTTGGGCAAAAAGAATTTTTTGCATTTGAATTTTCTTCCCATTTTTTTTTGGATGCATAAATTTTAAGGATCTCCGAATTCACTTGCATGTCATAAATGGTAAAAGTTGAAGAAGTGCAAAGTATCAAAGGTGAAGGTGACAGTTATGAAATGTATTTTGTTATGTTCGATCAATCATGAAGTATGTATAGAATAAATTGTATTGATATGTATTATCAAAGTAGGTGTTTGTGATCGCTCATTGTCATAGATAAAAGAGTTCTTATACTTAGAGGCATGCGAAAACAATTCTTAGTAACGATATGAAAGTGTCATCACAATGATATGGTAAGATTGAACATCATAAGCATATGTTAAGCTATTGTTATGAAAAATAACACATGAAGAATACTGTATGTAAGATACCAAAATTCTCATAGTAGCATGTATAGAAACAGGGAATGAACAAAACTCGTGAAAAGAAAGAAAAAGAAAAAAAAAACAGTCGAAATTTTTGTTTTTGGGGGGGGGGCTGTCGGATATCCGATATCGAGCTATCGCCATCCGACAGCTCTGAGACCATAAAAAAACGAGTTTCGTCTTTTGACCGACATGTCTCTTCAGATTTGGGGGAAATTTCAGATCTAGAGCTCCAGGTGCCCGAAATCTTCAGATCTAAGGTGAGATTTCCGTCTTTTTGAAGATTTGGTTTAAATTTCACCACTAGTTTTGTGATTTTCATATTCCTATTGATTTTAATGGAGTTCTTTGGTCATAAACTGTAGAATGAGTAGTAGATCTTGAGATTTGGTAGTTTGAGTTAGAGAAGAGATGTAGATCTTGTTTGTGTGAAGAGAAAGAGAAATTTGTGATGTGTATGTTGGGAAATATGAGGTTTTGGTTTAAATTTGTTGGTATGGTGTAGATCTAGATGTTAGTAGGAGTCATATGTAGAGATCTAATAAAATTTTTAAAAAGTGTAGGAAGAAGATGATGAATAGTGTTTTTCCCAAATTTTGATTTTTTTATGTTTTGAAACAGTAAGAAATTTTTGCTTTGTGAATATTTTGTAGATTTGGGAATGAAGATTTGTTGTGACATGATAGTTGTCGGGAAAAAAAAAAATTTAGCTGTCGGATTTCCGATAGCTAGATGTCGCCATCCGACAGTGCCAGAATTTGTTCCCCTGTTTTTTGTAAAAAAAATGTTGTTATGTCTTATGCAGATATGAGTTCAAGTTGGAGATCAAGAAGAGGTGAATCAGGAGATGCTCATTCCTCCTATCAAAGTTATCCCGCCATAGAAAAAGCTCAAATAGGAATTTCAAAGATTGTCGAATTTGATCTCCCTAGACATGAGTGAGTTTATTTTATGCTAGCCGAGGCAGGTATACTCTCAGTAATTATCCAAGACATTTTCTCATCTGTTTTAGTTCGTGAATTTTATAATCATCTCGAGGATCCGACATATACTGATCTGAATGGTGGAGTTAGATCCAAAATTCAGGGTCAATATGTGGAGATCACTCCAGTTGATTTAAGAAGTGAATTTGGGTTAATGGAAAGTGAGAATGTCATGGATATAGTGGAAAATTATAGACTGGAGAGAAATTGGACGATTATGAATATGTCGTTGCATGGGAATTCCACCAAAAATCTCATAACCACTATGACGACACTTACAGACGATGCTCGTCTTGTACAAGATATTTTAAGGCACACGATTATGTTGAAGTCCGGTGATACGCATAGTATTACGGCTCAACTTAGTCTGGTGACTTATTATATAGTGGAGAATGAGTTATTTGATGTGGCCGATCTCCTCTTATCTATGATGCGATATACATACCGCCTCAAAAATCCGGATTGGAAAAAGGCACACACTCTCCCTTTGGGTGCGATTATCCAACGTATCCTATACAAGAAATACTCTTGGATAGATCAAAATTTCTATCTTGGAGATTGTTGCCCGGATATATATCAAACGGCGGATATTAAGGGGAAGAAGAGTCAACGAAAAGCGCCGACTATGGAAATGAGAGAGCCTCCAATAGCACGTGGAGGGTCTATGCGGGAGGCACTTGACTCTTTCCAAAACAAGTTGGACAAACATATAGATGACTTCCAAGAGCATAGGAGGTCGTTTGAAGAACATAAGGTAGAGGTGAAAAAAGATCGGACCCGTATGCAGAAATTCATGAAGTTCCTTGTGAAAGGACTTAAGTTAAAGCCTACGCCTGCGGAAGCCGCGGAATGGGAGATGCCTTCAGAGGAGGAGCCTCGTCGGCAATCCGTTAGTCATGGTCGACGGAGGAAGACAGTCGTGAGGAGATCAGAGTTTGACATTCCTGAAAGTAGTGGGGCTGGTAGTCGGAACGAGGAGGAGTCGGATTGAAAAAGAGGTCTGGAGGATATCGCCATCCGACAGCTTACTGTCGCCATCCGACAGCTCCAATGCCCAGATTTCTCTTTAATTTTTTGCATTTCTATTATCAGACATTTTGATTAAATTTTTGTAATAATTTTGATTATGTGAACATGTTTGATTTGGTGAATGTCTATTTGAAGAGATTGTTTTTCTTTGTTATATGTATAAGTCTTTTATGATTTGTTTTTTATTAAAATTTTATAGGTTTTAAGTAGTGATATATTCATTGTGAAATATCTAGGATTCCCAATTCTAGCCTAAGCATAGAAAAACGGGAATCCGGTAACGGTTTAGTGAATATATCCGCTAATTGGTTTTCCGTGCCTATAAAGTTGATTTTTATATTACTCTTCTTAATATGATCCCTTATAAAGTGATGTCGGACGTCTATATGCTTGGATCTAGAATGTAATATGGGATTGTTAGTTAAGTCTATAGCACTTTTATTATCACACTTTAATTCTACACTACTTTGTTGCATGCCAAAATCTTCTAACGTTTGTGACATCCAAAGTGCTTGGGCACAACAACTACCTAGTGCAATATATTCGGCCTCGGTAGTGGAGAGGGCAACAGAATTCTGTTTCCTACTCGACCATGAAATAAGTGAAGGGCCGATAAAGTGACAAGTGCCACTAGTGCTTTTCCTATCTAACGAACAACCCGCATAATCAGAATCCGAAAAACCATGTAAAATAAAAGAATCATTATGAGGATACCATAATCCTAATTTGGATGTTCCAATGAGATATCTAAAGATACGTTTCACCGCTTTTAAATGTGACTCTTTAGGATTAGCTTGAAATCTAGCGCATAAACAAACGGCAAACATAATATCAGGTCTAGATGCGGTTAAATACAATAAAGACCCTATCATACTTCTATAAAGGGTTTGTTCAATTGAAACACCACTTTCATCTTTTCCTAATTTTAGAGAAGTACTCATAGGAGTGTTTGCATGCTTAAGATTTTCAAATCCAAATCTTTTTAACATATCATGAATATATTTGGTTTGACATATAAAAATTCCATCATGTTTTTGTGTAATTTGAAAACCTAAAAAATATGAAAGTTCACCAACCATACTCATTTCAAATTCATTTTTCATAATTTGAACTACTTCATTACACAACTCTTCATTAGTGGCTCCAAAAATAATATCATCAACATAAATTTGTAAAATAACTAAATCATGATTAATTTGCTTAATGAAGAGTGTAGAATCAGCACTTCCAATTTTATAATCGTGCTTCAACAAATATTGAGTTAATCGATCATACCAAGCACGAGGCGCTTGTTTTAATCCATAAAGCGCTTTATCTAATTTATAAACATGATTTGGATATTTTTCATTTATAAAGCCAGGGGGTTGTTCTACATAAACCTCCTCTTTTATATACCCGTTTAAAAATGCGGTTTTGACATCCATTTGATATAATTTAAATCTTTTAAAACAAGCAAATGCAAGAAATATTCTAACCGCTTCTAATCTTGCTACGGGTGCAAAAGTTTCATCAAAATCTACCCCTTCAATTTGTGCATAACCTTTTGCAACTAATCTGGCTTTATTTCTAACAATTCTAGATTCATTATCCATTTTATTTTTAAAAATCCATTTAACACCAACTACAGGACGATTTTTGGGTCGTTCTACAAGATTCCAAACCTTATTACGTTCAAATTGATTAAGTTCTTCATTCATAGCTAAAAACCAAAATTCATCATTTAAAGCGGTGGAAACATCTTTTGGTTCTATTTCAGAAACAAAACAAAGGTTTGAAAATAAGACATGTAGCGATGAACGAGTACTAACCCCTTTTTGTGGATCTCCAATGATAAGCTCCTTTGGATGATCCTTTGAGAATCTTAATTCACTTGGAGGCACATATTCCTCTCTTTCTTCTTCTCTTTCTTCTTCTCTTTCTCCTTCTCTTTCTTCTTCTCTTTCTTCTTCATTTTCTCCAAGTTCTTCATCATCGTTCTCCACCGTGGGAAGGATTTCATCTTCGTTTCCTGTAATTTTCTTTTCTACACATGAAGCAAACTCATCAAACCTAACATGAATAGATTCTTCAACTATTTTAGTTCTTTTATTAAAAATTCTATATGCTTTACTCGTTGAAGAATAACCAATAAAAATACCTTCATCACATTTTTCATCAAATTTTCCTAAAGAATCTTTAGAATTTAAAATAAAACATTTACAACCAAAAACTTTGAAATAAGAAACATTTGGTTTTTTACTAAATATTAATTCATAAGGAGTTAATTTTAAAATAGGGCGAAGCATTACTCTATTAATTACATAACATGCCGTGCTAACCGCTTCAGCCCAAAAAGATTTTGATAATTTGAATTCAGATAACATTGTACGGGCTAATTCTTGAAGAGTTCTATTTTTCCTCTCCACTACACCATTTTGCTGTGGTGTGCGTGGAGCGGAAAATTCATGTTTAATTCCTAACTCCGTACAAAAAGAAATAAACTTTTCATTTTCAAATTCTCCTCCATGATCCGATCGTATGCGTTTAATTTTTAACTCAAATTCATTTTGGATACGCAAACATAATTTTGAAAATTCTGAAAAAGCATCGGATTTGGAGGTTAGAAATAAAGTCCAACAAAAACGAGAATAATCATCAATCAGTACAAATGTGTATTTTCTACCTCCTAAGCTAGAGATTCCAATTGGCCCAAATAAATCCATATGTATTAATTGAAGTGGCCTAGTGGTAGAAATAATGTTTTTACTTTTGAAAGATGATTTTGAAAATTTTCCTTTTTGGCAAGGCACACATAGTGGAGAAGATAAATTTCCATTTAATAAAGGTAATCCTTTAATTAATTTATCTTTTGAAAGTTTAGTAATTAACTTGGCACTAGTATGTCCAAGTCGCCTATGCCATAAATCTAATTCATCGTTTTTTGATAAAAAACATTTCAAAGTAGAATTTGAAAAATCTAGAAATTTAATCATATAAACATTATGACATCTTGGTGCGGTAAAAACAATTTCATTTGTTTTGGAATTAATAATTTTGCACAAATTTGTAGAAGATTCAAATAAAACATTTAAACCTTTATCACATAATTGACTAATGGAAATCAAATTATGTTTTAATCCTTCTACAAATAAAACATTAGAAATTGAAAAATTTTCGTTACCCACAACACCGATGCCGATGATTTTTCCTTTTCCATTGTCTCCGAATGTAACAACTCCTCCTTTCTTCATCTCCAGGCTAAGGAACTTCTCTTTATTGCCCGTCATGTGTTTTGAACAACCCGAGTCCAAGTACCACACGTCTTCTTTGTCCTTAGCCTGCCAACACACCTAGAAAGAGGAGGTAAGTAAAGATCTGGTTACCCAAGTGGTTCCACCCATGGTATAGGTAGAAGCCTTAGGTACCCAGATTTGTTTTATTTTACTCTTTCCTTCCTTCCAGCAAGAGTCCGTAGTGTGACCAAATCTATTGCATTTGGCACATGTAATGTATTTAGAAGAGTATAAATTTTCTGGACCTTTACTGGATGAGGATGCAGTATTTGATAATTCATTAATTTTAAATTTTTTAAAAGTAATTTTTCTGAACTTTTCACTGTCGCCGGCGACAGTGGTTGTCGCCGGGCGACAGCTTCCAGATGTGAATCCGAGCCCAAACCTTCCAGATCCATGGCGTTGGTATCCTAAGATCATATCCAGTGATCTTCGGCCCATTCCAAATTTTTTCATGGCTAGTGTTAAGTCATGAATCTGGTTTCTCATTTTTGTATTTTCGGATACTAGATATACGCATCTATTTTCAAAAGATTTCTTTTCCTCATGGACTTTGGAAATTGAAGATTTCAGATCTCTCTCTAAGATCTCATTCTTTTTAGTAAGTACTTTTATTGTAGAATGAGATTTGGAAAGAGATTCTTCAAGTTCACTAATTCTTCCCAAAAAGTGATCACACTCTTGACAAGAAATATCTCTTTTTCCAATAGTCTTAATTTCATTTAACAATTTTTTGTTTTCTTTAAGTAAAATTCCATTTTCAGATTTAAGAAGATCATTATCTTGTAAACTCTTTTCAAAAAATTTGCAAGTCGTTAAAAATTCAGAATATAATTCATCATAGGTTGGAGGAGTTACCTCAGTGTCGCTTTGGACACTGCATTCGTCATCAGATATGACGCTCTTTCCCATTAAGCATATGTTGGCCTCCTCTTCTTTACTTGAGTCTGAAATGCTTCCATCCTCAGAAGTAGTATCATCCCATGTTTCCGCCTTCAACACTTTCTTCGATCCTTTGTGCTTCTTTTCTTTAATTTCTTTCAAGTACTTTGGACACTTGCTTCGAATGTGTCCTAACTTCTTGCAGTGATAGCACTCCGGTGGCGGTCTCTCTTCCTCCTCATCGCCTTCCTTTCCCTTTTTCTTCCTAAAGGTCTCCTTCTTAAAATACTTTTTAAACGAATTCCTTCTCTCCGGATTTTTCATAAATTTTCTAAACTTTTTGACAAATAAGCTCTCCTCATCTTCTTCATCCTCCTCAGAATCACTAGTTTCTTCCTTCTTAGATTTTAGAGCCAATCCCTTCTTCCTTGGCTCCATATACTCTTGTTGTTGAATTCTTAATTCAACTTCATGAGTTTTCAAATTTCCAATAAGGCTCTCTAATTTTAAAGTCTTAAGATCATGTGACTCGGAAATTGCAGTCACTTTAGGATTAAACTTCGGGGGAAGTGATCTTAAGATTTTTCTTACCAAATCTCCATTTGAGAAAACCTTTCCTAGCACCTTTGAGTCGTTCACGATTTTTGTGAATCGTGTGTACATCGTATCAATCTCTTCATCTACCTCCATTTTGAACCTTTCAAATTCAGACTCCAGTTGAAATAGCTTTGAATCCTTTACCTGCGAAGTACCTTCATGAGTGATTTCTAACAAATTCCAAATTTCAAAAGCAGTGTTACAAGCACAAACTCTATTAAATTCAGTGCGATCTAGTGCGCAAAATAAGGCATTCATGGCTTTTGCATTGTTCTTACATTTTAATTTGTCATTATCATCCCACTTGTCTTTGGGTTTATCCATAGTTACTTCTCCTACAATATATGTTGGAGAAGTGTAACTAGATTCTACCATATTCCAGACTTCTATATCTAGCGCAATTAGAAAACAACGCATACGTGTTTTCCAATAATTGTAGTCTGTGCCCGTGAAAAGTGGTGGCCTACTAATTCCTTGCCCCTCAACGAACGCGTGATCGTTGTGCGCCATTACTCCCGGTGGTAAAACCGTTTTGGAGTAACCTCCCTCTGATACCACTTGTTGGATCGTATGACGCCCTTAGAGGGGGGGGTGAATAAGGGTGTGTCTAAAAATAATTTTTTTTACTTAGTAATTTTTTAAAGAGATTTTACTTCACTAAAATATTACTTACAAATATTTTCAAATCAATGCAATTCAAGTATTAAATCAAAACACAAATTTCCAAGATAAAGATTATGCCATCAAATATGTAATTAAAGGAAAAGACATAATTATATTAATCAAGAAATTTTGAGTACAATAGAAATGATCTTAACAATGCTTAAGATCAAGGCACAATGATAATATGTAAATACAATATTTTTGATTTACCAATCCTTCTCACAAGGATCGGAAGGCTATCGCTTGTCTTTCCCAAGACCAAGCCCAAGCCTATCCTCTAGATCTTCCCAAGATCTAGACGTAGCACACAAGGCCACGATTTCCCACCAAGCCACGCAAGGACTTGGACGCTCCACACAAGGAAGCGATTTTCCCCTAAGCCGCGCAAGGACTTAGACGCCGCACGCAAGACGACGATTTCTACAACGATTACAAAATGAAAAGTGAATGAATGAAAATACAATATGAAAAACCCCCTTTAGAATTTCTGGACCAAAACAGCGAAGAGCCCTTGAGAAAGTCTCCTTGGAATGCGTGTACAATCTTCGGCTTCGCTCTCGCTTTTCTTCTTCAAGGATGGGGATTTTCGTTCTCTGGAGCTCTCTGGATCATAACACTCAGGAAGGAGGCTTAGAGAACTGAAGTGCACAATTCCACGAAGTTTGAGCCCTTTTTATAGAAAAGAGCTGTCGCCGTCCGATAGCTGCTGTCGCCGAAATCCGATAGCTCCAGAGGCTGCCACGTGTCCCACTAAAACGAAGTTTCTGCGTCGTGTTGAAGTCGTGGTTGAGACGTGGGATGTCGGATATCCGATAGTACTGTCGGATATCCGATAGCCAAGGTAACCGCTGCACGTTCTGGCGTTATCGGAAGATCGTGGGCTGTCGCCATCCGATAGTGATATCGGAAATCCGATAGCTCTTAACCGCTGTGTGGTAACTGCTGCACGTCGTGGCGTTATCGGAAGATTGTGGGCTGTCGCCATCCGATAGCGATATCGGAAATCCGATAGCTCTTAACCGCTGTACGTGAATAAATAAGCAGGCTGTCGGAAATCCGATAGGGCTGTCGGAAATCCGATAGCGCAAAATTCTGGAAAGTGTCATTTTGCTCCAAATGAAACCATGATATTCTTGCACCTGCTATCTGCACACCATTAAATAAAAATAGGATCAAATACATCCGGGATTTGTTATTCTCAAACCGGACGAGTGCGGAACGCATGCTCCAACACTACCAAACTTCTAGCTTGCCATGAGACGCAGAAAAAGCACATCAGAAATTGCTTAACTCCGCTAGCAGGCGCGTCGAACACTGTCGTGGATCGCTTCTTTCGTTCGACTCTACGACATGGATCAGGGAAGAAAGAAAACTTATGGCGTCAAGGGTGACCCATTTGCCCGAAGACTATGTCCCTGGATGGAGGGATCTTGCTGCTCCATGTCGTGGTCGCTCAAATCAACTTTCGCGGCGAACTCCAATTTGATCCTTGCTGGGCATATTTGCCAATCTCGGGTATGCATATATTTATCACTCAGTATCTCGCACTGCTTTCGACCGATGGCATTACTCCCTCACCTCCGTCTCTGTCGACAATGTTTCATATGCTGCCTCTCTCGATTGATGATTGTGACGGCGAGTTTGGATTGACGGCAGCTTTTGGACAATCTCTTCCTCAACTACCAGAAATTCCTGTCGGGCAACTGGAATCCGTTGGAATGATCGCCGAATCAATACCAGATAATGCAATTTGGCCAGGCCACACGTTCGATGCGATTGTGAAGGATGCACTTGATGTTGCCGCAACTGCTGTGGAGAGGGATCACGATGATAATCACATAGTTGGAGAAGATGAAGCTGCACCGCAGCACTATACTGATCTGAATCATACCGAAGACTTCGATATAAGCAACACGCTCCATTCCATTCAGTCCAGTCGCAAGCGCCGAAAACCCGGACCAACATCGCATGGGCAAAGCCCTTCATCAAATCACCATAAGAAATTTCGCAGCCTCAACGCATTGGGCAATGAACGTCAATCGGCATTACAAGGGCTTAATCTCTGGGAAGCTGTGATGAGCATTTCACCAATGATCAACCCCTTCGAACGACGCTTACTTCGAATGGTTGCTCTCAAATTTCTTCAGCCCGATGAACTGTTGGATCTGAAAGATTTTCCAATTGAGTCCTTGCATATTCCATAATTGCATCGAATATGGTATGTTCTTTTCCCGGCTTTGCATAGCACCAATTTCTCTTTCAAACGGTTCATTCGGCCGAAATCAGAACATGTTCTTAAACAGCACTTGGAGGATATGGTTGCCCAGGCTCGATTCAGATTACCCATTCAACGAGCAGCGCCCAAACGCAGCATCATTACTGCCTTGAATCAGGTTGCGACATTGATTGCTCCAATGCAGACGCGTCGTGAGGATAGTTTTATGCAGTTGGAAGAGACTATCACCACAACAATAACTAGAACCGCCACCTTGACAACCGGCGCCGATCACTATTCAAGTCAACCTCGTCCAACAGATATGCAATCCGTGCCCGAACAAGTAATTGAAGGATCAATGGACGATATCATTGATCGACTTGTTCAAAAAGAGATTGATGTTGGGCATGCCGGCAACATTCACTGGACCAAAGTGGTCGCACCAGCTTATGTCCGCATTGCTTCGCGTCGTGAGGATTTAGTTCAGATGACCCACAAAGAGATTCAAAATCATTGGGAGTATCTTGGACGTCTCAAAATGAAAGGTGCATCAACTTCATCGATAACACCAGGTCATCAGCACAGTTTGAAGTCGCATACCGAAGCCAAGAAGGACCTCAGTGATCGAGACTCCATCCACATTCCACCGTCGCCACTTCTTACACAACCATTTCCACCCGAAACTCCGACTACTCAGAATTCAACTCAACCATCATCGTCTGCAGTCATCACGACAATGGAGGAACCTGCTGTGGGTAGCTCGTCCCCTGTCAGCGAGATTGGTTCCCGTCCTCCATTCATGGTCAATCAACAATTGCCTACTTTGAATCAAATAATGGAGGCCATCGTCCCCACCCCATCTACAGGGGAGTCGTTTTTGCAATCGGATAAGGAGCTGCTCAATTACTTGCTAACTAGTCAAGCAGAGCGCTCCCATGTGAAATCGATGACTGGTGATCAAACGTCTTGGAAGAGCCTGGCCAAGCGGTTCTTGTATTGGGCGCGAGTCGCACGGGTGTTGGGGATGAACCAGTTTCGGGTTCGATCCGATGTGCAGCTCAAGCAAAAGGTGAAGGATAATAACAAGAAAAAGAGCTTGCAATAGTCTATGTGAACCCGAACAGGCATGTTTTTTATTGTTTATATATTTCTGAGAATAGAGACCTCAACTACGCCAGTAGCACATTTTCATCTCTGTGGAGAACCATTTGGAGAGCTAAATGGCTCTCTGCGGAGAGCCAAAAGGCTCTCCGCGGAGATTCATTTGGCTCTCCGTGGAGAGCCAAATGAAAAGGGTCTCCGCGGAGATCCATTTGGATCTCGGCGGAGAGCCATTTGGCTCTCCGCAGAGAATCTTTTGGCTCTCTGTGGAGAGCCAAATGGATCTCCGCGGAGAAACTTTTGGCTCTCCGCGGAGAACTTTACAGATGATTTTCATATCTTCAAACACTGGCATATCTATGATTTATTGTAATAATTGTTTATAATTTTGACAGATCTATGGGGCAGAAGAAAATTCATGTTTTGAGCTCAAGGTGCTATTTGTCGGCGTTTGTGAGCCAAACATCAGCCATCCTTGAATGAATGGAGGAGACACAAAAGAAGCTACTGATGGATGCCAACATCTGGCATATTTTCCATCCACCAAAGGTCCCGCAAAACACTCCTCTCTTATACAGTCTGCTCAGCTGGTATGACATTGAGAATGACGTCTTTTTCATTGGATCAAGGGAGCTTACCTTCTCCCCCAATGACGTGGCGTTGATACTGGTTTACCAAACCATGGGGAGGAAGTCATCCTGACTTCCAAGCATTTTGGAGCGCTCACGAAGACCGAATTGAAAGCGGAGCTTCAGGAAATGGAGAAGGGGTCATCCCCTGTGACAACCAATTTATTGGTTTTGCACCTTCTGTGCAATTTCTTCTTCACCTCGAGCGCGGAGAGGTTCCCAAGGTTCTTTGAAGAGGTATCCAGCTTGGAGAACTTCTAGAAGTTCAATTGGCCAGAAGCCATCCATACCTTTCTAATGAGGTCATTCAGGGTGATGGTGGAGAAGCTGCCACCAGTTTCAGAAGAAGGCCGGGATACATCTACGACTGCACCCATGTTCTTGTTGTAAGTATCTATATTTTTAATTTTTAAAATGAAATTTGTTTCATATGTTCTAAACTATTGCAATGATTCATATAGATTTGGTTCCTCTAGCACACCACTAGCATCCCTCCGCACTATCCGACATTGAGGCCTCGACTATTAAGATGGTCGGAGAAGGTCTCATTTACATTGAAAGAGCTGGGGGTCACTGTTCCATCTATCTTGGATGAGCAGGTAAATAATTTACTTTATTCAATTAACTACTAATTTTGAACTATGCAATACTATGGTTGTATTTCTTCTTTATAGGTGTTGGAAGTCCTCGAAGACATAACACCGGAGGAGAAGGTGTTATGTTCAGAGCTGACAACACAAAAGACACCGCCACCTCCCCCATCTAAGAGAAAATCAATAAGCCCGGCTTCTAGGGCAGGAAAAAAAGTGAAGTTTGCATCACCACCTCCCCCATCGTCGCCACCTCCCGCATCATCATCACCTCCCACACAACCTAGCACATCATCACCTCCCCCACCACCTAGCACATTATCACCTCCCCCACCACCTAGCACATCATCTCTCCCTCCTGTAAAGTTTTGGATAGATTTACAGAATAGGATGTTAGATCAATTTGCGTTATTAGATAGCAAGATAAATAGTTTTGTAGGAACCTTTAATAATAGGCTAGATAGATTAGAAAATAAAGTAGATAGAGTACATAGTGATTTAATTAGTTTTAGTCACAGTGTAGGTGACCGTCTTGATGCAATGAGTGCCGATATAGACGCACTCCTTCATCGATCCTCGCCATTATCTATCCCCGGTAGCTCTACACCTCCCACCCACCACACCTCTCATGATACTGCCATTACTCTTATTCATGACTCCCCAGTAAAATAAGAAAAACTTATAACTACAAAGGCAGATGTAGTTGATGTGTACCCCGTTGACTATCCGGGGAGGCCGCTAATAACAGAAGAAGAAAGAGATATCATCCATCGACGTATGAGCATCATTCCATCGAGGTGCCCTTTTGACATTATACACTTTTATATTTTCAAAATTTTGATCTATGCACATTGATATTGACGATGATTTTCTAATGTTTCAGGAACGACCAAGCATTCAATAAATGGAATGTAATCGGATTTCGAGATGGCATGGATGCTCTCATAACAGACAAATACATTGAAGATTGTCACATTGATGCCTACGCAAAGATCTTGACTTTGCGTAGAGAGCAGGATGAAGAAGCATATCGTCCATTTATGTATATCAGCCCTAACCTTTTGGTATGATCTCTATTTGTGCTTTGTATATTGTTAATTTTGTCATTGCTAAAAAATGTTACAATTTATGTAGTTGCACTACCCATGGTCCAAGGACGCAGAATCTACGGTTGTAGCTGCATTCCTCAAGGATGTTACTAAGGAGAATCTCTACGTAACCCCAAGCGGAAAGATACTGCTAAAATAGCTGTAAGTACAGTTTGTTGTCATGCAATATAGTAGTGTACATTACGTAGTTACTAATGTACGAACATATTTGTGATAATGCAGGTTTCTGTGCTCCAAAAGGCGACCGTGAAAAAGGTCCCCGCAGGATTTTCCAAGTGGAGTCTCAACTTGACTTCTGGTATACCACAGCAGGAGAACTCTGTGGATTGCGGTGTCTTCGTTATGAAGTATATGGAGCATATAGCGAAGGCAGGGGTGATAAGCTAGGAGAGTTGCGCAGACTGGCAGACAAAAATGCATATGTTTAGAGCCCAGATCTGTGCAGAAATCTTTAAATATTTTGTGGATGATTGATGTAAATTAAGAAACATTATTCTTGTACATTTGAAATATTTGTCTATAATAGCAATTATTCCATGGATGAATAACGTTTTCAAATGGGCCGAAAGGTGCATAATTATAGGTTTCAATGAACTCCTCAGAGATCCAGAAGGCTCTCCGCAGAGATCCAAGTGGCTCTCCGCGGAGATACAGAAGGTTCTCCGCGGAGATACAGAAGGTTCTCCGCGGAGATCCAGAAGATTCTCCGCGGAGATCCAGAAGGTTCTCCGCGGAGATCCTAAAGGTTTTCCGCGGAGAGCAAATGGTTCTCCGCGGAAATCCATTTGGATCTCCGCGGAGAGCTAGCGTAAAAAACTTCTCCGGGGAAATCCATAAGGTTCTCCGTGGAGATCCTGTTGGTTCTCCGCGGAGAGCAGAGGGTTCTCCGCGGAGATCCAAAAGGTTTTCTCCAGCAAGATATTTCCCGCTTGGCTAAAACACTTTGATCTAAAACCCTTGGATTTGACGGCTGTAACGCAACTATCGCCAAACAGAACAGCGTTCGACGAACGGGCTGGCCGTTCGTCGAACGGGCTGGCTGTTCGTCGAACGCACTGCCCGTTCGTCGAATGCACTGCCCATTCGTCGAACGGGCTGGTTGTTCGTCGAACGCACTGCCCGTTCGTCGAACGGGCTGGCTGTTCGACGAACACGCTGGCCCGTTCATCGAATGGGCTGGCCTGGCCGTTCGTCGAACGCGCCGGCCGTTCGACGAACGCGCTGGCCATTCGTCGAACGCGCTGGCCGTTCGTCGAACGCGATGGCCGTTCTTTGAACGCGCTGGCCGTTCGACGAACGCGCCGGGTCCTTTCCCTCTTTTCTCTTCCTCTCTCCCCTTTTCCATCTCTTCCCCCTCTTTTTTCTCCTCCCACCTCGCCGGTGGGCTTCGGTCAAGCCGGCGGTGGATCCGGCGACGGCGGCGGACGGCAAGGGGGGGGGGGGGGGGGGGTTGTGTAAAAAAACGTAAATAATTTCTATTATATAAAATATAAATGTATATATATGATTATATATATAACATAATATATATATTATAATTTTTTAAATTAGATATTTTAATAATTATAATATATTATACATATTATAATATAAACATAAATTATAATATATTATATATATTATAATTTTTTAAAATACAATATATTTTAAAAAATTTAAAATAAACTACCTAATTTTATATTTTTAAAGTTTCTAAAAAATGACAATAAGAAAAACAAATTAAACATAACTGGGTGCGTGCCGGGGGCGGGCGGAGAACTGTCGCGCGGGGCACTGGGGGCCCCCGTGCACTGTCGCGCGGGCCAGTAGGGGTGGAGCACCGTGTCGGGCACCGGGTACTGTTGCCCCCTGCCCAGATTTTTCATTTCTTATATTTTTTTTATTTTAATATGTTTTATACCCGCCGTTGGCGGGCGGATACCGTCGTCGTCGGAGAGATAGATATAGGCACGACGTACTGTTGCGCCGAAAGTACTGTCGCGACAGGTGCAATGGCCGGTGGGCCATGCCGTTCGACTCTTGTGTGTGTGTGTGTGTGTATATATAATCTATATTTCTATTTCTAGTTCTATATCTATATCTATACTCTATATATATTATATAAAAAAATAGACTGGGCTGCGAATAGCATGGCCATAAAATTCCAGCAAAAATTATAAGCCATCGGATATGCCTTCATAATATAGCAACCGTAGATTGAAAAATAACGCTACCCTAAACCCGCAAACAGAGAAAGAATCCCCCGCGCTGTATTTTTTGCTTGCTCATACATCGTCCTCCTCCCCTCCCTCGGCAGCAATCCGACCTCAAGGATGGCCACATTCCAACCTCATCCTCTGGTAAGGGCCACAATGTGGTTCTCATTCGACAGATGGGAGTCCGCTCAAGCCTCAGTCTCATCTTCCCCTTTCTTCCCCTGACCTAGGTCATCCAATTCCACTACATCAGGTTTTCTGCCACCAAAGACATCAACAAACTAGTGGCGCTCAAGCCTTCCTCTAGTCGCTCAAGCCTTCCTCTAGTCGTTGTCTCCCTAGTGTAGATCACACCACCACCGAAGCATACCTCATCAATACGCTGGTGAATTTTCATTTTTCGATTTGGAATACATTTCTGATTTCTTCATCCATTAAGTTTAAGGATTTGAACGTAAGGTAACAATTTATCGTTCTGTTATGCTCTCAGGTACGCGTCCACTAGCGATTGTCATTCCATACGACATCGTCCGCCGACTTTATGACCTAATCCTCAGGTGCGTATTCTCCGCTTCCTCCGGCTTCTCATTCCCCCTATTCCATTTTGGGCTCCATTTACCTGTAGTTCTGAGCGCCTATATATGTATAATTGTCGTGGGCAGAGATATTTGTCGTGGGTGGCGACATTTGTAGTGGGGGAGCAATAATCGGCGAGGGGCAACAACATTCCGCGGGGGCGATGACATTCGACGGGGGCGACAACATTCGTCGGGGGCGACGACATTCGTCTGGGGCGACGACATTCGTCCGGGGCGATGACATGATGAACTAATTAGACGTTCATGGGCAAGGAAAATGTGAGAAGTTGCACTTCAAAGTCAGTTTTCTTTTTTGTTGCAGTAGGGATGCTCCCGCCATTTTGAAATCAGTTTTCTTATTTGTTGCATTTGGACCTTCAAGTGCTATGGTGACTAATTTATGTTTACTTTAGCTTTTTAAGATTTATAAAACCAATCAGAATAAAAATTTGTCATTTGGAGAGCAGAAACTTGAAATCTAATGGTAATGACAAAAAAACCCAGGTGAGCCATCCACGAAAAATATCCCCGCCCCGACCAATGTCGCCGCCCACGACCATTGTGTTGGGTTTTCTATTCCCCTCGAAAGGGATGAAATATCAAATATGCGCAGCGGAAATAATGACAAGAATAACCCAAAAGAGACAACGGATCTTGCGGTTTTTCATGAATCAAGAGAATAAACAAAACGAAATACAAGGTACCTTTGCGGGATTGAGTCAACACTCAACCAAGGTGCTCCAAAGAGAAATCTGAAATTTGCCTTTGAGTTCTTCAAGAATCGAAATGGATCGATCCCTCTACAGAAGTCCACACAAGAAAAGGAGAACCCTAGCTTTTTGTCGCACAAGAACAAGGTCGGAGAAGGAAGCTCTCAACATCCTCACGGACTACTAGGTCTGATCCAGAAGAGGCGGCGACCGACGGCGGCGACTAGCGGCGGCGGACGGATCGAGAGCGATCGGAACACTTCCGTCTTCGGCTCTCCAGAAATCGCGAAAGGCTCGATCTAAAACCGTCGTCATCCGAAGCCCTAATCACTTTCCTTTTATACGCAAGGCATAAAATAGGCTATCCGCAGACCAGAGGAAAAACAGAACATTTCTGTCCAGATTTACATTCGCCGAATTCGACTAATCGATATAACCAAATTCGACTCAGATTCGACGAAACCATTTCGACAAATTCGTCTATACAAATTCGGCTATATAAATTCGGCGAAACCCTTTCGTCGAACTGACATGATTCGGCTAAACCCTTTAGTCGAATCTGTTACAATTCGGTTAATCACATTAGCCGAATCTCATTAGTCGAAAACAACATTATTCGGTTAATCACATTAGCCGAATTTGACACAATTCGGTTAAACCCTTTAGCCGAATTTGTCAAGTATAAACCCATTCGTTTAAACCCTTTAAACGATTTCCCGTTGAGACATTCTCAACTTAATTCCAAGCAGTCACAGGATTGGTCCTCCACTCATATCCAATATGAGCAAGGCCAACACAATCCTTTCTCCAATTTCTCCAAACGCTTTTATGTGCGACCCTATAAGCTCATATTGCGTTGGCAGCAAGACTAACTATTGATTACTTTGAGATTACCTCAGAAACTCCAACAGTCTCCCACTTGATCACAAAGTATCAACAAAAGTCTCACAAACAATGAGCGGCACCTAGCAATACATCATTGATACCCAAGCAATAAGAGTTCATAACTCAACAAGCCTGTCATGACCAATGTATCAGTGTTGTCATGTCCCTTTGTCCTTTACATCCGGATAGAACTAGAGGCATGGACCGTGTCACCCTCATAATTGTTCAATCCTAATTTCCTGATCTAGAATAGACTGTCTGAAATTGGTGAGCTCAATATCTTATATTAACTCAACCAAGCATGGCCATGCATTTCTCAGTCTCACTCCATCAAGGGGCCCATGGATGTAACTCCTGTCATACAGGAGGATAAATCCCATTTCTGCTCACACACAAACATCCAAATGATTTGTAACATACCCAACAACCACCCTTATCGTCAACCTTTCTCAAGAGAAGACTTTAGATGGCATCAAAGTACGCTCTTCCTCACCTGATGAATGTTATGACTTCAGGTCAAAGGACCACAAATACCATTGTCACTCGAGACCTACTTGTGACACGTGCATATGACAATCCACAACGTAGTCTCACGGGGGATCTGCCCAGTACAACTCGTTCTTAACAAGTACCCATATGATGAATTGATATCATAATATCATGACCTGTGAGAACCGGTCATCAGTCAACGCACATGCTGGTCTTATGGTCTCATCCTCTCCCTAAATTTCTAGGATGATACCACGACCAGGGACCATTTAAGAATGAAGCTTCTTATAAACATAGGCTCTCACATTCAAGTCACGTACTCAAATTCCTATGGAAGCAAACACTCTAAGGGCATTTATTATGCTAATTAATCTTATCAGACAGAAATAAATGACACAATAAAAGAACTTGTCATAAATATAAAATGAAATACATAGTACATTTTACAATTCATCCAATGAACAAACAACCAACAAATATGCAATCCACAAGGCTCCCACTAAAGATAATCATTCAGGTATCTAATACCCATTATTCTAACATGACCATCATGTTCTTTTGCGCAAGAGGCTTTGTCCGTGGATCCGCTATATTTTCTTCAGTCAGTACTCTGCATATGCTCACATCTCCTCGATCGACAATCTCTCGAATAAGATGTAAGCGTCGAAGTATGTGCTTGGAGCGCTGATGAGATCTAGGTTCTATAGCTTGTTCAATTGCACCGTTGTTGTCACAGTAGGGAACTACGGGATCAACAATGCTAGGAACTACATCAAGCTCGATGATGAATTTCCTAATCCACACAGCCTCCTTCACCGCATTCGTTGCAGCGATATACTCGGCCTCAGTCGTAGAATCAGCAACTGTCTCTTGCTTGGAACTCTTCCAGCTTACAACTCCTCCATTAAGGCAAAACACAAAACCTGACTGTGACTTTGAGTCATCTCTGTCAGTCTGGAAGCTTGCATCCGTGTAACCCTTTACAACGAGCTCTTCCTCTCCACCAAACACCAAGAATGTATCCTTAGTCCTTCTCAATACTTTAGGATATTCTTGACTGTTATCCAGTGACCATCACCAGGATCAGACTGATACCTGCTAGTCATGCTTAAAGCATATGAGACATCGGGTCCAGTACATAACATTGCATATATGATTGATCCAATTGTTGAAGCATATGGAATCAACTTCATGCGGTCCTTATCTTCCAAAGATTTTGGACATTGGTCCTTAGAGAGACTCACACCATGAGACATGGGTAAGAATCCCTTCTTGGACTCAAGCATGTTGAACCATTTCAACACCTTCACAATGTATGTACTTTGGGTCAAACCCAGCAACTTCTTCGATCTATCTCTATAGATCTTAATACCAAGTATATAAGTCGCTTCGCCCAAGTCTTTCATAGAAAAGCACTTCACTAGGTTGTTCTTAACAACTTGTAGGGTCGAAATGTCATTCCCGATCAACAGTATGTCATCTACATACAATATCAGGAAGACAACAATGCTCCCACTAATCTTCCTGTAAACACAAGGCTCATCTTCGTTCTTAATGAAACCAAACTCTTTGATTTTCTCATCAAAACGCAGATTCCAACTTCGAGAAGCTTGTTTCAATCCATAAATGGATCGATTCAACTTGCATATTTTAGTGGCTTCACTTGGAGATACAAAACCCTCGGGTTGTGTCATATACACTTCCTCAAGGAGGTTTCGATTAAGGAAAGCCATTTTGACATTCATTTGCCAGATCTCGTAGTCATAATATGCAGCAATAGCAAGTAGAATTCTGATGGACTTGACCATGGCCACAGGGGAAAAGGTCTCATCATAGTCAACACCATGAATTTGCCTGAAACCTTTAGCCACCAGTCGGCCATTGAATGTCTGTACGTTCCCATCCATGTCGGTCTTCTTCTTGAAGACCCACTTGCACCCTATGGGTCATACCCCTTCAGGTGGTTCCACCAAGGTCCAAACTTGGTTTGCATACATGGAGTCCATTTCAGATTTCATGGCCTCAAGCCACTTCTCGGAGTCGGGTCCATTCATAGCCTCTTGGTAGGTTGCAGGCTCATCATCATGATCCATAAGCAACACATTACCTATTTGAGTCATGAGAAATCCATATCTCTCAGGCTCAAATCTTGGTTTACCAGATCTACGTAGGACTTGTGTTTCTTGAGCAGGCTCTCCAGCTACAAATTCTTGTAGTCCTTGCTCAGGTTCCAATTCTGGTTCGTTCATTGTTTGTGGCTCTTGAACTTCTTCAAGTTCTACCTTTGCAGTCTTTCTGGATAAGAACTCTTTCTCTAAAAAGACACCTGTCCTTGCGACAAACACTTTGCCCTCAGATGGTAAGTAGAAGTAGTATCCTTTGATTTCCCTAGGATACCCCACGAGATAACATTTATCCAATTTGGGTTCCAGCTTGTCAGGCATTTGACGTCGCACGTATGCCTCACAGCCCCAAATCTTGATGAACGACATACTAGGACGCTTCCCAGTCCATATCTCATATGGTGTCTTTAGAACCGTTTTCATTGGAACTCGATTTAGTGTGAAAGCAGCAGTCTCTAAAGCAAAACCCCAAAAGGAAACGGGCAAATTTGCATGACTCATCATCGATCGCACCATGTCTAACAAGGTACGATTCCTCCTCTCAGAAATACCATTATGTTGAGGTGTTCCGGGCGGAGTGAGCTGTGATACAATACCACACTCTTTCAGATGATCACGAAACTCATGACTTAGATATTCGCCACCTCGATCAGATCGGAGTGCTTTTATCCTTTTTCCCAGTTGGTTCTCCACTTCATTTTTAAACACTTTGAACTTTTCAAAGGTCTCGGATTTGTTCTTCGTAAGAAACATGTATCCGTATCTACTGAAATCATCAGTAAATGTAACGAAGTAGTAGAACCCACCTCTAGCCATAGAACTCATGGGTCCGCATACATCACTATGTATTATACCCAAGAGATTATTAGCCCTCTCATTACAACTAGTGAAAGGAGCTTTCGTCATCTTGCCCAACAAACATGACTCGCATCTCTCAAATGATTCATAATCAAATGAGTCCAGGAGTCCATCTTTATGGATCTTGGATATGCGTTTCTCGTTTATATGGCCTAAACGACAATGCCAAAGGTACGTAGGATTCGAATCATTTGTTTTTAGTCTTTTAGTATTTTCTATGCTATAGATCGGATGGTCAAAGTTCAAAACATATAAACCATTAAACATTTGGGCAACGCCATAACAAACATCATTCTTATAAATAGAACAACAATTGTTCTTAATTACGGAAGAAAAATCAATCATGTCCAAACATGAAATAGAAATAATGTTTCTAGTTATGGCCGGAACATAATAACAATTATCTAGTTCTATTACAAGCCCTGTGGGCAAAGAAAGACGATACAATCCTACGACAACGGCAGCAACACTTGCTCCATTTCCAACGCGCAGGTCTACCTCTCCTTTACCCAGCATTCTTCTCCTTGTCAGTTCCTGCACATTTATACAAATGTGAGAACCACCTCCGGTATCCAATACCCAGGATGAAGGAGCAGAAAGGTTTATTTCTATAACGAAAATACCTGAAGTGGAATTCATACTTCCCTTCTTCTTCTGCAGATCTTCTAGATACCGAGGACAGTTCCTCCTCCAGTGCCCTGCCTTACCACAATGGTGGCACTTCCCTTCCTTAGCCAAACCTTTCCTTTTCAGTGCAGAAGACTTGGGATCAAGAGGAGACTTAGATCCAATCTTCGTCTTCTTAGACCCCATGGCCTTGCCCTTGCTCTTATGCACCATCAAAATGGGGCTGGCAGGCTTGACCTTCTTCATATTATTCTCGGCAGTTCTCAACATGCCAAGGAGCTCGGGCAGTGTCTTTTCTATTTCATTCATGTTATAGTTTAAGACGAACTGCTCATAACTGTCCGGCAACGATTGCAGGATCAGATCCATGGCTGTTGAAACCGATTTCTCGATCTCTTGTGGAGCTCGGGACCCTCACCGAAATGAGAGGCAGCTAGCCCTTACCGGTCCCTCGGGAGAGGTAAGGCCGACGACTTGAGCAAAGAACAAAGACCTTAGTCTCAGCGAGGAGGTCCCTCCACTAACCCGGAAGATCGTTGAGCGCTTCCCCTCCCAAGCCAAAGCTAAGACTCGGGTACCTTGGAGAGCTAGAGAGCCCAAACCAAAGCGACCTAGGGAGAGAAGAGCTCAAAGATAATGAACCGGTCCTCTTCCAAGGTGCCCTTTGAGGTCTATTTATAGATTTTAGTTTTGTGGTCTGTCAATAACCAAATCCCGCTGTCCATTCTCACTATCCGCACACCGGATTGGTCTGCTAACAGCCAAACTCCGCTGTTCAGAGAGGCTAAACGCAGACCACCGGGGGCCTCTTGGTAAAAATCCCTTCCTGGACTTTTACGGGGCGAGCCAGCCCGCTTCGCGACCTCCCTCGCGAGTGGAGCTCGCGAGCCTCTGGGTCGGCGAACCCCAGAGGTATTATCGACACATTACATGGCTCGCTCGCCTGCACTACCTCGGCGAGCCCCCAGGATGACTATCCGCACCCACTCTAGGCGGGCTCACCTAGCGGACCCCTTCCTCGAATGGTTGGGCTCGCCCATAGCGACCCGGCCAAGCCGACTTCCCTCGCGAGCGGAGCTCGCGAGCCTCTGGGTCTGCGAACCCCAGGATGGCTATCCGCACCCCAAAATGGCTAACTGTACCCCAAAAGTGGCTAACTGTACCCCGAGGTTCCGGGCTCGCCTAGCGAGCTCCCTCCTCAACTGGTCGGGCTCGCATGCACTGTCCTCGCCGAGCTTCGAAGGAGCCGGTTACCTTCCCTTCGCTGGGCTCGCTCGCCTGCGCAGTCTCTTGCTCTTCCTTGGCCTGCCTCGCCGGAGTTCAGGGTTCGCCCCTTTTGGCTCGCCTCCTTGAGCGCGAGCTTTGGTTGCTTCCTGGCGAACATCGGGGTTGTACACAATCCCCGCTCTTCGCGAGGTTGCCCTAAGCTCGCGAAGATACATCCAACCCCTGGTGTTCGCCGACTCTGCTGACGTGGCGGGAATCTTTTGGTGGGTCCCCTGCCCGAAGCTATAAATACTGCCCACCGAGGGTGGTGATCAAGCCTTCCCTTTTGTTCCTTTCTCGCCGAAATCATTCTTCCTTCAGGATGTCCACCAAGCAGAGCGCGTTGGAATGACTGAAGGCTTCTAGGGAGATGGCCAAAGCTCGGGCCGCCGAGCGCAACGCCTGGATGTTCAACCCTGCCACCTCTCCCCAGACCAAGAAAGCCATGACGATTAGGAGGTCGCCGGGGGAGGACATGACATTGCCTCCTGATTCCCCACCTCCGCCGAATACCGTGCTCGCACAACAGGTATCCTCAGTCTAAATTCTTTACATCGGCCCCTCGCTCATTCCCTTCCTTCTCGCAGAATCTTCCTCCGGAGGACCGCCTGGCAAGCCTTACGCTGACGACTTTCGCCGCTCCGTCCCCCGCGAGGCTGGGGTTGCTAGATGTTGGGGTCGGGACTTCGTCCCAACAGGCACCTCTCTCGCAACCTCGTAAGTCACTCGCATCCTACTTTATCTCCGCTTAAGTCCGTGATACCCACACGTCGGTGGCCTATGCAGATACCCCATCGTCGAGTCCCAAGGAGAAAGTCTCCACCCCGGTGAACTCGCCGGTCCCGCCTAAGGTTAACGTGGCGACCCCAGGCTTCGGTCTGATGGGCAAGCGAAGTCCGGGCGGCTCGCTTCTCGACGGCGCCCAAGTCGCGGAGAGAGTGGTATACCCTCCTGGACTGGGGAAACCCCACGTCTCGGGATTCCGCGAAAACTTCCAGGGTCGGCCGGAGTCTTCGCGCAAGCCCCGCCGTGAATCCCCCTCCTCGCCAGGTCAGCATATTTTCGCAAGCTCCCATCTCTTGCCCGCCCTCGGGCCCTTCTAACCCTTCGTTGAAATCCCAGGAGCCACCCCTGAGTCAGAGCATGGGAGGATGGAGATGTCGCCACCGCCTTCGCCTAGCCAGATTGAAGACTTCTAGGGTGACCCTGGCGACCCCGTGCGGATGAAGAGTCGGGTGTCTGAGGTGCTTCAGAAGCACGGCATGATGTTACGCGAGTTGGAGGAGCGGTATGACACGGACCGGGCTGCTTTTGACGAGAGATTCGCCGTGTTGGAAAACGCGAATGCGCGCTTGATCGCCGAGGCGGAGCCGGTGCCTCGCGCAGATGTTACCTCGCCCGGCGTGCACATCTCGCGGGGCGAGGATCAAGCGCACCTAATCCTGCGCGGGTTTAAAGCGCTTCGCGAATACCATTATCCGAGAGTACCACCGCGTGCGGGCAAGCGGGGTCGGGGTCGCTGGAAATGGCTTCCCTACCCCTGAGGCTGCAGCGGGTTTTTAATTCTGCTACTCTTTTGCTTGTATTTCTTTTATGACGTCTGTTGAACAATAACCGGTATGGTAATATTCGCGAGTCTGTCGTGACTCGCCTTTTATCGTTTTCCCTTTTTAACTTTTCCCTTTATTTCTGTGGTGTGCCTGTGATTTATTCGGCTCGTCCGCTGTGTTTGATATGATCGCCCTCGCAGAGCGCTTGCGAGCTTCTGTGCAACGCTATGCCCGGACCCCTTTTTCTCGCGGGCCGGCCTTGGGTGGGACCCAATTATCGCGCGATGGCGAGCCCTGGCTCGCAAGACCGCAGTCCCTTTGAGCAGAAAACTACTTTATTTTAGTTATCCGCACTCCCGACGCTTCGATTCCCGTGCACACCCGAATTTCTTATAAATAGCTCGGATTCATTCTCCTACCCGTCGCAATTATTTCTCCCGTCTTCTCGCGTCCACGCTCATCTCCGTCCTCGCAAGATCGTGTTCGCGTTCGCTGCTTGTAGGTTGCCTCTTCCTGACTTGATGCGGACGAATCAGCAACTGGGAGCGGATGGCGAGAGCGAGGGGCGGTCAAAGTGCGCCTCAGCGTTTCAGGCCCACGAGTTCTACTGTGCAAACATCACAGCCGAGGAGTATAAACTCGCCGTGGACCGCTATCTCCCAGAGGGTTATTCAGCCCGCTGTCCAAGCGAGAATTCTACTTTAAACGAGACCGAGGCTGACGAGCTCGCGATCCCCGTTGCGCACTTCGAGAATGGGTTGCGACTCCCTCTGTGGCCTGAAATTCGTCAGGTACTTCGCCTGGCCTTCTCGCCGCTTCACGTTCGCTATCGCAACTTTCTCATCGTTCTTTGTAGGTGTTGCGATATTATGGAGTGTTACCGAGCCAGTTGACCCCAAATGCGATCGCGAATATTGTCGCGTTCGCCAGTTACCTGCGGGAGGAGAGGATCGAGTTCAGCCTCCTCGTCTTCCGCAAGGTATTTTCTTTCCGCGCCTTCCGAGACGGGACTACAAATTTCGCGAGTCAGCACGTCACGGTCTGTGAGGCGGTGAATAAGAGTCACTATTGGACTCAGAAGTTCCTTCTAGTGAAGGGACCCTTCGGCAATCTCCACTTCACGCCCCTCCAGCGGGATGACGCCACTTACCCCCCCCCCCCCCCCCCCCCCCCCGAGCTCGCTGAGCGGCGCCGACGCTAAACTCCTCCAATACCTCTCCGGCAAAAACTTCGAAGTCGCCTATCTGCGGCGCAACGTTGATTCGTTACTCGCCGTTCCTCAAGGGGAAGGTAGGGCTCGATCTCGCCCCCCTCTCCTTTCTTTTCTTCGTTGTATAACACTCTTACTTTACAGGCGAGCGCGAGATCCCTGTCAACCCCCCGCACGCGCAAGGCGCCACTCTTACGGCGGACACTCTCGCGACCGCAGCGGCAGAGGCTTGCCGCGACCTTCCCGCCGTCGGGTCCGGCAAGAAGCGGCCTCCTTCTGCGAGTCAACCGGGTTCGCGGCCCTCCAAGAAGTTGAAGGGAAAGACCATCGCTACCAAGGATAGGAGCGCGGTCGTTTATCTAAGCGAGACCGACGACTCGCCTCCTTCCCCTGCGAAAAAACCTGACCCCCCGGCGGACCAGGGTGTCGGGAGTTCTTCCGTGACCCCCCAACCCAAAGGCCACAGAAACTTCGGTCTGGGCGAGAAAGTTTCCGACGTCCTCGGCGAACCCCTGCTCGCTTGGGACCCCAATGCCAACCGGATTTCATGCTCCACCCTTCACCCCTCCTGGGTGGAGCTCGGTAAGGCCGGGGAGGAGGCGTTCTCTCTCTCCTTCGGCTTATATGGCCGCGAGGACGCCGCTGCCTACAAAGACATGGGACCACGGCAGCTGGTTTATGAAGAAATGCGAGCCCAGTTCCGTTCGACGGAACTCGCGCACATGGCGGGGCGCCGCTATCTGCAGGCGGATAGGGATATCCGCGCGTACCGGGAGGAGCTCAAGAGAGCTCGCGAAGAGATCAAAGGTCTTAAAGAGAAGGAGGAGGTGACGGAAAGCCTTCTCGCCGGGATGCAGGGCAAGATGGTAAGTGATCCTTGGGTCTCTTTTCCTTGCCGTTCGCGACCTCTAGCTTTCTCCTAACTCGTTTGACGCTCAGGATGCCGACGTAGCCACCAAGCTTCTCGCTCGCAACGGCGAGCTGGAGTTGGAGAATACGATGTTGAAGGCTCGAGTGGATGAGCTGGTTCGCAGCGTGCTACCCCCCTCTCCTGGGCGAGTCGGCCCCCAACAGAAGGTTGCCGAAAGTGAGGAGCAGAGGCGGCGAGATGCACAGGAGGTCGCCAACCTTGTCTTCACGACCCTTAAGGATGCGAGCCTGCTGGCCGAAGACGCGATGGAGTTCACAGCGGAAGACGTCTTCCCGGACCTCTTCGCCTTGGCTCCCTGGTTGGGGGCTCGCAAAGATGGCGAGGACCTTCCAGAATGACTTCCCTTTTTCCTTCCCCTCTTGTGAATGTATATTATTCTTTTTGGGCTGGCGAGATCGCCGCCGAACATAGAAGGACCTCGTGATAGTTTTTCTTTTGTTAACATTTATGATCATGCTTGTGTTCATTTATTTCCTCGCATTGGGTTTCTTTTCAACCTCTCTTGGCTAATTGTTACGCGGTAGTGTTCTCGGAGGGTTCGCGAACAGGCATGTCTGGGCTCGCGTCGCCAAGGTTTCCTTTTCACGGATTACGCGAACCCGGGTTGTCGTTGCCCGCGGACACTGCCCGGTGAACCTAACCTTGGCGAGCATGGACACAGGCATCCCGCGAGCTGAACTTCTCCGGTTATAGCATTTCAACCCGCTACCTTAGGCTTCACCTGCCTCGACTCAAACCCTTCTGGCTCTAACACCTCAACCTATCAGCATAGCCCTTGACCCTTGTTAGTAGCCTCTCCAGAGATCAACCAAAACCCCCCGTCTAGGTGAGAGCCCGGGAGTGGAATCGATCTGGGGCAATCCAGCACCAATATTTCCAACCTTGCCAGCCTCTCCAGAGATCAACCAGAACCCCCCGTCTAGGTGAGAGCCCGGGAGCGGAATCGATCTGGGGCAATCCAGCACTAATATTTCCAACCTTGCCAGCCTCTCCAGAGATCAACCAGAACCCCCCGTCTAGGTGAGAGCCCGGGAGCGGAATCGATCTGGGGCAATCCAGCACCAATATTTCCAACCTTGCCAGCCTCTCCAGAGATCAACCAGAACCCCCCGTCTAGGTGAGAGCCCGGGAGCGGAATCGATCTGGGGCAATCCAGCACTAATATTTCCAACCTTGCCAGCCTCTCCAGAGATCAACCAGAACCCCCCGTCTAGGTGAGAGCCCAGGAGCGGAATCGATCTGGGGCAATCCAGCACCAATATTTCCAACCTTGCCAGCCTCTCCAGAGATCAACCAGAACCCCCCGTCTAGGTGAGAGCCCGGGAGCGGAATCGATCTGGGGCAATCCAGCACCAATATTTCCAACCTTGCCAGCCTCTCCAGAGATCAACCAGAACCCCCCGTCTAGGTGAGAGCCCGGGAGCGGAATCGATCTGGGGCAATCCAGCACTAATATTTCCAACCTTGCCAGCCTCTCCAGAGATCAACCAGAACCCCCCGTCTAGGTGAGAGCCCGGGAGCGGAATCGATCTGGGGCAATCCAGCACCAATATTTCCAACCTTGCCAGCCTCTCCAGAGATCAACCAGAACCCCCCGTCTAGGTGAGAGCCCGGGAGCGGAATCGATCTGGGGCAATCCAGCACTAATATTTCCAACCTTGCCAGCCTCTCCAGAGATCAACCAGAACCCCCCGTCTAGGTGAGAGCCCGGGAGCGGAATCGATCTGGGGCAATCCAGCACCAATATTTCCAACCTTGCCAGCCTCTCCAGAGATCAACCAGAACCCCCCGTCTAGGTGAGAGCCCGGGAGCGGAATCGATCTGGGGCAATCCAGCACCAATATTTCCAACCTTGCCAGCCTCTCCAGAGATCAACTAGAACCCCCCGTCTAGGTGAGAGCCCGGGAGCGGAATCGATCTGGGGCAATCCAGCACCAATATTTCCAACCTTGCCAGCCTCTCCAGAGATCAACCAGAACCCCCCGTCTAGGTGAGAGCCCGGGAGCGGAATCGATCTGGGGCAATCCAGCACCAATATTTCCAACCTTGCCAGCCTCTCCAGAGATCAACCAGAACCCCCCGTCTAGGTGAGAGCCCGGGAGCGGAATCGATCTGGGGCAATCCAGCACCAATATTTCCAACCTTGCCAGCCTCTCCAGAGATCAACCAGAACCCCCCGTCTAGGTGAGAGCCCGGGAGCGGAATCGATCTAGGGCAATCCAGCACCAATATTTCCAACCCTAGTACCGCAGCAGTTGAAAGCATAACAAATGAAAGTAAGATGTTGATTGGATAACAAAATAAGGTTTTCAAGGGTAGAATCATTTCAAATCATCCCCACTCCGAGCCCGGTCAAGGGGCATCCCTTCCACATCCTGGAGGTGATACCCCCCCGACTTGAGCACCTCGCTTACAATATATGGGCCTTCCCAGTTGGGGTTAAGCTTACCCACTGTGGCCCCTCTGCCGGCCGCATCGACCTTCTTCAGGACTAGGTCCCCTTTCTGAAAGTGCTTGATCCGGATATGTTTGTCAAAATATCGAGCCATCCGCCTCTTGACCTCTTCCTGCCTGATGGTGGCCAAGTCCCGGAGTTCTTCCACCAGGTCCAAGGATAGCCTCTGCTCGGCATTGTTACCTTCTAGCCACTCTTCATCCCCCTCACATGCAGCGGTCACCCGGGGGGTCTTTACCTCGAACTCTATGGGGAGAACAGCCTCGGACCCGTGGGAGAGCTTGAACGGAGTCTCCCCGGTGGCGGTATTCGGAGTAGTCCTCATGGCCCAGAGGACGGAGGGTAGTTGTTCCACCCAACTTCCTCGTAGGTTTTCCACTTTCTTTTTTAGCAGGTTGACGATTATCTTGTTCTCCGCCTCCACTTGCCCATTGCTCCTCGGGTGGTGGACTGAAGCAAACCTGAGGTCAATGCCGAGCTGAGTGCAAAAGCCGACAAACTCGTCACTCGCAAACTGTGGCCCATTGTCCGTTACTATGGCTAGAGGGAGTCCATGTCTGCAGATTATTTCCCCCCACACAAAATTCCTTACAACCTGAGAGGTTACCTTAGCTAGTGCCTTCACCTCTACCCACTTGGAGAAGTAGTCGATCATGACCAGCAGGAACTTCCTCTGGCTGCTGGCTTGGGGAAAGGGGCCGACCAAGTCCAATCCCCATATGGCGAAGGGCCAGGGGGCCGTGATGGTCCGGAGCCTTTGAGCGGGGAGGAGTTGGAGCGGAGCATAGAGTTGGCACTTCTGACACTTTCTTGTGAACTCTGCTGCATCCTTGCTGAGAGTGGGCCAGAAGTAGCCTTGTCTCAACACCCTCCCTTCCAGGTTCCGACTCCCGGAGTGACTGCCGCACTCCCCGGAGTGGATTTCTTCCAGCACCCTCAGGACCTCCTTCTCGGAGACACAACGAGCCAGGAGTCCCGAGAGAGTCTTTCTACCTGAAGCGCCTCTTGTCCACATCCTCTCCAGGGAACTGTCCGGAGGATAGGAAGGTGATGAATGGATCCATCCACGAGGCCTGCTGATCCACTTCCATCGACTCTCCCTCCTCGATGGAGGGCCGGAAGAGTTCCGAAGTCGTTCCCCCCGCTCGAGGACCGAACTTGGCTAGGAGGTCCGCCTGGGTGCTCTCCTCCCTCGGCACATGTTTGATTGAGAAGGTGCGGAACTGCCCGATGACTCCCTTAACCTTCTCCAGGTATAGTAGGAGGGTTGGATCCTTTGCTTCAAACTCTCCTTTGATCTGGCATGCCACCACCATGGAGTCTGTGGAGACCTCCACGTCCTGCACACCCAGTTCCCGGGCCAGCCGAAGGCCCGCTATCACTGCTTCGTACTCCGCCTGGTTGTTGGTGATCGTGAAACGGATGTTTAAGGCTTGCTCAATCCGAGTCCCCTGAGGACTCACCAGGACTATTCCCCCCCCCCCCCCCCCCCGAAGGAGTGTTTTCCCGACGCTCCGTCCACCAACATCTTCCATGATTCTGGGGGAGGTGGCTCGTGCTCCCCCACTTCGGCTGCGTAGTCGGCCATGAAGTCTGCCACTGCTTGAGCCTTGATGGATGTCCTGGGTACGAAGGTGATATTGAACTCGCTTAACTCCACGGACCACTTTGCCAGCCTTCCTGAGTGTTCCACCCCTTCCATGATTTTGCAGAGCGGATGGTCGGTCACTACTTTAATTGAATGGGCTTGAAAGTAAGGCCGGAGCCTCCGGGACGACACCACCAATGCGAAGGCTAACTTTTCTAGGATTGGGTATCGGAGTTCCGCCTTCTTCAGCACTCGGCTAACATAGTAGATTGGGAACTGTTTCTTCCCCTCCTCCCGGACTAGCACGGAACTTACTGCCTCGGATCCTACCCCTAGGTATAGAGATAGGTCCTCCCCTGGTCTCGGTCCCTGGAGCAGGGGGGTTTGAGTGAGCTGTTCTTTCAGGGCTTGGAAGGCCCTCTCGCATTCCGGGGTCCACTCGAACTTCTTGTTTCCCCGCAGTACTTTGAAAAAAGGTGCACATTTTTCTCCCGCCTTGGAGAGGAATCTGCTGAGCCCAGCCAATTTCCCTGTGAGGCTCTGGACCTCCTTCGGACTTCTCGGCGACTCCAACTCCATTACCGCTTTAACTTTGTCTGGGTTGGGCTCCACTCCCGTGGGGGTGAGCAAATGGCCCAGGAACTTCCCTCGGCTTGCCCCGAAGACACACTTCAAGGGATTGAGCTTCATCTTGTACCGCCGCAGGGTCCTAAATGTCTCCTCGAGGTCTCGGAGGTGGGTCCCGAGGTCTCGGCTCTTAACCATGAGGTCGTCGACATAGACCTCTAAATTTCTTCCTTTCTGTTCGCGGAAGACCCTATCCATCATCCTTTGGTACGTTGCCCCTGCGTTCTTGAGCCCGAAGGGCATCATCTTATAGTAATAACATCCATCCCCCGTGATGAAGGAAACGTCCTTGATGTCCGGGGGATGCATGCGGATTTGATGGTAACCTGAAAAAGCATCTAAGAAAGACATTACAGAAAAACCGACGGCTGAGTCAACCAGCGCGTCGATTCTGGGCAGGGGGTAGCAATCTTTCGGGCATGCTTTATTAAGAAGTGAAAAATCGATACACATACGCCACTTACCTCCTCCCTTCTTCACCATAACGACGTTGGAGACCCAGCCTGGATACTGGATCTCCGATACAAACCTGGCTTGCAGGAGTTTGCCCACCTCTTCGCGGATGGGTCCCTCTAGCTTGTCCGCGATGGCCCTCCTCTTCTGACGGATAGGTCGGGCACCGGGGTCGAGGTTGAGGCGATGGCACGCCACATCCGCATCGATCCCGGGCATTTCTGCGGCGCTCCAAGCGAAGACATCCACGTTCTGTTGCACGCAAGCCAGAATCTCCGCTTGATCTCCTGGGCTGAGTCCTCCGCTGACCCGAACTTTTTCCACCACCCCCAGCCGGGTGATGACCTCGAGCTCCACGACCTCGTCCACGGCCTCCAACCGGGACTGTTCCCCCCAAGCCCTTTCTTCTTCGGCACAAGCGGGGGCTGGGATCTCTTCCTCGACTCCCTCCCCTAACACCATCAGCTCTTCCGCCCTTTCCTCCTGGGCCTTCTCCTCTTCTTCCTTTCTCTCCGCCCGGGGTATCTCAGCCACCCCTTCCTAGGCATGAACTTCACCTCCCTTCTTCTCTTCAGCCACCTCCAGACCTCCGGCTTCGGCCGCCTCCTCCATCACCTTATCCCACTCCTCAGCTTCTCCCATCCAGGAGATGGTGTTGACAGCCGTCACGTAGCACTGTCTTGCCACCTTGGGATCCCCCCTGATCCGCACCTGGACCCCTCCGTCATTGAACTTGAGGCACTGATGAAAAGTGGAAGGGACGCAGCGGAACGCGCTGATGAGTGGCCGTCCGAAGATGGCGCTGTAACTGCTCGGGGCGTCCACTATGACAAAGCGACAGTTCCGAGACTGCCCACCCAGGGTCACATGGAGCCCTACCCCTCCTTCTACTTCCTTCCTCTCCCCCGAAAATCCGAACAGAGGGCCATCCGAGGCCAACACCCTTCTGGGTTCCACCTCCATCTTGTCGAATGCCTTCTTGAAGATGACATTGACCGAACTCCCATTGTCCACTAGGATTCGGGAGACGGTGAAATTCTCGATCGCCGTCTGGATGACCAGCGCGTCGCAGAACGGGTCTTCGTAGCTCGGCATGTCTTTCTGGGTGAAAATAATTTTTTCGGCCGGGGGTGGAGCGGTGGATGTTGATGCTACGCTCCGGCGGTAGATGGTATGGAGACTTGCCTTGCGGGTTGCCTCCACCCCTACCCCCCCATGGATCACTCCGATCCCTCCTCTATTCCCCAGATCTGCTCTATCCTCACATCTTTCCTCCTCTTCCTCTCGAGGTTCCACCTCCACGATCCTTAATGGCTGCTGCTGTGGTGGCGCGGGTGCTCTGCCCCTCTTCACCTCCAGGAACTCCGGACAGGTGTCCGTGGAGTGGCCTTCCACATCGTGGAAGATGCAATATGGCACCGCCACTTCCCTTGCCCCGGTCTCTGCTATCCTGTTCCTTCTTCTCCTAGCGGCCGCTGTCTCCGCTTCTCCTCCCCTTCCCCTTCCTCTTCCCCGGCCAATTGCCATGGCCTGTTGAGGTGGGGGAGGCAACTACATCGGGCCCTGCCTCCACCCCAACTGGGGGGGTCTCCATTGACCTTCGAAACGGTACCCCTTCCTGGGCCGTAACCCCTTCCCTGCCCCTGCATTCCTCCACCTTGCGGCCTCCATCCCCCCTCCGGGGCCTGGGGCTCTTCTCTTCTTCTGACCTCTTGCTGCCTCATCTCCGGCTCACTGAGCTTTGCCAGCCTCTTGGTGAGCTCTGGGTTGGCTTCTTCGCTTGCTACTTCCTCCGCCACCCTCTCCATCAGCTTCTCATAGGAGACGGGGGCCTTCCTTTTCAACGCCATCTTGAAGAAACTTTCCTTCAACCCGACCGTGAAGGCGAGTTGAAGTGCAAACCCGGGCACCTCCTGAGTGAGCTGCACTTCCTCCTGGAACCGATCCGCATACTGAGCCAACGTCTCCCTGGACTCCTGTTTCACCGCGAAGAGGGAATCAGCGTCCTTCTTCCTCCTTTTTGAAGTTGAAAATCTCAACAAAAAACTTCGGCGCAGGTCCTCGAACGCGTAGATGGAGCCTGCCGGAAGTGAATGAAACCAGTCCCTGGCCTTCTCCTTGAGAGTGACGGCGAAGAGCCGACACTTGAAGGCATCGGACATCGGCCTGATGGAGACGGAGTCCTCGAAAGACTGCAGATGCTGAACTGGGTCATCTCTGCCATTGTAGTACACTCTATCCCATTCCCTGAATCCCGCTGGAACGGGTGCAGACAACACTAACTCGCGGAAGGGGCTTCCCCCTCCTACCATCTTCTCTCGCTCAGCTCGCGGACCTAGCTCGCTCGCCAAGCTTGGGGTCGCACTCGCGAGGGCGACGCTCGCCTGAACCACCCCGACTGTCGTCGCATCTTCCTGGCGCGCGCTCGCCTGCGCCGCGCTCGCTGGGGCAGAGCTTGTCGGCACCGAACTCGCCGGCGCGGAGCTCGCTAACACCGGGCTCGCCGGACTGGCGAATAGCACTCGCCCTTCCCTGTCATGGCCTGGTTCAACGGCAACTTCTTTTCCAGCCCTTCCTCCTTGTGCCCTCTCGCCGACTGCTGTTGGGGGAGTGGTCGCCTGAGGTGCCGGGGTCGCGAACTCACTTCGCAGAGCCGTGACCGTGAACCCCAAGGTGTCGAGCACCTCCTTCCTGAAATCCGCGAACATCCTAGCCATTGCTTCCTGAGGGGTCTCGCCGAACTCCTCGCCCTGCTCTTCATCCCCAGCCATAACTCTTCTCTGGGACTTTCTTGAACCAGCCGCGCTCCACGCTCACCGCACCAAAATGTTGAAACCGATTTCTCGATCTCTTGTGGAGCTCGGGGCCCTCACCGAAATGAGAGGCAGCTAGCCCTTACCGGTCCCTCGGGAGAGGTAAGGCCGACGACTTGAGCAAAGATCAAAGACCTTAGTCTCAGCGAGGAGGTCCCTCCACTAACCCGTAAGATCGTTGAGCGCTTCCCCTCCCAAGCCAAAGCTAAGACTCGGGCACCTTGGAGAGCTAGAGAGCCCAAACCAAAGCGACCTAGGGAGAGAAGAGCTCAAAGATAATGAACCGGTCCTCTTCCAAGGTGCCCTTTGAGGTCTATTTATAGATTTTAGTTTTGTGGTCTGTCAATAACCAAATCCCGCTGTCCATTCTCACTATCCGCACACCGGATTGGTCTGCTAACAGCCAAACTCCGCTGTTCGGAGAGGCTAAACGCAGACCACCGGGGGCCTCTTGGTAAAAATCCCTTCCTGGACTTTTACAGGGCGAGCCAGCCTGCTTCGCGACCTCCCTCGCGAGTGGAGCTCGCGAGCCTCTGGGTCGGCGAACCCCAGAGGTATTATCGACACATTACATGGCTCGCTCGCCTGCACTACCTCGGCGAGCCCCCAGGATGACTATCCGCACCCACTCTAGGCGGGCTCACCTAGCGGACCCCTTCCTCGAATGGTTGGGCTCGCCCATAGCGACCCGGCCAAGCCGACTTCCCTCGCGAGCGGAGCTCGCGAGCCTCTGGGTCGGCAAACCCCAGGATGGCTATCCGCACCCCAAAATGGCTAACTGTACCCCAAAAGTGGCTAACTGTGCCCCGAGGTTCCGGGCTCGCCTAGCGAGCTCCCTCCTCAACTGGTCGGGCTCGCATGCACTGTCCTCGCCGAGCTTCGAAGGAGCCGGTTACCTTCCCTTCGCTGGGCTCGCTCGCCTGCGCAGTCTCTTGCTCTTCCTTGGCCTGCCTCGCCGGAGTTCAGGGTTCGCCCCTTTTGGCTCGCCTCCTTGAGCGCGAGCTTTGGTTGCTTCCTGGCGAACTTCGGGGTTGTACAATGGCCAACTCTTGGCCCATGGGAAAACCCAGTTTTTCAATGTTCTCTATATACCCAATCATCTTGAGTACATGAGTCCTTATTGAGTCTCGAGCTTCCATTTTGCACTGAAACAATGCCTTGGATATGTCAAACCTCTCTTGCCGGGCTTGCCCCTCGAACATTTTCTTGAGGTGCCCGATTATCTCATAACCACACATGCTCTCGTGTTGCTTCTGAAACTCAGAGTACATGGTAGCAAGCATGAGGCATTCCACATCCAAGGTATCATCATGATACTTCTTGTAAGCATCTCTATCTGCTCTCGAAGCATTTCCGGTCGGCTCTATGGGGGCTTCACCTTCCAAGACATAGAGCTTGCGCTCTTGCCTGAGAACAATTCTCAGGTTCCTGTACCAGTCGAGGAAGTTCATCCCGTTGAGCTTGTCCTTCTCAAGAATAGCTCTCAGGGACAGGGTGGAGTGAGATCCACTTGCCATGGAAATTCTACAATGAATTTTGCAAAGTGAAATTTTAGTACTATATTTCAAAATACTTTTTATATATTTTCTTAATAAGGACTTTTATTAAAGAGCTCCCACTATTTTAATCAAATCAACAACCCTTGATATCGATTCAGAGAGTTTATGCGAGCTACTCTCTTAGTGGACAAGATCCGTATTTCACCAACACCACGAGTCCGCTTTGGCGTTCCTCTCATAATGCGGTTATTTAGGTAGACAACATTTGTCAATTGCATCACTATGCAACTCTTGTATGGTTGGTGAATAACTCTTTATTCGCATCCATCATATGGAGCATGCCAACCCTATGCCTCTAGGCACTCAACCTTTGAGGTCACCCAGTTAAGTTTGACCCGATGTCGACAGTGGGATATCACAATTATCCGCTCGCACCCTTACCAAGATAGATTAGTGCACCTTGCTTTGGCAAGCCCACACTTCATCGATCGAGGCAGGAAGAGTGTCATCCATCGGAAGGCATCCGAATACTTAATATTAGATAAGGGATTTTATTTTTTAATAGATGAACGTTTCATCGTGATTAACATTTAATCACCATGCACATACACAAAACAAATGTATCCCCTATGTGCACATAAAAGGATTATCAACAGTTTGATAAAAGGGGGTTAAATCTGAATACTTAGAACACTTCTAGATCTTCAGATTTACATGCATTGAACACAAGCAAAGCAACTCCACTTGTGCAGTAGACAAGCTCGTCTCTCATGTCAGATTCAATAATCTAAACATTTGGTTTCACAGACCATTTTGAGGGACGGTTACTGCAGAGGAGAAACAACCTCTGAAACATGAAAATCGCAACCCAATCACATGCGTTCCTGGCGGGGTTCCAATGGGAAGGGGCAGAGCCCTTGCGGGCTGCGGGGCAGAGCCCCGACCAAATTTTTGAAACCACACAAAATCACATCAAATGTGATATTCCAAGAAGAAATTAGGGCATTTAGAATGCTTCTAAATGTCCCAATTTACACGCACTTGACCGCAACCTGCCTCTGATACCACTATTTGGTTTTCTATACCCCTCGAAAGGGATGACATATAAAATATGCGCAGCGGAAATAATGACAAAAACAACCCAAAAGAGACAACGGATCTTGCGGTTTTTCATGAATCAAGAGAATAAACAAAATGAAATAGAAGGTACCTTTGCGGGATTGAGTCAACACTCAACCAAGGTGCTCCAAAGAGAAATCCAAAATCTGTCTTTGAGTTCTTCAAGAATCGAAATGGATCGATCCCTCTACAGAAGTCTACACAAGCAAAGGAGAACCCTAGCTTTTTGTCGCACAAGAACTAGGTCGGAGAAGGAAGCTCTCAACGTCCTCACGGACTGCTAGGTCCGATCCAGAGGAGGCGGCGACCGACGGCGGTGACTAGTGGCGGTGGATGGATCGAGAGCGATTGGAACACTTTCGTCTTCGGCTCTCCAGAAATTGCGAAAGGCTCGATCTAAAACCGTCGCCATCCGAAGCCCTAATCACGTTCCTTTTATACGCAAGGCATAAAATAGGCTATCCGCAGACCAGAGGAAAAGCAGAACATTTCTGTCCAGATTTACATTCGCCGAATTCGACTAATCGATATAACCGAATTCGACTCAGATTCGGCGAAACCATTTCGACGAATTCGTCTATTTAAATTCGGCTATATAAATTTGGCGAAACCCTTTCGTCGAACTGACATGATTCGGCTAAACCCTTTAGTCGAATCTGTTACAATTCGGTTAATCACATTAGCCGAATCTCATTAGTCGAAAACAGCATTATTCGGTTAATCACATTAGCCGAATTTGACACAATTCGGTTAAACCCTTTAGCCGAATTTGTCAAGTATAAACTCATTCGCTTAAACCCTTTAAATGATTTCCCGTTGAGACATTCTCAACTTAACTCCAAGCAGTCACATGATTGGTCCTCCACTCATATCCAATATGAGTAAGGCCAACACAAACCTTTCTCCAATTTCTCCATACGCTTTTATGTGCGACCCTATAGGCTCATATTGCCTTGGCAGCAAGACTGACTATTGATTGCTTTGAGATCACCTCAGAAACTCCAACACATTGTCGTCGGCTCGCCGCCCCGACCAATGTCGCTTCCCCAACCAATGTCGCCCTGGCGACCCATGTCGCCCCGGAGACCCATGTCGCCGCCCACAATCTATTTCGCCGCCCATGACCCATGTCGCCGCCCAAGACCCATGCCACCGCCCAGACCAATGTCGTCACCCCCCACATCCAGTGTTGTCGCCCCTCACGACCAATGTCGCCCCGCACGACCAATGTCGCCCCCCACGACCAATGTCGCCGCCCACGACCAATGTCGCCGCCCCGACCAATGTCGCCCCCACCATCGTGTCCCCCGTGCATGACTGCTCATATATATATATACATATATATATATATATATAGAGAGAGAGAGAGAGAGAAATAAGCACACAAATTTAAAACAACTATGCAGG
Source organism: Dactylorhiza incarnata (assembly GCA_033032865.1). Lineage (NCBI taxonomy): Eukaryota > Viridiplantae > Streptophyta > Magnoliopsida > Asparagales > Orchidaceae > Dactylorhiza > Dactylorhiza incarnata. Next base: position 1,583,209 of record JAWHQI010000067.1, read on the forward strand.
AATTGTTTCCCTTAAATTAGAAAAATGTACTCTAAGAGAAGCTCCAACATATTGGCATTCTCTGGGAATGCCGATCGGTTCTACTCCAACCAATCGGCAAACCGGGTTGTATATATGTCGATGGTCTCTCTTCTCCTCTAAATTTAGAGGGGAGAGAAAATACAGACCCCTTTATTTTATATTTAATAGTTTACATTTTTTTATCAAACTTATCTATTAATTTATAACTTATGTAATCGTTAATATACTATTTCAACTATAACATATAATATATCAATAAAAATCGTCTTGTCGAGACCAACAAAGCGAGACAAAACTGAATACATTTTAAATATTATTTATCATATTATAATATTATTTTATTGGTATATTTACATATTTTTGAAATTTATATTTGTAGGTTTTTTGGAGTTTCACTTGTTGTTTTTACCTGCTTGGACAATGAAGAAGAGAAGGAATTTTACCTGTTGATTTTCCATGTTAATTTTACCTATTCGGACAAAGAAGAAGAGAAGAAGTTTTACTTGTTGAAACTTATATATAAATCAAAATACATTCAATTTAATATACATAAAAATTTAACATTACATTGCTTTGTTGCCATGTCATTCCCACAAATGTTCAATTAGTGTATCTCGAAATGCAAAATGTGTATCTTTGTCTTTGATCTTTTTATGTCGATTTAGGAACTAACGAAATCTTTCGGCTTCATTTGTGTACATCTCTTCAACTTTCTTAGTAGGTGGTGGAGTACAAATAATGACATTTTTTATCCCGCTCATCTTCGACAATCATGTTGTGAATTATAACACAAGCATTCATGATATCATGTAAAACATGTTTATCCCAAAACCGGGATGTCTCCTTAATAATCGCAAATCTTGATTAAAAAACTCCAAATGCTCGCTCTACATTTTTTTTGACATGCTTCTTGCATCATTGCGAAGTGTTGTTTTTATCATGTGACTGAGAAATAGTTTGAGCTAGTGTTGATCATTTCAGATATATTTCGTCGGCTAAATAATAATCAACATCATAATTTTTTCCCAAAATTTTATAATGAGTAGGAGGCGTAATACCTTGTGCTAAGTTGGCAAAAAAATGTAGCGAATGCAGGACATTGATATCATTGTTAGAGTCTGGTAAACCGAAATATGTGTGGCATATCCACAAGTCATACGATGATATTTCCTTGAGAATAATTGTTGGCCCAGCATCACGTCCTGAATATTGGCATGCACATGTTGTTGGGTAGTTCTTCCATTGCCAATGCATGCAATCTAGACTTACTAACATTCCTGGAAATCCTCATTCTTCACTTTTCTATAATAATCTTCCAACATCATTGCCATTGGAATATCTCAAATATTCATCTTTGTACACTTGTACAATTGCCCTACAAAATCTCTTCAAACATTGAATCATGGTTGACGCACCATTTCAAATATATTCATCGCAATTATCAGTTGATGTCCATATGCCAACATACAAAATGTTGTTATAATTTTTTACAAAGTTGACAGTCCAAGCTTACCAACATTGTCCTTCTTTTGAATGAAGAAATTATCGTGATCCTGCACTACGACAACAATACAAAGGAATAGATTCTTTCGCATGTGAAATCTTTTTCGAAAATATGTTTTCACATATGTCTGATGCTCGGAGAAGTAGTCATTCCACATTCTAGTGTTACCTTCAATCCTCCCCCGGTTGAAAACCATATGACCAGGTACTGAACCTCTGCATCTCGGATGTTCATCATCTTGAAGTTAAGCTACAATTTTGGTTGTGTTTGAGGTATAAGTACGAGCCAAAATTTCAATTTTTTCTCCCATTCAGCTGTGTCTTCTTCCCACAGATGAATATGCTGAGAAAATAATTCATCATCTGAAGACGATGAAGATCGCAAATACGATGACCCTGCTCCATAGTTCATTTTTTGTATGAGGGAAAGATTGTTAGTTAGCTGGATGTTGAGAAGGGAAGTGGTGATTGTACAACCCCGTGTTCGCTGAAGGGTAAAATCGAGAATCGGGCACAGTCGAAGCAAGAAGGGGTAGTCGCCTTGCGAGGAGCGGGTCGCGAGCGCGAGGTGAGCCAAACTCGTCTCCTTATGAGTAGCGTAGGGCGAGGGCGAGGCGAGTGTAAGCTTGACTCTTTGGGGTGCATTTAGCAACGGCGAGGCAAGCGAGGGCTCGCCGTCTCGCAAAAGCGACTCAGGTTGGTAGAAAGGGGGGCAAGCTCATTCTTCATCAAGCACTCGCCCGCCTGGGCTTCTGGATGTGTGGGCCACCAGGCAAAATCCCATTCGTCTGGTAGGCCAAGGGGGCTAGCGAGGGGTACCTTCACGGGCCACTCACATAGTGAGATCTCACAAGCCCGGCTCGCTAGAAGGTGGCAAATGGGGCCTTCTCAGGCCACTTGCCCAGTGGGGCCTAGAAGTGAGTTTACCAAAATACCCTTGATGGGCTGCCGATAGCTCTTCAGAACAGCTGAGTTTGGCTGTTAGCAGACCACTTTGGAGTGTGATTAGTAAAACCAAAAGGCGGAGTTATGCTATTAGCAGACCAGTAGAGAAAAACTATATATAGACCATGAAGGGCACCTTTGGAGAGGATCCAGATCTTTGACTTCTTCCTCCTTATGATATATTTGGTTAGCTCCTCAGGCTCTCCAAGGTGCCCAACTTCAACTTTAGCTTAGGAGGGGAAGCGCTCTAAGATCTTCTGGGTGTGTGGTGGAACCTCCACGCTACAGCCAAGGAGCGGTATCTAGTTCCAAGTCTTCGGTCAGGTTCCTCCACGGGATCAGTAAGTGTTAGTTTCCCCCCTTCTTAGGGGTCCAAACTCCTCGTTGGGCCGACTCTCGGTTTCAACATTTTTGGTGCAGTATGCGTGGACCGTAGCTAGTACAAGAAATTCCCGAGGAGGCAGCATGACTGGAGAGGATGAGCGAGATGTCGGCTATGGCGGTTCGCCACCATCTAGCTCGCCAGCAATGGTAGGGATGCTGGCCGACTTTTGAAGGGAGGTGCTCGAGACGATCAATCTCACCTTCGCTGCGGCGCGAGGCGAGTTCGCAATCCCAACGGCCCAAGTCATCCCGCTGCCAGGGGTAGGCGAGAATGCCCCGGGGCAAAGACCCGGCAAAGAGCAGGTCGGCGAGGCGCAGGGGCGAGACCTCGTTGGGCGAGAGCTGTTCCTCTGTCGGGCTCTCACTAGACGTTGGTTCAGGTTGATCTCTGAAGAGGCTGGCAAGGTAAGGTGGTGCTGGAATGCCCCAGATCGATTCCGTTGTCGGGCTCTCACTAGATGGTGGGTCAGATTGATCTCTAGAGAGGCTGGAAAGGTAAGGTGGTGATGGAATGCCCCAGATCAATTCCGCTGCTGGGATCTCACTAGACGGTGGGTCAGGTTGATCTCTAGAGAGGTTGGCAAGGTAAGGTGGTGTTGGAATACCCCAGATCGATTTCGCCGCTAGGCTCTTTCTAGATGGTGGGTCAGGTTTATCTCTAGAGAGGCTGGAAAGTGAAAGATTGTGCAACTCGGGGAATTCCACTACCGTGCTCCCGCCGGCCGGCAGGACCAACAGGCAACCCAGAGCGAGGCAAAATAGAGCTCGCCTATCGAGACATCGGCAGAACACATCATTGACAAGGCCTCCCGCAGGGGAGAATCTCGCCCGTTGTAACCTAGGCGAGACAGGTGGGTAATATTCCTAGCCGCATCTAGTGATGGGGCTCGTGGGCGCAAAGTTGGTAAGCAAGGTCGAGGGAAATTGACCAAGTTGCATGATTCACGCGAGGCAGAGCGACGAAAGACCCGCATATGATAACCAAGGGCGAGCAAGCCAGGCCAGACGCGGGAGCGAGATGCCTCAGATGGACAGGGAAGTCAACGCCATAGGGGTATATAAGGAAGCGAGCAATGACACTCGCGAGCTTCAGATGGGGGTCTGCAAATGTGCTTAAGGAATACCTATGAGTAAAAGGTGCGCGAGTGTCGCAAGGGGGATGCTCAAGTACATTACGGCGAGGCAAAAATAAAAGAATGAAGAAAAAGAAGTGATTTCATTTCATTCCATAAAAATCTATTATAGATGTTGCGGCCGTCTCGCCGGCTAAAAAATCAAAAAGCAAAAATACAACAAAATCTAAGGGTGGTCGTCGGACCGCTCTATCTCGCCATCTTCAGATTCCGACAGCGGCATGAACAACTCTGGAACCACCTCCTCTACCATCAATTGCGCCACCTCCGCAGACACGAGAGCCCCCCCCCCCCCCCCCCCCCCCCCCCGCAAGGTGCTGAAGATGTGCTTTGCCGCCGCGATCGCATGCTTCTGCATCATCTCCTCCAGCTCGCGCTCCGTGAGTGTTTGAGTTTTGCCGCTGCAAGGAGGCAGAGGAAGGACGGCGCGGGTCAGCTCGATGTTCTGATCCTTCAGTGTGAGACTCTTCTTCTCCAGGTCGGTGGTGCGGGTGATACGCCCAAAATGGATATATATATATATATATATATATATATATATTAACGTAAGTGCACGTGCCGAATCAAGTAATAATGTGAGAGTAAAGATCGCTCCCTCGAAGAATTGGTTAACCTAAAGCTTGCAATTACTAGCTACTTCGTTCTCTAAATTCAAACAAGTCGAATATGGTGATTTTTCAAGGTAGTAAATATTTTAACAAAGATTTAAACTAATTAGCAAATTATGAAGATTTTACAAATACTTTTTATCAGTTGGAAAAAGAAGCAGTCTCTGTGAAATTTTTTCGAATCTTTATGGAGTGAGCAGGAAACATACAACTTAGAGTTCACAAACCAAACAACTTGAAGCACATGAAGGAAATATAGTCTTTATTGATAAGCAAAATCTTCATTACAGGGAGAGGTATGCTTGGCGAGACATGATTTTGCCAGCACACAAATTCCAAAGAGAAAAATACACAACTTGAAGGAAGATAACTAAGACCGCTCCAGACCACGCGGTCTCCTTGCCGATCTCTGCAAGCCGCCTAACCGCACAACACTGCCGGTTACAGAACACCACCTCAAACCGCTGAGCAGACCGCACCCTCCTTACGACCTCCACTGATTCTCCCGAACTCCAGCAACCCACACTGCAAGCCGCAGACCGCCCGAACACTTTCAGAGGAAGAGGTGATCGCTGCAGACCGCACTATCCGCAGAAGCTGCACAAGAAAATTCAATCAGCAGACCGCCCGGTCAGAAAGAAACAGACCGCATGAATTAGGAACAACTCATCTTACACTTGGTGTGTCTAATTTGCTGCTACAGTGGCTCCTATTTATAGGCTTGAGACCTGATCCAGTAACCACCCTATGAGATAGGATCACCACCCCCAGACCGCGCGACCAGACCGGTCAACCCGCGTGATCAGCAACAGTTCTTTCTTCTTCATTTGATGAGCTCGCCGGCTTCACTCCAGACCGCGGTAGATTGCCACTCCCTCAGTCAAATCGCGACTCCATAAGGAGATCGCCATACCGCCAAGAAGCCGCCCACCACCAATGTTTGCCCGAGACCACAAACACTGTATGTTCGCCACAAGATCGCGAACACCTGTTCGCATGCCGGACTCCTCCTGAGACCGCGAACAGAGACCGCGCGACTAAGAGACAGTCCGTGAATACCACCAGAGAACCCGGACCGCCAACAGACCGGAATTCTGGAAACATGGACCAACCTGTGCGGTCACGCTAGACCAGCACAGTCCTGAAGAAGCCAGAACGCCACGCGGTCACAGACAGACCGCGCGACCTGAAGATGCCAACTCGCCATGCGGTCACAGACAGACCGCGCGGCCTCACCTCCAGCCGCCTTGGATAGATACCAGTGGTCATGCCAGAAGACTACGACTAGGCAAGACAAGCCAGACCGCAGAACAGATCGCCAGGTCATGCGGTCACACCAGACCGCCCGACCTCCTCCTAGACCGCCCAGATCCAAAAGCTTCACAAACTTCCACTTCAACATTTTCAACACTCCCCCTTGAAGTGGGAAGTTGAAAACAGAGCCAGTAAGCTCCTTAGCTGTGTGAACAGCCCCTTTGTCAGCGCCTTTGTGAAGATGTCAGCAATGTTGTCCTGACTCCGAACATGCTCGACCGAAAGAGACCCCTCCAGCACCTTCTCACGAATGAAATGATGCTCGATCTCGATATGTGTTGGAAATTGCATTCACAATTACCTTGATTTGTGAGAAGTCACCCTTAAACTAAGATTGAATTGCTTTTGTATTTGATATGCTTTTCTAGTATTGTCTTGCAGATTATCATGAGTAAGTGTAAGCCAATGTCAGGTCACAATGGGTCTGCAAACACAGTTTCATAGTATGTAATTCCTCATTTTATGAAACATGGTGATGACTCATATGTGATCTCTCTATTGAGATACACTTCATTTTCAAGACTATTGAAGACCTTGGAGTGCAGCTGCAGCAAGTGGTCTAGAAAAGAAAAGGAGCAAAAGAAAATAATTTTTCTAAGGGGATGTCTCGAGAGATCGAGCTTGTCTCGAGAAGTCAAGGCTTGTCTCGAGATGCAGGCTCTGCTCTTTTCGGAAACTCTATCTGGATGTCTCGAGAGATCAACCATGTCTCGAGATCTACTGGACCGAGAGATTTCCTTTGTCTCGAGAGATCCTGCCTTACTCGAGTCTGCAATCTTTTGATCTCTTATTCTCAGTTCTCGAGAGATAGATTTCTGATGTCTCGAGATATTTGGTATGTCTCGAGAGCTATTCCTTATGTCTCGAGAGATCCATTTTTTTCCCGAGACATTGGTCTGATGTTTTCCCCTCCCTCTGTTCTCGAGAGATACTCCTCATGTCTCGAGAAATCCCATTTGTCTCGAGACATCTGTCTAAATTCTGGTTTTCTCTGTTCTCTGTTCTTGACGACCCGTGATCGCTCATTTCTGATCCTAACGACTTTCTTGAGAGCATTTAAGGCTGGTTTATACCTTAATTGCCTTTCTATATATATAGGATTGGTTTTGGGGTTTCAAAGACAAGCTCTCTAATCGTTCAAGCCCTAATTCTCTTTCCCGATCTAGAAGAACGAGAAAAGCGCCGCCTCGCCTTCGCCTACGTTTGGAGATCGATCTTCTCATAGGATTTGTCGATTTCATTCAGGGAAGATTCGAATGATCCAAGGTCTGATTCTACAACCTCTATTGGATCGTTTCGGATTGCAAAGGTCAGATTTGAAGGATCTTAGTTCTTCCTCACCGTTCTCTAAAACCATTCAAGAAGAAGGAAGAATACACCTCTATCTTTCAGATCTGGTATTGTTTTGTTCAAAACTTTTATCATCTTTGTAGGAGAGATTGTTCTCCGAGTTGTAGGAGTTGTAATCTCCGAGTTGTAGGAGTTGTTCTCCGAGTTGTAGGAGAGGTTGTTCTCCGAGGTGTAGGAGTTGTTTTCTCCGAGTTGTAAGAGAAGTTTTCTCTGAGTTTGTAGGAGTTTTGACTCCGAGACAGTAGGATCGTTCTTGATCCGAGTTTCAGAAAGTAGTCAAGTCTAGCTGTGGTGCTAGATTGGCGAGGCCGGTAGTGGAGTACCCAAGTACGGGGAACCACTATAAATTCCTGTGTTATCTGTGGCTGTAATTTCTTTTCTGTGCTGTGCTTTACGTTTAATATTTTAATTCCGCAAAAGACGAAGAGATCACCTATTCACCCCCCTCTAGGTGATTTAGGTAGGCAACTAGATACTTCAATTGGTATCAGAGGGTCGCTGTTCGTTGCTAGGTTAACACCTTGAACAGGATCCATTCTTCTAGTTGCTAGCAAGCCATGGATAGAGTCAAGGAATCCTCTCTGAAATTGCCCATCTGCACCAAGGCCAACTTTCCTATGTGGAAGGAAAGGGTCCGTTTTTATATGGAAGCTGCAGATCCCAGAATCTTCCAAGTCATGGAAGAAGGTCCGCATGTGCCAATGACTGCTTCGTCAACAAATCCTACTGTCCAGATACCTAAGAAAATGATGGATTTGAATAAGGATGAGATAGCTCTTGTTGCTCTTGACAAGAAGGCTAAGAACATAATTGCTAGTGCAGTGGACGATTCCATGTTGCAAAACTTAATCCACTGCAAATCAGCCAAAGAGATGTGGACATCCTTAATTGTTCTAATGGAAGGTACTGACGAGGTAAGAGAAGATAGAAGGTCTCTACTTAATCAAGAGTACGAGGCGTTCAAGCAGAATAAGAAGGAGTGCATTGCTGATGCGTACGAAAGATTCTTCAAGATAGTCAATGGTTTGAGGAACTACGACAGGGAGTTCACAAACGGTGAACTAAATGACAAATTCTTGCGTTCCCTAACGAAAGACTGGGATAGCAAAATTGTTGCCATAAGAGAGTTTGGAAAACTGCCAAGTCTAGAACCTCAAAATCTGTTCGGGAAGCTGTTGTCTCATGAATTACAAATGAACATCCGAAAGTCTGAAGAGGATGTAAATCGAGCCTCAAGCAAAGAAAGAACCTTAGCTTTGAAGGCAGAGAACTCAAAGAAGAGCAAAGCAGTGATACCGATCAGAGAAAAGGAATCTGATATTGAAGAAGAATCGGAAGCCAGCTCCTCCTGTTCCGAACTGTCTGATGGGGAGTTCTCTTTAATTTCCCGACAATTTAAGAAACTGCTGAACAAACGAAGGCACATGAACAACAAGCCGTCTTCCTCGGATCATAAACATTCTCGTCGTGATGGCGACTATCACAGGAAGGGCTCAAGCAATAATGAAAGGTATAAATCCAAACAGAACAAACATATTTCTTCTGACATTATTTGCTACTGTTGTAATAAGCCAGGGCACATGATTGCTGAGTGTCCCTACAAAAAGAAAGAAGGTGGAAGAAAAGAGGACAAGAAATCCACTCATGGAAAGAAGAAATCAGATAGAAGCTTTGTCGCTAAGAAAGCCAAAACTCTGAGCGACAGTGACTCCGATGAGTCGAGTGATGAAGAAGAAGCTTACTTCGGTCTGATGGCTATGTCTGATGATGAAGAAGCACCCCCGTTCACCGGAAAGGTAAATGATCACACTATTCTATCTGATTCTGATTATGCTTCGGCTGAACAACAGGATAACTCCTTAGATGATGAATCTGAGCTCATGTCTCAATATACCAAAATGCTCCAAAGTTTTGACAAGTGCCGAAAGGTTGTCAAAACTCAGGGTAAGGAGATCATGGCTCTCAAGGAGATGGAATCTAACTTGAGAAAAGAAGTTGAAGAACTTTCTTCTCTCAAAGAGGAAGTCCAATCCTTGAAAGACAAGATCAAAAGCTCGGAAGAGACTCTTGCCCTGAGAGATCATTCGATAAATGTATTGGAGGAACAGCTTGCGGCTGAGAAGAAGCTGGTTGAAGCATTCTCTCAACCTAAAACTGTTCTGCCAATTATCGGTACTTTTACCACTAAGGCAAAAGGAAGTGGTATAGGGCATGAAGCTAGTACTAGCAATTCTTCAAAAAATACAATTGCTAAGAAAAATGGTTTTGTTGCTAAGAAAGCTACCGCCAAAGAAAAAGGGAAAGCTCATCAAGAGCCTGTAGCATTCAAGAGAGTCATATTCCCTACGAATGCTTATGATATGGAGAGTTCCTATGGTCATTTCACACGACCAATTCCTAATTCACTTGTGAATGATCATAAGGAATGGGCTCCTCCCCGAAACTTTGGTGATAGTGCTTTTCAAGCACCCTATCAAGAGATTAATCGGAAAGGGTACGGTCCATTTGTTCATGGCCCGAGTGCTAAGAAAGCACCAAAAGTGAAGGCTGTTGCACCAAAGCCAAAGAAGACAGTACCACCTTGTGTGTGCTGCCCTCATGAGGCATCCTCATCTAGAAGGGCTGCTCCTGCAAGAGCTAACGCTCAAAAAGTAAAGCAGGAAAGTGTAAAAAGAAGGTACAACAGATTCAACTGTTGGTGCTGCGGCAGGATTGGTCACTTTGCCGTTGATTGTTGGTTTAATACAACGTATACTAGGAGACCACAAGTGAACGTTGCAAGACCGACCACTCGCAATGTTAACATTTATCGTGGTGCTCAACTGACAAGGGACCAAGGACCCAAATATGTTTGGGCTCCTAAGGCAAAATAATCTGTTTTTGCAGGTATGTCCAAAGGCCAACAAAAATCCTATCTGGTATTTGGACAGTGGATGCTCTCAGCATATGATCGGGACAAGAAGCCTTTTGCAAAACTACATTCCAGTTGCGAACGGTCCAAAAGTTATTTTTGGCAGTTCAGACAGAGGAATAACTAAAGGCTATGGTATGATTTCTAACGGTAATGTATCGTTTTCCGATGTAGCTTATGTGGAAGGATTACAACATAATCTGATAAGCATAAGTCAACTTTGTGATAAAGGATACATTGTTGATTTTCATAAAGATAAATGTTTGATAAGTCAGCTGAAAATAATGAAACAATTTTATCAGGCATTCGCTGTAAAAATATATTTTGTTTAAATTTTCTTTGCATATCATCTTCTACAACCGTATGTCTTTTAGCTAAAGATAGGCATAAGAGATTAGCACATATAAATCTCAAAACTATAAATAAATTGTTTTCACAAAACTTGGTGCGCGATGCTCCTGATGTTAAGTGCATTAAAGATAGACCTTGTCATGCTTGTGTAAAAGGCAAGCAAACAAGAGCTACCTTCAAGAGCATTATTGGCAAAGATTCCACCAGGTGTTTATACCTGCTCCACATGGATTTGTTTGGTCCTTTGCAAATTAGGAGTTTAGGAGGAAAATCTTACACATTAGTTATTGTAGATGATTACTCTCGTTTTGCCTGGGTATTCTTTCTGAAACACAAGTCAGATACCTTTGACACCTTCACTAGTTTTGTCAGGCAAGTCCAGAATGAATTTAACTGTTCGGTGGTCAAAATCAGAAGTGACCATGGTACAGAATTTGAATCTGGAGCCATGACAGAATTCTGTGAAAGCCTCGGCATCTTTCATGAGTTCTCCTCTCCTCGAACTCCACAACAAAATGGAGTAGCTGAGAGAAAGAATAGAACACTCATTGAGGCTTGCAGAACCATGTTGAGTGACTCTTCATTACCTGAATACTTTTGGGCTGAAGCTGTCAACACTGCATGCCATGTGCAAAACAGAGCACTCATAAACAAAAACCATGAAAAGACTCCTTATGAACTTCTAAAGGGCAAGAAACCAATCATCTCTTATTTTAGAATCTTTGGTAGTAAATGCTTTGTACTAAACAATGGAAAGCATTACAAAACTAAGTTCAGTGAAAAGAGCTTTGAAGGTATTTTTGTAGGCTATAGTAGCCATAGTAGGGCATATAGAGTTTTTAATAAGAAAACCCGGGTGGTAGAAGAATCTATTAACGTTGTATTTGATGAGACGAGCATGCTACAAGGCAGCTCCTCTAGCATTTCTTCTGTAGACACAGGTTCAAAGCTGCAGGATTTAAGCTTGGATCAGCCAGTTGAAGGAAGTTCTCAACAGTTCATCAAGATTCCCCCAACAACTACCAATGAAGAAGATAATCCTGATGAAGAGCCAATCCAAGTGGAGGAAGATACTCCATCTGTAGAAGAAACTCCTAATGGTCAAAATCATGCAAGGAACCTCGGGCTACGACACTTGAGGGATCATCCAGTTGATCAGATCATAGGAGATCCTCATGAAGGAATAAGAACAAGACGAGGTACCATTAACGAAAATATGCATTTAAGTTTTCTTTCACAGGCCGAACCAAGGAAATTTCAAGAGGCAAATGAAGATCCATCTTGGATAATCGCTATGGAAGAAGAATTAAACCAGTTCAAACGCTGCAAGGTTTGGACACTTGTTCCAAAACCCAAAGACAAGAATGTCATTGGAACAAAGTGGGTGTACAGAAACAAGCTGGATGAAGAAGGAACAATTATAAAGAACAAAGCCAGACTTGTAGCTAAGGGATACAGACAAGAGGAAGGTATCGACTTCGATCAGACGTACGCTCCAGTAGCAAGGCTCGAAGCGATCAGACTCTTCCTTGCTTATGCTGCTTTCAAGGGTTTCACCGTATATCAGATGGATGTCAAGTCCACTTTCCTAAACGGAGACATCAAAGAGGAAGTATACGTTGAACAACCCCCAGGTTTTGTTGATCCTGATCATCCCAATCATGTTTATTTATTACAAAAAGCTTTATATGGTTTGAAACAAGCTCCTCGAGCTTGGTACGAGACGCTGTCTAACTTTCTTCTTGAGAACAAGTTCACAAGAGGAAAGATAGATAAAACATTATTTCTTAGGGAAGTAAAAGGCAAGATTTTGCTAGTGCAAATCTATGTCGATGACATCATATTTGGCTCTACGTATAATAACCTTTGCAAAAAGTTTTCTAAACTTATGCAAGGGAAATTTGAAATGAGCAGTATGGGTGAGCTGAAATATTTCTTAGGACTTCAAGTGAAGCAGTCAGAAGATGGAACCTTCATCTCTCAGACAAAGTTCACTAAGGAGTTGATTAAGAAATTTGGAATGGAGAGTGCAACCTCTATGAGGACTCCAATGAGCTCAGCTATGTCTCTGGACAAGGATGAAAAAGGGAAACCTTTTGATGAAACCAAGTACAGAAGCATAATTGGCTCTTTGCTCTATCTTACTGCCAGTAGACCTGATATAATGTTCTCTACATGTGTATGCGCTAGATATCAGGTGAACTCTAAGGAATCCCACTATACTGCTGCGAAGCGGATTTTGAGATACCTTAAAGGCACACCAAATCTTGGCTTATGGTGCCCAAGAAGTAATGATAGCGAACTAATTGGTTTTTCAGATGCAGATTTTGCAGGTAGCAAAGACGACAGGAAAAGCACTTCCGGGACATGTCAATTCCTAGGAAGGAGACTTATTTCCTGGAGTAGCAAGAAGCAGAATTGTGTCGCAATTTCAACCGCCGAGTCGGAATACATTTCTGCTGGCAGTTGTTGCGCACAACTTCTATGGATAAGGAATCAACTTCAAGACTACAACATGAAGATCAAAGATATTCCCATGTTTTGCGACTCTTCCAGTGCAATTGCTATCGCAAACAATCCAGTCTCTCACAGTCGGACAAAGCACATCGAGCTTCGATATCACTTTATCCGGGAGCATGTGGAGAAGGGTGACATAAGTCTGAGATATGTCCCCACGGATAAGCAAGTTGCAGATATCTTCACGAAGCCGCTGGATGAGACTAAGTTCTCTTTCTTCAAGACGGAACTTGGAATGCTCAACATGGAGTAATGTCCATTCAAGCAAATCATGAAGACTTGGAGATTTCAAGACTCAAAACCTGTTCCTGGACAATTTCAAGTTGATGTCTCAAGAACTATAGATTGTCTCGAGAACTACAAGGTCTCTCGACAACTCTGTCACTTCAAGATCTCGAAACAAATCTAAAGGACTTCTGGGAGTTTTCGAGACATGACAAGTTTCTCGAGACATAGTCAGAACTCGGGAAATGGTAATGTCTCGAGACTTAATCTATCTCTCGAGACATCAGGACAAGTCAAACCGCGCAGAGTTTCCAGAGTTCTCGAGACATAGCCGATGTCTCGAGACATAGGTCTGCTTTAAAACTGTTCCGGAACTCAGGTATGTGCCGTTTCCCCTATTTTTTGTTTAAATGTCACCTAAAATGTCAAATCAAGGTCATATATATATATACATCCTATCGGAAACTTGGTGTTCACTAAACCTTCGACCCCGAGACCTCGACCCTTCGACTTCCTCTCGAGCGGCGACTGGTCGACTTCGTGGTTCTCGGAAGTGGATCGTCTCCCCTGTTCTTCTCCTCCTCTCAAATCCTTCGATGGCTCCCTCCTCAAATCCCAAGATCGGAGTTGGCAATGAGGTTGTTCGCTCGGGTATTGCCGACTTATCCGAGGACTTCCAGAATCTCTTCTGTATGCTTGATGCCGCCGGTTTGGAATTTGTTCTTGAGCATCCTTGCCGTATTCTGTTTGATGAGGTTGAAGAATTCTTCACCAATGCAAAGGCTATCAAGGACGGAAGGATGTTGGTCTCTTTCGTAAAAGGGATCAAAATCAAGATGTCTCCCAAGACCCTTGTGAAACATTTGCACCTCACTAAAGTTGATTTTGAAGAAGAGTTAAGTGACAGTGATTGGTTGAGAACAACTCGATACTGTGGTCTGGACTCAGACTTTTCTGCTGTTAAAAGGAGCAAGATGAATGATGCAGGCAAGCTCTTGGTGGATATAATTCTAAAAGTTCTCTTTTGCAAGCAAGGCACACAGGGGCATGTATCTGAAGAGACCTTTCTTCTGATGGTTGGAATAATCACTGGGAAGAAGAGAGATTGGGCCTCAATCTTGTTCTCCAACATCAAGGCCTCAATCAGCTCTCCAAAGTTTGCAAGGATCATCACTCTGTTTCTGAATCAGTTCAATTCTGCCATTTTTGACATGTCCAAAGGTGCAGTTATTCATCACCTCAAGAAGATCGATGTCGTCACCATGCAGAGATGGGACATTCGGATCCAGAAGCCGGGAGTGGCTAGTGCAGTTTCTGAGGGGGAGCCTCAGCAGTCTACAGAAGCTGGTATTCCCTCTGAAGGCCAGGTACCTGTAGTTCCCTCATTTCCCCTTCCTCCTCAGATTAGACCTAAAGCCTCAGGCAGAGCTAAGCTGCCAATCCGTTCAAAGACCAAAGGTCAGCCCTCCTCAGCTCCAGAAGTTCCCATTCCTCCATCAGTTCCAGCAGAACTAGCAGTTCCATCAGTTCCATCCGATAATATTCCTTCACCATCTCAAACTCCCATTACAGTTTCAGTTCCACCACCTCCATCTCCTCCTCCTTCAGTTACTGAAGAAGAAGCCTCCTTGGCAAATGAGGCAGTGGCAGCTGTTCTCATGGATATTCAACAAGAACCCTCTGATGTGCACAGTCCCAGTGGCCAGCAGGCAGGGTCTGGTGCTGATTTTGCCTTCAATCAAGATGATGATGTTGATTCAGTACATGTTTCAACACCTTCCCCAGTACATGTTGAGGGGGAGTCAGAGTTTGATACAACCAAGCATGCTCCGGATGAGCTAGGTTGTGAAGACGGTAAGGTAGCACCTTCTTGTGAAATTGAAGACATTCCTGATGATGAAGAAGCTCCAGTAGATATTCATATTGCTGCTCCTACTGCTCCTCTACCATCCTTTCACTCTTCTCCTCCAGTACATGATGCAGGTTCCCTTCTGGGACAAATAGAGGCTATGCTAAAAAGGCAAAGTGAACAGTTTGAACACTCCTTGACGACTGTCCACAGGAGGATTACTTCAGTGGAAAGTGAGCTTGGTCGGGAGCTAGCCAAGATCAAGACAAATTATGAACATCTTTCAGATTTGATGTGCCATGGAAGCAAGTCAGTGGAGCATGCAACTGCCGGTGTAGGCACTGTGCTGAAGCAGACTGTAATCATAACCCAACTTCAACAAACTATACTGAATGATGCTGAAGCCAACACTTTCAAAGTTGTTGATGAAGTGGGCAAGTTTAAAGATGATACTCTCCAAACCCTATCTGTAGAAGTCAGAAAGGGGGAGGAAAATATAGTAGCTCAAATGACAGATTTGGTTGAAAGCTCAGTATCTGCTCTTCAAAGCTCATGGAATTCTCAGTTTGAGCAGTTCTCTACCAGGATGTTGAAGCAAGTTGCTGATATTAATGCTTATTCATTCAAAACAGCAACGTGGCTGCATAATCAGATCTTTCCTGAGTTGGAAATTGATCCTGATGTTCCTGTTCCTCAGTTCTCTCCTAGACCAGAAGATTTTGTTGGCAAGGCTCCTTCTGTTGCAGATCAGTCAGATAGGACTGGGTCTAAAAGAAAAAGAAATTATGGTGAGGGTCCCTCTGCTACTAGATCTGTTCCCTCCTCCAGTTCTGCAGGTTCTTACAAGGCTAAGGTTGAGAAAGGTTATCCAGAACTCTGGAGCCCTGTCTCAAAAGATATTATTCTTGAATCCTATAGGTTAGTCCATGAAGGTAAATTGAACAGATCTGAATGCTACAGCTCTCAAGAATGGGAAAAACATGAGACAGCTCAAAGGAAGCGAAGGATTCATTTCAGAGCTTTTGGTTATAATAATGCTGATGCTCCGGAACCCCCTCCGTTTTACCATCCCAAGCCTCATGCTTATTTCTCCAGACAAGAAGAAAAGATGAAAAGACGATCTTGAAGGATGATAATGATGATTCTGTGAAGACATATTTTGGTTTCATTCTGATTTGGTGAACATCAAGTCTTCTGAACAATTCAAATTTAGATATATATATATATTTGATGTTTTGATGTTCTTTACTTTTTCATTTCTATATCTTTGTGTAGTGTAGCATATTTATTCTTTAACTGCTGTAATTCAACTTAGTGTACAGGGTTCTGACTTCTACAAATAGGGGGAGATTGTTGGAAATTGCATTCACAATTACCTTGATTTGTGAGAAGTCACCCTTAAACTAAGATTGAATTGCTTTTGTATTTGATATGCTTTTCTAGTATTGTCTTGCAGATTATCATGAGTAAGTGTAAGCCAATGTCAGGTCACAATGGGTCTGCAAACACAGTTTCATAGTATGTAATTCCTCATTTTATGAAACATGGTGATGACTCATATGTGATCTCTCTATTGAGATACACTTCATTTTCAAGACTATTGAAGACCTTGGAGTGCAGCTGCAGCAAGTGGTCTAGAAAAGAAAAGGAGCAAAAGAAAATAATTTTTCTAAGGGGATGTCTCGAGAGATCGAGCTTGTCTCGAGAAGTCAAGGCTTGTCTCGAGATGCAGGCTCTGCTCTTTTCGGAAACTCTATCTGGATGTCTCGAGAGATCAACCATGTCTCGAGATCTACTGGACCGAGAGATTTCCTTTGTCTCGAGAGATCCTGCCTTACTCGAGTCTGCAATCTTTTGATCTCTTATTCTCAGTTCTCGAGAGATAGATTTCTGATGTCTCGAGATATTTGGTATGTCTCGAGAGCTATTCCTTATGTCTCGAGAGATCCATTTTTTTCCCGAGACATTGGTCTGATGTTTTCCCCTCCCTCTGTTCTCGAGAGATACTCCTCATGTCTCGAGAAATCCCATTTGTCTCGAGACATCTGTCTAAATTCTGGTTTTCTCTGTTCTCTGTTCTTGACGACCCGTGATCGCTCATTTCCGATCCTAACGACTTTCTTGAGAGCATTTAAGGCTGGTTTATACCTTAATTGCCTTTCTATATATATAGGATTGGTTTTGGGGTTTCAAAGACAAGCTCTCTAATCGTTCAAGCCCTAATTCTCTTTCCCGATCTAGAAGAACGAGAAAAGCGCCGCCTCGCCTTCGCCTACGTTTGGAGATCGATCTTCTCATAGGATTTGTCGATTTCATTCAGGGAAGATTCGAATGATCCAAGGTCTGATTCTACAACCTCTATTGGATCGTTTCGGATTGCAAAGGTCAGATTTGAAGGATCTTAGTTCTTCCTCACCGTTCTCTAAAACCATTCAAGAAGAAGGAAGAATACACCTCTATCTTTCAGATCTGGTATTGTTTTGTTCAAAACTTTTATCATCTTTGTAGGAGAGATTGTTCTACGAGTTGTAGGAGTTGTAATCTCCGACTTGTAGGAGTTGTTCTCCGAGTTGTAGGAGAGGTTGTTCTCCGAGGTGTAGGAGTTGTTTTCTCCGAGTTGTAAGAGAAGTTTTCTCTGAGTTTGTAGGAGTTTTGACTCCGAGACAGTAGGATCGTTCTTGATCCGAGTTTCAGAAAGTAGTCAAGTCTAGCTGTGGTGCTAGATTGGCGAGGCCGGCAGTGGAGTACCCAAGTACGGGGAACCACTATAAATTCCTGTGTTATCTGTGGCTGTAATTTCTTTTCTGTGCTGTGCTTTACGTTTAATATTTTAATTCCGCAAAAGACGAAGAGATCACCTATTCACCCCCCTCTAGGTGATTTAGGTAGGCAACTAGATACTTCAATTGGTATCAGAGGGTCGCATTTCGTTGCTAGGTTAACACCTTGAACAGGATCCATTCTTCTAGTTGCTAGCAAGCCATGGATAGAGTCAAGGAATCCTCTCTGAAATTGCCCATCTGCACCAAGGCCAACTTTCCTATGTGGAAGGAAAGGGTCCGTTTTTATATGGAAGCTGCAGATCCCAGAATCTTCCAAGTCATGGAAGAAGGTCCGCATGTGCCAATGACTGCTTCGTCAACAAATCCTACTGTCCAGATACCTAAGAAAATGATGGATTTGAATAAGGATGAGATAGCTCTTGTTGCTCTTGACAAGAAGGCTAAGAACATAATTGCTAGTGCAGTGGACGATTCCATGTTGCAAAACTTAATCCATTGCAAATCAGCCAAAGAGATGTGGACATCCTTAATTGTTCTAATGGAAGGTACTGACGAGGTAAGAGAAGATAGAAGGTCTCTACTTAATCAAGAGTACGAGGCGTTCAAGCAGAATAAGAAGGAGTGCATTGCTGATGCGTACGAAAGATTCTTCAAGATAGTCAATGGTTTGAGGAACTACGACAGGGAGTTCACAAACGGTGAACTAAATGACAAATCCTTGCGTTCCCTAACGAAAGACTGGGATAGCAAAATTGTTGCCATAAGAGAGTTTGGAAAACTGCCAAGTCTAGAACCTCAAAATCTGTTCGGGAAGCTGTTGTCTCATGAATTACAAATGAACATCCGAAAGTCTGAAGAGGATGTAAATCGAGCCTCAAGCAAAGAAAGAACCTTAGCTTTGAAGGCAGAGAACTCAAAGAAGAGCAAAGCAGTGATACCGATCAGAGAAAAGGAATCTGATATTGAAGAAGAATCGGAAGCCAGCTCCTCCTGTTCCGAACTGTCTGATGGGGAGTTCTCTTTAATTTCCCGACAATTTAAGAAACTGCTGAACAAACGAAGGCACATGAACAACAAGCCGTCTTCCTCGGATCATAAACATTCTCGTCGTGATGGCGACTATCACAGGAAGGGCTCAAGCAATAATGAAAGGTATAAATCCAAACAGAACAAACATATTTCTTCTGACATTATTTGCTACTGTTGTAATAAGCCAGGGCACATGATTGCTGAGTGTCCCTACAAAAAGAAAGAAGGTGGAAGAAAAGAGGACAAGAAATCCACTCATGGAAAGAAGAAATCAGATAGAAGCTTTGTCGCTAAGAAAGCCAAAACTCTGAGCGACAGTGACTCCGATGAGTCGAGTGATGAAGAAGAAGCTTACTTCGGTCTGATGGCTATGTCTGATGATGAAGAAGCACCCCCGTTCACCGGAAAGGTAAATGATCACACTATTCTATCTGATTCTGATTATGCTTCGGCTGAACAACAGGATAACTCCTTAGATGATGAATCTGAGCTCATGTCTCAATATACCAAAATGCTCCAAAGTTTTGACAAGTGCCGAAAGGTTGTCAAAACTCAGGGTAAGGAGATCATGGCTCTCAAGGAGATGGAATCTAACTTGAGAAAAGAAGTTGAAGAACTTTCTTCTCTCAAAGAGGAAGTCCAATCCTTGAAAGACAAGATCAAAAGCTCGGAAGAGACTCTTGCCCTGAGAGATCATTCGATAAATGTATTGGAGGAACAGCTTGCGGCTGAGAAGAAGCTGGTTGAAGCATTCTCTCAACCTAAAACTGTTCTGCCAATTATCGGTACTTTTACCACTAAGGCAAAAGGAAGTGGTATAGGGCATGAAGCTAGTACTAGCAATTCTTCAAAAAATACAATTGCTAAGAAAAATGGTTTTGTTGCTAAGAAAGCTACCGCCAAAGAAAAAGGGAAAGCTCATCAAGAGCCTGTAGCATTCAAGAGAGTCATATTCCCTACGAATGCTTATGATATGGAGAGTTCCTATGGTCATTTCACACGACCAATTCCTTTTTCACCTGTGAATGATCATAAGGAATGGGCTCCTCCCCGAAACTTTGGTGATAGTGCTTTTCAAGCACCCTATCAAGAGATTAATCGGAAAGGGTACGGTCCATTTGTTCATGGCCCGAGTGCTAAGAAAGCACCAAAAGTGAAGGCTATTGCACCAAAGCCAAAGAAGACAGTACCACCTTGTGTGTGCTGCCCTCATGAGGCATCCTCATCTAGAAGGGCTGCTCCTGCAAGAGCTAACGCTCAAAAAGTAAAGCAGGAAAGTGTAAAAAGAAGGTACAACAGATTCAACTGTTGGTGCTGCGGCAGGATTGGTCACTTTGCCGTTGATTATTGGTTTAATACAACGTATACTAGGAGACCACAAGTGAACGTTGCAAGACCGACCACTCGCAATGTTAACATTTATCGTGATGCTCAACTGACAAGGGACTAAGGACCCAAATATGTTTGGGCTCCTAAGGCAAAATAATCTGTTTTTGCAGGTATGTCCAAAGGCCAACAAAAATCCTATCTGGTATTTGGACAGTGGATGCTCTCGGCATATGACCGGGACAAGAAGCCTTTTGCAAAACTACATTCCAGTTGCGAACGGTCCAAAAGTTATTTTTGGCAGTTCAGACAGAGGAATAACTAAAGGCTATGGTATGATTTCTAACGGTAATGTATCGTTTTCCGATGTAGCTTATGTGAACACCAACCCGCAACGCGGTCACAAACAGACCGCGCGGCCTCACCTCCAACCGCCTTGGACAGATACCAGCGATCATGCCAGGAGACTACGGTTAGGCAAGACAAGCCAGACCGCAGAACAGATCGCCAGGTCGTGCGGTCACACCAGACCGCCCGACCTCCTCCCAGACCGCCCAGATCCAAAAGCTTCACAAACTTCCACTTCAACATTTTCAACAGTCTCGTATTTTCAGATTTCCTTGTATGTTGAAATGATGCATGAAAATAATACTAGGTAAGAATGCTTGATAAAATTATCTTGCAATGACTTTTATGGAAGAAATCCTCATCTCTCGAATCTCGAAAATCTTAATATTTTTATATTCCCCTAGCCATCTCTAACTTAGGGAGAATAAAGAATATTGTATAGAGTAGAAGTCAGATATGCAAGCAAGAGGAGGGAATCTGTTCCTCTCTTCTTTACTATGGCAAACTTGTGGGCTATTGTACTTCTCCTCTCATGAATCTCGAAATACACCACAAGGGTAGAAACTCTTAGTTAAAAATTTATACCACTTATCTCTCGATTCTCGTAGCAAAATAGAAACTGAAAGCACAAGGCAAAAGTTTCATTAACAAATTCAAAAGTTTCACCAAGAAGAATTCATCAAACAAACTCAACATAAGAAGAATTACACCATCAAAACACACACAGTGCTCTCTTCATACAAGACTTAGAGAGTTTAGTTCATAACTAAGAAAGAATGCCGCAAAACTAGAGAGATCTTACAGTACATGGCGCCTGAAATTCGGTTTTCCCCTTTCTCCCTTGTTCTTCCCCTTTTTCTAAGATGATAGATGATGGAAGATGAAAAAGATGCTTATTTCTCTCTCCTCCTCTCCTTATGTAGTCATACGCCAACTTTAGAGACACCCCCTGGCCGAATAGATGTGACTTTTCACCGTAAAACTACCTAATTTTAAATATTTCCATATATTTATTTTTCAGAAATCCGCGGATTTGTTGCAACAAATGGAAATTTTGTGCAACAAATAATTTCTGCACAGTTTGCCTGAAAAATTTCGGAACTGGATTTGCTACAACAAATCGAAATTTGTTACAACAAATTTTCTGCTTAATTTTTTTCTTCATAAAACTGCACTGGATTTGTTGTGACCTTGTTGCAACAAGTTCATAGGTTTAATATATGATTAACCTTTAATGTTAAGTTGGACTCTTTGTAATTCCTGCGATAATACACACAAAAACAACAATATTAATTGAACTTAATCCAAATAATAATCTATTCATTTTATATATACTTTTTATTCATATTCATCGAATAAATTTGCTAAAGGGCTAAAATAATGGATCAAGATAACTTCTTTTTGGGAAGTTATCACACCCCCATACTTAGCTTTTTGCAAGTCCCTAACAAAGATAAATCATTGCAAGCCATTGAATGAGCGAATATCTACAAACATATAAGTTCGAGACTCCTTACTCTTGAACATAATTAATCAAGATTACTCAAGCAATTCACATTAACAATTGATGGGCATGTCAATCGTTAAAACTTCAAATATACTCAAATCATTAGTTTGATAAGAGTTAGAGCTCAATTATGATTTCCTAGTGTTGTGTGTGTTATTCCTTAAAATTATTCACTCCCAAACAACTTAACTCATTAAAATACATCATAATTGGAAAGGATAAGAATAAGCCGCGTCTTTGATTTAGCCCCACAAGAGTTTAGTAATTTAATTTGACAAGAAATCATAAGGACTTGCTGTAGGAATGACTTTGTCTTGGTAAAGAACTTATGATAAATTTTGATAGTGGACGGAATTTCCCTAGTTAATATTCTTAATAACTCTCCATACTTTGAGGTGTATTTCTCAATCATCATCATTTTTTAGTCCATAGTTGGGATCACTCCAAGTAGGTGTACACATACTTAGGCCACATATCACTATGATACTTATACATTTTTTCTTTTATTTTATGATCATAGTTGGGATCATTCCAAGTAGGTGTACGCATACTTAGGCCACATATTACTATGATACTTATACTTTTTTATTAAACACCCAAAGTTGGAAAGTTAACTAAGAAATAATTAGTAAAATTATAGGGAAATTATGCATGATCAATTGTATCAAAATGACAAGGCTCAAGCTCAAAGGGTTATGGATAAACTAAGCAATTGTTGGCTGCGTGGTGTGAACAGATCGAAAGATGTCCTTAATCCAATTTATCAATTAACTACCTAATTCCAATGTAACAGCTTACATCATTGAATCAGTTCTTGTTCACCCCTCCACCATTATGTTTGGAAGTTAATAAAATTATTGTGTAGGGAGCAAATATTTTTTTAAGGAATATACTGCATAATTAAAATACTTAAGAGAGCTCTAACTTATTTTACTAGCTTCAAAATCATTGTCTGAACTCTTAGGATTGACTAGCCTATCAATCAATTCAAATTGAATAACTTGAATAACGAATACTATTAAGGATAACAAGAATAAAGTACTTCAAATTAATATTCAATAGATTATGATTCACTCATTTGGTAGAGGCTATCTCACCCCCATACTTATTTCTTTGCTAGTCCCTAGCAAAGATTGAAATAAATATTGAAAATTGAATGTCATAGAAACAAAGTACTCCCCTGAAATATGCGTACCAAAGTATCAATCATGCTCTGTCTTGCCGTCTGATTATAGGATGTTAGTGTTTTGGTTGAAAATCCAACCGCGACGGTAAGTTCATAAGTGACTGATGAGTCTCGATTATATAGGGTTTTTTTGACTCATCTGGGCTTGTTTTCTCACTCGTGCACTGCCCTTTTAGCATTAAAATGCTCATATTTGTCTTGGTTAGAATTGTACACTTAGTGCACTGTCATCGCCCATCGGGGTGTGTAATTGCACATTCTGTGTTGGGGGTGTGCCTTTGGGGCTCCCCACGCCTGTTCTTGCGTTTATTGTAAATGCTTTTTATGTTTCATGTGTGGTAGGAGCTTGGGTTTTGAATGTGTGTAGGTGGATTGTGCCCATGAGCTGAGCATTGTAGTCTGGGTGAATCGCACGACCATGCGATTATTGTTAATGCACGATCGAGGTGATCATGCGATATAATGAAGATGTTCATCGTGCATTTTCCTTAACGCACGATTGGACTAGGTAAACGCACGACCTACCTGAATGCAGTCAAAAACCAGCGGCCTGTCCTGCCCCGTGCGTTTTTGGTCGCGTACGAGCATGTCGCTCATGCGTGAACAAAAATGCAAGTCCTTCCTGTAGCTCCAGGCGATGTTCATCTCTTTAAATTACACGATCCAAATGCACGGTCATGCATTTTGATCGTGCGCACTCAAAATCTGCTCGGCCTATAAATACACTGTTCTGCGAATTTTTAAGGACCCCTCATTTTTAGGTCTTTTTGAGCGCCATTTTCTACAGTATTTCGCTCCAAGGCTCCTCCACATCTTCCAAGCTTCAAAGATCAAGATTTCCTCCAAGGATTCAAGCTATAGTGAAGGTTTGCTTGTGGATTTTGACGTGATCATTGCAATACCACCGAGAAGGCGGGCGAGAGATAGTGATAGCTTCATTGACCACGACGACAGCCAAAGATCGTGCTTGGAGCCTTGCTACCTCCTTCACATCCGAGGAAAAGACTCGGGCAGTGTTCGTATTACTTTCCTATTGTCTATTTTCATATAGTTTGAGTACTTTGAGATTATCTTCATATGTGATGTTGGGAGAGTTTTGTTGAACATAACATACACTTATATTGCCATATTTGTGTTTGCTCTTCATTGTATATTGTATTGTTATGTTCATGAGCCAGTGGTGGTGAATGTGAGTGAGTGGTTGACCATTTCTTTTGCACGGTGCAACGTGCGAAGTGGAGGAAGGCGACCTGCGAAGGTGCTAAGCGGAGGAAGGTGACCCGCATAGTTAGTGTAGTTTACTTTTCTTGCAATTTAGCTTTAGTATCAAATCAACCCCCCATAAAACCCCGACATAAAAAGACTTCTATCTCAAGTCTCTTCTCAATACCATACTCCACCTTTCGTGTTCCTCGAGAGATTTGATATCTGGGAATTTATTGCCCAAATTTATTACTTGACAACGACCGGTACACTCCCGTTCAGACCGCATCTTCGCACCCGCCTATAGCAGGTGTTGCGGATTTGCGCGTCAAGTTTTTGGTGTCGTTGCCGGGGAACACTGTCGTGTGAGTTTTCTGGAGAGAAAAGGGAGAGAAAGAAGCCCTTCCATCGTGTATAGTCATTTTTTTTCTTGTTTGTTTGTTTGATTTACGATACTTTTTATTGTTATTATTTTATCCTCTCCTGTTTTAAAGTTTTAGGCAAGTTTACTCCAAGGAGGTTTTAATAGTTTGTGTAAATTTCCTTGAAAGGAATTTCAGTTTCGTTATATCTGCTTTAATTGTTGAAAATGTCTTCATGGGATATTTCTCCTAGCACTTACGACAAGATGGTCTATTAAATGCTAGGCAGTGTAGGAACTTTGGTTTCTTATTGTGTCGAGGAGAGGGTCATGAATTAAAGGACAGTCCTAGTCTTTTCAATCCTGACCGTTTCTCCTTCACTCATGACAACATTGTCCCTATCGCTCATTCTTTACCCATGGAGGCAATCATGCCCTCTACCCCCGAGCTTATTTCGTGTAAGGACTCCTCACTCCCTATGTATGGCTCCACCCCTAGTGATGATGATGACTCATTTGATAGCCAACAGGGAGAGGAATGGGAGCTCCTAGATGCACCTGAGTGTGATGAGGAGAGTGCTCTCTCCAGTGGGGAGGTGCTTGCGGATCTTTTTACTGGAAAATTCTGATTTTTCATTTTCTGATCATGATATTAGATGCATTTCTCTAGTTTTTTTGCATAATTTTTCTACACCTCTTTTTATGATGATCCTATCAAAGTAAGTGAGCGAGGTGATGACTTGGAGCCTGAGGTCGCACCTAGGTGGGATGAGGAGGATACTCTCTCTGATGAGGAGGTTTGCACTTCTTCATGGGACGAGGAGGTCCAAACCACACCACCAAGGCCCTTGAGTTCTCAGGTCCCCCTTGCTATGATACTTACGATGATGATGGTGATCAAGCTTGGGAACTTGCTGGGAGTGAGACCGGGACCACTCCTCCGCTTTCAAATTATTTATGTTATTCTTCTCCTTTATTTCTTGATCCTCATTCACCATCTGAGCCTGTGCAGGTTGAGTCTTCACGGGTGCTTCAGGAAGACGTGGAGCAGTCTGCTCAGGTCAATGAAGAGTGCATCCTCTCATGCGAGGAGGTTGACCCCTCCTCTTTAGGGGAAGCCTCATTCATTGCCCGCACTTCCTTCTACCTCCCTGAGGATGACACCTTGCTAGGCAAGGACCTTTTTTGTGAGAAGAGTGAGGATTCCTCTTCTTCTTCCTATATTCTCTTTCCTCTACCTGTGAAGAGTAGGTACTACTATTTAGGTAGAGGAGTAACTTTTTTGTCACTGTATCGGTACCCTCTATCGACACGGATATTAGAACAGTTACCTGTGCACTTTTCTTTTCATACTCCCATTAGCTAGAACTTTTTGCTTTCTGAATAAGTCGTGTTGGGGAGGACAATAAACCTCAGTAGTTATCTTCCTTTTTCATGCATTTTCATCTTACCTAGTTTAGTTAATTGTTTTTCAATTCAGCTTTTCTATTTTCTTGTTATTTTTGCGGAGCTTGCCCCTGCAGGTGTAAATTTTTGGATGGCGAAAGCCGGGGCTTTGCCCTGGTTTTACACGCATCTTCTGGTATGCTCACTTGCTGAGCATTGGGTACTCTCTTCCCCTAGCCCTCATTTAAATTTTATGTTGATATTTTATGCTGGTTTGTTAAGTTTAAGTCTGGAGGAGAGATATTTGTTGTACTCACTCACGTGCACTATTGCATAGCATGCTAGAAGTCTTTATTTTAGTTATTTTGTAGTGTTCATGATGATTGCACCCCACTACACCCACTTAAGAGCGCACTTACCCGCGAGCATGCTCCGAGTTTAATGCAATTTTAATGCTTAATTGGAAAATATAGGTGCTGGTTTAGGATTGTGTAGCGGAGTAAGTTGTGACTCGTGCAGTGCTCCTAGTCGAGTGCTCCCATTTGTATAAAAATTTGTGTAGAGTAGATTTCTCTTTATACTTTTAGTTTATTTTATTTCTCTAAGTGTAATTGTTACATATTCTACTCAAATTGGTGAATGCAGTGTGAATCGAATGGTAGCGTAGGGATGAGTGTAGATAATCGTTAGACTCGTATTGTTTGAGTTCGAAGGAAGGACTGCCTTTCTCGGGGGCTAAGAACTTGCCCCAAGCTATTCTTGAAGCATGGGCATAGGATAGTTCATTTTCATTTGAGTGACGTAGGCCTTCATTTTGGCCCGGTTGAGCATGTCTTTCACTCCTATCATCTTCCCTTGCTAGCCTACTTGAGCCTATCCATGTCATTTGATTCAGCTCTACCTAGTAATCATCAAAGCCAAAATGCTGATCCTAGTCATGCACCTAAATACCAAGCAAGAGCGGATTTATATTTCTTATCTTGGGAGTGTGATATGGAAAATGTTGTGGTGCTGGTTGTGCTTTTATTGAAAATATGCTGAAAATAATTTAAAAAATTTTGAGAAAGAGAAAAAGAAAAGAAAAATAAATGATTGAAAAAGAAAATAAAATGTAAAAAAAGAGCTTATATGAAAATCTGTTTGAGATTTGTGTTTGGATTAGGCGGGGCACACACCCATATTGTCAAGTTTAAGTCTGGGGGTGTGGTGCACTCGTGCACTTGGTGGTTGCTTGCTAGATTATTTTTATGATTAGCTCATTTGGGTTTGGTGAGTTTAGCCTTTAAGTTTACCTATGTGTATCTCACCGTGGTTCAAGCCCCATTCAAACCGAAAGTCCTACCGACTCGTGCAGTGAACCGATCTAGTGTCGTGGAGAGAATGTGAACCGGCAAGCATATGGTCCCCGACACTAATGGATTTTTGTGGAGGTCATCCTGAATTCTAATCTTAGGCAATGCTCATCTCAGCGGTCCATCTATTTTGTCCTTACGCATGACTAGATGATTCACCGCAATTCCTATTTTGAGTAGAATAATAACTCTGTCCTCTTTTTGAAATCTATAAACTATGTTGTATAATTAGAAATTTTTGATGCTATATTTTTACGCATGTGAGTATGTGACTTCTCAATTTACTCTGTGTCGTAATCTCCTAACCAGCTACTTTGTTTTTCCCCTTAGCTTGAATTGGTTTGCTCGGGATGAGCAAATGGTTAAGTCTGGGGGTGTGATGAGTCCCGATTCTATAGGGTTTTTCAGACTCATCTGGGCTTGTTTTCTCACTCGTAAACTGCCCTTTTAGCATTAAAACGCTCATATTTGTCTTGGTTAGAATTGTACACTTAGTGCACTATTATCGCCCATCGGGGTATGCAATTGCACATTCTGTGCTGGGGTGTGCCTTAGGGGGATCCCCATGCCTATTCTTGCTTTTATTGTAAATGCTTTTTATGTTTCCTGTGTGGTAGGAGCTTGGGTTTTGAATGTGTGCAAGTGGATTGTACCCATAAGCTGAGCATTGCAGTCTGGGTAAATCGCACGACCCTGCGATTATTGTTAACGCACGATTGTGGTGATCGTTTGATTTATTCAGAACTCCATGTGAAGATGTTCATCGTGCGATTTCCTTATTGCACGATTGAGTCCAATCGTGCGTAAAGGTCTACCTGAATGCAGTCAAAAACCAGCGGCCTGTCCTGCCCCGTGCGTTTTTGGTCACGCACGAGCATGCCTCTCGTGCGTGAACAAAAACGCACGTCCTTCCTGTAGCTCCAAGCATTGTTCATCTCTTTAAATCGCACGATCCAAATGCACAGTCGTGCGTTTTGATCGTGCGCGCTCAAAATCTGCTCGGCCTATAAATACGTTGTTCTGCAAATTTTTAAGGACCCCTCGTTTTTAGGTCTTTTTTAGCGTCGTTTTCTGCAGTATTTCGCTCTAAGGATCCTCCCCATCATCCAAGCTTCAAAGATCAAGATTTCCTCCAAGGATTCAAGCTATAGTGAAGGTTTTCTTATGGATTTCGATGTGATCGCTGCAATACCACCGAGAAGACGGGCGAGAGGTAGTCACAGCGTCATTGACCCCGGACGACAGCCAAAGATCATGCTTGGAGCCTTGCTATCTCCTTCACATCCGAGGAAAAGACTCGGGCAGCATTCGTATTGCTTTCTTATTGCTATTTGAGTACTTTGAGATTATCTTCATATGTGATGTTGGGAGAGTTTTGTTGAACATAACATACACTTATATTGCCATATTCGTGTTTGCTCTTCATTGTATATTGTATTGTTATGTTCATGAGCATGTGGTGGTGAATGTGAGTGAGTGGTTGACCGTTGCTTTTGCACTGTGCAATGTGCGAAGCGGAGGAAGGCGGCCCGCGGAGGTGCGAAGCGGAGGAAGGCGACCCGCATAGTTAGTTTAGTTTACTTTTCTTGCAATTTAGCTTTAGTATCAAATCAACCCCCCATAAAACCCTAACATAAAAAGACTTCTATCTCAAGTCTCGTCTCAATACCATACGCCACCTTGCGTGTTCCTCGAGAGATTTGATATCCGGAAATTTATTCCCCAAATTTATTACTTGACAATGACCAGTACACTGCCGTTCGGACCGCATCTTCGCACACGCCTATAATAGGTGTTGCGGATTTGCACGCCAGTGACCTGCATAAGGGTATACAGAAATCCAGAACCAAACTAGTTGCTCAGTTTAGGTCTTATCATCATATTTATTCAAATATGGAATGGTGGCATTAAACATAAAATATATTAAGAAAAACTCTCTCTCTTTTTTAGGGTACAACTAAATAAGCATCATCCCATTCTCATTAGTCATGCAATTAGTGGAATGAAATTATGATATCAAAGGAATGAGAATAATGAACAATCATTTTCAATCAGAGAGCATAACTAATATAATCAAGTAATGTCTAACATAGTCAGAAATAACTAATTTAATCAAAAATCTCTAACAGAGAGCATAGCATAATATACAACCAAACACAGAACTTAACTAACATAGGCTCCGTTTGGGGGGACTTATTTTCACCGGTCAAGAGGTTACGACCGCATGAACCGGACCTTAATTAAGGTCCGGTTCATGCGGTCGTAACCGCTTGACCGGTGAAAATAAGTCCCCCCAAATGGAGCCATAATCAAAAATGTCTACGCATCTAAAATACCACGGGAGTCCACATACCTAACAACAAAATTATAGTGATCACAAAAATTCATAGTACAGAGTTAAATACGCATCAAAGTGTACCAAAACTAAAATTAAACTGAAACTCCTTATTCCTCGCTTGTCATCTTCCTCGTCGTCTTCTTCGTCTTCGTCATGCTCTTCATCTTCCTCCTCATCGGATTGCCGATCCCAATAGTCATCACCACTAAAGTCCTCTTCTTCTTCTTATGTTTGCTTGTAAGGATTAGCATGTTCACCGCGAGCACTTCTCAAGTAACCATCATCGTCGAATGGTGAGATGAACGGTAAAGATTGGTTGCCAACCAGGAGTTGTGCGTTCTTCAATATTTTTTGTTGATTTCTATTCAGAATTTTCAATTGCGCGGTGACGACGTTATGATCACATCGCTGATATTGTTAGAAATTTTAATTATAAAACATTATAAATTAAATGTTTTGATTGGAGCTAAATGGTGTTTGGTGTTTGGGCTCCTCATTGTGATGAAAAAGCTCAAAACCAAATTTGGAGGGAATCCAAATATTTGGAGGGAAGTCTTTCATGATGAAAGGGTACTCTTTAGTCCCGCCTTGCCATTCTACTTCTTCCCTTAAGTGTATATAAAGAAATTCACACATTCTTATTTGTTCAAAAGAACAGAAGGAGAAACTATGAACCACACGCGCGCGCGCACGCACCGCACCGGATCCGGATTTCGGATTTGGGATTTGGGATTTGGGATTTGGGGAATAATTGAATTGTATTTTTTTGTGCAAAATAGTTTCAGAGTTTTTACTCGGAGTTGCGTCTATTAGAATTCGGAGCTGCGTCGAATAGATTTCGACGTAGCGTCGTTTTGCCCGCTGGAGTGGCGTGGCGTCGAATGGAATTCGACGCATGCGTCGATAGGCCTCGACGCTTGCGTCGATAGGACTTGCGTCGATAGGACCATCGTCGATAGAACTCGACGTACCGTCGATATGATGTCGACGCAATGTCGATTTGCTTTCACGCGTTCTGCCGTTTTACGCGTTTTTCTTTGCCGCTCCTTTATGCGCGTGTTTCTCGCCATAATTTACGTTGGAAATTTTCAACGTATATCTTCCCGATTATGTGCCTTCCATTTGTAACCGTTAATCTTTATTATGCTCTTAAATATTTCCGTTTTGAAGATCCTCTTTTCCGGCTATATTCTGTCTATATATATTGATGTTCTTCTCAGAAAGAATACATTCTCTTACACGCTCTCATACGCTCTTCTGCTCTCGCTATTCTGAGACGATCTTCTACGTGATTTCCTTTTCTTTACATTTGCTTCATCAAGTGGGGGTTCAGGTGCTCTGTGCTTCTTCGGTGTCCGCGCACATCGGAGTTTCGGGATCTAGCTGGGTGTTGTACCTTGGAGGAGTGAGCATCAGTTGAAAGCCCTACCGGAGGGTGGTGCAACTTCTTTAG
The DNA here is from genome assembly GCA_033032865.1 of Dactylorhiza incarnata. NCBI lineage: Eukaryota > Viridiplantae > Streptophyta > Magnoliopsida > Asparagales > Orchidaceae > Dactylorhiza > Dactylorhiza incarnata. Next base: position 1,614,592 of record JAWHQI010000067.1, read on the forward strand.
GGCAGTGATCACACGCCTTACCCAGGCTCGATTCTAAACTATATATATTTCTCTCTTTTATTTCTCATCCCTTCATGCAATTTATTTTATTATTGCTGATCATATATATTTGTATAGATCTACTGTTTTCAGTAAAAGTTTTAAAAAGAAAATATATCATATTGTATATTAAAAATAGGAATATAAAAGAAAATATTCCAACAGATATTCCGTGATGTGTTTCAAATACCGCATGATTTGTGCTGAATTAGGCTGAATAATTTCAATTTGCCGAGAAGGTTGCGGGTCTGTTTCTGTAGAGGTGGAGGGCGGCCGTTTAGGTATGACCTTGAGCTCTTCTTGCTTAGAGGAGACCTTGATGTTGGAGGAAATAACTGTGTGAGTAATATGATGTCCCACAGGTGTTATGACGACATCCTTATCGCCCACTCCGGCATAGCGACATAAAGCTATAATCAGAGTTGGGAACCACAATTGTTGGCCGGTCTTAGATTCTGCCCTTTCCCGAAGTTGTCTCGCGATTATCCGTCCCACATTAATCTTGATTCCCTTTAGAATACATTAAATAAGCACCGCTCATGAGAATGACAATCGATTTGGATGCTTGGTAGGGAAAATGCTAGTATTAACGAACAAGAGCCAAAAATTTTCTTCACGCTTGAAGCCGGTGGAATGGAGAATTCTCGTAGATTCGTTGGCCCACTCTATACGTGATAAAATGGACAAAGTAGTGTCTACCTCGAGAGGGGATATCGTCTCTACCAATCTCTCATAATTCTGATTATCTAAATTCTCCATGTCAAAGTAATCGTTGATGGCTTCCACCAAATAGTCGATCTCGCTTCCCTTCACAAGTACTATGTCATTTTTCTGAAAGGGATCATTTGAGTAGAACTCATAGACCCAATGTAAAATTGCTTCATCTCTTGGATGGCAACTTGGATGGCAAAAGGAATCCCAGCCTTGATGTCGAATATAATCAAAATATGTAAAGCTCCAACCTCTAACTTCAATGTGAAAACCCCTTTCATATATAAATGGTTTTGACTTGAGAAGCTCATAACGATTTTGGGCTTAATTGCTAACAAAACGAACGTCCTTATGAGAAATCGATTTTCTCTTATTTGTTTTCATGGATGCCATTACAACTCTCAGATGTTCTGACTTGAAGGAGTGAACTTACGGGCAAAATTTTGGCTGCAGGAGTGCGGAGCCTGCGCTTGAAAAGTTGGGACGGGGATAGGGTTGCGCCATAGGGTTTTCGGGGAGTGCCGATCGCCACCCGTGCCAGCTGGTGTTGATCGACGACCGTCGATGTCATTGCGAATCACTCCTGGTTCACTGCAATCAGCGTCCTTCGCCGCCCTTGCCCTAATGCGATGATGGGAGATATCGAAAGTTTCCTTCGCCACTCTTGTTCTAACGCGATTTGGAATGACCGAATTCCTAAAGTGTGAACGCTCCAGTTCAGTTGAACCAACGTCAATCATTAAATTCAAGTTACCGGACAGGAAAATTTTTGTTGCAACAAAATTTTGTTCTTCAATATAAACACAAACATACAAAACTGAATTAAAGTGACCAAACAATTTGTACTCTAAGATTCAATCTACTAAATGCATTAAAATGAAATTAGAAATAACTAAGAGTTGGGTTGCCTCCCGGAAAGCGCCTGATTCTATATCCCGGCAGGACATTCAGGCTTTATTTTGTCATTTCAGTTGGATGAACGACACCAATCGTTCATTATCGCCTCATTGGTAGATTTTCAAGAGCTCTCCATTAACTTTAAATTCGAATTATCTTTCTCATTTAATATGGTGATTGCGCCGTATGGATATACTTCTTTCACTCAGAATGGCCCCGACCAACGAGTTTTTAGTTTTCTGAGAAATTATTTGAGTCGGGAGTTAAATAATAGAAATAATTGTCCGGGTTTAAATTGTTTTCTGTTCAAGCGTTGGTCGTGTCAATTTTTTTGTCTGTTCCTTATAAATCCACGAATTCTCATACGCATTCATCCTTAATTCTTCTAACTCATTCAGTTGTAGAAGTCTCTTCTCTCCCGTGCCTTGAAAATCATAGTTTATTTTCTTAATTGCCCAAAACACTCAATACTCTAATTCCAGGGGTAGATGACAAGCTTTCCCATATACTACCCTATAAGCGGTTAAACCAAAAGGTGTCTTATGCATTGTCATATATGCTCATAAAGCGTCATTAAGCTTTTGAGACCAATCTTTACAATTAATGCTAACAGTCTATGCAAGAATTTTCTTTATTTTGTGGTTAGAGACATCCGCTAAACCATTCGTTTGAGGGTGATATGCTAATGCCACTTTATGTGTGATGCCATACTTCCTTAATAATGTAGCAAATATGTTGTTACAAAGTGACTCCCACCATCACTAATGATAGCTCTTGGTGTGCCAAATCGATTAAAAATATAATTCTTTAAGAAGTATAAAATCACTTTAGCATCATTCTTAGCAGTGGCTATGGCTTCAACCCATTTAGACACATAATCAATGGCGAGAAGAATAAACAGATGACCGTTCGAGTTCACAAAGGGTCCCATAAAGTCTAAGCCCCAAACATCAAAGAGTTCAACTTCTAAGATTACGTTCATTGGCATGGACTCATTTTTCTTAATATTCTCATTTCTTTAACATCGATCACATTGGATAACAAATTCTTTGGAGTCTCAGAATAAAGTAGGCCAAAAGAATCCTGTCTCTAAGATTTTCATCGCCATTCTATCCCCCTTAAAATGACCTCTGTAAGGGGAGTTATTGAAAGTGCACAGTGTGCCTCTGAGAATCCTCTAGACGGGGGGGGGGGGGGGGGGGGGGGGGGGGTGAATAGAGATTTAAATTTATTTCTAACCTAACTGTGCAAGTACAATAAAAACCTAAGTGTTATGCTCCAACAAATACTTATCCAGAATAGAACAATGCTGAAATAAAAGGCAGGAAAACAGTAAAGTAATCTAAGTTATGAGGGACAGCACAGGAAATAGACAATCCAGAAGACACACAGATTTTTTATTGAAGTTCCCCAAAATGTAGGTACTCCCCTCTACTACCACCTGGTAGGAATACACCATCTGTGCCAGAGTCTTTTGGTAAGGAGACTCTTAGAACCAATGATGTTTTGACAAGGAGATCATGAACCACTAGATCTTTTGATAAGGAGATCTTGAAGCACCAGATTTTTGGATAAGGAGATCTTGAACCACCAAATCCTTTGGAAGAGGGATTCTCAAAACTCTGTACAGTTGGGAATGAGAAGGAGAAAGAAAGAAGCGGAGAAGAGGAAGAATTTTGTTTTCAGAATTCTTATGAAGACAGTATGAAGAATAGCTTCTTGAATCTTTCACTAGATCTGCTCTTGATTAACTCATGTTATGATAGTGTTGTATTGCATGAGCTTATGAATGTCAGATCCTTTCTATTTCTGCTTTCTGATTGAACTCTTGGCTGCTATAAGGTTTTGATGATGTGCAACCTTGTTATGTTCTGTTCTGAGAGAGAGGGGAAGCATCAGTTATTTCTTCTCTGTATATATTTCTATTAGGGTTCTTGAGAGAGGGAAAAGAAGAAGAGCAAAGCCCCAATAGAACAGTATAGCCGATTGTAATGAATGCTCCCTTTTCTCTTTCTATTCCTGTCTTTTATTGTTCCACTGCAGATTTGAATTTAATTCCCTTTTTGGTAAGTCCTAAAAAGGTATTCTGCATAAGATAAATTCTCTTTCTTTCCTTCTTTAATTCCCGGCCCGTTCACCAAACATTAAGCTTGTTTCCAAGAAAGCTTTTCTCTGTCCTCTGTTAATTCTTCATTCCATTTGAGGCAATTAAAGAGCCGTTGGGGAACGGTCTTGAGTGAGGTCGGCCATGAGAGAGGGTCCAAAATGACAGTTGAAAAAGTTTTACTTTTCAGACTGAATTCAACGTAGCGTCGAGTTCACTTCCTCTCTTATCGACGCACCTTCGAGTTCTTGTAGGAGCAGCTTCGAATTCATCCTTGCTTTGATTTGAACTCTGCTAGTTGACGTTGCGTCGACATCTTATCGATGTAACCATCGAGTTGAAGGAATGGCTCTGAATTTCATTATCTGTGTAGAGATGAAGTTGACGTTGCGTCGACTTTAGATTGCTTCGACAGATACTTTCTTCAGCGCTGAGTTGAAGTAAAAGCTGCGTCGACTTCTCAAAGTACTTCGACAGGTCCATGGCCTCTACGTTAATATCTATTCGACATAACGTCGACATGAATTACTTCGACAGAAAGGTGAACCACTTGGACTTCTAGTCAGAGTAGCGTCGACAATAACTTGACGCTGCGTCGAATTCTATTCGAAGCAAATGTTAACTTTGCCCAATTTTGCTTCTCTTGATCTGGTCTTGACAACCTAGGTTGAGTGTGACATCCTAAAACATCTAATGACCAGATTACCCTCACTATGCAATGGGTAACTCAATCCTAAGAGATAAAATCACTTTTAGGTAATTTGTTAAGTTAAACCAAATGGGGTTTTCCCAACAATCTCCCTCTATTTATCTTAACAAATTTTACAAATTGAATAAAGTGATTTTACACATTTCTTTTATATAATCAGGAATACATTCAAGACAATATATATAAGAAGATAACAGACTAAAAACATAAGTAATATCATTCAATTGTCAAGAAATATATAGGTCTCCATAGTTGTTTCCTAGGAAGAATAATTTGTTACAGAATACCTGAGATTCATTACTCCTCAGGAGTTCTTCTTTTTCTGCAAAACACTTTTGGGTCAACTTTACTTGGAGAAATCTGCAAGGGCTCATCCTCTTCATCTTCATTAGTAATGTCTTTGGGAAGCTCCCCCTGAGAGAGTGCATTCACTTCAGCCTGTTGGGCAGCTTCCTGAGCAATCTTAGCTACTTGATCTAGCACTGTTTCAATCTGAGGCTCATCCTGAACCACTGTTGTACTTACATCTGTGAAAGTGGAGGTTTAGTTCTTATTCTTATTATTAAAAGATCTTGTTTAAGTTTTACTTCATAGTAATGATATTTATTATATATATGTGGATGTGCTGAGTGAGTAATTAAAACAAGCAGTAGAGATGCATAATAGAAATCATCACAACAACCATGAACAAACAACAAACAACCAGAAGACACAAGATGTATAGTAGTTCCCCTCAACTGGGTACATCTACTCTTCTACCCACTGGTAGGAATCCACTAGGAGGTTGTTGATAAGGTGCACTCACACCAAGAGGTTTTTGATAAGGTGTCCACACACCAAGTGAGCTGTTGATAAGGTGCTCTAACCAAGATGCAGGTTTTTGCTAAGGTGCCCTGTCACCGGGATTAACTTTTGAAGGGAGTTATAACCCTGTACTGGATGGGGTAAGGAAGTAAAATGAAAAACAGAAATTGTAATGTTCTTCTCTGTATAAGAAGACTCTTGAAGATCCAGATGTGGTGTTGAATGGATCTGATGTTGAAGAGCTCTGCCTGTCTGATATGGATTGATGACAGTTCTGGAGGTCTCTCCTTTCAAAAACTTCTTTCTTCTGGTGCAGTGATAATCCTGAGCAAGTAGTTGTGATTTGTGTCTCAAGATGTTTGTAATCTGCAGGAAGATGTTAGCAACCAAAAGTGTGCTATTTTTGTTGTGTCTCGTGTGTTACTTTGCTTTCTCTGTTTTTGTCTCTTTATAATCTGAGAGCCTTTACTTTTAATTTGAATTCTTCTCTCGGGAAGAAGGAGAGAGCTAAGGTCTCTATCAATGCTTTGACTCCTCGAGAAGATAACCTGCTGTTTCTTTTCATTAAAGCTATTCTGCAACGGCTAAGAGGAATAGTCAAAACAAAAGAAAGATAGTGATATAAGGTATTAAAATGATTCAGAGAGAAATTCGTCGATCTCAGCTTGACATTTGTCGGCCTGAGCTCGCCGTCTGATGTACTGAACGATTGTCTCTATCTTGGAATTCGTAGACTACTGAGATGGCTGGATTGAGTTTGTCAAGCGCCGTTCAGAGAATGTCTGGCCGCTGAGATTATTCTGACTGAATTCGTAGAGCGCCGTTCTGATAGAGAATTGTTGAGCGCTGTTCTGATAAAGATTTGTCGAGCGCTATTCTGATAAAGATTTGTCGAGCGCTGGCTGGAATTTGTCGACTGCTGGTTGGCTTGAATTTGTCGAGCGCCGTTCGACATTCATCGAACGCAGAGAGCTTATATTATTTTCTTATGTATATTCTCCGATTCGATTGCATCATATTTAATTTATGTTTTCTTAGTTTTCTTACTTAATGAAATTGATCTAAGTTATTAGATGAATTATTGACAAAAGGGGTGGATCCTAACTCAAATCAAAAGCTAAGGTTCCAACAATCTCCCCCTATTTGAGTTGGGATCCTAAATCAAATTAAAACTAGTGGACTAGTGGTATCCCCCTATTTGGTTTAGGATGCCGTCAGTTTTAATTTTTATCTTCTCCTTTTCTCTCTCACTTGGTTTCTTTGATTTTCTCATTTTCTCTCTCACTTGGCTTTAATAATTTTCATTCTTTTAAAATTATTTGAGCAACTCTACTTTCCTAGATTTTGATTAAAATTTTCAATTGCAGCAACCTTTAATGGATTTTAAGGAATGAAAAGAAACTTTGTCTGATACCTTCCTTCTTAAGAATCCCCTTATCAGAAGAGACTCACACTCAGTGCTTCTGATTATTTCTAATCAATGCAACTACAGTAGAATGCTCAACATAATTTGGAGAAGATCTGTAAGAACATTGAAGTTATCTGACATTCAAATGAATTTTATGTTTAATTAGGAATGGAGTTTAATGGTGAAAAACTTTTTGATACCATTTGAAGGTTCTTTGGGAAATACATGTTTTAAGAACTTTAAAATCTGATTTTTGATACTTATTGAAAGTTTTCTTTTGTAGTCATTAAAATATATGTTTGATATTATTTTAAATTTTTCTTGATAATCATTATGCAATTTAGCCTTAGTTGATTTAGTTTGTGTTTTTGAATAGTTTATGTTTGTTAACATCCTTTTAATTTCTTTGTTTGATTTCATTGAATCTGTTCTACCAATTGTTATTTTAAAAACAGGTTTGTAAATTTTAAAGGTAGGAATGTGATTTAAATTTACCTTATTTGATTTTGCTTCTGCATTTGGATTTTGATATGACCCATTTATGGCCATCATGCAGAAAGCTCTAGCTCTGTGCTCTTTTTCTTTTTCTTCTTCACTCAGATTTATTGATGGTTCTGCATCATAAATACATTTAGTTAAAGTAATGGAAAAAGAGGGTTCATTTACCATCCTAGAGAGGGAGTTACAAATGCTTCTTGCTGAGGAGCAATCATCAATTTCTTGAAAAATGTATTTTGACATTGATTGGGCCCATATCTGCATAGCTTTTGCATTTGCACTTTTCAGTTGTTCTTGATCAGATGAAGAGTTTTGGGAAGAAAGTCCTGTCAAAACAGATTTGTAAATATCTTCATCTATGACATTCATATATAACTTAATTCTAACTTGTCAAAAAGAAAAATTATCCAAATTAAATATGGGTGGATCTGAAAACAGAAAGGTTACTTGTGCCATTTTAGAAAACTATTTTTAACACAAATAAGAACAAGGTGATCTTTGTGATTTCAGGTGTTAGCCTGTATGAAAAATCAACACCCCTCTGATACCAATTGAAAGTGGAGGTTTAGTTCTTATTCTTCTTATTAAAAGATCTTGTTTAAGTTTTACTTCAAAGTAATGATATTTATTATATATATATGTGGAGGTGCTGAGTGAGTAATTAAAACAAGCAGTAGAGATGCATAAAAGAAATCAGCACAACAACCATGAACAAACAACAAACAACCAGAAGACACAAGATGTATAGTAGTTCTCCTCAACTGGGTACATATACTCTTCTACCCACTGGTAGGAATCCACTAAGAGGTTGTTGATAAGGTGCCCTCACACCAAGGGGTTTTTGATAAGGTGTCCACACACCAAGTGAGCTGTTGATAAGGTGCTCTTGTTGGATCTTACGGCGCCCTTAGAGGGGGGGGGGGGTGAATAAGGGAATAAAAATTCTTTTTATAATTTTAAGAAAATTACTAAATTGTTTTATAATATGCGAAGGTAAAATAACAATTTAGCTAAATGAATAGAAAATTATGAATTTGCAATTTTAGAAATAAGTACTAAATTATTTTATGATGAAAGAGATTGAAATGAACAATTTAGATTTAGAATTGAAAACTTAGAACACAATATAATAGAGATTACGCCAAGTGATAGAAATCAAGTAAACACAAAAGAGACATGATTATATTATATGACAAAGTGTTTACATAAATTTGATTTCTATATCGCTAGAAATCGGAGGCGTACAAATGTAAATTTCTTTTTGTTTACCAATCCTTCTCCCAAGGATCGGAAGGCTATCACTTGTCTCTCCCTAGACCAAGCCCAAGCCTATCCTCTAGATCTTCCCAAGATCTAGACGTAGCACACAAGGCCACGATTTCCCACTAAGCCACGCAAGGACTTGGACGCTCCGCACAAGGAAGCGATTTTCCCCTAATCCATGCAAGGACTTAGACGCTCCGCACAAGGAAGCGATTTTCCCTACCAATACAAAGTAAAATGTATATAAATGAAAATACAAGATAAAATAAGAACTTCCTAGAAATTCAGATCTCTGAAAGGTAGGTTGAAGCCTCGAGATGATAGTTGATGTAGAAGCGCGTCCGATCTCGTCTTCAATTTCAAACCTTCTCAGCAAAAATGGGAGTTCTTGAGGTTCTGGAGCTCTCTGGTTCGTATACACTCAGGAAGGGACTTGGAATTCTCAAATCTGTGAATGCACGAACACAAGGAGTCAATTTATAGAAAATCGCTGTCGCCTGGGCGACATCGACTGTCGGAATTTTCCGACAGCGCTAAACTGCCGCTGGAGTGCCGTCGTGCGGGCAGTTGCTGTAACCGCCGAGCTGTCGCCTGGGTGACATCGATGTTGGAATTTCGACAGCGCAAAACTGCCGGTCGTGGTGGTGTCGTGGGCAGTTGTTGAAACTTCCAAGCTGTCGCCTGGGCGACATCGCTGTCGGATTTCCGACAGCTCAAAACTGCCTTTCGTCGTGCTGCCGTGGAGGGAAGTAGTTGTAACTTCTCTGCTGTCGCTTGGGCGACATCAGCTGTCGGAATTTTCCGACAGTGAAATTTTCCTACATTCAAATTTAGCTCCAGCAGAAATGTGAACATCTCATACATGTTACCTGCACCCCATTAATAAAAATAGAATCAAATACATTCGGGATTTGTTATTCTCAAACCGGACGAGTGCGGAACGCATGCTCCAACAATCTCCCCCTTTTGATAATAACAAATCCTTATACTAAGAAATCGAATAAATCCTATATAGATAGTGACAAGTACATTATGTATGCACAAGTGTGAACTTATGATCTTCATGTTCTCCCCCTTAATATGATCTCCCCCTTAATATGATCTCCCCCTTAATATTAGCTCCTTCTAAAATTATTCTCCCCCGACTTATAAACTCCCCCTACATGAAAGCTCACTTAATTAATTAAGTAATTTAAGTGATTTAAGTGATTTCTTAGTATCTTCTCCCCCTTTGATATTATCAAAAGTAATGAATATAGGGATGAGTGTATATCGTTGAAGATAGGTAAGGAACCATTTATTGAAGGATTTTCATGATCGAGCATATGTTAATGTATGCACCTCCTATATGATTACCCCCCCTACAAATTTACCAATTTTTTTAGTTTAATATCATTATAATGCACTCCCCCTAAATCTTAGATTTATGCAATTTAATCTCCCCTTTTGGTAGAATCAAAAGAGGGTTTAGGTGAGGGTAGTAAGGAGGCATTTCTTATAAATGATAAAGAGTTTAAGCATAGCATATATAAGAGATTTCAAATAAAAAGATAAGAGTTGGAAGCAAGCGGAAGATTATAATAAACATATTTTTGTAAGCATGAAAAGCATAAGTAAAAATATGAGTTTTAGTTCAAAATTGAAAGATGTTTAAACCTTGTTGAAATCTCAAAAAAAATTTCATAAAAATACCAAGCATGAAATGAACATATCAAAGAGATATTATACTACAATGTTACTTAATTTAAAGTTCAAGAGATACCAAAACATTGTAGATATCATGCTAGGTTATCTAGTGCATTTTTCTATAAAGCGTAGTATAGATAAAGCATTAGAATCCAATACTCATGAGAAGAAGTGTTATGAAAGATAATGATGTGCACATAAGTGTATTTTGGGCAATGTTAACAATTGATTTAAATCATCAAAATACAAGACATATGTAAAGTAAAGTGCACAATAAAACACAAGTAAATTGCTTTCACACACTTTTAATGCACAAAATTTTTAACAAAGTGGTGTAATAAACAAAGTTTGCACAAGACACTTTACTATTCTTTCCAAGGTGCTCAACCTCACAATGCTTATGAAGACTTATCAGGAGGTTCAAGTAGTGCTTGGTGGAGGTATATTTGTCTACATATATAATTTTTGTTCACATTTGTGAGACAACATTCTCCGAATACACTTGTTTTGCAAACCAAAATTTTTAACTTAACCACTTTTCTAAATTTCATAAGTGCAATTCAAATGTAGTGTAGGCAATAAACTTATGCAAGTTTTAATTCATTGTACAAATACAATACACAAGCAAGCATTTTTAGATTTAGACACACATGTTGATTACCAAAATAAGTGAGTGAAATGTATCATTAACAATCATAAAACATTTACTCATACTTAGAGGCATGCTAAGCTTGTATCTACACATTTTTCAATACAATTGATGCACTTTAAATAGATATATCAAAGCATGATAAGCAAAACAATGTTCATAGTAATTTGAAGAAATAAGGTTTAACATTGTAAATAATTCTAAATAATATAATTCATACATGCTTGATATTTGACAATAAAGATCATACAGTTTTTTTTGTTTTATCATTTCTTTAAATCAAATGAAAACAGAAAATCACAAAAACATATTTTTGTAATTTTTGAATTTTAAATTTTTGTAGTAAATTTTTCATAATATAAAGAAAATGAAAATAAAATAAACAGAAACACAAAATTAGATTTGCACACATAAACTAACATATTTTTGTGGATTTTTAGAAATTTTAAATTTCTGATTATTGATTTTGATTAAGTGTCCTTAAAGTAGTTCCATGCTGAAATTTTAGAATTTTTGGAGATCTCTAGGTGGATCAAATTTGCATGAAACTTTGGCTTTTCAAATTCTTGTGTTTTACAAAACCATTTAAACATGAAGATATAAACTATGAAGACACAAGAGGACATTTTTTTATTAAACAGCCCATAATATGCATGATTTAAGTGATAAGTAAATAAAATGATCATGCAAAGAGTAATATAAGTACGTCCTAAGATTAAAGATTACCCCGACTAAATGTCTACACCCTAGCCCCATACTAAGTGACGGATGGGCATGAGGAGCTGCACGCATGCCATAGGTTGGGGTGTTAGTCCCATATGCACACACTAGAGAACACTCAACCTAGCACTCTTTCCCCCCAGTGCCTCGCAAAGCCCCACTGGAACCCTCCTCGGTTAAGGACAAGACATGTCTTATAAGTTAGGTCTCTAATGCATACAACCCTACGCCCCCGCTATTGTGAGATATGAAGTCATAGGTGAAATAATCTTTTGGAAAACCTATGCTTTTAAATCTAAGGGTTGATATATAAACTATGGGTTTTGTTTAATGTAATGAGTTATATAAAGCCGCATAGTTTATCTACTTTTATGAGATGACGATATGAGATAACTAGCACAATTACTAATATTCAATAAGTGATAAAGCTAGTATGATGATTTTTGGGTTTAAAGTCATGTCATAAGATTAATATTAATATTGCATGTATTCCAAAATAGAATTTCAAATTATAGATCTAGAATGGAGTGATGATTTAGTTTGATTTATACTTTCATTACAAAGTTGATTCTAGAGTCTACAAATATGAGAGATACATGCAATCACTAGCAAAGCAGATCAATACATCAAATAATGTAAAGAAAACATTATTCATAATTTTTATCATAAGATTCATAATTCCTATTATCGATTTAAGATATGTCTTGATAGAACATGAATTATGATTTATGATTAAAGAGAATTTTTGCATAGAATATATGTTAGATCATCATGATGTGTGTAAATTTTAATTCTTCTAGACTTATGACAATATGAATTGGTGATTTTCGTTTGAATGAGCACGTTTGAATTGTAAGTCTAGAAAATGATGATCAAGCTATCATATCAAAGACAAAGATCACAAATATATAGTTTTGAAATAAAATGCCATTCAATAATTGAATTTATTGATCTTTGGTTTTGCATGATAATATATGATTCATGAAATAATATTCATAAATATTCTAATGATTAATTCATAAACTATGTGTTTGTTGGAATTTTAGTATTCTATATAATTTCAAATCACATAGTTATCATGATATTTTAATAACATTGTAAATGTTATACCTAGCATATAAATTTAAGCACAAATTAAGAAGTGATGCTAGAATGATACATTTGAATGCAATGTTATTACATAGAATTAATGGAGATAATGTTGCATGTAATATGAGATGTTTACAAATTAACTTTCTTTAGACCTATAATGAAATGATTAAACTTTTGATTTGATCTTAATGATATAAGATGATTCTAAGGTCTAAATTACATGCAAACAATGGTAACACACATCACACATACTATCTAAATTAATATATGAAATAATTATACATAGGATATCATGTGATGAAAAAAATCCTTAAACACAGAAATTTCCAAATCAAGAGAACTAAGATAGCATTTAAAAATGGAGTTGAAATTGGGCAAATTGACAGCACCAAACAAACTTAAATGGGCAAGTTTAGTTTGCCGATAGATGGAGATTTCTGTGCTCTTTCTGAAAAGATATTAAACGCGAAAAACGGACGAGCGTATCAAAAGATATGGCTATTTGAAGTTTTGATCAAAAACTTGCTTTTTGAAAGATTAAGCATGCGTTTAGATGAATTTTTGTTTGCGATTTTATTTGATAATATTTTTCATAATCAAATGCAGCAAATAACATAGAAAGTAATCAAACTGTTGCGCATTTTAATTTTTAGCTTAAGCCCTTTTAATAAACCAATTAAATCCATTTCTAAAATTAATTTTATTAGTCTTGAAAAATAGTTTCAATATTCTAATTATAATGTTAATTCAAGACATTGATGGGTAAAGGATTTAAAAGGATATATATAACAAAAAAAAATGAGAGGTAGGTCTCTTTTAAAAATCATATGACTTAATGTTCAATTTTAATTCAATTTGATTTGATAAACATTAGGCTTAATATGTGAAAGTCATATTTCATAAAATATAGAGGGACCATAAGCATTTTGGATCAATAAATACAAAAACAAACAAAAGAAAAAGAAATAAAGCACATCATGAAGTAGAGTATTGATATTTCATTTTTAATTATTTCTACTTCATGCAAATGAAAGATACTAAATGATAAGAGATTTAGGTATCCAAAATTGAACATGTGTAATGGTTCCTTTGGGCACCCAAATATGTCGTGATGGCTTTTGAGAAGATAATGATGAATGAGCCTTTTTAATTAATGTTGATATGTCATTTTTCTTTATGGGTCTCCATTCATACATTGGTTGTTTATTACTTAAATCCATATAATGACTATGTGAATTGTTTGAAAAATAATTCATTGGAGGTTTATGTTTATTTAAATTATTTTTCAAAATAGCTTGATGTTGATAATCATAATGTTTTTTATTATATGGATTGTTTAAAATTTTATAAGAGTGATTGTCTTTCTTTAGAAGTGATTGTTGAAAAAGTGGATTACAATATGTTTTAGAAGATTGATCATTATTTTGATGATTTTCATTTCCACTCTTTCTTATAGACATACTCTTGTAATATAATGGATAATATTTTATATTTTGATTTTCATGAAAAGGAGTTTTTAAGTTTGAGTCATGATTGAAAATATATTGAGACTTATAATAGTGACTCTTAAGAATTTTGTGAGGGTCATAATTCTTTTTGAAACTTAACTCCTTTTGAGTTGATGTATGAAAATGATCCTTTTTAGAAATGATTTTGTAAGTTAATTTATCCTTGTTATTCAAAATCTTAGGATGAGATTCATTAGATGACATTTGAAATTTTTCAACAAAAGATTTTAATTGTATTAACTTACAGGATAAAACATCATTTTCAATTAACAATTTTTCATTATGCCTTTTAGAAATTAAGAGCCCTTTTTCAATTTCCTTGAATTTTTCTTTTAATAAATTGCAATTAAGACAAGGAATAGGAATTTCAACTAAAGAGCATGAAAGAGAATTTAACACATCAATATTTGATTCTACGTTATCGTTTGCTTTTAAAGATTTATTTTCTAAACGTAATTTGGAATTAGCAATTTTTAATTTTATAATTTTACGTTTAGCAATTTTAAGCATACGAGATGTAGAAATAGAATTCGTTACAAAAAGAGAAGTTTTTGATTTTCTTACCTTGCAATTGTTTCCGTCTTCTCTTTTGCTTGATGTGTTGCCAACAAATGAGTCCAATATTGTGATGTTGTATTCTTCTTCCTCCAAGCATAAGTCCTCATCGATTTCTTCTCTTGGATCCATAAGAAATTCCTAGTAATTTGAAGAAATAAGGTTTGAAGAAATAAGGTTTGAAGAAATAAGATTTTATTTGATAATATTTTTCATAATCAAATGCAGCAAATAACATAGAAAGTAATCAAACTGTTGCGCATTTTAATTTTTAGCTTAAGCCCTTTTAATAAACCAATTAAATCCATTTCTAAAATTAATTTTATTAGTCTTGAAAAATAGTTTCAATATTCTAATTATAATGTTAATTCAAGACATTGATGGGTAAAGGATTTAAAAGGATATATATAACAAAAAAAAATGAGAGGTAGGTCTCTTTTAAAAATCATATGACTTAATGTTCAATTTTAATTCAATTTGATTTGATAAACATTAGGCTTAATATGTGAAAGTCATATTTCATAAAATATAGAGGGACCATAAGCATTTTGGATCAATAAATACAAAAACAAACAAAAGAAAAAGAAATAAAGCACATCATGAAGTAGAGTATTGATATTTCATTTTTAATTATTTCTACTTCATGCAAATGAAAGATACTAAATGATAAGAGATTTAGGTATCCAAAATTGAACATGTGTAATGGTTCCTTTGGGCACCCAAATATGTCGTGATGGCTTTTGAGAAGATAATGATGAATGAGCCTTTTTAATTAATGTTGATATGTCATTTTTCTTTATGGGTCTCCATTCATACATTGGTTGTTTATTACTTAAATCCATATAATGACTATGTGAATTATTTGAAAAATAATTCATTGGAGGTTTATGTTTATTTAAATTATTTTTCAAAATAGCTTGATGTTGATAATCATAATGTTTTTTATTATATGGATTGTTTAAAATTTTATAAGAGTGATTGTCTTTCTTTAGAAGTGATTGTTGAAAAAGTGGATTACAATATGTTTTAGAAGATTGATCATTATTTTGATGATTTTCATTTCCACTCTTTCTTATAGACATACTCTTGTAATATAATGGATAATATTTTATATTTTGATTTTCATGAAAAGGAGTTTTTAAGTTTGAGTCATGATTGAAAATATATTGAGACTTATAATAGTGACTCTTAAGAATTTTGTGAGGGTCATAATTCTTTTTGAAACTTAACTCCTTTTGAGTTGATGTATGAAAATGATCCTTTTTAGAAATGATTTTGTAAGTTAATTTATCCTTGTTATTCAAAATCTTAGGATGAGATTCATTAGATGACATTTGAAATTTTTCAACAAAAGATTTTAATTGTATTAACTTACAGGATAAAACATCATTTTCAATTAACAATTTTTCATTATGCCTTTTAGAAATTAAGAGCCCTTTTTCAATTTCCTTGAATTTTTCTTTTAATAAATTGCAATTAAGACAAGGAATAGGAATTTCAACTAAAGAGCATGAAAGAGAATTTAACACATCAATATTTGATTCTACGTTATCGTTTGCTTTTAAAGATTTATTTTCTAAACGTAATTTGGAATTAGCAATTTTTAATTTTATAATTTTACGTTTAGCAATTTTAAGCATACGAGATGTAGAAATAGAATTCGTTACAAAAAGAGAAGTTTTTGATTTTCTTACCTTGCAATTGTTTCCGTCTTCTCTTTTGCTTGATGTGTTGCCAACAAATGAGTCCAATATTGTGATGTTGTATTCTTCTTCCTCCAAGCATAAGTCCTCATCGATTTCTTCTCTTGGATCCATAAGAAATTCCTCGTTGATTTCTCTCTTAGATTTATCATCCTCCAAGAATGAGTCCTTGTCGATTTCTTCTCTTGGATCCATAAGGAATTCCTCTTGTTCATCATCTGTAGAAGGAAGACTATAAGTATTCTCAAGAAATTTCCAAACTTCATAAGCAGTAGGAAGTGTATAAATAAGTTTGAAAATATTTTGATCTAATGCACAATATAGACTATTCATAGATTTGGCATTTAAAAACATTTCATTTTTATTTAAAATACTTGGGGGCCTTTTAAATATAATATTCCATACTTCCATATCCAAAGATTTAAGAAATTTTTGCATTAAAAATTTCCACCCATTATAATTTTTCCCTTCAAATAAAGGTGGTGCTAAAGATTTTTCATTTATAAGAAAATTTCCCCTATTAGTAGAAGCGAGATCATGAGACGCCATTATTCCTGGTTTTTAAACCGTTTGGAATAACCTGCTCTGATACCACTTGTTGGATCTTACGGCGCCCTTAGAGGGGGGTGAATAAGGGAATAAAAATTCTTTTTATAATTTTAATAAAATTACTAAATTGTTTTATAATATGCGAAGGTAAAATAACAATTTAGCTAAATGAATAGAAAATTATGAATTTGCAATTTTAGAAATAAGTACTAAATTGTTTTATGATGAAAGAGATTGAAATAAACAATTTAGATTTAGAATTGAAAACTTAGAACACAATATAATAGAGATTACGCCAAGTGATAGAAATCAAGTAAACACAAAAGAGACATGATTATATTATATGACAAAGTGTTTACATAAATTTGATTTCTATATCGCTAGAAATCGGAGGCGTACAAATGTAAATTTCTTTTTGTTTACCAATCCTTCTCCCAAGGATCGGAAGGTTATCACTTGTCTCTCCCTAGACCAAGCCCAAGCCTATCCTCTAGATCTTCCCAAGATCTAGACGTAGCACACAAGGCCACGATTTCCCACTAAGCCACGCAAGGACTTGGACGCTCCGCACAAGGAAGCGATTTTCCCCTATGCCACGCAAGGACTTAGACGCTCCGCACAAGGAAGCGATTTTCCCTACCAATACAAAGTAAAATGTATATAAATGAAAATACAAGATAAAATAAGAACTCCCTAGAAATTCAGATCTCTGAAAGGAAGGTTGAAGCCTCGAGATGATAGTTGATGTAGAAGCGCGCCCGATCTCGTCTTCAATTTCAAACCTTCTCAGCAAAAATGGGAGTTCTTGAGGTTCTGGAGCTCTCTGGTTCGTATACACTCAGGAAGGGACTTGGAATTCTCAAATCTTTGAATGCACGAACACAAGGAGTCAATTTATAGAAAATCACTGTCGCCTGGGCGACATCGACTGTCGGAATTTTCCGACAGCGCTAAACTGCCGCTGGAGTGCCGTCATGCGGGCAGTTGCTGTAACCGCCGAGCTGCCGCCTGGGCGACATCGATGTCGGAATTCCGACAGTGCAAAACTGCCGATCGTGGTGGTGTCGTGGGCAGTTGTTGAAACCTCCAAGCTGTCGCCTGGGGGACATCGCTGTCGGATTTCAGACAGCTCAAAACTGCCTTTCGTCGTGCTGCTGTGGAGGGATATAGTTGTAACTTCTCTGCTGTCGCCTGGGCGACATCAGCTGTCAGAATTTTCCGACAGTGAAATTTTCCTACATTCAAATTTAGCTCCAGCAGAAATGTGAACATCTCATACCTGTTACCTGCACACCATTAATAAAAATAGAATCAAATACATTCGGGATTTGTTATTCTCAAACCGGACGAGTGCGGAATGTATGCTCCAACAGCTCTAACTAAGATGCAGGTTTTTGCTAAGGTTCCCTATCACCGGGATTAACTTTTTAAGGGAGTTATAACCCTGTACAGGATGGGGTAAGGAAGTAAAATGAAAAACAAAAATTGTAATGTTCTTCTCTGTATAAGAAGACTCTTGAAGATCCAGATGTGGTGTTGAATGGATCTGATGTTGAAGAGCTCCTCCTGTCTGATATGGATTGATGACAGTTCTGGAGGTCTCTCCTTTCAAAAACTTCTTTCTTCTGGTGCAGTGATAATCCTGAGCAAGTAGTTGTGATTTGTGTCTCAGGATGTTTGTAATCTGCAGGAAGATGTTAGCAACCAAAAGTGTGCTATTTTTGTTGTGTCTCGTGTGTTACTTTGCTTTCTCTATTTCTGTCTCTTTATAATCTGAGAGCCTTTACTTTTAATTTGAATTCTTCTCTCTGGAAGAAGGAAAGAGCTAAGGTCTCTATCAATGCTTTGACTCCTCGAGAAGATAACCTGCCGTTTCTTTTCATTAAAGCTATTCTGTAACGGCTAAAATATTAATTGATCTGCAATGGCTAAGAGGAATAGTCAAAACAAAAGAAAGATAGTGATATAAGATATTAAAATGATTCAGAGAGAAATTCGTCGATCTCAGCTTGACATTTGTCGGCCTGAGCTCGCTATCTGATGTACTGAACGATTGTCTCTATCTTGGAATTCGTAGACCGCTGAGATGGCTGGATTGAGTTTGTCGAGCGCCGTTCAGAGAATGCCTGGCCGCTGAGATTATTCTGACTGAATTCGTCGAGCGATGTTCTGATAGAGATTTGTCGAGCGCTGTTCTGATAAAGATTTGTCGAGCGCTGTTCTGATAAATATTTGTCGAGCGCTAGCTGGAATTTGTCAACCGCTGGTTGGCTTGAATTTGTCGAGCGCCGTTCGACATTCGTCGAATGCAGAGAGCTTATATTATTTTCTTGTGTATATTCTCCGATTCGATCGCATTATATTTAATTTATGTTTTCTTAGTTTTCTTACTTAATGAAATAAATCTAAGTTATTAGATGAATTATTGACAAAAGGGTGGATCCTAACTCAAATCAAAAGCTAAGGTTCCAACAAGCTGCCATTTCAGTATCCAAATTTCTTTGAACATCTGGAGCAATCTCCCCCTGAATTACTGGAAGCTCCCCCTGATTTGCTTCTACTCTTTCTTCCTCATTCTGCTTTTCTGGAGTAGACTCTCCCTGATCTGCAGGCTCCTCTGGATCTATGCATCTTGAAAGATAGTGACTTTCTCAGGAGCAGAAGCTTCATTAGCATCACCTTTATCCTGTCTACTCAAATCTAGGACAGGTCTTTCTTCCTCCAAAATGTTATCCCCCTTCTTAACCTTGCTGGACAGAGAGGTTAAGAACTCTTTTGTGACCATGGAGGAAGACACAAAATCCTTTAGACCCTGGAAGGCTCTTTTTGAGTTTAACAGTTCAGCCTCCATTTGGGAGTACTTCCTGTCAAATTTCTTTGCTTGGGAAGCCACCAGGTCTGCAAATGTGGAGGAGGCAATGCCAACTGTCTTTGAGATGATTTGCTCGAGATCAATTGTAGGGATATGAGAGGTAGATGGAGGAGGTGATAGAGGGAATTCTTCTTGGATAGGGGAGAGAGCCTGATAGGTTTTGGGAGAAATATGAAGAGGTGGTGGTGGAGGTGGAGAAAAAATGGATGGAAGCTGATGAGGAATTTGGGGAGATGGCTCTAGGTCTGATGGGGATTGGTGTTGTTGTTGTTGTTGCTGTTGAGATGGAATATCCTCCTGAAGGGGATCTGGAACAGTGTCCAATGGAGGTGGAGAGAGAGGAGGAGGGATGTTATCCCTTGGAGGGTCTGGTATTTGCCTATCTGGCTCTTGAGGAGGAGGAGATGGAGGAGGTGAGGCTAGAGCTTGACGAGGCTTCTATGTTCATTCTTTTCCCTTGTGGAATTGGCACACCCTTGGACTTGCACACTGCTGGGTAGTGGTGGAGAAGCACTTGGCTCATAACTCTCATGTAAGCATTTTCTTTATGGGCATACTTATGCCCAATCATCCTTAAGAGGCATTTCTCCCAATTGATCCTTTTCTTCATAACTAGAGCTCCCATTATTTGAATTTGTTGCTTTGGAACAGCATCATGTGCTGATATTTTACATAGCAGCACCTTCCCTACAATATCTGCAAGGAATCTATATTCTTCCCCAAGGTCCATCTTCTTCAGATTGATGGGCTTGTCCTTCTTGAACTGCATAATCTCCAGGGCCCTCTTAGTCTCATCCCCTGTTAATTCATCTGACTCATTTCCAGGAAGAAGATCATATGTTTGGTTCAATATGTCCTCTGTTAGATGAACATCTGTGTCAGATACTTTTCACATAAGAGAACCATCCTCTCCTATCTGAACATTATCTTTAAACTATGTTAGCTCGATATCCAGGATCTTGCATCTTGTGGATATCAGCTTGGTTAAACCAGCATCTTGGAATAGGCCAAGAATGGCCTTGAATCTCTCGGCAGCTGCGCTGAACGAATCAACATCCACATCAAAACCTGAGTTAACCTTGGGTGGAGCCATTCGATTGATGGTACCTGAAAACACAAAGAGAAACGAGAGAGAGAGAGGCATAAGAGAGCTGAAGAACAAGAGAGTAAGAGAGCAAGGAGAGAAAAATTCGAAAGAGTAAATGTTTCGACGCAGTAATTGCTTAAAAGCAGATGAATAACCGCAACTTAGGGTTTAGGTCGACGCACCTTCGATAAGACTTATTATTTGGCGCGCAAAGCTGAGTCGGGATTGCTTCTAGAAGCAAGTCTGCGCGCGCTGTTATATCGACGTTGCGTCGACTAGTATTCGACGTAATCCAGTCGACGTAATCACATTCTGGAGTAAGTTCAACAACCCTCAAGTCGACGTAGTCCAGTCGATGTCACGTCGATTTTAAATCGATGCAACCTCGACTTTGATCAGCGACCAATAATACTACGCATGCGTCGAAACAAACTCGACGTTGCGTCGAGATCTATTCGAATTTTCTACTCTGAGTGCTTCTTAATGCTGGCGTCGAGTAGAAGTTGATGGTACGTCGACTTTTATTCGACGCACCTCTGAATGAACAGATCTATTTCCTTAGAAAACTCTTGTTGTTTTTCCCAACAATTACATTTATTGAAAATAGATTGTAATATAAATTTAATAATCATTATGAAAGATTCAAGGCAGAAATCACTCCCTTGAATAAATCTTGTTCCTTAATCAAGACCTACATCTTTTCTTCCCACTCCATTTTCTCCTGAGTGGGACCCTACCGAATCCTGCACAGGTAATTCAAACATTAGAAGGGACCCAGGTTACCTTGGGCCCTTTGCTTTTACCATTGTAGGGTTTTATGAAAGAACAGAAGGGTCTTTCATGATACCCTTTGGGATGATAAGGAATGGGTTTCCCAAACCTATGTTTGTTGTTCTGATATTTAAAATGTGTGTAGAATGTATCTAGGTACAAGAAATCAGCAGAATGTTTTATTATTCTAGGTTTTGCTTTAGCCTTTTGGTTGCTGTTATTTGACATCTTTACATTGTTCTTACCTAGGGGTCTTTATTTCCTATTCAGATTTACTTGATTAGGTTTATCTATCTTATCTGGATGACTATTAACATTACCCTTGGATGATGCACACTTCTCACTTGGTTGGTACTCACTAGGTCTAACAAATGACATTGGATTTTTCCAGGCAGGTTTTGTTGGGTTTTCTACATACCGTTCAAAATGATATTAACACATCAAAATGTGCGCAGCGGAAGAAACAAAACTAGAACAACCCAAAGAGTTTCGGATCTTGCGATTTCATGAATCAAGAAATGCAAAAGCAATACATTGCAATACCTGAAGGGGATAGAGTCAATACTCAACGGAGGTGCTCCACAACTGAAATCCAGAGAACAGTCGATGAGTCCCAAGCGCTGAAATGGAACAGCGCCTCTACGGATGTCCACACGAGGGAAAGGAGAACCCTAGCTTCTTGTCGCATAAGAACTAGGTCGGAGAAGAAGAGTCCTCTACATCTCCCACGAACTGCTAGGTCCAACATCAGGGATAGGCGGCAGCGGCGTCGGGGTGCAGAAATGGCCGATCGGAACTCTTCCGTCGCACACGTCGGAACTCTTCCGTCGCACACGTCGGAACTCTTCCGTCGCCTTCTCTGATTCGCACAAGGATCGCTTCTTTAGGGTAAAAAATTGTATTCTATTTATACCCAGGCGAGAGAGAGAGAGGCTATCCGCACATCCACGACTTAGATTGGAGTAAACAGATTTTGTCGAGTGAACATTTCACTGAAGAAATTCGTCGAGTAACAAACTGAATTCGTCGAGTAAAATAGAATTCGTCGAGTGAACCTTTCACTAACAAATTCGTCGAGTAACAAATGATTCGTCGAGTAGTCATAACTACCTGTGGAGCATCCAGTGGACTCGACCATACTCCAATAAGTCATAGGATTGGTCCTTCACTCATATCCAATATGAGTAAGGCCAACACAATTATTCCTCCAACTTCTCCAAACACTCTTGTGTGTGAACCCATAGGCTCATATCGCATTGGCAGCGAGGCTAGATGCTTGATTACTTCCAGATCACCTTGGAAGCACCAACAGTCTCCCACTTGATCTTGAATGTATCAAACAAAAGTCTCACAAATAATGAGCGGCATCTAGCAATACATCATTGTTACCCAAGCAACAAGAATTCATAACTCAACAAGCCTGTCTTGACCAATGTACCTGTGTTGTCATGTTCCTTTGTCCCTTACATCTGGATAGAACTAGAGGCATGGACCGTGTCACCCTCATAATTGTTCAATCCTAATTTCTTGATCTAGAATAGACCTTAAGAGAGTGGTAAGCTCAATATCACATATTGGCTCAACCCAGCATGGCCATGCATTTCTCAGTCTTATTCCATCAAGGGGCCCATGGATGTAACTCCTATCATAAAGGAGGACAAATCACATATCTGTCCACACACAAACACCCAAATGAATCGTAACATACCCAATAACCACCCTTATCATCAACCTTTCTCAAGGAAGAATTTAGATGGCATCAAAGTACGCTCTTCCTCACTTGATGAATGTTGTGACTTCAGGTCAAAGAACTACAAACACCATTGTTAGTTGAGACCTACTTGTGACACGTTCATATAACAATCCACAAAGTAGTCTCAAGGTGGGTCTGTCCAGTACAACTTGTTCACTAACAAGTACCCATGTGATGACTTGATATCACAATATCATGACCTATGAGAATCGGTCATCAGTCAATGAACATGCTAGTCTTAACGTATTATCATTTCCCTTTAACTTCTAAGATGATACTCCGACTAGGGACCATTTAAGAATGAAGCTTCTTGTTGAACATAGGCCCTCACATTCAAGTCACGTACTTGAATTTCTATGGAAGCAAATATTCTAAGGGCATTTATTATGCTAATTAATCTATCAAATAGAAACTATTGACAAAACAATAAGAACTTGCCATAAATGTAAAACGAAAAACACAGTACATATCACAATTCATCAAATGAATAAACAACCAACAAATATACAATCCACAAGGCTCCCACTAAAGATGATCATTCAGGTATCTAATACCCATTGATCTAACATGGCCATCATGCTTCTTTAGCCCAAGAGGCTTTGTCAGTGGATCCGTTATGTTTTCTTCAGTCGGTACTCTGAAAATGTTCATATCTCCTCGATCGATAATCTCTCGAATAAGATGGAACCGTCGAAGTATGTGCTTGGAGCGCTGATGAGATCTAGGTACCTTAGTTTGGGCTATTGCACCATTATTGTCACAGTAGAGAACTACGGGACCAACAATGCTAGGAACTACACCAAGATCGCTGAAGAATTTCCTAATCCACATAGTCTCCTTCGCCGCATTTGCAGCAGCGATATACTCGGCCTCATTCGTAGAATCGGCAACTGACCCTTGCTTGGAACTCTTCCAGCTTATAGCTCCTCCATTAAGGCAAAATACAAAACCTGATTGGGACTTTGAATCATCCCTATCAGTCTGGAAGCTAGCATCCGTGTAACCATTTACAATGAGCTCTTCCTCTCCACCATACACCAAGAACATATCCCTAGTCCTTCTCAAATACTTTAGGATATTCTTGACAGCAATCCAGTGACCATCATCGGGATCAGACTGATACCTGCTCGTCATGCTTAAACCATAAGAGACATCGGGTCGAGTACACAACATTGCATACATGATTGATCCAATTGTCGAAGCATATGGAATCAACTTCATGCGGTCCTTATCTTCCAAATATTTAGGACACTGGTCCTTAGAGAGACTCACACCATGAGACATGGGTATGAATCCCTTCTTGGACTCAAGCAAGCTGAACCGCTTCAGCACCTTCTCAATGTAGGTACTTTGGGTCAAACCCAGAAACTTCTTCGATCTATCTCTATAGATCTTAATGCCAAGTATGTAAGTTGCTTCGCCCAAGTCTTTCATAGAAAAATAGCTCCCTAGGTTGTTCGTAACAACTTGCAGGGTCAGAATGTCATTTCTGATCAGCAGTATGTCATCCACATATAATATCAAGAAAACAACAATGCTCCCACTAATCTTCTTGTAAACACAAGGCTCGTCTTCATTCTTGATGAAATCAAACTCTTTGATCTTCTCATCAAAACGTAGATTCCAACTTTGGGAAGCTTGTTTCAATCCATAAATGGGTCGATTCAACTTGCATATTTTAGTGGTTTCACTTGGAGATACAAAACCCTCAGGTTGTGTCATATACACTTCCTCAAGGAGGTTTCCATTAAGGAAAGCCGTTTTGACATTCAATCGCCAGATCTCGTAGTCATAATACGCAGCAATAGCAAGTAGAATTCTTATGGACTTGACCATGGCAACAAGGGAAAAGGTCTCATCATAGTCAACACCATGAATTTGCCTGAAACCTTTAGCCACCAGCCAGCCTTTGAATGTATGTACATTCTCATCCATGTCGGTCTTCTTCTTGAAGACCCACTTGCACCCTATGAGTCTTACCCCTTCAGGTGGTTCCACCAAGGTCCAAACTTGATTTATATACATGGAGTCCACTTCAGATTTCATGGCCTCAAGCCACGTCTCGGAGTCCGGTCCATTCATAGCATCTTGGTAGGTTGCAGGCTCATCATCATGATCCATAAGCAACACATTACCTATTTGAGACACGAGAAATCCATATCTCCCAGGCTCAAATCTTGGTCTACCAGATCTACGTATGACTTATGTTTCTTGAGCAAACTCTCTAGCTACAACTTCTTGTAGTCCTTGCTCATGTTCCAATTATGGTTCGTTCATTGTTTGTGGTTCTTGAACTTCTTTAAGTTCTACCTTTGCCGTCTTTCTGGATAAGAACTTTTTCTCCAAAAAGATACTAGTCCTTGCGACAAACACTTTGCCTCAGATGGCAGGTAGAAGTAGTACCATTTGGTTTCCCTAGGATACCCCACTAGATAACATTTATCTGATTTGGGTTTCAGCTTATCAGGCATTTGACGTCGTATGTATGCCTCACAACCCCAAATCTTAATGATCGGCATACTAGGATGCTTCCCAGTCCATATCTCATATGGCGTCTTAGAACCATCTTTGTCGGAACTCGATTTAGTGTGAAAGCAGCAGTCTCTAGAGCAAAACCCCAAAAGGAAACAGGCAAATCTGCATGACTCATCATCGATCGCACCATGTATAACAAGGTACGATTCCTCCTCTCAGAAACACCATTATGTTGAGGTGTTCCGGGCAGAGTGAGTTGTGATACAATACCACATTCTCTCAGATGATCACGAAACTCATAACTTAGATATTCGCCACCTCGATCAGATCAGAGTGTTTTTATCCTTTTTTCCAGTTGGTTTTCTACTTCATTCTTAAACACTTTGAACTTTTTAAAGGTCTCCAATTTGTTCTTCATAAGAAACACGTATCCGTATCTACTGAAATCATCAGTAAATGTAACGAAGTAGTAGAACCCACCTCTAGCCATAGAACTCATGGGTCCACATACATCACTATGTATTATACCCAAGAGATCATCAGCCCTCTCACTACAACTAATGAAAGGAACTTTCGTCATCTTGCCTAATAAACATGACTCACATCTCTCAAATGATTCATAATCAAATGAGTCCAGTAGTCCATATCTATGGAGCTTGGATATGCGTTTCTCGTTTATATGGCCCAAACAACAATGCCAAAGGTACGTAGGATTTGAGTCATTTGTTTTTAGTCTTTTACTATTTTCTACATTATAGATCAGATGGTCTAAGTTCAAAACATATAAACCATTAAACAATTGGGCTACACCATAACAAACATCATTCATAAAAATCGAACAACAATTATTTTTAATTATAAACGAAAAACCTTTCATGTCAAGACATGAAATGGATATAATGTTTCTAGTTATGGCTGGAACAAAATAACAGTTATCTAATTCTATTACAAGCCCAGTAGGAAAATAAAGACAATAGACACCAACGGCAATGGCAGCAACGCTTTCTCCATTTCTAATGCGCAGGTCTACCTCCCATTTACCCAGCATTCTTCTCCTTCTCAGTTCCTGCACATTTGTACAAATGTGAGAACCGCATCCGGTATCCAATACCCAAGATAAAGGAGCAGAAAGGTTTATGCCTATAACATAAATACCTAAAGTGGAAGTCACACTTCCTTTCTTCTTTTGCAGATCCTCAATGTAGAGGGGACAGTTCCGCCTCCAATGCCCTGCCTTACCGCAATGGTGGCACTTTCCTTCCTTCGCCAGACCTTGCCTTTTCAGTGTAGAAGATTTGGGATCAAGATGACACTTAGATCCTATCTTCATCTTCTTGGATCCCTTAGTCTTGCCCTTGCCTTTATGCACCATTAGTATGGGGCTAGCAGGCTTGACCTTCTTCATATTATTTTCGACAGTTCTCAACATGCCTAGGATATCGGGCAGTGTCTTGTCTATTTCATTCATGTTATAGTTCAAGACGAACTGCTCATAAGTGCCCGACAATGATTGCAGGATCAGATCTGTGTCCAACTCTTGGCCCAAGGAAAAACTCAGTCTTTCAAGGTTCTCTATATATGATGACTACTAATTTAGTCATCATTTATGGCTATTTTCTTTTTAGATATTTAATTAAAAAAATTGCAATCGTTTGTTTTTTTATATAAAAATTACGTAAAAATAATATTTTATGTTCTAACTCATATATTTTTTATTTTGTAGAAAAGCGGCAGGCCTAAGGTGAATTTATGTGCAATATCCCGACGTCGCGTCCATAATTTTAATTCAAGTCAGATTCATCAGTGTGTAGTTCGGCTCTGAGGAGTCCCATTTATACACACTTTTATGGACTCATCCGGACTAGTTTTCACTCTCATGTGCGTCATTGTCGTGCTATTATTGCATCTATCTCTCTTATGCTCATTCATGCGCACTTGCGTGCTTTGCACTCCTTTTAAGCCCATTTTGGTGTGCGTTTGCGCTTCTTGTTATTGGGGGTAAGAACAGGGTGCTCCCCAATCCCGTTTCTCTGTCTGATTGGTGCTGGAGGTATATTCCCAGCTGGATTGCTGTTCTTACATATGGTTGGATCACCCTATTTTACCCCAGAAATAATGACTATTTATATCGCACGGTCGTGCGTTTTCTTGACGCACGGACGGTTGTGGTCATGCGCCTTCATCTGGGTAGAAAACTGGTGATCTGAATTTATTCGTGCGTTTTTGTGCACGGGCGGATTCGCCCGTGCGCGAAGGAAACGCACGATCGCCTGTTTTGACTGTTTTTGAGCCAATCTGAATTTGTTCGTGCGTTTTTACGCACGGGCGGATTCGCCCGTGCGTGAGTAAAATGCACGGGCGCTGCTGCTTCTTCCTCAAGCCATTTTAATCGTTAAATAACGCACGGGCAACACACGGTCGTGCGTTCGCCCGTGCGTGACTAAATTTCTAATAGTTTAGTATTTAAGGCAGGAATTCTGCTGCCATCGGGATCCCCGGCGGGAAAAGCTTGAGAAGCCCGCCACTTTCACCCATTTTCGCCTCTCCACCACCGTTCGACCTAGGAGAAGCTTCGGCGACCTTTGGCTTGCAAATCTTCCGCCAAAGCTCACTCCTTGGCCTCCTCCATCATCCTTGAGCTCAAGAACGCAATAGACGGAGAGCTTCCGCTGCATTCAAGGTGTCGAACAAGAGTTACCTCGAGCTAGACCACGAAGAAGATGGGTAATAGTAGTGGAAGGTGACAGCTCCTCCGGACCCCGGACGCAACAGAAGACCGAGCACGGACGAGGCCTGACAACCCTTCGATTCCGGCCGAGAATCTTCAGCATAGTCTTCAAGCTTCGGTTTCCTCTTTTCCCATTCGCTTGCTTCAAAGTTTTCTTGTAACACCCTGCCAGTACGAATAATATAACAGTAGGTCCGGCCGGGACACCACGCCATACTAACCACACTAGCTAGGAGTTAAAAGGTGATAAACAGAAAGAAACTACAACAGAGTATACTAAACACTAGCGGAAGCATAAAGATTTAACATTTCCATTAGAATTGTCCACTATCATAGGAATAAAACCAAGAAAGAGAGTTATGGCCTTAAGGCCTTACATTTAGCAAATGTACTAAAAACTCCAAAACATACATCGGCACGCAGGCCGGCAATACATGAGAAAGCTAAAAAGGAGGCTGGCCTTCAAGGGCCAACTCAGCAAAAAGGGGCCACCGCCCGCTATTTCCCGCTAGGCTCACCTGCACCTGCATAAGAACATTCCACCAAGCGGTGGCAAACAAGGTAACGGTCAGCACAGCTGACCAAATTATAACGACCCCACCCCTTTCCCGGGGTGGCGGAGATTCTACCCTGCAAGCAAGCCATACTAGCACAAGTACTAAAATAAAGAAAGTGCAACTACACAAGGTGAGGTTTCAAGCACATTCAATCTTCTAGGTTGAGCATCAAAAAGGAGGGAACCTAGGTATGCACATGATGTTGGTTGGGTTCACCCGAAGGTTCCCCGCAACCGCCTAAACAACCGCATGAGGCTAACAACATCAATTCCACAAACACTCCACCGTAAGGGCCATCGCCTTAGGTGGGAAAAGAGCTTTTGGTCGGTCTAGGTAAACCACCTTCCACGACCTCTCCCATGATCACACGGCTACATGAGGTAGGGACCTCTTACCGATCTGCATGGAAACGGGTTCGGTTTAGCTTTGCCCGTGCTCTAATCGTCGCGATCTATCGCACGACGCGGGTACGGCTTCGCCTCGGCCCGTAAGGGTTTAGCACCTTCAAGTGCTACACAAATATAAGTTACGCACCTAATCCCTTCACAAGGATCTAGGCTTCACAAATACTCAAAAAGGGGAGGTATAATACGCTCCGCATCAATTTCGCGGTGAAGGTTTGCCTTCATCCAATCTCAAAGCATGGGGCTTTCGTTAGGATCTTCACAAGACACCTACACTTAAATCCCGCACTACTATAGATGATTTCACGGAGTCATTCTCCGGCACGCATTCTAGGCTTAACCTAAATGCAACGTCGCAATCCAAGCATCACCGATTCGGGCTCACGGCCACGAATAGGCTTCACACAAAATGCCTAAATCCGCACGACTACCGGATTTTCTACATGCAATATGCCGGGGACGGACACAATCGACCCGGAGTTCCGGAGAACTTGAGGGAATCCTACACTTCACCCATTTGGTGAAAGGGATCCCTCATGCAAGCATAGAGAAACGAAGGAGAGGACAAAAGACAAGTCCAAAACAACGGGAGAAGAAATCGTTACCCTAGGAGCGTTCTTTTTCGCCATGGATCCGAGATTCTAGACGGAGGGAAATGACCGCACCGGGCTGCACTCTCCAGATCTGGAAACGGTTCGCGAAACGGAGCTCCGGAGCTCCGTCAATGGCGGAATCTCCCTTCTTCTTCCTTGGCTCCTCCTTCTTTCTCTAGGGTTTGGAGAGAGAATGGCTTAGAGAATATGAGGTTTAACCCCCTCTCATCAGCCCTAAAGGTCTCCGGCAACTAAACCTAGCCGTTGGATCAATTTACAAAAGATTTGGACGGTCCGATCTTCTTCTCCGCTCAAAATCGCGGAACAGAATAAACAGGGCGCACGATCACAGGCGCACGGTCAGTGGTCGTGCGCGAAGAGGATAATGGTCGTGCGCACTGTCCGAGACAGAACTCGACTTTCTTCTGAATTAACGCACGATCGCTGGCGCACGATCACTGGTCGTGCGCGAAGAGGACAATGGTCGTGCGCATAAGCTGAGACAGAACTCCGATTCTTTGCGGGTTACGCACGATCATTGGCGCACGCTCACTGGTCGTGCGCGAAGAGGATAATGGTCGTGCGCATTGACCTGATCTGGAATCTTGAGCCTATCCCGAGCGCAACACTACCATTCCGCCTACCTGGCTGAACCACGATCTTTGGGGTGTTACAACTCCACCCCCCTTTAAAGAATTTCGTCCCGAAATTTCGAAAACAGTATTAGCCGGAAATTACAGTTTTTTTTTAAAGAAAATTTACCTGAGAGAAATAGCTCGGGGTACTCCGCAAGCATCGCTTGCTCTCTCTCCCAAGTTAGCTCCTCTCGACCGCAATTATCCCACCGGACCTTTACCATCCGAATGGACTTGTTCCGCAACTGCTTTACCTCGGTATCCTCGATGCGTAAGGGTTTGACTTTCGCCGACAACCTACTATCCACCGACACTTTGCCGACCGCAACGATATGAGTAGGCTCTTGCACTGCCTTCCTCAGAACTGAAATGTGAAACACGTCGTGCAGACCGCTCAGCTCTGCAGATAGTGCAAGCCGATAAGCCGCATCACCAACACGTTCCACAATCTCAAACGGTCCTAAGTACCTTGGACTGAGCTTTTTCAAGCGTCGGATCCTTGATACCCCTTTGAACGGTTTGATCTTCAAGTAAACCCGGTCACCGACGGCGAACTCTAGGTTCTTATGCTTGGCGTTGAAATATTTTGCTTGCCTATCCTGGGCAATCAATAGCCTTTCTCGAATTGCTCGGATCGTCGAAGTTGCTTCCTCAACATCCTTTCGCTTTAATAGCTTAGTATCGCCCGTTTCTGCCCAAGACAACGGCGTACGACACTTCTTACCATAGAGGGCCTCGAAAGGAGCCATCTTTATACTGGCTTGGTAGCTATTATTGTAGGCGAATTCGATCATATAGAGATGATCTTCCCACTTCTTTCCAAAATCTAGAGCGCACATTCGGAGCATATCCTCCATAGTCCTGTTGGTCCTCTCGGTCTGTCCATCCGTTTGCGGGTGGAAGGTCGTGCTGAATTTCAATTTAGTGCCCAACAGTTCATGGATAAGCCTCCAATCTTTCGATGTGAAACGCCCGTCACGATCATTGACGATGCTACGAGGGACACCGTGCAGCCGCACAATACTATCGACATAGAGCTTCGCTAGCTTTTCTATAGAATCATCCTTCCGGTTCAGAATAAAATGCGATACTTTTGTCAGTCTGTCCACGATCACCCAGATGGCATCGTTTCCATGCTGCGATCTCGGCAATCCGTGCACGAAATCCATCGAAATATCGTCAAACTTCCATTCCGGAATCGGCAAGGACTTCAAAAATCCACCGGGACGTTGACATTCCACCTTCACCAACGCGCAAGTGTTGCACTTGGCCACGTAGAGGGCAATGTCCTTCTTCATACCTGGCCACCAGAAAAGTTTCTTCATGTCCATGTACATTTTCGTGCTCCCTGGGTGGATAGAGTACTTGGTATGATGAGCCTCGTACATCAATTCCTCCCGTAGAGTACCAACGTTTGGGACGCACAATCTGTCATTCTTCCACATAAGGCCATCTTCGAAAGAGAAGTCAGCGTTCAACCCGTCAACGGTTTCCGCTTTGTAGCGTTTCATGCTCTCATCCAGCTCCAATGCCTGTCGAACTCGGTCGGCAAGGTGGTATTGAACCTCCGTCCAGTTCAAGCATGCTGAAGTAGACGCCCTTCGATCAACGCAAATGATCTCCATTTCTTCCAGCTCACGGATTAGACGCTCATCGTGCATCAAAATCCAATGCGCTTGAGCGGGAGCCCGACGACTCAACGCGTCCGCAACTACATTTCCCTTTCCAGGAGTATATTTGATGTCGAAGGTGTAGTCCCCAAGGAACTCCAACCACCTCCTCTGTCACATATTCAACTCCCTTTGATCTAGCAAGTACTTGAGGCTCTTGTGGTCGGTAAAGATGTCGATCTTCACGCCATACAAATAATGCCTCCAAAGCTTAAGAGCAAATACCACGGCCGCTAGCTCCAAATCATGGACCGGGTAATTCCTCTCATGAACCTTCAACTGTCGGGAGCCGTAGGCAATTACCTTACCGAACTGCACTAGGACACAACCCAAACCACTCCCTGAGGCGTCGCTGTAAATTTCGTAGCCTTCCGTACCACATGGCGAGCATAGAATGGGCGCCATGGTAAGACGGCTCTTCAGTTCTTCAAAAGCTCGTGCGCACTCGGGCGACCAAACGAACTTATGATCTTTCCTAGTCAATTTAGTGAGAGGAAGTGCAATCCTTGAGAAGTTTTCCACAAAGCGCCTATAATAGCCGGCAAGTCCTAAGAAACTTCGGATTTCCGCTACGTTTTTCAACAAAGGCCAGGCTCGGATCGCTTCTATCTTCGACGGATCAACCGCAATTCCATCTCCACTAACGACGTGACCAAGGAATGCTACTGACGGTAGCCAAAACTCGCACTTGGAGAACTTGGCATATAGCTGACTCTTCCTCAAGGTGCCCAGAACTGCGTGCAGATGCCCTACATGCTCCTCTTCCGATTGAGAGTATACCAAAATGTCATCGATAAAGACGATCACAAATTGATCCAAATACTCACGGAACGTCCTATTCATTAAGTCCATGAATACCGACTGTGCATTAGACAGACCGAACGACATCACCGTGAACTCATAGTGCCCAAAGCGGGTACTGAACGCTGTCTTTGGAATGTCACATTCCCTAATCCGCAGTTGGTAATAGCCGGACCTTAGGTCCAGTTTGGAGTATACCGTCGACCCAACCAGCTGGTCGAGGAGATCATCGATTCTTGGAATCGGATATCGGTTCTTCTCGGTCAACTTGTTTAGCTCTCGATAATCGATACATAGACGCAAGCTCCCGTCCTTCTTTTTCACAAAGAGGACCGGTGCACTCCAAGGCGAAGAACTTGGACGTACGTAGCCTTGCTCTAGCAGCTCTTGCAATTGAACCTTCAGCTCTGCCAATTCCTTTGGCGCTATCCGGTACGGTGAGCGGGCCACAGGTTTGGCACCTGGCACCAACTCGATACAAAAATCGATCTCTCGCTGAGGCGGAGCCCCAGGGAGTTCGTTAGGAAACACGTCGGCGTACTCTGCTACAACTGGGACATCACATAACCTGGGCTTTGGCTCCGAAGCCTCCAACAAGGTGAAGAATAACTCGGCGCCTTTTCTCACCGCCTTAACCACTTGGAGAGCGGACATCAGCGTCTTGCTCGCTCCTCGCATACCGGCAAACGTGGTTTCTCCATCGGCGTTCCTTCCCAGAGTGATCTCCTTAGAATTGCAATCTATGCTTGCACGCTGCTCTGAGAGCCAGTCCATGCCGAAGATCACATCGAATTCAGCTAACGGTAATAACGATGCTTCCAAATCAAAATCTTGATTTTCGATCCGCACCTTCACACGGCTCTTCCTATCCGCAGACATGAGAGATCCATTGGGTAGCACTACTTCTAATCTATCCTCTACGAAGGTAGATGGCACTCCGATTCGCACCACGAAGTCCTCAGACAGAAAAGAGTGCGATGCACCCGTATCAAATAGAGCTCTCGCCGGATAGTTGAGAATTAGGACAAAGCCTAATTGCACACAAAAAGAAACATACAGTTGCACAACGGTATAATCACAAATAGCTACGAAAAAGCTAATTTTTTATTTCATACCTGTGACAACATCAACTTGTCGTATGGCTTCTTGCTGGCCAAGCGAGTAGACTCTCGGCTGAGTCGGAGTAATGTGCTGGGAAGCCGAAGACTCCGCAGCTTTACCCTTTTCCGCAGCTCGAGCATAGTCCAAAGCTCGATTCTCTGTCTTCGGGGGACCACTTCGACACACTGCGGCCTTGTGTCCCACCTTCCCGCAGGTGAAACACGTGATAGGGCTCCGCACCGTCGTTGCTCCCGAAACATTTGAGCGGGTTTGCTCCGCCGGTTTGAACTTCCTTTTGTTCTTTCTGAATTCTGACTTAGACTGAGAGACCGGCACATGAAACTCAGGTTTCTTTGCCATGGCTTTTGCTTGTACCCTCTTCATGTCCAACTCTAGGGATCTGGCAGTTTGGACCATCACTTGGAAACCTAACGTCATTGGGCCTGCAAGGAGCAGCCTCAACTCGTCCCGAAGACCTTCATAGAACTTGTTCGTCTTTGTCTCTTCGTCTTCCATCATAGGCCCTGCATAACGACCCAGTTTAGTGAACTCGTGCAAGTACTCATCCACTGAGCTGTCGCCTTGAGTTAACTTCAGAAACTGGTTCTGCAACGCAATGCGTTGGGCAGAAGGAATATACCTTTGAAGAAAAGACTTTGAGAACTCCGCTATCGTGATCTCGGTAATCTCCCTGCCTCCGAACTTGTGCACTTCCTGCTCAGCCCACCAACGCTCTGCCTCTCCGTTAAGGAGGAAGGTGGCTAAAGTGACCATCATAACTTCTTCTGTTGCTGTCGCCCTTAGAATCTTCCTAACCATTGACAGCCAGTCCTCCGCCTCCGTTGGGGATCCGGTCCCCGAGAAAGTTGGAGGATGGAAGCTTAGAAAGTGTTGCAGCTGTTGATCACGTGCTCGCGCAACAACTACACGCTCTACCGGACGCTCCACCCTTTGCACCGCCGCAGGTTCCACTGCATCCACTGGCACAGGGGCCTCAACCCTCGGTTCCACCGCAGGTTCCACTGCAGGTTCGATCACCGGGGCCGCATCTGTATTAGGCGTAGCAGGCTATGCAAGCCTTTGCGGTTGAGCATTGATCATCGCGAAGACAGCTTCTGCGATTAACCTGATCATCTCAGCAGGAGGAGTGGTCGCTGGCACTTCAGCCGACCCACTACTTTCAGTGGTGTTACGGGGTTGAGACGGCCCCGCACCACTTCTAGTCGCCTATAATCGTGTAAGACACAATTTAGTGACTGAAAACATAGCAAACAACAATCATGGAACGCTCAGGTTCCGCAAACAAGTATGTTTTCCCATTCCTAAGTGGACATTCTTATTAGTTTTTGTCGTTTTAGGTGAATGCACATCCCGTGCACACCACCCCTTAAAAGGAATTCGTCCCAAATTCGCTAAACTACGGATCGACGCCTTAAGTCTGATACCAAATTGTAACACCCTGCTAGTACGAATAATATAACAGTAGGTCCGGCCGGGACCCCACGCCATACTAACCACACTAGCTAGGAGTTAAAAGGTGATAAACAGAAAGAAACTACAACAGAGTATACTAAACACTAGCGGAAGCATAAAGATTTAACATTTCCATTAGAATTGTCCACTATCATAGGAATGAAACCAAGAAAGAGAGTTATGGCCTTAAGGCCTTACATTTAGCAAATGTACTAAAAACTCCAAAACATACATCGGCACGCAGGCCGACAATACATGAGAAAGCTAAAAAGGAGGCTGGCCTTCAAGGGCCAACTCAGCAAAAAGGGGCCACCGCCCGCTATTTCCCGCTAGGCTCACCTGCACCTGCATAAGAACATTCCACCAAGCGGTGGCAAACAAGGTAACGGTCAGCACAGCTGACCAAATTATAATGACCCCACCCCTTTCCCGGGGTGGCAGAGATTCAACCCTGCAAGCAAGCCATACTAGCACAAGTACTAAAATAAAGAAAGTGCAACTACACAAGGTGAGGTTTCAAGCACATTCAATCTTCTAGGTTGAGCATCAAAAAGGAGGGAACCTAGGTATGCACATGATGTTGGTTGGGTTCACCCGAAGGTTCCCCGCAACCGCCTAAATAACCGCATGAGGCTAACAACATCAATTCCACAAACACTCCACCGTAAGGGCCATCGCCTTAGGTGGGAAAAGAGCTTTTGGTCGGTCTAGGTAAACCACCTTCCACGACCTCTCCCATGATCACACGGCTACATGAGGTAGGGACCTCTTACCGATCTGCATGGAAACGGGTTCGGTTTAGCTTTGCCCGTGCTCTAATCGCCGCGATCTGTCGCACGACGCGGGTACGGCTTCGCCTCGGCCCGTAAGGGTTTAGCACCTTTAAGTGCTACACAAATATAAGCTACGCACCTAATCCCTTCACAAGGATCTAGGCTTCACAAATACTCAAAAAGGGGAGGTATAATACGCTCCGCATCAATTTCGCGGTGAAGGTTTGCCTTCATCCAATCTCAAAGCATGGGACTTTCGTTAGGATCTTCACAAGACGCCTACACTTAAATCCCGCACTACTATAGATGATTTCACGGAGTCATTCTCCGGCATGCATTCTAGGCTTAACCTAAATGCAACGTCGCAATCCAAGCATCACCGATTCGGGCTCACGGCCACGAATAGGCTTCACACAAAATGCCTAAATCCGCACGACTACCGTATTTTCTACATGCAATATGTCGGGGACGGACACAATCGACCCGGAGTTCCGGAGAACTTGAGGGAATCCTACACTTCACCCATTTGGTGAAAGGGATCCCTCATGCAAGCATAGAGAAATGAAGGAGAGGACAAAAGACAAGTCCAAACAACGGGAGAAGAAATCGTTACCCTAGGAGCGTTCTTTTTCGCCATGGATCCGAGATTCTAGACGGAGGGAAATGACCGCAACGGGCTGCACTCTCCAGATCTGGAAACGGTTCGCGAAACGGAGCTCCGGAGCTCCGTCAATGGCGGAATCTCCCTTCTTCTTCCTTGGCTCCTCCTTCTTTCTCTAGGTTTTGGAGAGAGAATGGCTTAGAGAATATGAGGTTTAACCCCCTCTCATCAGCCCTAAAGGTCTCCCGCAACTAAACCTAGCCGTTGGATCAATTTCCAAAAGATTTGGACGGTCCGATCTTCTTCTCCGCTCAAAATCGCGGAACAGAATAAACAGGGCGCACGATCACAGGCGCACGGTCAGTGGTCGTGCGCGAAGAGGATAATGGTTTTGCGCACTGTCCGAGACAGAACTCGACTTTCTTCTGAATTAACGCACGATCGCTGGCGCATGATCACTGGTCGTGCGCGAAGAGGACAATGGTCGTGCGCATAAGCCAAGACAGAACTCCGATTCTTTGCGGGTTACGCACGATCATTGGCGCACGCTCACTGGTCGTGCGCGAAGAGGATAATGGTCGTGCGCATTGACCTGATCTGGAATCTTGAGCCTATCCCGAGCGCAACATTACCATTCCGCCTACCTCGCTGAACCACGATCTTTGGGGTGTTACATTTCTTTAGATGGGCTTGTTATTATGGATGATGATCATGAACTTTGTGTTTTAGTTAATGTGATTTCATGTTTTTGAGATCCTTTGCGGTTCATGAGATTTGAGGAGCGCCGTAATCCGCCAGCCTTCTCGTTCACCCGCTCACTGAAGCATGGTATCGCGGCCGTTGCACCCATCCCGCCTTGCGAAGCAGAGTTTTGACCCGCATTTTATTTCTGTGTAGTAATTTAGGAAACAAAAATCAAAGCCCCGATTTTTCCTTTAATCTACTTTAGTAATTATTTTCTCAATCCGAAGAATCAAACTAACCACGCGCATTCCTTGAGAGACGATATTCGGGGACGTACTCCCAACTTTATTACTTGTGCGACCGGTGCACTTGCCAAAACCGCATCAAGTTTTTGGCGCCGTTGCCGGGGAATGCAGGCGTAGTTCGATTTCGGTGTTTGAGTTAATAGTTACTGGAGTTGTTGTTGTTTTTATTTTATTACTATTGTTTTTGGTGTGTGTATGCATAGACGAGACCTCGGTGACGTTGCAGCATTTGACCCTAAAATTGAGCGTACCCTACGGGCGCGTCTCCGTACTGCTGCAACCATGGATGCCGAAGGAAATCAGATCAATCCCGGGGCGGGAAATGCACCAGCCACTGATCAGGCAGCCGATGAAAATGAAGTGTCTAGACCGAGACCTAGGACCATGAGAGACTACACTACGCCCACTATTGGGAGTGTGTACCCCGGATTTGGCCCGGCCATCACTAACAACAATTTTGAGATAAAGCCGGCCATCCTGAATATGATCCGCAACCAGGCCCAATTCTCTGGGTTAGTCAGTGAAGACCTCCATCTTCACTTGGCTGAATTCACAGAAATATGCGGAACATTTTGGTACGCTGGAATCACTGATGAGACGGTGAAACTCAGGCTGTTTCTGTTAAATTTTCTTGATTTGAATCGTTTAGGAGTAAGCAGGAGTTGCATCAACTGAGTTATAGCCAAACAACCACAAAGCCACACAGCAACCCAAAAGACTTTATTGAATCACAAACTTGATTTACAGTGCGAGGTATACAGGGCGAGACATGATTCATAAGAATCTCGAAGGAGAGAAGAACAAAACACCAAAAAACAAATCTGGCGGTTTGACAAGCAGAGACCGCACAGACCGCTCGACTCCAGAGATCGCCCGGCTAGACCTGAGACCGCGCGAACAGACAATGTTAATTTTTTTATTTGAATCATTTAGGAGTAAGCAGGAGTTGCATCAACTGAGTTATAACCAAACAACCACAATGCCACACAGCAACACAAAAGACTTTATTGAATCACAAACTTGATTTACAGTGCGAGGTATACATGACGAGACATGATTCATAAGAATCACGAAGGATAGAAGAACAAAACACCAAAAAACAAATCTGGCAGTTTGACAAGCAGAGACCGCACAGACCGCTCGACTCCAGAGATCGACCGGCTTGACCTGAGACCGCGCGAACAAAAAATAGACAGACCGCCTGCGCTGCAAGACCGCCACCTCAGACCGCACGAACTGGAGCTTATTGGATTGAATGAAGAACAGCTATCGCCAGACCGCAACTCAGATCACCTAACCGCTGAAGGTTGCCTGATCGCTGAGCTCGATGCGAACAGCACAAGAACACTATAAACCAGTTCGCAGACAGACCGCTGCCGAACTGTTTATTCAAGCCGCTGGGAATCACCAAGGAAGGAGACCGCAACCTGCTGACCGCAAACCTGCGAACACAACAAACAGTCAACTCGCTTCCGAGACCGCCCGACCTCAAAGTTGAGACGCACGAATTAACCCAAGCTCTAGTTCTTACAGTTCTCGTTATGAATGACGGGCCATGCACCCCTATTTATAGGCGGGTAGACGGATGTCGTCACTGCACAGGAGGGATACAATCACCACCCGTCAGATCGCCAGCGGTCTCACAAGGGCAGACTGCGCATTCACACAACTTGGACAACCTTTCGTCCAAGACCGCAGATCAGCAGGCAGATCGCGCACAAGTCGCGCGAACACGAGACCGCGCACAAACCGCGCGGGCACAAGAACGCTTCTTCCTTAGAACACCAGGAGCAAACCAAGAACCATCTGGCCGACTTCAGACAAGTCGCCAGATCGCCAGCACAAGCCGCCCGGTCAGGCGGTTACATAAGAACAGACCGCCCGGTCTTCTACAAAGAAGATAGTCAGACCAAGTAGAACAACCCGGAGAGAGACCGCAACTACCAGGAACAAACTGGAAAACTAGCAGATCACCAGAACAGACCGGCATAGCCAGACCGACAGAATACTGACACAGACCGCGTGGTCTCTGCAGTCACCCAAAATCAGACCGCCAGGACACCTCCACTTCACTTCAACAAATTCAACACTCCCCCTTGAAGTGGGAAGTGGAAACTAGCCCAAGTAAACTCCACAACCGGGTAAACGGTCCTTTTGCCAATGGCTTTGTGAAGATGTCTGCAACATTGTCCACACTATGAACATGCTCGACCATAAGAAATCCTCCCAACACCTTTTCACGAATGAAATGGTGTTCAATCTCAATATGCTTGGTCCTCGCGTGACAGACTGGGTTATTAACAAGCTTGAGAGCACTCTCATTGTCCCCGCGTAGCATAGTGGGACCTCGAACCTCCTCATGAACGTCCTCTACCAACCTCCTAAGCCAAATGGCTTCCTGAGCTGCCAATGTCGAAGCCTTGTATTCCACTTCTGTGGTAGATACAGACACCGAGTCCTGCTTTTTGCTGCACCAAGAAATAGCTGTGGGGCCCGTCATAAAGACGAAACCAGACGTTGATCTCTGATCATCCACGTCTCCCCCGTAATCAGCATCCATGTATCCAAGCAACTCCAAGCTTGACCCTCTCCTATATAGGAGACCCAAATCAGAGGTCGACTTTACATATTTCAAAATTCCTTTTGCCGCTAGAAGATGAGGCCTCCGTGGCTCCGCCCTGTACCGACTCCCTTTGCCAACTGCATAAGCAATATCAGGCCTCGTGATGGTCAAGTAGATCAAGCTCCCAACCAGAGCTCGAAACACCAACGGATCAGATAGAACTCTCCGCTCATCCTTCCGAAGTTTATGATGTTGTTCCAGAGGTATAGAGCTGTTCTTCCCTTCCTCCAAGCCAAATCGTTGAACGATCCGCTCCGCATATCCGGCCTGAGAAACGAGCACTCCGCTCTCCCACCTTTGAACCTCGAGTCCAAGGAAATGGTGAAGCTCACCCAGATCCTTCATCTAGAATCTGATAGCAAGCTCGGCTCTCAGCCTTGATACTGCCTCCTTCGAGTTCCCGGTGACAATCATGTCATCCACATACAGCAGAACAATAACCCGAAGCGCCCCTACTTCTTGACGAACAATCTAGAATCAGAGTCTGAAGCAAAGAACCCGCAGAATAGAAGATACTCCGCGATCTTTCCATACCATGCCTGAGGCGCTTGCTTCAACCCATACAGGGCTTTCTTCAGTATGCAGACGTAGTCCGGACACTCCTCCGAAATGAAGCCCGGTGGTTGGATCATAAATATATCCTTGTCGATCTCACCGTATAAGAAGGCATTCTTAACGTCGAGCTGCCAAATCTCCCATCCACTTGAAGCCGCCAAAGCAATAACAAATCGGACCGAAGTCATCTTTGCCACTGGACTAAATGTCTCATCTTAATTTTCACCATACTGCTGTGAGAACCCGCGAGCTACAAGGTGAGCCATGTATCGCTCGATCGTACCGTCAGCCTTCTTCTTGAGTTTATAGACCCATTTGCATGTCACAGGGGTAATGCCCTTGGGCCTAGGCACTAGAGACCAAGTCTCATTCTTCTTGAGAGCATCCATCTCCTCTTGCATAACAATTTCCACTGCTTCACGCCTTTGGCCTTCTCAAAGCTCGATGGCTCCCTCTCTTCTAAGGGACCAGCAAAGAAACAATAGACAAAGCTCACCATGTTTCCTCCTGTGTATCGATCTGGTGGCTTAATAGTCCTCTTCGACCTCCTAAGAG
This sequence comes from Dactylorhiza incarnata, assembly GCA_033032865.1. Lineage (NCBI taxonomy): Eukaryota > Viridiplantae > Streptophyta > Magnoliopsida > Asparagales > Orchidaceae > Dactylorhiza > Dactylorhiza incarnata. Next base: position 1,656,503 of record JAWHQI010000067.1, read on the forward strand.
GTTGCACCTGACTAGCCACCTCCTCAGTTGCTTCTTCTGTGCTAGCTCCTCTTCCAGATGAACTTGGAGCATCGCTCCCCCTGCTTACAGATCCTGAAGCCTCCATCTCTGAGCTTGACACAATGGGAGCTCCTGGTGAAACATGCAACTCCACTTGAAGATTTTCCGCAGCCTTCCCTTCTTCATCAACCCTGTTCTCCGGTAGTTCAACTCCTGAACTCCCCTCATAGGAAGTCACCTCATCGAACACCACATCCCGAGATACAAAAGATCTTTGAGTCTCAGGATCCATGCATCTCCATCCCTTCTTCCGCTCATCATATCCAACAAAGACTAGCTTCCTTGCTTTCGCATCTAGCTTTGTCCGAAGAGCATCAGGAATATGCACATAACAGGTTGATCCGAACACCCGAAGGTGTGCAACACTTGGTTTCTCCTTGAAAATCAGTTCGTGAGGGGTCTTCATGTTGATAGGACTTAGAGGCATCCTGTTGATGACGTAAGCCGCACAAGACTTTCCCTCCACCCAGAAGGACTTTGGGATACTCTTGGCATGAAGCCAGCATTTGCAAGTTTGCGTCAGATGACGGATCTTCCATTCTGCAACGCCATTTTAATGTGGAGTATGGGCACAAGTGAGCTCTCTCCGAACGCCGTATTTCCTGCAAAAACTTGAGAACTCACCAGAGGTGAACTCCCCACCATTTTCAGTTCTCAATTTTTTCACCCGCAGGCCTAACCGACCTTTAACCAGCTCCTTGAACTCCACGAACCTCGTAAAAGCTTCCGACTTCTCTTTCAAAAAATACACCCAGACATATCTAGTGTAATCGTCAATCAACACCAACATATATTTGTTGCCTCCAAGGCTTGGGGTGGCAGTCGGTCCCATCAAATCACCGTGAATGCACTCCAACGATGCTTTGCATCTTGTTTGTGATTTATCAAATGGAAGTCGATAAGACTTACCAAACTGACATCCCGAACAAACATGACCGTCTCCATAGGAGGACAAGCTAGGCAAGCCCTTGACAAGGCCCCTTACTTCCATAGCCTTAATTTTGTCCATGCCTACATGCCCCAACCTTTCATGCCAGATAGCCGCGCTATCATTGGTCTTCATTTTATCAACAAAGGTACTTGTCGATAACACGAACAAGTCCTTCACCCTCTTTCCAACATGGATAACATCTCCATTTATCTCCGGTTGAGTTTTAAGGAACTTCACTTCTGTTGGGCCAAACAGAACGTGATAACCGACATCGACCGCATTGGTCACGGAGAAGAGATTCTTCTTCATACCAGGCACGTGATAAACACTCCTCAAGGTGAGTGGACCCTTATCACTGCTTAAAGAGACAACTCCTTCTTGTTCTACTGCATGAACAGAATTATCAGTCGTTATGATAGCATCGTTACCTGAGTAAGGCGCCAAAGAAGAGAACTTTGATTCATCCCCGGTGAGGTGATGCCCACACCCTGAATCCACGATCCAATCCTCTTCGAAGTTGATGGCAACCAAGGCCTTAACGGGCATAGCCGTCATATTAGCCTCAAAGGCTCCTCCCCATCCTGCTTCATCAGACTTTGGCTTCTCCGTCTCCGCTGCATGTCCCGGCTGAAGATTAACCCGTCAATCCTTCTTGAAGTGGCCGGTCTTATTGCACCTGAAGCACCTTGGTCCCTCTCCCTTCTTCTTCCCATCAGACTTAGGAGCATACCCCTATCCTGCTGACCTGATGTAGAGGGTCCATCATAACCCAACTTCTTCTTCTCCCACTTCTTCTTCTACTTCCCAGAGAACAACACATCACTATCTCCCCCAGAGATAGAAGTCCCCGCCATCTGTCTTGCCAAACTTTCCTACGAAGCAAGTAAGTTTTCCAGCTCCAACATAGATGGTTGATTTGCCCAACCCTAAACTGAAGTCACAAAGGAAAGATACTCCTTCCGCAACCCGCGGATGATATGCCTCTTCAGTTTTGCCTCCGAGATGGGCTCATCAGGGTCCAATGCAGAAATCTCTATTGTGAGGTTCTTCATCTTGAGAAAGAAGGTAGAAATAGAAAGATCACCTTGAGAGGCCTTCGCCAACACATTTTCAAGAAACTATAGCCGTGCTACATTCTTCTTATTGAACAACCCGTCCAAAGACGTCCAAATCTCAGCAGCAGATTTACATCCAATGATGTGATCAAACAGCTCTGGTGAGATAGCCCTCTTGAGTGTGAACTCTGCCTTAGCATTAGTCCTCCTCCAAAGTCTCACCTCTGCCATATTATCTACTGCTAGAAACACCTCTTGTGTGTCTTCTCCTCCAACTATCTCTCATAGATCCTCGCCAAGTAAGTAACTCTCCATACATGACCTCCATTTCTTATAGTTAGTCGATGTGAGGAGTTCAATACCAAGCCCTCTTGCGTATCCACCTTCCATGGCAATCTATGTGGTCTCTTATTCACAAAGACGATGGCAACTCAAGTTGATCACTGCTTATCCACTCCAACAACCTACCTCTGATACCATGTTACATTTTTTTTGATTTGAATCGTTTAGGAGTAAGCAGGAGTTGCATCAACTGAGTTATAGCCAAATAACCACAATGCCACACAGCAACACAAAAGACTTTATTGAATCACAAACTTGATTTACAGTGCGAGGTATACATGGCGAGACATGATTCATAAGAATCACGAAGGATAGAAGAACAAAACACCAAAAAAACAAATCTGGCGGTTTGACAAGCACAGACCGCTCGACTCCAGAGATCGCCCGGCTTGACCTGAGACCGCGCGAGCAGAAAACAGACAGACCGCCTGCACTGCAAGACCGCCACCTCAGACCGCACGAACTGGAGCTTATTGGATTGAATGAAGAATAGCTATCGCCAGACCGCAACTTAGATCGCCTAACCGTTGAAGGCCGCCTGATCGCTGAGCTCGATGCGAACAGCACAAGAACACCATAAACCAGTTCACATACAGACCGCTGCCGAACTGTTTATTCAAGCCGCTGGGAATCACCAAGGAAGGAGACCACAAACCTGCGAATACAACAAACAGTCAACTCGCTTCCGAGACCGCCCGACCTCAAAGTTGAGACCGCATGAATTAACCCAGGCTCTAGTTCTTACAGTTCTCGTTATGAATGACGGGCCATGCACCCCTATTTATAGGCGGGTAGACGGATGTCGTCACCGTACAGGAGGTATACAATCACCACCCGTCAGATCGCCTGCGGTCTCACAAGGGCAGACTGTTGGGAAAATGATTTATCTTAACCCCTAGAAATGAGTAGAAAATGAGTTACCAGAGTAGAAAATTGGTTTAAGTAAAACATGCGTCGAATAGTAATCGACGAAACGTCGAAGTGCAGTTGACGTTCTTCTCAAAATGAGTAGAAGTAATTCTAAACAGAATTCGACGTAACCAAAGTTGACGTAACTCTGATTTCTAGTCGACGCACCCAGTAAAGTCGACGCACCTCTGTCGACGCTCTTTCCATATTTTCTTCTCGACGTCTAGCCAGGCTGAAATCGACGCTTACGTCGAATAGTAATCGACGCACGTCGATTTCTGTGACAGATTCAAAAACACGCCAGATCTCTTTCCTTCTTTCTGTAGATCTGAATTTTATGGAATTATATTATTCTTTTCTAGCCGTTCTGAATCAATCTTTCCTTCTAAATGATTATTGGCTAATTTGATTGAGATTATTATGGACATTATTTGAAAATAGAATGATCTTTTTCCTTCTACAAATATAATGATTATGGAAACTTTCCACTCTTACTATTTCTCTGACTGCCAATTGATTATTCTCCTATAATCAATATTTTGAATAAACAGAGCTATAAATACACAAGGAGGTCGGCAAAGAAAAGAATAAGTGATCCACTCCATCGATTTGAAAAAGAGGAAAAGCTCCCAAGTGAAAAGTGAGAAAGCTGAGAAAAGTGAAAGAGTGTTGCAGCAAAGAAAAAGCCTTCTTCTTCTCCTCCTTCTAAAGCCATACTGCTACCATTTCTGAAAGCTCTCACTGAAAGAGAAAAAGGCCTACAATCTCCTTCTCACTATAGAAGAGAGATTTCAAATTCACTATACTTGTGCTTCTAATCTTCTTGCTAGGAAGAAGATTCTTTCTTGCTTTAATTGTTTTTCTTCTACTTCCTCTTCTTATTCTTATTTCATTTTCAAATTGTGTAAAAGAGTTTTTAGAATCTCTCTTCAAAAAATTCAGTTGCAGTGGTTCTAAGAGTCTCCTTATCAAAAGACTCAGGCTGGTTCTAAGAGTCTCCTTATCAAAAGACTCAGTGCAAGATAGTGAATTCCTACCAAGGGGGTAGAAGAGTGGACTACCCAAAGTTTGGGGAACCACTATATTTCTTTGTGTTGTGCTGTGATTTTCTTTTTGCTATTTCTTTTGCTTAATTCTTGTTGGTGTGTGGGAAGCTTAAATCTTTGAATATTACACATATATATTTATTAACTTTGCACAAAATATTTTTTTTAAATCTCTATTCACCCCCCCCCCCCCCCCCCCTCTAGAGAATTCTAGTGAGGCTAACTGTGCACTTTCAATTGGTAACAGAGAGAGGTTGATCAAAAAGGGATAACTCCTTGATCAAAAAGATCCTACCTCATATATATATATATATATATATATATCTAAAAAAAATTTATGGCACAAATCAAAGATTATGCTTCCACCAGACCACTAATTTGCAACCTTGAAAAGTTTGCACTTTGGAAAACAAGAATTAGGATCTATATGAATTCTATTGATGAAGATTTGTTTAATGTTATTTTGACAGGTCCTCCCAAGCCCTATAGAAAGGACTCAAGTGGTAAAATGACTCAAACACTTGTCCCAAGGGCTGAATGGACAGATGAAGTCCCAAGGGCTGAATGGACAGATGAAGAAAAGAAAGCCCAAGCATGTGATGCCAAGGCTATGAATATATTAGTCTCAACCCTCTTAGATGAAATATTCCAAAAGATTGTTGAATGTGGGTCAGCTAAGGAAATATGGGAAGCTCTCACTAAAATGGTAGAAGAGAGTGTTGATGAGAGAAAGGATAAAAAGGCATTACTCATCTCTCAATATGAAAACTTCCAGAAGAAAGATAGTGAAAGTGTTGCTGGCATGTATGCCAGATTCAGCCTCATAATAAATGAGCTGAGAACACTTGAGAAGGACATATCTCTCACTGAGATAAATGACAAATTGCTAACTTGCCTCCCTAGCTCTTGGGACTCAAGAATCTGGCCAATTAGAGACTACAGAAGCCAAAAAGAAATCTCAACAGATGTCCTGTTGGGAAAATTAAGATCTTATGAACAGTTGTTGAAAACAAGATCTGAGAAAGAAGAAAAAGAAAAGACTCATTCACACTCAAAGGAAAAGAGTATTGCCTTAAAGGCTACTGCAGGTGAATCCTCCACAAGTGATGAGGAGCTGATCAGTCTACTGGCCAGAAAATTCAAGAAGTGGATCAAAATAGAAGGATCTAGAAGGAGAAACTCAAAAACCAGGTATGACAAAACTCCTACTAAAGAAATTATATGTTACTCTTACAGGAAACCTGGACACATTGCACCTGAATGTCCTAAAGAGTTCAGTAATAAGAAAGATCTGAAAAGAACAGATCTAAAGAAGAAGAAGAAAGAGAAAGGATTCATTGCTCAATCATGGAGTGATTCAGAATCTAAAGGAAGTACCTCATTTGAAAATGATCAAGAAGAGGATAAGCAAGAGGAAACCTGTTTGATGGCTACTGAGAAGCATGATGATAAATCTCTGGTAAATATATCTGATGATATAGATTTTTCTTCTACTGATTTCAAAATTAATTTCAAAGAATTTTGTTTAGATCAAGTCAAATCTGAGAAAGAAATAAAAAGGCTAAGAAATGAATTGAACAATCTCAAACAAATGGATACACAATATAAAAACTATGAGCTCAGTCAAGAACTCTCTAGATCAGAGGAGCAACTGGATAAAATCAATACTGAAAATCACTCACTAAGAAATGAGCTAGCAAAGGCAAAAGCCTTTGAAGATTCTCTAAATGGCAGAAGTCAAAAGCTGAAGAATATCTCTGAAAATCTCACTGATAGATTTAGACAACTAGAGTTTAATACTGATTTAGAACCCAGACCTCAATCATTCAGCAAATCTGTTTGGAGACATCCTATCCACTTCACTAGGAAGAATAATCTGATAGGAGAAAATTCACAAGAAAATCCAAAAACAACTACTATTTTTAATAAAAATATTTTCTCTATATATGAAGGAATCCTAGGTAAATATCCTCAGAAAAGAAATAAATTTACGTCGAGTTATTATCGACGTGCATCGAGTTCTACTCGACGCAACTTAAATGATGCATCGATTTCTAATCAACACATACACCAAAGTGCGTCAACTTCCACTCGACGCAACTATAAACATACATCGAATCCCCATCGACGCAACCAATCTGACAGAAATTTCTCTTTTTCCAAAAAGTCTTCTCAATCCATTTCCTTTTATTATGAATACTATTTCTGCAATATTACCAAAGACTGCTGGTATGATAAGCCAACACTTCTAAAGAAGAAAGGGTACTCTGAAAGACCCACTTATTCTTTCATTGAACCTTTCACTGTTGGAAGAAAGGGACCCCAGCTTAGCAGGGTCCAAACTAATGTTTAAATCTTATGTGCAGGTGTATCACATCTTCAGGCTGGTGTGGTACTTGGACAGTGGATACTCCATGCACATGACAGGGTACAAAAATCTATTAACCAACTTTGAGGATAGACTTGGACCACCAGTGACTTTTGGAGACTCTAGCTGTGGGCAAACTAGGGGCTTTGGAGATTTCAAAGAAGGGAAAGTAACCTTTAAGAATGTGGCAGTAGTCAAAGGACTAAAACACAATCTGATAAGTATAAGTCAGATGTGTGACAGTGGTAAGTATGAGGTAAAATTTACCAAACTAGTTTGCCATGTTATTGATGTCATGACTGGTGCCATTGTACTCAATGGAATAAGAAAAGGGAAAGTATATATAGTAGACTTTAGCTCCACACACACAGAGATTTGTTTATTCAACAATATTATTGATAAAAGTGAATTATGGCATAGGAGGCTGGGTCATTTAAACTATAAAACCATTAGTGAATTAGCAAAGAATAACCTAGTCAGAGGCCTACCAAAAGGTAGGTACTCTAAGGACTCTCCATGTAGACCTTGCCAACTAGGAAAACAGACCAAATCATCCTTTAAACCAATTGGTAAAGATGACTCCCCTAGGATTCTCTACCTACTGCACATGGATCTCTTTGGACCTGCTTAGGTGGAAACTCTTATACCCTAGTCATTGTGGATGACTATTCTAGATATAGCTTGGTATTTTTTCTAAGGGCTAAGTCTGAAACCCACAAAATTCTCTCAAAATTCATCAGACAGATCCAATCTGAATTCAATACTCATGTTTCCATTATCAGAAGTTATCATGGGACAGAATTTGAAAATCAGTTAATCTGTAGTTTCTGTGAGGATGAAGGTATCAAACAAAGCTTCTCAGCACCTAGAACTCCTCAACAAAATGGAGTTGCTGAAAGAAAGAATAGAACCTTAATTGAATCAGGAAGAACCTTGCTTGCAGAATCAGGATTACCAAAAACCTTCTGGGCTGAAGCAGTCAACACTGCAAACTATGTTCTAAATAGAAGCCTCATCCACAAAACTAAGTTGAAAACTCCATATGAGCTTCTGAAAGGAAAAACACCCATGGTGAAATACTTTAAGATTTTTGGATGTACTTGCTTTATACTAAACAATGGGAAAGACCATCTTGCCAAGTTTGACAAAAAGTCTGATGATGGGATATTTCTAGGGTACTCATCATCTAGTAAAGCTTATAGGTGATATAACAGGAGAACTCTCAAAATTGAAGAATCCATGCATATTACATTTGATATAACTAACATGTTGTCTAAGGGAGAGAAAACTTCCACCAATCCTTTTCCACAGGAAAACAGCTGCATAGAGACTCAGTTTGAACAACTGACTCTAGAGAACACAGTCTCTGGGAAATAAAACCAGCTACAAGAACCAAGTGAGGAGTCTGAACAGGAACATGAAGAAGATTCAGAAAAGAGCAATCCAAACCAACTCCCACAAGAGAACATGGTTCAAGAAGAACAGGTGGACAATAATCCCATTATTAATGAGGAAGAAGAGCCTTTGACAAATCCAAGCAGGACAGGAATCAATATGAAAAATCATCCACAATCCCAAGTAATTGGAGACCCCAAAACTGGAGTAAGAACAAGACACCAAGTCTCCAGTGGGATGATGCTCCAATGCTTCTTATCACAAGTTGAACCAAAGAAGTTTGAAGAAGCAAATTGTGATCCTCACTGGATCATAGCTATGCAAGAAGAACTAAGCCAATTTGAGAGAAACATAGTATGGAACTTAGTTAAGAGACCAAGAAACTACCCAGTTATTGGTACAAAGTGGGTATACAGAAACAAACTAGATTCCACTGGAGTAATTATCAGGAACAAGGCAAGACTTGTAGCACAAGGATACAGACAAGAAGAAGGAATAGACTAAAACCAAACTTTTGCTCCAGTAGCCAGATTGGAAGCAATCAGACTCTTTCTTGCCTATGCAGCTTTCATGAAGATGAAAGTCTACCAGATGGATGTCAAGAGTGCTTTTCTGAATGGTGACCTTCAAGAAGAAGTGTATGTAGAGCAACCACCAGGTTTTATCAATCCCTCCTCTCCTAACTTTGTTTATAGACTTAACAAAGCTCTTTATGGCCTTAAGCAAGCACCTAGAGCTTGGTATGAAACTCTCTCCAACTTCCTGATAGAAAATTCTTTTGAAAGAGGTAAAGTAGATAAAACACTTTTTACTAGAACCCACAAGAATAAACTCCTGCTTGTTCAAATCTATGTAGATGACATCATCTTTGGCTCAACTCATCCCAAACTCTGTAAAAGATTTGCTAATCTAATGCAATCTAAATTTGAAATGAGTAATATAGGAGAACTCTCTTATTTCTTAGGGCTACAAGTAAAACAAAGCAGTGAGGGGATCTTTATCTCACAATCTAAATACACTAAAGAGTTAATCAAAAAGTTTGGTATGGAATCAACATCTACCATGAAAACACCTATGGCAACTAATGCCATCATAGAAAAGGATGATAAGGGAAAATCAGTAGATCAAAAGACCTATAGGGCAATCATAGGATCCCTTCTCTATCTAATAGCTAGCAGACCTGACATTATGTTTGCCACCTGCATATGTGCTAGATTTCAGGTTGATCCAAAAGAATCCCATCTCTCCTCTGTAAAAAGAATTCTTAGATATCTAAAGGGAACAGCTGAACTAGGTCTATGGTACTCAGCAGAAACCAACTTTGAATTAACAGGTTTCTCAGATGCAGACTATGCTGGTTGTAGGGTTGATAGAAAAAGCACATCTGGTACTTGCCAATTCCTAGGTGACAGATTAATATTATTGGGAAATTAATTTATCTTAAGCCCTAGAAATGAGTAGAAAATGAGTTATCAGAGTAGAAAATTAGTTTAAGTAAAACATGCGTCGAATAGTAATCGACGCAACGTCGAAGTGCAGTCGACATTCTTCTCAAAATGAGTCGAAGTAATTCTAAACAGAATTCGACGTAACCTAAGTCAACGTTACTCTGATTTCTAGTCAACGCACCCAGTAACGTCGATGCACCTCTGTCGATGCTCTTTCCATATTTTCTTCTCGATGTCTAGCCAGGCTGAAATCGACGCTTACGTCGAATAGTAATCGACGTACGTCGATTTCTATATCAGATTCAAAAACATGCCAGATCTCTTTCCTTCTATCTGTATATCTGAATTTTATGGAATGATATTATTCTTTTCTAGTCGTTTTGAATCAGGCTTTCCTTCTAAATGATTCTTGGCTAAATTGATTAAGATTATTATGGACATTATTTGAACACAGAATGATTTCTTTCCTTCTTCAGATATAATGATTATGGAAACTTTTCTCTCTTACTATTTCTCTGTATGTTAATTGATTATTCTCCTATAGCATTATTTGAATAAACAGAGCTATAAATACTCAAGGAGGTCGGAAAAGAATGCACAGATAACCTACTCCATCTATTTTGAAAAAGAGAAAAAAGCTCCCAAGAGAAAAGTAAAATAGTGCTGCAGCAAGAAAAAGCTCTCTTCTCCTCCTTCTAAAGCCATATTGCTACCATTTCTGAAAGCTCTCACTGAAAGAGAAAAAGGCCTACAATCTCTTTCTCACTATAGAAGAGAGATTTCAAATTCACTATACTTGTGCTTCTAATCTTCTTGCTAGGAAGAAGATTCTTTCTTTCTTTAATTGTTTTTCTTCTACTTTTTCTTCTTATTCTTATTTCATTTTCAAATTGTTTAAAAGAGTTTTTAGAATCTCTCTTCAAAAAATTCAGTTGTAGTGGTTCTAAGAGTCTCCTTATCAAAGTCTCAGGCTGGTTCTAAGAGTCTCCTTATCAAAAGACTCAGTGCAAGATAGTGAATTCCTACCAAGGGGGTAGAAGAGTGGACTACCCAAAGTTTGGGGAACCACTATATTTCTTTGTGTTGTGCTGTGATTTTCTTTTTGCTTAATTCTTGTTGGTGTGTGGGAAGCTCAAATCTGTGAATATTACACATATATATATTTAATAACTTTGCACAAAATATTTTTAAATCTCTATTCACCCCCCTCTAGAGAATTCTAGTGAGGCTAACTGTGCACTTTCAATTGGTATCAGAGCTAGGTTGATCAAAAAGTGATAACTCCTTGATCAAAAAGATCCTACCTCATATATATATATATATATATATATATTTCAAAAAAAAATTTATGCCACAAATCAAAGATTATGCTTCCACCAGACCACCAATTTGCAACCTTGAAAAGTTTGCACTTTGGAAAACAAGAATTAGGATCTATATGAATTCTATTGATGAAGATTTGTTTAATTTTATTTTAACAGGTCCTCCTAAGCCCTATAGAAAGGACTCAAGTGGTAAAGTGACTCAAACACTTGTCCCAAGGGCTGAGTGGATAGTTGAAGAGAAGAAGGCAGGAACAAGTGATGCAAAAGCTGTGAACATTCTTGTCTCAACCCTCTCAGATGAAATCTTTCAAAAGGTTGTTGACTGTAAATCAGCCAAAGAAATCTGGGAGACTCTTACAAAGATAGTAGAAGGAAGTGCTGATGAAAGGAAAGATAGAAAGGCTCTATTAATCTCCCAATATGAGAACTTTCAAAAGAAGCAAGAAGAAAGCATATCTGAAATGTATGACAGATTCAATCTGATCATCAATCAATTAAGGAGCTTGGATAGAGAGATCTCTCTCACAGAGATTAATGACAAATTGTTAATGAGTTTCCCAAGTTCATGGGACTCAAGAATATGAGCAATAAGGGATACTAGAGGACAAAAGGAAATCTCAACAGATGCCCTCTTAGGAAAACTCAAATCCTATGAGCAACTACTGAAAACCAGAGAAAAGAAGGAAAGAAGGGAAAACACTCCAACCTCCTCAAAAGATAGAAACATTGCATTAAAAGCAACAGAAGAGGAAACCCCTGTTACTGAAGAAGAATTATTCAGCCTCCTGGCCAGAAGATTCAAGAAATGGGTCAGGAAAGATGGGTCTAGAAGAAGAGAGTCAAAACCAAGGTATGATAAGACTCCTACTAAAGAAATTATTTGTTACTCCTGCAGGAAAACTGGACATATTGCTCCAGAATGTCCAGAAAATGCTGAGAAAAAGAAAGATCTGAAAAAGAAAGATCTCAAGAGGAAGGAGAAGAAGAAAGAAAGAGGCTTCATTGCAGAAGCTTGGAGTGAAGCAGACTCTGAAGACAGCACCTCATCTAAAAGTGACAGTGAAGAGTCTAAGCAAGAAGACCTATGCTTAATGGCTCTTGGAAGCCCAGAAAAAGAATGTGTTGCTGAATTATGGAGTGAAACAGGTTCAAAAGGAAGCATCTCTTCTGAAGATGAAAAAGAAGATAACCTTATTCTCATAGAGGAATCTGAGGATAAGGATGAGGTAAGCATTTTTGATGAAATAGATTTTCTATGTGATGATTTCAAAAGTGATTTTAAAGGACTCTGTTTAAATCAACTAAAAACTAAACAAGAAATTAAGGATCTAAAAGAACAAATCAATATGAGAAAAATAGATGATACATGTTCAAAAAATTATGAACTAAGGTGTGAAATCTATAAAACAGAAAAGGAAATACAAAGTGCTAAAATAGAAAATCAACTCCTTAAGAATAAGGTTTCCCAGGCAAAAGCTTTTGAAGAATCTATAAAAGCCAGAAGCCAAATACTTAAAGAAATCACTGAAAAACAAACAATAAGATATAAGAATCTGGGGCTATTGGCTGATCCTTCAACCAGTTCAATACCATCTACCAAACCTGCTTGGATGAGCCCTGTTAAATTTACTAAACCCATAAAATCAACAAACTTAGAAGAAGACTCACAGAATAAAGAAGAAGACTTCACCTTCAAGGAGATAGACCATTTTGATGAAACATCATACTATTCAGATGAAGACTCTCAAACTACTCCTCCTAAAAAGGCTACTAGGCCAAAAGAAACAATTCATAAAAAAATAAATCTCCAACCAGAAAAAGGGAAGAATAAAATCTGTGAAGACACAATTACGTCGACTTCATATCGACGTATGAATGACAGTACGTTGAATTCTCCTCGACGCAATCTCTTAGATGCTTCGACCTCAAATCGACGCATGAATAACATTACGTCGACTTACAATCGACGCAACTACTTCCATGCATCGATTCCAGATCAACGCAATCTAGAGAAAGCGCCAAATACATATCGACGCAACTCTCAACATACGTCGAATAGATATCGACGCATACTTCAAAAACTTTCTATCTTAACTCCCATTCAGGACCCTTTCATCCTGATCAAAATTTCTATCCTAATCAAAACTTTCATCCTGATCAAAACTTCTATCCTAATCAAAACTCTTATCTTAATCAAAACTTTTATCCTAATCAACAACTCTATCGTAATCAACATCTCTATCCCTCTCTAAACTTAAATTCCCATAATCTAAAGACAATTAGGTGTTATATCTGTAATAAAATTGGCCACACTGCCAAACAATGTTGGCACAATCAATCCAATTGTTTATAAAATTAGTCCAAGGGTGACTTAGAAATCCTTAGGATTAGGAAGAAATAATCTCTCAAGAAAAACCTAGAATTTTCAGACAATGTAAAAGTCACGTCGATCTCTTACTCGACGCATACGTCGATAGGAAACCCTATCAGACTATACCGATGCATACATCGACTTCCACTCGACGCAATGTCGACTTCATGAAAAAGAGCGACAATACTAAAATATTTTCAGTCACATCTACTGTTGTACCGAATAAACCTCGAGTTGTGTCTCGTGTCGACATTTCACCTGACTTAAATAGACTCTTCAGTTAAAATTCAGCACGCTCCTTGCATCTCTCATCCCTCTCATTTCTCAGTTTAGCCATCTCTTCCTCTATTTCACTGACCTAAATGGCTCCCAAGATCAACTCTGGTTTCGATATTGATCTTGAATCCTTCCAAGCGGCCGCCGAAAACTATAAGAGCATCATAGCTCTCTTCACTGAAGCTGGTCTAGACAAACTCATTTCCACAAGATGCAGACTCCTAGAGACAGAACTCACTGAGTTAATGAATCATGCTCAAATATCTGAACAAGGAGAGATCACAGGAACACTCTATGAGACACCTGTCTTAATCTCTGCAGAGCACCTTAGGGACACTTTTGATCTTCCATCAGGTACATTATCCTTGTTGAAATCAGAAAGGGAAAGTAAATTATTTTCTAAGAGTAACTAAATAAATTGCCATCATCATTCCCTTATCAGGTGATGAACCTGTGGAACTCACCCCTGAGGAAATCAAAAATCTATTACTCATCATGAAGTTCTCCAAAGATAGACCAATCCACCTGAAGAAAATAGATTTCTCTGATGAATATAGGCTATTGGCAGACATAGTAGGGAAAATTCTACTATGCAAGATCTCTTCCCATGATGCAGTGCCCAAGCAGCAACTGAACATCATGGGGGCCCTTGTGCTGAAAAAGAAAGTTGACTGGGCCATCTGCTTACTAAAAATGATAGGCTACAAATATTCTCACAAAGAAAATGCCTATATGAGGATCATGAGTCAGGTACTCCTCCACTCCTTCCCTGACTTATGTAGGTCAAAAGGAATTCCCATTCCTCCTGGAAAAAGGATGTCCATAGCCCTCTTCTCAAAATGGACCAGGCAAATCCCCAAGTCTGGCTCCATTCCTGAAAGGACTCCCTCTCCTCCTAATTCTCCTGTGCATCCATCTTCCCCTCCTCCTCAACATACAAACATCTCTTCCCTACCAACATCATCCACACCAATAGTCTCTACTACCATCACAACTCCTATCTTACCTACATATTCACATACACCTGCTCAACCCTCCTCTATTCCTCCACCTCCTCCATCAAACACACCTCATCACAATGATACAGTCCTCTCTCCACCTTCATCACCTCCACCTCCACCATTATCTCCTACTCCAACACACCTTGAACCATCTCCATCCACTGAAACTCTCATCACCCAGTGTATCCAGTCAGCAGCCCAAAAATTTCAAGAAATGGTGGATGGACACTGCTCCCAACTTCACTCCTCCATCATGCACATGCAAACCCAAATAAATAGGGTCAATGCCTCTGTACAAAGCTTGAAGTCCTCTATCTCTTCCTCTAGGGTGACCAAGTCTTTCTTAACCTCCTTGGCTAAGAAGGTCAAGAAGGGGGAGAAGTTAGATGAAGAACAGCTATCCAGTCACAAATCTCACTCACACAAATCCCCTCCTACTTCAAAATCTGACAGTCTTGCTCTGCTTAAAACCCTTGGGAATGAAATAGTACCTGAGCTGCATACTGCAGAACAAATAACAGATGTACTCAATATAGCAAGAGAAGCTGCACAACAAGTAGTTCTCTTTCAAGGGGAGGCAAGTAGAGTAGAGAAAGAAGTTGAAAAGGAAGCTGAAGTTGAAGGTGTGGCTGAAAGTGAGAAAGAAAAAGAAGTTGAAGCTCAGGGGGAGCCAGATGTTGTTTTAGCTGAAGCAGGAGCTGGGAAAGAAGCTGAAGAAGCAGACAAAGAAGGCATAATGGAAGTTCCATCTCAGGGGGAGCAGACTGCCTTAACTCAGGGGGAGCTGAATGAGCATCCTACTACAATCTCTACAAGAACTCCTTTAGTATTCTCTAGGAAGAGAAAAACTCCTCCTACTCCTCCTGAGTGACATTTTGAACAATTTTAATATACTCTTTAAATGCTTAGGTGTTAATTGATCTGTACAAATAGCTTGTTTATATGATTTCTGTTTCTATTTCTCTTCTGATGAATGATTGACAAATTTCTTTAATTCCTTAGACAAAAGGTAAAAATTTCTCTCTGATCAGGGTTAAGACAAATAGGGGGAGATTGTTGGAAAATTAATTTATCTTAACCCCTAGAAATGAGTTATCAGAGTAGAAAATTGGTTTAAGTAAAACATGCGTCGAATAGTAATCGACGCAACGTCGAAGTGCAGTCGACGTTCTTCTCAAAATGAGTCGAAGTAATTCTAAACAGAATTCGACGTAACCTAAGTCAACGTTACTCTGATTTCTAGTCGACGCACCCAGTAAAGTCGACGCACCTCTGTCGACGCTCTTTCCATATTTTCTTCTCGACGTCTAGCCAGGCTGAAATCGACGCTTACGTCGAATACTAATCGACGCACGTCGATTTCTATATCAGATTCAAAAACACGCCAGATCTCTTTCCTTCTATCTGTAGATCTGAATTTTATGGAATGATATTATTCTTTTCTAGCCGTTTTGAATCAGTCTTTCCTTCTAAATGATTCTTGGCTAAATTGATTAAGATTATTATGGACATTATTTGAACACAGAATGATTTCTTTCCTTCTTCAGATATAATGATTATGGAAACTTTTCTCTCTTACTATTTCTCTGTCTGTTAATTGATTATTCTCCTATAGCATTATTTGAATAAACAGAGCTATAAATACTCAAGGAGGTCGGAAAAGAATGCACAGATAACCTACTCCATCTATTTTGAAAAAGAGGAAAAGCTCCCAGGAGAAAAGTGAAACAGTGCTGCAGCAAGAAAAAGCTCTCTTCTCCTCCTTCTAAAGCCATATTGCTACCATTTCTGAAAGCTCTCACTGAAAGAGAAAAAGGCCTACAATCTCCTTCTCACTATAGAAGAGAGATTTCAAATTCACTGTACTTGTGCTTCTAATCTTCTTGTTAGGAAGAAGATTCTTTCTTGCTTTAATTATTTTTCTTTTACTTCTTCTTCTTATTCTTATTTAATTTTCAAATTGTGTAAAAGATTTTTTAGAATCTCTCTTCAAAATATTCAGTTGTAGTGGTTCAAAGAGTCTCCTTATCAAAAGCCTCAGGCTGGTTCTAAGAGTCTCCTTATCAAAAGACTCAGTGCAAGATAGTGAATTCCTACCAAGGGGGTAGAAGAGTGGAATACCCAAAGTTTGGGGAACCACTATATTTATTTGTGTTGTGCTGTGATTTTCTTTTTGCTATTTCTTTTGCATAATTCTTGTTGGTGTGTGGGAAGCTCAAATCTGTGAATATTACATATATATATATTTATTAACTTTGCACAAAATATTTTTAAACCTCTATTCACCCCCCTCCCCCCCTCTAGAGAATTCTAGTGAGGCTAACTGTGCACTTTCAAATATCATGGTTCAGTAAGAAACAAACCTCAGTCTCAACCTCAATAGCTGAAGCTGAATATATAGCTGCTGGGAGCTGTTGTTCAGAAATCCTATGGATTCAAAATCAGCTTCTTGACTATAAATTGGAAGTCAATAACTCTAAAATCTATTGTGATAGTTCTAGTGCTATATCCATAGCATCCAACCCGGTCCTTCATAGTAGAACCAAACATATAGAAATCAGACATCACTTTCTTAGAGACAATGTGGAAAAAAGGCAAGATAACCTTAGAATATATTCCTACTGATAGCCAAAGAGCAGACATTTTCACCAAACCCTTGGATGAAACTAAGCATACTTACTTCATCAACACCTTAGGAATGCTTGATGGAAGCTTGTAAACATCATTATTGGGCAAATCTAAAAGAGGTCAGAAAAACTAAGAGAACACTTGAAGATACGTCGATTACCTATTGACGCACCGTCGAAAAGAACTAAATGCTGGCATTGATTTCTTACAGACAAAGATACGTCGATCCCTTCTCGACGTACCGTCGACTTGATATCGACGCAAATCTGCGAACACGTCGACAAGTCCCCAGGCTGACAAAAATTCGACGGAGCGTCGACTCCGTATCGACGCATACGTTGACTTCATGATAAAACTGGAAACAAATCTTTCCTTTTGGATTACCTAATATCCCTTGATGTCTGTTTCCTTTTCGACGTTTCACCTTCTTTAAATAATACCTCCTATTTCATAACTCACACTCTCCCAAACCGCCAAAAACTTCGTCGTCACCCTTTCTCTGTGCATCAATGGCGCCAATTCCTGTTCAATCTGCCATCATCAAAGTGATAAACGATGCCCTGGAAAACCTCCTGAATGAATTTCAAACAAGACTGAATAATTTCTCCAACGAATGTGCCGCAATGATAACCACCTGTGAAGCCAAACTGGCCGTCCTCTCCGCTTCTCTTCCTGAGCTTCATGTTCTTCTTCACGAACAACATCTGTCGCCAAAAAGGTTTACATCCTTTCTGCAGGATATAAACCAGGGGGAGAGTTGCTCTAGAAACCCCTCTATTCAGGTTCTATATTCTCTTAAAGCTCAGGGCTAACTCTTCTCCACTCTCTAAATATTATCTCTAAGTATTAAACCAACTTCATTTTTCTACCATAGGCTCAAATCTTCTCCAATCACTTTGATTACACCTTCAACAAACACTTTGGTGAATCCTCATCCTACCATACAGAAGGAGACCATGCTGTGGATTCATCATTCAGAGTAGATGCCCCATATGTTCAGGGGGAGATTGTTGTAGTACAAAATATAGAAGTCCAGGGGGAGGAAGAAGCAGCTACTTCTGATGACCTGAAAGGGCAAGTCTGGATTGATGTACCCCTGTGTGTGGAAGAATATCAGTATCACTCTCCTGGCTTCTCTTCCAGTCACATCAAACTCTGGAGACCTCTACTTGAGGATGTTCCTCCAGAAGAAACTCCTCCTCCTAAAGTTCCTTCTCCATCCTATCTTCCTAAAGAGAAAACTCCACCTCCTCTACTACCTCTACCTCCACCATTAACAAAACTTACTACTCAAATCTTACCTAGGCAAAGTCCAAGAAGACAAATGGAAAGAAAAGATGTCATCCCTCACTGGCAAAAATATTCCAAAGAAGAAAGGAAAGAATATGCCAAGGAAAAGAAGTACAAAAGAGCTTGTGAGGAGATAAGATGTTTGGAAAGATTCCTAATATCTCTCCTGACAGTACTGCAAAGGAGCACAATGACCCTGAAATGGAAAGGAGGAATAATGAAATAAGAGAAAGAGAACTGTATGAATTTGAAGCATCCATGAAAGAAATAGTAGATAAGAGAAATGCTTGGATAGAGAAGATCAAGAAGGGAATGACCAAAGAACAGATTCTTGCTGAACCATCCATCAAAATTCCAAAGAAATTGTTTGATGTTGAAGCATATCAAAAGAAAAATCCTCAAGCAGAGCTAATCCTAGATAAATGACAAAAATACAAAAGGGGTGTAGGGTGTTCAGAAGATATCTACATTCCCTATAAGAAGCCTAAAAAAGCCAGAAGGACGAGACAAATGGCATGATTCACCCTGGAATGGGAAAGAAAAGATGTCTGAGATCCCTGAGAAACAAGAACCAGAAAAGTAATCGACGCAAAGGACCATCTGAGTTCAAACCTACACAGAATAAAAAGGAACCTCAGAGCATTACAATAGAAATGATTGATGAAAAGGCAGTAATTATCATTTGCAAGGGTTATTCCATAAATGACACCCTTCCTGATGCTGAAAAGATTCCGGCAAAGCTGCACATAATTATCAGAAATGTTCAGGAACATCCTGATAGAGCCAGGCCCAACATTTTTGAAGCTATTGAACAACTATATAAGAAACTTTACTCTGTTTTTGTCAATTTCATGTATAACAGGAAGTTCTTAGTTTAAATCTTGTGAAAGATACACACTTGTTATTATGATTTCTTTTATATCTCTTTCCTATGCTTTGAAGTGTTGATTAAAGATGATAAAATTTCTCTCTAAATAGGGTTAAGACAAATAGGGGGAGATTGTTGGGAAAATGATTTATCTTAACCCCTAGAAATGAGTTACCAGAGTAGAAAATTGGTTTAAGTAAAACATGCATCGAATAGTAATCGACGCAACGTCGAAGTGCAGTCGACGTTCTTCTCAAAATGAGTAGAAGTAATTCTAAACAGAATTCGACGTAACCAAAGTCGACGTAACTCTGATTTCTAGTCGACGCACCCAGTAAAGTCAACGGACCTCTGTCGACGCTCTTTCCATATTTTCTTCTCGACGTCTAGACAGGCTGAAATCGACGCTTACGTCGAATAGTAATCGACGCACGTCGATTTCTGTGACAGATTCAAAAACACGCCAGATCTCTTTCCTTCTTTCTGTAGATCTGAATTTTATGGAATTATATTATTCTTTTCTAGCCGTTCTGAATCAATCTTTCCTTCTAAATGATTCTTGGCTAATTTGATTGAGATTATTATGGACATTATTTGAAAATAGAATGATCTTTTTCCTTCTACAGATATAATGATTATGGAAACTTTCCACTCTTACTATTTCTCTGACTGCCAATTGATTATTCTACTATAATCAATATTTTAAATAAACAGAGCTATAAATACACAAGGAGGTCGGCAAAGAAAAGAATAAGTGATCCACTCCATCCATTTGAAAAAGAGGAAAAGCTCCCAAGTGAAAAGTGAGAAAGCTGAGAAAAGTGAATGAGTGCTGCAGCAAAGAAAAAGCCTTCTTCTTCTCCTCCTCCTTCTAAAGCCATACTACTACCATTTCTGAAAGCTCTCACTGAAAGAGAAAAAGGCCTACAATCTCCTTCTCACTATAGAAGAAAGATTTCAAATTCACTATACTTGTGCTTCTAATCTTCTTGCTAGGAAGAAGATTCTTTCTTGCTTTAATTGTTTTTCTTCTACTTCTTCTTCTTATTCTTATTTCATTTTCAAATTGTGTAAAAGAGTTTTTAGAATCTTTCTTCAAAAAATTCAGTTGTAGTGGTTCTAAGAGTCTCCTTATCAAAAGACCCAGGCTGGTTCTAAGAGTCTCCTTATCAAAGGACTCAGTGCAAGATAGTGAATTCCTACCAAGGGGGTAGAAGAGTGGACTACCCAAAGTTTGGGGGACCACTATATTTCTTTGTGTTGTGCTGTGATTTTCTTTTTGCTATTTCTTTTGCTTAATTCTTGTTAGTGTGTGGGAAGCTTAAATCTGTGAATATTATACATATATATATATATATTTATTAACTTTGCACAAAATATTTTTTTTAAATCTCTATTCACCCCCCCCCCTCTAGAGAATTCTAGTGAGGCTAACTGTGCACTTTCACAGACCGCGCGATCACACAACTTGGACAACCTTCCGTCCAAGACCGCAGATCAGCAGGCAGATCGCGCACAAGTCGCGCGAACACGAGACCGCGCACAAACCGTGCAGGCACAAGAACGCTCCTTCCTTAGAACACCAGGAGCAAACCAAGAACCATATGGCCGACTTCAGACAAGTCGCCAGATCGCCAGTACAAGCTCCCCGGTCAGGCGGTTACATAAGAACAGACCGCCCAGTCTTCTATAAAGAAGATAGACATACCAAGCAGAATAACCCGGAGAGAGACTGCAACTACCAGGAACAAACTGGCAAACCAGCAGATCACCAGAATAGACCGGCATAGCCAGACCGGCAGAACACTGACACAGACCGCGCGGTCTCTGCGGTCACCCAAAACCAGACCGCCCGGACACCTCCACTTCACTTCAACAAATTCAACAGAAAACGGACAGGTCGCCTGCACTGCAAGACCGCCACCTCAGACCGCACGAACTGGAGCTTATATGAATTGAACGAAGAACAATTGTCGCCAGAAAGCAACTCAAATCGCCTAACCGCTGAAGGTCGCCTGATCGCTGAGCTCGATGCGAACAGCACAAGAACACCATAAACTAGTGTTAAAAGTTTTGATTTGAATCGTTTAGGAGTAAGCAGGAGTTTCATTATCTGAGTTATAGCCAAACAACCACAATGCCACACAACAACACAAGAAACTTTATTGAATCACAAACTTCATTTACAGTGCGAGGTATACATGGTGAGACATGATTCATAAGAATCACGAAGGAGAGAAGAACAAAACACCAAAAAGCAAAACTGGCGTCTTGACAAGCAGAGACCGCACAGACCGCACAACTTCAGAGATCGCCCGGCTTGTCCTGAGACCGCGCTAACAGAAAACAGACAGACCGCCTGCACTGCAAGACCGCCACCTCAGAACGCACGAACTGGAGCTTATTGGATTGAACGAAGAACAGCTGTCGCCAGACCGCAACTCAGATCGCCTAACCGTTGAAGGTCACCTGATCGCTGAGCTCGTTGCGAACAGCACAAGAACACCATAAACCAGTTCGCAGACAGACCGCTGCCGAACTGTTTATTCAAGCCGCTGGGAATAACCAAGGAAGGAGACCGCAACCTGCTGGCCGCAAACCTGTGAACACAACAAATAGTCAACTCACTTTCGAGACCGCCCGACCTCAAAGTTGAGACCGCACGAATTAACCCAGGCTCTAGTTCTTACAGTTCTCGTTATGAATGACGGGTCATGCACCCCTATTTATAGGCGGGTAGACGGATGTCGTCACCGCACAAGAGGGATACAATCACCACCCATCAGATCGCCAGCGGTCTCACATGGGCAGACCGCGGGATCACACAACTTGGACAACCCTCCGTCCCAGACCGCAGATCAGCAGACAAATCACGCACAAGTCGCGCGAACATGAGACCACGCATAAACCGCGCGGGCACAAGAATGCTCCTTCCTTAGATCACCAGGAGCAAACCAAGAACCATCTGGCCGACTTCAGACAAGTCGCCAGATCGCCAGCACAAGCCGCCCAGTCAGGCGGTTACATAAGAACAGACCGCCCGGTCTTCTACAAGGAAGATAGACAGACCAAGTAGAACAACCCAGAGAGAGACCGCAACAACCAGGAACAAACCGGCAAACCAGCAGACCGCCAGAATAGACCGGCAAAGCCAGACCGGCAGATCACTGACATAGACCGCGCGGTCTCCGCGGTCACCCAAAATCAGACCGCCCGGTCACCTCCACTTCACTTCAATAATTTCAACACTCCCCCTTGAAGTGGGAAGTGGAAACTAGCCCGAGTAAACTCCGCAACCGGGTAAACGGTCCTTTTGCCAGCTGCTTTGTGAAGATGTCTGCAACATTGTCCACACTCCGAACATGCTCGACCATAAGAGATCCTCCCAACACCTTTTCAAGAATGAAATGGTGTTCAATCTCAATATGCTTGGTCCTCGCGTGACAGACTGGATTATTAACCAGCTTGAGAACACTCTCATTGTCCCCGCGTAGCATAGTGGGACCTCGAACCTCCTCATGAATGTCCTCTACCAACCTCCTGAGCCAAATTGCTTCCTGAGCTGCCAAGGCCGAAGCCTTGTATTCCGCTTCTGTGGTAGATACAAACACTGAGTCCTGCTTTTTGCTGCACCAAGAAATAGCTGTGGGGCCCGTCATAAAGACAAAACCAAACGTTGATCTCTGATCATCCACGTCTCCCTCGTAATCAACATCCATATAACCAAGCAACTCCAAGCTTGATCCTCTCCTATATAGGAGACCCAAATCAGAGGTCGACTTCACATATTTCAGAATTCCTTTTGCCGCTAGAAGAAGAGGCTTTCGTGGCTCCGCCATGTACCGACTCACTTTACCAACTGCATAAGCAATATCAGGCCTCGTGATGGTCAAGTAGATCAAGCTCCCAACCAGAGCTCGGAACACCAACGGATCAGATAGAACTCTCCCCTCATTCTTCTGAAGTTTATGATGTTGTTCCAGAGGTATAGAGCTGCTCTTCCCTTCCTCCATGCCAAATCGTTGAACGATCCGCTCCGCATATCCGGCCTGAGAAATGAGCACTCCGCTCTCCCGCCTCTGAACCTCGAGTCCAAGGAAATGGTGAAGCTCACCCAGATCCTTCATCTCAAATCTGATAGCAAGCTCAACTCTCAACCTTGCTACTGCCTCGTTCGAGTTCTCGGTGACAATCATGTCATCCACATATAGCAGAACAATAACCCGAAGCTCCCCCTCCTTATTGACGAACAAGCTAAAATCAGAGTCCGAAGCAAAGAACCCGCAGAATAGAAGATACTCCGCGATCTTTCCATGCCACGCCCGAGTCGCTTGCTTCAACCCATACAGGGCTTTCTTCAGTTTGCAGACGTAGTCCGGACACTCCTCCGAGATGAAGCCTGGCGGTTGGATCATAAATATATCCTTGTCGATCTCGCCGTATAAGAAGGCATTCTTAACATTGAGCTGCCAAATCTCCCATCCACTTGAAGCCGCCAAAGCAATAACAAATCGGACCGAAGTCATCTTTGCCACTGGACTAAATGTCTCATCATAATCTTCACCATACTGCTGTGAGAACCCGCAAGCTACAAGGCGAGCCTTGTATCGCTCGATCGTGCCGTTAGCTTTCTTCTTGAGTTTATAGACCCACTTGCATGTCACAGGGGTAATGCCCTTGGACCTGGGCACTAGAGACCAAGTCTCATTCTTCTTGAGAGCATCCATCTCCTCTTGCATAGCAATGTCCCACTGCTTCACGCCTTTGGCCTTCTCAAAGCTCGACAGCTCCCTCTCATCCAAGGGACCAGCAAAGAAACATGAGATGAAGCTCACCATGTTTCCTCCTGTGTATCGATCAGGTGGCTTAATAGTCCTCTTCGACCTCCTAAGAGGTTGCACCTGACTAGCCACCTCCTCAGCTGCTTCTTCTGTGCTAGCTCCACTTCCAGATGAACTTGGAGCATCGCTCCCCCTGCTTCCAGAACCTGAAGCCTCCATCTCTGAGCTCGACATAACAGGAGCTCCTGGTGAAACAGGCAACTCCACTTGAAGATTTTCCGCAGCCTTCCCTTCTTCATCAACCCAGTTCTCCAGTAGTTCAACTCCTGAACTCCCCTTGTAGGAGGTCACCTTATCGAACACCACATCTCGAGATACAAAAGATCTTCGAGTCTCAGGATCCATGCATCTCCATCCCTTCTTCCGCTCATCATATCCAACAAAGACTAGCTTCCTTGCTTTCGCATCTAGCTTTGTCCGAAGAGCATCAGGAATATGAACATAACAGGTTGATCTGAACACCCAAAGGTGTGCAACACTTGGTTTCTCCTTGAACATCAGTTCGTGAGGGGTCTACATGTTTATAGGACTTAGAGGCATCCTGTTGATGATGTAAGCAGCACAAGACATTCCCTCCACCCAGAAGGACTTTGGGATACTCTTGTCATGAAGCCAGCAATTGCAAGTTTCCGTCAGATGACGGATCTTCCATTCTGCAATGCCATTTTGCTGTGGAGTATGTGCACAAGTGAGCTCTCTCCGAACGCCGTGTTTCCTGCAAAAACTTGAGAACTCACCAGAGGTGAACTCCCCACCATTGTCAGTTCTCAATTTTTTCACCCGCAGGCCTAACCGACCTTCAACCAGCTCCTTGAACTCCATGAACCTCGCAAAGGCTTCCGACTTCTCTTTCAAAAGATACACCCAGACATATCTGGTGTAATCGTCAATCAACACCAACATATATCTGTTGCATCCAAGGCTTGGGGTGGCAGTCGGTCCCATCAAATCACCATGAATGCACTCCAACGGCGCTTTGCATCTTGTTTGTGATTTATCAAATGGAAGTTTATGAGACTTACCAAACTGACATCCCGCACAAACATAACCGTCTCCATAGGAGGACAAGCTAGGCAAGCCCTTGACAAGGCCCCTTACCGCCATAACCTTCAATTGTTCCTTGCCTACATGCCCCAACCTTTCATGCCAGATAGTCGCGCTATCATTGGTCTTCATTTTATCAACATAGGTACTTGTCGATAACACGAACAAGTCCTTCACCCTCTTTCCAACATGAATAATATCTCCTTTTATCTCCGGTTGAGTTTTTAGAAACTTCACTTCTGTTGGCCCAAACAGAACGTGATAACCGGCATCGACCGCATTGGTCACAGAGATAGAACAATTGTTGTTCAATTTTTATGAATGATGTTTGTTATGGTGTAGCCCAATTGTTTAATGGTTTATATATTTTGAACTTAGACCATCCGATCTATAATGTAGAAAATACTAAAAGACTAAAAACAAATGATTCGAATCCTACGTACCTTTGGCATTGTCGTTTAGGCCATATAAACGAGAAAGGCATATCCAAGCTCCATGAAGATGGACTACTGGACTCATTTGATTATGAATCATTTAAGAGATGCGAGTCATGTTTATTAGGCAAGATGACGAAAGCTTCTTTCACTAGTTGTAATGAGAGGGCTGATGATCTCTTGGGTATAATATATAGTGATGTATGCGGACCCATGAGTTCTATGGCTAGAGGTGGGTTCAACTACTTCGTTACATTTACTGATGTTTTCAGTAGATACGGATATGTGTTTCTTATGAAGAATAAATCCGAGACCTTTGAAAAGTTCAAAGTGTTTAAAAATGAAGTAGAGAACCAACTGGGAAAAAGGATAAAAGCACTCCGATCTGATCGAGGCAGCGAATATCTGAGTCATGAGTTTCGTGATCATCTGAAAGAGTGTGGTATTGTATCACAGCACACTCCGCCCGGAACACCTCAACATAATGGGGTTTCTGAGAGGAGGAATCGTACCTTGTTAGACATGGTGCGATCGATGATGAGTCATGCAGATTTGCCCATTTCCTTTTGGGGTTTTTCTTTAGAGTCTGCTGCGCGCCTTCACACTAAATCGAGTTCCAACGAAAACGGTTCTAAAGACACCATATGAGATATGGACTGGGAAGCGTCCTAGTATATCGTTCATCAAGATTTGGGGCTGTGAGGCATACGTGCGACGTCAAATTCCTGACAAGCTGGAACCCAAATTAGATAAATGTTATCTAGTGGGGTATCCTAGGGAAACCAAATGATACTACTTCTACTTACCGTCTGAGGGAAAAGTGTTTGTCGCAAGGGCTGGTGTCTTTTTGGAGAAAGAGTTATTATCAAGAAAGACTGCAAAGGTAGAACTTGAAGAAGTTCAAGAGCCACAAACAATGAACGAACCGGAATTGGAACCTGAGCAAGGACTACAATAAGTTGTAGCTGGAGAGCCTGCTCATGAAACACATGTCCTACGTATATCTGGTAGACCAAGATTTGAGCCTGAGAGATATGGATTTCTTATGACTCAAATAGGTAATGTGTTGCTTATGGATCATGATGATGAGCCTGCAACCTACCAAGAGTCTATGAATGGACCAGACTCCGAGAAGTGGCTTGAGGCCATGAAATCTGAAATGGACTCCATGTACACAAACCAAGTTTGGACCTTGGTGGAACCACCTGAAGGGGTACGACCCATAGGGTGCAACTGGGTATTCAAGAAGAAGACCGACATGGATGGGAATGTACAGACATTCAAAGGCCGGTTGGTGGCTAAAGGTTTCAGGCAAATTCATGGTGTTGACTATGATGAAACCTTTTTCCCTGTGGCCATGGTCAAGTCCATCAGAATTCTACTTCCTATTGCTGCGTATTATGACTACGAGATCTGGCAAATGGATGTCAAAACGGCTTTCCTTAATGGAAACCTCCTTGAGGAAGTGTACATGACACAACCCGGGGGTTTTGAATCTCCAAGTGAAGCCACTAAAATATGCAAGTTGAATCGATCCATTTATGGATTGAAACAAGCTTCTCGAAGTTGGAATCTGCGTTTTGATGAGAATATCAAAGAGTTTGGTTTCATCAAGAACTAGGATGAGCCTTGTGTTTACAAGAAGATTAGTGGGAGCATTGTTGTCTTCCTGATATTGTATGTAGATGACATACTGCTGATCGGGAATGACATTCTGACCCTGCAAGTTGTTAAGAACAACCTAGGGAACTGCTTTTCTATGAAAGACTTGGGTGAAGCGACTTACATACTTGGTATTAAGATCTATAGAGATAGATCGAAGAAGTTGCTGGGTTTGACCCAGAGTAATTACATTGACAAGATGTTGAAACGGTTCAACATGCTTGAGTCCATGAAAGGATTCTTACCCATGTCACATGGTGTGAGTCTCTCTAAGGACCAGTGTCCTAAATCTTTGGAAGATAAGGACCGCATGAAGATGATTCCATATGCTTCGGCAATTGGATCAATCATGTATGCAATGTTATACACTCGACCCGATGTTTCTTATGCTTT
This sequence comes from Dactylorhiza incarnata, assembly GCA_033032865.1. Classification (NCBI taxonomy): domain Eukaryota; kingdom Viridiplantae; phylum Streptophyta; class Magnoliopsida; order Asparagales; family Orchidaceae; genus Dactylorhiza; species Dactylorhiza incarnata. The sequence goes on from JAWHQI010000067.1 coordinate 1,684,190, forward strand.
GAGCATGACGAGCAGGCATCAGTCTGATCCTGGTGATAGTCACTGGATAGCTGTCAAGAATATTCTAAAGTACTTGAGAAGGACTAAGGATATGTTCTTGGTGTATGGTGGAGAGGAAGAGCTCATTGTAAATGGTTACACGGATGCCAGCTTCCAAACTTATAGGGACGATTCAAAGTCTCAATCAGGTTTTCTATTTTGCCTTAATGGAGGAGCTGTAAGCTGGAAGAGTTCTAAGCAGGAGACAGTTGCCGATTCTACGACAGAAACTGAGTATATTGCTGCCGCAAATGCGGCAAAGGAGGCTGTGTGGATTAGGAAATTCATCGGCGAGCTAGATGTAGTTCCTAGCATTGTTAGTCCCGTAGTTCTCTACTGTGACAACAACGGTGCAATTGCCCAAGCTAAGGAACCTAGATCTCATCAGCGCTCCAAGCACATACTTCGGCGGTTCCATCTTATTCGAGAGATTGTCGATCGAGGAGATGTGAATATTTGCAGAGTACCGACTGAAGAAAACACAGCGGATCCACTGACAAAGCCTCTTGCGCAAAAGAAGCATGATGGTCATGTTAGATCAATGGGTATTAGATACCTGAATGATCGTCTTTAGTGGGAGCCTTGTGGATTGTATGTTTGTCGGTTGTTTATTCATTTGATGAATTGTGTTATGTACTGTATATTTCATTTTACATTTGTGGAGAGTTCTTTTATTATGTCAACCGTTTCTATTTGATAGACTAATTAACATAATGAATGCCCTTAGAATGTTTGCTTTCATAGTTATTCAAGTACGTGACTTGAATGTGAGGGTCTATGTTTAAATGAAGCTTCATTCTTAAATGGTCCCTGGTCGAGGTATCATCCTAGAAATTTAGGGCGAGGATGAGACCATAAGACCAGCATGTGCGTTGACTGATGACCGATTCTCACAGGTCATGATATTGTGATATCAAGTCATCACATGGGTACTTGTTAAGAACAAGTTGTACTGGACAGACCCCCCGTGAGACTACTTTGTGGATTGTTATATGAACGTGTCACAAGTAGGTCTCAAGTGACAATGGTGTTTGTGGTCCTTTGACATGAAGTCATAGCATTCATCAGGTGAGGAAGAGCGTACTTTGATGCCATCTAAAGTCTTCTCTTGAGAAAGGTTGACGATAAGGGTGGTTGTTGGGTATGTTACGAATCATTTGGATTTTTGTGTGTGAGAAGAAATGGGATTTGTCCTCCTGTATGATAGGAGTTACATTCATGGGCCCCTTGATGGAATGAGACTGAGAAATGCATGACCATGCTTGGTTGAGTCAATATATGATATTGAGCTCACCTGTTTCAGACAGTCTATTCTAGATCAAGAAATTGGGATTGAACAATTATGAGGGTGACACAGTCCATGCCTCTAGTTCTATCCGGATGTAAAGGACAAAGGGACATGACAACACTGATACATTGGTCATGACAGGCTTGTTGAGTTATGAACTCTTACTGCTTGGGATGTAATGATGTATTACTAGATGCCGCTCATTGTTTGTGATACTTTTGTTGATACTTTGTGATCAAGTGGGAGACTGTTGGAGTTTCTTAGGTGATCTCAAAGCAATCAATAGTTAGTCTTGCTGCCAACGCAATATGAGCCTATAGGGTCGCACATAAAAGCGTTTGGAGAAATTGGAGAAAGGATTGTGTTGGCCTTACTCATATTGGATATGAGTGGAGGACCAATCCTGTGACTGCTTGGAATTAAGTTGAGAATGTCTCAACAGGAAATCGTTTAAAGGGTTTATACGAATGGGTATTTACTTGACAAATTCGGCTAAAGGGTTTAACCGAACTGCGTCAAATTCGGCTAAAGGGTTTAACCGAATTAGCTTAATTCGACTAATGAGATTCGGCTAATGTGATTAACCGCAATTATAATAGATTCGACTAAAGGGTTTAACCGAATCATGTCAGTTCGACGAAATGGTTTCGACGAATTGATATAGCGGAATTTATATAGACGAATTCGTCGAAATGGTTTCGCCGAATCTGAGTCGAATTCGGTTACATTGTTTAGTCGAATTCGGCGAATGTAAATCTGGACTGAAATGTTCTGTTTTGCCCTCTGGTCTGCGGATAGCCTTTTCTATACCTTGCGTATAAAAGGAATGCGATTAGGTCTTCGAAAGATACAGTTTTAGATCGATCCTTTTTCGCGATTTCTGTAGAGCCGAAGCGAAAGTGTTCCGATCGCTCTCGTTCCGTCCGCCGACCTAATCGCCGCCGACAGTCACCGCCCCCCCCTTCAACGGATCTAGCAATTCGTGGGGACGCAGAGGACGTTCTTTCTCCAACCCATTCCTTGTTCGACAAGGATTTGGGGTTCTCCATCATTCGTGTGGATCGTTGTAGAGGAGCCGATACATTTCGGTTCTTGGAACTCAGATTTTGTCTACCCGATTTCATCTTGGAGCACCTTGGTTGAGTATTGACTCAATCCCGCAAAGGTATATTGCATTTTCTTTCCTAATCTCTTGATTCATGAGATCTGCAAGTTCCTTACTCTTTGGGTTGTTCTAGTTTTCTTCCGCTGCGCACATTTGATGTGTTCATGTCATTATGAATGGCATTTAGAAAAACCCAACACATGCATGTGCACTTGCGTGCTTTGCACTCCTTTTAAGCACGTTTTGGTGTGCGTTTGTGCTTCTTGCTATTGGGGGTAAGCACAGGGTGCTCCCCAATCTTGTTTCTCTGTCTGATTGGTGCTGGAGGTATATTCCCAGTTGGATTGCTGTTCTTACAGGAGGTTGGATCACCCTATTTTACCCCAGAAATCATGTTTATTTATATCGCACGGTCGTGCGTTTTCTTGACGCACGAACGGCTGCGGTCGTGCGCCTTCATCTGGGTAGAAAATTGTTGATCTGAATTTATTCGTGCGTTTTTACGCACAGGCGGATTCGCCCGTGCACGACGGAAACGCACGATCGCCTGTTTTGACTATTTTTAGCCAATCTGAATTTGTTCGTGCGTTTTTATGCACGAGCGGATTCGCCCGTGCGTGAGTAAAACGCACAGGCGCTGCTGCTTCTTCCACAAGCCATTTTAATCGTTAAATAACGCACGGGCAACACACGGTCATGCGTTCGCCCGTGCGTGAATAAATTTCTAACTGTTTAGTATTTAAGGCAGGAATTCTATTGCAATCAGGATCCCCGGCGGGAAAAGCTTGAGAAGCCCGCCACTTTCGCCCATTTTCGCCTCTCCACCACCGTTCGACCTAGGAGGAGCTCCGGCGACCTTTGGCTTGCAAATCTTTCGCCAAAGCTCACTCCTTGGCCTCCTCCATCATCCTTGAGCTCAAGAACATCATAGACGGAGAGCTTCCGCTGCATTCAAAGTGTCGAACAAGAGTTACCTCGACCTAGACCACGAAGAAGATGGGTAATAGTAGAGGAAGGTGACATCTCCCCCGGACCCTGGACGCAACTGAAGATCGAGCACGGACGAGGCCTGCAACCCTTCGATTCCTGCCGAGAATCTTCAGCATAGTCTTCGAGCTTCGGTTTCCTCTTTTCCCCTTCGCTTGCTTCAGAGTTTTCTTTAGATGGGTTTGTTATTATGGATGATGATCATGAACTTTGTGTTTTAGTTAATATGATTTCATGTTTTTGAGATCCTTTACGGTTCATGAGATTTGAGGAGCGCCGTAATCCGCCAGCCTTCTCGTTCACCCGCTCACCGAAGCACGGCATCGCGGCCGTTGCACCCATCCCGCCTTGCGAAGCGGAGTTTTGACCCGCATTTTATTTCTGTGTAGTAATTTAGGAAACCAAAATCAAAGCCCCGATTTTTCCTTTAATCTACTTTAGTAATTATTTTCTCAATCTGAAGAATCAAACTAACCACGCGCATTCCTTGAGAGACGATATTCGGGGACGTACTCCCAACTTTATTACTTGTGAGACCGGTGCACTTGCTGAAACCGCATCAGGCTCCACCACCTTTGCATGCATGGTGAGCTCGGCCACTTCCGCCTCCTCCAAAACCCTGAAAGTGCAACGCCATCGCCGCCACCTTTGAATACAACCACTCTCGTCCAAGTAATTTCATGTTGCTGCCGCACCCGTTCGAACCTCTCACGCGAAATCCATGCAAGGCCACTTCAAAGGCACAACAGCTACTAGCTACAGTTAATAGTTCTTTGATTCATATATTTATATATATACAAATGCGAATCAAAAGAACCGCCCTCCTCCACCTTGCAGCAACACCTCCGCCGGCCACTTCCGCTCCTCCATGCAGACCACCTCCTCCACGTAGAAACAGCGTCGGCGACCTCCACTCCTCCACGTCAGTGATCTACAACTCCACCAGCAGCATCTCCACGTCAGCCTCCAGCGATCCAGCTCCTCCAGAAATCCCGCCACCACTGTTGCAAACTCACATGAAAACGCCACCTCAAATCGCGCCTGATGGAAACACCATTTATTAATAATTTCATCCATTAAAACAGCCATGGACCCCACCCCTCTATTTATTTTCTTCTCTTCAATTGCTTGGTACGGCTGGATGGTTTGCACCTATAAATATGGCTCATTGGGGAGGAGGAAGGGGGTGTGATTATTTAGTGAGAGATTGGAGAGAATTTTCGATTAGAAAATTTCATTTTGGTCGCTCCAAAAAGTTGTTATTTTTGTCCATCATTTTAGTTGTTCAATCAGCATTCTGTACTTCTCGTTTCGAATTTCAACAACTTGTAACTTTGCCCTTTTTATTTACTAATTTTATTTCTTGTATTTCTTTTATCGTCTAGTAATAAAAATTGCAAGTTATATTTGAATTTAAAATATTGTCATTCCCTAGTTTACATTTCGTCTCTCACCACTCTCGATCTTTTTCTAACATGTCATATTTTTATGTGAATAAGTTCTCCATCTTCATGAGTAACTAATTCCTATAGTGCTCGATCGCGACGATCCGAGGATGAGATAATTTTGCTATGATTTTTAGATTTTTTTTTTCTCTAATTGTTGAACGCTTACGATTTATCTTTGATCTAACAAATTATTATGAGGCTATATCATCAATATATAGTCTTCATATTGTTTTCGTTCTTTAGTTAGCCGAGAGGCTCATAAGTCGAATCGATCACTCATTGGTAAAAGGAGTAGAACGCAACCCTCGAGAGAGGACACAACGTAACTCTTCCGGATTGGAGTAAAATCCAATAGCGAGGTTCACTTCCTAAAGCAAGTCTTAGGCGATGCGATTTGAGAACGAAAGTTTGGTCGATACACCTAAGCTTAGTTGAACAAAATCCTCGAAAGAGGAGTGTTCGTGTTGCGGGAACCTTCACGGTCAAATCCTCTTCAACAAGAGAATTGCACTGCTACTTTCATTTCGTAATTTTATAAATCCGAGGTGACTCAAAGATCGGGTACTAGTTTTAAACCATCGATTTAATTCCGTTAGCATTTCTTTTAGTTTCTGCTTTTTGCAAACAACCAACCCAATTTTCTATTGATAAAATAATAGCGATTTTCAAAGTAGAATTACTCAACCACCCCGAGTCTAATACGACCTTGGTTTTATAAACCTATATTACTTTCGATACGGTACAATTGTCGTTGTCGTTTGCGAGCATAGTTTTGCGCATTAAGTTTTTGGCGTCGTTGCCGTGGACTTTGGTCGATAATTTGAAAAAGAAATAGTTATTAATTTTATCGTTCTTTTTCTTCTCACCCTTTCTCTTAAATTTTAAAAATCTTAAAATGCCTAATTTAAATTCTCGGAAAGGGAGATTTGGGCTTGAACTCCCATCGCATCTCCTAGTACCTTGCGAACCCTTCATTGGGTAGACCTCGGGAAGTCCGGGACTAACTAAACCCGCTTTTTGAAAAAAAAATTATATATATATTTTTAATTAAAAATATTATAATTATTTTAATTTTTTCCCTCTTCACCTTTTTATTCTTTTCGCCTCTTTTTCTCTTTTCTTTTCTTTTGGTTTATGACCCGAGGGAACTCTTCAAATAATCTTGAATTGTGTTTTGATCCGGAAATCGATCGCACCTTGCGGTGACGTCTCCGATTTAGTGATCTACCAATAATTCGAGAAGAGTCAATCGGAGAAACTAGCGAAGGTTTAATGGATAACCCCGACCATAATGAGGCCCCGCTACGGACCATGTCCTATTATGCGAGGCCAAATTGGGAGGGCATACAATCTAGTATTATTCGCCCGGCGGTGGCGAATAATAATATTGAAATTAAAACGAGCATCATTCAAATGGTACAACAAACCGTCATATTTGATGGCTTACCATATTGTTGGGAAAATGACCCTCAATGTTCCCTTGATTTGAAGAGGACTCACACTCAATGCTAAGTACAAGTTATATTTGATAAACCCTATTTCTATCTCATAACTATGTAGGACTAGGGCACACCAAGGTGTGATGTTTAATCAGTTGGTTTACTGTCAAAACCGCTGAGACGAGATCTTTGTCTCAGCTGAACCACTGAGACAAGGCCAGGATCCGCTGAGAAGGTGTCTGGGCAAGCTGAGCTGCAGATAAGAGAAAACCGCTGAGACAACTATCTGTCTCAGTGGATCTACTGAGACGGGACAAAAGCAACCGTTGAGACGGCTGACCATCTCAGCCCAACCACTGAGACAGATTCAAAAGTGATATGGCGGGTTCTACTTTTGGCGCAAGTTGCAGAAAGGCAGCTTGGGGTCCGCCAATCACTCCCATGCCTGTCAGGAGGAGAGCTAAGAGTCGTTGAAGATCAGTGGTGTATAAAAGGAATAAGTTATGGTTGAGCAAACACCTTTGCTATTCATCCTTCTCTCCAGCACACAAGCAAGTAGAACAATACTGTTCCATTATCGGCACCCAAGAACTGAGCTTGCACAAGGCTGCAAGGAGAAAAGAGATAGCTCATCTTGATTCATCTCAAGATAGAGCAAGTAGATCCAGTCCATCATCTGAAGGGTTGATCAAGAAGAATCAAGTTGGAGCTGCACTTCTCCTCCCTGGTTCAAGTCTGCAACAACAGATGTTAAGAAGAAGAAGAACAAGGTTGACCTCTTCTTCCTTCTATTTTTAATCCTTATTATATCATCTGTAGGAGCCTTTGGGTTCTGAGACTGTAGGGCTTTATTGCCTGAGTGTGTAAGGCTGATTGGACTGAGTTGTAGAGCTGAGAGGTCAGCTTGAGGTAAGACCAGGAGGTAGGGTTGTTGTGCCTGAGGTAGGGTTTGGGAAACCTGAGAGATCCTATGGGATCTGTGTTGTAGGCTCTTGGAGCTGAGTTTGGAGAAGTTGGCCTTGTCTAACTAATTGTTAGAAAGGTGAAGGGGGAAAGAGGACTACTCAAGACACCCTGTCTTGAGGAACCTCTATAAATCTCTTTGTGCTTTTTGTGCTTGATATTTTGCTAACCTAAATTTAGAAAACACTTAGCCTAAAATAAAAGAAACCTATTCACCCCCCCCCCCTCTAGGTGTCTAAGACTACATCCTATATAAACTATCAAGTGGTATCATAGATAGGTTGGTCAAGCAAGACATAACTGTCTGACCAGATCCTACAAGGATTAGTCTTAAAATCTGTAACCAATGGCCTCCAATGTAATGCAGAGGGAGATGGGCTCCATGAAGCTGCCCATATGCAACAAAGCTAATTTTGGCATATGGAAGCAGAGGGTTAGACTATTTATGGAAGCTTCTGACCCTAGGATTTATATTACTGTCAAGGAAGGTCCCTTTACCTTCCAAACAACCTCCACAATAGATCCAACCAGAAGAGTGGCCAAGCCTTTCAATGAATTAACCAAGGATGAACTCATTCTGTTCACTATGGACAAAAGAGCCCAGAACATCATAGTTAATGCTATTGATGATTCCACATTTCAAAACTTAGTACACTGCTCTATTGCCAAGGAAATGTGGGACACATTAATAGTATATATGGAAGGGACAGCTGAAGTGAGGGATGATAGAAAGTCACTCCTCAACCAAGAGTATGAAGCCTTCAGGCAGCTCAGCCAGGAGAGCATCTCTTTGTGCTGTGAGAGGTTCTTCAGAATAGTCAATGAGCTAAGAACCTATGAGAGAGTGTTCACTAATTATGAGCTGAATGATAAGTTCCTTAGATCTATAACAAGGGATTAGGACACAAAAATCTGTGCTATCAGGGAAGTGGCTAGGCTTGGTGAGACACCTACTCATACACTGTTTGGAAAGCTGCTCTCTTATGAGATGCAACTGTCTGCAAGAAAGGAAGAGGACTCCTCAACAAGGGCTCAGGCAAGGGAGAAATCTGTAGCTCTCAAAACTGACAGCTCCAAGAAGAGCAAGGGCAGGATGGTGTCTCCTCCAAGGAGTGTTGAATCTGATAAATCTAAAATCAGCACCTCAGAAAGCTCTTCTTCTGATGAAGAGTTTGCTGCCTTTTCAAGGCGGTTCAAGAAGATGAGGAGGAGGAATCAATGGAAGAACAAGCCCTCCTCCTCATCACACTGCAAGAAAGACCACAGGAAATCTGAAAGATAGCACCCAAAGGGTGATAGGTATGACTCCAAATCTAGTAAACATGTCTCAAATAACATTATTTGATATTGCTGCAGCAAGCCAGGACATGTCATTGCTAACTGCCCAATCAAAAGGAAAGAAATAGGTGAGAAGAAGCCTCATCACCAAAAGGATAGGAAGGTGGAAAAATCCTTTCTAGCAAAGAAAGGAAAAAAGCTGGAGTGAATCTGAATCCTCAACTTCAGATTCAGAGAATGAAGAAGAAGCCTACATAGGGATGTTTGCAGCAGAAGAAGATGAAGATTATCCTGTTGCCAAGGTTGGAGTCAGGGCCCCTCTATCACACTCAGACAGTGATATAGAGGAGGATGAAGAGGACAATGTTCAGCTAGGCCTCATGGTCATCACTGATGAGGAGGACAGTCAGAACATCTCTGAAAATGAACAGGTATTAATTCATTCAATATCCTCTTCTGATTATGAGACTGGTCCAGAATCTGGAGGACCTTCATCAATTGATGGAAGTGATTCAGAAGTTGAGATAGATGTCAATCAATTGATTGACAAGTTTGATGCTCTCTTGGAAGCTCTAAAAAAAGCAAAAAGCTAGCCAAGAGGCAAGCCCAAGAGATTGATTCCCTTAAGATGGAAAAACTAGAATGCATTGAATCTTCTACTAAGATGAGTCAGATGTATAGGGAAATTAGCCATCTGAAGGGGATAACTATCACCCAACTGAGCACCATATCCCTGAAGGACAAGGTCATCAAAGTTCTTGAGGAGAAGCTTGTGAAAGAAAGAAGCCTAGTGGCTCAATTCTCCAAGACAAAATATGTGCTCCCTATTATTGACTCCTTCTCTTCTCAATCCAATAGGAGAGGACTAGGATTCAATAAAATGGAAGTAGGAGAAGGGAGTGGACAAAAGAGCAGGGGTAAGGCTAAGCCTCAAACCACCTTTCAAAAGGTATTACTCCCGTCCAACAAGTATGACCATGAAAGCATGTATGGTCACTGGAAGAATAAGAGTACCTATAGGAAGGAAAAAACTCCTTCCCATAGTGGAAGAAATGGTATGGGATTGAGTGCTATGAAGGCTCCCCATGAGGAAATTCAAATGGACCAACCTGGACCATTTGTATTTGGTACATCAGCCCCTTCATTCAAGAATAAGAAAGCAACCCCTTCTAAGGTTGATTCAGCCAAGAACATGACTGCTATCAAATCAGTGGATATGTCTAATTGCTCAGTGTCTAATGCCATCAAAACTTGCATTGCCCAAAAGACAAAGCTAGATGATGTCATTAATACAAAGACTACTAAGATTGTCCATAGATTGAATTTCAGCCAAATACTTGCTGAAAGAAACAAGAGAAAAGATGTTATCTCTCCTCCTGAACATATGGACAATGCTGCACACCCCTCAAGAAATGTTCAGAAGAGGAGATACAACATTCATGAATGTTGGTGCTATGGTAAAGTGGGACACTTTACCATAGACTGTTGTCACAATCCTAATGTGTCATGTGCAAAGATGAGCCTTCCTGCAAAGGGTGCAGCTAGAGTAAGGTCATTTCATCATGCTAACAAGGACCTAGGACCCAAAGCTGTTTGGGCTCCTTGGGATAACTAAACTCCTTCTTGCAGGATAGTTCAAGTACCAGCCTCAACCAAATTTGGTACTTGGACAGTAGGTGCTCAAGGCACATGACAGGAACAAGAAATCTTCTATAGGACTACAAGGCTGTGAAGAATGGACCCAAAGTTATCTTTGGGGGATCTGAAAAGGGAATCACCAAAGGATATGGTATGATCTCCAATGAAATAGTCTCAATTATAAGGGTAGATTATGTTGAAGGGTTGCAACACAACCTAGTAAGCATAAGTCAACTATGTGATCTAGGATATGTCATTGAATTCCACAATGACAAGTGCTTGATTAAAAAGTCTAAAAACTTAGAGACCATTCTCCCAGGCACTAGGAGTGGGAATGTTTATTGCTTAGACTTTATATGTAGTAATTCTCTTACATATGTTTGTCTAGTAGCTAAAGAGAATGAGTCCCTTTGTGTTCAATGGCACAAGAGACTTGCTCACATTAACTACAAGACAATGTATAGACTATTCTCTAAAAACCTTGTTAGGAATATTCCTATTATAAAAATGTATTAAAAGTGGTCCCTGTCATGCTTGCCAAATAGGTAAGCAAACAAGGGCCAACTTTAAAATATTGGCTCCAAAGACACTGAAAGATGTCTTTATCTCTTGCATATGGACTTGTTTGGTCCTTTTCCAATTCAGAGCCTAGGTGGGAAGTTGTATACTTTGGTGATTGTTGATGATCACTCAAAATATACATGGGTATTCTTTCTTAAGAAGAAGTCTGATACTTTAAATATCTTTATAACTCATATCAAAGCAATTCAGAATGACTTGCAATGTGTTGTGGTCAGGACTAGAACTGACCATGGCACAAAATTTCAATCTGAATGTATGACAAGGTTTTGTCAAGAATATGGTATCACCCAAGAGTTCTCCTCCCAAAGGACTCCACAACAATATGGTGTAGCTGAGAGGAGGAATAGGACCTTGATAGAAGCTGGGAGAACACTGCTTAGTGACTCCTCACTCCTAGAATACTTCTGGGTTGAGGCAGTCAATAATGCATGTCATATTCTCAATAGATCTTCCATCAATAAGGTTCATGGAATAACTCCCTATGAGATTCTGAAAGGAAAACAACCTACAATTTCATACTTTAGAATCTTTGGCTCCAAATACTACATTTTAAACAATGGATAATCTCAATTAACAAAGTTTGTAGAGAAATGCAATGTGGGTGTTCTTGTTGGCTTTAGCTCACATAGTAGAGCTTACAGAGTGTATAACAAGAAAACTCATGTTGTAGAGGAGTCTATGCTTGTAGTATTTGATGAGATCAGCCTAATATATAAGGGCTAGTCTAGTTCTTCTGTCTTGGCAGGAAATGAAAAGGATTTGGAAAGGATGTCTATACAAGACACAAACAGCAGCAGCAAAGCTTATTCTGATGCTGCCATCCCTGAAGAGGAAGAAGTCCATGCTGATGAAGACACTGCTGAACCAGCACAGCAAGCTGAGAACAGGCTTCCTACAGCTGTAAGACATCTAAGGGATCATCTAAGAGAATAAATAATTGGAGATCAGAATCAAGGTGTATTAACCATAAGCAGGTGATGATGCTATATTTATAGTTATTTTCACATAATAATTTATTTATAATTAATTTAATTTAATTTAGTTTTAGTTAATTTATCACTAATTTATATTATTTTTGTATTTTCAGGTAATTTGGGCTGCCAATAGCAATTTCAAGCTCATATGACTAATCAGGAGAATATTTGGAGTATTTCTGCCGAAATCGCAAAGTACACGCCCTCGGTCATGGGTGTGACCTAGGGCGTGACATTTTGTCACGGCCGTGATCCAACCCCGCGCATTCCAGTTGAAAGAAGTCGGCCGCCACGTCAGATTAAAATTACACGCCCTCTGTCACGGGCGTGACTGAGGGCGTGACCTTAAAGTCACGGGCGTGACTCGCCCGGATTGCATTCATTTCAGCCAGCAATCAACTCCCGCCGTTTCTAGCTTACACGCCCTCGGTCACGGGCGTGACCGAGGCCGTGACTTTTCTGCAACCACCAGATTAACTCCAGATCGCGGCGTTTCCCGCCGTTTCCAGACCCGTTCAAGACACGCCCTTGGTCACGGGCGTGACCGAGGCCGTGACCCGCCGTGCAATTGATTTTTGGCAGTTCCTCTTCCCCAACGTCCCGGGCTTTCATGATAGTAATTACGCAGCTTACACGCCCTTGGTCACGGGCGTGACCAAGGGCGTGACTCCCCGTTTTTTCATCTATAAAAAGCAGCAATCTCCAGAAGTCGTGGGGGGTGCAATTTTGGAGCTTAATTTCAGCTTTAGTTTACTGTTTTTTTATGTTCTAGCTACTTTTTCCTAAAGTTGTAAGTTTTTATTATTGCTATTTTAATTCAAGTATTGTTGTTTTCTTAATCATGTCTTTTTCCTCTTCTACTTGTATTCCCATCACTATGATGAGTAGCTAAGTTTCCTTTAGCACTTGGTCATGATGAACTTTGGAATAAAATAAAATATGTTTTGAATCTTTCTAATTAGCAAACTCTCGTTTTGTTTATCTTCGATTTATCTTTGAATTATTTTGTTTTGATTTCATATGTCCGGAATATGACTTTCAATCTATGATTCGTTTGCTAGTGATCGAGAGATCCATGCGAACGAGGAGATCACTCAAAGATAAAAAGAGTTGTATGCATTCCTCGAGAGAGGGTGACACAAATCTTTCGGATTGGAGTCAAATCCAATAGTGGGGTTCACCGCTTAAAGCAAGCTTATGGGGTTTTGACTGGCCGAGGGGTCTTAATCGATCAACCTAAGGTTAGGTGGTAGTTCTCTCGAGAGAGGCTCTACCATATTTTGGGAACCTCCACGGTCGAGGATATTTCAATAAGAGTTTGCGGTTTCATCTTTTATAAAATTATATTTTATTCCAAAGGGATTCAAGACCAGGTGCTAATCCTTTTAATCATAATCTTTCTTCGTAGTTAATTTTCTCCAAATTGTTTTTCCAAAACAAACCCAACTTTCGATCGATAAAATAATAGCTCTTCTTTGTGAGTAGAAGTACTCAACAAGCCCGGAAAAATACGACACTTGATTTTCTAAATCCTATACTATAAAGCGATAGGTACACTTGCCTTATCGAATTATACGTGGATAATATTTTAATTTTGCGCAACGCGAATTTATCTCATCAAGTTTTTGGCGCCGTTGCCGGGGAGTTATTGTTGATATTTTGAAAGCTTAGTTCTATTAATTTTATCATTTTTTTTCTCTTCTCTCTTTTCTACGTTTTTCTTTTTGGTGTATGACCCGAAGGAATCCGTCCGATCTTCTTGAATTAGATCCGGAAATCGAGCAAACCATTCGGCGACGCTTAAGATTTCAAGGACCAAATTCTCAAGATCTGATTGAGGAATCCGTAGGTGACACTTCTCCTTCTTCTTCTTCTTCTTCTTCTACTTCTTCTAATATGGGTGATCCAAATCCGGATGAGGTCGCGCAACGGACTATGTCCTATTATGCCCGGCCTAATCTGGAGGATACCACTTCAAGTATTGTTCGACCTGCTATAGCGACCAATAATTTTGAATTAAAGCCGAGCATCATTCAAATGGTACAACAATATGTACAATTTGATGGGCTTCAAGATGAGGATCCCAACGCGCATATTTTTAGTTTTCTAGAAATATGCGATACTTTCAAAATTAATGGGGTATCCGATGACGCAATAAGGCTTCGGCTTTTTCCTTTCTCCTTGCGCAATAAAGCTAAGCAGTGGCTCAGTTCTCTTCCAAGAGGATCTATCACCACATGGGCCCAAATGACGAAACAATTTCTCACGAAATATTTTTCGCCCGCTAAATCAGCCCAATTGCGTAAGGATATCATTTCTTTCTCCCAAGTTGAATCGGAAACACTTTATGATACTTGGGAGCGGTTTAAGGAATATTTGCGCCGATGCCCCCATCATGCAATCCCCGACTGGTTGCAAATTCAGACGTTCTATAACGGCCTAAATTCCCAAACGCGTCAAATGATTGACGCCGCCGCCGGTGGTACCTTGAATAACAAAACACCGGCAGGCGCGCAAGAGCTTTTAGAGAGTATGGCCATGAATACGTATCAATGGAGTACACCTCGGTCGCGCTCAAATAAACCGGCCGGGCTGTATGAAATTGATTCATTTACTAATTTATCTCTACAGGTTGAGTTACTTAGCAAGAAACTAGAAGGGATGACTGCTCCCTCTTCTACACCTACCTGGGAGCCTAATCAAAATACGGCGGAGCATGTGGATTACATGGGTAATCCGAACCGGCCGCCCTTCAATCCGGGGAACAATCAATACGGCAACACATACCACCCAGGTTGGAGGAACCACCCCAATTTATCATGGGGTAATCAAGGTAACACGGGTAATGCTCCTCTTGCTTCTCCAAATTCATCTCTTCCACCGCAAGCCCCTAAACCGCCTTCTCTCGAGGAGGTGGTTAATAAATATATTTCTAAAAATGATGTGGATGTCCGCAATTTATAAGGGTCGTTGCGGAATTTGGAGAATCAAGTGGGGCAACTTTTAAAAATGGTCACCGATCAGCCGAAAAGAACACCGCCGACAACTTCAAATGTCTTGGCGGTGACCTTTGCGGATGATTCAGACACCGATCTTGAAGAGGATATTTCACCTACCCCATCATCTCTTCCTCTTCCAGAATTTCAACCCCGTCTTCCTTACCCCGCTCGTTTGATCGAGCGGGCTAATAATATTAATTCTAATTTTAATATTCCATGCACTATAGGATCTACTCATTTTTCAAACGCTTTCGCCGATCTGGGCGCTAGTGTTAATATTATTCCCTATAGTTTATCCCAAAAATTACAGTTAGGAGAACCTACCCCCACAGACATCAAATTACAATTAGCTGATCGCTCGGTGAAGACACCCATAGGGGTGATTCATGATGTGCCAGTTGAGGTTGGCGAGTCTACTTTACCGGTAGACTTTGTAATCCTTGATATGGAAGAGGACGCCGGGATACCTTTAATCCTTGGTCGTCCATTCTTGGCCCTACACGAGCAATATTTGACGTTTGTGAGGGCACTCTTCTCCTCCGAATGGGGTATGAGAATATTTTAATTCATGCAACAAATTCACCCACCTTGCATCGCTCAAAGCCGTTATCATCATTTGATGATAAATTTAGAACGAGGTAAAGACCGGCGTGCCACTATGGTCGAGCTCAACGACCGTAACCAAAGCGCTCTTGGGAGGCAACCCATGTTTTTATTTTATTTTTATTTTTATTTTATTTTTCTTCCGTTTAAAAAATTTTAAGTATTTTTATTCTTGTTTTTAAAAATAAAAATAAAAAAAAAACATATAAAAAAAAAACAAAAAAAAAATGAAAAAGAAAAAAACAAATAAAAATGTTATTATTCTATTTTTAGGTTTTTTGCAGGTTTGGAGGAGATTTGCGAGATAATGGTCACTCGCACATACGCATGAAACTCCGCTCTCCAAGTCGGTACTTTATTTTTAGTATTTTTCTTTTTATTTTATTACCTTGATATTATTTTTTTATTTTGTTTTATTTTCAAAAAAAAAAAGATAAAAAAATTACAAAACCAAACTAAAAAAAATATTTCTGAAAAAATGTCTCAGTCACGGCCTCAGTCACGGCCGTGACCAGGGCGTGGCGCGTTACGATTCATTTTTCTGGCGAGTCTCTCGACGAGTTGCACTCCATTCGTCTTCCGTAAAAGTCACGGGCGTGACCAACCTTGGTCACGGGCGTGACATCAACTGAAGAACATTTTGGCCTGAGTCGGGACTCACGGGCTCAGTTCGCAACGTCACGCCCGTGACAAATCGAGTCACGCTCGTGACATTTGAAGGTCACGGCCGTGACTCATCCTGCTGGCGCAACACCTCCACAGCACCCGGTCAAAGATTCTCTTTGACTGTCACGCCCGTGACAGTCAAGTCACGCCCATGGTCACGGGCGTGACTATGAGCGCTGACACCTCGGGAAACCGATTTTTGACCAGCGAGCATTGGATTCCCTACCCTCTTTGATTTCGCCAGGTACACGCCCTCGGTCACGGGCGTGACCGAGGGCGTGATTTGACAAAATTCCACTTTTTGACCGGTCAAGCATAGGATTCCTCCCGCGCGCCAACTTTTGCCTGTCGCCTCTTACACGCCCTCGGTCACGGGCGTGACCGAGGGCGTGACACCTAAATTTTCACCTATTTAAAGGCCACTTTCCCCTCTCTTTTCTCCACACCTTGTCCACCATCTCTCCCTTCTTTTCTCTCATCTTTGGCCGATTACTTCATTTCTTCCTTCCAAATGGCCGGCCGCCGCCGCAATCACGCCATTGGCGAGTCCTCCTCTTCACTCCCCGATGAAACTTTTGATGCGGAGGCTATGCTCAATTTTTCCCATCCCACTCATCAAGACCGAAGTACCCGCCTCCGTGGGAAAGAATTTGGAGTTTTCCGCGTCATCGATTGGAACGTTCTCACCACCCTCGGGCAGGCGAACGCGGTGCGAGATCTACTCACTACTCCGGGGTGGGCTCCTTTCTTCTCCATTTCGGAGCCGGCGTACTACGAGCTGACGGTGGAGTTTTTCTCTTCGTTTGATTTCCACTGGGCCGGGGCCGACAACGTGCTTGAATTCCGAATGGGCGGGCTTTCGCAAACTCTTCCTTTGCGTCAGTTCAACATTCTCATGGGCTTCTGCGACGAGGCCTTCACTCTTACGGAGGCCTACACCGCTCTCCCCCTTGATTTCCCTCGTGAGTATAACCTTCCCGGATTTTGGGCGGAAATCAGTAACGACCCCAATCCATATTCGCCTAAAAAATCCAAGGGTAGTCATCTCCTCTCCCCCGCCTTACGCTATCTCCACTACCTCCTCACTTTCACACTTTCCGCTCACGGCGATATCCATGGAGTGGTGACCCGCGCGGACCTGTTATATTCATATAGCATGCACGAACGAGTCCCCCTCAATCTTGGTTCGGCGCTAGCGATGTTTTTTCGGCATCAGGCCGAAAATCGGAGGCTTAGTGCGCTTCATGGCGGTTCGTTTGTTACTTATTTGGCCAAGCGTTTGGAGCTCTGGGATGCACTTCCTCCCATGTCTCCACTCCAAACGCTTGCGCCTATCACATTCCAAAACCTCCGAGCCCTTGGTTTGATGCGTCGGCGTGGCCGCGAGTACGAGGCCGTTCCTGGCGAAGTGGGTGGCGACCCGATCGATCTTGATTTCGAAGCTGATTCGGGTGGCGTTGCTCCAGCTCCGCAGTTTCCACAGCCGCCATAGCACCATTTTCCCCCTGCGCCCGACTCATCCACTTATTTCGATCAGTAGTTTGGGCGGATCCACACTCGTTTGGATCAGATTCAGACAGAGCAGCTGTCCATGCGCACTCATTTTGACACACGTTTTGATACCCTCGAGCAGCGCCATGCTTCTTCTATGGAGCATCTGCAGCGGGAATTTGCTGATCTGCGTGCTTATTATCAGCAGGAGGACGACGACGATGATGCTTAGAGTTTTTTTTAATTTTTGGTCGTCTGTATCTTTTATTTTCTGTCCCGCGCCTTTATTTTTGTTTTATTTCTCTTTTATTCCTGTCAAAATATTCAAAATATAAAAAAAAGAGTTTTACTTCCTGTTTTTCTTCAGGATGGCTTGGGTATTGATTTGCTCTTCATCAGGGAAGTTTCCTCTCCTTTACTCGCACTTCTTTCTAAAACATTGGGGACACTGTTTTATTTTAAGTATGGGGGAGGGTATTTCACGTCGGTTTTATTGCAAAGCAACACCCAAAATTTTTATCAAAAAAAAAAATTAAAAAAATTAAAAAAATCTACAAAAAAAACTATATAGTTTTCTTAATATTTCTATATTTACTTGTTTGCAAAATTCTTAGTAGATTTACTTTTACATAGTGTTGTAGAAAATTTTATATACTTTATTAGATTTTGAATTTTGGAGTAAAATTGTTGACTCGTGCAGTGTTCTAGTTACGCGCACGCGTTAGTAGGATCTCATGTCGAATTAACTATTCAGCATAAAATTAGATTTATGATTTTCTAACTGCGTAGAATATTTTTGTTTTACTTTTAATTTGAAATCGGTAGAATCCAAAAATGCTTTAAATGAGTATGTAGAAGTTTACTGGAGAAATAGTACCCAATTTGAACGGAAGGGTATTCTTTCTCGATGTCTAGAACTTGCCTCTAGCGACTCTCAAGACATTTGCATAAGTTAGATTCATGAGCATGAAAATGATTTAGGTCATCTCTTGATTCGTTTGAGCCTTTGCATTCCATGCCATAAAATCTTAACCGTTGCTAGCCATTTTGTGCTTTTTACCGTTTCTTTTGTAAGCCCCACTCATTTTCACCAAAGCCAAATAGCATGCCTATGGTGCACGCTTGAAATTTAGAGCTTTATTTGTTGCTAGCTTGTGTTTCTTATTTGTGAAAATGGTAATCTTAATTTTGCTATCATTTTGCTGCAAAAGAAGAAAAAAAAATGAAGAAAAAAAAATAAGAAAAAAATATTGAGAAAAAATTTGCAGAGTGCATTTTTGACCCATACCTTTATATTTCAAAATTATTTGGGGTGTAAAAATTATTTAGCATACAAGTTTTTGCAAAGCTCTTCTTTTTATTTTAAGTGTGCCTTAACCCTTCACGTTTATCTTTTGATATCCGCACCTTGAACCTAAGCCACATTTCAACCTAATTAAGTCCTATTGATTTGTGCTTATGAGTTAAACTAGTGCCGTGGCGAGAGTGTGAAAGGGCAAGCCTATGGCCATCGTCATTGATGGATTTCTTTGGAGGCTATCCCGAACTTTGATTTTGTGTAATATTGATCTTAGTAAACACGCTACCCGCTCCTTAAATATCATTTTAGGATTTACCGGATTTTCAATTTAAAAGTAGTAACAATATGTTATAACGCATTTTTGAAAATTATAAGCTAATCTTTATGCTGAATAGGTTTTTCTACTAGAATTTCTACACGCTTAGGCGCAAGACTTCGCATTTTTACTCTTTAGGTTCAAAATTCTTTTCTTGTATTTAAATTTTTCTACTCCTATGGAAAGTTGTTTGCTCGGGACTAGCAAACGAATAAGTATGGGGGTATTTGATGATGCTATATTTATAGTTATTTTCACATAATATTTTATTTATAATTAATTTAATTTAATTTAGTTTTAGTTAATTTATCACTAATTTATATTATTTTTGTATTTTCAGGTAATTTGGGCTGCCAATAGCAATTTCAAGCTCATACGACTAATCAGGAGAATATTTGGAGTATTTCTGCCGAAATCGCAAAGTACACGCCCTCGGTCATGGGCGTGACCTAGGGCGTGACATTTTGTCACGGCCGTGATCCAACCCCGCGCATTCCAGTTGAAAGAAGTCAGCCGCCACGTCAGATTAAAATTACACGCCCTCTGTCACGGGCGTGACTGAGGGCGTGACCTTAAAGTCACGGGCGTGACTCGCCCGGATTGCATTCATTTCAGCCAGCAATCAACTCCCGCCGTTTCTAGCTTACACGCCCTCGGTCACGGGCGTGACCGAGGCCGTGACTTTTCTGCAACCGCCAGATTAACTCCAGATCGCGGCGTTTCCCGCCGTTTCCAGACCCGTTCAAGACACGCCCTTGGTCACGGGCGTGACCGAGGCCGTGACCCGCCGTGCAATTGATTTTTGGCGGTTCCTCTTCCCCAACGTCCCGGGCTTTCATGACAGTAATTACGCAGCTTACACGCCCTTGGTCACGGGCGTGACCAAGGGCGTGACTCCCCGTTTTTTCATCTATAAAAGGCAGCAATCTCCAGAAGTCGTGGGGGGTGCAATTTTGGAGCTTAATTTCAGCTTTAGTTTACTGTTTTTTTATGTTCTAGCTACTTTTTCCTAAAGTTGTAAGTTTTTATTATTGCTATTTTAATTCAAGTATTGTTGTTTTCTTAATCATGTCTTTTTCCTCTTCTACTTGTATTCCCATCACTATGATGAGTAGCTAAGTTTCCTTTAGCACTTGGTCATGATGAACTTTGGAATAAAATAAAATATGTTTTGAATCTTTCTAATTAGCAAACTCTCGTTTTGTTTATCTTCGATTTATCTTTGAATTATTTTGTTTTGATTTCATATGTCCGGAATATGACTTTCAATCTATGATTCGTTTGCTAGTGATCGAGAGATCCATGCGAACGAGGAGATCACTCAAAGATAAAAAGAGTTGTATGCATTCCTCGAGAGAGGGTGACACAAATCTTTCGGATTGGAGTCAAATCCAATAGTGGGGTTCACCGCTTAAAGCAAGCTTAGGGGGTTTCGACTGGCCGAGGGGTCTTAATCGATCAACCTAAGGTTAGGTGGTAGTTCTCTCGAGAGAGGCTCTACCATATTTTGGGAACCTCCACGGTCGAGGATATTTCAATAAGAGTTTGCGGTTTCATCTTTTATAAAATTATATTTTATTCCAAAGGGATTCAAGACCAGGTGCTAATCCTTTTAATCATAATCTTTCTTCGTAGTTAATTTTCTCCAAATTGTTTTTCCAAAACAAACCCAACTTTCGATCGATAAAATAATAGCTCTTCTTTGTGAGTAGAAGTACTCAACAAGCCCGGAAAAATACGACACTTGATTTTCTAAATCCTATACTATAAAGCGATAGGTACACTTGCCTTATCGAATTATACGTGGATAATATTTTAATTTTGCGCAGCGCGAATTTATCTCATCAGCAGGGCTCATAATGAGGCCCTATTCATGAGCTTCCTATCACAAATGGAGCCCAAGAACTTTGAAGAATCCAACCAAGACACTTTTTGGATTCAAGCTATGCAAGAAGAACTTCTACAATTCAAGAGATGCAAGGTATGGAAATTGGTGTCAAAACCTCAAGGACACAATATCATAGGTACCAAATGGATTTACAGGAATAAGTTAAATGAAAATGGCACAATCATAAAGAACAAGGCAAGGCTGGTAGCCAAGGGGTATAGACAAGAAGAAGGGATAGACTTTGATCAAACCTTTGCCCCTGTTGCAAGGTTGGAAGCAATTAGGCTATTCCTTGCCTATGCTGCCCACAAGGGATTCAAAGTGTATCAAATGGATGTCAAATCAGCCTTCCTTAATGGTGACTTGAAGGAAGAGGTATATGTTGAGCAACCATCAGGTTTTGTACTTCCTACCCTCTCTAGTCATGTTTACTTACTTATGAATGCTCTTTATGGTCTTAAACAAGCCCCCAGGGCTTGGTATGAGACTCTGCCTAGCTTTCTCATCAAGAACAAGTTCTTGAGGGGAAAGATAGATAGCACATTGTTTCTTAGGGAAACAAGGGGCAAGTGTCTCCTAGTCTAAATATATGTTGATGACATAATATTTGGGTCTACTGATGACAACCTCTGCAAAAGGTTTGCCAAACTAATGCAGGGGGAGTTTGAGAAGAGCAGTATGGGAGAGCTCAAGTAATTTTTAGGCCTCCAAGTAAAACAGTCTGATGAAGGTATATTCATTTCTCAGACCAAGTACACTAGGGAGATTATCAAGAAGTTTGGGATGGAGTCAGCTTCCACCATGAAAACTCCCATGGGGTCCAACATTTCCCTGGACAAGGATGAAAGGGCAAGGACTTTGATGAATCCATGTACAGGTGCATCATTGGATCCCTGTTATATTTAACTGCTAGTAGACCAGATATTATGTATGCTACATGTGTGTGCTAGGTACCAGGCATGTCCTAAGGAATCCCACTACTCAGCTGCAAAGAGGATTTTGAGATACCTTAAAGGAAGCCTGCAACTTGACCTTTGGTACCTTAAGAACAATGATTTTGAACTAACAGGATTTTCAGATGCTGATTTTGCAGGCTGAAAAGAAGACAGGAAAAGCACAAGTGGCACCTGTCAATTCCTAAGAAGAAGTTTGATATCTTGGAGCAGAAAAAAGTAGACAAGTGTGTCTATCTCCACTACTGAATCTGAATACATTGTGTTGGGAATCTTGCCTACATGATTCCTGATTTGAAGAAGTCACCAAGTCAAGACTACTTCACTTTGTATTTGATCACTTCTCTAGCTTATAATCTCAGGAAATTAAAGTACAATGTCATCGAAAAGAATAGGAGATGTCGTTGACAAAGTATGTTTGTCGTCATGATGATGAGCAAAGCAAAACTGAAGGATAATGGAAGCTATCGCCGTGATGCACATATCGTTGTGACGTCAAAATGCCGACAGAATAACGGAGAAAAGAAATGAGCTGATGAAAAAGCAACATCGAAGATATCAAAGGAAGGAATGTCGTCGAGAAGATGCAGTATCGTCGACATCATCAAAGTAGCCTTGTCGTCGGAAAGGCGAAGTGAGACTGATGGCGATTGACATCATCGTAAAGAAGGCGTGACATCGAGAAGGCTGAAGGAGGTCAGTTGTAGACAAGAAGTTGCTAAAGTATAGTCTGTCGACATGATATCGCTTATGTCGTCGACAAGATAAAGTTGTTACAGCGATATCAAGCAGACAGGAAGATCGCGACGACATTGGTTAGATGACTTCGTGTCGTCATAAGCTTGAGTACAGAATAGATGTCCAGTATCATCGAGATATCACTATCTGATGAATAATTGAAGAAGAGACTAGTTCAAGGCATCGACAAAGTCCTGTCGTCGAGATATCATCCATGTCGTTGTAATATTGGAAATATCGTCGAGACAAATTCAAAAGTAGCCGGACACGCTCTCAGCATTTAATGTCGCCGCCTGATTGTCCAATCAGCGCATCCTCTTGTGGGATGGGCGTCTGTCAGTAAAGGACATCATATGTGACCGTTAAGCGGCTCATCCATCCTATAAAAGGGAATAGTGATGCCCTAGAAAAAAGAGAGAAAAACGAACGAAAAAGAATCCCGCCCAGCAACACAATAGTACAAGCGGCGGTGAAGAAGAAGAAAGAAAAGAACGAAATGATTATTCTTTGTTCTTCAAGTTGCGGTCAAGCCACATCGACTGATAAGTTTCTCTCAAGGAAGGTAGCCAATCAACATCCGGCAGAGCAAGAGGATTGAAGAAGATTTGTACTGTCAAGGTTCACATCAAAAGCATCTTCTTCAAGTAAAGAAGCCGATCTCCATCAGGCAGAAGAAATAGTTTTCTTTACTGTAATTTCTTGTCAGGCTTGTGGGCCTAGAAGTTGTAAGATCGATTTTCAGATCTGAGTGTCTAGCTTGAGGGCTGGAGAGCTGTGAGAATTGAGGGCCAGGGCAGTGGACTTGCCGGTCCAATATTGTCAAGCTTGAGGGCTTGAGACCTGTGAAGGCTTGCGGGCCAGGGCAGAGGCTAGACTTGCGGGTCTGAGCATGGTAGGGCTTGAGGGCCTGATTGTCAAGCTTGAGGGCTTGAGACCAGTGAAGGCCTGCGGGCCACGGCAGAGGCTAGACTTGCTGGTCTGAGCTAGGTAGGGCTTGAGGTCCTGAGTATCGAGCTTGAGGGCTCGGGTGCAGTAGGGGCTTGCGGGCTTAGGCTTTAGGACTTGCGGGTCCGTGTTGTAAGGCTTGGGGGCCTGAATCTTTGGCGGAGTTTGCCGAGTCTAGCTCATTGCTAGATAGGCGAAGAGGGACAGAGGACTACTTAAGACATGCTGTCTTGAGGAACCTCTATAGATCATTGAGTGCTTTCTGTATTGTGCTTAATAATTATTAACCTAACACACTAGAAAGTAAGAAACTACAAAAAGGGTAAAAGTGATTAGAAAAACCTATTCACCCCCCCCCCCCCCCCCCCCCCCTCTAGGTGATAAAGTAGACAACCCAATAAACAACAATTGGTATCAAAGCGAGGTTGTTTAAATAAGGCTTAGCAGCTTGAACAGAGCTACTATTTGGGTGTCCATTTATCATAGCTATGGAATCAAGAATAGCTATTTGTTCTCGGGAAAACTATAGCCTATGGAAAATAAGAGCTAGAATATTCATGGAGGCTATGGATCCCAGGATGTTTCAAATTGTTCAAGAAGGGTCATATGCCCCCAAGACCATGCCCAAGACAATGACAGAAGATGAGATCATCCTAGTCAACTTAGACAAGAAGGCCAAGAGCATTATAGCTGATGCAGTTGATACTCCTATATTCCAGCAAATTGCTCACTACACTACAGCCAAGGAGATGTGGAACTCTTTAACAGTCCTCATGGAAGGATCATCAGAAGTTAGAAGCACTTCAGCTGTGAGGAAGATCAAAACCCTGAGTGATAGTGACTCAAGTAATTCAGACACAGAGGAGGAGGCTCATTTTGGATTGATTGTCCTATCTAAATCAGAGGAAGAAATTCAGGATGAGATACCTCCAGAACAGGTATGTATAAGGGCACCTCTGTCTCAAACAAACTCAGAATCAGAAACAAGCACATCAGAGAATGATGACTTGCCCATGCAATATGATGCCCTTCTAAAAGAACTCAGACAAAGCCAGGAGGCCTACAAAAAGCAAGCTGAAGAAATCTCAATCCTTCAAGCAAGAAATTCTGACCTCTCTGAAAAGGATGAAAAGCTAACTCTTGAGAATGCAGATTTCTGCCAGATCAAAAGGGATTATAATGCCAGCTCCAACCTGGATCTAATGACCAAGTTTGGGAAAACCATGAAGGCTCTGGTTGACAGCAGAGAGCTATGCTACTCTCTAACCGAAGAAATTATTCTTCTAAAGAAGGATAGAGACCAGCTCAATCAACTGAGATCCAAAGATAAGTTAGTCAGAAGTGTGCAGGAGAATCCCCTTTCTATCAGAAAGTCTATAGCAAGCACCTTCAAACCAAGAATCTCACCACTCCCAATTAAAGATTGTTGCCCCACCCAAAGAGGAGAGCAAGGATGCCTCAAGGATAAAAGCTCCACAAGAGGAGCAAAACATATGCCAAAAATGCCTCATGAAAGAATCATCATGAGGGAACAGGAGCTCGGTAGGTCTAGGAGAATGAAGAAACCCTTACAAAGGACTGAGTTCAAAAGTAGAATTGTGAACGGCAAGAATCATATCTCTAACCAATATAATTCTGTCTCCTACAGGTACCCTTCCAACTGCCCACAGAAGAATCATGCACCTACCAACAGCAAGAGGAGAAGATACAATAAGTTTGACTGTTGGTGTTGTGGAAAGACTGGACACTTTGCCTATGATTGTTGGTTCAACCTATCTAATCCAAGGGTAATAAATACTAAACTTTCTTGCTTCCCTACTTACTACCATCTTACGCATTCAGGAGAAGTAAGATCAAATGTGTTCCTTGAAGTTAAAAATAAACCAGGACCCAAAGAAACTTGGGTTCCTAAGGGTCTATGATCTTATTCTGCAGGGTGTCCAACGGCCTATCCGAAGCAAATCTGAGGCCTTGGACAAGTCACTGATCTGGCCAATACGCTAGGATAGCAAACTTATCCACTAACAATCTTATTACAGATTCTCCCATTGAAGAACGAAAGGACATCAGCAGGACTTCAAGCCATAGATGACCAACTCATCCCTGAAGACATATCAGGCGTGATGCTAAAGAAGTCAACTGGGAAGGGACGAAGATTACATAAGATAGACAAGAGAAGAAGAATCTTATCGTCAGCACTGCAAGCTATTTCGATGATATAATATCTGTCGCTACGACAAAAAAAAGTTACAGTCAAGGATGGGTGAGATCACATTGAGCGCTAGTAAATCGATAAATCAGAGCCGCCTGAAGTCATAGCTGTCAGCTCTTCGATAAAATCAAAAAGGTACGCGCCCCTTCACATTCCTTCACTACAAATATTGCCTAGAACAAAATACGCTTTCATCTGCACCGCTATTTCTTCCACAAAATCCCCCTTCGTCTCTGACGTATCGCCTTCTCAGCCCCAATGACTCCCATGAAAGAAATAGGCAGCAACCCCAATCCTGGGAGTGATCGTATCGAGGGGGAGATCCAGAAAGAAAATCCAAGACCAGGGGAAGAACAGATTGGGGGGGGGGGGGGGGGGGGAACTCATCAGGAGAGATCGTTCTAAGAAGAATCCCGTGAGATGCCCTCCGCTATGACAGGTCCGATCTATCGTTCGATGTCACTCCTGCTCACAGCTCAACGGGAGCAAATGGAGACTCTTATAGAAAAGGCTGTGAACAGAATCAGGGATGACATGAAGGAAGAAATAAAATCAATAAAGAAGGATGTCTCTCAACTCCACACTCAACAAGTGGAGTTCACCGGTCTTGTTCTGAACAGAATCACCATTCACGGGCAAACCCTAGACACTCATCTTCTGGAAGTGAGAAACCACATAGATGTCAGAAATCAGGAAACCCTAGAGCAGCTGTTCAAAATGACGGACTCCGTGACAGAAGAAATCCATAAACGGGAAGAGGAGATTAAGGAAGAAATCCAGGAGGAGATCAAGAGAAGCATAGATGCTTGTTCACATCAAGCAATATGGGTAAGTAATCAAATAAAGCAATCACTACAAATAACCCCATCCGTATATGTACCCACTGAACCCTCCATCAGCACTGACTCTAAAGCCTATGAAGCCTATTCGGTCGAATCTGCAATATCCAGGAAGAGGATGAAAACCTCCAGCACAGAGTACAGAAAGAAGAGACTAAATGAAGTTGAGAAGGATCCAGAATCAAGCAGGTGGCGCCCTCGTTCAAATGAAATCATCACAGAGTCGTGGATAGCGTTTGGACACAGTCAGGTAGACTACGGAAGAGTGTACTCCTCAATAGAATGGAATCGTCACCTGAGAGACCTGGAGGCAAGGAAACTACATAAGATGGCCTTTCCCCACGGTCCTCCTCCTCCTCCAAAGAAGATTCCGAAGCCAATTGACTTCTACAGGAGATAGAAGAAGAAGAAGGAAGCAAAGGGTGCCAGCTGCAACAAGCCCTAAGGAGACGTCTCGTTCAAGACGATAGAATGACGTAGATTTCTAAGGCTAATCTTACTCCAAGAATAATTGGTCCTTTTATATGACTAGTTATATATATATATATATAAACAATCTAAGTATATGAATACTTATATATGAATGCTTATAAGGCATATGCATGTGATTATATTGTTGCACCCTATTCTTGATGTGTATGGTATTCATAAATGTGTAATTACTGCTATATCTAGTTATTGCTTGCTGATAACTGATAACATGCCTTGCACCTTGTGTGCCTATCTAGCAAAATGTCGTACAATCATACTTGTGTCTATGCTACACACCAGATGCAGGTTATGCAGGGTGCATGAAAGAAGTCAGAAAGGAGGAGAATGGTATCAATATGTTCAATACAAGATACTCAAGAAGACCTCAAAGATTGGGGGAGCAAAAGGAGTGGGGGGCCACAAAAGAAGAGACTTCAAATCAAGGGGGAGCTACAAGCTTGATGTACTCATAAGTTCAGCAAAAGATAAGTAAATTCTTAAATGGTCATGCCTTCTATAAGTTCATAATATTTATTGTCAAGTGAAAGTAGTCTTGAATGGGGATTCTAACTTCTTCAAATAGGGAGAGACTGTTGGGAATCTTGCCTACATGATTCCTGATTTGAAGAAGTCACCAAGTCAAGACTACTTCACTTTGTATTTGATCACTTCTATAGCTCATAATCTCAGGAAATTAAAGTACAATGTCGTCGAAAATAATAGGAGATGTCGTCGATAAAGTATGCTTGTTGTCATGATGATGAGCAAAGCAAAACTGAAGGACAATGGAAGCTATCGTCGTGATGCACATATCGTTGTGACATCACAATGCCGACAGAATAGCAGAGAAAAGAAATGAGCTGATGAAAAAGCAACATCGAAGATATCAAAGGAAGGAATGTCGCAGAGAAGATGCAGTATCATCGACATCATCAAAGTAGCCTTGTCGTCAGAAAGGCGAAGTGAGACTGATGGCGATTGACATCATCGTAAAGAAGGCGTGACATCGAGAAGGCTGAAGGAGGTCAGTTGTAGACAAGCAGTTGCTAAAGTATAGTCTGTCGACATGATATCGCTTATGTCGTCGACAAGATAAAGTTGTTACAGCGATATCAAGCAGACAGGAAGATCGCGACGACATTGGTTAGATGACTTCGTGTCGTCATAATCTTGAGTACAGAATAGATGTCCAGTATCATCGAGATATGACTATCTGATGAAGAATTGAAGAAGAGACTAGTTCAAGGCATCGACAAAGTCCTGTCGTCGAGATATCATCCATGTCGTTGTAATATTGGAAATATCGTCGAGACAAATTCAGAAGTAGCCGGACACGCTCTCAGCATTTAATGTCGCCGCCTGATTGTCCAATCAGCGCATCCTCTTGAGGGATGGGCGTCTGTCAGTAAAGGACATCATATGTGACCGTTAAGCGGCTCATCCATCCTATAAAAGGGAATAGTGATGCCCTAGAAAAAGAGAGAAATAGTGATGCCCTAGAAAAAAGAGAGAAAAACGAACGAAAAAGAATCCCGCCCAGCAACACAATAGTACAAGCGGCGGTGAAGAAGAAGAAAGAAAAGAACGAAACGATTATTCTTTGTTCTTCAAGTTGCAGTCAAGCCACATCGACTGATAAGTTTCTCTCAAGGAAGGTAGCCAATCAACATCCGGCAGAGCAAGATGATTGAAGAAGATTTGTACTGTCAAGGTTCACATCAAAAGCATCTTCTTCAAGTAAAGAAGTCGATCTCCATCAGGCAGAAGAAATAGTTTTCTTTACTGTAATTTCTTGTCAGGATTGTGGGCCTAGAAGTTGTAAGATCGATTTTCAGATATGAGTGTCTAGCTTGAGGGCTGGAGAGCTGTGAGGCTTGAGGGCCAGGGCAGTGGACTTGCCGGTCCAATAATGTCAAGCTTGAGGGCTTGAGACCTGTGAAGGCTTGCGGGCCAGGGTAGAGGCTAGACTTGCGGGTCTGAGCCAGGTAGGGCTTGAGGGCCTGATTGTCAAGCTTGAGGGCTTAAGACCTGTGAAGGCTTGCGGGCCATGGAAGAGGCTAGACTTGCGGGTCTGAGCTAGGTAGGGCTTGAGGGACTGAGTGTCGAGCTTGAGGGCTCAGGTGCAGTAAGGGCTTGCGGGCTTAGGGTGTAGGACTTGCGGGTCTGTGTTGTAAAGCTTGTGGGCCTGAAGCTTTGGCGGAGTTTGACGAATCTAGCTCATTGCTAGATAGGCGACGAGGGCAGAGGACTACTCAAGACATGCTGTCTTGAGGAACCTCTATAGATCCTTGAGTGCTTTCTGTATTGTGCTTAATAATTATTAACCTAACACACTAGAAAGTAAGAAACTACAAAAAGGGTAAAAGTGATTAGAAAAACCTATTCACCCCCCCCCCCCCCCCCCCCCCCCTTAGGTGATAAAGTAGACAACCCAATAAATAACACATTGCTGCAGGGAGCTGTTGTGCACAGCTATTATGGATTCAACACCAGCTAGAGGACTACAACCTCAATGTAAGTAACTCTCCTCTTTATTGTGACTCATCCAGTGTTATCTATATTACTAAGAATCCGGTCTCGCATAGCAGGACAAAGCATATAGAGATAAGATATCACTTTATCAGAGAACATGTAGAATCTCAAGATATCTACCTTGAATTTGTCCTCACTGACAATAAAGTGGTTGATATCTTCACTAAGCCATTGGATGAGGCCAAGTTCAATTCCTTCAAAATTGACTTAGGAATGTTGAATTTAGAATGACCACTTATGATTCTATATGCACTGTTACATTGCTTATGATTTCAACTGTGCAATTCTCACAATATGTAATGTTATGAAAATTGAAATATGAATTGATCAACTTTATTTAAACAGTAAGAATAGTCCACATGATAGGGTAGATAACCTACCTAGAATGTTAAATGTAGAATAGTGTAAAACACTTCATTCTTTCAACCATATATGATATACTGCTTGACTTGATATAACTTAAAGTGTTGACACATCAACCCTATGAGAGACATGATTAGGCCTTCAAGTAATCCTATCTCTAATGATTTTAAAGTAGTAAGATCAGCTTAACCAGAACAATCTGTTTCAACTGAGCCGCTGGGACAGCTGGGAAAAGTCTCAACTGAACCACTGAGACGACTAAATCTGTCCCAGCGGCTGATAGTGTTCTATCCCAGCGAATAGGTCTCCGTCCTAGAGGTTCCACTGAGATGGGTTGAAGTCATTATAAATTGTCTAAGTGCAACCCCAGTTACCCACTTACACTAACAATTATGAGAGCAATTAAATCTAATTACTAGCATTGATTTTACCTAAGTCTCAAGCCATATAAAAAGCAAATCTGCTTAGTGAAAGGCACACGACCCTTCTCTTCCAGTCGCCGAGACGAATCACCTTCTCTTCCGTCCCAGCGCATTCGTCTACAATAAAAATGGCCCCCAAAAGTTCTAAAGACCTTCTTGAAGGCTATGAGATTGTCAGAAATGGCTTTGCCCATGCTTCTGAAGACATCAAAGGAGTGATTCAACTCCTTGAAGACCAAGGATTAGAGTTTCTTATCTCTGAACCAAGCCCCATTCTCAGAACTGAAGTTCTAGAATTGTTTAGTAATGCTAAGATATACTCCTCCAATCATCCATCAAATTAAAGATAGGAGAAGAGAGGATAAAAGTAACCCCAGCCAAGATAGAGAAAGTCTTTCATCTTCCTTCCTGCAAATCAAGTGAGGAAGAAGAAATCTCTGAGAAAAACAAGCTGAAAGCATTGAAATGGATAGAATATAATGATGCCAGGACTGGATCACTAAAGAGGAAATTCTTCAATCAGAGGGGAAAGTTATTATCATACATTGTGGGAAAAGCTATCCTATGCAAACCTGGTTCACATGATACCATATCCCAGTACATGTTTGACCTCATGACTAGGATAATTCTGAAAAAAGAAACCTACTGGGGAGTAGTGATCTTTCAAAGGTTGAAGGAATGTTTGCAAGCTCCCAATTTGGGAAGAATATTATCCCTATATCTCATCCAATCTAACCAGACAAGTTCAACAACTCCAAAGGATCAAGCCTTCACTATCTCAAAAGAATGGATATCAAGACATTGGACAGATTCACCAGGGTCCTTCCAATGAGTCAGCCCACTGAGGCTAAAGGAAAAGAGAAAATGACTACCAATTCCTCTAAGAAAACTAGGCTGATCTTGTCTAGTTCTGAGTCTGATCACTCAGACAAAGATGAAGATGTTGGTGCTGACATTGGGTCACACAGCATTCTTGACAAAGAGGCTACACCAAATGACCTGCCAACTGAACCTGTCCATCCACAGTAGCTGTACAAAGTCAAAACTTCTAGTAACTAATTCAAATCCTCATAACTCATTTAAATAATTAATCATAGCTAATCACAATAGTTAGTCAAATCTAACATTTAATTAATGTGGGCCCCAAATCCTCAAGAACTGGTGTGTGCTTCATCTGAGGGGGAGTATCAACAAGAACCATCACCCATTGATATTACAAAAATCAATGATGCTGATGTGAACACAAGACCATCACCTCAAAATTTACAAGGTCGTATTGACACAATTATCTTCAGTCTTGAAGAAAGAATAAGAAACATTCCTGAAAATGCACCAGCCCTGTGGTCATTACCTTCACAAGGAACATCCAGTGCACCATCTGAGGGGGAGAAGCACCAAGGGTCAAATGTTGAAGAAGATGAAGTTATAGGTAAATCTAACACTCTTATCATAAGAATCTCTAGGTAATTCAACTCTAACCTCAACTAATTGTCTCAGAATTCCTGGACTCATCTATTCAAGTTGATCTATCTGAGGGAGAGGTGCAGACTGAGCCACTTACAGAAAAATATGAAGTTATAGGTAAAGCTAACACTCTTATCTTTAGACTCTCTAGGTAGTTCAATCTAACTCCAACAACTTGTCCCAGCATTCCTGGACTCAACAGAAAAGGATGCTCTCTGAGGGGGAGGAGCATGATGCTGATAATGAAGACAATCTGGATGATCATCATGATGCTGATATTGAAGATGATATGGATGATGATCAAATCCTTCTTGATCACATTGATGCAATGGAATCAGGTGCTGAGCTGTTGGATGCCCCAGCTGAAGTCCTGCATGAACCACCAGTCCCTCCAGTGCTTAATATTATCAATCCTCCAAGCTCACCAAGACCCGCAGCCCAAGTGATCAACATTCAGCAAGCCTCTTCTTCCATCTCTTCAAATGAGAACCTTCTCACTGCCATCAACCTGCTACTACAGTCCCATCTCACCACCATGCAGTCATATGTAGATCAATCAATTACATCTGTCAGGGAATACATTGATCAGTCCATCTTGAATGTGAAAGCTGAGATCTTGACTGAGGTCAAAGAAATAAAGGAAACACTAACATGCTCACCAAACAGATGACCAGGTGGTTTGAACTTGCTGAAAAATCAGTAATTTCTCAGAATACCATTTTATGATCCATGGAAAAACATCTGCAGCTGTCTGAACATGACATGTGATATGTCATGAATTATGTAAGTAAGACAGATGAGGTGATAGAGAAGTCAACTATCATCTTCAAGAGTATGTCTATTCAACTGCTATGCAGTTAAATGAAGAAGCTGACAGGTACAAGGAAGAGATGAGAGCAGAAATTACAACTGTCTCTCAATCCATTGCTACAAGAACCACATCTTCCCATTTGAATGAAGAAGTAGGCAAGTTAAAAGATGTGCTTCAAGCTGACCATGAGAATGTATTCTAAACTCTCTCTGGCACAATAACAACAGCTAAGCAGGACCTCCATCAACAAATCTATGAAGAAGCCAGAAAGGGGGAGGATACAAATGTAGTCATCAATTCTGACCTCACACTGAAAGTCCTACAAGGTACAAGGATAGCTATGAATCTTCCTATATTAGATGTAAATAGGGCAGAAGACTGGGATTTCCCTCATCAAGAGGCAATAGCATAAAATGAGAGATTGAAAAAAAAGAGAAAGAGAGCATGTGTTGCTCACTGAGGAATTCATGGCCAAACAAAGGGATGAAAATAGTAGAGACCCTGATTTTGAATATTGGAGTGATGACTCCAAAGAGATAATCCTAAATGTCTGGCTAAGTCTTGGCCAAATAAGCAAAGACATTGATAAGCTATATCCATCTGAGGAATGGATAAAGAATTTAGAGAGGAACACAAAAAGAGATAAAGTACTCAAAGCTAACCTTATAAGAAAAGATAACCCAAGAAGGATGCCATCTAAATACATCCCAAAGCCATTCATGTATTTTAAAAGGCAAGAGAACAAGAGGAAGATAGCTGAGATTGAAGCAGCAAATGCTGAAAAGGACACAGCCACAAATCTGCCTGAAGACATGGTTGTACCTGCTGAAGATTAGGAGCCTCCAGTCCAAGAAGAAATGGATGTTGCAGCAGACCAACTGGCCTCTGCTAAAGGAAAAGAAGCAGCTGCTGATTTTACTGAATGCTCTTCTTATAAGAAAAGGAAGATTTGAATGAATGTAGAAATAGTTTATGTATTCAATTAATATTGAACTATAATGATTTATGAATATATGAATGCAAACTGTTCTTTGAATTACTATTCTATCTGGACTGACATTGATGGATTGTTAATATAATCAGCTTGTATCATAGCTAAATCTGAGTTATAACTGAACCTTACCCTGTATTTAATGGATAATTTAATCTGTGTTGCATTGTTAAGTTTATCAAATCTTACTGATGGATTGATTAAACTCTGTGGTATAATCTTTTTATAACAACCATCTGTTTTAAAATGACTGATGCACTAAGCATGATATGTTGAACTCATTATTGCAATGACACATATCAAGAATTTATGAGTAATGTACTCTAGCATTTGAGGGTGTTCTGCCTTCTTCAAATAGGGGGAGATTGTTGGGAAAATGACCCTCAATGTTCCCTTGATTTGAAGAGGCCTCACACTCAATGCTAAGTATAAGTTGTATTTGATAAACCCTATTTCTATCTCATAACTATGCAGGACTAGGGCACACCAAGGTGTAATGTTTGATAAGTTGGTTTACTATCAAAACCGCTGAGACGAGATCTCTGTCTCAGCTGAACCGCTGAGACAAGGCCAGGAGACGCTGAGAAGGTGTCTGGGCAAGATGAGCTACAGATAGAAGAAAACCGCTGAGACAACTGTCTGTCTCAGCGGATCCGCTGAGACGGGACAGAAGCAACCGCTGAGACGGCTGACCATCTCAGCCCAACCGCTGAGACAGATTCAAAAGTGATCTGGCGGGTTCTGCTTTTGGCGCAAGCTGCAGAAAGGCATCTTGTGGTCCACCAATCACTCTCATACCTGTCAGGAGTGTTGGAACATGGTTTTCCGCATCCCTTTGATTTGAGAATAACAAATCCTACTTGTATTTGATCTTGTTGCCATTGTGTTTTTAGCATATAGGTATGGAAAGTTTTGACACCAGGTAGCTGCAACAATGGTCTAGTACTAACCACAAGCTGAAGGATTGAAAGTTACTCAACGCCAAGCATTAAGCTTAACGCTGGGCGTTAGCGCTAGATGAAATCGGCTTTTGACGAAATGCATACCACGACGTTCGACGAAATGTGCTCGACGAAATTTTTGTTCGACGATCTTGCTGCTGCGATCAACGAAATCAAGCCGCTGAGAACGAAAGCTGGGTTCGATGAAATAGATCTTGCGTTCGACGATCTTGCGTTCGATGAATTTCCGTTCGACGAATGATGAAGCCCGTTCGACGAACATGCTGCTGTGATCGATGAAATCAAGCCGCTGAGAACGGAAGCTGGGTTCGACGAAATAGATCTTGCGTTCAGCGATCTTGCGTTCGACGAATTTCTAGTCGACGAATGATGAAGCCTGTTCGACGAACTTGCTGCTGCGATCGACGAAATCAAGCCACTGAGAACGGAAGCTGGGTTCGATGAAATTGAATCTGCGTTCGACGATCTTGCGTTTGACAATTCTCCGTTCGATGAAATTTCGTTCGACAAAATTTTGTTCGACGAAAGATGAATCCTGGTCGGCGAATTAAGTTCGATGAAATTATCTGCTCGACGAATTGGGGTGCCAGCTGATGAAAGAAAGAATCTCAATGCCAGGCGTTAGCTCTTAACGTCGAGCGCTATCCGGTCGACGAATCTGGCAAGGAGAAAGCAGCCGTGATTTCAGGAGGAACATTTGAAATGATTTGCCCAACGCGTCGCGTTAGCCTTAACGCCAGTGTTGATATTGCCTAAAATATAACATTCCTAAAGTGCAGAATCTCCTTCCTCTTCTGAACTTCCGAGCCATTAAAATATTGATATACATGTTCAACGCTAGGCGTTAGGACTTAACGCTGGCGTTAACTCAAATTCTATAAATTGGAGGATTTTGTCTTCTCCGACAACTGATGGTCAAGAGCCCTATTCCAGCACTTCAAAAACTTTGTGAGGGCAGTATATCAGATCAACACATCTCTCGCTCATATTTCAAAAGGAGGAATTAAAGGAGGCTTGGATCAACACGCTAATTCAACGCAAAGAACGCACGCTTGGACTTCTATGATCTTTAGCGATACTTCGGCGTCTCCTTCAGATTACCTCATAGGGAGTTTTATATTTGTATTTTGTCCTTTATTTCATTTTTGTAATCGGTTCGTGAATTCGCCACACGGCGACTAGGTCTAGGTTGGACTTAGGGAGTAATTCGCCTTGTGCTGGCGACTGGGTCTAGGGAGTAGATCTAGGGGGTGCTCGAGGCCTTTCTGGTGATAGATTGGCTAGAGCGGCTTGAGGCCGTATCTGGGGAGAGATTGGCTAAAGCCAACCGGTTCATGGGGATCCTAGTCGGTATAGAAAACAAAAAGGGTTTTCATATTATTCGCTTCGATTTCTAGCGTCATTGAAATTAGATTTTGTAATCAATTTTATAAATGTTAATCATGTCTTTTCTTGTTTAATAAAATTGATTTCATTTCTAATTTCATTATCTCTTTACTTTTGATTTAACTTCGATCAAAATATCAAAAGTTTTCTTTTAAAGTTTAAAGCTTTTAAAACCCTTATTCACCCCCCCCCCCCCTTCTAAGGGCGCCTACAGATCCAACAAGTGGTATCAGAGCGAGGTTATTCCAAATCGGCTTAACAACCGGAAATAATGGCGTCTCATGATCTCGCTTCTACTAGTGGGGTAAATTTTTATGAAGAAGAAAAATCTCTTAAACCACCTTTATTCGAAGGGAGAAATTATAAAGGGTGGAAATTATTAATGGAAAAATTTATTAAAAATTTAGATATCAATGCATGGGATATAGCAATAGTTAGACCAGCGAATGAATCAAATAAACAGGAACGTCATCTAAATGCAAAAGCTTTAAATAGTATTTTCTGTGCTTTATCCCAAGATATTTTCAAATTAATATATTGTTTTTCTAGTGCATACAAAGTATGGAAATTTCTTGAAGAAACGTATGATTCTCCTTCTACAGGTATGGAACAATCGCAAGAAGCGGAGAATATGCAAGCTTGCACAAGTCTTCAAGGCAAAAATTAAGAAATTAAAAAATTCTAATAAACATTTGCGCTTAGAAAATAAAAATTTTAAGGCAAAAATTAATGAAGAATCAAATTCTAATTTATCTAGTTCTACACATGGCTCCTTAGTTGAAAAACACTACAACTTTTGTAGAATATAATGAATTAAAAGAAAAGCACAAGAAA
The DNA here is from genome assembly GCA_033032865.1 of Dactylorhiza incarnata. NCBI lineage: Eukaryota > Viridiplantae > Streptophyta > Magnoliopsida > Asparagales > Orchidaceae > Dactylorhiza > Dactylorhiza incarnata. The sequence continues at coordinate 1,721,117 of JAWHQI010000067.1, forward strand.
CTTGAAAAGATTTTATTTTTGTAAAAGAACAAAATGAATAATTATGTTTAGAAAATTCATCTTTGATAAATGATTGTGCTAAGTGCAAAGACTATAAAATTGAAATTAAAGAGATGGATGAAACATTTGATGAATATAGAAATAACTATCAAGATCATATAGATTCAATTGTTTCCACTCTTAAAAATAGCACAATGGCTTATAATAAAGCTAGACATAATTTAAAGATAAAAAATGATGAATTAAAATAAAAAATCAACTTGCTTATGAAAATTGTAAATACAAATTCACAATATCAAATTATATCTAAAAACAAGTTGAATATGAATAAGAACATCTTAACAAAGTTTAATAATGGGAGTAAGGAACATAAAGGATTTGTAAATCAAAATCAAAATCAACATTACTTACAAAATCATGTTTCTCCCAACCTAAAATTAAATGTTCACAAATTTCCTATAAACAATGTTTTACAAAATCATCATGGAAATTTGATAAATAAAAACAATATTAAACCAAGGTTTGAATGGAGACCCAAAGTTAAAGATGAAACACTAACTCAAATCAAAAGGGCCCATTCAATCATATCTACCCAAAAGCAAACACGATGTATTTGGGTACCCAAAGGAACCGTCACACCCGGTCCCCTTTGGATACCTAAATCTCTCATTCATTAGTATCCAATCATTTGCATGAAGTAGAAATCAACTAAAAATAAAATATCAATTCTCTACTTCATGATATGTTTAATTTCCTTTTTGTCTTTTTGTTTTTATTTCTTTGAGCCATCATGATATGATCACTTTATATAACTTGTGATATGACTTTCACATACTAAACCAAAATTCATAAATAAATCAAATTGAATAAAGTTGAATAAAAATTCATGTCATTTTTCAAGTGATCTGCTTATCCTTTTTATTTTTATCCTTCTAAGATCCATTTCCTAAAAGTCTTATAAATTTTGAAAAACTAAATTTGTTATATGATATTATTAAGACTAAATGAAATAAGTGTCAAAATGGATTTAAAAGGTATATTTTAGGGGTATTAGACTAAATTTATAAAATGCACAAGGTATTTAATATATTTGCCTCAGTTTTGATTACCCCTAGTATGTTTAATCATAATCATGTCAAATCGGAATTGAAAAATTGCATGAATATTATGTCACTTATTTATGATCATTTCACTCATGCATATGTTATGCAAAACTCAAGAATTATGGTCTAATGAGTGTGGAGCTTTAATGAATATGAAACCCATGTACTAAAATTTTAACTTCCGCAACTTTTTGTGATTTCTTCTCATCTCATCACTTCATTAGATTAGCCTTACATTGCACAAACATAATTAAGAAAAATCAGAAGCAAAATTGAAGAAAATCTAGGCCATATGATTAAAATAAGCACTCTTTGTGAGCTAACGCAGGCGCTAGGATCTAACGCTGGCGCTAGCTCAAGTATCTGATTTTCTATAATTTTAAAATTCTGAAAAATCAATAAAAATATATGTATTTGTTTAATATTCAAAAACCAAAGAGAAAATTTACAAAACTCTTCAAAATAAACATATTTTCTCATATTCACTATACACCTTACAACGTTTCTATTTAATAATTTGAAAAGGTTGAATATGAATTTTCTTTAATAATACCTCATGTACATTATCATGAATAATTAATTATGAGTACTTAATCACTATGAATTAATATTAATGATCATATATAATAATCATGCAAAATCATATGATCTTTTAAGTCAAACATCAAATATAACTACAAAAGATTTTATTCCTTCCAAACATATAGTCTGTGATCAGGATTATTATATGAATCTATTATTTTTTGCATATATCACACTTATTTTTAGACCATAGAATCAACTCTATATCTATATGAATAAATAAATTAGAATCATCACTTTATTCTATGTCTAAAACTTGAATCTCTATTGTTACATACATGCAACATTGTATCAATTAACCTTATGGGATAACACTACATTCAAACTCATCATATCTAGCATTATCAACTAATAAAGATTATCATTCATGCTAGTTATCAAATAATGCCATAATGAATGAATCAAAAAGGGAAGGGAACAATTGAAAGTTAAAACTCATAATAAACTATATTGCTTTAATATCAAATATAATAAGAAATTAATCATGCATAAAAGCCATAGTTTATAAACTGGTTCCATAATAAGATCAAATATAATAAGAACAAAATGCTTAGGATGTCCATGATCGTTCTCCCACATTATGTGTCTCACCATAGCGGGGCTTGCGTGTAGTCATATAGTTAGGGTATTATAATCTATGACATACCTATATCATATGTTATTGCATACACTCTTTATGTTTATATTATTCATGCATTCTTGTTTATGATCGAACATGCTTATTTTGTGTTTTGCATATTTGAGCTCTAATAATCATGTAAAACACAAATATATGAAAACCACATAAAAATATAAAAACCATTTTTTGAAAAAGAAAAAAAACATGCTTGAATAGCCTTCTAACCATTTTCAACGTCTCTGAAATTTCTTCCCTAAGAAGGTCTATATATATAATATCTATGCCAAAAGAAAAATTCTCAAAAATTCTCAAAAATCGAGTACTGTTTTGGCGTTAAGTACTTAACGCCAGGCGTTAGCTACTTTGGCCAAATTGAATTTCTGATTTTTCCAAAATATATCTAATATTTTGCTAATGGCTTTTCTCTGTTTACTTTCTAAATATTTGAAATTATTTTGTTATTAATTTGGTTGTTTCATTTCAAAATACAAAAAAAAATTAAATAATTCAAAATGATCAAAAATATGCTTTTATCATTTTTTGTTGTTTTAAATACTTACAAAATTATGGTTTGACTATATGTCTTCACAAGAGCATAAATCTTAGTCATTTTGTTTCAAATGGTCAAAATTGATTAGGCATACACATTAAGATTCTCTTCAATGTCCAATTTTAATTTCAAATTTTCTAAACATTATTTTTGTCATGCCTTGACCTTAATCTGATTATGTGCAATGAAATAGTCTATAGATAATTGTGTATGATTGCCTAGCATGCCTCTAAGTATGAATAATGCTTTATGTTAATCAATGAATTATACACTCACTATTTTGGTAATCTACATGTGCTCATAATCCTAGTCTTGCATGATTGTGTAGTGTAATAGTTTTAACATATTAAGTTGTATGTCAAAATTACCTACACAGTCTTTCAAAAATAAATTTCATGCACGATATAGAAGTGTTATTACAATAATATTAATGTTTGCAACAACAAGTGAATTCAGAGACCTTTTGGCCCTTAATAAAAATCCAAAATAAAACGTCAAAGATAACTCCACCAAGCACTACTCACCCTCCTGTTAAGTCTTAATGAGCATTGTGAGGTTGAGCACCTTAGAAAGAATTGTAAAGTGTCTTGTGCAAACATATTTCTTTCTATCACTTCTATTTGTACATCAGATCACTAAAAATAAAAATCAATAAAATTTCTTATGTAATCCCCCAAGCACTACTTCGCTCCCTGATAAGTCTTAATGAGCATTGTGTGGGCGAAGCACCTTGGTAGTTGTACGTATGTTATGTGTTTTGAAATTTTATTCTAGATGTGATGTGTGAAAGTAATTATATGATTACAATCTTATTGTTGTTGTTACTATTTCACTACATATGTCATGTGTTTTGATTATTTCACTTGTATACTTTTATCAAAACACCTAATGCACACATCATTGATTTTCATAAAGCTTCCACTCATGAGAATTGGATCCTAATGCAAACATTACATAATTCTCTAAAAACTCAAGTAAAAGCACTAGATTGCAATGCATGATTTCTACAATGATTTCCTTACCTGAAATACGAATTGGTTACATTGTAGTTATTATCTTTTTGAATATGTTAAATCATGCTTGCCTATTAGTTATGGAAATTTTCAAAGTTAAAATGGTCAAATGTGAAGAGTCTAAACATATTGTTGGAATGGTCAAACTATAACAAAAATACTACTCTTATTTGTTTTGTTTTTGTTTTTCCGCATTTCTCTATCTAATCATGTATCTGTATATCATGTGCTCTCATGCATATATCAAGTCATAAATAACTATGATTTATTAATGGACTTCAAAATAGCTATGTGAGTTGTGTGCTTAATAAATTCAAATAAAAATATAATTCCATAGGCTATGTACCTCTCATTAGATTTAAAACGCTTAAATGTTTCCAATAATTATTATCCATGACTTCATATCTCACCATAGCGGGGGCGTAGGGTTGTAGACATTAGATTACATCACCTCTAAGTCATGTCTTGTCCTTAACCGGGAGGGTTCCAGTGGGGCCTTGCGAGGCACTGGGGGAAAGAGTGTTAGGGTGAATTTTAGTCTAGTGTTTGCATAGGGACTAACACCTCAACCTATGGCATGTTTGCAGCTCCTCATGCCTATCCGTCACTTAGTATGGGGCTAGGGTGTAGACATATTGTCTGGGTAGATTGGTTACTTCGAAATCATTACCTTTTCTTATGCTTAAAACTCTTATAAGGCAAGTGATTATTTTCATTAATGTTCTTTCACGCTTATCATATATTTTTCCGCTGTGCTACTCTCTCCCTTAGCTCGATCATGACTTACTTTATGTTTCCACAAAACTCTTAATCCTCTGTTAGTTATGTCCCAACTTTTGTCTTCGTTTTTTCTAGTTTTGTTTCACTCCACTCTCTTTTGCTAATAACAAAGGGGGAGAATAAAATGCTAAATCATATTGATTAATGGAGTTGGATTCACTAGATTAAGGGGGAGCATGTATCTAGTTTATAGGAGTATACACTAAGGGGGAGCATCTTTGTAGGGGGAGCACTATGTTCAATGAAACTATAATTCTAATCATTATCTTATAAATTGCTTGTGTCATATATCCTTTTAAAAACACAAATGCTTTATCTATGAATCTGATTTATCTCTAATTGGATTTGTTATTATCAAAAGGGGGAGATTGTTGGAACATGGTTTTCCGCATCCCTTTGATTTGAGAATAAAAATCCTACTTGTATTTGATCTTATTGCCATTGTGTTTTTAGCATATAGGTATGGACAGTTTTGACACCAGGTAGCTGCAATAATGGTCTAGTACTAACCACAAGCTGAAGGATTGAAAGTTACTCAATGCCAGGCGTTAAGCTTAACGCTGGGTGTTAGCGCTAGATGAAATCGGCGTTCCACGAAATGCATACCACGGCGTTCGACGAAATGTGCTCGACGAAATTTTCGTTTGATGAACTTGCTGCTGCGATCGACGAAATCAAGCCGCTGAGAACGGAAGCTGGGTTCGACGAGATAGATCTTGTGTTCGACGATCTTGCTTTCGACGAATTTCGGTTCGACGAATGATGAAGCCCGTTCGACGAACTTGCTACTGCAATCGATGAAATCAAGCCACTGAGAACGGAAGCTGGGCTTGACGAAATAGAACTTGAATTCGACGATCTTGCGTTCGACGAATTTCCGGTCGACGAATGATGAAACCCGTTCGACGAACTTGCTGTTGCGATCGACGAAATCAAGCCGCTGAGAATGGCAGCTGGGTTCGACGAAATTGAATCTGCGTTCGACGATCTTGCGTTCGATGATTCTCTGTTCGACGAAAGATGAAGCCTGGTCGACGAATTAAGTTCGACGAAATTATCTGCTCGACGAATTGGGGTGCCAGCTGATGAAAGAAAGAATCTCAATGCCAGGCATTAGATCTTAACGCCGGGTGCTATCCGGTCGACGAATCTGGCAAGGAGAAAGCAGCCGTGATTTCAGGAGGAACATTTGAAATGATTTGCCCAACGCGCCGCGTTAGCCTTAACGCCAGCGTTGATATTGCCTAAAATAAAACATTCCTAAAGTGCAGAATCTCCTTCATCTTCTGAAGATCCGAGCCATTAAAATATTGCTATACATGGTCAACGCTAGGCGTTAGGACTTAACGCCGGCGTTAGCTCAAATTCTATAAATCGGAGGATTTTGTCTTCTCCGACAACTGATGGTCAAGAGCCCTATTCCAGCACTTTAGAAACTTTGTGAGGGCCGCATTTCAGATCAACACATCTCCCACTCATATTTCAAAAGGAGGAATCAAAGGAGGCTTGGATCAACATGCTAACTCAACGCGAAGAACGCATGCTTGGACCTCTACGATCTTCAGCGATTCTTCGGCGTCTCCTTCAGATTATCTTATAGGGAGTTTTATATTTGTATTTTGTATTTTGTCCATTATTTCATCTTTGTAATCGGTTTGTGAATTCGCCACACGGCGACTAGGTCTAGGTTGGACTTAGGTAGTAATTTGCCTCGTGTTGGCGACTGGGTCTAGGGAGTAGATCTAGGGGGTGCTCGAGGCCTTTCTGGTGATAGATTGGCTAGAGCGGCTTGAGGCCGTATCTGGGGAGAGATCGGCTAAAGCCAACCAGTTCGCGGGGATCCGAGTCGGTATAGAAAACAAAAAAGGTTTTCATATTATTCGCTTCGATTTCTAGCGTCATTGAAATCATATTTTGTAATCAATTTTATAAATGTTAATCATGTCTTTTCTTGTTTAATAAAATTGATTTCATTTCTAATTTCATTATCTCTTTACTTTTGATTTAACTTCGATCAAAATATCAAAAGTTTTCTTTTAAAGTTTAAAGCTTTTAAAACCCTTATTCACCCCCCCCCCCCCCCCTCTAAGGGCGCCTACAGATCCAACAAGGTGGACAGCTAAGAGCCGTTGAAGATCAGTGGTGTATAAAAGGAATAAGTTAGGGTTGAGCAAACACCTTTGTTATTCATCTTTCTCTCCAGCACACAAGCAAGTAGAACAATATTGTTCCATTTTTGGCACCCAAGAACTGAGATTACACAAGGCTGCAAGGAGAAAAGAGATAGCTCATCTTGATTCATCTCAAGATAGAGCAAGTAGATCCAGTCCATCATCTGAAGGGCTGATCAAGAAGAATCAAGTTGGAGCTGCACTTCTCCTCCTTGTTTCAAGTCTGCAACAGCAGCTGTTAAGAAGAAGAAGAAGAAGAACAAGGCTTGACCTCTTCTTCCTTCTATTTGTAATCCTTATTATATCATCTGTAGGAGCCTTTAGGTTCTGAGACTGTAGAGCTTTATTGCCTGAGTGTGTAAGGCTGATTGGCCTGAGTTGTAGAGCTGAGAGGTCCGCTTGAGGTAGGACCAGGAGGTGGTCTGAGTTGTAGGAGGTGGATTCCTCTGAGGTAGGGTTGTTGTGCCTGAGGTAGGGTTTGGGAAAACCTGAGAGATCATGTGGGATCTGTGTTGTAGGCTCTTGGAGCTGAGTTTGGAGAAGTTGGCCTTGTCTAACTCATTGTAAGAAAGGTGAAGGGGGAAAGAGGACTACTCAAGACACCCTGTCTTGAGGAACCTCTATAAATCTCTTTGTGCTTTTTGTGCTTGATATTTTGCTAACCTAAATTCAGAAAACATTAAGCCTAAAATAAAAGAAACCTATTCACCCCCCCCCCCCCCTCTAGGTGTCTAAGACTACATCCTATATAAACTATCACAGATGAAGATCCTAATTTACATTTACTAAATTTATTGGAAATTTGCAACACATTCAAAATAAATGGCGTCACCGATGACGCCATTCGATTGCGTTTATTTCCTTTCGCTTTGCGTACTAAGGCCAAGCAATGGTTGGGATCTCTTCCTAGAGGTTCCATCACTACATGGGCCGAGATGACGGAGAAATTTTTAACGAAATATTTTCCTCCGGCGAAGTCTGCTAAATTACGTACGGACATTCTCTCATTTACGCAGATAGACTCGAAGTTTCTCTACAACACATGGGAGCGCTTCAAGGAACTCTTGCGGAGATGTCCTCATCAAGCCTTTCCTGTGTGGCAACAAGTTCAAACTTTCTACAATGTTTTGAATCTCGAAACGAGGCAGATGATTGATGCGGCCGCGGGGGGGGACCCTTAATAACAAAACCCTCGAGGCTGGTCAAGAGCTTTTTGAGGAGATGGCCATGAATGCGTATCAGTGGAATGCGCCACGGTCGCGCCCTAACAAGCCGACTGGACTCTTTGAAGTCGAGGCTCCCCGAATTTTGCACTTCAAGTAGAAATGCTTACTAAGTAAGTGGCGGAGATGTCTGCTTCCTCCGCTACTAATTGGGCTAATAATAATAATTTTAATAATAATAATAATTTTATTCAAGAGCAAGTAGACTATATGGGGAACTCCTATCGCCCTCCTTATAACCCGAATAATAATCTTCTGTTTAATAATAGTTATAATCCGGGTTTAAGGAACCACCCAAATTTTTCATGGAGCAACCCCAATAATGCCCAGCGTCCACCACAAGTGAATCCTCCCGGATTCGCTCTGCCACCACCACACAAGCCCTCTTCATTTGAAGAGGTCTTTACTAAATAAGTTACCTCTAATGAGTCCAATATCTGGAACCTTTCCGGATCTATTAAAAGCTTAGAAAATCAGATTGGACAGCTCGCCAAGATGTTCTCCGAACGCCAGTAAGGAGCTCTACCGGGCAATACTGAGCCCAATCCAAGGGAGAGTGCTAATGCAATAACCCTCCACGACAGAAAGGAGGTAACTTCTACAAATTTGGCTGGACCCGAGGTAAACGTTTCAACTTCATCTCCGCAAGTTATTTCTTCTTCTCCTCTACCCTCATCTGTTTTAGCTCCGCGCAATTTTAATAATCCTACAGTCCCTTATCCTTCTAATTTTATTAACGAGCGCAATGAGGAACATTATAAAAAATTCATTGATATTTTCAAACAAATTCAAATTAATATTCTTTTTTTGCGAGGCACTTTTCAAATGCCTAAGTACGCAAAATATTTAAAAGATTTGTTAACTAATAAAAAGAAACTTGAAAATATTTCATGCGTATCTTTAAACACGGAGTGCTCGGCAGTTGTTTTAAACAAACTGCCGGAAAAATTAAACGATCCGGGACGATTCTCGATCCTGTGTCTTTTCGGAAATTATCTAATTAAGCATGTTTTAGCCGATTTAGGGGCTAGTATAAATTTGATGCCATTTTCTCTATTCAAAAAGCTTGGGTTGGGCACCCCAACCCCAACTAAAATGAGCATCCAACTAGCGGATAGGTCAATAAAATACCCAATGGGGGTCGTAGAGGATGTTTTAGATAAAGTTGACAAGTTTATCTTCCCGGTAGACTTTGTCATTCTAGACATTGAGGAAGACACCGAAGTGCCCCTTATACTCGGTCATCCCTTCCTTGCCACCTCTAGGGCAATAATTGACGTAAGTAACGGAAAGCTTCTCCAACAAGTGGGGGATGAAGAAGTTACTTTTAGTATCGACTCTTCTATGAAAAACTTTTTTTCTAACGACGACTCTTGTTTTACCTTAGAAACAAATCTTGAAGAGGAAATAACGTCATTTTCTGAAATTATCTCTCCCTTGTTTGAAAATCCGGATATTGAAAAATTATTTTGTTTAAAAGAAATAACTCGGCCGCTTAAATTTGAAGAAATAAAACTGAATAATTTCAAAGTAAAAACATCTTACGAGGAGCCGCCGAGTTTAGAATTAAAACAATTACCGGAACATTTAAAATATATATTTTTAGAAAAAGAGTCAAAATTGCCTGTAATCATATCTTCTGCGCTTAACGATTCGGAAATTTCCGAATTAATTAAAATTTTGAATAATCACCGCCATGCAATTGCATGGAAAATTTCAGATATCAAAGGGATTAGCCCCTCATCTTGCACGCATAAAATAAATTTAGAAAATAATTCCCGCGGCACTATTCAACCTCAACGACGCCTTAATCCCAATATGAAGGACGTCGTTAAGGCTGAAATAATAAAATTATTAGAGGCGGGGATTATTTACCCAATTTCTGATAACACTTAGGGTTAGCCCGGTGCAAGTCGTGCCTAAGAAGGGTGGAATAACGGTAGTCACAAACGAAAATAACGAGTTGATTCCTACCCGTATTGTTACGGGTTGGTGGGTATGCATCGATTATAGGAAATTAAATGATGCCACCCGCAAGGATCACTTCCTGTTACCCTTCATTGATCAAATTTTGGAACGTCTCTCTGGACATTCTCATTATTGTTTTCTCGATGGTCTTTCGTGATATTTTCAAATACCAATCTCGCCCGAGGATTAAGAGAAAACTTTTACTTGCCCGTTCGGCACCTTCGCCTATCGGAGAATGCCTTTTGGTCTTTGTAACGCGTCGGCTACATTTCAAAGATGTATATTGGCTATTTTCAACGAGTTAGTCGAGGATGTCATGGAGGTTTTTATGGACGATTATTCAGTTTTCGGCAATTCTCTTAAAAATTATCTTAATAATCTTGATCGTGTTCTTCAACGCTGCGAAGACACGAATTTGGCACTAAACTAGGAGAAGTGTGACTTTATGGTCCGAGAAGGGTTGAGCCTCGGACATAAAGTTTCTAGTAAGGGGATCGAGGTCGATCGGGCCAAGATCAAAGTCATAGAAAAACTTCTTCCACCCACCAATATTAAATCTATTAGGAGTTTTCTAGGACACGCGGGATTCTATAGAAGATTCATTCGAGATTTCTCAAAAATTACAAAATCTTTAACTCATCTCTTAGAAAAAGAATCTGCGTTTATTTTTGACGATGAATGTTTGAAAGCTTTTGAAAAAATAAAAAAAGAACTAATAAACTCGCCGATTTTAATTGCGCTAAATTGGTCTCTACCGTTCGAGATAATTTGCGATGCGAGTGATTTTGCTGTAGGGGCTGTTTTAGGCCAGCGGGTGAACAAATATTTTCACCCGATTTATTACGCAAGCAAAACGCTCACATCTGCCCAAGCTAATTATACAACAACGGAGAAAGAACTTTTGGCGATTGTTTTTGCATTTGATAAATTCCGTTCTTATTTAACGCTTTCAAAAGTTATTGTTTATTCAGATCATTCCGTGCTCCGGTACTTATTGAACAAAGGGGACGCCAAGCCCCGACTTTTGAGATGGGTTCTCCTCCTACAGGAATTTGACTTGGAAATTCGAGATAAGAAGGGAGCGGAGAACTTGGCAGCCGACCACCTCTCAAGATTGGAGAATCCGGTTGTAGGAGCGCTAGTAGAGGCTGATATTGATGACAAATTCCCTGAAGAGCGCCTCATCGTCGTAGATCAGGTAATGACTTCTTCCACCCCTTGGTACGTAGATCTTGTTAATTATTTAGTGGCACCGATCCTCCCAAAAGGCTTTTCGAGTCAACAAAAGAAGAAATTCTTTTCATACTTGAGAAATTATTTTTGGGAGGATCCCTTTCAATTTCATATCTGTGCGGACCAAGTGGTAAGAAGGTGCGTATCGGGCGAGGAAGGCGTCCAAATTTTGCGGCACTGCCACGAGGGACCAACCGGTGGACACTATCAAGAGAACCGGGCCGCAAGGAAGACACTAGAGGCAGGCTTTTATTGGCCCACCTTATTCAAAGACGCTCAAACCTCTGTGAGTAAATGTGATAGGTGCCAACGGTCAGGTAATATTTCTAACCGGGATGAAATGACCTAAAATATATTTTTAGAATGTGAAATTTTTGATTTATGGGGTTTAGATTTCGTAGGTCCACCACCATCTTCTCACAATAATAAGTACATCCTTGTTGCGGTCGACTACATATCATGGTGGGCAGAAGGGCAAGCATACCCCACTAGCGACGCAAGAGTCGTCGTAAATTTTTTTTAAAAAATGTTTTCTAGATTTGGCACACCACGTGCACTAATTAGTGATAGGGGCACTCATTTATGTAACGACCAACTTACTAAAATTTTAGCCAAGTATGGCGTCACACACAAATTATCCACCGCCTATCACCCACAGGCAAATGGCCAAGTGGAGGTGGTAAACTGTGAATTAAAAAAAAAATTCGAAAAAACGGTGACTATTAATAGAAAGGATTGGTCTCTAAAATTAGATGACTCCTTATGGGCTTATCGGACGGCGTACAAGACCGCCGTCAGTTGCACACCGTACCAGTTAGTTTATGGAAAGGTGTGTCATTTATCGGTGGAACTAGAGCATCGCGCATATTGGACACTTAAATTTTTAATTTAAATTTAAACTTAGCCTCCGACCAACGAAAAATACAATTAAATGAGCTTGATGAATGGCGTGCTAACGCCTATGAAAATAACAAATTCTATAAGGAGAGAACTAAGTTTTATCACGATAGAAACATTAAAAATCCAAAATCTTTTTCGCTGGGAGATCTAGTCCTTTTTAATTCTAGACTTAGGCTTTTTCTGGGAAAATTAAAGTCTCGATGGTCTGGCCCCTTTGTTGTAAAAGAAGTTTGGCCATATGGGACCGTACTAATTGAACACCTAAAAAACGGCTCATTCAAGGTTAATGGACACCGTTTAAAATTATATCACTGCGGTGACCCCTCAACCGGAAAAATAGAATCGCTTAACCTACCAAATTTTTAATAAAATGCCACTTAGTCAAGCTACGCGACGGTAAACAAAGCGCTTGTCGGAGGCACCCAATAGTTATCTTTTCATATTTTTCTCTTGTCTTAACATGTTTTGCAGGATTTTTCTTTTAAGTTGTGAGCAACAACCCCGACGACAAATCAGGGAAGCTTCTTTATAATCTTTTTGCTTCCTTCTAAATTTTGTTATACTTTATATTTAGCCTTAAACATTGGGAACAATGTTTAATTTTAAGTATGGGGGTGTCGCGTAGTTGCACTTTTTAATTGTTATTTTTTTCCTTCTTTTTAAACAAAAATCTACTCCTAGAAAATGAGGTTTGAGCTTGTCATCTCATCATATCTCATAGTACCGCTCCGAACCCTTCACAGGGTAGACCTTGGGAAGTCTAGGAATTTTTTAAAAAATTATTAGGAATTGTTCTTTTCGCCTAGTTGATCAAAACGTCATAGTTTACTCAATTGTAAGTTCTAAAGCAGACTTAATTCTTCATTTGGACTAAGAAATTTTTGGTGTTATAATAGTATTTTTGAAACTTTTGAGTAAAATTGTTGACTCATATAGTGCTCCTAGTCAAATGCATGTTTGAGTAGTATTGGTGTAGAATTAAATTCTTGGCATAGATCTAAAATTATGATTTGTTAATTTGCGTAGAAATAATTTATTTTACTTCTAATTCGAATCTGGTGATTATCTAAAAATAGTTTTGATGAGTGTGTAGAAGATTGTTAGAAAGCTATTACTCGAGTCGATCAGAAGGGTGTCCTTTCTCGATATGTAGAACTTGCCTTTAGCTATCTTCAAAGCTTTTGCACTTTAGAATAATTAACCTTATGGAAATGACTTAGGCCTTTTTTTGGACAGTTTGAGCCCTTGCATCCAATCCGAAAATTACTACCGTTGTTGACACAAATTTGAGCCTTTTACCCTTTTTTTTATCCACCCTCACCATTTCGCCACCAAAACCAAAAAGTCAAACTCATGTAAACTTAAATTTTGAGCTAAATTGTTGAAAAATTTTAGGTGATGCGGTGAAGAGACAATTTAAAAAAAAAATCATGGGTGTCAATTCAAAAGAAATGTTTTTTATATATATCATAAAGCAAAATCTCATGATGATATGCGGCCTAGGTATGCACATGCATACTTGGAATGATCCCAATTATGAAGAATAAAGGTATAAATGAAGGAGAAAGAGAGTGTTTCCCTTAGCAAAACATGAGTATGGGGTAAAGCTTCTTTATTTTGTGGTAGTCATTGTTTTCTTTTAGCTCAAAACTCATTGTTTAAGTGGAATACGCCTTCATGTTTATCATTTACCTCGCCATTAAACCCAAGCCTTAAATTACATCCTATTTAAGTCCTAAAGATCCATAGAGTTGATTTAGTATGAAGTACAGTGGAGAAGGTGCAAACAGGCAAGCCTATGGCCATCGACATTGATGGATTTCTTTGGAGGCCACCCCGAGCGTCAACATCTAGTAATTTAAATCTCAGCGATCATGCTATTTTCTCCCTTTACATAACTTTGAGATTGACCGTTAACTCATTTTAAAAGTGATAATAAATAATTAAAATGCATTTTAAATTATTTCATAAATTAGTATTTATGCCAAGAACGTCTTTGTAGTAAAATATCTACGCATGCCGGCATATAACTTCGCATTTTACTCTCTAGCTTTCAAGATTCTATCTAGCATTAGTTTTTCCTACTCTTATGAAGAATGGTTTGCTCGGGACTAGCAACGAGTAAGTATGGAGGTGTTTGATGACTACTAATTTAGTCATCATTTATGGTTATTTTCTTATTAGATATTTAATTAAAAAAATTGCAACCGTTTATTTTTTATATAAAAATTACATAAAAATAATATTTTATGTTCTAACTCATATATTTTCTATTTTGTAGAAATACGGCAGGCCTAAGGTGAATTTATGTGCAGTATCCCGCCGTCGCGTCCATAATTTTAATTCAAGTCAGATTCGTCAGTGTGTAGTTCGGCTCCACCACCTTTGCATGCATGGTGTGCTCAGCCACTTCCACCTCCTCCAAAACACCGAAAGTGCAACGCCATCGCCGCCACCTTTGAATACAACCACTCTCGTCCAAGTAATTTCATGTTGCTACCACACCCGTTCGAACCTCTCACGCGAAATCCATGCAAGGCCACTTCAACGGCACAGCAGCTACTAGCTACAGTTAATAGTTCTTTGATTCAAATATATATATATACATATGCGAATCAAAAGGACCGCCCTCCTCCACCTTGCAGCAACACCACCGCCGGCCACTTCTGCTCCTCCATGCAGACCACCTCCTCCACGTAGAAACAGCGTCGGCGACCTCCACTCCTCCACGTCAGCGATCTACAACTCCACCAACAGCATTTCCATGTCAGCCACTAGCGATCCAGCTCCTCCATGCTGCCACATCTCTTCTGTCGTTTCACCTCCAGAAATCCTGCTACCACTGCTGCCAACTCACATGAAAATGCCACCTCAAATTGCGCCTGATGGAAACGTCATTTATTTCGGGTCTGTTTGGGAGAGCTGCTGCGGATTGAGAAGCTGCTGATTGAACAGGGCTCTTTGAGGAGCTGTTTTGAAAAGCTGCAGGCTGTTTGGATGGTCTGTAGATAAGCGCTGATTGAACAGAGCTCTTTCAAATAAAACTGTTTGGTAGAACTGCTTTTTGAGAGCTATTTTTTTAAACAAAAATATTAATATATATTGTTCTGAAACATTAAAACATATCAATAAAAATAAATATTGTTCTCAAATATAACATGAAATGGTAGGATCTCCGGTGCGTTCGTTCCACTTTATTCAATCATTCCTCGTCACCTGCACAATAAAAAAAATTGTTATTTCTCAAACTTTTGTTTAATATGATTTCAAGAGTTTATACATACACACAAACACATTTATAAATACACACACATTTATACATACACACAAATACATTTATACATACACACACAAACACATTTATACATACACACACAAACATACACAAACATATACACAAATATACACAAACACATATATACATACACACACACAAACATTCATCTAAACAAGCACACACACTTTCAACCACACACACACATATACCTACACAAACACACGTTCACCAAAACACAAAAGAAATTAAACATTCACATATAGCTTTAATATATCACCCCTAAATCCAGAAAAATACCCTAAGAAGAAGAAAGGAGGAGGAAAATAGATGCTTACAGTGAAGAGGAGAAGAGAAGCAGAGAGGGATTTGTTGGAGGAGGTCGAGGGAGGTCGAGAGCACAGAAATAGCGGCGATCCATTCACCTGCACATAATAGCAGCGGAATGGAGGTCGAGAGGTCGAGAGCGGCGATGGAGGTCGAGGGAGGCAAGAGCGGTGATGGAGGTCGAGAGCGGAGATGGAGGTCGAGAGCGGCGTTGGAGGTCGAGAGCGGCGATGGAGGTCGAGAGCGGCGATGGAGGTCGAGGAAGGCAAGAGCGGTGATGGATGAGGTCGAGAGCGGCGATGGAGGTCGAGGGAGGAAGAGCTGCGATGGAGGTCGAGAGCGGCGTGATCGGGAAAGGCTCGCCCTGGATCGGGAATGAAAATAGCGGAAGGAAGCGCGATTATTAAGCGGTGTATGCGGGGTCTCAGCCGCTCCCTGTAAATAGCTAAAACCGCTGATTTGAGATACGCGCTTTTCAGAAATCGCTTGATCCAAACAGCTACACAACAGCTCCAGCGGATGGAAAATAGCCTTTCCATCCGCTGGAGCTGTCCCAAACAGACCCTTCATCCCATTAAAACAGCCATGGACCCCACCCCTCTATTTATTTTCGTTTCTTCAATTGCTTGGTACAGATGGATGATTTGCACCTATAAATAGGGCTCATTGGGGAGGAGGAAGGGGTGTGATTATTTAGTGAGAGATTGGAGAGAATTTTTGATTAGATAATTTCATTTTGGTCGCTCCGGAAAGTTGTTATTTTTGTCTGTCATTTTAGTTGTTCAATCAGCATTCTGTACTTCTCATTTCAAATTTCATCAACTTGTAACTTTGCCCTTTTTTTTGCTAATTTTATTTCTTGTATTTCTTTTATCGCCTAGTAATAAAATTTGCAGGTTATATTTGAATTTAAAATATTGTCATTCCCTAGTTTACATTTTGTCTCTCACCACTCTCGTTCTTTTTCTAACATGTCATATTTTTATGTGAATAAGTCCTCTATCTCCATGAGTAACTAATTCCTATAGTGCTCGATCACGACGATCCGAGGATGAGATAATTTTGCTATGATTTTTAGATTCGTTTTTCTCTAATTGTTGAACGCTTACGATTATCTTTGATCTAACAAATTATTATGAGGCTATATCGTCAATATATAGTCTTCATATTGTTTTCGTTCTTTAGTTATTTGAGAGGCTCGTGAGTCGAATCGATCACTCATTGATAAAAGGAGTAGAACGCAACCCTCGAGAGAGGACGATGTAACTCTTCCGGATTGGAGTAAAATCCAATAGCGAGGTTCACTTCCTAAAGCAAGTCTTAGGCGATGCAATTTGAGAACGAAAGTTCGGTCGATACACCTAAGCTTAGTTGAACCAAATCCTCAAAAGAGGAGTGTTCATGCTGCGGGAACCTTCACGTTCAAAGCCTCTTCAACAAGAGAATTGCATTGCTACTTTCATTTCGTAATTTTATAAATCTGAGGTGACTCAAAGATCGGGTACTAGTTTTAAACCATCGATTTAATTCCGTTAGCATTTCTTTTAGTTTCTGCTATTTGCAAACAAACCAACCCAATTTTCTATTGATAAAATAATAGCAATTTTCAAAGTAGAATTACTCAACCACCCCGAGTCTAATACGACCTTGGTTTTATAAACCTATACTACTTTCGATACGGTACACTTGTCGTTGTCGTTTGCGAGCATAGTTTTGCGCATCAATATACCCAATCATCTTGAGTACGTGAGTCTCTACCAAGTCTCGAGCTCCTATCTTGCACTGAAATAATGCCTTGGATATGTCAAACCTCTCTTGTCGAGCTTGCCCCTCGAACATTTTCTTGAGGTGCTCAATTATCTCATAACCATGCATGCTCTCGTGTTGCTTCTGAAGCTCAGAGGACATGGTAGCAAGCATGAGGCATTTCACATCCAAGGTATCATCCTGATACTTCTTGTAAGCATCTTTGTCTGCTCGCGGAGCATTTCCGATCGGCTCTGTAGGGGCTTCCCCTTCCAATACATAGAGCTTGCGCTCTTGCCTGAGAACAATTCTCAGGTTTCTGTACCAGTCAAGGAAGTTCATCCCGTTGAGTTTATCCTTCTCAAGGATAGCCCTCAGGGATAAGGTGGAGTGTGATGTGCTTGCCATGGAAATTCTACAATAAATTTGCAGAACTTTTAGTACTGTATTTCAAAATACATTTTATATTAATAAGGACTTTTATAAAAAAACTCTCATTATTTTAAACAAATCGACAACCCTTAATTTCGATTCGGAGAGTTTATGCGAGCTACTCTCTTAGTGGACAAGATCCATATTTCACCAACACAACGAGTCCGCTTTGGCATTCCTCTCATAATGCGGCTATTTAGGTAGACAACATTTGTCAATTGCATCACTATGCAACTCTTGTAAGTTGGTGAATAACTCTTTATTCGCATCCATCACATGGAGCATGCCTACCCAATGCCTCTAGGCACTCAACCTTTGAGGTCACCTAGTTAAGTTGGACCTGATGTTGACAATAGGATATCACAATTGTCCACTCGCACCCTTACCAAGATAGATTAATGCACCTTGCTTTGGCAAGCCCACACTTCATCGATTGAGGCAGGAAGAGTGTCATCCATCGGAAGGCATCTGTATACTTAATATTGGATAAGGGATTTCATTATTCAATCGATGAACATTTCATCGTGATTAACATTTAATCATAGTGCACATTCACAAAATAGAAATAACATTTGCAAACCAAATGCATCCCCTATATGCACAAAGACAAATTATCAACACTTTGATAAGAGGGGATAAATCTGAACATTTAGAACACTTCTAAATCTCCATATTTACATGCATTGAACACAGAAAAAACAACTCCACTTATGCAGTAGACAAGCTCGTCTCTCAATGTCAGATTCAAAATCTAAGACATTTGATTTCATAAATCATTTTGAGGGACGGTTACTACAAGGGAGAAACAATTTCTGAAATAATGAAATTGCAACGCAATCACATGCGTTCATGGCGGGGTTCCAAGGGGCCGCGCCCTTGGCGGGGGTACTTAGAACACTTCTAAATTTCTAGATTTACACGCACAGATCGCAACATCCCTCTGATACCATTGTTGGGTATTCTACATACCATTCAAAATGATATTAACACATCAAAATGTGCGCAGCGGAAGAAACAAAACTAGAACAACCCAAAGAGTTTTGGATCTTATGATTTCATGAATCAAGAAATGCAAAAGCAATACATTGCAATACCTGAAGGGGATTGAGTCAATACTCAACTGAGGTGCTCCACAACTGAAATTCAGAGAACAGTCGACGAGTCCCAAGCGCTGAAATGGATCGGCGCCTCTATGGAAGTCCACACGAGGGAAAGGAGAACCCTAGATTCTTGTCGCACAAGAACTAGGTCGGAGAAGAAGAGTTCTACGTCTCCCACGAACTGCTAGGTCCGACGTCAGGGAGAGGCAGCAGCGGCATCGGGGTGCGGAAATGGTCGATCGGAACACTTCCGTCGCACACGTCGGAACTTTTTCGTCTCCTTCTCTGATTCGCACAAGGATCACTTCTTTAGGGTAAAGAATCGTATTCTATTTATACCTAGGAGAGATAGAGAGGCTATCCGCACATCCACGATGTAGATTGGAGTAAACAGAATTCATCGAGTGAACATTTCACTGAAGAAATTCGTCGAGTAACAAACTAAATTCGTCGAGTAAAACAAAATTCATCGAGTGAACCTTTCACTAATAAATTCTTCGAGTAACAAATGATTCGTCGAGTAATCATAAATTCATCGAGTCATGAATTCGTCGAGTTCGTCGAGTAATCATGAATTCGTCGAGTCATTATGATTTCGTCGAGTAATCATCAAATCGTCATTCTACGAATTGAAGTAAGAGTCGTCGAGCCACTCTCGACGACTCGACTCGAAAACTTGTCAACACGCTCCATACAATATTCACAATACCTGTGAAGCATCCAGTGGACACGACCCAACTCCAATAAGTCATAGGATTGGTCTTTCACTCATATCCAATATGAGTAAGGCCAACACAATTCTTCCTACAACTTCTCCAAACACTCTTGTGTGTGACCCCATAGGCTCATATCGCGTTGGCAGTGAGGCTAGATGCTTGATTACTTCCAGATCATCTTGGAAGCACCAACAGGTTTTCTAGGTGCTTCTGCGCTAGTGGAGGCCTCTTCTCCTAAACCTAGGTGATTAAATCTCATTGAGAGATTTTCTGTGATATCTTTGAGCTTCTGACTCCTCCCATTGAGTGAGTCCTCAAAGGACTTTGCCTTTGCTAGTTCTTCTTTTAAATTTATGTTTTCATCTCTAAGTTTAATCAATTCTAACTCTTTATTATTAATTTCATTTGTTAGGTTTTGATTTATTAGGTGCATTTTATCTTTCTTAAGGTTCTCTAATTCAGTCGTAGCTGTAACGATCCAGGCCCGCCAACACGGGACCCAGCTAGAGCGCCAGCACCCTCCCGGCCCAGGCCCGCCAACACGGGACCCAGCTGGCACCGGAAGGGTTCATCCTAACCAGATGGTCTGCAGACCATGCACCCCAACCCCCCTCTGTCCCACCACAGGGCACAGTGGGTTGTTGGAGACCGCAGTCCCCTTTTGATGAGAATTGAGCTAGTTAAGCGGCAGCGCGTGGACTTCCCAGGAGGTCACCCATCCCAGAATTACTCCAGCCCGAGCACGCTTAACTATATAGTTCTTTCACTTCTCATCACCAATTGAGTTGCAGCTCAATTGGTGATGAGAAGTGAAAGAACTATATAGTTAAGCGTGCTCGGGCTGGAGTAATTCTGGGATGGGTGACCTCCTGGGAAGTCCACGCGCTGCCGCTTAACTGGCTCAATTCTCATCAAAGGGGGACTGTGGTCTCCAACAACTCACTGTGCCCTGTGGTGGGACAGAGAGGGGTTGGGGTGCATGGTCTACAGACCATCTGGTTAGGCAGAACCCTTCCGGTGCCAGCTGGGTCCCGTGTTGGCGGGCATGGGCCAGGAGGGTGCTGGCGGTCCAGCTGGGTCACGTGTTGGCGGGCCTGGATCGTTACAAAAAGTCCTATCCTGTAAGACCTTTTTTTTTCAAAAACCCGGGTCTTATGCCCAGAACCGCCACTTTGCGGTGCACCCTCACTCGGGAAGGTCGCCACTACAAAACGCCGATCCTGTCGGCCATATCGATCACAGAAGAAGAAAAGTATATTTGAACATATTTAAAAGCTCAAGTCCACATCACAGGAAATATATAAAACCATAAATGGTAAATGTCCACAGAGAGTAACTGAAATAAAAAGATAACAATAATAAATGGCTCATGCCCTGTACATCATATACTCACTACAAGGTCACTCGCGGAAGCTAACTACCAATTACTTACTGATCCTGAATCTGGTGCTCCTGTACTAGACTGGCCCGCCTCCGTCTGCACCGGCCTCTGGTGCTGCAGCATCTCCTCGGTCCCCTAAAATAATAAGGTCCACCGACCGTTAGTCAAAAAGACTAAGCCAATCCCACACCGCTCCCGCGGTGACTCCTAGGCACCGTGCGGGAAGGATGAAGTGGAGGACAACACGGGGTATAAACAAAAGCAGATGACGACGGATCTAGTCTACATGAAATGTCTTACAACTACACATGCATATATATAATTTAAGCAGTAAAAGAGCATAGTAAGAGCAGGTAAAGAATAAGTAAAGTGCAGTAAGTAAAGACATGTATATAATAGAAGAGTAATCATTGATTTATAGGAATGCCCATATAAACTTATAGACCAAGGGGTCGTTTAGCAAGGCCTATCGTATAAGATGTCCCATAACCGACTTATATGATAGGGGTAGGGGTTGAAATGCAATGTTTATGCCATGACATGCAAGGTATATTGTTTATGCTATGTTCATACAAGTGCAACTCACACACTTCGACTCTATGCGCACAGACCTTTAGTTCCCCCTTTTTCGAGCTAGCAAGACTCCCAGGATACTCCCATAGTGGAAAACGGAAGCAGTGGGTTGGGCCTCGCCCACCTCTAGGTTGGTATTCACACTACCTAACCTAGACCTATCGTACGCCTCAATGTAAAACCGCGGAGTATTTGTGTACTCTTACTGGCTGGACCACCAGACTTTTATGGCTAAGTGCAAATTCCACACTTTCCGAGTCAACGTATTGACGTCGGTGTGAACGACCGTCCAATACCGAAGACCCACCACCTTCATGCACATGCAAACATGTTCTACTATATCCCGAGCCATAAACTCCCCGGTCTAACCTGCCCGTCATCAATAACCTTCCGAGCCACCGACTCGTCGAACCAACCCGTCCGCACCAACAACATTACTGAGTCACAATCTCACTAGACTAACTAGTCTTCTGCTACAACCACCGAGCCTACCGCTAGTAAGACCAAACCGACTAATATACCCGTAACAACGTGGTGTGAGTGAGTATATTACTAAATTAATCTTGTATACAACTTAACCGTACAATTTATGGTTAATCTAAGCGTCTTGAGAAAGGTAGCTTTGGGGCTTCATCCCATTGTGGTTCCTAGTACCGTAGCGAGCCCCTCACAGGGTAATCCTCTGGAAGTCCAAGATCTTGGACTTCTAGAGGATTACCCTGTGAGGGGCTCGCTACGGTACTAGGAACCACAATGGGATGAAGCCCCAAAGCTACCTTTCTTAAGACGCTTAGTGTTGTTGGTATCTACCCATAAGATTACCCCTCTTAACATTTTTCTTGAATTACCCTAAGTATTTTATGACCCGATAGGGGAAAGACGATCATTCGTCAATCCCGAGCACAACTTTACCCTTAACTCGCCAAGCACGCCCTCATCACCTAAACTCCTTTTAGTGACCTTCAATCTCTTCAACTAGGCTTGGTACACTATCTACCTTCCATTCCCACCTACTGATCCACAAATAACTCAAGTTTTACAGTTTTACTATACGCAGACCAAATGAGGTACTCCAAATATTCATCCAACTGACTCAATATTATTACTGGGAGTCTATCATGATATTCTAAGATTAAATCCAGAGTTTCATATTTTTCCTCAACATTTTTGCATTTATTTAAATTTCTCCAATATTTGCCAAGTATGAATATGAACATGAAGTGTAAGGTATTCTTATGATATGGCTCTCATAAAATTAAGATAAATCTATCATCCCAAAATATCAGTAATTAATGAGTATCACAATTTTACAGTAAAGAAATGTCCTCTATTTTTAATATTTAGCTTTTATCCAAATTTGAAGATTTATGAAGGAACTACCAAAAATACTTGTGCCAAAATTTTAGAAAAATTACAAAATCACTATTATGTCCAAAAAAACTTAATTACAGAGTTTCACAATTTATGGGAATCATTTCTTTATTGAAATAATTAATCCAAGTAATTCCAAATTTGCACATGTTGTGAAGTATTCTACTGATAACAACCTCCAAAAATTATATAAAACTTCACAGAGCTTCCTAGTGCTCTGAAATGTCCTATCACCAAGTTGCACATTTTTCTAGAGAGTATTGGACCCCTAATTATATTTCTTAAGATTAAGGTAAAATAGGTGCCTTATAAATGAAGTCCTAGTTAAATCATCTAATAAATTTCACAAAAAATACCAGAGGTCTATAATATGATTATAAAGGCACCACCAAGATTTCATCTTCATCCAAGATCATTTGTGCATGTAAATATCTCTTAAAAGAAGTTTACCTAAAGGGATTATGACCTATTTCAAAGGGGATAATTGCTCCTAAAATTCTTATAAAATTACTTAGGGCCTAATTACATCCCATAAACTTATCCACCAAGTTCCATGACCATTCATTCAAGAATATTTGAACCCATGTCTTTCGCAAGGTTCAAAGAGCAACCCTAAGGTTAAAACTAGGGTCCTAGGGCATATCCACCTCTACCCCACCCCATATTACTCATGAAGGTGTTTTAGGTGATCCTAAACCAGTGGCCAAAGTTTCAACTCATTGTGATGAGTTCTGACCACCATACCCCAAGATAAACACCATTCCCTAACTTTGACATAGTTTGACCCAACTTGTGTTGACAAATTACCCAACCAAATCAGTCCCAATTGGACTGAGATTTTTACCATGGTCATGTGATAACCCTAAGAAGTACCCACCAAAATTTGGAGGGCATTGGAGGTCATTTGACCCAATAATTAATTAATAAATGATTTATGAAATTATCTCAAACACCTTAAAAAAGGTTCTCCTACAAATCCCATCTTTGAGTATGATGTGTGGGCAGGTGTAGCTAGCTTAGGTTTTAAATATCAGGGCCATACCATTTACCAATAAAAGGATATGCAAGAAAGAGTGGCTGCCTTACTCTAGGGACCAGTCCCGCCATTTTGGCTCTACAGGGTGCTACACTGCCCCTCTTGACCTGAAACAAATTTTCACTTAACCTACACACCAAGGGCTACAATATTGGTGTTGGGCACTTTTTCATCAGAGGTGATCTAGTATTTTTAGTAATTAAAGTGAAACACTGCTTAATGAGTGACAGAAAACAATATAAACATTTAATTATAAAACTGACTCTGCGCTCGACGAAACCAGAACTGCGCTCGACGAAATATCTACTGTGCCTGACGAACGCCGTGCTCAGTGCGCTCGATGAAATACTATCTTCGTTCGACGAACCAATCCAGTTCAACGAATTAATTAAGTGCGGCGAATCAACTCCGTTCGACGAACTCCGGGTTCCGTTCGACGAACTCAACTATTTTATCTTATTTTCTTGGTGAATTAATCCTGTTCGACGAATGTCGGGTTCGTTCGACGAACGCCGGGTTCGTTCGATGAACTCAACCATTATTTCGGTGACTTAATTTGCGTTCGACGAACGCTGGGTTGCGTTCGACGAACTCATCTATTCGTTCAACGAATTATTCTTCAACTCAGATTGACGAATTAATTAAACAGGAATATAACATAATCATGAAATAACATTATAACATATAACATAATCACGTAAATCTGACGGATCGCAGTCATCGTCCCCGTTAGATGGACGACGCGTGACAGCCCGTCCTGGGCTCCTTTGCGGGATGATTTTCCGGCCACCTGTGCCGCTTCCCGGCCAGCCAATGCCACCACCACCTCCATTGAGATGGTGGCCGGCGATAAGGGGGGTTAGCCGGCCGAAGGTGGTCGGAATCGGGTTTCAGAGGAGCGGAAAGAGAGCTCAAACTGAGCCCTTTTGGAAGCACGATCTGAGCCCAATTGAACTCGGACCAAGCCCCAAATCATGAAGAGATCTAGCACTAAGGGAGAAGAGGCGGATCGGACCTGTGTGGAGGGGTGGCTACTTGCCGATTTCCTGTTGGCCATGGCGGACCTTGAAGCTTTGGCACCTTTACAATCTCCTATCCAGATGGGTCGACTCCTTCAGTTAGGTGGGGGAAAATGTTCCCCTCAGTCTAGTGATGGATATAAGAGGCCCAATTGGGGAGGGGAGGAGGTGTAACCTCTGATTGCCATGAAGGCCATTAATGGTGATTTTTGGTTTCTTATGGGAGGAAATGAATTGGGTCATCAATTAGGCTAGAAAAAGGGCTGAAAACTTCTCCTCTCCTCAAGGGGAGATGAATGGTGCCATAAATTGGGTTTAATTGGCCATGAATGCCATTCTCCTCCTCTTCCTCTCTCCGCCATTTTGGGGGAAATGGATCTTTCTCTCTCCTGGCCGAAATCCTTCAAATTTAATGGCCAACTCAGCAGCATTCAATCCCCATTAGGTGGTGGACCACACCAATTGGGTCTAGCTCAAGTGGATTGGGTTTAGTTTGGGTAAATTAGGTCATTTTACCCAATTTTAGGATAAGGTTGACTTATGGTAAATTGGTCAAATTGGAGGTCCCATGATGGGGCTTTTTGTTCCATTAGGTTCCTAATATCCCTATAAGGGTAGGGGCAAGATCAATTTGGCATGGTGGAGGCCAATTGACCCTAATTGAGTTAGTTTGACCAATTTAGGGTTAAGGTTGACTTTAGCCAAATTGGCCTCTTTGGTTGCCCCCAATGGGTCCCTAGTGCTCTAAGGAGACCCATAATGGGTTAAGGATACTATGGTGGAGTCAAGGTTCAACGAAAGGCCCTAAAGTCCAATCCTTGGCTAGGTATCTAAAAACTGGTATATGCAGACCACTGGGATTTCTCATTCTCATCCAAGCTCACATGGTCTTATGCTCTTCCTATGGTTTTGTCATGACCTAGTCATGAAAAAACAACTTAGGGGGTCTAGTTGTTTGGGGGATGTTACAAATCCCAATAAACAAAAAAATAATTTTGTCCTCGAAATTCAGGCTAGGCTCGCGGGGTTTTCACCGAGAGTGACTGAACGTAACATCCCCTAGGGATTGATGTTATTCCTGACTCAAAGAGCACCGACTATCTCTGTTACATCAGTTCTAGAGGCTCCCTGATAAGCTACTCATGTCCATGATTTCTCCATAGGACCTTGATCAGCGGGACCTTCTTGCGTCGTAAGACCCACATCTTCGTGCCATCTAACCGGACCGGCTCCAGGTGAATCAATCAATCGGAGGCTACCGGGCCATCTATAGTAGAAATTTGCTGCTCCGGTCGTAGTATAGCTCTCCTAAAGGAGGATACATGGAAGACGTCGTACAATCCCGCTAACTCCGGTGGCAACTCTAGTCTATAGCCAATGGGCTGATCCACTCCAGGATCCTATAGAGCCCCATCTATCTCAGACTGAGCTTCTTTCGCCTGTGAACCTGCAAGACTCCCTGCATCGGACGTATCTTCCGGAACACTCGATCTCCAACCTGGAACTCTACTGCACGATGTCACGCATCGTAGTACCTGGCCTGGCTGCTCTGGGCCTCCGGCATCCTAACCCAAATCAGTCGCACCTGGGCATCTATGTCCTCCATAAATTCTGAGTCGAGTGCCTTGGGATCCTCATCCTGGGTCCAAGATGGTAGAATTCTGCACCTCTGTCCCTCTGAGGGTGGAAAGCTGTGTTGAACGTCAACTAAGAGCCCAGATAAGCCTGGACTGATCTTCACTTCTTAGACGTAAACCGTCCATCCTGATCTGACACAATCTTCATGGGTACACCACAATAATGGACAAACATCTCGTCAAATCCCATCAAATACCAATGGGAGCGTCCTTTCGTCCCGAGGTGACCCTAGCTACCTTGGTCAATCTATCCTCGATGTTCCAAATAAACTTGTGCCCGGAGTGGGGATGTGGTAACCTATATATGAAATCCATAATTATATCTTTGAGCTTCCACTCTAACACGGGCATTGACTGTGGTAGTTCTCCAAAGACTTTTGCACTTGGCCTTCACCATGCATCACAAAACTTACGATGTCTTTCTTCATTTTGAGGAAATATACATTCCGCAATACACCATTTTCCGGTGACTATATTTCTCATCTATGTGGGTAGGCATCGACTTTATAAAAACCTCTCTACACAATCAGTTTCTTATTCCTACGAGTATGCTATCGTCATCAACCAAATCAACTTTATGATTTTATTCAATTCTTATCATTTAATGGGACTGATCGCATCATCAAGCGTCCCAATTATCCTCAGAATTTAAGGGGGTGTACACATGGATCTTATGAACATATGTTAACCAACCAACACTAGTATCAATGTTTGAAGATGACTCCCAATCACTTTCTATGTGGAGTTTGATTCATTAGGTATACGGGTAAAATCTTTTGAAACCCTAAGATTTTTCACAAGTCAATTTCATCAAGAAAATATCTTCATGTTTATTTCACCAAATTCCTATCGCCTCCACATATGCTAGTCTTGATCACTTTCGGATGGTCCAAAGTAAGATAAACTTAGATCGTTCTTATCATAGTAAACTCAAACACTAGATTCTAATTCCAATAAGTCATCGTCTAAGATCTCTGGTTATTCGACATCATAGCTCCCAAGGTATAAAGGTTATTATTGTAGTTAAAATTTTCTACCATGATAGGGTGTGATTTTTAACAAATCATAAGTTGATCACTTTCGAACGTCCCAAACCTCAAGAACTTCTGGATATAACTATAATTTGTAAGATCTAATTTCCGTCCTCAATTTCTGAAAGTAAAGGTTAGATCTTAAGTTACTCTAGAGGGGGGGTGAATAGAGTATTAAAACATTTCCTTAGTTTTTATAGCGGAATTAAAATAGTATTATATATAAGTGTAAGCAGTGTGAGAATTATATAAACAGAAAATTAAGTAAATGAAATCACAAAACAAACAGCACAAACACAGAAAATGACCAAACACAGAAGACACAAGGAGCTATAGTAGTTCCCCAATAAATCTGGGTACGTCTACTCTTCTACCATCTTTGGTAGGAATCCACTAGGAGGTTGTTGATAAGGTGCCCTCACACCAGGTGAGCTGTTGATAAGGTGCTCTAACCAAACTGAAGGTTTTTGCTAAGGTGCCCTGTCACCGAGAGTTAACTTTTGAAGGGAGTTATAACCCTGTACAAGAGAGGTAAGAAAGAGTTTATAGTGTTCTTCTCTGTCAAGATGCTGAGAGAAGACTCTAGTGGATGTTGTTGTAAAGCTCCCTCTGTCAGATTGAAGTATTTGACAGAAGATGAAGAAGCTTTCTCTTGAAAACTAAGATCTCCTGTAGCAGATTGATCTGGAAGAACAGGTTCTTCAGATTGCTTGTTGCTCTTTTTAGAAGATCTGAATTTGCAGCAGATTCTGAGAGAATGCTCTTGAGGAAGATGTTCTTAGAAGAAATTTTGTGCTGCTTGTGGAAGAAGAGGAAGAAAGTATTTTTTTTTTGAGAGATCTGTGTCTGTCTTTCTTCTTTTTATGCTATATATATCATTTGTATTCTGTAATAGAATGATGTTTGAATTCTATCGACTCGAACGATTCTGGCAGGTCCTTTAATTTCTTGACTGTGAAAAGATTCCTTTTCATTAAATGTCAACGGCTATTGCTGTCTTGGAAAAAGGAAAGAAGGGAATATATTAACTGAGTCTAATATCCTTCCTTAGCTGTCAGAATACGTCCAAAGATATTAAATAGATCTGTTATAGTCGTCGTTTTGCTGTTAGGATAAATAGAATATAGTTGATAACAAATCTGGGCTTCAATAAATGATCTGTCGAATGCTGGCTATAATCTGTCGAGCGCCATCCAGAAGATGTTGAACGCTGGCTGGAAACTGTCGAGCGCTGTCCAGAAGATGTTGAACGCTGGCTGGAAACTGTCGAGCGCTGGCAACAAAAACTGTCGAACGTTGGGAGCCATCTGTCGAGCACTGCTAGCCATTTGTTGACCGCTGAGAACCTTAGATTTTATCTTAAGTTCTAGCTAATTTATCATCCTAAAGACTTGACCCTTAAACTATACAATGGGGTCAACTAATCCTAATCAGTATATAGTGATCCTAGCCCAAAATAGTAAAAGGGTTGCTCCAACAATCTCCCCCTATTTGGGTTAGGATACTATTTGACAAATAAATCAAATAATAAATAACACAAAGATAAACAGCAGAGCAGAAATATATCTGACAGAATTGAAATGCTTCAGCAGATAATATTGAAATAAAATGCTCTGAGTTTAGAAACATTTATACTGAATCCAAGTAGATCAAAGACAGAAGGAATTTGAAACTGTACTTTTTCACTATGAGGAAGGCTTGAAAATGATTTCCCTGTTGGGATTTTCAGCTTGCTTCTTGCTCATGTAGCAGTTTTCTGGACTTATGATTGTTTGAGATGTAGTAGGAAGAACTACTGCTGCTGGATACTTGTTTAAAAATCTTTCAGCATTGAAATTTTTTTGGAATTGTACTTTTCAAGCTCTTGCTTTCTGAATTCAGACAATGTAGAAAATTGAGAATGGTCCTCACCTTCAGCCTTAGCTTTATTGATCTGAGCAATAGCTACTGATTCTCTGAATCTAGCCATGTGAGTTATTTCATCTGTTTCTTGAATTTCTGGAGAAGGAGACCTTTCAACAGAATCATTTGCCTGATCTGAGGTTTTATTATCTTGAAGATTCATTCTGCTGTGAAATAAGCCATTTGAAAAAGTATATCTGTAATCTGAAATTGGTCTGGAAGAACTTGAGGGAGGAGCTCTGGCTGGTGTAGAACTTTGAGAGTCACTGGAGCTTTTATGAGTTCCTTCATATCTCCTAGACTACTGGGGGGCAGATCTAGAGAAGGAGGAAGACATCCCTGCTGATCCTGCTGCTGGAGGAGGAGGAGGGTGATTGAACTTGACTGGACTATCAGGAATATAACCAGTTTTCTTGAACTTCTTTCTTCTTTTCTGCTCATTTCTGGAGAGTGTCATCCAATGATGTGAGACTTTGTCAAGAGAGATATTGTGGAGAATATAATATGGGATATCATTATCTGGATTAGGAGGCTTGGGGATAGCTTTAGACTTGGCCTTTGTTTTCTTTCTTTTCCTTGACAGTGTATCATCAGAATCACTATCATTATCTTCTTCATCAGAATCAGAAGAAGAGATTGGTGTATCATATAAATCTGATATCAATTTAAGAGCTTTGATCCTTTGCTCTTCAGCTTCATAAGCTTCATCTTCTGCTTTCCAGATCTCATCAAAGTCTGGAATTGGAGTTTCATCAAAGATAAAAGATGGAAAGTCAGAATTTGTGATTGCTTCTTCTGACATTACAACTAGTTTTTCTTCTTGCCTGGGAGCTTGATCTTGAATGAAAACTGTATCTGTAATCTTAACTTCAAAGCTTCTAATTATCTTATTTAACAGAGCTTCATTAACTTGAGCAGTGTATGGGACAATTGCTCTAGAATAATTATGTTGTTGAGGTAAAACTGGTAGAACTGTACTAAACTGAGAAAGCAAATAAATAATATCTATAGAGGGATTAATAGAAACATTATTTATTTTTTCTGGACCTGGTAGAACTGGTTCTTCTGAAATTAGAAGAACTGAATTTCCAAGTGCTTGAGCATCTGGAGCTTCTTCATCAGACATCTCCCCCTTCCTAGCTTCAGAGAAACCTGAATCTAGGTCCCTAGAAGAAGGGACAGATTGAAAGGGAGGGAAGGAAGAAATCTTTTCAGATAAAGCAGAAATGGATTGAACAATTGGAGCAAGTTTTGCATCCAATAACTGGTCTATTTTGGGAAGGATGAGACCAAGTATCTGATCAGCTACAGAGAAAAGATTTAAAGAAGTGAATTCGTGAGAATGAGAGGAGGATGGCTCAGAAGAGGGAGGAATAGAGATTGGTACAAAGATGTTTGAGACATCTGCACCTTGTTGAGAGGGTTCTTGATAAGTAGAAGAAGAATGATGGATAGGGCATTGGGAATCATTATGAGTAGGAGATGGAGGTGGAGAAGAGGGATGAGGGAGGAGATCAAAAGAAGGAGGGGGAATGTCATCAATATGTGTAGAAGAATTGTAAGGTGTAGATTGTGCAGGGGAAAAACTTTGAGTAGTAGGAGGTGGGAGAGGAAGGGAGGAGACCAATGGAGGAACTTCTGGAAGGGTTAGGGAAGAGACTGAATCAGTCCTTGTGTCTTCAGAAGTTTGCTTGACTGACTTTGGATTCTTCTTTGGAAATACCCTTTCCCACTTAGCAAAGAGAGCTGAGGTCAGCTTCTTGCTAGCATTGATTGTTACCTTTGGGGAGACCAGAAGGTCTGGATGCCTTTCCTGCAGAGCAATTCCTAAAATTCTGCCAAAGCTAACATTCTCCTTGGAAATCTTTTTCTTAATCAAATTAAACAGAAGTGATCCCCAGTTCACTTTCTTTTTCTCCATCAAGGCCACCATCAACAGAAATTGGTTCCTTTTAACATAGTCATGTCCTGTTGTTTTTCCTAACAACACTTTGCCAACTATATCTGATAAGAATTTGTATTCCAAAGACAGATTTTTCTTAAGCAGATGATTAGGGTTTCTAGAGGAGTGACCCATTTTGACTAAAGCTGCTTCAAATTCATCAGAACTAATTTCTATATCGTCATCACCATTCACAAGCCCAAAAACTTCAGTTAGAATGGTAGGTGTAAGAGAAACCTGGTGTCCTGATATTGTGCCCGTCAGACATTCATCTTCCTGCTTAACTGTGAAACACCATTCTTTGATTTCAGCTGTGTGAAGCTTTATCCTCAAGCTCATTAACTTCCTCAACTGTTGCTCTTCAAAGAGTTGAAGGATGTCCTTGAAGATTTGATCAGATGTTGCGAAGGATTCCATATCTATGTCGAACCCAGCATCGAACTTCATGGAATAGAGCGAGGCTTGAGAAATCGCCATTGAGTCCTGCAAAAGAAGAGAAAGATCAAGTGCAAAAGGAGAACTGGAGGAAAATGATTTCTGTAGGCGCGAACTTAGAATGAAGTAAAATAGGTGTTATATAGTCGAGGAAATAGGGAGGAGAATTCGAGGAGCGCTGTTCGGCAAAACCTAATTAAATCTGAAGTCGAACCGACTTTTAAAATTTTGTCGGACAGTGTTAAAAATATCTTTTTCGTCGACCGCCGTTCGACAAACGAAATTTTCCTCACTGACTCTGAAGATGTAGGTTTTTGTCGACCATCGTTCGACGAATAAAAATTTGTCGTTCTTCGTTCGACAAAAATTTTGGATAAGATAGAAAATATAATTTTCAACAAATTGAGTCTCCATCTATCATTCCCAGTTGATTCATAAAGAAGATATGTTTCTTTTCATCCAAGGGTTTGGTGAAAATATCTGCTCTTTGTAAATCAGTGCAGATGAACTGTAGGCAAATTTTATTTTTATCCACATTATCTCTGATAAAGTGGTGCCTTATTTCTATGTGTTTAGTCCTACTATGGAGAACTGGATTTTGTGTTATAGATATTGCACTAGTATTGTCACAAAATATGATTGATTGATTTAAGTTGATACCATAGTCTAGAAGTTGATTTTGTATCCACAGTATCTGTGAGCAGCAATGTATTCTGCATCAGCTATTGATGTGGACACAGATGTCTGCTTCTTACAAAACCAAGACACAAGCCTATCACCAAGAAACTGACAAGTTCCTGATGTGCTTTTTCTGTCTACTCTGCATCCAGCATAATCTGAGTCTGAGAATCCAGATAATTCAAATTCAGATGTTGTTGGATACCAGAGACCTAGATTAGGACAGCCCTTTATATATCTTAAATTCTTTTTAATAAAGATAGATGAGATTCTTTAGGGTTAACTTGAAACCTAGCACAAATACAAGTAGCAAACATTATATCAGGCCTACTAGCTGTCAAATAGAGTAATGAGCCAACAATTGCTCTATACACCTTCTGATCAACAGGTTTCCCTGATTCATCAGCATTAATGACAGCATTAGAAGCCATGGGTGTTTTCATGGGAGAGGAATCAGACATTCCAAACCTTTTTACTAATTCCTTAGCATACTTGGATTGTGAAATGAAAATTCCTGATGAGGTTTGCTTCACTTGAAGACCAAGGAAGTATGATAATTCACCCATGCTACTCATTTCAAATTTAGATTGCATAAGTTTAGAGAACATTTTGCATAAATTTGAATCAGTAGAGCCAAAAATAATATCATCTACATATATTTGAACTAGCAGTGTTTGATTTTTATGTATTCTGAAAAATAAGGTTTTGTCTACTAAGCCTCTACAGAACTTGTTTTCCAATAGAAAATTAGCTAAGGTCTCATACCATGCCATGGGAGCTTGTTTGAGACCATAGAGAGCTTTATTGAGCTTGAATACATAAGAAGAGTGAGTTGGAGAGATGAAACCTGGTGGTTGTTCCACATAGACTTCTTCCTTGATATCTCCATTTAGGAATGCACTTTTTACATCCATTTGATATACCTTAAATTGTTTGTATGCAGCAAATGCTAAAAATATTCTGATAGCTTCAAGTCTTGCCACAGGTGCAAATCTTTGATCATAGTCTATGCCTTCTTCCTGTGAATATCCTTGAGCTACTAGCCTTGCTTTATTTCTCACAATATTTCCTTGATCATCAAGTTTGTTCCTGAAGACCCACTTGGTGCTAATGACTGGATGGCCTCTTGGTCTTGGAACCAAATCCCAAACTTTGTTTCTTTCAAACTGGTTGAGTTCCTCTTGCATTGCAAGAATCCAATTTGGATCTTGTTCTGCATCTTTTATGGTTTGAGGTTCAACTTGTGATAGAAAGCAAGTATGCATCTAATTTTGGTGTAGTTGATGTCTTGTCTGAACACCTGCTGAAATATCACCAATCACTTGTGAAATTGGGTGATCTCTAACTGTGATGTGGTCAACAGTTGGAGTTAATTCTGCAGTGGTATTTATTTGGGGATTTTGTTCAGTAATTGTATCCTGTGGAGGATGTTCTGCTGTTGCTTGATTCTGATAATCAACAAGATCTGGATGATCTTCTTCTTCACTATCTTCAAGGTTTTGAGCTAATGGTTGCATTGAATCTCCTGACTGTAGATTTAGCCCATTAAGCTCTTCACATAGAGCTGGTACCTGCAAAGCATTCTTGGTAGAAGAGTTCTTCTCCTTGTAAGACATGTTAGTTTCATCAAAGGAAACATGCATGGACTCTTCTATCTTAAGAGAGGATTTGTTAAATACCCTATATGCTTTGCTAACTATTGAATATCCTAAGAAAATTCCTTCTTCAGATTTTGGTTCAAATTTTCTAAGATATTTCTTATCATTGTTATGAACAAAACATTTACAACCAAAAGTTCTGAAATAGTCAATTTTAGGTTTCTTCCCTTTAAGTAATTCATAGGGAGTTTTACCCTTAAGTGTGTGTATCAAACTTCTATTCAGAACATAGTTTGCTGTGCTAACAGCTTCTGCCCAAAAGGATAGTGGCAAATTAGCATCTGCAAGCAATGTTCTTGCTGATTCAATTAGGGTTCTATTTTTCCTTTCAACTACCCCATTCTGTTGAGGAGTTCTAGGAGCTGAGAAGTAATGCCTGATACCTTCCTTCTCACAGAATTCTTGCATAAGAAGAGACTCAAACTCAGTGCCATGATCACTTCTGATCAATGCAACTACAGTAGAGTATTCAATCTGTATGCTCTTAAGAAAGTCTGTAAGAACTTTAAAGTTATCTGACTTTTCTCTCAAAAAGAATACCCAAGTGAATCTAGAGAAGTCATCTACAATAACTAGAGTGTAAGACTTCCCTCCTAAACTCTTTATTGCTATAGGTCCCAAAAGGTCCATATGTAGCAAAAATAAGATTCTAGGTGAATCACTTTTAGATAAGGATTTAAAACTGTTTTTGGTTTGCTTACCTAGCTGGCATGCCCTACATAAACCTTCTTTCTTATATGATCCTGATGGTAGACCTCTAACAAGATTATCTTTAGATAGTTTGGCAATTGTTCTAAGATTTACATGCCCTAATCTTTTATGTCATTGTTCACTAGGTTTTGCTTAGCTCATTAAACGGGCAAATTTCTGATTTAGAGGAATTGAAATTTACTAAATATATATTACCCTACCTAATTCCTGATAAAACAATGACATTATCAGATGACTTGATAATGAATTTTGATTTATTAAAGATTACCTGATAACCTTCATCACATAACTGACTTATGCTGATGAGGTTGTGCTTCAGACCCTTCACATAGGTGACTTCCTTGAATGTTACTGCTCCAACCTTGATTTGACCAAGGCCTTTGGTTTGACCATGGTTGGAGTCTCCAAAGATCACCTTGGGTCCAAGTTGTGCCTTGTAATTTTTTAGATTGGCCTTGTTTCCTGTCATGTGCTTTGAGCAGCCACTGTCCAAGTACCATTTTTGATTTAATCTTGGATGGCCGTGTAGCTGCAAAGACAAAAACATAAACTAGTTGTTTTTGACCCAGACTACCTTGGGTCCTTTTGTGTTACCACAAAATTCAGAAATAAATGACATTTCAGGCTGGTCCTTATAGCCTTGTGGATGATATCTCCTTGGAGGTATTATCCATTCAGTGAAAGGATTTTTAGTTTGTTTGGAATTAAGATTTCTAGAATTTCCTGTATAGTATCTGTTCGACAAATTTGGATAAATTGGTCGACTATTGTTCATCTGATGACTATACTGAAAATCTATTTTCAGACTTCGTCAAGCTCCGTTCGACAAATTTGAATCTTTTTGTCGATCTCCGTTCGACGAATTCTTTTGAATTATTTTATCCTTAACAGACTTGCTTGAAATATCTTTATCTCTTTTTGCAGCTTCTTTGCTTTTAGCATAAATAAATTTTATGGGTGAGGAGAGGATATTTCTCTTAATCAGAGATGGCTCACTTGATGAGGCACCCAAGCCCAGTTTACTATTATTAAGTCTAGCATTGACTGTGCTTGTGATGTCCATCAGCTTGATACTTCTCCCATTTAGGGATTCTTCAAATTTCTTGGCCTCAGAAAGTTTATTCTCAATGAGAACAATGTGTTCTCTCAAGGCAGCCAAATTTTTCTTAAGATTTGCATTTTCTTCACTCATCTTTTTCATTTCAGCTAACTTACATCTGAGTGAGATTATTTCTTTCTCAGAGTTGAGTAAGTCTGAGCAAAGGACTTTGAATTCAGCCTTGAATTCATCTGAAGTAAAATCAACATCAGACATTACCTGATCTATATCATCTTCTTTTTTGATTCTGAATTTTCTTCATCAGATTTGTTGGCTGAGGCATTGATTGCCATCATGCAGAAGTTCTTTTCTTCTTCATCATCACTGGAGCCTGATGAAGATTCAGATTGTGACTCACTGTCTGAGTCATAAATTGCCAGTAGACATTGGCTGTTATCTTTTGTTTCTTCTTCATCAGAAGAACCAGATGAAGATTCTGATTCAGATTCGGTTTCACTCTAGGATGTTGCTACAAATCCTTTTCCCTTCTTTTTGTGTGAGTGGGAGGAAGATTTGCTAGAACCTTTCCTTTCTCCCTTTTCTCTTTTTCTCTCCTTTCTGTCCTTTTTGTTTTGATTCTCTGGACATTCAGGAGCAATATGTCCTGGCTTCCTGCAACCAAAACATATAATTTCATTAGAGTGATTTTTGTCATACCTTGGCTTGTCATAGCTTCAGGATGACTTCTTCTTGAAATCTTTCTTAGCCATATTATAGAATCTTTTGGCTATGAAGCTCATCAACTCCTCTTTGGTAGGAGTTGGTCCTTCTTCTTCTGCAGCCTTGAAGGCTATGCTTCTCTCCTTCTTGAGTGCTGGGGATGAAGTGGATTCTTCAGCTTCCCTACTTTTGACGAGCTGCTCATAAGATTTGAGCTTGCCCAACAAAGCTTCAGTGGTGATCTCATTTAGGCTTCTGGTTCTTTGATTGGCCAGACTCTGGAGTCCCATGTGCTGGGAAAGCACATAAGAATTTTGTCATTGATCTCTGTGAGTGAGATCACTTTGTCCAGAGACTTCAGCTCATTTATTATGAGGCTGAGCCTATTGTACATATCAGCAACATTTTTTGATTCTCCCTTCTTGAAGTTCTCATATTGAGAGATCAGGTGAGATCTTCTATCTTTCCTTTTATCTGCTGAGCATGCCACCATGTTGTTGAGAGATTCCCAGATTTCTTTTGCTGAGGTGCACTCAACTACTTTCTGGAATATGTCATCTGACATAGTTAGGGCCAGAATGTTCATGGCCTTTGCATCTGCATTTCTCTGCTTCTTTTGAGCCTCAGTCCACTCAGGAGGTGGAACAGCAGTGTTGTCTGTTGTTGCAGTAGTGCTGGTTGTTGCTGTAGGTGCTGGAGGTCCTGTAAGAATAACATTGAAAATCTCCTCATCAATAGAGTTCATATAAAGCCTAATCCTTGCTTTCCATAGTGCAAACTTACTGAGATTGCACATAGGAGGTCTTGTGCTAGAATATTCCTTGTTTTGTGCCATGAGTTTTGAATGATATAAAATTCTTAGATAAGGAAGCTCTTAGACAAATTAAGATCTGGTTGATCTTTGTGATTCAGATGTTAGTCTGTAAAGAATCAACCTGCCTCTGATACCAATTGAAAGTGGAGGTTAGATCTTAAGTTACTCTAGAGGGGGGGTGAATAGAGTATTAAAACTTTTCCTTAGTTTTTATAGCGGAATTAAAATAGTATTATATATAAGTGTAAGCAGTGTGAGAATTATATAAACAGAAAAATTAAGTAAATGAAATCACAAAACAAACAGCACAAACACAGAAAATGACCAAACACAGAAGACACAAGGAGCTATAGTAGTTCCCCAATAAATCTGGGTACGTCTACTCTTCTACCACCTTTGGTAGGAATCCACTAGGAGGTTGTTGATAAGGTGCCCTCACACCAGGTGAGCTGTTGATAAGGTGCTCTAACCAAACTGCAGGTTTTTGCTAAGGTGCCCTGTCACCGAGAGTTAACTTTTGAAGGGAGTTATAACCCTGTACAAGAGAGGTAAGAAAGAGTTTATAGTGTTCTTCTCTGTCAAGATGCTGAGAGAAGACTCTAGTGGATGTTGTTGTAAAGCTCCCCCTGTCAGATTGAAGTATTTGACAGAAGATGAAGAAGCTTTCTCTTGAAAACTAAGATCTCCTGTAGCAGATTGATCTGGAAGAACAGGTTCTTCAGATTGCTTGTTGCTCTTTTTAGAAGATCTGAATTTGCAGCAGATTCTGAGAGAATGCTCTTGAGGAAGATGTTGTCAGAAGAAATTTTGTGCTGCTTGTGGAAGAAGAGGAAGAAAGTATTTTTTTGAGAGATCTGTGTCTGTCTTTCTTCTTTTTATGCTATATATATCCTTTGTATTCTGTAATAGAATGATGTTTGAATTCTATCGACTCGAACGATTCTGGCAGGTCCTTTAATTTCTTGACCGTGAAAAGATTCCTTTTCATTAAATGTCAACGGCTATTGCTGTCTTGGAAAAAGGAAAGAAGGGAATATATTAACTGAGTCTAATATCCTTCCTTATCTGTCAAATACGTCCAAAGATATTAAATAGATTCGTTATAGACGCCGTTTTGCTATTAGGATAAATAGAATATAGTTGATAACAAATCTGGGCTTCAATAAATGATCTGTCGAACGCTGGCTATAATCTGTCGAGCGCCGTCCAGAAGATGTTGAACGCTGGCTGGAAACTGTCGAGCGCTGTCCAGAAGATGTTGAACGCTGACTGGAAACTGTCGAGCGCTGGCAACAAAAACTTTCGAACGCTGGGAGCCATCTGTCGAGCACTGCTAGCCATTTGTTGACCGCTGAGAACCTTAGATTTTATCTTAAGTTCTAGCTAATTTATCAGCCTAAAGACTTGACCCTTAAACTATACAATGGGGTCAACTAATCCTAATCAGTACATAGTGATCCTAGCCCAAAACAGTAAAAGGGTTGCTCCAACAATTTCTATAATAGGACATCGGCATCCTTAAGTGATTAATCCTAGTGACTTTATATTTCCAATGATTCAACTAAGGTTAAGTCATTGCTTGATCAACGATGTCTATCCATTGCCCTGGTATTACTACGGGTCATCATTCTGAACATACTTTTACACAATCTCATCTTCGCCCGAGTAACATCGAATATGTTCAACTTCAAAATCATTATTTTCACGACGCAACACTTTCTAAAGTATGTCTAAGGGAAACCCAATTCAGTCAATAATTTGCCCAATAAACAAAAGGTAAGACCAATAAACAAAAGATAAGCCTTTATCTATTTTGGGCTAAGTATCTTCGATATCATTATGTTATATTCATCCTAGTTGGGCACACAATCTTAGACTTGGGGTTCTATCTGAAACTTGTTGGTACACTCCATACTTTAGACTCTTCAAGGTACCTTCTACGACAACCTTATCAGGGTCAACATGTGAACCAATCTCAAACGGGTCCCTTCCGAACTTGAATTCTTATCCGACCCTCGGTGTTTGTCATGGTGGTTGTCTCAATGTAAACATATCACTGGTACGAGGGTTGAGTCTACGAGTCCCCTTTCCATTCTGCTTATCTGTCAATCTCTCTTTCTCCAACCTCTTTGGGGTATCCTTGTACCTTCACCAAATTCATACCTACGGCCTATTTCAGACTAAGGCATGGAATAAATTATCATGATGAGTCATGTGCCTTAGTGGGGTTGAGTCTAACTTATTGACTAAAGGACTATCTAAAGAGATCTTTGTATCCAGAGGTATTCCCTGCTGGGGCAGGGTTTGCCGCAGGTTACAAAAGAAAACTTGCCAAAAGATTCAATTAAAAGTGGACTTTTCCATGTGATTTCCCATATGGGCACACCATTGCTTTCGCTGCTTAGTTTGTCCTCAAACTAAACTCGCGCGGGGTGGCCCAGGGTTTGTGGACTTCTTTTCTTCGGATCGAGGTTTGCTCTGATACAACTTTGTAAGACCCCATTTTTTTTCTTCAAAAACCTGGGTCTTATGCCCAGAACCGCCGCTTTGCGGTGACACCCTCACTCGGGAAGGTCGCCACTACAAAACGTCGATCCTGCCCGCCATATCAATCTCAGAAGAAGAACAGTATATTTGAACATATAGAAAAGCTCAAGTCCACATCACAGGAAATATATAAAACCATAAATGGTAAATGTCCACAGAGAGTAACTGAAATAAAAAGTTACAATAATAAAGGGCTCATGCCCTGTACATCATATCCTCACTACAAGGTCACTCGCGGAAGCTAACTATCAATCACTCACTGATCCTGAATCTGGTGCTCCTGTACTAGACTGGCCCGCCTCTGTTTGCACCGGCCTCTGGTGCTGCAGCATCTCCTCGGTCCCCTAAAATGATAAGGTCCACCGAGAGCTCCACCGGGACCCAACTGGCATTGTTACCGGGCTGCAGCCCAAGCACCCCAACCCCTCTCTAGCCCACAGGGGGTTGTTGGTGGCCACAACCTCCCTTTGGTGAGAAGTGATCCAGTTAAGCGCCTCTACGGGGCCTTCCCAGGAGGTCAACCATCCTAGTACTACTCCAGCCCGAGCACGCTTAACTATATAGTTCTTTCACCTCTACGGGCTGCAGCTCAATTGGTGATGAGAAGTGAAAGAACTATATAGTTAAGCGTGCTCGGGCTGGAGTAGTACTAGGATGGGTGACCTCCTGGAAAGGCCCCGTAGAGGCGCTTAAATGGATTACTTCTCACCAAAGGGAGGTTATGGCCACCAACAACCCGCCTATGTGCTGGAGAGGGGTTGGGGTGCTTGGGCTGCAGCCCGGTAGCAATGCCAGCTGGGTCCCAGTGGAGCTCTCTGTGGACCTTATCATTTTAGGGGACCGAGGAGATGTTGCAGCACCAGAGGCCGGTGTAGACGGAGGTGGGCCAGTCTAGTACAGGAGCACTAGATTCAGGATAAGTGAGTGATTGGTAGTTAGCTTCCGCGAGTGACCTTGTAGTGAGGATATGATGTACAGGGCATGAGCCCTTTATTATTGTAACCTTTTATTTCAGTTACTCTCTGTGGACATTTACCATTTATGGTTTTATATATTTCATGTGATGTGGACTTGAGCTTTTCTATATGTTCAAATATACTTTTCTTCTTCTGAGGTCGATATGGCCGGCAGGATCGACATTTTGTAGTGGCGACCTTCCCGAGTGAGGGTGTCACCGCAAAGCGGCGGTTCTGGGCATAAGACCCAGGTTTTTGAAGAAAGAAATGGGGTCTTACACTAGCTATGTCTAATTCATTTCTACCCTAAGATGATCAATGCAGAAATCTTTAAAACATGATTTAAAATCATCCGAGCTAAAATCAAGTTCATCAAAAAACAGATACCTGATCATCTTCATCATCTGATGACATCCCTAGTGACATCATGCAGGCTGCTTCTGCTACTACTTCATCATCACTTTCAGATGATGAGGAGCTTAATTCTACTTTAGAATCACTCCAGGTTTTAGCAATGAAACCCTTGGCTTTATTCTTGTCCTTTCCTCCGTAGGACTTCTTCTTCTTCTCCACTTTATTGTTGCTTCTTTCCCTTTGCTCTTGTGGGCACTCAAGAGCAATGTGCCCTGGTTTATTGTAGGTATAGCAGATAACCTCCTTCTTTGGAGTTTTATCATACCTGGGTCTTGAATCTCTTTCTCTTCTCCTTGAGTCTTCAGTCTTGACCCATTTTTTGAATTTCCTAGCTAGCAGACTTAACATTTCATCTTCAGGAGTAGAGGTCTATCCTTCAGTAGCTTTCAGAGCTAGGCTCCTTTGGATAGGAGCTGGAGAAGTCTCCCTTTCTTCAGCCTCAGCCCTGTTCTTCAGGAGTGTTGGGAATATTGCCCTCAATGTTCCCTTGATTTGAAGTGGCATCACTCACAATGCTAAGTACATATTGTATTTGATAAACTCTGCCTTGTCTCAAGGGTTATACAGGGTGATGATATTCCATACAATGGAATATGTTCAGGGGTCTGCTGACCAAACAGCTGAGAAAGTGTCTCTGTCTCAGCTGAACTGCTGAGACGAGGACAGGTGCCGCTGAGAAGCAGCATATCTCTACTGAGTTGCAGATAGAAATAATCCGCTGAGAAGAAAAACTATCTCAGCAGATCCACTGGGATGATAGTTGCCCAACCGCTGAGACTGATTCAAATCTTGACAAAGACAAGTGGCGTGACACGCCTTTGGCGAAAATAGCTGTAAAGGGAGATTATGGCCACCCATATGTTTCCAATATGTCAGAGCCTTCCCTTGAGTGTCGTTGAAGATGTGCAGAGTATAAAAGAAGAACTTAGGGCACTTTTGAAAGAGATGGACTGGTGCTAAAAGACATTACTATTGTTCCATTAACGGCCCTGAACATCTCTCTCTCCTCCTGCTCACTGAGCAGAGAAGAAAAGTCTGAGAGATAAAGATTTCTCTCCTACAAAGAATAGCAAGGTGATCCTTCATCCTTCAACTGAAGAGGAAGATCAGAAAGTAGCTGGCTCAGAAATCATCATCCATCTAAGCTACTCAAAAGCATAAGCTGTGCAGGAACTACATAAGACATCTTCTCAGTGTTGTCTGTTGTAGTAAGCATAATACTCTCTTACTGTAGGGCTATTTGGCCTGAGGTTGTAAGGCTGCTAAGCCTGAGTTTGTAGGGTTGTTAGGCCTGAGGTTGTAGGGCTGCTAAGCCTGAGGTTGTAGGGCTGCTAAGCCAGAGGCTGTAGGGTTGTAAAGCCTGAGTTGTAAGGCTAACTAGCCTGAGGTAGGGCTTGGAGCAAGCCTGGGAGATCTTGAAGGATCTGAACTGTAAGCTCTTGTAGTTGAGATTGGAGAAGTTGGCCTTGTCTAACACACTGTTAGAAAGGTGAAGGGGGAAAGTGGACTACCCATAGACACACTGTCTTGGGGAACCACTATAAACACTTATGTGTTTTCTGGGTCTGCTTGATTACTAGCTTACAATAGATTTAACTATCTATATCAACTAAGTAAAATACAAAATACCTATTCACCCCCCCCCCCCCCCCCCCCCCCATCTAGGTGAATTAGATAACATACCTATTTTCTATCAAGTGGTATCAGAGCGAGGTTGGTCATAAAGAGCATAACTGTCTGACCAGATCCTACATAGGTATTGTTAATTCTGAATTCAATGGCTTCTAATGGAGTTCAGAAGGAAATGGGTTCTATGAAGCTTCCTATATGCAAAAAGGAAACCTTTGGCGTTTGGAAACAAAGGGTTAGGCTGTACATGGAAGCTTCAGACCCTAGGATCTATATCACTGTACAGGAAGGCCCCTTCCTTATCATAAAGCCCTCCACCATTGATCCTACTAGGCAGATAGGCAAGTCTTACACTAAAATGACAAGGGATGAGATAGCATTGGCTACAATGGATAAAAAGGCTCAAAATATTATAGTCAATGCTATTGATGATTCAACATTCCAAAACTTAGTGCACTGTGAGACCGCAAAGGATATGTGGGATACATTGATTTTTTACATGGAAGGGACTGAAGAAGTGAGGAATGATAGGAAATCTCTCCTCAATCAGGAGTATGAAGCCTTTAGGCAACAAAGCCAGGAATGCATAGTTGAATGCTATGAAAGATTCTTCGGGATAGTAAATGAGTTGAGGAACTATGAAAGGACCTTCACTCATTATTAGTTAAATGATAAATTCCTAACATCTCTAACTAGATACTGGGATACCAAAATCTGTGCCATCAGGGAAGTGGCAAAGCTGAGTGAAACTCCTCCTCACACTCTGTTTGGAAAGTTGCTCTCATATGATATGCAACTATCTGCTAGAAAGGAGGAGGACACCTCCTCCAGTTCTCATGCTAGGGAGAAGTCTGTGGCCCTCAAGGCTGAAGGATCCAAGAAGAGCAAGACAAGAATTCCTACCCCTCCAAAAAGGGCTGCTGACTCAGAAAACTCTGAACACTGCTCATCTGATAGCAGCTCTTCAGATGAGGAATTTGCTGCCTTCTCAAGGCAATTCAAGAAGATGATGGGGAGGAAGCAGTGGAAGAATAAGCCTTCCTCCTCTTCACATCCTAGGAAGGATTCAAACAGGGCAGACAGGCAGCACCCCAAAGGGGACAAGTATGATTCTAAACATTGAAAACATGGTTTAGCTAATGTAATTTGTTATTGCTGCAGTAAACCTGGACATGTCATTGCTGACTGTCCAGTCAAAAGAAAGGATAAGTGTGACAAGAAGTCTTATCACCAGAAGGGAAGAAAGGGTGAGAAATCCTTCCTAGCCAAGAAGGATAGAAGCTGGAGTGAATCTGAGTCATCAACATCAAATTCAGAGAATGAAGATGAAGCCTACATAGGGTTGTTTACAGCAGAAGAAGATGAAGATTATCCTGTTGCCAGGGTTGGAGTCAGGGCCCCTCTATCACAATCAGATAGTGACATAGAGGAGGATGAAGACTACAAAGATCAGTTGGTTCTTATGGCCCTCATTGATGAGGAAGACAGTCAGAATATTTCTGACAATGAACAGGTATTAACTCTCTCCACTTCCTTTTCTGATCATGATGCATGCCCAGAATCTGAAGCACATTCATCACATGGTGAAAGTGATCCAGAATCTGAGGAAGA
Organism: Dactylorhiza incarnata; assembly: GCA_033032865.1. Classification (NCBI taxonomy): domain Eukaryota; kingdom Viridiplantae; phylum Streptophyta; class Magnoliopsida; order Asparagales; family Orchidaceae; genus Dactylorhiza; species Dactylorhiza incarnata. The sequence goes on from JAWHQI010000067.1 coordinate 1,765,958, forward strand.
TGTCAATCAATTGATTGATAGATATGGTGCTCTCTTGAAAGCTTTGAAAAGGAGCAAGAAGCTTGTCAAGAGGCAAGTCCAGGAAATTGCTTCCCTTAAAATGGCTGAAAAAGAATGCACGGAAGGGGATTACAATCACCCATCTGAGCACCATGTCCCTGAAGAACAAGGTCATCAAGGATCTTGAGGAGAAGCTTGTGAAAGAAAGAAGCTTAGTGGCTCAATTCTCCAAGCCAAAACCTGTGTTCCCTATTATTGACTCCTTTTCTTCTCAATCCACTAGAAGAGGACTAGGATTCAATAAACTAGAAGTAGAAGAAGGAGTGGAGAAAAGAGTAGGGGTAAGGCTAAGCCTCAAACCACCTTTCAAAAGGTGTTACTTCCCTCCAACGGGTATGACCATGAAAGCATGTATGGTCACTGGAATAATGGAAGTACCTATAGGAAGGAAAATACTCCTTCCCATAGTGGAAGAAAGGGCATGGGATTGAGTGTTATGAATGCTCCCCATGAGGAAATTCAAATGGCCCAACATTGACCATTTGTATTTGGTACTGCAGCCCCTTCATTCAAGAATAAGAATGCAAGATCTTCTAAATTTAATTCAGCTAAGAACATGCCTGCTGTCATATCAGTAGACACGTCTAGTTGCTCAGTGTCTAATGCCATCAATTCTTGCCTTGCCCAAAAACAAAAGCAAGTTGATGCCATTAAAACAAAGACTACTAAGACTGTCCACAAGATGACCTTCAGCTAAATCATTGCTGAAAGGAACAAAATGAAGACTGCTGTCTCCTCTCCTGAACACAAGTATGTTGATGCTCATTTCACCACAAGAAATGTTCAGAAGAGGAGATATAACATTCATGAGTGTTGGTACTGTGGTAAATGTGACACTTTGCCATAGATTGTTGGCACAATTCCAAGGTGCCAACTGCAAGGATGAGCTTTCCTGCAAAAGTTGCAGCTGGTATGAAGACTTTTCATACTAACAAGAACCTAGGACCCAATATCACTTGGGCTCCTAAGGGTAATTAAATTCCCTCATGCAGGTTAGTTCAAATACCATCCTTAGGCAAATATGGTATTTGGACAGTGGGTGCTCAAGACATATGACAGGCACCAAAGGTCTTCTTCAGGAATACAAAGCTGTGAAGAATGGACCCAAAGTCATCTTTGGGGGATCAGAAAAGGGAGTCACCAGAGGTTATGGTATGATCTTAAATAGGATAGTCTCCATCACTAAAGTGGCTTATGTTGAAGGGTTGTAACACAACCTTGTTAGCATAAGACAACTGTGTGACTTAGGCTGTCATTGAATTCCACAATGATAAGTGTCTGATCAAAAAGTCCAATGACTTAGAGACCATACTTGTGGCAAATGAAAGTGAGTCTCTATGTGTTCAATGGCACAAGAGACTTGCCCACATCAACTACAAGACAATGCATAAACTATTCTCTAAGAACTTGGATAGAAATAGTCCTAACTTAAAATGTGTTAAAAAATGGTCCATGTCATGCTTGCCAAATGGGCAAGCAAACAAGGGCCACTTTTAAAAGTATTGGCTCCAAGGACACTAAAAGATGTCTACATTTATTGCACATGGACTTGTTTGGTCCTATGCCAATTCAGAGCTTAGGAGGGAAGTTGTATACTTTAGTGATTGTTGATGATCACTAAAGATATACTTGGGTATTTTTCCTTAAAAAGAAATCAGATACACTAAATGTCTTTATAAAACATGTCAAGGCAATTCAGAATGATTTACAATGTTCTGTGGTCAGAACTAGGACTGACCATGGCACAGAGTTTCAATCTGAAGCCATGACAAGGTTTTGTCAAGAACTTGGTATCATCCAAGAGTTCACCTCCCCAAGGACCCCACAACAAAATGGTGTGGCTGAGAGGAGGAATGGAACCTTGATAGAAGCTGTGAGAACATTGCTTAGTGACTCTTCACTCCCAGAATATTTCTTGGCTGAAGCAGTCAATACTGCATGCTATGTTCTCAATAGAGCTTCCCTCAATAAGATTCATGGAATGACCCCTTATGAGATTCTGAAAGGCAAACAACCAACCATTTCATACTTTAGGATCTTTGGTTCTAAATGCTACATCTTAAACAATCGAAAATCTCAATTAAACAAGTTTGCTGAAAAATTTTACATGGGGGTTCTTGTTGGCTATAGCTCACATAGTAGAGCCTATAGAGTTTATAACAAGAAAACCCATGTTGTTGAAGAGTCTATGCATGTGGTGTTTGATGAGACCAGCCTAATCTATAAGGGCTGGTCTAGTTCTTCAGTTTTGACAAGATGTGAAAGGGCTATGGAAGAATCATCTATACAAGAGCCATCCAGCAGTATCAAAGCCTATACAGAAGCTGCAATTCCTGAAGAAGTAGAGGTGCATGCTGCTGAAGAAGCTGTTGATCCAGTGGAAGGAATTCAGCAAGTAGAGTACAGATTGCCTGCAGCTACAAGACATCTAAGGGATCATCCAAGAGAATTAATCATTGGGGATCATAACCAATGTGTACTAACCAGAAGTAGGGCACACAATGAAGCCCTATTCCTGAGTTTCCTATCACAAATGGAACCCAAAATATTTGAAGAAGCCAACCAAGATACATTCTGGATTCAGGCAATGCAAGAAGAACTTCTTCAATTCAAGAGATGCAAGGTATGGAAGCTTGTGCCAAAACCTCAAGAACACAAGATTATTGGCACCAAATGGATTTACAGGAACAAGTTAGATGAAAATTGAGTAATCATCAAGAACAAGGCTAGACTTGTAGCCAAGGGATATAGACAAGAAGAGGGTATAAACTTTGATCAAACCTTTGTCCCTGTTGCAAGGTTAGAAGCAATTAGGCTATTCCTTGCCTATGCTGCCCACAAAGGGTTCAAAGTGTACCAGATGGATGTCAAGTCAGCTTTCTTGAATGGCAACTTGAAGGAAAAGGTATATGTTGAACAACCATCAAGTTTTGTCCATCCTACTCTTACATCTCATGTTTATTTACTTAGGAAAGCTCTATATGGTCTTAAACAAGCCCCTAGGGCTTGGTATGAGACTTTGACTAGTTTTCTCATCAAGAACAAATTCTTGAGGGGAAATATAGATAGTACATTGTTTCTTAGGGAAACAAATGGCAAGTGTCTTCTAGTCCAGATTTATGTTGATGACATAATCTTTGGGTCTACAGATAACAACCTCTGCAAAAGATTTGCCAATCTAATGCAGGGGGAGTTTGAGATGAGCAGTATGGGAGAATTAAAGTACTTCTTAGGCCTCCAAGTGAAACAGTCTGATGATGGGATTTTATCTCTCAGACCAAGTACACTAGGGAGCTAATTAAGAAGTTTGGGATGGAATCAGCCTCCACCATGAAAACTCCAATGGGATCCAATAACTCCCTGGACAAGGATGAGAAGGGAAAGACCTTTGATGAATCCATGTATAGGTGTATTATTGGATCCTTGTTGTATCTTACTGCTAGTATACTAGACATTATGTATGCTACATGTGTTTATGCTAGGTACCAAGTCTGCCCTAAGGAATCTCATTACTCAGCTGCAAAGAGGATTCTAAGATACCTTAAGGGCAGCCAACATTTTGGCCTTTGGTACCCTAAGAATAATGATTTTGAACTAACTGGCTATTCAGATGCAGATTTTGCAGGATGCAAGGAAGATAGGAAGAGCACAAGTGGGACTTGTCAATTCCTAGGAAGAAGGCTGATCTCATGGAGCAGCAAGAAATAGACCAGTGTGGCAATATCCACAACTGAATCTGAATACATAGCTGCAGGGAGCTGTTGTGCTCAACTACTGTGGATGCAACATCAGTTAGAGGATTATAACCTCAAGGTATGTAATTCTCCTCTATATTGTGATTCATCAAGTGCCATCTCTATATCTAAAAATCCTGTCTCACATAGCAGGACTAAGCATATAGAGATAAGGTATCATTTCATAGAGAACGTGTAGAATGTAATGATGTATGCCTTGAATTTGTCCCCACTGACAAACAAGTTGCTGACATCTTCACAAAGCCTTTGGATGAAGTTAAATTTAATGCTTTTAAAATTATGCTTGGAATGTTGAACTTAGAATAAATCTGATTCTGCAAACTTATATGTTTTGCTCATGTTGTCAATCACTAGTTTATTATAGCAAGTGTCACATGTATAACAAGCTTTAATTTGTTAAAAAATTGCTATCTACAAGATTATTACCAAGTGTAGGTCATATATCTAGCCCCTCTACCAGATCATGAAATCAGCTGAAACAATTGTGTGATCTCATCTAAACAGCTGAGATGAATAAAATTGTCTCAGCGGTTGGCAAGTACTGTCCCAGCGAATAACCACTCCTTCTCAGCTGTACCGTTGAGACAGATTGCTTAAATATCAAACTGGTCAAATTTGATTCATCAGGAATGAAAACTCAAATAAATTGATTCAGTCTAATCAACTTATACAATTAGTGCAAACCTAACACCTAATTTCAGCCTCTATAAATATCATAAGGATTGATTAAAATATCACACTTTTCTTCAACCTAGCCGGCGAGGTGAACCCTTCTCCCCTCTGACTCAGCGACCTGGAATACAGAAGAAATGGCGCCAAAGATGGCAAAAGAGCTGCATGAAGGATATGAAATAGTTAGGAATGGGTTCTTGCATGCTCCAGAAGAAATAAAAGCTGTGATTGATCTTCTATCTGCCCAAGGACTTGAATATACCCTATCTGATCCCTCCACAATTCTCAAAACAGAAGTTTTGGAATTATTCTCCAGTGCTAAGCTGTCCTCCTCAAAGTCATCTATTATGGGAAAGATAGGAAGCAGGAGGATAAAAATATCCCCTAAGAAAATTGAAAAGGCCCTTCAACTGCCCTCCTGCAGCGAAGAAGAAGAAGAAGCTATTTCAGAGGAAGACAAAGACAAAGCATTACAATGGTGTGCCTATTGTAATGCCAAACTTGGCTCACTGAAGAGGAAGTACTTCAACCAGAGAGGCAAATTGCTCTCTGACATTATTGGCAAGGCCATATTGTGCAAGCCAGGCTCTCATGACACAATCTCCAAACACATGTTTGAATTGATGTCAAGAGTAATCCTACAGAAGAAGACCTCCTGGGCAGAGGTATTATTTCAAAGAACAATAGAATGTCTGCAAGCCCCTAACCAAGGAAGAATGCTCTCCATCTATCTTCTCAATACCTACCCAAACTACTTTGATAAGTCCAAAGGATCAAACCTCCATTACCTAAAAAGAATGGACATAAAAACCCTAGACAGATTCTCTAGGGTTCTTCCAATGAGCCAACCTTCTCAATTGACAGAAAAGAAAAAGCCAGTTTTAGTTAAGGGAATGAGGAGAAGAAGAATGATATGCTATGACTCAAAACAAGAGCCAAAAGAAGATGTACATGATCTGGACAATCAAGTTCCAGCCAGCAGTCCTCCAAAGGATAACCAAGGAGATAATCATGACACTGAAGGTCATGCAGGCATTAATCCTGAACAAGAAAGAGATGATGGTGCTGAGATAGTGCATCAAGTGGATGAAGAAGAAGGTGGCACTACTAATAGAAATATCACAATCTCACACTTCTCTCCTGAAGACAATGAAGATAATGACCCTATTGATCTTCAAGGTGAGATTGATTTAATTATCCTCAACCTAAACAAAAGATTAAATCAAATCCCTCTTGAACCAACAGGTTACTGGGAAAATGATGAGGCAAATGATGTTCTTGCTTCTGAGGGGGACCAGCTCAACAAATCTCCAAATAAGAACAATATTAATGCTCCTAGTGAGGAGGAGCAAGAGAGAGATATTGAAAAGGATCTAGAGAGGTCATCAGGTATCATACATATTATTAAATCCTTTGCTTTTCACACAATTTTTAATTCTACAACAAATCTTAACTTTAAATCTTTCTATCAGATAATAAAGTTACTAGTACTTACATTGAGGGGAGCAAATCCCTGCTCAGGTTGAGGGGTAGCAAGTCCCTGCTCAGGTTGAGGGGGGGCAAATCCATGCTCAAGTTGAAAAGGAGCTGAGTCTAACAACTAAAACAACTCAAGACAATCTCCTCAGCTCTATTAGTACCTTAATTGAAGGTCATATGCTTTCAATAAAGAACTATATTGATAATGGATTACAATCTTTGAAGGAAGAAATTATGGCTGAAGTAAAGGAAATAAAGGAAGATATAGCAATCCTAAATAAACAAATGACAAAATGGTTTGATCTAGCAAAACATACAATGATTGCTCGGAACACTATCCTGAAATCAATGGACAAACAAATCCTATTGGCAGAGAAAGACATAAGCTATATCATGAATTATGTGAGCAAGACAGATGAAGTCATAGAACAAGCTTCCAATCACATTGAAGACTTTGTCTGGCAAACAGCCACCACAATGCTTGGAGAGTCGGAGAAGATGAAAAATGACCTAAAGGGGGACTTGGAAAATGCTTTCCAAACTCTCTCTGGCTCTGTAGCTGCTGCCTCCCAATCCCTAGAAGCAAAAGTGGTTGAAGAAGCCAGAAAGGGGGAAGTGGCCAATGTTGAGACCAACTCTGAGTTAGCTCTTAAAGTGCTACATGGTACAAGGATAACCCTAAATCTTCCTTTGCTGGACAACTTCAGCAAGGAAGACTTTGAATTTGAGGGGCAAGCCAGACTAGATCAAAATGCTCACTTGACAAAGAAGAGAAAAAGAGAACAAGTTGATGAGTAGTAAAATATATGTATTTTTAGTATAGTTATTAGTATAGTTTTAGTTAATATTGTAAATTTTGTATATAAATTAATAAATAAATTGCTTGTTTTATTATTTTTGTTACTAACTTAGCTTTATTTTTGTTTTTATAGATTCTGGCAAATTTTTGTCAAGTCACGCCCCTGAGTCACGCCCGTAACCTAAGGGCGTGTAATTTTAAAAACGCCAGCTTCTAAGACTTCTCTGCGTTCGGCGAATGATGAACTCTCCAGCGAACGACAAACTCTCTGCATCTCAGCATTCGACGAACGGCGAACTGTCTCAGCGTTCGACGAAATCAAGCTGCGTTCGATGAAAGTGTCTCAGCATTCGACGAACTGTCTCAGCGTTCGATGAAATCAAGCTGCGTTCGACGAAAGTGTCTCAGCGTTCGACGAACTGTCTCATCGTTCGACGAAAGTGTCTCGGCGGTCGACGAACTGTCTAAGCATTCGATGAACTCTCTCTTACATGCCATCCGTCACGCCCCAGTTAAAAGCAAATATGTGCCGCCCACTGTCACGCCCGTGACACTTTAAGTCACGCCAGTTTGCAGCAATGTTTGACGGCTAAACCTTCCAGAAGTCGGCGGATGCGACCCCTAAAGTACGCGCAAATGTCACGCCCCAGGGTCACGCTCGTGACCAGAAGACATGCTTGTGACCCTAGGGCGTGTAAAAATAATATTTTGCCTATAAAAAGGAGGGGTCGGCTGAAGTAAAATTCATCCAAATTTTGAGTGCTTGTTAGTGTTTTTTGAGTTCTTTGAGTGATTGTGAGTTTTCCTTTATGCAATTCAGTTTAAGTTTGTTTGTAATTTTCGCTTTTCTAGTCTAGTAATGCATATTTTAGAAATAAAATGTTGTTTTTCTCATTTGGATCATTATCATTTTCATTTTCAATTTATGCAAGTGTGTGTGTGTGTATGAGTATAACAAACGATTTCTCTCGATTCAGTCATTTTATTACAAGTAGAGTGCGTGCGTATATGAGATAGTGTTGTTCTTTTTTGTAACTTAGCTTTATTTCAGTCCTTATATAACTGTTTATACCACCCCCATCTTGAATAAGAGGCTAATTTCCTTTAGCGCTTGTTTAAGACGGTTGGGACGGATATTATTTCTGCACTTTTAAGTATATCATTTCTATACCACCCCCGTCCCGGATGAGAGGCTAAGTTTCTTTAGCGCTTGATTAAGACGGTTGGGACGGATACTATTACTGCTTTTATATAAGTCTTTTTATTTCCCTTTTTCGCACTTATATCCGCTTAGAAAATTATTAAACATGTATTTTCTTAATTATGCCATCCCCATTCCGATGAGTGGATAATTTCCTTTAGCGCACGATGTCGAAGAGCATTGGGACCCAAAAATAGTTTTTCTAAAAATTAAAACATCTCTTTCTAAAATAATTAACGAGCTAAAGGTTTACCCGAGAATAACGTTGAGTGGAGCCACATAATCGATGTGTGATTTTCATTTCCGTTTCCGTACACTAGTTAGCCGAGAGGTTCGTGTGTACGGACTGATCGCTCATGGGTAAAGAGAAGTGCACTCTACCCTCGAGAGAGGATGAGGTAAGTCTCCCGTATTGGAAGTAAAAACCCAATAGCGGGGTTCACAACATAAAGCGAGTATTAAGTGTTGGATCTGATGGCGCCCTTAGAGGGGGGGTGAATAAGGGGTTTACTGTTTTTAAGATAAACTGACAGATTATAAAGAAACAGAAAACTGTTTAGCACTGATACTAACGCCTGGCGTTGACTAGTTAACGTCAGGCGTTATCCCTCCAGAAAATATTTTGGCAGAAATAAACAAAGAGATTTTACTTGCACAATTTCAAATGAAATACAAATCCAGAAAAATAGATATACTGAAAAAAAAAAGAATTTTATATATCACAAAATGATTACAAGGATAATATTTCAATAAAGCTTGAAATTGAGGCGACGAGTTGAAGATCTCTTTTTTGTTCCTTCATTGGTCCTTCTCCCAAGGATCGGTTGGCTATAGCATATCTATCCACAGATAAGGCCTCTAGCCACCCCCTAGATCTACCCTTGACCTAGTCGCCACGCACAAGGCGACGAATTACCCCCTAAGCCGCACAAGGACCTAGTCACCACACGCAAGGCGGTGATTTCACTACGGTTACAAGTAAATGAAAAGATAAAGATACAAATTAGAATAAAAGACTCCCTATATTGAAGAGTGTTGAAGGAGATGTTGAAGACACGCTGATGAATAGTAAATTATACATATTTTAGTCTAGTTTTTAGCATGGTTTTAAGTAATATTGTACATATTTCATATAAATTATTTAATAAATGATTTGTTTTAGATCATTTTTATATTTATATATTTATATGTAAAAAGGAAATATTTAAGTATTTAAATATATATGTAAATATATATATTTAAGTATTTAAATATATATGTAAATAAGTATTAAATATATATGTAAATAAAGTAATTAAATATATATATGTAAATATATATATATAAAGTATTTAAATATATGTGTAAATATATATATAAAGTATTTAAATATATATGTAAATAAGTATTTAAATATATATGTAAAAAAGTATTTAAATATATATGTAAATAAGTATTTAAATATATATGTAAATATATATATAAAGTATTTAAAAATATATGTAAATATTTATTGAATATAATTAAGTTAGTTATTGAATATGTATTAATATAAAAATTCTGTAAATATATATAATATATATAATATAGTTCTTGTGCCTGGATTTAATCCCGCAGCCCACTACCCGCAGGCCAAACCGCTGAGACCCAGCCCAGAACCGCTGAGACCAGCCCAGAACCGCTGAGACCCAGCCCAGAACCGCTGAGACCAGCCCAGAACCGCTGAGACCCGGCCCAGAACCGCTAAGACCAACCCAGAACCGCATTTCACATGCCAGCTCACCTTCCACCTCTATTCTTCTAGAACCTGCCAGCTTCTATCCGCACCCAACCAGCTCTCAAGTCAAAGTTGCCAACCTCCCAAGTCTTCCAGCCAGCTGCCTTGCCAGCTCCTTTTTTTTACTACTATTTGCGGCCCTCTTTTTGGCTATAAATATGAGGGGCTTTGCTTTTTTATAAAGGTTCATAAAAGTTAGAACCTAATTATGTGTTGTTCTCGTGAGTTTTTGAGTGTTCCTGTCTAAATGTTTTTCTTGAGTGTTTATGTGAGTTTGTTTGTGTGTTTCCTAAGCCCAAGTTTGGGCTCTCCAAGTTTAGACTTTCTTGAAAAAGTTGTAATCTCTATTATACATATATATGAAAGTTCTTCTTTGTTCTTAAATTTCTTTTATTTTGTTCTTCTTTTCCTTTAAGTAAGTGTGTGTGAGTGTATGAGTTAGTGTTTTATTGTCTTTTGTTTTTAATTTAGTTTTTCATTTATTGTAAGTGTGTGTGTGTGTAGGTGGATAAATTTTGTTTTTAATTCTTATTTTAATTTAGTTTTACTTATTGTTGTGTGTGTGAGTGTATGAGAGTAATTTATTTCATAATTTAGTTTAATTTAGCTTTCAATTTAATAGCGTAGCTTTTATTATTGTCACGCATTTATTTCCCGTCTACCCGTTTGGGTAGAACTTGCTCACGCATTTATTTCCCCTCTACCTATTTGGGTAGAGATTGCTTTTATTTCCCGTCTACCCATTTGGGTAGAACTTGCACCGTATTTATTTCCCCTCTACTTATTTAGGTAGAGATTGCACTTATCTTTTCTTTGTTTTTACTAACGCACGCAATCGCTTAATTAATCATCGTCATCGCTCTTTAAATTTTATAAAAGTAATCGCTCGTTTCATCGATAAAATAATAGCGCGTTCTTAAAAAGTAAAAATAATCAACACGTTCTTGGAAAAATACGACCTTGATATTTTCTATTAAATATCCTATACTATACGCGATAAGGTGCACTTGCCTTCATCGAAAGATTAGTTTGGATATACAATTACAAAAACTTGCAAAACCCTCTCCTTTTCTATTTACACATATTTAGAGAATTCAGCGCCATAGCCGAGGCGTAATCTTCGATATTTTGAAAGAAGAAAAGACTGTTACTTCTATTCATCGAAGTAGGATAACGGTCAGTTTCTCGAAGTAGGAGTACTCGCAAAACTCCTCGAAAACGCCCGCTTAATTCTAATCACATCACAAGAAAGGTTTTGCAAATCTCTACAAATTTCAACCATCAAGTTTTTGGCGCCGTTGCCGGGGAGCGAACCCGGGTCACCCGCATGACAGGCGGGAATACTCACCACTATACTACAACCCGGGTCACTGCCACGAGGGGCCGGCCGGGGGGCATTATCAAGTTAACCGGACCGCGCGAAAAGCGCTAGAGGCGGGCTTTTATTGGCCCACTCTCTTTAAATATGCTCACGAGTATGTGAGCAAATGTGATAACTGTCAACGGTCGGGTAACATCTCTCATCGTGACGAGATGCCCCTAAATTTTTATTTAGAATGCAAAATCTTCGATTTATGGGGCATAGACTTCGTAGGCCCCCCTACCTCCTTCTTATACAAATCGATATATTTTAGTGGCGGTCGACTACGTATCTAGGTGGGCGGAAGCGCAAGCTCTCCCCACCAACGATGCGAGAGTCGTCGTCAAATTTCTCAAAAAATTATAGTCTCGCTTCGGTACGCCGCGCGCTATAGTAAGTGATAGGGGTACGCACCTTTGCAATGCCCAGTTTGCAAAAACATTATCTAAATATGGCGTTACGCACAAGCTCGCCACCGCCTATCACCCCCAAACTAGCGGCCAAGTAGAGGTAGTTAATCGAGAAATCAAGCGCATTTTAGAAAAAACCGTCTCGACAAATAGGAAAGATTGGTCTTTAAAACTCGATGACGCGCTGTGGGCGTATCGTACGGCGTACAAGACCGCCATCGGTTGTTCGCCCTATCGATTAGTCTATGGCAAGGCGTGCCATTTGCCCGTAGAGTTAGAGCGCCGCACTTTTTGGGCTTTAAAATTTTTAAACCTCGATCCGAACTTAGCGGCCGAATCCAGAAAATTCCAATTAAACGAGCTCGATGAATGGCGTGCCAATGCTTACGAAAGTAATAAATTTTATAAAGAGCGCTCTAAGTTCTATCACGAACGAAAAATTAAATTTCCAAAAACATTTGCGCCGGGCGATCTTGTCCTTCTTTTTAATTCACGCCTTCGTCTTTTTCCGGGTAAGCTAAAATCCAGATGGTCCGGCCCCTTTGAAGTCAAAGAGGTCTAGCCATATGGCACCGTTCTTATTTCCCACCCTGAAAAAAGCGAGTTTAAAGTCAACGATCATCGTTTAAAACTTTATTTGGTGGGGGATCCGATGGATGGTAAACTCGAATCTTTACCCCTCCCCAACATCTAAAAAATGCTAAACGTGTCAAGCTACGCGACGGTAAACAAAGCGCTCATGGGAGGCACCCCATATTTATCTAATATTTTTACCTTTGTCTACTTTATTTTTGCAGGGTTTTCTTGCATTTTCTCGTCTTTAATTTTTTACAAACTGCATTATCCTTTTTTTACTTCTTCATACTTAAATTACAACATTGGGGACAATGTTGGGTTTTAAGTATGGGGGTCTCTTTTTCCATTCTTCAAACTTTGTAAATATTTAGAAAAATCCAAAAAAAAATTTATAAAAACCAAAAAAATAAAAAAAATTTATATCATACTTTGTAAATATTTAGAAAAATCCAAAAAAATTTATAAAAACCACAAAAATAAAAAAATTATATCATACTTTGTAAATATTTAGAAAAATCCAAAAAATTTCCAAAAACCCCAAAATTCAAAAAAAAACAAAAACAAAACAAAACAAAATGATAAAATCCCAAAAATATAATAAAAACCCCTACTTAGCTTTGTATTTCTCAAAATTAGTTTGAGTTTAGTTATAAGCATTTTTTCATTATTTTTGATTTGCCAAAACCTTTATTCGTATCATAGTTTGTAAGATTTAGATTCATGGAATTTCAGTTGTAAATAATATATTGTGTTTTTAATTTAATTTGAGAACAAACTTTTTAGCACTACTTCAAGTTTACCCTAAATAGCTTCTTGTTGTATTATTTTGGCAGACCATCTTTAGACATTAATTATTCCTACTCCAAACTTGTGAAACTTTAGGAATGTTTTAAACCTACTAAAACTTGCTCTCAAAAATTTTCTTAATTTATAAAATCTAGAAATTTCTAAACCCCTTACAACACCTTTCTTGGTATTTTATTTTAAAAGATCTTATGTCAATGGGAATAAGATTTCATTCCGTAAACATATGCACCCAATTTTATTAAAAGATTATATGGCATGGGAATAAGATTTTCGTTCCCTAAACATATTCATTGGGTTATTTTTGAAGATTGAAAATGTTCACTTTGGGAATAAAACTTTCATTACCTAATCAAAAGCAAAAAAAATTGAGTAGGTTGAGAGGATAAAATCCATCACCCCCAAATCAAAAGTCTCTTCTCCTACGAAGATCCCCCTCCCCCCAGCCAATCAAATTGAAAACTAGATATAAATGAAAAAACTGAGAGAGCATAATTAGTAAGTTTTAATTATTCTAAAAAAAATTCTTTAAAAAGTTAAAGTTCTTATAATTCTATTCTAATCATGGTGCTAATTATTACAATTATTTAGGTCGCTACTTAGCTAACTTTAGAAGTCTTGTTGGCTAAATCTTTTTCGCTCTTTTTAAATCATTATCACGATGTTGGACTTACCTCCTTTAATCTCCTAAATTTATTTCAAGCTTACTTTCGATTAAATAAAATTTTGGTAAATTAGAAATTCTATTAATGTCTTATGGGTATCTCTTACTTTTGCCTTGGAATAGCAAAAGCTTAAGTATGGGGGTATTTGATGAATAGTAAATTATACATATTTTAGTCTAGTTTTTAGCATGGTTTTAAGTAATATTGTACATATTTCATATAAATTATTGAATAAATGATTTGTTTTAGATCATTTTTATATTTATATATTTATATGTAAAAAGGAAATATTTAAGTATTTAAATATATATGTTAATATATATATATTTAAGTATTTAAATATATATATGTAAATAAGTATTTAAATATATATGTAAATAAAGTATTTAAATATATATGTAAATATATATATAAAGTATTTAAATATATATGTAAATATATATATAAAGTATTTAAATATATATGTAAATAAGTATTTAAATATATATGTAAATAAGTATTTAAATATATATGTAAATATATATATATAAAGTATTTAAAAATATATGTAAATATTTATTGAATATAATTAAGTTAGTTATTGAATATGTATTAATATAAAAATTCTGTAAATATATATAATATAGTTCTTGTGCTTACAAATATGAGCGCTTGTCTTAGTGGTTGTGGTCTGCTTAGCCTTTCTGGGTGGCGCGGGATCAAAACCAGGCCAGCGCATTTTTGCCTGGATTTAATCCCGCAGCCCACTACCCACAGGCGAAACCGCTGAGACCCAGCCCAGAACCGCTGAGACCAGCCCAGAACCGCTGAGACCCAACCCAGAACCACTGAGACCAGGCCCAGAACCGCTAAAACCAGCCCAGAACCGCTGAGACCAGCCCAGAACCGCTGAGACCAGCCCGGATCCGCTGAGACCCAGCCCAGAACCGCTGAGACCAGCCCAGAACCGCAGCTCACATACCAGCTCACCTTCCACCTCTCTTCTTCTAGAACCTGCCAGCTTCTATCCGCACCCAACCAGCTCTCAAGTCAAAGTTGCCAACCTCTCAAGTCTTCCAGCCAGCTGCCTTGCCATCTCCTTTTTTTACTACTATTTGCAGCCCTCTTTTTGGCTATAAATATGAGGTGCTTTGCTTTTTTATAAAGGTTCATAAAAGTTAGAACCTAATTAAGTGTTGTTCTTGTGAGTTTTTGAGTGTTCCTGTCTAAGTGTTTTTCTTGAGTGTTTATGTGAGTTTGTTTGTGTGTTTCCTAAGCCCAAGTTTGGGCTCTCCAAATTTAGACTTTCTTGAAAAAGTTGTAATCTCTATTATACATATATATGAAAGTTCTTCTTTGTTCTTAAATTTCAATTATTTTGTTCTTCTTTTCCTTTAAGTAAGTGTGTGTGAGTGTATGAGTTAGTGTTTTATTGTCTTTTGTTTTTAATTTAGTTTTTCATTTATTGTAAGTGTGTGTGTATGTAGGTGGATAAATTTTGTTTTTACATTTTATTTTAATTTAGTTTTACTTATTGTTGTGTGTGGGAGTGTATGAGAGTAATTTATTTCATAGTTTAGTTTAATTTAGCTTTCAATTTAATAGCGTAGCTTTTATTATTGTCACGCATTTATTTCCCATCTACCCGTTTGGGTAGAACTTGCTCACGCATTTATTTCCCCTCTACCTATTTGGGTAGAGATTGCTTTTATTTCTCGTCTACCCATTTGGGTAGAACTTGCACCGTATTTATTTCCCCTCTACTTATTTAGGTAGAGATTGCACTTATCTTTTCTTTGTTTTTACTAACGCACGCAATCGCTTAATTAATCATCATCATCGCTCTTTAAATTTTATAAAACTAATCGCTCGTCTCATTGATAAAATAATAGCGCGTTCTTAAAAAGTAAAAATAATCAACACGTTCTTGGAAAAATACGACCTTGATATTTTCTATTAAATATCCTATACTATACGCGATAAGGTGCACTTGCCTTCATCGAAAGATTAGTTTGGATATACAATTACAAAAACTTGCAAAACCCTCTCCTTTTCTATTTACACATATTTAGAGAATTTGGCGCCGTAGCCGAGGCGTAATCCTCGATATTTCGAAAGAAGAAAAGACCGTTACTTCTATTCATCGAAGTAGGATAACGGTCAGTTTCTCGAAGTAGGAGTACTCGCGAAACTCCTCAAAAATGCATGCTTAATTCTAATCACATCACAAGAAAGGTTTTGCAAATCTCTAAACATTTCAACCATCACACGCTTTGATCATCATCGGAGTTGAAATGAGCGTCCTTCTTCAAATTGACCGTTGCAAATCTCCTTCTCATTCTTGTTCCTCAATGGTGGTGTTGGGAGTTCTCTCTGAATTCGGGGATGAAATGCTCTCTCAAAAGATTGGAGTGAAGGCTTCAAAAAAACTAACTTGAACACCGAACTCAGGTCTTTTATATAGACATGGGAGCTAACACCTGGCATTAGGGTTAACGCCAGCGTTAAGCATCGTGTCTGGCAGTTGCTGAAGTCGTGCAAAAAGTTGAGACCGTGACAGAACAAATTTTCGTCGAACAGAACTGATTTCGTCGAACTCGCCTTCATCTAACGCACCCTTCGTCGAACAGAAAAACCGCCACCATCAGGATCGTGCAAACCGTCAGGAACGTGACAGAACAAACTTTCGTCGAATGGAACAATTTCGTCGAACGGAAACACTTTCGTCGAACGGAGCTTCAAATTCGTCTAAATAATAGATTTCTCTAAGTTATTTCTTGAAGTTAGTCTCTTCTCCCCCTTTTGTTATAATCAAAAGGAGATAGGGATGAGTAGTAGGAATTTGTTCTTTTGTGCACTCTGTAGAGATAATTGCAACTTTTTGAAAGTGAACACAGCGAAAGCAATATTTGAACATCGTTTAGAATTTGTAAGAACAAAAACAGAATAAGCGTTGTAAATCAAATAAGTAGATGTTTTGAAATGAAATACACAAGTTGCAAATACATTTGAAATTTGGAATATTTAAAGTTAGCAAGCAAGAATATATAATATCAATGGAAGATAGGTTTACAATGTAAAATAATTTGCATTTCAAGAAATCATAGACATTGTAAAGATCATGCTTTGATATCTAGTGCATTTACTCATGATTGTAGAGAACAATGTAGGTAAGCATTAAGTCCAATTCTTATGAGTGGAAGTATTATAATTGATAATGATGTGTACAAAAAAATGTGTTTTGATAAAGCATACAAGTGTAGAAATCAAACCACATGAAACTCTGTAATGTAAGAGCATAAATTGAATTGAATAAAAACAACTTTACTTTCACAAATTTCAATGCACTATAGTATTTTTTTTAATGAGAAGTGGTGAAAATTTTGTTTGCACTAGAGACTTTACAATTCTTTCCAAGGTGCTCAACCTCACAATGCTCATTAAGACTTATCAGGAGGTTTAAGTAGTGCTTGGTGGAGTTATCTTTGTCATTCATTTGTTGCTTTTTAGACTTAGTGACAAAGGACTTTGAATTCACTTGTTTAGCAAACACAGTTTATTTTTTTGTTTTAAATTTTATTTACCACATTTCTCTAAATATAAGTGCATGAAAAACAAAGAATTCAAGAAAGAATTCAATGTTGTGTAGGTAAACGGTTTATGAAATTCAAAATAAGTTCTTATGCTACACAACCATGTAAAAATAAGATTTAAAAACACATGTATATTAACCAAAAAGTGTAAGTGAGAAAATCATTATCAAAGATAAAAACTTTACTCATACTTAGAGGCATGTAAAAGCATTTTCACATATGTTATCTATTCTCAAACTCTTTGCACATTTGAAGATAATTGATTTTGAAGGCATGATTAAATCAAAACAATGTTTTTTAATGAAACTTGAAGGTTTAAATTAGACATTGTAAATAATCTTGAACCAATATCTATATAATCATCCTTGAAATCAACATTTAAGCTTATAGTATTTTTTTTATGTTTTTTAAGTTTTGAAAGAAAACACCAAAATACCAACACAGTTGTAAAAACACACAAAAAAATTTTTCTGAACATAGAAGCTAACGCCAGGCGTTAACTTCTTAACTCCGAGACAGAACACCAATTTTTGATTTCTTTTGAAAAAAAAATTCATGATACATTTGTAATATAAATAGGCCTTCATACAGTTGAAATTTTAGACATTATGGAGTTGATATGATGGCCTTTTTAGCGTGTTTTTGGTGGTTTTCCCATAGTTTTTAAATTTTTTTATTGATTTTTAATTTTTAAAAATATTAAAGTACATAAAATAATTTGATAGCTTTTTATAAGGGTCAAAGTGACATTTCTAAGACACCTAATTCTAACCTAAGCATGTGAAAATGTGCATCGGGTAGAGGTTTGGTAAAAATGTAGGCAAGTTGTGATTCCGTCCCTTTAAATTTAATTTTAACATGTTCTTTCTTAATATGATCTCTAATGAAATGATGTCGGACATCTATATGTTTAGATCTAGAATGATGTACGGGATTGTTTGTGAGATCTATAGCGCTCTTGTTGTCACACTTTAATTCAATGTTATTTAGATAAACACCAAAGTCTTCTAACGTTTGGGTCATCCATAATGCTTGTGCACAACAACTACCTAGGGCGATATATTCGGCCTTAGTGGTGGAGAGGGCAACAGAATTCTGCTTCCTACTCGACCATGATATAAGTGAAGGGCCTATAAAATGACACAGGACACTAGTGCTTTTACGATCTAATGAACATCCCGCATAGTCCGAATTAGAAAAAACGTGTAGAATAAAACTATTATTATGAGGATACCACAAGCCTAATCTAGATGTTCCGATTAGATATCTAAAAATACGTTTAACCGCTTTTAAATGTGATTCTTTTGGGTTAGCTTGAAATTTAGCACATAAGCAAATGGAAAACATAATATCAGTTTTAGATGCGCTTAAATAAAGCAATGAGCCTATCATTCCTCTATATAATGTTTGATCTATTGAAATACCGGCTTCATCTTTTCCTAACTTTAGTGATGCACTCATAGGAGTATTGGCTTGCTTTAGGTTTTCAAATCCAAATCTCTTAAGAATATCATGAACATATTTAGTTTGACAAATAAATATACCATCTTGTTTTTGTGAGATTTGAAATCCTAGAAAATAAGTGAGTTCTCCTACCAAGCTCATTTCAAATTCATTTTTCATCACTAAAATAACTTCATTACATAACTCTTCATTAGTGGCTCCAAAAATGATATCATCAACATAAATTTGCAATATAATCAAATCATTATCTACATGTTTAATGAAGAGTGTATTATCCGCACTTCCCATTTTATAACTGTGTTTTATCAAAAATAATGTCAATCTATCATACCAAGCACATGGCGCTTGCTTTAATCCATAAAGCGCTTTTTCTAACTTATACACATGATTAGGAAATTTTTCATTCACAAAACCGGGGGGTTGTTCTACATAAACTTCTTCTTTTATAATCCCGTTTAGAAAGACACTTTTAACATCCATTTGAAATAAGTTAAATCTTTTAAAACTCGCAAATGCAAGAAATATTCTAATTGATTCTAGGCGAGCAACGGGTGCAAATGTTTCATCAAAATCTACCCCTTCGATTTGTGAATAACCTTGTGCAACAAGTCTTGCTTTATTCCTTGTTATCCTATAGTCACCATCTAATTTATTTTTGAAAATCCATTTGACTCCTATAACCGGATGATTAGATGGCCTCTCTACTAAATTCCAAACCTTGTTACGTTCAAATTGATTTAATTCATCATTCATAGCTATAAACCAAAATTCATCATTTGAAGCGGTTGAAACATTTTTTGGTTCTATTTCGGATATAAAACAAAGGTTTGAAAAAGAATCATGTAAAGAAGAACGAGTACTTACCCCTTTGGATGGTTCTCCTATCACAAGCTCCTTTGGATGATCCTTAGTGAACTGCAACATGCTTGGACGAACATATTCAATTATCTCATTTTCTTTCTCCTCTTGTTCTTCTTCTTTTTCTTTTTCATTTTCTCCAAGTGGTTCATCATTCTCATGCTCCAAAGGGGAAATAGGTTCGTCTTCATTTCCTGTATGATTAGAATCTACACAAGGAACAAACTCATCAAATCTTACATGTATAGACTCTTCAACTACTTTAGTTCTTTTATTATATATTCTATAAGCCTTGCTAGTTGAAGAGTAACCAATAAAAATTCCCTCATCGCATTTTTCATCAAATTTTCCTAGTGTATCTTGACATTTACAACCAAACACATGAAAATAAGATACATTAGGTTTTCTTTTAAAGTAAAGCTCATAAGGTGTCAATTTTAAAATAGGACGAAGCATGACACGATTAATGATATAACATGAAGTATTAACCGCTTCGGCCCAAAATGATTTAGGTAACCCATACTGACAAAGCATAGTGCGTGCTAGCTCTTGAAGGGTTCTATTTCTCCTCTCCACTACACCATTTTGTTGTGGGGTGCGAGTGTTGGAGTTGGGGAACACTTCTGGTCAGGGTTCATTGAACGGCGTTCGACGAACGGAGAAGAGTTCGTCGAACTCCGCCTGTGCTTGAAGAATGAAGAAGGGGTCGTCGAACGGTGTTCGACTAACGGGTCCTCGCCTCAGTGGTTCGTGGAATGGGAAATGCCTGCGCTCGATGCTCGACGCCTGCGCTCGATGCTCGACGCCTGCGCTCGATGCTCGACGCCTGCGCTCGACGCTTGCGCTCGACGCCCGCATTCGACACTCGATGTCTGTGCTCGACGCCTCCGCTCGACGCTCGACGCCTGATGTACATACTGTCTCAGCTGGTTCCGTCTCAGCGGATGTTATTGGACCGTCTCAGCGGTTGGTTGGTCTGAGCCCGGTCTGGCACTCTATTTAAAGGGTGCATAACCCTGGTTTAGGGTTAGAAGAGAAGAGAGAGATTAAGTCCAAGAGAGTGCAATAGTTATTTGCGCGGTGTTCCTTGGCGGCGGTTCCTCTGTTCTTGTCTGAGAGGGTTATGTGAGGTAGGATCAGATCTGATCCTTGTAACCTTGTAAGCTGTAATTCGTCTTGTTGATTAAAGAGCAAGTGAAGAGGAAGGGGGGAGGGGACATAGCCCAGCTTGGGTGAACCTCTGTATATCTGTGTCTTCTGTGATTTTTCTGTGATTTGTTGTTTCGTTTGTTCTGTCAAATTTTTTCGTCTCGGCACACCCTGTTTCTTTACATTTGGTATCAGAGGGAGGTTCTTGATCCTGGAGATGGGTTCTGGCGGCGTGCGGATTGAGATCGAAAAGTTTGACGGAAGTCGATTCGATCTATGGAAGATGAAGATGGAAGATATGTTGATTGATCGACATCTATGGTCTCCGATCGAAGATGATCCTCCCTTTCCTAAGGTAGCAGAGAAAGATGCGAGCGCATCGAAGGGAAAATCTGCAGATGCGACTACAGATGGTGCAGCGGAGGCTGCGGCCTGGACGAAAACCGATCGGAAGGCTAAGGGCCTGATCCGATTATTCCTTGCAGATTCAATCTTGACTAATGTCATGGAGGAGACTTCGGCATGAAGTCTGTGGCGTAAGTTGGAATACCTCTACCAGAGCAAGTCCTTGGTAAACAAATTGCTCTTGAGGAAGAAGTGGTATAAACTTCAGATGCGTGAGGGTGATTCTTTTTCAGAGCACCTAACTCAATTCAACACCATTATGAGTCAGCTAATCTCTATTGGTGAGAAGATCTCGGATGAGGATAGAGCCATCACCTTGTTGTACTCTCTACCAAATTCATGGGACAATCTGATTGTTGTGATTGGAGGGAGTGGAGACAAGGAACTGTCATACGATACTGTGTGTGCAGCTCTTTTATCTGAGGAGACCAAGAGAGGAGGTTCTGAGGCGACAAGCAAAGGTGCTTTGAGTGTGTCTAGATCCCATCCTCAACGAAGGGAGATCAAGCAGGGTGGATATCGAGATAAGTCTCGAGGTAGATCCAAGAGCCAGGAGAGGGAGAAGAGTAAAAAGCCCGTTCGGTGCTGGAAGTGCAATGAGACTGGTTATGTGAAGTCTCAATGTCCGAACAAGGCCATTTAGAACAAGGAGACACTGATAACTTCTGGTACGAAGAAGGAGGGCGATGGCGGTGATATGTACATCGTTGTTGCGTGTGTCGCACAGCGAGATTCTGATTTGTGGTATGTAGACACAGGAGCATCATACCACATGACCCCTCATAGGCACTGGTTCTGTGAGTATGAGAGGTTTAACAGTGGAGATGTCATGCTGGGTGATGATTCTGCTATGCAGATCATTGGGCGTGGCAAGGTGATGTTGAAGCTGTCTAATGGGACCACAAGGTCTATTCCAAATGTGATGCACATTCCTGGGATGAGCAGGAACTTAATCTCGGTGGGCTCCATGGCGGATGCAGGAGTGTATTTCAGCTGTGACAAGAAAACTTTCAAGATGTCAAGGGGGGCAATGGTGATTGCCAGTGGGGTAAGACATGGAACACTGTATACTCTGCTTGCTGATACAGTGGTTCCTAGTGGGGCTCTTATCTCTGAGATCCGGGAGGTTGACCAGGAGGAGGTGTCCAGGCTGTGTCATCATCGGCTTGGGCATATCAGTGAGAAGGGGATGTCGGCCATGGCATCCAGTCAGATGGTGGAAGGCGTGCCGGAGTGCTCCACAAGCCTTGGGTTCTATGAACATTGCCTGCTTGGCAAACAGACCAGGGTAAGCTTTCGTGGGATGGGCATGAGGGCAATTGAAGTGCTGGAGCTGATACATAGTGATGTGTTTGGGCCAACTCCAGCTCCATCTCTAGGCGGCACAAGGTACTATGTGTCCTTTACTGATGACCTCTCACGGTATTCCTGGATTTATTTTCTCAGGTCCAAGTCAGAAGTTCTGGACAGTTTCAAGGAGTTTAAGAACCTGGTGGAGAACCAGTTGGAGAGAAAGGTGAAGGTCCTCCGTTCTGATAATGGAGGGGAGTACTGCTCTGATGCCTTTGAGCAGTACTATACTGAGCAGGGGATTGCACGGCAGAAGACCATACCATATACTCCAGAGCAGAATGGAGTGTCAGAGAGGCTGAACAGGACCTTGATGGAGAAGGCCAGGTGCATGCTCAGTTGGGCAGGTTTGGGGAAGGAGTTCTGGGCTGAAGCTGTGGCGACTGCAAATTACCTGAAGAACAGGTCCCCTACGTTTACTGTGGAGGGATGTACTCCCTTTGAAGTCATCTTCAAGAGAAAGCCAAACTTGGCCTATGCTCGTGTGTTTGGGTGTGATGCATATGTTCACATTCCAAAGGAGAAGATGGGGAAGCTTGATGTCAAGTCTGAGAAGTGCATCTTTGTTGGTTACAAAGATGGCATTAAAGGCTACAAGCTTTGGAACCCTGTGACCAGGACTGTTACATTCAGCAAGGATGTGGTGTTTCATGAAACCAGTCCTCAGGCAGTCACACAAGCTGAGAAGGCCAAAGAAGCAAAGAAAGGGACAGTGGTGGTGGAAGAAAGCTTTGAGAAAGAAGCTACTACTGTTGGGGCTGAATCAGATTCTGAATCAAATGATTTGGAGGTGGTGAGAAGTGATGATGAGTCAGAAGATGAGGCTGAAGAGATTCCACTTCTGAGGAGATCGACAAGAGAAAGAAAGGCACCAGTAAGATATCCCCAATGTGCAGTGGCTGCACAGTGTTGCCTAAGTATGCTTGGTGAAGATCCAATCTCTGCCAGAGATGCTAGATCAAGGGCTGATTCAAATCAGTGGGAGCTAGCCATGGTGGATGAAATGGAGTCTCTGAGGAAGAATCAGACTTGGTGTCTGTGTAAGCTTCCAAAGGGGAGGAAGGCCATTGGAAGTAAATGGGTCTTCAAGCAGAAGGTGAAGGGGGATGGCACTGTGGAGAAATACAAGGCAAGGTTGGTTGCAAAGGGATTCTCCCAGGTAGAAGGTGTTGACTATGATGAGATCTTCTCACCTGTAGCCAAGATGACGTCGATCAGATTGGTTCTCTCTATTGCGGCAGCGCATGATCTAGAGATTGAGCAGATGGATGTGAAGATGGCGTTTCTTCACGGTGATCTAGAGGAGGAGATATACATGAAGCATCCGGAAGGATTCGAAGCCAAGGGCAAGGAGGATCAGGTCTGCAGGTTGAAGAAGTCCTTGTATGGAATAAAGCAATCTCCGAAAATGTGGTACCAGAAATTCGACACCTACATGCTGGAGTTAGGTTTTGAAAGGTCCAATTCGGACCACTATGTGTACATCCAGAGAAAGGGAGAGCAGTTCATCTTCCTGACACTCTATGTAGATGATATGCTACTGGTGGGCAATAATGTCAGGATGATCCAACATGTGAAGAAGCTGCTCTTAGCCAAATTCGAGATGAAGGGTTTTGGGCCAGTAAGTGTCATCTTGGGAATGCAGATTTCTAGGGATCGAAGCAATAAGAAGCTTTGGTTGGGGAAGCAGAGGTACGTCGAGGAGATGTTGAAGAAGTTTAACATGATGGACTGCAAGCCAGTGGGAGCACCAATGGCAGTTTGGTGCAAGTTATCTGCAGAGTTGAGCCCAAAGACACAAGATGAGGTTGAGGGCATAGCGAAGGTCCCTTATGCTAGTGCAGTGGGAAGCTTGATGTACGTCATGGTCTTCACTCGCCCTGACATTGCTCAAGCAGTGGGAGTGTTGAGCCGATATATGGCTACACAAGGAAAGGAACACTGGAACGCGGTGAAGCGTGTGTTCAGGTATCTCCAAGGCACTTCAAATTACTCTCTATGTTTTGAAGGAGCTAGTGAAGAAGGAGTCCTGGACGTGGTTGGGCACGTGGACTCAGATTGGGGAGGTGATCTGGATAGCAGGAGATCCACCAGTGGATACGTGTTCACACTGTTTAGAGGTGCTATCAGTTGGATGAGTCGGAGGCAATGCGTGGTGGCACTCTTGTCGACGGAGGCAGAGTACATGGCTCTTACTCATGCGAGCAAGGAGGCCATATGGCTGCGGAGGCTATGTTTGGAGCTCGGGTTTGAGCAGGGGCCAGTGAAGCTGTGGTGTGACAGTCAAGGGGCTATTCAGCTAGCCAAGAATCCTTCCTTCCACGAACGTACCAAGCACATTGACATCCAGTACCATTTCATCCGGGAGAGGGTGGAGAAGAAGGTAGTTCAACTGGAGAAGGTGGACACGATGGAGAACAGCTCAGATTTTCTTACCAAGGCAGTTCCTGTTGCCAAATTTTAGTGGTGTGCAACGGCCGTAGGGTTGAAGAAGAAGGTTGGAGGAGCAGCTCTCATCGGAGGAAGATGTTCACCAAGTGGGAGAATGTTGGAGTTGGGGAACACTTCTGGTCAGGGTTCGACGAACGGAGAACAGTTCGTCGAACTCCGCCTGTGCTTGAAGAATGAAGAAGGGTTCGTCGAACGGTGTTCGACGAACGGAGAAGGGTTCATCGAACGGTGTTCGACGAATGGGTCCTCGCCTCAGTGGTTCGTGGAAAGGGAGACGCCTGCGCTCGACGCTCGACACCTACGCTCGACGCTTGTGCTCGACGCCCGCGTTCGACGCTCGACGCCTGCACTTGACGCCTGTGCTCGACGCCTCCGCTCGATGTCTGTGTTCGACGCTCGACGCCTGATGTACATGTTATGTCAGCTGGTTTCGTCTCAGCGGATGTTATTGGACCGTCTCAGCGATTGGTTGGTCTGAGCCCGGTCTGGCGCCCTATTTAAAGGGTGCATAACCCTGGTTTAGGGTTAGAAGAGAAGAGAGAGATTAAGTCCAAGAGAGTGCAATAGTTTATTGCGCGGTGTTCCTTGGCGGCGGTTCCTCTGTTCTTGTCTGAGAGGGTTGTGTGAGGTAGGATCATATCTGATCCTTGTAACCTTGTAAGTTGTAATCCGTCTTGTTGATTAAAGAGCAAGTGGAGAGGAAGGGGGAGAGGGGACGTAGCCCAGCTTGGGTGAACCTCTGTATATCTGTGTCTTCTATGTTTTTTCTGTGATTTGTTGTTTCATTTGTTCTGTCGAATTTTCTCGTCTCGGCACACCCTGTTTCTTTACAGCGAGGAGCGGAAAATTCATGTTTAATTCCTAAATCATCACAAAAAGAAGAAAATCTATCATTTTCAAATTCTCCTCCATGATCTGAACGTATGCATTTAATCTTTAAATCAAGTTCATTTTGAATACGAATGCATAGTTTAGTAAATTCAAGAAATGCATCGGATTTGGAAGATATAAAATAATGTCCAACAAAATGTAGAGAAATCATCAATTATTACAAACGTATATTTTCTACCTCCTAGACTAGAAGTGCTAACCGGTCCAAATAAATCCACATGAATTAATTGAAGAGGTCTAGTGGTAGAAATTACATTTTTGCTCTTAAAAGAGTTTTTTGAAAATTTTCCTTTTTGGCAAGGCGTACAAAGAGAAGATAAATTTCCATTAAACATAGGTAATCCCTTAATTAATTTATCTTTTGATAATTTCAAAATAAGCTTGGTGTTAGAGTGACCAAGGCGCCTATGCCAAAGTTTTAGTTCTTCATTTTTAGAAATAAAACATTTTAAAGTAGAATTTGAAAGATCATTAAAAGTAATCATATAAACATTATGCATCCTAGGTGCGGTGAGTACGACATCATTTGTTTTAGAATTTATAATTTTACAAAGATTTGTAGATGATTCAAATAATACATTTAAACCCTTATCACATAATTGACTAATTGAAATTAGATTATGTTTTAAACCATCTACATATAAAATATTTGAAATTGAGAAAGAATCGTTACCCACTGTACCGATGCCCATGATCCTTCCTTTACCGTTGTCACCAAATGTCACCATCCCTCCTTTCTTCATCTCAAGGCTAAAAAACTTTGCTTTGTTTCCCGTCATGTGTTTGGAGCATCCCGAGCCCAAATAGCACACGTGCTTTTTGTCCTTAGCCTGCCAACATACCTAAAAAGGAGATGAGAGTAAAGATCCAGATACCCAAGAGGTTCCTCCCATAGAATAGGTGGAAACCTTAGGCACCCAGATTTTCTATATAGCATTGCGACCCTTTTTCTTACAAGAGTTTGAGGTGTGTCCAAATAAATGACATTTGGCACACACTATAAAAGGGGATGAGACCCTTTTTGAAGATTTGGGTAAGCTCTTGCTAGAATATGAGGTAACATTTAAGTTTTTAAAATCATTATTACCAGAATTAATTTTTCTGGAATTATGGTTAACGCCGGCGTTAGGAGTTAACGTCTGGCGATAGCTTCCAGAACTATATCCAAGGCCTGATTTGTCATTCACATGGCATTGGTTGGCCAAGATCATGTCCAGAGATCTTTGTCCAACTCCGAATTTTTTAATAGCCAAATTTAAATCATGAATACGGGCTTCGAGAGCGGTGTTTTCCGTTACTAACATAACGCACCGATTCGCAAAGCTTTTCTTTCCATCCTCTATTTGAGAAAGAGAGGTTTTTAAAGTTCTTTCCAAATCCCCATTCTCCTTAGTAAGAAGTTCATTAGTGGAGTGGGATTTAGAAAGAGCTTCTTCAAGTTCTTTCACTCTTGCCAAGGAGTGATTGCACTCTTGGCAAGATACCTTTTCTTTCCCCAATTGTTTAGATAATTTTTTATTTTCTTTTAACAAAAGTTCATTTTTAGAATTTAGAAGATCAATATCTTTGAAACTTTTATCAAAAAATTTGCATGTTTGTAAATATTCAATACATAAATCATCATAAGAAGTAGGGAAAGTTACCTCAGTGTCGCTTTGGACACTGCATTCATCTTCGGATATCTTATTACTCTTTCCCATTAGGCACATGTTTGCCTCTTCTTCATCACTAGTGGATGAGCCGCTTGAAACCTCGGAGGAGGAGTCATCCCAAGTAGCCGCTTTTAGGACCTTCTTCTTCGCATTTCCCTTGTGCCCTTTTTCTTTACGCTCTTTTAGATATTTTGGGCACTTGCTTTGAATATGTCCGGTCTTTCTACAATGGCAGCACTCCGGTGGTGGTCGTTCATCATCTTCCTCGTCGCTACCTCTCTCTTTCTTTGATGAAGATCCCTTTTTGATGAAATATTTCCGAAAGGTGTTTCTCCTTTCCGGATTCTTCATGAACCTTTTGAATTTCTTCACAAAAAGGCTCTCATCGTCCTCTTCATCATCATCATCTTCATTTGCCTCCTTCTTTGACTTTAAGACCAAGCTCTTCTTCTTTGGCTCCAAGTTGTACTCTTGTTGTTGAATTTTGAGTTCAACCTCATGGGTCTTGAGGTTCCCAATAAGGCTCTCAATTTGGAGCTTTTTCAAGTCGTGCGACTCCGAGATATCCGTCACCTTTGGATTGAACTTTGGAGGGAGAGACCTTAGAATTTTTCTCACCAAGTCGCCGTTGGAGAACACCTTTCCAAGCACTTTTGAGTCATTGATGATTTTGGTGAACCTTGTGTACATAGAATCCACGTCTTCATCTGTCTCCATCCGAAATTTCTCATACTCGGATTCAAGTTGGAAGAGCTTTGAATCCTTCACCTGCGAAGTGCCTTCATGAGTAATTTCTAAAAGATTCCAAATATCATAAGCTGTTTCACAAGCACAAGTTCTATTAAATTCCGTTCTATCCAAAGCACAAAATAACGCATTCATTGCTTTAGCATTATTCTTATATCTCAACTTATCATTGTCATCCCATCTATCTCTAGGTTTTTCTATAGTGACTTCTCCAACAACAAATGTTGGTGGAGAATAACTTTGTTCTACCATACCCCAAACGTCATTATCTAAAGCAGTTAAAAACAATGCATTCTAGTTTTCCAATAATTATAATCAGTTCCAGTAAATAGTGGAGGTCTACTTATCCCTTGACCCTCCAAAAAGGCATGATCGTGATGCGCCATTATTCCCGGTTGTGAGACCGTTTTGGAATAACCTCCTATGATACCAAGTGTTGGATCTGATGGCGCCCTTAGAGGGGGGTGAATAAGGGGTTTACTGTTTTTAAATAAACTGACAGATTTTAAAGAAACAAAAAACTTTTTAGCATTAATGCTAACGCCTGGCGTTGACTAGTTAACGCCTGGCATTATCCCTCCAGAAAATATTTTGGCATAAATAAACAAAGAGATTTTACTTGCACAATTTCAAATGAAATACAAATCCAGAAAAATAGATATACTGAAAAAAAGAATTTTATATATCACAAAATGATTACAAGGATAATATTTCAATAACGCTTGAAATTGAGGCGACAAGTTGAAGATCTCTTTTTTGTTCCTTCACCGGTCCTTCTCCCAAGGACCGGTTGGCTATAGCCTATCTATCCCCAGATAAGGCCTCTAGACACCCCCTAGATCTACCCTTGACCTAGTCGCCACACACAAGGCGGCGAATTACCCCCTAAGCCGCACAAGGACCTAGTCGCCACACGCAAGGCGGCGATTTCACTACGGTTACAAGTAAATGAAAGGATAAAGATACAAATTAGAATAAAAGACTCCCTATATTGAAGAGTGCTGAAGGAGATGTTGAAGACACGCTTTGATCATCATCGGAGTTGAAATGAGCGTCCTTCTTCAAATTGACCGTTGCAAATCTCCTTCTCACTCTTGTTCCTCAATGGTGGTGTTGGGAGTTCTCTCTGAATTCGGGGATGTAATGCTCTCTCAAAAGATTGGAGTGAAGGTTTCAAAAAAAACTAACTTGAACACCGAACTCAGGTCTTTTATATAGACACGGGATCTAACGCCTGGTGTTAGGGTTAACGCCAGTGTTAAGCATCGTGTCTGGCAGTTGCTGAAGTCATGCAAAAATTTGAGACCGTGACAAAACAAATTTTCATCGAACGGAACTGATTTCGTCGAACTCGCCTTCGTCGAACGCACCCTTCGTCGAACAAAAAAACCGCCACCATCAGGATCGTGCAAACCGCCAGGAATGTGACAGAACAAACTTTCGTCGAACGGAACAATTTCGTCGAACGGAAACACTTTCGTCGAACAGAGCTTCAAATTCGTCGAACGCAGACTCAGTTCGTCGATCGGAGATTCTTGTTCATCGAACACATCTTATCGAGCGCAAATTCGTCGAGCACAGGGAATTTCGTCAAACGCAGACTCAGTTCGTCGAACGGAGATTATCGTTCGTCGAACGCAGCTTGTCGAGCGCAAATTCGTCGAGCGCAGGAAATTTCGTTGAACGGAGCTCCTCGTTCGTCAAACGCAGGTTCCATTCATCGAACGCGGCTTCCTTCTCAGCGGTTTTCTTCTCAATGGAAGTTAATGCGGGGCGTTAACAACTAACGCGGGGCGTTAGATCTCTTTCCAGAGAATCCTCAGCAAACAGCATTCTGTACATATGGTTATTTAACAATAGTACATGCACACTTATAAACATAAGCAAGATCACATACATAGTGTGATTTGTTATTCTCAAACTAAGAGATGTGGAACACAAGCTCCAACATTAAGGAGATTCGATGGTCGAATATTCATAATCTCAGGTGGGCGTACCCTCGAGAGAGGAGCATTCATAATTATGGAACATCCACGGCCAAGCCATTTTAATGTTTTGAAAAGTCGTCACTTTTACTTCTAAAAAAGACTATTTTCGTCTCAAGCTAATTCGACATCGGGCGCTATTATTATCATCGTTTAGAACTCTAGTTATACGCTTATTATCATTCGTTTTTAAAAACCCATACTAAAAACTTATTCCGATAAAATAATAGTTCGTTCCTCAAAGTAGTATAATCAACACGATCCACAGAAATATACGACCTCGATATTTTCTAAAACAAAATATCCTGTATTACTCACGATAAGGTATACTTGCATTTATTATATGATTAATTTGGATTAAAATTTAAACAAACACTTTTCAAATCCGAAACTTGAAAAACTCACATTTGTTATTTTAAAAATCAATAGAAATCGGCGTTGTAGTCAGGGTGTAATCATCAATATTTCAAAAGAAGAAAAAGACCATTACTTCTATCTTTCGATAGGATAACGGTTAGTTTCTCAAAGTAGGAATACTTGTGAAACTCTTTGAAAACACCCGCCTAACTCTAATCTTGTCATATAAAGGTTGCGCAAACCAAATTAAAAAGAAGAAACAATCCAAAAAAAATCATCAAGTTTTTGGCGTCGTTGTCGGGGAAATTAGTGTCGTTATTTGAAACAAGGAATTACTATTACTTTAATCATATATATTAAAAATATATAATATATATATATCTACATAAGAAAAAATATAGAAAAAGCCAAAACTATATAATAATTTTTATTATTAGTATATGACCCAAGGAAACTCCTCGGACGATTCGAATATCCCTTTTGACCCGGAAATCAAGCACACCCTTCCTGAGCGAGCGCCTCCGACTTCGTGATCAAAACTTACTCGAATTTCCTGAAAAGTCTGTCGGAGATAGTTACACTGAACCTATGGCCGATCAAATTCCAGATGTGGCCCCGTCGTGGACCATGGCATATTATGCCAAGCCAAATTTGGAAGATACCAGATCGAGTATTACACGCCCAACAGTGGCAAATAATAATTTTGAAATAAAATCTAGCATCATTCAAATTGTACAGCAGTCAGTCTAATTTGACGGTTTGTCGGTTGAGGATCCAAATTTACACCTTTCTAGTTTTTTGGAAATCTACGATACCTTTAAAATTAATAGAGTTACTGATGACGCTATTCGTTTACGCTTATTTCCATTTTCACTGCGGACGAAAGCCAAGGCGTGGTTGAGTTCTCTCCCCAGAGGATCCATAACCATGTGGGCATAATTGACGGAAAAATTTTTAACAAAATATTTTCCCCCGTCTAAAACCGCTAAACTACGCACAGATATCGCCTTTTTCGTTCAATACGATTCTGAGTCTCTCTATGAGACTTGAGAGCGTTTTGAAGAGTTCTTGCGTAGGTGTCCTCATCACGCGCTGCCATCCTGGCTGCAGGTCCAGACGTTTTATAATGGCTTAATTTTTTTCACACGACAAATGATCGATGCGGCCGCCGGAGGAACGTTAAACAATAAAACCCCGGAGGCCGCCCAAGCTCTGTTCGAGGAAATGGCCATGAACGCCTATCAATGGATTGCGCCTAGATCACGCCCTACTAAACCAACTGGGATATATGAAGTGGATGCCACTTCTCACTTAGCCTCTCAAGTCGAAAGGTTAAGTAAGCAAGTGGCGGAGATGACTGCTTCTTCCTCCACTCCCGCTTGGCTTAATAATAATAATAATAATAATACTTTTGTCGAAGAAACTGTAGATTACCTAGGCAACCCAGTTAGGACCCCCTTCAACCCTAATAACAATCCGTATAGTAATAATTATAATACGGGTTAGAGGAACCACCCAAAATTTTCCTGGAGCAATCCTAATAATGCTCAGAGGACGCCAATTGTAAATCCGCAAGGATTTTCGCAAGGATTTCCAAACGGATTTCAGCCTCCACCTCCAAAATCTTCTCCGCTCGAAGATATTTTTGCTAAATACGTTGCGTCCACCGAGTCAAATATCCGGAATATTACTGGATCGATTAAAAACTTGGAAAATCAGGTGGGACAGCTGGCAAAGATGGTCTCCGAGCGGCCATATGGAGCTCTACCAGGGAACACGGAGCCAAACCCCCGAGAAAATGCCAACGCCATAAACCTTCGCAGCGGCAAGGAGGTAACCTACCCAAAACGAGTTGAGTCCAAGGTATATGTTTCGACACCGACCCCTCCACCCCCTCTCTCGAAAGATAATACAACGAGTATTCTGACTGTGCCAAACATTTTTAGCCCGTCCCTTTCTTATCCCTCGAAAATAAACAACGAGCGGAAGGACGAGCATTATAAAAAAATTCTACAAATTTTAAAACAAATCCACATAAACGTTCCTTTCTGCGATGCACTCTCCCAAATGCTGAAATACATGAAATATCTTAAAGAGTTGCTTTCTAATAAAAAGTGACTCGAAGATGTTTCGCATGTTTCCCTTAACGCGGAATGCTCGGCTGTCCTCCTTAACAAATTGCCGTCAAAACTGAATGACGCGGGACGATTCTCCATCCCGTGCCTCTTCGGCAATATGTTAATAAAGTACGCTCTAGCAGACTTGGGAGCTAGCATCAACTTGATGCCTTTCTCCCTTTTCAAAAAACTTGATTTAGGCGTCCCGAGTCCGACAAAAATGAGCATCCAACTCGCGGATCGCTCGGTAAAGTACCCAATACGGGTAGCGGAGGATGTTCTGGTCAAGGTCGACAAGTTTATCTTCCCGGTAGACTTTGTCATCCTGGACATAGAGGAGGACGCTGAGGTGCCTATCATTCTCGGTCACCCGTTCCTCGCAACCTCCCGCGCGTTAATAGATGTAAGTAACGGTCGCCTCCTCCATCGGGTTGGAGACTATGAAGTTACTTTGCATATCAACCCCTCCATGCGGAACTCACTATCGAATGATAATTCTTGCTTTAATTTGGAATCCGTGTTTGAGGATGAGTGTTCTTCTCTTTCGGAATTGTTATCTTTAATGATAAACAATTCGAATCTGGCAAATCAACCTCCTTTAGATGAATTGCCGCCAGATTCGCCCTTCGAGCCTTGCGATTCGAAAGAGTTAAAAATCTCCACATCCTATGAAGAACCCCCGGTCTTGGAGCTTAAGCAACTCCCCGACCATTTAAAATATGCTTTTATAGCCGCGAACTTAAAACTTCCGGTTATAATATCATCTACTTTAACCGATTCGGAAACATCCAAATTGGTTGAGGTTTTGTCTAAACATCGTCGTGCAATTGCATGGAAAATTTCCAATATCAGGAGAATTAACCCCTCATTCTGCTCCCACAAAATTTTTCTCGAAGAAAACCCCCGCAAAACTATTCAGCCTCAACGGCGACTTAACCCGAACATGCGGGAAGTCGTTAAGACTGAAATTATTAAACTCCTCGATGCGGGGATTATCTATCCTATATCCGACAGTACGTGGGTAAGCCCCGTACAAGTCAACCCTAAAAAAGGCGGTATAACGGTCATGGCAAACACGAATAACGAATTAATCCCAACTCGAACTGTTACGGGTTGGAGGGTGTGCATCGATTACAGAAAATTAAATGATGCCACCAAAAAAGACCACTTCCCGTTGTCGTTTATTGATCAAATCCTAGAGCGTCTCTCTGGTCATACTTTTTACTACTTTCTCGATGGTCTCTCTGTAAGATCCCCCTCCCGGAACACAAAACACGGCCGAGTGGAATCTTATGCCCAGAATAGCCGCCTTGCGGAAGCGCCAGCGCACGAGCTAGCCTTCCCCACAAGACGCCTATCCTACCGGCCAAACCAACTGAACATCGCCAACCCATCAATAATAGAAAGCATTAAAGCCATGGGTTCATAATAAGTAATAAAGTCCAGAACAGTACAAAGAAAAGCAGAAAGCTACACAAACTCCTGCAAAACATCAGAGTATCAAGCTAAATGCCCCGAGGGCTACATCTCAAGCCACTCGCTCACCTCTGCCACTGACGGCATCCAAGGTACCATAGTCACCAACCCTGCACACCTGACCAGGCTGGCCTCCTGTGTTGAACGTTGCTATACCAACTAAGTGTGCTCCTAAAAAGAGGGGTGCAACAACCGTTAGTCATAAAGACTAAGTGGCTTCCCATCCGCTCCCCCGGCGACTCCAAGGCACCGGGCGGAAGGAAAGGAAGAAAAGCTGCAACATAACAGTGATATACAAAGCAGGTGACGGGGGAAAGTAAACTAGTATATACACAAATTCTAAGCTACACAAGTGTAAAAGGGCTAATCTAATCATGTATAAGCAGGAGTATAATAAAGGTGTACAGCAGTAAATAAATAGTAAGTAAAGTAGGTAAAGCGAGGCAGTAAGAACAGTAGCGACAAGTAATCAATCTCGTACCCTAACTTATATGAATGCCCATACAAACTTATAAGTTAGGATTTCCAGGAATTATAACTCATCATATAAAAGAGCCCATACTAATTTATATGATGAGGATCTGCAAGTGCGTATGCTATGCTATGCCATGAATGTTTTATGCAATGAAACTCACACACACGACTCTATGCGCATAGATCTTTGTAGTTCCCTCTGTTTGAAAGGAAGCCAACCTCTCGGGTACCAACCGCTGTGACACACGGTGGTAGCGGACCGGGCTGTCCACTCCTAGGCGGGTATACACTCTACCAGGCCTAGACCGCACGTACGCCTCGACGCTAAACAACCGCGGAGCTCTGCGTACTCTTTGCTGGAGTCCACCAGACTGTGAGCCAAGTGAGAGGTGTAATCAGGGAACTGCCGTCCCGACACACAGCCAAGTTGGCCCCTTAGACCCCTACACACCCGCTAAGTCAACGTACCGCGGTCGGAGCGACGACCTGCTTTGTACCGAAGACCTGCCACATTTCTGAGAATGTTACCGGGATAATCATACCCTCGAGGTTCCCGCTCGACTAACCGGGCACCACAATCCTGCCACTCCCACAACTGGGAGGAGATACATAAATCCAATCTTACCCTACTATGGCTACTCTTGCCTACTTTAATTGTTATTGCAATTTAGGGTTAATCTTGGACTTCCCGAGGTACTCCCGGTGAAGGGCTCTCATCGGTACTAGGGGACGCAATGGGCTCAACCCCACCATCCTCCTCAAGACAATTACTTTGGTTGGTGGTTAACATTTGGTTCACCCTTCATCATTTCATATAGTTAAAGTGACTTAGCTCATTTCCCGTTCCACCCAATCGGGTTGGACGTACCTTCATTCCTTCTACATTAACGCTAGCACCACCCCACAAGTAACCCTAGGATTGACCCTCCTTGAGTCCTTGTGTGCTATAACTCAATTACTGATTGTATACAACTTCTAAACACTACTTAGTGGTCTGAATTATCTAAAACAAAAAAATTCTGTTTTTACTATACGCAGACCATAATTTGAACTAACCATCAACCCCATAAGGGAACCCTTCTAAAAAGTCATCACCAAGGTCTCTAATAATTATCCTAGGCTCTCTCTCTCTGACCTTAATGAGATATGTTCCAATTTCAATAATTTTCCATATTAAATTGGTATTTAATATAATTTTAAGTAGTTAAGGCTTTAAGTCACATTACACATGAACTACCCTCAAAATGCTTCTTCATGCTTCATGAGAATTATCAGTAAGATAATATTCCATATCATGGTGGTTCACTGAGTATCATGACCCTAGGATGTCATTTGGCCTACTACATCATCATAATTGTATAAATACCAAAATGCCACTATAATTAGGAAAAATAGTAATTCACTTCTGAAAAATCTACAAAAATTACCAGGTGTCCAAATGGGGACCTAGAGTCCACTGCCAAAAGATTGTGTCATTACCATGTGTTCTGGTATTTTAAAATGACTAAACATCCAAAGACGGCAATTATCAATTTCTACATGGGGTACAAGAAATAAAATTCAACAAGCTTCCAAACAATTATCATGGGCATATATTAACCTAAAACTACAGATATCCAAGTATCACATCATAGCCCCATGATTTGATATTTTAAAAAGATTTAATATTCAAGGGGTGTAAATTCCAATTTCTACATGAGGTACAAGAAATAGAATTCAACAAGCTTCCAAACAGTTTAACATGGGCATATATTGACCTCAAACTACAGATAACCAAGTATCACATCATAGCCCCATGATTGGATATTTTAAAAGATTAAATTCCCTTAAGCTAGCAATCACTTAAAACTTCCTATACAAGGAATAATGCTTCCATAACTCATAAAAAAATTACCATAGCCTTATTTCACCCTAGTTCAGCCACTGATAGTATATCAAAGTCATACGAGGTCATATGACCTTGCATTTTATTTTATTAAGGAAAAAGGTGGCGATTTCATTTATTAGGGAGAAAAGTACTTATGTGCCTCTAACAAGTCTCATGATGATTATCCTAGCCCTATAGCACTATTCCCTACCTAGGGATGAAGTTTGGTTGTCTAAATATGTGTTTAGGTCCTAGTTGCTTCATTAAGGCCCAAAAGGGCAATTAAGTAATTTTAGAGGTATGGGCTAGGGTTTTTGGTCTCCATTGCTCCAATCACCCATTGATGATGAGCAAGACCCTACACAATCCCTAAGCCCCATTACCACTGGATTTGGATAAGCCCTTAAAGCTAAGCACCAAAATCCATAAGCCACCAAGACTAAGTGGTTTTCAAACCTAGGGCATCAAAATGTCCCTTGGGGGTTCACCATTAAGATGAACTCCAATTGTCCTCAAATTTGAAACAGAGGCTACTCATATACATATCTACATGCCACCAAAAATTTGGGGCCATTAGGGGTGATTACACCCACTAATTATTCTTAGGTCAATTTTCTAAGCTATGATCAAAACTATAACAAAAGTGCCCTAAACATACAAATATTTGGGCACAGGGTAGGCCTAGGGTGGGCACTAATGTGGCCAAAATTTCAAACCCATAGGCCCACCTATTCAAAAGATATTATGGTTTAGTGGGCTAACCCCACCTAGGACCAGCCCTATGAAAAAGGCTCCTCTGGGGTCTACAGACCTCCAAATGCCAAAATCTTAGTTTCCAATGAAACTAGACATTTAGGGCTACAATAGTGTGTCTCACACCATAACATAAGTTACCCATATCAAGCATTGGGTATCCACCCGCATGCTGACCTATAATGGAGCTAATATCTTTATCATAGACTACTAATGCCCTAAACATAAAATTCTTTTTAAACTCGGCTATGTAAGAGTGAAAGAAAATTGCAGTTATTAAAATAAAAATACTAGCACACATCTTAAGCACAGCAGACGATCACCTCATCGTCTACCTCCAGCCTAGGGCTGTGATCTGCCCAACCAGAAATATAACACATCTCTTCGTCGGCCACCAAAAACCCCAAACCGACCGACTAACACCGCCACCACCTTCCTCGCTTTGAGGTACATCGACGGGTGACGTGTTAGCGGTCGGAAGTGGCCGGAACATTTACCCGGAACATTTATTTCAGGCCGTCTCTTCACGGCTTGCTCTCCAATCGACTCTATTGAGATCGATATCTCACCTAGTGTGATCTAGGAAACTAGCACCAAGGGAGAGGGGAGGAAGCTCACTGAGTATCCATGCATGCAACCCAATAGCCGCGTATGCGGCATTTGTCCGTCGCTCCCGGTCATGGTCGGATCTCACCGATCCGGATCTCGTCGGACGTTGCCGAAGTGGTAACGACCTCTTTGAGTGGGTTGTTTTGGTTTTCGGACGTGAAGCTCGCCAGTTTGCCGGATCTGAAATGGAGAAGCTCGGCAAGGTGATTTCGGTTTAAGTCTCATTGGAGATGGGGGAAAATAAAACAACACAGCGAGAGTGAGGAGGCGTGAGATTGGTTGGATGGGGCTGGGGTGTTTCATCTGGACAGAAAAATGAGAGGGAGAGAGAGAGAAGAGAAATGGGAGTGGCTGGAGGAGGAGGCTCACGGGAGGGGGAGTTGCTGGAGTTGCTTGCCGTGCGGAGCTTGCCCGAGCCGCAAGGAGGAGAGCAGGGGCGGACGGAGGAAGCTTGGTCGAGGATTTGGTGGTGGTCGGCCATGGCGGATGAGAGATGGCTCGAGATGGAGGGAGGAGTTTCGGCCATGGATGCTTTATAGCTCGCCGGATATAGGTTGGTCACGGCCTTGTTGTGCGGAGAAGGTGCGCTGGAGGAGGAGGTCGCCGGCCCTAGAGATTGGAGATCGGACTGGCTCTGGTTTTCCGTCGTTAAGGAGCTGGGGAGGAGGAGATCGGGTAAGTGGCTTTCTAACCTAAGTTTATAATGTGTACATATATATAATATATATTATATATTAATAATAATAATAATACTATTATTATTATTATTGTTATTAATGCAATTAAACGCTCGCGCAACGCTCTAGAATGCTCGGAATTTATCCCAGACGGGCTCGTTACGACCTTCTCGCCGATACGCATCTATCGGAACAGACCACGATCAAATCCGAGTTCGTCTGCTCATTTTACGCTCTCCGGAGCGTTTACGGCCTAATTTATGTAAATGTCAAAAACCCTTCAAATGACGCCAGAATCACAAACAGATAGATTCGTTGAACTCGTACAATTATTACGAGTCTAACAAGATGGACTGCGGTCAATTGCGAGGTTGTTTGGTCAATTTCACCATTTTGGATAAATATGATATTCGCAGACCACATTAATAAATTCACTGATTCTCATCAAATCGAGTGCGGACAGTTTTGTTGAACTCGTATAGGCTTCACGAGTCTAACAAAACTGACTGGGGTGAATACTGAGACCGTCTGTTGTATATCGCCTTTTGGATAAATATGCTATTCGCAGACCGTGTCATTTGAGCTAACGTACGCACTATAATTCCTTCAAGGCGGTACGCCTCCTTCGAGTTTTATTTCTCAAATTATACTCTCCGGACAGCTCGGATCCCGATTCAGCAAACATCGAGACGAGGAATAGAAATGGTATTCGCCGCGTTCGTCGAGTGCACTCCTCCGGCTCAGGTGCAAGTCGGGCCCCCAATACACCACGAGCTCGAGTCAACTCGCTCGACTCAAAAAAATGTGCACAAGGGGTCTATCTCGAATCGGGATGTTACACTCTCGGGATTTTTCCAAATCCCTATTTCTCCCGAGGACCAAGAAAAAATGACTTTTACTTGCCCTTTCGGCACCTTCGCATATCGAAGGATGTCGTTTGGCCTCTATAACGCACCAGCTACATTCCAAAGATGTATGCTGGCAATATTTGGCGAGCTAGTAGAAGACATAATGGAAGTCTTCATGGATGACTTATCCGTCTTTGGAAGCTCTTTTACAAATTGTCTAAAAAATTTAGATAGAGTCCTCCAGCGGTGCGAAGAGACGAATTTAGTTTTAAACTGGGAGAAATGCAATTTCATGGTCTGAGAGGGTTTAGTCCTCGGCCATAAGATTTATTCCAAGGGGATGGAGGTCGATAGGGCCAAAGTTGCCATAATTGAACAACTTCATGCTCCTTCGAACGTAAAATCTATTCTAAGTTTTCTCGGCCATGCGGGTTTTTACAGGCGGTTTATACAAGATTTTTCTAAAATAACGAAACCGCTTACCCACCTCCTGGAAAAGGATTCCCCATTTATTTTTGATACTGCCTGCGTAGAGTCATTTAATTTTATAAAAAATCAACTTATCAATCTCCAATTATGGTGGCGCCAGATTGGTCCCTTCCATTCGAGATAATGTGCGGCGCGAGCGATATTGCGGTAGAAGCCGTACTAGGCCAACGCGTAAATAAATATTTTCATCTAATATATTACGCTTCTCGCACACTCACAGCCGCATAGGCTAACTATACAACGATGGAAAAGGAACTTCTTGTCGTTGTCTTTGCTTTTGATAAATCCAGACCTTACGTAACACTTTCACACGTAATCGTTTTCACTGATCACCCCGCCCTAAAATATATTTTGGCCAAAGTTGATGCCAAACCCCGCTTACTTCGATGGATCCTCCTTTTACAAGAATTTGACTTAGAGATCTGGGATAAGAAGGGGGCTGAAAATTTAGCAGCCGACCACCTCTCACATTTAGAACACCCCATCGCGGAAGCGCTCGTCGAACCCGAAATAGACGATAGATTTCCGGATGATGCGCAAATCTTAGCACACCGCTATAGGCGGTAGCAAGACTGTGGCACGAAACGGCAGTGTACCGATCGTTCAAGTAATAATATGAGGAAGTAAATCCCCAAGTATCGAATCTCTCAAGGAACACAGTAAGGTTGAGTTTACTATTGAGGCTGGACTTGAGATTGAAGTCCTTTAGTCGGATGGGTGCGAAAGTGGGTGATTTGGTTTGTGGAAAATAAAGAAAAACAACTATAACTACTCCTATGCAATGCCGTTATGCAATGCTTCGCTTGGCGGGATGGAGACTAGGCAGGCCTTGAGCGCACTGTGTCGCAAGGGCGGATGGACGAGTAGGCAAGCGGAATCAAACTGTGCAGGCCTTGAGCGCGCTGCTTTGTTAGGCAAATGAATTACACGGGCCGCTATGCCACGCTTCGCTAGGCGGATGGACGAGTAGGCAAACGGATGGAATGGTTCGCACCGGCGGAGTCGGAATGGATTACACGGGCCGCTATGCCACGCTTCGCTAAACGGATGGAAGAGTAGGCATATGGATGAGGGTCGCAAGCACCTCGTCGACAAGCACGCCACTAGCAATTGCTAGTGCGGCACACGAACACGATAGCAGAATGGAAAATGGACGGGGGCGCTCCTCACTTGCATAGACCACAAGATAATTTCACATAGACATTAAATGTACTAAAATGCAATATAAGGGTTTTGCAATCATAGTTCATACACACACGATATTATGATATAAAATACTACAAAATAGAGGGGGTGAGATTACAACTAAGGCACGAAGTCTTGTCGGGATTCACGGTTGGAATCAAGGGTTGTCATGCCTTGTCTGAGCTCGGTCCACTACTGACGTCCGGGGTACGGAGAGGAACTGTCACTTCCTTCTAGTTGACCCGTCTTCTTCGTAAATCGCCTTTGGCCACGATCTCGCTGGAGAACTCCAAGGATGCAACAAGTTGTATCTTGAAATGGAGCTTTGGAGGTTCACAAACAATGGAGGAGGCCGAGAGGATACTCCGGCTCAAGATTGGCGTGAAGAACAAGCCCGGAGCACCTCCTGAAGGTGGGCGGCGATGGACGGCGAAAAGGGCGCGGAACTGGAGCTCTGGGAGCGGGGAAAACGATCTTCCTTGAATAGGGCAAGACCTGCGGCTTAAATAGAAATTCTGTCAGAAAATGGTCACGCACGGTCGAACGCATGACCGTGCGCAGACCGTGCGTTATTAAATGATAAAACTTGACTTGAGGAAAACGCTGCGCCGCCCATGTGTTTTGATTATGCACGATCAACACCGCCCGTGCGTACAAACGCACGGGCAAAATCTGACGCTCTGAAATCAAGAATACACAGGTCGACCGTGCGTTTTACTCACGCACGGGCAAACCGCCCGTGCGTAAAAATGCACGAGTAGACTCCGACGCTCCGTTTTCTGCCCAGGCACAAACGCACGACCGCAACCGACAGTGCGTCAAGGAAACGCACAACCGTGCGATATGCACAGACATGAATTCTGAGGAACACAGGACGATCAGGTCACCTGCATACAAAGCAGCCCAGCTGGGAATACCTCCAGCACCAAATAAACACAAAAAATAGATTGGGGAGTGATGCGCGAATCCTTGCACACCGCTATAGGCGGTAGTAAGACTGCGGCACAAAACGGCAGTGTACCGATCATTCAAGTAATATAAAATGGGAATGAATCCCCAAGTATCGATCTCAAAGGAACACAGTAAGGTGGAGTTTATTATCAAGGAAGGACTTGAGATTGAAGTCCTTTCGAGCGGATGGATGCGGAAATGGGGGATTTGGTTTGTGGAAAATAAAAGAAAACAACTTAAACTACTCCTATGCAATGCCGTTGTGCAATGCTTCGCTTGGCGGGATGGAGACTAGGCAGGCCTTGAGCGCGCTGCGTCGCAAGGGCGGATGGACGAGTAGGCAAGCGGAGTCGAACTGTGCAGGCCTTGAGCGCACTGCTTCGTAGGGCGAATGGATTATACGGGCCGCTATGCCACGCTTCGCTAGGCGGATGGAAGAGTAGGCATACGAATAGAATGGAGAGAACGACGGAATGAGGGTCGCAAGCACCTCTTCGCAAAGCACACCACTAACAATTGTTAGGGCGGCACAACACAACCAACAATCCACACCACAAGGCACACCTCAAAATGATAAGCAAGAATACCCAAATCACATAGACATAATCAAGTATAAATGCTAATAATCAAAACACACTTCATCAAACATATAAGAAATCCAACTAAGCTATCACTACAAGGGGAGGTGAGTGTGCGAAATTGACCGACTCCGAAGTCTTGTTGAGGGTTCACGGAAGGAATCGTCGGGTTGTCAATCCGCATCAAAGCTCGGTCCTCGACTGCGTCCGGGGTAGAGAGAGCTGTCACTACTCTCCAATGGACCCATCTTCTTCGTGTCACGAACCGGTGGAATGATCACACAAGCTGCTCCGATCTTGAAGAAGAAGGCTAGGTTGATTCCCTTCTTGAAGCTCTTGGATGAAGGAGATGGCCGAGAGGAAGCTCCGGCGAGGATTTGGCGTTGAAAGTTTGCCCGGAGCTCCTCCCTAAGGTGTGCGGTGAAGAAGGAGGCGAAACCCTGCAAAAAGGGCGGAAAACGGCGTAGTTGGGCGGAAGAAATGCGGCGATTCCGACCTAAATCGTGAGCAGGAATATTTATAGGCGCTGGAATAAACAGTGCGCACGGTCATTGGCGCACGACCAGTGGTTGTGCGCGCTGGAATCCTGTGATCGTGCGCCTGCCTGGGCGGAGCCTGCAATGTAAGAAATTTATAAAATAAAATATTCGCACGACCAGTGGCGCACGACCAGTGGTCGTGCGCATTATCGTAAGTGTTCATGCGCATTGGTCGAGACAGAACTCATAAAATGGGGGTTAAGTGCTCACGATCAGCGGCGCACGACCAGTGGTCGTGCGCAATAGAACCAGTGATCGTGCGCAGTGTTCCTGTACAGAATTGTACCAGGAACACCTGCACGACTCCTGTTCCAGCATACAACACCAATCTAGCCACTGAAGGTGGCACTTAACAATGCATGAAAACTAATAACGAAGATAAACAAGAAATAACACCAAAACGGGCCTAGAAGTGCACATAGCATGGAATAACAAATATGAGCGAAAACATGCCTAAAATGTAGTGCATAAACTAGAAAATCGGCCCAGATGAGTCCATATATGTGTATATAATTGGGACTCATCACACCCCCAGACTTACCTGTTTGCGCGTCCCGAGCAAACAAATTCTAAGCGAACGGGGAAAGAAAAGTAGATGGCTTAAAATTACAATACAGAGTACCATGCGAAGTCGCATGCTCACGTGCATAAGAAAAATAGTAGAGAAGATTTCTGATTATATAAACAGTTTATATATTTCTAAAAGAGTAAAAGCATATTAAAACTACTCAAAATGGTGAACAACGGTGAATCATTTGGTCATGCATACGGAGAAAGTAAACCAAGCGCTGAGACGAGCATTGCTCAAGATCAGGATGCGGGACAAACTCCACTGAAATCCATCAGTGTCGGTGACCATAAGCTTGCCCGGTCACATTCTCCCCATGACACTAGATTGGTTCAAGGCGTGAGTCAGTAGGACTTTCAGGTTTTAATTGAGGCTTGGGTTACGGTGAG
This sequence comes from Dactylorhiza incarnata, assembly GCA_033032865.1. Lineage (NCBI taxonomy): Eukaryota > Viridiplantae > Streptophyta > Magnoliopsida > Asparagales > Orchidaceae > Dactylorhiza > Dactylorhiza incarnata. The sequence goes on from JAWHQI010000067.1 coordinate 1,809,896, forward strand.
GTAAACAATGATAAACAAAATGGCTTATAACACATAACCCAAACGAGCTTTAAAAGTAACTACCCGCGCCCCAAAATCGAATGCAAATGCACCACACCCCTGTTGGATCGTATAACGCCCTTAGAGGGGGGGTGAATAAGGGTGTGTTTAAAAAATTAATTTTTTACTTAGTAATTTTTAAAGAGATTTTACTTTACTAAAAAATTACTTCTAAATACTTTCAAACCAATGCAATTTTAGTATTAAACCAAAACACAAATTTCTAAGATAAAGATTATGCCATCAAATATGTAATTAAAGAAAAAAACATAATTATATTAATCATGAAATTTGAGTACAATAAAAATGATCTTAACAATGCTTAAGATCAAGGCACAATTATATTAATAAAAAATTCTACAATTTTGGTTTACCAATCCTTCTCCCAAGGATCGGAAGGCTATCGCTTGTCTCTCCCAAGACCAAGCCCAAGCCTATCCTCTAGATCTTCCCAAGATCTAGACGTAGCACACAAGGCCACGATTTCCCACCAAGCCACGCAAGGACTTGGACGCTCCGCACAAGGAAGCAATTTTCCCCTAAGCCGCGCAAGGACTTAGACGCCGCACGCAAGACGACGATTTCTCTACCAATACAAAATGAAAAGTATGTGAATGAGAATACAATATGAAAAGAACAACTCCCTAGAAAATCAGATCTCTGAACGGATTGTTGAAGCCTCGAGATGATTGATGATGTAGAAGCGCGCCCGATCTCGTCTTCAATCTTCAATCCTTCTTTGCACAAATGGGAGTTGAGGAGGTTCTGGAGCTCTCTGGTTCGTATGCACTCAGAAAGGGACTGGAGTTATCAAAAGCTTGGAATGCACGAACCAAAGGAACCAATTTATAGAAATTCACTGTCGCCTGGGCGACAGTGACTGTCGGAATTTTCTGACAGCGCTAAACTGCCGCTGGAGTGCCGTCGTGGGTGGAGTCGTGGGCAGTTGTTGTAACCGCCGAGCTGTCGCCTGGGCGACATCGATGTCGGATTTCCGACAGCGCAAAACTGCCGGTCGTGGGTGGAGTCGTGGGCAGTTGTTGTAACCGCCGAGCTGTCGCCTGGGCGACATCACTGTCGGATTTCCGACAGCTCAAAACTGCCTTTCGTCGATCTGCCGTGGAGGGAAGTAGTTGTAACTTCTCTGCTGTCGCCTGGGCGACAGTGGCTGTCGGAATTTTCCGACAGTGAAATTTTCCCACATTCAATTTTAGCTCCAGTAGAAATGTGAACATCGCATACCTGTTATCTGCACACCATTAATAAAAATAGAATCAAATACAAACGGGACTTTGTTATTATCAAACCGGAGGAGTGCGAAACGCATGCTCCAACAATCTCCCCCTTTTGATAATACAAATCCGTATAAAAAGAAATCATGTCTATTTAGATTGTTGATTTTAACCTTTGGTGTGTGCACAAAAATAACATGATATATTTTTCTTAAAAATAAATAATCTACCTCTAGATGAAAGCTCCCCCTAAATGAATGCTCCCCCTAAATATATGCTCCCCCTAAATATATGCTCCTCCTAATAATATGATGTATTGTGTAGGTGGAATATTTAGGTGTAATAGATTTGTGATTGTTCTTTTTATACTTTTAATTCCCCCCCTTTTGATATTAGCAAAAGTTAATATTAGATAAAAGAGTAGTTCTTAAGGGAATGGATATAGGATATAGAAAGAAAGAGTAAGCGGAAGCACTGTTTTGTGGAAATGATTGAAGTCCATGAAATAATAGGAATATGTCATAGTATGAATAAACTCATGAAGTGACGGTATAGCCATATGAAGTAATGAAAGAAAATAACTTAAACATGAGTAAGATCATTTGAAAGTATCATAGAAAGACACAATAGTGTATAGAATTATGGAATATTTTCGGTCCAATTCTCATGAGATGAATATTTATATAACATAATGATGTGTACATGTGATACTTAGATCAAACATATGAAGTTATTTAATTTACATGATCATTGAAATGTAGAACATAATAAAAGCATATAAAGTCAACTTTGACTTTGAAGATATAGCACAAGATGATTAGAAAACCATTTTTCTTTTGCACAAGACACTTTACAATTCTGTCCAAGGTGCTTAACCTCACAATGCTCATTAAGACTTATCAGGAGGGTAAGTAGTGCTTGGTGGAGTATCCTTGTCTTTATTTTAAATTTTTGATCACAGATGTGATATCTTAATTTTGATATTGATATTTTTTTTGTAATTGACCAAGGATCTCCGAATTCACTTGAATCGCAAAAGATGGTGGAATTTTGGTGTGCTAACAAATCAAGGGTGAAAGTTGTATTTAAGAAGTGCTATTTTATTATGTTAAAGCAAATATGATCCATGTATATATTAAAGAAGTAGACATATGTATTGATCAAAAGAAGTGAACGTGATAGTTCATTATGATAGATAAACAATTTCTCATACTTAGAGGCATGCGAAAACAATTTCCAATGGTCTAAACAACTAAGTAGAAGTGTCAATACGATGATAGCTTGGAAATGAAATCATATAAACATGTAAGTCATTTTTTTTAAATAAATAGCACATGGTTTGTCATCAAGTCATGAGGTGAAGCATTAATAATGACATATAACTATTGTAAATCATCAAAGGAACCCAAAATTGAAGTTTTGTCAAAATGGGAGCTGTCGGAAATTTCCGACAGTCACTGTCGCCTGGGCGACAGCCAAAAATATAAATAGGGCTGGGGACCGAGTCAAACCCTATTGTGCATCATTTCCTGGAGTTAAAAATGAGAGGAAGGTTGTCGGAAGTCGGCGACATCCCTAGATCTAAGGTATGGATTTTTGATTTTGATGTTTTTAACTCAAAATTTTTTAGGAATTTGTGATTTTGATAGTAGAGAAGAAGGAAAATGTAGTTTTCATTTTGATTTTTGATGAATGGTGTAGGTTTTTTAAAAAAAAAATTGATTTTTAAAAATGTAGATCTAGTTTAAAACAAGTGGATCTTGTTGGATCTTTGTTAAAAATGTTATGATTGTTTGATTCTTGTGGTTGAAGGTTTCCATTTGTTCATTCTTTAAAGGATTTTTGTAGATCTAGTTTAGTGAAGAAGGTTGAAGATGATGAATAGTAAAGGATTTGGAGAATATTTTGATTTGAAAAACATATATATATTTTTTTTTCTTAACTTGATGTTGAAATAATATTGATTTTGAGTAGATCTGGAAGTGTATGTAAAAATTTTCGAGAGAAGTTCACTTGGAGAGCTGTCAGAAATTTCCGACAGTCACTGTCGCCTGGGCGACAGTGTTCCAGTGCACAACACATGTGTAATCTAAATTTTTTTGTTATTTGCAGAATGGCTTCCAGTTCCAAAGCTCGAAGGAGTACTTCGGAAGATGCACATAGTTCATATCAAGTTTTTCCTGGGGTGGAGAAAGCTATTGTTGGAGTTGCGAAATATATTGAATTTGATTCGCCGAAGCATGATCATATCTATGATCGGCTTGCGAATGCAGGTATTCTCTCAATAATCTCACCAGAGGGGTTTTCTTCCTTTTTCATTCGTGAATTTTATAACCATTTGGAAGACCCAAATTTCACTGAATTGGATGGAGGAGTGAGATCAAGGATCCAAGGTCAACATGTGGAAACAACACATGTTGATCTAAGAGAGGAATTCGGACTAGTGATGAGTGAAAATGTGCCTGATATAGTGGAGAATTATCGAAAAGATAGAGATTGGACCCTTGTAAACATGAGTTTACATGGGAATCAAAAGAAGACTCTTACCACTGAAGTTGCATCACTCACTCCGGATGCTTTCTTAGTTCAAGATATATTAAGGAATTCAGTGATGTTGAAGAGTGGAGATACAAGAAGTATTACGGCTCAGTTGACCCTCTTTACATACTACATTATGGAGGATGAGCTTTTTGATGTGGCGGACTTCATACTCTCCCAGATTAGGTATGCGTATAGATTAAAGCATCCAAGATGGGTGAAGGTTCATACGCTGCCAATGGGGGCGGTAATTCAACGTGTACTCTATAAGAAGTATGGATGGATAGTGCAAGGTTCTTATTTGGATGATTGTTATCCGGAGATAATTTATATAGGTTCAATGAAAGTGAAGAAGCTGCAGAGAAAAGCCCATCCGGGGATTGAGATTAAAGAGCCGACCTTTTCTAGGGGAGGTTCACTAAGGGAGTCCATTGATGATCTACGTGATTCATTAGAGGATCACAAGAGGGAAGTGAAGAAGGACCGTAGTCGAATGCAGAAGTTAATGAAGTTTCTCGTCAAAGGTCTGAAGTTGAAGCCAACTCCGGAGGAAGAGGCCGAATGGCAGGTTCCGGACGAAGAACCGCCACGCCAATCGGTGAGGCGGACTCGCTGTGGTAAAGCCGTGAGACGAGGACCTCCAGAAGATTGTCCAGAGAGCAGCGGGGCTGGTTATGAAGATTCAGAGTAGTTTCTGCAGGATGCTGCTGCTGGGAGATGTCGGAAATTTCCGACATCCACTGTCGCCTGGGCGACAGTGAACTTCTTCAGATCTATTTCTGTTTAATGAACTTTATCCTTATGTGGTTTTCTACTGTTTTTATTTGAACAATATTGATGTAATATTAATGATGTTTGAATATTTTTTAAGTCTTTTGAAATTTTATTGTTTGATTTTTAAAAATTAGGATTTTTCTTTTTAAATTGTTTAGGTTTTGTGATAAAATTTTTTTTTTTTAATTTTATAGGCTTTAAATATTGATATATTCATTGTGAAATGTCTAAAATTCCCAATTCTAGCCTAAGCATAGAAAAACGGGAATCCGGTAACGGCTTAGTGAATATATCCGCTAGTTGATTTTCCGTGCCTATAAAGTTGATTTTTATATTACCCTTCTTGATATGATCCCTTATAAAATGATGTCGGACATCTATATGCTTAGATCTAGAATGTAATACGGGATTGTTAGTTAAGTCTATAGCACTTTTATTGTCACACTTTAATTCTACACTACTTTGTTGCATGCCAAAATCTTCTAATGTTTGTGACATCCAAAGAGCTTGGGCACAACAACTACCTAGTGCAATATATTCGGCCTCGGTAGTTGAGAGGGCAACAGAATTCTATTTCCTACTCGACCATGAAATAAGTGAAGGGCCGATAAAGTGACAAGTGCCACTTGTGCTTTTCCTATCTAAAGAACATCCCGCATAATCGAAATCCGAAAAACCATGTAAAATAAAAGAATCATCATGAGGATACCATAAACCTAATTTTGATGTTCCTATGAGATATCTAAAGATACGTTTCACCGCTTTTAAATGTGACTCTTTAGGATTAGCTTGAAATCTATCACATAAACAAACGGCAAACATAATATCAGGTCTAGATGCGGATAAATACAATAAAGACCCTATCATACTTCTATAAAGGGTTTGTTCAATTGAAACACCACTTTCATCTTTTCCTAATTTTAGTGAAGTACTCATAGGAGTGTTTGCATGCTTAAGATTTTCAAATCCAAATCTTTTTAACATATCATGAATATATTTGGTTTGACATATAAAAATACCATCATGTTTTTGTGTTATTTGAAAACCTAGAAAATATGAAAGTTCTCCAACCATGCTCATTTCAAATTCATTTTTCATAATTTGAACTACTTCATTACACAACTCTTCATTAGTGGCTCCAAAAATAATATCATCAACATAAATTTGTAAAATAACTAAATCATGATCAATTTGCTTAATGAAGAGAGTAGAATCAGCACTTCCTATTTTATAATCGTGCTTTAACAAATATTGAGTTAATCGATCATACCAAGCACGAGGCGCTTGTTTTAATCCATAAAGCGCTTTATCTAATTTATAAACATAATTTGGATATTTCTCATTTATAAAGCCAGGGGGTTATTCTACATAAACCTCTTCTTTTATATACCCATTTAAAAATGCGGTTTTGACATCCATTTGATATAATTTAAATCCTTTAAAACAAGCAAATGCAAGAAATATTCTAACCGCTTCTAATCTTGCTACGGGTGCAAAAGTTTCATCAAAATCTACCCCTTCAATTTGTGCATAACCTTTTGTAACTAATCTGGCTTTATTTCTAACAATTCTAGATTCATTATCCATTTTATTTTTAAAAATCCACTTAACACCAACTACAGGACGATTTTTGGGTCGTTCTACAAGATTCTAAACCTTATTACGTTCAAATTGATTAAGTTCTTCATTCATAGCTAAAAACCAAAATTCATCATTTAAAGCGGTGGAAACATCTTTTGGTTCTATTTCAGAAACAAAACAAAGGTTTGAAAATAAAACATGTAGCGATGAACAAGTACTAACCCCTTTTTGCGGATCTCCAATGATAAGCTCCTTTGGATGATCCTTTGAGAATTTCAATTCCCTTGGAGGCACATATCCTTCTCTTTCTTCTTCTTCTCTATCTTCTTCTCCTCTTTCTTCTTCTCTTTCTTCTCCTTTTTCTTCTTCATTTTCTCCAAGTTCTTCTTCATCATTCTCCATCGTGGGAAGGAGTTCATCTTCTTTTCCTGTAATTTTCTTTTCTACACATGAAGCAAACTCATCAAACCTAACATGAATAGATTCTTCAACTATTTTTGTTCTTTTATTAAAAATTCTATAAGCTTTACTAGTTGAAGAATAGCCAATAAAAATACCTTCATCACATTTTTCATCAAATTTTCCTAAGGAATCTTTAGAATTCAAAATAAAACATTTACAACCAAAAACTTTGAAATAAGAAACATTTGGTTGTTTACTAAATATTAATTCATAAGGAGTTAATTTTAAAATAGGGCGAAGCATTACTCTATTAATTACATAACATGCCGTGCTAACCGCTTCAGCCCAAAAAGATATTGGTAATTTAAATTCAGATAACATCGTACGGGCTAACTCTTGAAGAGTTCTATTTTTCCTTTCCACTACACCATTTTGCTGTGGTGTGCGTGGAGCGGAAAATTCATGTTTAATTCCTAACTCCGTACAAAAAGAAATAAACTTTTCATTTTCAAATTCTCCTCCATGATCCGATCGTATGCGTTTAATTTTTAACTCCAATTCATTTTGAATACGCAAACATAATTTTGAAAATTCTGAAAATGCTTCGGATTTTGAGGTTAGAAATAAAGTCCAACAAAAACGAGAATAATCATCAATCAAAACAAATGTGTATTTTCTACCTCCTAAGCTAGAAATTCCAATTGGCCCAAATAAGTCCATATGTATTAATTGAAGTGGCCTAGTGGTAGAAATAATGTTTTTACTTTTGAAAGATGATTTTGAAAATTTTCCTTTTTGGCAAGGCTCACATAGTGAAGAAGATAAATTTCCATTTAGCAAAGGTAAACCTTTAATTAATTTATCTTTTGAAAGTTTTGAAATTAACTTAGCACTAGCATGTCCAAGTCGCCTATGCCATAAATCTAATTCATCATTTTTTGATAGAAAACATTTCAAAGTAGAATTTGAAAAATCAAGAAATTTAATCATATATACATTATGACATCTAGGTGCGGTAAAAACAATTTCATTTGTTTTGGAATTAATAATTTTGCACAAATTTGTAGAAGATTCAAATAAAACATTTAAACCCTTATCACATAATTGACTAATGGAAATCAAATTATGCTTTAATCCTTCTACAAATAAAACATTTGAAATTGAAAAATTTTCGTTACCCACAACACCGATGCCGATGATTTTTCCTTTTCCATTGTCACCGAATGTAACAACTCCTCATTTCTTCATCTCGAGGCTAAGGAACTTCCCTTTATTGCCCGTCATGTGCTTTGAATAACCCGAGTCCAAGTACCACACGTCTTCTTTGTCCTTAGCCTGCCAACATACCTAGAAAGAAGAGTTGAGTAAAGATCTGGTTACCCAAGTGGTTCCACCCATAGCATAGGTAGAAGCCTTAGGCACCCAGATTTGTTTAATTTTAGTTTTTCCTTCCTTCCAGCAAGAGTCCGTAGTGTGACCAAATCTATTGCATTTGGCACATGTAATGTATTTAGAGGAGTATAACTTTTCTGGACTTTTACTGGATGAGGATGCAGTATTTATCAGTTCATTAATTTTAGAATTTTTAAAAGTGAATTTTCTGGACTTTTCACTGTCGCCGGCGACAGTGGTTGTCGTCGGGCGACAGCTTCCAGATGTGTATCCGAGCCCAAACCTTCCAGATCCATGGCGTTGGTATCCTAAGATCATATCCAGTGATCTTCGGCCCATTCCAAGTTTTTTCATGGCTAGTGTTAAGTCATGAATCTGGTGTCTCATTTTTGTATTCTCGGATACTAGATTTACGCATCTCCGTTCAAAAGATTTCTTTCCCTCATGGACTATGGAAATTGAAGATTTCAGATCTCTCTCTAAAATCTCATTCTTTTTAGTAAGAACTTTTATTGTAGAATGAGATTTGAAAAGAGATTCTTCAAGTTCTTTAATTTTTCCCAAAGAGTGATCACACTCTTGGCAAGAAATATCTCTTTTTCCAATAGTCTTAATTTCCCTTAACAATTTTTTGTTTTCCTTAAGTAAAATGTCATTTTCAGATTTAAGAAGATCATTGTCTTTTAAGCTTTTTTCAAAAAAAATGCAAGTCTTTAAAAATTCAGAAAACAATTCATCATAGGTTGGAGGAGTTACCTCAGTGTCGCTTTGGACACTGCATTCGTCGTCAGATATGACGCTCTTTCCCATTAAGCATATGTTTGCCTCCTCTTCTTTACTTGAGTCAGAACTGCTTGCATCCTCAGAAGTAGTATCATCCCAGGTTTCCGCCTTCAACACCTACTTCGACCTTTTGTGCTTCTTTTCTTTAAGTTCTTTCAAGTACTTTGGACACTTGCTTCGAATGTGTCCTAACTTCTTGCAGTGATAGCACTCCGGTGGCGGTCTCTCTTCCTCCTCATCGCCTTCCTTCCCTTTTTTCTTCCTAAAGGTCTCCTTTTTAAAATACTTCTTAAACGAATTCCTTCTCTCCGGATTTTTCATAAATTTTCTAAATTTTTTAACAAATAAACTTTCCTCATCTTCTTCATCCTCCTCAGAATCACTAGTTTCTTCCTTCTTTGATCTTAGAGCCAATCCCTTCTTCCTTGGCTCCATATACTCTTGATGTTGAATTTTCAATTCAACTTCATGAGTTTTCAAGTTCCCAATGAGGCTCTCCAATTGTAAGGTCTTAAGATCATGTGACTCGGAAATTGCAGTCACTTTAGGATTGAACTTCGGGCGAAGTGATCTTAAGATTTTCCTTACTAAATCTCCATTTGAGAACACCTTTCCTAGCACCTTTGAGTCGTTCACGATTTTTGTGAATCGTGTGTACATCGTATCAATCTCTTCATTTACCTCCATTTTGAACCTTTCAAATTCAGACTCCAGTTGAAATAGCTTTGAATATTTTACCTGCGAAGTACCTTCATGAGTGATTTCTAAGAAATTCCAAATTTCAAATGCAGAATTACAAGCACAAACTCTATTAAATTCAGTGCGATCTAGTGCGCAAAATAAAGCATTCATGGCTTTTGCATTGTTCTTACATCTTAATTTATCATTGTCATCCCACTTGTCTTTGGGCTTATCCATAGTTACATCTCCTACAACAACTGTTGGAGAAGTGTAACTAGATTCTACCATATTCCAGACTTCTATATCTAGCGCAATTAGAAAACAACGCATACGTGTTTTCCAATAATTATAGTCTGTGCCCGTGAATAAAGGTGGTCTACTTATGCCTTGCCCCTCAACGAACGCATGATCGTTGTGCGCCATTACTCCCGGTGGTAAAACCGTTTTGGAGTAACCTACCTCCGATACCACTTGTCGGATCGTATAACGCCCTTAGAGGGGGGGGTGAATAAGGGTGTGTTTAAAAAATTAAATTTTTACTTAATAATTTTTAAAGAGATTTTACTTTACTAAAAAATTACTTCTAAATACTTTCAAACCAATGCAATTTTAGTATTAAACCAAAACACAAATTTCTAAGATAAAGATTATGCCATCAAATATGTAATTAAAGAAAAAGACATAATTATATTAATCATGAAATTTGAGTACAATAAAAATGATCTTAACAATGCTTAAGATCAAGGCACAATTATATTAATAAAAAATTCTACAATTTTGGTTTACCAATCCTTCTCCCAAGGATCGGAAGGCTATCGCTTGTCTCTCCCAAGACCAAGCCCAAGCCTATCCTCTAGATCTTCCCAAGATCTAGATGTAGCACACAAGGCCACGATTTCCCACCAAGCCACGCAAGGACTTGGACGCTCCGCACAAGGAAGCGATTTTCCCCTAAGCCGCGCAAGGACTTAGACGCCGCACGCAAGACGACGATTTCTCTACCAATACAAAAGGAAAAGTATGTGAATGAGAATACAATATGAAAAGAACAACTCCCTAGAAAATCAGATCTCTGAACGGATTGTTGAAGCCTCGAGATGATTGATGATGTAGAAGCGCGCCCGATCTCGTCTTCAATCTTCAATCCTTCTTTGCACAAATGGGAGTTGAGGAGGTTCTGGAGCTCTCTGGTTTGTATGCACTCAGGAAGGGACTGGAATTATCAAAAGCATGGAATGCACGAACCAAAGGAACCAATTTATAGAAATTCACTGTCGCCTGGGTGACAGTGACTGTCGGAATTTTCCGACAGCGCTAAACTGCCGCTGGATTGCTGTCGTGGGTGGAGTCGTGGGCAGTTGTTGTAACCGTCGAGCTGTCGCCTGGGCGACATCGATGTCGGATTTCCGACAGCGCAAAACTGACGGTCGTGGGTGGAGTCGTGGGCAGTTGTTGTAACCGCCGAGCTGTCGCCTGGGCGACATCGCTGTCGGATTTCCGACAGCTCAAAACTGCCTTTCGTCGATCTGTCGTGGAGGGAAGTAGTTGTAACTTCTCTGTTGTCGCCTGGGCGACAGTGGCTGTCGGAATTTTCCGACAGTGAAATTTTCCCACATTCAATTTTAGCTCCAGCAGAAATGTGAACATCGCATACCTGTTATCTGCACACCATTAATAAAAATAGAATCAAATACAAACGGGACTTTGTTATTATCAAACCGGAGGAGTGCGAAACGCATGCTCCAACAACCCCCAGACTTGGACTTTTGCAACATAGGTGTGTGCACCGCCTACTCCCAATACATAATTTTTCTACATGATTTTTCAATAAAAACTCATTTTCCTTTTTTTCTCATTTCCTTTTCATTTTTTTTCTTTCTATCTTCTTTTTCTTGTCTTTTTTCTTTCAGCAAAATTTTCAAATGAGCATATCCACAGATTCACATAATAAACACCACAATCAACACCCCCCACAATGTAAATAAAACTACAACTAAAGCTCAGATTTGGGTGTGCGACTAGGTTAGGCTTTAAGGCTTTGGTGAGATATATGTGGAGCTGAATCAAGAAAAGGGTAGGCACAAAGGGGCTAGCAAGGGTAGACGAAAGGCGTGAAATAAAGGTTCAACCGGGCCAAAATAATGGCCTACGTCATTCTCACGCACTAGAACTATCCTATGCCAATGCTTCAAGAATCGCTTGGGGCAAGTTCTAGCCACCGAGAAAGATTCTCCTTTCTCCCGACTCAAGCAATACGAGTCTAGCGATCGTTTACACACATCCCTATGCTACTGTTTGATTCCACCGGATTCACCATTTGAGTAGAGTAAACAACATTTACACTAATATAAAAAAATATAAAACCATAAGTATAAAGAGAAGTCTAATCTAAACAAATTTCTATGCAACCGAGCACTCGACTAGGAGCACTACTGGAGTCAACATTTTACTCTGCTACATAGTCCTAAGCCATCACCTAGACTTTCCCACATAAGCAGAAGAATTAAATTCACTACAGAGCACGCATACAGACGAGTACGCGCTCAAGTGGGTGCTGTGGTGTGCAATGAAAATGAACAACAATTTCCAATAAGCTAAAATAAAAGTACTTCTAGCATGCTATGCAAGAGTGCACGTGAGTGGGTACAAAAACTGCTCTCCCTCAGACTTAAACTAAACAATCCACAAAATATATGACATGAAAATCAAAAAAGGCTAGGGAAAGAGAGTACCCAGTGCTCAGAAATGAGAACACCAGAAGATTGGCGTGTAAGCTAAAATGAGCCGCAGCATCCGCCATCCAGAAAAGATACCTGCAGGGGTCAGCTCCGCAAAAACAAAAGAAGAAGATAAACTAAAATAAACTACAGCTAACTAAGCAGGATTGAATAAAATGAAATGCATGAGAAAGTAAGATAACTATTGGGGTTATTGTCATCCCAGCACGACTTATTCAAAAACTAAAGGTTCTAGCTAATGGGCGTATGGAAGGAGAAGTGGACAGGTAACTGGCCTAATATCTGTGTCGGTAGCGGGTACCGATACGGTGATAGAACAGTCACTCCCCTACCTAAATAAAAATACCTGCTCTTCACAGGTAGAGGAAGCAGAAAGTAAGAAGTGGAGGAGGAGTCCTCCTCACTATTCTCACCAAAAACATCCTTGCCTAGGAAGGTATCGTCAACAGGGAGGTGGCAGGAGGAAAAGGCAATGAGTGGAGCTTCCTCTACGGAGGGGGAATCAACCTCCTCACATAAGAGGATGTTCTCATCATTAACTTGGGCAATATGCACCAAATCCTCCTGGGGTACCTGTGAAGACTCGACCTGCACAGGCTCGGATGAAGAGGGGGGATCGAGAAATAAACAAGACGAAGAACATAAATAATCAAAAATCGGGGGAGTGGTCCCGGTCTCACTCCCATCAGGTTGGGGAAGTAAAATAATGTTTGCATTATCATCAATGCTACAAGATTCGGCGGGATCAACAGTGGCCAAGCTAGAGATTTGGACTTCCTCCACCGGTGCTGAGGAAAACTCCTCTTCACCTGGAAGGTTGTCCTCCTCCATAGGAACAGGCATGACACTAAAGTCACCAGCCTCCTCTTGCGACACATCATCAACAATGTCTTCAGAGACGAGTGTAGTATGCACAACAGGGAGAGGAATAGTGCTCGGATAAAAGTCGAGCACCGATTCCTCACAAAGAATCGAATCCACTAGGGGTGGTGGATGCACTGGGAGAATAGGCTCAGCAATGTCGGTGCCCAGATCAGCCACACATCTGGTGACTGTGTCAACGCCATACCCTTCAAGATGTGAAGGTGGCAAAGACACAAAACCGGATGTTGAAAGTGTGCCGCCAGAGTTAGGATTCGGGACGATCCGGATATCCGGCTCGTCATCCTCATCCAATTGGCGACGAAAAGCAGCATAATCCTTCAGGGCATGATCTGTGCTCCGACAAAACTGGCACTGCCTAGCGGGCTTCTTTGGCACAGCGGGTGCTGAAGCCGAAAAGAAGTAAGACGGTAAAGGCTCAGCAGAGTAGCCATAAGACTTACGCACACCATATGGAGTATCAGACGAAGTCGATGCTCTATATGCTGGGCGAGAAGAATTATGCCCACCATTCTTCGTAGGGCATTCATCACTAGAGTGGGAGGTAGCTCCACACCAACGGCAACGGATATTAAGATGTGCCCATATAGTGCGAAGATAAAATGATTCAAATAGAAAAACACTATTGTGCGAAATACCACACCTAACAAAAATTACTAAAGCAACCTAATTAAAACAGGAAAATGGAATAAAAAGAAATAAAACAAAAAAATGCAATTACAAAAGGAAGGGCTTCTCTCTCGGGTTTTCCCTCTCCAGAAAACTCACATGACTGTGTTCCCCGGCAACAGCGCCAAAAACTTGATGCGTGAATCCTTGCACACCGCTATAGGCGGTAGTAAGACTGCGGCACGAAACGGCAGTGTACCAATCGTTCAAGTAATATAAAATGGGAATGAATCCCCAAGTATCGATCTCAAAGGAACACAGTAAGGTGGAGTTTATTATCGAGGAAGGACTTGAGATTGAAGTCCTTTCGAGCGGATGGATGCGGAAATGGGGTATTTGGTTTGTGGAAAATAAAAGAAAACAACTTAAACTACTCCTATGCAATGTCGCTATGCAATGCTTCGCTTGGTGGGATGGAGACTAGGCAGGCCTTGAGCGCGCTGCGTCGCAAGGGCGGATGGACGAGTAGGCAAGCGGAGTCGAACTGTGCAGGCCTTGAGCACACTGCTTCGTAGGGCGAATGGATTACACGGGCCGCTATGCCACGCTTCGCTAGGCGGATGGAAGAGTAGGCATACGAATGGAATGGAGAGAACGGCGGAATGAGGGTCGCAAGCGCCTCTTCGCAAAGCACACCACTAACAATTGTTAGGGCGGCACAACACAACCAACAATCCACACCACAAGGCACACCTCAAAATGATAAGCAAGAATACCCAAATCACATAGACATAATCAAGTATAAATGCTAATAATGAAAACACACTTCATCAAACATATAAGAAATCCAACTAAGCTATCACTACAAGGGGAGGTGAGTGTGCGAAATTGACCAACTCCGAAGTCTTGTTGAGGGTTCACGGAAGGAATCGTCGGGTTGTCAATCCGCGTCCAAGCTCGGTCCTCGACTGCGTCCGGGGTAGAGAGCTGTCACTACTCTCCAATGGACCCGTCTTCTTCGTGTCACGAACCGGTGGAATGATCACACAAGCTGCTCCGATCTTGAAGAAGAACGCTAGGTTGATTCCCTTCTTGAAGCTCTTGGATGAAGGAGATGGCTGAGAGGAAGCTCCGGTGAGGATTTGGCGTTGAAAGTTTGCTCGGAGCTCCTCCCTAAGGTGTGTGGTGAAGAAGGAGGCGAAACCCTGCAAAAAGGGAGGAAAACGGCGGAGCTGGGCGGAAGAAATGCGGCGATTCCGACCTAAATCGCGAGCAGGAATATTTATAGGCGCTAGAATAAACAGTGCGCACGGTCATTGGCGCACGACCAGTGGTCGTGCGCACTGGAATCCTGTGATCGTGCGCCTGCCTGGGCGGAGCCTGCAATGTAAGAAATTTATAAAATAAAATGTTCGCACGACCAGTGGCGCACGACCAGTGGTCATGCACATTATCGTAAGTGGTCGTGCGCATTGGTCGAGACAGAACTCATAAAATGGGGGTTAAGTGCGCACGATCAGCGGCGCACGACCAGTGGTCGTGCGCAATAGAACCAGTGATCGTGCGCAGTGTTCCTATACAGAATTGTACTGGGAACACCTGCACGACTCCTGTTCAGCATACAACACCAATCTAGCCACTGAATGTGGCACTTAGCAATGCATGAAAACTAATAACGAAGATAAACCAGAAATAACACCAAAACGGGCCTAGAAGTGCACATAGCATGGAATAACAAATATGAGCGAAAACATGCCTAAAATGTAGTGCATAGACTAGAAAATCGGCCCAGATGAGTCCATATATGTGTATATAATTGGGACTCATCAGGGAGCACCAAGTGCCTGCCCCCAACAGCAAAGCGTGCAATTGTACACCAAAATGGGCCCAAAGGTGCACTTCATGTGAGAAGAGTGGACAAGTGAAATATAAGCAATAATGATCTAGAAGTGAAGTGTAAGTGTGTGAAAACAAGCCCAGATGAGTCCGAAAATGTGTATATATTTGGGACTCATCACACCCCCAGACTTACCTGTTTGCGCGTCCCCAGCAAACTATCTCCCATGTGAAGTAGAAAAATCATAAGCTGGCAAAAGTAATTGAATATGCGAAGTACAATGCGAAGTCGCTTACACGCGCGCATTGAAATTTCAGTAGAAAAACCTTTTAAACATGCGAAATATATTAGAATTTTCTAGATTGCGTTTCTACTTATTATTGCTACTCGTAATTTGAATCGTGGTGAATCATTCAATCATGCGTAGGGTGAAAGTAGCTTAATCACTAAGTGGAATATTGCCAGAGATCGAGGATGGGACAAACTCCAAAGAAATCC
Organism: Dactylorhiza incarnata; assembly: GCA_033032865.1. NCBI lineage: Eukaryota > Viridiplantae > Streptophyta > Magnoliopsida > Asparagales > Orchidaceae > Dactylorhiza > Dactylorhiza incarnata. The sequence continues at coordinate 1,825,882 of JAWHQI010000067.1, forward strand.
ATCAATGACGATGGCCATAAGCTTGCCCGTTCACACTCTCTCCACGGCACTAGTTACGTTCAGAGTGCGAATCAATAGGACTTTTAGGTTATGATTTTAGGCTTAGGCTACGGTGCGGTAGACAATGATAAACGTGGGGGCTTAGCACACCTAACCCAAATGAGCTCGCAATAAAAACACTATCCGGCAATAATGAAAAATGTGTACACCCCACCCCCAGACTTAAACATGAAACTATGGGGTGTGTACACCACCTATTCCCAAATACACTGCTTTACACTTTTTTTTCATTTCTTTTCACATTTTTTTTCTTGTCACCTCTTTTTTTTAAATTATAACTTTGCACATATAATAACAAACACAGCTATATTTTCAATAACGCATTCCCACCACAACCACAAATATACACAGCCGCAACACCCAACTTTTAAATGCACAATTTGCTTGAGCTCAGAATTTGGTGTGCGATTAGGATAGTCATTTTGGCTTTGGTGAATTGAAGGTGGAGCTGAATCAAATGGTAGGGATTAGGCACAAAGGGGCTAAGCAAGGATAGAGCGTTTAGGAATGGTGCAAAGGCTCAATCGGGTCAAAGAATGGCCTATATCACACTTGCACAAATGAAATAACCTATACCCATGCTTCGAGAGTCGCTAGGGGCAAGTTCTTAGCCACCGAGAAAGAATATCCTTCCTCCCGACTCGAGCAATACATCACTAGCGATCGTCTACACACGCACCTACACTATCGTCAGATTCAACTGGATTCACGAAATACGAGTAGAATAAACAGTATTCACGCAATTGGAAAATTATAAAACTAAATGCATGAGAAAAAGCTAATTCTACAAGAATTTCAACACGAGACGTGAGCACTCGACTAGGAGCACTGCTAGAGTCAACATGTTACTCCGCCACTCAATCCTATGCCAGCATCATGATCTTTCAATCACATAGAAAAATAATATTTACCCGAGATGCATAGACAAATAAGCGCGTGCTCAAGTGGGTGATGTGATGTGCTGTGAAGATGAAAAAATACTAAATAAATGGGATTAATATACTTCTAGTATGCAAATGATATGTGCACGTGCAGTGGGTAACACATAGCGGCTCTCCCCCAGACTTAATCTAAGCAATTGACACAAATGACGTAACCATGAAAATTAAATAAAAGACTAGGGGAAGAAACGTTACCCATGCTCAGAAATGAGCATACCAGAAGATTGGCGTTAGTACAAAGAATCCACTCCCATATCCGCCAAACAAGAAAATCGTCGCGCACCTGCAGGCCAAAGACTCCACGCGCAAAGTATATATGTAAAACTAAACTATTAGCATGTTAGAGAAAAATAAAAGCAACAAAAGCTTGGGTTGTCTCCCAGCAGCGCTTTTGTTTACCGTCCTTAAGCTGGACTTAATACCTGTATTTTGCAGTTTTATAGGATTGTCTAATCATAAAAGCAACAGTTAATAAAGTCGGCTAATTATTATTGCACAACCAGCAGAGAAATCAACTATATGTTGATTTAAAGTGATAACTAGAAATGAAAGAAATAGGTCTGAAGACCCAGCAGTAGGGGTAGAAAGAAGGATTTATCCTCCATCCCCAAATCTCTTTCTTTTTCTCCTTCTTCTTCTCTTTCGTCATTAGCTCGGGATATGAATATCTTTTGCCTCCCTGCAGCCAATCCTTCATGGGAAACATCATCATTGCACTGTATTTCCCTTGCCAGTATTGGTTTTCATCATTACCCAAAAATGGGTCAACATACTCAAACTCCTGCATGGATGGAAAAGAATAAGCATTAAAAATATCAGGAAGAGGGGATGGAGGTGGATCAACAGTGGAGGGCATTTCAGATTAGGCTTCCAAAAGATTTACCACTACTGAATCCCCCTGCATGTGTTCAGGCCAAGAAGGATGGTCAGGAAACAAAATAGAAGAAAGACATAAATAATCTGTAATTATGGGAGTGATCCCGATTTCACTCCCGGCAGGATCCAAGGATCGATCACTATCATCATCGTAAATATCATAGCAAGGGGAACTTGAGAACTCAGGGGCCTCAGTGGTGGTTTGGACGTCCTCGTCCCATGAAGAAGTGCAAACCTCCTCATCAGAGAGAGTATCCTCCTCATCCCACCGAGGTGCGCCATCGTGTTCAAAGTATTCACTCTCCCCTTCAGGGAAAATGACATCCTCATCCCACTTTGGAGCACCCTCCGAGTCAGAAGCATCACCCCACTCCTTTACTTCGATAGGATCATAAAAATGTGTGTGGAAAAATCTTGCAAAGAAACTGGAGGAACAAAAAGATTTGGTTCCTCCGCAAAAAGATCTGCTAATGCCTCCCGGATGGAAAGAACACTTTCCTCATCACACTCAGGTGCATCTAGGAGCTCCCATTCCTTTCCTTGTTGGCCAACAGATGAGTGATCATCATCACTAGGAGTGAAGCCATACATAGGGAGTGAGGAGTCCATGTACGAGATAGACTCAGGGATAGAGGGCACGATTGCCTCCATGGGTAAGGAATGAGTGATAGGGACAATGTTGTCATGAGGGGAGGAGCAGCGGTCAGGATTGAAAAGACTAGGACAGTCCTTCAATTCATGACCCTCTCCTCGACACAACACGCAAACAAGGTTCCTACACTGCCTAGCATTTAACTCCTTCATTTGGTCTATATAATAGACCATCTTGTCGTAAGTGCTGGGAGAAATATCCCATGAAGAAATTTTAAACAAAAAAACAGATATAATGAAACTGAAATTCTTTGCAAGGAAATTTACACAAACTGATAGAACTACTTGGATTAAACTTGCCTAAAACTTAAAAACAGAAGAGGAAGAAATAATAACAAACACTATATAATTAAAAAGCAAACAAAAATAACAAAGCGGCTATACACACTGAAAGAACTACTATCTCTCGGCTCTCCCTCTCAAGAAAACTCACACATTTATGTTCCCCGGCAACGGCGCCAAAAACTTGATGCGCAAATCTTAGCACACCACTATAGGCGGTAGCAAGACTGCGGTACGAAACGGCAGTGTACCGATCATTCAAGTAATAATATGAGGAAGTAAATCCCCAAGTATCGAATCTCTCAAGGAACACAGTAAGGTGGAGTTTACTATTGAGGCAGGACTTGAGATTGAAGTCCTTTAGTCGGATGGGTGCGAAAGTGGGTGATTTGGTTTGTGGAAAATAAAGAAAAACAACTATAACTACTCCTATGCAATGCCGCTATGCAATGCTTCGCTTGGCGGGATGGAGACTAGGCAGGCCTTGAACGCACTACTTCGCAAGTGCGGATGGACGAGTAGGCAAGCGGAATCAAACTGTGCAGGCCTTGAGCGCGCTGCTTTGTTAGGCGAATGAATTACACGGGCCGCTATGCCATGCTTCGCTAGGCGGATGGACGAGTAGGCAAACGGATGGAATGGTTCGCACCGGCGGAGTCGGAATGGATTACACGGGCCGCTATGCCACGCTTTGCTAAACGGATGGAAGAGTAGGCATATGGATGAGGGTCGCAAGCACCTCGTCGACAAGCACGCCACTAGCAATTGCTAGTGCGGCACACGAACACGATAGCGGAATGGAAAATGGACGGGGGCGCTCCTCACTTGCATAAACCACAAGATAATTTCACATAGACATTAAATGTACTAAAATGCAATATAGGGGTTTTGCAATCATAGTTCATACACACACGATATTATGATATAAAGTACTACAAAATAGAGGGGGTGAGATTACAACTAAGGCACGAAGTCTTGTCGGGATTCACGGTCGGAATCAAGGGTTGTCATGCCTTGTCTGAGCTCGGTCCACTACTGACGTCCGGGGTACGGAGAGGAACTGTCACTTCCTTCTAGTTGACCCGTCTTCTTCGTAAATCGCCTTTGGCCACGATCTCGCCGGAGAACTCCAAGGATGCAACAAGTTGTATCTTGAAATGGAGCTTTGGAGGTGCACAAACAATGGAGGAGGCCGAGAGGATACTCTGGCTCAAGATTGGCGTGAAGAACAAGCCCGGAGCACCTCCTGAAGGTGGGCGGCGATGGACGGCGAAAAGGGCGCAGAACTGGAGCTCTGGGAGCGAGGAAAACGATCTTCCTTGAATAGGGCAAGACCTGCGGCTTAAATAGAAATTCTGTCAGAAAATGGTCACGCACGGTCGAACGCATGACCGTGCGCAGACCGTGCATTATTAAATGATAAAACTTGACTTGAGGAAAACGCTGCGCCGCCCATGTGTTTTGATTACGCATGATCAACACCGCCCGTGCGTAGAAACGCACGGGCAAAATCTGACGCTCTGAAATCAAGAATACACAGGTCGACCGTGCGTTTTACTCACGCACGGGCAAACCGCCCGTGCGTAAAAACGCACGAGTAGACTCCGACGCTCCGTTTTCTGCCCAGGCAAAAACGCACGACCGCAACCGACCGTGCGATATGCACAGACATGAATTCTGAGGAAAACAGGACGATCAGGTCACCTGCATACAAAGCAGCCCAGCTGGGAATACCTCCAGCACCAAATAAACACAGAAAATAGATTGGGGAGCACCAAGTGCTTGCCCCCAACAGCAAAGCGTGCAATTGCACACCAAAACAGGCCCAAAGGTGCACTTCATGTGAGAAGAGTGAACAAGTGAAATATAAGCAATAATGAACTAGAAGGGAAGTGCATATCGCACCCCTTGGTTCGCAGATTACGCGAACTATTTAGTTGCGCGGGTCCTTCCAAAAGATTTTTCGACTCAGCAAAAGAAGAAATTCTTTTCTGACTTGAAAAACTACTTTTGGGAGGACCCATTTCTCTTTAGCGTCTGCGCAGACCAAGTGATATGAAGATGTGTTTTAAGCGAGGAGGGTGCGCAAATTTTGTGACACTGCCACGAGGGGCCGGCTGGGGGGCATTATCAAGCCAATCGGACCGCGCGGAAAGCATTAGAGGTGGGCTTTTATTGGCCCACTCTCGTCGTGACGATTTTTAAAGATGCTTACGATTTTGTAAGTAAATGTGATAGCTGTCAGCGGTCGGGTAACATCTCTCGTCGTGACGAGATGCCCCAAAACCTTTTTCTCGAGTGCGAAATCTTCGATCTGTGGGGCATAGATTTTGTAGGCCCCTGCCTTCTTCTTTTAATAATCGTTATATTTTAGTGGCGGTCGACTACGTATCTAGGTGGGCGGAAGCGCAAGCTCTGCCCACCAATGATGCGCGAGTCGTCGTCCATTTTCTAAAAAAATTATTTTCTCGCTTTGGCACGCCCCGTGCACACTACAACAAAATTGGTATACGGTGACATTTTTTTATGTCATTAGTGACGATTTTTAAGCGTCGCGATAGTTTTCGTGACGTTTATAAAAATGTCACAAAATCGTCGTGATTGCACGTGTCGCCGTAGCTCTTTGCGACGCTTTCAAAAAAAACGTCGTGATTGTCAGTTACTCTACCGCGACATTTTTTTCCAAAAACATCATGATTGGCAATTGTTCCACCGTGACATTTTTCTAAAAAAACGTCATGATAAGTAGTTGTTCTATCATGACACTTTTCCAAAAATGTCGTGAAAGAAGTTCATCCTACCACAACGCTTCTTAGCCAACGTCACCAAAGGCAAAACTATACAGCAACATTTTTTTTCCAAAAAAAACGTTTCAAAGTAAATATATTTAAAAAAATGAAAAGAAATTGTGATAATACTTCTCAAATAATCTAAATACTAATCAAAACTCAACTAAACATTTACTTTTTATTTTAATTCAATTTTTGACATTTAAACACAAAAATAAATAAAATGCTCAATATCAAAGAGAAGTGTGTAATATTCATTATTTTATTAATAGAAAAAAAAGAGGGTGGGAGATGGCCCAAACCCCTCAATACAGACTAATAGTATTTCCATCTCTAATTAAACTAAATACATGAAAAAAAGTATCTACAAAGAAAAAAATCTATAAATGCACATTCTTGTACACATTTGATAGTCAACTAATGTCTTCTCCTCTCTTCTTTAGATAATATCCACTAGCATGAAAATCAAGCTACTACCTGCATCTGAAATGCAAAAAATATGTTAAAAGCATTACTTGTATTGCAGTATCTCAGCACCAAGAAGATTATAATATCATTCACTTGAACCTAAGCAATGGAAGAGTAATAGATCTCATACAATGTTAACTAACCAGTAACTAAATTTACAGAAATTAACAATAATCTCAGAAACAAAAGCTTACACAGTTTAATATCAGAACAAAGTAAGCAATCATATTTCAATCCCAAATGAAAGTAAAAAAAAATCATAATCATGGCGATTGTTATACACACTACATATCCAATTTGCCAAATGATTGTGCACTTACTGATCTAATGCAGATATAAAATGGCAGGGCAAAGGGTACCACATGGACCTGCAGGTTGTTTGAAAGATTATCATAGATACATTTATGATTCCTTATAAAATGGGTGTGTCCGTCCATAGATTTTTTGGTCTAGAAGCCTGCATTGAGATTAGGTAGTCGTGAAAGAATATACCTACATATATACCGAAACAACCATTATCAACCAAATCAGATGCCCGAGCCACTAATCTCTAAAGAAATCTCAAGAAAACTCAGAAAATTGTCTAAGTTAGAGAAGAATCAAGGATAAGATTGAGGATATTGAGGTAAAAATCTTGAACCTTCTCCATATTGAGATTTATCTGGAGGGCCAAAATCTATCAAAAAAATTTGTTGTTGGATTAAAAATAAGGTAACAAATATACAATATCGGTTAATTATGTTTTGCAACATCAAATAATCTAACAAATATACTAATATACACAAAAGAATTTTATAAACAAATTTTTTATATGGGCGGATCCGCCAGATTTTCACGATGAATGTTTATCGTAAAGATCACGAATCTTACGGCTAAAAGTAATCCCGCACCGCAGATCACAGTTTGTTACCCGTACAAAACAACTTGCTCCAGAAAACCAATAAACGGGGACAGTGAAACAATACACATTTAAAATAAATATGTAAACTTGTTATTATTCACCTAAATAAACAAAAAAATTATGCTTTCTGAGCTGTAATCTCTCATCTTGATCATTAAAAATTCTAAACCCTATCAAATAAGCATCTAAAGCAGCTAACATTATGTATACACATCCAGGAAGAGACCAACAAATGGGGCAAGTGGTTGCAGTGTTGCGCAGAGTAAGAAGGGCCAAGCTTTGGCCTCGCCAAGTGTTGCTAAGGAGGATAAGCGGAGTGATGAAGTAAACTAAAAAAGAATGAAGTTTGTTGGAGGAGGAGCTTGCCAGAGGAGGAAGAGAAGCTTGCCGACATATTTCTTGAGGAGGAGCTTGCCGGATACTGCACAGGCACCTGAAGTTTGCTTCAGAATCATAGCGGAATGCTTGCACATGAGCTCTCAAGAAGGGCTTCTTTGTTGAGGCTTCGCAGCAAGGGCGAGTTATCGGCTCTGTGGGAGGAGAGTTGCACAACTGCTCTGTAGTGGTTGTAGACATCCGCCTTGGATGGTGGCCTACTTAATTTTGGAGAGCTCCGGCGCACAGTAGCCGAGAGCATCCGCGGCGGTGGTGACGTTAGAGTTGGCAGCAACGGTCATCAGACTCGACAGGCCATAGTCAACGATCTTGGCATTGTGGGCGTCATCGTGGAGGTGCGTTAAGCCCCTTGCTATGCCCATGTCAATGTTCATCCTTATGGGGCAGCCTGTGGGACTGTCCGAAACTTGAGCTGCAATTACGGCGATGGAGCATACATTGCAAGTGATGGTGGGAAAAAATGTTCTTCCCAACTTAAACTGTGAAACTTAAATGAAACAAAAATACTCACCGTGAAGAAAAGCTTGTTGGAGGGATGCGCAGATTTGGGCGACATTGAGGATGAGTAGAAGCTTGCTGGAAGGCGTCTGAGGAGCTATTGAGGTGGAGAAGTTGGGCTCGGCCGATTGTTGGAGGAGGAGGCGCATGCCGGAAGTAGCGACCTTGAAGGTGGAGCTCGTGAGAAGGGCTTCTGGAGGGAGGAGCATTGCAGAGGAGCTTTGTATAGGAGAGTTGGTGTGTGGTGGCAGTCCAGAATGGCAGGAAACGTGGGAGGGGAGACATGCTGGAGGAGAGCAGGTGGGAGGCATACCGAAATGATGAAAAAAAATCTAGGGGCGCGAGTAGAAAAGCTTGCGGGAGGTGGGGAGTTAAGCCACCGAAATGATGAAAAAAAATAGGGGCGCTGGTAGAAAAGCTGGCAGGAGGCGGGGAGTGGGGCCACAGTCAATGCCATCTTGATGAATTAAAGACCAAAAAACTATAATTTAGGAGTAGAATACTTGATTTTTGAAGGGTAATTTGGTACCAAAAATATTTTACCATCCTCACTTTTGCCTTTGTTTATATAATAAAGATATAAATATATATAGACACACACGAGCATCTTAATACGGGCTACGTCTGTGCTCGATACTCTCGGGCGGCATTCGATCGCATCATTGCGTGCTTCGCTCGCATAAAGCCCGTGTTGCGCCCATCTTCACTGCTCTCGATTGCACGATCTTTGCCCGTGAACATCACGAATACCTCGCCGCTCGCACCCCAACGCTGTGAAGCCTGCATTGATGCGGCCGAATGCTGCCCGAGAGCATCGAGAACGGGCGTAGCCCGTGCGAAGATGCTCATATGCTGACCCTAATGGTTATATGTACGTTTGTGGAGACATATATAATATCCACGGTGAACACATTCATATTATATATATTTAATTACTCGTATCAAGCTTACGATCGAGATCGTTGCTATCATCAATATAACTTCACTACCATCAAAAATATCATTATTAGAACTTTAACAGAAGATCGTATGTTTTGATTATGCCGCGCTCACCGTCTGTCGCGTGCAGCGCCGTACGTCTCCCAACCATAGGAGTGCGGATAGTCAGGTGTATGGTGATGGGTGTGCGCATAGCAAAATACCCCATCATGGTGATACGCATAGCCAAGCGTATGATTATAGGTATGCGCATAGAAAAACACTCCCATCATAAGGGTACGGTGCCCATAGCCAAGCGTAGTACGTTATGGGTGGTGCTCATAGCACTTAAATACCCCATCATGGGGGTGTGCATAGCCAAGCATATGGTTATAGCGCATAGCGAAATACCCCATCATACATGCATGCATGCATGGGTGTGTGCATGCATATAGCTAGTTATGTGCGCATAGCAAAATATCTGGCCATCATGGGGTGCGCATAGCCCCAAGCGCATGATTGTGCATGGGGGCATATGTGCATAGCAAACTACCCATATCATTGGAGTATGCACATAACCAAGTGTATGGTTATGAGTGTGTGCATATAGATAAGGCTAATATATATCATCAACTTAAACAGGCATAATGTGCGTCGTATACATACTTCATGTACGTATTTCATGCATCATGCTCACTAAGTACATGACATGATTCATGTTTAATCATTTGATAAATGATAACTATATCACTCATATCCTTTTAACAAAAGATCTTCTGAAATGTTTAATAACAAATTTTGACAGAAGATCATGTGTTTTGATGACGTTTTTTTAAAAAATCATCACGAAAGATAAACATGTATGCTGACGTATTTTCATGGAAAGTGTGGCTAATGCTAATTTTTTATATTGGCGACGTTTTTAAAAAAAAATTGTCGCTAAATGTAAACTAACGACGACGTTTTCAAAAACGTCACAATAAAAATATTACTTTAGTGACGTTTTAAAAATAATCGTCACAAGAGCTAAACACATATGGTGACATTTTCCCTAAAAAACGTAGCAAATGCTATTTTTTTGCATTAACGACGTTCATGAAAAAAATCGTCGCTAAATATAAAACTAACAGTGACGCTTTCAAAAATGTCGCAAAAAAACGTCGTCGTAGAGACTATATCTTGTAGTGGCAATAGTAAGTGATAGGGGTACGCACTTCTGCAACGCCCAATTTTCAAAAAATTTATCTAAGTACGGCTTCACGCATAAGCTCGCCACCGCCTATCACCCCCAAACGAGCGGCCAAGTAGAGGTAGTAAATCGCGAGATTAAACGCATTTTGGAGAAAACTGTTTCTTTAAATAGGAAAGATTGGTCCGTCAAACTCGATGATGCACTGTGGGCGTATCGTACGGCATACAAGACCGTTATCGGTTGTATGCCCTATCGATTAGTCTACGGCAAAGTGTGTCATTTACCGGTAGAGTTGGAGCACCGCACTTTTTGGGCCTTAAATTTTTAATTCTCGATTCGAACTTAGCCTCCGAGAATAGGAAATTCCAACTAAATGAACTCGATGAATGGCGTGTGAACGCTTATGAGAGTAATAAATTTTATAAGGACCGTTCTAAGTTCTACCATGATCGCAAAATAAAATTTCCCAAAACATTTGCGCCGGGCGATCTTGTCCTTCTTTATAATTCACGCCTTCGTCTTTTTCCGGGTAAGTTAAAATCCCGATGGTCCGGCCTCTTTAAGGTTAAAGAGGTTTGGCCATATGGGACCGTTCTTATCTCTCACCCTGAAAGAGGCGAATTTAAAGTAAACGGGCATCGTTTAAAACTTTATCTTGCGGGTGATCCAGTGGACGAAAATACTGAATCCTTAACCCTCCCCGACTTATAATCTCACCACACCAAATGCGTCAAGCTACGCGACGGTAAACAAAGCGCTCGTGGGAGGCACCCCATATTTATCTAATCTTTTATTATGCTTTGTTCTTTTTTATTTTGCAGGGTTTCTTACGGCCCCGCCAGCTTTAATTCAGGGAAGCCTTTTTGCTCCCTCTTTCATTTTGTATATATTGCAATGTTATTTTCTCTTCTTCATACTTATATTACAACATTGTGGACAATGTTGGGTTTTAAGTATAGGGGTGTTTTACTGTCTTTATTTAAACAAAAACTTAGAAAACATTTTCAAAAAAAAACATTTCATGTTTTAAAAACTTAGAAAACATTTTCCAAAAAAAAATTTAAAAAAGAACAAAACTAAAAAAAATTCTTTTTGATTCTGCATTTTGATTACTTTTGTAAGTTTAAGCTTAAACAAAACTACAAAAAAATTTAAAAGCCAAAAAAAAAGATATATAACTATATAGTAGTTGAAAAACAAACAAAACACAAAAAAATAATAAACCCTACTTTACTTTTATTCTTAAAAGCATTTAGTTTCGAGAGTATATGTTTGTGGATTTTCATAATCGCTAGTTTTACTTTTTGTTTGTTTATCTAAGATCGATAGATTTAAACGTTCGGAGTTAAGTTTTAAAGAATATCTTGTGTTTTTAATTTAAATAGAGGCTTTGTTTTCAAGCACTACTTCTACTATCTAAAATAGAGACGTGTATTATGTTGGCAAAACAATTTTAGACTGCAATTATCCCTACTTTATGTCTTTAGGAATCTAGGAATATTCAAATTACTAAGGTTGCTCTCAAAACTTTTTTTTATTATTCTAGAATTTCTCTTGAAAACCCCTTGTATACACCAATTTAGCATGGCAAATAAAAAATTAAAAGAAGAAAAGATCTTTTGTCAATGGGAATAAGAATTCGTTCCGTAAACATTGGCACCCAATAAATACTTTAAAAGATCTTATGTCAATGGGAATAAGATTTCATTCCGTAAACATAGGCATTGGGTTAATAAAAATGAATTAGTTTTCCCTCACGGGAACACCAAAAACAAAACTAAAATGAAGTGGTGGACGAATAAAAACCATCACCCCTAAAAACTCTTCTTTTGCCAAGGCTTTTTACCCCTTTTCCCTTAGCCAAATTATTTTTTCTAGTTCTAATTCAAAAAATCATTTGAGAGCATAATTAGTAACTTATATTTTTCCTTCATGTTTCTTTAAACAAAGGTTATTATAATTTCGATCTAATCTCGTTTACTAATGATTGCAATTTTGTTTGCTATTTGGTTAATTAAGAAGTCTTTTAGCTAGGACATTTCTTTCTACTTAAATCATTTGCATAATTTAGGACTTAACTCTTATTACTCCGAATTTTTATTTTTCAGTCTCTTATGATTAAAATAAAATGATAGCTAAAAATTAGAACTTATGTTAATCTCATATAGATCTCTCTTACTTTTGCTCTAGAATAGCAAAAGCTTAAGTATGGGGTATTTGATGAGTAGTAAAATATATGTATTCTTAATATAGTTATTAGTATAGTTTTAGTTAATATTGTAAATTTTGTATGTAAATTAATAAATAAATTGCTTGTTTTATTATTTTTGTTACTAACTTAGCTTTATTTTTGTTTTTACAGATTTTGGCAATTTTTTGTCAAGTCACGCCCCTGAGTCATGCCCGTGACCCAAGGGCGTGTAATTGTAAAAACGCCAGCTTCTCAGACTTCTCTTCATTCGGCGAATGACGAACTCTCCAGCGAATGACGAACTCTCTGCGTTTCAGCGTTCGACGAACGGCAAACTGTCTCAGCGTTCGACGAAATCAAGCTGTGTTCAACGAAAGTGTCTCAGCGTTCGACGAACTGTCTCAGCGTTCGATGAAATCAAGCTGCATTCGACGACAGTGTCTCAGCATTCGACAAACTGTCTCAGCGTTCGACGAAAGTGTCTCAGCGTTCGACGAACTGTCTGAGCGTTCGACGAACTCTCTCTTACACGCCAGCCATCACGCCCCAGTTAAAAGCATATATGTGTCGCCCACTGTCACGCCCGTGACACTTCAAGTCACGCCCGTGTGCAGCCATGTTTGACGGCTAAACCTTCCAGAAGACGGCGGATGCGACCCCTAAAGTACCCGCAAATGTCACGCCCCAGGGTCACGCCCGTGACCAGAAGACACGCCCGTGACCCTAGGGCGTGTAAAAATAAGATTTTGCCTATAAAAAGGAGGGGTCGGCTGAAGGAAAATTCATCCAAATTTTGAGTGCTTGTTAGTGTTTTCTGAGTTCTTTTGAGTGATTGTGAGTTTTCCTTTATGCAATTCAGTTTAAGTTCGTTTGTAATTTTCTCTTTTCTAGTCTAGTTGTAATGCTTATTTTAGAAATAAAATATTGTTTTTCTCATTTGGATCATTATCATTTTCATTTTCAATTTATGCAAGTGTGTGTGTGTGTGTGTGAGTATAACTTTATTGCTTTCATAACTTAGGTTTATTGCTTTCATAATTTAGGTTAAAAGCTTTTATAAAATAGTTTATCGTTTTTCTTTACGCTTTATTTAGCGCTTTCGTTTAAACGCTTTCTCTCGCTTCAGTCATTTTATTACAAGTAGAGTGCGTGCGTATATGAGATAGTGTTTTTCTTTTTTTGTAACTTAGCTTTATTTCAGTCCTTATATAACTGTTTATACCACCCCCATCTTGAATAAGAGGCTAATTTCCTTTAGCGCTTGTTCAAGACGGTTGGGACGGATATTATTTCTGCACTTTTGTAAGTATTTCATTTCTATACCACCCCCGTCCCGGATGAGAGGCTAAGTTTCTTTAGCGCTTGATTAAGACGGTTGGGATGGATACTATTACTGCTTTTATATAAGTCTTTTTATTTCCCTTTTTCGCACGTATATCTGCTTATAAAATTATTAAACATGTATTTTCTTAATTATGCCATCCCCATTCCGATGAGTGGCTAATTCCCTTTAGCGCATGATGTCGAAGAGCATTGGGACCCAAAAATAGTTTTTCTAAAAATTAAAACATCTCTTTCTAAAATAATTAACGAGCTTAAGGTTACCCGAGAATAACTTTGAGTGGAGCTACATAATCGATGTGTGGTTTTCATTTCCGTTTTTGTACACTAGTTAGACAAGAGGTTCATGCGTACGGACTGATCGCTCAAGGGTAAAGAGAAGTGCGCTCTACCCTCGAGAGAGGATGAGGTACGTCTCCCGAATTGGAAGTAAAAACCCAATAGCGGGGTTCACAACATAAAGCGAGTATTAAGGAGATTCGATGGTCGAATATTCATAATCTCGGGTGGGCATACCCTCGAGAGAGGAGCGTTCATAATTATGGAACCTCCACGGCCAAGCCGTTTTAATGTTTTGAAAAGTCATCACTTTTACTTCTAAAAAAGTCTATTTTGTCTCAAGGTAATTCGACATCGGGCATTATTATTATCATCGTTTAGAACTCTAGTTATACGCTTATTATCATTCATTTTTAAAAAACCACACTAAAAACTTATTCCGATAAAATAATAGTCTGTTCCTCAAAGTAGTATAATCAACACGATTCGTGGAAATATACGACCTCGATATTTTCTAAAACAAAATATCCTGTATTACTCACGATAAGGTATACTTGCCTTTATTATATGATTAATTTGGATTAATATTTAAACAAACACTTTTCAAATCCGAAACTTGCAAAACTCTCCTTTGCTATTTTAAAAATCAATAGAATTCGGCGTTGTAGTCAGGGTGTAATCGTCAATATTTCGAAAGAAGAAAAGACCATTACTTCTATCTTTCGATAGGATAACGGTTAGTTTCTCAAAGTAGGAATACTTGCGAAACTCTTTGAAAACACCCGTCTAACTCTAATCTCATCATATAAAGGTTGCGCAAACCAAATTAAAAAGAAGAAACAATCCAAAAAAAATCATCACAAGTCATGCTAGCTGAAGAATTTCTGGCTATGCAAAGGAAGGAGTAGGACAATGATCCTGATTCTGAGTATTGGAGTGATGACTCCAAAAGCATTATTCTGAATGCTTGGGTAAACCATGGGCAAAATATTCAAAGACATTGACAGGATCTACCCAGCTGAAGAATGGGTAAGACACTTGGAAAGAAATTCTCTGAGGGACTTGATCTTCAAAGAAAACCTTGTGATGAAGTGCAATCCAAAAAGAATGCCTTCAAAATATATTCCCAAACCTTTCCTTTATTTCAAAAGACAGGAAAATAAGAAGAAAGTTGTTGAGCTAAAGGTTGTTGCTACTAAAGGGAAGGAAGTTGCTGATGTCAACGAGACTGAAAGTTCCAAGAAAAGGAAAACATAAATTGCTTCTGTCAATCAAAGTGGAACTAGATCTATGTATTAACTCTTGAATAGAATTGACAATGAAAATCTTGTTGAAAATAAGTGTGTATGTTATGGGCTAATATTAGTCAAAGCTTAATATTCTCTTTTCTGTACTATTGCTTCAAATAGTCTGTGATGCCAAGTTTCTAATAACAAACAATGCTGATATTATAATCACCTTGTATAATCTGTCATGATTTTTGTTGTAATGCCTAAATAATGTTATCTTCTGGATGTTATGATATCATGAATGCTATGTAGTACATTTGCATGATAAGTTTTTGTTGGTTATGTACCTTAGCATTGGGAATGTTCTGACTTCTAATAGGGGAGATTGTTGGGAATATTGCACTCAATGTTCCCTTGATTTGAATTGGCATCACTCACAATGCTAAGTACATATTGTATTTGATAAACTCTGCCTTGTCTCAAGGGTTGTACATGGTGATGATATTCCATACAATGGAATATGTTCAGGGGTCTACTGACCAAACAACTGAGAAAGTGTCTCTGTCTAAGCTGAACCGCTGAGACGAAGATAGGTGCCGCTGAGAAGCAGCATATCTCTACTGAGCTGCAGATAGACATAATCCCCTGAGAAGAAAAACTATCTCAGGGGATCCACTGGGACGACAGTTGCCCAACCACTGAGACTGATTCAAATCTTGAAGAAGACAAGTGGCGCGACAGGCCATTGGCGAAAATAGCTGTAAAGGGAGATTAGGGCAACCCATCTGTTTCCAATATGTCAGAGCCTTCCCTTGAGTGCCGTTGAAGATGTGCAGAGTATAAAAGAAGAACTTAGGGCACTTTTGAAAGAGCTGGTCTGGTGCTAAAAGAAATTACTACTGTTCCATTGACGGCCCTGAACATCTCACTCTCCTCCTGCTCACTGAATAGGGAAGAAGAGTCTGAGAGATAAAGATTTCTCTCCTACAAAGAAGAGCATGGTGATCCTTCATCCTTCAACTGAAGAGGAAGATCAAAGAGTAGCTGGTTCAGAAAACATCATCCATCTAAGCTACTCAAAAGCATAAGTTGTGCAGGAACTACAGAAGACATCTTCTCAGTGTTGTCTGTTGTAGTAAGCATAATACTCTCTTACTGTAGGGCTATTTGGCCTGAGGTTGTAGGGCTGCTAAGCCTGAGTTTGTAGGACTGTTAGGCTTGAGGTTGTAGGGCTGCTAAGCCTGAGGTTGTAGGGTTGCTAAGCCTGAGGTTGTAGGGCTGTAAAGCCTGAGTTGTAAGGCTAACTGGACTGGGGTAGGGCTTGGAGCAAACCTGAGAGATCTTGAAGGATCTGAACTATAAGCTCTTGTAGCTAGGATTGGAGAACTTGGCCTTGTCTAACACACTGTTAGAAAGGTGAAGGGGGAAAGTGGACTACCCATAGACACACTGTCTTGGGGAACCACTATAAACACTTGTGTGTTTTTTGGTTCTGCTTGATTACTAGCTTACTGATGCGATGATTCGGCAAGTGCACCGGTCGCGCAAGTAATAATAATGGGGTAAATCCCCGAGTGTCGGTCTCTTGAGGAACACAGTAAGGTGTAGTTAGGTTTCGAGGAAGGACTTGAGATTGAAGTCCTTAAATCGGATGGAATGCGGGGGAGTTGGGTTGGCTTTTGGAAAATAAAATAAAAGCTATCAACTACTCCTATGCAATGCCGCTATGCAATGCTTCGCTTGGCGGGATGGAGACTAGGCAGGCCTTGAGCGCGCTGCGTCGAAAGGGCGGATGGACGAGTAGGCAAGCGGAATCGAACTGTGCAGGCCTTGAGCGCACTGCTTCGTTAGGCGGGATGGAATACGGGCCGCGATGCCACGCTTCGGTAGGCGGATGGATGAGTAGGCTAGCGGAGTGAGGGTCGCAAGCACCTCTTCGACAAGCACGCCACTAGCAATTGCTAGTGCGGCACACGAACGTGACGGCGGGATGGGGGATGGAATGGGGCGCACCTCAAGCACACAAATAAACAAAAAGGGTATTTCACATAGACATGAAATAACTTTAAATAGCAAGGTCTATAGTGTTCTTCATCAAAATACAAAAGATCTAACTATTACAACAATCAATAAGAGGAGAACAAGGCAAGAAATCGACCGAATCCGAAGGCTCGTTGGAGATTCACGGTTTGAATCGCCGGGTTGTCAATCCGCGTCCAAGCTCGGTCCGCAACTACGTCCGGGGTAGAGAGAGCTGTCACGACTCTCCAATGAACCCGTCTTCTTCGTCTCACGATCCGGTAGAGGTTGCAAACTTCCCCTTGCTTGACGGTAATGGAGGCTAGGTCTTCCTCTGAAACTCTAGGATGAAGGAGGAGGCCGAGAGGAAACTCTGGCTCAAGATTGGCGTGAAGAACAAGCCCGGAGCACCTCCATATGGTGGGAGGCGGTGGAGGGGCGAAGACGGACGGAACTGGAGCAGGAACGGCGGAAAAATGCGGGGGTCCGACCTAAAATCGCGAGCAGGGCAATTTATAGGCGCTGGACTGAACAGCGCGCACGGTCATTGGCGCACGACCAGTGGTCGTGCGCACTAGAATCCTGTGATCGTGCGTCCGACTGGACGGAGCCTGCAAGAAAAGCAATTTATAAAATATAATGTTCGCACGACCAGTGGCGCACGACCGGTGGTCGTGCGCACTATCGTCGGTGGTCGTGCGCGCTGGTCGAGACAGAACTCATAAAATTGATGATAAGTGCGCACGAACAGTGGCGCAGGACCGGTGGTCGTGCGCACTATCGTAGATGGTCGTGCGCACTGCTCGAAACAGAACTCAGAAAAATAAGGTTAAGCGCACACGATCAGCGGCGCACGACCAGTGGTCGTGCGCAATAGAACCAGTGATCGTGCGTAGTGTTCCTGTACAGAATTGTACCGGGAATACCTGCACGACTCCTGTTCCAGCATACGACACCAGTCTAGCCACTGAAAGTGGAACTTAATCAGCACAAGAAAACTAATAACGAAGAAAGATACGAATTTACACCAAATAGGGCCTATAAGTGCACCTAGCATAGAATGACCAATATGAGCTAAAACAGGGCTAAAGTGCAGTGAAAAGACTAAATAGATGGCCCAGATGAGTCCATAAAAGTGTATATGATCAGGACTCATCACACCCCCAGACTTAACTGTTTGCGTGTCCCGAGCAAACAAATTCTAAGCGAACTAGGAAAGAACAGTAGATGGCTTAATGATTACACTACAGAGTACCATGCGAAGTCGCATGCTCACGTGCATAAGAAAAATAGTAAAAAAGATTTCTGATTATAAAAACAGTTTATATATTTCTAAAAGAGTAAAAGCATATTACAACTACTCAAAATGGTGAACAACGGTGAATCATTCGGTCATGCATACGGAGAAAGTAAACTAAACGCTGAGACGAGCATTGCTCAAGATCGGGATGCGGGAAAAACTCTACTGAAATCCATCAGTGTCGGTGACCATAAGCTTGCCCGGTCACATTCTCTCCACGGCACTGGTTTGACTCAAATGCGTGAATCAATAGGACTTTAGGTTTTAAATGGGGCTTGGGTTTAGGTGAGGTATACAATGATAAAGACGATGGTTCAAATACTAAACCCAAATGAGCAAATGCATAACATTATCCAAGTGGCCACAAAACACGCGGATGCACCACACCCCAAGACTTAGACTTAGACGCATGGGTGTGTGCACCACCTACTCCCAAATATAAATCTCAAACAGATTTTTTTCAATTGAACTTTTCATTCTTCTTTTTCTTTTCAAATCTTTTTCTTCTTTTCTTTTTCTTTCTTTAACAATTTCAGCAAATTTTCAAAGATGCACAACCACATTTTCACAATGTACAATCACAATCAACACCACCAATTTGAAATTTAAACAAAATGCTTGCTTTTTGGGTGTGCGACTAGGATTGGAGTTTAGGCTTTAGTGAACAATAGTGGGGCTGAACCAAAAGAATGGGGTAGGCACAACTGGGCTAGCGAGGAAATGATGATAGGAATGGCACAAAGGCTCAACCGGGCCAAGATGATGGCCTATATCACATTCACACAATTGACTAACCGTATACCCATGCTTCAAGAATCGCTTGGGGCAAGTTCTAGCCACCGAGAAAGATTCTCCTTTCTCCCGACTCAAGCAATACGAGTCTAGCGATCGTTTACACACATCCCTACGCTACCGTTTGATTCACACCGGATTCACCATTTGAGTAGAGTAAACAACATTTACACTAATAGAGAAAAATATAAAACCATAGTATAAAGAGAAATCTAATCTACACAAATTTCTATGCAACCGAGCACTCGACTAGGAGCACTACTGGAGTCAACATTTTACTCTGCTACATAGTCCTAAACCATCACCTAGACTTTCCCACATAAGCAGAAGAATTAAATTCACAACAGAGCAAGCAAACAGATGAGTACGCGCTCAAGTGGGTGTTGTGGTGTGCAATGAAAATAAACAAAACATTTTAAAAGAAATCTTCTAGTATGCAGTGCAATAGTGCACGTGAGCGGGTAAACAAAACTACTCTCCCCCAGACTTAAACTAAACGATCCGCAAAATATGACAGGAAAATCAAAATAGGGCTAGGGGAAGAGAGTACCCAGTGCTCAGAAATGAGCACACCAGAAGATTGGCGTGTAGCTAAAATGAACCGCGGCATCCGCCATCCAGAAAAGATACCTGCAGGGGTTAGCTCCGCAAAAACAAAAGAAAAAGACAAACTAAAATAAACTACAGCTAACTAAACATGATTAGATGAAATAAGAATGCAGAGAAGAAAGATAACTACTGGGGTTATTGTCATCCCAGCACGACTTATTCTAAATTGAAATGGTTCTAGTTAATGGGCCTATGAAAAAGAAAATGAACAGGTAACTGCTCCATTATCCGTTTCGGTAGCTGGTACCGATACGGAGATAAGGCAGTCACGCCTCTACCCGAATATAAATACCTGCTCCTCACAGGTAGAGGGAAAAGAAAGTAAGAAGAGGAGGAGGCCTGGTCCTCACTCATCTTACCAAAACTATCCTTGCCCAGCAAGGTATCGTCCACAGCAGGTCCGCAGGAGGAGAAGGCAATGAGTGGAGCTTCCTCTACGGAGGGGGGATCAACCTCCTCACATAAGAGGATGCTCTCATCATTGACTTGAGCAGAATGCTCCAAGTCCTCCTGGGGTACCTGTAAGGACTCATCCTGCACAGGCTCAGATGAAGAAGGGGGGTCAGGAAATAAAAGAGAAGAATGACATAAATGATCAAAAATCGGGGGAGTGGTCCCGGTCTCACTCCCAGCAGGATCCAAGGATAGATCGCTATCATCATCGTAAGTATCATGGCGAGGAGAACCTAAGAACTCAGGGGCCTCGGTGGTGAGTTGGACCTCCTCGTCCCATGAGGAAGTGCGAACCTCCTCATCAGAAAGAGTATCCTCCTCAACCCACTTTGGAGCATCCTCCGAGTCAGAAGCATCACCCCACTCCTTTACTTCGATAGGATCATAAAAAATGTGTGTAGAAAAATCTTGCAAAGAAACTGGCGGAACACAAAATTTTGGTTCCTCCGCAAAGAGATCTGTTAAAGCCTCCCCGATGGAAAGAATACTTTCCTCATCATACTCAGGTGCATCTAGGAGCTCCCATTCCTCTCCTTGTTGGCTAACAAATGAGTGATCATCATCACTGGTAGTGAAGCCATACACAGGGAGTGAGGAGTCCATGCACGAGACAAGCTTGGGGGTAGAGGGCACAATTGCCTCCACGGGTAAAGAATGAGTGATAGGGACAATGTTGTCATGAGTGGAGGAGCGGCGGTCAGCCTTGAAAAGACTAGGACAGTCCTTCAATTCATGACCCTCTCCTCGACACAACAAGCAAACAATGTTCCTGCACTGCCTAGCATTTACTTCATTCATTTGGTCTATATAATAGTCCATCATGTCGTAAGTGCCAGGAGAAATATCCCATGAAGACATTTTTAATAATAAAAGCAGGTATAATGAAACTGAAATTCTTTGCAAGGAAATCTACACAAACAGAAAAACTCCTTGAATAAAACTTGCCTAAAACTTTAAAATAGGGGAGAAAAAAAATAAAAACAAACAAAAGATAATTAAAAGGCAAACAAAAATAATAAAGCGGCTATACACACTGGAAGAACTACTATCTCTCGGCTTTCCCTCTCAAGAAAACTCACACGACTGTGTTCCCCGGCAACGGCGCCAAAAACTTAATGCGATGATTCGGCAAGTGCACCGGTCGCGCAAGTAATAATAATGGGGTAAATCTCCGAGTGTCGGTCTCTTGAGGAACACAGTAAGGTGGAGTTAGGTTTCGAGGAAGGACTTGAGATTGAAGTCCTTAAATCAGATGGAATGCGGGGGAGTTGGGTTGGCTTTTGGAAAATAAAATAAAAGCTATCAACTACTCCTATGCAATGCCGCTATGCAATGCTTCGCTTGGCGGGATGGAGACTAGGCAGGCCTTGAGCGCGCTGCGTCGAAAGGGTGCATGGACGAGTAGGCAAGCAGAATCGAATTGTGCAGGCCTTGAGCGCACTGCTTCGTTAGGCGGGATGGAATACGGGCCGCGATGCCACGCTTCGGTAGGCGGATGGACGAGTAGGCTAGCGGAGTGAGGGTCGCAAGCACCTCTTCGACAAGCACGCCACAAGCAATTGCTAGTGCGGCACACGAATGTGACGGCGGGATGGGGGATGGAATGGGGCGCACCTCAAGCACACAAATAAACAAAAAGGGTATTTCACATAAACATGAAATAACTTTAAATAGCAAGGTCTATAGTGTTCTTCATCAAAATACAAAAGATCTAACTATTACAACAATCAATAAGAGGAGAACAAGGCAAGAAATCGACCGAATCCGAAGGCTCGTTGGAGATTCACGGTTGGAATCGCCGGGTTGTCAATCCGCGTCCAAGCTCGGTCCGCAACTACGTCCGGGGTAGAGAGAGCTGTCACGACTCTCCAATGAACCCGTCTTCTTCGTCTCACGATCCGGTAGAGGTTGCAAACTTCCCCTTGCTTGATGGTAATGGAGGCTAGGTCTTCCTCTGAAACTCTAGGATGAAGGAGGAGGCCGAGAGGAAACTCTGGCTCAAGATTGGCGTGAAGAATAAGCCCGGAGCACCTCCATATGGTGGGAGGCGGTGGAGGGGCGAAGACGGACGGAACTGGAGCAGGAACGGCGGAAAAATGCGGGGGTCCGACCTAAAATCGCGAGCAGGGCAATTTATAGGCGCTGGACTGAACAGCGCGCACGGTCATTGGCGCACGACCAGTGGTCGTGCGCACTAGAATCCTGTGATCGTGCGTCCGACTGGACGGAGCCTGCAAGAAAAGCAATTTATAAAATATAATGTTCGCACGACCAGTGGCGCACGACCGGTGGTCGTGCGCACTATCGTCGGTGGTCGTGCGCGCTGGTCGAGATAGAACTCATAAAATTGATGATAAGTGCGCACGAACAGTGGCGCAGGACCGGTGGTCGTGCGCACTATCGTAGATGGTCGTGCGCACTGCTCGAAACAGAACTCAGAAAAATAAGGTTAAGCGCACACGATCAGCGGCGCACGACCAGTGGTCGTGCGCAATAGAACCAGTGATCGTGCGTAGTGTTCCTGTACAGAATTGTACCGGGAATACCTGCACGACTCCTATTCCAGCATACGACACCAGTCTAGCCACTGAAAGTGGAACTTAATCAGCACAAGAAAACTAATAACGAAGAAAGATACGAATTTACACCAAATAGGGCCTATAAGTGCACCTAGCATAGAATGACCAATATGAGCTAAAACAGGGCTAAAGTGCAGTGAAAAGACTAAATAGATGGCCCAGATGAGTCCATAAAAGTGTATATGATCAGGACTCATCACTTACAATAGATTTAACTATCTATATCAACTAGTAAAATACAAAATACCTATTCACCCCCCCCCCCCCCCCCTTAGTTGAATTAGATAACATACCTAGCAAAGCTTCTGTTGAGATCTCTTTATGGCACCTGGTCTCACTAATTCCCCAGATTCTGGAATCCCATGAGCTAGGGAAGCACATGAGGATTTTATCATTAATTTCAGTCAAGGATGTCTCCTTGTCTAAGCCTATGAGCTCATTAATGATAATGTTGAATCTGTCATACATATCAGCAACAGATTCCTTAGCATTCTTTTGAAAGTTCTCATATTGGGATATGAGAAGGGACTTTCTGTCCTTTCTTTCATTAACACTTCCTTCCACCATTATAGTGAGTGAGTCCCAGATTTCTTTTGCTGATTGGCATTCAACAACCTTCTGTAAAATGTCATCTGACATTATTGAACCAAGAATGTTCATGGCCTTGGCATCACATGCCTTGACCTTCTTCTCATCCTCTGTCCATTCCTTTCTTGGGACAGCCTCAGTTGTTGAGGTTTCTCCTTCCTTTTGTCTGACTGGAGCTGGAGGACCTGTGAGAAGAACATTATAGATGTCTTCATCAATTGAATTCATATAGAACCTTATTCTGGCCTTCCAGACTGTGAACCTATTCAAGTTACACACTGGGGGTCTTGTGGAAGCATAATCCTTAGTACTCATTTTCTTTATAAAATATGTTTGTAATAAGGAGAAAAGAGGTGTAGGAGGTCTTTTTGATCAAGGTGTTAACCTTTTAATGATCAACCTCCCTCTGATACCAATTGAAAGTGCACAGTGTGCCTCTGAGAATCCTCTAGAGGGGGGTGAATGGAGATTTAAATTTATTTCTAACCTAACTGTGCAAGTACAATAAAAACCTAAGTGTTATGCTCCAACAAATACTTATCCATAATAAAATAATGCTGAAATATAAAGCAGGAAAATAGTAAAGTAATCTAAGCTATGAGGGACAGCACAGAAAATAGACAATCCAGAAGACACACAGATTTTTTATAGAGGTTCCCCAAAATGTGGGTACTCCCCTCTTCTACCACCTGGTAGGAATGCACCAACTGTGCCTGAGTCTTTTGGTAAGGAGACTCTTAGAACCACTAATATCTTGACAAGGAGATCATGAACCACCAGATATTTTGATAAGGAGATCTTGAACCACCATATCTTTTGATAAAGAAATCTTGAACCACAGAATCCTTTGGAAGAGGGATTCTCAAAACTCTGTACAGTTGGGAATGAGGAGAAAGAAAGAAGGGGAGAAGAGGAAGAATTTTGTTTTCAGAATTCTTATGAAGACTGTATGAAGAACAACTTCTTGAATCTTTCACTGGATCTGCTCTTGATTAACTCTTACTTATAATAGTACTATATTGTAGGGGTTTATGAATGTCAGATCCTTTCTGTTTCTGCTTTCTGATTAAACTCTTGGCTACTATAAGGTTGTGATGATGAGCAGCCTTGTTCTATTCTATTCTGAGAGAGAGGGGAAACAGCAGTTATTTCTTCTCTGTATATATTCTATTAGGGTTCCTGAGAGAGGAAAAGGAAGAAGAGTAAAGCCCTAATAGAACAGTGTAGCCGATTGTGATGAATGCTCTCTTTTCTCTTTCTATTCCTGCCTTTTATTGTTCCACTGCAGATTTGAATTTAATTCCCTTTTTGGTAAGTCCTGAAAAGATATTCTGCATAAGACAAATTCTCTTTCTTTCCTTCTTTAATTCCCGACCCGTTCACCAAACATTAAGCTTGTTTCCAAGAAATCTTTTCTCTATCCTCTGTTAATTCTTCATTCCATTTGAGGCAATTAAGGAGTCATTGGGGAACGGTCTTGAGTGAGGTGGGCCATGAGAGAGGGTCCAAAATGACAGTTGAAAGGTTTTACTTTTCAGACTTAAGTCGACGTAGCGTCGAGTTCACTTCCTCTCTTATCAACGCACCTTTGAGTTCTTGTAGGAGCAGCTTCGAATTCATCCTTGCTTTTATTTGAACTCTGCTAGTCGACGTTGCGTCGATATCTTATCGACGTAACCATCGAGTTGAAGGCATGGCTCTGAATTTCATTATCTGCGTCGAGATGAAGTCGACATTGTGTCGAGTTTATATGGCTTCGACAAATACTTTCTTCTGCGCTGAGTTGAAGTAGAAGCTGTGTCGACTTCTCAAAGTACTTTGACAGGTCCATGGCCTCTACGTCGATATCTATTCAACGTAACGTCGACCTGAATTACTTCGACAGAAAGGTGAACCACTTGGACTTCTAGTTAGAGTAGCGTCGACAATAACTTGATGTTGCGTTGAATTCTATTCGACGCAAATGTTAACTTTGCCCAATTTTGCTTCTCCTGATCTGGTCTTGACACCCTAGGTTGAGTGTGACATCCTAAGACATCTAATGACCAGATTACCCTCACAATACAATGGGTAACTCAATCCTAAGAGATAAAATCACTTTTAGGTAATTTGTTAAGTTAAATCAAAGGGGGTTTTTCCCAACAGTTATGACATTTATCCAAAACAGATTTCGTTTCTTACTCTGGTATGCATCGTCGCATTACACCATCTTCTCCGATTTTAAACAAAAAGGGTTCATCCCAAAGATAAGAACGTACTTAATGTAAAAATCTCTTCTTTTGTTGATATAATAAATTCGGTGTAAAAACTCTACTAACAATATAATTTACGTAATCCTCATACTATGGTATAGTAATTTTTCGGTAATGGTCAAGACTCATTCATCAGGAAATCTTTCATTAATTTCAGAACGTAACAAAGGATTCAAACACTCAATTCTAGAAAGGTCATCTGCGACCGGATTATCAACACCTTTCCTATCCTTAATTTCTAGGTCAAATTCTTGTAGCAACAAAACGCATCGAATCAGTCGAGGTTTAGCATCTTTCTTTTTCATAAGATAACGGATAGTTGCATGATCTGTGAATGCTACGGCTTTGGTGCATAAAAGATAAGATCTGAACTTTTCAAAGGCAAAAAATACGGCTAAGAATTCTTTTTCGGTAGTGGTATAGTTGATTTGAGCTTCAATTAAAGTTCTGTTGGCATGGGCTATGGTGTGGAAGACTTTCTCCCGCACTTGCCCCAAGACAACGCCAACGGCGTAGTCACTAGCATCACACATTAATACAAAGGGCTCTCCCCAATCGTGAGCCACCACAATAGGTGTCGTAGTCAAACGTGTCTTAAGTTGATTAAAAGCGTTCAAACAATCATCATTAAAATTAAACTTCACGTCATTCTCTAATAATCCACTTAGAGGCTTGGCAATTTTGGCAAAATTCTTAATAAATCTTCTATAAAACCCCGTGTGGCCTAAGAAACTTCGCAATGCTTTTACATTTTTAGGAGGTGGTAATTTTTCAATCACCTCAATCTTAGCCTTATCAACTTCTAACCCGTTTTTAGACACATGATGCCCTAGTACTATACCTTCACGCACCATAAAGTGACATTTTCCCAATTCAAAATAAGGTTAGTTTCCACACAACGGGAAAGTACTCTTTCTAAACACGCCAAATATTCATCAAATGATTTAGCAAAGATGAAAAAATCATCCATAAATATTTTTATATCGTGGTTCATAATATCAGAAAATATTGCTATCATGCAACGTTGAAACATGGTTTGTGCATTGCACAAGCCAAATGACATTCTCCTAAATGCAAATTTACCATAAGGACACATGAACGTTGTCTTTTCTTGATCATCCGGATCTACCGTTATTCGATTATAGCCAGAATATCCATCTAAATACAAAAGAAATTATTTCCAGCTAACTTATCTAGTACTTGATCTATGAATGGCAATGGAAAGTGATCTTTTCTAGTGGCCTTATTTAATTTGCAGTAGTCCATACAAATACGCTAATCCGTAATTGTTCTTGTAGGGATTAATTCATTCTTATCATTTTGCACTACATTTATCCCTCCCTTCTTAGGAACACACTGGACTGGGGAAACCCATGAACTATCAGAAATAGGATATATGATTCTCGCATCTAACCATTTGATAATCTCCTTTTTGACAACTTCTTTCATGGGCAGACTAAGGCAGCGTTGAGACTCTATGGCCCCTTTATAAGATTCCTCTAAAAGGATTTTATGCATACATAAAGAAGGGCTAATTCCTTGAATGTATGTTATAGTCCAACCGATGGCTAGTTTATATTGTCTTAAAAGATCTAATAATTTTTGATGTTGCGTCGGTAGCAATTTTGAGTTCACAATGACTGGTAATGTATCATTTTCTCCTAGATATGCATATGATAAATGATCGGGGAGCAATTTTAACTCTAAAATGGGCGGACTAACTATAGAGGGTTTATCCGCCAAAGATCTTTCCGACATATCAAGTGGTTCCGGTTTACGGAATAATATCGGTGGATGCTCACATATTTGCAAACAATCTTGATTCTCTTCTTCATCATCCGATTCTTCATCCTGAGTCAATGTACTCATCTCATCTTCTAGTGTACTATCCCATCCACAATTTAATTAATAATCATATAACGATATACTATTAACCTCCTCTATTTCGTCTTCTTTTTCATATTGGAATTTCATTGCCTTGAGTACGTTGAAAGTTACTTGTTCATCGACCCTCATGGTTAATTCTCCCTTATGTACATCTACTAGAGTTCTTCCGGTTTCCAAGAAGGTTCTGCCCACAATAATTGGCACCTCCTTATCTTCTTCCATATCCATACTATGAAATCAGCGGGAAAAATGAATGTTTTTTACCTTAACTAAAACATCGTCTATAATTCCTTTAGGATAAGTAAGAGATTTGTCGGACAACTGCAATGTTAGTGATGTTTTAGAGATTTCCCCTAAACCCAATTTCTTGTAAATAGAAAGAGACATCAAATTAATACTTGCCCCAAGATCGCACAAAGCTTTACCTTCAAAGTGGTATCCAATAGAACATGGAATCGTGATACTTCCGGGATCTTTTAACTTTGGTGGAAGTTTTTTTTGAAAGATTACACTATACTCATGGGTGAGTGCTACCGTTTCATTCATGCCAAATTTTCTTTTCTTATTTAAAATATCCTTCATAAATTTAACGTAGCTTGGCATCTGCTCTAAGGCTTTGGCAAAAGGGATATTAATTTGCAGTTTTTTAAATATTTCAAGACATTTTTGGAATTGATGATCTAATTTGCTTTTCCTTAGCCTCTGTGGAAATGGTGGTGGTGGGTAGGTAACATCTTTTTCATTCTTTGTAGAAAACTCTATATTATTCTCATTCTTACCTTCATCTACTTCCTCTAATTCCTTCTCAACACTTTTACTAAATTCTTGATTTAATTCTTTAGCAGACTTATTAAGATTATTGCTTTTCGCTTTATCTTTAACATTATTATTTGCGAGTTGATTGTCGTTATGACCACTTACTAACTCTCTTCCACTTTGTAATGTAACAGTCTTACCATGTTGGTTATAACCTTTAGGATTGGGTGTGGTATCCGTTGGTAATGTGTCTTGTGGTCTAATGTTTAAAGCGATTGCAATTTGGTTCAATTGTGTTTCAATTAAGCTCATTGAACCTTCTAAACTAGAAAAACGGGCTTCATTCTTTTGCATAGACTCTAAAATGACTTCGTCGGATAACTTCGTAAAAGGACCCGCTTGATTAGAATTATAGTTTTGATGAGAAAGAATAGAGTTTGTATTAAACAAATGTGAAGGAGTTGCACCAGAATTGTTTTTCCAAGAGAAGTTTGGATGATTTCGCCATTCATAATTGTAATAATTTCCATAAGCATTATGATTTTGTTTGAACTGTCCCCCAACATAATTAACTTCTTCATTATTATTTACCAATTGCTCAATTGTTAGAGTGGGGTTAGGTGTGATTATAGGAGTGACTATGATATTGACTTGTGGGTTCATTTGATTTTGGTGTAAAGTCAAAGCATCTAATCTCTTATCAATTGTATTAAATTGAGATGTCATTTGGGCTGCAAATGACATCAATTGATCTACTTGATATAACCCAGCATTAGAAGAAGATCCTTGCTGATCAACAAGTTGATAATTATTAGAGGATAAGTCATCTAATATTGCATAGGCATCTTCTGGGTATTTGTTCATAAGTGACCCTTGATGCGCGTTCGGCAAGTGCATCGGTCGCTGTCAAGTAATAAATTTGGGAATAGCTTCCCCGAATGTCGTACTCTTGAGGAATGCAGGTTCTGGTGAACGAAACGTGTGGTGAGTCGATTGTTACACGTGCAAATAAAATAAAACAGGGGCGTTGTGATTGGTGTCCTAAGCTATTGCGGAAATGAGAGAAATGCAGGTCGAAAAGCACCACTTCGCAAGGTGTGGGTGAGTGCAGTGGCCGCGATGTCGTGCTTCGGTAAGTGGGTGGAATGTCCACAGAGCGAGGTTTTGTGAGGGTCGTATTCACCTCTTCGCCAACATCACCACTAGTTATTGCTAGATGGCTTCACACACAAACAACTTAGAATATCACAACAACAAGGAAAGCTATTCTCACCACCACAGCATCATTGCACATGAACAACAAGCAAGGATCTATAACATTAATCTAACGAGCGTTCATTGCAACAACACAAAGAGAAAGCACAAGCATCAAAGTTTAGAAAGGACCAAAAAGAAGATGTCACCGCGTCTTGGGTTCTCAGCCGAAATGAGAGGTTGTCGGGCTCTCTCCGGGCTCGGCCCTCAGATGGTGTGCGGACTCGTAGGAGGCTGTCATCGTTCCAACGATCTACAACACTTCTATGGTCTCCACAATGAAGAATGCTTGAACTAGTGGCGGAGAATACTTGCAAATGCTCCCGGATGGAAGAATGGTGAAGGAGATCGCCGGAAATGGTCTCCTCTCATCTCCTCCGGTGGAAGAGACGAAAATGGCGGGATTCCTGGCTTTTTCCCGCAAGGGGAATGGGGGGCTTTCCGATGGCTGCAGCTTTTCCTACTTTAAATACTAAACAGGCAGAGTTTTGGTCACGCGCGGGCGAACGCACGATCGTGCGCTGCCCGTGCGTTATTTAATGATAAAAACAGACTTGAAGACGAAGCTGCGTCGCCCGTGCGATTTACTCACGCACGAGCAAACCCGCTCGTGCGTAAAACGCACGGGTAAATTCGGAAAGGCTAAAACAAGAAGAAATAGGCGACCGTGCGTTTTACTCACGCACGAGTAAATCCGCTCGTGCGTAAAAATGCAAGACTAAACTCAGATCGCCCATTTTCTGCCCAGATGAGAACGCACTACCGCAACCGTCCATGCGTCAAGGAAATGCACGACCGTGCGTTGTACATAATCATGAATTCTGGGGGAAAATTGGATAATCCGACCGCCTGCACACAAGACAAACAGCTGGGAAAACACCTCCAGCACCAAATAAACACAGAAAAAGGATTGGGGAGCACCATGTGCTTACCCCCAATAACAAGGAGCGCAAATGCACACCGAAACGGGCCTAAGGGTGCACCTAGCAAGGAATAAAAAATATGATCGAAAACATGCCTAAAGTGTAGTGCATCGACTAGAAATACGACCCAGATGAGTCCATAAATGTGTTTATAAATGGGACTCATCACACCCCCAGACTTAACCATTTGCACGTCTCGGGCAAACTACTCAGCTCTCCTGTCGGAACAATTGGATGTTAGAGTGTGATTGAGCGGTAGAGACTCATGCAAAGTCGCATGCTCACGTGCGTAAAAATACATTAGAATAGAGTTAAACTCAAGATTATATCTAACTATTTCTAGAACAGTAATTTGAAATCTACTTTACTTGGATGGTGAATCCTGGTGAATCTTTCGGTCGCGCACAAGGGAAAATAGCGTGACTAATGAGTAGAGTATTACTCGAATCAAAGCTCGGGATAATCTCCTAAGAAATCCATCAAAGTCGGTGTCCATAGGCTTCCACATTCGCACTCTCTCTACTACATGAGACGACTCGTATCTAAAATCAATAGGACTTATAGGTTAAGATTTGGCTTAGGTTGAGTTTAGGCTAGATAAGTAGAAGGGCGATGGGAATTGCACTCAACATAACCTGAGCACTCAAGAGAATAAAAATCACCAATACAACATTTTCAAGAACTACACAACACCCCCAGACTTCAACTGAACACTAGGTGTGTGCTAAGCCAATCAAACTTTGTTTTGTCGAGAGAAAGTAATTGAAAGTTCTTTTTGCACAATTTTTTTTTCTTTTCTTTGCATTTCTCTTCTGGACAGAATATCTTTTGTAGGTACAATAAAAACTTCTCCTTCAGCTTTTTCAAGGCTATCATACACCACAGAGATAACACCAAATGTGATCGATAAATAAATTCCTTTCAGCTCATTTGTTGGTGCGAGAATAGGTTTGGCCGTATGGCTTTGGTGGAATTTTAGTGGAGCTAAACAAGGAGGACAGGTAGGCTCAAGTGGGCTTGCAACGGTGATTACATTGGTAAGGATTTCAAAAGCACACTTTATAACGAGTACTTCAACGCAATCATTTCAAGAGTCGCCTAGTGCAAGTTCTAGCCACCGAGAAAGGTTGTCCTTCCTTCCGACCCTAGTAATAAGCTACTACTAGTTCAGCTACACTCGACCCTATGCTACCGTTGGATTCACCGGATTCACCACTAAAGTAAAATAAATTGCAGATACTATAATAGAAATAATTAAATTATAACATTGAATTTTATTCTACTCTAATTGAATTTCTAGGCGTGACGGGTGCACTCGAATAGAGCACTACTCGAGTCGATATTTTTCTATACTCCTCACTCCTACACTATCAATCCAATTCTTACGAGAGGGGAACCTCGCAGCAATACCCAATAAGCGCGTGTGATCAAGTACGCGTGAACTAGGTGCAAGTGTATGCAATGTGTGCAATAAAATTGAAAATTCCTAACTCAGCACATTCTAACATGCTATGCAAAGTGCATGCATGTGCATAACTCGATCTATCCCCCAGACTTGATCGAAACCAAATAAAATAAAAAATTCAAACATAAGGAAAAGAGGGGTAGAGTGGACCTATGCTCATGAATGAGCATGCCAGAAGTGCGGTAATTCCTTCTTTAAATTTTCTCCTTCCTCATCCACCACGCGAGAGCTTCAGCTTACGATGTTAGCAAAAAGGAAATAACAGAACATAAAAGAAATTAAAAGGCAAATGGAACCGGTTGGTTCCCATGGGTTGTCTCCCAAGAAGCCCTTTTGTTTAACGTCCTTAAAGGTGGACCAAATACCTGTATTAAAGTTTGATCGTAGCAGTTATAAAGATTGTTTCAGTCTGAATAAAAACACAACATAGCATGGTCGAGTAACAAGGCACAAAAAATTAGAATATAAGAAACAGCACAACCAAAACTTGGAGACCCCATCACGCATCAGCTATATGCTGATTTGTGGTGGTTCTCCCCAGCCACGCGAGATGGGAAGGAGGTGAAGGCTTTAGGGCCCAAGGAGGATGTCTCCCCCTTGCCCCTAACCTCCTCCTTCTCGCGCCGGATGGCAGCATAGCGTGCTCCACGCAACAATCTTTCTTGTTTCTGCTTCTCCATAGTTGGAGAGCGCCAACGTTAGTAATCGTCAGAATTTCCCACCTTGGTGGTGGGTAGCATCACTTCCGTTGTCGCCGTGGTAACTGGATCAGCCCAATGGACCTGTTTAAATTGTTTACAGTTCTCATTACGACTAAGAAAATTATTCATAAGGCACTTTGCTCCGCCTTCTCCCTTATTGTTCCAAACTTCAGTCTCGCTGCTTTCTCTTGCCTTCTTCGCCTCTTCATTCACGACCTGCTTCGCTTTTTCTTTCTTCTCTCCAACTAACAATTCTTTTTCTTTCCTGACTTCAGCAGTACTAAACAATTCATCAGTAATAAAAAGGGGAGAGTGAATTAATGCTTCGGAAGCAATCTTGGGACAAGTAGGGGGTGTTACCTTACCAGGTAAGACAACACACCCCTTAGAAAAATCCAAGGTGGCACCGCTCTCTTTCAAGAACGGTACTCCCAAGATGGGAATAGATTGATTTTGACTAGATCCCAAAACTTGGAAGTCGACGACCACCACCGTCCCTTCAATTGTAACTTCAACATTTCTAACTTCTCCCTCAGCCTTAATGACGGTCCCGTTGGCAAGCACTAGGGATTTCCGATCATCTGTGTTCATTTCAAGTTGTAATTTAGCAACATCCTGCAATGCAAGGATGTTGCGAGATGAATCGGAATCAGATAGGGCCGTCGTTTCAATATTATTAATGGTGCATGAGATTACCAACTCATTTGGGTCACACGCTCCCGCATCGGTGAGACTCTTCCCTTGGTTAATTGGATTCTTTTCAGTATTACTGGGAAGGGTCCCTTGCGAACGCTCGATTAGCACTTGAGTCAATTGGCCCAATTGCGTCTCCAAGTTTTGCATGGACGCAGTTTGGTTGGCCATATTTGAGTTGGTTGCTTCCATAAACCTCTCCATCATTTCTTCCAAATTGCTTTTCTTAGGGGCCGGGGCACCTTGATTATAACCCGGATGAGGCGGCCTCGGTTGGCTTCTGGATGCTTGAGCATCATATTGATGCTGGCCCAGTTGCCATCGTTGGCCTGCAGTGTTTTGATTCCAGGAAAAATTGGGGTGATTTCTCACACCCGGATTATAGGCATTGTCGTAGGGTGCCCCCTTAGCTTGATTTCCAACAAAATTTACCGATTCATTTAAATTAAGTTGAGAGAATTCACCTGATAGCCCGCTACCTGGGCACTCGTATGCGTGGTGACCACCGCCTCTACATCCTTCACAAGCAATGTTAGTTGCGGGCGCAGCAGCGGGAGGTAATGAGTCCACTATGAACAGTCCCCGAGCGCTTCTCGGCGCATTTCTCCCCGCAGTCCAGAAGGTGATGTGAGAGGCAGTGTCCTGCATAATTCTTAGAGCTTCCTCCGGCGTATGGTTCATCAAGGTCCCTCCCGCAGCAGCGTCAATCATTGCCTGGTGGTTGGGCTCGATGGCGAAGTAGAAGTTTCCACGATGTTCCACGGCTGAAGCTCGTGATTTGGGCATTTGCGCAGGAGGTCACTAAGATGCTCCCAAGCTTCTGCGAGAGTTTCTTGCTCAGCTTGCCAGAAAGTGGTGATCTCATGCTGAAGGCTCACAATTTTGTCCACCGGGTGGAATTTAGCTAGAAATTTGGAAGCGAGAGCATCCCAAGTTACAGTAGTCCCTAGGGGAATAGAGTGGAGCCAGACCTTGGCTTTGTCGCGCAACGAGAAAGGGAACAGTCTCAGCTTGACTATTTCATCAGAAATTCCTGCATAACGGAAGGTTCCGCAGATATCGACGAACTACGCCAAGTGAAGATGTAGGTCTTCACTAGGCATCCCAGAGAACTGAGCGTTGTTGCGGATGATGTTCAGGATGGCCGGTTTGATCTCAAACTGGTTATTCATGATGTTAGGCCCAAATCCTGGATACACACTCCCAGCTGTTGGAGTGGTATAATCTCTCATGGTCCAGGGCCTCGGTCTAACCGCCTCCTGCTCATCCCTTAGATGATTTTGCCCCACCTGGGGTACTCCAGGATTCACTTCTTCCCGATCATTAGGTGCTCTCGGCACACCTCCAAGTTCCATATTATCTCTCATAGCTGCTTGCATGGCTGCAGTGCGCCTTAGTGCGCGCAGTACGTTCAATCTCAGGATCAAAGGGTACTAATTCCCTTCCGACTTGTCTCTGCATACACAAAAAGAAGACACAAAGAAAAACAAAAATAAAAAACAACTGCTCCTATAACAATGATTCACAACACAAAACGTTACACGCCTGCATTCCCCGGCAACAGCGCCAAAAACTTGGTGCGCGTTCGGCAAGTGCATTGGTCGCTGTCAAGTAATAAATTTGGGAATAGCTTCCCCGAATGTCGATCTCTTGAGGAATGCAGGTTCTAGTGAACGAAACGTGTGGTGAGTCGATTGTTACACGAGCGAATAAAATAAAATAGGGGCGTTGTGATTGGTGTCCTAAGCTATTGCGGAAATGAGAGAAATGAGGGTCGAAAAGCACCGCTTCGCAAGGTGTGGGTGAGTGCAGCGGCCGCGATGTCGCGCTTCGGTAAGCGGGTGGAATGGCCACAGAGCGAGGTTTTGTGAGGGTCGTATTCACCTCTTCGCCAACATCACCACTAGTTATTGCTAGATGGCTTCACACACAAACAACTTAGAATATCACAACAACAAGGGAAGCTATTCTCACCACCACAGCATCTTTGCACATGAACAAGAAGCAGGGATCTATAACATTAATCTAATGAGCGTTCATTACAACAACACAAAGAGAAAGCACAAGCATCAAAGTTTAGAAAGGACCAAAAAGAAGATGTCACCGCATCTTGGGTTCTCGGCCGGAATGAGAGGTTGTCGGGCTCTCTCCGGGCTCGGCCCTCAGATGGTGTGCAGACTCGAAGGAGGCTGTCACCGCTCCAATGATCTACAACACTTCTATGGTCTCCACAATGAAGAATGCTTGAACTAGTGGCGGAGAATACTTGCAAATGCTCCGGGATGGAAGAATGGTGAAGGAGATCGCCGGAAGTGGTCTCCTCTCGTCTCCTCTGGTGGAAGGGATGAAAATGGCGAGATTCCTGGCTTTTCCCGCGAGGGGAATGGGGGGCTTTCTGATGGCTGCAGCTTTTCCTGCTTTAAATACTAAACAGGCAGGGTTTTGGTCACGCACGGGTGAACGCACGATCGTGCGCTGCCCGTGCGTTATTTAATGATAAAACAGACTTGAAGACGAAGCTGCGCCGCCCGTGCTATTTACTCACGCACGGGCTAACCCGCCCGTGCGTAAAACGCACGGGTAAATTCGGAAAGGCTAAAACAAGAAGAAACAGGCGACCGTGCGTTTTACTCACGCACAAGTAAATCCGCCCGTGCGTAAAAATGCACGACTAAACTCAGATCGCCCATTTTCTGCCCAGATGAGAACGCACGACCGCAACCGTCCGTGCGTCAAGGAAACGCACGACCGTGCATATTACACAATCATGAATTCTGGGGGAAAACTGGATGATCCGACCGCCTGCACACAAGACAAAACAGTTGGGAAAACACCTCCAGCACCAAATAAACGCAAAAAAAGGATTGGGGAGCACCATGTGCTTACCCCCAATAACACGGAGCACAAATGCACACCGAAACAGGCCTAAGAGTGCACCTAGCAAGGAATAACAAATATGATCGAAAACATGCCTAAAGTGTAGTGCATCGACTAGAAATACGGCCCAGATGAGTCCACAAATGTGTATATAAATGGGACTCATCAACCCTCCCGCGGCTCCATCTACTTGGATCATGATGGATGTTTGGAGACCATTGTAAAAGGTCCACACTTGTTGATGAATGGCTAAGCCATGGTGGGGACACTTCTGCAATAGTTCCTTAAAGTGTTCCCAAGAATCATAAAGGGTCTCTTCATTACCTTGCATAAAAGTCAAAATATCTCACTTCAACTTAGCAGTTTTAGATGGGGGAAGTATTTGGCTAAAAAAAATTCTATCAAAAGGGCCCAAATGGTAATGGATCCATTGGGTAAAGAGTTCAGCCAATCATTTGATCTTCCCTCTAAAGAGAAAGGAAACAAACATAACTTAATTGCTTCTTCCAAAGCACCATTAATCTTAAACATATCACAGATTTTCATGAACGTCCTTAGATGAGAGTTAGGGTCTTCTTGATTAAGGCCACCAAATTTATTGTGTTGAACAAGTTGCATAACAGTAGAATCGATTTTAAAGTTGTTAGCCTCGATAGCAGGTCGAACGATACTAGATTGTAACCCTCCCTGTAAAGTCATATTGTAATCGCGACATGTTCTCCTATTTTCGACGGGTTGCCCATTATGTTCTACATGTCCTCCTAGATCCTGACCTTCCTGATGATTATCATTCAGATTCATAGCTGAAGAATGGATTTGTTCTAAACGAAAAGTCTTGCGATTTTTTCTACACGTCCTTTCAATCTCTAAATTCAATGGTAATAGTTCAGTAGGTCAAAATCTGGACATGCACTAACGGAACAACAAATAGCAATAAAAAAACAGATTAAAAGAAAATAGAATTACAAGTTTGACCTCTAAATACTAGGGATTACTAATATTGCAAGAAAACAGAATAATAGATTAATAGTATCTACCCGGTAACGGCGCAAAAAACTTGATACGCCCAAAATATATATATATATATTAACGCAAGTGCACGTGTCGGATCAGGTAATAAAGTGAGAGTAAAGATCGTTCCCTCGGAGAATTGGTAAACCTAAAGCTTGCAATTACTAGCTACTCTGTTCTCTAAATTCAAACAAGTCGAATATGGTGATTTTTCAAGGTAGTAAAGAGTTTAACAAAGATTTACACTAATTAGAAAATTATGAAGATTTTAGAAATACTTTTTATCAGTTGGAAAAAGAAGCAATCTCGTATTTCAGATTTCCTGTGTATGTTAAAATGATGCATGAAAATAATACTAGGTAAGAATGCTTGATAAAATTATCTTGCAACGACTTTTATGGAAGAAATCTTTATCTCTCGAATCTCGAAAATTTTAATATTTCTATATTCATCTAGTCATATCTAACTTAGGAAAAATAAAGAGTATTGCATGGAGTAGAAGTCGGATATGCTAGCAAGTGGAGGGAATCTCTTCCTCTCTACTTTACTACGGCGAACTTGTGAGCGATTGTACTTCTCCTCTCTCGAATCTCGAAATACACTGCAAGGGTAGAAACTCTTAGTTAAAAATTTATGTCACTCATCTCTCGATTCTCGTAGCAAAATAGAAAATGAAAGCACAAGTCAAAAGTTTCATTAACAATTTCAAAAGTTTCACCAAGAAGAATTCATCAAACAAACTCAACATAAGAAGAATTACACCATTAAAACACACACAGTACTATCTTCATACAAGACATAGAGAGTTTAGTTCATAACTAAGAAAGAACGCCGAAAAACTAGAGAGATCTTACAATACATGACGCCTGAAATTCAGTTTTCCCCTTTCTCCCAGTTCTTCCCCTTTTTCGAAGATGATAGATGATGGAAGATGAAAAAGATGTTTGTTTCTCTCTCCTCTGTTGGGAAAATGACCCTCAATGTTCTCTTGATTTGAAGAGGCCTCACACTCAATGCTAAGTACAAGTTGTATTTGATAAACCCTATTTCTATCTCATAACTATGCAGGACTAGGGCACACCAAGGTGTGATGTATGATCAGTTGGTTTACTGTCAAAACCGCTGAGACGAGATCTCTGTCTCAGCTGAACCGCTGAGACAAGGCCAGAAGCCGTTGTGAAGGCGTCTGGGCAAGCTGAGCTGCAGATAGAAGAAAACTGCTGAGACAACTGTCTGTCTCAGCGGATCCGCTAAGACGGGACAAAAGCAACCGCTGAGACGGCTGACCATCTCAGCCCAACTGCTGAGACAGATTCAAAAGTGATCTGGCGGCTTCTACTTTTGGCGCAAGCTGCAGAAAGGCATTTTGGGGTCCACCAATCACTTCCATACCTGTCAGGAGGACAGCTAAGAGCCGTTGAAGATCAGTGGTGTATAAATGGAATAAGTTAGGGTTGAGCAAACACCTTTGCTATTCATCTTTCTCTCCAGCACACAAGCAAGCAGAACAATATTGGTCCATTGCCGGCAGCCAAGAAATGAGCTTACACAAGGCTGCAAGGAGAAAAGAGATAGCTCATCTTGATTCATCTCAAGATAGAGCAAGTAGATCCAGTCCATCATCTGAAGGGCTGATCAAGAAGATCAAGTTGGAGCTGCACTTGTCCTCGCTGGTTCAAGTCTGCAACAATAGCTGTTAAGAAGAAGAAGAAGAACAAGGCTTGACCTCTTCTTCCTTCTATTTGTAATCCTTATTATATCATCTGTAGGAGCCTTTGGGTTCTGAGACTGTAGGGCTTTATTGCCTGAGTGTGTAAGGCTGATTGGCCTGAGTTGTAGAGCTGAGAGGTCAGCTTGAGGTAGGACCAGGAGGTGGTCTGAGTTGTAGGAGGTGGATTCCTCTGAGGTAGGGTTGTTGTGCCTGAGGTAGGGTTTGGGAAAACCTGAGAGATCCTGTGGGATCTGTGTTGTAGGCTCTTGGAGCTGAGTTTGGAGAAGTTGGCTTTGTCTAACTCATTGTTAGAAAGGTGAAGGGGTAAGAGGACTACTCAAGACACCCTGTCTTGAGGAAACTCTATAAATCTCTTTGTGCTTTCTATGATTGATATTTTGCTAACCTAAATTCAGAAAACACTAAGCCTAAAATAAAAGATACCTATTCACCCCCCCCCCCCCCCCCCCCTCTAGGTGTCTAAGACTACATCCTATATAAACTATCAAGTGGTATCAGAGATAGGTTGGTCAAGCAAGACATAACTGTCTGACCAGATCCTACAAGGATTAGTCTTAAAATCTGTAACCAATGGCCTCCAATGTAATGCAGAGGGAGATGGGCTCCACGAAGCTGCCTATATACAACAAAGCTAATTTTGGCATATGGAAGCAGAGGGTTAGACTCTTTATGGAAGCATCTGACCTTAGGATTTATATTACTGTCAAGGAAGGTCCCTTTACCTTCCAAACAGCCTCCACAATAGATCCAACCAGAAGAGTGGTCAACCCTTTCAATGAATTAACCAAGGATGAACTCATTCTGTTCACTATGGACAAAAGAGCCCAGAACATCATAGTTAATGCTATTGATGATTCCACATTTCAAAACTTAGTACACTGCTCTACTGCCAAGGAAATGTGGGACACATTAGTAGTATATATGGAAGGGACAGCTGAAGTGGGGGATGATAGAAAGTCACTCCTCAATGAAGAGTATGAAGTCTTCAGGCAGCTCAGCCAGGAGAGCATTTCTTTGTGCTGTGAGAGGTTCTTCAGAATAGTCAATGAGCTGAGAACCTATGAGAGT
Source organism: Dactylorhiza incarnata (assembly GCA_033032865.1). Taxonomy (NCBI): domain Eukaryota; kingdom Viridiplantae; phylum Streptophyta; class Magnoliopsida; order Asparagales; family Orchidaceae; genus Dactylorhiza; species Dactylorhiza incarnata. The sequence continues at coordinate 1,865,853 of JAWHQI010000067.1, forward strand.
GTGTTCACTGATTATGAGCTGAATGATAAGTTCCTTAGATCTCTAACAAGGGATTAGGACACAAAAATCTGTGCTATCAGGGAAGTGGCTAGGCTTGGTGAGAACCCCACTCATACACTGTTTGGAAAGATGCTCTCTTATAAGATGCAGCTGTCTGCAAGAAAGGAAGAGGACTCCTCAATAAGGGCTCAGGCAAGGGAGAAATCTATAGCTCTCAAAGCTGACAGCTCCAAGAAGAGCATGGGCAGGATGGTGTCTCGTCCAAGGAGTGCTGAATCTGATAAATCTGAAATTAGCACCTCAGAAAGCTCTTCTTCTGATGAAGAGTTTGCTGCCTTTTCAAGGCAGTTCAAGAAGATGATGACGAGGAAGCAATGGAAGAACAAGCCCTCCTCCTCATCACACTCCAAGAAAGACCACAAGAAATCTGAAAGACAGCAACCAAAGGGTGACAGGTATGACTCCAAATCTAGTAAACATGTCTCAAATAACATTATTTGTTATTGCAGCAAGCCAGGACATGTCATTGCTGACTGCCCAATCAAAAGGAAAGAAAGAGGTGAGAAGAAGCCTCATCACCAAAAGGATAGGAAGGTGGAAAAATCCTCTCTAGCAAAGAAAGGAAAAGCTGGAGTGAATCTTAATCCTTAACTTCAGATTGAAGATTATCCTACTGCCAAGGTTGGAGTCAGGGCCCCTCTATCACACTCAGACAGTGATATAGAGGAGGATGAAGAGGACAATGTTCAGCTAGGCCTCATGGCCATCACTGATGAGGAGAACAGTCAGAACATCTCTGAAAATGAACAGGTATTAATTCATTCAATATCCTCTTCTGATTATGAGACTGGTCCAAAATCTGGAGGACCTTCATCAATTAACGGAAGTGATTCAGAAGATGAGATATATGTCAATCAATTGACTGACAAGTATGATGCTCTCTTGGAAGCTCTGAAAAGAAGCAAAAAGCTAGCCAAGAGGCAAGCCCAAGAGATTGATTCCCTTAAGCCGGAAAAACTAGAATGCACTGAATCTTCTACCAAGATAAGTCAGATGTATAGGGAAATTAACCATCTAAAGGGGATAATTATCACCCATCTGAGCACCATATCCCTGAAGAACAAGGTCATCAAAGATCTTGAGGAGAAGCTTGTGAAAGAAAGAAGCCTAGTGGCTCAATTCTCCAAGCCAAAATCTGTGCTCACTATTATTGACTCCTTCTCTTCTCAATCCAATAGAAGAGGACTAGAATTCAATAAAATGGAAGTAGGAGAAGGGAGTGGAGAAAAGAGCAGGGGTAAGGCTAAGCCTCAAACCACCTTTCAAAAGGTATTACTCCCTTCTAACAGGTATGACCATGAAAGCATGTATGGTCACTGAAAGAATGGGAGTACCTATAGGAAGGAAAAACACTCCTTCCCATAGTGGAAAAAAGGGTATGGGATTGAGTGCTATGAAGTCTCCCCATGAGGAAATTCAAATGTCCCAACCTGGACCATTTGTATTTGGTACATCAGCCCCTTCATTCAAGAATAAGAAAGCAACTCATTCTAAGGTTGATTCAGCCAAGAACATGACTGTTGTCAAATCAGTGGACATGTCTAATTGCTCAGTGTCTAATGCCATCAAAACTTGCATTGCCCAAAAGCCAAAGCAAGCTGATGCCATTAATACAAAGACTACTAAGACTGTCCACGGATTGACTTTCAGCCAAATCCTTGCTGAAAGAAACAAGAGAAAAGCTGGTATCTCTCCTCCTGAACATATGGACAGTGCTGCACACCCCTCAAGAAATGTTCAGAAGAGGAGATACAACATTCATGAATGTTGGTGCTGTGGTAAAGTGGGACACTTTGCCATAGACTGTTGGCATAATCCAAATGTGACATGTGCAAAGATGAGCCTTCCTGCAAAGGGTGCAGCTAGAGTAAGGTCATTTCATCATGCTAACAAGGACCTAGAACCCAAAGTTGTTTGGGCTCCTAAGGATAACTAAACTCCTTCTTGCAGGATAGTTCAAGTACCATCCTCAACCAAATTTGGTACTACTTGGACAGTGGGTGCTCAAGGCACATGACAGGAACAAGAAATCTTCTACAGGACTACAAGGTTGTGAAGAATGGACCCAAAGTTATATTTGCGGGATCTGAAAAGGGAATCACCAAAGGATATGGCATGATCTCCAATGGCATAGTCTCAATTACAAGGGTAGCTTATGTTGAAGGGTTGCAACACAACCTAGTAAGCATAAGTCAACTATGTGATCTAGGATATGTCATTGAATTCCACAATGACAAGTGCTTGATTAAAAAGTCTAAAGACTTAGAGACCATTCTCTCAAGCACTAGGAGTGGGAATGTTTATTGCTTAGACTTTATATGTAGTAATTCTCTTACATCTGTTTGTCTAGTAGCTAATTAGAATGAGTCCCTTTGTGTTCAATGGCATAAGAGACTTGCTCAAATTAACTACAAGACAATGTATAGACTATTCTCTAAAAACCTTGTTAGGAATAGTCCTAATATAAAATGTATTAAAAGTTGTCCCTGTCATGCTTGCCAAATGGGTAAGCAAACAAGGGCCACCTTTAAAAGTATTGACTCCAAAGACACTGAAAGATGTCTTTATATCTTGCATATGGACTTGTTTGGTCCTTTGCCAATTCAGATCCTAGGTGGGAAGTTTTATACTTTGGTGATTGTTGATGATCACTCAAAATATACATGGGTATTCTTCCTTAAGAAGAAGTCTGATACTTTAAATATCCTTATAACTCATGTCAAAGCAATTCAGAATGACTTGCAATGTGCTGTGGTCAGGACTAGAACTGACCATGGCACAGAATTTCAATCTGAAGCTATGACAAGGTTTTGTCAAGAATATGTTATCACCCAAGAGTTCTCCTCCCCAAGGACTGCGCAACAAAATGGTGTGGCTTAGAGTAGGAATGGGACCTTGACAGAAGCTAGGAGAACACTGCTTAGTGACTCCTCCCAGAATACTTTTGGGCTGAGGCAGTCAATACTGCATGTCATGTTCTCAATAGAGCTTCCATCAATAAGGTTCATGGATTAACTCCCTATGAGATTCTGAAAGGCAAACAACCTACAATTTCATACTTTAGAATCTTTGGCTCCAAATGCTACATTTTAAACATTGGAAAATCTCAATTAACAAAGTTTGCAGAGAAATGTAATGTGGGTGTTCTTGTTGTCTATAGCTCATATAGCAGAGCTTATATAGTGTATAACAAGAAAACTCATGTTGTAGATGTAACATCCCAATTTTGGCACTAGGGGCCTAGAAGAGCCATGTGAACCATTGAGGAGTTTAAACCAGTTTTTAACAGTTTCATGACCTAACTTCAGATTATGAATTAAACTGCGACGTCACAGCATTTACTTCAAGCAAATTAGCCAAAAATTGGGGTTCACCAGTGACAATATTACTCAGACTCAATTTTAAATTAAGAAAATTGGATGAGATGGGTCGTGTTAAGTTATGCGGCGATTCAAGAAATTATTTATGTTGACAAACTCAACATCCGCTTTAAACAAGTCCTTTTGCTTCATTTGACCAATGCGATTGCAACGGTTCCCCGCGAACATTTTCTTTCATGTTTAAAGAAAAATATTTAGTACACACACACACATACATATATATATACACATAATAAAAGTAGGGAATTGATAATTTTATACACATGATATATATATACATGTATTGAATTTAACAAAATAAACCATATAGTATATTGAAATAATTTTTAATATTAAATTAAGAGAGAGAGAGAGAGAGAGAAAGGGAGAGCATTTTTTTTGTATATACGGTCATAGACAATAAAGAGAGAGATGATGGAGCAGCCGGTTCTCACACGTGGGCTGGGCGGAAATGGCGAGGCAGGGGCGGAAATGGCGAGGTATCGACACTCTTAAAGAATCGCAAGGCCGGCCTCCCTCTCAATGGGCTGCTGCTTCCTCTGAACGGGCTTCTTCCTCCTCCTCATCCACTCGATCTCCTTCCTCCCCTTTTTCCTTCTTCCTCTCACGGCAGAACCATGTCGGGCTCCCCTTCTTCTGCTATCGGAAATTCTATCTCTCTACTCTCTTCCCAATTTCCCCGTCGTACCTTGGTTATGTGATGGTTTAGCGAAGGAGTTTCATGATAGCTTGAAGTGCAGAATATTCCGCTGTTTCCAGCAGCAAGGTATTATATAGATATAGATTATATGCGGTTTTTGTTCTTCATTCAGTCCTAAGTGGTGAGGTACAGTTTGGATTGAGGGATAGCCATTATTCTAGCATTCTTGAAAGCCAGAATCTATTGCACAGTAGTAGAGCCGACTGAAAACTGCTCTGCTCATTTGTGGACAGCTTGTTTTGGATATATTCCTTCCTAACTTTATTCTCATCATCATAAACTCTGGGTTGTTCCCATGGTATATAGAACATGTGATTATATATAGGTGTATATGCTCAAACAACTAAGTTAACAAATCATGATCTTGAGGGTAATTCACAAATGAGGTTAGGATTTTCCCGTTCAATTGTCCATTCCTTTCTCACCACACTGAGTTCATATACTTGGGTGTGTGTTTTCTTCACAAGGGCTGCCGCTATATATTTGGCTTCAATAGCTTACTTGGGCTTCTTCTTAAATGATGGAATGCTCTTGATTGAAATAAAAATCTTGTAAATCAATTGAGAATTCATATATATTTTAGTGCATGTGTTTATCATAGGTGCTGCCATCATATCTTGAATCAATAATAATTAGGTAGCATGAGGAGTTAGGTTGCTTTTAGTCTTGCAAACCTCTTGGAATTCATGTATTTACTGTAGGTGTTCGACACAAGAGACATCATCATATCTAGGCATAATATTTCTTAAGATGGCATGAGGAGTTGGGTTGTTGTGGTCTGCAACCTTAGAATCGTTGGAATTACAACACGATGAATGTGTGTGTGTTCATACGTATGTTGCACTTATACTTTGAGTTTGGGAAAGGCTTGGGCTTGCAAATACATTTAGGGATCATTTGAAAGCATCACTTGAGAGTGCGTTGAGTTAGAGGCATTTAGAAGTGGAAACACCTCATAATTCCTCATGTATACGTTATAGTAAGCGTGGGACTGTTAAAGCATGCAAATCACATTGAGTATATTGATAAACATCAGGTGAGTGTATGTTTTCATATGACATACACCTTGAGCTTGGAAAGCAACAAGTGGCATAAGCCTTGGGGGCTGTTTTTGTTGCTATTAATTAAAGATCTGAATTCCTGTTATTGCTTAAAACTGCAGCAACCTTCTTTTAGATATTTAGGCCTTGATTGGTAGTGATCCTTATGAATCCTTCATCAATAATGTAGGTAATGTTTTTACCTTTCCATATTGTACTTATACGTAATTTTTGGAGTTCGTTTGATAGGTCAAAACCCCGTTTTACTGCTGCCTTTTTCTGAATTCCTGCTATTGTTTAAAACTGCAGCAAACTTTCTTTTAGATATTTAGGCCTTAATTGGTAGCGGTCACCTTATGAATCCTTCATCAATAATGTAGGTAATTATTTTACCTTTCCAGATTGTACTTATACGTAATTTTTGGAGTTCGTTTGATAGGTCAAAACCCCATTTTACTGCTGCCTTTTTCTGAATTCCTTCTATTGTTTAAAACTGCAGCAAACTTTCTTTTAGATATTTAGGCCTTAATTGGCAGCGATCACCTTATGAATCCTTCATCAATAATGTAGGTAATGTTTTTACCCCTCCATATTGTACTTATACGTAATTTTTGGAGTTCGTTTGATAGGTCAAAACCCCGTTTTACTGCTGCCTTTTTCTGAATTCCTGCTATTGTTTAAAACTGCAGCAAACTTTCTTTTAGATATTTAGGCCTTAATTGGTAGCGATCACCTTATGAATCCTTCATCAATAATGTAGGTAATGTTTTTACCTTTCCAGATTGTACTTATATGTGAATTTTGGACATCGTTGATGGGTCAAATCCCCAATACGGTGCTGCCAAGACCTTGCAATTCCTGCTTTATTGAAAATCGCAGCACTCACTTTTACGTTATCTAGGCCTTTTTGAATTGGTGTTCAGATCTTGAACCCAACGACGGATTGGGTGGAACACGATTATAAGTAAATATTAACACCAAAGAGGCCGTGAAGCTTACATTGCCGAGCCTAGGAAATGGTGGCAAGACATCGATATAATTTGCTTTTGTTTTCTCTTTTGTAGCAAGTTACTTGACTATGGGCTGATGACTTATTGGAGGTCCTGCCGATTTATAAAAGCGCTCTAAATCCAAAATCCTGCATACGCTATAAGCTTGGAATAATGTCATTACAAATGCATATTCTTTTCATGTTGTTATTATGATAATAAAAATATTGCCCCTTCGAGAAATATATTCCTTCGGGAATAAAATGTTGCCTTCGAGATATATATTCCTTCGGGAATAAATTGTTGCCTTTGGAAAATTTAGGATGGCCTTCGAGTGATACTCTAAGGCAACCCGCATCGAGGACGGCCTGGTTCCAGGCAACCCGTGCGACAATCATAGAACTACGTGGGTCTGAGGCCGAATGCAAGATGATACGGAGTACGTAGGCGGTGGTCGTGGGAAGACTGCCACGACCCAATTACTTTTACACATAACCTCCTTGTTGGTTATTTTTATGCCTTGACATTATACTTGAGTTACAGGTTAAGGATACGGATAGGCAATGGGATGGATCCAGGATGATAACTTCGGCTATGGCCATCGAGGTACCTTATGTTAAGACACAATTTAAGTATTTATGTCTTGAGATTCATTATGGTTTATTATTATGTGTTACATGTATCGCTGCAAATATTACACTCTTGTTGGTAAATGCTAGTAGGCCCTACGAGATAACCTTTAATTAAGTTAAAATTATCATCGTGGGCAGTGCGCCCCCCCCCCCCCCCCCCCCACCCACTTATGCATTGCAACTTTGTAGTGTTATATACAATTGATGTCGAAGGACAATCAGTCAAGTAACAGTTTTGTTATATGATTTAACCACTACGATCTTTCGTAAATACTAGCATCTCATCAATTATAGTACATTGGATCGGATAAAGCTAGATAGACCCTTGTAACCTTACTAAGCATAAGCTCCACTTATTACCATTTGGGAAATCGACTGATTAGCAATATATTTTATATACAACTTTACTCTCTGTTAAACTAAATCGTTGCGCCTTAGCCTTATGAATTATGATATCTTAAATGATAGCTCGAGCCTATTGAACAATTATAGTCTACCACATGTTATGCTACGAAAATAGTTGTTTATATCCTATTAGCTATTTAGTCCTGGTAGATCGTGCTACTACTAAACCACCACGCTTTCGGATTACAAGTAGAAATCGCTTAGCACCATCGTTAATATATGGCCTCGGGGTGAGCAATGAGAGGAGTGTTTGTGATGGTCATTCTTTTGATCCTACGTTAGTCATCTCGAAGTCATGTATTGGCGATGGTGTGCGGTAAGATCTCCCGATAAGGTCGAGTACCGGAGGGGGGGATCTTACAAAGGTATCAAAGCGTAAACGATCCTTCAGCTAGTGCTAAAAACAGAAATTCTCTTATGTCCAGTCTATTTTAAATGAGTGGTTCAGGGGAACCACTTCAGCGGAAGCAGTGGTGGACCGTTTAATTATCAAGACAATGTTTTGACACAACTCTACCCTAGACCTATTCCTCTTTGTCTTATTGGGGATGACATATCTCCCTCACAGTTTGATAAAATTTCGCATACTTCATCAAAATTAGTACTTCACTAAGGTGATTCGAGTAAATGAGAACTATAATGAATAAATTTCATATAATAGTTTAAGTAATTCCATATTAGCATACTTAAAGGGCATCAAACAAGATGATTGTTCATAAGTAAATCATCAAATGTTCCTCAAAAATCGAAATTTAGTGGAATTACACTAGAAAATCAGTTATCTAGAGCTCGTTATTAACCACATAGAAGATGGCTGGGAAATCAAACTTGAATTTGGCACAACTTGATTCAACCGGAGTCATTGGCCCAAGGAAAAATAAGGCTGAAAACTACCTTATATGCCTTAGGTTAGATGTTAAAACACAAATTATAACTCATTGTTTTGAGGTTTACCTCATTACTATCACATGTATTACCATAGCTCGTAGGTTACTCCAAGACATTATGCTCCGAATCACGAAATAAGTTTTATATGATTATATTAGATCAATTGGACTTTTGCATAGATGAGATTCCCATTTGCAAGTCCTAGGATAATTATGGATTTTTTTTTCATAAATCATGTTTGAATGGGGATGGTGTTCCCTAGGGGAGAAATAAGGAAAGATAAGTCTCTAAGGAGATCGATTGTCAATAAAGAGATTTAATTCCCTTTGAACAACGGAGACATTTTAGTAAAACTTTTTAGAATTTTCCCAAACTTAGGAAATGATCTAATTAAGGAAAACTTTCAGTAGACCCTTAAGGGATATAAAAGATCAAATGAATAGGCATGGATCATGATCGGTTTTAGAATCACGACATTAGTAGATAACTCCATGATTATGGTGTTAATTTTTGAAAGTTAATTTTTGGTAAAATATTCACAAAGATTGCAATCTGTATTAGAGGGTGATTTGAATTATTAAGAAGATTATTCAACGATAATGGTTAATGAGAATCATTCAGAAAATAGTTTTGATGTTAGGATCCCATAGTAATTTTTAGAAAATGTTTTTTTTTTTGGAAATGGATAATACTCATAATTCAAGTGTCATTAGCCCAATAATTACGATAAATACATTTAGAGGACAAATATTCATTTGAAGATTTTAGGTTTATGCCTCTAAATTCTTCGGTGATCTTATAACAAAGACCTTTGGGAGTTCATATTCCAAAATTGGAATTATAGTGAGAAAATATTATAATCACTCGAGCCTTGAAGACGCTAACATCGGGAAGTTAAAGATCCTTGAAGTTTATAATGATACATGATGATCATTGAATATTAGAATTTTTAAATGGTTATGGAGAATAGTTCACGCTGATTAGAACATCAAATTTAACATGTAACAACTAAGGATTCTCATTCGATCGTATATGATGATTATAGTGAGCATACAGTTATAAAATGCAGCAAGCAAACCCCTCCAAATAATCGATGACTTCAACATGGATTCACCTCTCAAATGTCTATAGATTGAATTTGATTTATGCTAGTAATAAGAAATAAGTGGATCTCATATTTTGAGTCAAACAAGTTAAGTACACATTATGACATAGGTGGGATGAGGTCGGGTACCGGGAGAACAGTATGATGTTATCACAGATAAGGGTAATAATTAGAACCCCGAGGGGAGCCCATATGAGTGAAGTGACATGATGTGGCAACAAGAAAAGAAACACTTGTTCATAAAAAGGACAAAAGGATTTACAGCCATTCAAAAGAATATCAACAGCCTCCCATAAAATAAATGTTAACCCACACTAGGATTAAGGGTAACCAGAGAGGTCGTGAGAAACTAATAAGGGTAGATTACCAATAATATTAAATACCCTGGAAAGCGGAGGTTTAGGATATCACCCCATCACACCTCCCAATACCGCTGTGAGCCCCTCACAGGGTAACCCTCGGGAAGTTCAAGGTCAACCCCTAAATCTTTAGGCCAACTAAAGTTTAGAAAAGATTAGATTAGTTGTGACCTCTATGATTTATAGTCTCGCTCCTATGTGGAGTATGAGGGCAGGTAAGGACAAGCTATCCTGGACATGAATAACTCAGTACTAAGATAATGTTGCCACCTAGGGGTCAGGCAACATTGGCTTGACAAAGGGGCACATGTTTGATATTCAAAGGAGCATTACGCTCGGTGAACTATTTATGGAAATAAATATGTATTGAAATTGATGTTCGGTATATGGAAAACTATGAAGGAAATCTGTGGCGGGTATCCGGTATGGTCTGGCCGTCACACCGGCGGACGTACGTTGGCTCAGGCGGGTGGTAGTAGTTAAAGGATTGGCTTAGTTGATGAAGTGGAGAAGCCTACTCCCTAGAATCTCTACGCTTGGCCTTTCTAAGTCTGACGCGCAGCAAAAAGTACGACTAGTCCGCCCACGCGTGGGTTTCGGAGGGAGTACGGAGAGGTCTAGGCCTGGTAGTGTGTATACCCGCCTAGAACTGGGGTAGCCTGACCCACTGTCACTACGGCCACGGTAGTGAGACCCGAGGTGATAGCTACACCTTGAACAAGAGGGAACTTACAAGGTCTACACATACAGAGTCGGGTGTGTGAGTTGCATTTTCAAACATTTGGCATGGCAATATCGGATGCATATATGGCTGGTGAGCGGTTGGCTCAGGGTCACTTAAACAATATAGCATAGATACCTAGAAAGTTGTAGGCTCATTTTTTCATACATAATTGCATATGCATGAATTTTGTGGCGGGTCTTCGGTATGGTCCGGTTGACACACCAACGGACATACGTTGACTCAGGCGGGTGGTAGTGGTTAGAGGACCGGCTTAGTCGGTGTCTATGGAGATGTTTGCCTAAAAACCCTACGCTTGGCCTTTCTAAGTCTGACGCGCAGCAAAAAGTACGACTAGTCCGCCCACGCGAGGGTTTCGAAGGGAGTACGGAGAGGTCTAGGCCTGGTAGTGTGTATACCTGCCTAGAAGTGGGGTGGCCCGACCCACTGTCACTACGGCCACGGTAGTGAGACCCGAGGTGATAGCTACACCTTGAACAAGGGGGAACTTACAAGGTCTGTATGTGCTGAGTCGTGTGCGTGAGTTGCACTTTCATGTTCATGGCATACATACATATCGTACCCTCCATCATATGAATCGGTATGGGACTTTTCATATGATCAGGACGTTCAGGCGGACCCCTTAACTTATATGTCTAGGTGAGACATTCATATAAGTTAAGGTTTTCTTTATGCTTTTATATACCTTGCTCTGCTAATATTTATATATACATAATCATGACATTCATATCATACCCTCTATCATATGAATCGATATGGGACTTTTCATATGATCAGGACGTTCAGGCGGACCCCTTAACTTATATGTCTAGGTGAGACATTCATATAAGTTAAGGTTTTCTTTATGCTTTTATATACCTTGCTCTGCTAATGTTTACATATACATAATCATGACATACATATCATACCCTCTATCATATGAATCGGTATGGGACTTTTCATATGATCAGGACGTTCAGGCGGACCCCTTAACTTATATGTCTAGGTGAGACATTCATATAAGTTAAGGTTTTCTTTATGCTTTTATATACCTTGCTCTGCTAATGTTTACATATACATAATCATGACATACATATCATACCCTCTATCATATGAATCGGTATGGGACTTTTCATATGATCAGGACGTTCAGGCGGACCCCTTAACTTATATGTCTAGGTGAGACATTCATATAAGTTAAGGTTTTCTTTATGCTTTTATATACCTTGCTCTGCTAATGTTTACATATACATAATCATGACAAACATATCATACCCTCTATCATATGAATCGGTATGGGACTTTTCATATGATCAGGACGTTCAGGCGGACCCTTTAACTTATATGTCTAGGTGAGACATTCATATAAGTTAAGGTTTTCTTTATGCTTTTATATACCTTGCTCTGCTATTGTTTACATATACATAATCATGACATACATATCATACCCTCTATCATATGAATCGGTATGGGACTTTTCATATGATCAGGACGTTCAGGCGGACCCCTTAACTTATATGCCTACATAGACATTCATATAAGTTAAGGTTTTCTTTATGCTATTACACGCTGCTTTGTATTCGTTGTTTGACTGTACCTCTTTACCTATATTTTCTTAGGATATTAGTTGTGATTGTGACTGTAATCTTAGGTCCGTGTACTTTTGATTGTGGTTTCAAGTTAAAGACTGATATACTCTTGGTTGCATTCACAATATTAGGATCTTTTATACACTTGATGGCAAACGAATCATAAACCCCAAAACAAATTGTTATAGAATCCCTCCTGTTGAACCTAGATCCTTTAGCTAATACCTACTTCTCAACTATGTAACCCCGCATGAGAATTGATTATTGAGTAGCAGTTTTACAGCGCTTGCTTACTTGCGACTACTGCTTTTTCCACTGAAAATATCCATATTGAAGTATAACTATATAATGAGTTAGTCATACATCAGTTAAGTTCACTTATACTTGGCTTAGACTAGACTAATCAAATTACCGAGCTCAAATGCATTACCACAACTCAAGAAGCCTTGTGTAGAAATTCCTTGAGAAAAATCTAACGGATCTAGTTGCTTGGGGATGATTGGACTTGAATCTGGTAAATATGATTTTGAATGAGTTGGGAGACATGGGTGGAACAAAGTGATCATTTACAACTCAATTTTGAAACCCCATGCCCCATTTGCATTTTTGGGGACGAAAATAGTTCTTTGTCTTATTGGATTTGTAACATCCCAATTTTGGCACTAGGGGCCTAGAAGAGCCATGTGAACCATTGAGGAGTTTAAACTAGTTTTTAACAGTTTCATGACCTGACTTCGGATTATGAATTAAACTGCGATGTCACAGCATTTACTTCAAGCAAATTAGCCAAAAATTGGGGTTCACAAGTGACAATATTACTCAGACTCAATTTTAAATTAAGAAAATTGGATGAGATGGGTCGTGTTAAGTTATGCGGCGATTCAAGAAATTATTTATGTTGACAAACTCAACATCTGCTTTAAACAAGTCCTTTTGCTTCATTTGACCAATGCGATTGCAACGGTTCCCCGCGAACATTTTCTTTCATGTTTAAAGAAAAATATTTAGTACACACACACATATACATATATATACACATAATAAAAGTAGGGAATTGATAATTTTATACACATGATATATATATACATGTATTGAATTTAACAAAATAAACCATATAGTATATTGAAACAATTTTTAATACTAAATTAAGAGAGAGAGAGAGAGAAAGGGAGAGCATATTTTTTTTATATACGGTCATAGACAATAAAGAGAGAGATGATGGAGCAGCCAGTTCTCACACGTGGGCTGGGCAGAAATGGCGAGGCAGGGGCAGAAATGGCGAGGTATCGACACTATTAAAGAATCGCAAGGCCGGCCTCCCTCTCAATGGGCTGCTGCTTCCTCTGAATGGGCTTCTTCCTCCTCCTCATCCACTCGATCTCCTTCCTCCCCTTTTTCCTTCTTCCTCTCACGGCAGAACCATGTCGGGCTCCCCTTCTTCTACTATCGGAAATTCTGTCTCTCTACTCTCTTCCCCCTTTCCCCGTGGTACCTTGGTTATGTACTGGTTTAGCGAAGGAGTTTCATGATAGCTTGAAGTGCAGAATATTCCGCTGTTTCCAGCAGCAAGGTATTATATATATATATTATATGCGGTTTTCATTCTTCATTCAGTCCTAAGTGGTGAGGTACAGTTTGGATTGAGGGATAGCCATTATTCTAGCATTCTTGAAAGCCAGAATCTATTGCACAGTAGTAGAGCCGACTGAAATCTGCTCTGCTCATTTATGGACAGCTTGTTTTGGATATATTCCTTCCTAACTTTATTCTCATCATCATAAACTATGGGTTGTTCCCATGGTATATAGAACATGTGATTATATATAGGTGTATATGCTCAAACAACTAAGTTAACAAATCATGATCTTGAGGGTAATTCACAAATGAGGTTGGGATTTTCACGTTCAATTGTCCATTCCTTTCTCACCACACTGAGTTCATATACTTGGGTGTGTGTTTTCTTCACAAGGGCTGCCGCTATATATTTGGCTTCAATAGCTTACTTGGGCTTCTTCTTAAATGATGGAATGCTCTTGATTGAAATAAAAATCTTGTAAATCAATTGAGAATTCATATATATTTGAGTGCATGTGTTTATCATAGGTGCTGCCATCATACCTTGAATCAATAATAATTAGGTAGCATGAGGAGTTGGGTTGCTTTTAGTCTTGCAAACCTCTTGGAATTCATGTATTTAGTGTAGGTGTTCGACACAAGAGACATCATCATATCTAGGCATAATATTTCTTAAGATGGCATGAGGAGTTGGGTTGTTGTGGTCTTGCAACCTTAGAATCATTGGAATTACAACACGAGGAATGTGTGTGTGTTCATACGTATGTTGCACTCATACTTCGAGTTTGGGAATGGTTAGGGCTTGCAAATACATTTAGGGATCATTTGAAAGCATCACTTGAGAGTGCGTTGAGTTAGAGGCATTTAGAAGTGGAAACACCTCATAATTCCTCATGTATACGTTATAGTAAGCGTGGGACTGTTAAAGCATGCAAAGCACATTGAGTATATTGATAAACATCAGGTGAGTGTATGTTTTCATATGACATACACCTTGAGCTTGGAAAGCAACAAGTGGCATAAGCCTTGGGGGCTGTTTTTGTTGCTATTAATTAAAGATCTGAATTCCTGTTATTGCTTAAAACTGCAGCAACCTTCTTTTAGATATTTAGGCCTTTATTGGTAGTGATCACCTTATGAATCCTTCATCAATAATGTAGGTAATGTTTTTACCTTTCCAGATTGTACTTATACGTAATTTTTGGAGTTCGTTTGATAGGTCAAAACCCTGTTTTACTGCTGCCTTTTTTTGAATTCCTGCTATTGTTTAAAACTGCAGCAAACTTTCTTTTAGATATTTAGGCCTTAATTGGTAGCGATCACCTTATGAATCCTTCATCAATAATGTAGGTAATGTTTTTACCTTTCCAGATTGTACTTATACGTAATTTTTGGAGTTCGTTTGATAGGTCAAAACCCCATTTTACTGCTGCCTTTTTCTGAATTCCTTCTATTGTTTAAAACTGCAGCAAACTTTCTTTTAGATATTTAGGCCTTAATTGGCAGCGATCACCTTATGAATCCTTCATCAATAATGTAGGTAATGTTTTTACCCCTCCATATTGTACTTATACGTAATTTTTGGAGTTCGTTTGATAGGTCAAAACCCCGTTTTACTGCTGCCTTTTTCTGAATTCCTGCTATTGTTTAAAACTGCAGCAAACTTTCTTTTAGATATTTAGGCCTTAATTGGTAGCGATCACCTTATGAATCCTTCATCAATAATGTAGGTAATGTTTTTACCTTTCCAGATTGTACTTATATGTGAATTTTGGACATCGTTGATGGGTCAAATCCCCAATACGGTGCTGCCAAGACCTTGCAATTCCTGCTTTATTGAAAATCGCAGCACTCACTTTTACGTTATCTAGGCCTTTTTGAATTGGTGTTCAGATCTTGAACCCGACGACGGATTGGGTGGAACACGATTATAAGTAAATATTAACACCAAAGAGGTCGTGAAGCTTACATTGTCGAGCCTAGGAAATGGTGGCAAGACATCGATATAATTTGCTTTTGTTTTCTCTTTTGTAGCAAGTTACTTGACTATGGGCCGATGACTTATTGGAGGTCCTGCCGATTTATAAAAGCACTCTAAATCCAAAATCCTGCATACGCTGTAAGCTTGGAATAATGTCATTACTAATGCATATTCTTTTCATGTTGTTATTATGATAATAAAAATATTGCCCCTTCGAGAAATATATTCCTTCGGGAATAAAATGTTGCCTTCGAGATATATATTCCTTCGGGAATAAATTGTTGCCTTTGGAAAATTTAGGATGGCCTTCGAGTGATACTCTAAGGCAACCCGCATCGAGGACAGCCTGGTTCCAGGCAACCCGTGCGACAATCATAGAACTACGTGGGTCTGAGGCCGTATGCAGGATGATACGAAGTACGTAGGCGGTGGTCGTGGGAAGACTGCCACGACCCAATTACTTTTACACATAACCTCCTTGTTGGTTATTTTTATGCCTTGACATTATACTTGAGTTACAGGTTAAGGATACGGATAGGCAATGGGATGGATCCAGGATGATAGCTTCGGCTATGGCCATCGAGGTACCTTATGTTAAGACACAATTTAAGTATTTATGTCTTGATATTCATTGTGGTTTATTATTATGTGTTACATGTATCGCTGCAAATATTACACTCTTGTTGGTAAATGCTAGTAGGCCCAACGAGAAAACCTTTAATTATGTTAAAATTGTCATTGTGGGCAGTGCGCCCCCCCCCCCCCCCCCCCCCCCACACACACACACACTTATGCATTGCAACTTTGTAGTGTTATATACAATTGATGTCGAAGGACAATCAGTCAAGTAACAGTTTTGTTATATGATTTAACCACTACGATCTTTCGTAAATACTAGCATCTCATCAATTATAGTACATTGGATCGGATAAAGCTAGATAGACCCTTGTAACCTTACTAAGCATAAGCTCCACTTATTACCATTTGGGAAATCGACTGAGTAGCAATATATTTTATATACAACTTTACTCTATGTTAAACTAAATCGCTGCGCCTTAGCCTTATGAATTATGATATCTTAAATGATAGCTCGAGCCTATTGAACAATTATAGTCTACCACATGTTATGCTACGAAAATAGTTGTTTATATCATATTAGCTATTTAGTCCTGGTAGATCGTGCTACTACTAAACCACCACGCTTTCGGATTACAAGTAGAAATCGCTTAGCACCATCGTTAATATATGGCCTTTGGGTGAGCAATGAGAGGAGTGTTTGTGATGGTCATTCTTTTGATCCTACGTTAGTCATCTCGAAGTCATGTATTGGCGATGGTGTGCGGTAAGATCTCCCGATAAGGTCGAGTACCGGAGGGGGGGATCTTACAGTAGAGGAGTTTATGCATGTTGTATTTGATGAGACCAGCCTAATATATAAGGGTTGGTCTAGTTCTTCTATCTTGGCGGGAAATGAAAAGGATTTGGAAAGGATATCTATACAAGACACACCCTGCCGCAGCAAAGCTTATTTTGATGATGTCATCCCTGAAGAGGAAGAAGTCCAAGCTGATGAAGACACTGCTGAACGAGCAAAACCAGCACAGCAAGCTGAGAACAGACTGCCTACAGCTGCAAGACATCTAAGGGATCATCCAAGAGAACAAATAATTGGAGATCAGAATCAAGGTGTATTAACCAGAAGCAGGACTCATAATGAGGCCCTATTCTTGAGCTTACTATCACAAATGGAGCCCAAGAAGTTTGAAGAAGCCAACCAAGACACTTTTTGGATTCAAGCTATGCAAGAAGAACTTCTACAATTCAAGAGATGCAAGGTATGGAAATTGGTGCCAAAACCTCAAGGACACAATATTATAGGTACCAAATGGATTTACAGGAACAAGTTAGATGAAAATGGCATAATCATAAAGAACAAGGCAAGGCTGGTAGCCAAGGGGTATAGATAGGAAGAAGGGATAGACTTTGATCAAACCTTTTCCCCTGCTGCAATGTTAGAATCAATTAGGTTATTCCTTGCCTATGCTGCCCACAAGGGATTCAAAGTGTATCAAATGGATGTCAAATCAGCCTTCCTTAATGGTGACTTGAAGGAAGAGGTATATGTTGAGAAACCATCAGGTTTTGTACATCCTACCCTCTCTAGTCATGTTTACTTAGGAAAGCTCTTTATGGTCTTAAGCAGGCCCCTAGGGCTTGGTATGAGACTCTGTCTAGCTTTCTCATCAAGAACAAGTTCTTGAGGGGAAAGATAGATATCACATTGTTTCTTAGGGAAACAAGGGGCAAGTATCTCCTAGTACAAATATATGTTGATGACATAATATTTGGGTCTACTGATGATAACCTCTGTAAAAGGTTTGCCAACCTAATGCAGGGGGAGTTTGAGATGAGTAGTATGGGAGAGCTCATGTACTTTTTAGGCCTCCAAGTAAAACAACCTGATGAAGGTATATTCATTTCTCAGACCAAGTACACTAGGGAGCTTATCAAGAAGTTTGGGATGGAATCAGCTTCCACCATGAAAACTCCCATGGGGTACAACATTTCCCTGGACAAGGATGAAAAAGGCAAGGCCTTTGATGAATCCATGTACAGGTGCATCATTGGATCCCTGTTATATTTAACTACCAGTAGACCAGATATTATGTATGATATATGTGTGTGTGCTAGGTACCAGGCATGTCCTAAGGAATCTCACTACTCAGCTGCAAAGAGGATTTTGAGATACCTTAAAGGAAGCCTACATCTTGGCCTTTGGTACCCTAAGAACAATGATTTTGAACTAACAGGATTTACAGATGCAGATTTTGCAGGCTGCAAAGAAGACAGGAAAAGCACAAGTGGCACCTGTCAATTCCTAAGAAGAAGTTTGATATCTTGGAGCAGCAAAAAGCAGACAAGTGTGGCTATCTCCACTGTTGAGTCTGAATACATTGCTGCAGGGAGCTGTTGTGCACAGTTATTGTGGATTCAACACCATCTAGAGGACTACAACCTCAAGGTAAGTAACTCTCCTCTTTATTGTGACTCATCCAGTGTTATCTCTATTGCTAAGAATCATGTCTCTCACAGCAGGACTAAGCATATAGAGATAAGATATCACTTTATCAGAGAATATGTAGAATCTCAAGATATCTTCCTTGAATATGTCCCCACTGACAATCAAGTGGCTGATATCTTCACTAAGCCATTGGATGAGGCCAAGTTCAATTCCTTCAAAATTGACTTAGGAATGTTGAATTTAGAATGACTTCACTTATGATTCTATATCCACATGATAGGGTAGATAACCTACCTAGAATGTTAAATGTAGAATAGTGTAAAACACTTCATTCTTTCAACCGTGTATGATATAATGCTTGACTTGATATAACTTAAAGTGTTGACACATCAACCCTATGAGAGACCTGATTAGGCCTTCAAGTAATCCTATATCTAATGATTTTAAAGTAGTAAGATCAGCTTAACCAGAACAATCTGTTTTAGCTGAGCCGCTGAGACAGCTAGGATAAGTCTCAGCTGAACCGCTGAGACGACTAAATCTTTCCCAGCGGCTGATAGTGTTCTGTCCCAGCGGATAGGTCATCGTCCTAGCGGTTCCGCTGAGACGGGTTGGAGTCATTATAAATTGTCCAAGTACAACCCCAGTTACCCACTTACAATAACAATTATAAGAGCAATTAAATCTAATTACTAAGATTGATTTTACCTAAGTCTCAAGCCATATAAAAAGCAAATCTGCTTAGTGAAAGGCACACGACCCTTCTCTTCCAGATGCCGAGATGAATCACCTTCTCTTCCGTCCCAGCGCATTCGTCTACAATAGCAATGGCCCCTAAAAGTTCTAAAGACCTTCTTGAAGGCTATGAGATTGTCAGAAATGGCTTTGTCCATGCTTCTGAAGACATCAAAGGAGTGATTCAACTCCTTGAAAACCAAGGATTAGAGTTTCTTCTCTCTGAACCAAGCCCCATTCTCAGAACTGAAGTTCTGGAATGGTTTAGTAATGCCAAGATATCCTCCTCCAAATCATCCATCAAATCAAAGATAGGAGAAGAGAGGATAAAAGTAACCACAGCCAAGATAGAGAAAGTCCTTCATCTTCCCTCCTGCAAATCAAGTGAGGAAGAAGAAATCTTTGAGAAAGACAAGCTGAAAGCATTGAAATGGACAGAATATAATGATGTCAGGACTGGATCATTAAAAAAGAAATTCTTCAATCAGAGGGGAAAGTTATTATCAGACATTGTGGGAAAAGCTATCCTATGCAAACCTGGTTCACATGATACCTTATCCCAGTACATGTTTGACCTCATGACTAGGATAATTCTGAAAAAACAAACCTCCTGGGGAGTAGTGATCTTTCAAAGGTTGAAGGAATGTTTGCAAGCTCCCAATTTGGGAAGAACCTTGTCCCTATATCTCATCCAATCTAACCCAGACAAGTTCAACAACTCCAAAGGATCAAGCCTTCACTATCTCAAAAGAATGGATATCAAGACATTGGACAGATTCACCAGGGTCCTTCCAATGAGTCAGCCCACTGAGGCTAAAGGAAAAGAGAAAATGACTACCAAATCCTCTAAGCAAACTAGGGTGATCATGTCTAGTTCTGAGTCTGGTCAGTCAGACAAAGATGATGATGCTGGTGCTGACATTGGGTCACACAGCATTCTTGACAAAGAGGCTACACCAAATGACCTGCCAACTGAACCTGTCCATCCACAGCAGCTGGACAAGTCATAACTTCTGGTAACTAATTCAACTCCTCATAACTCATTTAAATAATTAATTATAGCTAATCACAATAGTTAGTCAAATCTGACATTTAATTAATATGGGCCCCAGATCCTCAAGAACAGGTGTGTGCTTCATCTGAGGGGGGTATCAACAAGAACCATCACCCATTGATATTACAAAAATCAATGATGCTGATGTGAACACAAGACGATCACCTCAAAATTTACAAGGTCAGATTTACACAATTATCTTCAGTCTTGAAAAAAGAATAAGAAACATTCCTGAAAATGCACCAGCCCTGTGGTCATTACCTTCACAAGGAACATTCAGTGCACCATCTGAAGGGGAGAAGCACCAAGGGTCAAATGCTGAAGAAGATGAAGTTATAAGTAAATCTAACACTCTTATCATAAGAATCTCTAGGTAATTCAACTCTAACCTCAACTAATTGTCTCAGAATTCCTGGACTCATCTATTCAAGTTGATCTATCTGAGGAGAGGTGCAGACTGAGCCACTTACAGAAACAGATGAAGTTATAGGTAAAAGCTAACACTCTTATCTTTAGACTCTCTAGGTAGTTCAATCTAACTCCAACAACTTGTCCCAGCATTCCTGGACTCAATAGAAAAGGATGCTCTCTCTGAGGGGGAGGAACATGATGTTGATAATGAAGACAATCTTGATGATCATCATGATGCTGATATTGAAGATGATATGGATGATGATCAGCTCCTTCCTGATCACATTGATGCAATGGCATCAGGTCCTGAGCTGGTGGATGCCCCAGCTGAAGTCCTGCATGAACCACCAGTCTATCCAGTGCTCAATATTATCAATCCTCCAAGCTCACCAAGACCCCCAGCCCAAATGATCAACATTCAGCAAGACTCTTCTTCCATCTCTTCAAATGAGAACCTTCTCACTGCCATCAACCTGCTACTACAGTCCCATCTCACCACCATGCAGTCACATGTAGATCAATCAATTACATCTGTCCGGGGATATATTGATCAGTCCATCTTGAATGTTTAAGCTGAGATCATGACTGAGGTCAAAGAAATAAAGGAAAACACTGACATGCTCACCAAACAGATGACCAGGTGGTTTGAACTTGCTGAAAAATCCGTAATTTCTCAGAATACCATTCTAAGATCCATGGACAAACATCTCCAGCTGTCTGAACAGGACATGGGATATGTCAAGAATTATGTAAGTAAGGGATATGAGGTTGTTGGAACATGCTTTCCGCATCTCTTGGTTTGACAATAACAAATCCTATTATATTTGATCATATTTGTTTTTGTGTTTATAACATGCAGGATCCTGTGCATTCAAATCTCCATAGGAATATGTTGTGTTGTTGCTACCGCGAAGCGTTAGGACTACCGCTGGCGCTAGCGATTCGACGAAAATAGATGTCGTTCGACAACTGGCATTCGACGAAATGAGATGCGCTCGACGAAATGGTGTTCGACGAAAATAGATGTTGTTCGACGAAAATGTCGTTCGACGAAATGGTGATCAACGAAAGTAGATGTCGTTCGACGAAATGAGATGCGCTCGACGAAATGTTGTTCGACAAAAATAGATGTCGTTCGACGAAAATGTCGTTCGACGAAATGGTGTTCGACGAAAGTAGATGTCGTTCGACGAACTGGCGTTCGACGAAATGAGATATGTTTGACGAAATGAGATGTGCTCTACCGCGGTGCGGCATGTCTACCGCCCGGCGGTAGCTTTTGGAATCCTCCCATCTGCATGTGATTGAGGAGCAAATGTGGAAGGAGATATTGGCTGAAGGAAGGTTATCTCGCTATCGCAGAGCGTTAGCGTTACCGCGGCGCGCTAGGCGGAGCTCAAAGTTTGGCGCTCAAAAGTTGCCTAAGCTATCACGATCTGTGTGCTTGATCATTGCCTAATGTGGCTACCGCGGGGCGGTAGTACTACCGCAGGCGGTAGCGGCTGATTCTATTTAAAGACGCGTGCTTCCTCCGTTGTTGATGGCTGTTACAGAACGAATTGAAGCCATATATTCAGAGAACTCATGAGAACCTTCCCCAAGCAACTCGAAGAACTCCGTCAACATTTGTGAACGCAAGGAACTTGAAGACCGATCCGATCACATCTACATCGACATCAAGTTCTTCTTTTGAGGGAGTTCTTAGTTTTTGTTTTGTTTTAGTTTCTAATTGTAAACTTTATATCTTTTGTTCGGTAGAGAAATTTGCCACACGGCGACTAGGGCCTTGCGAGGACTAGGGGAAATTCGCCTCACGTTGGCGACTAGGTCTAGGGTGTAGATCTAGGGAGTGCTCGAGGCCTTTCCGGTGAGGGAAAGGCTAGAGCGGCTTGAGGCCATATCTGGTGAGAAGGCTAGAGCCAACCGGTCCTTGGGAGAAGGGTCGGTATAGAAAACCCAATAGAGCTTTTCATTCGTCGCCTCTTTCCAAGCGTCATTGGGAAAAGATTTTGTAAATAAAATTATTTATGGTTAATGAAAATATGTCTTTCTTCATCTCTGTTTCGTGATCTCTGATTTTCATTACTATAACATAAATAGATTTTCTCTGTCACTAACGTCGAGCGGTAACACTACCGCTCGCGGTAGCAACAGAGAATCTTTTTTCATTTAAATATTCTCGAAAATCTTAGAACCCTTATTCACCCCCCCCCCCCTCTAAGGGTGCCTACAGATCCAACAAGTGCTATCAGAGCTAGGTTTATTCCAAATCAGCTTAACAACCGGGAATAATGGCGTCTCGTGATCTCGCTTCAATTAGTGGGGAAAATCATTTTGAAGAAGAAAAATCTCTTGCACCACCTTTATTCGAAGGAAGAAATTATAAAGGGTGGAAATTGTTAATGGAAATTTTTATTAAAAATTTAGATATCGAAGCATGGAATATAGCAATCGTAAGACCAGCAGATGAAACAAATAAAAAAGAATGTCAATTAAATACAAAGGCGTTAAATAGCATATTTTGTGCCTTATCTCAAGAAATTTTTAAATTGATTTATTATTTTTCCATTGCATACAAAGTATAGAAATTTCTTGAAGAAATGTATGATCTTCCTCTCGCAGGTATGGAACAAACACAGGAGGAGAAGGACATACAAGCATCCCCCATTATTCAAGAAGATCTCTCTCATAGCAAAACTATGGAGATCATGGAAATCAACTTAGAAAAAGAGAGCAATACATCAAGAGAAAAAGAAGATGAAAATTCATCTATGATGGAGGAAGGCCTACAAGATGACAAAGGAACTTCATGCTCACATTCTGCCTCTTCCAATAGCGTTGTAAGAAATTCTAATTCTTCCTCTTGTGTGATAACTTCTATCTCTAGTTTCAATATACTAAAAATGGATAAACGTAAGATCAAGAAATTGAAAATTACTAATAAAAATTTGCGCTTAGAAAATAAAGATTTAAAAGCAAAAGTTAAAGTAGAATCAAATTCTGATTTACCTAGCTTTACCCATATCACTTCAATTGAAAATACAAAACCTTGTTTTGATTGTAATGATATTAAGGAAAAATTTAAGGAACTTGGAAAGGAAATTATTTGTGTAAAAGAACATAATGAAACATTATTTTTAGAAAATTCATCTTTGAAAAGTGATTGTGCTACATGCCAAAATTATAAAATTGAGATCAAAGAGATGGACGAAACATTTGAGGAATTTAGAAATGACTATCCAAATCATATTGACTTTATTGTTTCTACTCTTAAAAATAGCACAATAGCCTATAATAAAGCTAGGCATAATCTAAAGATCAAGAATGATGAATTAAAATCAAAAATCAACTTGCTTATGAAAATTGTAAATACAAATTCACAATATCAAACTATATCAGAAAACAAGTTGAATATGAATATGAACATCTTAAATAAGTTTAATAATGGGAGTAAGGAACATAAAAGAGTTGTAAATCAAAATCACCATTATTTACAAAATCATGTTTCTCCCAACTTAAAAATAAAAATACACAAATTTCCTATGAACAACACTTTTAATAATCATTACAATCATAATCATCAATATAAAGATTATCACAATGGAAATTTCACATATAAGAATAACACTAAACCAAAGTTTGAATGGAGGCCCAAAATTAAAAATGAAACATTAACTTCACATGAAAGGACCCATTCATCACTAACTACCCACAAACCTACACGTTATATTTGGGTACCCAAAGGAACCACCACACTTGGTCCCCTTTGGATACCTAAATCTCTTATTCATTAGGTATCACCAAATGCATGAAGTAGAATATTTTCAAAATGAAATATACAATTTTCTACTTCATGATATGCTTTAATGCCTTTTCATTTTTCTTTTTTTTCTTTTTTAAGCTATCATGTCATGGTCATCTAATATATTGTTGGAAATATGATTTGATCTCTTAAAGCTTAATGAGATTATAAATCAAATTGATCAAAATTCAAAGTCATATTTTATTTTGATGACCTATCTATCTTTCTTAAATTCATTGCCTACAATCATCTTATATCATCTTTATAAATTAGATACTCAACTTGCTATAAGATATTACAAAAAATAATAATAAAAGGATTGATTATGAATAGTGTGTCATGAATCTTTTTTATGCAAAACCAAAGATCAATAAATTCAAGTAATAAATGCAATGATATTATTTCAAAACTTTATTTATGTGACCTTTGTCTTTGATGTGATTGTATTATGTCTAAAGATTGCATGTACATTTTTCTCTTTGACTATAGAATAAATCTTGCTCATATAAAGGTTCATTATTTCGTTCTAGGTCCTAAGAAAATCAAATTGAAATTCCTCTTTGTGTAGATGCAATACTAGCATCTATCAAATTGATCTATATCATTATGACTTTGCATCAAATCTCATTATCTCAGCATCACTTCCTAGTATATGTTTTCTTTTGGTGCTCATAATAGATATATCACTTAAATGTCATGCTAAATCAAAAGGTAGAAAAATTATGTGAGTCTAAAAATTTTAACTATAAAATTCAAACAACATCATAGTTTATAAATCAGTTGCTAAGACTTGAATTTAGTGTCCTAGACCTCTCGGGTTAAGTAAAATACGAAAATGCAATCGTTTCATGCAAACTTATACTACCTAGACATCTCATAAAATTCTGAAATTTCTGCATGAACTGTATTTTCAAACAACATCATAGTTAAGTAAATTTCTAAAATACACTTAATCAAGATCAACAATCAAAATTTTCAAAATCTCAAAAAATCATGTGTCGTATTTCACGCTGGTGCTAGCGTCGGCGCTAGCTCGAGCCTCTGATTTTCTGTCTTTTTTAAATTTCCAAAAATCAACAAAAATATTTATTTCTATATTTCCTACTTATTTTTGCTTTACTGCATTTCATTAATTTTAGAAAAATTAAAATACAAATTTACAAAAGCCAAAATTACAAAAACATTTATTTTTTTGTGAGTATTTGTCTTTTTTTGTACAAACAAAAACAAAATCAAATCAAAAATATAAAATCATTTTATATCAAAAAAACTGTATGGACTCTATTGTAAATATCAAGCATGATTTCTTCTATCATTTAAGACCTTCTACAATGTTGTGATTCATATTTTCAAACTATCTTAAACATTGTCTTTATCATGCTTTGATACTTCTAAACACATGTGCATAAATTATATTGTAAAAGTTGTGTAGAACCAAGCTTAGCATGCCTCTAAGTATAAGTAAATGTTTTATGTTTGATAATGATATTTATTCACTCACTTATTTTGGCATTGTCTACATATGTTTTTAATCTAAGAATGCTTGTGTATGTTTTGTAATAGTACAATGAATTAAAATTGCACAAGTATCTTACCTACACTATCTTTATTTACACTTTTAAAAAAAATTAAGAAAGTGGTTTTTGTTTTCATACATTATATTGGTTTGAAAAACAAGTGTATTCGGAGATCTTTGTACAAAAAAATCATAAAATAAATTGACAAAGATAACTCCACCAAACACTACTTGAACCTCCTGATAAGTCTTAATAAGCGTTGTGAGATTGAGCACCTTGGAAAGAATAGTAAAGTGTCTTGTGCAAACCTTATCTTTCTTTCAAAAATAAACCACTTACTCTTAAGTACACCGGATCACTAGATTCAATATTAAAATAAAATAAAATATGTGATCCCCCAAGCACTACTTTGCACCCTGATAAGTCTTAATGAGCATTGTGTGTGCAAAGCACCTTGGTAGTTGTACTTTTTTTTTGCATTGAAGTGTGTGGAAGTAAAATTATGTGTTTTATTGTGCTCTTTACTTTACATATTTCTTGTATTTTTTATTAAAACATTTGTTTACTCAATTCAAAATACACTCATGTGCGCATCATTATCTTCCATAACACTTCTTATCATGAGTATTGGATCCTAATACTAATTTTATGCTACTCTTTATTTATGAAATGCACTAGATAATCTAGCATGCTCTCTACAATATTTGGTATGTCTTGAATTTGTGAATTACAATAACATTGTAGTAGTCTCTTATTGATATATTTATTTCATGTCTGGTTACTTTATTGTCAAAAGATTTTACAATAACTTGATTTGCAAAAAACATCTTCTTTTTTTGAATTTAACTCATATTTCTTCTTATGAATAATCATGATTATAAAAAAGATGTTTCTTGTATCTCTATAAGTCTTCCGCTTCATCACCATATATTTTTACCTTGCACTTTCATGCTTATATCAAAGTCTTAAATATCAAAATTCCTTTTTCAACAAATGGTAGACTTGCTTGGTAGAATTTATATTGGTTGCTCTAAACATGAAAATATTGTAATGTTAAAACTCTGATTTATTAATGGATTTCAAATTAGCTATGTGACCTTTTCTATAAAAATTCAAATAAAAAAATAACAAACCCATAAGCTATGAACTCATCATTAGATTCAAACGCTAAATGTTTCCAATTATTATCCCATGATTACATATATCACCATAGCGGGGGCGTAGGGATGTAGACATTAGATTACCTGACCTCTAAGTCATGTCTTGTCCTTAATCGGGGAGGGTTCCAGTGGGGCCCTGCGAGGCACTGGGGGAAAGAGTGCTAGGTTGAGTTTTGTCTAGTGTTTGCATATGGGACTAACACCCCAACCTACAGCATGTATGCAGCTCATCATGCCCATATGTCACTTAGTACGGGGCTAGGGTGTAGACATATTGTTTGGGTAGATTGGTTACTTGGAAATCATTACCTTTTTATGCTTAATACTTTTATATAAAGGGGAAGAACTAACATGATAATATTACTTGGCAAATGTTATATTGTTTCATCTTTAAGCTAAAAACTCTAATATATTTCTATGAAAATACTTATGCTAAGAACTCTGATTTATTTCTATGAAGATTATTCTAAAAACTCCTTATCATTTCCTTCTCTCTCAAATCTCGATCATGCATTTATCTTATTATCAAAACGTTCATGTGTTTTTGCTTAACTCATATGTATACTTTTATCAAAAACACTACTTTTTTACACTTCATTATCACTTGTAAGCCTTCTACTCCTAAGAATTGGAGTCTATTGCTTATCTATAGTTTGTCTCTACAATCCTTAATTGATGCACTAGTTTTGGTTTTGACATGATCATTACAATGCCTAAATGTACTTGTTTTCTTTCTCTTGGACATTGAAGTCTCTATCTTGTCTTGATATGTTGTATCATTCTTACATTCTTTTAGTTCGTCTTCTGCTTACGCCTTGTCTACTCTTACTTGCTTACTTTTCAAAACAAGTCTTTGTTGGTTAGGTTAAAAAGCAAAATCCTTCGTGTTTTCGAATTGCACACCATCTATTTTTTCTCTACTAGAAACTCCACATTTTTTTGCTATGCTTTAGATTCCTATAATGATGGTTTCTTCTACAATTGGTGCACACTGCTTTCCACCTCTCTTCTACTTATTCGCTCGATCATGAATATTTTTTTTCAACAAGTGTGTTATCTTGAATTATCATTTTTTTCTCTTCCCTACGTATTATCTCGTTCTCATGCTCAAGTCTTCTCTACTCAAAAAACATTACACGCCTTCGCTTTTGGCTTTCTCTCCGCCCTCTTTTGATAATACCAAAAGGGGGAGAATAAATTTGAAAGAAATTCACATATATGGGGAGTAGATTCAAAGGAAGTTATGTGGTAGGGGAGAACTCATTTAGGGGGAGATTTCATTTAGGGGGAGCATTTGAACAGGCCTAATTTTCATGTTATCCGTGTTAGTTCTTATTATAAACACAAATTCCTATCACTTGAATTATTTCTTTCTAAGGGGATTTGTTATTATCAAAAGGGGGAGTTTGTTGGAACATGCTTTCCACATCTCTTGGTTTGACAATAACAAATCCTATCGTATTTGATCATATTTGTTTTGTGTTTATAACATGCAGGATCCTGTGCATTCAAATCTCCATAGGAATATATTGTGTTGTTGCTACCGCGGAGCGTAAGGACTACCGTTGGCGCTAGCGATTCGACGAAAATAGATGTCGTTCGACGAACTGGTGTTCGACGAAATGGTGTTCGACGAAAATAGATGTCGTTCGATGAAAATGTCGTTCGACGAAATGGTGTTCGACGAAAGTAGATGTCGTTCGACGAACTAGCATTCGACGAAATGAGATGCGCTCGACGAAATGGTATTCGACGAAAATGTCGTTCGACGAAAATGTCGTTCGACGAAATGGTGTTCGACGAAAGTAGATGTTGTTCGATGAACTGGCATTCGACGAAATGAGATGCGTTCGACGAAATGAGATGTGCTCTACCGCGGCGCGGCATGTCTTCCGCCCGGCGGTAGCTTTTGGAATCCTCCCGTCTGCTTGTGATTGAGGAGCAAATATGGAAGGAGATATTAGCTGAAGGAAGGTTATCTCGCTATCGTGGAGCGTTAGCGTTACATTGGCGCGCTAGGCGGAGCTCAAAGTTTGGCGCTCAAAAGTTGCCTAAACTGCCACGATCTGTGTGCTTGATCATTTCCTAAGGTGGCTACCGCGGGGCGGTAGTACTACCGCAGGCGGTAGAGGTTGATTCTATTTAAAGACGCGCGCTTCCTCTGTTGTTGCTGGCTGTTACAGAACGAATAGAAGCCATATATTCAGAGCACTCGTGAGAACCTTCCCCAAGCAACTCGAAGAACTCTGTCAATGTTCTTGAACGCAAAGAACTTGAAGACCGATCCGATCACATCTACATCGACATCAAGTTCTTCTTTTGAGGGAGTTTTTATTTTTTGTTTTGTTTTAGTTTCTAATTGTAACATTTATATGTTTTGTTTGGTAGAGGAATTCGCCACACGGCGACTAAGGCCTTGCGGGGACTAGGGGAAATTCGCCTCGCGTTGGCGACTAGGTCTAGGGTGTAGATCTAGGGAGTGCTCGAGGCCTTTCCAGTGAGGGGAAAGGCTGGAGTGGCTTGAGGCCATATCTAGTGAGAGATAGGCTAGAGCCAACCAGTCCTTGGGAGAAGGGTCGGTATAGAAAACCCAATAGAGCTTTTCATTCGTCGCCTCTTTCCAAGCGTCATTGGGAAAAGATTTTGTAAACAAAATTATTTATAGTTAATGAAAATATGACTTTCTTCATCTTTATTTCGCGATCTCTGATTTTCATTACTATAACATAAACAGATTTTCTCTGTCACTAATGCCGAGCGGTAACACTACCGCTCGCGGTAGCAACAGAGAATCGTTTTTCATTTAAATATTCTCAAAAATCTTAGAACCCGTATTCACCCTCCCCCCCCCCCCCCCCCCCCCCTCTAAGGGAGCCTACAGATCCAACAGAGGTGATAGAGAAGTCAACCAATCAACTTCAAAAGTATGTCTATTCAACTGCTATGCAGTTAAATGAAGAAGCTGACAGGTACAAGGAAGAGCTGAGAGCGGAAATTGCAACTGTCTCTCAATCCATTGCTGCAAAAACCACCTCTTCCCTTCTGAATGAAGAAGTAGGCAAGTTAAAAGATGTGCTTCAAGCTGACCTTGAGAATGTAATCCAAACTCTCTCTGGCACAATAACAATAGCTAAGCAAGACCTCCATCAACAAATCTATGAAGAAGCCAGAAAGGGGGAGGATACAAATGCATTCATCAATTCTGACCTCACACTGAAAGTCATACAAGGTACAAGGATAGCTCTGAATCTTCCTATATTAGATGTTAATAGGGCAGAAGACTGGGATTTCCCTCATCAAGAGGCAATAGCACAAAATGAGAGATTGAAAAAGAAAAGAGAATGAGAGCATGTGTTGCTCACTGAGGAATTCATGGCCAAACAAAGGGATGAAAACAGTAGAGACCCTGATTTTGAATATTGGAGCGATGAATCCAAAGAGATAATCCTAAATTCCTGGCTAAGCCATGGCCAAATAAGCAAAGACATTGATAAGCTATATCCATCTGAGTAATGGATAAAGCATTTAGAGAGGAGCACAAAAAGAGATAAAGTATTCAAAGCAAACCTTGTAAGAAAAGATAACCCAAGAAAGATGCCATCTAAATACATCCCAAATCCATTCATGTATTTTAAAAGGCAAGAGAACAAGAGGAAGATAGCTGAGATTGAAGTAGCAAATGCTGAAAAAGACAGCCACAAATCTGCCTGAAGACATGGTTGTACCTGCTGAAGATAAGGAGCCTCCAGTCCAAGAAGAAATGGATGTTGCGGCAAACCAACTGGCATCTGCTAAAGGAAAAGAAGCAGCTGCTGATTTTCCTGAATGCTCTTCTTATAAGAAAAGGAAGATTTGAATGAATGTAGAAACAGTTTATGTATTCAATTAATATTGAACTATAATGTTTTATGAATATATGAATGCAAATTGTGCTTTGAATTACTATTCTATCTGGACTGACATTGATGGATTGTTAATATAATCAGCTTGTATCATAGCTAAATCTGAGTTATAACTGAACCTCACCCTATTTTTAATGGATAATTTAATATGTGTTGCATTGTTATGTTTATCAAATCTTACTGATGGATTGATTAAACTCTGTGGTACAATCTTTTCATAACAACCATCTGATTTAAAATGACTGATGCACTAAGCATGATATGTTGAACTCGTTATTGCAATGACACATATCAAGAATTTATGAGGAATGTACTCTAGCATTTGAGGGTGTTCTGCCTTCTTCAAATAGGGGGAGATTGTTGGGAAAATGACCCTCAATGTTCCCTTGATTTGAAGAGGCCTCACACTCAATGCTAAGTACAAGTTGTATTTAATAAACCCTATTTCTATCATAAAACCGCTGAGATGAGATCTCTGTCTCAGCTGAACCGATGAGACATGGCCAGGAGCCACTGAGAAGGTGTCTGGGCAAGCTGAGCTGCAGATAGAAGAAAATCGCTGAGACAACTGTCTGTCTCAGCGGATCCGCTGAGGCGGAATAGAAGCAACCACTGAGACGGCTAACCATCTCAGCCCAACCACTGAGACAGATTCAAAAGTGATCTGGTGGGTTCTGCTTTTGGCGCAAGCTGCAGAAAGGCATCTTGGGGTCCACCAATCACTCCCATACCTATCAGGAGGACAGCTAAGAGCCGTTGAAGATCAGTGGTGTATAAAAGGAATAAGTTAAGGTTGAGCAAACACCTTTGCTATTCATCTTTCTCTCCAGCACACAAGCAAGCAGAACAATACTGTTCCATTGTCGGCAGCCAAGAACTGAGCTTACACAAGGCTGCAAGGAGAAAAGAGATAGCTCATCTTAATTTATCTCAAGATAGAGGAAGTAGATCCAGTCCATCATCTGAAGAGCTGATCAAGAAGAATCAAGTTGGAGCTGCACTTCTCCTCCCTGGTTCAAGTCTGCAACAGCAGCTGTTAAGAAGAAGAAGAACAACAAGGCTTGACCTCTTCTTCCTTCTATTTGTAATCCTTATTATATCATCTGTAGGAGCCTTTGGGTTCTGAGACTGTAGGGCTTTATTGCCTGAGTGTGTAAGGCCGATTGGCCTGAGTTGTAGAGCTGAGAGGTCAGCTTGAGGTAGGACCAGGAGGTGGTCTCAGTTGTAGGAGGTGGATTCCTCTGAGGTAGGGTTGTTGTGCCTAAGGTAGGGTTTGGGAAAACCTGAGAGATCCCATGGGATCTGTGTTGTAGGCTCTTGGAGCTGAGTTTGGAGAAGTTGGCCTTGTCTAACTCATTGTTAGAAAGGTGAAGGGGGAAAGAGGACTACTCAAGACACCCTGTCTTTAGGAACCTTTATAAATATCTTTGTGCTTTCTGTGCTTGATATTTTGCTAACCTAAATTCAGAAAACACTAAGCCTAAAATAAAAGAAACCTATTCACCCCCCTCTAGGTGTCTAAGACTACATCCTATATAAACTATCATCCTCCTCTCCTTATGTAGTCATACACCAACTTTAGAGACACCCCATGGCCGAATAGATGTGACTTTTCACCATAAAACTGCCTAATTTTAAATATTTTCGGATATTTATTTTTCAGAAATCCGCAGATTTGTTGCAACAAATGGAAATTTGTTGCAACAAATAATTTCTGCACAGTTTGCCAGGAAATTTCGGAACTGGATTTGTTGTAACAAATCAAAATTTGTTACAACAAATTTTCTGCTGGATTTTTTTCTTCATAAAACTGCGCTGGATTTGTTGTGACCTTATTGCAACATATTCTTGGCTTTAATATATGATTAATCTTTGATGTTAAGTTGGACTCTTTGTAATTCATGCGATAATACATACAAAAACAACAATATTAACCGAACTTAATCCAAATAATAAGCTATTCATTTTATATAAACTTTTTATTCGTATTCATCGAATAAATTAGCTAAAAGGCTAAAATAATGGATCAAGATAACTTCTTTTTGGGAATTTATCAGTGGGCAAGGAGCTGGCTGGCTGTCTCGGCATCCTGCGGAAAAGAAGGCGAGTTAGTCAAAAGAAGCTGCGAAGAAAAGGGGGGATTCTTCAACAACTTACCATCCCGCCCTGAAGGCTGGCGAGGAGGCCCTCAGAAATGTCCTACTTCTCCTTAAGGCTCGCGATCTCTTCCATAGCGGCCTTCAGCTCGCGCTTGAGCTCTTCAGAATTCCTCTCCACCTGGAGGCACCGCTGACCCATCATGTGGGTGAGCTTCGGGGCGCGGAGCGGGGCTCGCGCGCTCTCGTGAGCGAGCACCCGGGACGTCAGCTCGTCAAAATCATCAGCATCCTCCCGGCCTTAAAGCCTGAAGGAGAGGGCAAATGCTTGACCTTCGATGGTCTTCCGCTCCACTCAGTAGGGGAAGAGGGTTGACACAGAGACCTTGTTCGCCTCCGGATCCCAGTGCAGCAGGGGCTCATCGGTCTCATCTCGGTGCTTCGCGCCAAGATCTAAGTTTCGATGGCTCACCGGCACAGGCCAGCCCGACGTACCGGCGACCTCTGCAGCAACTTCGCTAGACTCCTTATCAACAGGCAGGCTTGCTGAAGGGTCTGCTTCGGGCAGGTCCCCGAGGACCTCTTTTTCTTTAGTCGGAGCGGAGGTTTTCTTCTTTTTTGGTGTCGGTGGCAGAGGTGTCCCGTGGATCGCAGGTGCGGCCCGCTTCTTAGAAAAAGGCGCGGAGGTGGTGGGAATCTCCGGCACGCGAAGGCAGTGGAGGTAGCGAGTGCGAGGCCGGGGAGGATATTCCCGGCCCTCATGTAAGTGGGTGGAGTGGAAGGTCTCGCTCCCCTGCGAATGATGCGACAATCAGAGGTTAGAGAAAGAAAAAGCGAAACACGAAGTAGGGGGCGAACGCGAATCGAACCTGCTCCGGGCGGCACGGGGAGTAGAGAGTCGACATTTCTTCGGTGGTAGATGACCACAAAGTTCTTCATCGCCAAGTACTTGAAGAGCTCGGCCTCGTGGCCACCAAGTGTGGGAGGACGGTAGGTAGACTCGTTGTGACGATCCAGGATTTACCCTGACTTCGCGCAGGACTATTCCTGGCTTCCTGGGCTTTACCTGGCACCATCACCGGGCTGCAGCCCAAGCACCCAACCCCTTTCTGGCCTACTTCCGGGAACAGCGGGTTGTTGGGGGTCTTTGCCCCCCCCCCCCTGATGAGTAAACTCCATAGTTCAGCGTGCTCAGGCTAGAGAAATTTCAGGATGGGTGACCTCCTGGGAAGTCCCCGTAGTGCGCGCTGAACTATGGAGTTTACTCATCAAAAGTGGGGCAGAGACCCACAACAACCCACTATTCCTGAAAGTAGGACAGAGAGGGGTTGGGTGCTTGGGCTGCAGCCCGGTGATGGTGCCAGGTAAAGCCCAGGAAGTCAAGAATAGTCCTGCGCAAAGTCAGGATAAATTCTGGGTAGTCACAATAAAAAACGTTGGATAGACGAGAAGGGGACGTTGCCGAAGATCCCCTTCCCGAACACGAACTTATGGGGCCAGTAATGGCTCTTGTTGACTGTCTCGCAAACCTTGGCATGTTGGCTTGCGAAATAGGTGGTCCCGTCATTGTAGGCTCGGAAGGGGAAGAGCTTGCGGAAAACCGACAAGCTAAAGTCTATCTGCTCAGGCTACCATGACGGCGAATGAGTTGGGGGTCATCTGACACGGGATCACGCTGAAATATTTGAGTATCTGGCGGGTTCACGACAAGAAATTAGAAGTCTTATACGAGTGCGAAAAAAGAAAACAAAAAATGTGAGTGGATACCTGGCTGATTTTTGGCCATAAAAGGGAGCCGCAGGCCAACATCAAAGTGTGCTACAGGGATGGCGAGCTCGTCTGGGAAGAGGTTGTTGATAACCTCAGTCTTTCCAGGATGGCGAGCCGAGAATCCAGACGAGATGTGGTTGGCAACCACGGCATGGTACTCGCTCTCGGTGATCTAGCAGTTGAAGAACGAGTGGTCACAAAAGGTCCAGGCGCACTTGGCCCAACCCTCGGCATCGCCTCCATTGCCACCCATGAGGACGTTGAAAAGTCGAGGAAGCGAACGCGAGAGAGAATGTGCGAGATCACAAGAACGAAGGAAGCATAGGGTTAAGAGCGATAAATGTGGTAGTTGGACCTAACGACGAGACCTATTTATAGAAAAATAAGGGCGGCGAGGAGGAATCAAAGCGTCGGGGGTGCGGTTAGCAGAATCTCATTGCGATGCGCCTCAATCCTCGAGCCAACTTCTCTTGCTCACCCGCTCGCCGCAATCTGGAATCGCAAATACGATAGTAGGCGAAACAAGCGCGCTATGAGCGCAACGAGCCTAACCTAAATGGCACGCGAGAACATTGACAAAGTAAAAAAGTAAGTGAGCGCGGCTAGCAGCAACATCAAAGTGCGAGTAAACAAAAGTGAAAGCCCTATGACGGGCGAGAAATACCCAATTAATGATAAATAATATTCGCAGATGTTTTGTCGAGTGGGTGCAGGCAAGAGAGGTTTCAGTACTGGATCCACCTCCATCGACCTCGGCCTCGCACCCCCGATCTCGGCGACACTCGCGGATAATGATAGGCGCAAACGACACAGAGCTCGCGCTGCAGTAAGCGAACTTGATCTTCCACCCGCGAGAGGTGCACCCCCCCCCCCCCCCGGGGAGGTGACCTCGTCGCGGGTATCCAGCTGCAACTCAGCACGGAGCCGCACGTAATCATCCTCGAAGGCGGAGAGCCGCTCCTTGGTGGTCGCCCTGTCCTCCCGCGCCTGATTGTACAGATCCCACAGCATGTGTCCGTACTTCTGGATCACATCGGTAGTCCTCCTCTTGAGCACCTAAGGGTCTCGGGGATCGCCCAAGAAATCAGCAATCTTGTTCGGCGAGGGCAGGGGCGACATCTCCTCCTCCCCAAGGTAATGAAGAGTTGTGTAATGAAGTTATTTTAGTGATGAAAATGAATTTGAAATGAGTCTAGTAGGAGAACTTTCTTATTTTCTTGGTTTTCAAATATCACAAAAAATGATGGTATTTTTATATGTCAAAATAAATATGTCCATGATATGCTTAAACGCAATGGATTTGAAAACCTTAAACATGCGTCTACACCAATGAGTACATCACTAAAATTAGGAAAAGATGAATCGGGAATTTCAATTGATCAAACTTTATATAGAGGTATGATAGGATCTCTACTTTATCTAAGTGCAACTAGACCCGATATTATGTTTGACGTATGCTTATGTGCTCGATTTCAAGCCAATCCAAAAGAATCTCATTTAAAAGCGGTAAAACAAATTTTTAGATATCTACTTGGGTCATCTAGATTAGGATTATGGTACCCGCACAATAATTCATTTACACTTCACGGCTATTCTGATTCAGACTACGCTGGATGCTCACTTGATAAAAAAGCACTAGTGATACTTGCCATTTTCTAGGACCTTCATTAGTTGCATGGTCTAGTAGAAAACAAAATTCGGTTGCACTCTCCACCACGGAGGTCGAATACATTGCACTAGGGAGTTGTTGTGCACAACCACTATGGATGAGCCAAACTCTAGAGGAGTTTGGTTTTCATCTAAAAAATATTGAATTAAAATGTGACAACAAAAGTGTCATTGATCTTACAAATAATTCGGTACACCATTCTAGATCTAAACATATGGATGTTTGTCATCATTTCATAAGAGATCGCATTAAAAAGGAAAATGTTAGAATAAGTTTCATTGGCACGGACTCTCAACTTGCTGATATATTCACTGAACCTCTTCCCGATGCAAGGTTTCAAATATTAAGGTTAGAATTATGAGTCTTAGACATCTTAGGATGAGTTATATGAAAAATGCTAAAGTTTTATGCAATTTGAGCATTCAAGACATCACCAAAAATTACAAAATTTCTGCATAAGACTACTCTTAAGACTCTTAATAAATATTAAAAAATAGAATTTTAAAATTCTCAAGATTTCACTCTCTGTTTGTCGCGCTAGCACTAGCGTCAGCGCTAGCATTGGTGTTCGATTTTCCTGTTTTTTAACATTTCTAAAAATCAATAAAATTATGTTAGTTTATATGTACTACTTAGTTTTTTGTATTTCTGACATTTGTTATTTCTTATTTTATTTATACTATGGAAAATCAACTACAAAATTTCAAAATTCAAAAATACTAAAATATCCTTTTATGGTTTTCTGGTTTTTTTTCATGAAAATTTTCAAAAATAACAAAAAAACTGTATGATCTTTATTGTTAATATCAAGCATGTATGAATTCTATTATTTAGAATTTTTTACAATGTTAAAATTTATTCCTTCAAATTACTATGAATATTGTTTTGTTTATCATGCTTTGATATATCTAATTAAGTGCATCAATTGTATTGAAAAATATGTGTAGAACCAAGCTTAGCATGTCTCTAAGTATGAGTAAATGTTTTGTGATTGATAATGATACTTTTTCACTCACTTATTTTGGTAATTTACATGTGTGTTTAAATCTAAAAATGTTTGCTTGTGTATTGTAATTGTACAATGAATTAAAACTTGCTTAAGTTTATTACATACACTACATTTGAATTGCACTTAAAAAATTAAAAAAAAAGTGGTTGAGTTTAAAAATTGTGTTGGGTTTGCAAAGTAATTGTATTCGGAGAATGTTGTCTCACAAAAGTGAACAAAATTAAAAATAAACAAATATAACTCCACCAAGCACTACTTGAACCTCCTGATAAGTCTTCATAAGCATTGTGAGGTTGAGCACCTTGGAAAGAATAGTAAAGTGTCTTGTGCAAACCTTGGTTATTACACCACTTTTTCTAAAATATGTGCATTAAAGTGTGTGAAAGTTAATATACTTGTGTTTTATTGTGCACTTTATTCTACATATGTCTTGTATTTTGTGATTTAAATTACTTGTTAACATTGCTCAAAATACACTTATGTGCACATCATTATCTTTCATAACACTTCTTCTCATGAGTTTTGGATTCTAATGCTTTATTTATATTACTCTTTATATAAGAAATGCAATAGATAACCTAGCATGATCTCTACAATGTTTGGTATCTCTTAAACTTGAAATTAAGTAACATTGTAGTATATTCTCTTTTTGATATGTTCATTTCAAGCTTGGTAACTTTATGTAAAACTATGAGATTTCAAGAAGGTTAAACATCTTTATATTTTGAACTTAAACTCGTATTTATACTTATGATTTTCATGCTTACCAAAAGATGTTTCTTATACTCTTCCGCTTGCTTAAAACTCTTATTTATTTATTTATTTGAAATCTCTTCTATATTATGCTTAAACTTTTCATCATTACCTATATTACAAAAGCTCGATCATGATTTATCATTTATAAAGAATGACTTCTTACTTCCTTCACCCCACCTTCTTTTGATAATACCAAAAGGGGAAGATTAATTGAAGAAATCTAGATGAGACATCTAGAGGATTAAGGGGAGAATAATTCATGTAATCATTTAGGGGGGGTAAAACATAAATTGCATTTATGTGTATAGGGGGAGCATTAAGATAGGGGGAGTATGCATTATTCTCATGCTTATCATATACTATAGTATGCACTATTATCTCGCTTATCATATACTATAAAAACCTTTGTTGATTTCTTGCTAAGAGGATTTGTTATTATCAAAAAGGGGAGATTGTTGGACATGTGTGTCACATCCCTTTGTTTGAGAATAACAAATCGCATATTGTATTTGATCTTGCTTGTCGTGTGTTTATAGTGTGCAAGAACTATAGGTGCAATACTACACAAGTAGAAAGCAGCTTGGAACCAAAATCTCTGAACTGGAGCACTACCGACAGCGTTAGTGATACTGCAGGTGTTAGCGCTATCGCAGGCGCTAGGATCTACCACTAGGCGCTAGCTCCAGATCGTGACACAACGGCACGCCTCCACGATCTTTAACCGACTGCTACCGTAGGCGCTAGAAGCTACCGCAGGCGCTATCTCCAAGTTCTATAAAATGGGGCTTTCTCTCTCATTTTGGACACACATCCTAGAGAGAATACCAGTGCCAAATTTCAAGAGTTGTTACTCTGTCGAAAGTTGATCTCCCACTTAAAGCTAAAGAAGATTTCTGAAGGAGGACGTCATCACGCTGCATCTGAAGAATGATCGTTTCAACCACGCTTATGCTACAACGATCCTTCATCTTCAACTTCAGAAAATATCATAGAGGGAGTTTTTATTTGTGTTATTTCATCATCTTTGTGAATTTGTGTAGTTAATTAGTCTTGTGTTGGCGACTAGGTCCTTGCACAGCTTAGGGGGAATTCGCCGCGTGTGTTGGCGACTAGTTCTAGGTGATTAGATCTATGGGGTGCTTGAGGCCACATCCGGGGAAGGGTTGGCTAGAGCGGCTTGAGGACATATTCGGGGAGGATAGGCTAAAGTCGCCGGTTCGTGGGGATACGAGTCGGTATAGAAAAGGAAAAATTATTTGCATTTGTATGCCTCCGATTTCTAGCGATATTGAAATCAAAATTGTGTAAACACTCTTAAATATAATACAATCATGTCTCTATTTGTGTTTACTTGATTTCTTTCATTTGGCATAAAATTCTAATATTGCAAATTACAATATTCTCTACTTTTGGCTAAATTGTTATTTCGCTCTCTTTTGTTTTAAAACAATTTAGCAAATTGCTTAAACATATAAAAAGAATTTTTATTCCCTTATTCACCCCCTCCCCCTCTGAGGGCGTCTATCGATCCAACAAGTGGTATCAGAGGTAGGTTATTCCAAATCGGTTTAAAACCAGGAATAATGGCGTCTTATGATCTCGCTTTTTCCGAGGGTCATGGAATTAGTAGACCTCCACTATTTACTGGGTTAGATTATAATTATTGGAAAAATAGGATGCGATGTTTTCTTATGACCCTAGATATTGAGGTATGGAATATGGTAGAAGAGGAATACAATCCTCCTACAATTGTAGTTAATGAGGTAACATTAGAAAAACCTAAGGATAAATGTGATGATAGGGATAAACATAAATGCAAAAATAACGCCAAGGCCATGAATGCTTTATTTTGTGTGTTAGATAGAAATGAATTTAATAGAATTTCTGCATGTACTACTGCATATGAAATTTGGAATCATTTGAAAATTACTCGTGAAGGTACATCGCGGGTTAAAGATTCAAAGCTTTTCCAACTGGAGTCAGAATATGAAAAGTTCTGGATGGATGAAAGCGAAGATATTGATGCAATGTACACGCGCTTCACCAAGATCGTCAATGCCTCCAAAGCTCTTGGAAAGACCTTCTCCAACGGCGACTTGGTCCGAAAGATTCTTCGATCTCTTCCTCCAAAATTCAATCTAAAGGTGACGGATATCTCGGAGTCGCACAATCTAAGAATGCTCCAAGTTGAGAGCCTTATTGGGAATCTCAAAACCCATGAGGTAGAACTCAAGATCCAATACGATGAATAAAACAAGGAGTCAAAGAAGAAGGTGTTGCACTAAAATCAAAGGAGTGTCATGAGGATGAAGATGAAGAAAGTCTCTTAGTAAAGAACTTCCGAAAGTTCATGCGAAATCCGGAAAGGAGAAACACCTTCCGGAAATTTTTCCAAAAGTATGCAAGATGGAAAGGGCCATCTTCAAAGAAGGAAAAGGAGAGCGACGATGAAGAAGAAAGACCTCTACCGGAATGCTATTATCAGTGCAGGAAGACCGGGCATATTCGGAGTCAATGCCCAAAATACTTGAAGGAGAAAAAGGAAAAGCAGCACAAAAGGAAGGAAAAGCGAAAGGTACTAAAAGCTGAAACATGGGATGATTCCTCCTCCTTCGAAGAATCAAGCGGTTCTTCATCAAGCGACGATGAGGAAGCAAACATGTGCCTCATGGGACATGGAGACGACGACACCAATGTTCTTAGCGACACTGAGGTAACTCCTCCAACTTATGATAAATTTCTAATGAATTTCTTCAAACTTGCAAAGCTTTTGATAAAAATATAAAAGATAGAATTTTATTGAATCGTGAAAATGAATCTCTAATTAAAGAAAATCAAAAGCTTTCCAAAAAATTAATTGTTGTAGAAAAGATAAAGGTTTCTTGCCAAGAGTGTGATCACTCCATTAAAATGGCAAAAGATATTGAAGATTCTCTTTCTAAAGCCCTCTCCCATGCCAAAACTCATACAAAAGAGATGGGGGAATTAGAAAGGAAATTAGAAGCCTCTTTTTTGCAAATTAAAAATAACAAAAAGGGTTTTGAAAATAGGTGTGTCATGCTTGTGAAAGAAAATTCATCACTTAAAGCACAAGTTCATGATCACCATGGCCATTAAAAATTTTGGAATAGGCCAAAAATTATTGGATATGATTTTAGGGGACCAGTGCTACGGTTCTGGAAAATCTGGGCTCGGATATCGAGATGAGGGCTACCGCCCGGCGCTAGCGCCTCATACAAGAATTCAGTATTTTCTTTTGGAAAATCATTCTCTTCTGCAAAACTGATTCCTTCCAGCAAGAATAACACAATTCCAGAAAAGGATCTCAACCCCCTTTATTTCGTGTGCAAACTATCACAGGATTAGTCACATGTCTAGTTCTTGCAGGAAAGTGAAACAAAATATGGGTGGTACCGCTTGGGTATCCGGATCTTTACTCTCATCTTCTTTCTAGATATGCAGGCAAGCTAAGGACAATGAAGATGTGTGGTACTTGGATTTTGGATGCTCCAAGCACATGACAAGCAATAAAGCAAAGTTCCTTAGCCTAGAAAAGAATAAGGGAGGGATCGTGATGTTTGGCGATAACGGAAAAGGAAGAGTCATGGGAATTGGTACAGTTGGTAACGAATCCTTTACGATATCGAATGTTCTTTATGTGAAAGGGTTAAAACATAATCAAATTTCTATTATCCAATTATGTGATAAAGGATTAGATGTTTTATTTGAATCTTCTACTAAGTTATGCAAAATATCTAATCCTACTACAAAAGATATTTTACTAACTACACCAAGAATACATAATGTTTATGTAGTTTCATTTCATGGTCTTTCTAAATCATCTATAAAATATTTTATCACCAAAAATGATGAATTAGAACTTTGGCATAGACGGCTAGGATATGCTAGCACAAAACTTATTGTAAAACTTGTCAAAAGAGATTTAATTAGAGGATTGCCTAGGTTAAATGGAAATTTACCTTCACTTTATTCACCATGTCAAAAAGGTAAATTTACTAAATCCTCTTTCAAAAGTAAAAATATCATTTCTACTATAAGACTCTTGCAATTAATTCATATGGATCTTTTTGGTCTCGTTAGGACCGCAAGTCTTGGTGGTAGATTATATACATATGTTTTAATAGATGATTTTTCAAGATATTGTTGGACATTATTTCTCTCATCCAAATCCGATGCGTTTTGTGAATTTTCAAATTTATGTACTCGTATTCAAAATGAAAGTGATTTAAAAATTAAATGCATTCGCTCGGATCATGGAGGAGAATTTGAAAATGAAAAGTTTACATCTTTTTGTGATATACTAGGCATTAAACATGAGTTCTCCGCATCACGCACACCACAACAAAATGGTGTTATAGAAAGAAAGAATAGGACACTTCAAGAACTAGCACGCACTATGCTACGTGAATATAAATTGCCTAAGTCCTTTTGGGCGGAAGCCGTAAATACATCATGTTATGTTATGAATAGAATCATGCTTCGACTATCTCTTAATCACACACCATATGAACTTTATTTTCAAAAGAAGTCTAACGTATCTTACTTCAAAGTCTTTGGTTGTAAATATTTTATTTTGAATACTAAAGATAGCTTGGGAAAGTTTTATGAAAATGTGATGAAAGAATTTTTCTTGGATACTCTTCAACTAGTAAAGCTTATAGAATTTTTAATAAAAGAACTAGAAATGTTGAAGAGTCGATTAATGTGAAATTTGATGAGCTTGTTCCTTGTGTAGAAAGACTTTCCGCGGGCAAAGAGGATGATCTCTTACCACCTTTGGAGCATGGTGACGAGGAACCTTCCAAAGAAGAGGAAGAGGAGGCCAGGGAAGATGATTATGTGCCTTCAAGCGCCTTGAAATTTACAAAGAATCATCCACGGGAACTAATAATTGGTGAACCATCCATTGGGGTAAGAACTCGCTCTTCTCTTCATGAATCTTATTCAAACATTTGTTTTGTTTCCAAAATTGAACCAAAAACCGTTCCAACCGCTTTAAATGATGAATTTTGGTTTTTGGCTATGAATGAAGAGTTAGAACAATTTGAGTGAAATATTGTTTGGAAATTAGTAGAAAGACCATCTAATCACCTTATTGTAGGTGTAAAATAGATTTTTAAAAACAAATTAGATAGTGAATCTAGAATCACTAGAAATAAAATACGCTTAGTAGCACAAGGATATTCTCAAATCGAGGGGATAGATTTTGATGAAACTTTTGCACCCGTTGCTAGATTATAATCTATACGAATTTTTTTAGCGTTTGCAAGCTTTAAAAGAATAAAACTATTTCAAATGGATTTAAAGTGTTTTTCTAAATGGGTTTGTAAAAGAAGAAGTTTATGTTGAACAACCACCCGATTTTATTAGTAAAAATTTCGCAATCATGTTAATAAACTAGAAAAAGCGCTTTGTGGTTTAAAACAAGCACCCCGTGCATAGTATGAAAGACTTACATCATTTTTATTAAAGCACGGTTATATTATGGGAAGTGTCGATAATACTCTCTTCATTAAGCACAATAATGATGATTTGATTATTTTGCAAATATATATTAATGATATAATCTTTGGATCTACTAATGAAGAGTTGTGTAATGAAGTTATTTTAGTGATGAAAAATGAATTTGAAATGAGTCTAGTATGAGAACTTTCTTATTTTCTTGGTTTTCAAATATCACAAAGAAATGATGGTATTTTTATATGTCAAAGTAAATATGTCCATGATATGCTTAAACGCTTTGGATTTGAAAACCTTAAACATGCTTCTACACCAATGATTACATCACTAAAATTAGGAAAATATGAATCGAGAATTTCAATTGATCAAACTTTATATAGAGATATGATAGGATCTCTACTTTATCTAAGTGCAACTAGACCCGATATTATGTTTGACGTAAGCTTATGTGCTCGATTTCAAACCAATCCAAAAGAATCTCATTTAAAAGCGGTAAAACGAATTTTTAGATATCTAATTGGGTCGTCAATATTAGGATTATGGTACCCGCATAATAATTCATTTACACTTCATAGCTATTTCGATTCGGACTACGTCGGATGCTCACTTGATAGAAAAAAACACTAGCGATACTTGCCATTTTTTAGGACCTTCATTAGTTGCATGGTCTAGTAGGAAACAAAATTCGGTTGCACTCTCCACCACGGAGGTCGAATACATTGCACTAGAGAGTTGTTATGCACAAGCACTATGGATGAGCCAAACTCTAGAGGACTTTGATTTTCATCTAAAAAATATTGAATTAAAATGTGACAACAAAAGTGTCATTGATCTTACAAATAATCTGGTTCACCATTCTAGATCCAAACATATAGATGTTCGTCATCATTTCATAAGAGATCACATTAAAAAGGAAAATGTTAGAATAAGTTTCATTGGCACGGACTCTCAACTTGCTGAAATATTCACTAAACCTCTTCTCGATGCAAGGTTTAAAATATTAAGGTTGGAATTAGGAGTCTTAGAAATCTTAGGATGAGTTATATGAAAAACGCTAAAG
Source organism: Dactylorhiza incarnata (assembly GCA_033032865.1). Taxonomy (NCBI): domain Eukaryota; kingdom Viridiplantae; phylum Streptophyta; class Magnoliopsida; order Asparagales; family Orchidaceae; genus Dactylorhiza; species Dactylorhiza incarnata. Next base: position 1,910,721 of record JAWHQI010000067.1, read on the forward strand.
TTTTATGCATCTTTGAAAAGCATAAAAGAAACTCCATAGCAACAATATTTTTGACAGAAAAAAAATAAACAATTATGAATAGAAATATAAGACAACCACTATTTGGAGGATCTTCATCACTCGAAAAAACCAAATATGGAGGCATGTGTGAAGGTAGTGGGTACGGAGGAAGACATTAGGGAGGAGACCAACATGGAGGACCTCAGTTTGGAGGAAGCCAGTATGGAGGAGACCCACATAGAGGACCTCAATTTGGAGGAAGCCAGTACCGAAAAGCCAGTATGTAGAAAGCCAGTATGGAGGAGGCCAATATGAAGAACCTCGGTTTGGAGGAAATCAGCATGGAGGAAGTGACTATGGAGTAACCGGGTGTAGAGGAGAACAACACGGGGGGGAGTGCACGCAAAAGTCATAGCAAATCTGTTGATGACCTCCTATAATATTAGTATTTTTATACTTTCATGTTTTGTTATTAATTTCAAATGTAATGTTATTCTATTTTGAATTGTGTAATGCTTATTGCATTTTAGTCATGTAATCAAATTTGGAATAAAAATAAACTTAATTTTTTTGTAAAATATAATAAAATAATATAAGAAATAAATTGATAAAAAAAATAATGTATCATTATAATTACTATATATATATATATTAAAAATATCATGTTCTCCAAATATAGAGAACATGGTTGAAATTGAACAATCAAGTTCTTCATATTTGAAGAACCTAGTACAATGAGGATCTCTAAATATAGAGATCATCATTGGAGATGCTTTAAATTATAGAGCCCAGTCGTAAAACAACGTGATAAGTTATGATCATGTTCCCATAATATGCACATAGTCGTACCTGTGTGGTCCCACTGAGAGACTCATCAACCCCAAATAGAATTTTGCAGTGCCTATAATCATTGCTAGTTCCCTATAGAACCAAGAGGAGAGGAGACATGTGCACTACAATATATAATAAATTATAAGGGTAAATTATGGGGACCCCCCCCCCCCCCCCCCCCCCCCCCCTTAGAGTTTGCATAATTACAGATTGTGCCCCTCTATCTTTCGAAATTACATTTACCTCCCCCTCTAAGTTTCCCCAATTTACAAAAAAGCCCTTCCAGCAGAAATATGGATAAAATTGATAAAATCAACCAAATTATTTTATGATATTCAATCATACCCTTTATAATGACTACATTGAAAGGTGTGACTTTTTCCTTTAGAAATATAGATGGAAAATGATCAAATATGCCAAATTATTTTATAACATTCCAATTTTACCCTTTGCAATAACTATACATTGAAAATGGTGCATTGCATTTTACTCATTGTAATGAGTCTAGAATCATTATAAAAAGATAAGATTGAAATATCATGAAATAATTTAGCTGATTTTATCATTTTTCATCCATATTTCTAACGGAAAGGACATTTTGTAAACTGGGGAAACTTAGAGGAGATAAATGTAATTTCAAAAAATAGAGGGGTGCAACCTATATTTATGCAAACTCCCATTCCAGGGGAGGTCTCGTTAATTAACCCTAAATTATAATAAATAAACAGATGATTCAATCATTTTTGACCGTTTTTTGAGCTATAAAATTGAATATAAATAAAAAATGCGTAAAATTTTGAACTTGAAAAACAAAACCAAATTGAACTGCTCGGTTCCATCAAATTTACAGTTTGGTTGGTCCGAAGTGATTTTGTTCTTTAGACTTTTACGCACACAACCCTTGCTCAAAGAGGATAGCTTTCATCCAATATCACCCAAAATTGCTTGATGATTTCCATTACATACCTCGCAATGTCGAGCAACAAGTAGTTTCGTATCACGCATCTTTTATTTTCCTCCATACCAATTATCATAAATATCTCGATAACTGCCTATATGTGAATCATCAAAACTAATAAAATATTTGTCGTCGCATCTAGGTTTCCAACACCTACGACATTTTTCTTGAAGTTGGAAGCTTTAAATGAGGGGCCATTCCTTCTAAAGATTTGCATACTACTTGCAAAAATCCAGAGAACAAGTCTCTAGTCAATGTTGACCCCCTAGGTTAAGCAACACATGTATTCATTGCCATCATCATGTCCTTCATCTAACATACAAATGTAAAGCTCTAACCTTAATAGAAGAAACCTTACATTGAAAGCTTTCCCCACAAACAGTAAGGCTCCATTTGGAACGGCGGTGGCGGTGGTTATGAACACGGTGGTTATGAACCGGCGTTCATGAACACCGGACCACACCTAAGGGACTTCAACCACTTTTATGTTCAAAACTAGTTTTCTTTTCTTGGTGTCGGTAGTAACCGTTGTCATGACAAACATACATTATATGATGGTAGTATTTTTGTCGAAACTCACAGGAGCAAAAACGCCGCGCCAAACGGAGCCTAACACTCGTGTACACAAAGAAGTTATGATATAGGGCAAATAAGAAGTGGCCCATGTTGATGATTATATTAGAGTGTTGTGCACTAAAGTTTATTTACATATAGCAATATTAAAAGATACTTTTGGACAAATATAAAGTGGAATATAATGTAATCATTAAAATTTGTATAAATTAAGCACAAATTTTATCATCTAGCAAGCATTTTAGGGAAAAAGTTGGAATTCAACTAGTGCATAAATGTATTTGTAATAGACAACTTGACATAGAATAGGTCAAAATAACCTAGAAACTCTTGCCAAAATCCAATGCATTCTAATGAATTTGTAGGCATAAAAATTCTCAAAATAGGCACACACAAATGACCTTAAATTAATCATGATTTGGACCAGACTAGTAGCTCTAACCAGTTCAATAACCTCACATGCAGAGGAAGTGATATACATGGTGGTATTTCTATCAGGATAATAGATGTGAGCTACTTAAGAGTCTGACAAATTATAAACTGCAATCAGAATTGTTGTATAAATTATGTTTTATTAGCTGATTATTAGGTTCTAAGAGAATCACTTATAACCAAAATGTAAAGACTTAAACTAGATGGATAACTTGAAAAATAATAATAGTTTAAATGCTCACAGTAAGTGGAAATCTAGAAGTCTAACTTGAAACCCAGACAATTGGTTTGGATTTTGAGTTTTAAGGTTTAAGAATTAGATGTGTGATGTAGAGTTTGGGGAAGGGCTTTTTTATTTTATTTTTTTGCTTGCATGGTTTATAAGATTAGGGTTTAGGGAAGTTTAGGGTTTATGTTTGAGGAAAAATATGTTTGATTTAGGGTTTAAAATTAGTAAAGTCTAATGATGTAGGGGTTTTAAGTTTATGTTGGGGGTTTAAGATTTATGTTTTAGGATTTAAGGGTTTGGGATTTAGAGCTTACAATAATCAACTTGAATCAAGAAAAAGAAAGGCCAAAAGAACATGAATAGAAGTTTTGAAAGAAAAATGTAAACTAAATCTCGACGACTTCCGAAAATGCATATATTTCATGATGCAAACCACAAATAATTCGGAAAAATATTCGTAACAAGGGCTGGTTTATTTAGGCCGAATTCGTAGGTGCACGAAATTCTATCAATCATTCTGCTAGAATGGGGAATTTTTCGCAATTGCAGGAGCACCTCGATATACTTGAGGCTTATCGTTATCCCACCTACTAATTTCCTGCAATGCATAACCTGGCATTGTTTCATTTCCTATACACTTACTGAATGAAAACAATTTGTTTATTACCAGTTCTACAACCAAAATAAGATTAAAAGGGTCAAGCCAAGGTTTTATTAAAGATATAATGTTCTTAGGAGTATTGTAGATCAATTCGTTGAAAGATTTACACTGGATGGTTCTGTTAACAAAACAAACTGCCTGTAACGAAACCGAGAATAAACAGAGCTAATGGCATGAACACCGACGATAGCAGCGCGGCGAACAAAAAGAGCGAAAAAGAAGAATGAAAAGAACTATAAAAGCAAGTCAGTAACTTGGTGTTGAGGCTCCCAGTACTTGCAGAATGAGTACCTCGGAGGCAATTATACAATCAGGTGGCTAGAAGCCGGCCGAGCTCGTTCTCCGAAGCCGATATTGTGGTTCTGGAAGATCGATAGAATGCAGTATCTTGTCAAATTCCTGTATCAAGTGGATCAGTGATTCAACCTCAGTATACAAAAGTTGGATTACATATACATGTTTTTAGACGTATAAGAACTATTTATGCATCAAAAATAAAGTAAAAAATAAGTGGTTTATGGGAAATGGCGGGTTAAAAAGTTGTCAAGATCATTATTTTTTCGTTTCATTTGTTTCTATGCTTATGGATGCTGTCGTTCGTGCTCTCTCAGGAAAGAAACCCATTTTAGATTCTCCTGCTCGCATAGTTAATTTCCTCTGCTATTCATAGAGAGCAATCTCAATTAAGGAGGTCAATTTGATGAGCGTTGGGTGAATGAAGATGTACCCAATTAAGGGCCCGTTTGGTTGGGCGTTTTCCCTCCGTTGCGGCTGGATCGGAACGGAGTTTGCATCAAACGTAGCGTTTGGCGCGACGTTTACTTGGAAACGCCGGTTAATTAAAACCGGCGTTTCCTTATATCCCGCAGACGGCGGACGCCTCGACCCCAGTTCAGCCGCGCGGTTGGGATCATCTTCGCGTGGCATCCTCTTCACGCGACATCCTTCCGAGTGCGAAACCTTTGTCATCCTCTTCCTTCCTCAGCGACATCAGCGAAACCTTCGTCATCCGCTTCTTTCCTCAACAACATCATGCTCAACATTTTGATATATCCTCTTCTTCACGTGATAGGGATGGCCGAAGATTTCCCGATTGCCTCCTCTTTGCTCGCCCTCGACGCCAGCCACCACCCTCACCTCACAGATTTTCTGATGTCAGCCTCCGCTCCCTCCACCGGAGTCTACGCCCTAGACGCGGGATTCGTCGCCTTCCGCCGCCATAGTTGCCCGATTCCCGCTTGCATTCAGATTTTAGCTCTGATTTCCTTCATGTTTTAGCGCTGATTTCATTCATATTTTAGCCGTGCTTCCATTCAGAAATCTGTTTGATTTCAGCCCTGATTTTCATTCAGATTTACATCTATATTTAATTATATAGGTTTCATTCAAATTTATTGAGATTTCAATCAAATTTTAGCCCTGATTTCATTCAAAACTATAACGAGTAATATCATTTTTAACTATAATGAGTATTTAATTATAGTTTTTAATATTTCGAAAAAAAATTCTTAAAACTCCATTTTATTACCAAACAGTTTTTTCAAAACTATCTCCATCAGCTCTGCAAACTTCATTTCACCCAAACAGTTTTTTAACAAAATTCCGTTTTTCAGAAATAGCACTTATTGACCATTTCAGATCAGCAACTTTCCATCAGCAACAGCCCAACCAAACGCACCCTAAGGCTTCGTTTGGCGTGGTGGTGGCGGTCGTGAACGCCGTGGTCATGAACCATCGTTCGTGAACGCCCGACCTCACCTAAAAAATTCATGCATTTTATGCTCAAAACTAGTTTATTTCTTTATAGCGGTCATAACCTTTGTCTTGTCAAACATACATTCTATGAAAATAGCGTTTTTGACCAAACTCACCGGAGCAAATAAGTCGTGCCAAACGAAACCTAAGATTCCATGATTCCAACTTCCGAACTTTACCAATCAATGGATTTCTACTTAGCAGATAGAGTAGATCAAGGTGGAAACATGTACTGAAGGATGTTCTTTGAGATCGATGCATAGGGGACCCATGTGCAGACACACCCGGGTGTGTTTTTATAAAAATGCTGCTTGGACTGCCTTCCAAGACCTAAAAGCGCAAGCTTCTCCTCCTTTCCTAGGCCGCTAGAAGCAAAAGTTCCCACTCCTTTCAGCAGCCGCAGGAAATGGAAGTTCCTGCTCCGTCCATGAAAGGGAAGGATTCCAATGAAGACATAGGTAACTAGAGATGCCTCAACTGTTCCTGATATGCTATTGTTTTATATGATTATCATGAAATGGAAAAGGATTTATTTCACACAGATTTCTATAAAGTCGATATTTCTTAAAAAATCATCCTAAAAGTGATCTTTCTGCTCCTAATTCACACACTTTGGGTTCAGGCAAAGAGCTGCTCTTTAGGGAACCCATCAAAGTTTGGAAGGGGAAGCGCAGTTGAAAATAAATCCATGAAAGGGCAAGATTCCAATGAAGACCTTAATAAGGTAACTAGAGAAGCCCCAACTGTTCCTGATATGCTATTTTTTATATGATTATCATGAAATTGAAAGGAATTATTTCACACAGATTTCTATATAATCTCTATTTTGTATAAATTCATCAATTAATATAGGGCAAGCTTCGAAAACACAAAGATTAACCCATAATATTTAAGGAGCAGAAGAAATACAATGAATCTAGGAGATTTTTTGCCATATATCTATACTCTCTGGTAATGGGTTGGAGAGCTACCCCTGCAAACCTAAGAATAGAAAACATTCAGCGTGTTTGCCCTACCAAAAGACTTTCATTTTCAGATTCCAAAATCTTTTTAAGTACTTGAGTGGCTGGTCCTCTCATTCAACTCTAATTTCATCTCAATATCCAGACTTGAATCTTTTTTTTTCATCATGCCTCTTAAATATCTTGGATTGATAGTTCAAAAAAATGGAGGTGTTGATAAAGATGTGATACATAGAATCCAAGCAGGTTGGTTAAAGTGGAGAGGCGTGTCAGAGATCTTATGTGATCGTAAAGTACCATTAAAACTTAAAGGCAAGTTTTACCGTACTGCAATTAGACTAGTGATGCTCTATGGTTCTGAGTGTTGCGCAATGAATTGTGTACATGAGCAAAAAATGGGAGTTGCGGAGATGAAAATGCTTAGGTGGATGTGTGGACACACGAGATAGGATAAAATTAGGAATGAATATTTCAGGGATAAGACATAAGTGGCACCAATTGCAGAGAAGATGTGAGAAGCTTGACTAAGATGGCTTGGACACGTACAAAGAAGACCATTAGAGGCACTTGTAAGACATTGTGAGAGTTTAGCAACTAGGCATGTTAAACGGGGAAGGGTAGACCAATAAAGACTTGGAATGAAACTATAAGGAAAGACATGATGTACTTCGGCATTAGTGAGATTATGACAACAGATATGGCACAATGGCGACAAAGGATCCATATAGCGACCCCATTATAGTGGGATAAAGGCTTAAGTGTTGTTGTTGTTGTATGACTCTTAATTTGTTAGTCGTGAGCTAATTTTTAAGTATTGCCCGGGTTGGACAAAAATCCTAGTTCCACCACTGGATCGATGTCAACTCATTGATTGGCGAGCTATGAAACACCGCTTCTTACCCGAGGGATACGTACCCGTACAGGGTATGTTTCTGATACCGGTACGTATAGTGGGATAAAGGCTTGAGTGTTGTTGTTGTTGTATGCCTCTTAATTTGTTAGTCGTGAGCTAATTTTTAAGTAATGCCCAGGTTGGACAAAAATCCTAGTTCCACCACTGGATCGATGTCAACTCATTGATTGGCAGGCTATGAAACACCGCTTCTTACCCGAGAAATACGTACCCGTACAGGGTATGTTTCTGATACCGGTACGTATTTGATACTCGACGGACACACATGCTACTCTAGTCTGCAAATAAGGTTGGATTTGACAGACCATTCTGCATTTTGTCATAGGACTGTGTTTTTTAAGTAAACAAAAAACTTCTCCATGTCTTTTAGAAATGAAAAAATATGACTTAAAAATACAACTGGCGGTGTTTATTTATTATAGTAACAAAATGTGCTCCTTAAGTTTATTTTTGTTGTTAGAACTAAGAAGAATTTGATTTATATTTGATTATTTTGTTAATTTACTATGTTTGAAGATTATATATTTAAAATTGGCAGTGTTTCTACAAGTTCAATATGAATTTTTCTAAGTTTTATATTCTCCCTCTTTTAAAAAAAGTGGTATATATACATGTACATTTATGTACACACACACACACACATATATATATATATATCAATTTTAATTGCGCCATACCCGAACGTATCAGTATTCTTATTTTTTGTATTTTCCCGTACACCATCGTACCAGATATGTATCGTACACGGTACTCATACCCGTACCAGTGCTTCATAACTGGTAGGGGGCTTATTATGCTTACATGGAAGTGCACAAACATGGTTATTTGCAGTTCAGAGATGTTAGTTATGAATGACAACTATGATTTATCAATTCGACTTCGAGCGAGCCAAGCTCGACTTGAAGAAATTCAAGACGATTTAAAGTCAATTATAGCTCAAATGAGTTTGACCTGACTTGAGGTCGACTAGAGCTTTGACGGATTCGAGTTGGCTCGAATTTTCTTCGATTTCAAGCGAGCTTAAAATGATTTTGAGCAGGCTTGAAATTGCTATGAGATGAGAAAATCACGTGCATAGTGGACATAAAGCACCCAGAAGAAAGATGAATTGAGCAACAAGCCGACAATAGAGTGTCAGTAGTGGCAGCCGCAACAACACAAAAAAGAAAAGAGACGAGGATTTAAAACCAATTTAAGAACATTAGGGTTGGTAGACAATCAGCAAAATAACCATGGTTGAGCGGGGACCGCACCTTCCTTCTATCTCGCTGAAAAGAATCAGTGATGTAGATATCGGCCAACATGTTCGACATGTCGGCCGATATAAACATTTGACACCCAAAACGACACGTTTTCAGGGGGTTTTAGCCCATAAAAATTTGAAGAAGAAAAACGGGCGATATATCGGCCCAGAAAATGGCCGATATATCATCTGTTTCGTAGATTTTTTATGCCCCGCATTTATTTTCGTCAGTTTGAGCCCCTGGTTAAATAAACCCTCACTCCCATTCTTCTCGTGCCCTATTCCACGACTCACTGGCATGCAGTTGTTCTCTCTGAGTCTTTAGCGATCTTCTCCCTGCTTTCTAGGGCTTCTCTGCTTCTTTTCCCTAGTTCGACGACTCTCTCGTTGGTATATAATTTACGACTTCTTCTTCATCTCCCTCACTACCTGAATCTCCTGTTTCATTGAAGGCACTATATGCTTCTTTCTTCTCCCTCACTTCTACGATATTTTCTAGTTTTTATGGTTTCTTCTCCCTGAATCTCCCATTTCATCTCTTCTCTAAGGTTTTTTCCGATTTATGGCTGCAAAATGTTTTTAGGGCATCAAGGCTACTTTTGATTTCAAATTACTTGATTAGTGTTGTTATTTATCTATGATGTTATTGATCTATTTCTGGTTTTTGGCTCTCATTTGGGCTCGCCTCTCCTCTCTGTTGTTATCATATCTCTCGGCCCTCTCCTCTCTTCTCTCTGTTGTTATCTTAATTCTTATCTAAGTGCTAAATTGCCAATATGTTTTAGGGTATGCAGTAGGTTGGTATGGTTGCAATGTTGCATGCTATGAATTACAGATGCTACCTCGGCCCTCTCCACTCTTCTCTATGTTGTTATCATATCTCTCGGCCCTCTCCTCTCTTCTCTCTGTTGCTATCATATCTCTCGTTACTTTCCTCTCTTCTCTCCGCCGCTATCTTATATTCTTATCTAAGATGCTAAATTGCTACAGAATAACAATGTTGCTTGGTATGCCGGTATGGTTGCAATGTTGCATGGTATAATTTTAGCACTCCTCTCTTCTCTCTGCTTCTCGAATTAAAATGAAATTGCTATGAATTACAGATGTTATTATTCCTATCTCTTGGCTCTCTCCTCTTTTCTCTCTGTTGTTATCATATCTCTAGGCCTTTTCCTCTCTTCTCTCTATTGTTATCATATCTCTCAGCCTTGTGGTATTAATTGGTATCATATCTCTCGGCTTTATGAATTAAAATTTATTGTTTATGTTGCTAAAACGAAATTGTTGTTATGATGCTATCTTATCAATTAGCCTTATGGTTTTAAAATTAATGGTTCACTAGTTCAGTGGTTTATTGAAGTACCCGTGCCTCTATTGTGGTTCATGTTTATGTTTATCCACTATTGTAGATGTCACCCGGCGACATAAAGGTTTGGGTCCTAAAACGCCATGTTTCTGTTTTGAATTTCAGGCATAACATTTTGAAAAAAACAGGAAGATACATCGCCCGTTACCGATATATCGCCCAAAAAACGGTCGATATATCGGCCCGTTTTTTTTTATTGTTTCTTTGTTACTTATTAGGTTTACGGCTCTCTGATACCTTGCGGGTATCGACGGACGGCAGTGGGAGCGACAGCGGCGTGGAAGTTGTCGTCGGTGGTGTCGTCGGACGGCGGTGGGTCTTCTGAGCGGAAATCGGGAAGGGGGAGGCTAGGCGGTAGAGAGAGAGAGAGAGGGAGGAAGAGAGTTAGAGGGAGAGAGAAAGAAGAAGGGGAGCAGCCCCAAATAACATTAGTGATCCAAAGATACATGCCAACCCTAAGGTGATCCCTTATATAGGGGGAACCCACCTCAAACCCAAAGTGACAATTAAACATTACAACACCTCATAAAATAAAACAAGACGGTAAGTAAAAAGACCGGATCGGTTCCTAGAGTGCCTCCGTTGAATCGCCCGGTTCGGTGCTTGGGCCGGTGCAGATCGTTCCGCCCTTTGTTCCCGCGCCGTCCCGCGTCCTCCTCGAGTACACGTGTCATTCTGGTTCCTCTGCCTGGGCGTCGGTAACAATACCCCCGTCTGGAAAATTAGCATTGTCCTCAAGGCAATAGTCTGGAAACTGACGACGGAAGTCGTCCCGCAGTAGCCATGTCACGGTGGTGAGAGGACGGTCACGCCATGCGACGCGAATCTCTTCCGGCAGAGCATCTCCCGGGTTATGGTGGCGTCGATCCACGATGGAAGCCAGGTACAAGGGTGGAGAGTCGGAGTGCTCAATATCGGCCAGAATGTGATCGGCGACTGGGTGGTCGCCGATAACACAGCGAAGCTGGGAAACATGGAACACCGGGTGGATGCGGCTATGGTCTGGGAGGCGCAGACGGTACGCGACGGCTCCAATGCGGCTGAGGATCTCGAAGGGCCCGTAGAAGCGAAGGGCCAACTTGGGGCAGGTGCGGCGGGCCACTGTCAGCTGGCGGTATGGGTGAAGTTTAATGAAAACATGCTCGCCCATTTGAAAGGAGAGATCGCGTCACTTCCGGTTAGCGAATGAGAGCATTTTCGCCTGTGCGCGGCGCAGATGGTGTTTCAAGCTATCCAGAATCACGTCCCGGTCATACAGATGATCGGCCAAGCTGGCCACGGGGCATTCGCGGAAGGTGTCGGAGAATCGACGGAGGGGGTCGGCCATAGACCGTCTCGAATGGCAAGGTCTTGGCGGAGTGATGGTAGGCGGTGTTGTACGAGTACTCCGCCCAACATAGCCACTTTGCCCACGACCCGGGTCGCTCACCGATGAAGCACTGTAAGTATGTCTCCAAACAACGGTTCAGCACTTCGGACTGCCCATCTGACTGGGGGTGATATGCGGTACTCATCCGGAGTCGAGTGCCCTGAAGACGAAACAGCGAGGTCCAAAAACTGCTGAGGAAGAGAGGATCTCTATCACTCACTATGGAACGAGGAAACCCATGAAGGCATACTATCTCGGAAATGAAACAGTCGGCCACTGTCGCTGCTGTATAAGGATGTCGGAGTGGGACGAAGTGGGCGTACTTTGTCAGGCGGTCGACCACCACCAATATGCAATCAAACCCGTTCGAACGCGGCAGACGGGTGATGAAATCCATAGCTATGTCTTCCCAGACACGCTCGGGAATCGGTAGGGGCTGCAGGAGGCCGCTTGGGAACAACGTCTCGTACTTCGCCTTCTGACAAGGCAAACAGGCCGCGAGTACTCGGCGGAGCATGTGGGGCCAATATAAGGAAGTTGCTATCCGTCGGTATGTCCGAAAAGACCCATCATGGCCCCCCGAAGGGGTAGAATGAAACTCGGCGAGAAGGAGCAGAATGCGGGAAGATGAGGCGGACAGTACAAGGCGGCCCCGATGAAACAGTCGGCCCCCGAGGAGAGTATAGGGCGGCCGGGCCGCAGGGTCGGCGAGTAGGGCCGAACGGATCGCTATCAAGAGGGGGTCGGTATCCGCCTCCTGCTGAAGAATGGTCGCGTCCTCCCAAACAGGCTGCGAGATGGCGGCTAACTCCGGAGCGTGAGGGTGGCGGGAGAGCGCGTCGGCCGCTCTGTTGGTCTTGCCCGACCGGAACTCGATGACGAAGTCATAGCCGAGAAGTTTGGCTACCCAAAGCTGCTGCGCCGGTGTAGCAATTTTCTGCTGAAGCAAGTACCGGAGACTGTGATGATCGGTGCGAACGATGAAGGGCCGGCCGAGCAAGTACGGCCGCCAATGTTGCACTGCCAAAACCAAGGCCATAAGCTCATTCTCATAAGCTGATTTGCTGCGCACCACCGCCGAGAAGGCGCGGCTAAAATAAGCCACTGGCCGACCGGCCTGCATCAAAACGGTGCCGACGCCAGAGCCGGAGGCGTCGCATTCCACTATGAACTGCTGTCGGAAGTCCGGCATGGCTAAGACCGGCCCTTGGATCAGGGCTGACTGTAACGCGGCGAAGGCCTCTATGGCGGCCGGAGGCCACGAGAACGGCCCGTCGTCGGTGGACTTGAGCAGCTGGGTGAGAGGGCGGGCCAACCCGCCGTAATCCCGAATGAAGCGTCGGTAATACCCGGTCAGTCCAAGGAAAGCCCGGACGTCACGGATGGAAGTTGGGGTCGGCCACCGAGTCACTGCGTCAATCTTGTCCGCGTCCATGGCCACGCCAAGACCGGAGATGGTATGCCCCAAATAGCTGACCGTCGTGGCGCTGAAAGTACACTTCTTCCGGTTGACGGTAAGGTGGTGGCGGCGAAGAGTGGTAAATGTCTCCCGCACATGGCGGAGATGGGCCTGCCAAGAAGTACTAAACACAAGAATGTCATCAAAGAAAACGAGCACGTGCTTACGAAGGACCGGGCGGAAGATGTCGTTCATGGTGGCTTGGAAGGTGGTCGGGGCGTTGGTGAGCCCAAACGGCATCACGAGGAACTCAAAGTGGCCATCATGTGTCCTGAAGGCCGTCTTCGGCACGTCGTCCGGTCGGACCCGGATTTGGTGATAGCCGGCGCGGAGGTCGAGTTTGGTGAAGAATGCGGCGCCATGAAGCTCGTCCAACAACTCCTGAATGACGGGAATGGGGTATTTGTCCAGTATCGTATCCTTGTTGAGTTCCCGGTAGTCCACACAGAAATGGCAACTACCGTCCTTTTTGCGGACCAGAAGCACCGGACTGGAGAAGGGGCTAGCACTGGGCCGGATCAGGCCTCCCAACAGCATCTCCCGCACGAGTCGCTCAATCTCGTCCTTCTGCGCATGCCCGTAGCGGTAGGGGCGGACGGACACAGCCGCTGCTCCCGGATGGAGGACAATGGCGTGGTCGGTCAGCCGCGGGGGTGGAAGGCCGGGCGGGGTAGCAAAAAGGTCGGGAAAATCTGCGAGAACGTCGTCCATGTCTGCGGAGAGCCGGTCGTCCGGCGGGGGAGCCGCCTGTACAGTCCATAACCAGGCGGAGAAATCGATGTCGGTGACGCGTGTCATGGCCCGGAAGGAGACCGGCGAGCGAAGGAGAGCTGAATCCCCCACCAATCGGCAAGGGTGTCCCTTGTGCAGGAACGACATGGTCATGGAGGCCCAGTTGACGCGAACGTCGCCTAACGTCTGCAACCAGGCGACACCCAAAATGGCGTCGAGACCGCCCAGCTCGAATAAGTAGAAGTCGGTCGTGACCGTGCACGGGCCCAGGGAGAGAGTAATCCCCGCACACTGTCCCAATGTGGGTCGGCGGCGACCATCCCCAAGGCAGACGGAAAAGTCGGGGGAAGGATCGCACGGCAAGCCAAGGTCCCGCGCCAGATGGGCCGACATGAAGTTGTGGCTCGCGCCACTGTCAATCATCACCACTACGGACCGGTCCTGGAGTGTGTCGGCCAACTTCATTGTGCGTGGGCCCGTAAGGCCGCCCACCGAATAAAAGGGTAACTCCAAGACATTGAGTGGTGCCGGCTCCGCGTCCCCTGGCGGAGAATCGGGTGGGACTTCCAGCAGAGATGGATCGTCGGGCGCGTCGTCGCCGTCGCTATCCACAAAAATGGCATGAAATTCCTTCACCGCGCATACGTGGTGTGGCGAGTACGGTTGGCGGCAACGGAAGCATAAGCCGCGGCGGCGGAGTTCGTTGTAGTCGACGCGTGGCGGAGCATCCGTGCGGGCGGCCGGCCGTTTCCCGTAGGGGCCACCCGAGGGCCTGTGGCAGGCGGCGGGAATGGCCGATAGGTGGGGGCGGGGGTCGGCCCCCGGCCCAAATCCGCCTCAACGGCCCGCACAAGTTCGAGAGCTTCGGAGACCGTGTGGGGATGGTGCGTGCGGAGGCGAGAACGGATGTTCGGGCGGAGACCTTGGAGAAAGAAGCCCAAATAATGGTCGGGCGGAAGGCCCGGCACTTGTGTGACGAGCGCGACGAAGTCGTCGATGTATGCGTCCACGGTCGTCGATTGGCGGGCTGAGCAGAGCTGCTCGATGGAGGAGCCGGTGTAGCGGGAATCGTAGCGACTAATCATTTCCTGCTTGAACTCGTGCCACGGGATTAGAGGTTGGATCTGACGGAGCCATCGAGCCCAATGGAGGGTCGAGCCGTCCAAGCCGACCATGGCGGTGCCGACGCGATCCGCCAGGGGAGTACTGTTGAGGTCGAAATATTGTTCCGCCCGGGCAATCCACCCCATCGGGTCCGTCCCTTAGAAGGAGGGCACGTCTTGCGCGAGTGGTGGTCGAACTGCTATGGGCGGCGGCAGCGCTGGGGTGGGCTGGCACGGGGCTGGCGCGTGGAAGAGGGGCGCGAGCGGGGAGGGCGGCATCCCGAGCACCGAAGTGGTGTCCGGCGGAGACGTGGCCGTGAGTGGTTGCGGCGGCGTGCTCGGCGAGGGGAGCAGCTTGTCGAGGCGAGTGAGGAGCGCGTCAAAGGACGACTGCAGGGTCGCGATTTGACCGGCCTGGAGAGCGAGCTGGCTGTCGTGCTGCACGATGGTGTCGGCGACGGGAACTGCATCGTCGGAGGAGTCGTTCGGATGCAGAGGGTGTTCGGCGCCATTGCGGATTCCGGCGGCTTGACCTAAACGGGCGGACGGGCAGGTCGGACCAAATGATACCTTGCGGGTATCGACGGACGGCAGTGGGAGCGACAGCGGCGTGGAAGTTGTCGTCGGACGGCGGTGGGTCTTCCGAGCGGAAATCGGGAAGGGGGAGGCTAGGCGGTAGAGAGAGAGAGAGAGAGAGAGAGAGAGAGAGGGAGGGAGGAAGAGAGTTAGAGGGAGAGAGGAAGAAGAAGGGGAGCAGCCCCAAATAACATTAATGATCCAAAGATACATGCCAACCCTAAGGTGATCCCTTATATAGGGGGAACCCACCTCAAACCCAAAGTGACAATTAAACATTACAACACCTCATAAAATAAAACAAGACAGCAAGTAAAAAGACCGGATCGGTTCCTAGAGTGCCTCCGCCGAACCGCCCAGTTCGGTGCTTGGGCCGGTGCGGATCGTTCCGCCCTTTGTTCCCGCGCCGTCTCGCGTCCTCCTCGAGTACACGTGTCATTCTGGTTCCTCTGCCTGGGCGTCGGTAACACTCTCCCTCGACTCATTATGTTACGAGCTCTCCCTCGGCTCTCATTTTCATGCCCTAGCTCTCCCTCGACTCCCTCGCGCTCTCCGTTGGTGCTCTCCCTCGACTCTCTCGCGCTTGGTGGTTGTTCACTCTCGGGCTCTCGAACCTCTCGGCTGACTCTTTCCTCTGGTAGCTTCATCCTCGTTGGTTGTTCTCTCGCTGGTGCTATTTTATCCGGTATCGTTGGTTGTTCTCTCGCTGGTGCTATCACTCTCTCGGCGCTCTTTTATCCGGTATCTGTATCCTCACTGGTTCTTCTCTCTCAAGCTCTTGACTCTCTCGTCGGTGTTATCACTCTCTCGGCTGGTGCATTCTTCTCCTTGCCTCTCCCTCTCAATCTCTCGCTCTGCATTCTTCTCTCTACCTCTCCCTCTCCCTCTCATTATCTCGCTCTGCATTCTTCTATTTGTCGTGGTTAGTTGGTTACCTTGCTGGTGATTGTAGCATGGTGACCATGGTTTGTTGGTTGCCTTACTTCCTTGTTGTTTTGCTGCCCTGCTGCCTTGCCGGTGGATGGAGGATGGTGGTCATGGTTTGCTAGTTGCCTTGTTGCCTTACCGGTGGCTGTAGCTTGGTGGTCGTGGATTGCTAGTTGCCTTGCTTCTTGCTTGGTGGTTGTGTTTGTTTGCTATTTTTATGATTGCATTGCTGCTTTGTGCCTACTTGATGTAATATATCTGCCCATTTTTTATGCCTTGATTAGCAATTAGCAATAAATTATTTTATTTGTTTTGTTAGACAACAAATGAATTGAAATACTCCAATTATTAGTTATTTATTCAACTTCATTTTGCAATCGATGATGTATTTCCATAGCGAATGATGAATGCATGTATATCCAACTTTATTTTTCTGGTTGCCTAGCTGTATTGTGCCTTTTGATAAATAAAATGTTGGATACTTGGATGTCTTCTTCCTTTTGAGAAATAATTGATAAATCGCATGCTAGATACTTGGATGCCTTGGGTTCTCTACTTTGAATGATAATGATAACTTTGTATACTGCTGATGATGCAAAATATCGTTGGATATATAAAATGTTACAAGAAAAATTTGAAAGATAACTGGAGATTTAGCGATCTAATGAAGTCAAGAGGGTTTTTCTGATGTTTATTTTTTTCAACTAATCAAGTAATTTTTGGTATTTTTTCTCATTATGCAATTATGTAAAATATTTATTTTATTTCATATAACTATTAACTAATATTTATTTCACTTCATATTCCCTAGAATGACTTCTTCTGTTGGATCTAGTGAGGTGCCCCGTATCAATGGTACCAGCTAGTAGATATCCGTTCTGGGCATTTGGTGAGAAGTTGGTTGCAAACGACACCAACCGAATCAAATGCAACTACTGTAAGCAGACGGTGAATTGTGGAATTACTCGTTTCAAGCATCACTTGGGTGGGTGGAAGGATAATGTTAATACATGCCCTCAAATTCCCGTCGACGTTAAGGCGAAGGTTAAGTTGGCCCTAAATTCAAACTTAGAGAGTAAAAGAGCTAGGAGTGCAAAGTTACAAGCAAACTTGAATGAGGTGGTAGTTAGAGGAGTACATTTGAGCACATGTTCCAAGGGTCCAATGGACCAATTTGTTCATGCAGTTGCAGAGTCAAGCAAGGGAAAAGATTTCCAACATAGTACGATAGAGAGCAAGTACAAAAAGAAAGTCAGGGATGATGTTGTCGTGTACATAGGTAGATGGGCATAAGAAAATGGGATCTCGTTTAATGCCATACACTACTCCTCTTTTCAGCAGATGGCACATGTTATTGGGTTATGCGGACCTGGGATGAAGATCCCTATATTTTATGAGTTGAGAGAAAATTTTGCGAATGGAGGTAGAGAGGACGAAGGAGATGTTGAGCACATTCACGCAGACCTGCAAATTTAATGATTGCACTATCATGACCGATGCATGGACTGATCGAAAAAGTAGAAGTGTGATGAACACCATGATACATTGCAATTCTGGAGTGGCATTCTGGCTTTCAAAGAATGTCTCATCCTCCACACATGATGAAAAGTTCATTTTTGACTTCTTGGATGAGGCGATTGATAGCCCTGAGAGCCCAGGAGAGGACAGTATCTTGTAGATTGTGGCGGACAGTGCATCGAATAATATGGCTGCAGCAAAGCTTATGGCTTTGAAAAGGCCTAAGATTTTTTGGACAAGTTGTGCAGCTCATACAATTAATCTTTTGTTACAAGATATATGAAACTGAAGTCAATAAAAAGTGTTATCTCCTTAGGCCGCCAACTCTGTCTTCATCGATGGTCACACCATCTCTCTCGACATGTTTAGAGAGTCGACGAAGGAATTGGACTCAAATGAGCTTATTCGACCAGGTGTGACTAGATTCACTACAACGTTTCTATGTTTAGAGAGTATCTTAGAGAAGAAGAATCAGTTGAGGGGTCTATTCACATCTGCAACGTGGTTTGCAACAAAGTTGGACAGTAGTGTCGAGGGAAAGCAAGTAAAACTATTGCATAGTTATTCCCTTTAATTTAAAATAATTGTTTGAAACCAACATTATAGTATTTTCTTATTTAATTATTTATTATTTTGCATATGGTAGGCTGCAATGATAGTGATGGGCGCAAGATTTTGGGTGAATGTCGAGCAGGTTGTTGGTATATTCACCCCATTTGTGAAGGTTTTGAGAAGAGTCGGCGGGGATACATCTTTCACGGGGTGGTTATATGGAGATATAAAAAGCTAGGGAAGAGGTTCCTGCTGTTCTCGATCACCAAGAGAACAAATATTTTCCTATATGGAAGTTGATTGATAGCAGATGGGAGAAGAAGATGAACGGCCCTCTGCACCTTGCAGGATATTACTTAAACCCATATTTTTATTATTCCCGCTGAGTGGAGATTGAGGCCGACAGAATGTTTATGAGTGATTTTGTTGAGTGTCTCAAGGATATATAGGAAAGATTTTTCTACGCAGGATAACATCAGTGTCGAGCTTGATCTTTACCAATACCAACAAGGATTATTTGGTAAAAACATGGCAAAGAGATAGCTACAAAATCCCAACTTAAATCCAGGTACATTTTAATATATTTTTTAATTAACTCTCTAATTTTTAATGATTTATTATGTATAAAAGAGATGTGTTGTCATTTTACTTTTCACAGTGCATTGGTGGAAGCTTAACGGTGTTGATACGCCACACCTTAAAATTATGGCTATGAAAATTTTGAGTCTGACTACTTCATCCTCTGGCTGTGAGAGGAACTGGAGTACCTTTGAGATGGGATGCATTAATGTGGTTGTTTAGCCAAACATAAATATCTTATTATATGATTGTATGCATTATTAACATTTTTTAAAATTTTATAGATACATTCTAAGAAGAGGAATTTAACTCGACAGCAAAATATTGGACGGTCTTGTTTTTGTAAAGTTCAATACTTTGTTGAAGTCGAAATATTCTGACACATCGCGAGATCCATTGGCAGCTAAGAGCTTAGATTCGGGGAAGGTACAATAGTGGATGGTGAATGTTGATCATGGCGAGGATGATAATGATGATGGCGATGATGAAGTCTTTCCTGGAGAGGGGTTGACGTGGGCGCAACTAGGGAGATATAGTCGACGTTGATCATGAGGCAAGGAGGCCTCCTAGAATAACTAAAAACAAAGACGTGGCAATTAAGTATCTGAGATGGACGAGGCAGATATAGAGGGTTCATCAGACGATAACCATATTCTATCTACTCTGCCGATTATATATGAGTCTATAAGCGATAAAGATTAAAGAATAAATATGTTTGAAATTTAATTTTTAAAATTTTGATGTCATAGAAACAATATATAGTTGTGAACATCTTAAAATTACTAGTTTTACAAATTTCCTATCATTAAAGTATTGTATGTTAAATGTTTCATAAAGCTTTTAATATTTAGAAGTTAAATAGGTTGTAAAATAGTTAGTATTGTGACATTATAAAAATAATAATAATATATAATTAATTATATATAATTAATTAAATATTAAAACCAATATATGAAATATCCCCGATATATGAAATATCCCTGATATATGATAGTATAAATATTGGACTAAAACGGGCCTAAACAGTGCACATAGCGTGGAAGTGAATACAAGAGAAATACAAACGATTATAGCTCGAATAAGACGTGCACAAGAGTGAAAACTAGCCCGGATGAGTCCATAAAATAGTATAAATATTAGACTCATCACACCCCCAGACTTAACCATTTGCTCGTACCGAGAAAATCATCCCTTATGCGGACGGGAAAAAGGACTAGCTGGCTTAACAATTGCAAAAGAGGAGTACCATGCGAAGTCGCATGCTCGCGCGCATAGAAATGCAATAGAAGAAATTTTTAATTATACAAATAGTTTGTAATAATCTAAGAGCGTAATTATATATTATTTTTACTGAAAAGTTGAATCACGGCGAATCGTCCGGTTATGCGTAGGAAGAAAGTAAACTGATCGATGAGGCGAACATTGCTCAAGATCGGTGCTCGGAATAATCTCCATTGAAATCCATCAATGTCGGTGACCATAAACTCGCCCGGTCACACTCTCTCAACGGCGCTAGTTCAGTTCATTACGTGAGTCAGTAGGACTTTAGGATAAAAACGGGGCTTGGGATTCGGTAGGGTATACAATGATAAACATGAAGGTAAGGCACCTAACCCAAAAGAGCCTGCACCGAGGGAACTATCCAAGCACTACAATGAGCACACGGGTGCACCACACCCCCAGACTTGAACCTGAAAACATGGTTGTGTGCACCGGCTACTCCCAAAACAAATCTTAAAAGATTTTCAATTAAGCTCTTTTCTTAATCACATTTTTTTCTTTTCCCCTTTTTTTTATTTCTTTTTCTTTTCTCGCAACTTTTTCAGCGAATAAACCGAGGAAGTGCAAACCACACTTTCACAAAATTTACACCGCATCAACACCCTCAATTGAAAATAATATAACACTAGAGCTCGGATTGGGTGTACGACTAGGATTAGCTTTTAGGCTTTGGTGAAATAAGAGTGGAGCTGAATCAAGAGACGGGGTAGGCACAAAGGGGCTAGCAAGGATTATGATAGGGTCGGTACACAAAGCTCAACCTGGCCAAAACGAAGGCCTACATCATGCTCACGCATTGAACTAACTTATACCAATGCTTCAAAAGTCGCTTGGGGCAAGTTCTTAGCCACCGAGAAAGATAATTCTTCCTCCCGACTCGAGCAATACAGACCTAGCAACCGTCTACACACATTCCTACGCTACCATCGGACTCACACCGGATTCACCACTTTTGAGTCGGATAAATAATTATTACGCAAATAGAAAAAATACAAAACTATAAGCATAAAGAAAAATTTATTCTACACACAATTCTATGCAAGACGCTAGCAACAAATAGGCACAATCCAACAAAAGAGGTTATCGAACAAATGATGAAGAGGCGACACGGAAGTGGAAGCATGATGCGATGCTTGGATACCATAATTGATAGGGTAGAGTACATATAGAGATGAGAGAGCTCTCAGAGAAACCACGCGTGCCCTATATAACGAAGGAATCAGTTCAATCCATTCTTAGAGTCACGCATGACCTAATCACACAAATCATTCAGAGTATAGTCACCGCCTGATGAACCTAAACCACACTGATTTTTTGTCCATCATTATTAAGGTTTAGCTTTTCTTTCTTTTTTGAAAAAGAGAGGTAATTATTGAAAGGGCATTGAAGTGGAATCGACAATTTGATTTCCCCTTAACTAAATTGTGAAAGAAAGAGATTGGTAAACTGTTCATGTTTTTCACATCAAATGATGATATCCTAATCTATATTGTATGCAATATGTGCACCAGAAATTACAAGCCCTAAAATATCTTATACTAGAGTAAGCAGTAGAGCTTGAAGTTATACTACAATGTTAAGTTGGAGGGGACTTACGAACAAGGATGGTGAATGGATAAAGAAAGGGATGCAATTTGGATAGATCTAAGAAAATAATTAACAAACAATGCAGTTTACAACAAAATCAAATTAGGTGAGATTCTAGACAATCTCAACTAAAAAGGTATGCACATATAAGTTAGAAGAATACTATGAAAAGTACATGACAAGATTGCAAATAATTGAATTTTCTAAAGAGAGGAATCTTTTCAACCATTTTGGCAAATTACTGTTTATAAAGAAAAACCTGCTCGGGATAATACAAACAAAAACTTAAAGAACTGCATTTTCCCATGTATCATAGAAATGAATTGCATGATCAACTACAGTATTTAAACAAGGTAACATTAGTTTTATGGCCAAGCAATATTTGCCAAGCAATATTTAAACAAGGTAACATTAGTTTTAAGGCAAGAACGGAAAATCCAAATCCCAAAATCATTGATTTAGGTAAGAGAGGATATTATCCAGAGAATGTTGTATTAATTTGCTAAGGGTTTTAACTGGTTATTGCAGGAAACAAGGAAGAAAGTAGATATTATATTGAGCAACAAGAGAAGTACAGGAGTCTTATCTGGATACATCAGTGATTACAGCCTTTTATAAGCGCCACAGAACATTCAGGAAGCATAAATTAATTAAAACAGTTGGTAGAAAACATTAATACATTTTTATCGTTTAATCTTCTTCTTAATTGCTGCAGCCGTCGATAATAAAGCTGGGGGCAGATTTCCAATGTTTACACCCCTCCTAAATCTGCACCATCCCTCACGCCGATTTTAGCTCTGAGCTCAAGAAAACGCCTCCTCGGTAATGGCTTGGTTAGAATGTCAGCGAGCTGGTCTTGCGAGGGGCAGAACTCCAGATGGATAGCTTTCTTCTCCATTGCTTCTCTGATGAAGTGAAAACGAATGTCTATATGTTTGCTTCTGGCGTGAAAGACTGGGTTCTTTGCTAGGGCAATGGCTGATGTATTGTCACAGAGAAGTTTTACCCCTTTTTCTTCTTCGTCCTCCTTCTGATCATTCTTGAGAAGTTCTTTTTTTAATTTTTGTAGCCAGATGCCTTCACATGCTGCAGAATTGAGGGCCATAAATTCAGCTTCGATGGTGGAAAGCGCGACGGTTTACTGCTTCCTTGAACTCCAGGAGACAGGACTGGATCCAAGGAATAAGATAAAACCGCCGGTGCTTTTTCTATCTTCCAAATCTCCACCCCAAACCGAATCAGTGAACCCAAATAGCCTTGGATTTTCTTCATGCTTGAACAGAACGCCATAAGCTCTAGTTCCCTGCAGGTAGCGTAATATCCGTTTTGCAGCAGCAAAATGAGATTTAGAGGGATTACTTACAAATCTGGCGAGGATATTAACGGAGTTTTCGATATCTGGTCTGGAATTTGTGAGGTACATGAGAGAGACGATCAAACTTCTATACTCTTCATTATCTGCTTGGTGTTCTTCTTCTCGTCTAGGGACTGGTTTTTCATCTGTATTCATAGGGGTTGTTGTAGGATTGCAATCTTCCATTCGAAATTTCTTCAGTAAAGAGCAGGTGTATCGTTCCTGTAAGACAAAAATACCTTCTTCCAGGTGTTTGATTTGGAGTCCCAAAAAGAATTTTATTACACCAAGATCAGTCATTTCGTATTTCTTCCTCATCTTATCTCTGAAGTTCTTAATTGACTCAATGTTGGTACCTGTGACAATTAAGTCATCCACATATAGGCTGACATAGATGATGTCTGATTCTTCATTCTTCAGGTATATAGTAGGTTCAACTGGGCTGCGGGAGAACCCTTCAGACAGGAAATATGTGTCAATGTTTTGATGCCATGCCCGTGGGGCTTGCTTCAATCCATACAAGGCTTTATGAAGTTTGCATACTTTGTCTTCTTCTCCTTTAATTTCGTAACCAGGCGGCTGATGAACATAGATGTCTTCAGCAAGATCTCCGTTCAGAAATGCCGATTTTACATCTAGCTGGTAAATTGGGAGATTGTTCTGAGCGGCGACAGCTAGAAGAACTCTAATAGTCATCATTCTTGCGACAGGGGCGTATGTTTCTTCATAATCAATGCCAGGTTTTTGGGAAAAACCCTGTGCTAGAAGTCTAGCTTTATATTTATGGAGAGTTCCATCTTCATTCAGTTTTGTTTTAAAAATCCATTTGAGTCCTATTATATTTTGGTTTTGAGGTCTCTCAACTAGAGTCCAGGTACCATTTTTCTTTATTGCACCAAGCTCCTCCTCCATAGCAATTCTCCATTCTTTATTCTGAGCTGCTTCTTTGTACGTGCTCGGTGTTGATGTAAGTAAGACCATTTCAGTTGCCTGGTAGATGTCTTGCAGGGATTTTGTTTTAATGGGATGTGATGATTCCAGATCAGAGTCTACAGGATTGGACTCATGCACCTGCTTCATTGTCATGGATGGTGTTAGAGGGAACTTCTAACTCAACCGGCAATGTGGAGGGCTGAAGAACTTGATCTGATGCTGATGCCCAGTCCCAAAAGCTGTCTTCAAGAAATGTAACATCTCGTGAGTCGTGAGATGATTATTTTGTTATTATGGGGCTCCAGTAATCTGTATCCCTTGCTTTCTCCACTATAGCCAAGGAATATGCATTTCAGACCATTTGGATCCAATTTGTCCTTCCGTGCTTTGTTGTTGTGAGCAAAGGCTATGCACCCGAATGTTCTCATGTGAGTGACAGTTGGTTTGCAGTTGTAAAGAGTCTCATAAGGTGTGGATTTAATCAAGGCTTTGGTTGGAACTCTGTTGAGGATGTAAACGGCAGTGGCTGTTGCCTCTCCCCAGAAGGACTTTGGACTATTGGAATGAGTCATTATAGTTCTTGTCATTTTCACAACGGTTCTGTTTCGCCTTTCAACAACCCCATTTTGTTGGGGTGTGTAAGGGGTTGTGAGTTCTCTACGTATTCCAGCTTCCTTACATAAATTGTTGAATTGTGTTAACAGGAATTCCCCTCCTCTGCAGTTCTCAAATTTTTATTCTTCTCTCAAACTGATTTTCTACTTCCCTTTTAAAGTTTTGAAAGAATGCAAAGGCTTCTGATTTTTCTTTTAGGTGATACAGCCACATGAACCGGCTGAAATCATCCACAATGAGCATGTAGTAACGTTTGCCCCCAAGTGAGAGTGAACTGGTCGGACCCCACAAGTCAATGTGGAGAAGGTCGAATGGTGCACAAGCTCTCCTGGATGTTGTTTTTAGGGAATGGAAGACGACATGACTTGGTTTGGGCACATGAAATACGAGTTTGTGATGAGACCTTTTGTGTTGGCAAGCCTTCAACAAGGTTTTCATTTTGAATTGTTTGGAGGGACTGATAACAGATATGCCCTAGCCTATGATGCCAAAGAGAAGCTGAAATTGGGGGGCAAGATTGAGAGCAGGATAGAGCAGTTGAGTTGGCAGGCTTCAGACTGAGTGTAAATATATTGTTGTTGTTCATATGAGCTGAGGCTACAAGGGCATTACTGTTGATTTCAATGATGTCACGATGGTTTTTGTTGAAGTCTACTCGGTATCCTCTGCTCAGTAGTTGTCCTACACTGAGTAGATTTTGAGTGAGTGTAGGTACAAACTGAACATTTGAGATTAACTTGGTTGACCCATCAGGTGTGATTACAGCGATAGTCCCCCTACCTTCTATCTTCTTCTTGTTTCTGTCACCTAGTGAAACTTCAGATTTCCATTGTTCATCTAGGGTGGTAAAATAAGTCCTGTCATTTGCCATATGACTTGAACATCCGCTTTCAAAGAACCAACAATAAGGTTGGGCAGAGGTGTTGGTGGCATTACAGGTAAAAAGAAAATTGTCTGGCTCAATTTCTGTGATTTTTGCTTCTTCTCTAGATTTTTGCCAACATTTCTCAGCTGAGTGATTGGGGACTCTGCATTTCTTACACCTGAAATAACAGTCCTTAGAAGCATGGTTCTGTTTTTTACAAATAATGCAACGTGGGGGAAGGCCAGAGGTTTCACCATGAGTTGTTTTATGTGGATTTTGAGGATTGTTGTTGAAGGCCTTCCAGTCACTTTTTCGATTTCTGTCTTGTTCTTCATTTTTCTTTTTTTCTCCTGTCCCCTTTTTGAAAAACATTTTTGTTTGAAATGCCTTTTCAAGAGTTGGCTCATCTTAGCTGAGTAAATCCTCATGTGTTTGCAAGGAAGCCATTAGGTCAATGACCGTGAGATTTTCAAGGTCATGGGCTTCAAGGATGGCTGATACAATATGTTTGTGGGATTTGGGTAGGGATCTAAGAACTTTTTCTACTATCTGTTGTTCTTCTATTATCCCACCAAGACTGCGGATTTGGTTTACGATACTGATGATTTTGGCGAAAAATTCTTGTGTTGTTTCATTTTCATGCATCGTGATTGAATCAAAATTCCGGCGAAGAGAATAAAGCTTGATTTTTATTACCTTTTTTGAACCTTTGTATTCGTTCTCCAATCTTAACCAGGCCTCCTGCGCAGTTTTTGACCCCATGATTCTGGGATATATTGACGATGCTATTCCCTGTTGAATAAGATGCAGAGCCAGAGCATCTTTCTTCAATTCTTCCTTAGTGAATTTGGGTGGTTCTCCGTCTTTTGACTTGTCACTTGGTTGAAGACCATCTTTGACTACGTCACACAGGCCCTGGGATCGAAGTAGAGTTTCCATTTTGTCACTCCTGAAGTCGTAGAGATCACCGGAAAAAATCGGGATGGTGGAGTGCGTATAGAGGGGTGCAGAACTGGTAGATGATGAAGCCATCGAAAGAACAGATACTAGAATGGATACTACAATGGCTTTGATACCACTATTGTATTAATTTGCTAAGGGTTTTAACTGGTTATTGCAGGAAACAAGGAAGAAAGTAAATATTATATTGAGCAACAAGAGAAGTACAGGAGTCTTAACTGGATACATCAGTGATTACAGCCTTTTATAAGCGCCACAGAACATTCAGAAAGCATAAATTAATTAAAACAGTTAGTAGAAAACATTAATACATTTTTATCGTTTAATCTTCTTCTTAATTGTTGCAGTCGTCGATAATAAAGCTGGGGGCTGATTTCCAATGTTTACAGAGAATCCTTCTATCTACAAACCTAACATCTATAGTTCTTGATTCCAAGGGCCTTCTCTTGGTCCTAACATCTTGAATTTTGGGACCTCGATCGACCGGATGACCAAAATGTCATCATTTAAGGCCATTTTTGTCTAGTAAGGAACTAGAAGATGATGTGGCCCTACCCTACACCATACATATAACCAAGATACATAATCCTCCTTCACTCAAACACACATAAATACCCCCCCCCCCCTAAAAGGCTGGTTAAAGGCTGTCACCATCTCTCTTTCTTCCTTCATCACAAAAGTGTAAACTAATTGGTTTCATTATTTATTCACCATCAAGTAAGATCATTGATTTGAGCATCAGGGACTCTTCCTTAGGACAAAATCTTCAGAATATATTACTAACGTTATCTTTCAGTTGCTTAGTACAAGACAATGCATTGGGCTCAACCCAAACTCTACCGACATTGAAGAACATTTCAGGCAGGACAGTGAATCTCAGAAATATGGGACTGGAACATTCCGATATAGGTTCTCGAAATTACATAAATTGAAGCCTTACTTGAAAACAAAGGTCAACAATCAGCATTAATAGGAAGTTCAACTTGTATAGATAGTGCACCTAAATGAAGTCCATAATATTAAAACTTCACTAGGTTTTTTTTCAGCCATTATAGTGATTAACATGATAGCTTCAAACGACAAAATTCATACCCTGATTAATATACTGGATTAGGTTCATTCATGATGTTCATATCAACTAGGAATAAACTTGTTAAACAAAAATTGCCTAAATTACTTTCTTTTAGCCAAAACACGGACTATCCCGTTGGTTGAGATGATCCTAAATTGCTTGGACTTCCCAGCCACTTTGATCACAGATCAGCTGAATCATCATAAGGTGCAACCAACCAATCTAAATTAAAATACTCAACATCGGAGGCTGACAAAATTGTAGAAACAACAAAATCAAAATTAACTGGCAACTAAGGTTTGTATATTATAATAGCCTGGTAATGTATCTAGAGTCCCAATTTCAATTAAAAGAGCAAAAAAAACAAAAGGAAGGGCATCTAATATGATGTACAAAATTGTGAGTATCGGGAAGAAATAATCCAACATAATAGAAATTCTAAACAATGATCTCTATAGAAATATCTTATAGCCTAACATAATAACTAGTATGAACTTAAACATGTTCCTTCTTTAATTATTAAGTTTAAGTGGAAAAAACTTCAATATAATTAGTATACATGTAACTAAACCTTACAATAGTTAATTTAGTATACCCTTCAACTTAATCAATTTGGCATAGCTCGAATCTTATGTTCACTGAACTAGAATAAGAATCAAGTACAAAAATATGATGATTCCGGATAGCAATCAAGTCATGGGTGAACAAAAGGATGATCAATATGTCTTGTAGAAAGGAGGAATAGGAAATGAGGATATAACATCTTCTTTCAATTTATTAATCATTCCTAGTTATTAAAGATAAAAAAATCAAACCAAAATACTTACCAACACTTCTCTAACAATATGATAAACAGATTATTGAGCAAACAGTATGAGAAAACTGAGAAATATTTGTTACAATCACATATACATGGGATTAAATTTTATTTATCAGGATCACAAAAAAACAAACTTTTGGCATGTATAGAAATAGGTAAAACCAACTACTTATTACAAAAAATGCATCATATAAAAACAATGGTATAGCCTAAATCATCATCAAGCTGGCATAAATTAAATGGAGAAACCAATCTTCAAAGAATTAATTTAATAATAGATAATAAAAGAACCAATTTGATACCACATCATGCACAAAAGATTGGTTTAAAAATGCAGAAAAATGATTCAAAATTGGGATAGTCACCTTTTCCATCTTGAGCCTCTTGTTATCCTCCTCCAAACGTGAAACCTTGCTCTCAAGCTCATTAGTATAAGCCTGAAAAATAATAATAATATGTATGGAGGCTTTCCCAGTCATGTAAATTGCAGAAGGAATAATATCCTTCGGTCACAGGAGAATTCACCCGAAAGGAAATGCATATCAAAAATTAAAAACTTGGGAAAAATTGACCTGCTTCCTAGCTCTTGAGCGTGCGGCAGATTCTCGGTTCTTGATCATCCTCTTCTGCCTTCTCTCCACAAGCTTACTGGTCAAGTCCCCTGAGAACGCTCGTTTACGCCCTATCATATTAGAATCTGAAGGAGTCCCTAAGGTTGGAGAAGAAACGTTAATTTGGCTATCGGGGTACACCGGTTCGACCATTGGGCCAGTGCCAACAGCCAAAGGGTGTTGTACAGGCCGAACAGCCATGTATGACTCGAGCACATTTCGTTGAGCCTGTTGATGTTGATCCGTAGTCGGCATTTGATGGTAAGGAAGCAACCACTGTGCGCCCTGTGAAAAATCTTGAACTTCCGCCATCGGACTAGTAATGCCTACAAAACCTACATTTTCCTCATGCTTAGCAATAGAATCCTCTACTACGGGCACGCCGGCATTCATGAGAAAATCCTCTAATGTCATTTCCCCTAATGTAGGCTGTCTCTCGTGACCCAGCCTTCGATCCTCACTACAAAGACCTTTCTTCTGCCTCCCTTGTTGAATTTCCCTCCACACCTCATCCACAGTCTTCTTGCTAAGCAACTGCCGCATATTGAGACTCGTCTGGCGCTGGATGCTAGAACCAGAAGCATATGGACTATAACCATCCATGCCCATCCCTTGATCTTGATTCACATCACCAGGGAATATATTCTTAACAAACTCATCGAGATTCATACTTTGTAAGGGCTCACCAAGATGATTTTGTACTTCATTGAGGGTGAGGCTGAAAGACGAGCCTTGTCTTCCCAAGATCTGGACCGGTGGTTGCTGCATGCCGCCGCCACTGCCGCCGCCACCACCCGGAGCTGTCATTGTCCAAGTCCCCATCCACCAACACTATCTAATCAAATCTGAAAACCTATATTTCCTTGTTTCAATACCCACATGCAAATTTGCTGGAAAACCTAGCATGCACAGAGAAATAACTGATCTTTACCTTATTTTAATTCAGTCCATAAGGAAAATTCACCCTAGAATCAGTTCAGAAATACTTTATTCATCCACTGTTCTCTTGGCAGCATCCGTTAAAATCTTCTCTGAATGACAGAGAAGCCAGGGAACCGACAGGTGGAAAGGGCTTAAAGCTCTCACTGATTCCTGTACAAAAGAGAATGAAAAAACCCCGTACAATCGCATCCCCAGCATTCAAAATTCAGGAGCGACTCCTAAACAATCTCCAGAGAATGACCAATAAGGGACTAAATTCAATGCATCGGAGCGCGATTGGAGATTTGCAAAATAAATCGCCAGCCAAAATCCCACTCTGAGACCCTCCTGACAAAACGATCACAGATCTTCCTCCTCCTACGGCACTTCCACCTCGCCGAACAAAAGAATCAAAAAAGCGAAGAGAACATGACCCAAATCACCCCGCTGGACTTACACAACCGCGGATCGTCGGTCCAATGGCCGCCACCACGCCTCCCTGTCTCCCCCTCTCCTCTCTCCCACTCTCACGTAAATCGTGCTCCGAATTAAACAAAGCGAGATGACTGGAGTAGGGCAAGTGACGCCGGCAAGAGCTCGGAGAATAGCAAAGAAGCCCCCAGCGAATATTGTCGTGGTCAATTTTTGTACGGCACTAGAAATGGAAGAGGAGTCTCTCTCTCCGCTTCTCTCTCTTCCCTTTAACACCGCTCAAAAGTTATTAGCACGTAGCTTTTGTCATTTTATCATATATATTATTATATATAATAAATAATCAGATTAATAAGTAGATAATTAAGATCATAATGTCACATACTATCTATTAATTTGCAGACATATAAACTCTGTAGTTTTGTAATGGATAATTATAATTTTTTTATTTATTAAATTTTAAGTAGGGCTCCCTTTGGCATGGCGGTCGCTAACGTTTGAACATCGGACATCACATAAGGAACTTTATCCACCTTTATGTTCAAAACTAGTTTTTTTTCTTGGTGACAATCATAGTCATTGTCTTACCAAACATGCATTATATGACGGTGGCATTTTTGTAAAAATTCATCGGTGCAACACGCCAAACAGAGCCCCAATTTTCGGTCGTTGGGAAAATAAATTTATGGAGTTGTTAAAAGCACCGGAGTTTTGGCTATGTGCACCGCAATTTGTACGAGTTATTACGCGCCTTTTGAAATACGCTTTGAACATACATTTTTATGAAAAGTGTTCAACACGAAAGTTGTAGATCTCGTCGAGATCTACAACTTTCGTGTTGAACACTTTTCCTAAAAATGCACGCACAAGACGTATTGCCGCCCTGATTGAAACATGGGCGTAATTATAGCGAATTTTTGGAAATACGCCTTGTGCGTGCATTTTTAGGAAAAGTGTTCAACACAAAAGTTGTAGATCTCAACGAGATCTACAACTTTTTATTGAACACTTTTCCTAAAAATGCATGTACAAGAAGTATTTCCAAAAGGCATGTAAAAATGCGGTGCACATAGCCAAAACTGCGGTGCTTTTAACAATTCCCTAAATTTATTTTATTTTTGGTTGCTTCAAATATTTATACTACCTCTGTTTTTTTAATCTAATGTCATCAAATTCTTTTTTTATTTCAAAATAATTTAAATTATAATGTTCATATACGTAATTATGCATTCAAAAAAGTAAAAAAAAGTTGTCGAAAGCAAGTTTTAAAGTTGATGGGGTTCACCTAAATTTCACTCGAGACGGGAGTTTTCAAGATCATAACCTCGACCAGATCGTCAAAGTGTATCAGATTGGCTGTGTTAGTTTTATTATTATTAATATGTCCGCGCGTGTCAGGACCGACTCGGAACGACCCGATGGGTTCCGTGTCACTAGGGTTAGGCTCTACGCTAGAGATACTATAAAGGCTCATTCCACATGTTGATGAGGTCTTGTGGACTATCTTGAGCGGAGCCTCAACATTCTCAAGATATTTTTAGGGTTTTCCGCTCTAGTCGGCGTTCTCCCGCTTCTCGATTTCTGCGATTTCTTCCCGTCACCGATCGTAAGGGAGGATCGCAAGAATTTCATTTCTCGTTTCCTGGTTCTTCGCTGCTTTGCCGCTGCCGATCGAAGGAGAAGGAGTCTTCGTTCTCTATCGCGACAGGAAGAAGTAGGAGTCTTCGTTCTCTATCGCGACAGGAAGAAGTAGGAGTCTTCGTTCTTCTTGGTTCTTTTTGTCGCCATTGTTTGGATCCAGGCGACAGAGGTGTGAAGTCGCTGCTCATTCTCGATCGCAAGCCTTCCAGATTCGTCGATTGTCGTCGATCGAAAGGTTTGTTGCTCGATCGAAACCGCTTGGAGTCGTTCTTCTCCCGATCGCAGATCGCAAAAGGAGTCGTTCTTCCGCTCCCGATCCCGATCGTAGTTTCTCTGTCGCGTTTTGGAAGGATCTGCTACTATTCCTCTTCGTCGAATCGTGTTCGCTGCAGTTTCTTCTTCCAGGTCGCGATTCCTCCGCAGTTTCCAGATCTGTCGCCGCCGTTTCCTGGAGGAAGATCGACAGGGGGGGTGCTGTGTGCGTGGCTTTCCTGGCGCCGATCTTCTCAGTCCTCTTCACTTCAGGGCAGCCCGATCTCAGTTCTACAGGAGATGTTCTTCTCCGGCAAGGTCTGGATCCTAGCCGCTGCCAGATCTGGAAACCCTTGCTGCGATCTGGATCACCGTTTGTAAATCTGGATTGAGATCCAGAGGAGGAGAATTTTTCCTGTTGCAAGATCTGGAGAAATTATTCTGGATTTTTTTTCTGGTGCTTGGATCTAGTCTTCGGCGATTGTTCTTCAACAGAGCGGAGGAGCAAGCAAATATTTTACTGGATTGGATCCGAAGTGCCCTACTTGTCTACGCACGGCTCAGATGACCTCGTTCTAGAATTTAATTTCTGCGTTTAATTCTAGCGGAATGTCGAAGAAAAGTGCGTTCGACGTCACCAAGCTGCAGTCGTTCGACGCGTCTGATTTCCTCAGTTGGAAAATTCAAGTCCAACTTGGAATGAAGGAACGCGACATTTTCTACACTGTCCAGAGCGATTTTGCGTCTTCTGGCGAGGGCGTAGACGAATATCAGTGGACCAAGGATGAAGATTTCTGCAGGGACTACCTGTTGAATTCCCTCAATCCTCGTCTCGCACTGACCTACCACGCCAACAAGACCGCAAAGGAGATCTGGGATCGTCTCAACGCGCATTTCCAGAAGGAGGAGGTGTTGTCCAAATCGCTCATTGGAGAGAAGTTCTTCAACTTTCGCCTCAAGGCGAACCTGCCGATCACCTCTCAGATAATAGAGCTGGAGAACCTGCGCAACAAGCTGGAGGACGATCAGTCGAAGCTGGACGACAATCTGTTCGTGTACTTGATTCTGAGTAAGCTACCTGCGGAGTGGCTGACTTTCAAGACAGAGATGCACAGGCGGAAGGAGAAGATTAATCTGGATGAACTCAAAAGATTCATTCACATCGAGGACCAGAACATCGCTGGAAAGAGCGCGGAGCAGGTTGCTCAGCCCCCACAGGCTGTCAACTTCGTTTCTCGACCTAATAAGCCTCCTCGGAAGCCCCCGGTACCTAAAGTTGACCATCCTGCCCAGTTGGCTGTCAAGAAGCCTTCTCTCAAAAGGAAGAAGGGTAAATGCAATAACTGCGGCAAGTGGGGTCACTGGGCTGCTGACTGTAGGGGCCCGAAGAAGCAAAAGGATGAAGCTCCACCTTAGGCGGCGAACATGGTGGTCGATACTTCTGATCCCAAGTCCTTTGTGGCTATGATCGGGAGTAATCACCGCAGTGCGTCTTCTGAGTGGTGGCTAGACAGCGGTGCTACCTGTCACGTCACAAATGATAGAGGTCTACTCTCTGACGTCAGAGCAGTCCGAGACAGAGTAGAGAATTGCAATGGAGGAGAGACAGTCGTCACTCATGCTGGGACGACAAAGCTCGTCCTCTCTTCAGGTAAAATTTTATTTTTGAAAAATGTTAAATTAGTTTCTAATTTAACCAAAAATTTAATTTCTATGAGTTTGCTAGATAAGTCCGGAATGTCTTTCACAACCATTAGCGGTAGAATAACACTAACTGTTAATTCACGTTACTTTGGTTGCGCTTACTTAATCAATGTGATGTATAGACTTAGTCTAGAAAAGAGTGCATAAATCAAGTGAGTTTGTCTCTGTTAGATCCAAAGCTACTTCACAATAGACTTGGACACGTTCACTACAAGAAGATGCGCGATCTAGCTAAGAGTCACAACATTCCGTTAGATTTCTCTATTCGATTTGATAGGTGCGAGGTTTGTGCCCAAACTAAAATAACTAGAAACCCTTACAAGACCGTTTCTAGGAGCACACAACTTTTGGAATTGATTCATTCCGACCTCTGTGACTTTCGAAGTCATGTCACTAGAGGGGGAAGGAAGTATCTAATTACCTTCATTGACGATTTCTCCAGATTTTGTCATGTCTACCTATTGAAATCGAAAGACGAGACATTCGAGACCTTTAAAATCTTCAAATCTCAGGTAGAAAACCAGTTAAATCTGAAGATTAAGAGACTTAGAAGTGATCGAGGAGGAGAATAAACTGCAACTGGGTTTAGGGAGTTTTGTGTCACTGAGGGCATAATCCTTGAAACTACAACTCCTTACTCACCCCAATCAAATGACGTTGCTGAGCGTAAGAATAGAACTTTAACAGAGATGTTAAATTCTATGCTCCTGACCGCTGGCATGCCCAATTCCTTCTGGGGGGAAGTAGTCCTCACTGCAAATCACATTCTGAATAGAGTGCCTCACTCAAAGCTCAGTTCTACTCCTTATGAGTTGTGGCACAGTCATCCTTGTAGATATGACACTCTTAAGACTTGGGGTTGTATCGCCTATGTGCGTATACAAGACCTTAAAAGACCTAAGGTAGGACCTAGAACGACAACCTGTGTCTATCTAGGCAGTGCAGAAGACAGTGCAGCTGACCAATTTCTGGATCTATCCACTAATTCAGTGATAGAGTCAAGAGATGCTATCTTCTTTGAACATAAATTTATCAAAGATCATGGCCTGACCGTCCCTGGATCTACTGACATGATCTCAGAGTCTACTGTAGAACCTGAAGTTGGCCCCTCTAGCACTGCTCCCCAACCTCTAGAGGTCGAACCTGTTCCTCTTAGAGTATCTACAAGAGATAGAATCCCTAAGGATTTTGGTGAAAATTTCATCACCTACCACTTAGAGGATGATCCATTCTCCTATCAGGAAGCAATGAGATCGAGAGATGCGTTAATGTGGGCAGAAGCCATCGACGATGAGATGAACTCGCTGCTACAAAATAATACCTGGCATCTAGTGGACCTACCGAAAGGAGCTAAAGTCCTGGGATGCAAGTGGGTACTGAAGAAGAAGTTACATAGTGATGGGTCTATAGCCAGATACAAAGCACGTCTAGTAGCTAAGGGTTATAAACAACAAGTGGAAATTGACTACTTTGATGTCTACTCACCTGTATGTCACATATCTACTATTTGAATTCTTCTAGCCTCAGCCTCTATCGAGAATTTCATCGTCCATCAGATGGACGTGAAAACAACTTTTTTGAATGGAGAGCTAAATGAAGAGATATACATGGCACAACCTGAAGGTTATGTCCATAAAGATTTAAAGGATAAAGTGTGCAAGCTAGATAAATCCATCTATGGGCTTAAACAAGCACTTAAGATGTGGCACATGAAGTTTGATCAAGTGGTAAAGAGCTTTAGATTTCAGTCCAGTCTCTCAGACAAGTGTCTCTATTACCGCTCGCTGTCAAACCAAACAGTCATCATATGCCTATATGTGGATGACATGTTGATCCTGGGGTAAGACCTAACTGTCGTGAGGGATATTAAGTCCGCTCTCGCCAAAGCGTTTGATATGAAGGACCTTGGTCCCGTCGATACCCTACTAGGTATGAAAGTAAGAGTAGACAAGGGATGCGTCACTCTGAGTCAGGCTCACTACATAGAGCAAATTCTTAATACCTGGGGTTATAAAGATTGTAGGCTTGTTGAAACACCAACTGATCTGAACGTCAAGCTAAGTCCGAATGAAGGAATAAGCGTTGATCAAGTCAAGTACTCAAAGATCATTGGAAGTCTCATGTACGCCACAAGCTGCACTAAACCTGACATTGCTTTCTCCGTAAGCATGCTAAGTCGTTTTACCAGTAGTCCAGGCAAAGAGCATTGGGATGCCCTATATAGGCTGATGAAGTATCTCAAAGGTACTAAAGACCACGTTCTGTGCTACACTAGTCACCCTCCTACTTTGGAAGGATACTATGATGCCTCCTGGTGTTCAGAAGTTGCAAACAGCAAGTCCACAAGTGGATTTATATTCACATTGGGTGGCGCTGCAGTTACTTGGAAGTCCAAGAGACAGACATGCATAGCTTTGTCGTCTATGGAAGCCGAGTTATTTGCCTTAGCTTCAGCTGGTGAAGAAGCGGACTGGATCAGGAATTTGATCTTA
Source organism: Dactylorhiza incarnata (assembly GCA_033032865.1). NCBI lineage: Eukaryota > Viridiplantae > Streptophyta > Magnoliopsida > Asparagales > Orchidaceae > Dactylorhiza > Dactylorhiza incarnata. The sequence goes on from JAWHQI010000067.1 coordinate 1,946,999, forward strand.
GACATTCCCTTGTCTAGACTTCAAATCAACTCTTTAAGCCTGTACTGTGATAATCAGGCAGCAGTCCAAGTTGTTAAGAATGTCCTCTTTAACACTAAGAGACGACATGTACGACTGAGACACGCTCTTTTGAATTATATTAAAGAACAAGGCATTATTACTTTGGTCGATGTGCGATCGAAGGATAATCTAGGTGATCCATTGACGAAAGGAATGCCCCGAGACCGTTCAATCAAAACAGTGAGGGAAATGATACTTAAGGCGGCTTGAGACCAACCTTAGTCTGAATGTTTTGATTCCTTCCTTTGTCAAATCAAGCATGTTGTGCTCCGTTAATATTTTGGTTGCTGAGCACGAATCTCTGGTTGGTTGTTTCATTCCACATTTGATGATAACAACCTTATCCAGATTCGTCTTCCTTAACTTGGAGGATAATGTTATTCCACATTTGATAACACGATCTGACTTGTTTTGGACCTTCTCCTGTTGATTGGTTCCATTCCACATTTGATGAGTTCCAATTAACCCTAGAAGAACAGTAACCAGGATATCACACACAGGAACACAGATATAGCTGCGTTGTCCAGAAGTCTGAAATCGTTTCGCTTGGAAACAGTTAATAGATTCTGCGGTTAAACCTGAAATACTCTATCTATATCCTCTAAGCATAATTTAAAGTACTACGTTCTTATATACAGAACTAGATACATGTACATTTTCCATAGTTGAATTCATTCTGAATGAAGTTCTCTGTTGGAAATTACAGGAAATGCTGCTGCAGGAGGAGCACATGCTGATTGGGATCCTGAGAAGGATGATCTGCTGGATGATGGTTTCTAGAGTATCTGATTGGTTTTCTTTCTCTGACTTAGAGCACTGATTAACTCTCTTTACCTATTTTGTTTGGACTATTTCCTGCTTTTTTGTTGATCATTAGACATTAGGTCTTTTGGTACCTATTTCTCTGATTGTACTTTTGACTTTCATGTGATGCTGCTTAGTTTATGTTATATTCTTATGCGTGCATACATACTTTTGTTTTCTTCAGTCCAATATGTCATAACAGGTGCTTTCGGACACGGTTGTGTAATGAGTCGAACTGGTTGAATACTACACATACCAACCCTTTTCCAAAGTCGGTATACCGCGGACATAAGAGGAGATTGTTAGTTTTATTATTATTAATATGTCCGCGCGTGTCAGGACCGACTCGGAACGACCTGATGGGTTCCGTGTCACTAGGGTTAGGCTCTACGCTGGAGATACTATAAAGGCCAATTCCACATGTTGATGAGGTCTTGTGGACTATCTTGAGCGGATCCTCAACAGGCTGTACATGCCTCGCATGCGCGCACTCAGCGACAGTGCGCGCCCAGCAGTCGTGTGCCCGCATAAGTCGAGTGCGTGTATACAGTGGTCGCACGCAAGGCCGCGCGCGTGCGCATGCACATGTCGATCTTTTGATGTCGTCGTTCGTCAACACCGCTCGCTGCCGCCATCAGACACCATCGCCGCGGTGAACCTTCCCGGACCACCCAGGGGCATGCACGTCATTTTTTCAGAAATTTGTGATCTAGGTGATCAGGATCGTGCAGCCTCATTCGTCGGTTCAAAACTCAAGAAGATGCAATTACTAATGCACCCATCAGAAAAACTATTAAAAGGCTCATAGGCATTCATGTGAAGACAAGCAACCAAAAAGAGATAAAGAACTCTGAAGGTTTTCCGGTGAAAACTTGGAACTCTGAAGATTTTTCGGTGAAGACATGGAGTTCTCTTGCTTTCCTGCTCAAGCGACCACTCTAGTGCCTACTCAAGCGACTGCTCTAGTGCCTTCTCAAGTGTGGACTTGGCTTTCCATAGTGTCTGCTCCAGCGCCTTCTCTATTGTCTGCTCTCGAAGTCACTCCTACGAGCACCGAGAAAGACTTTGCATCTTTTTTACTTTCAAGCACCTGTACTCGGAGTGGTGGCATGTAACCCTCTTAAATATTCTAACATTTGTAACCTCAAGGAAATTAGTGGAATTGGTCGGCACCGAACCGACCCCATGGTTTTTTCCCATTCTGAGTTTTTCTACGTAAAAAATCTTGCCTCCTCCGTTGTTGGTTCTCCTTTAACTATTTGCGCACTTAGATCACTCTCGAGTTAAGATGGTTCGACTCTCCGGTCCGGGAGAGCGCTAAGCGAGCTGCAACAGTTTAGCGCCGTCTGTGGGAAAGTGTTCCACAAAGATTTGAAGAATTTTGAAGACATTGCTTGCTTTGCTCAAGCACTCCTGACTAATAGCAATGACAAGAAGGAGCACTCACACCGCAAATAGGGCAACTCACAAGGAGCATACTGATCTAGCCCCCGTCGACTCACCTACAAGCAACATGTCGCCCCTCGAAGAAGCCATAATCGTGCCAATAACATCCATTGAAAAGTGTGTGCGCTTAATGGTGGAGCGTCGGGCCGAGGCGCTCCCCTACTGAGAGATAAGGGAACCTCCCACGCCAACAACCCAGTCGTCGCCCTTGGTAGGCGGCCGCCTGATGCAGTGGTATTTCCAAATAGAGATCTACACGGGCTATATTCCAACTCGCCACGAACACACGATGAACTAACGCACCTACACAAGCATTCTATCGCTCACATACGTTGTCATTCGCATCACAATAGCAAATAAAAGGAAGAACGATCGACTCTAAAACATCGGTCAAAAGAGAGTCGACATAGTCCCAAATCAACACAAAGATTGCTACTCTTTTTGAGAACAAGACCAAGGCTATAGGCCAAGATCCGTTCAAGCAAACGAGACCCACTCGGTCCGGACACGAAGAACGCGGGAAAGCAATCTCAAGTTCAGAAAAATGTCAACGATCAATATTCAAAATCGCGGAGAACACGATGGTTCTTCCTCCACAAACTAAAGAAAGAAACTCTTGAAGGTTTAGAGATTACCCAACCCAGAAAATGTAAACACACTTGATAAATGTGGAAGAATCACTCTCTCCACGCTTTCCACCGGCGTCGCACAGTATGGATCCTTCGGAGTCACACCGAGGGGCTGCCTTCCTTCTTCCTTGGAGTCGCACCAAGAGACCACGCCGGAGACACCCAAAGAGGGGGGCCGAAAATGGAGAAGAGAGGGGGAAACAAGGGGGGCGGCGGCTTTGGAAGGGCCTTGGCCGAAATCTCCTTAGGGGGGATTATTTTAGGGTTCAATCTCATCTCCTCATTTCTCATAAAAGCCTCCCTTAAATAGGAGGTTACAAACACCATCCAACCATCCAAGATTGAGATGAAATCTCATCAACCCGGATGGTTAAATGCACCCCATCATAAAATGTCTATTAGCACACCAAAAATAAAAAACATGCCGGAATTAAAATATTACAAGTTTTTAAATTGCGAAAATAAATATAAAACTAAAGCAAGATAATACGAAGGCTTTAGGCATCCTTTGCGCGACGCGGGCGGAGGTTATAATGTTGATTTCCGGGACGCCGAAAGTCCTTGTGTTGTAACATCTCCAAGTCATCCGCATGTGGGGGAAGTGGTGCGGCATCAATCCTCCCCCCCTCAACTTCACGTATCCTCGATGCGTGGTCCAAGAGGAAACGGTGGAGAAGAGCAGCATCTAGTCTTTGAAGCTCGGACTCAAGCACCCAAGAGTCATCGGAAGGTGGACGATCCCGCCATCGAATGAGGAAGCGGCGAGTATCACCATCAGTAGTAGTCAAGGGCTCCATGTCCATTATCTTGTCAGGGCTAGAAAAGGTTTTGGGAAACCTTGGAAACATGTCAGCATTAGGAATAAAATGTGACTCACCATCCGGCGGTATACCTGTGGAAAGCATGGAAGAGAGATCATCCGACCTACCACTCCCCAACCCATTAGAATTATTTGTGGAAGGAGAAGACGACATAGAAGACAACTCTTGTGGAGGCGGAACAAACATCGTCAAATCCAAAACGTTGAAAATGGGTGAGACACCCCAATCAGAAGGCAAGTCCAAAACAAAAGCATTCTCTCCTATTTTCTTCAAAATCCGGAACGGGCCGGCTCGCCTCGGTGCTAATTTCTTAACGGTGCCAGATGGCATTCGTTCGGGAACTAGGCGGACTAAAACTTGGTCGCCGACATTAAAGTTTGACGCTCTCCTCTTTTGGTTTGCATGTGTTTGATAGGCGTCATATTGAGAGGTCAAGGTCGCCTGAATATGTGCATGTAGATCATGAATGTGTTGGGCAAAAGATTGTGCAAACTGACTGGTCTTATACGAAGGTGGTAGTGGAACTAAGTCAAGGGGCACCAGAGCATTATACCCGTGAACAACCTCGTTTGGAGACATACCCGTGGATCGATTCTTGGAATTATTATAAGCCAACTGAGCGTGGGGAAGAAGTAAGTCCCATGTGCCTGTATGGTCACCCACAAGGCACCTAAGAAGATTCCCCAAGCTTCTATTGACCACCTCTGTTTGCCCATCCGTTTGTGGGTGGTAGGCGGCAGAGAATAGTAATTTAGTGCCCATTAGAATCCACAACGTCTTCCAAAAATAACTTGTAAATTTCACGTCCCTATCCGACACAATAGTGTTAAGCACCCCACGATGGCTAACGACAATTTGAAAATACAGCTTGGCAATATGAGATGCATCGTTGGTCTTGCTACAAGGGATAAAATATGCCATCTTGGAGAACCTATCTACAACAACGAATATAGAGTCGTGCCGGTGAAACGTGGGGGGAAGGCCTAGAATGAAATCCATGCTCACCTCTTCCCAAGGTTTGGATGGAATAGGTAACGGTGTATACAAGCCAACATTTGTCTTAGAACCTTTGGAGACTTGACACGTTCGGCAACTGCTCACTACTCGTCCGACCATGGCCTTAAGTTTTGGCCAATAAAACTTCTCCTCTACGAGCACAATAGTCTTGTCACGCCCGAAGTGACCACTCAAACCGCCGCTATGCAACTCCCAAATAATGTGTAGTCGTAGGGAAGATTGTGGGATGCATAGCTTCCCGTGCCGGAAGAGATAACCGTCTCTAATAGTGAAGGCCGAGATAGTGGTGGGGGAGTTGTCCTGTGCGGAGAGGTACAACTCTTGGAAATCCGGGCACGTGGCGTACTCATCCTTAATGCGCTCGAACCCAATAACATGCACCTTCATGGTAGAAAGTAAAAGGGTGAGGCGGCTAAGCGCATCGGCGACTCGATTCTCCGAACCCTTAAGGTGCTTAATGTTAAACGTGTATTCTTGAAGGAACGCAACCCACTTCGCGTGCCGTGGGCTGATCTTATGACTACCGTTTATGAATCTCAACGCATCATGGTCAGAAAGGAGCACAAATTCCTTGGACAAAAGATAGTGCCTCCAATGATGCAAACACCTCACAATCGCATAGAACTCTCGGTCGTAGTTAGAATAATTGAGCTTTGCGCCCGCCAACTTCTCACTAAAATAACTAATGGGGTGGCCCTCTTGACTTAGGACTCCTCCTATCCCTACCCCAGACGCATCACAAGTAATCTCAAAGACCTTGGTGAAGTCAGGGAGACGTAACACCGGTGCTTCGGTCATGAGTTGCTTGATCCGAAGGAAGGCCAAAGTAGCAGACTTCGACCACACAAACTCTCCCTTTTTCATACAATTAGTAATAGGTGCCATGATGCTACTAAAGTCTCGTATAAAACGACGATAAAATGTAGCTAACCCATGGAAACTGCGCACGTCTCGAATACTAGTCGGCTCTGGCCAATCCTTAATCACCTGGACCTTCCCGGGGTCTACCCGTATACCTTCGGACCCAACAATATAACCTAAGAATTCTACCTGAGAGACTCGAAAAGTGCACTTCTTAAGGTTCAGATAAAGAGTTTCCTTCCGATGGGTGGAAAGAACTATACGCAGGTGTGAGATGTGACCGGCGGGGGTGGTACTATAGATGAGGATGTCGTCAAAGTAGACAACCACGAACTTCCCCATATAAGGCTGGAAGACATGAGTCATCATCCTGGAGAACGTGCTTGGGGCGTTGGATAACCCAAAAGGCATCACAAGCCACTCATACAGTCCATCCTTGGACTTAAACGCTGTCTTCCACTCATCTCCCTCACGGATCCTGATCTGGTGGTAACCACTCCGCAAATCTAGCTTGGAAAAGATGGTGGCACCCGCTAGGACATCGAGGAGATCATCTAACCGTGGGATTGGAAATCTATACTTGATGGTGATTTTGTTGATAGCATGGCTATCAACACACATCCTCCACGAACCATCCTTCTTGGGGGCAAGAAGGGCTGGAACAACACATGGGCTCAAACTAGCCCGAATGAATCCCTTCATCAGCAAGTCCTCTATCTGGACTTGTAACTCCTTGTGGGCAGCGGGAGGGAGTCTATAATGGGGCTGATTGGGTAGGGATGACCCAGGGATAAGATCTATAGCATACTGTATATCCCTAAGTGGGGGCAACGTCGACGGAAGCTCGTCGGGGTAAACATCCCTATACTCATCTAGCAAGGCCCGCAACTCTCTAGGCAACCCATCTAACGTGCTCGAATCAGTCTTCGTACTCATAAGAACTAACGCATACATCACTCCCTCTAAGAATGGGTCTCTCGCAAACTCCTTCCTGCCTACTAGACTCAACGTCTTCCTCTCGACCGGGACAGTGGTGTCCTTGGGTAACGCAACTGGTTCCTTCGGAACGGTCGGGCTCAAAGCAATGGTCTTACCCTTAAATTTAAACTCATAGGAGTTGGCCCGGCCATAATGTGTCACATCACGGTCATAGAGCCAAGGGCGGCCTAATAACACGTGGCATGCGTCCATCGGTAATACGTCACACCATATCTCATCCGTGTACGATCTGATCGAGAGGGGAACTAGGCATCGCTTGGTAACTGGGACAGTGATCTTGTTAATCCAAGCTACTTGATACGGGGTCGGGTGTGGCTCCGTGGTCAAGGCCATACGTGTGACGGCGTTCTCAGAAACGACGTTTACACAACTTCCACTATCGATAATCAGCTTACATAACTTCTCACCACTCCTAAAGATCAAGGAAAATATGCTCGTCCTCTTCCAATCATCTAAGGGACGAGGGGTGGTCAAGATACATCGCATCACTCCTAGGTAGCGTTCGTCCTCCAAATCACTTGGGACGCCCTCAGGGTCATCCTCCTCAATAGCCTCATAAACTAGGTCGGCGGGGTCGGTCTCCGCATCCAAAAGGGCGATGGCTCGAGTTTTTGTGGGACACTCAAAGGCGTAGTGGCCCTGAACCCCGCAAGCATAACATGTAGTGTTAGCCTTGCTAACCTTTCCTATGGGGATACGCTCACATCGTGGGATTCCTAGAGTTCCTCGCAGTGATCACTACCGATCTAGACTCAGCGGTCTTAGGTTTTCCTTTATCGTGGGTGGTAGATGAAGATGCTCCAAATGTGGTCAAACTCTTCGTACGGGAGTAACGAGAGTGGGCCTTAGAAGCCAGATGCTTTTCAATGTCAAGAGCGGCATTGAATATCGTATTCAGATCTGTGTGACCATATCTCAAGAGCTTCCTCTGAATGTCAGGGTGGAGTCCCTTACGAAACCGAGATAGCGTAACCTCAGGGATCTCTCGAAGGTCACAACGCACCATACGGTCTTTCAGCTCGCCCATATACTCAGCCACCGAGTTTAAGCCTTGCCGAAGGGTGGCTAGCTCATCGAACATTTGGGTTCGGTGGTAGGCGGGGACGTATTGGTCAGTGAGTAAGTTCTTCATCACCGGCCATCCAATGAGTGGGACTCCCTGCCCGGCTCCTAGCCTACGCTCTTCATTCAGCCAATATGTTTTCGCTCGACCCGTTAGCTTCATCCTGGCAACCTGGACCTTTTGGGGATCCGTAAGATGGTGCCATTCGAAATAACATTCAATATCCACTACCCAAGTAAGGAAAATCTGGGGGTCTCCCAAACCATCGTAAGTGGGGGCGTCGATCTTAATGGTTCTAGTGATATCAGTGCCACGATCTGGACGACGTCCACGAGGAGGGGCTCGAGGATAGTCTTCATCCGAATCCGAATTATGAACCCGTTGTTGCTGATTGGGCAGCTCTTCATTAGCCGGTGGGGGTGGTGTTCCCCCTTGATTCAGAAGAATCTGGGTTAACATGGTCCTAATCTCCGTCATCTCACCACGTAGCTCTTCTATAGCCTCCGTGTTAGGATCTACTTGATCGTTCGCTGCCATCCTAGAGGTGGAAGGTAACTCTACGGTGTATTCCGTGCCTAGTCTCGTGCGCATGCAAATTTGAACAACTAGAAGGAAAAATGAATTTTTTTGACAGACCTAACGAGGGCGAAACAAAAAATTTTTAGTTTTAAAGTTGCTGGAAATAAACTCAGGAAGCTACAGAAAAAAAATCAGATTTTTTTGACAAGTTTTGAAATTTTTGATTTTTTACTAAATGCAGACCAATCCGAAAAAAATTCAGATTTTGACCGTGCAACGAACGCACCGGCAAATCTAGAGAAAGGATGGTGCCGAGATAGAACTCAACACAACCTAGCTTTGATACCAAATTGATGCAACGGTATTTCCAAATAGAGATCTACACGGGCTATATTCCATCTCACCACGAACACACGATGAACTAACGCACCTACACAAGCATTCTATCGCTCACATACGTTGCCATTCGCATCACAATAGCAAATAAAAGGAAGAACGATCGACTCTAAAACATCGGTCAAAAGAGAGTCGACATAGTCCCAAATCAACACAAAGATTGCTACTCTTTTTGAGAACAAGACCAAGGCTATAGGCCAAGATCCGTTCAAGCAAACGAGACCCACTTGGTCCGGACACGAAGAACGCGGGAAAGCGATCTCAAGTTCAGAAAAATGTCAACGATCGATATTCAAAATCGCGGAGAACACGATGGTTCTTCCTCCACAAACTAAAGAAAGAAACTCTTGAAGGTTTAGAGATTACCCAACCCAGAAAATGTAAACACACTTGATAAATGTGGAAGAATCACTCTCTCCATGCTTTCCACCGGCGTCGCACCGTATGGATCCTTCGGAGTCACACCGAGGGGCTGCCTTCCTTCTTCCTTGGAGTCGCACCAAGAGACCACGCCGGAGACACCCAAAGAGGGGGGGGGGGGGGGGGGGGGGGGGGGGGGGGGGGGGGGGGGGGGGGGGGGGGGGGGGGGGGGGGGGCGAAAATGGAGAAGAGAGGGGGAGGCAAGGGGGGCGGCGGCTTTGGAAGGGCCTTGGCCGAAATCTCCTTAGGGGGGATTATTTTAGGGTTCAATCTCATCTCCTCATTTCTCATAAAAGGCTCCCTTAAATAGGAGGTTACAAACACCATCCAACCATCCAAGATTGAGATGAAATTTCATCAACCCGGATGGTTAAATGCACCCCATCATAAAATGTCTATTAGCACACCAAAAATAAAAAAATATGCCGGAATTAAAATATTACAAGTTTTTAAATTGCGGAAATAAATATAAAACTAAAGCAAGATAATACGAAGGCTTTAGGCATCCTTTGCGCGACGCGGGCGGAGGTTATAATGTTGATTTCCGGGACGCCGAAAGTCCTTGTGTTGTAACATCTCCGAGTCATCCGCATGTGGGGGAAGTGGTGCGGCATCACCGCCGCTTGTTTTGAACCACGCCTCAACAAAAGTTGATGGCAGATTGGAAGTCCCTTCTGCGGACAAGCTATCTGATGCCGCCAACTTCGCGCGTACCACACAGCCCCGGAGACCTTCCTAGGTGAGCACAACTGAACCCCCGCCGCTCAGAAGTTGATGTCGACCAGGCAGAAGTTGATGTCGACCAGGCCGACAAGAGACTCACTCGCGAGGAAGTGAGGCGCATGATCGAGGAGGAATACGGGCATGGGGGAGCCAAGGCACAAACGTACGGCTCCCCATTCACCATATCTCCCTGATAGGTCCACAGGTCCTAGTGCATCCCGTCCAGTCATGGTTCAAGCTCCCTAATTTCAAAATTTTTGATGGGTTGGACGACCCTCTAGAACATTTCAGTCACTTCGTAACTATCATGCGAATCTACAACACTCCAGACCAGCTCCTGTGTCAAGTATTCTTGGCGACTCTGAAGGGACAAGCTCTCACCATGTTCCATTCCCTAAAAGAGGGAGAAATCAATAACTTTGTAGAATTAATCCGGCTGTTCGCAGATCAGTTTATCACCAACCAACGGATCGTTTGGGACCCCTCTTACTTCTCTGGAAATCAGTAGATCGAGGGGGAGTCGAACAGGGATTTCTTCGGACGCTTCTCTACAGAGGCGCAACAAATTCGATCTGGGAGTTGACGACGAGCTCCTGCGCAGTGTTTTCTTTAGAGGGCTCTGACCAGGTAAATTTTACTCGACACTGATGAGGGAAATGGTACCCAGCTACCCCGACCTCGTCCACCTAGTCGAGGATCAGATCGCGGTAGGCGAAGCAATCGAGGCACATCGACAATAGTTCGATGGAAGCTCGAAGAGAAAGGGGGACCATGAGCCACTACTGATTCCCAAGCCAAACGACGAGCATCGCAACAACCCCCCGTTTAGACCAAAGAACTCATCAGCATCAGGACTACACTCTCTTAAATACGACCAAAACGAATGTGTTACTTGCCATCCGCGATAGTAATGCACTTCGCAGGCCCGAGCTACTCGCACCAAATAGGGGAAATCAGTCGCAGTGCTGCGACTTCCATCGCGGGCATGGACACATGACCGAAGACTGCAATCAGTTGAATGAAGAGATCGAGTGCCTTGTCCGTCAAGGTCTCCGCATAATATTCCTGCATAATCTCGTCCTGAACCCTGCATGGATAAGCCAGAGACCTCGGGCAAGGGGGCTCTCCCCTAGTAGAGCGCGCTAAGCATGCACCTCATTTATCAGCAACCTCCCTTTTTCCATTTTCCTATTTTTTTCGCTTTAGCGTAATAAGTCGTGAGATTAAACTAACTTGCATGCTTGTATACTTTGGTTTTCCACAATATTATAAGTGTTTTTGACTCCGTTAATAATACAGGTCTCCAGAAGCAAAACTTTGATGGTTCAGATCACAGAACCCTGGTTTCAACACCAAGCAACAAGCTCTCGAACTTCGGGGAGCACGACTTGTCTATAAAATAAAGCATCTCCCTCTCCTGAGCGATGACCTCCGAAACCTTCTTCAGCAACAAGCTTGTTAAAACTCCCGATAAGGGCAGACAAAAGTCGCTCTACACTACATTCGAGCGTCTACCTCTGGCATCAACGCCGAACGACGACCTCCAGATCCGAACAACCAACCGGTAAGAGCGATAAAACCCTTTATGCTGCACCCGAGCGTGTACCTTCGACATCAACACCGAACGATGGCCTCTGGAACCTTCTTCAGCAACAAGCTTGCCAAACTACTGGTAAAAACGAACACAAATCTCTTTACGCTGCATTCAAGCGTCTGCTTTCGACATCAACGCCGATCGGCGACCTCCGGATCCTAAAAATAAGTTTGTCAACCGGTAAGAGCAGACAAAGGTCCCTCTACGCTACATCCGAGCGTCTACCTCCGACATCAACGTCGAGCGATGTTTTCTGGGTCCGAGCAACAAGTTAACGAACTTGCAAGAGCGGACAATGGTCCCTCTATGCCACATCTGTGTGTCTAACTCTGGCATCAACGCCGAACAACGACCTCCAGATTCGAGCAACAAGTTAACTAACTGGCAAGAGCAAACAAATGTCCATCTACACCACATCCGAGCATCTACCTCCGGCATCAACGTCGAATGATGACCTCCGAATCTGAGCAACAAGTTAACCAACTGGCAAGAGCGGACAAAGGTCCCTCTACGCCACATTCAAGCATCTACCTCCGACATCAACATCGAACGATGACCTCCAGAATTAATCTCACGCGCCATGCTTGCAGATCCCGGTAAGGGCGGACGAGAGTCCCCCTACGCCATCTGAGTTTCTACCTCTGCACGAACATCAAGCGACGAACCCCGACGGTTACACCAAACATCAAGCTCGTAATCGAGCGATGACCTCTGATGCTAACGCCGAGCAGTAAGCTAATAATCAAGTGACGATCTTCAATGCTAATACCGGATGGCGCACTCACAATTGTGGCAACGACCCCTAACGCCAGCGCCAAATGGCACGCTTGAAGCACAAATACCGACTTCCGGTATCCGTGCAAAGCGATAATCTTATAGCCGAACATGACACAAAAATTCGCCTAAGAAAACACACAGTGTCATGCACGAAAAAATGATTCTGACACAAAGTCGAAAAAGGCTCGCACGCCCAGGAATGTGTCGGCAATGGAAAAATTTATGGGTTTACTATTTACAACTTGCGCCCCCCAGAAAATTGGGTGCATTTGATGGAGTTCCCTTAAATTTCACTCGAGTCAGGGGAGTTTTCAAGATCATAACCTCGACCGGATTGCGAAAGTATACCAGCTCGACCGCACAGGCCTCGTATGCACAAGAGCCACGCACATCAGCTGTGCTCGAGCGCCACAGACGCATGCACCCACTCGTCGCGCATACCCAGCAACTGCGAGCCTAGCAGCCGCGCGCTAACATAGGCCGCACGCGTGCTCAGACCGTGCGCGCGCACTCAGGCAGTGCGTGCGGGCGCCCCTGCGCATATACCGATCTTCCGCCTACACCATTCGTCAACGTCGCCTGCCGCCGCCTTCAGCCACCATCGCCTCTGACGAACTGTCCCGGGCCGCCTGAGGGGCATGCCCGCCATTCTCCAAAAAATGGTGATCCATGTGATCAAGATCGTGCCGCCTCATTCGTCGGTTCAAATCTCAAGACAGCGCAATTAACAATGCGCCCCTCAGAAAAACTATAAAAAGACCCATATGCCCTCATTTGAAGACAAACAACCAAGTAAAGAGAAAGAACTCTGAAGGTTTTCTGGCGAAAACTTAGAACTCTGATGGTTTTCTAGCGAAGACATGCAGTTCTCTTGCTCTCCTGCTCAAGCGACCGCTCAAGTGCCTTCTCTGGTGCCTTCTCAAGTGTGGACTTGGCTTTCCACAGTGCCTGCTCCAACGCCTTCTCTAGTGTCTGCTCTCGAAGTCGCTTCTGCGAGCGCCAAGAAAGACTTTGCATCTTTTTTACTTTTAAGTATTGGTAATCAGAGCGGTGACATATCACCATCTCGAATAACCTACAACTTGTAACCTCAAGCAAACTAGTGAAATTGGTCGGAACCGAACCGGCCTTGTGGTTTTTTCTCTTTCTGGGTTTTTCCACCTAAAAAGTCTTGCCGTATCCGCTGTTAGTTTTTCCTTTAATTGTTTGCGCACTTGACTTACTCTCACTCTTGAGCCAAGACGATTCGATTATCCGGACCGGGTATCGTAATTATTATTTTATCTAATCTTAAGTTAGTGACTAACAAATCGAATAAATAAACGTGACTTTGAAAGGATAAGAGAGAGAGTGAGAGAGAGAGTCACGCATGAGACTGCGAGCTGCGGGAGTGTAATCGCGCCATGATACTGTTGCAACCGCATGAAAGAGCCCCGTGTACAGTTACTAAATGGATTAAAAATTGCTATAGAAGTGATTATTTCCTCCCTCCCTCCATCAAAAAATGGATTAAGAACAGAAAAACATTAATTAATCAATTACGAAATCCTTGTGTGTATCATATATCATCATATGCACCAAATGAAATAATTAAATTGTCTTTAAATTTATGTGCTTGTAAGTTGTACCAGGCCTATGTGTGTCCATTGTATTCTTAGCATTGTATTTTAAAAATTTACAGTCTAAAGCTCCGTTTGGCACGACAGTGGCGGTCGTAAACACTGTGGTTATGAATAGTTCTTCATGCTTCATTCACATTTATATTCAAAACTAGTTTTATTTTCTTGGTGTGATCGATCATATCATAACCGTAGTCACGCCAAATATACATTCTTCGACTGTGGCATTTTTGTCCAAACACGCCAGAGTCAAAAGGCGATGCAAAACGGAGCCTAAATGAAATACATGATCTATTTTGTAGCAGAAATGGGATATCTTAAATGAAAATATACAATGTCGTATGTTTTTTTTTAAATAATTATAATTCTATTTATTTATTAAGTTTTAACTAAATAACTCAAAGTTGGTATTTGGGAAAATTATCATAAGAAGATATATAGCTTTACCCACCACTATTTTAAATATGGCAAATTTTACTTTATATTAGAGCGAAGAAACATAATAGGTGCGTAGAACATCCTATGTACCATATATTACCTATTTTAGTATAACTGTAGAGTTTTTTCTATGTATGGGTGGAGTACTATAAAAATGTCTATGTTATATTAATGTCACAATTTTTAACATTATGTTCATATTTGTAATGAATTTTTTGTGCAATATATCTACTTATAAAAATATGTTCATTTTTAATAATTTTTCAGCAAAATTACGATGACATTAAGAATCGAATTCATGACCTTTCACTCAAAAACATGAGGCCGTGTTACTACTAGGTCAATCCTATTTTATTCAAAATTAAATGACTAGTTACAATATATAATATATATAAGAATACAAAATTGTTTTAATTTAATTTCTACCCATACAAAGCAATGGGTGGTGCACCATGTGGTGGGACCCTTCCCCGGACCCTCGCTATGCGGGGATGCTTCGTGCACCGGGCTGCCCTATTTTTAGTTTTTTTTTTGAAAATCAGTGTAAGTTGCCGCCCACTACGAGTCCCTACGTGAATCTGCCCCAGTATATGCATGTGATTGTTGCATGCGCTTTCTCTTCCCCTCTCTTATTTATTTCATCCATCCATGATCCACCCCCCCCCCCCCCCCCCCCCCCCCCCCCTTAAAATGAATAAAATAAGCCCATGTGTGAGTGTATAGGCAAGCATACATATGCATGTTCTTTTTTAAATTAAAAGATCTAATTATTTTCCTTAACATGTAGTCCCTCTCCACAACGTTGTTCCCTTTTTGTATTTATACACAGCTATGCAATAATTACATGTTATCATGTTGTGATTGATGGACGTGGTTCTCATCCTATGTGGATGAGATTATCATATTCGAACACCGCTAGTTCGAGTTTGTTTTGAATAATTTTTGGTGAGACCAAGACACTATTGGGGGCTGAATTTGTTTTAGCCATGTGATCTCATCCAACGGTCTAGATACAGTTTTAGTTTATATATATATATGGTCATTTATAGGAGAAAATTTTGTGTACGTTTAGCATACAATAGTACGTAGAGTCCTTAAATAAATAGAGAGGGGCTTGCTTATTTTTCCCTTCCCTTTCCCGTTTCTTCGCTCCTTTCATTATTTCGGCGTTTCGCTCCCCGCTAAAGCTAGCCGGACGCTGGAGTAGCTTCATCGCCGGAAAATGAGCGGACGGCCGACGGTTAGCTTCTTTATTGTCTAATGGCGGTAGCCTCCCACCTCTTCCGGCGACATTAATCTTCTCCTACACTACTTCTTGCAGCATTCTTTGGGATAGCGAGAGCCGTCGTCGAGCGTGGGCAACTTTGAAACAGGTTCCGGGTCTCCCGCGGTGCTCACTGTAAATCTTCTTATCCTCATGGCGACTGAAACAACTGCAAGTCTTTTATCCTGCTTTATTTTCTAATTAATGCAGTTTTGAGGTGCTGTATGATTTTGTATCTGAGGCTATAAAGTATTTTTGGCAACTGTAATTATGATATATTTTTGAACTGTAAATCTTTATTGAACCTATTATATATAATATATTTTGGATCTGTAACTTGTTAACTGATAATTTTGGATTTCATGTTGGGTTGTAAACCAAATGTAACACCAATTGTTATTATAAGTCTTTTTTGAACCGTAAGTCCAACTGTAATTATAATTCTGTGTGGAATTGTATACTTTATATATGATTCTATAACATTTTTTTGGAACTGTAATTATAATGTATTTTTGAACTGTAAATATTTATCGAAACTGTAACTTGTAAAGTTTGATATTTATTGTAAAATTGTCAACTGATGAATTTGATGTTGGCGTGTAAACCGACTGTAAGTCCAACTGTAATTATATGTGTTTTTTGAACCGTAAGTACCACTGTAATTTAAATTTTTTGAGGAATTGTATATTTTAAATGTAATTTTAAATTTTTTTGGAACTGTAATTTTAAGTTTAACTGTAACCTGTAAAGTTAGATATTTTAGTAAAAATGCTAACTGATGATTTGGATTTCATGTTGTGCTGCAAACCAACTGTAAGTCAAACTGTAATTTTAATTAATTTTTTGAATTATATGTCGAACTGTAATTAAAATTCTTTTAAGAAATGTAAATTTTAACCGTAACCTATCTAATTTGTGGAACTGTAATTTTAAATTTGAACTGTAACTTGTAGAGTTAGATATTTTAGTGAAATTGTTAACAAATGATTTGTATTTGCGCTATAACTCCAACTGTAATTATAATTTGTATTTTAACTGGAAATCTAATTTTTCTTATGTAACTATAATTATTGCTGTAACTGTAATTTTAGTTGTACTTGAAATTTAATTTGTTGTATTTCTTTAAAATGATCCCGTTGTGTTCCCCGTCGTGCATTCGGAGGAAGAAGCTTATAAAATTTACTGTGACTATGCACATCGAATTGGTTTTAGTGTGCGCAAACAACACATTATGTATTGGACGCATACAAGAATAATCAAAACTAGAGAGTATAGTTGTTCAAAAGCCGGAAATAAGCGAATAAATTCATCTCCGAAGAAGTTTCGCAAATTAGATACACGCACTGGTTGTCTTCTTTGTATTCACTTCCATGCTGATATAGATGGCAAAAACTGGACAGTAACAAAGTTTTTTTAGGAACACAATCACCCCCTCGCAACAGAGAAAGAGAGCAATTTATTGAGATCTCGTCGTTCAATATATGAAATGCAGGGTAATCTGCTGAAAAACATGATATGTGCAGGTATTAAACCTGTTGCGGCATACAACTTTATGTTAGACGAAGTTGGAGGGCATGAAAATATTAGTTTTACCAAGACAGATGCTTTAACTACATTCAGTGTGAGAGAACATCATTAATTGAAAGCAGTGACGCTACTTCCTTGCTTGAGATATTACAGGATAAGCAATTAAAGGATAATATGTTTTCATACCATGTCCGAACAGATGAGCTGAACAGGTTAACGGAACTCTTCTGGATGGATGACAATAACAAACTAGATTACGACTGTTTTGGTGACGTTTTGATTTTCGATACCACATATCGAATGAATAAGTACAATCTTGCATGTGCGCCTTTCATTGCCGTGAATCATCATTGACAGAATATCTTCGTAGGAGGAGCTTTCATTGCTGAAGAAACAATTGAGTCATTTATTTGGGTTTTTGAGTCATTATTGAAGTGCGTTGATAGAAAGGAACCAATATCAATTTTTACCGATCAGGATCAAGCTATGTCTACTGCAATTGAGTGAGTGTTCACTCAGACTAGACATTGGTTGTGTCAATGGCACATCTCCAAAAAGGTGCCTTCTAAAGTTCCTAGTTTTAACAATGGCAGTAGTATTCGTGCATTTTTTTTATCACTGTATGTCAAAGTGCGATGGATAAATTGAGTTTGACAGAAATTGGAATGAGATGATCAGTAGAGGAAATCTACAAGAAAATCGATGGTTGAAGGATTTGCACAGTGCTAAGACGAAGTGATCGACCGCTTTTAACAAGGATTTGTTGGACCTTGGAATTTTATCTACCCAAAGAAGTGAATTAGCTAATAATTCCTTACATGGTTGTTCAAAGGGTACTAGTTCTTGAGTTGGGTGTTTTCTTGGTCTAGATAGGCTTGTTGCATCATGCCGCCGGGGTGAGCTTGAGGAGGATTTCAAAAGCAACCATGATGTGGTTACCTTGAAGCACAACACATGTGTCTTACTAAAGCACGCTTCGAAATTATACACTAGAAAAATATATGGAATTTTTGAGAAAACATACACGGCTGGGGCGCTTGGATTATGCATAGTAGATGAAACACGATATGATGATGAACACATGGTGTTTGTAACAAAAAACTGCGATTATTCTGTGAATGACAAAAGACGGTTTGTAAATTTCAACTCAATAATATTTGATTCAGATTATTCGTGTCGAGGATTTGAAACAAGAGGTCTTCTATGTCAACATATTTTAAGAGTCTTCAATTTGAGGAATGTAAAACAAATTCTAATGAAATATGTGCTAAAACGATTCACGATTGATGCAAAAAAAGCATGTACCTTTCGAATATACCATATATTGCAGAGTATGATTCGAATAATATATTCAGGAACCACCTTATGCGTTCTAGTTACAATTTAGCAACTCGCATTGAGAACTACAAACCTGCCAAAATTCATGTTATGAATGAGTTGTTTAAGTACACTGATGAGATGGTGGATAAAGATGAAAGACCACTACAACAAACTGCACCTGTTGTAAGGACTGGAATGTAACTGAAACACAGTTTGTTACTAATAGTTATATTTAGTAACAAAATTTTTTTGTTGTTACAAAAAAGTATTTTTTTGTAACGAATATTTTAAATTTTGTTACAATAATAATTAATTCGTTACTATAAATGTAAGTATTTGTAACAACACTAATGTTACGTTACAAATAGAAAACTTTTCTCACAATAAGTATCAATTGTAACCACATCATGAAAGTTTTTTGTGACAAAGATATTGTCCTTACTAATAGTAATATTTTATTATTAAAGCTTTGTTACAAAAAATATATCATATTTTATTTTCTATTTTTGTACAATTTTATTATCAAAGTTTTGAATTAATTTTTTTTTTGAAAAAAATTAAAAAAAAATTTGTATGTGCGCGACAGTACCCCGCCTCGATAGTTCTCTAACGCGACGACAGTACTCCTACAGCTCGCAAACATCCGTGCGCGGCAGTCGCAGATATTTGGTACTATTGCGACATGTATTTTTGCGCGTACGAGAGTTTTTATAAATCTTTAACTTTTTATAAAAGTGTTTCTGCCTCTCTCCCATGCAGCTCTCTCTCTCTCTCACATAAATGAATGAAATATACGGATAAAAATTTCCCTCCATAAATTTTTGAACAAAACAAAACTAAAAATTAAAATATATTAAATGTAAAATTGAATGCAAATTAATATGACATTAATTTTTAATATAATTTTGGAATTAAAATAAAATCACGCATGAACCCGCGTGCACGCAAATGCACTCTCGCGCGCACGCAAATGCACTCTCGCGCGCACGCAAATGCACTCTCGCGCGCACACAAATGCACTCTCGCGCGCACACAGAAGCACTCTCGTGCGTGTAGTTTTCCTTTTTTTGCTTGAGAGCTAGCGCGTATTGCATGTGTCGGGGCTCAAACACAGACACATGCACACACACAGACACGGACAACCAAAAACACAAACATCCATTTGCGAGCTGTAGCAGTGTCTTTCACGTACGGCCGCCGCCGTTGTCTCCCCTCTCTTCGACGGTCGCCGCCGCCGTCACCTCTCTCTTCCACGGCCGCCGCCATCGTCGTTCTCTTTCTCGGCCGTCGCCGCGCGCCGTTCTCTTCCTCTAGTTTATTAAGTTTTGTCTATTTTCTTCCCTCTCAAACTCACATTAATGAAATATATGGAGGAAAATTTCTCTCCATAAAATTTTGCACAAAACAAATCAAAAAATTTAAAACATATTAATATAATTTTTGAATAAAAATAACGATCGCGCACTGGCCCCGCATGCACGCATATTTTTTCATTGTGCGCATGGGTGAAATAATTGTACCCTTCGAGCGCCCATTTTTCGCTCGAGCACGTGCTTTTCACTCGGATGCGCGTTTTATTTCCCGAGCACACATTTTATTTCTCGAGCACGTGCTTTGCCCATGCTCGCTGACTCTTAGCGGGCTGCGCCCGCATTCGAGCGGGCTGTGCCCGCATTCTACAGTATCAGGTCGGCGACGGCGGACTTTGTCCGCCCCCGGCGGGCTTCGCCCGCAACATATAAAATTTAGAAATAAACGCAAATATGACATTTATTTTTTAAAAGAATTTTAGAATAAAAATAAAGATTGTACACGACCCCCGCACGCATGAAAAGGCACTCCCCTGCGCACGCGCTCCACCTCCGAGCACAAGTGCACGCACGACGCGAACTCGGGATAGCAAAAATGCCTGTTTACTGCCACCAAAAACTTAAATTTAAAAACATAAACTTAAAATATGAAAACACATGTTATATCGATCGCTAGAAAACACGTGGTTTAATGAAAATAGTTCTATCGATTGATAAATAAAACATGTGGTTTAATAAAAATTACTTTTTAAATAAGATATATATATATATATATATATATATATATATATTTTAAATAAGAATTACCTCCGCCCAATTTCAACCGATAGTTCTCGGACGCTCGATCAACTGATAGTGCACAGGAAGCCCTGTTACCCGCGCGACAGTACCCCTGCCTCGATATTGCCCTGTTACACGCTCGATCAACTGATGGTGCTCCTACAGCTCGCAAACCCCCGTGCGCGATCATCGTAGACATGTGGTACTATTATGGCATGGGTATTTTCGCGCGCAGGGGTCTGCGAACTGCAGGAGCGTCATCTTGCTGGGACACTATTGAGGCGAGGGTAATGTCGTGCGGGGCACGAGCGCTTCCTATATATGCACTGTTAATTTGGGTGGAGGTACCGTCGCTGTCGGAGTATTAATGTTAATTTAATTAATTATAATAGTAATTAATAATAAATTTTATTCTGTTATATAACCAACCACATAGACATAGAAACCCACATAATCACACACACACACACACACACACACACACACACACACACACACACACACAAACAAACACAGACACAGATACACATAGAGACACACACATATACACAAGCACACACACACACACAGAGAGAGATACAGACACAGACACACACACACACATGCATACACATACACACATAGACACACACAGAGACACAAACACATGAACACACACAAACAAACACAGACATAAACACACACGCGCACACAACACAAACACACATAGACACACAGTCATACAGACACATACTTACAGACACACAGACAAACATACAGACACGCATAGACACACACATACAATCACACACACGCACGCACACACACACACACACATTCAAACAAACACAGACACACGCACACACAAACAAACACAGACACAGACACAGACACAGACATAGACACAGACACAGACACAGACACACACGCGCACACACACACACAGACACAGAGATACAGACACAGACACAAACACACACACGCTCACACACACAGAGAGATACAGACACAGACACAAACACAGACACACACACACACACATACACACACACACACAGAGAGAGAGAGAGAGAGATGCAGACACAGACACACACGCACACAGAGATACACACACACGCGCGCGCATACACATACACATACACATACACACACACACATACACACACACACATTGACACAGACAGACACACATGGACACATAGACACACACACACACACACACACACACACACACAGACACACACACACAGACACACAGACACACAGTCATACAAACACATACTTACAGACACACAGACACACATACAGACACGCATAGACACACAGACACACATACAGACACGCATATTCACTTAACAAAAAAAAATAGTGACAATAAAATCTATGCAGTTGAAGAAAATATTTTTGATCTTTTTAGTAATAAAAAAAATACTTTAGTGATTGTTAATTATACTTAAAAAAATAGGGCATTGTTAAAGGCAAACCAGAAATGGCCGGCTATCCGCAAACCAATTTCCATGAGTTATTACGCGCCTTTTGAAAATACGCCTTGTACATGCATTTTTAGGAAAAGTGCTCAATACCAAAATTGTAGATCTCGTCGAGATCTACAACTTTCGTGTTGAATACTTTTCCTAAAATTGCACGCAGAAGGCGTATTTTCAAAAATTCGTCAAAAATTCGCTATAGTTACGATCATGGCGGCAATACGCCTTGTGCGTGCATTTTTAGGAAAAGTGTTCAACACGAAAGTTGTAGATCTCGCCGAGATCTACATTTTTGGTGTTGAACACTTTTCCTAAAAATGCATGTACAAGACGTATTTTCAAAAGACGCGTAATAACTCATGAAAATTGGTTTGCGGATAGCCATTTCTGGTTTGCCTTTAACAATGCCCAAAAAATAACTATGCCAATTATTTCATTCCCTCCAATATTTTTTCCCCGCCTTTAATATTTCATTTCACTCCAATGAATTCATACCATGTACCTCATTCCGGTTAGGGCAGGAGCAGATGCGCGCGTCTGCGAAGGCGGAAGGCGGAAGGCTCGTTCCTCGTTAGTTAGTGGTAGAATCCCCTCAAATCCTCTCATCTCCCTCTCCACTCCCGTCGCCTTGACGACACCGACTCGAAAACCTTTGGGATCCTACACCGCAGTCCAGGGTATTTCCCAGGCTTCTCTGCGATTTTCGTCTTCCAGCAATCCATGCGATTTTCGTCTTCCAGCAATCCATGCGATTTTCCTCTTCCAGCAACCCGTGCGATTTTCATCTTCCAGCAACCCATGCGATTTTCCTCTTCCCTTTCTCTTCTGGTTCTGGTAACCCCTAACCTAATTTTCATTTTTTTTATTTCTTTACTTCTCCCTTAGCATTTTTTTTAACCTTCGCAGTGGTGGGTGTGATCAAGCTCGCTCTTCACGCGGGGAAGGCCACGCCGGCGCCGCCAGTCGGACCTGCGCTGGGATCCAAGGGTGTGAACATCATGGCGTTCTGCAAGGAGTACAATGCCAAGACCGCGGAGAAAGTTGGCTATGTGATTCCCGTTGAGATTACGGTCTACGATGTGAGCAATTCATTCGCTTTCCTTTCTGAAGAGTTTCTTCCTTCTTTTCCCTTTTGTTTGGAAGACTCTGTGATGTGTAATTCTCTTCTTCTTCTATGCTGAGCAGGATAAGAGCTTTACTTTTGTATTGAAAACTCCTCCCGCCTCAGTTCTTCTTCTCAAGGCCGCAGGTTTGAACTTTCTTTTACTCCCTCAAGTGTTCTTTCATTGTTTTGCACTGAATATAAGCTTTCATTAGTGAAGTTCTACATATGATTAGTCTGTTTTATTTACATATTTGTTACATTAGTTCAATAGAATCAAAAAAGATTTTACAAAACTTTTTAATCTCTACATGCTCGCCCAATCCCCCATCTCCCCAACTAGATTTTGAAGCTACATGCTCGCTCAATCACACTGCTTTTCCTTATTACTGCAGTCGCAGAGCTCGAGCGCCTTCCCCCTCGCTCTTGGTTTGCCGATCCGACGGGCAGCAGCAGTAGCAGCAGAGAAGGGAATTGAAGGTAGTTCATGTATAATTATCTGCATCAAATTTTGTTGCAGGTTGTCCCGTAGAAGACATGTCAAGCCCTCCAATTTAGAGAAAGAAGTTGCTGGTTGTTCCAGATCGCAAGGCACAATATTACCAATTAAATCAACTTTGATGCAATTTAGCTGTTGTAATTTTAATTATCAGTCTAAATATCACAGTGCTAATTATCCATTGCGCCATATTGTAACTGATACAGCTGCATATATAGCCACATCAATAAACCATGTAAATTGTATTACTACCTAGGTCACAGGAAACGCCAGATAACATGGGCAACAGTCATATTGTATTAGTTTTCTATAAATACCAGAACAAACATTGTAAGCGGATTATACCTGATAAATGAAAGTACTTAGTTTATCTGAATAAATACTTTCTACTTATGTTAGATTAGTCTTAGCATAAGTTCTTATTCATTATCACTATTATGGAAGGATGCAACCTTTCCCCCAGCATTACTGTTCCGCTGCCAGCTTCCCCGGCGAAGCCCTGAAACAGAACTGTTCTGTTTCAATAGTGCAGTAATTTTGAATTGAAAGAACCTCCTGAACTTGGTTATTGTTTGTGCTAGGGGAGATAGATAATGATTGATATCCTTCGTAGAGGGGAAATACGACTTCACTAATGTTGCATGAAACAGGAAGCCAATTGTTATTAATATTCAGTTGCTCCAATTTTTTAACATGCATTTTGTTTCTGATGTAGGAAAATCTGTTTATGATGATGGAGTTTTAGCAATACTGGATCACCTTGTTTGAAAGTTGCATCAATCCTTTTAACTTCAGCTACTGATTTCATTAATTGTTGTGATTTTGCCATAAATAACACTTTTCACTTGAGTAATAATGTCTTTAAGCTGATGTGGCCAGATGGTGGCTGGAGAGTGCTTCGGCTGCCATCTGAGTTCCGGCGAACTGCACATGATTATTTTCTGCATTAGTTTTGACATTTTTTTAATCAATTAAGGCTGTGATGAGTTTAAATAGATACCATCAAACTCTGAAGGTATCTTCAAAAAAAAAAAGATCTATGTCGAGGACATTCGATCATTCTCTGAGCCTCCGTTACAACAATAAGTTTATGCATGTTTTTTTTTAAATCTGATTCATTTTAAGCTTACAAAGGCAATAAATTAGAGTCTCTGCTGCGCTTCTCATTAATAGCGTAATCAGCGCTGTACATTGCCAAGATGGAAATCGGGTGAGATTCTGGCAGTTGCTCTTCTATAGTTCTTTTGCATTTACATTGCATTTTATCTCTTCCCAATATATACATTATATCTCTTCCCATTTACATTGCATTTTCATTGATTTTCTAGAAAAAATATGTTTGAGCTTGAGCTCGACCGCTCATCGTCGTTGATGGGGCAGAAGAAGCCACTAGGGATGCAGGGGAGCTCGAGAACTAGAACTCGGTCAGTCGCCGACCCTGCCATCTCGCAACAGGAGCTTGTCAATCAAGTGAGCTCTTCAAATCGATTATGGTTTATTTAAACATGATCCAGAAAATGATGTTTTTTCAAGCATGTTCTATTTGTGCATAAAGAAATTATCATTTTACATACCTTTTGCTCTTTGCATCAATGCAGCAAAGCTTTGCCGAGCCTAAAATCATGTCCAACCTAAAATTATTGGGAAAAAATGCTTTTCAGATAATATGATCCACAGTTTGCATGTAATTAACTTTATTATATTTGTAGTAATTTATTTTTGTCTTGAATTTAATATATATTTGGATCTTAGTCCTACTTGATTGCTGAATCTAATATCAATTTTATTCATACATTTTAGGATCGTGTAAGGACTGAAACTTACGGGAATGCAATCCGACAACATCAAAGTTCAATAGCAGGGAAAGTAAGTAATTATCCTGTAGGTTTTGATTTTATCTTCAACGTTAAGATCTAAATTTGATATTTGAGGTGAAAACTTTAGTTTGTTTTATCTTATGAGTATTACCCATCTTTTGAATCTTATTTCCCCTGTAACCCCATTGTACGATCATTTTTAGCTCTGTTGGTTCTCTTTTAATTGATTTCTGTTTGAGTGATATGCTTTTCGTCGAAGCTTTTGAAGTATATTTACATGACTAATTCCTCTACAGAATGCTTTAAGTGCAGGACATGATTTATATTTATATGATCAGTCCCAGTCTGCTTATTGCTTATGCAAATTATTGTTTCAAGTTGATATTACTTATTGTTGAATATTTGATGGACAAACATATAATTGGGAAACTTATTTGTATTAATCTATCCATCAACATTTAATTGATGTTCTCTTTGCTTTAATTTGACTAGTACTCATTTATCTAATACTTTAAAATCAATTGCGGTTTCTGCTCTCATTTATTTGTAGGGTGATCTTAATTGCTCTCTTTTATTTGTAGGGTACTCGAGCATTGACCGGCAAGTGACGAAAGATTCATTAGTCAGAAAGTGATGGACGATTCATTTTTCGAAAAATGACGAAAGATTTATTAGAAACATGTTGATCTTGTAATGTAATATTGTATTATTTTAGAAGAGATGATAATAACTTGTACTCTATGTAATACTTTTTGGCGTGAATAAATACATGTTGATCTTGTTACGAAATATTAAATATATGTGTTTTCAAGATTATTATTTGTAATAAAATCTCAGGTACACAAAATAGAAATGGAATATTTTTGATATATAAATGAATTGGCTGTAGTAAGAAGAATGGAAAACAAATGTAACGTTTTTTTCGTTACTATTGTTTAATCTATTGTAACGAAATAATGTTTATTATACTTTATTGTAACGAAGTTATTTTATTTTTAGTGAGGAAAAAAAACATTTGTAACGAAATAGTTTTAATCATAACTATTTTTTTGTGAGGAAAAAATAACATTCGTAACGAAATAATATTTATTGTGACCAATTTATTGTGAGGAAGAATCTCTTTTTGGTGAGAAAGTATCATTTGTTACAATTACTTTATTTGTAACGACATGCATACATTCGTTACAATAACCTTTAGCGTCGAGCTTTAGAGGAGGACTGTTACTTAAAGTTTTTTTCGTTACCAAAGAGTTTTTGTAACGAATTTTGGCACTTATTGTAACGAATTAGGTCCTTACTATAAGTGCAGTTTGTTGTAGTGGACAAAAGAAAGGATTTGTAGAAGAGCAAAATCCTAATAAGCCACCAACACTTCCAGATCCACCAACCAAGAGGCGAAAATGTGAAAGAAATGCTCGTCAGAAAGACCATTGGCAACAACAGACCAAGAGTACACATAATATTTATAATTTTCATTCTAAAGA
Organism: Dactylorhiza incarnata; assembly: GCA_033032865.1. NCBI lineage: Eukaryota > Viridiplantae > Streptophyta > Magnoliopsida > Asparagales > Orchidaceae > Dactylorhiza > Dactylorhiza incarnata. The sequence goes on from JAWHQI010000067.1 coordinate 1,973,754, forward strand.
TAAAATCATTTCGTAATGTGTTTCATTTTTACAAGATGATTTATAACTATCATTTATCTAAATGATTCTCAACATGTTGCAGGGAAAAAAACTTCGGGCCGAAAAAGGGATATCATTGTTGATGAAGACCCTGGGACGAGGACCGAGTTGAACTTTATGGGAGATTGCAGTTACAACAGACATTCAACGCCACCTGGAGCGTCCAATTGTTTGCAAATACAAGATGACTACCTCACGAATCCTACTATAATAGTTTCTTTTCTAGTTGAAAACTGCAGGTGCAAGGTTTTTTGCGATGGATTTTCGGCCTAACTTCACATTCTGAAAAAACAAGTTGTCTTTATGTTACTATATATCTTAAATCAGTACTGTGGGTTTGTGGTGTCTCGCATCCTAAAAAATAGCATGATATCATACAAAAAAAATCAAAAAAGTGACATGAAGGTTTGATGATTACAGTTATAGTTGTAAATTACATGTTTATTTACAACTGTAAATGTAACTATAAATATAAAGTTATCCCGCAAAATTTAGCAAAAAGAGATTCAAAGAGGCGAGCTCTCAAATTCAACAGCTCATTCATCGATGTCAAGTAATACGAAATAATCACGCATTAATACAGCAAAGAGAGTAGAAATTCAAAGTAGTACACAAGGAGGAAGATGTTAACCAATCAAATAGCAAGAGATTAAGATACGCATGTTATTTGTTGAATTGTAATTATCCTTTAATTTTGGACTGCAATATTTAACTGTAATTAAAATGTTTTTTAAAACTGTAATTGTATACGGTAATTTTTTGAGCTGTTGGTTAGACTGTAAATTAAAAGTAATTTGTACAATAACAGAGCTAATTAATGTAGTAATTGTTATAAGCCTTTTTATGGTGAAAAATAATAGCACATGGTACGTTAATAACTTCTTTTTTTAGTTGAAAACTCCAGTGCAAGGATTTTGCGATGAATTTCCGGCCTAACTTCACATTCTGAAAAAACAAGTTGTCTTTATGTTACTATATATATCTTAAATCAGTACTGTGGGTTTGTGGTGTCTCGCATCCTAAAAAATAGCATGATATCATACAATAAAAATAAAAAAAGTCACATGAAGGTTTGCTGATTACAGTTACAGTTGTAAATTACATGTTTATTTACAACTGTAAATGTAACTATAAATATACAGTTGTCCCGCAAAATTTAGCAAAGAGAGATTCAAAGAGGTGAGCTCTCAAATTCAACAGCTCTTTCATCGATGTCAAGTAATACGAAGTGATCACACATTAATACAACAAAGAGAGTAGAAATTCAAAGTAATACACAAGGAGGAAGATTTTAACCAATCAAATAGCAAGAGATTAAGAGACGCATGTTATTTGTTGAACTATAATTATCCTTTAATTTTGGACTGTAATATTTAATTGTAATTAAAATGTTTTTTAAAACTGTAATAGTATACTGTAATTTTTTGAGCTGTTGGTTGGACTGTAAATTAAAAGTAATTTGTACAATAATAGAGCTAATTAATGTAGTAATTGTATTAAGTCTTTTTAGGGTGACAAATAATAGCACATGGTACGTACTACCTATAAATAATTTATATATTTTTGTAAATTACGGTAGCAAAAAATTTCTACAAAAGTTTTGAACATTCAGCAAGTTCAAATAATTTTATTACTCAACTAATTTTAGCAAATGTTGCAATTAAATCAACTGCAATATAGCAAGATATTTACAGATGTTCACTAATCAAATAACAAATGTAGCATGTTCAAATAATGTTACACGTCAAGTAATTTTAGCAAATGTTGTAATTAAATCAACAAAAATTTCAGCACGGAATTTTGAGGTCTCAGCTGGCTAATGATTACATTCCTCCCATGACATTTCTTGCGTTGATACAACCGCCTCCGTAAATTTCAGAACAAATACCCCATAGTCTTCACCATTTTCCTACTGAGGCAAGCCAGGAAATTCTACAATTGGCCAATTTGTAATGTCGGCTGAGAGTGCTCTATTTGCCTCTTCATGGAGTAATTTTACCTTCAACATAACTAAGAATAAAAAAAATACAATAAATGACTTACAAGTAATAACATTACCAAAGTATAAACCATAAGAAACAGAAAAGTTACAACTGGAACATTGAATTGAAATGTAAAAAAAAATAGCAAATTTTTTGTTTGACACTAACATCTAATAACCATATAGCTAGAACTGCAAATATGGTCTTTAACGTTACTGTAAGCATATAAAAATGAGCAAACACAAATATTTACAATACATGACTTACAAATGACAACATTACAAAACAATGAACCATAAGAAACAAAAAATTATAGTTATATTTTAAAGTGTACTTATTCTTTAAATTTTAACTGTATGGAAATAGACTAACAAAACAACAACAACAATATATCTGCCACTGTAGTTTACAAGTTACAATGTGAACTGTAATTATATATACAACTACAATTACAACTATAATTTTATCAAAAAAATAATTGTAATTGCAACTGTAATTATACCTAAAAAGCAAACTATAAGCAGCTACAAATGAGCAATCGCAAGTTCATTGTAAAAACTAAATAAAATATTGGTTGGAACTACCATTTACAATCCAAAAGGACTTACAACTGCAAAAATAAGCTTTAATAAAACTGTAAGCATGTAGTGTACAAAAGAAAACCATAAAAAGGGGAGAACTAAAACTGGAATCGTAATAAGAAATACAAAAATGGAATCGTAAGTAACAAAACTGTAAAATAAGGTCATAACAAAACTATAAGCATGTACACACAGCAGGAAATGTAAGCATCAATTTAATGCAAGATTTCAAAACATTTTTTCTACGTTTCCTGCAAGTAACAAATACACCGAAAAACTACCTTTATGAAAATAAGAAAAAAAAATCCTGCTGTTGCCGGCGGGAGAATCCAACGCTACAAGTAAAAAAGGGAAAATGGTAGGCCGGACGAGAATCCAACGCTACAAGTAAAAAGGGAAAATGGTAGGCCGCCGACGGGAGATTGGAGAGTTTATACACCTTTACTGCAACATTGTATCAAGGAGGGAGGTGAGGGAGGAGAACCTGCTGTTGCCGGCGGGAGCGAGGGAGTCGCTCGCTCTCAGAGAGCAGGTAGGTCGTCGACTCAAAAATCGCGAGTTTTTCGCCTTGAAGAGAGCAGCTACCTCGCCGAGACTCAAAAGTCGCGAGGTTTCCGCCTTGAAGAGAGCAACTAAGGGGTCGAAACTCAAAAGTCGCTGGGTTTCATTTCCGACAAAAGCTAAATAAGAAGCCACTATTTATTTAAGGATGATAGAACGGTACACGTACACAAAATTTTCTCCATTTATAGAGACCTCCCCTTGAAGTTTGCATAATTGCAGGTTGCACACCTCTAATTCCAAATTACAACTATCTCTCATTTAAGTATCTCAGGTTGGCAAACAACCACATTTCATACAAAACTATAAAAGTAATGATAAAATGACCACAATACTCATTTAAAAAGAAGGTATAATCGAGCCCTAATCAGCACAGGTAGAGAGTGTAACACGCTAACACCTCACAAGTATTTACCGTATATTATGGATCTAGTCGAGCCCCACAACAGACAACACACACAAACTAGATATTATAAAATGGTAATAATTATTTAAAACAACATTCACATCTCAAAGTCTATATAAACGAGCACAAGCATATGAGTTTGTTTACTCAAATATGAGCATCCGCACCTAATACAATAAAGGAAACACATGGTTCCCTTTTATAGCCTTACAATCATCCATAGAAAAATACATTGAAATATAAAGTTTAAGGCATGCAGGACCAGTACATGAAATCAAATATGAACATCCTCATCTAATACAATAAAGAAAACAAAGGGTTCGATCTTAGAGTATTACGATCATGCATAGAAAATACATTGAAATATAAAGTTAAAGGCATGCAAGCTGAGTACATGAAACAATAAAATACTAAACATGATATGCGGTAATTTCTTTTTATTTTAATATCGTCTTTGGGCTTGGCCCGCCATGCTCTGACGCGCTCTAAGCCATCTACCATCAAATTGCATGAGAGTAAATGAGGGTCGGTCATGAGCTCACCACAAAACGCATAACAACGAACCCCTCTGGCTGTCCTAAAGGAGACTGAGGTGAGCCACCTCAATCCTTGCAAGTGCGCAAACATGAAGCAGGCAGTATGTAACACAAATAGAGTAATGAACATCAATTGCTTTAAACATGTGAAGGTTCAGGCGTCAAACACAGACTAGGTTGAGCAAGTAAAATAAGTGAGTCTAATATGCAGTATGAATGATGGTTGAGATCATCCAGAGACTCACCACAAACCCCTAACATTGTCTAGGTAGCATAGCATATATACAATCATCACATAGATTGGCACATTCATGGCCACACAATCACAAGACTCAAAGCACATACCAAAAATGTTGAAACCAGAAACTGGTCTCTTGTGGAGCTCGGGGCCCTCAACAGGTTGAGGGGCGACTAGCACTTACTTGTCTCTTGGGGAGAGCAAGTCGGGGTTCCAGAACTCAACACAGAACCTTAAACTCAGCAGGGAGGTCCCACCGCACACCCGGAAGATCTTTAGATTGCTTCCCCTCCTAAGCCAAAGCTGAGGCCCGGGCACCTTGGAGAGCTCAGGGGAGTCTCGGCAAGGATAACCAGAGGAGAGAGAAGCTTAAAACCGGCGTCCTCTCCAAAGGTGCCCTTTGGGTCTTATTTATAGTTTTTCTGAACTGGTCTGCGAATAGCGGAACTCCGCCTTTTAAACTTACTATACGCACCCCAATTTGGCCTGCCAATAGCCAAACTCCGCTGTTTGAAGGGGCTATATGCAGACCTCCAGGGGCAAGAGGGTAATTCTAGCTTCTAACCCTCCCTAAAAAAAGGGGGGGGGGTCTGCGGGACTACTCGAGTTTCTGGGTCTCGCTCGCTTTAAGCGAGAACACCTGCCCTCTCTGCGACCTCGCGGGTCTCGCAGAACCTGTGGGACGCGCCACGCTTCCCGTCAAGGATTCGGGCGAGACCGATGTTGGTACTCTGGTCTCGCCTCCTTATAGCTGCTGAGAACATGTAAGTGGCAATCTCGCCTATGCTCCCTGGAAGACTGGCTTTGCGAGTTCTAATGGGAGGAGCCGGGCGAACCCCGGGTTGTACACAATCCCCGCTCTTTGCGAGTTTAACCTGAGCTCGCAAAGAATCATCCAACCCTAGGGTGTTCGTCTGGCGACAGCTGTCTTGTCAGGAATCTTTCTGTGGGTCCCATCGCCTGGCTATAAATACCACCCGAGCTGAAGTGTCTTCATTGTTCTTCTCCTCCCCATCCTTCTCTTTACTGTAGCTGTCCTCCGATGCCTCTCTCCAAGGAAATGGAAGCTCGCCTGAAGGCCTCCAAGGCACAGGAGATGGCGATGATGATGAAGCCACCGGCGTGGATGAATCGCTCGTCTCCCTCTCCTATGCCGAAACTGAAAAAAGCAAAAGCCGCTCGCCGATTGGGAGAAGATACTGTCGACATCGAGTCCTCGGCAAGCGAGAAATCCATCGAGAAGGTAGGGATTATTACTCTTCATGCGAGATCCTTCGACTGTTACTTCTAAACTTCGCCTCTGCAGGTCAGCGAGACTGTCAAGGACATTGGCGGGCCCTCGAACGAACCGCCCACTACCCCTCGGGTAAATGCGAATACTACTGGCGAGAATCCTCTTGGTACATTATTTGGTCTCGCCTCTTTTATTGGAATTATATTATTCGATGGCGTCTCCTTTCTCATCTTATCTTTTACTTTTTGATTGCAGCCTCGCCCCCAGCGAGCCCGGGGGAACAGGGTCAGCGAACTCCTTCCCCCAGACGCTGGGATGTGACAATCCCGGCACCAACCTTTGACCTTCTCGCCAATCGAGACTCAGGCGGCTCGCACCCGCCGAATGTTCCTCTTGCTGATGCAGCGAGATATCCCCTTGGAAAGGGAAAAACTCATCGGCCTTACTACGGTACTTCTTTCGATTCCCCACCCGGTTCTTCTCGCCGTCCCAGGGTAGACCTTCTCGCCTTTCCGCTTTTTACTCTAACTTATCTTTCATAACCTCGCGTACGACCTTTCTTTGTTAGACGACGAGATTCAGCTTACCGACTCCGAATTCGGGGACGACGAGGTGTCCCCTTTTCCCGAGCGGGTGGAAGATTTCCTGGGCGATGCGCGAGAACCCGAGGTGATGAGACGACGGACTGCGGAACTATTCCAAAAGCAAAACCAGATGTTGCAGGACCTCAACATCCAGGCGAGAGTGGATAGGCTGGCTGCGGAGGAAAGACACGCGTCCCTGATGGACGAATGCGACAAACTCCGTGCGGCGATACCCCACGACCCTGATGAATGCGAGGCCTCTCAGGAGACGCTCATAGCGAGGATCAGGGATCACGCCCAATTGATCGACCGCGACGCCCGCGCTGCTGCTGAATTCCACAATTCCCGGAGGCCGCCGAGGAGGGGGCCGCGAGGTGGTGGTAGATGGCAGTGGCTGCCCTACTGACCCCGCGATTTTAGGTTCCCTCTTTCATGAACAATTCGCTTCTGCTTTTATTGCAACAATCTCGCTAGGCTATGGTCTTTATTGATTCTCGCTCGCCACGAGCATCAGACAACTTATTAACTATGTTATCGCTCGCGGCTTTTATAATGCCGCTTTTCCTTTACCTTGTTCCCGCATGCCTGTGATATTTCCGCTTGCAAATCATTTTATTCTAGCTAATCCTGCAAATTGATCTCGCTCGCCAATGATTGGCGAAATAATTTTGTTTGGTGTCCCAGTGATGTGACGTTTTGTCTGACAGCATCCCGGCGCTTGGGCTTCTTCCCGCCATTTTCATTTTTCTATAAATAGCCTCCCCATTAATATCATTTACCTACCGCCTTCCTCTTCTCCTAGTTGCAGAGCTCTCGTCAGCTTTGTTCTCGCCTCCTTCTACACTTGTTCTCGCAGGTACGCGTGATGGTGAAGACCTCGAAAGAGCTTCCTGAGGCGGAAGGCCGGCTGAAGTGTGCTTGGGCTTACTGCGAGCACGACTTCTTCCACTGCAATATGAGCGAGGAAGAGTATCTCTCCTCCATCGCCGACTACATTCCTACTGAGTTCACCGCCCGCCGGCCCGAGAAGGGCGAGGTGATTAACACCCTTCGGGCCGATGAGATCGCCATCCCGATCTCGCACTTCGCCGTGGTCCTGCGACTTCCCCTCTGGCCCGAGGTTCGCCAGGTACACCTCCTTCCCTCCTTCATCACTCTTGCGAGATTGATCTCGCTTGCTTCAATTTTCTTTACGTGGCTTTTTAGGTGCTTCGGCACTATGGAGTTGTTCTCGGCCAGCTCACCCCTAACGCGATGGCGGTGATCACGGGGTTCGCCTGCTTCATGCGCGAGGAGCGAATCGAGTTCAGCCTTCCGGTTTTCCGGAAGCTGTTCTCGTTTCGCGCCTACTCCGAGGGCACGGTCTACTTTGTGGGGTCGGGCTGCAGGGTCATCGAGACCGTCAACAAGGCCCACTTCTGGGCCCAGAAGTTCCTCCTGGTAAAGGGGAATTTCGGCAACATCCCGATCTCGCCCATCCAGTATAACGACACCGTCTACCGTCCTCCACCTCTGGGCGGCCACGATGCCGACCTCTTCCAATTCTTCCAGAAGAAGAACTTCGAGGTGGTCCATCTCCGCCGCAACGTCGACAAACTTTCACCGGTTCTTCCCGGGGAAGGTAATGATCTCGCCCCCTTTTTTGCTTTAATTCTGATTTCCGCCATTCTTTCTAACACAACTCTTAACAGGTGAGCGAGACATCCCCCTCCACCCACCTTATGCGAGCAACATTAAACCCTCCGCCGATCTTGCTCTCGCAACCATGGGAGCGGCGGCCTGCCGAGAAGGTACCCCCCAACTGCTATCACCTCTAAGAAGAGGTCGGGGGCTTCAGGCAGCCAGCCTTCCCGCCAGCCTACTTCAAAGAGGTCCAAGACAAACGAGAGCCTGCGCGCCTCCGTAAAGGGAAAGTGTCCGGCCGAGCCCTCGGGTCCTGGGATCGACGATTCCTCACTCCCCGAGGATCTGGAGGTCGAGCAAGCCGAGGCCATCGCTAGGACCTCGGCACCGCCAATTCCGTCGAATCATCTGCATTTCGGCCTTGGCATGCGAGCCCGAGATGAAACCGGCGAGCGCCTGGTGCGCTGGAATGAAGAGGTCAACCGGATCGACGTCACCTCCCTCCTTCCTACTTGGGTAGAGGAGGGCGTAGCGACTTCCCACGCCTTCAATTTCTCCTTCGTCATGTATGGCCGCGAGGACGCCGCGGCCTACAAGGACGCAACCGCACGGGGTCTCGCCTACGAGAGCTCGAGATCTCAATTGCGGGCAATGGAACTTGCCCATATGACGAGCAGGAAATGTCTGGAGATGGAGCGCGAATGCGCGGGACTGGTCGAATCCCTCAGGGTTTCCGAGGTGAAGGTCGACGAGCTAAAGGAAAAGTTGGCCACCGCCGAGACCGGAGTGGTGAGTCGTTCGTTCTATAATGTTATCCCTGACTTCCTAACTTCTTCTCATACTAAGTTCGTCTACAGGATGCCGAGATGGCTAGGCTCTCGGACGCTCGGGTCCTGAGCTTGGAGGGCGAGGTCGCCGCGTTGAAGGCACTCAACTGTGAGCTTGCTCGGGCTGCCGTTCCCCCTTCTCCTCGCCGGTTAAAGGAAGAGAAGCGAGATCGCGACGAAGCGCTCCGGGTAGAGTCCACGAATGCGGCACGCTTCGTCTTCCAGGCCATGAAAGGTGCTGGGTTGCTGGTTGCCGAGGTCGAGAGCGTGACGGTCGAGGATATCGTCCCGGAGCTCTTCAGGCCGCTCCCGCCGGTGAAGGATGGCGACGACGACGGGGGGTTCTTTGGCGAGGCCTAGAAGGCGATCTTTATTTTATTTTTTGATATATAAACTTTTTTGGGGTTGGCGAGTTCGCCGCCCATTGTAACTAAAACTTCTTCTTTGGAAAGGAATTTTTGCGCAATGCTTTCTTACTTCGCTACGCATTCTCTCTGTTTTTATTTTTACATCAGTTGATGCATGTGTCGGGGAATCCGTTTATTTTATAAGCGCCGAGGACTTTCCTTCTCGTCCAGCGAAAACCTCCTTAAGCTTCAGTCTATACGTCTTGGGGATGAAAGTCCCCGTTCTCGCTCTAGTCTCGTGCCGAGGACTTTCCTCCTCGCTAGGACGAGAAGTCGCCCTCGCTTTTGAAATATTTTAGTCCAAATACATTTTCCTCGTTATTTATGCCGAGGATCCCCCCTCTCGTCTAGCGAGAAGTCGTCCCCTTATTTTCGGAATATTTTAGAGACCCAACACTTTTTTTATTATTTCGCGCGAGGACCATCCTTCTCGCCCAGCGAGAGGTCGCCCTCTCCTTTTCCGAAATATTTTAGAGACCCAACACTTTCTTTTCATTATCTCGTGCCGAGGACCTTCTTTCTTAAGATCCAACATCTTCCATCCCGTCAGCCTCTCCGCGAGATCAACCGGCCCTACCAGCTAATGAGAGCCTGGCAGCGGGATCGTCCGGGGCAATCCAGCACAAAGAGTCTATCACCTTGCCAGCCTCTCCGCGAGGTCAACCGGCCCTACCAGCTAATGAGAGCCTGGCAGCGGGATCGTCCGGGGCAATCCAGCACAAAGAGTCCGTCACCTCGCCAGCCTCTCCGCGAGATCAACCGGCCCTACCAGCTAATGAGAGCCTGGGAGCGGGATCGTCCGGGGCAATCCAGCACAAAGAGTCTGTCACCTCGCCAGCCTCTCCGCGAGATCAACCGGCCCTACCAGCTAATGAGAGCCTGGCAGCGGGATCGTCTGGGGCAATCCAGCACAAAGAGTCTGTCACCTCGCCAGCCTCTCCGCGAGATCAACCGTCCCTACCAGCTAATGAGAGCCTGGCAGCGGGATCGTCCGGGGCAATCCAGCACAAAGAGTCTGTCACCTCGCCAGCCTCTCCGCGAGATCAACCGGCCCTACCAGCTAATGAGAGCCTGGCAGCGGGATCGTCCGGGGCAATCCAGCACAAAGAGTCTGTCACCTCGCCAGCCTCTCCGCGAGATCAACCGGCCCTACCAGCTAATGAGAGCTTGGCAGCGGGATCGTCCGGGGCAATCCAGCACAAAGAGTCTGTCACCTCGCCAGCCTCTCCGCGAGATCAACCGGCCCTACCAGCTAATGAGAGCCTGGCAGCGGGATCGTCCGGGGCAATCCAGCACAAAGAGTCTGTCACCTCGCTAGCCTCTCCGCGAGATCAACCGACCCTACCAGCTAATGAGAGCCTGGCAGCGGGATCGTCCGGGGCAATCCAGCATAAAGAGTCTGTCACCTCGCCAGCCTCTCCGCGAGATCAACCGGCCCTACCAGCTAATGAGAGCCTGGCAGCGGGATCGTCCGGGGCAATCCAGCACAAAGAGTCTGTCACCTCGCCAGCCTCTCCGCGAGATCAACCGGCCCTACCAGCTAATGAGAGCCTGGCAGCGGGATCGTCCGGGGCAATCCAGCACAAAGAGTCTGTCACCTCGCCAGACTCTCCGCGAGATCAACCGGCCCTACCAGCTAATGAGAGCCTGACAGCGGGATCGTCCGGGGCAATCCAGCACAAAGAGTCTGTCACCTCGCCAGCCTCTCCGCGAGATCAACCGGCCCTACCAGCTAATGAGAGCCTGGCAGCGGGATCGTCCGGGGCAATCCAGCACAAAGAGTCTGTCACCTCGCCAGCCTCTCCGCGAGATCAACCGGCCCTACCAGCTAATGAGAGCCTGGCAGCGGGATCGTCCGGGGCAATCCAGCAGAAAGAGTCTGTCACCTCGCCAGCCTCTCCGCGAGATCAACCGGCCCTACCAGCTAATGAGAGCCTGACAGCGGGATCGTCCGGGGCAATCCAGCATCATTATTTGCTGCTTGGAACTCACGATTAGTATAAAAACAACGCCCGCAAAAGCAATACATAGGAATCAATATATTCAAGAACTTCATGGATAGAAACGTTTCAAGTCATCCCCACTCCTGGCTCGGCCGAGAGGCTCCCCTTCCACATCCCGGAGGTGGTAACCTCCCGACTTCAACACTTCACTCACAATATATGGGCCTTCCCAGTTAGGATTGAGCTTACCCACCGCGGCTCCCCTTCCGGCCGCATCAACCTTTTTTAGTACCAAGTCCCCTTTCTGGAAATGCTTTACTCGTATATGCTTGTCAAAGTATTTGGCCATCCGCCTTTTTACTTCCTCCTGCCTGATGGTGGCCAAGTTTCGGAGTTCCTCCACTAGGTCCAAGGACAACCGTTGGCCTTCCCCGTTGTTTGCCATCCATTCTTCATCCCCTCCTCCTGCGGCGGCCACCCTAGGCGACTTGACTTCAAACTCCACCGGGATGACAACCTCAGATCCGTGGGATAGTTTGAATGGGGTCTCTCCGGTGGCCGTGTTCGGGGTGGTCCTCAGAGCCCAGAGGACCGAGGGTAGTTGCTCCACCCAACTCCCTCTGAGGTTTTCGATCTTTTTCTTGAGGAGGTTCACTACAATTTTGTTCGCCGCCTCTACTTGCCCGTTACTCCTTGGGTGGTGGACCGACGCGAACCTGAGATCTATGCCAAGTTGAGTACAGAAACTGACGAACTCCTCGCTGGCGAATTGCGGTCTGTTATCTGTGACAATGGCTAGAGGAAGCCCGTGCCTGCAAATTATCTCACCCCAAACAAAGTTCCTTACCACTTGAGAGGTTACCTTGGCTAGCGCCTTCGCTTCGATCCACTTGGAAAAGTAGTCGATCATCACTAGCAAAAATCTCCTTTGACCGCTCGCCTGGGGGAAAGGTCCCACCAGGTCTAATCCCCAGACTGCAAATGGCCAAGGGGCCGTGATCGTTCTTAGCCTTTGAGCTGGGAGGAGTTGGAGAGGAGCGTAGAGTTGGCACTTAGAGCACCTCCTGGAGAATTCGGCCGCATCCTTGCTGAGGGTGGGCCAGAAATAACCTTGCCTCAGAACCCTTCCTTCCAGGGTTCTGCTTCCCGAGTGGCTGCCACATTCTCCCGAATGGATCTCCTCCAAGACCCTTGGGGCCTCCTCCTCCGAGACACAACGGGCCAGGAGCCCCGAGAGGGTCTTTCTATACAACACCCCTGCATGTAAGGAGTAGTAAGCCGATTTATACCTGAATCGCCGCTTGTCGACTTCTCCCTCGGGGAATCTCCCTGAGGCAAGGAAAGCAATGAAAGGGTCCATCCATGACGCCCGCTGATCCACCTCCATCACTTCTCCTTCCTCAATGGTGGGTCGGAAGAGTTCCGACATGGTCCCCCCAACCTGGGGACCAAACTTGGCCAGAAGATCGGCCTGGGTGCTTTCTTCCCTTGGGACATGCTTGATAGAGAAAGTTCGGAACTGTCCCACCACCTCCTTGACCTTCTCCAAGTACCGATGAAGAGTTGGTTCCTTGACTTCGAACTCTCCCTTGACTTGGCAAGCAACAACCATGGAGTCCGTCGAGACCTCCACGTCTTGCACTCCCAGCTCCCGAGCCAAGCGGAGGCCTACTATCACCGCCTCGTATTCTGCCTGGTTATTGGTGAGGGGGAAGTGGAAATGGATTGCTTGCTCTATCCTGGTCCCTTGGGGACTGACCAGGACTACCCCTCCCCCAAAAGAGTGTCTTCCGGACGCTCCATCTACCAACATTTTCCAAGACACCGGATAGGGTAGTTCCGATTCTTCTACCTCAGTAACGTAGTCAGCCAGGAAATCCGCCACGGCCTGCGCTTTTATGGACACCCTCGGTACATAAGAGATGTTGAATTCGCTTAACTCCACCGACCACTTGGCCAACCTTCCCGAGTGTTCTACCCCCTCCATGATATTGCGGAGGGGGTGGTCGGTCACTACCCTTATGGAATGTGCCTGAAAATAGGGTCGAAGTTTTCGGGCCGACACCACTAGAGCGAAGGCCAGCTTCTCCAAGATAGGATATCTAAGCTCGGCCTTCCTCAGCACTCTACTTACGTAATAGATCGGTAGTTGTTTCCTCCCTTCCTCTCGGACAAGCACGGAACTCACAGCTTCCAACCCTACCCCCAGGTATAAAGACAAGTCTTCCCCTGACCTTGGCCCTTGCAGTAGCGGAGCCTTGGTCAGTTGTTCTTTCAACGCTTGAAAAGCCTTTTTGCACTCGGAGGTCCATTCGAACTTTTGATTACCCCGTAACACCTTGAAGAAAGAGGAGCATCTCTCCCCTGCCTTGGAGAGAAATCTACTTAACCCAGCCAACTTTCCCGTCAAGCGTTGGATCTCCTTAGCATTTCGTGGGGGTGCCAACTCGAGGATTGCCTTGACCTTATCTGGGTTAGGCTCCACCCCAGCCGGGGTGAGCATGTGACCCAAGAATTTTCCTCGACTGGCTCCGAAGACGCACTTCGACGGGTTGAGTCTCATCTTTAACTTCCGTAGGGTCTCGAAAGTTTCCTCGAGGTCGTGGAGGTGGGACTCGAGACCTCGGCTCTTGACCATGAGGTCATCGACATAGACCTCCAGGTTTCTCCCCTTTTGCTCGCGGAAAACCCGGTCCATCATCCTTTGGTATGTAGCCCCCGCATTCTTGAGCCCGAAGGGCATCATCCTGTAACAGTAGCATCCATCCCTCGTGATGAAGGAGACGTCCTTGATGTCAGGGGGATGCATGCGAATCTGGTGGTAACCTGAAAAAGCATCTAAGAAAGACATCATATGAAAACCGACGGCTGAGTCAACCAGCGCGTCGATTCTAGGCAGAGGGTAGCAATCCTTCGGGCATGATTTATTAAGCAAAGAGAAATCGATACACATTCGCCATTTACCTCCTCCTTTCTTTACCATGACGACATTGGAGACCCAGCCTGGGTACTGGATCTCCTTTACAAAACCTGCTTTCAGAAGTTTTTCCACTTCCTCGCGGATGGGGCCTTCCAGCTTGTCAGCAGTGGGCCTCCTCCTTTGACGGATGGGGCGGGCGCCTGGCTCGAGGTTGAGGCAGTGGAAAGCCACATCCGCATCTATCCCTGGCATCTCCGCGGCACTCCAGGCAAAAACGTCCACGTTCTTCTGGACGCAGGCGAGGATCTCCGCCCTCTCCTTAGGGTTGAGCTCTCCGCTGACCCGGACCTTCTCCATCATCCCTAGTCGGGTGACGACCTCCAGTTCGATGACTCGTCTACGGCCTCCAGCCGCGACTGCTCCCCCCAAGGCCTCTCCTCCTCTCCTTCATTGGCGAGCTCTTGGGCTCCCCCTTCCTCCCCTTCCATCTCCGTCACCTCCTCCACCCTTCTCTCCTTAGCCTTCCCTCCCCTTTCTTCTCCTTCTTCCCTTCTCTCCGCCCAGGGTCCTACCTCGACCCCCTCCCGGGCATGAACTTCCTCCCCCTTTTCTCCCTCTTCTTCTCCTTCTTCCCTTCTCTCCGCCCAGGGTCCTACCTCGACCCCCTCCCGGGCATGAACTTCCTCCCCCTTTTCTCCCTCTTCTTCTTCATCTACCTCCATGTGTTCCCCTACCCCCCTTCCGGGGTGATCTCTTCGTCTCCTTCTTTTCCTTCCTCCTCCTCGTCTCCCTTCTCTCCTCCTGCCTCGGCCACCTCCTCCATCCTCTTATCCCACTCCTCCGCTCCTTCCATCCAGGAGATGGTGTTGACAGCTGTCACGTAGCACTGTCTCGCCACCTTGGGATCTCCCCGGACCCGGACCTGGATTCCACCTGTGTTGAACTTTAGGCACTGGTGTAGGGTGGAAGGGACGCATCTAAATGCACTAATAAGAGGCCGACCAAAAATGGCGCTATAGCTGCTTGGGGCGTCCACAATCACGAAACGGCAGTTCCGCGATTGCCCCCCGAGAGTTACATGGAGTCCTACTCCTCCCTCCACCTCCTTTCTCTCTCCCGAAAAACCAAACAGGGGGCCATCCGAGGCCAACACCCTTCGGGCCTCTACCTTCATCTCGTCAAACGCCTTCTTGAAGATAACGTTGACCGAGCTGCCATTGTCTACCAGGATTCGCGAGACGGCAAAATTCTCGATGGCGGTTTGGATAACCAGTGCATCGCAGAACGGGTCTTCATGACCGGGCATATCCTTCTGGGAGAAGGTGATCCTCTCCACCGGGGGGCGGGGCTTGAGATGTCGAAGCTACGCTCCGATGGTACATAGCATGGAGGCTCGCCTTCTGGGTTGCCTCGATCCCCACCCCTCCGTGGATCACCCCGATTCCCCCCCGTGCTCCCACGTCAACCCGATCTTCGCATCTTTCTTCTTCATCTACCGGGGTGAGGACCTCCTCGATCCTCACCGGGCGCTGCTGCGGTTGTGGCGCTGGTCCTCTTACTCCCCTCATTTCTAGGAACTCCGGGCAAGTGGCGGTCGCGTGACCTTCCTCCTGGTGGAAGTCACAATACGGCAGCGCGGCCGCCCTCCCTTCTCCTCCCACTCCTCTGTTCCTTCTCCTGGGACCGACTCCCCCGGCTCCCGCTCCTCTTCCTCTTCCTGCTCTTCCTCTTCCGATCTCCATCGCTTGATGAGGCGGGGGAGGGGGCGGCCTCGGGCCCTGCCTCCACCCCAGCTGGTGAGGTCTCCCCTGTCCTCCCTGGAAGTTACCTCCCCCATGGTGGAACCCCCTTCCCGGGCCCTGCATCCCACCACCTTGCTGCCTCCACCCCAACTCCGGGGCCCTGACTTCCTCCCTTCTCCTTCCTTCGGGATGCCTATTCTCCGGCTCGCTCAGCCGTGCCAATCTCTTTGTGAACTCGGGGTTAGCTGCCTCCCCGTCTACTTCCTCCGCCGCTCGCTCCATTAGTTCTTCATAGGAAAGAGGGACCCTTCTCTTGAGATCCATCTTGAAGAAACCCTCTCGCAGTCCCACCGTAAAGGCCAGCTGGAGTGTGTGCCCTGGTATCTCTTGAATGAGGAGGACCTCTTCCCTGAACCGCTCCAGGTACTGGGCTAGGGACTCTCCTTGTTTCTGCTTGATATTGAAGAGAGACTCCGGGTCTTTCTTCCTCTTCTTCAAGGTGGAGAAACGCAGCAGAAACCCCCTACGCAAATCCTCAAAAGCATAAATCAAACCCGAGGGCAACTGGTAGAACCAGTCCCTCGCCTTCTCTTTCAGGGTGGTGGCGAAGAGTCGGCACTTGAAGGCGTCCAACATGGGTCTGATCGAGACCATATCTTCGAACCATTGCAGGTGGGGAACGAGGTCGCTGTTCCCAACATACAAGGTCATGGCTGGCTCCCTGAACCCCTCGGGGAGTGGTGCCGAGAGTACCAACTCACAAAAGGGACTTCCCCCACTCACCCTCTGAACTGGCTCTACTCTTCCTGCAGAGCCTCCTGCCGAGGCTCCTCCTGCCGAGACCACTCTGGCCGGGGACTCGCTCGCTCCCACTGGACTGGGGAAGAGCTCGCGACCCGCGAGATCTCGGCCTGCCTCCTGGACCGCTGCTTCCTTGCCTACTCGCTGGCCTGGGGCGTTCTCGCAGCCCCCGGATGGGGGAGCCATCTGAGGGGCCGGGGTAGCGAAACCACCCAGTGCAGAGGCGATGGCGCTCTGAAAGGCCCCAATCATATCCCTCTTGAGCTCGGCCAGCATATCCATCGTCACTGGTGGCCCTGTGGGTGGCGAGCCTCCGAATCCTGCATCTCGCTCGTCCTCGCCCGCCATGCTTTCTCTTAAAGACTTTCCTGCACTAGTCACACTCCACGCTCACCGCACCAAGAATGTTGAAACCAGAAACTGGTCTCTTGTGGAGCTCGGGGCCCTCAACAGGTTGAGGGGCGACTAGCACTTACTTGTCTCTTGGGGAGAGCAAGTCGGGGTTCCAGAACTCAACACAGAACCTTAAACTCAGCAGGGAGGTCCCACCGCACACCCGGAAGATCTTTAGATTGCTTCCCCTCCTAAGCCAAAGCTGAGGCCCGGGCACCTTGGAGAGCTCAGGGGAGTCTCGGCAAGGATAACCAGAGGAGAGAGAAGCTTAAAACCGTCGTCCTCTCCAAAGGTGCCCTTTGGGTCTTATTTATAGTTTTTCTGAACTGGTCTGCGAATAGCGGAACTCCGCCTTTTAAACTTACTATACGCACCCCAATTTGGCCTGCCAATAGCCAAACTCCGCTGTTTGAAGGGGCTATATGCAGACCTCCAGGGGCAAGAGGGTAATTCTAGATTCTAACCCTCCCTAAAAAAAGGGGGGGGGGGGGGGTCTGCGGGACTACTCGAGTTTCTGGGTCTCGCTCGCTTTAAGCGAGAACACCTGCCCTCTCTGCGACCTCGCGGGTCTCGCAGAACCTGTGGGACGCGCCACGCTTCCCGTCAAGGATTCGGGCGAGACCGATGTTGGTACTCTGGTCTCGCCTCCTTATAGCTGCTGAGAACATGTAAGTGGCAATCTCGCATATGCTCCCTGGAAGACTGGCTTTGCGAGTTCTAATGGGAGGAGCCGGGCGAACCCCGGGTTGTACAAAAAACACCACTTGATTTTATTTACAGTGTAGCGCCATGATGGAAGGAGTACACAATAAGGTTCACCTCATGTCAAATCTCATGATGGGAGGTATATGGTCATCTCACCATCGAATCTCATGATGGGAGGTATAATGGCATCTCGCCATCCAATCTCATAACACAAAGTCAAATTGGTTATTAATCATCTATATATAACAAAACTCATCCCTATACGTGACGGCCATTAGCTACACTTTTAATCATCTGTACATGGTAATGAGGAAAACTCGCTGCCTGATCGACCTCGATCGTGGGAATGCACCATGGACTTCATAATCGCTCCAATATGTCATGTTCTCGCATACAATACAATGATCAATCTAAGTGTTCTATGATAGTGCAAATTAGGTTAAAACCCTTACATGCAAATCATCAACCAAACATCAATGATATGGGCCTACAACCGCTAATAGGATTCACACATCATGCCTAACCCAAAATCGAGCATCAGATTTCTAATGCAAAATATGCTAAGGATGTAATCCCCCACATGGGGTAGCTAACTAAAGGTGGACATTTATGTAACATCCTAAAATTTTGACCCGACCAGTTGAACCACCAAGGGAACTAAGCTAGTTCAATCGACCTCTTTTGGTGAGCCTATTCTGGTTCAGTGAGACCTTGTTGGTCAGTGACCCGACTACAACTTGGTTTACACCTGAAATGAACTACACCAACTCAAAAGGCTTGGAAGCAAATGAATTTAGAATGGATTCTGGCTCATGGTGTTGCACTCGTAAGAACAATACGAACTCAATGACATTCGTTTCGTCGCATTTTGATGCATATTTATGAAGTTGGCTAAAATAGGTCATTTTGAGATATACGATGATCCCGAAATGACTTTTTGGGTAAAATGACTCGAAATAGACCCCGGTCAGTTGCATTGAACTTGTATGAATCATACAAACTCAACGATGTTTGTTTTATTCCATTCCGGTGAGAATTGTAGAAGTTGACCAAAATGGGCCACGTCGAGCTACGCAACACCTCGAATAAGACTTCTTGGGCAGATGGCCTCAGAATCGATCTCAGTTGATTTTGTTAAAATCATAAAGTGAATATGAGTCCAACAGAATCATTTGCGTTCAATTCCAAGGATTATTGGAGAATTTGACGCGTTGGTGCAGTTTTTTAGTAATATTTTTACCTAAAAGGTGAATTTGAACAAATGACCTCAGAATCAACCTTAGTTAGTTTCATTAGACTTATAAATTCAATATGAGTCCAATGGAATTGTCCACGCTCAATTCTGATGAGTATCAAAGAATTTGACGCGCGGACACAATTTTTAATTATCGTAATTATCCGAAAAGGTGAAATCAAACAAACGACCTCAAAATCGACCTCAGTCAGCTTCATTTGACAAGTAACGACAATACGAGTCCAACAGAGTCATTTATGTACGATTATGATATCGTTAGAGTGGTTTTCAATGTTTAAGTCAATTTGGACCAAATGCTCTGGGAAGCATAAAATATGCAAACTAATTCGGAATTGGACTTAGATCATTTTCTATATATGTGTATAGATAAGACGACCATAACAAGCCCATCAAGACATATTTTGAGTCCCTAGAGCAATTACGAGGTTTTAAGTGGAAACGGAGAAAGCCTCCTAACCTAAGTTTTAATAATATATATCAAAAGTGTGGAATATGAATTGAGAATTACTCTAGAGGGGGTGAAAAGAGATTTAAAATAAAATCTTTTACACAATCAATCACAGAACATGCCACAAATTATATAAGTAGAGTAAAAATCCAGACAACACAAGACTTTTATAGATGTTTCATTCATACAAGTGTTAAGTCTTTTGAGTCATTCATACAAGTTCAATCTAGAGAACACAAGACTTTTATAGAGGTTTCCCAAGATTAAACTTGAGTATGTCATCTCTTCTACCCCTTGATAGGAATTCACTATACAAGTGTTAAGTCTTCTGATAAGGTGACTTTAAACCACAATTGAATTTTTTGATAATGAGATTCTTAGAACCACTGAGTCTTTTGATAAGGAGACTCTTAGAATCACAAAATCTTTTGATAATGATATTTTTAGAACCGTTGAGTCATTTGATAATGAGACTCTTAAAAAAGTTGAGTCTTTTGATACTGGGACTCTTAAAACCACTGAATTCTTTGAAAAGGTATTTTTAAAACTCTTTTGGAATTGATGGATGTAGTAGATTTTTCCACAATGAGATCCTTTCGTCGACAAACTCTGAATGGATCTTGAATTTGATAGTTCGGTGTGGATACAAGATACCAAATATTGTGGGCATGCTCGATACAAGATACAACTTATCGAGACATGCTCGATACCAAATATTGAGGGCAGGATCCCTCTAAGAGCTAACTCTCCTATGAGCCAACTATCATAGGAGACAATTCTCCTATGAGCCAACTCTCCTATCATCCTAGGCCTAGAGAATGAACCAAGATACTCCACTTCAATAATAAAGGTTCATTATATAGATGAAAATCTGCTACAAAGACAAAATACATAAAAACACAAAATACTATTAGAGCTAAATAAACTAATAAGGGAGCACATGGTCAGTCCACGAAGTCATCTTCGTATCATATCCACAATATACGCTACATCATTTGATGCTTCAGCTGCCACAACAACCACTACATTAGTTGATGCTTCAACTGCCACAATAACCATTAATGCTCCCATCAATCAATGCTTCAACTATCCCAATATCAGTTTTCTTCACATCCATATATTGATGCTCAACTGTTAGGAAATTGATTTTCCCCAAGCATATCTCAAACGCAGGGTAATATAATAAAACAAGTAAATAAGCGCAATGCCATGCAATTCTATATACCACAACATAATTAATAACCATACAACATGAAAGTATCTTGTTGCTACCTAAATCACCTAGAAGGGGAGGGGGTGTAAGACCCCTTTTTTGCTTCGCTACCGGGTCTTATGCCCAGAACCGCCGCTTTGCGGTGACACCAACACTCGAGAAGGTCGCAATACAAAACGTCGATCCTGCCGACAATATCGATCACAGAAAATGAAGAGTACAAATGAACATATAAGAGTTCAAGTCTACATCACATGATATATAAATCTCAGAGTAATATAGTCCACAGATAGTAACTGAATAAAAAGATAACAATAATAAAAGGGCTGCCCAATACATCACATCCTCACTACAAGATCTCTCACGGAAGCAACGACTAAAAATCACTAACAGATCCTGAGGCTGGTGCTCCTGTGCTAGACTAGACCGTCTCCATCTGCATCGGCTGGTGGTGGTGCTGCGTCTCCTCGGTCTCCTAAAATAAGTCAATCCCCCACCCCTCCCCCGGTGACTCCTAGGCACCGAGCGGGAGGAGTGAAGCGAAGGACAGCAAGGTGTATAAAACAATAACAGATGATGGTGAACCTAATCTACAGGAACTGTCTACCACTACACAGTATATATTATAGTGAGTAAAGCAGTAATAAGTTAAGCAGTAATAAGTAAAACAGTAATAAGTAAAAGTAAATAAAGAAGAGTAACCTTGATTTATAGGAATGCCCATACAGACCTATAGACAAAGAGGTCATTTTGCAGGGCTTATCGTATAAAAAGTCCCATACTGATTTATACGATAGGGGTAGGGGTTGAAATGCAATGCTTATGCCATGATATGTAGAGTTATGCAGTTTAATGCTATGTTCACATAAGTGCAACTCACACACTTCGACTCTATGCGCACAGACCTTTAGTTCCCCCTTTTTGGAGCTAGCAAAACTCCCAGGATACCCCCGTAGTGGCAAACGGAAGCGGTGGGTTGGGCCTTGCCCACCTCTAGGTTGGTATCTACACTACATAACCTAGACTGTATGCCTCAATGCTAAGAACACAACAACGGAGCTCCTGCATACTCTTACTGGCTAGTCCACCAGACTTTTCCTTGGCAAAGTGTTAACCACACTCACCGAGCCAAAATATCAACGTCGGTGCGACGACCGTCAATACTAAAGACACACCATATTTATGCACATATATTTATGATTACTATATATATTTCTGAGCCGTAGGCTCCTCGGGCTAGCTAACCCGTCTATGAACCATTTCCGCGTCACAAGCTCACTGGACTAATTAGTCCATTTCAACAACTACCGAGCCTACCGCTCGAAGGACCAAACCGACTAACCACCCGTATCAACGGGGTGTGGGTGAGTGTATTATTCAGTTAATCTTGTACAACAACTTACTCCTATAGTTTAGGGTTAATCTTGGACTTCCCGAGGTCTATCCTGTGAGGGGCTCGCAGTGGTACTAAGAGGTACGATGGGATGACACCCCAAACCTCCCTTTCTCAAGACACTTAATATTGTTGTTAACTACCCATAAGCATACCCCTCTTACTATTTCAGTTGAGTTAACCCTAAGTGTTTTATTACTCTCCAAGGGAAAGGCGATCTATCGTCAATCCCGAGCACAACCTTGCCCCTTAGCTTATCGGGCACTCTCAACACATAGACTCCTATTGGTGACCTCAAATCTCCTCAACCAGACTAGGTACACCATCTACCTCCCATTCCCACATAATGGTCTACAAGTTACCCAAGTTTTATAGTTTTACTATACGCAGACCAAGTGAGCTATATGAGGTGCATGAGAGGAGGTACTCCAAATAATCATCCAAAAGACCCAAGAATATTATTGGGGGTGTGTTATGACATTTTAACACCCTCTCCAGAAATTCATAATTTTTCTACTTTATTTGGTATTTATTATAATTCTCCAAAATCAGGGAACCTATGATTTTGTACATCATGTATGGTTTTCTGATAAGTTATGGCCTCACTAAAATTTGTACAACTATATAACAGTAAAATAACAACCATATATGAATTTCACAATATTCCAAAGAGGTTTTGACCTCCAATTAAAATATTAACTAATTAATCAAATTCAAGGATTTACAAAGAAAGTACTAGAAATTCTTATTCAAAAATTATAAGAAAATCAGCTGGTGTCCAAGATGGTCAAAAAAGTTCACTGATGGAGTCCCACAATTTTATAAATTCATTTGACTACATAATTCCATTATTTAAACAAATCAGTCTAAGGGCACTTTGTGAAGGAGACCATACATATATTACTCCAAAAAATATACTAAAATTAACAGATCATATACTTGCCCTAAAAAGTCCTCTGACCAAGTTTCGTGACTTTCCAGTGAGTATTAATTCCATAATTTATTTTCATACAACTAGGGCAAACATTGGGGGTTATGAATGAAGTACTATATATAACACTGCAATTTTTTTAGTAAAATTATCAGATAATAATATAATCAATATAAACTCACTAACAAAGTTTCGTAATCATCCTAGGCTATATGAGCATGTAATTTCTTCTAGTAAGGAAGTGCCCTAAATGACTCTTAAATAATTCAGAGAGACTAACTGTCTCTAAAAATTCCAGATAAATTAACTAAGGCTTGATACCACCCCATGAACCTCTATACCAAATTTCAAGTCAATCCAAGGACATATGACCCTATGTCCTTCAATAGGTTCAGTATACAACTCTGAGGTTTGAGCTAGGGTTGTAGGGTACATCCACCCCAAATCACCCAAAATCCTTTGTGGGGGTGTTTTATGTGACAACAATTTAGTGGCCAATAGTTCATCACTTTTGGATGAGGGTTGACCACTCAAACCCAACAAATGCACTTTTGACCTAATAACCCCTAGTTTGACCAATCTTGGGTTAATTAATTACCCAACCAAATCAATCCCAAATGGGATGAAATTTTTACCAGAGCTATATCATGACCCTACGGACCTCCCACCAAAATTTGGTGGTGTTTAGATGTCACTAGACCCTATAATTAATTTATACATAAATTATTAAATGTTTGCAAAAACCTTAGAAAATGTTCCTCCAAAAATTCTAATTTTTGGATATGTTAAGGGTGTGAGCATATGTAGGCTATGTTCTAAATTTCAGAACATTTGGATGGCTGGTTTAGTAGGGGCACACAAATCATGTTCTGGTCAACCCTTTGTATATGTTGCATCATTTTGAGTGCTGAGGTCAAACCAGTGGTCCAAATTTAATGAAACAAATTTTAAATAAAACTAGACTTCATGGCCTACAAAATTATGTAGACCACTTCTTCTGAATCAGAGGCTAAGTATTTTTAATATTTAAAACCATGCAGTGCATATTATGTGAGAAAAATCAAATAGAATGTTTAAATCATTTCATTAGGTCTGCGATTAACCGATCAGGCCAGATCGGGCGGCTCCCAGTCATCATTCCCAAGTAACGGACGACTCACAGCAGCCCATCCTGGGAGCTTTTGCGGGCTGATTTCCCAGCCACCCTCACCTCTCCTCGGCCGGCAAGTGCCACCACCACCTCTATCAAGGTGGTGGCCGACGATAGGAGGTCTTTTGCCGGCCGGTGGTGGACGGATTGGGGATTTCGGGGAGGGGAAAGAAGCTCAAAAATGAGCCCCTTGGAATGCTTGATTCAAGACCGATTCGGCTTGAATCAAGCCCCAAATCGATGTAGATCTAGCACTAGGGAGGAGAAGAGGATCAGACCTGAACTGGGGCAGATTACCTTGTGGATCTTTGGTTCACCATGAGAGCTCGAGGAGCTTTTGGAGCCATGCCTATCCGAGCCTCCAATGCACAATTCTCTCTGGAAGAAGGGGGTTTCTCTTCTCTTGAACCAAGGAAGGTGATAAAGGCTCGAATTGGAGGCAAGAGGGGGGTTACACTTGGTGGCCATTAATGACCATTGATGGGGGATTTCGGCCAAGCCCTATTCTCACCAAATTCAGCTCCCCTAGACATGGAAACATCAGTATGCTTCCTGCAACTGAAGGAGGAGATGAATGCCCATCAATTGTGGGAGGATTGAGGGGTTAATTGCATTCAATCACCATGAATGTTCTTCCTCTCTCTCTCCAATTTTGGGGAAACCTCCACTTTCTCGCTCCTAGTCATCATTTACTGAAATTCAATGGAAATTGTGTAATTCTCACCCCATGGGTTAGTGGGCCACCTCAATTGGGCCTAACCCAAGTGGATTGGGCTTGATTGGGTCAAAATAAGTCATTTTGACCTAAACCTAGGGTGGAGTTGACTTTGGTCACTTTGACCATTTGGGTTGATCCCTATGGATGGTTAGTGACCCATTGGCCTCCCCTAAAGGTTAGGAAGGTCTGGGTAGGGTCAATTTGGCCAAGTGAGGGCCAATTGACCCTTAATAGGCCACTTTGACCAAAATAAGGCTATAGTTGACTTAGGTCAAATTGGCCAAATTGGTGGCCCCATGATGGGGCGTTTTGGTCCATTGGGTCACCAATATCCTTATAAGGGTAGGGGCAAGGTCAATTTGGCATGGTGGAGGTCAATTGACCCTAATTAGGCTAGTTTGACCATTTTAGGGCTAGGGTTGACTTTGGCCAACTTGGCCTCTATGGTTGACCCCAATGGGTCCTTGGTGCTCTAAGGGACCCCTAATGTGTTAGGGATGTTATGGTGGGGTCAAAAGATCAAGGTGAGGCCCTAAAGTCCAACTCTAAGCTTGGTAACTGAGAATTGCTATTTGCAGACCACTGTGGTTTTCCTCCTTCTTGCCTAAGTTCACATGGTCTTTTGTTCTTCTTAGGGTTTTGTCATGACCTAGTCATGACAAACCATCTTAGGGGTCTAGTTGTTTGAGGGATGTTACATGGGGTGAATAAGTGAATTCTATGGCTTTTATGCGGAATTAAAAACTTTAAAGAAAAGCAAACAAAAATAAAGAGCACACACAAACACAAGAATTTATAGTGGTTCCACGGAATGAGTACGTCCACTTTCCCGCCTCACCTATCTAGCACTCCTGGCTAGACTAGGCTACTTCACTAATATCAAATTGAAAAAATCTTACAACTCGGAGTTAGCAACTCCTACAAACTCGGAGAACAATCTCTCCTACAAAAACTCAGAGAACAACTTCTCCTACACTCGATCCTCTAAACTAGGATCTACAAAAACTCAGAAGAAAAACTTCTTACAAAAATATTGTAAAGGGATTTTCACAACTCTTTAGATTGAAAGACAATCTTCTAAAATCTCTATGAGATTTAACTTCTTCAGATCTGAAAATAATGGATCTTCTTCTTCCTTGACTGAAATGAAAGTCTTGGTCTTGAAAGAGGAAGAAGAAATCTTCTCCTGAGAAACTTGGATCTGAAAACTTGGGAGACAACAAGATCTGAATTGAACTTGAAAGAATCTGGAACCAGAGATCTTGTTGAATCTTTTCTTTGAGAAGGATCGTGCAATAAACTTTGTCGGCAGCAAGAATGTCGATTTGCGATTTGCGAGAGAGAAGATAGCCGACAGCCGATTTGCGATCTTTTTAAATTAGGCACGATTAGGGTTAGATGAAATAACCTTTAAGTATTTATAGGGATTCTTCTCAAACGGCTCTAAGCGAAATATAAGGAAGGACCTCCACATGTACTATACATGGTGAAGACCAAAAAGAAAATTTTGTCTGCATATTTGAAAAGAACGCGCTCTGTCTTCATTCGTCGAATGAATTCATGAAATCATTAACTACTCGACGAATTCACTGAGTGACTCGACGAAAAGTACATGAAGACTCGATGAAAATAACTTAGCAGAAAGCTGAGACGGGAAGAAACTAAAGCTGAGATCACTCGAGAACTTCTCGAGAGCACTCGATGAATTCGTCGAGTGTTCACGAGAAATCAGCTGACCAATCGACGAATTCGTCGAGTGTTCTCAAGTGAACACTTTATTACTCGACGAAAAGACTTGAGACATTTCATGAGACCTATCAAGTAATCTCAGACCTATCAAGTAATCCCGACGAATTCGTCTAGTCCACTTGAGATGTCTCAACGAATTCGTCGAGTCTTCTTTAGTGTGCTCGATGAATTCGCCGAGTCTTCTCGAGTGTACTCGACGAATTGACTTGAATGAATTTTCTTCCAGTCCTGAACACTAACAACTACTTCATCTTGACTTCTCCATAGTGTTTGAATATGAAGTACACCCCAATAGAGATATTTCACATGAGTTAACACCTTGGTCTACACAATGAGGGATTACATTGCATAGGCCTGTGTTTATGACTCATTGAAACCTGACATTGGTTTGTACTTAGCAATTAACGTCCTACAAACACACAATTAAAATACCAGATCAAATACAATATCAATTCATTTTAGTTCAATGGGGACTTCTTCAAATCAGGGCTATTGTGGCTACAATACCCAACACAATATAAATAACATGAGAAAATGTAGATGATTCAAAATTTTCTCACAATATTTCTTGAACACTATTGGAATTAATTTAATAGTTTTTACATATTTTGAGATTCTTTAAAGTAACTCATTTGTTGTAAGTGTTTTTTTAACGGGTTAAGCTATGTCAAGACGTTCACATAATCTACTTCTTCACTTCTTTAATGAACTTTTCTTTTAC
This sequence comes from Dactylorhiza incarnata, assembly GCA_033032865.1. Taxonomy (NCBI): domain Eukaryota; kingdom Viridiplantae; phylum Streptophyta; class Magnoliopsida; order Asparagales; family Orchidaceae; genus Dactylorhiza; species Dactylorhiza incarnata. The sequence continues at coordinate 2,000,854 of JAWHQI010000067.1, forward strand.
AGTTCATTCTCATTATTGTTAGTCCTATATCATCAAATTTGTTGCTTTACATGTACACAATTGTGTTTAATTCATAGAACTTTTAAAATTCCGAGCTATGTTCTTTGGCTAATTTTAAGTCAATCAATGGTATTGTTAATTTTAAGCGAATCAATGTTCTATTCATTCAATATTTTGTGTTTTAGGTCAATCAAGGGTAAAACATTTTGTGTCCACCATCTGCATTATAACCACTCAAAGCTTATGCATGACCTTTGCAGGGTACATTCATCTGCCTCAATCATATGTTGCTCCATTATGGCTTTGTTTTTTGCTTAAATACTGATGATTACTTGGGTTGAGGGTGTGCGATGGGACCTCCTAGCTGCAGTACAACATTATCTTGAGCAATTATATTTATATTTCATTCTTTTTTTTACTTGTGATAGTTTTTGGCTAGCAAGTAAGTCTTCAAGATGATTTCTCGGCTTCGGCACTGAATCACCAAACTCGACTCATTGAAGGGTGATCCACTGGACCTTCTTGATTATCCACCATGTCGCCTGCAGAAATCAAGGGTGCACCTCCCCAATAGTCAACACAACCTATTGAACTATATAACTCTCATGAGCACGTACAACACACCCATATATCACCACCAGGAATCCTCTCTCCGCAAAGTTGCAGCCACTTGAGTCTATCTACCCAATGATATCAGATTCCTGCATAGTGTAGGTACCATATGTAACTGCTCAAGTCTACGCACCACTCCATCATGTGTCCAGATATCCATTATCTTTGTCCCCATGATCTCACAACCTAGGTCATTACCCATAAAGACTAACCCAGTCGTCATCTCTAGTTAATCGAACATTATCGCATCTTAATATATGTGTTGCAAAGCACCACAATCCAGTATCCATCTATCAGATTCATCATGACCCTTAGTGATGTTGAGGGTGTCATCATGCTCCACTCCTAGGTCTAGCGATGCCATGCCCGTTGTTTGAACTCCTCCTGAGCTTTGTGCACATTGCAGACAATTCATTTTAATATGGCCACTCTACATGTAGTGGTAACACATCATTCCCTTTTTCGAAGTGGATTGAGCATGTGCACCCCTCAACCCCTTGTTGATTAATCACCCTCATCGCCCTACTTCCTACACATTCACACCCCTAAGAGAAGGTCCCTCTAGCATCTGACTGGAAAATAATGCTGATGTGACCTCATCCACTCCAAATATATTCTTCTCATATAAGAGTGTAGTCACCATGTGCTTATAGGACGATGTGAGCGTGGTAAGAAGAAAAAGGGCTCAGTCTTCTTCCTCCACCTTCACCACCATCTTGCATCTTCAATCCATACATGTTGGTTGTGTTGAACATCTAACGCACATTGGAATAGAAAACCTCATGCCAAGGAACCATTCAAAACCAGTAAATCAAGAAAGTTAAGAATATACCTGCGACGAAATCAGATTTCATCAATATCTTACCTGCATTCGACGAGGAGGGTCCATGCCTAATTATATGCCATCTGAAATTGAAAGGTTGTTCATTGACCAGAAGGAAGGGCCTCATTTAAGACACGCGGAGCTCAATGGAATCTCGGCAGGTCAGTATAGCAGCTCACCAACGATCTTCTCTCAGGCTCTCCCACCTATAGGTCATCAGCACGCCGATGACCTCGTTCAAAGCGAGTTGGCAAGCTTGCTCAGTAGTCTCATGCTCATACGCGAGCTCTCTTTTCAGGCGAACACCAGATTAACGAGTTCGACTCTGACAACCTCTCCTAAATCAATCTCAACTAACTCACCACCTTTGGAGGCTCCTAAGCGTAAGGTTGCCTAGGAAACAAGTATATAGTATCCTGTATAGGTGGGGCCGACTATACAAAAACCATGTACCCCCTAGATTGCCTATAAATAGGACCCTTGGGCACAAAAAAGAGGCACGTTGACCCCCATAAGGTTATCTAACCTTCAATGCTCGCCTTTCTTGTGCCTAGCTTAGCTTTGGATTTAGGATCAGAAGTTCCTATGAACATCCTAGTGTGTGGTGGGATATCCTCCCTGCGACTCGGGGTCTAGTTTGTAGGCAATCTAAAGATCATTTGTCGCCTTTCATTTTCTTCTAGTTGTGGTTTGCCCAGGTAGACCGTTGTATCAGTAACCTTTGGTCACCCATTGGCCTGAATTCTGTGAACCAAATTTTCTTGGTTCCAACACTTTGGTGTGGTAAGTGTGGATCATGATCAGAAGAGGAAACTTCTGGTATGAGGTCTAATGATGAACAATGATGGAAGAGTGAAAGGTAGAGTAGGATGCTAAGAATTACTCTAGAATGGGATTGATTATTTCAAATTTCATTTTTATTTTAATCATTCACATCATATCCACAGATTATTTTATTTGCTAATTAATTTGCAGCAGAAGAGTAAATAAAAAAACAAACAAACCAACAAGAAATTATGCAATCCAGATGACACAAAAGGTTTTATAGAGGTTCCCCAAATTTGAGAACATCCCCTCTTCTACCCCTTGGTAGGCTATCCACTATAGACATTACTGAGTCTTTTTATAAGGAGACTCTTAGAACAAATTACAATTGAATCTTTTGATAAGGATATTCAAAGAACAACAAGATATTTTGATAAAGTCTCTCAAACCAATTGTCTATTGATAAGGTGGCAAGAACCAGAAGCCTTTTGATGTGGTGGCTAAAATCAAACCACGGTCCTTTTGATAAGGAGGATCAAAATAACCCTTAGATCTTTTTGATAAGATGGATAAAAAAATCACAGAATTTGTTGAAGAGTGATTCTCAAAACTCTGCCGAAAGTTGATGTAGAAAGAGAGTAGATGTAAGAAATCTGCCTCCATAATTATAGTCCTCTTCAACAATCTCTGAGGACTTGGTTCTTTCAAGCACTATGTGAATTGTTTTGTTAGAGATTAATCTTCCAGTTGATTCCTCCTTAGAGATCAGATTTAATAGAGAAGATTCAAATCTGTTGAGGAGTTGTATCAGATGAGGTCCTTAGGTATTTAGTATTTTGATCTAGAGAAGATGATCTTTTCGACAGCTATTCTTCTTAAGACTTGCAGAGAGGAGGGAGAAAGAAGAAGAATTAGATCCATGAGCACGCATGCGAGAGAGAGAGAGAGAGAGAGAGAGAGAGAGATCTGATCGAGAGAGTTAAGAATAATCTGTATTGCTTCTTCCTACATTTTGTCTTCTACTTTTCTGAATAGGAAAGTACACACACACAGATTGTCGACGATGATCCCTTGGTAGATATTCTTTAAAGAGGATAATAAACTTCCTTACTCAAAATACAAATGACTATAATTTGACCTGATTTATTTTCTTAATCTGTTCGTGCTCAATTCGAATTTGCTTTACATGGATGTCGACTTAAGACTTCTTGAACTCTGACTTGAGAGTAAAAGTATATTGAGATGGAGTAGAGAAGAGAAGATCTCAATATATACTTGTGCTCTGACTTCTGTAAAACTTGAGCTCTGAGTAATAATATTTGTTAAATCATAGTCGAAGTATAAATCTGAAATTCTCAGTGTATGTTGGCATTGGTATGCATAATTCTCAACATACGTTGACTTATGTCTTTAACAATTGTCGACGTAAGATGACATCTTCTCAAAATAAACTTATTTACTTAGTCATACTCTGAGATCTCTGAATTCCAGGATATATGAAATATGTCATCAATACAACAAAGTCATTTTCTTATATACTTTGATAATCTGATATATTAAATTATAAAGGGATTTTTCCCAACAGAGAGAGTCAAAGATATTCAATTGCGAGCTCTGAGCGAGTTTGTCATGTGAGCTGACCTCACAGATTTTAAGCAGAGTATGATGGAGTCGCTGTAAACTATTTCCACGACCAACGCTGAGGTCGCAATGGCCTCGCTGCCAGTAATCACCTCGACATAGGATGTCGAGTAGTTTAGGCCACATAGGAAGGGGTCATCACCCATTTGGAAGAGGAGCAACCTCTGTTCGAGAGAGCCCAATGCATGACCACGCGAGCTCTTTGTTTTTGCGAGGACGATCTGGCTCATCCATTGGAAGCTCGACAGACTAGATCGACGAGCCCATTCTGCGAGGAGGTTTTGAGGGAGCCAGTGCTAGAAGGGTTTTGAGGGAGCCAATGCTATAAGGGTTTTGTGAACCCGTTCTTAGCTACTATTCCGGGAAGGATGATCCCATCCACCACCTGCAATGGTTTGAAGATGTTGTTTCCAACATAGCATGATAGATGCCTTCAAGTGCAAGTTCTTTGTAATCACCTTTAAGGGGATGGTGAGAAACTTGTTTCACTGGTTGCCAACAAGCTCCATCTGCTTCTTTGAAGATTTACGTCGAGGGTTGATGATGCATTTCATGACGTTAATTATGAGGAAGAAGGGGCCAACAACTCTCTTTTTTCTCAAGCAAGGATTGAGCGAGATGATATTAAGCTACATTGATAGCTTCTAGGAGGAGGTCATGGGAATCCAAGAGGTTGATAACTTCACTATGTAGCTATCCCTCACGTGTGGCTTGTCGGATGGGTTGTTCAAGATGGAAGTGGGTCGATATCCCCCGTCTCTTTTAAGGACCCGATTGACTGCGCATGGCGATATATCGAGGCAAAAGCTACCAACAATGGGTTTTTAGCCTTTTTGACGAGAACGATGAAGGAGGAAAAGAGAGGACCTTGGGAGGAGGTAAGAGGCAGAAAGATACCCGCTAGTAGGGCTGGGAGTTCAGGAGGCCTAGGGTGTTGGGTTTTCTGTACCCCTTCATAAGGGATGACATATCGAATATGCGCAGCGGAAATGAACAAGAACAACCCAAAAAGAGATCAACGGATCTTGCGGTTTTCATGATTCAAGAGAATAAGAAAGCAAATACAATATACCTTCGCGGGATTGAGTCAATACTCAACCAAGGTGCTCCAAGAGAAATCCGAAATCTGCTTTGAGTTCTTCAAGGATCAAAATAGATCGATCCCTCTACAGAAGTCCACACAAGCGATGAAGAACCCTAGTTTCTTGTCGTACAAGAACTAGGTCGGAGAAGGAAGCTCTCAACGTCCTCACGGACTGCTAGGTCCGATCCAGAGGAGGCGGCGACTGATGGCGGCGACAAGCGGCGGCGGAAGGACGATCGGCGGGCGGAAGAACGAGCCCTCGCGCGGAACGGTTCCGATCGGCAGTTCTCGTCTTAGCGGAAAGATCAAGTCATAAAACTATATATCTCGAAGACCTAATTGCATGCCTTTATATACGCAAGGTATAGGAAAGGCTATCCGCAGACCAAAAGAAAATCCGTCCAGATTTACATTCGCCGAATTCGACTAATCACATTAACCGAATTCGACTAATCACATTAACCGAATTCGGCGAAACCATTTCGACGAATTCGACTATATATAAATTCGGCTATTCACTATAACCGAATTCGGCGAAACCATTTCGACGAATTCGACTATATATAAATTCGGCGAAACCCTTTAGTCAAATTTGCCATTAGCCGAATTCCTCTAAACCCTTTAGTCGAATTCGGTTAATGCCTTTAGCCGAATTATCTAGTGTAAAATCCGTTTGTTTAAACACTTTAAACGATTTCCCTTCTGAGACATTCTCAACTTGATTCCAAGCAGTCACAGGATTGGTCTTCCACTCATATCCAATATGAGTAAGGCCAACACAATACTTTCTCCAATTTCTCCAAACGCTTTTATGTGCGACCCTATAGGCTCATATTGCGTTGGCAGCAAGACTTACTGTTGATTGTTTTGAAATCATCTCAGAAACTCCAACATAGGGCTATTCTGGGGCCCAGGGAACCTGAGAGGAGGTTCCAGGTCTTGGTGAATAGACCTCTTTGGAGGCCAGCAGGAATATGACCCCATCTGTTTGGACCTGGTCTGCATCGTTCTTTTGAGTGATAGGATCATTTCAATGCGCTAGAAAGGCCTCAAGAGGCTAGGAGGCCCAACAGATCCCCACCTCGGGAGGTGATGACCATAAATCTCATAGGCTGTTAGCAGTAGAGGAGGATTCTGACTCAAGGGCAACAGAGGGGAAATGCAGTTCTTTACTATGATTTTCATCAAGTGGAGGGGCATGCACTTCAACATACCTGAGTTTCTAGAGGTGAGAAGGGTGGTAGGAGTAGGAAAAACCCTAGGAGTAGGGCATGGCAAGCAACTGTAAGATGCGGCAGTCAGTGGCGTGCTTGCCTCGACCCCCACTCGTGGAAGGTGTGAGGAGCGAGTCAATATTGGGACTCAGGGAGGCATCAAATCCATTCATGGAAGAGTGGGCTTGGAGGCTTTCTATAAAGGGAGCCCTTTACAGTATCTATAAAAGGAGCATCACGCCGAGGTCTCAAAACCCTCTCTCGGTCAGGGAGATTATGCTCTCTGTAGAGGCTATGCCAGAGAATTAGAATCTATTATATGATGGTAACTACCTCAGATTGACCCTTGTTCGGCTTCTCTGGGGAGAGGAAGGAAGTGGAAGGAGGAGTAGAGCTGTTAGTTATCCGCGGGGCACCTCTAAGAGCTGCCGGTTCATCATTGTTGATGCACTGAACAGTTACAACATAATCTTCAGAAGACCGCTCTTCAGCTCCTTCCAGTCCGTACCATCCTCGTTCCATCCGTGCCTAAAGTATAATCAGGAAGGGTTGCATATTTAGACCATGGGTGATCCGAAGGTATCCATGAAGTGCTACCTGAACTTCGTCAACACCATCGGCTAGAGGGAGAATGTTGGAAGAGGTGGATATGATTCTAGAATGGATGACATGCCTAGAGGAAACTAAAGAGGTGGATGAGGTGGAAGTGGTAACTGTGGGCCGGAGGGCCGAAAGTGTTAAAGCTAGTGGAGAGCTGCAGGAGGAAGACAAGGAAGCACTTGTGTCATGCATTCATGCCAACATCGATGTCTTCACCTTGAGCACTACAGACATGTCAAGCATCGACACAGATGTAGCCTTCCATCACCTAAATATTGACCTTGAGGTCCTCCTTATTAGGCAGAATAAGAGGGAGGTGGAGAATACATTGTCTGAGCCCATCCGTGAGAAAGTATAAAAGCTGGTAGACGCAGTTTTTTTATCTGAGATCCAGTATCCAGACTGGGTCTCCAATATTGTAATGATTAAGAAAGTTGGAGAGGAGTGACCAGACATGTCAGGCATCGATGCAGACATAGCCTGCCATCACCTGAATCTTGACCTCGAGGTCTAACCCATCAAGAAGAAGAAGAGGGAGGTGGCGAATACATTGGCCGAGCCCATCCACGAGAAAGTATAAAAGCTGGTAGATGCAAATTTTGTATCTGAGATCCAATATCTAAGTTGGGTCTCCAATATTATAATAGTAAAGAAAGTAGAAGGGGAGTGACACATGTGTACAGTGGCGAAGCCAGGATTGAAGTACAAGGTGGGCAAACTTTGTAATATAAAATATTTAAAAATGAATCAACGTATTAAAACCTTAAAAAATTTCAAATTGTAGAGCACAATGTAAAATATTAATGCTAAAAATATAATTGCACTCATAATAACTTTCAAATTTAAAAATGTACCTAAAATACTTCAACATCTGATGAAACATTTATAGTATTCCTCGTCGAGACTTCATATTCTGAAAACAAAGCATGATTTTCTCATCATCAATAGAATTGAATGCTTCTTTTTCTATATACGTGATCAAACAATCCACCATAAACTGATCTGATATTCTATTACAGAGTCGATTCTTGATAATCTTCATTGCAAAAAACGCTCTTTCAACTGTCGCTGTTGCAACTGGTAATATAAGTGCAAGAGTTATAAGAATATAGACATGAGAATATAATATATTTTTTTTCTCAACCAACTTCTCAGCAAGTTCTCCAATACTTTTCAAATTTATAAAATCCTCATTTGATCTCATATCTAGGATGTAAGTTTCTAGTTGGTTGTCAAGCTGAATTGTAGAAAGTTGAACTGTTGGAAATTCCTTTGGATACATCAAAGCTAGTTGAATCAACTTCTTTTTGTCAAAAGCAGCAAATGAATCAGTTGGACTTAAGCAAGATACACAAAGTAGCAGCTCAGTATTGGTTTCATTGAATCGACTGTTGAGTTCTTGTAGTTGTAAATCTATTGCTGGATAGAATAAACCAACTCGAAAATGATGCAAAGTAGTTGTTGTCTCAACATTGCGACGTGATCGTCCCGGAATAACATAAGTAGCATCCATGTTTAGAATCTCTATATTATGCTTCATACAAAACAAAGAAACTTCTTCTATCAAAGAATCCCAACCATTATCTCTCATCAGTTGCAGTCGATATTTTGATATCTTAACTAATGTCATAGCATTGACGATATCTTGATCTCTCCTTTGTAATGTCTGAGATAATTCATATGTGATCCCCAATATTTTGATCATCAAATGAAGTGAAAATATAAAATCAAAAGTTTGTATTGACTTTAGAAGGGTGTGCGCTTCCAATCGTTGATCTGATCTTAATTTCTTATCATTGACAATAATGTCAAGAACATCAATAATTGCGGAGAACATATTTGTCAAGCTAATCGAAGTATTGTAATGTGAACTCCATCGTGTAGCTCCAGCTCGTTTTAAAGTAGTTGACTGATTTAAGCCTTGGCCACTAACAAGTTCGCTATTCTGAAGCGCTTCATTTATCTTTTTATATTGTTGTTCTTGCAAAATATCATGACGTTTACAAGATCCGCCCACCAGATTCACTACATTAGTAACCAATTCAAAGACAGATGCTATATTCATGTTTTTCTTTGCAACATCGACAAGTGCTCATTGAAGTTGATGTGCAAAACAATGAACATAATATGCTTGTTGATTCTCTTTCAAAATTAGTGCTTTAAGACCATTAAACTCCCCTTGCATGTTACTAGCTTCATCATAACCTTGACCACGGATTCTTGACAAACTCAAATTATGTTTCATTAGTAGCGCTTCAACTTCTGATAATAGTGATTTAGATGTTGTTTCGGCAACATGACTAATTCCCAATAGACGTTCAACCACTTGACCATGTTTGTTAACATAACGTATAACAACTGCCATCTGCTCTTTTGTAGACACATCCCGAGCTTCATCTACCAGAATAGAAAACAAAGCATCTCCAAGATCCTTAATTATCAAATTGGTGGTCTCAATTGCACAAGCGCAGACAATATCTTTTTGAATATCTGATGAAATTAACTTTAGATTACCAGGACTATTGTCTAAACAAACTCTTTTCATTTCTTCATTTAAGCTCGTCATCAGTTTCAAAGTTTCCAGAAAATTTCCCTGATTAGGTGAATCAAAAGATTCATCATGCCCCCGAAATGCCAGTCCTTGCCGTAATAAAAATCGCGCATCAATTATTGAAGCTTTCAGTCGCAGTTTGTAGTCACTGCGATCTTGATCAGTTTGTCGATTCATTATTGTCTCAATGTGTTGATCCTGTTTCATCAGATCTTCACAACTCTTCCAAGCATTATTATGAATGCTATTAGGTCCCCCAACGTGTAATTGAAGTTTATCTTTTCTTTTCCAATTTCTAAATCTTCTATAACAAAAGCATCACCACTTCCGACATGCTCTTTGGTTTCAGATTTGAAGAGATAACAACATAGACAATAAGCATCATCTTTTTCTATGCTGTACTCTAACCAAGTTGGATGATCATGAAACCACTTTGGATTAAATCGCCTCAATGATTCTCCCGCCCCTAGCAAAACTTGTGGAAACTGATGCTTAGTTGGTTGGCAAGGACCTCTTAGTAAGTATATTCTTCAAACTTTCTCTCTATCCTTAAGTTGATAGTCAATGATCGGCCTACGCAACCCAGGATCTGCAGGTGGATTTTCAGGATCAATTTCTAAGCACACTCTTTTACAACTTGATTCTCCTTTTTTGGGCTGAGTTGCAATTTTAGGAAGTGTGCTCGAAGGTGTTGTTGAAGATTTTTTGAAATAACGCTCCATAGTCATAAGCTGACTGAAATAACTGATAATAAAAATGAATCATTGTGATGTATGATTTTAGCACAAAGAATAAATCCACAAATGCAAAACAAAATTAGAAATCTACAAATCCACAAATGCACAAATGCTATCAAATCCACAAATGAAGCATAAATCTATTTACGGATTTACCCCGAACGGCCCGAAGCAGAAATTGAACGGAGGTCTTCGTTGCTGGAGAAGAACGAGCCGACGAAAAATCTGACCCCACCTCACCGAGAAGAAGCCGACGAAGAGACTGGAAATCTGGAATGATGATAAAATCACAAAATCAATGAGTCTGGAATGATGATAACAAGCAATCTGAAACGATTTAACAACACCAGCAAATTGAAATCCAAAACAAAATCAATCCTAAGAGGAATAACACCTCTGAACACAATGCGTTTTTAATCAAAATTAAAAGTGATGAATCAGAAGCCTAACAGATTGATGCCTAACAGATTCTGCTCATTCGTCACTTTTAATAATAACGATCCAAAACAAAATATTGATGCCTAACAGATTGATGCTCATTCGTCACTTGGGGAAACATGGATGCTCATTCGTCACTTGGGGAAACACAGAATGAGCACTGCTTCCCGGTGCTTCCTAACCGGAGCAAACAAGAAAACACAAACAGAAGCTTGGGGAAATCTGACCCCTCCTCACCGGGAAAAATCCGAGCGAGCCAGGGGAAATCCGACGAAGAGCGAGCAACCGGAACGAAGAACGCAGGGCCAACTGCAACCGGAACGAAGATCGAAGAAGCCGACGAACAGCTTAAACCTGGCCTTTTTAGTTTTCACCCGGAGCCGGCAGGGGAGACTGAGACCTGGAGGCAGGAGATGCAAAATTTTCTTGCGTATAAATAAAAAATGAACAGGTTAGCTACTTTTCTTGCGTATAAATATAATGACTGGCCTTTTCTTGCGTACCAGGTGGGCAAAATTTTCTTACGTATAATGACTGATTGACTTGACTGGCCCGAGCAGCTTTTTCAGACTTTCAGTTTCACGCAAGCTTTTTCAATTGCACAGCACAACTGCCATCAGCTTTTTCAATTTCAAGCCAAGAAATTAATACCAATAATAAAATTTAGCTTTTAATAAGGTGGGCATTTGCCCACCTTATAAGCAAGGTAGCCTCGCCCCTGCATGTGTATATATTTCTCTTTGTTGAATAAAGTATGCCATAAGGATTTTTATCCTCTGCCTCAAATCGACGCGCTGGTTGACTCAACCGTCGGTTTTTCTGCGATGAGTTTTCTTGATGCATTTTCAGGATATCACCAGATCCTGATGCATCCCACCAACATCAAAGATGTCTTATTCATAACCAATGATGGGTGTTACTGCTACAAGATGATTATGTTAAGTTTGAAGAACGCGGGGGAGACCCACCAGAGAATGATGGATCGAGTCTTTAAAGACCAAAAAGGCCGAAACTTGGAGATCTATGTTAAAGAACTCATAATAAAAAGGAAGAGTGTCCTGGAACATCTGAAGGACCCGATAGAGACATTTGCGATGTTGTGGAAGTATAAAATGAGGCTCAGTCCTGCTTAGTGCGTATTCAGAGCTAGTAAAGGGAAGTTTTTGGGACACCTCCTCACTCCTACGAAAGTGGAGTCGAATCCCGACAAGGTGAAAGCCATTATGGAGATGACATCTTCCAGGAACACTAAATAGGTGTAGCAACAGACTGGGAGTCTTATTAGTTTGAGTCAATTCTTGTTAAATATATGGTAGAAGTGCTCTCCTTTCTTCAAAACTCTCTGTAACAATCAAAGGTTTGAGTGGACCACCGAGTGCGAGTCGGTCTTCCAAAACTTCAAGAAGCAATTGATGCAAACACTTTTGCTTCAAGGACCTCGAGAAGGAGATGTCCTCTTCCTCTACCTGGGAGTTGAAGTGAGTACAGTTAGCTTAGTATTGGTTAGAGAGGAAGAGATGCTCTAGTTGTTGATCTACAACGTGAGTAGTCCTTCGGAAGGCGGAGCTACTCTATCCAATCTTAATGAAGCTAGCTTTTGCTTTGATCATCTCGACAATGAGGTTGAGGCAATATTTCCAGGACCATACCATCAAGGTGGTGTCTGATCACCCTCTAAGAAGCATCTTTGAAAAGGTGGAACATTCATTTTGGCTCGCTAAATGGTCTAGTGAGCTTAGTGAGTTCGACATAACTTATGTACCACGAATGACGATCAAATCTCAGGCCGTTGCGGATTTCTTAGCAGAATTCTCCTCAGAAGGAGCTCCAGAGAAGAATCCAGGAGAGTTCACCCATGACAAATATTTGTCTATGAGGCTTTAGGCAAGAACTCCCTCGGAGTAGGGATTGTCTTAGTGATCCAGTATGGGACGAAGATTGAACATGTTGTTGAAATCCTCTTCCGGGTTACCAATAATCAAGTTGAGTACGAGACGGTCTTTGTCGGCCTCTTCTTGGCCAAGGAACCAGGAGTTCAAGATATTCGAGCTCACACAAATTCATTGGTGATCGCATCCCATATCTGAGGAGATTTCGAGGTCAGGGAGCCTATTCTACATTATTATCTCTTAAAGGTTGCAGGGTTGATTGCCACCTGTCGATCTTTCTTTGTACAACATATACCCAGGGAGGAGAATTGTGTGGCAGGATGGTTGGCCAAGTATGGTATGAGCACAAGAGGTACCCTGACTGAGCTATTCAAACCATCCATAAAAGAAGGGAAACTGATGGATGTCTAGAAACATCAGTCGTGGATGGATCCTTTCGTTACCTACCTCACCCCATGAGAACTCCCGACAATAATAGAGGACAAGAGACACTTCCAGTACAAGGCAACCTACTACCCACTCCATGATGGGGTCTTACATCGAAGGAGCATTTCTGGTGTAATATCCCGACTTTTATTGGGCCACTAGGACCCTATATGACCCAATAAAAGTGACTCGATTACCTATAATGTAAGATCCCTCTCCTTCACCGGAGAGTTCCCGGATCTTATGCCCAGAACTGTCACCTTACGGTGACACCAACCCCCGGGTTAGCCGCTTCCGCAAGACACTGATCCTACCAGCAAGAACGATCAACCAGGCCAACATGAGATTATAAGTCAGATAAAAAGGCTTGTCCACAATCACACACACACACACACACATATATATATATATATCAAAAGGAATACATATACAGTCCATCAATGAGCTCAAATGAAAGAGAGTAAGGGCTTATGCCCGGTACGTATACAAAATAAAGTAAAAGTACACTCACTTATTTTACATCTATGCGGAAGCTAACAAACACTGATCAACCTGTCATCAGGTAGAAGTGGTGCGCTGCAACTGCTCTTCAGGTCTTTCTATCACGCCCTGCTGGTCGTGCTAATGCTCCGACTCCTCGCACACCTGGTGTTACAACCACATCCCACTGTTAGTCATAAAGACTAAGCCATTTTTGTCCTAGCCTCCCCCCGCGACTCCTATGCATCGGACGGGAGGACGAAGCGGAGGACAACAAGGGGTAATAATAAGTAGGTGACATTGAACTAGATAACAGGCATGTACATATGTAAACTTACAATATAAAAAGAACTATACTAACAGTTATATATATATCTCAAACAGTGTAAGAGAAAAAGGTAAGGGTAGCTACAAAAGTAACCTTAACTTATATGAATGCCCATACAAACTTATAAGTTAAGGGATCTGACACCAAGGTAAACTCATCATATAAAAGAGTGTTGGGAAAAACACCCTTGTGATTTATCTAACACATTATCTCAAAGTGATTTCATAATCTAGGATGTATTACCCATATTGTATATAAAAGGTAATCTAGTCATTAGATATCCTAGGATATCACACTCACACTAGAGTGTCAAGACCTGTCCAAAATAAGCACAAAATCCAGTTGAGTTAAACTTTATTCGAATAGAAGTCGACCCAACTTCGACTAAAAGTCGAAGCAAATTTGAATACATATAGAAGTAGCTCAGACTAAAGTCAAAGTGTAGTTGAAGTCGATGCAAGGTCGAGATGAACTCGACACAGAGGAAGAATCTGTCAAACAATATCATAAGTCGATGCAACTTCGACTTGAACTCGACGCAGAAGAAGAGTCTGTCAAAGCAGTATCAAAAGTCGACACAACTTCGATTTGAATTCGACGCAGAAGATGAAGTTCAAGTCTAAGTCTACATCTCGACGGATACGTCGATAGGGATTCGACACAACGTCGACATCTGAGTTCAGTTAGAGCTAAGAAGGATTTTGAAGCTGCTTCTATAAGAACTCAGAGGTGCGTCGAATGGAGGGAAAAAGAAGTCGATGTTACGTCAAATACAATCAAAAATGGAAAGTTTTCTGCTGTCTTTTCTGATGCTTTTCCAGAAGGTATACAAGGCTGTATTCTGACTTCTAATGAGTCATTTATTGCCAAGAATGGAATGGAGTACTCTAGAGAGACATAAAAGACATTGTTGGAAGTTATTCAAATCAGATAGACGGGTTGGGAATCAGAAATAGAAGGAAATACTTAATGTCAAATGGATATTCCTTCTAAGGACAGAGCATAAGAGGAAAGAAATTCAAACACTATTCGACAAAGAATAAGTATACACAAGAAAGAGGAAAAACAAAACCAAGATTGTTATTCTGTCTTCTTCTTCTTCTTCCTCAAGCGCTCTCAGACAGAAAACCAGAACAACTCTGTACAGGAAAATAAAGCTGATGCTTCTTCTTCATATCTTACAACAGGAAGCAAACTAGAGTACATAGATAATCGGGATCACAAGAAAAACAACTCGTGCACTCATCTCTATCTTAAGCAAGAGTTCATTATATATATATATGTATCTTGAAGAACATCAAAAGCCGCGAAGATACCTGAATACACACTTCACAACATTCCAATGCTCCTTCCCGGTCTTAGCCATATACTGGCTCAACACTCCCACATCTTGAGCAATGTCTGGGCGGGTACAAACCATGGCGTACATCAAGCTCCCAACTGCACTAGCATATGGAACATTCGTCATGTCCTCGATCTCTTCACGTGTCTTCGAACTCATCTCAGCAGTCAACTTCCTCCCAACTGGCATAGGGGCCCCCACTGGTTTGCTGTCAGCCATGTTGAATTTCTTCAACACCTCTTTGACGTACCTCTGCTGCCTTAACCAAAGCTTCCACTTGCTCCGGTCTCTGGAAATCTGCATTCCCAAGATCACATTTCCCAAGACCCAAATCCTTCATCTTGAATTTGGCTGAGAGCAACTTCTTCACCGGTTTGATCATCCTGACACTATTCCCCACCAGTAACATGTCATCAACATAAAGTGTTAAGAATGTAAAATGCTCACCCTTCCTCTGGAAGTACACACAGTGGTCTGAATTCGACCTTTCAAAACCCAACTCCAGCATGTAGGTGTCGAATTTTTAGTACCACATCCTCGGAGATTGCTTAAGTCCATAAAGGGACTTCTTCAGCCTGCACATTAGATCTTCTTTGCCCTTGGCCTCGAACCCTTATGGTTGCCTCATGTATATCTCCTCCTCCAGATCCCCGTGAAGGAACATTGTCTTCACATCCATTTTCTCAATCTCCAAATCATGCGCCGCCGCAATAGAGAGAACCAATCTGATCGACGTCAGCTTTGCTACCGGCGAGAAGATCTCGTCATAATCCACACCTTCAACTTGGGAGAAACCCTTTGCAACCAACCTTGCCTTGTACTTCTCCACGGTGCCATCAGCCTTCAACTTTCGCTTGAAGATCCATTTGCATCCAATTGCCTTCCTCCCCTTTGGTAGCTTGCACAGACTCCAAGTCTGATTCTTCCGCAGGGAATCCATTTCATCCACCATAGCAAGCTCCCACTGATTCGAATCAGCCCTTGATCTAGCATCCCTGGCAGAAATGGGATTCTTACCAAGCATGTTAAGGCAGTAATGTGCCCCAATGGCACTAAGAGAATACCGGAGTGGTGCCCTTCTCTCCCTCACCGAGCGCCTCAGAAGTGGAACATCAACAACTTCATCTTCTGACCCAACATCAATGTTCACGGTCTCTTGATCGTCTGATTCGGAATCAGACTCAGCACCAATAGTAGTAGCCCCTTGAGCATTAATCTGGGAATCAACTTCTATGCTCCTACCCACTGTCTCCATTTCTGCAGCCTTTGTCTTCCAAACTTGTGTGCAAACCTGTGGACTGACTTCATGAAACACCACATCTCTGCTGAACGTCACAGTCCTGGTCACCGGGCTCCAATGCTTGTACCCCTTGATGCCTTCTTTGTAGCCCACAAAGATGCACTTCTCAGATTTCATATCAAGCTTTTCCCTCTTCTCTTTTGGGATGTGAACATAGGCATCACACCCAAACACATGAGCGTAAGACAGATTCGGCTTCTTCTTGAAAATGGCTTCAAATGGGGTACACCCCTCCACTGCAGAAGTAGGGGACCTGTTCTTCAGATAGTTAGCAGTCGCCACTGCTTCAGCCCAGAACTCCGTCCCCAAACCAGCCCAACTGAGCATGCACCTGGCCTTCTCCATCAATGTCCTGTTCAGCCTCTCCGACACTCCATTCTGCTCTGGAGTGTAAGGTGTAGTTTTCTGCCGTGCAATACCCTGCTCAGTACAGTACCGCTCAAAAGCATCAAAACAGTACTCACCTCCATTATCAGAACGAAGGACTTTCACTTTTCTCTCCAACTGGTTCTCCACCAGGCTCTTGAAATCCTTGAACCTGTCTAGAACCTCTATCTTGGACCTGAGAAAATAGATCAGGAATATCATGAAAAATCATCAGTGAAAGATACATTGTACCTTGCGCCGCCAAGAGATGAAGCTGGAGTCGGCCCAAACACATCACTATGTATCAGATCCAGCAATCCATTTGCCCTCGTGCCTGTTCCACGAAAGCTAACCCGATTCTGTTTGCCAAGTAGGCAATGCTCACATAACCAAAAGCTCGTGGTGCACTTCGACACACCATCCACCATCTGACTCGATGCCACGATCGACATCGCCTTCTCACTGATATGCCCAAGCCGATGATGCCATAGCTTGGACTGCTCTTCCTGGTCATTCTTCTGGCCTTCAGAGATATATAAGTGCCCCGCTTGGAACCACTGTATCAGCAAGTAGCTTATACAGTGTCGCATGCCTAACTCCGTTGGCAATTACCATTGCCCCTCTAGTCATCTTGCATGAGTGTTTGTCACAACTAAAATACACCCCTGCATCCGCCATAGATCCCACTGAGACCAAATTTCTGCTCATCCCCGGAATGTGCATCACGTTCGGAAGAGTCTTTATGATCCCATTTGACAACTTCATCATCACCTTGCCACGCCCAACAATCTGCACAGCAGTATCATCTCCCAGCATGACGTCACCACGATCAAACCTCTCATACTCACAGAACTAGTGTCTATGAGGGTTCATGTGATATGAGGCTCCCGTGTCAACATACCACAGATCTGTGTCTCTCTGAGCAACACACGCAGCAGCGATGTACATGTCACCGCCATCGGTCTCCTTCTTTGTACCTAAAGTTGACGCTGCCTCCTTTTTCTGAATGGCCTTGTTTGGACACTGGACTTCACGTGTCCATCCTCATTACACTTCCAGCACCGAATAGGCTTCTTCTCCTTCTCCTTCTCCTTCTCCCGGCTCTTGGATCTACCCTGAGACTTATCTCGAGAACCACCTTGTTTGTTATCCCTTCGTTGAGGGCGCGATCTGGATGCACTCAATGCGCCCTTGCTAGCCTTCTCAGAGCCTCCTCTCCTGGTCTCCTTGGATAGCAGAGTAGCACACACCGACTCACTTGAGAGCCCCTTCTCTCCATTGCCCCCGATGGAAACAATCACATTGTCCCAAGAATCCGGCAACGAGCATAGTAGTGTAATGGCTCTATCTTCATCCATGATTTTCTCACCAATAGAGATTAACTGACCCACAACAGTGTTGAAATTGGTCAGATGTTCTGAGAATGAATCGCCTTCCTGCATCTTCAAATTGTACCACTTCTTTCGCAGTAACAATTTATTTACCAGAGATTTACTCTGGTAGAGAGACTCCAACTTCCGCCATAGACCTTTGGCCGAAGTTTCCTCCATTACATTTGTTAAGATGGAATCTGCAAGGAATAACCGAATCAAACCCTTGGCTTTCCGATCGACTTTCGTCCAGGCCGTAGCCGCCTCTGAAGTTGATTTGTCGGTCGGTGGTGAATCCGTTATTGCCCCCCACAAATCACGATCAACCAATAGATCTTCCATCTTCATCTTTCACAGGTCAAACCGACTTCCATCAAACTTCTCTATCTCGATCCGCACTCCACCAGAACTCATTGCCAGGAACCCTAACCTAGCTCTGATACCAAATGTAGAATAACGGGGTGCCGAGAAGAGAGGTTCGAACGCAAATCAGAAAATAAAAACACAACAAACACGCAGATTTAAGAGGTTCACCCAAAACCGGGCTACGTCCCCTATCCCACCTCCTTCACCTTCTTGTATTCACCAATAGAGATTACAAATCACACAAAGTTACAATGATCAAAACCGATCCTACCTCACACCCTTCTCTTTGGACAAGAAACGGAGGAACCACCGCCGAAAAATGCCTCTCCACGAACTCCTCGTAGACGCCTCCAAATCCTCTCAGCCGAAAACCTCTGAGACGAAAAAAACCTTAACCCTAGAACCGGGTTACACGCCTATAAATAGACCACGGAACCGAAAACTGGATATCCGCACACCCGGTTAACATGAACCGAAAATTTTGGCTTGCCGCCCCCGAACCCCCGCGTTCGCTGGTACTTCAGTCATCGGAGAGAGTCACGCTCCGACGTCTCTAAGCTCACGTGGGCTAACCCGGTGTGAGAAATAAGAGAGCCGGAAGTGTTCCCCAACTCCAACACGTTTGGATTCATGCAATGAGAAGCTCTCTAAAAAATCTTGTAAGAGATAATGAGAGGAGGAAGTGGTGACTCCCGAATTTATAAGTCATGCTTAAGAACCGCATTGGAAAGTCCGCTTAAAGTGGAAAAATATATTGTCGTATTTTTTCATCTCAAAGGAGGAAAGATTTTCGATCCTACTTAAAACGAGTATCTTGCGAAGGTGGCAAAGAATATTCAACACACCTACAGTAAATCTTCGGATTTTAGGAAAGAATATTTGTAATTTTACGCCGCAAGTGGATAATAATTCGTCTAGTATACGTGTTATTTTATTCAAAATCTCCGGCTCAAGATCAACACGTTTGTAGCAAAAAATTCATGGACTCGTGGTTTTGCAATTCACGACAAACGAAAATTGGGGGGCATTTGATGGGGTTCCCCTAAAATAATCCGAGTTGAGTCGGTTTGTACATTGACTGAGTCGTTAAAACAGGGCAAGCCAACCAGGCGAGACGTGTGCGCAAGCCGCACCCGTCCAAGGCCCCCCAAGCGTACGCGCGGCCGGCGCGCGCTCATATGCACACTGACGCCCGTCGACGACCTCCGTCGCCACCTCGCCGGCAAATCCGCCCTGGCTGCACAAATTGCCCGGATCGGCGAGGGAGCATGGCCGTCTTTTTCAGAAAATTAGTGATCTAGGTGACCAGAATCGTGCAATCTCATTCGCCAACTCAAATTCTAAGAGGGCACAATTACCGAGGCGCCCCTCAGAAAAACTATAAAAAGTCCGTTAGGTCTTCATTTGAAGACAAACAACCAAGAAGAGAAGATAGTGCTCTTAAGGTTTTCCGGCAAAGACTTGAGAGCTCTCAAGGTTTTTCGACGAAGACTTGGAATTCTCCTACTCTGCGACTCGAGTGCTCGTTTTGCTCAAGTGTTCACTCTGCTCGCTCCCTCGCCCTCTGGCTCAAGTGTGGAATTTGCTCTGCACATTGCCTGCTCCCACTACAAGATAAATGCTTTACGACGACGTTTTTATTGTGACGTTATTTAAAGCGTCGCCATAAGTTTTCTATTTAGTGACATTTTTTTTCAAAAACATCGCTAATATAAAAATTAAGCATTAGCCACGTTTTCTATGAAAAACGTCAACATACATGTTTAGCTTTTGTGACGATTATTTTTAAAACGTTATCAAAACACACTACTAGAAAAATAACTTTTAGCCACACTTTTTTGCCTCGGGTCAAAAAGTCGGCTAATAAGCAAGTAGTAGCCACGAATGTCTAATGCGTTGCAAAAAAGAATGCATTAGACACATTTTGTCATTTTGTGGAGCTTCCTCGTGTCAATTCATCTGGGAAGTTGCCACCTATCCTTGTAGTTAACGTCCAGGTACCTCCTTTTTCTACTTGTCTAAGGCCATTCTTGGATTTTTATTTTACTTATTCGCAAATCATCTTACTACTCATTCTTCCTCTTCATGGTGTTGTCTATTGCCGTATATTATTGTCTTTGATTTTCATTACAGGAAATCACTTTTAGACCACTTGAAGAACTCCAATTCTCCTAAGGTTAGAGAAATAAATTTCTTCTTCGTTTCATTATTATGCTTATGTTCTTTCATTGTAATTGCAATTGAGCTTAATCAAGTATACATATAACCAACTTGCATCCCTCACATATGGTAACTGGTAATGGATGTCCTATATCGATTGCATTTTGATTGCCTGGATTTGGATTTGATAATAGTGGTAATGGATATCCTATATATTGATTGCGCAATTTTGATTCTGTTTAATTTATTGTATTCACTGCTAATGTTTTTTTTTTTAACTTTTCTAGGATGTTGGAAGAGAGGGAATGGGAGAAGTACTCAGAGAATGGAAGAGGACATTGGAAGAGAGGGAATGAGAGAAGAATAAATAGAGGCATTGTGAGAGCATTGTGAGAGCATTGTGAGAGGGAATGTAGTGAATTATTATATATATTTTTTGCAAGTTTATATTATTTGAGACACGTTTTGTTTAGTATTAATGTGATTTTTTGCAATTTTATAACTTTTAATTCCAGTGATGATGTATTATGTTGGCATTATAATTAATTTTTTATTCTTTTATTTTTATAAAAACATAAACGTTATTGTAGAGTTTTAACTACTGTGACATTTTACAAAAACATAGCGGTAGAGTTAATATTTTTCTCGACGTTTTTTCAAAAAAAAAATGTCACTATAGAGCAACTATCAACAGTGACGCTTTTTTGTGAAAGTGTCGCAGAGAGCTACGGCTACGGCCGCAATCACGACGATTTTGTGACGTTTTTATAAATGTCATGAAAACTATCGCGATGCTTAAAAATCGTCACTAAAGACATAAAAAATGTCACCGTATAGTGATTTTGTTGTTGTGTCCAGTGCCAGCTCCCGTGCATGCTCTAGTTTCTGCTCTAAAAGTCGCTCATATGAGCGCGAAGGAAAACTTTGCATCTTTTTCACCTTCATGTACTTATAATCAATGCGGTGACCTGTCACTCTCTCGAATATTCTAACACTTGTAACATCAAGCAAACTAGTGGATTTGGTTGGCACCGAACCGACCCCGTGGTTTTTTCCCTTTCCGGGTTTTTCCACGTAATAGGTTCTCTTTTGACTGTTTGCGCGCTTGACTCACTCTCGAGCTAATGCGGTTCGATTCTCCGGACCGGGAGAGCGTTAAGCGACCCGCAACAAGTATTATATGCCTAATTGGTTGATAAAATTAGACACATTGCTAACTTTCATTCTACTACACTAGTTGGGATGAAGGAGAATGCGTCTATCTCTTCGTAATTTACTGGTCATGGAGTGCTACAAACGCACCGATAAAGGAGAAGCATGCATTGTGATCTTAGGTCGTCGCATCATAGAGGTGTGTTCAGACAACAACAAGAGGGTTCTCGATCTCCAGACATACTATCTAAGATCAATAGAAAGTTACATAAATTGATCTAAATGCCTATTTCAAACTCATCATAATTTTCTTATACCAATATAAAAAAAAAGAACAAATTAGATTTAATTTCAAATGTAGGCTAAAGTTGAAAGAAACATTTATATATTTTGACTGAAAAATAGAAAATTTGACCCCAAAAAATGAAAAATGAGGAATGAAAAACTTTACAATATAAAAATAAAAAAATTCCTATACTTTGGGAACAAGTTCACAAGTGGGGATTTTTTTCTCTTCCATTAATCAACTGTAACAATAAGTCTCATCAATCTACAGCACCTTCCCAAAATTATTACTAAAAGTACAAATAAGTTTAGAACATAAATATCTAATAAATCTATATAATCACATTGTTATATTATTTTCATAAAATAAATTATATTTATATAAGAAATTCCTTGTATATATATCTTTTTTTTGTTTTCAGATTGACCCTAGTGCAATATAAATTTGTTCCAAAGTCATCCAAGTTTGACCCTAGTGAAATATTGATTTTTTTTGTTGATCTGCTCCATGCTTGCAATGCGGGCTGAGGGTCGGACCCCCATCCTTGCTCGATGCCCTCTCACTCGAAAAAATGCATGGACCGGAATCAAAGAAGATGCCTGCATGACGGCTTGGGCCGAGAGCAAAATCGGGAAGTCAGGGTAGGTTTTGTGTGAGAGGCTCTAGGTTTGAGCGGTTTTGAAATCCATCGTGAATGTTGAAAGGCGCGGGCAAGAGAGAGAGAGAGAGACCACGTGGATTAAACAAGTTGAGCGATCGGACGGTTCAAAGGACCCTGATGGTCTACATCATTACATCATAAGGGGATATTTTTATTACTTTGATTGCTTGATGAATGATATGTTGAACTCAAAAGTTAATTCAAAAGATAAAGTTTTCTCACTTACTTATATCATGACTCAAATAGAAATTTAAATATATGATCTTTAACTTAGAGATAGACAACCATACTTCACATTTGACCTTGGGGCGAGATGTGAGACTCGGGGGCGGAGTCTTTCAACCTTAAAATTAGCTCAAAAAAATCAAATTTTCTCACAAATATATAAAATGATGAAGGACATGCTTTGATTAAAAAAATAAAAAAAATGTTAATTAGTAGCTACAAAGCTCTATCATGCACTGATCAAGTCTGAAATCTTCTCATTACTTCTAACATGGAACATTCACCCCAACTAATCAATATGATCAAATCAGAATTCTTCTCACTACTTCTAAACATTTAAAAAAAAATTAAGAGTCAAATCATGACAAACACAAACTAAGCCCAAATAAACTCAATGAATCCAAATCTAAGAGCATATACTAACCCTAGGAGGATAGGATGAGGCAACTGTGGAGGCCGTCCGTTCTTCCACCAATCCACGACCACCATCATCGTTGTTGCTAGTGTCACTGCAGTCGATATTGACACCAATGTTGCGCCCATTATCGGATTCAATCGCCTCGAAAAGATGATCTATGTCTGCCTCAAAACCGTCGCAATCGAAGAAATCAAGGAGGTTTGCATTAGGCTCCATGCCGACTTCATCCAATGAGACGAACTTCTGGTCCATGCCTGGCCATAGAAAGTCGGCGAATTCATCCACGACATCTATATTGTCACAGCGTGATCCATTGCTGGCTGACATGTCCTCGCTTGAATGGATGTATTGGCAGTCGTGAGTCATCCCCAACGCAGAGGGAGACGGCATAACCGTCGGGTCGATCTCGGGAATCGATATCAACTGCGATTGTAGGCTCGTGTAGCAGTTAATGTCGAAGTTGGTCACCGCGTTAGGGCCTCTGAACTCTAAGGCGGCTATGTCGTAGGCTTGTGCTGCCTCTTCCTGAGTACCTGAGAGAAAACATGTTCATTACTATATGAAGGCCAAATCATCCAAGATACCTCCCATGTAAGTTAGTATAGTTACAGGTTGCACCCCTTTTAGTTTCGTAATTAAATTTACCTCACCTCTTATTTTGTTCTGTTTACAAACAAGCCCAATCAGTTTAAGACAAATCGATTTTGTGTTTAAAATACCCAATTACTCCTAGGTTTAATATGAATCGTTACAAACTAATGAATTACTATTAAGGGCAAAATTGGAATATAAAAACTATTTCCATTAGTTTTAACATTTTTCATCTATAATTTGGATGAAAGTGTGCATTTGTAAACAGAACAAATTAAGAGGGGTGGTAAATGTAATTTCAAAACTAAGAGGGGTGCAACCTGTAATTATACAAACTTAATATATATATATATATATCTTAACTATTATAAAGTAAATATAAACTCATGACTTCGAAATTAGAATAGCCGTCTGATCATGGGTTCATAATTCTGCTGCCGTCCGATCGAGCTCAATCAAACCATACTCTCTCTTCACTCTTCTAAACCTACTACTAGGTCTCCTAAATCTACTACTAGGGTGTCCTAAACCTACAGTAGTATGGTGCCCTAAACCTACAGTAGTATGGTGCCCTAAACCTATCTACAATGAGAAATTACAAATATTTCACTCTTCTAATTTTGAAAAAATCTGAACAGGTGAAACTCGATCTGCATATAAAATATGCGCGCAGGGTCTGCATATATCACCAACCCGACCTGCTTACAAGCCAGCCAGCTCTACATTGCCTGCCCTGCATATAAAATGTATTTTCTTGTATGTTTATATATAGGGAATGGAAGAAGACTCTACTGAAGGTTCCCAGGTAGAGGTACTTGTTGCCGTGTACGCGTCCGATCCTTGCCTCCCATCTACCGTTGTGATGATGCCTGCAGTTAAAAAAATTTCTCAAGATATTGTTCTAGTAATTACAAATTTGAAAATTATTATTTTGAAAAATAAATTTATGATTTTTCACAAAAACATCAATCTTTTATTTAAAATGTATGTTTGGCGTGACAACGATTATGATCTTAATTTATCAAGAAAAGATAATCATTTTTGAAACATGAACTGATGAAGTTCCTTAGGCGAGGTCGTCCGTTAAGGATCGATGATTCTTAAGCATCGGGTTCACGACCACTATTGTCGTGCCAAACGAAGCCTAGGCTAGACAAAATGAACAAATTAAATTGTCAAATTTATATTAAATTCAAAATTTAACATTTCAAAACAACGTTTCCGTGCGCTATTTAAATAAGGCACCGTTTGACGGAAATTTTTTTGTTCATAACCACTGTGTTCGTGACTGCCACCGTCTCGCCATACCGAGCCTAAAAACTGTCACGTACATGAGAGTTAATTATATATCCGTATATATCAACTAGCTATCAATCATCAACGTACATAAGTTTGTTATAAGGTCGATTAATTGTGATAGTTCCAACTTGCTGAATCGTGCGCAACCGTGATTGTAGCTACAAAACCCTACAAACCGCATGTACAAACTCAGTAGACCTTAAGGCTCCGTTTGGGGGGACTTATTTTCACCGGTCAAGAGGTTACGACCGCATGAACCGGACCTTAATTAAGATCCGGTTCATGCGGTCGTAACCGCTTGACCGGTAAAAATAAGCCCCCCCAAACGGAGCCTTAGGCTACTGTATTGTTGGTATCGAAAGAAAAAAACTAAGACTCAGCTTGACACGGCGTGTGATTTTGGACAAAAACGTCATTGCAGCAAAATATATGTTTGGCATGACGACTGTTATGCACGTCACCAAAAAAACGAAAACTATTTTTAAACATAAAATTGATGAAGTTCTTCAGGTGAGGTCGTGTGTTAACGTACGATGATTCATAATCATCGCGTTCACGATCACCGCCGTCCCGAACGGAGCCTAAGCAAGACTAAATGAACAAATAGTCAAATCATATTAAATTCCAAATTTATCATTTCAAACCAACATATTCGTGCTATTTAATTAAGGCTCCCTTTGGCCCAATTTTTTTCTCCCGTAAGTTTGGACCTCACCTAATTTTATATATATATATATATATACATATATACACACACTAGTGATAGACATGGGGCTTCACCCCTACGGTCAACCGCAACAGTGCACGGGGGTCAAGCTCCGCTCCGAGCACTATACTCCACTCTTCGCTCATTTTTTTGTGTGAACGGGAGTGCTAGCGGCAGGAAGATCATATTTTTAATTATAAGTAATGAATTTTACGCACATTTTTTAAAATTAAAGAAACATACATAAATAAAAAAGAAATTAGAAATTTTGTAATAAAGAGAGATAATTAAAATAAATAAATTAAATATTTTAATAAAGGGTGTTTTTCATTTTCTTTATTTATTATAGAAATATATAATTCAAAGGATTATTACCGAAGAAATTATATGGGAAAAAATAAAACAGCCTTAATTATCCTGTAATTGAAGATATTCATGCAGATTCATGGCTAAACCTCAGCACAAGATTCAACAGCTTCACTAAATCAAGCTAATTTTATTTTTATAACACTTACCTTTTTCTTAAATTTAATTTAGAATATTGCAGAAAGTTAAATGTAGGTATATTGAATATTCTTTTGAATTTAAGCAAAACTATACATGCATAATTTAAATTTGGCAAAAATTAAAAGAATAATATATAATAACTTGTTTGAAGGGACATAATTAGTCGTCCTACCCAGCAACCCTACCTACCTACCTACATTTAACTTTAAGAATCTGTAAGAATAACTTGTATTAAAACTCAAAAATGCAAATAAATAATAAAACAATATTATAAAGAATAATTTGTTAATATTATTACTATTAATTATATATATTTAAAAAAATAAAAAATATATATATAAATACCTTGCAACACCTCGATATTTCGATACTCCCCTGGAGAATCCACTGCTCCTGCGCCTAAGCGTAGCCAAATACTCTTCCTTCGACATGCTCTGCATCTCTTCAAACTCCTTCAAATATGTACTTGCCTTCACAAAATATAAATAAATAATTATAAATGTTTTTTCATATAAGAAAAATTAATAAATTACACCACAGAAAATATATATTAATTACAGGGAAATTAAGAACTGTATCAGGCCCCCAGTACTTAAGCGCCGCAAGATCATAAGTATGAGCTGCTGCCTCCTCATCATCATACGCCCCTTCATCACATCACAACCATCCATTCATATCAGATCATCATCATCATCAAAATTAAGAGAAAAAAAACATTATATATTATATATACAGTACTTACCCAAGTAAACTAATGAACCGGTCCACAAATATTGATCCGAATCATGAAAAAAAATCCTCATTATTAGCTCATATAATTTTGCAAAAAAAAAAAATCTGATCATGAGTATAGATTTCATGCCATGCATGTGGAGAGATTTTTATAATTTCTGTAATATTGCAAATTAAAGATAGAGGGGGTAAATTAAAGAGAGAAAATATTTATACAAACCTTGTCTGCCCTTCTTGTTCTGCATGTGGTTCCAGCTGTTCTTGTCCCACAGATGAGCTTCATACCTTCCCGTCCATCTATGCCTGAGGTTTAATTTCATCCATGCATATAAATATGAAAATAATAATAATAATAATAATAATAATAATAATGAAGATTAAAAATAAAAAGAATACCTAGTGACTCCTCTATAGACGGAGCTTCTCTTGATGGCATTGTTCTTGTCGGCTGTGGTATCGTTCTTTCTTCTCTTATTTGGCTTGGGCTTGGGGATAGGAGGGGAAGGAGAGGAAGGGGATTTGGAAAAAGTTTCCATGAGGGATTTTAGTTGGTGGGAGCTAGAGAAGGAGATGAAGGAACGATTATATATATATATAGATATAGATATATATTAAGCGCGGTTAGATGGCTTTTATTTTGGGGGGGTTGGGTATGAATCAATGAGTGGTTCAACGACATATGGTGAGTAGATGCATGATGGCTAATGGGGGGAGAGAGAGAGAGAGAGAGAGAGAGAGAGAGAGAGAGAGAGAGAGAGAGAGAGAGAGAGAGAGAGACAGAGAGAGAGAGGTTATTGTATATATGACTATTGTTTGGAGTTAAGGTTGGTGTGTGTGAGAGAGAAGAAGAGGAGGAGGAAGAAGACAAGCCGGGTGGACAGTGTTAGAGTCACGAGGCTGAATGGAGGCGTGGGTTGGCGTGAGGAAGGCAGCACTTGTTGATCGTGTTGCCATGCTACCAATAAGCAGGTCTGCACTTCTGGTTTTAGAGAGAGAGAGGAGAGACAGGAGCGGGAGGGGAGAGAGGAGAGGAGGCATGAGAGAGAGACAGAGAGAGAGGTTGGAAAAATATAGAGGAAAGAGGTTTTAGAGAGAGAGAGAGAGAGGAAACAGACACGCTGGTGTTTTGAATTAATGTTCATATTAAATTTAGGAAGAGAGGTTTTAGAGAGAGAGAGAGGGGGGGAGGAGAGAGACAAGCTCAACACGAAATTAATTACTCTATGAATATCACAGATCACACTTAAAATGCTGTTGTTTTGAAGTAATGTTGATATTAACTGTAGAGAAGAGAGGTTTGTAGAGAGAGAGAGAGAGAGAGAGAGAGAGAGAGAGAGAGAGAGAAGCTTTAGAGAGGGGGGGGGGGGGGGGGGTTTAGAGAGAGAGAGGAGGCTTTAGAGAGAGTGGAAAGTGACAAATTCACCAGGGAAATCACACTTAAAATGCTGGCATTTCGAAATAATGCTCATATTAAATTTAGAGAGGAAGGATTTTAGAGAGAGAGAGAGAGCGGCTTGAGAGAGAGGGAGATTGTTGAGAGGGGGGAGAGACAAAAATTCAATAGTCAATTACCATATTCTCACTTCCGTTATGAGATGTAGAAAACATCATTCATTAAGAAGCGGATTATACAACATTTCCATGTAAATTACGCATGCGTATATATCTACTTTCTACGCATATTTATATATTTATTGTACGGAAAGATGGGGGGGGGGGGGGGGGGGGGGGGGGCAATATAGTAATTTTGATTTGCTGCATTAATTTTTATCTGTTGAATAATGCTATGATGCGGTAAGGAATTTAATTAAAGCATTAATTAGATTTAGGAATTATGTAGAGTCATACTTGCATTATGTGGGGGTATGCATGTAATTAATTAGGAGATTTATTAGTTGGATGTGCTATTAAGCTAGCCTTGCATTGGGTATGTATGTATACTACTTTATGAATTGCACTACATTTTGTAAAAAAAATACACAAGGATTTTGTAATATCAGTGAAACTTACTCCTGCTTTTGGAGCATTTGAAGAGGAGTGGTTTCATATGAACATAAAATAATATTTTTTTTTGAAAGAAGCTCCCTCTATGCGGTTGCAACCAGCTAGCCATTAAACAGCAATTTGAGAGATTGGTGGCTTGGAATGGAGCCTGCTCAAACTGTCAAAAAATAACGTTTTCATTTAAAAAAACGAAACCAAGAAAAAAATGCCCAAAATGGCACCTTACTAATAAAGCCTGCCCCTCATTATCCTTCCAAGGATCTATCTTTGATGGATGAGCAAATTACTTCAAAAAATGGAGGGATATATTAGGTTTGATTATTTTTGTTTGGGTGGGATCAGGGGAGTGTTAGAATTTAGCCGAATTATTCAATCTGAGATCATTTGTGTTTGAAGACCCAAGAATATGAGTGTGCATGTCTCATCAACAGGTTTCCATGCAACGACATAAAATTGTGTAAATAAAAGTCTGTTTAATCCTAAAATGGATAAAAAATTGTTTCGCCGCACTAGAAGGACGCACACCCAAGCAAACTATCCAGCTCACCTATCATATTGTGATCGATTTCGAGCATGCCCCTTCTTTCTCTCCGACGAGCTTCACGGATTTTGATGACCTTCCAAAATTTGAAATTTGAAATGTATATTCCAGCTGCCCGACAAAATCAAAACTCAAAAGTGGCATTGGTTTTCACTCAAAAAGTGCACTGGATATGCCCTTCAAATGTAAATTTTCATGGAGAATTGGCAATTCCGCAAATACACATGATAAATGAGCATTATTCTCGCGTTGACTATAAGGGATATGCCAGTCTGATCATAAATTTATCACCTACAAACTTGTATCGACTAGACAAAGTTTCCATAAAAATTTGAGAATGATCGAACAACTTTTATTTATTTCAGCAAGGTTGTTGTAGAGAAATGGGAGATTAGAGGAGGAAATGAAGATAGATGGGCGAAGGTAGCCGACACTACCACTCTTTCATTTCAAAACAATAACAACACACATACACTCCTGATACTAATCAGGTAAATAAAGGGAATTTAAAAGAACAACCACCCTTTCTACACACCACACCAGACTTTATATATTAGAAGCCTACAACAGCACACAACCCAAAAAAATACATAAAGAAAGGACAAGGGAACTCAGTCGGCATAGGGAAATGGGATAACTTGAGTAAACACAACTTCTGACTTATGCTTTTATTGCAGAGAGCTTTCGGTGGCCATCTTCCTCCACAACTTCTTCTTCCTTCTCTAGATAATTCCTTTGATCTTTTATATGCTTAATGTGACTTTTACTGATCTGGCAGCTTGGATTATATTCTAACACCCCCCCTAATCCTGGCAGCATGCATGTGATCTTGATCTCATTCCTTAGCTTAATGAATGTCGGTGCGGACAAGGGTTTGGTAAAAATGTCGGCAATTTGCTCATTCGATTTGCAGTATCTTAACTAGATCTTTTGCTTGTTGACCAGATCTCGGGTGTAATGTGGTTTAATTTCCAGATGCTTCGTTTTCTTGTGGAACACAGGGTTTTTAGCTGAAGCAATGGCGGAAGTGTTGTACAGTTCAATCACAGTTGGTTCTGCTTCTTCTGTTGTCATTTCAACTATAAGACTCCTCATCCACATCGCTTCTCTCGCAACGTCACTTAGGGCAGTGTATTCTGCTTCAGTAGAGGATAAGGCTATGGTTTTTTGCTTCATTGATCACCAGGAAATTGAATTAGTGCAGATTAAATATATGAACCCACTAGTGCTCCTCCTGTCGTCTGTGCATCCTGCCCAGTCCCTGTCGGAATATCTCCTAAGTTTGTTTTCTTCTTTCTCATATTTCAAACCCAGGGAGTGTGTGCCATTTATGTACCTTAGTATTCTTTAAGCTGCAGTCAGGTGTTTGATGCTTGGAGACTGAATAAATCATGAGATAATACTTACAACGAATTCAATATCAGGTCAAGTGTTGGTCAGGTATATTAGAGATCCCCCCAGCTTCTGTAATGTTCAACATTTGTTTTTTCCTCTCCATCTTCTTTACACAATTTTTGTCACAACCTGCATTTTCTCAAAATTTAGGAATATCAGAGTAAGAGAAAATACGCGTCAAGATGTCACGTCATGCAGAAGACATCTGCAGACGCTCAGGCGGAAACTATTACTTATTTAATCAAAACATGTTCACATGATAGATCATCATTTGAAATCATTTATGAGGGTTTGGGGTATGAACCGTGTCTCTCAGTTCGTGGATCAACTAGTCCACCGAGAAAATATACGTAATTGCAGCAGAAAATACTTGATTTAGTTCACTTAAGGTCCTAAATGCACGTGATGACAGGACATAAAGTAAATGATATGCACATATCTAGGCATAGTATAAGTATAGAAAATATCTTTTATGCGACTTTAAAGATAAGGATTTCAGCTAAAAGGAATGCAATGAGGATGAAAGAAAAGCCATTTTATAACTATAATGCACCTAGACATAAATCATTCCCATAGTGCAAGATACACAAGATCGAAAAGTAGTAGCAAGTAAGTTATAAAGTATCAAAAGGGCCACAACGGGCGTCAACAACCTGTCACTAACCCGTTGGCTCCAAACTAGCATGTCTGAACACAAGAAGAAACTAACCACAACTACCTCGCAGCAGTGGGGTAAAACAAAAACAAAAACTCACGAAGACTCCGGGCTAGACCACTAGCAGCTAAGGCTCTGAACATGAGGCATTCAATAAAACAAAGAACGTCTCTGCAAGGAATTATAATTGGCAGAAAACAAGCAGAAAAGTAAATAAGGCATAAGGGGTACCAACCCAAGCCATATTTACCGAAAGAGAAGCTCCAAACAAAGAACTAAGCAAAGCACCAAGTGCACCAAATACCATAAAGACGAACAAGCAAAGTTCATTTATCTTGTTAAATTTATTTAAAGAGACTGATCAGCTCAAATAAAACGGGGGCGGTCCTTTATCCACTGCCACCAAAAGCCAAAAATGGGTGGGGGTTTCTATCCCCAGCCACCCAAATACGACCCAGGGGACCACAGGCCAAGCCTGCGGTGTTAAAATTATTGAAAGACCGTTTAGGAGTAAGCAGGAGTTGTATCAACAAGAGTTATAGCCAAACAACCACAATGCCAAAAACAGCAACACAAGAAATTTTTATTGAAACAGAACTGCTTTACACTTCGAGGTATACATGACAAGACATGATTCATAAGAATCACGGAGATGAGAAGAACAAACACACCAAAACGGAAACTGGCGGCCTGCCAAAGCAGAGACCGCACAGACCGCAAAAAGGCTCAGGTCGCCCGGCTTGCTCTATTGTACTCCCAGACCGCTTGCACAGTCAGACCTCAGAAACACCTTGAGACCGCAGGAACAGAAGCAAACAACCTTCACTGCCAGACCGCAATCCCAGACCGCACGAACTGAAGCTTTATTGAACTGAACAAAGAACTGAAGCTGTCACCAGACCGCAACTCTGATCGCCTAACCGCTGAAGGTCGCCTGATCGCTGAGCTCGCTGCGAACAGCACAAGAACACAATAAACTAGTTCGCTGACAGACCGCAGACGAACTGTTTATTCAAGCCACCGGAAATCACCAAGGAAGGAGACCGCACCCTGCTGACCGCAAACCTGCGAACACAACAACGGTTAACTCGCATCCAAGTCATGCGACCTCAAAACTTGAGTCCGCAAGAAACAATCCGGGCTTTTGTTCTTACAATTCTTGTTAGGAATGACGGGCCCTGCACCCCTATTTATAGACGGAGAGATGGATGTCGTCACCGCATAAATCGGGATACAATTACCGTCCATCAGATCGCGAACGGTCTCATAAGGCAGACCGCGCGAACACAACACTTGGACAAGATTCAGTCCAAGACCGAAGTCAGCAGCAGCCCGCGCACAAGCCGTGCGGACACAGCGACCACCCTTCCTGAGATCGCCTAAGCAGAGACAAACATCTGGCCGACTTGAACCAAGTTGCCAGAACAGCCGAACAGACTGCCCAGTAACAAGACTGGGAGAGCCCGCAGCAGGGCGCCAGAGCTAGCGACCAAACCAGGGAACAAACTGGCCGATCACAGCAGATCGCCAGAACAACATGCAGGGAGAGATCGCAGAACCAAACCGCCAGAGCACTAGCGCAGACCGTGCGGTCTCTGCGGTCTCCAGCCTTCAGACCGGCCGGACTCCCTTCTCCACTTCAACAATTTCAACACTCCCCCTTGAAGTGGGAAGTGAAAACTAGCCCGAGCAACTCCCTTAACCGAGTAAACGGTCCCTTCGCCAGCGGCTTTGTGAAGATGTCTGCGACATTGTCCGCACTCCGAACATGCTCGACCATAAGAGATCCTCCCAACACCTTTTCACGAATGAAATGGTGCTCAATCTCTATATGTTTGGTCCTCGCGTGACAGACTGGATTGTTAACCAGCTTGAGAGCACTCTCATTGTCCCCGCGTAGCAAGGTGGGACCTCGAACCCCCTGATGAACGTCCTCCACCAACCTCCTGAGCCAAACGGCTTCCTGAGCTGCCAAGGCCGAAGCCTTGTACTCCGCTTCCGTGGTAGATACAGACACCGAGTCTTGCTTCTTGCTGCACCAAGAGATTGTTGGAGTTACCATTGTGATCTAGAAGTGGTCAAACATGTAATGTCACTGCCAACGCGGTATGAGCCTGCAGGGTCGCACATAAGAGCATGTGGAGAAGTTGGAAGATTAACTGTGTTGGTAAAGGTTACCAATCATCATAAAGAATGGGGAAGTCCAGCAATTGTTGCTGTCTGAATTCGTCGGATATGTCTGATTGGATTCGTCGGAATTCGTCGGATTGTCCCGTGAAATCTCGACGAATGTTGTTCCGTGGAATCCCGACGAATTGTCACAGAGATCCTTCACTCGGCAAATGTTGCTGTCTGATTGGACTCGTCAGAATTCGTCGGATCATTCCGTGGAATCCCGACGAATTGTCACAGAGATCCTTCACTCGGCAAATGTTGCCGTCTGATGTGATTCGTCGGAATTCGTCAGATTGTACCGTGAAATCTCGATGAATGTTGTTCCGTGGAATCCCGACGAATTATTACAGAAAACTGTTTCTGTATGGACTGCAGATAGCGATTTTTTAGGTCTTTTATACTTCGGGTATAAATAGACGGTTCGGCGGTTCTTCTAAGGTATCCACGATCATTACGCGAAGAAGAAGAGACGAGACGGAAGAAGTTCCGCCTCACGAACCCTAGCCGAGGGAAGTGTTCCGCCGTCTCGATCGCCTCCGCAGATCTCCCCTCCGGCGATCGTCGCCGTGATTGTTCTTCCTGGAGCGAACCTAGCAGTTCGTGGAAGTGCAAAGGTGCAGTCGTTCTTCTCCCGGCTCGTGTGGATCACTGTAGAGACGTAGACATTATTCTATGTGAGAACTCTCGCATAGCCGGCGCAAGGACTCCTCTTCTTGGAGCATCTTGGTTGGATTTGATCCAACTCCACTAAGGTAATTTTGCCTAGTATTTTATTAACTTCTTGATTCAATATTCATGGCCCGATCAAAGTCTTTTGGGTTGTTTCTCTTTATTTCCGCTGCGCCTACATGTGATGTATGGTCATAGAAAAACCCAACAGTGGTATCAGAGGGAGGTTTCGCTCATGAATGTTGTTTCAGAAGTTAGGTTATTCCAGTACGTGCAAATCTAGGTATTTGGGAGCGTTCTAAATGTCAAGATTTCTTCTTGGAATATCACATTTGATGTGATTTTGCGAGACCACCGCCAGGGGCGCGGCCCCTTGGAACCCCGCCAGGAACGTCTGGGATTTCGTGGTTATTTCTAATTGTTAGAAATTGTTGTCTCCTTAGCAGTAACCGTCCCTCAAGTGGTTAATGAACCCTGTATTGTTTTGGATTTTGAATCCAACAATGAGAGACGAGCTTGTCTACTGCTTTAAGTCGAGTTGTCTTTACCTTTGTCCAATGCATGTAAATCTGAAGATTTGGAAGAGTTCTAAATGTCTAGATTTAGCCCTTTCGTCTATCAAAGGTTGATAGTCTTATGTTGTGCACATAAGGGATGCATGTGGATTTTAGAAACCTTTTTTTTTCTGTTGATGTGCACCTAATCAAATGTTGATCATGGTTAAGTGTTAACTTATTATTAAAAAATTAAAATCCCTTCATCAAATATTAAGTGTTCGGATGCCTTCCGATGGATGACACTCTTCCTGCCTCGATCGATGAAGTGTGTGCTTGCCAAAGCAAGGTGCATCAATCTATCTTGGTAAGGGTGCGAGCGGATAATTGTGATATTCCACTGTCGACATCGGGTCTAGCTTAACTAGGTGACCTCAAAGGTTGAGTGCTTAGAGGCATAGGGTTGGCATGCACCATATGATGGATGCGAATAAGGAGTTATTCACCAGCCATACAAGAGTTGCATGAGGATGCAATTGGCAAGCGTTGCCTACCTAAATAACCGCATTATGAGAGGAATGCCAAAGCGGACTCGTGGTGTTGGTGAAATACGGATCTTGTCCACTAAGAGAGTAGCTCGCATGGACTCTCCGAATTGATAGTGAGGGTTATCAATTTGAATAAAATAGTGGGAGTGTTTAATTGAAGTCCAAATTAAAATAAATTGTATTTTGAAATTAAGGTACTGATTAAATTCTGCATGAATTCTTGTAGAATTCCATGGCAAGTGGTTCACATTCCACCTTGTCCCTGAGAGCTATCCTTGAGAAGGACAAGCTTAGTGGGACGAACTATATGGACTGGTATAGGAACCTGAGAATTGTTCTCAGGCAAGAGCGAAAGCTCTACGTCTTGGAAGAAGAAGCCCCCGAGGTGCCGACCGGGAACTCGTCCCGTGTTGATAAGGATGCTTATAAGAAGTATACCGATGACGCCTTAGACGTCGAGTGCCTTATGCTTGCCACCATGAACTCTGAGCTTCAGAAGCAACACGAGAACATGGGGTGCAAGGAGATTGACGAGCACCTAAAGAAAATGTTTCAAGGGCAAGCTCGTCAAGAGAGGTTTGATGTCACGAAGGCATTATTTCAGTGCAAAATGGGAGCTCGAGACTCGGTTGGTACTCACGTACTCAAGATGATTGGGTATATAGAGAACCTGGAGAGACTGGGTTTTCCTCTGGGTCAAGAGTTGGCCACAGATCTTATCCTGCAATCGTTGCCGGATAGTTATGAGCAGTTCGTCTTGAACTACAACATGAATGAAATAGACAAGACACTACCCGAGCTCCTATGCATGTTGCGAACTGCCGAGATAAACATGAAGAAGGCCAAGCCTGCTAGTCCCATATTGATGGTACATAAAGGCAAGGGTAAGGCCAAGGGCTTCAAGAAGACGAAGGTGGGACCTAAGTCACATCTTGAGCCCAAATCTTCTGCGCTGAAAAAGAAGAGCACCGTGAAGGAAGGGAAATGCCACCACTGTGGCAAGGCTGGTCATTGGAGGAGGAATTGTCCTTCGTACATTGACGGTCTGCGGAAAATGAAGGGAGGTATGACTTCCGCTTCGAATATTTACGTTATAGAGATAAACCTTTCTGCTCCTTCATCTTGGGTATTGGATACCGGATGTGGTTCTCACATTTGTACAAATGTGCAGGAACTGGGAAGGAGGAGATTGCTGAGTAAAGGAGAGGTGGACCTGCGCGTCGGCAATGAAGCAAGAGTTGCTGCTGTAGCCGTAGGGGTTTACCGTCTTTCTTTGCCCAGTGGGCTTGTAATAGAACTTAATAATTGTTATTATGTTTCGGCCATAACTAGAAACATTATATCCATTTCATGCTTAGACATGATTGGATTTTCTTTTATAATTAAGAACAATTGTTGTTCTATATTTAAGAATGATGTTTGTTATGCTGTAGCTCAATTGTTTAATGGTCTTTATGTTTTGAACCTAGACCATCCGATCTATAATGTAGATAATAATAAAAGACTAAGAACAAATGACTCAAATCCTACATATCTCTGGCATTGTCGTTTGGGCCATATAAACGAGAAGCGCATATCCATGCTCCATAAAGATGGACTATTGGACTAATTTGATTATGAATCATTTGAGCGATGCGAGTCTTGTTTGTTAGGCAAGATGACTAAAGCCCCTTTCACTGGTTATACTGAGAGGGCTGAGGATCTCTTGGGTGTTGTACATAGTGATGTATGCAGACCCATGAGTTCTATGGCTAGAGGTGGGTATTTCTACTTCATTACATTTACTGATGATTTCAGTAGATACGGATACGCGTATCTTATGAAGTGCAAATCCGAAACTTTTGAAAAGTTCAAAGAGTTTAAGAATGAAGTGGAAAACCAATTGGGTAAAAAGGTTAAAGCACTCCGATCTGATCGAGGTGGCGAATACCTGAGTCATGAGTTCCGTGATCATCTGAAAGAGTGTGGTATTGTATCACAGCTCACTCCACCTAGGACACCGCAGCATAATGGTGTGTCTGAGAGGAGAAATCGTACTCGGTTAGACATGGTACAGTCGATGATGAGTCATGCAGACTTGCCTGTTTCCTTTTGGGGTTTTGCTTTAGAGACTGCTGCAATAACACTGAATCGCGCTCCAACGAAAACGGTTCTGAAGACACCATATGAGATATGGACTGGGAAGCGTCCTAGTATGTCATTCATTAAAATTTGGGGTTGTGAGGCATACGTACGACGTCAAATGCCTGACAAGCTGGAACCCAAATCAGATAAGTGTTATCTGGTGGGATATCCTAAGGAAACGAAAGGATATTACTTTTACCTACCGTCTGAGGGCAAAGTGTTTGTCGCAAGGACGTGTGTCTTCTTGGAGAAAGAGTTCTTGTCAAGAAAGACGCAAAAGGTAGAACTTGAAGAAGTTCAAGAACCACAAGTAGTGAATGAACCAGAGTTGGATTCTGAGCCAGGACTACAAGATGTTGTAGCTGGAGAACCTGCTCAAGAGACACAAGTCCTACGTAGATCTGGTAGACCAAGATTTGAGCCTGAGAGATATGGATTTCTCGTGTCTCAAATAGGTAATGTGTTGCTTATGGATCATGATGATGAACCAGCGACCTACCAAGAGGCTATGAATGGACCGGACTCCGACAAATGGCTTGAGGCTATGAAATCTGAAATGGACTCCATGTATACAAACCAAGTTTGGAACTTGGTGGAACCACCTGAAGGGGTACGACCCATAGGGTGCAAGTGGGTCTTCAAGAAGAAGACCGACATGGATGGGAATGTACAGACATTCAAAGGGCGACTGGTGGCTAAAGGTTTCAAGCAAATTCATGGTGTTGACTATGATGAAACCTTTTCCCCTGTTGCCATGGTAAAGTCCATTAGGATATTGCTTGCTATTGCTGCGTATTATGACTACGAGATCTGGCAAATGGATGTCAAAACGGCTTTCCTAAATGGAAACCTCCTTGAGGAAGTGTACATGACACAACCCGAGGGTTTTGTATCCCCAAATGAAGCCACTAAAATATGCAAGCTGAATATGTCCATCTATGGATTGAAACAGGCCTCTAGAAGTTGGAATCTTCGTTTTGATGAGAAGATCAAAGAGTTTGGTTTTGTCAAGAATGAAGATGAACCGTGTGTTTACAAGCGAATCAGTGGGAGCATTGTTGTCTTCCTGATATTGTATGTAGATGACATACTGTTGATCGGGAATGACATACCTACCCTGAAAGTTGTTAAGAACAACCTAGGGAACTGGTTTTCTATGAAGGACTTGGGTGAAGCGACTTACATACTCGGTATTAAGATCTATAGAGATAGATCGAAGAAGTTGCTGGGCTTGACCCAGAGTACGTACATTGAAAAAGTGTTGAAGCGGTTCAACATGCTTGAGTCAAAGAAAGGATTTTTGCCCATGTCTCATGGTGTAAATCTCTCTAAGGACCAGTGTCCAAAATCTTGTGAAGATAAGGACCACATGAAGTTGATTCCATATGCTTCGGCAATTGGGTCAATCATGTATGCAATGTTATGTACTCAACCTGATGTCTCTTTTGCTTTGAGCATGACTAGCAGGTATCAGTCTGATCCTGGTGAATGTTACTGGATAGCCGTAAAGAATATCCTAAAGTACTTGCGAAGGACTAAGGATGTATTCTTGGTGTATGGTGGAGAGGAAGAGCTCGTTGTAAGTGGTTACACGGATGTCAGCTTCCAAACTGATAGGGATGATTCA
Organism: Dactylorhiza incarnata; assembly: GCA_033032865.1. Lineage (NCBI taxonomy): Eukaryota > Viridiplantae > Streptophyta > Magnoliopsida > Asparagales > Orchidaceae > Dactylorhiza > Dactylorhiza incarnata. Next base: position 2,040,155 of record JAWHQI010000067.1, read on the forward strand.
AAGTCTCAGTCAGGGTTTGTGTTTTGCCTGAATGGAGGAGCTGTGAGCTGGAAGAGTTCCAAGCAAGAGACAGTTGCTGATTCTACAACTGAGGCCGAGTATATCGCTGCGGCTAATGCAGCGAAGGAGGCTGTATGGATTAGGAAATTCATCGGCGAGCTAGATGTAGTTTCTAGCATTGTTGGTCCCGTAGTTCTCTACTGTGATAACAATGGTGCAATTGCACAATCTAAGGAACCTAGATCCCATCAGCGCTCCAAGCACATACTTCGGCGGTTCCATCTTATTCGTGAGATTGTCGAACGAGGAGATGTGAACATTTGCAGAGTGCCGACTGAGGAGAATATTGCAGATCCACTGACAAAGCCTCTCGCGCAGAGAAAGCATGATGGTCATACTAGATCAATGGGTATACGATACCTGAGTGATCAACTATAGTGGGAGTCTTGTGGGCTGCATGTAAAATAAATATTCTGTTGGCTGTTTATTATTTATTCATATGATGAATTGTGTACCAATTATTTCTTTTTACAATTAATGGCAAGTTCTTTTATTACGATATGCTGTTTCTATATGATAGAATAAAATTCGTGATAAATACCCTTAGAATGTTCGCTTCCATAGGACATCAAGTACGTGACTTGAATGTGAGAGCCTATGATTTCGAAGCTTCATTCTTAAAAGGTCCCTGGTCGAGGTATCATCATAGAAGCTAAGGGTGATGATGATACATTAAGACTAGCATGTGTGTTGACTGATGACCGGTTCTCACAGGTCATGATATTGTGATATCAAGTCATCACGTGGGTACTTGTTAGTGAATAAGTTGTACTGGACAGACCCAACCTGAGACTACTTTGTGGATTGTTACTTAAAAGTGTCACAAGTAGGTCTCATTTGACAATGGTGTTGTGGTCATTTGACCTGAAGTCACAGCATTCATCGAGTGAGGAAGAGCGTGCTTTGATGTCATCTAAAGTCTTCCTTGAAGAAGGTTGATGATAAGGGTGGTCGTTGGGTACGTTACGAATCATTTGGGTGTTTGGGTGTGAGCAGATATGGGATTTGTCCTCCTATATAACAGGAGTTGCATCCATGGCCCCCTTGATGGAATTGGACTGAGAAATGCATGGCCATGCTTGGTTGAGTCAATATGTGATATTGAGCTCACCATTCTCTGGAAGTCCGTTCTAGATCAAGAAACTTGGATTGAGCTATAAAGAGGGTGACACGGTCCATGCCTCTAGTTCTTTCCGGATGTAAGGGACAAAGGGACAAAGACAACGCTGGAACATTGGTCATAAAGGCTTATGAGTTATGAACTCTTATTGCTTGGGGAGCAATGATGCATTGCTAGATGCCGCTCATTGTTTGTGAGGTTTTTTGTTTGATACTTTCAAGATCAAGTGGGAGACTGTTGGAGTTACCATTGTGAACTAGAAGTGGTCAAACATGTAATGTCACTGCCAACGCGGTATGAGCCTGCAGGGTCGCACATAAGAGCATGTGGAGAAGTTGGAAGATTAACTGTGTTGGTAAAGGTTACCAATCATCATAAAGAATGGGGAAGTCCAGCAATTGTTGCTGTCTGAATTCGTCGGATATGTCTGATTGGATTCGTCGGAATTCGTCGGATTGTCCCGTGAAATCTCGACGAATGTTGTTCCGTGGAATCCCGACGAATTGTCACAGAGATCCTTCACTCGGCAAATGTTGCTGTCTGATTGGACTCGTCAGAATTCGTCGGATCATTCCGTGGAATCCCGACGAATTGTCACAGAGACCCTTCACTCGGCAAATGTTGCCGTCTGATGTGATTCGTCGGAATTCGTCGGATTATCCCGTGAAATCTCGACGAATGTTGTTCCGTGGAATCCCGACGAATTATTACAGAAAACTGTTTCTGTATGGACTGCGGATAGCGATTTTTTAGGTCTTTTATACTTCGGGTATAAATAGACGGTTCGACGGTTCTTCTAAGGTATCCGCGATCATTATGCGAAGAAGAAGAGACGAGACAGAAGAAGTTCCGCCTCACGAACCCTAGCCGACGGAAGTGTTCCGCCGTCTCGATCGCCTCCGCAGATCTCCCCTCCGGCGATCGTCGCCGTGATTGTTCTTCCTGGAGCGAACCTAGCAGTTCGTGGAAGTGCAAAGGTGCAGTCGTTTTTCTCCCGGCTCGTGTGGATCACTGTAGAGACGTAGACATTATTCTATGTGAGAACTCTGGCATAGCCGGCGCAAGGACTCCTCTTCTTGGAGCATCTTGGTTGGATTTGATCCAACTCCACTAAGGTAATTTTGCCTAGTATTTTATTAACTTCTTGATTCAATATTCATGGCCCGATCAAAGTCTTTTGGGTTGTTTCTCTTTATTTCCGCTGCGCCTACATGTGATGTATGGTCATAGAAAAACCCAACAGAGATAGCTGTGGGACCTGTCATAAAGACATAACCAGACGTTGATCTCCGATCATCCACGCCTCCCCCATAATCAGCATCCATGAAACCATGCAACTCCAAGCTTGACCCTCTCCTATATAGGAGACCCAAATCAGAGGTCGACTTCACATACTTCAAGATGCCTTTTGCCGCCAGAAGATGAGGCTTCTGTGGTTCCGCCATGTACCGACTCACCTTGCCTACTGCATAAGCAATATCTGGCCTTGTGATCGTCAAGTAGATCAAGCTCCCAACCAGAGCTCGGAAAACCAACGGTTCAAATAAAACTCTCCCCTCATCCTTCCGAAGCTTATGATGTTGCTCCAGAGGTATAGAGATGCTCTTCCCTTCCTCCATGCCGAATCGCTGAACAATCCGCTCCGCATAGCCAGCCTGAGAAATGAGCACTCCGCTCTCCCGCCTCTGCACCTCGAGTCCAAGGAAATGGTGGAGCTCCCCCAGATCCTTCATCTCGAATCTGATAGCAAGCTCAGCCCTGAGTCTTGCAACAGCTTCCTTCGAGTTCCCGGTGACAATCATGTCATCCACATACAACAACACAATTACCCGAAGCACCCCCTCCTTCTTGATGGACAAGCTAGAATCAGAGTCTGAAGCAAAGAATCCGCAGAATAAAAGATACTCTGCAATCTTCCCGTACCACGCTCGAGGCGCTTGCTTCAACCCATACAGGGCCTTCTTCAACTTATAGACGTAGTCCAGATACTCCTTCGAGATGAAGCCTTGCGGTTGGATCATAAAGATATCCTTGTCAATCTCGCCGTATAAGAAGGCATTCTTAACGTCGAGTTGCCAAATCTCCCAACCACTTGAAGCTGCCAAGGCAATAACAAACCGAACCGAAGTCATCTTTGCCACTGGACTGAACGTCTCATCATAATCTTCTACGTACTGCTGTGAGAACCCGCGAGCTACAAGGCGAGCCTTGTACCGCTCGATACTGTCATCAGCTTTCTTCTTCAGCTTGAAGACCCATTTGAATGTCACAGGAGTGGTGCCCTTGGGCTTGGGCACAAGAGACCAGGTCTCATTCTTCTCGAGAGCTGCCATCTCTTCTTGCATAGCAATGTCCCACTCCTTCACGCCTCTGGCCTTCTCAAAGCTCGACGGCTCCCTTTCATCCAAGGGACCAGCAAAGAAACATGAAACAAAGTTCACCATGTTCCCTCCTGTGTATCGATCTGGTGGTTGAATAGTCCTCTTCGACCTCCTAAGAGGTTGCTCCTGACTAACCACCTCCTCAGCTGCTTCTTCTGTGCAAGCTCCTCTTCCAGACGAACTTGAAGCATCGCTCCCCCTGCTTCCAGAACCCGAAGCTTCCGCCTCTGAGCTAGACACAACTGGAGCTCCTGGTGAAATAGACAACTCCACTTGAAGATCTTCAGCAGCCTTCCCTCTTATATCAACCATGCTTTCCGGTAGCTCAACTCCCGAACTCCCCTTGTAGGAAGTCACTTCATCGAACACCACATCCCGAGAAACAATTGACCTCCGTGTCTCAGGATCCATGCATCTCCATCCCTTCTTCCGCTCATCATACCCAACAAAGACTAGCTTCCTTGCTTTCGCATCTAGCTTTGTCCGAAGAGCATCAGGAATGTGCACATAGCAGGTTGATCCAAATACCCGAAGGTGTGCAACACTCGGCTTCTCCTTGAACATTAGTTCGTGAGGGGTCTTCATGTTGATAGGACTCAGAGGCAATCTGTTGATGACATAAGCTGCACAAGACATTCCCTCCGCCCAGAAGGACTTTGGGATACTCTTAGCATGAAGCCAGCATTTGCAAGTTTCCGTCAGATGACGGATCTTCCTCTCGGCAATGCCATTCTGTTGTGGAGTATGGGCACAAGTAAGCTCTCTCCTGATGCCATGCTTCCTGCAAAAACTTGAGAACTCACCAGAGGTGAACTCCCCACTATTGTCAGTTCTAACCCGCAGGCCTAGCCGACCTTCAACCAGCTCCTTGAACTCCACAAATTTTGCAAATGCATCTGACTTCTCCTTCAAAAAATACACCCAGACATATCTGGTGTAATCGTCAATCAACACCAACATGAATCTGTTGCCTCCAAGGCTTGGGGTGGCAGTCGGTCCCATCAAATCACCGTGGATGCACTCCAACGGCACTTTGCACCTTGTTTGCGATTTGTCAAATGGAAGTCGATGAGACTTACCAAATTGACATCCTTCGCAGACATGACCATCTCCATAGGAGGACAAGCTAGGCAAGTCATTGACAAGGCCCCTTACCGCCATAGCCTTCAATTTGTCCATGCCTACATGCCCCAACCTTTCATGCCAGATGGCAGCGCCATCATTGATCTTCATATTATCAACATAGGTACTTGTCGATAAAACGAACAAGTCCTTCACCCGCTTGCCGACATGAATAACATCTCCCTTTATCTCCGATTGAGTTTTGAGAAACTTCACTTCTGTTGGGCCAAACAGAACGTGATAACCGGCGTCGACCGCATTGGTCACAGAGAAGAGATTTTTCTTCATACCAGGCATGTGATAAACACTCCTCAACGTGAGTGGACCCTTATCACTGCTCAGAGAGACAACACATTCGTGTTCTACTGGATGAATAGAATTATCAGCCGTAATGATAGCATTGTTACCTGAGTAAGGTGCCAAAGAAGAGGACTTTGATCCATCCCCGGTGAGATGATGCCCACACCCTGAATCAACAATCCAGTCCTCATCATAGTTGATGGAAGCCAAGGCCTTAACGGGCATCGCCGTTATATTAGACACAAAGGCTCCTCCCCATCCAACTTCATCAGACTTTGGCATCTCCTTCTCCACTGCATGTCCCGGCTGAAGATTCACCCGACAATCTTTCTTGAAGTGCCCGGTCTTATTGCATCTAAAGCACCTCGGTCCCTCTCCTTTCTTCTTCCCATCAGACTTAGGGGCATGGACTCTATCTTGCTGACCTGAAGTGGAGGGTCCATCATGACCCGACTTCTTCTTCTCCCATTTCTTCTTCTTCTTCCCAGAGAACATCACATCACTTTCTCCCCCAGAGATAGAAACCCCCGCCATCTGTCTTGCTAAACTTTCTTGCGAAGCAAGAAGGTTCTCCAGCTCCAACAACGACGGTTGATTTGCCCAACCCTGAACTGAAGTCACAAAGGCAAGATACTCCTTCCGCAACCCGCAGATGATATGCCCTTTTGAGAGTTCTTCATTTTGAGAAAGAAGGTGGAAATAGAAAGATCACCTTGAGAGGCTTTCACCAACTCATTTTCAAGATATTGTAGCATCGCTACATTCTTCTTATTGAACAACCCATCCAAGGATGTCCAAATCTCAGCAGCAGATTTACATCAGATGATGTGATCAAACAGCTCCGGTGAGATAGCCCTTTTGAGAGTGAACTCTGCCTTAGCATTCGTCCTCCTCCAAAGTCTCACCTCTGCCATATTATCTCCTGCTAGAAACACCTCCTTTGTGTCTTCTCCTCCAACTACCTCCCATAGATCCTCGCCAAGCAAGTAACTCTCCATACATGACTTCCATTTTTTAAAGTTAGTCGATGCGAGGAGTTCAATACCAAGACCTCTTGCGTATCCACCTTCCATGGCAATCTATGTGGTCTCTTCTTCACAAAGACGATGGCAACTCTAGTTGATCACTGCTTATCCAATCCAGAAACCTAGCTCTGATACCATGTTAAAATTGTTGAAAGACCGTTTAGGAGTAAGCAGGAGTTGTATCAAACAACCACAATGCCAAAAACAGCAACACAAGAAATCTTTATTGAAACAGAACTGCTTTACACTTTGAGGTATACATGGCGAGGCATGATTCATGGAGATGAGAAGAACAAACACACCAAAACTGAAACTGGCGGTCTGCCAAAGCAGAGACCGCACAGACCGCACAGACCGCAAAAAGGCTCAGGTCGCCCGGCTTGCTCTGCTGTACTCCCAGACCGCTTGCACAGTCAGACCGCAGAAACACCTTGAGACCGCGCGAACAGAAGCAGACAACCTGCACTGCCAGACCACAATCCCAGACCGCACGAACTGAACCTTTATTGAACTGAACAAAGAACTGAAGCTGTCGCCAGACCGCAACTCTGATCGCCTAACCGCTGAAGGTCGCCTGATCGCTGAGCTCGCTGCGAACAGCACAAGAACACAATAAACCAGTTCGCTGACAGACCGCAGACGAACTGTTTATTCAAGCCACCGGAAATCACCAAGGAAGGAGACCGCACCCTGCTGACCGCAAACCTGCGAACACAACAACGGTTAACTCGCATCCAAGTCGTGTGACCTCAAAACTTGAGTCCACAAGAAACAATCCGGGCTTTTGTTCTTACAATTCTTGTTAGGAATGACGGGCCCTGCAACCCTATTTATAGATGGAGAGACGGATGTCGTCACCGCACAAACCGGGATACAATAACCGCCCATCAGATCGCGAACGATCTCACAAGGCAGACCGCGCGAACACAACACTTGGACAAGATTCAGTCCAAGACCGAAGTCAGCATCAGCCCGCGCACAAGCCGTGCGGACACAGCGACCACCCTTCCTGAGATCGCCTAAGCAGAGACAAACATCTGTCCTACTTGAACCAAGTTGCCAGAACAGCCGAACAGACTGCCCAGTAGCAAGACTGGGAGAGCCCGCAGCAGGTCGCCAGAGCTAGCGACCAAACCAGGGAACAAACTGGTCGATCACAGCAGATCGCCAGAACAACAGGCAGGGAGAGATCGCAGAACCAAACCGCCAGAGCACCAGCGCAGACTGCGCGGTCTCTGCGGTCTCCAGCCTTCAGACCGGCCGGACTCCCTTCTCCACTTCAATAATTTCAACATGCGGTTCACCACTAAAATGGCCACCGTGCAAGGCTACAACACTCCCCACTGCCCCCCCCCCCCCCAAACACGACCCAACGTGCAAGGACAAAGGCAATGGTCTTATTAATTAATTCCTTTAATTATGGCATGAGACGAAGCCCGAGAAAAACACTCACCAGGATACCCTAAGGATAGGGTCACAAATGGAGTAAACACTGCATAAGACGATTCATAAGAGAAGACATAAGTTATTTAACCACGACAGGTACGAGATTTCGAAGAGGAGAAGTAATCGGAGGCATAACTCAAGTATTAAGAAGTAGATGGCATTTCTCGGCAACTCAAGGGCAATATACAAGGGGTTTCTAGAGAAGTCAAGGACAGAGAACAGGTGTTCTAGAGAGATCCAAGGGCAGGGACAAACATTTCTCGAGAAATCCCCAGCAGGGACTATGATTTCTCGAGAAATTAGGAGGCAGGGATCAAGGATTTCTTGAGAAATCACAGACAGGAGAAGCAGGCTCTCGAGAAATACCCAAGGAAGGAATTGTGGTTCTCGAGAAATCACAAGGCAGGAGACGCTATTTCTCGAGAAATCCTCAAGGCAAGATTTGTAGTCCTCGAGAAATCACAAGCAGGAGATGAAAACTTTCGAGAAATCCCCAAGGCAGGAAAAAGTGATTTTTCGAGAAATTAGGCAGGCAATACAGTTTCTCGAGAAACCAGAGGATCAGGACACATCACGTCTCGAGAAAACAGAAGGGTTAAGACACTGAACTTCTCGAGAAACCAAAAACACTTCTTGAGAAATCGAAGATCAGGACACTAACCTTCTCGAGAAAATAAAGGCATGGACGGCAATATCCAAGGAACATTCATCTGCATAAAGAAACTTTTAGGTAGAGAAACTTCAGCTACTAGGGGATCAAGGTTAGAGCTATCATACAATACACTCGAGACACGTGCCAAATAGCATAGTAAGAACCCATAAACCAGGAAAATCGAGATTCCACCAAAAAGGGAGAGGGGGAAGAAAGCCACTTGCCTTAAACCTTGCAAACTTGAAGATCTCCGCTCCAAAAGTTATGGATCGGCCAAGAACACACCCGAGCACGAAATCCTGAAACCTTTCGGGTCGAAAAGAGGAATTAGGTCACTAACATAACTCCAAAAATTCCACGAAATGGAAAAAACTTACCACTAGAACGAAGATCCCGCCTAGAGCTTTCCAAATCTACTCTCCAAACGCGATTCCGACTACTACAGCCCTCGAATCGCCGGTTGGAAGCTCCACGACACGCCGCACTCGCTCTCTCACCCGACAGAACTCTAGGTCGGCCGAAAGGGGAAGGAGATGAAAAGATAAAACCTAAGCTTAACGTATATATATACATATAGCTTAAAGCTCGACGAGAACAAGACATGACAAATTCGTCGAACGCAGTTCGACGAAGACTTCATCGAACTCAGCTAGCCTGCGGTTCGTCGAACGCAGGATGAGAACAAGGTAGGATGAATTCGTCGAATGCAACCTAAAAATTCTTGCAAGGATAAAAATGCAATAATTACATAAATGATCTCCCATAACTCGAACCGACGCGAAATCTTACACGCTCGATCCAAATTACACACTTTAACTAGGCTAAGGCCCAAAACTAAATCTGACGAGCTGACGTAACGCCCGTACGCCAAAATTACGTCATGGCGACCACGTAAATAATTAACGAAAATCAGGGGTGTTACAATTTCTCTCCTGCGACCGTGGGGGTAGATGCAGGGTTAGAATTTTCCATATTAAACCTGCACAAGGTGTCTTCTGCATACTTTATTTGAGATACATATGTGGCTTTTAGAGTTTGAGTTATTTGTAGTCCCAGGAAGTACCGAGAGAGACCAAGGTCTGTCATCTCAAATCTGGAACTTATGTATTCTCAAAAGCTTGAGATTGCAGAGGCATCTGATCCTGTGACCAGAAGAAGATCATCTATGTATATACACACAATCAAACATCCTCCATCTCCTTTCTTGACATACATATACCCGGTTCACTTACAGTTTTACTGAACCCCATTTGCACCAGATTAGTATCAAGTTTGTAGTTCCATGCCCTGGGAGCCTGTTTTAGACCGTATAATGCTTTGTTGAGGCGAAGGACTTTGCTTTCTTTGCTAGAGATTTCATATCCAGGAGGCTGCTTTACAAAGATCTCTTCTTGTATTTCCCCATTTAGGAATGCTGACATTACATCCATTTGATAGATATGGAATTGATTCTGTGTGGCAATTGCAAGTAGAGCCCTGATGGATTCAAATCGGACTACTAATGAGAATGTTTCAAAGTAGTCTATCTGTTGGGGAAATGATTTATCGTAACCCCTAGAATTGAACATAAATTCTAAGTATGAAAAATTGGGCTAAGTAAATATGCGTCGAATAGTATTCGACGCAACGTCGAAATATATTCGACGTCTCTCTCAGAATGAGTCGAAGCAACTCTTAGAAGAATTCAACGCATTCTATGTCGACGTTACTCTGACTTCTAGTCGATGCATCTAGTGAAGTCGACGCACCTTAGTCGACGCTCCTTCCTTATTCTCCTCTCAACATTCAGTCAGAATGAATTCGACGCTTACGCCAAACAGTAATCGACGCACGTCGATATCTATAAGTAATTCAAAAACACGCCAGATCTCTTTCCTTCTTTCTGTAGATCTGATTTATATGGAATAATATTATTCTTTTATAGCCGTTCTGAATCAGCCTTTCCTTCTATTTGATTCTTGGCTTATTTAATTCAGATTATTATGGATATTATTTGAAATCAGAATGAATTCTTTTCCTTCTACAGAAATATTAATTATGGAAACTCTTACCTCTTTCTAATTCTTTGTCTGCTAATTGATTATTCTCCTTTAGCATTATATTTCAAACAGAGCTATAAATAAGAAGGAGGTCGGCAAAGAATAATAACTAGTGATCCACTTCATCCATTTTCAAATAGAGGAAGAGCTCCCAAGTGAAAAGAGAGAATTGAGATATAGTGCTGCAGAAAAGATCAAGCTTCCTTCTCCTTCTCATTCTGAAGCCATACTGCTGCAAACTCTGAAAGCTCTCACAAAAGAGAGGAAAGTTCACAATCTCCTTCTCACTATAGAAGAGAGATCATATTCACTATACTTGTGCTTCTAATCTTCTTGCTAGGAAGAAGATTCCCTCTCACATATATTGTTTCTTGTTCTTCTACTTGCTCTACTTCTTCTTTTCTTTCTTAGTTCATTTTCAAACTGTGTAAAAGAGTTTTTAGAATCTCTCTTCAAAAAATTCAGTTGTAGTGGTTCTAAGAGTCTCCTTATCAAAAGACCCAGTCTGGTTCTAAGAGTCTCCTTATCAAAAGACTCAGTGCAAGTTAGTGAATTCCTACCAAAGGGGGTAGAAGAGTGGACTACCCAAAGTTTGGGGAACCACTATATTTTCTTGTGTTGTGCTGTGATTTTCTACTTGTTAATTTTCTTATTTGCTTGCTTAATTCTTGTTGGTGTGTGGGAAGTTTAAATCTATGATTCTTACATATATATATATTTGCACAAAGTATTTTTAATCTCTATTCACCCCCCCTCTAGAGAATTCTAGTGAGGATAACTGTGTACTTTCAATTGGTATCAGAGGGAGGTTGATCTAAAAAGGTTAACTCCTTGATCAAAAAGATCCTACCTCTTTTTTTTCATATATATATATTTCTGAAAACTATATCTTTTCACATGACACAAATGAAAGATTATGCTTCCACCAGACCACCAATTTGCAACCTTGAAAAGTTTGCACTTTGGAAAACAAGAATTAAAATTTATCTAAACTCTATTGATGGAGAATTATTTGATGTTATCATGACAGGTCCTCCCAAGCCATTCAAGAAGGACTCAAGTGGAAAGGACACACAAACACTTGCTCCAAAGGCTGAATGGACAGATGAAGAAAAGAAAGCTCAAGCATGTGATGCCAAGTCTATGAATATCTTAGTCTCAACTCTCTCAGATGAGATCTTCCAAAAGATTGCTGAATATGAGTCAGCTAAGGAAATATGGGAAGCTCTCAACAAAATGGTAGAAGGGAGTGCTGATGAGAGGAAGGATAAAAAGGCATTACTTATCTCTCAATATGAAAACTTCCAGAAGAAGGAAAATGAAAGTGTTGCTGACATGTATGCCAGATTCAGCCTTATAATAAGTGAGCTAAAAACACTTGAGAAGGACACATCTCTTACTGAGATAAATGTCAAATTGCTGACTTGCTTCCCTAGCTCTTGGGATTCAAGAATCTGGCCAATTAAAGACTCCAGAAGTCAAAAAGAAATCTCAACAAATGTCCTGTTGGGTAAATTAAGATCTTATGAACAGCTGCTGAAAACAAGAGCTGAGAAAGAAGAGAAAGAAAAGGCTCCTTCACTCTCAAAAGAAAAGAGCATTGCTTTGAAGGCTACTGAAGGAGAACCCTCTACAAATGATGAAGAGCTGATCAGTCTACTGGCCAGAAGGTTCAAGAAGTGGATAAAAACAGAAGGATCCAAAAGGAGAGACCCACGAACCAGGTATGACAAAACTCCTAATAAAGAGATTATTTGTTACTCTTGCAGGGAACCTGGACACATTGCACCTGAATGTCCTAAAGAGAACAACAATAGGAAAGATCTGAAAAGAACAGATCTAAAGAAGAAGAAGAAGAAAGAGAAAGGGTTCATTGCTCAATCATGGAGTGATTCAGAATCTGAAGGAAGTACCTCATCTGAAGATGATCAGAAAAAGGCTAAGCAAGAGGAAACCTGTCTGATGGCTACTGAAAAGCCTGAAGATACATTTCTGGTAAATATATTTGATGATTTCTCTTCCATTCATTTCAAAAATAGTTTCAAAGAACTCTGCTTAGATCTAGTCAAATCTGAAAAAGAAGTAAAGGAACTAAGAAATGAACTAAACAATCTGAAATAAATAAATACACAACATAAAAACTATAAGCTTAGTCTAGGACTTTCAGAGGAGCAACTAGATAAAATCAATACTGAAAGTCAAGCACTAAGAAATGAGCTAGCAAAGGCAAAAGCCTTTGAAGACTATCTAAATGGCAGAAGTCAGAAGCTCAAGAATATCTCCAACAATCTCACTGATAGATTTAGACAACTAGAATATAAGACTGGCTTAGAACCCAAACCTAAATTAGCCAGCAAATCTATCTGGAAACATCCCATTCACTTCTCTAGGGAAAATCATTTGACAGGAGAAAGATCACAAGATAATCCAGAAACAACTACTATTTTTAACAAAAATCTCACTATACATGAAGGAATCCTAGGTAAATATCCTCAGGAAAGAAACAAACTTGCGTCGAATCATTATCGACGTACGTCGAACACTACTCAACGCAACTCAAATAATGCATCGATTTTTAATCAACGTAGACACCAAAATACGTTGACTCCCAATCGACGCAATCTCTCCTATGCTTCGACTAGAAGTAGCCACAGAATGAAGGAAGCGTCGACTTCCACTCGACGCAACTTTAAACATACGTCGAATTCATATCGACGCAACCAATCTAACAGAAATGTCTCCTCTTCCAAAAAGTCTTCTCAATCCATTTTCATCTATTATGAACACTATTTCTGCAACATTACTAAAGAAAACTGGTATGATAAACCAATACCCCTAAAGGAGGAATGATACTCTGAAAAACCCACTTATTCTTTTATTAAACCCTTCACTGTTGGGAGGAATGGACCCCAGCTTAGGAGGGTCCAAACTAATGTTTAAAACCTTATGTGCAGATGTATCACATCTCCAGGCTGGTGTGGTACTTGGACAGTGGATGCTCCATGCACATGACAGGATACAAGAACCTGTTAATCAACTTTAAGGATAGACTTGGACCACCAGTAACTTTTGGAGATTCCAGCTGTGGCCAAACCAGGGGCTTTGGAGATTTCAAAGAAGGGAAAGTCACCTTCAAGAATGTGGCAGTAGTCAAAGGACTGAAGCACAATCTGATAAGTATAAGTCAGATATGTGACAGTGGTAAGTATGAGGTAAAATTCACCACACTATTTTGCCAGATTATTGATATCAAGACTGGTGCCATAGTACTTAATGTAATTAGAAAAGGAAAGGTATATGTAGTAGATTTTAGATCCTCACCCACAGAAGTGTGTTTGTTCAACAATATTATTAATAAGAGTGAATTATGACATAGGAGACTGGGTCATCTAAACCACAAAACCATTAGTAAACTATCAAAGAATAACCTAGTCAGAGGACTACCAAAGGGTAGATTCTCTAAGGACTCTCCATGTAGACCTTGCCAACTAGGAAAACAGACCAAGTCATCCTTCAAACCAATTGGTAAGGATGACTCCCCTAGGATCCTCTACTTACTACACATGGATCTCTTTGGTCCCATATCCACTCAGAGCTTAGGTGGAAAATCTTATACCTTAGTTATTGTAGATGATTATTCCAGGTTTAGCTGGGTATTCTTTCTAAGGGCCAAGTCTGAAACCCATGAGATTCTCTCAAGATTCATAAAACAGATTCAATCTGAGTTCAATAGTCATGTTTCAATTATCAGGAGTGATCATGGAACTGAATTTGAAAATCAGTCAATTGGTAGTTTCTGTGAGGATACAGGTATTAAACAAAGTTTTTCAGCCCCTAGAACTCCTCAATAAAATGGAGTTGCTGAAAGAAAGAATAGAACTTTAATTGAATCAGGAAGAACCTTACTTGCAGAATCAGGATTACCAAAAACCTTCTGGGCTGAAGTAGTCAACACTGCAAACTATGTTCTAAATAGAAGTCTCATTCACAAAACTAAGGGAAAAACTCCATATGAGCTACTGAAGGGAAAAACACCCATTGTCAAATACTTTAAAATTTTTGGATGTGCTTGCTTTATTCTAAATAATGGGAAAGATCATCTTGCCAAGTTTGACAAAAAGTCTGATGATGGAATATTTCTAGGGTACTCATCATCTAGTAAAGCATACAGATGTTATAACAGGAGAACTCTCAAAATTGAAGAATCTATGCACATTACATTTGATGAAACTAACATGCTGTTTAAGGGGGAGGAAACTTCCACCAGTTCTTTCCCACAGGAAAACAGCAGCATAGAAACTCAGCTTGAGCAGCTGGTTCTAGAGAAAATAGATAATGGAAAAGAAAACCAGCTAGAGGAATCAAGTGAGGAATCTGAACAAGAACATGAAGAAGATTCAGAAAAGAGCATTCAAATCCAACTCCCACAAGAGAACATAGTTCAGGGAGAACAGGTGGAGAATGATCCCATTGCTAATGAGTAAGAAGAACATCTGACAAGTCCAAGCAGGACAGGGGTCAATTTGAAAGATCATCCACAATCTCAAGTAATTGGAGACCCCAATATAGGAGTAAGAACAAGACACCAAGTCTCCAATGGGATGATGCTCCAATGCTTCTTATCACAAGTTGAACCAAAGAAGTTTGAGGAAGCAAATTGTGATCCTCACTGGATTATGGCCATGCAAGAAGAACTAGGCCAATTTGAGAGAAACAAAATGTGGAATTTAGTTGAAAGACCAAGAAACTACCCAGTGATTGATACAAAGTGGGTGTACAGAAACAAACTAGATTCCACTGGAGTAATTGTCAGGAACAAGGCAAGACTTGTAGCACAAGGATATAGACAAGAAGAAGGAATAGACTACAACCAAACCTTTGCTCCAGTAGCCAGATTGGAAGCAATCAGGCTCTTTCTTGCCTATGCAACTTTCATGAAGATGAAAGTCTATCAGATGGATGTCAAAAGTGCCTTTTTGAATGGTGACCTTCAGGAAGAGGTATATGTGGAGCAACCACCAGGTTTTGTAAATTCCTCCTCTCCTAACTTTGTTTATAGACTTAACAAAGCACTTTATGGTCTTAAGCAAGCACCTAGAGCCTGGTATGAAACTCTCTCCAACTTTCTTTTAGAAAATTCTTTTGAAAGAGGAAAAGTAGATAAAACACTTTTTACTAGAACCCATAAAAATCAACTACTTCTTGTTCAAATCTATGTAGATGACATCATCTTTAGCTCAACTCATCCCAAACTTTGTAAAAGATTTGCTAATCTAATGCAATCAAAATCTGAAATGAGTAGTATAGGAGAACTCTCTTATTTCTTAGGACTACAAGTGAAACAAAGCAGTGAGGGAATCTTTATCTCACAATCAAAATACACTAAAGAATTAATCAAAAAGTTTGGTATGGAATCAGCCTCCACTATGAAAACACCTATGGCAACTAATGCCATTATAGAAAAGGATGACAAGGGAAAATCAGTAGATCAAAAGACATATAGGGCCATCATAGGATCCCTTTTATATCTAACAGCTAGTAGACCTGACATTATGTTTGCCACTTGCATATGTGCTAGATTTCAGATTGAACCAAAAGAATCTCATCTCACCTCTGTAAAAAGGATTCTTAGATACCTAAAGGGAACCCCTGAACTAGGTCTGTGGTACTCAGCAGAAACCAACTTTGAATTAATAGGTTTCTCAGATGCAGACTATGCTGGATGTAGGGTTGATAGAAAAAGTACATCTGGTACTTGCCAATTCCTAGGTGATAGGTTAATATCATGGTTTAGTAAGAAACAAACCTCAGTCTCAACCTCAACAACTGAAGCTGAATACATAGCTACTGGGAGCTGTTGCTCACAAATCCTGTGGATGCAAAATCAGCTTCTTGACTACAAATTGGTGGTCAATAACTCTAAGATCTATTGTGATAGCTCTAGTGCTATATCCATAGCATCCAACCCAGTCCTTCATAGTAGAACCAAACATATATAGATCAGACATCACTTCCTTAGAGACAATGTAGAAAAAGGTAAGATAACCTTAGAATATATTCCTACAGACAATCAAAGAGCAGACATCTTCACAAAACCCTTGGATGAAACTAAGCATAACTACTTCATCAACACCTTAGGAATGCTTGATGGAAGCCTGTAACCACCATTGTTGGGGAAATCTAAAAGAAATCAGAAAATCTAAGAAAGTATTTGAAGATACGTCGAATACATATCGACGCACCGTCGAGAAAAACTCGACGCGGACATTGATTGCTTTCAGGCAAAGCTACATCGATCCCTTATCAACGCACCGTCGACTTTATATCGACACAAGTCTATGAACACGTCGACAAAACAGTAGGTTGACATATCTCCACGGAGCATCGACTCCATATCGACGCATACGCCGACATCAATGCCCATGCGTCGACAACGATTCGCCGTAACGTCGACCTCTTGTCAAAATTAGAATCAAATCCTTACTTCCTCTTTTGACGATTGGATTACCTGATATACCTTGATTTCTGTTTCCTTTCTCGACGTTTCACCTTCTTTAAATAATACCTCTTATTTCATAACATATACTCTCCTCAACCGCCAAAACTTCGTCTTCTACCTCTCTCTCTCTCTCTGCATCAATGGCACCAACTCCTGATCAATCGACCCTCATCAAAGCGATGAACGATGCTCTTGAACAACTAGTAAATGACTTCCAGACTCGACTGAACCACTTCGCCAACGAGTGTGCTGCCATGATCAACACCTGTGCAGCCAAACTGGCAAATCTCTCTGCTTCTCTTCCTCAGCTTAATGATCTCATTCAAGAACAGCCTCTGTCGCCAGAAGGGTTTAAATCCTTTATGCAGGATATAAACCAGGGGGAGAGTTTCTCCAGGAACCCCCCTTATCAGGTTCTCTATCTCTCTTAAAAGCTCAGGGTTAATTTCCTCTCCAACTCTAAATATTATCTCTAAAGTATTACACCAACTTCTCTTCTTACAATAGGCTCCAATCTTCTCCAATCACTCTGACTACACCTTCAACAAAAATTTTGGAGAGAAATCATCCTACCATACTGAAGGAGATCATGCTGTGGATTCAGCATTCAGAATAGATGCCCCACATACCCAGGGGGAGATTGCTGTGGTAAAGAACACAGAAGTCCAGGGGGAGGAAGAAGCAGCCTCCTCTGATGACTGGAGAGGACAAGTGTGGATTGAAGCAACCCCATGTGAGGAAGAAAGTCAGCATCACTCTCCTGGCTTCTCTGCCAGTTATATCAAACTGAAGACACCCCTACTTGAGGATATCCCTTCAGGAGAGATTGAAGGAGACAAACATCCCTCAGCAGAAATTACCCTACCAGAGGACATTCTGCCTTCCATTGCAGATCAAACTCCTCTTCTTGAAGAAGTTCCTTCTCCACCCAAAAAGAAAACTCCACTTCAACCTTCCTCTCTACCTCCACTGCTACCTCTACCTCCACCAGTAACAAAACTTACTGAGCAGCTTAAAGCACCTACCCAAATCCTACCTAGGCAAAGTCCAGGAGGACAAATACAAAGAAAAAGAGAAGCCACCCCCTACTGGAAAAAATTCTCCAAAGAAGAAAGAAAAGAATATGCAAAGGAAAAGAAATATAAAAAGGCTGTTGAGGAGATAAAGAGGTTTGAAAAAATGCCTAATATCACTCCCAACAGTCCTGTAAAGGAATACCATGATCCTGACATGAAAAGGAGGCATGCAGAAATAAGAGAAAGAGAGCTGTATGAATATGAAGCAGCCAGGAAAGAAGTAGAAGATAGGAGGAAAGTCTGGATGGAAAAGATCAACAGGGGAATGACCTAAGAACAAATTCTTGCTGAATCTACCATCAAACTTCCAAAGAAACTGTTTGATGTTGAAGCTTATCAAAAGAAAAATCCTCAGGCAGGACTCATTCTAGAAAAGGGACAAAACACAAGAGGGGTGTAGGGTGTGCTGAAGACACTTACATTCCCTATAAGAAGCCCAAAAGACCTACAAAATTAGACAAATGGATTGACTCACCCTAGAAAGGGAAAGGAAAGATGACTAGATACCTGAGAAACAGCCATCAGAAAAGAGAACATATAGGCCAAAGGTTGACAACAAAGGACCACCTGAGCCAGGCTTACTCAAAAGAAACCTCAAGATATTACAATTGAGATGATTGATGAAAAGGCAGCAATCATCATCAGCAAGGGCTATTCTCTAAATGACACTCTCCCTGATGCTGACAAAATCCTGGAGAAATTGCACACAATCATCAGAAATGTCCAGGAGCATCCAGATAGAGCCAGGGGCTATATTTTTGATGTCATTGAAAACTTATCTAGAAAACTTTATTCTTCCTTTGTCAATTTCATGTACAACAAGAATTTTCTAGCTTAAATTTTGTGAAAGACAATTTCTTATTCTATTCTCTTCTGATTGCTTAGCATATTTCTTCTCTATATAAAATGCTTTGCTGTGATTGATCATATGCTGATACAATTTCTCTCTAAATAGGGTTAAGACAAATAGGAGGAGTAAATATGCGTCGAATAGTATTCGACACAACGTCGAAATATATTCGACGTCTCTCTCAGAATGAGTCGAAGCAACTCTTAGAAGAATTCAACGCATTCTATGTTGACGTTACTCTGACTTCTAGTCGACGCATCTAGTGAAGTTGACGCACCTTAGTCGATGCTCCTTCCTTATTCTCCTCTCAACGTTCAGTCAGAATGAATTCGACGCTTATGTCGAATAGTAATCGACGCACGTCGATATCTATAAGTAATTCAAAAACACGCCAGATCTCTTTCCTTCTTTCTGTAGATCTGATTTATATGGAATAATATTATTCTTTTATAGCCGTTCTGAATCAGCCTTTCCTTCTATTTGATTCTTGGCTTATTTAATTCAGATTATTATGGATATTATTTGAAATCAGAATGAATTCTTTTCCTTCTACAGAAATATTAATTATGGAAACTCTTACCTCTTTCTAATTCTTTGTCTGCTAATTGATTATTCTCCTTTAGCATTATATTTCAAACAGAGCTATAAATAAGAAGGAGGTCGGCAAAGAATAACAACTAGTGATCCACTTCATCCATTTTCAAATAGAGGAAGAGCTCCCAAGTGAAAAGAGAGAATTGAGATATAGTGCTGCAGAAAAGATCAAGCTTCCTTCTCCTTCTCATTCTGAAGTCATACTGCTGCAAACTCTGAAAGCTCTCACAAAAGAGAGAAAAGTTCACAATCTCCTTCTCACTATAAAAGAGAGATCATATTCACTATACTTGTGCTTCTAATCTTCTTGCTAGGAAGAAGATTCCCTCTCACATATATTGTTTCTTGTTCTTCTACTTGTTCTACTTCTTCTTTTCTTTCTTACTTCATTTTCAAACTGTGTAAAAGAGTTTTTAGAATCTCTCTTCAAAAAAATCAGTTGTAGTGGTTCTAAGAGTCTCCTTATCAAAAAACTTAGTCTGGTTCTAAGAGTCTCCTTATCAAAAGACTCAGTGCAAGTTAGTGAATTCCTACCAAAGGGGGTAGAAGAGTGGACTACCCAAAGTTTGGGGAACCACTATATTTTCTTGTGTTGTGCTGTGATTTTCTACTTGTTAATTTTCTTATTTGCTTGCTTAATTCTTGTTGGTGTGTGGGAAGTTTAAATCTGTGATTCTTATACATATATATATATTTGCATAAAGTATTTTTAATCTATATTCACCCCCCCTCTAGAGAATTCTAGTGAGGATAACTGTGCACTTTCACTACCCCTTCCCTTTGAGCAGACCCTTTTGCTACAAGTCTGGCTTTATATTTTTGAACATTTCCTTCTGCATTGTATTATACCTTGAACATCCATTTTAGGCCGATAACAAATTTTCCTAGTGGAAGATCTGTGAGTTCCCAGGTTTGGTTCTTTTCTACCATGTACAGTTCATCATCCATAGCTTTAATCCATTTGTGGTCTTTGGCAGCATCTTGATAACAGAGAGGTTCCTAGACAAACATAACTATTTGGCATTGATCATATAATTCAGAAACATATCTATACCTGCGAGGCGATGATGGAGATGATGTTTCAGATGAGAGAGTTGTGATCTATTCAGGGCTGCCGGCTTGTGAGAGCCCGGTCAACAGTATCTTCTCGGGGGCTTAAAACCAAAATCATTATTCCTGCCTCCCAAGTGAGGGGCATGCCATGCCGGCTTGTGAGAGCCCGGTCAATGGTATCTTCTCGGGGGGCTTACAACCAAAATCACTTTTCCTTCCTCCCGAGTGAGGGGCCAGCCCTGCCTCCTTATGAGAGCCTTGTCAGCAGTACCTTCTCAAGGGCTTACAACCAAAATCACTTTTCGTACCTCCCGAGTGAGGGCATGTCATGTCGTCTTGTAAGAGCCCGGTCAGCGGTATCTTCTCGGGGCTTACAACCACAATTACCTTTCCTGCCTCCCGAGTGAGGGGCCTCCCCTGTCGGCTTGTGAGAGCCCGGTCAATGGTATATTTTGGGTGGCTTATAACCGAAATCACATTTTCCTGCCTCCCAAGTGAGGGGCCTGCCCTGCTGGCTTATGAAAGCCTGACCAACTGTATCTTCTCGGGGACTTCTATCCAAATAATCTTTTCCTGCCTCCCAAGTGAGGGGCTTGCCCTATATGATTGTGAGAGCCCAGTCAGCGGTATTTTCTCAGGGGATTACAACCAAAATCACTTTCCTGCCTCCCGAGTGAGGGGCCTGCCCTACCGGCTTGTGAGAGCTCAGTCAGCGGTATCTTCTCGGGGGCTTAAAACCAAAATCAATTTTCCTGCCTCCTGAGTGAGGGGCATGCCCTGTTGGCTTATGATAGCCCGGTCAGTGGTATCTTTTTGGGGGCTTACAACCAAAATCACTTTTCCTGCCTCCTAAGTGAGGGGTCTTCACTGCCGGCTTGTGATAGCCTGATCAGTGGTATCTTTTCGGAGGCTTACAACCAAAATCACTTTTCCTGCCTCCCGATCGAGTGAGGGCTCTGCCTGCCGTCTTGTGAGAGCCCGCTCAGCGGTTGCTTCTCGGAAGCTTACAATTGAAATCCCTTTTCCTGCCTCCCGAGTGAGTGGTCCCGAGCAAACAAATTTTCATAGGAGTAGAAAAATTTAAATACTAAAAAAGAAATTTAAAACTAAAGAGTAAAAATACGAAGTCTTACGCATAAGCATGTAGAAATCCTAGTAGAAAAACCTATTCAGCATAAAGATTAGCTTATAATTTTCAATAATGCGTTACAACATATTGTTTTACTTTTAAATTGAAAATCCGGTAAATCCTAAAATGTTATTTAGGGAGCGAGTAGCGTGTTTACTAAGATGAATATTACACAAAATCAAATTTTGGGATAGCCTCCAAAAAATTCCATCAATGACGATGGCCATAGGCTTGCCCTTTCACACTCTCGCCACGACACTAGTTTAACTCATAAGTATTAAACAATAGGACTTAATTAGGTTGAAACGTATGCTTAGGTTTAATTTGGTGAGAAAAAACAAAGATAAACATGACGGCTAGTCACACCCAAACCTAAAGTGAGCTCACACAAAATAATCTAAGCAGTCATGGCATTGTAAGAGCATAGCCAATTCCTAATCTTTTTTTTTTCTTTTCTTTTTTTCATTTGATTATTTTTTTTATCATCATTTCTTTTCAAGAGAAAGTCCACCAAAATAATAAAAGACTACAAACACTCACAAAATCTTTTCAAATAACTACTTTTGAGCACAGACTTAGGTGTCTGATTAGGTTGCTTTTTGGGCTTTGGTGAAGAGCTTCGTGGAGTTGAAACAAAAAGTAATGTAAAAGGCTCAAAGTGGCTTAACAAAGATAGAATGTTAGGTGTGGGTACAAAAGCTCAAACGGGCCAATGAAATGCCTATATTATATTCATACTAATGAATTTAAGTTATGCAAATGTTTTGAGAGACGCTAGAGGACAAGTTCTAGACATCGAGAAAGAATACCCTTCCGTTCAAATTGCGTAATAATTCTCTAGTAAGCTTCTACATACTCACTTAAATTATTTTCGGATTCTACCAGATTCAAGGTAAAAGTAAAACACAAATTATTTTCACGCAGTTAGAAAAAGTAAATCTAATTGTATGCTGAATAGTTAATTCGACATGAGATCCTACTAACGCGTGTGCTTAACTAGGAACACTACACGAGTCAACAATTTTCCTCCAAAATTCAAAATTGAATGAAGTATAAAAATTCCCTACAACACTATGCAAAAGCAAATCTACTAAGGATTTTGCATATGAGTAAATATAGAGATATTGATTCCCAAAATAAAAATTCATCCTAATTTTTTTATTATTTCTTAGACTTCCCGAGGTATTCCCTGTGAAGGGCTCTCACCGATACTAGGAGGTAAGATGGGATGACATCCCAAACGTCCGTTTCTAAGAAAATAAAGTTCGATTTTCTAACTAATAAACTATTTTATTTAATATATTTTTTTAAAATGTTTTGGGTGTTGCTTTGCAGTAAACTTGGTGTGAAATACCCTCCCCCCATACTTAAAAGAAAACAGTGTCCCCAATGTTGTAAATCTAAGAAAAACAAGCAAGTATAGAGAGAATAAACTCCCCTGAGTGGAGGCCAAATCTGCACCAAGTAGTCCTGATGAAGCAAAACACACAATTTTAATATTTTTTTTATAAAAAGATAAAGATAAAGAGACATGAAAGCAATAAAGATAAAGAGACATAAAAGCAGAAAAATAAAAAGACAAATACAGATACAAAAGATAAAACAAAAGAGGCCTAATCCTCATCACTGCCATCCCTGCTCGGTGGATAGTGAGTCCGCAAAACCCCAAACTCCCTCAAAATGCGATCCATCGAAGAATCCTGACGTTGCTCAAGTGCGATAAATCGACTATCAAAATGTGCAAACCGAGCATCAAAATGGGTCTCCATCTGCTCTAGCTGAGTACAGAGAGACTTGATCTGATGATCCCAATAAGTCGAAGGACCAGACATCAGGGAAGATTGCGGCGACGGTGGGGGTGGAGGATGAGTAGCACCATGTAGATCAGTATCGAGATCAAAATCTCCACCGCCAACCGTCAGTGACACAGCCTCGAACTCACCATCGCGTCGTCGCGCTAAGCCTAGGGCTTGGAGATTCTAAAACTGGATGGAAATCAGCGTCTGAATGGAGCGCATCCGCGGAAGAGAATCCTAGACCCCCAGCTGCTTGGCGAGATAGGTGATGAAGTGCCCGCCGTGGACAACTCTCAACCTCGCATTTTCGGCCTGATGTCGAAAGAAGATAGCGAGCAACTGGCCGAGGTTAAGTGGTACCCGATGGTACATACTATATAGACATAGTAAGTCCTGCTTGGTAACCACACCATGACTTTCATCGCGGCCAGTGAGAGTGAAGGTAAGGAGGTTGTGGAGAATACGAAAGGTGGGAGATATGAGGTGGCTACCTTTGGATCCTTTGGGAGTGTAAGGGGAGATATCGTTGCTTATTTCCAACTTGGCGGGGAAGTCAACACAAAGATCAGTGTAGGCGGGAGAAAGAGAAAATGTCTCGTCCCAAAAACCCATAAGAATATTGAGTTGACTGATTGAAAGTTGATGTGAAACACCGCCCAATCGAAAGGCGATGACGTTATCATTCCCAACCCACCGAAACTCAAAAGAGGCTAAGAACTCAATAGTGAGTTTGAAGTAAGTGGTCTCAGAGATGGAGAAAAAGGCAGTCCATCCGGGGGTGGATAGAAAGTTTCTCACTAAATCCGCGGCTCCGAAGGCTACAAGGATGCCCAAGTATAGGATACGGAAGACGCCAAAGGGTTTGGCGCCCAAACGGTTGCTTCGTTCTTATTGGGTGGGGTTGTCAAAAATAAGCATAGCCTCTGCCGTGGCGGGATCCGCGGGGTGCTCAGATGAGGAAGCGGTAGAACGAGAGTGATGGCGAGGCATTGTGAGAAATTCGGCTCAAGGGGAGAAAGAAATAGAGAAGAGAAAGAAGGAGAGGTGTGGAGGAAAAGAGAAGAAGAAACCCTTTAAATAGGAAAAAAATAGGTGCCACGCTCCCTGTCACGCCCGTGACAGGGGGCGTGTAACTTAAAAAAAAGTGGAAATGCGCGCTCTCGGGAGTTGGGGTTGACGGGAGGTTAAAAAATGTGTTACGCCCCAGAGTCACGTCCGTGACTCTGGGGCGTGTAACTAGAAGGAATCTGAGGACATCTTGGTTTACGGGATGAACGCGTCGATGAGTCACGCTCGTGAACCTGGGGCATGTAACTGCTAGTCACGGGCGTGACTCACAATAGGCGCAATCGAATGGCGGAATTGAGATGGAGGAGTTATGTCCCGGTCACGCCCGTGACACGGTAATTATCACGCCCGTGACAAAGGCGGGAGACGGACCCGCCTCAGCCACAAAAAAAAAGACTAACCACGCCGGACTGTCACGCCCGTGACCCGTAGGTGACGCCCGTGACTGAAGGGCGTGTAAATGAAAATGTTTTCTTATTTTGCCTTTATTTTTTTCATCATTTTTTTCCTTATTTTTTCATCATTTTTTTCTTTTGTTTTTTTATCCTTTTTTCTTTTCCATTTTTTTAAAGTTTTTTTTTTCTTTTTTTTTTCAATTAATATAGATTTTTACTATTAATAAAAATAAACTAAAACAAAGTAACATAAATACCGACTTTGAAAGATTGACAAAAGTTCCGTTCTTTTTGTCTTGCTTCGGAAATTGTCCAACCGTCACCCGTCGGGTTACCTGAAAACACAAAAAATAAATAAATAAAAATAATTCAGATAAACATGGGGTGCCTCTCAAGTGCGCTTTGTTTATGGTCGTTGAGCTCGACCCCAAGTGGTGCGCCGGTTTAGGTGTTTGGAAGGAGAATTTCCTCCCGGTGCCCATGAAAATTATCGCCAGTGAAAAATAATTTCAATCGATGCCCATTCACTTTAAATTCACCTTTTTTCCGGATGCATTATTAAAACGGTCTCGTAGGGCCAAACCTCTTTGACGATAAAGGGGCTGGACCAACGGGACTTAAGTTTCCCCGGAAAAAGACGTAAACGCGAATTATAGAGGAGAACTTGGTCTCCCGATCGAAAAACTTTAGGATGCCTAAGTTTCTTATCATGATAAAATGTAGTGCGCTCCTTATACAATTTATTATTTTTGTAGGCAAAGGAGCGTCACTCATCGAGCTCGTTAAGTTGGAACTTGCGGAGCTCAGAAGAAACATTTTTATCAAGATTAAGAAATTTAAGCGCCCAAAAGGCGCGATGCTCAAGCTCGACCGGTAAATGGCATGCTTTCCCATAGGCCAATCGATACGGCGTACAACCAATAGTGGCCTTGTACGCGGTCCGATAGGCTCATAAAGCATCATCGAGTTTAATCGACCAATCCTTCTTATTGGTGGAAACCGTTTTTTCCTAAAATTCGTTTTAATTCACGGTTCACCACTTCTACTCGTTCACTTGTTTGTGGGTGATAGAGGGTGACCATCCTATGTGTAACGCCAAATTTAGATAAAACTTTAGTGAATTGGGCGTTACAAAAATGAGCTCCAAACCGTGAAAATAGTTTTTTGAGAAATTGGGTCACGACTCGGGCATCATTGGTGGGAAGGGCTTGCGCTTCCTCCCACCTAGACACGTAATCGACCGCTACCAAAATATATCGATTTCCAAAAGAAGCTGGTAGCGGACCGACAAAATTGATCTCCCATAAATCAAAAACCTCAATTTCTAAAATATATTTTAAAGACATTTCATCAAGGCGAGAGATATTACCTGAGCGTTGGCATTGTTCACAACGACTTACATGTGCGTGAGCGTCTTTGAAGAAGCTCGGCCAATAGAAACCTGCTTCAAGTACCTTCCGCGTCGTTCGATTTGCTTTATAATATCCACCGGCGGGTCCCTCGTGGCAATGATTTAGAATTTGAGCGCCCTTCTCGTGAGATACACACCTCCGCACCACTTGGTCCGCACAAACTCGAAAAAGGAGCGGATTCTCCCAAAAATAATTTTTCAAATCGGAAAAGAATTTCTTATTTTCTTGATAAGAAAAATCGTTTAGGAGAAATCTCGCAACAAGGTAGTTTGCGAAATCGGCGAACCAATGGGTGGGGAAATCTATTACCTTATGAATAACGAGGAGCCGTTCCTCGGGAAAAGTATCATTAATTTCCTCCTCTATGAGCTCCTCCGAATTGGGATTCTCCAACCAAGAAAGATGATCTGCAGCCAAATTTTCCGCTCCCCTTTTGTCCCGGATCTCCAAATCAAATTCTTGTAGGAGTAAGATCCACTTAATCAACCTTGGCTTAGCATCAATTTTTGTTAGCAAATAACGTAAAGCCGAGTGATCAGTAAAAACAATTACTTTAGATAAAGTAAGATAGAAACAAAATTTATCAAAAGCAAAAATCACGGATAAGAGCTCTTTCTCGGTTGTTGTGTAACTTTCTTGTGTGTCGGTAAGTGTCTTACTCGCGCATAATATATAGGATGAATTTTTTTATTTATGCGTTGTCCTAAGACTGCACCAACGGCAAAACTACTAGCGTCGCACATGATCTCAAAAAAGAAGATCCCAATTGTGAGCTATCATAATCGGTGCGTTTATTAATTTTTCTTTAATAATAGAAAAAGAATGCAAACAATTTTCATCAAAAATAAATGACGCATCTTTTTCTAATAAGTTAGTGAGAGGCTTGGTTATTTTAGAAGAATCTTTTATTAACCGGCGATAGAAACCGGCATGCCCAAGAAAACTACGTATGACCTTGACATTTAAATGGGGAGGTAGTTTTTCTATTATTTCAATTTTAGCTTTATTTACCTTTATGCCCTTACTAGATATTTTATAACCTAAAACCAAACCTTCTCGTACCATAAAATGACACTTCTCCCAATTTAACACTAAATTTGTGTCCTCGCATCTTTGGAGAACGGGGAAAGGCTAGTCAAACAAAAATCAAATGAATCTCCGAAAACAGAGAAATCATCCATAAAAACTTTCATAATCTCCTCCACTAGTTCGTCAAAAATTGTTAGCATACATCTTTGGAATGTAGTCGGCGCATTGCATAGTCCAAATGACATCCTACGATAGGCGAAGGTGTCAAACGGACAAGTGAAGGTTGTTTTCTCTTGGTGTTCGGGCGCAATTGGGATTTGAAAATATCCCGAGAGACCGTCAAGAAAATAATAAAACAAGTGTCCAGATAGTCGTTCAAGAATTTGGTCGATGAACGGTAAAGTAAAATGATACTTACGGGTCGCATCATTTAATTTGCGATAATCAATACAAACCCGTCATCTGGTAACGGTTCTAGTAGGGATTAATTCATTTTTATCATTTGGTACTACCATTAATCCTCCTTTCTTTGGCACCACTTGAACCGGACTGACCCAAGAGCTATCCGAAATCGGATAGATGATGCCCTCATCTATTATTTTTATTACCCCCGCCTTAACCACCTCCTTCATATTAGGATTTAGGTGGAGTTGAGGTTGAATAGATTTACGTGAATTTTCTTTTAATAAAATCTTATGCGTACAAAAAGAGAGAATAATCCCTTTTAAATCCATAATTTTTCACGCAATTGCACGGCGATGAAGTTTTAAAACATTTAATAATTTTAATTTTTCTTCATCGGACAGAAATGCCGACACAATTACGAGAAGCTTAGAGTCCTCCGTTAGAAATAAATGCTTTAGATGATTAGGCAACTATTTTAATTCTAGTACGGGAGGTTCCTCATAAGAAGTTTTTAATCGATCACACCTAATTCTAAAATTTCAAAAATAGGTGCGTGAGTGATCATGTCGTCAACAAAATCATGAGAAATAAGATCGAGAGATTCAAATTCTTCATCATAAAAAGATGACGGCGAAATGTGTTCAGAAAATAAAACGGAGTCCTCATCAGGTGAAGCCTCCAAGAAAAAATAAGAGTCGTCATTTGAGAGCGTATTCCTCATAGAAGAATTGAGAGTAAAAGTAACTTCTTCATCCCCAACTCTAAGGAGAAGTTTACCGTTACTAACATCAATTATGGCGCGCGAGGTGGCAAGGAAAGGGCGACCGAGAATGAGGGGTACCTCGGTGTCCTCTTCTATGTCGAAGATGACAAAATCTACCGGAAAGATAAATTTATCAACCTTGACAAACACATCCTCGATAATACCCATTGGGTATTTTATGGAACGATCCGCCAATTGGATGCTCATTCTCGTAGGATTAGGCTCTCCTAAACCCAATTTTTGGAAAAGAGAATAAGACAACAAATTTATAGAGGCGCCTAGATCGGCCAACGCATGTTTTACTAAGAAATCGCCAAATAAACATGGAATTGAGAAACTACCCGGATCGGTTAATTTCTTAGGCAATTTATTAAGTAAAACTGCCGAGCATTCCGCGTTCAATTGAACGGTAGAAATATCCTCAGTTTGTTTTATTAGATAAAAGATCCTAGAGGTATTTAGCATACATCGACATTTGTGCGATGGCTTCGCAAAACGGTAGATTAATATGAATCTGTTTAAACATGTCTAAAATTTTTTTGTAATGCTCATCCATTCGATCTTTTTTAATTTAGACAGATAGGGAAGTGGTGGTTGAAATTTCTTAATTTTATTTTGTGTTAGAACTTGAGGAGGAGGAGGAGATGGAGAAATTGTTACCTCTGGTTCAACCAATTTTGAAGGGGTAGTTACCTCCTTCCCCTTCCGTAACGTGATAGTCTTTGCTTGCTCCTTTGGATTGGGCTCCGTACTGCCCGATAGTGCTCCATGTTGTCGATCGGAGAGCATCTTTGCAATTTGTCCAATTTGATTCTCCAAATTGCGAACAAATCCGGTAAGATTTCAGATATTTGCATCGTTACTTGTCGCATATTTGGTGAACACTTCCTCAATAGAGGGAGCTTTTGGAGCTAGTGGTGGAGGAAAACTAGGTGGAATTGTGTTGGCCGGGTGGTTGTGTCGCATTCCCTGGATTACTCCAAGAGAAATTTGGGTGGTTCCTAAAACCCGGGTGATATGTGTTACCATAATGAGTGTTACCCGAATTAAAGGTTGGCCGATTCGGATTACCCATGTAATCCACATGTTCGGCAATAATGGAGGGGGATCCCCAGGTAGGTGTAGAAGAGGAAGCAGTCATCTTTTCTATTTTTCTATTTAAAAGCTCAACCTAGACAGATAAATTTGAAACCGCATCAACTTCATATATCCCGGCCGGTTTATTTGGGCGCGACCGAGGTGTAATCCATTGATATGTATTCATGGCCATACCCTCTAAAAGCTCTTGCGCACCCGTCAATGTTTTGTTATTCAAGGTACCACCGGCGGAGGCGTCAATCATTTGACACGTTTGGAGATTTAGGTCATTATAGAATGTCTGAATTTGCAACCAATCGGGGATTGCATGATGGGGGCATCGACGCAAATATTCCTTAAAGCGCTCCCAAGTATCATAAAGCATTTCCGATTCAACTTGGGAGAAAGAAATGATATCCTTATGCAATTGAGTCGATTTAGTGGGCGGAAAATATTTCGTAAGAAATTGTTCCGTCGTGTGAGCCCATATGGTAATGGATCCTCTTGAAAGAGAATTGAGCCACTGCTTAGTCTTATTGCGCAAGGTGAAAGGAAAAAGGTCGAAGTCTTATTGCGTCATCGGATACCCCATTAATTTTAAAAGTATCACATATTTCTAGAAAACTAAAAATATGCGCGTTGGGATCCTCATCTTGATGCCCATCAAATTGTACATATTGTTGTTCCATTTGAATGATGCTCAGCTTCAATTCTAAATTATTGTTCGCTATAGCAGGTCGAACAATACTAGAAGGGGCATCATCCAGGTTAGGCCAGGCATAATAGGACATAGTTCGTTCCGCAACCGCATCCTGATTTCTATCACCCATATTTGAAGAAGAAGAAGAGGAGGAGGGAGAAGAAGAAGAGAAAATTGTATTCGGAAAAGAAGTGTCACCTACGGATTCCTCAATTAGATCTTGAGAATTTGGTCGTTGGAATCTTAAGCGTCGTCGAATGGTTTGCTCGATTTCCGAATCCAATTCAAGAAGATCTGACGGATTCCTTTGGGTCATACACCAAAAAGAAAGAGCAAAACATAAACATTTTATAATTAAAATTTTATAAAATAAAATTTCCCGTATTTACCAAGGACTACCCAATGACGGGTTCGCAAGGTACTAGGCGGTCTTGTGGGATAAGAACCCAGCACGGCCCTTTCGCAAGAAATTTTAATTATAAAAATTTAAAGTAAAATTTTAAGCAATAAAAAAAATAAAAATGATAAAATTAATAGAACTTTGCTTTCAAAATATCGACAAAAAATAGTCCTCGACAACGGCGCCAAAAACTTGATGAATAATTTTTTTTATTGTTTTGCTGAAGCGCAATTCCAATAATAAACCGATAAGGCAAGTACACATATCATTTTAAAGTATAGGATCAAGTGTCGTATTAGACTCGGGGCTGTCGAGTACTTGTACTCACAAAGTAGAACTATTATTTTATCTAACGAAATTTTTTGATTTGAGAAGCGAAGAAAATAAATGACTTGGGTTAAAGAGAAATTTGATAATTAGAGAGCTAACACTTGATCTAGAATCCATTTGGACTAAAATAAACTTCTTTAAGGATTAAACTGCAAACTTCTAAATTATTTACTTCGACCGTGGAGGCTCCCAAAATATGATAGAACCTCTCGAGAGAGAACTATCAACTAACCTTAGGTTGATCGATTAAGACCCATCGACCAGTCGAAACTCATAAGCTTGCTTTAAGCGGTGAACCCCTCTAGTGGATTTGATTTTAGTCCGGAAGATTTATGTCACCCTCTCTCGAGGAGTGCATGAAATTTTTTTTATCTTTGAGTGATTGATGAGTCCCATTTATATATATATTTTTGGACTCATTTGGGCTAATATTCTGGTGTTTGCACCACATTTTAGTCACGTTTTCATTTACATTTACTATTTCATGCTAGGTGCACCATTAAGCCCATTTCGGTGTGCAATTGCATTCCTCGTTGTTGGGGGTAAGCACATTGTGCTCCCCTTCCCTTCTTTTATGTATCCCTTTGATGGACGTGTATTCCCAGCTAGTATATCTTGTTTGCAGGTGACCTGATCGTCCCGTTTTCCCCAAATGTAATTTCTGTGCATATCGCACGGTCGTGCGTTTCCTTGACGCACGGTCGGTGCGGTCGTGCATTTGTGTCTGGGGCAGAAAACGGAGCGTCGGAGTTTACTCGTGCGTTTTGACGCACGGGCGGATTCGCCCATGCGTGAACAAAATGCACGGTCGACCTGTGTCTTGCAGAAAATGGAGCATCGGAGTTTACTTGTGCGTCTTTACGCACGGGCGGCGTTGGTCATGCGTGAACAAATCGCACGTGCGGCGTAGCGTCTTCTCCAAGCCTTATTTCTTCCGTTAATATCGCACGGTCTGCGCACGATCGTGCGTTAGACTGTGCGTGACCAATTTTCAGCCTGTTTCCTATAAAGCTGCAGGAATCGAGGCAGGAAGAGAGGACGACCAGGGCACGAGCTGGAGCGATTCTGAGGGCGGGAAAACTCTTCCTTCCCGCTGCTCTTGAGGGGTGAAGGCTTCTCCTTCATCTCCTCCACCATCAAGGCCATTTCCGGTGACTTTCCACCTCCATCCTTCCATCGAGGAACACTAGGAAGCTTCATCCACCATTAGGTCAAGCATTCCTCGCCAAGGAGACCAAGGAAGCGCTGAAGATCGTAGGAGCGGTGACAGCCTCCTCCGAGCCAAGCTCACCATCTGAGGGCCGAGTCCGGAGAGAGCCCGACAACCTCTCATTCCGGCCGTGAACCCAAGACGTGATTTCTTCGTTGTGGTCCTCTCTAACCTTTATTGCTTGAACTCATTTGCAGTTGCTTTATGAATGCGTGTTAAGGAGATCTTATGGATTACTGCTTGTTTTCGTATGCAATGTTATTGTGGTGGCATGAATAGCCCCTTTGTTTCTTGCTATTTTCTGTGTATGTTGTGGTTGAAGCCGCTAGCAAAAGCTAGCGGTGATGTTTTGAGAAGAGGTGTGTGCGACCCTCAACCGTCATAGTGCTATTCCGCACACGCGCCTTCCGAAGTACGGCATCGCGGCCGTTGCACCCATCTCGCCGTGCGAAGCGGAGTTTAGACCCGCATCTCTCTTCATTCTGCAATAGCATAGGAAACCAAATCAAAACCCCCGTCGTTGCTATTTTATCCTTTGAACTGATTTCCTACGAGAGCAAATCGTACTACCCAACTTGCGGTCCTTGAGAGATCGATATTCGGGGAGTTCCTCCCTATTTTATTACTTGAGAACGACCGGTGCACTGCCATCGTATCGCATTTCGTGCCTGCTAATTAGCAGTGCCGAAATAGCGCATCAGTGATCTCCTCGTTCGCATGGATCTCTCGATCACTAGCATACGAATCTTAGATCGAGAAACATATTCGTGACATATTAATTCGATGCAATTAAATTCAAAGATAAATCGAAGCGAAATAATATAAGAAAGCTTGCTAATTTTTATAAGAACAAAACAAAGTTTATTTTATTTCAAAGTTCATCATGATCAAGTGCTAATTGGAATTTAGTTACTCATCATGATATGGGAAATACATATGACAAAAGAGAAAGACATGATTGGTAAAAGAAAAGAACTTAAATTGAAATTGCTTGAACGCGAATTACAACTTGAAACGAAAGTCAAAAGTAACAACTTGAAATGAGAAATACAATAAAATAGTGCAGAATTACAGAAAATGGACTCCAAAATCCCCCCTGGCATCTGAACATGGCAACAATTTATAGTTGAAAAAGTTGGGGAGACATGCCCCTAGGTCTCGCCCATGACCTAGGGCATGTAAGGTGTGGAAACGGTGTCATGAATACCCGGGAACGTTCGGGAGGAAAACTGCCAAAATTCATAAATCTGTTGGTCACGCCCCTAGGTCACGCCTGTGACCTAGGGCGTGTCTCGACATGATCTGCAAACGACGGGAAACGGCCTGAGCTGGAGTTAATTTGGCGGTTTAGAAGAGGTCACACCCGTGACTGGGGGGGGGGGGGGCGTGTAATAATAATCTGATGTGGCAAGGTTTCCGACACAAGAGGACAATGGTCACGCCCCATAGTCACGCCCATGTCTTTGGGGCGTGTACTTGACAATTTTCCAAAACAGCCACAATTTTTCTCCTGATTAATACAGTGAGCCCAAAAATGCTATCAGAAGCCGATATTTACCTGAAAAGGAAAAATAAATAAATTAAAGAGAATATTTTAATAATTTAGACAATTATTGATTGATTATTAAATTAAAAACTAACTAAAACTAAGATAAAAATAGAGCTATCATCTGCCCTATCGGCTTGTGAGAGCCCAGTCAGCGGTATCTTTTCGGGGGCTTCTATCCAAAATCACTTTTCCTGTCTCCTAAGTGAGGGGTCGGCCCTTTCGGCTTGTGTGATCCGGGTCAGCAGTATCTTCTCGGTGGCTTACATCCAAAATCACTTTTCCTTCCTCCCGAGTGAGGGTCCTTCCCTGCCGGCTTGCGAGAGCCTAATCAGCGGTATCTTCTCGGGGTCTTACAACCAAAATCACTTTTCCTATATCCTGAGTAAGGGGCTACCCTGCCAACTTGTGAGAACACGGTCAGCGGTATCTTTTTGGGGGCTTACAACCGAAATCATTTTTCTTGCCTCCATAA
The DNA here is from genome assembly GCA_033032865.1 of Dactylorhiza incarnata. Lineage (NCBI taxonomy): Eukaryota > Viridiplantae > Streptophyta > Magnoliopsida > Asparagales > Orchidaceae > Dactylorhiza > Dactylorhiza incarnata. Next base: position 2,074,107 of record JAWHQI010000067.1, read on the forward strand.
TGAGGGACCTGCACTGCCAGCTTGTGAGAGCCCAGTCAGCAGTATCTTCTCGGGGGATTTTATCCAAAATCACATTTCCTACCTCCGGAGTGAGGGGCCTACCCTGTCGGCTTGTGATAGCCCGGTCAGCGGTACCTTCTCGGGGGATTACAACCAAAATCACTTTTCCTGCCTCTTGAATAAGGCGTCTGCCCCGCTGGCTTGTGAGAGCCCAGTCATTGGTATCTTCTCAGGGGCTTACAACCAAAATTACCTTTCCTTCCTCCTGAGTGAGGAGCCTGCCCTGTAGGCTTGTGAGAGCTCGGTTAGTGGTATCTTCTCGGGGGCTTACAATTGAAAACACTTTTCCTACCTCCCGAGTGAGGGGTCTGCCCTGCCAGCTTGGAAGGGTCCTCCACCCTGGGCAAACCGTCTTCCTTGGCCCTGAGGATGTCCTCTTGGTGTCCTCCAGACTGGCCGATTGACCAGTGGCTGAAACCTCCACCCTGGCTCATGCCCCCCGGAAGGCCCTTGGAACCCTTGCCTCCTCAGCTCTTCCTTTCTTCTTATCTCCTGTTGTTGAGATCCTCATGCTCCTTTCACCTCGCTTCCTGTCAACCTGGCCAACTTCATCACAAACTCAAGATTTGAGGCCTCGCTCTATATCTACCTCCCCGCTCGATCTATTAGCTCCTTGAAAGACAGGGGAGATCCTTGGTGTACAACCCTGTATTCGCCGAGTGGGCCCCCAGATCCCATGAGGTATTTTTTGACATCGTTTCTAGCAAGTTCCAGGGCAGGCGAGAGGAGGTGGGGCGAGCCCCCCTCTCGCCCCCGCCCCCAGCGTAGGGGGGCAAGAGGAGGTGGGGCGAGCCCCCCTCTCGCCCACGCCCCCAGCGTAGGGGGGCGAGAGGAGGTGGGGCGAGCCCCCCTCTCGCCCCCGCCCCCAGCGTAGGGGGGCGAGAGGAGGTGGGGCAAGCCCCCCTCTCGCCCCCGCCCCCAGCTTAGGGGGGCGAGACAGGAGGGGGCCGAGCCCTCCCTCTCGCCCCCAATCCCCAGCAGGGGGCGAGACAGGAGGTGGGCCGAGCCCTCCCTCTCGCCCCATCCCCAGCAGGGGGGCGAGACAGGAGAGGGTCGAGCCCTCCCTCTCGCCCCCATCCCCAGCAAGGGGGCGAGACAGAAGGGGGCCGAGCCCTCCCTCTCGCCCCCATCCCCAGCAGGGGGCGAGACAGGAGAGGGCCGAGCCCTCCCTCTCGCCCCCATCCCCAGCAGGGGGCGAGACAGGAGGGGGGCGAGCCCTCCCTCTCGCCCTCATTCCCAGCAGGGTGCGAGACAGGAGAGGGCCGAGCCCTCCCTCTCGCCCCCATCCCTAGTAGGGGGCGAGACAGGAGGGGGGCGAGCCCTCCCTCTCGCCCCCATCCCCATCAGGGGGGCGAGACAGGAGGTGGGCCGAGCCCTCCCTCTCGCCCCCATCCCCAGCAGGGGCGCGAGACAGGGAGGAGGTCAGCCCCCTCTCGCCCGGCCCCGGGAGGGTGTCCTGGTCTGCGTTTAGTGCTGCAGAACTGTGGGATTTGGCTATCCGCAGGACAAATCTGGGGGCATTTCGGTAATTTCGCAGGTAGTTTTTGGTTATTCGCAGCCCGAGTTCAGGAATTCTATAAATAGGACCAAGGGGGCACCATTTGGAGGCAGGCTTGTTCTAGGCTAACCCTCTCTCTCCCCCCCATTTTTTCTCTCTAGTGGGTGAGGAGAGTCTCCAGTGGTGCCCAAGCCCGACATTGGCTTGGGAGGGGAAGCGCTCTAAAGATCTTCCAGATATGTGGTGGGACTTCCTCGCCGAGCCCTTGGTCCATTCATAGTTCCAACACCTTCAACCTAGAGCTCTCCCTTGGGGGGAGTAAGAGTTGGCAACCCCTCAACTTGTTGGGGGCCCCGAACTCCACAGAGACCGAGAAATCGGTTTCAACATTATGGCGCGGTAAGCGTGGAGTGTGACCAACTCATGAAACTCTCAAGATGAGCTCCATGGACGGAGGTAGAGGAAGATCCGACCCAAGTCACTTGCAGCCCCCGCTGGCTGGGGTGACGTTGGAGATGTTCGAAAATTTCAAGCAAGAGGTATTACAGACCTTCCAGGTTGCTTTCGCCATGATAGTCGGAGGCAGAAGAGGAGATGGTCCAGAGGTCCCGCCCCGACAGGTGGAAGAGGGAGCTCTCGGCCAACAATCCAGGAAAGAGGTCCAACCCCAAGGGGGCGAGCTCGGGAGGGAGGCACCCTCCCAGCTCGCCCCGCCCCTTCAAGGGGGCGAGCTCAGGAGGGAGGCGCCCTCCCAGTTCACCCCGCCCCTTCAAGGGGGCGAGATCAGGAGGGAGGCGCCCTCCCAGCTCGTGTTAAAATTTTTGATTGGACCGTTTAGGAGTAAGCAGGAGTTGTATCAAAAAGAGTTATAGCCAAACAACCACAATGCCAAAACAACAACACAAGATATCTTTATTGAAACAGGACTGCTTTACAATGCGAGGTATACATGGCGAGACATGATTCATCAGAATCACGGGGACGAGAAGAACAAAACACACAAAAAGCAAAGCTGGCGGCTAGACAAGCTCAGACCGCACAAGCCGCACAACTCCAGAACTCGTCCGGCTTGCACTGAGATCGCACGAACAGAAACCAGACAGATTGCCAGCACTGCAAGACCGCACCTCAGACCGCACGAACTGGAGCTTATTGGAACAAAGAACTGAAGCTGTCGCCAGACCGCAACTCAGACCGCCTAACCGCTGAAGGTCGCCTGATCCCTGAGTCCGCTGCGAACAGCACAAGAACACAATAACCCAGTTCGCTGACAGACTGCAGACGAACTGTTTATTCGAGCCACAGGATATCACCAAGGAAGGAGACCGCACCCTGCTGACCGCAAACCTGCGAACACAACGAAGGTTAACTCGCATCCAAGTCGCGCGAACTAAAACTTGAGACCGCAAGAAACAATCCGGGCTCTGGTTCTTACAGTTCTCGTTAGGAATGACAGGCCAAGCACCCCTATTTATAGGCGGGTGGACGGATGTCGTCACCGCACAAACCGGGATACAGTCACCACCCATCAGATCGCGAACGGTCTCAAAAGACAGACCGCGCGAACAGACCTCTTGGACGATCACCCGACCAAGACGCAGATCAGCAGACAAGATCGCGCACAGGCCGCGCGAACACGAGACCGCACACAAGCCGTGCGGTCACAACAACGCTCCTTCCTTAGAACACCAGGAGCAAGCTAGAACCATCTGGCCGACTTCAACCAAGTCGCCAGATCGCCAAGATAGACCGCCCGGGTAGACGGCCATATAGGAACAACCCGCCCGGTCTTCCAATAAGGGGGCCAAGCAAACCAGTAGATCTACTCGGGAATAACCCGCATCTACCAAGAACAGACCGCCCATAATAAGACCGGAACCAACCCGCAACAGGTCGCCAACGACCAAACCCAAAAAGCAAGCTTGCCGATCTCACCAGATCGCCAGAACCAAACCGCCAGAGCACCAGCGCAGACCGCGCGGTCTCTGTGGTCTCCAGCCTTCAGACCGGCCGGACTCCCTTCCACTTCACTTCAACAATTTCAACAGCTCGCCCCTCCCCTTCAAGGGGGCGAGCTCAGGAGGGAGGCACCCTCCCAGCTCGCCCCGCCCCTTCAAGGGGGCTAGCTCAGGAGGGAGGCGCCCTCCCAGCTCGCCTCGCCCCTTCAAGGGGGCGAGCTCAGGAGGGAGGCGCCCTCCCAGCTCGTCCCGCGCCTTCAAGGGGGCGAGCTCCGGGGGCAGGCGCTCTCCCAGCTCGCCCCGCCCCTTCTAGCCCAGCCCCAAAGGGGGGCGAGCGGGGAGGCACCCGACCCCCACTCGCCCCGCTCCAAAAGGAGTCGAGTGAATATTGGTGGGCGAGATCACCCCGGTTGGCGGTTACCCAATAACCCGGCGAGCGCGGAGGCCATCAATTCGACTCCGCGAGAGCAAGGAAGGAGGGGCTTCAAAAGGAAAAGATCCAACTGCTCGAAGTGGAGGCAGGGATCGAACGCGCCCCCTCCACCACCTCCACAAGCCATGGCAATTGGCGGAGGAAGAAAGAGCTGAGCCAGAAAAGCGGAAAGAAGAGGAAGAGGAGGGGATGGGGTGGAGTTACCCTGCTATGACTTTCGCGAGGAGGAGGGTCACGCGACCTCCATCTGCCCTGAGTTCTTGAAATGAAGGATGCGTGGGGTCCAAGGCAGCAACATCAGCTACCAGGAGAAGTCAAGGAAGACCGTGCCTGAGAGTGGGAGACTCAGTTCGGTTTCCGCGCTTAGTTTTCTTTTCATTCCCTAAGTTCATGTAATGCGATGTTTTGTTTCCATGCCTAGTTTTCTCACATGTACTAGAATAGTTAATGTAATGAAAGTTTTTTCAAAATATTTTTTCACTCGGATGGTTCCGATGACCGGGCTTGTTGATGCCGGCAGGGCTGGAGACTCACTCGGCGAGGCAGGTGCTTCATGTTGGTTAAGGCCCCGAGCAGAGACCGCTAACCGGGCTTGTTGATGCCGGCAGGGCTGGAGAATCACTCGACGAGGCATGTGATTCAGGTTGGTTAAGGCCCCAAGCAAAGACCGCTGACCGGGCTTGTTGATGCCGGCAGGGCTGGAGACTCACTCGGCGAGGCAGGTGATTCATGTTGGTTAAGGTCCCGAGCAGAGACCGCCGACCGGGCTTGTTGATGTCGGCAGGGCTGGAGACTCACTCGATGAGGCAGGTGATTCATGTTGGTTAAGGCCCCGAGCAGAGACCGCTGACTGGGCTTGTTGATGCCGACAGGGCTGGAGACTCGCTCGGCGAGGCAGGTGATTGATGTTGGTTAAGGCCCCGAGCAGAGACCGCTGACCGGGCTTGTTGATGCCGGCAGGGCTGGAGACTCACTCGGTGAGGCAGGTCATTCATGTTGGTTAAGGCCCTGACCAGAGACTGCTGACCGGGCTTGTTGATGTCGGCAGAGTTGGAGACTCACTCGGCGAGGCAGGTGATTCATGTTGGTTAAGGCCCCAAGCAGAGACCGCCGGCCGGGCTTGTTGATGCCGGCAGGGATGGAGACTCACTCGGCGAGGCAGGTGATTCATGTTGGTTAAGGCCCCGAGCAGAGACCGCTGACCGGGCTTGTTGATGCAGGCAGGGCTAGAGACTCACTCGGCGAGGCAGGTTATTCATGTTGGTTAAGGCCCCGAGCAGAGACCGCTGACCGGGCTTGTTGATGCCGGCAGGGCTGGAGACTCACTCGGCGAGGCACGTGATTCAGGTTGGTTAAGGCCCCGAGCAGAGACCGCTGACCGGGCTTGTTGATGCCGGCAGGGCTGGAGACTCACTCGGCGAGGCAGGTGATTCATGATGGTTAAGGCCCCGAGCAGAGACCGCTGACCGGGCTTGTTGATGCCAGCAGGGCTGGAGACTCACTCGGCGAGGCAGGTGATTCAGGTTGGTTAAGGCCCCGAGCAGAGACCGCTGACCGGGCTTGTTGATGGCGGCATGGCTGGAGACTCACTTGGTGAGGTAGGTGATTCATGTTGGTTCAGGCCCGGAGCAGAGACCGCTGACCGGGCTTATTGATGCCGGCAGGGCTGGAGACTCACTCGGTGAGGCAGGTGATTCATGTTGGTTAAGGCCCCGAGCAGAGACCGCTGACCGGGCTTGTTGATGCCGGCAGGTCTGGAGACTCACTCGGCGAGGCAGGTGATTCATGTTGGTTAAGGCCCCAAGCAGAGACCGCTGACCGGGCTTGTTGATGCCGGCAGGTCTGGAGACTCACTCAGCGAGGCAGGTGATTCATGTTGGTTAAGGCCCCAAGCAGAGATCGCTAAACGGGCTTGTTGATGCCGGCAGGGCTGGAGACACACTCGACGAGGCAGGCGATTCAGGTTAGTTAAGGCCCCGAGCAGAGACCACTGACCGGGCTTGTTGATGCCGGCAGGGCTGGAGACTCACTCGGCGAGGCAGGTGATTCATGTTGGTTAAGGCCCCGAGCAGAGACTGCTGACCGGGCTTGTTGATGCCGACAGGGCTGGAGACTCACTCGGCGAGGCAGGTGATTCATGTTGGTTAAAGCCCCGAGCAGAGACCGCCGACCGGGCTTGTTGATGCCGGCAGGGATAGAGACTCACTCGGCGAGGCAGGTGATTCATGTTGGTTAAGGCCCCGAGCAGAGACCGCTGACCGGGCTTGTTGATGCCGGCGGGGCTGGAGACTCACTCGGCGAGGCAGGTGAATTGTTGGTTAAGGCCCCGAGCAGAGACCGCTGACCGGGCTTGTTGATGACGGCAGGGCTGGAGACTCACTCGGCGAGGCAGGTGATTCAGGTTGGTTAAGGCCCCGAGCAGAGACCGCTGACCGGGCTTTTTGATGCCGGCAGGTCTGGAGACTCACTCGGCGAGGCAGGTGATTCATGTTGGTTAAGGCCCCGAGCAGAGACCGCTGACCGGGCTTGTTGATGGCGGCAGGGCTGGAGACTCACTCGACGAGGCAGGTGATTCATGTTGGTTAAGGCCCCGAGCAGAGACCGCTGACCGGGCTTGTTGATGCCGGCAGGTCTGGAGACTCACTCGGCGAGGCAGGTGATTCATGTTGGTTAAGGCCCCGAGCAGGGACCGCTGACCGGGCTTGTTGATGACGGCAGGTCTGGAGACTCACTCAGCGAGGCAGGTGATTCATGTTGGTTAAGGCCCCAAGCAGAGACCGCTAAACGGGCTTGTTGATGCCGGCAGGGCTGGAGACACACTCGGCGAGGCAGGCGATTCAGGTTAGTTAAGGCCCCGAGCAGAGACCGCTGACCGGGCTTGTTGATGCCGGCAGGGCTAGAGACTCACTCGACGAGGCAGGTGATTCATGTTGGTTAAGGCCTCGAGCAGAGACCGCTGACCGGGCTTGTTGATGCCGACAGGGCTGGAGACTCACTCGGCTAGGCAGGTGATTCATGTTGGTTAAAGCCCCGAGCAGAGACCGCCGACCGGGCTTGTTGATGCTGGCAGGGCTAGAGACTCACTCGGCGAGGCAGGTGATTCATGTTGGTTAAGGCCCCGAGCAGAGACCGCTGACCGGGCTTGTTGATGCCGGCGGGGCTGGAGACTCACTCGGCGAGGCAGGTGAATTGTTGGTTAAGGCCCCGAGCAGAGACCGCTGACCGGGCTTGTTGATGACGGCAGGGCTGGAGACTCACTCGGCGAGGCAGGTGATTCAGGTTGGTTAAGGCCCCGAGCAGAGACCGCTGACCGGGCTTGTTGATGCCGGTAGGGCTGGAGACACACTCGGCGAGGCAGGTGATTCATGTTGGTTAAGGCCCCGAGCAGAGACCGCTGACCGGGCTTGTTGATGCCGGTAGGGCTGGAGACTCACTCGGCGAGGCAGGTGATTCATGTTGGTTAAGGCCTCGAGCAGAGACCGCTGACCGGGCTTGTTGATGCCGGTAGGGCTGGAGACTCACTCATCGAGGCAGGTGATTCATGTTGGTTAAGGCCCCGAGCAGAGACCGCTGACCTGGCTTGTTGATGCCGTCAGGGCTGGAGACTCACTCGGCGAGGCAGGTGATTCATGTTGGTTAAGGCCCCGAGCAAAGACCGCTGACCGGGCTTGTTGATTCCGGCAGGGTTGGAGACTCAATCGGTGAGGCAGGTGATTCATGTTGGTTAAGGCCTCGAGCAGAGACCGCCGATTGGGCTTGTTGATGCCGGCAGGGCTGGAGACTCACTCGGCGAGGCAGGTGATTCATGTTGGTTAAGGCCCCGAGCAGAGACCGCTGACCGGGCTTGTTGATGCCGGCAAAGCTGGAGACTCACTCGGCGAGGCAGGTGATTCATGTTGGTTAAGGCCCCGAGCAGAGACCGCTGACCGGGCTTGTTGGTGTCGGCGGGGCTGGAGACTCACTCGGCGAGGCAGGTGATTCAGGTTGGTTAAGGTTGGTTAAGGTCCCGAGGTGGCTCCACTAGCCGGGCTCTCATTAGTCGGCAGCATGGAGGAACTCTCGGGGAGGCTTTATGTCCTTCCCAAGATAGCTCCGTTAGCTGGGTTCCCAGCGACACTCGTCGAATATGCAGGGTTGGACATTTCTTTCCGAGCGTGTACCTCGCTCGAAAAGAGCGGGGATTATGTACAACCATGTATTCGCAGAGTGGGCCCCCAGATCCCACGAGGTATTTTTTGACATCGTTTCTAGCAAGTTCTAGGGCAGGCGAGAGGAGGTGGGGCGAGCCCCCCTCTCGCCCCCAGCATAGGGGGCGAGAGGAGGTGGGGCGAGCCCCCCTCTCGCCCCCGCCCCCAGCGTAGGGGGGCGAGAGGAGGTGGGGCAAGCCCCCATCTCTCCCCCGCCCCCAGCTTAGGGGGGCGAGACAGGAGGGGGTCGAGCCCTCCCTCTCGCCCCCAATCCCCAGCAGGGGGGCGAGACAGGAGGTGGGCCGAGCCCTCCCTCTCGCCCCCATCCCCAGCAGGGGGCGAGACAGGAGGTGGGCCGAGCCCTCCCTCTCGCCCCCATCCCCAGCAGGGGGGCGAGACAGGAGAGGGCCGAGCCCTCCCTCTCGCCCCCATCCCCGGCAAGGGGTCGAGACAGGAGGTTGCCGAGCCCTCCCTCTCGCCCACATCCCCAGCAGGGGGCGAGACAGGAGAGGGCCGAGCCCTCCCTCTCACCCCCATCCCCAGCAGGGGGCGAGATAGGAGGGGGCCGAGCCCTCCCTCTCGCCCCCATCCCCAGTAGGTGGCGAGACAGGAGAGGGACGATCCCTCCCTCTCGCCCCCATCCCCATCAAGGGGGCGAGACAGGAGGGGGCTGAGCCCTCCCTCTCGCCCCCATCCCCAGCAGGGGGGCGAGACAGGAGGTGGGCTGAGCCCTCCCTCTCGCCCCCATCCCCAGCAGGGGGCGAGACAGGGAGGAGGTCAGCCCCCTCTCGCCCGGCCCCGGGAGGGTGTTCTGGTCTGCGTTTAGTACTGCAGAACTGCGGGATTTGGCTATCCGCAGGCCAAATCTGGGGGCATTTCGGTAATTTCGCAGGTAGTTTTTGGTTATTCGCAGCCCGAGTTCAGGAATTCTATAAATAGGACCAAGGGGGCACCATTTGGAGGCATGCTTGTTCTAGGCTAACCCTCTCTCTCTCCCCCCACTTTCTCTCTCTAGTGGGTGAGGAGAGTCTCCAGTGGTGCCCAAGCCCGACATTGGCTTGGGAGGGGAAGCGCTCTAAAGATCTTCCGGGTATGTGGTGGGACCTCCTCACCGAGCCCTTGGTCCAGTTCATAGTTCCAACACCTTCAACCTATAGCTCTCCCTTGGGGGGAGTAAGAGTTGGCCACCCCTCAACTTGTTGGGGGCCCCGAACTCCACATAGACCGAGAAATCGGTTTCAACACTTGGCAAGCTCTATCCTAGACAATCCTTGTTGTAGTCCGATGGTGAGGGCAAGCAGCAAAGTGTGCCCGACACCTCCTGAACCAGGAGAACCTCCTCCTGGAAGCAATCCACATAGCTCTGCAATGCCTTCTCCGCCCCTTGCTTGAATAGAAAGAGAGCCTCTGCCCCTTTCCTCCTTTTCTTGACCGTTGTTTATCATAGCAGGAAACTCTGACACAGGACCTCGAAGTTGTAGATGGTCCCTGAAGGCAGTTGTTGGAACCAATCTATGGCCTTTCCCTGTAAGGTGGTGGCAAAGAAACAACACTTGAAAGAATCCATCATCTGCCTGATGGAGACGGCATCCTCGAACCATTGGAGATGCTGGACTGGGTCATCCTTGCCCATGTAGTAGGACATGACGGGCTCTCTGAATCCCTATAGAACTAGAGCTGAGAGGATCAGCTCGCAGAACAGGCTCCCTGACCCAGCCTGGTGAGCCGAGTAGACTCACGTGGTCTCCTCAACCGGAGGGCGAGTACCTTGCGGGCTTGGAACAACACTCGCGTGTGGAGGGCTCACTAGTTCTCATCCACCAACACTTCCTTCCTTGCTCTCTTGCTTGGAGCCTCCTCGCCCAAGGCTTACGAGGCGAGTATCAAGACCGTGGGGGTCGAGCACTCGCCCGTCGGCGTGAGGGAGAGGTGCAGGGTCTCCAAGATGGTCTTATTGAACTCGTCGAAGTCGCTCTTCCTAATGTACTCGCTAGAGGGTGGCAAGTCGCCTGGGTCGGCCCCTTGCCCTTCGCTTCCGGCCATGAGACTCACTCAGAATTTTCCAAATAAGATATGGTCCACGCTCACCTTACCAAAATGTTGAACCCCGCCATGGTTCAAAGGAATTCTGACCGAAAGTATGTAGTTTGCTCTTACTTCTCCCAAGTGGGAGCACTGTGTTGGTCACTTAGAACAAAGATTCTCGCTCATGAAGGTGGTTAACCTAAGAATAAACCCCACGAGCTGCAACATAGAGGAACCGCCACAAACCCGGAAGATCGGGAAGATCTTCCCCTCTCAAACCAAAGTTGAGCTGGGCACCTTAGAGGACACTTGAGAGCACTACAATGCCAACCGGGAAACCTGGGTGAGCTGAGTGCTGGAGCTTCCACCAACCAAAACCAACCAAAAGAGAGGAGAAGCCAAAAAGAGGTCTTCTGCAAAAAAGTCATTGTGGGTATATTTATAGTTTTCTGAAAATTGTTTATGGATAGCGGAATCCCGCTTTTTGATTTTACTAAATGCAGCCCAAATTAGTCCGACGACAGCGGAATCCCGATGTTTGGAGTGGCTAATGGCATGCCAAGGTGGTATTCTCTAGAAAAATAGGCCACAACACTTAAAGGCGAGTCCAAGCTGCTTGAGGCCTGCTCGCCTGGGGATGGCGAGTACCCAGTGAGGCTGGGAACTTGCCACTCGCCTCGAATTGGGGCAGAGTGCAATACCCTTGGTGCGCTCGCCCCTCCGACTCGCTTGGGCTTAGTCTCGCCCCTTCTGCTTGATGGCTTGATGAGTCGGCTCGACAAATATGAGGTTGTACAAAGAGTATTGATGAAGGAAAAGTTGATGGGTGGTTAGTGGGTCCTGCTGATGATGCTGGAGATGATGATGATGTTGACAAAGCGTTTCCTGAAGAAGGGTTGACTTGGACTCAGATTGGTGACATGGTTGATGCTGATGTGATTTATAGGAGAAGTACAAGACCGTATTTAAAATAGGCATGTACGACATAAGCGAAAGGAAAATGGCATACGTCAGAGAGGGATGAGGATGAGAATTCTGAGGAGGACATTGAGAAAATATGCACTAATGTTTTACACTTCCGAGGACTACCCAATAGATCAAGAATCATGATATTATTTAGGTAAGTTGTATTAAGTTAATTCTTTTCACCATGTTCATTAATCTTTATTCTTTAATATAGTTTTTAGCTCTTACTCAAATGTTCGTTCATTGATTTCAGGAAAATAATATTATAGATTTACATTAGAGTAGCAAATTTTGTGGAGCATTAACATTTTGGTAATAAGCTGAGGTACGACTATACTTTCTAGTTTAAATGCTTAATACTTTATTATGATTTTGTGATGTTGTATTACACTATTACATGATTGAAAGTATGTAGTATTTTTATTTATTATATATTGATTAAACACATATTAGTAGTTTAATTTTCTCATATGAATTTTAGCTTACAATCTAATTGATAATTGAAAAATATTATGATATATATATAATTATAATTATAATATTATAATCAGACATTTTGAAATATCTCTGATATATCCCCCGCAATTTGATATCCGACATAAAAAATACAAACCAACATGAGTTCGACATCTTGACATCTGCAAGCTTGGTAAAAAGAATCAAATATAAGCGAGTCAGAAAAACTTTCACAAGGAGTTGCTTGTGAAAATAAATGATTAAGTACCGGTTTTTCATTTTATAAGTAAAAAGTGTTATCCAAAAATGCATTTGGTGTACCAAGTATAATAAATTCAAGAGATACGATATTTTGATGATCTTCATTGTCAAATTAATTAATTGGTGGGGGTGAAGATTCATGAAAAATAAGAGTAAATTAGGACGAAGTAAGATCAAAATAAATATTTTCAATTATTACTTCGTCCGGTGTACTCATAACTTTGTGGAATTCTTGGTATAAAATATTTTTTATTCTTGGGAATAACTATTCAAATTTTGAATAGGAAAACCCGTAGAATCCCTGAGATTAGATGCAAAGCTTTGTGGGGTAAAAGTGGAGGAATGAAAAGCAGAAAAAAACAGAATTTTCTTCTTGGCAATATGAATTATTTGGATGATCAATATTGGATCAAGAAGTAAATTCATCACAATGAGAAGTGCTACAAAAATTATGCTAGAAAATTGAATGGTAGAATATGGGTGATCTTGTCACCATAAATTAGTATAAGGCATAAATTCTTCATAAGAATATTCCCTAGAAAACTTATTCTTCATAAGATGAGTATTTTGACCACATAAACTACAAAAATATCACGCTTAATTGCAGCTTTCATATCTTCAACTTGTTGTGTAAGCGTGACAACTTGAGCTGCTAAAGCGAATAACATTTTCATTAATAAAAATAAAACTACATTTGCTTAAATGAATTGAATTTTTGAAAAAATAAAAAGAAAAACAAGAAAAGAAAATTAGTAAAAGAAAAGGAGAGTTGGGGTTGGGAATACAAAAAATAAAAAGGGAAGAAAAAAATGATAAAATTAATACTGCATTCACTTTCAAAATATCAACAAATATTCTCTGGCAACGGTGTCAAAAACTTGATGCGTAAAATTTAAGATATGTTTTCCCCAATTCCACAAACTATTGGGAATGTACCTATCGTTTACAGCACAGGATATTTAGAAAAAAAAAAAATCAAGTTTTGTATTCCACGTGGTTGTTGAGTACTTCTACTCACGAATACACTATTTTTTTATCGACAAAATAGAGTTGGGTTTTTCAATAGCGAAATGATAAAACAAAAGCATTTGATCAAGAATCCTTCTAAAATAAAATAATTAGTAACTCAAACAATTCATAAGCATTTGATGAAAATAACTCTACCGTGAAGGTTCCCAAATTATGATAGCACATCGCTAGAGGAACATTACCAACTAATCTTAGGCTAATAATCGATTAAGATCACTCCACTAGTCAAAATCCCTAGTCATGCTTTACGAGGTGAACCTCATTATTGGATTTGACTCAATCTCAAAGATTTATGTCATCCTTATACAACCTCGTATTCGCCGAGTGGGTCCAACGGGCCCAGAGGCCAGGTGGCCGGGCAAGAAGCAGAATAAAGAGTCCAAGAGGCCTTTGGGCGCGTGAGGATGCACTCGTAGACCACTTGCATAGGCGTCATGACAGATAGGCGAGAGCGCCCTAGGTCTCGCCCCTCAGGCGAGTCGAACGCACGGCGAGTGGCGACCCCATAAATCATTCGCCCGGCGAACAATAATGGACAAGGAGCCTGGCGAGTGGTCCCTTCAAGGACCATCGCCAAGAAGGCTTTGGGGGGGAAATTACCTAGATACCCCTTGTGGGCTGCCAATAGCCCTTCAGAACAACGGAGTTAGGCTGTTAGCAGACCATTTTGGGATGCAATTAGTAAAACCAAAAGGCGGATTCACGCTATTTGCAGTCCAGGACTAGAAAACTATAAATAGACCCTCAAGGGCACCTTGGAGGGGGAAATAATCTTTTGAGCTCTCTCCTCTAGGCAATTCTTGGAGTTGGCTGTTAGTGCCCTCTAGGGTGCCCGACTGAGCATTGGTTTAGGAGGGGAAGCTCTCTAAGATCTTCCGGGTGTGTGGCGGGACCTCCTCGCTACAGCCTTGGGTCTGTTCCGGATTTCTCATCCTCGGTCAGGAGAGTTTGGTGAGGGAGAAGTAGGCGTAGGCTACACCCCCTATAGGTCCGAACTCAGAGACCGGTTGACGGTTTCAACATTTTTGGTGCGGTGAGCGTGGAAAGTAGCCAGTGCTAGAAAATCCCAAGTTGAGCTCGATGATAGGAGATGAAGGAAATGGTTCCGATCCAGGCCACTCGCAGCCACCAGCAGCAATGGAGTGGCTAGAGATGTTCGAGAAGTTCAAGCGAGAGGTCATGCAGACGGTGCAAGTAGCCTTCGCGGGAAGAGGCGAGTGCGAGACGCCCGTGGTCCCGGTGGTTCCGCCCCAGCAGATTGGCAAGAATGCCCCGGGACAGCGGCTTGGGAAGGAGGTCGCGATGGAAGCGAGTGCGCGAGATCTCCCCGGGCGGCAGCTATTCAGCTGCCCGGTGAGTGCGGAGGTGTGCGAGCTGACTCCGCGCGAGAGGACCACTCGCCGAGCTGGGGAAGGGAGTCCCTTCTGCGAGTTGATCCTCTCGGCCCCGGTGCCAGAGGGGTTCAGAGGGCCAGAGATGTCCTACTATACCGGCAAAGATGACCTAGTCCTGCACTTGTAGTGATTCGAGGACATGGTCTCGATCCTCCCGATGACAGATGCCTTCCAGTGTCGGCTCTTTGCCACCACTCTGAAGGAGAAGGCGAGGGACTAGTTCCACCAGCTCCCAGTAGGTTCCATCTACGCCTTCGAGGACTTGCGCCAGAGCTTCAGGTTGCGCTTCTCAGCGTCAAAAAAGAGGAAGAAGGATGTGGAGGCACTCTTTAAGATCAAGCAAGGGCCCGGGGAGTCGTTGGCCCATTATGTGGATAGGTTCCAAGAAGAGGTCCTGCAAGTCCAGGAGGTGCCGGGGTTCACCCTCCAGCTAGCCTTTATAGTGGGGCTGTGGGAGGGGTTATTCAAAATGGACCTGAAGCGAAAGGCCCCTCTATCCTTTGAGGAGCTGATGGAGCGGGCAGCAGAGGAGATCGAAGGAGAGACAACCAATCCTGAGTTTGCAAAGAGGTTGGCGAGGCTGAGCGAGCCAGAGGTAAGGCACCGGGAGGGAAGAAGAAGGGAAGAACCCAGAGGTCAGGGGATTCGGGGGCAGCAGCGGGATTGGGGGTATCAGAAGCCCAATAACCGGCTGGCTTGGAGGCCCCAAGAAGGATCAGTGAGAGGTCAAGAAAGAGATCACCAACGAAGGAGGGAGGGGAGAGTCAATCATCCGGGATGGAGGCAAGGTCCCAGACCACCTCACCCCCCTCGAGAGCAAGCCATGGTTGTAGGCCGAGGAAGAGGAGGAAGAGGAAGAGGCGGAAGAGGGGGCAGGGTGGCGTTGCCTTACTGTGACTTTCATCAGGAAGAAGGTCACGCGACGGCCACCTGCCCGGAATTTCTGGAGGTAAAGGAAAAAGGCCAGCAGTAGCAGCGGCCTGTGAGGATCGAAGAGGTGCTACCAGGAGATGAAGATGATAGATGCGAAGACAGGACAGACGTAGGAGCCAGGGGAGGGGTCGGAGTGATTCATGGAGGGGTGGGAGTAGAAGCGACTCGTAAGAGAAGCTTCCAGGTGATGTTCAGGAGAAGCGTCACGTCGACCTCCCAATCCCCACCCCCTTTGGAGAAGCTCACCTTCTCGGTGGAGGACATGCCCGACTTTGAAGACCCGTTCTGTGACGCCTTGGTGATCCAGGCGGCAATTGAAAACTTCACAGTCTCCCGCATCTTGGTCAACAACGGTAGTTCGATGAATGTTATCTTCAAGAAGGCCTTTGTCGCGCTGGAGGTAGAAGCGAAGAGAGTGCAAGCCTCAGATGGACCCCTGTTCGGGTTCTCGGGTGAGAAGAAAGAAGTCGAGGGAGGAGTCGGCCTCTAGGTGACATTGGGAGGGGTCCCCAGGAACTGCCGGTTCGTCATTGTTGACGCTCCGAGCAGCTACAATGCCATATTTGGGCGCCCTCTCATCAGCACCTTCCAGTACGTCCCCTCATCCTTCCATTAATGCTTGAAGTTCCGCAGCGGGGGAGTTCAGATCCGGATCCGAGGGGATGCAAAGGTGGCGAGGCAGTGCTATGTGAATGCCGTCAACACTATCTCTTGGATGGCGGAGGCAGAAAAGGTGGAAAGGGAGATGAAGGGGCCGGAGGGGCCAGGCGGAGATAGGGGGAAGGGGAAGGAGAAAGCAGCATCCCAGGAGGGGAGGAGGAAGTGGCACCGGAGGAGCGTGTCGAGCCGATGGAGGAAGAGGCTCCGGAGGAAGTGAAGACCCTACCCAAGGGGAGGGAGGAGAAGAGTAAATGGGAAGAGCCGGCCCATCTTGAGGCGGCTGAAGAAGTGGTCGAGATGGAGGTCACCACCCAAGGGGGAAGAGTGGAGAAGGTGCAGATCAGCGGGGTCTTGACCCGGAGGACAGGAAGAGAATTCTGGAATGCATTCAGAGGAACGTGGACATCTTTGCATAGAGCGCGGCAAACAGGCCAGTCATCGATGCAGATGTGGCCTGCCACCTCCTCAACCATGAGCCAGCAGCTCTCCCCATCAGGCAGAAGAGGAGAGCCATCGCGGACAAGCTGGAGGAGCCGATTCGCGAGGAGGTAGAGAAGCTCCTCCAGGCAGGTTTCGTATCAGAGATCCAGTATCCAGGCTGGGTCTCTAATTTCGTTATGGTAAAGAAGAGGGACGGCCGCTGGCGTATGTGTATTGATTTTTCTTTATTAAACAAAGCCTGCCCCAAGGACTGTTATCCTTTGCCTCGAATCGACGCGCTGGTTGATTCAGCCGTCAGTTTTTCTGTAATGTCTTTCTTAGATGCTTTTTCAGGTTATCATCAAATTAGGATGCACCCCACGAACGTCAAGGACGTCTCCTTCATCACAAGGGAAGGGTGTTATAGCTATAAGATGATGTCGTTCGGGCTAAAGAATGCAGGGGCGACTTACCAAAGAATGATGGACCGGGTCTTCCGGGAGCAAAGAGGGAGAAACCTGGAGGTTTATGTAGATGACCTCATGGTCAAGAGTAAGAGCGTGAGCTCTCACCTCAACGATCTCGAGGAGACCTTTGCCACTCTGTGCAAGTATAAAATGTGGCCAAACCCCCTGAAGTACGTATTCGGAGCCAGCAAGGTGAAGTTTCTAGGACATCTCCTTACCCAGACAGGGGTAGAGCCGAATCCAGACAAGGTCAAAGCTATAATGGAGTTGAAATCGACGCGAAATGCTAAGGAAGTTCAACGTCTAACGGGGAAGCTAGCAGGGTTGAGTAGGTTTCTCTCCCGGTCCGGAGAGAAATGCTCCCCCTTCTTCAAGGTGTTGCGAGGTAACCAGAAGTTCGAATGGACGGGGGAATGTGAGGATGCCATCCAGGCCCTGAAGAGTCAGCTCACCAAAGCTCCGCTACTCCAAGGTCCTAAGGAGGGAGAAAATCTATCCTTGTATCTAGGGGTCGGGGCTGAAGCCGTAAGCTCCGTCCTGGTCCGGGAAGAGGGCAAGAAGCAGTTGCCCATCTATTATGTAAGCAGGGTCTTGAAGAAGGCAGAACTCCGATTCCCGATTTTGGAGAAGCTGGCCTTCGCTCTGGTCATCTCGGCCAGGAAGCTCAGGCCGTATTTCCAGGCCCACTCGATCCAGGTTGTGACGGACCATCCCCTTCGCAAAATCTTCGAGGGGGTGGAGCACTCGGGAAGGCTCACGAAGTGGTCGGTGGAGTTGAGTGAGTTCAACATCTCCTTTGTTCCCTGATTGTCGACGAAGGCTCACTCGGTGCCAGGTTCTGAAAGTTCCAGTGGTTGGCCCCGAGCAGACCCACTGTGCAGGCTCTCACCTAGCTAACAGGGCCGAAGGCTCACTCGGTGACAGGTTCCGAAAGTTCCAAAGGTTGGCCCCGAGCAGACCCGTTGTCCAGGCTCTCACCTAGCTGGCAGGGCCGAAGGCTCACTCGGTGGTAGGTTCCGAAAGTTCCAGAGGTTGGCCCCGAGCAGACCCACTGTGTAGGCTCTCACCTAGCTGGCAGGGCCGAAGGCTCACTCGGTGGCAGGTTTCGAAAGTTCCAGAGGTTGGCCCCGAGCAGACCCGCTGTCTAGGCTCTCACCTAGCTGACAGGGCCAAAGGCTCACTCGGTGACGAGTTCCAAAAGTTCCAAAGGTTGGCCCCGAGCAGACCCGCTGTCCAGGCTCTCACCTAGCTGGCAGGGCCGAAGGCTCACTCGGTGGCAGGTTGCGAAAGTTCCAGAGGTTGGCCTCAATCAGACCCTTTGTCCAGGCTCTCACCTAGCTGGCAGGGCTGAAGGCTCACTTGGTGGCAGGTTCCGAAAGTTCCAGAGGTTGGCCCCAAGTAGACCCGTTGTCCAGACTCTCACCTAGCTGGCAGGGCCGAAGGCTCACTCGGTGGCAGGTTCTAAAAGTTCCATAGGTTGGCCCCGAGCAGACCCACTGTCCAGGCTCTCACCTAGCTGGCAGGGCCGAAGGCTCACTCGATGGTAGGTTCCAAAAGTTCCAAAGGTTGGCCCCGAGCAGACCCGCTGTCCAGGCTCTCACCTAGCTGGCAGGGCCGAAGGCTCACTCGGTGGCGAGTTCCAAAAGTTCCAAAGGTTAGCCCCGAGCAGACCCGCTATCTAGGCTCTCACCTAGCTGACAGGGCCGAAGGCTCACTCGGTGACAGGTTCCAAAAGTTCCAAAGGTCGACCCCAAGCAGACCCGCTGTCCAGGCTCTCACCTAGCTGGCAGGGCCGAAGGCTCACTCGGTGGCAAGTTCCAAAAGTTCCAAAGGTTGGCCCAGAGCAAACCCACTGTCCAGGCTCTCACCTAGCTGGCAGGGCCGAAGGCTCAGGTTGAAACCGATTTCTCGGTCTCTGTGGAGTTCGGGGCCCCAACAAGTTGAGGGGTGACCAACTCTTAATCCCCCCAAGGGAGAACTCTAGGTTGAAGGTATTGGAACTATGAACTGGACCAAGGGCTCGATGAGGAGGTCCCACACCATGCCCGGATGATCTTTAGAGCGCTTCCCCTCCCAAGCCAATGTCGGGCTTGGGCACCACTGGAGAGTCTCCTCCCCCACTAGAGAGAGAAAATGGGGGAGAGAGAGAGAGAGGGCTAGCCTAGAACAAGACTCCTTCCAAATGGTCCTCCTTGGTCCTATTTATAGAATTCCTGAACCGGGGCTGTGAATAACCAAAAATTTCCTGCGAAATTACCGAAATGCCCCCAGATTTGGCCTGCGGATAGCCAAATCCCGCTGTTCTGCAGCACTAAACGCAGACCAGAACACCCTCCTGGGGCCGGGCGAGAGGGGGCTGACCTCCTCCCTGTCTCTTCCCCCTGCTGGGGATGGGGGCGAGAGGGAGGGCTCGACCCCCTCCTGTCTCGCCCCCCTGCTGGGGATGGGGGCGAGAGGGAGGGCTCGGCCCCCTCCTGTCTCGCCGTCCTGCTGGGGATGGGGGCGAGGGGGATGGCTCGGCCCCCTCCTCTCGCCCCCCTAAGCTGGGGGCGGGGGCGAGAGGGGGGCTCGCCCCACCTCCTCTCGCCCCCCCCATGCTGGGGGCGGGGGCGAGAGGGGGGCTCGCCCCACCTCCTCTCGCCCCCTAAGCTGGGGGCGGGGGCGAGAGGGGGGCTCGCCCCACCTCCTCTCGCCCCCCTGAGCTGGGGGCGGGGGCGAGAGGGGGGCTCGCCCAACCTCCTCTCGCCCCCTTAGCTGGGGGCGGGGGCGAGAGGGGGGCTCGCCCCACCTTCTCTCGCCCCCTAAGCTGGGGGCGGGGGCGAGAGGGGGGCTCGCCCCACCTCCTCTCGCCCCCCTAAGCTGGGGGCGGGGGCGAGAGGGGGGCTCGCCCCACCTCCTCTCGCCCCCCTAAGCTGGGGGCGGGGGCGAGAGGGGGGCTCGCCCCACCTCCTCTCGCCCCCCTAAGCTGGGGGCGGGGGCGAGAGGGGGGCTCGCCCCACCTCCTCTCGCCCCCCTAAGCTGGGGGCGAGGGTGAGAGGGGGGCTCGCCCCACCTCCTCTCGCCCCCCTAAGCTGGGGGCGGGGGTGAGAGGGGGGCTCGCCCCACATCCTCTCGCCCCCGTAAGCTGGGGGCGGGGGCGAGAGGGGGGCTCGCCCCCACCTCCTCACGCCTCCCAGCTGATGCGCAAATCTCGCACACCGCTAAAGGCGGTAGCTAGACTGCGGCACGAAACGGCAGTGTACCGATCGTTCAAGTAATATAAAATGGGAATGAATCCGCAAGTATCGATCTCAAAGGAACACAGTAAGGTGGAGTTTACTATTGAGGCAGGACTTGAGATTGAAGTCCTTTAGTCGGATGGATGCGGAAATGGGGGTTTTGGATTGTGGAAAATAAAGAGAAAATACTATAACTACTCCTATGCAATGCCGCTATGCAATGCTTCGCCAGGCGGGATGAAAACTACGTAGGCCTTGAGCGCGCTACTTCGTAAGGGCGGATGGACGAGTAGGCAAACGGAATGAGGGTCGCAAGCACCTCTTCGACAAGCATGCCACTAGCAATTGCTAGTGCGGCAAACGAACGCGACGGTGGGATGGAGGATGGAATGGGGCGCTCCTCAAATCACATAAACCACAAAAACATTTCACATAGACATGAAATATAGAAATACAAACAAGTTTATGTGCCACTTCATCATAATATTTAGATCTAACTACATACACATCAATAAGAGAAGAACAAGGCAAGAAATCGACCGAATCTGAAGGCTCGTTGTAGATTCACGGTTGGAATCGCTGGATTGTCAATCCGCGTCCAAGCTCGGTCCACAACTACGTTCGGGGTAGAGAGAGCTGTCACGACTCTCCAATGAACCCGTCTTCTTTGTCTCACGATCCGGTAGAGGTTGCAAACTTCCCCTTGTTTGATGGTAATGGCGGCTAAATCTTCCTTTGAAGCTATAGGATGAAGGAGGAGGCCGAGATGATCTCCGGGCTCAAGATTGGCGTGAAGAACAAGCCCGGAGCACCTCCTGAAGGTGGGCGGCGATGGACGGCGAAAACGGCGCAGATCTGGAGCTCTGGGAGCGGGGAAAATGATCTATCTAGAATAGGGCAAGACCTGCGGCTTAAATAGAAATTCTGTCAGAAAATGGTCACGCACAGTCGAACGCACGACCGTGCGCAGACCGTGCGTTATTAAATGATAAAACTTGACTTGGGGAAGACGCTGCGCCGCCCGTGCGTCTTGCTCACGCACGATCAACACCGCCCGTGCGTTCAAACGCACGGGTAAACTCTGAAGCTATGAAATCAGGAAGACACAGGTTGACCGCGCGTTTTACTCACGCACGGGCAAACCGCCCGTGCGTGAAAACGCACGAGTAGACTTTGACGCTCCGTTTTCTGCCCAGACACAAACGCACGACCGCAACCGACCGTGCGTCAAGGATACGAACGACCGTGCGATATGCACAGACATGAATTCTGGGGAAAACAGGACGATCAGGTCACCTGCATACAAAGCAACCCAGCTGGGAATACCTCCAGCACCCAATAAACACAGATAATAGATTGGGGAGCACCAAGTGCTTGCCCCCAACAGCAAAGCGTGCAATTGCACACCAAAACGGCCTAAGAATGCACCTAACAGGGAATAACAAATATGAATGTAAATATGTACGAAAACATGCCTAAAGTGTGGTGCAAAGACTATAAAATCGGCCCAGATGAGTCCATAAAAGTGTATATAATTGGGACTCATTACACCCCCAAACTTACTTGTTTGCGCGTCCCGAGCAAACAAATCCCTCAAGCGGATAAGAAAAACATAAGCTGACATAGAAATTGTAAATCGGAGTACCATGCGAAGTCGCATGCTCATGCGCGTAGAAATACAGTAGACAAAATTCCTAATTTTACATATTAGTTTATACTTTTCTAGGGGCGTATCTATATATTACATTTACTCAAAAAGTGAATCACGGTGAATCATAAGGTCATACATAGGAAGAAAGTAAACTGAACGCTGAGGTGAGCATTGCCAAAGATCGGGGCTCGAGACAACCTCCATTGAAATCCATCAATGTCAGTGACCATAAGCTTGCTCGTTCGCACTCTCTCCACGACACAGGTTTGACTCAACTGCGTGAATCAATAGGACTTTAGGTTTTAGATGAGGCTTGGTTTTAGGTGAGGTATACAATGATAAAAATGACGGCTCAAGCACTAAACCCAAATGAGCTAGCACGGAAAACTATCCTCAAGCACCACAAAAAGATACGCGGGTACACCACACCCCCAGACTTGGACTTGACTACATGGGTGTGTGCACCGCCTACTCCTAATCACAAATCTATAAAGATTTTCAATTAAGCACTACTACTTTTTCTTTTCTTTTTACTTCTTTTCTTTTCCTCATTTTTTTTCTTTTCTTTTCAACACATTTTCAGCAAGATAGCAATGAAGCGCATCCACATTTTCACAAAAAATATCACCACATCAACACCCCAATCATAAAAATAATAAACAACTAAAGCTCAAATGTGGGTGTGCGACTAGGATTGGCTTTTAGGCTTTGGTGAGATAAAAGTGGGGCTGAATCAAAGAACGGGTAGGCACAACTGGGCTAACGAGGATAGAGCGATAGGAATGGGCACAAAAGCTCAACCGGGCCAAAATGATGGCCTATATCACATTCACGCGATTGACTAACCATATACCCATGCTTCAAGAGTCGCTTGGGGCAAGTTCTTAGCCACCGAGAAAGATAATCCTTTCTCCCGACTCAAGCAATACGAGTCTAGCGATCGTTTACACACATCCATATGCTACCATTTGATTCACACCGGATTCACCAATTTTTTTGAGTAAAGTAAACAATATCTACACTAATAGAAAAATATAATCTAAAAGCATAAAAAGAAATTGAATCTACACGAATTTTTATGCGAGGCATGAGCACTCGACTAGGGGCACTACAGGAGTCAACATCTTACTCCGCCTCATAATCCTAAGCCAGCATGATGATTTTTCAAATCACACAGAAGAGACAAATTCGACTCGCGACGTGCCAACAGCTAAGCGCACGCTCAAGTGGGTGTTGTAGTGTGCAAAGAAAATGAACAATACTAAATAAATGAAATAGAAATACTTCTAGCATGCAATGCTATAGTGCACGTGAGTGGGCATACAGAACTACTCTCCCCCAGACTTAAACTAGACAATACACACAATATATATCTATGAAATTCAGAAAAGAGCTAGGGGAAGAGAGTACCCAATACTCAGAAATGAGCATACCAGAAGATTGGCGTGGAAACCAAGAAAAAGCTGCAGCATCCGCCATACAGAAGAAGGACCTGCAGGGGTGAGCTCCGCAAAAACAAAAGAAAAAGACAAACTAAAATAAACTACTGCTAACTAAACATGATTGAAAGAAATAAAAATGTAGGAAAAGTAAGATAACTACTGGGGTTATTGTCCTCCCAGCACGACTTATTCAAATTGAAAACAGTTCTAGATAATGGGTCTATGAAAAGAAAAGTGCACAGGTAACTGTTCTAATATGCGTGTCGGTAGCGGGTACCGATACGGCGACAGAACAGTCACGCCTCTACCCAAATATAAATAATACCTGCTCTTCACAGGTAGAGGGAATAAAAAGTAAGAAGAGGAGGAATCCTCACTCAACTCACCAAAACTATCCTTGCCCAGCAAGGTATCATCTCCAGGGAGGCAGCAGGGGGAGAAGGCAATGAGTGGGGCTTCCTCTACAGAGGGGGGATCAACCTCCTCACATGAGAGGATGCTCTCATCATTGACTTGAGCATAATGCTCCAAGTCCTCCTGAAGTACCCGTGAAGACTCACCCTGCACAGGCTCAGATGAAGAAAGGGGATCAAGAAATAAACAAGAAGAATGACTTAAATAAAAATCAAGCGGGGGAGTGGTCCCGGTCTCACTCCCATCAGATTGGGGAAGTAAAATAATGTCGGCATTGTTGACAATGCTACAAGGTTCAGCGGGATCAACAGTGGCCATGCCCAAGATTTGGACTTCCTCCACCGGTGCCGAGGAAAGCTCCTCTTTACCTAGAAGGTTGTCTTCCTCCATAGGAACAAGCACAACACAGATCGCTAGCCTCATCCTGCGACACATCCTCAACAATGTCGTCTGAGACGAGTATAGTAGTATGCACAACAGGGGGAGGAATAGTGCTTGGATAAATGTCAAGCACCGATTCCTCACAAAGAATCAAATTCATGCATGGTGATATATGGACAGGGGAGATGGGCTCAGTCATGTCAGAGCCTAGATCATCCACACATCTAGTGACTGTGTCCACATCATACCCTTCAAAGCTTGAAGGTGAAATGGGCACATAACCAGATGTTGAAGGTGTGCTGCCAGAAGTAGGAGTCCGGATGATCCGGATATCTAGCTCGTCATCCTCGTCCAATTGGCGAAGATAAGCAGCACAATCCTTCAAGGCATGATCCGTGCTCTGACAAAACAAGCACTGCCTTGCGGGCTTCTTTGGCACAGCAGGAGCTGAAGCCGAAAAGAGGTATGAAGGTAAAGGCATGGCAGAATAGCCATAAGACTTCCGCGCACCATATGGAGTACCAGACGAAGTCGGTTCTCCATATGCTGGGCTGGGAGTGTTAGAGCTACTATCTCCCTTTGGGCATCAATCACTAGCATGAGAAATATCTCCACACCAACGACAACGAATATTGAATGAAGCCCACATAGTGTGAAGATGAAATGATTCAAAATAAAAATACTATTGTGCAAAATGCTACACCCAACAATAATTTACTAAGCAACCTAATAAGAAACAGGAAAAGGGAATAACAAGAAATAAACTAAAGAAAGGATGCAATACACAAATGGAAAGGGCTTAAATCTCTGATTCTACCTCTCCAGAAAACTCACACGACCGTGTTCCCCGGCAACGGCGCCAAAAACTTGATGCACAAATCTCGCACACCGCTAAAGGCGGTAGCTAGACTGTGGCACGAAACGGCAGTGTACCGATCGTTCAAGTAATATAAAATGGGAATGAATCCCCAAGTATCGATCTCAAAGGAACACAGTAAGGTGGAGTTTACTATTGAGGCAGCACTTGAGATTGAAGTCCTTTAGTCGGATGGATGCGGAAACGGGGGTTTTGGATTGTGGAAAATAAAGAGAAAATACTATAACTACTCCTATGCAATGCCGCTATGCAATGCTTCGCCAGGCGGGATGAAAACTACGTAGGCCTTGAGCGCGCTACTTCGTAAGGGCGGATGGAGGAGTAGGCAAACGGAATGAGGGTCGCACGCACCTCTTCGACAAGCACGCCACTAGCAATTGCTAGTGCGGCAAACAAACGCGACGGTGGGATGGAGGATGGAATGGGGCGCTCCTCAAATCACATAAACCACAAAAGCATTTCACATAGACATGAAATATAGAAATACAAACAAGTTTATGTGCCACTTCATCATAATATTTAGATCTAACTACATACACATCAATAAGAGAAGAACAAGGCAAGAAATCGACCGAATCCGAAGGCTCGTTGTAGATTCATGGTTGGAATCGCCGGGTTGTCAATCCGCGTCCAAGCTCGGTCCGCAACTACGTCCGGGGTAGAGAGAGCTGTCACGACTCTCCAATGAACCTGTCTTCTTCGTCTCACGATCCGGTAGGGGTTGCAAACTTCCCCTTGCTTGATGGTAATGGCGGCTAAATCTTCCTTTGAAGCTATAGGATGAAGGAGGAGGCCGAGATGATCTCCGGGCTCAAGATTGGCGTGAAGAACAAGCCCGAAGCACCTCCTGAAGGTGGGCGGCGATGGACGGCAAAAAGGGTGCGGAACTGGAGCTCTGGGAGCGGGGAAAACGATCTATCTAGAATAGGGCAAGACCTGCGGCTTAAATAGAAATTCTGTCAGAAAATGGTCACGCACAGTCGAACACACGACCGTGCGCAGATCGTGCGTTATTAAATGATAAAACTTGACTTGGGTAAGATGCTGCGCCGCCCGTGCATCTTGCTCACGCACGATCAACACCGCCTGTGCGTTCAAACACACGGGTAAACTCCGAAGCTCTGAAATCAGGAAAACACAGGTCGACCGTGCGTTTTACTCACGCACGAGCAAACCGCCCGTGCGTGAAAATGTACGAGTAGACTCCGATGCTCCGTTTTCTGCCCAGACACAAACGCACGACCGCAACCGACTATGCATCAAGGAAATGCACGACCGTGCGATATGCACAGACATGAATTCTGGGGAAAACAGGACGATCAGGTCACCTGCATACAGAGCAACCCAGCTGGGAATACCTCCAGCACCCAATAAACACAGAAAATAGATTGGGGAGCACCAAGTGCTTGCCCCCAACAGCAAAGCGTGCAATTGCACACCAAAACGGCCTAAGAATGCACCAAACAGGGAATAACAAATATGAATGTAAATATGTACGAAAACATTCCTAAAGTGTGGTGCAAAGACTATAAAATCGGCCCAGATGAGTCCATAAATGTGTATATAATTGGGACTCATCACCAGCCCTGGAACTTGCTAGAAATGATGTCAAACAATACCTCGTGGGATCTGGGGGCCCACTCGGTGAATACAGGGTTGTACACAATCCCCGCTCTTTTCGATCGAGGTACACGCTTGGAAAGAAATGTCCAACCCTTCATATTCGACGAGTGTCACTGGGAACCCAGCTAACGGAGCTATCTTGGGAAGGACATAAAGCCTCCCCGAGAGTTCCCCTACCCTGTCGGCTAGCGAGAGTCCGGCTAGCGGAGCCACCTTGGGGGAAGAATTTACTTTGACAATCTCCGGCCACCGAGCGGTTCCCAGCCCTGCCAGCTAGATGGGAGCCTGGTCAGCGGGCCAGCATCGGGGCTAAGTACCTTTGGAACATCCGTCCACCGAGCGGTTCCCGGCCCTGCCAGCTTGGTGGGAGCCTGGTCAGCGGGCCAGCATCGAGGCTAAGGTCGACACAATCTAGGAGCCGAGATCCACTAGAGGTGGATAAGAGTCGACACCCTCCAGACCATTTGCTAGACGAGCGAGCTCAACTGGAGGTGGAGAAGAGTCGACACCCTCCAGGTCATTCGCTAGACGAGCGAGCTCAACTGGAGGCGGAGAAGAGTCTACACCCTCCAGGCCATTCGCTAGAATAGCGAGCTTAATTGGAGGTGGAGAATTTTCCTTCCTGCCCCCGAGCGGTTCCCGGCCCTGCCAGCTAGGTGGGAGCCTAGTCAGTGGCCCAGCATCGGGGCTAAGGTCGACACAATCTAGGAGCCAAGCTCAACTAGAGGTGGATAAGAGTCGACACCTTCTAGGTCATTCGCTAGACAAGCGAGCTCAATTGGAGGTGGAGAAGAGTCGAGACCCTCCAGGCCATTCGCTAGACGAGCGAGCTCAACTGGAGGTGGAGAAGAGTCGACACCCTCCAGGCCATTCGCTAGACGAACGAGCTCAACTGGAGGTGGAGAAGAGTCGACACCCTCCAGGCCATTCGCTAGACGAGCGAGCTCAACTAGAGGTGGAGAATAGTTGACACCCTCCAGGCCATTCGCTAGACGAGCGAGCTCAACTGGAGGTGGAGAAGAGTCGACACCCTCCAGGCCATTCACTAGACTAGCGAGCTCAACTAGAGGTGGAGAATTTTCCTTCCTACCCCCGAGCGGTTCCCGACCCTGCCAGCTAGGTGGGAGCCTGGTCAGCGGGCCAGCATTGGGGCTAAGGTTGACACAATCTAGGAGCCGAGCTCAACTAGAGGTGGATACAAGGTCGACACAGTCTAGAAGTCGAGCTCAACTAGAGGTGGATAAGAGTCGACACCCTCCAGGCCATTCGCTAGACGAGCGAGCTCAACTGGAGGTGGAGAAGAGTCGACACCCTCTAGGCCATTCGCTAGACGAGCGAGCTCAACTGGAGGTGGAGAAGAGTCGACACCCTCCAGGCCATTCGCTAGATGAGCGAGCTCAACTGGAGGTGGAGAAGAGTCGACACCTTCCAGGTCATTCGCTAGACGAGCGGGCTCAACTGGAGGTGGAGAATAGTCGACACCCTCCAGGCCATTCGCTAGACGAGTGAGCTCAACTGGAGGTGGAGAAGAGTTGACACCCTCCAGGCCATTCGTTAGACTAGCGAGCTCAACTGGAGGTGGAGAAGAGTCGACACCTTCCGGGCCATTCGCTAGACGAGCGAGCTCCACTGGAGGTGGAGAAGAGTCGACACCCTCCAGGCCATTCTCTAGACGAGCGAGCTCAACTGGAGGTGGAGAAGAGTCGACACCCTCCAGGCCATTCGCTAGACGAGCGAGCTCAACTGGAGGTGGAGAAGAGTCGACACCCTCCAGGCCATTCGCTAGACGAGCGAGCTCAACTGGAGGTGTAGAATAGTCGACACCCTCCAGGCCATTCGCTAGACGAGCGTGCTCAACTGGAGGTGGAGAAGAGTCGACACCCTCTAGGCCATTCGCTAGAGTAGCGAGCTCAACTGGAGGTGCAGAAATTTCCTTCCTTCCCCCGAGCGGTTCCCAGCCCTGCCAGCTAGGTGGGAGCCTAGTCAGCGGGCCAGCATTGGGGCTAAGGTCGACACAATCTAGGAGTTGAGCTCAACTAAAGGTGGATACAAGGTCGACACAGTCTAGGAGCTGAGCTCAACTAGAGGTGGATAAGAGTCGACACCCTCCAGGCCATTCGCTAGACGAGCGAGCTCAATTGGAGGTGGAGAAGAGTCGACACCCTCCAGACCATTAGCTAGATGAGCGAGCTCAACTGGAGGTGGAGAAGATTCGACACCCTCCAGGCCATTCGTTAGACTAGCGAGCTCAACTGGAGGTGGAGAATTTTCCTTCCTGCCCCTGAGCGGTTCCCGGCCCTGCCAGCTAGGTGGGATCCTGGTCAGCAGGCCAGCATCGGGGCTAAGGTTGACACAATCTAAGAGTCGAGCTCAACTAGAGGTGGATACAAGGTCGACACAATCTAGGAGCTGAGCTCAACTAGAGGTGGATAAGAGTCTACACCTTCCAGGCCATTCGCTAGACGAGCGAGCTCAACTGGAGGTGGAGAAGAGTCGACACCCTCCAGGACATTCGCTAGACGAGCGAGCTCAACTGGAGGTGGAGAAGAGTCGACACCCTCCAGGCCATTCGCTAGACGAGCGAGCTCAACTGGAGGTGGAGAAGAGTCGACACCCTCTAGGCCATTCGCTAGACGAGCGAGCTCAACTGGAGGTGGAGAAATTTCCTTCCTGCCCCCGAGCGGTTCCCGACCCTGCCAGCTAGGAGAGAGCCTGGTCAGCGGGCCAGCATCGGGGAAAAAAACTTACCCTCCCTGGGAGATCAACCTGCCCTGCTGTCTAGAGAGAGCTCGGTCAGCGGAACCATTCAAGGGGGAGAATACTTTGAAAAACTTTCATTACATTAGTCGTCTGGTTACATGCAAGAAAACTAAGTAGGGAAAAACACCATCATACTTCATGGACTTAAAAGAAAAAAACTAAGCACGGACACCGGGACTCAGACTTCTACTCCCAGGCACGGTCCTCCTCGACCTCCTCTGGTTGTTGTTGTTGCTGCCTTGGACCCCTTGCATCTTCATTTCCAAGAACTCAGGGCAGGCGGAGGTCGCGTGACCCTTCTCCTCGTGGAAGTCACAACAGGGTAACTCCACCCATCCCCTCCTCTTCCTCTTCTTTCCACTTTTCTGGCTATCCTCTTTCTTCCTCCGCCAGTTGCCATGGCTTGTGGAGGTGGTGGAGGGGGCGCGTCCGATCCCTGCCTCCACTTCGAGCGGTTGGACCTTTTTCTTTTGAAGCCCCTCCTTCCGTGCTCTCGCGGAGTCGAATTGATGGCCTCCGCGCTCGCCGGGTTATTGGGTAGCCGCCACCCGGGGTGGTCTCGCCCACCAATATTCACTCGACTCCTTTTGGAGCGGGGCGAGTGGGGGCCGGATGCCTCCCCGCTCGCCCCCCTTTGGGGCTGGGCTAGAAGGGGCGGGGCGAGCTGGGAGGGCGCCTGCCCCCGGAGCTCTCCCCCTTGAAGGGGCGGGGCTAGCTGGGAGGGTGCCTCCCTCCTAAGCTCACCCCCTCGAAGGGGCGGGGCGAGCTGGGAGGGCGCCTCCCTCCTGAGCTCGCCCCCTTGAAGGGGCGAGGCGAGCTGGGAGGGCGCCTCCCTCCTGAGCTCACCCCTTGAAGGGGCGGGGTGAGTTGGGAGGGCGCCTCCCTCCTGAGCTCGCCCCCTTGAAGGGGCGGGGCGAGCTGGGAGGGCGCCTCCCTCCTGAGCTCGCCCCCTTGAAGGGGCGGGGCGAGCTGGGAGGGTGCCTCCCCCCAAGGGAGAACTCTAGGTTGAATGTGTTGAAACTATGAACTGGACCAAGGGCTCGGCGAGGAGGTCCCACCACATACCCGGAAGATCTTTAGAGCGCTTCCCCTCCCAAGCCAATGCCGGGCTTGGGCACCACTAGAGACTCTCCTCCCCCACTAGAGAGAGAAAATGGGGGAGAGAGAGAGGGTTAGCCTTGAACAAGCCTCCTTCCAAATGGTGCCCCCTTGGTCCTATTTATAGAATTTCTGAACTTGGGCTGTGAATAACCAAAAACTGCCTGCGAAATTACCAAAATGCCCCCAGATTTGGCCTACGGAGAGCCAAATCCCGCTGTTCTGCAGCGGTAAATGTAGACTAGAACACCCTCCCGGGGCCGGGCGAGAGGGGGCTGACCTCCTCCCCATCTCTTCCCCCTGCTGGAGATGGGGGCGAGAGGGAGGGCTCGACCCCCTCCTGTCTCGCCCCCCTGCTGGGGATGGGGCGAGAGGGAGGGCTCGGCCCCTCCTGTCTCGCCCCCCTGCTGGGGATGGGGGCGAGGGGGAGGGCTCAACCCCCTCCTCTCTCCCCCCTAAGCTGGGGGCGGGGGTGGGGGCGAGAGGGGGGCTCGCCCCACCTCCTCTCGCCCCCCAAGCTGGGGGCGGGGGCGAGAGGGGGGCTCTCCCCACCTCCTCTTGCCCCCCTAAGCTGGGGGCGGGGGCGAGAGGGGGTCTTGCCCCACCTTCTCTCTCCCCCCCTAAGCTAGGGGCGGGGGCGAGAGGGGGGCTCGCCCCACCTCCTCTCGCCCCCCTAAGCTGGGGGCGGGGGCGAGAGGGGGGCTCGCCCCACCTCCTCTCGCCCCCCATGTCGGGGGCGGGGGCGAGAGGGGGGCTCGCCCCACCTCCTCTCTCCTCCCAGCCCTGGAACTTGCTAGAAATGATGTCAAAAAATACCTCGTGGGATCTGGGGGCCCACTCGGTGAATACAGGGTTGTACATCTCACTCGGTGGTCGGTTCCGAAAGTTCCAGAGGTTGGCCCCAAGCAAACCCGCTGTCCAGGCTCTCACCTAGCTGGCAGGGCCGAAGGCTCACTTGGTGGTAGGTTCCAAAAGTTCCAGAGGTTGGCCCAGAGCAGACCCGCTGTCCAGGCTCTCACCCAGCTGGCAGGGCCGAAGGCTCACTCGGTGGCGAGTTCCAAAAGCTCCAAAGGTTGGCACCGAGCAGACCCGCTGTCCAGGCTCCCACCTAGCTGGCAGGGCCGAAGGCTCACTCGGTGGCAAGTTCCAAAAGTTCCAAAGGCACGAAGGTTAGCCCAGGGAAAGGAAAGGTTATAAATGAAGGACCTAAGGAGGAAGATTATCACAAGAAACAACCTTGGTACTGACCTGGGACAGGACCACTATCTGTTGACTAAGATTAAGTTGACCCCATGGTGTAGCCAAAAGGGTCGAGGTTTTGGGCCGTGGAGTTAGCTAGAACTTGAGGAAAAGCCAAGACTCTGCATTTGGCGGATGGCACTTTGCGTTCGGAGAATGGCACTCTGCGTTCGGCGAATGGCACTTTGCGTTCGGCGAATGGCACTCTACATTCGGCGGATGGCACTCTGCGTTCGGCGAATGGCACTCTGCGTTCGGCGAATGTCA
This sequence comes from Dactylorhiza incarnata, assembly GCA_033032865.1. Classification (NCBI taxonomy): domain Eukaryota; kingdom Viridiplantae; phylum Streptophyta; class Magnoliopsida; order Asparagales; family Orchidaceae; genus Dactylorhiza; species Dactylorhiza incarnata. The sequence goes on from JAWHQI010000067.1 coordinate 2,105,824, forward strand.
CCCGGCGTTCGGCGAATGGCTCTCCGCGTTTGACGAACGGTTTGCCTTAATCTCAGCGGTCGATGAAATGACAGCCTCAGCGGTCGACGAAATATTCAGTTCGACGAAATGCAGACTGCGTTCAATGAGTGACGTGCTCCAGTTCGATGATCTCGCCCAGTCTCAAAAAGCATTCGCTAGGCGAATGCATGACGAAACGCAAGTAGCCCCAAAGGACGTGGGAGGCATGTGAGATGAAGCGGGTCCACACCGCGGTTTCGCTCCCGGCAGAATCAATGAAATTGTCTAAGTCTTAAGAGTCCCACACAAATGCGAAAAGGGTTTTTTCTGCGGGACGTGCCCGCATGACGGAATCACCTCAGACACGACCTAAGGATAGCGGCCATCAGCACTCAAGCAAGTAAGAAATGCGAATGCGAACACGATAACTTGAGAAACATGCGAAAGGACATACGAGTGCGCGAGCTGTCGGGTGACGATAACGAGAAGTGCAGGAAAAGAGATGCGCAGTGGTAACAAAGATCATGAACTGCAACAAAAGTATTACTTTCTATTTCATCATAAAATTACAAGAGGTTCTCGCATTACATAAAAAGAAAGAAAGAAGAAATCTTCAAGGGTCGTCGGCCTCGTCGTCGGAGTACCCGTTGCTCGCGCCTAGAGAGGGGAGACCTCCCATATCTCGCCCATCGCCAGCTTCATCCGCGGTATCGATCGGGGCGAAGAGCTCTGGAAGTACATGACGGGCCAGGATCCTCCCTCCTTCTTCTTTCAAAAGGCCGGCCCTCCGCAGCACATCCAGCGCATACTCTGCCGCTCCCTGGGACGTCCTCTGCATCAGCCCTTCAAACTCGGTGTTGGAATAGAGATGTCGAGTTTCCCTCTTCGTGGGGGGTGGCCGAGCGGCAGCATCTCGCAACCCCCGGTTCTCGGCCTCCAGCGCCAGATTTCGCTCCTCGAGGATGAGAGACCGAACGAGCAAGGTATCGTAGTTGGCCACGTCCTGCAAGTAAAAAGAAGGTTAGCGCGCGGGAAAGGAAAAAATAGAGCAAGAACTCAAGGGCGCGAGAAGAGGAGTGGGTTACCTCTCGGCTCAGGCAGCTGGCTAGAAGGGCCTCGGCGTCGGCCAGTTGTTGCTTCCCGGTCGCAGCCTCGGTGGCTGCAATAGAGCGAGTCTGCTCGATCTCTACAATGTTTCTCACGAGTGTCATGCCCCAGCGAGAGGACATGTGGGTCAGCTCATGGGCCCGCATCATCGCCCTCGCTGCCTCGTGTGCGAGATTCTGGGTCGACTCAGTGTCATAAATGGAGGTACCCTCACGGCTGTAAACCGCGTACGAGAGGCCATAGGCGTGGCCGCTGGAGGTCTCCTTCTCCATCCAAGATGGAAGAAGGGTAGACAGGGAGACCCGGTTGGCCCGCCGGTCCCAGCTAACGAGGGGCTCGCCGGCGAGATCGGCATACATCTCACCGAGAGGATAGTTTCGGTGACCTCTCGGCACAGGCCACGAAGAAGTTGCCACTGGCACGGTGGCAGGCTGGGCGGCTGAGACCCTCTCCACAGAAGCACTTAAGTGCGGGACATCCTCCACGGCCGCTTTGCCCTTAGCAGCAGCTGAGGGCTTCGACCGCTTGGAGGGAGGGCTCGAAGCCACGTCAGGCTTCCACTTTGGCTTCAGCTTTGGCCCGCTGGATTTCACAGGAGGTGGGTTCTCGTGGCAGGCAGCTACTGCAGACTGTGCACGGGCGAGAGCGTCGGCAGGAAGGATCCCAACATTCGCGTTCGGCGGATGAAGGGGGAGGCTCTGAAGCCCTATGTTCAAAAGGACAGTTAATACAAGCGGAAACGAACGAAGACGGAGCGAGAGCTCGGATGAAGTAATTCAGCCTACCTTCTCCCGGCGGGACCACCGACAACGAGCTGACATGCTTTCACAAGTACACGACGTCCATATCATGCTTTAGGAAGTAGGCGTGGAGCTTGGCCTCGAATCCTCCCAGTGTTGGAGTCCGGAAGGTCGACTCGTCCTCTTGCACGGGAGCGAGTGGTGTTGGATCGGTAGGCGCCCTTAGAGGGGGGTGAATACGGGTTTTAAAGATTTTATAATTATTTTGAATATTTTAGAAAAAGCTTTGAATATGATAATAAAGAAGATCAAGACTAATCAAATAAATTAAAAATAGAGACATGATTTTATTAACTTGAGAAACATGATTACAAAATTTGATCTCTTATGAAAGCTAGAAATCAAAGCTAAATAGAAAAGAAACCTTTTGGTTTTCTATCCCGACTCGCTTCCCCACGAACCGGTGGCCCTAGCCTTATCCTCCCCGGATTCGGCCTCAAGCCGCTCTAGCCAATCCCTCCCCGGATGTGGCCTCGAGCCCCCCTAGACCTAGCCTAGATCTAGTCTCCAACACGAGGCGATTTTCCCCCTAAGTCCTACCCAGACCTAGTCGCCAACACGAGGCGATTTCACTAATCGTTTACAAAGAGGAATATGAAATAACAATAAAGAAATAAGAACTCCCTCAAGATGGACTTCTGAAGTTGGAGACGAAGATCCGCCGTTGAATAAGCTCTATAGAAGCGGACTTCGATCTGATCCGGCGTGACGAGATTCTCCTTCAAAAGTTCTGCAGAGCTTCGCTAGCACATCAACTTTCGGCAAAGATAGCCTCTAGAATTCTGGCACTCAATATATCTCTCTGATATCTCTGTGAAACGAGAGGACTTGGGTCCTTTTTATAGACTAGCGCTAGCGCCTGCGCTAGCCACTACCGCCGGCGCTATCTCATATTAGGAGACTTTTTGCGCGGCAGAATCTTCAATCCGAGGCAACAATTCCAGCATGCCTTCTGTGCATCGAGCTAGCGCCGGTGCTATCCACTATCGCCTGCGCTATCTCATATTAGGAGACTTTTTGCGCGGCAGAATCTTCAATCTGAGGCAACAATTCCAGCATGCCTTCTGTGCATCGAGTTAGCGCCGACGCTATCCACTATCGCCTGCGCTAGTGATCAGTTTGGAGTTGATGACTCAATTTTGGGGGCAACCACCATATGTAAACCTTGAGTCATTTTGACCTGTTATCCTGCACACTTAGATCACACAAGATTAAATACACACATAGGATTTGTTATTCTCAAACCTAGGAGATGCGGAAGACCGTGTTCCAACAAACTCCCCCTTTTGATAATAACAAATCCATTAATGATAAATCTGAGCATTAATCTAAATAAGCATGAAGAAGCATATTTGTGTGTGTGTGACAAGGATGACTTAGGATAAATAATGATTATAGCATTTTAGTATTGCTCCCCCTAAATACCTAAATACATTCTCTCCTAATATGTTCTTAACTAAATTAAGCATGTTAGATATGTTATCATGTTAGTTCTCCCCCTTTTGCATTTTATCATGTTAGTTCTCCCCCTTTGTTATTAGCAAAAGCGGGTAGGGGGACACCACTTCAAGCTGTTGTAGTAAGTTTAATAGGCATGATCGAGCTTTGAGAGAAGGAAATGATAAGGAGTTGTAGAATTCTTTTCATTGAATTAGATTAGAGTTTGAGTATCTGTATTTTCATAAATCAGAGTTTTGTAGCATAATGCAAAGGTGCGGAAGACTTAAAAGAAAACATCTTGTATAAGAAGTGATAATTCAAAAAATATTGAAGTTTTAATTTCATAAAGAAGATGTTTTGTACATCAAAGGTTAAACAAGAGTTTAATTTCACCAATGAAGAAACCAAGCATGAATAAATATTATCACAAGAGAGAGTACTACAATGTTATGGTAATTCATAATTTCAAAAACAAACTAAACATTGTAGAAATCATGCTAGGTTATCTTGTGCATTTTATAAATAAAGAGTAAGTATAGAATTAGCATTAGGATCCAATACTCATGAGAAGAAGTGTTATGGAAGATAATGATGTGCACAAGTGTATTTTGAATAAAGTGAACAAGTGTGTTAACCAAAAAAAATACAAGACAAATATAGAGTAAAGTGCACAATAAAACACAAATAATTTTACTACACACACTTTTAAGCACAAATTAAAATGTACAACAACCAAGGTGCTTTGCACACACAATGCTTATGAAGACTTATCAGGGTGCAAAGTAGTGCTTGGGGGATCACACAAGTTAATTTATCAAGGTTGATTTTTTTTTTGTTGTGATCCTGTGTACTTAAGAAGAAGTGGTTTTATTTTTAAAATGAAGAGTTCGCACAAGACACTTTACTAATCTATCCAAGGTGCTCAACCCCACAATGCTTATTAAGACTTATCAGGAGGTTCAAGTAGTGCTTGGTGGAGGTGACTTTGTCAAGGTTATGATGAGTTTTGATTTGAACAAAGTTCTCCGATTACACTTGCTTTGCAAACACTTTAAAGAAGAAATTTTAACCACTCTTCTTAATATTTAATAGTGCAAATAAATGTTGTGTAGGTAAGATACTTGTGCAATTTTAATTTTATGTACAATTACAATATATTAGCAAGCATTCTTAGATTAAGAAGCACAAGTAGACTAAGCCAAAAGGTGAGTGAAATAATATTATTATCAAACATAAAACATTTACTCACACTTAGAGGCATGCTAAGCTTAGTCCTACACAAACTTTTCTAATTATTATTGATGCACATATTAATAGATAGATCAAAGCATGATAAAAGCAATGTTAAAGAAGTTTGAAAAAAATTAATTGTAACATTATAGAGACTCTAAAGAATAGATTTAAATCATGCTTGATGTTCATAAAAAAACATACAAAATTTTGGATTTGTTTTCAAGTTTTATGTTTTTGTATTTTGATTTTAAAAAAAAAAACTTTAAATAAAAGCAAAAAACATATTTTTTGGTTTTTGTCTTTTGTAATTTTATATTTGATTTTGGTAAATGACAAAGGCTTTAAACAAAAGCAAAACATATTTTTGGAATTTTGTCTTTTATAGGTTTGTTTTTGATTTTTCAAAATTTAAATAAAATTAGTGGTGCAAAAACAAATAGTACATATCTAGTAACATAATTTTTGGAATTTTTCAAAATTTTAAAAATGCAGAAAATCAGAAAGTCACGCTAGCGCCAGTGCTAGCGCTAGCGCGGAATACAGTACACAATTTTCGAGGAGTTTAAAATTTTTGAATGTTGATCCTGATTAGGTGTCCCAATAGTAGTTTCATGCTGAAATTTTGGATTTGTAGCAGGTGTATTGGATGGTTAAACATTGCAAATATTAGGTGTTAAAGGTGTGCAAATAGTGGACACCCAACACAAGAAAAAATTGATGAAATCCTGCATTACCAGATAATTCAAAATAGGGGGGATTAATTTTAGGAGATTGTAGATTTTTATTTGAATAAAGAATCAGAAAGGCGCGATATCGCCGACGCTAGTGATAGCGCTGGTGCTATCGCGGATTTTGGTGAAACCGAGATCTATCTCCAGATCTGCCATTTCCACCCAATTTCTCCCAGGAAAAACCTAGAAGACGAGTCCTCTCCTGCATAAATCTGAGGTAAATCATCACCATTTCTTTTGATTTTTTCTTTAATTCTTGATTGCGATGATGGAGATGATGATGTTTGGGGTTTTTAGGTTGATTTAGGGATTAGATCCACAATGTTTGATCTTCTTCTTGGTTTTGATTTTGAGACTTAATGGTTTTGATTTTTGAGACAACATTTTTACATTTTCTTTTGATTTAGAGACTAGATCCACAAAGTTTGGTTTTCTTCACAATATTTGATTTTGGTTTTAATTTGTGTGGATATAAACAATTTTGATTGAGCAAGGTATGATATGAGAATATTTTGATAGGTTCCCCAAAAAAAATCTTGAAATTAGTATTTGATATTGTCATGATATATGAGGTTAAGGGTTTTTGGAATTTTTGTGAAAACACTTTTTCAACACTTATTAATTTCCAAAAAAAATTATGTTTTCTTGAAATATTTAGGATGATTATTAAGATATTGGATTTCTTGATTTTTATTTGTTAATGAGATTATGTTGATTTCTTAAATTTTTGAATAGAGAATAATTGAAAACATGTTGGATTTTAAAGATATTCTTAGCAAATTTTTGTTTGTTTTTAGATGATAGTAATTTTAATTGTTATATTAATTTTTTTTTTAATAATGTGACAGATGGCACAAGGAAATAGGGGTAAGAAGGCAGCAAGTTTGGCCGTGGAGGCGGCAGTGGTGGGAGTCCCGTATGTGGTGGAGTTTGCCCTTCCACGACACCACCATATCATGCAGTTGTTTGTTGCCTCCGAGGTTATTAGCTTGTTTTCTCCGGATGGGTTCTGCTCGGATATGGTTAGAAATTTTTATACGCACCTAGAGGATCCATCGGAGTCGGATCTTGATGGAGGAGTACGATCAATGGTACAAGGTCACGAGGTGATGATTACCCATGACATTCTCAGGAACGTGTTTGGGCTATCACAGTATCCACACCGTTTGGAGATTGTTGAGAAATTTAGAGCGGATAGAGACTGGACACGAGTGAATATGGTCCTGCATAATAGGGAATGTAGGAGTCTCATTTCCACGGTGTCGACACTTACAGCAGATGCTTTGGTAGTCCAGGAAGTACTACGCCATACAATCTTATTGAAGTTGGGTGATACGGCGAAAATCACCGCTCAACTGAGTTATGTGACTTATATGATTCTAGAGGGGAAGAAATTTGATGTGGCTGATTTGTTACTTTCTCTGATTCGATATTCGTTCAAGTTGCGGCATCCATCCCGTCAGAGATACAATAACTTGCCCCTGGGTGGCATTATTCAGCGTGTTATTCAGGGTATGTATCCTTCAGTAGAGCTTGGTTTTTACTTGATGGATTGCTTTCCTATGATTTATAGTACTTCACAATTGCGAGCATCTTTTGTCTCGGATGAGCCATCGTCATCAGTTCAACCACCACTTCGCCGAGGAGCGTCATCACGAGGAGCTCGAGATGCTCCATATGGGTCCTTTCGAGAGGAGATGAGTGATCAGATGACACGGGTGGAGGAGGACGTTTCAGTGATAAAGACGGATGTCTCAGGGATCAAGAAGAATGTCTCTGGGGTGAAGAAAATGATGAAGTTCATGATGAAGGCTTTAAATTTGAATCCATCAACACCGGAGCGAAGGGAATGGGAGAGTCCGGTGCAAGATCCGCCAAGGCATTCAATTCGATGGACACGAAGACGACCATCATCTAGTCCAAGTGTGGAGGAGGTGGATGATGATGATGAGTAGTGATAGAATTTTATGTGTGTAATAATACAGGGATGTGAACCTTAGACATCTGCTACTGTCTGCTAGCGCTGGCGCTACCAGTTAGCGCTGGCGCTATCTATGATTTTGATTATGAGTTTTCTGGATGTTTGGCAGTTTTTACCTGGTTCTTGTGATTCATTTTTGCTAATTTTTATACTTTAGTTTCATGTTTATGTTTAAATCTAACGTTATATGAAGTGAAAATGTTAAAGATAGATTTGAAAATATAAACCTTATAATTTTGAAATAACTCAAATAGCATCAAGGATTTTACTTATGTGGATGATATAAGTAGATAATGAGTTTTAGGAGGATGAAGAATCTTGGTCAATAGAAGTTTTAAACTATCATTTGTTTAATTTTGTAAAACTTCATAGGTTTTAGGATTATATTTTCATCACTACATATAGAATTATTAGCCAAAAATAAATAACAAAAGGTTAAATTATATCATGAAGTAGAATAATTGAAACCCAATTTTTTGTTGATTTCTACTTCATGCGTTTGGTGACACTTAATGATTAGAAGATTTAGGGATCCAAAGGGGACCAAGAGTGGTGGTTCCTTTGGGTACCCAAATATATCGTATAGGTTTGTGGGTAGATACCGATGAATGAGTTTGTTCATGTGATGTTAATGTTTCAGTTCTAAGTTTGGGTCTCCATTCATGCATGGGTTTAGAATTATAATTTTGCATTAAATTTCTATGCTCATTAGATTTGTGCTTAAAATAATGATGACTTTTGAAATCATTTTTTATAGGAAATCTTTGCCTATTTGAATATAATGTGGGAGATACATTTTTTAGTGAATACTTGAGATTTACTAATTTCTTCTGTTTTTCATAGTTAAACTTAGTTATGATATTCATATTTGACTTGGTCTTAGGTGTTTCTTGATATTGTGAATTTGTATTTATAATTTTCATAAGACTGTTGATTTTTGATTCTAATTCATAATTCTTCATCATTAGATTATGCCTAGCTTTATTATAAGCGATTGTGCTATTTTTAAGAGTGGTAGCAATTGATTCAATATGTTTTTCGTATTCATCCCTATATTCATCAAATGTTTCGTCCATCTCTTTAATTTCAATTTTATAGTCTTTACACTTAGCACAATCATTTTTCAAAGAAGAATTTTCTAAACATAATTTTTCATTTTGTTCTTTTATAAAAATAAGATCCTTTTCAAGTTCCTTGTATTTTTCATTTAAATTATTAAGATCTTTGCAAGGTGTTATGTTTTCATTAGAATTAAATTTTGCTTTCAAATTTTTATTTTCTAAGCGCAAGAGTTTATTGGACCTTTTTAATTTCTTTATTTTACGCTTAGTATTTTGTAGCAATTGTAATGAAGAGATAGAAGTACAAGCGATGAAGTTTGATTTCCTTACATTGCTTTTGGATGAGGAAGGATTTGAACATAATGTTCCTTTGTCTTCTTTTTGGCACTCCTCTTCCAAAAGTACGATTTCTTCTTCTCTTTCCTTCGATGTGTGCTCCATTGATTCGTCATGAGAGAAGCTTTCTTGAAGACTAGTGCATGCTTGCGTATTCTCCGGTTCTTGTGATTGTTCCATACCTGCAGGAGGAGAATCATAAGTTTCTTCAAGAAAATGCCATACTTTGTATGCACTAGAAAAACAATAGATTAATTTGAAAATATCTTGAGATAAAGCACAAAAAATATAATGCATAGCTTTTGCATTTAGGTGACGCTCTTGTTTATTTGATTCGTCCGCTGGTCTAACTATTGCTAAATCCCACGCATTGATATCTAAGCTTTTAATAAATTTTTCCATTAATAATTTCCACCCTTTATAATTTTTCCCTTCGAATAAAGGTGGTTTAGGTGATTTTTCTTCTTCACAAAAATTTCCCTCACTAAAAGAAGTGAGATCATGAGACGCCATTATTCCCGGTTGTTAAGCCGATTGGAATAAAACCTCGCTCTGATACCACTTGTTGGATCGGTAGGCGCCCTTAGAGGGGGGGGGGGGTGAATAAGGGTTTTAAAGATTTTATAATTATTTTGAATATTTTAGAAAAGCTTTGAATATGATAATAAAGAAGATCAAGACTAATCAAATAAAGTAAAAATAGAGACATGATTTTATTAACTTGAGAAACATGATTACAAAATTTGATCTCTTATGAAAGCTAGAAATCAAAGCTAAATAGAAAAGAAACCTTTTGGTTTTCTATCCCGACTCGCTTCCCCACGAACCGGTGGCCCTAGCCTTATCCTCCCCGGATTCAACCTCAAGCCGCTCTAGCCAATCCCTCCCCGGATGTGGCCTCGAGCCCCCCTAGACCTAGCCTAGATCTAGTCGCCAACACGAGGCGATTTTCCCCCTAAATCCTACCCAGACTTAGTCGCCAACACGAGGCGATTTCACTAATCGTTTACAAAGAGGAATATGAAATAACAATAAAGAAATAAGAACTCCCTCAAGATGGACTTCTGAAGTTGGAGACGAAGATCCGCCGTTGAATAAGCGTTGTAGAAGCGGACTTCGATCTGATCCGGCGTGACGAATTTCTCCTTCAGAAGTTCTGCAGAGCTTCGCTAGCACATCAACTTTCGGCCAAGATAGCCTCTAGAATTCTGGCACTCAATATATCTCTCTGATGTCTCTGTGAAACGAGAGGACTTGGGTCCTTTTTATAGACTAGCGCTAGCGCCTGCGCTAGCCACTACCGCCGGCGCTATCTCATATTAGGAGACTTTTTGCGCGGCAGAATCTTCAATCCGAGGCAACAATTCCAGCATGCCTTCTGTGCATCGAGCTAGCGCCGGCGCTATCCACTATCGCCTGCGCTATCTCATATTAGGAGACTTTTTGCGTGGTAGAATCTTCAATCCGAGGCAATAATTCCAGCATGCCTTCTGTGCATCGAGCTAGCGCCGGCGCTATCCACTATCGCCTGCGCTAGTGATCAGTTTGGAGTTGATGGCTCAATTTCGGGGGCAACCACCATATGTAAACCTTGAGTCATTTTGACCTGTTATCCTGCACACTTAGATCACACAAGATTAAATACACACATAGGATTTGTTATTCTCAAACCTAGGAGATGCGGAAGACCGTGTTCCAACAAGTGGCACATTGCCGAACTTCCCGGTAACGAAGATGAACCGCCGAACCCAGTCATGGTTCTTATTGGCGGTGCCGATCACGTTGAGAGGACTCTGCCCAGAGAAGAATGCCACTCCGCGAGCGGAAGTGACGGCCGAATCTGCAACAGGAGAATCGGTCCTGGGACTCTTCCCCGCCGAGCGTTCCTGCTCCAAGGGGAGGAATCTTGGTGGCGTTGGGAACTGAAGAAGGGCGGAAGGGAGGGGGCAATCCCGTGGTCCCGAAGGTCCCGAAGGTTGGGGCTGCGAGAACTTGGGTCGAAAAGAATGGCAGAAAGAGAAGTGTACGCGAGAGGGCAACATAATGCTCACCAAGCGAGGACAAGGCTTCGCCAGAAGTGCCGAGAAGGGCGGTCTCCTGGGTCAGAGGGGCATTCTCGAGGGCAAGTGGAGGAATGGCAGCATTCGTCTGGTTGAGCCCGGGGCCACCCTCGGTCGTCGTCAAAACCTGCGAATGGTAAGATAGGCTGAGGTCAGACGCATCATGATAACCTCAAAAGCGAGGTGCATTGCATTACCTTGTTGGTATTGACAGGAGGGATGTCAGAGAGGGGGTGGGAGTTTCAGACACAGACTCCCTCTCCCCGCGGTCTCGCCAGACCGTCTTGTCCCTCTTCAGCCTATAGGGCTTGGAGGGGTCTCTCGCCGACGAAAGCCAGGGGCATAACGACTGGTCTTTGGAGTGGTTCCTCCCTGCGCGGCGGCGAGACGAGCCATCATTCCTTCCAGAAGTGGCCGTGGCATTGGCTTCATGAACGTCATGGCGAATGCTCCAAGAGAGAAAACAAGGAACAGTGATTAGAAGAGTGGCAAGCTAAAGACAACAGCTGGGGCCGTATTTATAGTTGAGTGAGGGGCCCCACCAAGAAGATTCCCTCCAGGTCAGCAAAACACTCGCCGAATACCGGGGGGTTGGACTTTTCTTTCCGAGCGTAGGAATCGCTCACAAAGAGCGGGGATTGTGTACAACCCCGTATTCGCCGAGTGGGTCCAAGGGGACCAGAGGCCAGGTGGCCGGGCAAGGAGCAGAATAAAGAGTCCAAGTGGCCTTTGGGCGAGTGAGGACGCACTCGCAGACTACTCATATAGGCGTCATGGCAGATAGGCGAGAGCGCCCTAGGTCTCTCACCTCAGGCGAGTCGAACGTACGGTGAGTGGCGACCCCATAAATCATTCGCCCGGCGAACAATAATGGACAGAGAGCCTGGCGAGTGGTCCCTTCAAGGACCACTTGCCAAGAAGGCTTTGGGGGGGGGGGGGGGGGAAATTACCTAGATACCCCTTGTGGGCTGCCAATAGCCCTTCAGAACAGCGGAGTTAGGCTGTTAGCAGACCATTTTGGGATGCGATTAGTAAAACCAAAAGGCGGATTCACGCTATTTGCAGTCCAGGACTAGAAAATCTATAAATAGACCCTCAAGGGCACCTTGGAGGGGGACAAAATCTTTTGAGCTCTCTCCTCCAGGAAATTATTGGAGTTGGCTGCTAGTGCCCTCCAGGTTGCCCAGCTGAGCATTGGTTTAGGAGGGGAAGCTCTCTAAGATCTTCCGGGTGTGTGGCGGGACCTCCTCGCTACAGCTTTGGGTCTGTTCCAGATTTCTCATCCTCAGTCAGGAGAGTTTGGTGAGGGAGAAGTAGGCGCAGGCTACACCCCCCTGTGGGTCCGAACTCAGAGACCGGTTGACGGTTTCAACAATCCTCTCTTGAGGGGTGTATGTAACTTCTTTTACTCTTGAGTGATCTCCTCGTATGCACGAACTTCTCGCCCAACTAGAATACAGATCATGTATTGAAAGGCATATGTCAACAATATGTAATCAACACAATTAAAATCAAAGGTAAATCGAGATTTTCATTCAAATCTTATGTAAAAAGAAATTACATAATTAAATTACTAAATAGATCATCTAATTAGATGATAAAAGAAATTAGTCAAACATGTTTAAATGAAAAGATCAATTTATAAATAAAAATGATATTAATATAAGAGCAGGGATTACACTAGAAATTGAAAGTGCAAGAACAAAAGTAAATTGCAAGAAATGAAAATACAATAATAATGAAAGTGCACAGTGTGCCTCTGATTATTCTCTAGAGGGGGGGGGGGGGGGGGGGGGGGGGGGGGGGTGAATAGTGTTTTAAATCTTTTTCCCTAATTATTCACACACAATAATACTACTAAGTATTTATGCAATCAACAATCCCAAAGGCAGAATAAAGTAAACAAGATTGCAGGAAATATAAGAATAGAAAACTGTAAAATAGAGACAGCACAGAAAAGCAAACACAGAAGACACAAGATTTTTATAGTGGTTCCCCAAAATGTGGGTAGTCCACTCTTCTACCTCCCTGGTAGGATTGCACTAACTATGACTAAGTCTTTTGATAAGGAAACTCTTGGAACCACTGAGTCTTTTGATAAGGAGACTCTTAGAACCACTGAGTCTTTTGATAAGGAGACTCTTAGAACCACTGAATCCTTTGAAAGATGGATTAATAAAACTCTTTTACAGATTGTGAATTAGGAAGAAGAAAGAGAGAATGAGGAGAATGGAATTCTGCTTTCAGAATTCTTCTGAAGCTATTTTCTGCTTCTGTTTATCACTGGATCTGAATATAATGAACCCTTGCTTATGATTGTGATGATTGCAAGGGTTATTGACTTGATCCTTTTCTCCGAGCACTTCTTGTAAGCTTGTTGTGTTAAGAAGAAGAAGAAGAAGCTGTATTATTTTTCCTGTGCTCAGCAATATGTTCTGATCTGTCTTAGGGTTGAAGGAGGAAGGAGAGAAAACCCTATTCGACATCCAGAAAATAATGTAATAAATCCTTCTATTTTTCTTCTCCTCTCAGCATACTTATTCTCCATGATTGAATTTGAATTTCTTTCTTCTTTTGGGCTGTCCTAAAAAAGGAATTCCTATTAGACAGTTGATTTCCCTTTCTTCTTTTGTACCCGACCCATCCATCAATTTTAAATACATTCCAAGAATGTTTTTACTGTCTCTTAGAATGCATTCCATTCTTGGCAATAAATGAGCCTTTTGAGAGTTGTCTTTAGTATTGTGGACCTTCTGAAAAGGTATTAAAAGGACAGCTAAAAAAGCTTTTATTTCAGATTGTATTCGACGCTGCTTCGACTTCATCATTCTTCATATCGACGCACTTCTGAGTTCTTATATGAGTTTCTCTGAATTCCTTCTTAGCTCTGGCAGAACTCAGATGTCAACATTGCGTCGATTACTTATCGGCGTATCTGTCAAGTTGAAAGCTTCGACTTGAACTTCATCTTCTGCGTCGAATAGAAGTTGAAGTTACGTCGACTTCTAAGATGGCTTTTACAGGCTCTTCCTTATGCGTCGAGTTCCTTTCGGCATTGCGTCGACTTAACTTATACTTCGACGGGCTGAATGAGTTGCTTCAGCTTTCAGTCAGAGTTACATCGACATCTAGTCGAAGTTGCGTCGACTTCTATTTGACGCAAGTTTTAACTCAACTGAATTTATGCTTATCCTGACCTGGTCTTGACACTCTAAGGTGAGCGTGACATTCTAGGACATCTAATGACCAATTTACCCTTTCTATACAATGTGGGTAATATAAATTAACTGATGAAATCACTTTTAAGTAATTTGTTAGATAAATCACAAGGGTTTTTCCCAACAATCTCCCATATTTATCATAACAAATTTTACAGAATAAGGTAAGTGATTTCAAGCATTTTTTGACATGGACTCAAATACAAATAACTATACATAAATAATAAAGACATTAATGAATGGAATCACAGACCATTTTATACATTTCAAGCTGTCATATTGTTCGTAACAGCTGTGTCCTCCAGTTGCTATAATGTAAAGAGTTCATAATTACAGAATACCTCGACTTCACTGTTCTTAGTTAGGAGTTTTCATCTTCTTTGAGAAGACTAGAGGAACTATCTTTCTTGCAGCAAATACTATAGGCTCACTTTCTTTTTCAGCAGTCTTGTCAGCTTCTTGATGGGTTTCTTTCACTTTAAGAGGCTCCCCCTGAGAATGTGCATCTTGTTCAACATTTAGAGCAGCCTCCTTAGCAATCATTGCCACCTCATCCAATAGTTATTCATCTTCTGGGAGCACCCCCTGAGTTGATGGCAGCCCCCCTGGGTTACTACAGGGATTTTTACAGTTGGCTCCCCCTGGATTGATGCAAGCTTTTCTTAAGGATTTACAATAGGCTCTGCTTGGACTGTTCCTATTTGAAAAATAGTAAGCTTGTTTGGACCAAGGACCTCAGTAATTGGAACACTTGGGGCAATCTATTTTTGTGCATTCTTGTCCTTCTCCTGGACACTCACAATTGCCTGATTAAGCATTTCTTCCTCATGGATCTTCTACCCCTTCTTAACCTTACTTATCAAGGAGGTTAAGAACTCTTTAGTTACCATGGAGGAGGATATGGCTGATTTCAGTGCCAGGAGAGACTCTTGTGATTTCTGCAATTTTGACTCCATCTGGGAGTACTTCTCATTGAACTTCCTTGCTTGAGAGGCCATCAGATCAGCAAAAGTGCTAGCAGCTAATCCTACTGCTTTTAAAATCACTTGCTCAAAGTCAAAGCAAGGAGTTGAATGTGTGGCAGAAATATGAGGGGTTGCTGCGAAATTCTCATTGTAGTATGGAAGTTCTTGGTAGATAGGGGAGTGGGAATGATACACTTCAGGAGAGATGTGATGTTGTGGTTGGGGTGTAGACTGATTATCTGTATTTATGGTGATGGTTGTTGCTGTGGTTGGAGAGGAATCTGATGTGTTGGCTCTGGAGCTGTAGTAGATGGGATGGACTGGAGATTTTGGAAGGGAGTATCATCTGGGATGATATCTTGTTGTGCTGTTGTAGGGACCTGTGCTGGAATGTCATCCCTTGGGGGATCTGGTACTGTGTCTTATGGAGTTGGAGAAGGAGGAGAGATGGTGCAGCTTGACTAGGCTTTAGAATCTGCCTAGTCCACTTGAAAAATATTCATATGTTCATCCTTTTCCCTGGAGGAATATGCACTCCCTTTGACTTGCACATTATTGGATAATGGTGGAAAAGCACTTGGCTCATAATTCTCATATAGGCATTTTCTTTGTGTGAATATTTGTGGCCAATCAGCTTCAGGATGCATCTCTTCCAGTTTATCTTCTTATTGAGGACTAGAACACCCATGATCTGCAACTGCTATCTGGGGATAGCATCATGTGCTGATATTTTACATAGCAACACCTTTCTCACTATGTCTGCCAAGAACCTGTATTCTTCAGATACATCATTCTTTTTTAGGTTGATGGTCTTCTCCTTTTAGAACTGTATTATCTGTAATGTCTTGCTTCTCTCTTCCCCTATTAATTCATCTGAATCACTAACAGCTGGCAGATCATATGTTTGAGTCAACATCTCCTCTGTAATGCTAATGGCATTTTCAGATATTCTTCCATTAATGGAGCCATCATCTCCTATGTGGGAGCTGTCCTTTAGCTCTGTTAATTCAATATCTAGAATCTTGCACCTTGTAGATATCAGTTTTGTCAGTCCAGCAGTTTGAAATAAGCCGAGAATGGCCTTGAAGTTTTCAGATGCTGCATTGAAGGAGTCGACATCCACATCAAAACCAGAGTTCACCTTAGGTGGAGCCATCTTATTTGATGTACCTGCAAACACAAGAGAGAGAGAGAGAGAGAGAGAGAGAGAGAGAGAGAGAGAGAGAGAGAGAGAGAGAGAGAGAGAGAGAGAGAGTAAGAATGTGAGAGAGAGAGCTGGAGAGAAGGAGAGCACGAGAGCAAGAGAGAGAGAGAATTTGAAAGCATAATGAATTCGACGCCTATGTTGCTTAAAAGAAGATGATTTGTCGCAACTTAGGGTTTTATTCAACGCACCGTCGACATAGACTAATAGTCAACGTGCCAAAATGTGTCGATGCAGCTTCTAGAAGTGAAACTGTGTGCGCTTGACATGTCGACGTTGCATCGATTAGAACTCGACGCACCTTTGAATTTTACGAGCAACTACTAACTCGATGGATACGTCGATATAAAGTCGACGTTGCGTCGAATTCTATTCGAATTATCTATTTCAGAATGCTCTCGAAGCAGGCATCGAGTAGAATTAGACGGTACGTCAAATTCTATTCGACACAACTCTGAATAAACAGTTTTATCTTCTTAGAAAGTTCTTGTTGTTTTTCCCAGCAAAGATTTTTCTATTGAAAATATTATTTATACTATTATTTTCTTGAACTAAAGAAGATAAATAAGGGGATTCAGAGAAGAAATCACTCCCTTGTTGGATTTAGTTCTTTATAAAGGCCCTATATCTTTCTTCCCCCTCCATTCAATATCTCTTAGGAGGGATCCTACCTAATCCTGCACCAGTAGCTCAAACATTAGAAGGAACCCAGGTTACCTTGGGCTCTTTGCTTTTACCATTATAAGGTTCTATGAACGAGTAGAAGGGCCTTTCATGATAATCTTTTGGATGGCAGAGAATGAGTTTATCAAACTTAGGTTTATTATTTTGGTACTTAAAATGTGTATAAATTGTATCCAAATATAATAAATCAACAGAGTGTTTAATTATTCTACTTTCTGGCTTAAGCCTTTTGATTATTGTTGGTTAATTTCTCTAAATTACTCTTGCCTAGAGATTTCTTTTCATTGTTTAGATTCACTTTATTAAGCACATTTATTTTATTTGGATTATTAATATCTTGATCCTTAGTTAGTGCACTCCTCTCACTTATTTGAAAATTACTAGTCTAATAAATCTAACTGGATTTTTCCAGGCTGGTCTACTAGTGACTTCAGTGCTAGTGCATGGGTCTGCTCCTAGACCTAGATGCTTAAATCGCATGGAGAGATTTTGAGCAATATCTTTGATCTTTTGACTCCTCCCATTGAGAGAGTCCTCAAAGGTTTTTGTCTTTGTTAGCTCTTCTTTCAATTTTTTATTTTCATTTCTTATCTCTATCAATTCTATTTCTATATCCCAAATTTCATTTCTCAAATCATTATTTATTGAATATAATTCATCTTTCTTGAAGTTTTCTAATTCTTCCCCATCTGTTTTTAATTCTTTTTGTATTTTGAGGTAATTATTGCAAAATTCTGTAAAGCAGTTTTTAAATTCTGTAAAGCAGTTTTTAAATTCTTCTAAGTCTAAATCAAAATTGTCAAATAGTGATACATGTTCTTCTTAATCATCTGAGGAGATCCCTAATGTCATCATGCAGGCAACTTCAGCAGCTTCTTCATCACTTTCTGATGAGGATGAGCTTAACTCTGCTTTAGAGTCACTCCAGGTTTCAACAATAAAATATTTAGCTTTCTTCTTGTCTTTCCTCCTGAAAGACTTCTTTTGCTCATCTTTGTTGTTGCTCATGTCCCATTGTTCCTATGGGCACTCAGTGACTATGTGTCATGGCTTGTTGCAGGAGATGCAAATCACCTCCTTCTTTGGAGTCTTATCAAATATGGGCTTTGAGATCCTCTCTCTTCTCCTTGAGTCTTCTGTCTTGGCCCACTTTCTGAATCTCCTTGCTAGGTGACTGAACATTTCATCTTCAGGAGTGGAGGGATCTCCTTCAGCAACCTTTAAAGCAAGGCTCCTTTGGATGGGAGTTGAGGTTGTCTCCTTTGCCTCTGTTTCAAGCCTGCTTTTCAGTAGCATCTCATAAGACTTGAGCTTTCCTAGAAAAGCATCAGTAGAGATCTCTATGTGGCATTAGGACTCTCTGATGGCCCAGATCCTTGAGTTCCATGAGCTTGGGAAGCACATGAGGATATTATCATTGATTTCTGTCAAGGATATATCCTTGTCTAGACTCTTTAGCTCATTGATAATAATGTTGAATCTGTCATACATTTCAACAACACTTTCTTCAGATTTCTTTTGAAAGTTCTCATATTGGGATATGAGAAGGGACTTCCTGTCCTTTCTTTCATCAGAGTTTCCTTCAACAATTCTGGAAAGGGATGTTGGATATTGAGGCGCCCTTAGAGGGGGGTGAATAAGGGTTTTAGAAAACTGTAAACTTTTATGGAAAACTTTTGATATTTTGGTAGAAGTAAGTTAAATCAAAAGTAAAGAGATAATGAAATTAGAAATGAAATCAATTTTATTAAACAAGAAAAGACATGATTATCATTTATAAAATTGAATACAAAATCTGATTTCTATGACGCTAGAAATCGAAGGCGAAATATAAAATATTCTTTTTGTTTTCTATACTAACTCGAATCCCCACGAACCGGTTGGCTTTAGGCGACCTCTCCCCAGATACGGCCTCAAGCCGCTTTAGCCTTCCTATCCCCAGAAAGGCCTCGAGCACCCCATAGATCTACTCCCTAGACCTAGTCGCCAACACGAGGCAAATTACTCCCTAAGTCCTACCCAAACCTAGTCGCCAACACGAGGCGAATTCACAAACCGATTACAACGATAAAATAAAAATACAAATACAAAAGACAAATATGAAACTCCCTATGAGGTAATCTGAAGGAGACTCTAAAGAATCGCTGAAGATTGTTGAAGTCCAAGCGCGCATTCTTCACGTTGAGTTTGTGTGTTGATCCAAGCCTCCTTCGATTTCTCCTTTTGAAATTGAGTGGGAGATGTGTTGGTCTGGAAATACGGCCCTCTAAGAGTTTCTGAAGTGCTGGAATAAGGCTCTTGGCAATCAGCAATCAGAGACGTCAAAATCATCCAATTTATAGAACTTGAGCTAACGCCGGCATTGAGTTCTAACGTCGGGCGTTGACCATGTATAACAACATATTGATGTCTCGGATCTTCAGAAGAGGAAGGAGATTCTGTGTTGAAACCAGTAACCCGGTTTCGACATTTGCAAGGGGGATGCAGCTAACCCTTACTTGACCAGAGCGAGACCCTTGACCAGTCACTAAGAACCGAAGAACCTTACCCTTGAAGAACACCTAAGTCCACAAACGGACCCCTTAAGCTGCAGCGTGGAGGTCCCACCACATACCCGGAAGATCTTAGAGCGCTTCCCCTCCCAAGCCAATGCTGAGCCTGGGCACCTTGGAGGGCACTAAGAACCACCTCACCGTCAACCTTCGATGACAAGGGGAGGGGGGGGGGGGGTGCTTGCTCACAAGACTGCACGAGGGAGGGGGTAGGAACCAACCCTTCCCAAGGTGCCCATGGGGGTCTATTATAGACTTTCCCAAAAATGGACTGCGAATAGCCAATATTGGATTGCGGACAACCGAAATCCTGCTATCCTCAGTCCGACCACGATGACGAACGAGCCACGCAGGAGGACGGGCGAGTGGGACTCGAGATACTCACTCCCCCTCTTGCCGGAGGTCCAAAACTGGCCTACTCGAGACCCCACTTACCCAAGAAGGGTGAGTGAGGATCCCCCTACACGCCCCCAAGAGGGTCGGCGAGTGGGGAGGGGGGACATCCCCCACTCGCCCCCAAAGGGGAGGGCGAGTGGAGAGGGGGGACCTCCCCTACCCGCCCCCAAGGGGGCGGGCGAGTGGGGAGGGGGGACATCCCCCACTCGCCCCCAAAGGGGAGGGCGAGTGGAGAGGGGGGACCTCCCCTACCCGCCCCCAAGGGGGCGGGAGAGTGGGGAGGGGGGACCTCCCCTACCCGCCCCCAAGGGGGAGGGCGAGTGGGGAGGGGGGACCTCCCCCACTCGCCCCCAAAGGGGAGGGCGAGTGGAGAGTGGGGACCTCCCCTACCCGTCCCCAAGGGGGCGGGCGAGTGGGGAGGGGGTACATCCCCCACTCGCCCCCAAAGGGGAGGGCAAGTGGAGAGGGGGGACCTCCCCTACCCACCCCCAAGGGGGCGGGCGAGTGGGGAGGGGGGACCTCCCCTACCCGCCCCTAAGGGGGCGGGCGAGTGGGGAGGGGGGGACCTCCCCCACTCGCCCCCAAAGGGGAGGGCGAGTGGAGAGGGGGGACCTCCCCTACCCGCCCCCAAGGGGGCGGGCGAGTGGGGAGGGGGGACATCCCCCACTCGCCCCCAAAGGGGAGGGCGAGTGGGGAGGGGGGACCTCCCCTACCCGCCCCTAAGGGGGCAGGCGAGTGCGGAGGGGGGGACCTCCCCCACTCGCCCCCAAAGGGGAGGGCGAGTGGAGAGGTGGGACCTCCCCTACCCGCCCCCAAGGGGGCAGGCGAGTGGGGAGGGGGGACATCCCTCACTCGCCCCCAAGGGGGCCGGCGAGTGGAGAGGGATGCCCCCCGGGCCTCCTCTCTTTGGTTCAGACCCAAGGTCCGCTGCGTTACAGTCATCTTCTCTACCACGACCTCACCTGCGTCGAGTCACACGGACTCGGAAAATATGAGGGTTGTACACAATCTCCACTCTTTTCGAGCTTGCGTTAAGCTCGGAAAGAAAGTCCAACCCACCTATTTGACGAGGAGGTGGGACCTTAGGGGAATCCATGAAGGGCCCTGCCAAGGGATACTCCTGCCGAGTTTTTCAGTTGAACATGTCTTGAGGCGAAAGGTGAACCTTTATCCACTAAACACCCCTCCGGCGAGCCGAGCTCAGCTGGAGGTGGAGAAAGTTCAACACCTGAGGTCAGACTAAGCTCGACCGAAGGTGGAGGGAAACTCAATACCTCTAGTCGAGCTGAGCTCAACCCGAGGTGGGGAACGGACCTTTCTCCACTAAACACCCCTCCGACGAACCGAGCTCAGCTGGAGGTGGAGAAAGCTCAACACCTGAGGTCAGACTAAGCTCGACCGAAGGTGGAGGGGAACTCAACACCTCTAGTCGAGCTGAGCTCGACCCGAGGTGGGGAACAAACCTTTCTCCACTAAACACCCCTCCGGCGAGTCGAGCTCAGCTGGAGGTGGAGAAAGTTCAACACCTGAGGTCGAACTAAGCTCGACCGAAGGTGGGGGGGACTCAACACCTCTAGTCGAGCTGAGCTCGACCCAAGGTGGGGAACATACCTTTCTCCACTGAACACCCCTCCGGCGAGCCGAGCTCAGCTGGAGGTGGAGAAAGCTCAACACCTGAGGTCGGACTAAGCTCGACCGAAGGTGGAGGGAAACATAACATCTTTAGTCGAGCCGAGCCCGACCTGAGGTGGAAGGCGGAAACCCCACACCTGCTAGGGAGCCGAGCTCACCCGGAGGTGGAGGAGCTCAACACCTACCTGGGAGCCGAGCTCACCTGGAGGGGGAGGAAACTCCACACCTACCAGGGAGCCGAGCTCACCTGGAGGGGAAGGGAACTCCACACCTACCAGGGTGCCGAGCTCACCTGGAGGGGGAGGGAACTCCACACCTACAAGGGAGTCGGGCTCACCTGGATGGGGAGGGAACTCCACACCTACCAGGTAGCCGAGCTCACCTAGAGGGGGAGGGAACTCCACACCTACCAGGGAGCCGAGCTCACCTGGAGGGGGAGGGAACTCCACACCTACCAGGAGCCGAGCTCACCTGGAGGTGGAGGAAACTCCACACCTATCTGGGAGCCGGGCTCACCTGGAGGGGGAGGGAACTCCACACCTACCAGGGAGCCGGGCTCACCTGGAGGGGGAGGGAACTTCACACCTACCAGGGAGCCGGGCTCACCTAGAGGGGGAGGGAACTCCACACCTACCAGGGAGCCGGGCTCACCAGGAGGGGGAGGGAACTCCACACCTACCAGGGAGCTGAGCTCACCTGGAGGGGGAGGGAACTCCACACCTATCAGGGAGCCGGGCTCTCCTGGAGGGGGAGGGAACTCCACACCTACCTGGGAGCCGGGCTCACCTGGAGGGGGAGGGAACTCCACACCTACCAGGGAGCCGAGCTCACCTGGAGGGGGAGGGAACTCCACTCCTACCAGGGAGCCGAGCTCACCTAGAGGGGGAGGGAACTCCACACCTACCAGGGAGCCGAGCTCACCTGGAGGGGGAGGGAACTCCACACCTACCAGGGAGCCGGGCTCACCTGGAGGGGGAGGGAACTCCACACCTACAAGGGAGCTGGGCTCACCTGGAGGGGGAGGGAACTCCACACCTACCAGGGGGCCGGGCTCACCTGGAGGGGGAGGGAACTCCACACCTACCAGGGAGCCGGGCTCACCTGGAGGGGGAGGGAACTCCACACCTAAGAGGGAGCCAAGCTCACCTGGAGGGGGAGGGAACTCCACACCTACCAGGGAGCCGAGCTCACCTGGAGGGGGAGGGAACTCCACACCTACCAGGGAGTCGAGCTCACCTGGAGGGGGAGGGAACTCCACACCTACCAGGAAGCCGAGCTCACCTGGAGGGGGAGGGAACTCCACACCTACCAGGGAGCCGAGCTCACCTGGAGGGGGAGGGAACTCCACACCTACCAGGGAGACGGGCTCACCTGGAGGGGGAGGGAACTCCACACCTACCAGGGAGCTGGGCTCACCTGGAGGGGGAGGGAACTCCACACCTACCAGGGAGCCGGGCTCACCTGGAGGGGGAGGGAACTCCACACCTACCAGGGTGCCGAGCTCACCTGGAGGGGGAGGGAACTCCACACCTACTAGGGAGCCGAGCTCACCTGGAGGGGGAGGGAACTCCACACCTACCAGGGAGCCGAGCTCACCTGGAGGGGGAGGGAACTCCATAACTACCAAGGATCCGAGCTCACCTGGAGGGGGAGGGAACTCCACTCCTACCAGGGAGCCGAGCTCACCTGGAGGGGGAGGGAGCTCCACACCTACCAGGGAGCCGAGCTCACCTGGAAGGGGAGGGAACTCCACACCTACCAGGGAGCCGAGCTCACCTGGAGGGGGAGGGAACTCCACACCTATAAGGGAGCCGGGCTCACCTGAAGGGGGAGGGAACTCCACACCTACCAGGGAGCCGAGCTCACTTGGAGGGGGAGGGAACTCCACTCCTACCAGGTAGCCGAGCTTACCTGGAGGGGGAGGGAACTCCACACCTACCATGGAGCCGAGCTCACCTGGAGGGGGAGGGAACTAACAGTTTCCCAAACTATCCGGGGGCGGAGAACCAGTCCATGTCCCAGGTGCTTACCCTCACCGAAGGACGGAGGAACTCCACCATCTTATCAAAGCCACTGAGGCAGAGATCCAACCCACATCTTAGGTGCTTACCTTCACCTAGAGGCGGAGGAACTCCACCATCTTATCAAAGCAACTGAGGCAGAGATCCAACCCACGTCCTAGGTGCTTTGCTTACTTGGAGATAGGGGGACTCACCGCCCTCCCAATCTAATGGGAGGCGGAGGTATCCACCCGCGTGCTAGGGGCTCAGCTTGCCTGGAGACAGAGGAACTCAGCGCCCTCCTGAATCAGTTGGAGGCGGGAGTACCCATCTGCGTCCTAGGTGCTTTGCTTACCTGGAGACAAGGGATCTCACCGCCCTCCCAATCTAATGGGAGGCGGAGGCATCCACCCGCGTCCTAGGGGCTCAGCTTTCCTGGAGACAGAGGAACTCAGCGCCCTCCTAAATCAGTTGGAGGCGGGAGTACCCATCCGCGTCCTAGGTGCTTTGCTTACTTGGAGACAAGGGAGCTCACCGCCCTCCCAATCTAATGGGAGGCAGAGGTATCCACTCGCATCCTAGGGGCTCAGCTTGCCTGGAGACAGAGGAACTCAGCGCCCTCCTAAATCAGCTACCAAGTAGCAAGTCAACCCAATGAGTCTCCCATCCGCCGGCATGACCGAGCATGGAGAATGGTCTCTAGTCGGAGATCTTATCATATGTGTTACCTGAGACCTTTTTCATTCATCATCGAGGAGACATTTTTATTACAATGCGTCTCTCTGGGCCTACTTGGTCACATGCACCATGACCATCTCCTTCATTACTTCCTCCATCTTCTTTGTCTTCTTATTCCTTCTCTTTCTCCTGGTCCTTCCTGCTTCGCTTGTCAGCCTGGAGGCGGAGGACTTGTTGCTGAAACTATTCTCCGTAGCTCCCCTGTGTCTCCCCGTGCTTCTGTTGACTCAGGAACAGGGACTCCGCCCCCTTCTTCCCCTTCTCTTGTTTACGTGCATGCTCTGTCTTCGCTGGGGATGGCGAGGTAAAGACGGGTGCAGGTGGTGTCGAGCACTCGCTGTGAGGGGGGAGTGCGACCCGCAAGAGTTCCTGGATTGACTTCCTGAACTCCTCGACGTCACCTTTCTTCACGCACTCCCCAGTAGGGGGTGAGTCCCCCAGCTCATCGCTTCCAGCCATGAGACTTGCTCAGAGCTTTCCAAACTAGCTGCTTCCACACTCTCCGCACCATAATGTTGAAACCAGTAACCCGGTTTCGACGTTCGCAAGGGGGATGCAGCTAACCCTTACTTGACCTGAGCGAGACCCTTGACCAGTCACTAAGAATTGAAGAACCTTACCCTTGAAGAACACCTAAGTCCACAAAAGGACCCCTTAAGCTGCAGCGTGGAGGTCCCACCACATACCCGGAAGATCTTAGAGCGCTTCCCCTCCCAAGCCAATGCTGAGCCTGGGCACCTTGGAGGGCACTAAGAACCACCTCACCGTCAACCTTCGATGACAAGGGGAGGGGGGGGGGGTGCTTGCTCACAAGACTGCGTGAGGGAGGGGGGAGGAACCAACCCTTCCCAAGGTGCCCATGGGGGTCTATTTATAGACTTTCCCAAAAATGGACTGCGAATAGCCAAAAATGGACTGCGGACAACCGAAATCCTGCTATCCACAGTCCGACCACGATCACGAACAGGCCACGCAGGAGGAGGGAGAGTGGGACTCGAGATACTCACTACCCCTCTTGCCGGAGGTCCAAAACTGGTCTACTCGAGACCCCATTTACCCAAGAAGGGTGAGTGAGGCTCCCCCTACCCGCCCCCAAGAGGGTCGGTGTTGGGAAAATGATTTCTCTTAACCTCTGAAAATGAGTTAAATATGAATTCCAAGAAAGGAAAATCAAGGTAAGTAAATATGCGTCGAATAGTATTCGACGCAACGTCGAAGTTGTATCGACGTTCCTTTCAGAATGAGTCGAAGTAGCTCCAAGCAGAGTTCGACGTATCCTATGTCGACGTAGCTCTGACTTCTAGTCGACGTATCTTGAGAAGTCGATGCACCCTAGTCGACACACCTTCCTTACTCTCCTCTCGACGCCCTGCCAGGACGAATTCGACGCCTACGTCGAATAGTAATCGACGCACGTCGATTTCTATGATTAATTCAAAAATCCCCAGATCTCTTTCCTTCTTTCATAGATCTGATTTATATGGAATCAATTTATTCTTTATAGCCGTTCTGAATCATTCTTTCCTCTAATAGATTCTTGGCTAAATTGATTAAATCCTTTATGGACATTATTTGAAATCAGATTGAATACTTTCCTTCTATGGATATAACTGTTATGGAAATTTCTCTTTCTTTCTAATACTCTGCCTGCTAATTGATTACTCTCCTATAGTGTTATTTTAATGAACAGAGCTATAAATAACAAGGTGGTCGGCAGAGAGCCACAAGAAGTGATCCACCATTTTTACATTTGAAAAAGAGGAAGAGCTCCCAAGTGAAAAGAGAAAATTGAGAGATAGTGCTGCAGCAAAGATCAAGCTTCCATCTTCTCCTGCTTCTGAAGCCACTCTGCTGCATACTCTGATAGCTCTCACAAAAGAGAGAAAAGGGCTACAATCTCCTTCTCACTATAGAAGAGAGATTTTATTCACTACTTCTTGTGCTTCCAATCTTCTTGCTAGGAAGAAGATTCTTTCTTGTCTTTTTATTATCTCTCTTTCTTCTTTATCTTATTTTCACATATTATAAAAGAGTTTTTAGAAACTCTCTTCAAAAAATTCAGTTGTACTGGTTCTAAGAGTCTCATTTTCAAAAGACTCAGTTGGTTCTAAGAGTCTCCCTGTCAAAAGACTCAGGGTGGTTCTAAGAGTCTCCTTATCAAAAGACTCGGTACAAGATAGTGAATTTTCTACCAAGGGGGTAGAAGAGTGGACTACCCAAAGTTTGGGGAACCACTATATTTCCTTGTGTTGTGCTGTGATTTCTTTTCTTGCATTTATTTTCTTTACTTGGTTAATTCTTGTTGGTGTGTGGGAAGCCTTAATCTGTGATCACCACATATAAATATATATAAATATTAACTTTGCACAAAAATATTTTTAAATCTCTATTCACCCCCCCCTCTAGAGAATTTTAGTGAGGTTAACTGTGCACTTTCAATTGGTATCAGAGCCAGGTTGATCTAAAAAGGATAACTCCTTGATCAAAAAGATCCTACCTCCTATTTATATATATATATATTTCAAACAATTATTTTTCACATGGCACAAATCAAAGATTATACTTCCACCAGACCACCAATTTGCAACCTTGAAAAGTTTGCACTTTGGAAAACAAGAATTAGAATTTATTTAAACTCTATTGATGATGAATTGTTTAATGTTATCTTGACAGGTCCCCCCAAGCCATTCAGAAAAGACTCAAGTGGAAAATTGACTGAAACACTTGCTCCAAAATCTGAGTGGACAGAGGAAGAAAAGAAAGCCCAAGGATATGATGCCAAGGCTATGAATATCCTAGTCTCAACCCTCTCAGATGAAATCTTCCAAAAGATTGCTGATTGTGAGTCAGCTAAGGAAGTATGGGAAGCTCTCACCAAAATGGTAGAGGGAAGTGCTGATGAGAAAAAGGATAGAAAGGCACTACTCATCTCTCAATATGAAAAATTTCAGAAGAAAGAAGGTGAAAGTGTTGCTGACATGTATGCCAGATTCAGCCTCATAGTGAATGAGTTGAGAACACTTGAAAAGGACATATCTCTCACTGAGATAAATGACAAACTGCTAACTTGCTTCCCTATCTCTTGGGATTCAAGAATCTGGCCAACTAGAGACTCCAGAAGTCAAAGAGAAATTTCAACAGATGTCCTGTTGGGCAAATTAAAATCTTATGAACATCTGTTGAAGACAAGAGCTGAGAAAGAAGAGAAAGAAAAGGCTCCTTCACTCTCAAAAGAAAAGAATATTGCATTGAAGGCTGTTGAAGGTGAACCCTCTACAAGTGATGAGGAGCTGATCAGCCTACTGGACAGAAGGTTCAAGAAGTGGATTAAAACAGAAGGATCAAGAGGAAGAGACTCAAAAACCAGGTATAGCAAAACACCTACTAAAGAGATTATATGTTACTCTTGCAGGAAACCTGGACATATTGCACCTGAATGTCCTAAGGAGGTAAGCAAAAAGAAAGATCTGAAAAGAACAGATCTACAGAAGAAAAAGAAGAAAGAGAAAGGTCTCATTGCTCAATCATGGAGTGATTCAGAATCTGAAGAAAGCACCTCATCTGACAATGATCAAGAAGAGGCCAAGCTGGAGGAAACCTGTTTGATGGCCACTGAGAAGCCCAATGATACATCTATGATGTATCACTTCTCCAGGCTGGTGTGGTACTTGGACAGTGGATGCTCCATGCACATGTCAGGATGCAAAAATTTATTGATCAACTTTGAGGATAGACTTGGACCATCAGTGACCTTTGGAGACTCTAGCTGTGGCCAAACCAGGGGCTTTGGAGACTTCAAAGAAGGGAAAGTCACCTTCAAGAATGTGGCAGTAGTTAAAGGACTGAAGCACAATCTGATAAGTATAAGTCAGATATGTGAAAATGGTAAGTATGAGGTAAAATTCACCACACTACTCTGCCATATCATTGATATCAAGACTGGTTCCACAGTACTCAATGGAATTAGAAAAGGAAAAGTATATGTAGTGGACTTTAGCTCCTCACCCACAGAAGTCTGTTTATTCAACAATATTATTGATAAAAGTGACTTATGGCATAGGAGACTAGGTCATCTAAACTACAAAACCATTAGTAAACTAGCAAAGAATAACCTAGTTAGAGGCTTACCAAAGGGTAGGTACTCTAAGGATTCTCCATGCAGACCTTGCCAACTAGGAAAACAAACCAAATCATCCTTCAAACCAATTGGTAAGGATGACTCTCCCAGGGTCCTTTACTTACTACACATGGATCTCTTTGGTCCCATATCCACTCAGAGCTTAGGTGGAAAATCCTATACCCTAGTCATTGTGGATGACTATTCTAGATTCAACTGGGTATTCTTTCTAAGGGCTAAGTCTAAAACCCACAAGACTCTCTCAAGATTCATAAAACAAATTCAATCTGAACTCAATAGTCAGGTTTCCATAATTAGAAGTGATCATGGGACTGAATTTGAAAATCAGTTTATGAGTAGTTTCTGTGAAGATATAGGTATCAAACAAAGTTTTTCAGCCCCTAGAACCCCTCAGCAAAATGGAGTTGCTGAAAGAAAGAATAGAACTTTAATAGAATCAGGAAGGACCTTACTTGTAGAATCAGGTTTACCAAAAACTTTCTGGGCTGAAGCAGTCAACACTGCCAACTATGTTCTAAATAGAAGCCTAATACACAAAACTAAATCAAAAACTCCATATGAGCTCCTGAAAGGAAAAACACCCATAATTAAATATTTTAAGATCTTTGGATGTGCTTGTTTTATGCTAAATAATAGAAAAGATCATCTTGCCAAGTTTGACAAGAAATCTGATGATGGAATATTTCTGGGATACTCAGCATCTAGTAAAGCCTATAGGTGCTATAACAAGAGAACTCTTAAAATTGAAGAGTCTATGCACATTATATTTGATGAAACTAACATGCTGTTTAAGGGGGAGGGAACTCCCACCAGCTCTTTTCCACAGGAAAGCAGCAGCATAGAAACACAGCTTGAACAACTAGTTCTAGAGAACACAAATAATGGAAAAGAAAACCAGATAGAGGAATCAAGTGAAGAATCTGAACAAGAACATGAAGAAAATTCAGAAAAGAGCATTCAAAACCAACTCCCACAAGAGAACATGGTTCAGGAAGGCCAGGTGGAAAATGATTCTATCACCAATGAGGAAGAAGAACATCTGACAAGTCCAGGCAGGACAAGGGTCAAGTTGAAAGATCATCCACAAACTCAAGTAATTGGAGACCCCAATACAGAAGTAAGAACAAGACACCAGGTCTCCAATAGGATGATTCTCCAATGCTTCCTATCACAAGCTGAACCAAAGAAGTTTGAGGAAGCAAATTGTGATCCTCACTGGATTATGGCCATTCAAGAAGAGCTAGGCCAATTTGAGAGAAACAAAGTGTGGAACCTAGTTGAAAGACCAAGAAACTACCCTATGATTGGTACAAAATGGGTATACAGGAACAAACTAGATTCCACTAGAGTAATTGTCAGGAACAAGGCAAGACTTGTAGCACAAGGATATAGACAAGAAGAAGGGATAGACTACAACCAGACCTTTTCTCCAGTAGCCAGATTGGAGGCAATCAGGCTCTTTCTTGCCTATGCAGCCTTCATGAAGATGAAAGACTACCAAATGGATGTCAAGAGTGCTTTTCTGAATGGTGACCTTTAAGAAGAGGTATATATGGAGCAACCACCAGGTTTTGTTAATCCCTCTTCTCCTAACTTTATTTATAGACTTAACAAAGCACTATATGGTCTTAAGCAAGCACGAGCTTGGTATGAAACTCTCTCCAATTTCCTCCTAGAAAATTCCTTTGAAAGAGGAAAAGTGGACAAGACACTCTTTACTAGAACCCATAAAAACCAACTCCTCCTTGTTCAAATATATGTAGATGACATCATCTTTAGCTCAACTCATCCTAAACTGTGTAAAAGATTTGCTAATCTAATGCAATCTAAATTTGAAATGAGTAGTATGGGAGAACTCTCATATTTCTTAGGATTACAAGTAAAACAAAGTAGTGAGGGAATCTTCATCTCACAATCCAAATATACTAAAGAGGTAATTAAAAAGTTTGGTATGGAATTAGCATCTACCATGAAAACACCCATGGCTACCAATGCCATTATAGAAAAAGATGATAAAGGAAAATCAGTAGATCAAAAGACTTATAGGGCCATCATAGGATCCCTTCTATATCTAACAGCTAGCAGACCTGACATCATGTTTGCCACTTGCATATGTGCTAGATTTCAGGTTGATCCAAAGGAATCCCATCTCACCTCTGTAAAAAGGATTCTTAGATACCTAAAGGGAACCCCTGAACTAGGTCTATGGTACTCAGCAGAAACCAACTTTGAATTAATAGGTTTCTCAGATGCAGATTATGCTGGATGTAGGGTTGATAGAAAAAGCACATCTGGCACTTGCCAATTCCTAGGTGACAGATTGATATCATGGTTTAGTAAGAAACAAACCTCAGTCTCAACCTCAACAGCTGAAGTTGAATACATAGCTGCTGGGAGCTGTTGTTCACAAATCCTGTGGATGCAAAATCAGCTTCTTGACTAAAAATTGGAAATACATAACTCTAAGATCTATTGTGATAGCTCTAGTGCTATATCCATTGCATCCAACCCAGTCCTTCATAGTAGGACCAAACATATAGAGATCAGACATCACTTCCTTAGAGACAATGTGGAGAAGGGTAAGATAATCTTATAATATATTCCCACAGACAATCAAAGAGCAGACATCTTCACAAAACCCTTAGATGAAACTAAGCATAATTATTTCATTAACACCTTAGGAATGCTTGATGGTAGTCTGTAACCACCATTGTTGTGAAATCTAAAAGAAATCAGGAAATATAAGACAGTATTTGAAGATGCGTCGAATACATATCGACGCATCGTCGAAACGAACTCAACGCTGGCGTTGATTTCTTCCGGGAAAAGTTACGTTGATAACATATCGACGCACCGTCGAACTTATATCGACGCAGGGCTATGAACACGTCGACAGAACAGTAAGTGGACAAATCTCCACGGAGCGTCGACTCCATATCGACGCATATGTCGACATCCATTCGACGTAACGTCGACATCTGGTTACAATTAGAATCAAATCCTTACTTCCTCTTTTGACGATTGGATTACCTGATATACCTTGATTTCTGTTTCCTTTCTCGACGTTTCCCCTCCTTTAAATAATACCTCTTATTTCATAACATATACTCTCCTAAAACCCGCCAAAACTTCGTATTCTACCTCTCTCTCTCTGCAACAATGGCACCAACTCCTGATCAATCGGCCCTCATCAAAACGATGAACGATGCTCTCGAACACCTAGTAAGTGATTTCCAGAATCGCCTGAATCACTTCGCCAACGAATGTGCTGCCATGATCAACACCTGTGCAGCCAAACTGCCAACCCTCTCTTCTTCTCTTCCTGAGCTTAATGCTCTCATTCAAGAATGGACTCTGTTGCCAGAAAGGTTTAAATCCTTTTTGCAGGATATAAACCAGGGGGAGAATGGCTCCAAAAACCCACCTTGTCAGGTTCCTTATCTCTCTTAAAAGCTCAGGATTAATTTCCTTTTCAACTCTAAACATTATCTCTAAAGAGTCACACCAACCTCTTCTCTTATAATAGGCTCCAATCCTCTCCAATCACTCTGACTACACATTCAACAAGTACTTTGGAGAGACCTCCTCTTATCACACTGAAGGAGATCATGCTGTGGATTCAGCATTTAGAACTGATGCCCCATATACTCAGGGGGAGCTTCCTGTGGTAAAGAACTCAGGAGTTCAAGGGGAGGAAGAAGCAGCCACCTCTGATGACTGGAAGGGACAGATGTGGATTGATGCACCCCTATGTGAAGAAGAATTTCAGCATCACTCTCCTGGCTTCTCTGCCAGTTTCATCAAACTGAAGACACCTCTACTTGAGGACATCCCTTCAGAAGAGCCTGGAAGAGACAAAACTCCCTCAGCAGAGATTACTCTACCAGAGATCATTCTGCCTTCTATTGCAGAACAAACTCTTTTTCTTGAGAAAGTTCCTTCTCCACCTAAAGAGAAAACTCCATCTCCCTCTCCTTCTCTACCTCTACCTCCACCTCAACTTCCTTCTCTACCTTCATCTCCACCTCTACCTCTACCTCCACCTCAACCTTCTTATCTACCTCCACTGCTACCTTTACCTCCTCCAATAGCAAAACTCACTAAGAAAATTCTACCTAGGAAAATTCCAGAAGGACAAATGAAAAGGAAAAGAGAAGCTATTCCCTACTGGCAAAACTTCTCCAAAGAAGAAAGGAAAGAGTATGCAAAAGAAAAGAAGTATAGAAAAGCATGTGAGGAAATAAAAAGATTTGAAAAGATGCCTATTATCACTCCTAACAGCCCTGTGAAGGAGTACCATGACCCTGACATGGAAAAGAGGCATGAAGAGATAAGAGAAAGAGAACTGTATGAATATGAAGCAGCTAGGAAAGAAGTGGAAGATAAAAGGAATGCCTGGATAGAAAAGATCAACAGGGGAATGACCAAGGAACAAAATCTTGCTGAATCTTCTGTCAAAATTCCAAAGAAGTTGTTTGATATTGAAGCTTATCAAAAGAAAAACCCTCAGGCAGGGGTCATCCTAGAGAAAGGCCAAAAGCACAAGAGGGGTGTAGGGTGTACAGAAGATACTTACATTCCCTACAAGAAGCCCAACAGACCTGTAAAATTAGACAAGTGGCATGCCTCACCCTGGAAAGGGAAAGGAAAAATGGCTGAGATTCCTGAGAAGCAGCAATCAGAAAAGAAAACAAAATATAGGCCCAAGGTTGATAGCAAGGGACCACCTGAGATCAAGCCTACTGAAAAGAAAATTCAAAACATTACAATTGAGATGATTGATGAAAAGGCAGCAATCATCATCAGCAAAGGCTACTCCATAAATGACACTATCCTTGATGGTGATAAACTCTTGGAAAAACTGCATACAATCATCAGGAATGTCCAGGAACGACCTGATAGAGCCAGGGGCAACATTTTTGATGCTATTGAAAACTTATCTAGGAAACTTTATTCTGCTTTTGTCAACTTCATGTACAGAAAGAAGTTTCTGGTTTAATTCTTGTGAAAGACAAATGCTTGTCATATGCTTTCTTATTCTAATTGTTTAATATATTTCTTATCTTTACAAATGCTGTGAAGTATTAATTATATGCTTTCTCTCCTATAGGGTTAAGACAAATATGGGGAGATTGTTGGGAAAATGATTTCTCTTAACCTCTGAAAATGAGTTAAATATGAATTCCAAGAAAGGAAAATCAAGGTAAGTAAATATTCGTCGAATAGTATTCGACGCAACGTCGAAGTTGTATCAACGTTCCTTTCAGAATGAGTTGAAGTAGCTCCAAGCAGAATTTGACGTATCCTATGTCGACGTAGCTCTGACTTCTAGTCGACGTATCTTGAGAAGTCGACGCACCCTAGTCGACGCACCTTCCTTATTCTCCTCTCGACGCTCTGCCAGGACGAATTCGACGCCTACGTCGAATAGTAATCGACGCACGTCGATTTCTATGATTAATTCAAAAATCGCCAGATCTCTTTCCTTCTTTCATAGATCTGATTTATATGGAATCAATTTATTCTTTATAGCCGTTTTGAATCATTCTTTCCTCTAATAGATTCTTGGCTAAATTGATTAAATCCTTTATGGACATTATTTGAAATCAGATTGAATACTTTCCTTCTATGGATATAACTGTTATGGAAATTTCTCTTTCTTTCTAATACTCTGCCTGCTAATTGATTACTCTCCTATAGTGTTATTTTAATGAACAGAGCTATAAATAACAAGGTGGTCAGCAGAGAATCTCCTTGCTAGGTGACTGAACATTTCATCTTCAGGAGTGGAGGGATCTCCTTCAGCAACCTTTAAAGCAAGGCTCCTTTGGATGGGAGTTGAGGTTGTCTCCTTTGCCTCTATTTCAAGCCTGCTTTCAGTAGCATCTCATAAGACTTGAGCTTTCCTAGAAAAGCATCAGTAGAGATCTCTATGTGGCATTAGGACTCTCTGATGGCCCAGATCCTTGAGTTCCATGAGCTTGGGAAGCACATGAGGATATTATCATTGATTTCTGTCAAGGATATATCCTTGTCCAGACTCTTTAGCTCATTGATAATAATGTTGAATCTGTCATACATTTTAACAACACTTTCTTCAGATTTCTTTTGAAAGTTCTCATATTGGGATATGAGAAGGGACTTCCTGTCCTTTCTTTCATCAGAGTTTCCTTCAACAATTCTGGAAAGGGATGTTGGATATTGAGGCGCCCTTAGAGGGGGGTGAATAAGGGTTTTAGAAAACTGTAAACTTTTATGGAAAACTTTTGATATTTTGGTAGAAGTAAGTTAAATCAAAAGTAAAGAGATAATGAAATTAGAAATGAAATCAATTTTATTAAACAAGAAAAGACATGATTATCATTTATAAAATTGAATACAAAATCTGATTTCTATGACGCTAGAAATCGAAGGCGGAATATAAAATATTCTTTTTGTTTTCTATACTAACTCGTATCCCCACGAACCGGTTGGCTTTAGGAGACCTCTCCCCAGATACGGCCTCAAGCCGCTTTAGCCTTCCTATCCCCAGAAAGGTCTCGAGCACCCCATAGATCTACTCCCTAGACCTAGTCGCCAACACGAGGCAAATTACTCCCTAAGTCCTACCCAGACCTAGTCGCCAACACGAGGCGAATTCACAAACCGATTACAACGATAAAATAAAAATACAAATACAAAAGACAAATATGAAACTCCCTATGAGGTAATCTGAAGGAGACTCTGAAGAATCGCTGAAGATTGTTGAAGTCCAAGCGTGCGCTCTTCACGTTGAGTTTGTGTGTTGATCCAAGCCTCCTTCGATTTCTCCTTTTGAAATTGAGTGGGAGATGTGTTGGTCTGGAAATACGGCCCTCTCAGAGTTTCTGAAGTGCTGGAATAAGGCTCTTGGCAATCAGCAATCAGAGACGTCAAAATCATCCAATTTATAGAACTTGAGCTAACGCCGGCGTTGAGTTCTAACGTCGGGCGTTGACCATGTATAACAACATATTGATGTCTCAGATCTTCAGAAGAGGAAGGAGATTCTGTGTTGAAACCAGTAACCGGGTTTCGACATTCGCAAGGGGGATGCAGCTAACCCTTACTTGACCTGAGCGAGACCCTTGACCAGTCACTAAGAACCGAAGAACCTTACCCTTGAAGAACACCTAAGTCCACAAACGGACCCCTTAAGCTGCAGCGTGGAGGTCCCACCACATACCCGGAAGATCTTAGAGCGCTTCCCCTCCCAAGCCAATGCTGAGCCTGGGCACCTTGGAGGGCACTAAGAACCACCTCACCGTCAACCTTTGATGACAAGGGGAGGGGGGGTGCTTGCTCACAATACCGCGCGAGGGAGGGGGTAGGAACCAACCCTTCCCAAGGTGCCCATGGGGGTCTATTATAAACTTTCCCAAAAATGGACTGCGAATAGCCAAAATTGGACTGCGGACAACCGAAATCCTGCTATCCTCAGTCCGACCACGATGACGAACAGGCCACGCAGGAGGAGGGGAAAGTGGGACTCGAGATACTCACTCCCCCTCTTGCCGGAGGTCCAAAACTGGTCTACTCGAGACCCCACTTACCCAAGAAGGGTGAGTGAGGATCCCCCTACACGCCCCCAAGAGGGTCGGCGAGTGGGGAGGGGGACATTGTTGGATCTTACGGCGCCCTTAGAGGGGGGGGGGGGGGGAATAAGGGAATAAAATTCTTTCTATAATTTTCAAGATAATTACTAAATTGTTTTATAATGAAGGAG
The DNA here is from genome assembly GCA_033032865.1 of Dactylorhiza incarnata. NCBI lineage: Eukaryota > Viridiplantae > Streptophyta > Magnoliopsida > Asparagales > Orchidaceae > Dactylorhiza > Dactylorhiza incarnata. The sequence goes on from JAWHQI010000067.1 coordinate 2,141,844, forward strand.
ATTGACATAAACAATTTAGATTTAGAATTGAAAACTTAGAACACAATATAATAGAGATTACGCCAAATGATAGAAATCAAGTAAACACAAAAGAGACATGATTATATTATATGAAAAAGTGTTTACATAAATTTGATTTCTATATCGCTAGAAATCGGAGGCGTACAAATGTAAATTTCTTTTTGTTTACCAATCCTTCTCCCAAGGATCAGAAGGCTATCACTTGTCTCTCCCTAGACCAAGCCCAAGCCTATCCTCTAGATCTTCCCAAGATCTAGACGTAGCACACAAGGCCACGATTTCCCACCAAGCCACGCAAGGACTTGGATGCTCCGCACAAGGAAGCGATTTTCCCCTAAGCCACGCAAGGACTTAGACGCTCCGCACAAGGAAGCGATTTTCCCTACCAATGCAAAGTACAATGTATATAAATGAAAATACAAGATAAAATAAGAACTCCCTAGAAATTCAGATCTCTGAAAGGAAGGTTGAAGCCTCGAGATAATCCTTGATGTAGAAGCGCGTCCGATCTCGTCTTCAATTTCAAACCTTCTCAGCATAAATGGGAGTTCATGAGGTTCTGGAGCTCTCTGGATGGAATGCACTCAGGAAGGGACTTAGAATCTTTAGTGGTTGTAATGCACGAACACAATGTGTCAATTTATAGAAAATCGCTGTCGGAAATTCCGACAGTGACTGTCGGAATTTTCCGACAGCGCAAAACTGCCGGTCGTGGTGCTGTCGTGGGCAGTTGTTGTAACCTCCGAGCTGTCGCCTGGGCGACATCGATGCCGGATTTCCGACATCTCAAAACTGCTTTTCGTCGTGCTGCCGTGGGGGAAAGTAGTTGTAACTTCTCTGTTGTCGCCTGGGCGACATTGACTGTCGCCTGGGCGACAGTGACTGTCGCCTGGGCGACATCTCCTCTTCATTTTTGCCATCCGAAACTTCTCCAGACTGTAGATTGAGTCGTTCTCATCTCCGAAATGGGGTGGCACATTCCGTAACTCTTCCTGGATTGAAAGTTATGGCCATTTTAAGATCAGCACACAAAACTCATCCAAACTGAGACTTGTCGTTCTCGGATCATGCCCATGAATGAGGACTTGTCTCCTCATTGAACCTATACAACCTGGCCACTATAAACACACAAAAGACTAGATCAAATACAACACGGTATTTGTTATTCTCAAACCAAGAGATGCGGAAAGCAAGCTCCAACAATCTCCCCCTTTTGATAATAACAAATACCCATATGAGAAATTAGTGAGTTTATAGATAAGTGCGATAAAAGATATGCATGAATAAAAGGTTTACTGCGTGACAGATTTTACTCCCCCTAAATATATATGTCACTAGATTTCTCATTTTATTCTCCCCCTTTTGTTATTACCAAAAGTGGGTTGTCATGATCGAGCAATAGACGCTTTCCATGAAAACTTTTTAATATACTCCCCCTAAATTGTATTCTCCCCCTAAATGTATGCTCCCCCTAAATGTTATAATTAATTGCAATGGTGCATTATTTAATTATTCTCCCCTTAATCTTCTAGATTTCTTGAATTAATCTCCCCCTTTTGGTATTATCAAAAGAAGGTGGGGTGAGGGTAGTAAGGAGGCATTTAAATAACAAAGCATGATCGAGCTTTTAAATATATGAAATGATAAAGAGTTGAAGCATAGTATATAAAAGAGATTTCAAATAAAAAGATAAGAGTTGTAAGCAAGCGGAAGATTATAAGAAACATCCTTTTTGTAAGCATGAAAAGCATAAGTAAAAATATGAGTTTTAGTTCAAAATTGAAAGATGTTTTAACCTTTTTGAAATCTCAAAGTTTTTCATAAAGATACCAAGCATGAAATGAACATATTAAAGAGAGATTATACTACAATGTTACTTAATTTTAAGTTCAAGAGATACCAAAACATTGTAGAGATCATGATAGGTTATCTAGTGCATTTTTATATAAAGAGTAGTATAGATAAAGCATTAGAATCCAATACTTATGAGAAGAAGTGTTATGAAAGATAATAATGTGTACATAAGTGTATTTTGGGCAATGTTAACAATTGATTTAAATCATCAAAATACAAGACATATGTAAAGTAAAGTGCACAATAAAACATAAGTAAATTACTTTCACACACTTTTAATGCACATAATTTAATTTTTTTTAACAAAGTGGTGTAATAACTAAGGTTTGCACAAGCCACTTTACTATTCTTTCCAAGGTGCTCAACCTCACAATGCTTATGAAGACTTATCAGGAGGTTCAAGTAGTGCTTGGTGGAGTTATATTTGTCTACATATATATATATTTTTTTGTTCACATTTGTGAGACAACATTCTCCGAATACACTTGTTTTGCAAACCCAAATTTTTTTTAACTTTTAACCACTTTTCTAAATTTCATAAGTGCAATTCAAATGTAGTGTAGGTAAAAAACTTATGCAAGTTTTAATTCATTGTACAAATACAGTACACAAGCAAGCATTTTAGATTTAGACACACATGTTGATTACCAAAATAAGTGAGTGAAATATATCATTATCAATCATAAAACATTTACTCATACTTAGAGGCGTGCTAAGCTTGGTTCTACACATTTTTCAATACAATTGATGCACTTAAATAGATATATCAAAGCATGATAATCAAAACAATGTTCATAGAAATTTCAAGAAATAAATTTTAACATTGTAAATAATTCTAAATAATAGAATTCATACATGCTTGATATTGGAAATAAAGATCATACAGTTTTTTTTAAGTTTAATCATTTTTTTAAATCAAATAAAAACAGAAAATCACAAAAACATATTTTTGTAATTTTTGAATTTTTAATTTTTGTAGTAGATTTTTCATAATAAAAAAAATAAATAACAAAAACATATTTTTGTATATTTTTTTAATTTTGAACTTTTGTAGTTGATTTTTCATAATATGATTAAAAACACAAATAGCAAAAAAAAAAAAAAATTTTGTATTTTTGAATTTTGATCTTTTGTAGTTGATTTTTCATAATATAAATAAAACAAAAATAACAAAAGTCAGAAACACAACAAATAAGTAGAAAATATGAACCAACATATTTTTATGGATTTTCAGAAATTTTAAAAATCAGAAAATTCCAACACCCACGCTAGCGCCGGCGCTAGCGCTAGCGCTGGAAACAGTACTCGATTTTTTGAGAATTTTAAAAATCTGATTTTTTATTTTGATTAAGTGTCCTTAGAGTAGTTCCATGCTGAAATTTCAGAATTTTCAGAGATGTCTTGATTGCTCAAATTTGCATAAAACTTTAGCTTTTTCAAATACATGTGTTTTACAAAAAACATTTAAGCTCAAAAAGATAAATTATGCAAACACATGAGGACATTTTTATTAAACAACCCAAAATATGCATGATTTAAGTGATAAGTAAATAAAATGTTCATGCAGTACGTAATATAGGTATGTCCTAAGATTAGAAACTACCCCGACTAAATGTCTACACCCTAGCCCCGTACTAAGTGACGGATGGGCATGAGGAGCTGCACGCATGCCGTAGGTTGGGGTGTTAGTCTTATATGCACACACTAGAGAACACTCAACCTAGCACTCTTTCCCCCCAGTGCCTCGCAAGGCCCCACTGGAACCCTCCCTGGTTAAGGACAAGACATGACTTAGAGGTTAGGTCTCTAATGCATACAACCCTACGCCCCCGCTATTGTGAGATATAAAGTCATAGGTGAAATAATCTTTTGGACAACCTATGCTTTTAAATCTAAGGGTTGATATAAAAACTATGGGTTTTGTTTAATGTGATGAGTTATATAAATCTGCATTGCTTTTCTACTTTTTATGAGATGACAAAATGAGATAACTAGCACAATTACTAATATTCAATAAGTGATAATGCTAGTATGATGAGTTTTGGGTTTCATGTCATGTTATAAGATTAATATTAATATTGCATGTATTTCAAAATAGAATTTCAAATTATAGATCTAGAATGGAGTGATGATTTAGTTTGATTTATACTTTCATTACAAAGTTGATTCTAGAGTCTACAAATATGAGAGATACATGCAATCACTAGCAAAGCAAATCAATACATCAAATAATGTAAAGAAAACATTATTCATAATTTTTATCATAAGATTCATAATTCCTATTATCGATTTGAGATATGTCTTGATAGAACATGAATTATGATTTATGATGATAGACAAATTGGCATAGAATATATCTCAGATCATCATGATGTATGTAAATTCTAATTCTTCTAGACTTGTGATATAGTGATATAGTGATCTTCTTTGAATAAGCATGTTTGATTTTTAAGCCTAGAAATGATGATCATGTAAACATATTAAAGACAAAGATCACATATAGAATGTTTTGAAATTTATAATAAAATTTGCATTCAATAATTGAATCTATTGATCTTTGATTTTGCATGATAATATATGATTTATGATATAATATTCATATATATATTCTAATGATTAATCCATAAACTATGTGTTTGTTGGAATTTTAATATTCTATATAATTTCAAATCACATAGTTATCATGAAAGTTGAATAACATTATAAGTGTTCTACCCAGCATAAATATATAAGCATAGACCAAGAAGCAATGCTAGGATGATGAGTTTGAATGCAATGTTATTACATAGGATTAATGGAGATTATGTTGCATGAAATATGAGAAGTTTTCAAATTAATTTTCTTTAGACCTAGAATGAAATGATTAAACTTTTGATTTGATCTTAATGATACAAGATGATTCTAAGGTCTAAGTTACATGCAAACATAGGTGACACACATCACACACATAATATAAAATATGAAACAATTATTCTAAGGATAGCGTGTGATGAAAAAATTCATAAACACAGAAATTTCCAAATCAAGCAAACTAAGATAGCTTTTAAAAACGGAGTTGTAATTGGGAAAGTTGACAGCACCAAGAGAACTCAAATGAACAAGCCTAGATTGCCATTGGATGGAGATTTTTGTGCTCTTTCCAAAAATATATTAAACGCAAAAATCAGGCGAGCGGATCAAACGATATGGATGTTTGAAGTTTTGATCGTAAACTCGCATTTTTGAAAGATTTAAACATGCGTTTAGATGAATTTTTGTTTTCAAATTTTCTAGATAATATTCTTCATTATAAGGGCTATCATATGCAGCAAATAAAATAGAAGATTACCATAACATTGCGCATTTTAATTTTTAGCTTAAGCCCTTTAATAAACCATTTAAATCCATTTTAAAAAAAAATTTCATTAGTCTTAAAAATTTTTTTTTCAATATTCAAATGATAATGTTAATTCAAGACATAGATGGATAAAGGATTTAAAAAGGATAAAGAACAATCAAAGATGAGATATAGATCACTTTGAAAAATATATGACTTAATGTTATATGTTAGGCTTAAAATGTAAAAGTCATATTTCATAATATATCTAAGTGACCTTAGCGTGTTGGCTCAACAATAAGAAAAACAAATAAAAGAAAAAGCAATTAAGCATATCATGAAGTAGAGTAATGATATTTCATATTTAATTTATTTCTACTTCATGCAATACGATAATTCTAAGGAATAAGAGATTTAGGTATCCAAAGGGGACCAAGTGGGATGGTTCCTTTGGGTACCCAAATACATCGAGTAGGCTTTTGGAGAGAAAGTGATGAATGGGCCTTTACAAGTGGAGTTAGTGCTTCGTTTTTAATTTTGGGCCTCCATTCATACTTTGGTTGTTTTTCTTTTAAATTCATATTATGATTATATGACATCTTTACATGATTATATTTGTTTGAAAAATAATTCATTTGTGATTTATGTTTATTCAAATTATTTTTCAAAATAGATTGATGATGATAATCATAATGAATTTTATTATATGGATTCTTTGAAAGTTTATAAGAGTGATTGTCTTTCTTTAGAAGTGATTGTTGAAAGAGTGGGTTACAATATGTTTTAAAAGATTGATTCTTATTTTGATGATTTTCATTTCCACTCTTTCTTATAGACATACTCTTATAATATGAAGGATTATATTTTATAGTTTGATTTTCATGAAAAGGAGTTTTTAAATTTGAGTCATGATTGAAAATATATTGAGACTTATAATAATGACTCTTAAGAATTTTGTGAGGATCATAATTCTTTTTGAAACTAAACTCCTTTTGATTTAAAGTATGAAAATGATCCTTTTTAGAAATGATTTTGTAAGTTAATTTATCCTTGTTATTCAAAATCTTATGATGAAATTCCTTACATGACATTTGAAATTTTTCAACAAAAGATTTTGATTGTATTAACTTGCAAGATAAAACATCATTTTCAATTAACAATTTTTCATTATGCCTTTTAGAAATTAAGAGCCCTTTTTCAATTTCCTTGAATTTTTCTTTTAATAAATTGCAATTAAGACAAGGAATATGAATTTTAACTAAAGAGCGCGAAAGAGAATTTAACACATCAATATTTGATTCTATGTTATCGTTTGCTTTTAAAGATTTATTTTCTAAACGTAATTTTGAATTAGCAATTTTTAACTTTAAAATTTTGCGTTTAGCAATTTTAAGCATACGAGATGTAGAAATAGAATTTTTTACAAAAAGAGAAGATTTAGATTTTCTTACCTTGCAATAGTTTCCGTCTTCTCTTTTGCTTGATGTGTTGCCATCAACTGAGTCCAATATTGAAAACCACTTGTTGGATCGTGTGACGTTGTCTTCTTCATCTTCCTCTTCCAAACAAGAGTGTCCATCATCCTTTCCGCTTGATGAGCATTCTATGGATCCATCCTTTGTGTAGCTTTCTTGAATATTTGCATAGGCTTGCATATTATCCGGTTCTTGTGAATGTTCCGTACCTGTAGAAGGAGAATCATAAGTTCTTTCAAGAAAACTCCAAATTTCATATGCGGTAGGTAAAGTATAAATAAGTTTGAAAATATTTTGGTCTAACGCACAAAATATACTATTCATAGATTTTGCATTTAAAATAATTTCGTTTCTAGTTAGTACGCTAGATGGCTTTTTAATAGTAATATTCCAAACTTTTTCATCTAAGGCCTTAAGAAATTTTCATTAATATTTTCCACCCATTATAATTTTCACCCATAAATAATGGTGGTGATAATATTTTTTCATTTATATTAAAATTTTCCCCACTAGTAGAAGCGAGATCATGATCAAGAGGCGCCATTATTCCCGGTTGTTAATCCGATTTGGAATAACCTACCTCTGATACCAATTGTTGGATCTTACGGCGCCCTTAGAGGGGGGGTGAATAAGGGAATAAAATTCTTTCTATAATTTTCAAGATAATTACTAAATTGTTTTATAATGAAGGAGATTGACATAAACAATTTAGATTTAGAATTGAAAACTTAGAACACAATATAATAGAGATTACGCCAAATGATAGAAATCAAGTAAACACAAAAGAGACATGATTATATTATATGAAAAAGTGTTTACATAAATTTGATTTCTATATCGCTAGAAATCGGAGGCGTACAAATGTAAATTTCTTTTTGTTTACCAATCCTTCTCCCAAGGATCGGAAGGCTATCACTTGTCTCTCCCTAGACCAAGCCCAAGCCTATCCTCTAGATCTTCCCAAGATCTAGACGTAGCACACAAGACCACGATTTCCCACCAAGCCACGCAAGGACTTGGACGCTCCGCACAAGGAAGCGATTTTCCCCTAAGCCACGCAAGGACTTAGACGCTCCGCACAAGGAAGCGATTTTCCCTACCAATACAAAGTAAAATGTATATAAATGAAAATACAAGATAAAATAAGAACTCCCTAGAAATTCAGATCTCTGAAAGGAAGGTTGAAGCCTCGAGATGATCCTTGATGTAGAAGCGCGTCCGATCTCGTCTTCAATTTCAAACCTTCTCAGCATAAATGGGAGTTCATGAGGTTCTAGAGCTCTCTGGATGGAATGCAATCAGGAAGGGACTTAGAATCTTTAGTGGTTGTAATGCACGAACACAATGTGTCAATTTATAGAAAATCGCTGTCGGAAATTCCGACAGTGACTGTCGGAATTTTCTGACAGCGCAAAACTGCCGGTCGTGGTGCTGTCGTGGGCAGTTGTTGTAACCTCCGAGCTGTCGCCTGGGCGACATCGATGTCGGATTTCCGACATCTCAAAACTGCTTTTCGTCGTGCTGCCGTGGGGGAAAGTAGTTGTAACTTCTTTGCTGTCGCCTGGGCGACATTGACTGTCGCCTGGGCGACATTGACTATCGCCTGGGCGATAGTGACTGTCGCCTGGGCGACATCTCCTCTTCATTTTTGCCATCCAAAACTTCTCCAGACTGTAGATTGAGTCGTTCTCATCTCCGAAATGTGGTGGCACATTCCGTAACTCTTCCTGGATTGAAAGTTATGGCCATTTTAAGATCAGCACACAAAACTCATCCAAACTGAGACTTGTCGTTCTCGGATCATGCCCATGAATGAGGACTTGTCTCCTCATAGAACCTATACAACCTGGCCACTATAAACACACAAAAGACTATATCAAATACAACACGGTATTTGTTATTCTCAAACCAAGAGATGCGGAAAGCAAGCTCCAACAGACATCCCCCACTCGCCCCCAAAGGGGAGGGTGAGTGGAGAGGGGGGACCTCCCCTACCCGCCCCCAAGGGGGCGGGCGAGTGGGGAGGGGGGACATCCCCCACTCACCCCCAAAGGGGAGGGCGAGTGGAGAGGGGGGACCTCCCCTACCCGCCCCCAAGGGGGCGGGCGAGTGGGGAGGGGGGACCTCCCCTACCCGCCCCCAAGGGGGTGGGAGAGTGGGGAGGGGGGACCTCCCCCACTCGCCCCCAAAGGGGAGGGCGAGTGGAGAGTGGGGACCTCCCCTACCCGCCCCCAAGGGGGCGGGCGAGTGGGGACATCCCCCACTCGCCCCCAAAGGGGAGGGCAAGTGGAGAGGGGGGACGTCCCCTACCCGCCCCCAAGGTGGCGGGCGAGTGGGGAGAAGGGACCTCCCCTACCCGCCCCTAAGGGGGCGGGCGAGTGGGGAGGGGGGGACCTCCCCCACTCGCCCCCAAAGGGGAGGGCGAGTGGAGAGGGGGGACCTCCCCTACCCGCCCCCAAGGGGGCGGGCGAGTGGGGAGGGGGGAAATCCCCCACTTGCCCCCAAAGGGGAGGGCGAGTGGGGAGGGGGGACCTCCCCTACCCGCCCCTAAGGGGGCGGGCGAGTGGGGAGGGGGGGGGGGGACCTCCCCCACTCGCCCCCAAAGGGGAGGGCGAGTGGAGAGGGGGGACATCCCCTACCCGCCCCCAAGGGGGCAGGCGAGTGGGGAGGGGGGACATCCCTCACTCGCCCCCAAGGGGGCCGGCGAGTGGAGAGGGCTGCCCCCCCTGGGCCTCCTCTCTTTGGTTCAGACCCAAGGTCCGCTGCGTTACGGTCATCTTCTCTACCACGACCTCACCTGCGTCGAGTCACACGGACTCGGAAAATATGAGGGTTGTACACAATCTCCGCTCTTTTCGAGCTTGCGTTAAGCTCGGAAAGAAAGTCCAACCCACCTATTTGACGAGGAGGTGGGACCTTAGGGGAATCCACGAAGGGCCCTGCCAAGGGATACTCCTGCCGAGTTTTTCAGTTGAACATGACTTGAGGCGGAAGGTGAACCTTTCTCCACTAAACACCCCTCCGGCGAGCCGAGCTCAGCTGGAGGTGGAGAAAGTTCAACACTTGAGGTCAGACTAAGCTCGACCGAAGGTGGAGGGAAACTCAATACCTCTAGTCGAGCTGAGCTCGACCCGAGGTGGGGAACGGACCTTTCTCCACTAAACACCCCTCCGACGAACCGAGCTCAGCTGGAGGTGGAGAAAGCTCAACACCTGAGGTCAGACTAAGCTCGACCGAAGTTGGAGGGGAACTCAACACCTCTAGTCGAGCTGAGCTCGACCCGAGGTGGGGAACAGACCTTTCTCCACTAAACACCCCTCCGGCGAGCCGAGCTCAGCTGGAGGTGGAGAAAGTTCAACACCTGAGGTCGAACTAAGCTCGACCGAAGGTGGGGGGGGGGGGACTCAACACCTCTAGTCGAGCTGAGCTCGACCCAAGGTGGGGAACAGACCTTTCTCCACTGAACACCCCTCCGACGAGCCGAGCTCAGCTGGAGGTGGAGAAAGCTCAACACCTGAGGTCGGACTAAGCTCGACCAAAGGTGGAGGGAAACATAACATCTTTAGTCGAGCCAAGCCCGACCTGAGGTGGAAGGCGGAAACCCCACACCTGCCAGGGAGCCGAGCTCACCTGGAGGGGGAGGAAACTCCACACCTACCAGGGAGCCGAGCTCACCTGGAGGGGAAGGGAACTCCACACCTACCAGGGTGCCGAGCTCACCTGGAGGGGGAGGGAACTCCACACCTACAAGGGAGTCAGGCTCACCTGGAGGGGGAGGGAACTCCACACCTACCAGGGAGCCGAGCTCACCTGGAGGGGGAGGGAACTCCATACCTACCAGGAGCCGAGCTCACCTGGAGGGGGAGGGAACTCCACACCTACCAGGGAGCCGGGCTCACCTGGAGGGGGAGGGAACTCCACACCTACCAGGGAGCCGGGCTCACCTGGAGGGGGAGGGAACTCCACACCTACCAGGGAGCCGGGCTCACCTGGAGGGGGAGGGAACTCCACACCTACCAGGGAGCCGGGCTCACCTGGAGGGGGAGGGAACTCCACACCTACTAGGGAGCAGAGCTCACCTGGAGGGGGAGGGAACTCCACACATATTAGGGAGCCGGGCTCACCTGGAGGGGGAGGGAACTCCACACCTACCTGGGAGCTGGGCTCACCTGGAGGGGGAGGGAACTCCACACCTACCAGGGAGATGAGCTCACCCGGAGGGGGAGGGAACTCCACTCCTACCAGGGAGCCGAGCTCACCTAGAGGGGGAGGGAACTCCACACTTACCAGGGAGCCGAGCTCACCTGGAGGGGGAGGGAACTCCACACCTACCAGGGAGCCGGGCTCACCTGGAGGGGGAGGGAACTCCACACCTACAAGGGAGCCGGGCTCACCTGGAGGGGGAGGGAACTCCACACCTACAAGGGAGCCGGGCTCACCTGGAGGGGGAGGGAACTCCACACCTACCAGGGAGCCGGGCTCACCTCGAGGGGGAGGGAACTCCACACCTACTAGGGAGCCAAGATCACCTGGAGGGGGAGGGAACTCCACACCTACCAGGGAGCCGAGCTCACCTGGAGGGGGAGGGAACTCCACACCTACCAGGGAGGCGAGCTCACCTGGAGGGGGAGGGAACTCCACACCTACCAGGAAGCCGAGCTCACCTGGAGGGGGAGGGAACTCCACACCTACCAGGGAGCCGAGCTCACCTGGAGGGGGAGGGAACTCCACACCTACTAGGGAGACGGGCTCACCTGGAGGGGGAGGGAACTCCACACCTACCAGGGAGCCGGGCTCACCTGGAGGGGGAGGGAACTCCACACCTACCAGGGAGCCAGGCTCACCTGGAGGGGGAGGGAACTCCACACCTACCAGGGAGCCGAGCTCACCTGGAGGGGGAGGGAAATCCACACCTACCAGGGAGCCGAGCTCACCTGGAGGGGGAGGGAACTCCACACCTACCAGGGAGCCGAGCTCACCTGGAGGGGGAGGGAACTCCACACCTACCAAGGATCCGAGCTCACCTGGAGGGGGAGGGAACTCCACTCCTACCAGGGAGCCGAGCTCACCTGGAGGGGGAGGGAGCTCCACACCTACTAGGGAGCCGAGCTCACCTGGAAGGGGAGAGAACTCCACACCTACCAGGGAGTCGAGCTCACCTGGAGGGGGAGGGAACTCCACACCTACAAGGGAGCCGGGCTCACCTGGAGGGGGAGGGAACTCCACACCTACCAGGGAGCCGAGCTCACTTGGAGGGGGAGGGAACTCCACACCTACCAGGTAGCCGAGCTTACCTAGAGGGGGAGGGAACTCCACACCTACCATGGAGCCGAGCTCACCTGGAGGGGGAGGGAACTAACAGTTTCCCAAACTATCCGGGGGCTGAGAACCAGTCCATGTCCCAGGTGCTTACCCTCACCGAGGGACGGAGGAACTCCACCATCTTATCAAAGCCACTGAGGCAAAGATCCAACCCACATCTTAGGTGCTTACCTTCACCTAGAGGTGGAGGAACTCCACCATCTTATCAAAGCAACTGAGGCAGAGATCCAACCCACGTCTTAGGTGCTTACCTTCACCTAGAGGCGGAGGAAATCCACCATCTTATCAAACCAACTGAGGCAGAGATCCAACCCACGTCTTAGGTGCTTACCTTCACCTAGAGGTGGAGGAAATCCACCATCTTATCAAACCAATTGAGGCAGATATCCAACCCACATCTTAGGTGCTTACCTTCACCTAGAGGCGGAGGGAATCCACCATCTTATCAAACCAATTACCCTTTCTGAAATCTTGCGTAGCGAGTCGACCCGATGAGCTTCCCATCTGCCAGCATTACTGAGCCCGGTGAATGGTCTCTAGTCGGGGATCTTACCGATTGGAGGCGGAAGTACCCGTCCGCATCCTAGGTGATTCGCTTACCTGGAGACAGGGGAACCCAACGCCCTCCTAAATTGGTTGGAGGCGGGAGTACCCATCTGCGTCCTAGGTGCTTCGCTTACCTGGAGACAGGGGAACCCAACACCCTCCTAAATAGGTTGGAGGCGGGAGTACCCATCCGCATCCTACGTGCTTTGCTTACTTGGAGACAGGGGGACTCACCGCCCTCCCAATCTAATGGGAGGTGGAGGTATCCACCCGCATCCTAGGGGCACAGCTTGCCTGGAGACAGAGGAACTCAGCCCCTCCTAAATCAGTTGGAGGCGGGAGTACCCATCTGCGTCCTAGGTGCTTTGCTTACCTGGAGACAAGGGAACTCACCGCCCTCCCAATCTAATGGGAGGCGGAGGCATCCACCCGCGTCCTAGGGGCTCAGCTTTCCTAGAGACAGAGGAACTCAGCGCCCTCCTAAATCAGTTGGAGGCGGGAGTACCCATCCGCGTCCTAGGTGCTTTGCTTACTTGGAGACAAGGGAGCTCACCGCCCTCCCAATCTAATGGGAGGCGGAGGTATCCACTCGCGTCCTAGGGGCTCAGCTTGCCTGGAGACAGAGGAACTCAGCGCCCTCCTAAATCAGCTACCAAGTAGCAAGTCGACCCAATGAGTCTCCCATCTGCCGGCATGACCGAGCATGGAGAATGGTCTCTAGTCGGGGATCTTATCATAGGTGTTACCTGAGACCTTTTTCATTCATCATCGAGGAGTTACATTTTTATTACAACGCGTCTCTCTGGGACTACTTGGTCACATGCACCATGACCATCTCCTTCATTACTTCCTCCATCTTCTTTGTCTTCTTATTCCTTCTCTTTCTCCTAGTCCTTCCTGCTTCGCTTGTCAGCCTGGAGGCGGAGGACTTGTTGCTGAAACTGTTCTCCGTAGCTCCCCTGTGTCTCCCCGTGCTTCTGTTGACTCAGGAACAGGGACTCCGCCCCCTTCTTCCCCTTCTCTTGTTTACGTGCATGCTCTGTCTCCGCTGGGGATGGCGAGGTAAAGACGGGTGCAGGTGGTGTCGAGCACTCGCTGTGGGGGGGAGTGCGACCTGCAAGAGTTCCTGGATTGACTTCCTGAGCTCCTCGACGTCACCTTTCTTCACGCACTCGCCAGTAGGGGGTGAGTCCCCCAGCTCATCGCTTCCAGCCATGAGACTTGCTCAGAGCTTTCCAAACTAGCTGCTTCCACACTCTCCGCACCATAATGTTGAAACCAGTAACCCGGTTTCGACGTTCGCAAGGGGGATGCAGCTAACCCTTACTTGACCTGAGCGAGACCCTTGACCAGTCACTAAGAATCGAAGAACCTTACCCTTGAAGAACACCTAAGATCACAAACGGACCCCTTAAGCTGCAGCGTGGAGGTCCCACCACATACCCGGAAGATCTTAGAGCGCTTCCCCTCCCAAGCCAATGCTGAGCCTGGGCACCTTGGAGGGCACTAAGAACCACCTCACCGTCAACCTTCGATGACAAGGGGAGGGGGGGGGGGGGGGGTGCTTGCTCAGAAGACCGCGCGAGGGAGGGGGTAGGAACCAACCCTTCCAAAGGTGCCCATGGGGGTCTATTTATAGACTTTCCCAAAAATGGACTGCGAATAGCCAAAAATGGACTGCGGACAACCGAAATCCTACTATCCACAGTCCGACCACGATCACGAACGGGCCACGCAGGAGGAGGGAGAGTGGGACTCGAGATACTCACTCCCCCTCTTGCCGGAGGTCCAAAACTGGTCTACTCGAGACCCCATTTACCCAAGAAGGGTGAGTGAGGCTCCCCCTACCCGCCCCCAAGAGGGTCGGTGTTGGGAAAATGATTTCTCTTAACCTCTGAAAATGAGTTAAATATGAATTCCAAGAAAGGAAAATCAAGGTAAGTAAATATGCGTCGAATAGTATTCGACGCAACGTCGAAGTTGTATCGACGTTCCTTTCAGAATGAGTCGAAGTAGCTCCAAGCAGAATTCGACGTATCCTATGTCAACGTAGCTCTGACTTCTAGTCGACGTATCTTGAGAAGTCGACGCACCCTAGTCGACGCACCTTCCTTATTCTCCTCTCGACGCCCTGCCAGGACGAATTCGACGCCTACGTCGAATAGTAATCGACGCACGTCGATTTCTATGATTAATTCAAAAATCGCCAGATCTCTTTCCTTCTTTCATAGATCTGATTTATATGGAATCAATTTATTCTTTATAGCCGTTCTGAATCATTCTTTCCTCTAATAGATTCTTGGCTAAATTGATTAAATCCTTTATGGACATTATTTGAAATCAGATTGAATACTTTCCTTCTATGGATATAACTGTTATGGAAATTTCTCTTTCTTTCTAATACTCTGCCTGCTAATTGATTACTCTCCTATAATGTTATTTTAATGAACAGAGCTATAAATAACAAGGTGGTCGGCAGAGAGCAACAAGAAGTGATCCACCATTTTTACATTATAAAGAATAAAAATTGAGAGATAGTGCATAAAGGATTTAATCAATTTAGCCAAGAATCTATTAGAGGAAAGAATGATTCAGAACGGCTATAAAGAATAAATTGAGAGATAGTGCTGCAGCAAAGATCAAGCTTCCATCTTCTCCTGCTTCTGAAGCCACTCTGCTGCATACTCTGATAGCTCTCACAAAAGAGAGAAAAGGGCTACAATCTCCTTCTCACTATAGAAGAGAGATTTTATTCACTACTTCTTGTGCTTCCAATCTTCTTGCTAGGAAGAAGATTCTTTCTTGTCTTTTTATTATCTCTCTTTCTTCTTTATCTTATTTTCACATATTATAAAAGAGTTCTTAGAATCTCTCTTCAAAAAATTCAGTTGTACTGGTTCTAAGAGTCTCCTTTTCAAAAGACTCAGTTGGTTCTAAGAGTCTCTTTGTCAAAAGACTCAGGGTGGTTCTAAGAGTCTCCTTATCAAAAGACTTAGTACAAGATAGTGAATTTCCTACCAAGGGGGCAGAAGAGTGGACTACCCAAAGTTTGGGGAACCACTATATTTCCTTGTGTTGTGCTGTGATTTCTTTTCTTGCATTTATTTTCTTTACTTGGTTAATTCTTGTTGGTGTGTGGGAAGCCTTAATCTGTGATCACCACATATAAATATATATATAAATATTAACTTTGCACAAAAATATTTTTAAATCTCTATTCATCCCCCCCTCTAGAGAATTCTAGTGAGGTTAACTGTGCACTTTCAATTGGTATCAGAGCCAGGTTGATCTAAAAAGGATAACTTCTTGATCAAAAAGATCCTACCTCCTATTTATATATATATATTTTTCAAACAATTATTTTTCACATGGCACAAATCAAAGATTATGCTTCCACCAGACCACCAATTTGCAACCTTGAAAAGTTTGCACTTTGGAAAACAAGAATTAGAATTTATTTAAACTCTATTGATGATGAATTGTTTAATGTTATCTTCACAGGTCCCCCCAAGCCATTCAGAAAAGACTCAAGTGGAAAAGTGACTGAAACACTTGCTCCAAAATCTGAGTGGACAGAGGAAGAAAAGAAAGCCCAAGGATATGATGCCAAGGCTATGAGTATCCTAGTCTCAACCCTCTCAGATGAAATCTTCCAAAAGATTACTGATTGTGAGTCAGCTAAGGAAGTATGGGAAGCTCTCACCAAAATGGTAGAGGGAAGTGTTGATGAGAAAAAGGATAGAAAGGCACTACTCATCTCTCAATATGAAAACTTTCAGAAGAAAGAAGGTGAAAGTGTTGCTGACATGTATGCCAGATTCAGCCTCATAGTGAATGAGTTGAGAACACTTGAAAAGGACATATCTCTCACTGAGATAAATGACAAACTGCTAACTTGCTTCCCTAGCTCTTGGGATTCAAGAATCTGGCCAACTAGAGACTCCAGAAGTCAAAGAGAAATTTCAACAGATGTCCTATTGGGCAAATTAAATTCTTATGAACATCTGTTGAAGACAAGAGCTGAGAAAGAAGAGAAAGAAAAGGCTCCTTCACTCTCAAAAGAAAAGAATATTGCATTGAAGGCTGTTGAAGGTGAACCCTCTACAAGTGATGAGGAGCTGATCAGCCTACTGGCCAGAAGGTTCAAGAAGTGGATTAAAACAGAAGGATCCAGAGGAAGAGACTCAAAAACCAGGTATAGCAAAACACCTACTAAAGAGATTATATGTTACTCTTGCAGGAAACCTGGACATATTGCACCTGAATGTCCTAAGGAGGTAAGCAAAAAGAAAGATCTGAAAAGAACAGATCTACAGAAGAAAAAGAAGAAAGAGAAAGGTCTCATTGCTCAATCATGGAGTGATTCAGAATCTGAAGAAAGCACCTCATCTGACAATGATCAAGAAGAGGCCAAGCTGGAGGAAACCTGTTTGATGGCCACTGAGAAGCCCAATGATACATCTATGATGTATCACATCTCCAGGCTGGTGTGGTACTTGGACAGTGGATGCTCCATGCACATGACAGGATGCAAAAATTTATTGATCAACTTTGAGGATAGACTTGGACCATCAGTGACCTTTGGAGACTCTAGCTGTGGCCAAACCAGGGGCTTTGGAGACTTCAAAGAAGGGAAAGTCACCTTCAAGAATGTGGCAGTAGTTAAAGGACTGAAGCACAATCTGATAAGTATAAGTCAGATATGTGAAAATGGTAAGTATGAGGTAAAATTCACCACACTACTCTGCCATATCATTGATATCAAGACTGGTGCCACAGTACTCAATGGAATTAGAAAAGGAAAAGTATATGTAGTGGACTTTAGCTCCTCACCCACAGAAGTCTGTTTATTCAACAATATTATTGATAAAAGTGACTTATGGCATAGGAGACTAGGTCATCTAAACTACAAAACCATTAGTAAACTAGCAAAGAATAACCTAGTTAGAGGCTTACCAAAGGGTAGGTACTCTAAGGATTCTCCATGCAGACCTTGCCAACTAGGAAAACAAACCAAATCATCCTTCAAACCAATTGGTAAGGATGACTCTCCCAGGGTCCTTTACTTACTACACATGGATCTCTTTGGTCCCATATCCACTCAAAGCTTAGGTGGAAAATCCTATACCCTAGTCATTGTGGATGACTATTCTAGATTCAGCTGGGTATTCTTTCTAAGGGCTAAGTCTGAAGCCCACAAGAATCTCTCAAGATTTATAAAACAAATTCAATCTGAACTCAATAGTCAGGTTTCCATAATTAGAAGTGATCATGGGACTGAATTTGAAAATCAGTTTATGAGTAGTTTCTGTGAAGATATAGGTATCAAACAAAGTTTTTCAGCCCCTAGAACCCCTCAGCAAAATGGAGTTGCTGAAAGAAAGAATAGAACTTTAATAGAATCAGGAAGGACCTTACTTGTAGAATCAGGTTTACCAAAAACTTTCTGGGCTGAAGCAGTCAACACTGCCAACTATGTTCTAAATAGAAGCCTAATACATAAAACTAAATCAAAAACTCCATATGAGCTCCTGAAAGGAAAAACACCCATAGTTAAATATTTTATGATCTTTGGATGTGCTTGTTTTATCCTAAATAATGGAAAAGATCATCTTGCCAAGTTTGACAAGAAATCTGATGATGGAATATTTCTGGGATACTCAGCATCTAGTAAAGCCTATAGGTGCTATAATAAGAGAACTCTTAAAATTGAAGAGTCTATGCACATTATATTTGATGAAACTAACATGCTGTTTAAGGGGGAGGGAACTCCCACCAGCACTTTTCCACAGGAAAGCAGCAGCATAGAAACACAGCTTGAACAACTAGTTCTAGAGAACACAAATAATGGAAAAGAAAACCAGATAGAGGAATCAATTGAAGAATCTGAACAAGAACATGAAGAAGATTCAGAAAAGAGCATTCAAAACCAACTCCCACAAGAGAACATGGTTCAGGAAGGCCAGGTGGAAAATGATTCTATCACCAATGAGGAAGAAGAACATCTGACAAGTCCAGGCAGGACAAGGGTCAAGTTGAAAGATCATCCACAAACTCAAGTAATTGGAGACCCCAATACAGGAGTAAGAACAAGACACCAGGTCTCCAATGGGATGATGCTCCAATGCTTCCTATCACAAGCTGAACCAAAGAAGTTTGAGGAAGCAAATTGTGATCCTCACTGGATTATGGCCATGCAAGAAGAGCTAGGCCAATTTGAGAGAAACAAAGTGTGGAACCTAGTTGAAAGACCAAGAAACTACCCTGTGATTGGTACAAAATGGGTATACAGGAACAAACTAGATTCCACTAGAGTAATTGTCAGGAACAAGGCAAGACTTGTAGCACAAGGATATAGACAAGAAGAAGGGATAGACTACAACCAGACCTTTGCTCCAGTAGCCAGATTGGAGGCAATCAGGCTCTTTCTTGCCTATGCAGCCTTCATGAAGATGAAAGACTACCAAATGGATGTTAAGAGTGCTTTTCTGAATGGTGACCTTCAAGAAGAGGTATATGTGGAGCAACCACCAGGTTTTGTTAATCCCTCTTCTCCTAACTTTATTTATAGACTTAACAAAGCACTATATGGTCTTAAGCAAGCACCTAGAGCTTGGTATGAAACTCTCTCCAATTTCCTCCTACAAAATTCCTTTGAAAGAGGAAAAGTGGACAAGACAATCTTTACTAGAACCCATAAAAACCAACTCCTCCTTGTTCAAATATATGTAGATGACATCATCTTTAGCTCAACTCATCCTAAACTGTGTAAAAGATTTGCTAATCTAATGCAATCTAAATTTGAAATGAGTAGTATGGGAGAACTCTCATATTTCTTAGGATTACAAGTAAAACAAAGTAGTGAGGGAATCTTCATCTCACAATCCAAATATACTAAAGAGGTAATTAAAAAGTTTGGTATGGAATCAACATCTACCATGAAAACACCCATGGCAACCAATGCCATTATAGAAAAAGATGATAAAGGAAAATCAGTAGATCAAAAGACTTATAGGGCCATCATAGGATCCCTTCTATATCTAACAGCTAGCAGACCTGACATCATGTTTGCCACTTGCATATGTGCTAGATTTCAGGTTGATCCAAAGGAATCCCATCTCACCTCTGTAAAAAGGATTCTTAGATACCTAAAGGGAACCCCTGAACTAGGTCTATGGTACTCAGCAGAAACCAACTTTGAATTAATAGGTTTCTCAGATGCAGATTATGCTGGATGTAGGGTTGATAGAAAAAGCACATCTGGCACTTGCCAATTCCTAAGTGACAGATTGATATCATGGTTTAGTAAGAAACAAACCTCAGTCTCAACCTCAACAGCTGAAGCTGAATACATAGCTGCTGGAGCTGTTGTTCACAAATCCTGTGGATGCAAAATCAGCTTCTTGACTAAAAATTGGAAATACATAACTCTAAGATCTATTGTGATAGCTCTAGTGCTATATCCATTGCATCCAACCCAGTCCTTCATAGTAGGACCACACATATAGAGATCAGACATCACTTCCTTAGAGACAATGTTGAGAAGGGTAAGATAATCTTAGAATATATTCCCACAGACAATCAAAGAGCAGACATCTTCACAAAACCCTTAGATGAAACTAAGCATAATTATTTCATTAACACCTTAGGAATGCTTGATGGTAGTCTATAACCACCATTGTTGTGAAATCTAAAAGAAATCAGGAAATATAAGACAGTATTTGAAGATGCGTCGAATACATATCGACGCATCGTCGAATACATATCGACGCATCGTCGAAACGAACTCAACGCTGGCGTTGATTTCTTCCGGGAAAAGTTACGTTGATAACGTATCGACGCACCGTCGAACTTATATCGACGCAGGGCTATGAACACGTCGACAGAACAGTAAGTGGACAAATCTCCACGGAGCGTCGACTCCATATCGACGCATATGTCGACATCCATTCGACGTAACGTCGACATCTGGTTACAATTAGAATCAAATCCTTACTTCCTCTTTTGACGATTGGATTACCTGATATACCTTGATTTCTGTTTCCTTTCTCGACGTTTCCCCTCCTTTTAATAATACCTCTTATTTCATAACATATACTCTCCTAAAACCCGCCAAAACTTCGTCTTCTACCTCTCTTTCTCTCTGCAACAATGGCACCAACTCCTGATCAATCGGCCCTCATCAAAACGATGAACGATGCTCTCGAACACCTAGTAAATGATTTCCAGAATCGCCTGAATCACTTCGCCGATGAATGTGCTGCCATGATCAACACATGTGCAGCCAAACTGGCAACCCTCTCTTCTTCTCTTCCTGAGCTTAATGCTCTCATTCAAGAATGTCCTCTGTTGCCAGAAAGGTTTAAATCCTTTTTGCAGGATATAAACCAGGGGGAGAATGGCTCCAGAAACCCACCTTGTCAGGTTCTCTATCTCTCTTAAAAGCTCAGGATTAATTTCCTTTTCAACTCTAAACATTATCTCTAAAGAGTCACACCAACCTCTTCTCTTATAATAGGCTCCAATCCTCTCCAATCACTCTGACTACACATTCAACAAATACTTTGGAGAGACCTCCTCTTATCACACTGAAGGAGATCATGCTGTGGATTCAGCATTTAGAACTGATGCCCCATATACTCAGGGGGAGCTTTCTGTGGTAAAGAACTCAGGAGTTCAGGGGGAGGAAGAAGCAGCCACCTCTGATGACTGGAAGGGACAGATGTGGACTGATGCACCCCTATGTGAAGAAGAATTTAAGCATCACTCTCCTGGCTTCTCTGCCAGTTTCATCAAACTGAAGACACCTCTACTTGAGGACATCCCTTCAGAAGAGCCTAGAAGAGACAAAACTCCCTCAGCAGAGATTACTCTACCAGAGATCATTCTGCCTTCTATTGCAGAACAAACTCTTTTTCTTGAGAAAGTTCCTTCTCCACCTAAAGAGAAAACTCCATCTCCCTCTCCTTCTCTACCTCTACCTCCACCTCAACTTCCTTCTCTACCTTCATCTCCACCTCTACCTCTACCTCCACCTCAACCTTCTTATCTACCTCCACTGCTACCTTTACCTCCTCCAATAGCAAAACTCACTAAGCAGATTCTACCTAGGAAAATTCTAGAAGGACAAATGGAAAGGAAAAGAGAAGCTATTCCCTACTGGCAAAACTTCTCCAAAGAAGAAAGGAAAGAGAATGCAAAAGAAAAGAAGTATAGAAAAGCATGTGAGGAAATAAAAAGATCTGAAAAGATGCCTATTATCACTCCTAACAGCCCTGCGAAGGAGTACCATGACACTGACATGGAAAAGAGGCATGAAGAGATAAGAGAAAGAGAACTGTATGAATATGAAGCAGCTAGGAAAGAAGTGGAAGATAAAAGGAATGCCTGGATAGAAAAGATCAACAGTGGAATGACCAAGGAACAAAATCTTGCTGAATCTTCTGTCAAAATTCCAAAGAAGTTGTTTGATATTGAAGCTTATCAAAAGAAAAACCCTCAGGCAGAGGTCATCCTAGAGAAAGGCCAAAAGCACAAGAGGGGTGTAGGGTGTACAGAAGATACTTACATTCCCTACAAGAAGCCCAACAGACCTGTAAAATTAGACAAGTGGCATGCCTCACCCTAGAAAGGGAAAGGAAAAATGGCTGAGATTCCTGAGAAGCAGCAATCAGAAAAGAAAACAAAATATAGGCCCAAGGTTGGTAGCAAGAGACCACCTGAGATCAAGCCTACTGAAAAGAAAATTCAAAACATTACAATTGAGATGATTGATGAAAAGGCAGCAATCATCATCAGCAAAGGCTACTCCATAAATGACACTATCCCTGATGGTGATAAACTCTTGGAAAAATTGCATACAATCATCAGGAATGTCTAGGAACGACCTGATAGAGCCAGGGGCTACATTTTTGATGCTATTGAAAACTTATCTAGGAAACTTTATTCTGCTTTTGTCAACTTCATGTACAGAAAGAAGTTTCTGGTTTAATTCTTGTGAAAGACAAATGCTTGTCATATGCTTTCTTATTCTAATTGTTTAATATATTTCTTATCTTTACAAATGCTGTGAAGTATTAATTATATGCTTTTTCTCCTATAGGGTTAAGACAAATATGGGGAGATTGTTGGGAAATTGATTTCTCTTAACCTCTGAAAATGAGTTAAATATGAATTCCAAGAAAGGAAAATCAAGGTAAGTGATAGGAAAATTATTTTCCAAAAACTTGATAAGAAAATAATTTTACGAAATTGCTAGAGGCAAGCGCACCTATCGCGTGTAGTATATATATGATAAAAATATCATAACATAGTCATATTAGTCCTGGGTCCCGTCGAGTATTGTTACTTCGAGAAAACTGCTATTGTTTTATCGGAGTAACAATACTCGACGGGACCCAGGACTAATACGACTATGTTATGATATTTTTATCATATATATACTACACGCGATAGGTGCGCTTGCCTCTAGCAATTTCGTAAAATTATTTTCTTATCAAGTTTTTGGAAAATAATTTTCCTATCAAGTTTTTGGCGCCGTTGCCGGGGATCCTTCGTCGATATTGCGAAAAGAGTTTACGTTATTGATTTTATCGTCTTCAAAAAATCAAAAAAATTAAAAAACCCCCAAAACCAAAAAAATATATGTTCTTCCTTTTCATTAAGCCTTAATTTGTAAATATATAAAATTAAAAACAAAAAAAAAATATATGTTCTTTCTTTATATGCCTATAAGAAAATCCAAAAAAATGATAGGATTTCTATTTTGTTTTTCATTAAAGTTTTTATATGCATATTTGAAAACATATTATTTCAAATTTCAAAATGAAAAATAATAATGAAAAACTTTATAATCAAAATCAAAATGAATTCTAGGAATTTTGAGATAGGACAATAGATCGTTTTCTCGAAGTAGGATTACTCGACAGACCCGAAAGGGGATTTTTGTCGATATTTTGAAAAGAGGAAACCCCGTTGCTTTTACTTTATTATTTCTACTTTTTCTTCCTTGCTTTTCATCTTAAAGCTTTTCTTTATTAATTTCGTTTTTTTTCTTATGTTTTAATATAACTTTAAATATGTGTATTTTAAATGATGATGAAAACATAAGTAGAAAACTCCAAAAATATATATGGTTTTACTCTATATATATATTTCATGCTTTTTGTAAATATTGAAAAAAACCAAAAATCATAAGAAAAAAAAATCACTTTGTTTTTCTCTTTTCTTGTTCTTATTATTTTTGTTTCTTTTTTAGTATCATTATGTATATATTTGTACATATAAGAAAATCCAAAAAAAAAAAATTTTTACTTAATGTATTTTTATTTTCCTTTGTTTTTGTTCTTTTCTTTTTATCCCTTATTTTTACTTTAGTATTAATATGTATATATGTAATAAAATTAAAAATCTAAAAAAAATTTATTATGATAAAAACTTATCTTAGAAAAATTCAAAAAAATTAATATAACTATATTTTCTTTTTGTAAATATGTTTCTTGTTTCATTCATATTTTCATTTGTGTATTAATACATATTTTTATCATGATAAAAAGAAAATCCAAAAAATAATGATAATGAAAATATTAAGTTGAGAAATCCAAAAAAAAAAATGTTTTGTTTCTTTCCTCTTTTTTTTACTTTGTTTTCTTTCTTAAGTTTCTTTTATTATTACTTATTTAGTTTTATTTTGTATATAAATATGCAAGAAAAAAAATATGATTTCTATTTTATTTTCATTAAGCTTATTTATGCATATTTAAACAAAACAAAATAATACTCTAACTAAAATAACAAAATAATGAAAAACTTTGAAAAATAAATCTTAAAGAATTTTTGGAATTTTTGAGATAGAATAATAGGTAGTTTTCTGGAAGTAGGATTACTCGGCAGACCCGCGAGGGGATTTTTGTCGATATTTTGAAAAGGGAAACCCTATTACTTTTATCCTTGGATTTCACTTCTTCTTCTTTGTTTTTTATTTTAAAGCTTCTCTTTATTTTTCTTATTTTTATTAAGTATAAAGGTTTTTATAAATATGCATATTTTAAAAATGATGAAAATGTATTTAGAAAACTTCAAAAAAATATATAGTTTTACTTTATATATTTCATTCTTTTTGTAATATAGAAAAAAATAATAATAATAAATGTTTTCTATTTACTTTGTTTTTCCCTTTTTTTTGTCCTTATTATTTTTGTTCTTTTTTTTATATATTAAGTATCATTATGTTTATAAATGTATATATTTAAGAAAAGTCCAAAAATGATGACAAAAAAATTATATATATATATAATTTTGCTTTATTTATATGTTTTATTTTTTGTAACTTAGAAAAAATAAGAAAAACAAATAAAAAACTTATATATATATAGTTTTGCTTTATTTATATGTTTTATTTTTTGTAACTTAAAAAAATAATAAAACAAACATAAAAAAACTTATAATTATATACATATATGTATATAATATAATCTCTTTTTTTTATCCCCCCCCCCTTTTTTTTGTAAATAACCCCTTTATTATTATGTTTTAACATCTTTTGCAGGTAATTATTCTGGTTATCCCGTCTCCAAAATAGGGGCGTGCTTTTTCCCCCTGCTTTTTCCCCCCTTATATTTTCTTTTACCTCTTTTTCATGCTTTTGTACATATATACAATTGTTCCTCATACTTACTTCAACATTGGGGACAATGTTGATTTTAAGTATGGGGGTATGGTATGTTTTCAAAAACAAAAATATAACAAAATAAATAAAATAGCAATTTGTTACAACATAAAAAAGCTATTTGTTATAACATAACAAAATTTGTTATGACATAATAAATTTATGTTGCAACATCTTTGTCCCTCCTTTTATTTTTCATTTCTTTTTGTAAAATTTTAATATGTAACAAAATCAAAAAAATCCAAAAAAATTTATTAAATAACTTAAAAAAAAACACCAAAAAATTATTATACACGTTTTATTTTTATATTTTTGTTTGTATATAAATATCCATATTTGAAAATAAATCAAAATCCAAAAAAAATGATGAAAATATGTACTTAAAAATTTGTTATAACAAAATTCATTTTGTCATAACACCAAAAAAATTTATATAAATTTTTATTTTCCTTTCTTTCTCTTTCTTTTTCTTTTTTAGTATTAATGTACATATTTTTAATAAAATTAAAAAACCAAAAAATTATGATGAAAAATTTCTTAGAAAAAACCAAAAAAATATGTTGTATGTATTTTTACTTTTCTTAATTTTTCTTCTTTCCTTTTTTCTTTGTTTTTATTAAACTATTTAAATGTATATTTTTGTTATAACCAAAATAAAAAAATCAAAAAAAAATTTGATGAAAAAAAAATATATTACAAAAAACCAAAAAAATATTTGTATGTATTTTTGCTTTTCTTAATTTTCTTCTTTCTTTTTGTTACTTTGTTTTTATTAAGTATTTATATATGTATTTTGTTATAAAAAATCAAAAAAATCAAAAAAATAAAAAAAAAATATCATATCTTAAAAACTCCAAAAAAAAAAATTTGATGAAAAGAAAAACTTATCAAAAAAAAAAAAACCCCAAAAATAGAATAAAAACCCCTACTTAGCTTTTTTGTTATTTCCAAGGCTATGTAGAGTTTATCTTTAAGCGTTTTCACTAATTTTGATTTGCTAAAACCATTTTATTTGCATCATAGTTTGTAAATTTAAATCAAGGAATTTTGGTAGTAAAGAATTTCTTGTGATTTTAATTTAATTTGAGAACAAAACTTTTAGCACTACCTCGAGTTAACCCTAAATAGATTCGTTTTTGTATTATATTGGCAAACCATCTTTAGATTCAATTATTCTAACTCGAACTTGTGAAACTTTAGGAATGTTCTAATCTACTAAATTTTGCTCTCAAATACTCTTTTATTACTCTAGTTTTTCTTTTGAAACCCTCACCCCTTTAGCTTGGCATAAAAAGTAAAAGAAGACGTTTTAAAAGAAATCCTGTGTCAATGGGAATAAAAAGATTCCGTAAACACAGGCACCCAATATTGTTAAAAGAAATCTCGTGTCAATGGGAATAAAAAATTAAAATTTCGTAAACACGGGCATTGGGTTAAGTTTAAAATGATTTCAATTATCCCCCGTAAACCAACACTGGGAACCAAAGCTAAACCACCAAAATGGTGGGGTGAGAGGATTAAAATCCATCACCCCAAAATCCAAGCACTCTTCTTTGCCAAAGCTTTCTTTCTTCCCCTACCCCTTAGCCACTAAAATTGTAAGCTAGATTTTAATTTAAAAAGTTTGCGAGAGCATAATTAGTAGGTTTTATTTATTCTTAAAAATTTTCTTAAAAAAGTTAAAGTTTTATATAATTCTATTCTAATTAAAAGGCGCCAAAAACTGCAATATTCGACGCTATTTAACTAACTTTAGAAGTTTCGCTAAAACTTTTTCGCTCTTTTTTTAAATTATCTTCACAATTTAGGACTTACCTCTTTAAATCTCCTAAATTTATTTCGATCCCACTTTTGATTAAATAAAATTTTTAGTAAATTAGAAATTTTATTAACGTCTTATAGGTATCCCTTACTTTTACTCTGGAATAGCAAAAGCTTAAGTATAGGGGTGTTTGATAAATAGAAAATATACGCATTTTTCTATATAGTTTTTAGTATAGTTTTAATTAAATTTGTAAATAATATATGTAAATTAATGAATAAAATGTTTGTTTTTGCTATTTTTGTTTTTAACTTAGTTTTATTTTCATTTTATAAAATTTCTGTAATTTTGTTAAGTCACGCCCTCGGACACGCCCATGTCCAAGGGCGTGTTCAATAATTTCTGATAATTTTCATTTCTGTCTTTTTTTCCAGCTCAAACATCAAGTCACGCCCTCGGACACGCCCGTGTCCAAGGGCGTGTTCAATAATTTCTGATAATTTTCATTTCTGTCTTTTTTCCAGCTCAAACATCAAGTCACGCCCTCGGTCACGCCCGTGACCGAGGCCGTGTACTTGGTCACGCCCGTGTTGGATGTTCAGCCAGAATTCGAGCCCAAATGTCAATGTCACACCCAATGTCATGGCCGTGATCTAGTCACGCCCGTGACCGAGGCCGTGACTCAACAAAGCTTCCAGAAAACCAAAGGACACGCCAGGTGTCATGCCCAGTTCAAGCTCAAGCCTGCCGACATCGAACACGCCCGTGTTCCTTAGAACACGCCCGTGTACTACCAAAGTCGCCGATCAAACCTTCTAGATGCCATCCTGGATCCAGCTATTTTGGCTATTCGCACCCCAAGCCGTGTCACGCCCTCAGACACGCCCGTGACCGAGGGCGTGTAATTCCAAAATTTTGCCTATAAATAGAGGCCGACCCCCTCATCAATTCCCCCTCTTGGAACCTCTTGGAACCTCTTGGAACATCTTGGCTCCTAATGGATTGCCCTTTTTGGGTGATCTTCCACAATATTTTGTCCACTTTTTGTATTTTTTATTTTCTTTTTTAATTAGGTGTTTATTTTATTTTGTCCACTTTTTGTAATATTTTGTCCACTTTTTTAATTAGGTGTTTCTTTTTAATATTGTGGAAGATCACCCAAAAAGGGCAATCCATTAGGAGCCAAGAGGTTCCAAGAGGTTCCAAGAGGTTCCAAGAGGTTCCAAGAGGTTCCAAGAGGTTCCAAGAGGGGGAATTGATGAGGGGGTCGGCCTCTATTTATAGGCAAAATTTTGGAATTACACGCCCTCGGTCACGGGCGTGTCTGAGGGCGTGACACGGCTTGGGGTGCGAATAGCCAGAATAGCTGGATCCAGGATGGCATCTAGAAGGTTTGATCGGCGACTTTGGAAGTACACGGGCGTGTTCTGAGGAACACGGGCGTGTTCGATGTCGGCAGGCTTGAGCTTGAACTGGGCATGACACCTGGCGTGTCCTTTGGTTTTCTGGAAGCTTTGTTGAGTCACGGCCTCGGTCACGAGCG
Organism: Dactylorhiza incarnata; assembly: GCA_033032865.1. Classification (NCBI taxonomy): domain Eukaryota; kingdom Viridiplantae; phylum Streptophyta; class Magnoliopsida; order Asparagales; family Orchidaceae; genus Dactylorhiza; species Dactylorhiza incarnata. The sequence continues at coordinate 2,170,350 of JAWHQI010000067.1, forward strand.
TGACTAGATCACGGCCGTGACATTGGGCGTGACATTGACATTTGGGCTCGAATTCTGGCTGAACATCCAACACGGGCGTGACCAAGTACACGGCCTCGGTCACGGGCGTGACCGAGGGCGTGACTTGATGTTTGAGCTGGAAAAAAGACAGAAATGAAAATTATCAGAAATTATTGAACACGCCCTTGGACACGGGCGTGTCCGAGGGCGTGACTTGATGTTTGAGCTGGAAAAAAAGACAGAAATGAAAATTATCAGAAATTATTGAACACGCCCTTGGACACGGGCGTGTCCGAGGGCGTGACTTAACAAAATTACAGAAATTTTATAAAATGAAAATAAAACTAAGTTAAAAACAAAAATAGCAAAAACAAACATTTTATTCATTAATTTACATATATTATTTACAAATTTAATTAAAACTATACTAAAAACTATATAGAAAAATGCGTATATTTTCTATTTATCAGTAAGTAAATATGCGTCGAATAGTATTCGACGCAACGTCGAAGTTGTATCGACGTTCCTTTCAGAATGAGTCGAAGTAGCTCCAAGCAGAATTCGACGTATCCTATGTCGACGTAGCTCTGACTTCTAGTCGATGTATCTTGAGAAGTTGACGCACCCTAATCGACGCACCTTCCTTATTCTCCTCTCGACGCTCTGCCAGGACGAATTCGACGCTTACGTCGAATAGTAATCGACGCACGTCGATTTCTATGATTAATTCAAAAATCGCCAGATCTCTTTCCTTCTTTCATAGATCTGATTTATATGGAATCAATTTATTCTTTATAGCCGTTCTGAATCATTCTTTCCTCTAATAGATTCTTGGCTAAATTGATTAAATCCTTTATGGACATTATTTGAAATCAGATTGAATACTTTCCTTCTATGGATATAACTGTTATGGAAATTTCTCTTTCTTTCTAATACTCTGCCTGCTAATTGATTACTCTCCTATAGTGTTATTTTAATGAACAGAGCTATAAATAACAAGGTGGTCGGCAGAGAGCCACAAGAAGTGATCCACCATTTTTACATTTGAAAAAGAGGAAGAGCTCCCAAGTGAAAAGAGAAAATTGAGAGATAGTGCTGCAGCAAAGAGCAAGCTTCCATCTTCTCCTGCTTCTGAAGCCACTCTGCTGCATACTCTGATAGCTATCACAAAAGAGAGAAAAGGGCTACAATCTCCTTCTCACTATAGAAGAGAGATTTTATTCACTACTTCTTGTGCTTCCAATCTTCTTGCTAGGAAGAAGATTCTTTCTTGTCTTTTTATTATCTCTCTTTCTTCTTTATCTTATTTTCACATATTGTAAAAGAGTTTTTAGAATCTCTCTTCAAAAAATTCAGTTGTACTGGTTCTAAGAGTCTCATTTTCAAAAGACTCAGTTGGTTCTAAGAGTCTCCTTGTCAAAAGACTCAGGGTGGTTCTAAGAGTCTCCTTATCAAAAGACTTAGTACAAGATAGTGAATTTCCTACCAAGGGGGTAGAAGAGTGGACTAGCCAAAGTTTTGGGAACTGATATTTATTTTTGCGGTTTTGAAATTTTAGTGAAGGGTTGAGATTTTCTCCAAAACTATATCTGATAAAGGCAAGTGTACCTTATCGTCTATAGTATAGGATATTAAGAAATACCAAGGTCGTATTCCACGGGGCGCGTTGAATACTTCTACTTTGAGGAAAGTCACTATTATCTTATCTAATGATATTTTGGGGTTTTGGTTCTTAGCTAAAAAAAGAGAAATTGCAAGCTAAATTAAGGGTTTAGATGATGATAAAAGAGGCTAGTACTCAATCAAAAGTCACCTTGGAGTGAGAAAAGACAAGTAAAAAGAAATTAAATCTAATTCCGTTTAAATTGAACTACTTGACCGTGGAGGTTCCCGAAGCTCGAACATGCCTCTCTCGAGGTTAATGCCCAACTAAGATTAGGAAAAATCAACCGGACTCTCGTCCTATAATCGATTACCTAAAACTTGCTTTACGAGGTGAACCCCACTATTGGATTTGACTCCAATCCGGGAGATTTACGTCATCCTCTCTCGAGGGGTGCGTGCAACTCTCTTTACCCTTGAGTGATCGATTCATACTTTGAGCCTCTCGGCTAACTAAATATGAAAACTTAAGCGAAAACCATATATCGAAAGTATGGCCTCACTAATTAAAAATCAAGGATAATTCAAGTGTTTATAAAAACGGAAAAAGAAAACTTTAGAAAATCATAACTTGTCTAACTCATCCTCGGATCATTTTGATCGAGTACTAATGAGGATTAGTTAATCATGGTGGAGGGGGAAGAGGAAAAAAAATAAAAATGCATATTAAGAAACTTTAGCTAAGGAGGAGACAAAATAAAGAGAACAAACTATTTTTTATTTAAATGAAAAACTATTACAAGACTTAAGAAAGGAAATTGCAAGCTAGGAAAAACAAGATTACAAGCTTAAACTAGACTATTGCACTAAAGGAAGGCTAATACATTGCATTAGAAAAGGAAGAGAGCATGAAAATAAAGAGACATGAACATGAACATGAAAAAGGAAAACTACTCAAGATTGGCTCCAGCAGCACCTTCCCCACTCCAAAATTCTGAACTTTGAACTCAAGGAGAGCCTCTGAATTTATAGGCAAAATTTTCAAGTTACACGCCCTCGGTCACGGGCGTGTCCAAGGGCGTGTAATCACTGTAACATTGGATCCGGCAGCGGCGTGGGCTTGGCGTGACGGCGGGAGAAAATCGGACATGTCACGGGCGTGACATATGGGTCACGGGCGTGACTTAGGACGGCTTCTTTTAATGCGGCATGGGCTAGGCAGACCGCGCGGCGGCGTGCTTGGATCACGCGGGAAGGTCACGGGCGTGACTTTGGTTCACGGGCGTGACTTTGGTTGACTTCTCAACGGCAACTTCTCGTCTCGACGGCAGCTCCACGCGGCAGATTCTAATATTACACGCCCATGGTCACGGGCGTGACTTTGGGTCACGGGCGTGACCTGGGGCGTGACTGGGTGTGGACTAGCTCAACAGCACGGCATCGACCTGGACTGGTCTACAAGTTACACGCCCTTGGTCACGGGCGTGACCGAGGGCGTGTAATGCAATATTTTCCCAATTTGTCCAAAAATCTGCAAATATTAAAATTAGGCTAAGTTAGAATCAAAATTACAAAAAGAACTACTTATAACCTAAATTTGACATAAAATAGAGAATTCATATTAAATATTTACAAGATTTTCTATTAAAAAGTTATAAAAATACTACTTATCAAATACCCCCATACTTGAGGTTTTGCTATTCCAGAGCAAAAGTGTGAGACTTTATTTATAAGACATCCTTAAAAAAAAATTTTAATTTAAAACTAAAATTTCATTTAACCAAAAGTTAAGTTAAGAGTAAATTCAAGGGGGAGTTAAGTCCTAAATTATGATGATGATTTGAAAAGAGGGAAAAATGTTTAGGCAATAACTTCTCAAGAAAATTAAGTAGTTTGACAAGATTGTAGAAATTATAAAACTAAATTAAATTAAAATTATAAGAACTCTATCTTAAAAGAATCTTAAGGAAAAGTAAATTACTAAATATTGCTCTCTCCATAATTTTCAACTAAAACTAGAACAATGATAATTGGCTAAGGGTGATTTCATAGAATTTGGCATAAGAAGAGAAATTTTTGAATGGAGGAAATGGAATTTATCATGAAATTTCCCCTTTTTTTTTTCTTTTCTCTCTTTTTTTTTTCTCTTCTAATAAAAACCCAAAATGTATATGGTTTAGGAGTAATGAATTTTATCCTCTTACTCCATGCCATATAATCTTTTCAAATATTTTGGGTGCATATGTTTTAGGGAATAATGAATTTTATCCTCTTATTCCCATGACATATGATCTTTTAATACACATTTTTTTTATGCCATCAAAGGGGGTAGGGTAGGGGAAAAATAAATCTAGCTAGTTTTAAATCATATTGAGAGCAAATTCTAGTAAAATTAAAATTCCTAAGATCTAAGAAGTTAGAAGAAAGTATAATTGAAATCTAAAGAGGTTTAGGAAATTTACTACAAAATGAAGCCATTTAAAAATAAAAAGAGAAGTCATGCTAACAAAATTCTCTAATCAATTTAAAATCATAAGATGATTCTTAAATCAAGATTACCTCAAATTTAAAATTAACAAACTATGATAAGCAAAATTTTAGCCAATTAAAAACTTAAACATGCTTATAAACATTCTCAACTAGATTTCTAAGAAATCACAAAAACAACAAGGAGGGAAATAAGAATTTTTTTGAATTTTTGATATTATCTTTTTTTTTTTGAATTTTTCTCATTAAAAACTATTTACAAAGAAAGGAAACTAGATTTAAAACTTAACAAATTTTTTTGCAAGTCTTGGACTTCCCAAGGGCTACCCGGTGAAGGGTTCGCAAGGTACTAGGAGGTGTGATGGGATAAAATCCCAAACGTCCCTTTCCAAGATTTAAATTTTTCTGTTTTCTATTTTTTTTTTGAGTTTTGGGTTTTACAAGTGCTAAAATAGAAGAAAAACATAAGAAAATATATATATATTTTTTTTTTTTTTTGAAAATTTTCTAATTTAACAACTATTTACAAGAATTTACAAAGGGCTATTTACACCCCCATACTTAAAGTTAAACATTGTCCCCAATGTTTAAAAATAAGTATGAAGTAGGAAAAGATAAAAAAAAAAAAAAAATGCAAAAACGAAAGAAGAGAAGGAAAAAGGGCTTCCCTGATTTTTTTGAAGCTTTTGTGGGGAAGCCGCGATTACCTGCAAAAGTTGTTAAAGCAGAAAAGAAGAGACAAGAGAAAATAACAAAAGATAACTTTGGGGTGCCTCCCAAAAGCGCTTTGTTTAAGGTCGCGTAGCTTGACCCACTTGCCGATTATGTTATATGATGAAGAAAAATCGCATCACTCTTGTCATTAGGTACGTCTCCCGGAAGATACAATTTAAGGCGGTGCCCGTTAACTTTGAAGGAGCCTTTTTCCGGGTGGGAAATTAGGATTGTCCCATAGGACCAAACCTCTTTAACAATAAAGGGTCCGGACCATCGGGATTTTAATTTTCCCGGAAAAAGGCGAAGGCGAGAATTATAAAGGAGGACGAGATCGCCCGGCGAAAAAGTTTTCGGAAATTTTATATGTTTATCGTGATAAAACTTTGTTCGCTCCTTATATAATTTATTGCTCTCATACGCATTCGCTCGCCATTCATCTAACTCGTTTATTTGAAACTTCCTTTGTTCACCCGCTAAAGTGGAATCGAGATTTAAAAATTTAAGCGCCCAAAATGCGCGGTGTTCTAATTCGACCGGAAGGTGGCAAGCCTTGCCATAGACCATTCGATATGGTGTACAACCGATAGCGGTCTTGTACGCCGTACGATAGGCCCAAAGCGCGTCATCGAGCTTTATTGCCCAATCCTTCCGATTAATAGAAACCGTTTTCTCTAAAATTCGCTTTAATTCTCGATTAACCACTTCGACTTGGCCGCTCGTTTGTGGGTGATATGCAGTGGATAGTTTGTGCGTGACACCATATTTTGCTAAAGTTTTTGTGAATTGAGTATTGCAAAAATGGGTGCCCCGATCACTCACAATAGCGCGCGGAGTGCCAAATCGAGAAAATAATTTTTTTAAAAAGTTAACGACGACTCGCGCATCGTTGGTGGGGAGAGCTTGCGCTTCCGCCCACCTTGACACGTAGTCGACCGCCACTAGAATATACTTATTTGAAAATGAAGGAGGGAGAGGACCAACGAAATCAATGCCCCAAAGATCGAAAATCTCGCATTCTAAGAAAATATTTTGGGGCATCTCATCCCGGCGAGAGATGTTGCCCGACCGCTGGCAGCTGTCGCAAGTACTCACAAGGGTGTGAGCATCTTTGAAGAGCGTGGGCCAATAAAAGCCTGCCTCCAGCGCCTTCCTCGCGGTTCGGTTCGAATGATAATGACCACCGGATGGTCCCTCGTGACAATGTCGTAAAATTTTAAGACCCTCCTTACTCGAGACGCATCGTCTCACCACTTGGTCTGCGCATACACGGAATAAAAAGGGATCCTCCCAAAAGTAATTCTTTAAATCAGAAAAGAATTTCTTCTTTTTCTGACTCGAGAATTCTTTTGGCAAGACCCGGGCTACTAAATAGTTAGCCAGATCTGCAAACCAGGGGGTAGACGACGTATTAATATCTTCGAGAGCGAGGAGGCGCTCTTCGGGAAATTTATCATCGATGTCAGATTCTATCAAAACTTCCGAGGCGGGGTTTTCTAAACGGGAGAGATGATCGGCCGCCAAGTTTTCGGCTCCTCTTTTGTCCCGGATCTCTAAGTCAAACTCCTGCAAGAGGAGGATCCATCGCAAAAGACGAGGCTTGGCGTCCGATTTGCTTAAAAGATACCTAAGTGCGGAGTGATCCGTGAAGACAATAACTTTTGAGAGGGTGATATATGACCTAAACTTATCGAAGGCAAAAACGATCGCTAGAAGCTCCTTTTCGGTTGTGGTGTAATTTGCTTGTGCCGACGTGAGTGTTTTGCTCGCATAATAAATAGGGTGGAAATACTTACTCACCCGTTGGCCTAAAACGGCACCAACCGCAATGTCACTCGCGTCGCACATGATTTCAAAAGGAAGCGACCAATCCGGCGCGACTAGAATCGGGGAGTTTATAAGTTTCTCTTTGATGAGTTTAAAAGCCAAATGGCATTCATCGCTAAAAATAAACGAGGATTCTTTTTCAAGAAGGTGGGTTAACGGCTTTGTGATTTTTGAAAAATTCTGTATAAAGCGCCGATAAAACCCCGCGTGGCCTAGGAAACTACGAATAGCTTTTACGTTTGTTGGAGGGGGAAGTTTTTCAATCACTTCGATCTTGGCCTTATCGACCTCGATCCCCATGCCCGAAATTTTATGACCAAGGACTAGCCCTTCCTTGACCATAAAATGGCATTTCTCCCAATTAAGTGCTAAATTCGTTTCCTCGCATCGCTGCAACACGCGCTCAAGATTTTTTAAACAATTTTTAAATGAATTTCCGAACACGGAAAAGTCGTCCATAAACACTTCCATCACCTCCTCTACTAACTCATCAAATATTGCCAGCATACATCTTTGGAATGTAGCTGGCGCATTACAAAGACCAAATGGCATCCTTCGATAAGCGAAGGTGCCAAAGGGACAAGTGAAAGTGGTTTTCTCTTGGTCCTCGGGCGAAATCGGTATTTGAAAATATCCCGACAAACCATCGAGAAAACAGTAGTAGGAGTGACCTGAAAGGCGCTCTAAAATTTGATCGATGAATGGTAGGGGGAAGTGATCCTTACGGGTGGCATCATTTAGTTTTCGGTAATCGATGCACATCCGCCAACCCGTAACAGTACGGGTTGGGATCAACTCGTTATTCTCATTAGCTACTACCGTAATGCCACCTTTCTTTGGTACGACTTGTACTGGGCTAACCCAAGTACTATCCGATATCGGGTAGATAATTCCCGCGTCCAATAGTTTGATCACTTCGGCCTTAACGACTTCTTTCATGTTAGGGTTTAGCCGTCGTTGAGGCTGGACCGAATTTCGGGAATTATCTTCGAGGAAGATTTTATGAGTGCAGAAGGAAGGGTTTATACCCTTTATATCCGAAATTTGCCACGCAATTGCGTGGCGGTGCTTTCTTAAGACAATAGCCAACTCGGAAATTTCTGAGTTGCTAAGTTCGGATGAAACGATGACGGGTAGCTTCGACTCTTTTTCTAAAAATAAATACTTAAGGTGAGGGGGAAGTTGCTTTAGTTCCAAAACGGGTGGCTCTTCATAAGATGTTTTGATTTTTAATTTTTCTAAAAATAGTGGTTCGGGTGGTGTGAAACGAGTGACTTCTTCTTCTTCCAGACAAAAGAGCTCGGCGAACTCGGACTCGTGACTCGAGGTGGAGACTAACTCGGGAGGGGAATCGAATTCCCAACACTCTTCCAGGTAAAAACATGAATCGTCGTTTTCTAATGTGTTCCGCATCGAGGAATTTATTCCGAAAGAAACTTCATCATCTCCAACCCGAAGGAGGAGCTTTCCGTTACTTACGTCAATAATGGCGCGGGAGGTGGCAAGGAAGGGGCGGCCGAGTATGAGGGGTACTTCGGCATCCTCTTCGATGTCAAGAATGACAAAGTCCACCGGGAAGATGAACTTGTCGACCTTGACGAGCACGTCCTCCACTATTCCTACCGGATATTTTAAAGAGCGATCCGCTAATTGAATACTCATTCGAGTGGGGCTTGGATTTCCTAGACCTAGTTTCTTAAATAATGAAAAAGGCATGAGATTGATACTTGCTCCCAGATCCGCTAAAGCGTGTTTTACTAACGAATTGCCAAATAAACACGGGATGGAAAACCGTCCCGGGTCATTCACTTTTGTAGGCAATTTGTTGAGTACAACCGCGGAGCATTCTGCGTTCAAAGAAATGTGCGAAATATCTTCTAATTTTTTCTTATTGGAGAGCAACTCCTTAAGATATTTCGCATATTTAGGCATTTGAGAGATAGCCTCGCAGAAGGGTACATTAATGTGGATTTGCTTTAAAATATCTAAAAACTTTTTATAATTCTTTTCGGCGCTCTCGCTTTTAAACTTAGATGGATACGGAACATTAGAAGTAGAAGCGCGCGGAGCTAACGTAGTAGGTAAAATTGAAGATAAAATAGGAGGAAGAGGAGGAGAGGAAGTTACCATGGGTTCGTCCTGCTTAGAAGCCACCTCCTTCCCGCTTCGGAGTGTAATCGCGTTTGCGCTCTCCCTTGGGTTGGGCTCCGTGTTTCCCGGAAGGGCTCCTTGCGGTCGCTCGGAGATTATCTTTGCTAGCTGGCCCACTTGGTTCTCTAAATTTTTGATCGATCCGGTGAGGTTCCGGATGTTCGCTTCAGTTGTAGCAACATATTTTGCAAAAACCTCTTCAAGCGGAGAGGGTTTTTGCTGTTGCGGTGGAAAACCGGGTGGATTAAAATTTTGAGGGGGAGTTAAATTGAGAAGTTGATTTGGAGGTTGATTTAAATTTAAGGGACGCTGAGCATTTCCTTGATTGCTCCATGAGAAGTTCGGATGATTCCTATAACCCGCATTGTAGGTGTTATTATACGGAGCGGTGTTCGGGTTATAGGAAGGCCGAGGTGGATTTCCCATGTAATCAACTTGCTCTTCAAGTAAAATATTATTAGCCCAAGGAGGAGTGGCGGAGGAAGCAGACATCTCCGCCACTTGCTTTGTTAAGCGCTCAACTTGTAAAGCCAAATTTGCGTTAGCGTCTATTTCAAAAATTCCGGCCGGCTTATTAGGCCGCGCTCGGGGCATGTTCCATTGATACGCATTTGTGGCCATCTCTTCGAAAAGCTCTTGAGCGGCGATCGGGGTTTTGTTATTTAATGTCCCCCCGGCGGCCGCATCAATCATTTGCCTCGTTTGGAGATTTAAGCCATTATAAAATATTTGCACTTGTTGCCAAGTGGCAAGTGCGTGGTGAGGGCATCGACGCAAAAGCTCCTTGAAGCGCTCCCATGTATCATAGAGAGTCTCCGAGTCGATTTGCATGAACGATGCAATATCCGTGCGTAATTTAGCGGTCTTTGAAGGCGGGAAATATTTATTAAGAAATTTTTCCGCCATTTCGGCCCATGTAGTGATGGATCCCCTTGGTAGGGAGCCCAGCCACTGCTTGGCCTTAGACCGCAGAGAGAAAGGAAAAAGACGTAATCGAATGGCATCATCGGTGACGCCATTGATCTTAAAAGTGTCGCAAATTTCAAGAAAGTAAGAGATATGTGAATTTGGATCCTCGTCCGGTTGACCATCAAAGGTCACCGATTGTTGCACCATTTGTATGATGCTGGACTTGATCTCAAAATTATTGTTCGCCACCGCGGGGCGAACAATACTCGATTGTGTGCCTTCCAAATTCGGCCGCGCATAATAGGACATGGTCCGTTGCGCGTCCTCATTAGGGTTTGGCTCGTTAAGATTAGGAGGATTAAGATTATGATCCATATTTGCTGCGTTAGTGTCCCCGATTGACTCTTCAGATTCTACTTGATTTCCTTGATCACGAGAACGGCGGTGCCTCAAAAGGGTTCGCTCGATTTCCGGATCAAAAGGAAGAATCGAAGTGCTACCACGGGTCATACACTAAAAAGAGAAGGAAAGAAGAAGAAAAAGAGAGAATATTTTTTGTTCTTTTTAGGCGGATTAAGTTAGTCTTGGACTTCCCAAGATCTACCCGGTGAAGGGTTTGCAAGGTACTAGAGGCTGTGATGGGAATTCAAGCCCAAAGCGTCCTTTCCAAGAATTTTAATTTCACCCTTAAGATTTTCAAAAATAGAAAAACTAAAATAAAAACAACATGGTAAGATTAATAGCTATCCTTGTTTCAAAATATCTACGCAAAAGTCCCCGGCAACGGCGCCAAAAACTTGATATTTATTTTTGCGGTTTTGAAATTTTAGTGAAGGGTTGAGATTTTCTCCAAAACTATATCTGATAAAGGCAAGTGTACCTTATCGTCTATAGTATAGGATATTAAGAAATACCAAGGTCGTATTCCACGGGGCGCGTTGAATACTTCTACTTTGAGGAAAGTCACTATTATCTTATCTAATGATATTTTGGGGTTTTGGTTCTTAGCTAAAAAAAGAGAAATTGCAAGCTAAATTAAGGGTTTAGATGATGATAAAAGAGGCTAGTACTCAATCAAAAGTCACCTTGGAGTGAGAAAAGACAAGTAAAAAGAAATTAAATCTAATTCCGTTTAAATTGAACTACTTGACCGTGGAGGTTCCCGAAGCTCGAACATGCCTCTCTCGAGGTTAATGCCCAACTAAGATTAGGAAAAATCAACCGGACTCTCGTCCTATAATCGATTACCTAAAACTTGCTTTACGAGGTGAACCCCACTATTGGATTTGACTCCAATCCGGGAGATTTACGTCATCCTCTCTCGAGGGGTGCGTGCAACTCTCTTTACCCTTGAGTGATCGATTCATACTTTGAGCCTCTCGGCTAACTAAATATGAAAACTTAAGCGAAAACCATATATCGAAAGTATGGCCTCACTAATTAAAAATCAAGGATAATTCAAGTGTTTATAAAAACGGAAAAAGAAAACTTTAGAAAATCATAACTTGTCTAACTCATCCTCGGATCATTTTGATCGAGTACTAATGAGGATTAGTTAATCATGGTGGAGGGGGAAGAGGAAAAAAAATAAAAATGCATATTAAGAAACTTTAGCTAAGGAGGAGACAAAATAAAGAGAACAAACTATTTTTTATTTAAATGAAAAACTATTACAAGACTTAAGAAAGGAAATTGCAAGCTAGGAAAAACAAGATTACAAGCTTAAACTAGACTATTGCACTAAAGGAAGGCTAATACATTGCATTAGAAAAGGAAGAGAGCATGAAAATAAAGAGACATGAACATGAACATGAAAAAGGAAAACTACTCAAGATTGGCTCCAGCAGCACCTTCCCCACTCCAAAATTCTGAACTTTGAACTCAAGGAGAGCCTCTGAATTTATAGGCAAAATTTTCAAGTTACACGCCCTCGGTCACGGGCGTGTCCAAGGGCGTGTAATCACTGTAACATTGGATCCGGCAGCGGCGTGGGCTTGGCGTGACGGCGGGAGAAAATCGGACATGTCACGGGCGTGACATATGGGTCACGGGCGTGACTTAGGACGGCTTCTTTTAATGCGGCATGGGCTAGGCAGACCGCGCGGCGGCGTGCTTGGATCACGCGGGAAGGTCACGGGCGTGACTTTGGTTCACGGGCGTGACTTTGGTTGACTTCTCAACGGCAACTTCTCGTCTCGACGGCAGCTCCACGCGACAGATTCTAATATTACACGCCCATGGTCACGGGCGTGACTTTGGGTCACGGGCGTGACCTGGGGCGTGACTGGGTGTGGACTAGCTCAACAGCACGGCATCGACCTGGACTGGTCTACAAGTTACACGCCCTTGGTCACGGGCGTGACCGAGGGCGTGTAATGCAATATTTTCCCAATTTGTCCAAAAATCTGCAAATATTAAAATTAGGCTAAGTTAGAATCAAAATTACAAAAAGAACTACTTATAACCTAAATTTGACATAAAATAGAGAATTCATATTAAATATTTACAAGATTTTCTATTAAAAAGTTATAAAAATACTACTTATCAGGAACCACTATATTTCCTTGTGTTGTGCTGTGATTTCTTTTCTTGCATTTCTTTTTTTTACTTGGTTAATTCTTGTTGGTGTGTGGGAAGCCTTAATCTGTGATCACCACATATAAATATATATAAATATTAACTTTGCACAAAAATATTTTTAAATCTCTATTCACCCCCCCCCCCCCCCCTCTAGAGAATTCTAGTGAGGTTAACTGTGCACTTTCAGTCGGCGAGTGGGGAGGGGGGACATCCCCCACTCACCCCCAAAGGGGAGGGCGAGTGGAGAGGGGGGACCTCCCCTACCCGCCCCCAAGGGGGCGGGCGAGTGGGGAGGGGGGACATCCCCCACTCGCCCCAAAGGGGAGGGCGAGTGGAGGGGGGACCTCCCCTACCCGCCCCCAAGGGGGCGGGCGAGTGGGGAGGGGGGACCTCCCCTACCCGCCCCCAAGGGGGTGGGCGAGTGGGGAGGGGGGACCTCCCCCACTCGCCCCCAAAGGGGAGGGCGAGTGGAGAGGGGGGTCCTCCCCTACCCGCCCCCAAGGGGGTGGGCGAGTGGGGAGGGGGGCATCCCCCACTCGCCCCCAAAGGGGAGGGCGAGTGGAGAGGGGGGACCTCCCCTACCCTCCCCCAAGGGGGCGGGCGAGTGGGGAGGGGGGACCTCCCCTACCCGCCCCCAAGGGGGCGGGCGAGTGGGGAGGGGGGACCTCCCCCACTCGCCCCCAAAGGGGAGGGCGAGTGGAGAGGGGGGACCTCCCCTACCCGCCTCCAAGGGGGCGGGCGAGTGGGGAGGGGGACATCCCCCACTCGCCCCTAAAGGGGAGGGCGAGTGGAGAGGGGGGACGTCCCCTACCCGCCCCCAAGGGGGCGGGCGAGTGGGGAGGGGGGACATCCCTCACTCGCCCCCAAGGGGGCCGGCGAGTGGAGAGGGCTGCCCCCCCCCCCCCCCCCCCCCCCCCCGGGCCTCCTCTCTTTGGTTCAGACCCAAGGTCCGCTGCATTACGGTCATCTTCTCTACCACGACCTCACCTACGTCGAGTCACACTAACTAGGAAAATATGAGGGTTGTACATTCTGCTCTTTAGAAATCTTTCATTTTAGGCAACCTTAATGTTGGCGTTGACTCTAATGCCGAGCGTTGAGTCAAATCATTCCCAAAATGCTCCTGCAATTACGGTTGCTTCCCTCCATTCATTTTGCATCTTGGCGGGAATAAAAGTTAATGTCGGCGTTAAGAGTTAACGCCGGGCGTTGAGTCAAATCATTCCTAAATTGCTCCTGCAACCACGGCAGCTTCCCTCCATTCATTTTGCATCTTGGCGGGAACAAAAGTTAACGTCGGCGTTAAGAGTTAATGTCGGGCGTTAGCTCTCTTCTTTTCTTTTCAGCATGAGAGCAAGTCCAGACCAATAGCAACATCCTAGTGTCATATCTGTGCAAGCCTGCATGCTAAAAACACAATGGCAAACAAGATCAAATACAAGTAGGATTTGTTATTCTCAAATCAAAGGGATGCAGAAAGCCATGTTCCAACAAGGGATTCCCAAATCTCTTTTGTTGATTGGCAGTCAATTACTTTCTGGAAAATGTCATATGACATTGTGGAAACTAGAATGTTCATTGCCTTGGCATCACATGCATTTTGCTTCTTCTCAGCCTCTGTCCACTCATTCCATGGAACATCTTCCAGTGTTGAAGATTCACGGGCATCTTGTCTGACTGGAGCTGGGGGACCTTAAATTATAATATCATAGATGTCTTCATCAATGGAGTTCATATAAAGCTTTATTCTGGCCTTTCAGAGTGTAAACTTATTTAGGTTACACACTGCTGGTCTTGTTGATGCATAATCCTTAGAACTCATTTTCTTTAGAAAATAGTTTTAACTAATTTACAGTAAATAAATGAGAGGAGGGATCTTTTGATCAAGGTGTTAGCCTTTTGATGATCAACCTCCCTTTGATACCAATTGAAAGTGCACAATGTGCCTCTGAGTATTCTCTAGAGGGTGGTGAATAGAGTTATAAAACTTTTTCCCTAATTATGCATACACAATAATACTACTAAGTGTTTATGTAATCAGCAATCCCAAAGGCAGAATAAAGTAAATAAGATTGCAGGAAATATAAGAACAGAAAACTATAAAATAGGGATAACACAAAGAAGCAAACACAGAAGACACAAGATTTTTATAGTGGTTCCCTAAAATGTGGGTAGTCCACTCTTCTACCTCCCTGGTAGGATTTCACTACCTGTGCCTGAGTATTTTGATAAGTAGACTATTAGAGCCACTGCATCTTTTGATAAGGAGACTCTTAGAACCACTAAGTCTTTTGATAAGGAGACTCTTAGAACCACTGAATCCTTTGAAAGAGGGATTAATAAAACTCTTTGCAGATTGTGAATAAGGAAGAAGAAAGAGAGAATGAGGAGATTGGAATTCTTCTTTCAGAATTCTTTTGAAGCTATTTTCTGCTTCTGTTTATAACTGGATCTGAATATAATGAACTCTTGCTTATGATTGTGATGATTGCAAGGGATATTGACTTGATCCTTTTCTCTAAGCACTTCTTGTAAGCTTACTGTGTTGGATCGGTAGGCGCCCTTAGAGGGGGGTGAATAAGGGTTTTAAAACTTTTTCTTATATTTTGATTAGCTTGAAATAATAAGAGATTGAAATAGAGATTTAAAATGAAGATCTAAATTGATTTATAATAAAAGAGAAAATAATTATCAATTTAGAGAAATAAAAAACAAATCAATTTTATTACCCAAAGAGAGACATGATTACTATTAAAAAAATTGATTACAAAACTAGATTTCTATGATGCTAGAAATCGAAAGCGAATAATAAAATCATTTTTGTTTTCTATCCTGACTCGTATCCCCACGAACCGGAGGCCCTAGCCTATCCTTCTCCGGATACGGCCTCAAGCCGCTCTAGCCAACCCTTCCCCGGATATGGCCTCGAGCACCTCTTAGACCTAACCTAGATCTGGTCGCCAACACGAGGCGAATTTCAGCCCTAAGTCCTACCCAGACCTAGTCGCCAACACGAGGCGAATTCACTACACGGTTATAAGAAAAGATGTGAAATAAATAACAACAATATAAAACTCCCTATATGGATCTCTCGGAGAAGTAGACGAAGACCCGCAGAGTATGATCGTAGTCGATGCGGTCTTTCATCACGGTGATGAAGCGTGTTGAAATCTTCTCCAATGATCTCCTTAAGCCTTCATGGATTTGTGGGAGTATCTATCTGAATCTTCCTCTCTATGCTGTGGCACGAAGCTCTAGAATTTAGAATTGTAAGAGGATGATGAATACGGATCCAAGGGATCCTTTTTATAGCTTTGGAGCTAGCGCCTGCGCTATCGCTACCGCCGACGCTATCCCATATTAGGGAATATTCTGCGTGGCGGAATCTTCAATCTTAGGAAACATTTCTGCCTTGCCTCTTGTGCTCCGCGCTACCGCATGCGCTATCCGCTACCGCCTGGTGCTAGCGCTTTCTAAAAATGTTGCTGGAATTACGCTAATTATCGCTAGCGCAGGGAGCTAGGTGCTACCGCCGGCACTAGTGGGCATGTTGGATTTATTGGCTCAATTTTGGGGGCAACCTTCTTATGTTATCCTTGAGTTATATGGACTTTGTTTCCTGCACACTTAAACACACAAGATCAAATACACATAGGATTTGTTATTCTCAAACCTAGGAGATGCGGAAGACCATGTTCCAACATACTGTTGTGTGAAGAAAAAGAAGAAGCAGTTGAATTGTTTTTTCCTGTGCTTAGCAATATATTCTGATCTGTCTTAGGGTTGAAGGAGGAAGAAGAGAGAGCCCTATTCGATGGCCAGAAAATAATGTAATCAATCCTTCTATTTTTCTTCTCCTCTCAGCATACTTATTCTTCATGATTGAATTTGAATTTCTTTCTTCTTTTGGGTTGTCCTGAAAAATAAATTCCTATTGGACAGTTGATTTCCCTTTTTTCTTTTGTTCCTGACCCGTCCATCTGTTTTGAATACATTCCAAGAATGTTTTGCTGTCTCCTGGAATACATTCCATTCTTGGCAATAAATGAGCCGTTGGAGAGTTATCTTCAGTATTGTGGACCTTCTGAAAAGGTATTAAAAGGACAACTGAAAAAGCTTCTATTTCAGACTGTAATCGACGATGCGTCGACTTCATAATTCTTTATATCGACGCACCTCTGAGTTCTTATAGGAGTAGCTCTAAATTTCTTCTTAGCTCTGGCTGAACTCAGATGTCGACGTTGCGTCGATTACATATCGATGTATCCGTCAAGTTGAAAGCTTCGACTTGAACTTCATCTTCTACGTCGAATAGAAGTCGAAGTTGCGTCGACTTCTAAGATGGCTTCGATAGGCTCTTCCTTCTGCGTCGAGTTTCTTTCGACGTTGCGTCGACTTGACTTATACTTCAACAGGCTGAATTAGTTGCTTCGACTTTCAGTCAGAGTTACGTCGACATCTAGTCGAAGTTGCGTCGACTTCTATTCGACACAAGTTTTACCTCAACTGAATTTATGCTTATCGTGACCTGGTCTTGACACTCTAAGGTGATTGTGA
This sequence comes from Dactylorhiza incarnata, assembly GCA_033032865.1. Lineage (NCBI taxonomy): Eukaryota > Viridiplantae > Streptophyta > Magnoliopsida > Asparagales > Orchidaceae > Dactylorhiza > Dactylorhiza incarnata. Next base: position 2,187,177 of record JAWHQI010000067.1, read on the forward strand.
CATCCTAAGATATCTAATGACCAATTTACCCTTTTATACAATGTGGGTAATATAACCTAACTAATGAAATCACTTTTAAGTAATTTGTTAGATAAATCACAAGGGTTTTTCCCAACAAATAAAAGTGCAAAAAACTAAGCTAAAATTGATCCAATCTAAGCAGGGACTCGATGCTAGAACTCATGGAATCAGTTGGCTTGTATAGGTGCAAAATTCCATGTACACGCCCCAGGTACACGACTGACTTGGAGAAAAACCGCTAAAATTATTTTGAAAAGCATTCAGGAGAAAAATCGTCAAAATGTCCTAAATTGTTGGTACACGCCCTAAGTATACGGCCTAACCATAGGGTGTTACTTGAACAAATCTGGAACAACTAGAAACGGGTGTGATTGGCTTCTCATTTCGATTTCTGGATGGGTCACACCCTTGTGTCACGGCGTGGCCAAGGGCGTATAATTTTAATCAAGATGGCAGCAATCACGAGCTGAAGGAATGGTGCGAGACGTGACTCTAAAGTACACACCCTAAGGTCTTGCACTGACCTGAGGGCGTGTAATCTTGAAAAGGCGCGAAAGGATCACGACCTTAAGGGAGAGCTGGGGGTGTGACTTTGAAGTACACGGCCTCATGTCACGTCGTGACATGAGGGCGTGTAATGTTTTGCTATCTGCAGACCATCTTGCTGATTTTCTCCAAATTACGTCCTAATCAAGGCCATGAGTTCCAAAATGTTATTGGAAGCCCAATTATTCCTGAAAATACAAAAAGAGATAAATTAGACTATCATTATGACAAAATAATATTAAAATTGATTATTTAATTAATAAACATTATAATAAAATATATATAATGTTGTTCTATCACATAACAGAAAACGCGTAGTGTCCATACCATGTACTAAACATTGTTTTCACATTGTCCTCACCTCTAATACTCAACTAATAATATCTTGACTACAAATCAAGCTTGTAATAAACTGGCGATCAAATTAATTAATCAAACAAGTCATTGAGACATGTGATCAAATACTTAATGTTTACCGTTAATTTATTTAATTCTCAATAGTTAATGGAGAGACACATACTATCATCCTTCTTCTTCTTCACAAAGTGCATGAGAGCACTCAATAGTGATGAAATTGGTTGTATATATCCTTGATCTAATAATTCTTGCAACTAAATCTTCAACATGACTAGTTCTTTTGGAGTCATCCGATAAGAGGATCGTGATACAGGTTTTGCACCAGAAAGTAACTCAATCATAAAATCAATCTCTTTTGGGTGGGGCCCCGGGAAGATCATCGTGAAAGATGCCCCCATACTCATACACCATAAACAACTTTGCAGAATAAGCTTAAAGTTGTGAACTCTTAACCTCTTTGATTCACTGCATGCATAACTTGTGCGACAAAAATTAAGGTAGTAGCAACTCCCATCAATCCTCAAAACATGACTTCACTCGAACTTTGTGTCCTTAAAATCACCTCTTTCAAATTGTAATCAATACAGGCATGTATATCTTTTCCAGTTACACAAATCAAGACAAGAACTAAACATATTTTATGATATTTTATTATCTTATAGGTAAATAGTCATGTATTACATTTCTCTTATATTTCACATAATACATAATACATATATACTAGTCTTTCTCACTGTTCTGTGACATGTATATCTTCGTCGGTAACTAAATTATTCAGTAGATCGGTGAGTACCTTTGCCTACCTTGAAAGAATAATACAATATATGTATATATAACAACAACAACAACAACACTCAAGCCTTTATCCCACCATAGTGGGGTCGGCTATATGGATCCTCTGTCGCCATTGCACCCTATCTTTAAGCCGATGCCGGTCCCAAGCTCGGATGAAAAATGGTGAGGGTTGTGTTAGGTAGACGGCCAGCGTAAAATTTAGTCACCCTTATGAATATGGATCTTTTGAGAAATATATGTATATATGAAATGCATAATTTCTAAGTAAGGTATGCAATGAAAGCAGTAAGCAGTACCCTAGATAGACAAATAAACATATATTTTATATTTTTATCAAAATACAAATTTTTTAACCTTAAATAGCTCATTTATTAGTTAGCACTTATAGTACAACGGTGAGCCGAACCGTATGTCTCACTGCCTTTATAGGACAGATTGAACCACCAGTCCTACAGAGAGCGAGTTTACCACATAGGAGCGTAACACCCATAATATATGTTCTATATGATCGGAACGTCTTCTTTGACACTTTTTCCAATTCTTGCTCATTTGTCCTGGAAATACATAAACTAGTGAACATCATATGAAATGTATAAAAAAGAATATAAAATGAGTGACCTATATAATGCAAATGATTTGAAATAATAGTATAATTACACACTCATAACAAATATTCTCACCAAACCTTTACCAGCTCAAAGGTTTGAAGAAATGAGGAAGAATTTAGAGATGATAATGAAGGCTCCGATTAAGGGGGAGTGTTGGAGATTTATAATCGAAACCTGCAAGAGAAAGAATAAAACGACATAAGAGAAGGAAGAAGTAATTGGTGTAAAAAAAGAAGCGGAGTGGTATATATGTTTATATATGTATCAAATATATATGTATAATGTAAGGGTTTATGTTTTAAAGTTTTTTTTAACATTTTAAATGTTGTGTTTCTGAAGTCGACACATGTAAAGTGTCACTTGTGTTGTGTGGTGTAGAGTGCACAGCGAGAGGCTTATAAATCAAAATTTACGTAATCAAACAATTTAATGAAAAATGAAGCAAAATTGCTTCTACTTCTTCCCCATATTTCGCTTATGTATGGTTCTTCTGAATCCTACAAAAGGAGCAATTTCATACAAATTATTTCTATCAAGGAGGGCATGACAGAGTCTTTGCCCTAATGCTTGAAGGAGAATGCAGGATTCCTTGAAACCTGTAATACCACGAGCTAGATGAAGGTGGATCCCTGAAAGGGTATATGAAGAAACCTTTGCTCGCCCGTCTCTCATCGCTCTCTTCTATCCTCCACTAGCCTGTTACACCACTGAGCAATATTGTTTTTAATAAGTCAGCGGGAGTAGTCGAACATGTTTCGACCTGCGTCGTGACAATAATACTTCCTTATGGTGGGAATATAACATGAGTTTGGGGAGTTAAACGAAGGGTTTAAATTAATTCTATGATTTGATTTTATGTCTAAGATTTAAACACCATTGTAAAGGAGTCGTCTTTTATTAATATCAAAGATATGAGTAAAGCGTGAGTTTCCCAATAAAATCCCGACAATACCATTGATCACTCGCACCCCTTGTAGGCAGTGTATGGTGATTACAATACAACTACTTCACTCAATATCATTGCTCAAAATGTTTGATAATAGTAATATTATCTCTCGTATATACATATATATAATTATTACATATAGTTGGTAAAAAGTGTCGATAAAATATTCTTAATGTCTGTTTGGGGTGATTGATATTGATGAGAAAGCAGCTCTGATAATAGAGTTATGAGAATAGAACTGTCAGAAAAGCGTTGATGAGAAAACTGTAAAATGTTTGGATGTTGATCGAATAAAGCTTTCTGATTTAAACTCTTTGGTAGAATATCTGTTTTAATTTATAACAAAAACATTGCTACATATTTTATAACAGAAACATTGCGGGTGAAAACAGTTGCTTGAGCGAAAATGCATACCCAACAGAAAATAAGCGCCCGGCAAAAAAAATACACCCTACCAAAAAATGCGCGCCCAACCAAAAACACGCGTCTGGCAAAAATGCGCGGCTAGCAAAAAATACGTGCTTAGTCAAAAATGAGCGCCTGGTCGAAAATGCGTGCCTGACCTAAAACACATGCCCGACCAAAAATGTCGTCGGGCGAAAACACGCGGCTGACCAAAAATGCGCTCCCAAGCGAAAACGCGCACACAACTAAAACGAGCGCCCGAGTGAAAACACGCGCCCAAGAGAAAATGCACGCCTGTGTGAAAACTTGTGCCATGGTGAAATCGCACGCATAGCCGAAAACGCGCGCCCAGTCAAATACGCGCACTCGGGCGAAATCGCGCCCGGCCAAAATCCCACACCATGCCAAAAATGCGCCCAGGCCAAAAATGCTCGCCCGGACAAAAACGAATGCCCTGCCGAAAAACCTGCGTCAAGGCGAAAATGCACTCTCGGGGGAAATGCGCACCAAACCGAAAATGGGCGCCTGGCCGAAAATGTGTACCCCGCCAAAAATGTGTGCCTTGCCGAAAATGGATTCTCGGGCGAAACTGCGCGCCCGGCCAAAAAAGGACCTCCCGACCGAAAAAACGCATTCCCAGGCAAAAATGCGAGTCGAACCTCCTCCGGGCCCTTGCAATGGGGGGGGGGGTGGTGGAGCGGAAGGTCTCGCTCCCCTGTAAGTAAACAGCAAACCAAGGTGGGAAAAGGGAAAAGAAGAAAACAGGTTAAAGGAGCAAACGCGAGTCGAACCTCCTCCGGGCGGCACAGGGAGTAGCAAGTCGATGTTGCGTCGGAGGTAGGCGACCTCGATGTTCTTCTTCGAGAGGTATTTGAAGAGCGCGACTTCATGGCCGCCGAGCGTGGGGAGCGGTATGTCGGTTCATCGCGCTGGACGGGCGAGAAGGGGATGTTACCGAAGGGCCCCTTCACCAGCACAAATTTCTGAGCCCAGTAGTGGCTCTTGTTGACGGTCTTGCAGACCTTCGCATGTGGGCTCGCGAAGTAAGCGGTCTCATCCTTGTAGGCCCGGAAGGAGAACATCTTGCAGAAGACCGGCAAGCTGAACTCTATCCGCTCCTCCCTTAGGTAGCAGGCGAACGCTACCGTGACGGAGACCGAATTGGGGGTCATCTAACCTGGGATCACACCATAATACTTGAGTATCTTGTATGATTCGCAGCGAATGGTTATAAGTTTTACGCGAGTACAAAGAAATAAAATGAAAATGTGAGCGAGTACCTGGCTGGTCTCTGGCCAGAGGGGAAGTCGCAGGCCGAATTCGAAGTGGGTCGCTGGGATAGCGAGCTCGTCCGGGTAGAGGGCATTGATGACCTACGACCTCACAGGGTGGCTAGTCGAGAACCCTGGAGATATGTAGTTCGCCACGACGTTATGGTACTCGCCCTTGGTAAGCGAGCAAATGAAGAAAGAATGATCACAGAAGGTCCAGGCGCACTTGGCCCAGCCCTCCGCATCACCTTCATCGCCACCCATTGGTATTTCCTCGGAAGAGATGCGAACGCGAGGGAGGGTATGCGAGCACGTGAGAACGAAGGGGCAGAAGGTCAGGAGTGATAAATGCGGTGGTTGGATCCGAGCTCTAAACCTATTTATCGAAAACTAAAGGCAGTGGGGTGAGATCGAAGTGTCATGGGGTGCAGTTAGCAGAACCGTACTGCGATGCGCCTCGGTATGTGAGCCACTCCTCTCACCCGCTCGTAGCAACACAGTAGCGTCGGCTCGCCATAAGCAAAGCGAGCACAGTATAAACAATGCGAACCCCATGTAGGTCGCATGCTAGAACAGTAAGAACCAAAAGTGAAAAATAAGCGAGCGCGACACAAGCAGTATTATCAATGCACAAATAAATAAGGAAAGCCCAAGGGCAAGCGAGAGATATCCAAATAACAAAAATAAAGGTTCGCAGATTGTTTTTTAGAATACAACAAATTATTTCGCCTCGAGGGTGCGAGCGCGAGCGGGATCAGTGCTTGATCCACTTCCATCGGCCTCGGCCTCGAACCCCCGAACTTGGAGGTACTCATGGATAATGATACACGCGGACGGCGTGGAGCTCGCGCTGTATCATGCGAACTTGATCGTCCACCCGCGAGAGGTGCACCCCCGGGGAGGTGACTTCGTCGCGAGTGTCCAGCAGCAGCTCGGCACGGAGCTGCGCATAATCATCCTCAAAGGCGGCGAGCCGCTCTTCGGTCGCCTCCTTGTCCTTCCTCACTTGGTCGTACATGTCCTGCATCATGTGCCCGTACTTTTGGAGCACTTCGGTGGTTCACCTCTTCATGACCTAGGGGTCCCGAGGGTCACCAAGAAAATCGCCAATTTTGTCCGGCAATGGAGGGAGCGAGTTGTCCTCCTCCCCGAGATCCTGGTCGGAGAGGCTCTCAGGAACACCTGTGAGAGAAAAATTAGTGACAAGAGGGAAGGGGTGAATGACAGCTAATTTTGATCAACTGGGCGAGGAAAGAATCGCTTTACCAGGTCGTTGGCGAGAGGAGCTCGGTTTCCTGTGTAGGTCAGCGTCACGGATTTTCCCAGGCCCGGGGGGCGAGGTGCGCTGCTCTCAATCTGGACGACACCACGGAGCAAGCCGTCGGGGCTCGGATGGCCCAAGAGACCAAATCCTGGGGTGGAGATGGTCGTGATCAGAGGGGTCAGCGAGGGCGGCGGTGTGGCACGCCTCCCGGGCATCGCAAGAGGAGTCTCTGCAAAAGGCGACATCATCAGCTAAATTCACAGGATCCGACGATGAAGAAGGCGAGAAGCTTAATAGGTCGCGGCGAGGAGACTCGGGTGGTGGTGGCATCCAGATCCATGGTCGTCGAGCCAGTCCCCCGGGGAGAAGGGAGGTGAGTATCTACCTAGGCCTCATTAACTAGTTCCCCCGCCAGGAGCGCGCTCTACGAAAAGAGTGTTAGCAGCGTAATTAGGTGGGCCGACCTATCAACCTGAGTACCTGATCGGCGATCTAGGTGTCAGGCGATGGGTCCGGAACCGAGGACCCATCCTCCTCCGGGCCTCGCTGAATCGTCTTCGCCTTCATGATTCTGGGGAAGGACGGAGAGGGTTGCTTGGCAGCCCAAGGGGCAAACTGAGTAAAGGCTGTGTGGTCATTAGCTCGCCCCGCATTTAGGCGAGCCCGAGCTTCTTCCGAAAGAGGCATTTTTTGATAGATACAGTGGCAGGAGGCGAGAGAGGGCGAGTGAAGACAGTGCTACTCAGCGTCCCGGATTGGTGGTATTTATAGATTTTGGGATGGGACCCACCAGAAGATTCCTTCCAGGTCAGCATCCGACCGGCGAACACCAAGGTTGGATGTTTCTTCGCGAGCTTAGGCTAATCCCGCAAAAAGAGAGGATTGTGTACAACCCCGTGTTCGCCGAAGAGTAAGATGGAGAATCAGGTATCGGCAGGGCGAGCGGAGGCGAGGCAGGGTGATCAAAGGCAAGGAGAAGGCGAGGCATGGTTCACCGCCACGCATAGGTGAAGGTCAGGCCTCTGTGAGGCGAGCTAGGTCCGCCTCCTTGCTAGGAGCGCAACATGAAGATGAAGCAGGAGGGGGCTCGACGCTTCTGAGGTACATTTAGTAATAGCGAGGTGATCTTGGGCTCACCGCCTCACGTGATTGAGCCAGAATGGCATGTGTAGCGTCAGGGGGCTAGCAAGCGGTGCCCTCGCGGGCCCCTCGCAGAAAGGTATCTCGCGGGCCTCGCTCGCGGAGAGACTGGCGAGTCGCGCCTTCATGGACCACTCGCCCAGTAAGGGCCGGGAGAAATTTACCCAACTGCCCCCGGTGGGCTGCCAATAGCCCTTCAGAACAGCGGAGTTGGGTTGTTAGCAGACCAGTTTGGGGTGCGATTAGTAAAACCAAATGGCGGAATCTCACTATTAGCGGACCAGAAGAGGAAAATTATAAATAGACCCTGAAGGGGACCTTTGGAGAGGACTCCACTTCTTGAGCTTCCTTCTCCTCGGGTCATCTTTAGTTAGCTCCTCAGGCTCTCCAAGGTGCCCGACTTCAGTTTTTGGCTTAGGAGGGGAAGCGCTCTAAAGATCTTCTGGGTGTGTGGTGGGACCTCCACACTGTCGCCAAGGGTCTGGGTCAGTGCTAAGTCTTCGGTAAGGAGTCTCCGCGGGATCAATAGGTGTGAGCTGCACCCTTCTAGGGGTCTGAACTCCTCGTTGGGCCGATTCTCGATTCCAACACTCGTGATTATGTGTTCCACACTTAACTTCAACTTTTCAATCTTCACATAAAGCTTCTTTTTGGTCTATTAGTAAAAGTGGACAACCGCATCGTTTAGAGGTTGCTTTTCTTACATTTTTTTGAAACATCCTTTCTTGTATTGGTTAACACGATAAAATCCACCTCTATCGCGACCCAGTAATACACGTGGTCTAGTTCTACCACCACAAATTTTATCAGAACCTTTAATAGTAATGACAAAACTAAGAGATTTAGCAATATTACACACCCAGTTAACTAACTCTTCACGTGAAGGAAATCTGATATATGTTTGAAAGTGAGATCCAACATTGACTAATAAGCTGAAAAAACATGCAATGGAATTTTAATAAAAAAGCTTAAACTTACAAGTAAAATAATAAACAAAACATGAACACAAAATCAAAATGCAAAAATACCTTAACCCGAGAGATTTTGTGCATTCCTCCTCACGAACCGTTATGCAATTCTACAAAGACGAAAATGTAATCAACTTACTGATCTCTGAAATTTGCAATGAACTTGGTGATTTCTGGAATTCTACAATGAACTTAGTGATCTCTTTTCTGAAATTTCGAAGCCACGGAGAGTTCAGTCCAATAGAATTTTCGCCTCTTCCCACTCATTTTCCCCAAGCCAAGCCCTCCTCCTTACTCCAAAACTTCATAACAGACTGCCAGATCACCTCTCATCCCCTGTTCCCACCCAAAAGCAGTCTAAGAGTCAAATTATATCCTATATAATTCTTCCCAACCCATCATTCCTCTCCTACAGCCCACTACCCCGCCCAACCACAATCTAGAACTTATTGAGCCCCCATTCCAGCTGCCCTTCTCCTTTCCAGTCAACAGATAGTTCATTCCAATCCTTCTCCCCACCATCACAAGTGTACAACCCTGTATTTGTTGAGCAGGACCCCGGGCTCGAGGTAGGGAAAAGAGCAAGTAGGGAATTCGCCCAGGTCAAAGAGGGTGGACACTCGCGGGACACTCGCCTGGGGGTCCAGGGTCCCTGCGAGTGGCACCACTCGCGGGGAATTCGACCTGATGGTGCCGGAAGGTCTCGTGTAAGGAAGGTCGGGCGAGAGGTGCCTTCACAGACCACTCGCTCAGGGGGTTTTGGGAGTAAAATTACCTAGATACCTCTCCTGGGCTGTCAATAGCCCTTCAGAGCAGTGGAGTTTGGTTGTTAGCAGGGTAATTTGGGGTGCGTTTACTAAAACCAAAAGGCAGAATCCCGCTATTAGTAGACCAGACTAGAAGAGCTATATATTGACCTTGAAGGGCACCTTTGGAGAGGATTCCAATTTTTGGCTTCTTCCTCCCTAGGTTCTTTGGTTAGCTCCTAGGGCTCTTCAAGGTGCCCAGCTTCAGCTTTGGCTTGGGAGAGGAAGCGCTCCAAGATCTTCCGGGTGTGTGGTGGGACCTCCGTGCTGTAGCCAAGAGTCTGCGTTTAAGTCTTAGTCTCCGGTATGTTGCTTCCGCGGGATCAGTGTGGTCCGATCTCCTCATTGGGGCCAAGTCTTGGTTCCAACATTTTTGGTGCGGTGAGCGTGGAGAGCAGTTAGCACAAAAAAGTTCCAAGGAAGTGACATGGCAAGAGAAGATGAGCGAGACGCCGACCTCGGCGAAACACCACCACCCATCGTGCCAGTAACAACAGAAATGCTGCCAGACCTCAAAAGGGACCTGCTTGGTGCAATGCAGTGCGCTCGCGCCATGGCGCTAGGGGGTCTCGCAACCCTTGCGCCCCCGATGGTCCCACCATCAGGAGTTGGCGAGAATGCCCCGGGGCAGAGGATAGGAAAGGAGATGGCGGCTCAGGCACCAGGGCGAGATCTCGCAGGCCGGGAACTATTCCCCAGCCTGGCGAGTGCGAGTGAGGTCCAGGTGAGCCCCCACCAGTGGGGTCCCGGTGAATGGCCCCCTCGCAAGTGCGAGACCGTCAGGAGCAGGGTCACCCATAGAGGTCGTGGGGCGAGTGGAGCAGGTGAGAGGGGTGAATGGGAGAAGCCCATTTTGTGAGTTGGTGCTCTCGGCACCACTCCTCGAGAGGTTCAGGGAGCTGTCCATGATGTTGTGCACTGGCAAGGATGACCCGGTTCAGCACCTGATGTGGTTTGAAGATAAGGTCTCCATCAAGCCCATGTCGGACGCTTTCAAGTGCGGACTCTTCGCCACCACCCTGAAGGAGAAGGCAAGGGACTGGTTCCACCAGATGCCCACTAGATCAATTTATGCCTTCGAAGATCTGCATCGTGGTTTCCTATTGCGCTTCTCAATTTCAAAAAAGAGGAAGAAGGACCCCCGAGGCGCTCTTCAACATCAAGTAGAGGTCGGGGGAGTCTTTGGCCCACTACGTGGACCATTTTCAAGAGGAGGTTCTTCTCATCCAGGAGGTGCCCGGGTTCACCCTCCACCTTGCCTTTATAGTAGGTTTGCGGGAGGTTTTCTTCAACATAAGCCTGAAGAGGAGGGGCCCCCTATCCTTCGAGGAGCTAATGGAGCGGGATGCGGAAGAGATAGAAGGGGAGGCAGCTAACCCCGGGTTCATGAAAAGGCTGGCAAGGCTTAGTGTGTCGGAGGTTAGGCAGCCAGAGCCATGGAGAAGAGAAGAGGCAAGGGCCCCGTAGTTGGGGTGGAGGTAGCAAGGAGGGGGGGTGCAGGGCCCAGGAAGGGGATTCCATCAGGGAGGGGGCAACTTCCAAGGAGGACAAGGAAGAACTGTTGAAATTGTTGAAGTGGAAGTTAGAGGACTTTTGGACCTGGGCGGTCTGGGAGGAGGTCGGGCGGTCTGGCTTGACCGCACGACTTGGCGGTCTGCCTCTGCGGTCTGGCTTGTCTTAGCCTAGCTGCTGTCTCCTGGCTTGATCGCTGGTATCTGGTCTAAGGCGGCTGAAGATGGAGGCCGCGTGGTATGTCTCTAACCGCGCGGCGGGTTGTTCGTCTTCAGGTGTGCGCGGTTTATTTCTAACCGCGTGGCGGGTTGTCTTCCTCAAGGTTGAGGCGGTCTGGTGTGACCGCACAGCTTATTCCAGGTTTTCTTTAGAATGTGGTCTGGTGGCTGACCGGGCTTTCTGGTGTATTCGCGGACTAAGGGTCTTAGTCGCGCGGTCTCAGTTCGCGGTCGCAGGAGGAGACTGGTATGCGAGCTGGACGCTGTTCGCGGTCTCAAGAGGAGACCGGCATATGGACAGGAGTTCGCGGGTTGATGGCGAACTGGCTGTGTTCGCAGTCTCGGGCGAACACAGGAGGTGAATAGCTTCGGGCGGTCTGGCGATCTCCTTGGAGTCGTGATCTGCTGTGAGAGTGGCAGTCTCTCATGGTTGATGTTGAAGCTAGCGAGTTCACCAAAATGAAGCAGGAGTACTGTTGCTGATCGCGCGGTGTGACCGGTCAGGTCGCGCGGTCTGGAGGGTGGTGATCCTATCTTATAGGGTGGTGACTGGATCAGGTCCCACGCCTATAAATAGGAGCCACTGTAGCAGCAAATAATACGACACACCAAGTGTAAGCTGGGTTCGCTTCTTTCCTGCGGTCTCTATTTGTGTGACCGGGCGGCCTGCTGATTGAACTCTTCTTGTGCAGCTTCTGCGGATAGTGCGGGCAGCAGCGATCACCTCTTCCTCTGAAAGTGTTCGGGCGGCCTGCGGCTTGGAGTTGTGGTGCTGGAGTTCGGGAGAATCAGGAGTTCGGAAGGAAGGGTGCGGTCTGATCGGCGGTCTGGTGTTATTCTGAGATCGGCAGTGGGTTGCGGTTTGGCGAGTTGCTGAAGTCGCAAGGTAGACCGCGCGGTCTCAAGTTATCTTCAACTTGTATTATTTTTCCTTTGGTGTTTGTGCTGGCGAAATCATGTCTCGCCAAGCATGCCTTGCCTTGTAATTTGAAGTTGCTATCAATAAAGATCGTTTGTTTGCCGCCATTTGCTTCTGGTTGTTTGGCTTGTGAACTCTAAGTTGACTAAGTCCTGCTCGCTTCATAAAGATTCGAAAAATTTCACATGGTATCAGAGCGAGGTTGGAGTGGTTGAGCAGCGAGTGACTTAGAGTAGCCATCGCCTTTGTGAAGAAGGAACCAGTGGTAGAGCAATGGAAGCAAGGGGTCTTGGAATTGAGATGCTTACATCGACTAACTTCAAGAAGTGGAAGTCGTGTATGCAAAGCTATCTTCTAGGTGAGGACCTCTGGGAGGTAGATGGAGGAGATCAGATGCAGGAAGTTGTCCCGGAAGGGGATAATGGGGCTGAGGTGAGAACTTGGAGAAGGACGAATTCGAAGGCAGAGTTCACTCTGAAGAGGGCAATCTCACCTGACTTGTTTGGCCACATTCTGGGATGTGGATCGGCTGCGGAGATCTGGAGAGCCCTGGATGGGCTGTTTAACAAGAAGAATGTAGCAAGGCTACAGTTCTTGGAGAATGAGCTGGCAAGGTCGGCTCAGGGTGATCTTTCTATTTCCACCTTCTTTCTGAAGATGAAGAACTTATGCGCTAAAATCTCAGCATTGGATCCTGATGAGCCTATCTCTGAGGCGAAGATGAAGAGGCACATCATCCGTGGCTTGCGAAAGGAATCTGTTGGCTTTGTGACGTCGGTGCAAGGATGGGCAAATCAGCCGTCTCTGTTGGAGCTGGAGAACTTGCTTGCATCGCAAGAAAGTTTGGCAAGGCAGATGGCGGGGGTGTCAGTGGCTGGGGGAGATGGCGAAGTGCTCTTCTCGGGGAAGAAGAAGAAGTGGGATAAGAAGAAGAAGACCGCTGGAGGAGGCTATGGGCCTTTAACTTCTGGGCAGCAGGAAAGGGGGTATGCTCCCAAGGATGATGGGAAGAAGAAGGGGGAAGGTCCAAAGTGCTTCAAGTGTGGCAAGTATGGCCACATCAGAAAGGATTGCAAGGTAGTCACCCAAGCCGGGCATACTGCGGAGAAGGAGGAAGCTGAGGCCAGGCACTTTGGAGGAGGTTGGGGAGGAGCCTTCTCAGCTTCTGTTGGAGCTTCTTCTCCTATCAACTATCTGGAAGACTGGATTGTGGACTCAGGGTGTGGTCATCACCTTACCGGAGACGAGACCAAGCTTTCTTCTGCACATCCTTATACAGGTAACAATGTAATCATTACTGTTGATAATGCTGTGCATCCAGTAGAGAAGGTGGGGGTTGTTTACTTGGGCAGTGATAGAGGGCCACTTACTTTGAAGAGTGTCTATCACGTGCCTGGTATGAGAAAAAACCTCTTCTCTATGACCAACGCTGTAGACGCTGGGTATCACGTTCTGTTCGGCCCAACAGAAGTGAAGTTTCTACGCAATTTTGAGGCCGTAAAGGCCGAGGTTGTCCATGTCGGGAGACGGACAAAGGACTTGTTCGTTTTATCGACAAGTTCGTACGTCGACAAGATGAAGACGAATGATGGTGCCGTTATATGGCATGAGAGGTTGGGGCACGTAGGGATGGACAAGCTAAAAGCCATGGCGGTGAGAGGTCTGGTCAAGGGCCCGCCAAGTCTATCTTCCTACGGTGAAGGTCATGTTTGCTCGGGATGTCAGTTCGGCAAGTCTTATCGACTACCATTTGACAAGTCGCAGACAAGGAGTTGTGTGCCGTTGGAGTGCATCCATGGTGACTTAATGGGACCAACTGCTACCCCCAGCCTCGGAGGCAGCATATATATTCTGGTGTTGGTCGATGATTACACTAGATATGTCTGGGTATATTTTCTGAAGGAAAAGGCAGAGGCATTTGCCAAGTTTGTGGAGTTCAAGGAGCTCGTGGAGGGTCGGCTAAGACTGCGGGTGAAGAAGCTGAGGACTGACAACGGAGGGGAGTTCACCTCCAGTGAGTTCTCTACTTTTTACAGGAAGGCAGGCATCCGGAGAGAGCTCACTTGCGCACATACTCCACAGCAGAACGGAGTTGCAGAGCGGAAGATCCGTCATCTGACGGAGACCTGCAAGTGTTGGCTGCATGCCAAAAGTATCCCAAAGTCCTTCTGGGCAGAGGGAATGTCTTGTGCTGCCTACGTCATCAACAGGATGCCTTTGAGTCCCATCAACATGTTGACTCCGCATGAGATGATGTTCAAAGAGAAGCCAAGCGTGGCACACCTTAGGGTGTTTGGTTCCACGTGCTACATGCATGTTCCAGATGCTCTTCGGACGAATCTAGATGTGAAAGCAAGGAAGCTAGTCTTCGTGGGATACGATGAGCGGAAGAAAGGATGGAAGTGCATGGACCCAGAGACGCAGAGGTTTGTGGTATCTCGCGATGTCGTGTTCGATGAGGTGACATCTTACAAGGGGTCTTCTGATGTGGAGCTACCATAGAGCAGGGTGGAGGTGCCGGAGAAAGCTGTGGAGGATCTTCAGGTGGAGCTACCTGTGTCACCAGGTGGTCCATCTCCTTCTAGTTCCGAGATGGGGGCTTCTGGTTCAGGGAGCAGGGGGAGCGATGCTCCTAGCACGTATGGAAGGGGAGCTAGGGAAGAAGCAGCTGGAGATAATGCGGTTCATGGGAAGGAGCTGAGGAGGTCGAAGCGAGCGATCATCGCCCCTGATCGCTATACAGGAGGAAACACAGTGAGCTTCGTCTCATGTTTCTTCGCTGGTCCCTTGGATGAGAGGGAGCCGTCGAGCTTTGAGAAGGCTAGAGGCGTGAAGGAGTGGGATGTTGCAATGCAAGAAGAGATGACAGCTCTTGAGAAGAATGAGACCTGGTCTCTTGTGCCCAAGCCCAAGGGCACCACTCCTGTGACATGCAAGTGGGTCTACAAGCTCAAGAAGAAAGCTGACGGCAGTATCGAGCGGTACAAGGCTCGCCTTGTAGCTCGGGGGTTCTCGCTGCAATATGGTGAAGACTACGAGGAGACATTCAGTCTGGTGGCAAAAATGACTTCAGTTCGGTTCATCATTGCCTTGGCGGCATTCAGTGGATGGGAGATTTGGCAGCTCGACGTCAAGAACGCTTTCTTGTATAGCGAGATTGATAAGGATATCTTCATGGTCCAGCCACCAGGCTTTGTGTCTGAAGATTTCCCGGAGCATGTCTGCAAGCTGAAGAAGGCCCTGTATGGGTTGAAGCAAGCGCCGAGAGCATGGTACGGGAAGATCGCAAAATATCTCCTATTCTGTGGATTTGGTGCTTCAGACTCAGACTCAAGCTTGTTCGTCAAGAAGAGCGGGGAGCTTCAAGTCATCGTTCTGTTATACGTCGACGATATGATCGTGATGGGGAACTCGAAGGAGGAGGTAGCACAGCTTTGGGCCGAGCTGTCCATCAGGTTCGAGATGAAGGACTTAGGTGAGCTTCACCATTTCCTTGGACTCGAGGTGCAGAGGAAGGAAGGTGGAGTGCTAGTGACCCAGGCCGGATATGCGGAGCGGATCGTGGAGCGATTCAGCATGAAGGAAGGGAAGTGCACTTCCACACCTCTGGAGAAGGCTTGAAGCTTCGGAAGGATGAGGGGAGGATTATGCAAGATCCGTTGGTGTTTCGAGCTCTGGTTGGGAGCTTGATCTATCTGACGATCACGAGGCCGGATATTGCATATGCAGTTGGCAGAGTGAGTCGATATATGGCGGAGCCACGAGTACCTCATCTGCTAGCAGCCAAGAACATTCTGAAGTATGTCAAGACAACCTCGGACATGGGTCTCCTATACAGGAGAGATGCGGGCTTCGAGGTGCACGGGTACATGGATGCTGACTACGGGGGAGATTCGGATGATCAGAAGTCAACGTCTGGATCCATCTTCATGGCGGGCCCTACAGCTATATAATGGTGCAGCAAGAAGCAGGATTCCATGTTGGTCTCCACCACGGATGCGGAATACAAGGCTTCAGCCTTGGCAGCTCAGGAAGCCATCTGGCTTAGGAGGTTGGTGGGAGACGTCCACAAGGAGGTTCGAGAGCCGACTCTGCTACGTGGTGACAACGAGAGTGCTCTCAAACTGGTTACCAATCCAGTTTGTCACGCGAGGACCAAGCATATCGAGATTGAGCACCACTTCATACGGGAGAAGGTGCTGGAGGGATCTCTTTTGGTCGAGCATGTGCGTAGTGCGGACAACGTGGCGGACATCTTCACAAAGGCGCTGGTGAAGTTCACACGGCTAAGGAGCCTACTGGGGCTAGTTTCAACTTCCCACTTCAAGGGGGAGTGTTGAAATTGTTGAAGTGGAAGTTAGAGGACTTTTGGATCTGGGCGGTCTGGGAGGAGGTCGGGCGGTCTGGCTTGACCGCACGACTTGGCGGTCTGCCTCTGCGGTCTGGCTTGTCTTAGCCTAGCTGCGGTCTCCTGGCTTGATCGCTGGTATCTGGTCCAAGGCGGCTGAAGATGGAGGCCGCGCGGTCTGTCTCTAACCGCGCGGCGGGTTGTTTGTCTTCAGTGTGCGCGGTTTATTTCTAACCGTGTGGCGGGTTGTCTTCCTCAAGGTTTAGGCGGTCTGGTGTGACCGCACAACTTGTTCCGGGTTTTCTTCAGAATGCGGTCTGGTGGCTGACCGGGCTTTCTGGTGTATTCGCGGACTAAGGGTCTTAGTCGCACGGTCTCAGTTCGCAGTCTCAGGAGGAGACTGGTATGCGAGCTGGACGCTGTTCGCGTTCTCAGGAGGAGACCGGCATAGGGACAGGAGTTCGCGGGTTGATGGCGAACTGGCTGTGTTCGCGGTCTCGGGCGAACACAGGAGGTGAACAGCTTCGGGCGGTCTGGCGATCTCCTTGGAGTCGCGATCTGCTGTGAGAGTGGCAGTCTCTCATGGTTGATGTTGAAGCTGGCGAGTTCACCAAAATGAAGCAGGAGTACTGTTGCTGATCGCGCGGTGTGACCGGTCAGGTCGCGCGGTCTGGAGGGTGGTGATCCTATCTCATAGGGTGGTGACTGGATCAGGTCCCACGCCTATAAATAGGAGCCACTATAGCAGCAAATAATACGGCACACCAAGTGTAAGCTGAGTTCACTTCTTTCCTGCGGTCTCTATTTGTGTGACCGGGCGGTCTGCTGATTGAACTCTTCTTGTACCGCTTCTGTGGATAGTGCAGGCAGCAGCGATCACCTCTTCCTCTGAAAGTGTTCGGGCAGTCTGCGGCTTGGAGTTGTGGTGCTGGAGTTTGGGAGAATCAGGAGTTCGGAAGGAAGGGTGCGGTCTGATCGTCGGTCTGGTGTTGTTCTGAGATCGGCAGCGGGTTGCGGTTTGGCGAGTTGCTGATGTCGCAAGGGAGACCGCGCGGTCTCAAGTTATCTTCAACTTGTATTATTTTTCCTTTGGTGTTTGTGCTGGCGAAATCATGTCTCGCCAAGCATGCCTTGCCTTGTAATTTGAAGTTGCTATCAATAAAGATCATTTGTTTGCCTCCATTTGCTTCTGGTTGTTTGACTTATGAACTCTAAGTTGACTAACTCCTGCTCGCTTCATAAAGATTTGAAAAATTTCACAAGAACACATGAGCTAGGGTGGAGGCAAGGCCCGAGGACACCTCTTCCCCCTCCTAAGCAGGCGATGGCAGTCGGGCGAG
The DNA here is from genome assembly GCA_033032865.1 of Dactylorhiza incarnata. NCBI lineage: Eukaryota > Viridiplantae > Streptophyta > Magnoliopsida > Asparagales > Orchidaceae > Dactylorhiza > Dactylorhiza incarnata. Next base: position 2,204,641 of record JAWHQI010000067.1, read on the forward strand.
GGAGAGTAGGAATTGGAAGAGGAGCGGGAGCCGGAGGAGCCATGCTCAGGAGGAGGAACAGAGGGGCGCAAGCCAAGGGGACGGGGTGGCGTTGCCCTATTGTGACTTCCACTAGGAGGAAGGTCACGCGACGGCCACCTGCCCAGAGTTCTTCGAGATGAGGGGGGACAGAGAGTCGGCGCAGCGGGAGCAGCAGCCGGTGAGGATTGAGGAGGTCCTTCCTCGGAAGGAGGAGGAAGAAAGGTGCGAGGATAGGGTTGACGTGGGGACCCGAGGAGGGATCGGAGTGATCCGTGGGGGTGTGAGGATCGAGGCAACCCTAAAGGCGAGCTTACATACCATATCGTCGGAGCGTGGCTTAGACATCCCAAGCCCCGCCCCCAGTAGAAAAGATCACGTTTACTCAGAAGGATATGCTGGGCCATGAGGATCCGTTGTGCGATGCACTGGTTATCCAGACGGCCATCGAGAACTTCACCGTCTCTCGGATCCTCGTGGATAACAGGAGCTCGGTCAACGTCATCTTCAAAAAGGCGTTTGATGAGATGAAGGTGGAGGCTAGAAGGGTGTTGGCCTCGGACGGCCCGTTTTTTGGATTCTCAGGGGAAAGAAAGGAGGTGGAAGGAGGAGTGGGGCTCCACATCGTCTTGGGAGGGCAGTCTCAAAACTGCCGCTTCGTCATTGTGAAAGCCCCCAGCAGCTACAGTGCCATCTTCGGACGGCCCCTCATCAATGCGTTCCGATGCGTCCCCTCGACTTTTCATCAATGCCTCAAGTTCATTGCATGGGGAGTCCAGGTCTGGGTAAGGGGAGACCCTAAAGTGGCAAGGCAGTGCTATGTGACTGCCGTGAACACCAAAGCCTGGATGGCGGAGGCTGAGGAGTGGGATAGGGAGATGGGGGATCCAGCAATGCTGGAAGAGGTAGAAGAGGAAGGACGGAAAGAGGGAGAAGGAGAAGAAGGTGAAGCGCATGTGGAAAGGGCAGAGGAGCTGATGGAGGTCACGGAAGAAGGAGGGGAGGTGGAAGAAGTAGAGGCGCCAGGTGGCGGAGAAGAGAAAGAAGATGGTTGGGGGGAGTAGTCTAGGCTAGAGGTCGTGGAGGAGTTAGTGGAGTCGGAGGTCATCTCCCAGGTGGGGGAGATCGAAAAGGTGAAGATCAGCGGGGAGCTCAACCCCGAGGACCGGAGGAGAATAGCTTGCATCCAGGAAAATGTGGACGTCTTCGCTTGGAGTGCTGCGGAGATGCCCGGGATCGAAGCGGATGTGGCCTGTCACCGCCTCAAACTTAACCCCGACACTCTCCGCATCCGCCATAAGAAGAGTTCCATCGCCGACAAGCTGGAGGAGCCCATCCGGGAGGAGGTGGGCAAGCTCCTCAGAGCAGGCTTTGTATCTGAGATCCAGTATCCAGGCTGGGCCTCAAATATAGTGATGGTGAAAAAGGGTGATGGTAGGTCGAGAATGTGTGTGGATTTTTCCCTATTAAATAAATCATGCCCTGAGGATTGTTACCCCCTGCCTCGAATCGACGCGCTAGTTGACTCAGCCATCGGTTTTTCTCTAATGAGCTTTTTAGATGCCTTCTCAGGTTACCATCAGATCCGCATGCACCCTCCCAATTTCAAGGATGTCTCCTTCATCACAGGGAACGGGTGCTACTGTTACAAAATGGTGCATTTCGGGTTAGAGAATGCAGGGGCGACTTATCAGCGGATGATGGACAGGGTGTTTCGAGAACAGAAGGGAATGAACTTAGAAGTGTACGTGGACGTTCTCATGATTAAGAGCCGGGACCTCGAGTCCCACCTTCGAGACCTTGAAGAAACCTGCAGGACCTTGCGCAAGTTCAAGATGAAACTGAACCCCCATAAGTGTGTCTTTGGAGCTAGCCGAGGGAAGTTCCTGGGCCACATGCTCACCCCGACAGGGGTGGAGCCTAACCCTGACAAAGTAAAAGCAATCTTGGAGCTGGGATCGCCGAGGAATGCGAAGGAGTTTGAAAGTGCACAGTTAACCTCACTAGAATTCTCTAGAGGGGAGTGAATAGAGATTAAAATACTTTGTGCAATTATATATATATGTGTAATAATCACAGATTTAAGCTTCCCACACACCAACAAGAATTAAGCAAGTAAAGAAGAAAAATAACAAGAAGAAAATCACAGCACAACACAAGGAAATATAGTGGTTCCCCAAACTTTGGGTAGTCCACTCTTCTACCCCCTTTGGTAGGAATTCACTAACTTGCACTGAGTCTTTTGATAAGGAGACTCTTAGAACCATACTGAGTCTTTTGATAAGGAGACTCTTAGAACCACTACAACTGAATTTTTGGAAGAGAGATTCTAAAAACTCTTTTACATAGTTTGAAAATGAAGTAAGGATAAGAAGAAGTAGAACAAGTAGAAGAACAGAGATCAATATATGTAAGAAGGAATCTTCTTCCTAGCAAGAAGATTAGAAGCACAAGTATAGTGAATATGATCTCTCTTCTATAGTGAGAAGGAGATTGTAAGCTTTTCTCTCTTTTGTGAGAGCTTTCAGACTTTGCAGCAGAATGGCTTGAGATGATGAAGGCTTTTTCTTTGTTGCAGCACACTATCTCTTTTCTCAATTTTCTCACTCTTCACTTGGGAGCTCTTCCTCTTTTTCAAATGTATACGGTGGATCACTTCTTGTCATTCTCTGCCGACCTCCTCCTTATTTATAGCTCTGTTTAAAATATATTGCTAAAGGAGAATAATCAATTTAGCAGACAGAGAAATAGAAAGAGATAAGAGTTTCCATAATCAATATTTCTGTAGAAGGAAAAGAATTCATTCTGATTTCAAATAATATCCATAATAATCTTAATCAAATAAGCCAAGAATCAAATAGAAGGAAAGGCTAATTCAGAATGGCTATAAAAGAATAATATCATTCCATAAAAATTAGATCTACTGAAAGAAGGAAAGAGATATGGCGTGTTTTTGAATTTCTTGTAGATATCGACGTGCGTCGATTACTATTCAACGTAAACATCGAGTTCATCCTGGCTGCACATCGAGAGGAGAATAAGGAAGGTGCGTCGACAAAAATGCGTCGACTTTATCAAATGCGTCGACTAGAAGTCAAAGGTACGTCGACTATGATTACGTCGAGTTCTTCTAAGAGTTACTTCGACTCATTCTGAGAGAAACGTCGACTATATTTCGACGTTGCGTCGAATACTATTCGACGCATATTTACTTAGCCTAATTTTTCATACTTAGAATTTATATTCTTCTTAATTCTAGGGGTTAAGATAAATCATTTCCCCAACAATCTCCCCCTATTTGTCTTAACCCTATATAGAGAGAAATTGTATCAGCTTTTAATCAACAAAGCAAAGCATTTATATAGAGAGGAAATATGCTAAGCAATCAGAAGAAATCATATAACAAGTAATTGTCTTTCACAAGATTTAAACTAGAAACTTCTTGTTATACATGAAATTGACAAAAGCAGAATAGAGTTTTCTAGATAAATTTTCAATAGCATCAAAAATATAGCCCCTGGCTCTATCAGGATGCTCTTGGACATTTCTGATGATTGTGTGCAGTTTCTCTAGGACTTTGTCAGCATCAGGGAGAGTATCATTTATAGAATAGCCCTTGCTGATGATAATTGCTGCCTTTTCATCAATCATCTCAATTATGATGTTTTGAGGTTTCTTTTGAGTAGGCTTGGGCTCAGGTGGTCCTTTGTTGTCAACCTTTGGCCTATATTTTCTCTTCTCTGATTGCTGTTTCTCAGGGATCTCAGTCATTTTTCATTTCCCTTTCCAGGGTGAGTCATGCCATTTGTCTAACCTTGCAGGTCTTTTGGGCTTCTTATAGGGAATATAAATATCTTCTGCACACCCTACACCCCTCTTGTGTTTTTGTCCTTTTTCTAGGATGAGCCCTGCCTGAGGATTTTTCTTTTGATAAGCTTCAACATCAAATAATTTCTTTGGAAGTTTGATGGAAGATTCTGCAAGAATCTGTTCTTTAGTCATCCCCTTCTCGATCTTTTCCAACCAGATATTCCTTTTATCTTCTACTTCTTTCCTAGCTGCTTCATATTCATACAGCTCTCTTTCTCGTATTTCTTCATGAATCTTTTCCATGTCAGGATCATGGTACTCCTTTACAGGACTGTTAGGAGTGATATTAGGCATTTTTTCAAACCTCTTTATCTCCTCAACAGCCTTTTTATATTTCTTTTCCTTTGCATATTCTTTTCTTTCTTCTTTGGAAAATTTTTGCCAATGAGGGATGGCTTCACTTCTTCTTTTCATTTGTTCTCTTGGTTTTTCCTTAGATAGCTTTTGTGGAGGTAAAGGTAGTAGAGGAGGTAGAGATGGAGGTTGAAGAGGTGGAAGAGGCAAAGGAGGAGATGTAGTTTTCTCTTTAGAAGGTGAAGGTGGAGAAGGGACTTTTGTAGGAGAGGGAACAACAGGCAAAATGTCCTCTGGAGGAATATCCTCAAGTAAGGGTGTCTTGAGTTTGATATAGCTGGCAGAGAAGCCAGGAGAATGATGCTGATATTCTTCCACACACAAGGGTGCCTCAATCCAGACTTGCCCTTTTAGGTCATCAGAAAAAGCTGTTTCTTCCTCCCCCTGGACTTCTATATTCTGTACTGCAGCAATCTTCCCCTGGGTAAGTGGGGCATCTGCTCTGAATGCTGAATCCACAGCATGATCTCCTTCAGTATGGTAAGATGAGGTCTCTCCAAAGTGTTTGTTGAAGGTGTAGTTAGAGTGATTGGAGAAGATTGGAGCCTATTGTAAGAAAAGAAGTTGGTGTAATACTTTAGAGATAATATTTAAAGTTGGAGAGGAAATTAACCCTAAGCTTTTAAGAGAAATAGAGAACCTGACAAGGGAGGTTTCTGGAGCAACTCTCCCCCTGGTTTATATCCTGCATAAAGGATTTAAACCCTTCTGGCGTTAGAGGTTGTTCTTGAATGAGAGCATTAAGCTCAGGAAGAGAAGCGGAGAGGTTTGCCAGTTTGTCTGCACAGGTGTTGAGCATGGCAACACACTCGTTGGAGAAGTGGTTCAGTCGAGTCTGGAAGTCATTTACTAGTTGTTCAAGAGCATCGTTCATCGCTTTGATGAGGGCAGATTGATCAGGAGTTGGTGCCATTGACGCAGAGAGAGGGAGAGAGAGGTAGACGACAAAGTTTTAGCGGTTGAGGAGAGTATATGTTATGAAATAAGAGGTATTATTTAAAGAAGGTGAAACATCGAGAAAGGAAACAGAAATCAAGGTATATCAAGTAATCCAATCGTCAAAAGAGGAAGTAAGGATTTGATTCTAATTTTGACAAGAGGTCGACGTTACGACGAATTGTTGTCGACGCATGGTCATTGATGTCGACGTATGCGTCGATATGGAGTCGACGCTCCGTGGAGATTTGTCAGCCTACCGTTTTGTCGATGTGTTCATAGACTTGCATCGATATAAAGTCGACGGTGCGTTGATATGTATTCGACGTATCTTCAAATACTTTCTTAGATTTTATGATTTCTTTTAGATTTCCCCAACAATGGTGGTTACAGGCTTCCATCAAGCATTCCTAAGGTGTTGATGAAGTAATTATGCTTAGTTTCATCCAAGGGTTTTGTGAAGATGTCTGCTCTTTGACTGTCTGTAGGAATATATTCTAAGGTTATCTTACCTTTTTCTACATTGTCTCTAAGGAAGTGATGTCTAATCTCTATATGTTTGGTTCTACTATGAAGGACTGGGTTGGATGCTATGGATATAGCACTAGAGCTATCACAATAAATTGTAGAGTTATTGACTTCCAATTTATAGTCAAGAAGCTGATTTTGCATCCAGAGAATTTGTGAACAACAGCTCCCAGCAGCTATATATTCAGCTTCAGCTGTTGAGGTTGAGACTGAAGTTTGTTTCTTACTGAACCATGATATTAATCTGTCACCTAGGAATTGGCAAGTACCAGATGTGCTTCTATCAACCCTACATCCAGCATAGTCTGCATCTGAGAATCCTATTAATTCAAAATTTGTTTCTGCTGAGTACCATAGACCTAGTTCAGGTGTTCCCTTTAGATATCTAAGAATCCTTTTTACAGAGGTGAGATGGGATTCTTTTGGATCAACCTGAAATCTAGCACATATGTAGGTTGCAAACATATTGTCAGGTCTGCTAGCTGTTAGATAGAGAAGGGATCCTATGATTGCCCTATATGTCTTTTGATCTACTGATTTTCCCTTATCATCCTTTTCTATAATGGCATTAGTTGCCATAGGTGTTTTCATTGTAGAGGCTGATTCCATACCAAACTTTTTGATTAATTCTTTAGTGTATTTAGATTGTGAGATAAAGATTCCCTCACTGCTTTGTTTCACTTGTAGCCCTAAGAAATAAGAGAGTTCTCCCATACTACTCATCTCAAATTTTGATTGCATTAGATTAGCAAATCTTTTACAAAGTTTGGGATGAGTTGAGCTAAAGATGATGTCATCTACATAGATTTGAACAAGGAGTTGATTTTTATGGGTTCTAGTAAAAAGTGTTTTATCTACTTTTCCTCTTTCAGAAGAATTTTCTAAAAGAAAGTTGGAGAGAGTTTCATACCAGGCTCTAGGTGCTTGCTTTAGACCATAAAGTGCTTTGCTAAGTCTATAAACAAAGTTAGGTGAGGAGGGATTGACAAAACCAGTGGTTGCTCTACATACACCTCTTCTTGAAGGTCACCATTTAGAAAAGCACTCTTGACATCCATCTGGTAGACTGTCATCTTCATGAAGGCTGCATAGGCAAGAAAGAGTCTGATTGCTTCCAATCTGGCTACTGGAGTAAAGGTTTGATTGTAGTTTATTCCTTCTTCTTGTCTGTATCATTGTGCTACAAGTCTTGCCTTGTTCCTGACAATTACTCCAGTGGAATCTAGTTTGTTTCTGTATACCCATTTTGTACCAATAACTGGGTAGTTTCTTGGTCTCTCAACTAAGTTCCACACTTTGTTTCTCTCAAATTGACTTAGTTCTTCTTGCGTGGCTATAATCCAGTGAGGATCACAATTTGCTTCCTCAAACTTCTTTGGTTCAACTTGAGATAAGAAGCATTGGAGCATCATCCCATTTGAGACTTGGTGTCTTGTTCTTACTCCAGTATTGGGGTCTCCAATTACTTGGGATTGTGGATGATTTTTCATATTGATTCCTATCCCGCTTGAATTTGTCAGATGCTCTTCTTCCTCATTGACAATGGGATCATTGTCAAACTGTTCTTCCTGAACTATGTTCTCATGTGGGAGTTGGTTTTGATTGCTCTTCTCTGAACCTTCTTCATGCTCTTGTTCAGACTCCTCACTTGGTTCCTGTAGCTGGTGTTCTTTCCCAGTGTATTTGTTCTCTAGAGTCAGTTGTTCAAGCTGAGTCTCTATGCTGCTATTTTCCTGTGGAAAAGGATTGGTGGAAGTTTCCTCCCCCTTAAACAGCATGTTAGTTTCATCAAATGTAATGTGCATAGATTCTTCAATTCTGAGAGTTCTCCTATTATAGCATCTATAAGCTTTACTAGATGATGAGTACCCCAGAAATATTCCATCATCAGACTTCTTGTCAAATTTGGCAAGATGATCTTTCCCATTATTTAGAATAAAGCAAGCACATCCAAAAATTTTAAAATATTTAACAATGGGTTTTTTTCCTTTCAGGAGCTCATATGGAGTCTTTGATCTAGTTTTGTGTATGAGGCTTCTATTTAGAACATAGTTGGCAGTGTTGACTGCTTCAGCCCAGAAGGTTTTTGGTAATCCTGATTCTGCAAGTAAGGTCCTTCCTGATTCAATTAAAGTTCTATTCTTTCTTTCAGCAACTCCATTTTGTTGAGGAGTTCTAGGGGCTGAGAAACTTTGTTTAATACCTATGTCCTCACAGAAACTACAAATCAACTGATTTTCAAATTCAGTCCCATGATCACTTCTGATAATTGAAACATGAGTGTTAAACTCAGATTGAATCTGTCTTATGAATTTTGAGAGAATTTTATGGGTTTCAGACTTAGCCCTTAGAAAGAATACCCAGCTAAACCTAGAATAGTCATCCACAATGACTAGTGTATAAGATTTTCCACTAAGCTCTGAGTGGATATGGGACCAAAGAGATCCATATGCAGTAAGTAGAGAATCCAGGGAGAGTCATTCTTACCAATTAGTTTGAAGGATGATTTGGTCTATTTTCCTAGTTGGCAAGGTCTACGTAGAGAATCCTTAGAGTACCTACCCTTTGGTAGGCCTCTGACTAGGTTATTCTTTGCTAGTTTACTAATGGTTTTGTGGTTTAAGTGACACAGTCTCCTATGCCATAATTCACTTTTATCAATAATATTGTTAAACAAACAAACTTCTGTGGGTGAGGAGCTAAAATCAACTATATATACTTTCCCTTTTCTAATTCCATTGAGTACTATGGCACCAGATTTGACATCAATAATATGGCAAAGTAGTGTGGTGAAATTTACCTCATACTTACCACTGTCACATATCTGACTTATACTTATCAGATTGTGCTTCAGTCCTTTGACTACTGCCACATTCTTGAAGGTAACTTTTCCTTCTTTAAAATCTCCAAAGCCCCTGGTTTGCCCACAACTAGAGTCTCCAAAGGTCACTGGTGGTCCATGTCTATCCTCAAAATTGGTTAACAGGTTTCTGTACCCTGTCATGTGCATGGAGCATCCACTGTCCAAGTACCACACCAGCCTGGAGATGTGATACATCTGCACATAAGATTTTAAACATTAGTTTGGACCCTGCTGAGCTGGGGTCCCTTCCTCCCAACAGTGAAAGATTTAATGAAAGAATAAGTGGGTTTTTCAGAATATCCTTCCTCCTTTAGGGGTATTGGCTTATCATACCAATTTTCTTTGGTAATGTCGCAGAAATAGTGTTCATAATAAAAGGATAGGATTGAGAGGACTGTTTGGAAGAGGAGAAATTTCTGTCAGATTGGTTGCGTCGATATGAATTTGACGTAGGCTTATGGTTGCGTTGATATGAAGTCGACGTATGCTCAAGGTTACGTCGAGTAGAAGTCGATGCTTCCTTCATTCTGCGTTCACTTTTAGTCGAAGCATGGGAGAAGTTGCGTCGGGTAGAAGTCGACGCACTTTGGTGTAAGCGTCGATTAGAAATCGACGCACGTTGATAAGAATTCGACGCATGTTTATTTCTTTTCTGAGGATATTTACCTAGGATTCCTTCATATGTAATGGGATTATTTTTATTAAAGACAGTGGTTGTCTCTGGATTTTCATGTGACCTCTCTCCTATTGGATGATTCTCCCTAGTGAAGTGAATAGGATGTTTCCAGACAGATTTGCTGGATGATAGAGGTTTGGGTTCTTCATTAGTGTTAAACTTTAGTTGTCTAAATCTATTAGTGAGATTCTCAGAAATATTCTTGAGCTTCCGACTTCTCCCATTTAGAGAGTCTTAAAGGCTTTCGCCTTTGCTAGCTCATTTCTTAGTGTTAAATTTTCTGTATAGATTTTATCTAGTTCCTCCTCTGAGAGTCCCAGACTGAGCTCATAGTTTTTATATTGTGTATTCATTTGTTTTAGATTGTTTAATTCATTTCTTAGTTCTTTTATTTCTTTTTCAGAGTTGATTTGGTCTAAACAGAATTCTTTGAATTTGTTTTTGAAATCAGTGGAAGAAAAATCTATATAATCAAATATATTTACCATAGATGTATCCTCAGACTTCTCAGTGGCCATCAAACAGGTTTCCTCTAGCTTGGCCTCTTCCTGATCATTGTCAGATGAGGTACTTTCTTCAGATTCTGAATCACTCCATGATTGAGCAATCAAACCTTTCTCCTTCTTCTTCTTCTTCTTTAGATCTGTTCTTTCAGATCTTTCTTTTTGCTGATCTCTTTAGGACATTCAGGTGCAATGTGTCCAGGTTCCCTGCAAGAGTAACATATAATCTCTTTATTAGGAGTTTTGTCATACCTGGTTCTTGAGTCTCTCCTTCTGGATCCTTCTGTTTTGATCCACTTCTTGAACCTTCTGGCCAGTAGACTGATCAGCTCTTCATCATTTGTAGAGAGTTCACCTTCAGTAGCCTTCAAAGCAATGCTCTTTTCTTTTGAGAGTGGAGAAGCCTTTTCTTTCTCTTCTTTCTCAGCTCTTATTTTCAACAGCTGTTCATAAGATCTTAATTTACCCAACAGGACATCTGTTGAGATTTCTTTTTGACTTCTGGAGTCTTTAATTGGCCAGATTCTTGAAAACCCAAGAACTAGGGAAGCAAGTTAGCAATTTGTCATTTATCTCAGTGAGAGATTTATCCTTCTCAAGTGTTTTTAGCTTATTTATTATGAGACTGAATCTTGCATACATGTCAGCAACACTTTCATTTTCTTTCTTCTGGAAGTTTTCATATTGAGAGATAAGTAATGCCTTTTTATCCTTCCTCTCATCAGCACTCCCTTCTACCATTTTATTGAGAGCTTCCCATATTTCCTTAGCTGACTCATATTCAGCAATCTTTTGGAAGATTTCATCTGAGAGGGTTGAGACTAAGATATGCATAGCCTTGGCATCACATGCTTGAGCTTTCTTTTCTTCATCTGTCCATTCAGCCTTTGGATCAAGTGTTTGTGTGACCTTTCCACTTGAGTCCTTCTTGAATGGCTTGGGAGGACCTGTCATAATAACATCAAATAATTCTCCATCAATAGAGTTTAGATAAATTTTAATTCTTGTTTTCCAAAGTGCAAACTTTTCAAGGTTGCAAATTGGTGGTCTGGTGGAAGCATAATCTTTGATTTGTGCCATGAAAAATAATTTTTAGAAATATATTTATATATAAGAGGTAGGATCTTTGTGATCAAGGAGTTAACCTTTTTAGATCAACCTATCTCTGATACCAATTGAAAGTGCACAGTTAACCTCACTAGAATTCTCTAGAGGGGGGTGAATAGAGATTAAAATACTTTGTGCAATTATATACATGTGTAATAATCACAGATTTAAGCTTCCCACACACCAACAAGAATTAAGCAAGTAAAGAAGAAAAATAACAAGAAGAAAATCACAGCACAACACAAGGAAATATAGTGGTTCCCCAAACTTTGGGTAGTCCACTCTTCTACCCCCTTTGGTAGGAATTCACTAACTTACACTGAGTCTTTTGATAATGAGACTCTTAGAACCAGACTGAGTCTTTTGATAAGGAGACTCTTAGAACCACTACAACTGAATTTTTTGAAGAGAGATTCTAAAAACTCTTTTACACAATTTGAAAATGAAGTAAGGATAAGAAGAAGTAGAACAAGTAGAAGAACATAGATCAATATATGTAAGAAGGAATCTTCTTCCTAGCAGGAAGATTAGAAGCACAAGTATAGTGAATATGATCTCTCTTCTATAGTGAGAAGGAGATTGTAAGCTTTTCTCTCTTTTGTGAGAGCTTTCAGATTTTGCAGCAGAATGGCTTGAGAAGATAAAGGCTTTTTCTTTGCTGCAGCACACTATCTCTTTTCTCAATTTTCTCACTCTTCACTTGGGAGCTCTTCCTCTTTTTCAAATGTATATGGTGGATCACTTCTTTTCATTCTCTGCCGACCTCCTCCTTATTTATAGCTATGTTTAAAATATATTGCTAAAGGAGAATAATCAATTTAGTAGACAGAGAAATAGAAAGAGATAAGAGTTTCCATAATAAATATTTCTGTAGAAGGAAAAGAATTCATTCTGATTTCAAATAATATCCATAATAATCTTAATCAAATAAGCCAAGAATCAAATAGAAGGAAAGGCTGATTCAGAACGGCTATAAAAGAATAATATCATTCCATAAAAATCAGATTTACTGAAAGAAGGAAAGAGATCTGGCGTGTTTTTGAATTTCTTGTAGATATCGACGCGCGTCGATTACTATTCGACGTAAACGTCGAGTTCATCCTGGCTGGACGTCGAGAAGAGAATAAGGAAGGTGCGTCGACAAAGATGCGTCGACTTTATCAAATGCGTCGACTAGAAGTCAGAGGTACGTCGACTATGATTACGTCGAGTTCTTCTAAGAGTTACTTCGACTCATTCTGAGAGAAACGTCGACTATATTTCGACGTTGCGTCGAATACTATTCGACACATATTTACTTAGCCTAATTTTTCATACTTAGAATTTATATCCTTCTTAATTCTAGGGGTTAAGATAAATCATTTCCCCAACAGAGTTTCAGCGCCTCACCGGGAAGCTGGCTGGGCTAAGCAGGTTCCGTTCCAAGGTAGGGGAGAAGTGTGCATCATTCTTCAAAGTGCCAAGAGGAAATCAGAAGTTTGAATGGACCCCGGAGTGTGAGGAGGCTTTTCAAGCATTGAAGAGGCAGTTGACCTAGGCCCCTTTACTCTAGGGACCAAGGCAGGGAGAGGACCTATCCCTTTACTTGGGGGTAGGGTCTGAAGCGGTGAGCTCCGTGCTGGTGCGGGAAGAAGGGAAGAAACAGCTCCCGGTCTACTATGTCAGTCGAGTCTTGAGGAAAGCTGGGCTATCCCATTTTAGAAAAGCTGGCCTTCGCTCTCGTGGTGTCAGCTCGGAAGCTCCGACCCTACTTCCAGGCTCACTCCATCAAGGTGGTAACCGACCACCCCCTTCGCAGCAGCATGGAGGGAGTGGAACACTCAGGAAGGTTAGCTAAGTGGTCGGTGGAGCTAAGCGAATTCGATATCTCTTTCGTGCCCAGACTCTCTATAAAGGCACAAGCAGTGGCAGACTTTTTGGCCGATTTTGTGAACGAGGTGGAAGAAACCGAGCCACCCCGCCCAACAACTTAGAAGATGTTGGTCGATAGAGCGTCGGGGAGGCATTCCTTTGGGGGGGAGTCATCCTAGTATGCCCCCAGGGAATAAGGATAGAGCAATCCATCAACATCCGCTTCCCTATCACCAACAACTTGGTCGAGTACGAGGCGGTAATCGCATGCATGCGGCTGGCCCGGGAGTTGGGAGTGCAAGACGTGGAGGTCTCGACCGACTCCATGGTAGTGACATGTCTGGTCAAGGGGAAGTTTGAGGCTAAGGAGCCCACACTCCAGCGATATATGGAGAAGGTCAAGGGGATCATCGGGCAATTCCGCACCTTCTCCATTCAACATGTGCCAAGGGAGGAAAGCATCCCAGCCGACCTCCTGCCCAAGTTCAGTCCCCGGGCAGGAGGGACGGTGTCGGAACTTTTACGGCCCTCCATCGAGGAGGGGGAATTGATGGAGGTAGATCGGCGGGCGTCGTGGATGGATCCTATCATCACCTTCCTAACATCAGGGCAGTTCCCAGAAGGGGATGTGGACAAACGACGACTCAGGTATAAATCGGCATACTATTCCTTACATGCATGTGAACTGTATCGAAAGACCCTCTCAGGACTCCTAGCTCGCTGCGTCTCAGAGGAGGAGGTTCCAAGGGTCCTGGAGGAGATTCATTCTGGGGAGTGTGGCCGCCACTCGGGGAGCAGAATCTTGGAAGGAAGAGTGTTGAGGCAATGCTACTTTTGGCCTACCCTCAGCAAGGATGCGGCGGAATTTGCTAAGAAATGCTCCAAGTGCTAGTTGTACGCTCCCCTCCAGCTCCTACCATCTCAGAGGCTCCGGACTATCACGGATCCATGGCCCTTCGCAATATGGGGATTGGATCAGGTGGGTCCCTTCCCCCAGGCGAGTGGTCATAGAAAGTTCCTGCTAGTAATGATCAATTACTTCTCCAAGTGGCTCGAGGTGAAAGTGTTGGATAAGGTAACCTCTCAGGTGGTAAGAAATTTCATATGGGGGTAAATAATTTGCAGGCATGGGCTTTCGCTAGCCATAGTCACGGACAATGAGCCGCAGTTTGTCAGTGATGAGTTTGTCAGCTTCTGCACCCAGCTGGGCATAGATCTTCGGCTCTCGTCGGTCCACCACCCAATGAGCAATGGGCAAGTGGAGGTGGCGAACAAAATAATCGTGAATTTGCTAAAGAAGAAGGTCGAGAACCTGAGGGGAAACTGGGTAGAGCAGCTACCCTCGGTCCTCTGGGCCTTGAGAACCACCCCTAACACGGCCACAAGGGAGACTCCGTTCAAGCTCTCTCACGGGTCCGAGGCCGTTCTTCCTATAGAGTTCGAGGTGAGGTCACCCAGGGTGGTGGCCGCGGGGGAAGGGAATGAAGAATGTCTAGTGCAGAATGAAGGGGAGAAAAAAGTATCTTTGGATTTGGTGGAAGAGCTCTGGGACCTAGCCACCATCCGGCAGGAGGAGGTCAAGCGGCGGATGGCTCGGTATTTCGACAAACACATCCGAGTAAAGTAGTTCGAGAAGGGGGATCTAGTCTTGAAGAAGGTTGACGCGGCTGGGAGGGGGCCGCGGTGGGAAAGCTCGACCCCAACATGGAGGGGCCTTACATTGTAGACGAAGTGCTCAAGTCGGGATGGTATCACCTCCGGAATGTGGAAGGGGTACCCCTCGGCCGAGCCCGGAGCAGAGATGATCTAAAGCGTTTCTATCATTGAACTTTTTATTTGGTTTGTTATATGATTGATTCATTGTGTGCTGATTTCAATGCCTACTCTAATCATGTGCCCTTATGTGTCTGAGCTAGAATGCCCCAGATCGATTTCGCTGTCGGGCTCTCATAGACGGTGGGTCAGGTTGATCTCTGGAGAGGCTGGCTAAGGAAAGTTTGAGCAGGAGTGCCCCAGATCGATTTTGCTGTCGGGCTCTCATAGACGATGGGTCAGGTTGATCTCTGGAGAGGCTGGCTAAGGAAAGTTTGAGCTCGAGTGCCCCAGATCGATTCCGCTGTCGGGTTCTCATAGATAGTGGGTCAGGTTGATCTCTAGAGAGGCTGGCTAAGGAAAGTTTGAGCTGGAATGCCACAGATCGATTCCGCTGTTGGCTCTTATAGACGGTGGGTCAGGTTGATCTCTAGAGAGACTGGCTAAGGAATTTTGAGTTGGAATGCCCCAGATCGATTCCGCTACCGGGCTCTCATAGACGGTGGGTCAGGTTGATCTCTGGAGAGGCTGGCTAAAGAAAGGTTTGAGCTGGAGTGCCCCAGATCGATTCTGATGTCAGGCTCTCATAGACGGTGGGTCAGGTTGATCTCTAGAGAGACTGGCTAAGGAAAGTTTGAGCTGGAATACCCGAGATCGATCCGCTGCCTGGCTCTCATAGACGGTGAGTTAGGTTGATCTCTGGAGAGGCTGGCTAAGGAAAGTTTGAGATGGAATGCCCCAGATCGATTCCGCTGCCAGGCTCTCATAGACGGTGGGTTAGGTTGATCTCTAGAGAGGCTGGCTAAGGAAAGTTTGAGCTGGAGTACCCCATATCGATTCCGCTGCCGGGCTCTCATTAGACGGTGGGTTAGGTTGATCTCTGGAGAGGCTTGCTAAGGTAAATGTGGTACTGGGCCCAAGGCAACAAGCAGAGTGGTGTGTGTGAATGTAAGCCAGCAGTTAATAAAAACACACCACTTGCGAGAGTGCGAGTGGTGGTGTGCAAATGTAAGCCAGCAGTTAATAAAAACACGCCACTTGCGAGAGTGCGAGTGGCGGTGTACGAATGTATGCCAGCAGTTAATAAAAAACATGCCACTTGCGAGAGTGCGAGTGGTGGTGTGCGAATGTAAGCCAGCAGTTAATAAAAACATGCCACTTGCGAGAGTGCGAGTGGCGGTGTGCGAATTTATGCCAGCAGTTAATAAAAACACGCCACTTGCGAGAGTCCGAGTGGGGGTGTGCGAAGGTAAGCCGACATTTAATGTAAACACGTCATTTGCGAGAGTGTGAGTGGTGGTGTGCGAATGTAAGTCAGCAGTGAATGTCAACACATCGCTTGCGAGAGTGCGAGTGGGGGTGTACGAGTAGGGGCGAGCTGTTAACAGATCAATTAGCAAAAGTACGCGAACGAGAAAGAAAAGTGTTTACCCGGGAAACCGCTTTCACGAGGATTACTCGCAGACCGAGCGGTTTGCGGATCCAAGTCGCCCGGCTCAGGTTAAACGAGATCCATCGACACCAGCTAGCACATGTCGGGCGGTCTGGCATAACTCAGACCGCCGCCAAGTACTAAAGATAGTCCAAGCCCAAGTCCAACAGGGCAAGTCGCGGTCTCAAGTCGGAGATCGCGCGGTTTATGCCATGGAGATAAGCCCAGATTCAAGGTCAAAGAACAAGCCGTGGTCTCAAAATAGAGACCGCTCGGATAGCACCGTCGCCTTGGTCGCATCATCTTTATCTTCTGGACAGACAAGTCGGAAGGGCAAGCCGCCAAGCCGCGCGGCTTCTTTCTTTCCTTCTTTGTGTATCCCGTCACCGCCTGCCCGTTTCTCCTGTACCCGGGCAGGCGGTTATTTTATCCCTGCCCGTTCGGTCAGGCCCCCAAGCCTATAAATAGGGGGCGGCACTGTTCCCAAGACACGCACACTCGAATCTAGGAGCTCGCTTGTTTGAGCTGCGGACTCGAGTTTCTCGTCTTACGGACTGTCTGACCGGCCGACTTCTCTTTTCCTGCACTTGTAACCCGCTGTAACCCCTTCTTTCTAATCAAAGGAAAGCCCGTCGCAGGAGTGGCATTTGCTGCGGCGGGCGAAGTGTGGCCTTGACCGCTGCTAGCGGTCTCATTCTTCTGCACAAAAAGTAACCGGCAACCCGCAGCCTCCGGTTTCCCTCGGAGGTGCGATTTCGGACTCAACAGAAACACGCGACCTTCAGATCGCGGATTGTCGGCGAAATCCTTTTCGCCGCGATTTCAGACCGTCAGTTCCCCCTTGGAGACCGCTCCGATCATAGCGAGGACTCTTTGTGGGAAGCCCTGGAGCAATCAAGGAGAGAAGCCGAGCGGGCTCAGAGGGCCACTGATCAGCGACTTGAAGCGATCAGTCAGACTTTAGCAATGCTAACCGAGCGACTAGTTCCGCAACAAGCCGCGGCTAATCAGGCGGTGACCCCGGTCCTTCCTCCACCTCCTCCTTACTCGCTACCGCAAGCCGCTAATTTCCAGCTCCACCAAGAAGACCTTGCGGCTAGGAAAAACTTCTATCAGGAAGCCGCGCACAACATGTCGGCTCGAGTCCTCGACTTCTAGGGGGCGACTTCTCACGTTGCCCACCTTTCCTACCCGCAGGAGGGCGCGGCCCGTCTCTCCTACCCACCTGAAGTTCCTATTCATCACTCCTACCCGCCAGAAGCTGCTGCCCGGTCTTCTTATCAGGCGGCTTGTCCGCGAATAGCCGCAGCTCCGGCGACTTATCACCCTGCTCCTCTGTATGAAGATATGGAAGAAACTTCTCCCTTTGTGGACGAAGTCAGAGGGGAGCCTGCCCCTAATAATTTCAGGGAGCCTCGCCTGCCAGCTTTCAATGGGGAGACTGATCCCACGGTTCATTTACAAGCTTTCGAGTCAGCCATTGCTCTCAGAACCTTAACTGATGCAACTAAGTGCAAGCTTCTTGTAACCTCCTTCGAAGGACAAGCGAGGGAATGGTTTTACGGTTTGCACCCCAGGTCGATCCGTTGTTTCGCGAAGCTGCGAAGAGAATTCCTGCTGAGATTTTCTACCTCAAGGAAGAGAAAGAGTGGCCCGGCGGCCCTTTTCGATATAAAACAACGGGAAGACGAGACGTGGGCTCGTTTTGTGGACCGCTTCCAGAAAGAGATCATGGAAGTCCAAAATGTGGACCCGGAGCTGTATAGGGTTGCCCTCATCCAAGGCCTAAGAGAGGGCCCCCTAAAGTTTGAAGTAAATATAAGGGAGCCTAAGACTTATCAGGAAATGATAAGTTTGGCAAATATGTTTATCAGAGGAGAGAAGAGCAATCCGGACTACGTCGCGAAGCTGGTAAGCGACAAGGAGCAGTCAAATCCGTCCTTCCATCATCCACCATCGAATCAGTCCCATTTTGAACCCCGTTCCCAAAGGGGGAGGAACTACAAAAATAAGCAACCATTTATGGGCCATCAGCGGTTTCAAGATCAGAAACCATCGTTGGCCGTCGCTCCCGCTCCATTCGCTCCCCTTCCGCAAATCATGCCGGTATATTTACAACAGTATGCCGCGCAGCCACCTCCAGTCATTCCATCAACTCAATACGATGATTCGCAAGAGTCATTCACTCCCCTAAACGTCACCATGGACGAAGTAGTCCAGATTCTGCAAAAGAGGCCAGATTTCAAAAGGCCTGCTCCTCTGAAGTCGGATATTCGCAATCGAAATCCGAACCTTTATTGTGAATATCATAAAGAGGGGGGACATCTAACTGAAGACTGTCGAGCTCTTCGTCTGCTTATAGAAAGACTCCTGGGAGAAGGAAAGCTCCGGGGTCTAGTTCGGAAAGATAAAACTTCTGAGCCAACTACCGAGAAGAAAAAGGAGAAGGAAACAGTAGAAGTGACCTGGGAATGCGCCGACGTCGAGGACGCCGGCTACTATGGTGACATCCATCCTTCTACCGAATGCGTCGAAGTCAATGATGTGGGCCCCTTAGGGGACATCTATTGTATCCATGGGGGAGCTGGAGCGGAATCATCTCGCAAATCCAGCATTGCGAGAGTTCTAAAGCAGGAAGTGGCAGCCACTACAAGTTCTCCTCCCGAAAGCACTATTGTCACGTTTGGTCAGGATGACCTTCCCCCCAATGCTAATCCTTTCGATGATGCGGTGGTTATCAAGGCCGTCATCGAAAACTATACAGTCCACAAGATTCTGATTGATACCGGCAGCTCCGTCAATCTCCTTTTCCGCCAGACTTTCGAGGCCCTGAAGACCGGAAAGCATCTGCTTTCCACCGATGGGCCCCTCTACGGTTTTGCTAGGGAGAAGAAGGAAGTAGAGGGTTCAGTGAAGCTCCTGGTCTCTCTTGGAGGAGTAATAAAGTTGATCAATTTCGTGGTAGTAGATGCCCCGAGCAACTATTGTGCTATCTTCGGGAGGCCGATTCTCAATGTGTATAGGGTAGTAGTGTCCACCTTTCACCTTGCCCTCAAGTTCGCTGCTGAAGGAAAGCAGTATCGGGTCAGAAGCAACCCAAAGGTAGCTCGAGAGTGCTACGTCCGAACTGTCAACATGGTCACCGACGCTCCACTTCCCAAGATCATGGATGAGGTTTTGGAGGTTGCTGAGTCTTCAGGGGCCGCCGAGGAAAGCGCAGAACGGACAGGGACTTACCTGGAACCTGCCCAGGAGACCCAAGAGGTTTCTATTGCTGAAGAGGAAGGAAAGAAGTTGATCATCAACGCCGAGCTATCAGAAGAAGAGAAGGTTCAGTTGATCTCCTGCCTGTTGGAGAATCTAGACATCTTCGCTTGGTCAGCGGAAGATATGCCTGGTGTAGATCCAGATGTCGCGTGCCATCACCTCAACATTTCTCCTGAATTCAAGCCAATCCAACAGAAGAAGAGGGAGGTAGCAACCAAGTTGGCGGTACCCATCAAAGAAGAAGTTGCAAAACTTCTTAAAGCCAATTTCATTTCTGAAATCCAGTATCCCACCTGGATGTCGAATGTAGTGATGGTGAAAAAATCTGGGGGGAAATGGCGTATGTGTGTAGATTTCACTAAACTCAATAAAGCATGCCCCAAGGATTGTTATCCCTTGCCTCGGATAGATGTTTTGGTAGATTCCGCGGTGGGATATAATTTCATGAGTTTCCTAGATGCATTTTCTGGTTACCACCAGATTAAGATGCATAAGCCTGATATCCCGCATACGTCCTTCATTACCAATGACGGGTGTTATTGTTATCTCGTCATGCCTTTCGGACTCAAAAACGCGGGTGCGATATATCAGAGGATGATGGACACGGTTTTTGAAAAACAGAAAGGAAGAAATCTTGAAGTATACGTTGATGATCTCCTTCTAAAAAGTAAAACTTTTTCAATCCACCTGAAAGACCTCGTAGAGACGTTCGCTACTCTACGGAGGTTCAAATTAAAGCTAAACCCATCAAAATGCGTATTCGGGGCAAACAAAGGGAAATTTCTCGGGCATCTTCTCACCCCTGATGGCCTCGCACCAAATCCGGATAAAGTAAAAGCCATCCTAGATATGACCCCTCCTCGTAATCAGAAAGAGGTACAACAACTTGGGGGGAGGCTGGCAGGATTGAGCCGATTCATTTCCAAATCAGGATATAAAAGCGCTCCATTCTTCAAGACACTTAGGGGAGGATCTAAGTTTGAATGGAATGAAGAGTGCGATAATGCTTTCGAACAATTGAAAAAGCAGTTAACCTCAACCCCTCTTCTTCAAAGCCCTCGTGAAGGGGAAACGTTATTCTTGTACTTGGGGGTGGGTCCAGATGCTATAAGCTCTGTCCTGGTTTGGGAGGAGAAGAAGAAGCAATTTCCAATATATTATGTCAGCCATATCCTTAAAGATGCAGAAACTAGATATTCAATTCTAGAGAAATTAGCCTTGGCCTTAGTGATGTCCTCACGAAGGCTTCGCCCCTATTTTCAGGCTCATCCTATTCAGGTGGTTACGGATCATCCACTAAGAAGTATCCTGGAGAAGCCAGATCATTCAGGAAGACTGGCCAAATGGGCAATTGAGCTGAGCGAGTTTGAAATACTATATGTTCCCAGAACAGCAATTAAGGCACAAGTACTGGCAGACTTCTTGGTAGACACGATGAAGTCTAACCCTGAACGGGTGGAAAAATCTCCTTATGCCTGGATCATCTACGTAGATGGAGCTTCAGGGAGAAACTCCGTGGGAGCCGGAGTAGTTCTTCTCAGTCCAAATGGCATCAAACTCGAGCAGGCAATCAAATTCTTTTTCCCAGTAACAAACAACCAAGCTGAATACGAAGCACTCTTGGCCGGCCTAAGACTCGCAAAAAAGCTTGGGATAGAACATGTCCATGTAAAAACTGATTCTCTTGTAATGGCCTCGCAAGTTCTAGGGAACTACGAAACAAGAGAACCAATGCTGAGGAAGTATCTATCGCTAGCTAAGGAAGAGATCGGGAAATTCAAATCCTTCATCATCGAGCACATTCCAAGGACACAAAATGAAGAGGCGGATGAGTTATCAAAGTTTGGTCTTCCATCAGGAGGGGTGACCTCGGAACTTTTCCATCCGGCCACGGAGAAAGAGAAGCTCATGCAGATTGATCAGAATCCCTCCTGGAAGGATCCTTATGAACTATTTCTGTCAAAAGGAGAGTTCCATCATTCCATTAAAGATCGGAGAAGATTCAAAAGGAAGGCGGCATATTATTATCTAATAGCAGGAGTTCTCTACAGAAAAACTTTGATTTCCCCCTCAGCACGATGTGTTTCAGAAGAAGAGATCCCTATCATACTTCAGGAAGTTCATTCCGGGGAATGCGGTAGCCATTCAGGTGCAAAAACTCTAGAGAAGAGAATCCTAAGGCAGGGGTATTTTTGGCCAACCATGAGAAAGGATGTCGAAGCATTTGCCAAGCGTTGTGTTCAGTGCCAAAAGTTTGCTCCTCTTCAGCATCTGCCCGCTCAGTCGCTTAGGTCAATAACTGCACCCTAACCCTTCGCGGTTTGGGGGATGGATCTCATCGGACCCTTTCCAATGGCTAGCGGTCAGCGCCGCTTTATCATAGTGATGATTGACTACTTCCGTAAGTGGATCGAGGCTAAGGCACTGGCAAGAACTACTACCCAAATTATCAGAAACTTCATCTGGGGAGAAATAGTCTGCCGACACGGAATTCAGCTGGCAATTGTCACTGATAATGGTCCACAATTCAATAATCCCGAGATGATAAAATTTTGCGATCAGGTTGGAATTGACCTGCGGTTTTCCTCAGTACATCATCCAAGGACCAATGGTCAGGTAGAAGCAGCCAACAGGCGAATCCAGCAGCTCCTGATGAAAAGAGTTTGGAATCAGAAAGGAAACTGGGCAGATCAACTTCCCTCCATCCTTTGGACTCTTCGTACTACTCCATCTTCAGCTACAGGGGAGACACCATTCAAACTATCTCATGGCTCGGAGGTTGTTGTTCCTGTGGAGTTTGAGGTGGTCACTCCAAGAGTTGTGTACGGAAAAGAAGGAGGAGAAGCGTGGGTAGAATACAATGACGAGGCTATCAAGTATAGTCTGGATCTAATCGAAGAACTTCAGGATGAGGCAACAATCAGGAAAGAAGAAGTTAAAAGGAGGATGGCAAAGTACTTTGACAAAAATGTCAGGGTAAAGCATTTTGCGGTCGGCGATGTCGTACTAAAAAAGGTTGATGCAGCAGCGCGAACAGGTAATGTCGGGAAGCTAAATCCTAATTGGGCTGGACCTTTCATCGTCAAGGAGGTACTAAAAAGTGGGGCTTATCGCCTCCAAACAAGTGAAGGAGAAGACATCCCGCGCACCTGGAGTAGCGACGATCTCAAACGGTTCTATCCTTAAAATGTCTTCTTTACTTTCCTGCAGTTTTTAAGATATTTTAATAAGAAGCACCATACTGACACTTCTCCATGTCTGATGTTTCCTTTCTGCATTTTCTCATATATCAAACTCACTGAACCACGGAGACATCGCCAAGTTCTGCTCGAACCCCCTCGGATTGTAGTCATTAGCGTAAAACCATGAAGATCATGTGTAGCGGGGAGTTTTCGCACACGTGTAGTGGTAGCTTGCCAATTCCCGTGCGGTGGTATTCAGAACCTTGGATCCCGGCTGATATCCAACACACCCCTGCATCAAGGGAGGTCTAGGTGAATGTTGGCTCTATCATGCCCCGAGAGGGATATAATTATAGCTTTGATGATCCTTCTTAGGAAAGCAATGTCGGTATAGCCCCCGCGACATAACCACACCTGCCCAACTGATCATCTTAGTCTGTGACTATCGAATACTCCAAGGTACTCTCAAGCGATGCCTAAGAGGGACCCACAACTGAGTTGATCTCTCTGAGGAAAGCAATGTTCGACGCCTAGGCCCACCTGCCCAATTGATCAACTCGGCTTGTAGCCCTAGGCAAGAGAGCAGTCGAGTCGCTTACAGCCCTTATGACCACTTGAGGAAAGCAATGTTCGCCGCCTAGGCCCACCTGCCCACTTGGTCATCTGGGTCTGTACTTGTTTCTCTTTATTTCTACAGCTCTTATGACCACTTGAGGAAAGCAATGTTCGCCGCCTAGGCCCACCTGCCCACTTGGTCATCTGATTCTGTAGTCATCTTTATTGCATTACAAGGGATTATCTCATCCCATATGGTCATTATAGACCATTTGGAGGAAAAAGCAGGATTTCTATGTGCAGCATAAACTGGACGACTTAACACTCAAACCGGGCGGTTTGAAATAAGCAGGTACCAGGGCTTTCAGGCGGTCTGGTTATTAAACCTGGCGGTCTGGTTATTAAACCAGGCTGTCTAAAATCAGCAGGTTCAAAAGATGTCATGCGGTTCGGTTTTTAGACCGGACGGTTTGAAATAAACAGGGTATCATTAAGGTATCAAGGTAAATATCAGGGAAGCAAGCATAAACATGACCGGCCGACCTTATTATCCGGATTATGAATTTATCATCCTTATAGGTTTCCATTCAATCCGATTGGATAATCACAGGATCTTTTCAATCAGGCGGTTATGATCCTCGTTGCAAGTATTAAACCTGCTAATCGCACGAATTCTATATACAGCTCGTGCGGCTTGTCAGGCAATGTTATATATAGCTGTCATATAGATTGTTCGAATTAAATGTTAATCACACGGTCTATCAACTGATCTTCTTGAGACTGGATATTCTGTTTACGGTCACACAGCTTGATTATTTCAAATTCCGGATCGGTTATCTGATTGCATTCACGGAGGTGGGATTTACAGCGATGTTAGCTGCAAGTCGCCTAAGTTAAAACACTGACCGCTTGGTCTGATAATTGTTCTCATGACTTGTCCTTCTTTATCCTGGAAAGCAAGTATGCCGGGTCTAGTAGTAACCGCGCGGCTCAATTGTGTCCGGTTTCCGGGATGTCGTAATACATTCGTAATAAGTTAACACCTTCCCAGAATAAATCGGACAAATTCGATTCGGATTAAAAGAAGCAAGCTATGCGAATTTAACACAAAGAAATCGCAAACAATCACATGTAAGTCGCAGAAGGTAGACGGATAGACAGGTAAAAACTTTTCATTTCATTATCAAAACATTTACATTATATTTTAAGCTGTCCGGCTAACAACATCAAGCCGACGACTATTCAAAATAAAAAATGAAATACGGCTACTGATTGTGCGACTTGAGTTTCTTAGACGCAGGAGCACTTGAATGTTCGCTGCCATCAATCGAAACGTCAGGAGAATAACCCTCGCTACCCGACGAGGATGAGCTGCTCAATTTGCCCGATTTGCGACCAGCATCTTCTTCAAAATCGCTGGATTCGGACTCCGAGCCACTCTCACCACTCTTAGCCGCTCCGGGTTCTTCGGCCTCATCATCTCCATCATCGCTCTCCTCCGAACTGGATCCGTCGGCTTTATTCTTTCCTTTGGCTTTCCGCCTGATCTTTTCTAACTTCTTTTGCAAGATCGGATAGGCGTCCGAGAAGGTGAAATGCTCAAAACCAGGCGCGAACCCTTTGAGCTCCCGCAAGCGGTTAAAAGCATTATCAATTCCCTTGGCGACATGAGGGAAGAGTTCCTGCTGATAGACCGGGTCGGTCTCATCATACTTAGCCTGCAAAAGAAAAGAGTAAAATAAGACCGTGCGGTCTGAGAACATTGGTGTTGAGGCTGGCCAGGTGATGACTTACCGACTCGGCTTCCTTTAGCCGCGCATTTTCTTTCTTCAGTTCGGCAATTTCCTTCTCTTGGAGAGCGTTTTCTTTAAACAACCTCTTGAAGGTCATTCCCATGAAGGCGTTGGTGATGAGGCTCTCGGCACCAACCCGCGCGGCCTCTCTGGCGAGCTCTTCCTCAGGAATTTTCCTCAACCTCCTGAAGTTCCGTCGGCCGAACATAGCGATGCTAGCGGCCTCAGCATGCCGGCCCGACTTCTCGTTCGCCCAGTGGGGAAGCGCAGTAGAGACCTGGACACTATCACTGTCCGGATGCCAGGTCAAGACCGGGCGGCTTTTTAGATCCTTCACCTTGCTGAAGGAGCGAAGGGCGGCGAAGTCGCCTGAGGAACCCGAATCCTCCCCATCGGACGGCAGCGACTTGTTCCTGGCTTGCCTCTTTCTCTTCTCCGTCTGAGTCAAGACTAAACCGGCCAGGCTTATCGGCTTGTTGGCAGGAACAACGGCTTGGGCTACAAAAGGAGAAGAGTCAGCACAAGAGATCGAGCGGTTAACATTGAAGTCGGAAGCAAAGGGAAGCTTACTATCTTCAAGCCGAACGTTCTCTAGCTCGGCAAGTAGAGGGATATAGTAGCTTATGTTAAGCCGCTCATCCTTGAGAAGCTTGCAGATTCCCTTCTCCACTTCGCTTATTGGGACCGATTGAAAGGCCTCCTCAGGCCGCACTTGCGGATTCGGGCTCAACAGGCCAAGTCGGCCTTCGAAGATCAAGTACCTCTCCGGCCAGGCCGTGACTTTGTTCGCCAGATTGACCATCTTCAACCCGCGGCAGCCAAAGTAGAGGTGGCCTTTGAAGACATCCGATTCAGAGTCCGGGATGGCCCGCACTGAGAATATCTTCCTGAAGAGGTCCATAGAGAAGCGGACTCTCTCAGATCGCAGGTAGGAGATGAAGCTACATATCCCGGCCATCGAGTTGGGAGAAATCTGGCCGGGAACAACTCCATAATGGTCAAAGACCATGGCGAGCTCAATCGAAATCGGGAATTTAAATCCGCAATCGAAATGGTCGATTGGGATCGCGATATGGTTTGGGCCAGACGAATTCATCCGCTCATCACGAAGCGGAAGCCACGCGATCAGCGGACTGTCAGTCATGTGCTTCTCGACGAATTCGTCCATCTCGGCCTTTGTCAAACGACACTCCTCGAGGTCTGCAGAATCAAAGGCCACAACGGCTTCGGAGCGGGTAGCAGAAGTCTTGGCAGGCCGCTTCGGCTGGCGCTTTACTCCCATCTTGAAATTTTGGTAAAAGGAATTTCGGGAGGGCGCTACTTATAAGAACGGCTGATCTGCATTTAGCAAAGGTCAAATCACGGCTAGACCGATCAACCCATACGGATACATCATCACAAAAGTCAACCACAGAGACTGTATAATTCAAACAAGCGAATTAAAGAATCACGAAAACAAGCAGACCGGTTTATGTAAAATAACCCACAGGCATCAATCAACACAACAAGAAGGCAAAAAAGTAAATTCAAATATTTAAGCCGCATGGCCTAGATGGCGGATCGAACATTATAGAGTCAGATTCAAGCAATTGTCCAAGGGACCGAATAGAAATATTATTACAAGTTCATATCTTAGAGCCACTCGTTACGGACGGGTATCGCTCGATTCATCCTCCCTGTGAAGCCGCGCGACATGATCGCCGATTTGAAGTACAGTTCCCTGCATTTGGTTCATATTATGATTAAGGCGGTTGATCATGCTATGAATCCGCGCGGCATCTCTCCCTACTCGCGTCGCGGGGATCACGCGAGTAGGCAAGGTCGCTGCGGACTCATGAACACTAACAACTGGGTGGATCGTCCCGGCTACAGGAAGAGATGAGCTCGTCCCTGCGACCGGGCGGCTTGACCCTCGCCGGCCTTCGTCAACCACGTTAATAGGGCGCCGACTTCCGCCGGCTTCCTTTGCCAAATGAAGGTATCTGTCCCTATAATAGGCACAGTCCTCTTCGAGCTTGCGGACTTCCTTCTTTCCACGATCAATCCGGACGGTCAGCGCAGCCACCTGGTCTTGCTGCGCCTTTTCTTTCTCTCGGCGCTCTCTCCGCTCGGCCTCCAGCGCTGCTCGGCTTTCCTTCCGTTCGGTTTCCAATTCAACCCGAAGAGCAGCTTTCTCATCTTGGGCGGCCTTCTCTCTCTCCTCCACAGCCCTCAACTGCTTAGCAAGGGTTTCCAGATTCTTTTGAAGCCGGGACATCTCGTCCTCCATCCGAGTATCCGGCAGAGAAGAACGCAGCATGGGTGGATCAAGAGGGGGAAGATAGGTCACCAGTTCGCCCGGCTTCGGAATAGAGTCACGGTCATCTGCAATAAGAGAAAATAGTCAAGGAGTGTTCAAAAGGAAACCACTTTCATCGAATTTTCCTCGCTTACAAGCCGCGGCAGTTTGAATTGAATTCGGGCGGGCGGGTTGCCTTGTTAGCTCGGTATCAAACTTTCGGCGTTGTTCTCTCCACGATCTCTCACTTTGCCTCCGCTTAGCAGCAGAAAATTGAGCAGCGGAGGGAAAGAAGCTGGGTGACGGGTTCAACAACGAAGCGCGCGACTTGTTTCGAGGCCGCGGCCTGAAAAAACGAACAGGGTGGTAATCTGCTTCCTCTTTACCTTGCAACAAAAGATTGGGTTGCGGCGAGGGCGGCCTGGCAAGTTGATCTCTTACTCGCTCCGCCTTCACCTGCATAAGCCGCAGACCGCCCGTCACGGTATCTTCAGGTACCGGTATTGTTCTTTCAGTCGCGACCTCAGGAAGGATGGACTCCTTAAGGCTGGTCGCATCCTCAGACAGGGCGAATCCTTTCTCTCCTGGCGGGTTGGCAGCCTGCAGTTCGGAAGAAGTTCTCAGCTGATCATCTTGCTTCTGAAGAGAATCAAAATCCTTGAGGAGGTCACTTACGGAAATGCTATGAGCATCGACTGGAACCTGGTCGTTCGGCTGGGGGGAAGGAGTAATCAAGCCCTCCGAGACTTCATTCTCGCGTGACTTGCCTTGCAGGCTGTCCGCTCTCGGTTTCCCGGACGCTGCCTTGTTCTTGGCCTTTAGCTTCTTCATCTTCTTGAGAAGCCTGTCCGCTGTGGACTCCTCCTTCTTTCTCTTCTTCGACTTCAGGGCGGTTGGTTTTTCCGGATCGGTTGGCTTCCTGATCGGTTGGCTTCCTGATCGGTTGGCTTGGGGGAGTCAACTGCCTCTCCCCCTTCATCCCTTATGTTCAGATGAAAAACCCCGGACGGAGTAACGTCCATCTTGAAAGACTCATCCCCATCGCCTTTCTGGGAAGCAGTCTCCAAGTCTGTCTTACCCGGCGGGGAAGGCGGGCTGTTTCCTTTGTCAGAGAAGGTTGGGGGATCAGCTGGGGGTGGGTTCGGACAGCTCGCCTCATTTTTAGTCGACAGGACGGCTGTTTGCTCAGGAAGCAGTTCGGTCGGCTTACTCGCCTCCTGTCTAGACGATAGGCCGACTGTCAACTCTGCAGGCGGGTCGGTCAGTTTACTTGTAAAAGCATTTGTTGCGGTCTTATCAGGCCGCGTCGCCTTTTTCTTCTTCTTCTCTTTCGAGCGATCTCTCACGGTTCTTTCCGGGCTTCTCAAGAACTTCGAGCGCGGCCATCAAGTCCACCATCTTTTTCGGGCTGTTCAACCCGAAAGTCCTAACCGTAATAGGCGAGTAGTGACTCGTGGTAACAATGGAGTTATGCCAGAATCGAAGCTTCTGGAACATTTATAACCAACGGGGTGAAGTCGGCGCGGTCTCCGGCTAGCACTGATATTTCGAAATCTTCAAGGAAATTTACAAATATGCGGGGATTATGTTTACCCGGGAAACCGCTTTCAAGAGGATTACTCGCAGACCGAGCGGTTTGCGGATCCAAGTCGCCCGGCTCAGGTTAAACGAGATCCATCGACACCAGCTAGCACAGGTCGGGCGGTCTGGCATAACTCAGACCGCCGCCAAGTACTAAAGATAGTCCAAGCCCAAGTCCAACAGGGCAAGTCGCGGTCTCAAGTCGGAGATCGCGCGGTTTATGCCATGGAGATAAGCCCAGATTCAAGGTCAAAGAACAAGCCGTGGTCTCAAAATAGAGACCGCTCGGATAGCACCGTCGCCTTGGTCGCATCATCTTTATCTTCTGGACAGACAAGTCGGAAGTGCAAGCCGCCAAGCCGCGCGGCTTCTTTCTTTCCTTCTGTGTATCCCGTCACCGCCTGCCCGTTTCTCCTGTACCCGGGCAGGCGGTTATTTTATCCCTGCCCGTTCGGGCAGGCCCCCAAGCCTATAAATAGGTGGCGGCACTGTTCCCAAGACACGCACACTCGAATCTAGGAGCTCGCTTGTTTGAGCTGCGAACTCGAGTTTCTCATCTTACGGACTGTCTGACCGGCCGGCTTCTCTTTTCCTGCACTTGTAACCCGCTGTAACCCCTTCTTTCTAATCAAAGGAAAGCCCGTCGCAGGAGTGGCATTTGCCGCGGCGGGCGAAGTGTGGCCTTGACCGCTGCTAGCGGTCTCATTCTTCTGCACAAAAAGTAACCGGCAACCCGCAGCCTCCGGTTTCCCTCGGAGGTGCGATTTCGGACTCAACAAAAAGATTAACGGGCATGCACATGAGAGATTAGCGGATGATGACAAGAAAAAGTAAAAAGACTCAGTTAAATAGACAAATCACATTTCATTTCATTCTCGAGGTGTTTACAAAAGGAGGGTCTCGCCCCGTACATGTGATCAAAAAAAAGGAAAAGGCAGAAAGGTCTTCAGGGCTGGTCATCATCCTTCTCTCTAGAAGAGTTGCTGATCTCATCAATGGATGGGCGGTGACGTCCTCTCGCCGAAGATCAGCCTTACCTTTCGGCACTGGCACCGGGTCAAAGAGCTCGGGCAAAAGATCGCGAGCTCTTAGCCTCTCTTTTCCTTCGTTCAGCAGCCCGACGGCTCGCAGCCACCTGATCGCGTGCCTCGCCGCTCCTTGGGCGACTCCCTGCATCATCACCTCGATTTATAATTTGTATATCGATGCCGAGTGCGCGGTTCCCCGGGAGGCGGGGAGGCAGCGACCTCTTGCAGGTGCTTGACCTCAGCCTGTAGTTCTCTGTTTCGCGCGTCCGCCTGATCCGCTCGTGTTGTTAGGATTGCCACGTTCGCGGTGCTCTGAAGAAGGAAAGGAGGAAAAAGTTAGCTTGCGGAAAGGAAGCAAAAGGCAGAAGCGCGAGAGCGGATGTGTTGTCGGTATCACTTATGACACGAACGGGACGCTCAGCAAAAAGTCTCTGGGAGGCATCCAGCTACTCCTTCAATGACTTGACCTACGCGCAAGCCTCGACTCGCATTCTCTCCACCTCGTCAAGGTTCCGCGCGAGTGTGATACTACGGCGCGAGGACATGTGAGCCAGCTCCAAGGCGCGTAGGTGGGCACGTGCTGCCTCATGCGCCAGGGTTCGGGTGGATTTGATGTAGTAGATGGACGCGTCCTCCCGACCATAAAGCGCGAAGGAGAGGGCATACGCCTCACCGCTGGTGGTATCCTGCTCCATCCAGGTAGGTAGGCGCGATTAGATGGATATCCGGTTGATCTTTCGGTCCCATCGTAGCAGGGGCTCTTCCTCCCCGTCAATGTACTTCTCGCCCATGCCGAAGTTACGGTGCCCCCGAGGAGGTGGCCCCAAAGAGTGTTGGATCGTGTGACGCCCTGAGAGGGGGGGGGGGGGGGGGTGAATAAGGGCCTTTTAGAGACTACGAATTTTACTTAAATTTTTTTTTAAACAGATTTTACTTTTCAAAAAATTACTTACAAACAATTTTAAACCAATGCAATTTTTGTATTAAACCAAACACAAATTTCCAAGATAAAGATTTAAGCAAACAAATTTGCAATTAATGAAAGAAGAATAATTATATTAATCATGAAATTTACATACAATAAAATGATCTTAACAATGCTTAAGATCAATGCACAAATATGATAATATAAATTTCAATAATCTTGATTTTACCAATCCTTCTCCCAATGATCGGAAGGCTATTACTTGTCTCTCCCAAGACCAAGCTCAAGTCTATCCTCTAGATCTTCCCAAGATATAGACATAGCACACAAGGCCACGATTTCCTACCAAGCCACGCAAGGACTTGGACGCTCCGCACAAGGAAGCGATTTTCCCCTAAGCCACGCAAGGACTTAGACGCCGCACGCAAGACGACGATTTCTCCAACGATTACAAAATGAAAAGTGAATGTGAATGAAATACAAAATGAAAAGAACAACTCCCTAGAAATTCAGATCTCTGAAAGGATGGTTGAAGCCTCGAGATGATCATTGATGTAGAAGCGCGCCCGATCTCGTCTTCAATCTCAATCCTTCTTTGCACAAATGGGAGTTGAAGAGGTTTTGGAGCTCTCTGGTTCGTATGCACTCAGGAAGGGACTTGGAATTCTCAATGCTTGGAATGCACGAACAAAAGGAGCCAATTTATAGAAATTCGCTGTCGCCTGGGCGACATCGACTGTCGGAATTTCCGACAGCGCTAAACTGCCGCCGTAGTGCTGTCGTGCGTGCAGTTGATGTAACCTCCGAGCTGTCGCCTGGGCGACATCGATGTCAGATTTCCGACAGCGCAAAACTGCCGGTCGTGGTGCTGTCGTGGGCAGTTGTTGTAACCTCCGAGCTGTCGCCTGGGCGACATCTTTGTCGGATTTCCGACAGCTCAAAACTGCCTTTCGTCGTGCTGCCGTGGGGGAAAGTAGTTGTAACTTCTCTGCTGTCGCCTGGGCGACATCAGCTGTCGGAAAATTCCGACAGTGAAATTTTCCTACACTCAAATTGAGCTCCAGCAGAAATGTGAACATCTCATACCTGTTACCTGCACACCATTAATAAAAATAGAATCAAATACAAACGAGACTTTGTTATTATCAAACCGGAGGAGTGCGAAACGCATGCTCCAACAATCTCCCCCTTTTGATAATAACAAATCCGTATAAAAAGAAATCATGTCTATTTAGGTTGTTGATTTTTAACATATGGCGTGTGCACAAAAATAACATGATATATTCCTCTTAAAATAAATAATCTCCCCCTAGATGAATGCTTCTTCTAAATGAATACTCCCCCTAAATGAATGCTCCCCCTAAATGTTAAAGTAAGTTGAAATGATGTATTGTTTAGGTGGAATATTTAGGTGTAATAATTGTTTGATTTCTTGAATATACTTAATTCTCCCCCTTTTGGTATTAGCAAAAGATAATATGAGATAAATGAGTAGTTCTTAAGGGAAGAGATGTGATGTAGAAAGTAAGAGTAAGCGGAAGCACTTGCTGGGAAAATGATTGAAGGTCGCGAGGTAATAGGAATATGCCATAGTATTGAATAAACTCATGAAGAGACGGTATAGCCATATGAAGTAATAAAATAAAATAACTTAAACATGATTAAGGTCATTTGAAAGTATCATAGAAAGACACAATAGTGTATAGAAATTTGGAATATTTTCGGTCCAATTCTCATGAGATGAATGTTTATATAACATAATGATGTGTACATGTGATACTTAGATCAAACATACGAAGTTATTTAATGTACATGATCATTGGAATTGAGAACATAATAGAAGCATATAAAGACAACTTTGACCTTGAAGATATAGCACAAGAAGAATAGAATACCATTTTTCTTTTGCACAAGACACTTTACAATTCTTTCCAAGGTGCTTAACCTCACAATGCTCATGAAGACTTATCAGGAGGGTAAGTAGTGCTTGGTGAAGTATCCTTGTCTTTAATTTAAATTTTTGTGATCACATATTTTGTGATATCTTAATTTTGAGATATTTATAATTTTTTTAATTGACCATGGATCTCCGAATTCACTTGAATCGCAAAAGATGGTGTATATTTGGTTGTGCTAACAAATCAAGGTTGAAAGTAGTATTTATGAAGTGCTATTGTATTATGTTAAAGCAAATATGATTCATGTATATATTAAATAAAAAGACATATGTATGGATCAAAAGAAGTGAACATGATAGTTCATTATTATATATAAACAATTTCTCATACTTAGAGGCATGCGAAAACAATTTCCAATGGTCTAAACATCTAAGTAGGAGTGTCAATACGATGATAGCTTGGAAATGAAATTATATAATCATGTAAGAGCCATTTTTTATTTAAAATAAAAAGCACATGGTGTGGCATCAATTCATGAGTTGTAGCATTAATAAATGCATATAACTATTGGAACATATCAAAGGGACCAAAAACTGAAGATTTAAGCAAATCGGGAGCTGTCGGAAATTTCCGACAGTCACTGTCGCCTGGGCGACAGCTAAAAATATAAATACGGCTTTAGACCGAGTCAAACCCTATTGTGCATCATTTCCTGGACTTAAGGACGAGAGGAAGGTGTCGGATTTCGGCGACAACCCTAGATATAAGGTATGTGGTTTTTGATTTTGAAGTTTTGGACTTAAATCCTTTAGAGATTTTTTATTTTGGGAAGGAGAGAAGATGAAAAATGTTTTTTTTTATTTTACCTTTGATTAATGGTGTAGATCCTTGAGGTTTTGTGTATAAAAGGTGTAGATCTAGTGTAAATTAAGTGGATCTTGGTGGATTGATAAAGTAGTTTTTATATAAGTTTTTAATAGAAATTTTTGTAATTATTTAATATGATTTTTCCTTTTTATGTCAATTTTAGGTTATAAGTAGTTCTTTTTGTAATTTTGATTCTAACTTAGCCTAATTTTAATATTTGCAGATTTTTGGACAAATTGGGAAAATATTGCATTACACGCCCTCGGTCACGCCCGTGACCAAGGGCGTGTAACTTGAAGACCAGTCCAGGTCGATGCCATGCTGTTGAGCTAGTCCACACCTAGTCACATCCCAGGGCACGCCCGTGACCCAAAGTCACGCCCGTGACCATGGGCGTGTAATATTAGAATCTACCACGTGGAGCTGCCGTCGAGACGAGAAGTTGCCGTTGAGAAGTCAACCAAAGTCACGCCCGTGACCCAAAGTCACGCCCGTGACCTTCCCGCGTGATCCAAGCACGCCGCCGCGCCGTCTGCCTAGCCCATGCCGCATTAAATGAAGTCGTCCTGAGTCACGCCCGTGACCCATATGCCACGCCTGTGACATGTCCGATTTTCTCCCGCCGTCACGCCAAGCCCACGCCGCTGCCGGATCCAATGTTACAGTGATTACACGCCCTTGGTCACGCCCGTGACCGAGGGCGTGTAACTTGAAAATTTCGCCTATAAATACAGAGGCTCTCCTTGAGTCCAGGGTTCAGAATTTTGGAGTGGGGGAGGTGCTGCTAGAGCCATTCTTGAGTATTTTTCTCTTTTCATGTTCATGTCTCTTTACTTTCATGCTCTCTTCCTTTTCTAATGCAATGTATTATTTTTCCTTCAATGCAATAGTTTAGTTTAAGCTTGTAATCTTGTTCTTCCTAGCTTACAATTTCCTCTCTTAAGTCTTGTAATAGTTTTCATTTAAATAAAAATAGTTTGTTCTCTTTCTTTTTGTCTCCTCCTTACTTAGTTAAATTTTCTTAATATGCATTTTTATCTTTCTTTCTCTTCCCCCTCCACCATGATTAACTAATCCTCATTAGTACTCGATCAAAATGATCCGAGGATGAGTTAGACAAGTTATGATCTTCTAAAGTTTTCTTTTTTCGTTTTTATAAACACTTGAATTACCCTTGATTTTTAATTGGTGAGGCCATATTTTCGATATATGGTTTTCGCTTAAGTTTTCATATTTAGTTAGCCGAGAGGCTCAAAGTATGAATCGATCACTCAAGGGTAAAGAGAGTTGCACGCACCCCTCGAGAGAGGATGACGTAAATCTCCCGGATTGGAGTCAAATCCAATAGTGGGGTTCACCTCGTAAAGCAAGTTTTAGGTAATCGATTATAGGACGAGAGTCCGGTTGATTTTTCCTAATCTTAGTTGGGCATTAACCTCGAGAGAGGCATGTTCGAGCTTCGGGAACCTCCACGGTCAAGTAGTTCAATTTAAACGGAATTAGATTTAATTTCCTTTTACTTGTCTATTCTCACTCCAAGGTGACTTTTGATTGAGTGCTAGCTTCTTTTATCTTCATCACAACCCTTCAATTAGTTTGCATTTTCCTTTCTTCTAGCTAAGTAATTAAAACTCAAAAATATTGTTAGATAAGATAATGGTGACTTTCCTCAAAGTAGAAGTAATCAACGCGCCCCGTGGAAGACGACCTTGATATTTCTTAATATCCTATACTATAGACGATAAGGTACGCTTGCCTTTATCGGATATGGTTTGGAAAAAAATCTTTAACCTTCGCTTAATTTAAAAACCACCGAATTTTTATATCAAGTTTTTGGCGCCGTTGCCGGGGACTTTTGCGTAGATATTTTGAAACGAGGATAGCTATTAATTTTATCATGTTTTTATTTTAGTTTTTCTATTTTTGAAAATCTTAAGGTGAAATTAAAATCTTGGAAAGGGACGTTTGGGGTGTCATCCCATCTCACCTCCTAGTACCTTGCAATCCCTTCACAGGGCAGATCTCGGAAAGTCCAAGACTAACTTAATCCACCTAAAAGAACAAAAAAAAGGAAGAAGAAGAAATTCAAAAAAAAAAAAAATATTATATATATATTATATTTATAATTAATCATTCTCCTCTTTTTGCTTTCATTATTGTTTTTACTAAATTCTCTTTTCTCTCGTAGCTCTTTTCTTCTTCTTTTTCCCTTTTATTCCTTTTTCTTTTTTTTCCAGTGTATGACCCAAGGTAGTTCTTCGAATCTTCTTTTTGATCTAGAGATCGAGCGAACCCTTTCGAGGCGCCGCCGTTCTCATAATCAGGAAAATCAAGTAGAATTCGAAGAGTCGATCGGGGACACTAACACAGCAAATATGGGTGACCCTAATCCGCCAAATCCGCCAAATCCTAATGAGGCTGTGCAACGGACCATGTCCTATTATGCGCAGCCGAATCTAGACGGCACACAATCAAGTATTGTTCTCCCCCCGGTGGCAAACAATAACTTTGAGATCAAGTCCAGCACTATACAAATGGTGCAACAATCGGTGACCTTCGATGGTCACCCGGACGAGGATCCAAACTATCATATTTCTTATTTTCTCAAAATTTGCGACACGTTCAAAATCAATGGCGTCACCGATGACGCCATTCGATTACGTCTTTTTCCTTTTTCTTTACGGGGTAAGGCTATGCAGTGGTTGGGCTCCCTTCCTAGGGACTCCATCACTACATGGGCCGATATGGCGGGAAAATTTCTTACAAAGTATTTTCCGCCTTCAAAAACCGCTAAAATGCGCACGGATATTGCGTCATTTATGCAAATCGACTCGGAGACTCTCTATGATACATGGGAGCGCTTCAAGGAGCTTTTGCGTAGATGCCCTCACCACGCACTGCCAACTTGGCAACAAGTGCAAATCTTTTATAACGGCTTAAATTTCCAAACTAGGCAAATGATTGATGCGGCCGCTGGGGGCTCTTTAAATAAGAAAACCCCGGAGGCCGCTCAAGAGCTTTTTGAGGAAATGGCCACTAATGCATATCAATGGAATTTGCCCCGAGCTCGGCCTAGCAAGCCGGCCGGACTTTTTGAAATAGACGCTACTTCAAATTTGGCTTTACAAGTTGAGCGCTTAACAAAGCAAGTGGCGGAGATGTCTGCTTCCTCCGCCACTCCTCCTTGGGCTAATAATGCTTTAATTGAAGAACAAGTTGATTACATGGGAAATCCGCCTCGGCCTTCCTATAACCCGAACACCGCTCCGTATAATAACACCTACAATGCGGGTTATAGGAATCATCCGAATTTCTCATGGAGCAATCAAGGAAATGCTCAGCGTCCCTTAAATTTGAATCAACCTCCAAATCAACTTCTCAATTTAACTCCCCCTCTAAATTTTAATCCACCCGGTTTTCCACCGCAACAGCAAAAACCCTCTCCGCTTGAAGAGATTTTTGCAAAATATGTTGCTACAAATGAAGCGAACATCCGGAACCTCACCGGATCGATCAAAAATTTGGAGAACCAAGTGGGCCAGCTAGCAAAGATAATCTCTGAGCGCCAGCAAGGAGCCCTTCCGGGAAACACGGAGCCAAACCCAAGGGAGAGCGCAAACGCGATTACACTCCGAAGCGGGAAGGAGGTGGTTTCTAAACAGGACGAACCCAAGGTAACTTCCCCTCCACCTCCTCCTTCTCCTATTTTATCTTCGAATTTACCTGCTACGATAGCTCCGCGCATCTCTACATCTAATATTCCGTATCCGTCTAAGTTTAAGAGCGAGAGCGCCGAAAAGAATTATAAAAAGTTTTTGGATATTTTAAAACAAATTCACATTAATGTACCCTTCTGCGAGGCTATCTCTCAAATGCCTAAATATGCGAAATATCTTAAGGAGTTGCTCTCCAATAAGAAAAAGTTAGAAGATATTTCGCATATTTCTTTGAACGCAGAATGCTCCGCGGTTGTACTCAACAAATTGCCTCGAAAAGTGAATGACCCGGGAAGGTTCTCCATCCCGTGTTTATTTGGCAATTCGTTAGTAAAACACGCTTTAGCGGATTTGGGAGCAAGTATCAATCTCATGCCCTTTTCTCTCTTTAAGAAGCTAGGTCTAGGAAATCCAAGCCCCACTCGAATGAGTATTCAATTAGCGGATCGCTCTTTAAAATATCCGGTAGGAATAGTGGAGGACGTGCTCGTCAAGGTCGACAAGTTCATCTTCCCGGTGGACTTTGTCATTCTTGACATCGAAGAAAATGCCGAAGTACCCCTCATACTCGGCCGCCCCTTCCTTGCCACCTCCCGCGCCATTATTGACGTAAGTAACGGAAAGCTCCTCCTACGGGTTGGAGACGATGAAGTTTCTTTCGGCATAAATTCCTCGATGCGGAACACATTAGAAAACGACGATTCGTGTTTTTACCTGGAAGAGTGTTGGGAATTCGATTCCCCTCACGAGTTAGTCTCCACCTCGAGTCACGAGTCCGAGTTCGCCGAGCTCTTTTGTCTGGAAGAAGAAGAAGTCACTCGTTTCACACCACCCGAACCACTATTTTTAGAAAAATTAAAAATCAAAACATCTTATGAAGAGCCACCCGTTTTAGAACTAAAGCAACTTCCCCCTCACCTTAAGTATTTATTTTTAGAAAAAGAGTCGAAGCTACCCGTCATCGTTTCATCCGAACTTAGCAACTCGGAAATTTTCGAGTTGGCTATTGTCTTAAGAAAGCACCGCCACGCAATTGCGTGGCAAATTTCGGATATAAAGGGTATAAACCCTTCCTTCTGCACTCATAAAATCTTTCTCGAAGATAATTCCCGAAATTCGGTCCAGCCTCAACGAAGGCTAAACCCTAACATGAAAGAAGTCGTTAAAGCCGAAGTGATCAAACTATTGGACGCGGGAATTATCTACCCGATATCGGATAGTACTTGGGTTAGCCCAGTACAAGTCGTACCAAAGAAAGTGGCATTACGGTAGTAGCTAATGAGAATAACGAGTTGATCCCAACCCGTACTGTTACGGGTTGGCGGATGTGCATCGATTACCGAAAACTAAATGATGCCACCCGTAAGGATCACTTCCCTCTACCATTCATCGATCAAATTTTAGAGCGCCTTTCAGGTCACTCCTACTACTGTTTTCTCGATGGTTTGTCGGGATATTTTCAAATCTCGATTTCGCCCGACGACCAAGAAAAAACCACTTTCACTTGTCCCTTTGGCACCTTCGCTTATCGAAGGATGCCATTTGGTCTTTGTAATGCGCCAGCTACATTTCAAAGATGTATGCTGGCGATATTTGACGAGTTAGTAGAGGAGGTGATGGAAGTGTTTATGGACGACTTTTCCGTGTTCGGAAATTCATTTAAAAATTGTTTAAAAAATCTTGAGCGCGTGTTGCAGCGATGCGAAGAAACGAATTTAGCACTTAATTGGGAAAAATGCCATTTTATGGTCAAGGAAGGATTAGTCCTTGGCCATAAAATTTCGGGCATGGGGATCGAGGTCGATAAGGCCAAGATCGAAGTGATTGAAAAACTTCCCCCTCCAACAAACGTAAAAGCTATTCGTAGTTTCCTAGGCCACGCGGGGTTTTATCGGCGCTTTATACAGAATTTTTCAAAAATCACAAAGTCGTTAACCCACCTTCTTGAAAAAGAATCCTCGTTTATTTTTAGCGATGAATGCCATTTGGCTTTTAAACTCATCAAAGAGAAACTTATAAACTCCCCGATTCTAGTCGCGCTGGATTGGTCGCTCCCTTTTGAAATCATGTGCGACGCGAGTGACATTGCGGTTGGTGCCGTTTTAGGCCAACGGGTGAGTAAGTATTTCCACCCTATTTATTATGCGAGCAAAACACTCACGTCGGCACAAGCGAATTACACCACTACCGAAAAAGAGCTTCTAGCGATCGTTTTTGCCTTCGATAAGTTTAGGTCATATATCACCCTCTCGAAAGTTATCGTCTTCACGGATCACTCCGCACTTAGGTATCTTTTAAGCAAATCGGATGCCAAGCCTCGTCTTTTGCGATGGATCCTCCTCTTGCAGGAGTTTGACTTAGAGATCCGGGACAAAAGAGGAGCCGAAAACTTGGCGGCCGATCACCTTTCTCGTTTAGAAAATCCCTCCTCGGAAGTATTGATAGAATCTGACATCGATGATAAAGTTCCCGAAGAGCGCCTCCTCGCTCTCGAAAATATTAATTCATCGTCTACCCCCTGGTTTGCAGATCTGGCTAACTATTTAGTAGCCCGGGTCCTGCCGAAAGAATTCTCGAGTCAGCAAAAGAAGAAATTCTTTTCTGATTTAAAGAATTACTTTTGGGAGGACCCCTTTTTATTCCGTGTATGCGCAGACCAAGTGGTGAGACGATGCGTCTCGAGTGAGGAGGGTCTTAAAATTTTACGACATTGTCACGAGGGACCATCCGGTGGTCATTATCATTCGAACCGAACCGCGAGGAAGGCGCTGGAGGCGGGCTTTTATTGGCCCACGCTCTTCAAAGATGCTCACACCCTTGTGAGTACTTGCGACAGTTGCCAGCGGTCGGGGAACATCTCCCGCCGAGATGAGATGCCCCAAAACATTTTCTTAGAATGCGAAATTTTCGATCTTTGGGGCATTGACTTTGTTGGTCTTCTCCCTCCTTCGTTTTCAAATAAGTATATTCTAGTGGCGGTCGACTACGTGTCGAGGTGGGAGGAAGCGCAAGCTCTCCCCACCAATGATGCGCGAGTCGTCGTTAACTTTTTAAAAAAATTATTCTCTCGATTTGGCACTCCGCGCGCTATTGTGAGTGATCGGGGCACCCATTTTTGCAATACTCAATTCACAAAAACCTTAGCAAAATATGGTGTCACACACAAACTATCCACTGCATATCACCCACAAACGAGCGGCCAAGTCGAAGTGGTTAATCGAGAATTAAAGCGAATTTTAGAAAAAACGGTTTCTATTAATCGGAAGGATTGGGCAATAAAGCTCGATGACGCGCTATGGGCCTATCGTACGGCGTACAAGACCGCTATCGGTTGTACACCATATCGAATGGTCTATGGCAAGGCTTGCCACCTTCCGGTCGAATTAGAACACCGCGCATTTTGGGCGCTTAAATTTTTAAATCTCGATTCCACTTTAGCGGGCGAACAAAGGAAGTTTCAAATGAACGAGCTAGATGAATGGCGAGCGAATGCATATGAGAGTAATAAATTATATAAGGAGCG
Source organism: Dactylorhiza incarnata (assembly GCA_033032865.1). Classification (NCBI taxonomy): domain Eukaryota; kingdom Viridiplantae; phylum Streptophyta; class Magnoliopsida; order Asparagales; family Orchidaceae; genus Dactylorhiza; species Dactylorhiza incarnata. The sequence continues at coordinate 2,245,204 of JAWHQI010000067.1, forward strand.
AACAAAGTTTTATCACGATAAACATATAAAATTTCTGAAAACTTTTTCGCCGGGCGATCTCGTCCTCCTTTATAATTCTCGCCTTCGCCTTTTTCCGGGAAAATTAAAATCCCGATGGTCCAGACCCTTTATTGTTAAAGAGGTTTGGTCCTATGGGACAATCCTAATTTCCCACCCGGAAAAAGGTTCTTTCAAAGTTAACGGGCACCGCCTTAAATTGTATCTTCCGGGAGACTTACCTAATGAAAAGAGTGATGCAATATTTCTTCATCATATACCATGATCGGCAAGTGGGTCAAGCTACGCGACCTTAAACAAAGCGCTTTTGGGAGGCACCCCAAAGTTATCTTTGTATTATTGTTTCTCTTGTTTTTCTTTGTCTTGTTTCTTCTTTAATATCTTTTGTAGGTAATCGCGGCTTCCCCACAAAAGCTTCAAAAAAAAAATTCAGGGAAGCTCTTTATCCTTCTTTTCTTTCTTTTTCCTTGCATTTCTTTTCTTACTTCATACTTACTTTTAAACATTGGGGACAATGTTTAACTTTAAGTATGGGGGTGTAAATAGTCCTTTGTAAATATTTGTAAATAGTTTTAAAAGAAAATTTTCAAAAACAAAAAATTTCTTTTTTCTTTCTTTCCTATGTTTTCTTTTATTTAAGCACTTGTAAAACCAAAAACTCAAACAAAAAAAAACAAAAAAAAAATTATAAAAAAAATCGAAAACTTAAATCTTGGAAAGGGACGTTTGGGATTTTATCCCATCACATCTCCTAGTACCTTGCGAACCCTTCACCGGGTAGCCCTTGGGAAGTCCAAGACTTAACAAAAATCGTTAGTTTTAAAGCTAGTTTCCTTTCTTTGTAAATAGTTTGTAAATAAGAAAAATTCAAAAATTCAAAAAAAGATAATATCAAAAATTCAAAAAAAGATAATATCAAAAATTCAAAAAAAAGATAATATCAAAAATTCCAAAAATTCTTATACCCCTCCTACTTGTTGTTTTGTGATTTCTTAGAAATCTAGTTAAGAATGTTTATAAGCATCTTTAGTTTTTTTTAATTGGCTAAAATTTTGTTTATCATAGTTTGTTAATTTTAAATTTTAGGTAATCTTGTTTTAAGAACCATCTTATGAGTTGAGTTTGATTAGAGAATCTTTGTTAGCATGACTTCTCTTTTTATCTTTAGATGACTTCATTTTGTAGTAAATTTGCTAAACCACTTTAGATTTCAATTATATTTTCTTCTAGCTCTTTAGATCTTAGGAAATTTAATTTTACTAGAATTTACTCTCAACATAATTTAATTTATAAACTAGAATTATTTCTACCCTACCCTTTTGATGGCATATAAAAAAAGTGTGTAAAAGATCATATGTCATGGGAATAAGAGGATAAAATTCATTATTCCCTAAACATATGCACCCAAAATCATTTAAAAGATTATATGGCATGGAGTAAGAGGATAAAATTCATTACTCCTAAACATATACATTTTGGGATTTTTTTTAGAAGAGAATTTAAAAAAAAAAAAATATATGGCATGGAGTAAAAAAAAAAGAATAAATTCATTACTCCTAAACATATACAAAAAGAAAAAAATATATTGAGGTGAGAGGATAAAATTCATCACCTCAAATCAAAGATCTCTTCTTATGCCAAGCTTTGTAAACCCCCTCCCCTTAGCCAATATCTTTGATCTAGGATTAACTTAAGTTATGGAGAGAGCAATATTTAGTAAGTTTCTTTTCCTTAAGTATCTTTTGAAATAGAGTTCTTATAATTCTAATTTAATTTTGTTTTATGATTTCTACAATTTTGGTAAGCTAATTAATTGTCTTGAGAAGTCCTTGCTTAAACAACTTTCTTTCTTTTCAAATCATCATCATAATTTAGAACTTAACTCCTCCTAGAATTTATTCTTAACTTAACTTTTGGTTTAGTAAAATTTTAGTTTGAAATTAAAAATCCTATGGATGTCTTATATATTATGTCTTACACTTTTGCTCTGGAATAGCAAAACCTCAAGTATGGGGGTATTTGATAAAGTAGTTTTTATATAAGTTTTTAATAGAAATTTTTGTAATTATTTAATATGATTTTTCCTTTTTATGTCAATTTTAGGTTATAAGTAGTTCTTTTTGTAATTTTGATTCTAACTTAGCCTAATTTTAATATTTGCAGATTTTTGGACAAATTGGGAAAATATTGCATTACACGCCCTCGGTCACGCCCGTGACCAAGGGCGTGTAACTTGAAGACCAGTCCAGGTCGATGCCATGCTGTTGAGCTAGTCCACACCCAGTCACGCCCCAGGGCACGCCCGTTACCCAAAGTCACGCCCGTGACCATGGGCGTGTAATATTAGAATCTGCCACGTGGAGCTGCCGTCGAGACGAGAAGTTGCCGTTGAGAAGTCAACCAAAGTCACGCCCGTGACCCAAAGTCACGCCCGTGACCTTCCCGCGTGATCCAAGCACGCCGCCGCGCCGTCTGCCTAGCCCATGCTGCATTAAATGAAGCCGTCCTGAGTCACGCCCGTGACCCATATGTCACGCCCGTGACATGTCTGATTTTCTCCCGCCGTCACGCCAAGCCCACGCCGCTGCCGGATCCAATGTTACAGTGATTACATGCCCTTGGTCACGCCCGTGACCGAGGGCGTGTAACTTGAAAATTTCTCCTATAAATACAGAGGCTCTCCTTGAGTCCAGGGTTCAGAATTTTGGAGTGGGGGAGGTGCTGCTAGAGCCATTCTTGAGTATTTTCTCTTTTCATGTTCATGTTCATGTCTCTTTACTTTCATGCTCTCTTCCTTTTCTAATGCAATGTATTATTTTTCCTTCAATGCAATAGTTTAGTTTAAGCTTGTAATCTTGTTCTTCCTAGCTTGCAATTTCCTCTCTTAAGTCTTGTAATAGTTTTCATTTAAATAAAAATAGTTTGTTCTCTTTCTTTTTGTCTCCTCCTTACTTAGTTAAATTTTCTTAATATGCATTTTTATCTTTCTTTCTCTTCCCCCTCCACCATGATTAACTAATCCTCATTAGTACTCGATCAAAATGATCCGAGGATGAGTTAGACAAGTTATGATCTTCTAAAGTTTTCTTTTTTCGTTTTTATAAACACTTGAATTACCCTTGATTTTTAATTGGTGAGGCCATATTTTTGATATATGGTTTTCGCTTAAGTTTTCATATTTAGTTAGCCGAGAGGCTCAAAGTATGAATCGATCACTCAAGGGTAAAGAGAGTTGCACGCACCCCTCGAGAGAGGATGACGTAAATCTCCCGGATTGGAGTCAAATCCAATAGTGGGGTTCACCTCGTAAAGCAAGTTTTAGGTAATCGATTATAGGACGAGAGTCCGGTTGATTTTTCCTAATCTTAGTTGGGCATTAACCTCGAGAGAGGCATGTTCGAGCTTCGGGAACCTCCACGGTCAAGTAGTTCAATTTAAACGGAATTAGATTTAATTTCCTTTTACTTGTCTATTCTCACTCCAAGGTGACTTTTGATTGAGTGCTAGCTTCTTTTATCTTCATCACAACCCTTCAATTAGTTTGCATTTTCCTTTCTTCTAGCTAAGTAATTAAAACTCAAAAATATTGTTAGATAAGATAATGGTGACTTTCCTCAAAGTAGAAGTAATCAACGCGCCCCGTGGAATACGACCTTGATATTTCTTAATATCCTATACTATAGACGATAAGGTACGCTTGCCTTTATCGGATATGGTTTGGAAAAAAATCTTTAACCTTCGCTTAATTTAAAAACCACCGAATTTTTATATCATGGATCTTATTTTGATTTTGTGATTTTTGTGTTTAAGTGTTGTATTTTTGGGGTGTAAGTGTTTTACATGGTTTAATTTCAAAAATGGAGGATTTTTCTTTTGTAGGAGGTTGAAGAAGATGAATAGTGAGAAGATGTAGTTTTCATCAAAAAAAATTTTTTAGAAAGATGTTAAATCAAATAGGAAATATAGCTTGATTTTGAGTGGATCTGGAAGTATAGTTAAAAAATTTCAAGAAAAGTTCACTGGAGTACTGTCGGAATTTTCCGACAGTCAATGTCGCCTGAGCGACATCGTTCCAGTGCACAGAACATGTTTAATCCATTTTTGTTATGTTATGTTTGCAGAATGGCTTCCAGTTCTAAAGCGCGAAGGAGTACTTCTGAAGATGCGCATAGTTCGTATCAAGTTTACCCTGGGATTGAGAAGGCGATAGTTGGAGTAGCAAAGTATGTAGAATTTGATTCTCCGAAGCACGATCATATCTATGATCGTCTTGCGAATGCAGGTATAATTTCAGTAATCACAGCAGATTCGTTCTCATCCTTTTTGATTCGAGAATTTTATAATCATTTGGAAGACCCAAGTTATACTGAATTGGATGGGGGAGTGAGATCTAGAGTCCAAGGTCAACATGTGGAAATAACACATGTTGATCTTAGAGAGGAATTCGGTCTTCTTATGAGTGAAAATATGTCGGATATAGTGGAGAGTTATAGAAAGGATAGAGATTGGACCCTTGTAAACAAGAGTTTACATGGAAGTCAAAAGAAGACCTTAATCACTGAAGTTTCTTCACTCACTCCGGATGCATATTTAGTCCAAGATATATTAAGGAACTCGGTTATGTTAAAAAGTGGAGATACCAGGAGTATCACGGCTCAGTTGGCGCTGATTACATACTTTATTATGGAGGAGGAATCTTTTGATGTAGCGGACTTCATCCTTTCCCAAATCCGGTATGCTTTTAGATTAAAACATCCAAAATGGGTAAAGATTCATACTTTGCCAATGGGGGCTATAATTCAGCGTATATTATATAAGAAGTATGGATGGATAGTTCAAGATTCATACTATGATGATTGTTATCCTGAGATATACTATACGGGTACTATGAAAGTGAAGAAGACGCATAAAAAGCCTCACCCTCGAGTTGAGATTAGAGAGCCGACAATTTCTAGGGGAGGTTCACTACGGGAGTCCATAGATGATCTGCGTGATTCTTTTGAGGATCACAAAAAAGAGGTAAAGAAGGATCGCAGTAGAATGCAGAATTTTATGAAATTTCTGGTGAAAGGTCTGAAGTTAAAGCCCACTCCGGAAGAAGAGGCTGAATGGCAAGTTCCAGACGAAGAACCGCCACGCCAATCGGTGAGGCGGACTCGACGTGGTAAGGCCGTAAGACGAGGACCTCCAGAAGACTGTCCAGAGAGCAGCGGGGCTGGTTATGAGGATTCTGAGTAGTTTTCATCAGGGTGCTGCTTCTGACTGATGTCGGAAATTTTCGACATCCACTGTCGCCTGGGCGACAGTGAACTTCTTCAGATTTCGTTTTCTGTTTTCTGAACTTGATCCTATGTTGATTTCTACTATTTTTGTGGAACAATTTTATGTAATATTAATTATGTGAGAATTTTTCTTAAGTAATTCAAATTCTATGGTTTGATTTAAAATTTAGTCTTTTCTTTTTAAAATGTATAGGTTTTGTGATTTTTTTTTAATTTTATAGGTCATAAGTAGTGATATAATCATTGTGAAATGTCTAGGATTCCTAATTCTAGCCTAAGCATAGAAAAACGGGAATCCGGTAACGGTTTAGTGAATATATCCGCTAGTTGATTTTCCGTGCCTATAAAGGTAATTTTTATATTACCCTTCTTAATATGATCCCTTATAAAATGATGTCGGACATCTATATGCTTAGATCTAGAGTGTAATACAGGATTGTTAGTTAAGTCTATAGCACTTTTATTATCACACTTTAATTCTACACTACTTTGTTGCATGCCAAAGTCTTCTAATATTTGTGACATCCAAGAGCTTGGGCACAATAACTACCTAGTGCAATATATTCGGCCTCGGTAGTAGAGAGGGCAACAGAATTCTGTTTCCTACTCGACCATAAAATAAGTGAAGGGCCGATAAAATGACAAGTGCCACTAGTGCTTTTCCTATCTAAAGAACATCCCACATAATCTGAATCCGAAAAACCTTGCAAAATAAAGGAATCATAATGAGGATACCATAATCCTAATTTAGATGTTCCTATAAGATATCTAAAGATGCGTTTCACCGCTTTTAAATGTGACTCTTTAGGATTAGCTTGAAATCTAGCACATAAACAAACGGCAAACATAATGTCAGGTCTAGATGCGGTTAAATACAATAAAGATCCTATCATACTTCTATAAAGGGTTTGCTCAATTGAAACACCACTTTCATCTTTTCCTAATTTTAGTGAAGTACTCATAGGAGTGTTTGCATGCTTAAGATTTTCAAATCCAAATCTTTTTAACATATCATGAATTTTTTTGGTTTGACATATAAAAATACCATCATGTTTTTGTGTAATTTGAAAACCTAGAAATTATGAAAGTTCTCCAACCATGCTCATTTCAAATTCATTTTTCATAATTTGAACTACTTCATTACACAACTCTTCATTAGTGGCTCCAAAAATAATATCATCAACATAAATTTGCAAAATAACTAAATCATGATCAATTTGTTTAATGAAGAGTGTAGAATCAGCACTTCCTATTTTATAATCGTGCTTTAACAAATATTGAGTTACTCGATCATACCAAGCACGAGGCGCTTGTTTCAATCCATAAAGCGCTTTATCTAATTTATAAACATAATTTGGATATTTCTATTTATAAAGCCAGGGGGTTGTTCTACATAAACCTCTTCTTTTATATACCCGTTTAAAAATGCGGTTTTGACATCCATTTGATATAATTTAAATCTTTTAAAACAAGCAAATGCAAGAAATATCCTAACCTCTTCTAATTTTGCTACAGGTGCAAAAGTTTCATCAAAATCTACCCCTTCAATTTGTGCATAACCTTTTGCAACTAATCTGGTTTTATTTCTAACAATTCTAGATTCATTATCCATTTTATTTTTAAAAATCCACTTAACACCAACTACAGGATGATTTTTGGGTCGTTCTACAAGATTCCAAACCTTATTACGTTCAAATTGATTAAGTTCCTCATTCATAGCTAAAACCAAAATTCATCATTTAAAGCGGTGGAAACATCTTTTGGTTCTATTTCAGAGACAAAGCAAAGGTTTGAAAATAAAACATGTAGCGATGAACGAGTACTAACCCCTTTTTGCGGATCTCCAATGATAAGCTCCTTTGGATGATCCTTTGAAAATTTCAATTCACTTGGAGGCACATATTCTTCTCTTTCTTCTTCTTCTCTTTCTCCTTCTCTTTCTTCTTCTTTTTCTTCTTCATTTTCTCCAAGTTCTTCATCATCATTCTCCACCGAAGGAAGGGGTTCATCTTCTCCTGTAATTTTCTTTTCTACACATGAAGCAAACTCATCAAACCTAACATGAATAGATTCTTCAACTATTTTTGTTCTTTTATTAAAAATCCTATAAGCTTTACTAGTTGAAGAATAGCCAATAAAAATACCTTCATCACATTTTTCATCAAATTTTCCTAAGGAATCTTTAGAATTCAAAATAAAATATTTACAACCAAAAACTTTGAAATAAGAAACATTTGGTTGTTTATTAAAAATTAATTCATAAGGAGTTAATTTTAAAATAGGGCGAAGCATTACTCTATTAATTACATAACATGCCATACTAACCGCTTCAGCCCAAAAAGATTTTGGTAATTTAAATTCAGATAGCATCGTACGGGCTAACTCTTGAAGAGTTCTATTTTTCCTCTCCACTACACCATTTTGCTGTGGTGTGCGTGGAGCGAAAAATTCATGTTTAATTCCTAACTCCGTACAAAAAGAAATAAACTTTTCATTTTCAAATTCTCCTCCATGATCCGATCGTATGCGTTTAATTTTTAACTCAAATTCATTTTGAATACGCAAACATAATTTTGAAAATTCTGAAAATGCATCGGATTTGGAGGTTAGAAATAAAGTCCAACAAAAACGAGAATAATCATCAATCAATACAAATGTGTATTTTCTACCTCCTAAGCTAGAAATTCCAATTGGCCCAAATAAATCCATATGTATTAATTGAAGTGGCCTAGTGGTAGAAATAATGTTTTTACTTTTGAAAGATGATTTTGAAAATTTTCCTTTTTGGCAAGGCACACATAGTGAAGAAGTAAATTTCCATTTAACAATGGTAAACCTTTAATTAATTTATCTTTTGAAAGTTTTGTAATTAACTTGGCACTAGTATGTCCAAGTCGCCTATGCCATAAATCTAATTCATCATCTTTTGATAAAAAACATTTTAAGGTAGAATTTAAAAAATCAAGAAATTTAATCATATATACACTATGACATCTAGGTGCGGTAAAAACAATTTCATTTGTTTTGGAATTAATAATTTTGCACAAATTTGTAGAAGATTCAAATAAAACATTTAAACCATTATCACATAATTGACTAATAGAAATCAAATTATGCTTTAATCCTTCTACAAATAGAACATTTGAAATTGAAAAATTTTCGTTACCCACAACTCCGATGCCGATGATTTTTCCTTTTCCATTGTCTCCGAATGTAACAACTCATCCTTTCTTCATCTCCAGGCTAAGGAACTTTTCTTTATTGCCCGTCATGTGCTTTGAACAACCCGAGTCCAAGTACCACACGTCTTCTTTGTCCTTAGCCTGCCAACACACCTAGAAAGAAGAGGTGAGTAAAGATCTGGTTACCCAAGTGGTTCCACCCATAGTATAGGTAGAAGCCTTAGGCACCCAGATTTGTTTAATTTTACTTTTTCCTTCCTTCCAGCAAGAGTCCGTAGTGTGACCAAATCTATTGCATTTGGCACATGTAATGTATTTAGAAGAGTATAACTTTTCTGGACTTTTACTGGATGAGGATGCAGTATTTGACAATTAATTAACTTTAGAATTTTTTGAAGTAGATTTTCTGGACTTTTCACTATCGCCGCCGGCGACAGTGGTTGTCGCCGGGCGACAGCTTCCTGACGTGTATCTGAGTCCAAACCTTCCAGATCCATGGCGTTGGTATCCTAAGATCATATCCAGTGATCTTCGTCCCATTCCAAATTTTTTCATGGCTAGTGTTAAGTCATGAATCTGGTTTCTCATTTCTGTATTCTCGGATACTAGATTTACGCATCTACATTCAAAAGATTTCTTTCCCTCATGGACTTTGGAAATTGAAGATTTCAGATCTCTCTCTAAAATCTCATTCTTTTTAGTATGAATTTTTATTGTAGAATGAGATTTGGAAAGATATTATTCAAGTTCTTTAATTCTTCCCATAAAGTGATCACACTCTTGGCAAGAAATATCTCTTTTTCCAATAGTCTTAATTTCATTTAACAATTTTTTGTTTTCTTTAAGCAAAGTTTCATTTTCAGATTTAAGAAGATCATTATCTTTTAAACTTTTTTCAAAAAATTTGCAAGTCTTTAAAAATTCAGAAAATAGTTCATCGTAGGTTGGAGGAGTTACCTCAGTGTCGCTTTGAACACTGCATTCGTCATCAGATATGATGCTCTTTCCCATTAAGCACATGTTGGCCTCCTCTTCTTTACTTGAGTCTGAACTGCTTGCATCCTCAGAAGTAGTATCATCCCATGTTTCCGCCTTCAACACCTTCTTCGACCCTTTGTGCTTCTTTTCTTTAAGTTCTTTCAAGTACATTGGACACTTGCTTCGGATGTGTCATAACTTCTTGCAGTGATAGCACTCCGGTGGCGGTCTCTCTTCCTCCTCATCGCCTTCCTTTCCTTTTTTCTTCCTAAAAGTCTCCTTCTTAAAATACTTCTTAAACGAATTCCTCCTCTCTGGATTTTTCATAAATTTTCTAACAAATAAACTTTCCTCATCTTCTTCTTCCTCCTCAGAATCACTAGTTTCTTCCTTCTTAGATCTTAGAGCCAATCCCTTCTTCCTTGGCTCCATATACTCTTGTTGTTGAATTTTCAATTCAACTTCATGAGTTTTCAAGTTCCCAATGTCCAATTGTAAGGTCTTAAGATCATGTGACTCGGAAATTGCAGTCACTTTAGGATTGAACTTCGGGGGAAGTGATCTTAAGATTTTCCTTACTAAGTCTCCATTTGAGAACACCTTTCCTAGCACCTTTGAGTCGTTCACGATTTTTGTGAATCGTGTGTACATCGTATCAATCTCTTCATCTACCTCCATTTTGAACCTTTCAAATTCAGACTCCAGTTGAAATAGCTTTGAATCTTTTACCTGCGAAGTACCTTCATGAGTGATTTCTAACAGATTCCAAATTTCAAATGCAGAATTACAAGCACAAACTCTATTAAATTCAGTGCGATCTAGTGCGCAAAATAAAGCATTCATGGCTTTTGCATTATTCTTACATCTTAATTTATCATTGTCATCCCACTTGTCTTTGGGCTTATCCATAGTTACATCTCCTACAACAAATGTTGGAGAAGTGTAACTAGATTCTACCATATTCCAGACTTCTATATCTTGCGCAATTAGAAAACAACGCATACGTGTTTTCCAATAATTATAGTCTGTGCCCGAGAATAAAGGTGGTCTACTTATGCCTTGCCCCTCAACGAACGCATGATCATTGTGCGCCATTACTCCCAGTGGTAAAACCGTTTTGGAGTAACCTAGCTCCGATACCACTTGTTGGATTGTGTGACACCCTTAGAGGGGGGGTGAATAAAGGCCTTTTAGAGATTACGAATTTTACTTAATTTTTTTTTAAACAGATTTTCCTTTTCAAAAAATTACTTACAAACAATTTTAAACCAATGCAATTTTTGTATTAAACCAAACACAAATTTCCAAGATAAAGATTTAAGCAAACAAATTTGCAATTAATGAAAGAAGAAGAATTATATTAATCATGAAATTTACATACAATAAAATGATCTTAACAATGCTTAAGATCAATGCACAAATATGATAATATAAATTTCAATAATCTTGATTTTACCAATCCTTCTCCCAAGGATCGGAAGGCTATCACTTGTCTCTCCCAAGACCAAGCCCAAGCCTATCCTCTAGATCTTCCCAAGATCTAGACGTAGCACACAAGTCCACGATTTCCTACCAAGCCACACAAGGACTTGGACGCTCCGCACAAGGAAGCGATTTTCCCCTAAGCCACGCAAGGACTTAGACGTCGCACGCAAGACAATGATTTCTCCAACGATTACAAAATGAAAAGTGAATGTGAATGAAATACAAAATGAAAAGAACAACTCCCTAGAAATTCAGATCTCTGAAAGGATGGTTGAGCCTCGAGATGATCGTTGATGTAGAAGCGCGCCCGATCTCGTCTTCAATCTCAATCCTTCTTTGCACAAATGGGAGTTGAAGAGGTTTTGGAGCTCTCTGGTTCGTATGCACTCAGGAAGGGACTTGGAATTCTCAATGCTTGGAATGCACGAACAAAAGGAGCCAATTTATAGAAATTCGCTGTCGCCTGGGCGACATCGACTGTCGGAATTTCCGACAGCGCTAAACTGCCGATGTAGTGCTGTCGTGCGTGCAGTTGTTGTAACCTCCGAGTTGTCGCCTGGGCGATATCGATGTCGGATTTCCGACAGCGCAAAACTGCCAGTCGTGTTGCTGTCGTGGGCAGTTGTTGTAACCTCCGAGCTGTCGCCTGGGCGACATCTCTGTCGGATTTCCGACAGCTCAAAACTGCCTTTCGTCGTGCTGCCGTGGGGGAAAGTAGTTGTAACTTCTCTGCTATCGCCTGGGCGACATCAGCTGTCAGAAAATTCCGACAGTGAAATTTTCCTACACTCAAATTGAGCTCCAGCAGAAATGTGAACATCTCATACCTGTTACCTGCACACCATTAATAAAAATAGAATCAAATACAAACGGGACTTTGTTATTATCAAACCGGAGGAGTGCGAAACGCATGCTCCAACAAAGAGGGCCCAGCCTGAGCATTGGATGTCTCGGCCACTCTAGCGACGGTGCCCGTCGTCTCCATGATGAGTGGGGGACTCGCTTCGGGGGTCTCGACGACCACCATCCTCTAGGTGAGTGGGGCACTCGCTCCAGAGGTCTCGGCGACCACCTCCTTGCCCTTGAGAGTTGAGGGCTTAGATCGCTTGGAGGAGGCGTCGGGGGCCCCGCCAGATTTCCGCTTTTGGCCGCTAGATTCGGGAGGAGGATTCTCACGACAGTCCTCAGCAGCGGACTTCGCGAGATCCAGGGTCTCGCTCAGGACATCCGTGATCCCATGCGGCGGATGGAGAGGAAGGTTTCACACCCCTGCATTGTAGCGGTTAAGCAAAAAAGTACATAAGAGAAAGAGCGAAAGCGAAGGGGAAACAGGTTTGTCTTACCCTCTCCCGGCTCGACGGGCGGAAGCGAGTTGATGTGCTTCCGCAGATAAACAACATCCATACCCTGCTCCTAGATGTAGTGGCAGATCTTGGCCTCGTAACCTCCCAGCGTTGGAGGCCGGAAGGTCGACTCGTCCTCTTGCAAGGGCGCGAGAGGTACATTGCTGAATTTTCCTGTGACAAAAATAAACCGCCGAACCCAGTCGTGGTTTTTATTCGCTGCGCCGGTGACGATGAGGGCGCACTACCTGGAGAAGAACGCCACTCCACGATTCGCCCTGAAGTTGAAGAGCTTGCGGAACACTGGGAGAGAGAACTCAACCCCCTCCTCGCGCAGGTAGTAGGCGAATGCTACCAGCATGGCGATAGAGTTTGGATTGAGTTGCGCAGGAACGACTCTAAAGTTGCGCAAGGTCTGGCGCACCTCTGGCCACAGTGGGAGGCGGAGTCCTACTTCGAAATGTTCGAGGGGGATGGCAAGGGTATCTAGCAAGAATTGGTTTATGCGGTCTCGGTTCCCCGGGCTGCGCGCGACAAATCCCGGCAGAACATAGTCAGCGATGGCCTGGCAAAATTCATCTTCCGAGAGGTCGCAGGTCTTAAAGTCGCAATTGGTGAACGCTTGAGCACAATTGGCCCTGCCATCGGCCTCTTTAGTCATCGCTGAAGGAAGGGAATGTCTCGCAAGGATCCTAGAGAGAAGGGTGAGTGGTATCGCGAGAGCAAGAATGGAGAGAGATGAAAGCGTAATAAAGCGGTAGGTACGCTGTCTATTTATAGAAAACAGTGGAAAATTATGAAATTCTAGGCGTGAGGTGCGGATAACAACCACGCTATTCTGGCGTCTCGGGATCCGGGCCCAGCCCACCGCTCCAGTGGGCGGCAGGAGGCGAGCATTTCGCGCAAGGCTCGTCAGGCGAAAGAAAAATAAAGCATAGCGAAAGAAAACGGTTCTGCAAAAGGCATTCGGCAAAGCAACACTATATACATCCAAGATAAATTGTTTGTGAGACACAGCAGGTCTCGACTTGTTCAGTACGCGCATAAAAAAGAAAAATTGAAAAGGTGCGGGATAACACAGGGCACGAGAGTCGGTAGGCTTAATACTGTTCCCATCGCCATCGACCCCGACCTCGCCTCCCTGTCTCGGAGGCACTCGCGGGTAATGATAAACGCTCATTATGATGAGCTCCTGGTAAACCAGGCGCATCTGGTCCCTCGCCCGCGTGATGTGCCTCCCAGGAGAAGTCTCCTCGCACCCGCCCCCCTAGCACTCCATCTTGTCGATGAGATGCGGGTAGTCTCGCTCGACAATGCTCACCCTCCGCTCGAAGGTGGCCCGTTGCGCATCAAACTGGTCTGCATGATCTCGTAGTATCAGGGTGAGCTTACCAAGAACCTTTGCTGTCTGCGCCTTCAATATCTCGGGGTCGGCGGGATCTCCCAGGAAATCCAAAAGGTCTTCAAGGGAGGGCGGAGGCGAGTACGCCCCTTCCTCCCCGAACTGGAAGTCCATCGGCGAGGCCTCCCGATATTCTACAAGAGCGAGCCTTGAGTGAGTTTTGGTTGGTAATCTCGGAATAAAGGATCATAGCGAGTGGGATAGCTAACCTAGCACGGGTTCCTTGTCAGGGCGCCGACAAGAGGGGGTAGCCCGCCCCGCGAATGGCTGGCCAGGGAGATGTAGTGATTTTCCCCTTCCCAGGCGGAATGATCCCGGGTGAGCAGCTGAAGTGGTGGCTCTGCCGTCATACGGACGCTCCTCCTCTAGCACGACGAGAGATGTCTTGCGAGCAGGGGAGGCGCGTGGCGTCGAAGGAGGTTCTCGCGGAGTTGATTCTCGCAGTGTAGGTGTAACATCCTGACTTTGAAAAGGGGTCTAGCCGGTTCAGTTGAACCCTTGGAGGAATATAGGCCGGGTCATCAGGCAATCACGACCCGACCTTCACCACATAGAGGTGGTCATTTAGAGAAATGACTGTTTTGGGCAGCATCGTGCTTCGCCACAACGTCAAAGTTGTTCATTGAGCATACGTGCTCCGAATCGACTTCTGTCAGTTGCGTTAGACTCGTATGATCGATACGAGTGCAACAGAATTCGTTTCGTTCCAATCCGAGGTCATTTGGTGAAATTGACCGTTTTGAGTACCGTAGCGCGTCACGACGATGCAATTTTAGAATATGGAGCATACATGCTCCGAATCGACTTCCGTCAGTTACGTTAGACTCGTATGGTCAATACAAGTGCAACGGAATTCGTTTCGTTCAGATCCGAGGTCGTTTGGAGAAAACGACTATTTTGAGTAATATCGAGCGCCGCAACAACGTCATTTTAGAATATTGGGTAAACGAGCCCCAATTTCACCCTAATCAGTTGCAACAGACTCGTGTGATCAATTCTAGCACAATGCAATTCTTTTCGTTCAAATTCGATGAGATTTGAGAAAGTTAGCCGAAATAACCTATTTTGAGCTGCGTGCTGATTTGAGTGAATAATTATGAGCAAACGGACCCGGAATCAACTTTGAATGAGTTCGTTAGCTTTGTATGGTTGACACAAACACAGCGACTCCCTTTGCGCATTTTTCCTGCGCTTATCTTGAGAGTTATTAACACATAGTATATATATATGTATATAAAGGTATGTGTGTATATATATGTATATATATAACGCAGGAAACCAGCCGGGGGGAAGCGGATAGATCGCTGGGATGAAAACCATGGGCAAAAATAGGGGGCCGAAAACCAAGGGCGAGCTCGCTGGGGGCATCGGATTGGCCGCCATGGCTACAAAATTGGCGGCTCACCTCCTCTTCAGGCAGGCTCGGCGGCAAGGTCGCCCCTCGCCCTCATCTCCCCCTCTTCCTCCTCCGACAATGGTAATCTCTGAGCCTTCTATAATCTCATTATTCATCATCTTGGATTATTATGGGAGTGGAAAGATGCACGATGCTCTGGTTTAGAGGTTTGGGGTTTTCTTCCTCTTCAAGGAAGGATCTTCTCTCTCTCTCTCTCTCTCTCTCTCTCTCTCTCTCTCTCTCTCTCTCTCTCTCTCTCTCTCTCTCTCTCTCTCTCTCTCTCTGGCTGGTGATATTTCCTCTATTGGAATTGTTTTGGTATTCTGATGTGGGAAAATGACCACATCCATAAGTACTCTTCTCAACTTTTAGGATTGATACAGGAAGGCTTAGAAATAACACTCCATTCAGCCCGTGCAACTCCAGGCCTTAAGATTTATCTTCTCTCTTGATATACTATGGAAGGGGGTTGATTTCATGAACAAACAAAAATATATGCACTAATATATATACATATATATACACAAGATTATCAAGTAGCTCTGGGAGAGTACTGGATAAACTTATTATGGATGAGTTTGTAGTGTGATGGCTCATATATATTGATATCAAAATTATTTTTAGAAATTGAATATCCTCCCTACATTAAATTCAGTGATTGGTCTAACTAAAGGAGAAAGGGAGGAGCGTAAACTCTCATCTTCCAAAATTCCTTCCAATATGATTATTGTTAAATGAGAGGACATCGATAGTACTCATATGCGTGAAATAATCCATATAGTTTCGCCCATATATTAAAGTTTCTCATTAAACGCATACACAATTTCCCAGAGGAGCCTTAACAAAATATTTGAACTTAACTTCTTAAAAGAATGAGTTTTACTTGGTTCCACTAAAAGTGTTTTGGCCTTTTGACCTTGAGCTATACTATTTCCCCCTGCCAGGATTATATTGTAGCTCTAACTCTTCTATAATTTCATTATTGAATAGATTTGGGAAGTATGCCACCTACATCTCTGTCTCTCCCTCACCATCTTCTTCTCCTCTTAATTCACCTTCTGATGCTCCGAGTTTAGGGGTGGTGATGAATTTTGGTTCCTGTATATTATCAGCATTTATATCCCCTCAAGTAAGCTCTTAATTGTAGAGTCTGGAATAAATGCCAAGGATGTGTGGAAATTTAATGGAGAGACCGTATGACGGATTGATTATGCTGGGAATATAATTCGATAACTATAACCATGAGACATCATATTTCAGTTTTAGTATACATCAATTATTTTGAAGACCTGCAAAGGCATGGATATACATGTTGGAGGCCACACATCCTTGAGGTTGTCTTAAAGGATTTATGGACTTCATAACTGTTGATAATCAAATGCCTAATGATTTTCTATGTTATAAATTATATTATAGTTCAACCACTATGGATCGTTGTTGGTTGTTTAGTATATTCGCATGAAGATGAGGATGGAAGGTGACAAGCTTGGCATGAGGTTTCACTGATGGATTTGAAATTTATATCTCTCTCTCTCACTCTCCCTTCTTCTTCTCCTCACGACAAGATAAGGATGAAAATGGATTAAAAGGGCAACTTGAAATTGAGGGTACTTCTCTCTCTCTCTTTCTCATCTCTCTCTCTCTCTCTCTCTCTCTCTCTCTCTCTCTCTCTCTCTCTCTCTCTCTCTCTCTCTCTCTCTCTCTCTTAAAATTCCTGATAAATTATTTATTTTGGAATCGAGGTTGTTAGCATGGCCATGCGAGTTCCATTTTTATGCGGCAACCTCTATATGGATTGAGATTGTTGATATAACTATGTGAATTCCATTTTTTATGCGACAACCTCTATATGGATTGAGATTGTTGATATAACTATGTGAATTCCTTTTTTGTGCGGCAACCTCTATATAGATCTTCACATTTGACTTGTCCTGGAGGTTGAGTGGTAGGGGAAATGGATTAGCAATGTTGCTGAAATTAAGGTAATCAGGACCTCTTAAATATCAATCTCTTGGGGATTTCTCTTCAGCACACCATTACTGGATGAGATTGATGGCAAGGACTTTTTCCCTTTTTCCATCTCTCTCTCTTTCTCTCCTCTCAAACCTTAAACATTAATGTTTGGTTCTTACGACTAGTTGGCCGGCTGCTAAATAATTTGGTTGGAGAACTTTCCGTTAAGGCTCGCTTGACACATGAGCTTGTTTTAATGGAAGGGGTGGAGTCGTTTGATTGTTAGTTATATAACCATGTTTAAGCTATATCCAGTTATATCAAGTTTTGTTAACTCCTATCAATTGGCTAAGACCACCCGTGTATATATAGGAACCGGTTTATTAATCGTTTTGACGGCCGCCTTTATACATAAATTATTTAATTACTATCGGAGAAAAGATTTGCAACTTTCTCACCTTGCATTTGTTTTCTCCCACATCATAGCCAGCAGAATATATATGGTTCTAGTTATAAACTAGCAGGTCTGTATTATGAGGTTTTATGAGGATTAACTAGTTCATACATGGTAGTTTATTAATTACAAACCTCTTATTACTATTTTGTTCATTGGGCCCATGATCGCATGAGTTAGCTCTTAAGATGATGACTTCTCGGTGGAAAGCTTTTAAAGAAGGATCACACTTATTTATCTTGCCTCCATACTATTTCAAACTACAGTTTTTCATAAACCCAAGAGTAAAGTTCAAGGGTTGCCTTATAGTGTTCCTATTTACATATATTTACGAGTTTTTGAACCGCGCGACATATGGTAAGAGGCTGTGACGCTCGCCAAGCTGAACCGAGGATTTTGGTTGCCGGCTCGCAACGGTTCAAGTGTTTTAATTATAACTGGTTGTAGTTTTGCACTCTTACTTTCATGTGTTTGAAGCTCATGCAACCCATGCCATCATTATTTTATGTATGATTCGCAACTGTCTCTCTCTCTCCATCTCTTTCTGCAATAAAGTTTATGCAATAACAGCCATTGATTGGGCTCGATACTGTCTCTGATAGCGACCATATGCTATTTCTAATAAGGGTGTTATCCTTGGTGGGTCGGTGGTTGAAACATGATGTTGATGAGGGAATAATTATGGAATTGTTTGATGCTTCCTGGACATGAATATCAATTCATATGTCCTTGTCAAATCTATATAAATATGGTTTAAGATCAGAAAAAGGCATTTTTATTTAGCATGGATATGCTTCTATATGTTCATTCCTCTCCTTCTCTCCCCCCTCAGTCTCATATATATCTTCTTCTGTTTTCTCAAAAGAGGATTAATGATGGTTGATCCACTGCTAAGGTTAAGGGTTGGCAAAAGGTATATATTCGCATATTCAGATTTCCCTTCGCAAGTCTCAAGTCAGGCTTAGGAGAACCAAAGGATTACTTTTGAAATCGTAAGTAAATGGAGAGCCTGGATATTATTATTAACTTGGGCTTTATATCCTGTGGGCTGGATGTTATTCTCTCCTTCCGTTTTGAATCTTAAATGGAATTACAAGTCGCATTGGGAAGTAAATGTTATTCCAATGAAATGTTGCCTTCGAGAAGTACTTCCTACGGGAATGAAATGTTGCCTTCGAGAAGTAATTCCTACGGGAATGAAATGTTGCCTTCGAGAAGTTATTCCTACGGGAATGAAATGTTGCCTTCGAGAAGTAATTCCTACGGGAATGAAATGTTGCCTTCGAGAAGTACTTCCTACGGGAATGAAATGTTGCCTTCGAGAAATATTCCTACGGGAAATATATTGTGCTTTCAAGAATTATTCCTCCGGGAATATAAAATGTGCCTTGGGAGAATGTCGAATGGCCTATGAGTTTTACTCTAAGGAAACCCGCATGATGGACGGTCTGGGAGGGCAACCCGTGCGAAACTCATAGAACTACGTGGGTCTGAAACTGTATGCAGGATGATACGGAGTACGTAGGCGGTGGTCGTGGGAAGACTGCCTCGGCCCAATAAAAGTCCAGATATCTCCTTCCTTATAAATGTTATATTATGTCTGTTAGCAAGAGTTGGACTTTGTTCGTGGTTCTAATGACTTGTCTTTGGCACAGGTGACAAGTGCGGTTGAGTGACAGCACCCATGGGTGGATGAAGCCACGGAGCAGGCTACGGCAGGTATAAATTTGTTAGCCGCGTCTTCTTTTGTTGTGCCCTATCTCAGGGTATATATATGATAATAATAAATCCTTGATGTTTAGGATTTATTGCGGCAGAGATATGTGAATTATTTATACAGGTCATGAGTTTGAGGTTTCTGTGATGATTAACCTTCCGCTTTAATACTACGTCTTCCGCTAAGTGTTATAATATGCACTCTTTGATGAAATCTTCCGCTAGAATACTGCTTCCCTACTCTGATGGTGTGTAGTGACTTTCGCTTAACACCACCACTAGGCGTGACAACGGAGTGTTCAAGGAAGGGGGTTGGAGAAGTTAGTGCCTTCACCCTTCGGGATCGCTTTGGCGTCATGCAAAAAGGGTGGTGTGCGATAAGATCCCCCGGTCGGACCGCCGATTTGGGAGGGGGTCTTACAGTAGGTTCCCGCGGCATTGGTTCTCGCGGGGTAGGCACCCGCGGTGTCGGTTCTTACGGTGTAGGCACCCGCGGCGTTGGCTCTCACGGAGTTGGTTCCCGCGGAGAAGGAGGAATCCCTGTGGTCCCACAGGAGGGGATTGCGGGAGGAGAAATGGTAAGATGGCGAAAAACCGAGTTGTACGAGAAAGCGGTGCTACTTTACCGGGCTCAGCAAGGGTCCTAGCATGAATGACTGGAGGGCCATGCTCCCGAATGAGTGGGGCATCATCATCAGAAGGGGGAGGGAGCGAGTCGACACTCGCCTGGTTGGTTTCGGGGGCACCTCCCGTCAGCAGTTTCTCCTGCGAGTGAATTTAATGTTCGAGATATCACACTGATCAGCATGGCGGCAAGGCGAGAAAGAAGTGGAATTACCTTCAGTACATTAGGGGAGTCTCGAGAAGGGGTGGGGTTGCCGAGGCGGATTCATTGGTCATCGGGCCCCTAACAGTCTTGGCCCTCTTTGTAAGATCCCCCTCCTCCTTACGGGAGGGTTTCCGGATCATATGCCCAAAACTACCGTCTTACGGTGACCCCAACTCACGGGTTAGCTGTCACCGCTTAACGCCGATCCTGCCGGCTAAGTCGATCATATCACAGGACAATTTGCAAGAAGTAATAAGTACAAATAGACAAGTCCACAACCACAGCACACATATATGCATATATATAAGAGAGTACAAATAGTCCACAATGAAACAAACTAAGAGAGTGCTTAAGCCCGATACAGATCCAAATAGTGACTAATAAAGGTAAATCACTCTCTCACTCTACACTATGTGGAAGCAACACAAAATAATATCCAATCTGTCGCCGTGTAGAAGTAGTGATGCGTGGTATCTGCTCCTCAGGGTCTGCCATCACGTCCTGTCTGACGTACTGCGGCTCCTGCTCCTCGATCTCCTAGTGTTACGGCCACATCCGACCGTTAGTCAAAATGACTAAGCCATTTTGTCCCCGCCTCCCCCCCCCCCCCCCCCCCCGACTCCTAGGTACCGAGCGGGAGGACGAAGCGAAAGACATCAATGGGTAAAAAGAAGTACAAGTGACATGGATAGTACTAATTGTATAAAGGGTAAGTGAGCAGTGAGAATAGCAGCAATATGTAAAAAAATCAGTAAGTAAGATAGCAGTAATAGGTAAATAATGAGCAGTAAATAAATAAATGCAGCGCAAGTGAAGTAATAAGAAAAACTACCATGCCATCATCTAGAGTATCTTAACTTATATGAATGCCCATACAAACTTATAAGTTAAGATTTCCGAAATTATAACTTAACATATAAAAGAGCTCATACTAATTTATATGATAAGGGTCTGCAAATGTGTATGTCATTATGATGTTATGAATGTTATGGTATGTTATGTTATGTTCATACAGTGCAACTCACTCACACGACTCTGCATGCACAGACCTTTAGTTCCCACTTTTCGGAGGTAGCCAGCCTCTCAGGTACTTCCTCCGTAGAAATGGAATCAGTGAATCGGGCACTCCACTTCTAGCTGGGCATACACACTGCTAGGCCTAGACCTTACGTACGCTGATGTACACGTCCTAGGTGCACTTCTGTGAGCTTTTGCGCACTCTTGCTGACATCCCTCCAGACTTGTATGGTCGGGGGTGGGTTACTAGGGATTGTCTGCTAGACCGCAGTAAGGTAACCTACTGGCGCTCTAACTCACCACACCCCGCCAAGGTCAACGTACCGCCATTGGTGTGACAAATGGACCCGTACCGAAGACCTGCCACTAGTTTATGCAAGATTCATTACATTTCCCGAGCCACCAGCTCGTAGGACTAACTATTCTTGAACCATTCTGTCCCTCTTAATAGGACGAGGTTAATTTTTCTCAATTTAACTTAGTTAGGGTTACTCTTGTTTGTTACTTAGGTGATCATAGCATTTTTAGGTGAATTCGGGGCTTCCCGAGGTCTACCCGATAAAGGGCTCGCAGCGGTACTAGATGGTATTCTGGAATGACATCTCAGACCTTCTTTTCTCAGAATATTTGCTTTTATTAGTAACTACCCTCGTCAAGGCTACCCTCATGGTTGCTCTAACTTACTTAAGCATGATTTAACTAGTCTAGGTAGCTCGACAACCTTTTTAACGATGATTGGTGCAGATCCTTAGAAGTTCTCCTATATGCTCACCACCAACCTTGAATGCATCATGATCACCTTATGTGTCACTATACTACCATGGATAGGAGACTCCCAAAATACTCCAATTGTTCATCGAGACGTACTTCCATTCACTAATCTCTATAGGGAAGACTTTCTCCAATTAGACTACAACTTATGTGAACTGTAGTTATGTATGCCCTAATGTTGTGTTCCAAATTTCATTCCATTCTCACATGTCGGGGCTAGTCTAACCACTATCCCAAGTTTTTGCTAAACGCAGACCAACTCAACATTGAACTAATTTAATCTCCGTAATGTGAACATCACTAAAACATGACCAAAAGTCCTAAAATTTTTACCATAGGTTACACATGACCTAATTACAAGATGGTCAGAAATACATAATTTTCCCAACTGTTTTGGCTATTTATAAAAATACATTAATGATAATGCACACCTCACTTTACACATGAAGTACAACTTCCTGAAGTCAAAATGCTCTCACTAAATTATCAGTGACATATAATGTATAAATATGATGGCTGACTGAAGTAATAAATTTTTCATAATGATTATGACCACCATTTAAATATTCAAACATTTATACCAATTGGATACATTACACAGTAAGTACCAAAATTACTAGTTCAAAAATTCTACAAAAATTACCATAGACTTATAATGATAAAAATACAGACTAGCCAAATTTTTAGAATTTTCCAGATAATATTAATCATATAAATTCCATTAATACATAAGTGTGACAAATGTCATTTTTAGTAATTTATAGTGTGAATGACTTCCAAAAATACTATCAAAATTTCCAGAGATACATTTCAAGGTAAAGCATCATATTACAGAGTATTGGATTTTCCCTAGGTCTTAGGTGATGTTTATTTCATTAATACACTTTGTGACAAAGTTTATTATGCTCAAATGACTAAAAAAATTAATTCCAAAAATCCCCATAAAATTTCCAAAGGTATATAACATCCTAAAGTATCATGTATCGGAAAATCAGATTTAGCCTAAGCTGTTTGATCACTTTTATTTTATTAATACATTTATGTGACAAATACACTATTACTCCAATACTTAGGATTTTTCTTCCCAAAAATCCTAATATTTCCATAGATGATACTCTCCTTTGTGTTAGGTGTGTTGCCCAAATTTCATGAGCATACCACAAGCCATAAGTGATGAAATCACAAAATACACAAATGTGTTATATGCACACCACCTCTTCATACAACGCATTCCTATGAATATAAGATATTATGTTCTACAGTGAGCCAAATGGTCTCAAATTTTTACATGTTACTAGATATGACATAACCATCATGTCACCCAAGATTTGGGTCAATTTGCATCTATCTAACGACTTTTATTTCATTAATATGAAAAATCATATTTATCATAAAACCATAGAAAAATGTTACCCGGGGTGCATCTATGCTATTTACATCTATGTCTAAAATATTAGACTAATTCAAGCAACCATGTGGTCTATATCTACAAAATAAGGTCTGAATATTTCTTGGGACATTCCTCAGTGTAATGGCCCTACCGGGAGTTGTAGGCCACCAAACTTGGTGATTCAAAGCCCTATATGTAGTAGACCTCAAGGGCTACAAATGTTATCTCGGCCACTTTTGCCTAAAACATCCCATAAGTGGCCTAAATATTTAATTTAAAATTTGAATAAAGTGTGACAATTCATTTCATTTATATTAAAGTGGTCTGCGTATAACCATCCTCTCAGAGATCAAGGGCTTTGATTATGTCTCCTAACTCCAGCCAATGGCCAGGAATGCTTCCAGCTGGTCCACCTCCCAACCACATTTCTCGGCCACCCACTTCTCACCACTGTCGGCCACCACCTCCACCACCTCCGTTGAGGTGGTGGCTACCGCTAGGCGGCGACACGGCTGCCGGAGATGGCTTCTTCGGCAATCCCAAGCTAGGAGAAAAGCTCAAAAATTCTCCCTCTTCCTCACATGGGATCGGGCTCAATTGATCCCGATTTTCACTCCTAGTAGATCTAGATGCTAGCACAGAGGGAGAGGGGGATAAACAGACCTCAATTGTGGCTCGGCGGCGTGTGCTCTGGCGTGTGGCCATGGATTTCTCCGTCTCCGGTGAGCATGCCCGATCCGCCGATTCTCCATCATTTTCTCTGCTCCAATAGGATGGCTCGACTGCTAAGGGCCTTCTGAAGATGATGGAGGGTCAAATGAGGGAGAGGTTTGTTGTATAGAGAGAATGGGGAGTGGGGTGTTCGACCATGACTTGTACAGCCCCTACCCTACTATTTGGGTGGCTACCATGCCTGAAATGACTGTTCATGGCCTGAGGAATTCGGCTGGGGGCTTGGGCTGAGGTGGTGGGGGCCATGGAAGCTCCTTTACTCCAAAATCACTTTTTCCCTTTAAGCTTTTTGGGAAATGACATTTTTGCCCCCATGCTCATAATCTCTCTCCAATTTCAAATGTAGGGTGCTAATAAGTTTGTGTCATGCTATTTAGGCATAGGGTGGGGTCTTGGTTCACTTGGGTTTCACTTGGTCTTTCAATTTCTCCCTTAAGGCCTTATGTTGACCATGGTTGACTTTTGGGTTGACTTG
This sequence comes from Dactylorhiza incarnata, assembly GCA_033032865.1. Lineage (NCBI taxonomy): Eukaryota > Viridiplantae > Streptophyta > Magnoliopsida > Asparagales > Orchidaceae > Dactylorhiza > Dactylorhiza incarnata. The sequence goes on from JAWHQI010000067.1 coordinate 2,269,627, forward strand.
GTCAAATTGGTGGATGGGTTAGCCCCACTTGTTGGCCATGAGTCCTATAACCTTACCCAAAGTCCATTGGGTCGTGGTGTGGCTTCAATTTGTTTAATTGATCCATATGGTGTGAGTTTGACCCAATTTGGCCTAAGGTTGACTTTTGTCAAATTGAAGGGAATGGTTGACCACTTGATGGGGCTTTTGGGTCCATTGGATTCCTAATGGGGTTATGAAGTTATGGGTCAAGTCAATTTGACCAATTGAATGCCAATTGGTTCTTGATTGGGTTGATTTGGGCTATGTTGACTAAAAGTTGACTTTGGTCAACACCTTGGAATTGAGTGGAATTATTTAGTGATTATTGACCTAATGACCTCCCTTAGTGGTTTGGGTAACCTAGGTAAGGTCAATTTGAGGTATTGAAGGTCAATTGAGTCCAATTGTGTTGAATAGGGCTCTGTTGACCTAGGTTTGTCTTTGGACAATTTGGCTTATTTGGGTGACCAATTGTTGGGGTTCTTGGTCAAATGGGTCACCCTTAGGTTTAGGAACATAGTGGTGAGTTCAACTTGTACTTGTGAGTGCAATTTGGGTAGTTTGACCAATGTTGAGTTGTGTACCATAGGGGACCCTGTGTGAGTTCACCCTAACTCAAAGAATCCTAAGGTCACCCCTTGTCTCAACTCACCCTTCTCTCCTCATGTTATGCCCTAACAACATCATGGGGTCTAGTAGGATTGGGTATGTTACACTCTTCAGCCTGTTTACCCAGAAGACCGCATCCGAATAGTACTTCTCGCAGACCGGGCGGTTTGAGGAGCCAAGTCGCCAAGTTCGGATTAAATAAAATCCATCGGCCCAGCCAGTACAAACTGGGCGGTCTGATAGTATCCAGACCGCCTCCCAGGATTGAATACTGCCAAGGCTCAAGTCCAGAAGGCAAGCCGCGTTCTCAGGTCAGAGACCGCCCGGGCTGCATCACAACCTTGATCGCAGCATAGATCGGACGCTCAAGCCGCCAAGTCGCGCGGCTTGTCTCTTTTTTCCTTTCTGTATCCGGTCACCCCCTGCCTGACTCTCCTGTACCCTGGCACGTGGTTATTTTATCCCTGCCTGTTTGGGCAGGCCCCGAGCCTATAAATAGGGGGCGGCGACGTTCCCAAGATACGCACACTCGAATCATGGAGCTCTCTTGTTAGAGCTGCGGTATCGAGTTCACTGTCTTGTGACTTGTCTGACCGGACGGCTTCTCATTTCCTGGTTCTATAACTCGATGTAACCTTTCCACTTAAATCAAAGGAAATCCCGTCACAGGAGTGGCATTTGCCGTGATGGGCGAAGTCTGGCCTCGACCGCTACAAGCGGTCTAACTTTCTCTAATCAAATAGTAACCGACAGCCGGCAGCCTCCGTTTTCCTTCAGAGGTGCATTTCCGGATTCAACAGAAACACGCGACCTTCAGATCGTGGACTGTGAGTGAAATCTTTGTCAAAAATGTCAGACCGCCAGTTCCCTCTAGGAGACCGCTCCGACCATAGTGAAGATTCCCTATGGGAGGCCTTGAAGCAGTCGAAGAGAGAAGCCGAGCGGGCTCAAAAGGCAATTGATCAGCGTCTGGACGCGATTAGTCAGGCCTTAGCACTGTTAACCGAGCGGTTGGTCCCTCAGCAGACCGCGGTTAACCAGGCGGTGACTCCGGTCCCTCCTCCTCCTCCGTACCCGCTACCACAAGTCGCCAATTTCCCAGCAAGAAGGTTTTGCAGCCCGGCAGAACTTCTATCAAGAGGCCGCGCACAGCATGCCGACGCAAGTTCTCATCTTTCAGGGGGCGGCTTCTCACGCTGCCCGCCTTTCCTACCCGCAAGAAGTCCCTGCCCGCTCTTCCTATCAGGTGGCTTGTCCGCGAGTAGCCGCAGCCAGGCGGCTTGCTACTCTGTTCCTCTTCTGTATGAGGATGCTGAAGAAACCTCTCCCTTCATGGACGAAGTCCGAGGGGAGCTAGCCCCAAATAATTTCAGGGAGCCGCGCCTGCCGGCCTACAATGAGGAAACTGATCCTATTGTCCATCTCCAGGCCTTCGAGTCGGCGGTCGCTTTGAGAACCTTCTCGGATGCAACCAAGTGCAAACTCCTTGTGACATCCTTTGATGAACAAGCAAGGGAGTGGTTCTATGGGTTGCATCCCAGGTCAATTAGCTGCTTCGATGAGCTACGCAGGGAGTTTCTGCTCAGGTTCACTACTTCTAGAAAGAGGAAAAGTGTGTTGGATCTGTAGGCGCCCTTAGAGGGGGGTGAATAAGGGTTTTAAACTTTTTGTAGATATTAACGAAAATAAATCTCGGTTGCTACCGCCAGCGGTAGTGTTACCGCTCTGCATTAGTGACAGAGAAATTAGCTTTCAGGTTAAGGCAATGAAAAATCAAAGAGCACGAATCATAGATGAAGAAATAAATATATTTTCATTCATCATCAAATCGAAATACATATGTTTACAAAAACTTTTCCAATAACGCTTGGAAAGAGGCGACAAATGAAAAAAAAAACTCTTTTTCGTTTTCTATACCGACCCTTCTCCCAAGGACTGGTTGGCTTTAGTCTGTCTCTCCCCAGACAAGGCCTCAAGTTGCTCTAGCCCTTTCCTCAACGGAAAGGCATCTAGCACCCCCTAGATCTACTCCCTAGACCCAGTCGTCGTGTGGCGAATTCCTCCCTAAGTCCTACCTAGACCTAGTCGCCATGTGGCGAATTTCTCCTAGTCCCGCAAGGCCCTAGTCGTCGTGTGGCGAGTTCCTCTACCGAACAAAAGACAAAGATTACAATTTGAAAAGTAAAAAAAGACATAAACTAGAAAATCCCTTAAAAGTAGAACTTGATGTCGATGTAGATGCGATCGTATTGGTCTTCAAGTTCTTTTGCATTCACGAACGTTGACGGAGTACTTCAGGCTGCTTGGAGAAGGCTCACACGAGTTCTCTGAATATATGGCTTCAATTCCTTCTCAATCAGCAAAACGTAATGGAAGAAGCACCGCTCTTTAAATATATTCGATAGCTACCGCCTGCACTAGTACTACCGCCCCGTGATAGTGACACGATGCGCACACGGATCATGGCAGTTAAGGCAACTTCTGAGCCCAAACGGTTGTGACAGCCTAGCGCGCCGCGGTAACACTATCGCCCCGCGATAGTGCGATTTCCTTCCTTCAGCCAATATCTCTTTCCAAATTTGCCCCTCAATCAACTGCAGACGGGATGTTTCCAAAATCTACCGCCGGGCGTTAGACCTAACGCGCCGCGATAGTACTTGCCAAACATAGCGACCCGTCGACATTCCTTTTTCTCCACTTTCCTTTTTGTCAATAGTTTCCAAATATGCTAACGCCAGCGTCAGTGCTAACGCTCCGCGGTAGGTCATGTCGTCGGGTGCATCTTCATCGAGCCGACCTCAGCATTCGTCGATCTCAATCTAGTTCGTCGAACGGAAACTTGTTTTCATCGATCTCAATCTGGTTCATCGAACGACATCATTTTCTTCGAACACAATTTCCTTTTTCGGATGCTAGCGCCAGCGTTAGCACTAACACTCCGCGGTAGAGCAGCAGTTCGTCGATCGGGCCTCAGCTTTCGTCGAACGGAGCACCGAGTTCGTCGAACGCAGCTTCCATTTCGTCGAACACAGGTTTCCTTCTCAGCGATTGTTAGCGCCAGCGGTAGTTTTAACGCTGCGTGGTAGTAACAAAAACATATTTCCATGGGGATTTGAGAGCACAGAATCCGGCATACTATAAACACAAAACAAGTATGATCAAATACAATAGGATTTGTTATTGTCACACCAAGAGATGCGGAAAGCATGTTCCAACAAACTCCCCCTTTTGATAATAACAAATCCTCTTAGAAAGAAATAATTCAATTGATAGGAATTTGTGTTTATAATAGATATAAGCATGAAAATTAGGCATGTTGAAATGCTCCCCCTAAATGAAATCTCCCCCTAAGTGAATGCTCCCCTACAACAAAACTTCCTATGAACTTAACTCCCCAAACATGTTAATTTCTTTCAAATTTATTCTCCCCCTTTTGGTATTATCAAAAGAGGGTGGAGAGGAAGGCCAACAAAAAGGTGTGTAATTACTGTGTAGAGAGGGAATGAGCATGAAAATAGGTAAACACAAAGAAAGGAGTGAAAAGAGAAGGTGAAGAAATTGTCATAAAGGAACCACTTATTGAGAAAACGTATTCATGATCGAGCATACAAGTAGTAAGGAGGTGGAAAGCATGACAAAATATGTTTTAAGTGAACATCTTTATAGGAATTGATAAGCATAGTAGATGATTATGAATTTTGGATATAACAAAATAGATGTTGTAGCATTTTAAGTACACAAAGGATTTTTCTTTATAAACATTTTAAGCATAAAAAGTAATGATTTCCAAGTAACCAATCTACCCAGACAATATGTCTACACCCTAGCCCTGTACTAAGCGACGGATGGGCATGAGGAGCTGCATACATGACGTAGGTTTGGGTGTTAGTCCCATATGCAAACACTAGACAAAACTTAACCTAGCACTCTTTCCCCCCAGTGCCTCGCAAGGCCCCACTAGAACCCTCCCCAGTTAAGGACAAGACATGACTAGAGATAAGGTTATCTAATGTCTACAACCTAACGCCCCCGCTATGGTGAGATATGAAGTCATGGATAATAATTGTTGGAAACATTTAAGCGTTTTAATCTAATGATGAGTTCATAGCTTATAGGTTTGTTAAAAAAAATTATTTGAATTTTTAAAGAAAAGGTCACACAGCTAATTTGAAATCCATTAGTAACTCAGAGTTTTAGCATTGCAATATTTTCATGTTTAGAGCAACCAATATAAATTTTACCAAGCAAGTATACCATTTGTTGAAAAAAAGGAATTTTGATTTTTAAGACTTTGATATAAGCATGAAAGCGCAAGGTAAAAAATATAAGGTGATGATGATGCGGAAGACTTATAGAAATACAAGAAAACATCATTTTATAAACATGACGATTCATAAGAAGATATATGAGTTAAATTCCAGGAATGAAGATATTTTTGTAAATCAATTTGCATTTAAAATCTTTAAGTTAGACAATAGCGTAACCAAGCATGAAATAAAGTTTTCAAAAAGAGATTACTACAACGTTATATTAATTCACAAATTCAAAAACATACAAAACATTGTAGAGAGCATGCTAGGTTATCTAGTGCATTTATATAAATAAAGAGAGTATAGAATTTTAGCATTATGATCCAATACTCATGAGAAGAAGTGTTATGGAAGATAATGATGCGCACATAAGTGTATTTTGAGTAGAGTAAACACATGTTTTAATCAAAAATACAAGAAATATGTAAAGTAAAGAGCACAATAAAACACAAATAATTTTACTTCCATACACTTCAATGCACAAAAAAAAATGTACAACTACCAAGGTGCTTTGCACACACAATGCTCATTAAGACTTATCAGGGTGCAAAGTAGTGCTTGGGGGATCACATATTTTATTTTATTTTAATGTTGAGACTAGTGATCCGGTGTACTTAAGAGTAAGTGGTTTTAATTTTGAAAGAAAGATATGGTTTGCACAAGATACTTTACTATTTATTCCAAGGTGCTCAACCTCACAACGCTTGTTAAGACTTATCACGAGGTTCAAGTAGTGCTTGGTGGAGTTATCTTTGTCACTTTATTTTATGATTTTTGTTTTGTACAAAGTTCTCCGAATACACTTGTTTTTCAAACCAATATAATTTATGAAAACCTAACCACTTTTCCGAACTTTTAAAAGTGCAAATAAAGGTAGTGTATGTAAGATACTTGTGCAATTTTAATTCATTGTACTATTACAAACACATTCACAAGCATTCTTAGATTAAGAAACATATGTAGACAATGCCAAAATAAGTGAGTGAATAAATATCATTATCAAACATAAAACATTTACTCATACTTAGAGGCATGCTAAGCTTAGTTCTACACAACTTTTACAATACAAATTTATGCACAAATGATTAGATATATCAAAGCATGATAAAAACAATGTTCAACGTAGTTTGAAGGAATGAATTGTAACATAGTAGAAGGTCAGATGGGTTAAATCATGCTTGATTTTCACTGAAGTCCATACAGTATTTTTGATATTTTTTGGAAAAATAATTTTAATTTAAGTTTGAACTCATATAATTTGATCTTGGACTTCCCGAGGACTACCCTGTGAGGGGTTCGCCCGGTACTAGGAGATGTGTTGGGATGATAGCCCAAATCTCCCTTTTGCAAAGTACATGTAAATAGAAATTGTAAGTTCAAAAAATACTTGTTCATACTTGTTTTTGTTTTGTATTTTTGTATTTGATTTTTGAATATAGAAATAGAAAACAAACAACTAGCAAAAGAAAAGATTTTTTTTTTTTTTTGGTAATTTGGCTTTTGTAATTTTGTATTTTAATTTTTCAAAAATCAATTATATGCAGAAATGCAAAAAAATGAGTAATACATATAAAATAATATACTTTTAGTGATTTTTCAGAATTTTAAAATTACAGAAAATCGGAGACTTGAGCTAGCGTCGGCGTTAGGTACTAGCGCCTGTGTTAGCTCACAGAAAGTGCTTGTTTTAATCATATAGCCTAGATTTTCTTTGATTTTGCTTTCGCTTTTTCTTAATTATGTTTGTGCAATGTAATGCCTATCTAATGAAGTGAAGAGACGAGAAGAAATCGCAAAAAGTTGCGGAAGTTAAAATTTTAGTACATGGGTTTCACATTCATTAAAGCTTAATTCTTGAGTTTTGCACAACATATGCATGAGTGAAATGATCATAAACGAGTGAAATAATATTCATGCAATTTTCCAATTTCTGTTTGACATGATTATGATTTAACATACTAGGGGTAATCAAAAGTGACGCAAATATATTAAATACCTAGGCAAAACTTGCGCATTTTATAAATTTAGCCTAATACCCCTAAAATACCTTTTAAATCCATTTCGACAATTATTTCATTTAGTCTTAGAAATATCATATGACAAATTTACTTTTCAAATTTTATAAGACTTTTAGGAATGGATTTAGAGGGATAAAAATGAAAGGATAAATAGATCACTTGAAAAAAAATATGACTTTTTATTTAATTTCATCCAATCTGATTTATTAAAGAAGTTTGGCTTAATGTGTCAAAGTCATATCACATGTTATATAAAGTGACCATAAACATTTTGGATCAAAAATACACAACAAACAAAAGAAAAAGAAATAAAGCACATCATGAAGTAGAGTATTGATATTTCATTTTTAATTGTTTCTACATCATGCAAATGAATGGATATTAATGAATAAGAGATTTAGGTATCCAAAGTTGACCATGTGTAATGGTTCCTTTGGGTACCCAAATATGATATGATGATTTTTTGGGAGACAAGGATAAATGTGCCCTTTCAATTAAAGTTGATGTGTCATTTTTTCTTTAAGGGTCTTCATTCATACCTTGATTGTTTATCTTTTAAATTCATATTATGATTATGTGACATCTTTAAATGATTATATTTGTTTGAAAAATAATTCATTGTGGGTTTATGTTTATTCAAATTATTTTTCAAAATAGCTTGATGTTGATAATCATCATGAGTTTTATTATATGGATTCTTTGAAAGTTTATAAGAGTGATTTTCTTTCTTTAGAAGTGATTGATGAAAGAGTGGGTTACAATATGTTATAAAAGATTGATCTTATTTTGTTGATTTTCATTTCCACTCTTTCTTATAGACATACTCTTATAATATGAAGGATAATATTCTGTAGTTTGATTTTCATGTAAAGGAGTTTTTAAATTTGAGTTATGATTGAAAATATATTGAGACTTATAATAGTGACTCTTAAGAATTTTGTGAGGGTCATAATTCTTTTTGAAACTAAACTCCTTTTGAGTTGATGTATGAAAATGGTCCTTTTTATAAATGATTTTGTAAGTTAATTTATCTCTGTTATTCAAAATCTTATGTTGAAAGTCATTACTAGAAATTAGAATTTTTTCAACAAAAGATTTTAATTGCCTTAACTTACAAGTTAAAGCATCATTTTCAATTATCAATTTTTAATTATGATTTTTAGAAACTAAGAGCCCCTTTTTAATATTCTTGAATTTTTCTTTTAATAGATTGCAATCTAAACAAGGAGTGGGAATTTTAACTAAAGAGCATGAAAGGGAATTTAACACATCGATATTTGATTCTACGTTATCGTTTGATTTTAAAGATTTATTTTCTAAACGTAATTTGGAATTAGCAATTTTTAACTTTAAAATTTTACGTTTAGCAATTTTAAGCATACGAGATATAGAATTAGAATTTGTTACAAAAAGAGAAGTTTTTGATTTTCTTACATTGCTATGGTATGATGCGATATTTGAGCATATAGTTCCTTTCACTTCTTCATCTTCCAAGCAAGAGCTTCCATCATCCCTTCCGCTTGATGTCCCTTCCACGGATTCGTCATGAGAGGAGCTTTTTTGAAGACTTGAGCAATCTTGCATGTTCTCTGGTTCTTGTGATTGTTTCATACCTGCAGAAGGAGAATCATAAGTTCTTTCAAGAAAATTCCAAATCTCATATGCGGTAGGTAAGGTATAAATATTTTTGAAAATATTTTGATCTAATGCACAAAATAGGCTATTTGTAGATTTTGCATTTAAAACCATTTCGTTTCTATTTAGTACACTAGGTGGCTTTTCAATAGTAATTTTCCAGACATTCTCATCTAAGGCTTTAAGAAAATTTTCCATTAAATTTTTCCACCTTTTATAATTTTTCCCTTCGAATAAAGGTGGTGCTAGTGATTTTTCATTTACATAAAAACTTTCCCCACTAGTAGAAGCGAGATCATGATCAAGAGACGCCATTATTCCCGGTGGTTAAGCCGATTTGGAATAACCTGGCTCTGATATCACTTGTTGAATCTGTATGCGCCCTTAGAGGGGGGGTGAATAAGGGTTGTAAACTTTTTGTAGATATTAACGAAAATAAATCTCTGTTGCTACCGCCAGCGGTAGTGTTACCGCTCGGCGTTAGTGACAGAGAAATTAGCTTTCAGGTTAAGGCAATGAATATCAAAGAGCATGAATCATAGATGAAGAAATAAACATATTTTCATTAATCATCAAATCGAAATATATATGTTTACAAAAACGTTTCCAATAACGCTTGGAAAGAGGCGACAAATGAAAAAAACTCTTTTTCGTTTTCTATACCGACCCTTCTCCCAAGGACCGGTTGGCTTTAGCCTGTCTCTCCCCAGACAAGGCCTCAAGCCGCTCTAGCCCTTCCCTCACCGAAAAGGCCTCAAGCACCCCCTAGATCTACTCCCTAGACCCAGTCATCGTGTGGCAAATTCCTCCCTAAGTCATACCTAGACCTAGTCGTCGTGTGGCGAATTCCCCCTAGTCCCCGCAAGTCCCTAGCTGTCGTGTGGCGAGTTCCTCTACCGAACAAAAGACATAAAGATTACAATTTGAAAAGTAAAACAAGACATAAACTAGAAACTCCCTTAAAAGTAGAACTTGATGTCGATGTAGATGCGATCGTATTGGTCTTCAAGTTCTTTTGCGTTCATGAACGTTGACGGAGTACTTCGGGCTGCTTGGAGAAGGCTCACACGATTTCTCTGAATATATGGCTTCAATTCCTTCTCAATCAGCAAAACGTAATGGAGGAAGCACCGCTTTTTAAATAGATTCGACAGCTACCGCCTGCGCTAGTACTACCGCCCTGTGATAGTGACACGATGCGCACACGGATCATGGCAGTTAAGGCAACTTCTGAGCGCAAATGGTTGTGACAGCCTAGCGCGCCGCGGTAACACTATCGCCCCGCGATAGTGCGATTTCCTTCCTTCAGCCAATATCTCTTTCCAAATTTGCCCCCCAATCAACTGCAGACGGGATGTTTCCAAAAGCTACCGCTGGGCATTAGACCTAACGCGCCGCGATAGTACTTGCCAAACATAGCGACCCGTCGACATTCCTTTTTCTCAACTTTACTTTCTGTCAATAGTTTCCAAATATGTTAACGCCAGCGTCAGTGCTAACGCTCCGCGGTAGGTCATGTCATCGGGCGCATCTTCGTCGAGCTGACCTCAGCATTCGTCGATCTCAATCTGGTTCGTTGAACAGAAACTTGTTTTCGTCGATCTCAATCTGGTTCGTCGAACGACACCATTTTCTTCGAACACAATTTCGTCTTTCGGATGCTAGCGCCAGCGTTAGCGTTAACGCTCTGCGGTAGAGCAGCAGTTCATCGATCGGGCCTTAGCTTTCGTCGATCGTCGAACGAGGCACTGAGTTCGTCGAACGCAACTTCCATTTCATCGAACGCAGGTTTCCTTCTCAGCGGTTTCTTCTCAGCGGTTGTTAGCGACAGCGGTAGTATTAACGCTGCGCGGTAGTAACAAAAACATATTTCCATGGGGATTTGAGAGCACAGAATCCTGCATACTATAAACACAAAACAAGTATGATCAAATACAATAGGATTTGTTATTGTCAATCCAAGAGATGCGGAAAGCATGTCCCAACAAAGTGGCCCGGCGGCCCTTTTTGAAATCAGGCAGCGAGAAGACGAAACGTGGGCCCGTTTCATGGATCGTTTCCAAAAATAAATCATGGAGATTCAAAATGTAGATCCAGAATTGTACAGGGTGGCCCTGATTCATGGCTTGAGGGAAGGCCCCCTGAAATTTGAGGCAAACATTAGAGAGACAAGTACTTATCAGGAAATGATAAGTTTGGCCAATATGTTCATAAGGGGGGAAAAAGTAACCCCGGGTACGTCGCGAAATTGGTGAGCGACAAGGAGCAACCCAACTCATCCTTCACTCATCCACAAGCAAACCAACCCCATTTCGAGCCCCATTCCCAGAGGGGAAGAAACTACAAACATTAGTAACCCTTCATCGGCCATCAACGGTTTCAGGATCAGAAACCACTGTTGGCCATCGCACCCTCTCCATCCATTTCCCTTCCACAAATAATGCCAGTATACCTGCCATAGTATACTGCGCAGCCATCTCCAGCTATTCCATCCACCCAGTATGATGATTCGCAAGAGTCATTTACTCCTCTCAATGTTACCATGGACGAGGTCGTCTAAATCCTTCAAAAGAGGCCGAAATCCGAATCTCTACTGCGAATATCATAGAGAGGGAGGGCATCTGACCGAGAATTGTCGGGGCCTCCGCTTACTGGTAGAATGGCTTTTGGGAGAGGGTAAGCTCTGAGGCCTAGTCCGAAAAGAAGTGACTGTTGAACCAGCAACTGAGAAAAAGAAGGAAGCAGTTGAGGTAACTTGGGAGTGTGCCGACGTTGAAGACTCCGGCTGTTATGGGGATATTCATCCCTCAATGGAGTGCATAGAGGTAAATGATGTGGGTCCCCTGGGGGATATATACTGCATTTATGGAGGAGCTGGAGCTGAATCATCCTGCAAATCAAGTATTGCGAAAGTCCTAAAGCAAGAAGTGGCGGCAACTACAACTTCCGCCCCCGAAAGCTCAATCGTCACTTTCGGCCAAGATGATCTTCCTCCAAACGCCAATCCTTTTGACGACGCCGTGGTCATCAAGGCTATTATTGAGAATTATACAATTCATAAAATTCTGATCGACATGGGCAGTTCCGTTAATCTCCTCTTCCGCTCAACTTTCGATGATCTGAAGACTGGGAAGCCTCTGCTTTCCACCGAAGGGCCCCTCTACGGCTTCTCGGGAGAGAAAAAGAAGTAGAAGGCTCTGTGAAGCTTCTGGTTTCCCTGGTGGGAGTGGTGAAACTGATCAACTTCTTAGTAGTGGATGCCCCAAGCAACTATTGCGCCATCTTCGGAAGGCCCGTTCTTAATGCCTACAGAGCAGTAGTGTCCACTTTACACCTAGCCCTTAAATTTGCTACCGAGGGAGGGAAATACCGGGTCCGGAGCAATCCAAAAGTGGCTCGGGAATGTTATGTACGAACTGTCAATATGATCACAAACATTCCACTTCCCGAGTCTCCGGTGGAAATTCTTGAAGTTTCTGAGTCCTCAAAGGCTGTAGAGGAAAGGAAGGATCGATAAGGGAATCACCTGGAACCTGCCCACGCAACCCAAGAAGTCCCCATTGCTGAGGGGGAGGAAAAGAGGTTGATCATCAATGCGGAGATGCCGGAAGAAGAGAAAGTTCAACTGATCTCCTGTCTTCTGGAGAACTTGGATATCTTCGCCTGGTCAGCGGAGGATATGCCCGGGGTGGATCCGTACGTGGCTTGCCATCATCTCAACATATCTCCTGAGTTCAAGCCAGTCCAGCAGAAGAAAAGGGAAGTGGCAACCAAGCTAGCGGTGCCTATCAGAGAGGAGGTTGCCAAGCTTCTGAAAGCAAACTTTATTTCTGAAATTCAATACCCCACTTGGATGTCTAACGTTGTAATGGTGAAAAAATTCGGTGGGAAGTGGCGTATGTGCGTGGATTTTACGAAACTTAATAAAGCATGCCCCAAAGATTGATACCCTCTGCCTCGGATAGATGTTTTAGTAGATTCCGCGGTTGGGTATAATTTTATGAGCTTTCTCGATGCATTTTCTGGGTACCATCAAATCAAAATGCACAAACCTGATATCCCGCACGCCTCTTTCATCACGAACGATGGGTGTTACTGTTACCTCGTAATGCCATTCGGCCTTAAAAATGCGGGTGTGACGTATCAGAGAATGATGGATACGGTTTTTAAGCATCATAAAGGCAGGAACCTTGAGGTCTACGTCGATGATATCCTCCTGAAAAGTAAAACACTCTTAATACATTTGAAAGACCTCGTATAGACGTTCACTACTCTACGTATGTTCAAATTAAAATTGAATCCATTGAAATGTGTGTTCGGAGCAAATAAGGGGAAATTTCTCGGGCATCTCCTCACTCCTGATGGCCTTGCATCGAACCTAGGTAAGGTGAAGGCCATCCTTGATATGACTCCTCCTCATAATTCGAAAGAGGTCCAACAACTTGGAGGAAGGTTGGCAGGGCTGAGCAGGTTCATTTCTAAATCAGGAGATAAAAGTGCTCCATTCTTTAAAACACTCCGAGGAGGATCCAAGTTTGAATGGAGCGAAGAGTGTGATAAAGCCTTCGAACAGTTAAAAGTGCAGTTAACTTCAACCCCTCTACTTCAAAGCCCCCGTGAAGGGGAAATATTGTTCTTATATTTGGGGGTCGGCCCAGATGTAGTGAGTTCCATCCTCGTCCGGGCAGAAAAGAAGAAACAGTTTCTGATATACTATGTCAGCCATATCCTCAAGGATGCGGAAACAAGATACTCGATCTTGGAAAAGCTAGCTCTAGCTTTAGTTATGTCATCATGAAGGCTTCGCCCTTACTTTCAAGCTCATCCTATCCAAGTAGTTACAGATCATCCTCTAAGAAGTATTCTTGAAAAGCCAGATCATTCGGCAAGATTGGCTAAATGGGCTATCGAGCTGAGCGAGTTTGAAATGTCCTATATTCCCAGAACGGCAATCAAAGCGCAAGTCTTGGCAGATTTCCTGGTTGATACAACGGAGTCCAGTCCTGAACAAGTGGAGAAATCCCCTTTGTCTTGGATCGTTTATGTGGATGGGGCTTCTAGTAAAAACTCCGTGGGAGCCGGAGTAGTTTTGATCAGCTCAAATGGCATCAAGCTTGAACAGGCTATCAAGTTCTTCTTTCCGGTCACAAATAATCAGGCAGAGTACGAGGCACTTCTGGCCGGTCTGAGACTTGCAAAGGAGCTGGGCATAGAATACGTGCACATCAAAACTGATTCGCTAGTGATGGCTTCTCAAGTTTTGGAGAATTACGAAACAAGAGAACCAATGTTGAGAAAGTATCTGCTACTAGTAAAGGAGGAGATTGGGAGATTCAAATCATTCATCATTGAACATATTCCCAGAGCGCAGAACGAAGAAGCGGATGAATTGTCAAAGTTCGGTCTTCCATCAGGGGGAGTGACCTCTGAACTTTTCCATCCGGCAACAGAAGAAGGGGAACTCATGCAGATCGACCAGCATCCTTCTTGGAAGGATCCTTATGAACTGTACTTATCAAAAGGGGAATTTCATCAGTCCATCAAAGACAGAAGAAAATTCAGAAGAAAGGCAGCCTATTATTGCTTAATAGCGGGGATCCTGTACAGAAAAACTTTGATTTCTCCTTTGGCACGGTGTGTTTCTGAGGAAGAAGTTCCAACCATACTTCAGGAGGTTCACTCTGGAGAATCCGGTAGCCATTCAGGGGCAAAAACCTTGAAGAAAAGGATCTTAAAGCAGGGTAATTTCTGGCCAACTATGAGAAAAGATGCCGAAGCATTTGCCAAGCGATGTGTTCAGTGTTGGAACAACCCTATTACTGATTTGGGCTAGGATCACTATGTTTTAACTAAGGATCAAGTTGACCCCATTGTATAGTTTAATCAAGTTTTTAGGCTGTTAGAGTTGCTAGAACTTAAGGAAAATTTAAGTTCCCAGTGTTCGACGAATGTCTAGCATCGTTCGACGAATTTGTCTCAGCAGACTGAAGTATTATAGCCAGTTCCAGAGCTCGACATTCTCTGAGCAGCGTTCGACAAATGGCGAGCAGCGTTCGACGAATTCCAGCCAGAGCTCGACAAATTCTATAATAAGGCTCAGTTCGACAAATTCAAGTCCAGATTATTTATATCAGTTGTTTGTCAATACTCTGAACTCAGATCGACGACTCCAACGGATATATTCAATACTTTTGGACATATTCAAGGCAGGCAAGTAAGGATATTATATTATTCAAATATATTCCTTATTTCCTTTGTTCCAAGACAAGAATAGTCGTTGACATTTAATGCTAAGGAGTTTTTCACAGCTAAGGAATTAAAGGACCTGGCAAAAGTCGTTTTTGTCTTTGTTGTTATTCCAAGAAAAAATTTAAGACAGATTATTCTATTCCAAAAATAGAATATATCAAGATAGACATTCTTGTCTTATCTCTCTCGGCAGAATTCAAATTTAGCATTCTCACGGAATACAGAAAAAACAACAAGGATAGAGAAAGAAAGGAGAAGAACACATTCAGTCTATTACTCTCAGTCTTCTTCTTCTTCCTCAAGCAGCACTCATCTTCTTTCTGAGAACATCATCTTCAAGATCCATCTCTCAGATATTCTGCTGCAAGTTCAAGTCTTCTACAAGAGCAGCAAGGAATCTGAAGAACCTGTTCTTCCAGATCTATCTGCTACAGAAGATTTGAGTCTTCAAGAGAAAGCTTCTCCAACATCTGTCAAATACTTCAATCAGACATGGGGAGCTTTACAACAAAGTCCACTAGAGTCTTCTCTCAGCATCTTGACAGAGAAGAACACTATAACCCTTTTCTCACCTCTATTGTACAGGGTTAATACTCCCTTCAAAAGTGTAGTTCCTTGGTGGCAAGACACCTAATCAAAAAATCATGTTGGTTTTGAGCACCTAATCAAAAGCTCTCTGGTGTGTGGACACCTGATGAAAATCACCTTGGTGTTAGGGCACCTAATCAACCCTCCTAGTGGACCACTATAAATTCCTTGTGTCTTCTGGTTGTGTTTATTGTTGGAACAAGGTCTTCCGCATCTCCTAGGTTTGAAAATAACAAATCCTATGTGTATTTGATCTTGTGTGTTCAAGTGTGCAGGTTAACATAGTCCACATAACTCAAGGAGTACTCATGATGTCTGCCCCCAAAATTGAGGCCGAAATTCGAAGAGGCTCACTAGCACCGGCGGTAGCGATAGCGTCGGGTGCTAGCGTTGATTAGCACGATTCCGGCTGTGTTTTTAGAAAGAGCTAACGCCAGGCGATAGCGGATAACGTTTGCGGTATCGCTGAACACAGAAGGAATAAAAGCAAGGTTGCCACGGATTGAAGATCGCACCACGCAAAATGTTACTTAATCTGAGATAGCCTCGGCGGTAGCTACTAGCGCTGGCGGTAGCATGGCGCATAAGAGGCATAGAGCAAAATGTTGCCTCAGATTGAAGATCCTGCCGCGCAAATTGTTTCTTAATTCGGGCTAGCGCCGGCGGTAGCGCTAGCGCCGGCGGTAGCGCTTGGGCTATAAAAGGCCCCCCTCTCCTCTTGTTTTCGTACACACCTATTGCATACACCTCAGAGAGAGTGCTAGAATTCCAAAGGCTTGTCTTAGCCGAAATTTGAGGTCCCAGCGAAGCTCTGCCAATTTCTGAAGGAGAATTCCATCACGCCGAATCCAGACGAAGTCCGCTTCAACAAACGCTGATTCTACAGCGGATCTTCGTCTCCTACTTCAGGAGTTCATCTTAAGGGAGGTTTTGTTATTTTATTTCTCTTTCTTCATTGTAAACGGTAGTGAAATCGCCTCGTGTTGGCGACTAGGTCTGGGGTAGGACTTAGGGTTGAAATTCGCCTCGTGTTGGTGACTAGGTCTAGGGACTAGGTCTAGGGGGTGCTCGAGGCCATATCTGGGGAAGGGTTGGCTAGAGCGGCTTGAGGCCGAATCTGGGGAGGATAGGCTAGGGCCACCGGTTCGCGGGGATGCGAGTCGGGATAGAAAACAAAAAGAGTTTACTATTCATCGCCACTGATTTCTAGCATTATAGAAGTCAACTTTTGTAAAACCATATTTGATATTAATAAAGCATGTTTCACCTTTATTTCAAGTGTTTTACTTGACTTCTTATTATCTTTGTCTTGCATTATTACAAAGCTTTTCAAAATATCACTAAAGTTTTTAAAACCCTTATTCACCCCCCCCCCCCCTCTAAGGGCGCCTACCGATCCAACAAGTGGTATCAGATCCAGGTTGTTCCAATCATCTTAACAACCGGGAACAATGGCGTCTCATGATCTCGCTTTTCCTGAGGGTCAAGGGGTTAGTCGACCACCTCTCTTTACTGGGTCAGATTTTAACTACTGGAAAAATCGAATGATGTGTTTTCTTATGACCATGGATGTAGAAGTATGGAACATGGTAGAATTACGGTACTCTCCGCCTACAACTGTAGTAGGAGAGGCGACATTAGCAAAACCTAAAGATAAATGGGATGACAACGATAAACTAAGGTGTAAAAATAATGCTAAAGCAATGAACGCTTTATATTGCGCTTTAAATAGGACAGAGTTTAATAGAATTTCTGCATGCACAACTGCTTATGATATTTGGAATCAATTGGAAGTTACTCATGAAGGTACATCGCAGGTGAAAGATGTCAAGCTGTTTCAACTGGAATCTGAATACGAAAAATTCAGGATGGACACGGAAGAGGACATCAACTCAATGTACACTCGCTTCACAGAGATTGTCAATGCATCAAAGGCGCTTGGAAAGACCTACTACGACGGGGACTTGGTGAGGAAAATTCTTCGTTCCTTACCTCCAAGGTTCAATCCGAAGGTGACGGCCATCGCGGAGTCGCACAACTTAAGAACGCTCCAGATCGAGAATCTCATTGGGAATCTCAAAACCCATGAGGTAGAACTACAAATTCAACATGACGAATACAACAAGGAGCCGAAGAAAAAGGCGTTGGCGCTGACATCAAAGAAGGAGTGCATCGAAGAGGACGATGATGATGAAGAAGGACTCCTGGTGAAGAATTTCAAGAAGTTCATCAGAAATCCAGAGAGAAGGAACACATTCCGAAAATTCTTCCAAAAAGATACTCGACGAAAGGGATCCTCCTCTTCATCGAAGAAAGAAAAAGGAAGTGATGACGAAGAAGAAAGGCCGCCTCCAGAATGCTATCACTGCAGAAAAACCGGGCACATTCGGAGCCAGTGCCCAAAATACCAAAAGGAACGGAAAGAACAAAAGAAAGCAAAAGAAAAGAAGAAAGTGCTGAAGGCCGCTACTTGGGATGACTCTTCCTCTGAAGAGTCAAACGGTTCTGAATCAAGTAGCGAGGAGGAAGCAAACTTGTGCTTAATGGCCAAAAGCGACGATGATGACACCAGTGTTCTTAGCGACACTGAGGTATCTCCTCCTACCTTTGAAGAACTTTATGATAAATTTGCTTTATTAAATCATGAAAAAGAATCTATTATAAAAGAAAATCGTAAGCTCACAAAAAAGGTAGTCTCTCTTTAAAAAAGAAAAGTTTCATGTCAAGAATGTGAGCACTCTTTATTTATGATAAAAGAACTTGAAGTTTCTCTCTCTAATGCCCTTTCACAAAACAAAATCATTGCAAAAGAAAAAGGGGACTTAGAGAGAAAATTGAAAACTTCTATATTACAAATTGAAAAGAACAAAAAAGGATTTGAAAACAAATGTGTTATGATTGTTCAAGAAAATACATCTCTTAAAAAATAAAATCAAAATCTCAATTTAGCCATAACCAAATTCGGGATTGATCAAAAATCCCTGGATATGCTTCTGGGTAATCAATGCTTTGGGTCTGAAAAAATCGGACTCGGATAAAAAAGTGAACACTACCGCCCGGCGCTAGCTACTAACGCCGGCGGTAGCTCTAAAGTTAAAAATTCTTCTGGTTTTTCTAATCTACAAACATCATCCAGCAAGGGCAACGTAGAAACTCAAATAAGGGTCTCAACCCCCTTTATTTCATGTGCTAATTGTCTTAAATTTGGACACACGTCTGGCTCTTGCAGGAATATAATAAATCAACGATCATTAAAACAAATCTGGGTACCTAAGAAATCCACTTACTCTATGGGTGGTACCTCTTGGGTATCTGGGTCTTTACTCTCATCCTCTTTCTAGATTTGCAGGAAGGCTAAGGAAACAGAAGACGTGTGGTATTTGGACTCAGGCTGCTCCAAATACATGACGGGCAATAAAGCAAAATTCCTTTGCCTAGAAAAGAAGAAAGGAGGAATAGTAACGTTTGGCGATAACGGTAAAGGAAGGATCATGGGAGTTGGTACAGTGGGTAACGCATCTTTTCTTATATCAAATGTGCTTTATGTGAAAGGATTAAAACATAACCTAATATCTATAAGTCAACTGTGTGATAAAGGTTTAGACGTACTTTTTGAATCTTCCACTAACCTTTGCAAGATTGTTAATCATAAAACAAAAGATGTGTTATTAACTGCACCTAGAATTCATAATGTTTACATAGTTTCATTTCATGATCTTTCTAAATCTTCTATAAAATGTTTTATAACGAAAAATGATGAATTAGAATTATGGCATAGACGCTTAGGCCACGCTAGTACAAAGCTCATCTTAAAACTAGCAAAAAGAGAATTGATTAGAGGATTGCCTAAGTTAAATGGAAATTTATCTTCATTATGCTCTCCATGCCAAAAAGGCAAATTTAGCAAGTCATCTTTTAAAAGCAAAAACGAAATTTCTACATCAAAACATCTGCAATTAATTCATATAGATCTTTTTGGTCCCGTTAACACTGCGAGTCTTGGTGGTTGATTATACACTTATGTTCTCATAGATGACTATTCTAGATATTGTTGGACGTTATTTCTCTCCTCCAAATCTGATGCGTTTTGCGAATTTTCAAAATTATGTACTCGCATTCAAAATGAATTAGATTTAAAATTAAAATGCATTCGCTCAGATCATGGAGGTGAATTTGAAAATGAAAATTTTTAATCTTTTTGTGACATGTTAGGTATTAAGCATGAGTTCTCTGCTCCACGCACACCTCAACAGAACGGTGTTGTAGAACGGAAAAATAGGACAATACAAGAACTTGCACGCACAATGTTATCTGAATATAAATTACCTAAGTATTTTTAGGCAGAAGCCGTAAGCACTGCATGCTATGTAATGAATAGAGTTATTCTTCGCCCATCATTAACTCTCACACCATATGAACTCTACTATCAAAAGAAACCTAACGTATCGTATTTTAGAGTATTTGGATGTAAATGCTTCATTCTTAATACAAAAGCTGCTTTAGGAAAATTTGACGAAAAATGCGATGAAGGAATATTTCTTGGTTATTCTTCAACTAGTAAAGCATATAGAATATTTAATAAAAGATCAAGCAAGGTTGAAGAGTCAATTAATGTCAGATTTGATGAGTTTGTTCCATGTGCAGAAAAGCTCCCTACAGGTACCGATGATGAACCTTTGCCATCCTTGGAGGACGACGAAGAAGAACCGTCTAAAGAAGAGGAGGAGAAGTCAAAAGAAGATGAATATGTACCTCCAAGCATTCTAAACTTCTCCAAAAATCATCCAAAGGAGCTAGTCATTGGGGAACCTTCTACTGGGGTAAGAACTCGGTCCTCTCTTCATGAAACATTTTCAAATATTTGCTTTGTGTCTGAAATTGAACCTAAAAACGTTTCCACTGCTTTAAATGATGAATTTTGGTTTTTGGCAATGAATGAAGAGTTAGGACAATTTGAAAGAAATAAAGTTTGGAATTTAGTAGAAAGACCATCTAATCATCCAATTATTGGCGTAAAATGGTTTTTTAAAAATAAGCTAGATGGTGAATCTAGGATTGTAAGAAATAAAGCACGCTTAGTTGCTCAAGGCTATTCACAAATCGAGGGGGTAGATTTTGAAGAAACTTTTGCACCCGTAGCTCGCTTAGAATCTATACGAATATTTTTGGCATTTGCGAGTTTTAAAAGAATAGAATTATTTCAAATGGATGTTAAAAGTGCTTTTTTAAACGGGTTTATTAAAGAAGAAGTTTATGTAGAACAACACCCTAGTTTCATAAATGAAAGATTTCCTAATCATGTTTACAAATTAGAAAAAGCGCTTTATGGTTTAAAACAAGCGCCCCGTGCCTGGTATGATCGTCTTACATCGTTTTTGTTAGAGCACGGTTATGTTATGGGAAGTGCAGACAACACACTCTTCATTAAGCATAAAAATAACGAATTAATTATTCTATAAATATATGTTGATGACATCATTTTGGAGCCACTAATGAAGAGTTGTGTAATGAAGTAGTCTTAATAATGAAAAATGAATTTGAAATGAGTCTTGTAGGAGAACTATCATATTTTCTTGGTTTTCAAATTTCACAAAGAACTGATGGTATTTTTCTATGTCAATCAAAATATGTTCACGATATGCTTAAACGATTTTGATTTGAAAATCTTAAACAAGCTTCTACTCCTATGAGTGCTTCTTTAAAACTAGGAAAAGATGAATCTGGAATTTCTATTGATCAAACGCTATATAGAGGAATGATAGGTTCTCTTCTTTATTTAAGTGCATCTAGACCAGATATAATGTTTGCCGTATGTTTATGTGCTCGCTTTCAAGCCGATCCAAAAGAATCTCATTTAAAAGCGGTAAAATGTATTTTTCTTTATCTAATAGGTTCATCGAAACTAGGATTATGGTACCTACATAACGACTCTTTCACACTCCACGGCTATTCCGATTCGAACTACGCCAGGTGCTCACTAGATAGAAAAAGCACTAGCGGTACGTGTCACTTTTTAGGACCCTCTTTAGTTGCATGGTCTAGTAGAAAACAATCTTCGGTTGCACTCTCCACCACGGAGGCCGAATATATCGCGCTTGGTAGTTGTTGTGCACAAGCGTTATGGATGAGCCAAACACTAGAGGACTTTTGATTTCATCTCAAAAAAATAGATCTTAAATGTGACAACAAAAGTGCAATAGACCTCACATATAATCCTGTACACCATTCTAGATCCAAACACATCGACGTTCGTCATCATTTCATTAGGGATCACATTAAGAAAGAAAATGTAAAAGTAAGCTTCATTGGGACAGACTCTCAACTCGCTGACATATTCATTAAACCTCTTCCCGATGCACGATTTCATTTATTACGACTTGAGTTAGGTGTGCTAGATCTTACAGGTTAAAACATGCTCACAAATACAAGCTTCTTCACTTTTAACCATCAAAAACATCTCCTAAAATCTGCAATTTCAGCATGAAACTACTATTGGGACACCTAATCAAAATCAACAATCAAAAATTTCAAAATCTTCAAAAATCACTTACTGTCTCCCGCGCTAGCGCTACCGCAGGCGCTAGCGTCCATGTTCATTTTTCTGTATTTTTTAAATTTCTAAAAATCCCTTAAAATATATAAATCTATATTTTCTACTTAGTTTTGCACTTCTGTGTTTCTTTATTTTTTGAAAAATCAAATACAAAACTTCAAAAACTAAATTACAAAAAATTATGTTTTTTTCTTTTTCGCTTGTGTTGGTTAAATGTTTTTCCTTTGATTAATTACAAAAAAAAAATTCAAATATGTTTTTTCTTTGTTTAAAGTTCATCTTTATGCAAAAATTAAATATAAAAATTACAAAAGCAAAAATTACAAAAATATGCTTTTCTTTGCTAAAATCAAATACAAAAATATAAAACTTTAAAAACTATCAAAAAAAACTGTATGATTTTTTTGTGAAAAATCAAGCATGATTTACTCTATTATTTAGAAACTCTACAATGTTGTAATTTATCTTTTCAAACTACTTTGGACATTGTCTCTCTTCATGCTTTGATATATCTATTCAAATGTGCATCAATTATAGTTTAAAAGTTGTGTAGGATCTAGCTTAGCATGCCTCTAAGTATGAGAAATGCTTTATGTTTAATAATGATATTTATTCACTCACCTTTTTTGGCATTGTCTACATATGTATTTAATCTAAGAATGCTTGTGTATGTTTTGTATTAGTACAAATAAATTAAAATTGCACAAGTATCTTACCTACACTCCTTATTTTGCACTCTTAAAAATTAAGATAAGTGGTTATGCTTTTAATAAATTCTATTGATTTGCAAAACAAGTGTATTCGGAGAACTTTGCCCAAAACAAAATTATAAAATAAATGACAAAGATAACTCCACCAAGCACTACTTGAACCTCCTGATAAGCCTTAATAAGCATTGTGAGGTTGAGCACCTTGGAAAGAATAATAAAGTGTCTTGTGCAAATCAAATCTTTCTTTCAAAAATAAGAAATACCACTTTCTCTTAAGTACACCGGATCACTAGTCTCAAAATTCAAAATAAAATATGTGATCCCCCAAGCACTACTTTGCACCCTGATAAGTCTTGATGAGCATTGTGTGTGCAAAGCACCTTGGTAGTTGTACATTTTTTTTATGCATTAAAGTGCGTGGAAGTAAAATTATTTGTGTTTTTTTGTGCTTCTTACTTTACATATTACTTGTATTTTTAATTAAAACATTTGTTTACTCTACTCAAAAATACACTTATGTGCACATCATTATCTTCCATAACACTTCTTCTCATGAGTATTGGATCCTAATGCTAATTCTATATTACTCTCTCTTTATGAAATGCACTAGATAACCTAGCATGTGTTCTACAATGTTTTATATGTTTTTTGGAATTATGAATTAAAGTAACATTGTAGTATTTTTTTTATAAACAATATTTCATGCTTGGTTATTATCAAATTTAAAACTACAAAATGATTTACAAAAACATCATCTTTTGTGAACTTTGACTCATTTTTTTTGGATTATCATTACTATTTGATGTTTTTGTATTGCTATAAGTCTTCCGCATCTTAACCATATAAGTGTTTTTACCTTGCGCTTTCATGCTTACTTAATATCTTGTATTCTTTGCATCATCACTTATTCTTAAAAATTTCTATCTTTCATTAAGTGATAGATTTACTTGGAACACTTTTTTATTGGTTACTTCAAACATAAAAATCTTTTATGCTACAAACTCTGAAAATTTTGTAATGCTCATAACTCTGATCTATTTCAATGAAAAACAATTCTGAAACCTCCTTATCATTTACTTAAAAAGCTCGATCATGCCTTCTCTTCTATTTACAAATTCTTTGGTGCTTTGTTTCCCTACCCACTTTTGCTAATAACAAAGGGGGGGAACTAACATGATAAATATAACCCGCTATCATAAACCCAACATGACAAATTCGGATGATAGCTTACATATTAGGGGAGCACTCACTTAGGGGGAGCATGTATCTAGGGGGAGCAATTCTAAATGCTAAAATCAATAATTATCCTAAGTCATCACTCTCACACACACACAAGTATAGTTTCATCATGCTTGTTTACTAATGCTTTGATTTATCATTAATGGATTTGTTATTATAAAAAGGGGGAGTTTGTTGGAACATGGTCTTCCGCATCTCCTAGGTTTGAGAATAACAAATCCTATGTGTATTTGATCTTGTGTGTTCAAGTGTGCAGGTTAACATAGTCCACATAACTCAAGGAGTACTCATGATGTCTGCCCCCAAAATTGAGGCCGAAATTCGAAGAGGCTCACTAGCGTCGGCGGTAGCGATAGCGCCGGGCGCTAGCGTTGATTAGCACGATTCCGGCTGTGTTTTTAGAAAGAGCTAACGCCAGGCGATAGCGGATAACGCTGGCGGTATCGCTGAACACAAAAGGAATAAAAGCAAGGTTGCCACGGATTGAAGATCGCACCACGCAAAATGTTACTTAATCTGAGATAGCGCCAGCTGTAGCTACTAGCGCTGGCGGTAGCATGGCGCATAAGAGGCATAGAGCAAAATGTTGCCTCGGATTGAAGATCTTGCCGCACAAATTGTTTCTTAATCCGGGCTAGCGCCGGCGGTAGCGCTAGCACCGGCGGTAGCGCTTGGGCTATAAAAGGACCCCCTCTCCTCTTGTTTTCGTACACACCTATTGCATACACCTCAGAGAGAGAGTGCTAGAATTTCAGAGGCTTCTCTTAGCCGAAATTTGAGGTCCCAGCGAAGCTCTGCCAATTTCTGAAGGAGAATTCCATCACGCCGAATCCAGACGAAGTCCGCTTCAACAAACGCTGATTCTACCGTGGATCTTCGTCTCCTACTTTAGGAGTTCATATTAAGGGAGGTTTTGTTATTTTATTTCTCTTTCTTCATTGTAAACGGTAGTGAAATCGCCTCGTGTTGGCGACTAGGTTTGGGGTAGGACTTAGGGCTGAAATTCGCCTCGTGTTGGCGACTAGGTCTAGGGACTAGGTCTAGGGGGTGCTTGAGGCCACATCCGGGGAAGGGTTGGCTAGAGCGGCTTGAGGCCGAATCCGAGGAGGATAGGCTAGGGCCACCGGTTCGCGGGGATGCGAGTCGGGATAGAAAACAAAAAGAGTTTACTATTCATCGCCACCGATTTCTAGCGTTATAGAAGTCAACTTTTGTAAAACTATATTTGATATTAATAAAGCATGTTTCACCTTTATTTCAATTGTTTTACTTGACTTCTTATTATCTTTGTCTTGCATTATTACAAAGCTTTTCAAAATATCACTAAAGTTTTTAAAACCCTTATTCACCCCCCCCCCCCCCCTCTAAGGGCGCCTACCGATCCAACATTTATTTCTTTGTGTTGTGCTGTGTGCCTTTTATTTATTCTGTTATTCTGTTTATATATTTCTCACTCTGCTTACACATATATATAACACTATTTTAATTACACTATAAAACTAAGGAAAAGTTTTTAATACTCTATTCACCCCCCCCCCCCCCCCCCCCCCTCTAGAGTAACTTAAGATCTAACCTCCACTTTCAATTGGTATCAGAGGCAGGTTGATTCTTTACATGCTAACACCTAAATCACAAAGATCAATTAGATCTTAAATTAATCTAGAGTTTTTTACTTTATCTATTTTCTGTTAAAAACTCATGGCACAGAACAAGGAGTACTCAAGCACAATACCTCCAATGTGCAATCTTGGCAAGTTTGCACTCTGGAAAGCAAGGATTAGGCTTTATATGAACTCTCTTGATGAAGAAATTTTCAATGTTATGCTGACAGGGCCTCCAGCACCTACAGCATCAACCAGAACTGAAGCTACAGGAGACAATCATGCTGTCCCACCTCCTGAGTGGACAGAAACTCAAAAGAAGCAAAGAAGTGCAGATGCTAAAGCCATGAACATATTGGCTCAAACTATGTCTGATGACATATTTCAAAAAGTGGTTGAATGTACTTCAGCTAGAGAAATTTGGATTTCACTAAATAACATGGTTGCAGGTTCTCTAGATGAAAGAAAAGACAGAAGATCACACTTGATCTCTCTGTATGAAAACTTCAAGAAAGGAGACACAGAAATAGTGGCTGACATGTATAATAGACTCAGTCTCATAATTAATGAGCTGAAATCTCTGGACAAAGTGATTTCTATCATTGAAATAAATGATAAGATTCTAATGTGCTTCCCCAGCACATGGGATTCTAGAATCTGGCCAATCAAGGAAGCCAGAAGTCTAAATGAGATTACCACTGAAGCTTTGTTGGGCAAACTCAAATCTTATGAGCAGCTCATCAAGTCCAGGGAAGCTGAATCATCCACTACATCTCCAGCAACAAAGAAAGAAAAGAGCATAGCTTTCAAATCAGCTGATGCAGAAGAAGAAAAGACTCCACAAGATGAGGAGTTTACGAGTCTCATAGCCAAGAGATTCTACAAAATGGCTAAGAAGGACTTCAGAAAGAAGGAGTCCAAATCAAGAGAAAAGCAAAGGTATGACAAATCAACTCCTAAAGAAGTTATTTGTTATGGTTGCAGGAAACCTGGACACTACCTGACAGAATGTCCAGAAGAGAAAAAGAAAGAAAAGAAAAAGGAGAAAGAAGAGAAAAGAAGCTCCAGTAAATCTTCCTCACAGTAGCACAAAAAGAAGGGAAGAGGATTCATTGCAGAATCCTGGAGTGAAACTGAATCTGAACCACCATCCAGTTCATCTGATGATGATGAAGAAAAATCAAATGAAAGTGACAAATGTTTGATTGCAATATATGACTCAGCCAGTGAGTCAGAATATGCTTCCTCATCCAACTCCAGTGATGATAAAGAAGAGAGAACATTCTGCATGATGGCTATCAATGCCTCAGGACATAATTCTGATAAAGAAAAATCAGACTCTGAAGCAGAAGATGATGCAGATCAGGTATTATCTCAATTTGATTTTACTTCAGTTGAATTCAAGGCTGAATTCAAAGTTCTTTGCTTAGACTTATTAAAATCTGAGAAAGAAATAATCTCACTCAGAAATAAGTTAGCTGACATGAAAATTATAAGTGACGAGAATATAAAACTTAAAAATGATTTGGCTGCCTCCAGCGAATATATTGTTCTCATTGAGAACAAGTTGTTTGAAGCCAAGAAGTTTGAAGAATCCCTAAATGGGAGAAGTATCAAACTGATGGACATAACAAGCACAATTAATGCTAGGCTCAATAGCAAACTAGGCTTGGGTGCTTCATCAAGTGAGCCACCTCTAGTTAAGATGAATATATTGTCTACACCCATAAAATTCATATCTGCTAAAAGCAAAGAGGCTGTAGAAGCAAATAAAGTCATTTCAAGCAAGTCTGTTAAGAATAAGAGAATTCAGAAGAATTCGTCGAACGAAGCTCGACGAAAAGATTCAAATTTGTCGAACGGAGATCGATGAAAACTGAAAACTGATTTTCAGTATAATTATCATATGAACGGCGCTCGACAAAATCATGCACATTCGTCGAACGGCGATCGACGAATTTACCCAGATTTGTCGAACAGATACTATACACAGAATTTCAGGAATTCTAATTCTCAACACACTAAAAATCCTTTTACTGAATGGATTGTACCTCCAAGGAGATATCATCCACAAGGCTATAAGGATCAGCCTGAAATGTCCATTATTTCTGAATATTGTGGACAAACAAATGGACTCAAGGTAGTCTGGGTCAAAAACAACTAGTTTATTTTTCTGTCTTTGCAGGTACACAGCTATCCAAGGATAAATGAATATTGGTACCTGGATAGTGGATGCTCAAAACATATGACAAGAAACAAGGCCAACCTAAGCAATTATAAGGCAAAGCTTGGACCCAAAGTTGTCTTTGGAGACTCCATCTATGGACAGACAAAAGGGTATGGACAAGTCAAAGTTGGAGCAGTCACATTCAAAGAAGTATCATATGTCAAAGGTTTCAAGCACAACCTCATCAGCATAAGCCAGTTATGTGATGAAGGCTATCAGGTAACCTTTAACCCTTCCCAATGTCTTATTACCAATAATAAAAATAAAAATGTATTATCTGGTATTAGACAAGGAAATATTTATCTAGTCAATTTTGACTCTGCCAATACTGACATCTGTCTATTTAATTCAATAAGTAAGACAAATGAACTATGGCATAAAAGGCTAGGACACATTAACCTTAGGACTATCTCTAAGCTTTCTAAGGACAATCTTGACAGAGGACTGCCTTCTGGTTCATACAAGAAGGAAAGTCTTTGCAGGGCTTGTCAGTTAGGTAAGCAAACTAGAAGTAGTTTCAAATCTTTATCCAAGAGTGATTCACCTAGGATTCTGTACTTATTGCATTTAGATCTTTTTGGACCTACTGCTATACAGAGCTTAGGAGGGAAGCATTATTCTTTAGTTATTGTAGATGACTTCTCAAGATTCACTTGGGTGTTCTTTCTTAGGAACAAGTCTGACATTTCAAAGTTCTAACAGACTTTCTCAGGTCCATCAAGACTGAGTACTCTACTTTAGTTGCATTGATCAGAAGTGATCATGGTACTGAGTTTGAGTCTCTTCTGATGAGAGAATTCTGTGGAAAAGAAGGGATCAGGCAGTGTTTCTCTGCTCCTAGAAACCCTCAACAAAATGGGGTAGCTGAAAGGAAAAATAGAACATTAATTGAATCAGCAACTACATTGCTTGTTGATGCTCATTTGCCACTCTCCTTTTGGGCAGAGGCTGTGAACACAGCAAATTATGTGTTGAATAGAAGCCCGATACATAAACTTAAGGGTAAGACTCCCTATGAACTACTCAAGAATAAAAAGCCTAAGGTTAGCTATTTTAAGATTTTTGGTTGTAAATGTTATGTGCATAACAATGACAAGAAATATCTAAGGAAGTTTGAAGCTAAAGCAGCTGAAGGCATATTCCTTGGATACTTTCTATCTAGTAAGTCATATAGAGTCTACAACAAATCTACTCTTAAAATAGAGGAGTCCATGCATGTTTCTTTTGATGAAACTAACCTATTGAATGAGGAGAGGAATACCACCTCTACCATAAATACTTTGCAGGTATCAGATTTATGTGGAGAGCTAAGTGAGCTAAATCTAGAGAAAAGAGATTCTTCACATCCAACAACTCAAACACTTGAAGATAGTGAAGAAGAAGATCATCCAGAAGATCTTGCTGACAAGTCAATTCAAGTGACAGCTGATCAAATTCCCCAAGAAGATATCATTGTTGAACCAACTCCAACTGTTGACCATATCACAGTTAGAGATCATCCAATATCACAAGTAATTGGAGATATTTCAGCAGGTGTTCAAACAAGGCATCAACTACACCAAAATCAGATGCATACTTGTTTCCTATCACAAGTTGAACCTCAAACCATAACAGATGCAGAACAAGATCCAAATTAGATTCTTGCAATGCAAGAGGAGCTCAACCGGTTTTAAAGGAACAAGGTTTGGGATTTGGTTCCAAGACCAAAGGGCCATCCAGTTATTGGCACTAAATGGGTCTTCAGGAACAAGCTAGATGAATAAGGCAACATTGTGAGAAATAAAGCAAGACTGGTAACACAAGGTTATTCACAGGAAGAAGGCATTGATTATGTTCAGACCTTTGCTCATGTTGCAAGACTTGAAGCAATCAGAATCTTTCTTGCATTTGCTGCATATAAGAAGTTCAAAGTATTTCAAATGGATGTGAAGAGTGCATTCTTAAATAGAGAAA
This sequence comes from Dactylorhiza incarnata, assembly GCA_033032865.1. NCBI lineage: Eukaryota > Viridiplantae > Streptophyta > Magnoliopsida > Asparagales > Orchidaceae > Dactylorhiza > Dactylorhiza incarnata. Next base: position 2,299,340 of record JAWHQI010000067.1, read on the forward strand.
TTAAAGAAGAAGTCTATGTGGAACAACCACCAGGTTTCATCTCTCCAACTCAACCCTCTTTTGTATTTAAGCTTAAGAAAGCTCTTTATGGTCTCAAACAAGCTCCTAGAGCATGGTATGAGACTTTAGCTAGTTTTCTTTTGGAAAACAAATTCTGTAGGGGCATAGTACATAAAACCCTATTTTTTAAGATTCATAAAAATCAAGCTTTGCTAGTTCAAATATATGTAGATGACATTATTTTTGGCTCTACTGATTCAAATTTGTGCAAAAGATTTTCTAATCTAATACAATCTAAATTTGAAATGAGTAGTATGGGTGAGTTATCATACTTCCTTGGTCTTCAAGTGAAGCAAACTCCAAATGGAATCTTCATATCCCAATCTAAGTATGCTAAGGAATTAGTGAAAAGATTTGGTATGTCTGATTCTTCCACCATGAAAACACTCATGCCCTCAAATGTTGTTGTTGATAATGATGAATCAGGGAAACCTGTTGATTCAAAAGTATATAGAGCAATTGTTGGCTCACTACTTTACTTAACAGCTAGTAGACCTGGCATAATGTTTGCTACCTGTATTTGTGCTAGGTTTCAAGTTAACCCCAAAGAATCACACTTAATTTTATTAAAAAGAATTTTGAGATATATAAAGGGATGCCCTAATCTAGGACTTTGGTATCCAACAGCATCTGAATTTGAATTAACTGGATTCTCAGATTCAGATTATGCTGGATGCAGAGTAGACAGGAAAAGCACATCAGGAACTTGTCAGTTTCTTGGTGATAGGCTTGTGTCTTGGTTTTGTAAAAAGCAGACATCTGTGTCTACATCAACAGCTGAAGCTGAATACATGGCTGCTGGCAGTTGCTGCTCACAGATGTTGTGGATATAATATCAACTTCTAGACTATGGTGTCAACTTAAATAATTCAACTATATTTTGTGACAATACAAGTGCAATATCTATAGCACAAAATCCAATTTTCCATAGTAGGACTAAACACATAGAAATTAGGCACCACTTCCTTAGGGATAATGTGGATAAAAATAAAATTTGCCTACAATTTATTTCTACTGATTTACAAAGAACTGACATTTTCACCAAGCCATTGGATGAAAAGAAGCATATCTTCTTTATAAATCAATTAGGAATGATAGATGGAGATTCAATCTGTTAAAAAAATTAACATTTCTATTTATCCCCAAAATTCTTCGAACGGAGGACGACGAATTTGTATCATTTGTCGAACGGTGGTCGACGAAACCTGTTAACTCCAGAATCGATAAAGAAAATTTCACCTGTCGAACGGTGGTCGACGGAAAAGATATTTTTGTCGAACGCCGTCTGACATAGACCTAAAGTCTTTTCGACTTCTGTTTTTAATTAGGTTTTTGTCGAACCCCGCTCCTCAAATGCGCCCCCCTTCTCTGGTCTATATAATCTCTAATTTATTTCTTAATAGATCGCGCCTACAGAAATCATTTCCCTCCAGTTCCCCTCTGCACTTGATCTTTCTCTCTTGCAGGTACAAATGGCGATTTCTCAAGCCGCACTCTACTCGATGAAGTTCGATGTCGGGTTTGACATCGACATGGAATCTTTCGCTCAATCTGACCAAGTCTTCAAGGATATTCTTCAACTGTTTGAAGAGCAGCAGTTAAAGAAGTTAATGAGCATGAGGATAAAGCTGCACACAGCAGAGATTAAAGAATGGTGTTTTACGGCTAAGCCAGATGATGAAAGTCTGACAGGAACCATCTCAGGACATCAGGTCTCTCTTACCCCTACCATTTTAACTGAGGTTTTTGGTTTTATTAATGGTGATGATGAGTTAGAGCTCAGCTCTGTTGAAAATGGTGAAGCATTGATTAAGATGGGTTATTCTACTGGAAACCCTAATCACCTGCTTAAGAAAAACTTATCTGTGGAATATAAGTTTCTTTCTGATATTATTGGCAAAGTGTTGTTAGGAAAAACAACAGGTCATGATTGTATCAATAGGCACCAATTTATGTTGATGGTGGCCTTAATGGAAAAGAAGAAAGTGAACTGGGGATCCATTCTCTTTGGATTGATTAAGAAGAAAATTTCAAAGGAAAATGTCTACTTTGGAAGAATTATTGGAATTGTTTTGCAGGAAAGACACCAAGACCTTCTGGTCTCTCCCAAGGTGACCATTAATGCTAGCAAGAAGCTGACCTCAGCTCTCTTTGCTAAATGGGACAGGGTGTTCACCAAGAAGAACACAGGAGCATCTACACAGAAGAAAAATTCTGAAGGCACAAGGACTGATCCAGTCACTCCCTCACCCCTTCTAGAAGCTCCTTCTCTTCCTCCTCTTGTTTCTTCTCCTCCTCTCCCATCTCCACCTCAGAACATTTCCCCTGCACAATCTCCACCTCCAAATTCTCCCACACTCATTGATGACATTCCATCCTCATCTACCCTTCTAACCCCTCATACTTCTCCACCTCCATCTCCCATGCATGATGACCATCAGTCACCCACTCATCACTCTTGCCATATTCATTCTGACATCCCTCAACAACATGCAAATGTTGCAAACATTTTTGTACCAACTTCCATTCCATCCACTTCTCAACCATCTTCATCTCATCCACCTGAAATGCTATTCCTACATTTTCAATATGTTGCAGATCAAATTCTTGACTATATTCTTCCCAAGATTGATCAAATCTTGGATGCAAAACTTGCTCCAGTCCATAACATTCTTTTTACTCTTGACTCCACCTTGGATGCAAAAATTGCTCCAATTCTTCAAGCAATCTCTGAACTTTCTTCTACAATATCTTCAATTCCTTCATCCATCTCTGTCCCTTCTTCTAGGGGCCTAGATTCAGGTCTCCCTGAAGCTAGGCAGGGGGAGATGCCTAATGAAGAAGTTCCAGAAGCTCCAATCTCAGAGGCTACAGTTTTCATTGAGGATACAATTTTTGTTGAAGATTCAGCTCCAGTTTCAGAGGATACAGTATTTGTTGAAGAAACAGTTCAAATTTCTGATTTAGATATGCTTGATTTGGTTGAAATATCTGAAGTTCTAGTCATAGAAAAGTTAAATAATATCTATATTCATCCCTCCCTAGATATTATTTCTTTACTAAGTTCAGTTCTATTTACTCTAATCTGCCAAAACATCAAGATTATTCTAGAGCAATTGTTCCTTATACTACTCCAATTGATAAAGTTTTGCTGAAAAAGATTATCAGCGGTTTTGCAGTTCTAAGTGCAGATCCAGTTCATGTTTCAGTTCCAGTTCAAAGTCTTGAAAGTGAATCAGTTGAAATTTCAAAGGAAATTAACAACAGTTTTGATATCCCAACCTTTGTCTTTGATAAATCACCTATTCCAGATTTTGATGAAATTTGGAGAGCAGAAGATGAAGCTTTTGAAGCTGAAGAGCAGAAGATCAAAGCTCTTAAATTGGTTAATGATTTATATGATAATCCAATTCCCTCTTCTGACTCTGATGAAGAAGACAATGATAGTGATTCTGATGATACTTTATCAATGAAGAGAAAGAAAAGAAAGGCTAAGTCTTTGGCTGTCCCCAAGCCTCCTAACCCAGATAGTGATATTCCCTACTACATCCTTCATAATATCACTCTTGACAAGGATACCCCACACTGGATGAAGTTCTCCAGAAATGAAACTAAGAGGAGAAAGAAATTCAAGAAAATTGGATATTATTCTGATAAGCCAGTTAAGTTCAATCCCCATCCACCTCCTCCTCCAGCAGGCTCAGCAGGCTCAGCAGCACCTTTTTCTACTTCTCAAAAGTTCACTAATCAGCAATCAAGTAAACCAGCTAACACAAGTGGTTATCAAAGTTCCTGGTCTTCAGGATTTTCTTCAACCCCTTCCAAGAATGTTTCCACAGTATATAAGCATACAATATCTGATGGATCCCTGCACAGAAAATTAAACATTCCTTTTGAAAAACCTTCATTGGAAGTTATTGATTCTGATGATAGGCCTTTGTCCCCAGTGAATACAGAAATTGATGAAATAGCACAAAAGGCTAGATTCAAAGAGATAATTGCCTCAGCTCAAATTAATAAGGCAAAAGCTGAAGGAAAGGATCATTCTCAGTTCTCAACCATGTTAGAGTTCAGAAGAAAAGAGTTTGAAAAGTATAAGTCAAAACACTTTTTCAATGCTGAAGAATTCCTGATGCAGTACCCTCAAGCAGTTGTTGTTCAAGCTAAATCTCAGACTGTTATTGGTGCTCAAGATCTCTACATAAGCAAGAAGAAGTCTGAAGATCCTAACAGGATAATCATCTTCAAACCAGCTAAGAAGTGAAAAAGGTTCAGACTTATTTATTTTGTTCTTGTTTTAAACATTTTGATTGTAATGAACTCAGAGCACTATTTTTAATCTATCTTGTTAAATGAATTTTCATTCTGTCAGATATATCTTTTATGCTCTGCTGTTTATTTTTTCTATTGTATTTATTTGATTGATTGTCAAATAGTATCCTAACCCAAATAGGGGGAGATTGTTGGAACAACCCTATTACTGATTTGGGCTAGGATCACTATGTTTTAACTAAGGATCAAGTTGACCTCATTGTATAGTTTAAGGGTCAAGTTTTTACGCTGTTAGAGTTGCTAGAACTTAAGGAAAATTTAAGTTCCCAGTGTTCGACAAATGTCGAGTGGAGTTCGACGAATGTCTAGCATCGTTCGACGAATTTGTCTCAGCAGACTGAAGTATTATAGCCAATTCCAGCGCTCGACATTCTCTGAGCAGCGTTCGACAAATGGCGAGCAGCGTTCGACGAATTCCAGCCAGAGCTCGACAAATTCTATAATGAGGCTCAGTTCGACAAATTCAAGTCCAGATTATTTATATCAGTTGTTTGTCAATACTCTGAACTCAGATCGACGACTCCAACGGATATATTCAATACTTTTGGACGTATTCAAGGCAGGAAAGTAAGGATATTATATTATTAAAATATAATCCTTATTTCCTTTGTTCCAAGACAAGAATAGTCATTGACATTTAATGCTAAGGAGTTTTTCACGGCTAAGGAATTAAAGGACCTGGCAAAAGTCGTTTTTGTCTTTGTTGTTATTCCAAGAAAGAATTTAAGACAGATTATTCTATTCCAAAAATAGAATATATCAAGACAGACATTCTTGTCTTATCTCTCTCGGCAGAATTCAAATTTAGCATTCTCACAGAATACAGAAAAAACAACAAGGATAGAGAAAGAAAGGAGAAGAACACATTCAGTCTATTACTCTCAGTCTTCTTCTTCTTCCTCAAGCAGCACTCATCTTCTTTCTGAGAACATCATCTTCAAGATCCATCTCTCAGATATTCTGCTGCAAGTTCAAGTCTTCTACAAGAGCAACTAGGAATCTGAAGAACCTGTTCTTCCAGATCTATCTGCTACAGAAGATTTGAGTCTTCAAGAGAAAGCTTCTCCAACATCTGTCAAATACTTCAATCAGACATGGGGAGCTTTACAACAAAGTCCACTAGAGTCTTCTCTCAGCATCTTGACAGAGAAGAACACTATAACCCTTTTCTCACCTCTATTGTACAGGGTTAATACTCCCTTCAAAAGTGTAGTTCCTTGGTGGCAAGACACCTGATCAAAAAATCCTGTTGGTTTTGAGCACCTGATCAAAAGCTCTCTGGTGTGTGGACACCTGATCAAAATTACCTTGGTGTTAGGGCACCTGATCAACCCTCCTAGTGGACTCCTACCAAAGGGTGGTAGAAGAGTGGACTACCCAGATTTATTGGGGAACCACTATAAATTCCTTGTATCTTCTGGTTGTGTATATTCCTTTGTGCTGTGATGTGTGCCTTTTATTTATTCAGTTATTCTGTTTATATATTTCTCACTCTGCTTACACATATATATATATAACACTATTTTAATTACACTATAAAACTAAGGAAAAGTTTTTAATACTCTATTCACCCCCCCCCCCTAGACTAACTTAAGATCTAACCACCACTTTCATTCAGTGTCAGAAATTTGCTCCTCTTCAACATCTACCCGCTCAATCACTTAGATCAATAACTGCGCATTGGCCCTTCGCAGTTTGGGGAATGGATCTCATCGGAACCTTCCCAATGGCTAGTGGCCAGCGTCGCTTTATAATCATGATGATTGATTATTTCAGTAAGTGGATCGAGGCAAAGGCATTGACAAAGACTACAACACAGGTTATCAGAAACTTCATCTGGGGAGAAATAGTTTGTCGGCATAGAATCCCGCTGGCAATTATCACTGATAATGGCCCTCGGTTCAATAATTCGGATATGATCAATTTCTGTGACCAGGTTGGAATTGATCTTCGGTTCTCCTCGGTACATCATCCCGGGACTAGTGGCCAAGTGGAAGCAGCGAATAAACAAATCCAGTATCTTCTAATGAAAAGGGTATTGAATCAGAAAGGAAATTGGGCAGAACAACTTCCTTCTATCCTTTGGACTCTTCGAACTACTCCATCTTCAGCTACAGGAGAAACACCGTTCAAATTAACTCATGGTTCGAAGGCAGTCATTGCTATTGAATTTGAAGTGGTCACTCCCAGAGTTATATATGCAAAGGAGTGAGGTGAAGCGTGGATAGATGATAATGATGAAGCTATCAAATACAGCCTGGATTTAATTGAGGAGCTTCAAGATGAAGCAACAATCAGGCAGGAGGAAGTGAAAAGAAGAATGGTCAAATACTTTGACAGAAACGTCAGGGTTAAACATTTTGCAGTTGGTGATGTTGTGCTAAAGAAAGTTGATGCCGCAGCCAGGACAGGCAACGTCGGAAAACTAAATCCCAACTGGGCAGGGCCCTTCATTATCAAAGAGGTACTAAAGATGTAAGACCCCCCCCCCTCCCCAAACTGAACCCGGTTCAGGGAGGGGGGGATCTTACTGCCCATCGATGGCCACTAGCGCTTCCCGGGTGGCAGCGGCCCACCCTATCAAGCACTGAGTGGTCGCCTTGTCAGGTACAAGAATCACAACAACACATCAGATTCACATAGCGGAAGCATTAGAACAGGAAAACTAAGCACACAGCTGATATATACATAAAGCGGAAAAAGGTCTAAGTCTATTGTTTAGTACATCTGCCTCGGGGGCTACACATGACTATAACAAAGTGCTATTAAACTAGTCCTACACTCTAGGACTCACGTCACGGAAGACAGGGGGCGAGGCTAGAGTATCTGGCCGGGCCATCTCTAAGGCTGGTAACTCATCCTGCGGCGCAGGGGCTTCACGTTGTCCCATCTCCTGTGATTGGTTATAAAATAACCGTTAGTCACAGAGCTAAGTAGAAAACACATCCCCTCCACGGATCCGTATCCTGGGGGCGGGCTAAAGGACTGGAATAAATAGCCGAAGCAAGGTAGAGTGTTAGCACCAGGTAAAGCATATATACGTATATATATTTATAATGCCTACCAATCATAATTTCCACGAGGTGACACAGACGTGCGGTACGAAACGACAAACAACACTAACTCGCACATACCCGCAACCAGGTATTCAAACATGTACACACAAAACCCTGTGTCGACACAGCTTGGACTGCTTTGCTTCAAGCGGGGTGGCGAACCCCGCGGGCCTCACCGATGTGGCGGTCGGTGACAGTGGCCAGTCCTGCCACTTCTGAATGTAGTCGTACTGTATCACTCAGGCCCTCTCATACAACTTGGTGTACTAACTGGATGTGAGCGACATCCGGTGATTCCGAGATTTAGGCCGACCAGCGGAGGAAAAACTGCGGGTTCGGAGTGGTTATCACCGTTGTGCACATCTCCCTGTCACCATGAGTCGTCAACCCACCCGCACCGGTTCGAACGGTCTGCGGGCGTGACTGACCCGCCACTTCCAAAATAATCTTCAAAAGCATAAGCACAGAGCAAGCACTTTAAAATTTGACGCGGCAATCTTACTCGACCGGTCACTCGACTCTTGACCGGGAGGCTTGGCGGTAGGAGAGCTCCTTATTTGTTGCTAACTTTGGAGGAGGGACTCAACTCCAGGTTTTCCCCAACTAAGGCCTCACAAAAAGGAGGAGAAGTACCGCTAGCCAGCGTCGGACTGCGGTTAGCACTAAAATATAATTAAAGTGCAACATAAGCAGAAAGAATGGCCGGAAGCAGGGGCCGAAAATATCAGGACCAGTACGAGACTGGAGAATTGAAAGTACAAAAAGCAGTAAATAAAGGACCAGTGCGGGACAGGATTATTGGAAACGAACAAACAGAAATATAAGGGGACCAGTGCATAACTGGATTTAAAGAATAAATGCCAAAAGTAAAGCAGGGGGACCAGTGCGAGACTGGATTTAAAGAATAAATGCTGAAACTAAATACAGGGGGACCAGTGCGAGACTGGATTTAAAGAATAAATTCTTAAAGTAAAAGTAGGGGGACCAGTGCGAGACTGGATTTAAAGAATAAATGCTGAAAGTAAAAGCAGTGGGACCAGTACGAGACTGGATTTAAAGAATAAATGCTGAAAGTAAAAGCAGGAGGACCAGTGCGAGACTGGAGAGCATAATAAATAAAGGGCTAGTAGTCCAATCACTCCATAACAGGAGGCTTCAAGTCGACTCCGTTCTCAGGAGGAAGTTCCGTTCAATCCTCGTTCATAGGGGACTTTTCTCCGTTCATAGGAGTTTACTTAGATTTTTATGAGATTACTTATATTTCGTGGAATTCTTTATTTCCGTGTGTCTTGGATTCATATTTCAAGTATTTTGATGTTATTGAATTAGCGGTGTTGCCTCGCAACCGAACTGATTGTTTGTTAAGGATTCGTCGAACAGACATAAGACTTTCGTCGAACTGAAGCTCGTCGTTTGTCGAACTCAGGATGGAGTTTGTCGAACGGAATATTTGTTACTGATTCGTCGAACGCAGATTGAAACAACTTTTGTCGAACTGAATGTTGGAACAACCCTATTACTAATTTGGGCTAGGATCACTATATGTTGATTAGGATCTGTATTGACCCCAATGTATAGCCTTAGGGTCAAGTTTTAGGCTGATTAGATTAGCAGAACTTAGGAAAATTCAAGCTCAACACATGGCAAGTGGTGTTTGACGAATGATCAGATTCGTTCGACAAATTGCTTCCAGCAGACTGAAGAAACTCACAGTTCCAGCGGTCGACAAATTCTAAGCCAGCGCTCGACAAATGACTAGCAGCGGTCGACAAATTCTAAGCCAGCGCTCGACAAATGATTAGCGGCGGTTGACAAATTCTTGCCAGCGCTCGACAAATTGCTTTCTGGTGTTCAGACTTTTATTCTCAGTAGATGTAAGTTCTCTGAACTCAACTCAGTAGAATAACGGATATATTTATTTCTCCTTGGACGTATTCGGGCAGCCAAGTAAGGATATCTTTCTCATTTATTATATCCTTATATTCCTTCTATTCCAAGAAGAAGAATAGTCGTTGACATTTAATGTCAAAGGCATCTTTCTCGACAAAAGGAATTAAAAGGACCTGCCAAAATCGTTTTGGGTGGCTACCTGGTTCCAAGAAGGATTTAAGTCAGAAGAAGACATTCCTTAAATAGACAGAAGATTTGAATTTGAAAAGATATACATACAATTATCATAAGAAAACAAGGAATATAGCAAGAACTGAGATAGTCGTTTTTGGTGAGAGAAATAAAGAAGAACTTCACCATCACTTTCTCTTTCCTGTGATCACAGAACAAGGAGGATAGAAGAAGTTTTTCAGAAGAAGAAGAAGAAGAAAATACACTATTCTTTTTCAGCATTCTTCTTCATCAAGGCAGCATCTTCATCATTCTGAGAACAAGACTTAATTTCTTAGATCTGCTGTAAGATAAAGTCTTTCAAGAGCAACAACAATCTGAAGATTAATTTCTTCCAGATCATCTGCTACAAAGACTTCTATTTGAGAAAGCTCTGTCCACAAAGCTGTCATCAACTCTCATCAGACAGGGGGAGCTTTCTGCTTCAACACCTTTTGTCTTCTCTCAGATCATTGACAGAGAAGAACACTCTATACCTTTTATCTCATCCTGTACAGGGTTAATACTCCCTTCAAAAGTGTACCCAGTGGTGGCAAGACACCTTATCAAAAAATCCTAGTGTGGTTTTTAAGCACCTTATCAAAAGCTTATTGGTGTGTGGACACCTTATCAAAAATCCCTTGGTGCCTGGGCACCTTATCAACCCTCCTAGTTGATTCCTACCAAGGGTGGTAGAAGAGTAGACGTACCCAGATTTATTGGGGAACTACTATAGCTCCTTGTGTCTTCTGTGCTTGATTATCTCTGTGTGCTTGTGCTGTGGGTCCTTTATTATTTCTGTAGTTTTCTATAACTCACACTAAATATACATATACTTAAACAGTAGTTTAATTTCCGCTATAAAACATATTAAAAAAACAATTAATACTCTATTCACCCCCCCCCCCTCTAGAGTGAGTTAAGATCTGACCTCCACTTTCAATTGGTATCAGAGGGTGGTTGATTCTTTACAGGCTAACACCTGAATCACAAAGATCAAACAGATCTTAATTTTTCTAAGAGTTTCCTTCTCTAGAATTTTATCTTATTTAAAACTCATGGCACAAAACAAGGAGTATTCCAGCACAAGACCTCCTATGTGCAATCTCAATAAGTTTGCACTATGGAAAGCAAGGATTAGGCTTTAAATGAACTCCATTGATGAGGAGATTTTTACTGTTATTCTTACAGGACCTCCAGCACCTACAGCATCAGCAAGTACTACTGCAACAACAGACAACACTACTGTTCCACCTCCTGAGTGGAATGAGGCTCAAAAGAAGCAGAGAAATGCAGATGCAAAGGCCATGAACATTCTGGCCCTAACTATGTCAGATGACATATTCCAGAAAGTAGTTGAGTGCACCTCAGCAAAAGAAATCTGGGAATCTCTCAACAACATGGTGGCAGGCTCAGCAGATGAAAGAAAAGATAGAAGATCTCACATGATCTCTCAATATGAGAACTTCAAGAAGGGAGAATCAGAAAATGTAGCTGATATGTACAATAGGCTCAGCCTCATAATAAATGAGCTGAAGTCTCTGGACAAAGTGATCTCACTCACAGAGATCAATGACAAAATTCTTACGTGCTTTCCCAGCACATGGGACTCCAGAATCTGGCCAATCAAAGAAGCCAGAAGTCTCAATGAGATCACCACTGAAGCTCTGTTGGGCAAGCTCAAATCTTATGAGCAGCTCATCAAAACTAGGGAAACTGAAGAATCCACTTCATCCCCAGCACCCAAGAAGGAAAGAAGCATAGCCTTCAAGGCTGCAGAAGATAAAGGAAAAGCTCCTGACAAAGAGGAGTTTATGAGTCTGTTAGCCAGAAGATTCTATAAGATGGCTAAGAAAGACTTCAGAAAACAGCTATCCAGAAGTCATGACAAGCCAAGGTATGACAAAAATCATTCTAATGAAATCATATGTTTTGGCTGCAGGAAACCAGGACACATTGCTCCTGAATGTCCAGAGATTCAACACGAGAAGGACAAGAAGGAAAGAAGAAAAGAAAAGGAAGAAAAGAAGGGCTCCAGCAAATCTTCCTCCCACTCTCACAAGAAGAAGGGAAGAGGATTTGTAGCAACATACTGGGGTGAAACAGAATTTGAATCAGAATCTTCATCTTGCTCCTCTGATGAAGAAGAAACAAAAGAAAACAGCCAATGCTTAATGGCTATTTATGACTCAGACAATAAGTCACAATCTGCATCATCATCCAGCTCCAGTGATAATGAAGAAGAAAAAAGTTTTTGCATGATGGCAATCAATGCCTCAACTAACAATTCTGATGAAGAGAAATCAGAATCAGAAACAGAAGATGATATTGATCAGGTATTATCTGACTTTGATTTCACTTCTATTGAATTCAAAGATGATTTCAAAACTCTTTGCCAAGACTTAATAAAATCTGAGAAAGAAATAATCTCTCTCAGAACTAAGTTAGTTGAAATGAACAGTATAAGTGAAGTGAATGGAAATCTTAAGAAAGATTTGGCTGCCTCCAGAGAACACATTACTACTCTTGAGAGTAAGTTATCTGAAGCCAAAAAGTTTGAAGAATCCCTCAATGGGAGAAGTATCAAGCTGATGGACATCACAAGCACTGTCAATGCTAGATTTAATAATAGCAAACTGGGCTTGGGTGCCTCATCAAGAGAGCCATCTCTGATTAAGAGAAACATCCTCTCCACACCCAAAAAATTCATTTCTGCTAAAAGCAAAGAAGCTGCAGAAAGAAATAAAGACATTTCAAGCAAGTTTGTTAAGGATAAAAGAATTCAGAAGAATTCGTCGAACGACACTCGACAAAAGGATTCAAATCTGTCGAACGAGGCTCGACGAAAATTGAGAACAGATTTTCAGTATAGTTATAAAATGAACAATAATCGACGAATTTATTCAAATTCCTCGAACAAGCACTATACAGAAAACTCTAAGAATTCTAATCCTAAATATACTAAAAATCCTTTTACTGAGTGGACTATACCTCCAAGGAGATATCATCCACAAGGCTACAAGGATCAGCCTGAAATGACATTTATCTCTAAATTTTGTGGTAACATAAATGGACCCAAGGTAGTCTGGGTCAAAAACAACTAGTTTATGTTTTTGTCTTTGCAGGTACACAACCATCCAAGATTAAATCAAAAATGGTACTTGGACAGTGGATGCTCAAAGCATATGATAGGGAACAAGGCCAACCTGAACAACTACAAGGCAAAACTTAGACCCAAGGTGATCTTTGGAGACTCCAACTGTGGACAAACCAAAGGCTATGGTCAAATTAAAGTTGGAACAGTGACATTCAAGGAAGTAACCTATGTCAAGGGTCTAAAGCACAACCTCATCAGCATAAGTCATTTATGTGATGAAGGTTATCAGGTAACATTTAATAAATCAGAATGCATCATTAAATCATCTGATAATGTTATTGTTCTATCAGGAATTAGACAAGGAAATATATATTTAGTAAACTTCAACTCATCTAAATCAGAAATTTGTTTATTTAATGAGTTAAGCAAATCTAGTGAATTATGGCATAAAAGATTAGGACATGTAAACCTTAGGACCATTGCTAAATTAGCTAAGGATAATCTTGTTAGAGGCTTACCATCAGGATCATATAAGAAAGAAGGTCTTTGTAGGGCATGTCAATTAGGTAAGCAAACCAAAAACACTTTAAATCATTACCTAAAAGTGATTCACCTAGAATCTTATACTTGCTACATATGGACCTTTTTGGACCTATTGCAATAAAGAGCTTAGGGGGGAAGTCTTACACTCTAGTTATTGTGGATGACTTTTCTAGATTCACTTGGGTGTTCTTTTTGAGAGAAAAGTCAGATAACTTTAAAGTTCTTATAGACTTTCTTAAGAGCATACAGATTGAGTACTCTACTGTAGTTGCATTGATCAGAAGTGATCATGGCACTGAGTTTGAGTCTCTTCTTATGCAAGAATTCTGTGAGATGGAAGGTATCAGGCATTGCTTCTCAGCTCCCAGAACTCCTCAACAAAATGGGGTAGTTGAAAGGAAGAATAGAACTCTAATTGAATCAGCAAGAACATTGCTTGCAGATGCTAACTTGCCCCTATCCTTTTGGGCTGAGGCTGTCAGCACAGCAAATTATGTTCTGAATAGAAGTTCGATACACAAACTTAAGGGTAAAACTCCCTATGAATTGCTTAAAGGGAAGAAACCCAAAGTTGATTATTTTAGAACTTTTGGATGTAGATGTTTTGTTCATAACAATGATAAGAAATATCTTAGGAAATTTGAACCAAAATCTGAAGAAGGAATCTTCTTAGGATATTCAATAGTTAGCAAAGCATATAGAGTATTTAATAAATCCTCTCTTAAAATAGAAGAGTCTATGCATGTTTCCTTTGATGAAACTAACATGTTTTACAAGGAGAAGAGCTCTTCTACCAAGAACACTTTGCAGGTACCAGCTCTATGTGAAGAGCTTAAAGGGCTAAATCTACAGACAGGAGATTCACGGCATCCATTACCTCAAACTCTTGAAGATAGTGAAGAAGAAGATCATCCAGATCTTGTTGATTATCTGAATCAAGCAACAGCAGAACATCCTCCACAGGATATAATAGCTGAACAAATTCCCAATGAAGATACTACTGCTGACCACATCACAGTCAAAGATCATCCAATTTCACAAGTGATTGGTGATATCACAGCAGGTGTTCAAACAAGGCATCAACTACACCAAAATCAGATGCATACTTGCTTTCTATCACAAGTTGAACCTCAAATCATAAAAGATGCAGAACAAGATCCAAATTGGATTCTTGCAATGCAAGAGGAACTCAACCAGTTTGAAAGAAACAAGGTTTGGGATTTGGTTCCAAGACCAAGAGGCCATCCAGTTATTGGCACCAAGTGGGTCTTCAGGAACAAGCTTGATGATCAAGGAAATATTGTAAGAAATAAAGCAAGATTGGTAGCTCAAGGATATTCACAAGAAGAAGGCATAGATTATGATCAGACATTTGCCCCTGTTGCAAGTCTTGAAGCTATAAGGATTTTCTTGGCCTTTGCTGCATTCAAGAAGTTTAAGGTATATCAAATGGATGTGAAAAGTGCTTTTCTCAATGGAGACATCAAAGAAGAAGTCTATGTGGAACAACCACCAGGTTTCATCTCTCCAACTCATTCCTCCTATGTATTCAAACTTAATAAAGCTCTCTATGGTCTCAAACAAGCTCCCAGAGCATGGTATGAGACTTTAGCTAATTTTCTCTTGGAAAGCAATTTCTGTAGAGGCATGGTAGACAAAACATTATTTTACAAAGTACATAAAAATCAAACTCTACTAGTTCAAATATATGTAGATGACATTATCTTTGGATCTACTGATTCAAATTTGTGCAAAAGATTTTCCAATCTAATGCAATCAAGATTTGAAATGAGTAGTATGGGTGAATTATCTTACTTCCTTGGTCTTCAAGTGAAGCAAACCCCATCAGGAATCTTCATCTCTCAATCTAAGTATGCTAAGGAATTAGTGAAAAGATTTGGAATGTCTGATTCTTCTACTATGAAAACACCCATGGCCTCTAATGCTGTTATTAATACTGATGAATCAGGGAAACCTGTTGATCAGAAACTGTACAGGGTAATTGTTGGCTCTCTACTCTATTTAACAGCCAGTAGGCCAGACATAATATTTGCTACATGCATTTGTGCTAGGTTTCAAGTTGATCCTAAAGAATCTCATCTTACTTTTGTAAAAAGAATTTTAAGATATATAAAGGGTTGCCCTAATCTGGGACTTTGGTATCCAACAGCGTCTGAATTTGAATTAACTGGATTCTCAAACTCAGATTATGCTGGATGCAGGGTAGATAGGAAAAGCACATCAGGAACTTGTCAGTTTCTTGGTGATAGGCTTGTGTATTGGTTTTGTAAGAAACAAACATCTGTGTCTACATCAACAGCTGAAGCTGAATACTTAGCTACTGGCAGTTGCTGCTCACAGATATTATGGATACAAAATCAGCTCCTAGACTATGGTGTCAACTTAAATAATTCAGTTATATTTTGTGACAACACTAGTGCAATATCTATAGCACAAAATCCAGTTCTTCATAGTAGGACTAAACACATAGAAATTAGGCACCACTTCCTCAGGGACAATGTGGATAAAAACAAAATCTGCCTACAATTCATTTCTACTGATTTGCAAAGAGCTGATATTTTCACCAAGCCCCTGGATGAAAAGAAGCACATCTTCTTTATAAATCAACTAGGAATGATAGATGGAGATTCAATCTGCTAAAAATTAAGTATTTCTATTTTTCTCACAAATTTGTCGAACGAAGAACGACAAATTTGAATCATTTGTCGAATGGTGGTCTCTGAAACCTCTTAAACGCAGAGTCAGTTAAGGCAATTTCATTTGTCGAACGACGGTCGACGAAAAAGATGCTCTCGTCGAACGCTTTCAGACAAAGAAATAAAGCCTTTTCGACTTCTAATTTTATTAGGTTTTGTCGAACAGTGGTTTACGAATGCGCCTTCATTCTTCGACCCTTCCATATAAGCCTTATTTCATCTTATTCTAAGCTTTGCGCCTACAGAAATCGTCTTTCCCTCCAGTTCCCCTCTGCACTTGATCTTCAACTTTCTTTGCAGGAACAATGGCGATTCCTCAGGCCTCTCTGCACCTAATGAAGTTTGACGCAGGTTTCGACATTGACATGGACTCGTTTGCACAGTCAAACCAAGTCTTCAAGGATATTCTTCAAACGCTGGATGAACAACATCTAAGGAAGCTTCTAAGCACCAGGCAGAAGATAGCTGTTGCAGAGATAAAAGAATGGGTTTACACTGCAAAACCAGTCGATGAAAGCTTGTCGGGAACAATCTCAGGTCATCATGTCTCTCTCTCTCCCACCATCCTTTCTGAAATCTTTGGTTTTGAAAATGGTGAAGATGAATTAGACATAAGCTCAAATTAATTTGATGAAGCTTTAGTCAAAATGGGCCATTTGACTGGAAACCCTAGCCACCTTCTGAAAAAGAACCTGTCTCAGGACTACAAGTTCTTAGCAGATATTGTTTGAAAAGTCTTGCTGAGCAAGACTTCTGGGCATGACTATATTAGTAGGCACCAATTTATGTTAATGGTGGCCTTAATGGAGAAGAAGAAAGTCAACTGGGGATCAATTCTTTTTGACCTAATTAAAAAGAAAAACTCTAAAGACAATGTATGCTTTGGAAGAGTTTTAGGGATTTTTTTGCAGGAAAGGCATCCAGAGCTTCTGGTGTCACCAAAAGTAACAATAAATGCCATCAAGAGGCTGACCTCAGCACTCTTTGCTAAATGGGATAGAGTAATTCCCAAGAAAAATACAGGAGCTGATGCCTCCAGAAAAAGGAAAGCTTCTGAGGACACAAGGACTGATCAAGTCACTCCCTCTACCCTTCTAGAAGATCCTTCCTCAGTTCCTCCTTCCTCTCATATTCTCTCTCCACCTGCTCAACTTTCTCCTACAAATTCTCATTCTTCATCCCCTCCTTCAACTGCAATATCACCCATCAATGATATTCCACTTTCAACTGCCCACATCAGTTATGTTCCACCTCCACCTCTATCTTCAGAACCACTACATACCACACCTCCCTCTCCAATACACAATGAATATCATTCACCTATTCATTCTCCTAGTCCAATCCATCTAGACATTCCCACACATACCATTAACATCAGCAATATCATTCCTCCAATATCATCTCCATCCACTTCACAACCATCCTCTAGTCATCCACCAGATTATCCATCCCTCAACCTCTCCTCTATTGCTGATCAAGTTTTTGATCTTATCCTTCCTAAAATAAGCCAGCTCCTGGATGCAAAACTTGCTCCAATTCTTCAGGCAATTTCTACTCTATCTGCTAAAATAGCTTCTCTTCCCTCCTCCACTACTGTCCCTTCTTCTAGGGGCCTAGATTCAGGCTGCCCTGAAACTAGGCAGGGGGAGATGTCCTATGAAGAAGCTCCAGAAATAGAAGAAGATACAGAAGTTACAATTTTTGATACAGATATAATTGATTCAGATACACAAGTTATAGAAGAAATAAATAGTATATGCATTCATCCATCTTGTGATCTATATAGCTTATTTTCAAAATTTGATGTCACATATACTTCAAGGGTATCACCAAAGGTATACATAGAGGACCTATCAAAGGCTCTAATGTGCCTTCCTCAGAAGACTCATTCTGATATCATACAAAATTACATCTCCTCTATTCCTTCATTCACTGTTCAAGACATTCAAATAAAGGATCACTCTGCAGAATATGAAGATGATCTTGCAGAATTCCTTGATGATACAACAGCCTCACAAATTACTTCTTCACCTCCAAATCCTGTATGGAATGAAGAACGAATGCCAAGCTTTGATGAAATCTGGAAAGAAGCGGATGCAGAGTTTGACAAAGCTGAAGAAGAAAGATTAAAGGCTCGTGAAGCAATCAAGAGAATTGATGATTTATACAATAAGCCAATCTCATCTTCTGACTCTGATGATGATGATTCTGATGATACACTTTCAAAGAAAAGAAAGAAAAGAACAGCTAAGTCAAAGGCTGCTCCCAAGCCCCCAAATCCAAATAATGACATTCCTCTGTACATTTTGTATAATGTTCCTCTTGATGAGAAAACTCCTCACTTGATGAAGCTCTCCAGAAATGAGAACAACCGGAGGAAGAAATTCAAGAAGACTAGCTACATCCCTGACAAACCAGTCAAGCACAATCATCCTCCTCCTCCTCCTCCAACAGCTGGTGCAACAGGATCATCAGGTGTTT
Source organism: Dactylorhiza incarnata (assembly GCA_033032865.1). Classification (NCBI taxonomy): domain Eukaryota; kingdom Viridiplantae; phylum Streptophyta; class Magnoliopsida; order Asparagales; family Orchidaceae; genus Dactylorhiza; species Dactylorhiza incarnata. The sequence continues at coordinate 2,317,726 of JAWHQI010000067.1, forward strand.
CATCTTCCTCTCAGAAGCCAAGCTCTCAACATTCTGGGAGACCTGGTAGTTCTGGTGGTTCTCAAGCCTCTGGATCAGCCAGTGCTCCTTTCCTTAAGAAATCAGCACCTATCCTTCAAGAAAGTCAAACCTTTTTCCTCTTCTCAAATATCTTTAGAATACAAACTTCACATATCTGATGGATCTCTTCACAGAGATAGAGTACCTCAAAAGGTCACTCAAGACAAAAATGATTCAAAAGATATTTATTACTTTCCAGATCCAGAAGAAGAGAAAATCTGTCAGATGGCAAGACTGAGAGAAACAATTGCATATGCACAGATTAAAAAGGCTAAAGCAGAAGGCAAAGACTTCTCAGGTTTCTCAACCATGTCAGAATACAGAAGAAAAGAACTTGAAAAATACAAAACAGTTAAAGCATTCAATGCTGAGGAATATATTGATATGCACCCAGAAGCATTTATCCCTCATGTCAAAGAACAGAAAATCATTGGAGCTCAAGATTTGTTTATCAGCAAAAAGAAATCAGAAGACCCCAACAGGAAAATCATATTCAAGCCACCTTCTCAGGACAAAAAGTCTTAAATAAATTGCTTGGTTATAAATGTAAAGTTTCTAAACTCAGAGCATTTAGTTTTATCTTATCTGATGATCTATTTTAATCTATCAGATATATTTCACTTCATTGTTGCTCTGTTGATTATACTTTCTGCTGTATCTATTTAATTATTTGTCAAATAGTATCCTAACCCAAATAGGGGGAGATTGTTGGAACAACCCTATTACTAATTTGGGCTAGGATCACTATATGTTGATTAGGATCTGTATTGACCCCAATGTATAGCCTTAGGGTCAAGATATAGGCTGATTAGATTAGCAGAACTTAGGAAAATTCAAGCTCAACACATGGCAAGTGGTGTTCGACGAATGATCAGATTCGTTCGACAAATTGCTTCCAGCAGACTGAAGAAACTCACAGTTCCAGCGGTCGACAAATTCAAAGCCAGCGGTCGACAAATTCTAAGCCAGCGCTCGACAAATGACTAGCGGGAGTCGACAAATTCTAGCCAGCGCTCGACAAATTGCTTTCTGATGTTCAGACTTTTATTCTCAGTAGATGTCAGTTCTCTGAACTCAACTCAGCAGAATAACGGATATATTTATTTCTCCTTGGACGTATTCGGGCAGCCAAGTAAGGATATCTTTCTCATTTATTATATCCTTATATTCCTTCTATTCCAAGAAGAAGAATAGTCATTGACATTTAATGCCAAAGGCATCTTTCTCGACAAAAGGAATTAAAAGGACCTGCCAAAATCGTTTTGGGTGGCTACCTGGTTCCAAGAAGGATTTAAGTCAGTAGAAGACATTCCTTAAATAGACTGAAGATTTGAATTTGAAAAGATATACATACAGTTATTAGAAGAAAACAAGGAATATAGCAAGAACTGAGATAGTCATTTTTGGTGAGAGAAATAAAGAAGAACTTCACCATCACTTTCTCTTTCCTGTGATCACAGAACAAGGAGGATAGAAGAAGTTTTTCAGAAGAAGAAGAAGAAGAAAATACACTATTCTTTTTCAGCATTCTTCTTCATCAAGGCAGCATCTTCATCATTCTGAGAACAAGACTTAATTTCTTAGATCTGCTGTAAGATAAAGTCTTTCAAGAGCAACAACAATCTGAAGATTAATTTCTTCCAGATCATCTGCTACAAAGACTTCTATTTGAGAAAGCTCTGTCCACAAAGCTGTCATCAACTCTCATCAGACAGGGGGAGCTTTCTGCTTCAACACCTTTTGTCTTCTCTCAGATCATTGACAGAGAAGAACACTCTATACCTTTTATCTCATCCTGTACAGGGTTAATACTCCCTTCAAAAGTTTACCCAGTGGTGGCAAGACACCTTATCAAAAAATCCTAGTGTGGTTTTTAAGCACCTTATCAAAAGCTTATTGGTGTGTGGACACCTTATCAAAAATCACTTGGTGCCTGGGCACCTTATCAACCCTCCTAGTTGATTCCTACCAAGGGTGGTAGAAGAGTAGACGTACCCAGATTTATTGGGGAACTAGTATAGCTCCTTGTGTCTTCTGTGCTTGATTATCTCTGTGTGCTTGTGCTGTGTGTCCTTTATTATTTTTGTAGTTTTCTATAACTCACACTAAATATACATATACTTAAATAGTAGTTTAATTTCCACTATAAAACATATTAAAAAAAAAATTTAATACTCTATTCACCCCCCTCTAGAGTAAGTTAAGATCTGACCCCCACTTTCACTGAAGAACGCATTCATCGAACTCAAGCAGGATTCGTCGAACGCATGAGAAGTATGACGTTCGTCGAACTCAGGGAGGAACTCGTCGAACGCAGGAGCAGTTCGTCGAACGCAGATGAAGTATGCCGTTCGTTGAACTCAGGGAGGAATTTGTCGAACTCAGGCTAGAGTTCGTCGAACGCGGATGAAGTATGCCGTTCGTCGAACTCGGGGAGGAATTCGTCAAACTCAGAGAGGAGTTAGTCGAACGGCAGCACGCCGTCCGTCGAACTCAGGAAAGAGGCGGCCGCTGCCGCCGCCGGGCAGCGGTCGGCTGGGGCCGGCGCCGCCCCCGGTCGGTGCGTCGAGGTTCGGCGAGCACTCCAAGGGTGGTACGGCATCCTGGAGCCGCTAGCCACCACCGGGATAACGAGAAAAGGGGCGAGAGGCGGTGGCGTAGCCTGCATGCGCCAAGCAGGCTCGCTACGCTGCCGCCTTCGCTGGGGGAGCCTCGCTTGCCTCCCCTGGCTGGGGCGTCGGGGAGGTGGCAATCCTCTGGCGGGGGTCTGGTGGCCTGGCGCCACCGGCCGCCGCCGGGGGAGGGCTCTTTCCCCTTACATGAAAAGTAGGGAGGGAGGGGGAAGAGTGCGGGTACCGCCGGAGGCGCGTCCTCTGGCGGCCCTGCCGCCGTTCCTCGTCGGAGCAGAGGTCCCCTGATGGGGACCTGCTCCCCCAGCGCCACCACCGGAGTTGGGGGTGCAACTCTCACGAACAGCACCTCCACTCGTGCCTGGGCAAGGCTCGGGGGGGTGCTGGCGGCGCTCCGGCGACGGGGAAGGGCGGTCGGCTGCCTTAGGGAAGTAGGAAGGAGGAGGGGGAGGTTTCTACCTGTAGGGGAGGGGCTCGGGAGGTAGAGGGGTGGCTCTCCATGGAGAGGAGGTGGTGGCGGCAGTTCGGCTGGAAAGAGCTCCGACAGGGGTGGGAGAGGTCTGGCCGACTGGGGGAGGAGGGGCTGAGGAGGGGGTTTGTGCACTCAGGAAGGAGGCTGGGCCCCTCCTTTTATAAGGGATGAGGGAGGCTTCCCCTCTCCCTTCCTTTATCCAACGTGGGTTAAAGGGAGGGATGGGTGGGGGGAGATATTTTCTCCCCCCCCCCCCCCCCCCCCTTCCCTTGCCCTAACAGGGGGCTGCCTATTCATGGGCAGCCCCCTCCCTCCTGGGGGAGAGATTCTCTCTCCTCACCCCTTTCTTTTCTTTTCCCAAGAATTTCATGCTTGGGGGGGGGGGGGGGGTGACCAAAGTCAACTCAGGGCGGGGTCCCCCATGGTCCCGAGGGTCCACTAAGATTTACCGGGGCCGATTCCAAGTTTGCGCGTTCTGTATTTCGTGCGTTGTGGCGAGGCGGTCTGCATAGTCCCAAATGGGCATATTCTCCATATGACCTTGGATTGACGATCAGCGAGTTCCATGATGCTAGTGTGGACTATTCAAGTCTAACGAAACTGACGGAAGTCAGATCGGAGTACGTTTGGCCACTATTCCACAATAGTGTGGTAGCGGCGCACAACGATGCTCAAAATGGTCGTTTTCTCTAAACGACCTCGGATCGGGGTGCAACAAATTCCGTTGCACTCGTATCGGTCATACAAGTCTAATGGAACTGACGGAATTCATATCAGAGTACGTTTGGCCACTATTCCACAATAGTGTGGTAGCGGCGCACAACGATACTCAAAATGGTCGTTTTCTCTAAACGACCTCAGATCAGGGTGCAACAAATTCTGTTGCACTCGTATCGGTCATACGAGTCTAACGGAACTGACGAAAGTCAGATCGGAGTACGTTTGGCCATTACTCCACAATAGTGTGGTAGCGGTGCACAACGATACTCAAAATGGTCGTTTTCTCTAAACGACCTCGGATCGGGGTGCAACGAATTCCGTTGCACTCGTATCGGTCATACGAGTGTAACGGAACTGACGGAAGTCAAATCGGAGTACGTTTGGCCACTATTCCATAATAGTGTGGTAGCGGCGCACAACGATACTCAAAATGGCCGTTTTCTCTAAACGACCTCGGATCGGGGTGCAACGAATTCCGTTGCACTCGTATCAGTCATGTGAGTCTAACAGAACTGACGGAAGTCAGATCGGAGTACGTTTTGCCGCTATTCCACAATAGTGTGGTAGCAGCGCACAACGATACTCAAAATGGTCGTTTTCTCTAAACGACCTCGGATCGGGGTGCAACGAATTCCTTTGCACTCATATCGGTCATACGAGTCTAATGGAACTGACGGAAGTCAAATCGTAGTCCCCTAGTACATTATACTATAATGGGTCATTCTCTATCGCTCGGGCCTACTTTTATTGGGCTCCCTGGGGTCTAGTGACCCAATAAAAGTCGGGATGTTATAAAAGAGTGGGGCTTATCGCCTCTAGACAAGCGAAGGAGAGGACATCTCACGCACCTGGAGCGGTGACGATCTTACACGGTTCTATCCTTAAAGTGTTTTCTTCATTTCTTGCATTTTTTGGATATTCAATAAAAAGCCCCATACTGACACTTCTCCCTGTCTGGTGATTCTTTTACACTTTTTATGTATATCCCTCACTGAACCGCGGAGACATCGCCAAGTTCTGCTCGAACCCCCTCGGATTGTAGTCATTAGCATAAACCACGAAGATCATGTGTAGTGGGGAGTTTTCGCACACGTGTAGTGGTAGCTTGCCAATTCCCGTGCGGTGGTCTTCGAAACCTTGAATCCCGGCTGATATCTAACACACCCCTGCATCAAGGGAGGTCTAGGTGAATGTTAGATCTATCATTCCCCGAGAGGGATATAGTTACATCTTTGATGATCTTTCTGAGGAAAGCAATGTTCGCCGCCTAGGCCCACCTGCCCAACTGATCATCTTAGTCTGTGACCATCGAATACTCCTAGGTACTCTCAAGCGATGCCTAAGTGGGACCCACAACTGAGTTGATCTCTATGAGGAAAGCAATGTTCGCCACCTAGGCCCACCTGCCCAATTGATCAACTCGGCTTGTAACCCTAGGCAAGAGAGCAGTTGAGTCGCTTACAACCCTTTTGACCACTTGAGGAAAGCAATGTTCGCCGCCTAGGCCCACCTGCCCACTTGGTCATCTGGGTCTGTACTTGCCTTTTTTCTTTATTTCTACAGCTCTTATGATCACTTGAGGAAAGCAATGTTCGTCGCCTAGGCCCACCTGCCCACTTGGTCATCTGAGTCTGTAGACATTTCTTATTTCATTACAGGAAGTTATCTCATCTCATATGGTCTTTCTAGACCATTTGGGAGAAAATAGGATTTAACATGTATACAATAGACCGGGCGGTTTGATCTGTTAAACCGATCGGTTTGAGATAAGCAGGTACAGCATAATATATCAGGCGGTTTTAATCTTTAAACCGATCGGTTCAATTATGTCAGGCGATTATTTTATATCAGGAGGTTTTAAACCGGTCAGTCTTATAACGGGTTGTCATAAAATGCCATAAGGCAAGGATCAGGATATCAAGAATAATCATGGCCGATCGGTCTTTACATTCAATCAATAATTCTATCATCCTTACGGGTATCAATTTTATTCGCTCGATTAAAAACAGGTTCCCCACAGGAGAATGATTATGATTATTATGAGGATGAATATTATTACCAAGTATCAAGTCACTGAACGCCCGAGTTATGCGCAGGCCGCACGAACTTATCAATTAATGTTTACGTTCACAAGGATGTCTTACAGAAATCTGTTTCAGAGGTCGTCCGAATTGAATACTAACCGCGCGACCAGCCGATAATTTTTCTTATAACTTGGATTCTTTCTGTTTTGTGATGCAATCATGCAAAAGCTGGGCAATAACCCCACGGCTTGATCTCAAATATATGGAGCTATCTAATCATACAAGACTCATTCAAATCGCACAACTCATAATCGGGATATAATTATTACAGCGACTTAAAATTGCGTTCGATTTCTGGTTGGCTCAATACATTCATACTGAGATCCTGCAGAGCTCGGATTATTATCCGCTCGATTGCATATTGTAACTGCATCGGTTATTCGTCAAGATATCATGACTGACGTTTCTCCATGTTATATCGAACTCGCCGAGTCAGGAATGAAGGGACGGGCAGCCCGGACAGCCTTTTCGGGTGGCAATCTAGTTAAAATTCTAACCGTTTGGGTTGATATTAAACTGCACGACCTGATTAAAGGGGCTTGCAGTTTTAAGAGAAAAGAGATCGCAACAATCACAGGTAAGTCGCAGAAAAATAGACAGCTGAACAGGTAAGAACTTTCTATTCATTATCAAAATGTCTTTACATCATTTGAGACCGATCGGCTAACAAAATCAGGCCATCGGTTATGCAAAATAAAAACAGTACAAGTAAAATAACAATCATAACTACTCGTCCGGCTTGAGCTTTTTTGCTGCGGGAGAATTCGAGTCCTCGCTCCCATCAATGTTTACATCGGGCGAGTAGCCTTCACTACTCGATGAGGAACTTGATGAACCACTGCTTGAGCTACCTGAACCGCCTGACTTCTGCCGCTTAGACCGTCCGGCTTCTTCTCCGGAGTCACTGGACTCCGAGCCTGAGCTGCTTTCCTTCTCATTATCAACAGCGGCCTCTTGCTCCACAGCGGCCTCGTCAACCGCAGCGGCTTCCTTATCCGCGGCGGTCTCATCATCGTCGTCTTCAGCCTTTTCTGAGCTGCTGGACTCGACCTTATCCTTCCTTTCCTTTGGCTTTGCTGTTCATCTCATCAAATTGGCCCTTCAGGCCGAGAAAGATGTCAGGGAAAGTGGAAACCTCGAAACCCGCAGCCAATCCTGTTGTCAACATGGGGAAAAACCTCGTCCTGGAAGGTCGGGTTGTCCATGTCATACTGATGTTGTAAAGAGGAAAAAGAACGATCTTAGGTCGCACGGCTTGAAAAAAACAGTTCGCACGAATATGTGTCAGATAACTTACCGCCACAATCTCCCTTAGCCGGGCGATCTCCGCAGCCTGCTCGGCAATTTTCTTTTCCAAATATATGTGGGCCGAGACTAACCGCTTGTATGACAAAGCCATAAAGTGATTAACCGCGAAGCCCCACGCACCGGCTTGCGCGGCTACTCGGGAAAGATCCTCTTCCGGAACCCTCTTCAATCTTTTCAACGTTTTCTGACCATACATGGCGGCTCCAGCAGCTAGTGCATGACGGCTAACTCTTTCGCTCCCCCAGAGCGGGAGCTCAGTTGAAACTTGTACACAATCCCCGTCTCGGTGCCAAAGGACCGTCGGTTTTCCCTTCAGGTCGTGTGGGTTGCTACAGCGAAGGAGCTCAAACTCACCGGAAGAAGCCGAGCTTTCCTCCTCGGATAATTGCGGTTTGGTCTTCCTCTTCCGCCTCTCCATCTCGGTTAAGACCAGTATGACCGGGCTGACCGGTTTGTTCCGCGGAACGACGGTGGCAGCAGCAAAGCAAAGTTAAAAGCTTAACAAAGAAGTCCGGGCGATTACAAAGCAGCGAGTTGTGAGAAACTTACTATCCTCAGGTCGGACATCCTCCAACTCTGCGAAAAGCGGGATGTAGTGGTTCACATCAAGCCGCTCGTTCTCCAGGTATTTGAAGATCTTTGACTCGGCCTCTCCGATCTTGACTGTCTGGAAATCCGCCGCACTTCGCACCTGCGGGTTAACTTGTAACAACCCGAGGTGGCCTTCGAATATCGCGTATCGCTCCGACCAGCTGATGCGTGTCGGCAAGTGCACCGGTCGCGCAAGTAATAAAAATGGGGAAAATCCCCGAGTGTCGGTCTCTTGAGGAACACAGTAAGGTGGAGTTTATTATCGAGGAAGGACTTGAGATCGAAGTCCGGCGGTAGGTGGAACGCGAACGAAAGGGGCTTTGAGGTTTGCAAACAAAAGTAAATACTACGCCTACTCCTATGCAATGCCGCTATGCAATGCTTCGGTCGGCGGGATGGAAACTAGGCAGGCCTTGAGCGCGCTGCGTCGAAAGGGCGGATGGACGAGAAGGCTTACAGATTGAGGGTCGCAAGCACCTCTTCGACAAGCACACCACTAGCAATTGCTAGTGCGGCACCGGACATGGTGGTGGAGCGGAAAATCGATGGGGGCGCACCTCATTAACACAAATGAACAAAATCATTTCATAGTAATGAAATTAACAATACTAACATAGTTCATAGCGTTCATCATCAAGATAAAAAGAGTACAAACAAATACAACGACATAAGTAGAAGAAAAAGGCAAGAGATACGACCGAATCCGGAGTCTCGTTGTAGATTCACGGTAGGAAGCACCGGGTTGTCAATCCGCGTCCTAGCTCGGTCCCAACTGCGTCCGGGGTAGAGGAGGGCTGTCACAACTCCCAATGGACCCGTCTTCTCCAGCGATTTACCATCCGGTCACGTCTAGTGCGAAGAACTTCTTCCTTAGCGATCAAAATGAGTGTAGAATCTCTTCTTTCAAGCCCTTGGATGATGGAGGAGACCTAGGGGGTGAAAAACCTCTGGAAATGGCGAAAACGGCGGACTGAACGGAGTCCAAATGCGTAAATGACGACCTAATTCGCGATCAGGTCATTATATAGGCGCTGAATTAAATAGCGCGCACGGTCATTGGCGCACGACCAGTGGTCGTGCGCACTAGAATCCTGTGATCGTGCGCCTGTCTGGGTAGAACCTGCAAGAAACGGAGTTTATAGAAGATAATGTTCGCACGACCAGTCGCGCACGACCGGTGGTCGTGCGCACTGGAGTCGATGGTCGTGCGCACTACAGCAAACAGAACTCGGAAAATAAATGATAAGTGCGCACGAGCAGTGGCGCACGACCGGTGGTCGTGCGCACTGGCGTTGGTGGTCGTGCGCACTGCACCAAGCAGAACTCGTGAAAAAGGGTTAAGTGCACACGATCAGTGGCGCACGACCAGTGGTCGTGCGCAATAGAACCGGTGATCGTGCGCAGTGTTCCTGTGCAGAATTGCACCGGGAACACTTGCACGACTCCTATTCCCGCACAACCACAGATCTAGCCACTGAAAGTGGCACTTAACAGCACAAGAATACTACTAAAGACAAAAAGCACGAAAATCACACCAAAGTGGGCCAAGATGTGCACCTAGCATGGATTATCAAATATAAACTATAACAAGGCTAAAGTGCGGAGAAATGACTAAATAACGGCCCGGATGAGTCCATAAATGTGTAAATGATCAGGACTCATCACACCCCCAGACTTAACTGTTTGCGCGTCCCGAGCAAACGAATCCGGCGGAGCGTGAAAACGATAATTAACATAGAGAATTACACAAAGGAGTACGGTGCGAAGTAACATACGCATGCAAGTAGAGAATTTAGTAGAAGGAGATTCTAAATATGCTAAATAATTTACAAGAGTATTAAAGCGTAATTAAAGATTTAGATGTACTCAATTGGTGAATTATGAAGAATTTGACGATCATGCCCGGTATGAAAGTGACGAGACACTGAGGCGGGTGTTGCAAAAGATCGGGGCTTAGGAAGAACTCCGCTGAAATCTATCACCGTCGTGAACCATACGCTTGCCCGGTCACACTCTCTCCACGACGCTAGCAAACTCGCAAATCAAATCAGTAGGACTTATAGGATTAGAACGGGGTTTAGGTTACGGTATGATATTCAAAGTTAAACGCGGTGGCTACGCAACCCAAGTGAGCTAACGGAACGCTGCACCACACAAGACCAACAAACTATGCTCGTGTGACACACCCCCAGACTTATCCTGAAAACCAGGTGTGCACACGGCCTACTTCACAAATACCAACAGATTTTCTGTTTTTAGCTCGGGAGGATTTTTTTTTCAAAATACTCTTTTTTTTCTTTTACATATTTTACTTCTTTTATTGAACCCCCGGTTGGTTCAAAATCAGCAGATGGACTTTATTTTCTCTTCATAACACAAAGATTCCACACACCACACAAGTTGAGACTTATGAGCGCAGTTAAAAACATTTTGGTTGCGGGAGTAGGATAGGCTTCAGGCTTTGGTGGATGAAGAGGGGTTGTACAAAGGAATGGTAGGCACAAAATGGGCTTGCAACGGTGAATGAAATGGACATGGAATAACAAAGCTCAAACTAGCCAAAGGGTGGCCTACATCATGCTTGACTCAACGAGTAGCTCTCACCCATGCTTCGAGAGTCGCTTGGGGCAAGTTCTTAGCCCACGAGAAAGATAAACCTTCCTCCCGACTCGAGCAACACACGACTAGCAATCGCACACACACAATACCGGGTTATCGTCAATTCCATACAAATTCACCACTTGAGTATATTAAATCTAAATTTACGCAGAAATACTAAACATAAATTAGATGCATAAAGAAAATCTAGTTCTACACAAATTCTACCATAGCATGCGAATTGACTAGAACACTACATGAGTCAACATCGCACTCCAAATAATAATTCCTACGTTAACAATCTATTTCACATTCCGACCAAAATAGTTTAAACGGAACAACGACAAAAAGATAAATACGCACTCAAGTGGGTGAAGTGGTGTGTGAAGCATGAAAAACAAAAATAATGACTAGGATAAATAAAGATACAACCTTCTAGTATGCGGTGCAACTCGTGCACAGTGGATAACAACAACCGCTCCCCCAGACTTAAGCTAAACGATATATCTAGAAATTTGAAGCTAAAAGAAGGGAGGAAGCGTTACCCCATGCTCAGAAATGAGCATACCAGACGATTGGCGTTTACGATCAAGACTAGTCCGCAGCATCCGCCATCACAAGGAACAAAGGCCACCTGGAAGTGACACACTAGAACAACAAAAATAGTAAAAACTGAACTCAACATGTGAGAGCACTAAAAATCAAGAAATCTGGGTTATCACCCATGGGAGGGAACCTGTTCCTGCAATTAATATTAAGCACTCGCACACAAAATAAGGGAACAGAATAAGCTGGATACAAAAAAAAAACTATGCCCAGAAGAGCATCCACAAGCAAAATGTCATTATTACAGTTAACAAAAAAGAAGGAGTTCGAACGACTCAAAAAAAACCTAAAAAGCAACAAGAGAAAACAGACAACAAGGCTTAGAATAGCCCGCATGCAGGGAGAAAGATCACTCGTCGTCACTGTCGCTATCTAGAACAACAACGGACGGCGACCGTCTGGAAGATGATGCGGCCCGACCCGGAGGTGGGGGAATATTTAACCCTCCCCGCAATGCTTGCTGATAAACGAAATCCGTCAGCCAATACTGGTTCGCTTCCAGATCGGAGAGGCGCCGATCGAAACTTGGCACCTCCGGCGCTCTAGAAGAACTGCCCTCCTCCTTGGCTCTCCGCTCCTGCTGAAATGAATGCCTTCGCGGCTGCAGAAGGGCTACCTCGCGGTGAGTATTTGGCGGCTCAGCCGGCTCTCCGTGCTCCTCGTCGCCTTGCCTCTCCCTGGGCGCATCTCCCGGCATCACGACCACAAAGCGTCTACTACTCTTCTTCCCCACGACCCGTAATAGATGGAAGCTCACCATGGTGGCCCGAGTGATGAAGGAGGGCGCAGTCACCTGCACCATCGGAGGCAGATGACTCCAAACCCCCAGGCTTTTGGCAATGCGGGTAATATAGTAGGCACCACCAATGGCACCTGTGAGACCGTAAGTGGCCTCGTGGTGGAAGAAGAAAGCTAGCATGTAGCCAAGATGCAAAGGCTGCCGAAATTCCATACTATAGAGGGAGATCAGATCTTGCCACCCCACCACGTTCTGACTAAGGGCACGGGCGACAAGAGAGTGGCTAAGGACGTGTTGCAGGAAACGGAGAGCAGGCGCGACGATCCAGGTCGATTTGCTTTTCCTGGCAACATATTCTTCATCACGACCCGTGAGAGCACACCACGCAGCACGCGGGGTGACGCCATCAGGGAAGGAGACATCCAAATCCAGAAAAGGGATCGCCGCAGCCTCGGCTTCAGTGTAAAACCCAGCATGCACCGCCAGCTCAGACAAGGATAGAGTGAAGACCTTGCCCAAAATGTGGAAAGAGCACTTTCCCGGACGTTGACCGGAAGGCAACACATCCCACTCAAACGTTGCGAGAAATTCCAAGGTAAGCTCCCGGTAGCCGAGGTCATTGCACTCGAACACCCCACTCCAATGATCGAAATAATAGCGTTGGCGAACGGCCTCCCCCAACTCCCCATTGTCGCCGATAGAGTTCAACTCGTTCCAATCCACGAGACGCTGTGATAGGAATGGCTTCTCCTTAAGAGAATTGAATCGCCGCGTGTGCGAATCCTTGGAAAAAGTCTCCATCCTAGCGAGGATCTGAGCAGGAGAGGCGGAAGAGCGGCCGGAGCGTTGGTAGACCTTTTGGCGATCTCTGGAGCTCATGGTGGTAGGAGGGCAAGGAGAAAGAGGAGAATAGGAAGTGGGCTCACCGGAAGGAAGGAGGGCGCACGATCGGCGGCAACCCAGCGGAGACGGCGCACGGATGACGAAAAATGAAAGCCCTAGATCGTGCGCGAAAGGCTCGGGCGGACGGGCATTTTATAAAAATCTGGGCCGATCGCACGACCAGTGGTCGTGCGCGATAAGTAGTGCGCACGACCAGTGATCGTGCCATAGGAAATTTCCAGCGGCCAAAATTTTAGTAGAATGTCCATCCACCGTGCAGTTTACGCACAAACAGGAATCAGCACAAGCAGCGAGGTATTCACAGCCTTAACAAAACCTAACTAAACTAGACAAAATAAAATTTCAGGAAAAAGAAAGATAACTACTGGGTTATTGTCATCCCAGCACGACTTATTTGAAAACATAAAGGTCCTAGCTAATGGGCCTATGGAAGAGAAAATGCACAGGTAACTGTTCCAATATCCGTTTCGGTTGCGGGTACCGATACGGTGATAGAACAGTCACCCCGCTACCTAAATAAAGATAAAACCTGCCCATCGCAGGTAGAGGGAAAAGGAAGTAAGAAGAGGAACAGGAGATATCCTCGCTCAACTCACCAAAAATATCCTTGCCTAGCAAGGAGTCGTCAACAGGGAGGCAGCAGGAGGCGAAGGCAATGAGTGGAGCTTCCTCTACGGAGGGGGAATAATCCACCTCACATGAGAGGATGCTCTCATCATTGACTTGAGCAAAAAGCTCCAAGTCCTCCTGAAGTACCTGTGAAGATTCAACCTGCACAGGCTCGGATGAAGAGGGGGGATCGAGAAATAAACAAGATGAAGAACATAAATAATCAAAAATCGGGGGAGTGGCCCCGGTCTCACTCCCATCAGGTTGGGGAAGAAAAATAATGTTTGCATTGTTTTCAATGCTACAAGGTTCGGCGGGATCAACACTGGCCATGCCTAAGATTTGGACTTCCTCCACAGGTGCTGAGGAAAATTCCTCTTCACCTAGAAGGTTGTCCTCCTTCATAGGAGTAAGCACAATACTAAGATCAACCGCCTCCTCTTGTGACACATCATCGACAATGTCGTCAGAGACGAATGTAGTATGCACAACAGGGGGAAGAATAGTGCTCGGATAAAAGTCGAGCACCGATTCCTCACAAAGAATCGAATCCACTAGGGGTGGTGGATGCACTGGGAGAATAGGCTCAGCAATGTCGGTGCATAGATCAGCCGCACATCCGGTGACCGTGTCCATGCCATTCCCTTCAAGATGTGAAGGTGACAAAGACACATAACCGGATGTTGAAGGTGTGCCGCCAGAGTTAGGAGTTGGGACGATCCGGATATCCGGCTCGTCATCCTCGTCCAATTGGCGAAGATACTCGGCACAGTCCTTCAAGACATGATTAGTGCTCCGACAAAACCTGCACTGCCTAGCGGGCTTCTTTGGCACAGCGGGTGTTGAAGCCGAAAAGAAGTAAGACGGTAAAGGCTCAGCAGAGTAGCCATAAGACTTACGCGCACCATATGGAGTACCAGACGAAGTCGGTGCTCCATATGTTGGGCTATAAGAATTATGCCTACTATTCTCCGTAGGGCATTCATCACTAGAGTGGGAGGTAGCTCCACACCAACGGCAACGGAAATTAAGATGTGCCCACATAGTGTGAAGATAATACGAATCAAAATAAAAATGTTATTGTGCAAAATACTACACCTAACAAAAATTACTAAAGCAACCTAATTAAAACAGGAAAATGGAATAAAAAGAAATAAAACAAAGAAATGCAATTTACAAATGGAAGGGCTTCTCTCTCAGGTTCTCCCTCTCCAGAAAACTCACACGACTGTGTTCCCCGGCAACGGCGCCAAAAACTTGATGCGTGTCGGCAAGTGCACCGGTCGCGCAAGTAATAAAAATGGGGAAAATCCCCGAGTGTCGGTCTCTTGAGGAACACAGTAAGGTGGAGTTTATTATCGAGGAAGGACTTGAGATCGAAGTCCGGCGGTAGGTGGAACGCAAACGAAAGGGGCTTTGAGGTTTGCAAACAAAAGTAAATACTACGCCTACTCCTATGCAATGCCGCTATGCAATGCTTCGGTCGGCGGGATGGAAACTAGGCAGGCCTTGAGCGCGCTGCGTCGAAAGGGCGGATGGACGAGAAGGCTTACGGATTGAGGGTCGCAAGCACCTCTTCGACAAGCACACCACTAGCAATTGCTAGTGCGGCACCGTACATGGTGGTGGAGCGGAAAATCGATGGGGGCGCACCTCATTAACACAAATGAACAAAATCATTTCATAGTAATGAAATTAACAATACTAACATAGTTCATAGCGTTCATCATCAAGATAAAAAGAGTACAAACAAATACAACGACATAAGTAGAAGAAAAAGGCAAGAGATACGACCGAATCCGGAGTCTCGTTGTAGATTCACGGTAGGAAGCACCGGGTTGTCAATCCGCGTCCTAGCTCGGTCCCAACTGCGTCCGGGGTAGAGGAGGGCTGTCACAACTCCCAATGGACCCGTCTTCTCCAGCGATTTACCATCCGGTCACGTCTAGTACGAAGAACTTCTTCCTTAGCGATCAAAATGAGTGTAGAATCTCTTCTTTCAAGCCCTTGGATGATGGAGGAGGCCTAGGGGGTGAAAAACCTCTGGAAATGGCGAAAACGGCGGATTGAACGGAGTCCAAATGCATAAATGACGACCTAATTCGCGATCAGGTCATTATATAGGCGCTGAATTAAACAGCGCGCACGGTCATTGGCGCACGACCAGTGGTCGTGCGCACTAGAATCCTGTGATCGTGCGCCTGTCTGGGTAGAACCTGCAAGAAACGGAGTTTATAGAAGATAATGTTCGCACGACCAGTCGCGCACGACCGGTGGTCGTGCGCACTGGAGTCGATGGTCGTGCGCACTACAGCAAACAGAACTCGGAAAATAAATGATAAGTGCGCACGAGCAGTGGCGCACGACCGGTGGTCGTGCGCACTGGCGTTGGTGGTCGTGCGCACTGCACCAAACAGAACTCGTGAAAAAGGGTTAAGTGCACACGATCAGTGGCGCACGACCAGTGGTCGTGCGCAATTGAACCGGTGATCGTGCGCAGTGTTCCTGTGCAGAATTGCACCGGGAACACTTGCACGACTCCTATTCCCGCACAACCACAGATCTAGCCACTGAAAGTGGCACTTAACAGCACAAGAATACTACTAAAGACAAAAAGCACGAAAATCGCACCAAAGTGGGCCAAGATGTGCACCTAGCATGGATTATCAAATATAAACTATAACAAGGCTAAAGTGCGGAGAAATGACTAAATAACGGCCCGGATGAGTCCATAAATGTGTAAATGATCAGGACTCATCACCAGCTTGTCACCTTATTCGCAAGGTTGACGACCTTCATTCCCCGGCACGCGAAGTAAAGGTGCCCTCTAAAAATCGAGGTTCCGGCATCTGGGATAGACCGCACAGAGAAAAATTTCCTGAACAGGTCAATCGAAAATCTGACCCGTTCAGATCGCAGGTAAGAAATGAAACTGTAGATGGAGGCGATGAAGTTCGGCGGGAGTTGTTCGGGCACAACCTCGTAATGATCGAAAATGTGAATAACTTCAAGGGGCGGGGGAAACTTGAAGCCGCAGTCGAAATGATCGATGGGGATTGATATAAATTATTGCGGTTTTGAAATTTTAGTGAAGGGTTGAGATTTTCTCCAAAACTATATCTGATAAAGGCAAGTGTACCTTATCGTCTATAGTATAGGATATTAAGAAATACCAAGGTCGTATTCCACGGGGCGCGTTGAATACTTCTACTTTGAGGAAAGTCACTATTATCTTATCTAATGATATTTTGGGGTTTTGGTTCTTAGCTAAAAAAGAGAAATTGCAAGCTAAATTAAGGGTTTAGATGATGATAAAAGAGGCTAGTACTCAATCAAAAGTCACCTTGGAGTGAGAAAAGACAAGTAAAAAGAAATTAAATCTAATTCCGTTTAAATTGAACTACTTGACCGTGGAGGTTCCCGAAGCTCGAACATGCCTCTCTCGAGGTTAATGCCCAACTAAGATTAGGAAAAATCAACCGGACTCTCGTCCTATAATCGATTACCTAAAACTTGCTTTACGAGGTGAACCCCACTATTGGATTTGACTCCAATCCGGGAGATTTACGTCATCCTCTCTCGAGGGGTGCGTGCAACTCTCTTTACCCTTGAGTGATCGATTCATACTTTGAGCCTCTCGGCTAACTAAATATGAAAACTTAAGCGAAAACCATATATCGAAAGTATGGCCTCACTAATTAAAAATCAAGGATAATTCAAGTGTTTATAAAAACGGAAAAAGAAAACTTTAGAAAATCATAACTTGTCTAACTCATCCTCGGATCATTTTGATCGAGTACTAATGAGGATTAGTTAATCATGGTGGAGGGGGAAGAGGAAGAAAAATAAAAATGCATATTAAGAAACTTTAGCTAAGGAGGAGACAAAATAAAGAGAACAAACTATTTTTTTATTTAAATGAAAAACTATTACAAGACTTAAGAAAGGAAATTGCAAGCTAGGAAAAACAAGATTACAAGCTTAAACTAGACTATTGCACTAAAGGAAAGCTAATACATTGCATTAGAAAAGGAAGAGAGCATGAAAATAAAGAGACATGAACATGAACATGAAAAAGGAAAACTACTCAAGATTGGCTCCAGCAGCACCTTCCCCACTCCAAAATTCTGAACTTTGAACTCAAGGAGAGCCTCTGAATTTATAGGCAAAAATTTCATGTTACACGCCCTCGGTCACGGGCGTGACCTAGGGCGTGTAATCTCTGCAGCATCGGATCCGGTCGCGGCGTGGGCTTGGCGTGACGGCGGGAGAAAATCGCACATGTCACGGGCGTGACAATTGGGTCACGGGCGTGACTCAGGAAGGCTTCATTTAATGCGGCATGGGCTAGCCAGACGCCGCGGCGGCGTGCTTGGATCACGCGGGAAGGTCACGGGCGTGACTTTGGGTCACGGGCGTGACTCAAGTTGACTTCTCAACGGCAGCTTCTCGTCTCGACGGCGGCTCCACGTGGCAGATGCTAAAATTACACGCCCCCGGTCACGGGCGTGACTTTGGGTCACGGGCGTGACCTGGGGCGTGACTGGGTGTGGACTAGCTCAACAGCACGGCTGCGACTCTGGACTGATCTTCAGGTTACACGCCCTTGGTCACGGGCGTGACCGAGGGCGTGACATGTGATTTTTTCCGATTTGTCCCAGAAATCTGCAAATATTAAAATTAGGCTAAGTTAGAATCAAAATTACAAAAAGAACTACTTATAACCTAAAATTGACATAAAAAGGAAAATTCAAATTAAATAATTACAAAATTTTCTATTAAAAACTTATATAAAAACTACTTTATCAAATACCCCCATACTTGAGGTTTTGCTATTCCAGAGCAAAAGTGTGAGACATAATTTATAAGACATCCTTAAAAAAATTTTTAATTTAAAACTAAAATTTCATTTAACCAAAAGTTAAGTTAAGAGTAAATTCAAGGGGGAGTTAAGTCCTAAATTATGATGATGATTTGAAAAGAGGGAAAAAATGTTTAGGCAATAACTTCTCAAGAAAATTAAGTAGTTTGACAAAATTGTAGAAATTATAAAACTAAATTAAATTAAAATTATAAGAACTCTATCTTAAAAGAATCTTAAGGAAAAGTAAATTACTAAATATTGCTCTCTCCATAATTTTCAACTAAAACTAGAACAATGATAATTGGCTAAGGGTGATTTCATAGAATTTGGCATAAGAAGAGAAATTTTTGAATGGAGGAAATGGAATTTATCATGAAATTTCCCTTTTTTTTTCTTTTCTCTTTTTTTTTTTTTCTTCTAATAAAAACCCACAATGTATATGGTTTAGGAGTAATGAATTTTATCCTCTTACTCCATGCCATATAATCTTTTCAAATATTTTGGGTGCATATGTTTTAGGGAATAATGAATTTTATCCTCTTATTCCCATGACATATGATCTTTTAATACACATTTTTTTTTTATGCCATCAAAGGGGGTAGGGTAGGGGAAAAAATAAATCTAGCTAGTTTTAAATCATATTGAGAGCAAATTCTAGTAAAATTAAAATTCCTAAGATCTAAGAAGTTAGAAGAAAGTATAATTGAAATCTAAAGAGGTTTAGGAAATTTACTACAAAATGAAGCTATTTAAAAATAAAAAGAGAAGTCATGCTAACAAAATTCTCTAATCAATTTAAAATCATAAGATGATTCTTAAATCAAGATTACCTCAAATTTAAAATTAACAAACTATGATAAGCAAAATTTTAGCCAATTAAAAACTTAAACATGCTTATAAACATTCTCAACTAGATTTCTAAGAAATCACAAAAACAACAAGGAGGGAAATAAGAATTTTTTGAATTTTTGATATTATCTTTTTTTTGAATTTTTCTCATTAAAAACTATTTACAAAGAAAGGAAACTAGATTTAAAACTTAACAAATTTTTTTTGCAAGTCTTGGACTTCCCAAGGGCTACCCGGTGAAGGGTTCGCAAGGTACTAGGAGGTGTGATGGGATAAAATCCCAAACGTCCCTTTCCAAGATTTAAATTTTTCTGTTTTCTTTTTTTTTTTTTTTTTTGAGTTTTGGGTTTTACAAGTGCTAAAATAGAAGAAAAACATAAGAAAATATATATTTTTTTTTTTTTTTTTGAAAATTTTCTAATTTAACAACTATTTACAAGAATTTACAAAGGGCTATTCACACCCCCATACTTAAAGTTAAACATTGTCCCCAATGTTTAAAAATAAGTATGAAGTAGGAAAAGATAAAAAAAAAATGCAAAAACGAAAGAAGAGAAGGAAAAAGGGCTTCCCTGATTTTTTTGAAGCTTTTGTGGGGAAGCCGCGATTACCTGCAAAAGTTGTTAAAGCAGAAAAGAAGAGACAAGAGAAAATAACAAAAGATAACTTTGGGGTGCCTCCCAAAAGCGCTTTGTTTAAGGTCGCGTAGCTTGACCCACTTGCCGATTATGTTATATGATGAAGAAAAATCGCATCACTCTTGTCATTAGGTACGTCTCCCGGAAGATACAATTTAAGGCGGTGCCCGTTAACTTTGAAGGAGCCTTTTTCCGGGTGGGAAATTAGGATTGTCCCATAGGACCAAACCTCTTTAACAATAAAGGGTCCGGACCATCGGGATTTTAATTTTCCCGGAAAAAGGCGAAGGCGAGAATTATAAAGGAGGACGAGATCGCCCGGCGAAAAAGTTTTCGGAAATTTTATATGTTTATCGTGATAAAACTTTGTTCGCTCCTTATATAATTTATTGCTCTCATACGCATTCGCTCGTCATTCATCTAACTCGTTTATTTGAAACTTCCTTTGTTCACCCGCTAAAGTGGAATCGAGATTTAAAAATTTAAGCGCCCAAAATGCGCGGTGTTCTAATTCGACCGGAAGGTGACAAGCCTTGCCATAGACCATTCGATATGGTGTACAACCGATAGCGGTCTTGTACGCCGTACGATAGGCCCAAAGCGCGTCATCGAGCTTTATTGCCCAATCCTTCCGATTAATAGAAACCGTTTTCTCTAAAATTCGCTTTAATTCTCGATTAACCACTTCGACTTGGCCGCTCGTTTGTGGGTGATATGCAGTGGATAGTTTGTGCGTGACACCATATTTTGCTAAAGTTTTTGTGAATTGAGTATTGCAAAAATGGGTGCCCCGATCACTCACAATAGCGCGCGGAGTGCCAAATCGAGAAAATAATTTTTTTAAAAAGTTAACGACGACTCGCGCATCGTTGGTGGGGAGAGCTTGCGCTTCCGCCCACCTTGACACGTAGTCGACCGCCACTAGAATATACTTATTTGAAAATGAAGGAGGGAGAGGACCAACGAAATCAATGCCCCAAAGATCGAAAATCTCGCATTCTAAGAAAATATTTTGGGGCATCTCATCCCGGCGAGAGATGTTGCCCGACCGCTGGCAGCTGTCGCAAGTACTCACAAGGGTGTGAGCATCTTTGAAGAGCGTGGGCCAATAAAAGCCTGCCTCCAGCGCCTTCCTCGCGGTTCGGTTCGAATGATAATGACCACCGGATGGTCCCTCGTGACAATGTCGTAAAATTTTAAGACCCTCCTTACTCGAGACGCATCGTCTCACCACTTGGTCTGCGCATACACGGAATAAAAAGGGGTCCTCCCAAAAGTAATTCTTTAAATCAGAAAAGAATTTCTTCTTTTTCTGACTCGAGAATTCTTTTGGCAAGACCCGGGCTACTAAATAGTTAGCCAGATCTGCAAACCAGGGGGTAGACGACGTATTAATATCTTCGAGAGCGAGGAGGCGCTCTTCGGGAAATTTATCATCGATGTCAGATTCTATCAAAACTTCCGAGGCGGGGTTTTCTAAACGGGAGAGATGATCGGCCGCCAAGTTTTCGGCTCCTCTTTTGTCCCGGATCTCTAAGTCAAACTCCTGCAAGAGGAGGATCCATCGCAAAAGACGAGGCTTGGCGTCCGATTTGCTTAAAAGATACCTAAGTGCGGAGTGATCTGTGAAGACAATAACTTTTGAGAGGGTGATATATGACCTAAACTTATCGAAGGCAAAAACGATCGCTAGAAGCTCCTTTTCGGTTGTGGTGTAATTCGCTTGTGCCGACGTGAGTGTTTTGCTCGCATAATAAATAGGGTGGAAATACTTACTCACCCGTTGGCCTAAAACGGCACCAACCGCAATGTCACTCGCGTCGCACATGATTTCAAAAGGAAGCGACCAATCCGGCGCGACTAGAATCGGGGAGTTTATAAGTTTCTCTTTGATGAGTTTAAAAGCCAAATGGCATTCATCGCTAAAAATAAACGAGGATTCTTTTTCAAGAAGGTGGGTTAACGGCTTTGTGATTTTTGAAAAATTCTGTATAAAGCGCCGATAAAACCCCGCGTGGCCTAGGAAACTACGAATAGCTTTTACGTTTGTTGGAGGGGGAAGTTTTTCAATCACTTCGATCTTGGCCTTATCGACCTCGATTCCCATGCCCGAAATTTTATGACCAAGGACTAGCCCTTCCTTGACCATAAAATGGCATTTCTCCCAATTAAGTGCTAAATTCGTTTCCTCGCATCGCTGCAACACGCGCTCAAGATTTTTTAAACAATTTTTAAATGAATTTCCGAACACGGAAAAGTCGTCCATAAACACTTCCATCACCTCCTCTACTAACTCGTCAAATATTGCCAGCATACATCTTTGGAATGTAGCTGGCGCATTACAAAGACCAAATGGCATCCTTCGATAAGCGAAGGTGCCAAAGGGACAAGTGAAAGTGGTTTTCTCTTGGTCCTCGGGCAAAATCGGTATTTGAAAATATCCCGACAAACCATCGAGAAAACAGTAGTAGGAGTGACCTGAAAGGCGCTCTAAAATTTGATCGATGAATGGTAGGGGGAAGTGATCCTTACGGGTGGCATCATTTAGTTTTCGGTAATCGATGCACATCCGCCAACCCGTAACAGTACGGGTTGGGATCAACTCGTTATTCTCATTAGCTACTACCGTAATGCCACCTTTCTTTGGTACGACTTGTACTGGGCTAACCCAAGTACTATCCGATATCGGGTAGATAATTCCCGCGTCCAATAGTTTGATCACTTCGGCCTTAACGACTTCTTTCATGTTAGGGTTTAGCCGTCGTTGAGGCTGGACCGAATTTCGGGAATTATCTTCGAGGGAGATTTTATGAGTGCAGAAGGAAGGGTTTATACCCTTTATATCCGAAATTTGCCACGCAATTGCGTGGCGGTGCTTTCTTAAGACAATAGCCAACTCGGAAATTTCTGAGTTGCTAAGTTCGGATGAAACGATGACGGGTAGCTTCGACTCTTTTTCTAAAAATAAATACTTAAGGTGAGGGGGAAGTTGCTTTAGTTCCAAAACGGGTGGCTCTTCATAAGATGTTTTGATTTTTAATTTTTCTAAAAATAGTGGTTCGGGTGGTGTGAAACGAGTGACTTCTTCTTCTTCCAGACAAAAGAGCTCGGCGAACTCGGACTCGTGACTCGAGGTGGAGACTAACTCGGGAGGGGAATCGAATTCCCAACACTCTTCCAGGTAAAAACATGAATCGTCGTTTTCTAATGTGTTCCGCATCGAGGAATTTATGCCGAAAGAAACTTCATCATCTCCAACCCGAAGGAGGAGCTTTCCGTTACTTACGTCAATAATGGCGCGGGAGGTGGCAAGGAAGGGGCGGCCGAGTATGAGGGGTACTTCGGCATCCTCTTCGATGTCAAGAATGACAAAGTCCACCGGGAAGATGAACTTGTCGACCTTGACGAGCACGTCCTCCACTATTCCTACCGGATATTTTAAAGAGCGATCCGCTAATTGAATACTCATTCGAGTGGGGCTTGGATTTCCTAGACCTATTTTCTTAAATAATGAAAAAGGCATGAGATTGATACTTGCTCCCAGATCCGCTAAAGCGTGTTTTACTAACGAATTGCCAAATAAACACGGGATGGAAAACCGTCCCGGGTCATTCACTTTTGTAGGCAATTTGTTGAGTACAACCGCGGAGCATTCTGCGTTCAAAGAAATATGCGAAATATCTTCTAATTTTTTCTTATTGGAGAGCAACTCCTTAAGATATTTCGCATATTTAGGCATTTGAGAGATAGCCTGGCAGAAGGGTACATTAATGTGGATTTGCTTTAAAATATCTAAAAACTTTTTATAATTCTTTTCGGCGCTCTCGCTTTTAAACTTAGATGGATACGGAACATTAGAAGTAGAAGCGCGCGGAGCTAACGTAGTAGGTAAAATTGAAGATAAAATAGGAGGAAGAGGAGGAGAGGAAGTTACCATGGGTTCGTCCTGCTTAGAAGCCACCTCCTTCCCGCTTCGGAGTGTAATCGCGTTTGCGCTCTCCCTTGGGTTGGGCTCCGTGTTTCCCGGAAGGGCTCCTTGCGGTCGCTCGGAGATTATCTTTGCTAGCTGGCCCACTTGGTTCTCTAAATTTTTGATCGATCCGGTGAGGTTCCGGATGTTCGCTTCAGTTGTAGCAACATATTTTGCAAAAACCTCTTCAAGCGGAGAGGGTTTTTGCTGTTGCGGTGGAAAACCGGGTGGATTAAAATTTTGAGGGGGAGTTAAATTGAGAAGTTGATTTGGAGGTTGATTTAAATTTAAGGGACGCTGAGCATTTCCTTGATTGCTCCATGAGAAGTTCGGATGATTCCTATAACCCGCATTGTAGGTGTTATTATACGGAGCGGTGTTCGGGTTATAGGAAGGCCGAGGTGGATTTCCCATGTAATCAACTTGCTCTTCAAGTAAAATATTATTAGCCCAAGGAGGAGTGGCGGAGGAAGCAGACATCTCCGCCACTTGCTTTGTTAAGCGCTCAACTTGTAAAGCCAAATTTGCGTTAGCGTCTATTTCAAAAATTCCGGCCGGCTTATTAGGCCGCGCTCGGGGCATGTTCCATTGATACGCATTTGTGGCCATCTCTTCGAAAAGCTCTTGAGCGGCGATCGGGGTTTTGTTATTTAATGTCCCCCCGGCGGCCGCATCAATCATTTGCCTCGTTTGGAGATTTAAGCCATTATAAAATATTTGCACTTGTTGCCAAGTGGCAAGTGCGTGGTGAGGGCATCGACGCAAAAGCTCCTTGAAGCGCTCCCATGTATCATAGAGAGTCTCCGAGTCGATTTGCATGAACGATGCAATATCCGTGCGTAATTTAGCGGTCTTTGAAGGCGGGAAATATTTATTAAGAAATTTTTCCGCCATTTCGGCCCATGTAGTGATGGATCCCCTTGGTAGGGAGCCCAGCCACTGCTTGGCCTTAGACCGCAGAGAGAAAGGAAAAAGACGTAATCGAATGGCATCATCGGTGACGCCATTGATCTTAAAAGTGTCGCAAATTTCAAGAAAGTAAGAGATATGTGAATTTGGATCCTCGTCCGGTTGACCATCAAAGGTCACCGATTGTTGCACCATTTGTATGATGCTGGACTTGATCTCAAAATTATTGTTCGCCACCGCGGGGCGAACAATACTCGATTGTGTGCCTTCCAAATTCGGCCGCGCATAATAGGACATGGTCCGTTGCGCGTCCTCATTAGGGTTTGGCTCGTTAAGATTAGGAGGATTAAGATTATGATCCATATTTGCTGCGTTAGTGTCCCCGATTGACTCTTCAGATTCTACTTGATTTCCTTGATCACGAGAACGGCGGTGCCTCAAAAGGGTTCGCTCGATTTCCGGATCAAAAGGAAGAATCGAAGTGCTACCACGGGTCATACACTAAAAAGAGAAGGAAAGAAGAAGAAAAAGAGAGAATATTTTTTTGTTCTTTTTAGGCGGATTAAGTTAGTCTTGGACTTCCCAAGATCTACCCGGTGAAGGGTTTGCAAGGTACTAGAGGCTGTGATGGGAATTCAAGCCCAAAGCGTCCTTTCCAAGAATTTTAATTTCACCCTTAAGATTTTCAAAAATAGAAAAACTAAAATAAAAACAACATGATAAAATTAATAGCTATCCTTGTTTCAAAATATCTACGCAAAACTCCCCGGCAACGGCG
The DNA here is from genome assembly GCA_033032865.1 of Dactylorhiza incarnata. Taxonomy (NCBI): domain Eukaryota; kingdom Viridiplantae; phylum Streptophyta; class Magnoliopsida; order Asparagales; family Orchidaceae; genus Dactylorhiza; species Dactylorhiza incarnata. Next base: position 2,343,054 of record JAWHQI010000067.1, read on the forward strand.
CCAAAAACTTGATATAAATTATTGCGGTTTTGAAATTTTAGTGAAGGGTTGAGATTTTCTCCAAAACTATATCTGATAAAGGCAAGTGTACCTTATCGTCTATAGTATAGGATATTAAGAAATACCAAGGTCGTATTCCACGGGGCGCGTTGAATACTTCTACTTTGAGGAAAGTCACTATTATCTTATCTAATGATATTTTGGGGTTTTGGTTCTTAGCTAAAAAAGAGAAATTGCAAGCTAAATTAAGGGTTTAGATGATGATAAAAGAGGCTAGTACTCAATCAAAAGTCACCTTGGAGTGAGAAAAGACAAGTAAAAAGAAATTAAATCTAATTCCGTTTAAATTGAACTACTTGACCGTGGAGGTTCCCGAAGCTCGAACATGCCTCTCTCGAGGTTAATGCCCAACTAAGATTAGGAAAAATCAACCGGACTCTCGTCCTATAATCGATTACCTAAAACTTGCTTTACGAGGTGAACCCCACTATTGGATTTGACTCCAATCCGGGAGATTTACGTCATCCTCTCTCGAGGGGTGCGTGCAACTCTCTTTACCCTTGAGTGATCGATTCATACTTTGAGCCTCTCGGCTAACTAAATATGAAAACTTAAGCGAAAACCATATATCGAAAGTATGGCCTCACTAATTAAAAATCAAGGATAATTCAAGTGTTTATAAAAACGGAAAAAGAAAACTTTAGAAAATCATAACTTGTCTAACTCATCCTCGGATCATTTTGATCGAGTACTAATGAGGATTAGTTAATCATGGTGGAGGGGGAAGAGGAAGAAAAATAAAAATGCATATTAAGAAACTTTAGCTAAGGAGGAGACAAAATAAAGAGAACAAACTATTTTTTTATTTAAATGAAAAACTATTACAAGACTTAAGAAAGGAAATTGCAAGCTAGGAAAAACAAGATTACAAGCTTAAACTAGACTATTGCACTAAAGGAAAGCTAATACATTGCATTAGAAAAGGAAGAGAGCATGAAAATAAAGAGACATGAACATGAACATGAAAAAGGAAAACTACTCAAGATTGGCTCCAGCAGCACCTTCCCCACTCCAAAATTCTGAACTTTGAACTCAAGGAGAGCCTCTGAATTTATAGGCAAAAATTTCATGTTACACGCCCTCGGTCACGGGCGTGACCTAGGGCGTGTAATCTCTGCAGCATCGGATCCGGTCGCGGCGTGGGCTTGGCGTGACGGCGGGAGAAAATCGCACATGTCACGGGCGTGACAATTGGGTCACGGGCGTGACTCAGGAAGGCTTCATTTAATGCGGCATGGGCTAGCCAGACGCCGCGGCGGCGTGCTTGGATCACGCGGGAAGGTCACGGGCGTGACTTTGGGTCACGGGCGTGACTCAAGTTGACTTCTCAACGGCAGCTTCTCGTCTCGACGGCGGCTCCACGTGGCAGATGCTAAAATTACACGCCCCCGGTCACGAGCGTGACTTTGGGTCACGGGCGTGACCTGGGGCGTGACTGGGTGTGGACTAGCTCAACAGCACGGCTGCGACTCTGGACTGATCTTCAGGTTACACGCCCTTGGTCACGGGCGTGACCGAGGGCGTGACATGTGATTTTTTCCGATTTGTCCCAGAAATCTGCAAATATTAAAATTAGGCTAAGTTAGAATCAAAATTACAAAAAGAACTACTTATAACCTAAAATTGACATAAAAAGGAAAATTCAAATTAAATAATTACAAAATTTTCTATTAAAAACTTATATAAAAACTACTTTATCAGGGATTGCGATTTGATTTGGGGTGGAAGAGTTTATCCGCTCATTGCGGAGGGGAAGCCGTGCGAGTAAAGAACTCCCTTCCATGTGCTTTTCTATGAATTCGTCCAACTCATCCTTGGTCAGGCGGCACTCCTTGTGATTAGCAGAGTGGAAGGCGGAAGCCGCATCAGTTCGCACGGCCTTGACCTTCTCAGTCCGCCTCGACTTGCTCTTATGTAACATCCTGCCAGTACGAAGATTATAACAGCAGGTCCGGCCGGGACCCCACGCCATACAAACCACACTAGCTAGGAGTTAAAAGGTGATAACCAGAAAAGTAACAACTAAACGAGAGTACAAAACGTAAGCGGAAGCATTAATTAAACCGCTCAAATAGAACTGTCCACTATCATAGGAATGTATCCTGAATAAGAGTTACGGCCTTAAGGCCTTACATTCATCCAATGCACAAAACTCCATAAGCATACATCGGCACGCAGGCCGGCCATACATGAATAACAGGAAAAGGGCTGGCCTTCGAGGGCCAACATTGCAAAGGGCCATCGCCCGCTATTTCCCGCTAGGCTCACCTGCACCTGCATAAGAACATTCCACCAAGCGGTAGCAAACAAAGTAACGGTCAGCACAGCTGACCAAATTATAACAACCCCACCCCTTTTCCGGGGTGGCGGAGCTTCTACCCTGCAAGCAAGCCATACTAGCACAAGTACTAAATATAAAGAAAGTGCAAACTACACAAGGTGAGGTTTCAAGCACAATCAATCTTCTAGGTTGAGCATCAAAAGAGAGGGGAACCTAAGTATGCACATGATGTTGGTTGGGTTCACCCGAAGGTTCCCCACAACCGCCTAAGCAATCGCATGAGGCTAATCATAACATCCATTTCACAAAACACTCCACCGTAAGGGCCACAACCTTGGGTGGAAACAAGAGCTTTTGGTCGGTCTAGGTATGACACCTTCCACGACCTCTCCCATGATCACACGGCTTTCCTGAGGAAGGGACCTCTTACCGATCTGCATGGAAACGGGTTCGATTTAGCTTTGCCCGTGCTCTAATCATCGCGATCTATCGCACGACGCGGGTACGGCTTCGCCTCGGCCCGTAAGGGTTTAGCACTTTCAAGTGCTACACTAATTATACGCTACGCACCTAACCCCTTCACAAGGATCTAGGTTTCACGAATACTCAACAAGGGAGGTGCAATACGCTCCGCATCAATTTCGTGGTGAAGGTTTGCCTTCAACCAATCTCAAAGCATGGGGCTTTCGTTAGCATCTTCACAAGACGCCTATACTTATTTCCCGCACTACTATAGATGATTTCACGGAGTCATTCTCCGGCACGCATTCTAGGCCTAACCTAAATGCAACGTCGCAAATCAAGCATCACCGATTCGGGCTCACGACCACGAATAGGCTTCACACAAAATGCCTAAATCCGCACGACTACCGGATTTTCTACATGCAATAATGCCGGGGACGGACACAATCTACCCGGAGTTCCGAAGAACTTGAGGAAATCCTACACTTCACCCATTTGGTGAAAGGGATACCTCATGCAAACATAGGAAGAGGAATGAAAGGACAAATACAAGTCCAAAGTTCGGGAGGAAGAATCGTTACCCTAGACGCGTTCTTTTTCGCCATAGATCCGAGATTCTACACGGAGAGAAACGACCGCACCGGGCTGCACTCTCCAAATCTGGAAACGGCTCGCGAAACGGAGCTCCGGAGCTCCGTCAATGGCGGGATCTACCTTCTTCTTCCTTGGCTCCTCCTTCTTTCTCTAGGGTTTGGAGAGAGAATGGCTTAGAGAATATGAGGGTTTAACCCCCTCTCATCAGCCCTAAAGGTCTCCCGCAACTAAACCTAGCCGTTGGATCAATTTCCAAAAGATTTGGACGGTCCGATCTTCTTCTCCGCTCAAAATCGCGGAACAGAATAAACAGGGCGCACGATCGCTGGCTGATGGCGCAAATCTCACACACCGCTATAGGCGGTAGCTCGACTGCGACACGAAACGGCAGTGTACCGATCGTTCAAGTAATATAAAATGGGAATGAATCCCCAAGTGTCGATCTCTTGAGGAACACAGTAAGGTGGAGTTAACGTTAGAGGAGGACTTGAGATTGAAGTCCTAAACGTCGGATGGAATGCGGGGGAGTTGGGTTGGCTTTTGGAAAATAAAATAAAAGCTATCAACTACTCCTATGCAATGCCGCTATGCAAAGCTTCGCTTGGCGGGATGGAGACTAGGCAGGCCTTGAGCGCGCTGCGTCGCAAGGGCGGATGGACGAGAAGGCAAGCGGAATTGAACACTGCAGGCCTTGAGCGCGCTGCTTCGTAAGGCGGGATGGAATACGGGCCGCGATGCCACGCTTCGGTAGGCGGATGGACGAGTAGGCTAATGGATCGAACTATGCAGGCCTTGAGCGCGCTGCTTCGTTAGGCGGGATGGAATACGGGCCGCGATGCCACGCTTCGGTAGGCGGATGGGCGAGTAGGCTAGCGGAATGAGGGTCGTAAGCACCTCTTCGACAAGCACGCCACTAGCAATTGCTAGTGCGGCACCGGACACGGTGGTGGAGTGGAAAAGGGATGGTGGCGCACCTCATAAACACATAAACCACAAAAGCATTTCACAATAATATGAAATATATATAACTAAAAGCAAGTTTAAGTGCTCTTCATCAAAATACACAAGATCTAGCTATTACAACAATCAATAAGAGAAGAATAAGGCAAGAAATCGACCGAATCCGAAGGCTTGTTGAAGATTCACGGTTGGAATCGCCGGGTTGTCAATCCGCGTCCAAGCTCGGTCCACAACTACGTCCGGGGTAGAGAGAGCTGTCACTACTCTCCAATGGACCCGTCTTCTTCGTGTCACGATCCGGTAGAGGTTGCAAACTTCCTCTTGCTTGACGGTAATGGCGGCTAGGTCTTCCTTTGGAGCTCTTGGATGAAGGAGGCGGCCGAGAGGAAACTCCGGCTCAAGATTGGCGTGAAGAGCAAGCCCGGAGCACCTCTATATGGTGGGCGACGGTGGAGGAGCGAGGTCGGACGAACTGGAGCAGAAAACGGCGGAATACGGCGGGGTTCTCTGACCTAAATCGCGAGCAAGGAATTTATAGGCGCTGGAATTAAACAGTGCGCACGGTCAGTGGCGCACGACCAGTGGTCGTGCGCACTAGAATTCGGTGATCGTGCGCTCTGCATGGACGGAACCTGCAAAGACAGAAATTATGAGATAACATGTTCGCACGACCAGTGGCGCACGACCGGTGGTCGTGCGCACTAGAGTTGATGGTCGTGCGCACTACAGCAAACAGAACTCGGAAATTAAATGGTAAGTGCGCACGAGCAGTGGCGCACGACCGGTGGTCGTGCGCACTGGCGTTGGTGGTCATGCGCACTGCACCAAACAGAACTCGTGAAAAAGGGTTAAGTGCACACGATCAGTGGCGCACGACCAGTGGTCGTGCGCAATAGAACCGGTGATCGTGCGCAGTGTTCCTGTGCAGAATTGCACCGGAAACACCTGCACGACTCCTATTCCAGCACAACCACGAATCTAGCCACTGAAAGTGGCACCTAACGGAGCATGAAAACTACTAATGAAGAAAAGCATGAAATCACACCAAAATGGGCCTAGAGGTGCACCTAGCATGGAATATCAAATATAAACAATAACAGGGCTAAAGTGCGGTGAAATGACTAAATAAATGGCCCAGATGAGTCCATAAAAGTGTATATGATCAGGACTCATCACACCCCCAGACTTAACTGTTTGCGCGTCCCGAGCAAACGAATCCGGTGGAGTGTGAAAAAGATAGTTAGCAAAGAAAATTACGCAAGGGAGTACAATGCGAAGTAACAAAAGCATGCAAATAGAGATTTCGTAAAAAGAGATTCTAACTATGCTAACTAATTTACGAAAGTACTAGAGCGTAAATAAAGATTTATCAATACTCAGTTGGTGAATTGTGAAGAATTTGATGATCATGCCCGGTGTGAAAGTAATGAGCCACTAAGGAGGGTGTTGCAAAAGATCGGGATTCGGGAATAACTCCGCTGAAATCCATCAACGTCGGGAACCATACGCTTGCCCGGTCACACTCTCTCCAAAGCGCTAGCAAACTCGCGAGATAAATCAATAGGACTTTTAGGATTATATTGGGGCTTAGGTTGCGGTATGATAATCAAAGGTAAAAATGAAGGCTACGCAACCAACATGAGTCAACGGGACGCTGCACCAAGCAAAACCAAAAACAAAGCTCGTGTGACACACCCCCAGACTTATTGTGAAAACTAGGTGTGCACACGGCCTACTCCACAAATACCAACAGATTTTCTAAAACGCTCGGGAGGATAACTTTTCAATACACTTTTTTTCAGATTTTTATTTCAATACCATATTTTTCTTTTTCTTTTTCTTATCCTCCGGTTGATTCAAAATCAGCAAATAGAGTTTATTTCTCCTTCACAACACGACAATTCCAAACATCACACCAAATCTAAAACATGAGTGCAGATAACAAATACTTGGTTGCGACAGTGGGATAAACTTTAGGCCTTGGTGTATGGAGGAGGAGCTGAACAAAGGGAGTGGTAGGCACAAGTGTTGGGAAGCAAAGGTGAGCGAATAGGATATGGAAAGCGAAGGCTCAATCTAGCCAAAAGGTGGCCTATATCACATTTATCTCAACGAATCGCCCGCACCCATGCTTCAAGAGTCGCTTGGGGCAAGTTCTTAGCCCACGAGAAAGGTAAACCTTCCTCCCGACTCGAGCAACACACAACTAGCGCTCGTATACACACAACACCGGGCTATCACCAATTTCATTCACATTCACCACTTGAGTAGAATAAATCTAAAACTACGCATAAATACTAATCATAAATTAAAAGCATAGAAATAATCTAATTTTACTCAAATTCTATTGTAGCACGCGGATGCGACTAGAACACTGCTCGAGTCAACATTGCGCTCCCAATAGTAATTCCTAAGCTATCATCCCAATTCACATTCCTAACCAAGATAGTTTGTTCAAAACAAAACAAATAGATAAGCACGCGCTCATGTGGGTGCTGTGGTGTGCAATGAAATTAAACAAAACATTTTAAATGAAATCTTCTAGTATGCAGTGCAATAGTGCACGTGAGCGGGTAAACAAACTACTCTCCCCTAGACTTAAACTAAACAATCAGCATAATATATGACAGGAGAATCAAAATAGAGCTAGGGGAAGAGAGTACCCAATGCTCAGCAAGTGAGCATACCAGAAGATTGGTGTTTAAGCTAAAATGAGCTGCAACCTCCGCCATCCAGAAAAAGATACCTGCAGGGGTTAGCTCCGCAAAAACAAAAGAAAAATGACAAACTAAAATAAACTACAGCTAACTAAACATGATTAGAAGAAATAAAAATGCAGAAAAGAAAGATAACTACTGGGGTTATTGTCATCCCAGCACGACTTATTCTAAATTAAAACGGTTCTAGCTAATGGGCCTATGAAAAAGAAAATGCACAGGTAACTGTTCTAATATGCGCATCGGTAGAGGGTACCGATACGGAGACAGAGCAGTCACCCCTCTACCTAAATATAAATACCTGCTCCTCACAGGCAGAGGGAAAAGAAAGTAAGAAGAGGAGGAGGCCTGGTCCTCACTCATCTCACCAAAACTATCCTTGCCCAGCAAGGTATCGTCCACAGCAGGTCCGCAGGAGGAGAAGGCAACGAATGAGGCTTCCTTAATGGAGGAGGGATCAACCTCCTCGCATAAAAGGACACACTCATCATTGACTTGAGCACAAAGCTCCAAGTCCTCCTGAAGTACCTGTGAAGATTCAACCTGCACAGGCTCGGGTGAAGAGGGGGGATCGAGAAATAAACAAGATGAAGAACATAAATGATCAAAAATCGGGGGAGTGGTCCCGGTCTCACTCCCATTAGGTTGGGGAAGTAAAATAATGTTTGCATTGTCATCAATGCTACAAGATTCGGCGGGATCAACAGTGGCCAAGCTAGAGATTTGGGCTTCCTCCACCGGTGCTGAGGAAAACTCCTCTTCACCTAGAAGGTTGTCCTCCTCCATAGGAATAGGCACAATGCTAAGATCAACCGCCTCCTCCTGCGACACATCATCAACAATGTCGTCAGAGACGAGTGTAGTATGCACAATAGGGAGAGGAATAGTGCTCGGATAAAAGTTGAGCACTGATTCCTCACAAAGAATCGAATCCACTAGGGGTGGTGGATGCACATGGAGAATAGGCTCAGCAATGTCGGTGCATAGATCAGTCGCACATCCGGTGACTGTGTCAACGCCATACCCTTCAAGATGTGAAGGTGGCAAGGACACAAAACCGGATGTTGAAGGTGTGCCGCCAGAGGTAGGATTCGGGACGATCCGGATATCCGGCTCGTCATCCTCATCCAATTGGCGATGAAAAGCAGCACAATCCTTCAGGGCGTGATCAGTGCTCCGACAAAATTGGCACTGCCTTGCGGGCTTCTTTGGCACAGCGGGGGCTGGAGCCGAAAAGAAGTATGACGGTAAAGGCTCAGCAGAGTAGCCATAAGACTTACGCGCACCATATGGAGTACTAGACGAAGTCGGTGCTCCATATGCTGGGCTATAAGAATTATGCCTACTATTCTCTGTAGGGCATTCATCACTAGAGTGAGAGGTATCTCTACACCAACGGCAACGGATATTAAGATGTGCCCACATAGTGTAAAAATAAAATGATTCTCAATAAAAACGCTATTGCACAATACTACACCTAACAATGACTACTAAAGCAACCTAAAATAAAACAGGAAAATAGAATACGAAGAAATAAAAACAAAGAAATGCAATTTACAAATGGAAGGGCTTCTCCCTCAGGTTCTCCCTCTCCAGAAAACTCACACGACTGTATTCCCCGGCAACGGCGCCAAAAACTTGATGCGATGATTCGGCAAGTGCACCGATCGTTCAAGTAATATAAAACGAGGAGTAATCCCCAAGTGTCGATCTCTTGAGGAACACAGTAAGGTGGAGTTAACGTTAGAGGAGGACTTGAGATTGAAGTCCTAAACGTCGGATGGAATGCGGGGGAGTTGGGTTGGCTTTTGGAAAATAAAATAAAAGCTATCAACTACTCCTATGCAATGCCGCTATGCAAAGCTTCGCTTGGCGGGATGGAGACTAGGCAGGCCTTGAGCGCGCTGCGTCGCAAGGGCGGATGGACGAGAAGGCAAGCGGAATTGAACACTGCAGGCCTTGAGCGCGCTGCTTTGTAAGGCGGGATGGAATACGGGCCGCGATGCCACGCTTCGGTAGGCGGATGGACGAGTAGGCTAATGGATCGAACTATGCAGGCCTTGAGCGCGCTGCTTCGTTAGGTGGGATGGAATACGGGCCGCGATGCCACGCTTCGGTAGGCGGATGGGCGAGTAGGCTAGCGGAATGAGGGTCGTAAGCACCTCTTCGACAAGCACGCCACTAGCAATTGCTAGTGCGGCACCGGACACGGTGGTGGAGTGGAAAAGGGATGGTGGCGCACCTCATAAACACATAAAACACAAAAGCATTTCACAACAATATGAAATATATATAACTAAAAGCAAGTTTAAGTGCTCTTCATCAAAATACACAAGATCTAGCTATTACAACAATCAATAAGAGAAGAATAAGGCAAGAAATCGACCGAATCCGAAGGCTCGTTGAAGATTCACGGTTGGAATCGCCGGGTTGTCAATCCACGTCCAAGCTCGGTCCACAACTACGTCCGGGGTAGAGAGAGCTGTCACTACTCTCCAATGGACCCGTCTTCTTCGTGTCACGATCCGGTAGAGGTTGTAAACTTCCTCTTGCTTGACGGTAATGGCGGCTAGGTCTTCCTTTGGAGCTCTTGGATGAAGGAGGCGGCTGAGAGGAAACTCCGGCTCAAGATTGGCGTGAAGAGCAAGCCCGGAGCACCTCTATATGGTGGGCGACGGTGGAGGAGCGAGGTCGGACGAACTGGAGCAGAAAACGGCGGAATACGGCGGGGTTCTCTGACCTAAATCGCGAGCAGGGAATTTATAGGCGCTGGAATTAAACAGTGCGCACGGTCAGTGGCGCACGACCAGTGGTCGTGCGCACTAGAATTCGGTGATCGTGCGCTCTGCCTGGACGGAACCTGCAAAGAAAGAAATTATGAGATAACATGTTCGCACGACCAGTGGCGCACGACCGGTGGTCGTGCGCACTGGAGTTGATGGTCGTGCGCACTACAGCAAACAGAACTCGGAAATTAAATGGTAAGTGCGCACGAGCAGTGGCACACGACCGGTGGTCGTGCGCACTGGCGTTGGTGGTCGTGCGCACTGCACCAAACAGAACTCGTGAAAAAGGGTTAAGTGCACACGATCAGTGGCGCACGACCAGTGGTCGTGCGCAATAGAACCGGTGATCGTGCGCAGTGTTCCTGTGCAGAATTGCACCGGAAACACCTGCACGACTCCTATTCCAGCACAACCACGAATCTAGCCACTGAAAGTGGCACCTAACGGAGCATGAAAACTACTAATGAAGAAAAGCATGAAATCACACCAAAATGGGCCTAGAGGTGCACCTAGCATGGAATATCAAATATAAACAATAACAGGGCTAAAGTGCGGTGAAATGACTAAATAAATGGCCCAGATGAGTCCATAAAAGTGTATATGATCAGGACTCATCACTGGCGCACGATCACTGGTCGTGCTTGAAGAGGGAAATGGTCGTGCGCACTGTCCGAGACAGAACTCGATTCTCTTCTGAATTAACGCACGATCGCTGGCGCACGATCACTGGTCGTGCGCGAAGAGGGAAATGGTCGTGCGCTAAGAGCAGAAAGGGAAGATTTAGTCTGCTTCAAGTGCAGCACTACCACTCCGCCTACTTCGCTGAACCACGATTTTTGGGGTGTTACAACTCCACCCCCCTTAAAAGAATTTCGTCCCGAAATTTATAAAACAGAACTAGCAAGAAATTCAGCTATAAATTACCTGAGAGAAATAGCTCGGGGTACTCCGCAAGCATCGCTTGCTCTCTCTCCCAAGAGAGCTCCTCTCGACCGCAATTATCCCACCGGACTTTTACCATCCGAATGGACTTGTTCCGCAGCTGCTTTACTTCGGTATCTTCGATGCGTAAGGGCTTGACCTTCGTCGACAGCCCACTATCAACCGGAACTTTGCCGACCGCAACGATATAAGTAGGCTCTTGCACTGTCTTCCTCAACACTGAAATGTGAAACACGTCGTGTAGACCGCTCAGCTCTGCAGATTGTGCAAGCCGATAAGCCGCATCACCAACACGCTCCACGATCTCAAACGGTCCTAAGTACCTTGGACTGAGCTTTTTCAAGCGTCGGATCCTTGATACCCCTTTGCACGATTTGATCTTCAAGTAAACCCGGTCACCGACGGCAAACTCTAGGTTCCTATGCTTGGCATTGAAATACTTTGCTTGCCTATCCTGGGCAACCAATAGCCTTTCACGTATAGTCCGGATCGTCGAAGTTGCTTCTTCAACATCCTTTCGCTTCAATAGCTTAGTATCGCCCGTTTCCGCCCAAGACAACGGCGTACGACACTTCATACCATAGAGGGCTTCGAAGGGAGCCATCTTTATACTGGCTTGATAGCTATTATTGTAGGCGAACTCGATCATGTAGAGATGATCTTCCCACCTCTTTCCAAAATCTAGAGCGCACATTCGGAGCATATCCTCCATAGTCCTGTTGGTTCTCTCGGTCTGTCCATCCGTTTGCGGGTGGAAGGTCGTGCTGAACTTCAATTTCGTGCCCAACAGTTCATGGATAAGCCTCCAATCTTTCGATGTGAAATGCCCGTCACGATCGCTGACGATGCTACGAGGGATACCGTGCAGTCTCACAACACTATCAACATAGAGCTTTGCTAGCTTCTCTACAGAATCATCCTTCCGGTTCGGAATGAAGTGTAATACCTTCGTCAAACGGTCCACGATCACCCAGATGGCGTCGTTTCCATGCTGCGATCTCGGCAATCCGTGCACGAAATCCATCGAAATATCATCAAACTTCCATTCTGGAATCGGCAAGGACTTCAGAAACCCATCGGGACGTTGACATTCCGCTTTCACCAACACGCAAGTATGACACTTGGCCACGTAAAGGGCAATGTCTTTCTTCATACTCGGCCAGCAGAAAAGCTTTTTCATATCCATAAACATTTTAGTGCTCCCCGGGTGGATTGAGTACTTGGTATGATGAGCCTCGTACATCAACTCCGCCCGTAGAGTGCCAACGTTTGGGATGCACAACCTTTCCTGTTTCCACATAAGGTCGTCTTCGAAGGAGAAATCAGCGTTTAACCCCTCAACGGTTTCCGCCTTATAGCGTTTCATGCTCTCGTCCAGCTCCAATGCTTGTCGAACTCGGTCGGCAAGGTCGTATTGAACCTCCATCCAGTTCAAGCATGTTGAAGTAGATGTTCTCCTATCAATGCAAATGATCTCCATTTCTTCCAGCTCGCGGATTAGACGCTCATCGTGCATCAAAATCCAATTTGCTTGAGCGGGAGCCCGACGACTCAGCGCGTCCGCTACTACGTTTCCCTTACCGGGAGTATAATTGATGTCGAAGGTGTAGTCCCCAAGGAACTCCATCCACCTCCTTTGACGCATATTCAACTCCCTTTGATCCAGCAAGTACTTGAGGCTCTTGTGGTCGGTAAAGATATCGATCTTCACGCCATATAAATAATGCCTCCAAAGCTTAAGAGCAAATACCACGGCCGCTAGCTCCAAATCATGGACCGGGTAATTCCTCTCATGAACCTTCAGTTGCCGGGAGCCGTATGCAATTACCTTCCCGAACTGCACTAGGACACAACCCAAACCACTTCCTGAGGCGTCGCTATAAATTTCGTAGCCTTCCGTACCTTGTGGCGAGCATAGAATGGGCGCCGTGGTCAGACGGCTCTTCAGTTCTTCAAAAGCTCGTGCGCACTCGGGCGACCAAACGAACTTATGATCCTTCCTAGTCAGTTTTGTGAGAGGAAGTGCGATCCTCGAGAAGTTTTCCACAAAGCGCCTATAATAGCCGGCAAGTCCTAAGAAACTTCGGACTTCCGCTACGTTTTTCAACAAAGGCCACGCTTGGATCGCTTCTATCTTCGACGGATCTACCGCAATTCCATCTCCACTAACGACGTGACCAAGGAATGCTACTGACGGTAGCCAAAACTCGCAGTTGGAGAACTTGGCATAGAGCTGACTCCTCCTCAAGGTGCTCAGAACGGCGTGCAGATGCCCTACATGCTCCTCTCCCGATTGAGAGTATACCAAAATGTCGTCGATAAAGACGATCACAAATTGATCCAAATACTCACGGAACGTCCTGTTCATTAAGTCCATGAATACCGACGGTGCATTGGACAGACCGAACGGCATCACCGTGAACTCATAGTGCCCAAAGCGGGTACTGAACGCTGTTTTTGGAATGTCACATTCCCTTATCCGCAGTTGGTAATAGCCGGACCTTAGGTCCAGCTTGGAGTAAACCGCCGACCCCACCAATTGGTCGAATAGATCATCGATTCTTGGAATCGGATATCGGTTCTTCTCGGTCAACTTGTTTAGCTCTCGATAATCAATACATAGACGCAAGCTCCCGTCCTTCTTTTTCACAAAGAGGACCGGTGCACTCCAAGGCGATGAACTTGGACGTACGTAGCCTTGCTCTAGCAGCTCTTGCAATTGAACCTTCAGCTCTGCCAATTCCTTTGTCGCTATCCGGTACGGTGAGCGGGCCACAGGTTTGGCACCTGGCAGCAACTCGATACAGAAATCAATCTCCCGCTGAGGCGGAGCCCCAGTGAGTTCGTTAGGAAACACGTCGGCGTACTCCGCTACAACTGGGACATCACATAACCTGGGCATTGGCTCTGAAGTCTCCAACAAGGTGAAGAACAACTCGGCGCCTTTTCTCACCGCCTTAACCACCTCGAGAGCAGACATCAGCGTCTTGCTCGCTCCTCGCATACTGGCGAACATGGTTTCCCCTTCGGTGTCCGTTCCCAGAGTGATCTCCTTTGTATTGCAATCTATGCATGCCCGCTGCTCCGAGAGCCAGTCCATGCCGAAGATCACATCAAATTCAGCTAATGGTAATAACGACGCTTCCAAGTCGAAATCCTGACTTCCGATCCGCACCTTCACACGGCTCTTCCTATCCGCACTCATTCGAGATCCATTGGGTAGCACTACTTCCAATCTATCCTCTACGAAGGTAGACGGCACTCCGATTCGCACAACGAAGTCCTCGGACAGAAAAGAGTGCGATGCACCCGTATCAAATAGAGCTCTCGCCGGATAGTTGAAAATTAGGACGAAACCTAATTGCACACAAATAAAGCATATAGTCGTACCACAGTATGAATTATATATATAGCTGAAAAAGCTAACTTCTAATTCGTACCTGTGACGACATCAGTTTGTCGTATAGCTTCTTGTTGGCCAAGCGAATAGACTCTCGACTGAGTCGGAATGTGCTGGGAAGCCAAAGACTCCGCAGCTTTACCCTTTTCGGCAGCACGAGCATAATCCACCGCTCGATTACCAGCCTTCGGGGGACCACTTCGACACACCGCAGCTTTGTGTCCCACCTTCCCGCAGGTGAAACACGTAATAGGAGTCCGCGCGGTCGTGGCTCCCGAAACATTTGAAGGAGCTGGTTCCGCCTGTTTGAACTTCCTTTTGTTCCTTCTGAAATCCGACTTGGACTGAGAGGCCGGCGCTTGAAACTCAGGTTTCTTTACAACACCCCTTGCTTGTACCCTCTTCATGTCCAACTCCAAAGATCTGGCAGTTTGCACCATCACTTGGAAGCCAAACGTCATAGGGCCTGCAAGGAGCAGCCTCAACTCGTCCCGAAGCCCTTCATAGAACTTATTTGTCTTTGTCTCCTCATCATCCACCAAGGACCCCGCATAGCGACTCAGTCTGGTAAACTCATGCAAGTAATCGTCAACGGAGCGATCACCTTGTGTCAACCTCAAGAACTGGTTTTGCAACGCAATGCGCTGGGCAGAGGGGATAAACCTTTGGAGGAACGACTTTGAAAACTAAGCCATTGTGATTTCAGTAATATCTCTACCGCAGAACTTATGCAGCTCCTGCTCTTCCCACCACAGCACAGCCTCTCCATCAAGAAGGAAAGTGGCTAAGGTGACCATCATGGCATCGTCCGTCGCTGTCGCCCTCAGAGTTCTTCTAACTCTTGACAACCAGTCTTCTGCCTCCGTTGGGGACTCAGATCCCGAGAAGGTAGGAGGATTAAAGCTCAGGAAATGCTTTAATTGCTGGTCACGCGCTCGCCCTGCAACTACTTGCGTAACTTGAGGTTCCACCCTCGGCGCTACCGCAGGTTCTACTGCAGCTACAGGCACAGGGGCCTCCACCCTTGGTTCCGCCGCAGGTTCCACTGCAGCAACAGCCTCAGGGGCCACATCCGGAGTAGGAGTAGCAGGCTGGACTAGCCTTTGGGGTTGAGTGTTGATCATCGCGAAGACCGCTTCTGCGACTAATTTGATCATTTCAGCAGAAGGAGTGGTCGCTGGCACTTCAGCCGACCCACTACTTTCAGCGGTGTTACGGGGTCGAGACTGCCCCGCAGCACTTCTAGTCACCTATAATCATGCAAAGCACAATTTAGTGACCCAAAACATATCAAACATCAATCATGGGACGCTCAGGTTCCGCAATGAAGTATGTTTTCTTTTCATTCCTAAGTGGACATTCTTATTAGTTTTTGTCGTTTTAAGTGAATGCACAACCCGTGCGCACCACCCCTTAAAAGGAATTCGTCCCGAATTCGCTGAACTACGGATCGACGCCTTAAGTCCGATACCAAATTGTAACATCCTGCCAGTACGAAGAGTATAACAGCAGGTCCGGCCGGGACCCCACGCCATACAAACCACACTAGCTAGGAGTTAAAAGGTGATAACCAGAAAAGTAACAACTAAACGAGAGTACAAAACGTAAGCGGAAGCATTAATTAAACCACTCAAATAGAACTGTCCACTATCATAGGAATGTATCCTGAATAAGAGTTACGGCCTTAAGGCCTTACATTCATCCAATGCACAAAACTCCATAAGCATACATCGGCACGCAGGCCGGCCATACATGAATAACAGGAAAAGGGCTGGCCTTCGAGGGCCAACATTGCAAAGGGCCATCACCCGCTATTTCCCGCTAGGCTCACCTGCACCTGCTTAAGAACATTCCACCAAGCGGTGGCAAACAAAGTAACGGTCAGCACAGCTGACCAAATTATAACGACCCCACCCCTTTTCCGGGGTGGCGGAGCTTCTACCCTGCAAGCAAGCCATACTAGCACAAGTACTAAATATAAAGAAAGTGCAAACTACACAAGGTGAGGTTTCAAGCACAATCAATCTTCTAAGTTGAGCATCAAAAGAGAGGGGAACCTAGGTATGCACATGATGTTGGTTGGGTTCACCCGAAGGTTCCCCACAACCGCCTAAGCAATCGCATGAGGCTAATCATAACATCCATTTCACAAAACACTCCACCGTAAGGGCCACAACCTTGGGTGGAAACAAGAGCTTTTGGTCGGTCTAGGTATGACACCTTCCACGACCTCTCCCATGATCACACGGCTTTCCTGAGGAAGGGACCTCTTACCGATCTGCATGGAAACGGGTTCGGTTTAGCTTTGCCCGTGCTCTAATCGTCGTGATCTATCGCACGACGCGGGTACGGCTTCGCCTCGGCCCGTAAGGGTTTAGCACTTTCAAGTGCTATACTAATTATACGCTACGCACCTAACCCCTTCACAAGGATCTAGGTTTCACGAATACTCAACAAGGGAGGTGCAATACGCTCCGCATCAATTTCGTGGTGAAGGTTTGCCTTCAACCAATCTCAAAGCATGGGGCTTTCGTTAGCATCTTCACAAGACGCCTATACTTATTTCCCGCACTACTATAGATGATTTCACGGAGTCATTCTCCGGCACGCATTCTAGGCCTAACCTAAATGCAACGTCGCAAATCAAGCATCACCGATTCGGGCTCACGGCCACGAATAGGCTTCACACAAAATGCCTAAATCCGCACGACTACCGGATTTTCTACATGCAATAATGCCGGGGACGGACACAATCTACCCAGAGTTCCGAAGAACTTGAGGAAATCCTACACTTCACCCATTTGGTGAAAGGGATACCTCATGCAAACATAGGAAGAGGAATGAAAGGACAAATACAAGTCCAAAGTTCGGGAGGAAGAATCGTTACCCTAGACGCGTTCTTTTTCGCCATAGATCCGAGATTCTACACGGAGAGAAACGACCGCACCGGGCTGCACTCTCCAAATCTGGAAACGGCTCGCGAAACGGAGCTCCGGAGCTCCGTCAATGGCGGGATCTACCTTCTTCTTCCTTGGCTCCTCCTTCTTTCTCTAGGGTTTGGAGAGAGAATGGCTTAGAGAATATGAGGGTTTAACCCCCTCTCATCAGCCCTAAAGGTCTCCCGCAACTAAACCTAGCCGTTGGATCAATTTCCAAAAGATTTGGACGGTCCGATCTTCTTCTCCGCTCAAAATCGCGGAACAGAATAAACAGGGCGCATGATCACTGGTCGTGCGCGAAGAGGGAAATGATCGTGCGCACTGTCCGAGACAGAACTCGATTCTCTTCTGAATTAACGCACGATCGCTGGCGCACGATCACTGGTCGTGCGCGAAGAGGGAAATGGTCGTGCGCTAAGAGCAGAAAGGGAAGATTTAGTCTGCTTCAAGTGCAGCACTACCACTCCGCCTACTTCGCTGAACCACGATTTTTGGGGTGTTACAACTCCACCCCCCTTAAAAGAATTTCGTCCCGAAATTTATAAAACAGAAATAGCAAGAAATTCAGCTATAAATTACCTGAGAGAAATAGCTCGGGGTACTCCGCAAGCATCGCTTGCTCTCTCTCCCAAGAGAGCTCCTCTCGACCGCAATTATCCCACCGGACTTTTACCATCCGAATGGACTTGTTCCGCATCTGCTTTACTTCGGTATCTTCGATGCGTAAGGGCTTGACCTTCGTCGACAACCCACTATCAACCGGAACTTTGCCGACCGCAACGATATGAGTAGGCTCTTGCACTGCCTTCCTCAACACTGAAATGTGAAACACGTCGTGCAGACCGCTCAGCTCTGCAGATAGTGCAAGCCGATAAGCCGCATCACCAACACGCTCCACGATCTCAAACGGTCCTAAGTACCTTGTACTGAGCTTTTTCAAGCGTCGGATCCTTGATACCCCTTTGCACGGTTTGATCTTCAAGTAAACCCGATCACCGACGGCAAACTCTAGGTTCCTATGCTTGGCATTGAAATACTTTGCTTGCCTATCCTGGGCAACCAATAGCCTTTCACGTATAGTCCGGATCGTCGAAGTTGCTTCTTCAACATCCTTTCGCTTCAATAGCTTAGTATCGCCCGTTTCCGCCCAAGACAACGGCGTACGACACTTCTTACCATAGAGGGCTTCGAAGGGAGCCATCTTTATACTGGCTTGATAGCTATTATTGTAGGCGAACTCGATCATGTAGAGATGATCTTCCCACCTCTTTCCAAAATCTAGAGCGCACATTCGGAGCATATCCTCCATAGTCCTGTTGGTTCTCTCGGTCTGTCCATCCGTTTGCGGGTGGAAGGCCGTGCTGAACTTCAATTTCGTGCCCAACAGTTCATGGATAAGCCTCCAATCTTTCGATGTGAAACGCCCGTCACGATCGCTGACGATGCTACGAGAGATACCGTGCAGTCTCACAACACTATCAACATAGAGCTTTGCTAGCTTCTCTACAGAATCATCCTTCTGGTTTGGAATGAAGTGTGATACCTTCGTCAAACGGTCCACGATCACCCAGATGGCGTCGTTTCCATGCTGCGATCTCGGCAATCCGTGCACGAAATCCATCGAAATATCATCAAACTTCCATTCCGGAATCGGCAAGGACTTCAGAAACCCATCGGGACGTTGACATTCCGCTTTCACCAACGCGCAAGTATGACACTTGGCCACGTAAAGGGCAATGTCTTTCTTCATACTCGGCCACCAGAAAAGCTTCTTCATATCCATAAACATTTTAGTGCTCCCCGGGTGGATTGAGTACTTGGTATGATGAGCCTCGTACATCAACTCCGCCCGTAGAGTGCCAACGTTTGGGATGCACAACCTTTCCTGTTTCCACATAAGGTCGTCTTCGAAGGAGAAATCAGCGTTTAACCCCTCAACGGTTTCCGCCTTATAGCGTTTCATGCTCTCGTCCAGCTCCAATGCTTGTCGAACTCGGTCGGCAAGGTCGTATTGAACCTCCATCCAGTTCAAGCATGTTGAAGTAGACGTTCTCCTATCAATGCAAATGATCTCCATTTCTTCCAGCTCGCGGATTAGACGCTCATCGTGCATCAAAATCCAATTTGCTTGAGCGGGAGCCCGACGACTCAGCGCGTCCGCTACTACGTTTCCCTTACCGGGAGTATAATTGATGTCGAAGGTGTAGTCCCCAAGGAACTCCATCCACCTCCTTTGACTCATATTCAACTCCCTTTGATCCAGCAAGTACTTGAGGCTCTTGTGGTCGGTAAAGATATCGATCTTCACGCCATATAAATAATGCCTCCAAACCTTAAGAGCAAATACCACGGCCGCTAGCTCCAAATCATGGACCGGGAAATTCCTCTCATGAACCTTCAGTTGCCGGGAGCCGTAGGCAATTACCTTCCCGAACTGCACTAGGACACAACCCAAACCACTTCCTGAGGCGTTGCTATAAATTTCGTAGCCTTCCGTACCTTGTGGCGAGCATAGAATGGGCGCCGTGGTCAGACGGCTCTTCAGTTCTTCAAAAGCTCGTGCGCACTCGGGCGACCAAACGAACTTATGATCCTTCCTAGTCAGTTTTGTGAGAGGAAGTGTGATCCTCGAGAAGTTTTCCACAAAGCGCCTATAATAGCCGGCAAGTCCTAAGAAACTTCGGACTTCCGCTACGTTTTTCAACAAAGGCCACGCTCGGATCGCTTCTATCTTCGACGGATCTACCGCAATTCCATCTCCACTAACGACGTGACCAAGGAATGCTACTGACGGTAGCCAAAACTCACACTTGGAGAACTTGGCATAGAGCTGACTCGTCCTCAAGGTGCTCAGAACGGCGTGCAGATGCCCTACATGCTCCTCTCCCGATTGAGAGTATACCAAAATGTCGTCGATAAAGATGATCACAAATTGATCCAAATACTCACGGAACGTCCTGTTCATTAAGTCCATGAATACCGACGGTGCATTGGACAGACCGAACGGCATCACCGTGAACTCATAGTGCCCAAAGCGGGTACTGAACGCTGTTTTTGGAATGTCACATTCCCTTATCCGCAGTTGGTAATAGCCGGACCTTAGGTCCAGCTTGGAGTAAACCGTCGACCCCACCAATTGGTCGAATAGATCATCGATTCTTGGAATCGGATATCGGTTCTTCTCGGTCAACTTGTTTAGCTCTCGATAATCAATACATAGACGCAAGCTCCCGTCCTTCTTTTTCACAAAGAGGACCGGTGCACTCCAAGGCGATGAACTTGGACGTACGTAGCCTTGCTCTAGCAGCTCTTGCAATTGAACCTTCAGCTCTGCCAATTCCTTTGGCGCTATCCGGTACGGTGAGCGGGCCACAGGTTTGGCACCTGGCACCAACTCGATACAGAAATCAATCTCCCGCTGAGGCGGAGCCCCAGAGAGTTCGTTAGGAAACACGTCGGCGTACTCCGCTACAACTGGGACATCACATAACCTGGGCATTGGCTCTGAAGTCTCCAACAAGGTGAAGAACAACTCGGCGTCTTTTCTCACCGCCTTAACCACCTGGAGAGCAGACATCAGCGTCTTGCTCGCTCCTCGCATACCGGCGAACATGGTTTCTCCTTCGGTGTCCGTTTCCAGAGTGATCTCCTTTGTATTGCAATCTATGCATGCCCGCTGCTCCGAGAGCCAGTCCATGCCGAAGATCACATCAAATTCAGCTAATGGTAATAACGACGCTTCCAAGTCGAAATCCTGACTTCCGATCCGCACCTTCACACGGCTCTTCCTATCCGCACTCATTCGAGATCCATTGGGTAGCACTACTTCCAATCTATCCTCTACGAAGGTAGACGGCACTCCGATTCGCACAACGAAGTCCTCGGACAGAAAAGAGTGCGATGCACCCGTATCAAATAGAGCTCTCGCCGGATAGTTGAAAATTAGGACGAAACCTAATTGCACACAAATAAAGCATATAGTCGTACCACAGTATGAATTATATATATAGCTGAAAAAGCTAACTTCTAATTCGTACCTGTGACAACATCAGTTTGTCGTATAGCTTCTTGTTGGCCAAGCGAATAGACTCTCGGCTGAGTCGGAATGTGCTGGGAAGCCGAAGACTCCGCAGCTTTACCCTTTTCGGCAGCACGAGCATAATCCACCGCTCGATTACCAGCCTTCGGGGGACCACTTCGACACACCGCAGCTTTGTGTCCCACCTTCCCGCAGGTGAAACACGTAATAGGAGTCCGCGCGGTCGTGGCTCCCGAAACATTTGAAGGAGCTGGTTCCGCCTGTTTGAACTTCCTTTTGTTCCTTCTGAAATCCGACTTGGACTGAGAGGCCGGCGCATGAAACTCAGGTTTCTTTACAACACCCCTTGCTTGTACCCTCTTCATGTCCAACTCCAAAGATCTGGCAGTTTGCACCATCACTTGGAAGCCAAACGTCATAGGGCCTGCAAGGAGCAGCCTCAACTCATCCCGAAGCCCTTCATAGAACTTATTTGTCTTTGTCTCCTCATCCTCCACCAAGGACCCTGCATAGCGACTCAGTCTGGTAAACTCATGCAAGTAATCGTCAATGGAGCGATCACCTTGTGTCAACCTCAAGAACTGGTTTTGCAACGCAATGCGCTGGGCAGAGGGGATAAACCTTTGGAGGAACGACTTTGAAAACTCAGCCATTGTGATTTCAGTAATATCTCAACCGCAGAACTTATGCAGCTCCTGCTCTTCCCACCACAGCACAGCCTCTCCATCAAGAAGGAAAGTGGCTAAGGTGACCATCATGGCTTCGTCCGTCGCTGTCGCCCTCAGAGTTCTTCTAACTCTTGACAACCAGTCTTCTGCCTCCGTTGGGGACTCAGATCCCGAGAAGGTAGGAGGATTAAAGCTCAGGAAATGCTTTAATTGCTGGTCACGCGCTCGCCCTGCAACTACTTGCGTAACTTGAGGTTCCACCCTCGGCGCTACCGCAGGTTCTACTGCAGCTACAGGCACAGGGGCCTCCACCCTTGGTTCCGCCGCAGGTTCCACTGCAGCAACAGCCTCAGGGGCCACATCCAGAGTAGGAGTAGCAGGCTGGACTAGCCTTTGGGGTTGAGCGTTGATCATCGCGAAGACCGCTTCTGCGACTAATTTGATCATTTCAGCAGAAGGAGTGGTCGCTGGCACTTCAGCCGACCCACTACTTTCAACGGTGTTACGGGGTCGAGACTGCCCCGCAGCACTTCTAGTCACCTATAATCATGCAAAGCACAATTTAGTGACCCAAAACATATCAAACATCAATCATGGGACGCTCAGGTTCCGCAAACAAGTATGTTTTCTTTTCATTCCTAAGTGGACATTCTTATTAGTTTTTGTCGTTTTAGGTGAATGCACAACCCGTGCGCACCACCCCTTAAAAGGAATTCGTCCCGAATTCGCTGAACTACGGATCGACGCCTTAAGTCCGATACCAAATTGTAACATCCTGCCAGTACGAAGAGTATAACAGCAGGTCCGGCCGGGACCCCACGCCATACAAACCACACTAGCTAGGAGTTAAAAGGTGATAACCAGAAAAGTAACAACTAAACGAGAGTACAAAACATAAGCGGAAGCATTAATTAAACCACTCAAATAGAACTGTCGACTATCATAGGAATGTATCCTGAATAAGAGTTACGGCCTTAAGGCCTTACATTCATCCAATGCACAAAACTCCATAAGCATACATCGGCACGCAGGCCGGCCATACATGAATAACAGGAAAAGGGCTGGCCTTCGAGGGCCAACATTGCAAAGGGCCATCGCCCGCTATTTCCTGCTAGGCTCACCTGCACCTGCATAAGAACATTCCACCAAGCGGTGGCAAACAAAGTAACGGTCAGCACAGCTGACCAAATTATAACAACCCCACCCATTTTCCGGGGTGGCGGAGCTTCTACCCTGCAAGCAAGCCATACTAGCACAAGTACTAAATATAAAGAAAGTGCAAACTACACAAGGTGAGGTGTCAAGCACAATCAATCTTCTAGGTTGAGCATCAAAAGAGAGGGGAACCTAGGTATGCACATGATGTTGGTTGGGTTCACCCGAAGGTTCCCCACAACCGCCTAAGCAATCGCATGAGGCTAATCATAACATCCATTTCACAAAACACTCCACCGTAAGGGCCACAACCTTGGGTGGAAACAAGAGCTTTTGGTCAGTCTAGGTATGACACCTTCCACGACCTCTCCCATGATCACATGGCTTTCCTGAGGAAGGGACCTCTTACCGATCTGCATGGAAACGGGTTCGGTTTAGCTTTGCCCGTGCTCTAATCGTCGCGATCTATCGCACGACGCGGGTACGGCTTCGCCTCAGCCCGTAAGGGTTTAGCACTTTCAAGTGCTACACTAATTATACGCTACGCACCTAACCCCTTCACAAGGATCTAGGTTTCACGAATACTCAACAAGGGAGGTGCAATACGCTCCGCATCAATTTCGTGGTGAAGGTTTGCCTTCAACCAATCTCAAAGCATGGGGATTTCGTTAGCATCTTCACAAGACGCCTATACTTATTTCCCGCACTACTATAGATGATTTCACGGAGTCATTCTCCGGCACGCATTCTAGGCCTAACCTAAATGCAACATCGCAAATCAAGCATCACCGATTCGGGCTCACGGCCACGAATAGGCTTCACACAAAATGCCTAAATCCGCACGACTACCGGATTTTCTACATGCAATAATGCCGGGGACGGACACAATCTACCCGGAGTTCCGAAGAACTTGAGGAAATCCTACACTTCACCCATTTGGTGAAAGGGATACCTCATGCAAACATAGGAAGAGGAATGAAAGGACAAATACAAGTCCAAAGTTCGGGAGGAAGAATCGTTACCCTAGACGCGTTCTTTTCGCCATAGATCCGAGATTCTACACGGAGTGAAACGACCGCACCGGGCTGCACTCTCCAAATCTGGAAACAGCTCGCGAAACGGAGCTCCGGAGCTCCGTCAATGGCGGGATCTACCTTCTTCTTCCTTGGCTCCTCCTTCTTTCTCTAGGGTTTGGAGAGAGAATGGCTTAGAGAATATGAGGGTTTAACCCCCTCTCATCAGCCCTAAAGGTCCGATCTTCTTCTCCGCTCAAAATTGCGAAACAGAATAAACAGGGCGCACGATCGCTGGCGCACGATCACTGGTCGTGCGCGAAGAGGGAAATGGTCGTGCGCACTGTCTGAGACAGAACTCGATTCTCTTCTGAATTAACGCACGATCGCTGGCGCACGATCACTGGTCGTGCGCGAAGAGGGAAATGGTCGTGCGCTAAGAGCAGAAAGGGAAGATTTAGCCTGCTTCAAGTGCAGCACTACCACTCCGCCTACTTCGCTGAACCATGATTTTTGGGGTGTTACATCTTAGCCCGCGCCATTTCTGAAGTGCGAATGAACCTCTGGGATGGCTACTACTTATAAGGGCCAACGATCTGCAAATAGTAAAATCATGCGGCTGATACGTTGTATAACCGCGCGGTTAGAAACCTGCATAACAAGCTTAACAAAGGGGCACAACAAAGGGAATATTTATAACACTGGCCGCGCAGTCGGTAACCTACATCATCATATTAATTAGGTTCAAGGAAAAAAGCTTCAAGCATACATCACAGGTCGCGCGACCTGTCAAGCAGTTCGGATAACATTTAAGAGATTCAAAGGCACAGACAGCAAACATTCAAAACCAATCCGCACGGGTTACACAAACGTTAAAAGATTGTTATCAAATAAATATCCGGCAAACAGATTATCCGAATAATATTACACATTGTTCATTAAGACCGCTCACGGTCGACTATTCTCAACGGAAGGGTCTTCACGATGAAGCCGAGCGACTTGATCACTGGTTTGAATAAGGAGGCTATAAATCTGGCTTGAATGATAATGAAGATGATTAATCATACTATGAAGCCGCCCGCCATCCACTCTACCCGCGCAGCAGAAATCACGTGAGTAGGAATTCTAGCGGCTTCATCGATCATAGGATCGGCCGCCCTAACTGGGGGAGGATCTAAGGTCGCTCCAACAGTCGGACGGCTTGATAGTTGCACCCTCTGATCATTCACAGGTCGTCGGCTTCCGCCGGTTTCCCTGGTCAAGCGCAGATATTTCTCTTGATAATAACGGCAATCACTATCAAGCTTTGAAATCGTTTTCTTCTCTTTCTCAAGCCGCGCGGTCAGCGTATGGCTCTCATCTTCCGGACCTTCTTCGCTATCCGCTTTGCCGCTGTCTCGGTTCTCTTCCTTTTCTTCTTACCCACCGGCGGAATTACTGTAGAGCCAGGGGGTGCGGCCGCGCCCCCTGAAAAATTTCCCGCGTGGAAGAATAGACAGCGGTTCCTTAAGAACCGCTGTCTATTTTCGGGGCGGACCCAGTTCGATTTATTTAGCGAGACACGCTCGGGCTATAAGGGGAATCAAGTTCTCTGTCCGCATTTCGGCAAGACCTAAAATCCCGCCGCTTCCTCCGTCCTCCCGTCCCAGTTTCTTTCCCTCCTCGACTCATCGTCGTTCTACTCGCGAAGAAGACCTCTCGCCTCTCGGTGTCTACTCTCGGCATCTCCCTACTCCGGTCTCCGGCTACTCGTCTCCGGTTTCACAACCTGGACGAAGCGTCGAAGGCGATTTGAAGCTCTGAACCATCGTCCACGACTCCACGTCTCCACCGGACCACCAGTACTTTGATCTTGTTTCTCCCGTCTCCAACGAGTCAACGACCAGCGGTGGTTGTGTTTCCCGAGCAGAGGAGCAGATTGCAGACCTTGGTATCGTTTCTCAAATCCTAAACCTGTCCCAGTTCTGAATATGATCTCGTTTCTCATTCTCGTTCTCACTTCTCATTCTTGTTTCTAACATGAACTGATGTCTGTTTTTGTGATATACTGATATTGATCTAATGATCTCGTTTCTCAAATCTCACTGCAAGTTTATTTTTCTGTTACAAATTTCCTAAAAAAAATTTAACTTTTTGTTGCAAATCTCAAATCTAACGACTCCATTTTTGGTCACAATTGCTAATCAGTAACTTAACAAATGGACAACTTAGCAATTAGCATAATTCCTTAGTTTTTGTAGGATCTTGCAAAATTGTCCAAATTAGGTTTACTCCTGTTTTAGGTTTCATGTTATTAGAATGTATCAAGTGTTTCTTTAAGAAATGCACCTGAAAATCTGAAGCTAACATCACCACAAATTCAAAAAGAAATTGTGAGTGTTATTGCTTGTGAAATTAGAGAAAATTTAATTTTGGAAATTGGTGAAGAACCTTTTTCAATTTTAATTGATGAGTCAAGGGATATTTCATTTAAAGAACAAATGGCTATTATTTTTCGATATATGGATAAAAAGGGATGTGTTATAGAATGTTTCTTTGCTATTATCCATGTCAGTGACACAACTGCTTTATCATTAAAAACAGCATTAGACATGCTTTTCTCCACTCATGGATTATCTATTTCAAGGCTAAGAGGGCAGGGATATGACGGAGCCAGTAATATGCAGGGTATTTCTAATGGCCTTAAAAGTTTAATACTGAGGGAAAATGAATCTGCTTATTATGTACATTGTTTTGCTCATCAGTTACAACTAGCATTAATTGGAGTAGCAAATAATGATTGTCAAATTGCAATGTTATTTTCTTTGATGACCAGTATTTCTAATATTGTTGGAGCATCATGTCAAAGAAGAGATAGTCTTCGAGAAAAAGAAGTTGCTAGAATCACAGCAGGACTGAGTAGTGGGGAAATCTCTAGTGGACATGGTTTAAATCAAGAAACTAATATCAAGAGAGCAGGTGATACTCGTTGGAGTTCACATTATAATTCAATCTTAAGCTTGATACTCATGTTTTCTTCCGTTGTAGATGTGCTTGATGATATTCGATTGAGTGGCACAGATTTTAAAAAAAGATCTAAAGCATCTTCTATTCTTACTTTTGTGCAAACTTACGAATTTGTTTTCAATTTACATATGATGAAAACTATTCTAGGAATGACAAATGATTTGTCACAAGCTCTACAAAAGAAAGATCAGAATATTGTTAATGCTATGCATTTGGTAAAGATAACAAAGGCTCAACTACAGATGTTCAGGGACAGTGGATGGGAAAGTCTGATAACAGAAGTGAATCTATTTTGTTCCAAACATCAAATAGAAACTTTGGATATGAATGCTTTATTTCGAGCTTTGGGAAGGTCACGTCGTAAGGTTGAAGAGAGAACAAATTTGCATCACTATCGGGTTGATGTTTTTTATTCAGTAATTGATTTACAGCTTAATGAGTTAAATCACAGATTTAACGAGGTCAACACTGAACTACTCATTTGCATGGCATGCTTTGATCCAAGTGAAAACTTCTCAGCATTTGACATACAGAAATTGTTACGTTTAGCAAAATTTTATCCATCTGACTTTTCTCAAATTCAGCTTATGACACTTCAGAGTCAGCTTGAAACTTATGTTTTAGACGTCAGATCACGTGTTGAGTTTTCTTATCTTAATGGTATCAGTGATCTTGCTAAACAGTTTGTTAGAATGAAGCTGGATATCACATATCCTTTGGTATATTCACTGATAAAATTGGTATTATTGCTACCAGTTGCAACAGCTACTGTTGAAAGGGCATTTTCTGCTATGAAGATTATAAAGACCCGATTGCGCAATCGGATGAATGATGAATGGCTTAATGACAGTTTACTGACATATATTGAGAGAGAAACATTCAAAGATGTTGATAACGAAGCAATTATTAAGCGTTTTCAAGCAATGAAGACCAAGAGAGTACAAATTTGAGCATGTATTACAATGTAAGTGACTTTATACTTAAATATTGTTATTTTGCTTAAATTTATTTTGGATTATTCATAATTGATAAACCTGAATTTGAATTAAAAATATATAAAAAATAATTTAGCACCCCCTGAACGAAATTTCTGGATCCGCCACTGTTCTTACCCGTCTCCGGCTTCGCTGAAGGAGAGGGGATGGAGTTGTCATCCACCACTATCAAAGGAGTGGTCAACTCGTCCGGTTTGGGAGAGTTGACCACCCCTTCTTCTCCCTCACGCGTCATGAGAAAGGGGTTCCCAGAAGGGGTAACTTCAATGTCAAAGGACGCGGCTTCTCCGGCCTTTGGTGTTTCATTGCTCGAGCCCGCCTTATCAGAAGGGTCGGGCTCCCCGGTCTTCGGCAAAATAACATCTGAATCCACCTTTTCAGAAGGTGACGGAGGATTTTTTGGTGGTATAGAACTACCCGCTTCGGTCTCTTCGGGCATCTTCGGGGGCGTCAGATCCACAGAGGGTTTCGGGTTAACCGTCGCGGGTTTCCCAGACCGGTGGCTTTTCTTACGGTCTTTTTCCTTTCGGTCCTCTTCTTTCTTCCGGTCTCCACTTTTGTCCACGCGGACTTGGAGATGTTCAAGGAAGTTCATTCTGATCAAAAGGTTGTCGGCTTGAAAAAGCCTAACCGCAGTTGGCGAGTAGCTCCCCGTGATTCCGAAGAAAATATGCATAATGAAGGGATCTCAAGGCCTTTTATAAAACTTTAGAGCAAACCGGGCGCGGTCTCCTGCTGGAACTAATATTTTCAAAATTTCCTCGAGAGTTAAAAATATGCGGGGATTATGTTTACCCAGAAGACTGATAAGTAATAAAATATATGTATTTTTAGTATAATTATTAATATAGTTTTAATTAATATTGTGAATTTTCTATGTAAATTAATGAATAAATTGCTTCTTTATTATTTCTGGTTTCTAACTTAGTTTTATTTCTGTTTTTGCATTTTTTGCAAAATTTTCACAGGTCACGCCCTCGGTCACGCCCGTGACCAAGGGCGTGTAATTTTAAAGACCAAATATCAACGGGACGGCTCAATTCAGATCAAATCCCGACAAATCGCTCAAGTCACGCCCTCGGTCACGCCCGTGACCAAGGGCGTGTAAATTTAAAGCTCTGCGCCCGACGAATTCCTTTCCATCTCACTCCAGTTGACCAAGTCACGCCCGTGACTCTACAAGTCACGCCCGTGTTCCAGCAGAGTCACGCCCGTGAGCCACCAGCGCATCACGTCTCGAAGCCGCGCCCATGCTGCCGACATCAGCCACCTATAGTCACGCCCGTGACTCACCAAGTCACGCCTGTGACATACCAAGTCACGCCAAGGTGCAGCCATGTTTGACGGCTAGACCTTCCAAAAGGCGACGAATACAGCCGAGCAAATGTCACGCCCTAAGTCACGGCCGTGACATTCAAGACACGCACGTGACCTAGGGCGTGTAAAACTCAAATTTTCCCTATAAATAGAGGGGCTCGGCTGAAGTATTGTTCATCCAAATTTTGAGTAGTTCTTGTTGTATTGTGAGTTCTTTTGAGTGCTTGTGAGCTTCTCTTATGCAATTCAGTTTAAGTTCGTTTGTAGTAGTTTTTTTTCGTCTTCCTAGTCTAGTTGTAATGCTGATTTCAGAAATAAAATGATGTTTTTTCTCATTTGGATCATCTTCTTTTTATTAATGTTAGCGTGTGTGCGTGTATGAGTTTAGCTTTATTGCTTTCATAATTTAGTTTTATTGCTTTTATAGTTAGGTTTATTGCTTTCATAATCTAGGTTTACTGTTTTCATAGCTTAGATTTACAAGCTTTCATAAAATAGTTTTATCATTTTCGTTTTTCGCCTTATTTTATCGCTTTCATTTTAAACGATTTCCTTTCAGTTTTTTTTAGAGTGTGTGCGTGTATGAGATAGTATTTTTCTTTTTTGTAACTTAGTTTTATTT
This sequence comes from Dactylorhiza incarnata, assembly GCA_033032865.1. Taxonomy (NCBI): domain Eukaryota; kingdom Viridiplantae; phylum Streptophyta; class Magnoliopsida; order Asparagales; family Orchidaceae; genus Dactylorhiza; species Dactylorhiza incarnata. Next base: position 2,373,010 of record JAWHQI010000067.1, read on the forward strand.
CAGTCTTTATATAACTGCTATATACCACCCCCATCTTGAATAAGAGGCTAATTTACTTTAGCATTTATTTAAGTCGGTTGGGACGGATATTATTTCTGCACCTTTATAAGTCTTTTCATTTCTATTCCACCCCCGTCTTGAATAAGAGGCTAAGAACTTTTTAGCGCTTGTTTAAGGCGGTTGGGACGGATACTATTACTGTTTTTATATAAGTCTTTTTATTTCCTTTTTATCCGCTTTAATTATTAAACATGTATTTTTCAACAGATAATGCCGTCTCCATTCCGATGAGTGGCTAATTTCCTTTAGCACACGATGTCGAAGAGCATTTGGACACAAAAATAGTTTTTCTATAAAATTAAAACATCTCTTTCTAAAATAATTAACGCTTAAGGTTTACCCGAGAATCACGTTGAGTGGAGCCACATAATCGATGTGTGGTTTTCATTTCCATTTTCGTACCTAGTTAGCCGAGAGGCTCGTGCGTACGGATTGATCGCTCAGGGTAAAGAGAAATGCACTCTACCCTCGAGAGAGGACGAAGTAATTCTCCCGAATTGGAAATAAAAACCCAATAGTGGGATTCACAACATAAAGCGAGTATTAAGAAGATTCGATTGTAGAACGAGAGTTCGGTCGAATATTCATAATCTCAGGTGGGCGTACCCTCGAGAGAGGAGCGTTCATAATTATGGAACCTCCACGGCCAAGTCATCTTAATATTTTGAAAAGTCATCACTTTTAATTCTACGAAAAAACCTATTTTCGTCTCAAGGTAATTCAACGTCGCGCGCTATCTTTCTCATCGCTTAGAACTCTAGTTAATGCTTATTATCATCTTTCGCATTTTATCACTTAGAACTCTAGTTAAACCAACTAAAAATACTATTCCGATAAAATAATAGTTCGTTCCTCGAAGTAGCATAATCAACACGACCCGCGGAAATATACGATCTCGATATTTTCTAAAAAATATCCTGTATTACTTGCGATAAAGTATACTTGCCTTTATCAAATGATTAATTTGGACTAAAAATTCAAACACAACTTTCCAAACTCATTTAGTACAAAACTCTCCTTTTCTACTTTTCAATTCAATAGAATTCAGCGTTGTAGCCGAGGCGTGATGGTCAATATTCCGAAAGAAGAAAAAGATCGTTACTTCTATCCTTCGATAAGATAACGGTTAATTTCTCAAAGTAGGAGTACTTGCGAGACTCTTCGAAAACATCCGCCAATTCTAAACTCTTAATATAAAGGTTATCTTTTATTTATAAAACAAAAGAAGAAGTCCAACCCAAATCATCAAGTTTTTGGCGCCGTTGCCGGGGAACTTTGTGTTGTTATTTGAAAGTAGGAACTGCTATTAATTTTATTCCTTATCTATATATTTTTAATAAAAAAATATATATATATATATATATATATAATATAAAAAATATATATATATAAAAACTTATATTTTAAAAAAAAATATAATAATAATAAAACAGAAAATCCAAAAATATTGCTTTTATTATATGACCGGAGGAAACTCGTCGGACGATTCGACTATTCCTTTTGACCCCGAAATCGAGCGCACTCTTCGTGAGCGCATCCGATCTCGTGATCAAAACTTACTCGAAACCCCCGAAGAGTCAATCGGAGATACTGCAAATATGGGCGATCCAATTCCAAATGCGGCCCTGGCCCGGACCATGGCATATTATGCCCAGCCGAATTTGGAAGATACAGGATCAAGTATTACTCGCCCGACAGTTAATAATAATAATTTCGAAATAAAATCCAGCATAATTCAAATGGTACAACAGTCGATTCAGTTCGACGGTTTGCCAGATGAGGACCCAAATCAGCACCTTTCAAACTTTTTAGAAATATGCGACACCTTTAAAATTAATGGTGTCACTGATGACGTCATTCGTTTACGCTTATTTCCATTTTCGCTACGGTCAAAGGCCAAATCGTGGTTGACTTCTCTTCTGAGAGGGTCCATAACCACGTGGGCCCAATTGACGGAATTTTTCTTAACTAAGTATTTTCCTCTGTCAAAAACCGCAAAACTACGCACGGATATCACATCCTTTGTACAATTCGATTCTGAGTCTCTTTATGAGACTTGGGAGCGTTTTAAAGAATATTTGCGTAGGTGTCCTCATCACGCGCTACCAACTTGGCTACAGGTCCAGACGTTTTATAATGGTTTAAATTTTTCTACGCGGCAGATGATTGATGCGGCCTCCGGGGGAACGTTAAACAACAAAACCCCGGAGACCGCTCAAGCTCTGATCGACGAAATGGCCATGAACGCGCACCAATGGAACGTGCCAAGGTCGCGTCCTAATAAACCGGTTGGTCTTTTTGAAGTGGACGCCACTACTTTCTTAGCCTCACAGGTAGAGCGGCTAAGTAAGCAGGTGGCGGAGATGACTGTTTCCTCCTCCACTCCCGCTTGGAATAATAATAATAATAATAATAACGTAATCAAAGAATCGGTGGATTACCTCGGTAATCCGGTTAGGCCCCCCTTCCACCCTAATGACAACCCGTATACTAATAATTATAATCCGGGTTGGAGGACCCACCCTAATTTCTCCTGAAGCAATCCTAACAATGCTTAGAGGCCCCCACATATGAATCCTCAGGGATTTCCGCAAGGATTTCCGCAGGGATTCCAGCCTCCTCCTCCAAAACCTTCGCCGCTCGAAGATGTTTTGTCAAAATACATCGCGTCCAACGATTCAAATATCTGGAATCTTACCGGATCGATTAAAAACTTGGAAAACCAGGTTGGACAACTTGCAAAGATGGTCTCCGAGCGGCCATACGGAGCTCTACCACGGAATACGGAGCCAAACCCAAGGGAAAATGCCAACGTTATAACCCTTCGAAGCGGCAAAGAGGTCGTCTCTCCATTGCGGGTTGAGCCTAAGGTATGCATTTCGCCTCCGCCCCCTCCACCCTCTTCTTCGATTCTAATTGCTCCGGATTTTCCGGTTGCGCCGAATGTTTCAAGTCCTCGAATTCCTTACCCGTCTAAAATTAATAAAGAGAAGGAGGACGAAAATTATCAAAAAAATTTGCGTATTTTAAAACAAATTCAAATAAACGTCCCCTTCTGCGAGGCACTCTCCCAAATGACGAAATACGCAAAATATCTTAAGGAGTTGCTTTCTAATAAAAAGCGACTCGAGGATGTTTCGCGTGTTTCCCTTAATGCGGAATGTTTGGCTGTTCTCCTTAACAAATTGCCGCCAAAACTGAACGACCCGGGACGGTTCTCCATCCCGTGTCTCTTTGGCAATATGTTAATAAAGTACGCTCTTGCGGACTTAGGCGCCAGCATCAATTTGATGCCTTTTTTCTCTTTTCAAAAAACTCGATTTAGGCGTCCCGAGTCCGACAAAAATGAGCATCCAACTCGCGGATCGCTCGGTAAAGTACCCAATAGGGGTAGCGGAGGATGTCCTGGTCAAGGTCGACAAGTTTATCTTCCCGGTAGACTTTGTCATCCTGGATATAGAGGAGGACGTCGAGGTACCCATCATCCTCGGTCGCCCCTTTCTCGCAACCTCCCGCGCGTTAATCGATGTCAGTAACGGTCGCCTCCTCCTTCGAGTTGGAGACGACGAAGTTACTTTACATATCAACCCCTCCATGCGGAACTCACTATCGAATGATGATTCCTGTTTCCATTTGGAATCCGCGTTTGTGGACGAGTGTTCTTCTCTTTCGGAATTGCTATCCTTAATGATAGACGATTCGGATCTGGCGAATCAACCTCCTTTAGAAGAATTACCGCCAGATTCGCCTTTCGAGCCTTTCGATTCGAAAGATTTAAAAATCTCCACGTCTTATGAAGAACCTCCGGTCTTGGAGCTTAAGTAACTCCCCGACCATTTAAAATATGCTTTTCTAGCCGCGAACTTAAAACTTCCGGTTATAATATCTTCTACTTTAACCGATTCGGAAACATCCGAATTGGTTGAATTTTATCTAAACATCGCCGTGCAATTGCATGGCAAATTTCCGATATCACGGGAATTAACCCCTCATTCTGCTCCCACAAAATTTTTCTCGAAGAAAACCCCCGCAAAACAATTCAGCCTCAACGGCGACTTAACCCGAACATGCGGGAAGTCGTTAAGACTGAAATTATTAAACTCCTCGACGCGGGGATTATCTATCCTATTTCCGACAGTACGTGGGTAAGCCCCGTACAAGTCGTCCAAAAAAAGGGCGGTATAACGGTCGTGGCAAACACGAATAACGAATTAATCCCAACTCGTACTGTTACGGGTTGGAGGGTGTGCATCGACTACAGAAAACTAAATGATGCCACCAGAAAAGACCACTTTCCGTTACCGTTTATTGATCAAATCTTAGAGCGTCTCTCCGGTCATCCTTTTTATTGCTTCCTTGATGGTCTCTCGGGATTTTTCCAAATCCCTATTTCACCCGAGGACCAAGAAAAAATGACTTTTACTTGCCCTTTCGGCACCTTCGCATATCGAAGGATGCTGTTTGGCCTCTGCAACGCGCCAGCTACATTCCAACGATGTATGCTGGCAATATTCGGCGAGCTAGTAGAAGACATAATGGAAGTCTTCATGGATGACTTCTCCGTCTTTGGAGACTCATTTAAAAATTGTCTAAAAAATTTAGATAAAGTCCTCCAGCGATGCGAAGAGACGAACTTTGTCTTAAACTGGGAGAAATGCAACTTCATGGTCCGAGAGGGTTTAGTCCTCGGCCATAAAATTTCTTCCAAGGGGATGGAGGTCGATAGGGCCAAAGTCACTATAATTGAACAACTTCCTGTTCCTTCGAACGTCAAATCAATTAGAAGCTTTCTTGGCCACGCAGGTTTTTATCGGCGGTTTATTCAAGATTTTTCAAAAATAACCAAACCGCTAACTCACCTCCTGGAAAAGGATTCCCCATTCATTTTTGACACGGCCTACGTAGAGGCATTTGATTTTATAAAAAAGCAACTTATCAATTCTCCAATTCTGGTGGCGCCAGATTGGTCTCTTCCGTTTGAGATTATGTGCGACGCGAGCGATATCGCGGTAGGAGCCGTCTTAGGCCAACGCATAAATAAATATTTTCATCCAATATATTACGCTTCTCGGACACTCAATGCCGCACAGGCTAACTACACCACAACGGAAAAGGAACTTCTTGTCGTCATCTTTGCTTTTAATAAATTCAGGCCTTACGTAACACTTTCACACGTGATCGTTTTCACTGATCACTCCGCCCTAAAATATATTTTGGCCAAAGTTGATGCCAAGCCTCGCTTACTTTGATGGATCCTCCTTTTACAGGAATTTGACTTAGAGATCCGGGATAAGAAGGGGGCTGAAAATTTAGCAGCCGACCACCTCTCACGTTTAGAACACCCTGTCGCCGAAGCGCTCGTCGAACCCGAAATAGACGATCGATTTCCTGAGGAGCTCCTTTTAATTATAAATAATATAAAAACTTCTTCTACCCCTTGGTTCGCAGATTACGGGAACTATTTAGTCGCGCGGGTCCTTCCAAAAGATTTTTCGACTCAGCAGAAGAAGAAATTCTTCTCTGACTTGAAAAACTACTTTTGGGAGGACCCCTTTCTCTTTCGCGTCTGCGCAGACCAAGTGATACGAAGATGTGTTTCAAGCGAGGAGGGTGCGCAAATATTGCGACATTGCCATGAGGGGCCGGCTGGAGGGCATTATCAAGCCAACCGGACCGCGCGGAAAGTGTTAGAGTCAGGCTTTTATTGGCCCACTCTCTTTAAGGATGCTCACACTTTTGTGAGTATATGCGATAGCTGCCAGTGGTCGGGTAACATCTCTCGTCGTGACGAGATGCCCCAAAACTTTTATTTAGAATGCGAAATCTTCGATTTGTGGGGCATAAACTTTGTAGGCCCCCTACCTCCTTTTAATAATCGCTATATTTTAGTGGCGGTCGACTAGGTATCTAGGTGGGCGGAAGCGCAATCTCTGCCCACCAATGATGCGCGAGTCGTCGTCCATTTTCTAAAAAAATTATTTTCTCGCTTCGGCACGCCCCGTGCAATAGTTAGTGATAGGGGCACGCACTTCTGCAACGCCCAGTTTTCAAAAAAATTATCTAAGTACGGCGTCACGCATAAGCTCGCCACCGCCTATCACCCCCAAACGAGCGGCCAAGTAGAGGTAGTAAATCACGAGATAAAACGCATTCTGGAAAAAACGGTCTCTTTAAATAGGAAGGATTGGTCCTCAAAACTCGACGACGCGTTGTGGGCGTATCGTACGGCATACAAGACCGCTATCGGTTGTACGCCCTATCGATTAGTTTACGGCAAAGCGTGCCATTTACCGGTAGAGTTAGAACACCGCGCTTTTTGGGCCTTAAAATTTTTAAATCTCGATTCGAACTTAGCCTCCGAGAATAGGAAATTCCAACTAAATGAACTCGATGAATGGCGTGCGAACGCTTATGAGAGTAATAAATTTTATAAGGAGCGTTCTAAGTTCTACCACGATCGAAAAATTAAATTTCCAAAAACTTTCGCGCCGGGCGATCTTGTCCTTCTTTATAATTCACGTCTTCGTCTTTTTCTGGGTAAGCTCAAATCCCGCTGGTCTGGCCCCTTTGAAGTCAAAGAGGTTTGGCCGTATGGGACCGTTCTTATCTCTCACCCCGAAAAAGGCGATTTTAAAGTCAACGGCCACCGTTTAAAACTATATCTTGCGGGCGATCCGGTGGACGGACCTACAGAATCTTTAACCCTCCCCAATTTATAATCTCACCACGCCAAATGCGTCAAGCTACGCGACGGTAAACAAAGCGCTCGTGGGAGGCACCCCATATTTATCTAATATTTTGCTTTTTATCTCTTTTTGCAGGGTTTCTTACGACCCCGCCAGCTTTAATTCAGGGAAGCCTTTTTGCTTCCTCTTTCCTTTTGTATATATTGCAATGTTATTTTATCTTCTTCATACTTACATTACAACATTGGGCACAATGTTGGGTTTTAAGTATGGGGGTGTATTTACCGTTTTCATTTAAACAAAAAAAAAACAGGCTTCTTTTTACAAAAAAATCAAAAAAATTACACTATCATAATACAAAAAAAAAATAAAAAAAAAAACAAAATAAAAAAAAAATAATCAACCCTACTTTACTTTTATTTTTAAAGCATTTCGTTTCGAGAGTATATGTTTGTGAATTTTCATAATCATTAGTTTTACTATTTGTTTGTTTATCTAAGATCGATAGATTTAAATGTTCGGGGTTAAGTTTTAAAGAATATCTTGTGTTTTTAATTTAAATAGAGGCTTTGTTATCAAGCACTACTTCTACTAGCTAAAGTAGAGACATGTGTATTATGTAGGCAAAACAACTTTAGACTGCAATTATCTCTACTTTATGTCTTCAGGAATCTAGGAATATTCTACTTACTAAGGTTGCTCTCAAAACTTTTTTTTATTATTCTAGAATTTCTCTTGAAAACCCCTTGTATACACCAATTTAGCATGGCAAAAACAAAAAAGAAGAAAAAAAAAGATCTTATGTCAATGAGAATACAAAAATTCCGTAAACATAGGCACCCAATATTTGTTAAAAGAGATCCTATGTCAATGGGAATTAAAAATTCCGTAAACATAGGCATTGGGTTAATTAAAAAGGTCAATTTTCCCTCGTACACCAACGATGGGAGTCAAAAGAGATTATATAGGAGGGGTGAGAGGATAAAATTCATCACCCCTAATTCAAGTACTCTTCTATTTGCCAAGGCTTTTTACCCCCTTTTCCCTTAGCCAAATTATTGTTTCTAGTTTTAATTCAAAAATTCATTTGAGAGCATAATTAGTAACTTATATTTTTCCTTCATGTTTCTTTAAACAAAGGTTATTATAATTTCGATCTAATCTCGTTTACTAATGATTGCAATTTTGTTTGCTATTTGGTTAATTAAGAAGTCTTTTGGCTAGGACATTTCTTTCTACTTAAATTATTTGCATAATTTAGGACTTAACTCTTATTACTCCGAATTTTTATTTTTCATTCTCTTATGATTAAAATAAAACGATAGCCAAAAATTAGAACTTATGTTAATCCCGTATAGATCTCTCTTACTTTTGCTCTGGAATAGCAAAAGCTTAAGTATGGGGGTATTTGATAAGTAATAAAATATATGTATTTTTAGTATAATTATTAATATAGTTTTAATTAATATTGTGAATTTTCTATGTAAATTAATGAATAAATTGCTTCTTTATTATTTCTGGTTTCTAACTTAGTATTATTTTTGTTTTTGCATTTTTTGCAAAATTTTCATAGGTCACGCCTTCGGTCACGCTCGTGACCAAGGGCGTGTAATTTTAAAGACCAAATATCAATGGGACGGCTCAATTCAGATCAAATCCCGACAAATCGCTCAAGTCACGCCCTCGGTCACGCCCGTGACTAAGGGCGTGTAAATTTAAAGCTTTGCGCCCGACGAATTCCTTTCCAGCTCACTCCAGTTGACCAAGTCACGCCCGTGACTCTACAAGTCACGCCCGTGTTCCAGCAGAGTCACGCCCGTGACCCGCCAGCGCGTCACATCTCGAAGCTGCGCCCATGTTGCCAACATCAGCCTCCCATAGTCACGCCCGTGACTCACCAAGTCACGCCCGTGACATACCAAGTCACGCCCGTGTGCAACCATGTTTGACGGCCAGACCTTCCAGAAGGAGGCGAATACAGCAGAGCAAATGTCACGCCCTAACTCACGGACATGACATTCAAGACACGCCCGTGACCTAGGGCGTGTAAAACTCAAATTTTCCTTATAAATAGAGGGGCTCGGCTGAAGTATTGTTCATCCAAATTTTGAGTAGTTCTTGTTGTATTGTGAGTTCTTTTGAGTGATTGTGAGCTTCTCTTATGCAATTCAGTTTAAGTTCGTTTGTAGTTTTTTTTTTCGTCTTCCTAGTCTAGTTGTAATGCTGATTTCAGAAATAAAATGATGTTTTTCTCATTTGGATCGTCTTCTTTTTATTAATGTTAGTGTGTGTGCGTGTATGAGTTTAGCTTTATTGCTTTCATAATTTAGTTTTATTGCTTTTATAGTTAGGTTTATTGCTTTCGTAATCTAGGTTTACTGTTTTCATAGCTTAGATTTACAAGCTTTCATAAAATAGTTTTATCATTTTCGTTTTTCACCTTATTTTATCGCTTTCATTTTAAACGCTTTCCTTTCAGTTTTTTTTAGAGTGTGTGCGTGTATGAGATAGTATTTTTCTTTTTTGTAACTTAGTTTTATTTCAGTCTTTATATAACTGCTATATACCACCCCCATCTTGAATAAGAGGCTAATTTACTTTAGCATTTATTTAAGTCGGCTGGGACGGATATTATTTCTGCACCTTTATAAGTCTTTTCATTTTTATGTCACCCCCTTCTTGAATAAGAGGCTAAGAACTTTTTAGCGCTTGTTTAAGGCGGTTGGGACGGATACTATTACTATTTTATATAAGTCTTTTTATTTCCTTTTTATCCGCTTATATGCGCTTTAATTATTAAACATGTATTTTTCAACTGATAATGCCGTCTCCATTCCGATGAGTGGCTAATTTCCTTTAGCACACGATGTCGAAGAGCATTGGGACACAAAAATAGTTTTTCTATAAAATTAAAACATCTCTTTCTAAAATAATTAACGCTTAAGGTTTACCCGAGAATCACGTTGAGTGGAGCCAGATAATCGATGTGTGGTTTTCATTTCCATTTTTGTACCTAGTTAGCCGAGAGGCTCGTGCGTACGGATTGATCGCTCACGGGTAAAGAGAAGTGCGCTCTACCCTCGAGAGAGGACGAAGTAATTCTCCCGAATTGGAAATAAAAACCCAATAGTGGGATTCACAACATAAAGCGAGTATTAAGAAGATTCGATTGTAGAACGAGAGTTCGGTCGAATATTCATAATCTCAGGTGGGCGTACCCTCGAGAGAGGAGCGTTCATAATTATGGAACCTCCACGGCCAAGTCATCTTAATATTTTGAAAAGTCATCACTTTTAATTCTACGAAAAAACCTATTTTCGTCTCAAGGTAATTCAACGTCGCGCGCTATCTTTCTCATCGCTTAGAACTCTAGTTAATGCTTATTATCATCTTTCGCATTTTATCACTTAGAACTCTAGTTAAACCAACTAAAAATACTATTCCGATAAAATAATAGTTCGTTCCTCGAAGTAGCATAATCAACACGACCCGCGGAAATATACGATCCCGATATTTTCTAAAAAAATATCCTGTATTACTTGCGATAAGGTATACTTGCCTTTATCAAATGATTAATTTGGACTAAAAATTCAAACACAACTTTCCAAACTCATTTAGTGCAAAACTCTCCTTTTCTACTTTTCAATTCAATAGAATTCAGCGTTGTAGCCGAGGCGTGATTGTCAATATTCCGAAAGAAGAGAAAGACCGTTACTTCTATCCTTCGATAAGATAACGGTTAATTTCTCAAAGTATGAGTACTTGCGAGACTCTTCGAAAACATCCGCCAATTCTAAACTCTTAATATAAAGGTTATCTTTTATTTATAAAACAAAAGAAGAAGTCCAACCCAAATCATCAAGTTTTTGGCACCGTTGCCGGGGAACTTTGCGTTGTTATTTGAAAGTAGGAACTGCTATTAATTTTATTCCTTATCTATATATTTTTAATTAAAATATATATATATATATATAATATATAAAAGAATATATATATATATAACTTGTATTTTAAAAAAAATATATAATAATAATAAAACAGAAAATCCAAAAATATTGCTTTTAGTATATGACCGGAGGAAACTCGTCGGACGATTCGACTATTCCTTTTGACCCCGAAATCGAGCGCACTCTTTGTGAGCGCATCCGATCTCGTGATCAAAACTTACTCGAAACCCCCGAAGAGTCAATCGGAGATAGTGCAAATATGGGCGATCCAATTCCAAATGCGGCCCCGGCCCGGACCATGACATATTATGCCCGGCCGAATTTGGAAGATACAGGATCAAGTATTACTCGCCCGACAGTTAATAATAATAATTTCGAAATAAAATCCAGCATAATTCAAATGGTACAACAGTCGATTCAGTTCGACGGTTTGCCAGATGAGGACCCAAATCAGCACCTTTCAAACTTTTTAGAAATATGCGACACCTTTAAAATTAATGGTGTCACTGATGACGCCATTCGTTTACGCTTATTTCCATTTTCGCTACGGTCAAAGGCCAAATCGTGGTTGACTTCTCTTCTGAGAGGGTCCATAACCACGTGGGCCCAATTGACGGAATTTTTCTTAACTAAGTATTTTCCTCCGTCAAAAACCGCAAGACTACGCACGAATATCACATCCTTTGTACAATTCGATTTCGAGTCTCTTTATGAGACTTGGGAGTGTTTTAAAGAATATTTGCGTAGGTGTCCTCATCACGCGCTACCAACTTGGCTACAGGTCCAGACGTTTTATAATGGTTTAAATTTTTCTACGCGGCAGATGATTGATGCGGCCTCCGGGGGAACGTTAAATAACAAAACCCCGGAGACCGCTCAAGCTCTGATCGACGAAATGGCCATGAACGCGTACCAATGGAACGTGCCAAGGTCGCGTCCTAATAAACCGGCTGGTCTTTTTGAAGTGGACGCCACTACTTTCTTAGCCTCACAGGTAGAGCGGCTAAGTAAGCAGGTGGCGGAGATGACTGTTTCCTCCTCCACTCCCGCTTGGAATAATAATAAAAATAATAATAACGTAATCGAAGAATCGGTGGATTACCTCGGTAATCTGGTTAGGCCCCCTTCAACCCTAATAACAACCCGTATAGTAATAATTATAATCCGGGTTGGAGGACCCACCCTAATTTCTCCTGGAGCAATCCTAACAATGCTCAGAGGCCCCCACATATGAATCCTCAGGGATTTCCGCAAGGATTTCCGCAGGGATTCCAGCCTCCTCCTCCAAAACCTTCGCCGCTCGAAGATGTTTTGTCAAAATACATCGCGTCCAACGATTCAAATATCCGGAATCTTACCGGATCGATTAAAAACTTGGAAAACCAGGTTGGACAACTTGCAAAGATGGTCTCCGAGCGGCCATACGGAGCTCTACCAGGGAATACGGAGCCAAACCCAAGGGAAAATGCCAACGCTATAACCCTTCGAAGCGGCAAAGTGGTCGTCTCCCCATTGCGGGTTGAGCCTAAGGTATGCATTTCGCCTCCGCCCCCTCCACCCTCTTCTTCGATTCTAATTGCTCCGGATTTTCCGGTTGCGCCGAATGTTTCGAGTCCTCGAATTCCTTACCCGTCTAAAATTAATAAAGAGAAGGAGGACGAAAATTATCAAAAAAAATTGCGTATTTTAAAACAAATTCAAATAAACGTCCCCTTCTGCGAGGCACTCTCCCAAATGTCGAAATACGCGAAATATCTTAAGGAGTTGCTTTCTAATAAAAAGCGACTCGAGGATGTTTCGCGTGTTTCCCTTAACGCGGAATGTTCGGTTGTTCTCCTTAACAAATTGCCGCCAAAACTGAATGACCCGGGACGGTTCTCCATCTCGTGTCTCTTTGGCAATATGTTAATAAAGTACGCTCTTGCGGACTTAGGCGCCAGCATCAATTTGATGCCTTTTTCTCTTTTCAAAAAACTCGATTTAGGCGTCCCGAGTCCGACAAAAATGAGCATTCAACTCGCGGATCGCTCGGTAAAGTACCCAATAGGGGTAGCGGAGGATGTCCTGGTCAAGGTCGACAAGTTTATCTTCCCGGTAGACTTTGTCATCCTGGACATAGAGGAGGACGTCGAGGTACCCATCATCCTCGGTCGCCCCTTTCTCGCAACCTCCCGCGCGTTAATCGATGTCAGTAACGGTCGCCTCCTCCTTCGAGTTGGAGACGACGAAGTTACTTTACATATCAACCCCTCCATGCGGAACTCAATATCGAATGATGAGTCCTGTTTCAATTTGGAATCCGCGTTTGTGGACGAGTGTTCTTCTCTTTCGGAATTGCTATCCTTAATGATAGACGATTCGGATCTGGCGAATCAACCTCCTTTAGAAGAATTACCGTTAGATTCGCCTTTCGAGCCTTTCAATTCGAAAGATTTAAAAATCTCCACGTCCTATGAAGAACCTCCGGTCTTAGAGCTTAAGCAACTCCCCGACCATTTAAAATATGTTTTTCTAGCCGCGAACTTAAAACTTCCGGTTATAATATCTTCTACTTTAACCGATTCGGAAACATCCGAATTGGTTGAAGTTTTATCTAAATATCGCCGTGCAATTGCATGACAAATTTCCGATATCAGGGGAATTAACCCCTCATTCTGCTCCCACAAAATTTTTCTCGAAGAAAACCCCCGCAAAACAATTCAGCCTCAACGGCGACTTAACCCGAACATGCGGGAAGTCGTTAAGACTGAAATTATTAAACTCCTCGACGCGGGGATTATCTATCCTATTTCCGACAGTACGTGGGTATGCCCCGTACAAGTCGTCCAAAAAAAGGGCGGTATAACGGTCGTGGCAAACACGAATAACGAATTAATCCCAACTCGTACTGTTACGGGTTGGAGGGTGTGCATCGACTACAGAAAACTAAATGATGCCACCAGAAAAGACCACTTTCCGTTACCGTTTATTGATCAAATCTTAGAGCGTCTCTCCGGTCATCCTTTTTATTGCTTCCTTGATGGTCTCTCGGGATTTTTCCAAATCCCTATTTCACCCGTGGACCAAGAAAAAACGACTTTTACTTGCCCTTTCGGCACCTTCGCATATCGAAGGATGTCGTTTGGCCTCTACAACGCGCCAGCTATATTCCAACGATGTATGCTAGCAATATTCGGCGAGCTAGTAGAAGACATAATGGAAGTCTTCATGGATGACTTCTCCGTCTTTGGAGACTCTTTTAAAAATTGTCTAAAAAATTTAGATAGAGTCCTCCAGCGATGCGAAGAGACGAACTTAGTCTTAAACTGGGAGAAATGCAACTTCATGGTCCGAGAGGGTTTAGTCATCGGCCATAAAATTTCTTCCAAGGGGATGGAGGTCGATAGGGCCAAAGTCGCTATAATTGAACAACTTCCTGTTCCTTCGAACGTCAAATCAATTAGAAGCTTTCTTGGCCACGCAGGTTTTTATCGGCGGTTTATTCAAGATTTTTCAAAAATAACCAAACCGCTAACTCACCTCCTGGAAAAGGATTCCCCATTCATTTTTGACATGGCCTGCGTAGAGGCATTTGATTTTATAAAAAAGCAACTTATCAATTCTCCAATTCTGGTGGCGCCAGATTGGTCTCTTCCGTTTGAGATTATGTGCGACACGAGCGATATCGCGGTAGGAGCCGTCTTAGTCCAACGCATAAATAAATATTTTCATCCAATATATTACGCTTCTCGCACACTCAATGCCGCACAGGCTAACTACACCACAACGGAAAAGGAACTTCTTGCCGTCATCTTTGCTTTTAATAAATTCAGGCCTTACGTAACACTTTCACACGTGATCGTTTTCACTGATCACTCCACCCTAAAATATCTTTTGGCCAAAGTTGATGCCAAGCCTCGCTTACTTCGATTGATCCTCCTTTTACAGGAATTTGACTTAGAGATCCGGGATAAGAAGGGGGCTGAAAATTTAGCAGCCGACCACCTCTCACATTTAGAACACCCTGTCGCAGAAGCGCTCGTCGAACCCGAAATAGACGATCGATTTCCTGAGGAGCGCCTTTTAATTATAATTAATATAAAAACTTCTTCTACCCCTTGGTTCGCAGATTACGCGAACTATTTAGTCGCGCGGGTCCTTCCAAAAGATTTTTCGACTCGGCAGAAAAAGAAATTCTTCTCTGACTTGAAAAAATACTTTTGGGAGGACCCCTTTCTCTTTCGCGTCTGCGCAGACCAAGTGATACGAAGATGTGTTTCAAGCGAGGAGGGTGCGCAAATATTGCGACATTGCCATGAGGGGCCGGCTGGAGGGCATTATCAAGCCAACCGGACCGCGCGGAAAGCGTTAGAGTCAGACTTTTATTGGCCCACTCTCTTTAAGGATGCTCACACTTTTGTGAGTATATGCGATAGCTGCCAGCGGTTGAGTAACATCTCTCGTCGTGACGAGATGCCCCAAAACTTTTATTTAGAATGCAAAATCTTCGATTTGTGGGGCATAGACTTTGTAGGCCCCCTACCTCCTTCTTTTAATAATCCCTATATTTTAGTGGCGGTCGACTACGTATCTAGGTGGGCGGAAGCGCAATCTCTGCCCACCAATGATGCGCGAGTCGTCGTCCATTTTCTAAAAAAATTATTTTCTCACTTCGGCACGCCCCGTGCAATAGTTAGTGATAGGGGCACGCACTTCTGCAACGCCCAGTTTTCAAAAAAATTATCTAAGTACGGCATCACGCATAAGCTTGCCACCGCCTATCACCCCCAAACGAGCGGCCAAGTAGAGGTAGTAAATCGCGAGATAAAACGCATTCTGGAAAAAACGGTCTCTTTAAATAGGAAGGATTGGTCCTCAAAACTCGACGACGCGTTGTGGGCGTATCGTACGGCATACAAGACCTCTATCGGTTGTACGTCCTATCGATTAGTCTACGGCAAAGCGTGCCTTTTACCGGTAGAGTTAGAACACCGCGCTTTTTGGGCCTTAAAATTTTTAAATCTCGATTCGAACTTAGCCTCCGAGAATAGAAAATTCCAACTAAATGAACTCGATGAATGGCGTGCGAACGCTTATGAGAGTAATAAATTTTATAAGGAGCGTTCTAAAGTTCTACCACGATCGAAAAAATAAATTTCCAAAAACTTTCGCGCCGGGCGATCTTGTCCTTCTTTATAATTCACGTCTTCGTCTTTTTCCGGGTAAGCTCAAATCCCGCTGGTCTGGCCCCTTTGAAGTCAAAGAGGTTTGGCCGTATGAGACCGTTCTTATCTCTCACCCCGAAAAAGGCGATTTTAAAGTCAACGGCCACCGTTTAAAACTATATCTTGCGGGCGATCCGGTGGACGGACATACGAAATCTTTAACCCTCCCCAATTTATAATCTCACCACGCCAAATGCGTCAAGCTACGCGACGGTAAACAAAGCGCTCGTGGGAGGCACCCCATATTTATCTAATATTTTGCTTTTTATCTCTTTTTGCAGGGTTTCTTACGACCCCGCCAGCTTTAATTCAGGGAAGCCTTTTTGCTTCCTCTTTCCTTTTGTATATATTGCAATGTTATTTTATCTTCTTCATACTTACATTACAACATTGGGGACAATGTTGGGTTTTAAGTATGGGGGTGTATTTACCGTTTTCATTTAAACAAAAAAACAGGCTTCTTTTTACAAAAAAATCAAAATAATTACACTGTCATAATACAAAAAAAAATAAAAAAAAATAAAAATAATCAACCCTACTTTACTTTTATTCTTAAAGCATTTCGTTTCGAGAGTATATGTTTGTGGATTTTCATAATCGCTAGTTTTACTATTTGTTTGTTTATCTAAGATCGATAGATTTAAACGTTCGGGGTTAAGTTTTAAAGAATATCTTGTGTTTTTAATTTAAATAGAGGCTTTGTTATCAAGCACTACTTCTACTAGCTAAAGTAGAGACATGTGTATTATGTTGGCAAAACAACTTTAGACTGCAATTATCCCTACTTTATGTCTTCAGGAATCTAGGAATATTCAACTTACTAAGGTTGCTCTCAAAACTTTTTTTTATTATTCTAGAATTTCTCTTGAAAACCCCTTGTATACACCAATTTAGCATGGCAAAAACAAAAAAGAAGAAAAAAAAGATCTTATGTCAATGGGAATACAAAAATTTTGTAAACATAGGCACCCAATATTTGTTAAAAGAGATCCTATGTCAATGGGAATTAAAAATTCCGTAAACATAAGCATTGGGTTAATTAAAAAGGTCAATTTTCTCTCGTACACCAACGATGGGAGTCAAAGGAAACTATATAAGAGGGGTGAGAGGATAAAATTCATCACCCCTAATTCAAGTACTCTTCTATTTGCCAAGGCTTTTACCCCCTTTTCCCTTAGCCAAATTATTGTTTCTAGTTTTAATTCAAAAAATCATTTGAGAGCATAATTAGTAACTTATATTTTTCCTTCATGTTTCTTTAAACAAAGGTTAATATAATTTCGATCTAATCTCGTTTACTAATGATTGCAATTTTTTTTGCTATTTGGTTAATTAAGAAGTCTTTTGGCTAGGACATTTCTTTCTGCTTAAATCATTTGCATAATTTAGGGCTTAACTCTTATTACTCCGAATTTTTATTTTTCAGTCTCTTATGATTAAAATAAAACGATAGCCAAAAATTAGAACTTATGTTAATCCCGTATAGATCTCTCTTACTTTTGCTCTGGAATAGCAAAAGCTTAAGTATGGGGGTATTTGATAAGTAATAAAATATATGTATTTTTAGTATAATTATTAATATAGTTTTAATTAATATTGTGAATTTTCTATGTAAATTAATGAATAAATTGCTTCTTTATTATTTCTGGTTTCTAACTTAGTTTTATTTTTGTTTTTGCATTTTTGCAAAATTTTCACAGGTCACGCCCGTGACCAAGGGGGTGTAATTTTAAAGACCAAATATCAACGGGACGGCTCAATTCAGATCAAATCCCGACAAATCGCTCAAGTCACGCCCTCGGTCACGCCCGTGACCAAGGGCGTGTAAATTTAAAGCTCTGCGCCCGACGAATTCCTTTTCAGCTCACTCCAGTTGACCAAGTCACGCCCGTGACTCTACAAGTCTCGCCCGTGTTCCAGCAGAGTCACGCCCGTGAGCCGCCAGCGCGTCACGTCTCGAAGCTGCGCCCATGTTGCCGACATCAGCCACCCATAGTCACGCCCGTGACTCACCAAGTCACGCCCGTGACATACCAAGTCAAGCCTGTGTGCAGCCATGTTTGACGGCCAGACCTTCCAGAAGGCGGCAAATATAGCCGAGCAAATGTCACGCCCTAAGTCACGGCCGTGACATTCAAGACACGCCCGTGACCTAGGGCGTGTAAAACTCAAATTTTCCCTATAAATAGAGGGGCTCGGCTGAAGTATTGTTCATCCAATTTTTGAGTAGTTCGTGTTGTATTGTGAGTTCTTTTGAGTGATTGTGAGCTTCTCTTATGCAATTCAGTTTAAGTTCGTTTGTAGTTTTTTATTCGTCTTCCTAGTCTAGTTGTAATGCTGATTTCAGAAATAAAATGATGTTTTTCTCATTTGGATCATCTTCTTTTTATTAATGTTAGTGTGTGTGCGTGTATGAGTTTAGCTTTATTGCTTTCATAATTTAGTTTTATTGCTTTTATAGTTAGGTTTATTGCTTTCATAATCTAGGTTTACTATTTTCATAGCTTAGATTTACAAGCTTTCATAAAATAGTTTTATCGTTTTCATTTTTCGCCTTATTCTATCGCTTTCATTTTAAACGCTTTCCTTTCAGTTTTTTTTAGAGTGTGTGCGTGTATGAGATAGTATTTTTCTTTTTTGTAACTTAGTTTTATTTCAGTCTTTATATAACTGCTATATACCACCCCCATCTTGAATAAGAGGCTAATTTACTTTAGCATTTATTTAAGTCGGTTGGGACGGATATTATTTCTGCACCTTTATAAGTCTTTTCATTTCTATACCACCCCCTTCTTGAATAAGAGGCTAAGAACTTTTTAGCGCTTGTTTAAGGCGGTTGGGACGGATACTATTACTGTTTTTATATAAGTCTTTTTATTTCCTTTTTATCCGCTTATACCGCTTTAATTATTAAACATGTATTTTTCAACCGATAATGCCGTCTCCATTCCGATGAGTGGCTAATTTCCTTTAGCACACGATGTCGAAGAGCATTGGGACACAAAAATAGTTTTTCTATAAAATTAAAACATCTCTTTCTAAAATAATTAACGCTTAAGGTTTACCCGAGAATCACGTTGAGTGGAGCCACATAACAGATGTGTGGTTTTCATTTCTGTTTTCGTACCTAGTTAGCCGAGAGGCTCGTGCGTACGGATTGATCGCTCACGGGTAAAGAGAAGTGCGCTCTACCCTCGAGAGAGGACGAAGTAATTCTCCCGAATTGGAAATAAAAACCCAATAGTGGGATTCACAACATAAAGCGAGTATTAAGAAGATTCGATTGTAGAACGAGAGTTCGGTCGAATATTCATAATCTCAGGTGGGCGTACCCTCGAGAGAGGAGCGTTCATAATTATGGAACCTCCACGGCCAAGTCATCTTAATATTTTGAAAAGTCATCACTTTTAATTCTACGAAAAAACCTATTTTCGTCTCAAGGTAATTCGACGTCGCGCGCTATCTTTCTCATCGCTTAGAACTCTAGTTAATCGCTTATTATCATCTTTCGTATTTTATCACTTAGAACTCTAGTTAAACCAACTAAAAATACTATTCCGATAAAATAATAGTTCGTTCCTCGAAGTAGCATAATCAACACAACCCGCGGAAATATATGATCCCGATATTTTCTAAAAAAATATCATGTATTACTTGAGATAAGGTATACTTGCCTTTATCAAATGATTAATTTGGACTAAAAATTCAAACACAACTTTCCAAACTCATTTAGTGCAAAACTCTCCTTTTCTACTTTTCAATTCAATAGAATTCAGCGTTGTAGCCGAGGCGTGATTGTCAATATTCCGAAAGAAGAGAAAGACTGTTACTTCTATCCTTCGATAGGATAACGGTTAATTTCTCAAAGTAGGAGTACTTGCGAGACTCTTCGAAAACATCCGCCAATTCTAAACTCTTAATATAAAGGTTATCTTTTATTTATAAAACAAAAGAAGAAGTTCAACCCAAATCATCAAAGACCGCCATCCGAATAGTACTTCTCGCATACCGGGCGGTTTGAGGAGCCAAGTCGCCCAGTTCAGATTAAATAAAATCCATCGGCCCAGCCAGTACAAACCGGGCGGTTTGATAGTATCCAGACCGCCTCCCAGGATTGAATACTGCCAAGGCTCAAGTCCAGAAGGCAAGCCGCGGTCTCAGGTCAGAGACCTCCCGGGCTGCATCACAACCTTGATCGCAGCATAGATCGGACGCTCAAGCCGCCAAGTCTCGCAGCTTGTCTCTTTTTTCCTTTCTGTATCTGGTCACCCCCTGCCCGACTCTCCTGTACCCGAGCAGGCGGTTATTTTATCCCTGCCCGTTTGGGCAATCCCCTGAGCCTATAAATAGGGGGCGGCGATGTTCCCAATATACGCACACTCGAATCCTGGAGCTCGCTTGTTAGTGTTGCGGTCTCGAGTTCACTGTCTTGCGACTTGTCTGACCGCCGGCTTCTCATTTCCTGGTTCTGTAACCCGATGTAACCCTTCCACGTAAATCAAAGGAAAGCCCGTGACAGGAGTGGCACGTGACGGGCGAAGTCTGGCCTCGACCGTTGCCAGCGGTCTAACTTTCTCTAATCAAATAGTAACTGACAGCCCGCAGCCTCAGTTTTCCTTCGGAGGTGCATTTCCGGATTCAACACAGCCAGCAGGGGAGGTGGGGTCCCTCTTAGACGAGAGCGAAGGAGCGTATTTCACGGAATGGAAGGAGTCCTTCTTCCGCCCCGCAACGAGACGGTCGATCATCTCCTGGGATAGAGGTTTCATTGTCGGATTCATGATTGTCACAAAAGGTGAAAGCTTGAGAAGGAAGAAGAGGAAAGAGAGTGAGGTGAACACGAACAGTAAGCCCCGCAGAATGAGGTATATATAGCGAAGTGGAGGGTCCCATCAAAAGATTCCCTCCAGTTTAGCATGAGCTCATCAAATGCAGGTGGTTGGACTTTCTTTCCTAGCGAGTGTCTCACTCGCAAAGAGCGGAGATTGTGTACAACCCTATATTTGTTGAGCAGGACCTCGGGCTCGAAGTAGGGAAAAGAACAAGGAGGGCATTCGCCCAGGTCAAAGAGGGTGGACACTCGCGGGACACTCACCTGGGGGTCCAGGGTCCCTGCGGGTGGTACCACTCGCGGGGCATTCGCCCCGAAGGTGCCGGAAGGTCTCGTGTAAGGAAGGTCGGGCGAGAAGTGCCTTCACGGACCACTCGCCCAGGGGGTTTTGGGAGTAAAATTACCTAGATGCCCCTCATGGGCTGCCAATAGCCCTTTAGAGCAGCGGAGTTTGGTTGTTAGCAGGCCAATTTGGGGTGTGTTTAGTAAAACCAAAAGGCAGAATCTCGTTATTAGCAGACCAGACTAGAAGAGCTATATATTGACCTTGAAGGGCACCTTTGGAGAGGATTCCAATTTTTTGCTTCTTCCTCCCTAGGTTCTTTGGTTAGCTCCTCGGGCTCTCCAAGGTGCCCAGATTCAACTTTGGCTTGGGAGGGGAAGCGCTCTAAGATCTTCCGGGTGTGTGGTGAGACCTCCGTGTTGTAGCCAAGAGTCTGTGTTTAGCTCTTAGTCTCTGGTCTGTTGCTTCCGCGGGATCAGTAGGTGCTACCTGCCCCTTCTAAGGGGTTCGATCTCCTCGTTGGGGCCAAGTCTTGGTTCCAACAACAAGGATCTCAAACCCTTTCTCAAAGCTGGAGATGCTTCCCAGAGTCCCTGACGTCCTCCACACTCCCCCGTCAATCACCCCATCAACCAAAGCAGTCCAATATAGTCCATATACTTTATCCACAACCCAATTACAGTCCAATATAATCACTATACTTTCTCCACAATGAACTTAGTGATCAATGATATGGAACTAAAACCAGAACAAGAAAAAAATACTGCAGGAAATGGCAAGCACCGATTGTAGGGTTTCGCCTGGCGAGTGAGCAGTCGATTTAGAGCATGAAGGAATAGGAGCGAGGAGCATCACCGGCGACAAGGAGTAGGGCTTCGTCTAGCGCAAGGAGCATCAACCTCGACAAGGAGAAGGGCTTCATTCGGCGAGATGGCAGCAACCGGTGACCGAGATCGCCTCTTCCGAAGGGGAGCGAAACCTAAAATCGCGAAAATAGAGGCATTTTCTATCGGTGGGGAGTAAGATTTGCTAATAAAATCTAAGCTTTTGAAATAATTCCTTTACTTTAAAAACCTGGGTTTTTAGTTGTTTATAGCCAAATGTGGTTTGCCTATAACAATGCCCAAAATAAATTGTAAAAAAGTAAAAAATAAAGGGTGAAATTATTAATTCAACATTGTGAATCGATTTGTAGCGAAGTAGAGTTAAGAAGAGAGAAAAAGTTAAAAGCAGATAAATCAGTTTTTAGAAAGCTATGTTGGAACGACTGCTCAAAAACCTTTCAAAACACCTTTTTTGAAGAAGCTGTTTTGAAAATGCTTATCATTCAAACAACTTAAAAATAACTTTTGTGGTTCGAATAGAACTTTAAGAATAGAAAGAGTTGCCTCAAACAAAGCCTTAGTCTCTAAGTTCAAGCCCTACATTCATTAAAATATCAATTTGATAATTTTAGTAAAATATTGTCTAAATAATTAATTTAATTTTTACTTCAAAATATTTGCTTATAAAATAAATCTAACGACTACGATCATTTTGATGATGCAATGGTAAACATTATCTTAAACTCATAATATATGAGTGATAGTGGATATGGGCTCTCTAGTGAGGCCGCGACAGTACCACTGATCACTCATGCCTCTTGTAGTCAATGTCAGACGAAGATAATAATGTTCTTCATTAGATAATCACTTCCTTTCTTCTAATCTGAGGGTATCTAACTCGTCGTATGCTCTCAAGCTTGATCTTTCGAAGGCCTACGATAGATCAAGTTGAATGAGAATTTCTAACCCGGGCATTGGTGTGTCTGGGGCTGCACGACTCTTTCATGTCTTTATCATGCGATGTGTTTCTTCAGCTCTGAAATCTTTTATATTCAGTGGGGAGGCGTTTGGGAACCTTGTCCCTTCTCGCGAGATCATCAAGGTGACCCCCTCTCTCCATACCTATTTTTGATGTGCTCAAAATTTCTTAGCAGGCTTCTGAAGCGCGTCGAGCGGGCGGGGGCATTTTGAGGAGTTGTGGTATGCCCTTTGGCCCCACGAATTTCTCACTTACTATTTGCGGACGACACACTCGACACACTCATCTTCACTCAGGCGGAGAGAGGGCGGCTTTGGCCATTTCTAAGATTTTGACTTCTTTTTCTCGGGCGTCGTGTCTAGTGATTAACCACCAAAAGTCTAAGGTGGTGATTGGGCATGCTACGCCAGATTTGGTTGCACATGATGTTTCAGAGATTTTGGGTGTGGATTGTTGTGTGCAACATGATTTATATTTGGGGGTGTCGGCATCGGTTGGCCGCTCATGACTTTGCTTTAATTATCTCAAGGGTATATTGTGGAGGCGAATCTAGGGTTGGAAGGTCAAGCTTCTCTCAGAGACGGGGCACGAGATTCTCATTAAGGCGATTTTGGCGTCCATTCCCATGTTATGAGTTGTTTTTGGATCCCTCAGACTTTTGTTCGGGAGATGGAATCTATGATTGCTTCCTTTTGGTGGGATAGCGTCGGTGACCATGGCGCCCGATGGATATCATGACGCTCATTATGCAAGGTAAAATTGGTGGGGGCATGGGCTTCCGTTGTCTTGAGGCATTCAACTCCGCTTTTTTTCTCAAACAGGTTTGGCGATTTTTGACGAGGTCGGACTCACTGGTGATGGTGTTTCGGGCTCCTTATTACACAGATGGTGATTTATTTGGTGCTGCTTTGGGGAGTTCGCCCTCTTACCGTTGGCGCAACTTTGTCCATTCCATGGGCTTGATTGTGGGGGGTCACGTTTATCGGTTGGCTCAGGGTCGACTATTGACATATGGAACGACCGGTGGGTGTCTCGGCCTACCGCATTCAAGATCCAATCAACGAGGCCTCCCGATGTTACAGTCTGATGGGTTTGTGAGCTATTTAGGTCTGACTGACGGGAGTGGGACCCGAACGTGATCAGAAGTTTGGTTTTTGAGGATGACACAATTGCCATTCTTTCTATATATTCCACTTGGCGGTGTGTGATGATGGATGCTTGGGTATGGCATTATTCCCCGAATGGTGTTTTTCCGTTAAGAGTGCATATCATCTTGCTCTTCAAACATTACTTTCTGGAGAACCTCTTCCTCATTCTTGCCGCCTTTATGATCTTTTATCTGGCGGTCATAAGTTCAGGCAAAGATTCGTGGTTTCCTCTGTGTCTTGCTTAGGGTATTATTCTGACGGCTTCTACGTACCTTGCGTCGATGCCATTATTTGGATGTTTTGGGATGCCCCTTTGTTCTTCATTCGTCGAGGATGTTGGGCATGCTTTTGGTGGGTGCCCTATTGTGGCTTCGATTTGGGATTTGCTTAGGATTCCGAATTTTGCCTCGGACGGAGTTGTTGGATTTGGGTTGGACTGGCTCCGTGGCGTCAATGGTTCCTTCTCTTCTGCAGAGTTTTTTTTATGGCCTGTTGGGCACTTTGGTGGTTCCGGAATAATATTCTTTGGGAGGGCTCTCTTCAACCACTGGCGAAGACGGTCTCCTTTATCCACTCTTGCCATGTGCCATCCCATGTGGTTCCTTGGGCCCCAACTACTTCTCCTCCTGATGTTTAGGCTCCTCCACCCCACAGTTGTTGCGGGTCGCTCGGGTGCTTTGGTAGACCGGTTGAATTGAACCGCCTTAGCTCGGAAGTGAACCCAGCGCGCAAACAGTTAAAGAGAGATTCGTTGAGTACACTGAGACTTTTTAACGTGGAAAACCCAGAAAGGGTAAAAAACCACACGGCCGGAGTTGTGCCGACCAAACTTCACTATCTTCTGAGAGTTTACAGTTAGGTACTTAGAATTTGAGCGCGACAGTCCGCCGCTCATTACAATAATAGAGAGAGAGAGAGAGAGTTCTGAAGGTGACAAGCCACCTCTCGGAAAACTAAGTCTTTTTCCTTCTGAGAACGGCGGGGAACAAAAGTGAGAATGATGAGTCGTCTTTCAGGAGAACAAAAGTGAGAATGCTCAGTCTCCTTTCGGGAGAAAGGAAATCTTCAAGTCCACGAAGGAGATCTTCGAGTCCGTGAAGGAGATCTTCAAGCGCCGAAGGAGAATTCCATGGAAATCTTCAAAGGAGCTCTCCCGGATCCAGAAGGCAAGGTCCCCTCAAATGAAGGCTCTCGGCTCCTTTTATAGCTTTGGCCGGGGGTAGCCCGGTAATTTCACCGTTATAACCACCGTAACTACCTGGCGGACGAATCACGTTTTCCGGTTCGGAGCACACGGATCGTCATTTTTCATAAATGACCGTCTTGCCCCTGGGCAGTTCGGGCTAATCGCACCCCAGTAGTGGGGTTTGGCTATGGCGGCGTGCTCCGCGCGTTCTCCCGCACTGGTGATTGGCGACGGAAATGGCGAGTTCGGTTTCTTCAACTCGAGCGATCATGCGTTGACCGTTGACCCCACCTCTCTTTAGTGTAGTTTTCTCTAGACGCACCCCAAGGCCTTTATGGATGTATAACAATAGTGTTGTCAAGATTAACTTTATGGGGTTGTTCGGCAGAGTCGTTTCTTAGTTGGGGCCAGTGTGATTGCACGAGATTCTTTGGGTCGCTGTCTTGCTTGGTGCTCGGGTACCCAGGGCCATGTGTCGTCTCTGGTGGTGGTTGAGTCGTATGCGGCTCGCTTGGCCATGGAAGTGTCGGTCGATTTTGGCTGGCCTTCCATTCTGATGGAGGGAGATTCGGGCATTTGGCGAAGGGGTGGCTCCTTTTTCCTTGGATCACCCACTTATTGTTAATATGTTGGAGATGGCTCGAACACTTTCATGGGTTGAATTTATCTACTCTAGCCGTTTATGTAATCGGGTTGCTTATGCGATTGCTTCGTGTTCATTCCATCCAATGTATTGGACTTGATCCATTTGGAGCTATCTTGTGAATGAAAGATATTATCTTTTTCTCAAAAACAAATAAACAATAGGAGTATTCTCGCTCATACATACAAATATATAAAATTATAACATATATTCTCATAAAATTATTTAGTCTAGTTGGTAAAGAGTGTCATGAAACACTCTTGGTCTTAAGTTCAAGTTTGGGCTTCTCCCATGCTTCACTAGTCTTGGGTGCACGGGTTTGCATGACAGCACTCCCGCCGCTCGCAGTCCCCCTGAGCGCAGTACTCTGGTTATTATCTGATTTTCTAATGTGCTCAAGGGGACTACAAGCGATGGGAGAACCGTCTTGTGAAACCAGTGCGACTGAGAGCAAGCCAGTCCATACGAAGATATTGTCAAGGCATGAGGGGGGTCAGTGCGCTATCACCGTAATATATATCCAAAATAAATTTTGAGTACTTATATAGCGTAGAAATGAACTTTGAGAAATGAAAATATAAACTATGGATTCATTTATTAACAATTTTATAATTCCCATCTAATTAAACCAAAAGAAGCCGCAGACCACTTTTATATATTTGAAATTGGCGATTGATTTTTCGTTTGGTTCGGCTTATTTGCTCCGGTGAGTTTGGACAAAAACGTCATTGTCATACCAAATATTTTATGCTTATAACTAGTTTCTTTTCTTGGTAATGATAGTAACATTTGTCATACAAAACACATTCTATGGCAATGACGATTTTGTCCAAACTCACCGGAGCAAATAAGCCGAGCCAAACGAACCCTGATTGTCGATTGCCTACCTGTGATTGGCGTTCGCCGTTTGTAGATTGATTGATATATGTACTACACCATTCATTATCGTTGAACGACGATAAGTGAGGAGTCGATTAAACCATTGATTTCTGCTTTCTCCAACTTCTCCTAAAATCATTGTTCTCTACTTTTGACAGATGCCTCAAAGTCGCCCATCATAGTCTCCGCCTCAGACTAAGCCACAATTCCCTCCCATATCTCAACGGTTGGCGAGGAGCTGATTAAACCACTGATTTCTGCTTTCGCGGGCTTCTCCTCCTTCTAAAATCATTGATTCATGCTTTGGCCGGACGCATCGACGTCGTTACTCATAGTCTCCATCTCAGGACAGCCCGTAACTCCCTCCCTACCTCATCTCTCTCCCTCTCTCTAGTCCACGAATGCAGCTCTTATGTTGGAGATCAACAATAAATGGAGGGCTAGGGGTTTTTTCGGGAAACCAAAAATGTGCGTGAGGCGTCGACATCATTCACTGTTCATCCAGGGAATTCTCTGGAGTCGAAACCCACTTCACGCCGGAGTTCAGTGCAGATGGATGACGGAGCGACAATCCAACTGCAATCTAGTAGAAATCCTTCGCCTTCGCACCCGAGGAAGATGAACCCATAGAAAACTGTGGATAAGAAATTGCGAGAGGACAAATTTGAAAATAATGAATACGATTGGTCTACAATTTCAAAAGACTGTTACAATTAAATTAATATAAGAGTGGTGTTATAAGCACACCTATAATGGATATATGCACACCTAAAACCTCAAAAAAAAACAAACTAAAAACATTAAACCTAAATAACTCCTGTTATACCCGCACACTTCTTCATTCACGCCTGCCCCTTCTCTGGTTTCACAAACAGGAGTCGCTCGGGAGTTGCCCGCCCCCTTATCTCGTTGACGCCCTATTCCCCACCGTCGGCCACCATTTTCACGGCAAATTATTCCTCTAGACTGGTAAGAGCTCTTCTTCTCCCTCATGTATCCTTTTTAGGATTCAAAGCTCTCTATTTTGGTTTGTGTTTTTATCATTGGGCGTCATTTTTACTCCTGATCTATGAATTTTGTGTCAGCATGGATAGATCAGTTATTGCATTTTGGAAACTCCACTACCAATCGCATGGAAAAGCGGACATAGACACCTTAAGAGGTTGTTAGAAGTATCTGTTTGTAATTTAATCTCTTTATGGAAAACATTTGATCAAATGCTTAATTTGCAACACACTAAAATTGAGCGTTCTTTTGGGCAAAGCTCGATACAAGTCAACACCGATTTTAGAGGGTCACTATACACATATTTGCTTGGTTCTATTTCGGTTGTCGCACTAGATATCATAAAGAAAGAAGAAGAAATGACAATGAGTGGTTATCCGACAGCTACAGAGTGTACATAAAATGAGGTACACAATGAGTTTGCCTTTTGCTCATGAATTGGTGATTTATATGAATCAATCTTCTGCATTTCCATTATGGATGGTTCATAAACATTGGAGACAACTAACCTTGAAAACTACAGCGCATGACACACCACCAATAAAAGAGGAGAACGAACCATTGAATGCTATACAAGTTGAGTTAGTCGGTTTTCTAAAACAATACAATAGTATATCGGATGTACAACCCTCATATTTGTCGAGCCGACGTGGCCCAGCGCATATAGGGGCGCAGCGGATCGAACCATCGGAGGTCTTCAAGGACCAAAAAGAGAAGGCCCGGGGGGGCAAGCTTTCTTGGGTGAGCGTACCTTGGGTCCACTCGCCCAAGGCCCCGGGCGAGTGGACCATATCGGTCCACTCGCCCGAGTGGGGGGGGGGGGGGGGGGGGGGGCGAGTGGACCTTGGGTCCACTCGCCCAAGGTGGGGAGCGAGTGGACTCAAGGTCCACTCGCCCCCAAGCCTACAGGCGAGTGGACCTGTGGTCCACTCGCCCGGGACAGGTGGACCATAGGTTCACTCGCCCGGGCAGCCGGCGAGTGGCCCTATGGTCCACTCGCCCGGTAGGTTGAGTGGACCATAAGGTCCACTCGCCCAGTTCAGGTAGTGGACCTTGGTCCACCCATCCGACCCCCGGCAAGGGGGGGGGGGGTGGACGTTTCATCCTCCACTCCCCCCCCCCCCCCCCCCCCCCCTCACCTCGATCATCCAGGTTCGTAGTTGAGCTGCGGATAGCAGAATTTTGGCTATCCGCAGCCCAATTTTGGGAAGTCTATAAATAGACCCCCATGGGCACCTTGGGAAGGGATGTTGGTACCCCCCCCCCCCCCTCCCTCGCGTGAATATCGTGAGCAAACACTACCCCTCCCCTCCCCCTGTCATTGAAGGTGGACGGTGAGGTGATCCTTATTGCCATCCAAGGTGCCTAGGCTCATCATTGGCTTGGGAGGGGAAGTTCCTTGTGAGCTTCCGGGTATGTGGTGGGACCTCCACGCTGCAGCTTAAGGGGTTCGTTTGTGTACTTAAGTGTTCTTCAAGGGTAAGGTTCTTCGGTTTTTGGTGACTGGTCAAGGGTTCTAGCTCGGGTTAAGTAAGGGTTAGTTGCATCTCCCTTTCGAACGTCGAGACCAGTTCTCTAGTTTCAACATTCTGGTGCGGTGAGCGTGGATGCAGTTAGTTCAGAAAGCTCTGGGCAAGTCCCATGGCTGAAAGCGAAGGGCCAAGGAACTCATCTCCTCCCAACAGGTCGCGGTCGTTGACAAGGGAAGCAGGAAGGACCAGGAGAAAGAAAAGGAATAAGAAGACAAAGAAGATGGAGGAAGTAATGAAGGGGATGGTCAGGGTGCATGTGACCAAGTAGGCCCAGAGAGGCGCGTTGTAATAAGCAGGTAGCTCCTCGATGATGAATGAAAAAGGTTTAAGGTAACGCCCATGGTAAGTGACTTGGGAAGGTGTTGAGTTCCTCTGCCTCCAAGTGAAGGTAAGCACCTTGGACGTGGATGGGTACTCCGCCCCCATTTGGTAAGATCCCCGACTAGAGACCATTCTCCGGGATCAGTCATGCCGGCAGATGGGAGACTCATCAGGTCGACTCGCTACTTGACTAAGTGGCTTGGGAAGGTGTTGAGTTCCTCTGCCTCCAGATGAAGGTAAGCACCTAGGACGTGGATGGGTACTCCGCCCCCATTTGGTAAGATCCCCGACTAGAGACCATTCTCCGGTCTCAGTCATGCCGACAGATGGGAGACTCATCGGGTCGACTCGCTACTTGACTAAGTGGCTTGGGAAGGTGTTGAGTTCCTCTGCCTCCAGGTGAAGGTAAGCACCTAGGACGTGGATGGGTACTCCACCCCCGTAAGTTCCCCGATTAGAGACCATTCTCTGGGCTCATTCATGCCGGCAGATGGGAGACTCACCGGGTCGACTCGCTACTTGACTAAGTGGCTTGGGAAGGTGTTGAGTTCCTCTGCCTTCAGGTGAAGGTAAGCACCTAAGACGTGGATGGGTACTCTACCCCCATTTGGTAAGATCCCCGACTAGAGAGCATTCTCTGGGCTCATTTATGTCGGCAGATGGGAGACTCATCGGGTCGACTCGCTACTTGATTAAGTGGCTTGGGAAGGTGTTGAGTTCCTCTGCCTCCAGGTGAAGGTAAGCACCTAGGACGTGGATGGGTACTCCGCCCCATTTGGTAAGATCCCCGACTAGAGACCATTCTCCGGGCTCAGTCATGCCGGCAGATGGGAGACTTATCGGGTCGACTCTCTACTTGACTAAGTGGCTTGGGAAGGTGTTGAGTTCCTCTGCCTCCAGGTGAAGGTAAGCACCTAGGACGTGGATGGGTACTCCGCCCCCATTTAGTAAGATCCCTGACTAGAGACCATTCTCCATGCTCAGTTATGCCGGCAGATGGGAGACTCATCAGGTCGACTCGCTACTTGACCAAGTGACTTGGAAAGATGATGAGCTCCTCCGCCTCCAGGTAAGCTAGGCCCCTAGGACGTGGATGGGTATTCCACCCCAGTTGGTTTGAAAAAGTGTTGAGTTCCTCCGCCTCCAAGTAAGTTAGGCCCCTAGGACGTGGATGGGTACTCTGCCCCCAATTGGTTTGGGAAGGTGTTGGGTTCCTCTGCCTCCAGGAAAGCTAAGCCCCTAGGGCGTGCACGGGTACTCCGCCCCCAATTGGTTTGAAAAGGTGTTGAATTCCTCTGCCTCCAGGTAAGCTAAGCCCCTAGGACATGGACCGACTCTCCTCTCCCGGTTGGTCTAACAAGTTGGTCTAAGGTATGACAAGATAGTAAACTCTCTTCATCGTAGGAAGAGATCTCAAACCAGACAATTGTTATATTTGAACAACGAAGAGTTGAAGAAACTAGAAGGTTCACTAAATAGTTGCATGTTCAGGGATAATATAGATTACATAGGCAAGTGCTTTGCCCTTAATAGTCAGCACACGGATGAAAATACAAAGTAGTCGTGGCTTGTGAAAAAAAACAGGAGGTTCCTAGCAACTCCGACATTCAGGGGGAATAGCCGCCGCTGGAAGGGGGCGAGCTGGGATGCGCGGGGGAGGGGTAGAGCTCAAAAAGGATATCGCTAGCAAAGACCCCCCTCCAATTGTCCCGAAGGGCGTCCGCCCTATGAAGGGAGACCACCAAGGCCTCGGTCGTCTTCATCGCAATATTCCTCTGGGTGCTCTCAGCCCTAGCAGGGGAAGGTGGGATGAGCGCCGCCGTCTGCAAGGATCCACCTCTCTCCCCCTCCCGCAACTGCCTATGGGCTTCAGCAAGCTGAGCCCTCAGGTTATGCACCTCTCGATCTGACTCCTCGCATCGCCTCCTGAGCGAGTCAGCAGCCTCTGGTCCCTGCAGATGGAAAAGGTAAATGGGTTACATCCGTTGAAGAAAGGAGAGGTGAATAAGAAAGGAAGGGTCCCCAAAGCAAACACGAACCAGGTCCCCGGATGACTGCTCCAGGAGCCTCTCAGAGGTGACTAGGCATGTGGTGAGGTGAGCAGCCCTCTCTTCGGCAGCCTGACTCGACGCATCGGCTTGCCTCAGCTTCTTCGAGAGACTAAGACCTCAGCGGGCAATCATATGTGAATGTTCGGCTGCGCGAAGCAGGGCTTGCGAGCTCATGCAGGCAAGGTCATGCGTGGACTTTTTCTTGTAGGAGGCCGCATCCTGCCGGTCATAGAGGCCAAAGGAGAGGTTATACGCAGCACCCCCGAGAGGTTCACTCTCTATCCAGGAGGGTTGATGGGAGGTGATCGAGACCCGGTTCGTGTCCTCATCCCAGTGAAGGATAGGGTCACCGAAGGAGTCGGTGGCGTCCCCCCCCCCCCCCCATCTCAAAGTTGGGGTGGTTCGCCAACGCGTCAGGATCACTCGGTTCCCCCTTCTCCCTCGGCGCTACCACTGAGCCCTCCCTGCGGATAGCCTTCCCCCGCCGCATTGTTGGTCCTCTTGGCAGGGAAGAAGGTGTAGCCTCCTCCACCACCTGCTCCTTCTCTCTCCATTGCCTCGGTACGGAGACCTTCGGGGCGGAGGCGCATGCAGCGGCGGCCTCCTTAACGAACCAGCGGGCGGATGAAGAGCTCCCCCTCGCGAAGGGAGGGTACCGTGGAAGAGTCCGCCCACCTGCATGAATCAAGGTAAAAGTAAGTATCCACATGTATGAGTGAGAAAGGAAAAAAGAGGGGAGACATCAGAAGGGAGAGGATACCTGTCCCAGGCTCAACATAGGTAAGCCTGTCGATGTTCCTCCGGAGCTGCTCGACCTCGAAGCTCGCGCCCTCAAGATAGCGATGAAGCATGGCTGCCTCCCCACCTAAGCGAGGGGCCTTGCAGGCCTTCTCAGACCTCTGGATGGGTGAGAGGGGGATGTCACCGAAGTCACCTTGGATAAACACGAAGGTGTCGTTCTAGTGATGGACCTTGTTGGAAGTCTCGCACACCTTCACGTGTGTGTCGGTAAGGAAACATACCCCATCAGTGGTCGCTCAGAAGATGAACACTTTGCGGAAACGGTTAGGTCGAACTCAACCCGTTCCTCTCGCAGGTAGCAGACATTGGCCATTAACATCGAGACCGCGTTCGAGTTGACCTGAGCCGGGACTACGCTGAAGTAGTTCAGAAACTCTTTCACCTCACGCCATAAGGGAAGTCGTAGGCCAGCTTCAAAGTGGGCAAGCGGGAAGGCGAGCCAGTTCTCATAGAAAGAGTTAATGGCCTCACCTTGTGATGGACGTCGAGACGTCCACCCCTCAGGAAGGTAGGAGCTCTTGAATGCCAAGAACTCCTCCTTAGATACATTCCCTTCAGGAAAGGAATGTTCGGAAAAATTGGCCGCACTTTGCTCCCGGCCATTCCTAGCAACAGGAGGGCGGTTAGGGGCCATCTCGCGGGGTAAGGGATAAGGAAGAGAGCCGACCTCGAGGGGAATGCAAGGCAAGGGAAGGTGACGAACGTGATGGTGAAGTGGAAGAAAAGGGGGGGGGGGGGGGTATTTATAGGGGGGATCAGAAGTTGGTGAGTGGACCATGATGTCCACTCACCCAGGGCACGGGCGAGTGGACCATGAGGTCCACTCGCCCGGTGCATGGGAGTGGTCCTCGTGGACCACTCGCCAGGCAGAGGTGTGCGGACCCTATGGTCCGCTCGCTTGGTTCAGGGGCGAGGACCTCGAGGTCCATTCGTCCCTGCTTCCCCCTAACCCCCACTCCTCTACCTCATCTAGAGGGCACCCATCTAAGGCCTCTGCCCCTCGTCCTCTGATATACTATCCTGTCATCATGTCGCTTACCCTGGCATTTAATCATTCAACACACGACGACCTACGAAGCACGAATGAACGAAAGCAACGAAGCATTATAGAAGAAGCAGAGTAAGGTCAAAGCATCCGGTCGCAAGGTGGACTGAACCACCATATGAGGCTAATCCCTATTATTACACAGCAAATAGAAGATCACAAATAAAAGCCGTCCAGTGCGGCATCCACTTCCAGAAACCTTGATCCTGGGTGCACGAAGTCACCCCATGCATAGACCTGAGGCATTCTTTCGTTACAGCAATCTCCTCGCCCACGGTGTGAACGGTAGCCTCAACCCAGCGTATGTGGTCTGTGAGTGGCGCAGCTATGCCTCCGGACACAAGCCGGACCTCCCCTCTTAGCAGATTGAGCTCGCTTTCCAACCTCTCCATCCGCCGCTCCAGCGCATAGAAGCGGGCGAGAGGGTCAGGTCTGGCAGACCATCTTCCCTCTCGCAGCTCGAGAAGAAAGGCCTCCTGCCTTCGCACTGTATCAGACAAAAGATTCAGATGCTCGAGGATGTTGGGCTGGTCCTCGGCAGGTTCCTCAACCATAGTAGGGGAGAGGAGTGGTGGGGAGACCGCCCTCCGGCTCGACTGACCCGTCGAGGTCTTGTCCCCTCCTGCAAAAAGTATAGCTTTAGACGCTGAAGCACTCAACCAGATAGAGGCTCTCGCAGCAGCATTACCTTGCGAATCCTCAATCCCTTGGCTTTTTGAGGAAGGGTTGTCGTGGGCAGTTGAGAGAGCAGCAGGATCATGAACAAGAATGGCAGAACTTGCTTGAACGCCCGCGCCCGACATTTCCATCATGCTCCGGGTCCCCTCGGGGTGGTTCGAAATAAGCTGTTAGCATTCAAGAAGCATGTCTCAGTTAGTGCGGTATAACCACGAAAAGGAGGAAAAGATAAAGGATGAGTCGATACCGCATCTAGCTCCAGATCCTGGACAAATTCGGTCACCCCGTGGGAAGATGACGACGCCACCTCTTTCACCAAATCGGGTCGGAGTTTCTTCCGTGGCGATCGCACCGTCGGCCGAGTAGGGGAGGGAGGAAGACCGCCGACCATGGCCCTAAGCTCTGCCAAGTCATTCTAGTCCCTCCCAGCAAGGGATTTGAAAAGGGCTCTGAAGTCTCGAGGAGGGTCCATCTGACTCGAAGGAAGGGGGAAGGGAGAGCTCTCAGGGATGGTGCTCTCCTCACCTCCCCCTTTGGAGGCTTTTTTATAGCCGCCATGCGGGGCCCTCAGTAGATTCCCCCAAGACCCCACTTGACTCGTCAAATAGGTGGGTTAGACTTTCTTTCTGAGCTTAAAATAAGCTCAAAAAGAGCGGGGATTGTGTACAACCCTCATATTTGTCGAGCCGACGTGACATAGCGCATATAGGGGGCGCAGCGGATCGAACCATCGGAGGTCATCAAGGACCAAAAAGAGAGGCCCGGGGGGCAAGCTTTCTTGGGCGAGCGGACCTTGGGTCCACTCGCCCAAGGCCCCGGGCGAGTGGACCATCGGTCCACTCGCCCCGGGCTAAGTTAGAGGTTACACCCTACGAGATTTGGTTTAAGAGACCCCGTCTTTTACTAAACTTAAGACCTGGGGCTATATAGCTTATGTCAGGGTTCCTGACCCTAGACGGTTTAAGATTGGACCTAGGACCAATACATGTGTCTACCTAAGTTGTGCTGAAGATAGTGTTGCAGATAGATTCCTAGATATTTCTGATAATATCATTATAGAATCTAGGGATGAAGTGTTCTTTCAAGATAAGTTCCTCAAGGATAAGAACATGTCACTCCCAGATATGCAAGTCACTATTACTGAAGAAGATCCTGGATCAGTACGGAGCACTTCCTATTCAGTTCCCGTAGACAACTCTAGCCTAGAGTCTAGGAGAACTTCTGTAAGAGAGCGAATTCCCAGAACCTTCGGTAGTGACTTTGTCACTTGCCATGTTGAGGCTGATCCATCCACCTATAAGGAATCGATGAGATCCAGGGATTCACTACTCTGGAAAGAAGCAATTGATGATGAGATGAACTCTCTACTTCAGAATATCACCTGAATGTTGGTTGATAAGCCAAAATAGGTTAAAACCATAGAGTGTAAGCGGATTCTGAAAAAGAAATTGAATCTTGATGGTAGCGTAGCTAAGTATAAAGCACGCCTGGTGCCTAAAGGTTTCACACAAGTCAGCGGAGTAGACTACTTTGATGCATACTCACTCGTGTGTTACTTAGCAACCATTAGGATCCTCCTTGCCATTGCATCTATTGAGAACTTTATTATTCATTAAATGGATGTTAAGACTGCGTTCTTGAACGGAGATCTGACCGAATAGATCTACATGAGTCAACCTGAAGGTTTCATTGTAGAAGGTCACAAAACGAAGGTCTGTAAATTAATTAAATCTTTATACTGACTAAAACAAGCACCTAAACCATGGCATGGGAAATTTGACTATAGTGTAAAGAACATGGGATTCATGTCGAGTCTCTCGAATAAATGTCTTTACATACGTCATAGATCAGATAAATTCGCCATAATTTGCTTGTATGTAGATGATATGCTCATTTTAGGATCTGATCTATCTGAAATGGATGACATTAAGTCAGATCTAATAAAAGAATTTAGCATTAAAGACCTCGGTGTAGCTAACACTATACTAGGCATGCAAGTGAGTTTTGGGAAGAATGACATCTCCCTCAATCAAAGCCACTACATAAAGTTCATATGTGACACGTGGGGATACAGTGACAGTAGATCATTTGAGACTCCATACGACTACACTAATCGTTTAAAACCCAATGAAGAATCTATGGTTAGACAATTAGATTATTCTAAACTGATTGGTAGTCTCATGTATGCTATGGTCTGCACTAGACCTGACATAGCCTTTACGGTCGGCATGTTATGCGGATTCACTAGTAATCTTGGCCAAGAACATTGAAACGCCTTAGATAGGCTAATGAGGTACCTAAAACACACCCAAAAGTATGCTTTAAGTTACATTGGTCATCCTTCAGTTCTTGAAGGATATTTTGATGCATCATGGTGCTCGGAATTAAACGACAGCAAGTCCACTAATGGGTTTGTATTCACACTAAGAGGAGCAGCTGTAGCCTGGAAGTCCCAGAGGCAATCCAGTATTGCTCTCTCTTCTATGGAATCCAAACTCTACGCTTTAGCATCAGCAGGAGAAGAAGTAGAGTGGCTAAGAGATTTGGTGATGGACATTCCACTGATGAGCCTAAAAATGAGTTCTGTTGCAGTTTACTGTGACAATTAGGTCACTAAAATGATTGCTATGAACACTTTGTTCAATGACAAAAGAAGGCACCTAAGGATAAAACAATCCTGGTTGACCTCACTCACAATTCAAGGGATTATGACCCTAATTGATGTGAGATCAAAAGACAATGTTGCAGACTGTTGGGAAAATGACCCTCAATGTTCCCTTGATTTGAAGAGGCCTCACACTCAATACTAAGTACAAGTTGTATTTGATAAACCCTATTTCTATCTCATGACAATGTAGGACTAGGACATACCAAGGTGTGATGTATGATCAGTTGGTTTACTGTCAAAACCGTTGAGACGAGCTTTAAGTCTCAGCTGAACCGTTGAGACAAGGCCAGGATCCGCTGAGAAGGTGTCTAGGCAAGCTGAGATGCAGATAGAAGAAAACCACTAAGACAATTGTCTGTCTCGGCAGATCCGCTGGGACGGGACAGACGCAACCGCTGAGACGGCTGGCTCTCTCAGCCCAACCGCTGAGACAGATTCAAAAGTGATCTGGCGGGTTCTGCTTTTGGCGCAAGCTGCAGAAAGGCATTGTGGGGTCCACCAATCACTCTCATATCTGTCAGAAGGACGGTTGAGAGCCGTTGAAGATCAAAGGAGTATAAAAGGAATAAGTTAGGGTTGAGCAAAGCACCTTTGCTATTAATCTTACTCTCCAGCACACAAGCAAGTAGTAGAATATTGTTTCATTATCGGCACCCAAGAACTGAGCTTACACAATGCTGCAAGGAGAGAAGAGATTGCTTATCTTGATTCATCTCAAGAAAGAGCAAGTAGATCCAGTCCATCATCTGAAGGGCTGATCAAGAAGAATCTAGTTAAAGCTGCATTTCTCCTCCCTGGTTCAAGTCTGCAACATCAGCAGTTCAGAAGAAGAAGACCAAGGCTTGACCTCTTCTTCCTTCTATTTGTAATTCCCTATTATATCATCTATAGGAACTTGTGTGTTCTGAGACTGTAGGGCTTTATTGCCTGAGTGTGTAAGGCTGATTGGCCTGAGTTGTAGAGCTGAGAGGTCAGCTTGAGGTAGGATCAGTGTGTGATCTAAGGTAGGGCTATTGTGCCTGAGGTAGGGCTATTGTGCCTGAGGTAGGGCTGTTGTGCCTGAGGTAGTGGTGCGGGCCAGGAATCCACCCGCCCGCCGACTAGGAGGTCAGGCCCACCTGACACTAGCCGGCCCACCTGGTTAAAGCCTGGCTGGTGGATTCCAGGTGGGCCGGCTAGTGTCAGGTGGGCCTGACCTCC
Source organism: Dactylorhiza incarnata (assembly GCA_033032865.1). NCBI lineage: Eukaryota > Viridiplantae > Streptophyta > Magnoliopsida > Asparagales > Orchidaceae > Dactylorhiza > Dactylorhiza incarnata. The sequence goes on from JAWHQI010000067.1 coordinate 2,410,981, forward strand.
TAGTCGGCGGGCGGGTGGATTCCTGGCCCGCACCATAAAAGTGCACTTTTATAGTGCACTTTTATGGTGCGGGCCAGGAATCCACCCGCCCGCCGACTAGGAGGTCAGGCCCACCTGACACTAGCCGGCCCACCTGGAATCCACCAGGCAGGCTTTAACCAGGGCTGCAGCCCATACACCCCAACCCGTCTCGCCGCAGCGCGGGTTGTTGACAACCAAGGGTATCCACCGAAATAATCCCGCTGAGGCGGGGTTTCGAACCCTTGATCTCCTTGACGAGGGAAGTCCTCATCACCAACTGAGCTGCAGGTGGGCCGGCTAGTGTCAGGTGGGCCTGGCCTCCTAGTCGGCGGGTGGGTGGATTCCTGGCCCGCACCAGGTAGGGTTTGGGAAAATCTGAGAGATCCTGTGGGATCTGTGTTGTAGGCTCTTGGAGATGAGTTTGGAGAAGTTGGCCTTGTCTAACTCATTGTTAGAAAGGTGAAGGGGGAAAGAGGACTACTCAAGACACCCTGTCTTGAGGAACCTCTATAAATATCTTTGTGCTTTTTGTACTTGATAATTTGCTAATCTAAATTCATAAAACACTAAGCCTAAAATAAAAGAAACCTATTCACCCCCCCCCCCCCCCCTCTAGGTGTGTAAGACTACATCCTATATAAACTATCAAGTGGTATCAGAGGGAGGTTGGTCAAGAAGGACATAATTGTCTTACCAGATCCTATAAAGGAATAGTCTTATCAATCCAATGGCTTCCTCTGGATTTCAGAAGGAGATGGGATCCATGAAGTTGCCCATATGCAACAAAGAAAACTTTCGCATATGGAAGCAAAGGGTTAGATTGTTTATGGAAGCATCTGATCCAAGGATCTACATAACTGTAAAGCAAGGGACTTTCACCTTTCAAACTGCCTCCACCATAGATCCAACAAGAAGAGTGCCCAAGACATTCAATGACTTAACCAAGGATGAACTTGCACTGTTCACTATCGATAAATGGGCACAAAACATAATTGTCAATGCTATTGATGATTCTACATTTCAGAACTTGGTACACTGCACAACTGCCAAGGAAATATGGGACACATTAGTAGTATATATGGAAGAGACAACTGAAGTGAGGGGTGATAGAAAGTCACTCTTCAACCAAGAGTATGAAGCCTTCAGGCAGCTCATCCAGGAGAGCATCTCTATATGCTATGAGAGGTTCTTCAGAATAGTCAATGAGCTGAGAACCTATGAGAGAGTGTTCACTGATTATGAGCTGAATGATAAGTTCCTTAGATCTCTAACAAGGGATTGGGACACAAAAATCTGTGCTCTCAGGAAAAGTGGCTAGGCTTGGTGAGACCCCCACTCATACACTGTTTGGAAAGATGCTCTCTTATGAGATGCAGCTGTCTGCAAGAAAGGAAGAGGACACCTCAATAAGGGCTCAGGAAAGGGAGAAATCTGTAGCTCTCAAAGCTGACAGCTCCAAGAAAAGCAAGGGCAGGATGGTGTCTCCTCCAAGGAGAAGTGCTAAATCTGAAAAATCTGAAATCAGCACCTCAGATAGCTCTTCCTCTGATGAAGAGTTTGCTGCCTTCTCTAGGCAGTTCAAGAAGATGATGAGGAGGAAGCAATGGAAGAACAAGCCCTACTCCTCATCACACTCTAAGAAAGACCCCAGGAAATCTGAAAGACAGCACCCAAAGGGTGACAGGTATGATTCCAAATCTAGTAAACATGTTTCAAATAACATTATTTGTTATTGCTGCAGTAAACCTGGACATGTTATAGCTGACTGTCCAACCAAAAGAAAGGAGTAGGGTGATAAGAAGCATCATCACCAAAAGGATAGGAAGGGTGAAAATCCTTCCTAGCAAAGAAAGGAAGAAGTTGGAGTGAATCTGAATCCTCAACTTCAGATTCAAAGAATGGAGAAGAAGCCTACATAGGGTTGTTTGCAGCAGAAGAAGATGAAGATTATCCTGCTGCCAAGGTTGGAGTAAGTGCCCCTCTATCACACTCAGACAGTGATATAGAGGAGGATGAAGAGGACAATGTACAGCTAGGCCTCATGACCATCACTGATGAGGAGGACAGTCAGAGCATCTCTGAAAATGAACAGGTATTAATTCATTCCATATCCTCTTCTGATTATGAGACTGGCCCAGAATCTGGAGCACCTTCATCAATTGGTGGAAGTGATTCTGAAGCTAAGGTAGGTGTTAATCAATTGATTAATAAGTATGATGCTCTCTTGAAAGCTCTGAAAAGGAGCAAAAAGCTAGCCAAGAGACAAGCCCAAGAGATTGATTCCCTTAAGATGGAAAAACAAGAATGCACTGAATCTTCTACCAAGATGAGTCAGATGTATAGGGAAATTAGCCATCTAAAGGGGATAACTATCACCCATCTGAGCACCATATCCCTGAAAAACAAGGTCATCAAGGATCTTGAGGAGAAGCTTGTGAAAGAAAGAAGCCTAGTGGCTCAATTCTCCAAGCCAAAATTTGTGCTCCCTATTATTGACTCCTTCTCTTCTCAATCCAATAGAAGAGGACTAGGATTCAATAAAATGGAAGTAGGAGAAGGGAGTGGAGAAAAGAGCAGGGGTAAGGCTAAGCCTCAAACCATCTTTCAAAAGGTATTACTCCCTTCCAACAGGTATGACCATGAAAGCATGTATGGTCACTGAAAGAATGGAAGTACCTATAGGAAGGAAAACACTCCTTCCCATAATGGAAGAAAGGGCATGGGATTGAGTGCTATGAAGGCTCCCCATGAGGAAATTCAAATGGCCCTTTTGGACCATTTGTATTTGGTACATCAGCTCCTTCATTCAAGAATAAGAAAACAAGCCCTTCTAAGGTTGATTCAGCCAAGAACATGACTGCTGTCAAATCAGTGAACATGTCTAATTGCTCAGTGTCTAATGTCATCAAAACTTGCATTGCCCAAAAGCCAAAGCAAGTTGATGTCATTAATACAAAGACTACTAAGACTATCCACAGATTGACTTTCAGCCAAATCCTTGCTGAAAGAAACAAGAGAAAGGCTTATGTCTCTCCTCCTGAACATATGCACAGTGCTGCGCACCCCTCAAGAAATGTTCAGAAGAGGAGATACAATATTCATGAATGTTGGTGATGTGGTAAAGTGGGACACTTTGCCATAGACTGTTGGCACAATTCCAATGTGCCATGTGCAAAGATGAGCCTTCCTGCAAAGGGTGCAGCTAGTGTGAGGTCATTTCATCATGCTAACAAGGACCTAGGACCCAAAGCTGTTTGGGCTCTTAAGGGTAACTAAACTCCTTCTTGCAGGATAGTTCAAGTACCAGCCTCAATTAAATTTGGTACTTGGACAATGGGTGCTCAAGGCACATGACAGGAACAAGAAATCTTCTACAGGACTACAAGGCTGTGAAGAATGGACCCAAAGTTATCTTTGGGGGATCTGAAAGAGGAATCACCAAGGGATATGGTATGATCTCCAATGGCATAGTCTCAATCACAAGGGTAGCTTAAGTTGAAGGGTTGCAACACAACCTAGTAAGCATAAGTCAATTATGTGATCTAGGCTATGTCATTGAATTCCACAATGACAAGTACTTGATCAAAAAGTCTAATGACTTAGAGACCATATTCTCAGGCACTAGGAGTGGGAATGTTTATTGCTTAGAATTTATATGTAGTAATTCTCTTACATCTATTTGTCTAGTAGCTAATGAGAATGAGTCCATTTGTGTTCAATGGCACAAGAGACTTGCTCACATTAACTACAAGACAATGTATAGAATATTCTCTAAAAACCTTATTAGGAATAGTCCTAATTTAAAATGTATTAAAAGTGGTCCCTGTCATGCTTGCCAAATGGGTAAGCAAACAAGGGCCACCTTTAAAAGTATTGGCTCCAAAGACACTGAAAGATGTCTTTATCTCTTACATACGGACTTGTTTGGTCCTTTGCCAATTCAGAGCCTAGGTGGGAAGTTGTATACTTTGGTGATTGTTGATGATCACTCAAAATATACATGGGTATTCTTCCTTAAGAAGAAGTCTGGTACTTTAAATGTCTTTATAACTCAGGTCAAAGCAATTCAGAATGACTTGCAATGTGTTGTGGTCAGAACTAGAACTGACCATGGCACAAAATTTCAATCTGAAACTATGACAAGGTTTTGTCAAGAATATGGTATCACCCAAGAGTTCTCCTCCCCAAGGACTCCTGATGGCGCAAATCTTAGCACACCGCTATAGGCGGTAGTAAGACTGCGGCACGAAACGGCAGTGTACCGATCGTTCAAGTAATATAAAACGAGGAGTAATCCCCGAGTATCGAATCTCACAAGGAACACAGTAAGGTGGAGTTAACGTTCGAGGTAGGACTTGAGATTGAAGTCCTTAACGTCGGATGGAATGCGGGGGAGTTGGGTTGGCTTTTGGAAAATAAAATAAAAGCTATCAACTACTCCTATGCAATGCCGCTATGCAATGCTTCGCTTGGCGGGATGGAGACTAGGCAGGCCTTGAGCGCGCTGCGTCGAAAGGGCGGATGGACGAGTAGGCAAGCGGAATCGAACTGTGCAGGCCTTGAGCGCACTGCTTCGTTAGGCGGGATGGAATACGGGCCGCGATGCCACGCTTCGGTAGGCGGATGGACGAGTAGGCTAACGGATTGAGGGTCGCAAGCACCTCTTCGACAAGCACGCCACTAGCAATTGCTAGTGCGGCACCGGACACGGTGGTGGAGTGGAAAATGGATAGCGGCGCTCCTCATTAACACATATGAACTAAATAATTCCATAAACATGAAATAAACAATAATACACATAGTTCATAGCATTCATCATCTAAATATAGAGATTACAAACAACTACAACCACACAAGTAGAAGAAAAAGGCAAGAGATACGACCGAATCCGGAGTCTCGTTGTAGATTCACGGTAGGAATCGTCGGGTTGTCAATCCACGTCCTAGCTCGGTCCCAACTGCGTCCGGGGTAGAGGAGGGCTGTCACACCTCCCAATGGACCCGTCTTCTCCAGCGATTTACAATCCGGCCACGTCTGATGCGAGGAACTCCTTGCTTGGCGATGAAGATGAGTGGAATCTCCTCCTTGAAGCTCTTGGATGATGGAGGAGGCCTAGGGGGCGGAGAACCAGCGAAAGGGGGCGAAACGGCGGAGCTGGGCGAGAAAACGGCGGTCGATCTGACCTAAATCGCGAGCAGGTCGATTTATAGGCGCTGGAATAAATAGTGCGCACGGTCATTGGCGCACGACCAGTGGTCGTGCGCACTAGAATTCTGTGATCGTGCGCTCTGCCTGGACGGAACCTGCAAAGACAGAAATTATGAAATAACATGTTCGCACGACCGGTGGCGCACGACCGGTGGTCGTGCGCACTATCGTAGGTGGTCGTGCGCACTGGTTGAAATAGAACTCATGAAATTGATGATAAGTGCGCACGAACAGTGGCGCACGACCGGTGGTCGTGCGCACTATCGTAGATGGTTGTGCGCACTGCACCAAACAGAACTCATGAAAAAGGATTAAGTGCACACGATCAGTGGCGCACGACCAGTGGTCGTGCGCAATAGAACCGGTGATCGTGCGCAGTGTTCCTGTACAGAATTGTACCGGGAACACCTGCACGACTCCTATTCCAGCGTATACCACTAATCTAGCCACTGAAAGTGAGACTTAACAGCGCAAGAAAACTAATAACAAATAAAGATACGAAATTACACCAAAATGGGCCAAGACGTGCACATAGCAAGTGATAACAAATATAAGCTAAAACAAAGCTAAAGTGCAGTGGAATGACTAGATAAACGACCCAGATGAGTCCATATATGTGTATATAATCGGGACTCATCACACCCCCAGACTTTACTGTTTGCGCGTCCCGAGCAAACAAATTCTAAGCGAACTAGGAAAGAACAGTAGATGGCTTAATGATTATACTACAGAGTACCATGCGAAGTCGCATGCTCACGTGCATAAGAAAAATAGTAGAAAAGATTTCTGATTATAAAAACAGTTTATAAATTTCTAAAAGAGTAAAAGCATATTACAACTACTCAAAATGGTGAACAACGGTGAATCATTCGGTCATGCATACGGAGAAAGTAAACTAAGCGCTGAGACGAGCATTGCTCAAGATCGGGATGCGGGAAAAACTCCACTGAAATCCATCAGTGTCGGTGACCATAAGCTTGCCCGATCACATTCTCTCCACGGCACTGGTTTGACTCAAATGCGTGAATCAATAGGACTTTAGGTTTTAAATGGGGCTTGGGTTTAGGTGAGGTTAAACAAAGATAAAAACGACGGCTCAAGCACTAAACCCAAATGAGCTAATGCAGGAAACTATCCTCATTCACCACACAAACACGCGGGTACACAACACCCCCAGACTTGGACTTAACAACATGGGTGCGTGCACCGCCTACTCCCAAACATAAATCTCAAACAGGTTTTTTTTTTCAATCAAACTTTTCATTCTTCTTTTTCTTTTCAAATCTTTCTCTTCTTTTCTTTTTCTTCTTTTCTTTTTCTTTCTTTAACAATTTCAGCAAATTTTTAAAGATGCACAACCACATTTTCACAATGTACTACCACAATCAACACCACCAATTTGAAATTTAAACAAAATGCTTGCTTTTTGGGTGTGCGACTAGGATTGGAGTTTAGGCTTTGGTGAACAATAGTGGGGCTGAACCAAAAGAATGGGGTAGGCACAACTGGGCTAGCGAAGAAATAGCGGTAGGGATAGGCACAAAGGCTCAACCGGGCCAAAATGATGGCCTATATCACATTCATACAATTGACTAACCGTATACCCATGCTTCAAGAATCGCTTGGGGCAAGTTCTAGCCACCGAGAAAGATTATCCTTTCTCCCGACTCAAGCAATACGAATCTAGCGATCATTTACACACATCCCTATGCTACCGTTTGATTCCACCGAATTCACCATTTGAGTAGAGTAAACAACATTTACACTAATAAGAAAAATATAAAACCATAATTATAAAGAGAAGTCTACTCTACACAAGTTTCTATGCAACCGAGCACTCGACTAGCAGCACTACTAGAGTCAACATTTTACTCTGCTACATAGTCCTAAACCATCACCTAGACTTTCCCAAATAAGCAGAAGAATTAAATTCAAAACAGAGCAAGCAAACAGATGAGTACGCGCTCAAGTGGGTGCTGTGGTGTGCAATGAAAATGAACAAATAATAAAACTGAAAATAAAATACTTCTGGCATGCTATGTATGAGTGCACGTGAGTGGGTGAACAAAACTACTCTCCCCCAGACTTAAACTAAACAATCCGCATAATATATGACAGGAAAATCGAAATAGGGCTAGGGGAAGAGAGTACCCAATGCTCAGCAAGTGAGCATACCAGAAGATTGGCGTTTAAACCATGACTAAACTGCAGCATCCGCCATTCAGAGAAGATACCTGCAGGGGTCAGCTCCGCAAAAACAAAAGACAAAAGAAAACTGAAAAGAAAGTACTACTAACTAAACATGATTAGAAGAAATAAGAATGCAGGAAAAGAAAGATAACTACTGGGGTTATTGTCCTCCCAGCACGACTTATTTGGCATTTGTACAGTTCTAGCTAATGGGCCTATGAAAAGAAAAGTGGACAGGTAACTGTTCTAATATGCGTGTAGGTAGCGGGTACCTATACGGAGAAAGAACAGTCACGCCTCTACCCGAATATAGATAAAACCTGCCCATCACAGGTAGAGGGAAAAGAAAGTAAGAAGATGAGGAGGCCTGGTCCTCACTCATCTTACCAAAATTATCCTTGCCCAGCAAGGTATCGTCCGCAGCAGGTCCGCAGGAGGAGAAGGCAATGAGTGGAGCTTCCTCTACGGAGGGGGAATAAACCTCCTCACATGAGAGGATGCTCGCATCATTGACTTGAGCAAAAAGCTCCAAGTCCTCCTGAAGTACCTGTAAGGACTCAACCTGCACAGGCTCAGATGAAGAAGGGGGGTCAGGAAATAAAAGAGAGGAATGACATAAATGAACATCAATCGGGGGAGTGATCCCGGTCTCACTCCCATCAGGTTGGGGAAGTAAAATAATGTTAGCATTGTCATCAATGCTACAAGATTCGGCGGGATCAATGGTGGCCAGGCTTAGGATTTGGACTTCCTCCACCGGTGTTGAGGAAAACTCCTCTTCACCTAGAAGGTTGTCCTCCTCCATAGGAATAAGCACAACACTCAGATCACCCACCTCATCCTGCGACACATCATCAACAATGTCGTCGGAAACGAGAGTAGTATGCACAACAGGTGAAAGAATCGAATCCACTAGAAGTGGTGGATGCGCATGGAGAATAGGCTCAGCAGTGTCGGTGCATAGATCAGCCGCACATCCGGTGACCATGTCCATGCCATACCCTTCAAGATGTGAAGGTGACAAAGACACATAACCGGATGTTGAAGGTGTGCCGCCAGAGTTAGGAGTTGGGACGATCCGGATATCCGGTTCGTCATCCTCGTCCAATTGGCGAAGATACTCGGCACAGTCCTTCAAGACATGATCAGTGCTACGACAAAACCGGCACTGCCTTGCGGGCCTCTTTGGCGCAGCGGGAGCTGGAGCCGAAAAGAAGTATGACGGTAAAGGCTCAGCAGAGTAGCCATAAGACTTACGCGCACCATATGGAGTACCAGACGAAGTCGGTGCTCCATATGCTGGGCTATAAGAATTATGCCTACAATTCTCCGTAGGGCATTCATCACTAGAGTGGGAGGTAGCTCCACACCAACGGCAACGGAAATTAAGATGTGCCCACATAGTGCGAAGATAAAACGATTCAAATAGAAAAACACTATTGTGCGAAATACCACACCTAACAAAAATTACTAAAGCAACCTAATTAAAACAGGAAAATGGAATAAAAAGAAATAAAACAAAAAAAATGCGATTTACAAATGGAAGGGCTTCTCTCCCAGATTTTCCCTCTCCAGAAAACTCACACGACTGTGCTCCCCGGCAACGGCGCCAAAAACTTGATGGCGCAAATCTTAGCACACCGCTATAGGCGGTAGTAAGACTGCGGCACGAAACGGCAGTGTACCGATCGTTCAAGTAATATAAAACGAGGAGTAATCCCCGAGTATCAAATCTCACAAGGAACACAGTAAGGTGGAGTTAACGTTCGAGGTAGGACTTGAGATTGAAGTCCTTAACGTCGGATGGAATGCGGGGGAGTTGGGTTGGCTTTTAGAAAATAAAATAAAAGCTATCAACTACTCCTATGCAATGCCGCTATGCAATGCTTCGCTTGGCGGGATGGAGACTAGGCAGGCCTTGAGCGCGCTGCGTCGAAAGGGCGGATGGACGAGTAGGCAAGCAGAATCGAACTGTGCAGGCCTTGAGCACACTGCTTCGTTAGGCGGGATGGAATACGGGCCGCGATGCCACGCTTCGGTAGGCGGATGGACGAGTAGGCTAACGGATTGAGGGTCGCAAGCACCTCTTCGACAAGCACGCCACTAGCAATTGCTAGTGCGGCACCGGACACGGTGGTGGAGTGGAAAATGGATAGCGGCGCTCCTCATTAACACATATGAACTAAATAATTCCATAAACATGAAATAAACAATAATACACATAGTTCATAGCATTCATCATCTAAATATAGAGATTACAAACAACTACAACCACACAAGTAGAAGAAAAAGGCAAGAGATATGACCGAATCCGGAGTCTCGTTGTAGATTCACGGTAGGAATCGTCGGGTTGTCAATCCACGTCCTAGCTCGGTCCCAACTGCGTCCGCGGTAGAGGAGGGCTGTCACACCTCCCAATGGACCCGTCTTCTCCAGCGATTTACAATCCGGCCACGTCTGATGCGAGGAACTCCTTGCTTGGCGATGAAGATGAGTGGAATCTCCTCCTTGAAGCTCTTGGATGATGGAGGAGGCCTAGGGGGGCGGAGAACCAGCGAAAGGGGGCGAAATGGCGGAGCTGGGCGAGAAAACGGCGGTCGATCTGACCTAAATCGCGAGCAGGTCGATTTATAGGCGCTGGAATAAACAGTGAGTACGGTCATTGGCGCACGACCAGTGGTCGTGCGCACTAGAATTCTGTGATCGTACGCTCTGCCTGGACGGAACCTGCAAAGACAGAAATTATGAAGTAACATGTTCGCACGACCGGTGGCGCACGACCGGTGGTCGTGCGCACTATCGTAGTTGGTCGTGCGCACTGGTTGAAACAGAACTCATGAAATTGATGCTAAGTGCGCACGAACAGTGGCGCACGACCGGTGGTTGTGCGCACTATCGTAGATGGTCGTGCGCACTGCACCAAACAGAACTCATGAAAAAGGATTAAGTGCACACGATCAGTGGTGCACGACCAGTGGTCGTGCGCAATAGAACCGGTGATCGTGCGCAGTGTTCCTGTACAGAATTGTACCGGGAACACCTGCACGACTCCTATTCCAGCGTATACCACTAATCTAGCCACTGAAAGTGAGACTTAACAGCGCAAGAAAACTAATAACAAAGAAAGATACGAAATTACACCAAAATGGGCCAAGACGTGCACATAGCAAGTGATAACAAATATAAGCTAAAACAAAGCTAAAGTGCAGTGGAATGACTAGATAAACGGCCCAGATGAGTCCATATATGTGTATATAATCGGGACTCATCAACTCCACAACAAAATGGTGTGGTTGAGAGGAGGAAAAGGACCTTGATAGAAGCTGGGAGAACACTGCTTAGTGACTCCTCACTCCCAAAATACTTCTGGGCTGAGGCAGTCAATACTGCATGTCATGTTCTCAATAGAGCTTCCATCAATAAGGTTCATGGAATAACTCCATATGAGATTCTGAAAGACAAACAACCTACAATTTCATACTTTAGAATCTTTGGCTCCAAATGCTATATTTTAAACAATGGAAAATCTCAATTAACAAAGTTTGCAGAGAAATGCAATGTGGGTGTTCTTGTTGGCTATAGCTCACATAGTAGAGCTTATAGAGTGTATAACAAGAAAACTTATGTTGTAGAGGAGTCTATGCATGTAGCATTTGATGAGACCAGCCTAATATATAAGGGCAGGTATAGTTCTTCTATCTTGATAGGAAATGAAAAAGACTTGGAAAGGATGTCTATACAAGACACACCCAGCAGTAGCAAAGCATATTCTGATGCTGCCATCCCTGAAGAGGAAGAAGTCCATGCTGATGAAGACACTGATGAACCAGCAGAAACAGCACAGCAAGCTGAGAACAGACTACCTACAACTGTAAGACATCTAAGGGATCATCCAAAAGAATAAATAATTGGAGATCAGAATCAAGGTGTATTAACCAGAAGCAGGGCTCACAATGAGGCCCTATTCTTGAGCTTCCTATCACAAATAGAGCCTAAGAAGTTTGAAGAATCCAACCAAGACACTTTTTGGATTCAAGCTATACAAGAAGAACTTCAACAATTCAAGAGATGCAAGGTATGGAAATTGGTGCCAAAACCTCAAGGACACAATATCATAGGTACCAAATGGATTTACAGGAACAAGTTAGATGAAAATGGCACAATCATAAAGAATAAGGCAAGGCTGGTAGCCAAGGGGTATAGACAGGAAGAAGGGATAGACTTTGATCAAACCTTTGCCCCTGTTGCAAGGTTGGAAGCAATTAGGCTATTCCTTGCCTATGCTGCCCACAAGGGATTCAAAGTGTATCAAATGGATGTCAAATCAGCCTTCCTCAATGGTGACTTGAAGGAAGAGGTATATGTTGAGCAACCATCAGGTTTTGTACATCCTACCCTCTCTAGTCATGTTTACTTACTTAGGAAAGCTCTTTATGGTCTTAAGCAAGCCCCCAGGGCTTGGTATGAGACTTTATCTAGCTTTCTCATCAAGAACAAGTTCTTGAGGGGAAAGATAGATAGCACATTGTTTCTTAGGGAAACAGGAGGCAAGTGTCTCCTAGTCCAAATATATGTTGATGACATAATATTTGGGTCTACTGATGACAACCTCTGCAAAAGGTTTGCCAACCTAATGCAGGGGGAGTTTGAGATGAGCAGTATGGGAGAGCTCAAGTACTTTTTAGGCCTCCAAGTAAAACAGTCTGATGAAGGTATATTCATCTCTCAGAGCAAGTATACTAGGGAGCTTATCAAGAAGTTTGGGATGGAATTAGCCTCCACCATGAAAACTCCCATGGGGTCCAACATTTCTCTGGACAAGGATGAGAAGGGCAAGGCCTTTGATGAATCCATGTACAGGTGCATCATTGGATCCTTGTTATATTTAACTGCTAGTAGACCAGATATTATGTATGCTACATGTGTGTGTGCTAGGTACCAGGCATGTCCTAAGGAATTTCACTACTCCGCTGCAAAGAGGATTTTGAGATACCTTAAAGGCAGCCTACATCTTGGCCTTTGGTACCCTAAGAACAATGATTTTGAACTAACAGGATTTTCAGATGCAGATTTTGCAGGCTGCAAAAAAAACAGGAAAAGCACAAGCGGCACTTGTCAATTCTTAGGAAGAAGGTTGATATCATGGAGCAGCAAAAAGCAGACAAGTGTAGTTATTTCCACTGCTGAGTCTGAATACATTGTTGCAGGGAGCTATTGTGCGCAGCTATTGTGGATTCAACACTAGCTAGAGGACTATAACCTCAAGGTAAGTAACTCTCCTCTTTATTATGACTTATCCAGTGCTATCTCTATTGCTAAGAATCATGTCTCTCACAGCAGGACTAAGCATATAGAGATAAGATATCATTTTATAAGAGAACATGTAGAATCTCAAGATATCTGCCTTGAATTTGTCACCACTGACAATCAAGTGGATGATATCTTCACTAAGCCATTGGATGAGGCCAAGTTTAATGATTTCAAAATTGAACTATGAATGTTAAATGTTGAATAGTATAAAACACTTCATTCTTTCAATCATGTATGATATACTGCTTGACTTGTTATAACTTAAAGTGTTAACACACCAACCCTATTAAGGACATGATTAGGCCTTCAAGCAATCATATCTCAATTATGGTTAGGTAGTAAGATCAGCTTAAACTGAACAGTCTGTTTCAGCTGAGCCGCTGAGACAGCTGGGAAAAGTCTCAGCTAAACCGCTGAGACGGCTAAATCTGTCCCAGCGCCTGATAGCATACTGTCCCAGCGGATAGGTCACCATCACATTGGTTCCGCTGAGACGGGTTGGATTCATTATAAATTGTCTAAGTGCAACCCCAGTTGACCCATTTACACTTACAATTATAAGAGCAATCAAATCGAATTACTATGTTTAATTTTACCTAAGTCTTAAGCCATATAAATAGCAAATCTGATTAGTGAAAAGCACACGACCCTTCTCTTCCAGCCGCCGAGACGAATCACCTACTCTTCCATCCCAACGCATTCCTCCACCACTGCAATGGCTCCCAAAAGCTCTAAAGATCTTCTTGAAGGATATGAGATAGTAAGGCATGGGTTTGCCCATGCTCCAAAAGAAATTAAGGGAGTGATTCAACTCCTAGAAGACCAAGGCCTAGAATTTCTACTATCTAAACCCTGTGTCATTCTCAGAACTGAAGTTCTGGAATGGTTTGGTAATGTCAAGTTCACCTCCAAATGCTCCCTCAAGTCAAAGATTGGAGAAGATAGAATCAAGATAACCCCAACAAAACTACAAAAAGCATTACATCTTCCATCCTGCAGTCCAAGTGAGAAGGATGACATCTCTGAAAAAGACAAGAAAAAGGCTCAAAAATAGACTGAGTACAATGATGCCAAAATTGGCTCATTGAAGAGGAAATTCTTCAACCAAAAGGGAAAACTTTTATCAGATATTGTGGGAAAAGCCATTCTTTGCAAACCAGGGTCCCATGATACAATCTCACAGTACATGTTTGACCTCATGACAAGAATAATTCTGAAAAAGAAAACCTCTTGGGGAGAGGTCATCTTTCAAAGAATAAAGGAATGCCTTCAGGCACCCAATATGGGAAGACTTCTCTCTTTATACCTCCTTCAAACCCACCCTGACAAGTTCAACACATCCAAAGGAGCAAATCTTCACTATCTCAAGAGAATGTACATCAAGACTTTAGAAAGATTCACCAGGGTATTGCCTATGAGTCAACCCTCTGAAACTAAAGGAAAAGAGAAGATACCCCCCCTCATCTTCTAAGAAAGCAAGACTGATCATGTCCAGTTCTGAGTCTGATCATTCAGATAGAGATGAAGATGCTGGTGCTGACATTGGTTCACACATCATTCTTGACAAGGAGGCCACACAAGTTGACATGCCAGATGACTCTGTCCACCCACAATAGCTGGACAAAGTCATAACTTCTGGTAACTAATACCTCAAATTCTTCACAACACATTTAAGTAATTGATTATAGCTAATCACCACAGTTAGTCAAATCTGACATTTAAATAATGTGGACCCCAGATACTCAAGAACTGATGTCTGCTCCATATGAGGGGGAGCAACAATAAGATCAAGCCTCCCTAGACATCTCAAACATCAATGATGTTGATGAAGACAGAAGGCCATCACCTCAAGATGTGCAAGGTCAGATTGACAAATTCATTTTCAATCTTGAAGAAAGAATTAGACTAAACTCTGATAATGAACCAACCCTTTGGTCTTTCTCTCCACAAGGTTCATCTGATGCCCCATCTGAGGGGGAGCGGCCACAAGAGCCATCAGCTGATAAAGATCAGGTTATTGGTAAGCCCTAAAAACCCAGCCTAAACATTCAGAATCATAAAATCTAACTCTGCAATTCTTGTTCTAGAATTCCAAGATTCATCCATTCAAGTTGATTTATCTGAGGGGGAGGTGCAGAATGCTCCTCCTACAGAGAAAGATGAAGTTCTAGGTAAATCTTACATTATTATCCTTAGAACCTCTAAGTAGTTCAATCTAACTACAACTAATTGTCCCAACATTTCTGGACTCAACAGAAAAGGATGCTCTCTCTGAGAGGGAGGAGGATGATAATGTTGGTGATGTCAATCTGAGTGATCATCAAGATTCTGACATTGAAGATGAGCATGATGATGCCCCAGCTGATGTTATCAACATTCAGCAAGCCTCTTCCTCCACATCACCCAATGAGGCTCTTCTCAATGCCATAAACTTGTTGCTTCAGTCTCATCTAACCTCCATGCAAACTAATCTAGATAAATCAGTTACCTCAGTAAAAGAATATGTGGATCAGTCCATCAAGAATGTGAAAGCTGAAGTCATGTATGAGGTCAAGGAAATAAAGGAAAACACTGAAATACTAAACAAACAAACGTCCAAATGGTTTGTGTTGGAGCCTATGTTCCGCATCTCTTGGTTTGAGAATAACAAATATCGTGTTGTATTTGATCTAGTCTTTTGTATGTTTATAGTGTCCAGGTTGTACAGGTTCAATGAAGAGACAAGTCCTCGTTCATGGGCATGATCCAAGAGTGTGTACACATTAGAAAAAGCAAAAGGATGAGTTTTGTGTGCTGATCTTAAAATGACCATAACTTTCAATCCAGGAAGAGTTACAGAACGGTCCACCCCATTTCGAAGATGAGAACGACTCAATCTACAGTCTGGAGAAGTTTCGGACGGCAAAAATGAAGAGGAGCTGTCAGAATTCTGACAGCGATGTCGCCCAGGCGACAGCGCAGAAGTTACAGCAACTGCCCGCACGACAGCACGTTGAACAGCAGTTTGGGGCTGTCGGAATTCCGACAGCGATGTCGCCCAAGCGACAATGAAAAACTATAAATGGGTTCGTTTTGTTCGTGCATTCAGAGTTTTGAGAATTCCAAGTCCTTTCCTGAGTGCATACGAACCAGAGAGCTCCAGAACCTCAAGAACTCCCATTTGTGCTGAGAAGGTTTGAAATTGAAGACAAGATCGGACGCGCTTCTACATCAACAATCATCTCAAGGCTTCAACCTTCCTTCTAGAGATCTGAATTTCTAGGAAGTTCTTCATTTTATTTTGTATTTTCATTTATATACATTTCACTTTGTATTGGTAGGGAAATCGTCTCCTTGTGCGTGACGTCTAAGTCCTTGCGTGGCTTAGGGGAAAATCGCTTCCTTGTGCGGAGCGTCCAAGTCCTTGCGTGGCTTGGTAGGAAATCATGGCCTTGTGTGCTACGTCTAGATCTTGGGAAGATCTAGAGGATAGGCTTGGGCTTGGTCTAGGGAGAGACAAGTGATAGCCTTCCGATCCTTGGGAGAAGGATTGGTAAACACAAATTGTTAAAAGTTTATTATCATATTTGTGCCTTGATCTTAAGCATTATTAAGATCATTTTTATTGTATGTGAATTTCATGATTAAAAATTATGACTTTTTCTTTAATTGCAAATTTGGTTGATTAATCTTTAACTTAGAAATTTGTGTTTGAATTAATTTAAAATTTTCATAGTTTGGAAATTTTTATAAGTGATTTTTAGAAAAGCAAAATTTGTTTTAAAAATTCTTAAGTAAAAAATCATATTTTAAAAAGGCCCTTATTCACCCCCCCCCCCCCCCTCTAAGGGCGCCACAAGATCCAACACGTGGTATCAGAGGCAGGTTATTCCAAATCGGCTTAACAACCGGGAATAGTGGCGTCTCTTGATCATGATCTCGCTTCTACTATTGGGGAAAATTTTAATATAAATGAAAAAGTATTATCACCACCTTTATTTATGGGCAAAAATTTTAAAGGGTGGAAAATATTAATGAAAAATTTTCTCAAGGCCTTAGATGAAAAAGTTTGGAATATTACTATTAAAAAGCCATCAAGCGTACTAACTAGAAACGAAATTATTTTAAATGCAAAATCTATGAATAGTATATTTTGTGCGTTAGACCAAAATATTTTCAAACTTATTTATACTTTACCTACCGCATATGAAATTTAGAGTTTTCTTGAAAGAACTTATGATTCTCCTTCTACAGGTACGGAACATTCACAAGAACCAGAGAATATGCAAGCCTATGCAAATATTCAAGAAAGCTACACAAAGGATGGATCCATAGAATGCTCATCAAGCGGAAAGGATGATGGAAACTCTTGTTTGGAAGAGGAAGATGAAGAAGACAAAGGAACACTATGTTCAAATCTTGCCTCATCCACGAGCGCTGTAAGGAAATCAAAATCTCCTATTTTTTGTACATCTATTTCTACACTACAATTGCTACAAAATACTAAACGTAAGATTAAGAAACTAAAAATGGCTAATGCAAAACTACGTTTAGAAAATAAAACTTTGAAAGCAAATGTGAATGTAGAATCCAAAAATGAAATGTTTGTATCTCCTGCATGCTCTTCATTTGAAAACTCTATATCTTGTTTTGATTGTAATAATATTAAAGAAAAATTCAAGGAACTTGAAAAAGAGCTTACTTTCATAAAAGAACAAAATGAAAAATTATGTTTAGAAAACTCTTCTCTAAAAAATAATTGTGCTAAGTGTAAAGAATATAAAATTGAAATTAAAGAGATGGATGAAACATTTGATGAATATAGAAATAACTATCAAGATCATATTGATTCAATTGTTTCCACTCTTAAAAATAGCACAATCGCTTATAATAAAGCTAAACATAATTTAAAGATTAAGAATGATGAATTAAAATCAAAAATCAACTTGCTTAAGAAAATGGTAAATACAAATTCACAATATCAAACTATATCTAAAAACAAGTTGAATATGAATATGAACATCTTAACTAAGTTTAATAATGGGAGTAAGAAACATAAAGGATTTGTAAATCAAAATCAAAATCACCATTATGTACAAAATCATGTTTCTCCCAACCTAAAATTAAATGCAAACAAATTTCCTCCAAATTATAAATTCAAAAATCATTTTGATCCAAATATTCAAGTAAATGATTATGGAAATTTGAAAAATAAAAATAACATTTTTCCAAGGTTTGAATGGAGACCCAAAGCTAAAGAAGAAACACAAACTCTACTCAAAAGGGCCCATTCATCACTATCTCCCCAAAAGCAAATACGATGTATTTGGGTACCCAAAAGAACCATCACACCCGGTCCTCTTTGGATACCTAAATCTCTCATTCATTAGTATCAAATCATTTGCATGAAGTAGAAATCAACTAAAAATGAAATATCATTATTCTACTTCATGATATGCCTAACCTTTTTCTTTTTGTTTGTTTATTTTCTTTTTGTTGAACCATCATGATATGATCACTTTATATAACTTGTAATATGACTTTCACATATTAAACCAAAATTCATAAGTAAAACAAATTGAGTAAAGTTGAATAGTAAGTCATGTCATTTTTTAAGTGATCTACTTATCCTTATTATTTTTATCCTTCTAAATCCATTTCCTAAAAAGTCTTATAAAATTTGAAAACTAAATTTGTCATATGATATTATTAAGACTAAATGAAATAAGTGTCAAAATGGATTTAAAAGGTGTATTTTAGGGGTATTAGACTAAATTTATAAAATGCGCAAGTTTTGCCTAGTTATTTAATATATTTGCGTCATTTTTTATTACCCTTAGTATGTTAAATCATAATCATGTCTAACCAAAATTGAGAAATTGCATGAATATTATTTCACTTATTTATGATTATTTCACTCATGCATATGTTGTGCAAAACTCAAGAACTAAGCTTTAATGAATGTGAAACCCATGTACTAAAATTTTAACTTCCGCAACTTTTTACGATTTCTTCTCGTCTCTTCACTTCATTAGACAGACATTACATTGCACAAAGATAATTAAGAAAAATTGGAAGCAAGATCGAAGAAAATCTAGTCTATATGATCAAAATAAGCACTCTCTGTGAGCTAACGGAGGCGCTAGTACCTAACGCCGGCGCTAGCTCAAGTCTCAGATTTTCTGTCATTTTAAAATTCTGAAAAATCACTAAAAATATATTATTTTATATGTACTACTCAGTTTTGCATCTATGCCTATAATTGATTTTTTTTTAAAATTAAAATATAAAATTTCAAAAACCAAATTACAAAAAAAAATTATTATTTTTTCTTACTTCCTTTCTTTGGTTATTTGTTTGATTTATATATGCAAAACTCCAATACAAAAATACAAAACATTAAAACTATCAAAAAAATAACTATATGGACTTCATTGAAAATCAAACATGATTTAACCCATCATTTAGAACTTCTAAAATGTTGCAATTTACTTTTTCAAACTACTTTGAACATTGTTTTCATCATGCTTTGATATATCTACTCATTTGTGCATAAAATTATATGGTAAAAGTTGTGTAGAACTAAGCTTATCATGCCTCTAAGTATGAGTAAATGTTTTGTGTTTGATAATGATATTTATTCACTCACTTATTTTGGCATTGTCTACTTATGTGTTTAATCTAAGAATGCTTGTGTATGTTTTGTATTAGTACAATGAATTAAAATTGTACAAGTATCTTACCTACACGACCTTTTTTATTTGCACTTTAAAAGGTTAAGAAAAGTCGTTATGTTTTCATAAATTATATTGGTTTGCAAAACAAGTGTATTCGGAGATCTTTGTACAAAATAAAAATCATAAAATAAAGTGACAAAGATAACTCCACCAAGCACTACTTGAACCTCCTGATAAGTCTTAATAAGCGTTGTGAGGTTGAGCACCTTGGAAAGAATAGTAAAGTATCTTGTGCAAACCATATCTTTCTTTCAAAATAAAAACCACTTACTCTTAAGTACACCAGATCACTAGTCTCAACATTAAAATAAAATAAAATATGTGATCCCCCAAGCACTACTTTGCACACTGATAAGTCTTAATGAGCATTGTGTGTGCAAAGCACCTTGGTAGTTGTACATTTTTTTTGTGCATTAAAGTTTGTGGAAGTAAAATTATTTGTGTTTTATTGTGCTCTTTACTTTACATATTTCTTGTATTTTTGATTAAAACATTTGTTTACTCTACTAAAAATACACTTATGTGCACATCATTATCTTCCATAACACTTCTTCTCATGAGTATTGGATCCTAATGCAAATTCTATACTACTCTTTATTTATGAAATGCACTAGATAACCTAGCATGCTCTCTACAATGTTTGGTATGTCTTGAATTTGTGAATTACAACAACATTGTAGTAGTCTCTTATTGATATATTTCTTTCATGCTTGGTTACTTTATTGTCAAAAAATTTAACAATAACTTGATTTGCAAAAAACATCTTCCTTTTTGAATTTAACTCATATTTCTTCTTATGCATAATCATGATTACAAAAGAGATGTTTTCTTGTATTTCTATAAGTCTTCCGCATCATCACAATATATTTTTACCTTGCGCTTTCATGCTTATATCAAAATTCCTTTTTTTAACAAATGGTAGACTTGCTTGGTAAAATTTATATTGGTTGCTCTCAACATGAAAATATTGTTATGCTAAAACTCTGATTCATTAAGAGATTTCTAAATAGCTATGTGAGTTGTTTGTTTACTAAATTCAAATAAAAATATAAATTCATAAGCTATGAACTCATCATTAGATTTAAAACGCTTAAATGTTTCCAATAATTATTATCCATGACTTCATATCTCACCATAGCGGGGGCGTAGGGTTGTAGACATTAGATAACTTTATCTCTAGTCATGTCTTGTTCTTAACCGGGGAGGGTTCCAGTGGGGCCTTGCGAGGCACTGGGGGGAAAGAGTGCTAGGGTGAGTTTTGTCTAGTGTTTGCATATGAGACTAACACCCTAACCTGCGGCATGTATGCAGCTCCTCATGCCCATCCGTCACTTAGTACGGGGCTAGGGTGTAGACATATTGTCTGGGTAGATTGGTTACTTGGAAAATCATTACTTTTTATGCTTCAAACATTTATAAAGCAAAATCCTTTGTGTACTTAAAATGCTACAACATCTATTTTGTTATGCCTAAAATTCTTAATCATTTACTATGCTTCACAATTCCTACATAGATGTTCACTTAATAAAAAAAAATATTTCGTCATGCTTTCCACATCTTTACTACTTATGCTCTTTCATGACTTTTTTTTAACAAGTGGTATCTTAAACTAAGAATGCTTACCTTATCATTTCAGCTATGTTGCTTACTTTTTGTTCCATCATGCTTATATTTTTCTCAACAAGGAGTATTTACCAAGCTTTATATTGCATCCTATTTTTCTTCTCAACATAAATCATTTAAATTTTTATTGCATAATATCACCTAAACCCTCTTTTGATACTCCCAAAAGGGGAGATTAAATTGCATAAATCTAATATTTAGGGGGAGTGCATTATAATGATATTAAACTCAAAAAATGGGTATATTTGTAGGGGAGTAATCATATAGGAGGTGCATACACTATCATATGCTCGATCATGAAAATCCTTCAATAAATGGTTCCTTACCTATCTTAAAAGATATACACTCATCCCTACCCAATTTTGTTAATAACAAAGGGGGAGAAAAATTGAGAAATCTAGTAAAATAGATATTTAGGGGGAGTAGTTTATAAGAGACACTAATGTAGGGGGAGGACTTGATATAGAAAGAGTATGCATTATCGCTTTCAATTCTATCACGCTCTTAATATGTTATTCATGCATATCTTATTACCGCACTTATCTATAAACACAAATTGTCTTAATCTCACTAATTTCTCATACGGGTATTTGTTATTATCAAAAGGGGGAGATTGTTGGAGCCTATATTCCGCATCTCTTGGTTTAAGAATAACAAATATCGTGTTGTATTTGATCTAGTCTTTTGTGTGTTTATAGTGTCCAGGTTTTACAGGTTCAATGAGGAGACAAGTCCTCGTTCATGGGCATGATCCAAGAGTGTGTACACATTAGAAAAAGCAAAAGGATGAGTTTTGTGTGCTGATCTTAAAATGGTCATAACTTTCAATCCAGGAAGAGTTACAGAATGGTCCACCCCATTTCGGAGATGAGAATGACTCAATCTACAGTCTGGAGAAGTTCGGACGGCAAAAATGAAGAGGTGCTGTCGGAATTCCGACAGCAATGTCGCCCAGGCGACAGCGCAGAAGTTACAGCAACTGCCCGCACGACAGCACGGCGAACAGCAGTTTGGGGCTGTCGAAATTCCGACAGCGATGTCGCCCAGGAGATAGTGAAAATCTATAAATGGGTTCATTTTGTTCGTGCATTCAGAGTTTTGAGAATTCCAAGTCCTTTCCTGAGTGCATACGAACCAGAGAGCTCCAGAACCTCAAGAACTCCCATTTGTGTTGAGAAGGTTTGAAATTGAAGACGAGATCGGACGCGCTTCTACATCAATAATCATCTCAAGGCTTCAACCTTCCTTTCAGAGATCTGAATTTCTAGGAAGTTCTTCATTTTATTTTGTATTTTCATTTATATACATTTCACTTTGTATTGGTAGGGAAATCGTCTCCTTGTGCGTGACGTCTAAGTCCTTGCGTGGCTTAGGGGAAAATTGCTTCCTTGTGCGGAGCGTCCAAGTCCTTGCGTGGCTTGGTAGGAAATCGTGGCCTTGTGTGCTACGTCTAGATCTTGGGAAGATCTAGAGGATAGGCTTGGGCTTGGTCTAGGGAGAGACAAGTGATAGCCTTCCGATCCTTGGGAGAAGGATTGGTAAACACAAATTGTTAAAAGTTTATTATCATATTTGTGCATTGATCTTAAGCATTGTTAAGATCATTTTTATTGTATGTGAATTTCATGATTAAACTTTATGACTTTTTCTTTAATTGCAAATTTGGTTGATTAATCTTTAACTTAGAAATTTGTGTTTGAATTAATTGAAAATTTTCATAGTTTGAAAATTTTTACAAGTGATTTTTAGAAAAGCAAAATTTGTTTTAAAAATTCTTAAGTAAAAAAATCATATTTAAAAAGGCCCTTATTCACCCCCCCCCCTCTAAGGGCGCCACAAGATCCAACAGTTTGATCCGACTGAAAAATCTATAATTTCTCATAATACCATTCTAAGATCTATGGACAAATACCTCCAGCTGTCTGAACAGGACATGAAATATGTCAAGAATTATGTCAATCAAACAGATGAAGTGATAGAGAAGTCAGCCAATCATCTCCAAGAGTATGTCTATTCCATTGCCATGTAGTTAAATGAAGAAGCTGACAGGTACAAGAAAAAGCTGAAAGCAGAAATTGCATCTGTCTCCCAATTCATTGCTGAGAGAGCCACCTCTTCCCACTTGCATGAAGAAGTAGGAAAGTTAACAGGTGTGCTTCAATCTGATATAGAGAATGTATTCCAAACCCTCTCTGGCACAATAACTGCAGCCAAGCAAGACCTCCATCAAAAGATATATGAAGAAGCCAAAAAGGGGGAGGACACAAATGCTATCATAAATTCTGACCTCACCCTGAAAGTTCTACAAGGGACAAGGATAGCTCTGAGTCTTCCTATCCTAGATGTCAACAGGGCAGAAGACTGGGATTTCCCTCATCAAGAGGCAATTGCCCAAGATAAGAATCTGAAAAAGAGAAGGGAAAGGGAGAGTGTAATGCTGGCTGAAGAATTTATGGCCAAGCAAAGGGAGGTGCAGAATAATGACCCTGACCATGAGCAATGGAGTGTTGACTCCAAGGACATCATACTAAATGCCTGGATAAGCCATGGTCAAGTGTGTAAAGATATTGACAAGCTCTATCCATCTGAAGAATGGATAAAGCATTTGGAGAGAAATACTAAAAGGGATAAAATTTTCAAAGCAAATCTGGTAAGAAAGGAAAATCCAAAGAAAATGCCCTCTAGATACATTCCAAAACCACATATGTATTTCAATAGGCAAGAGAACAAGAAAAGAATTATTGATATCAAGGCTGCCAATGCTGAAAAGAAGAAGCTCCCAGGTCAAGATAACACTTGTTGCTAATGACATGGATGATGCTTCAGTGAAAGGGAAAGAAACAGCTGTTGACTCTCCTGAATGTTCTTCTTATAAGAAAAGAAAACTTTGAATGATTATAGAAACAGTTTATGTATATAAATGTTATTGAACTATAATGACTTATGACTGTGTGGATGCAAACTTAATTATACTTTGCCTAAAATAGTTTATGAATATATGAATGCAAACTGAGCTTTAAATTACTATTCTATCTGGATTGCAATTGATGGATTGTTAATGTAATTAGCTTGTATCATAGCTAAATCTGAGTTATATCTAAACCTTACCCTGTTTTTATTGGTTAATTCAATCTATGTTGCATTGTTATGTTTATCAAATCTTACTGATGGATTGATTAAACTCTGTGGTACAATCCTTTCATAACAACCATCTGTTTTAAAATGACTGATGCACTAAGCATGATATGTTGAACTCATTATTGCAATGTCACATACCAAGAATTTCTGAGTAATGTACTCTAGCATTTGAGGGTGTTTTGCAATCTTCAAATAGGGGGAGATTGTTGGGAAAATGACTCTCAATGTTCCCTTGATTTGAAGAGGCCTCACACTCAATGCTAAGTACAAGTTGTATTTGATAAACCCTATTTCTATCTCATGACAATGCAGGACTAGGACATACCAAGGTGTGATGTATGATCAGTTGGTTTACTGTCAAAACCACTGAGACGAGCTCTCAGTCTCAGCTGAACTGCTGAGACAAGGCCAGGAGCCACTAAGAAGGTGTCTAGGCAAGCTGAGCTGCAGATAAAAGAAAACCACTGAGACAACTGTCTGTCTCAGCGGATCCGCTGGGACGGGACAAACACAACCGCTGAGACGACTGGCCATCTCATCCCAACCGCTGAGACAGATTTAAAGGTGATCTGGCGGGTTCTGCTTTTCGCACAAGCTGCAGAAAGGCATTATGGGGTCCACCAATCACTCCCATATCTGTCAGAGGATGGCTGAGAGCCGTTGAAGATCAAAGGAGTATAAAAGGAATAAGTTAGGGTTGAGCAAAACACCTTTGCTATTAATCTTACTCTCCATCACACAAGCAAGTAGTAGAATACTGTTTCATTGTCGGCAGCCAATAACTGAGCTTACACAAGGCTGCAAGAAGAGAAGAGATTGCTTATCATGATTCATCTCAAGAAAGAACAAGTAGATCCAGTCCATCATCTGAAGGGATGATCAAGAAGAATCTAGTTGGAGCTGCACTTCTCCTCCCTGGTTCAAGTCTGCAACAACAACAGGTCAGAAGAAGAAGACCAAGGCTTGACCTCTTCTTCCTTCTATTTGTAATTCACTATTATATTATCTGTAGGAACTTGTGTGTTCTGATACTATAGGGCTTTATTGCCGGAGTGTGTAAGGCTGATTGGCCTGAGTTGTAGAGCTGAGAGGTCAGCTTGAGGTAGGAATAGTGTGTGATCTGAGGTAGGGCTATTTGCCTGAGGTAGGGCTATTATGCCTGAGGTAGGGCTGTTGTGTCTGAGGTAGGGTTTGGGATAACCTGAGAGATCCAGTGGGATCTGTGCTATAGGCTCTTGGAGCTGAGTTTGGAGAAGTTGGCCTTGTCT
Source organism: Dactylorhiza incarnata (assembly GCA_033032865.1). NCBI lineage: Eukaryota > Viridiplantae > Streptophyta > Magnoliopsida > Asparagales > Orchidaceae > Dactylorhiza > Dactylorhiza incarnata. Next base: position 2,436,455 of record JAWHQI010000067.1, read on the forward strand.
AACTTATTGTTAGAAAGGTGAAGGGGGAAAGAGGACTACTCAAGACACTCTGTCTTGAGGAACCTCTATAAATCTCTTTGTGCTTTCTGTGTTTGATAATTTGCTAACCTAAATTCAGAAAACACTAAGTCTAAAATAAAAGAAACCTATTCACCTCCCCTCTAGGTGTTTAAGACTACATCATATATAAACTATCACAGACGCCTTGACCAAAGGCCTGAATAGAGCTCTCACAATAAAAACATCGGAAGAGATGAGAGTAAAGTTCATAGAAATATGAAACTTTCCTCTGTTGCTTATGTTTTGATCGTGAGAACCTATATAGTCGCAACATTCAAGCATCTATTAACAGACTACAAATCCCAAATAATTTCTTGATGAAAACCCAAGATGGTTAGATGCATGTTATTCCACATTTGATAACTAAGCATCTTTCTTATTGTAAGTTGATTCGAAAATTATTCAACTGAGAATCAAAAGTCATTGTAGTCGGTTAATCTAACATTAATGATCATAGCACATTATTCCACACCTAATATTGTTGCAAATGTTGTTGTGCCAAATCATTCCACATTTGATGATGAGGTACATAATGATCACTAATGAGTAAGATAACAACGTTTGATTTACAAAATCAACTTTTGACTGGTTCCTACTAGACCAGATAGAGATGTTGACAGTGTTACTCCACTATTTCTACAAGTACTAAGCTCATTCAGGTAGAACTAGTTTACTTTAAACGTTACTGCATATGTTTTATGAATTCATAGAGTTCTAACTCATGAAATTTCTTGCAGGCTACGGTGGAGTTGAATGAAAGAAAGTAGTCTTTGATATGGATGTTGATGATCTACTAGATGAGTAGAATTGTTATATGTTTTATCCATTACTACTATGTTTTCAGACTTTTATCCTTAGTACTGCACTTATGTTTGGATGTTTGTTTTCTGTATGAACAGAACTCCTGTTATGTTTTAAAGTGTGTTTTCTTTCTGAGGAAATGTGTTAAGTCTGAAATTTGGTAGTTACTGCTTTCTTGCACCCTAAAATATATACGTTATTTATCACAAATATAGGAGGAGATTGTAAGTGTATATTTGGGTAAATAACTAGTTCAGTGACATAACGAGTCTAGTACAGATACATGGATATCTGTTACCCATTCTATTTTAGGGTTTGTCTATATAAAGCCGGGTAGGGGCAACGAGATTCCACCTTAATCTGCAATCAGATGCTTCGAGCAACATTCTTCACACAAATAATCTACAGAGATCTGCTATAAAAAAAGCTTACCTTTCGAGAAAGAAGGAGGAAGAACTGGCAGCCGCCGGCGGGAGGAATTAGGCGCAGGAAGAAGGGGAGAGGTCGTCTGCGGGAGGAATCGGGCGCAGTTGCAAACGCCGGGAGGAATCGTGCGCCGTCGAGAAAAATCGCCGTCGGGAGGAAACGTGGGAATCGCCGCCGGGAGGAAACGTGGGAATCGCCGCCGGGAGGAAACGTGGGAATCGCCGCTGAGCTCGTCGCTCTAGGTTAGGGGGAAGACAGAACAACGAGGGCTTTTGCGGCTGAATGCGCAAAATAGCCGCGGTTCGGGGGCTGAAGAAATGTGCGGATTCAATAAAACAGCGGTTGGGAAATAAGTCGCGTCAAACACAGCTTATACTTAAAATCACGGTGCGTTTCAACCGGTCTGCACCCTAAAAGTCTAACCAAACGATAGAGTACGACACCTTAATATAAGGGTGGTGTTATTTGTACACCATTTTTGTCTATTCATACCCCATTACCTCTTTTAAAACACCTCTTTTTATAACCCTGAATTCTTATATTTGTACACCTTTCTCCAGCCGCCCCGATACGGACCTTTCGCGAAACCCTCCCCCTCCTCCAGCCGCACCTCGCCCGTGGATTCTTCCGGCCACCGCTCGCCGGACGGCCTCCAGCCTGGCGGCATCTCGTCGTCTTCTTCTTCTCTGTAGCTCGACGCCGGCCGGCCTGAACACCGCCCCAATCGCCGCCCAGAACACCGCCCCGACGAGGACAGTCCAGAACGCCGCCCATCCGAACACCGCCCTGGCGAAGAAGAAGGCTCTTTCTCCTTCCTTTGGATGGTATTTCAGAGGTACTAAGGTAATCACCACCCTAAACCCTTGAACATTAACATTTTGCATACCCAAAAATGTGGATCTTATGATGGAATTTGTATTTGCTGCTTGAAATTTTATATAGCTAGATGAGAATTAACAAGCCCATTATCCACCTCACACTCCAACAAACCACCATAAAAGAAAGAATCACTAGAGCATGATGCATCTTGCTCCAAAAGAAATTGGTAGGTAATAAACAAGGAGCAGAATGCAATTATTTGCATTTCTTCTGCACCCACAATTTTAGAAGTATGGTATGAGTGCAATAAATGATTATTTATAAGTTAATTCTAACTATAGAAACTATAATTAAAACTTGTTAGGCTTGTCATTTGATATGCACAGGCTAAAATCCTGCATCTGGATAATGTGCTGTCCAATTCAGCTGAAGCATGAAGTTTTCAAGGTGGGCAGCACAAAAACTGTCCCCAAAATTAAATGCTCAAATGTGAAGCTCCAAATGTGGATAATGGGCTTGTTATTTGCTGCTTGAAATTTCATGTAATTAGTGTGTTTATGTTCAATATTGTGAACTTTTGGTTATGTGATTGTACTTTCATTTGATTGATAGGAATGAGTTCAGAAAAATTGTTATTGTTGTGTAATGAAGAGTCCTCCAAAGACATCGGTTTTGATGTTGGAATGCACTTTTGTACTAATATGAGTTTTGAAAGTAAAGAAGAGTTGATTGAATGGGCGCGAAAAACGACAAAAACTTTGGGATTTGTTATCATTATTTTGAGAGCAGATATTATCACATCCAGAGCATCACCAAGTGTAACGTTAGGTTGTGATAGAGCCGGGTTACCTCCTGATAGCCAAAACAAGAAAGGGTACATAAAGAAAAATATAAGAAAATCAAGTTCCAAACGTTGCGGGTGTAAGTTTGCATTGAGAGGACAAAGAGATGCGAATAATGAATGGAAAATTATAATTAAAAATGATATGCACAGCCATGAGTTCGTTCATCTTGAAGCACATCCATATGCCGGTAGACTAGATGTCAATGAGAACAAGATAGTGAAGGAGATGTTCAATGTCGGATGTAAGCCTCGTAAAATTTCAACCGCTTTAAAGAAAAGAAATCCAGAAAATTCTACATCACTTAGAACAATCTACAATGAGAAAGCAAAGCTATACAAAAATCAACTAGATGGTGGAACTCCAATCCAACATTTGTTTAAGTGCATTAGTGAAGCCAAATATATTAGTTTCACTCAAGTAAATGAGAGCACTATACTTTTGGAAAGTTTATTTTTTGGACATCCAACTTCAGTGCGTCTAAGTAATATGTTCTCCACTACATTTATGATTGATTGCACATACAAGACCAACCGTTATCGTTTGCCACTACTTTCCATTGTTGGTGTTACATCTACCAATCAATCTTTTTACTCTTGTTTTGCCTTTATGTCAAGTGAAAATGAAGCCAATTATAAATGGGTTCTTGAGTGTTTCAAGCTTACTTTTGATGAGAATGTGACGCCTAATGTCTTTGTAACGGACCGAGAGATTGCTTTGATAAATGCAATTGAAGTTGTTTTCCCAAAAGCAAAAAGTGTGTTATGTCAAGTACATATACATCGTAATATTTTGGCAAACTGCAAAAAGTATTTTACTAAAGGAAAAGAATGTGATGTTTTTTGAGTGTATGGCAAAATATTGTGAATGCAATATCTGAAAATGAGTTTAATATGCGATTGAATGAAATGATGATTGATTATGGTACAAAGTACCCAGATATGATTGCTTATATTACAAATACATGGTTAGAACCTTACAAAGAGAGGTTTATTTCAGCATGGGTGGATAAATACTTGCACTTTGGAAACACATCTACTAACCGTGTAGAGGGGGAGCATAGTCAACTCAAAAAATTCCTTGAAGTTTCAGTTGAAAATCTTACCACAGTTTGGAAAACTTTTGACAACATGATAAATTTACAACACACGGAAATCAAACGAATGTTTGGGCAAAGTAAGATGCATGTTTTTCCAAGTTTCAAAACAATAATTTTTTCAGAGCTACTTGGTAACGTCTCTATTGCTGCATTAGAGATAATAAAAAAGGAAGAAGTTACAATAATATCAGGGTATGTAGAGCAGGGGCAATGTACACATAAGAACAGATATACACTTGGATTGCCTTGTGCACATGAGCTTGTTACGTACATTAAAGAGAGTAACACAATTCCTTTATGGATGGTGCACAAACAGTGGAAACAGTTAACATTACTTGATAAGTCCGAGTTCAAAGTGAAGGAAGAACAAAATGAGTGTGTTGATATAGAGAATGATGTGGAAGGAATTTTAAAAAAATATAACAGTATTAGTGATCTCTAGAGAAAGGAAATTAAAAGAAAATTGCGTGAACTAGTCAATCCGGATGCAAGTCAAACAAAGGAACCTAAAATGCCCATAAAATTGAAGGGTCGCCCGAAAGGAAGTTTGAAGAAGTTTGTGGAGGATTATAAATCCACAAAAAGAGACCCTTCGCATTTTGAGCATGTCCTAAATGAGGAACAATAACATGTTAAGGTTAAATTGATTAAGGCGACAAAAAAACTTCCAATTCGAAGGGGTGGTTTTCTTGAAAATGTGCGGAAACAAATGCCCCCAAATGTGCGTACACATCTCATTGACGTCATTGATGTTTTGGGAGATGGGCATTGCGGATACAGGGTAATAAGTATTGCTCTAAATATGGGAGATAGTTGGATGCAAGTGCGACATGATCTTGCGGGTGAGCTACATGATAGATCATTATTGTACACTGAAATATTTGGGGCGTCAAGGAGATTAGAATTACTAAAATCTCTAGATTGTTGGAAGGTACCGGCCCCACTTGATAAGTGGATGACAATGCCTGACATGAGGTTATTAGTTGCATCATGCTACAACATACAACTAGTTCATCTCTCAAGCCAACAATCATTCACATTTCTACCACTACATTCAGCTCCGCCAGAGGTTAGAAGGGTTGTTTATATTAGATATATAAATGACAACCACTTCATTGAATTGCGAATGAAGGAAGAATGCCCGCAACCGCCGATATTTCCAGTGTGGATAAGATATCATGAACAAGTGGCAGAACAATGAGAAGTTCCATATATCACACGACTACTTTGATCATAAGGTATATAAATGTTGTATATTATCATTAAAATATTAAATTATTGGCAATGTATTAATCTAATATTATTGTTATTTTGCAAAGTATATATTCTATATATTGATGCTATTTCATCATTTGGGTTCTTCATATGTACCACAACTTATTAAGTAAGACAAATGTATCACATTTCTATTATAGTTTGTATATTTCTATATTAGTTTTTAAATTTGTAGCTACTATTTTGCAGGGATAATATATTTTGAGCGGAAACTTACGGATGGTGACTAACTTTTGAAGAAATTAGTGTTATGCCACAATATATTCTAAAATGATGTACTTGTGTCACAATATATTTTGCAGGAATCCTTCTATGTTTGTTTTATATTAGTTTTTAAATTTGTAGCCACTATTTTGCAGGGATAATATATTTTGAGCGAAGCTTACGTTTGATGATTAAATTTTGAAGAAATTAGTATTATGTCACTATATTCTGAAAATGATGTACTTATGTCACATTATATTTTGTATGAATGATTATATGTATGTTTTAAAATTTTAAACATTGTGGTATAAATAGCCAGTTGGGGTACAAATATAATTTTGAGGGGTACGAATATCCATGGGCTACAAATAACCTTTTATGGTGTACAAATAACATTACCCTAATATAATTGCGATATTATATTACAAAGTAGGGGGTCATATATTGTTTTTTGATGATGATAATGTGCGACGATCGTAGTGCTCGCGCGGGCGCTGCACGATGTTTCTGCTAATTGTAAATAATATATATTCTAAAGTAAAGATGCCATTTTTATATTATAAATAATATAATTTTCGAGGACTCGAGTCGGCGTGAGAAGGATTTTGTAGCCCTACCCTTGTTTCCTCCTCATTTTCCTTCGTATAGCTGGGAGGAGAATCTAAGGAGCTTGAAGGGGGAGAGGAGACCAACACCGACGATCCTCCATTGTCACCTTTGCTCCTTGTTCTACCCGACTTATCTGAAGAAATCCCAGGCAATTCATTTTTCTATACGAATATATCCATTTTTTTATTGCGAGATCATTCCGCTTGATCGTTCTCATTCGCGACTCATTGGATGTAGATATGGCCTCATAATCGGATCTGTTTTTATGATCTATGGATTTCTCACCCGCTTATCGTATCTCGCTAGTCTAATTTGTCCAGTTTTCTGATTTCCGGAGAATGTTTTTGTTTGGGATTTTGTCAAAGATGGTTGGTAGTGGTTGTAGATGATTTGCATGGATCTGTTAGATCTCGTATAACGTTTATTGTTTTGATACTGATTTTGAGTATTTGGGTGTGCTGTAGAATAGAGAAAGATGGGGCTGACCTTTACGAAGCTCTTTAGCCGTCTCTTTGCCAAGAAAGAGATGAGGATTCTCATGGTTGGTCTTGATGCTGCCGGTAAAACGACAATACTGTATAAGCTTAAGCTGGGAGAGATCGTCACCACCATTCCTACCATTGGTGAACACTCTACTTTTATTTTTCTGCTTTTCTGTCCCTATATATATATATATATATATCAGGAAATATGTGTTATGAGTTTCCACTACTAATTCGCCAAAAGTGAATTTTCCACCATATCTTGGTGGATGGTTAGGGAAGATAAGAATCACGAGAACACCATGAATGATGCATTTTTTCTCAATTAATCTGAAAATTTTGCTTATTTATTGACCTTGTTAGTATATTTTTACTGCAGCTGTATGTCGGTGACCTTGCGGTTTCTGCTGCTAAGTATATCACAATCCATATTTTTCTAAATAAAAAAAAAGCCTTTTTTGACATACCTGTTTTCATGGATGTATAAGAATTATGGGACTTATTACCTCTGGACTCTGGAGTCATGTTTGATCATTTTCCAACCAAAACATGCACGACTATACTGCTTAGGATGTAATGCGCAGTAATGAAATAATGGTACTAGCTGCAAAGGGACTTGGCTGGTCATTAAATCCATAATTTAAAACAATTTGTAGAAACTTTCTCATTGGTTGACCTAAATCCGCTAGAGAAGTAATTATACCCTTTTGTTTTATGATGAATCTAATCCTTTCCGCATACGGTACGGGTACAAGCTTAGTTATTAAAGGCGCAAGGCGCACCAAGGCGCAAAGGGGTCTTGGAGCCTAGGCTCAAGGATCAAGGCGTAGGCGCGCGCCTGACGAAGACAAGGCGCAACCACATTCATTTAAAAAAATAAGCATCACACATCAATTCATCTTCTTGATCAGATTTTTCATCTATTCTACTCATTAATCATTCATTACTATCATTTATAACTCTTAAAAAAATAGAATTAATATGGTCGTTTACATCATATCTAAGTCTTAACACTCGATTATGTTTCACAAACACTAAATCATGCAAAAAATATTGAGTTCTTATATTATTTCTTTCTTTCTAATTGGGAAAAAAGGTTTGCAACAGAAACTGCTCTCAGACGCGCCTTTTATACTACAAAGGCGCAAAAAATGCGCATGAAGGCGCAAGCCTCTGAGCCTGTTGAGCCTGGAGCCTTAGGCGTGCCTGAGGCGCGCCTTTAACAACTAAGGGTACAAGTACTGGACATGATGTGTATCTGGTACGGTGTTATGACAAAATAAAAAAATATAAGCATACGGGAACATTCGGGGTACGACATAATTAAAATTGTATATATAAATGTGTATGTATATGCCACCTTTTCAAAAAAAGGGGGACTATAAAATGTTGAAAAATTCATATTGAGCAATTATTAGTCTACCAATTTAAAACATTTAATCATTAAATACATAATAAATAAATAAAATAATTAAATTTGAATTAGATTCTTCGTAATTCTAATGCTAAAAAGTGCTTAAATATGGAGCACATTTTGTTATTGTAATAAACAAACACCACTAGTTATATTTATGGGTCACAATTTTTTCTTTTCTTAAAGACATGGAGAAGTCTTTTGTTTACTTTAGAAAAACAGACCCCAATGACAATATGCAGAACGATTTGCCACGTCCAAGTATATCCACAAACTATAATAGCATGCGTATCCTCCAAGTATCGAGTACGTACCCGGTAACGGGAACGTATCTGGTACGAGTACGTGGCCCTCAGGGAAGTACCCGTGCTTAATAGCTTATCACACTAAACAATTAACAAGATATCTTATATCATTATGAAAGTATTTGCTTAGCTAATCTATCTCAATTTATGAAGCAGTATAATATAATTTGGTTCTGATTTTTTTAGTTCTTGTGCAGGGTTCAATGTCGAGACTGTAGAGTACAAGAACATCAGCTTCACTGTCTGGGATGTAGGGGGTCAAGACAAGGTGCTTTTCTTATGTTTTTAATATGACTATGGTTATATCTCGAAGTTGTTAGGCGTTCATGAAACTTTAACGGCAGGAGTTCTCCGTTGGACTTGAAATGTTTGTCATTTATGACTCATATAATTTTGTGTGTTTGGGAATTCAACATGTGTTTAAAACTTCTTGCATCAATTTCACCCATTATATTATGTTCTAAATTTTTTTAGATCATAATCCACTTTTTTATATTATTTCGATACATTGCGACCAATATTTTATGATAATCGAATGATTCATGTCATGTAATTTCTTTTTGAAAACAGATCCGACCGCTGTGGAGGCACTATTTCCAAAATACCCAGGGTCTTATCTTTGTTGTGGACAGCAATGACAGAGACCGTGTTATTGAGGCAAGGGATGAGCTCCACAGAATGCTCAATGAGGTATGCTTTCACATTTACAATTTATATCATGGATTGTACCATTTAGTTGCCTGAACATATTTGTTGGAATTTTCTTTTTCATGACCTATGGTGCAAACACACAGGTTGTGAACATAAATTTATTGTCTTTTATTTCTTATCATCTGTTTTACTTTGTAAGCTTGATCTAATGAGCTAATACAAAATTATTGCAGGTTTCCAAGTTTACACTTTAAGCTATTTCTAGTATCGGTTTTATGGTGAATTTGTTACGTCGATGATGGAACGAATTAGGAAGCTAAGGAGGCGTTGGATTTATTTTTCGTTGTCCATGAAGCCCTTTTCTTAGTGCTTATGTTTTAGATATGATGACTAAAATTATATTGAGATTGTTTCCATTGCGATTTAAGGTTACCTCGAATCGCCACCCCGAGCCTACAATTCGAACTAGGGTTACAACCACTACAAGTCCATAAACAGAGTTATCCATCATTGACCTATCTGAACACAAAAAGAATAACAAATGATAAGTTGACAACGAGAATGTTTAGTTAGATTGCATAAATGCATTTTAAGGTCAAGTCTACGCTCGAAAGATCACAACATAAGGTAGGATTTTGTGATTAGTATCCCTCCCAAACTCTCCAAACAATGCTTTAATCATTCTCAATTTGGTTTCATTTCATCTTTTTATTTAAAGTCCTACTTTGTGATTGTACTGGGCTAGTCCTAGCTGCAAATATTTAAGTAATTTGTCAAAATAGAGTTATGAAAAAAGTTCAATTTACTTTAAGAGATTTAGAGTTTTTTCTTCTCCTTTGGTTTGGTTTGAAAATGCCAAGTTGCGATTGATACCCTCCGTAAGACAACCATTGTAAGTCTCGTCCTCAACATCACCGTAGGACACTCTTGGGCTCGAGAGAACCCTCAACCAACTTCTTCCTCTTCTATGAACAATTACCATCCCTTGAATAGATCCTATCCATGGGTCTATATCAACTTGATTTCAGAGCCAATCATCATGGGGAAGAGATCAACTAAATGAGATGATGGATATGGTGAGTAAATTATATTTTGGTGCAATAACAATATTGGTGTAGAAATCAATAACCGTAACATATAATTTTAATGCATCTTCCCTCGAAATTCAGGATCTTATTTAGCGCATGAAGTTCCCACTATTGTTGGGTTGAGCAATGCATTTGCAGAGGGACTATTTCTATCTTGGACCTCCAAAATACACAATCGAGTTCTCAATGGGACGAGCATAATCATTTTTTTGCTCTTATTCTCCTCTAAAATGCAGGGTAGGGTTGAGGTGTTGTCGTGTGACCTTGATGTCACGGGTTCGAGTCCTGGAAGCAGCCTCTTGCAAAAAGGCAGGGTAAGGTTTGCCTACATTTCACCCTTGTGGCGGGACCCTCACTGCGCGGTGATGGTTTGTGCATCGGGATGCCCTTTTATTCTCGTCTAAAATTATGACCTTGAGGTTATGAGTTCGAGTCCTGGAAGCAGCCTCTTGCAAAAATGCAGGGTAAGTTTTGCCTACATTTCACCCTTGTGGTGGGACCCTTCCCCGGACCCTCGCCGTGTGGAGTTGCTTTGTGCACCGGGTTGTCCTTTTTTATTCTCGTCTAAAATTACTTGCTCAAGCGCCATTCACTTAACAAACGAGCCAAACACAAGCAATTATTGAGCAGAATAGAAGTTCGTCGTTCTTTTTTGGCACCACTAATTGTGAAATTTGCATATTCTCCAATCTAATAGACTAATATAATCCTGAATTTCTATGTTTTGCCATTGCATGCTTCTCTTGCATTGGTGATTTTGAGAGTAAATTCTGTTCAGATTTTTAATTATCTTAGATATTGCAGGTGAATCGGAGAGCCTAATCTGGAATTGTTCTGTAGTCCTTTTCCGAATTTGTGTGAAGTATTAAAGAAGTGACGCAATAACTGCAAATATGTAATAACTGCAAATATGGAGGCAGAGCATTCATGAGGGATAGGTCACAGGCGTGACAGGAGAGGCGTCACCAAAAGAGGTGGGGAGAGGGCATGAGGGTGTGGTTGTGTCGTGGGCGCGAGGTGGAGGTCTCGCCGGCATTCAGGAGGGATGTGTCGCCACCATTCAGGGGGGATATGTCGCCGGCGTGAGGTATGAGCTTCGTCTCCGTTGAAAGGGATAGAGCGGTCGTGGACTGGGTACAAGGGAAATTGGGAAGTATGGAGCCCTAGGTTTACTTATTGCATAAATTAGGATGAAAAAATGGGGGTATTTCTTTTGAACCTGATTTTTTGGTTTGCTAATAACTAAAAAGAGTGCTTTATAACATTGCCCTTTTTATATAAAAAAATTGGTGTATATTATTATCCATCTAGGATTAACAACTAGATTCAGGCTTTAAAACTTCGACACTTGCTGATGATGAGGAATTCAGCGGTATGGTCAATAAGCTTCTGCCAGTGTTTAGGGGTTGGTGGTTGGCCTTCTGTTGGGTTTATGCTATGCTGCATCTTCTCTAGCCAGTGCATTTCATTAGAATATTTGAATTGCTCCATGACTTGGTAAGTGGCTAATGGTTTAATTCGCTATATGACAGGATGAGCTACGAGATGCTGTTCTCCTTGTGTTTGCAAACAAACAAGATCTTCCAAATGCAATGAATGCTGCTGAAATCACCGATAAACTTGGTCTTCATTCTCTTCGTCAACGACATTGGTATTTACTTAAATTATCCTCATTATTTGTACCGCCGCTGAATGTTTGTATACCCTATGGTTCAGTTGGATTGTCTGGTTACTAGTTAATTTTATTGGTATTGTGCTTGATGTTGATCAAATAAGTGTTGCCGTGGGTATGATTCATCATCTTCATGATCTTCATCATTAGCATTGGCTATTCATTTCCACTTGATGTTGTAACACAGGACGAAAGTAGTAAAGGTAACTTATGAATGATTAAATGAATTAGACATGTATATGACTACTAGGCTTGCAACAATTGAAATTGTAAATAATATGACACAACAAACACGATCAAGTAGAGTTTCTATTAAGGGAATAAGTAATGTATTACACATACAAGAGTATGTTATGGGCTCATTTTGTTGGTGGATCGATGGAGGTTGGATGCAGCGGAGAAGCCCTAGAATGGAGATAGAGGGGGAGAAGTTAGAAGAAGAAGCTTGGAGAAGAAGATGAGAGGAAAACCCTAGAGGAGGAGGAGAGGGTTAGAGGGAGAGAGGAATTTTAGAGAGATAAAAGAGAAATTCATATTTCATTGCTTAATCCCAAATACATCTGAGATGAATTTGGACCAAACGGTAGACAGGGCACCAGGCTGGGAAGTTGTAGGGGCTGGGATGATTGGCACGTAGCTTCTGTAGGCTGTAGAGGTAACGAGAGAACTTGATGATGGCTGGAAAGATTCCAGTCATTGGAATTTTAACCCAGTGAGTTTCCAGAACCGGTACAGGGTAAAGAGGGATGAATTGGCATTGTGGTGGGGTTCCGGGGTCAGAGATGGATTTGTTTCAGCAAATCAGAGGGGCAAAAGTGTTAGCAAGTCTTAGAAATGGGAGGGTTAGAGTCTAGAGGTGGGGGAAGGTGCGAACTGAGAGAATAGTGGGGTAAACTGGCTGTTACAGAGTGCTTCACAATGCGTAATAGAAACACCGTCTGTTTTAGGAATGGTGGGAGTGAATTATGATAATGGGTAGTTATGGGAAGTAGTGGGTGGTTATTAAATTGATGGGGTGGCTATAGGTAGTTACTAAGTAGTTATGGTGATTTTGAGGTAGTGGCCTAGTTAATGGGTAGTTGTCCGAGGTTGAGGGAAGTGGTGTATGGGAGGGGCCGCCGGCCAAGGAGGTGGCTCGTGATGGTGGTGGCTGGAAATGGGTGGTGGAGGGAAGGGGGCTGCCTGCCAAGGGGGAGGGGAGGTATTTCTTAGCCTTCGTGCCTAGGATTTAGCTTCAGCATTGGGAGGCCAAAAGGAGGAACTCTCTTCTTCAACTTTCGATCCCTTCTAAATGAGCCTCATATCCCTATTTATAGACTAAAGAGGCCGCCACAGATAGTCACAATTCTCCGATCATGATGACCTTCAAAATACATTAAAAAAATAAAAATACAAAAATAACTAAAATTCATAAATCCCCGATCCACACAGTGAACTGCTCCGATTATCGTGTAGACCCTTCCCTGACATGATCTCCATCATGTTGAACTTATTCTTTGCAAATCATTTTTAAGCTATATCCATGTTAGTGGAGATCTATTTCTTCTCCTTCCTAATCCTTAAAGCCTAATTTATCAACTCTTGTACTGAGTAATTTTTCTATTTTTTTTTGTAGAAACCACAAATTGTTTTTTATTGTACAGACCACAAAAAATATTTTTTCAATTACTAATCTTGAGTAGATGTCACTCCAACCATTCTCATTCTTTCATTTATCCTTTTTAATTTGAATTTCACCAGACGTTCTTTTAAGGGGATCATGATAGACAGCTTTTTTATTTAAGCTGTGGATAAGCTCATCATATTCTGAAATAAACTTCTGATTTTTTTAACCAAAAGACTTTTTGTTAAATTTGAAAGAACTAAAGTATTCTATCTTAGTGGAAGGACCAGCCTTCTGATTTTCTGGTCATTTTGCTGTATGTCATGAATATTTTTTGCACTATTTAAAATAACGACGTTTTTACATTCTCGGAGCTATTTTCATCCTCCTTTGTTATTAGGGTACAGAGAACTAATGAACCGTTCTAGGAATGCTTGATTTTCTATCATCTCTGAAATTCATATATCCTTCAACTCTTGTTATGCGATTGATATATTCCACAATTTTTGTTATACCTAAGTTTTTCAAGACAAATGGCACCAATCATTAGCTCATTACCCATATCATGCATATTGTATTTTTTTCCACAATGAGTTGAATTTAATATTCATAGTGATGACCAATGCTAATCAATCACATCTTATTAACGGGTATTAATTATCAATTTTTATTCATAGATTCTAATTGTGCAGTTAAGGTTTAATGGCTGAAATGAGATAGTATATTTATGAAGTCAATGGACCTCATATGTCTGAATTCTATTCTTTGCTAATCCCCTTTTGTTTTTGTGCTTTATTAATCCCTTTCAGGAATCATAAGCACAAATGACATCTAGATTTTATTAAAACTAATGATAAATTTTTTTACATCGAAGCAATTGCTTATTGAGTATCTAGTGAGTGCTCTTTCATTGAAGGTTATTAGTTTTAAACATAGAAATCAAAGAAAAGGCATACTTTTATAGACAAATTTAAAATTTGGTGTTTTCCATACCCAAAATATAAAACAAACAACCAAAATAATTTAAAACTACACAAAATTAAGGAAAAGCATAGTTTTGAAAGGTAATTTTGATAAGAAATAGAATATAAACATTTCCAAAAAGAAGCTTAGTCAACAAAAGCATAGCTAAAAAATAGAACAAAAATATGGGTGCTATTTAGTTGGCACGGTCTTCTCTGGGCGAAGTGCTTTTTTCATCATTTATGGCAGGCTAAGAAAGGCTCTGCAGATCAAACCCTATCTATCTCCACAGTTTTTTGGGATCAGGCTTAACAGAGAAGCCTATGGATAGGTCACTTTTGACTAAGGGGGAGCTGATAAGCAGGTTATCTTATCCGGCATACTTCTACCAAAAAAGGATCTATAACATCAATCCAAGCAATTTATGTACCTGCGGATGATTTAACCGACCCTACTCCTACCACAACATTTGTACATTTATATGCTACTACCATATTATCAAGAGGATTGGCTGCCAAAAGTATTTATCCAGCGCATTTCTCACACAAACTGAGGTTCTGGCAAATTTACATGTTGCTTTAAACCTACGTAAGTAAGAGTCATAAAATGGAAGGTTGATGTGCTTGCACAAGTTCTAAAGATGGTTTTGCTCCTTCATTTATTATTTGCAAATTTAACAAATGAGAGTTATCGAACATCAGATAGGAAGTCGATCACTTAAATTTGTCAGTAAGTTTATGCATATGAAGAACATGTAAACATGTTGGGAAGTATTTCTTTAAAAGTAACAATGATAAAATGAGAAGGAAAATAACCAAGCAAAGAAAATGGAACTAAAAAAGAAATTTGTGAAGTACATGCATGTTAACTTCCCAAAAGATTATCATCGTTAGTACTTAGTAGTCTTATCCAAATTGTATTCCTCTTTATGAATGAGATGTTAAACTTGAACTATGCAAATCATCTTTAACAATTTTCATTCATGTTACCTGTATCTTCTAATTTTAAGCCATTTATCCTCTAAACAATCTTTATTGTTTCAACTTTTCACTTGTATCAACTGATGTCTTCCCGATCAGAACTATATCTGCAAAAACATATACTAAGTACTCTCACTTTGCATATCTATTGTAAGTATCTAATTACTAATATAGAAAAAATAAGAACTCAATATTGATCATTGTTGTAACTTTGATTAAAAAATATTTGGTTACTCCACAATTACTTCTAACACTAGTCAGGCTCTATCATATGTATCTTTATTAACTTCAACATACCTTTGCATACTTTTTCTTCATAACATGCTCAAAATGATTTTTCCACAATAACCCAGCGTACCACCTCGCGTGTGACATGGGAGCATATATGGGAACCGCCTTAAAAGTTTCATACAGAAAGTTATATAATTTATAATTAATTAGTATGAATTAATTTGTTAGTATTAATTAATGATTTTTAATTATTATTGATTATTTAATTATTATTGATTATTTAATTATTTTAATTACAGTAATTCATATTTTCTTATTAAACATGTCATCACATCTGTATAAGAGGGAGGGGTATGAGTGATTGGATATCTTTGGTATCCTTGGTCTTTTGGGCTCTCATTTGAGGAGTTTTTTTGGACCTAGCCTCTGAGAGCTTCACCAGAGCTTGTCTCTAAATTTTATTATGTATGTTTTTCAGGTAATGCCATTCCGTTCTCTCTGAGTTCGCTCCCTCTCATTTGCTTTGAGTTTTAATTAATA
Source organism: Dactylorhiza incarnata (assembly GCA_033032865.1). NCBI lineage: Eukaryota > Viridiplantae > Streptophyta > Magnoliopsida > Asparagales > Orchidaceae > Dactylorhiza > Dactylorhiza incarnata. The sequence goes on from JAWHQI010000067.1 coordinate 2,452,519, forward strand.
CTTCAATTAATATAATTAATTAATAATCATTACTAATAAGTAATAACTAATTAATTCATACTAATTAATTTCAAATTATATAACTCTTCATATAAAACATTCAAGGTGGCTGTGTTCCCGTGTCATGTGCGATGGGGTCCGTTTGGACGAGTGCATAGCATAATTCCTCCTGCTATTTGATCATACCTTTTCATGATGAATAAAAACAAAATGAAGATTTTTCTTTGCTTAGTGTACTATTTCATTATTTATTGTAGTACAAACAAATCTTCCGCAGTAGATTTTCTTGGTATGAACTCAAATTAATTATCTGAAACCGATTTAGTTTTTTCTATGCCTATGCTCCATCATCTAACCATAGGAAATTGTTTTTGTTGATTACATTTTTTACTCTTAAGATATAGGTCTGTAATTAATAAGTCTCTTTCATTTAAAAAAACAAAGCTTTTTATAATTTGGTGGCTCCACTTCTATAAGTAACTATAGTATTATACTTATTTCTTAATGTAAGTGTAACTATATTATTATACTTATTTCTTAATGTAAGTGTATCTATAGTATTCTACTTATTTCTTAATGTTAGTGTAACTATAGTTCTATACTTATTTTTTAATGTAAGTGTTCACTGTTTCAAAATCGTGAATTACAACAAAATCGTGAACTACGACCAAATTGTGCACCACGACAAAATCATGTATGATTTCCAATTGGTTCTCTATCTCAGTGCCTCCCATGTTTCCTCTCCTCGTGTAGTCTGTCCTATATAACTATTGTGCCAATTCAATTCGCCACTAATAAATGTCCTTTTTTTCTCAGGTATGTGTTGTGTTAACTCTTTTAATTTAAATTATATTCTATTTTGAGCATATTTATAATATACTCACTAGTAATTATCCTAAAGAGCAATCAGTCAATCACTGTCACATTCTATTCTCATCAATATTTTTTTTATTTACTATATGGGTTCTGTTGTTGTTGTTGTTGTATCCACCCCTACCCCTACCATTTCCTAATATTAACCTTTCCAACATTAAAAAAACTTGTAATTATCCTCAAAATTCTTGAGATTTATCTCATTTCCACTTGCCCTTATAAAAAGTTATGTTTCATCTTCTTCTACCCATCAATTTTCTTGTCTTTTTTCCGTTCAAAGATCTCTAATTTCATGCAAAAAAACTAATCTTATATGTGATTCTTTCAATTTTCACATGCTCTCCACTTCCAAAAGGAACTAATGTGATGGAAGAAACACAATTTTGTTAAGCTTCTTGTCTTATATACAAGTTGTGTTTATTCTTCTTGTACTCCATCAATTTTCTTGTCTTTTTTTCCATTCAAAGATCTTTAATTTCATGTAACAAAACTCTTCTTATATGCGATTCCTTAATTATCGTATACTCTCCACCCCCAAAAGGAACTAATGTGATGGATGAAACACAATTTCATTAAGCATTATATTTGAAATTTTAGACCACTGAAGAATGTAAATAATATGGGATGTTTACTTCCCTTCATATAATAAACATGACATCATTCTAATTGTTTCTTCAACATTAACTATTTCATTTATGCTAACTCACTGAAACATAAAAGTATATCTTTAGATTTGTTTTCCTGAAATTTAGTAACCCATAATTTTAAGGTGATACTATTAAATTTAATATAAAAGTATATGAAAATAACATGATATAGCAAATATACAATGAGTAACACATCAATAAAAAGGGAAAAATTATAGAATGGTCAAAATCATCAGTGTTTAAGAAATCAATTTATCTTTCAACTTTAGTTAGTGAAACCTATTTCAATATAGATATGCATGAGGGCTCGACTGTTATCTATTATGAACAAAATAAGTTTGAAATATATAGGATTGCTGTACACATATATGAAATTTTGAGTATTGTCACTTATATATGAGCAAAATAAGTTGAAATAAATTATAGAAAATAGGAAATAAAAAATAAAGAAGCTCGCCTTACTGATAGAATGTAAGTAATGATATGATTGATGTACAACTATTATTCCGACTTCCTTTGTACTAAGAAAAACTTAACATGATTCTTACATACAATAATAAACAATAAGCATGCAAACTTGATGATTGAGATGTGAAGAAAAGTATGGTTGTAAACTTTCTTATAACATGGAACGATGTAATTTTCCTGTAGGGTACTTATCTTTTAGAAGACTAGTACTTTGCCACGTGGTATCCTCCTGCTCTCTATAAAAGGCGTACAAAAGAAGAAGAGGATTATTGAAAGCAAACTAAAAATGGCTACCCGCAAACCAAATTTCGGTTTACAGAGAACCATTTATATATTTTCTCCTCTCACCTCCACGACGCTCCTGTCTTTAAATTCTCTGGAAGCATTTATAGTACAGTCAACTTTATTCATGTTGAATTCATCCTTGTGAACCAAAGTTAACTTCGTAGGGAAGATTTGTTCTTATGTTCTTAGCAGAGAAGATTTATTCTAGTGTTGAACCCATCTTTGTTGAGCCTAGATTTCTAAAAGAAGAAAAAGATGATTACAGTGAAGAGGGGATGTCAGCAGCTGCGCTGCTTGCGTGTGTTGAGCTTTTCGGCTGGTAAAAGATGAATCTCGAAGTGATTGGCTAATATGTCCGTGGGTTTGGAAATAATGGCTGTTTCACTGAGTAGGGACTAGGGAGAAGTAGTAGAAGAGGATAAAGATGGAATAATTTATTTTTTGATGTTAAAAGGGCAGTATTGATATATTTATTTATTTATTTATATATTCTCAAGATTGCATTAACTTCTATCATTAATGGTATATTCTTAGAATAAATCGAAGGACTCGTGAAACTAAATAAATTGAGATGTTTAACGAGCGATGAATGTTGAGAAAAAAATATTTTAGAGCTGTAGTTATTCTGACATTTAAGTAATTTGATTTTGTAGAGCTATTAGAGAAATAATTAGAGAAGGATATACAAAGATATTTAATTTTAAAGCGGATTGATTTTAGGAATACTTTGGGGGTATAACAAAAGAGATAAGTAAAAATGTATAATAGACTCTAGAGAATAGAAAATACAAAAACAGTTTTATATGTTTGGTGGATAAGGTAAAATAACATAGCTGAACTCATGTGGGTTGGGTGTTAGTGTTACGGGTAAGACCTCATCCATACCGGTGGGCAATATTAGGTGGGCAGTACGGCCTAACCTGCCCCCAATCCTGGCCCCCAATTCGGATCCCGTAACAGGTCCAGCGGACCGCACACCCCAACCCATCTCCGCCACTGTTCTCATGAGCGGCGGGTTGTTGAGGCTGAGATTCGATCCCCAGACCTCTTTGATGAGAAACCCTTAACACTGACCCTCATCACCAACTGAGCCCCTAACAGTTGGTGATGAGGGTCAGCGTTAATGACTTCTCATCAAGGAGGTATGGGGATCGAATCCTAGCCTCAACAACCCGCCGCTCATGAGAACAGTGGCGGAGACGTGTTGGGGTGTGCGGTCCGCTGAACCTGTTACGGGATCCGGATTGGGGGCCAGGATTGGGTGGGGTGGGGGGGGGGGGGGTTAGGCCGTATTGCCCACCGGTACAGGTGAGGCCTTACCGTAACAGTTAGTAACATTGAACCCCAAGAAATGATTGAAAAAATAACAGCAGAGAATAATGATTCAGAGATTAATCTTGAGAAGTATGAGAAATGAGATTAAAATTTAATTTAATCTAAAATTTAGTGGAGTAGGGCCTGAGGGGAAAGGGAATATGCAACCTTGACAGAACTTGCATATTCAAAATCGGGCTCATGTTGAGGAACTTTTGTAACTTTAAATTGCAAATTGCTTGCTGATTTTGGAACCGTGGGAGGGATCAATTGCATGAAAAATACAGCAAACCTGCATAATGAAAATTCATTTAATATCGATTATCAATAAATGAGCATTTTATCAAACTTTTGTAGAGTTACTTGTTAAATTAAATACAAATATTTTCAGAAACATAATATTAACAAGCGACCAAAGCTTAAGCTTGTTCATTTATTTGTTAAGTTATAAAGTTTTGTTCGCAGTTGCTCATTTATCAAATGCACAAACAGGAAGAAAAAAAATAAAGTTGTTCATAGACTCTTGTTGCGGGTCGCTTGGGTGCTCTTGGTAGACCGGTCGACTTGAACCGTCTTAGCTCTGAAGCGAGCCAAGCGCGCTAACGGTCAATTAGAGATTCGTTGAGTACACTGAGACTTTTTAACGTGGAAAACCCGGAAAGAGTAAAAAATCACGCGGCCGGAGCTTTGCCGACCAAACTTCACTATCTTGGGGGGTTACAATCGGAATCTTAGAACTCGAGCGCGACAGGCCGCTGCTCGTTACAACGAGAGAGAGAGAGAGAGAGAGAGAGATCTCCGAAGGTGACAGGCCACCTCTCGGAAAGCCAAGTCCTTTCCCTTCTGAGAACAATAATGAGAACGAAAGTGAGAATGCTGGTGAGAACAAAAGTGAGAATGCCGAGTCGCCTTTCGAGACCCGAAGGAGATCTTCGAGCACCGAAGGAGAACTCAAGGGAAATCTTCGACAAAGCTCTCTCGGGGATTGATCCTTCAGTAGTGCGAGCGCTTCTTCTCGCCATCGCAGTTGATAGCGAGCATGGTCTCGTGATGGATTCTTCCTTTGGGGGATCTTTGCTGAGTGTTTGGGAATCCTCGGTTCCCACAGACGGCGCCAAACTGTTGCGGGTCGCTTGGGTGCTCTTGGTAGACCGGTCGATTTGAACCGTCTTAGCTCTGAAGCGAGCCAAGCGCGTTAACAGTCAATTAGAGATTCGTTGAGTACACTGGAGCTTTTTAACGTGGAAAACCCGAAAATGGTAAAAAACCACGCGGCCCGAGCTGTGCCGACCAAACTTCACTATCTTGGGGGGTTACAATCGGAATCTTAGAACTCGAGCGCGACAGGCCGCTGCTCGTTACAATGAGAGAGAGAGAGAGAGAGAGAGAGATCTCCGAAGGTGACAGGCCACCTCTCGGAAAGCTAAGTCCTTTCCCTTTTGAGAACAATAATGAGCACGAAAGTGAGAATGCTGGTGAGAACAAAAGTGAGAACGCCGAGTCGCCTTTCGAGACACGAAGGAGATCTTTGAGCACCGTAGGAGAACTCAAGGGAAATCTTCGACAGAGCTCTCTCGGGTGCAGAAGGCAAGGTCCTTTGAAATTAAGGCCTGGGGATCCTTTTATAGCTTTGGCCGGGGGTATCCCGGTAATTTTATCGTCGTAACCACCGTAACCACCCGACGGGCGAATCGCGTTGGTCGATTCAGAGCACATGGATCGTCATTTTTCGTAAATGACCGCCTCGCCCTTCGGTCAGTTCGGGCAGCTTTGTTGAAAGCGAAAAAGGCGACAAGCGAGTCCTGCAATCTGAGAAATTAGGAAATGTTAACTTCGCGCGCGTTCAGAATGTGGGAATGTTCTGAGCGTGCGAAGAAGCGTTCTGAGCGTGCCGCGAACATTGGGGCGTTCTGAGCGCGCAACGAACACAAGAGCGTTCTGAGCGAACGGAGAAGCGTTCTGAGCGTGCCGCGAACATTGGAGCGTTCTGAGCGCGGGAGCGCTTTGAGCGCGCAACGAACACGAGAGCGTTCTAAGCGAACGGAGAGGCGTTCTGAGCGCGCAACGACCACTGGAGCGTTCTGAGCGCGCAATGAGCACAGGGAAATGAGAAACCGCGCCCCAAAAGGGAAAAAGGGGCTCCGGCCGGACCCAACGGGGGATGGTTTCGGCCGCACCCCAAAAAGGAAGGCGCGCTTACGCGTGGTAGCGCCGCGCGGTAGTGCCACGCGTGCCGGGCGCGCGGTAAGTCGCACCCCCCATGGGGATGCTGCCTGCGCGCTACCGCGCGCGCTTACGCGTGGTAGCGCCACACGTGCCGGGCGCGCTACCGCGCGCGCGGTTGTGTGCGATCTTGGGGGCGCGTACTGCGCATGTTTTTGTACAGGCGGTTGGCTGTGGTGGGTTCGGTCTTCTTTCCCACTCATTCCTCTTTATCTTAGTGGAGGAGTGAGGTTTTTTGACTAACCGCCATCCGGTTTTGTATGTGCAGATAAGAACCCATAATATGAGTGTCTATCAACTCTATTGGTTCACTTGTAGCCATTGGTCCACCTACTCTTACTTCTAATTCTTTTAACACTAACTCTTTATTCGTCTGATTGATCTATTTCTATCTTTTATTTTTCATGTCCATATCACATAGTTTTATACTTTATTATCGTATATTTTATTTAAATATTTTTTAGTATTGCCACATATTTATCCTAACATTGACATTTGTACCTCCTCACTTCATGATCATGTCTTTTCATCAATAAATGATCATTTTTAGACTCCCCCGCAATATTTACGATAGCTTTCTAAATGGAACTTTACATCTTAATCACAAATCAGAGTATTCTCTACTAAAAAATTTCAGTTGGCTACTTGGCTATCATTCTTTAAGATGAATAATTTCTGACCTATCAAATTCTACAACTTAACAAGGACTATTGTTTTTAAATTTGTTTTCGTCCCCTTAAAAAGCTAGCTTCATAATTATTATTCAATGTTTTATTGTCAAAATCACCTTACTATCTTTACAAAAAGCATTGTTTTTCCTTCTAAGCTAGAAAACTTGGTTGTGTTTGGTGATAAGCTTGTTTGGGCTGTTGGAGATGGAGCTAAAATAGTGTTTTTGAATGGAATTCTCTCCATGCGGCTGGAATCAGACAAAAACAACCTTTTGGGGATTTGTGGTTTAAATGGATGCTATTCAATGGAAAAAAATGCTCAAACAAATGGAGCTTTACCGTTATTCTCATTTCTTAAACTAGATGTTCACTATGCAAAATCATGCTCTACAATGAAATAAAATATAGCTTCTTCCATTATATGTTTATATTTCTATCTCCTATTTCCTTCCCACCATAAATCCTTTCATAGCTCATCCTTTTAGAATCTATATGTCAATTTAAGTCATCATCAATAATTAGTCTTCCCTCAAATATATTTTGTAGTAAGACACATTTATCTCTTTCCAAAACTGGTATTTAATTTATCTTCTAATTTTGCTTGAAATGCATAATAATCTTAATAGCAACCACCTTATCACTATGACTATTCTGGTCAATAGTATTCTCCTTAATTTGTTATCCACCATTCTCCCACCTTCATTTTTATTTTTTATTTTTTCAACTTATAGTAATTTGTAATTATGCAATTATTGTCAAAGGTTAGGTCTTTCTCCTCTGAGAGAAGCCACTTTGTGCATAGTGCCAAAGGTTAGGTCTGTTTCCAATCTTCCCCCGCCCATACCCCCAATGATTGGGGACTATATGGGTTCTGTTGTTGTTGTTGTATAGTAATTTGTAATTATGAAGGGGAGCCTTGGCGCACCGGTTAAGGTGTTGCCGTGTGACCATGAGGTCACGGGGTCGAGTCCTGGAAGCAGCCTTTTGCAAAATGCAAGGTAAGGTTTCCCGACATTTCATCCTTGTGGGGGGACCCTTCCCTGGACCCTCACTGTGCGGGGATGCTTTCTGCATCAGGCTGCCCTTTTTATAGTAATTTGTAATTATCCCAAATGTTCTTGGATTTTTCTCCCTTTTCATTTAGGCTGTGTTTGGCACAACGTTTTTGCCCATGGACACAAACGCCATGGCCATATAATATATGTTTGTCATGACAACGGTTACGACCGCACCAAGAAAAAAAGTTAGTTTTGAACATAAAAGGTAATGAAGTTCCTTAGGTGAGGTAGGGCGTTCACGAACGATGGTTCATTACCACCGCATTCATGACCGCCACCGTCGCGTCGCGCCAAACGGAGCCTTAGTCTTTTGTATGCGAACAATGTTTATTCTTTGTAATTATACTTTCCACTAGTGTCTTTTCTCATTTAATGTTTCCAAATTCCAAGTAGCAAATCTCACTAACTAAACTTTAAACCCCAAAGTGTAGCCTATTTTCCACACATTGATTCTAAGATTGATAAATTTTGATATCACACCCATTATAAACTCTAAACTGTAAAATCTTACTGGTCCTAATCACATATTTAGTATGACACCCAAAAAATATCAAATTCTTTAATTATCAATTTTCTCAACAGTTTAGAAGATGTCTATATTTTATTTTTCCCCCCTTAGTTTCATGTTTCCCGAACCCTCACAAAGATATGCATGTTATAAAAGTTGTTCTTTCTTGAATCTCCATTATTATATCAAATCGGTATAGGATCAAGGACATCAAATTATATATATATATTTAATTTAATTTTTCTAGAATAACTTCCATAGCTGCTAGAAGGGGAGCCTTGGCGCACCGGTTGAGGTGTTGCCGTGCGACTTTGAGGTCACGGTTTCTTGTCCTGGAAGCAGCCTCTTGCAAAAATGCAGGGTAAGGTTTGCCTACATGTCACTCTTGTGGTGGGACCCTTCCCCGGACCTGGGGATGCTTTGTGCTGGGCTGCCCTTTTTTTAAACTTACATAGACTGCTTCACGGAAAGAAAAAATTGGGATTTTTTCAGGTACATCCAAAGTACCTGTGCAACTTCAGGCGAGGGACTCTACGAGGGGCTCGATTGGCTCTCCAGCAACATTGTCAACAAGGTTCGCTACATTCTCCTTCTGAATCATTAATATTCGCTCCAACAAGATGGAAACTCTTACCATGCAAAATGTCAATGAGCAGCATTTTCTCCATCAATTTTTTTTTTATTTCTTATGAATGTATATGCTATTGTCTGCTTGCTGACAAGTAGGGGGTTCCATGATTATTTCAGGCCTAAGACTTGTGAAGGGGGCTTGAATGGAGAAGGTTAAGCTTAATTCTATTCTGTAGAAGAGTTTTGAGTTTGGTTGGTGGCTGCTATGTCTCCTTGGATTGTTGGTAATTTCATATGTGGTTTGTTATATTTATATAATAATTTGTACTTTTGACTCTAAAGAGGCTTTCTACAGTGTTTTGACTATTTGCTCAACTCAGAATCTAATTATATATACATATGTAGTCTATTTTCCATTGCTGTGATCTTTGATGTGCAAAAGAAATTATTAGTAACTCGTCTCTGCATTCTTCGTTCTTCAAATATGATAGCCTGAATTATTATTCCTCGTTCGCCGTTTTCGTTCGTTCGTCAACAGCCAGAGCTCTCCCATCATCAAAAAGCATTTTCCTCTTTCGATCAACAACAATCGATGCCCTCCAGTTTTCGTCTTGGGTCAATCAATCCTCCCTTCATTCACCTATTTTCTGCTTTTATCAACCGTACCTGCTCACATCTATCACAGTACATACTATCCCCATGTATATTTTCTCATTTTCACAGAATCGGGCTGGGTTTTACACAAGCAAAGTGCGTGGGATCTGTTGAACATGTTTGCTTATCGAGCGCAGCGCTGATTGCCACGAATAATTTCTCGTGAAATCCATTATAAGTGGGTTTGCACTATTTGTTTTTTTTCACAAGGATTCAACATCTAATTGTATATTTGTGCGCCTTTTGGGAAAGTATTGCATCCGCATCTCAGACGCATCTGAGAGTCCGAGGCGTAATTTCCAGTCACATAATGAGCGTAAATGGAACAAATATAAAATAGCTACGTGCACAACATTGATATGTGCATATCATAAAATTTTATTTGCAGCTCAAATTTATATATGCTCATCAAATTGAAAACATATGATCGCCCTGCTTGCCACTTGCCCACCGCCTCTACATTTTCACATTGCGAAGCAGCCATCATTCCCCTCATCATTCCCCTTATAAATGTTATGGTAAAGCCTGCTGTGCGCTCTGAGGGCAAACCTAAAACCAAGATTTTTAGCTGAGAAAGATCAACCATCCATTCATCTGCGGTATCTACAGCAGCGACTTTCACACTCCGTGGTCAAAGTACATCTCCCAGGTTCTCCTTTCTCCTCCCGATCTTAACAAAACTTACCCTCGCAAGAAAGTGATGAAGATTTCTCATGAATTTCTCTTGAGAGCGCTCTGCCTAAGACTTCCGAAGATGGTGTTTTTCGGCTAGAAGAAGGGCTAAAAAATCTCTGGTCTCAGAATGAATAGAAAAGGAGACGATCCGACGACACACGAAGTCCGATCATATTTACTACAAAAAGAAAGAAAAATCAAGAAGAAAACACCGTATTTTGGATTTCGTGAACCGTCCGATCATATAACGGACGACACACGATTCTTCCCCGCAGAGGAAGGTGCGTGACACCTACCTAAATTTTTTTTCCCTTTGAAGATTGTTGGGTACGAAAATTTGATTGAGGCGATATTGAAAGGAGCGGCAGGCTTTCATCCATGCCCATGATCTAATTGCATGATCTAATTGAGAGGATATTCACAGCAGTGGCAGGCTTGAAGAATCCAAACGATGGCATACAGTGCGGGTAAAACTCGTCCTTGTTACTCGAGTTTTACCGAGGTAAGAGCGGAAAAGGAGGTGTGGCATGCACATAGAATTATTTGGGTGGCAATGAAATTGAGTTTTAATAGGTGTTTGGGTATTTTTTAGGTGTGCATGTAAAGTTGCTCTAGAAAAATATCATTTTGATAGTCACACAAAGTGGTTGTTTTTTAATTTAATTTACAATAATAAATGAATAAAAAATAATTGATTTTTTTAAACTCTGTAAAATGATCATTTTACCTCTGCAAAAAGTATGGTTTTCAAAAAAAAAAAAAAATCAAGGTAAGATTGGTTCTAGAACTGTAATAACATAATAAATATAAAAAATAATTATTTAAATAATATAATAATGAGTATTTTCGACACGGCTTTGGGAGGTTTTTCTATACATAGAAGTTTGTGTAATTATAGCTTGCACCTTTCTAAATTTCGAAATTACGATTACCTCTTCGGTGTTTTGAAAATCGGCTAACATAAAATGATACTTTTTTTATATCATTTTAGACTATATCGACATAAATATCACCTATCAACCAATATGCCGGCCAATATACGGACAAAATGACACATTTTTGTCATTTCTTTGCAAAATATAATTTTAGAACATATCGACATATATATAGCTATCAACTAATTTGTCGGCCAATATATCATGATGGTATATGATTTAACTTTATTTAGTTATTTTATTTAATATATATAGTTTAATAAACAACGAAATAAAATTATTTCATTATTTTGTAGCGCTCTTCATTATAGCTGTCACTTAAAACCGAAAATCATAAATCGATCCAGAACCGTGAACAACACTGGCCCGGATGTGGGTTTTCATTTTATCATCCGATCCGGAACCGCTGTACAACCCATATTCTCCGATGGTTGTACCCAATTCAAGTAACATAGACAAAATGTCAGTCAAATGTCAACATAGAGGACAGGAGTCGAAGACTGAAGATAGCCCAGCAAGCAGAGACATCAGAAGGCCTGTGCGAGTATAGGCGAGCATGTGCGAGTAAGCCCCTTATACTCGCCAGGTGGACGACCATAATGGATGCTCGCCAAAGCCAGGCGAGATTCCCCTCAATGACGCGTAGTCGTCGGGCAGGGCTGGGCTATAAATAGCCCCTCTCCCCTTTGGTTTTCCTATAAATAGGACCTCAGGGGTACTTGGATTGACACCTTTGGCTGAGCTTTCGAAACCCCATTTTCGAAGACTTGTCCCCCTGATTCTTTCCCGTCACCCTCGACCATCATCCTAGATACTCGCCAAGTTGGTGTCTTCCTCGTACCCTGCTCGACCATCTTTGGTTGTGGATGAGAAGTCTTTTCGGAGCTTTTGGGTACGTGGTGGGACCTCCCTCATAGCACCTGGGGTCATGTTGTTGCCGTTCTAGTCCTTTCGTCGTTGCCAGTCAAGCCGTCTAGTCAGGCTGCTGGACGAGTAGCCTCCAACTGCATTAATCCAAATTTTGGAGTCGAGATTTTCCTGGCTTCATCAACCACAATATACAAGTCTCAAGCGGTTTCAAGATTTTTAGAACCGTCCGAACCCGACCTAAACAGAACCGAACCGCAACCCGTTTATTATTATAATTATTAATATTATCATAATATTGTTATATTTTTATAATATATCTTTAATATCTATACTTATTATTATGGGTGAAACCCAGACCGCAATCGCAACAAAGAGGGTCGGTTTTGAACTGAACAAAATCGCATCGCACCAAAACTGTGCTGTGTGGTTTGACATTGGTGCGATTTGAAGTCGATTTTTGTGGTGTACTTTCAGTTTTATACAGTCATATAATGTATTTTTAATTTTTCTCAAATATTTTTCTGAAATATTATGTTTTAAAAATATAGAGGATATACAACTACTATTTAATAGTAATCATGAAAGACAATCTAATTGTAGCTGATAAAATTAAATTAACTTATAAATTCTTAAAACAAAATTTTAATTGTAAAATAAGATTTCAAGAGCAACAATTCAAAGTTTTTTTACCCTATGTTGAGTGGTGGTTTTCAGCAACATGAACATTATTGCATCACCATTACACGATTGAAACCAATTGGAACCGGACCGAACCGCATAGAACCGCTGAACCATTAGTGGTCGGTTTGATTTTGGTTCTTGTTGAACCGTAACCAGAGAACCGTTAAAACGACGGTTCCAAAAATTTTGCTGGAACCGGAAACAGAACCGGTCAAACCAAATACGATTTTGGTTCTAATTTGAAGAACTGTTACCTTAGCGATTCGGTTCACGATTTTAGTAGAACCGGAACTGTGACAGCTCTACTCTTCATGCTTCCTTTGACTTTATTATTTACATCGATACATCGTCAATGTTAATTCTGCTTGACTAATATTTTGGACTGGTATTCCTTATCTTCGATCGTTGTTGACTTCCATTTTTTTCCAAATATTATACTATTATTACTGATGTAATATAAAAAGTTTATATTGATTTGATAGATTTAAAATTTCAATTGTTAATATATCAACATACAACTGTAAAGATGTTTATATATATATACGAGTGACAGGCACGGGGCTCCGCCCCTATTGCCAAGCACAACAGTACCTGGCCGACGACGACGGACTTCGCCCGCCCTGGGCGGAACATATACGTATGAGTACTCAAAATGATCGTACAAAAATTTTAATTAATATTTTATAAATTTTTTTTCAAAAATATTTATATTTTAACAAAAAATTATTTTAAAGTAGTCTAGGAGATCTAATGACAACCTATCATAATAGGTGTAGGAGGTCTACTAAAAACTTTGAATTTTATGAAATTCTATCATTATTTTTATTATAAGGATACATTGTAATTACACAAATAGCCATTATATTTTATGAATTTTCATTTTTTCATAATATATATTTAAGTCATTGGAGTAAAAGAATGAGGTTATATTTGACAATTTTGAATGTTGCACCAAAGGCAACTTCTTGCATATAGTAGTTAAAGATTATATATATATACATACATATATATACATACATATATCTTCCACTATATAAAGATATTCTCTTAATGGTGTAATGGCTTACCAGCAAATCAATCACAACCGTTCAATCTCGCTGAAATCAAATCCAACCACATATTATTTTTACTAGATCTCTTATACCTACTATGGTATGGTGTCCTAGACCTATATTCCCAAGTCATTACCCTACAACGTGAAATTACGATTTTATCCTTATCTTCATTAAAAATTTAATAATTACAAAATTGCGCTTGCATGGAATCGAACCCAAAACCTCTAATATATTGAATCAAGACACAACCACCACACCAACTGGAAAATTGTTGTAAGCACTTACATTACTATATATAAATACAGAGTTTTCTTTTACTTCTCAAGATATAACCAACCACCGACGATTTTCTTATGGTGCAACTTTTTTTTAGGGTTTTAAAATTTAAAACAGTAATTTAAAAAATAAATCTATAATAGAAAAAAATCTTTAAAAATGAATAATATAAAAGATAATTTAAAAAAAAACTGCCGGTCGGAGGCGGGCGAAGACCGTCGATCTGGGGCTGACTTGGGGCGGGCGAAAAAATAAAAGAAAAAAATTTAAAATAACTGAGTGTATGCCGGGGGCGGGTAGGATACTATCACGCGGGGCACGAGGGGCCCCCCGTGCACTGTCACTCGTATACATATATATATAGGGCGAAGACCGTCGATCTGGGGCTGACTTGGGGCGTGCGAAAAAATAAAAGAAAAAAAATTAAAATAACTGAGTGTGTGCCTGGGGGTAGGATACTGTCGCGCGGGGCACGAGGGGCCCCCCGTGCACTGTCACTCGTATACATATATATATAATTATGAATATAAATATATAAATATTGAAACCCGATATATCCCCCAACATTAAAATCAATATAAAAAATCCAAACCGACATATCCCCAACTTCCGACATCTACAACTTCAGACGAATCCCGATTGCATGCCAACCAAATCCAACACCACAGGCATGTCTTGCATCACACAAACCCTAAACCAGAGGAAAAAATAAAACCAAAGATCTTATTAAATGTTCCTCTAGCAATTCCATTTGTACCAATATGCAGTTCTATGTGAAAATAAAAATGGGGGCTCACCATAATACATAATATACAATTAAACATATCACATATTCAATGAATATTTAGTAGTTATAACATATCAGCCAGTTTTTCGAGTAAACAAGTTCGATGCAGGCATGCTTTCTGGCGTCCGATTCGCCTTTGCCTGAGGGCTGTTATGTAGAGACCATGGAGGCAGCGGATATCCATGCTTGATATAATCCAAGATCTTTAATCCTGGAAAAATAGCTGTGTTAAGCTATGCATATCTGGAGAAAGATTAATGATCATATATATGAAAACTCGAAATTTATCCGACCAATATCAATTTGTTCTAAAGTAAATTTGATTCAACTCAAACTTGAACTCGAATGAACACACACACGCACACGCGCGCGCACACACACAGGTTGCACCCCTCTATTTTTCGAAATTACATTTACCTTCCCTCTAAGTTTCTCCAGTTTACAAAAATGCCCCTTCCGTTAGAAATATGGATGAAAAATGATAAAATCAGCCAAATTATTTTATGATATTCCAATTTTATCATTTTATAATGATTCTAGATTTATTACAAAGGGTAAAATGCAATGCACCTCTTTCAATGTTGAGTTATTACAAAGGGTAAAATTGGAATATCATAAAAATAATTTAGCATATTTTATCACTTCCCATCTATATTTCTAAAGGAAGAGGCCACCCCTTTCAATGTAGAGTCATTGCAAAGGGTAAAATTGGAATATCAAAAATAATTTGACTGATTTTATCATTTTTCATCCATATTTCTAACAGAAGTGGCTTTTTTGCAAACTAGGGAAACTTAGAGGGGAGGTAAATGTAATTTTGAAAGGTGGAGGGCAACCTGTAATTATGCAAGCTCTCAGGGGAGGTCCTGATAATTAACCCTATATATATACATATTCTTTTTCATAATAAAACTTGGTAGAAAACATTAATAAATGTATAAATAATCTTTATTAAGCAAATATTTAAAAAAAATTAAATCACCGAGACTCAAATATGCTCAAAAGTTGACTTGCACAAGCTTTGATTTCATGTTCTAATGTTTCAAACTCGACTAAATATCACCTCTACTTTGAATGCAAATGATGCTAAGAATACTGAGACGAGCACAAAAAGGCGAGGAACACAACCATTTCACATAAGGCATTAATAAAACAATTAAAAAAAATAAAAAAATGGTTAAAAATAATAAATAAAATTAATCACACTGAAAATAATCATCTGCACATATTTCACATCTCAAATCATGTTTTCACAATACTGAAAGTTTGTTTTGACAAAGTTATAAAAGGAATGTAAATGATATCTCACTGAGATTAACAGATTTAAAGAAGGTAACATAACAATGCCAATAAATAAAACTATAATTTAATTTAGGGCTCACTTTTCTGGAAATTAGAAATATATTTCATAGAATGGTGAAATGTTTTGAATTTAGATGTTTACATTACTAAGGCTCCGTTTGGCACGGCGGTAGCAGTCATGTAAGCATTAGTTATGAACCATCGTGGAACGCCCGACCACACCTAATGATCTTCGTTCACTTTTATAATCAAAACTAGTTTTATTTCTTGGTGGCGGCAACAACCATTGTCATGCCAAACATGCATTCTATGACGGTGGTCTTTTTGTCCAAACTCAGGAGCAAAAACGAACAGAGCCTTATGCCTAAGGCTCTGTTTGATGCGGTGGCGGTGGTTATAAACGCGGTGGTTATGAACCGTCATTCGTGAACGCCCAACCTCACCTAAGGAACTTCATCCACTTTTATGTTTAAAACTAGTTTTCTTTTCTTGTCGGCGGTCATAGTTGTCATGCAAACCATACATCCTATGACGGTGGCGTTTTTGTCCAAACTTACCGGAGTAAAAACGCCGCGCCAAACGGAGCTTAAATTAGGGCTCAATTTCATGCATAATATAAGCGAAAACTAAATATCCTTTGTTTTTAATATGTTTTCTATCTACAAACAATCAAATGAGCGCTTATACTTACAAGTAAATATCTCTCGGTTCAAATTCTCTGAACATATTAGCATAGAAGCGGAAACCATCAGGACTAACATCTCTGCACAGAAGACCTGAAAAAACGTAGATTGAGGAAGACGAGGAAATGTGAAAGCATATGCAGTTGCTCTTAAAATTCAGAAGGAGATATGCTTCATATACCTTTACTTTCTGCATTTAACATGTGTTCTTTGGCGAGAGCTGGTGCTATACCCAGTGTTAATGCTGCATCACTGGGGCTTATGCCCATTTTCAGAGCATCTGGCTTTTCTGCGAGGGAGGTGATTCTAGCAAAAACCTAAACCATATAAAATATTAGTAACTTAAATTAATTTTAAGTTAGTATGTGGAGAGACATTAATATTAAAAATATTTCCAGTGAGTAATTTTAATACAGAAGCCAGGATTTTTTAAAATATCATCAAGGTGGAAGGCACGCCTTTTGATTTTCCACCGGAACTTCGACTAGGGTATATCATTTATTGGGGTCATTTAAGGGGACCTCTACAACTTTGCCTAATTATAGGGACATCCCCTCTATCCTTCAAATAACCAAAATCTCCCCTCTAATTTACATTGTTGGCACAAATTTACATTGCTAACAATGCAAACTTAGAGGGGATGTTTTGATAATTTACGGTTTAGAGTTTAACTGTTCCTATAATTATGCAAAATTGGAGAGTTTTTGTAGTTATTCCTTATTTATTATAATGATAGCCCCCTGAATGCGTCACTGAATTAAGTGATTTTTTGTGAAACCCCTAGACCAAAACCTATTTGGAGCAAAGGATATTCATTATACACGCACATGCGCCCCCGGCCCCCTCCCCCCTCCCACACATGTTGCATTTTTTTATCAGTTTTAATATACAATTAAATTTAGGTCCAGATTATTTTGTGAGGCATCGAATTTTCTTTCGACAACGATTATGTGCAGCTTTTCGTTGTGAAATTTCTTTCCAAGCATCTGATTTTTTCCCTAGGCCTGTTGCATTGTTCTTATCAAAGTCTCTAAGCATTTTCTTTCAAATACAAGTATTAGATTTTTTTTCCATAGTTTTGAACTATGATTTTAAGTTCTCCTTTCTTGTTATTATTGGATACTTACACACGTCTCTTTGGTAGCCTTGGTCGATGAGTACAATACCCTTCATATTCGTAGATCGATCACACATGCCCATCTCCTATTGTTTAGCGATCACGGAAAACATAAATTGAACTTGTATCTCCTGCTGTTTGGTGCTTACAGCCTACACCAAACGAAGGCGGTTTTAGAGGAGGGATTTGAATGTTTCAGTATTGATGTGATCAGATGCCTACTCTAGCAAATAAAATTGCCGTGTTGACTCTGATGGAAACAAGGAGTCGATGGAGATGCAATCATCAAATACTAAACCAGGATTGAGAAACCTAAGACACTTTCTTCTATCTCTAGGAACGCACCCACAAATGCTACTAAGGAAAATGTTAGAAACATGAAAAGAGATGAAGTGGATGATGATGTGGTCGTTGCTCGAGGAATTTAGAGTAAACCGAGTCCTTTTGAAGTGGAAACCAAGTATATTCTTCAGCTAGGATAGGTCAATGAATGCATGAAAATTAGACAGAGAGATCGACAAGCTGGAGACATATTTCAGCTTATATGAGTATGATACTCACGATAGTGTCATTTGCATGTCTAAAATTAAGCCACCACATCTTGGCATGGTAGGATGCCACGCTTCAAAGGAATATGTCAGGAAGAAGTAAACTGAGGGTAGTTTAAACATCTCATCCTCCATGAATTTTACCCCATAGGCTACATTAAAGGTAAGTGGAAGAAATGAAAGTTCAAGGAAATGCCAAGGACAATTAGTGGAAGAATACACCACTGGCTTCCATCGGTAGACATCCTTAATTGTGAATATTGAGGATGTAAGATTTCTAGCGAAATACACTTTCTAATTTTATTCCCTGATGGCTGAAATACGCAGCCAATCCCTAATCCTAGTTTATGTTAGGCTAGTGTGATGGTAATAGCACAAAGGCTTTATAATGCATTACCATATTGGTGGTCTGAGTATATGGTTAATTGGCAAATATGCCATGTGCTCTCTATTTAACGACCTCCTTGGGTCATAAAATGTAAGCAAAAAATATTTTCGTCTCCTCTCTCCAGCTCTCTCCTCGCTTCTTAGGGTTAGGGATATGTAGCCCTCCTCTCCCGAGCTCCCAGTTAGGCAAACCACAATTCCGAGTCCACGGTATCTCCACCACCTTCTCCATCTCTGCTACCTCTTTGACGAACTACCAACATGTTAAGATTTAGCCTGAAACAACTTGGTATTAGAGATAGGTTCCTCCATTGTGGTTTTTTCCCAAGCCGATCAACTGCAGTGCAACAACTGCAGTCCATCTCCTCAAGCCCTCGTTGTTTTCGATATTTGTCGACGAGAAGGAAGACATGCTATAACATCCTCGCCCATTTGTTGATCTCCCCCATCTGCAACATGCCGCATCCACCTCATCGAGATCCTCACGATAGCGCAGAAGATGACAATGATCACGTCCAGGGGAATACTCGATCAACTGCGCACCTCATCATTGTCGTCGATCAAACAACCTACTTCTGCAAGGACCAGCATCGTTAATCACGCCTGGCTCTCCTTCCAGTCGATCATCCCGCCATTCACCATGTAACAATCGCTTTGTGCTCGTCTTCACATCAAAACCCGGTGCAGGAGCAAACTGCATTTTGTCATTCTCGAGCCCCGCGCAGACCACTCGAGCCACCCGCTACTTCCGATCTATTAATTACTCAATTTAATTAATCCCTTGGAGCACCAATCAACATTCGTCCGAAGATGCCTTCGTCTCTCACGAAGGCAAGCAATCCACGAGACTGGTGTCTTAGCCACGTCGAGCTTGCGCGAAACAATATTTGGAGACAATGACAGCATGGAAATATACAAATGTGGACCAAGCCGTACTCGCAAGGCATCAAAAGCATTACATGCCACCCTCAACGCCAAACCCGAGGGACTTATAGTTGCACAACAAGGTACCCAACCACCCATCACATGATCTGAACCCATGCCAAACAACCCATTTCACACCGCCAAGGGCCATGCCACCCACCGACAACTTGAGACACACAACCATCATCACATCGTTGCCGACACCTATTGTTTCCACACAACCAGCCGTTTCTTCGCCAGTGTTCCCACATGCTCAACCCAGCAGACGTCACCATTGCGCATGGTCCATCATCAGGCCTCGTTGTCCCCATCCAAGGGCTCTATCTTCTTCAACACCAGTCGAGGAGTTACCAAATCGGTCGACAACAGCCACCGGTCTCGTCGATTCCATCATGGTGCAAGTAACGAGTAACTGACAACATGGGTATCTTGTATTCCATCAATGCATAGGAATTGGTAAGAGATCACTATCAAGACCTCTTCTAGAGGGACATAAAAGATTAGTAGACCCTACAACCCGAGTCCCCTTCCCGAGCTTGAGGACAAACTTGAATTGAAAGACGAGTAAGATGTTATGGTTTGCAAGATCCGTTAATTTTTTGTCGCGTTTAGTAACGTGATTTTGGTCGTTATTAAGTGACATGTTCAATATCGTGCTTATGTGTCGGTGATTGACGAGTAATTAAATATTTAAATATGCATGCCATGTCATTTTTTTACGCACGAGTATTGTTATATGCAGCACGAGCATATGGACATATTTGCAAATGTATTATATTTGGAATGGCATTAGGGAAGAAACATGTGTTAGATGTAACTTTTGAAGATATTAAATACATGTAGTAGTATTAGAAGTAGTTGTTGAGTGACTAAAGAATTTTCAATCATAGCAAGTTTTCAAAGATCAACATTGAATCCAAATTGAGGTGCAAGTTTTCAAAGATCAACATTGAATCCAAATTGAGGTGCAAGTTTTCAAAGATCAACATTGAATCCAAATTGAGGTGCCTTGGTAATATGCTTTTGTAGATGAAAACTCTAATTGGTAAAACATGTATCAGAGCTAAACAAAAAATAAAACAATTTAGATTTTGAGTATCGAGGGCTTCAAATTAATATAAAAAAAAATTAAGTACATGTCATGCAATTTTTGTGGGGGTGATAATAAAAATTATCAACTTATCTTTTTAGAAGATATACCTAGATGTGAAGATTAAGTACCATAGATCAATTTTCAAAAAAAAACAAGGATATATACAAGGATTTATATGAGAATATAACCTTTAGAGTAAAGGTTGAGTAGATAAAATACACAAGTGCATTAGGAATACAACACAATAAGAGGATGTCTAATATGGACCCCAATGGGATCTCGTGCGTTGCCTAGTGAGCGTAAAGTCATGGAGGAGGTTGGAGTTCCCCTTCTTTGAGCCTTATGAACCTATAGTGGTAGCAGAGGGGGAAGGAGAGAAGGAAGTGCAAGGGATGAGCCCTACCGAGCGAGAGTCGACGATCGTTGTCTGGAAAGGAGCTTGGGTTGGATGGAGCATGTGATGCCCTAGCGTGGTTGGAACGAGAGAGAGAGAGAGAGAGAGACACAAAATTTTGATTAATAATTGCTACCCTTCGTTACCTATTCCTTCACCCTTCAATAGGCTGGCTAAGAAAATACGTCAATAAGTCAAAACGGCCCCTCATAAGGCTTAACATATGTGAGTTCAAATAAACACGCATGAATTATGGAAAATAAAAAAGTAGCAACGACGTGATTCAATCATTGCGCACCTTGCACGCCGCTGGTACGTGGGGCCCCCTCTTGGATCCTACGTCATTGAGATCAAGCTTGTCCTCAAAGCTTGTTATTCAACCACGGATGTAGGTTTATTAAGGGTGTTGTCGGAACCTCTGAAACATGGATACTTAAAATGGCTCACAGTATCGACTCGAACGTGTATCGGGGAAGGGAGTGGATTTCTGAAACGTAACCGTATTAAAAATTAATTGAAAAAAGAAATGGGATACGCATTTCGCATCATTTAATAACGGAAATCGACCGACGCCTCATAACCATAATCCCGCGTGACACACCACATAACCTATTCTTGCCCTAGAAGCTCCTCACACCTCCTGCACCTCACAACCTAATCTCACGCGACGACGCCTCGTCTTGTGCAAGAAGTTCCTCACGTCTCCTGCTCCTCTTCGACGCTGATGGGCCCTCACAAGTGTTGCTCCTCTTCGACGCCGATGGGTCCTCACGAGTGTTGCTCCTCTTCGACGCCGATGGGCCCTCACGAGTGTTGCTCCTCTTCGACGTCAATGATTCCTCACACCGACGTTTCCTCACAGGTGTTTATCCTCTTCCAAAAATATCGTGTAAGGAAAGAAAATCTCACAAGTTCAAGACTATAAAAAATCTAACCGAGTTACCTTCGATCAATGAAAGCACATAGTAAATTAATTCAGCTTCTGAGCTTCAAAATAAGAATGCACACAGTACCGAGTTAAGAATCTCCGGAATTTTTTATTTCGTCTTGAAAAAATTAATTCGGCTTCGCACACAGGAAATTTACAAGAATCTCTGGGATTGTTCATCTTCTCGGATTCTCTCGAGGACAGCAGGCCAAAGACTCTTAAGTAATTCATTTGTAAAGCCCCTGCTTTCAGAACCTCAATATGTGTCCAAACTACTATTCCAACAGCCTATTGGTCAATCTTAATACAAGGGGATTTCATTCTGCATTTACTCCTCTCAATGTTCTCTTTTGAGTTCAGATTACAGTCTACAGAGGTCACCGACGAGGAGATTTACCTGTTCTGACAGCTTGGAGGTGGCTCAGAGGCGGAGCGTCGTTGCAAGCTGAAGTCGCAAAGAAGGAAGAAACCCTCTGTCGTCGGTGCGTCGCGAGCTGAAATCATGGTAAGCTGAAGTCGTGAGCTGAAGGCAGAGTGTCGTCGCAAGCTGAAGTCGCAAGGAGATGCGGATGAATATCAACATGAAGATGCATCTGAAGATCGAAGAGGAGAGGAATGTGTGGGGCTTGCGTGTTTGGATCTGGAAAGTGAAGGAGCGGGGCAGGGGGCAAAGGGGTTTCACGTGCTGGAATGCAAAGGGTTTCAATCAAGAAGCTAGGCAAATAATAACCTAATTAATCTTTTACTATTACTTATTTTTAATATGAAAAATGGTGATTTTTTTCACTTTAGATTAGTAAAAAATTTGGCATAATTTTATATGCATAAATAATAATTAGGGACTAATAATTTGTGTAGGGGCAATAATAAAAGCCTAATTATCTTGTCGTGGTAGGCATAGGAGGATCGAAGAGCGAATCGGCAACCATAAAGTAATCATAATTACTAAAATCATCAAATATGAACTCCTTTACCGCCGATCGTATGACAAAAAGACCAAACTTTACTAAGAGGATAGGAGAGCGCGACAACTAGCGAGATTATCCTGAGAGGATGTTAGAGAGGATGCACCCGGGAGAAACAGTGATCGAGTCGATCGAGAACCCTACAAATTAAAAATGAGATTTTATTATTTTTATTTTTTTGCAAGGACTTAAAACGGTAAATTGTGGCGCTTTTTGTGACGTTTCAAAATTGCCACAAAATTATTAGAATAATACTTTAATTCTCATAATGTAAGTTAGTGAGGAATAAAATCACATAAGGAATATTTTTTAAGACTTGTAAAATACTATTTTGAAAGTCAACGATTTGCAATTGTAGCTTAAAGTATGTCGATAAATATAACATTTTGAAATTGTTCCCAGTAATAATGGAACAAATACAGAATGTTGCGACGAAAATGTTGCCTAAAACTGCTACTTGATTGCGACAATTATAAACCGTTCTCAATTCTATATTTAAACAACATTTTATACATGTTGCAAAATCAAGTGTTGTCAAAGATAAAAAACATTGTAGTGATCTTCTTTCATATTCTTTCTCTTTTCAATTCTTCTTAAGCCACTTCCATGCAACACAACATTATCGCAGGTATTATGGCTTTGATAGTAAATAGATTAAGCTTCAAAAACATTGTGAGCTCTTTACAGGTTATAGTAAGTTGTTTCAGTTCTTTCGCAATATTTTTCTTTTACATTCTTTAGCTTTTTTAGTTCTTCTTTCAATTTCTATCGATTAAGTCTCAACTTTTTATGATATCTGGTATCTATGTGATAGCAAATAGATGAATACTACAAAAAGAAACACTGTTGTTGTAGCTTGAAGTGCCTCATTATGGCTTTGATAGTAAGCTGTTTTTTAAAGTAGGATGTGATTCATGATCCGTGGTATAAAATTTTATAGTAGCACTGTTAAGCACTTGGTTTTAACTATTATGGCCAAGATCCCCGTGCGATAAAAACTTAATGGCACTGTTCACCACCTTGTTTCTACTGCTATGATCCTTGTTATCAAGTATGCCGCAAATAATGCTTCAAAACATTTTAACCAATGCAAAAGGTTTCTACAAAACAAGTGCCATGCATTACATAATGATGTCCCCTTTATTAATTAGTTTTTAGGAAAATTCTTTACATTTGTCTTGTTTTCATATTAATTAATACTTATATTTAAATAATTTTTTTTTAGAAAATGTATCGTGTATCCTTGTTTATTTTAAATCATGTTTCCCGTATCTGTTTCGTACAATAACATATATCCCGTCCCCGTGCTATATAGGTCGGAGGTGCCCCAGTGAATGGCTTCAGCTGGGATACATGGAAAATGATGTGAATTCGGGCTTCGGTCGAAAGGTGGAGACAGTGGGTCATGCCCCCAATCTGCTGCAACACCTCAAATGGCTCATGGTACTTGGGGCCCAATTTATGGTAGGGGATCCTGGCGGAGGATGTCTGTTGATACGGTCATTGTTTCAGCCATACACACTCACCGGGTGCATAAAATAGTTCACGGTGGCCCCGGTTATAAGCAGTCTTCATGCGTGCTTAAGCCCGAAGAAGGTGCTCCCGCACGAGCGCGAGAAATTGGTCGCAAGTCCGGAGGTCACTATCCATAATGTCCAAGCGGGACGTGTCGCCGCCATAAATCAGTGTGAGGTCGATCCCTCCTGTAGATGAGGTCGAAGGGGGTGGTCTGCAAAGAAGTATGGTATGTAGTATTGTAGCAGTGCTCCACCTAGGGCAGCCAACGCCAGTCCTTAGGAAGATCCCCTGTGATGCAACAAAGATACATCTCGACCATACGGTTGAACACCTCGGTCTGACCGTTTGACTGGGCGTGGTAAGCGGAGAAGAAAATGAGCTTGGTGCCGCAAAGTGCGAAGAGCTCCTTCCAAAAGAGGTGAAGATCTTATCCTGGTCCGAAACAATATTCTCGGGTGGGCCGTGCAGGCTGAATATCTGCTCAAAGAAAGCTCTAGAGACACCTTCTGCAATGAGAGTGTTTCGATGATGCATCCGCCAACGCACACCAGCTAGCAGGAGTAAGGGCAGCGCATATGGAAACCACCCTAATTAATTTGTGTAATTAATTGGTATTAATTAATTGGTATTAATTAATTAATTAATATTAATTAAATCTTATTTTATGTTATGGTTATGTGAGCCCCCCTCCCTATATAATGAGGTGGTATGGGGAGTGTTTATCTATCGTTTGATCATTAGGGTTTGACTCTTATTTGAGAGAGGGGTCTTAGAAGGAACCAACCTCCTAGATCTTGGCCGGAGTTCGCTCAGGATTGTATCCGTTTTTCCCGTTTAATGCAAGCATGTCTCATCCGAATTGTATCTTGGCTGAATACCTGCTCAAAGAAAGCTCTAGAGACACCTTCTGCAATGAGAGGGTAGCTCAAGGCGATGAATTGTGCCCCCTTGCAGAACCTATCCATCATCACAAAGAGAATTGACTTCCCTTTCGATGTAGGCAAGCCTTCCAAAGAATACTGCTTAAAGAAAGCTCGAGCGACACCTTCAGCAATGAGAGGGAGGCTCAAGACGAGGAAGTGTGCCCCCTTGGAGAACCTATCCACCACCACGAAGAGAATCGACTTCCCTTTCGATGTAGGCAAGCCTTCCAAGAAATCCATAGAGGTGTCAGCCCAGATCTGTATCGGAACCGTGAGTGGAGGAAGGAGACTGGCTGGGAAAAGGTGACCGGTCTTGCTGCCCTAGCATACGGAACAACCTACAATGAACTCGTGCACACTGCGCTTAAGACCATTCCAAAAGAATTTCGCATAAATGCGCTAAAGGGTCTTACAGACCTCTTCGAGATCCCTTCCATGGGTGCCCTCCAAACAGTCGATAATAAGGGGGAAGTGGCGGCAGATACAATCGTTCCTTATACAGAATGAAATCACCCTTCACGGTCTAGTAGGAGGCAAGCCTCCCTTCCCAAATTCCATATATGAGCTCCAAGAAAGAGGAAGAGTATTGGATCTACTGCCAAAGTTGAGTGAGAACTTCAAAAGTGGGTTGGGAAATGTCGAAGAGAGATGCGGTCGGATAGTCCCGTCGGGATAGTGCATCTAATGCGCGCGGTTCAAGGAGCATCCTTGTACTAGACTCGAATATCAAAACCCAACAACTTAACCCAACGCTACTGATGGGCAGTACTGAGTGCTTCTCAAGGAGATACTTTTCAAAAATGTTTGTCCCCATAAGTATGGCTGCCAGTGCTGAAAGGCCTTGGCCAATTCGATGAACTACTGTTCATAGGATGGGAGCTTCTGGTGATGGATGGTTGCCTTCCTACTGAACTAAGCAACCCGGTAACCGCCCTGTTGTAGAACCACACCACAACCACACCACAATCGTGCCCCGAGTCATCACACTCCACATGAAACTCATGAGTGAAATTGGGTATATGAAGCACGAGAGTGGTGAACAAGGCCGTTTCTCACCATGCAAACAAATTCTTCTTCAACAAAGCCACCAGGGGCTCCGCAATCGAGTTGCAACTCTGGATGAAATGACAGTAGTTGGTGAGGCCTAAGAAGCCACGGAGCTCGTGAGGAGACTGAGGAATCGGCCAGGTATCACCCTTTGGATCTTCTCTAGATCATCTGAGACCCCTTTGTCGTGCACGACCCAAATACACCACCAGGTCTGTACCAAAGGAGCATTTGACCCTCTTCAAAAACAACTGAAGTTGTCTGATAAGTTGGAGAACGTTGCGGAGATGCTCAAGGTGTGCCTCCCAGGTCTTGTTGTATACCAAAATATCGTCAAAGAAAATAAGTACATAGCGACACAAGAGGCCTTGGAATATCTCATTCATTAGTGCTTGGAATGTTGATGGGACGTTAGTGAGCCCGAAGGGCATCACAAGGAACTCAAAATGACTGTGATGGGCCCGAAGGTAGTCTTCTCCATATTGCTTGGGCCATGAGAACCTGATGGTACACCAAACATAAATCCAACTTGGAGAAGAAAAGGGCACATGCAGCTCGCCAACAATTTTTCTACCACAGGGATGTGAAATTTATCCTTGACTATTTTCGCATTCAGTTCGCGGTAGTTCACGCAAAACCGTCATGTGTTGTCCTTCTTACGCACCAAGAGGACCGAAGACGAAAAGGAAATACACTATGATGAATGATCCTTTCTTGAAGCATGGCATTGCATTGACCCTCGATCTCATCCTTCTACAAGAAGGGGTAGCGGTAGGGTCGGACGACCACTAGTGTCGTGTTCAGAAGGAGGCAAATGTGGTGGTTTTATCGGCGAGGGAGTAGTCCCCCAGGGGGAACCACGGTATCCCCAAATTCCTGTAAAAGGGGATCTAGAGGCTCATGTGAGCTTCATCACTGGATGCCAAGTAAAAGGATCACCGTGAAGCGCCGCTAGACAACCCTGCCAATAGTCGTGTCGAGACCTACTCCCATGTCATAGCGAGTCCATCAAAGTCCCATGTCAAGGGCCCCAAGGTGTGTAACCAACGAGCATCTAAGACAACCTCAAAACGCCGGAGGGAAATCACCAAAAAATCCACCTTCAAGTGGTATCCCTCCACCACGATAAGTACTGTAGTCCTCTGTAAGAGATTTTGGTCTCTCTCTCTCTCTCTCTCTCTCTCTCTCTCTCTCTCTCGTATGATCTTATAAGGCAACAACAGTTCCAGCTCCATAGTATTATCCTCCTTCGTCAGCTCCATATTAGACGACTCTACGGACGTTCTACGGGTTTTCCCTCCTTATATATAAAGAGTGAGAGACCTAATTACATTTACCATACAACCTCTCAAACGTAAAATACATAATGACAATACAAAATAAAATATTCCAAGTCGCCGCCGCCACGCATATGTAAGTAACGTAACAAAGGCGCTCATCTTTCTTATAATCTATATAATTCTCCATTGGAAAAATAACTTTGTTAATTAATAAAAAGAGAGACCATTTACCTATAGTATAGGGTATTACATAAAGATAAAACAAAGTAAAAAACATTAATACTTCTAACATCCACCTCAAGTTGGGTATATAATATTATTCATACTCAATTTACTAATAAGATTTAAAAATATTTTTTCGCTCAATCCCTTAGTAAGAACATCTGCAAGTTGTTCCTCTGAGTGTACGAAAGGAGTACATACAATTCCTTTCATAATATTTTCTTTAATGAAGTGTCGATCAACTTTGACATGCTTGGTGCAATCAGGCTAGACAGGGTTATGAGCAGTGTTGATTATAGTCATGTTATCACAGTACATATTGAAGGGGCAAATTTCAAGTAAGCCAAGATCATTCATGAGAGTACGAAGCCAGATTCCCTCACATATACCATGAGCCATACCTGTAAACTCAACTTCAACACTAGAACGAGCCACTACATGTTGTTTCTTGCTTCTCCAAGTAACCAGATTAGCCCTAATAAAGGAACAATATCCTAGCAGATCTCCCATCACCAACAGATCACGTACGGTCAACATTAGTATATACTTAGATTTTAAATTATCATTGGGTGAAAATAGAATGCCTCTACCGGGTGAGGTCTTCAGATACATTAGAATTCTAGGACCAGTATCGAAATGTCTGACCTTAAGAGAATGCATATATTAACTTACAATGCCCACAACATACGCAATGTCAGAGCGAGTATGAGACATATGGATCAATTTTCCTACCGACTTCTGATAACTCGTAATCAACCAGTGTATGGTTGACTTCAATAGGGGTATCAACCAGTGTTGTAGATGTCGGCCGACAAGTCCGATATGTCGGACGTCATAAAGATTTTGGGGATAAAACACAACGACATCGATATTTTAAGCAAAAATGTTATTTTTGAAAATATCGCCCGATATATCGGTTTAACCCGATATATCTGGCGATATTTCGCGACCGATATATCGTCGAGAGTATTAAAAATATATTTTTCATTTCTTTGAAGAGACCAAACGGTAATATTTTGTTTAGTGCATCTATTTAAGTCTAGTGTCGACGACTTTCTCATCTCGCTCTCTTTTGGTGATCTTTATGCCGTTTATTGCAGTCGACATCTCTTTGTTATGTAATTTATAAACATACATTATGTGTACGAAGCACTGATACTTCCTTGAGGGTCACGTACCCGCACCGGATACGTATCCGATACCAGTACCTACCCGATACTCGCGGATACACCTGTTATTCTAGTTTGTAAATACACTTGAACTTGGAAGATTGTTCCGCATATTGTAATAAGAGTATGTTTTTCTGAAGTAAACAAAGACTTATGCGTGTCTTTTAGAAAAGAAAAATTGACCTAGAAATGCAACTAGCGATACTTGTTTATTATAGTAACAAAATGTACTTCATATTTAAGTATCTTTTTTCGTCTAAACTATAAAGAATTTGATTTAAATTTTATTATTTTACTATATATTTAAGGATTAGATGTTTCAAATTGGCACTCTTTCTACTTGCTCAACATGAATTTTTCTATGTTTAATATTTTGCTAACTTGTCTCTAGACGAACCAGAAGTTTAAGATGCGTTAATCTCCAATAATGAGGAAGAAAATGACTAATAAACATCCTTAAATTTGAAATGAATATGAATATTTTTTGTTTGAGAACTTCATATTATATTGCATTAACTATGAATTTGTACTTCAATTGATGATTTATGCAATTATGTTTGTTGTTTTATTATTTTGAGGATTTTTAATTATATTTGTGAGATTATACATATATATATTTATTATATTTAATACAACGTATCCCGCCGCACCCGTATCCTTATTTTTTAAATCTTGTCGTACCGACGTACCGGATACGCATCGTACCCGGTACCCGTACCCGTACCCGTACCGGTGCTTGTAGTTTATAAACATAAATTATGTATACAATTATACATATTTATAAAAATTGTGTATATATATAAATAAATTTATTTAAATATTAAAATCCGACATTGTAAAATATCTCCGATATATCCCTCGCAATCCGACATCCGACATTTCAAACTCAAACCGACATGAATCCGACATCCGACATCTACAACCTTGGTATCAACAGACTTACATCCATGTCTACTCATGTAAATCAAGAACATACTTTCACTGTGAAATATGAATCTCATATTTTGATCTTGCTACCTCAATTCCTATGATTATATCTCAACTTTCCCAAATCTTTCACTTCAAATTCACAAGCAAGTTTTATTTTCAAAGCATGGATCTCATTCAAGTAGTCACTTGTAATACCATATCATAAACATACACAATAAGGGGAGTCACATATCTCTTTCATGATGAATAAAGTGTGATTGACGTGACTTTTGAGGTCATGACTTTGTGAAATCTCTCAAACCAAGTTCTAGAAAATTGTTTAATCCATAAAAGAGCTTTCTTCAATTTGCAAACCTTCCCCTCTGAGTTGCTAGGACAAAACCGGGAGGTATTGACATATAGACCTCCTCTTCCAGTTCACCGTGAAAGAAAACATTATTTACATCCAACTGTTGAAGATCCCACCCTTTGCAGTCGGCACATGATAATAAGAAACAGATTGAGTTTATTTTTGCCACTAGAATAAATGTCTCTTGTTGGTCACATGAGTTTGAGTGTAAGACTCTCGCTACAAACTGTACCTTGAACCTTTCCACAACATCTTCGTAGTTTTGCTTTACTGTAAAGATCTATCGACATCCAACTATCTTCTTGCCTTTAGGGATATCTACCAGGTCCCATGTATCATTCTTTTCAAGAGCCTGCATTTCCTCCAGCATTGCTTTTGTCCATTTTGGGTGTCCAAGTGCTTCTTGCCATGTAACAGAAATAGACACGGAGAATAGAGAAGGGTTAACAACTTTATGGTATGAAACATAGTTAGATAAATGATGTTGAGTGGATGAGCGAATACATTTTCTAAGAGCAATAGGTAACTCAATGGGCACTGAAGATGAATCCAACATTGACTCTGGTATTATGGAATGAGACTGAATGTTTGACCCATTGCTTCTCCTAGATGGCTAGAGTACACTTGCAGCTAATTTTCCTTCAGAGTGTCCGCACTTTCCCCCTGTAACTCCTTTTCCATGGAAGTGCCCACACTCTCCCCTTGATTAGTGGTATATAAGGTGATGTATAAAGGTAATAAGCAAAGGAAGAATCAGAGTACTTACTTCCAAGTGTGATATAGATTCCCCCTGAAGTGAGGATTCATAATAGGATGTAGTTTCATGAAAAGTTATATTTGTAAGTTATGGGAAGTTCCCAACAATATCCATAGAGATAAAGATCTTCTCGCTAGGAGGAGGATAACATTTGTATCTTTTGTGTAGGAGAGTAACCAATGAAGACACAACGCAGGGCATGAAGATCAAGTTTTATTCGAGCGATGTTATGGATGTGAACAAAGCATAAACATCCAAAAACTCTAGAGTAAAGATTCGTAGGAGGAATACCCAAAGTATGAAGAGGGGTGTGATTGCCCAGATGATGAGAAGACATACGATTAATGAGATATGCAGCAATAAGAATGGGCATCACCCCAATAAGTATTTAGATCTTCTCGCTAGGAGGAGGATAACATTAATACTTTTTGTGTAAGAGAGTAACCAATGAGGACACGACGCAAGGCATGAGGATCAAGTTTGTTCGAGCGATGTTATGGATGTGAACTAAGCATAAACATCCAAAAACTCTAGGGGAAAGAGTAATTGGAGGAAAACCCAAAGTATGAAGAGGGGTGTGATTGCCCAGATGACGGGAAGACATACAGTTAATGAGATATGCAGTAGTAAGAATGGGCATCACCCCAATAGTATTTAGGAAGTGACATATTGTCACTTCAAGAAGATGGCGATTTTTGCGCTCAACAACACCATTTTGTGCGGGAGAATGCACACAAGTGGTTTGATGAACAATTCTAAGATCACTCAAATAACTTTCAAATTTGGAATCAATATATTCACGAGCATTATCACTGCGAAGAGTTTTAATGAATGCACCGATGGAGTAGAAATCATTTTTTGAAATGTTTGAAAGAGTTGAAAAACTTCACTCGTACTACGCATCAAATAAATCCAAGTAGTGTGATAATATCAATCAATGAATGTTACAAATCAATAAGAATTAGAGATGGAAGCAATCGGGCAAGGGCCCTACACATCAGTATGAATAACATGAAAAGGGATGGTACAAGACATAGAAGTATGAATAAAGGAAACACACTTAGGTTTAGTAAGTTCACAAACAACACACATAAAAGTTTGAAACACAAAAGATGAAAAACTAGGAAATAAAGAATGCATAGTAGAGGAATGACCCAAGCGCCGATGTCAGGTAGTCATTGGGGAAGTTGGAGAGCATGAAGAGCCTGGGGAGCAGCAATATCAAACCTGTAAAATCCATCTAGCATCCTACCAGAGCCGATCATCTTCTTCGTCTACAGATCTTGGAAGACACGGTAAGAAGGAAATAAAGTGATGAAGCAGTTCATAAAATTTATTATATGGCTAACAGATAAGAGATTGCGAGTAAAAGATTGGACGTGTAAAGCAGAAGCCAAGGTAAAAGAAGAGCAATTTATGGATCCATTTCCTGCTATAGAGGAAAGAGTGACATCATTAATTTGTCTTTGCCAGACAATAGAAAATATGAAACAAAACCTAACGATGACCCACTCATACGGTTAATGGCCCCAAAATTAATGATCCAATGAGTGGTAGGCGACACAGTGGCAGGATGAGCACTTCGAGTATCTGAATGGGCAAATGACGAGAATGGACCAGAACTGGGCTCAAAAGATAATCCCTACATCATGCGTCAGATGGTCATTATCTCATCAGCGGAGAAAGAACCAAGTAGAGAAGGAGACTCATATATATGGCCACCAGAAATACTATCATCAATGAACTCAGACAGGTGAGCGGAGTGAGGAGAGGTAAAGGCTGATTTGCCACGGTCACGTCCTCCACGAGGAACCATTCCACCTCTAGGTTGAGGAAACCCATTCAATTTGAAGCAATTATCGCGAGTACGCCCACAGTAGTCACACAACAGGTGGTCTTTGTCAGTAGACTTGAGCTTAAAGTCCCGAGTATTAGTACCTCCATAATAATGAGAAACAGCGAGTACAGAACCACCAGAGGAGATCTCTGAACTCCAAGACTATCAACAGTCAGATTCTTGTTGGACAATGCTATAGGTCTTTGGCAAAGAAGGGGCAGAAGTGCGACCAAGAATTTGAACAGTGATCTGATTGAAATCCTGGTGTAAACCATGTATAAATTCAAACGCTTTGTTCTGATCTTCACGAGTACGAACAATGACCACATCAGTGGAGCAAATAAGGCTGAGGAAGTCAAAATGGTCATACTCCTGATATAGCTAGGTAAACTCCAAATAATAGGCGGATGGTGGTCTCTCGCCCTATCGAAGGAGAAAGATCTTCCTTCGTAACTGAAATACCTAAGATGTGTTTCCTTTCTGGGAGAATGTGGATTCAACTCGGCTCCAAATGTCCGCAGTGGTATTCAAGAAAAGACAGTTATGTGCAATATCCTCTTGCATGGAATTAATCAACCATGACATAACGAATGAGTTCTCTGATCCCATTGTACCCAACTGAACACAGTTTTCGCTGGCTCCATAATAGTGGCGTTCACATAGCCAAACAATCAATGACTCTTAAGAGCTAGAGAAATAGATCGAGACCAAGACAGATAGTTTGTAGTATCAAGATGAATAGTAATTTGACGAGTGGTATGATCGTGCCCAACCCGGGTAGATCTAGTGGGTTATGGTCCATCACGAGAATCAACCACATCAGACATAATGAGATAAGAGGAGCAAATAATTCTAAAGAAATTCGGATTAGGTCAAAAAGGGCGACCAAAAAAATCATTGGAAAGTCGTAGTTGCCAGAAAAATTTGGGGACATCACCAAAAGCAACGCCCAGGATCCTAGAGCATTAGACACTTAAGGTTCGAAGTCATTAAATGCTTGAATAAGGAAGTAGAACACTTTTTATGCATCGAAACCATTTGAGGAGAACACTAGAACGATGATCTAGAGAGATCCAGTAAATTAATCGATCAATCCTTCTAGTATGTGATAAAGGAGGGAGAAACGAAACTAATATGAGAAAATCACGCAAATAAGATGGTTTCCGAAGATGGCATCAGGTAGAGCCGATCAGCTCATGCGCCGATCGATAGTTAACGCGCAAGTTCAAAACAAGGATCTACGATAAGACTTACGATAGAAAGGGGGAGAGAGAGGCAAAGGAGAATGATCTATTGTGGAGAAATAACTTTGTTAATTAAGGAAAAGAGAGAGGCCCTCTACATATACAGCTACTCTGTATCGAACAAGAGAATGATTGACCAAACATAATAAGAATAAAGTATATTCGTTCTGTGATGAAAAAATGTGTGTGCAAAACCATAAAAAGGGCTAATACCAGCAGTAAATGTTGGCTACAAATAACTACAATTGCATTTCCTAATGTGTTACTCTTCATGACGTCCAGCAATTACAACCCAATTTTTTGACAAGTAATTTGAAGCAACAAAAACAGATTTAGCTGCTAAAAAGCATTCAATTGAGCTCACATTTGGCCATATTGAGCATGTTATAAATGACCTCCAACATATCGGTTTTGAAGACGAAACAATATTTTTTTTTTCTAAAAAATAGATTGTCGTTTAATAAAATATAGGCCGATGTATCCTATTTTTTCAATATATCAGTCGACACGATTTTGAAAATATCGTCAGCTATTTTTAACGATTTTTATACTTTTAATACAATTTTGTTAAGCATAAAAAGACTTATTATAAACCAAAGTCTTCTTTACTTGCTATAAAACTTAATGGGGGGGGGGGGGGGGGGGGGGGGTAGGCAGCCGGGCGCACAAAGCATCCTTGCGTAGCGAGGGTCGGGGAAGGGTCCCACCACAAGGGTGAAATGTAGGCAAACCTTACCCTGCGTTTTGCAAGAGGCTTTTTCCAGGACTCAAACTCGTGACCTCAAGGTCACACGGCAACACCTCAACCGATGCGCCAAGGCTCCCCTTCTGCTATAAAACTTAGTGATATCTATATAAAATTAATGCACAATGTTAAATATATTTCACAATTTATCTTTTGCACTTATTTTGGATACTTATGTGCTTCACCAATGCTCTGGATGCTGAATGAAGGAAGCATGGTTATGTGCACATAAATCAAAATGGATTCTTGGGTCTGCCCTCTCTGATGTCTTTGGCTTTGATTTGAGGGCATGATTCCGCAGCAAACGCGACGGTATAGGGGGCCACTATTTCAGTGGTACTCTGTGAGCAGCCACTTTGTGCAATTATTGTCAAAGGCTAGGTCTTTCTCCTCTGAGAGAAGCCACTTTGTGCATAGTGCCAAAGGTTAGGTCTGTTTCCAATCTTCCCCCGCCCATACCCCCAATGATTGGGGACTATATGGGTTCTGTTGTTGTTGTTGTTTACTTATTTTGGATACTTAGTAGTAATGATAGTGTATTACTAATATTATATTTCAGATACTCTTCCACTTTTTTAGGGATATATGAGTCATATATATGACTCATCCTTTGTCTACTTGTCATGCTAGTTTTTACTTAACATATAATTTTATTTGTGAGATGGAAATCCAATATTTTAAAATGTCCCCGTCATCTAAATACTGAATTCGACATATCACCGACATTTGATATTTACAACCATTATATTGAGTTTGCACCTTTTTTTGCAAATATTAAAAATATATATAAATAGAGGTAAGGTAAAAAGGAAATAAATGCAAGGAATGAGTACAACCTCCTCATCACTTTGGTCCTTGCTCTGAATGACCATTAGTCCACTATCAAACTTTCTCAGCATCACAGGGCTGTTCAAAGTAATGAAACAACAAGCTTAAACATTAAAAGTACTAATATGAACATATACAAATAATAAATACTGCAATGATTCTTTATGTCACACTAATGTGATAATTAAACCACAAAGAAGTGCTAGAACCTGAAAAGGTGGAAGGTTCTGTTGTTCATACACTTCATATTTTTCCCAGAGTGCACAGGCTTGCAGAAGATCCTCAGGCGAAATTAATTCTGGAATTCAAGTGAAAGTTAAAATGAAATCCAATGAGCAGTAATTTAAAAAAGGAAATTCAAGAAATACCTGTTCCTCTAGCACGATTAAAAAGGCAGTAAACATCTATAAGTGCAATCATTCCTCCAGCTTTCTCGAGTGGTAATGTCACAAAATCTGCCAGCTGAAGAAGAACAATTCATCCTCATCATCATCCTTATCCTAATGTTTGGGTTTGCTTTATAAATCCTCATTCTCCATTCAATTAAAAAAAAATTAAATATCTAACTGACAATTAATTGGATTAGCATGCCTTGGAAGTTGAAATTTTTATAATAATGAAGTTTTTGGACAAAAAGTTATCCATTCCTTCAAAATTTAATCAATGTTTTAAATGTCCTACGCCATGTTGGCCGACATGTAGGTTTTGAGGGCAAAACGACAATTTTCCTGAAAAAATAGGCTATGTCATTTGGTGAAAATATCACCAGTTTTTTTATTTTATGTTATGTTAACAATGAACATGCTTAAATGACCTCAATGTATTGCATTTTATAATACCTAAATCGATCAGACTTATTATTTCGTTCTCTTTCATAAGTGTTATTATTACAATCAAGTTTGTATAATCATTTTACATTATACATTTGTTAGTTTATATTAAACAAAATAGGAAAACAATCCACTATTAGTTGACTATTTTATGCTTTTAATACAATTTTATTAAGCAAAAAAAATATTACCAATCAAAGATATTTAGCTTTTAAATCTTATTTGCCATAAAATTTAGTGTTATCTAAATAAAATTATCGTATAATATTAAATATATTTCACATGTTTTCTATTTGTACTTGTTTTGGATATTTATTAGTAATTATGGTACTGTGTTACTATTATTTTATTTTGGATACTCTTATAATTTATTATTGGGATACACATGGCTCGATTGTTGTCTACTTATTCTTTTAATTTTAATTTTTAGAACATATAAGTATACTTAGTATATTTATTTATTTATATGATATAGAAATTCGATATTTTAAAATATTTCCAACATGTCTACGACATATGATATCCAACATTTAAAACTCAATCCGACAATGTCGCCGACATCCGACATTTATAACCTTGATTTGAATAGCGAAAAAAGATCCAAAATAAGGATCTAAGCACATTTAAGAAGAGGACGAGGGGGGGGGGGGGGGTGACAAGATCCATGAAAGTTTCCATTTGCTATAGTCTAAAACATAAGAAGAATTATAATAGAATTATTTTTTGAGTGCTGTATAGACCAGATTGGGCTTAACTTATGTCAAAGACCTACTTCCTAGAAGAAGATAAACTTTCAAAATGAGTATTTGCTGCAGGTATAAGACATCATATTTGCCTCAGGTAATCGGAAAGTAATAAAATTACAAAAAGAATCTGTCAACCAAATTACCAAACACTGAAATATTTGCTAGATATCTGTCCTACTTATCTCTAAGCATAGACTGCATAGTGCAAAACCCACACTAGCTATTGACCTTATATTGTATACGCACCCACACTAGCTATAGTCTAAAACATAAGAAGAATTATAATAGAACTATTTTTTGAGTGCTGTATAGACCAGATGGGCTTAACTTATGTCAAAGACCTACTTCCTAGAAGAAGATAAACTTTCAAGATGAGTATTTGCTGCAGGTATATGTTACGGCACCAATCGGGGACGACGGCATCGCGGAAGATCCTCATTGGGGGCGGGTTTACCATCGCCGCAACACCAACGCGGAACCGCAATCAACACCATAATTGTATCTTTTATTTTCTGCCTATTTTAGTCCTTTTAACTATGGCTAGAACTTATGTCCTTATTTGTTCCCGTTGTTTAGGGCCAAAACGGGGGGTCCGCTTTTGTGATTCTAAAACCCTATTTAAGTGGAAGTGCTGGGAGGAAAAAGACAACAAAAAATAGAATTAATTTCTCCTCTCATCCAATCTTCTCCTTCTCATCCCCTTTCCCTCTCCAAGTTCAGCCCACAGCCGACTGCCGTGCCTTCCGCCGCCCTCCATCCTGGAGAGCTCCGCCTCCAGTCGACCGCTTACGCGAGCCCAGCTCTTGGCACGTAACAAACTGGTATCAAAGCTAGGGCCGACCGCAAACCCTAACGCCGCCGGATCTGCCAACCCTCGCCTCGCTGCGCCGGAAAGCGTGCCGCTCCTGCCGCTTCCCCCGGTGTTTCCTATGGCAAATTTTGGAACGGCTCGACGCAAACTACTCCAGCAAATTTTGGAACGGCTCGAGAAGATGGACTCTCGCCTTGGTGAAGTAGACAACCGCATGGCGCACCTTGTGGCAGAGCGATCCCCTTCCGAACACCGGCCGAGCCAACACTCGGCACCCGGGCACACTACCAACGATGGCTCCTCCAGCCAACGGCACGAAGGCGGCGCTTTCCCCCGCTATGTCAAACTCGATTTCCCGGTCTTCGACGGGCAAGAAGATCCCCTGACATGGCTTACGAAGTGTGAGCTATTCTTCTCCAACCAGCGCGTAACGGGAGAGGATCGGCTGGGCCTTGCCTCCTTCCATCTCAATGGCACCGCCCAACTATGGTTTGGCCAAATACAACGCGAGCGCCCAGATCTCCAGTGGGACGAGTTCAAAGCCGTCTGTATACTTCGTTTCGGCCCCTCAATCCGCGGAAACTCCCTCGGAGATCTCATCGCCCTCCGACAAACGGGCGCACTGGAGGACTACATCAACCGTTTTCAACTTTTGCTCGCACGAGCATCGACATGCCGCCTAGATCAGCAGGTGTCTATTTTCACGGCAGGCCTACACGAACGCCTCCGCCTTGACGTTGAGTTCCAAGATCCCACCAACCTCACGACCGCCATGAGCATAGCAAGGACGTGCGAACGCCGCATACTGTTGGATCGCCAACACCAGCTGCGCCGGGATTACGGGCACTCCTTCCGCGGGGGTAGTCATCCCACTCAACCAGCTCCGCCTGCTAAACCGACGGAGCCGCCCAAACAACCTTTCCGACGTCGCCTTTCCAACGCCGAGATGGTCGAACGACGCGCCAAGGGGCTCTGTTTCAACTGTGAGGAACAGTTTGGACCCGGCCACCGAAGCAAACGTCTCTTTTGGATCGAAGTGGAAGATCCGTCTGATGACGACGGGGAGGAACTGGACACCGAAGCACCCGAAATCTCCGTCAATGCCATTGCCGGCCCGCATGGGGGCCACATGTTACAGCTTCCCATTCACGTGACAGGTACCACTCTGGTGGCCCTGTTGGACTCGGGCAGCACACACAACTTCATCCGCCGCAAAACAACGAGCGACCTACACCTTCCAATCACCACCCGCCACCAGCTCCAAGTTTCCGTGGCCAATGGCCATAGTATGACGTGCCCGGGCCTGTGCCGGCGAGTACCCGTAACAATATACAACCGGAATTTTGAAGTCGACCTCCTGGTCGTTGACCTCGATGGCTTCGATATTGTCTTGGGAGTACGTTGACTCCGTACCTTGGGACCCATCACATGGGACTTCAACAACCTCACAATGCAGTGGTATAATGACTCAAAAAAGGGGAATGGCACTGTCTTCCCCCCCACAGCCACGCCGCGGGCCTTCCTCATCCAAGGATCGGTTCAACCGGGACAAGACCGCCCCACCGAACTTCAACTTCTACTCAAGGAGTTTGCAGATACATTCACCATTCTGGAGCTACTACCACCGCACCGATTACAGGATCACCGCATTTGTCTTCTACCAGGAGCGGCACCGGTCGTAGTTCGACCCTACCGCTACCCGTTTCTCCAAAAAGATGAAATAGAACGGCAGTGCTCCGCCATGCTTCAACAAGGACTCATCCGTCGGAGTGTCTCCCCATTCTCCTCTCCAGCTCTCCTCGTACGCAAGAAAGACAATACCTGGCGCTTCTGCGTAGACTACCGCGAACTCAACGCCAAAACGGTCAAGGACAAATTTCCAATTCCAGTGGTCGAGGAGCTTCTCGATGAGTTACATGGCGCACGTCATTTCTCCAAACTCGACTTATACTCCGGATATCATCAGGTGCGCATGGCAGTAGAGGATGTAGACAAAACCGCCTTCCGGATGCACCACGGACATTTTGAGTTCCTCGTCATGCCCTTCGGCCTAACTAATGCGCCATCCACTTTCCAATCACTCATGAACGAGGTATTTCAGTCCGTGCTCCGTAAATTTGTACTTGTTTTCTTTGACGATATTTTGATCTATAGCAAGTCTTGGGCGGAACATCTACTTCATGTGCGCAAGGTTCTTAACCTACTCCGCATCCATCGCCTCGTCCTCAAGGAGTCCAAGTGTTCCTTCGGGCAATCTAGCGTCACCTACCTTGGCCATGTAGTCCATGAGTGCGGCGTTTCCGCCGATCCGGAGAAATTGCAAGGGATCGCCGCATGGCCAATTCCCCGCTCGCAACACGACATCCGGTCCTTCCTTGGACTGACGGGATACTACAGGCGTTTCATCCGCAGCTATAGCAACATGGCCGAACCACTCCTGGCGCTCCTACGGCGCAAAGAATTCCAATGGGAAGACACTGAGCAGCGAGCATTTGAAGCCCTCCAAGCCGCCCTCATCGCGGCACCGGTATTATAACTTCCAGACTTCAATAAAATTTTCATCATTGAATGCGATGCTTCCGCTATGGGATGCGGCGCCGTCCTTCAACAACAAGGGCACCCAATAGCCTATTACAGCCGCCGCACCGCGTTACAACACCGCAAATTACCGACATATGAGTTGGAACTCATCGGCTTAGCGAAGGACGTCCAACATTGGCGACCCTACTTGTGGGGCCGTGCCTTCGTCGTCCGCACAGACCATTATAGTTTGAAATATCTCTTGGAGCAAAGGCTCACCACCATACCACAGCAACGGTGGGTAAGCAAGCTATTAGGCTTTGATTTCACAGTCGAATACAAGGCAGGCATTCTCAATAGGGCCGCAGACGCCCTCTCGCACCGCCACTCCGACGACGTCGTCCAACTATGTGCCATCTCACAACCGACCGCCCCCTTGGCTGATGCCATCCGGTCCGACAACATCAACTCTCCGGCTCTCGCCGAATTGATCCACCGGGCACACGAGGGCCTTTTACCGCCCACATGGAAGGTACACGACGGACTCATTCTCTACAAGAACCGAATTTACTTAAGCCCAACATCCACACACATCCCCACCATAATGCGGGAAACGCATGATCGAGCTCATGAAGGGATTCACAAAACCCTTCACCGGATTCGGACCGCATTTTATTGGAAGGGGCTTCACCGCCACGTATAAGAATTCATCGCATAATGCCACGTTTGCCAACAACAGAAGGCGGTCAACCTACTACCGGCAGGGCTTCTACAACCATTACCGGTGCCGACCCAAATTTGGGCCGATATCTCCATGGATTTCATCGAAGGACTTCCACGCAGCAAGGGCAAATCGGTCCTAATGGTGGTGGTGGACAGATTTTCAAAGGGGGCACACTTTCTTCCGTTAGCCCGCCCACTCCTCGCGGAACGGGTGGCTCAAATATTCTTCCATGAAATCTTCCGACTACATGGCTTACCGAATAGCATCGTGTCCGACCGAGACAAGACCTTCACCAGCCATTTTTGGAAGGAGCTTTTTACGCTCAGTGGCACGACGCTACAATTCTCTTCCGCATACCACCCGCAATCCGACGGCCAAACGGAGGTGGTCAACAGGACCGTGGAGATGTACCTCCGTTGCTTGACTGGCAAACACCCCAAGGAGTGGGTACAGTGGATTCCATGGATTGAATACTGCTACAACACGTCTTACCACTCGTGCCTCAGAACAACACCTTTTCGACTCATTTATGGCCGCGACCCACCGAAGCTCATTACTTACGAACAAGGCCAGGCCACAATGACATCCGTGGACCAACAACTTCAAGAGCGAGATCGAATGCTCTCGACCGCCCGCAAACACCTTCTTCAAGCACAACACCGCATGGAGACAACGTATAATCGCGGCCATCGCGATGTCACCTACGCGGTTGGAAAATGGGTATGGCTCAAGCGCCGACCATATCGTCAGTCAACGCTTCGGAACACCAACGCCTCTACCAAATTGGGACCCCGATTCTACGGCCCTTTCCAAATCACCAAACGCATTGGCGATGTCGCATATCGCCTCCATCTCCCACCCGAAGCGCGCATCCATGACGTGCTCCACGTGTCCCAACTCAAACGTTTCATCGGCGAACCTCCCACAGCTCCATTCGTGAACCTTCCAACACAGCTTGAGGACAAGCTGTCTTCTGACGAGGACGGAGATGTTACAGCACCAATCGAGGACGACGGCATCGCGGAAGATCCTCATTGGGGGTGGTTTTACCATCGCCGCAACACCACCGCGGAACCGCAATCAACATCATAATTGTATCTTTTATTTTCTGCCTATTTTAGTCCTTTTAATTATGGCTAGAACTTATGTCCGTATTTGTTCCCGTTGTTTAGGGCCCAAACGGGGGGTCCGCTCTTGTGATTCTAAAACCCTATTTAAGTGGAAGTGCTGGGAGGAAAAAGACAACAAGAAATAGAATTAATTTCTCCTCTCATCCAATCTTCTCCTTCTCATCCCCTTTCCCTCTCCAAGTTCCGCCCACAGCCGACCGTCGTGCCTTCCGCCGCCCTCCATCCTGGAGAGCTCCGCCTCCAGCCGACCGCTTACGCGAGCCCAGCTCTTGGCACGTAACAGTATACGACATCATATTTGCCTCAGGTAATCTGAAAGTAATAAAATTACAAAAAGAATCCGTCAATCAAATTACCAAACTCTGAAATATTTGCTAGATATCTGTCCTACTTATCTAAGCATAGTACAAAACCCACACTAGCTATTGACCTTATATTGAAGTATACGCACCTTTCTCCTTCTAGCATTTCCGGACTGTATCTCCCTTCACATCTTTACACCTTCGAACTTAGACTCCCCATTTCATATTAGCACATAATGAGAGGTTGATAAGAGAGGAGAGAATTACCAAAATGCCCATAAAGCTTATTTCAAAATATAAATTCCTATTTTTTCACCCCCCCCCCCTCTCAAGCTAGCTTGATGATATCTTCCGCATCAAGTTTGCCAACTAAGTCCTCAAACTCTTATACAACCCCTAGGTGAGAATATGTGCAACATGATAAATTGTTTTAAATGTATGACATACAAATCATACCCTTTGAGGTACCCCAAAAAATTAAAGTGGTCGGATCTAACCCGAGAAACCACGATCTTGACCTATATTCAAGGAATTATGAAAAATGACACTTTTGTAACAAATAAATGGCCACCTTATATTGCAATCTGAAAGCAAAAAGAAATGGAGACATCAAAATGTTGTGCTAAAGAAGACGAAAAACTTAAACTTAATAAACAAAAAAGTATACAAATAATAAGCTTAAACAATATATATAAGAACATAGATGAGTCTGACATAAATTTTCATCATCATCAGTAACACTGAACCTTATCCCAAATATCTGTAGTCATCTGTATATATCTTTCTCCTCTACTGGAAAAGGCCATGCCTAATGCATGTATGTCCTCTGCATTGCGAGAATCCTTTTAAGTCCAACCCATGACCTATATAGGTGAGAATAAAGTCAACCTAACCATAACTCCAAGACAACCATGTTTAACCTTCCTTTTTAGTTAGTGTATACAATGTCTTTCATTGTTTTTAATTATTTGACAAGCAAAGGACGAAAACTTCTTTATTTGATCACATGCATAAACGTTGCTTACGGTGAATGGAAATGAATGTTTCCCAATAACAAAACCAAGGAGTAGACACCAATGAACTATTCAAATCATTTCTAGTATAATTAGGAAGCTATAGAGATACAAGAAACAAACTTATCAATCCAAATCAGTGTATTCTAAAATCATAAATTACTAAAATGCATCCATTTTCAAAAAATAGTACCTGACGAGACAATTGCTGATGATAAAGAGCACCAGCTGACTCTTTCGTAACAGGTGATATAATACCAACACTAAGCAGCCAATCTTGCATCTCTTGCTTAGAACCCATCTCCTCATCATTTGTATGAGCAGCTGAACCAGATAGCAACTTCTGCCTCATTTTGTCAGCAAGTGCAACCATCTCTTTAGCTTTACCCTGCATAGAAATTGATAAATTTTAGTACACTTCAAATAAGATCCTGGTGATAATTTACAAAGAAAAGGCCTTTCTTGAAAAAGAATCAACAAGCCCTGAGATTAGGTTGCTAGATGAAACTAAGCATTTCATCATTGAGTTCGGAGATTAAGATGACTTGAGTTGTTTAAGCCTTTAAGGTACATGTACACGTAAGATAGTCAAAAG
This sequence comes from Dactylorhiza incarnata, assembly GCA_033032865.1. Taxonomy (NCBI): domain Eukaryota; kingdom Viridiplantae; phylum Streptophyta; class Magnoliopsida; order Asparagales; family Orchidaceae; genus Dactylorhiza; species Dactylorhiza incarnata. The sequence goes on from JAWHQI010000067.1 coordinate 2,496,930, forward strand.
AAATCGATAAACCATTCAGTGAGTAGAAACTAAGAAATACCTAGCCTTCAAATTAAATTCCTAAGAATTATCATCCAAAAAGTAAGAAAGTAAAGAGTTGTTGGTCTTACTAGATAAGTGTTCTGTCAAATTAGATGTGTTTGGTTCAGCTTTATTGTATTAAGGATGCCATAGTTATTTAGAATGTCACATTTAGAATAATTCCAACTGGAGTCGACCTGTAGTAAGATTATCATTTTTTGTTCAAATCTAGAATCTTAAAGAGTTGATAGAAATATATTGCAGAATCGATAACCTATCAAAGAATGGAAAAATAATGACAATGTAGAAACCGAATTGCCGATCTTCTCCAAGAGATTGACACTTTCATCACGTTTGGAGCCAGAAACCGAATTCCCTTCCTTGAATCACTCCTGCAAGAATCGGCAATTCGGTTTCTACAAGAGATTGACACTTTTTTCACCGTCGAAGTGATTCAAGGAAGCCTTGATTCCCGGTCGAAGTCCTTTCTCCACGAGATTGACACTTTCATCACGGTTGCAGCAGGTCCATAGCACAAGTTTACTGGATCAGGGAAGGCCAATTTTCGGTCAGTAAAAGTATGAGTCACCAAGAAAGTGAATCACTCCCTGCAATAATCCATTGTCCAAAATTCATCCACAAAGAAAGGACTTCGACCGGTAATCAAGACATCGTAGAAAAGAACAAAAAAATAGAAATGTCTAGGAAGCACAAAAATGGTACGGTTCGACAATATCACCAAATAAAGGATATGGGTACAATAGAGTGCCATGTAATTAAAATATAATATGCACGCACACAAACACACCAATTTTTTTACAAGAGAATGAACAAGCACAACCAAATTAAAGTCAAATTGTCCATAACCTCAACCGCAAAAGAAAGTTAAACTCACACAATACTATCAATTTGGTCATCTTCCTCCAAAATTGTGAGCAATTAGTGTCTCTTCTATCACACAATATTATAAGTGGCAAGCTCGCAATACTATAAGTGGCAAGCTGGCAATACTATAAGTGGCGAATTTGCAACACTAAGGCCTAATTGAGAGAGCGTTTAAGCTCCGATTCGGTGGGCTCCATTTGCCACCATTGGTGTTAACCTTCTGTTTTAAAATGGAGATCCAAAATACTGTTAAAAACTGGGATTTCGGGCAGGAACAACAAGGATCCATTCTCCAATCATATTTAAGATGTAATTCGTTGTTTTATTTTTTTGTAATAAAAACTGAAAGTCGGATCTCACGTCTATCCATCACAGGATAAGTTTCTTCCTCCATTGGAGGCCTTTCCTCAGCACATCTGAAAGCCCTATCCTCACGCGCTCATTCAGTCGCTCACGATAGTGTTGTCCTCTATTGGCGTCCCTTCCCCGAGATATCCGAAAGTTTTACCCTCGCATGCTCGTTCCATTGTTAACATCTTCCTCTTCTTATATGGTTTCTTCCTTCATTAGCATCCTTCTTCCTTGCACATTAGAAAGGGAGCAACTTTGATTCGCTTTTTTCCTCCTTCGGAAGTTAAAAAAATCGGAATTCGCTTTTGGCACATTAGAAGGGGAACAATTTTGAATCGCATTTGGTATTAACCTTTGTTACAAACGCGGAGGGAGACGGGTGTCTTCCAGTGTGGAGGGTGTAGCAGTGCCATGAAAGACCCGCTAGTGACAAGCCGACCGAAATTCATTAAGACGCACAAATAATTTGGGCAATCGAATGTATCTTTCCTTGTTTTGTAATTGGACAGGGGGTGTTGTATAAACTCACGAGGCTATGTATTTTCTTTATCTGGGTGGTATTAGGAAACTTGTGAAGCTTAGGGTTATTGCTCTTCCTCTACTTCCTTTTTTTCCTCAGAATTCTTAGCCGCGGGTCTTGCATTTCAAAATTCCCTAACAATTTGGTCCGACCTGCCTCTCTTCCGCCATGATTTCCGTCGCCTGAAGACATCCTAGAGGCTTCTGTGTCTGTTGCATTCTCCACTCTCTCGCTCTGGCAGCACCGTTTCCGCCCGCGTCGCCTCCGCCGAAGTCGAGCTCGTCCGCAATTCCACTGACCACGTTGACTGCGCCTCTCGCTTCCAACGCCGACCTCTCCTCTTGCCAACTGAGCAGTTTTCGCAGCAACATCCTTGTCTCTTCCCCGCCCGTGGTTTCCATCGCGCCTTCTTTGCTACTGACTGCGCAGATTTGTACCCAACCTGATAGCGCCTACCTCGCTCTTCCAGTTGCGCACCATCTTTCTTCACGCGTGCATGCCCCCACGACTCCGATCTATGGCGCACTCTGACACACACGTGCCTCAGCCTCCGTGGATCCGGCCATCTCCCGCCACCTTGATGCTCATGAGGATTTTATTGCCTTGCTTCAGGCCCTCATATTGCGGATGGATGTTAAGTTTGACGCCCTCCTGGACGGCCGACCGAGTTCTTCATCGACCTCAAACGTGGAGTCTCTGTTGCTTCTCGTGGCACACCCGGACCTTCCACGGGACCCTATTCTGCCGCCGGCGGGCTTTCCGCCTGCACTCCGTTCATTCGACAAACCTTCCTTCAACGACACCGACGGGTGGATTGCTCGCACAGAACAGTTCTTCGACATCCATCAGGTCCCGAAACTGCACAAGGTCGGCACGACTCTCATCGGCATGGAAGGCTCCACTCTCCATTGGGTTCGTTGGCTACATCAGTCCAAGCGTACTCTCTCTTGGCCGGACATTCAGCAGGACCTTATTCGTCGTTACAATGTTTGTTGCTCGAGCTTCGCTGTGGAGCGTCTTCGTGGCGTCCGCCAGACGGGGTACCTCGACGACTACATCGACAAGTTTATTGCCTTAGCCACGCATGTGTCAGGTCTCCCGATAACTACCTCAGTTTCTTCATGCATGACTTACTACTGCATATCCGCGCCCACTTGTGCACACACCACCCGCCTTTTATTGTCGAGGCCATAGACCTTGCCCGTTTGGTTGAAGTTGAATTCCAAGTCAGACATTGGATACTGGTCACCAACCCACAGTGGCCCCTCCTCGTCCAACCCCCAAACCGGCAGCAGTGCACCGTACACCATAGATGGAGGCCCGCGGCCTTCTCGTCATCCCAGGTCCAGCACCGTGCCCTCCCAGGCCCCCTGCACATCCCCGACTGTCCAATCAGGGGTACCGCGATCTTCACACGAATGGCTTGTGCTTCTGCTTCAAGCAGTCGTACTCTTCGACCCATGACTGCACACTGAAGGACCTCTGAGTCCTCATTGGTGAGGAGGAGCCCGAGGTTACCCTTGCCAACTTTGAGGCCCTAGAGGTTGATGCTAATGCCATAGATCCTCCGCCCGCGATCTTGCACCGCCTTGACACTTCAGGGGATTCCAGTGATCTTCATGATTGAAAATGGGGTGAGCCACAACTTCATTTCACAGCGCCTGGTGGATTGTTTGGCGTTGTCGTTGACCCCCCGTTCCACGCTTTTCAGTCTGTTTAGGGGATAGTCGTCGTTAGGCGACTTGCGGACTTTGCTCACGGCTACCCTCACAGTAGGCCCATGCCCCCTCCGGGCCAATTTCTACGCATTTTCACTGGGTGGGGTGGATATTGTCCTGTGAGTGGCATGACTGCACCATGGGCGAGGTCAACGTCAATTGGCATCGCATGACAATGCGGTTCATCCAAGAGGGGACACCATTACTTTTAGCGTACGACCCTACTCTCTTGCGCCAGTCTGCCTCACTCTGGTCTCTTCAAAAAATAGTCGACATCGATTTGGTCGCATATTTATAACATGTGGTTGAGCAGGAGGCCCCACAATCGCCAACACCCCCACTGGCCCTGCAGGCTATTCTGGACATGTTTTCGGGCGTCTTCGCCGATACGGCCCGCATTCCACCGCCTCGTCCGACAGATCATTGCATCTCATTACAAGCAGGTGTGACGTTCGTATCTGTTCATCCTTACTGTTACGTCCACACGTAGAAGGACGATATTGAGAACCTTGTGGGCAACATGCTAGCCGCGGGTATAATTAGCACATGCGCCATTCCATTTTTGAGTCTGGTTCTCCTGGTCCGATAAAGACGGTAGTTTGCATTTCTACGTGGATTACTGGGAGCTCAAGACTGTCATTATCCTAGACAAATATCTCATTCCGAGCATACAAGAGCTATTGGAAGAGCTGCGGAGGGAGGGATCTTACTTTTATAAGCTGAATCTCAACTTCGGCTACCACCAGCTTCGGGTACGGGAGGAAGATATCCAAAGTCGGCGTTCCACATGCACGATGACCACTATGAGTTCATTGTCATGCATTTTTGATTGATGAATGCGCCCACCACCTTTCATGCAACCATGAATGATCTATTCTGGCCGGCCCTGCGCAAGTACATCTTGGTTTTCTTGGATGATACCCTAGTTTACAGCTCCTCGTGACATGATTACCTCCATCATGTGAGGACGACGCTCGCCACCCTACAAGGACGCGATTTTCTAGTGAACCCCAAGAAGTGCACTTTTGATAATACCAAAATTAGCTACTTGGGGCACACGATTTTCGCGCAGGGAATCACAATGAACCAGAACCAGGTCCGGGCCGTCCTCCAGTGGCCCACACTCCGCTCTCTTCGCGACGTTTGAGTCTTTCTGGGCCTCAATGGGTACTACAAAGGTTGTAAATATCGGATGTCGGCGACATGTCGGATTGAGTTTTTACATATCGGATGTGGGAAGTCGGTTTAGGGTTTAGGGTTGCAAAACTGCTGGGCTCTGATTTTTCTATCGAATTCCACGTCAACCTCCAACCGAGCGGTCAACTCTCTTTCTTGGCAACCGCAGATTGCTTATTTAACAGCTATTTCGAGACCAGAATGGGAGGATGCCTCCCTTGTCCAGCACGAGGTTGCTGCCAACCCACTCCTCCGACCGATTGTTGGGCCTTACTAAGGATGCCACAGAACGACCGTCATATAATCTCACATGGGATCGTCTCCACCACCGCAGTCGTTTAGTGCTCTCAGCTTCTTCACAACTCATCCCACGCCTATTCGCATAGTTTCACTCGATACCAGAGGGGGCCACACTTGTGCCTTCCGGTGATACCACGCTTTGCGACGTCTTTGTATTGGCCCGACATGTTCCAACAAGTCAAAGCATTTATGGCAGCCTGCTTGCCGTGTCAGCGTGCCAAGTACGAGGCCACTTTTCCTGAGGGTCTTCTTCAGCCACTGCCTATCCCGGTCCGGATCTGGGAGGATATCTCCATGAATTTTATTTTGAAGCTCCCACTTTATTTTGAAGCTCCAAGGCGTGGGATTGTATATTAGTGGTTGTGAATCGTCTATCCAAATACACCCACTTTCTTCCCCTCAGACACATGTTTACTGCACCAATGATGGCCGCAACTTTCATTGACGAAGTGGTCCGTTTGCATGGGTTTTCTCGCTCCATTGTGAGTGATCATGACCCTTTATTCCTGAGCTTCTTTTGGCAGTCACTGTTCAAGATGCAGGGCACCCAGCTTCGTATGAGTATAAATTACCACTCCCAGACGGGTGGGCAGTCCGAGGTAATGAATCGTTGCTTGGAGACATATCTGTGATGTTTTGTGTGCGATCACCTGCGGGCATGGGCGGATTGGATTTCCTGGGCCGAGTACTCGTACAACACCTTTTTCCACACCAGTTCTGGCACCACTCTGTTCAAGGTAGTCTATGGTAAACACCCACCATCCCTCACGCGCACTCTCCCCGATGAATGCATCGTGGCGTACCTATCTGACCTGCTCCGCGATCGGGACTCCATACTTCTCCAGCTGCGGCATCACCTTCAACTTGCGCAAGACCGAGCAGTTGTCGTTGCCAACCACCACTGTCGCGATGTCCAATTCACTGAAGGTGATACTGTGTTTGCCAAGCTTCGGGCGCACCGCCAGATTTCGATGACCCCACGGGCCCATTCCAAGCTAGCAACCAAGTTCTACGGCTTGTTTGAGATTGTTGCACGAGTTGGCACTCAAGCATATCGCCTCCGCCCTTCTAGACAGCCGCATCCACTGGATGTTTCACGTTTCTCAGTTAAAAAAGGTTATTGGAGACCATCCGATCGAGGCAACTCTGCCCCCGCCAGCTCCCGCGTTCACCTCGCCAGACTACCTCCCTCAGCTCATCACAGACACATACTATCAGTCGAGAGGAGTCCTTGGTAGAGCAAGTCTTGGTGCGCTAGCGTGATCTTCCACAATCGGAGGCCACTTGGGTTGACAGGTCTATTTTTCGTGCTCAGTTTCTGGACCTTCGCCTTGAGGGCAAGACAACTTTTCCAAAGAGAGGCATTATTAAAGACACGGAGGGAGAGGAGTTGTAAATTATATTTAGTCCATTACAAGTCGTCTGTATTGTATTTATCCCAATTTGGGGTAGTTTGGTCCTTTTCCAGTTTTTAGGTTTTCCCTTACTCATGTATATGTATGAGTAAGACCCCTATTGATGAATCAATCGATTATTCACTATTCTACTTGGTATCAGAGGGAGTAAACCTAAATCGCGTGCGTTCCGACTCCCCTCTCCCGCTCGTTCTCGCCTCGCCGTTAGGTCCGCTCCTCGTCGCTCGGCCCGCTCCTCTCCATGCGACCTTCGGGCGGTATCTCCGCCATCGCCGGTTGCTGAGAGGTCGCCGCCGCCCCTCGATGAAGCCGACGGTTCCTCGCCTCTTCGTTCTTCCGTCTTCTTGCTCAGTGTTGTGACCTCTCCGCCGATCACAGCTGTTGCGATCTCTTCCCGCTGTTCTTCCCTGCTCAGATTTGGACTCGTCTCTGTCGTTTCTTCCTCTTCTTGCCGATCTACTCCAAATAGTCTCTGCTACCAACAGTCCTCTGTGTGTGCTCCAGCAAACAGTCCCCGATGCCCTCTGAGTGTGCTTTTAATGCCGATTGTCACTGACAACATGCTTGTTTGTACCCAGATTGCTCCTCCTGTTTGAGCCCTCGTCGTCATCTTTGCTGATATGGGTGACCTGATTCTTCTGCATCTTCTCCGGGTGTGATCCAGTCTCAGATGTGTGACCCCCAGCGGCCTCATAACCACTCCGGCTCCTTGAAGATTACCACGGTCCCCTTGGGTGACACAAATTATCTTGAATGGTCACGCGCTGCCCAACACGTCATTCGCAGCCAACAGATGTTTGGATATATCGATGGGACGATTAAGGAGCCACCCAAGACCGATTCCTCCTGGAAGCGTTGGGATGCTGATAACTCTCTAGTTGTTTCCTGGCTCCTACACTCGATGAATCAATCTATTATTCACTATTCTACTAGAGGGACGTCCTCCAGTATGGCGGGTGTACCAAAGTCGTGAAAGGCCCACTAGTGACACGTCGGCGGAAAGTCATTAAGACGCGCGAATATTTTGGGGAATCGAATGTATCTTTCCTTGTTTTGCAATCAGACCGGGGGTGTTATATAAACCCACATGGCTATGTAGTTTCTTTATCTGGGTGGTATTAAGAAACTTGGGAACCCTAGGGGTTATTTCTCTTCCTCCCTCTACCTCTCCTTCCCTCTTTTCCTCTCAGAATTATTAGCCGCAGGTCTTGCATTTCAAAATCCCCTAATAACCTTCTGTTTCAAAATGGAGATACAAAACAATCGTTTAGAACTTCGATTTTGGGTTGGAAGAGCGGGGGTCCATTCTTCATTCTCGTTTAAGATACAATTCATTGTTTTGTTTTTTTCTAATAAAAAACCGAAAGTTGGATCTTGTGTGTCTCCATCACAGGATAGGTTTCTTCCTCCATTGGCGGTCCTATCCCCAGTACATCAGAAAGCCATGTCCTCATGCGCTCATATTCTTGCTCACTATAGGATTTTTCCTCCATTGGCAGTCCCTTCCCCGAGATATCAGAAAGTCCTACCTACACATGCTCATTCCATTTCTCACATCTTCGCCCTCTTCTGATACGGTTTCTTCCTCCATTAGCATCCCTTCCTGGCACATTAGAAGAGAAGCAACTTTGATCCGTCCTCTTCTTGCTCCTTCAATGTTCATCTCTGATAAAAAAAATATTTGTCTACTTCACTTTGATTTGTTTCCTAATTTCATGCACAACCGCATCTTCTTCATTCATTTCCTCAGATTTCTCTATTTCTTTTCGTTTAGTGTAGAATTTCATAATAAACTGCTCCTTGTTTTATCTACAAACATATATACAGAACTACAACATTTTGATCTGCTAATATATATCCATAGGTATTGTTAATGTGCTATACTTAAAAGGACATGGGAATCAAATGATTTTGGAGTTTTTAATTTGGTATTGAGCACAAGTCACTAGACAAGATTAGTCCACTCTTTCATATTGGCGTCGATACCCCCCCCCCCCCCCCCCCCCCCCACAATACGCTATCCGTAATCTATCTTGCACCTCAACAATCCATAGACACAATCTTGAATATCTTCCACTAGCCCATTCTGTGGTCTAAGCAAATCGAGGTGTCATGAATCCACTAGACGGTCATCGAGTCGCTTTGGATAACCAACTGACAGATCCCCAATGAAAAGATGCAAAGTCGGCCTTCACAAGCAGCACGAAGCTACGCGGTCGGATCAGATAGGCACTGAAACCAAATACCCTCGGCTAAGCGAACAAAGCCACAATGATTTTGAATTACCCACCCAACCAAACCAAAATTCCTCTTAACCGCATAGTTAAGGTTAAGCTTAACCATTCATCCTATGGAGATTCCCAAACAAAGGTGTAAGACTGGACGGACAGAGAATTCAGTCGTGAAAACCCCAATTAGGCAATTAGCCAGCACAACCTCAAGATTGTCTCCCTAAGCCTTAAAAAGTTCCTTACAAGCCATCATCCCTCTGTGACAAGAAAGAGCAAAAGGGGCCGAACTACCTCAAACATGAGGGCATTTTGACTTTTCCAGATTTGCCAAAGTCGAACCCCAACAACATTTGAATGAAGCTACCCTGAGAGCCGGTTGTAGAGCCGCACGAGTGAAGGACATTAAGGAAATAAGCTCGTGACTCCAACAAATACTCATGAATGATAAGCAGGAGGGAGTGGAGACAAAAAAGCCTATTCCATGGGCACGAGATGAAAATATGATCATTGCCCTCATTATCACAACGACACCTAAGACAAGTCAAGGAGATCACTAACCCGCGACCAACAAGGCACGACAAGGAAGGCGATTGAGGACCAACTTCCATATAAAACATCTGATGCGTCAAGGAAATGCGGCTGTCCAAATCCAAGAAACCCTTCCAGGAGTCTGAGCCTGCGTAGAGCATAAAGTATCGTAGATCAAACGAGTTGACCAACCATCGATCTAGCCTCACCCCATCTGAGACGGTCATGAGAAAGGCACCTGGGCGGGGAATGGAGAATATGTGCACCCAAGATCATCCCAACACCAATTCTAAATCACATCCTGGTCCCAGTAACCGTCCGGGCAGATGAGGTCAGCTACTTTAGATATCGACTCCGCAATAGTCATATTGACTAGAGTGGGGGAGCGCACAATAAGGTAGGGAAGCACCCACGTTTGGAACAATACATCAATACCACTAGTTTTTTTTTAAATCTGAGAGGTTTGATTCAGGAATTGCCGAATTGGTATAAGAAATATTTCTTATACTATAAGATGTTAATCTGTATACTAAGCTCCCAGCTATTTGTTAATGTGTATGTAAATGTGCTCTATTATATTGCTTATGTTACACTGATCTACATTGATCACTGAAATATCAATTTATTTCTAGATATGCATAGAGATGAGTAAACAAAGAAACATAAGAGTTTCAGCAGCATAGGGCGCAAATGATGTCATTATTTTTTGTGATTTATGTTTGAAGGAAATAGATCCAATGCAATTTACTAAGAATGAATGAACTAATTTGATGGTGAATTTTCAAGAACACGCTGGAAAAATGTACACCGGAGCATGAATGAAGAATAAATGAAATAAGTTGAAGAAGTGGAAGTTATGGAGAGGGCTAGAACGTACGAAGATAGGTTTAGGTTGGAATTCAACTAGAAAAATCATTAGTACTTTGAATGAATAGTGACTAAGAGATTGAAGGTTAGCATTTATTTGTTTAATTATTTTATTTGTAATAATAATTATCTTAATTTATTTATTTTCAATTTGTCTTAGGTTGTACTAGCTGCGAAGAAATTTCGTTACGCAAGCATATCTCAAGATTTAAAAGAAAAAATATCATGATATTCAATTATGTAATAGCAATTGGAGATAATGCTGGGACGGTTGGACCCCTAACTCAAGAACTTTACCTCCTGAATCAATTGATGGTCTAATGTTTGATTATGACAATGATGTGGTAAAATATTTAGCTACTCCACCTGGTATGAGTGTGAATATTGGTTACAGTAAACCCTCGGATTCACTACAATGTAGAAGAGAATGAAAAAGAGGAAAAAGAAAGATGTAGAAAACAAGTGAGCAAAGAACAAGTAGCAGAAAAAAAATCCAGTGTAATCAATCGTTGCATGATGGAGCCTTCACAAAATCATAGTTCTTCTTGTTTATTTATAGTCTCAAATGATGTAGTCTCACTGCGAGTGGTAGTCCCAAGCAAAGGCCACCAATCGCTCGATGGCGGACGTTCCCCAAACAGACGGAGAAACATGGGCGGAGGTCACCGATAGTGCCAAGCGGTCGACTATGTGCTACAAGATGTTGTGGCTAGCATCACTATCAATCATGATGATCACCGGGGTCCCCTGTAGTGACCCAGGAAGCTTCATCGACTGGGGGCTAGAGATCCCACCGATGGCAAAAAGCGGAGTGTCAAGACGGTGTAGGGCTGTAGACGGGGGATCGTCAAAATCGGCCTCGCCCTCCAAGGCCTCAAAGTCGGCTAGGGTAACCCCGGGTTCCTCCTCGCCAATGATGGCATGCAATTCCTTCAGCGGACAACCATGGGTCAGTGAGTAAGGTTGCTTGCAGCGGAAGCAAAGTCCCTTCATACAGAGATCATGGTACTCCTGATTGGACAACCATGGGTGTGCTGGGGCCCTTGGAGGGTGTGGCGGCGGTCCTGGGGAGCCGGGGGAGCGTGGGCCTCCATCTGCGGTGGGTGGAACGACACTACGAGTCTGGGAGCTGGGCGAGGAGAGGCTATCGGGGATGGACGTGCAATATCCAACGTCCTGATGTTGAAGTCAGCTTCGATCAAACAGGCGAGGTCCATGGCCTCGACAATGGAAGGCAGATGATGTGTGCACAGATGGGCATGAATATGCGGTAGCAAGCCATGCATGAAGAATCCGAGGTAGTGGTCAGGAGGTAGACTTCGTACATGTGTCGCTAAGGCAATAAACTCGACGATGTAATCGTCGAGGGAAATCGTTTGTCGGACGCCACAAAGACGCTCCACAGCGGTTCCCAGGTAACGTACATCATAACGATGGATAAGATCCTGCTAAAGGTTCGTCCATAAGAGAGATTAGATTGACAGAGCCAACGGGTCTAGTGGAGGTCCAACCCATCCATGTCGATGAGAGCCGTAGCGACCTTGTGTGGCTCCGGAGTCTGATAAATGTCGAAGAATTGTTCCACGAGAGCAATCCACCACATGGGGTCGATGTCATTGAAGGAGGGGACGTCAAAAAAATAGTGTGGTTGAAGGAAGCCTGGGTGGAACAGGTTCGTGGGGAAGTTTCGGAGGCGCGACGAGAACCGAGGGGGACTCCGTGTTGGAGGTTGAGGATGGACCCAGGAGGCTAGCGAGGAGGGCATCGAACTTTGCATCCATCCACTGCATTAGGGCTTGGAGGGAACCGATGGACGCCTCGTGAGCATCCAGGCGACAAGAGATGACCGGTTCCATAGGGGCGGAGGCACCGGCGTGTCTAAATGCATGATAAAGCGGAGGCGAGGGGGCTTGCACATAAGGAAGCAAGCAAAACAAAAGCAATAGGGTTGGTCGACGGTTGTGGGAGGTAGCGGCACGTGAGAACCCGGGGAAGACACGGTCGGCTGGGCAGGTTTGGCGACGATGGGGAGAACGACGCGCGGAAAGGAAAACACGGCGAGCGGAATCATGTCGCTCGGCGAACAAGATCCTGTCGCGCGGCGAGCGGGATCCTACACGTGGGTCGTCAAGCATAAGGGGAAACCGAACAAGGCACTCGATCGTGATAGGGTGGCGTAAACCGCTGTGGGAAGAGGGCAAGCCGAACCAAATGTTACGTAATTGGGAAATTCCGTAAGACAGAAGGGGGAGGAAAGAGGAGAAGGAAGAAAACCCATAGGGTTCCAATTCCATTATATTTCTAAAATAACTCTCAAGGATGGATTATATAACACCCTCTAGGGCTAACAGTAAATACTAAGAGTGCCCTCAACATAAAGAAAATACATATCATTCCAAATAGAGGTGTGGGCCCTAATGGCTGTCTTCCACCGATGTGTCCTCGATGTGCCTTTCATGGCGCTGATATACTGGCCACACCGGGGAACGTCCCTCCCCATCGTTGACGTCCATAACACAGCCATCCCTTCCAGCTAGGTTGGCTACATATTCCCTCTCTGAAGAAGAAGAAGAAATGGGTCGAAATTTTGAGGAGAGGGAGAGCAATATAAGGAGGAGGTTGAGAGAAGGAACTCTAGGGTTTTGGGTTTAGTGGTGGGCTATCTATGTATTTCTTTGTTTATGTTTCAAAATAAGATTCTGCTCAATCATCTCAACGGACAAATCAGAGTTCATACCCCCCCCCCCCCCCACCCCCCCGAAAAAAAAATTTCTAGATAAATAAATAGATAACTTAAAAAGATAAACCCAAGAACAATCCCTAGATCAACCCAAGATAAACTGAAAAAATTAACTCCAAGATAAACACCTAGATAAACACTTAGATAAACCGATAAATATGTAGAAAAATACCAAAATAAATACTCAAATGAACCATTAAATAAACCTCTAAACGACCACCAAGATAAACACTTAAATAAACAACTAGATAAACCCCAAGGTATACCCAAGACACTAGAAAAATTTGAAAAGCTTGGAAGACATCCAGAGATCAATAATAATTTCAATTTTTTGGACTTTCAACCATGTTTTTGAGGGAGAAGACAAATGCAAAGACGTTAGAGTTTTTTTATGCTAGTGAACATGTAATATTCTTTTTATGTCAGATGAACGTGTGGCTTGTTAACTGATCTTCCAGGTATTTGTTAATGTTTGAGCTTTTTTATGTTAGTAAACATAAAGCCATTTTTAAGACTTTCGTATGTTTACTATATGTTTAGGTTTTTGATTTTATGTTATGATGCTTGATAACAAAAGTTGTATGTGGTTGTCATTTGGTATGATTACTATGCTCTGTAATGCAGCTTTATGTTAATGTTAACATTTTTTACTATTATAGCAATATCATAATGTCAGAAGAAAACACAGATATTTCCAATGATGAGATTGAACAGACAGAAGCTCACTTGATCAGTCGTAAACATTTCTCTTCTTGACGTCATTTTAACCCCGACAATATGTCAGGATGCATGTGTACAATTCATTATGACAAGCAAAATACATCATGCATGATATTCATCCAATCTGGAGATAAGTGGGTTGGAGAATTATTGGATGATCTTCCAGTAAAATTTCACAACATATTCAGAATGTCACAACAAATGTCTATTGATTAGTTTCATTTACTAGACCAACATCATGGATTACAATGATCAAGACGAACATTTGCAAGAGAATTGCTTAAAATTACATTATATGTTGCTCAAAATGAATACATTAGCTACATTTCAATATTTTCAACACACAATGGAAACAACCAAGGGATATTTTTCAAAATGTATGGCTGCTCTAATTCAACTACCAGATTATAATGCCTATAAACAAATAGTTTAGTAAGATTCCATTACAAATATTAAATGATGATTATTATATTTTCTGCTTCAAAGATTGGGACAATCGATGAAACATGTATTGACGCACACATTTCTATTGAAGATCAAATTCCATAGATTGTGTAAAAGAACTATGAATAAATTCAATGTAAATGCCCACTTCTTGGCTCATTAGGAGATTCCTCTCATATATAGATTAGTTTCACATCTTAGTTTAGAGTTAAGATATCACTTCTCCCTCCTATATATGTGTGTACAAATACTTATATTTTTGGGTTCATATATAGAGTAATAAAATTATTTGAGCTTCAAATTTTCTTTCCCTACATGGTATCAGAGTGAGGATCCTAACATAGAAATTTCGACAATTGAGTTCCCGCTCTCGCCGATTGAGCCTTTTCTTTCAATTTGCACATCTTTCCGTTCAGGTGCTCAAAGCTTGTACCTCCAAGGCTCTGCAACTTTTCATGCTTAGCATCGTCCAAAATAACCAACCCCACCCCTCCATTTATAAGCGTGTCGACGACCGTTGTGCTCACTTCTCTCCGTCGCAGGACTCGCCACCCCTCTTCTGTGCACAAGCTCGCAGAACCGTTCGGGATTGAACTCGCCGCTCCTCCATCCTTCCAAGCTCACGGACTCCCTCCTTCAGAGGTCGTCGACATTGCGCATCTGGAGCTCACGGACGGTCGTGCTTTCCTCATTCGATGATTCACGCTTCCGATGTAGGACTCACAGCTTCTTCCATGCCCTGGATTCGCAGCTTCTCTCTCAGCCCTCGAGAGCTCGCTAGATCCAGCACTCGCCTTCCATAGCTCGCCGCCACAAGCACTGTCGTGATTCGGTTTCCCGTGAGTCCCATGATTCTAGAACTCGCCATTTCCAAATCCCCTGCTTCCAGCATCGCCAATCTTGAGTTCTCGCACGATTAGCAAAAGTGCAAAACTCATTAATCTCACTCTTTCTCTCCAGAACTCGCAGGTGTTACTTGGGCTCTTTCTATTTCAGTATTCGCCAGACACGCAACTTGCACTTGCCCACGACTTAATCTCGTTGATAACATGGGGACAAATGCTCTACGTCTGCCTCTTCCACCATTCTGACACTCATTCCGGCTCATATCTTTGACGTCCGTGATGAACTGCGAATTACAACTATCTCCATCACTAGTAAGAAAAATTTTGTTGAGTGAGTCCCGCCGAGTCCTCCTGACCAAAGGTCTTCTTCATCATCTGACTCGTGACACACATGTTGAGCCTGTCAACTAATGGCTCCGGGATGATGGACGCATACAGTCATGGATTCTAAACTCCATGGATAGTGAGCCATATCGAATGGCAGTGCACCACGAGACTGCAAAGGCCATGTAAGATGAACTGAAGTCTCTCTACTCTGGATAAGATAACATTCAACATTTGTTCGATCTCTTTAGAGACCTTCAGACCATTGAACCCGGTTCGAACGGTGACTTGACCTCGTTCGTGGCACAGTGAAGGGGATCGCGGCACACATCGACCTACACGATGATCAGAACCATTCATTTTAAGTGGATCGACGATCCGAGAATTTTAGTTATTTTTTTTATTTTTGTGATTTTAATTTTCATTTATTTTAAGGGTCATCATGATCGGAGAATCATGACCATCCATGATGACCCCGTAGTCTATAAATAGGGGTAGAGGGCTCATATTTGGATCATTCAAGGTTGAGTGAAAAGAAGCCTCTACTTTTGATCACCCGGTGCCGAAGCCGGAACCCAAGTGTCGAAGCTTGGATTTATCCCCTCCCCTCCCCTTTCGGCCACCACTTTCCCTCCGCCACCATTTGTCGGCAGCCCTCCCTCCTCCTCCCCCCTTGTTGTGGAACCACCTCCCTCCACATAGCCGACCACCTCCCTCCACATAGTCGACCACCTCCACAATTCCTCTCCTCCCAAAACCACCCAAAACAGCCCCCAAACACCCCCAAAATCCCCTCTCATCCACCTCCGGTGATCCCTCTCCAATACCCTTATCAATTCCTCAATTTTCAGTTTTCCGGCGTTCGTCGGAAAACACTTCTGGCCACCTCCACCACCACCGGTCACCTCGCCGGCATCCACCTCCGGCCAACTCCGGTCAGCCACCACCCCACTACCCCATAACTACCTCGCCCACTACCAAATAATCTGCATAACCTCCATTAACTACCCAATATCCATAAACCCCCTCAATTCTATCCCTCAATTTGTAAGTCACCCGCGTTAATCTCCCCATAACCACTCTCCAAGTTCACGTTTTACATTTCCTGAAACCCACGACCACTCTCCAAATTTTCAAGAAAATACTCAAGACACCCCTAAACTTCTCAAGGTTCTCATGTGGAACCACCATTTCAGCCCTTCTACATCCCCCACTTCCCCCCTTCTACATCCCCCACTTCCCTTACATGGAGACACCATTTCAGCCCATAACCAAGCCCCCTCTCCTCCCATGCAGCAGCCTCACTTCTCTCCGGTGGAGCCACTCATACAACCGAGCCCCACTTCTTCTTATCAACTGCTGGCCACATTTCCCACACCCAGCACCCTCCCAATTTCAGGCCACAACAGTACAAGAAGTCCAGTTCAAATCCAGTCCAGCCTCATTTTCCTGCAGCTGGACACTTGGAACAGCACATGAAGTCGCCTGGAATCATTCCAGGAGAAGTCAAAATTGCTGGAATTTAATTCCAGCAACAGTTTGCTGATTTCCAGCCCCTCCCATCCAATTTCCTGGCATCCTGAACCCATTCCCAGCAATCATTATCGTTGTCCAGCAGTTGGCGCCTCATCTGGAGGTCTAAAACCAGTCCTGAATTGTGACTTTAGCTTCCCCACAACACTCCAAATACATCTCCAGCCCTCCCCTTCAGTATTATGTGAGTCTAAGATTGGTTTTGTTGGAGTTTCTGAGGTGATCTCAAAGCAATCAACAATTAGTCTTACTGCCAACGCAATATGAGCTTATAGGGTCGCACATAAAAGCGTTTGGAGAAGTTTGAGAAAGGATAGTGTTGGCCTCACTCATATTGGATATGAGTGGAGGACCAATCCTATGACTGTTCGGAATTGAATTGAAAATGTCTCAATCGGGAAATAAGTTCTATTAAAGAATCGTCTAAATGGTTTAGTCGAATTCCTTAGGACTTGGCAGAATTCGTCGAAAGTCTTTAGTCGAATTTGACAATTCGTCGAAAGTCTTTAGTCGAATATGATAATTCGTCTAAAGTGTTTATTCGGAATTATCTATTCGAGTTCGTCGAAAGTGTTTAGTCAAATTTGACAATTCGTCGAAAGTCTTTAGTCGAATATGATAATTCGTCTAAACTGTTTAGTCGAAACTATCTGTTTGAATTCGTCTAAAGCGTTTAGTCGAATTTGAGACAATTCGTCGAATGTATATAGTCGAATATGATAATTCGTCTAAAGCGTTTAGCCAAATTATTATGTATTCGACAAATTTGAATCCTGACAGAAATGTTCTTTTTTTCCCCTGGTCTGCGGATAGCCTGTTTTTATGACTTGTGTATAAAAGCGTGAGATTAGGTCATAAAAAAGATCGATCCTTTTCGCGATTTCTGAAGAGCCAAAGACGGAAGTGTTCCGATCGCTCTCGCTCCGTCCGCCGACCTCATCGCCGCCGACCGTCGCCGCCTCCCCTTCAACGGACCTAGCAGTTCGTGGGGACGCAGAGGGTTGTTCTTCTCCGACCCATACCTTGTGCGACAAGGCATTGGGGTTCTCCTTCCTTGTGTGGATCTCTGTAGAGGGCCGATACATTTCGGTGCTTGGAACTCGAAGTTCGTCTACCAGATTTCTTCTTGGAGCATCTTGGTTCAGTATTGACTCAATCCCGCAAAGGTATATCACATTTTGTTTTGCTAATCTCTTGATTCATGAAATCCGCAAGATCCTTACTCTTTGGGTTGTTCTAGTTATTTCTTCCGCAGCGCACTTTTTGATGCGTTCATATCATTATGAATGGTATATAGAAAAACCAACAGTGGTATCAGAGGGAGGTTGAATCTCATACATGCAAATCTAGAAATTTAGAAGCGTTCTAAATGTGTAGATTTCTTCCTGAAACATCAGATTTGATGTATTTTGTGAGGTTTCCGGTGGCGTGTTTTTCAAAAATTGGTCGGGGCTCTGCCCCGCACCCCGCAAGGGTTCTGCCCCTTGACCCCGATCGCTGATCGATCAGCGAGACCACCGCCAGGAGCGCTGCCCCTTGGAACCCCGCCAGGAACGCATGTGATTGCGTTGCGATTTCATTGTTTCAGAGATTGTTTCTCATTTGCAGTAATTGTCCCTCAAAATGGTTTGTGAAACCAAATGTCATGGATTTTAATCTGACAGTGAGAGATGAGCTTGTCTACTGCATAAGTGGAGTTGGTGTTCCTGTGTTCAATGCATGTAAATCTGAAGATTAAGAAATGTTTTAAATGTTCAGATTTAGCCCCTCTTATCAAAGTGTTGATAATTTGTTTTTGTGCACATAGGGGATGCATTTGGTTTGCGAATATTGTATTTCTATTTTGTGAATGTGCACTGTGATTAAACGTTAATCACGATGAAATGTTCATCGATTGAATTATAAAATCACTTATCCAATATTAAGTATACGGATGTCTTCTGATGGATGACACTCTTCCTGCCTCGATCGATGAAGTGTGGGCTTGCCAAAGCAAGGTGCATTAATCTATCTTGGTAAGGGTGCGAGCGAATAATTGTGATATCCCACTGTCGACATCGGGTCCAACTTAACTAGGTGACCTCAAAGGTTGAGTGCCCAGAGGCATAGGGTTGGCATGCTCCATATGATGGATGCGAATAAAAGTTATTCACCAACCATACAAGAGTTGCATAGTGATGCAATTGACAAATGTTGTCTACCTAAATAACCGCATTATGAGAGAAATGCCAAAGCGGACTCATTGTGTTGGTGAAATACGGATCTTGTCCACTAAGAGAGTAGCTCGCATAAACTCTCCGAATCGAATTAAAGGGTTGTCGATTTGATTAAAATAGTGGGAGCTTTTAATAAAAGTCTTTATTAATATAAAATGTATTTTGAAATATAGTACTAAAAGTTTTGCAAATTTATTGTAGAATTTCCATGGCAAGTGGATCACACTCCACCTTGTCCCTGAGGGCTATCCTTGAGAAGGACAAGCTCAACGAGACGAACTTCCTTAACTGGTACAAAAACCTGAGAATTGTTCTCAGGCAAGAGCGCAAACTCTATGTCTTGGAAGGGGAAGCCCCTACAGAGCCGACCGGGAATTCTCCTAGAGCAGACAAAGATGCTTACAAGAAGTATCAGGATGATACCTTGGATGTGGAATGCCTCATGCTTGCTACCATGTCCTCTGAGCTTCAGAAGCAACAGGAGAGCATGTTTGGTTATGAGATAATCGAGCACCTCAAGAAAATGTTCGGGGGGCAAGCTTGGCAAGAGAGGTTTGACATATCCAAGGCATTATTTCAGTGCAAGATGGGAGCTCGAGACTCAGTAGGGACTCACGTACTCAAGATGATTGGGTATATAGAGAACCTTGAAAGACTGGGTTTTCCCTTGGGCCAAGAGTTGGTCACAGATCTGATCTTGCAATCGTTGCCGGACAGTTATGAGCAGTTCATCTTGAACTATAACATGAATGAAATAGACAAGACACTGCCCGAGCTCCTAGGCATGTTGAGAACTGCCGAAAATAATATGAAGAAGGTCAAGCCTGCTAGCCCCATACTGATGGTGCATAAAGGCAAGGGCAAGGCCAAGGGATCCAAGAAGACAAAGATAGGATCTAAGTCTCATCTTGATCCCAAATCTTCTGCACTGAAAAGGAAAGGTCTGGCAAAGGAAGGAAAGTGCCACCACTGCGGTAAGGCAGGACATTGGAGGCGGAACTGTCCCCTCTATATCGAGGATCTGCAAAAGAAGAAGGGAAGTGTGACTTCTACTTCAGGTATTTACGTTATAAAGATAAACATTTCTGCTCATTCATCTTGGGTATTGGATACCGGATGCGGTTCTCACATTTGTGCAGTAACTGAGAAGGAGAAGAATGCTGGGTAAAGGGGAGGTAGACCTGCGCGTCGGAAATGGAGCAAGAGTTGCTGTCGTTGCCGTTGGTGTCTATTGTCTTTCTTTGCCCACTGAGCTTGTAATATAATTGGATAACTGTTATTATGTTCCAGCCATAACTAGAAATATTATATCAATTTCATGTCTTGACATGAAAGGTTTTTCGTTTATAATTAAGAACAATTGTTGTTCGATTTTTATGAATGATGTTTGTTATGGTGTAGCCCAATTGTTTAATGGTTTATATGTTTTGAACTTAGACCATCCGATCTATAATGTAGAAAATACTAAAAGACTAAAAACAAATGACTCGAATCATACGTACCTTTGACATTGTCGTTTAGACCATATAAACGAGAAACGCATATCCAAGCTCCATAGAGATGGACTACTGGACTCATTTGATTATGAATCATTTGAGAGACGCGAGTCATGTTTATTAGGCAAGATGACGAAAGCTCCTTTCATTAGTTGTAGTGAGAGGGATGATGATCTCTTGGGTATAATACATAGTTGTAGTGAGGTGATCTCAAAGCAATCAACAGTTAGTCTTACTGCCAACGCAATAAGAGCCTATAGGGTCGCACATAAAAGCGTTTGGAGAAGTTGGAGAAAGGATAGTGTTGGCCTCACTCATATTGGATATGAGCGGAGGACCAATCCTATGACTGTTCGGAATTGAATTGAGAATGTCACAATCGGGAAATAAGTTCTACTAAAGAATCGTCTAAATGGTTTAGTCGAATTCCTTAGGACTTGGCAGAATTCGTCGAAAGTCTTTAGTCGAATTTGACAATGCGTCGAAAGTCTTTCGTCGAATATGATAATTCGTCTAAAGTGTTTATTCGAAATTATCTATTCGAGTTCGTCGAAAGTGTTTAGTCGAATTTGACAATTCGTCGAAAGTCTTTAGTCGAATATGATAATTCGTCTAAACTGTTTAGTCGAAACTATTTGTTCGAATTCGTCTAAAGCGTTTAGTCGAATTTGAGACAATTCGTCGAATGTATATAGTCGAATATGATAATTCGTCTAAAGCGTTTAGCCGAATTATTATGTATTCGACGAATTTGAATCCTGGCAGAAATGTTCTTTTTTTCCCCTGGTCTGCGGATAGCCTGTTTTTATGACTTGCGTATAAAAGCGTGAGATTAGGTCATAAAAAAGATCGATCCTTTTCGCGATTTCTGAAGAGCCGAAGACGGAAGTGTTCCGATCGCTCTCGATCCGTCCGCCGACCTCATCGCCGCCGACCGTCGCCTCCTCCCCTTCAACGGACCTAGCAGTTTGTGGGGACGCAAAGAGATGTTCTTCTCCGACCCATACCTTGTGCGACAAGGCATTGGGGTTCTCCTTCCTTGTGTGGATCTCTGTAGAGGGCCGATACATTTCGGTGCTTGGAACTCGAAGTTCGTCTACCAGATTCGTTCTTGGAGCATCTTGGTTGTGTATTGACTCAATCCCGCAAAGGTATATCGCATTTTATTTTGCTAATCTCTTGATTCATGAAATCCGCAAGATCCTTACTCTTTGGGTTGTTCTAGTTATTTCTTCCGCTGCGCACTTTTTGATGCGTTCATATCATTATGAATGGTATATAGAAAACCCAACAGGTTTGTCATTTTCTTAGTTGAATATTGTGTTTATTCCCTACTTAGAAAGGATATCGGTTTGTAAATTTTGAGTTCAGTTATTTTAGTCTTTGTAATTTCTCATTTATCTAGTTATTTGATTTTATAGCATTCTTGCATATATACAACGTCGTTTGTTTCCAAATTTGAAAGTTTTTAATTTTTGGTGGCAAATCAAGTTCATATTAATTTATAAATATAAATTATTGCAAGTAAAAGATCGTCGGATTCTTGTCATTGCATTTAGTGTTCATTTAGTAGTTCCCCTCATTTACGACCGTCTTACGTTACACAGTACAAGACTCTCGTTGAGGCTTGGATTCAAACACCAGCCGCCGACTTTTGATTTTGCTACCCAATGGGCTCAGAAGAAAGTTGTTGGCATTGCACTGACGATGGCACGGTTACCACCACACATATACAGTATCTGGGCCAACAACTTATCCTCTCCCACTATTCCAACTCTCTTTGATGTTTGCACCATGATTCTGAAGGTGACTTCGCCCACTAATGTCTTCTTAACTCCCTCTCCTACTTTGCTTAACCAGTTAGTTAAAGCTCGACCTCCATCTACAGAGTCTCGTGGAGGTCATAATGGGTCTTGAGGCAGTGGGCGTGATGGACGCATTGTTCCAGGGGACAGAGCACTCGCATGTATATTGTGGACGCGCAAATCATACTGAAGCTACCTATTACCGGAAACATGGGTTCCCACAGCCGCTCCCTCACCATGCCTCTCCCACGGTAGATGCTCCCAAGATGCCCCGCACTGAAATTGACACCCTGCGGGAGGAGCACCGACAACTACGGGGGTTGGTTGCTTGAACCCACGACTCTGTTGACTCTACCTCTAATGAAGGTATATCTTGTTTTTGGTTTCTCATAGCTCCTCCTAGATAATGGACTCCGGAGTCACAAGTCATATTACTCTGTAAAAACCTTCTCGGTATACGGATATTGCTACTTCCAATTTTATCACTGTTGTCAATGGTGCTACCACCCCTGTTTGCGGATCATGATATTTCCTCTCACTCTGTCTATTTCTCTACATTCTGTACTTCATATCACTGGCTCACAATTTAATCATTTCCCTGACAGTCGACTTACTTATGATCAAGATTGTTTCATCACTTTTACCTCTTCTTCCTTTGTAATGCATGATCGACGAATGTGGAGTATCATTGGTAAAGACCGACTGTCAAATGAGTTCTACACTCTGAACATGCTCACCTCAGCATTATCCTCTGTTACTAATGTTGATTGACATCAGCGCCTTGGTCATGCTCCTCTTCCTATACTCCTGAAGGCTCTTCCTAATTTTACGTTTTCTGAATTTACATGTGAATCATGTATTTACATAAAACAACATCGATTTACCTTCTCCCTTAGTTGTACTAGGAGCACTGCTCCATTTGCTTTAGTTCATTCTAATATTTATGGTCCGTATAAAAATGCGATAAAATCATTACTTTTTTACTTTTACTGATAATAATTCTCGCAAGACGGGGGTGTATTTACTGCGTGATCGCTCTGAATCTGCATTGTTTTCGCTCATTCGTCATTGAAACTCACACTCAATTTTTGAGCTCCATTAAAATTCTTCGGACCGATAATGCTCGCGAATATACTAGTCACGAATTTCAGAAAATTTGCAATACTTTGGGCATTATCCATCAAACATCATGCGCATATACCCCACAACAAAATGGCGTGGCCGAGCGAAAGAACAACTACCTCCTTGAGGTTACCCGCTCCCTTATGTTTTAAATATAAGTTCCCAAGATTTATTGACACTCCGTTATTACCACTACGTGTTATTTAATTAACCGCATGTCTTCCACCGTCCTAAACTTTGTTACTCCCGTATCCATCTAGTTCCCCTCCACACCTCCCTTCCACCCGCCTCATCATATTTTTGGGTGTCTGCTTGGTCTATCATCTTGGCCCTCCTGTGGACAAGTTGGCCCCTCGTGCTACAAAATCTTTGGTGGGGCTCTCGCACACAGAAAGGACGTGTTACTCTCCTACTGAAAGGAAAATAGTTGCATCTGTTGATATCACCTTCTTCAATGATCAACCATTTTACACCTCGACTCCTCATGATAACTTCCCACTTGATATCCGGCGTCCCAACGTCCCTATCAACCACACACCACCTCATTGCTCCCCACACCACCTCCCATGCTCCCAACCACACATCCTCCTCCTCTCCATGTGTACACTCGTTATCGTCCTCAGTCTCATGCTCTGAGACAGTTTCCCTCTACTGATGATGCTCAATGGCCAGCTCAACCCACTATGATGCCCACCCAGACTGTCGTCCCCTCTACAACTCACCCTCTCTCTCATCATGTTTCTTTTCACAGCTTATCTCTGGAACATCACAGGTTTGCAGCTTCCCTATCTTTTATTTTCACCCTCTTCTGTGCAGGAAGCTCTCCAGCATCTGGGGTGGTGGGCCGTGATGGATGATGAAATGGCTGCCCTTTGGGCCAATCGACCATGGGACATTGTCTCCCTTGCTCTTAGACAATCTCTTGAGGAATGTAAATGTGTCTTCACTGACAAGCATAGTCCTGATGGGACGGTTGAGCGCCTCGCGCGCGGTTTCACTTAACAATATGGCTCGACTATGAAGATACGTTCTCTCAAGTCGTTAAACTGAATATGGTTCGGGTATTGATCTATTTGACCGTCTATCGTCATTGACAGTTACATCAAATTGACATCAATAATGCATTCTTTACTGGAGATATAGCGAAGTATCAGTGTCTATATGCAGCAACCTCCTGCTTATGAAACCGCGGGGGAGTCTCTTGTCTGCCACCTCAGGAAATTATATGTCCTCAAGCAGTCCCATCTGGCTTGGTTTGACAAGTTCAGTCAGGTCGTTCGGGATTTTTGATTCACTCAGAGCTCGACATACATTTCCTTATTTAATCGTCGTCGTCCAGCGGGCACGGTGATACTTCTTTCGTATGTTGAAACATTCATATCACGGGCAACGATCTGAATGGTATATCTATGATCAAAAAATATTTGGCCTCCACTTTCAGACCAAAGATTTGGGCCGCATCCAATACTTATTGGGTATTGAGATAACTCGTTAACCCAATGGACTTATTTTGTCTCAACTGAAGTATTATCTTGATCTTCTTCACGAGCATGCTACTTAGGTTGCAAGCTTGCTGACACATGAATGGATATCAACCACAAGCTCTGCGCTCACGCGTCTGATTCTGATCTGCTTCTCCCTAATCTGGAATACTATCGTCGTCTTGTGGGCAAAGCTTATCTCTATTTGACTGTCAAATGGCCCGATACCTAATTTGTTGTTGGTGTGGTCAGCCGCTTCATGCATGCACCTCGAATATCTCACCACCAAGTTTTCGAGCAAATCCTCCGGTATCTGAAGAATGCTCAAGGACAAGGGCTTGTGTGTAATTCATCCTCTTCCCTATCATTAATTGTATATTTTGATGCAGATTATGTCAGCTCCCTCGACAATCGTGTCGATCTACGAGTGGCTATTACACATATTTTGAAGGACACCTGGTCTCTTGGTAGAGCAAGCAGCAAATGGTGGTAGCATGCTTCATTGCGGAGGCTGAGTATCGCTCGATGGCGTCTGTTGTTTTTGAACTCACGTGGATGGAAAGTCTCCTTACTGATCTTGGTGTCAAGATCCCCTCTCTGGTTGTCCTCTACTGCGATAGTAAAGTTGTCACTCATATCGTCGAGAATCCAGTTTTTCATGAACGTACAAGCATATTGAAGTCAATTGTCATTGCATCCAGGAAAAAATTCAACTTCGCAAACTTGATTTGTGGCATATGCCCGTTGCCGAGAAAATCTCTAATATCCTCATCATGACCTTACCGCGCCCCCCTATGTCGACAGTTCATTTTCAAGTTTGGCGCATACAATTTGTATGCTCCAACTTGCAGGAGAATGTAGAAGAACTATGAATAAGCCTAATGTACGGTCCATAAACCATTATGAGATTCCTCTCATGTATAGATTAGTCTCACATCTTGGTTTGGAGTTAAGATATCACTCCTCCCTCATATATATATGTACAAATACTTGTATTTTTTGGTTCATAAATGGAGTAATAAAACTATTTGAGCTCTGAATTCTCTTTCTCTACAGATTAAATGACATGGTTTTGCCAACTCAAAATATTATGGTTGTGTATGACTGTAATGTGATTTACATATAACGATGTGAGAGGGTTTGGGCATAATAGTCGTATTTATCATTGCACAATTATGAACCAAAGTTTAAAATTTGTGTATCCCCCTCAAGGTAATTAGTTAAAATTTTTGCATGCATTTATTGTTTTTTTTAATCTTATATAGATTTTTGTGTGTATGCTCTAAAAAAATATTATTTAGGTGGTGTTGTGATGGGGAACGCGACACACATATCGACTTACACGATGATCGGAACCGTCATCTTATGTGGATCGACGATCGTAGCATTGTTTGTTCTTTTCATTTTTTTCGTTTCGAGTTGTATTTTTATTTATCTTTGAATCGTGACAATCGACCAATCATATTCGTTCGTTGTACCCCTAGAGTCTACATATTGAGGGTGAGGTCTCTCATTTTATATATTGAAGGATTGGAGCATAAAAGCCATCCTTTGGTCATTTTCGATGTCGAAGCCGAGTCCCGGGTGCAAAGCCTCGGATCCCCTCCTCCACCTTGCCGCCCACCACCATCATTCCCCCCCCCCCCCCCCCCACCTACAGCTGGCCATAGCCCTCCTGCCACTACATAGCCGGCCACCACCATTATTTCCCACCTATAGCCGGCCATAGATCACCCTTCCCCTCCTCCATTTCCACCCAAAATCCCTTTCCCAGCCATTGCCGCCACCCCCCCCCCAATCCCACCAGCCACCACCCCTCAACAGTCGGCCTCTTTCCCCCTACAAAAATCCATTGCCGCCACCTCCCCAGTCCACCCCCACCTCTCCCCGTACAAAATTCCCAAAAAACAGCCCTCTTTTCCCTCATTTCCACCTCCAACGATCACCGGAGAACGTCTCATGCCTCCTCATGTGATCCGCCACCACTATCCTCTCATTTTCCCATCATTTTACATTTTCCGGCGATCGCCGGAAAACATCTCCGGAGACCACCACCACCGCCGGCCATCCTCCACCTCCACCAGGCGGCAGCCACCCCCCACCACTCATTAACCACCTCCACACTACTTCATAACCACCCACTACTCCACTATCCTTAATTTTAGGGGGTCTCACCTAAATTAAAGGAGAATCACTCCCCGCTCCCTCAAACCCCTCAAACAGCCACCCACTATATCACAACTTCCCCCTCAATCCCTCTTTCACGTGGAGCCACCCCCATCTCACATACCCGACCCCAACCTTCCCCACTCCCCTCTACTTAGGAACTAACTCCTAAGTTTCAGCCCCTCTATTCCCTAAAGTCACTCCCCGCCATTCCCCTTCCCCCAACACACGTGGAGCCTCAAATATCTTCCTGAAGCAGCCGAATTCCCCCTTTCCCCACTGGAATAGCAGCTAGCCTGCTTCCCCCATCCAGTCCTACACGTGGAGCCACCTTCCCCATCTTACCAAGGTGCTGGGATCTCCCCTACAGCCATCAGCTTCCAAGATACCTGCTGCCAGCATCATTTCCCCTCCCGACAAAGCCCGGGTTGCCGTCCTTTTCTCTAGACAGCCACCTCCCTCCACGGATTGTTGAATGTTGCCTCCCTGCACAGTCCAAAGTTGTTGTCGCAGTTTCTGGACAGCCACATGCAGCATCTGAGTGCTGAGATCAGTCCCCGACAGCCCTCTAAAAGCATCTCCAGCCCTCCCCTTTCAATATTTGCGAGTTCAAGTGTGTATGTTGTTTCTTTACTGTTGGGTCTTGTATTTGTTCTCTACTTGAAGTGACAGTGGTTTATAAGTTTTTTTTTTGTCAATTGTTTGTCTTTGTAATCTCACATTTAAAAAGTTATTTGATTTCGCGCACGAGCATTTGAACCATCTCACGTTTATAAGCTTTAACTCTTTGTGACCAATCAAATTAATATTGCTTTATAAATATCAATTGTTGCAAGTAAATCGTCGGATCTCATGTGTGGTTGCATATAGGAGTTTTCCCATTATTTTCCCATCATATAAAACCGTACTGCGTCATGTTGGTTATCCACTACAAAAAGATCCTGAAACTATATTTAGAATCTTAGATACAAGATATCATTTGCCAGATTTTGCATGTGAAAAATCATCCAATTGCGCCACGACAAGATATATTCAATCAGGCGCATTCCTTACTATGTAGTCTGATATAGCGAACATTTGGAGTCCGAAAGGAGTGGTCCATATTGCGAGACATTGCCACAGTATAGTTTTTCAAAGCAATGGTAGATTGTGGTAGCTATAATGACATTTCATAGTTATATCCAGACATTCTCCCGTGTGGATCCTAATTCCAAAGTGCGTGATGATTATGAGAATATGATTTCCCCGAAGGCTCATAAAATCAAAGCAGGAAAACTCAAAACAATGATGATATGACTTCAAACATAGATTCTATTAAATGGCCACTGGCCAGGAGAAGGTGTGGAAGAAATGATTGCACTATGCTCTATTGCTCAACAATTACTTGAATCTAATATGTAGCATTCATTTTTAAAATATGTTAAACTATTTCTCGTATTTATTTAATTTAAATATCAGACCATATGAGAGCACCAAAAAATGCCACTATCTGTAATCTATATTTCTTGGAAGCATTACTTTAGAACATTTTTAAAATTGTTAAATGCAACACTCTTTATGGGGGCATTTCAATCATTTAGATTTAAACACCAACTGCATTGTTGTTTTATCGAATGGTTTAACTAGTTCTTCATTCCAAACAACTAAGTAAACAGAGATCATTCATACAGTTTTCTCCATTTCATACCAACAATTTCACACAGCTCCATTTAACACCTCAATTTGTCAACGACACCGCTCTCCCAACAATGGCCTAAGAATATCGACACCATCAAAATGTGATTCAAGACGTGTGAAGAAATCCCTGCAAAAGGTAATGTTAAGTTTTTAGAGAAATTTCATGACTTCATTTTGATGGCTAATGGGAATATTATGTGGAAGCCCTCCGACAATGGTCTTTTTTCCTTAGCCTCCCTTAAGAAATCTCTCATTTGCCACTCCTCTCATGACCCATGGAGTTGGATGTGGTCCTCTCTCACTCCTTCCAAGATGAACAGGAGTTGAATGTGGTTCTCTCTCACTCCTTCTAAGATGAGTTGGATGTGGTCCTCTCTCATTCTCATGACCCATGGAGTTGGTTGGCAATGAGAAAGAGACTGGCATGTGATTCCAATTTCCGATGGATAGGAATTCAATTGGTTTCTAAAAGTGCATGGTGTACATCTACCTCCATAACTATTCAACACAAAATTCAAATTTGGTTAACTCATGCTAAAACTCTCAGTAAACATGTTTAAAAGGTTTTCATCTCAGTGGTTATTTTCTGCTTCTGGGGAATCTGCGGGAAAGGTATTCTAGAATCTATTCAGAAACCCCATTTCACAACAAGGCATTTTAAATATCATCGCTGATATTAGCACGTGTAAACAAAAAATCAAAATTTGAATGTCATTCTAAAGCGGACTGGTGCTGTATTCTTGCACTCCGGCTGCGGGGATATGAATGTCCCCCGAATTCATATTATCCACCGGAGACTTAATGTTGGAGGTGTTCTATTTCTGCATTCTGATGCCTCTTGGAGTCTTGTTTTCTCTTTTGGAGCGTTTATTATAAGAAATTTTTCTGGCAATCTAGTTTATGCCTCTTCTTTCGATCTTATTGTTAATTCCCCTTTACTTGCGGAGTTTCTTGCTCTATTCAATGGGCTTCTGCTCTGTCGTGCCAAGGGTTGGCTTGAAATAAATCTTTTCTCCAACTCTCTCCTCCTCTGCTACGCTGTTGCAAAGAAATCCTTCGCGTGGAGCACGTTCTCTTGGGGAATAAAAAATCTAGAACTTCTCACTCTTTATAAGAACATATTACATCACATTTTTGTGAAGGCAACATTGTCACGGATAGGTTCACTAACTCACATAAAGATTCCGATGTTTTTATTCAATTCTTTAAATTCTGTGAATTGCCTAACTCGGTCAAGGCACCATTTCTCTTGGATAGACAAGACACGCCATCCTTTCGGCAACATAATAGCTAGTTTCCAAGATGGCCCTTTCTCGGGCACAGACACTCACAGCCATATTATTGTATACCCCATTAATTATATGGTTTTATATTTAGCCTATCCATGCGGATTTTTCGAAATAGATTTGTGTACATGCGAATGTTCATTATATATGGTTGTATGAAATTGTGACTGCGGTGAACTGGAAAGTATTGTTTCTGTTTTCTTTTACTGCTGGTTTAATACTTAGTCGGGAGTTATCAGGTTTTATCATGTAGTTTGGTTCTCTGTGAGGATTTATGTTGGTAGGTTAAATTTCTGCTCTCTTTTCCTATAATGATGCACTTTCTGGCTTGTTTTTTGGCTGTGCTACCCTTACTTATTCTGATACCTAACTACCTTTCATGTAAATATGTAATATGGTTGTGCTTCTATTTCGGCAGTTGGTTTCACTTCCCTTGGAAATCTCCATGCTCAGGTTTGCTGCCTATGATGGGTACGGTTATACGAATTTTGTTGCCGCTTCAGGCTTGGCAGCTTTCATGTGGTTATTGAGATACTACACTTCCTGAACCTTCCTAACTTTACCCTCTGAAAGTGAGGTTAGATCTTAGATTTACTCTAGAGGGAGGGTGAATAGAGTATTAAAAAAAAATTCACTTAATTTTATAGCGGAATTAAAATAGTGATACTTATATGTGTATTGCAGAGTGAGTTATAAAACAAAATAAAGAAAGCACACAGCACAGCACATAAAATAATCACAACACAGAGGACACAAGGATTTTTATAGTAGTTCCCCAATAAACCTGGGTACGTCTACTCTTCTACCACACTTGGTAGGATTCCACTAGGTTTTTGATCAGGTGCCCTATCACCAAGGGGTTTTTGATCAGGTGTCCACACACCAAGTGAGCTTTTGATCAGGTGCTCTAACCCAATCACAGGTTTTTGTTCAGGTGCCCTGTCACCAATGGGTTAACTTTTGAAGAGAGTTAGAACCCTGTGAAAGATGGGATAAAGAGGGTTAGATGTTCTTCTCTGTCAATAATCTGAGAGAAGACTCTAGTGGAATGATGTTGTAAAGCTCCCCCTGTCTGATTAAAATTGTTGACAGCTTGAGGATGGAGCTTTCTCTTGAAAATAGATCTTCCTTGTTAGCCGATGAATCTGAGAGACAGAAGTTTCTCAGCTTGTTTGTTGCTCTTTGAAGATTTGGAACTTGCAGCAGAGATCTGAGAGATTGATCTTGAAGATGTTCTCAGAGAATGAGATGTGCTGCTTGAGGAAGATGATCTTTCTTTTTGACTGAATGAATGAATGGATATTTTTTTTTCTCTCTCGACTGATACTCTGATATTTTCTCTTCTGATCCTGATCTCTTTTCTTCTGGTATCCTTATTCCTTAGAGAGAATGATAATAGATTTGAAATTCAAATCTCTGAATAGGAATCGAATAATCAACATTAATTATTTCCTTGGAACTGCAACTGATTCAGCCAATCTTTAATCCTTTTCCTTTTTTTTAATAAATGATGTCCTTTTCCAATATAAGCCAACGGCTACTTTCTCGTGAAGAGAATGGAAAGGGGAATAAACAAAGGAAGGATAAAATCTTGCCTTATCTGGAAGAATAAATTCATTGCTGATAGTCGAACTGAGTTCTGAGAAATTATAACTGATCTGAATAAGCTGAGAGAAAATTCGTCGAGCTGAGATAGAAATTCGTCGATCTGAAGGTAGAGTTTGTCGAACTGAACATCTGATACTGATTCGTCGAACACAGACTGGAGTTCGTCGATCTCAAGTTAGATTTCGTCGAACTGAAGAATTCGTCGACCGCTGAGCCGCTGAGACGCTGAGGATGAAGCAAGTCGTTCGTCGGACACAGAATGCAAGACGTTCGTCGAACGCAAAAAGCATTTCGTCGAACGCAGTATTGAGTTCGTCGAACGCAGAAACTTACAGATTTCCTAAGATCTAGCTATCTTATCAGCCTAAAAACTATGACCCTTAGACTATACATTGGGGGTCAACTTAGTCTTAGTCAACACATAGTAATCCTAGCCCAAATCAGTAATAGGGCTGTTCCAACAATCTCCCCCTATTTGGGTTAGGATACTATTTCACAAATTTCAAATAATAAACAACAGAAAAACAACAGAGCATATATATATATCTGACAGAATTTAAATATTTCAGCAGATAGAGAATATGATACTCTGAGTTTATGAACATTACAATTTAAAACAGAAATGTCAATCAAAACTAAATAGTCTAAACCTTTATTTCTTCTTTGCTGATGGAGGCTTGAAAATAATTTCCCTATTAGGGTCTTCTGATTTCCTTTTGCTCATATAAAGATCCTGAGCTCCCAGAATAGTTTGAGATTTGACTTGAGGAACTACTGCTTCTGGGTGCTTCTCTAAATACTCTTCAGCATTGAACAAATTCTTTGATTTGTACTTTTCAAATTCTTTTCTTCTGAATTCTGACATGGTAGAGTATTGGGAGAAATCTTTGCCTTCAGCTTTTGCTTTATTAATCTGAGTTGTTGCTACAGATTCTTTGAATCTTGCCATTTGAGATATCCTCTCCTCTTCTGGATTGGGAGAAGTAGGTCTATCATCAATTTCATTGGCCTTATAGGATGGCTGAGCAGGAGGATTTCTTTGCCTATGCAATGATCCATCAGATACTTGATACTTATATCCTGAAGAACTGGATCTGGAAGAATTAGAAGGAGGTCTGGAAGACCTAGAGCTTTGAGATCCACTGGAACTGACTGGTCTTTTGGAATGCTGAGAATAAGATCTTTGAGAGGAGGAAGAAACACTTGCTGATCCAGCTGCACCTGCTGCTGGAGGAGGAGGAGGAGGATGGTTATACTTGACAGGCTTGTCAGAGTAGTAACCAGTCTTCTTCATCTTCTTTCTTCTGTTGGCTTCATTTCTTGAAATTCTCATCCAGGCTGGAGAGTCCCTGGTGAGTGTGATATTATGTAAGATGTAGTAGGGAATATCATTATTTGGATTTGGAGGCTTAGGAGCAGCCTTTGACTTATACTTAGCCTTTCTTTTCTTTGATGATTTGTCATCTGAATCATCATCATCCCTATCATCATCATCACTATCATCAGATGATTGGGGATTATCATAAAGATCATCAATAAGTTTAAGGACTTTATCATCAACCTTCTTCACAACATCAACTTTCTAAACACTGACATCTTGCTCAACATCAATTTCATCAAGATCTGGAATTGGGGAATCATCAAAGACAAATGTTGGAGGAGAATTCATCACTTCAACATCTTCTGATATTAAAACTGATTCTGGAACCTGAACTTGAATCTGATCTGGAACAGGAGCTTGATCTTGAACTGGAACTTCTACTTCAAAGCTCTTGAGAAGTTCTTTCAACAGAACTTTATCAACAGGAGCAGTATAAGGAACAACTGCTTTTGAAACCACTTGAAATTCTGGCAAGCTATTGAAAATTACATTGAACTGAGAAAGCAAGGAAATAATATCTACAGATGGATTAATAGATATATTCTTTATTTCTTCTATAGCTGGAATCACTGATTCTTCTGAGAGATCTGTCATCTCTGAATCACAATCTATAACAAAATCTTCTTGACTGAAGCTTCAAACAAAATTGCATCTGAACTGCCAACTGCAAGGACTGGAGCTTCTTCACTAGACATCTCCCCCTGCCTAGTTTCAGGAAATCCTGAAGCTAGGCCCCTTGAAGAAGGGACAAAATAAGAGGGTGAAGGGAAGGAAGCTAGTTTAGCAGAAAGGTCAGAAAGAGCTTGAAGCACTGGAGCAAGCTTTGCATCCAGAAGAGCTTCTAGCTTAGGAGCAATGTGATCAAAGATTTGATCAGCAGCAGATGAGAAGTCAATATAGACAAAATCTTGATTATGATGAGAAGATGATGGGATAGAGAATGGGAGAGAGATGTTGGTGACATGTGCTATGGGTGGATGAATATGTTCATGAATAGGAACATGAGGGTGGATAGGTGATTGAGGATGAATAGGTGATTGAGGGATAATGGGTGACTGAGGTGGAGAGATATTTTGAGGGATAGGAGACTGAGGAAGGGTAGGTGATTGAGGTGGAGATGAGATGGGAGAATGAATGTCATTCATGGGAGTAAGGGTAGCATCTGGGATGAAGGATGAAAGCTCTTCAGATGGATGAGTCTAAAGAATAGGAGAAGATGGTAATGAGGGAGAAAGGTTTATTGGAGAATTTGGAGGAGGGATGACTTCAGAGGAGACAAGGGGTGGAGATGGGAGAGGAGGAGCAGAAACAACAGGAGGAGCTTCTGGAAGGGTTGAGGGAGTGACCTGCACAGTCCTTGTGCCTTCTAAAGTTGGCCTGGGGGCATCAACCCTTGGATTCTTCTTAGGAATTACTCTTTCCCATTAGCCTCTTACTTGCATTGATAAAGACCTTAGGAGAGACCAGAAGGTCTGGATGCTTCTCTTGAAGAAATATTCCCAATATTCTTTCATAACCAACACTTACCTTGCTGATTTTCTTCCTTAATGATTCAAAGATAATCATTCCCCAGTTAATCTTCTTCTTCTCAACCAAGGCCACCATCACCAGAAATTGGTGCCTTGTAATGTAGTCATGGGCTGAGGTTTTCCCAAGCAACACCTTACCCACTACATCAGCTAAGAACTTATATTGAATAGACAAAATTTTCTTTAACAAATGGTTAGGGTTTCCATTGGAGTGACTCATTTTAATCAAAGCCTCATCAAAATCAACAGAAGATATATCCACATCTTCATTTCCATTCACAAAAACAAAAACATCGGATAAAATTTCAGGAGTTAGAAGAACCTGGTGTCCTGAAATGCTTCCAGATAAAATGTCATTCTCTGACTTGACTGTATAAGCCCATTCTTTGATTTCAGCCACTGGTAACTTGATTCTTGTTGTCATCATCTTCCTTAACTGCTGTTCTTCAAATAAACTAAGGATGTCCTGGAAAACCTGGTCTGATTGTGCAAATGATTCCATATCGATATCAAAACCAGCATCGAATTTCATTGAGGACAAGATCGCTGGAGAAATCGTCATAGTTACTGCAAAAAAGAATACGATCAAGTGCAAAGGGGAACTGAAGGAAAAAGCGAGTTCTGTAGGCGCAAAGATAAAATAAGATGAAAGTTTTGATTATAGAGAGAGATCGGAGAAGGGCGCACACTTTCGTAGAACAGGGTTCGACTAAACCTAAAAGAATTAGAAGTCGAAAAGACTTAGGGCTTCGTCTGACTGCGTTCGACGAAAAGTTAATTTTCGTCGATCTCCGTTCGACGATCGCGCTTGTCTTTGTCGATCCTGAACTAATAAGTATCGTCAATCTCCGTTCGACGAACGATAGCATTTCGTCGTTCTCCGTTCGACGAAATGAGGGGATAAATAGAAAATTTAATTTTTATCAGATTGAATCTCCGTCTATCATTCCTAGCTGATTTATAAAGAAAATATGTTTCTTTTCATCCAATGACTTGGTGAAAATATCAGCTCTTTGTAAGTCAGTAGGAATAAATTGTAGGCAAATTTTATTTTTATCCACATTATCTCTGATAAAGTGGTGCCTAATTTCTATGTGTTTAGTCCTACTATGGAGAACTGGATTTTGTGCTATAGATACTGCACTATTATTGTCACAAAATATAATTGAATTATTTAGATTGACACCATAGTATAGGAGCTGATTTTGTATCCACAATATCTGTGAGCAGCAACTGCCTGCAGCTATGTATTTAACTTCAGCTGTTGATGTAGACACAGATGTTTGTTTCTTACGAAACCAAGACACAAGTCTATCATCAAGAAACTGGCAAGTTCCTGATGTGCTTTTTCTGTCTACTCTGCATCCAGCATAATCAGAATCTGAGAATCCAGTTAATTCAAATTATGATGCTGTTGGATACCAGAGTCCTAGATTAGGACAACCCTTTATATATCTCAAAATTCTTTTTAATAAAATTAGGTGAGATTCTTTGGGGTTAACTTGAAACCCAGCACAAATACAGGTAGCAAACATTATATCAGGCCTACTTGCTGTTAAATAAAGTAATGAGCAAATAATTGCTCTATATACTTTCTGATCAACAGGTTTCCCTGATTCATCAGTGTCAACAACAACATTTGAGGGCATGGGTGTTTTCATGGTGGAAGCATCAGACATACCAAACATTTTCACTAATTCCTTAGCATACTTGGATTGTGAAATGAATATGCCATTGGGAGTTTGCTTCACTTGAAAACCAAGGAAGTATGATAATGCACTCATACTACTCATTTCAAATTTAGATTGCATTAGGTTAGAAAACCTTTTGCATAGATTTGAATCAGTAGAGCCAAATATGATATCATCTACATATATTTGAATTAGTAAGGTTTGATTTTTATGTATCCTGAAAAATAGGGTTTTATCAACTATGCCTCTACAGAACTTGTTTTCCAAAAGAAAATTAGCTAAGGTCTCATACCATGCTCTGGGAGCTTGTTTGAGACCATAGAGAGCTTTATTAAGCTTAAATACATATGAGGAGTGAGTTGGAGAGATGAAACCTGGTGGTTGTTCCACATAGACTTCTTTTTTGATGTCTTCATTCAAGAATGCACTTTTCACATCCATCTGGTATACTTTGAATTTCTTGAATGCAACAAAGGCCAGAAAAATCCTGATAGCTTCAAGTCTTGCAACAGGAGCAAAAGTCTGATCATAGTCAATTCCTTCTTCCTGTGAATATCCTTGGGCTACCAATCTTGCTTTGTTTCTGACTATGTTGCCTTGATCATCTAGCTTGTTCCTGAAGACCCACTTGGTGCCAATAACTGGATGGTCTTTTGGTCTTGGAACCAAATCTCATACCTTGTTCCTTTCAAATTGATTGAGCTCCTCTTGCATTGCAAGAATCCAATTTGGATCTTGTTCTGCATCTCTTATGGATTGAGGTTCAATCTGGGATAGGAAACAAGTGTGCATCTGATTTTGGTGTAATTGATGTCTTGTTTGAACACTTGCTGAAATATCACCAATCACTTGAGATATTGGATGATCTCTAACTGTGATGTGATCAACAGTTGGAGTTGGTTCAGCAATAGTTTCCACTTGAGGGACTTGTTCAGCTGTCACTTGATTTGAGTTGTCAGCAAGATCTGGATTATCCTCTTCTTCACTGTCTTCAAGGTTTTGAGTTGATGGAAGTGGTGATTCTTCATTCTGTAGATTCAATCCATTAAGCTCTTCACATAGAGCTGGTACCTGCAAGGTATGTTTGGTAGAGGTGGTATTCCTCTCCTCAATTAACATATCAGTTTCATCAAAAGATACATGCATGGACTCTTCTATCTTAAGAGTAGATTTGTTGTAAACTCTATATGCTTTACTAGAATGAGAATATCCAAGGAATATGCCTTCAGCAGCTTTTGCTTCAAACTTCCTTAGATACTTCTTGTCATTGTTATGCACATAGCATTTACAGTCAAATATCTTAAAATAGTTAACCTTAGGCTTTTCATTCTTGAGTAATTCATAGGGAGTTTTGCCCTTAAGTTTATGTATCAGACTTCTATTCAACACATAATTTGCTGTGTTCACTGCCACTGCCCAAAAAGAGAGTGGCAAGTTTGCATCAGCAAGCAATGTAGTTGCTGATTCAATTAGGGTTCTATTTTTCCTTTCAGCTACCCCATTTTGTTGAGGAGTTCTAGGAGCAGAGAAACGTTGTCTGGTCCTTTCTTTTCCACGGAATTCTCTCATCAGAAGAGATTCAAACTCAGTGTCATGATCACTTCTGATCAATGCAACTAGAGTAGAGTACTCAATATTGATGGACCTGAGAAAGTCTGTCATAACACTGAAGGTGTCAGACTTGTTCCTAAGAAAGAACACCCAAGTGAATCTTGAGAAGTCATCTACAATAACTAGAGAATAATGCTTCCCTCCTAGACTTTGTATTGCAGTAGGTCCAAAAGGTCCAAATGCAGTAAATACAGAATCCTAGGTGAATCACTCTTGGATAAAGATTTAAAACTACTTCTAGTTTGCTTACCTAATTGACAAGCCCTGCAGAGTCCTTCATTCTTGTATGAACCAGAAGGCAGTCCTCTAACAAGATTGTCCTTAGAAAGCTTAGATATAGTTCTAAGGTTAATGTGTCCAAGCCTTTTATGTCATAATTCATTTGTTTTACTTATAGAATTGAATAAGCAAATATCAGAATTGGCAGAGTCAAAATTAACTAAATAAATATTTCCATGTCTAATACCAGATAACACATTAATGTTTTTATTATTGGTAATAAGACATAAGGAATGGTTAAAGGTTACCTGATAACCTTCATCACATAACTGGCTTATGCTGATGAGGTTGTGCTTGAGTCCCTTGACATAAGCTACCTCCTTGAAGGTAACTGCTCCAGCTTTGATCTTCCCATATCCTTTGATTTGTCCACAGTTGGAGTCTCCAAAGATCACTTTGGGTCCAAGCTTTGCCTTGTAGTTGCTCAGGTTGGCCTTGTTTTCTGTCATGTGCTTTGAACATCAACTATGCAAATACCACAGTTCATTTTTGCTTGGATAGCCTTGTACCTGCAAAACAGAAAACATTCTAGTTGTTCTTAACCCAGACTATCTTGGGTCCTTTTGTTTTTCCACAAAAATCAGAAATGTAAGACATTTCAGGCTGATCCTTGTAGCCTTGTGGAGGATATTTCCTAGGAGGAATTATCCACTCAGTGAAAGGATTCTTAGTATATTTAGAATAAGAATTCTTTAGATTTTCTGTACATTTTCCGTTCGACGAACTGGGCTGAGTTCGTCGATCGCCGTTCGACGAAGTGATGTGCTTTCGTCGAGCGCCGTTCGATGGATATATATACTGAAACTCTGAATTCAGCTTTCGTCGATCTGAGTTCAACGAATTCAAGTGATTTCGTCGAGCTCCATTCGACGAATTCTGCTGAATTCCTTTATTCTTAATATTCTTGCTTGAATTGTTCTTACTAAAATCTACAACCTCTTTGCTTTTAGCAGAAATGAATTTTATTGGTGTAGAAAGTATGTTCTTCTTAATAAGAGGTGACTCACTTGATGATGCACCCAAGTCTAGTTTGCCATTGAGTCTGACATTCACTGTTCTTGTGATGTCCATCAGTTTGATACTTCTCCCATTTAGGGATTCTTCAAATTTCTTAGCTTCAGATAACTTATTCTCAATGAGAACAATGTGTTCTCTGGAAGCAGCCAATTCTTTCTTAAGAATAACATTTTCTTCACTAAGTTGGTTCATTTCAGCCAACTTATTTCTGAGAGAGATTATTTCCTTCTTAGATTTGATTAAGTCTAAGCAAAGAACTTTGAATTCATCTTTGAATTCAATTGAATTGAAATCAAAATTAGATATTACCTGATCACTGTCATTGTCAGCTTCTGATTCTGATTCTTCTGAATTACTTCATGGGGCATTGATAGCCATCATGCAGAAGCTTCTTTCTTCTTCATCATCCTCATCATTACTGGAGTTGGATGAAGATGCATTTTCTGACTCACTGCTTGAGTCATAAATGGCCATCAAGCATTGGTCTTTTTCTTTTGATTATTCTTCATCTTCAGAAGAGCTGGATGAAGACTCTGAATCAATTTCACTCTATGATTCTGCTACAAACCCTCTTCCCTTATGCTTGTGTTTGTGGGATGAAGACTTGCTGGAGTGTCTCTTGTCTTCTTTCTCTTTTCTCTTTTCCTTCTTCTGATTCTCTGGACACTCTGGCAGAATGTGTCCA
Source organism: Dactylorhiza incarnata (assembly GCA_033032865.1). Lineage (NCBI taxonomy): Eukaryota > Viridiplantae > Streptophyta > Magnoliopsida > Asparagales > Orchidaceae > Dactylorhiza > Dactylorhiza incarnata. The sequence continues at coordinate 2,536,598 of JAWHQI010000067.1, forward strand.
GGTTTCCTGCAGCCAAAATAAATAATTTCTTTAAGACTTGATTTGTCATGCATTGGCTTTTCTCTTGATCTGGAATCCTTCTTTCTGAAGTCCTTCTTAGCCATCTTGTAGAACCTTTTGGCTAAAAGAGTCACGAACTTCATATCTCCTGGAGCTTTTTCTTCTTCTTCAGTAGCTTGGAAAGCTATGCTTTTCTCCTTCTTGGATGCTGGAGATGAGGTAGATTGTTCAGCTTCTCTGGATTTGATAAGCTGCTCATAGGATTTGAGTTTGCCTAACAAGGTCTCAGTGGAGATCTCATTAAGGCTTCTGGCTTCCTTGATTGGCCAGATCCGAGAGTCTCATGTGCTGGGGAAGCACATTAGGATCTTATCATTGATCTCAGTGATAGAGATCACTTTGTCCAAGGTCTTCAGCTCATTGATTATGAGGCTGAGCCTGTTGTACATATCAGCTGCACTTTCATTTTCTCCCTTCTTGAAGTTCTCATATTGAGAGATAAGGTGAGATCTTCTGTCCTTTCTTTCATCTGCTGATCCTTCAACCATATTGTTGAGTGAGATCCAGATCTCCCTTGCTGAAGTGCATTCCACAACTCTTTGGAAAATGTCATCTGGCATTGTTTGTGCCAAAATGTTCATTGCCTTGGCATCTGCACTTCTCTGCTTCTTTTGAGCATCTGTCCACTCAGGTGGTGCAACAACATTGTTGTTAGTTGTGGCTTCAGCACTTGTTGCTGCTGTAGGAGCTGGAGGTCCTGTCAAAATAACATTGAAAATTTCTTCGTCAATAGAATTCATGTATAATCTAATCCTTGCCTTACATAGTGCAAACTTATTTAGATTGCACATAGGAGGTCTTGTGCTTGAATATTCTTTGTTTTGTGCCATGAGTTTTTAAACAAAATAAAACTCTAGAATAAAATAAGATATAATTGATCTTTTGATTCAGGTGTTAGCCTGTATACAAACAACCTATCTCTGATACCAATTGAAAGTGAGATTAGATCTTAGATTTACTCTAGAGGGGGGTGAATAGAGTATTAAAAAGTTTTTCACTTAATTTTATAGCGGAATTAAAATAGTGATACTTATATGTGTATTGCAGAGTGAGTTATAAAACAAAATAAAGAAAGCACACAGCACAGCACATAAAATAATCACAACACAGAGGACACAAGGATTTTTATAGTAGTTCCCCAATAAACCTGGGTACGTCTACTCTTCTACCACACTTGGTAGGATTCCACTAGGTTTTTGATCAGGTGCCCTATCACTAAGGGGTTTTTGATCAGGTGTCCACACACCAAGTGAGCTTTTGATCAGGTGCTCTAACCCAATCACAGGTTTTTGTTCAGGTGCCCTGTCACCAATGGGTTAACTTTTGAAGGGAGTTAGAACCTTGTACAAGATGGGATAAAAAGGGTTAGATGTTCTTCTCTGTCAATAATCTGAGAGAAGACTCTAGTGGAATGATGTTGTAAAGCTCCCACTGTCTGATTGAAATTGTTGACAGCTTGAGGATGGAGTTTTCTCTTGAAAATAGATCTTCCTTGTTAGCTGATGAATCTGAGAGACAGAAGTTTCTCAGATTGTTTGTTGCTCTTTGAAGATTTGGAACTTGCAGCAGAGATCTGAGAGATTGATCTTGAAGATGTTCTCAGAGAATAAGATGTGCTGCTTGAGGAAGATGATCTTTCTTTTTGACTGAATGAATGAACGAATATTTTTTTTTCTCTCTCGACTGGTACTCTGATATTTTCTATTCTGGTCTTGATCTCTTTTCTTCTGGTATCCTTATTCCTTAGAGAGAATGATAATAGATTTGAAATTCAAATCTCTGAATAGGAATAGAATAATCAGCATTAATTATTTTCTTGGAACTGCAACTGATTCAGCCAATCTTTAATCATTTTCCTTTTTTTAAATAAATGATATCCTTTTCCAATATAAGCCAACGACTACTTTCTCGGGAAGAGAATGGAAAAGGAAATAAACAAAGGATAAAATCTTGCCTTATCTGGAAGAATAAATTCATTGCTGATAGTCGAACTGAGTTCTGAGAAATTATAACTGATCTGAATAAGCTGAGAGAAAATTCGTCGAGCTGAGATAGAAATTCGTCGATCTGAAGGTAGAGTTCGTCGAACTGAACATCTGATACTGATTCGTCGAACACAGACTGGAGTTCGTCAATCTCAAGTTAGATTTCGTCGAACTGAAGAATTCGTCGACCGCTGAGCCGCTGAGACGCTGAGGATGAAGCAAGCCGTTCGTCGGACGCAGAATGCAAGGCGTTCATCGAACGCAGAAAGCATTTAGTCGAACGCAGTATTGAGTTCGTCGAACGCAGAAACTTACAGATTTCCTAAGATCTAGCTATCTTATCAGCCTAAAAACTATGACCCTTAGACTATACATTGGGGGTCAACTTAGTCCTAGTCAACACATAGTAATCCAAGCCCAAATCAGTAATAGGGTTGTTCCAACACCCTCTTCTCTCTTTTATTTATTTCTAATAACAGCATTTTATCTCTCGACTTTTTGGCTACTCTGCTTTGTATGTTTAATTACAGTTTTAATTGGTTTTGGGCTTTTATTGGCTACTCTGCTTTGTATGTTTTATTACAGTTTTGGGATAGGATGAGTAGCTTAATGAGGGTGTGAATTGTATTTTGGGTAGGGTTTATTTTCTGGGTAGGCGGGCAACCAACCTTATTGTGTGCGTTGTAACCTTTTCTTCCTTCTTAATAAAATATGCATTTTATTAAAATAAAAATAAAAAGATGTGTGGAGAGGAAATACTGATCAAGAGACTGTTATGGGTCTCACATCGTCAATTATCTATTAGCGGTTATATTACGCATATTTTATTACAAGTTTTTATTGAGTTCATGTTGTATGAGCTGAGTCGTATCAAGTAGAGTTGAGTCGTATCAAGTAGAGTTGAGTCATTTGAGTTTGAATGTTTTGGTGTTGTGCACATCCCTTTTATATTGGAATAATTTACGCCCTGTTATTGTAGTCTATAAATAGATCTCTTGGGTCATGTTATCATGTATGAGGGCATCACGGAATTAAATCAAGTTTCTTTCTCTCTCTCTCTCTAAGCGCTCTCCTTCTCTCTCAAGTCTCTTCACCTCTCTCCCTAGTTCCTCCCCCTTCAGTCCCCATTCTAGGATTAAGGTTGAGCAGGTTCCCCCCCTCCTTCCTCCAACAACTTCGTCCTCCTTAGGGTGAGTTCAGCTCCCTTATATCTCCGCCTCCACCATCTCCTTCGACGAGATCCCAAAATAGGCCCATAACAACTTGGTATCACAGCTAGCCTTTCTCCATTTCAGGTGGTTCCGCGACAACATCCCCCTCCCTCGCCGTCTGCAACAGAAGCCGCACCGACATTCCGTGTCGCCCTAAAAGGTCTTCTGCTCGTAGCACCTCAACGGCTCCTTCCCCGCCACGATCAAGGCATCAAGGCCTACTGCTCCTCTCTCTTCAACCAGCAGAACCGCACACTACGCGCGACTACTACTGCGCTTGATTCCTCCCCCGTCCGCAATTCTAAGCGACTACACATGAATACTGCGCACGTGAGCCACGCCACTCAGCCGCAGCTCCTCGATCAACAATAACTACGTCTCCCTCGGCAACAACGTGGATCGTCGTCATCCCTGAAATCATCTGTGTTGTCTTCCTCATCACAACTGCTTGCGATCTCCTAGCGCCGATTTCGTAGTATTGATCTCCTGCAAGCCGACGCCCAATCGCATCTTCTGTCAAGTCGAGCTCTCGCTTGTCCTCAAAAAACACATTGCACGCCTTCTTTTATCGAGCACAACGTCTACCATTATTTATTAAATTGATTACTTCTTTCTGAAGTAATTGATTCATTCTTTCGGAAGTAATTGATTCAGTAAATAATTTGGTATGAGTTTAAGTGTCACGGAACAAATTATCCTTCGTTCAATGCTTCTTAGAAAGGTCAATGTCATATCAATTTGAGATGTCGCGACTCACTACCAACATTGACAGTCTACTCGGAGGCCTGCTTCCACCGACGCAGTCATCGATCCCACCAGCGTCTTAAGATGTTTCGCCGCTCTCTGCAGTTCTTATCGCTCCACCATCTCCTCCAGTTGTTTCCTCCCCGCAGTTCACACATTCGACATCGTCGCCTCCAAGCCCTGTGGTGGTGCCACTACAATTTGTCTCGCCGCCAGTGGTGGTGCCGCCATACCTTGTGTTGCCGCCATTAGCCCACACGGTCTCAATCTCGCAGCCTCCGCTTCAGTGACCGGTTCCGGCGGTTGCTCTAGATCCATTCCTTCCACCGATCGCCCCCAGTCGCCGCCGCTGCTTCTCATTGTCGCGACTCACATTCAACAGGGTTCTTCGTCACCCTCAATTGTCCGCACTCACTAGGTACACTGACCCCAATGCCAGATATTATGTCCGACATTCTTTCCTCAGCAAGCGCCTCTGTCTCACCAGGGCCTTGTAGTCTTTCGTGGCCTCTAGGAGCATGATGACGATCTGCAACTCGATGCAGCCTCCGCGAAATCAACGCACTACGAGCAACTATTTTGGCAAAAGAATGAGGATACAAATGATCAGACACTCCGAAACTCGTTCAAGCTTGAGGGCAAGCTCGCTTTGAAGGATGGGTAGAATGTTATGGGTACCACGTAGTCATTTATCTATTAGAGGTTATATTACACATATTTTATTGCAAGTCTTTATTGAGTTCGAGTTGTATAAGTCGAGTCGTATCAAGCCGAGTCATTTGAGTATGAATGTTTTGGTGTTATGCGCATCTCTCTCATATTGGGCTTATTTACGCCCCTGCAATTGTAGTCACCCCTTGGGTAATGTATGAGGGCATAAAGGGATTAAATCAAGTTATTTTATCTCTCTCTAAGCTCTTCTCCTTCTATCTCAAGTCTTTTCTTCCTCGCTCCCTAGTTCCTACCTCTTCATTCCTCATTCTAGGGTTAGGATTGAGCAAGGCTCCCCCCTCTTCTTCCTTCACCAACTTCGTTCTCCTTATAGTGAGCTCGGCTCCCTTGTATCTTCGCCTCCGGCGCCTCCTCCGACGAGATTCTGAAATAGGCCCATAATAGAGACACGTGAAGATAACCACTTGAAGTGTTGCAAGTCGCTTGGTTAGTGAATTTTTTTACTAAAAAAGGCAGATCTCATGTGATCCAAACCTCTTCTTTTTTTAAAATTGCTATAATACATACATCCCATTGTACTCGCATTAAAAAGTACTGGATATGGGTGTGAGGCTGATGACCATCCGAAGCGAGTTGGTTCTTCCCAGATCTCAGTATTTCCATGTCCATAATTCTTTACAAACAAAGAGATGCAATGGGGGACTAGTATTTTATAATAAAAAATACTAGTATATTCATAAGTCTTTTTCTAATAAAAAAAATCCTTCTGCACACACACGCCCACCCCCCCACACACATATATACATGTATATTCATATGTATATACATCAGTGATTCATTAAAAATACATAAGAAAAAGACTTCATTCATTTGTTGGTTCATCGGTAGAGATGGTGTAGACCTAGTAGTTCCTTTGTTGAGATTATTATTATTAGTATTTTTTCCTGTAAGGTGGTTTAGTCCCACATTGTCAGTCCGTTGTTAGGCTCTCTTGTATCCCTTTATATAAACCCGCTATGATGAATAATAGATTATGAATCCTTTTTTCCCTTTCAACATGGTATCAGAGGCATAGGGTTTCTCCCACGGGCTCTCATTTCCGATCCGCTGTCCCCTCTCGCTTCCGCTGCCGTCGTCGATCCATCACAGCCACAGAGAGCGTCTTCTGCCTACCGTCCTAGTCGATCGTCTGACCTAGTCGATCTCTCTCAGCCCGCGCCTTCCGCCAACAACTTTCGCTTGTGTCTGCTCGTGCACGTCAGCGACCCTTCCGCGCGGCGTTTTCTTCCGCCAGCCGCAGCTCTTCCGCCAGCCTTAACCATCTGCAGTCCTTCCGCTTCCGTCCACCAGCAGCACTCCCTTCCGCCAGCCTCAACCTTCCACAGTCCTTCCACTTCCGTCCGCCAGCAACACTCCCTTCTGGCAGCAGCAGGGCTCCTATTTGCACCGGAAATGCAGCCCTAATCTGATGGCATTTCCGGTGTCGCCCTACCTTGGAGGCTCCTGCATGACATTGGTGTCGTTCCTCACCCTATGAGACAATCCTAGTTTCTATCTAGGTGTTTGTCGTGTTCCTTCCTTGGCTCCTTGATTTCTATTCTTGGACCATTGTGTCGGGGACAGACGATTCTACCTCTCTCTCTTCCGGTGTCGGCGTCGCCTCGGCCATTGTGATGTCTAGTGGCTCCACTCGGACCGGTCATGACCACAATACTCCTCAAATCACGACAATACGTTTGGACGGCTCCAATTTTCTTCAGTGGTCTCAGGTTATTACTCTCGCCTTGAAGAGCCGGCGGTTGTTCGGTTATGTTCAGGGCACGATTCCGGCACCTGCCCCGGGTTCTCCTGACTGGGCCCAGTGGGAATCTGAGAATTCCCTCGTTATGTCTTGGCTGACTAACTCCACGATTGACTCTATTGCCCGAAACTATCTCTGTTTAGAGACCGCCGCAGATATTTGGAAGAGGGCCGAGGCCACTTACTCCTGCCGGGGCAACGAGGCCCATATTTATCAGCTGCGGCGGAAGATACTTCTCCTTCGCCAGGGTGATCGGCCTCCCTCTGTCTACTACCTGGAGTTCATTCAGCTGTATCAAGAGTATGATCACTTCGACCATCTCACTCTCGTGTCTCCTGCGGATGAGTTCCTTGTCCGAGATCGTGAAGACAGGAATCGCGTTTTTGAGTTTCTTCATGGTCTGCATCGGGACTTCTATCAGATCAGTGTTCAGATCCTTGGGCGCACTCCTCTGCCCTCTCTTCCGGAGGTTATCAGTCTTGTTCAGCAAGAATTTGATAGGCAACAGACATGGACTCCTGATACTGCTCCAGAAGGTTCTGCCCCGGCTGTTCAGTTTGACAGTAGAGCTCCTCGAGACTCCAAGCCCAAGTCCCTTGACAAAGATCATTTGCTCTGTGATTACTGCGGGAAGTCTCGTCATAACCGTGCCACCCGTTTTCGTCTCCATGTCTTTCCTACGCCCCGTGGGGGTTCTCTACCGCGTGGTGGTCGTGGGTCTGGTCTCTCTCAAGGTCGCTCTACTCAGTCCCGCTCTGCCCACCTGTCTGATGCATCGGAGGAGACTCCACCTCTCCCTGTCCAGCCTGCACCTCCTATGGCACTGTCTGCTGATGAGATCCATGCCTTCCGCCGCCTGATGCAGGGCCAATCTCTGGAGTCTTCTGTGTCCTCGTCTTCGTGTGCTCATCAGGGGCTTTCAGGTGCTCATAATGCATCATCTCGTCCTTCTACTCACTGGATTATTGATTCTGGAGCCGCGGATCATATGACCAGCTCTCCTACAGGTTTTATGTCTTACCTTCCTTTGTCTGATAGGGGACAAGGTGAGCATTGTGGATGGTTCCTTATCTCCGATTGCTGGGAAAGGAACCATCTCCTGCTCCTCTCTCACTCTTTCTTCTGTCCTTCATGTACCCAAATTTACTCGCAACCTTCTCTCCATTAGTCATTTGACTAACTCTATGAATTGCTCTGTGACATTTTTTCCCTTATCCTGTGTTTTTCGGGACCTGAAGACGGGAACGGTGATTGGCTCTGGTAGTCTGGTGGATGGGCTCTACATGTTTGATTCTTCCACTCCGGCTTCCCCTCCTCGGGCTCTTCATGTTGATCAGGCTGTCACCTTGAAGTCTTGGCATTGTCTCCTTGGACATCCTTCTATTATGTCCATGAAACGTTTATTCCCTACATTACCTACTGTCTTAGTTGATAATTTTCATTGTGATGTTTGTGAACTTGGGAAACATCATCATACTTCTTTTAATCATGTTTCTTCACCTAGTTCTGCACCTTTTCATCTTATACATAGTGATGTTTGGGGGTCTTGCTCTGTTGCTTCTATTTCTGGTTGTCGTTGGTTTGTAACTTTCATTGACTGTTTCTCCCGCACAACATGGGTATACCTAATGAAGACTAAAGATGAAGTTTTCTCTCTATTTCGGCGTTTTCATAAAATGGTTTCTACGCAATTTGATGCCTCTATCAAAATTCTTCAGACTGATAATGGTCACGAGTACATTGATTCTCAATTTGAACCCTATTTTGCTCATCATGGCATTATTCACCAAACATCTTGTGTTTACTCACCTCCTCAAAATGGGGTGGCTGAATGCAAGAATCGCCACCTTTTGGAAGTTGCCCGGTGTCTTCTTCTTCAAATGCACCTTCCCAAGTATTATTGGGGGGATGTCGTTCTCACTGCCGCCTACCTATTAATCGAATGACCTCCCGTGTCCTCGGGTATAATAATCCCCTTCACACCCTTCGGGTGTCTCCTACAAATCTAGAACCTCGACTTTTCGGCTGTGTTTGTTTTGTCCATATTTATCACAGGTCTAAACTTGATGCTCGTGCGCACAAGTGTGCCTTTATTAGCTATTCTCCTACCCAAAACGGTTACAAATGTTTTGACCCTGTTCACAGGAAGATTTTCGTAACTAAAGATGTCACGTTCCGTGAATTTGAGAGCTATTACGGGCCCTCACTTCAGGGGGGGACTTCTCCTACGTTGGAAGTGAGCTTCGTTCCTTCACTGATTCTCTTTCGACTCCGTCTACCACCCCGTTATCCATTCCTCCATTGTTTCTTTTTCACTCGACCTCGTCTCCTATGCCTCTTGTGCCCACCCTCACTGCTCCTCTGGTCAAACCCCCTACTGCTCCTTTGGTCCACTCTTGTCGTTCTACTGGAACAAATACACGAGCTCCTATCAGAATCCTAGAGCCGGCCACTGATCCGTCGTCAGGGTCTATTACCCTAAGGGAAGGTACCTCTACTAAACACCCGTTACAGTTCGTCTCTTATTCGTCTCTAACGGCTTCCTATAGAGCGTTTGTCTCTTCTTTGTCTGCTACTTCCATTCCTACATCGTGGCAGGATGTCCTTTCTGATGACAGGTGGAAGACGGTTATGCTTGAAGAAATGCATGCCCTTGATAAAAATCACACATGAGACTTGGTACTGCTGCCCAAAGGGAAAACCGTCGTGGGATGTAAGTGGGTCTTTTCTGTCAAGCAGAACACCCTGGGTGTCGTGGAGAGATACAAGGCAAGGTTGATCGCAAGATGTTACACTCAGATGGCAGAAATTGATTACCAGGAAACCTTTACTCCAGTCGCTAAGATGAATTCTATAAGGGTTCTTTTATCTCGTGCGGTTTGTAAGGGATGGAATCTTAGCCAACTTGATGTGAAGAATGTGTTTCTTCATGGTGATCTGGAGGAAGAGGTATATATGGCCCTACCTCCTGGTCTTTCTCCTAAAGGATCTGAAGGTAAGGTGTGCAAGCTGAAAAATGCATTATATGGCATGAAACAATCTCCTAGAGCTTGGTTTGGTAGATTCCACAAAGCCATGACATGCTTTGGGTACTCCATGAGTAATGCAGATCATACCCTCTTCATCAAACACGATAAAGGGAAGGTGACAACTCTGATAGTTTATGTGGATGACATCATTATCATTGGAGATGATCAAGATGAGATTCAGACTCTAAAAGAGAAGCTGACGAAGGAATTTGAAGTAAAAGACTTGGGGAATCTCAAGTATTTCTTAGGCATTGAGGTTGCAAGGTCCATATATGGGATTTTCATATCGCAGAGAAAATATATACTTGATCTCCTAGAAGCTTCAGGATTGAGTGGGTGTAGACCGGCTGACACCCCGATTGAAGCCAACCACAGACTTGGGAAAGATGATGGTGAAACGGTTGAAGACATTCCCAGTTTTCAGAGGCTTGCAGGAAAACTGATCTACTTGTCGCATACTCGCCCGGACATCTCCTATGCGGTGGGAGTGTGCAGCCAATATATGCACTCTCCAAAGACACGTCATGTTGATGCTGCTCATCGCATACTCAGATACCTCAAGTCCTCACATGGGAAGGGCATCCTTTTTTCACCAAATAAAGAGCTGACTGTTGAGGTTTACACTGACGCAGATTGGGCCGGATCAATTGAGGATCGACGATCCACGTCAGGATATTGCATTATGTTTGGTGAAAATTTAGTTACCTGGAGGAGCAAAAAACAGTATGTGGTGGCCAGATCCAGCGCTGAGGCAGAGTTCAGGGCCATGGCTTATGGGATTTGTGAAGGGCTATGGATCCTAACCATCATGAAAGATCTTGGCCTTAAAAGAAGCGAGCCTCTCAAACTGTACTGTGATAACAAGGCTGCCATCAGCATTGCTCACAACCCAATGCAACACGACCGAACAAAACACATTGAGATCGAAAGACACTTCATCAAGGAAAATATAGTCAGAGGCATTGTGGTCACTCCGTTTGAGCCATCCGAACAACAATTGGTAGACATCCTCACCAAGGGATTGTGTACAAGTGTCTTTAGAGAGCTTGTTGGCAAGTTAGGCATGGTCGACATCACACGCCCAACTTGAGAGGGGGTGTTGAGATTATTATTAGTAGTATTTTTTCCTGTAAGGTGGTTTAGTCCCACATTGTCAGTCCGTTGTAGGCTCTCTTGTATCCCTTTATATAAACCAGCTATGGATGAATAATAGATTATGAATCCTTTTTTCCCTTTCAACATCCTTACATAAGAGATGTTTTTGTTATAATCCATATCTGTATGTGTGTGTGTGTCTATATATATATATACACACATCAGTACTTCAATTCATTCGTTTGTTCATCAGTAGAGATGGTTTAGACCTAGTAGTTCTTTATGTAATAGATGTTTCTATTATAATCCATATCTGAAAGTTTTTTATTTATCAAATTTATTATCAAAAAGAAGATTACTAAATAATATGACAAAGACATTGTGATACGTGCACGTAAGTCCAATAGATCCATCCTGTCTTTTTATTTCTTACGGAAGAGTTAATTACCCTCATTTGTAAACTTCTTTATACAAAGATGTGTGGTATAAGAACTCATCATGCTTATTTTGATCTAAGGAATTGGATTTGAACACTTGTGTTTGGGTGAGAGAATTGCCCCTCAAGTTTGTATCACCGTCTCCTCCACAGTTCCTCCCATTTATCAATTGGTCCGACCAACCCTAACTTTTTGCAACATCCCTCAACTCTCGAGACATCCGAAACCTCTGGAAATGCCCAACAGATCACGCATCCTCCATCAAAATCGTGTCACCAACTGCTTTTGTCATTGTGTCCAGATCGCACTCCTCGATCATTCACCACGCCAACCCATTTGTGTCATACTCACACTAAGAATGATGTCGTCTTGCAACCTACGATCTTCGACATCTCGCAACGTACGTCTCAACGGGTCGCACTCTGACGACCCTACAAATTTGTGCTCCTTTCTTCACAAACCTTGTTCATCTACATCCCACCTATTGGCATTGACTCCACTCAACAATTTAGTCGCAAGCTCACATCTTAGGGCAACCCATGACGCTGCATAATAGCCATATGCTCCTCTTGCCACCGACTCCTTCTATCCATTAACCACGTTAACCATTCGGTTTAATGACCTACCTATTTAATTTAAGTCGACTAAATTTATCTTAAACCAATCTTTGGGTTTTGAGGGTTTCTCGCCACAACTACCTCTGTTAACACTAAATTGTCTCTAAGTTCATATTCCTCATTAGTGCTTTATCTTCACTTCTTGCAAGATCTGCGCTCTCGACTTCTCGAATCTCATTTCTCATTGTAGTTTTTTTAGCTGGCTCAAAATCGAGAGGATCATTTAGGCTTGGGATCTTCACTAAATTGAGAGTTACAACTACCTCTGTTAACACTAAATTGTCTCTCTAAGTTCATATTCCTCTTTAGTGCTTTATCTTCACTTCTTGCAAGATCTGCGCTCTCGACTTCTCGAATCGCATTTCTCATTGTAGTTTTTTAAGCTGGCTCAAAATCGAGAGGATCATTTAGGCTTGGGATATTTCATAGGAGAGTGACTTCAAGGAGGAACCAACCTCCTGGAGTAAGGCATGAATATTCCACGTGATTTTGTATCTCGTTATTTCTATCATGAATGCATCTATTTTCTAGTTGGTAACATTTGGTCCAACCTGCTGTGCCGACCACCTCCGCACCGGTCGCCGGCTAACCCTAGTTGCTTCACGAGCATGTTATTTTTTCTCGAGCATGCCCCTCCCACGATTTGGTGCTCTTCCCCAGCTCACCCGCCTTTGTTGGCACTCGTCATCCCCCTTCGACCAGACTCCAGCTCTGGAACGGCCCGTTCCTGCACCGCATGGCGTCCCCCCTGACACTGCAAGCCCCTCTCTCCGCCAAATCTGAGGCTTCTTCCGACGTGTCGGCCCCCTTCTTTCGTTCCTTGCGACTTCCAGCTACTCAGCGGTGCATAGATGCATTCGTCGACCTAACCCAACCATCGCACAAAGGAACCCCCGCACCTCCACAGTCCACACTTGATCCTCTCCCTCTTGATGTCGATCAGTGTCCAACTAATGAGCCCTTCGCCAACAACGACGCAGCTCTCCTCACTGCAACCCTTCTCTTTTGACGATAAGTTCGCATGTCGCGTTCTGGCCCAACATAAAGTGGTACCCACCTCTTCTCTACAAGCCCTCATTTCAGCCCCTCCTTCCGCAACACCATCGGCCTTTCCGTGTCCTTCGCCCTCTTCCGCTTATGCCCAAGACCCGTCAAACGATGGAGAATCATGTAGAGGCCCTGGAACATGCCCTCACCACCATCAACACTCATCTCGAGACACAAACCGAGAAGTACGCATCAATTATGGCCCCGCTCTGCAACATACCACCCAGCCAACACTCCAGGCCAAACGTCGCATCTGCCTTCGAATCCCCAAGCGAATTGTCCCTGAAATTCCCCGCTCTGGGAGGATTGCATCCTCCGCCTTCTCCCCGCATCGACATCCCAACACTCAACAGGACAAACCTTATGGGTTGGATTGCTCGCACCGAGCAGTATTTTGACATTCACCAAATCCCCCCGGTCTAAAAGGTCTCCACAACCCTCATTGGCATGGAATGTTCCACACTCCACTGGGTACGTTGGCTCTACCAGTCCTCTCTCAGCCACACGTGGGAAACTCTCACAGAGGCACTTATTCAGCGCTACGATCACTGCTACTCCGGCAATGCGATCAAACGTCTTTGTGAATCTGCTAGACGGGCTCCACCAACTCTTGTGTGGATAAATTTATTGAGTCGGTCACACACGTTCTGGGTCTTCCTCCCGACCATTACTTAGGCTTACAGCGATAAATCCGAGCTTGCCTCCACACCCTCCATCCATCAATTGTCAACCAAGCTCTGGGCTTATCCCTACTCGTGGAGGACAAATTCCTTGCAACCTTCGCAGACCTTTATTCTACCTTTCCTCTCTCCCAGCCCCCTACCAACCATACTTTTCCCATCCTCCTAAACCTCCAACACCACCACCTTCTCCACATTGCCCATCCATCGTGCCTCCACGCACCAACAGTTCTATCCCAACTCACCGACGCACCACCAGACAAAGCCCCGAACACCTCAGCAGCGGCCAACTCACGTGCATTTCACTAATAGTCGGCGGACGGCGATTCAAACTTGGGGTTAAAGTTGATTTTCAGACGGGATATATTGTTACCCATGTGCGTACGACAATACGAAATATTTTTATTTTTAGTCATCTATGTAATTTTTCTTTATTATGGTGTTTGGGTAAATTGTAAGTGAACCTCCTTCCTATTTAAGGAGTCCATGGTGTATTAGGATTATCTTGAGGATCATTTAGACTTGGGATCTCTCATAGGAGAGGGACTTCAATGAGGAACCGGCCTCCTGGAGTAGAGCACGAGTATTCCTCATGATTTTGTATCCCGTTATTTCTATTGGGAATGCAACTATTTTCTAGTTGGTAACTAAGTACATCAACGAGGGAACTTTGGTGATTTCTTTATTCATAATAGGTTTGGATTGATCAATGATATTAGTAAGGATTTCTTCTTTTGTTGAGCATGAGTCATTTTTTAAGGTTAAATAGGTATCTTAATAGATGGAATTGTCGTCATCTTGGAAGATTTTGGCATCCGTAATTAAGACTCGAGATATTGTGAAGCGTTACTACTATAGATTCCAAATGAAATTACAATTTTGATTATTATTTTCACACGCAAAAGTAGCAAAGTGGCGTGATGTGATCGAATACCAAAAAAAATTAACACTTTCAAAGTACAAGAATGGTGATTTTTATTGGTGTGACAGTTGCACCGTATACCGGGTAATATGAAAGAAACTACAACACTTTTGTTTACCCAGAAATCGGCGACCACCCAAGGCGACCAAAGCATGTCCCGGGCGGTCTCCCGGGCAGTCTCAGCAGTACCAGCGGTCTCAACTAGACCGGGCGGTCCCAGCGTGCTCAGTGGTCTCAGCAGTACCGGCGGTCTCAGCCAGACCGGGCGGTCCCAGCGTGCTCAGTGGTCTCAGCCAGCCCAGGCAGTCTCAACAGTACCGGCGGTCTCAGCCAGACCGGGCGGTCCAAGCGTGCTTAGTGGTCTCAGCCATCCCAAGCGGTCTCAGCAGTACCGGCGGTCTCAGACAGACAGGGCGGTCCCATCATGCTCAGTGGTCTTAGCCAGCCCAGGCGGTCTCAGCAATACCGGCGGTCTCATCCCCGGGCAGCTCCAGCGTGCCCAGCAATCTCAGCGTCCCGGGCAGAATAACCGGCCCCGGCGGTCACGAGTTTAGGTGACCGCCCAGACCGCCTATCTCATCTTCGGCAAAACCTCCAAGGCACATGCGGTCAGCATCCAGCAAGACAGCCCGACCGCACAGTCGCATGTACCCCAGGCAGCCCATCATTCCTGGACCTGCCCGTTTGGGCAGGTCCCCGCGTCTATAAATAGAGGGGCAGGGGGCCAGAAAAAAGACTTTTGGAGCGACTCCAACCTCCATCTTGTGGTCTGAGAGGTCTCGATTTCTGAGACCGCGGCGACCTCGGCCTCCTCCTAGCGATCTGCCAGGCGATCTCGCTTCTTTCCAGCGATCTCAGGCGATCTGCCAGGCGGTCTCAATTCTGCCAGGTGATCTCCATCAGCTCCCATCGACCCCGGCGACCTCTTTCCTGCTCACGACCATCTCTTTTCTCCCTCTCTTAATCCTTCACTCGTGGCTCAAAGTAACCGACTGCTCAACAGTTACCCCGACTGCTCAACAGTTACCCCCCTCATTCTTCAGCTTGAGCAAGTGTGGACTTGGTACATTTTTTGTGCCAACAACTTTCAAATAAAACGAATGTCTCTATTGGTGCGACAGAAGCATCATATCAACTTTATCCAAAGAATGGGAGTCAAACATCACAATAAAGGATATATGTCATAAAATTATGCATCACTATTAAGTTGTTTCATCATACCCAAAACCTAAAGAAGTCATGAAGCATAGTATCGCAAAATAGAACATATGATCGATTGAATGAAAGTGCTTGACATAAGGATTTATTGGTTCATGTATCATGTGCAAGAATAAGTATGCATCACGATTAAGTTGTTTCATCATGTCCCCAAAACCTAAAGAAAAATCATGAATCATAGTATTGCGAGATAGAACATATGATCGGTTGAATGCAAGTGCTTGACATAAAGATTTGTTGGTCCCATGTATCATGTGCGAGAATGATGATATAAATGGTGGCAACATGAGAAGATAGAGATTGTACGTACGGAGACTATAAAAGGATATGAGCCTGTGAAAAACACAGTAGACTGTCTTTTAATATAAGAACGTCTATATGATGTTTGATTTGGGTTCCATCCAGATTTACAACATTAAAACGACATTATTTATATAATTGATTTCAAGATTTGAATAAACCGCACAACAAAGAAAATGTGTATTTATTACAAGAGGCCTCCCTCCTACACTGGATCAGAGGAGGGGTTGATGTCAAAACCTTACCGCATATGCAAAGAGACTATTTTGATAATTTAAACCCTAACCTAGCCATATACATATATATGGCATTTCAAAGCAAATAGCATAACATTTAAATGCCACTCAAACAAGGAACCTATAAACTAAGAAAATTTTATATTTTTCATGTTACTAAAAATAAACCACCACAACGGAGAAAAATTATTGAACAATTCAATGTTTCACTAGATTTTTGGTGTATGTCTAAGAATTAATTGACACTTTCCCGAGTAACACGTAGATAATTGGAAAGAATGAATTGAAATACAAAAAAAAGCATTGAAAGATGCAATGAACACAACAAAAAAAACAAATGAAAGATATGCACAAGACCAAGTGACAAAAATTCAGTTTGATTCCATAAAAAGAAGTTTTTAAAGCCTGAAAGTAGAACTATTCATAATAGGATACAAGTTATCACCGTACAGAAAGATTCTTAAGCATCAGAACAACAAAGACATTGCTATAGTAACAAAATGAATGAATACAGATAACCCGGAGATCAAAAATAATTATACTACTGATTGTGTCCAATTTAGACGAAAACCAAGAGCTGATGGAGATCACCTCGACCTCCTCCTAGCGATCTGCCAGGCGATCTCAGGCGATCTGCCAGGCGGTCTCAATTCTGCCAGGTGATCTCCATCAGCTCCCATCGACCCCGGCGACCTCTTCCTGCTCACGACCATCTCTTTTCTCCCTCTCTTACTCCTTCACTCGTGGCTTAAAGTAACCGACTGCTCAACAGTTACCCCCCTCATTCTTCATCTTGAGCAAGTGTGAACTTGGTACATTTTTTGTGCCAATAACTTTCAAATAAAAAGAATGTCTCTATTGGTGCGACAGAAGCATCATATCAATTTTATCCAAAGAATGGGAGTCAAACATCACAATAAAGGACATATGTCATAAAATTATGCATCACTATTAAGTTGTTTCATCATGCCCAAAACCTAAAGAAGTCATGAAACATAGTATCGCGAGATAGAACATATGATCGATTGAATGAAAGTGCTTGACATAAAGATTTATTGGTTCATGTATCATGTGCAAGAATAAGTATGCATCACTATTAAGTTGTTTCATCATGTCCCCAAAACCTAAAGAAAAATCATGAATCATAGTATTGCGAGATAGAACATATGATCGGTTGAATGCAAGTGCTTGACATAAAGATTTGGCTGTCCCATGTATCATGTGCGAGAATGATGATATAAATGGTGGCAACATGAGAAGATAGAGATTGTACGGAGACTATAAAAGGATATGAGACTGTGAAAAACACAGTAGACTATCTTTTAATATAAGAACGTATATATGATGTTTGATTTGGATTCCATCCAGATTTACAACATTAAAACGACATTATTTATATAATTGATTTCAAGATTTGAATAAACCACACAACAAAGAAAAGGTGTATTTAGTGCAAGAGGCCTCCTTCCTACACTGGATCAGAGGAGGGGTTGATGTCAAAACCTTACCCCATATGCAAAGAGACTATTTTGATTATGTAAACCCTAACCTAGCCATATACATATATATGACATTTCAAAGCAAATAGCATAACATTTAAATGTCACTCAAACAAGGAACCTATAAACTAAGAAAATTTACATTTTTCATGTTACTAAAAATAAACCACCACAATGGAGAAAATTATTGAACAATTCAATGTTTCACTAGATTTTTCGTGTATGTCTAAGAATTAATTGACACTTTCCCGAGTAACGCGTAGATAATTGGAGAGAATGAATTGAAATACAAAAAAAAACATTGAAAGATGCAATGAACACAATAAAAAAACAAATGAAAGATATGTACAAGACCAAGTGACAAAAATTCAGTTTGAATCCATAAAAAGAAGTTTTTAAAGCCTGAAAGTAGAACTATTCATAATAGGATACAGGTTATCACAGTACAGAAAGATTCTTAAGCACCAGAACAACAAAGACGTTGCTATAGTAACAAAATGAATGAATACAGAACCCGGAGACCAAAAATAACTATAGTACTGATTGTGTCTAGTTTAGACGAAAACCCAGTGCAGATCTCATGTTTAATTTTAGCTTGACACTGCCACTTATAAAACATAGAATAACATGTTGCAACTTGCAAGATACAATAGAGTCAGAAAAAGGAATGGATTACATTATGATTTTACCATTAAAGCGTTAAGATCCTGGAAAGCATCCTGCAAGCTCTTATCCGTGCTCTCCCACATTTCCTGCTCCTTCCTCAATATACCCGCAACACCAACCACCGCCACTCTCACCCTGCTCGACGCTTCTCCGGGACCGGAAGTCCTCCTGTCACCGACGTTCTCCTTCACCTCCTCAACCTCCCATGATTTGGACTTCAAGACCTCCCACAATTTCCCGTAAAACGATTCCGTATCGCTTTTCCCCCCTCGCATCACGATCGTTATCACCAGAGATGTCGTGCCGCTACCTCCGACGACATTTCCATCCCCATTGGCGGAAACCTGGATCCGAACCCTAGGGCTAGCGAACATGCTTTTGATGGATTTCTTAGGGGGGAAGGCGTGGATGATAGAACTGAGGGGAACGGATCGGGCGAAACGGGCGGCGTCGTTAATCCATATAAGGCGGTGGGAGGTGAGAGCGAGGAGGCCGGAACGGAGGGGAGTCTGAGTAGTGTTTTCCTCGGCCTCGAGGTCGACGGATGAGAGAAAGAGGCGCTCAACCTCGCCTGGGAGGAGAACCGGCCGGCCGGAGGCGGTGAGTTCTACTGGCGGTAGCCACGCACCGACGGCCATGGTAGAGAGGAGGATGTTAACCAGTTAACCTGAGCAAGGCTTCTGTCGATTTGGCGACGGGCCAGTTAAAGTTACTTCGCGGTCGCGCCAATCTATCCTAAAATTTTTGAGTGGTTTTATGGAATGGACACCGGGAATTTTTCATCCGTGTCCCGGAGTCAGATTTTGGTCCGGGGATTACACGATTGTAGCATGTGGCAATAAAAAAATTGAATAGTTTTGAAAGCGGCATTGATTTTTTTGCACGATTCTTAAGAGAAAAAACTCCTGATTTCTTATTTCTTCTGCTATTTTTTTCTGTAGTTGTTTCGCCCAGCTCACTGGAGTTATGTGAAGGGTAACGTCGACGATCACCGGACCGGGGGATCGCCCGGACTGGACATTTCGAAAGTCCTACCTGTGAAGGGAATCGTCCGCCCTGTGTGAAGATCATCGTTCTTTTGCTGGTAAGTATCTTTTCTCACAAAGGATTTTTTAGGGTTATGATTAAAAACATTCTTCGCTTTGTGAATTACTTAATTAGTTATGAAGAAAGGATTTTTTTTTGTTTTTTATCATTTCTAAACTGATCTCTATGAAGATCGTTAACGATTACGCGGTCGTCATGGAAATTGAATTTGATCTCTATAAAGATTGAAACATAATATCATGTAGAACAAGCATAGTATCATGTAGTTCAAAACATATTTCTAGCATAATATATTGTCTTTTGTTTAGCAGATTTGTTATAAAGTCATGGAGAAGAAGAAGTATGCCTCCAAACCACACATTCTTAGTTCAAGATGTTATTTGTCAAATGTTTGTGCACAAGCATGTAATGTAATACGCATTTTGGATGAACAAAAGAAGATGACATTACATAAAGTCAGAGCTTTACAAATCTTTGAAGCCCCCCTGACTTCCGCAGAACATACATGTAATATATGTTCTGATGTCATGTTATGATGCTTTGAAGAATGTATTTTTTTTTTGGCTCCAAAGAGTTATGTTTTTCTATCAACAAAGTAGCATTGATACTTGGTATGCCCAATTCTGGTGAAGTTGTCAGGTTTGCAGCAAAATCATATGCAAAACTCACAAAAACCGAGTTAAAGAGTAAATTGGATAATATGTCTAGCAAAAAAGCGGATATTGAAGTAAATGTTTTGATTTTATATCTATTATGCAACTTTTTTTCCTTTCTAGTGGTGATCGAATTCCAGAAGTACTTGTACAATTATGTGAGCAAAATGAGTTTGTTAGGCATAATTGGTCCAAGGTTGTTCATGACTTTTTGTTAAATAGTATGAAGATCATAGCGGATAAGATATCGTTTCTTCATCTTGATAAACCACTCATGTTGCCACAAGAGTCGATAGGGTACATGCACGAATGCACCCATTTCTAGTAGTAAGTTTACTTATATATAGTAACTTGGATGTTGATATATTTATTAAATTTGAAGTTGATATATTTATTATGCAACTTTTTTTCCTTTCTAGTGGTGATCGAATTCCAGAAGTACTTGTACAATTATGTGAGCAAAATGAGTTTGTTAGGCATAATTGGTCCAAGGTTGTTCATGACTTTTTGTTAAATAGTATGAAGATCATAGCGGATAAGATATCGCTTCTTCATCTTGATAAACCACTCATGTTGCCACAAGAGTCGATAGGGTACATGCACGGATGCACCCATTTCTAGTAGTAAGTTTACTTATATTTAGTAACTTGGATGTTGATATATTTATTAAATTTGAAGTTGATATGTTTATTATTTTTTTTCTCCCAAGTATGGTTTCTAGAACACACGACAATTCATCATGCACACTGTCCAGATAGTAGACTTCGGCTATGTAGATAGTCCGATAAGTTAACATTAAACTTTAAGGAATTGTTCCACATCATTCCTCATTTGCTTAGTGAACAGGTATTGTGAATTTTACGTTTACTTATCTTATTTTGTTAAGTTTTTGTAATTGTAGTTTTTGAAATTTGCAATTATAGGTTTTGGATGAATTTGATGGTATTTCAATTGAAGAGCAGATGTTATATTCTGTTGAGAAGAAGAAGAGACAAAAATCTAGTTCAACACCACAACCAAAACAATTCAAGAGAATTAAACCAACTGACATGACACCTCCCCCCATAGATACCATGACACCTCCCTCCAATGATCCCACCACACCTCCCTGCATTAATCCCACCACAGCACCCTCCAATGATCCATCCTCTGATGTTTCTTATATTCGATGCATTCAGGATTTAGAACACCAAATGATAACTCGTTTTGATGATGTTGTTAAAATGATATCTCTACTCAATGATGTTGTTATAAAATTGGATAACAAAATTATTGACCTGTCTGATAGATTTGACAAGTAAGTCAGTAAAACACAGTCGTCTCCTAACATTATTACCATTGAAGAATCTCCTATTAAACCCAAACAGTCTTCAAATCAAAAGAAAGCTGAAGTCGATGAGCCCTACCCTGAAGACTATCATGGGAAGTTGTCATTATCCGTGGAGCAAAGAGATCTTATCCACCACCGTATGAGCTCCATCAAAACAAGGTATTAATTGCACTAATGTCTTTCCTGTTAATTGCTTATTGAACCATCTTTGTCAAAATGTTATTTGCAGGAACCACATTGCCTTCAATGCACAGAACATTATTGGAGTACGAAAAGAAATGGAGGATCTTCTATTTGCAGGATATGTGGCAGATTGTCACGTGGATGCATTTGCAAAAATACTTGAATTACGTAGACTAGAAGATGGAAAATCATGGCGGAATTTCATATACGTCTCGCCGAATTTTTGGGTAAACATAGCTTTCAATCGTTTTATTACTATCTTATACTTTGTGTAATCTTATACTTTATTTGTCCTCAATGCAGTTGCTAAATCAAAATACTCGTGATGATGGTAAGATTGCTGGATTGCAATTTTATGGAGCGCATCTGACAAAGTCAACTTTTGCAAGTTCAGCCATCATATTCATGTCAGTATGCCGGAATGATCATTGGTTCTTCTTGTTGGGTACTATACAAAAACCCAAATGGATCATTCATGACTCTCTATATAATCCCCAACGTAAAGATTTGGCGAGAGATCCAGTAAGTGAAAGACTGCAATTCTCTAGATATATTTCTTCATTTTTTTTACATAGGTTTCAAATTGTTATGCAGATTTGAGTGCTCTAAAAGGCAGCAGGTGTATGCAATGCTGAAATAAACTTTACAAACTGGAAATTATGTTGGCAAAGGAGATCCCTAGTCAGGAGAATGCGGTAGATTGCGGGGTATTTGTTATGAAGTACATGGAGCATATAGCCCGGAGTGACATAACCGATTGGAAGGACTGCAAAGACTGGCCGCAGAAGATGTCATTTTATTGGGTGGAGATAGCATACGAAATCTTCAAATATTTTGAGATTGAAACATAACTTATATTGAAGAAACATGGTGCAATATTAGCTAACATATATTACAAAGTCTGAAGATACATGGAGCAATGTTAGTTAACATAAAACAACAATTTACAAACTATGAAGATGATCTGCTGTGTTTTTATCTATACTCTGGGTGGAATCTTGATGACAATCTGCTGTGTTTTCTTTTTTTGCTATGGTTTTAGCCTTCTTCCCTGCATATATAAAAAATATTATTAACAATGATGTTTTGAAAAAAGGAACATGTATAAACACTAGCATATAGAAAATAGGATTACTTGGCTTTTCCCAATGTGCTTTAATACGAGCATTTGGAAGACCTTATGAACGTAAACGTGGTGGATCCTTGATGGATGTTCTCTTCTTCGTGTTTGCATTTGAGATTTCTTTATCCAAATAATGATCCACATAGTTTGAAATCTCAGATATTGCATCAATGATATATTCTCTCATATTACTGCACTTTTCAACACGTAGAGCCAAGTCATATGTCGAATGACAAATATGATTTCTAAAATCCAAACTTGAAAAGTCATCTGAGCACCCTCCATTGTCATAACAGTAGATATCCTTCTTTGCATTTATTGACCACCATTTCAAGATATATTTATCAGGGATACACGCGATATTCTTGTGATTATACACTTCAAGTGCATGGCTACATAGCATCCCATCAATTTGGAACTTATAACATGAACAATGTATGTCGTATGTACTGCTGTCCAACTCCACAGTCCAATGTTTATTATGTTCTGCCCGATTGCTCCATCTTAGGATAAAAGTGTTGGAACATGGTTTTCCTCATCCCTTTGATTTGAGAATAACAAATCCTACTTGTATTTGATCTTGTTGCCATTGCGTTTTTAGCATGCAGGTTTGGACAGTTATGACACCAGGTTGCTGAAACAATGGTCTGGCACTAACCACAAGCTGAAGGATTAAAAGCTGTTTAACGCCAGGCGTTAAGCTTAACGCTGGGCGTTAGCGCTAGACGAAATCGGCGTTCGACGAAATGCATACCATGGCGTTCGACGAAATGTGCTCGACGAAATTTTCGTTCGACGAACTAGAAGCTGTGATCGACGAAATGAAGCCGCTGAGAACGGAAGCTGGGTTCGACAAAATAGAAACTGCGTTCGACGATCTTGCGTTCGACGAAATTTCGGTCGACGAATGATGAAGCCCGTTCGACGAAATGTGTTCGACGAAATTATCTGTTCGACGAATTGGGGTGCCAGGTGATTAAAAATGAAACTTAACGCCAGGCATTAGATCTTAACGCCGGGCGCTATCCGTTCGACGAAAATGGCGTTCGACGAAGATGCTGTTTGGAGAAGATGGTGTGCCGCCTGATTAAAGAAAGAATCTCAACGCCAGGCGTTAGTCTTAACGCCAGGCGCTATTCGATCGACGATTTTTGGCAAGGAGAAAGCAGCCGTGATTGCAGGTGGAACATTAGGAATGATTTGCCCAATGCCCCACGTTAACCTTAACGCCAGCGTTGATATTACCTAAAATAAAGCATTCCAAAAGTACAGAATCTCTTTCCTCTTCTGAAGATCCGAGCCATTAATATATTGCTATACATGGTCAACGCCAGGCGTTAGGACTTAACGCCGGCGTTAGCTCAAATTCTATAAATCGGAGGATTTTGTCTTCTCCGACTACTGATTGCCAAGAGCCCTATTCCAGCACTTCAGAAACTTTGTGAGGGTCATATTTCCAGAGAAACACATCTCCCACTCATATTTCAAAAGGAGGAATCAAAGGAGGCTTGGGTCAACACGCTAACACAATGCGAAGAACGCACGCTTGGACTTCAACGATCTTCAGCGTTTCTTCTGCGTCTCCTTCAGATTACCTCATAGGGAGTTTCATATTTGTATTTTGTATTTTGTCCTTTATTTCATCTTTTGTTCGGTAGTGGAATTCGCCACACGGCGACTAGGTCTGGGTAGGACTTAGGGAGGAATTCACCTCGTGTTGGCGACTGGGTCTAGGGAGTAGATCTAGGGGGAGCTCGAGGCCTTTCTGGGGATAGGAAGGCTAGAGCGGCTTGAGGACGTATCTGGGGAGATATCGGCTAAAGCCAACCGGTTCGTGGGGATACGAGTCGGTATAGAAAATAAAAAGTATTTTCATATTATTCGCTTCGATTTCGAGCGTCATTGAAATCAGATTTTGTAATCAATTTTATAAAGGATAATCATGTATTTTCTTGTTTAATAAAATTGATTTCATTTCTAATTTCATTATCTCTTTACTTTTGATTTAACTTCGACTAAAATATCAAAAGTTCTCTATTAAAGTCTAAAGTTTTTAAAACCCTTATTCACCCCCCCCTCTAAGGGCGCCTACAGATCCAACAAGTGGTATCAGAGCCAGGTTATTCCAAATCGGCTTAACAACCGGGAATAATGGCGTCTCAAGATCTCGCTTCTATTAGTGGGGGAAATTTTTATGAAGAAGAAAAATCTCTTGCACCACCTTTATTCGAAGGAAGAAATTATAAAGGGTGGAAATTGTTAATGGAAAGGTTTATTAAAACATTAGATATCAACGCTTGGGATATAGCAATAACAAGACCAACGGACAAATCAAATAAACAAGAGCGTCACCTAAATGCAAAAGTTATGAATTATATTTTCTGTGCTTTATCTCAAGATATCTTCAAATTAATATATTGTTTTTCTAGTGCATACAAAGTATGGAAATTTCTTGAAGAAATGTATGATTTTCCTCTTACAGGTATGGAACAAACACAAGAATTGGAGAACATACAAGCTTGCACAAATTTTCAAGAAAGCTCCTCTCATGACGGATCCATGAAGTGCACATCAAGTGAAAGAGAAGAAGAAACACTATCTTCGGAAGAGGAGTGCCAAAAAGATGTCAAAGAAATGATATGTTCAAATCGCGTCTCTCCCGAAAGCAATGTAAGGAAATCAAATTCCATTTTTTGTACTTCTATCTCTACATTACAATTGCTTCAAACTACAAAGTGCAAAATTAAGAAATTAAAAAATGCTAATAAACATCTGCGCTTAGAAAATAAAAATTTAAAGACAAAAATCAATGAAGAATCAAATTCTAATTTATCTTCTTCTACCCATGGCTCCTTAGTTGAAAACATTACAACATGTATGGAATTTGATGATTTAAAAGAAAAATGCAAGGAACATGAAATGGAACTTCTTTTTATAAAAGAATAAAATGAAAGATTATGTTTAGAAAATTCATCCTTGAAAAATGAATGTGCTAAGTGTAAAGACTATACAATTAAAATTAAAGAGATGGATGAAACATTTGATGAATATAGAAATAACTATCAAAATCATATTGATTCAATTGTTTCCACTCTTAAAAATAGCACAATCGCTTATAATAAAACTAGACATAATTTGAAATTGAAGAATGATGAATTAAAAACAAAAATCAACTTACTTATGAAATTTATAAATAAAAATTCACAATATCAAGAAATACCTAAAAGCAAGTTGAATATGAATATAAATATTTTAACTAAGACAAATAATGGGAGTAAGAAACACAAAGTACTTATAAATCAAAGTCAAAATCACCACTATTTACAAAATCATGTTTTTCCCAACATAAAATTAATTGTTCACAAATTTCCTATAAACAATGTCTTATAAAATCATCATGGAAATTTGACAAATAAAAACAATATTAAACCAAGGTTTGAATGGAGGCCCAAAGTTAAAGATGAAACACTATCTACACTCAAAAGGGCCCATTCATCACTATCTCCCCAAAAGCAAACAAGTTGTATTTGGGTACCCAAAGGAACCGTCACACCCGGTCCTCTTTGGATACCTAAATCTCTCATTCATTAGTATCCAATCATTTACATGAAGTAGAAATCAACTAAAAATGAAATATCATTATTCTACTTCATGATATGCCTAACCTTCTTTTCCTTGTTTGTATATTTTCTTTTTGTTGAACCATCATGATATGATCACTTTATATAACTTGTGGTATGACTTTCCATATTAAACCAAAATTCATAAAAAAAATTCAAAGTGAATAAAGTTGAATAAAAAGTCATGTCATTTTTCAAGTGACCTACTTATCATTTTTATCCTTCTAAATCCATTTCCTAAAAGTCTTATAAAATTTGAAAACTAAATTTGTCATATGACATTTTTAAGACTAAATAAAATAATTGTCGAAATGGATTTAAAAGGTATTTTAGGGGAATTAGGCTAAATTTATAAAATGCGCAAGTTTTTGCTGGGTTACTTAATATATTTGCGTCATTTGTTTGCCTCTATCATGCTTAACCAAAATCTGAAAAATTGGAAGTTAAAATTCATAATAATTATGTGCTTTAAGAACAAATATAATGAAAAATTAATTTTACATAAAAGCCATAGTTTATAAATTGTTTTTCATAAGATAAATATTATAACACACTGTAGAAACAGTTCACAGAATAGATAAAAACAAAATAAAAGGAAAAGCATGATAACAGCTAACGCTGGGCACAAGTAGTAACGCCTGGTGTTAGATAATATTGTCCAAATACTAAGCAATGTTATTACAGAACTGAAAACCACCTTAAAATTGTCTACTTTCACTAAGTGAGTCTGATTCTCCAGTAGTTGAACTGCCTCGTTCCCTTGACCTTCGAGTACCGCGAGTCGAGCGAAGTGGCGGATCCTCCACGGGAACCTCCCAATCCCTTTCTTCTGCCGATGTCGGTTTCAACTTCAAGGCCCTGATCATGTATCACATCATTTTCTCGATCCATGACATTCTTCGTGTCACATTCTCTTTGAATTTTTCAAACGACTCCTGATGTTCCCAATTCGTCTCTCGAAGTGAAACACCTCGTTGTAAGGGTGGTCGTGAAGATGATGGTATATCTCGTGGTCGAGGGACTCGAAGGGTTGAAGTAGAATAAAGCTTAGGAATAAGATCATTAATGTAGTTACTCTTGATTATATACTCATACTTCCCCATCACCACCCGTTGTATAGGTCCTCCTAACGGAAGAGTGTTGAGTTGAGACCGTCTTGGATCCTTCAACTTAAAAGTATAATGAATCTGAGAAAGGATAAGATCACCAACATCAAAAAGTACTTCCTGCATTATATGATATGCCACTATGATCAATTGTGCAGTGATTTTCTTTGTGTCTCCAGACTTCAACATAATTGTATGTCGTAAAATATCCTGAATAAAAAATGCTTCCTCCCTAAGTGAAGAAACATCTGTAATTTGATCTTTTGTCT
Source organism: Dactylorhiza incarnata (assembly GCA_033032865.1). Taxonomy (NCBI): domain Eukaryota; kingdom Viridiplantae; phylum Streptophyta; class Magnoliopsida; order Asparagales; family Orchidaceae; genus Dactylorhiza; species Dactylorhiza incarnata. The sequence goes on from JAWHQI010000067.1 coordinate 2,564,148, forward strand.
CCTTCCCATGCAATACCAGATTTACTGGTGTCCAATCCCGTTCAGCTCTATACTTTTCTACCACATCTAAACGATAATCATTCTCTATTAACCCAAATTCATTCCGAAGATCGTCATGTGTGACTTGAATAACTTCAGACTGGATCATTGACATCACTCCTCCATGAAGCTCCATTTCTGACAGATCATACAAATTGTTATAAAACTCCCGAACAAAATCCGTAGAAAACCAATCATCAGAAATCACTGACAACACTCCTGATGCTGCTAGGAGATATTGAATATGTGCATGACGTGGAAGATCTATATGCAACACCATGCCTACACCAACAGTCGCCTTTTCAATCCCCACAAATGATTGATAAGACTCTTGTGGAGGACGGGACGAAGACTTTCTGGCACGGACACCATGCATACTGGAAGAAGCCATAACATGCATGAACTTTCAACACAACAACAATAAGCACAAAAATGATTTTTTTTAACGCCAGGCGCATGCTCTGGAACATTCTATCACTGCCAGTACACAATGCCAACCATCTGTAATAATTGTAACTTAAAAAATTGTTGAAAAACAAAAGGATAAATGAAAAGTCATCAATAAAAATCAAACTAACTAAAGAAGGTAAAACAAAGACTCATCTTTAAGAAGAATCTCAAAACCTCATTCTCAACTCAAAAACTTGCAAACCCTAGATCTCAAAATCCTAAAATCTATCACATACCATAATAATACACTTCAATACTTCAAAGGATTTCAATTTAGGGGTAGAGAAATGATTTAATCAAAAAATATGTGAAGAAAAACATCAATTTTACCTAGATCTGAGAGTGCTGGCGGCGAAACCTGGAGAAGACACGACCTGAAATGATGAGAAAAGAAAAGAACTCGGATTTAGGGCTTTTTATATAAAGCGAACTCAACGCCAGCGTTGACTTCAACGCCGACGTTATCCTCTTTTCTTATATAATTGCATGTTTCTCTGCTGGTCATCTATCTATGTACCATTATGACTACACCTTATTTACTCTTTCGTGAAAATAAAAATAAAAAATATTAAATAATATAAAATATGAAAATATTTTACAACCATCAAAATATGCTTAATTCAGCCTTCAAAACATATCAACTTTCTCTGAAATTTCTACCATATGATGGTCTATGTACATACTATCTAGGACAAAAGAAATTTTTTCAAAAATTCTCAAAAATCGAGTACTGTTTCGGCGTTAACTAGTTAACGCCATGCGTTAACTAGTTAACGCCAGGCGTTAGCTATTTTGGCCAAATTGGAATTCTGATTTTTCCTTCAATATTTGTGATATTTTTCTAATGAATTCTCTCAGTTTATTTTTCTTGATTTCAAAATTATGTTGTTCTTAATGTGTTAATTTTATTCTAAAATACAAAAAAAATTAAATATTTCAAAATGATCAAAAATATGCTTTTGTCATTTTTTGTTGTTTTAAATATTTACAAAATTATGGTTTGATTACTTGTCTTCACAAGAGCAAATATCTTAGTTATTTTGTTTCAAATGGTCAAAATTGATTAGGCATACACATTAAGATTCTCTTCAATGTCCAATTTTAATTTCAAATTTTCTAAACATTGTTTTTGTCATGCCTTGACCTTAATCTGATATGTGCAATGAAATAGTCTATAGATAATTGTGTAATGCTCTAAGTATGAGTAATGCTTTATGTCTATGATTGCCTAGCATGCCTCTAAGTATGAGTAATGCTTTATGTTAATCAATGAATTATCCACTCACTATTTTGGTAATCTACATGTGCTCATAATCTTAGTCTTGCATGATTGTGTAGTGCAATAGTTTTAACATATTAAGTTGTATGTCTAAATTACCTACACCATCTTTTAAAGATAAATTTCATGCACAATATAGAAGTGTTGTTTCAATAATATAGATGTTTGCAACAACAAATGAATTCGGAGACCTTCGGCCCAAAATAAAAAACTAAAATAAAAAGCCAAAGATAACTCCACCAAGCACTACTCACCCTCCTGATAAGTCTTAACGAGCATTGTGAGGTTGAGCAACTTGGAAAGAATTGTAAAGTGTCTTGTGCAAACATATTTCTTTCTATCACTTCTATTTGTACACCGGATCACTACAAATAAAAATCAATAAAATTGCTTATGTGATCCCCCAAGCACTACTTCGCTCCCTGATAATTCTTAATGAGCATCGTGTGGCCGAAGCACCTTGGTAGTTGTACGTATGTTTATGTGCTTTGAAATTTTATTCTAGATGTGATGTGTGAAAGTAATTATATGATTACAATCTTATTGTTGTTGCTACTATTTCACTATATATGTCACGTGTTTTGATTATTTCACTTGTATACTTTTATCAAAACACCTTTTGCACACATCATTGATTTTCATAAAGCTTCCACTCATGAGAATTGGATCCTAATGCAAACATTACATAATTCTCTAAAAACTTAAGTAAAAACACTAGATTGCAATGCATGATTTCTACAATGTTTTCTTTACTTGAAATACGAATTGGTTACATTGTAGTTATTATCTTTTTGAATATGTTAAATCATGCTTGCCTATTAGTTATGAAAATTTTCAAAGTTAAAATGCTCAAATGTGAAGAGTCTAGACATATTGTTGGAATGGTCAAATTATAACAAAAATACTTTGTTTTGTTTTCCGCATTCTCTATCTAGTCATGTATTTCGTTTACCATGTGTTTTCATGCTTATTCCTAAGGATTTGTCTTTCACTTGTACTTGTCAAACAATTTTGCATCTCTTTTAACAAGTGGTACAAACAAGTAATATTCTTCTTAAAAATTATTTTGACAAACAAGTGGTAGAATTCTTTTGGTAAAATCATGGAATGTTGTTCTTTCACGCTTATCATATATTTTTTCGCTGTGCTACTCTCTCCCTTAGCTCGATCATGACTTACTTTATGTTTACACAACACTCTTAATCCTCTCTTAGTTATGTCCCAACGTTTGTCTTCTTTATTCTAGTTGTGTTTCTCTCCACCCTCTTTTGCTAATAACAAAGGGGGAGAATAAAATGCTAAATCATCTTGATTAACGGAGTAGGGTTCACTAGATTAAGGGGGAGCATGTATCTAGTATATGAGAGTATACACTAAGGGGGAGCATTTGTGTAGGGGGAGCACTTTTAAATGATCTAAAATTCTTATCATTATCTTATAATTACTGAGTGTCATATATCTTTATAAAAACACAAATTCTTTATATATGAATCTGATTTATCTGTATTGGATTTGTTATTATCAAAAGGGGGAGATTGTTGGAACATGGTTTTCCACATCCCTTTGATTTGAGAATAATAAATTCTACTTGTATTTGATCTTGTTGCCATTGTGTTTTTAGCATGCAGGTTTGGACAGTTATGACACCAGGTTGCTGAAATAATGGTCTGGCACTAACCACAAGCTGAAGGATTAAAAGCTATTTAACGCCAGGCGTTAAGCTTAACGCTGGGCGTTAGCGCTAGACGAAATCGGCGTTCGACGAAATGCATACCACGACATTCGACAAAATGTACTCGACGAAATTTTCGTTCGACGAACTAGAAGCTGCGATCGACGAAATGAAGCCGCTGAGAACGGAAGCTGGGTTCAACGATCTTGTGTTCGACAAAATTTTGGTCGACGAATGATGAAGCCCGTTCGACGAAATGTGTTCGACGAAATTATCTGTTCAATGAATTGGGGTGCCAGCTGATTAAAAATGAAACTTAACGCCATGCGTTAGATCTTAACGCCGGGCGCTATCCATTTGACGAAAATGGCGTTCGACGAAGATGCTGTTTGGAGAAGATGGCACGTCTGATTAAAGAAAGAATCTCAACTCCAAGCGTTAGTCTTAACGCCAGGCATTAGTCTTAACGCCAGGCGCTATCCGATCGACGATTTTTGGCAAGGAGAAAGCAACCGTGATTGCAGGAGGAACATTAGGAATGATTTGCCCAACGCGTTAACCTTAACACCAGCATTGATATTGCCTAAAATAAAGCATTCCAAAAGTACAGAATCTCCTTCCTCTTCTGAAGATCCGAGCCATTAATATATTGTTATACATGGTCAACGCCAGGTGTTAGGACTTAACGCCGGCGTTAGCTCAAATTCTATAAATCAGAGGATTTTGTCTTCTCCGACTACTGATTGCCAAGAGCCCTATTCCAGCACTTCAGATACTTTGTGAGGGCCGTATTTCTAGAGAAACACATCTCCCACTCATATTTCAAAAGGAGGAATCAAAGGAGGCTTGGGTCAACACGCTAACACAATGCGAAGAACGCACGCTTGGACTTCAACGATCTTCAGCGATTCTTCGGCGTCTCCTTCAGATTACCTCATAGGGAGTTTCATATTTGTATTTTGTCCTTTATTTCATCTTTTGTTCGGTAGTGGAATTCGCCACACAGCGACTAGGTCTGGGTAGGACTTATGGAGGAATTTGCCTCGTGTTGGCGATTGGGTCTAGGGAGTAGATCTAGGGGGAGCTCGAGGCCTTTCTGGGGATAGGAAGGCTAGAGCAGCTTGAGGCCGTATCTGGGGAGAGAAAGGCTAAAGCCAACCGGTTCGTGGGGATACGAGTCGTTATAGAAAACAAAAAGGGTTTTCATATTATTCGCTTCGATTTCTAGCGTCATTGAAATCAGATTTTGTAATCAATTTTATAAATGATAATCATGTCTTTTCTTGTTTAATAAAATTGATTTCATTTCTAATTTCATTATCTCTTTACTTTTGATTTAACTTCGACCAAAATATCAAAAGTTTTCTATTAAAGTGTAAAGTTTTTAAAACCCTTATTCACCCCCCCTCTAAGGGCGCCTACAGATCCAACAAAAAGTGTAAACATTTTCAGCAAGTATATGTTCTTCTTCAATGAATAGACCAAATGCACCTTCTTAATTTAAAGTCATCATAAAATTTATTGTACATTGTACGCGTGTACAACTTCGAAACTTGTTTCAAAATTAGATAATTTCGTACATCAACATGTGTAGCCCCTTGTTTGCATCTAAAATCTTCTTCTTTCTCTTTATCACGACAATTGCTAACTATTTTTTCCATTTGATTGAAACAATCAACTAAGGTGGACGTCGACTTTGTGATGGCATGACATACATTATTTATGGGCTCACTCCTTTGTGTGGACAAAATGCCATGATTAAGAACACCCTTATTAAAAGTTGTGGCCCACTTTTGCCTTATATTGTATAGGTCGTTCAACCACCTATTATCTTGTAGGTTTCCACGAACAATCATCGAACTCCAGTTGACTTCAATTTCTTCAACCGTATCACATTTGCTCAAACATTTGTAAAATAAAGATCTTATGTCATGCTCAAACATTTGTAAAATAAAGATCTTATGTCATGATCCACATTGAATGAATGAACCTTAGTGGGAGCTTTTTTAACTATATGCCACTGACATAATCGATGACGGCTCTTACACAAAACTCTCTCAATGGCTACAACCATTGCTTGATCTTGATCAGTATAGATTGCTAAGGGTTGCTTACCGGATACAAATTTTAAAAATGGTTGAAAGAGTCATGTAAATGATTCTATGGTTTCTTCATCTATAAAACAATAGCAATTACGACATTCTGCCAATGATGATTAACTGCAACAAAGGGTGCACATACAAGATTATATCTATCCATTCTATATGTTGTGTCGAATATTAGCACATCGCTAAAACACTCGTAATCTATTTTGCCAGGGCCATCTATCCATAGAAAATTTGTCAACCTATTCAGATCATCCACTTGAACGTCAAAAGAAAACATGTTATTCGATACTTGTCGTTCCTTAAGCAGTTCTATAGATTTGCGGCGTCGCCTCCATCGATTTTTGATTTTCTGTGCTTACCAATAAAATTATATGCGTCTGATTTAATAAATCCCAGATTCTGGGAACTGCCAACTTCATCAGCTAGATAACAATAAGCATCAGAAGTTCTGATACCCGCTTCCGACATTGACTTTAAAACATTACCACTCTCCACCGCAACATCCCTATGTGATTGGAGCAGATGTTGCTCATTTTTAGAAGCAACTGGATGGTTATGTTCCTCCACAAATTTGCCAACTGTCAAATATTTGTCTTCTCTATCGGCATTGCAAATAATAACTGCGGGACAATTAGTTCTAGTCTCTAAACGTCGAAATTTGAAATGTGATGATGGAATCTTATCCACTTTTTTTAATCCAGCCCTGAAGCAGCAATATTCACGCGCCTTAAGAGTTTTTGTGCCAGACCAGCATATTCTATGCTCTTTACGAACGCTAAAACCAATTATACATGCATACGCACAATACATCTCGTAGGCGTCAACTTCACTATCGGCCACTGTAAATACATAATTGTTTGTTCTGCTTGTAACCTACCAAAAAAATTGATATGATATTACGTAAAAATGAAATTTAATCATCTTGGAAATCAAATTTGATCTCCATGACAATAAAATTTGATCTCCATGGAAATCAAATTTGATTTCTATGGAGACTTAATTCGATCTCCAAGACAATCGTCTTCTACAAAGATGGTAAATGAACCCAAAAGTAAAAGATGTCGATTGCTACCAGGGAAGTGAAGTTTGGGAATCTAAATGCATATACAACAACAACAACAATAAATATTGATAAATCCAGAAACAATACCCGCTCTTCCATTTAAGAGCTCTGCGAACACGCGAAAAACTGAGAAGAAATTGTCAAGTATGAGAGTTCAGTTGCTTTCAGAATAAATGAAAAGCTTGGGAGGAGAAAAGAAAATGGCGGAATATAACAGAGCATGGAGAAAAGAAAATGGCAGAGTATAACAGAGCATCTATTGATTTTTTTTGTCGCGCGGTTTGTCTTTGGTGCCAAATACCTAATACGCGAGATTTCACCATGTGTCAACACACCATTTAATCTGGACCAAGATTTTGAAATGGGACACAGATTGAAACTTTCGCCATGGACACAATCCTTTGGTTCCTCCCCCAGTTGTGTATAGCCCGATCGACATCCGCTCCATGCGATAGCTAGGGTTACGATATCTCCTTGCGGTTGTGATCCCTCCTTCCTCCGGCGAACCTCGATCCCTCCTCCCTCCAGTGACCCTCGATCTCTCCTCCCTCCAGCGACTAGGATTGATGGGGTTCCCCAAAATGTATCCGGTCGAACCCATGATTTTCTGCCACGATCTCGACCGGCTTGTCGATGTAATTCCAACGGGCCCACTCTCGTGTAATTCTGAGTCACTTGGATTCTCCAAATGGATACCGGAGCCCACACGTGCCCACTATCCGCACCCCCATCATGGGGTCAAAGTCAACCCCACCATGAAGGAAGTGGAGAGACCAGCTCAACAACCGCCAACCGGACTGCACCACCGCAGTGCGGTCAGGGCGCCTATCACAACCCATATTTTCTCAGCAATTAGAAATATCAGAGTGAGAGAAAATACGCGTCAAGATGTCACGTCTTGCAGGAGACAACTACAGGCACTCAGGCGAGAACCTACCTCTTATTTATTACAAAACATGTTTACATGATGATTCATTACTTGAAATCATTTATTAGGTTTGGGGTAAGAACTGTGTCTCTCAGTTCGTAGATCAACTAGTACACAGAAGAAAGTATATATGTATTTGCAACGGGAAAAATACTTGGTTTAGTTCAATTAAGGTCATATATGCATGTGATGCCTGGACATAAAGGAAGTGATATGCATATATCTAGATTTAGATTAGGTATGAAGATACATTTACGTGACTTTAAATATCAAGGTTTGACCTATGAAAGATGCAATGAGGATGAAAGAAAAATTATTTTATAACTATAATGCACCTAGGCATAAAGCATTCCCAGAGAGCAAGTCACACGAGATCGAAAAGTAGTGGCAATAACTAGCAAGTAAACTACAATGTAACAACAAGAGGCACAATGGGCGTCAACAACCTGACACCAACTCATTGGCTTCAAACTAGCATGTCTGAACTCAAGAAGAAATCTAACTACCACTACCTCACAGCAGCGGGGTAAGACATCAGCTACAACTCCCAAGGTCTCCAAGCTACACCTCTAACCGCTACGGCTCTGAACCTGAGGCATTCAATAAAAACAAAGAATGCCTCAGCAAGGAAAGTACAAATGGAAGAAAAACATAGATGTCCTGTGAAACAAGGTAATAATAAGGCAAAAAAGGGTACCAACCCAAGCCAAACTTACAGAGAAGGAGCCCCAAAACATAGAGCTAAACAACGCACCGAGTGCACAATTACCTTTAGAAATACAAACAAATTCATTAATTTTGTCAATTCCATTTAAGAGGCGGATCAGCTCAAATTAAACGGGTGGTGGTCCTTTATCCTCTGCCTACCCAAAAACCAATACCAGGTGGTGGTCCTTTATCCACTACCACCTAAACACGACCTACAGGACCACATGCCAAGCCTGTTGTTCATGCCCCTTAGAATGGCCACCGTGCAAGGCTACAAAAAATTCCCCTCTGCCCCCCAAACACGGCCCACAAGACCACATGCCAAGCCTGCTGTTCATGTCCCTTGTAATGGCCACCGTGCAAGGCTAAAGGCAATAGTTCTCATTAATTAAATTTAATTATGGCACGAGACTTAGCCCGAGGAACAACACCAGGATACCTTAAGAATAGGGTCACAAATAAATCAAACACCGCCCAAGACATTACATAAGAGCCTAGATATTTCACACAAACACACGTGCATAATGATATAAGCATGAGTGGTTCATAATCCAGGACACCGTAAAGGCATTGACAACAACCCGGAACACATTTGAGGGCACAATATTTAATATGAAAGGAGAAGTCCAAGGCATAGATCAAGGATTTGGAACTTGGGACTTTGGGGTTTCTCAAGAAGTAACCTATTTTTTTCGAGATATCAGAGGGGGCAAGGATCTGACTTTTCTCGAAAACTCGGAGTATTTCTCGAGAAATCGAAGGAACAGAAATCCTTGGGAAAACTAGGCTTCACGGGAAAAATTCTGGATTTCTCGAGTAAGAATTTGCATTTCTCGAGACATAGAAGGACTTCTCGAGAAAGGGGGTTGGGCGTCTCGGGAAACAAGGGTAGGTTCTCTCGAGATCAAGACTAAGGTTTTCTCGAGAGCAAGAGGGATTCTCGAGCACTGGAGTCGAAATATCCCTAGTAACAGGGAGCTTCTCGAGTGTTGACAGAGGGTTCTCGAGAAATACAGGGACTTCTCGAGTAAGGAACGTAGGGGTTTCTCGAGTAAGGGACACATGGATTTCTTGAGTAAGGGACACAGGGATTTCTCGAGTAAGGGACACAAGGATTTCTCGAGCCTGGCAGAAATTTCTAGGCAGCAGCTGACCATTGGAAGTATGATAAAGCTTTAGACCATTCCGTTGAACATTAAGGGGGATCCAAAAAATTTGTCTAATAGGGCAAATTACTCGCACACCACATGCTAAACAGTACGACCATTACTCAAAACAGGAAGTAACTCCATAAGAGAGGAGAGGGAGAACCACTTGCCTTAAACCTTTCAAAACACGAATCCCTTTCTCCAAAAGCTATGGATCGACCAAGAACTCACCCGAGAAAAAAAAACCTAAAACCTTCCGTGCCAAAAAGAGGAGTTAGGGCACTACCTTGACTCCAAAAATCCCAAGAAAAAGGAAAATCTTACCACTAGAACGAAGATCTCGCTGAGATCTTTCCGATTCTACTCTCCGTTTACGATTTTGTCTACTACAACTCTCGATTCGCCGGCCGGAAGAAGTTCCCGACATGCCTCTCTCGTTCTCACAAGAATTCTGGTTCGGCTCTTTGGAGAAGAAGAAGAATAGGGTTTGGAAATTTTGGTATTTATATTAAAACCCTAATTTCTCGTTTAAATCAATTAAATAATCTCTCATTCTATTTAAACTACGAGGACGACTAAATCACCTCAGATTTTCATAAAATTCGTACCTAAACTAGAAATCGACGCTATGAATCCAACGGTGAGGTCAGAAACCAATTCATATGAGCCAAACTCGAGATCAAAATTCCCTAAGCTGAAATCTCAATTATTACTAAAAAATCCCCCGAGTTTTCTCCTTAATTCGAAATGTCGCGAAATCTCGCACGCGCGACCTAAATTAAATCCATTATTTAAGTTAAGGCTCAAAATTAACACCGGCGAGTCGACGTAACGCCCTTACGCCAAAATTACATCACAGCGGGCACGCAAATAATCAACGAAAAACCAGTGGCGTTATAGTCACTCCCCCTAAAAGGAAGTTTTGTCCCGAAACTTGAAATCCCACGATCACGAAAGATACATAAAATCCAAAGATTACCAGACGGGAGATTTACCCAAAATCTAGGAGAAGAGACCAGGATGAGTCTCTCTCATGGCAGACTCCAGTTCCCAAGTTGTGCTCTCGACGTCCTGATTTCTCCAAAGAACTTTAACCATCGGGATCTGTTGGGGAAATGATTTATCTTAACCCCTAGAAATGAGTAGAATATGTATTCTCAGAGTGAAAAATTAGCTTAAGTAAATATGCGTCGAACAGTAATCGACGCAACGTCGAAGTGAAGTCGACGTACCTCTCAGAATGAGTCGAAGTAACTCTAAACAGAATTCGACGTAACCAAAGTCGACATAACTCTGATTTCTAGTCGACGCACCCAGTAAAGTCGACGCTCCTTCCATATTTTCTTCTCGACGTCTAGCCAGGCTGAAATCGATGCTTACGTCAAATAGTAATCGACGCAAGTAGATTTCTGTGACAGATTCAAAAACTCGCCAGATCTCTTTCCTTCTTTTTGTAGATCTGAATTTTATGGAATTATATTATTCTTTTCTAGCCGTTCTGAATCATTCTTTCCTTCTAAATGATTCTTGGCTAATTTGATTAAGATTATTATGGACATTATTTGAAAATAGAATGATTTCTTTCCTTCTACAGATATAATGATTATGGAAACTTTTCTTTCTCTGACTGCTAATTGATTATTCTCCTATAGAAATATTTTTGAATAAACAGAGCTATAAATACAGAAGGAGGTCGGCAAAGAATAAGCAGAAGTGATCCACTCCATTTCTGAAAAAGAGGAAAAGCTCCCAAGAGAGAATAGAAAATTGAGAAAAGTGAAAGAGTGCTGCAGCAAGAAAAAACCTTCTTCTTCTTCTACTACCTTCTGAAGTCATACTGCTGTAAATTTCTGAAAGCTCTCACTGAAAGAGAGAAAGGCCTACAATCTCCTTCTCACTATAGAAGAGAGATTTCATTCACTATACTTGTGTTCTAATCTTCTTGCTAGGAAGAAGATTCTTTCTTACTTCAATTGTTTTTCTTCTACTTCTCCTTCTTATTCTTATTCCATTTTCAAATTGTGTAAAAGAGTTTTAAGAATCTCTCTTCAAAAAATTCAGTTATAGTGGTTCTAAGAGTCTCCTTATCAAAAGACTCAGGCTGGTTCTAAGAGTCTTCTTATCAAAAGACTCAGTGCAAGATAGTGAATTTCTACCAAGGGGGTAGAAGAGTGGACTACCAAAGTTTGGGGAACCACTATATTTCTTTGTGTTGTGCTGTGTTTTTCTTTTTGCTATTTCTTTCTTTATTTGCTTAATTCTTGTTGGTGTGTGGGAAGCTTAAATCTGTGAATATTACACTTATATATATTTATTAACTTTGCACAAAATATTTTTAAATCTCTATTCACCCCCTTCTAGAGAATTCTAGTGAGGTTAACTGTGCACTTTCAATTGGTATCAAAGCGAGGTTGATCAAAAAGGGGTAACTCCTTGATCAAAAAGATCCTACCTAATATATATATATATATTTCTAAAAACTTTTTATGGCACAAATCAAAGATTATGCTTCCACCAGACCACCAATGTGCAATCTTGAAAAGTTTGCACTTTGGAAAACAAGAATTAAGATCTATATGAATTCTATTGATGAAGAATTATTTAATGTTATTTTGACAGGTCCTCCCAAGCCTTATAGAAAGGACTCAAGTGGTAAAGTGACTCAAACACTTGTCCCAAGGGCTGAGTGGACAGATGATGAGAAGAAGGCAAGAGCATATGATGCAACAGCTGTGAACATTCTTGTCTCAACCCTCTCAGATGAAATCTTTCAAAGGGTTGTTGACTGTGAATCAGCCAAAGAAATTTGGGAGGCTCTTACAAAGATGGTAGAAGGAAGTGCTGATGAAAGGAAAGATAGGAAGGCTCTATTGATCTCCCAATATGAGAATTTCCAAAAGAAGAACGAAGAAAGCATATCTGAGATGTATGAGAGATTCAGTCTGATCAGCAATCAATTAAGGAACTTGGATAGAGAGATATCTCTCACAGAGATCAATGACAAACTATTAATGAGTCTCCCAAGTTCATGGGACTCAAGAATATGGGCAATAAGAGATACAAGAGGACAAAAGGAAATCTCAACAGATGCCCTCTTAGGAAAACTCAAATCCTATGAGCAACTACTGAAAACTAGAGAAGAGAAGGAAAGAAGGGAAAACACTCCAACCTCTTCAAAAGATAGAAACATTGCATTAAAGCAACAGAAGAAGAAACCCCTGTTACTGAAGAAGAATTATTCAGTCTCCTGGCCAGAATATTCAAGAAATGGGTCAGGACAGATGGGTCTAAAAGAAGAGAGTCAAAAGCAAGCTATGATAAGACTCCCACTAAAGAAATTGTTTGTTATTCCTGCAGGAAAACTGGACATATTGCCCCAGAATGTCCAGAAAATGCCGAGAAAAAGAAAGATCTGAAAAAGAAAGATCTCAAGAAAAAAGGGAAGAAGAAAGAAAGAGGCTTCATTGCAGAAGCTTGGAGTGAAACAGATTCTGAGGACAGCACCTCATCTAAAAGTGACAATGAAGAGTCTAAGCAAGAAGACCTATGCTTAATGGCTCTTGAAAGCTCAAAGGAAGAATATGCTGTAAATCATGGAGTGAAACAGGATCAGAAGGAAGCATCTCTTCTGAAGATGAAAAAGAAAATTCAACAACAAAAGCAAATAGCCTTATTCTCATAGAGGAATCTGAGGATAAGGAAGAGGTAAGCATTTTTGATGAAATAGATTTTCTATGTGATGATTTCAAAAATGATTTTAAAGGATTCTGTTTAGATCAACTAAAAGCTAAACAAGAAATTAAGGATCTATAAGAACAAATTAATATGAGAAATATAGAGGATACATGTTCAAAAAATTATGAACTAAGGTGTAAAATCTATTAAACAGAAAAGGAAATAGAAAGTGCTAAAATAGAAAATCAACTCCTTAAGAATAAGGTATCCCAGACAAAAGCTTTTGAAGAATCTATAAAAGTCAGAAGCCAAACACTTAAAGAAATCACTAAAAAACAAATAATAAGACATATGAATCTGGGGCTAGGGGCTGATCCTTCAACCAGTTCAATACCATCTACCAAACCTTCTTGGATGAGCCCTGTTAAATTTACTAAACCCATCAAATCAACAAACTTAGAAGAAGACTCACAAAATAAAGAAAACTTCACCCTCAAGGAGACAAACCATTTTGATGAATCATCATCATACCATTTAGAAGAAGACGAACAAATTCATTCTGAGAAGGCAACTAGGCCAAAAGAAACAATTCATAAAGAAATAAATCTCCCACCAGAAAAAGGGAAAAATAAAATCTGTAAAGACACATTTGCGTCGATTTCATATCGACGCATGAATGATAGTACGTCGAACTTTACTCGACGCAATCTCTCAGAAACTTCGACCTCAAATCAACGCATGAATAAAATTGCGTCGACTTATAATCGACGCAACTACTTCCATGCATCGATTCCAGATCGACGCATTCTAGAGAAAGCCCCGAATATAAATCGACGCAACTCTCAACATATGTCGAATACCTATCGACGCATAAATTCTCAGAGTAACTTAAATTCAGGACATGTCTATCCTTCAAAAATTGTCTATCTTAACTCTCATTTATAACCCATTCATCCTAATCAAAATTTCTATCCAAATCAAAACTTCTATCCTAATCTAAACTTCCATCCTAAACAACAATTTTATCCTAATCAACACTTCTATCCCTCTTTAAACTCAAATTACCATAATCTAAAGACAAACAGGTGTTATATCTGTAATAAAACAGGCCACATTGCCAAACAATGTTGGCATAATCAATTCAATAATGTATAAAATTAGTTCAAGGCTGACTTAGAAAACCATAGGATTAGGAAGTAATAATCTCTCAAGAAAAACCTAGAATTTTCAGAAAAATAAAAGTCACGTCGATTTCTTGATCGACGCATCATCAAAAGTGTTAAAACCGACGCATACATCGACTTCCACTCGACGCAATGTCAACTTCATGAAAAAGAGCGGCAATACTAAAATATTTTCGGTCACATCTACTGTAGTACCGAATAAACCTCGAGTTGTGTCTCGTTTCGACGTTTCACCTGACTTAAATAAACTCTTCAGTTAGAAATCTGCACGCTCTCTGGATCTCTCATCCTTCTCACTTCTCAGTCTAGCCATCTCTTTCTCTCTCTTTCACTGAACAAAATGGCTCCCAAGATAAACTCTGGTTTCGATATTGATCTTGATTCCTTCTAAGCCGCCGCCGAAAACTACAAGAGCATCATAGCTCTTTTCACTGAAGCCAGTCTAAACAAACTCATTTCAACAAGATGCAGACTCTTGGAAATAGAACTCACTGAGTTGATGAATCATGTTCAGATATTTGAACAAGGAGAGATTACAGGAACAATCCATGAAACACCTGTCTCAATCTCTGCAGAACATCTTAGGGACTCCTTTGATCTTCCATCAGGTACACACCAACACTATCCTTGTTCAAATAAAAAAGGGAAAGCAAATTATTTTCTAAGAGTAGCTAAATGAATCTCCTTATCATGTAGTGAACCTGTGGAACTCACCCCTGAGGAAATCAAAAACTTATTAATCACCATGAAATTCTCCAGAGATAGACCAATCAACTTGAAGAAAATAGACTTCTCTGATGAATATAGGCTCTTGGCAGACATAGTAGGAAAAATACTACTATGCAAAATCTCTGCCCATGATGCAGTGCCCAAGCAGCAACTGAACATTATGGGGGCCCTTGTACTGAAAAAGAAGATAGACTGGGCCAGCTGCTTACTGAAGATGATAGGCTACAAATATTCTCATAAAGAGAATGCCTACATGAGGATCATGAGTCAGGTACTCCTTCACTCCTTCCCTGACCTATGTAGGTCAAAAGGAATTCTCATTCCTCCTGGAAAAAGGATGTCCATAACCCTCTTTTCAAAATGGACCAGGCAAATCCCCAAGCGTGGTTCCATTCCTGAAAGGACTCCCTCTCCTCCTAATTCTCCTGTGCATCCATATTCACCTCCTCCTCCTCCACATACAGACATCTCTTCCCTACCAACATCATCCACACCAATAGTTTCCACTACCCTCACACCTCCTACCTTAACTACATCTTCACATACACCAATTCAATCACCACCTCTTCCTCCTCCTACTGTCACATCCTCTCTACCTACATCATCTCCCATACCTCATATATCAACAATCACTTCTCCACCTTCATCCCCTCCACCAACACACCCTGAACCATCTCCATCCACTGAAACTCTCATCACTCAGTGTATCCAGTCAGCAGCCTAAAGATTTCAAGAAATGCTGGATGGACACTGTCTTCAAATTCACTCCTCTATCAGGCACATGCAAACCCAGTTGGATGGGGTAAATGACTCTGTGCAAGTACTCAAAACCTCTATGTCTTCATCTAAGGTTGCAAAATCATTCTTAACCTCCTTGGCTAAGAAGGTCAAGAAGGGGGAGAAGTTAGATGAAGAGTGTTGGATTGGTAGGCGCCCTTAAAGGGGGGGGGGGGTGAATAAGGGTTTAAAAAACTTTTACTTATATTTTATAATACTTGAAATAATAAGGGATCAAAATAGTGATTTTGTATAACGATCTAAATTGTTTTATAATGAAAGAGAGGATAATAAACAATTTAGAGAAATGAAGAACAAATCATTTTTATTCCACCAAAAGAGACATGATTTACTATTAATAACAATGATCACAAAACTAGATTTCTATGACGCAAGAAATCGAAGGCGAATAATAAAACTCTTTTTGTTTTCTATACTGACTCGTATCCCTACGAACCGGTTGGCTTTAGCCGATCCTTCCCCGGATACGGCCTCAAGCCGCTCTAGCCAACCCTTCCCCGGATATGGCCTCGAGCACCCCCTAGACCTACTCCCGAGACCTAGTTGCCAACACGAGGCAAATTTCAGCCCTAAGTCCTACCCAGACCTAGTCGCCAACACGAGGCAAATTTACTAAACGATTACAGAAAAGATGTGAAATAAAAAGACAATAATGTAAAAACTCCCTCTATGTGGATCTCTTGGAGAAGTAGACGAAGACGCAGAGTATGATCATAGTCGATGCGGTCTTTCGTCACGATGATGACGCGTGTTGAAATCTTCTCCACAGATCTCCTTAAGCCTTTATGGATTTGTGGTAGTATCTCTCTGAACCTTCCTCTCTATGCTGTGGCACGAAGCTCTGGAATACTAGATCTCAAGAGGATGATGAAGACGGATCAAAGGGGTCCTTTATATAGCCTTCGCGCTAGCGCCGGCGCTATCGCTACCGCTGGCGCTATCCCCGATTAGGAGGTTTTGCAAGGCAGAATCTTCAATCCGAGGAAACAATTCCCCCTTGCCTTCAGTGTGCGTCGCTACCGCCTGCGCTAGTAGCTACCGCCAGCGCTATCCCATATTAGGACACATTCTGCGCGGCAGAATCTCCAATTTGCGGCAACATTGCTCTTATGCCTTCTGTGCTCCGCGCTACCGCCAGCGCTATCAGCTACCGCCAGGCGTTATCGCCTTCTATATTTGCTCCGAAATTGGGCTGATCATCGCTAGCGCCAGGCGCTAAGTGCTACCGCCGACGCTAGTGGGCATGTTGGAATTCTGGCCTCAATTTTGGGGACAATCATCATATGTACTCCTTGAGTCATGTGGACCTAGTTAACCTGCACACTTAAACACACAAGATCAAATACACATAGGATTTATTATTCTCAAACCTAGGAGATGCCGAAGACCATGTTCCAACAAACTCCCCCTTTTGATAATAACAAATCCATTAATGATAAATCAAAGCATTAATATATATAAGCATGAAGAAACATACATGTGTGTGTCTGTGAGTGATGACTTAGGATAATTGTCGATTTTAGCATATAGAATTGCTCCCCCTAAATGCATGCTCCCCCTAAGTGAATGTTCTCCTAATATGTAACTATCAACTTAATTAAGCATGGTAGTTTCTATTTTGATAGCGGAATAATATTTATCATGTTAGTTCTCCCCCTTTTGTTATTAGCAAAAGTGGGTAAGGAGACACCACTTAAAAGTTGAAGATAAAAGCATGATCGAGCTTGTAGAGAAGGAAATGATAAGGAGTTTTAGAATACTTTTCATTTAAATAGATCAGAGTTTGTAGCATAAACAAAATGTAATGATTTCCAAGTAACTAAACTACCCAGACAATATGTCTACACCCTAGCCCCGTACTAAATGACGGATGGGCATGAGGAGCTGCATACATGCCATAGGTTGGGGTGTTAGTCCCATATGCAAACACTAGACACAACTTAACCTAGCACTCTTTCCCCCTAGTGCCTCGCAAGGCCCCACTGGAACCCTCCCCGGTTAAGGACAAGACATGACTAGAGATAAAGGTTATCTAATGTCTACAACCCTACGCCCCCGCTATGGTGAGAAATGAAGTCATGGATAATAATTATTGGAAACATTAAGCATTTAAATCTAATGACATAGCCTATGGATTTATATTTTTATTTGAAGTTATGAAAACACTCACATAGCTATTTTGAAATCCATTCATAAATCAGAATTTTAGCATAACAATATTTTCATAGAAATAAATCAGAGTTTTTAGCAAAAAGAAAATATTCAAGTGTAGAGTAACTAATATAAAATCTACCAAGCAAGTCTACCATTTGTTGAAAGAAAGGAATTTTGGTATTTTAAGACTTTGATATAGGCATGAGAGCGCAAGGTAGAAATATATGGTGACGATGCAGAAGACTTATAGAAATACAAGAAACATCTTATTGTAATGATGATCCAAGAAAAATATATGAGTTAAATTTCAAAAAGAAGATGTTGTTGTAAATCATTTTTCAATTAAAATCTTTAAGTTTGACAATAAAGGAACCAAGCATAAAATAATGTTATCAGAAAGAGATTACTACAATGTTACTTTAATTCATAATTTCAAAACATACCAAACATTGTAGAAAACATGCTAGGTTATCTAGTGCATTTTATAAGTAGAGAGTAGTATAAAATTAGCATTAGGATCCAATACTCATGAGAAGAAGTGTTATGGAAGATAATGATGTGCACATAAGTGTATTCTGAATAGAATAAACAAATGTTTTAATCAAAAATACAAGTAATATGTAAAGTAAAGAGCACAATAAAACACAAATAATTTTACTTCCACAAACTTCAATGCACAAAAAAAATGTACAACTACCAAGGTGCTCTGCACACACAATGCTCATTAAGACTTATCAGGGTGCAAAGTAGTGCTTGGGGGATCACATAATTTTATTCTTCAATATTGTTTTTTTTATTGTGATCCGGTGTACTTAAGAATAAGTGGTTTTTTATTTTGAAAGAAAGTTATGGTTTGCACAAGATACTTTACTATTCTTTCTAAGGTGCTCAACCTCACAACGCTTATTAAGACTTATCAGGAGGTTCAAGTAGTGTTTGGTGGAGTTATCTTTGTCACTTTATTTTATGATTTTTGTTTTGTACAAAGTTCTCCGAATACACTTGTTTTGCAAACCAATATAATTTATGAGAAAGATAACCACTTTTCTTAACTTTTAAAAGGTCAAATAAAGGAGTGTAGGTAAGATACTTGTGCAATTTTAATTTATTGTACTAATACATAACATACACAAGCATTCTTAGATTAATCACATATGTAGACAATGCCAAAATAAGTGAGTGAATAAAGATCATTATCAAACATAAAACATTTACTCATACTTAGAGGCATGCTAAGCTTGGTTCTACACAACCTTCAATATAATTGATGCACATATTAATAGATATATCAAAGCATGATGAAAGCAATGTTCAAAGTAGTTTGAAAAGATAAATTGCAACATTATAGAAGTTCAAAATAATAGATTAAATCATGCTTGATTTTCTCAATGATTTCCATACAGTATTTTTGATAATTTAAAGTTTGAACTCGTAAGATTGATCTTGGACTTCCCGAGGACTACCTTGTGAGAGGTTCGCCCGGTACTAGGTGATGTGATGGGATGATAGCCCAAATCACCCTTTCGTAAGATACATGTAAATAGAAAAGTTAAGTTCAAAATAATATTTTTTGATATAATTTTTTTGTTTTATATTTTTGTAATTGATTTTTGCTTTTAAACATAGAATTTAAACAAATAACAAAAAAAAAAACAAGAAGGCAAAACATATTTTTTTTGTAATTTGGCTTTTGTATTTTTGTATTTGATTTTTTCAAAAATATAATAAAAGCAAAAGTGCAGAAATGAATAGTACACATAGATTAATATATTTTTGGGATTTTTCAAAATTTTAAAAATACAGAAAAACACATAGGTGTGCTAACGCCGGCGTTAGTGCTAGTGCGGGAAACAGTACATGATTTTTTTTTATTTTGAAAATTTTAATTGTTGATCTTGATTAAGTGTCTCAATAGTAGTTTCATGCTGAAATTTCAGAATTTTAGGAGATGTCTAGATAGTCCAAATTGCATGAAACATTAGCAATTTTGTATATGACTTTTCAAAATAAACTTTGCAAGTGATATATTTTATTATATCTCCATTTTAATTTTTTTAAGGCTTATATTTATCAATCTAATGTAGTTTGACAATGATAGGAAATGTAAGCACGAGAAGACACGAATGATAAAATCAAATATGCATGATTTTAGTGATTAAAAATAATGTTCATGCACAAGAATATCTTGGATAAGCCCTAGATGAGAATACCCAGCCTGTATATCTTGGTAAACATATAAAGCCTAACATAGACACGATAATTCTTTAGGTGGCAATGTCAGAATGATAAGTTTGAGATTAATGTTATACCAAGGTTTGATAGTGTTTCAACTTATAGACCTAGAATGGAGTGACGATTCTATTTGATTTGATATCAAGATGATTCAAAGGTCTAAACTAGAAATAAATCACAATATACACCAACCATTATAATATCAATTGTCATCAGTTAATATATCAATTATAATTCACATAAATATGATAGAAATAATTATTTTTAGAAGACTTTTGATATGACTTATGATGTTAGAGAATTTTAGCAAAGGACATCAATATATAATAATGGTGTTTGTGAATTCAATATTCATTATGAAGATAAATTCTTTCAATACATTTTAGTGATTTTCCTTTAATTAAGAATTTTGAATATATATATGTGATTTTTGATAGGTGAACAATAGTAATGGTTTAGATCATGTTTGACATCAAGGAGTGAACACAATATAATTTTTTGTTGTGAACAATGACAACCATATTGAAAGTTGAGCTTTTATTTAGATCTTGAATTTTCTTTTAGATCAAGTTATTTCACTAAACCACTTGTTGGTGAAGGCTAAGAATCTTAATAGCCTAATAACCGGATTTAATTTGAAATATCTTATAGCAAATTTAGAGTTTGATTCATATGGATAATATAAGATATTTAGAAGCAATGAATATAAGAATAAAAGATAGGTCATCAAAATAAAATATGATTTTGAATTTTGATCAATTTGATTTTATAAACATATTAAGCTTTTAAGAGATAAAATCATATTTTTAATACTGTATAGGATGACCATGACATGATAGTTCAAAAGAAATAGGAAAACAAGAAAAATTAAAAGACATGAAAGCATATCATGAAGTAGAACTTTGTATATTTCATTTTGAAAGGATTCTACTTCATGCAATTGATGATACCTAATGAATAAGAGTTTTAGGTATCCAAAGGGGACCATGAGGGATGGTTCCTTTGGGTACCCAAATATAGCGAGATGGCTTTTGGGGAGACAAGTACGAATGGACCCTTTCAAGTGGAGTTAATGTTTCATCTTTAATTTTGGGTCTCCACTCATACTTAGGTTTAATATTATAATTTGCATTAAATTTCCATATTCATTAAACTTAGGCTTAAAATAATGATGACATTTGAAATCATTTTTCATAGGAAATTTTTGCATATTTGATTTTACTTTAGGAGATACATAATTTTGTAAATAATGGTGATTTTGATTTAGATTAACAAATGCTTTATGTTCCTTACTCCCATTATTAAACTTAGTTAAAATGTTCATATTCATATTCAACTTGTTTTTAGATATAGTTTGATATTGTGAATTTGTATTTACAATTTTCATAAGCAAGTTGATTTTTGATTTTAATTCATCATTTTTAATCTTTAAATTATGTCTAGCTTTATTATAAGCGATTGTGCTATTTTTAAGAGTGGAAACAATTGAATTAATATGATCTTGATAGTTGTTTCTATATTCATCAAATGTTTCATCCATTTCTTTAATTTCAATTTTATATTCTTTACACTTAGCACAATCATTTATGAAAGATGAGTTTTCTAAAGATAATTTTTCATTTTGTTCTTTTACGATTAATAGTTCTTTTTCAAGTCCCTTGTATTTTTCTTTTAAATTATCAAATTCTAAACAAGGTGTAATAGTTTTATTCAAAGAGACATGGGTAAGACTAAATGAATTAGCATTTGATTCTATTTTAACTTTTGCTTTTAAACTTTTATTTTCTAAGCGCAATTTGCAATTTGCATTTTTCAATTTCTTAATTTTGCGCTTAGTAATTTGTAGCATTTGAATGTAGAAATAGAAGTACAAAAGATGGGATTTGATTTCCTTACATTTCTTCCGGGAGAGGCATGATTTGAACATATGGTTTCTTTTAAATCTTTTTGGCACTCCTCTTCCGAAGACAGTACTTCTTCTTTTCCATTTGATGTGCACTTCATGGATCCGTCTTGTGTGGAGCTTTCTTGAATACCTGTGCAGGCTTGCATATTCTCCGGTTCTTGTAATTCTTCCATACCTGCAGAAGGAGAATCATAAGTTATTTCAAGAAAATTCCACAGCTCGTATGCAGTCGGAAAAGTATAAATCAGTTTGGAAATATTATGATCTAACGCACAAAATAGACTATTCATAGATTTTGCATTTAAAACCATTTCGTTCTTATTTAATAAGCTAGGTGGTTTTTTGATTGTAATATTCCAAACTTTTTCATCTAAACGTTTAAGAAAATTTTCCATTACTATTTTCCATTATTTATAATTTCTTCCTTCAAATAATGGTGGTTTAAGAGATTTTTCTTCTTCATAAAAATTTACCCCACAAGTAGAAGCGAGATCATGAGACGCCATTATTCCCGGTTGTTAAGCCGATTTGGAATAACCTACCTCTGATACCACTTGTTGGATCGGTAGGCGCCCTTAGAGGGGGGGGGGGGGGTGAATAAGGGTTTAAAAAACTTTTACTTATATTTTATAATACTTGAAATAATAAGGGATCAAAATAGTGATTTTGTATAACGATCTAAATTGTTTTATAATGAAAGAGAGGATAATAAACAATTTAGAGAAATGAAGAACAAATCATTTTTATTCCACCAAAAGAGACATGATTTACTATTAATAACAATGATCACAAAACTAGATTTCTATGACGCTAGAAATCGAAGGCGAATAATAAAACTCTTTTTGTTTTATATACCGACTCGTATCCCCACGAACCGGTTGGCTTTAGCTGATCCTTCACCGAATACGGCCTCAAGCCACTCTATCCAACCCTTCCCCGGATATGGCCTCGAGCACCCCTAGACCTACTCCCGAGACCTAGTCGCCAACACGAGGCAAATTTCAGCCCTAAGTCCTACCCAGACCTAGTCGCCAACACGAGGCGAATTTACTAAACGATTACAGAAAAGATGTGAAATAAAAAGAGAATAATGTAAAAACTCCCTTTATGTGGATCTCTTGGAGAAGTAGATGAAGACGCAGAGTATGATCATAGTCGATGCGGTCTTTCGTCACGATGATGACGCGTGTTGAAATCTTCTCCACGGATCTCCTTAAGCCTTTATGGATTTGTGGGAGTATCTCTCTGAACCTTCCTCTCTATGCTGTGGCACGAAGCTCTGGAATACTGGATCTCAAGAGGATGATGAAGACGGATCAAAGGGGTCCTTTATATAGCCTTCGCGCTAGCGCCGGCGCTATCGCTACCGCTGGCGCTATCCCCGATTAGGACAGGTTTTGCACGGCAGAATCTTCAATCCGAGGAAACAATTCCCCCTTGCCTTCAGTGTGCGTCGCTACCGCCTGCGCTAGTAGCTACCGCCAGCGCTATCCCATATTAGGACACATTCTGCGCGGCTGAATCTCCAATCCGCGGCAACATTGCTCTTATGCCTTCTGTGCTCCGCGCTACCACCAGCGCTATCAGCTACCGCCAGGCGTTATCGCCTTCTATATTTGCTCTGGAATTGCGCTGATCATCGCTAGCGCCAGGCGCTAAGTGCTACCGCCGGCGCTAGTGGGCATGTTGGAATTCTGGCCTCAATTTTGGGGACAATCATCATATGTACTCCTTGAGTCATGTGGACCAAGTTAACCTGCACACTTAAACACACAAGATCAAATACATATAGGATTTGTTATTATCAAACCTAGGAGATGCGGAAGACCATGTTCCAACAAAGAGAATCTCTCCAGTCACAAATCTCACTCACACAACTCCTCTCCAACATCAAAATCTGATAGTCTTGCTCTGCTTAAGACCATTGGGAATGAAATAGTACCTGAGCTACATACTACAGAACAGATAACAAATGTACTCTCTATAGCAAGAGAAGCTAAACAACAAGTAGTTCTCTTTCAAGGGGAGGCAAGTAGAGTAGAGAAAGAGGTTGAAAAGGAAGCTGAAGTTGAAAAGGAAGCTGAGGCTGAAGGAGTGGCTGAAAGTGAGAAAGACAAATAAGCTGAGGCTCAGGGTGTCACAACCCGCATTTTCCCAAGAATATAATACATATTATCAGAGCAAGGGGAAAATACGCGTCGTGATGCCACGCCTGCAGGAGACGACTACAGACGCTCAGGCAAACACTCCTTATAAATTTATAAAAGACATATATGTGTTTATATTAAAAAGAGAAATTTTCAGTATTAACTTAAGACCGCGTCCCTCGGTCCGGTGGATCATCTAGTCCACAAGTAGAAAACTATATATACGCAGCGGAAAAATAGGTTTGTTTTTAGCCTACATGAGCATGAAGATGAACATCCCAGAAATAATATGCATATATCTATGTTTAGTATAGTAAGAAAAGATTTTCTACGATCTTCAAAGTATGTGACATTTATTTAAAATCATGATATGCAAGAATGACATTTTTATACCCAAAAGTAACTAATGCATCCTAGCATAAAGCTTCACAGAGAGCAAGTAGGTAAACAATTAGAAAGTAACAGCAAAATAACTAGCAAGTAAACTAGCACAAGAAGAGATTCATACGGGCGTCAACAACTGACACGAACCCGCAGGAAAGAAGGAAAAACAACCAAAAGAACTGCCCCTTACCTACTAGAGAGGAAGGGCCTCTACAGGACAGCTAAACGACGCCGCTCTAACTCCTGCGACAGCTAAAAACCTGAACCTGAGACATTCATAAGAAAAGAATGCCTCAGCCCAAAAGGGTGCAAGAAAACCAAGATTAGCAGCAATTAGTAATAAAGGAGTACAGAAAGAAGAACTAAGTAGGTAAACATCAATAATCTAACCACAACACGAGCCAGCATAAACGAGTGCGCTCGGTAAGAGGAAAAGAAAAGCCTGCACTGAAAGGTAATAGCCAAAGCAATCATGGCCAACCACGTGTCCGTCCCTGCGGCTCAGAGGTGATGATTATACATATAATATATCATAATACCATACATTAGCATATAAGCTTAATAAAACTTGAGACTGATCAGCTCGAGGGAAAAGCGTCCCCCAAAAGAAGGCTCTGCGATGGTGGTATCTTCCACTAACGCCCGCAGCCCAAAACCGGGTGTGGTCCCATATCCACTGCCACCCAGAATCCAATTCAGGAGTGCTGCAGCGGTGACTCCAATCCACCCAAACCAACAGTCCAAAAGAGGCACTGTGGCGGTGACTTTAAGCTCACACGCTCAACAGACTCACACTTAGCGCCTGTAGCAGGGGTGCACAATCATATATATAAGTATATGTATATAAACAAACCTCAGTGCAGGACACCTGAGAACACTCAGAACATTAGAACACGGAGGTCATGGAGATCAAGAACCATTCAACGAAACTATCCCGGGGAATTAGGCAACAAAGCATACTTAGCTCATAAATCCAACAGAACACAAGGAGGAGTGTCAGACCGAGAAAACATGACAGCAAATGGTTCTAATCATAATTCAAGTCGAGAGAATCAGGAAAACACAGGATTCAACAATAAACCAATAGATTAATATTCAACTTACAACAGAGCTGAAGATTTCAGCAACCCGACACCATGCAAGGCTTGGTGTCGGAACGAGATGGAGGTAACTTATCACAAAGGCCAACACCAGGACAACACACAGAGGCCAAAAGAAAATACTTGGTGAGTCTGACTTGACTCCCAACGAACTTCTCGTAACAGTACGATGAATAAGGCACGACAAGACACGACAAATGAACGCTAACCAAATACAGGGCAACTCAAGAATAGAGCATAGCTTTATCAAAAGTCTCAGCCAAAGGGACTTAAAAGGTTTGATAACAACGCTTAAGATACCCGGGAACACCCGGCAGAAGAACATATAGATATATGAGGAAGCAATTCAGAATGAGCGATGAAATCGGCGGGAAACTCAACCAGAGCCGACGGAAAAAAAAAGACTTATATCAAGTCAACGAGGAGGACTTATTTCAAAGATGACTAGAAGACTTCACTTCAAAGTCGACGGGGAACTTCATAGGAGAATAAGTAGTTGCACGATCATAGGGTGAGCAAACCTTTTTAAACCTAGGGAAATCTTATCAGACTACCTGGTAGCATAACCAAACAGGTATAAAAGCTACCCCGGTTCCAAGGGGGATGACAACAGGGATCAAGAACCTAGCTCTGATACCAACTGTCACAACCCGCATTTTCCCAAGAATATAATACATATTTTCAGAGCCACCCAAAGAATAGGCTTGGATTAATTTTTATCGCAAGGAGCCGGTCCACCTTCTCACGCCACCGCTCAAGACCACCGCCCAAGCCTAAATTGGGTTTTATTTTTGGTTCAATTGCTTTAAAAAAAAACTCAATTATCTTCTTTAACTCTTTTAACACACCAATGTTCTCTATGGGCACACAAATTTCATCAATGTCCTCTATTCGCACACCAATTTCATCAATATCCTCTATCCGCACACCAATTTCATCAATTTTAACGCTTACATCGTAATTAATTTGTATACACTAAATGATGGATTGAATAATTGTTACGGCCTCTTTTACTTTATTATTCTCATACATAATTCTATATAAGATTGCATTCATTTGAGATTTGGGTGTTAAAATTTTTCGTCCTCGAAAATGCCGTACCTTTAAAAAGTTGGAAATAAGTCCCACAGAAGATCTTCTCGCTCCCATGTGGCTTCATTCTTTGGGTGGCCCTTCCACCGTACTTTTACAAAGTTAACATCCTTGTTCCGGAATCGTTTAGTCTGCCTAGTATCCCTGGTAGGTCTTCGCCTCTGGTGTTTCCCTTATTTGGTATTGTTGTGGTAAAGTTTCGGGGCGAAACTTTTTGTTAGGAGGGGTGGCTATAACGCCCCGATTTTTTTCTTATAAATTACTTTAATCGAGCGCGGAATTTGTAATAATTAATTTTAAAACTAAATATTTAATTCGAGGCGTCAAGGCGAAAGGGCGTTACCGTTTCGGAAACGTCGTCGCCGTCCGGCGAGTTGGTTCTAGGGGGAGTCAATTATGCAGATTCAAGTGGGTATATATATAGCTATATTCATGTATAAAAGTTTATATATGAGTAATCATACTCAAATATAGATATATATGCATACATAGGGTTTCATTGTATGGATTTAAACAAAACTTTTTTTTATGAATACACATATATATATATATCTATGGTGTGGCTTCAGGCGGCAGAAAAAATAATAATAAAGGGGAATAAATAGAAATCCCTTTATTCTCATTCCTTCCCCTACTTCCTCGATGACCCCCGACCTCTCTGAGTGCGCGCTAATGGCGGGCTAGGGTTTTGTGCTGGAATCGCCGGGCATCGGTGGCTTAGGCCGTCGGAGGGAGCTTGGAGTCGCTGGAATTTTGTTCTCTCGGCGGGGCTAGGGCTTTGATCGGCTCTCCTCGTGTTGGTCGCGACCCGGAAAGTCGCCGGTTGAATCCGAGGCAAGGAAACTTTTCACCTCTTCCTTCTTCATCCCCCTCCTTTTCTTTTGCTTAACTGTGCTTGGAGGGTCCCTTCTATTATGCTAGAAAATTCTTGTTGGGGTCATTAGATAATTTATGGGCCTTTTAAGGGGTTGCCTTCAGGTTGCTTCCAGGCTTTATTGCGTGCATTTTATTTCTTGGAATTCCATCTGCTGGTGGCGGGTTGCCTTTGTGTAAGAGACCTCTTTCTCTCCATCTCCGTCTTCTCGCTTAACCGACCCTTGGCCGATCAAGATATTCTGCCCAGGTTTTCTCTGGTTTTGCTTCAGGATCTGGACTTTTCTTTTGGTTTACACCGACTAATTCCTGCTTAAATTTCGTGGTTAATATTACCTATTTCATGCTGAATTTGGTTTGGATATGTGGCTGTGAAGGCATTAATTTATATTGTGCAAGGAAATCTCCATCCAGGTCTTGTGATTCTTCATTCCCCGATTTTGTTTAGGGGGGATTTTTAGCTTATTCCTATTAGAAGTTTTGTTCAGGTTATATGCTCTGCCTTACCCGATGTTGTGCTAGAAATTTCTGGGTTCTTTCCTAAGTTGTCCCTGGATTATATGCTGAAATTTCCTGGTTCTATGCATAGAAATTTCTTGGATATTTATATGCTCGGTCCATTTGGCTAGTTCCTAATCATTTCAGTTAGTTAATCTTGCATATAACTTATGAGCAGAGTAATATATGTTGGTTTGTTTTGTGGGGAGCTGCTTTGCAAATTATGTGGGGGCCTCTTTTAGCTCTACCTGAATATATATATAATGGGCTGCTGCTGTTTTAAGCTGTTTTTATTACTTGAGGCTGCTTCCTATATATCTCCAATTGGGGCTACTTCTTATACTTGCTGATTAGGGGGCTGCCCCTTGGGATTTTTTTTATTACTTGATCCGAATGGTGGATGCGTGCTTAATTTTGCATATTCCTTATTGTTATTTCTTGGCTAAGAGGCGGCGGATTTGTTTGAAACGGAAGGATGGGTACAGGGAACACTGGGTTCCCCCATCACAGTTCTTTTAATAGTGGTTGGTAGGATGATCAGGCCACCACCACGGCGCCTATTTCTTATTTGGGGTGAATGTCCCCTTTATGTGTGTGGGTAGTGACATTGTTTGGGTCCGCCACCACTGGTCCGTTTTGCACCGTATGCCAAGAAAGTTTAGTTGCGCCTTTGTCCATCGGATCGGGTGTATGCGGAATCTCCTTAAACTCCTATTACTGAAATCCTTATATAAACATATATATATATAGTTATATATATGGGTATATGTGTGTATATATATATGTATTTATATACTCCTTTCAGATTGGTTATGTTACTTGTTACCTTACCTGCTCTTACTTTTGCCCATGCTATTTTCTTGCACCCTTTGGGCCGAGGCATTCTTTTCTTATGGATGCCTTAGGTTCAGGTTTGTAGCTGCCGCCGGGGTTTGAGCGGGGTCTTTCTGTTCGTCGTTTAGGCCTTCCCTCTCTTGTGGGTAAGGATTCAGTTTCTGTTGTTGTAGCTTTTCTTTTTGGCTGTTGACTCTTTTCCTGCAGGTTCGTGTCAGTTGTTGGCGCCCGTATGGCTTTTGCTTGGTTTACTTGCTGATGCTGCTGCTAGCTTCCTTACTGCTACTTAGTTATTTTGTATTAGTACACTCTGGGAAAAGCCTATTTTTTTGCTGAATATTAATGCAGTTCTTTTAGCAATATAAAAAGTTGTTCTTTTAACCGTTTGTCGTATTTACTACTAAGTATCACCTATTTGCAAAGGCGTAAACCTAAATAAAAGAAAATGATAATTCTTTATTCTATACTAAATGTAGATCGGTGATCGCCCTGGAGACGTCTCTGGTCTTCAGCGCCGTTAGGATTAAACTGAACATATCTTCTTCCGTTGTGTACGCATATCTTTGATAAAGAGCGGCTATGTAAACCGCAGGGCCGAGGGGCACGGCTTCCTAATCTAATAAAAAGTAATCTTAAAAGATAATGTTTTTATTAATTCATATCTTTTCTCGTAAAAATTGTTCGTTAGAGTGCTCGCCTGAACGTCTGTAGTTGTCCCCTACAGGACGTGGCATCATGACGCGTGCCTTCCCCTTTACTCTGATATTATAATTTATTTCGGGAAAATACGGGTTGTGACACAGGGGGAGCCAGATGCTGTCATAGCTGAAGCTGGAGCTGGGAAAGAAGATGAAGAAGCAGAAATAGAAGGTATAAAGGAAGTTTCATCTCAGGAGCAGATTGCTTTGACTTAGGGGGAGCTGAATGAACATCCTGCTACAACCTCTATAAAAAGACCTGATCTCCCTTTAGTATTCTCCAGGAAGAGAAAAACTCCTCCTACTCCTCCTGAGTGATATTTTGAACAATTTTGATATACTCTATTAATGCTTAAGTGCTGATGATTTCTTTTTCCATTTTCTTCTGATTATCTAATATATCTCTTTTCTATAAATATGCTTTGATGTGTTGATTAAAAGCTGATAAAATTTCTCTCTGAATAGGGTTAAGACAAATAGGGGGAGATTATTGGGGAAATGATTTATCTTAACCCCTAGAAATGAGTAGAATATGTATTCTCAGAGTGAAAAATTAGTTTAAGTAAATATGCGTCGAATAGTAATCGACGCAACGTCGAAGTGTAGTCGACGTACCTTTCAGAATGAGTCGAAGTAACTCTAAACAGAATTCAATGTAACCAAAGTCGACATAACTCTGATTTCTAGTCGACGCACCCAGTAAAGTCGACGCACCTCAGTCGACGCTCCTTCCATATTTTCTTCTCGCCGTCTAGCCAGGCTGAAATCGATGCTTACATCGAATAGTAATCGACGCACGTCGATTTCTGTGACAGATTCAAAAACTCGCCAGATCTCTTTCCTTCTTTCTGTAGATCTGAATTTTATGGAATTATATTATTCTTTTCTAGCCGTTCTGAATCAGTCTTTCCTTCTAAATGATTCTTGGCTAATTTGATTAAGATTATTATGGACATTATTTGAAAATAGAATGATCTCTTTCCTTCTACAGATATAATGATTATGGAAACTTTTCTTTCTCTGACTGCTAATTGATTATTCTCCTATAGCAATATTTTTGAATAAACAGAGCTATAAATACAGAATGAGGTCGGCAAAGAATAAGCAGAAGTGATCCACTCCATTTCTGAAAAAGAGGAAAAGCTCCCAAGAGAGAAGAGAAAATTGAGAAAAGTGAAAGAGTGCTGCAGCAAGAAAAAACCTTCTTCTTCTTCTTCTACTACCTTCTGAAGTCATACGCTGCAAATTTCTGAAAGCTCTCACTGAAAGAGAGAAAGGCCTACAATCTCCTTCTCACTATAGAAGAGAGATTTCATTCACTATACTTGTGCTTCTAATCTTCTTGCTAGGAATAAGATTCTTTCTTGCTTCAATTGTTTTTCTTCTACTTCTTCTTCTTATTCTTATTCCATTTTCAAATTGTGTAAAAGAGTTTTAAGAACCTCTCTTCAAAAAATTCAGTTGTAGTGGTTCTAAGAGTCTCCTTATCAAAAGACTCAGGCTGGTTCTAAGAGTCTCCTTATCAAAAGACTCAGTGCAAGATAGTGAATTCCTACCAAGGGGGTAGAAGAGCGGACTACCCAAAGTTTGGGGAACCACTATATTTCTTTGTGTTGTGCTGTGTTTTTCTTTTTGCTATTTCTTTCTTTATTTGCTTAATTCTTGTTGGTGTGTGGGAAGCTTAAATCTGTGAATATTACACTTATATATATATTTATTAACTTTGCACAAAATATTTTTAAATCTCTATTCACCCCCCTCTAGAGAATTCTAGTGTGGTTAACGGTGCACTTTCAGGATCGTCTTCTTCTACAACACCCGCTCCTGAGTCTCTAAAATTCGGATAGGCTCTTCAACATAGGAAAGATTGGGCTGCAACTGGGGGCACCGAATCGAGAACATGCCGGTCACTAAGCACACACTTCCTCAACTGGCTCACATGAAACACATCGTGAACACCTGGAAAAGAAGCAGGCAAATCCTGTCTATAAGTTGACACTCCGATGCGCTCAACAACCTGGAAAGGTCCCACATACCGGGGATCCAACTTGTGGTTCCTTCCAAATCTCTTAACACCTGGCATCAGAGAAACTTTCAAGAACACCATGTCCCCAACTGCGAACTCCAGATCAACCCTTCTCCGATTAGCATACTTCTCATATCGCTCCTAAGCAACGCGAAGCTTCTCGCGGATATGATTCACGACAACATTCATCTCTTCCGAAGCTTTCAGACCTAACAAAGGACTCTCACAAACCTCAGCCCAAAACAAGGGAGTTTGGCAATGCCTCCCATACAGAGCCTCAAAGGGGGCCATCTGCAAGCTCTCCTGATAACTGTTATTATTAGCAAATTCCATTAGTCCAAGACGCTTATCCCAAGCTCCACCATGATCTAAAATATAACATCTTATAATATCTTCCAAAATTTGATTCACTCTTTCCGTCTGACCATTGGTTTGAGGGTGGTAAGCGGTAGAGTATTTAAGGTTAGTGCCCAAGGCTCCCTGCAAACTCTACCAGAAACGAGACATATACCTGGAATCCCGATCTGACATAATACTCACGGACAAACCATGCAACCTGATAACCTCATCCAAATAAAGCTCTGCTATTTTCTCCATAGAATAGCCGGTCTTAAAAGGCATAAAGTGAGCACACTTTGTCAATCTGTCAACTATGACCCATACAGAATCGTGTCCTCCGGGGATCTTGATAAACTGGTAATGAAGTCCATTGAAATACTCTCCCACTTCCAGCTTGGAATATACAAAGGGTTCAATTTACCTACATGCCTCTTATGATCTGCCTTAACACGCTGACAAATAAAACATTCAGAAACATATTTAGCTATATCATTCTTCATACCTGACCACCAAACAATCTGCTTCAGGTCTTTATACATTTTTGTGGAACCAGGATGATAGGAAATAATAGAGTCATGCGCTTCACTACAGATCTTTGTTCGAATATCCTCAAACGCGGGAATACATCTCTTTTCTAAAAATTAAAACATCTCTTTTCTAAAAATTAATTAACGAGCTTAAGGTTTACCTGAGAAAAACGTCGAGTGAGGCCATATATTCGATGTATGGTTCTCATTTCTGTTTCCATACACTAGTTAGCCGAGAGGCTCGTGGGTATGAATTGATCGCTTACGGGTAATGAGAAGTGCGCTTTACCCTCGAGAGAGGATGAGGTAAGTCTCCCAAATTGGAAATAAAAACCCAATAGAGGGATTCGCAACATAAAGCGAGTATTAATGAGATTCAATTAAAGAACGGAGTTCGGTCGAATACTCTTAATATCAGGTGGGCGTACCCTCGAGAGAGGTGTGTTCGTACTTATGGAACCTCCACGGCCAAGCTGTTTTAATGTTTTGAAAAGTCATATCTTTTACTTTAAAAAAAGACTATTTTCGTCTCAAGGTAATTCGACATCGGGCGCTATCTTTATCATCATTTAGAACTCTAGTTATATGCATATTATCGTTCCTTATAAAACCAACTCAAAATATTACTCCGATAAAATAATAGTTCGTTCCTTATAAGTAGAAGTAATCAACAGGATCCATGGAAATATACGACCTCGATATTTTCTAAACCAAAATATCATATACTACACGCGATAAAGTATACTTGCCTTTATCATATGATTAGTTTGGATAAAAATTAAACAAAAGCTTTTCAAAACCAAAATTTGCAAAACTCTCCTTTGCTATTTAAAAATCAATAGAATTCGACCTCATAGCCGGGGCATAATCATCAATACTTTGAAAGAAGAAAAGACCGTTACTTCTATCTTTCGATAGGATAACAGTTAGTTTCTCAAAGTAGGAGTACTTGCGAAACTCCTCGAAAACACCCGTCTAATTCTAATCTCATCACATAGAGGTTGTACAACCAAAGAAAAATCCAAATTAAATCATTAAGTTTTTGGCGCCGTTGCCGGGGAACTTGTTGTTATATTGAAAAAGGAATCACTATTAATTTTATTACTTATATTTTTAAATATATAAGCTAAAAAAAATAGAAAAAGCCAAAACTAAAATAATAATAATTTTTATTATCAGTATATGACCCGAGGAAACTCCTTAGATGATTCAAACATTCCTTTTTACCCCAAAATCGAGCGCACCCTTCGTGAGCGCCTCCGATTTCGTGATCAAAACTTACTCGAGTTTCCCGAAGAGTCTATCAGAGATACTTACACTGAAGCTATGACCGATCCAATGCCAGATGCGACCCCGCCACGGACCATGGCATATTATGCCAGGCCAAATTTGGAGGATACCAGATCGAGTATTAAACGCCCAACAATGGCTAATAATAATTTTGAAATAAAATCTAGCACCGTTCAAATGGTATAAAAGTCAGTCCAATTTGACGGTTTGCCGGATGAGGATCCGAATCTACACCTTTCTAGTTTTTTGGAAATTTGCAATAATTTTAAGATCAATGACGTTACTGATGACGCTATTCATCTACGTTTATTTCCATTTTCGATGCGGACAAAGGCCAAGGCGTGGTTAAGTTCTCTCCCCAGAGGATCCATAACTACGTGGGCCCAGTTGACAGAGAAATTTCTTACAAAGTATTTCCCCCACCCAAAACTGCTAAATTACACACAAATATCGCCTATTTCATTCAATTCGATTCCGAGTCTCTCTACGAGACTTATGAGCATTTTAAAGAGTTCTAGCGTAGTTATCCTTATCATGCGCTGCCGTCCTGGCTGCAGGTCCAGACGTTCTATAATGGTTCAAATTTCTCAATGCGACAGATGATCGATGCAGCCGTCGGGGGAACGTTAAACAACAAAACCCCGGAGGCCGCTCAAGCTCTGTTTGA
Organism: Dactylorhiza incarnata; assembly: GCA_033032865.1. Lineage (NCBI taxonomy): Eukaryota > Viridiplantae > Streptophyta > Magnoliopsida > Asparagales > Orchidaceae > Dactylorhiza > Dactylorhiza incarnata. Next base: position 2,598,696 of record JAWHQI010000067.1, read on the forward strand.
AGAAATAGCCATGAACGCCTATCAATAGAATGCGCCTAGATCGCGCCCTAACAAACCAACTGTGATATATGAAGTAGATGTCACTTTTCACTTAGCCTCTTAAGTCGAAAGGTTAAGTAAGCAAGTGGCAGAGATGACTGCTTCCTCCTTCGCTCCCGCTTGGCCTCCAATTAATAATTATAGTTTTGTCGAAGAAACTGTAGATTACTTAGACAATAATGTTCGTCCCCCTTCAACCCTAATAACAACCATAATTATAATAAATATAATCCGGGTTGGAGGAACCACCCAAACTTTTCCTGGAGCAATCCAAACAACGCTCAGAGGCCCCCAAATGTGAATCCGCAAGGATTTTCGCATGGATTCCAGTCTCCTCCTCCAAAACCTTCTCCGCTCGAAGATGTTTTTGCTAAATATGTCGCGTCCATCGAGTTAAATATCTGGAATATTATCGGATCGATTAAAAACTTGGAAAATCAGGTTGGACAGCTTGCAAAGATGGTCTCCGAGCGGCCTTATGGAGCTCTACTAGGGAACACGAAGCAGAACCCCCCAAAAAATGCCAACACTATAAACCTTCGCAGTGGCAAGGAGGTAACCTCCCCAAAATGGGTTGAGCCTAAGGTACCTATTTCGACACGACCCCTACACCCTCTTCTTCAATAGATAATTCATCAAGTATTCCCACTGTGCCGAACATTTTTATCCCGTCTCTTCCTTATCCCTTAAAAATAAACAACGAGCGGAAGGGCGAGTAATAAAAAAATTCTTACAAATTTTACAACAAATTCAAATAAATGTTCCCTTTTGTAAGACACTCTCCCAAATGCCGAAATGCACGAAATATCTTAAAGAGTTACTTTCTGATAAAAAGAAACTCGAAGATGTTTCACGCGTTTCCCTTAACGCAGAATCCTCGGCTATTTTCCTTAACAAATTGCCGATCAAACTGAACGACCCATGAAGGTTCTCCATCCCGTGCCTCTTCAGCAAAATGTTACTAAAGTACGCTCTCGCGGATCATGGACTTGGGCGCCAGCATCAATTTGATGCGGTTTTCCCTTTACAAAAAACTCGATTTGGGCGTTCCGAGCTCGACAAAGATGAGTATCCAACTCATGGATAACTCGATAAAGTACCCAATTGGGGTAGTGGAGGATATTCTGGTCCAGGTAGACAAGTTTATCTTCCCGGTAGACTTCGCCATCCTCAACATAGAGGAGCACGCTGAGGTGCCTATCATCCTCGGTAGCCCCTTCCTCGCCACCTCCCGTACGCTAATTGATGTCAGTAATGGTCTACTCCTCCTTCGGGTCTGAGACGACGAAGTTACTCTGCACGTTAATCACTCATTGTAGCACTTCCTATCAGACGATGATCCCTTTTCTTTAGTTTAGTCAAGCTACGCGACGGTAAACAAAGTGCTTGTGGGAGGCACCCCATATTTATCTAAAATTTTATTATGATTTGTTCTTTTTACATGTTTTTGTAGGGTTTCTTTTAGCCCCGCTAACTTTAATTCAAGGAAGCCTTTTTTGCTCTCTTTTTATTTTTGTACATAATGCATTTTCATTTTCCCTTCTTCATACTTAAATTACAACATTGGGGACAATGTTGGGTTTTAAGTATGGGGGTGTTTTTCCCCGTTTCAAATAAATTTAGAAAAAAACATCGTAATGTAATACTTCATATTTAAAAAAAACATCTCGTATTTTCAAAAAAAAAACATCTCATATTTCAAAAAAAAAAAACATTGTATTTTTTTCAATGTAAATATAACATCGTAATGCTTTACTTCATGTAAATATCCGCTTGTTTATTTCAAAATATCATATTTTATTTTACTTGATGTAAATATACGCTTGTTTATTTTTTTTAAAAAATAAAATACATATTTTTTTCTACTTTTCGTCTATATAGTATATTTAGTAGTAACAAAATAAAACAAAACATAAAAAATAATAATAAAACCCCTACTTTAGTTCTATTCTTAAAGCATTTAGTTTCGAGAATATCTATTTGTGGCTTTTCATAATCGCTAGTTTTACTATTTGTTTATTTATCTAAGATTGATAGATTTAAACTTTCAGGGTTAAGTTTTAAAGAATATCTTATGTTTCTAATTTAAATAGAGGCTTTGTTTTCAAGCATTACTTATACTAGCTAAAATAGAGGCATTTGTATTATGTTGGCAAAACAACTTTAGACCACAATTATCCCTACTTTATGTCTTTAGGAATCTAGGAATGTTCAAATTACTAAGGTTGCTCTCAAACTCTTTTTTTTATTATTCTAGAATTTCTCTTGAAAACCCCTTATATGCACCAATTTAGCTTGGCATAAAAAATACAGAAGAAGAAAAAGATCTTATGTCAATGGGAATAAGACTTCATTCTGTAAACATAGGCACCCAATAAAAATTTAAATGATCTTATGTCAATGGTAATAAGATTTCATTCCGTAAACATGAGCATTGAGTTAATAGAAATAAAAGAATTAGTTTTCCCTTGTAAATCACGAGGACACCAATGAAAACTAAAAAGGAGGGGTGGAAGGGTAAAATCCATCACCCCTAATTCAAAAACTCTTCTTTTGCCAAAGCTTTTTACCCCCTTTCCCTTAACCAATTTACTGTATCTAGTTTTAATTAGAAAATCATTTTAGCATAATTAGTAACTTGTATTTTTTCCTTCACGTTTCTTTAAACAAAGGTTCTTATAATTTCGATCTAATCTCGTTTACTAATGATTGCAATTTTGCTTACTATTTGGTTAATTAAGAAGTCTTTTGGCTAAGACATTTCTCTCTACTTAAATCAATTGCATAATTTAGGACTTAACTCTTTATACTCCGATTTTTTATTTTTCAGTCTCTTAGGATTAAATAAAATGATAGCAAAAAAATTAGAACTTATGTTAATCCCGTATGGATCTCTCTTACTTTTGCTCTAGAATAGCAAAAGCTTAAGTATGGGGGTATTTGATAAGTAGTAAAATACACGTATTTGTAGTAAAGTTTTTAGTATAATTTTAAGTAATATTGTAATTATTTCATGTAAATTAATGAATAACTTGCTTGTTTTATTATTTTCCTGACTAACTTAGATTTTTTTTTTCTGTTTTTCAGCATTTTGGCAATTTTTTGTTAAGTCATGCCCTGGGTCACGCCTGTGACCTTGAGTCACGCCCGTGACCAAGGCCATGTAATCTTAAAATGCAAATTTTTAGCTCGATCAACATCCCGTCCCTTCGATCGGCTTGTGGTCCCGTCGATCGGCTTGCTGTCCCATCGATTTACATGGTCACGCCCGTGCACACTGCGATCAACTTCACCTCCCGTCGATCGACCTTCCGTCTCGTCGATCGACCTCCCATCCGGTCGATCGGCACCTGCTCCCATCAATATCCTTCTAGAAGCCAGCGTACACGCCTGTGACCAAGGCCGTGACCCATCAAATCCTTCCAGAAGCCAGCATACACGCAAGCCGTCATGCCCTAGTTGAACCAGATGTGTGCCACCCAAGGTCACGCCTGTGACACCTCAAGTCACGACTGTGTGCAGTCATTTTCCCTGTCAAAAGCTTCCAGAAGGAGGCTGAGCTTATCCATCCAGCACGCATAGAAGTCACGCCCTCGGTCATGCCCATTACCGAGGGCGTGTAATGAAAATTGTTTCCCTATAAATAGAGGGGCTCGACTGAAGCAATTCCATCCATATTTTGAGAGTGTTTTAGTATTTTTTTGAATTGTGTTGAGTGTATGTGAGTTCTTTTATGCATTTAATTTTTAGTTCTTTTGTAATTTTTACTTTCATAGCCTAGTTGTAATGTTTATTTTGAAAATTAAATGTTGTTTTTCTGCTTTTGATCTTCATTTCAATTTTATGTAAGTGCGTGTGTGTATGGGAATAGATTTTGTTTTCTTTTAATTTAGCTTTTAATCACAAGTAGAGTGAGTGTTTGTATTTGATTAATTTTATTTCTATCATAACTTAGATTTATTGCTTTCATAATTTAGATTTAAAAACTTTCCTAAAATAGTTTATCGCTTTATTTAATGCATTATTTATCGCTTTCTTTTAACGCTTTCTTTCGATTCAGTCTTTTTATTATAAGTAGAGTGTATGTGTATGAGATAGTATTTTCCTTTTTTGTAACTTAGCTTTATTTCAAGTCTTATTACTACCCCCATACCGGATGAGAGGCTAAGTACTTTTTAGCGCTTGATTAAGATGGTTGGGACGGATATTATTTTTGCATTTTTATAAGTCTTTCAATTTTCCCGCTCATATCCGCTTAAAATATTAACATGTCTTTTCTAATTACTTATGCCATCTCCATTCCGATGAGTGACTAATTTCCTTTAGCGCACAATGTCAAAAAGCATTGGGACAAATAAATGATTTTCTAAAAATTAAAATATCTCTTTTCTAAAAATTAATTAACGAGCATAAGGTTTACCTGAGAAAAACCTTGAGTGAGGCCATATAGTCGATGTATGGTTCTCATTTCCGTTTCCATACACTAGTTAGCTGAGAGGCTCATGCGTATGGATTGATTGCTCATGGGTAAATAAAAGTGCGCTCTACCCTCGAGAGAGGATGAGGTAAGTCTTCTGAATTGGAAATAAAAACCCAATAGAGGGGTTCACAACATAAAGCAAGTATTAAGGAGATTCGATTAAAGAACAAGAGTTCGGTCGAATACTCTTAATCTCAGTTGGCCGTACCCTCGAGAGAGGTGTGTTCATACTTATGGAACCTCCACGGCCAAGCCATTTTAATGTTTTGAAAAGTCATATCTTTTACTTTTAAAAAAACTATTTTTGTCTCAAGGTAATTCGACATCGGGCACTATCTTCATCATCGTTTAGAACTCTAGTAATACGCATATTATTGTTCCTTATAAAACCAACTCAAAATATTACTCCGATAAAATAATAGTTCGTTCCTTATAAGTAGAAGTAATCAACAGGATCCACAGAAATATACGACCTCAATATTTTCTAAACCAAAATATCATGTACTGCACGCGATAAGGTATACTTGCCTTTATCATATGATTAGTTTAGATATAAATTAAACAAAAGCTTTTCAAAACCAAAATTTGCAAAACTCTCCTTTGCTATTTAAAAATTAATAGAATTCAGCCTCATAGTCGGGGCGTAATCGTCAATACTTCGAAAGAAGAAAAGACCGTTACTTCTATATTCCGATAGGATAACAGTTAGTTTCTCGAAGTAGGAGTACTTGCGAAACTCCTCGAAAACACCTGCCTAATTCTAATCTCATCACATAAAGGTTGTGCAACCAAAGAAAAATCCAAATTAAATCATCAAAAGACATACTTCAGACTCTTGTGATCCATAAAAACCTTGCATGACACTCCATAAAGAAGATGTCTCCGAAGCTTTAAGGCATAAATCACTGTCGCAAATTCTAAGTCATGCGTAGGGTAATTCCTTTCATGAACATTCAGTTGTCTTGATCCATATGCGATCACCTTTCCTTCTTGCATCAAAACACACCCCAGTCCAATGCGAGATGCGTCTACATAAACGACATACTCTACTCCCTCGATCGGTAAGGCCAAAACAGGAGCACTGCACAAGTGCCTCATTAATTCCTGGAAGGCTTCTTCATAGGAATCACTCAAACAAAAGCTGCATTCTTCTAGGTAAGCTTAGTAAGAGGCGCTGACAACACCGAAAATCCTTGAACAAACCTTCTATAGTAACTTGCCAACCCTAAGAAACTCCTTATCTTCTTAGGCGTTGTAGTCGTCTTCCAATCCAAAACAACAGAAATCTCTGCTGGGTCTATGATACGTAAAATTTTAAAATTTAATTATATTATAAATGGATAGGCAAGCGTACCTCTCATTCATAGCATAGGATATGAAAACCATATCAAGGTCGTATTAGACTCGGGGCTGTCGAGTAATTTTACTTTGGGAAAACAAAACTATTATCTTATCAAATAATATTTTGTGAGATCATTTATAATTAAAATCAAAATAATGAAATGAAGAAAGGAAAGCTCTCTTGAAGAAAATGCACTTCAAATGAAAAATTGAGAAGATAAAATTGAAACTTATAATCCAATCCTCGACCATGAAGATTCCTGGATTAAAAATACACCTTTCTCGAGGATACGCCCACCTAAGATTAGGTTGATCAACCGAACTCTCGTTCTATAATCGAAACCCCTAAAACTCGCTTTAACGAGGTGAATCCCGCTATAGGATTTGACTCATATCCAGAAGATTTACGTCATCCTCTCTCGAGGGTTGCGATCAACTCCTTTTATTCCTGAGCGATCGATTTATACTCACGAGCTGGTTTGGCTAAATAGAGTTCAAAAACAAATACGAAAGTCCACACATCGACATATGAACCCGATATAAATCATGAATAAATCGAAGGAGGAAAAGAAAGATAATAACGAGAAAAGATATTTTCATCCAAAATTTGCGATTTTCAAGATCTAAATATTAATCTACTTGACATGAAATAAAGGAGATGAAAGGAGTAAGAAAAGAACATTTTATTTAAAAGAAGATTCAATTACATAAAAGAGAGTAGAAGAAAATTAAAGACATTTGCATGAAAAGAAATCTAAGACTACATTGCACAAAATTAAAATTACTTGAAATTGAAATCTAAGCTAAGAAATAAGAAAATACAAGAAATGAAAGAAAAGCATTTTTGCCCCCAAAAGGGGGCAGAGGAGAGAAGTTTCGACCCAAGAAGGGTGAAAAAATGGATGTCTTGAGATCTGGAGGAGCTGCCTTTAAATAGGCAAAAATTTGAGGTTACACGCCCTCGGCCATGCCCGTGACCAAGGGTGTGTAAGGGGCGTGATCGAAGCTGGTGCGGAGAGGATGACTTCTGGAGTTATTGTGGGCATTATGTGAGCGTCACGCCCTAGGTCACGTCCGTGACCTAGGGCGTGTAATCTTTAGAATGCATCTGACGGGAAATCTTCAGCAAGCTGGCATGTTTTTGGCGGCAAGGAGGTACACGGGCGTGACATTGAAAGTCACAGGCGTGACCTTGGGGTCACGGGCGTGTACATAGCTGAACATCTTTGGGGCGTGATCTGCTGGCAGGGAGCTTACACGGGCGTGACTTTTGACTTACATGGGTGTGACTTAGAAAGTTACGGGCGTGTACTTTGCGATTCTTCTCGGAACGAGCCCAAGGTGGCGGTAGCAGGTCTGGAACATATCTTCAGCCGTCATGCCCTTGGTCACGCCCGTGACCTTGGACGTGTACTTGCAATTGTTGCTCAAAAGTCCAGAAAAACCTGAAAAACATAAAATAAACTGAAGTTAGTTCAAAAAAATAAAAAGAAACAATTTAAAGAGATAATTCGTATAAATTATATAAATTCATATTAAAACTATATTAAAATTATACTAAAAGATGAGTATATAAACTACTTATCAAACACCCCTATACTTAAGCTTTTGCTATTCCAGAGCAAAAGTTTGAGAAATATTCATAAGGCATTAATAAGATTTCTAATTAAACTAAAAATTTTATTAAATCAAAAGAAAGCTAAAAATAAAATTTAGAGATTTAATGAGATAAGTCCTAAATTATGAAAATAAAATAAAAATAGAGAAATATTTAGCTAAAAATTCTCAAATAAATTAACAAGTAAACAAAATTGAGTAATTTGTAAACAAAATTAGATTAGAATTATTAAAACTCCAATTTTAAAGAAGCTTACGGAAAATTACAAACTACTACTTATGCTCTCCCTATATTTTAATTTAAAACTAAAATCAATTATATCGGCTAGAGGGTTCGAGTAATCATGAAGATTGCTTTGATTGGAGGTGATGAATTTTATCCTCTCACCCCATCTTTTTTTTTCTTTTCTATTTGTATATGTTTAGGAAAATGATGAATTTTATCCTCTCATTTTCCATGACATATAATCTTTTCAAAATAATCTTCATAAAAAGAGGGTTGCATATGTTTAGGAAATAATGAATTTTATCCTCTTATTTCCATGACATATGATCTTTTTATTATTCTTTTTTTTGGGTAGGGCTAAAATAAATTCTAGATTAAATTAAAATATTTTGAGAGCAACTATAGTAAATTGAAAATTTCCTAAGAATCTAAAAGCATGAGGTAGAAATAATTAAAGTCTAAAGGTGTTAAACACAACTATTACAAAATTGAGACTAATTAAAATAAAAGAGAAAAAGTGTTAAATAAATTACTCTAATCAAATTAAGATCATAATAAATTCCTTAAAACTAAATCACCTAAAAATTAAATTTTACTAACCATGATAAAATAAAAGATTAGCAAATTAAAAATAGTAAAAAATGCTTATAAGTAAACTCTCAAATGTATGATTTTGGAAATAACAACAACCAAAGTAAGGCTTGCTTATTATATATATACATTGAATTTTCTAAGTTTTGAAATTTTTATATATTTTTTTTGAATTGTTTTTCTAGATTTTTGTAAGGATTAGGAAATACAACCCATACTTAAAATTCAACATTGTCCCCAATGTTGAAAACTAAGCACAAAGTAAAAAAAACATAAAAAATGAACTAAGAGAGGGAGAAGAGCACGTCCCTAATTTGGAGACGAAAAGACCACCATGAATACCTGTATAAAAATAAAATAGCAAAACACACAACAAAATGAAAAGAAATATTTTTGGTAGTTTTATAAGTTTTATATTTTTTTTCTTTTTGTAAAATAAAATAAAAAAGGAATTTTTTTGATATGTTTTAATTAGTCTTGGACTTCCCAAGGTCTACCCAGTGAAGTGCTCGCAAGGTACTAGGAGCTGCGATAGGATGATACCCCAAAGCTCCCTTTCCAGGAATTTAATTCAAACATATTATTTTTTTGAAAAAAAGGGGGGAAAATAAAGAAAAGAAAGATAAAATTAATAGCGTTTCCTTTTTTCGAAATATTGACAAAATTCCCCGGCAACGGCGCCAAAAACTTGATACGAAATTGTTTAAAATTTAATTATATTATAAACGGATAGGCAAGTGTACTTATCATTCATAGCATAGGATATGAAAACCATATCAAGGTTGTATTAGACTCGGAGTTGTCGAGTACTTTTACTTCGGGAAAGCAAAACTATTATCTTATCAAATAATATTTTGTGAGATCATTTATAATTAAAATCAAAATAATGAAATAAAGAAAGGAAAGCTCTCTTGAAGAAAATGCACTTCGAATGAAAAATTGAGAAGATAAAATTGAAACTTCTAATCCAATCCTCGACCGTGGAAATTTCGGGATTATAAATGCACCTCTCTCGAGAATACGCCCACCTGAGATTAGGTTGATCGACCGAACTCTCATTCTATAATCGAAACCCCTAAAACTCGCTTTAACGAGGTGAATCCCGCTATAGGATTTGACTCCTATCCAGAAGATTTACGTCATCCTCTCTCGAGGGTTGTGATCAACTCCTTTTATTCCTGAGCGATTTATTCGTACTCACGAGCTGGTTCGGCTAACTAGAGTTCAAAAGCAAATACGAAAGTCCACACATCGACATATGAACCTGATATAAATCACGAATAAATCGAAGGAGGAAAAGAAAGATAATAACGAGAAAAGATATTTTCATCCGAAATTTGTGATTTTTACGATCTAAATATTAATCCACTTGACATGAAAATAAAGGAGATGAAAAGAGTAAGAAAAGAACATTTTATTTAAAAGAAGATTCAATTACATAAAAGAGAGTACAAGAAAATTAAAGACATTTGCATGAAAAGAAACCTAAGAATACATTGCATAAAATTAAATTTTTTTGAAATTGAAATCTAAGCTAAGAAATAAGAAAATACAAGAAATGAAAGAAAAGCATATTTGCCCCAAAAGGGGGTAGATGAGAGGAGTTTCGACCCAAGAAGGCTGGAAAAATGGATGTCTTGAGATCTGGAGGAGCTGCCTTTAAATAGGCAAAATTTGAGGTTACACGCCCTCGGTCACGCCCATGACCAAGGGTGTGTAAGGGGCGTGATCGAAGCTGCTGTGGAGAGGGAGCCTTCTGGAGTTATTGTGGGCATTACGTGCATGTCACGCCCTAGGTCACGCCCGTGACCTAGGGTGTGTAATCTTTAGAATGCATATGGTAGGAAATCTTCTGCGGGCTAGCGCATTTTTGGCGGCAAGGAGGTACACGGGCATGACATTGAAAGTCACGGGCGTGACCCATGGGTCATGGGCATGTATGTGGCTGAACATCTTCGGTGCATGATCTGGGGTGTGATCTGCTGGCAGGGAGGTTACATGGGCGTGACTTTTGACTTACACGGGCGTGACTTGGAAAGTCACGGACGTGTACTTTGCGATTCTTCTCAGAATGAGCACAAGGTGGCGGAAGCAGGTCTGTATCTTCGGTTGTCACGCCCTTGGTCACGCCCGTGACCTTGGGCGTGTTCTTTCAATTTTTGCTCAAAAGTCCAGAAAAACCTAAAAAACATAAAATAAACTGAAGTTATTTCATAAAAATAAAAATAAACAATTTAAAGAGAAAATTCATACAAATTATATAAATTCATATCAAAATTATATTAAAATTATACTAAAAGATGAGTATATAAACTACTCATCAGGTCTACAGAAATTCCATCCTTGTTCACTACATGACCCAGAAAGGACACCTGAGGAAGCCATAACTCACACTTACTCAGCTTTGTATACAACTTGTGCTCTCTTAGAGTAGACAATACTAAGCGCAAATATGTAGCATGCTCCTCAACACTTCTTGAATACACCAACACATCGTCGATGAAAACTACTACAAAATGATCTAAAAAGTCTTTGAACACTCGGTTCATCATGTCCATAAAAGCTGAGGGTGCATTTGTCAAACCAAATGACATCACCAGAAATTCAAAAGGACCATAACGGGAACGAAAGGCAGTCCGAGGGACGTATGACTCATGGATCCTCAACTGATGGTAACTTGATCGAAGATCAATCTTTTAATACACCAAACTACCACACTACTGATCAAACAAATCATCGATTCGCGGTAACGGATATCTGTTCTTGATGGTTACCTTATTCAACTCCCTATAGTCTATGCACAATCTCATAGAACCATCCTTCTTTTTTACGAACAACACTGGAGCACCCCCAGACGAGGAGCTTGGCCTAATAAATCCATACTACAACAATTCATCTAACTAGGTACGCAACTCTTCTAGCTCACGCAGGGCCATACAGTATGGTGCCTTAGCAATAGGACGAGTACCATGCTCAAGATCAATAACAAACTCCACATCTCTCTCAGGTAGAAGACCAGGAAGACTAACAGGGAAGACATCAGGAAACTCTCGCACCACAGGAACATCCTCGATACACGGCAAACAACTAACAGTTTCTAACATAGAAACAAGGTAAGCAAAGCAACTAGAATTTAACACTTTCCGAGCATATACTGCAGAAATTATCGGGGAACTCTGGCGCGGAGATCCATAAATGCTCATGGGATGACCATTGTCCATCACAAAGTCCAGACGCTTTTTCTTACATCGAATGACAACATCATAACTGGACAACCAGTCCATACCCAATATCACGTCAAAGTCTTCTATGTCTAGCACCTTGAGATCATCAAACGCCAAGAAATCTCCTAATAGGATGGGGCATCTCCGGATGCGCTGGTTCGAGGACACCAAATTGTTGGAAGGAAACTTAATGAGGAACGAATTATTGTCCAACTCAGGGATCAAACGATGACTCTTGACGAAAGTCCTAGCCACAAATGAATGGCTAGCACCAGAATCGAATAGTTCATGCGCCCAACGACTCTTTACCTTATATCTCCCTATAAATGCAAAAATGTAACTAGTCTAATGCAAACGAAACTTATTAGCTAGATTGAAGTCTAACCTGAGATCACTTGGGTCGAGGACTGCGCTTTCTCCTTGGTTAACACGTTCAGCTTTCCTCTCCCTTTGTCTTGATACAGCGGCGGAGGCGGTAAGGCTTGAAGTGGATCTGGCTGTAACGGGGGTTGGAATCGCGGGCATTGAAACTTCATGTGCCCTTTCTGTCTGCACTGAAGCAGACTTTCTCCTTGGTTCAACACTGGGCTGCATCATGCCCCTTCTGCTTGCATATCGGGCAAAACACCTCTCCTTTAGGAGCTCCCTGGATTGCCAACACTCGCTACTGCTTCTGAACTCCCTTCCTCTTGAAACATTTCTCAAATGGATGGCCAGGGCGGCCAAAAAACTGCATGCCTCTCTGCTTCCTTTCTTCAGAGCTATTCCAGGTGCACCAGAACTCCCTTCTCCTCCAGCCTTCCTCTTTCCCTTCTTCATTGTCGATCCTCGATTCTTGGCATTATCAATTGCCTCAACCTTCAACGCTGCCTCCACTACCTCAGCATACTTCTCTGACCTATATGCGTTGTCTAGCTGCTGGATGTCACTGTGGAGACCACCCAGAAACCTCTTCACCCTTCCTTCTTCTGAGGCTACCAGTGCCAGAGCAAACCTGCTCAACTTGCAAAACTCAATTTCGTACTCGCTCATCGTGAGCTGCCTCTGCTTCAGATGCAGGAAGTCATTCATTAACCAGTCCTGTTCCATCGATGATAGGAACTTCCTTATCAGCAACCCTTTGAAGGTTTCCCACATACATCCTCCAGTAAGGCCTTCCTTCTCCCTCAACAACCAGAATTTTGTGAGACCCTTTAGCTGGTACACGACGACCATCACCTTCTGGTCTGCGGTGATCCATGAATACGAGAACATCCCCTCAATGGTTATAAGCCAATTGTCCAAGGCCACGAAGTCAGCTCGTCCGTCATACGCGGGAGGTCCCAATCTCTGAAAGTGCAAAGTGAAGTTCATTTTCGACGGTATCACTACTGGGGGCACCAGGGGAGCAGGAGGAGTAGGTAAAGTCTGTCCAACTATGGGGTCCTGCATTGCGGTTTACTACCTTGCACTGGCAGACAATAATGCCTCAACTTATGACTGCATCACAACCATTTGTCTCATCAGAGTCTCATTGCTCTGGCACAGACTTTCGATCAAGGCTTCACTCTGCGCTCCGGACGACTCACCCTCCGACTGAGGAGTCGATCTAGTCGCGATTTGCATAGGCGTCATCTCTGCTAATATGCATAAACCTCTTATCAAAACTTATTCTTACGCTAGAACTACCCTGCTTGGTTCAGAACATACATGCACAGATACTTTCTATCGCTACTACCTTGCTCTGGGATTTTTTTGATGTCATGCTCAATCTTGGGATGATACTTCATGATCCCTCTTAACTCATGTGCAAATGTCATGAATGCATGAATTTTCTTATGTTCATTTTGAAATCATGGGTGTACGTTTGTCATCATATAAATCTTTAGCATGGCACATGTGCTTTATGCGATGTTATGATGTGCATGTTGTGCTATTTATTCTAAGAAAAGCCTTAATGCATGTTATGAGCGGCGTACACATGAAATATTATGCACCCCATAATATATAATATCGTATGCAATGAAAAATAAAAATCGAGCTAATGGACATCCATGGGACTGGTGTTATGCATCCCATACTACATAACGGTCACATGTTGTCACCTATGAGGATCCATATACAAACACATTATGCATCCCATACTACATAATATGCCATGTATACTTCTTATCATGTTTATGAGTGTAGTGTTTATGCTTCATCCAAGACGTATAGATGACACTTCAGTGTGTGTATGCTATGAGACAAGATGACCAACACCTTACTAGAAAAGAGGTCATTCAACCAATTTGTCAAACAAACCTCCCTTTGATACCAACTGTCATAACCCGCATTTTCTCAGCAATTAGAAATATCAGAGTGAGAGAAAATACGCGTCATGATGCCACATCATGCAAGAGACAACTGTAGGCGCTCAGGCGAGAACCTACCTCTTATTTATTACAAAACCGGTTTACATGATGATTCATTACTTGAAATCATTTATTAGGTTTGGAGTAAGAACTGTGTCTCTCAGTTCGTGGATCAACTAGTCCACAGAAGAAAGTATATATGTATTTGCAGCAGAAAAAATACTTGGTCTAGTTCAATTAAGATCCTATATGCACGTGATGTCTGGACATAAAGAAAGTGATATGCATATATCTAGATTTAGATTAGGTATGAAGATACATTTACGTGACTTTAAATATTAAGGTTTGACCTATGAAATATGCAATGAGGATGAAAGGAAAATCATTTTATAACTACAATGCACCTAGGCATAAAGCATTCCCAGAGAGCAAGACACACGAGATCGAAAAGTAGTGGCAATAACTAGCAAGTAAACTACAATGTAACAACAAAAGGTACAATGGGCGTCAACAACCTGATACCAACCCATTGGCTTCAAACTAGCATGTCTGAACTCAAGAAGAAATCTAACTTCTACTACCTTGCAGCAGCGCGGTAAGACAGTAGATACAACTCCCAAGGTCTCTGAGCTACACCTCTAACCGCTATGGCTCTGAACCAGAGGCATTTAATAAAAACAAAGAACGCCTCAGCAAGGAAAGTACAAAGGGTAGAAAAACATAGATGTCCTGTGAAACAAGGTAATAATAAGGCAAAATGGGGTACCAACCCAAACCAAACTTACAGAGAAGGAGCCCCAAAACATAGAGCTAAACAACGCACCCCAGTGCACAATTACCTTTAGAAATAGAAACAAATTCATTAATCCTGTTAATTCCATTTAAGAGGCTGATCAGCTCAAATTAAACGGGTGGCGGTCCTTTATCCTCTGCCTACCCAAAAACAAATACCAGGTGGTGTTCCTTTATCCACTGCCACCCAAACACGGCCCACAGGACCACAGGACAAGCCTGTTGTTCATGCCCCTTAGAATGGATGATATAGAAATTTGATGGTTTTGCAAAGTGAAATGGTTAAATATTTTCTCCAAAACTATATCCGTTAAAGGCAAGTGTACCTTATCGTCTATAGTATAGGATATTTAGAAATACCAAGGTCGTATTCCACAGGGCGCGTTGATTACTTCTACTTCGAGGAAAATCATTTTTATCTTATCTAACAATTTTTGAGGTTTTGAATACTTAGATAAAGAAAAGACAAGTTGCAAGCTAAATGAAAGGGATTAAACGATGGTAAAAGAGATTAGTGCTCAATCAAAAGCCGCCTTAGAGTAAGAATAATCAAGTGAAAGGAAAATAAATCTAATTCCGTTTAATTTAAACTACTTGACCGTGGAGGTTCCTAAAGCTCGAACATGTCTCTCTCGAGGTTAATTCCTAACTAAGTTTAGGAAAAATCAACCGGACTCTCATCATATAATTGATTACCTAAGACTTACTTTACGCTGTGAACCCCGCTATTGGATTTGACTCCAATCTGGGAGATTTACGTCATCCTCTCTCGAGGGGTGCGTGCAACTCTCTTTACCCTTGAGTGATCGATTCATACTTTGAGCCTCTCGGCTAATTAAGTATGAAAATATATGCGAAAACCATACATCAATAATATGGCCTCACTGGTTAAAATTCAAGGGTAATTCAAGTGTTTTATAAAAATGGAAAAAGAGAGCTTTAAAAAATCATAACTTGATTATCTCATCCTCGGAACATTTCGATCGAGCACTAATGAGAATTAGTTAATCATGGTGGAGGAGAAAGAAAAAGAATAATAAAATTGCATGAAGGAAAATTACTAAGTAGAAATAGAGGTGAAGAAAACTATGCCAACTTTTATTGAAATGAAAAACTATTACAACTCTTTAAGCAAGATTGCAAGCTAGAAAAATAAGGATTACAAGCTTAATAAACTAGTGCATGGAAGAAATCTAGTACATTGCATGAGAAGAAAAAGAGAACATGAAAGTTTACAAAGACATGAACATGAATAGGAAAAACTCACTATCAGCTCTAGCAGCACCTCCCCCTTTCAAAATTTCTGAACCCTGGACTCAAGGAGAGCCCTGGAATTTATAGGAAAAATTTTCAAGTTACACGCCCCTTGGTCACGGGCGTGACCTAGGGGTGTGTAATCACTAATTTGCACGTCTGGGATAGTGGCGTGGGCTTTGCGTGACGGTGGGAGAAATTTGGACATTACACGCCCGTGTAACTTGGGTCATGGGCGTGTACTTGGACAGATTCATTTAATGCGGCATGGATCTTGCTTGCAGCGTAGTGGTGTGCAGGGATCACGCGAGAAAGTCACGACCATGAAATATGGGTCATGGGCGTGACTCATGTTGACTTCTCGACGGCAGCTCCATGTCTCAACGGCAGCTCACTGGGAAGATTCTAAGATTACACGCCCTTTGGTCACGGGCGTGACTTTGGGTTATGGGCGTGACCGAGGGCATGACTCGCTGTGGGCTATCTCAATCAACGCGACATCGACTCTTGTTTTATCTTTAGGTTACACGCCCCTTGGTCACGGGCGTGACCTTGGGCGTGACTTGTAAATTTCACCAATTTCTCCCAAAATTCTGCAAATATTGGAATTAAGCTAAGTTAGAATCAAAATTACAAAAAGAACTACTTATAACCTAAAATTGACATGAAAAGGAAAAAAAAATCATTTTAAATAATTACAAAAATTTCTATTAAAAACTTATATAAATACTACTTATCAAATACCCCTATACTTGAGGTTTTGCTATTCCAGAGCAAAAGAGTGAGACATAATTTATAAGACATCCATAAATTTTTTTAATTTTAAACTAAAATTTCATTTAAACCAAAAGTTAAGTTAAGAATAAATTCTAGGAGGAGTTAAGTCCTAAATTATGATAATGATTTAAAAAGAGGGACAATGCTTAGGCATTGACTTCTCAAGATAATTAAATAGCTATTCAAAATTGTAGAAATTATAAAACTAGATTAAATTAAAATTATAAGAACTCTATCTTAAAAGAAACTTAAGGAAAAGTAACCTACTAAAAATTCCTCTCTCCATAACTTAAGTTAAACCTAGATCAAAGATATTGGCTGGGGGGGGGGGGGGGGGGGGTTTACAAAGCTTGGCATAAGAAGAGATTTTTGAATGGAGGTGATGAATTTTATCCTCTCACCTCTACTTTTTTTGTATATGTTTAGGGAATAATGAATTTTATCCTCTTATTCCCATGCATATAATCTTTTAAATCCTCTTCTAATAAACCCAAAATGTATATGTTTAGGATTAATGAATTTTATCCTCTTACTCCATGCCATATAATCTTTTAAATGATTTTGGGTGCATATGTTTAGGGAATAATGAATTTTATCCTCTTATTCCCATGCATATGATCTTTTAAAAATACTTTTTTATGCCATCAAAAGGGTAGGGTAGGAAAAATTTCTAGTTTATAAATTAAATTATATTGAGAGAAAATTTTAGTAAATTTAAATTTCCTAAGATCTAAAAAGCTAGAAGAAAATATAATTGAAATCTAAAGAGGTTTAGCAAATACACTACAAAATGAAGCCAT
Organism: Dactylorhiza incarnata; assembly: GCA_033032865.1. Lineage (NCBI taxonomy): Eukaryota > Viridiplantae > Streptophyta > Magnoliopsida > Asparagales > Orchidaceae > Dactylorhiza > Dactylorhiza incarnata. Next base: position 2,616,170 of record JAWHQI010000067.1, read on the forward strand.
TTAAAAAAAAAGAGAAGTCATGCTAACAAAAATTCTCTAATCAAACTCAAATCATAAGATGGTTCTTAAAACAAGATTACCTAAAATTTAAAATTAACAAACTATGATAAACAAAATTTTAGCCAATTAAAAACCTAAAAAAAAGCTTATAAACGTTCTCAATTAGATTTCTAAGAAATCATAAAACAACAAGTAGGAGGGGTATAAGAATTTTTGGTTTTTTTGTTCTAAATTTTTCATATATATATATATATTTTTTTGGAATTTTTGATATTATATTTTTTTGAATATTTGAATATTATCTTTTTTTTGAATGTTTAAATATTATCTTTTTTTTGAATTTTTGATAATATATGAAAGGAAACTAGTTTTAAACCTAACACTTTTTGTTAATTCCTGGACTTCCCGAGGTATACCCCGTGAAGGGTTCTCACGGTACTAGGAGGTGTGATGGGATGATATCCCAAACGTCCCTTTCCAAGATTTAAATTTTCGATTTTCAAATAGTTTTTTTTTGAGTTTTTGGGTTTTACAAGTGCTTAAATAAAAGAAATCATAAGAAAATAAATTTTTTTTTGAAAATTTTCTAATTAAAAAAACTATTTACAAAGAACTATTTACACCCCCATACTTAAAGTTAAACATTGTCCCCAATGTTTAAAACTAAGTATGAAGTAAAAGAAAAGAAAAAGAAGTAAATAAAGTGCAAAACAAAAAAAAAGAAATGAATAAAAGAGAAGGAAGAAGGATAAAGGGCTTCCCTGATTTTTGAAGATGCGCGGGGAAACGGCGAATTCCTGTAAAATATGTTAAAGAAGAAAAACAAGAGAAAATAATAAAAAGATAACTTTGGGGTGCCTCCCAAAAGCGCTTTGTTTAAGGTCGCGTAGCTTGACCCACTTGCCGATCATATTATATGAGGAAGTAAAATCGACTCACTCTTCTCGTTAGCTAGCTCTCCTGGAAGATATAACTTAAGGCGGTGCCCGTTTACTTTGAAGGAACCTTTTTCCGGGTGGGAAATTAAAATTGTCCCATAGGACCAAACCTCTTTAACAATAAAGGGTCCGGACCATCGGGATTTTAGTTTTCCCGGAAAAAGGTGAAGGCGAGAATTATAAAGGAGGACGAGATCGCCCTGCGAAAAAGTTTTTAGAAATTTTATGTGTTTATCGTGATAAAACTTTGTTCGCTCCTTATATAATTTGCTACCCTCGTACGCATTCGCTCGCCATTCGTCCAATTCGTTCATTTGAAATTTTCTTTGTTCGGCCGCTAATGTAGAATCGAGATTTAAAAACTTAACCCCCCAAAATGCGCGGTGTTCTAGTTCGACCGGAAGGTGGCAAGCCTTGCCATAAACCATTCGATACGGTATACAACCGATAGCGGTCTTGTACGCCGTTCGATAGGCCCATAATGCGCCATCGAGCTTTATTGCCTAATCATTCCGATTAATAGAAACAGTTTTTTTTTCTAAAATCTGCTTTAATTCTCGATTCACGACTTCGACTTGGCCGCTCGTTTGTGGGTGATAAGCAGTAGATAGTTTGTGCGTGACACCATTGCTAGAATTTTTGTAAATTAGCTATTGCAAAAATGGGTGCCCCGATCACTCACTATAGCGCGCAGTGTGCCAAATCGAGAAAATAATTTTTTAAGAAGTTAACGATGACTCGCGCATCATTAGTGGGGAGAGCTTGCGCTTCCGCCCACCTCGACACGTAGTCGACCCCAACTAGAATATATTTATTTTAAAATGAGGGAGGGAGAGGACCAACAAAATCAATACCCCAAAGATCAAAAATTTCGCATTCTAAGAAAATATTTTGGGGCATCTCATCCCGGCGGGAGATGTTCCCCGACCGCTGGCAGCTATCGCAAGTACTCACAAGGGTGTAAGAATCTTTGAATAGCGCGGGCCAATAAAAGCTCGACTCTAGCACCTTCTTTGCGGTTCAGTTCGCTTGATAATGACCACCGGTTGGTCCCTCGTGACAATGCCGTAAAATTTTTAAGCCCTCCTCACTCGAGAAGCATCTTCTCACCACCTGGTCTGTGCAAGCACGGAATAAAAAGGGGTCCTCCCAAAAATAATTCTTTAAATCAGAAAAGAGTTTCTTCTTTTGCTGACTCGAGAATTCTTTTGGCAGGACCCGGGCTACTAGATAGTTAGCCAAATCCGCAAACCAGGGGGTGGAAGATGAATTTATATTTTCGAGAGCGAGAAGGCGCTCTTTGGGAAATTTATCATTAATGTAGGCTTCTATTAATCCTTATGAGGAGGGGTTTTCTAATCGGGAAAGATGATCGGCCGCCAAGTTTTCAGCTCCCCTTTTGTCCCGGATCTCTAAGTCAAACTCCTGCAAGAGGAGGATCCTTCGCAAAAGACGGGGCTTGCCATCTGATTTACTTAAAAGATATCTAAGAGCGGAATGATCCGTGAAGACGATAACTTTTGAGAGAGTGATATACGACCTAAACTTATCAAAGGCAAAAATGATCGCCAGAAGCTCCTTCTCGGTCGTGGTGTAATTCGCTTGTGCCGACGTGAGTGTTTTTCTCGCATAATAAATCGGGTGGAGATACTTACTCACCCGTTGGCCTAAAATGGCACCAACCGCAATATCACTCGCGTCGCACATGATTTCAAAGGGGAGCGACCAATCTGGAGCGACTAGAATCTGGGAGTTTATAAGTTTCTCTTTGAAAAGTTTAAAGGCTAAATGACATTCATCGTTAAAAAGAAAGGAGGATTCTTTCTCGAGAAGATGGGTTAGCGACTTTGTGATTTTGGAAAAATTTTCTATAAAGCACCGATAGAACCCCGCGTGGCCTAGGAAACTTCTAATAGCTTATACGTTTGTTGGAGAGTGGAGTTTTTCAGTTACTTCGATCTTGGCCCTGTCGACCTCGATCCCTTTGCACGAAATTTTATGGCCAAGGACTACTCCTTCTTTGACCATAAAATGGCATTTCTCCCAAAGCGCTAAATTTGTTTCCTAACAACGCTGCAACACGCGCTCGAGATTTTTTAAACAATTTTTAAATGAGTTTCCGAACACGGAGAAGTCATCCATGAACACTTCCATCACCTCCTCTACTAACTCGTCAAATATTGCCAGCATACATCTTTAGAATGTAGCTGGCGTGTTACAAAGACCAAATGACATCTTTCGATAAGTGAAGGTGCCAAAGGGGCAAGTGAAAGTTGTTTTCTCTTGGTCATCGGGTGAAATCGGGATTTGGAAATATCCCGACAAACCATCGAGAAAACAGTGGTAGGAGTGACTTGAAAGGCGCTCTAAGATTTGATCGATAAAAGGTAGCGGGAAGTGATCCTTATGGCTGGAATCATTTAGTTTTCGATAATCGATGCACTTCCGCCAACCCGTAACAGTACGTGTTGGGATTAATTCATTATTTTCATTCACAACTACCGTAACGCCACCTTTCTTCTAGACGACTTGTACCGGGCTAACCCAAGTACTATCCAATATCGGGTAGATGATTCCCGCGTCCAAAAGTTTAATAACTTCGGCCTTAACGACTTCTTTCATATTCAGGTTTAGTCATCATTGAGGCTGGACCGTGTTGCGGGAATTATCTTTGAGGAAGATGTTATGAGTGCAGAAGGAAGGTTTAATACCCTTAATATCCGAAATTTGCCACGCGATTACATGGCGGTGCTTGCTTAAGACAATAGTCAACTCAGAAATTTCTGAATTGCTAAGTTCGGATGAAACGATGATGAGTAGCTTAGATTCTTTTTCTAAAAATAAATATTTAAGGTCAGGGGGAGTTGTTTTAACTCTAACATGGGTGGCTCTTCATAAGAAGTTTTGATTTTTAATTTTTCTAAAAAAATGGTTCCGGTAATGTGGAGCGAGAGACTTCTTCTTCTAAATAAAAGAGCTCGGCGAGCTCGGATTCGTGACTCGATGTGAAGACTAACTCAGGAAGTGAATAAAATTTGTTCTTAAAACATTCTTCTAAATAGAAGCACGAATCGTCATTCTCTAAGGTGTTTCGCATGGAGGGATTTATATTAAAAGTAACTTCATCATCTCCAACCCGCAGGAGGAGATTTCCGTCACTTATGTCGATAATTGCGCGAGAGGTGGAAAGGAAGGGGGCCGAGTATGAGGGGTACTTCGACATCCTCTTCGATGTCAAGAATGACAAAGTCCACCGGGAAGATGAACTTGTCAACCTTAACGAGCACGTCCTCCACTATCCCTACCGAATATTTTAAAGAACGATCCGCTAATTGAATACTCATTCGAGTGGGGTTAGGATTTCCTAGACCTAACTTTTTAAATAACGAAATAGGAATGAGATTGATGCTTGCAACAAGATCTGCTAAGGCGTGTTTTACTAACGAATTGCCAAATAGACACGGGATGGAGAACCGTCCCGGGTTATTTTCTTTTTGAGGTAATTTATTGAGTACAACCGCGGAGCATTCTGCGTTTAAAGAAATATGCGAAATATCTTCTAATTTTTTCTTATTGGAGAGCAACTCCTTAAGATATTTTGCATATTTAGGCATTTGAGAGATAGCCTCGTAGAAGGGTACATTAATATGAATTTGTCTTAAAATTTCTAAAAACTTTTTATAAATTTTTTCGGCGCACTCGCTTTTAAACTTAGACGGATATAGAGTATTGGAAGTAGAAGCATGCAGAGCTAACGTAGCGGGCAAATTCGAAGATAAAATAAGAGGAGGAGGAGAATAAGTTACCTTGGGTTCATCCTGTTTTGAAACCACCTCCTTCCCGCTTCGGAGTGTAATCACGTTTGCGCTCTCCCTTGGATTTTGTTCCGTATTACCCAGTAGTGCTCCTTGCTGATGCTCGGAAATCATCTTTGCAAGCTGGCCCACTTGATTCCATAAATTTTTGATCGATCTGGTAGGGTTCCGAATGTTCGTTTCATTTGTAGCAACATATTTTGCAAAAACCTCTTCAAGCGGAGAGAGCTTTTGCTGTTGCGGTGGAAAATCGGGTGGATTACAATTTAGAGGTGGAGTTTAGTTAAGAAGTTGATTGTGTGTGTGTGGGGGGGGGGGGGGGGTTGATTTAGATTCATAGGACGCTGAACATTTCCTTGATTGCTACACGAAAAATTCGGATGGTTCCTATAACCCGCATTGCAAGTGTTGTTGTACGAAGTAGTGTTGGGGTTATAGGAAGGACGAGGCAGATTTCCCATGTAGTCAACCTGCTCTTCAATTAAAATATTATTAGCCCAAGGAGGAGTGGCAGAGGAAGCAGACATCTCCGCCACTTGCTTTGTTAAGCGCTCAACTTGTAAAGCCAAATTTGCGTTTGCGTCTATTTCAAAAATTCCGGCTGGCTTGTTAGGCCGCGCTCGGGGCATATTCCATTGGTACGCATTCATGGCCATTTCCTCAAAAAGCTCTTGAGCGGCCTCTGGGGTCTTTTTATTTAATGTTCCCCCGGCGGCCGCATCAATCATTTGCTTAGTTGGGAAATTCAAGACATTATAAAAATTTGCACTTGTTGCCAAGTGGGAAGTGCGTGGTGAGGGCATCAACGCAAAAGCTCCTTGAAGCGCTCCCATGTATCAGAGAGAATCTCCGAGTTGATTTGCATAAATGACGCAATATCTGTTCGCATTTTGACAGTCTTTGTAGACGGAAAATATTTAGTGAGAAATTTTTCCGCCATATCAGCCCATGTAGTGATGGACTCCCTAGGAAGTGAGCCCAACCACTGCTTGGCCTTAGGCCGCAAAGAAAAAGGAAAAATGCAATCGAATGCCGTCATCGGTGACACCATTGATTTTAAACATGTCGCAGATTTTAAGAAAATTAGAAATATGATAGTTTGGATCTTCGTCCGGCTGACCATCGAAGGTCACTGATTGCTGCACCATTTGTATGATGCTGGACTTGATCTCAAAGTTATTGTTCGCCACAGCGGGGCAAACAATACTTGACTGCGTGCCTTCCAAATTCGGCCGCGCATAATAGGACATGGTCCGTTGCGCGGCCTCATTAGGATTTGGTGCGTTAGGAATAGGAGGATTAAGATCCATATTCGCTGTGTTAGTGTCCCCGATCGACTCTTCGAATTCTAATTGATTATCCTTTTCACGAGAACGGTGGCGCCGCCAAAGGGTTCGCTCGATCTTTAGATCAAAAGGAATATTCGAAGCGCTACCTCGGGTCATACACTAAAAAAAAGGGAATGAAGAAAAAGAGCGGATAATGAAAAGAAAAGAAAGAAAGAGGAAAACTAGACTATTATATTTTTTTTCTTTTTGAAATTTAGAAAAAGCAAAATAAAATAGAAAGAAGCATGATAAAATTAATAGCTATCCTCTTTTCAAAATATCTACGCAAGTCCCCGACAACGGCGCCAAAAACTTGATATTGAAACTTGAGGGTTTTGCAAAGTGAAATGTTTAAAGATTTTCTCTAAAACTATATCTGATAAAGGCAAGTGTACCTTATCGTCTATAGTATAGGATATTTAGAAATACCAAGGTTGTATTCCACGGGGCGCATTGATTACTTCTACTTCGAGGAAAATCACTATTATATTATCTAACGATTTTTGAGGTTTTGATTACTTAGATAAAGAAAAGACAAGTTGCAAGCTAAATGAAAGGGATTAAACGATGCTAAAAGAGATTAGTGCTCAATCAAAAGTCACCTTAAAGTAAGAATAATCAAGTGAAAGGAAAATTAATCTAATTCCGTTTAATTTAAACTACTTGACCGTGGAGGTTCCTAAAGCTCGGACATGCCTCTCTCGAGGTTAATGCCAACTAAGTTTAGGATAAATCAACCGGACTCTCGTCCTATAATTGATTACCTAAGACTTGTTTTACATTGTGAACCCCGCTATTGGATTTGACTACAATCCAGGAGATTTACGTCATCCTCTCTCGAGGGGTGCGTGCAATTCTCTTTACCCTTGAGTGATCGATTCATACTTTGAGCCTCTCCGCTAACTAAGTATGAAAACATAAGCGAAAACCATACATCGATAATATGGACTCACTAGTTAAAATTCAAGGGTAATTCAAGTGTTTTATAAAAATGGAACAAGAGAGCTTTAAGAAATCATAACTTGATTATCTCATCCTCGGATCATTTCGATCGAGCACTAATGAGAATTAGTTAATCTTGGTGGAGGGGAAAGAAAAAGAAAAATAAAATTGCATGAAGGAAAATTACTAAGTAGAAAGAGAGGTGAAGAAAACTATGCCAACTTTTATTGAAATGAAAAACTATTACAACTCTTTAAGCAAGATTGCAAGCTAGAAAAATAAGGATTACAAGCTTAATAAACTAGTGCATGGAAGAAATCTAATACATTGCATGAGAAGAAAAAGAGAACATGAAAGTTTAAAAAGACATGAACATGAATAGGAAAAACTCACTATCAGCTCTAGCAACACCTCCCCCTCTCAAAATTTCTAAACCTTGGACTCAAGGAGAGCCCTGGAATTTATAGGAAAATTTTTCAAGTTACACGCCCCTTGGTCACGGGCGTGACCTAGGGGCGTGTAATCACTGATCTGCACGGCTGGGACAGTGGCGTGGGCTTTGCATGACGGCGGGAGAAATTCGGACATTACACGCCCGTGTAACTTGGGTCACGAGCATGTACTTGGATTTTAATGCGGCGTGGATCTTGCTTGCGGCGCGGCGGTGAGCAGGGATTACGCAGGAAAGTCACGACCGTGACATATGGGTCACGGGCGTGACTCATGTTGACTTCTCGACGACAGCTCCACGTCTCGACGGCAGCTCGCTGGGAAGATTCTAAGATTTTACGCCCTTTGGTCACAGGCATGACTTTGGGTCACGGGCGTGACTTGCTGTGGGCTAGCTCAATCAGCGCAGCATCGACTTTGGTTTGATCTTCAGGTTACATGCCCCTTGGTCATGGACGTGACCTTGGGCATGACTTGTAAATTTCACCTATTTCTCCCAAAATTCTGCAAATATTGGAATTAAGCTAAGTTAGAATCAAAATTACAAAAAGAACTACTTATAACCTAAAATTGACATGAAAAGGAAAAAAATCATTTTAAATAATTACAAAAATTTCTATTAAAAACTTATATAAATACTACTTATCAATGACCACCGTGCAACGCTACAAAGAATTCCCCTCTGCCCCCTAAACACGTCCGACAAGACCACGGACCAAGCATGCTGTTCATGTCCCTTGTAATGGCCACCGTGCAAGGATAAAGGCAATAGTTCTCATTAATTAAATTTAATTATGGCACGGGACATAGCCCGAGGAACAACACCAGGATACCCCGAGAATAGGGTCACAAATAAAGCAAACACCGCCCAAGACCTTACATAAGAGCCCAGAGATTTCACATAAAAACACATGCATAATGATATAAGCATGAGTGGTTCATAATCCAGGACACCCTAAAGGCATTGGAAACAACCCGGAACACATTAGAGGGCACAATATTTAATATGAAAGGAGAAGTCCAAGGCATAGATCGAGGATTTGGAACATGGGACTTTGGGGTTTCTCAAGAAGTAAGCTATTTTTTTTGAGATATCAGAGGGGGCAAGGATCTAGCTTTCTGATTTCTCGAGAAATCGAAGGAACATAATGTTGGGAAAAACCCTTTGATTTAACTTAACAAATTACCTAAAAGTGATTGTATTCCTTATTAGGTTGAATTACCCATTGTATAGTGAGGGTAATCTGGTCATTAGATGTCTTAGGATATCACACTCAACTTAGGGTGTCAAGACTAGATCAAGAGAAGCAAAATTTGGGCAAAGTTAACATTTGCGTAGAATAGAATTCGACGCAACATCAAATTATTGTCGACACTACTCTGACTAGAAGTCCAAGTGGTTCAACCCTTTTGTTGAAGTAATTCAAGTCAACGTTATGTCGAATAGATATCGACGTAGAGACCATGGACCTGTTAAAGTACCTTGAGAAGTCGACGCAGCTTCTACTTCAACTCAACGCAGAAGGAAGTATCTGTCGAAGCCATCTAAAGTAGACACAGCGTCGACTTCATCTCGACATAGATAATGAAGTTCAGAGCCATGTCTTCAACTCGACAGTTACGTAGATAAGATATCGACGCAACGTCGACTAGCAGAGTTCAATCAGAGCTAGGATGAATTCAAAGCTGCTCTTACAAGAACTCGAAGGTGTGTCGATAAGAGAGGAAGAGAACTCGACGCTACGTCGAATACAGTCTAAAAAGGAAATCTTTTCAGCTGTCATTTTGGACCCTCTCTCATGGCCCAAAATACTCAAGACCGTTCTCCAACGGCTTATTAATTTTCTCAAATAGAAAGAAGAATAAAAGAGGACATAAATGCTTTCTTGGAAATATGCTAATAGTTGGTGGACAGGTCGGGAATTAAAGAAGGAAGGAAAGAGAAATTGTCCAGTGGTGAATACCTTTTTAGGACTTACCAGAAGGGGAAACAAAAATTCAAATTGAAGAGGGACAATATAAGGGAAGAAAAGAAAGAGAAAGATAGAGCATTCATTACAATCGGCTAACAGCTTTCAATTAGGGCTCTCTCATCTTCTTCCTCCTTAGGAACCCTAATAAAGAATATACAGACTAGAAAGAAAAGCTGCTCTCCATCTTATATAATAGAAGATCTGATGGCTGCTCTTCATCACAATCATATAGCAGCTAGATCTCAATCAGTAGAAATAGAAAGGATTTGACATTCATAGCTCCTGCAATACATCACCATCATAAGCAAGAGTTAATCATAAGCAGATCCAGTGAAAGAATTATGAAGCTGTTCTTCATACAAGCTTCATAAGAATTCTGAGAACAGAATTCTTGTCCTTCTCTCCTTCTTCTTTCTCCTTCTCATTCTCTCCTGTAAAAGAGTTTTATGAATCCCTCTTCCAAAGGTTTCAGTGGTTCAAGACATCCTTATCAAAAGATCTGGTTGGCTTAAGATCTCCTTATCAAAAGATCTGGTTGTTCATGATCTCCTTGTCAAAAGATTAGTGGTTCTAAGAGTCTCCTTACCAAAAGACTCAGGCAAAGTTGGTGCATTCCTACCAGGTGGTAGAAGAGGAGAGTACCCACATTTTGGGGAACCTCTATAAAATTTCTGGTGTTTGTGTTGTGCTTTTCTGTGCTGTCCCAATTCCTTTTATTCAGCAATTTATTTCTTGCACTATTATTATTCTGCCTGTGATTTTGTTGAGCATAATTCCTTAGTTTATTTTATTGTTTACACAGTTAGGATATAAATATTTTAAATCTCTATTCACCCCCCTTTAGAGGATTCTCAGAGGCACACTGTGCACTTTCAATTGGTATCAGAGGGAGGTTGATCAATAAAAGGTTAACACCTTGATCAAAAAGACCTCCTACTCTTATTTCTTTAGTATAAAAATATTTCTTATAAGAAAAAGAGTACTAAGGATTATGCTTCTATAAGACCCCCAGTATGTAACTTGAATAAGTTCACACTCTAGAAGTCTAGAATAAGGCTTTATTTGAATTCTATTGATGAAGACATCTATAATGTTCTTCTCATAGGTCCTCCAGCTCCAGTCAGACAAAAGGCAGGAGAATCTTCAACAACAGAGGCTGTCCCAAGAAATGAATGGACAGAGGCTGAGAAGAAGGTCAAGGCATGTGATTCCATGGCCATGAACATTCTGGTTTCAATAATGTCATATGACATTTTCTAGAAGGTTGCTGAATGCCAATCAGCAAAAGATATCTGGGATTCTCTCACCTGAATGGTGGAAGGAAGCTTAAATGAAAGGAAGGACAGAAAGTCCCTTCTCATATCCCAATATGAGAACTTTCAAAAGAAAGCTGAAGAATCTGTTGCTGATATGAATGATAGATTCAACATTATCATTAATGAGCTCAGAGGCTTGGACAAGGAGATATCATTGACTGAAATTAATGATAAAATCCTCATGTGCTTCCCTAGCTCATGAGATTCAAGGATCTGGGCAATCAGTGAGTCCAGGTGCCACAGAGAAATCTTTACTGAAGCTTTGCTAGGAAAGCTTAAGTCTTATGAGATGTTACTAAAGAATAGGGCTGAATTAGAAGAGAGGGAAACTACTCCAGCTCCTATCCAAAGGAGCCTAGCTCTGAAATCTACTGAAGGAGAGCCCTGTACTCCTGAAGATGAAATGTTCAGTCTGCTAGCAAGAAGATTCAAGAAATGGGTCAAGACTGAAGACTCAAGGAAAAGAGAAAGAGACTCAAGGACCATGTATGGTAGAACTCCAAAGAGGGATTATCTGTTTTACTTGCAACAAACCAGGGCCATTGCTCCTGAGTGCCCACAAGAGCAAAGGGAAAGAAACAACAACAAAGAGGAGAAGAAGAAGAAGAAGTCCTTCAAAGGAAAGGATAAGAAGAAAGCCAAGGGCTTCATTGCTGAAACATGGAGTGATTCTGAAGCAGAATTAAGCTCCTCATCATCTGAATGTGATGATGAAGCAACAACAGAAGCAACCTGCATGATGGCACTTGGGATGTCGTCAGATGATGAAGAGGAATACGTATCAGTTTTTAATGATTTTGATTTTAGCTCAGATGATTTTAAATTCTGTTTTAAAGATTTCTGCATTGATCTGTTAGAACATGGTCTTCCGCATCTCCTAGGTTTGAGAATAACAAATCCTATGTGTATTTGATCTTGTGTGTTTAAGTGTGCAGGAAAACAAAGTCCATACGACTCAAGAATTACATAAGAAGGTTGCCCCTAAGTTTGAGCCTTCAAATCCAACACTCCTTCTAGCGCCGGCGGTATCACCTAGCTCCTGGCTCTAGCGCTAAGGAACCACTGAGAAGAAACTGAACCGCTGAGAAGAAACCGAACCGCTGAGAAGAAACCAAACCGCTGAGACGAAACTGCTGAGATGCAAGATGGCGTTAACATATATAGAAGGAGATAGCGCCTGGCGGTATCTGATAGCGCAGGCGGTAATGCAAAGCAATAGAGGAAGGCGGCCAGCTTGCTTAAAATGAAGGATTCTCACACGGAGAATATTTCCTAAACCGGGATAGCGCCGGCGGTAGCGATAGCGCAGGCGCTAGCTCCAAGGCTATAAAAAGGACCCCTTGGATCCGTCTTCTTCATCCTCTTGAGATCCTAAATTCCAGAGCTTCGTACCATAACAGAGAGAGGAAGGTTCAGAGAGATACTCCCACAAATCCATAAAGGCTTAAGGAGATCCGTGGAGAAGATTTCAACACGCGTCATCATCGTGATGAAAGACCGCATCGACTACGATCATACTCTGCATCTTCGTCTACTTCTCCAAGAGATCCACATAGAGGGAGTTTTAATATTATTGTCTTTTTATTTCACATCTTTTCTGTAATCGTTTAGTGAACTCGCCTCGTGTTGGCGACTAGGTCTGGGTAGGAGTTAGGGCAGAAATTTGCCTCGTGTTGGCGACTAGGTCTCGGGTGTAGGTCTAGGGGGTCCTCGAGGCCATATCCGGGGAAGGATTGGCTAGAGCGGCTTGAGGCCGTATCCGGGGAAGGATAGGCTAAGGCCACCGGTTCGTGGGGATACAAGTCGGGATAGAAAACGAAAAAGAGTTTTATTATTATTCGCCTTAGATTTCTAGCGTCATACAAATCTAGTTTTGTAAATCATTTTTATTAATAGTAATCATGTCTCTCCTTTTGTAATAAAAATGATTTGTTCTTCATTTCTCTAAATTGGTTATTATCATCTCTTTTATTATAAAACAATTTAGATCTTTATTCAAAATCACTATTTTAATCTCTTATTATTTCAAGTATTACAAAATATAATATATGTTTTTAAAACCCTTATTCACCCCCTCTAAGGGCGCCTACCGATCCAACATGATCATCTTAGGGTAGAAAAAGAATTAGACACAGCTAGGACTAAATTAGAGAACCTTAAGAACGATGAAATGCACCTAATAAATCAAAATCTAACAAATAAAATTAAAAATAAAGAGTCAGAATTGATTAAACTGAGAGAAGAAAACATAAAATTAAAAGAAGAGCTAGCAAAGGCAAAGGCCTTTGAGGACCCACTCAATGGGAGGAGTCAGAAGCTCAAAGACATCACAGAAAATCTCTCTATGAGATTAAATCACCTAGGGTTAGGAGCAGAGCCCTCCACTAGCACAAAAGCACCTAGGAAACCTACCTGGAAAAATCCAGTATCCTTTGTTAGACCTAGTGAGTACCAACCAAGTGAGAAAAATACATCATCTAAGGGTAAGGCTAGTAGTTATCTAGATAGGATAGATGAACTTAACAAAGTAAATCTGAATAAGAAAGAAAAACCCTTAGGTAAGAATAAAGTAGAGAAATTAAATAACCTCAACCAAAAGGTTAAAGCAAAACCTAAGGTGATTAAACATTCTGCTGATCTTCTTAATTTAGATACATTTTACACTCATTACAAGTATCAAAATAATAGGTTTGGGAAACCCATTCCTTATCATCCAGAAGGGTATCATGAAAGACCCTTCTATTCCTTCATTGAACCCTACAATGGTAAAAGCAAAGGGCCCAAGGTAACCTGGGTTCCTTCTAATGTTTAAATTACTTATGCAGGGTAAGGAAGGGGACTATCTAGGAGATTGTGAGAAAATGAATAAAGGACAAACTTCATCTAAGGGAGTGATTTCTGGCTTGAATCTTCCTTACAGTTTATAAAATTAATATTATAATCTATTTTCAATAAATATAATTGGTGGGAAAAACAGTAAGAATTTTCTAAGGAAATGGATCTGTTCATTCATAAGTGCGTCGAATAGAAGCCGACGTACCATCGACTTCTATGTCAAGAAGCACTAAGATTGGATAATTCAAATAGAATTCAACGCAGTGTTAAGTTCATATCGACGCATGCGTCGACTCAATGGCCGCTGCTCAAAGTCGATGTATCGTCAATTAGAAATCAACATAACGTCGATAGGACTACGTCGACTTAAGGTCTACTGAACTATCTCGATGTTACGTCGAATACTAGTCGACGCAATGTCGATACAACAACGCGTGCAGAATTGCTTCTAGAGGCAATCTCATCAAAGCTTTGCGGGCCAAATAATAAGTTTACGGTGCGTCATCCTAAACCCTAAGTTGCGGCGATTCATCTCCTTTTAAGCAATTACAACGTCGAGATCATGCGCTTTTGAATTTCTCTCTCTTTCCTTTCTTTCCCTCTTGCTCTCTAGTTCACCCGTGCTTCTCTCTCTAATTTTCTCTTGTGTTTTGCAGGTACCTCACATCAATGGCGCCTCCAAAAGTAAACTCTGGCTTTGATGTTGATATTGATTCCTTCAATGCTGCTGCAGAAAGCTTCAAGGCCATCCTTGGTCTATTTCACAAAGCAGGATTAACCAAGCTTATCTCCACAAGATGTAAAATACTTAATGTTGAGTTGGCTGAGTTCAAAGATACTGTACAAATATGGGATAATGGTCCCCTCCATGGGAAAATTTCTAGAAAAGAAATCAGCATAACAAAGGAAATGCTATCTCAAACATTTGATCTACCAACATGAGAGGTTTTTGATGAGTTGTCTGGGGAAGAGACAAAGAAGGCATTAGAAATCATGCAATTCAATAAAGACAGACCCATAAATCTGAAAAAGATGGATTTGGCAGAAGAATACAAATTTCTGGCAGATATAGTAGGTAAAGTGATGTTGTGCAAAATATCAGCACATGATGCTGTTGGACATGTGTGTCACATCCCTTTGTTTGAGAATAACAAATCCCAAATTGTATTTGATCTTGCTTGTCGTGTGTTTATAGTGTGCAGGAACTATAGGTGCAATACTCCACAGGTAGAAAGTAGCATGGAACCAACAAACTAAACTTAAGCACTACCGCCAGCGCTATGAGTTACCGCAGGCGATAGCACTACCGCCAACGCTAGCGCTACCGTCTGGCGCTAGCTTAAGTTTGTGCAATGCCATAGCGCTGACGGTTTTGTAACTGCCTCCACACAAATGCTATCGCAAGCGCTAGGAGGTATCGCAGGCGCTAGCGAGAAGTTCTATAAATTGGAGATTCCTTTCTCATTTTGGACATCCATCCCAGAGAGATTGCTTGTGCCATAATTCTATTGCTATTATGCTGTCGAAGATGGATCTCCCACAAAAAGCTTAAGGAGAATTCTGGAGGAGGACTACATCACGCTACATTCGAAGGACGATCACTTCGACCTCACTCATACTACAGCGATTCTTCATCTCTGACTTCAGAAGATCTCATATAGGGAGTTTTTTTTATTATTGTTATCATTATTTTCATTTCATATATTTTTGTAACCGTTTAGAGAATTCGCCTTGTGTTGGCGACTAGGTCGTTGTGTGGCATAGTGGGAATTCACCGCATGAGTTGGCGACTAGGTATAGGAGATTAGATCTACGGGGTGCTCGAGGCCATATCTGGGGAAGGATTGGCTAGAGCGGCTTGAGGCCATATCCGGGGAAGGATAAGCTAAATCCAATTGGTTCGTGGGGATACGAGTCGGTATAGAAAAGGAAAAATCATTTTCATTTGTATGCTACCGATTTCTAGCGATATTGAAATCAAATTTATGTAAACACCTTATTGTATAAATACAATCATGTCTCTATTTGTGTTTACTTGATTTCTCTCCTTTGGCATAATCTCTAAAATATTGGTTACTAAGTTTTCAATTCTAATTACTTTATCTAAATTGTTTATTTCAATCTCTTTCATCATAAAACAATTTAGTACTTTCTTCTAAACTTGGATATTATGATATTCTCTTAATTTAGCTAAATTGTTATTTTGCCTTCTCCTATTATAAAATAATTTAGTAATTTTCATTAAATTATAAAAAGAATTTTTATTCCCTTATTCACCCCCCTCTAAGGGTGCCTATCGATCCAACAAGTGGTATCTGAGTGAGGTTATTCCAAATCGGTTTAAAAACTGGGAATAATGGCGTCTCATGATCTCGCTTCAACTAGTGGGAAAAAATTTTATATAAATGAAAAATCTTTGGCACCATCTTTATTTGAAGGCAAAAATTATAAAGGGTGGAAAATATTAATGAAATCTTTTTTTAACTCATATGATATCAAAATTTGGAATACGACAATTATAAGACCAGCAGACGAATCAAATAAACTAGAATGTCATTTAAATGCGAAGTCTATGAATACTTTATTTTGTGCTTTATCAAAATTTTTTCCAAATTGATTTATTGTTTTACTAATGCTTACAAAGTTTGGAAATTTCTTGATGAAATGTTTGGTCTTCCCTGTATAGGTTTGGAGCATGCACAACAATTAGAAAACATTCAAATTAGCACAAGCATTCAAGATAAAAACTCTCAGGATGAAACCATGGAGAGCACATCAAGTGGAAGAGAAGAAGAAATCTTATCTTTGGAAGAGGAGAGCCAAAAAGATGTTAAAGGAACTTTAAGTTCAAATCTTGCCTCTTCCTATAGCAATGCAAGTAAATCAAATTCTTCTTTGTAACAAATTCTATTTCCACATTACATATGCTACAAATTGCTAAACGTAAAATTAAGAAATTGAAAACTACAAATGATAAATTATGTTTAGAAAATAAAAGTTTAAAAGTTAATGTTAATGTAGAATCTAATTATGATGTGGTTTCTCCATCTTGCTCTTTTATTATAATTTCAAAGCGTTGTTTTGATTGCAATCTATTAAAAGAAAAATTCAAGGATATTGAAAAAGGGCTCTTAGTTTCTAAAAAGCATAATGAAAAATTGATAATTAAAAACGATGCTTTAACTTGTAAGTTAAGACAATTAAAATCTTTTGTTGAAAAAGTTTTAATTTCTAGTAATGTCATTCATCATAAGATTTTGAATAAAAAAGATAAATTAACTTACAAAATCATTTCTAAAAAAGACCATTTTCATACATCAACTCAAAACGAGTTTAGTTTCAAAATGAATTATGACCCTCACAAAATTCTTAAGAGTTACTATTACAAGTCTCAATATATTTTCAATCATGACTCAAATTTAAAAACTTATTTTCATGAAAATCAAACTATAAAATATCATCCTTCATATTATAAGAGTATGTCTATAAGAAAGAGTGGAAATGAAAATCATCAAAATAAGAATCAATCATTTAAAATATATTGTAACCCACTCTTTCAACATTCAATTCTAAAGAAAGGCAATCACTCTTATAAACTTTCAAAGAATTTAGATAATAAAATTCATTATGATTATCGATATCAATCTATTTTGAAAAACAATTTGAATAAACATAAATCCCAAATGAATTATTTTTCAAGCAACTATAATCATATAAAGATGTCACATAATCATAATATGAATTTAAAAGATAAATAACCAAGGTATGAATGGAGACCCTTAAAGAAAAATGACACATCAACTTTAATTGAAAGGGCCCATTTATCCTTGTCTCGCCAAAAATCATCATGCTATATTTGGGTACCCAAAGGAACCATTACACATAGTCAACTTTGGATACCTAAATCTCTTATCATTTAGTATCTTTCAAATGCATGAAGTAGAAACAATTAAAAAATAAAATATCATTACCCTACTTCATGATATGCTTATTATCTTTTTCATTTGTTTATTTTTTATTTTCTTAAACAAACATGCTATGATCACTTTAAATATCATGAAATATGACTTTCACCTTTAAGCCTAATGTTTAACAAATCAAATTAAATTAAATTGAACATAAAGTCATAAGTTTTAAGTGATCTATCTTCTCTTTTCTCTAAAGTTTACTTTTAAATCCTTTACCCATAAATGTCTTATATTATCATTATAAATTGAATCCTAAATTTGCTAAATGATAGTATCAAGACTAATGAAATTACTTTCAAAATTGGATTTAAATGGAATTTTAGGGGTCTTAGGCTAAAATATTAAATGCATAACTTATTGCATATTTATTTATTTTTCATTGCTGCATACAATAACCTCTATATTGAAAATCATAATCGAAAAAAATCGGAATCAAATAATATAAAAAACCATGTGTTTTAATTCAAAAAGTGTAACTCAAAATTATAAATAAAAAACCATGTGTTGCAAACTCCAGGCGTTATCACTAACGCTGGCGATAACATATTTTCCTAAAAATTCTGATTTCTCTAATGATTATTTTCTGAAAAATTATTTTACTATGTTAAGTATCATTATCTTCTACTTTCAGATACCTTGTATTTGTTTTTGTCTAATTTCTACAAATTTAAATCGAAAAGAAAATTTACAAAACAATTCAAAAATAACCAAAACAAAATTTTTTTTGTCCTTATATATATGTAGTATAATATTCACTTTACAAGCAGTCACTACATATTAAAAAGGATGAATATGAACTATACAATCACCACCATGATCTATTAATATCATATGCTAAAATTCACTATAATTATATATCATAATTCATGATCTAACAAGAATTATCTTAAATCAACTAATACTATCAACCTTAGGAATTATGATATATGTGATGGCTATTGGTATTATAGTTTCATATCTTGTTTTGTGTGTGATATACATCTCTATTGTTTGAATGTATTTAGACCTTAGAATCATCTTGTATCATTAAGTTCAAATCAAAAGTTTAATCATATCATTCTAGGTCTAAAGAAAATTAAGTTGAAATCTTCTCATATTACATGCAACATTATCTCCATTAATCCTATATAATAACATTGCATTCAAACTTATCATCCTAGCATCACTTCTTAGTTTATGCATAAATTTATATGCTAGGTAAATCGAATACTAAAATTCCAACAAACACATAGTTTATGGATTAATCATTAAACTCTATATCAATAGTGTATCATGAATCATATATTATCATGCAAAACCAAAGATCAATAAATTCAATTATTGAATGCAATTTTATTTCAAAACTATATATTTGTGATCTTTGTCTTTGATATGATTGCATGATCATCATTTTCTAGACTTACAAATCAAACTTGCTAATTCAAAAGAAAATCACCAAATCATATTGCCATAAGTTTAGAAGGAATAGAATTCACATACATCATGATGATCTAACATATATTCTATGCAAAATTCACTAAAATCATAAATCATAATTCATGTTCTATCAAGAAATATCTCAAATCAATAATATCTATCACCTAGGAATTATGAATCTTATGATAAAAATATGAATTATATTTTTTCTTTCCATTATTTGGTGTATTGATATGCTTTGCTATTGATTGCATGTATCTCACATATTTGTAGACTCTAGAATCAACTTTGTAATAATAAAAATAAATAAAACTAAATCATCACTTTATTCTAGATCTATAATTTGAAACTCTATTTTGGAATACATGCAATATTAATGTTAATCTTATGACGTGAAATTAAACTCAAAACTCAACATACTAGCATTATCACTTATTGAATATTAGTAATTGTGCTAGTTATCTCATATCGTCATCTCATAAAAGTAGAGAAACAATACGGCTTTATATTTTTTTTATAATTCTTCACATTAAATAAAAACCATAGTTTATAAATCAACCCATAGTTTAAAAGCATAGGTTGTCCAAAGATTATTCTCCTATGACTTCATATCTCACAATAGCAGAGGAGTAGGGTTGTATGCATTAGAGACCTAACCTCTAAGTCATGCCTTGTCCTTAACCGGGGAGGGTTCCAGTGGGGCCTTGCGAGGCACTGGGGGGAAAGAGTGCTAGGTTGAGCGTTCTCTAGTGTGTGCATATGGGACTAACACCCCAACCTACGACATGTGTGTAGTTCCTCATGCCCATCCGTCACTTAGTACGGGGCTAGGGTGTAGACATTTTAGTCCGAGTAGTTTTTTAATCTTATGACATACTTATATTACTCACTGCATGAACATTTTATTTACTTATCACTTTAATCATGCATATTTTGGGTTGTTCAAAATATGTCCTCTTGTGTTTACATAGTTTATTTTTTTGTGCTTAAATGATTTTGTAAAACACAAGTATTTGAAAAAGCCAAAGTTTCATGCAAATTTGATCCACCTAAAGATCTCCAAAAATCTTGCAAGGTTTCAAATGTTAAGGTTAGAATTGTACAACCCCGATATTCGCCAAGAGAGGGACGCGAGCAAGGGTGTCAAAGGTCGCCTGTAGAAAAGATGGGCGAGCTGGGCACTCGCCGCTCGCTCGCAAGAAGGTGGGCGAGATGGGCGCTCGCCGGCCAGTGGCGAGGAAGGCAGGCGAGCCAGCACCTTGCGGGTCGCTTACAGTGGTTCTGAGTTCGACGAACTCTCTTCCACGTTCGGCAAAATCTTCCGAGATCTACGAAGTTCGTTCGGCGAAATCTTCCGAGATCGGCGAAGTCCGTTCGGCGAAATCTTCCGAGATCAGTGAAGGCCGTTCGATGAAATCTTCCGAGATCGGCGAAGCCCGTTCGAAGAAATCAGACGAAGTCTTCTGCACCCGACGAGCTTCACCATGCAAGGATTGTTATAGGGCCAGGGCGGGTTCGTAGGAAAGCACGCGAGATCAGATCTCGGCAGATGTGGACAAAAGGGGGCGCGGGTGAGGTCGTCGCCGTGCAGTCGCCTGAGAAGTATCTCGCGAGCCAGATTCGCGAGGAGATTTGCGAGAGCGGGCGAGCGGTCTTCTCACAGGCCAATTGCCCATAGGCTGGTAAGGCAAAATTACTCCTCAGCCCCCGGTGGTCTGCCAATAGCCACTCGAAACAATGGAGTTTGGCTGTTAGCAGGCCAAACTGGGGTGCGTATAGTAAAATAAAAGTGCAGAATTCCGCTATCAGCAGACCAATTCAGAAAAACTATAAATAAGACCCAAAGGGCACCTTTGGAGAGGACACACTCTTTTGGAGCTTCTCTCTCCTCAGGACATTCTTGGTTAGCATTTTCAGAGCTCTCCAAGGTGCCCGGACTTCAGCTTTGGCTTGGGAGGGGAAGCTCTCTGTAGATCTTCCGGGTGTGTGGTTGGTCCTCCTTGCTGAATCTAGGGGTCTGTGTCTAGCTTCGAGGCTTCTGTCTGTCAACTCTTTGGGGTTAGTAAGTGCTAGCTGCCCCTCAATCTTTCGGGGCCCCGAGCTCCATATGAGACCATTTATTGGTTTCAACATTCTTGGTGCGGTGAGCGTGGAGCGCAGCTGGTTCAAGAAAATCTCTAGGAGAAAACATGGCAGGAGATAACAAGTGGGATGCGGACTTCGGAGGCTCGCCACCACCAGGAGCGCCAGCCACAGTGGAGATGCTGGCAGACCTTAGGCGGGATCTTCTCGGAGCCTTCCAGAGTGCTCTCGTCACGGCTCTCGGGGGGCTCGCGACCCCAGCGCCCCAGGTGGTGCCTCCCATGTTGTCGGTGAGAACGCCCCAGCTCCGCTAGCCGGAAAGGAGGCAGCAACCCAGGGGACAAGGCGAGATTTTGCTGGGCGGGAGCTCTTCCCCATCCCGGCAGGGGCAAGCGAGAACTAGACGAGGGTCGTTCTAGCAGAAGGGGCCCCGGCCGGTGGGGCCCCGACGAGTGGTCCTTTGGCGAGTCCGAGGTCGGCGGGAGCAGGGTCGCCAGGGGAGCTCACAGGAATGGTAGAGCAGGTCTAGAGGGCAAGCGGGGGAAGTCCTTTTTGCGTGTTGGTGCTCTCGGTACCACTCCCTGAGGGGTTCAGGGAGCCGGCTATGACGCTATATACCGGCAAGGATGACCCCGTCCAGCACTTGCAGTGGTTCGAAGACATGGTCTCGATTTGACCTATGTCAGACACCTTCAAGTCCCAACTCTTTGCTACTACCCTAAAGGAGAAGGCGAGGGACTGGTTCCACTAGCTTCCCTCGGGGTCAATCTATGCCTTCGAGGACTTGCGTCGGGATTTTCTCTTACGCTTCTCCACCTCGAAGAAAAGGAAGAAGGACCCTGAGTCGCTTTTTAATATCAAGAAGATGTCGGGGGAGTCGTTAGCTCACTATCTGGAGTGGTTCAGGGAGGAAGTTCTCCTCATCCAAGAAGTGCCAGGGTTCACCCTCCAGCTTGCCTTCACGTTGGGGCTGCAGGAGGGTTTCTTTAAGATGGATCTCAAAAGGAGGGTTCCTCTGTCCTATGAGGAATTGATGGAGAGAGCAGCGGAGGAAGTGGACGGGGAGGCAGCAAACCCCGAGTTCACAAAAAGGCTAGCGCGGCTGAGCGAGACGGAAGGCAAGCAACCAGAACCAAGAAGGAGGGAAGAAGCAAGAGCCCAGGAGTTGGGATGGAGGAAGCAAGGTGGGGGATGCAGGGCCCATGAAGGGGCTTCACCCACGGAGGAGGCAACTTCCAAGGAGAGCAGGGAAGGCCTCATTAGCTGGTGTGGAGGCAAGGCCCGAGGCCACCTCCTCCCCCACCTCAGCAGACAATGGAGATAGGAGGGAGAAGAGGAAAAGGAAGAGGGGTGGGAGACGGAGGAGCCGGTCCTAGAAGGAGGAACATGGGAGTAGGAGGCGAGGGGAGGGGGTGGCATTGCCATACTATGACTTCCATCAGGAAGAAGGTCACGCAACAGCCACCTGCCCAGAGTTCTTAGAAGTAAGAAGGGCAAGGACCCCAGCGCCGCAGCCACAGCAGTGACCGGTGAGGATAGAGGAGGTTCCACCCCAGGAGGATGAAGATGAGAGGTGCGAGGACCGGGTGGATGTAGGAACCCGAGGAGGGATCAGAGTGATCCATAGGGGAGTAGGGATCAAGGCAATACGAAAGGCGAGCCTCCATGCCATGTATCGTCGAAGTGTGGCTTCGACATCCCAAGCCCCACCCACAGTGGAGAAGGTTACCTTCTCCCAGAAGGACATGCCAGGTCACGAAGACCCGTTTTGCGATGCGCTCGGTCAACATGATTTTCAAGAGAGCGTTTGATGAGATGAAGGTGGAGGCCAGAAGGGTGTTGGCCTCGGATGGACCTCTGTTTGGATTCTCGGGGGAGAGGAAGGAAGTGGAAGGTGGAGTGGGGCTCCATGTGACCCTAGGAGGGCAGTCCCGTAACTGCCGCTTAGTGATAGTGGATGCCCATAGCAGCTACAACGCCATCTTTGGACAGCCTCTTATTAGCGCGTTCCGATGCGTCCCATCCACATTCCACCAATGCCTCAAGTTCAGCATAGGTGGAATCCAGATCCGGGTCCGGGGAGATCCCAAGGTGGCGAGGCAGTGCTATGTGATTGTCGTCAACACTATCTCTTGGATGGGGGAAGCAGATGAGTGGAACGAGGTGATGGAGGAAGCGACTGAGGTGGAAGAGGAGGAGGAGTTAGAAGGAAAGACGAGCAAAGGCGGAGTTCATGCCCAGGAAGGGGTTGTGGAAGGACCCAGGGCGGAGAGGGGAGAAGTGGTAGAGAAGGGAAAGGAGGCCCAGAGAGGAGGGGCAGAGGGGTTAATGATGGTGGGGGAGGAAGAGATGGAAGAAGGAGCCAAAGTGCTCGCTTGGGGAGGGGAAGAGGAGAGCGCTTGGGTGGAGCAATCCAGGCTGGAGGCTATGGAAGAAGTAGTAGAGGTGGAGGTCACCACCAAAGCCGGGACAATCGAGAAGATCAAGATCAGTGGAGAGCTCAGCACCGAGGACCAGGGGAGGATCTCGGCTTGTGTCCAGGATAATGTGGACGTCTTTGCATGGAGTGCCGTGGAAATGCCCGGGATCGACGCGGATGTGGCGTGCCATCTCCTCAACCTCGACCCCGGCACCCGCCCCATCCGCCAAAAGAAGAGGTCCATCGCGGACAAGTTGGAGGTACCTATCCAGGAGTAGGTGAGCAAGCTCATCAGGGCCGGCTTTGTATCGGAGATCCAATACCCAGGCTGGGTCTCCAATGTAGTGATGGTAAAGAAAGGGGATGGTAAGTGGAGAATGTGCGTTGATTTTTCTTTGCTTAATAAATCATGCCCCAAGGATTGTTACCCCTTGCCTAGAATCGACGCACTGGTTGACTCAGCCGTCGGTTTCTCTGTGATGTCTTTTTTAGATGCCTTTTAAGGTTATCACCAAATCCGCATGCACCCCCCGACTTCAAGGATGTATCCTTCATCACCGGGGATGGTTGCTATTGCTACAAAATGATGCCGTTTGGCTTAAAGAACTCGGGGGAGACATACCAGCGGATGATGGATAGAGTATTTTGCGAGCAGAAGGGCAGGAACTTGGAGGTCTACGTGGATGACCTGATGGTCAAAAGTCGGGACCTCGAGTCCCACCTCAGGGACCTCGAGGAATCCTTTGGGACTTTGAGGAAATTTAAAAATGTAGCTTAACCCCCTAAAGTGTGTCTTCGGGGCCAGTCGAGGGAAGTTCTTGGGACATTTACTTACCCCCCTCGGGGTAGATCCTAACCCGGACAAGGTAAGGGCAATCCTCAAGTTGGGGTTTTCGAGGAATTCGAAGGACGTTCAACGTCTAATAGGGAAGCTGGCCGGGTTGAGTTGTTTCCTTTCCAAGGCAGGAGAGAAATGTTCTTCTTTCTTCAGGGTGCTGTGGGGGAAGCGGAAGTTCGAGTGGACCCCCGAGTGCGAGAAAGCTTTTCAAGCATTGAAGGAGCAGCTGGCCCGTGCCCCACTGCTGCAAGGGTCGAGGCAAGGGGAGGACCTACACCTATACTTGGGGGTAGGGTCGGAAGCAGTTAGTTCAGTGTTGGTTCGAGAAGAAGGGAATAAACAACTCCCCGTCCACTACGTAAGCAGGGTGTTGAGGAAGGCCGAACTTAGGTAGCCTATCTTGGAGAAGTTAGCTTTTGCCTTGGTGGTGTCAGCCCGGAAGCTCAGGCCATATTTCTAAACACACTCAATCAATGTAGTGACCGACCATCCCCTTCGTAGCATCATGGAAGGGGTGGAGCACTCCAGAAGATTGGCCAAGTGGTCGGTGGAGCTAAGTGAGTTTATTATCTCCTACGTGCCCAGGGTGTCGATAAAGGCGCAAGTGGAGGCGGATTTCATGGCTGATTATGTGACCGAGTTGGAAGAGTCCGAACTACCCCGCATAGGGCCTGGAAGATGCTGGTGGATTGTGCATCAGGCAAGCACTCCTTTGGGGGAGGAGTGGTGTTGGTGAGCCCCCAAGGCACCAGAATTGAGCAAGCAATCAACATTCATTTCCCCCTCACCAATAATCAAGCTAAGTATGAGGCAGTGATAACAGGCCTCCGTCTAGTTCCGGAGTTAGGAATACGAGACGTGGAAGTCTCAACGGACTCCATGGTAGTGGCTTGCCAAATCAAGGGGTAGTTCAAAGTCAAGGAGCCAACCCTCCAGCGGTACCTAGAAAAGGTCAAGGGGGTCATCGGGCAATTTCACACTTTCTCCATCAAGCACGTCCCGATAGAGGAGAGCACCTAGGCGGACCTCCTGGCCATGTTCGGTCTCCGGGCAGGGGGGACTGTGTCAGAACACTTCCAGCCTTCTATCGAGGAGGGAGAACTGATGGAGATAGATCAACTGGTGTCGTGGATGGATCCTTTCATCACTTTCTTGATGACATGGAGGTTCCCCAAAGAGGGGATGGATAAGAGATGGCTCAGGTAGAAGTCAGCATACTACTCCTTGCATGCAGGGGTGCTGTATCACAAAACTCTCTCGGGTCTCCTAGCTCGTTGTGTTTCGGAGGAGGAAGCCCCAAGGGTCCTAAAGGAGATTCACTCGGGGGAGTGTGGCAGTCACTCGGGAGGCAAGACATTGGAGGGAAGGGTGTTGAGTCAGGGTTACTTCTGGCCCACCCTCAGCAAAGACGCGACCGAATTCTCTAAGAGGTGCTCCAAGTGTCAGCTCTACGCCCCTCTCCAGCTCCTTCCAGCTCAGAGGATCCGGACAATCACGGCCCCTGGCCATTTGCGATATGGGGTTTGTACCTGGTAGGACCTTTCCCCCAGGCAAGCGGCCAAAGGAAGTTCCTATTAGTGATGATAGACTACTTCTCCAAATGGATCGAGGTAAAGGCGCTGGCTAAGGTAACCTCCTATGTAGTAAGGAATTTTGTTTGGGGTGAAATAATTTGCAGGCACGGGCTCCCCCTAGCCATTGTCACGGACAACGGGCCATAGTTCGTCAGCGATGAGTTCGTTGGCTTCTCACCCAACTCGGCATAGATCTTCAGTTCGCGTCAGTCCACCACCATAGGAGTAATGGGCAGGTGGAAGCAACAAACAAGATTGTTATCAACCTGTTGAAGAAGAAGGTCGAGAATCTTCGAGGGAACTGGGTAGAGCAGTTACCTTCGGTCCTCTGGGCCCTGAGGACCACCCCAAACACGGCCACAGGGGTGACTCCCATCAGGCTCTCTCACGGGTCCGAGGCAGCCCTCCCAATAGAATGCAAGGTAAAGTCACCTAGGGTGATCGCCGCGGGAGAAGGAGATGGAGAATGGCGAGCGGACAATGAAGAAAGGCAAAGGCTATCTTTGGACCTGGTGGAGGAGCTCCGGGACTTGGCCACCGTTCGGCAGGAAGAAATCAAAAGGCGGATGGCTCGGTACTTCAACAAGCATATCCGAGTAAAGCATTTACAGAAAGGTGATCTGGTCTTGAAGAAAGTCGATGCGGCCGGGAGAGGGGCCGCGGTAGGTAAGCTTAACCCCAATTGGGAGGGGCCATACATTGTAAGTGAAGTGCTCAAGTTGGGAGGGTACCACCTCCGGGATGTGGAAGGGGTACCCCTCGGCCGAGCCAGGAGTGGGGATGACTTGAAGCGATTCTATCCTTAAGAAGTTGTTATCATTTCACCTATTGAATGTCTTATTCCCCGTACGATAGCTGTAGCTATTTAGTAGAGGTCAACAAGTTTCTCATGCTAGATTGCCCCGGATGATTCTGCTGCTAGGCTCGCACTAGCCGGTGGGTCAGGTTGATCTCGCGGAGAGGCTGGCAAGGTTGGCAAGTTTCTCATGCTGGATTGCCCTGGATGATTCCGCTGCCGGGCTCACATTAGCCGGTGGGGCAGGTTGATCTCGCAGAGAGGATGTCAAGGTTGGCAAGTTTCTCATGCTGGATTGCCTCGGATGATTCCGCTGCCGGGCTCACACTAGCCGGTTGGTCAGGTTGATCTCACGGAGAGGCTGACAAGATTGGCAAGTTTCTCATGCTGGATTGCCCTGGATGATTCCGCTGCCGGGCTCGCACTAGCCGGTGGGTCAGGTTGATCTCGCGGAGAGGCTGACAAGTTTTGTAAGACCCTCTTTTTTTTGCTTTGAAAACCGGGTCTTACCGCCCAGAACCGCCGTATTGCGGCGAGACCATTACACCCAATGGTCCCCGCAATAATATGCCGATCCTGCCGGCTAATCAACATCCTCCAGGCCAACCACAATTCATAGTAATAGAAGCAACAAGTCCACAAATCACATTAAATATATAAATTACATGATTACAATGTCCATGATGAGAATTAAATTAAGAGGAAGGGCTTACGCCCAGTACATGATCAAGTAAAGAGTACAAAACTCTCTCAATCTACAACTATGTGGAAGCTATCAAGCTCCGTCTTCATGCATCTGTAGCTGCTGCTGCGACGACGTGTAGTGGCTGCTCTGCTTCATCCCGTCCTCCTGTCCTGTTTCCTGAACGGGGTCCTGCTGTTCCGACACATCATCCCTAAAATGATATGGTCCACTAACCGTCAGTCTAAAAGACTCAGCATATTCCTCACCGCCTCCACCTGCGACTCCTAGGCACCGTGCGGGAGGAGGAAGCGGAGGACATCAAGGGGTAAATCAAAAGAAGCAGGTGACAAGTGGGAAAACTAGCAATGTATATAAAGAAAAGATACATAACTTCTAGTTAGCAGGAGTACCCAACTAAGATTATTCTAGCAATTCTATAATTTGGCTTATAATTAAGAGCAAACGATAGAAGAAAGCTACAATAACAGTAACATGAGCAAGTAAAGTAATATGAAGAGCAGCTAGAAAAACTAACCTTAACTTATATGCGTACACACAAGGCACATAAGTCAAGGGATCTGGCAAGAAGTAAACTCATCGTATAAAAGAGCCCATACTGATTTATACGATGAGGTCTCTGTTTATGCAGAAATGCTATGCTAAGATATGCAATGCAATGATGCAATGTTGTATAATTATTTTATACACATGCAACTCACCCACACGACTCTGTACATACAGACCTTTAGTTCCCACTTTTCGGAGGTAGCTAACCTCTCGGGCACCTCCCGTCGTGGTCAAACGGTGGCAGAGGAGCGGGCGTCTCCTCACCTAGGTGGGTAAGTCACACTACCAGACCTAGGCCCAAACGTACGCTGTGATACCGGTACCCGGTACTCACGAGCTCCTGCGTACTAAACTGAACTGGCCAGGCAGGGTTTAGGGAATTCGTCCCGTCGGACGCGCAGTAAAACAACCTGGCCCCAATAAAACCACTAGCACTGCCGAGTCAACGAACTGCTGTCGGTATGATGACTAAGAAAGAACTGAAGACCCACCACATCTTATACACAAGCAACAAGTATTAGCCATTTACTACCGAGCCTCCACCTCGCAATTCTATATCAACATTTATAAGGTAGAGCCTTCCGCTCGCCAGACTATACCAGTCTTATATTTAAACTACGAGTCTACCACTCGCTAAACTACACTAGACTTATATTTAAACTACGAGCCTACCGCCCGCTAGACTACACTAGTCTTATATTTAAACTACGAGCCTACCGCCCGCTAGACTACACTAGTCTTAGATTTAAATTACGAGTCTACCGCTCGCTAGACTACACTAGTCTTATATTTAAACTACGAGCCCATCGCTCGCAGGACTATCCCAGTCCTTCCTTATAACCCGAGCCTACCGCTCGCAGGACTATCACAGTCCTTCCTTATAACCCGAGCCTACCAATCGCAGGACTATCACAGTCCTTCCTTATAACCCGAGCCTACCGCTCGCAGGACTATCACAGTCCTTCTTATAACCTGAGCCTACTGCTCGCAGGACAATCATAGTCCTTCCTTATAACCCGAGCCTACCGCTCGCAGGACTATCACAGTCCTTCCTTATAACCAGAGCTTACCGCTCGCAGGACTATCACAGTCCTTCCTTATAACCCGAGCCTACCGCACGCAGAACTATCACAGTCCTTCCTTATAACCCGAGCCTACCGCTCGCAGGACTATCACAGTCCTTCCTTATAAAATGTTCCGGTTTGGGATGGAAGTTAACTTGTCATGTTCTCCTACTTAACTAGTCTTGTCTATAATTTAGTTGATCTTAGAAGCTTTAGGGTTAGCCTTGGACTTCCGGAGGGTTACCTGGTGAGGGGCTCGCAGCGGTACTGGGAAGTGTGGCAGGTTGACACCCCGAACTTCCTTTGCCCAAGGCACTTAATCTTGTTGGTATCTACCCCAGTCTACCTGATCCCCATTTTCCTCTCCAATTACATTAAATCTATAAGATGAGTTAAACTTGGCTCTTAGGAGTGGGGGAGTTCTTTTGAACTCCAACACCACCAATTGTGACCGGGTGCTGACTTTCCCATCGTCACATTCTAAGCTCGAGTTCCCTTCTTCACCGAGGAACTGCACACATTCAATTAGCCTTCTCAGCCTTACTTGGACCCACACTCCTACTCTTCGTCATCCTTAATCCAGGGTTTGCCTTAGATACTTCTCGACTTCGCCCTTGAGTAATTACCTAAAGATGGCTCACCCGGCTAAGGGTAGTTTTACTTCCATACAATCGTTTAACACTGATGAGTTGTGTGTGGGACCCTTGATGAGGTCTAACCTCCTTTTCATATCACTATAAACTCTTACACTTATAGCTTGCTAAACGCACCCCAATCCTTATTTCCCAAGATGGCCTTAGAGATGCTCTCCCTAATAATCCGAGTCTTCATAATATTCAAAGAGTTAATGGCTCTATGTGTGAAGGTCAGTGGTGGTCTAAATCTTATAAGTCAGTTTTAATATTCGCAGACCAAAATAGGATTGAGCTAGATTTGACTCCTAAGGTGCAAACTTGATCACATCATATCCAAATGAGTTCCAATTATTACCATGGGTTCGCAATGAGTAGTGATCTAACAACCTCAAATCCTAATTTCATAATTTCTCTAGGGAAACTTAAATCTTAGTCTCTATTAAAATAGAAGACGTGCAGATAGAGATTTATACATCGACTGTCAACTAATGATCTCCATAAATTCTGATAAATTCACTGTATCATAATATTGGTCTAAAAATCTCAAACCCCAAATTTCACATTTTTTACAGGAACTATTTAACCATAATTTCTATTTAACATAAGTGGGGTGCAAATAAGGATTTACACATCAAGTATTAGATTATGACCTCAATAAGTTCTGGGGAAAATTACCATGACATAATACTGGTCTAAAAATACCAGATCCTAAGTCTCATATTATTCCAAGGAGTATTTACCCTTAATTATCATTTATTACATTTGGTGTGCGTATAAGGGTTTACACTACAGGTGCTATGTCAAGACTTCAATAAATTCTGGGAAAATTATTATAGCACCATATTAGTCTAAAAACACCAGATCCTAAGTCTCATATTATTCCAAGGAGTATTTACCCTTAATTATCATTTATTACATTTGGTGTGCGTATAAGGGTTTACGCTACAGGTGCTATGTCAAGACTTCAATAAATTCTGGGAAAATTATTATTGCACCATATTAGTCTAAAAACACCAGATCCTAAGTCTCATATTAAACCAGGGTATATTTATCTTTATTCATCATTTATTACTTCCTTGCTAAATGTACCCCAATTTTCCTATACCCTTAAGTCCAAAACTTCAACTTGAAGTTCAGAGAATCCCACTCATGCACACGAGTTGAATTCTTAACTAGAGGTGGTTGTTATCATGTCTAAGGCATGGACAAATCTTCAAGGTATTTGTATGAGTCCAAATCACTAAACCCACCAGATGCACTTTTGTACACGTCTCCCAAGATGTGACCTAAAAGGAGCTACACCTAACCAAATGACATGAAATCAGTGGCATTTTAAAGGTAACCCCAATACCTACAATATTTATGTTGATTACTAACTCCAGAAGTAAACTTAACCTAGGTGGAATTAACATACAAGTGCTGTACAACATAACAAAACCTACTATGGACATCTCTCAACAAAAATGGTGTAGAATGAGTTGTACTTATCCAAATAACATAAAGTCGGTGGCATTTTAAAGGTATCCCAAATACCTACAATATTTATGTTGATTACTAATTCCAGAAGTAAACTTAACCTAGGTGGAATTAACATACAAGTGATGTACAACATATTAACATAACAAAACCTACTATGGACATGTCTCACCAAAAATGGTGTGGAATGAGTTGTACTTATCCAAATGACATAATGTCAGTGGCATTTTAAAGGTATCCCCAATACCTACAATATTTATGTTGATTACTAACTCCAGAAGTAAACTTAACCTAGGTGGAATTAACATACAAGTGTTGTACAACATATAAACATAACAAAACCTACTATGGACATGTCTCACTAAAAATAGTGTAGAATGAGTTGTACTTATCCAAATGACCTAAAGTCAGTGGCATTTTAAAGGTATCCCCAATACCTACAATATTTATGTTGATTACTAACTCCAGAAGTAAACTTAACCTAGGTGGAATTAACATACAAGTGCTGTACAACATATTAACATAACAAAACCTACTATGGACATGTCTCACCAAAATGGAGTAGAATGAGTTGTACTTATCTAAATGACATAAAGTCAGTGGCATTTTAAAGGTATCCCCAATACCTACAATATTTATGTTTATTACTAATTCCAGAAGTAAACTTAACCTAGGTGGAATTAACATACAAGTGTTGTACAACATATTAACATAACAAAACCTACTATGGACATGTCTCACCAAAAATGGTGTGGAATGAGTTGTACTTATCCAAATGACATAATGTCAGTGGCATTTTAAAGATATCCCCAATACCTACAATATTTATGTTAATTACTAACTCCAGAAGTAAATTTAACCTAGGTGGAATTAACATACAAGTGCTGTACAACATATTAACATAACAAAACCTACTATGGACATGTCTCACCAAAAATGGGGTAGAATGAGTTGTACTTATCCAAATGACATAAAGTCAGTGGCATTTTAAAGGTATCCCCAATACCTACAATATTTATGTTGATTACTAACTCCAGAAGTAAACTTAACCTAGGTGGAATTAACATACAAGTGCTGTACAACATATTAACATAACAAAACCTACTATGGACATGTCTCACCAAAAATGGTTTAGAATGAGTTGTACTTATCCAAATGACATAAAGTCAGTGGAATTTTAACGGTATCCCCAATACCTACAATATTTATGTTGATTACTAACTCCAGAAGTAAACTTAACCTAGGTGGAATTAACATACAAGTGCTGTACAACATATTAACATAACAAAACCTACTATGGACATGTCTCACCAAAAATGGTGTAGAATGAGTTGTACTTATACAAATGACATAAAGTCAGTGGCATTTTAAAGGTATCCCCAATACCTACAATATTTATGTTGATTACTAACTCCAGAAGTAAACTTAACCTAGGTGGAATTAACATACAAGTGCTGTACAACATATTAACATAACAAAACCTACTATGGACATGTCTCACCAAAAATGGTGTAGAATGAGTTGTACTTATCCAAATGACATAAGGTTAGTGGCATTTTAAAGGTAACCTAAAGGGCTACAATGTTCATGTTGATTATTTTCTCCATAAATGATCCTAGCCAAAGTGAAATCAACATGCAAGGTTGTATACAATGTTTACATACAAAGTACATTTACACATATAAACAAAATGTGACCAAAGTGGGACTATTAAACAACCTAGATATTATGAGCCCACAATTCCCAACACACCTAAAAGTGATGCATTCATTCATATCACATGCATGGACAAAATCTCATTGCCAAGTATGGAGCCATTGAGAGAGATTCTTCAAACTCCACCTTTATACTAAATGCACCCCATTCTTCCATACACTACTTGCATGCATGTGAAAGAGAAATACCAAGCATGCACAAGGCCAAATGGCCTCAAATTTCTACCAGAGATATAGATATATATAAAGAGCTTACCACCCAAATTTGGGGGTGTTTGGAGTTATACAACTCCATATATACCAAATATTTACTTTTTCTAATACATGGAATAACTCAATGGATATAAACCCAAAAATTCTCAAACTTAAACCCTAGGTGTGTCATCATACCATGCATGCATGGTAGAAATTTCAAGGGATTTGGTTAATCCATTTACAAGATATAGCATTTCTGATTTCTGCCCTTCACAAGGAGCAGCCCTAGGAAAGTGAGTGCCCTGGAGTTCACATTGCACTAAATAAAAGGTGCGGTGCTGATTTCGTCTTCTACATCTCGCCAACGGCTGGAGGCGCACCGTCCTAGGCTATCTTTCAGGGCTATTTCCCGGCCACTCGGGGCTTCCCCGACGATTTCCTCCAGCCACCACCACCGGCCGAGTGAGGGCTATCCAACGGCGGTGACATCTCCGCCGGGGGTGGTCGGAGCTGCTCTCCCGCAGAACTCATTTTTGAGTTGGAACAATGGAAATAAAAATGGATAATTCTCCATTTCTTGCTTGTTTTGAAATTAGGAAGAAAGGGGAGGCTAGCACAGAGGGAGGGGGAAAGGAACATTGCCTGAATCGAGCTTGATGGTGAAGTTTTCCCGGAATCGCCATGGCCGACCATCCAAGCTTGAGCTCCCATGCCGATCTCTCCATTCTCCATCAAATGCTTCACTTCAAAGCTCTATTCCAACTCATTTCCACCTTCTGAAGCTATTGGAGAGGTCAATTTTCGGAGTGGAAGGCTCTTTAAGAAGTTGCCATCAAAAGGGGAATTTCGGCCAACATTGGTTTCTCCTCCCAGCTGCCATTTGGCATGGTTTCTGGCTGGAATTGCTGGGAAAACGCATGAGGAGTTCAGAGGAGTCAATTGAGGAGGGAAATTGGGCCATGTGGAGCTTCCTCCATGATTTCATGGTTGTCCTCTTCCCAATTTGGGGGAAAATTCAAATTTACCCCGTTGCATGTGGGTTTCTTCCCCATTTCAGAGGGCATCCAAGGTAAAAGGTATAGGGCTGCAGAGTGGGCCTCAAATTGAGCCCATGCCCCATGGGCATTAGGCTTAATTTCCTCTCGAACCCAATTTAGGCTTATTTGACCAAGTGTTGACCTTGGGGTTGACTTGGTCAAATTAAAGGGTGGGCTGGCCCCACATGCTGGTCATGGGTCTGTGTACACCATCAATGATGTACAGGGTAATGGTGGGGCCCACATTGGGTCAATTGAACCCATATAGGCTAATTTTTAGCCAGTTTGGCCTAAAGTTGACTTTGGTCAAAAATCATGCATTTTGTTGAACTTTATGGGTCAAAAATGACCTAATGATCCCCCTTAGTGGCTTGGAGAGTTTGGGTCTGACCAGTTTGATCGTTTGAATCCTAATTGACCCTTAATAGAGATGGTTGACTTATTTCAGCTAGAGTTGACTTTGGCCAATTTGATCCATTGGGTTGACCCCAATGGGTCCTATATGACCCAAAGGACTCCCTAAGGTGTTTAGAAGAGTTGGTGGGGTTCAATTTGTCATCTTGAAGTCTAAATATCAAGTTATAAGCCATGGAGTCAAAATTGGCTATTTGCACACCAAGGTGATTTTCACTTATTCACCTTGGTTCTTAAGGCCAATTTGTCCTCTTAGAGCAATGTCATGACCTTGTCATGACAAAAATGCATCTTAGGGGTCTAGCTGTTTTGGGGATGTTACAAATCCCAATAAACGAAGAAACAATTTCGTCCCCGAAATTTAGGTTTAGGTCCACGGGAGTTAGAGTTCAGGGTATACCTGGGTGATTTAGTAGTTTTAGTGCAGTATGGCTCCCGGCTAATATGGAAATGGTAGGTCTAGTTCACATCGCCTAATCCTCAGTTTTCTCCGAAATGCACTTTCGTTAAATCCTACTATGCCCGTAACCAAGATCTTCTTCCTGGGGGGTTCTTAAGTAATTCTCAATTGATGATGGTACAAGTAGTGTAACTCAATCAAGCCCTATAATCCATAGTATGATGTCTTCGTAAGTATACAATTCTCGATCCGGTGAGTACATCGTCATGTTCATCGTCAATATCCTTAATACCATATCCTTACTAACACTTTGGGTCTACTCTCATGTGGTTCACAATCATTGTACATATGACATCAGTACTCTTATTTATTAGTTGTTTGTAATTAGAATTTAGTCTTGTCTTCCAAGATCATGATATGTTTATGGCTTGGGCAATATTGATTCCCCTAATTTTCATGACATCTTCATTCTTTTAATAATTTACGTCAATGTTTGATCATGCTTCTAAGATCCGAAATGATATTTAGTAAATGTAAATATGTCATAGTCATTTACTGAACTAAAAGGTTACTTTAGTAGAAATCAAGCTCAGTTCTGGTACTTAAATTCTTGTGAGTCATCAATTCTGAGCCTCATAAAATTCATATATTGCAGATCCTCCAAGATTAATTCTTGAAGTGCACCCAATCACATTAGCGTCCTGAAACCTCATTCCTGATTTTCATCCCAAATCATGTGTTATTAACTGCCAAATCTATAGTCCTCATTCTTTTTTTTGTTAACCGCAAACCAAGCTCAAACTTTAGCATGAGACCAATCACATATGAATCAACTATCGTGAATATGACGTAAATCGGTCTCTAAATCATTCTCAGAGCTTGTAAGTGATAATTCTACAGATTTCAACTTTTCGTAATGTCATATTTGTTTTTGGCGTAAAGCTTATTTCTTTCTTAATCATGGGGTCCCCAATTTGTACGCAAAATATCAGTTATCATGGACCACAAGGTTTAACAAATTTTCCAGAGACTAATCATGATCCAAGACAGTGTTCAGTAGAATTTCATAGTTTTTCTCCTTATAATAATTCGAAGGTGGCTAAGGGTGCAAAGCCCATTTCGTGAAGGAAGCATGATAATTAATCAATAGTTAACTATGATAAAATTTTCAGAGGTTCAATGGAGACCACAAGTATATCTACTCATTTCCGTAATATTCCAGATTTTCAAAATGATCCAGGGAAACTTGACCCTGGAACTCTCAATAATGCTTAATGTAACAAAAGTCCTCAAGCCCTAATTTCCTACAGAACTCAATCTTCAAAGTCTCTGATTCCTTTAGAGATGAAAGATCTCTTCACCGTAAGTGCATGTTTCGAAATTCAAGAGAATTGATCAAGGAGATGATTATTATTCATAAAACTCTATGTGAGTAACAACACGTGTATTACCCTAAGCTACCTTGGTCTTATCAATCCTTAGGTCTACCACAATCGTATGCAATGTAATTATTTCCAAAACCATATGACTTTTTCTCCAAAATTTTGATTCTTGAGCAACATGTGTATCGTACTAAATTTACATGCACGCTGTAAAATTCAGATTGTTTAGATAAGTCGGATGGTGGGGGTGCACCGCTTTGGGTCTAGGGTTCACTTTATACACCCTGCACTAAAATAGGTGCCCAGGGAGTTATATTGCAGAGGCTTTTATGTTTCTAAGGCAAGCTAAGTCAATATTTTAGTGGCCTAATAAACGAAGAAACAAGATTAGCCTCCCGTAATCTTGTGATGAGTTTCTTATATCCGAAAATATCGGCTCTCCATGTATGCATAAAATTCCTATGGGTATACAGTTCTTGTGATTTGGATATGGTAAGGTTCTCTACCCTCAAAATGCCATTTGTCGTAATTCTTTCCCAAGGATTGTGAGCCTATCCAATGGTCTTCTCTAAGTTGGGCTTCTCGTTCCACATTTGACATCCTTTCTTTGTGGTGGTTTTCCGAGGGTGGGAGTGTGCAGTATTAGCTTCTAAGCACACAAGTAAGGCCTTACGAGTCTCATGCTAATCCAATAGTATAATCACAAACACAAAAACCACTTAAGATTGTCCTATTTGTTTGCTTGAGGAGTGTTAATATCACTTAGGAAGTGATGTGGGTATATCAGAGAGTAAGCCCTGAACACTCGCACACGCTTTCAACTCCTTCTTTTAGTCACCTTGGGATATCCTACTACTTGGTCAAAATATACTTGAGGTTGATGTCAGACTAGGATACCTTATGAGAAGTCTTGCTAAGTCAAACCAATACGGTGTACTAGTCGGGTTGGCCTAATCTCATCGTTATGTGGACAAAATTACGTGATTTCCCGTATGGGCACACCACTGCTTCCGCTGCTAGTTTGTCCTCAAACTAACTCGAGCGGGGGTTGCCCTATGGTTTGAGGACTTCTTTTACTTGGATCGAAAGTCGGCTAAGCTGATACAAGTTTGTAAGACCCTCTTTTTTTTGCTTTGAAAACCGGGTCTTACCGCCCAGAACCCCCGTCTTGCAGCGAGACCATTACACCTAATGGTCCCCGCCACAATACGCCGATCCTGCCGGCTAATCAACATCCTCCAGGCCAACCACAATTCATAGTAATAGAAGCAACAAGTCCACAAATCACATTAAATATATAAATTACATGATTACAATGTCCATGATGAGAATTAAAGTAAGAGGAAGGGCTTACGCCCAGTACATGATCAAGTAAAGAGTACAAAAATCTCTCACTCTACAACTATGCGGAAGCTATCAAGCTCTGTCTTCATGCATCTGTAGCTGCTGCTGCGATGACGTGTAGTGGCTGCTCTGCTTCATCCCGTCCTCATGTCCTGTTTCCTGAACGGGGTCCTGCTATTCCGACACATCATCCCTAAAATGATATGGTCCACTGACCGTCAGTCTAAAAGACTCAACATATTCCTCACCGCCTCCACCCGCGACTCCTAGGCACCGTGCGGGAGGAGGAAGCGGAGGACATCAAGGGGTAAATCAAAAGAAGCAGGTGACAAGTGGTAAAACTAGCAATGTATATAAAGAAAAGATACATAACTTCTAGTTAGCAGGAGTACCCAACTAAGATTATTCTAGCAATTCTACAATTTGGCTTATAATTAAGAGCAAACGATAGAAGAAAGCTACAATAACAGTAACATGAGCAAGTAAAGTAATATGAAGAGCAGCTAGAAAAACTAACCTTAATTTATATGCGTACACACAAGGCACATAAGTCAAGGGATCTGGCAAGAAGTAAACTCATCGTATAAAAGAGCCCATACTGATTTATACGATGAGGTCTCTGTTTATGCAGAAATGCTAAGCTAAGATATGCAATGCAATGATGCAATGTTGTATGATTATTTTATACACATGCAACTCACCCACACGACTCTGTACGTACAGACCTTTAGTTCCCACTTTTCGGAGGTAGCTAACCTCTCGGGCACCTCCCGTCGTGGTCAAACGGTGGTAGAGGAGCGGTCGTCTCCTCACCTAGGTGGGTAAGTCACACTACTAGACCTAGGCCCAAACATACGCTGTGATACCGGTACCCGGTACTCACGAGCTCCTGCGTACTAAACTGAACTGGCCAGGCAGGGTTTAGGGAATTCGTCCCGTCGAACGCGCAGTAAAATAACCTATCCCCAATAAAACCACTAGCACTGCCGAGTCAACGATATGCTGTCGGTGTGATGAATAAGACAGAACCGAAGACCCACCACATCTTATACACAAGCAACAAGTATTAGCCATTTACTACCGAGCCTCCAACTCGCAATTCTATATCAACATTTATAAGGTAGAGCGTTCCGCTCGCCAGACTATACCAGTCTTATATTTAAACTACGAGCCTACCACTCGCTAGACTACACTAGTCTTATATTTAAACTATGAGCAAACCACCCGCTAGACTACACTAGTCTTATATTTAAACTACGAGCATACCGCCCGCTAGACTACACTAGTCTTATATTTAAACTATGAGTCTATCGCTCGCTAGAATACACTAGTCTTATATTTAAACTACGAGCCCATTGCTCGCAGGACTATCCCAGTCCTTCCTTATAACCCGAGCCTACCGCTCGCAGGACTATCACAGTCCTTCCTTATAACCCGAGCCTACCGCTCACAGGACTATCACAGTCCTTCCTTATAACCCGAACCTACCGCTCACAGGACTATCACAGTCCTTCCTTATAACCCGAGCCTACTGCTCGCAGGACTATCACAGTCCTTCCTTATAACCCGAGCCTACCGCTCGCAGGACTATCACAGTCCTTCCTTATAACCGGAGCCTACCGCTCGCAGGACTATCACAGTCCTTCCTTATAACTCGAGCCTACCGCTCGCAGGACTATCACAGTCCTTCCTTATAACCCGAGCCTACCGCTCGCAGCACTATCACAGTCCTTCCTTATAAAATGTTCCGGTTTGGGATGGAAGTTAACTTGTCATGTTCTCCTACTTAACTAGTCTTGTCTATAATTTAGTTGATCTTAGAAGCTTTAGGGTTAGCCTTGGACTTCCGGAGGGTTACCTGGTGAGGGGCTCGCAGGGGTACTGGGAAGTGTGGCGGTTGTCACCCCGAACTTCCTTTGCCCAAGGCACTTAATCTTGTTGGTATCTACCCCAGTCTACATGATCCCCATTTTCCTCTCCAATTACATTAAATCTATAAGATGAGTTAAACTTGGCTCTTAGGAGTGGGGGAGTTCTTTTGAACTCCAACACCACCAATTGTGACCGGGTGCTGACTCTCCCATCGTCACATTCTAAGCTCGAGTTCCCTTCTTCACCAAGGAACTGCACACATTCAATTAGCCTTCTCAGCCTTACTTGGACCCACACTCCTACTCTTCGTCATCCTTAATCCAGGGTTTGCCTTAGATACTTCTCGACTTCGCCCTTGAGTAATTACCTAAAGATGGCTCACCCGGCTAAGGGTGGTTTTACTTCCATACAATCGTTTAACACTGATGAGTTGTGTGTGGGACCCTTGATGAGGTCTAACCTCCTTTTCATATCACTGTAAACTCTTACACTTATAGCTTGCTAAATGCACCCCAATCCTTATTTCCCAAGATGGCCTTAGAGATGCTCTCCCTAATAATCTGTGTCTTCATAATATTCAAAGAGTGAATGACTCTATGTGTGAAGGTCAGTGGTGGTCTAAATCTTATAAGTCAGTTTTACTATTCGCAGACCAAAATAGGATTGAGCTAGATTTGACTCCTAAGGTGCAAAATTGATCACATCATATCAAAATGAGTTCCAATTATTACCATGGGTTCGCAATGAGTAGTGATCTAACAACCTCAAATCCTAATTTCATAATTTCTCCAGGGAAACTTAAATCTTAGTCTCTATTAAAATAGAGGACGTGCAGATAGAGATTTATACATCGACTGTCAACTAATGATCTCCATAAATTCTGATAAATTCACTGTATCATAATATTGGTCTAAGAACCTCAAACCCCAAATTTCACATTTTTTTACAGGAACTATTTAACCATAATTTCTATTTAACATAAGTGGGGTGCAAATAAGGATTTACACATCAAGTATTAGATTATGACCTCAATAAGTTCTGGGGAAAATTACCATGGCATAATACTGGTCTAAAAATACCAGATCCTAAGTCTCATATTATTCCAAGGAGTATTTACCCTTAATTATCATTTATTACATTTGGTGTGCGTATAAGGGTTTACACTACAGGTGCTATGTCAAGACTTCAATAAATTCTGGGAAAATTATTATAGCACCATATTAGTCTAAAAACACCAGATCCTAAGTCTCATATTATTCCAAGAAGTATTTACCCTTAATTATCATTTATTACATTTGGTGTGCGTATAAGGGTTTACGCTACAGGTGCTATGTCAAGACTTCAATAAATTCTGGGAAAATTATTATAGCACCATATTAGTCTAAAAACACCAGATCCTAAGTCTCATATTAAACCAGGGTATATTTATCTTTATTCATCATTTATTACTTCCTTGCTAAATGTACCCCAATTTTCCTATACCCTTAAGTCCAAAACTTCAACTTGAAGTTCAGAGAATCCCACTCATGCACACGAGTTGAATTCTTAACTAGAGGTGGTTGTTATCATGTCTAAGGCATGGACAAATCTTCAAGGTATTTGTATGAGTCCAAATCACTAAACCCACCAGATGCACTTTTGTACACGTCTCCCTAGATGTGACCTAAAAGGAGCTACACCTAACCAAATGACATGAAATCAGTGGCATTTTAAAGGTAACCCCAATACCTACAATATTTATGTTGATTACTAACTCCAGAAGTAAACTTAACCTAGGTGGAATTAACATACAAGAGCTGTACAACATAACAAAACCTACTATGGACATGCCTCACCAAAAATGGTGTAGAATGAGTTGTACCTATCCAAATGACATAAAGTCAGTGGAATTTTAAAGGTATCCCAAATACCTACAATATGTTTGTTGATTAATAATTCCAGAAGTAAACTTAACCTAGGTGGAATTAACATACAAGTGCTGTACAACATATTAACATAACAAAACCTACTATGGACATGTCTCACCAAAAATGGTGTGGAATGAGTTGTACTTATCCAAATGGCATAATGTCAGTGGCATTTTAAAGGTATCCCCAATACCTACGATATTTATGTTGATTACTAACTCCAGAAGTAAACTTAACCTAGGTGGAATTAACATACAAGTGCTGTACAACATATTAACATAACAAAACCTACTATGGACATGTCTCACCGAAAATGGTGTAGAATGAGTTGTACTTATCCAAATGACAAAACGTCAGTGGCATTTTAAAGGTATCCCCAATAGCTACAAAATTTATGTTGATTACTAACTCCAGAAGTAAACTTAACCTAGGTGGAATTAACATACAAGTGCTATACAACATATTAACATAACAAAACCTACTATGGACATGTCTCACCAAAAATGGTGTAGAATGAGTTGTACTTATCTAAATGACATAAAGTCAGTGGCATTTTAAAGGTATACCCAATACCTACAATATTTATGTTGATTACTAATTCCAGAAGTAAACTTAACCTAGGTGGAATTAACATACAAGTGCTGTACAACATATTAACATAACAAAACCTACTATGGACATGTCTCACCAAAAATGGTGTGGATTGAGTTGTACTTATCCAAATGACATAATGTTAGTGGCATTTTAAAGGTATCCCCAATACCTACAATATTTATGTTGATTACTAACTCCAGAAGTAAACTTAACCTAGGTGGAATTAACATACAAGTGCTGTACAACATATTAACATAACAAAACCTACTATGGACATGTCTCACCAAAAATGGTGTAGAATGAGTTGTACTTATCCAAATGACATAAAGTCAGTGGCATTTTAAAGGTATCCCCAATACCTACAATATTTATGTTGATTACTAACTCCAGAAGTAAACTTAACCTAGGTGGAATTACCATACAAGTGCTGTACAACATATTAACATAACAAAACCTACTATGGACATGTCTCACCAAAAATGGTGTAGAATGAGTTGTACTTATCCAAATGACATAAAGTCAGTGGCATTTTAAAGGTATCCCCAATACCTACAATATTTATGTTGATTACTAACTCCAGAAGTAAACTTAACCTAGGTGGAATTAACATACAAGTGCTGTACAACATATTAACATAACAAAACCTACTATGGACATGTCTCACCAAAAATGGTGTAGAATGAGTTGTACTTATCCAAATGACATAAAGTCAGTGGCATTTTAAAGGTATCCCCAATACCTACAATATTTATGTTGATTACTAACTCCAGAAGTAAACTTAACCTAGGTGGAATTAACATACAAGTGCTGTACAACATATTAACATAACAAAACCTACTATGGACATGTCTCACCAAAAATGGTGTAGAATGAGTTGTACTTATCCAAATGACATAAAGTCAGTGGCATTTTAAAGGTAACCTAAATGGCTACAATGTTCATGTTGATTATTTTCTCCATAAATGATCCTAGCCAAAGTGAAATCAACATGCAAGGTTGTATACAATGTTTACATACAAAGTACATTTACACATATAGACAAAATGTGACCAAAGGTGGGACTATTAAACAACCTAGATATTATGAGCCCACAATTCCCAACACACCTAAAAGTGATGCATTCATTCATATCACATGCATGGACAAAATCTCATTTCCAAGTATGGAGCCATTGAGAGAGATTCTTCAAACTCCACCTTTATACTAAATGCACCCCATTCTTCCATACACTACTTGCATGCATGTGAAAGAGAAATACCAAGCATGCACAAGGCCAAATGGCCTCAAATTTCTACCAGAGATATAGATATATATAAAGAGCTTACCACCCAAATTTGGGGGTGTTTGGAGTTATACAACTCCATATATACCACATGTTTACTTTTTCCTAATACATGGAATAACTCAATGGATATACACCCAAAAAATCTCAAACTTAAACCCTAGGTGTGTCATCATAATATGCATGCATGGTAGAAATTTCAAGGGATTTGGTTAATCCATTTAAAAGATATAGCATTTCTGATTTCTGCCCTTCACAAGGAGCAGCCCTAGGAAAGTGAGTGCCCTGGAGTCCACATTGCACCAAATCATCTGATTCAAGTGGCAAATGAAAGTAGACTCATAGGGCTACAAAAGTTATCTCTTCCACTTTTCAGAAATATGGCTTCTAAGGCCTTTAAAATCGGCATGCAATCCAAGGGTTGTTCAGGCCAAATAGTGAAATGGTCTGCAATTAGCAGATCCGAAAAAAATGAACTAAATAAAAGGTGAGGTGCTGATTTCGTCTTCTACATCTCTCCAATGGCTGGAGGCGCACCATCCTGGGATAACTTTCAGGGCTATTTCCCGGCCACTCGGGGCTTCCCCGGTGATTTCCTCCAGCCACCACCACCGGCCGAGTGAGGGCTATCCAACGGCGGTGACATCTCGGCCGGGGGTGGTCGGAGCTGCTCTCCCGCAGAACTCATTTTTGAGTTGGAACAATGGAAATCAAAATGGATAATTCTCCATTTCTTGCTTGTTTTGAAATTAGGAAGAAAGGGGAGGCTAGCACAGAGGGAGGGGGAAAGGAACATTGCCTGAATCGAGCTTGATGGCGAAGTTTTCCCAGAATCGCCATGGCCGACCATCCAAGCTTGAGCTCCCATGCCGATATCTCCATTCTCCATCAAATGCTTCACTTCAAAGCTCTATTCCAACTCCTTTCCACCTTCTGAAGCTATTGGAGACGTCAATTTTCGGAGTGGAAGGCTCTTTAAGAAGTTGCCATCAAAAGGGGAATTTCGGCCAACATTGGTTTCTCCTCCCAGCTGCCATTTGGCATGGTTTCTGGCTGGAATTGCTGGGAAAACGCATGAGGAGTTCAGAGGAGTCAATTGAGGAGGGAAATTGGGCCATGTGGAGCTTCCTCCATGATTTCATGGTTGTCCTCTTCCCAATTTGGGGGAAAATTCAAATTTACCCCTTTGCATGTGGGTTTCTTCCCCATTTCAGAGGGCATCCAAGGTAAAAGGTATAGGGCTGCCGAGTGGGCCTCAAATTGAGCCCATGCCCCATGAGCATTAGGCTTAATTTCCTCTCGAACCCAATTTAGGCTTATTTGACCAAGTGTTGACCTTGGGGTTGACTTGGTCAAATTAAAGGGTGGGCTGGCCCCATATGCTGGTCATGGGTCTGTGTACACCATCAATGATGTACAGGGTAATGGTGGGGCCCACATTGGGTCAATTGAACCCATATAGGCTAATTTTTAGCCAGTTTGGCCTAAAGTTGACTTTGGTCAAAAATCATGCATTTTGTTGAACTTTATGGGTCAAAAATGACCTAATGATCTCCCTTAGTGGCTTGGAGAGTTTGGGT
This sequence comes from Dactylorhiza incarnata, assembly GCA_033032865.1. Lineage (NCBI taxonomy): Eukaryota > Viridiplantae > Streptophyta > Magnoliopsida > Asparagales > Orchidaceae > Dactylorhiza > Dactylorhiza incarnata. The sequence continues at coordinate 2,661,009 of JAWHQI010000067.1, forward strand.
CTGACCAGTTTGATCGTTTGAATCCTAATTGACCCTTAATAGAGATGGTTGACTTATTTCAGCTAGAGTTGACTTTGGCCAATTTGATCCATTGGGTTGACCCCAATGGGTCCTAAATGACCCATGGGACTCCCTAAGGTGTTTAGAAGAGTTGGTGGGTTCAATTTGTCATCTTGAAGTCTAAATATCAAGTTATAAGCCATGGAGTCAAAATTGGCTATTTGCACACCAAGGTGATTTTCACTTATTCACCTTGGTTCTTAAGGCCAATTTGTCCTCTTAGAGCAATGTCATGACCTTGTCATGACAAAAATGCATCTTAGGGGTCTACCTGTTTTGGGGATGTTACAAGTTTCTCATGCTGGATTGCCCCAGATGATTCCGCTGCCGGGCTCGCACTAGTCGGTGGGTCAGGTTGATCTCGCGGAGAGGCTGGCAAATTTGGCAAGTTTTTGATGCTGGATTGCCCCAGATGATTCCGCTGCCGGGCTTGTATTAGCCGGTGAGTCAGGTTGATCTCACGGAGACGCTAGCAAGGTTGGCAAGTTTCTCATGCTGGATTGCCCTGGATTATTCCGCTGCCGGGCTTGCACTAGCTGGTGGGTCAGGTTGATCTCGCAGAGAGGCTGGCAAGGTTGGTAAGTTTCTCATGCTGGATTGCCCCGGATGATTTCGCTGTCGGGCTCGCACTAGCCGGTGGGGTAGGTTGATCTCGCGGAGAGGCTGGCAAGGTTGGCAAGTTTCTCATGCTGGATTGCCCCGGATGATTCCGCTGCCAGGCTCACACTAGCCGGTGGGTCAGGTTGATCTCGCAGAGAGGCTGGCAAGGTTGACAAGTTTCTCATGCTGGATTGCCCTGGATGATTCCGCTGCCGGGCTCGCACTAGCTGGTGGGTCAGGTTGATCTCACGGAGAGGCTGGCAAGTTTCTCATGCTGGATTGCCCCGGATGATTCCGCTGCCAGGCTCGCACTAGCCGGTGGGTCAGGTTGATCTCGCGGAGAGGCTGGCAAGGTCGACAAGTTTCTCATGCTGGATTGACCCAGATGATTCCGCTGCCGGGCTCACACTAGCCAGTGGGTCAGGTTGATCTCGCAGAGAGGCTGGCAAGGTCGGCAAGTTTCTGGTTGACAAGTCAGTGCTGACCAGAGGCCTCCTCTCTCGGCGAGAAAGAGCGATCTCTGGTTGACAAATCCTTGGTGCTCACAAAAGGCCATGAGGGGTAGGAAGAGGGGTCTCCCCTCTCGAGATCGAGAGGAAAGGGTGGTCCCAAACCTACGGCCCTAAGGTAAACAAGAAAAGGCGAAGGCAGTCAAAAACACGTCCTATACCAAAGCTACTCGATTGCATAGTGGTCGAGAATGAATACCGCGAGTACACTAAGAGTATGCGAGAAAGAGATATAAATATAACAAGGCAAGAGGGATGAACACAGTAAGTGAGACAAAAAATCTACATTTACATTTCGCTATCCGATTACAAAGCGCCGCGATCTCGCCGGCCAAAAGATGTTGAAAAACAAAATTAAACGACAGTATTTTAGGGGTCGTCCGCAAACTCCTCCTCATCGCTATCCGCAACCGGCGGGACCGGGATAAAAAGCTCGGGGATGATGTCCTCGATGGTCAATTCGACCGCATCGGCAGATAGCAGGCCGGCCCCCTGCATCGATTTAAAAATGTAGCGCACCGCTTTGGTAGACTCCACTCGGCATTCCTCTTCTCGGGCTCGCCACTCTTCCTTCAGACGGCAAGGGGAGGGGGGAACGGCCGCACGGGCCAACTTGCGGTTGTGGGCCTTCAGGCTGACAACCTCACCCTCCAAGCTAAGGATGCGGGCTTCAGACCTCCTGGCCTTCTCGGCATCATATTAGGGAAAAGGAGGATAAGCAAAGAAAAGCGGGAAGAAAAGCAGGTAGCGAGGAATAGAAAACTAACCACACCACCATCGGATGCGAGCAACTTCTCTTTTAACTGGGCTATCTCGCCAAGGGAGTTTTGGTAAGCTTTGGCGAGCTCTTCATTTTGGCGCTCCAGTTGCAAGCATCGCCGTCCTGTCATATGGGCAAGCTCTAGGGAGCGGAGTTGAGACCTCACGCTCTCGTAGGCCAGAGTCCTCGCGGTCTCCTCTTTATAGACCGAGGCGTCCTCGCGGCCATAAAGGCCGAAGGAGAACGAGAAGGCGTGTCCGCTGATGGTCGACTTCTCCACCCAAGAGGGTAGGAGGGTGGAGATCTTGGGCTTCCAGTTTAGCAGGAGCTCGCCGAACTCATCCCTGTGCATCTGACCAAGGCCAAAGTTCCAGTGATTGAAGGGAACTGGCGAGGGAGAGGTCCTGATGGCCTCCTCGATCGGCTCCTCGGCCTCCCTCTCCTCAGGGGGGCTGGTAAGGTCGATCTCTTCAAGAGTGATCTCGGCGTGCCCCTTTGGCGAGCTCTTGCTCTTTTTCTGCTTCCTTTTTGGCGAGGACGGCGGGGGTGGGTTCTGGCTGCTGGAGGCCTCTAGTCTTTTCCGGGAAGACGACGGAGCCAGAGTGTTGGCCTCGCGGCAGGCCTCTGCTCCCATCGTCGCGAGGGCAAGGGTGCTGGCGTGCTTCCTATTGCTCGCGTAAGGGGGGTTGAGGGGAAGATCCTGCTCTCCTGGAAAGGTGACAGTGATGGTCAGATAGTTATTGAAAAAGGTTAAAAGAACGCAAGTCATAGAGCAAGATTATTACCCTCCCCAGGAAGTACCAGAAGCAGCGAGTCGAGGTTCCAGCGAAGGTGAACCACCTAGAAGTTCTTCTTACAGAAGAACTAATACAAGGCAGCGTCGTGGCCGTCGAGAACAGGCGGGCGGTAGGTGGTCTCGCCATGTTGAACCGGGGAGATTGGAACGTTGTTGAAGTTTCCCTTCACAAGGAGGAACTTCTGGGCCCAATAGTGGGTCTTGTTAATGGTCTAGACAACCTTGAACCCAGACCCTACGAAGTAGGCAGTGCCATCCTTGTATGCCCGGAAAGAGAACAACTTCCGGAAGACCGGTAGGCTGAACTCTGTGCGCTCTTCTCGCATATAGCAAGCGAACGCGACTATCATGGCGACGACGTTGGGGGTTAGTTTACCTAGAACGACACCAAAGTGCTTGAACACCTGGCGAGCAGTATAAAGAGAGGTCAATATATCGCAAGCGAGGTTCAACTCGGCAAAAGGAAAGGTAAGAGAGACTGGTCGATACCTGGCGGATCTCTGGCCACAGGGGCAGGCGCAGACCGACCCCAAATTGGGCCCTGGGGATGGCGAGCTCGTCGGCCCGGAGGGTGTTGATCAAGTCATCCTCGCTAGGGCGGCGTGCCGAGAACCCAGGGGGGGATGAAGTCGGCGATCACGCGAAGGTACTCCTCCTTGGTCAGATTGCAGCAGAAGAAGTTGTGATCGGAGAAAGCCCAGGCACACTTCCGTCGACCCTCGGCCTCAACAACATCACCAACCATCCTGAAAGAACCTGCGACAGAAAGAAAGGAGCGCGCGAGAGAGTCAGGGAGATCTCGGGAGCAGAGGAAGAAGAAGGGCCGGCGATTAATGAGGTAGGTGGACCTCAGTTATGAAAGCTATTTATAGAAAAACAAAAAGCGCGAGAAAGAAGCCCAAGCGTCGGGGGGGGGGGGGGGGGGTGCAGGTAGCCAAAACATCATATAATGGCCGCGTGCGAAAATAAAGTTGCTTTCAAAAGTGATACGCGAGCAACATCACCTTGCGAGATTAGTGCGGGCAGCCTTTTCGGCAAGAATAACACGATCTATAGCGAGATTAGAACATGAAGCAGGCGTCACTATATATTGATAATCATCGCTAAAAATGATATTTAATCGCCGACAACCCCGATCGGGCGAGGGCCGGTAAACTAAAATTGCGAGAACAACGATATTGTTCAAACAAGAAGAAACAAAGTCATAAAATACAAGATATCGCAGGGCAGGAGTAAAGTAAGCAATATCAATATTTTAGCCATTTCCACCTGTCGCCGCCTCGTACTCCCGACCGCGGCGGTACTCTATGGTTGTGATAATCGCTGACGGCATTGGCCTCCCTCTGAATCAAGTTAGCGTAGTCCTTAATACTCGTGGCATGCATATCTGGCGATGTAACGGCCTCGTCAGGGTCGCCACATACTACGACACGCAATCTCGCTCATTCATCCAGCAAGGCGGCATGCCTCTCCTCAGCAACCTCTCTGTCTCTCCTCACTTGGAGGTTAAGATTCCTCAGCATCCATCCTTGCTTTAGGAATAACTCGGAGGTCCGCCTCTTCATTGCTTATGGGTCTCGCGGGTCACCCAGGAAGTCATCCATCTGTTCCGGCAAAGGGAGGGGGGACATATCGTCCTCCTCAAAATCTGTGTCAGTGCGCATGGCCTCGGCATCATCTGGAGAGACCCAGGCGGCTTTAGTAGTTTGGAGGGATATACATATATGACAAGTATACTTGGACCCATACCCGGAGGAGGGCGAGAAGACCCCGGTTGGCCCTGAAAAATAGTGTCGTAGGGGGGCAAGAGGGATTTCGCCAGACCAGGGGGATACATCACGTTGGTGACGGGGGGAGTTTTTGTCGGTCGCGAGCCCCCAGAGTCCTCACTCCCCATGAGGCGGAACCCCGGAACTTGTATGGTCGTGTCAGGAGGAACCGACGATGAGGGTCGCGAGTTCTGGCGATCCGGGGTTGCGTGGGCCGAGACTGCAACGACAAAGAAAAATAAGAGCCGTTATCAAGTGAAATAATTTTAGTAAGCAAGAACAGGTAACATACCCACGACTTTGCCACCTGCGAGGTCGGTGTTTGCCGGAGGAATGGTGTGCGACACATTTAAGGGCTCGCCACCGCTCTTATCTGTGGTAAGATTCTGCGATCAAGCCAGACTCAGAAGAATCAATGGAGTAGCTTAGCGAGGAGGGTAATTCTTACCTCCCCAGGAGACCTGTGGTCCGGAGAGGACTCTAGCAGTACCGTGTTATCCCCGGCCAGGAGGATCACCTTCGCCCTTTTTGTTTTCGGCATCGAGGGAGGAGGCGACCGAGTCATCCAGGAAGGAGGTTTGGTCATAGCCGACAGCTCGCCAGCCTTAGAGGCCTTCAGGCGAGCCTCAAGTTCTTTGGAAAGCGGCATTATGTGATAGCTACGACTGGAAAAGGGAACAGAAGGAAAAAGAAAAGGATGGCGCACGTCACAGCAGCTTGGGGTGATATTTATAGCCCCCAGGTGGGACCTACCAAAGATTCTCGACAAGTCATCAAGAGGTTGTCGAATACCAGAGGTTGGATGTTTCTTCGCGAACCTAGGTAGCCTCGTGAAGAGCGGGGATTGTGTATAACCCTAATATTCTCCAAGAGAGGGACGCGAGCAAGGGTGTCAAAGGTCCCCCGCAGAAAAGATGGGCAAGCCGGGAACTCGCCGACCGCTCACAAGAAAGTGGACGAGACGGGCGCTCGCCATCCAGTGGTGAGGAAGGCAGGCGAGCTAGCACCTCGCGGGCCGCTTACAATGGTTCTGAGTTCGACGAACTCTCTTCCACGTTCGACGAAATCTTCTGAGATCGCCGAAGTTTGTTCGGCAAAATCTTCCGAGATCGGTGAAGTCCGTTCGGCGAAATCTTCCGAGATCGGCGAAGTCCGTTCGACGAAATCTTCTGAGATCGGCGAAGCCCGTTCGACAAAACCGTTTGATGAAGTCCTCTGCGCCCGACGAGCTCCACCATGCAAGGATTGTTATAGGGCCAGGACGGGCTCGCAGGGAAGTACACGAGATCGGATCTCGACAGATGTGGTCAAAAGGGGGCGCGTGCAAGGTCGTCGCCGTGCAGTCGCCTGAGAAGTATCTCGCGAGCCAGATTTGCGAGAGCGGGCGAGCGGTCTTCTCACAGGCCAATTGCCCATAGGCTGGTAAGGCGAAATTACTCCTCAGCCCCTGGTGGTCTGCCAATAGCCACTCGGAACAGCAGAGTTTGGCTATTAGCAGGCCAAACTGCGGTGCGCATAGTAAAATCAAAGGGCAGAATGCCGCTATCAGCAGACCAATTCAGAAAAACTATAAATAAGACCCAAGTGGCACCTTTAGAGAGTACACACTCTTTTGGAGCTTCTCTCTCCTCAGGACATTCTTGGTTAGCATTTTCAGAGCTCTCCAAGGTGCCCGGGCTTCAGCTTTGGCTTGGGAGGGGAAGCTCTCTGTAGATCTTTCGGGTGTGTGGTGGGTCCTCCTTGCTGAATCTAGGGGTCTGTGTCTAGCTTCGAGGCTTCTGTCTGTCAAATCTTTGGAGTTAGTAAGTGCTAGCTGCCCCTCAATCTTTGGGGGCCCCGAGCTCCACAAGAGACTATTTATTGGTTTCAACAAGAATTAGGAGTCTTAGACATCTTAGGATGAGGTATTTGAAAAACGCTAATGTTTTATGCAATTTGAGCAATCAATACATCTCCATAAATTACAAAATATCTGCATAAGACTACTCTAAGGACTCTTAATCAAGATCAAAAAGTGAAAATTTTAAATTCTCAAAAAATCACTTACTGTTTTTCGCGCTAGCACTAGCGCCGGCGCTATCGTGGATGTTCATTTTTTCTGTTTTTTTTTTAATTTTTAAAAATTTGTAAAAATATATTAGTTCATATGTACTACTTAGTTTTTGTGTTTCTGACTTTTGTTATTTTTGTTTTATTTATATTATGAAAAATCAACTACAAAACTTCAAAATTCAAAAATACAAAAAATATGTTTTTGTGGTTTTCTGTTTTTCTTTCATTAAATTTTTTCAAAAAAATAAAAAAACTGTATGATCTTTATTGCTAATATCAAGCATGTATGCATTCTATTATTTAGAATTATCTACAATGTTAAAACCTATATCTTCATATTACTATGAACATTGTTTTGTCTATGATGCTTTGATATATCTAATTAAGTGCATCAATTGTATTGAAAAATATGTGTAGCTCCAAGCTTAGCATGCCTCTAAGTATGAGTAAATGTATTGTGATTGATAATGATACCTTTACACTCAATTATGTTTGGTAATGTACGTGTGTTTAAATCTAAAATTCTTGCTTGTGTATTGTAATTGTACAATGAATTAAAACTTGCATAAGTTTATTACCTACACTACATTTGAATTGCACTTAAGAAATTAAGAAAAGTGGTTGAGTTTAAAAATTGTGTTTGGGTTTGCAAAACAAGTGCATTCGGAGAATGTTGTCTCACAAAAGTGAACAAAAAAAGACAAATATAACTCCCCCAAGCACTACTTGAACCTCCTGATAAGTCTTCATAAGCATTGTGAGGTTGAGCACCTTGGAAAGAATAGTAAAGTGTCTTATGCGCTTTTACTCGTGGAGCTGAGAATTCAAAGGGAGGGAAGCTAGCTGTCATCATCATCCTTTCCGGTAGGAAAAAGAGTCGGACTATGACGTACCCGTCCGTTCAATTGGATGAATCTGCCAAGTCAAGGTAAACGTACGTAGCGTAGCAGACCGATCATCTGCCTCTTTCTTTCTCGTTCTCGCTCGGCTTTAGGGTAGATAAAGTCTACAGATCTCCCTTTTGTCCGTACTACTGTACTGGACCTGCCGACATTTTTGATTGACTTGTCGAATCTCCACCCCCTTTCTTGTTCGGCTCTCGAAGAGTTTAGCGGGCGCTGGTCCCGTAAACAGATCTAGATTCATTCTTCCCTCACAACCGGTTGGTCAGACGGAATTGGACAAAGAAATCCAATAGCAAAGTGTAATATACCCCCACAAGGTCAAACCATAGAACTCCTTGGTTATTACACCACTTTCTTGTTCAAAATTATGTGCATTAAAAGTGTGTGAAAGTAATATACTTGTGTTTTATTGTGCACTTTACTCTACATATGTCTTGCATTTTGTGATTTAAATCATTTGTTAACATTGCTCAAAATACACATATGTGCACTTCATTATCTTTCATAACACTTCTTCTCATGAGTATTGGATTCTAATGCTTTATCTATACCACTCTTTATATAAGAAATGCACTAGATAACCTATCATGATCTCTACAATGTTTGGTATCTCTTAAACTTGAAATTAAGTAACATTGTAGTATAATCTCTTTTTGATATGTTCATTTCATGCTTGGTAACTTTATGAAAAACTTCAAGATTTCAAAAAGGTTAAAACATCTTTCAATTTTGAACTTAAACTCATATTTTTACTTCTGCTTTTCATGCTTACTAAAAGTTGTTTCTTATAATCTTTCGCTTGCTTACAACTATTATCTTTTTATTTGAAATCTCTTATATATACTATGCTTAAACTCTTTATCATTATCTATATTATAAAATCTCGATCATGATTTATCATTTATAAGGAGTGCCACCTTACTACCCTCACCCCACCTTCTTTTGATAATACCAAAAGGGGGAGATTAATTGAAGAAATCTAGAGGAGAAATCTAAAAGATTAAGGGGAAACTAATTCTTATAATTTAGGGGGAGTAAAACATAAATTGCATTTATGTAGGGGGAGCATTATGATAGGGGGAGTATGCACTATTCTCATGCTTATTCTCATGCTTATCATATACTATAGTTGCACTTTTATCTCGCTTATCATATACCATAAACACCTTTGTTGATTTCTTGCTAAGAGGATTTATTATTATCAAAAGGGGGAGATAGTTGGACATGTGTGTCACATCCCTTTGTTTGAGAATAACAAATCCCAAATTTTATTTGATCTTGCTTGTCGTGTGTTTATAGTGTGCAGGAACTATAAGTGCAATACTCCACAGGTAGAAAGCAGCATGGAACCAACAAACTGAACTTAAGCACTACCGCCAGCGCTATGGGTTACCGCAGGCGCTAGCGCTACTGCCAACGCTAGCGCTACCGCCTGGCGCTAGCTCAAGTTTGTGCACAATGCCACGCCACCGACGATTTCATAACTGCCTCCACATGACTGCTACCGCAGGCGCTAGGAGCTACCGCAGGCGCTAGGAGCTACCGCAGGCGCTAGCGAGAAGTTCTATAAATTGGAGCTTTCTTTCTCATTTTGGACATCCATCCCAGAGAGATTGCTTGTGCCACAATTCTATTTCTATTATGCTGCCGAAGATGGATCTCCCACAAAAAGCTTAAGGAGAATTATAGAGGAGGAATACGTCAAGCTACATCCAAAGGACGATCGCTTAGACCTCGCTCATACTACAGCGATCCTTCATCTCTGACTTCAGAAGATCTCATATAGAGAGTTTTCTTATTATTGTTATCATTATTTTCATTCCATTTATTTTTGTAACCATTTAGAGAATTCGCCTTGTGTTGGCGACTAGGTCCTTGTGCGGCTTAGGGGGAATTCGCCGCATGAGTTGGAGACTAGGTCTAGAAGATTAGATCTAGGGGGTGCTCGAGGTCATATTGTAACGCCCCTGATTTTCGTTAATTATTTTACGTACCCTCTGTGACGTAATTTTGGCGTAAGGGCGTTATGTCAGCTCGTCTGGTAGTGTTTCGAGTTTTAGCTTAGTTAAAGCTTGTGATTTAGGTCAAGCGTGCGAGATTTCGCGTCGTTTCGAGTTAAAGTGAAGATTTTGAGTGGATATCAAGATTTTAGCTTCGGAAGGCTTTATCCGGAGTTTGGCTCGTCGGAATGGAATTCTGACTTCGCCGTTGGATTCGTAGCGCCGTTTTTCAGCTAGGGTGCGAATTTCATAGAAATCCGAGGTGTTTTGGTCGCCCTCGCAGTTTAAGTAAATTGGGGAATTAATTAATTATTTAAATAATAAATTTAGGTTTATATATAAGCCTAAAGCCTTCCCCTTTCCCTATTCATCCTCTTCCTCGATCAAAAGCAGCCGCCGAAGGTTAGGGCGAGAGCGGAGCTTCGTGGAGCCTTCAACTGTCGATTCCTAGGGCTGTAGTGGTCGGAATCGAGTTTGGTTTGAAGATTTGGAAAGCTCTCGGCGAGATCTTCGTTCTAGCGGTAAGCCTTTCTCGTTTCGTGGAGTTTTGGGAGTTTTGGTGGTGACCTAACCCCTCCTTTTGATCCGAAAAGTTTCAGGAATCTGTGCTCGTGTGTTTCCCTAGCCGATCCATAGCTTTCGGAGCGGAGATCTTCGAGTTTGCGAGGTTTAAGGCAAGTGGTTTCTTCCTCTTTCTCTCTTGATCCTTTTGACGGTTGGTTTGCCCGTTTTGAGCTCTTGTCATGCTAATTAGCAAGAGTTTTGTGTGTTTGGTGTAGTAACTTATGATCTAGAACCTCCCCTTGATTTCCTCCTCCTTAATCTTACCCTAGTATCTAGTTTTTCCCTGGAGAAAAACCGTGGTCGATACAATTCCCTTGTTCTTGCTGTAGCTCGAGAGCAGCTTTGGATGTCTCGAGACATGGCTGATGTCTCGAGACATGACTGTCTCTGCCCTTTGGATGACTCGAGACATGGCTGATGTCTCGAGACATGACTGTCTCTGCCCTTTGGATGTCTCGAGACATGGCTGATGTCTCGAGACATGACTGTCTCTGCCCTTTGGATGTCTCGAGACATGACTGATGTCTCAAGACATGACTGTCTCTGCCCCTAAGACCCTGCCAGGGGCGCGGCCCCTTGGAACCCCGCCCGGAACGCATGTGATTTCGTTGAGTTTTTCATGTTTGAATCTCGTGTCCTCTCGGGTGCACTTGGATGATTGCCAGTGACCCTTCGGTGCTCCTGACCTTGAATCCCTCTTGTCTGAACCCCTTTTGCTTGAATTCTTGTACTCGTTGTGGTCTGTTAATATTTGAGTACTCTTATGATTCCTATTGATCGGTGTGTACTTTGCCTTGACCCTATTTCTTAGGGCATTCTAGTGTTTATCCTTTCGGGCAGCGTCCCGTGTTTAATTAAAATTTAAGTAATAAGAACTACCGTCTTTAGCCTCACACAGTAGTTGTGTTTGGGGGACAGTGGGGGAAAATGTTACAGCCTTGCACGGTAGTCGTGTTTGGGTGGTTGGGTCTAGTGGTACCCCCACCTGGTTTTGGGCTTTGGGTAGCGGAGGTAGTTAACCGCTCCCGTATAATTTGAGCTGATCTGTCTCTTTAATTGATAAAACTAAATAAATGAACGTGTTGTTTCTCTTTTGATATTTAGTGCACTTGATTGCTTGTTGGTTCTTTGTTCAGAGCTCTCTTTCGGCAAATTTGGCTTGGGTTGGTACCCTTTATGCCATGCTTGTTTTTCTGCTAGTTTTCTGCCACTTGTAATCCCTTGCTGAGGCGTTCTTTGTTTTATTGAATGCCTCAGGTTCAGAGCCATAACGGCTAGTGGTGTAGCCTGAAGTTCAGAGTTTTAGTAGATGTTCACCCCGCTGCTGCGAGGTAGTTGTTTTTAGTTACTTCTTGTGCTCAGACATACTAGTTGGTGCCAATGGGTTAGTGTCATGTTGTTGACGCCCATTATGCCCCTTTTTATACCTTATGGTTTATTTGCCAGATTATGCCACTACTTTTAGATCTTTTGTATCTTACCCTCTGGGAACGATTTATGTTAGGTGCACTATAGTTATAAAATGGTTTTTCTTCATCCTCATTGCATTCTTTCTAACTGAAACCCTTAACTTTAAAGTCGCCTAAAGGTATTTTCTACTCTTACAGTACGCCTAGTTATGTGCATATCATTTACTTCATGCTCCGTCGTTTGCATACATGTAGGACTTTAAGTAAACTAAATCAAGTACTTTCCGCTGCAATTATATATATACTTTCTCGGTGGACTAGTTGATCCACGAACTGAGAGACACAGTTCTTATCTCAAAACCCCTAATAAATGATTTCAAATGATGACTTATCATATAATCATGTTCGTTTAGTTAAGTAATAGGTTCCCGCCTGAGCGTCTACAGTTGTCTCCTGTATGACGTGGCATCATGACGTGTATTTTCTCTTACTCTGATATTCTTAAATTCGGAGAAAATGCGGGTTGTGACAGTTGGTATCAGAGCCAGGTTGTTCGACAAGTTGGTCGGGCAACAAATTCTGATATAGTTTAGTAGTTTGTTTTTGGTTTCATTGCATACACACACCGATGTGTCATCAGTACGTCTTGGCCGAAGCATGAACACTACACTCATAGCATGATAAGAAGTATACGGGGCATATTATGTAGTATGGGATGCATAATATGTGTTTGTATATGAATCCACCATAGGTTGCAACATGTGACGGTTATGTAGTATGGGATGCATAACCATCATCACATGGATGCCCATTAGCACGTTTTCTCTTTCGTTACATGCAATATTATGTAGTATGGGATGCATAATATTACATGTGTACGCCGCTCATAACATGCATTAAGGCCTTTATTAGAATGCATAGCACAACATACTTTACATAGCATTGCATGAGCACACGTGCGAAGTTAAAGACTTATATGATGACACACGTACACACATGATTTCAAAATGAATAGAAATTTCATGCATTCATGCCCTTTGCACATGGGACTAGTGGGGCGATGTAGTATCGTTCCCGAGATTTGCATATCATCATGAAAATATCCCAGAGAAAGGTAGTGGAAATGGCAAGTAACTGTACAGGTATGTTCTGAAACAAGCAGTGTAGTTCTAGTGTAAGGTTAAGTTTTAATTGGAGGTTTATGCGTATTAGCAGAGATGTCTCGGAGGCGTGTTGCGACTAGGTCGACTCCCCAGTCGGAGGGCGAGTCTTCGGGTGCACAGAGTGAAGCCTTGATCGAGAGTTTGCGCCAGAGCAATGAGACTCTGACTAGGCAGATGGTTGCGATGCAGTCGCAGGTCGAGGCGTTGTTGGCTGCCGGTGCTAGGCAGCAACCCGTAGTGCAGGCCCCAGTAGTAGGACAGACTGTACCTACTCCTCCTGCTCCCTTGGTACCCCCAGTAGCGATACCACCGGAAATGAATTTCATTTCGCATTTTCAAAGGTTGGGACCTCCTACGTTTGACGGAAGAGCAGATTTCATGGCATTAGATGACTGGTTTGTTGCCATTGAGGAGATGTTTTCGTACTCAGGAATCTCTGCAGACCAAAAGGTGATGGTCGCCGCTTACCAACTGAAAGGACTTGCTAAGAGCTGGTGGATCAGGGAGAGGGAAAATCTCGTGGGTGGATGTTCGTGGGAGTCATTCAAGGCGATGGTGTTAAAGAAATTCTTGCCGTCGGTCGAGCAAGACCGTTTAATGAATAACTTTCTGCACCTGAAGCAAAGACAACTCACGGTTAGTGAATATGAGATCGAGTTCAGTAAGTTGAGCAGATTTGCTCCAGATTTAGTGGCTTCTGAGGCAGGAAGAATGAAGCGATTTCTTGGAGGTCTTCGTAGCGATATTCAGCAGTTGGCGAGTGCTTATAAATCTGAAAGTTAAGCTGAAGTGGTAGAAGCAGCACTGAAAGTCGAGGCTATCGACAATGCCAAGAATCGGGGTGCTCTAATGAAAAAGGACAAGAGGAAAGTCGAAGAGGGAGAGACCCCCAAGGTATCTAGCCCGGATCCAAAGAAAAGGAGTGGAGAGGTGTGTAGCTTCTGTGGCCGCCCCGGCCATCCAGTGGAGAAATGTTTCAAGAGGAAGGGAGCTCAGAAGCAGCAGCGAGTGCTAGCAATCCAGGGTGCTCCGAAGGGTGAGGTGCTCTGCCAGTTGTGCAAGCAGAAAGGGCATGATGTGGCCCAGTGTTGGACCAAAGATAAAGTCTTCTTCCAGTGCAAGCAGAAGGGGCACATGAAGTTCCAATGCCCGCTGATTCAACCCCCGTTGCAGCCTGTTCCGCTTCGAACCTTGCCGCCGCCGCAACATCAGGATAAAGGAAGAGGAAAGCTGAACGTGTTAACCCAGGAGCAAGCGCAGTCTTCGACCCAAGTGATCGCAGGTTAGACCTTAAGACATCTTTTTAGTCTTGTTTCCTTTTTAGTTCGCTGTATTAGACTAGTTTCTCTTCGCGCTTATAGGAAGATTTAAGGTAAAGAATCGTTGGGCGCGTGTTCTGTTCGATTCGGGTGCTACCCATTCGTTCGTAGCAAGGGCTTTCGTTGAGCGTCACCATTTGACCCCTGAGCTGGGCAACGATTCGTTCCTCGTTAAGTTCCCTTCTGGTGATCTGGTGTCCTCGAACCAGTGCGTCCGAAGTTGCCCCGTTCTCTTAGGAGATTTTTTGGCTGTTGCTGATCTCAAAGTGTTGGACTTAGAAGACTTTGACGTAATATTGGGTATGGACTGGTTGTCCAGCTATGATGCGGTCATCCGATGCAAGGAAAAGCGTCTGGACTTCGTGATGGACAACGGTCAACCCATGAGCATATTTGGTTCTCCGTACCAGAGTTCTTCGATAATTTCTGCGGTATGTGCTCGGAAACTGTTAATTTCCGGTTGTTTGGCTTACCTTGTTTCTGTAGTAGAAGCTGTTGGTGGTTCGCCGTGTATCGAGGATATTCTGGTGGTGCGAGAGTTTCCCGATGTCTTCCCTGCTAATCTCCCTGGTCTCCCGCCCGTTAGAGATGTGGAGTTCATTATTGATCTTGAGCCTGGTACTCGTCCTATTGCTAAGGCACCGTACCGTATGGCCCCGCGTGAGTTAGAAGAGTTGCGAACTCAGTTAGATGAGTTGTTGCATTGTGGTTTTATCAGACCTAGTTCTTCTCCCTGGGGTGCTCCGGTTTTGTTCGTGAAAAAGAAGGACGGTTCTATGAGGTTGTGCATAGATTATAGAGAATTAAACAAAGTGACCATCAAGAACAGGTATCCGTTGCCAAGGATTGATGATCTGTTCGATCAGTTGCGTGGTAGCATGGTGATTTCAAAGATTGACCTTCGGTCGGGTTACGATCAGTTGAGGATCCGTGAGTCGGACGTTCCCCGGACTGCCTTTCGTTCCCGGTATGGTCATTTTGAGTTTCTAGTCATGTCATTTGGTTTGACAAATGCACCCTCTGCATTTATGGACATGATGAACCGCGTGTTCAAGGATTTTCTGGACCATTTTGTGGTGGTATTCATAGATGATGTGCTGGTTTATTCTAGAAGTGCTGAGGAGCATGCTACGCATTTGCGCTTAGTATTGTCCACTCTCAGAGAGCACAAGTTGTATGCGAAGCTGAGCAAGTGTGAGTTCTGGCTTCCTCAGGTATCTTTTCTGGGTCATGTGGTGAACAAAGATGGAATTACGGTAGACCCCGCTAAAATTTCTGCCGTATTGGATTGGAAGACGCCTTCGACGCCTAAGGAGATAAGGAGTTTCTTAGGGTTGGCCGGGTACTACAGGAGATTTGTCCAAAGATTTTCAGTGCTGTCCGCACCCTTGACTAAGCTTACCCAGAAGAATACTGCTTTTGTTTGGAGCGATAAGTGCGAAGAGGCCTTTCAGGAATTGAAGAGGCGTTTGTGTAGTGCTCCGGTGTTAGCCTTGCCGATCGAAGGGGTCGAGTATGCAGTTTATGTAGACGCATATCACATTGGACTGGGTTGTGTGTTGATGCAAGAAGGGAAGGTGATTGCTTATGGGTCTAGACAATTGAAAGTTCATGAAAAGAATTACCCTACGCATGACTTAGAATTCGCCGCAGTAATCTATGCTTTGAAGCTTTGGAGACACCTGTTATATGGAGTGTCATGCAAGATTTTCACGGATCATAAAAGTCTGAAGTATGTCTTCACCCAGAAGGAGCTGAATCTGCGCCAGCGGAGGTGGTTGGAGTATGTGGCGGATTATGAGGTGGATATTCTGTACCATCCGGGTAAGGCTAATGTGGTGGCCGATGCCCTGAGCCGGAAAACCGCGCATATCTTCAATCTCTCAGTGCAGTCCTTAGTAGAGGAGTTTATGTTGATGGATATCTCAGTCGGTAGTTGTATCGCACCTTCGAGCTTAGAGGTTGAAGAGCCTTCTTGGATTGCCCTTACTAGGCTGCATCAGAAGGAAGATCCTGACTTGCAGCATCTTCGAAGTAGAACTGAAAAAGGATAATTGCCAGATTTTTCAATCGATGATAAGGATACTTTGAGGTACCGAGGTAGATATTGCGTCCCCGCGTTGGGAGAAATTCGGACAAAGATCTGTAGCGAGGCGCATGATTCTAGTGTCTCCTATCATCCTGGTTCCACGAAAATGTATAAAGATCTGAAGCAGATCGTTTGGTGGTCGGGTATGAAGAATGATATAGTGAAGTTTGTGTCAGAATGTTTAACTTGTCAGCACGTGAAAGCAGATCATAAGAGGCCTGGAGGTAAGTTAAACCCTTTGGATATTCCAACCTGGAAGTGGGAGAGTATTTCGATGGACTTCATTACCGATTTGCCGAGATCTCCCAGTGGTCATGACTCGGTGTGGGTTATAGTAGATCGCTTGACAAAGTGTGCTCACTTTGTGCCCTTCAAGATTGGATACTCGATGGAGAAAATAGCAGAGCTGTATTTGGATGAAGTTATCAGATTGCATGGTGTTCCTGTGAGCATTGTGTCGGACCGAGACTCGAGGTACACGTCTCGTTTCTGGCAGAGTTTGCAGGGAGCCTTGGGTACTGACCTTAGGTACTCTACCGCTTATCATCCCCAAACCAATGGTCAGACAGAAAGAGTTAACCAGATTTTGGAAGATATGATAAGGTGCTATATCTTAGATCATGGTGGAGCTTGGGATAAGCGGCTTGGATTGATGGAGTTCGCGTATAACAACAGTTATCAAGAAAGCCTACAAATGGCCCCGTTTGAGGCTCTGTATGGGAGGCATTGTCGGACTCCGTTGTTTTGGGCCGAGGTAGGTGAGAGTCCTTTGCTAGGCCCAGAGGCTTTGGAAGAGATGAATGTTGCTGTGACTCATATCCGCGAGAAGCTCCGTATTGCTCAAGAGCGGTATGAGAAGTATGCTAACCGAAGAAGGGTGGATCTAGAGTTCACCGTTGGAGATTTGGTGTTCTTGAAAGTCTCTCCGATGCCAGGTGTTAAGAGATTTGGAAGGAACCACAAGTTGGATCCTCGGTATGTGGGACCTTTCCAGATTGTTGAGCGCATCAGAGTGTCAGCATATAGATTGGATTTGCCTGCTTCCTTCCCTAATGTTCACGATGTGTTTCATGTAAGCCAGTTGAGGAAGTGTTTGCGTAGTGATCGACTTGTTCTTGATTCAGTGCCCGTTTTGCAACCCAATCTTTCTTATGCCGAAGAGCCTGTCCGAATCTTGGAGACTCAGGAGCGTGTGTTGCGAAGGAAGACGATCCCAATGGTTAAGGTTCTTTGGAAGAATCAGGGTGTCGAAAGCGCAACTTGGGAATTGGAGTCTGCTATGAGAGAGACTCATCCTAGCCTCTTCTCTTAGACTTCGGGTAAGTCTTCATTTCTGTATCCTTAGAATTGTTTCTGTATCTTTCTTGATCCTGGGATTTCAAGTTTCGGGACGAAACTTCCTTTTAGGGGGAGTGACTGTAACGCCCCTGATTTTCGTTAATTATTTTACGTACCCTCTGTGACGTAATTTTGGCGTAAGGGCGTTATGTCAGCTCGTCTGGTAGTGTTTCGAGTTTTAGCTTAGTTAAAGCTTGTGATTTAGGTCAAGCGTGCGAGATTTCGCGTCGTTTCGAGTTAAAGTGAAGATTTTGAGTGGATATCAAGATTTTAGCTTCGGAAGGCTTTATCCGGAGTTTGGCTCGTCGGAATGGAATTCTGACTTTGCCGTTGGATTCGTAGCGCCGTTTTTCAGCTAGGGTGCGAATTTCATAGAAATCCGAGGTGTTTTGGTCGCCCTCGCAGTTTAAGTAAATTGGGGAATTAATTAATTATTTAAATAATAAATTTAGGTTTATATATAAGCCTAAAGCCTTCCCCTTTCCCTATTCATCCTCTTCCTCGATCAAAAGCAGCCGCCGAAGGTTAGGGCGAGAGCGGAGCTTCGTGGAGCCTTCAACCGTCGATTCCTAGGGCTGTAGTGGTCGGAATCGAGTTTGGTTTGAAGATTTGGAAAGCTCTCGGCGAGATCTTCGTTCTAGCGGTAAGCCTTTCTCGTTTCGTGGAGTTTTGGGAGTTTTGGTGGTGACCTAACCCCTCCTTTTGATCCGAAAAGTTTCAGGAATCTGTGCTCGTGTGTTTCCCTAGCCGATCCATAGCTTTCGGAGCGGAGATCTTCGAGTTTGCGAGGTTTAAGGCAAGTGGTTTCTTCCTCTTTCTCTCTTGATCCTTTTGACGGTTGGTTTGCCCGTTTTGAGCTCTTGTCATGCTAATTAGCAAGAGTTTTGTGTGTTTGGTGTAGTAACTTATGATCTAGAACCTCCCCTTGATTTCCTCCTCCTCAATCTTACCCTAGTATCTAGTTTTTCCCTGGAGAAAACCGTGGTCGATACAATTCCCTTGTTCTTGCTGTAGCTCGAGAGCAGCTTTGGATGTCTCGAGACATGGCTGATGTCTCGAGACATGACTGTCTCTGCCCTTTGGATGTCTCGAGACATGGCTGATGTCTCGAGACATGACTGTCTCTGCCCTTTGGATGTCTCGAGACATGACTGATGTCTCGAGACATGACTGTCTCTGCCCCTAAGACCCCGCCAGGGGCGCGGCCCCTTGGAACCCCGCCCGGAACGCATGTGATTTCGTTGAGTTTTTCATGTTTGAATCTCGTGTCCTCTCGGGTGCACTTGGATGATTGCCAGTGACCCTTCGGTGCTCCTGACCTTGAATCCCTCTTGTGTGAACCCCTTTTGCTTGAATTCTTGTACTCGTTGTGGTCTGTTAATATTTGAGTACTCTTATGATTCCTATTGATCGGTGTGTACTTTGCCTTGACCCTATTTCTTAGGGCATTCTAGTGTTTATCCTTTCGGGCAGCGTCCCGTGTTTAATTAAAATTTAAGTAATAAGAACTACCGTCTTTAGCCTCACACAGTAGTTGTGTTTGGGGGACAGTGGGGGAAAATGTTACAGCCTTGCACGGTAGTCGTGTTTGGGTGGTTGGGTCTAGTGGTACCCCCACCTGGTTTTGGGCTTTGGGTAGCGGAGGTAGTTAACCGCTCCCGTATAATTTGAGCTGATCAGTCTCTTTAATTGATAAAACTAAATAAATGAACGTGTTGTTTCTCTTTTGATATTTAGTGCACTTGATTGCTTGTTGGTTCTTTGTTCAGAGCTCTCTTTCGGTAAATTTGGCTTGGGTTGGTACCCTTTATGTCTTGCTTGTTTTTCTGCTAGTTTTCTGCCACTTGTAATCCCTTGCTGAGGCGTTCTTTGTTTTATTGAATGCCTCAGGTTCAGAGCCGTAACGGCTAGTGGTGTAGCCTGAAGTTCAGAGTTTTAGTAGCTGTTCACCCCGCTGCTGCGAGGTAGTTGTTTTTAGTTACTTCTTGTGCTCAGACATACTAGTTGGTGCCAATGGGTTAGTGTCATGTTGTTGACGCCCATTATGCCCCTTTTTATACCTTATGGTTTATTTGCCAGATTATGCCACTACTTTTAGATCTTTTGTATCTTACCCTCTGGGAACGATTTATGTTAGGTGCACTATAGTTATAAAATGGTTTTTCTTCATCCTCATTGCATTCTTTCTAACTGAAACCCTTAACTTTAAAGTCGCCTAAAGGTATTTTCTACTCTTACAATACGCCTAGTTATGTGCATATCATTTACTTCATGCTCCGTCGTTTGCATACATGTAGGACTTTAAGTAAACTAAATCAAGTACTTTCCGCTGCAATTATATATATACTTTCTCGGTGGACTAGTTGATCCACGAACTGAGAGACACAGTTCTTATCTCAAAACCCCTAATAAATGATTTCAAATGATGACTTATCATATAATCATGTTCGTTTAGTTAAGTAATAGGTTCCCGCCTGAGCGTCTACAGTTGTCTCCTGTATGACGTGGCATCATGACGTGTATTTTCTCTTACTCTGATATTCTTAAATTCGGAGAAAATGCGGGTTGTGACACATATCCGGGGAAGGATTGGCTAGAGCAGCTTGAGGCCATATCCGGGGAAGGATATGCTAAAGCCAACCGGTTCGTGGGGATACGAGTCGGTATAGAAAAGGAAAAATCATTTTCATTTGTACGCCTCCGATTTCTAGCTATATTGAAATCAAATTTATGTAAACACCTTGTTGTATAAATAAAATCATGTCTCTATTTGTGTTTACTTGATTTCTCTCCTTTGGCATAATCTCTAAAATATTGGTTACTAAGTTTTCAATTCTAATTACTTTATCTAAATTGTTTATTTCAATCTCTTTCATCATAAAACAATTTAGTACTTTCTTCTAAACTTGGATATTATGATATTCTCTTAATTTAACTAAATTGTTATTTTGCGTTCTCCTATTATAAAATAATTTAGTAATTTTCATAAAATTATAAAAAGAATTTTTATTCCCTTATTCACCCCCCCTCTAAGGGTGCATATCAATCCAACAGATGCTATACCCAAACAACAATTACAAATCATGAGAGCTCTGATTCTGGAAAAGAAGATAAACTGGGGGAAATGCCTCCTGAAAATGATTGGACACAAGTATGCACACAAAGAAAACTCCTACATGAGAATAATGAGCCAGGTTCTCTTTCAACACTATCTAGAGGACTGCAAATCCAAAGGAGTGCCAATTCCACTAGGCAAAAGAATCAACATTGGGATCTTCTCCAAGTGTACCAGGCAGATTTTAAAGCCTGGTCAGTCTCCAGCTTCACCTCCTCCCTCTCCTCCTCCTCAAAATTCAGAGAGGCAAATACCAGATCCTCCAAGGGATCATATTCCTTCTCCTCCCTCTCAAACTCCTATGGACACTGTTCCAGATCTCCCTCCGAATAATGCTTCAGTTCAACAGCTTCAACAACAACAAAATCAACAACAATTCCCTCAATTCATACCATCCACCTCCGCCCCAAAACCATCTCCTCAAATTCCTCATCAGCTTCCATCCACTTTTGCTCCACTTCCACCTCAAATTCATGTCTCTCCAGAAACCTATCATACTCTCTCCCCTATCCAAGAAGACTTCCCTCCATCACCTTCTCCATCTACCTCTCATATCCCCATAATTGATTTTGAGCAAATTATCTCCAAAGCAGTTGGCTTTGCCTCCTCTAACTTTGTAGATATGATGGCCTCCCAAGCAAGGAAATTTGACAGGAAGTACTCCCAAATGGAGGCTAAGCTGTTAGATTCAAAAAGATCCCTCCAGGGTCTCAAGAATTTACTATCTTCCTCCATGGCCACAAAGGAATTCTTAACCTCTCTTGCCAGCAAGGTTAAGAGGGGGAGAACATTTTGGAGGAAGAAAGACCTGTCCTAGATTTGAGTGGACATTATAAAGATAATGATGATGAATCTCCTGCTCCTGATAATATGACCACCTTCCAAGGTGCACAGATCTAGGGGGAGCCTGCAAATCAGGGGGAGCTCCCAGAAAAGCTGAATGAGGAGCAAACAGATACAACAGATCAGGGGGAGCTTCCAGTAGATCAGGGCGAGTTTTTAGATATTCAGGGTGATCCTGCTCCAGATGTTCAAATGAATTTGGATATAGAGATGGCAGCTGTAAGTACAGCAGTGGGGGAGCTTCAGAATGAAAATCTGCTAGATAAAGTAGCTAAGATTGCTCAGGAAGCTGCCCAGCAGGCTGAAGAGATTCAGGGGGAGCCTCCCAAAGATGTTATTACAGAAGATGATGAGCCTATGAACATTGCTCTAAGGAAGGTAAAAGTATTTTCAAGGAAAAGAAGAACTCCTGAGAAGGAGCAGTGAGGTACTTTGTAAAGTTTTATTGTTCCTGAAAAATAGCTGTGGATATCTATATATATCTTGACAATTGAATGAAATGTCCTGTGAAAATAGTTTATCATTTTCTTATGTCTATGCTATCTTGTATGTATGTTTGTTTATGCAAAAACTGTGTAAAATCACTTTGAACAAACTATAAAATTTGTTAAGATAAATATGGGGAGATTGTTGGGAAAAACCCTTTGATTTAACCTAACAAATTACCTAAAAGTGATTTTATTCCTTAGGTTGAATTGCCCATTGTATAGTGAGGGTAATATGGTCATTAGATGTCTTAGGATGTCACACTCAACTTAGGGTGTCAAGACCAGATCAAAAGAAGCAAAATTTGGGCAAGGTTAATATTTGTGTCGAATAGAATTCGATGCAACATCAAGTTATTGTCGACGCTACTCTGACTAGAAGTCCAAGTGGTTAAACCATTCTATCGAAGTAATTCAAGTCGACGTTACGTCGAATAGATATTGACGTAGAGACCATGGACCTGTCGAAGTACCTTGAGAAGTCGACGCAGCTTCTACTTCAACTCAATGCAGAAGGAAGTATCTGTCGAAGCCATCTAAAGTCGACGCAACGTCGACTTCATCTCGATGCAGATAATGAAGTTTAGAGTACTCAACTCAATGGTTATGTTGATAAGATATCGATGCAATGTTGACTAGCAGAGTTCAATCAGAGCAAGGATGAATTCGAAGCTGCTCTTACAAGAACTCGAAGGTGCGTCAATAAGAGAGGAAGAGAACTCGACGCTATGTCGAATACAATTTGAAAAGGAAACCTTTTCAGCTGTCATTTTGGACCCTCTCTCATGGCCCACAATACTCAAGACCGTTCTCCAACGGCTCATTAATTGCCTCAAATAGAAAGAAGAATAAAAGAGGACAGAAATGCTTTCTTGGAAATATGTTAATAGTTGGTGGACGGGCCGGGAATTAAAGAAGGAAGGAAAGAGAAATTGTCCAGTGGTGAATACCTTTTTAGGACTTACTAGAAGGGGAAACAAAAATTGAAATTGAAGAGGGACAATAAAAGGGAAGAAAAGAAAGAGAAAGACAGAGCATTCATTACAATCGGCTAACAGTTTTCTATTAGGGCTCTCTCTTCTTCTTCCTCCTTAGGAACCCTAATAAAGAATATACAGACAAGAAAGAAAAGCTGCTCTTCTTCTTATAGAACAAAAGATCTGATGGCTGCTCTTTATCACAATCATATAGCAGCCAGATCTCAATCAGTAGAAACAGAAAGGATCTGACATCCATAGCTCTTGCAATACATCACCATCATAAGCAGATCCAGTGAAAGAATTAAGAAGTTATTCTTTCATACAAGCTTCATAAGAATTATGCGACAGAATTCTTCTCCTTCTCTCCTTCTTCTTTCTCCTTCTCATTCTCTCCTGTAAAAGTGTTTTAAGAATCACCCTTCCAAAGGATTCAGTGGTTCAAGATCTCCTTATCAAAAGATCTAGTTGGTTCAAGATCTCCTTATCAAAAGATCTGGTGGTTTATGATCTCCTTATCAAAAGATTAGTGGCTCTAAGAGTCTCCTTACCAAAAGACTCAGGCACAGTTGGTGCATTCCTACCAGGTGCTAGAAGAGGGGAGTACCCACATTTTGGGGAACCTCTATAAAATTTCTGGTGTTTGTGTTGTGTTGTTTTGTGCTGTCCCAATTCCTTTTATTCAACAATTTATTTCTTACACTATTATTATTCTGCCTGTGATTTTGTTGAGCATAATTCCTTAGTTTATTTTATGGTTTACACAGTTAGGATAGAAATATTTTAAATCTCTATTCACCCCCCTCTAAACGATTCTCAGAGGCACACTGTGCACTTTCACATAAATCCTTGGGAAAACGAGGCTTCACGGGAAAAATTCTGGATTTCTCAAGTAAGAATTTGCATTTCTCGAGACATAGAAGGACTTCTCGAGAAAAGGAGTTGAGCTTCTCGGGAAATAAGGGTTGGTTCTCTCGAGATCAAGACTGAGGTTTTCTCGAGAGCAAGAGGGCTTCTCGAGCACTGGAGTTGAAATCTCCCGAGTAACAGGGAGATTTTTGAGTATCGACAGAGGTTTTCGAGAAATACAGGGACTTCTCGAGTAAGGAACATATGGGTTTCTCGAGTAAGGGACATATGGATTTCTTGAGTTAGGGACACAAGGATTTCTCAAGCCCGACAGAAATTTCTAGGCAGCAGCTGACCATTGGAAGTATGATAAAGCTTTATACCATTCGGATGAACATTACTGGGCTCAAAAAATTTGTCTAACAGGGCAAATTACTCGCACACCACATGCTAAATAGTACGACCATTACTCAAAACTGGAAGTAACTCCATGAGAGATGAAAGGGAGAACCACTTGCCTTAAACCTTTCAAAACATGAATCCCTTGCTCCAAAAGCTTTGGATCGACCCAGAACTCACCGGAGAAAAAACCCTGAAACCTTCTGGGCCAAAAAGAGGAGTTAGGTCACTACCTTGACTCCAAAAATCCTAAGAAATATGAAAATCTTACCACTAGAATGAAGATCTCACCGAGAGCTTTCCGATTCTACTCTCCGTTTATGATTTCGTCTACTACAACTCTCGATTCGCCGGCCGGAAGAAGTTCCCGACACGCCTCTCTCATTCTCACAAGAATTCTGGTTCAGCTCTTTGGAGAAGAGGAAGAATAGGGTTTGGAAATTTTGGTATTTATATTAAAACCCGAACTTCTCGTTTAAATCAATTAAATAATCTCCCATTCTATTTAAACTACGAGGGCGACTAAATCACCTCGGATTTTCATAAAATTCGCACCTAAACTAGAAATCGATGCTAAGAATCTAACGACGAGGTCAGAAACCAATTTCGACGAGCCAAACTCGAGATCAAAATTCCCGAAGCTGAAATCTCAATAATTACTAAAAAATCCCCCTAGTTTTCCCCTTAACTCGAAATGTCGCGAAATCTCGCATGCACGACCTAAATTAAATCCATTATTTAAGTTATGAATCAAAACTAACCCCGATGAGTCAACGTAACGCCCTTACGCCAAAATTACGTCACAGCGGGCACACAAATAATCAACGAAAAACCAGCGGCATTACAACGCCCCATGTTGCGGTACGGCTAAGCCCGTCGGTGTGTGGTCAAGGCCACGACAACACCCCCTCTCCATGGGGTGAGGCCAAGTCCACACGCTCCACTCATTGTGGTGTGGCCAAGGCCCCCCCTCGATGGGGTGCGACCCCCCTTCTATGCGGTGCGGCCAAGGCCGCCCCCTTCAATGGGGTGCAGCCAAGGCCACACCCCCTCTCCTTGGGGTGCATCCAAGGCTGCACCCCCCTCTCTCCTTGGGGTGAAGCCAAGGTTGCACCCCCTTTTTTGGTGCGGCCAGTGCAGTCACGACCACTCTCCCCCCTTGGGGTGAGGCGGGGTTGCACCTCCTCGGTATCGTTTGGCTACACCTTCTAAGTCCACATTCGCATCACGCATGGAACGCCCCCAAGTTAACGATGCGCGCAGAACTTCTCCGCGCTTACTGCAAATGCAGACCATCTCCGCACTCACCGCGCGCTCAGACTGCCTCTGTATTCATCGCGCACTTAGAATGCTTCCGTGTTCGTCACACGCTCAGAACGCTTTCGTGCTCCCAACGCGCGTGACAGTAACCTTTCCTAATTTTCCCGATTGCAGTTTTAGTTCACTGCGCTCAACGCTATTAACGAAGCTGCCCAAGCTGACCAAACTACCAGGGGGGGGGGGGGGGGGGGGCAAGATGAGAATATCCAAAAAGTGGCGATCTGTGTGCTCCAAATCGACCAGTGTGATTCACCCGTCAGGTGGTTACAGTGGTTGCAATGGCAAAATTATCGGGCTACCCCTGCCCAAGGCTATAAAAGGATCCCAGGGCCTTCATTTCAAGACACCTTGTCTTCTACGCCCGAGAGAGGTCCTTTGAAGATTTCCTTGGAATTCTCTTTCGGCGCTTAAAGATCTTCTTCGACCTTCGAAGATCTTCTTTGAATCTTTGATGATATCCTTCGAGCCTTCGAAGGTCTCCTTCATGCATTTCAAGATTTTCTTTGACTTCGGAAGATAGTCTTCTGAGCAGGTTGGGAATCCTCCAAGCCACAAAAGGCGACTCGAGAATCTAACTTTCGTTTCCCAAAAGTACTTAGTCTCTCGAGTGGTGGTCTGCCACTCTCTCTCTCTCTCTCTACCATTGTAACGAGCAATGGCATGTCATGCTCGAGTTCTCATCTTTCAATTGTACTGAACTAGAAGATAGTGGAATTTGGCCGGCACAGCTCCGACCACGTGGTTTTTCACCTTTTCTGGGTTTTCCACGATAAAAAGTCCCCTTGTCATTTGTAAACTCCCTCATTGATTTTTTGCATGCTCGACTCGCTCTTGAGCTAAGGTGGTTCAATTCGATCGGTCTACCCGAGCATCGAGTGACCCACAATAGTTTGACACCGTCTGTGGGAAAGTGTTCCCCCAAACTCTACAAAGACTTTGAAGATAGTATCCACAACACAACGGTACTCATGGAAAGCATCAATGGAAAAAAAGCTACCCACATTACTGAAGGATCGGTCCCTAGGGGGCATGTCAATCCAGCTCCTTCCCACTTGCTCATCCACGCGCCTCTCATAGGAGAAGATGCAAACGCACCCATTGCGACATTGGAGGGATGCATATGCCAGATGGAAGAGAACAAAACTGAGATGCTCGTACTCCTAAGGAATAGAGTGGCGCCGCGAGCTACTAATCCTTCCCCCGAGCAAGGAAGCCCGCCTTCGCCAACTCCGGATCACGTTACGGTCGAGTGTTTCGCTCATGAGCACCAAATACCTGAAGAGGAGTTCTCCAATGCAGCCAGCTCAATGCGCCCAACCCTTCATGCTGGAGAACCTGAAGCTCTGTTGGGTTTTCTACATACCATTCATAATAATAAAAGCACATCAAATGTGCGCAACGGAAGAAACAAAAACAAGAATAACCCTAAACAGTTCAAAGAACTTGCGATTTCATGAATCAAGAAATAGGAGGAGCAACACATTGCAATACCTAAAGGGGATTGAGTCAATACTCAACCGAGATGCTCCAAGAAGTAATCTCGAAGACAACCTCTGAGTCCCAAGTGCTGAAACTGATCGGCGCCTCTACGGGAGTCCATACGAGTTATGAAGAACCCTAGCTTCTTATCGCACAAGAACTAGGTCGGAAAAGAAAAGACCTATACGTCTCCCACGAACTGCTAGGTCCAACGACAGGGAGAAGCGGCGACGGCGTCAGGGTGCGGGAACATCGATCGGAACCCTTCCATCTCTCTGGTTCTTTTGCAAAAGGAGATCGCCTCTTTAGGTCGTAGAATCGTATTCTATTTATACCCAGGCGAGAGAGAGATGCTATCCGCACACCCACGACAAATATTGGAGTATAACAGAATTCGTCGAGTGAACCTTTCACTGAAGAAATTCGTCGAGTAACAAGTTGAATTCGTCGAGTAACAAATTGAATTCGTCGAGTAAAATAGAGTTCGTTGAGTGAACCTTTCACTGAATAATTCATCGAGTAAAATTCAATTCATCGAGTGAGCTTTTTCACTTCTCATCGAGGACAAGTCAATTCGTCGAGTACATGAGTTTGTCGGATTCATCGAGTCATTCATGGATTCGTTGAATCAACTTTTAATTCGTCGAGTCATTCATGGATTCATCGAATCAACATGAATTCATACATTCGATGAACTGAGGTAAGAGTCGTCGAGACATTCTCGTCGACTCGTCTCGAAGACTTGCCAACATGCTCCATACAATATTCACAATACCTGTGGGGCATTTAGTTGACTCGACCCAACTCCAATAAGTCGTAGGATTGGTACTTCACTCATATCCAATATAAGTAAGGCCAGCACAATTCTTCCTCCAACTTCTCCAAACAATCTTGTGTGTGACCCCATAGGCTCATTTCGCGTTGGCAGTGAGACTAGATACTTGATCACTTCCAGATCGCCATGGAAACACCAACAAGCTCGACATTACCTCCACCGCCCACCCCACCACGGCTCGCCATTAACACCCGAGGTCCTGGCACATTCAATCCCACATGGATTCAAGCTCCCGAACATCGAGAAGATTGATGGAACGGACAATCCACTGGAATACGTCAACCACTTCACCACCATCATGAGGATGTACAACGCAACTGACCAACTGTTGTGCCAAGTGTTCCTGGAAAAACTAAAGAGACAAGCACGCACTTGGTTCCACTCTATGAGAGAAGGAGTCATCAATAATTTTGTTGAACTAACTCAGCAATTCACCGACCAATTCATCGCCAACCGCAGAACCGTCCGGGACCCCTCACACAATTTAGAAATATGCCAGAGCGAGGGAGAGACCCTTAAGGATTTATTCCGCCTCTTCACTACTGAGGCGCGACAAATTCCAAGGGTGGACACCGAGCATCTACGAGGAATTTTTCTTGGAGGACTCCACCCCGGTGGCTTCTACTTCGCACTAATGCGGGAAACTTTGCCCAGCTAACCAAAACTCGTTCACCGAGTCGAGGCCCAGATTGTAGTTGATGAGGCAATTGAAGCGCACCACCAGCAGTTCGAGGGGAGCTCGAAGAGAAAGAGGGAGGAGCCGCCGTTGCAGTCGGTCTCCAATAAGAACAACAAGCATCACGACCACCCCAGCCGAGACCAAGGATCTCACCAACATCAGACTACACTCCCCTGAACACTACCAGAGCTAACGTTCTCCTTGCCATTCATGATAGCAACGCGCTTCGCAAGCCTGAGCCTCTTGCACCGAACAGAGGAAACCAATCACAATATTGTGACTTCCATCACGGGCATGGACACAGTACTGATGGTTGCAACCGGTTGAAGAAGAAAATCGAGCGTCTTGTCCGACAAGGCTTCCTCGGAAGGTTTTACTAAACCAAGTCCCGAACCAGCACAAACCTCAGGCTGACAACCTAGTAAAGGGCAACACTGTACCCCGACGGGGATGAGCCAGAGGTACTGGGCACGAGAACTTTCCCCCTAGTAGAGGGCATATAGCCCGCATGTCATTTATCATCAATTTCCCTTTTTTGCTTCTTCTAATTTTTTGCTTTTAAATAGTAAGCCGCAAAATTGTACTTGTGCACATATATCTATTGCATATTTAAGATTACTATAACTACTTTCTGGCTCTATTAGCAATATGGATCTTCTGAAGTGAGGCTACGAAAGTTAAGGCCACGACCTTCGGTACTAACACCAAGCAACAAACTCATCAACGTAGTGATGAGAAAAGGCCTCCTGCGAGCGGAGCATATGCGTCGAGGATGACAATCTTAACTAAGTCCGACCAAAAGACAATCTCACCACCACGCTGCTTGGGCAACTCGCCACCGGGCTGCTTGGGCAACTCGCCACTGCGCTGCTTGGGCATCTCGCCACAGCGCTGCTAGTGCAACTCACCACCTTGCTGCTTGGGCAACTCGCCACTGCGCTGCTTGGGCATCTCGCCACTGCGCTGCTAGGGCATCTTGCCACCGCGCTGCTAGGGCATCTCCCTACCGCGCTGCTAGGGCATCTCGACACCGCGCTGCTAGGGCATCTCCCCACCGTGCTGCTAGGGCATCTTGCCACCTCATTGTTAGGGCATCTCCCCACCGCGCTACTTGGGCAACTAGCCACCGCGCTGCTTGGGCATCTCATCACCGAGCTGCTTGGGCAACTCGACACCGCACTGCTTGGGCAACTCGCCACCACCCTGCTTGGGAAACTCCCCACCGCGCTGCTTGGGCATCTCGCCACCGCGCTGCTTGGGCAACTCGCCACCGTGCTGCATGTGCATCTCACCACCGCGATGCTTGCGCATCTTGTCGCCGCGCTGCTAGGGCATCTCGCCGCCGCCCTGCTTGGGCAACTCGCCGCGCTGCTTGGGCAACTCGCCGCTGCGCTGCTTGGGCAACTCGCCGCTGCGCTGCTTGGGAATCTCGTCGCCATATTGTTTGGGCATCTCACCTCCGCGCTGCTTGGGCGGCTCGCCGCCGCGCTGCTTGGGCGGCTCGCCGCCGCGCTGCTTGCGCGGCTCGCCGCCGCGCTGCTTGCGCGGCTCGCCGCCGCGCTGCTTGCGCGGCTCGCCGCCGCGCTGCTTGCGCGGCTCGCCGCCGCGCTGCTTGCGCGGCTCGCCGCCGCGCTGCTTGCGCGGCTCGCCGCCGCGCTGCTTGCGCGGCTCGCCGCCGCGCTGCTTGCGCGGCTCGCCGCCGCGCTGCTTGCGCGGCTCGCCGCCGCGCTGCTTGCGCGGCTCGCCGCCGCGCTGCTTGCGCGGCTCGCCGCCGCGCTGCTTGCGCGGCTCGCCGCCGCGCTGCTTGCGCGGCTCGCCGCCGCGCTGCTTGCGCGGCTCGCCGCCGCGCTGCTTGCGCGGCTCGCCGCCGCGCTGCTTGCGCGGCTCGCCGCCGCGCTGCTTGCGCGGCTCGCCGCCGCGCTGCTTGCGCGGCTCGCCGCCGCGCTGCTTGCGCGGCTCGCCGCCGCGCTGCTTGCGCGGCTCGCCGCCGCGCTGCTTGCGCGGCTCGCCGCCGCGCTGCTTGCGCGGCTCGCCGCCGCGCTGCTTGCGCGGCTCGCCGCCGCGCTGCGCGCGCGGCTCGCCGCCGCGCTGCGCGCGCGGCTCGCCGCCGCGCTGCGCGCGCGGCTCGCCGCCGCGCTGCGCGCGCGGCTCGCCGCCGCGCTGCGCGCGCGGCTCGCCGCCGCGCTGCGCGCGCGGCTCGCCGCCGCGCTGCGCGCGCGGCTCGCCGCCGCGCTGCGCGCGCGGCTCGCCGCCGCGCTGCGCGCGCGGCTCGCCGCCGCGCTGCGCGCGCGGCTCGCCGCCGCGCTGCGCCGCGGCGCTGCGCCGCCGCGCTGCTTGCGCGCTGCGCCGCCGCGCTGCGCGCGCGGCTCGCCGCCGCGCTGCGCGCGCGGCTCGCCGCCGCGCTGCGCGCGCGGCTCGCCGCCGCGCTGCGCCGCGGCGCTGCGCGCGCGGCTCGCCGCCGCGCTGCGCCGCGGCGCTGCGCGCGCGGCTCGCCGCCGCGCTGCGCCGCGGCGCTGCGCCGCCGCGCTGCTTGCGCGCTGCGCCGCCGCGCTGCTTGCCGCCGCGCCGCCGCGCTGCTTGCCGCCGCGCTGCTTGCGCGGCTTGCCGCCGCGCTGCTTGCGCGGCTTGCCGCCGCGCTGCTTGCGCGGCTTGCCGCCGCGCTGCTTGCGCGGCTTGCCGCCGCGCTGCTTGCGCGGCTAGCCGCCGCGCTGCTTGCGCGGCTAGCCGCCGCGCTGCTTGCGCGGCTCGCCGCCGCGCCGCTTGCGCGGCTCGCCGCCGCGCCGCTTGCGCGGCTCGCCGCCGCGCCGCTTGCGCGGCTCGCCGCCGCGCCGCTTGCGCGGCTCGCCGCCGCGCCGCTTGCGCGGCTCGCCGCCGCGCCGCTTGCGCGGCTCGCCGCCGCGCCGCTTGCGCGGCTCGCCGCCGCGCCGCTTGCGCGGCTCGCCGCCGCGCCGCTTGCGCGGCTCGCCGCCGCGCCGCTTGCGCGGCTCGCCGCCGCGCCGCTTGCGCGGCTCGCCGCCGCGCCGCTTGCGCGGCTCGCCGCCGCGCCGCTTGCGCGGCTCGCCGCCGCGCCGCTTGCGCGGCTCGCCGCCGCGCCGCTTGCGCGGCTCGCCGCCGCGCCGCTTGCGCGGCTCGCCGCCGCGCCGCTTGCGCGGCTCGCCGCCGCGCCGCTTGCGCGGCTCGCCGCCGCGCCGCTTGCGCGGCTCGCCGCCGCGCCGCTTGCGCGGCTCGCCGCCGCGCCGCTTGCGCGGCTCGCCGCCGCGCCGCTTGCGCGGCTCGCCGCCGCGCCGCTTGCGCGGCTCGCCGCCGCGCCGCTTGCGCGGCTCGCCGCCGCGCCGCTTGCGCGGCTCGCCGCCGCGCCGCTTGCGCGGCTCGCCGCCGCGCCGCTTGCGCGGCTCGCCGCCGCGCCGCTTGCGCGGCTCGCCGCCGCGCCGCTTGCGCGGCTCGCCGCCGCGCCGCTTGCGCGGCTCGCCGCCGCGCCGCTTGCGCGGCTCGCCGCCGCGCCGCTTGCGCGGCTCGCCGCCGCGCCGCTTGCGCGGCTCGCCGCCGCGCCGCTTCCGCGCTGCGCCGCCGCGCCGCTTCCGCGCTGCGCCGCCGCGCCGCTTCCGCGCTGCGCCGCCGCGCCGCTTCCGCGCTGCGCCGCCGCGCCGCTTCCGCGCTGCGCCGCCGCGCCGCTTCCGCGCTGCGCCGCCGCGCCGCTTCCGCGCTGCGCCGCCGCGCCGCTTCCGCGCTGCGCCGCCGCGCCGCTTCCGCGCTGCGCCGCCGCGCCGCTTCCGCGCTGCGCCGCCGCGCCGCTTCCGCGCTGCGCCGCCGCGCCGCTTCCGCGCTGCGCCGCCGCGCCGCTTCCGCGCTGCGCCGCCGCGCTGCGCCGCCGCGCCGCTTCCGCGCTGCTTGCGCGCTGCGCCGCCGCGCTGCTTGCGCGCTGCGTCGCCGCGCTGCTTGCGCGGCTCGCCGCCGCGCTGCTTGCGCGCTGCGCCGCCGCGCTGTTTGCGTATCTCGCCATCACGCTGTCCAAGCCTCCCGTTACAGCGCTAGTTTTATCAAAAACAAATTGTAACACCTCCCCTGCAATGATCATATAATATGGGTCCGGCCGGGACCCCACTGCATATAACCGCCACAACATCAGTATTAAAAGATGATATTAACTACCCATTCTCAAAACTCAGACAACACAGCGGAAACAAACATAAAACACAGAGATTGTCCACACTACATAGGAGTCCAACTGGCCTTAAGGCCATACAAAACCACAGTCCATATCACCAATCATTCAACACAAAAAGGGCGTCCCAACAAAAGGGGACAGATAGTAGTTTTACCTAAACTACCTCGGCATGCAAGCCGGTTACAACAAAATGTAATAATAGAAGTGCATGAAGACAAGGTAAACACTTCATGAGGCTTTAGGCCTTTTTGGCCGGCGCGCTGGGTCCAGCCTGCGATTCTTGCCCTGCAACCAAATCACAAAGAGCGGTAAACGAGGGTCAGCTATGGTTGACCACAAACGGTGTAACAACATCCCTCCTCCCGGCCGTCCTAGCGGACCCCGGGGAACTACTTCACCCTGCAAGTCAGCACTTCGTATGCAAATGTACATAAAAGGAAACAACATAAAAACAGGTATGAGTGTCACATACAGCATCCACGTTTCTATGTTGAGCAGATAATAAAAAGGGGCCTACCAATGCAAAATGAATGCAAACCCGGGTTTCACCCAAGGCACCCTAAAGCGTATGAATCTATCACATCATCATACATCATCATCACATCACAAACACAAGGGTACTTATCATTTCCCCGCAAGGGCATCATAACCCAAGGCCAAGAGCTCTCGCTGAGACCCACCTCGCCTGGCTCACCATGCCATCGGGCTTGTCTAACAGCTCACACGCTCGGGCCACCAACAACACACCAAAACCGATACTAAGAATTCTGGCTAACCAAAACGTCCCAAGGCCCTAGACTTACTCTCGGGACAACGTCCACCGATTGCCTCGCCTGGCGACCGTCAACGGACTCATACGTAGCACAGACATTCTCGTCAGTCAACAATCGAAGGGACTAATCTTGCCAGGACACTCTCCACGCGTGAATCTCAGTCTTCACGGGATAGCCAACCGACCACAAAGACCAATCGCGCCTTCGCACAACACTAGGCATCACAAGCCCCATATTCCGCACATTATTTCTCCGCCCTAAACCCACGTTTGTTACCACACAAAGCTACGAGGGCATCACAACGACGAATTCGCCGTTTCCGGATTTCTAACAAAACCCCTAAAATGCGCGTAAATCAACATCACCGAATCGGACCAACGACCACAAATCCGGCTTCACCCACAATGCCTAATCCGCTAACGGAGCGGATCTCTAGTGCAAATCATGTCGGGGATGGACTCAATCAACCCGATGGTTCCTTTTGAACCAAGGTGACCCGGACCCCTCTCACTCGACGGATCCGGTGCCAAAATGCAGAAATTAAAGGGATGCCATGCACGCATCCTAAAGACCGGGAGGAGAAATGTCGTTACCTTTTGAGATCTCCTCCTAGCCATGAGAAGCTTGCAAACAAACGGTGGAGAAGAAGCGCCTCGACGCCCTCTACGCGTTGCCGGTCTCGAATCGGCGAACGGAGCTCCGAAGCTCTGGCAATGGCGGATTCCCCTTCTCCTTCCTCCTTGCCTCCTCCTCCTTTCTCCAACCTAAGAGAGAGAAATGACTTGGAAATATGAGGGTTTAACTCCTCTACCAAGACCTAAACCCCCCAGCCAACCATCGCAGCCGTTGGATCAAATCCCAAGATTTTTGGACGGCCGGATCGTCATCCCCGTCACTTTTCGCGGAGCAGAATAAACAGTGCGCACGAGCAGCGGCGCACGGTCAGTGATCGTGCGCGGCCAACATCCCCTGATCGTGCGCTACACGATCAGCCGACCTTCAACCTTTATGAATTAACGCACGATCAGGCGCACGACCACTGGTCGTGCGCGAAGGAGGCCAGTGAGCATGCGCGAAGAACCTGCTATGGAATTTTTAGCCTATTCCGAGCGCGACGCTACCAATCCGCCTACCTCGCTGGCCTACGATTTTTGGGGTGTTACACAAATCTCTTGAGAGAACAAACTCAGCAACCACCGGTGAGAGAGGATGAACCCTCCATGCCAAGCAGTAGGCTCGCCACGAACTGCAATGCTAACACCAACTGACAAGTTCATAACCGCGCAAGCCAAAATAACTCAACTAATCAAGCTTGCGCACCCACAAATATACGTTCGTCAGAAAAAATTTTGGACTCATTTTCTACAAAAAGCGATCTCTGAAAATTGGGGGGCATTTGATGGGGTTCCCCAAAACGTATCCAGTCGAACCCATAATTTTCCGCCACAACCTCGACCGTCTCGCCGATATAATTTCAACGGGCCCACTCTCGTGTAATTCCGAGTCACTTGGATCCTCCAAATGGATACCGGAGCGCACACATGCACACTATATGCACCCCCATCATGGGGTCAAAGTCAACCCCGCTATGAAGGAAGTGGAGAGAACAACACATCAATTGCCAATCAGACTGCACCACTGCAGTGCGGCCAGGGCGCCCCAGCTGGGGTATGGCCAAGCCCATTAGTGTGTAGTAAAGGATGCACCCCCCGCTCGATAGGGTACGATCAGGGTCGCCGCCACCCACCTCGATGGGGTGCAGCCATGGCTTCACCCCCCTCACGACGGGGTGTGGCCAAGGCCGCACCCCTCAATTGTAACGATCCAGAAGAGAGTGAAATTTGGTCGGCAGAACTCCGACTGCGTGGTTTTTCACAATTTCTGAGTTTTCCATGATAAATGTAACATCCCCCAAACAATTAGACCCCTAAGTTGGTTTTGTCATGACTATGTCAGGAGAAAACAATAGGAAGCACTTAAGACCATGTGAACTTAGGCAAGGAGGAAAACCATAGTGGTTTGTAAATAGCAATTTCTAGTTAACAAGCCTAGGGTTGGACTTTAGGGACTCACCTTGATCCTTTGACCCCACCATAGCATCCCTAAACCATTAGAGGTCTCTTAGAGCACCAAGGACCAATTCGGGTCAACCAAAGAGGCCAAATTGACCAAAGTCAACCCTAACCCTAAATTGGTCAAAGTAGCCTATTTAGGGTCAATTGGCCTCCACCACGCCAAATTGACCTTACCCCCACCCTTTTAAGGATATTAGGGACCCAATGGACCAAAAAGCCCTCTCATGGGGCTTCCAATTTGGCCAATTTTACCTAAGTTAACCCTAGCCCTAGTTTGGTCAAAAGTGGCCTATTAAGGGTTAATTGACCCACACCTTGCCAAATTTACCCTACCTAGACCTTCCTAACCCTTAAGGGAGGCCAATGGGTCACTAGTCACCCATTGGGGTCAACCTAAATGATCACATTGACCAAAGTCAACTCCACCTTAATTTTAGGTCAAAATCCCCCACTTGCCCAAACCAAGCCCAATTCACTTGGACTAGACTCAATTGAGATGGTCCACCACCTAATGAGCTTGAGAATTACTGAAATGGCCATTCAATTTCAAGAAATTCGGCCAGGAGAGAGAAAGCTCAATTTGAAAGAGAGTGAGAAAGGGGGGAGTTAATGGGGATGAAGAAGAAACCTCCAATCTTTCCCATCAATGGCCTCATTCATCTCCCCTTGGGGAGAGGAGGAGTTTCCAGCCCTCTCCCAGCCTGATTGATGCTCAATTCATCTCCCCTAAATGAAACCGAAACCCCCCTTGATGGTCATTAATGGCTTTCGGGAATAAAGCCTCCCAAGCCTCAAATTGAAACCCCCACCACCATCAGTGATAAGAGAGGAGAGAAAACCCAAACTTTCCAAGAGTAATTGTACAATGGAAACTAGAGGAGGCATGACACCAAAAGCTCAAGCTCCGGCCATGGCAACCCGCCAGAATTCATTACCTCAGGCCACCACACAGGTCCGATCCTCCCTCCCTCCCCTAATGATAGATCCCTATCTAATTCAGGGCTGGATTCGAGCCAAATCGGGCTCAAATCAAGCTCCTGAAAGGGCTCGTTTCGAGCCCTTTTCCCGCTCTAGATCTCCTCGTTCCGGCCACCTCCGGCCGGCCAACCACCTATAATCGCCGACCACCACCTCAACGGAGGTGGCAGTGGCATTGGCCTGCCAGGGCGGCGCTCAGGTGGCCGGGAAAACAAGGTTGAAAGTGGCCCAAGATGGGGCTATCCCAGCCATCAGTTGGAGGAAGAAGATAGCCCGATGTCGTCCATCCCTGCGCCAAGATCTGTGCAAGATCTTTATATATTAAATGATATGATTTGTATTTTCTATCACACTTTATGCTGTAATTGGAATTACTTATTAAAACTACTTACTGCCCCCTGATGAAAAGTGGCCAACACCAAAGTTGTAGCCCTTGGAGTGTACTTTAATTTAAAATTGATTTCAGCCCAATAAGATCAGTGGTCTGACCACAACACCTAAAATGGTGCAACATGTCCAAAGGGCTGACCAGACCTTGATCTGAGTGCCCACACTAAACCAGCCATCCAAATGGCCTGAAATTTGGAGCATAGTCTAACTATACCTACCTTCTAATCATATCCAAAAAAGGGAATTTTTGGATAAACTTTTTCTAAGGTTTTTGTAAAAATTCAATAATCCATATATAAATTAATTGTATGGTCTAATGACATCCAAACCCCTCCAAATTTTGGTGGGTGGTCCTTAGGGGCATGACATGACCCTGGTAAAAATTCATCTTATTTGGGATTGAATTGGTTTGGTAATTAGTTAACCCAAGTTTGGTCAAACTAGGTCAAAAGTGCACATGATAGAATTGAGGGGTCAACCCTCATCCAAAAGTGGTGAAACTATGGTCACTGGTTTAGAATCACATAAAACACCCCCATGAGTGATTTAGGGGTGGTTTGGTGGTGGATGTGCCCTAGAACCCCAGTTCTAACCCTAGGTTTGCACTTTGACCCTTGTGAAGGACATATGGTCTTATGTCCTTGAAGGGTTATGGAACTTGGTAGATATGTTTATAGGGTGTAAATATGCCCTAGGTAATTTTATAAGAATTTTAGGAACACTTATCCCCTTTGAATTAGGTTATTACCTTTTAGGGCACTTTCCTATAAGAGAAATTTACATGCTTAATTTATCTTGGATTTTGATGAAAGTGTGGTAGTGCTCATATAATCATGATATAAACCTTTGGTAATTTTTGTGTAATTTTTGAATTGATTTAATTAGTACATCATTCACAAGTCAACTATTTTGCTTTAAGATTATGTTAAATAAATGAGGACCAAATATTCTTTGGAAAATTGTGAAACTTGGTGTTAGGACATTTTAGGGCATTAGAAAGCCCTGTGAATTTTTTTATAATTTTTGGAATTACTTATCAGTAGGTTACTACACAATGTTCTCTAGTTTGGATTCCCTTGAAGTATTTATTTATGTGACTAAATGAATTTGATAAATTATGAAACTTTGTCAGTAAACTTTTCTGATCATTATAGAGGTCTGGTAATTTTACCATAAATTTTGGACAAGTATTTTGGTGGTTCCTTCTTTAACTTCCAATTTTGGATAATTACTCAATATTATAATTAGAGGCAAACACCTTACTCTAAAATTGTGATATTCTGTATTTATTGTTATTTTGACATTATAGATTTTCCATAATTTTGTGGGGGTCATATCATAAGAAGATCTTATACTTAATGTTCAATTTCATACTTGGCCATTGTTGGAGAAATTATAATAAATGCCAAATAAATACCGAAAAAATGATCATCTAGATTTAGTCTTATAATATCATGATGGACTTCCACTAATAATCTTAGGTCATTCAGATGATTATTTGTAATACCTCCTCTCATGCAACTCATATAGCCCATTTGGTCTGCGTATAGTAAAACTGTAAGGCTTGAGTAAACTGATGACCAGTAGATGAGGATGGAAGGTAAATGGTGTACCTAATCTGGTTGAGAAGATGTGAGTTCACCATTATAAGTCTATATGTTGAGTGTACCCGATAAGTTAAGGGATAAGGGTGTGCTCAGGATTGACGAAAGATCAACTTCCCCTTAGAGAGTCATAAAATACCTAAGGTTAATCCAAGCGTAATGATTAGAGGGGTATCCTTATGGGTAGTTACCAATAACATTAAGTGCATTGGAAAGAGAGCTTTGGGTGTCATCCCATCATAGTTCCTAGTACCGCTGCGAGCCCCTCAAAGGGTAGTCCTCGGGAAGTCCATGGTTAACCCTAAATTGCAGGAATAAACTGTTATGTAAGATTGCCTAAATAATACACACACCCACATCCCGTGGCTATTAGAGGTTTCTTGGTTTGGTCATGCTAGCAGTAGGCTTGGTGTTTATAGGTACGGACGGGTTAGTCCTGCGAGCTAGTGGCTCGGAAAGTTATTGTGACGGACGGGTTAGTCCGGGGAGCATGTGGCTAGGAAATATGAATAGGACTCATGAATGTATGTGCATAGGCAGTGGGTCTTTAGAATTGATGGTCGTCGCACCGACATTGATACTTTGGCTTGGTAAGTGTGAATAACACTTACCAAGGAAAGTCTGGTGGATTGGCCAGCAAAAGTACAAAGGAGCTCCACTGTTGTGTTCTTAGCATTGAGGCGTACGATAGGACTAGGTTAGGTAGTGCAGATACCAACCTAGAGGTGGGCGAGGCCCAACCCATCGCTTCCATTTGCCACTACGGGAGTATCCTAGGAGTTTTGCTAGCTCCAAAAAGGGGGAACTAAAGGTATGTGCGCATAGAGTCATAGTGTGTGAGTTGCACGTGTGTGAACATATCATAAACTGCATAACCTTGCATGACATGTAATTAACATTGCATTTCAACCCCTACCCCTATCGTATAAATTGGTCATGGGACTTTTTATACGATAGGCCCGCTAAATGACCCCTTGGTCTATAAGATTGTGTGGGCATTCCTATAAATCAAGGTTACTCTCCTTTATTATTGTTTTACTTAATACTGTTTTCCTTATTACTCTTCCTTACTCTTGCTTACTTATTACTGTTTTACATGTTACTGCCTTACTCACTATACTATATGATGCATAGTGGTAGAACTTTTCGTAGTTAGATTCACCGTCATCTGCTTTTGTTTATACCCCATGCTGTCCTCCGCTTCATCCTTCCCGCTCGGTGCCTAGGAGTCATCGGGGGAGGTGTGGGGGATTGGCTTAGTCTTTTTGACTAACAATCGGTGGACCTTATCATTTTAGGGGACCGAGGAGACGCAGCAGCACCAGAGGCCGGTGTAGATGGAGGCGGGACATTCTAGCATAGGAGCACCGGTTTCAGAATCCGTGAGTGTTATTAGATGATTTGCTTCCACAAGTGGCTTTGTAGTGAGGAATTGATGTTTCGGTAAGAAGCCCTTTTTATTACTATCTTTAATTCAGTTTCTAGCTGTGGACATCTCATTATGATGATTTTATTTTCTATGTGATGTGGATTTGAACTTCTATAAGTTTGTTTATGCTTACTTCTTTTGTGATCGATATGGTCGGCAGTATCGACATTTTGTAGTGGCGACCTTTCTGAGTGAGGGTGTCACCGCAAAGCGGCGGTTCTGGGCATAAGACCCGGGTTTTCAAGAAAAAAATGGGATCTTACAAACTAGTATCAGAGCAAACCTCGATCAGAAGAAAAGAAGTCAACAAACCCTGGGCGACCCCACGCGAGTTTAGTTTGAGGACAAACTAAGCAGCAGATGCAATGGTGTGCCCATATGGGGAATCACATGAAAAGTCCACTTGTAAATGAATTTGTTTTAGGCAAACCCTCTTACGAGTGTCAATTTTCTTTTGTAGCCTGCAACGAACCCTACCCCGCAGCATGGAGCGCCTCCGACTCCAAACGTCGTCCCACCACCACTGGCTCCTACTCCGTTTCAGCAAACAGAGATGT
The DNA here is from genome assembly GCA_033032865.1 of Dactylorhiza incarnata. Lineage (NCBI taxonomy): Eukaryota > Viridiplantae > Streptophyta > Magnoliopsida > Asparagales > Orchidaceae > Dactylorhiza > Dactylorhiza incarnata. Next base: position 2,701,294 of record JAWHQI010000067.1, read on the forward strand.
GGCAGACACTGACTGCCATACTAGAGGCATTAGGGAACAACAGGCATCAGATCCTCAGCCAAACCCTGGGGACAACTGGATGAGTGCCTTCCGAGGTATTTCCCCTCTATCATACCTTAGGACAGAGGCAGTTGTTCAGACTAAGGAGTGGGCCGACATCATGTATGAGATGCTGGTAGGGATTCAGTGCCTGAGGGACATGGCAGTACCCCTAGTGGTTTTGTGTCTGGAATCTCATACGAAGAGGTGGTGGAAGTAACTATTATACACCACCTATGCTGGATTGGAGGCGGCTGACATCTCATGGGATGAGTTCAAGATGACGCTACTGGAGCACTACGTACCATAGTCAGCAAGGGATGAGCTAGAAGATGGGTTCTTGTAGTTGAGGCAGGGTAGCAGGACAGTGGTGGAGTATCTTCGGGAGTTCACACACCTAGTCCGGTTTGCAGACTCTTACCAGCTGGATGATGCTGGCTACGCAAAGAGGTTCTATAAGGGCCTCAATGATGACCTGAGGCAGACCCTCCTCTTTGTCTCTAACGGCAGCCTGGCCAAGGTCCAGGAGATGGCCAAGAAGCTGGAGGCCGACTAGCACATAGTTCGAGGTAGAAAGAGGCCGAAAAGGACCAGGGAAGGAGTGGCAGGAGAGACCAGCAGAAGGGTCATTACATTGGGGAGAGAAGAACATAGGACCAACCCCGCCAGGAGGAGAGGCAGGAGCAGAGGGAGCCGACGGTGTTGGCCCCTCAGCCTCTATAGATGCAGGAGGTACTAATGATAGGAGGAGGTGGTCCACCTCCCCCACAGAAGTGCTACCACTGTCATCAGCCGGGCCACATACAGAGGAACTGCCCTCAGAGGAATGCACCACCAGCACTACAGGCTGCCCCACCAGCCCAGCATTTCGGGGGCCGAGGATGTGGACGAGGTCGTGGATTTCAGGGCGAAGACCGGAGACAGAACAGGGATCAGATGTACGCCCTGGACCTAACACATCCCCGAAACCCGGCAAGGGTCATCACAGGTACTTGATTGTTTATATATATATATAATTTTTACTATCTTGCAAACATTAGCACCTTAGCATTGAACTAAACGAACAAAATCACCCAGGTATAGTACTCGTCTGCGGCAAGCCTGCATACATGTTATTCGATACGTGTGCCTCACACTCATTCATCTCGGAAGAATTTGTGGATGATCTGGACCAAGTCCAGCAATTTGAGGGCATCCACAGGAGGGTACGATTCCCGGACGGATCGGAGATAGTAACGAATGCTAAGTGTAATATGAATGTGGAGATTGGAGGGAAGCTGTTTGAAGCGCCAGCAATACTCTTAAAGATGAAAGACTTCGACCTGATCCTGTGTATGAACTGGCTGCACGGGAACCAAGCACAGATTGACTTCCCGACAAGGAGGATTATTCTGAAGCATGAGGACATGGAAGTAGTAGTCGATGGTATTAGATTCCCTCCCATCTCTTATTATAATATGTTCAGGCCGTCAAGGCCCACTTATAGGGAGATGAAGTATACCAGGTACTATTCGAGGCAATTGAGGCGAAGGATTATGTGGCCAGTATCCCAGTAGTATGGGATTTTGCCGACGTATTCTCGGAGAAGCTGTCAGGGCTGCCACTGCACTGCGAGAAGGATTTTCTGATCCAGCTGGTGCTGGGGGCTAAGCTGGTGTCTAGAGCTCCTTATCGGATGGCCCCGAAAGAGCTAGCGAAGTTTCAGAGTCAGCTGGAGGAGCTGGGTTTGTCAGACCGAGTTCCTAACCTTGGGGAGCTCGGGTGTTATTCGTGAAGAAGAAGGATGTGTCGCTCAGACTCTGCATTGATTATAGAGCCCTGAACAGGCTGACAGTGCGGAACACGCACCCATTGCCGAGGATAGATGAGCTATTTGACCAGCTAGAGGGAGCCCACTGCTTCTCAAAGCTGGATTTGAGGTCAGGATATTATCAGCTACGGATTCAGGAGGAGGACATCCCGAAGAGGACTTTCAGCAGCCGATACAGACTGTATGAGTTCACCATGATGCCGTTCAGGATCATGATTGCACCATCAGCATTCATGAGTTTGATGAACCGGGTGTTTGAGCTTTATCTCGACATCTTTGTCATCGTGTTCATTGACAACATCCTCATCTACTCGAGGACGGAGGATGAGCATGCACGCCATATGGCACTGACGTTGGAGAAACTTTGAGAGCACAGACTCTACGCAAAGTTCAGCAAGTGCCAGTTTTGGCTGAAGGAGGTGGCCTTCCTGGGTCACATTATCAGTGGAGCTGGATTTGCAGTAGACCCATCGAAGATCCAGGCAGTATGAGATTGTCCGTCGCTGAAGACGACCACCGATGTGCAAAGTTTCTTAGGACTTGCCGGTTATTACCGGAAGTTTGTACAAGGATTTTCTCAGATAGTGTGGGGACTCGACGCAACCAACTCGACCAAAAGCCCGGACTTTTGGTGAAGGCACATTCTATCCATTATAGAGTCGACTACCCGAGCAGGATCCACGGGGCAACCAGTTAAGCCCGCAAGGGACACACCCTTCTGCTTCGAATAGCGCAGCATGCCGGGGCAATTGCTGACCGTAGCCCAACAATCCCCCCAGCAACGACCCGAGGTTTTGAACCCGCGACCCCCTCTGATACCACTTGTGGGGACTCGACGCAACTAACTCGACCAAAAGCCCGGACTTTTGGTGAAGGCGCGCAATCTATCCTTTATAGAGTCGGCTACCCGAGCAGGATCCACGGGGCAGCCAGTTAGGCCCGCAGGGGACACACCCTTCTGCTTTGAATAGCGCAGCACCCCGGGGCAATTGCTGACCGCAACCCAACAGATAGCCCTCCCGCTCACATCCCTGATAAAGAAGGATACTGCATTCATTTGGACGTCGTAGTGCGAGGAGGCCTTCCAGGACCTGAAGGACTGGCTTATGACGGCCCCCATCCTTGCCCTTCCATTGCGGAAGGAAGGATTTCAGGTGTATACAAATGTGTCCTACCAAGGGATGGGTGTCGTTCTGATGCAGAACGGGCATGTGATATCATATGCTTCCCGCTAGTTAAAGAATCACAAGCAGTACTACCCGGTGTATAATTTGGATATGGGAGCGGTCGTACTCGCTCTGAAGATCTGGCGACACTATCTCTATGGCGTCCACTGCGACATATTTTCAGATCACAAGAATCTGAAGTATGTGGATATGTAGAAGGAGCTAAACATCCGACGAAGACACTAGGTGGAGTTCTTATCGGACTATCAGTACACCATGCACTACCACCCGGGGAAGGCGAATGTGGTGGCAGACGCACTGAGCAGGAGAGCTACAACGTCAGGAGCAGAGCCCCAGTTGATGGCCTTGGAGCTGGTACGGATGTTCAAGGACATGTAGATCTCCTTAGTATCCGAGGATGACTCAGAGCTATACGAGGAATACCTGGCGGCGATGAGTTCCACTGATGATATTCAAGACCATATCAGAGATGGGAAGAGGCAGGATGCCAAGCTAGAGCCGATATTCAGAGCCTTGGAGGTAGGCTCGACCGGAGATTACTCGTTGAAGGACGACCTGTTGAGGTTTAGAGGCCGAGTATATATAACGGCAGGGGGCCGGATTCGGGATGACATCATGACAGAGGCTCACTACAGTAGGTACCCGGTGCACCCGAGTATCACCAAGATGACGGCGGATCTGAAGAAGACCATGTATTGGCCGGGCATGAAGAGGGACATCACTTATTTTGTGACCCACTGCGAGTCTTGCCAACTTTTGAAGGCGGAGTGCAAGAACCCAACTGGACTATTGCAGCCACTCTCGGTGCCGGAGTGGAAGTTCGATGACATCACAATGGACTTTATACACGGTCTTCCCCGATCACATGCGGGGAATGATCCGATATGGGTGATCGTCGACCGGTTGACGAAAGTGGCCCGATTCATTCCAGTCAGGAAGGACGCACTGGTCGGTGATTTGGTACAGAGGTTCGTGAAACAGTTTGTCCGATACCATGGTGTGCTTAGAACGATAGTGTCTGACCGGGATGGACGATTTACATCGAGGGAGTGGAGAGTGGTGCAGGCCTACTTAGGCACCCAATTGACATTCAACACTGCATTCTACCCTCAGACAGATGGGCAAACAGAGTGTTCCAACTGGACCTTGGAGGATCTTCTACGCCTTTGTATTCTGGACCGTTGGGAGCTATGGGAGAGACTGTTGCCGTTGGTCGAGTTCTCGTACAACAACAACCACCAGACTAGCATAGGTATGACACCCTACGAGGCTTTATACAGACGGAGATGCATGACCCCATTGTCTTGGATCCAGGATGAGTATCCCAAAGCACTCAGCTCAGAGTTCGTAGAGGACACAGAGGCTCAGGTGCGGCTGATTCGAGACAGGATACTGGAGGCCTAGAGCAGGCAGGCCAAGTATTACGATGCGCATCATCGTATGATAGAGTTCCAGGTGGGAGATCGGGTATTCTTTAAGATACATTCGATGCATGGAGTCTCGCGGGTATGCAGGCGGAAGAAGCTCAGTTCGAGATATATGGGGCCCTACAGGATCCTAGAGCAGATCGGACCCTTGGCTTACAGGCTGGAGCTACCTCCGGAGTTAGCGGGGTTGCACGACGTCTTCAATGTCTCCTCACTTGGGAGAGCTCTACTATGACCAGAGCGTCAGATATCTACTATAGAGGGCCAGTAACTACTGATCGATCGGTTCACCAGGAGCTGGTTTGGATAGACGGTACGGAGATGCGAGTCTTGCGGCGCAAGAAGGTTCTGCTAGTCAAGGTCCTATGCAGGAATCATGGACAGGAAGAGCACACCTGGGAGCCACTGGACTTGATGCAGCAAAAGTATCCAGACCTCTTTACGATAGGTATAACCTAATTTTTTGGGATGTTACATTTAATCACTTGTGGTAGGAACCCCACGGGCCTAACCTGAATTTCGGGGACAAAATTTTATTTTTATGTATTGGGATTTGTAACATCCCCCAAACAACTAGATCCATAAGTTGGTTTTGTCATGACTATGTCATGACAAAACCATAAGAAGCACTTAAGACCATGTGAACTTAGGCAAGAAGGAGGAAAACCATAGTGGTTTACAAATAACAATTTCTAGTTAACAAGCCTAGGGTTGGACTTTAGGGCCTCACTTTGATCCTTTGACCTCACCATAGCATTCCTAACCCATTAGAGGTCCCATAGAGCACCAAGGACCAATTGGGGTCAACCAAAGAGGCCAAATTGACCAAAGTCAACCCTATCCCTAAATTGGTCAAAGTAGCCTAATTAGGGTCAATTGGCCTCCACCACGCCAAATGGACCTTGCCCCCACCCTTATAAGGATATTAGGGACACAATGGACCAAAAATCCCTCTCACGGGTCCTCCAATTTGGCCAATTTTACATAAGTCAACCCTAGCCCTAGTTTGGTCAAAAGTGGCCTATTAAGGGTTAATTGACCCACACCTTGCCAAATTAATCCTACCTAGACGTTCCTAACCCTTAAGGGAGGCCAATGGGTCACTAGTCACCCATTGGGGTCAACCCAAATGATCAAATTGACCAAAGTCAACTCCACCTTGATTTTAGGTCAAAATCCCCCACTTGCCCAAACCAAGCCCATTTCACTTGGGCTAGACTCAATTGAGATGGTCCACCACCTAATGGGCTTGAGAATTACTGAAATGGCCATTCAATTTCAAGAAATTCGGCCAGGAGAGAGAAAGCCCAATTTGAAAGAGAGTGAGAAAGGGGGGAGTTAATGGGGAGGAAGAAGAAAACTCCAATCTTCCCCATCAATGGCCTCATTCATCTCCCCTTGGGGAGAGGAGGAGTTTCCAGCCCTCTCCCAGCCTGATTGATGCTCAATTCATCTCCCCTAAATGAAACTGAAACCCCCCTTGATGGCCATTAATGGATTTCGGGAATAAAGCCTCCCAAGCCTCAAATTGAAACCTCCACCACCATCAGTGATCAGAGAGGAGAGAAAACCCCAACTTTCCAAGAGGAATCGTGTACTGGAAACCAGAGGAGGCATGGCACCAAAAGCTCAAGCTTCGACCATGGCAACCCGCCAGAATTCACGACCACAGGCCACCACACAGGTCTGATCCTCCCTCCCTCCCCTAGTGCTTGATCCCTATCTAATTTGGGGCTTGATTCGAGACAAATATGGCTCAAATCAAGCTCCGGAAAGGGCTCATTTCGAGCCCTTTTTCCCCTGCAAGATCACCTCATTTCGGCCACCTCCGGCCGGCCAACCACCTCTAATCGCTGGCCACCACCTCAATGGAGGTGGCGGTGGCATTGGCTGGCCGGGGCGGCGCTTAGGTGGCCGAGATAACAAGGTTGAAGGTGGCTCGAGATGGGGCTATCCCAGCTGTCGGTTGGAGGAAGAAGACAGCCCGATGTCGTCCATCCCTGCGCCAAGATCTGTGCAAGATCTTTATATATTAAATGTTATGATTTGTATTTTCTGTCACACTTTATGCTGTACTTGGAAATAATTATTAAAAATAATTACTGCCCCCTGATGAAAAAGTGGCCAACACCAAAGTTGTATTCCTTGGAGTGTACTTTAATATCAAATGGATTTTAGCCCAATAGGATCAATGGTCTGACCACAACACCCAAAATGGTGCAACATGTCCAAAGAGCTGACCAGACCTTGATCTGAGTTCACACAGTAAACCAGCCATCCAAATGGCATGAAATTTAGAGCATAGTCTAATTACACCTACCCCCTAATCATATCCAAAAATGGAAACTTTTGGATAAATATTTTCTAAGGTTTTTGTAAAAAATCAATAATCCATATATAAATTAATTGTATGGTCTAATGACATCCAAACCCCTCCAAATTTTGGTGGATGGTCCTTAGGGGCATGACATGACCCTGGTAAAAATTTCATCTCATTTGGGATTGAATTGGTTGGGTAATTAGTTAACCCAAGTTTGGTCAAACTAGGTCAAATTAGGTCAAAAGTGCACATGATAAAATTGAGGGTTCAACCCTCATCCAAAAGTGGTGAAACTCTGGTCATTGGTTTAGAATCACATAAAACACCCCCATGAGTGATTTAGGGGTGGTTTGGGGGTGGATGTGCCCTAGAACCCTAGTTCTAACCCTAGGGTTGCACTTTGAGCCTTGTGAATGACATAGGGTCATATATCCTTGAAGGGTTATGGAACTTTGTAGATATGTTCATATGGTGTAAATATGCCCTAGGTAATTTTATAAGAATTTTAGGAACACTTGTCCCCTTTGAATTAGGTTATTAACTTTTAGGGCACTTTCCTATAAGAGAAATTTACATGCTTAATTTATCTTAGATTTTGATGAAAGTTTGGTAGTGCTCATATAATCATGATATAAACCTCTGGTAACTTTTGTGTACTTTTTGAATTGATTTAATTAGTACTTCATTCACAAGTCAACTATTTTGCTTTATGATCATGATAAATAAATGAGGACTAAATATTCTTTGGAAAATTGTGAAAGTTGGTGTTAGGACATTTTAGGGTATTAGAAAGCCCTGTGAAGTTTTGTATAATTTTTGAATTACTTATCAGTAGGTTATTTCATAATGTTCTCTAGTTTGGATTCTCTTGAAGTATTTTTTATTTGACTAAATGGTTTTGATAAATTATGAAACTCTGTCAGTTAACTTTTCTGAGCATTATAGAGGCCTGGAAATTTTACCATAATGATTGGACAAGTATTTTTGGTGTTTCCTTCATTAACTTCCAATTTTGGATAATTACTCAATATTATAATTAGAGGCCAAAACCTTACTGTAAAATTGTGATATTCTGTATTTACTATTATTTTGACATCATAGATTTTCCATAATTTTGTGAGGGCCATATCATAAGAAGATCTTATACTTCATGTTCACTTTCATACTTGGCCAATGTTGGAGAAATTATAATAAATGCCAAATAAATAAAGAAAAATATGATCCTCTAGATTTAGTCTTATAATATCATGATGGCCTTACTCACTATAATATATGATGCATAGTGGTAGAACTTTCCGTAGTTAGATTCACCATCATCTGCTTTTGTTTATACCCCTTGTTGTCCTCCTATTCATCCTTCCCGCTCGGTGCCTAGGAGTCACCGGGGGAGGGGTGGGGGATTGACTTAGTCTTTCTGACTAACGGTCGGTGGACCTTATTATTTTAGGGGACCGATGAGACGCAATAACACCAGAGTCCTGTGTAGATGGAGGCAGGATAGTCTATCACAGGAGCACCGGTGTCGGGATCTGTGAGTGTTATTAGATGATTTGCTTCCGAGAGTGTCTTTGTAGTGAGGAATTGATGTATCGGGCAGAAGCCCTTTTTATTTCTATCTTTAATTCAGTTTCTAGCTGTGGACATATCATTATGATGATTTTATTTTCTATGTGATGTGGACTTGAACTTCTATAAGGTTGTTAATGCTTACTTCTTTTGTGATCGATATGGCCGGCAAGATTGGCGTTTTGTAGTGACGACCTTCCCAAGTGAGGGTGTCACCGCAAAGCGGCGGTTCTGGGCATAAGACCCGGGTTTTCAAGAAGAAAAAAGGAGTCTTATAATAAAAGTCACCTTGTCATTTGTAAACTCCCACATTGTTTGTTTGCGCACTCGGCTCACTCTTGAGCTAAGATTGTTCAATTTGACCGGTCTACCAGAACATCGAATGACCCACAACAAGGATTATTAAAGCGCGAGAACAACACATTATGTACTGGATGCATACCATTATTATTAAAGTGCGGGAGTATAGTTGCCCCAAAGTTAGTGTAATGATTTTTAAGCTGCAAAAAGATGGACATCAAAAGTACCGCAAATTGGATACCCGCACCAGATGTTTAGCCTGCATAACCTTCAATACTAATAAAGATGGTAAGAATTGGGAGGTCACAAAGTTTGTGGAGGAACATAATCACCCACTTGCATCAGAAAAAATGACATTGTTGCGATCTCATCGGAGTATATCTAATGTCCAAGCTAGACTTCTTAAGAATATGACTGGAGCGGGCATTAAAACAGTCGACACATTTAACTTCCTAGCTGATGAAGTTTGGGGTGTTGAAAATATAAGTTTCTGTTAGAGTGATGCATACAAATTTGTTTATTGAGAAAAAAGCATTAATAGAAAGTAGTGAAGCAGTTAGTTTGTTGAAAATACTACAACAATGACAGCCAGAGGACAACATGTTCTCTTATGATGTTCAGACAGATGAACTGAACAGGCTTACAAGTTTTTTATGGATTGACAACTATAGTAATATTTTTTATGATTTTTTGGTGACGTTCTCATATTTGATACAACATAAAGATTAAACAAGTATAATTTGGCTTGTGTAGTAGTTAACCATCATTGACAGAATATACTTGTAGGTGGAGCATTTATAGCACAAGAAACTATTGAATCATTTTGTTGGGTGTTTGAGATTTTTCTTAGGTTTGTTGGCGGCAACCAACTATCCACTATATTCACGGATAAAGATCAGGCGATGATTGTTGTCATTCAGAGAATTTTGACCACAACTCATCATCGTTTATGTCAATGGCACATCTCCAAGAAAGTACCTTCGAAAGTACCCACCTTCAACCATGATAAAAGTGTAAGGTCCCTATTCTACCAATGCATGAGTAAATTTGATAGTGGAGATAAGTTTGATAGGTGCTGGAGTGATATGATCACAATAGGAAAATGGGATGAGAACCGATGGTAACATGATTTATTTTTAATAAGAATGAAATGGTCTACAACTTTCAACAAAGATAGTTTAGACTGGAGTATTGTCCACACGAAGAAGTGAATCAACAAATAATGTCCTACGTGGATGATATCGATCAAAAAGTTCACTTGTTGAATGTTTTATGAAAATGGAGAAAATGACCTCAACTTGGCGTCGATCTGATCATGATGAAGACTTTAAATGCAAACAAGGTAGTATTACCTTGAAATTAAAAAAATGTCTTATACTGAAACAAATGTCAAAAGTATATACTAGAAAACTTTATTCTATTTTTGAGCAATCATACCTGGCTGGTGATGTTGGTGTTAGTGTTGGAGAGGAAACAAGATATGATGACAGTCATATCTTATTTGTCACACAACACTGTGATGGAGATGAAAATCATAAGCAATGGTATGTCAATTTTGAGTCAATGACTTACGAAGCTGAATACTCTTACAGAGGTTTCTAAACCAAAGAAATATTATGCAAACAAACACTACGAGTGTATAATTTGAAAAATGTAAGACAAATTCAACCTCAATACATGTTAAGTTGATTCACTCTACACACAAAGAATGGTCTGTATTTTTTCGAAATCGCAAGCATAAATGACTATGATTCCAATTTAGTTTTTAAAGCCCACATGATGAAGTTCACATATGAGTTAGCCCGTCAGGTTGAGGACTGCAAAATTGCAAAAGAATATGTTCTAAGTGCAATGAATGACGTTGGAAAGAAAGTTGAAGAGATGGTAGATAATGATGAGAAAGTGAAAAAAGATTTCATTGACAACAACCAGAAGAACAAAGGAGTTGTTAGGGTTCCATCGGCAATGCACCCTAAAGATCTTTCAAATGCATGTCTGAAAAATCATTGAGAGAAGCCGACAAACACACATAGTAATACTCACACCCCTTATCATTAAAATGATACTTAATCCTATATATATAATGTTTTGACTTTCCCAATATCTTGAAGGGAAATGTGTCCTAAGGGAAAATCGTCTGTAGTTAAAGACGTTGCACCAGAGCCAAATGAGTTCAATTTCATGGAGCATTCTACCATTTGGGGAGATTCAACTCCATTGGCACTGGTCACAACTCCAACTTTTGACCTCAATGACAATTTCACATTAGATTTTAATATCAATTTTTCAGCAATTTCGGATGTCTTTAAATGATTAATGTGTTGCATTTATTTAAATGTTAAATTTCAATTTGTTACACTTCAGACGAGATTTAATGGATAGATCTTGAAGCATCACAACTTTCCTTTCATTTGTAAATTTCCAAGTTGAGATAATGGTAATTTCTGGTTGTAATTTCATAGTTTCTCAAAAGAATTAAAAATCAGAATGAGGTATATTACGACCGGAATGAGGTATATTATGACCTAAATGGGGTATGCATTGTACGAAATGGAGTATATTACGTCCGGAATGAGGTATATTATGGTCGGAATGAGGTATATTATGGTCGGAATGAGATACTTTATAGCCGAAATGAGGTATATCACGACCGCAATGGGGTATATTGCGATTGTATTTTAACAGAGGTATAACAAGACTTAATATAAAATGATAATTCTAACTGGCTAACATATCCCATGACAGAGGTATAACAAGGCTTAATATATAATGAGAATTATGATACGAATCAAAATTACATAAACAATGCAAAGACTTCATCGTATTAAACTAAAAGTTCATCAAAATCATTAGCTTTTCATTATAATGCTCCAGAATGTTTGTATCGGGCCAAAAAAATTATGATGCACAACATATACTAAAAGACCAGAGAAATAAGAATTGTTTACTAAACTAGAAGTTTATCAAAATCATCATTAGTTTTTCATTATAATGCTCCAGAATGTTTGAAAAATGTTTGCAACCACTTCGACCCTAAACTTGGGCATCTTTTTTCTGTCATTCCTTGCAATTTTCTCAATGTATTTTCTTCTTCTGTAGCTCCACCTCCATGTACTTTATCACAAAAACCCCGCAATCAATCCCATTCGACTGTGTTGGGATCCCTATAATTATATTTTTATTCCAATCTCTAATATCTTCTAGGAATTCATCTATTACTTCCTCTCACAAGAAACCTATCTGCAAAAATAGAACTTAGACATTATTAATATTATTTATGTAAGGAGAACAACTATCAAAGAAAAGTAAATGTAAAATACCATTTCTAGAAGGGTGGACCGATGCATTACGTTTGGCAGTGAATCATAAAACTCTCTGCATTTAAGCTTCAAACAACACACCACTAATGCCCAATAACTTATTAGGTGGCAAGGCATTAATAAATAATTGGAAGCCTCAACAGATGAACGGGTTACATGAGCAACCATGCATTTGGGGTTGTTGATAGAATGCATCTTCAAATTCTACATGACGAAGATCATTCAATAAGATAATATTATTAATACTCTATTGAAACGATAAAAACTAAACATGATTTACCACATGATTCAAAGATATATAGAAGAAATTCCTCATGCTTTTGGGGGATTTGGCTTTATTTGAGTCGAGGGCAGATGCAAAAGCATTTATATGCGTGTCAGTGACCCACCCTTCACCTAAAAGTTCATCGACTCCCGATCGTGCCAAGATAATGCTCCCACTTTCTAACATTATAGTATCATTGCAATAAGATTATTAACATATTAGTACGGGTGCACTCCCTACAATAATTTTATCAAAAATAGTAGTATATTTCTTGGGATATCGGCTCAAAACAAGATATATCAAATCCCACTTCCAAGGTTGAATATCATCCTTGTTGGGGTATTGATACACTTGCACAACACCATCTCCCTTGTCTTTTGTCGATGTCATGGTATGCGCCACCTTCTTCTTTTTGTTTTACCGCCCTTTACATTCTGAATTAAACTTGTCTTCTATGGGGTACTTTTACTATTTTGTGTGGTGGGGACAAAAGTCTTATAGGTATGGGGGAGGGTGATGGTGATATGTGTGATTGATTGAATGGAGGGGCGGGTGATGGATTGTATACCGCTAAGGTGGTTAAATGATCGGGTGAAGTGCCGGGTCCACGATTACTCGCAGTAGGGGATACCTGAGCATCAAATCTGTCATCAAAATACTTTTGCAGCCGTTCCTCTAGCCCAGTAATTTTGGCTAATAGAAAAGTTTGTAAGTGTTTCTCCAACCATTAATTTAAAAATGATATAAATGTATGTACGAGTCTCTCCTTTCTATCCTTCTTCCTCTCCTTCTCCAACTCCTAATTTTCCTCCTCCTCCTTCCTCACCCTCTTCTCCCCCGTCCCCTCCTCCCTCATCTAACCCTTATTCCCCCTCATTCTCCTATCATCCTTACCCCTTATCTGCCCCTTATTCCCCACCATTCTCCTATCATACTTCTCCCTCTCCCTCTTCTCCTCTCTCCATCTCAGCCTACTTCCACTTCACCCTTAATTTCTTCCACTTCCTCCTTTTCTTTGTTTCCCTCGAAGTCTAAGTCAACTTCTTTGCCATCTACTCCAAGCAAAACCTTCTCCTCTTCCAGTACGGGACCCATAAACATACTCCTCACCTACACATAAGTTAACAACTTATGATTAACCATAAAGGTATTAATGAACTGAACAAATATAATAATAAACTTACAATTTTTGGCTTATGCAGCTTGAAATGTAAATTATTATAGAATTTTGCACTATATGAGAGCATAATGTTGGATCTTTAGGCGCCCTTAGAGGGGGGGTGGGGGGTGAATAAGGGTTTTATGGAATTTAAAAACTTAATAAAAATATCATAGTTAATCAAAGAAGTTTCGGGATATTTTATTGAAAACTAAATTTTAATAATTCACAAAAGATTATATTGAAAATTGATGAGTCCCATTTATATATACATTTATGGGCTCATCTGGGCCGTATTTCTAATCTTTGCACTACACTTTAGGCTTATTTTAGTTCATAATTGTTATTCCTTGCTAAGTGCACATATAGGCCCGTAGTGGTGTGTGTTTTCTTGTTTTAGTGTTGAGGGTAAGCACATCGTGCTCCTCAGCCTTTTTGTGCTTTATTTCCTATGATGGAAGTGTATTCCCAGCCCTGTTATTGCTATGCAGGAGGACATTTCATCAGTTTCAGTCTGAGTTCTGATCTGTGCATATCACACGGTCGTGTGTTTTGTTGGCGCACGGTCAGTTTCGGTCGTGCGACCTTTGCTGAGGAGGAAACTGATGTTCTGTTGTTACTCGTGCGTCTCTGCGCACGGGCAGTGCCCGTGCGTGAAGGAATCGCACGTTCTGTCTGTTTGGCCTCATTTCTCCCCTTTCTGAATTTACCCGTGCGTTTTGGCGCACGGGCGGATTTGCCTGTGCGTGAGTAAATCGCATGGGCGCTCCAGGTCATCTTCCTGCGCAAGTCTTTATACTTAATATCGCACGGTCTACGCACGGTCGTGCGTTCGACCGTGCGTGACCAATTTTCTGACTCTTTTCAATAAAAGCGCAGTTCTCTGCCCTAGCAAAGGGGATCGTACTTATTCCGCCTTTTCTGCCGCAAAGGACATCCCAGCTCCGTACCCCTTCCACCACTCCATCAGTGCTTGTCCCTAGGCCTCCTCCATCATCCTTGAGCTTCAAGGAGAAGGATCCAGCTCTTCATCCGTCATTATTCAAAGAGAAGGAAGCTAGGTGGTGCTACCGGATCGTGAGACGAAGAAGACGGGCCATTGGAGGGTAGTTATAGCCTTCTCTACCCCGGACGCAGTCGAGGACCGAGCTTGGACTTGGATTGACAACCCAGCGATTCCAACCATGAACCCTCAACGAGACTTCAGATTCGGTCGATTTCTTACTTGCTCTCTCTCTTTGTATTTTGTGTTGTAATAGCTAGATCTTTCATTATTTGATGATGAACACTATAGATCTTATTTTATAAAGTATTTCATGTCTATGTGAATGCATCTTTTTATCTATATGTGTGTATGAGGTGCGCTGCCGTCCATTTCCATTCCGCCGTTGCGTTCGTGTGCCGCACTAGAATTTGCTAGAGGCGTGCTTGTCGACGAGGTGCTTGCGACCCTCATTCCGTTTGCCTACTCGTCCATCCGCCCTTACGAAGTAGCGCGCTCAAGGCCTACCTAGTCTCCATCCTGCCTCGCGAAGCATTGCATAGCGACATTGCATAGGAGTAGTTGTAGTATTTTCTCTTTATTTCCACCAACCAAAACCCCCGTTTCCCCATCCCATCTGATAAAAGGACTTCAATCTCAAGTCCTTTCTCGATAGTTAGCTCCACCTTACTGTGTTCCTTCGAGATCGATACTTGGGGATTCACTCCCACATTTTATATTACTTGAACAATCGGTACACTGCCGTTTCCTGCCGCAGTCTTACTACCGCCTATAGCGGTGTGTTAAGAACACGCATCAAATTTTTGGCGCCGTTGCCGGGGAACACAGACGTGTGAGTTTTCTAGAGAGGGAGAATCTGAGATTAAAGCCCTTCCATTTGTGTATTGCATCCTTTCTTTATTTTATTTCTTGTTATTCCTTTTTCCTGTTTTATATTAGGTTGCTTAGTAAATTATTGTTGGGTGTAGTATTTTGCACAATAGTATTTTTATTTTGAATCATTTTATCTTCACACTATGTGGGCTTCATTCAATATTCGTTGTCGTTGGTGTGGAGATATTTCTCATGCTAGTGATAGATGCCCATCGGGAGATAATAGCCCTAGCACTCAAGGCCCAGCATATGGAGCACCGACTTCGTCTGGTACTCCATATGGTGCGCGTAAGTCCTATGGCTATTCTGCCGAGCCTTTACCGTCACACTTCTTTTTGGCTTCAGCTCCCTCTATGCCAAAGAAGCCCGCAATGCAGTGCTTGTTTTGTCAAAGCACGGATCATGCCTTGAAGGATTGTGGTGGATTCCTTCGCCAATTGGACGAGGATGACGAGCCGGATATCCGGATCGTCCCGACTCCTACTTCTGGCAGCACACCTTCAACATCTTGTTATGTGCCCATTTCACCTTCAAGATTTGAAGGGTATGATGTGGACACAGTCACCAGATGTGTGGATGATCTAGGCTTTGACATGACTGAGCCCATCTCCCCTGTCCATATATCACCATGCATGAATTTGATTCTTTGTGAGGAATCGGTGCTTGACATTTATCCAAGCACAATTCCTCCCCCTGTTGTGCATACTACTATACTCATCTCAGACGACATTGTTGAGGATGTGTCGCAGGATGAGGCTAGCGATCTATGTGGTGTGCTTGTTCCTATGGAGAAGGGCAACCTTCTAGGTGAAGAGGTGTTTTCCTCAGCACCGGTGGAGGAAGTCCAAATCTTGGGCATGGCCACTATTGATCTCGCCGAACCTTATAGCATTGATGACAATGCAAACATTATTTTACTTCCTCAACCTGATGGGAGTGAGACTGGGATCACTCCCCCAATTAATTTTTATTCATGTTCTTCTTATTTATTTCTTTATCCCCTTTCTCTATCTGAGCCTTTGCAGGTTGAGCCTCCACGGGTACCCTAGGAGGACTTGGAGCATGATGATCAAGTCAATGACGAGAGCATCCTCTTATGTGAGGAGGTTGACCCCCCCTCCGTAGAGGAAGCTCCACTCATTTCCTTCTCCTCCTTCTTCCTCCCTGGAGATGATACCTTGCTGGGCAAGGATTTATTTTGTGGTGAGACGAGCGAGGATCAGCTCTCCTCCTCTTCTTACTTCCTATTCCCGCTACCTGTGTTCAGCAGGTATTTTTATTTAGGTAGGGGAGTAACTGTTCTGTCGCCGTATCGGTACCTGTTACCGACACGCATATTAGAACAGTTACCTGTTCATTTTCTCTTTCATATGCCCATTAGCTAGAACTGTTATATTTTTAAATAAGTCGTGCTGGGAGTACAATAACCCCAGTAGTTATCTTACTTTTTCTTGTCTTTTAATGTATCACCTGCAAAAACTAGTTAGTTTTATGTTATTTTAGTTTTCTTGTGCGGAGACCACCCTTTGCAGGTATTTTCTATTTGTGAAGGCGGTGGTCGTGATTCTTCGTAGAGCTTCACTACAGGCTTCTGGAATGCTTACTTGCTGAGCATTGGGTACCCTCTTCCCCTAACTTTGTTTTAGAATATCTTAATGCATAGTTTAAGTCTGGGGGAGATATTTTTGTGTACCCACTCACGTGCACATTTATTTAGCATGCTAGAAGTCTTATTTCAAATATTTTTGTTCATTTTGTCTGTACACAAAGCACCCACTTGAGAGTGAACTAACTTGTATGTGTATTTCCGTTCATACTTATTTTGGTTGGAATGTGAAATAGGATGTTAGCTTAGGAATTGCAATTCAGACTATAATGTTGACTCTTGTAGTGCTCTAGTCGCATCCGTATGCTTCCATAGAAATTTGAGTAAAATTAGATTATCTCTATGCTTTTAATTTACAATTAGTATTCTTGCGTAATCTTTGATTTACTTTACTCATTTGGTGAATGTGACTGAAATTTACGGTAGCACGGTGTTGTGTGTAAGCGAGCGCTAGTTGTGTGTTGCTCGAGTTGGAAGGAAGGTTTACCTTTCTCGTGGGCTAAGAACTTGCCCCAAGCGACTCTTGAAGCATGGGTGAGAGCAACTCATCTTGTTAAATATGATGTAGGCCTTTGTTTTGTCTAGTTTGAGCCTTGTTTTCCATGACCTATGCGCTTACCTTTGCAAGCCAAGTTTGTGCCTACCCCTCCTTTGTTTCAGCTCCTCTTTCAATCACCAAAGCCTGAAGCTTATCCTATTATCACAACCAAAAATGTGTTAACTGAAATTACATTTCATATTTGGATGTGATGCTTGGAACCTTTGCGATGTGAAAGAAAGATCTATATTATTTGCTGAACTCCTTTTTGTAAACCAACCGGGGATAAAAGAAAAAGAAAAAGAAAATAATGAAGTTAAAAGAAAAAATCAAAAAAGATTTAGAATGAAAAGAAATCCCCTTGAGTGTAATAAAAAAAATTTAGTTGGTATTTGCTGGAGTAGGCTGTGTGCACACCCAGTTTTCAAGCTAAGTCCGGGGGTGTGTCACACTAGCATCTCTTGTGGTCTTGTTTTGGGTTCAGCATTATCTTTAGACTCAATTGGGTTGCGTAGCCATCTCGTTTATCATTGAATATCATACCGTAACCTAAGCCCCATTATAACCGTAAAGCCCTATTGATTTTAACTTGTGAGTTTACTAGCGCCGTGGAGAGAGTGTAACCGGGCAAGCTTATGGTTCTCGTCGTTGATGGATTTCAGCGGAGTTATTCCCTAATTCTGGTCTTTCGCAACACACTCCTGAGTGGCTTGTTTACTTTCACACCGGGCACGACCGCATAAATTCTTCACGAATCACCATCTGAGTACAAATAAATCTCTATTTACGCATTTATACTTTTGTAAATTTGTTAGTATAGTTAGAATCTTCTTTTACAGAATTTTTATGTGCATATGTATGATACTTCGCATCTTACTCTGTCTTTGCAATTTTCTACTCTAGCTACTTTTTTCATACTCCGCCGGATTTGTTTGCTCGGGACGCGCAAACAGGTAAGTCTGGGGGTGTGATGAGTCCCATTTATATATATACATTTATGGGCTCATCTGGGCCGTATTTCTAATCTTTGCACTACACTTTAGGCTTATTTTAGTTCATAATTGTTATTCCTTGCTAAGTGCACATATAGGCCCGTAGTGGTGTGTGTTTTCTTGTTTTAGTGTTGAGGGTAAGCACAGCGTGTTCCTCAGCCTTTTTGTGCTTTATTTCCTGTGATGGAAGTGTATTCCCAGCCCTGTTATTGCTATGTAGGAGGACATTTCATCAGTTTCAGTCTGAGTTCTGATCTGTGCATATCGCACGGTCATGGGTTTTGTTGGCGCACGGTCAGTTTCGGTCGTGCACCCTTTGCTGAGGAGGAAACTGATGTTCTGTTGTTACTCGTGCGTCTCTGCGCACGGGCAACGCCCGTGCGTGAAGGAATCGCACGTTCTGCCTGTTTGGCCTCGTTTCTCCCCTTTCTGAATTTACCCATGCATTTTGGCGCATGGGAGGATTTGACCGTGCGTGAGTAAATCGCACGGGCGCTCTAGGTTGTCTTCCTGCGCAAGTCTTTATACTTAATATCGCACGGTCATGCGTTCGACCGTGCGTGACCAATTTTCTGACTCTTTTCTATAAAAGTGCAGTTCTCTGCCCTAGCAAAAGGGATCGTACTTGTTCCGCCTTTTCCGCCGCAAAGGACATCCCAGCTCCGTACCCCTTCCACCACTCCATCAGGGCTTGTCCCTAGGCCTCCTCCATCATCCTTGAGCTTCAAGTAGAAGGATCCAGCTCTTCATCCGCCATTATTCAAAGAGAAGGAAGCTAGGTGGTGCTACCGGATCGTGAGACGAAGAAGACGGGCCATTGGAGGGTAGTGACAGCCTTCTCTACCCCGGACGCAGTCGAGGACCGATCTTGGACGCGGATTGACAACCCAGCGATTCCAACCGTGAACCCTCAACGAGACTTCGGATTCGGTCGATTTCTTACTTGCTCTCTCTCTTTGTATTTTGTGTTGTAATAGCTAGATCTTTCATTAGTTGATGATGAGCACTATAGATCTTATTTTATAAAGTATTTCATGTCTATGTGAATGCATCTTTTTATCTATCTATGTGTATGAGGTGCGCCGCCGTCCATTTCCATTCCGCCATTGCGTTCGTGTGCCGCACTAGCAATTGCTAGAGGAGTGCTTGTCGACGAGGTGCTTGCGACCATCATTCCGGTTGCCTACTCGTCCATCCGCCCTTACGAAGTAGCGCGCTCAAGGCCTACCTAGTCTCCATCCCGCCTCGCGAAGCATTGCATAGCGGCATTGCATAGGAGTAGTTGTAGTATTTTCTCTTTATTTCCACCAACCAAAACCCCCGTTTCCGCATCCCATCCGATAAAAGGACTTCAATCTCAAGTCATTTCTCGATAGTTAGCTCCACCTTACCGTGTTCCATCGAGATCGATACTTGGGGATTCACTCCCACATTTTATATTACTTGAACGATCGGTACACTGCCGTTTCATGCCGCAGTCTTACTACCGCCTATAGCGGTGTGTTAAGAACACACATCAAAAATTAATTTTAGAAAATGACAGAATTCAATAATTCTTAACTACTGCTGGCGGTAAGTGCTACCGCTGGATGCTAGCTTACAGAGATTGAATTCCTTGAATTATTCCACACAGAATAAGTGTTTTATGGAATTTAAAAACTTAATAAAAATATCATAGTTAATTAAAGATGTTTCAGGATATTTTATAGAAAACTTAATTTTAATAATTCAGAAAAGATTATATTGAAAATTAATTTTAGAAAATGACAGAATTCAATAATTCTTAACTACCGCTGGCGGTAATTGCTACCGCCGGGTGTTATCTCACAGAGATTGAATTCCTTGAATTATTCCACACAAAAGAACCTTTCAATATATTTTGCAATAAGACTTGGGAGAATATTATTTAAAATATTTTATAACATGAAAATAAAATAAAGATAATAAGACAAAAATAGTTATGATTTTATTTACTTAGAAATTGAATACAAAAATGTTTGATATCAATGACGCTTGAAATCAAGGCGAATATAAAAATCCTTTTCATTTTCCATACTGACCCTTCTCTCAAGGACCGGTTGGCTATAACATATCTTACCTCAGATAAGTCCTTTAGTCGTCACTTAGATCAAACCTAGACCTAGTCGCCACAACACGTGGTGAATTCTCCCTAAGTCTCGCAAGACTCATTCACCAACAACCGCGACGAATTTCTCACAAAATCCTTCTCAGAATTCGACGTTCTCCCCGAACGATTTCTTCACTCCGATTACAAAAAGATAAAACAAAAGAGATTACAAAATATAAAATATGTAAGAGAACCCCCCACCCCCCCCCCCCCCCCCCAAGGATTTCTGAAGGTGAAAACAAAGGCGATGTGTAGGATAGAGCACTTACCCAACTGTTCCAAAATCCTGGACTTCTGGAAAGAGTGCTACTTTTTTCCCTTAAGGAAGTAGCAAAGCGCCACGGGTCAAGTGAAGGAACGTTGGACCCAACACGATGTATGAATCAACATTCTTGTTGCATTCGTCCTTCATGTTGAATATGCTTGGTAGTACTTTTCCTTCAAAAACTTCGTTTGATCTTCTTGTTTGCCCAAGGGAGTTCTCTTGATCTCTGGATACGAGCCTCTCTCAAATAATTCAAAGTTGTGGCTTTGGAGGATAAGAATTCATCATAATAGAAGGAGCCAAGATGGTCTTTGAGAGCTACCGCCAATGTTATCGATAATGCCGGTGTTATCATATCGTGTAGAGACGTGGTTGAATTTGCACAACCGTGGTAGTCACGACAGAATGTCTCCCTATCGCACTACGGTAAGTACTAATGCACCATGTTAGCTCGATGCGTGCCATGTCATTTCGTCAACATTCCCTTCTCGCCGACATTCCTTCTCGTCAACATTCCTTCTCAACGATAAGCTATAGCTTGCGTTAGCTTTACCGATAGGCTCTAGATTTCCCTTCACGTCTATATTGCTTCTCATCGACATTCCTTCTCGTCGACATTCCTTCTCGACGATAAGCTATTCCCTTCACGACGATAAGCTACCACTCGCATTAGTGTTACCACTGGGCATTAGCCCTCTTTTCAGAATTTTGACTCCATTCAGCATTGCATTTCCAGATTGCACTCATATGGGTATTGTACATGTTTAACCTACAAACAATAAAGGCACAAGACTAGATCAAACACATCACGGTATTTGTTATTCTTAAACCAAGAGACGCGGAATGCATATTCTAACAAACTCCCCCTTTTGATAATAATAAATACTTGTATGAGAAATTTGTGAATTTAGGATTAGACTTGTGTTTATAGAAATGTGTGGTAAAAGATATGCATGAATAACATGTTTGAAGCGTGATAGATTTTAATGCAATAATGCATACTCTTCATATATGAGTATTCTCCATACATAAGTGTTCCCTTATAGTTCTCCCCCTAAATATCTATTATACTAGATTCCTCAATTTATTCTCCCTTTTGTTATTAGCAAAAGTGGTTAGGGATGAGTGTATAGTTGTGAGATTAAGTTGGGTCCACTTAGTGAAGGATTTTCATGATTGAGCAAAGAGTAAAGTATGCACCTCTTATGAATACTCCCCCTACATAGATGCTTTCTATGAATTTTTTATTGTACTCTCCCTAAGTTATTAAATTTATGCAATTTTATTCTCCCCTTTTTTGATAGTGCCAAAAGAGGGTAGAGGTGAGTGTATGCAGTAAGAATTAATGAGAGTTATGTAGAGAATATGTTGCAATATGCAAAGTTTATAGATACCACTTGTTAAAAAAATATATATGCATGATTGAGCATAATGTAGTAAGCAATGCAGCGTGAATTATAAAGTAATCATCCTCATTTTAAGATACCACTTATTGAAAAGAATAAGCATTTGATACCACTTAATGTGAAAGTGTATGCATGATTGAATGTAGTAGTATTGTGATAAAAATAAAGTACGCAATCAAGAGAAATACGACTTGTTAAGCATATTATATCACTTGTTGAGAAAATAAATAATCATGATTAAGTACAAGTAGTACACATACAAAAATATGGTAAGCACTCTAAGAAAAAACATCTTTTTAGAAAATAAAAGCATATATAAGATAATAAGTTTTAAGATACGAAGATGTTTTCAATTAAAGTCCAAGAGATGTTATTTCATTAAAATTTTAGAAGTAGAATTGTAAGCATGATTTCAAAATATCAAAAAAGAGATAGGAACTACAATGTAAACTAATTCACATTTCAAGTAAAACAAAACATTGTAGCATTCATGCTTTGACATCTAGTGCATTTGCTTAAGTTTGTAGAAAATTGTGTAGATGTACATTATGATCCAATTCTCATGAGTAGAAGTTTTATGAAAGATAATGATGTGTACAAAATAGTATTTTGATAAAGTATACAAGTGAATTAATCAAAACACATGAGATATATAATGGAATAACACAACACTAAAATACACAAATAATATTACTTCCACAATATTTCAATGCACATGAATAAAGAGTACAACTACCAAGGTGCTCTACACACAATGCTTATTAAGACTTATCAGAATGCAAAGTAGTGCTTGGAGGATCACATTTATTCTCTTTATTATTAATTTTATTTTTGTGATCCGGTGTACTAAGAGAAGTGACGTAACATTTGTTTGCTACAAGACACTTTACTGTTTGCCCGGAAGTCCGCGACATCAGCTTTTCAATCAGAATTACCAGCCTCGGCGGTCTAAATTATCTGAGACAGCCCAGACCGCCCGTCTCACCTTCGATAGATCTTCTAAGGCACATGTGGTCAGCTTCCAGTGAGACCGTGCGATCGCTTGGTCTAGAGTTTTCTCTCTTTTTTCTATTTTCACGCCATGTATCTTCTCTTCTCTGCCCCAGTTCTCCTGTACCCTGGGCAACCTATTCTTTTTGGACCTGCCCATTTGTGCACGCCCCCGCATTTATAAATAAAGGGGTAGGGGTACCAGAAAAGGGATTTTTGATTCGAGCCTCCAACTTATGACCTGTATAAGCGGTCTCGAATTTTGTCACTTTTCAACCCCTCACCCTGAGCTGTTTTAGGCCCTCTTGTAACACCTTTTCAGATCAATCAAAGTAAGTTTTTCCTCAACAACCTATCTTCTGGCATCCTTCAATCTAAGTAACCAACATTCCATAGTTTCAATTTTTGTGCCAATAGAATGAACATGTGACCTTCAGATCAGAGTGTTTAGGTGAAATCAGTTGACAGACAAGATGCCAGGCCGCGAGATCCAATCCAATCAGCTCGCCAACGGTCACCCTTCTTCAAGTAGTGCGAACTCCTTAGAAGCCCTTGAACTTTGCTTCGAGCTCCGCCTCGAACAAACTCGCCAAGAGGCTGCCCAGTTTTGGTAGGATACCACCTGACAACTTGAAACCTTGAACTAGATCATGGCTGCGATCTCCCAGAGGATCATTCCTTAGATCGATTAGGTCGCCACCCCTGATCCACTAGTTGGCGGTCATGCTCCTGACCATACGGTACCCCAGCCCGCAGTTCCTCTGCAGTATCAAGCAGAGGAGTTCACATCTCACCGACATTTCTTTAGAGCAGCAACTCAAGGAACCCTAGACCGAGTGCTGAACTTCCAATAGGATTATACCTATCCTCCAACTTCTGCTGCTGCCTTCCCTTCTATTCCTTCTGACCCTGTTGAAGCGGAGGATCCTTCTCCCATCACTGACAGAGCTCGTTGGGAGCCTATTCCCAACGTCTTCAGGGAGCCTCATTTACCTATGTTTATCGGAGAGAGTGACCCAGTCTCTCATCTTCAGGCTTTCGAGTCTACTGTCGCTCTGAGGTCTCTTTCAAATGCGATGAGGTGCAAGCTTTTGATCACCTCCTTAGATGGGAAAGCACAAGAGTGGTTTTACAAACTACCTCCCCAGTCCATCATCTGCTTTGCCGTTCTGAGGAAAGAGCTCCTTTTGAGGTTTGCAACCTCAAGGAAAAGGAAGAGTGGCCATGCACCCTCTTCATAATTAAGCAAGGAGAAGGCGATACTCTAGCTCGCTTTGTGGATCGCTTTCAGAAAGAGATCCTTGGAATAAGGGATGTCGATCCCTCTCTCTATATGGTGGCTTTGGTGAATGGCCTCCAGGAAGGCCCTCTTAAGTTTGAACTCACCACCCGTGAGCGTAGCTCTTACCAAGAGCTAATCAACATCACCAACCAGTTCATAGAAGGGGAAATCAACAACACCAACTATGTTTCCAACTTGACGTCCAGAGCTAGCCAGAAAGGCTCTACTGGTTTTAATCCTACGCAGTAGTCGACGAAACCTCTTCGTCAAGAGTTCCAGCCTCCTGCTCAAAGGGGGAGGAACTTTCACCATCACCGACCATATCAGGGTCATCAATAGTTCCAGCCAATGGGACCTCTGCTGCCAACCCCAGTTTCTCCAGCCTCTCAACCAACACCTGCTCATCAGGTCCAATTCTGCCATTTGCCTCTCCCAACCTCTTCAAGGCATTTTTTCAATGATTCTCAAGAGTCTTTTGCTGAGCTCAATCTATCCATGAGCGAGGTAATGCAAATCCTCCAAAAGCAGCCTTTTTACAAAAGGCCTGCTCTTCTGTAGTGAGATCCCAAGTCCAGAAACCTCTCTCTCTACTGTGAACACCATAGGGAGAGACGACAATTGACAGAGAATTGCTGAGCTCTCTACATACTGGTGGAGAAGCTCCTTAAAGAAGGAATGCTACAGGACTTGGTCCGGAAAGGAGATTCTTCAAAAGCTTCAACCTCAAAGAATAAAGAAGTAGCGGAAGCTTGCTGGGAGTGTGAGGAAGTATACCACATTGGCTACCTTGGCAACATTGGTTATTTGAATGAATGCGTGGAAGCTAACAATGAAGGTGCCTTGAGCTACCTTTTCTGCATTCACGGAGGAGTAGAGCTTGAATCCTCCAGGAAAGCTAGTCTCTCAAGAATCTATCATTCAAAGGTCACTGCTACCTCTTCTGCTCCTGTTCGGGGGGATGGTCACTTCAGAACAAGATGACCTTCCTCCCACCGCCAATCCCTTCAATGATGTTGTAGTCATTAATGCGATAATTCAAAAATTATACATTGGAGAATATTCTGATCGATACTGGAAGCTCGGTGAATCTCCTATTCAAGCCGGCATTAGAGGCCATGAAGATTGGAAAGACTCTTCTTTTCACTGAAGGGCCGCTCAACGTCATCTTTGGGGAGAAAAAAGAAGTGGAAGGAAATGTCACGCTCTCGGTGACACTTGGAGGCATCACAAAGTTGGTCCAATTCGTAGTCATTGAAACTTTGAGCAGCTACAATGCAATCTTCAGAAAGCCAATTCTGAATGAGTATCAAGCAGTGGTTTCCACTTACCACCTAGATCTAAAGTTTGCTTTGAATGGAAAACAATATCGAATCAGAAGCCATTCGAAGAAAGCTCGGGAGTGTTTTGTGAAGACGGTCAATGTGACCGAATCATCTCCTCCCAAGATAGTTGAAACTTCTTCAGCACATCAAATTTCTGATCATGCCAAAGCTGCATCAAAGAATGCACAATCTCAAGGGGAGCCTCCCAAAGAAGATCACACTCATCAAGAAGCCAACAAGACTAATGGAGAGGAGAATGAGCCTCTTGTATTTGCTATAAGAAAGACTATACCACAAGTATTCTCAAGGAAGAGGAAAACTCCTGATGATGATAAGTAATGTTCAGGTATTCTGTATACACATGAAACAATTCTCATTATCAAATGGATATAGTAATTCAGAACAGTATGATTACTTGGAAGTTTACTATATGATCTATAATGTTATCTAATAATGTCTCTATTGTATATGTATAATTGTTTGTATTAAGATTTTATGTCAAAGTATGTGTAAAATCACTTTAGAAAATTTGTAAAATTTGTGAAGATAAATACGGGGAGATTGTTGGGAAAAACTCCATTCGATTTAACTTAACAAATTATCTATAAGTGATTTTACTCCCTAAGAGTATTACCCTCATTGTATAGAAAGGGTAAATTGGTCATTAGATGTTTTAGGATGTCTCACTCACCTTATAGTGTCAAGACCAAATCAAGATAATCACAAAGTTTGTTAAGTTAAAACTTGCGTCGAATGAAAGTCGACGCAACTTTGACTTTATGTCGACGCCACTCTGAATAGAAGTCCAAGCAACTTGATTAGCATGTCAAAGTATAAGTCAAGTCGACGCAATGTCGAAAGGGACTCAACGCTGAAGGATGAACTTGTCAAAGCCTTCAGTGAAGTTGTTGCAACTTATATTTCAACTCGACGCAGAAGATGAAGTCCAAGTTCAAGCTTCCAACTCAATGGATACGTCGAGAAGTATTCAACATAACGTCGACATCTGAGTTCAATCAGAGCTGAGAACAATTTCGAAGCCACTTCAATAAGAACTCAGAGGTGCGTTGATAAGAAGGAAGTCAATTCGACGCAATGTCGACATCTGAGTTCAGTCAGAGCTAAGAAGGATTTCGAAGCTACTCTTTTAAGAACTCAGAGGTGCATGGATAAGAAAGAAATTCAATTCAACGCTACGTCGAATACAGTCTAAAAAGGAAGCCTTTCTCTGCTGTCCCTTTAACACCTTTTCAGAAGGACCATAACTCTAAAAACAGTTCTCTAACGGTTCAGTTATTGCAAAGAATGGAATGGAGTATTCCAGGACACAACAAAAACTTTCTTAGAAGGTATTCAAATTGGATGAATGGGTCGGAACCAAGAGAAGAAAGGCAAATCAAATGTTCAATAAGGATTCCTTTTTAGGATAGGCTAAAAGGAGAAAGAAATTCAAAATTCCAATAAGTATGCTGAAGAGGAGAAGAAACATCAGATTGATTATATTATCATTCATCTGTAGAAAGAGGGTCCTTCTTCTTCTTTCTCCTTCAACCCTAAGATAGAAAAATAAGTGCTCTCTCTGCACAGAAAAAGAATACAGCTGCTCCCTCTTCTTCGTCACATAACAACTAGTTAGCAAGAAGTGGATCAAGCAAATAACCCTTGCAATCATCTCAATCATAAACAAGGGTTCATCATATACAGATCTAGTGATAATCAGAAGCTGTTGTTCTTGAGAAATTGCTTCTGAAGAATTCTGAGAATAGAATTCTTTTCTCCCTCTTCTTTCTTTCTTCTCCCTTATTCTTCAAACTGTAAAAGAGTTTTATTAATCCCACTTTCAAAGGATTCAGTGGTTCTAAGAGTCTCCTTATCAAAAGACTCTGTGGTTCTAAGAGTCTCCTTATTAATAGACTCAGTGGTTCTAAGAGTCTTCTTATCAAAAGACTTAGGCGCAAGTTGTGCAATTCTATCGGGGAGGTAGAAGAGAGGAGTACCCACATTTTGGGGAACCTCTATAAAAATTCATGTGCCATCTGTGTGATAATTTTCTGTGCTGTCCATACTTTCAGTTTTTTGTGTTTATATTTCCATCAATCTGTGTTTATTTATTCTATCTTTGGATTGTTGATTGCATAATACATTGAGATTTTATTGTGTGTGCATAATTAGGGTAGACAATATTTAAAAATCTATTCACACCCCCTCTAGAGAATACTGAGAGGCACACTGTGCACTTTCACAAAGTTTGGTCTTCTTTCAGGAGGAACTACCTCAGAACTTTTTCACCCAGCTATTGAAGAAGGGGAGGTTATGCAAATAGATCAACGTCCCTCTTGGATGGATCCATTCATCCTCTACCTCTCAATTGGGGAGTTCCACTCATCGGTGAAGGATAAGAAGAGATTCAAATTGAAAATAACATATTACTACATCATCACAGGAGTGTTGTATAAGAAGACTTTTATTTCACCGCTGGCAAGATGCGTCTCTGAAGAAGAAATTCCAATTGTACTTCGGGAGGTTCATTCTGGAGAGTGTGGCAGCCACTCGGGAGCTAGAACTTTGGAGAAAAGGATTATAAGGCAAGGATATTTCTGGCCCCAAATGAGAATGGATGCTGAGAAATGTGCGAAAAAATGTGTTCAGTGCCAAAAGTTTTCTCCTCTTCAACACCAACCAGCTCAACAACTCAAATCAATAGCAACTTCGAGGACGTTTGTAGTTTAGGGAATGGATTTGATTGGACCTTTCTCCTTGGCGCGTGGATAACGCCAGTTCATTCTAGTATTGATCGACTACTTCAACAAGTAGATCAAGGCGAAGGCGTTAGCCAAAACCACAACTCAAATCGTGGAAAATTTTATTTGGGGAGAGATCGTATGCAGGCATGGAATCCCTATATCAATTATTACTGATAACAGACTTCCATTCAATAACTCCGATTTGATAAATTTCTGTGATCAAATTGGCACCGAGCTGCGGTTTGCTTCAGTACACCATCTAAGGAGTCATGGGAAAGTAGAGGCTGCTAACAAGCTGACCATAAATCTCTTGAAGAAGAAAGTGGAAAATCTCCGAGGCAATTGGGCAGAACAACTATCTTTGGTGCTTTGGGATTTGAGGGCAACTCCAACCTCAGCCACTTAAGAGACTCCTTTCAAGCTATCTCATGGTTTAGAAGCTCTTATTCCAGTTGAGTTTGAAGCAATGAGTCCAAGAGCTTCATTATCTAAGCAGAATGAAGATAGCTGGATGGAAGGCAATAATGAAGAGCTAAGGTACAACCTCGATCTTATTGAAGAGCTGAGAGATTGATGATTAATTATGGGGAACTTCTTTTAGTTTGCGCAACCTTTATATGACGAGATTAAAATTAGGCGAGTGTTTTTGCAGAGTTTCGCAAGTACTCCTACTTTGAGAAACTAACCGTTATCCTATCAAAAGATAGAAGTAACAGACTTTTTCTTTTTTCGAAGTATTGACAATTACGCCCCGACTACGACGCCGAATTTTATTGATTTTTTTTAAATAGCAAATGAGAGTTTTGCAAGTTTTGGATTTGAAAAGCTTTTGTTTAATTATAATCCAAACTAATCATTTGATAAAGGCAAGTATACCTTATCGCGTGTAATACATTATATTTTGTTTTAGAAAATATCGAGGTCGTATATTTCCGCAGATCTTGTTGATTACTTCTACTTTTAAGGAATAAACTATTATTTTATCGCAGTAATATTTTGAGTTGATTTATAAAGAACGATAATAAGCGTATTACTAGAGTTCTAAATGACGATGAAGATAGCGCCCGATGTCGAATTACCTTGAGAAGAAAATAATCTTTTTTAGAAGTAAAAGATATGACTCTTCAAAACATTAAAACGGCCTGGCCGTGGAGGTTCCATAAGTATGAACTCACCTCTCTCGAGGGTACCCCCACCTGAGATTACAAATATTCGAACGAGCTCTCGTTCTTTAATCGAATCTCCTTAATACTCGCTTCATGTTGTGAACCACGCTATTAGGTTTTTATTTCCAATCATTATAGAATAGGAAGGGGCGACCGAGTATTAGGGTTGAAGGGGGGGGGGGGGGGGGGGGGGGGGGGGGGGGGGGGGGCGAACGGGGTTGCCTAAGTAATCTACAGTTTCTTCGACATAATTATTATTAATTGGAGGCCAAGTGGGAGCGGAGGAGGAAGCAGTCATCTCTGCCACTTGCTTACTTAACCTTTCGACTTGAGAGGCTAAGTGAGAAGTGACATCTACTTCATATATCCCAGTTAGTTTAGTAGGGCGCGATCTAGGCGCATTCCATTGATAGGCATTCATGGCCATTTCTTCGAACAGAGCTTGAGCGGCCTCCATGGTTTTGTTGTTTAACGTTCCCCCGGCGGCTGCATCGATCATCTGTCGTGTTCAGAAATTTAAATCATTATAGAATGTCTGGAACTACAGCCAGGACGGTAGTGCATGATGAGGACACCTACGCAAGAACTCTTTAAAATGCTCCCAAGTCTCGTAGAGAGACTCAAAATCGTATTGAATGAAAGAGGCGATATCTGTGCTTAGTTTAGCGGTTTTAGACGGGGGAAATTACTTTTTTAGAAATTTCTCTGTCGAGTGGGCCCACATAGTTATGGATCCTCTGGGGAGAGAACTTAACCACGCTTTGGCCTTTGTCCGTAGTGAAAATGGAAATAAGCGTAGATGGATAGCGTCATCAGTAACGCCATTAATCTTAAAAGTATCGCAAATTTCCAAAAAACTAGAAAGATGTAAATTCGGATCCTCATCCGGCAAACCGTCAAATTGGACTGACTATTGTACCATTTGAATGATGCGAGATTTTATTTCAAAATTATTATTAGCCATAGTTGGGCATGTAATAATCGATCCGGTATCATCCAAATTCGGCCTGGCATAATATGCCATGGTCCGTGGTGGGTCCGCATCTGGAATTGGATTGGTCATAGCTTTAGTGTAAATATCTCCGACAGACTCTTTGGGAAACTCGAGTATGTTTTGATCACGAAATCGGAGGCGCTCACGAAGGGTGCGCTTGATTTCAGGGTCAAAAGGGATATTCGAATCGTCTGAGGAGTTTCCTCAGGTCATATATTATTTTATTTTGGTTTTGGCTTTTTCTAATTTTTTGTTTGTTTTTATTTGTAAATATATATATTTTTAAAATATAATGAATAAAATTAATAGTAATTCTTTTTTTTCAAAATAACGACAATTACTCCCCGACAACGGCGCCAAAAACTTGATGATTAATTTTGGAGAACTTCTTTTAGTTTGCGCAATCTTTATATGATGAGATTAAAATTAGGAGGGTGTTTTTGAAGAGTTTCGCAAGTACTCCTACTTTGAGAAAATAACCGTTATTCTATCGAAAGATAGAAGTAACTGTTTTTTTTCTTCTTTCGAAGTATTGACAATTACACCCGACTACGACACCGAATTTTATTGATTTTTTTTAAAATAACAAATGAGAGTTTTGCAAGTTTTGGATTTGAAAAGCTTTTGTTTAATTATAATCCAAACTAATCATTTGATAAAGGCAAGTATACATTATCGCGTGTAATACATATATTTTGTTTTAGAAAATATCGAGGTCGTATATTTCCACGGATCTTGTTGATTACTTCTACTTTTAAGGAATAAACTATTATTTTATCGTAGTAATATTTTGAGTTGATTTATAAAGAACGATAATAAGCGTATAACTAGAGTTCTAAACGATGATGAAGATAGCGCCCGATGTCGAATTACCTGGAGACAAAAATAGTCTTTTTTAGAAGTAAAACATTAAAATGACTTGGCCGTGGAGGTTCCGTAAGTATGAACGCACCTCTCTCGAGAGTACGCCCACCTGAGATTACGAATATTCGATCGAACTCTCATTCTTTAATCGAATCTCCTTAAGACTCGCTTTATGTTGTGAACCCCGCTATTGGGTTTTTATTTCCAATTCGGGAGACTTACCTCATCCTCTCTAGATGGTAGAGCGCACTTCTCTTTACCTGTGAGCGATCCGTCCGTACGTACGAGCCTTTTGGCTAACTAGTGTACGAAAATGGAAATGAAAACCACATATCGATTATATGGTTACACTCAACGTTTTTCTCGTGTAAACCTTAAGATCGTTAATCATTTTAGAAAGATATATTTTATATTTTAAAAAATCAATTATTTGTCCCAATGCTCTTCGACATCGTGCGCTAAAGGAAATTAGTCACTCATCGGAATGGAGACGACATTAATAATTAAAAAATACATGTTAATAATTTAAGCGAATATAAGCATGAAAGAAAGATTAAAAGACTTATATAAAAATAGAAATAGTATCAGTCCCAACCGTCTTAATCAAGCACTAAAGCAAATTAGCCTCTCATCCGGGACGGGGGTGGTATAGAAATGAAATACTTATAAAAGTGCAGAAATAATATCCGTCCCAACCATCTTAATCAAGCGCTAAAGAAAATTAACCTCTCATCCGGGATGGGGGTGGTAATAGAATATTTATATAATAATTTAAAGACTAAAAATTAAAACTGAAAAGAGTGTTACACACTCAAAAACCAAAATACGGTTTGGAAAACATCACTCGAAGACTACTTCTAAACATTCAAAGACAAAGTTGAGATAAGAAAACAAACTATTTTATTAGAAATTTCTCGGTCAATTGGGCCCACATAGTTATGGATCCTCTGGGGAGAGAACTTAACCACGCTTTTTCCTTTGTCTGCAGTGAAAATGGAAATAAGCGTAGACGAATAGCATCATTAGTAACGACATTAATCTTAAAACTATCACAAATTTCCAAAAAACTAGAAAGATGTAAATTCGGATCCTCATCCAGAAAACCGTCAAATTGGACTGACTGTTGTACCATTTGAATGATGCGAGATTTTATTTCAAAATTATTATTAGCCATAGTTGGGCATGTAATAATCGATCCTGTATCATCCAAATTCGGCCTGGCATAATATGCCATGGTCCGTGGTGGGGCCGTATCTGGAATTAGATCGGTCATAGCTTCAGTGTAAATATCTCCGATAGACTCTTCGGGAAACTCAAGTATGTTTTGATCACGAAATTGGAGGCGCTCACGAAGGGTGCGCTCGATTTCAGGGTAAAAAGGGATATTCAAATCCTCCGAGGAGTTTCCTCAGGTCATATACTAATAATAAAACTTATTATTTTATTTTTGTTTTGGCTTTTTCTAATTTTTTTGTTTGTTTTTATTTGTAAATATATATATTTTTTAAATATATTGAATAAAATTAATAGTAATTTCTTTTTTCAAAATAACGACAATTACTCCCCGGCAACGGCGCCAAAAACTTGATGATTAATTTTGGAGAACTTCTTTTAGTTTGCGCAATCTTTATATAACGAGATTAAAATTAGGTGGGTGTTTTTGAAGAGTTTCGCAAATACTCTTACTTTGAGAAAATAATCGTTATCCTATCGAAAGATAGAAGTAACGGTTTTCTTCTTCTTTCAAAGTATTGACAATTTCGCCCCGACTACGACGCCGAATTTTATTGATTTTTTTTAAAATAGCAAATGAGAGTTTTGCAAGTTTTGGATTTGAAAAGCTTTTGTTTAATTATAATCCAAACTAACCATTTGATAAAGGCAAGTATATCTTATCGCGTGTAATACGGGATATTTTGTTTTAAAAAATATCGAGGTCGTATATTTCCGCGGATCTTGTTGATTACTTCTACTTTTAAGGAATAAACTATTATTTTATCGTAGTAATATTTTGAGTTGATTTATAAAGAACGATAATAAGCGTATAAGTAGAGTTCTAAATGATGATGAAGATAGCGCCCGATGTCGAATTACCTTGAGACGAAAATAGTCTTTTTTAGAAGTAAAAGATATGACTTTTCAAAACATTAAAACGACTTGGTCGTGGATGTTCCATAAGTATGAATGCACCTCTCTCGAGGGTATGCCCACCTGAGATTACGAATATTCGATCGAACTCTCATTCTTTAATCGAATCTCCTTAATACTCGCTTTATGTTGTGAACCCCGCTATTGGGTTTTTATTTTCAATTCGGGAGACTTACCTCATCCTCTCTCAAGGGTAGAGCGCACTTCTCTTTACCTATGAGCGATCAGTCTGTACGCACGAGCCTCTCGGCTAACTAGTGTACAGAAATGGAAATGAAAACCACATATCGATTATATGGTTTCACTCAACGTTTTTCTCGGGTAAACCTTAAGCTCGTTAATAATTTTAGAAAAAGATATTTTATCTTTTAAAAAATCAATTATTTGTCCCAATGCTCTTCCACATCGTGCGCTAAAGGAAATTAGCCACTCATCGGAATGGAGATGACATTAATAATTAGACAAACATGTTAATAATTTAAGCGGATATAAGCATGAAAGAAAGATTAAAAGATTATATAAAAACAGAAATAGTATCCGTCCCAACCGTCTTAATCAAGCACTAAAGAAAATTAGCGTCTCATCCAGGACGGGGGTGGTATAGAAATGAAATACTTATAAAAGTGCAGAAATAATATCCGTCCCAACCATCTTAATCAAGCACTAAAGAAAATTAGTCTCTCATCCGGGATGGGGGGTGGTAATAGAACATTTATATAATAATTTAAATACTAAAAATTAAAACTGAAAAGAGTGTTACACACTCAGAAACCAAAATAGTGTTTGGAAAACATCACTCGAAGACTACTTCTAAACATTCAAAGACAAAGTTGAGATAAGAAAACAAACTATTTTATTACCAAAATGAAGATTACAACTAGACTAGGAAAGAGAAAGTAGCTAACTAGAAATGCAGGAAATAACTCACATACAAGTCCTAAACTACTCCAGAAAACTAGCTAATACACAGAATTATGGATGAGAAATGCTTCAGCCGACCCCTCCTATTTATAGGAAAATTTTATTTTTACACGCTCTCGGTCACGGGCGTGACTTCTGCACGTGCGATTGCAGTCACTTCAGCCGCCTTCTGGAAGCACTTGACCGGGAAAATGTCTACACACGCCCGTGACTTGAGGTGTCACTAACGTGACTTTGGGTGGCATCCATCTGGTTTAACTGTGGCGTGACGGCTGGCGTGTACGCTGGATTCTGGAAGGATAGATTTGACGGATCACGGCCTCTGTCACGGGCGTGACCATGTACTTGGGCGTGACCTTTTGATTCATCGAGACATCAGTTGATTCGTTGAGATGGCGTGGTTTGCGAATAGAGAAGGGGTACACAGGCGTGACCCATGTACACGACCTCAGTCACGGGCGTGATCGAGGGTGTGACTCATCAATTCACCGAGTTTGCTCTAAATTTGGTCGGGATCGTCGAGATTGGCAGTTTAAATTTATACGCCCTTGGTCACGGGCTTGACCAAGGGCGTGACTTCACAAAAGTTGCAAAAAGTCTGCAAAAACAGAAATAAAGCTAAGTTAGTAAGGAAAATAATAAAACAAGCAATTTATTCATTAATTTACATAAAATATTTACAATATTATTTAAAATTATACTAATAACTATACTAAAAATACGTATATTTTACTACTCATCAGAGATACGACAACAATCAGGCAAGAAGAAGTAAAAAGAAGAATGACCAAGTACTTTGACAAGAACGTTAGGATAAAAGAATTTGTTGTTGGAGATTTAGTCTTACAGAAGGTAGATGCGACAACGAGATCTGGCTCAGTTGGAAAGCTCAAGCCAAATTGGGCAGGACCATTCATTATCAAGGAAGTGCTCAAGAACGGTGCTTATCATCTCCAAACTTATGAAGGGGAAGAGCTGTCATACACCTGGAGCGAAGATGATTTGAAGGGTTTCTTTTCTTGATAATCTTGTCTTTTCATCTCTTTCCATTTTTCTTGCAAGTGTTCTGATGATGAAGTAACCTCGTATACTCTATATATTGAAAAGGAAGTATCAAGATAGATTGTTCGCAATGCTAAAATCCTACCAAGTGAGACATTGGCGGATCCTACTTGATTCCCCCTTGACTTGAAGCCTGAGATGTAAATCTACCATGAACGCAGATAGCGGAGAGATTTCGCATCTGTGTAGTAGTAGCTCGCCAAGCTCGTGCGGAGGATCCTTAGGATACCATATACTTGCTGACATTTGACACACCTCTACATCAAGGGAGGTCTATGTGAAAGTCGAGCTCTATCACGCATGACAGGACATCGTTACAGTCTTGATGATCCTTCCTAGGGAAAGTAATGTCCGTGGCTCTTCAGCAACTACACCTGCCCTACTGATCATCTTGCTATGTGATCCTCGAATACTCATTGGTTTAAGGATAGCCAAGGGGCAGTCATGAGCATCTATGACCGCCACCTAAGCCCTGGAGTGGCTAGGGTGTTACAATCTTAATGTTCTCTTGAGGAAAACAATGTCGGTGGCACTTCAATAACCACACCTACCCTTTTAATCATTTTAATTTGTACACATCTCTTCTTTTTCTGACCGCCAAGGTCGCTTCTCTTCTTAGGGTGTCACAATCTTAATGATCTCTTGAGGAAAGCAATGTCAGTGGCTCTTCAGCATCCACACTTGCCCTTTTGACCATTTTGGTTTGTACACCTCTTCTCTTCTGACCGCCAAGGTCCCTTCCCTTCTTAGGTTCTTACAGTCTTAATGATCTCTTCCAGGTAAAGCAATATCAGTAGCTCTTCAGCAACCACACACGTCCTACTGATCATTTTGGTCTGTACACCTCTCCTCTATCTCAATCTTCTCTACCTTCTATCTTTTCAGTAAAGGGGAGGTCTGAAGTATTTGAGACTGCCAGGATTAGGATTTTTGTCTATTATAATATGGGGCGGTCTGGAGCATTTAAGACCACCGCCTATGTTTCTTTATTATCTATTCAATTAAGGGGCGGTCTGGTTCATTTAAGACCCCGCCTGGGCTTTCTCTATACATTTTTCTCTATACATTTTTATTTACTTATCTTTTTCAACAAGGAGCAGTCTGGGATTTCAAGCATTGAAGATCGCCATTCATGAGTAGTTGTCATTAGAGTTATTGTCAAAGTCATTTATACTTCATGAAAAAGCTATCTAGCATTCAAGAGATCACTATCTTTGATTATTCCATATTTTTTTTTAAATTTGAATGGTTTCTATGTGATCAAAGGAGTATCGATCTCTCTTATGTAGCTGATGATTCTAGCTCAACAACATTTAAAAGTTTGAGATCGAATGTAAATATTACTTCTTTGAAATACCTGATCATGAATAATGAAGACAGTTATTCTCCTATTACAAGCCTAGAGATTGATTGATATTTAATGAGATTAACTCTTTTTCACTGGGAATTATAATGAGATCACAAATTAGCAAATATGAGATTGACATAATCGTATTCAATATAGGAAATACACTCATTCACAAAAAACAAACAAAGGTACACAAAATATTTTATTTTATTTCATATTTATAAAGTACAGGGATCGCGCGGTCTCAAAACCGGCGGTTACATTTTGAACAAATAATGGAAAGGCAGCTAGAAATGATCTTCAGTCTTCTTGGTTGCTCTTCAATCTTTTCGGAGATCACTCCTCTAAAGACGAAGAAGCGGTCTCCTTTGAAGATTCTTCCAAGTTTCTTCAAGGAGTTCTTGATCCAGAACTTGAGGCGTCTACTGAGCTCAACCATCACCGGGAATGTATTGTCTCCCACTTAAAGGATTAGGCTTTCTCTCCATATTTGCATCCTTGGCAGTCTCTACTTATTCACCTTCTTCGCCGGTCTCAGAAATAGTAACCGATGCTTCATCGATCATTTTTGCCATCTCTGGAAATAGATCAGCAAACTATACTCCTTGAAACTCATAAGAGAGACCACCGCGTTCGAGAAGCCGCAAAATCATCATGTCTGATGCGCCTTTCATGTGCTTCATCATTGCCTTTTGGAGGGCAGGGTTATCAATATTATAAGCCTCAATATTCAATTTCTACAAAAGAAAACATATTAAACCGCGTGGTCACAATAAAATGGAGTTATAAACTGCATGTAAAATGTCCTTACTTGTAATCTTTCCTGTAAGGTTTTGATGTCTTTCAGAGCCATGCGAAGAGACATCCCCATATGGTGGTTCAAGACTAAACTCCTGGAGGCCGCTTGTGCAGCCATGTCAGGGAGCATCTCAGCATCAATGCCATAGGCTTCTTTGGCATTGCGTTCACCATATAGCACAGAAGTGACCACATGGGCATGGCGAGTTAGCTGCCCGATCCAAATAGGAAGGGAGGTGGACACCTTCATGCTCTTTCCCTTCTTATTCCACTTAAGAAGGGGTTTGCCATTGGTATCTTTCATCTATCTGCAAAATCCTATCAGAGGAAAGGATTTGCTGGCCGACTCAGATTCTTGGGTGGTCTCATTGGTCACCCTCTTGTGGTCTTGCTTTTTTAGCATCTCCCTTTGTGTGTGGACTTCCTCATTGGATGCCACGAGATCGACCGTTGGGACCGCGAAGGTCACTGAAAGGAAACAGAATGATTAGAAAAAGCAAAGGAAAATAATAGTGAGACCACATAAGACCGTGGAAGGTTGTTTACTCTCTTCAAGAGTGACCTCAGCGACCACATGCCAGATCACCAAGTAATGACAGAGGTCGAGGCACTTGTAGGCCAGGAAGGCCAAGATATTGAGCTCCTCTTTTGAGATCGCCTTGAGTTTTTTGAAAACTCCTTCTCCCCGGCGAGATGACAAAGTCTTGAGACCACCGAAGCCGCCTTCGAACACCAAGAACCTTTTCATCCAGAAAGGAATCTTGTTTGGAAGATTCAGAACTTTGATGCCATTGCTGGAAAATTGCATCAACCCTTTGAATTCTTCTTTCTTCCTACCATCTTCAACGACTTCATTGTGAAAGTGGCGCAGAAAAAATTTATTGTAAACTTGATCTTTGCCAATCTCAGGTAGCTATTAAAAACTGACGTGAGACCGATGGAATTTGACGACAGTTGTCCGAATACAACTCCATAATATTCCATGATCTCCAGAAATTCCCAGGAGAGGGGAAGCATCAGACCGCAATCGAAGTGATCGATTGAAATGATAAGCTTATTCTATGCACCAAAATTCAACCCTTCCTTTTCTTTGGGTAGTCTCACGACGAACTGATTTTGAATCATGTGTTTCTCTAGAAAAGACGCATATTCATCTTGAGAATGTCTGCAGTGTTTGTGATCGACGTTCACAAAATTTTCAGTAGCGGTAG
Source organism: Dactylorhiza incarnata (assembly GCA_033032865.1). NCBI lineage: Eukaryota > Viridiplantae > Streptophyta > Magnoliopsida > Asparagales > Orchidaceae > Dactylorhiza > Dactylorhiza incarnata. Next base: position 2,740,348 of record JAWHQI010000067.1, read on the forward strand.
CTCGGGTGGACACTATTTTGCGAGATTGCTGAGATCGGTGCTTGGGGCGCATTCACTAAAGTGTGAAAATTCGATTCTAAGTTCCGCTATTTATAGAAGTCGAGGGATATTTTCTTCATGATGACTAATTTTGAGACCGCCCAGTAAATCCCGCAGAGGCGCAGACCACCAAACCTGCATAATGGATAAGAAATAACAAGCAATAGAATCTATCTCAGTAAATTCAGACCACACCATCTCAAGCAGCAAGTCAAAAATATTCAAAGGAAAATAACAGGCAACAAACAAAATGTAAGACCCCTTTTTTCTTACATTTCCGAGTCTTACCGCACAGAACCGCCGCCTTGCGGTGACACCTACACATAAGAAGGTCGCCACCATGAGACGTCAGTCCTGCCGGCTATATATACATCCAGGCCAACCAAACATCACAGTATAATATAAAAACAAGTCCACAACATTACATTAAAAATAGAGAAACATGTCCAAATGAGATACATAAATAAGAGGTACTGAATACGAGTACTAAAATTAAATGTACAAAAGAGATAAGGGCTTAAGCCTGGTACATCCGATCCTCACTACACATCCCTCAGGCGAAAGCAAACTTTAGACTGCTGGGGAAAAACATGGAAGATGGCATTCGGGAGATGGTATCTCACCGGGGCTCTTCCTGTAGCTGTTGAGAGTCCAACTCCGGGCCGGGCCACAGTGTCACGTTCCTCCCTCTAGATGTTGTTATGCTCCTCTTGGTTCTCCTGTTTGTTATGCCACATCCGGTCGTTAGTCTATAAGACTAAGCAGTTTCCTCGTCCCTTCCAAGCGCGAATCCTAGGCATCGGGCGGGGAGGATGAAGAGAAAGGTAACAATTAGTTATAGAATCCTAGGCACCGGGCGGGGAGGATGAAGAGAAAGGTAACAATTAATGATATAAACAAGCAGGTGGCAGTGGCCATAACTAACATTTGTATATAAGTCTATACTAGCAATGAATAGAACAAGCTCTAATAATAGAAACAAAGAACACCGAGCAAATAATAGCATTCACAACAATATAAGTAAGTAAAGCAGTATATGTAAAAGAAGCAGCTACAGAAAGTAACCCTAATTTATATGAATGCCCATACAAACTTATAAGTTAGGGGATCTGGCACTAAGGTAAACTCATCGTATAAAATAGTCTATACTAATTTATACGATGAGATCTTGTTTATGAAATGATGCTATGTTATGCTATGAAATGCAATGATGCAACTCACCCACTCGACTCTCTATATACATACCTTTTAAGTTCCCTCTATTCGAGCATGCTAACTCAGGTACCCCATTGAGGCAAACATGGGCAGTGGATCAGACATGTTCACTTATAGGCTTCTATCAACACCTCCTAGTCTAGACCTTATGTACGCCCCTAAGAACATACAAGGTATCTGCATACTATTTATAAAGTAACCACCTCTTAATTTGTATTTCTCCGAGCCTCCAGCTCGTCGGACTATCTAGTCCTCCTTAGATAACACCGAGCCTACTGCTCACAGGTCCAACAAGTCCTTGTACCAATCCATCCCATATTTGGAATGCGGATTATCTTGCCAAGTTCTCCTACTTATCTACTCTTGTCTATCATTTAATTGGACTTAGAAGTTTAAGGTGAACCTTGGACTTCCCGAGGGCTACCCAGTGAAGGGCTTACAACAGTACTAGGAGGTATGATAGGGTGACATACCAGACCTCCCTTTCTCAAGATATTTATTTTTTGATGGTGGCTTCCCATACTTCCCTTTCTCTTTAATTGCTCTGAATTCATAAGGCGATTTACAATAGACCGGATAAACAAATATTGATGTTCAATTGAACATCAACCCTACCTTTCCTAGTGACCGACAATTCCTTCATATCATCACTCAATCCCTACCTAATGGTTCCAAAATTAGATATCAATCACAACTTATACCTGTTGGTGGGTCATTCCTCATATCTCCTATCATATCGATGTCAAATTCCGAATTGATTATTTTACTAAACGCACCCCAACCCTTACTTCTAGTTTATGCCACTAATGGTTAATCCTTTAATCAAGCTATGCCTACACAATGATCGGGGAGTTAATAATTCTATGTGTGATGATTAGATGGGGTCTAATTCAAATAATTCAGTTTTACTATTTGCAGACCAAATTGTCCTCAAGTGTGATAACATGACTTGAAAGGGAGACTACATGATCCTCTAACTAATATGTGGCCAATCTAGTTCCAGAAGTTGTAAAAATGTTAAAATTCAGATTTCCAAATTTTTGTATAATAAAATAATATACGGGCCTATTAAATAATTTCTTATAAATCTGGGAATTGCTAATTTGAACGTGATGCACCATTTATCATATGCCAATAAATTTAAGAAAAATTCCAGAAACTAGTTATGGTCCAAGATGAAGTTCAACAGAGTTTCATAATTTTCTCCCTAAAATAATTCTAGAAAATCAATTAAATGTCCCAGGGTACTAATTACAATTTGTGAAGGATCTACTAAATTTATTCATTATAATGCTATAAATAAATTTCCAAGTGTTCAAATCAACCTAAAATGGATTCCAGCAAAGTTTGGCATTTTTGTGGTAACAATAATTCATCATTAATGAATAAACCATAATTGTCACCTAGTTCCACAATATGAAAGAACTACCGTAAATCTTCAGAAAATAAATATAACAAAATTCTTAGAGCATTATCTTGATCACATAAGCTCACTCACCAAGTTCTGAAATTTTCTAGTTCCATAGTTCAATATTATCAATTAATCAATGCAAACACCAAAATTTCACTTTGTGAAGGAAGTATAGTAATTACTCAGTAATTAAATCTAATAAATTTTTCAGAGGTCTCTAATGATCCCACAAGTCTAATCACTCAATTCCATTATTTTCCACTTTCATTAAATCAACATTTTCAATTAATCAATGAAAACATTAAAACTCCTCTTTGTGAAGGAGGTATCATATATACTCAATAATAAATTTGTTAAAAAATTTCAGAGAATATAAATGGCCGCATAAGTCCAGTTACCCAATTTATGCAACCATAGATACATTAACTTACCTAAAGATGGGATAAAGTAAATTGGGGTAATTTTAAATAAACAATAAATAATGGACTATAATATTTCTAAAAATTCCATCAAAAATCTACAGTGTAATCTCGCTCTTCTAAGTGAATCCCAGAGTTTTATAACATTTCATAATATTTTGACCCTAAAATACTCATTTAAGCTAAATGTGACAAAAATCACATAAACCCTAATTTTATAGGGAAATGAACCCCAACGTTCATGATTTTCCCTGAGATGTAATATCTCATAATACCAAGTGCATATTTTGCATTTCATAGGAATTGACCAAGGGAATACCCATCAATCCTCAAAACATTATTGTGTATACACCTCTTTGAACTTTCCATGGTACCTAGGTCTTGCATTTGAATTTCCCTCAAATTTTTACTAGTGACTATTTATGGTCAAATTATCATGCCACCCAAGATTTGGGTCAAGTTGAGTTGATCTAACCATGTAAATCTAGACCTACATTATAGTGCTATATGCACACCAAAAATTCTCCTTTACATGCATATGGAATTCCTTCACATGCACAAAGCCAATTGGTTCCAAATTTTTACCACAGGCTTATAACAACCTACACTAATGTCTATCAAAATTTGGGGTCACTTGGTGTTGTCCAGCCATGCATTCTACAAATACATGATTTATCAAATAATTGTAAATAATTTGGGAAGATGCTTTTAAAAATTTACCATTTTGGACAGAGGGTATAAATAGGCATGATATGCCTATGGTTAATCTTTCAGCCCTATTCACCTAATGGTTTGAGAGATAATCACAAAATACTATCTGAGTTATAAGAACACTATTTCCCATACTAGGTTATACTTGCATGATGAAAACACTCACATGCTTAAGTCCAAATGGTCCATAATTTTTTCCAGGGACTTTTATTATCCTAATTGATCTTACAGAGAAGATTTGATGGATTTTGAGTTCATAAAAATAAAAAATCAACACATGCATCGATTATCAAATATTTTCTAAAACTATAGAATTTTTTTTCCAAAAATTCTCATTTTTGGGCAGGGGGTGTATTTGGGCATGACTCATGCATGTTCAAAATTTTAGCCTATTTGGAGTTGTAGAACTCCCTATGTTAATTATTTTGTGCCTAGGGCACTCTACATACATTGCCCACCAAAATTGGTGCTAAGCGAGCTACGGTACTCCAAATTGAGTGAAACAAATTTTCAATTTTAATTGAGACATAGGTCTACAATTGTTATATAGAACACTTCTTCTGACTATGGCCTTAATAGGCCTTATAAAGCAGACAAAAATGGAAAAAAAGCAACAAAAAATGAAATAATAATATTAATAATAACTTAGGTTTGCGGATAGCCAATCCCAGAGATCAGACGGCAGGGGGATCATCTTCCACGATCAGCCAATGGCCCAGCGGCCTCCATCCTGGGCCAACTTTTAGCCCCATTTACCGGCCACCCACGACATTTTCCGGCCGACTACCGCCGCCACCACCTGCGCCGAGGTGGTGGCTGTCGATTGGCGGTGAATTGCTGATCGAAGGTGGCCGGAGGGGGGAGTTTTAGCAAGGGAATTTCAGCCCAATTCACGGGCTTGATCGAGCTTGATTCGAGCTTAAATGAGCTCAAATCAACTCGACTATGAGGGGGATCTACTCAGAGGGAGGGGGAAGGATCCCTGCCTGAATAGGGGCTTGGGAATGGGTGATTCTCTTGGGCGCCATTGTTGAGCTCGAGCTTGAAGGAGTTATGGTGATGTTGGCTATCACAACTCGATTTATTCTCCAAGGTTTGGGGTTCTCCTTCTCTCAGGTCATTGAAGATGGTGGGAGGAGTGAATGGGGCTGGGGATGGCTAAATCCAAGAGTGCCATTAATGGCCTCTTTCGGCCACCCCCCTTATTTCCCTCAATTGCAGCCACCTGGCCTATATCTTGCTGGGAGCAGTCCTGGATTCTCTGAGGGAGATTAGAAAGGGGGGTTGGGAAGAGCATTGGAGAGCAAAGTGGAGCTCTCCCCATGAAATCATGGATTTGTCCCATTCCAAATTGGGGAAATCCCCAAATTTCCCTTGCATGCCTCTCCAATTTTTGAATTCAGAGGGTATGGATGGTAATAGAGTTATTGGCTACTGGATGGGCTTAGTTTGAGGGCCTCAGCCCATTGAATTTGGGGTTTCGGCTTACTTGACCTAAAGGGGTCAATTTGGGCTAAGTGCACTTGGGTTGACCATAGGTCAAATTGACCAATGTGGCTTACCCACATTGATGGTCTTTAGGTCCCTAGTCATCATGTGAGGTGTATTGGGCCATGGTGTAGCCCCAATTGGGCTAACTGAGCCATAAGTTGTAATTTTGACCAAGATTAGACTAGGTTTGACTTTGGTCAAATTAGGTTAATTGGTTGACCAAATGATGGGGATCTTGGTCAATTGAACCTCTTGTAGGGTTTGCCTTGTAGTGGTGGGTTCAATTTGGCATATAAAGTCCAATTGACTTCAATTGAGAAGGTTTTACCTAGTTTGGGCTAGGGTTGACTTCGGTCAATATGACCAATTTGGTTGACCCTAAAGGGTCCATAGTGATCTATTGATCTTCTTGAAGGATTATGAAGGTCAAGGTGAGGTGATATTCACACACTAAAGCTTCCTTGGTCAATCCTAGGCTAGGTGACCTAAAGTTGCTAAATGCACACCAAAGTGCAATTCACCTACTCTCCTAAGTTTCTAGGGTCCTTTTGCCTAGTCTCCCCTTTTGTCATGACATAGTCATGAAAAAAATTCATCTTAGGGGTCTAGTGGATTGTGGCATGTTACATAACCACAGAGATCGACTTCACAGCATTGCAGAGACCGCATAGAAATGGAATTAAAGCATCAACATATATTACAGACAAGTCAAATTGTTCAACTTTTTTGGCTCTTGGGACCGCTTAAAAGAAAAATGAAAATCTATCTTCTCTCTAGGTGCTTCCTGCCAATGAAAGCGGCGACGTCCTATATCTCATTGACAGTGATCATCGTGGCCACCGTACCTTGATGCGCTGACATCACCACCTTGTGAAGCCTTATAACGTCCTTGTCCACGTGCTCCAAGGGGACCACGATAATTTCAGAAGACAACCTCTCTTCTTGGTGATCGCCAAAGGTTCCCGGGCACAAAGTCATGCGGGCAAGACCAGCTCTGAGCGTAGCGACCTCAACGGTCAGGGCAGCAGCCTTCTCCTTGTAATATTCCATGTACTTCTCAAATTTTTGGAGTGTTCTGTTGAGCTCGGCTAGATTTAGCTCATACTCCTCGCGAACTCGGTTTTCACTAGCGTGTAACTTTTCTTCGAAGTCAGCGGTCTGAGACCTGAGTTGGTCATCCAGCACCCGCTCTCGAGACCGCAGTTGGTTCTCCATTACCCGCTCGCGAGACCATTGTTGGTCCTCTAGCATATGTTCTTGACCCCGTATAGTGCGAACATCCTCAAAGATAGGTTTGAGAATGTCCGCAAACTGTCGAGGGATCGTCAACTTCTGTGGGATTTCCCCTTGTTCAGGGACCGATTCGATCTCCTCAGTATCTGCGGTCAAAAGAAAAGAATGATTAGCTCGATTATGACTATTCAGGAAATAAAAGAGATCCTACATAAAGTATACTTGGAATGAAAGGGAGACCGCAGTCATGCAAAGGATTTTTGACTTCTGTAGTGACCGCAGGTTCTTCGGTTAGCAAAAGGCGGTCTGATCCTTTATAGCGCTCCAGGTCCATTATTTCCAATTCCCTTTTCTGCAAAATCTCTCCCTATTTTCTTCTTCTTTTTAATTTTATAGTACTAATGAGAATATCATATATTGCAATGATGACGATCTCACGCCACTCCTTTGGAGATTGAGGTCGAAACACGAGCAAAGAAAGAGAAGCTGGCAGTCTCGCTATCATTTTTGACGTACCAATTCGCAGAGCAGAGACAACCTCCACGCAGTCTGCCACTGTCTTGGTTAACTTGGCATCTTGGCCAGGAGAAAGCTCCATCAGACCGGCAGCCAGCGCGGCCTTCTCCCTTTAAGTTGTTGCATCTCTCCTTCTCCCTTCTCTTCTCCCCTGGTCTCCTTCTCTTTTTCCTTCTCCTTCTTCTTTTCGGTGGTTTCCTTTTTCTTCTCCCTCATCTCGGCAGTCTTCTTTTTATCTTCTTCTTCTTCTTCTCTTCAGCGGCTCTCCTCTCTTCCTCTAGCTTCCTCTCTCTCATTCTTCCTTCCTATTTCCGCGATCAGCTCTGCCTTCTCCTCCTCCTCCTCCATATTTCTTTTCTCTGCCTCTTTTCTATTTTTCTCCTCCTCTTCTTCTTTCTTCCTTCTCTCCACCTCTACTCTTTGCCACTCCTCTTCCATTGTTGTTGCCTTCTCAGCGATCTTCCTCTTCTTTTCGGTGATCTCTCGAAGTCGTTCAGACTTGAAAGGATCAACTACCTGTGAGACCAAACATGGAAGAACATTAGAAGAAAAGTCATCAAGGTACGCTATCAGCTCAGAGTCTTCCCCCCCCTTGAAGATGTTGAGACCGCAAGAGTTAAAGGGAGACCGGCCTAGTCACTTACCTTAGCAGATATATCCTCAGGGGAATGTCCAAGATTGCCTTCTTCAGCTAGGAAGGTTGGATTGACCAAAGCGATCTTGGCTGACACTTTTCACCTTCATCACTCTTTCTTTTTTTAACAGATTTTACGGAAGGATCTGTCTCTTTCCTCTTTTTTTTTGCAGCTTCCTGCTGCTCCACTATTTGTTGCTTGCGCCTTCCAGCGAAGTTCTTCTGCTTCTGCATCCCAGCTTTTATAGCCTTAGAGGAAGCAGTCAATCAGGAATCTTCAACATAGGTGGCCCTGAAGAGGTGGTTGTCACGTCGATGACATTCGAGACCGCCAATGTCGCACCATCCTTTGCAAGTTCTTGCTGGCTCTCCTTTGTAGGAGACCCGAAGATCTCTTTCAGAGCTTCTCCTTTTGCTAAAGCCTTGGAAGCTTTGACCGCCAGAGTCTTCTTGGAGCTCGCTAACTCTTTTCTATCAACTCTCTTTTTTGAAGAGGCTTGCCTTGGCAAAAATTGAGTTTTCTCCCGCTTATCAAAGACCATCATCATGTCCATCGTCATAGATTGCAACGACCTGAATAAGAGAGATCGCTGAAGGGACTAGCTCGCAACTCTTTCCAGAAAGTTCTGAATTCTGAAGCCTTGAAGCAATATTTATAGATTTTCCCGCATTTATGATGGTCGCGATCTCCGTGGTCAAAATGAACATTTCCGAAGTTCCAGCAAAACTAAAAAATGTGTGGGGATCATGTTTGCCCGGAAGTCGGCGACCTCAACTTTTCGATTAGAATTACTGGCCTCGGCGGTCTTGATTATCTAAGACTGCCCAGACCATCTGTCTCACCTTCAGCAGATCGTTTAAGGCACATGCGGTCAGCTTCAAGCAAGACCGCGCGACCCCACGGTCTGGAGTTTTCTCTCTTTTTGCTATTTGCACCCCATGCATCTTCTTTCTCTGCCCCGCTTTTCCTGTACCCCGGTCAACCCATTCTTTTTAGACCTGCCCGTTTGGGCAGGCCCTCGCGTCTATAAATAGAGGGGTTAGGGGTACAAGAAAAGGTACTTTTGATTTTAGCCTCCAGCTTGTGACCTGTATAAGCAGTCTCAAATTTTGTCACTTTTCTACCTCTGACCCTAACTTATTTTAGACCCTCTTGTATCACCTTTTGAGATCAATCAAAGTAAGTTTTTCCTCAACAACTTCTCTCCTGGCATCCTTCAACCCAAGTAACTGACACTCCACAGTTTCCCCTCACCCCTTTGAAGTGTGAGTTTTGGAGGTACAATTTTTGTACCAATATTTACAATTCATTCCAAGGCGCTCAAAATCTCAAAGCTCATTAAGACTTATCAGGAGGGTGAGTAGTGCTTGGTGGAGTTTTCCTTGTCAAATTTTATTTGATTTTTATTTAGTGACTAAGACTCCGAATTCACTTATTTTGCAAAAAATAGCATTTTAATTTTTTTAACCACATTTCTCTAATGAATAAGTGCATGAAATACAATGAATTGCAATAAACGATTCAATGTTGTGTAGGTACTCTATTTTTACATTTTAGCTTGTTATGTTATTACACTACAAAATCATGCAAGTATAAGATTAAAAACACATGTAGGTTATCAAAAATAGTTGAGTGAATGAATCGTGATCAAACATAAAATATTACTCATACTTAGAGGCATGCTTAACATTCATACACATATTTTCTGCAATCAATTTCATTGCACATAAAAGATAATTTTCAAGGTGTTGGGAAAAACACTCTTTTATTTATCTTACAAATTACCTACAAGTGATTTCATAATCTAGGATGTTATTACCCATGTTGTATAGAAAGGGTAATTTGGTCATTAGATATCCAATGATATCTGAAGTAAACCCGTTGCTCTCCGACGCGCTCATAACGGACATATTTTCGAGGGACGTGCGACTCAAGAAAAATGATGCAAATGCAAGCCACACAGTGCAAGTGCATCAGACTAGGCGAAGAGAAACAATTGCCACACAAAGGATCGATAATCCTCATTAGATCTCCCAAGGGCGATAAGCCAATGTTCGACCAAGCGAAATGGACCCACCCGATCCGATCAAGCTATGCATTGTTCCAAAAGAGACCCACCGAAAATTGCGATTCGAAAATGGGTAGATCTCTCCCAACAAAAGTCGGGGCTCGCCAAGCCCCTTCGAAAATTAAAAAGAAAAGGATGAGTGCAAATTTCAAGATGAAAGAAAACCACGATATTTCGGTGATTCGAAGATCACGCCATAGATTCCAACAAAAGAAAAATCTAGAGAAAAGAAAACACACGAGTGGATCGTTCATTACCCCGCTTGAGATAAGATCAGCCTCAAGCATAAACTCGCCCGGTCGCTCTTCTATGGATCCACCGGAAGCGCGTTGTTTGGAGAGGAATCCGCTCGCCGTATTTGCTTCACATTATCCAAGATCCACATGAATCCACCATGCACAGTGGAGGAAGTCTCGTCACAAAGGGAAGGCTTGAAGGGGGGGGGGGGATTTTCCTAGAGGAGGAAGGGTGGCCAGCGTTTTTGAGAGGGAGAGAGAGAGGGAGGGGCGGCCTTGACCGAATGTGGAGAGGGGGATGAAGAGAGGGGGCGGCCCTAGGGTGGCCGACGGTTTGAGAGGGAGAGGGAGAGGGAGGGGCGGCCTTGGCCGAACGTGGAGAGGGGGATGACGAGAGGGGCGGCCAAGGGAAAGAGGGGGAGAGATTTCCAAGAGAGGAAGTTAGGTTTTCAATTTTTTACTTCATTCCTTGTTAAGTTCAAATCCTCCAACATATAGCCTTTTATAGGCTTTACAACCAAAGTGGCTAAACGCAGTCCAAAGTAAAATAATAAAACAAAGCATGACAAGTCCCAATAATTAAAATAAAGCATGACAATTTTAATTAAAAATTATAAGGATAATTATTAATTAAAATTTTATTTTAAAAGCATGCCAATATTAATTAATAATTATAATTAAATTGTTATAACTATTAATTAATGTTCTTGCGTCACGGACGAAGGTTGTAGCGGCGATGGCGTCCGTCATAAATATCATCGCGGTGATGGCGACGTAAGCCTTTGGTTGGAGAGGCGTCGTCGTCTGCAAGCGCGCCGGTAGCATTCGTAAGCGCACCGGGACTGTCATCTACCTGTTGAGGGCTGTCGTCTTCATCAATCCTCCCCCGCTCAAAAGTACTCATCACCGATGAGTTGCGTTGGTGGTAGTGGTGGAGAAGTGCATCATCCAAAAGAGCCACCTCCGATTCTGGAAGCCATGAGTCATCGGAAGCCGGGCGATCACGCCATCGAATCAAGTAACGGCGACTGGCACCACTAGGAGAGGAGAGCACTTCATCTCGAAGAATCCTGTCAGGCACATAGGTGGTTCGGGGGAACCTTGGAAAAACATTAGGCAAATAAGAGGAGCAAATACCATCATCAACATTCAACATACTTCCAGTGGGGACCGAAGAAGAGAGCGAACTAGGCGCAAGCTCACCCCCCAACCCAGTAGACAATGGCGTGGAAGCAAACGGGCAGGTTGATAATTCAAGTGGTGGAGAAATATAAGGCATTAAATCCGAAACAATAAAAATAGGGCAGATTCCCCAATCAGTGGGTAACTCCAAAAGAAATGCATTTTCTCTTAATTTTTTTAAAATCCGAAAGGGTCCCGCTCGCCGATTGGCCAACTTTTTTTTGTTTCCCAAATGCAACCATTCAATGATCAGGCGCACCATAACCAAATCACCCACCTTCAGGGGTGATGCTCTCTTATGCACGTTAGTATGAGATTGATACGCAGCGTATTGAGTAGCTAATGTGTCCTTAATATGCTTATGTAACGTATGAACATGTGAGGCGAAGTCCTGTGCGAATTGACTTGACTTATAAGATGGAGGTAATGGGATCAAGTCAAGTGACACCGGTGCCTTATACCCATGCACGATCTCATTCAGAGACAACCCTGTGGACCAATTTTTAGAATTATTATACGTTAATTGGGCATGGGGAAGAAGGAGATCCCATGTACCCTTATGTTCATCTACCAGGAAACGGAGTAAACTACCCAAACTTCTATTTATCACTTCCGTTTGCCCATCCATCTGCGGATGGTAGACCGAGGAAAACAAGAGCTTGGTGCCCATGATCCGCCACAGGGTCTTCCAAAAATAACTAGTGAACTTCACATCCCGATCAGTGACTATAGTTTTCAGAACGCCCCTATGGCCAACGACTTCCTTAAAAAATAATTTAGCTACGTGCGACGCGTCATCCGTATTATTACTTGCAATAAAATATGCCATTTTGGAGAACCGATCGACGACCACCAAAATGGAGTCATGGCGCCTAAAAGTGACGGGGAGACCAAGAATAAAATCCATACTGATGTCTTCCCATGGTACGGAAGGGATCAGAAGAGGGGTATAAAGCCCCGCGTTCATTTTATTTCCTTTAGAGCCAATAAATTTATCCTCAACTAGGGTGATGGTCTTGTCACGCCCAAAGTGACCACCTAAACTGCCATTATGTAATTCCCAAACGATAAAATGGCGAAGGGACGATCGAGGGATACAAAGCTTGGCGTGTCTAAATAAGTAACCATCTCGGATATAATACTCAGAAATAATAGTGGGTGTGTCATCGTTAGCTGACAAGTAGATATCCCTGAAGTCCGGACAATTGACATACTCATCCTTAATGCGCTCAAATCCGATGACCTTAACCTCTAACGTGGATAATAACAACAAGACCCGTCTAAGGGCGTCCGCCACCCGGTTAAGGTTTCCCTTGAGATGTTTTATTATGAAGGTGTACTCCTGAAGATAGGAGACCCATTTGGCATGCCGAGGGCTGACCTTGATTTGGGAGTTAACAAACCTTAACGCTTCATGATCAGAGTGGATGATAAACTCCTTAGGGAGAAGGTAGTGCCACCAATGTTGGAGGCAACGAATGACGACATAAAACTCGCGGTCATAATTAGAATAATTCAATTTTGGGCCCCCAAGTTTCTCACTAAAGTAGCCAACAGGATGACCCTCCTGACTCAACACTCCACCTATTCCAATCCCCGAAGCGTCACATGACAATTCAAAAACTTTACCAAAGTCCGCTAGTCGCAAAAGGGGGGCTTCCGACATCTTAGCCTTAATCGTTTGGAACGCGTGAGTAGCCGACTTTGTCCAAGTGAACTCACCTTTTTTCACTTTTTTGATGCAGGACATCGGGGCTCCGACCGCACCCCGTGGACTCACACCAGCTAACGGACCACGACCAAGCACGCCTGCTAGAAGGACTGCAGTCCAGGCACCCCAACCCATCTCCGCGCCTGTTCTCAGCGTGACGGGTTGTTGAGGCTGGGGCTCGATCCCGTTCTGCATCAATATCACACTCAAACTAAAGTGTCAGGACCAGTCAAAAATAAGCACAAAGTCCAGTTGAGTTAAACTTACGTCGAATAAAAGTCGACAGAACTTCGACTGAAAGTCGAAGCAACTTCAAATACAAGTAGAAGTAACTCAGACGGAAGTCCAGGTCGATGCATTGCCGAGATGTACTCGATGCAGAAGACAAAGCCTGTCGAAGAAGTATTAGAAGTCGACACAACTTCGACTTGAATTCGACGCAGAATATAAAGTTCAAAGTCCAAGTCTTCAACTCAATGGATACGTTGATAAGAATTCGACGCAACGTCGATATATGAGTTTATTCAATGCTGAAAAGGAATTTGAAGCAGCTTTTATTAGAACTCAGAGGTGCATCGATTATAAGGAAAATGAATTCGATGCTACGTCGAATACAGATAGAAATAGAACGTTTTCTGCTGTCCTTTTTTGATGCTTTTCTAGAAGGTTTCCAAGGAATGGAGTACTCCAGAAAGAAAACAAAGACATTCTTGGATGTTATTCAAATTCAGAGTGACGGGTAGTGAACATGAATAGAAAGAAACATTCATTATCTAGTGGACATTCCTTCTAAGTACAGAACATAAGAGGAAACAAATTGAAATACTATTCGACCGAGAATAAATATACAGAGATAGGAAGACAAGAAAAAGAATTAATCAAGCTATTCTATTGAGTCTTCTTCTTCCTCAAGCTCTAACACAGATAGAACAAGAGAACATCTTTGCACAACTAAACAAATAGGCTACTACTTCTTCTCTCACAGTTGGAAACCATCAAGAGTATAGAGATCATCAGGATCATAAGATCATAACCCTTGCATTCTTTTCTACCTCAAGCAAGGGTTCATTCTAAACAGATCCTGAAGAACACCAAGTGATAGAATCCTCAGTGATATCTGCAGGAGGATTCAAACAGAAGAAATATCTTAATTTCTTCTTCTTATTCTTTCTTACTCTTCTCTTTCTATAGTAACTTGAGTAAAGAGTTTTTAGAATCTCTCTCCAAAGGATTCAGTGGTTCAAGATCTCCTTATCAAAAGATCTAGATTGGTTCTAAGAGTCTCCTTATCAAAAGACTTGGTCCTTGATTCTAAGAGTCTCCTTATCAAAAGTCTTAATAGTTGGTTCTAAGAGTCTCCTTACCAAAACACTCAGCAGTTCTAAGAGTCTTCTTATCAAAAGACTCAGACACTGTTTAGTATATTCCTACCAAGGTGGTAAAAGAGTGGATGTACCCATATTTTGGGGAATCACTATAGCTTTTGTCTTGTGCTGTGCATTTCTGTGTTGTCCCTTTACTTGCTTTTTATTTCAATAATCTGTATTTAATTTATTCTGAGTTGGTATTCCGATTGCATAGTTATTAGAAGTTTTATTGTGTGTGCATTTTTAGTGTAAAAGGTTTAAATATCTATTCACCCCCTCTATAGAATACTTAGAGGTCACACTGTGCACTTTCAATTGGTATCAGAGGTAGGTTGATCATAAAAGGTTAACACCTTGATCAAACGATCCTCTCACTCTAGATTTTATAATTAAAACTATTTTTAGAAAAATGAGTTCTAAGGACTATGCATCCATCATACCACCAGTGTGTAACCTGAATAAGCTTACACTCTGGAAGGCCAGAATAAAACTTTACATGAACTCTATTGATGAAGAAATTTTTAATGTTATTGTCTCAGGTTCACCACTCCCATTCAGAAAAGATGCAAGTGGGATGGTGACTCAAGAACTAGTCCCTAGAGTAGAGTGCACATATACTGAGAAGATGCTGAAGGCATGTGATGCCAAGGCCATGAACATTCTGGTCTCTACAATGTCTAATGACATTTTCCAGAAAGTGGCAGACTGCAACTCAGCCAAAGAAATATGGGAATCTCTTTCCAGATTGGTTGAGGGCGGCTCTGATGAAAGAAAGGATAGGAAGTCCCTTCTCATATCCCAATATAAGAACTTTCAGAAGAAGGTTGAAGAAAGTGTGTCTGAGATGCACGATAGATTCGACACCATTATCAATGAGCTGAAGGGACTGGATAAGAAGATTTCTCTGACAGAAATCAATGATAAGCTCCTCATGTGCTTCCCAAGCTCATAAGACTCAAGGATCTGAGCCATTAGAGAGTCCAGATGCCATAGAGAGATCTCCACTGAAGCTTTGCTTGGAAAGCTCAAATCATATGAGTTACTGCTAAAGAGTAGGACTGAGACTGAGGCCAAGGAGACAGTCTCAACCCCCAACTAAAGGAGTATTGCTCTGAAGGCTGCTGAAGGAGAGCTTTCCACTCCCGAAGAAGAGATGTTCAGTCTCTTGGCCAGAAGATTTAGAAAATGGCTCAAGATAGAAGACTCAAGAAGAAAGGAGTGGAGCTCAAGCAAACCCAGGTTTGATAAGACTCCAAAGCAGGAAGTGATCTGCTTTGCATGCAGAAAACTAAGGCACATAGCTCCTGAGTGTCCTAAAGAGAAAAGGGATAGGAGCTACAATAACAAGGATCACAAGAAGAAGTTTTTCAAGAAAAAGGAAAAGAAGCAGGGAAATGGTTTCATTGCTGAAACCTGGAGTGACACAGAATCTGATTAAAGATCCTCTTTATCTAGGATTGATGATGAAACTGCTGCTGAAGTTGTCTGCCTGATGGATTTGGAGGCTTCCTTAGATGATAAAGAAGATCAGGTTAGTCTCTTTGATGACTTTGATTTTGGTTCAGAAGAATTTAAATTATTTTAAGGAATTTTGTAATGATTACCTTAAAGTTCAAAAAGAAACAGAAATAATTAAAGAAGAATTAGAAGACTTTAAGAAAGATGATTTGTATTCTATTAATTATGATTCAAGAAATCAAATTTATTAAAAGGAAACAGTAATAACTAATCTAACCAATGAAAACTTAAAAATGAAAGAAGAGCTCACAAAGGCGCCTTTGAAGACTCACTCAATGGGAGGAGTCAAAAGCTCAAGGATATTACAAATAATCTCTCTATGAGATTTAAGCACCTTAGATTTGGAGCAGATCCATTCACCAACACAGAAGTCCCTAGCAGACCTGTCTAGAAAAATCCAGTTATATTTGTTAGACCTAGTGACTTTCAAATAGATGAGACTAGACCAGTAATTAAAGCACTAGACAACAATCATCCTGATAAAATTACTGTATTTAATAGAGTAAATCCAAATAATAAGAAGAGAACTCTAGGCAAGAATAATTCAGAGAAACTAACAAACAATAATAAAAAAAACTAAGGTAAAAAGGAAAATCATTAGGCACTCTACAGACTTATTATATATAGATACGTTCTTTGCACATTTCCAGTACTAAAGTAACGAATGCAGTTAAAATAAACCTATTCTTTGTCATCCAAAAGGATATCATGAAAGACCATTCTATTCTTTCATATCCTCTTATAATGGAAAAAGCAAAGGGCCCAAGGTAACCTGGGTACCTTCTAATGTTTGAGTTACATGTGCAGGAGAATCTAGGATCCCTTCGTCAGAGATAATAAAGGGAAAGGGAAAACTAATTATTCAACATGGAACTTCAAAGAATCAAGGGAGTACTACAGAATCAATGGCCCCTCCCAAGATTAATTCTAGATTCGATGTGGATATTGACTCATTCAGTGCTGCTTCTGACAACTTCAAGGCCATTCTTGGCATATTTCAAACTGCTGGGCTAACAAAGCTAATTTCGACAAGAAGTAAAATCTATGATGTCAAATTGACAGAGCTGGAAGATAACATTCACATTGGAGATGGCAGATCACTCCATGGGAGAATATCTGTAAATGATATCAATATCACAGAGGCGATGTTATGTCACACCTATGATCTACCAACAGGTAGTGACTCAGATGAACTGACAGTGGAAGAGATAACTAGTGCACTTACGATAATGAAATTCAGTAAAGAAAAGGCCATCAATCTGAAGAAGAATGATGTGTTTGAAGAATACAAATTTTTAGCAGATATTGTGGGAAAGGTGTTGTTATGCAAAATCTCAGCACATGATGCTATCCCTAAACAGTAGCTACAGATAATTGGAATCTTAGTACTTGACAAGAAAATAAATTGGGGGAGATGCCTCTTGAAGCTGATTGTCCATAAGTATGCACATAAGGAGAATGAGTACATGAGAATAATGAGCCAAGTGTTGTACCACCATTATCCAATGGTGTACAAGTCAAAAGGCGTGCCTATTCCTCCTGGTAAGAGAGTGAATATAGGGATTTTCTCTAAGTGGACTAGATAAATTCTGAAGCATGATCAAGCTCCAACCTCTCCTCCTCCATCTCCACCTCCAACACCAACTCCTTAGGATCTTGAGAATGTCAAACATGATGACACAAATGAACATCCAGCTCAAGAATTTCAGTTAGGTCTGCCTGATATAACACTAGAGCCTATACCTCAGATTCTCACCACTCAATAACAACAACAACAACCATCTATCACCCCTTCTGCTGAAAATCTCCCAGACATCCATTCTGCACCTCTACCATAATCTATCTTAACCCTAGAAGATAATCAAGGACACTCCCCTACAAACCACAATCTCACAGACATCAATGCTGAAATTCCTCCAGTCAACATATCTGCACCTAAAGTTGACACACTTCCTGCTTCTACCACTTAGTCTTTTTGATGCTAATCAAGTAATTTCTAAAGCAATGGGGATGGACACTGGTACTTTTGCAGATTTGCTTTTGACTCAAGAAAGAAAATTCAACAGAAAATATTCTCTGATGGAGACTGAGCTACAAGAGTCAAAGGAGCCACTCCTGGCACTCAAAACCTTTGTGTCCTCCTCAATGGTGACCAAATCTTTCTCAACCTCCCTTGTAAGTAAGGTTCAGAAGGGGAAGAATATCCATGAGGAGGAAATGCCTGATCAAGAAAAGGAGAGTGGTGAGGAGAAGGACAAGAATGCTGAAATTACTACACTAGAACTGGAAGTCTCTGCTGACCCTAATAGGATCCCAGTATTCTAGACAGGAATAATCTAGGGGGAGCTACCTACATAAACTCAGGGGGAGCCCTTAGAAGATGAACAACTCTTGGAAGAAGTCTCAAAGATTGCTAAAGAGGCTGCTCAGATAGCTGAAAAGGAAGCACAACTCTAGAGGGAGCCTCCCAAAGAAGATGACACTCATACAGAAGACAATAGGACTGCTAAAGGGGAGGAAGAGCCTATGGTATTTTCACCAAGAAATGTGGCACCACTAGTTTTCTCAAGGAAGAGGAAAACTCCTCCAAAAGAATAGAACAATACAGGTAATCAACAGATGAACAATTTCTATTATAACATCTCAGTACACATATTTGAAGATATAATTATAGAAGAGAATCTGATCAATTGAAAGTTTATCATGTTGATCTATGTTTCTGTGCAATGATGCCATTTTGTGTTCATGTATATTTGTTTGTACTCTATTTTCTTATTTAACAGTATGATTGAAATCACTTAAACAACTTGTAAAAATTGTTAAGATAAATAAGAGGAGATTGTTGGGAAAAATACCCTTTGATTTATCTTACAATTACCTACAAGTGATTTCATAATCTAGAATGTATTACCAATGTTGTATAGAAATGGTAATTTGGTCATTAGATGTCCTAGGATATCACACTCACACTAAAGTGTCAGGACGAGTCCAAAATAAGCACAAAGTCCAATTGAGTTAAATGTGCGTCGAATAGAAATTGGCGCAACTTCGACTGAAAGTCTAAGCAACTTTGAATACAAGTAGAAGTAACTCAGACTGAAGTCCAAGTCGAAGCAATGTCAAGATGTGTTCGACGCAGAATATAGAGCCTGTCGAAGCAGTATTAGAAGTTGACGAAACTTCGACTTGAATTCAATGCAGAAGATGAAGTTCAAACTCCAAGTCTTCAACTCGACAGATATGTCGATAAGGATTCGACGCAACATCGATATATGGATTTATTCAATGCTGAGAAGGAATTCAAAAAAACTTCTATTAAAACTCAGAGGTGCGTCGATTAGAAGGAAAATGAATTCGACGTAGCGTCGAATACAGACTGAAATAGAACATTTTTGGCTCTCCTTTTCTGATGGTTTTCCAGAAGGTTTCTAAGGATGAAATTTGAATTCTAATGGATCATTTATTGCCAAGAATGGAATGGAGTACTCCAGAAATATAATAAAGATATTCTTGGAAGTTATTAAAATTCAGAGTGACAGGTCGTGAATAGGAATATAAAGAAACATTTATTATCCAATGGGCATTCCTTCTAAGTACAGAACATAAGAGGAAACAAATTGAAATACTATTCGACAAAGAATAAGTATACAAAGACAGGAAGATAAGAAAAAGAATTAATCAAGCTATTCTATTGAGTTTTCTTCTTCCTCAAGCTCTAACACATATAGAACAAGAGAACATCTTTGTACTGCAAAACAAAAAGGCTACTACTACTTCTTCTTCTCTCACAGCAGGAAACCATTAAGAGTACAAAGATCATCAGGATCATAAGCTCATAACCCTTGCATTCTTTTCTACCTCAAGCAAGGGTTCATTCTAAACAGATCCTGAAGAATACCAAGTGATAGAATCCTCAGTGATGTCTGCAGGAGGATTCAAACAGAAGAAATATCTTAATTTCTTCTTCTTCTTTCTTACACTTCTCTTTCTATTGTAACTTGAGTAAGAGTTTTTAGAATACCTATCCAAAGGATTTAGTGGTTCAAGATCTCCTTATCAAAAGATCTAGATTGGTTCAAAGAGTTTCCTTATCAAAAGACTCAGTCCTTGGTTCTAAGAGTCTCCATATCAAAAGACTCAATAGTTGGTTCTGAGAGTCTCCTTACCAAAAGACTCAGTGGTTCTATGAATCTCCTTATCAAAAGACTCGGACACTATTTAGTGTATTCCTACCAAGGTGGTAGAAGAGTGGATGAACCCATATTTTGGGGAACCACTATTGCTTTTGTCTTGTGCTGTGAATTTCTGTACTGTCCCTTTACTTGCTTTTTTTCCAGTAATCTGTGTTTATTTTATTTTGAGCTGGTATTCTGATTGCATAGTTATTAGAAGTTTTATTGTGTGTGCATTTTCAGTGTAAAAGGTTTAAATCTCTGTTCACCCCTCTAGAGAATACTCAGAGGTCACACTGTGCACTTTCATAAGGCATGACAAATACAAAACAAAGTTCTTAAGAAACTTGAAAATTAAATTAAACATTGTATTTATTCTTTAATGGATATAAATATCAACAATGACAATGAATAAAAGTTAGTTTTTATAATTTTTGATTTTTTTTAAGAAAATTCAAAACAAGAAACACACATAAATAAACAATAAGAAACACATATTTTTGTTCATTGAAATTATTTTGTAATTTTGTATTTGATTTTTAAGCATTTTAAAATAAATAGTTTTCTGGAAAACACATAAGTATATTAAGAGCACATCAGTATAATGATCTTCTATGCCAGAAAAAAATACAAAAAACCTAAAAATTCATTTTTAATGCTATTGCCAGCACTAGTATTAACACACAACGCTAGCACCAATGATTTGTTCTTTCGCTTAAAAAAATTGGTTTTGATAATTATTTATTCTGATTTTTAATGATTAATGTTTTCTAAGATAAGGGACACCAATTACCGCAAAGAGTTTTGTAAATTAATGTAAAAGTTTTGGATTGTAGGATTTTAGCCTAAGGGTGTCAAAGATAAGTTATTTCTCATGTTACTTGTGTTTTTCAAAATCCATGAAGGTTTAAAAATATATAATATGCAAAACATAAGATAGCATGTTCGAACAAAAATATGCATGACATGAATAATCATAATGTGTAAAATAATGTTCCTGTAATGAATGTGATATAAGTATGTCCTGAGATTAAAACTACCTCGACTATATGCTTACACCCCAACCCCGTACTAAGTGACGAATGGGTATGAGGAGCTACACACACGTCGTAGGTTTGTGAGTCCCATATGCTCCCAAAAGAAGAACACTCAACCTAGCACTCTTTCGCCCCAGTGCCTCGCAAGGCCCCCCTGGAACCCTACCAGGTTACAGGCAAGACATGACTTAGAGGTTAGGTCTTCTAATGCATACAATCCTTCGCCCTCGCTATTATAAGACATGTAATCATGGGTGAAGAATGATCATGGATATACTAAGCGTTTAAGCTTAAGGACTGATTCATAAACTATGTGGTTGTTTGATTTTTAGAATTATAGTAGAATTTATAGCCACATAGTTGAATTTTAACTTTTAATTTTTCTACTTTTAAATTAATTCATCATGGCAATATGAGATACATAACATGGATAATAATATTGATTAGGTAATAATGCTAGACTGATGAATGCAATGTTATGCCATAAGATTAATAGGTAATAATGTTGCATGTATTCCAAAATTAAGTTTCAAACTAATAGACCTAGAACGAAGTTGTACAACCCCGTGTTTGTCGAGTGGACTCAGCAATCCATCAAACAATCCGGAGCGAGACCGGGCGATGGCGAGTCAGGGGGCGACTGGGCCATATCATCTTTCACTCGCCCCCATATCAGAGCGAGTGGCGAGTCCTAGCCCCACAGGGTACTCGCCACCCCCTTGCGAGCAGGTTTAGAACTGCCTAGACTCCCCTGTATGCAGTGTGACATATTTTTTCAAGGAAACCCCATTTTGGCCTGTTGTTAGCCATTTCAAACAATGGGATTTCGTTGTTGGCAGACTAATTTGGGCTGCTTTAGTGAAACCAAATGGCGGGATTCAGCTATCTGCATAACGTTTTGAGAAAACTATAAATAGACCATATGGGCACCTTGGAAGAGGATCTCTTACTTGTTTCTCTCTCCTTTGGGCTAGCTTTGGTTGGCAAGAGGGTTCATGCTAGGTGCTTACCGTAGTTTTCGAGTGGGTGGTCAGGAATACCCTAGTGCTCTCCAGGGTGCTCGACTCAGCATTTGGCTTACAAAGGGAAGCTCTTTAAGATCTTCTGGGTGTTTGGCGGGACCTCCTCGCTGCAGATCGAGAGTCTCTTCTAGTTTTACACCATAAAGAGTGAGGTTCATTGACCTGAGAGTCTGTCCTAGTGACTCGACTCAGGAGAATTAAGTGCAAGCTACACCCTTGGTTCGAACACCTCATTGAACCGTTGTTTCCGGATTCAACATTTTTGGTCTGGTGGGCTTGGACCGTAGCTTGTTCAAAAAATCTTGAGTAAAATTCCATGTCTATAAGCGATGGGCAAGGAGGCGACCTTGGAAGCTCACCCCCTCAGGCGGGTTTGTCAGAAAGAGTGACTTTGAAGAGTTAAGGAAGTCGATTTTGGAGACTCTGCGCATTGCCCTCACGCCGTCGGGCGAGTGCTCAACTCCCAATATTCTAGTGCTCGCCTCACAAGTCGTGGGCGAGGAGGTACCAGGCAGGCGACCTAGGAAGAAGGCACATGCAGGGGGGGAGTATAAGCGAGACCTCCCCACATGGGTGTTGTTTCCCAGGCCATCGAGTACTCGCTACCCAGGCGAGGATACCGATTGAGTACCCTAGGCTCGCCAGGCAGGGTCAGGATGCCCGTTTTCTGAGCTGATTCTGTCAGCTCCAGTTCCAGAAGGATTCACGGAGCCCATCGTATTCTATTACACGAGCAAGGATGATCCCCTCCAATATCTCCAGTGGTTTGAGGACGTCTTCTCCATCAGGAAAATGACATATGCCTTCAAGTGCAAGTTATTTGCCATCTCTTTTAAGGGAAAGATGAGAGATTGATTCCATTAGCTCTCCTCCGGGACCATCTACATCTTCGAAGATCTGCACCATAGTTTCCTGCTGTGGTTTGCCAAGTCAAAGAAGAGGAAGAAGGGGGTCGATGCACTTTTCCTAGTCCAACAGAGGACTGGGGAGTCGTTGGGGAGCTACATGGACCAATTCCAGGAAGAGGTTCTCTTGGCCCATGAGGTGCTAGGGCATACATTGCAACTTGCCTTCATCCTCGGCTTGCGGCAAGGGTTGTTCAAGATGGGACTTGCCTGAGACCCCCTGTTGGGAACACTGTTGTTGGGAAAACACCATTGTGATTTATCCTACAAATTATCTTAAAGTGATTTCATAATCTAGGATGTGTTACCCATGTTGTATAGAAATGGTAAATTGTTCATTAGATATCCTAGGATATCACACTTATACTAGAGTGTCAAGACCAGTCCAAATTAAGCACAAAATTCAGTTGAGTTAAAATTGCATCGAATAGAAGTCGACGCAACTTCGACTAAAAGTCGAAGCAACTTTGAATATAAGTAGAAGTAACTCAGACTGAAGTCAAAGTATAGTTGAAGTCGATGCAATGTCAAGATGTACTTGATGCAGAAGACAGAGCTTGTCAAAGAAATATCAGAAGTCGGCGCAACTTTGACAAGAATTCGACGCAGAAGATGAAGTTCAAAGTCCAAGTCTTCAACTCGACGGATACGTCGATAAGTATTTGACGCAACGTAAACATCTGAGTTCAGTCAGAGGGAAGAAGGATTTCAAAGTTGCTTCTATAAGAACTCAGAGGTGCGTCGATTAGAAGTGAGATGAATTCGACGCTATGTCGATTACATACAGAAATGGAGTATTTTCTGCTATCTTTTCTGATGCTTTTTGAGAAGGTAACCAAGGATATAAATCAAATTATAATGGCCCATTTATTTCCAAGAATGAAATGGAGTACTCTAGAGAGACAACAAAGACATTCTTAGAAGTTATTCAAATCAGATTGACGGATCGTGAAACAGAAATAGAAAGAAATACTTATTGTCCAATGGATATTCCATCCGAGGACAAAGCAGAAAAGGAAACAATTTCAAACACTGTTCGACAAAGAATAAGTATACAGAAGAAAAAAGAGAACAACAACTAAGGAATTCTATTCAGTCTTCTTCTTCTTCCTCAAGTTCTAACACAGACAAAAAGAAGAGAATATCTTTATACATGAAATACAAACACTGCTACTGCTTCTTCCTCTCTCTTACAGCATGAATCCATCAGGATTACAGAGATTATCAGGATCACAAGCAAAACAACTCTTGCATTCTTCTCTGTCTTAAGAAAGAGTTAATCTTATACAGATCCTGAAGAACATCAAGTGAAAACATCCTGAGTGATAACTGAAGAAGGATTCAAACAGAAGAATCCAATTCTTTCTTCTTATTCTCCTTTATTCTAATTTCTTTTATTGTAACTGAGTAAAGAGTCCTAAGAATCCCTCTCCAAAGGATTCCGTTGGTTCTAAGAGTCTCCTTATCAAAAGACTTAGTGGTTCTAAGAGTCTCCTTATCAGAAGACTTAGTTGTTGGTTCTAAGAGTCTCCTTATCAAAAGACTTAATTAGTGGTTCTAAGAGTCTCCATATCAAAAGGCTCAGTGAGTGGTTCTAAGAGTATCCTTATCAAAAGACTTAGGCACTTATAGTGCATTCCTACCAAGGAGGTAGAAGAGTGGAGTACCCACATTTTGGGGAACCACTATAAAACTTGTCCTTATGTGTCTTACTTTTCTGTGCTATCCCATTTATTATTTCTGCAATCTATGTTTATTTTATTCTGGATTGGATTTGCTGATTGCATATTTGTTAGAAGTTTTAATGTGTGTGCATATTTTGTATGCAAGTTTAAATCTCTATTCACCCTCACTCTAGATAATAATCAGAGGTTACACTGTGCACTTTCAATTGGTATTAGAGGTAGGCTGATCATAAAAAGTCTAACACCTTGATCAAAAGATTTCCTCACTCATATTTTAAATATTGTAAAATTATTTTTAGAAAATGAGTTCTAAGGACAATGCATCAACAAGACCACCAATGTGCAACCTTAACAAGTTTACACTATGGAAGGCCAGAATAAAGTTATATATGAACTCTATTGATGAAGACATCTTTGATGCCATTATTTCAGGTACCCCAGCTCCAGTCAAACAAGATGCCAGTGGATCTGTGACACAGCAAGTTGTGCCCTGAGCTGAATGGACTGAAGCTGAAAAGAAGCTAAAGGCATGTGATGCCAAATCCATGAACATCCTGTTCTCTACAATATCTGATGACATTTTCCAAAAGGTGGCTGACTGCAACTCAGCCAAAGATATCTGGGAATCCCTTTCCAGATTGGTTGAGGGAAGCTCTGATGAAAGAAAGGATAGAAAGTCCCTTATCATATCCTAATATGAGAACTTTCAGAAGAAGGCTGAGGAAAGTGTTGCTGAAACGTATGAGAGATTCAACATTATTATTAATGAGCTAAAAAGTCTGGATAAGGAGATCTCTCTGACAAAAGTCAGTGATAAGATTCTTATGTGTTTCCCAAGCTCATGGAACTCAAGGATCTGGGCCATCAGAGAGTTCAGATGCCATAGAGAGATTTCCACTGATGCTTTGCTTGGAAATCTCAAGTCTTATGAGCTTCTACTAAAGAGCAGGGCAGAGACAGAAGTCAAGGAGAAACTCTCAACTCCTAAGGAAAGGACTGTTGCTCTAAATGATGCTGAAGGAGAACCCTCCACTTCTGAGGAAGAGATGTTCAATATCTTAACCACAGTTCCTTATAGTGGTTCCCCAAGACAGTGTGTCTATGGGTAGTCCACTTTCCCTGTACACCTTTCTAACAAAGTGTTAGACAAGGCAAACTCCTCCAATCTCAGCTCCAAGAGCTTACAACACAAATCCCTTAGGATCTCTCAGGTTTGCTCAAAACCCTATCTTAGGCTAACCAGCCCTACCAACTCAGATTGCCTCCACTCCTACTACTCCGAGATCACCTGAATCTCCTACCTCAGACCTATCATGAAGCCCTACTTCTCAGGCAATATGCCCTACATCTCAGGCTCAACAACCCTACAATCTCAGGCTCAACAACCCTATAATCTCAGATTCAACAACCCTACAATCTCAGGCATAGTGCCCTACAAGCTCAGAACAATACAATCCCTACAAAGGTTATAAGTATAGCTTACAACAGTTGACAACAATGATATTATCTTCTGTTGTTTATGCACAACTGGTGCAACCTTGAAGATGGGCTGAATGAAATCTTCAGACCTGCTCCTTTCTGATCCTTCTCTTCAGTAGAGGAGAAAAGATCACCTTTCTCTTCTGGATAGAAGAGTTATCTTCTCTCCTTGTATCTTCTTGGTGGTTCAGTAAGCAGAAGGAGAGAGCTCTTGAAAGCCGTCAATGGAACAGTAGATGGCTCTCACACTTTTCAGCACTTAGCAATACTGCAACAATAACAACCAACACCTTCTAAGATGCCCTATCATGTTCTTTTATACTCCTCCCATCTTCAACGGCTCTTAGAAGGCCCCTGACACATCATGGAGAAGGATAATATACTTTATCTAGCTTTATAGCTGTTTGCGCAAAAAGCAAATCCCGCCAGTGTCGTCTTTCAGATTTGAATTTGTTCAGCGGTTGGGCTGAGACCTTCTTCAGTCTCAGCGGTTGAGCTAACTTCTTCTCAGCGGATTCGCTGAGACAGATTGTCTTCTCAGCATATTTTGTCTATCTACAGTTCAGCTAAGGCAAACCCCTTCTAAGCGGCTCCTGGCCTCGTCTCAGTGGTTCAGTTGAGACAGTGAGCTCATCTCAGCAGTTCAGACAATGAACCACCAACATTATTCCAATGCTTGGAATATCTAAACCATGCACAGTCATGATACAAAATGGGGTTTATCAAATACAATATGTACTTAGCATTGTGAGTGATGCCTCTTCAAATCAAGGGAACATTTAAGGTAATATTCCCAACAATCTCCCTTTATTTGAAGAAGGCAAAACATCCCCAATGCTAAGATACATAACCACAAAAGGAACTTGTCATGAAAATGTATTACATAGCATTCGTGATATCATAACATGTAAATGTTTACATTAATTTTGTATTACAGATAATGTCTTGATAGATTATTTTCATGACAACATAACAACATTGTTTAATCCAAAACAATAACATTGTTAACTATTTATGTCTAGGCATCACAGAATATATAATGCAATAATATTGAATAATATTAAGCTTTGACTAAGATTAGCCTATAACACAAACATAATTAATTCAACAAAATTATCACTTTCATTGCTGCCAGAATGTTGAAACATTATTCAAATTACAATTTGATTTAATGAAAAACTAAATAGATATATCTAAGTTTTTCTTCTCTTTGATGAAGTTGAGCATTCTGCATTATCAGTAACAACTTCCTTCCCTTTGGCAGGAGCCTCCTTGTCTTCAACAGTATCCTCTTTGACTTCAACAGCAACGTTCTTGTCTTTAGTAGCAGTGTCCTTTTCTGCATTTGTAGCTTCTATCTCAGCTAGCTTCCTCTTATTTTCTTGCCTCTTGAAGTAAAGGTAGGGCTTTGGTATCTAGAAGGCATCCTCCTTGGATTGTGGTTCCTCACAAGGTTCTCCTTGAAAATTCTTTCTCTTTTTGTGTTCCTTTCAAGGTGCCTCATCCACTCTCCAGCTGGATAGATCCTATCTACGTCCTTACAGACTTGTCAATGTCTTAGCCAAGCATTAAGAATTATGCTCTTGGAGTCATCACTCCAGTTCTCATAATCAGGGTCATTGCCCTGCTCTTGCCTTTGCTTAGCCATGTATTCTTCAGCTAGGATCACATGTTCTCTTTTCCTTCTCTTTGCAAGTTGAGCATTTCGAGCTATTCTAGCTTGCCCTTCAAAGTCAAAATCTTCCTTTCTGTAATTATCCAACAGTGGAAGATTTAGGTCTATCCTGGTTCCTTGAAGTACTTGGAGAGCTAATTCTGAATTAGTTTCAGCATTGGACACCTCCCCCTTTCTGGCTTCTTCAACCACTTTGGCTTCTATTGTCTGGGAGGCAGCAACTACAGAACTTGGAAGAGTTTGGAAGGTATTTTCCAAATCAGACTTGAGCTCATCCTTCATTTTCTCTGCCTCTCCAATCATTGTGGTAGCTATTTTCCATACATAGTCCTCAATGTGATTGGAGGCTTTTTCTATGACTTCATCTTTCTTGCTCACATAGTTCTTGACATGTGACATGTCATTCTCAAATAATTGAAGATGTTTGTCCATTGATCTCAGGATGGTGTTCTGAGCAACTATAGATTTCTCAGCTAGGTCAAACCATTTTGTCATTTGCTTATTAAGGAAGGCAGTTTCTTCCTTAATCTCTTTCACTTCTGCCATGACCTCTTTCTTTACAGACAGGATTGAGATATCAATATAATTCTTAATTGAATTCATCTGGCCTTCAATTAATAAATTGATTGAACTAATCAGCTTGTCATGTGATACTGCAGATGTGTGGTCTTCAGCTGACATTGGTTCCATTGCCTGCTGATTCTGCTCCCCCTCAGCTTGAGCAGGGAAGTGCTCTCCCTCAGCTTTATCACTTGTCTGGGCTTGGGCATCTAGCTTTGCTTGCTCCTCCTCAACTAGTGCAACATCATCTTCCTTGTCTGAAGTTCTCTTCTACTGCTCCACCTCAGATGGGGCATTATCATCTTCAAGATCATCTCCCCAGAAATCTGCTGGTTCAGCAGGAATTAGCTTAAATATATTCTCTAGATTTGAGATAATAAAATCAATCTTACCATGAAGATCAGCAGCAGAGTTTCCTTGATCTTCTGAAGAGTATTGCTCAATTTGTACACCTTTATCAGCATCTGCATCAATAGTCTTTTCCTTATGATGCTTTTTTCAGCAGCATCATCCTTTTCTTCTTCATGCTCTTTCTCAGGAGCATGGCCTTCATGAACTTCAGTGTTATGTTCTCCTTCTTGATTATCATTTAGTGGACTGTTGGTTGGTCCTTGGTTGCCCACAGTAGGGACATCCTCTTCTGCCTCTGACCCAGAATCAGAGTAGACTATTCTGGCTTTCCTCAGTCCTTTGACTAAAGTTTTCTTCTTCTACTTGGGCTCAAAGGGTTGGCTCATGGTGAGGACCCTTGAGAACCTGTCCAAGGTCTTGATGTCCATTCTTTGCAGATAATGGATGTTTGTTCCTTTTGACTTATCAATGTCTTCTGGGTAGGTTTTTAGAAGGTAGAGTGAGAGAATTCTGCCTAGGTTGGGGGCCTGCAAACATTCTTTTATCCTTTGAAATAAGACAGCTACCCATGATGTCTTCTTATTAAGAATTACTCTAGACATCAATTCAAACATAAGTTTGGAAATTGTGTCATGTGATCCAGGCTTACACAATATTGCTTTGCAAACTATATCAGAGAGCATCTTGCCCATCTGATTGAAGAACTTCCTCTTTAGTGAGCCAATCTTGGCATCACTACATTCACACCACTGTAAAGCCTAGTCTTTATCCTTTTCAGAAACTTATTTTTTCTCTTCTTCACTGCAAGAGGTCATCTGAAGGGCCTTCTCCATCTTCCTTGGAGAGATTTTGATCTTTGTGCTTCCTATTTTGGCCTTGATTGAGGAATTAGAGGATGACACTTTTGCACTGTTGAAGAATTCCAGAACTTCAGTTCTGAGAATTATGGATGGCTCAGATAGAACATATTCCAGTCCTTGGTCTGTTAGAAGATGAATCACTTATCTTATCTCTGCAGGGGCATGCTGGAATCTATTCCTTACCATCTCATAACCTTCCTGAAGTTCTTTTGCCATCTTTGGTGCTATTTCTACAGAAGGACAAGTCGCTGAGACAGAATGGAGGAGGGTTCATCTCGTCGGCTAGGTTAATAAGGATGTAAATAATTAATCAACACTTTTCTATTTATAGTGGCTGGTCTTAGGCTTAGATTTGCCCTCAGTGCATATGTTGATTAAACTAATCAATTTGATTGATTTTACATTGCTGACATGTCAATTAGGGCATGTTTTAATTTATGAGGCCCGTCTCAACAGAATCGCTGAGACGGAGTGACAATCCGCTTGGACAAGATATTGTCAACCGCTGAGACAATTTTAGCCATCTCAGCGGATCAGCTGAGACCTTCTCAGTTGTCTCAACGGTTCAGCTGATCTCACTGCCTATCAGTTAACCATACACTTAGGATAATGTCTAGTTTTAAACATGCTACTAAGTGTCTCAGATAGCAACTTATCCTATCAAAGCTTGTGATACATGTGTACATGTTTTAATAAAGCTAAGGAATAACATAATGAGCAAGATAGATAATTTGACAGTATAAAATCTATTCTAGATTTAACATACCGAGCTAAATTTTAAAATCATTAAACTTTGCATCATCCAATGGCTTTGTAAAGATATCAGCTACTTGTTTATCAGTGGGGACAAATTCAAGGCATATATCTTCACTTTCAACATGCTCTCTAATAAAATAATACCTTATCTCTATATGCTTAGTCCTGTTATGTGAGACAGGATTCTTAGCTACAGAGATAGCACTGGATGAGTCATAATACAAAGGAGAATTACTTACCTTGAGGTTGTAATCTTCTAGATGATGTTGTATCCACAATAGTTGTGCACAACATCTCCTTGCAGCAATATATTCAGACTCAGCAGTGGATATAGCCACTGGTCTGCCTCTTGCTGCTCCATGAGATCAGCCTCCTTCCTCGGAATTGACAAGTCTCACTTGTGCTTTTCCTATCTTCCTTGCATCCTGCAAAATTTGCATCTGAAAATCCAGTTAGTTCAAAATCATTGTTCCTAGGGTATTAAAGGCCAAGATGTTGGCTGCCTTTAAGGTATCTCAAAATACACTTTACAACTGAGTAATGAGATTCCTTAGGGCATGTTTGGTACCTAGCACTAACACATGCAGCATACATAATGTCTGGTGTACTGCAGTTAAATACAACAGGGACCCAATAATGCACCTGTACATGGATTCATCAAAGGGCTTACCCTTTTCATCCTTGTCTAGGGAAATGTTGGAACCCATGGGAGTTTTCATGGTGGAAGCTGATTCCATCCCAAACTTCTTAATAAGCTCCCTATTGTACTTGGTTTGTGAGATGAATATTCCCTCATCAAACTGTTTCACTTGGAGGCCTAAAAGTACTTGAGCTCTCCCATACTGCTCATCTCAAACTCCCCCTGCATAAGGTTGGCAAACCTTTTGAAAAGTTTGTCATCTGTAGACCCAAAAATTATGTCATCAACATAAATTTGGACTAGGAGACATTTTCCTTTTGTTTCCCTAAGAAACAATGTACTATCTATCTTTCCCCTCAAGAACTTGTTCTTGATGAGAAAGCTAGACAAGGTCTCATACTAAGCCCTAGGGGCTTACTTTAGACCATATAGTGCTTTCCTAAGCAAATAGACATGAGAGGAAAGGGTTGGGTGAACAAAACCAGAGGGATGCTCCACATATACCTCTTCCTTTATATTTCCATTCAGAAAATCTGATTTGACATCCATCTGGTATATTTGAACCCTTTATGGGCAACATAGGCAAGGAACAACCTTATTGCTTCTAACCTTGCAACTGGGGCAAAGGTTTGATCAAAGTAAATACCTTCTTCTTGCATGTACCCCTTGGCCACCCGTCTAGCCTTGCTCTTGATGATGGTGCCATTCTCATCAAGATTGTTTCTGTTGATCCACTTGGTGCCAATGATATTGTGTCCTTGTGGCTTTGGCACTAACTTCCATACCTTGCACCTCTTGAATTGAAGCAGCTCCTCTTGCATTACTTGAATCCAAAAGGTGGCTCTGATTTGCAATGGACCAAACAAGTCGATGTGCAATAGATAAAGACATATTTCAGTGTCTTTGGAGTCAATGCTTTTAAAGGTGGCTCTAGTTTGCTTGCCCATTTGCCATGCATGACAGGGACCACTTTTAATACATTTCAAATTAGGACTATTTCTAACTAGGTTTTTTGAAAATAGTCTATACACTATCTTGTAGTTAATGCGTACAAGTCTCTTGTGCCATTGAACACAAAGAGACTCACTTTTATTAGCCACAAGACACGCAGAAGATAGAGAAGAATTGCATATAAAATTTAAACAATAAACATTCCCACTCCTAGTGCCTGAGAGAATGATCTCTAAGTCATTTGACTTCTTGATCAAGCACTTATCATTGTGGAATTCACTGACATAGCCCAAGTCACATAGTTGACTTATGCTTACAAGGTTATGTTGCAACCCTTCAACATAAGCCACCCTTGTGATTGAGACTATGCCATTGGTTATCATACCATGACCTCTGGTGATGCATCTTCCAGATCCACCAAAGATGACCTTAGATCCATTCTTCATAGCTGTGTATTCCTGCAGAAGACTCTTGGTACCTGTCATGTGCCTTGAGCACCCACTTTCCAAGTACCAAATTTGCTCTAGGCTGGTACTTGAACTATCCTGCAAAAAGCAATTCATTCACCTTTAGGAGCCGAATTGATTTTGGGTCCTAAGCCTTTGTCAGCATGAAAAGAACCTCACACCTACTGCAATCTTTGCAGGAGAGCTCTTCTTTGCACAAGGAACATTGAGATAGTGCCAACAATCTATGGCAATGTGTCCCACCTTACCACAATACCAACATGCATGAATGTTGTATTTTCTCTTTTGAACATTCTTTGAGGTGGAAGAAACATCAATATGCTTATGTTCAGGAAGGGAGACAACAACATTCATCTTATTGCTTTCAGCAATAATCTGGCTGAATGACAATCCGTGGTCAGTCTTGACAGTCTTTGTCTTAGGCTTCGTTTGATTAGGCTAGAGGAGATGGGGCGGGAGGAGACGGTGTCGCTGCTCCAACTGGAGGTGGGGAGGAGGGTTTCTAGCTGCTGCTTTTGGCTCCGTTCCTGAGGGCGCGGTGGGAGAAGACATGGCAAACACTACCGCCGGATGTTTGTTTACCCGCCTTGTGGTTGCGTTTGCTGCAAACGCTTCCCACCACCGCCACGCCAAATGAAGCCTTAATGACATCAGCTTATCTTGGCTTGGTAGCTAGGAAAGATTTGATGGCATCAGACACTGAGCTGTCAGACTTGACTATGGGCTTGACAACAGCTAAGTGCTTTGCTGGGAGGAATTTGGAGGAGCTTGCTTCCTTATACTTGGATGAAGGGCTGAAGTACCAAAGATAAATGGTCCAGAGTGGGCCATTTGAATTTCTTCATGGGGAGCTTTCATAGCACTCATCCCCATGCCATTTCTTCTACTATAGTAAGGAGTATTTTCTATCCTATAGGAACTCCCATTCTTCCAGTGACCATACATACTATCATGGTCATACCTGTTGGAGGGAAGCAACACCTTTTGAAAGGTGGTATGAGGCTTAGCCTTAGCCTTGCCCATTTCTCCATTCCCATCACCCACTGCCACATTACTGAAACCTAGTCCTCTCTTGTTAGTTTGGGAGGAAAAGGTGTTAATGATTGGTAGTACAGATTTGGGCTTGGAGAATTGAGCCACTAGGCTCTTCTCTTTGAGAAGCTTCTCCTCAAGGTCCTTGATGACCTTGATCTTTTGGGAGATGGTGCTCAATTGGACAATTGTTATTCCCTTGAGTTTGCTTATCTCTCTACTCATCAGAGCCACCTAAGTAAATGACTCAGTGCTATCTTGCTTAGCCAGCTGAAGGGAAGCAATTTCGTGAGCTTGCCTCTTGGATAGCTTCTTGCTCTTCTTCAGAGAATCCAATAAGACACCATGCTTGTCAATCAATTGATTGACATCCACTTCAGAATCTGATCCACTCTCATCATTAGATGAGCATGCTTCAGGTTATGGCATAGATTCATAATCAGAGGAGGGAGTGAGAGGAATTGATACCTTATCAGGATTGTCCTGACTATCTTCATCATCATCTGTTATGGACATTAAGCCATGATGTTCTCTATTATCTTCATCCTCCTCGTTGTCACTGTCTGAGTGTGACAAAGGGGCCCTGATGCCAATCTTTGCTGCAGAAAAGTCCTCATCCTCTTCAACAGCAAACATCCCAATGTAGGTTTCTTCTTCTTCTTCTGAATCTGAGGATGATGGCTCAGACTCACTCCATCTTTTCTCCTTCTTAGCTAGGAAGGATTTTTCACCCTTCCGTCCCTTCCGGTGAAGAGATTTCTTATCACCTCTCTCCTTCCTCTTGACTGGACAATTTGCTATGGCATGTCCAGGCTTGCTACAGCAATAACAAATCACATTATTTGAAATATGTTTAGGATCATACCTGTCCCCCTTGGGGTGCTGCCTTTCAGATCTGTTGTGATCCTTCCTGTAATGTGAGGAGGAGGAAGGCTTGTTCTTCCACTGCTTCCTCCTCCCCATCTTCTTAAAATGCCTTGAGAAGGCAGTAAACTCCTCATCAGATGAGCTGCTATCAGATGTGATGTGCTCAGAATTTTCTGAGCTAACAACCCTTCTTGGTAGTGAAGGCATTCTTGCCTTGCTCTTCTTGGAGCTCTCAACTTTGAGAGCAACTGTCCTCTCCCTTGCATGGGGCCTGGAGTATGTATCCTCCTCCTTCCTTGCAGATAACTTCATTTCATAGGAGAGCAGCTTTCCAAACAAAGTGTGGGGAGGAGCCTCATCCAGCTTTTCCACCTCTCTTATGGCACAAATCTTGGTATCCTAATCTCTAGTTAGAGATCTTAGGAATTTGTCATTTATCTCATAATAAGTGAAGACCCTTTCATAAGTCCTCAGTTCATTCACTATTCTAAAGAACCTCTCATAGCAGTCAGCTATGCATTCCAGGATTTGTTGCCTGAAGGCTTCATACTCCTGATTAAGGAGGGATTTCCTATCATCCTTCACTTCTTCAGTACCTTCAATGTACACTATTAGTGTGTCCCACATGTCCTTCGAAGTCTCACAATGTACCAAGTTTGGGAAGGTAGAATCATCAATTGCATTGACTATTATATTTTGTGCTCTTTTGTCTATTGCGGTCAATGCAATTTCATCCCTTGTCATTTCAATATATGACTTGGCTATCTGTCTTGTAGGATCAATAGTGGAGGGCTTTGTGAAGAAAAAGGGACCCTCCTTAACAGTAATATAAATCCTAGGGTCTGAGGCCTCCATGAATGGCCTAACCCATTGCTTCCAAATGCCAAAGGTTTTCATTTTGCATATTGGCAACTTCATTGATTCCATCTCTTTCTGACCTCCAGTGGTAGCCATTGGATTCAGATTTGACTAAACCTATATAGGATATGGTCAGACTATTTAGTCCTTTTTGACCAACCTCCCTCAGATACCACTTGATAGTTTATAGGTTAGTAGTCTAATTCACCTAGAGGGGGTGGGGTGGGGTGGGGGTGAATAGGTCTCTTTGAATTTTACTTAATTGTTGCTAGCAGTTAGTGAGTAGTAAACAAAAACTCAAGCAAACACAGATAACACACAGTTCTTTATAGTGGTTCCCCAAGATAGTGTGTCTATAGGTAGTCCACTTTCCCTCTACACCTTTCTAACAGAGTGTTAGACAAGGCAAACTGCTTTAATCTCAGCTCCAAGAGCTTACAACACAGATCCCTCATGATCTCTCAGGTTTGCTCCAAACCCTACCTCAGGCTAACCAGCCCTACCAACTCAGAGTGCCTCCACTCATACTGCTCAAAGATCACCTTGATCTCCTACCTCAGGCCTATCAAGAAGACCTACTTCTCAGGCAATATGCCCTACAACTTAGGCTCAACATCCTTACAAATCTTAGGCTCAACAGCCCTACAATCTCAGGTTTAACAACCCTACAATCTCAGGCACAGTGCCCTAAATGCTCAGAATAATATAGTTCCTACAAAGGTTATAGGTATAGCTTACAATAGTTGAAGGTAGTGATATTGTCTTCTATTGTTTATGCACAGCTGGTGCAACCTTGAAGCTCGGCTGAATGAAATCTTCAGACTTGCTCCTATCTGATCCTTCTCTTCAGTAAAGGAGAAAAGATCACCTTGCTCTTCTGGATAGAAGATCTATCTTCTCTCCTTGTATCTTCTTGCTGGTTCAGTAAGCAGAAGGAGAGAGCTCTTGAGAGCCGTCAATGGAACAGTAGATGGCTCTCACACTTTTCAGCACTTAGCAATACAATAGCAATAACAACCAGCACCTTCTGAGATGCCATATCATGTTCTTTTATACTCCTCCCATATTCAACGGCTCTTAGAAGACCCCTGACACATCATGGAGAAGGATAATATACTTCATCTAGCTGTACAGCTATTTGCGCCAAAAGCAAATCCCGCTAGTGTCGTCTTTCAAATTTGAATCTGTCTCAGTGGTTGGGCTGAGACAGTCTTCAGTTTCAGCCGTTGAGCTGTCTTCTTCTCAGCAGATCCATTGAGACAGATTGTCTTCTCAGTAGATTTTGTCTATCTGTAGCTCAGCTTAGGTAGACCCCTTCTCAGCGACTCCTGGCCTCATCTCAGCAGTTCAGCTGAGATAGTGAACTCGTCTCATCAGTTCAGATAGTGAACCACCAACAATATTCCAATTCTTACAATATCTAAGCCCTGCACAGTCATGATACAAAATGGGGTTTATCAAATACAATATGTACTTAGCATTGTGAGTGGCGCCTCTTCAAATCAAGGGAACATTGAGGGCAATATTCCCAACATATTCCCCTAGAACCCTCTATCTATTGCACATGGACCTATTTGGTCC
This sequence comes from Dactylorhiza incarnata, assembly GCA_033032865.1. Taxonomy (NCBI): domain Eukaryota; kingdom Viridiplantae; phylum Streptophyta; class Magnoliopsida; order Asparagales; family Orchidaceae; genus Dactylorhiza; species Dactylorhiza incarnata. The sequence continues at coordinate 2,776,999 of JAWHQI010000067.1, forward strand.
TATCTCCACTCAAAGCTTAGCGGGCAAGTCCTATACATTAGTCATTGTACATGATTTTTCTAGATTCAGCTAGGTGTTCTTTCTAAAAGCTAAATCAGACACCTTCAAGATCCTCTGAAGATTCATTAGACAGATTCAATCTAAATTCAATTCTCAAGTTTCTGTGATCAGAAGTGATCATGGCACTGAGTTTGAAAAAAAGTTATTTTGTAGATTCTGTGAGGATGAAGGGATAATACAAAGCTTTTCAGCTCCTAGAACCCTCCAACAAAATGGGGTGGCTGAAAGGAAAAATATTGAATCAAGAAGGACATTATTGGCTGAATCCAATTTGCCAAAGTTCTTTTGGGCTGAGGCAGTGAATATTGCCAATTATGGTCTAAATAGAAGTCTCGTCCATAAAACTAAGTTGAAGACTCCATATAAGTTGTTGAAGGGAAAGACACCTATAGTCACAGACTTTAGAAATTTTGGGTGTACTTGTTTCATTCTGAACAATGGAAATAATCATCTTGCCAAATTTGACAAGAAGGTTGATGATGGAATATTCTTGGGATACTCCTCATCAAGCAAGGCCTATAAGTGTTATAATAAGTGCTCTCTCAAAATTGAGGAGTCAATGCATGTTGTATTTGATGAAACTAACATGTTCTCCAAGGGGAAGGAAACTTCCACCAATACTATGTTACAGGAAGAAGACCAACTTGCAGATCAAGTGGAAAAACTCAGCGTCATGGATCACCCATCAGATTGCCAAGACAAGGGCAAACATAAAGCTGACAATGATTCAGATGAAGGCTCTGCTGAAAATGAGGATGACAATGGAGCACCATCTCTACCAAACACAGAGGTCATTCTAATAAATGAAAATGGTGCTCCCACAGTCAATGAGCAAGAAGAAATTCATGAGTAGGTAAATCCACTGATCAACTCCACCAGAGAAAGGATGACCCTAAAGGATTACCCTCCAAATCAGGTTATATGAGATTCGATAGTTGGATTAAAGACAAGGAACCATATAATAAATGAACCTATGCTGCAATGCTTTCTCTCTCATTATGAGCCTAAGAAATTTGAAGAAGTAGATAGTGACCCTCACTGGATTGCAGCCATGCAAGAGGAGCTAGCTCAGTTTGAAAGGAATAAGGTCTGGACCTTAGTTGAGAGACCAAGAAATTACCCAATAATTGGAACCAAATGGGTATACAAAAACAAGATGGACTCAACGGGAGTCATTTTCAGAAACAAGGCAAGGCTTGTTGCTCAAGGATATAGGCAAGAAGATGGAATTGGCTTCAACCAGACATTTGTCCCAATGGCAAGGCTGGAAGCAATCAGAATGTTTCTTGCTTATGCTGCATATATGAAAATAAAAGTCTATCAGATGGATGTGAATAGTGCATTCCTAAATGGAACTATTCAGGAAGAAGTATATGTGGAGCAGCTCCCCCCCCCCCCCCCCCCAGGTTTTGTCAATCCATCTTACCCCTCTTCTGTTTATAGATTAGATAAAACACTATATGGTCTCAAGCAAGCTCCAAGAGCTTGGTATGAGACCTTATCCACTTTTCTCTTAGAACACTCTTTCGTAAGAGGCAAGGTGGATAAAACACTTTTCACTAGAGCACATAAAAATCAGCCACTCTTTGTACAAATATATGCAGATGATATCATATTTGGCTCAACCGATCAAAAACCTTTCAAAAGGTTTGCTGACCTAATGCAGTCTAGATTTGAGATGAGTAGCATGGGGGGAACTATCCTATTTTCTTGGTCTCCAAGTAAAGCAAATTCCAGATGGCATTTTCATATCTCAATACAAATATACCAGAGAACTTACGGAGCCTTTGTAATGATAACCCCCATGGCTACCAATACTATTCTTGATGGAGATGAGAAGGGTAAGTCCTTTGATCAGAAAACTTACAGAGCAGCCATTGGCTCACTCCTCTATCTGACAGCTAGTGGACAATATATCATGTTTGCTACATGTATATGTGCTAGATTTTAGGTTGACCATAAGGAATCTCACATGAGCTCTGTGAAAAGAATACTAAGATATCTAAAGGGTACACCTAAACTTGGCTTATGGTATCCTGTAGAATCTGGGTTTGATTTAGTAGGCTACTCAGATGCAGACTATGCTGGATGTAGGCTTGATAGAAAAAGAACCTTAGGAACCTGTGAATTCTTGGGTGCTAGAATGATCTCCTAGTTTAGCAAGAAGCAAACCTCAGTCTCCACTTCTACAGCTAAAGCTGAGTATATAGCTGTAGGAAGCTGCTGCTCACAAATATTGTGGATGCAGAATCAGTTGTTAGATTACAACTTCCATCTTGAGAACTCCACAATATTCTGTGACAGCTCTAGTGCTATTTCTATAGCTTCCAATCTTGTTCTTCACAACAGAAATAAGCACATGGAGATAAGGAACCACTTTCTCAGGGATAATGTATAGAAGGGTAAGATCAATCTTCAATACATTTCCACTGATAATCAAAGGGCTGATATATTCACTAAGCCACTTGATGAAAGCAAGCCCAATTTCTTCATCAATGCACTAGGAATGCTTGATGGAGCTGTTTAGGTCACATATATTATGTAACAAAACCTAATTTACATAGAAAGGTATTGCTGGGAAAAACAACAATTTTTTTGAGAAAATATAACTGTTCATTCAGAGCTGTGTCGAATACAAATCGACGCACCATCGATTTCTACTCGACGTTAGCTTCTAGAGCTGACTGGGATAGTTCATTTGAATAGCACTTGACGCAGTGCCAAATTCTTATCGACGCTTATGTCGACATCAAAATTGCTGACTAATTTTGAAGCCACGTCGATTTCGACTCAAAGTTACATCGACTTCACACAACGCGCGCAAAAATGAGCCACTTCGACATGTTTTGGCACACTGAATCCACCTCTTGTCGATGTTGCTTCGAATAAAATCCTAAATTGTGATGATTCATCTACTCAAAGCAACTCAGTCAATAGTTTCTATTGTGTTTTTGAATTCTCTCTCTTTATCTCTCCTCCGTTTTCCTCTCTACATCTCTGTTCTTTCTTTCCTGCAGGTACCTACTGGTCATCAATGGCTTCTCCCCAAGATCAAAGATACATTGTTAAAGCAGTTAATCTAGCCCTAGAAACACTATTATCTTAGTTCAGCTCTCTATTTCTTGAATTATCAGAGAATTGCTACCGGCAACTGTGTGCCCAACATAGAAGGTTACAGAATCTCACTGCTCAAGAAAAGGCCCTTGAAAAGGAAGTGAGTCTATTAGTGATACCTACTTATATATTTATATCCCTTTTCAACGATATAAAGCAGGAGGAGAACTGTGTTAGTAGGCCCCCTCCAGACTCAATATATAAAGCAAATCTGACCTCTCCCTATGTGTCAGAAGGAGAGCCAACTATCTCCACCAGGTTTTTTCTGCTACCTGAATCATCCTCCCATCCCAGAACCCTGCCTTCAATCCAGGGGGAGCCATCATAACAGGGGGAGGGTGATCTCTTCTTAGATGATAATGACTACTAGAAAATTCTGAAGGGGTACTCAGAATGGGATGATTCACCCATTCCTGAGATACCAGATTTCATGCCTTATTCTGATGAATCAACAACAACACCATCTTCAGTCAAGCCTGACTTTGCTCTTGAACCTACTTCCCCCTCTCCAACACCAGCTCAACTCTCTCCTGATCCTACTCCAACACCAGCTCAATTAGCTCCTGCTTCTACTCCAGCACTCATTCCAATAGTCACAGCACCATCCTCTAGAGGAAGACCTCCATTCAGAGGAAGGGGACATGGAAGAAACTATAGAGGAAGGAGAAGAGACTTAAGAGGAAGGGGATATGGAAGGGACATACCTATATGGGAAAGGTATACAAAAGAACAAAGAAAGCAGTTCAAGAAGGACAAATCTTATTTCAAAACTTATGAGAAGGTTGAAATTCCTGAAAATACAATGAAGGTATATGATGACCCAAAGCTTGACAAAGTCCTAGATGAAATTAGAAGAAGGAATCAAGATGAATTTGACGCATCTCAAAAAAAATTGGAAGAAAAGAAAAGGTTATTCATTGAAAGGCTGAACAAGGGTAAAGAGGCCGTAGAAAAAGAACAATTAGAAGAGTCAATCAAGATTCCCAGCACTCTGTTTGATCAATCTAAATATACTGCAAAGAACCCTCAGGCTAAACTCCTGGATGGGAAAGGTCAAAAGGACACAAGGGGTCTTGGAGTTAGTCAAGACTTAGAAGACCTGCCATATTAAAAGAAGAGAAATATCACATTTAAAACAACTCCAATTCCAGCCATTCATTCATCAGTCAATCTTCATAGTACCAGATCCTGATGCAAAAGAGCTAGACCTAGAAGAAATCAACTTGATGTCTGCTAAAGTCATCAGTATGCGATCCAAGCTTAGTGATGTCTATCCTGAAGCAAAAGCTGACATGGAGAAGCTTTTCAAAGGATATGACAAAATCCAGAAGAATGCAGAAAATGTTATTCCTACAAACTTCAAGTAAGTGGAAAGAAAGTTTAGAAAGGTCTATGAGGCCTTATCTACTTTTATCAAAAAGAGAAAGTAGATCATTTCATGGGTAACTAACTTTGATAAAGAATTATCTAGATTAATCAAAAGTTTTCAGTTTACCAGTCCATTTTGTGTCTTTATATATTTGTTTGTACTCTGCTTATTTAACAACATGTTTGAAATCACTTAAATTATTTGTAAAATTTATTAAGATAAATAGGGGGAGATTGTTGGGAAAAATACCCTTGTGATTTATCTTACAATTTATCTTAAAGTGATTTCATAATCTAGGATGTGTTACCCATGTTGTATAGAAAGGGTAAATTGGTCATTAGATATCCTAGGATATCACACTTACACTAGAGTGTCAAGAACAATCCAAATTAAGCACAAAATTTAGTTGAGTTAAAATTTCGTCGAATAGAAGTCGACGCAACTTTGACTAAAAGTCAAAGTAACTTCGAATAAAAGTAGAAGTAACTCAGACTGAAGTCAAAGTATAGTTGAAGTCGACGCAACGTCGAGATGTACTCAACACAGATGACAGAGCTTGTCAAAGCAATATCAGAAGTCGACGTAACTTCGACAAGAATTCGATGCAGAAGATGAAGTTCAAAGTTCAAGACTTCAACTCGACGGATGTTGGGGAAATGATTTCTCTTAACCCCTAGAAATGAGTTAAAGAAAGAGTTTTATGAATGAAAAACAAGACTAAGTAAATATGCGTCGAATTGTATTCGACGCAACGTCGAAGTGTAGTCGACGTTTTCTTCAGGTTATGTCGAAGTAACTTTAGGAAGATTTCGACGTATGTGTTGTCGACGCTACTCTGATTTCTAGTCGACGCATATAGAGAAGTCGACGCACCTTAGTCGACGCACCTTCCTTATTCCTCTCTCGACGTCCAGCCAGGATGAATTTGATGCTTACGTCGAATAGTATTCGACGCACGTCGATTTATATGACAGATTTAAATATGCGCCAGATCTCTTTCCTTCTTTCAGTAGATCTAATTTATATGGAATAATGTTAATATTTTATAGCCGTTCTGAATCATTCCTTCCTTCTATTTGATTCTTGGCTAATCTGATAAAACTCATTATGGATATTATTTGAATTTGGAATGAATTCTTTCCTTCTATTGGTATGCTAATTATAAAAACATTTCTATTTTTCAAATTCTCTGACTGCTAATTAATTATCCTCCTATAGCATTATTTTAAATACACAACGCTATAAATAAAGAGGAGGTCGACAGAAAAGAAAAAGAGTCGAGTGATCTACCACATACATTTTGAAATAGAGGAAAACCTCCCAAGAGAAAAGAGAGAAATTGAGAAAAAGCTCTGCAGCAATATTCAACCATTTCTTCTTCTGCTTCTGAAATCTCACTGCTGCAAAATCTGATTGCTCTCACTAAAAGAGAGAAAGGCTACAAATCTTCTTCTCTCTATACAAGAAAGATTTAATTCACTTCTTGTGCTTCCAATCTTCTTGCTAGGAAGAAGATTCATTATTGTTTCTTTCTTTCTTACTTAAATATTGTAAAAGAGTTTTTAGAATCTCTCTTCAAAAAATTCAGTGTACTGGTTCTAAGAGTCTCCTTGTCAAAAGACTCAGTTGGTTCTAAGAGTCTCCTTGTCAAAAGACTCAGGGTGGTTCTAAGAGTCTCCTTATCAAAAGACTCAGTGCAAGATAGTGAATTCCTACCAAGGGGGTAGAAGAGTGGACTACCCAAAGTTTGGGGAACCACTATATTTTCTTGTGTTGTGCTGTGATTTTCTCTCTTGCATTTACTTTAATTACTTGTCTAATTCTTGTTGGTGTGTGGGAAGCTCTAATCTGTGATCATACACATATATATATATTAACTTAGCACAAAATATTTTAAATCTCTATTCACCCCCCCTCTAGAGAATTCTAGTGAGGTTAACTGTGCACTTTCAATTGGTATCAGAGCTAGTTGATCTAAAAAGGATAACTCCTTGATCAAAAGATTCTACCTCTTATATATATATATATCTTCAAAACTATTTTTCACGTGGCACAAATCAAAGATTATGCTTCCACCAGACCACCAATGTGCAATCTTGAAAAGTTTGCAGTTTGGAAAACAAGAATCAGAATCTATATGAATTCCATTGATGCTGACTTGTTCAATATTACTGTAACAGGTCCCCCAAAGCCTTACAGAAAGGATGCAAATGGCAACATCACACAAACACTTGTTCCAAGATCTGAATGGACAGAAGATGAGAAGAAGGCAAGAACTCATGATCTAAAGGCCATGAACATACTTGTCTCAACTCTCTCAGATGACATCTTTCAAAAGGTTGTTGACTGTGAATCATCCAAAGAAATTTGGGATGCCCTCACAAAGATGGTGGAAGGAAGTGCTGATGAAAAGAAAGACAAGAAGGCCCTATTGATCTCTCAATATGAGAACTTTCAAAAGAAGGCTGAAGAAAGCATCTCTGAAATGTATGACAGATTCAGTCTGATCATTAATCAACTAAGAGACTTGGATAGAGAAATCTCTCTCACTGAGATTAATGACAAATTGCTAATGAGTCTCCCTAGTTCATGGGACTCAAGAATATGGGCAATAAGAGACACAAGAGGACAAAAAGAGATCTCAACAGATGCTCTCTTAGGAAAACTCAGATCCTATGAGCAATTGCTGAAAACTAGAGAAGAGAAGGAAAGAAGAGAAAACACCTCAACTTCCTCAAAAGACAGGAACATTGCCTTAAAGGCAACAGAAGAAGGGACTCCTGTCACTGAAGAAGAACTATTCAGTTTCCTAGCAAGAAGATTTAAGAGATGGGTCAAGACTGATGGATCAAAAAGGAGGGAGTCAAAACCAAGGTATGACAAAACCCCCACTAAAGAAATTATTTGCTATTCTTGCAGGAAACCTGGACACATTGCCCCAGAATGTCCAGAGAATGCTGAAACAGGAAAGGATCTGAAAAAGAAAGATCTGAAGAAAAAGGGGAAGAAGAAAGAAAGAGGCTTCATTGCAGAAGTCTGGAGTGAAACAAACTCTGAGGATAGTTCACCCTCTAAGAGTGATAATGAAGAATCTAGGCAAGAAGACCTATGCTTGATGGCCTTTGAAGACTCAAAGAATGATGATAAATCATGGAGTGAAACAGGATCAGAAGAAAGCATATCTTCTGATGATGAAAAAGAAAAGAACCTCATTCTCATTGAGGAATCTGAGGATGAGGATGAGGTAAGCATGTTTGATGAAATATATTTTCAATGTGATGACTTTAAAAATGATTTTATGGGAATGTACATAGATCAACTAAAAACAAAACAAGAAATCAAAGATCTAAAAGAACAAATTAACATGGTTAAGAACCAAAGTGATAAAGAGAAAATATGCTCAAAAGATTATGCACTAAAAGCTAAAGAAATAGAAAGGGCTAAAATATAAAACCAGTTCCTTAAAGATAAGGTAATCCAGGCAAAGGCCTTTGAAGAATCAATAAAAATGAGAAGCCAAACTCTTAAGGAAATCACTGAAAAACAAAAACTAAGACACAAGAATCTTGGGCTTGGGGCTGATCCCTTAATCAGCCTAATTCCATCCAACAAACCTGCTTGGATGAGCCCTGTAAAATTCACTAAACCTGTTAATTTGTTAAACCCAGAAAAAGACCCACAGGAAGAAAATTCCTTCAAAGAAATAAAAGAATTGGATGAAACATCTTATTATTCAGCTGATGACTCACAAACTTCATCTGAAGAAACAATCAATCCGAGAAAAACAACACATAAAGGAGTAAAAACAGAGAAAGGCAAAATGAAAATTTGTGAAGGCACAGATGCGTCGACTTCATATCGACGCATGCACGATAGTGCGTCGACTTCTACTCAACGCAATCTTTTAGATGCTTCGATCTCTTCTAGATGGCTGAACAAAAGCACGTCGACTTCCAATCGACGCAACTTTTTTTATGCGTCGAAATCAGATCGACGCCATCTGGAGAAAGCGCCGAATACAAATTGACGCGACTATCAACATGCGTCGAATGGATATCGACGCACAAAAGTTCAGAGCAACTTAAATACCTTTCATCCAAAAACCTTTCACCCTAACCTCCATTCAGGACCCATTCATCCTGATCATGATCAACATCTCTATTCTAACCAAAATTTCTACCCAAAACTTAGTAAACAAAATTCTCATCCTAATTTTTTTTATAACCATAGTTTCTATCCAAAACTAAACTTCCATCCTAAACAAAGATTCTATCAAAATCAAGACTCTTATTCTAATCAATACCACCATCCCTATCTAAACTCAAACTTTCAAAATCTCAAAATACTCAAATGTTGTATATGCAACAAAAATGGCCACCTTGCCAAACAATGTTGGTATAATCAATCAAACTATCTGTAAAATCTAGTCCTAGGTTGACTTAGAAAACTTTAGGATTAGGAAGAGACAACAAGAAATAAGAATATAGAGTGGTTCTGAAAACCCAAAAGTCACGTCGACTTCTAATCGACGCACCGTCGATGACTCAGATCAACAGGTGTAATCGACGCATGCGTCGACTACTATCGACGCATACGTCGATAGGAAACCCTATCATACCAAATCGGACCATATCGACGTTCACGTCGAATTCCACTCCTCGTAACGTCGACTTCATGATAAAGAGCGACAACATTAGAATATTTTCGGTCACATCCACTGGAGTACCGAAAAAGCCTCGAATTGAGCCCTGTCTCGACGTTTCACCTGACTTAAAAAGACTCTTCAGAAACCTCCACTACTCTGCATCTTTTATCCTCCGTGCTCCTTTGTCCAGCTGATTCTTCTTGCTCCTCTCTCACTGATCTTCAATGGCTCCCAAAATAAATTCTGGGTTCGACATCGATCTCGAATCTTTCCAAGCAGCAGCAGAGAACTATAAAAGCATCATTGCTCTCTTCACTGAAGCAGGACTGAACAAGCTCATCTCCACTAGGTGCAAGCTCCTGGAAACTGAGCTCACTGAGCACATAACTCATGTTCAGATTTCTGAACAAGGAGAAATCCAAGGAACACTCTATGAGACACTAGTCTCAATCTCACCAGGCCACATTAGGGCCACCTTTGACCTCCCATCAGGTATATCCTAATGTCATCTTCATTTCAATAAAATAGGAAAAGAAAATGAGCCTCTCATGAATGACTCAACTAGTATAAATTATTCTCCTATTAGGTGATGAATCCATTGAACTCACACCTGATGAAGTCAAGCATTTACTTACCACCATGAAATTCTCAAAAGATAGACCAATCCATCTGAAAAAGGTAGACTTTTCTGATGAATATAGGCTGCTGGCTGATATAGTAGGGAAAGTTCTACTGTGCAAGATCTCAGCACATGATGCAGTACCAAAACAACAACTGAACATCATGGGGGCCCTTGTGTTGAAGAAGAAGGTAGACTGGGCCACATGGCTACTCAAGATGATAGGCTCTAAATACTCTCACAAAGAGAATGCCTACATGAGAATGATGAGTCAAGTACTGTTCCATTCCTTCCCTGACCTATGTAGGTCAAAAGGAATTCCCATCCCTCCAGGAAAAAGGATGTCCATAGCCCTATTTTCTAAATGGGCCAGGCAAATCCCTAAGCCTGGTTCCATTCCTGAAAGGACTCCATCTCCTCCTATCTCTCCTGCTCATCCTACTCCTCCTCCTCCTTCTCAAACAGTCACATCTTCTGTACCTTCTTCATCCACACAAATACCATCTCAACCACATGCCCAAGTCTCATCTATTCCTCCACCTCCTCCATCAAATATACCTCCTCAAGATGATAGAATCCCCTCTCCACATTCATCATCTCCTCACTCTCCACCATCTGCATCCACTGAGGCTCTACTCACTCAGTGCATCCAATCTGCAGCTCAAAAATTCCAGGCAATGCTAGATGAGCATTGCTCCCAGATTCATTCCTCCGTCCTTCACATGCACACCCAAATAGATGGGGTCAGTGCCTCGGTGCAAGATCTAAAGTCATCTCTCTCTTCCTCTAGAGTGACTAGGTCTTTCTTAACCTCCTTGGCCAAGAAGGTCAAGAAGGGGGAGAATCTAGATGAAGATCAGCTCTCCAATCCTAAATCTCCTTCTCACAAATCCCTTCCTACCTCAAAAACTGACAGTCTAGCACTGCTCAAAACCCTTGGGAATGAGATAGTACCTGAGCTCCATATTGATGAACAAACAATAGAGATACTCAACATAGCAAGAGATGCTGCAAATCAAATGACACCACTACAGGGGGAAGGAAGCAGAGCAGTGAATGAGGCTGAAAATGAAGCTGGTACAAATCTAGATGGAAATGAACCAGCTGATGGAACTGAGAAAGGAAATGAAGCTGATACTGGAAAAGAAAAAGAGACAGATATTCTGTTGGCTGAAGAAGAAGAAATAAAAGGAGCTCTATCCCAGGGGGAGCTACCTGCTCAGGGGGAGCTAAATGAACTTCTTACAAGTGGGAAAGAGAAATCCTCCTCTCCTCAAACATTAGTATTCAAGAGAAAAAGAAAGACTCCTCTTACCCCACCTGAGTAGTATTTGAAAACATTGCTGATATATCTCATCCTATAGTTGAAAATGAATTGGTATGAAAATGAAATCTGTTTATATGATTCTGGAATATTTGATCTCCTTATCTAAATTTCACTTTTTTAAGTGACATACTTCTTATGCTAATACAATTTCTCTCTAAATAGGGTTAAGACAAATAGGGGGAGATTGTTGGGGAAATGATTTCTCTTAACCCCTAGAAATGAGTTAAAGAAAGAGTTTTATGAATGAAAAACAAGACTAAGTAAATATGCGTCGAATAGTATTCGACGCAACGTCGAAATGTAGTCGACGTTTTCTTCAGGTTATGTCGAAGTAACTTTAGGAAGATTTCGACGTATGTGTTGTCGACGCTACTCTGATTTCTAGTCGACGCATATAGAGAAGTCGACGCACCTTAGTCGACGCACCTTCCTTATTCCTCTCTCGACGTCCAGCCAGGATGAATTCGACGCTTACGTCGAATAGTAATCGACGCACGTCGATTTATATGACAGATTTAAATATGCGCCAGATCTCTTTCCTTCTTTCAGTAGATCTAATTTATATGGAATAATGTTAATATTTTATAGCCGTTCTGAATCATTCCTTCCTTCTATTTGATTCTTGGCTAATCTGATAAAACTCATTATGGATATTATTTGAATTTGGAATGAATTCTTTCCTTCTATTGGTATGCTAATTATAGAAACATTTCTATTTTTCAAATTCTCTGACTGCTAATTAATTATCCTCCTATAGCATTATTTTAAATACACAGAGCTATAAATAAAGAGGAGGTCGGCAGAAAAGAAAAAGAGTCGAGTGATCTACCACATACATTTTGAAATAGAGGAAAACCTCCCAAGAGAAAAGAGAGAAATTGAGAAAAAGCTCTGCAGCAATATTCAACCATTTCTTCTTCTGCTTCTGAAATCTCACTGCTACAAAATCTGATTGCTCTCACTAAAAGAGAGAAAGGCTACAAATCTTCTTCTCTCTATAGAAGAAAGATTTAATTCACTTCTTGTGCTTCCAATCTTCTTGCTAGGAAGAAGATTCATTATTGTTTCTTTCTTTCTTTCTTTCTTACTTAAATATTGTAAAAGAGTTTTTAGAATCTCTCTTCAAAAAATTCAGTGTACTGGTTCTAAGAGTCTCCTTGTCAAAAGACTCAGTTGGTTCTAAGAGTCTCCTTGTCAAAAGACTCAGGGTGGTTCTAAGAGTCTCCTTATCAAAAGACTCAGTGCAAGATAGTGAATTCCTACCAAGGGGGTAGAAGAGTGGACTACCCAAAGTTTGGGGAACCACTATATTTTCTTGTGTTGTACTGTGATTTTCTCTCTTGCATTTACTTTAATTACTTGTCTAATTCTTGTTGGTGTGTGGGAAGCTCTAATCTGTGATCATATACATATATATATATATTAACTTAGCACAAAATATTTTAAATCTCTATTCACCCCCCCCCCCCTCTAGAGAATTCTAGTGAGGTTAACTGTGCACTTTCAACGGATACAGGAAATACAAACACTGTTACTGCTTCTTCTTCTCTCTTACAGCAGGAAGCTATCAAGAGTACAGAGATTATCAGGATCACAAGCAAAATAACTCTTGCATTATTCTCTATCTTAAGCAAGAGTTAATCTTATACAGATCCTAAAGAACTTTAAGTGAGAACATCCTGAGTGATAGCTGAAGACGGATTCAAATAGAAGAATCTTATTCTTTCTTCTTCTTCTTCTCTTTTATTCTCATTTCTTTTATTGTAACTGAGTAAAGAGTCCTAAGAATCCCTCTCCAAAGGATTCAGTTGGATCGAAGAGTCTCCTTATCAAAAGACTCAGTGTTTCTAAGAGTCTCCTTATCAAAAGACTCTGTTGTTGGTTCTAGGAGTTCCTTTGTCAAAAGACTCTGTTAGTGGTTCTAAGAGTATCCTTATCAAAAGACTCAGTGAGTGGTTCTAAGAGTCTCCTTATCAAAAGACTCAGGAACTTATAGTGCGTTCCTACCAAGGAGGTAGAAGAGTGGAGTACCCATATTTTGGGGAACCACTATAAAACTTGTCTCTTCTGTGTCTTGCTTTTCTGTGTTGTCCGATTAATTATTTCTGCAATCTGTGTTTATATTATACTGGATCGGATTTGTTGATTGCATAGTTGTTAGAAGTCTTATTGTGTGTGAATATTTTGTATAAAAGTTTAAATCTCTATTTACCCCCATAGAGAATACTGAGAGTTTACACTGTGCACTTTCAACTGCCCACAATGTTCTAGATTTGGATAAGTCCCCAAGTCAATGCTAAGTATAACTTGTATTTGATGTGCATTTGATGTTACATGAGCAGGTTAGAACATCATACATACTAAGCATAATATATAAGGATCAAGCAAAAATATCTAAGGCAAATAACATCATGTCAACAAGATACACACGACAATATCACTGGGATTACTCGCAGGAGACAACAGAATGAATGCCATTAATCGTCGTGACAGTAAGGATAATACGATGATATTGTTGTGTCAACAAAGTACACATGATGATATCATTGTGTAAACAAGAAGAATCAATCAAGTCTCAGTATCGTCATGTCAACAAGTATCACACGACGATATCGTTGATAAGTCTGGCATGTTGAAGCTCTTCATAAATCTTAAGTAAAATGTCTGTCTAAGAAGATGCATCATCGTAAAGAAGTAGAGTCATCTTGAAGACTAAGTCAGGGATCGTGGGGAGTGTTTGGAGCTGAAGCATTAGTCAAAATGATCTCGATGATATCGGGGAGAAGACCTCAGGCTGGCAAGATGATCTCGATGATATTGACAAGAAGACCTCATGTCATCATGACAGTATATATATAGTTGAGATAATTCATATCGTCGTAATATCCTTCTCAGGAGAAGAGCAAAGAAGACTTGAAGAAATGTCTAAGTCCCAAATGGATAGCTGAGACAGCAAGTTCTATCGTCGAGATGGTGGTCATATCGTCGAGACGGACTGAGATTTTTCGAAACGCGCTGTCTGTATTTAATGCCACCGTCAAGGGGACCAATCAATGGATGTCGTTAAGGAATGTGATTCTGACAATAATGAAAGCACAACATAGACTGTTAGAGGGCCTTGTCATATACAAAGACAAGATGTATGCCCTAATAAAATAGAGAAATATAGAACTAAGAATCAGAACACAGAATGGCTGTAAGAAAGAAGGAAGAGTTTTCTCGTGAACAATACGATATTGCCTTCAGTTCTCCAAATTTCAGTCAAGCACCATCGACCAATAAGCATTATTCCAGAAAGAAGGGATAAGACAGAAGAGAAGCATGTGTGCATCAATAATATCATTAATGCCTTCTCTTCAAGTTCAGAAGCCATCGTCATCAGGCTTCAGAAGAACTCTCTAGATCTGTGTAGAGTACTCTGTTATTTTATAACACAATACTTTTTCTGTAGGAACTCTTGCAGATCTGAGTTGTAGGGCCTTTGTGCCTGAGTTGTATGGTTCATGGAACCTGAGGTAGGATCCTTGAAGGATCTGAGTTGTAGGGCCCCTGTGCCTGAGTTGTACTATTTCTTGTAGTTCTGAGTTGTAGGGCCTTTGTGCCTTAGTTGTGGGGTTCCTCGAACCTAAGGTAGGATCCTTAAAGGATCTGAGTTGTAGGGAATGAGTGCCTGAGCCGTAGGGCCTGTGTGCCTGAGTTGTAGAGTCATTGCTGAAGATCTAAGTTTTGGTGGAGATTGCCGATTCTAGCACACTGCTAGATAGGCGCAGAGGGAAAGTGAATGTACCCTTAACTGGGGAACTGATGCGATAATTTCGGCAAGTGCACCGGTCGCGCAAGTAATAATAATGGGGAAAATCCCCGAGTGTCGGTCTCTTGAGGAACACAGTAAGGTGGAGTTAGGTTTCGAGGAAGGACTTGAGATCGAAGTCCTTGGTCGGTGTTCAATGGATAGTTGGTTTGGTTTGCGAATAATAAAATAAAATATTATAACTACTCCTATGCAGTGCCGCTATGCAATGCTTCGCTTGGAGGGATGGAGACTAGGCAGGCCTTGAGCAGGCTGCGTCACAAGGGCGGATGAACGAGTAGGCAAGCGGAATGAGGGTCGCAAGCACCTCTTCGACAAGCACGCCACTAGCAATTGCTAGTGCGGCACCGGACACGGTGGTGGGCGGAAAATCAATGGGGGCGCACCTCATTAACACAAATGAACAAATTGATTCCATAAACATGAAATAAACAATACTAAACATGGTTCATAGCGTTCATCATCTAGATAAAGAGATTACAACAAATACAACCACACAAGTAGAAGAAAAAGGGCAAGAGATACGACCGAATCCGGAGTCTCGTTGTAGATTCACGGTAGGAAGCACCGGGGTGTCAATCCGCGTCCTAGCTCGGTCCCAACTGCGTCCAGGGTAGAGGAGGGCTGTCACCCCTCCCAATGGACCCGTCTTCTCCAGCGATTTACCATCCGGCCACGTCTAATGCGAAGAACTTCTTCCTTAGCGATCAAAATGAGTGTAGAATCCCTTCCTTTAAGCCCTTGGATGATGGAGGAGGCTTAGGGGGTGAAAAACCTCTGGAAATGATGAAAACGGCAGATTGAACGGAGTTCCCCGGCGTAATCCCGACCTAATTCGCAAACAGGTCATTATATAGGCGCTGAATTAAACAGTGCGCACGGTCATTGGCGCACGACCAGTGGTCGTGCGCACTAGAATCCTGTGATCGTGCGCACTGCCTGGGCAGAACCTGCAAGATACGAAATTTATAAAATATAATGTTCGCACGACCGGTGGCGCACGACCGGTGGTCGTGCGCACTATCGTCGGTGGTTGTGCGCACTGGTCGAGACAGAACTCATAAAATTAATGATAAGTGCGCACGAACAGTGGCGCACGACCGTGCGCACTATCGTAGATGCTCGTGCGCACTGCACCAAACAGAACTCATGAAAAAAAGGGTTAAGTGCACACGATCAGTGGCGCACGACCAGTGGTCGTGCGCAATAGAACCGGTGATCGTGCGCAGTTTTCCTGTGCAGAATTGCACCGGGAACACCTGCACGACTCCTATTCCAGCACAACCACGAATCTAGCCACTGAAAGTGGCACCTAACGGAGCATGAACACTACTAATGAAGAAAAGCATGAAATCACACCAAAATGGGCCTAGAAGTGCACCTAGCATGGAATATCAAATATAAACTATAACAAGGCTAAAGTGCGGTGAAAAGACTGAATAAAGGCCTAGATGAGTCCATAAAAGTGTATATGATCAGGACTCATCACACCCCCAGACTTAACTGTTTGCGCGTCCCGAGCAAACGAATCCGGCGGAGTGTGAAAAAGATAGTTAACATAGAGAATTACACAAGGGGGTACGGTGCGAAGCAACATACGCATGCGAGTAGAGATTCTAGTAGAAGGAGATTCTAACTATGCTAACTAATTTACATAAGTATTAAAGCATAAGTAAAGATTTAGTTATACTCAGTTGGTGAATTATGAAGAATTTGAACGATCATGCCCGGTATGAAAGTGACGAGACACTGAGGCGGGCGTTGCACAAGATCGGGTCTTAGGAATAACTCCGCTGAAATTCATCAACGTCGTGAACCATACGCTCGCCCGGTCACACTCTCTCCACGGCGCTAGCAAAATCGCAAGTCAAATCAATAGGACTTATAGGATTAAGTTGGGGCTTAGGTTACGGTATGGTATTCAAATTTAAACACGACGGCTACGCAACCCAAGTGAGCTAACGGAACGCTGCACCACACAAGACCAACAAACTATGCTCGTGTGACACACCCCCAGACTTATCATGAAAACCAGGTGTGCACACAGCCTACTTCACAAATACCAACAGATTTTCTATTTAGCTCGGAAGGATTTCTTTTCAATATACTCTCTTTTTTTCTAGATTTTTTTTTCTTTTAACATACTTTGCTTCTATTATGTATCCTCCGGTTGGTTCAAAATCAGCAAATAGACTTTATTTCCCCTTCATAACACAACGATTCCAAACATCACACAAATTGAGAATTATGAGCGTAGTTAAAAAGCAATTTGGTTGCGGGTGTAGGATAAGCTTCGGGCTTTGGTGGATGAAGAGGAGCTGAACAAAGGAATGGTAGGCACAAATTTGGCTTGCAAAGGTGAACAAAAAGGACATGGAATAACAAAGCTCAAACTAGCCAAAGGATGGCCTACATCATGTTTAACTCGACGAGTCGCTCTCACCCATGCTTCAAGAGTCGCTTGGGGAAAGTTCTTAGCCCACGAGAAAGGTAAACCTTCCTCCCGACTCGAGCAACACACGACTAGCACTCGTACACACAAAACACCGGGTTATCGTCAATTTCATTCAAATTCACCACTTGAGTATAATAAATCTAAATTTACGCAAAAATACTAAACATAAATTAGATGCATAGAGACAATCTAGTTCTACTCAAGTTCTACCATATCATGCGAAGTGACTAGAACACTACACGAGTCAACATCGCACTCCAAATAATAATTCCTAAGTTAACAACCTATTTCACATTCCAACCAAAATAGTTTAACCGGAACAACAACAAAAAGATAAGCGCGCACTCAAGTGGGTGAAGTGGTGTGTGAAGCATGGAAACAATGATAATGACAAGGATACAAAAGAAACAAACTTCTAGTATGCAGTGCAACTCGTGCACAGTGAATGACAACATACGCTCCCCCAGACTTAGTCTAAACAATACATCTAGAAATTGGAAGCTAAAAGAGGGGAGGAAGTGTTACCCAATGCTCAGAATTGAGCATACCAGACGATTGGCGTTTACGATCAAGAGCAGCCCGCAACATCCGCCATTATAAGGAACAAAGACCACCTGAAAGTGACACACTAGAAACAGCAAAAATAGTAAAAACAGAACTAAACATGTGAGAGCACTAATAATCAAGAAATCTGGGTTATCACCCATGGAAGTGAACCTGTTCCTGCAATTAAAATTAAGCACTCGCACACATAATAAAGGGAACAAATTATGCTGAATTCATAAAACTATGCCCAGAAGAGCATCCAAAAGCAAAATGTTATTATTACAATTAACAAAAGAGAATAAGTTCGAGCGACTCAACAAAAGACCGAAACAGCAGCAAGAAAAAAAAAATAACAAGGCTTAGAATAGCTCGCACACAGGGAGAAAGATCACTCGTCGTCGTTGTCGCTATCTAGAACAACAACGGACGGCGGAGGTCTAGAAGATGATGCGGCCCGACCAGGAGGTGGGGGAATATTTAGTCCTCCCCGCAATGTTTGCTGATATACAAAATCCGTCAGCCAATATTGGTTCGCTTCCAAATCGGAGAGGCGCTGATTGAAACTTGGGACCTCCGGCGCTCTTGAAGAACTACCCTCCTCCTTGGCCTCCGCTCCTACTGAAATGAATGACTCCGCGGCTGCGAAAGGGCTATCTCTCGGCGAGTAGTCGGCGGCTCAGCCGTCTCTCCATGCTCCTCGTCGCCTTGCCTCTCCCTTGGCGCATCTCCCGGCATCACGACCACAAAGCGTTTACTACTCTTCTTCCCCACGACCCGCAGTAAATGAAAACTCACCATGGTGGCCCGAGTGATGAAGGAGGGCGCAGTCACCTGCACCATCGGAGGCAGATGACTCCAAACCCCCAGGCTTTTTGCAATGCGGGTAATATAGTAGGCACCACCAATGGCACCAGTGAGACCGTAGGTGGCCTCATGATGGAAGAAGAAAGCTAGCATGTAGCCAAGATGCAAGGGCTGCCGAAATTCCATACTATAAAGGGAGATCAGATCTTGCCACCCCACCACGTTCTGACTGAGGGCACGGGCGACAAGGGAGTGGCTAAGGACATGCTGCAGGAATCGGAGAGCAGGCGCGACGATCCAGGTAGATTTGCTTTTCCTGGCAACATACTCTTCATCACGACCCGTGAGAGCACACCACGCAGCACACGGGGTGACGCCGTCAGGGAAGGAGACATTCAAATCCAGAAAAGGAATCGCCGCAGCCTCGGCTTCAGTGTAGAAGCCAGCATGCACCGCCAACTCCGGCAAGGATAGAGTGAAGACCTTGCCCATCATTCGGAAAGAGCACTTTCCTGGACGTTGACCGGAGGGCAACACATCCCACTCAAACATTGCAAGAAACTCCAAGGTAAGCTCCCGGTAGCCGAGGTCATTGCACTCAAACACCCCACTCCAGTGATCGAATGAATAGCATTGGCGGACGGCCTCTCCCAAATCTCCATTGTCGCCGATGGAATTCAGCTCGTTCCAATCCACTAGACGTTGTGATAGGAATGGCTTCTCCTTGAGAGAGTTGAATCGCCGCGTGTGCGAATCCTTAGAAAATGTAGCCATCCGAGCAAGGATCTGAGCAGGAGAAGCAGAAGGGCGGCCGGAGCGTTGGTAGACGTTGTGGCGATCTCTAGAGCTCATGGTGGTAGGAGGGCAAGGGAAAGAGGAGAATCGGAAGTGGGCTCACCGGAAGGAAGAAGGGCGCACGATCGGCGGCAACCCAGCGGAAACGGCGCACGAACGACGAAAGACGAGAACCCTAGAATGTGCGCATAAGGCTCGGGCGGACGGGCTTTTTATAAAAATCTGGGCCGATCGCACGACCATTGGTCGTGCGCGATAAGTAGTGCGCACGACCAGTGATCGTGCGCCCTAGGAATTTTCCAGGCGGCCAAAATTTTAGTAAAAACTCCATCCACCGTGCAGTTTACGCACAACCAGGAATCAGCACAAGCAACGAGACATTCACAGCCTTAACAATAACTTAACTAAACTAGACGAAATAAAAGTTCAGGAAAAAGAAAGATAACTACTGGGGTTACTGTCATCCCAGCACGACTTATTTGAAAACATAAAGGTTCTAGCTAATGGGCCTATGGAAGAGAAAATGCACAGGTAACTACCCCAATATCCGTTTCGGTTGCGGGTACCGATACGGTGATAGAACAGTCACCCCTCTACCTAAATATAGATACCTGCTCCTCACAGGTGGAGGGTAGAGAATGTAAGAAAAGGAGGAGGCCTGGTCCTCACTCATCTCACAAAACACATCCTTGCCTAGCAAGGTATCGTCAACAGCAAGGTGGCAGGAGGAAAAGGCAATGAGTGGAGCTTCCTCTACGGAGGGAGAATAAACCTCCTCGCATAAGAGGATGCTCGCATCATTGACTTGAGCAAACAGCTCCAAGTCCTCCTGAAGTACCTGTGAAGATTCAACATGCACAGACTCAGATGAAGGAAGGGGATCAAGAAATAAATAAGGCGAAGAACATAAATCATCGTCAATCGGGGGAGTGATCCCGGTCTCACTCCCATCAGGTTGGGGAAGTAAAATAATGTTAGCATTGTCATCAATGCTACAAGATTCGGCGGGATCAATGGTGGCCAGGCTTAGGATTTGGACTTCCTCCACCAGTGTTGAGGAAAACTCCTCTTCACCTAGAAGGTTGTCCTCCTCCATAGGAATAGGCACAACACTCAGATCACCCACCTCATCCTGCGACACATCATCAACAATGTCGTCGGAGATGAGAGTAGTATGCACAACAGGGGGAAGAATCGAATCCACTAGAAGTGGTGGATGCACATGGAGAATAGGCTCAGCAGTGTCGGTGCATAGATCAGCCGCACATCCGGTGACCATGTCCATGCCATACCCTTCAAGATGTGAAGGTGACAAAGACACATAACCGGATGTTGAAGGTGTGCCGCCAGAGTTAGGAGTTGGGACGATACGGATATCCGGTTCGTCATCCTCGTCCAATTGGCGAAGATACTCGGCACAGTCCTTCAAGACATGATCAGTGCTCCGACAAAACCGGCACTGCCTAGCGGGCTTCTTTGGCACAGCGGGTGCTGAAGCCGAAAAGAAGTAAGACGGTAAAGGCTCAGCAGAGTAGCCATAAGACTTACGCGCACCATATGAAGTACCAGACGAAGTCGGTGCTCCATATGCTGGGCTATAAGAATTATGCCTACTATTCTCCGTAGGGCATTCATCACTAGAGTGGGAGGTAGCTCCACACCAACGGCAACGGAAATTAAGATGTGCCCACATAGTGCGAAGATAAAACGATTCAAAAAGAAGAACACTATTGTGCGAAATACTACACCTAACAAAAATTTACTAAAGCAACCTACTATAAAACAAGAAAATGGAATAAAGAGAACAGAAATAAAATAAAAGATGCGATAAACAAATGGAAGGGCTTCTCTCTCAGATTCTCCCTCTCCAGAAAACTCACACGACTGTGTTCCCCGGCAACGGCGCCAAAAACTTGATGCGATAATTTCGGCAAGTGCACCGGTCGTGCAAGTAATAATAATGGGGAAAATCCCCGAGTGTCGGTCTCTTGAGGAACACAGTAAGGTGGAGTTAGGTTTCGAGGAAGGACTTGAGATCGAAGTCCTTGGTCGGTGTTACAATGGATAGTTGGTTTGGTTTGCGAATAATAAAATAAAATATTATAACTACTCCTATGCAGTGCCGCTATGCAATGCTTCGCTTGGCGGGATGGAGACTAGGCAGGCCTTGAGCGCGCTGCGTCGCAAGGGCGGATGAACGAGTAGGCAAGCGGAATGAGGGTCGCAAGCACCTCTTCGACAAGCACGCCACTAGCAATTGCTAGTGCGGCACCGGACACGGTGGTGGGGTGGAAAATCAATGGGGGCGCACCTCATTAACACAAATGAACAAATTGATTCCATAAACATGAAATAAACAATACTAAACATGGTTCATAGCGTTCATCATCTAGATAAAGAGATTACAACAAATACAACCACACAAGTAGAAGAAAAAGGGCAAGAGGTACGACCGAATCC
Organism: Dactylorhiza incarnata; assembly: GCA_033032865.1. Taxonomy (NCBI): domain Eukaryota; kingdom Viridiplantae; phylum Streptophyta; class Magnoliopsida; order Asparagales; family Orchidaceae; genus Dactylorhiza; species Dactylorhiza incarnata. Next base: position 2,799,004 of record JAWHQI010000067.1, read on the forward strand.
GGAGTCTCGTTGTAGATTCACGGTAGGAAGCACCGGGGTGTCAATCCGCGTCCTAGCTCGGTCCCAACTGCGTCCGGGGTAGAGGAGGGCTGTCACCCCTCCCAATGGACCCGTCTTCTCCAGCGATTTACCATCCGGCCACGTCTAATGCGAAGAACTTCTTCCTTAGCGATCAAAATGAGTGTAGAATCCCTTCCTTTAAGCCCTTGGATGATGGAGGAGGCTTAGGGGGTGAAAAACCTCTGGAAATGACGAAAACAGCGGACTGAATGGAGTTCCCCGGCGTAATCCCGACCTAATTCGCAAACAGGTCATTATATAGGCGCTGAATTAAACAGTGCGCACGGTCATTGGCGCACGACCAGTGGTCGTGCGCACTAGAATCCTGTGATCGTGCGCACTGCCTGGGCAGAACCTGCAAGATACGAAATTTATAAAATATAATGTTCGCACGACCGGTGGCGCACGACCAGTGGTCGTGCGCACTATCGTTGGTGGTCGTGCGCACTGGTCGAGACAGAACTCATAAAATTAATGATAAGTGCGCACGAACAGTGGCGCACGACCGGTGGTCGTGCGCACTATCGTAGATGCTCGTGCGCACTGCACCAAACAGAACTCATGAAAAAAAGGGTTAAGTGCACACGATCAGTGGCGCGCGACCAGTGGTCGTGCGCAATAGAACCGGTGATCGTGTGCAGTGTTCCTGTGCAGAATTGCACCGGGAACACCTGCACGACTCCTATTCCAGCACAACCACGAATCTAGCCACTGAAAGTGGCACCTAACGGAGCATGAATACTACTAATGAAGAAAAGCATGAAATCACACCAAAATGGGCCTAGAAGTGCACCTAGCATGGAATATCAAATATAAACTATAACAAGGCTAAAGTGCGGTGAAAAGACTGAATAAAGGCCTAGATGAGTCCATAAAAGTGTATATGACCAGGACTCATCAGGAACCACTATAAATTTATGTGTGTTTTCTGTGGTGTGCTTCTAGTCATTATATCTCTAAGCTAAAATAGACAATAATCAAAAGAAGACCAAAATATTTGAAACACATATACACCCCTCTAGGTGATTAGACTATCTTGAACTAACAAGTGGTATCATAGGTAGGTTGTTCAAAAAGGCTCAACAACTGAACAAGATACCCAAGAAATAAATAGTCTATACACCTGGACTTCAAGGAAGATTTACAAGATAAGAAGCTCTGTGGATCATCAGATAAGCATAATTGAAATGGGTGGCACATGGATGGAGAAGATCAAATTGTTCATTGAAAAATCAAATTCCAGGAGCCACTATATTGTTGAGAAGAAGGCACACATTGAACTTCTGGATCTGAAAGAAAAAGAGGACAAATGTGAGTATCCTGCTGCCAACATTGGCATAAGAGCACCTTTAACTCTCTCAGATTGTGAATCTGACGATGAAGAATGCTCTGTGGTTAATTGAGGGATAAGATCACCTCTCTATCTCTCAGACAATGAATCTGAGGATGAGGAATTCTAAGTTCATGTTGCCTTATCTAATGATGAAGATCAGGATGGTTCACATCCTGCTCAGGTATGCACTCCTCACACATCTTCATTATCTACTTTATTTGAAAAAACCAAGAGTGTATCAGTTGATTGCTCATCATCTGAATATGATGCAGAAGACTGCTCATTATGCAACAATGAGGACCATACTGATCTAATGGAACAATATGGTGTTCTCTTGGCATCTCTTAAAAAGAGCAAGAAATTGGTCAAATCTCAAGCTGAGGAAATAAGAATCCTCAAGCCATTCAGATCTCAAATTGATGAGAAGATCAAGGAAGTGATTAGATTGTCCAATGAGCTTATCCTACTTTAGAAGAGGTCTGAAGCTCAGGATAGGACAATCAAGTCTCTAGAGAACAAGCTTGTTGTAGAAAGAAAGCTTGTGTCTAGCTACTCTAAGCCCAAAACTATTCTCCCTATTATAGATAGCTTCACCACTCAATACCGAGGAGGACTAAGTTATAATAAGGAAATTGGAGAGACTTCTCAATCTAGAACTATCTTCCAAAAGGGTGTTTCTCCACATGCACCATCAACCAAAGAGAAGGAAAAAGCCTTACCTCAAAGGCCTATTCCTAAAGTAAAGTTAGTGCACAACCACATTGTTGAGGCCGAAAATGCGCCTCCTCGATCACTGCTTGAAAAGCAAAGAAAATGAAGGGCTGCAAGCTATCGGTTACTATCCTACTTAATGATTTAGGTAGATTAGACCGCTGGTAGCGGGCGAGGCTAGAATTCGCCCATCATGGCGAATGCCACTCTTGTGACGGGCTTTTCTTTGATTAGAGTGAAGCAGTTATAGCGGGTTATATGTGAAGCCGGCAGGGCAGACAAGTCATAAGACAGTTAATTCGTGACCGCATCTCAGACAAGCGAGCTCCTGGATTCGAGTGTGCGTGTCTTGGGAACGTCGCCGCCCCCTATTTATAGGCTCGGGTGCCTGCCCAAATGGGCAAAAAATAAAATAACCGCCTGCCCAGGTACAGGAGAATCGGGCAGGCGGTGATGGGATACAGAAAGGAAAAAGAGACAGGTAGCGCGGCTTGGCGGCCTAAGTATCTGATCTGTACCGGCCGGAGTCGGAGTGCGCTGCGACCAAGGTAATGATGCAGCCTAGGAAGTCTCTGACCCGAGGACGCGGCTTGACTTCTGTACTTGAGCCTTAACAGTCTTCAATCCTGGGAGGCGGTCTGGAAACTTTTAGACCGCCCAGTTTGTTCAGGCTGGACCGAGAGACCTGTTAGTTCTAGAGCTGGGCGACTTGATGCAGCAAATCGCCCAGTCTGATAGAGGTATTGGCTGGGAAGTGGTCTCCTGGGTAAACATAATCCCCGCATATTTTTAAATCTCGGGGAAATTTTGAAATTATTAGTTCTAGCCATAGACCGCTCCGGTTTGTTCTGAAGCTTATAAAAATCCCTGAGGGCCCTTCATTCTGCATACTTTCTTTGAAATCACGGGGAGCTACTCGCCAACTGCGGTTAGGCTTTTTCAAGCCGGCAATCCTTTAATCAGAATGAACTTCCTTGACCATCTCCAAGTCCGCGTGGACAATGGTGGAGATCGGAAGAAGGAAGAGGATCGAAACAAGAGAGACCGAAAGAAAAGCCATCGGTTTGGGAAACCCCTAGCGGTTAGCCCGAAAACCTTTGTGGACCTGATACCCTCGAAGGTGCCTGAAGAGCCCAAAGTGGGCAGTTCTAAACCATTGAACGATCCACCAATGCCTTCTGATAAGATGGATTCGGACGCCATTCCGCAAAAGACCGAGGAGCTCGCCCCTTCTGACAAGGCGGGCTCAAGCAATGCAGCACCGAAGGCCGGAGAAGCCGCGTCCTTCAATATTGAGATTACCCTTTCTGGGAACCCTCTTCTTATGATACGTGAGGGGGAAGAAGGGGTGGTCAACTCTAACAAACCAGACGGGTTGACCACTCCTTTGGTAGTGGTGGATGACAACTCCAGCCCCTCTCCCTCAGCAAAGTTGGAGACAGGCAAGAAGAAAAGGAAGAGAGCCGAGACAGCGGCGGAGCGGATAGCGAAGAAGGTCCGGAAGATGAGGGCCAAAACTAAAGAACTTTACAAGAAACCGGCAGAGGCCTGCCTCCATACCAACCCACGTATAAAAGAAGAGGTTGAAGAGCCGATCATCCCTTCTGCCAAACCGGACGGTTTAACTCCGGATTTTGTGGACAGCACAACCCTTAGCGATATTTTTAACAGTATTGATTACCTCCAGAGGAGGGACAAACTTCTTGACACCCCTGTGACCTCAAATCGTGCAGACTCTCCTGGCGAGGATGCGGGTACACTCAAAGAGTCCGCACCAAAAGATGATGACCCGACGATGACCGGGCTGCGCTTAATGAAAGTGAAAGCGGAGGAAAGGAGACGGGCGCTGGACAAGCCGCAGCCGCCAAATCCTTTTGCACCAGGTAAGCGCGATGCGGGTTGTAACCCTATACGCTTCTTCGTTCTGTGACCTTGAAAGAATGTTTTGCTATTGAACCCGCTTCCGGGTTATTTTCCATCTGCGACCCAAATTTCTGCTATCAAGAGAAGGTAGAATGAGCGGTTTTGGAAGGAGCAGCGCCGCAGGATGGACCCTGAACAGTCGCGATGGCCTGTGCACTCAGGCATTTTATCTTGTAATACCCTATCGTATTGTTCGCTTTCAGTTGTGCTAACCGCACTCTTTTTTTGCAGACAAACCGGAATATGCAGTGTGGCCGGGTGACCTCAGATCTAGACTGCCCCGGCTGTCCCAGGCGTCGAGCCTTGCCCAAAGCTCAAACTCTGGGCAGGAGGAGTTGGCCAACCTTCAACACCTTCTTGGCAACTTGAAAGGGACGGTGAGGGAGATTGAAGGCCGGGAGGAAGCCGCCCGGGCTACTCTGGAGGTAGAAAAGAAGGAAAGGTTGGAGGAGCAACAGATGCTCGGAGCCCAGCTGAAGGCCGCCCGAGCTGCACTGGAGTCCGAGAAAAAGGCACGGCCGGTGAGAGAGAAGGCGCTGGAGACTTTACTGGAAGCCGCTCGGGCTGCCCTGGAGGCCGAGAAGAGGGCACGACTGGAGCAAAGGGCTACTCTGACCGCCCGACTTGAGAGAGAGAAGAAAGCGGTCTCGAAGTTGGATAGTGATTGTCATTACTACCAACAGAAATATCTGCGCTTTACTAGGGAAGTCGGTGGAATCCGGCGACCTGTGAATGATGAGAGGGTGCAACTGTCAAGCCGCCGGACAGCTATAGCGACCTCAAATGCTCCCCCAGTTAGGGCGGCCGATCTTATGATTGACGAGGCCTCTAGGCTTCCTCCTGCACGTGTGATTTCTGCTATGCGAGTAGAGATGGATGTTGGGCGGCTTCACAGCACAATTAATCACCTTCACTATATCATTCAAGCCAGATTTATAGTCTCCTTAATCAAACCAGCGATCAAGTCGCTCGACTTCATCGAGAAGACCCTTCCGTCGAGAATCGCTGAGCGTGAACAGTCTTAAAAAACAATTATGTGTAATATTATTTGTTGGATACTTCAGATAATCTGTTTGCTGAATATTTGTTGTTAATATCTTTTGCTTCCTTTTAATATTCGCTTAATCCGCGCGGATTGCTTTTGAATATTTGTTGTTTATGCCTTTGAATCTCTCAAATATTATCCGAACTGCTTGACAGGTCGCGCGACCTGTGATGTATGCTTGAAGCTTTTCTGTTGAACTTAATTAATATGATGATGCAGGTTGCTGACTGCGCGGCTTGTGTTGCTTTAGTCGCGGTCTGACTTGGCTATACGCAAAGCCCTGATCCTTGTTGTGAGATATTTTGTGAATATTTCCTTTGTGAAACTAATCATGCAGGTTTCTAACCGTGCGGTTAGACCACATGTCCGTCGCACGATTTTACTATTTGCAGATCGTTGGTTCTTATAAGTAGTAGTCATCCCGGAGGTTCATTACACTTCAAAGAATGGCGCGGGCTAAGAGCAAATCGAAGCAGACTGAGAAGGGTAAGGCCTTGCGAACTGATGCGGCCTCCGCCTTTCACTCTGCTGATGACAAGGAGTGCCATCTGACTAAGGCCGAGTTAGACGAGTTCGTCGAAAGGCACGTGGCAGGGAGTTCCCTACTCGTACGGCTTCCACTCCGCGATGAGCAGATAAACTCTTCCACCCCAAATCAGATCGTGATCCCAATCGATCATTTCGACTGCGGTTTCAAGTTTCCCCCGCCCCTTGAAGTTATTTCAATTTTTGATCAGTACGGAGTTGTGCCCGAAAAAACTCCCGCCGAACTCCATCGCCTCCATCTACAGCTTCATTTCATACCTGCGGTCTGAGCGGGTCAGATTTTTGATTGACCTGTTCAGAAAATTCTTTTCTGTGTGGTCTATCCCAGATGCCAAAACCTCGATCTTTAGACGGCACCTTTACTTCGGGTGCCGGGGGATGAAGGTCGTCAACCTTGCAAATAAGGTGACGAGCTGGTCAGAGCGATATGTGATGTTCGAAGGCCAACTTGGGTTGTTGCAGGTCAACCCGCTGGTGCAAAGTGAGGCGGCCTTGCAGACAGTCAAGATCGCAAAGGCCGAGTTGGAGATCTTCAAATTCTTGGAGAATGAGCGGCTTGATGTGAACCACTACAACCCGCTGTTCACAGAGTTGGAGGATGTCCGACCCGAAGATAGTAAGTTTCTCGCAACTCGCTGCTTTGTAACTACCCGGACTGTTTTGTTACACTTTTAACTTTGCTTTGCAGCCACCACCATTGTTCCGCAGAACAAACCGGTCAGCCCGGTCTTGACACAGAGGGAAAAGCGGAAGAGGAAGACCAAACCGCAGTTGTCTGAGGAGGAAAGTTCGACATCTTCAGGCGAGTTTGAGCTCCTTTGCTCCTGCAGCAACCCGCACGACTTGAAGGGCAAACCGACAATCCTCTGGCAACAGGACGGGGATTGTGTGCAAGTTTCAACTGCGTTCCCTTTCTGGGGGAGAGAAAGAGTCAGCCGACATGCACTAGCCGCCGGAGCCGCTATATATGGTTGGAAAACTCTGAAGAAATTGAAGAAGGTTCCTGAGGAGGATCTTTCCCGAGTAGCCACACAAGAAGGTGTGTGGAGCTTCGCGGCTAACCACTTTATGGCTCTGTCATACAAGCGGTTAGTTTTAGCCAACACATAATTGGAAAAGAAAAGAACCGAGCAGGCTGAGGAGATCGCCCGGTGAAGAGAGATTGTGGCGGTAAGTTATCCGGCAAATACTCGTGCGACCTTCTTTCTTCCAACCGTATGATCCAAGCCCGTTTTTTTTCCTTTTACAACATCAATATGATATGGACAACCCGGCCTTTCTGGACGAGGTCTTTCTCCATGTTGCCAAGGGGATTGACACCGCCCTTAACCGCCTGAGAGACCGCGATGGTCTGGCTGCAGGTTTCGAGGAGTCCACCTTCCCGGACATCTTTCCCGGCCTGAAGGACCAATTTGATGAGATGAACTGGAAGGCCAAAGGAAAGGATAATGTTGAGTCTACCAGCTCGAAAGAGGCTGAAGACGGTGATGATGAGGCCACCGCGGATAGAGAAGCTACTGCGGTTGATGGGACCGTTGTAGAGCAGGAGGCCGCTGCTGACAATGAGAAGGAAAGCAGCTCAGGCTCGGAGTCCAGCGATTCTGGAGAAGAAGCTGGGAGATCTAATCGCCAGAAGTCGCGCAGCTCGAGCAACTCGAGTAGTGGTTCGTCAAGCTCGTCATCGAGTAGTGAAGGCTACTCGCCTGATGTTAATGTTGATGGGAGCGAGGACTCGAACTTTCCTGCAGCCAAAAAACTCAAGTCGGTCGAGTAGTGAAGATCATCATTTTTCTTGTACATGTCTTTATTTTGCATAACCGACGGTTTGATTTTGTTAGCCGGTCGGTTAAAAATGATGTAAAGATATTTTGATAATGAATGAAAAGTTTTTACCTGTTTGGCTGTCTATTCCTTGCGACTTACTTGTGATTGTTGTGATCTCTTTTCTCTTAAAACTGCAAGTCCCTTTAATCAGGTCGTGCAGTTTAATATCAACCCAGACGGTTAGAACACCAATTAGATAGCCATCTGAAAAGTCTGTCCAGACAGCTTATCTCTTCGATCCTGACTCGGCGAATTTGGTATAACCTGGAAAAACGTCAATCATGATAGATCTTGACAAATAATTGATGCGGTTATAATATATAATCCCGATTACGAATTGTGCGATTTGAATGAATCTTGTGCGATTAATAGTTCCATATATTTGCGATCAAGCCGCACGATTATCGCCCGGCTTTGCATAATAACTTCACAGAATAATGAATATCCAAGTCATAAGAGAATAACCAACAGGTCGCGAGGTTAGTATTCAATTTGAATGACCTGTAATTTGGATTTCTATAAAACCTATCCTTGTGAGCATAAGCATCAATTGATAAGTTCGTGCGGCCTATATATAACTCGGGCGGTCAGTGACTTGATGCTTGGTAATACTCATCTTCGTAAGAATCATAATCACTTTTCTGCGGACTTGATTTTAACCGAGCGAATAAAATAGATGCCCATAAGGATGTTAGAATCATATACCGAATGAGAAAACCGATCGGTCATGGTTTATACTTGAAACCCTGATCCTTGCCTTATGGCATTTTATGATAACCCGTTCTAGCTTTCTCGGCTAGGATAATTCCAACCAATCGGCTAGCATATTAAGTCGATCGGTTTAAAGACTCCAAACCGCCTGATATATTACGCTGAGATACCTGCTTATCCCAAACGGGCCGGTTTAATAAGTCAAACTGCCGGGCCTCTTATATACTTGTTTTCTCCCAAATGGTCTTAAAGGACCATATGAGATGAGATAACTTCCTATAACGAAGTAAGAAATGGCTACAGACTCAGATGACCAAGTGGGCAGGTGGGCCTAGGAGGCGAACATTGCTTTCCTCAAGTGGTCATAAGAGCTGTAAAAGTAAGTACAGACCCATATGACCAAGTGAGCAGGTGGGCCTAGGCGGCGAACATTGCTTTCCTCAAGTGATCATAAGAGATGTAGAAATAAAGAAAAAGTAAGTACAGACCCAGATGACCAAGTGGGCAGGTGGGCCTAGGTGGCGAACATTGCTTTCCTCAAGTGGTCATAAGGGATGTAAACGACTCAACTGCTCTCTTGCCTAAGGTTACAAGCCGAGTTGATCAATTGGGTAGGTGGGCCTAGGTGGCGAACATTGCTTTCCTCAGAGAGATCAACTCAGTTATGGGTCCCACTTAGGCATCGCTTGAGAGTACCTAGGAGTGTTCGCTAGTCACAGACTAAGATGATCAGTTGGGCAGGTGGGCCTAGGCGGTGAACATTGCTTTCCTCAGAAAGATCATGAAAACTGTAACCATATCCCTTTCGGGGCACGACAGAGCTAACAGTCACCTGGACCTCCCTTGATGTAGAGGTGTGTTAGATGCCGGCCGGGATCCAAAGTTCTGAAGACCACCACACAGGAATTGGCAAGCTTCCACTGCACATGTGTGAAATCTCCCCGCTATACGTGGTCATCGTGGTATTACGCTAATGAATACAATCCGAGGGGAGCAAGCAGAACTTGGTGATGTCTCCCCGGTTCAGTGATTTTGATAGTGAGTAATGAAAACAAACAAGTCATCAGACAAGGAAAAGTGTCAGTGTGATGTTCCTCCATTCAATCAATTATGAAAGTTCCAATAAATGAAAGAGAAGCAATTTTAAGGATAGAACTATTTTAGGTCGTCGCCGCTCTAAGTACTGGGATGTCTTCTCCATTACTTGTTTGAAGACGATAAGCTCCACTTTTGAGTACCTCCTTGATAATGAATGAACCTGCCCAGTTCGGATTTAGCTTTCCCACAGAGTCTGACCTGGCTGCAGCATCCACTTTCTTCAACACGAGGTCTACCACCATGAATTGCTTGACCCTTGCGTGCTTATCAAAATATCGTGCCATCCTCCTTTTCACCTACTCTTGTCTAATTACTGCTTCATCCTGGAGTTCTTTAATAAAGTCCAAATTGTACCTTATTCCTTCATCATTAGCCTCTATCCATGCTTTGCCACCTTGATATGCATACATTACCCTGGGACTGACCACCTCAAACTCAATTGGGACAACTGCCTCTAAACCATGAGATAGTTTGAACAGAGTTTCCCCTATGGCTGAAGATGGTGTGGTTCGTAGAGTCCAAAGAATGGACGGAAGTTGTTTAGCCCAGTTCCCTTTATGATTGAGAACTCTTTTCATCAGAAGATATTGAATTTGTTTATTAGCAGCCTCCACTTGCCCATCCATTACTCTTTGGATGATGAACATATGAGAATCGAAGATCAATTCCAACCTGGTCACAGAAATTGATCATTTCTGAATTATTGAATTGTAGGCCATTATCAGTGACAATTACTAACGGAATCCCATGTCGGCAAATGATCTCCCCCGAGATGAAGTTCCTGATGATCTGTGCAGTAGTTTTGGCCAATGGTTTTGCCTCAATCCACTTGCTGAAATAATCTATCATCATAATTATGAAGCGACGTTGACCGCTAGCAGTTGGAAATGGTCCAACAAGATCCATCCCCCAAACCGCAAATGGTCATGGTGCGGTTATTGATCTGAGTGTCTGGGCTGGATGGAGCTGAAGTGGAGCAAATTTCTGACACTGGACGCATCGCTTAGCAAAAGCTTCTGCGTCTTTCCTCATTGTCGGCCAAAAGTATCCCTGTCTTAGGATTCTTTTCTCTTTAGTCTTTGCACCGGAATGACTTCCGCATTCCCCTGAGTGAACTTCCTAGAGTATGGTGGGAACCTCTTCTTCTAAAACGCATCTTGATAAAGGATAGATGAATGTCTTTCTGTACAGAATTCCTGCTATAAGATAGTAATGGGCCGCTTTTCTTTTGAATCTTCTTTTATCTTTGATCTATTGATGATATTCCCCCTTGGACAAGAATAACTCAAGTGGATCCTTCCAGGAAGGTTGCTGATCAATTTGCATTACCTCCCCTTCTTATATTGCCGGATGAAATAGCTCTGATGTTACTCCCCCTGATGGGTGTCCAAACTTTGACAGCTCGTCTGCTTCCTCATTCTGGGATCTTGGGATATATTCGATAATAAATGATTTCAATCTTCCAATCTCTTCTTTTATGAGTATTAAATACTTCTTTAGTATTGGTTCCCTAGTTTCAAAGTTTCCCAGCACTTGTGAAGCCATTACTAGAGAATTTGTCTTTATGTGCACATATTTTATGCCCAATTCTTTCGCGAGCCTCAATCCAGCCAAGAGTGCTTCATATTCTGCTTGATTATTTGTAACCGGAAAGAAGAACTTGATAGCTTATCGAGCTTAATGCCATTCGGGTTGATTAAGACAACTCCTGCTCCCGCAGAGTTTCTGCCCGAAGCCCCATCCACATATATTATACAAGATAATGGCGATCTTTCTGCTTTTTCTGGACTAATTTCTGTAGTATCAACTAAGAAATCTGCCAACACCTGTGCCTTGATTGTTGTTCTTGGGACGTAAGATATTTCAAATTTGCTTAACTCAATTGCCCATTTAGCCAGCCTTCCCGAATGATCTAGCTTTTCTAATATACTCCTCAAAGGATGGTCTGTGATTACTTGAATAAGATGAGCCTGAAAATAGGGGCGAAGTCTGCGAGATGACTTGACTAAAGCTAAAGCAAGCTTTTCCAAGATCGAATATCTAGTTTCCGCATCCTTTAGGATATGGCTAACATAGTAGATAGGAAACTGCTTCTTCTTTTCCTCCCGAACAAGGACAGAGCTTACCGCGTCCGGACCGACCCTTAAATATAAGAACAATGTTTCCCCTTATCGAGGACTCTGGAGCAAAGGAGTCGACGTCAACTATTTCTATAAATGTTCGAAAGCATTGTCGCATTCTTCGTTCCACTCAAGCTTAGACCCTCCTCAAAGTATTTTAAAGAACGGAGCAATTTTATCTCCTGACTTATAGATAAATCGACTTAGGCCTGCCAACCTTCCTCCTAATTGTTGAACTTCCTTCGTTGTGTGAGGAGGAGTCATATCGAGGATAGCCTTCACCTTATCGAGATTTGGTGCGAGGCCATCATGGGTGAGAAGATGTCCAAGAAATTTCCCCTTATTTGCTCCAAAGACGCATTTTAACGGATTCAACTTCAATTTGAACCTTCGTAGAGTTTCAAACGTCTCTACAAGGTCTTCCAAGTGTGCAGAAAAAGTTTTACTTTTTAACAGGAGATCATCGACATATACTTCGAGATTCTTTCCTTTTTGTTGTTTAAAGACAGTGTACATCATTCTCTGGTAAGTGGCACCCGCGTTCTTGAGACAAAAAGGCATTACTAAATAGCAATAACACCCATCATTTGTTATGAAAGACGTATGGGGGATATCAGGTTTGTTAATTTTAATTTGATGGTAACCAGAGAAAGCATCGAGAAAGATCATAAAATAGTATCCAACCGCGGAAACAACTAATATATCTATTTGAGGCAAGGGATAACAATCTTTGGGACACGCTTTATTAAGTTTCGTGAAATCCACACACATACGCCATTTCCCCCCCCCCCCCCCCCCCCCCCCAATATTTTTTACCATTACAACGTTTGACATCCAGGTGGGGTACTGGATTTCAGAAATAAAACCCGCTTTAAGAAGTTTTGCAACTTCTTCTCTGATAGGAACCGCCAGCTTGGTTTCCACTTCTCTTTTCTTTTGCTGAACTGGCTTGAATTCGGGGGAGATGTTTAGATGATGGCAGGCTACATCATTCTCGAGCCACTTTTGGATCACTCCGGATCCGATACTGCCTACCCTCTACAGCAAGCTTGATAACTAGGTGGAAAGTTGACACCACTGCTCGATAAGTATTCAGAATTGGCCTTCCAAATATGGCACAATAACTGCTCGGAGCGTCCACTACCACAAAGTTGACGAGCTTTGTAATACCTCCAAATGTCACCAAAAGCTTCACACATCCCTCTACCTCCTTCTTCTCTCCTGAGAAGCCGTAGAGGGGCCCTTCGGTAGAAAGCAGAGGCTTTCCGGTCTTCACGGCTTCAAAAGTTGGACGGAGTAAAAGATTCCTGTGAATCATCATATGAGGTGACTTGAGGTGGAGGCTCAGTGTAATGTGGCAGATACACCGGCATTATTTGTTGGATTGGCACAGAAGGAGCAGGCGTGATGGCCAACGGCAGTTTCTCCTCCTGAAACTATTGATTGTTTAACGGGGGCTGCCTATGCCTGAAATTTCTTCCCCTTTGGGCTCGGGGTTCGAAATCTTGTCTTGGCTGATGGTGGTATGGTTGATGATTGGCAGAAGATCTGGATGGTTCTTTATCGGTAAGTTGTTTAGCAATATAGCCAGGATTCCCCCTCTCGCCTCTAATAAACATGTTGGCTAGGCTAATCATCTCTTGGTAAGTTTTAGGTTCTCTGATTTGCGCTTCAAATTTTAATGGACCTTCTCTTAGGCCATGAATCAGTGCCACTCGATACAGTTTTGGATCCACATTCTGTATTCTCATGATTTCCTTCTGAAATCGATCAACAAATTGACCCCATGTTTCACCTTCACGCTGCTTGATCTCAAAAAGAGTTGCTGGGCCATCTTTCTCTTCTTTGAAGTTGAGAACCTTAGTAAGAACTCCCTCCTGAGTTCGGCAAAGCATCTAATGGATTGGGGGTGTAATCCATAAAACCATTATCTTGCTTGCTGATGATTTCGTTTGGACTTCTTCTTTTGTTTTATAAATAAAAGATAACCTTTATATTAAGAGTTTAGAATTGGCGGATGTTTTCGAAGAGTCTCGCAAGTACTCCTACTTTGAGAAATTAACCGTTATCCTATTGAAGGATAGAAGTAACGATCTTTTTCTTCTTTCAGAATATTGACAATCACGACTCGGCTACAACGCCGAATTCTATTGAATTGAAAAGTAGAAAAGGAGAGTTTTGCACTAAATGAGTTTGGAAAGCTGTGTTTGAATTTTTAGTCCAAATTAATCATTTGATAAAGGCAAGTATACCTTATCGCAAGTAATACAGGATATTTTTTTGAAAATATCGGGATCGTATATTTCCGCGGGTCGTGTTGATTATGCTACTTCGAGGAACGAACTATTATTTTATCAAAATAATATTTTTTTTTGGTTTAACAAGAGTTCTAAGTGATAAAATGCGAAAGACGATAATAAGCGATTAACTAGAGTTCTAAGCGAGGAGAAAGATAGTGCGCGACGTCGAATTACCTTGAGACGAAAATAGATTTTTTTTCGTAGAATTAAAAGTGATGACTTTTCAAAATATTAAGATGACTTGACCGTGGAGGTTCCATAATTATGAACGCTCCTCTCTCGAGGGTACGCCCACCTGAGATTATGAATATTCGACCGAACTCTCGTTCTACAATCGAATGTTCTTAATACTCGCTTTATGTTGTGAACCCCGCTATTGGGTTTTTATTTCCAATTCGGGAGAATTACCTCGTCCTCTCTCGAGGGTAGAGCGCACTTCTCTTTACCCATGAGCGATCAATCCGTGCGCACGAGCCTCTCGACTAACTAGGTACGAAAACGGAAATGAAAACCACACATCGATTATGTGGCTCCACTCAACGTGATTCTCGGGTAAACCTTAAGCGTTAATTATTTTAGAAAGAGATGTTTTAATTTTATAGAAAAACTATTTTTTTATCCCAATGCTCTTCGACGTCGTGTGCTAAAGGAAATTAGCCACTCATCGGAATGGAGAGGCATTATCGGTTGAAAAATACATGTTTAATGATTAAAGCAGATATAAGCGGATAAAAAGGAAATAAAAAGACTTATATAAAAAGCAGTAATAGTATCCGTCCCAACCACCTTAAACAAGCGCTAAAAAGTTCTTAGCCTCTTATTCAAGAAGGGGGTGGTATAGAAATGAAAAGACTTATAAAGGTGCAGAAATAATATCCGTCCCAACCGACTTAAATAAATGCTAAAGTTAATTAGCCTCTTATTCAAGATGGGGGTGGTATAGAAATGAAAAGACTTATAAAGGTGCATAAATAATATCCGTCCCAACCGACTTAAATAAATGCTAAAGTTAATTAGCCTCTTATTCAAGATGGGGGTGGTATATAGCAGTTATATGAAGACTGAAATAAAACTAAGTTACAAAAGAAAAATATAATCTCATACACGCACACACTCTAAAAAAAACTGAAAAGAAAGCGTTTAAAATGAAAGCGATAAAATAAAGCGAAAAAGAAAACGATAAAACTATTTTATGAAAGCTTGTAAATCTAAGCGATGAAAACAGAAAACCTAGATTATGAAAGCAATAAACCTAACTATAAAACACTACAACAAACTGCACCTGTTGTAAGGACTGGAATGTAACTGAAACACAGTTTGTTACTAATAGTTATATTTAGTAACAAAGATTTTTTGTTGTTACAAAAACTAACTTTATTGTAACGAATATTTTAAATTTTGTTACAATAATAATTAATTCGTTACTATAACTATAAGTATTTGTAACAACACCAATGTTACGTTACAAATAGAAAACTTTTCTCACAATAAGTATCAATTGTAACGACATCATGAAAGTTTTTTGTGACAAAGACATTGTCCTTACTAAAAGTAATATTTTATTATTAAAGTTTTGTTACAAAAAATATATCATATTTTATTTTCAATTTTTGTACAATTTTATTATCAAAGTTTTGAATTATTATTTTTTTTTGAAAAAAAAATTGTATGCGCGCGACAGTACCCCGCCTCGATAGTGCTCTAACGCGACGACAGTACTCCTACAGCTCGCAAACATTCGTGCTCGGCTGTCGCAGATATGTGGTACTATTGCGATATGTATTTTTGCGCGTATGGGTTTTTTTATAAATCTTTAACTTTTTATAAAAGTTTTTCTGCCTCTCTCCCATGCAGCTCTATCTCTCTCTCACATGACTGAATAAAATATACGGATGAATATTTCCCTCCATAAAATTTTGAACAAAACAAAACTAAAAATTAAAAATATATTAAATGTAAAAATGAATGCAAATTAATATAACATTAATTTTTTAATATAATTTTGGAATTAAAATAAAATCACACACGAACCCGCGTGCACGCAAATGCACTCTCGCGCGCACGCAAATGTACTCTTGCGCGCACGCAAATGTACTCTTGCGCGCACGCAAATGCACTCTCGCGCGCACACGAATACATGTGCGCACATGAGGCCCATGTTCCCCGCTCGACAATACCCCCGCCTCGACATTGCCCGACTGTGTACATGAGCTTTAAATACACAAACACGCACAAACACACAGACACAGACACAGATTGTGTGTAACACACATAGATACGCAAACACAGACACACACAAGCACAGACAAACATGCATGCATAGACAGACAAACACTCACACACAACCCAAATACACAGACACAGACAAGCACGTGTACATACAGACATAGATATATACATAGACACAAACACATGGACACAGACACAGATCACTTGTATAGATACATGGACACATACACAGACACATGGACCGACACACATACGTACGTACACAGACACATACACATACAGACACAAACACATGGACACAAACACAGACACATACACATACAGACACAAACACATGGACACAAACACAGACACATGGACCGACACATATATATACGTACATAGACATTCAAATACACAGACACACACAGACAGTCACAGACACATGCACACACACACACACACACAAACACACACACACACACACACACACACACACACACACACACACACACACACACACACACACACACACACACATACAAACAAAGACACACACAGACACAGACACATGCAGATACACGTAAACACACAGACACACATACATACAGATACAGACACACACATGCACAAGCAAATATAGATTATGCACAGACACAGACACAGACCCCATGCAACATGCACACACACACACACACACACATATGCACAATCTCGATTTTGAGTTGAGATCGAGTTCAATGAGCTCGAACTCGAGTTCAATGAGCTCAATCTCGATTTTGAGTCGAGCTCGAGTTCGTTGAGCTGGAGCTCGATTACTACTCGAGCTTCAGCTCAAATATTTTTGATCATGATGGCGCGCGAGCCATCTCTCGAGATCGAGCAAAAAATAGTCACATATAGAATGTTGAGTCAACATATCAAATTATGTAATAAACTTGCATAAATGACCCCATTTAAAATTACGCAAATATTTGGGTACATATGCGCACCTCCCGGAGGTGCGCGAGCAGATTCGACCGTAGGATTGCGAGATCCCACGGTGGATAAAGCAGTATAAAAGAAGTATTTCAGATGTTTTTGCGGGAGATGCATCTCGACCATTGATCGCGAAATCCTACAATACCGCACCTCCCAAATTTGATGCGCATACGTACTTAAATATTTATCTTAAAACTATGAGCATGAATTATTTGGAGGGAAATTTCCCTCCATAAACCCAGCTCCATCCCTTCCTTGATCCTGAAGCATATTAATTCTCGAAACCCTCGACTCGTCACGTCCTTGATCGCGGCTCGCTTCTTCCTCCTGCGAATCAGCACGACTCCTCATCTCCTTGCGCTATTCCTCCATCCATCGTTCCTGCTGCTAATCGAGGACTCGCATACAGTCTGGATGTTCTCTGGTTAAGGGTTCTGGTAAGACCTACAGTCTTCTTCCTACATCCTTCCTTAAATCTTGAATGTTCTCTGGTTAAGGGTTCGGCACAGGGGAAATTCCAGCTTCCTCAACCCTAGCCACAGAAAAGGCCTCCACTCTTCTTCCTAAACCTCAACTCGACGGAGGAGAAAAATCTACCAAAGTTGTAACGCCTGATCTTCAGGTACCCAGATCCAGAGCCTTTTTTTTCTTCCTCCCAAAGTTGTAATGCCTTATTCTCAACATGTAGTTGTAATGGTTCTTCTTCCCAGCTGTTAGGCCTTCCTCCCAATGTTTTTTTTTCATTTTCTTCCCAGAAATTAGGACGTATTCTCATCTAGATTTGGTGATTATTTTTCAGGTTAATTTAGGGCATTTTCTTTCCAGCATTTAGCACTGTCTTTTCAGAATTTTACTCTCCTGCACAAGTTAACGTGGTTGTCTAATTTGGTGTTAGTATATCATATTATTTCCACCAAATGTTGGCAGCCACAACTATTGTGTGGTATGGTGCTTTTCTTAGATGAGAACAAAAGTATATTCATTACAAAGCATATTCTAGGCCACGTTAACAAAAAAATGTCGTCTAAGAAGATTTGTTATACAACATCTTTTTTATAGATTTGTTCACCCATCAAAAAATTGAATAAAGCTATATTGACAAATCTAATTAGACAACAAAGCTATGTGATTTAATATGTTATGTGAACAAATCTAATTAACAACAAAGCTATGTGATTTGGTGCTAATTTGTGAACATATCTAATTAGACACCAAATTAGGTTAGAGCGTCCCAATAAAAGTGCTGTCTAATTGGATTTGTTCACATAGCTTTCCTTAGTATAACATATTATTTCCACCTCTTTCTCCAACCAAACAATGGATTTGTTCACATAGTTTACTGTGAGTGTATCAGTTGCCACCATTAATCTGCAGCAATCACAAAGTGCATCAGTTGCCACCATTAATGATGATGATACCACTATTAATGAAGGAAATGATGAAAGTCCAATACAGGGTTCTGATAATAGTAGTAAGTATACCTTATTTTATTTCACAAGTTTGTATCATTTACTTGAATCATATATTTATTAAGGATTTTTAATTATGCAGTGGGAAGCTCATCTATAAGAAGAGGTCGTGGGGTGACCACCGGAAAGTCGATTGAGAAAGCAATACTAGAAAATGTATGCTTTATTTAGCTATATTAAAACTTACATACACTTACTATATGTTAACATACTTTTATTTGTTTTGTTAGGACAAGAAACTACTTGAGATTGAGTTTCCTGAAGGTTTTAAGAAGCCGCATCGTTATGCAAAGCACCTTGCAAATGGTATAGGTGTTATTGTAAGACACAGTGCGGGTTTGGATTTTTTGAACCCATGGAGTGAATTGGGGGAAGAGCTGAAACTTACTTTATATGCTGCATTAGGTGTAAGTAATTAATATTTATATACCATATATGTGAATTTGTTTGGGATAACCAAATAATTTATTCTTTTGTAGCAATGGTTTGTGATAAAGAATTGGGAAACAGATAAAAGTGTGCAAGAGTTCATGGAGGAGATGTTTCAACGTAGCTACACACATTGGAGAGGAAGATTATCTGCAAGGCATAGAGATTATATTGTGGCAGGAAAGAATCCAAGAGCTAGTAGCCCATTTGAGTGGATCTCAATCGAGAATTGGTGTCAGTTGTGCGATCTCTTTGAAAGTGAGACTTTTAAGGTGAATGTGACTACTTAAGTAAATTCTGTTTAATACATATGTTATTAATCACACATTCAATGACTAGAATCAAATACTTAAGTGTTACTATTGTTTAATCTATTGTAACGAAATAATGTTTATTATACTTTATTGTAACGAAGTTATTTTATTTTTAGTGAGAAAAAAAAACATTTGTAACGAAATAGTTTTAATCATAACTTTTTTTTGTGAGGAAAAAATAACATTTGTAACGAAATAATATTTATTGTGACCAATTTATTGTGAGGAAGAATCTCTTTTTGGTGAGAAAATATCATTTGTTACAATTACTTTATTTGTAACGACATTCATACATTCGTTACAATAACCTTTAGCGTCGAGCTTTAGAGGAGGACCGTTACTTAAAGTTTTTTTCGTTACCAAAGAGTTTTTGTAACGAATTTTGGCACTTATTGTAACGAATTAGGTCCTTACTATAAGTGCAGTTTGTTGTAGTGAAAGCAATAAAACTAAATTATGAAAGCAATAAAGCTAAACTCATACACGCACACACGCTAACATTAATAAAAAGGAAGATGATCCAAATGAGAAAAACATCATTTTATTTCTGAAATCAGCATTACAACTAGACTAGGAAGACGAAAAAAAACTTAAAATGAACTTAAACTGAATTGCATAAGAGAAGCTCACAATCACTCAAAAGAACTCACAATACAACAAGAACTACTCAAAATTTGGATCCAAAATACTTCAGCCGAGCCCCTCTATTTATAGGGAAAATTTGAGTTTTACACGCCCTAGGTCACGGGCGTGACTTGAATGTCACGGCCGTGACTTAGGGCGTGACATTTGCTCGGCTATATTCGCCATCTTCTGGAAGGTCCGGCCGTCAAACATGGCTGCACACGGGCGTGACTTGTTATGTCACGGGCGTGACTTTGTGAGTCACGGGCGTGACTATGGGTGGCTGATGTCGGCAGCATGGGCGCGGCTTCGAGACGTGACGCGCTGGCGGCTCACGGGCGTGACTCTGCTGGAACACGACCGTGACTTGTAGAGTCACGGGCGTGACTTGGTCAACTCTTCGAGATTTCACCTGAAAACGGCTGCCAGCTGGAAATTTGGCTTTTAAAATTACACGCCCTTGGTCACGGGCGTGTCTGAGGGCGTGACCTGGGAAAATTTTGCAAAAAAATACAAAAACAAAAATAAAACTAAGTTAGAAACCAGAAATAATAAAAAAGCAATTTATTCATTAATTTACATAGAAAATTCACAATATTAATCAAAACTATACTAATAATTATACTAAAAATACATATATTTTATTACTTATCAAATACCCCCATACTTAAGCTTTTGCTATTCCAGAGCAAAAGTAAGAGAGATCTATACGGGATTAACATAAGTTCTAATTTTTGGCTATCGTTTTATTTTAATCATAAGAGACTGAAAAATAAAAATTCGGAGTAATAAGAGTTAAGTCCTAAATTATGCAAATGATTTAAGTAGAAAGAAATGTCCTGGCCAAAAGACTTCTTAATTAACCAAATAGCAAACAAAACTGCAATCATTAGTAAACGAGATTAGATCGAAATTATAATAACCTTTGTTTAAAGAAACATGAAGGAAAAAATATAAGTTACTAATTATGCTCTCAAATAGTTTTTTGAATTAAAACTAGAAACAATAATTTGGTTAAGGGAAAGGGGGTAAAAAGCCTTGGCAAATAGAAGAGTACTTGAATTAGGGGTGATGAATTGTATCATCTCACCCCTCTTATATAGTCTCCTTTGACTCCCATCGTTGGTGTACGAGGGAAAATTGACCTTTTAATTAACCCAATGCCTGTGTTTACGGAATTTGCAATTCCCATTGACATAGGATCTCTTTTAACAAATATTGGGTGCCTATGTTTACGGAATTTTTGTATTCCCATTGACATAAGATCTTTTTTTTCTTCCTTTGTTTGTTTTTGCCAAGCTAAATTGGTGTATACAAGGGGTTTTCAAGAGAAATTCTAGAATAATAAAAAAAAGTTTTGAGAGCAACCTTAGTAAGTTGAATATTCCTAGATTCCTGAAGACAAAAAGTAGGATAATTGCAGTCTAAAGTTGTTTTGCCAACATAATACACATGTCTCTATTTTAGCAAGTAGAAGTAGTGCTTGATAACAAAGCCTCTATTTAAATTAAAAACATAAGATATTCTTTAAAACTTAACCCCGAACGTTTAAATCTATCGATCTTAGATAAACAAACAAATAGTAAAACTAGCGATTATGAAAATCCACAAACATATACTCTCGAAACTAAATGCTTTAAGAATAAAAGTAAAGTAGGGTATATTTTTTTGGAACGTTTTTTTTGTGTGTGTTTTTTTTTTGTTTTTTTTTTGGAACATATACTCTCGAAAAAAAATACATATATATATATATTTTTTTTTTTGTAATATATTTTGTAAAAATATATTTTTATTTTGTAAAAAGAAGCCCTTTGTTTTTTTATTTTAAATGAAAACGGTAAATACACCCCCATACTTAAAACCCAACATTGTCCCCAATGTTGTAATGTAAGTATGAAGGAGATAAAATAACATTGCAATATATACAAAAGGAAAGAGGAAGCAAAAAGGCTTCCTTGAATTAAAGCTGGCGGGGTCGTAAGAAACCCTGCAAAAAGAGATAAAAAAGCATAATACAAATATTAGATAGATATGGGGTGCCTCCCACAAGCGCTTTGTTTACCGTCGCGTAGCTTGACGCATTTGGCGTGGTGAGATTATAAATTGGGGAGTGTTAAAGATTCCGTGTGTCCGTCCACCGGATCGCCTGCAAGATATAGTTTTAAACGGTGGTCGTTGACTTTAAAATCGCCTTTTTCGGGGTGAGAGATAAGAACGGTCCCATACGGCCAAACCTCTTTGACTTCAAAGGGGCCGGACCAGCGGGATTTGAGCTTACCCGGAAAAAGACGAAGACGTGAATTATAAAGAAGGACAAGATCGCCCGGCGCGAAAGTTTTTGGAAATTTAATTTTTCGATCGTGGTAGAACTTAGAACGCTCCTTATAAAATTTATTACTCTCATAAGCGTTCGCACGCCATTCATCGAGTTCATTTAGTTGGAATTTCCTATTCTCAGAGGCTAAGTTCGAATCGAGATTTAAAAATTTTAAGGCCCAAAAAGCGCGGTGTTCTAACTCTACCGGTAAATGGCACGCTTTGCCGTAGACTAATCGATAGGGCGTACAACCGATAGCGGTCTTGTATGCCGTACGATACGCCCACAACGCGTCGTCGAGTTTCGAGGACCAATCCTTCCTATTTAAAGAGACGGTTTTTTCCAAAATGCGTTTTATCTCGCGATTCACTACCTCTACTTGGCCGCTCGTTTGGGTGTGATAGGCGGTGGCGAGCTTATGCGTGACGCCGTACTTAGATAAAATTTTTGAAAACTAGGCGTTGCAGAAGTGCGTGCCCCTATCACTAACAATTGCACGGGGCGTGCCGAAGCGAGAAAATAATTTTTTTAGAAAATGGACGACGACTCGCGCATCATTGGTGGGCAGAGCTTGCGCTTCCGCCCACCTAGATACGTAGTCGACCGCCACTAAAATATAGCGATTATTAAAAGAAGGAGGTAGGGGGCCTACAAAGTCTATGCCCCACAAATCGAAGATTTCACATTCTAAATAAAAGTTTTGGGGCATCTCGTCACGACGAGAGATGTTACCCGACCGCTAGCAGCTATCGCATATACTCACAAAAGTGTGAGCATCCTTAAAGAGAGTGGACCAATAAAAGCCTGACTCTAACGCTTTCCGCGCAGTCCGGTTGGCTTGATAATGCCCTCCAGCCGGCCCCTCATGGCAGTGTCGCAATATTTGCGCACCCTCCTTGCTTGAAACACATCTTCGTATCACTTGGTCTGCGCAGATGCGAAAGAGAAAGGGGTCCTCCCAAAAGTAGTTTTTCAAGTCAGAGAAGAATTTCTTCTTCTGCTGAGTCGAAAAATCTTTTGGAAGTACCCGCGCAACTAAATTGTTCGCGTAATCTGCGAACCAAGGGGTAGAAGAAGTTTTTGTATTATTTATGATTAAAAGGCGCTCCTCAGGAAATCGATCGTCTATTTCTGGTTCGACGAGCGCTTCTGCGACGGGGTGTTCTAAACGTGAGAGGTGGTCGGCTGCTAAATTTTCAGCCCCTTTCTTATCCCGGATCTCTAAGTCAAATTCCTGTAAAAGGAGGATCCATCGAAGTAAGCGAGGCTTGGCATCAACTTTGGCCAAAAGATATTTTAGGGCGGAGTGATCAGTGAAAACGATCACGTGGGAAAGTGTTACGTAAGGCCTGAATTTATTAAAAGCAAAGATGACGGCAAGAAGTTCCTTTTTCGTCCTTGTATAGTTAGCCTGTGCGGCATTGAGTGTGCGAGAAGCGTAATATATTGGATGAAAATATTTATTTACGCGTTGGCCTAAGACAGCTCCTACCGCGATATCGCTCGCGTCGCACATAATCTCGAACGGAAGGGACCAATCTGGCGCCACCAGAATTGGAGAATTGATAAGTTGTTTTTTTATAAAATCAAATGCCTCTACGCAGGCCGTGTCAAAAATGAATGGGGAATCCTTTTCCAGGAGGTGAGTTAGCGGTTTGGTTATTCTTGAAAAATCTTGAATAAACCGCCGATAAAAACCTGCGTGGCCAAGAAAACTTCTAATTGATTTGACGTTCGAAGGAACAGGAAGTTGTTCAATTATAGCGACTTTGGCACTATCGACCTCCATCCCCTTGGAAGAAATTTTATGGCCGAGGACTAAGCCCTCTCGGACCATGAAGTTGCATTTCTCCCAGTTCAAGACTAAGTTCGTCTCCTCGCACCGTTGGAGGACTCTATCTAAATTTTTTAGACAATTTTTAAAAGAGTCTCCAAAGACGGAGAAGTCATCCATGAAGACTTCCATTATGTCTTCTACTAGCTCGCCAAATATTGCCAGCATACATCTTTGGAATGTAGCTGGCGCGTTACAGAGGCCAAACGGCATCCTTCGATATGCGAAGGTGCCGAAAGGGCAAGTAAAAGTCGTTTTTTCTTGGTCCTCGGGTGAAATAGGGATTTGGAAAAATCCCGAGAGACCATCAAGGAAGCAATAAAAAGGATGACCGGAGAGACGTTCTAAGATTTGATCAACAAACGATAACGGAAAGTGGTCTTTTCTGGTGGCATCATTTAGTTTTCTGTAGTCGATGCACACCCTCCAACCCGTAACAGTGCGAGTTGGGATTAATTCATTATTCGTGTTTGCCACGACCGTTATACCACCCTTTTTTGGGACGACTTGTACGGGGCTTACCCACGTACTGTCGGAAATAAGATAGATAATCCCCGCGTCGAGGAGTTTAATAATTTCAGTCTTAACGACTTCCCGCATATTCGGGTTAAGTCGCCGTTGAGGCTGAATTGTTTTGCGGGGGTTTTCTTCGAGAAAAATTTTGTAGGAGCAGAATGAGGGGTTAATTCCCCTGATATCGGAAATTTGCCATGCAATTGCACGGCGATGTTTAGATAAAACTTCAACCAATTCGGATGTTTCCGAATCGGTTAAAGTAGACGATATTATAACCGGAAGTTTTAAGTTCGCGGCTAGAAAAGCATATTTTAAATAGTCGGGGAGTTGCTTAAGCTCCAAGACTGGAGGTTCTTCATAGGAAGTGGAGATTTTTAAAGCTTTCGAATCAAAAGGCTCGAAAGGCGAATTTGGCGGTAATTCGTCTAAAGGAGGTTGATTCGCCAGATCCGAATCGTCTATCATTAAAGATAGCAATTCCGAAAGAGAAGAACACTCGTCCACAAACGCGGATTCCAAATTGAAACAGGAATCATCATTCGATAGTGAGTTCCGCATGGAGGGGTTGATATGTAAAGTAATTTTGTCGTCTCCAACTCGAAGGAGGAGGCGACCGTTACTGACATCGATTAACGCGCGGGAGGTTGCGAGAAAGGGGCGACTGAGGATGATGGGTACCTCGACGTCCTCCTCTATGTCCAGGATGACAAAGTCTACTGGGAAGATAAACTTGTCGACCTTGACCAGAACATCCTCCGCTACCCCGATTGGGTACTTTACCGAGCGATCAGCGAGTTGGATGCTCATTTTTGTCGGACTCGGGATGCCTAAATTGAGTTTTTTGAAAAGAGAAAAAGGCATCAAATTGATGCTGGCGCCTAAGTCCGCAAGAGCGTACTTTATTAACATATTGCCAAAGAGACACAGGATGGAGAATCGTCCCGGGTCGTTCAGTTTTGGCGGCAATTTGTTAAGGAGAACAGCCGAACATTCCGCATTAAGGGAAACACGCGAAACATCCTCGAGTCGCTTTTTATTAGAAAGCAACTCCTTAAGATATTTCGCGTATTTCGGCATTTGGGAGAGTGCCTCGCAGAAGTGGACGTTTATTTGAATTTGTTTTAAAATACTCAAAAATTTTTGATAATTTTCGTCCTCCTTCTCTTTATTAATTTTAGACGGGTAAGGAATTCGAGGACTCGAAACATTCGGCGCAACCGGAGAATCCGGAGCAATTAGAATCGAGGAAGAGAGTGGAGGGGTCGGAGACAAAATGCATACCTTAGGCTCAACCCGCAATGGGGAGACGACCTCCTTGCCGCTTCGAAGGGTTATAGCGTTGGCATTTTCCCTGGGGTTTGGCTCCGTATTCCCTGGTAGAGCTCCGTATGGCCGCTCGGAGACCATCTTTGCAAGTTGTCCAACCTGGTTTTCCAAGTTTTTAATCGATCCAGTAAGATTCCGGATATTTGAATCGTTGGACGCGATGTATTTAGACAAAACATCTTCGAGCGGCGAAGGTTTTGGAGGAGGAGGCTGGAATCCCTGCGGAAATCTTTGCGGAAATCCTTGAGGATTCATATTTGGGGGCCTCTGAGCATTGTTAGGATTGCTCCAGGAGAAATTAGGGTGGGTCCTCCAACCCGGATTATAATTATTACTATACGGGTTGTTATTAGGGTTGAAGGGGGGCCTAACCGGATTACCGAGGTAATCCACCGATTCTTCGATTACATTATTATTATTATTATTCCAAGCGGGAGTGGAGGAGGAAACAGTCATCTCCGCCACCTGCTTACTTAGCCGCTCTACCTGTGAGGCTAAGAAAGTAGTGGCGTCCACTTCAAAAAGACCAGCCGGTTTATTAGGACGCGACCTTGGCACGTTCCATTGGTACGCGTTCATGGCCATTTCGTCGATCAGAGCTTGAGCGGTCTCTGGGGTTTTGTTGTTCAACGTTCCCCCGGAGGCCGCATCAATCATCTGTCACGTAGAAAATATTTTACCATTATAAAACGTCTGGACCTGTAGCCAAGTTGGTAGCGCGTGATGAGGACACCTACGCAAATATTCTTTAAAACGCTCTCAAGTCTCATAAAGAGACTCGGAATCGAATTGCACAAAGGATGTGATATCCGTGCGTAGTTTTGCGGTTTTTGACGGAGGAAAATACTTAGTTAAGAAAAATTCTGTCAATTGGGCCCACGTGGTTATGGACCCTCTCGGAAGAGAAGTCAACCACGATTTGGCTTTTAACCGTAGCGAAAATGGAAATAAGCGTAAACGAATGGCGTCATCAGTGACGCCATTAATTTTAAAGGTGTCGCATATTTCTAAAAAGTTTGAAAGGTGCTGATTTGGGTCCTCATCTGGCAAACCATCGAACTGAATCGACTGTTGTACCATTTGAATTATGCTGGATTTTATTTCGAAATTATTATTATTAACTGTTGGGCGAGTAATACTTGATCCTATATCGTCCAAATTCGGCCGGGCATAATATGCCATGGTCCGGGCCGGAGCCGCATTTGGAATTGGATCGCCCATATTTGCAGTATCTCCGATTGACTCGTCGGGGGTTTCGAGTAAGTTTTGATCACGAGATCGGATACGCTCACGAAGAGTGCGCTCGATTTCGGGGTCAGAAGGAATAGTCGAATCGTCGGACGAGCTTCCTCGGGTCATATACTAAAAACAATTTTTTTTTTTGGAATTTTTTGTTTTCTTATTATTATTAATTTTTTAAATATAAGTTTTATATATATATATTTTGTATTTTTTTGTTTTTTAGTAAAAATATATAGATAAGGAATAAAATTAATAGCAGTTCCTACTTTCAAATAACAACACAAAGTCCCCGGCAACGGCGCCAAAAACTTGATGATTTCGTTTGGACTTCTTCTTTTGTTTTATAAATAAAAGATAACCTTTATATTAAGAGTTTAGAATTGGCGGATGTTTTCGAAGAGTCTCGCAAGTACTACTTTGAGAAATTAACCGTTATCCTATTGAAGGATAGAAGTAACGATCTTTTTCTTTCGGAATATTGACAATCACGCCTCGGCTACAACGCCGAATTCTATTGAATTGAAAAGTAGAAAAGGAGAGTTTTGCACTAAATGAGTTTGGAAAGCTGTGTTTGAATTTTTAGTCCAAATTAATCATTTGATAAAGGCAAGTATACCTTATCGCAAGTAATACAGGATATTTTTTTGAAAATATCGGGATCGTATATTTCCGCGGGTCGTGTTGATTATGCTACTTCGAGGAACGAACTATTATTTTATCGGAATAATATTTTTATTTTGTTTAACAAGAGTTCTAAGTGATAAAATGCGAAAGACGATAATAAGCGATTAACTAGAGTTCTAAGCGATGAGAAAGATAGCGCGCGACGTCGAATTACCTTGAGACGAAAATAGATTTTTTTTCGTAGAATTAAAAGTGATGACTTTTCAAAATATTAAGATGACTTGACCGTGGAGGTTCCATAATTATGAACGCTCCTCTCTCGAGGGTACGCCCACCTGAGATTATGAATATTCGACCGAACTCTCGTTCTACAATCGAATGTTCTTAATACTCGCTTTATGTTGTGAACCCCGCTATTGGATTTTTATTTCCAAATCGGGAGAATTACCTCGTCCTCTCTCGAGGGTAGAGCGCACTTCTCTTTACCCGTGAGCGATCAATCTGTACGCACGAGCCTCTCGGCTAACTAGGTACGAAAATGGAAATGAAAACCACACATCGATTATGTGGCTCCACTCAACGTGATTCTCGGGTAAACCCTAAGCGTTAATTATTTTAGAAAGAGATGTTTTAATTTTATAGAAAAACTATTTTTGTATCCCAATGCTCTTCGACGTCGTGTGCTTAAGGAAATTAGCCACTCATCGGAATGGAGACGGCATTATCGGTTGAAAAATACATGTTTAATGATTAAAGCAGATATAAGCGGATAAAAAGGAAATAAAAAGACTTATATAAAAAGCAGTAATAGTATCCGTCCCAACCACCTTAAACAAGCGCTAAAAAGTTCTTAGCCTCTTATTCAAGAAGGGGGTGGTATAGAAATGAAAAGACTTATAAAGGTGCAGAAATAATATCCGTCCCAACCGACTTAAATAAATGCTAAAGTTAATTAGCCTCTTATTCAAGATGGGGGTGGTATAGAAATGAAAAGACTTATAAAGGTGCAGAAATAATATCCGTCCCAACCGACTTAAATAAATGCTAAAGTTAATTAGCTTCTTATTCAAGATGGGGGTGGTATATAGCAGTTATATGAAGACTGAAATAAAACTAAGTTACAAAAGAAAAATATAATCTCATACACGCACACACTCTAAAAAAAAACTGAAAAGAAAGCGTTTAAAATGAAAGCGATAAAATAATGCGAAAAAGAAAACGATAAAACTATTTTATGAAAGCTTGTAAATCTAAGCTATGAAAACAGTAAACCTAGATTATGAAAGCAATAAACCTAACTATAAAAGCAATAAAACTAAATTATGAAAGCAATAAAGCTAAACTCATACACGCACACACGCTAACATTAATAAAAAGGAAGATGATCCAAATGAGAAAAACATCATTTTATTTCTGAAATCAGCATTACAACTAGACTAGGAAGACGAAAAAAAACTTAAAACGAACTTAAACTGAATTGCATAAGAGAAGTTCACAATCACTCAAAAGAACTCACAATACAACAAGAACTACTCAAAATTTGGATCCAAAATACTTCAGCCGAGCCCCTCTATTTATAGGGAAAATTTGAGTTTTACACACCCTAGGTCACGGGCGTGACTTGAATGTCACAGCCGTGACTTAGGTCGTGACATTTGCTCGGCTGTATTCGCCGTCTTCTGGAAGGTCCGACCGTCAAACATGGCTGCACACGGGCGTGACTTGGTATGTCACGGGCGTGACTTTGTGAGTCACGGGCGTGACTATGAGTGGCTGATGTCGGCAGCATGGGCGCGGCTTCGAGACGTGATGCGCTGGCGGCTCACGGGCGTGACTCTGCTGGAACACGGCCGTGACTTGTAGAGTCACGGGCGTGACTTGGTCAACTCTTCGAGATTTCACCTGAAAATGGCTGCCAGCTGGAAATTTGGCTTTTAAAATTACACGCCCTTGGTCACGGGCGTGTCTGAGGGCGTGACCTGGGAAAATTTTGCAAAAAAATGCAAAAACAAAAATAAAACTAAGTTAGAAACCAGAAATAATAAAGAAGCAATTTATTCATTAATTTACATAGAAAATTCACAATATTAATCAAAACTATACTAATAATTATACTAAAATACATATATTTTATTACTTATCACTTGCCCGTCAAAAGATGTGATAAGAAGTATACATTTGGTTGCATCTGTAAGGGTCTTCAGAGCAACAGCTGACTCGAAGGCTTACAAATGTACTACCGGATCGAACTCCCCATGATATGGCGGCAAACGTGGTTCTCTGAAATTATCTGGGGCCGGCTCTCCCCGAATTTCATTTTTAAATGGAGAGATCTCTTCGGCATCCTCATAGAGGGGAGGAAGCGGGTAACAAACCGCTGTAGCTGCGGTTATTTGCGGGCAGGCCGCCGGATAGGTGAAACAGGCTATGGTTCCCGGCGGGCTGGCTGCCGAATAGGGGAGGTAGGCTGCATTTGAAGTTGTACCTTAGAACTCGAGGACCCGGGTAGGAAAATCTTGGGCGGCCTCTCGATAAAAGGCCTGGATGGAGTTGAAATTGTCTCGGGGAGGTTACAGGTTGGCAGCTTGAGATATGGTATAGGGAGGCAGCGGTGGAGCTGGAGTTATAACTGTGCTGACTGCGGTTTGTTGAGCGGTTAGCCGATCAGTGAGAAGGGCTAGAGCTTGACCGATGGCGTCTAAATGCTGATCGGTTTGTTTACGAGACTGCTCAGCTTCCTGTCTGGACTGTTCCAATGCTTCCCATAGAGCATCTTCACTGTGATCGGAGCGATCTCCATGGATGAACTGGCGGTCTGACATATTATCAGAGTGTTCGCCGACAGCTTGCGATCTGAAGGTCGCGTGTGTCTGTTGAGGCCGAAAATGCGCCTCCTCGATCACTGCTTGAAAAGCAAAGAAAATGAAGGGTTGCAAGCTATCGGTTACTATCCGACTTAATGATTTAGGTTGATTAGACCGCTAGCAGCGGTCGAGGCCAGAATTCGCCCGTCATGGCGAATGCCACTCTTGTGACGGGCTTTCCTTTGATTAGAGTGAAGCGGTTATAGCGGGTTACATGTGAAGCCGGCCGGGCAGACAAGTCGCAAGACAATTAATTTGAGACCGCAGCTCAGACAAGCGAGCTCCTGGATTCGAGTGTGCGTACCTTGGGAACGTCGTCACCCCCTATTTATAGGCTCTGGGGCCTGCCCAAATGGGTAGGGATAAAATAACTGCCTGCCCTGGTAAAGGAGAATCGGGCAGGCGGTGACGGGATACAGAAAGGAAAAAGAGACAGGTCGCGCGGCTCAGCGGCCTTAGTATCCGATTTGTATCGGCCAGAGTCGGAGTGCGCTGCGACCAAGGTAATGTTGCAGCCTGGGCGGTCTCTGACCTGAGGCCACAGATTGACTTCTGGACTTGAGCCTTGGCAGTCTTCAATCCTGGGAGGCGGTCTGGAAACATTTAGACTGCCCGGTTTGTTCAGGCTAGACCGAGAGACCTGTTAGTTCTAGAGCTGGGTGACTTGATGCAGCAAACCGCCCGGTCGAATAGAGGTACTGCCTGGGAAGCGGTCTCCTGGGTAAACACTCATGACTAGTAGAAATGCTTATTGTAAAGCAGCATGCTCTTCTAGTCACCTGCACTCCATTCAGAAGGTGGCTCAGAAAAGGAGGTATAATAGATTTGAATGCTGGTGATGTGGCAAGGTTGGGCACTTTGCTATAGACTGTTGGTTCAACCCAACACTGCCTAGAGCAAGGTATGCTTTGCCAGTCAGTGGAGTAGTTGCTAGAGTTCCAGTAGTTAGGGATGACAAGAACCTAGGACCCAAATTCATTTGGGTTCCTAAGGAATACTAATCCTTGTCTTGCAGGTTTGTCCAATGGACAACCAAAATTCAATGCTGATATTGGACAATAGAGGATCCAGGCATAAGTTTGGATTAAGAAGAAACTCATCAAAAACATATGTATTACTGTCAACAATATATTGGATCTTACAATCACAGCCGTTGATTCTAAATAAATACAATTAGTTCGCCAATCCAGGTACGCGCCTCTTCATATTCTAATGTAAGACATATATAAATAGGTCACATGTTTAGAAATAGAGTACAACCTGCATTTGCTCTAAGCCATCACGATGAGTTCTCGAGCTCTCGCGACGCCAAACCCCTTCAAACTCGATGATTCAAGGAAATGACACCCATTAAGAATGATGAAACTTACAATACTGGATGTGAGCTGGTGCGCAGCGGGTTCATCAATGATAATGAGGAGATAAAATCAGCAATCGAGCAAATTGATGCTATGGGACTGAAATATGTGCTCTCGAAGCCAACTGTTGTCATGCATAGAGAACTACTGGAGTTCTATGCTGAGCCTAAGATGAGCACTTCTGGAAAAGCCATCAAAACTAGTGTTGGAAATACCCTAGTAAAAGTGAAGGCAAAAGGACTTTCCAAAGCACTCTGTCTGCCTAGATTTTCAGAAGGAGAGAAAGAGGAAGAGATCTCAGAGGAAGATCTCTTGACTGCAAAGAAGTGGTGCATCCACACAGGACAATTACATGGTACCTTGAAAAAGGCTGACTTCAATGTCAGAGGAATGCTTTTATAAGATATCGTCGGCAAAACATTAATATGGAAACCTGGATCTTATGACACAATATCCAAGGACATGTTTGAGATAATGACAAGAATAATTCTATGTAAGAAAACTGACTCGGCTCAGTTACTCTTCAAAAAGATTCAGGGAAGCCTCCAAGCACCAAAATTTGGAAAACTCCTTTCTCTGTACCTCATCAACTCTCTTCAGCTAAATGAAAAGATGGGATCACCCATCCATCACATGAAGAAAATTGACTTGAAAATTCTGTAGAGATGGGAGAAAGTTATCCCTAAAAGTGCAAAGAAAGGGAAGAAGATCACTGAAAGTGAGGACAGCTCATCTGCAGAAAGAAATTGCTAGGCAGTGTTACATCATGACTGTCAACACCATCTCTTGGAAAGAGGAAGCAGAGGAGGTTGACAAAGCAATGGAGGATCAGGCCAGGCTGGAAGCAGTAGAGGATATTGATATGAAGGAAGTCCTCACCCAGGGCGGGAGTCCAGAGAAGGTGCGGGTTAGCAGGAAGCTGAGCGAGGAGGACCAGGAGAGGGTCTGAGAGTACTTCTAGAAGAACATTGACATATTTGAATGGAGCGCTGCAGACATGCTAAGAATCCATGCAGACATGGCATGCCATCGCCTCAACCTCGACCCGAGTATCTGCCCCATCTGCCAGAAGAAGAGAGCCATGGAAACCACTCTGGCCTAGCCCATCTGGGAAGAAGTAGGAAAACTGCTAGAGGCAGGTTTTGTATCAGAGATCTAGTACCAAGGCTGGGTCTCCAATGTTATAATGGTAAAGAAGGACGATTGGAGGTGGAGAATGTGTGTTGACTTCTCATTGTTAAATAAAATATGCCCCAAGGATTGTTATCCTCTGCCTCGAATCGATGCACTGGTAGACTCAGCCATCCATTTTCCCATGATGAGTTTCTTAGATGCTTTTACAGGCTATCATTAGATCTGAATGCACCCACCAGAAGTCAAGGACGTTTCCTTCATCACGGATGATGGATGTTACTATTATAATATGATGCCTCTTAGGTTGAGAAACACGCGAGCCACTTACCAAAGGATGATGGCGAGTATTCACGGAGCAGAAGGGGAGGAATTTTGAGGTCTACGTAGATGACCTGATGGTGAAGAGCAGAGATGTTTGGTCTCACCTCTGGGACATAGCAGAGATTTTTGCCACTCTATGGAAGTTCAAAATGAGACTCAATCTCCTGAAGTGCGTCTTTGGTGCGGGCAGGGGAAAGTTTCTAGGTCATCTCCTCACCCCGACAGAATTAGATCCCAACCCTGATAAAGTGAAGGCAATCTTAGATTTGGAGTCTCCTAGGAATGTCAAGGAAGTCCAACGATTGACAGGGAAGCTGGCAGGATTGAGCAGGTTCCTCTCCCGGGTGGGGGAGAAGTGCTCACCCTTCTTCAAAGTGTTGCGAGGGAATCAAAAGTTTGAATGATCTCCATAGTGCAAAGAGGCTTTTTAACATTTGAAAAGACAGCTCACGCAGGCCCCGCTACTCCAAGGGCCAAGGGAGGGAGAGTACGTAGCTCTGTAACTATGTGTGGGAGCTGAGGCGGTAAGCTTGGTCCTTGTTCGGGAAGAAGGAAAGAAGCAGCTGCCCATCTACTTAGTCAGCCGGGCACTGAAGAAGGCAGAACTCAAGTACCCCATCCTCGAAAAATTGGCATCTGCTCTAATCATCTCGGCGAGGAAGCTTCGGCCATATTTCTAGGCTCACTCAATCAAGGTAGTGACCGACCAACCCCTTCACAACATCATGGAAGGGGTGGAACATTCAGGAAGATTGGCAAGATCATCTGTGGAACTGAGCGAGTTCGAGATCTCATTCGTACCTAAACATTCAATGAAGGCATAGGCGGTAGCTGACTTTCTGACGGAGTATGTGGTCGATGTGGAAGATTCCAATTCCCCCGAACATTTATCCTGAGAGATACTGGTGGACAGGGCATCAGGTAGGCAGTCCCTAGGAGTGGTCTTGGTAAGTCCACATGGGACATAGATCGAGCAAGCGATTGACATCTGTTTCCCTCTCATGAACAATCAAGCTGAATACGAGGCAGTGATAGCAGGGATCCGCTTGGAAAGGGAGCTAGGGATCCAGGATGTGAAGGTTTCTACCAACTCAATTGTGGTGGCATCCTAAGTCAATGGGGGAGTTTGAGACCAGAGAGCCGTCTCTTCAGCGATACCTCACGAAGGTCAAAGTACTCATCAGGCTATTCCGACCCTTTCCCATTCGGCATGTGTCGAGGGAGGAGAACACACAACAGACTATTTGGCAAAGTATGGCCCTCGTGTAGGAGGGACAGTGACGGAATTATTTTGGCCATCCATTGAAGAAGGAGAATTGATGGAGATCGATCTGCGACCCACGTGGATGGACCCTTTCTTTTCCTTCCTGATCTCGGGCAAATTCATAGAGGAGGTTCCACGATCATCAAGGATGCGATCATCAAGGATGCGATAGAGTATATGAAGAAATTCCAAAAGTGCCAGCTCTTCGCACCGCTGCAACTCTTACCAGTGCAGAGACTCAGGACAATAACGGCGCTGTGGCCCTTTGTAATTTGGGGAATGGACCTAGTAGGCCCTTTCCTCCAGGACAGTAGGCAAAGGAGGTTCCTCCTAGTTATAATTGATTATTTCTCCAAATGGATGGAGTTCATTGCATTGGCGAAGACAACCTCACATGCAATAAGAAACTTCTTTATCTACCGGCAAGGACTGCCTCTAGCCATCGTCACGGATAATGGGACACAGTTCACTAGTGATGAGCTCGTCAACTTCTGCAGTCTGTAGGACATTGACCTTCATTTCGTGTCTATCCATCATCCCAGGAGCAACGAGCAAGTGGAGGAAGTGAACAAATCCATTGTAAATTTGTTAAATTAAAAGGTAGAAAATATGAAGGGTAACTGAGTGGAGCAACTCCCCCCAGTCCTTTGGGCCATAAGAACTACTCCCAACATGCCCACGAGAGAAACCCCTTTTAAACTCTCTCATGTATCCGAGGCCGTGTTGCCGATGGAGTTCAAGGTTAGGCCCCCTCGGGTTGTGGATGCGAGGGAAGGAGATGATGAGTGGAGGGTAGAGAGTTAAGGAAGAACATCGACTCTCGCTTGACCTCATGGAGGAACTTCATGACCTAGTAACCATTTCCTAGGAGGAGATCAAGCACACGATGGAAAAGTATTTCGATAGATATATTAGAATCAAGCATTTTGCGAAGGGAGACATTGTTCTCAAAAAGGTTGATGTTACAGGAAGGTCAGCGATAGTTAGAAAACTCCACCCCAACTAGGAGGGTCCCAATGTAATTTTGGAAGCGCTAAAGTCAGGAGAGTATCCCCTCCAGAACACTGAGGAGGACCCTCTTAGAAACACCTGGAGCAGTGACGACCTGAAACATTTTTATTCCTAGTTAATAATGGAATTTCTATGTTGGTAGATTTGTTTTGTGATGCGTAGACTCCTTCCCTGCCCGGGTAGGGTGCCATGAACCAAAAGTTTCATGCTGTTTAGAAGTTAAAAGTTCCTTTGGTGGGAAAAGCCCCTGAGGTGATTCCGCTGATCGGGCTCTTGCAAGTCGGCATGACAGGTTGATTAGCCAGGAGGTAGGTTGTGAAAATTTTTTGAGGGCCCCTGGGATGATTCCACTAACCGAGATCTTGCAAGACGATAGGGTAGGTTATTCACCCAGGAGGCAGGTTGTAAAGATTTTTTGAAGCCTCTGAGGTGATTCCACTGACCGGGCTCTTGCAAGCCGGCACAGAAGGATGATCACCCAGGAGGTAGGTTGTGAAGATTTTTGAAGGCACCCATGATGATTCCGCTGACCGGGCTCTTGCAAGCCGACATGGCAGGTTGATCACCCATGTGGTAGGTTGTGAAGATTTTTTGAAGGCCCATGGGATGATTCCGCTGACCGAGGTCTTGCAAGCCGATAAGGCAGGTTGATCACCCAGGAGGCAGATTATTATGATTTTTTGAAGCCCCTGAGATGATTCCGCTGACCTGGCTCTTGGAAGTCGGCAGGGCAGGTTGATCACCCAGGAGGCAAGTTATGAAGATTTTTTGAAAGCCCCTGGGATGATTCCACTGATCAAGCTCTTGCAAGCCGGCAGGGCAGGTTGATCACCTAAGAGGCAGCGTGAAAAGATTTTTTGAAGCCCCTGTGTTGATTCCGCTGACCGGACTCTTGCAAGCCGACAGGGCAGGTTGATCACCCAGGAGGCAGGTTGTAAAGATTATTTGATGGCCCCTGAGATGATTCCACTGATCGGGATCTTGCAAGCCGGCAGGGCAGGTTTATCACTCAGGAGGCAGGAAAGTGAGGCTAGTTTGGTGAGGGAGATGCCAAGTCCAGCTTTGGGTAGGAGGCGAGCTGAGTCGGCCTCGCCTAGGCCATGCATGCCTCCCACTCTTTCACTCTAACGAAATGGTGAAACACGCAAGCCGTGCGGCCCGCGGCTAGGAGGGGTAAGACAGTTCAATCTCTCCTGTAAACGCGAGCACCGATGCCTAAGTTAATGTGCTTGCCGATGGGAGGTACGATCAATGTTGAAGTCTTGAAAATGTTAACCCCACGCGTGAGCCGAATACAGAGGACTCATGAGCATCTCGCAGGATGGGTACTCGACACTCTCGCAGAACCTGGAAAGGAATTATTC
Organism: Dactylorhiza incarnata; assembly: GCA_033032865.1. NCBI lineage: Eukaryota > Viridiplantae > Streptophyta > Magnoliopsida > Asparagales > Orchidaceae > Dactylorhiza > Dactylorhiza incarnata. The sequence continues at coordinate 2,835,875 of JAWHQI010000067.1, forward strand.
CTAATCTTTTGATTAAAGGTTGCGAGCACACAGGGACCTCAAATCCTAGGTCTCGCAAGTCTCATAGGTGGAAGGCCAACAGTTCGACGTTTTTTTGGTCCCTATGGTCGGCGTTCGGCGAATCTAAAAGACCCAGGCGAGTTTCCATGAGTATACATCCAAAAATAAAAGGAAATCAACAATAAAGTGAAATTTTTTATATTCATTCATAAAAGGTTAAAAAAACTTGGGGACTCGCCGCTTGCATATGCGAAAGCAAAATAAAAGAGAGTGGGGCAAGGCCTAAGTCTAGCACGTAGGCAGGTCCTCAAAAGACTATCTTCAATCGCCGTCTCTGCCAGCTGGCGAGTAGCCGTGCGAGTCCGAAGATGAGCCTGTCGGAGGGTCAGGGAGGAAGAGAATAAAGATCAACTCCTCTGCTGTGATAATCTCCCACGCCGCTAGAAAGGCGTTGACATCTCACAGCATGTCGAGTGTGGTATCGGTGTCCTTCATTACCATGAACCTCCGGGTTGCTTCGATCTCGCTGGGGGTGAACTGCAACACCCTCTTGCGCTACGAGGTGGACTCTCCATGCCTCGCTGCTAGCAACTCTATAGGGGCCCGGACGAGCTGTGCCCTGAGGGCCTCCACCACAGCCTCCAGCTTGCCGACTCGATTCGTCATCCGAGCTGCATCCTCAACATCCTGCATTAAACTCACGTAAGGATACATAAAAGAAGGAAAAGCAGAATTCATCTCGGGTAAGACTTATCTCTTTCTCTGGGGCTTTTGCAAGAAGCCTCTCGGTGACTCCCAGCCACATCTCAAGATCCTTAGCCCGCTCCTGCGCGAGCTCTCCGACGGCTTCAGCCTTATAGAACCTCTTCATGAACGAGAGTCCGTGTCGTGACGCCATATGGGAAAGTTTGGTGGCGTGCATATGGGCCCGTGATCTCTCGTAGATGAGTTCTCGCGGGGTGTACTTCTCATAGGTGGCGGCATCTTCTCTTCCGTACAACCCGTAAGCTAGGGCATAAGTGTGCTCGCTGGCCGGGTCGTGTTCGACCCATGAGGGAAGGCGAGTGGAAATTATGACCTTCTCCGCCTCCCCATCCCAAATGAGCAAGGGGTCACCCGTGAGGTCCCAAGGCTTATCCCCCAAGTCGAATGGGGTGCACATCTGGCACACCCTCCCCACTCGTTCTTATATCGGATCGGGTCGAGGGCTCCAAGAGGCTCACTCTGGTGGTCTTCTTCTTCGTGGCTACGACTTTCATAAGTTTCTTCCACGAGTCGGAAGGGGACTGGGGGTCTAGATCCACCATCACCCTCTTATTCTTGCCACTGCTGGACTTTGGTTTGCCTAGGTCGCCGATGTAGGCCTCCGCTGCGGCCCTCGTGAAGTCAAGCAAGGAGGCCAGCTTCACACCACCCGCATGAGGCAGGTTCGCAGAAATTAGACGCTCCCCTGCAATACATGGAAACATGAGTTAGAAAGGTGGGCGAGTGAAGAAGGCAGTCTAAGTAATGTGAGTAGAAGAATACCTTCCACCTGTATCACTAGGGGGAGCGAGTCGAGATGCTGTGACAAGTAGATGGCCTCAAAGTTCTTCTCATTAAAGAACTTGTAAAACTCTATCGTCTCACCATCCATGCGAGGAGCGCGATAGATGGATTCTCTCTTCTGAACGGGCACGAATGAGATGTTCCCTAAGTTCCCCTTGACGAAGTGGAACCTGTAATTCTAGTGGTGAACTTTATTGAGGGTCTCATAGACTTTGATTCGCGAGCTGGTCAGAAAGGTGGCTCCATCCGAGGTCGCCCTATAGATGAACAACTTACGGAAGGTTGTGAGGCTGAACACTATTCTCTCCTCACACATGTAGCATGCGTATGCAACGAGCATGACAATCACATTCCTATTGACCTGCGTGGGCACTGTCCCAAAGTATTTGAGGAATTAATTCTCCTCAGGCCTCAAGGGGAGGCGAAGCCCAACCTCAAAGTGGGAGAGAGGGAAGTCGAGCTCATCCTCATAGAATGAGTTGATGGCCTCGCGTTCCCATGGGCAGTGAGATGAGTACCCCTTCGGTAGAAAGGCGACCTCGAACGCGAGGAGATCCTCCTCCGACACTTTCCCCTCAGGGAAGAGGTGATCGGAGAAGTTAGCAACGCAATTCCCCCGCCCATTAGAAGGGTCAGAAGGCTTGGAAATTTTCAGAGGGATTGGCGAGTAGGATGAGCGAGTCGAAGGGGGAAGAAGAGCAAGAGGGCAATTAATGCGGTTGGTAAGTACGGAAAGAAGGGGGGGTATTTATAGAAAAGGGGTGAGGGAGGTCTCGTAATTAACGACGCGACCCACTCACTCCACACCCACTCGCCCCTACCCGCGCACGAAGTCTCCTTAGCTCTATCTCGACGAGCAAGCATGAGCGCTCTTATTCTGCAAATCTTAACAACAAATAATGATAAAGGAAATAACACCACATGCGAGCCATGCCAAATGGAGAGAAAAACATAAATCCCCGCGAGGCGGGGTTAAGTGCAACAAAAAATAATAATATCCATATAACAAAAAGAAATAATAGCGAATAGATTTCAAAGAAGAGACTCGAGTGCGAGTGGGTCGGAGGAACGAATGATTTCACCTCCGGGGACCCTGACCGCTCATCCGCATTATGGGGCCTCGCCTCATAAGGGCATACTCGTGGGCCGCGATGATCTCCTGTTGAAGGGAAAGCGCGCACTCGTCGATCCACCTAAAGTGGTCCTCCAACAATGTCGCGACACCCCCTGCGATTCGCTGCACCTCTTCTGCGAGCAGAGTGAAATCTCCCTCACGGGCTTCCATTCGTCATTCCAAAGCGAGGATGCTGAGGAAGGGGTCGTTGTCCGTCGAAGCCCTCTCCTTCTGGAGTTCGCGAAGCATATACCCATGCTTCCGCGGGATGCCTACCACTCGACCCTTCTTCTCAGCAGCATTGGAGGGGTCATCTTGGTACTCATCGATCATGTCGGGAGAAGTAGGTGCAGATTAGATTACTGCATTATCGGACTCGTCAGATATTAGAATGTCAGCATCTGGAGAAAGGCAAAAGGTTAGCGCTTAGTCGAAAAATGAAGAGGCACGAATGAACCCCCTTACCGAGTGAGTCCTCAACAGCCTTCCCCTCGTGGTGTGGGGTGGGATTGCGGTCTTGAAGAGTGAGGAAACTCGGCCTCCTGCCGAAGGAGCATAAGGTAGGAAGCACCAGGGACTTCCCCGAACGCGGTCACAGGGGAGCCTTGTCAGGACCCTGCGCTTCAGAGATCTGCATGAGGTGGATATATTTGGGTACTATGAGGATAAGCATGGTTAGTTATGCCCACGAGGCGTGAGTCGAATATGATGAAGATTAATGTTTGCTTACCCTATATGAGGTGGGTATCAGGGTCAACCTGATTGCTTGCTCACTCTTTCTTGCTAACTAGCTGATCACTCACACCGCCCTCCGTGGCAATGTTAATCTGGAAACCCATGGCCCAAGATTGGCATAACATCGTGAAATTTGTAATAGGCGAGTAGATTAAAGGAAAGGCTCGAACCTGGTCTAAACTCCGAGGCCCAGGCTGAACCCAAGTTGTGATTGGAGCTCGGTCAGGGTCGTTCCCTCTCCTACGGACTCTTGCCTTGCTTTTTTAGCGACGCATTTTTCTATGCGCCTCTCTGTAGGTTGCGAAGAATGTTTGGTGATGAGTCCCAGCAACCCAGCGGTGGTCGCATCACCCTTTTTCTTAGCAGCAGTAAGGCAAGCCTGGATCTCTTGGGAGAGCGACATGTTGGTCAACTAAGGGAAAGCAAAAGAAGAGAGGAAGAATGGGTTTGGGGGTGGGTTTAATCCTGGTATTTATAGCCCTCGGTGGGCCCATAAAAAGATTCTCTCAGAAAGCGAGGCTCTCATACAACACTCGGGGTTGAACTATCTTTCCGAGCTTGAGGCAAACTCACAAAGAGCGGGGATTATGTACAACCCCGTATTTGTCGAGTGGATTCATCAAGCCATCAAACAATTGGGAGCGAGACTGGGGCCCTGGCGAGTCAGGTGGCGAGTAGGCATATCAACTTGCACTCTCCCCCAACTTAGAGTGAGCGGCGAGTCCCAGCCCCACCGGGTACTCAACACTATCTTGACAACAGTTTTAGTACCTCCTGGACTCGCCTTTATGCAATGTGGCCTATTTTTGGGCTGCTTTTAGTGAAACCAAATGACGGGATTCAACTATCCGTGGGCTGTTTTGATAAAAGTATAAATAAACCCCCAAGGGCACCTTTGTAGAGGATCTCTCACTTGTTTCTCTCTCCTTTGGGCTAGATTTGGTTGGCAAGAAGGTTCAGGCTAGCTGCTCACCGTGGTTTCTAGGTGGTTGGTCAGGAATCCCCTATTGCTCTCTAGGGATCCCGACGCAATATTTGGCTTAGGAGGGGAAGCTCTCTCAGATCTTACAGATGTGTGGCAGGACCTCCTCGTTGTAGCTTGAGGTCCAATTCTAGTTTTCCACCGTAATGAGTGAGGTTCCTTGTCTCGAGAGTCTGGCCTATTGACTATAAATAAGAGAATTAAGTGCAAGCTACACCCTTGTCTGAACTCCTCGTTGAACCATAGTTTTCGGGTTCAACAGAAGTTATTAAGCTTTTGGATAGATTCTACGGTCTACATAAGAATGAGATACATGCAATCATACAATCATAAAATATTTTTGGTAATTTTGGAAAGTTTTATAATTTTTTTGATTTAAAACGAAACAAAAAATAACCAAAATATATTTTGTTTTTCTGAAAGTATAGTAGAATACTAAGTATAACAGTAAGAGTGATTTTCAGAAAAATATCATTTAGAGAAATCATAATTTTCAGAAAAATAGGATACCGTCGACGTTAGTACCTATCATCTGGCGCTAACAATAGAGTTTATTTATTTTTATTAAAATACATGCTTCTTGAGATTTTTTTTATTCTGATTTTTCTTGATTATGATTTTTCATTATATGGGCTATCATATGCAGCAAAGAAATTAAACAAATAAACAAAAAGCTGCGCATTTAATATTTTAGTATAAGACCCCTTTAAATCAATGAAATCCATTTTTGATTAATGAGTTGGGAAATGATATAATTAGTCATGATAATACACTAAAGAATTTCAAAACTAATTTGTAATGACATTATGAGCAATGGATTTCAAAAGTATGATGCTACAATAATTAGATAGGTTGGCCACTTGTAATGATATGATATTTAGACAAATTCATCCAATTTGTTTTGTTAATCATTAAGCTTTATGTCATATTTGAAAATATATAAAGTGACCAAAAAGATGTTGGCTCAAAAATACAAAACAAAATTGAAAAAGCAAAAAAGGAAAAGAAGTTAAGCATATCGTGAAGTAGAGTATTGTGTATTTTATTTTGATTCGTTTCTAATTCACGCATTTGATTGAATAGTAATGAATACGAGATTTAGGTATCCAAAGGGGACCGAGTGTGACAGTTTCTTTGGGTACCCAATTATAGCATGATGATTTATTAGGAGACAAGGATGAATGAGCTCTTTTAAGTGAAGTTAATGTTTCATTTTTTATTTTGGGCCTCCATTCAAATTTTAATTTAATATTATTTTTATGCATCAAATTTCCATTGTAATTATTTTTATTTTGAGGCTTAGAATGATAATGATTCTTGAAATCGTTTTTCATAGAAAAATTGTGAACATTTAAATTTATGTTGGGAGAGGGCTGACTTTGTAAATCATGGTGATAATGATTTGGAATTTGATTTACAACTATTTGGTGTGTTTCACTCTCTTTGTTTTCTTTGTTATCGTATGGAAATTCATATTGAACTTGCTTTTGGATTTTGCTAGAAATGGAGCATTTATGTTTTGAGAGTTTTTATTTATGATTTCTTTAAGCAAGTTGACTTTTGTTTCTAATTCTTTATTTTTAATCTTGAGATTTTCTCTAGCTTTTGTATACGCGATTGTGCTATTTTTAAGAGTGGAGACTATATAATCAATATGAGTTTTATAATTATTTTTTCATTCCTCTAATGTTTCATCTATCTCTTTAATTTCAATTTTATAATTTTTGCACATCACACATTCAATTTTCAAAGATGAATTTTCTAAAATTAATTTTTCATTATGTTCTTTTGTAGTAGAAAGCTCTTTTTCAAATACCTTGAGTTTTTCTTTAAAAGTATTGCAATCAAAATAAGGCATAACATTTTCAACTAAAGAGCAAAAGTGAGAATCATCAAACACGTCAATTTTTGTTTCTACATTAAAATTTGCTTTTAATGTTTTATTTTCTAAACTTAATTTGAATTAGCATTTTTTGATTTCTTAATTCTACGTTTACCAATTTCAAGCATGTGAAATGTAGAAATAGAATTTATTACAAAATGAGAGGAATTTGATTTCCTTACATTGCTATCGAATGAGACATGATTTGAACATACAGTTCCTTTAACATCTTTTTGGCATTCGTCTTCCATAGATGAGTTTCCATCTTCTCTTCCACATGATTTGTTCTTTTCTTTCATTCCATTTGATGTGCACTCAATAGTTCCGTCAATGGAGGAGCTCCCTTGAGCATGTATATTCTCCATGTCTTGTAATTGTTCCATATATGTAGAAGGAGAATCATAAGTTTCTTCAAGAAATTTCCAAACTTCATAAGCAGTAGGAAAAGTATAAATAAGTATGAAAATATTTTGGTTAAGTGCACAAAATAGACTATTCATAGATTTAGCATTTAAAACACACACATTTCAATTTACTTCTTTTGGGGGCTTTTTAAAGGTAATATTTCAAACTTCAAGATCTAGAGATTTAAGAAATTATTCCATTAATATTTTCCACCCTTTATAATTTATATCGGTAAATAAAGGTGGTGCTAATGATTTTTCATTAAATAAAACTTCATCCCCTCTAGTAGTTGCAAGATCATGAAGCTCCATCATTCCCAGGTGTGAAACAGTTTTGGAATAACCTTGCTCTGATACCACGTGTTGGATCTTTAGGCGCCCATAGAGGGGGGGGGGGGGGGGGGGGGGGGGGGGGCGAATAAGGGTTTTATGAAATTTAAAAACTTAATAAAAATATCAGAATTAATTAAAGAAGTTTCAGGATATTTTATAAAAAATTTAATTTTATTAATTCAAAAAAGTTTATATTTAAGACTAATTTTAGAAAATAACAGAATTCAATAATTCTTAACTACCGCTGACGGTAAGTTCTACCGTCGAGCACTAGCTCACATAGATTGAATTCCTTGAATTATTCTACACAAAAGAACCTTTCAATATATTTTGCAATAAGGCTTCAGGAGAATATTATTTAAAACATTTTATAACATGAAAATAAAATCAAGATAATAAGAAAAAGAGAGTCATGATTTTATTTCTTTAGAAATTGAATACAAAAATGTTTGATATCAATGAAGCTTGAAATCAAGGTGAATAGAAAAATACTTTTTCATTTTCTATACCGACCCTTCTCCCAAGGACCGGTTGGCTATAACATATCTTACCCTAGATAAGGCCTCTAGCCTCCCCTAGATCTAACCTAGACCTAGTTGCCACAACACATGAAAAATTCCCCCTATGTCTCGCAAGACTTTGTTTCCAACAACCGCGAGGAATTTTCCATGCAATTCTTCTAGGAATCCGACGTTCTCCCATAACGATTTCTCCACTCCCGTTTCAAGAGATAAAATAAAAGAGATTACAAAATATAAAATATGTAAGAGAAAACTCCCCAAATATTTCTGAAGGTGAAGACGAAGGCGCTGTATGAATAGACATTCTTGTTGCGCTCGTCCTTCATGTTGAATATGCATGGTAGTACTTTCCCTTCAAAAACTCCTTTCTATCTTCATGTTCACCCAAGGGAGTTCTCTTGATCTCTGGAGATGAGCCTCTCTCAAAAAATTTGGAGTTGCAACTTCAGAGGATAAGAATTCATCACAATAAAAGGAGCCAAGATGGTCTTTACATAAATCTGGGAGCTGCCGCCAGCATTATCGATAATGTTGGAGCTATCATATTGTGTAGAAATGTGGTTGAATTTGCGCAACCATGGTAGTTATGGTAGAACATGGCCTTATCATGCCGCAGTAAGTTCTAATGCATCGCATTAGATCAATGTGCGCCATGTCATCTCATCGACATTCCCTTCTTGCCGACATTCCTTCTCATCGACATTCCTTCTCAACGATAAGCTATAGATTGCGTTAGCTTTACCGTCGGGCGTTAACTTTACCTTCACGTCAACATTCCTTCTCGTCAACATTCCTTCTCGATGATAAGTTATTCCCTCCATGATAATAAGCTACTTCCCGCAAAAATATTACCGCCAGGCATTAGCTCTCTTTTTAGAACTTCAGCTCCATTCAACATTGCATTTCTAGATCGCACTCATATGGGTATTGTACATGTTTGACCTACAAACTATAAACACACAAGACTTGATCAAACATATCATGGTATTTGTTATTCTCAAACCAAGAGATGTGGAACGCATGTTCCAACACTTAAAAGGCCACCGATGAACTTTGGATCTTGCTAAATCATCCTCTACTGCCGCATAGTTGTGTGTTCGAAGAACCAAACCTACAACAAATAATATAATTAGAAGTTTATAATTCCATACAAAATTAAATTATAGTTAAGTGATTCTTACCACTAATACAATCGAACACCATTTCAAGTATCCCTAGTTTACATCTACATTCATAGCTGCAATCCTACTCATGGGGACAAACTATGAATGGAGGAAGATGTTGATGGCCTTGGGACAGTTATGCTCTTTAAATCCTCTAAACCCTTAAACTTCTCCAAGCAAGTTGGGGTTTTCAAACCTTTGAAAGGGAGGAAAAAACACAAAGTACATATTTTATTAAGGAATTAATCCTCCGTTGCTCTAGAGTTGGAGAGTTCTCCTCCATTGCAAGCTCAGCTAACTCCCTATTCATGTCCTTGTGCATATAGCTGGCTAGAGGAGTCTATTAAAAACAAAATCTCTGCCACTGTTTGGAAGTACAAGAATAGGGGCTACATCATTGACTGTTAGCTTGACATAATACTTCCCTAACTGGAATGCCTTCTTAGTAGAATAAACCCTCAACAAAAAATATATCAGGGGAATATTTTATTGAATACTTTGGTTGTTCAACAAGGGTAGAATGCCAGAAGTTTGTAGCAACTACCTAAATTCTTTAGAGATAACATCTAGCAGAGTCGTACATGTTCTTTCAAAGTACAAATAGCACACCTAGAGTAAAGATAATTATTACCTGACATCTGTAGTTTACAAGACCACTAGATTGGAATGAAACCATACTACGACTGGAATGAAACAATTCTAATACGAATTCAAATAGAAAGAAACTGTAATACAACTGGATTGAAAGTGCATTAAAGAAATTAAACTACATAATTAAAAAATGAATCTAAGACTGAAAATGTTCAATTTTGGATGGGAAAAATAAGAGTAAAGAATGATCAATAGGAAGTAATAAATTTCGATTGAAATTAAAACTGGTAAACTAATTAGAAAGGAATTACTGTCCAATTACGAATGAAAATTCTAACTTATGACTAGAAATGTCTAGTTTCCGATGGAAACACAATAGGAAGTAAGAAATTCCGACTAAAATTAAAACGGGCAAACTAATTAGAAAGGAATTATTGTCCAAATCCGACTATAAATTCAGAACTTCTGACTGGAAATGTTTAGTTTCCGACGGAAACACAAAAGGAAAGCATGATAGACATGAAAATATGACTTGCAACCTAAAACAAAAAAGATGGGAAAATACTTATGTGAATGGTTAAAATCTATCCTGTGAATGGTAGTTGGTTCGACTGCTTCCTCATTCCAGAATGTCCACATGCCTAGCAGAAGGTTTCAACAATGAACCGACATTGGACAACAAAGAGAAGGAAGAAGAAGTTTTCAAGAGTTAATGTCGAGCGATGGTTCGCCGAGATGGAGAATTAGCACCGCAGCAATGAGGAAGAAGAAAAACTTTTCAAGTGCTAATGTTGAGCGGAGGTTCGATGGGAGAGGGAGAGTGAGTTTCGTCGGGGGAGGGAGAGATTTTTTCAAAACCCTAGGCACGCGAGGGAAGTGATGATGGCCCCACATTTTATAATGGCTATTTAAATGCGTACTGGAGCAACATACGCTCATCACACCAATTTTTTTCCCTGTACTAAAAGGCTATGTTTGTTGAGCTCCATTTTTTTGCAAAAATTTGGAAACACTATTTCTAAAATAAGTGGTCTCTAGTGTTCTGTTTGTTTCAGTTGTTGCTGATCAAAAATGAGTTGTTAGAAATGAAGTTTAAAAAAGTTGTTATTATAAAATAGAGTTTGCAGTAAAAATTTGTTTGTGCAAAATGAAGTTTTCAAAGCTGTTCGAAAAGTAGTTCATAAAAACTGTTTGCTAAAATTAGAGATTTGTAAACTATTTTTTTTAATCCATGCCATAATTTCCATTGTTCTTTAAGGGTCCGTTCGTTTGAACGTAATTGGCTTTCTGGAATTTACATTGGGCATAAGACCCCTCCCCCCCCCCCAATAAAATAAAATGAAATTAATCGGGTTAGGGGAGATCCTTATTGCCCAAGACAGCCACCCTACGCTTTCCAAACGGGTAACATGCTCGTTTTCCAAGCATAGAATGATCGTCTTGACAGGTTATGGAACATCATCACATCAGATCAACTCATATGAGGAAGTAAACTCAGAATATATATATAGAGAGAGATGTTAAACGCAAGCCAGTTTTGGCTATATGTAGTCCACCGTTTTTTAAAAATTACAATGTTAAACGCAGGCCGATTTTAGCTATATGCAGGCCACAGTTTTAAAAAAAAAATATATCATTTTTTCTTTTAAAACTTCAGGAAAAATGATTCGAGTAGTTTAATACTTCATGTATTATGTGTTTTTTTTTCTTCCATGGAACCGTGTCCCCAAGGACTTTACTCGTTTGTCCAAGCCCGATGTGTTTTTAAATTACAACTGGCCTAAAGCTATTAATGTGTATTTGCTACGACGATGGCGACGACGGCGATGGCGACGGCGGCAATGGTGGCGGCGGCGGTGATGGCGGCGACGGTGATGGCGGCGGCATCGGCAATGGCGGCGATGGCGACGACGGCAATGGCGGCGGTGGCGGTGGAGGCGGCGGCGGAGGCGGCGATGGCAGCGATGGAGGCGATGGTGGCCATAGCGGCTATGGCGGCCATGGTAATACTTCAGGTAGTTACGTCATTATAGGGGGTTCTTTGGATAACAGCACCCCATAGAGGATGTGCGGTTAGCGCCTTTAGGGATACTCCATCAAATAACCTCGCACGCATGAAATAGTGACATTCAACATAACCTCGCACGCATGATATTTTACTTACTTATTTTATAAATGCAATTTTGCTTGGTGATTTATTTAGGAAAATATTAATTTGATTTTTGAATATGGAATGTAAATATGTAATTTGGCATGCATGAATAATTTTTTGGCATGCATATATCCGCGGCCTGCATATAGCCAAAATCGGCCTTCATTTAACATCGCTCTCTCTCTCTATATATATATACTATTCTAAAAAGAAATATGGGTTGGCTTTTTAAAACCATGAATTTAAAAGCTATCAAATAAATTCTGTCCATTCGATCTAAAGATTTAATCATGATATTGGACTGCAAATAACAATTCAAGGAAAATCTTTTTCACTCTCTCTCACTAAAATCCTGATGCCCTTATGGCTAAAACTAGAGAGAGAGGAGAGAGGAGAGAGAGACAAAGAAAGAGAGGTGAGAGGGGGGAGAGAGTGTGGCGAGATGGAGAGGGAGAGAGAGAGGGGAGAGAGAGAGGAACAGGGAGAGAGATAAAATAATTTTTTTAATTATATACTTATATTTTTTTACAAATAAATTTTGTAATATTGAAGTATATTTATTTACGGTCATTTCGAGTACTCATACGTATATGTTGCGGGCGTAGCCCGCAAACGCATCGAGTACGGGCGAAGCCCGTGCGGAGGCGGGCGAAGCCCGCCTGGATGTAGACGAAGGCCGCCTGACGCATCGCGGCGGGAGCGGGCGAAGCCTGCCGTTGCCGGCCGGGTACTGTAGCGCTTGGCCGTAGGGGCGGAGCCCCGTGTCGGGCACTCGTGTATATATATATTCACAAAAGACTGTAGCCACTATTTGTTCCATCTCCAAGTTAACCCTAACTAATGTTCATATTAAGCTATACCACTTGATAGGGCGAGACTCTTATAAGAAGGTGCAGAAATAAATTCAATAGTAAATTGCAGTAAATAAATGCTGTAAATGGAGTGCGGTAAGTAAAATGCTGAAATAAGTACCACAATTAAAATGCTAGAATATAGTGCAGTAAATGAAATACTGAAATGAAGTGCAGTAATTATAATACTAAACTGAATAGTGGTAAATAAAATACTAAAATGAAGTGCAGTAATTAAAATGCTGAAATAAGAAAAATATAATACGAAGCAATTCAAATTCCAGGAACTGCAGTTCCTTCTCTGTTCTAAAGAGGCATCTCCGTTCCAAGGAGGCAAGTTCAATTCTCCTCTCTATTCCGAGGAGGCATCTCTGTTCTTAAGAGGCATCTCTGTTCATAAGAGGCATTTCCATTCTGAGGAGGCAACTCTGTTCGGAGGAGGCAAGTCCGTTCCGAGGAGGTTGTAACATTCCAAATTTGATTGGGTCACTAGGACTCAAGATGACCCAATAAAAGTAACCGGATCACCTACAAGGTACCCTAGAAGCTAGGAGGTGACTCAAAATATCATATTAAGCAAACGAGCTCCAAATCGACTTCCGTCAGTTGCATTAGACTCGTATAGTCAATACATGTACAATGGAACTCATTTCGCTTACATCTGAGTATGTTTATAGAAAATGACCATTTTGGGTAGCGTTGTGCGTCGACAGAGCGCCGAAATATCATATTGATCAAATGAGCTCCGAATTAACTTACGTTAGTTACATTAGACTTGTATTGTCAATATGAGTGCAACGGAAGTTGTTTCACTCCGATCTGAGGTCGATTAGAGAAACTGACCATTTTGGGTAGCATTGTGCGTCAACACAACACCGAAATAGCATATTGAGCAAACGAGCTCTAAATCAACTTCTGTTAGTTGCATTAGACTCGTATAGTCAATACGAGTGCAATAGAACTCGTTTCACTCCGATCCGAGGTCATTTAAGGGAAATGACTATTTTGAGCAACGAGCTCCGAATCAATTTCCGTAAGCTGCAATTGACTTGTATAGTCGATATGAGTGCAATGGAACTCGTTTCGTCTGAATCTGATGTCATTAGGTGAAAAATGATCGTTTTAAGTAATGTCGTTCAACACAACGACCCTAAAATGTCAAACGGAGAAAATGAACTCGGAATTGATTTTTGTCAGTTGCATTAGACTTATTTGATATACATGAATGCAACACAACACCTTTCATCTGAATTCGAGTTCATTCGGCGAAAATGACCATTCTAATTAATGTCGTTCGACACAATGACTATGAAATGTCATTCTCAGCAAATGAGCTCGAAATTGACTTATGTTAGTTGCATTAGACTCATATAGTCAATACGAGTGCAACTCAAGTCATTTCGTCTGAATCCGAGGTCATTTGGCGAAAATGAACATTTAATTAATGTCGACCGACATTATTGCCTCAAAATTCCTTTTTGAGCAAATGAGCTCGGAAATGATCCCGGTCAGTTGCATTGGACTCGTATGGTCTATAATGTTGGATCTTTAGGCGCCCTTAGAGGGGGATAATGGTTTTTGAAAACTTTAGGATTTTAAGACAATCTTTTGATATTTTATATGAAGTAACTTTTCAATTTTATTAAATAAGAAATGACATGATTATCATTTATAAAATTGATTACAAAACTGGATTTCTATGTCGCTAGAAATCAAAGGCGAATATAAAAGACTCATTGGTTTTCTATACCGACTCTTCTCACTAAGAACCGGTTGGCTTTAGCCGATGTATCCCCAGATCTGGCCTCAAGCCGCTCTAGCCCTTCTATCCCCAGAAAGGCCTCGAGCACCCCCTAGATATAACTTCTAGACCTAGTCGCCAATAACTGCGATGGATTACTCCTAAGACGCGCATGGTCCAAGTCGCCAACAACCGTTGAGAATTCACAAAATAATCATAAAGGATAAAGGTACAACAAAATATAAAAGACAAATTAAAAAACTCCCTATGAAGAATTCTAGAGACGATGAAGACCCGCTGAATATCGTTGAAGTCGAAGCATGAATTCTTGCATTGGGTTAGTATTGATCTGATCCTATTTTGAATTCTTTTCTTAAATTTGTGTGGGAGATGGTTGTCTGGAAATACGGCCCTCACATATTTTCTGAAGTGCTGGAATAGGACTCCTTGGGATCAATAGTTGAAGAGAACAAATGCCACCTATTAATAGAACAGGAAGCTAACGCTGACATTAAGGCAAATGCCAGTCGTTGACTCTGTATAGAAATAACTTGATGGCTCGGATCTTCAAAATAGGAAGGAGATTCTGCATCTTTGGAAACATTCATTTTAGGCAACCTTAATGCTGGAGTTGAGGCTAACGCCTGTCGTTAAGCCAAATCATACCCAAAATGCTCCTACAATCACGACAGCTTCCCTCCATATCATTTTCATCTTGGTGGGAACGAAAGTCAACGCCGGAGTTAGCCCTAACGCTTGACAGTAGACCACATTCTTCTTTTCTACTTGTGAGAAAGTCCAGACCAACAATACCGCATCCTAGTGTCAATTTTGTTCAAACCTGCATGCTAAAAACACAATGGCAAACTAAATCAAATACAAGTAGGATTTGTTTTTCTAAAACCAAATGGATGCGGAAAATTGTGTTCTAACGATCTCCCCCTTTTGATAATAACAAATCCAATTATGATAAATCAGATTCAGTTATAAGAGATGTGTTTTTATAAAAAGATATGACACTATGCTACAACGTGATTTTAAAATCAAAATATATTTAGAGATGTGTTCTCTCCCTATTTAAGTGCTCCCCCTTAGTGTATGCTCTCATAGACTATATTTATGCTCCCCCTTAATCTAGTGAATCCTACTCCCTTAATCATTAAGATTTATCATTTTATTCTCCCCCTTTTGTTATTGCAAAAGTGGGTGGAGTGAAACAAAACTAGGATAAGGAGGTGAAAGTTGGGACAACTAAGAGAGGATTAAGAGTTTTGTTAAAAATAAAGTAAGTCAAGATCGAGCTAAGAGAGAGTAGCACATCAAAAAAAGAATATGATAAGCGTGAGTAATAACATCCCATGTACTTTACCAAGCCATTCTACCACTTGTTAGAAAATAATGAACAAAAGATTTTGAAAGATAACACTTGATAAAAAAAGGGAAAATGACTTTGAAAGACACAAGTGAAGAAGAGACCTTAAAAAGCATGAAAAAGCATGGTAAAGATACTTGATCAAATCAATAATGCGGAAAAGGAAGGCAACCAAGATAAGAAAAATGATTTATTTTTGTTATGGTTTGATAATTCCAACAATATTTCTTGACTTTTTCACATATAATGAGCATTATCCTTGAAAATTTTTCACAACTAATAGGCAAGCATGATTTAACATATTCAAAATGATAATAGCTACAATGTAACTACTTCGTATTTCAAGTAAAGTTAACATTGTAGAAATCATGCATTGCAAACTAGTGCTTTTACTCAAGTTTTGAGAGAATCATGTAACTATGCATTATGATCCAATTCGCACGATTAGAAGCTTTATGAAAAACAATGATGTGTGCAAATAGTGTTTTGATAAGAGTATACAAGTGATATAATCAAAACACATGACATATGTAAGGGAATAGTAAAAAAATATTAAGATTATAATCTTAGAAGAACTTTCACACATCAATTCTAGAATAAAATTTCAAAGCACAATAAAATAGTACAACTACCAAGGTGCTTTGCCCACAAAATGCTCATTAAGACTTATCAGGGAGCAACGTATTGCGTGGGGGGATCACATAAGCATTTTTATAAATTTTTATTTTGAGTGATCCGGTGTACAAATAGAAGTGATAAAGAAAATATGTTTACACAAGAAACTTTACAATTCTTTCCAAGGTGATCAACCTCACAATGCTCATTAAGACTTATCAATAGGGTGAGTAGCGCTTGATGGAGTTATCTTTGTCCTTTTATTTCATATTTTTTTAATTTTGGGACAAAGGTCAACTAATTCACTTATTTTTGCAAACACTAACAATATTGAAATAACACTTCTATATGTGCAAGAAATTTATTATTTCAAAGAAGGTGCAGGTAATTTAGACATACAACTTAATATGTTAAAACAATTACACTACACAATCGTGCAAGACTAAGATTATGAGCACATGTAGATTACCAAAATAGGGAGTGAATAAATCATTAATTAACATAAAACATTACTCATACTTAGAGGCATGCTAGGCAATCTTACACAACTTTCTATAGACTATTTCATTGCACATAATAAGATTAAGGTCAAGACATGACAAGATAAAATAATGTTTAGGAAACTTGAACTGAAAATTAGACATTAAAGAAAATCATTAAGTGTATGCCTAATCAATTTTGACCATTTGTAAGGAAAATACTAAGATGTTTTGCTCATGTGAAGTTTTATAATCAAAACATATTTTTGTAAACATTGAAAACAAACAAATGACAAAAAACATATTGTTGGGAAAAACTCCTTGGATTTAACTTACCAAATTATCTAAAAGTGAATTTAACTCTTAGGTTTTAATTACCCATTGTATAGTGAGGGTAATTTAGTCATTAGATGTCTTAGGATATCACACACAACTTGGAGTGTAAAGACTAGAGCAAGACAAGCACAAATTGGGTTGAGTTAACAATTGCGTTGAATTGTAACTTTCACATATTTTTCATCATTTTGAATTATTTGATTTTTATTGTACTTTTGAAATAAGATAAATTAAGAAAAGAAGAAAATTCCAAATCTGAGAAAACAAACAGAGAAAATGCATGAGAAAATACTAAAAATATTTTAGAAAAAATAGAATAAAATTGGGCCAAAGAAGCTAACGCCTGGCGTTGACTTCTAACGCCCAAAGAGACCATGATTTCCTTAGGTTTTGGAAAAAAAATCTTTGACTTAGAGTTGATATATAGTCCTTCTTATTGTAGAAATTTCAGATAATTTAGAGATGAATATAAGGTTTTTGAAGCATGTTTTTTGGTAGTTTTAAAAATGGTTTTTATATTTTCATTGGGTTTTCAAATAATTGTGTTTTACAATATCATTAATGCTCGAAATGATAAAATATGCAAAACACAAGAGAAGCATGTTCAATCAAATCAAGAATGCATGAAGAGTGTAATCATAATGAGTGCATGCAATATATATGATATAAGTATATCCTAGATTTTAACACCCTCACTATATGCCTACACACTAGCCCCGTACTAAGTGACGAATGGGCATGAGGAGCTGCACACATACCGTAGGTTGGGGTGGTAATCCCATATATACACACACTAGATAACGCTCAACCTATCACTCTTTCCCCCTGTGCCTCGCAAGACCCCACCGGAACCCTCCCCGGTTAAGGATAAGACATGACTTAGAGGTTAGGTCTTCTAATGCATTCAATCATATGCCCTTGCTATTATGAGACACATAATGTGGGTGAATGATCATGGACATACTAAGCATTTAATCCTATGGAAATAATTTATAAACTATGGCTTTATGAGAGATTGATTTCAAATTGTATTTGATTTTAAAGTCACATAGTTATTATGAATTTTATCTTTCAATTTTTCTACCTTTTTTTTAAATTAATTCATTGTGGCAATAAGAGATAACTAGCATGGGTGATAATATTTACAAGTTGATAATGCTAGAATGATGAGTTTGAATGTAATGTTATGTCATATGATTAATTGTGATAATGTTGCATATATTTACAAAAATAGTGTTTCAATTTTTAGTCCTAGAATGAAGCGATGATTCTATTTGATTTGTTCTTATTGATATAAAAATAATTCTAAGGTCTATAAATAAGAGAGATGCATGGACACATAATACATAATAGAAACATTGTAAGATGAAATGATGAATATAATGAGAGAATATTTTAGGTTATTTTGAAAGGTTTTTATAAATTTTCTATTTGAATTTTTGAATATTAAACAAAACACACACACACACACACACACATATATATATATATCTTAACTTTAAAATTTCATTATTATATTTTCTTTAACATAACATGGCATGATATAACTAACATAGACATTGATTTTTACTTATAGTAAGTGATGGTGCTGGAATGAAAGTTACGGTAACAAGGTGCAATGTTATGTAAAGAATACAAGCATATGATTGATTTGCATGTATTCAACATGGAGCTTCAACCTAAATGTTCATAGACCTAGAATGATGTGATTTAATCTTGTAAGTAATTTTCAATAAGTATAAGGCTGATTCTAAGGTCTAGACAAGAATGAGATACATGCAAATTCAAGACATAATTCATATGTAAAATAAGTTATGAAAACAATGGAATCAATTCCAATTGTGTTTATTATAAGAATTTTTATAAGATCATTAATTCTTATGATGAGTTAAAAACTGTAAACATGAGATAGATATATTATCTTTACTTCATCATATGATAAATGATTCATATTTTTATTAATTATTTATATTGAAAAATTAATTGTGAAGATGTTATTTGTCATTTGCAAAGAGTATTGTACTTTCTTTTTGTTTTTGATTTTATGTGAATATGACCAAAACATATATAAGTTTTTTTCCTAAAGTAAAAGAGAATGATAATTAATGTAGTAATATAATTTTGCAGAAATTAATATTTGGAGAAATCAGAATTTTCAGTATAATTGTGCTACCACCAGCGTTAGAAACTAATGTCAGGTGCTAGCAAATAATGAATTTTCCTTTTATTTAAAACATGCTTTTTGTAATTTTTCAATTCCGATTTTTCATGATTATGGTTAAACATGATTGGGGCTATCAAATGACACATGGATATTCAATAAATAAGCAAAAAATTATGCATTTTATACTTTTAGCCTTAGACCCCTAATACTCTTTTTAAATCAGATTTTGACAATTATTTCATTAGTCTTGATAACATCATATAACACATTTAAAATTTAACTTATAATGACGCTAAGAAACTTTATAGGTAATGGATTTAGAAGGATAAAAATAAAAAGATATATAGATCACTTGAGAAATGATATGACTTTTTATTAAATTTTATTCAATTTGATTTATTAATGAATTTATGCTTAATGTATGAAAAGTCATATCACAATTTATATAGAGTGACCTTAGCATGTTGGCTCAAGAAAGGACAAAAAAACAAGCAAACAAAAAGAAAATTAAGCATATCATGAAGTAGAGTAATGATATTAATTTTTTATTTATCTACTTCATGCAATTATATGATACCTAATGAATAAGAGATTTAGGTTTCCAAAGAGGACCAAGTGGGATGGTTCCTTTGGGTATCATCGTGATGGCTTTTTGGGAGACAAGGATGAGTGGACCCTTTCAATTGACATTAATACGTCATTCTTAAGTATGAGTCTCCATTCATACCTTGGGTTAATATTTTTATAATTCAAATTTCCATGACGATTTCTTAAAACATTGTTTATAGGAAATTTGTTCATTTTCAATTTTATGTTGGGAGAAAAATTATGTTGTAAATGATAATGATGATAGTATTTTCGAATTTCATTTACAAGCTTTTGATGTTTTTATTTGCTTTGTTTGGCTTAGACAAATTATGAAAATTTATATTCAACTTGTTTTTGAATTTTGTTTGATATTGTGAATGTATATTTTGAGAATTTTTCTTTATGATTTCCTTAAGCGAGTTGATTTTAGTTTCCAATTCATTATTCTTATTTTTTAGATTATGTCTAGCTTTATTATAAGCAATTGTTCCATTCTTAAGAGTGGTAACAATAGAATCAATATGAGTTTTGTAATTATTTCTTAATTCTTCAAATGTTTCATCCATCTCTTTAATTTCAATTTTATAATTTTTACACATAACACAAATACTTTTAAAGGATGAATTTTCTAAGCATAATCGTTCATTTCGTTCTTTTACAAAAATAAGCACCTTTTCAAGTTTCTTGTAATTTTCTTTTAATTCATTATAGTTGATACAAGGTGAAGCAGTTTTAATTAAAGAGCAAGTGTGAGAATCATCAAGCACATCAATTTTTGTTTCTACATTAGATATAGCTTTTAATCTTTTATTTTCTAAATGTAATTTTGAAATAGCAATTTTCAAGTTCCTTATTTTATGTTTAGCAATATCTATCATATGCAATGTAGGAATTGAGTTTGGAATAAGAAGGGAGTTTGATTTACTTGCAAGGATCTCGGAGGAGGCAAGATTTGAACAAAACGTTCCTTTGTCATCCTTTTTGCATTCCTTTTCCATAGAAGAGTTGTCGTCTTCCTTTCCACTTGACGTGCACTCCATGGATTCATCAAAAGAGGAGCTTCCTTGAAGATATATGCATGCATGCATATTCTTTGGTTCTTGCAATTGTTCCATACCTATATGAGGATGACTAAATTTCTTCAAGAAATTTCCAAATTTTGTACGCATTAGAAAAACAATAAACTAATTTGAAAATATCTCGTGACATTGCGCAAAATAAACTATTCATAGCCTTCGTATTTAAAACCATTTCATTTTTATTTAGAACACTAGGGGGTTTTTAATAGTAATATTCCAAACATCTATGCCTAAGAACTTGAGAAATTTTTCAATTAGATTTTTCCACCCTTTATAAATTTTCCCTTCAAATAATGGTGGTGCTAGTATTTTTTCATTTATATAAAATTTCTCCCCACTCGTAGAAGCGAGATCATGATCAAGAAGCGTCATTATTCCCGGTGGTGAAACCGTTTTGGAATAACCTTGCTCTGATACCACTTGTTGGATCTTTAGGCGCCCATAGAGGGGGGGGGTGAATAAGGGTTTTTAAAAACTTTATGATTTTAAGACAATCTTTTGATATTTTATATGAAATAAGTTAAATCAAAAGTAAAGAGCAAGAAATCAATTTTATTAAATAAGAAAAGACATGATTATCATTTATTAATTGACTACACAACTGGATTTCTAGGACGCTAGAAATCAAAGGCGAACATAAAGACTCGTTGGTTTTCTATACCGACTCTTCTCTCTAAGAACCAGTTGGCTTTAGCTGATCTATCCCCAGATACGACTTCAAGCCGCTCAAGCCCTTTTATCCCCAAAAAGGCCTCGAGCACCCATTAGATCTAACTCCTAGACCTAGTCACCAACAACCGCAATGAATTCCCCCTTAGCCGCGCACGGACCTAGTCGCCATCAACCGCGACTAATTCACTAAACAATCACAAAGGATAAAGGTACAACAAAATATAAAATACAAATTAAAAAACTCCCTATGAAGAATTTTGGAGACGGCAAAGACCCGCTGAATATCGTTGAAGTCGAAGCGTGCGTTCTTCGCGTTGGGTTAGTGTTGATCTGATCCTCCTTCGAATTCTTCACTTGAATTTGTGTGGGAGATGGTGGTATGGAAATATGGCCCTCACAGATCTTCTGAAGTGCTGGAAAACATCTCCTTGGGATCAATAGTTGAAGAGAATGAATGCCACCTATTTATAGAATAGGAAGTTAACACCGACGTTAAGACTAACGTCAGGCTTTAACTCTGTATAGAAATAACTTGATGGCTCGGATCTTCAAAATAGGAAGGAGATTCTGCATCTTTGGAAACATTCATTTTAAGCAACCTTAACGTTGGCATTGAGGCTAACGCCTTGCGTTATACAAAATCATTCCCAAAATGCTCCTGTAATCACGACAGCTTCCCTCCATGTCATTTTCATCTTGGTGGGAACGAAAGTCAATGCCAGAGTTAGCCCTAACACCTGGCCTTAGACTACATTCTTCTTTTCAGTTTGTGAGCAAGTCCAGACCAAGAATACAACATCCTAGTGTCATTTTTGTTCAAACCTGCATGCTAAAAACACAATGGCAAACTAGATCAAATACAAGTAGAATTTGTTATTCTCAAACCAAAGGGATTCGAAAAATTGTGTTCCAACATATAAGAGTGCAAAAGAATTCGTTTCGCCCAATTTTAACATCATTTAGTCAGTTTTACCTAATGGGTCTCGTTGAGTTTAGTGGTGCATTGAAAAGCGTGCACACACCAATATTACTCTGACACACCAACATTGGCTCGTCACTCGATAACTCAGACTTACATTAACCTTGACCTAAATGGGGGACCCATACTAGGGTTGACTTGCTCAAATCCTATTTAAATGAAATTTTGATAAATATTTTGAACTCCTCCACCACTCCCTAAGATCAAGGCTAATGAAGCTCTACCATGGGCCCACCTTAGTCTTAAATGGGCTCTGAATTCAAATCTAAAGCCCATTAGGCAAGGGTTGTGGAAGATCTAACCTAATCTCTCATTCTCTCTCTCACTCTTTCTACCCATAAGACTAAATAACCATAACATATGCCCTCACATGAGGTACATCCACCCACTTGAAGCTTCCACCTCACCTCTCCACCAAACTCAGGTTAGGTTAAACCCTACCCTTCTCAGGTTGCTTAACCGAGAAGGAGAGGGGAGGGGGAGGCCTTGACTCCCTTATATAAAGACCTTGTCCCCCCATCTGCCTCACCCCACTGCCTAGCTCAGACCAGCCACCACCACACCCTTTTAGAGCTCCAGCTCGCCAGAGAGAGATGTTAAGCTACACCACCTCCGCCACACTCATGGACACCCACCCCAAAAGATCTAGAGGACCCGACCACCAGGTGGATCCTATCCCCTCTCCTCCCTCTCTATCTACCAGATGCTCTGCATGTGGGCTCCAACCGCCGCGGCGCCACCCAAGAAAAGTTTCTAGCTCGGGAGGATGGCCGAGCAGAGGTGAGGCTCCCCAGCACCTCTTGGCTCACTAGGAGTGAAAACTCACCGAATAGGGCTCAACAATTCTCTCCGGGAGGCAATAAGGAAGTGGCGCTGCTAGTGGACGAAGCTCCAGCGACGTCTAGTGACTACATCCCTATAAAGGGGATTTTCGGCGGTCATCGACGGCGCTAGGCCGCCAGTGTAACATCCCAACTTAAAAAGGGGTCTAACAGATTCAATTGTACCCTTAGAGGATCTTAGGATGGGATATAGAAAACCACGACCTGACCCCCACCCCCTAATGGTGGTCATTTAGAGAAATGACTGTTTTGGGTAACATTGTGCTTCGCCACAATGCAAAAGTAGTTTAATGAGCATACTTGCTCCAAATCAACTTTTGTCAGTTTTGTTAGACTCGTATGGTCGATATGAGTGCAACAGAATTTGTTTCGTGCCAATCCATGGTCATTTAGTGAAAGTGACCATTTTGACTATCGTAGCACATCACGACGATGTTTTTTTAGTATATTGAGCATACATGCTTCAAATCAACTTCCACCAGTTACGTTAGACTCGTATGGTCGATACGAGTGCAAAAAAATTCGTTTCATGCCAATCCAAGGTCATTTAGTGAAAGTGACCATTTTGAGTACCGTAGCGCGTCACAACGACACAATTTTAGTATAGTGAGCATACATGCTCCGAATTAACTTCCGTCTGTTCCGTCAGACTCGTATGGTCGATACGAGTGCAACAGAACTCATTTCGTTCCAATCCGAGGTCATTTAGTGAAAGTGACCATTTTGAGTACTGTAGCACATCATGACGAAGCTATTTTAGTATAGTGAGCATCCATGCTCCAAATTGACTTTCGTCAATTCTGTTAGACTCGTATGGTCGATACGAGTGCAACGAAACTCATTTAGTAAAAGTGACCATTTTGAGTACCGTAGCATGTCACGATAATGCTATTTTAGTATATTGGGAATATGTGCTCAAAATTAACTTTCGTCAGTTGCGCTAGACTCATATGGTTGATACGAGTGCAACAGAATTCGTTTCATGCCAATCCGAGGTCATTTGGTGAAAGTGCAATTTGAGTACCGTAGCGCATCACGACGACGCTATTTAATATAGTGAGCATACGTGCTCTGAATTGACTTATGTCAGTTCCGTTAGACTCGTATAGTCGATACGAGTGCAACGGAACTCGTTTCGTTCCAATGCGAGGTCATTTAGTGAAAGTGACCATTTAGAATACTGTAGCGCGTCACGACGACGCTATTTTAGTTTAATGAGCATATATGCTCCGAATTGACTTCCGTCAGTTGCGTAAGACTCGTATGGTTGATACAAGTGCAACGGAACTCGTTTCGTTGCAATCTGAGGTCATTTGGATAAAATGACTATTTTGAGTAACATCGAGCGTCGCAACAATGCCATTGTAAATATTGGGTAAACGAGCTATGAATTGAAGTCTGTCAGTTGCGTTAGGCTCGTATGATCGATACGAGTGTAACATAATCCGTTTTGCTCAATTCCGACGTCGTTTAGTTAAGTAAATTAAAATATTGCTTGTAAAATTATACGAAGCCTCGAGATGCGTGAACGCTGGATTTCAACCCTATCACATCAATGATGACTCGATCCTCAACGACCGGGACTCGTAATAACCTTGACCCACATGGGGGAACCCACTTAGGGTTTACCTTGGTAAACCCTCCTCAAAAGAGCAGTTTCGTAAAATTTAAACCCTCTCCACTCATCCTCCACTCAACAAAACCCAAATCCCCATGCTATTACTTGATTGGCTAGCAGCAGCCCCAAGGTAAGTGGAAGTAGATATTTTTTTCCAAAATCTGGATTAGCCAAATAGGGTTTAAACAAAGTAATCACCCCTCCCTTAGCCTTAAAGCTTGATCTTAAGCCTTCCCCCACTCAAACCAAAACCACAATCCAAAATATGTTCCCTGATTAGTTGATCTAAACAAACATAGGCTAAGCTTAGTCTAGCCATAGATTTAACCAAACCTAAACCCAAGCTCTCTCTCTCCTTCTCTATCTTAGTTCCTTGTGTAAGACCCCTTTTTTTCTACCGGGTATTATGCCCAGAACCGCCGCTTTACAGTGACACCAACGCTCCGGAAGGTCGCCACTACAAAATGCCAATCCTGTCGGCAATATCGATCACAGAAAATGAAGACAACAAGTGAACATAAAGAGTTCAAGTCCACATCACATGAAATATAATCTCAGAATAACAGAGGTCCATATATAGTAACTGAATAAAAATATAGAAATAATAAGGGTTGCTGCCCAATACATCATATCCTCACTATATGATCTCTCGCGGAAGCAACTAATAAAAATCACTCACAGATCCTGAAACTGTGCACCTGTGCTAGACTATCCCGCCTCCATCTAAACTAGCATCTGGTGTTGTTGCATCTCCTCGGTCCCTTAAAATGATAAGGACACCGATCGTTTGTGAAAAGACTAAGCCAATCCCGCACCCCTCCCCTGGTGACTCCTAGGCACCAAGCGGGAGGAATGAAGGGGAGGACAACAATGGGTACAAACAAGCAGATGACAGTGAATCTAATCTACATGAAATTTCTACCACTACGCAGTACATATTATAGTGGATAAAGCAGTAATAAGTAAAGCAGTAATAAGTAAAATAGTAATAAGTAAAAGTAAATAAAGAAGAGTAGCCTTGATTTATAGGAATGCACATACAAACCTATAGACCAAGGGGTCGTTTAGCAGAGCATATTGTATAAAAAGTCCCATAACCAATTTATACGATAGGGGTAGTGGTTGAAATGCAATGCTTATGTTATGACATGCAGAGTTATGTAGTTTAATGCTATGTTCACACAAGTACAACTCACACACTTCGACTATATGCGCACAGACCTTTAGTTCCCCCTTTTTGGAGCTAGCAAAATACCTAGGATACTCCCGTAGTGGCAAATGGAAGCGGTGGGTTGGGCCTCGCCCACCTCTAGGTTCGTATCCGCACTAGCTAACCTAGACCTATCGTACGCCTCAACGCTAAGAACATAACATCGGAGCTCCTACGTACTCTTACTAGCTAGTCCACCAAACTTTTCCTTGGCAAAGTGTTAACTGTTGGAACACGGTCTTTCGCATCTCCTAGGTTTGAGAATAACAAATCCTATGTGTATTTGATCTTGTGTGTTCAAAGTGTGCAGGTTAACATAGTCCACATGACTCAAGGAGTACTCATGATGTCTGCCCCCAAAATTGAGGCCAAAATTCGAACAGGCTCACTAGCACCGGCAGTAGCGATAGCGCCCGGCGTTAGCGTTGATTAGCGAGTTTCCGGCATCATTTTTAGAAGGAGCTAGCGCCCGGCATTAGCTACTAGCGCTGGCGGTAGCATGGCGCACAAGAGGCATGGAACAATATGTTGCCGCGGATGGGAGATCCTGCCGCGCAAATTGTTACTTAATCCGGGCTAGCGCCGGCGGTAGCGTGAAGGCTATAAATTGAATGCTTTGGCTCCGAATTCCTCATCCTCCTCCAATCCCAAACTCCAGAGCTTCGTGTCACAGCAGAGAGAGGAAGATTCAGAGCGATACTCCCACAATTCCATAAAGCCTTAAGGAGATCCGTGGAGAAGATTTCAACACGCATCATCATCGTGACGAAAGGCCGCATCGACTACGATCATACACTGCGGGCCTTCGTCCACTTCTCCAAGAGATCCACATAGAGGGAGTTTTTATATTATTGTCTTTTCATTTCATATCTTTTCTGTAAACGGTAGTGAAATCGCCTCGTGTTGGCGACTAGGTCTGGGGTAAGACTTAGGGCTAAAAATCGCCTCGTGTTGGCGACTAGATCTAGGCTAGGTCTAGGGGGTTCTCGAGGCCTTTCTGGGGATAGATTGGCTAGAGCGGCTTGAGGCTGTATCTGGGGAGAGATCGGCTAAAGCCAACCGGTTCGTGGGGATACGAGTCGGTATAGAAAACAAAAGGATTTTTATTAGTCGCCTCCGATTTCTAGCGTCACAGGAATCAAGTTTTGTTAAACATTATTTGATATTAATAAAGCATATCTATTCATTATTGTTTTACTTGATTTCTCACTGTATTAATCTTGCAATATTTCAAAGTTTTCTAAATATAATCTTAAGTTTTTGAAAACCCTTATTCACCCCCCCCCCCCCCCCCTCTAAGGGCGCCGACCGATCCAACATTAACTACACTTACAGAGCCAAAGTATCGATGTCGGTGCATCGACTGTTAATACTAAAGACACACCACCTTTATGCACATGCAATTCTGATTACCATCTACCTCTGAGCATAAGCTCTTTGAGCTAACCCGCCCGTCAATATAACCATCCGAGCCACCGGCTCGCCAGACTAACCCGTCTGTACCTACAACCACTGAGCCTACTGCTCATAAGACCAAACCAACGAATTACCCGTAACAACGGGGTATGGGTGAGTGTATTATTATGTTAATCTTGCACAACAACTTACTCCTCCAATTTAGGGTTAATCTTGGACGTCCCGAGGTCTACCCTATGAGGGGCTCGCAGTGGTACTAGGAGCTATGATGGGATGACACCCCAAATCTCACTTTCCAAGACACTTAATATTGTTGTTAACTACCCATAAGCATACCCCTCTTACTATTTCACTTGAGTTAACCTTAAGTGTTTTATTACTCTCCAAGGGAAATGCAATCTATCGTCAATCCCGAGCACAACCTTGCCCCTTAGCTTATCAGGCACACTCAACACATAGACTCCTATTGGTGACCTCAAATCTCCTAAACCAGACTAGGAACACCATCTACCTCCCATTCCCATCTAGTGGTCTACAAGTTACCCAAGTTTTACAGATTTACTATACGCGGACCAAGTGAGTTATATGAGGTGCGTGAGGGGAGGTACTCCAATGATCATAAAATGACTCAAGATTATTATTGGGGATGTGTTATGGCATTATATGACCAACTACAGAAATTCATAATTTTCCTACTATATTTGGTATTTATTATAATTTCTCCAAAATCAGGGAACCTATGACTTTGAACATTATGTATTGTTTTTTGATAGGTTATGGCCTCAATAAAATTTGTACAACTATATAACATTAAAATAACAGCCATACATAATTTCATAAATTTCCAGAAAGTTTTTGACCTCCAATTAAAATATTAACTAATTAATCAAATTCAAGGATTTACAAAGAAAGTACTAGAAATTCTTATTCAAAAATTCCAAGAAAATTAGCTGGTGTCCAAAATGGTCAGAAAAGTTCACTGATGGAGTCCCACAATTTTCTAAATCCATTTAACCACATAATTCTATTATTTAAACAAATCAGTCTAAGGGCACTTTGTGAAGGAGACCATACAAACATTACTCCAAAAATTATACAAAAATTAACAGATCAAGTACTTGCCCTAAAAAGTCATCTGTCCAAGTTCCATGATTATCCAGTGAGTATTAAACCCATAATTAACTTTCATACAATTAGGGCAAACATTGGGGGTTGTGAATGAAGTATTGTATATACCACTGCAAAATTCTTAGTAAAATTATCAGAGCATAATATCATCAATATAAACTCACTGACAAAGTTTCATAAACATCCTAGGCTATATGAGCATGTAATTCCTTCTAGTAAGAAGGTGCCCTAAATGACTCTTCAATAATTCAGAGAGACTAAATGTCTCTACAAATTCCATGTAAATTACCTCTGTCTTAATACCACCATATAAACTTCTTTACCAAATTTCAAGGCAATCCAAGGCCATATGACCTTATGTCCTTCAATGGGTTCAAAACACGACCCTAAGGTTTGAACTAGGGTCCTAGGGCAAATCCATCCCAAATCACCCCTGTTAGAACCCGAGCCAGTCGCTATTTCACAATTCCGGACTCGGTCGACTACAGTCGAACGGCACATCATCCCCAACCAAATCTCCTGGGTCAGACCTGGGCGCCACCAGAGCTAACCCTCCTCTGCCACTGGTAGGTTGTCGAGGCCGGGGCTTGATCCTGGGACCTCCTTTATCAAGGCCTTGAGGGGACTCATGATACCCATCTAAGTGTAGTTAGGTATCAGGAGTCCCCTCAAGGCCTTGATAAAGGAGGTCCCGGGATCAAGCCCTGGCCTCGACAACCTACCTGTGGCAGAGGAGGGTTAGCTCTGGTGGCGCCAAGGTCTGACCCAGGAGATTTGGTTGGGGATGTTGTGCTATTCGACTGCAGTCGACCGAGTCCGGAATTGTGAAATAGTGACCGGCTCGGGTTCTAACAAAAGATGGCCATCTTTTGTTAGAACCCGAGCCGGTCGCTATTTCACAATTCCGGACTCGGTCGACTGCAGTCAAACGGCACAGCATCCCCAACCAAATCTCCTGGTTCAGACCTGGGCGCCACCAGAGCTAACCCTCCTTTGCCACGGGTAGGTTGTTGAGGCCGGGGCTTGAACCCACGACCTTCTTTATCAAGGCCTTGAGGGGACTCCTGATACCCAACTACACTGCAATGTAGTTGGGTATCAGGAGTCCCCTCAAGGCCTTGATAAAGGAGGTCATGGGTTCAAGCCCCGGCCTCCACAACCTACCTGTGGCAGAGGAGGGTTAGCTCTGGTGGTGCCCAGGTCTGACCCGAGAGATTTGGTTGGGGATGATGTGCCGTTCGAATGCAGTCAACCGAGTCCGGAATTGTGAAATAGCGACCGGCTCGGGTTCTAACAACCCCAAATCATTGGTGTAGGTGTTTTATGCGATATTAAGTCAGTGGCCAGGGTTTCATCACTTTTGGATGAGATTTGATCACTTAACCCAACAAGTGCACTTTTGACCTAAAAATCCTTTAGTTTGACCAATCTTGGGTTAATCAAATACCCATCCAAATCAATCCCAAATAGGATGAAATTTTTACCAGAGTCATATCATGACCCTAATGACCTCCCACCAAAATTTTGTGGTGTTTGGATGTCAGCAGACCCCATAATTAATTTATTCATGAATTATCAAATGTTTGCAAAAACCTTAAAAAAGGTCCTCCAAATATTCTAATTTTTGAATATGTTAAGGGTGTGGCTATATGTAGGCTATGCTACAAATTTCAGAACATTTGGATGGCTGGTTTAGTGGGAGCACACAAATCATGCTCTGGTGAACCATTTGTATATGTTACACCATTTTGAGTGCTGAGGTCAAACCACTGCCCAAATGGTGTGAAACAAATTTTAAAATAAAGTAGACCCCAAGGGCTATAAGTTGGGTGTTGAACACATTTCCATCAGGAGGCCCTAAGTGTATTCTATAATTATTTCTAAGTGCTGCATAAAGTGTGACAAAATACAATCATATATTAATTTATATCATATGATCTTTGCATGAATCTTAAAGCAAGATGAGCTGCTCCTGCTCATCTTCATCCTCCAGCCAACGGCAGGGATATCCCCAACATGTGTTGTCTTCAACCTTGTTTTCTCGGCCACTAGAGCATCGCCTCGGCCGTCCAATGCCACCACCACCTCCGTTGAGGTGGTGGTCGGCGATTAAGGGTGGTTGGCCGGCCGTAGGTTGCCAGAATGTGGTTTTCTACCGGGGAAAAAAGGCTCAATGTTAGAACCCGAGCCGGTCGCTATTTCACAATTCCGGACTCGGTCGACTGCAGTCGAACGATACAGCATCCCCAACCAAATCTCCCGGGTCAGACTTGGGCGCCACCAGAGCTAACCCTCCTCTGCCACGGGTAGGTTGTTGAGGTCGGGGCTTGATCCCGGGACCTCCATTATCAAGGCCTTGAGGGGACTCCTGATACCCAACTACACTACAGTGTAGTTGGGTATTAGGAGTCCCCTCAAGGCCTTTATAAAGGAGGTCCCATGATCAAGCCCCGGCCTCAACAACCTACTTGTGGCAGAGGAGGGTTAGCTCTGGTGGCGCCCAGGTCTGACCCAGGAGATTTGGTTGGGGATGCTGTGCTGTTCGACTGTGGTCGACCGAGTCCGGAATTGTGAAATAGCGACCGGCTCGGGTTCTAACAAAAGATGGCCATCGGACCACCGTCGGGAGAAGCAACCACTCCTGATACCCAACTACACTCTGGTAGCGCTCCAGCCCTGTCATAAATTCTCCATATGTTCGGCGGCGATGCTAGGCCACCGGACCACCGTCGGGAGAAGCGACTACCTCCGATGAGCCGGTCGGAGGTGATGGCGCGACTTACGAGTGGCTGACCGGCGGTGGAGGAGGCTCGTGAGCCTCTATCCACCGCTGGTGTGCAAGAGCTGTTGGATCTCGTTCCAAATATCCAACGTCTTAAAAAACCTTACCAGTTTTAGGAAATTATTAGCCCCACAGCGGATCGGTGTTGGATCCATTGTGGAGTAGCTGTAAGACTGCATTTTTTCTCGATCTCATCCGAACTCTGCGCCTCAAGATTAGCGCCAGCCCTGGTTTTAATCTAGCGTTTAAGTTTATATTTTTTTTTAGGCAAATAAATTGCTCAAGGTCAACAATATTGAACATAAAAGTTGCGACTCTCAGTCAGGGCTATCTCCAGTAAAAATATGAAATTTATATGAAGGGTTTTACTATTATTAATAATTAAAATGGTGCAAAAATTCTATAGTGGAGGGCCTTAATGTTGAGGAAAAATCACTATTAAATTAGGGTAGTGTTTAAATACAGATTTACAACCATATTAATTGTTTTATAATATTCATAGGAGTTTTACTATTTTTAAGTAATTAAAAATTGGTCGTAGTCATGGTTTTAAATTATTAGAAAATTTACCAATCAGTAAAAACTCCTCCATAAATTGTGGGAAGCTTGGAAGGGTGGATCACACCCTCTGGAATAATTTGTGAATTTTTACAGTATTCTGGCAATATTTGGGAATTTATTTAGCGGCTATGGGTGGCTAAATAAATTAGCGAAGGCTATTTAAATCCCAAAAGGTCTTGGAAAAATTTATTATAACACTTTAAGGATGTTATAAGCCAATGATAAAAGTTTGATGATTTTTGGATATGGTCTAATATTTTAATGATTTTATAAGAGGATAATATCTCTAATCGTTGGGGAATAGTGACTAAGAACTTCATAGTTTAATTCAATACATTTGGGGAAGCTTGTGAGAGTTACTCGGGGTGGTCATGTTATATGGTTTTAAAATTCATAATATTCTGGTCATATTGGTATTTTAATGAATTAAGGTCTTCGTAGTTAGTTTTAAGAAATAAGAGCTCAGACAGACCACCAATCTTTAAAGGGGACTACGATTTGGCAATTAAAGATAAGGAAGGGGAAACTTAAGTGGTAATCGGGATCGAACGACATGAAACCCGACGGATTCTGAAATTTATCTTAATGTTAATTCAGCTATGACGATTATAGAATAAGCCTCCTTGAAACGGAGATGCCTCCTTAGAACGAAGATGCCTCCTTGGAATGGAGATGAAACCGCAGTTATTGGAATTCTAATTGTTTCTTATCTTGTTCTTCTTAATTCAGTACTTCAATTATTACACTTCATTTCAGTATTTTGATTACTGCACTTTATTTTAGTGATTCAATTAATGTACTTTATTTCTGTAGTGCCTGTGATTTAGAGTTGACGTGAGTATGGGACGTTCCTTCATATTCAATCATAAATGGTGCCGAACTGGCCGTCGTTCTCGGAGCACAGCAAATAGATCGATGTTTTGGCATTTATTTCATTATTGCCTATGATTTAGAGTTGACCTGAAGATGAGACATTCCTTCAGGGTCAACCCTAAATAGTGTCGAACTGGCCGCCGCTCTTGGAGCAGAGCAGACAGATTGATGTCTTGGCTTTTAATTCATTATTACCTATAATTTAGAGTTGACAGGAATATGAGACATTCCTTCAGGGTCGACCCTAAATAGTGTCGAACTGGCCGCTGCTCTTGGAGCAAAGCAGACATATCAATGTTTTGACTTTTATTTCTTTATTGCCTATTATTTAGATTTGACCTGAAAATGGGGCATTCCTTCGGGGTCAACCCTAAATAGTGTCAAACTGGCTACCGCTCTTAGAGCAGAGCGGACAGATCAATCTTTTATTTCTTTATTGCATATAATTTAGAGTTGACTTGAAGATGGGATGTTCCTTCAGGGTCAACCCTAAATGGTGCCGAACTGGTCGTCGCTCTTGGACTAGAGCGGACAGATCAATGTTTTGGCTTTTATTTCTCTATTACTTATGATTTAGAGTTGACCTGAAGATGTGACATTCCTTCGAGGTCAACCCTAAATAGTGTCCAACTGGCCGCCGCCCTTGGAGCAGAGCGAACAGATCGATGTTTTGGCTTTTATTTATTTATTGCCAATGATTTAGAGTTGACCTGAAGATGGGACATTCCTTCAGGGTCAACTCGAAATAGTGCTAAATTGGCCGCCGCCCTTGGAGCAGAGAGAACAGATCCATGTCTTGGCTTTTAATTCATTATTGCCTGTAATTTAGAGTTGACATAAAGATGAGACATTTCTTCAGGGTCTACCCTAAATAATGCTGAACTAGCCGCCGCTCTTGGAGTAGAGCGGACAGATCAATGTTTTGGCTTTTATTTCTTTATAGCCTATGATTTAGAGTTGACTTGAAGATGGGATATTCCTTTAAGGTCAACCCTAAATAATGTCGAACTGGCCGCGTCTCTTGGAGTAGAGCGGACAAATCGATGTCATGGCTTTTAATTCATTATTGCATGTAATTTAGAGTTGACATGAAGATGAGACATTCCTTCAGGGTCGAACATAAATAGTGCCGAAACTAGCTGCCACAAATGAATCAGAGCGCAACCAATCTCTTCGACCAATATTAATCACAGAAACAACTCTTTCTCCACTAGTCATTGTATCGTGGTTCGGGACGAACCACTGCAGCGGAAGCGGTGGTGGACCTTAGGGGTAACAGTTGACAACAAACTTGACATATATATATTGTTATCCACTCGAAATTATCAAAATTAAGCGTTAGTCATACAAATTTTTTATAACCCATGTTGAGACTTAAATGTCTTTACCATATCTGATCTCAAACAAGTATTTATCTTTTTCCCATAAAAACTTTCGTTAAACCCTACAAATGAGCACTTCAAATTTTGAACCCCGGGTTTAAGCCTCTTTGTTTTATTGGGATTAAATTCTCGTTTTCAAAATTCCATTCGAGATAAAAAAAATCAATGGAATTTTGTGTGCAGATTGAGGATTTCATTAATAATTTCAACCCCAGGTTTAAGGGCTTGTTTGGGAGGGCTTTTTATATCCTTTCCGTTTTCCGAAAAATGCCACCGCACAAACCGTTTGGATTGTCTACAGGTGGGAAAACCTACCGCGGAAAACTCCTTTTTCTCCTCTTTTTGAAAAGTCACTTGTCCCCTACATTTCATCATTTTCGAAAAGCACTTCCTCATCCCGATACAGGATAGCGCATTTTCCGCCCGAACGCAAATCTTTCTCCCGTACAAACATTTTTCTGCCCGGGCGAGCATTTCTTCGCCCATGGGCACATTTTAGGCCCTGATGCGAATTTTTCGCTCGGTCGCGTATTTGTTTCTCGGTCGCATATTATTTTCCCGGGCACGCATTGCTTTGCCCGGACGCGCATTTTTCGCCCGGGCGCATTTTCACCCGGGAGCATTTTTTGCCCGGAAGCGCAATTTTCGCGCAAGCGCACATTTTTTGCTCGGGCACGCATTTTTCGCTCGTGCACACATTTTTCGCCTCGGCGCGCATTTTTCGCCTGGACTCGCATTTTTTCGCTGGGGCGTGAATTATTTGCGCGGGCGCCCATTTTTCGCGCGTGCACGCATTTTTAGCCCGACACGCATTTTTTGCCCCGGGCGCACATTTTTTGCCCCGGGGCGCATTTTTCGCCTGCTCTATCATTTTTCGCCCGAGTGCACATTTTTCGCCCGAGTGCACATTTTTCGCCCGAACACGCATTTTCGCCCAACGACCCACTTTTTCGCCTGGGCGCTCATTTTTCACCCCTACGAGTATTTTTCACCCGTACGAGTATTTTTCGCCTGGGCGCGCATTTTTCTGTTGAACGCCCATTTTCGCTCGGGCACGCAGTTTTCGCCCGAATGCATATTTTTAGGCGAAAAATGCGCGTCCGGGGAGAAAATGCGTGTCAGGATGAAAAATGCCCGCACCGGCAAAAAAGGCGCTCCCGGGGCGGAAAATGCTCGCCCGGTGCAAAAAATGCGTACCCCGGAGAAAAATGTGTGCTTGGGCGAAAAATGCGCGCCCTGGCAAAATATGCGCGCCCGGGCGTAATGTGCTCACCCGGGTGAAAATTGCACGTCCGGGTAAAGAATTTGCGCTTGGGCGCTCATTTTCCCCCGAGCGCGCATTTTACTGCCTGGATTTGCATTTTTAATAAAAAAAGTCACTGCAACAGATATTTGCTAAACAGTTTATAAAGTGATTCTCATTTTTGAAAATCTCTGCAAAAGGAGTTCACCCAAACAGATCTCCTTTTGCAATAGACATTTTCGAAAAACACATTTTCCTACCATCCTTTTGACACCACTCCTCCTTTCTGAAAAGCCCTCCCAAACAGACCCTAAGCCTCTTTGTTTTATTGGGATTATGCTCTCATTTTCAAATCCCTTAGAAAATTCCGTCAAAAAGTAAAATTGGTATGCATTCTTGAAATATAGCAGATGTACATCTGACGAGGCTGATTTTTTGTTACACAATGAACTCCAAATTACTTAGAAAACTGGGATATGCCTGAATGTTATGTAGAATTTAATGGTTGCAAACATAGTCGAAGCCGAATGAGGGTATAGTGAAGTATGTTTTGATTCGACATAACATGCATCTATCAGTATGACTTATTTAAAATAAACTCATGCAATCATAAAGAACTACGGTGGAAATATTGATATTCTAAAGTGGGAATAATTATCAAGGTAATGAGCTAGATTTGAAGTAAATTTTTTTAAAAAAAAATCTAGAAAAACTCAAACGAAAGCAAGAAAATCTTTACATTAAGATTATCATGGCATCCCACCCCGAGGCGCAAGATTAACCTCCGTAGGACTTGTGATATCTGCATACTCGGCCAGCCAGAAAGCCTCGTTATGTGGGGCAAACCACTGCGTACCTGAAGGTGCCAGTTGTCAATTTTATTCATTACTTTTATTGTAAACTGCTCGCGGTGGAAAAGTGGTGGGTCGGTCATGCCCATAGACCATATATACCGGTGCGAGAAGGTTGACGAGTCTAGGTGACAGGGAGATGTGCACCCCAGGAGCTCGGCTGTATCTTATATGCCTCGCTGGATCCCTCCACTGGTTGGTCAAATTCAATTATTGACATACTTCTCCTACGTCTAGGAGTACACATGGTTATACATTGGGGCCTGGGTAGTGCGGTACGTCCACACCCATAAGTGGCAGGACCAACCACTGTCATCGACGACCATATCGGTGAGGCCCACGTGGTTCGCAACCCTGCTGGAAGAAAATCAGTCAAACTATGTCGACATAGTGTGCAAACTGGTAAACTATTATATGTGATTGATGTGGCGGGTCAGTCATACCCATGGACTGTTTGTACCGGTGCATGAAGGTTGACGACTTTAGGCGATAGGGAGATGTGCACCCCGGGAGCTCTGCTGGGTTTTATATGACCTGTTGGTTCCCTCTACTGGTTGGCCAAATTTGGTTATTGTCGGACGTCTGCTACGTCCAGGAGTACACAGGGTTGTATGTTAGGGCCTGGGTAGTGCGGTACATCCACACCCAAAATTGGCAGGACTGACCACTGTCATTGACAGCCACATCGGTGAGGCCCGCAGGGTTTGCTACCCTGCTGGAAAAGAAGCGGTCCAACTATGTCGACACAGGGAGTTGTGACGAGCCGTGAGAACTCATTGTGTACGGCTTGCATAAGCGTCATTTGCATCGAAACATACATAATTGCATGTACCATTAACATATAACCTCCGTATGGGAGTTGGTTATATGTTCATGGATGGTCAGTGCTTATTTGCATTTCTGTTATCTGCACTACTAACATATAATTTCCGTTTGGAAGTTGGATTTATGTTAATAGTTTTATATTGTTTGCCTTCAAGATACAACTCATAAAATTTTGTATTTTAGATGTGCAAACCTTGGTACGAATCGATTATGCTAGAATTACTTACTCAGAATAACTATCTAAGCTGGTAATTCATTATGCGTATAACTTGTCTGCGGGAAATATTCCCGCAAACAATATATATCAAGGCTACTACATAATAAGCATAGCTGCGATAAAACTATCCTCTGTTTCACTTAAGCTACTTATTACATTACACGACATAAGCCATCCACATAGCTCATTAGGTAAAGCCAAATCTACAAACCCTTAAATTTTGGGATCGTTCGACACTTATAGTTTTCTACAATACGTTCCGTTTGAAAACCCCATGACCCACTCGCATTTTCAGGGACAAAAATTTTTCTTTGTTTTATTGGTTTGTAATATCCAAACTTTAAAAAGGGGGTCTAACCGGTTCAATTGAACCCTTAGAGGAGCTTAGTCCGGGTCATAGAAAACCACAACCAGACCCCCACCCCCTAATGGTGGTCATTTAAAGAAATGATTGTTTTGGGTAACATTACGCTTCGCCAAAATGCCAAAGTAGTTTAATGAGCATACATGCTCCAAATCGAATTCCGTCAGTTACGTTAGACTCGTATGGTCGATACGAGTGCAACGGAATTTGTTTCATGCCAATCCGAGGTCATTTAGTAAAAGTGACCATTTTGAGTACCGTAACGCGTCACGATGACGCTATTTTAGTATATTGGACATACATGCTCTAAGTCAACTTCCGTCAGTTGCGTTAGACTCATATGGTCTATACGGTGCAACGGAATTCGTTTCGTGCCAATCCGAGATTATTCAGTGAAAGTGGCCATTTTGAGTACCATAGCGCATCACGACGACACAATTTTAGTATAGTGAGCATATGTGCTTCGAATTGACTTCCGTCAGTTCCGTTAGACTTGTATGGCCAATACGAGTGCAACGGAACTAGTTTCGTTCCAATCCGATGTCATTTAGTGAAAGTGACCATTTTGAGTACTGTAGCGCGTCACGACGCTGCTATTTTAGTATAGTGAGCATGCGAGCTTCGAATTGACTTTCGTCTATTCCTTTAGACTCGTATGATCGATACGAGTGCAACAGAACCCATTTCATTCTAATCTGAGATCATTTAGTAAAAGTGACCATTTTGAGTACTGTAGCACGTCACGACGACGCTATTTTAGTATATTGAGCATATGATCCAAATCAACTTCTGTCAGTTGCGTTAGACTCGTATAGTCGATACGAGTGCAACGGAATTCATTTCGTGTAAATCTGAGGTCATTTAGTGAAAGTGACCATTTTGAGTGTCATATCGCGACACGACGGCGTTATTTTAGTATAGTGAGGATACTTGCTCTGAATTGACTTCCGTCAATTCCGTTAGAATCATATGATTGATACGAGTGCAACGGAACTCGTTTCATTTCAATATGAGGTCATTTAGTGAAAGTGACAATTTTGAATACCGTAGCGCGCCATGACGATGGTATTTTATTTTAATGAGCATACGTGCTCTGAATCGACTTCCGTCAGTTGCGTTAGACTCATATGGTCGATAAAAGTGAAACAAAACTCGTTTCGTTGCAATTTGAGGTCATTTGGAGAAAACGACTATTTTGAGTAACATCGAGCGTCGCATAAACGCTATTTAGAATATTGGGTAAATGGGCTCCGAATTGAAGTCTGTAAGTTGTGTTAGGCTCGTATGATCAATATGAGTGCAACAGACTTCATTTTGCTCAATTCCAACGTCGTTAAGTCAATTAAATTAAAATATTGCTCGTATAATTATATGAAGCCTCAAGATATGTGAATGCTGGATTTCAACCCCGTCACTTCAATGATGACTGACCCCTTAACGACCGGGATTCTTAATGACCTTGACCCACATGGGGAGACCCATTAAGGGTTGGCCTTGGTCAACCCTCCTCAAAAGAGTAGTTTTCATAAAATTTAAACCCTCTCCACTCATTTTCCACTCAGCAAAACCTAAATCCCCATGTTAAAACTT
Organism: Dactylorhiza incarnata; assembly: GCA_033032865.1. NCBI lineage: Eukaryota > Viridiplantae > Streptophyta > Magnoliopsida > Asparagales > Orchidaceae > Dactylorhiza > Dactylorhiza incarnata. The sequence goes on from JAWHQI010000067.1 coordinate 2,875,078, forward strand.
GATTGGCTAGTAGCAGCCGCAAGGGAAGTGGAAGTATATATTTTTCCAAAATTTGGAATTAGCCAAATAGGGTTTAAACAAAGTAATCACCCCCCTTAGCCTTAAAGCTTGATCTTAAGCCTTCCCCCACTCAAACCAAAACCACAATCCAAAGGATGTTCCATGATTGGTTGATCTAAGCAAACTTAGGCTAAGCTAAGTCTAGCCAGAGATTTAACCAAACCTACACCTAAGCTCTCTCTCTCTCTCTTTCCCTCCCTCTCTTAGTGCCTTGAACCCTAAGTAAACCTTGTTGGATCTTAAGGCGCCCTTAGAGGGGGGGGGGGTAAATAAGGGTTTTAAAAACTTTAAACTTTAATAGAAAACTTTTGATATTTTATTTGAATAAGAGTGAATATATAACAAAGAGTAGCAAATCAATTTTATTTAATAGAAAAAGACATGATTATCATTAATAAACTTGATTACAAAATTTGATTTCTATGACGCTAGAAATCAAAGCGAATAATATGAAAACTCTTTTTGTTTTCTATACCAATCTCTCCGTAGATACGACCTTAAGCCGCTCTAGCCAATCTATCACCAGAAAGGCCTCGAGCACTACCTAGATCTACTCCCTAGACCCAGTCGCCAACATGAGGCGAATTCCTCCCTAAGTCCCTGCAAGGCCCTTGTCGCTGTATGGCGAATTCCTCTACCAAATAAAAGATATAAAGGTTACAATTAGAAACTAAAACAAAACACAAACTAAAAAACTCCCTCAAAAGAAGAACTTGATGTCGATGTAGATGCGATATGATCGGTCTTCAAGTGCTTTGCGTTCACGAACATTGACGGAGTTCTTCGGGCTGCTTGGGGAAGGCTCTCACGAGTGCTCTGAATATATGGCTTCAATTTGTTCTATATCAGCAAGCAACAATGGAGGAAGCGCGCGTCTTTAAATAGAATCAGCCGCTACCGCCTGCGGTAGCACTTATGCCCCGAGGTATCCACATTAGGCAATGATCAAGCACACGGATCATGGAAGCTTAGGCAACTTTTGAGCTCCAAACTTTGAGCTCCTCCTAGCACGACGCAGTAACGCTATCGCTCTGAGATAGTGAGATAACCTTACTTCAGCCAATATCTCCTTCCACATTTGCTCCTTAATCACATGCAGGCGGGAGGATTCCAAAAGCCACCGTTGGGCGGTAGACATACCGTGCCGTAGTAGAGCGCGCTAAATATGCATCTCGTCAATCATTCCTTTTTCTCCACTATTTCCTTCCCATCAATTGTTTCCATTTATGCAAGCGCCAGCGGCAGTGCTAACGCTCCGCGGTAAAGCACATCTCTTTTCGTAGAATGCATCTCATTTCGTCGAACGCCAGCTTGTCGAACGACATCTACTTTCATTGAACACCATTTCGTCGAACGACATTTTCATCGAACGACATCTATTTTCGTCGAACACCATTTCGTTAATTCGCTAGCACCAACGGTAGTGCTAACTCTCCACGGTAGCAACAGCACAACATATTCCAATGGAGATTTGAATGCACAGGATCCTGCATGTTATAAACACAAAAACAAATATGATCAAATACAATTGGATTTATTATTGTCAAACCAAGAGATGCAGAAAGTATGTTCCAACAATCTCCCCCTTTTGATAATAACAAATCCAATAGAGATAATTCAGATTCATAGATAAAGAATTTGTGTTTTTAAAAAGATATATGACACTAAGAAGTTATAAGATAATGATAAGAATTATAGATCATTTAAAAGTGCTCCCCCTACAAAAGTGCTCCCCCTACAAAAGTGCTCCCCCTTTGTGTATGCACCCATAGACTAGATTCATGCTCCCCCTTAATCTAGTGAATTCTACTCCATTAATCATTACGATTTTTCATTTTATTCTCCCCCTTTGTTATTAGCAAAAGAGGTTGGAGTGAAACAAAACTAGAATAAAGAAGACAAAAGATGGGACATAATTAAGAGAGGATTAAGAGTTTTGTGTAAACATAAAGTAAGTCATGATCGAGCTAAGGGATCTCAGAGTAGCACAGCGGAAAAAATATATGATAAGCGTGAAAGAACAACATTCCAGGATTGTACCAAAGGAATTCTACCACTTGTTTTTCAAATTAATTTTTAAGGAAGAATATTACTTGTTGAAAGATATGCAATAGTGTTTGACAAGCACAAGTGAAGAAAGACCCAAGAAGTGAGCATGATAAACCATGGTAAACAAAGTACATGACCAAAAGAGAAATGCGGAAAAACAAAAATAAAACAAATAAGAGTAGTATTTTTGTTATTATTTGACCATTTCAGTAAAAAGTCTAGACTCTTCACATTTGAGCATTTTAACTTTGAAAATTTTCATAACTAATAGGCAAGCATGATTTAGCATATTCAAAAAGATAATAGCTACAATATAACCAATTCGTATTTCAAGTAAAGAAATATTGTAGAAATCATGCATTGCAATCTAGTGCTTTTACTTAAGTTTTTAGAGAATTATGTAATGTTTGCATTTGGATCCAATTCTCATGAGTGGAAGCTTTATGAAAAACAATGATGTGTGCATAAGGTGTTTTGATAAAAGTATACAAGTGAAATAATCAAAACACATGACATATATAATGAAATAGTGACAACAATATTAAGGATGCAATCTTATAATTACTTTCACACATTAAATCTAGAATAAAGTTTCAAAGCACAAATAATGAGTACAATAACCAAGGTGCTTTGCCCACACAATGCTCATTAAAAATAATTAGGGAGCGAAGTATTGCTTGGGGACCACATAAGCATTTTTTATAAAAATTATATTTTTAGTGATCCGGTGTACAAATAGAAGTGATAAAAAGAAATATGTTTGCACCAGACACTTTACAATTCTTTCCAAGGTGCTCAACCTCACAATGCTCACTAAGACTTATCAGGAGGGTGAGTAGTGCTTGGTGGAGTTATCTTTGGCTTTTTATTTCAGATTTTTATTTTGGGCCGAAGGTCTCCGAATTCACTTGTTGTGGCAAACATTAATATTATTGAAATAACACTTCTATATCGTGCATGAAATTTATTTTTGAAAGACAGTGTGGGTAATTTAGACATACAACTTAATATGTTAAAACTATTACAATACACAATCATGCAAGAATAAGATTATGAACACATGTAGATTACCAAAATAGTGAGTTTATAATTCATTGATTAACATAAAGCATTACTCATACTTAGAGGCATGCTAGGTAATCATACACAATTTTCTATAGACTATTTCATTGCACATAATCAGATTAAGGTCAAGGCATGACAAGATAAAACAATGTTTAAGAAATTTGAAATAAAAATTAGACATTGAAGGCAATCTTTAAGTGTATGCCTAAAATCAATTTTGACCATTTGAAACAAAAATGACTAAGATGTTTGCTCTTGTGAAGTCTTATAGTCAAAATATAATTTTGTAAAAAATTTAAGCAAAAGAAATAACAAAATCATGTTTTTTGAGCATTTTGAATTATTTAATTTTTTTTTGTATTTTGGAATAAAATAACCAAATTAATAACAAAATAATTTCAAATCTAAGAAAATAAATAGAGAAAAATCATTAGAAAAATATCAGAAATAGTGCAGACAAAGCAGAATTTCAATCTGTAAAAAAAAGGCTAACGCCTGATGTTAACTAGTTAACGCCGAGACAATGCGCTATTTTTGAGATTTTTTGAAAAACATTTCTTTGGCATTGATAGTATGCATATAGACCTTCTTAGGGTAGAATTTTCAGAGAAAATGGAAATGAGTAGAAGGCTTATTTAAGCATATTTTGGTGGTTTTAAAAAAAGGTTTTTATATTTTTATTTGGTTTTAAAATACTTGTGTTTTATAAGATCATTAAAGATAAAAAAAATGATAAAAATATGCAAAACACAAGATAAGCATGTTCGATCAATCCAAGAATGCATGAATAATATAATCATAAAGAGTGTATGCAATATGTATATGATATAGGTATGTCCTAGATTATAATTCCCTAACTATATGTCTACACGCTAGCCCCATACTAAGTGATGGATGGGCATGAGGATCTGCACACATGCTGTAGGATGGGGTGTTAATCCCATATGCACACACTAAAGAACGCTCAACCTAGCACTCTTTCCCCCAGTGCCTCGCAAGGTCCCATTGGAACCCTCCCGGTTAAGGACAAGACATGACATAGAGGTTAGGTCTTCTAATGCATACAATCCTATGCCCTCGCTATTGTGAGACACATAATGTGGGTGAACGATCATGGACATCCTAAGAATTTTGTACTATGGAAATAATTTAAAGTCACATGGTTATTTTATCTTTCAATTTTTCTACTTTAAGATGGATTCATTATGGCATTATTGATAACTAGCATGAATGATAATATTTATTAGTTGATAATGCTAGTATGCATATAATTATCATGATCTCCAATCATATGTTAGGACCAAAAGGATCTTTTGTAGTTATATGTAATGTTTGAATTAAAAGATCTTTTGATATTACATAATTATGATCATTAATTTTATCACATAGAAATTTTGATATCATAATTAATTATTGTAAGTGAAATATATAAAACAATTCATATTCAACCTTTTCAAAATATTAAAGAGAAAGATTGTAAGGTGAATAATGAATACAATGAGAAACAAATTTTTTGGTAATTTTTGAAAGGTTTTATAAATTTTCTCTTTGGTTTTTGAATATTAAACAAAAACATATATATATATATAATTTTCTTGACTTTTAATTTTCATTATTCTATTTTTCTTTAGCATAACATGGTATATCTAGCATAGACATTGATTTCTTCTTATAGAAGTGATGATGCTAGAATGAAAAATTTATGGTAATAAGGTTTATTCAATTCTGATTTTTCGTGATTATGATTAAACATATTTGAGGCTATCAAATAACATAAGGATATTAAATAAGTAATCAATCACTTGTGCATTTTATTCATTTAGCCAAAGACCCCATAATCTTCCTTTAAATCCCTTTTTTACAATTATTTTATTTGTCTTGATATAAGCATTTAGCATTTAATTTATAATGATGATATAAGACATTTAAAGGTAATGGATTTAGAAGGTTAAAAATAAAACAAAAGGATTAGTAGATCACTTGAAAAATAATATGACTTTTTATTCAATTTTATTCAATTTGTTTTATTAATGAGCTTTGGTTTAATATGAGAAAGTCATATCACAAGTTATGTAAAGTAATCATACAAAATAAACAAACAAGTTGAAGTTATAGCATATCATGAAGTCAAATACATCGTGTTTGCTTTTGGGGAGATGGAAATGAATGAGCCCTTTTGAGTGGAGTTTGTGTTTCATCTTTAACTTTGGGTCTCCATTCAAACCATGGTTTAATATTATTTTTATGTATCAAATTTCCATTGTGATTATAATTGTAATGATTATTGAAAGTATTTTTCATAGGAAATTTGTGAACATTGAATTTTATGTTGGGAGAAGATTGATATTGTAAATGATAATGATGATTGTATTTTGGAATTTCATTTTCAATCTTTTGAAGTTTTTTATTTTCATTGTTTGACTTATTCAACTTCTGAGAAATCGTATTCAACTTGCTTTTGGATTTTGCATTATATTGAGAATGTATTTTTGAGAATTTTTCTTTATGATTTCCTTAAGCAAGTTGATTTTAGTTTTTAATTCATTATTCTTAATTTTTAAATTATGTCTAGCTTTATTATAAGTGATTGTGCTATTTTTAAGAGTGGAAACAATTGAATCAATATGATTTTGATAGTTATTTCTATATTCATCAAATGTTTCATCCATCTCTTTAATTTCAATTTATGGTCTTTACACTTAGCACAATCATTTTTCAAAGATGAATTTTCTAAACATAATCTTTCATTTTGTTCTTTTACAAAAATAAACTCCTTTTCAAGTTTCTTGTGTTTTTCTTTTAATTCATTATATTCTACCCAAGGTGTAATGTTTTCAACTAAGGAGCCATGGGTAGAACTAGATAAATTAGAATTTGATTCTTCATTAATTTTTGCCTTTAAATTTTTTTTTTCTAAGCGCAAATGTTTATTAGCATTTTTTAATTTCTTAATTTCGTGCTTTGTAGTTTGAAGCAATTGTAATGTAGAAATAGAATTACATACAATAAGAGATTTTGATTTCCTTACAGCGCTTGTGGACGAGGCAAGATTTGAACGTATTGTTCCTTTGTCTTCTTCATCTTCCTCTTCCAAACAAGAGTTTCCATCATCCTTTCTGCTTGATGCACATTCTATGGATCCATCATTTGAGTAGCTTTCTTGAATATTTGTGCAAGCTTGTATGTTCTTCAATTCTTGTGTTTGTTCCATACCTACAGAAGGAGAATCATAAGTTCCTTCAAGAAAATTCTAAATCTCATAAGCGGTAGGTAAAGTATAAATAAGTTTGAAAATATTTTGGTCTAACGCACAAAATATACTATTCATAGATTTTGCATTTAAAACAATTTCGTTTCTAGTTAGTAAGCTAGGTGGCTTTTCAATTGTAATATTCCAAACTTTTTCATCTAAGGCCTTAAGAAAATTTTTCATTAATATTTTCCACCCTTTATAATTTTTGCCCATAAATTAAGGTGGTGATAATACTTTTTCATTTATATTAAAATTTTCCCCACTAGTAGAAGCGAGATCATGATCAAAGACGCCATTATTCCTGGTTGTTAAGCCGATTTGGAATAACCTGGCTCTGATACCACTTGTTGGATCTTGAGGCGCCCATAGAGGGGGGGGGGGGGGGGGGGGGGGGGTTAATAAGGGTTTTAAAACTTTACAATTTAATAGAAATTTTTTGATATTTTATTTGAATAAGCGTGAATATAAAACAAAGAGTAGCAAATCAATTTTATTTAATAGAAAAAGACATGATTATCATTAATAAACTTAATTACAAAATTTGATTTCTATGACGCTAGAAATCAAAGCGAATAATATGAAAACTCTTTTTGTTTTCTATACCGACTCGTATCCCCACGAACCGGTTGGCTTTAGTCGATCTCTCCCCAGATATGGTCTCAAGCCGCTCTAGCTAATCTATCACCAGAAAAGCCCCGAGCACCCCCTAGATCTACTCCCTAGACCCAGTCGCCAACACGAAGCAAATTCCTCCCTAAGTCCCCGCATGGCCCTAGTCGTCGTGTGGTGAATTCCTCTACCGAACAGAAGATATAAAGGTTATAATTAGAAACTAAAATAAAACACAAACTAAAAAACTCCCTCAAAAGAAGAACTTGATGTCGATATAGATGCGATCGGATCAGTCTTCAAGTTCTTTGTGTTCACGAACGTTGACGTAGTTCTTCGGGCTGCTTGGGGAAGGCTCTCACGACTGTTCTGAATATATGGCTTCAATTCATTCTATATCAGCAAGCAACAATAGAGGAAGCACGCGTCTTTAAATAGAATCAGTCGCTACCGCCTGCGGTAGTACTAACGCCCCGTGGTAGCCACGTTAGGCAATGATCAAGCATACGGATCAGGGCAGCTTAGGCAACTTTTGAGCGCCAAACTTTGAGCTCTGTCTAACGCGTCGCGGTAACGCTAACGCTCCGCGATAGCGAGATAACCTTCCTTCAGCCAATATCTCCTTCCATATTTGCTCCTCAATCACATGCAGACTGGAGGATTCCAAAAGCTACCGCTGGGTGGTAGACATGTCGCGTCGCGGTAGAACATGCTAAATATGCATCTCGCCAATCATTCCTTTTTCTCCATTGTTTCATTCCCATCAATTATTTCCATTCATGCTAGTGTCAGCGATAGTGCTAATGCTCCGCGGTAGAGCACATCTCTTTTTGTAGAACGCATCTCATTTAGTCGAACGCTAGTTCGTCGAACGACATCTACTTTCATCGAACACCATTTCGTCGAACGGCATTTTCGTCGAACGACATCTATTTTCGTCAAACACCATTTTGTCGATTCGCTAGCGCCAGCGGTAGTGCTAACGCTACGCGGTAGCAACATCACAATATATTCCAATGGAGATTTGAATGCACAGGATCCTGCATGTTATAAACACAAAAAGAAATATGATCAAATACAATAGGATTTGTTATTGTCAAACCAAGAGATGCGGAAAGCATGTTCCAACAAACCTAACCCCTAATTCAAACCAACAAAGTACCTCTCCCCTCCAACTGGTGGCTGCCAGCTCCACCCCCACCCTACCATAGTTGGCCAGCAACCCAACCCCGATTCAAGCCAACCAAGAGAGAAGGGGGAGGAGGGGTCTTGGCCACCTATTTATATGGCCCCATTCCCCCTCAGTGGAGGAAGCCCCCTCTAGAAGCCCATCCAGAGCATTTCGAAAATCGGCCCCACCACCCCATGCGTCTGCTGAAGCCGGAGAAGATGCTCCAAACTCCACTGCCACCCTCTCCCCCCATAGTGCATGGGAAGCTTCCCAGGCCCATTAGCTTTATGGAGAGTCACACCTCACTGGACGGGTGACTGTTGTTGGAGCATGCGTTTCGCACTCCTCCGGTTTGATAATAAAAAAGTCACGTTTGTATTTGATTCTATTTTTATTAATGGTGTGCAGGTAACAGGTATGAGATGTTCACATTTCTGCTGGAGCTAAATTTGAATGTGGGAAAATTTCACTGTCGGAAAATTCCGACAGCAGATGTCGCCCAGGCGACAGCAGAGAAGTTACAACTACTTCCCTCCACGGCAGCACGACGAAAGGCAGTTTTTAGCTGTCGGAAATCCGACAGTCGATGTCGCCCAGGCGACAGCTCGGAGGTTTCAACAACTGCCCACGACACCACCACGACCGGCAGTTTTGCGCTGTCAGAAATCCGACAATCGATGTCGCCCAGGCGACAGCTCGGAGGTTTCAACAACTGCTCACGACACCACCACGACCGGAAGTTTTGCACTGTCGGAAATCCGACATCAATGTCACCCAGGCGACAACTCGGTGGTTACAGCAACAGCCCGCACGACGGCACTCCAGCGGCAGTTTAGCGCTGTCGGAAAATTCCGACAGTGGATGTCGCCCAGGCGACAGCGATTTTCTATAAATTGACTCCTTGTGTTTGTGCATTCAAAGCTTTGAGAATTCCAAGTCCCTTCCTGAGTGCATGCGAACCAGAGAGCTCCAGAAACTCTTCAACTCCCATTTGTGCAAAGAAGGATTGAAGATTGAAGACGAGATCGGGCGTGCTTCTACATCAACGATCATCTCGAGGCTTCAACCATCCTTTCAGAGATCTAAAATTCTAGGGAGTTGTTCTTTTCATATTGTATTTTCATTTACACACATTTCATTTTGTATTGGTAGAGAAATCGTCGTCTTGCGTGCGGCGTCTAAGTCCTTGCGTGGCTTAGGGGAAAATCGCTTTCTTGTGCGGAGCGTCCAAGTCCTTGCGTGGCTTGGTGGGAAATCGTGGCCTTGTGTGCTATATCTAGATCTTGGAAAGATCTAGAGGATAGGCTTGGGCTTGGTCTTGGGAGAGACAAGTGATAGCCTTCCGATCCTTGGGAGAAGGATTGGTAAACCAAAATTATTGTATTTTTTATTATCATAATTGTGCCTTGATCTTAAGCATTGTTAAGATCATTTTTATTGTATGCAAATTTCATGATTAATATAATTATGCTCTTTTCATTAATTGCAAATTTGTTTGCTTAAATCTTTATCTTAGAAATTTGTGTTTGGTTTAATACAAAAATTGCATTGGTTTAAAATTATTTATAAGTAACTTTTTAGAAAAGTAAAATCTTTTTAAAAATTATTAGGTAAAAATTATATTTTTAAACACACCCTTATTCACCCCCCCCCCCCCCCCCCCCCTCTAAGGGCGTCACATGATCCAACAAGTGGTATCAGAGGGAGGTTACTCCAAAATGGTTTTACCACCGTGAGTAATGGCGCACAACGATCATGCGTTTGTTGAGGGGCAAGGAATTAGTAGGCCACCACTTTTTACGGGCACAGACTATAATTATTGGAAAACACGTATGCGTTGTTTTCTAATTGCGCTAGATATAAAAGTATGGAATATGGTAGAATCTAGTTACACTTCTCCAACAATTGTTGTAGGAGATGTAACTATGGATAAGCCCAAAGACAAGTGGGATGACAATGATAAATTAAAATGTAAGAACAATGCAAAAGTCATGAATGCTTTATTTTGCGCACTAGATCGCACTGAATTTAATAGAGTTTGTGCTTGTAATAATGCATTTGAAATTTGGAATCTATTGGAAATTACTCATGAAGGTACCTCGCAGGTGAAGGACTCAAAGCTTTTCCAATTGGAGTCAGAATTCGAAAAGTTCAGGATGGAGGTTGATGAGGATGTGGATACCATGTACACAAGATTCACCAAGATTGTAAATGACTCAAAAGTTTTAGGAAAAAACTTTTCAAATGGTGATTTGGTAAGAAAAATTCTTAGATCTCTTCCCCCTAAATTCAATCCCAAAGTTACGGCTATTTCAGAATCTCATGATCTTAAAGCTCTTAATATTGAAAGCCTGATTGGGAACTTGAAAACTCATGAAGTTGAATTGAAAATTCAACAACAAGAGTATATGGAGCCAAAGAAGAAGGGATTGGCTCTAAGATCTAAGAAGAAGGAAAGTAGTGATTCTGAGGAGGAAGAAGAAGATGAGGAAAGTTTATTTGTTAAAAAATTTAGAAAATTTATGAAAAATCCGGAGAGGAGGAATACGTTTAAGAAGTATTTTAAGAAGGAGACTTTTAGGAAGAAAAAAGGAAAGGAAGGCGATGAGGAGGAAGAGAGACCGCCACCGGAGTGCTATCACTGCAAGAAGTTAGGACACATCCGAAGCAAGTGTCCAAAGTACTTGAAAGAACTTAAAGAAAAGAAGCACAAAGGGTCGAAGAAGGTGTTGAAGGCGGAAACATGGGATGATACTACTTCTGAGGATGCAAGCAGTTCAGACTCAAGTAAAGAAGAGGAGGCCAACATGTGCTTAATGGGAAAGAGCGTCATATCTGATGATGAATGCAGTGTCCAAAGCGACACTGAGGTAACTCCTCCAACCTACGATGAATTATTTTCTGAATTTTTAAAAACTTGCAAATTTTTTGAAAAAAGTTTAAAAGATAATGATCTTCTTAAATCTGAAAATAAAATTTTGCTTAAAGAAAACAAAAAATTGATAAATGAAATTAAGAGTATTGGAAAAAGAGATATTTCTTGCCAAGAGTGTGATCACTTTATGGGAAGAATTAAAGAACTTGAAGAATCTCTTTCCAAATCTCATTCTACAATAAAACTTCTCACTAAAAAGAATGAGATTTTAGAGAGAGATCTGAAATCTTCAATTTCCAAAATCCATGAGGGAAAGAAATCTTTTGAACGTAGATGTGTAAATCTGGTATCCGAGAATACACAAATGAAAAACCAGATTCATGACTTAACACTAGCCATGAAAAAATTTGGAATGGGCCGAAGATCACTGGATATGATCTTAGGATACCAACGCCATGGATCTGGAAGGTTTGGACTCGGATACATGTCAGGAAGCTGTCGCCCGGCGACAACCACTGTCGCCTGCGACAGTGAAAAATCCAGAAATCCCATTTTTAAAAATTCTAAAATTAATGAATTGTCAAATACTGCATCCTCATCCAGTAAAAGTCCAGAAAAGTTATACTCTTCTAAATACATTACATGTGCCAAATGCAATAGATTTGGTCACACTACGGACTCTTGCTGGAAGGAAGGAAAAAGTAAAATTAAACAAATCTGGGTGCCTAAGGCTTCTACCTATACTATGGGTGGAACCACTTGGGTAACCAGATCTTTACTCACCTCTTCTTTCTAGGTGTGTTGGCAGGCTAAGGACAAAGAAGACGTGTGGTACTTGGACTCGGGCTGTTCAAAACACATGACGGGCAATAAAGAGAAGTTCCTTAGCCTAGAGATGAAGAAAGGAGGAGTTGTTACTTTCGGAGACAATGGAAAAGGAAAAATCATCGGCATCGGAGTTGTGGGTAACGAAAATTTTTCAATTTCAAATATTTTATTTGTAGAAGGATTAAAGCATAATTTGATTTCTATTAGTCAATTATGTGATAAGGGTTTAAATGTTTTATTTGAATCTTCTACAAATTTGTGCAAAATTATTAATTCCAAAACAAATGAAATTGTTTTTACCGCACCTAGATGTCATAATGTATATATGATTAAATTTTTAGATTTTTCAAATTCTACTTTGAAATGTTTTTTATCAAAAAATGATGAATTAGATCTATGGCATAGGCGACTTGGACATACTAGTGCCAAGTTAATTACAAAACTTTCAAAAGATAAATTAATTAAAGGTTTACCTTTGTTAAATGAAAATTTATCTTCTTCACTATGTGTGCCTTGCCAAAAAGGAAAATTTTCAAAATCATCTTTCAAAAGTAAAAACATTATTTCTACCACTAGACCACTTCAATTAATACATATGGATTTATTTGGGCCAATTGGAATTTCTAGCTTAGGAGGTAGAAAATACACATTTGTATTGATTGATGATTATTCTCGTTTTTGTTGGACTTTATTTCTAACCTCCAAATCCGATGCATTTTCAGAATTTTCAAAATTATGTTTGCGTATCCAAAATGAATTTGAGTTAAAAATTAAACGCATACGATCAGATCATGGAGGAGAATTTGAAAAATGAAAAGTTTATTTCTTTTTGTACGGAGTTAGGAATTAAACATGAATTTTCCGCTCCACGCACACCACAGCAAAATGGTGTAGTGGAGAGGAAAAATGGAACTCTTCAAGAGTTAGCCCGTACGATGTTATCTGAATTTAAATTACCAAAATCTTTTTGGGCTGAAGCGGTTAGTACGGCATGTTATGTAATTAATTGAGTAATGCTTCGCCCTATTTTAAAATTAACTCCTTATGAATTAATTTTTAATAAACAACCAAATGTTTCTTATTTCAAAGTTTTTGGTTGTAAATGTTTTATTTTGAATTCTAAAGATTCCTTAGGAAAATTTGATGAAAAATGTGATGAAGGTATTTTTATTGGCTATTCTTCAACTAGTAAAGCTTATAGGATTTTTAATAAAAAAACAAAAATAGTTGAAGAATCTATTCATGTTAGGTTTGATGAGTTTGCTTCATGTGTAGAAAAGAAAATTACAGGAAAAGAAGATGAACTCCTTCCCACGGTGGAGAATGATGATGAAGAACTTGGAGAAAATGAAGAAGGAAAAGAAGAAGAAAGAGAAGGAGAACGAGAAGAAGGAGATAGAGAAGTAGAAGAAAGCGAAGAATATGAGCCTCCAAGTGAATCGAGGTTTTCAAAGGATCATCCAAAGGAGCTTATCATTAGAGATCCGCAAAGAGGGGTTAGTACTCGTTCATCGCTACATATTTTATTTTCAAACCTTTGTTTTGTCTCTGAAATAGAACCAAAAGATGTTTCCACCGCTTTAAATGATGAATTTTGGTTTCTAGCTATGAATGAAGAACTTAATCAATTTGAACGTAATAAGGTTTGGAATCTTGTAGAATGACCCAAAAATCATCCTGTCGTTGGAGTTAAGTGGATTTTCAAAAATAAATTAGATAGTGAATCTAGAATTATTAGAAATAAAGCCAGATTAGTTGCCAAAGGATATGCACAAATTGAAGGGGTGGATTTTGATGAAACTTTTGCACCCGTAGCAAGATTAGAAGCGGTTAGGATATTTCTTGCATTTGCTTGTTTTAAAAGATTTAAATTATATCAAATGGATGTCAAAACCACATTTTTAAACGGGTATATAAAAGAAGAGGTTTATGTAGAACAACCCCCTGACTTTATAAATGAGAAATATCCAAATTATGTTTATAAATTAGATAAAGCGCTTTATGGATTAAAACAAGCGCCTCGTGCTTGGTATGATCGATTAACTCAATATTTGTTAAAGCACGATTATAAAATAGGAAGTGCTGATTCTACACTCTTGATTAAGCAATTTGATCATGATTTAGTTATTTTGCAAATTTATGTTGATGATATTATTTTTGGAGCCACTAATGAAGAGTTGTGTAATGAAATAGTTCAAATTATGAAAAATGAATTTGAAATGAGCATGGTTGGAGAACTTTCATATTTTCTAGGTTTTCAAATTACACAAAAATATGATGGTATTTTTATATGTCAAACCAAATATATTCATGATATGTTAAAAAGATTTGGATTTGAAAATCTTAAGCATGCAAACACTCATATGAGTACTTCACTAAAATTAGGAAAAGATGAAAGTGGTGTTTCAATTGAACAAACCCTTTATAGAAGTATGATAGGGTCTTTATTGTATTTAACCGCATCTAGACCTGACATTATGTTTGTCGTATGTTTATGTGCTAGATTTCAAGCTAATCCTAAAGAGTCACATTTAAAAGCGGTGAAATGCATCTTTAGATATCTTATAGGAACATCTAAATTAGGATTATGGTATCCTCATAATGATTCCTTTATTTTACATGGTTTTTCGGATTCCGATTATGCGGGATGTTCTTTAGATAGGAAAAGCACTAGTGGCACTTGTCATTTTATCGGCCCTTCACTTATTTCATGGTCGAGTAGGAAACAGAATTCTTTTGCCCTCTCTACTACCGAGGCCGAATATATTGCACTAGGTAGTTGTTGTGCCCAAGCTCTTCGGATGTCACAAACGTTAGAAGATTTTGGCATGCAACAATGTAGTGTAGAATTAAAGTGTGACAATAAAAGTGTTATAGACTTAACTAACAATCCCGTATTACATTCTAGATCTAAGCATACAGATGTCTGACATCATTTTATAAGGGATCATATTAAGAAGGGTAATATAAAAATCAACTTTATAGGCACGAAAAATCAACTAGCGGATATATTCACTAAACCGTTACCGGATTCCCGTTTTTCTATGCTTAAGCTAGAATTGGGAATCCTAGATATTTCAAAATGAATATATCACTACTTAAAACCTATAAAATTTAAAAAAAATCACAAAAACAAAACATTTTTCACCAAGATCCAACAAGATCCCCTTGATTTACACTAGATCTACACTTTTAAAACACAAAACTTCCAAGATCTACAACATTCATCAAAGGGAAAATAAAAAACAAACATCTTTTATCATCTCCACTATCCAATATCACAAATCCCTAAACATTTTGAATCAAAATCATAAAAATCCAAAAACCATACCTTAGATCTAGGGTTGTCGCCGACCTCCGACAGCCTTCTCTCACCCTTCAGTTCAGAAAAAGGATGCACAATAGGGTTTGACTCGGTCCAAAGCCATATTTATATTTTTGGCTGTCGCCCAGGCGACAGTGACTATCGGAAATTTCCGACAGCTCCCGATTTGGTAAATCTTCAATTTTTGGTCCCTTTGATGCTTTACAATAGTTATATGTCATTATTAATGCTTCACCTCATGACTTGATGACAAACCATGTGCTTTTTTATTTTAACAAATGGCTCTTACATGATTATATGATTTCATTTCCAAGCTATCACCGTATTGACACTCCAACTTAGTTGTTTCGACCATTGGAAATTATTTTCGTATGCCTCTAAGTATGAGAAATTATTTATCTATCATAATGAACTATCACGTTCACTTCTTTTGATCAATACGTATGTCTTTTTATTTAATATATACACGAATCATATATGCTTTAACATAATAAAATAGCACTCCACAAATACAACTTTCAACCTTGATTTGTTAGCACAACAAAATATACACCATCTTTTGCGATTCAAGTGAATTCGGAGATCCTTGGTCAATAAAAAAATTATCAATATCTCAAAATTAAGATATCACAAAATCTGTGATCAAAAAAATTTAAAATAAAGACAAGGATACTCCACCAAGCACTACTTACCCTCCTGATAAGTCTTAATGAGCATTGTGAGGTTAAGCACCTTGGGAAGAATTGTAAAGTGTATTGTGCAAAAGAAAAATGGTTTACTATTCTTCTTGTGCTATATCTTCAAAGTCAAAGTTGACTTTATATGCTTATATTATGTTCTCCATTTTAATGATCATGTAGATTAAATAACTTCATATGTTTGATCTACGTATCACATGTTCACATCATTATGTTATATAAACATTCATTTCATGAGAATTGGACCGAAAATATTCCAAAAATCTATCCACTATTGTGTCTTTCTATGATACTTTCAAATGAACTTAATCATGTTTAAGTTATTTTATTTTCTTACTTCATATGGCTATACCGTCTCTTCATGAGTTTATTCATACTATGGCATATTACTATTATTTCATGAATTTCAATCATTTCCAACAAGTGATTCCGCTTACTCTTCATTTCTACATCCTATATCTTTTCCCTTAAGAACTACTCCTATATCTCATATTACTTTTGCTAATACCAAAAGGGGGAGAATTAAAAGTATAAAAAGAGAAAACACAAATCTATTACACATAAATATTCCACCTAAACAACACATCATTTCAACTTACTTTAACATTTAGGGGGAGCATACATTTAGGGGGAGCATACATTTAGAGGGAGCATTCATTTAGGGGGAGATTATTTATTTTAAGAGAAATATATCATTTTATTTTTGTGCACACACCAAATATTAAAATCAACAATCTAAATAGACATGATTTCTTTTTATACGGATTTGTTATTATCAAAAGGGGGAGATTGTTGGAGCATGCGTTTCGCACTCCTCCGGTTTGATAATAACAAAGTCCCGTTTGTATTTGATTCTATTTTTATTAATAGTGTGCAGGTAACAGGTATGAGATGTTCACATTTCTGCTGGAGCTAAATTTGAATGTGGGAAAATTTCACTGTCGGAAAATTCCGACAGCAAATGTCGCCCAGGCGACAGCAGAGAAGTTACAACTACTTCCCTCCACGGCAGCATGACGAAAGGCAGTTTTTAGCTGTCGGAAATCCGACAGTCGATGTCGCCCAGGCGACAGCTCGGAGGTTTCAACAACTGCCCACGACACCACCACGACCGGCAGTTTTGCGCTGTCGGAAATCCGACAGTCGATGTCGCCCAGGCGACAACTCGGAGGTTTCAACAACTGCCCACGACACCACCACGACCGGCAGTTTTGCGATGTCGTAAATTCGACATCGATGTCGCCCAGGTGACAGCTCGGCGGTTACAGCAACTGCCCGCACGATGGCAATCCAGCGGCAGTTTAGCGCTGTCGGAAAATTCCGACAGTGGATGTCGCCCAGGCGACAGCGATTTTCTATAAATTGACTCCTTGTGTTCGTGCATTCAAAGCTTTGAGAATTCCAAGTCCCTTCCTGAGTGCATACGAACCAGAGAGCTCCAGAACCTCTTCAACTCACATTTGTGCAAAGAAGGATTGAAGATTGAAGACGAGATCGGGCGCGCTTCTACATCAACGATCATCTCGAGGCTTCAACCATCCTTTCAGAGATCTGAAATTCTAGGGAGTTGTTCTTTTCATATTGTATTTTCATTTACACACATTTCTTTTTGTATTGGTAGAGAAATTGTCGTCTTGCGTGCGGCGTCTAAGTCCTTGCGTGGCTTAGGGGAAAATCGCTTTCTTGTGCGGAGCGTCCAAGTCCTTGCATGGCTTGGTGGGAAATCGTGGCCTTGTGTGCTACGTCTAGATCTTGGGAAGATCTAGAGGATAGGCTTGGGCTTGGTCTTGGGAGAGACAAGTGATAGCCTTCCGATCCTTGGGAGAAGGATTGGTAAACCAAAATTATTGTATTTTTTATTATCATAATTGTGCCTTGATCTTAAGCATTGTTAAGATCATTTTTATTGTATGCAAATTTCATGATTAATATAACTATGCTCTTTTCATTAATTGCAAATTTGTTTGCTTAAATCTTTATCTTAGAAATTTGTGTTTGGTTTAATACAAAAATTGCATTGATTTAAAATTATTTATAAGTAACTTTTTAGAAAAGTAAAATCTGTTTAAAAATTATTAAGTAAAAATTATATTTTTAAACACACCATTATTCACCCCCCCCCCCTCTAAGGGCGTCACACGATCCAACAACTGCGACCCTCTCCGAGAGGATTTTAGGCGACAACATCGCCGGAGAGCAGAGCTCCATCGGTGCTCGAAAGCTCCAGCCCTATCATAAATCTTCCCGGTGGCCGGCGACGATGCTAGGTCGTCGAACCACCGCCAGGAGAAGAGCCTGCCTCCGGTAAGCCGGTCGGTGGTGGTGGCATGACCTTCGAGTGGCCGACCGATGGTGGAGGAGGCCCGTGAGCCTCTATCCACCGTTGGTTTATAGGAGATGTTGGATCTCGTTACTAAGATCCAACGGCTCAGAAAACCTTAATGGTTTTAGGAAATGATTGGCCCCACAATGGTTCGGTGTTAGATTCACTGTGGAGCCACTCGATCTCAGCCGAACTCTGCACCTCAAGATCCATGCAAGCCCTGGTTTAAATCTAGCAATTAAGTTTATATTTTTTTTAGGCAAATAAATTGCTCAAGGTCAAAAATACTGAACATAAAAGTTGTGACTCTCAGTCAGGGCTATCTCCAGTAAAAATATGAAATTTATCTGAAGGGTTTTACTATTTTAATAATTAAAATGCTGCAAAAAATTTATAGTGGAGGGCCTTAATGTTGAGGAAAAAACCCTATTAAATTAGGGTTGTTTTTAAATACAGATCTACAACCATAATAATTGTTTTATAATATTCATAGGAGTTTTACTATTTTTAAGTAATTAAAAATTGGTCGTAGTCATGGTTGTAAATTATTAGAAAATTTACCAATCAGTCAAAACTCCTCCATAAATTGTGGGAAGCTTGGGAGGCTGGATCAAACCTCTGAAATTTTTTGGGAATTTTTATAGTATTCCGACAATATTTGGTAATTTATTTAGGGGCTATGGGTGGCTAAATAAATTAGCAACGACTATTTAAATCCCAAAAGGACTTGGAAAAATTTATGATAGCACTTTAAGGACGTTATAAGCCCATGATAAAAGTTGGATGATTTTGGATATGGTCTACTATTTTAATGATTTTAAAATAGGATAATAACTGTAATCGTTGGGGAAAAGTGGCTAAGAACTTCATTAGAGGTTAATACTTAACTCAATACATCTGGAGAAGCTTATGGGAGTTACTTAGGGTGGCCATGTTATATGGTTTTAAATTCATAATATTCTGGTCATCTCGGCATTTTAATGAATTAAGGTCATCGTAGTCAGTTTTAAGAAACAAGAACTCAGACAGACCACCAATCTTTAAAGGGGACTACGATTTGATAATTCAAGATAAGGAAGGCGAAACTTAAGTGCTAATCGGGTTCGAACAACATGAAACCCGTCAAATTCCAAAATTCATCTTAATGTTAATTCATCTATGACAATTATAGAATATGCCTCCTTGAAACGGGGATGCCTCCTTGAAATAGAGATGCTTCCTTGGAACGAAGATGCCTCCTTGGAACAGAGAAGGAACCGCAGTTATTGGAATTAGAATTGCTTCTTATTATGTTCTTCTTAATTCAGTACTTCAATTATTGCACTTCATTTCAGTATTTTGATTACTGCACTATATTTTAGTATTTCAGTTACTGTACTTTATTTCTTTATTGCCTGTGATTTAGAGTTGACCTGAAGATGGGACATTCCTTCAGGGTCAACCCTAAATAGTGCCAAACTGGCCGTCGATCTTGGAGCATAGTTGACAGATCGATGTTTTGGCTTTTATTTCTTTATTGCCTATAATTTAGAGTTTATCTAAAGACGGGACATTCCTTCAGGGTCAACCCTAAATAGTGTTGAACTGGATGCCACTCTTGGAGCAGAGCGGACAGATCGATGTCTTGGCTTTTAATTTGTTATTGCATGTAATTTATAGTTGACATGAAGATGAGACATTCCTTCAGGGTTGACCCTAAATAGTGCCGATCTGGCCGCCTCCCTTGGAGCAGAGCGAACAGATCGATGTTTGGCTTTTATTTCTGTATTGCCTATGATTTAGAGTTGACCTGAAAATGGGACGTTCCTTCGGGGTCAACCCTAAATAGTGTCGAACTGGCCGCTGCTCTTAAACCGGAGCAGACAGATCAATGTTTTGGCTTTAATTTCTTTATTGCCTATGATTTAGAGTTGACTTGAAGATTAGACGGTCCTTCAGGGTCAACCCTAAGAGGTGCCAAACTGGCCGCCGCTCTTACTGTAGAGCGGACAGATCGATGTTTTGGCTTTTATTTCTTTATTGCCTATGATTTAGAGTTGACCTGAAGATATGATAACCAAAATTATAGGCAATAAATAAATTGCTAACCAAAGCGAGAAAAAATGCAGAAAATGCAGGAATTGAAGCTAAGCTGGGAATTAAAATTGCATGACATAATTGAAATTGCAGGAAAATTAAGCTAAGCTAAGAATTAAAATTACAGTGCAGAAAGGAAATTGCAGAATTGAAATTGCACGAAATAAAAACTAAGTTTATTTATTGCCATAATAAGGGGTTTCAAGAAATAAAAAAACAAGAAAAAATTACAAGAAATAAAAACATTACAACATTTAAACAGAAAATATAAAAAGAAAATACAACACTTAATTAATTACATAAAAAACATAAAAAGAAAATACAAAAAGGTGGGGAAAAGATGGTGGAAGATCACCCCAAAATGGGCAATCCAAGAGAGAGAATTAGTGAGGGGGTAAGCCTCTAATTATAGAGAATATTTGGTGTGTTGGGGAAGCTAGGGGTGCGGATAAAGGTTTCTGGAAGGTGATGGGCTGGAGGTTGACGGAGGTGAGCTGGCAGTTGACTGGCAGCTGGCTGGAAGGTGCTGGGCTGAGGTGTGAGCTGGCAGGCTGGAAGGCTTCTAGTTGATTGCCGGGACACTGGGTCGATCGACGGGAAGGCAGATTGAGCTGGCGTGTTGGAAGGCTTCTAGTCGATCGACGGGACACTGCTCTAGAAATCGATAGGAAGATGCTCTGGAAATCGACGGGACACCGGCTCTGGTCGATTGACGGGAAGCTGGCTCGATCGACGGGATGGAAGGCTGATCGACGGAAAGGAAGGTTGATCGACAGGATTAAATCCAGGCAAAACTTGAAGTGGCCTGGTTTCGATCCCCCACCTGTAGAGAGAACATCAAGATCCTTCTCCACTCATCTTTGTGCGTTTATCTGTAAACAAAAGAACATATACATATATATTATATATATTTACATAATTATTTTTTATTAACTTTAATTATATAAAAATTATACATTAAAATACATATTTTTTTAACTCAATATATTTATTATAGTTCTTACTTAATAAATATATATATATATTTAAATACTTTAAATATATATATTTACATATATATTTACATAATTACTTACAAAAATATTTACATACTTATACAAAAATATTTCAATAATTTACATAAAATGTTACAAATTTTGAATAATGCTATAAAAAACTATATAGAAAATAGGTATATTTTGCTATTCATCAGAAAGTTTCCTAGACATATATACATATAAGAGAGGAATTGCTAAATCAAACATTTGATCTTGCAAATGGCAGTGATCCAGATGAACTGACAGGGGAAGAGATCAAGAAAGTTCTAGAAGTCATGTTGTTCAAGAAAGAGAAGGCCATCAATCTGAAGAAAATTGATCTTGCAGAAGAATATAGATTTCTTGCTGATATAGTAGGGAAGGTGCTCCTCTGCAAAATATCCCCAGGCAACAGCTGTAAATCATGGGTGTTATAGTTCTTAAGAAGAAGATAAACTAGGGAAGATGCCTCCTGAAACTGATTGGGCACAAATATGCTCACAAAGAAAATGCATATATAAGGATCATGAGCAGGTGCTTTTCCACCATTATCCAATGGTGTGCAAATTAAAAGGAGTGCACATTCCTCCAGGGAAAAGAGGAATATAGGAATATTTTCCAAGTGGACCAGGCAAATTCTGAAGCCTGGTCAATCTGCACCTTCACCACCTCCTTCTCCACCTCCACAAGACAGAGAGAAATCTACCAGACCCTCCACGGGACACCCCAGCAACTCAACATGATACTAATCAAGATGCTGATCCAGCCTAGGTCAACCAAACCAGTTCATCCATCCATGCCACATAACCTGCACCTCAGGTCCCTCTCCAACCACAGCAACAACCATCCACCATAATCACAGACACTCAATCTGCTCCCCTACCACCATTTCATAACTCTCCAGAAGTCTATCAATCCCACTCCCCTATAGACCTTCCAGACTTCAATGAGAACCTCACAAAAATCCCCCCAATTATTCTGTCCACACCTACTCCTCCTACATCTCTTGCTCATACTCTCTCTTTTGATATTGAACAAGCCATCCCTAAAGCAGTAGGTTTGGCCTCAAGTAATTTTGCTGACCTACTAGCCATCCAAGCCAGAAAGTTCAATAATAAATACTCCCAGATGGAGTCAGAAATACAAGAATCAAAATAGTCACTCATGTCTCTCAAGACAATTGTATCCTCCTCAATTATCACTAAAGATTTATTAACCTCCCTTGTCAGTAAGGTTAAGAAGGGGGAAAGATTCAGGAGGAGGAGATATATAATCAGGGAGGTGTAAGTGTCCAGGAGAAGGACAAGAGTGTTGCAGAAGAGATTGCTCCAAGAGTTCCAGATATTGAGGCTCATGACCCAAATAAGTTAACTATTTTTCAAACAGGAACAGTTCAAGTGGAGCCAGTTATGAATCCTCCAGAAAAGCCTGCATCAATCCAGGGGGGAGCATGCTGCAAAATTTCCTGTAGTATCCCAGTGGGAACTCCCATCAACTCAGGGGGAGTTCCTAGAAGATGAACAGATAGTGGATGAGGTGGCAATGATTGTTAAGGAGGCTTCCCTAAATGCTGGGCAAAATGCACAATCTCAGGAGGAGCCTCCCAAAGAGAATGAAATTCATGAAGAAGCTGACATGGATCTTGAAGAAAATGAACCTCTTGTGTTTTCTACAAGAAAGGTGATACCAAAGGACTTCTCAAGAAAAAGGAAAACTCTTGAGAAGGAGCATTGAAGTCCAGGAATTCTGTAAATATGAATACCCTATTTTATAACATCTAGAGTAAACAGTTGTGTTGAACAATATAACTACTTGACAGTGTATGAAGTGGTTTGTTCTTCCATTCTCTTATGTTGGTATGTCTTATGTATATCTTGTTTGTATTTGAACAGATGTCAAAACATGTGTAAACATGTTTAAATAATCTGTGAAATTTGTTAAGATAAATATGGGGAGATTGTTGGGAAAAAAACCCTTTTGATTTAACTTAACAAATTATCTATAGGCGATTTTACTTCCTAGGAGTATTACCCTCATTGTATAGTAATGGTAAAATTGGTCATTAGATGTCTTAGGATGTTACACTCACATTAGAGTGTCAAGGCCAAGTCAAGACAATCATAAAATCAGTTAAGTTAAGACTTGCGTCGAATGAAAGTTGACGCAACATCGACTTGATGTCGATGCAACTCTGACTAGAAGTCCAAGCAACTTAACCAGCCTATCGAAGATTAAGTCAAGTCAACACAACGTCGAAAGGGACTCGACGCAGAAGGAAGAGCCTGTCGAAGCCATCTAAGAAGTCGACGCAACTTTGACTTCAATTCGACGTAGAAGTTAAAGCTCAAGTTTAATTCTTCAACTCGACGGATACGTCGATAAGGAATCGACGTAACGTCGATAAGGAATCGACGTAACGTCGACATCTAAGTTCAGTCAGAGCTAAAAAGGGATTCGAAACTACTCATATAAGAACTTGGAGGTGCATCGATAGGAAGAATGATGAAGTCGACGCAGCGTCGAATATAGTCAGAAAAGGAAGCTTTTTCTGGTGTCCTTTTAAGACCTTTTCAGAAGGACCACAAGGCTAAAGTCAGTTCTCCAACGGCTCGTTTATTGCCAAGAATGGAATAGAGCATTTCAGGCGACAGCAATGACACTCTTGGTATGTATTCAAATCTGATGGACGGGTCGGGATCAAAAAGAAGAAAGGAAAATTATGTGTCCAAAAAGAATTCCTATTCAGGACAGCCTAAAAAACAAAAGAATTTCAAATTCCAATCATACTAAATAAGTATGCTAAAGGGGAGAAGAAAAGCAAGGCATTCATTACAGTTATTCAAATCTGTCGAATAGGGTTCTTCTCCTTCTTTCTTCCGAAACCCTAAGACAGAAAAGAAGTGCTCTGAACAAAAAAGAAAATAACTGCTTCTTCTTCTTCGCCTTACAACAGCAAGTTTTCAGCAAGTGTTTATTTTATACAGATCCAGTGAAAATCAGAAGCTGCAGTTCTTGAGAGATTGCTTCTGAAGAATTCTGAGAATAGAATTCTTTTCTTCCTCTTCTTACTTTCTTCACCTTTATTTCACAAACTGTAAAAGTGTTTTATTAATCCCTCTTTCAAAGGATTCAATGGTTCTAAGAGTCTCCTTATCAAAATAATCAGTGGTTCTAAGAGTCTCCTTATCAAAAGACTCAGTGGTTCTAAGAGTCTCCTTATCAAAAGACTGAGTGGTTCTAAGAGTCTCCTTATCAAAAGACTTAGGCACATGTTGAGCAATCCTACCAGTGAAGTAGAAGAGAGGACTACCCACAATTTGGGGAACCACTATAAAATTCATGTGTCTTCTGTGTGTGCTTTTTTATGTTGTCTATATTACTGTTTTCTGTGCTTATATTTCCAGCAAACTGCGTTTTCTTTATTCTGTGTTTGGATTGCTGATTTCATAATACCTAGTGCTTTTATTTTGTGTGCATAAATAGAATAAAAAATACTTTTAATCTCTATTCACCTCCCCCTTCTAGAGAATACTCAGAGGCACACTGTGCACTTTCAGAAGAGAAGAAGGTCCCCGTCCGCAAGAAGGAGGAGGAGCCCCAAAGGCAAGGGAGGAAGAGGCCAGAAGAGAGGAAGAGGTCAGAGGAGAGAAGGAGAGAAGAACCCAGGAGAGAAGAACCCATGAGGGAAGAGCCAAGGAGGAGGGAAGAAAGGAGGCCCATAGTGGCTCAGGAGCATCGGGAAAAGTAAATGCGCTACCAGGTCCCCCTGCCAATAGGCCATAGTGGTGGCCAGCAGTGCGACTAAAGCGTCAAGGTCAGGGAAGAAGGGTCTCCCCAGAGAGGAGGAACTTCAACCAGCAGGATAGGCATCTGGAAAGAGGATGCGATGAAGCAATGGATGTTGCCCGATAGGGTAACAGGCCAGCCAGAAGAAACTAGGGAAGAAGGCCATATGCGGAAGAGATCCTCCTCTACTGTGAGTTACATCAGGTAGAGGGGCATGGAATGATGGCATGCCCGGATTTTTGGGAAACCAGGAGAAGGCTAGTCGCTGGAGAAGTGGGAGGAGAGCCTAGGAGGCTAGAAGCCCTTATTGAGTCGCAGGCAATGCAAGCTGCCGCTCGAAGGAGGAATGAAGATCGAATCGACCAAGGAGGTCGATTAGAGGTCATCTAGGGAGTAGGAGGAGCCGCAGTAAGAGTGATCCACGGGGAGCAGGGCTCGGAGCCTCCCACAAGGGAAATCTCCATCAGATCTATCATCGGAGTGTCACCTCGACCTCCCAGGCACCGCACCCGTTGGAGGAGATCACATTTTTGGAGGAGAATATGTTAGGGAATGAGAACCCCTTCCATGATGCACTTGTGATTTAGGTCGTCGTGGAGGACTTCACCGTCGATTGGATTCTGGTGGATAACGGGAGCTCCGTGAATGTTATCTTCAAGAAAATGTTTAACGGGTTGGGAGTCAAGGAAGGAAGAGTAATGGCACTGGATGGTCCCCTCTTTGGCTTCTTAGGAGACAGGAAAGAGGTGGAAGGACGGGTTGATCTGCTTGTGACCCTCGATGGCACCTCACTCAAGTGCTGATTCATCATATTCGACGCCCGGAGCTGCAACAAGGCGATCTTTGGGAGGTCACTCATCAATTTTTTTAAAGTCATCTCATCCTCCTACCATTAGTGCTTAAAGTACTGCCAAGGAGAGGTGCAGGTGAGGATCAAGAGCGATCCAAGAGCCGCCCGCGAGTGCTATCTCAGCGCGATTGGCACCATCAGCTAGATGGAGGACGTTGAGGACCTGGAGAAGGCCCTGAATAGAGCAAACAGGATGGAAGCAGCTGAAGAGGTGGAAGTGATCGAGGTACTCTGCGAGGCAAGAGTACCTGGATTGCTGAATATAGGAGGGTATCTGGAGACCGAAGAAAAGATCGAGATGGCGGCATATTTGCAAGAGAATGTCAACATCTTCGCCTGGAGTGCTGTTGAGATGTCGAGGATTGACGTTGGGGTTGCCTACCATCGCCTCAATTTGGACCCCGCGGTCAATCCCATTCGCCAGAAGAAGAGGATGAGTGTCGTCGCACTGGCCGAGCCTATTAGGGAGGAGGTGAGAAAGCTGCTTGAGGCAGGATTTGTATAAGAGATCTAGTATCCAGGCTGGGTCTCGAATGTAACGATGAAGAAAGTTGGGGGAGGCTGGATGATGTGTGTATATTTTTCTTTGTTGAATAAAGCTTTCCCGGAGGTTTCTTATCCTCTGTCGCGAATCGATGCGCTGGTTGATTCAGCCGTCGGTTTTTCTATGACGAGTTTTCTTGATGCATTTTCAGGATACCACCAGATCCGGATGCATACCCCTGATTGTCGTGATGTTTCCTTCATCACCAGAGATGGCTGCTACAGTTACATGATGATGCCTTTCAGATTGAAAAATGCAGGGGCTACCTACCAGCGGATGATGGATCATGTCTCCAAAGGGCAAAAAGGGAGGAATCTGGAAGTGTATGTGGATGATCTCTTAATCAAAAGCAAGAGCGTCTAGGAGCATGTGGCTGATCTGGTGGAGACCTTCACGATGCTCAGAAGGTTCAAGATGAGGTTCAATCCGGCAAAGTGCGTGTTCGGGGCCGGAAGAGGAAAGTTCTTGGGGCATCTCCTCACCCTAAAGGGAATCGAGCCCAACCCTGACAAGGTCAAGGCAATCCTGGAGCTGATCTTGCCAAAGAGCCTCAAAAAAGTCCAGAGGTTGACTGGAAGGCCGATATGCCTTAGCCGCTTCCTGTCAAAGGCGGGAGAAAAGTGTTCTCCATTCTTCAAGATGCTTCGAAAGAATGAAGACTTTGATTGGTCCGAAGAATGCGAGAAGGCATTTGAGTGGTTAAAGCAGCAGCTAACCCAGACGCCTCTCCTCCAAAGCCCGAAAGAAGGTTAAGACCCATTCCTTTACCTAGGTGTAGGGGCAGAAGCGGTAAGATCGGTACTCATCATAAAAGAGGGAAAGAAGGATCTTCCTATCTACTATGTTAGTCGAGTGCTAAAGAAGGCGGAATTGAGGTTCCCTATCCTGGAGAAGCTTGCCTTTGCCTTGATGGTGTCGGCGCGGAAGCTCAGGCCTTGTTTTCAAGCTCCCTCCATCTTGGTCATCACCGATCATCCCCTGCGGAGTATCCTGGAAGGAGCAGAGCATTCAGGATGGCTTGCAAAGTGGTCGGTAGAACTCAGCGAGTTTGACATTTCCTTCTCACCCCGAATGATGATCAAAGCGCAGGCTGTGGCAGATTTCTTAACCGACTTTTCGGGAGAAGCGGATATAGATAGAGAGCCTTCTAATCCGGTGTCCTGGAAAATGCTCGTGGATAGAGCTTCGGGCAAAAGCTTTGTGGGGGTAGGCATTGTGCTCGTCAGCCCATAGGGAACTAGGATCGAGCAAGCAGTCGAGATTCTCTTCCCATCACAAACAATCAATCGGAGTATGAAGCCATAGTGGGAGGCTTGTGTCTTACCAAGGAGTTGGGAATCCGGGATATTCGAGCCTTTACGGACTCAATGGTGGTAGCGTCATAGATTCTAGGAGAGTTCGAAGTACGCGACACCATTTTGTAGAAAAATCTTGTCAAGGTGAAAGGATTGATTGGAGGCTTCCAGTCCTTCTTCGTCGAGCATGTACCAAGGGAAGAGAACTCGGCTGCAGATCGGTTGGCTAAGTACGGGCTGAGGGCTATAGGAACTATCACCGAATTGTTTCGACCATTCATCGAAGAATGAGAGATGATGGAGATCGAACAGTGCCCTTCCTGGATGGATCCGTTCATGTCATTCCTGACTACCGGTCAACTCCAGGCAGAAGATGAAGATAAGAGGAAATTTAGGTACAAGGCGGCGTATTATCTTCTGCACGGTGGGGAGCTGTATCGCAAGACCATCTTAGGCCCCTTGTCTAGATGTGTTTCAGAAATTGAAATACCTCGAGTCCTGGAGGAAATCCACTTGGGAGAGTGTGGAAGTCATTCAGGGACTCGCACTTTAGAACAAAGAATCCTGAGGCACGGCTACTTTTGGCCGACCATCCGGAAGGATGCCGAAGCCTTCTCCAAGAAATGTCAGAAGTGCATGTTGTTCTCTCCTCTCCAGCTACAGTCGGCCCGTCATCTTCATTCTATTACGGCCTTGTGGTTGTTCTCTATCTGGGGAATGGATCTGATAGGCCCCTTTCCCCACAGGCTAGTGGCTAGAGGAAGTTCGTTCTCATCATGATTGACTACTTCTCCAAGTAGATCGAGGCCAAAGCTCTGGCCAAGACCACCTCTCAAGTTGTGAAGAACATCATCTGGGGAGAAATAGCTTGCAGGTTCGGGATCCCTCTCGCCATCATCACCAACAACGGTCCGCAATTCGCCAACTTGATGCTGGAAGATTTCTGCAAGCAACTAGGGACCGATCTTCGATTTTCCTCAGTGCACCATCCTCATAGCAACGGGCAAGTAGAGGCTGCCAACAAGTTGATCATCAACCTCCTGAAGAAGAAAGTCAAAAACCTAAGAGGGAACTGGGCGGACAAGCTCCCTCCGGTCCTATGGGATCTGAGAACCACTCCTAATTCGGCTACGGGAGAAACTCCTTTCAAGCTCTCTCATGGGTCCGAAGCTCTCATCCCTATGGAGATCAAAGTCAGGAGTCCCAGAGTAATTGCGGCAGGGGAGGGATATAAAGAATGGCGGATGGAGAATGAAGAGGCTCAAAGGCTATCTCTCGACTACATCAAAGAGCTTTGAGAACTAGCCTCGGCTCGGCAGGAAGAGATCAAGAGACGAATGGCAAAATACTTCGACAAGCACATTCGCCTCAAACACTTCCAAGCAGACGACCTCGTCTTAAAGAAGGTGGATGCGGCAGGAAGATCAGCCGCCGTCAGAAAGCTTAATCCAAGTTAGGAAGGACCCTTCATCATCCACGAGTCATTCATGACTGGCGGATATCGTCTGCAGAATCATGAAGGGGAACTACATGGGAACACATGGAGCGGTGATGACCTGAAAAGGTTCTACCCATAGCGAGAATGTGTATGTCCCCCCCCCCTTTTGTAATGATTGTTTCACATCAATAAAAGCCTCGTCCCCTCAAACATGGGCTGCGAGAGTTCTTTTTTTCTCCTAGAAGTTCTTTTCGAAGTAGGTAAAATCGATCTCCATGGCCAATTTGGGGAACGGGCCTCCGACTCAACTCTCATAAAAATGCAAGTTGTGTGGTGGGACAGCGCCTCGGGAATGAGTTCTCCTAATACCAAGCCTCTAAATTGATGGTCGAGATCAGCTCCCCCCTTGCATGTTGGCCGAGTTACTCCCTGATTGCACTTCTAATTCGACTGGAGAAGTTATCATAGGAGAGTCCGGACACCAACCCACCCCAACTCGACGAAGAGACGACTGATTTGACCGACCAAGAGACCCTTGAATAAAGGCGTTGTTTACCCTTGAAGGGTTTAAAGATTGCAATAAAACATAATTTCTCTGCATTTATTCCGATCATATGAGTTGGTGTGATTAATCCCCTCTAATTATTGAGTACCGGTAGAAAGATCTTCATCAGCATTCAGCGACGTAGTATGATGGAGGCCTCAGGATGGTATGTCCCCTTGGACCTCCCCGACTGTCATTCCCTACTCATCAGCATTCAATGACGTAGTAGGATGGAGGCCTCGGGATGGTGTGTCCCCTTGGACCTCCCCAACTGTCATTCTCTACTCGTCAGCATTCAGCAACGCAGTAGGACAGAGGCCTCATGATGGTGTGGCCCCTTGGACCTCCCTGATTGGCATTCCCTACTCGTCAACATTCAGCAACGCAGTAAGATGAAGGCCTCGGGATGGTGTGTCCCCTTGGACCTCCCCGACTGCCATTTCCCTACTCAACAACATCCAGCATCCAAGAAGGATGAAGGTCTCAGAAGGATATCCCCTTGGACCTCCCCGATGGAAAAAGTGGAAGCCTTGAGAGTATACGTCCTACAGGACCCCTCTAGTGCCATTCACAGTTCAAGCATCATAAAAAAACTCTGAAGTAGGTGAGAAGGCCTAGGGGCGAGCATCTACAGTGCGAGCAAGTGGGAGCGAGTATATCATATGAGAGTAAGGTATGATTGTCGATCGCATCAAATACTCCCCAAGATCATAGCAATCGTGAAGGCGATCACTCAAATCTCATTTTCACGCCTATGAGCAAAGCGAACTCTATTCGATTCGAGCCTATGAACCTAGAGAGCGCTCATCATTTTCGCGCCTATGAGCCTAACAAGTATTTCATACACTCTCAATTATCAGTACAATAAAGCAAGGAATGCCGACAAACGACTTGGTAATCTCAAAAAAAATTATATTAAGCAAAAAAAATAGGATTAAAAAATAACTCGCTAAACAAATGCTATTCAGCTCTGAGAAGAAGCGTAATCCGAAGAGTTCGACGATCCGTCGCCCTCCTCGACATCCTGCCCCTCATTCTTATCGTTGGAATCCAAAATATCGACGAGTATATCCTCCGTCGTCAACGTCTCTCCATCGGGCGTCAGGAAGCCCCGGGCCTGGAGCTTGGCGAAGACCAGGTCGCCAGTGGTGATCTCAATCTCACGCAGAAGAACGGACCACTCCTGTGAAGACTTGGAGATTTCCCTCGCTTGGCGAGAAGGTCCAGCCTCCGAGAAATGATGTGACTTCATCCTCGACTCCAGCTCTGCGATGCAAACCTGCGCCACCTCCATCGAGGCTTGACTAGCTCCTAGGTCGCTCTCGAGCTTGGAGATCACCTCGGCCGATGCGAGATGCTCCTCCTGTAAAAAGAAAAGTCGCGGGTTACAAATTTGCAAAGGATAGGCGAGGGGCTAGTTATGCAAGAATTTTAGCAAACTACCAAGGTCACCTCAAAATCATTGCTCAGAGAGATCTTGTCCTCGGCCGCGCGGGCCATCGCCTCGGCGATAGCTTGCCACGTCTCTGCTTCCTTGAGCAGCTTCTTGAGAAATTCATTTTCCTCCTCAAAAGCTAGGAGGTTGCGGGCAGTCTGATGAGCAAGTTCTGTCGCTCACAGCTTTGCTCGTAATCCCTGATCGGCGAGGAACCGAGGAGACGCCTCCTTCAGCACTTTGGCGTCATCGCGCCCATAAAGCCCGAACGCGATGCAAAAAGCGTCATCATTCGGAACCCTATCCTCGCTCCAAGAAGGGAGGCGAGAACTAATACGAACCTCATTCCTATCTCTGCTCCACACGACGAGCGGCTCGCCATCCAGGCCAGTGTTCAGCGAACCCTGCCCAAAGTTGGGATTGTTCTCGGGAACGATGTCCTCCTCCTCCCTCTGCTGATCCTCCCGCAACTTCTGAACAATCTCCTTCCTTTTCCTATTCTTGGATGAGGACTCTCCCTCTTCCCAACCCGCCTCACGAAGGGTCTCGGCCGGATCGCCGAGCCTAACAAGCCCTCCTGAAATAGGCTAGTGTATCTCGACAGTCTCTTCTTCATCCCCGGTCCTCGCTCGCCCCGAGGGAGACGCGGGGGAAGGAAATTCGCCTTTGGAAGGGAGGGTAGTTACTGGCACATGCCGAGCACCAATAAGCAAAGCGTTAGCCACCATGATAACCATCTCGGCCCAAATGTCACTCGCATCACAAATAGCGGGGTTACCTTCACCAGGTCCGACGAATGCAAGTTGCTCAACATTTTGTCGCCAGACAATGACATCGAATTTCTTACCCTTCATTGCGAGGGCAAACTCCTCGTGGGTACCTCGCAGTGCAGGTGCGAGAAACAACCCTGGCGGCAGTTGTTGGGTGCTCCATGGGATTCCGGAGAAGTTGTCAGAGATGAAGATAAACCTTTCATTCCAGTGATGGACCTTGTTCGAGGTTCTGGTTAGCGAGCAATGGTGGCTACCGAAGTAGACCACACCGTCCTTCATCGTGCCCATTTAGAAGAGCCTCCGAAAGACGGCGAGATCGAACGTGATACTCTCCGACCGCAAGAAACACAGGAATCCCACGATGATGGTGATCCCGTTCAAGTTGATCTGCGCCGGGACCAACCCCAAATACCAAAGGATATGACAGATCTCCGGCCATAGGAAGAGTAGCAAACCCACCTCCAAGTGGGTCAAGGGGAAGGCGAGCCTCCCCTCTGCGGATGAGTTGATTCGCTCATCCTTGGTTGGCAAGCAGGCATGGAAGCCCATGGGGAGGAAGCAGTGAACGAACCTCTCCAAGTCATATGTGTGAGTGATCGGCTTCTTGAATTTCTTCGCCGAGAAGTTCTGGGCATAAGCTAGCTTGCTAGCTTCGGCATCGCTATGGGGCGCCATCAAACAGGAGAGAATCTCACGCAGATAGGTGGATACTCGGGAAGGTCAGAAAAGTGTGTTGTTTTCCGAACCCCCACCCCCACCCCCTCTATATATAGACATCACAGGCTGGGGTCGTGAGTTTTGAGAAGCACAATGCATACTTATAACTTGCTCAGAATGCACGCCGAGTTTGGTTCCTCGCAAAGGTCTTTTCAAGAAACGGAGGTCGAAGACCGCACGCCGAATATACCAATAAAATAAACTCGTCACGGCAAGCAAAAACAAGATAAATGCTTTGCGAAAAACTAGAAACGACATTAAAACATGCACGCGACTAACGAATAAATCTCGCCATAATCGAGTTCAGTTATTACATGCGAGTTTTGAGTAAATGTCCCCAACAATAAAATAAATACAGAAGTCGCCCGTTGACTTCACAACATTACTGGAGGATCGCCAAGCCTATCCGAAGTAGGGGCATGTCGCCTAGTAAATCCCAGTTGGCGCACAAATCCCATCTGTTCCCTAGCCCTCGCAATAAGGTCCTCGCTGAGGCGAATGTGCTCCTCCATGCGAGTAAGGGTCCCGAGGAAACCCGAACTCGCCTGGAGCCCGCAAATGTCGGCGTTCAGCAGCTCTAGCCAATGCTCCACATCCGCCATCCATCGTTGAAGTGCTTGCCCTCTGAGACCTTTAGCCGGTGCTAGAACCCCTCGATGGTTGACACGCAAAATTCCAGCTGAGATAAGCTATGATGCACCTTGTACTCCGTCAACCTATCGACCTTGAGTTCAAGATCGAGGGAGGCGGAGACTAGCTTCGTCTGGAATTCGCGCGTGGGCAGGCCTAAGGCATCGATAAAGGCCGACCCCGGAGATGTCAGACGGCCTGAGGAAGATAGAAATCAATGTATTGACCGAAGGAACATGTCATGAGATCGCTCCAAATGAGAAAAATACCCACACGCGCAGGCGGGTCCTGGGGATGCTGGCGAGGGGATGGCGCTCGCCGAGGAACATCTCGATAGCGCGGGGGAGAAATGCGGTGTGGGGATGGCGTCCGCCGAGGAGTATCCTGGGGCGGGGAGGAGAAGAACGGCGAGGCGACGATGGATGACGAGGAGAAATCTGCCGACCACCCAATCTCCCACCCCGGCCATCCCTGCTACGAGAAGGGTGGTGCATCTGAACCTTCTCATAATGCTGAGGAAGGGGCGCTGACAGCGGATCCCTGTGGGCCTTCCCGCGAAGTTTAGCCCTCGTAGAGTCGTCGGTGGAGGTGCGAAGGAAGGCCGTCCACCCCCCACCCCCCCTCCCCCCTCTCCCAGAATCCGGAGGACCTTGGTGGGTTGTCACCGATGAACGCGAAGCTCCGGCTGAGGGAGGTGGGCGAGAGAGAGTAACCCTTAAATTCTTTAAAGTCATACGCCCCCATGCGAGAACTACTCTCCCCGCGCACTGCCAAAGGGGACGGTTGGCGAGCTGCTTCTTGCTGAGGGATGATGCCGGCAGGAATAAATGGAGGAGGTGGCAAATCCTTAGCCCGCGCAGGTTCTTCGGCGAGAGTTGCTGGCAAACTCAGCTTCCTCGGGGTGATCTCCAAAGGGAGATTCACTATAAAAAAGAAGTTAGCCTCAAACAGACGACAATGCCAAAAATCAGCAAAGTCACCGCAAAGCTACGAATACCTGTTGCAGTATCAGGAGGAGCAGCTGAAGACTCATTCTCAGTGACCCATTGCTCGCCAGCATCCCACAAACCCTCCTCGCTTAGCTGGATTGGGGTCGACTCAGGCATCAAAGTCGCGGGATCAGCCTGCAGAACATCCTCGCACTGAGTCTTCGCAGTTGGGCGATCAAAATGGGCCCTCTTCTGCTTACGCATCGTGCCACCTTGCGAGTTGTTCAAAAGTTTCTTCAGCAGCTGAGCCTTCGCGACCATCTCCTCGGGAGTCAACATCTCGCCAGGGATTAAAAATTAGTGCGCCAGGGAAGGCCCCTGCGCTCCTATTTATAGAGATTAATGCCCCCCCCCCCCCCGGTCTTCTAGTAGGCGGCATACTCGCTAGGAGACCCTCGATGAATCGAGGTTGGATGGTTCTTTACGAGCCACTTCGTTACTCGCAAAGAGCGGGGATTGTGTATAACATTTATTCCTCGAAGGTAGGACCCATCAGTGCTATGGGGGCAAAAGTCAAATTCAATGGTCAGATCAGAGATAGCAAGGTTACTCGCGAGTATTAAGGTTACTCGCACCCAAAGTGGCGACTAGAAGCAGGTATCGAAGTTACTCCTGCAAGCCAGTGGCTATCGGTCAGTCTTCGAGTCTGCTCACCTATGGGCGTCTATCAAACCACTACTACCCATATAATGCAGACGTCCTCGCCTAGTCCTCTGCTCATCAGGTCCAATTATCCTATCTCGCAGGGATCACGCATAGTCGCATGTATCTCCTCCCCCCAGGATTATTTGTCTATAAATAGACCACCAAGGGTACCAGGAATGGCACTGGAAAAATTAGAGCCGCCTATATAGACGAGATACTATCTAAATCAGTGCCTTCCTAGTACCTAGCTCGACCATCCTTTGGTTTTGGAGGGGAAGTCTCTTCTGAGCTTCCGAGCACGTGGTGGGACCTCCCTGCTGCAGCACCTGGGGTCCTGTTATTGTCATTTAGTCCTTTGGTCATTGCCAGTCAAGCTGTCTAGTTGAACCGCTGGGCAAGTAACCTCTGACTGCATTGATCCAAATTTTGGGTTCTAGGAGTTTCCTGGCTTCAACAGCGGGCACCTGCAAAAAAGAAATCAATGACGAAAGCAAGGTGCAAATCATCGCTAATGTTGACCAACCTGGAAAGGCCGTGGTCACTTTAACAGGGCACTGGCGGGAGGAGCTCGGTTGTTCCTGGAAGGCCTCAGTGTAGGTTAACGTGATAGATTTCCCCAAGCTAGGGGGTGCGGCGCGTTGTTGGCGATCCGAATGACTGCGGGTAGGGAGCCGCCATTGCCCTTTTGGCATAGGAGACCAAATCCCGGGGTGGGAATGGTCTCGCATGGTGGAGCAGGAGAACCCGTTGAAGTGGTGCACTTGCCAGTGGTCGCGAGGAGGGTCTCTGCAAGAGGCGACAGTGCAGGAAAATCAATGGTAAATGGAATCCTGTTGGTAGGGAGAAAAGCAAGAAGCTCACCAGGTCGCGGCGAGGAGATGCGTAGGTCGGCGATGTCCATATCCATGGCCGCCGAACCGGTCCTCCCAGGGGATGGAGGGCAAGTGCCCGTCAGGACCTCACCCGTGACACCTCCCTCGAGGAGCGCATTCTGTGAGCAAGAGAATGATATTAGACTAGTTTTAGGAGGGATCGATGACAGAGTTCGAATACCTGCTGGGCGAGCCCGGTGTCGGGTGACGGATCCAGTAGTGAGGACCCATCTTCCCCTGGACGTCGCCTGATTGTCTTCACTTTCTTGATCTTTGGGAAAGTCGCAGGGGCCCACCGGGCGAGCTAAGGTGCGAGTTTGACGGTGATGACCGTTCGCTCGCCCCGACGCATCCAAGCGAGGTTGGGATTCTTACGAAAGAGGCATTTTGGCATCTACAGCAGGAAATGGTGAAAGAAGATGAGGGGTGAAGGGGTTGCCCATTGCCCATGATTGGTGGTATTTATAGCGTCGGGGATGGGGCCCACCAAAATATTTCTGCCAGGTCAACAAACGTCGGCAAACACGGAGGGTTGGACGTTTCTTTACGAGCTTAGGATAATCTCGCAAAGAGCGGGGATTGTGTACAACCCCGTGTTCGTCGAGGGGTAAAATTGAGAATCGGGCATATGCGAAGCGAGCGAGGGCTCGCTGCATCGCGACTAGACGGTCGTCAGGGCGGGGAGAGCCAGACTCACCTCCTTGCGAGGAGCAGAGTACGAGGGTGCGGCTAGTGTATGCTCGCTGCTTCGGCGTGCGCTTAGCAAGAGCTAGGCGAGCGGGGCTCGCCGCTCTGCGTAAGCGACTCAGGCTAGTAGAGGGGGCGAGCGCATTCTTCATCAAGTACTCGCCCGCCCAGGATTTTGGATGCGCGGGCCGCGAGGCGAATGAGGGGAGGAACTCCACTCACATGGGAGGACAGGGATCTGGCGAGTGGTGCCTTCACAGACCACTCACATAGTAAGATCTCGCGAACCCTTCTTGCGGGAATTCTGGCGAGTGGTGCCTTCATGGACCACTCGCCCAGTGGGGTCTATAGGTGAATTTACCTAGATACCCTTTGCGGGTTGCCAATAGCCCTTCAACACAACGGAGTTTGGTTGTTAGAAGACCAGTTTGGTGTACGATTAGTAAAACTAAAAGGCGGAGTTACGCTATTAGCATGCCAGAAGAGAAAAACTATATATAGACCCTGAAGGGCACCTTTGGAGAGGACTCTGAATTATTTGGCTTCCTCCTCCTTAGGACATTCTCTGGTTAGCTCTCAAGGCTCTCCAAGGTGCCCGACTTCAACTTTTAGCTTGGGAGGGGAAGCACTCTAAGATCTTCCGGGTGTGTGGAGGGACCTCCACGCTACAGCCAAGGGTCGGTGTTTAGTTCTAGATCTTCGGTCAGGTTCTTCTACAGGATCAGTAAGTGCTAGTTGCCGCCTATTAAGGGTCCGAACTCCTTGTTGGGCTGAATCTCGGTTCCAACACATAACAAGTTTGTTTTTATTTAGCAAGTAACTAGTTCTTAATTTTTCAAGCTTTGATATGAAATCAACTTTTGCCTTATTTTTGTTTCTTCTCTCCATCGATTTATTCTCGAAAAAAGACGATACCGAGTTCATATGCCAGTTATGAATTTCGATATTTTATTTTCTTATTCTAGTTAGCTGAGAGTCTCGTACATACGAATCGATTGCTCGAGAATAAAAAAGTTGTGTGCAACCCTCGAGAGAGGATGACGTAAATCTTCTGGATAGAAGTCAAATCCTATAGTGAGATTCACCTCGTTAATGCAAGTATTAGGCGTTTCGATTATAGAACGAGAGTTCGGTCGATCAACCTAATCTTAGGTGGGCGTATTTGATGAGCAAAAACTATGCTTGCAAACAACAACGACAAGTGTATCGTGTCGGATGTAGTATAGGATTTATAAAAACCAAGGTCGTATACAAATCCGGGCGTGTTGATTACTCTTACTCAAGATGATCTCGATTGTTCTATCAAAAAGTACTTTTGATTCGGTTGCAATAAGAAAAGGAACTCAACTAAAAGATTATAACTAATGAAAAGAGAGAAGGAAGAATGGATGAATAAAACAATAATAATTTTATTACTTCAAGAAAAAGGATTACAACTATTGAAAGAGAAATTACAAGTGCAAAGAAAAGTAAAGCTAGAATACTAAAAAAAACTCGGAAATAAAGCAAGAAAATGGAGGCTTGGTGTAACACCCCAAAAATCGTAGGTCAGCGAGGTAGGCGGAGTGGTAGTGCTGCGCTCGGGATAGGCTAAAAATTCCATAGCAGTTCTTCGCGCACGTTCATAGGCCTCTTCGCGCACGACCAGTTGTCGTGCGCCAATGATCGTGCGTTAATTCACAAGAAAATCGGAGTTCTATCTTGGGCAGTGCGCATGATCAGGGGAAGTTCTTCGCGCACGACCACTGACCGTGCGCCGCTGCTCGTGCGCCCTGTTTATTCTGCTCCGCGAAAACGTGCGGAGAAGATGATCCGACCATTCAAAAACTTTGGGATTTGATCCAACGGCTGTGATGGTTTGCTGGGGGGCTTTAGGGCTTTGGAGAGGGGATAACCCTCATATTTTCAAGGGTT
This sequence comes from Dactylorhiza incarnata, assembly GCA_033032865.1. Lineage (NCBI taxonomy): Eukaryota > Viridiplantae > Streptophyta > Magnoliopsida > Asparagales > Orchidaceae > Dactylorhiza > Dactylorhiza incarnata. The sequence goes on from JAWHQI010000067.1 coordinate 2,913,545, forward strand.
TTCTCTCTCTTAGGTTAGAGAAAGGAGAAGGGGGCTAGGAGGAAGAAGAAGGAGTTTCCGCCATTGTTGGAGCTTCGGAGTGTTGGAACATGGTCTTCCGCATCTCCTAGGTTTGAGAATAACAAAACTTATGTGTATTTGATCTTGTGTGTTTAAGTGTGCAGGATAACAAAGTCCACATGACTCAAGGATTACATAAGAAGGTTGCCCCCAAAGTTGAGCCATCAAATCCATATCTTCCACTAGCGCTGGCGGTAGCACTAGCGCAGGCGCTAGCTGTCGTTCGACGAACTGTTAGCGGCTAAGTCTATTCGTCGAATGTTCTCATGAACTCCCGACGAATATCGACGAACGCAGACAGAAGTAAAAAGGCAGACTTGTGAAGGAAAGTGTGCGGCTAAGTCAATTCATCTAATGTTCTCGAGAACTCCCGACGAATGCCGACGAATGAAAACAGAAGACAGTACTCCCACTAGCGCCGGCGGTAGCACTTATCTCCTGGCGCTAGCGATGATAGCTCAATTCCGGGAGCACATATGGAAGGAGATAGCGCCTGGCGGTAGCCGATAGCGCAGGCGGTAGCGACGCACACAGAAGGCAAGGGAGAATTATTTCCTCGGATTGAAGATTCTGCCGCGCAGAATGTGTCCTAATATGGGATAGCGCTGGCGGTAGCTGATAGCGTCGGCGATAGCACAAAGCAATAGAAGAAGGCGGTCGGCTTGCTTAAAATGAAGGATTCTCACGCGAAGAATATTTCCTAAACTGGGATAGCGCCGGCGGTAGCGATAGCGCAGGCGCTAGCTCCAAGGCTATAAAAAGACCCCTTGGATTCGTCTTCTTCATCCTCTTGAGATCCAGAATTCCAGAGCTTCGTGCCACAACAGAGAGAGGAAGGTTCAGAGATATACTCCCACAAATCCATAAAGACTAAAGGAGATCCGTGGAGAAGATTTCAACACGCATCATCATCGTGACGAAAGACCGCATCGACTACGATCATACTCTGCGTCTTCGTCTACTTCTCCAAGAGATCTACACAGAGGGAGTTTTATATTATTGTCTTTTCATTTCTTATCTTTTCTGTAATCGTTTAGTGAATTCGCCTCGTGTTGGCGACTAGGTCTGGGTAGGACTTAGGGCAGAAATTCACCTCGTGTTTGCGACTAGGTCTCGCGTGTAGGTCTAGAGGGTGCTCAAGGCCATATCCGGGGAAGGGTTGGCTAGAGCGGCTTGAGGCCGTATCCGGGGAAGGATCGGCTAAAGCCAACCGGTTCGTGGGGATACGAGTCGGTATAGAAAACAAAAAGAGTCTTTCTATTAGCTTTGATTTCTAGCTTCGATAAGAGATCAAGTTTTGTAATCATGCTTCACAAGTTAATAAAATCATGTCTTTACTTTTACTTTACTTGATTTGTCTTGATCTTCTCTAGTTTAATAATCAAAGCTTTTTCAAAGTTATTCAAAATATATTATAAGTTTTCAAAACCCTTATTCACCCCCCCCCCCCTAAGGGCGCCTAAAGATCCAACAAGTGATATCAGAGCGAGGTTATTCCAAATCAGCTTAACAACCGGGAATAATGGCATCACATGATCTCGCTTCTACTAGTGGGGTAATTTTTTATGAAGAAGAAAAATCTCCTAAACCACCTTTATTCGAAGGGAGAAATTATAAAGGATGGAAAAGTTTAATGGAAAAGTTTATTAAAAGTTTAGATATCAATGCATGGGATATAGCAATAGTTAGACCAGCGGACGAATCAAATAAACAAGAACGTCACCTAAATGCAAAAGCTATGCATTATGTTTTTTGTGCTTTATCTCAAGATATTTTCAAATTAATATATTGTTTTTCTAGTGCATACAAAGTATGGAAATTTCTTGAAGAAATGTATGATTCTCCTTCTACAGGTATGGAACAATCGCAAGAACCGGAGAATATGCAAGCTTGCACAAGTCTTCAAGAAAGCTCCACACATGACGGATCCATGAAGTGCACATCAAATGGAAAAGAAGAAGTACTGTCTTCGGAAGAGGAGTGCCAAAAAGATTTAAAAGAAACCATATGTTCAAATCATGCCTCTCCCGAAAGCAATGTAAGGAAATCAAATCCCATCTTTTGTACTTCTATTTCGACTTTACAATTACTACAAATTACAAAGCGCAAAATTAAGAAATTAAAAAATGCAAATTGCAAATTGCGCTTAGAAAATAAAAATTTAAAAGCAAAAATTAAAGTAGTATCAAATTCTGATTTATCTAGCTTTACTCATGTCACTTCAATTGAAAATACAAAACCTTGTCTTGATTGTAATGATATTAAAGAAAAATTTAAGGAACTTGAAAAAGAAATTATTTTTATAAAAGAAACAAATAAAAAATTATGTTTAGAAAACTCATCTTTGGAAAATGATTGTGCTAAGTGTAAAGAATATAAAATTGAAATTAAAGAGATGGATGAAACCTCTGATGAATATAGAAACAATTATCAAGATCATATAGATTCAATTGTTTCAACTCTTAAAAATAGCACAATCGCTTATAATAAAGCTAAACATAATTTAAAGATTAAAAATGATGAATTAAAATCAAAAATCAACTTGCTTATGAAAATTGTAAATACAAATTCTCAATATCAAACTATATCTAAAAACAAGTTGAATATGAATTTGAACATCATACCTAAGTCTAAAAATGGGAGTAAGGAACATAAAGGATTTGTAAATCAAAATCACCTTAATTTTTCTCCCAACCTAAAATTAAATGCAAATAAATTTCCTTCAAATTATAAATTCAAAAACCTTTTTGATCCAAATGTTCAAGTAAATGATTATGGAAATTTGAAAATTAAAAATAATGTTAAACCAAGATTTGAATGGAGACCCAAAGTTAAAGATGAAACACAAACTCCACTTAAAAGGGCTCATTCACTTCCATCTCCCCAAAAGCAAACACGATGTATTTGGGTACCCAAAGGAACCGTCACACCCGGTCCTCTTTGGATACCTAAATCTCTCATTCATTAGTATCCAATTATGTGCATGAAGTAGAAATCAACTAAAAAATAAAATATCAATTATCTACTTCATGATATGCTTAATTTCCTTTTTTTGTTGAACCAGCATGATATGATCACTTTATATGACTTGTGATATGACTTTCTCGTATTAAACCAAAACTCATAAATAAATCAAATTGAATAAAATTGAATAAATAGTCATGTCATTTTTTCAAGTGATCTACTTATCCTTTTTATTTCTATCCTTCTAAATCCATTTCCAAAAAGTCTTATAAAATTGAAAAACAAAATTTGTTATATGATATTATTAAGACTAAATGAAATAAGTGTCAAAATGGATTTAAAAGGTGTATTTTAGGCGTATTAGGCTAAATTTATAAAATGCGCAAGTTTTGCTTAGGTAGTTAATATATTTGCGTCATTTTCAATTACCCCAAGTTTGTTTAATCATAATCATGTTTAAATCAGAATTGAAAAATTGCATGAGTATTATTTCACTTATTTATGATCATTTCACTCATGCATATGTTGTGCAAAACTCAATAATTAAGGTTTAAAAAATATGAAACTCTAATGAAGATGAAACTCATGTACTAATTTTAACTTCCGCATCTTTTTGTGATTTCTTCTCATCTCATCACTTCATTAGACAGGCCTTACATTGCAAAAACATAATTAAGAAAAATCGGAAGAAAATCGAAGAAAATCTAGGCTATACGTTCAAAATAAGCACTCTCTGTGAGCTAACGCATGCGCTAGTACCTAACGCCGGCGCTACCTCGAGTCTCCGATTTTCTAAAATTTTAAAATTCTGAAAAATCAATAAAAATATATTATTTTATATGTACTAGACATTCTTGAAATTCTGCCTGTACTTGTTTTTGAAAAATTAAAATACAAATTTACAAAAGCCAAATTACAAGAAATATTTTGTTTTGTCTTTGGTTATTTGTTGTGATTTCTATTCCCATATGCAAAAATCAAATACAAAAATATAAAATAAAAACAAGTATCAAAAATTAATATTTTAAACTTAACTTTTCTATTTACATGTATCTTGCGAAAGGGTGATTTGGGCTATCATCCCATCATATCACCTAGTACCGGGCGAACCTCTCGCAAGGTAGTCCTCGGGAAGTCCAAGATCAATCTTATGAGTTCAAACTTTAAATTATCAAAAATACTGTATGGACATCATTGAGAAAATCAAGCATGATTTAATCTATTATTTAGAACTTCTATAATGTTGCAATTTATCTTTTCAAACTACTTTGAACATTATTTTCATCATGCTTTGATACATCTATTAATATATGCATCAATTATATTGTAAAAGTTGTGTAGAACTACGCTTAGCATGCCTCTAAGTATGAGTAAATGTTTTATGTTTGATAATGATCGCTATTCACTCACTTATTTTGGCAGTGTCTACTTATGTGTTTAATCTAAGAATGCTTGTGTATGTTTTGTAATTGTACAATGAATTAAAATTGCACAAGTATCTTACCTACACTCCTTTATTTGCACTTTTAAAAATTAAGAAAAGTGGTTATCTTTCTCATAAATTATATTGGTTTGCAAAACAAGTGTATTCGGAGAACTTTGTACAAAACATTATCATAAAATAATGTGACAAAGATAACTCCACCAAGCACTACTTGAACCTCCTGATAAGTCTTAATAAGCGTTGTGAGGTTGAGCACCTTGGAAATAATAGTAAAGTATCTTGTGCAAACCATAACTTTCTTTCAAAATAAAAACCACTTATTCTTAAGTACACCGGATCACAATAAGAAATCAATATTGAAGAATAAAATTATGTGATCCCCCAAGCACTACTTTGCACCCTGATAAGTCTTAATGAGCATTGTGTGTGCAAAGCACCTTGGTAGTTGTACATGTTTTTTGTGCATTGAAGTGCGTGGAAATAAAATTATTTGTGTTTTATTGTGCTCTTTACTTTACATATTACTTGTATTTTTGATTATTACATTTGTTTACTCTATTTAAAATACACTTCTGTGCACATCATTATCTTCCATAACACTTCTTCTCATGAGTATTGGATCCTAATGTTAATTCTATACTCCTCTTTACTTATGAAATGCACTAGATAACTTAGCATGCTTTCTACAATGTTTGGTATGTTTTGAAATTGTGAATAAAAGTAACATTGTAGTAATCTCTTTTTGATAACATTATTTCATGCTTGGTTACTTCATTATCAAACATAAAGATTTTAATTGAAAAATGATTTACAAAAACATCTTCTTTTTGAAATGTAACTCATATATCTTTTTATGGATCATCATTACAATAAGATGTTTCTTGTATTTCTATAAGTCTTCTGCATCATCACCATATAATTATTTTACCTTGCACTTTCATGTTTATTTAAAGTCTTTCATTTTGTATGCATCATCACTTGAAACTTCAAATTCCTTTCTTGCAACAAGTGGTAGACTTGCTTGGTAAACTTTATATTGGTTGCTTTTAACATAAATTTTTTTTAAAACTCTGATTTATTACGCTAAAAATTCTTATTTATGAATGGATTTCAAAATAGCTATGTGAGTGGTTTCATAAATTCAAATAAAAATATAAATCCATAGGCTATGTCATTAGATTTAAAATGCTTATATGTTTCCAATAATTATTATCCATGACTTCATTTCTCACCATAGCGGGGGCGTAGGGTTGTAGACATTAGATAACCTTTATCTCTAGTCATGTCTTGTCCTTAACCGGGGAGGGTTCCAGTGGGGCCTTGTGAGGCACTGGGAAAAAGAGTGCTAGGTTAAGTTGTGTCTAGTGTTTGCATATGGTACTAACACCCCAACCTACGGCATGTTTGCAGCTCCTCATGCCCATCCGTCACTTAGTACGGGGCTAGGGTGTAGATATATTGTCTGGGTAGATTGGTTATTTGGAAATCATTACCTCTTTAAGCTAAAACCTCTGATCTATAAAAACTACTCAAGAACTTCTTATTATTTCCTTCTCTCTATAAGCTCGATCATGCTTTTATCTTATTATCAATTTTTTAAGTGGTGTCTCCTTACCCGCTTTTGCTAATAACAAAAGGGGGAGAACTAACATGATAAATATAATCCGCTATCAAAATAGAAACTACCATGATTAATTAAAGATGATAGCTTACATATTAGGGGAGCATTCACTTAGGGGGAGCATGTATTTAGGGGGAGCAATTCTAAATGCTAAAATCATAAATTATCCTAAGTCATCACTCTCACACACACACACAAGAATGTTTCTTCATGCTTATATATATTAATGCTCAGATTTATCATTAATGGTTTTGTTATTATCAAAAGGGGAAGTTTGTTGGAACATGGTCTTCCGCATCTCCTAGGTTTGAGAATAACAAAACCTATGTGTATTTGATCTTGTGTGTTTAAGTGTGCAGGATAACAAAGTCCACATGACTCAAGGATTACATAAGAAGGTTGTCCCCAAAGTTGAGCCATCAAATCCAAATCTTCCACTAGCGCTGGCGGTAGCACTAGCGCAGGCGCTAGCTGTCATTCGACGAACTGTTAGCGGCTAAGTCTATTTGTCGAATGTTCTCATGAACTCCCGACGAATATCGACGAACGCAGACAGAAGTAAAAAGGCAGACTTGTGAAGGAAAGTGTGCGACTAAGTCAATTCATCGAATGTTCTCGAGAACTCCCGACGAATGCCGACGAATGAAAACAGAAGACAGTACTCCCACTAGCGCCGGCAGTAGCACTTAGCGCCTGGCGCTAGCGATGATAGCTCAATTCCGGGAGCACATATGGAAGGAGATAGCGCCTGGCGGTAGCCGATAGCGCGGGCGGTAGCAACGCACGCAGAAGGCAAGGGCGAATTGTTTCCTCGGATTGAAGATTCTGCCGCGCAGAATGTGTCCTAATATGGGATAGCGCTGGCGGTAGCTGATAGCGCCGGCGATAGCACAAAGCAATAGAAGAAGGTGGTCGGCTTGCTTAAAATGAAGGATTCTCACGAGGAGAATATTTCCTAAATTGGGATAGCGCCGGCGGTAGCGATAGCGCGGGCGCTAGCTCTAAGGCTATAAAAAAAGACCCCTTGGATCCGTCTTCTTCATCCTCTTGAGATCCAGAATTCTAGAGCTTCGTGCCACAACAGAGAGAGGAAGGTTCAGAGATATACTCCCACAAATCCATAAAGACTAAAGGAGATCCGTGGAGAAGATTTCAACACGCATCATCATCGTGACGAAAGACCGTATCGACTACGATCATACTCTGCAACTTCATCTACTTCTCCAAGAGATCTACACAGAGGGAGTTTTTATATTATTGTCTTTTCTTTTCTTATCTTTTCTGTAATCATTTAGTGAATTCGCCTCGTGTTGGCGACTAGGTCTGGGTAAAACTTAGGGCAGAAATTCGCCTCGTGTTGGCGACTAGGTCTCGCATGTAGGTCCAGGGGGTGCTCGAGGCCATATCCGGGGAAGGGTTGGCTAGAGCAGCTTGAGGCCGTATCCGGGGAAGGATCGGCTAAAGCCAACCGGTTCGTGGGGATACGAGTCGGTATAGAAAACAAAAAGAGTCTTTCTATTAGCTTTGATTTCTAGCTTCGATAAGAGATCAAGTTTTGTAATTATGCTTCACAAGTTAATAAAATCATGTCTTTACTTTTACTTTACTTGATTTGTCTTGATCTTCTCTAGTTTAATAATCAAAGCTTTTTCAAAGTTATTCAAAATATATTATAAGTTTTTAAAACCCTTATTCACCCCCCCCCCCGCCTCTAAGGGCCCGACCGATCCAACACGGAGCTCCGTTCGCCGATCCGAGACCGTCAACACGTAGGGGGCGTCGAGGCGCTTCTTCTCCTCCGTTTGTTTGCAAGTTTCTCATGGCTAGGAGGAGATCTCAAAAGGTAACGACATTTCTCCTCCTGGTCTTTAGGATGCGTGCATGGCATCCCTTTATTTTCTGCATTTTTGGCACCGGATCCGTCGAGTGAGAGGGATCCGGGTCGCCTTGGTTTAAAAGGAACCATCGGGTTGATTGAGCCCATCCCCGACATGATTTGCACTAGAGATCCGCTCCGTTAGCGGATTAGGCATTGTGGGTGAAGCCGGATTTGTGACCGTTGGTCCGATTCGGTGATGTTGATTGACGCGCATTTTAGGGGTTTTGTTAGAAATCCGATTACGGCGAACTCGTCATTGTGATGCCCTTGTAGCTTCGTGTGGTAACGAATGTCGGGTTTTGGGGTGGGGAAATGATGTGCGGAATATGGGGCTTGTGATGCCTAGGGTTGTGCGAAGGCCTGATTGGTCTTTGTGGTCGGCTGGCTATCCCGTGAAGACTGAGATTCACGTGTGGAGAATGTCCCGGCAAGATTAGTCCCTTCGGTGTTGACTGACGAGAATGTCTGTGCTACGGATGAGTCTAGTAACGGTCTCCAGGCGAGGCAGTCGGTGGACGTTGTCCCGAGTGTAAGTCCCGGGCCTTGGGACATTTTGCTTAAGCCAGAATTCTTAGCATCGGGTTTGTGTGTTGTTAGCGGCCTGAGCATGTGAGCTGTTAGACAAGCCCGATGGCATGGTGAGCCAGGCGAGGTGGGTCTCAGCGAGAGCTCTTGGCCTTGGGCTACGATGCCCTCGTGGGGAAATGATGAGTACCCTTGTGTTTGTGATGTGATGATGATGTATGATGATGTGTTAGATTCATACGCCTTAGGGTGCCTTGGGTGAAACCCGGGTTTGCATTCATTTTGCATTGGTAGGCCCCTTTTATTATCTGCTCAACATAGAAACGTGGATGATGTTTTTGACACTCATGCCTGTATTTATGTTGCTTTTCTTTATGTACATTTGCATACGAAGTGCTGACTTGCAGGGTGAAGTAGTTCCCCGGGGTCCGCTAGGACGGCTGGGAGGAGGGATGTTGTTACACCGTTTGTGGTCACCCATAGCTGACCCTCGTTTACTGCTCTTTGTGATTTGGATGCAGGGCAAGGATCGCAGGTTGGACCCAGCTCGCCGGCCAAAAAAGCCTAAAGCCTCATGAAGTGTTTACCTTGTTTTCATGCACTTCTACTTTATTATTTTGTTGTACCGGCTTGCATGCCGAGGTGGTTTAGGGAAAACTATTATTCCCACTTTTGTTGGGATGTCTCTTTGTGTTGAATGTTGGGTGTTTTGGACTTTAGTTTAGTAAGGCCTTAAGGCCAGTTGGACTCCTATGTACTATGGACAATCTCTGTGGTTTTAGTTTGTTTCTATTGTGTTATCTGAGTTTTGAGATTGGGTAGTTAATATCATCTTTTAATACTAAAGCTGTGGCGGTTATATGCTGTGGGGTCCCGGCCGGACCCATATTATATGGTCATTACATGGGAGGTCTTACAATTTGGTATCAAAGCTAGGTTTTCGTATTCTTGCGAGGTCTAGTGTATTTGGATCGCGTAAGAGATTGTCCACATAGGAGCATTATGCGGGATCATGAGTATCCATATGTTTGAGTCTTGCGAATAGAGCTTGATGAGTCTTTTTCCTTGCTTATGCTAGGATGTTGGCAACAATGCGGGGACGTCGAGGAGGCAAGAGGAGCCTTCGGGAAGCAGTGCTACTGCTCCGGGCCTCATGAATGTGGGCATGTCCCCGGCTGATTTCTGTCGCATGCTAGCGGAAGCAATGGTAGCGGCTCAAGCTGGAGCGATGCCACGGGTTCCTACGTCGGTAGTGCAAGTTGCGACCCCTGTTACTCCGGCGGCTACGCCGGCTACACTGGATGTCGAAGTGAGGCAAGCAGAGCCTTTAGCGGAGAGAGCTATTCTGATGGGTGATCGATCCATGAAGTACTTCTTGAGTTTTCACCCTCCAACATTCAAGGGAGTTGGCACTCCCACGGATGCCGAAGATTGTCTTTCGAAGATCCAGGAACTCTTGAAGGCAGCTGAGACCCCAGAGGATAGGCAGTCTCACTATGCGAGTTTCATGTTAGAGGGCGATGAAAAGTTGTGGTGGGCGAACCATAACGGTCTCCATTGTGTTGGGCGTGTTCCGTCCATGGAGGAGTTCGGGAATGCTTTCCTCAAGCGTTATATTCCGGCCTCGACAAGGTTAGCACTACAGCGACTGTTTTTGCATTTGGTGCAGCGCGAGAAGACAGTGAATGAATATCTGCAAGAGTTCACTCAGTTGGGTCGTTATGCGGGGACGACTATGGCAAATGATGAAGAGAGGGATAATCTCTTCTATCAAGGGTTGAGGGAAAATTTAAGGCAACCACTCATAGCCTTGAAGAATGTAGGATTTAATGAATTGGTCGAAGCCGCTCGCACACTGGAGAGCGACATGGAGCGAACCCAATGGCGAAAGGGTTTTGCGGCAAAGCAGGGAGAAGGAAAGCATTCTCAGTCTCAGTCTCAGTGGAAGTCCGAGGGCAACCGATGGAAGAAGAAGCCCCGTCCTAGTAGGCCTGGGGAGAGAAGTGGCGCACCTTCAGGATATTTTTGCTCCAAAGGTCCATTGACTTGTTACAAGTGTGGCAAGGTGGGTCACATAAGTCGGTTTTGTACCGAGGGCGGAGCTGAGCTAGAGCCGAGGCAGGAACAATTGGTGCGTTCCTGTCCCAGTGTTGCAGAGAGGGGGAAAGCGGCGGAGTCGAGTGCTTCGCGGTTCCCTCCAGTGCAGCCTAGAGCATATAATCTTGGGCAACAGGAAGCGATACGTCAACCCAACGTGGTGACAGGTATGAAAAGTTTAAGTTTTCATTTGTTACTATAATGTAGGTTGCGGCCTTTCATGTTTGTTTTGCACGTGGTTAGGTTTCGTGCTAGTTTCGGGCTACCTCTCTCGAGTGTTGTTCGACACGGGAGCGTCACACTCTTTTCTTGTAGAAAGTTTTATCCGGAAGATTGGTGCTAAGTCCGTAGAGGCAGAGGTGGAGCTGAGCGTGCGTATGCCGAATGGGTCTTTCATTACTACCATGAGGAAAGGACGCATTGTGTTGCAAATTGGAAATTGTGATTTCGTGTTGGTAGCAGTGATTCTGCCACTAGCCGAATTCGACGTTATCTTGGGGATGGACTGGCTTGCAGCGCAGCGAGCTAGTATCGACTGTCAGTTGAAGGTGGTAACCCTGAGAGGAAAAGGTAGAGCAGAGGTCAAGTTCGAAGGCCTAAGCGGAGTGGCTTGCTCCCTGATTTCCTCTATGCAGATGAGGCGTGCGGTAAACCAAGGAGGCGAGGCTTTTTTAGCTTTGTTGGAGATCCACTCCACAAAGTTGGCTATTGGAGAAGTTCCGGTGATGGAAGAATTTGAGGATGTATTGCCCGAGGAGCTTCCGGGAGCACCTCCTCAGCGTGAGATCGATTTTTTGATCGAATTGGTACCGGTGCGAGGCCGGTGTCGCGTCCTCCGTTTAGGATGGCACCGAAGGAACTGGCCGAGCTAAAGGTTCAGTTGCAAGAGTTGTTAGAGCAAGGGTACATTAGGCCCAGCTCTTCGCCGTGGAGCGCGTCGGTATTGTTTGTGAAGAAAAAGGACGAAAGTATGCGGCTGTGCATTGACTAACGTGAGCTAAATAAGTTGACCGTCAAGAATAAATATGCGATTCCCCGAATCGATGATTTGTTTCACCAGTTAGTGGGGTCGGTGGTGTACTCCAGGTTGGATTTGAAATCGGGGTACTACCAGTTGAAGATTCGAGAAGAGGATGTTGCCAAGACAGCGTTTGGGACTCGGTATGGCCACTACGAGTTTTCGGTGATGCCGTTCGGACTGACGAACGCGCCATCTGTGTTCATGGATTTGATGAACAGGTTTTTCGCCCATTCTTAGATTCGTTCGTGGTGGTGTTCATAGATGATATTTTGGTGTATTCAAAATCGGAGGCAGAGCATGAGTCTCACTTGAGACAAGTATTACAGACTCTAAGGGAGAATCAGCTTTATGCTAAGTTCTCGAAGTGTGAGTTTTGGATCGAGAAGGTGGCATTCTTGGGTCACGTGATCAGTGGAGATGGGGTGGCGGTAGATCCAGCGAAGATTGAAGCCATTAGGGATTGGCCTGTATTGAGAACCGTGGTGGAAGTCCGGAGCTTCCTTGGACTAGCCGGTTATTACAGAAGGTTTGTGGAGAACTTTTCGCGGATGGCGTTGCCCATCACCACTCTCACTCGCAAGGACCAAAGGTTCGTATGGACACCGGAGTGTGCCCGTGCATTTGAGAATTTGAAGGAAAGGTTGATGTCTGCTCCAATCCTTAGTCTTCCTACTGGGACGGAAGGATTTCAGATTTTCAGCGATGCGTCAGGTTGCGGGTTGGGTTGCGTGCTGGTGCAGCACGGCAAGGTGATCGCTTATGGGTCAAGGCAGTTAAAGACTCATGAGAGGAATTATCCCGTCCATGATCTGGAGTTGGCGGCGGTAATCTTTGCGCTAAAATCGTGGTGGCACTACGTTTATGGTGCGAAGGTGGAGATCTTCACGGATCACAAAAGCCTGAGGTATCTCCTAGACCAAAAGGATCTGAATATGCTGCAGCGTAGGTGGGTCGAGTTCCTTGGGGACTACGACGTGGAGATTCAGTATACGCTGGGTAAAGCCAACGTGGTGGCGGATGCCTTGAGTAGGAAGTACTTCGGGCAAGGTAATTGGATGGAGGCGCATGACGAGCGTTTGATTCGAGACTTGGAGTCTCTTGACATCTCTTGTGTGGCTAGAGGTGAGTCTGGCATGGCTCGTTTGAACTAGATTGAAAAGCAGTGTGATATAACGGATCGAATCTGAGAGGCGACCAGTGCAGACGAGGAGTGCCAACAGTTGGTGTTGGAGGCTCAGCAAAGCGAAGGCACTGCTTTGGAGATGGTTGGTGGGATTTTGAAAAGAGACGGAAGGGTTTGTGTTCCGCGCTTTGGCAAGCTTCGCGAGGAGTTGATGTTTGAGGCTCACTTTACGAAGTACTCCGTTCATCCAGGAAGTACAAAGATGTATGCGGATATGAAGAAATCTTTTTGGTGGCCTGGGATGAAGCGGGATGTAGCTGAGTACGTAAGCCGATGTCAGACATGTGCCTTGGTGAAGGCTGAGTGCCAAAGGCCCGGTGGGTTCTTGAAGCCTCTTCCCATCCCCGAATGGAAATTCGATGACATCTCTATGGATTTTGTGCATGGTTTGCCTCGATCGCAGCAGGGTAACGATGCGATTTGGGTGATAGTGGATCGCCTGACCAAGGTGGCTCACTTCATTCCGAATTAGAAGGGCGATGGCGTGGAGAAGCTCGTGGAGCTTTATGTTCGAAACATAGTGCGATTGCATGGGATTCCGAAGAGCATGGTTAGTGATCGCGATGGGCGGTTCACTTCGAAGGACTGGAGGTTAGAGCAGAAAAGTTTAGGCACAAAGCTCAAGTTTAGTACCGCATTCCATCCGCAGACCGATGGTCAAACGGAGCGAACGAACCGTACGTTGGAGTACATGTTGAGGATGTGTGCTCTCGACTTTGGTAAAGGTTGGGAAGACCACCTTTTCATGGTGGAGTTCTCCTATAATAATAGCTTCCAGGTGAGCATCATGATGGCGCCATACGAAGCTTTGTATGGAAGGAAGTGTCGAACGCCGATGTCTTGGGCATAGGTGTGAGACACTAAGCTTTTGGGAAAACAAGTGGTGGAAGATGCTTGCGAGATTGTGCGGACGATTCAGGAGCGCATGAAGGTTGCTCAGGATCGACAAGTGAAGTATTTTAATGCGCGCCACAGAAATGTGGAGTTTGCAGTGGGCGACATGGTCTACTTGAAGATCAAGCCGTTCAAGGGTGTTTCGCGGGTGCGACGACTCAAGAAGTTGAGTCCGAGATATTTGGGTCCGTTCGAGGTTACGGAACGTATAGGCGAAGCAGCCTATCATTTGGCGTTGTCCGCAGAGCTGAGTGGATTACATGATGTTTTCCATGTCTCTGTGCTGAGGAAAGCTTTGGTGGAGCCGAGCGCCGTGGTCGAAGCGGCGGCGGTGCCGGTGATGGGGGATTTGGGGACGAGGGTTCGTCCGGTTTGCATGGAGGATTCGGAAGTCCAGTAGTTGCGTAACAAGGAAGTCAAGCTTATAAAGGTGCGATGGGACAACTGCGGGCGAGACGAATTCTCTTGGGAGCGTGAGCAAGCGATGCGGGAGGATTTCCCGGAACTGTTTGCACCAGGTATGCATTATGAATTTTTTGTTTCAATTCTGAAATTTTGAGGACGAAATTCTTCTAAGGGGGGTGGAGTTGTAACACCCCAAAAATCGTTGGTCAGCGAGGTAGGCGGAGTGGTAGTGTTGTGCTCGGGATAGGCTAAAAATTCCATAGCAGTTCTTCGTGCACGTTTATAGGCCTCTTCGTGCACGACCAGTTGTCGTGCGCCAATGATCGTGCGTTAATTCGCAAGAAAATCGGAGTTCTGTCTCGGGCAGTGCGCACGATCAGGGGAAGTTCTTCGCGCACAACCACTGACCGTGCGCCGCTGCTCGTGCGCCCTGTTTATTCTGCTCCGCGAAAACGTGCGGAGAAGATGATCCGACCATTCAAAAACTTTGGGATTTGATCCAACGGCTGTGATGATTTGCTGGGGGGGCTTTAGGGCTTTGAAGAGGGGATAATCCCTCATATTTTCAAGGGTTTTCTCTCTCTTAGGTTGGAGAAAGGAGAAGGGGGCTAGGAGGAAGAAGAAGGAGTTTCCGCCATTGTTGGAGCTTCGGAGATCCGTTCGCCGATCCGAGACCGGCAACGCGTAGGGGGCGTCGAGGCGCTTCTTCTCCTCCATTTGTTTGCAAGTTTCTCATGGCTAGGAGGAGATCTCAAAAGGTAACGACATTTCTCCTCCCGGTCTTTAGGATGCGTGCATGGCATCCCTTTATTTTCTGCATTTTTGGCACCGGATCCGTTGAGTGAGAGGGATCCGGGTCGCCTTGGTTCAAAAGGAACCATCGGGTTGATTGAGTCCGTCCCCGACATGATTTGCACTAGAGATCCGCTCCGTTAGCGGATTAGGCATTTTGGGTGAAGCCGGATTTGCGACCGTTGGTCCGATTCGGTGATGTTGATTGACGCGCATTTTAGGGGTTTTGTTAGAAATCCGATTACGGCGAACTCGTCGTTGTGATGCCCTTGTAGCTTCGTGTGGTAACGAATGTCGGGTTTTTGGGCGGGGAAATGATGTGCGGAATATGGGGCTTATGATGCCTAGGGTTGTGCGAAGGCGTGATTGGTCTTTGTGGTCGGATGGCTATCCCGTGAAGACTGAGATTCACGTGTGGAGAGTGTCCCGGCAAGATTAGTCCCTTCGGTGTTGACTGACGAGAATGTCTGTGCTACGGATGAGTCCGGTAACGGTCGCCAGGCGAGGCAGTCAGTGGACGTTGTCCTGAGTGTAAGTCCAGGGCCTTGGGACGTTTTGCTTAAGCCAGAATTCTTAGCATCGGTTTTGTGTGATGTTAGCGGCCTGAGCATGTGAGCTGTTAGACAAGCCCGATGGCATGGTGAGCCAGGCGAGGTGGGTCTCAGCGAGAGCTCTTGTCCTTGGGCTACGATGCCCTCGTGGGGAAATGATGAGTATCCTTGTGTTTGTGATGTGATGATGATGTATGATGATGTGTTAGATTCATACGCCTTAGGGTGCCTTGGGTGAAACCCGGGTTTGCATTCATTTTGCATTGGTAGGCCCCTTTTATTATCTGCTCAACATAGAAATGTGGATGATGTTTATTACACTCATGCCTGTATTTATGTTGCTTTTCTTTATGTACATTTGCATACGAAGTGCTGACTTGCAGGGTGAAGTAGTTCCCCGGGGTCCGCTAGGACGGCCGGGAGGAGGGATGCTGTTACACCGTTTATGGTCAACCATAGCTGACCCTCATTTACCGCTCTTTGTGAATTGGATGCAGGGCAAGGATCGCAGGTTGGACCCAGCTCGCTGGCCAAAAAGGCCTAAAGACTCATGAAGTGTTTACCTTGTTTTTATGCACTTCTACTTTATTATTTTGTTGTATCGGCTTGCATGCCAAGGTGGTTTAGGGAAAACTATTATTCCCACTTTTGTTGGGATGTCTCTTTGTGTTGAATGTTGAGTGTTTTGGACTTTGGTTTTGTAAGGCCTTAAGGCCAGTTGGACTCCTATGTACTGTGGACAATCTCTGTGGTTTTATTTTGTTTCCGTTGTGTTATCTGAGTTTTGAGATTGGGTAGTTAATATCATCTTTTAATACTAAAGCTGTGGCGGTTAAATGTTGTGGGGTCTCGGCCGGACCCATATTATATGGTCATTACAGGGGAGGTGTTACACTTGGACTCCAATACAATGTGTACAAATAATCTGGAGGAGATGCCTTTTTATAGCTGAAAAATTCTGGGTACACGCCCTCGGTCACGCCCGTGACCAAGGGCGTGTAAGGTGCGCGATCATCTCGGAGCGGAAAGGGCGTAGTCTAGCTTTAATGCTGACGAAATTTGCGTGTCACGCCCTAAGTCACGCCCGTGACCTAGGGCGTGTAATCTAAATTAAGTGCTGCTGGCGGGAAGCTTTGGCGGGAAGGCGAGCTGTTGAAATTCGTCGAACTCTTCATTTATGTCGAACGCAGCAGCCGGGCGAAGTTCGTCGAACGCCTCAATATTTGTCGAACGCTGCTGAACTTTCGTCGATCTCATCATTTTCGTCGAACGCAGCAGCCGGGCGAAGTTCGTCGAACGCCTCAATATTTGTCGAACGCTGCTCAAATCCAGTGGTCACGCCCCTAGGTCACGCCCGTGACCTAGGGCGTGTAACTTTAAAATTACGTGGCAGGCGTTCTGGCAGAGGGTGGTGGGTTCTGGCCGTGACTCTGATGTCACGCCCGTGGTCACGCCCGTGACCTGGGGCGTGTTCTTGGCAAAACTTCACGGAATGCTCCCGGGATGGCGGAATCGGGTCTGGAACAAGTCTAGACTGTCACGCCCCTTGGTCACGCCCGTGACCTTGGGCGTGTACTTGACATTTTTGCTCAAAGTGTCCAGAAAACCTGAAAAACATAAACTATGCTTAAATTAGTGGCAAAAATAAAAAGGAATGAATTAGATAAGATAATACATATAATTCATATAAATTCATAATAAAACTATATTAAAATTATACTAAAAGATGAGTACAAAAAGTACTCATCAAACACCCCCATACCTGAGCTTTTGCTATTCCAGAGCAAAAGAGTGAGGAAAGAATTACAAGACATCAATATTATTTCTAATTGACTAAAATTTTATTAAACCAAGAATAAGTCAAAAGCAAATTTTAGGAATTCGAGAATTAAGTCATAAGTCATGTTGATAATTTAAAAAGAGAAATTTGTTTAGCAAACTACTTCTCAAGATAACTATTTAGCAATCGAAATTATAGAAATTTTCAAACAAAATTAGATTGAAATTATAGACACGCTAACATAAAAGAATCTTAAGGAAAAAACACCTACCAAAATATTGCTCTCTTAATAATTTAGTTTAGGACTAGAATCAATGAAATTGGCTAGGGATGGGTTTTAAACGGAATGGAAAAATGAAGACAAAGGATATGAAGAGGTTTTTGATTGGGGTGATGAATTTTATCCTCTCAACCCCTTTTTTGTAGTATATGTAATACCAGAGAATGATAGACTATTATCCTATCATTTCCACGACATATACACATTTTTTTCTCTCTTCATTTTTTTTGGGGTGCATATGTTTACTAGAGAATAAAGAACTAACATCTCCTTATTCCCATGACATATGATCTAACAATAGGTGAAAAGAAAAAAACACAAATGTTTACCAAGGGTAAAGAAATACTTCTAGTTTATAAATTAAACTATTTTGAGAGCAAATTTTTAGTGGAATGAAATTTCCTGAGATCTTAAAGTTAAAAGCGAATATAATAAAAAATCTAGAGATGTTTAGCAAATTTACCACAAAGTGAAGCTATTTAAAATTAAACGGAGAAGTAATGCTAAATAGATTCTCTGATCAAATTAAAAACATAAAAAGTTTCTTAAAACTAAATTACTTCAAATTTAGATTTAACAAATTCTGATAAAATATTAGCTAAATTAAAAATGTAGGAATACTTATAATCAAACCTCAAACTAAATTTCTAGAACAATAAAAACAATAAGGCTAGGCATATTTATTATTAGTATTATTTTTTATATAATATTTCTTGGACTTCCCGAGGGCTACACGGTGAAGGGTTCGCAAGGTACTAGGAGCTGTGATGGGAGTTCAAGCCCAAAGCGCCCTTTCCAAGAATTTAGATTTTTATATTTTTTTTTTCATTTTTTTCAAAAAAAAAACTAGAAACGCAGAGCTACACCCCATACTTAAAATTAAACATTGTCCCCAATGTTTAAAACTAAGTATGAAGTGTTGGGAAAATGATTTCTCTTAACCCCTAGAAATGAGTCAAAGAAAGAGTTTTAACAATGAAAAACAAGACTAAGTAAATATGCGTCGAATGGTATTCGACGCAACGTCGAACTGTAGTCGACGTTCTCTTCAGAATAAGTCGAAGTAACTTTAGGAAGATTTCGACGTATGTGTTGTCGACGCTACTCTGATTTCTAGTCGACGCATATGGAGAAGTCTACGCACCTTAGTCGACGTACCTTCCTTATTCTCCTCTCGACGTCCAGCCAGGATGAATTCGACGCTTACGTCTAAAGGTAATCGACGCACGTCGATTTATGTGACAAATTTAAATATGCGCCAGATCTCTTTCTTTCTTTCAGTAGATCTGATTTGTATGGAATAAATGTCAATATTTTATAGCCGTTCTGAATCATTCTTTCCTTATATCTGATTCTTGGCTAATTTGAATAAGCTCATTTGGACATTATTTGAAATCAGAATTGGTTCTTTCCTTCTACAGAAATAAAAATTATGGAAACATTTTCATCTTTCTATTTTCTCTAACTGCTAATTGATTATCCTCCTATAGTATTATTTTGAATTAACAGAGCTATAAATAAAGAGGAGGTCGGCAGAAAATTAAGCAGAGTGATCTACCACATACATTTGAAATAGAGGAAAAGCTCCCAAGAGAAAAGAGAGAAATTGAGAAATAGCTCTGCAGCAATATTCAAGCACTTCTTCTTCTGCTTCTGAAGTCACACTGCTGCAAATTCTGATAGCTCTCACAAAGAGGGAAAGGCTACAAATCTTCTTCTCTCTATAGAAGAAAGATTTAATTCACTTCTTGTGCTTCCAATCTTCTTGCTAGGAAGAAGATTCTTTCTTGTTTTTATTCATTTCTTCTTCTTCTTTCTTTCTCTCTTACTCAAACATTGTAAAAGAGTTTTTAGAATCTCTCTCCAAAAAATTCAGTGTACTGGTTCTAAGAGTCTCCTTGTCAAAAGACTCAGTTGGTTCTAAGAGTCTCCTTGTCAAAAGACTCAGGGTGATTCTAAGAGTCTCCTTATCAAAAGACTCAGTGCAAGATAGTGAATTCCTACCAAGAGGGTAGAAGAGTGGACTACCCAAAGTTTGGGGAACCACTATATTTTTTTGTGTTGTGCTGTGATTTCTTTACTTGCTTTTATTCTCTTTAGTTGTTTGATTCTTGTTGGTGTGTGGGAAGATCTAATCTGTGATCATACACACATATATATATATATATATTAACTTTGCACAAAATATTTTTAATCTCTATTCACCCCCCCCCCCCCCCTCTAGAGAATTCTAGTAAGGTTAATTGTGCACTTTCAATTGGTATCAAAGCGAGGTTGATCTAAAAGGTTAACTCCTTGATCAAAAAGATCCTACCTCTTATATATATATATATATATATATTTTTCTAACTATTAGTCACATGGCACAAATCAAAGATTATGCTTCCACCAGACCACCAATTTGCAACCTGGAAAAGTTTGCACTTTGGAAAATAAGAATTAGAATTTATTTAAACTCTATTGATGATGAATTGTTTAATGTTATCTTGACAGGTCCCCCCAAGCCTTTCAAAAAGGACTCAAGTGGAAAAGTGACTGAAACACTTGTTCCAAGAGCTGAATGGACAGAGGATGAGAAGAAAGCCTAAGGACATGATGCCAAGGCTATGAATATCCTAGTCTCAACCCTCTCAGATGAAATCTTCCAAAAGATTGCTGATTGTGAGTAAGCTAAGGAAGTATGGGAAGCTCTCACCAAAATGGTAGAGGGAAGTGCTGATGAGAAAAAGGATAGAAAGGCACTATTGATCTCCCAATATGAAAACTTCCAAAAGAAAGAAAGTGAAAGTGTTGCTGACATGTATTCAAGATTCAGCCTCATAGTCGATGAATTGAGAACACTTGAGAAGGACATATCTCTCACTGAGATAAATGGTAAATTGCTGACTTGCTTTCCTAGCTCTTGGGATTCAAGAATCTGGCCAATCAAAGACTCCAGAAGTCAAAAAGAAATATCAACAGATGTTCTATTGGGTAAATTAAAATCTTATGAACAACTGTTGAAAACCAGAGCTGAGAAAGAAAAGGCATCTCGACTCTCAAAAGAAAAGAGTATTGCATTGAAGGCTGTTGAAGGTGAATCATCTACTAATGATGAGGAGCTAATCAGCTTGCTGGCCAGAAGATTCAAGAGGTGGATCAAAACAGAAGGATCTAGAGGAAGAGACTCAAAAACCAGGTATAATAAAATACCTACTAAAGAGATTATCTGTTACACTTGCAGGAAACCTGGACACATTGCACCTGAATGTCCTAAGGAGAACAGCAGTAAGAAAGATCTGAAAAGAACAGATCTAAAGAAGAAAAGAAAGAAAGAGGATTCATTGCTCAATCCTGGAGTGATTCAGAATCTGAAGGAAGTACCTCATCAGATAATGATCAGGAAGAGGTCAAGCAAGAGGAAACCTGTCTGATGGCCACTGAGAAGCTTGATGATACATCTATGGTAAATATACTTAATGATATAGATTTCTCCTCTACTGATTTCAAACAAAATTTCAAAGAATTCTGTTTAGATCTAATCAAATCTGAAAAAGAAGTAAAAGAATTAAGAATTGAATTAAAAAATCTCAAACAGGTAAATACACACCATAAAAATTATAAGCTCAATCTAGAACTCTTAGAAGAGAAATTAAACAAAATCTATTCAGAAAATCTAACACTAAGAAAAGAGCTAGCAAAGGCTAAAGCCTTTGAGGACTCTCTAAATGGAAGAGGTCAGAAGCTCAAGAATATTTCTGAGAATCTCACTGATAGATTTAGACAACTAAAACTGAATACTAATGAAGCATCTAAATCTCAATCATCCAGCAAACCTGTCTGGAAACATCTCATTCACTTCACTAAGGAGAATCATCTAACAGGAGTAAGATCACAAGTAAGTCCAGAAATAACCACTGTTTTTAATAAACCTAATCCCATTACAGATAAAGGAATCTTAGGAAAGTATCCTCACAAAGAATTTGAACATGCGTCGAATACTATTCGACGTGCGTCGAGTTCTAATCGACGCTTACACCAAAATGCGTCGACTTCTACTCAACGCAACCTCTCTCATACTTCGACTGAGAATAGACTCAGAATGAAGAAAGCGTCGACTTCATATCGACGCAACCAGAAACCTACGTCAAATTTATATCGACGTAACCATAAGTCTACATCGAATCCCTATCGATGCAATGAATCCGACAGAAAATCTTCTGTATCCAAAAAGGTCTCTCAATCCATGTCCTTCTATTATGAACATTATTTCTGTGATATCATCCAAGAAGATTGGTATGATAAGCCAGTACCCCATAAAGAGGAAGGATATCCAGAAAAACCCACTTATTCTTTTATTAAATCTTTTACTAATGAGAGAAAGGGACCCCAGCTCAGCAGGGTCTAAACTAATGTTTAAAATTCTATGTGCAGATGTATCACATCTCCAGGATGGTGTGGTACTTGGACAGTGGATGCTCCATGCACATGACAGGATGCAAAAACCTATTAATCAACTTTGAGGATAGACTTGGACCATCAGTAACTTTTGGAGACTCTAGCTGTGGCCAAACCAAGGGCTTTGGAGATTTCAAAGAAGGGAAAGTCACCTTCAAGAATGTGGCAGTAGTCAAAGGACTAAAGCACAATTTGATAAGTATAAGTCAGATATGTGAAAATGGTAAGTATGAGGTAAAATTCACCACACTATTCTGCCATATCATTGATATCAAAACTGGTGCCACAGTACTCAATGGAATTAGAAAAGGAAAAGTATATGTAGTGGACTTTAGTTCCTCACCCACAGAAGTCTGTTTATTCAACAATATTATTGATAAAAGTGAATTATGGCATAGGAGACTAGGTCATCTAAACTACAAAATAATTAGTAAACTAGCAAAGAATAACCTAGTTAGAGGCCTACCAAAGGGTAGGTACTCTAAGGATTCTCCATGCAGACCTTGCCAACTAGGAAAAAAAACCAAATCATCCTTCAAACCAATTGGTAAGGATGACTCTCCCAGGGTCCTTTACTTACTACACATGGATCTCTTTGGTCCCATATCCACTCAGAGCTTAGGTGGAAAATCCTATACCCTAGTCATTGTAGATGACTACTCTAGATTCAGTTGGGTATTCTTTCTAAGGACTAAGTCTGAAACCCACAAGACTCTCTCAAGATTCATAAAACAAATTCAATCTGAACTCAATAATCAGGTTTCCATAATCAGAAGTGATCATGGGACTGAATTTGAAAATCAGTTTATGAGTAGTTTCTGTGAGGAGATAGGTATCAAACAAAGTTTTTCAGCCCCTAGAACTCCTCAGCAAAATGGAGTTGCTGAAAGAAAGAATAGAACATTAATAGAATCAGGAAGGACATTATTTGTAGAATCAGGTTTGCCAAAAACTTTCTGGGCTGAAGCAGTCAACACTGCCAACTATGTTCTAAATAGAAGCCTAATACACAAAACTAAATCAAAAACTCCATATGAGCTCCTGAAAGGAAAACACCCATAGTTAAATATTTTTAAGATCTTCGGATGTGCTTGTTTTATCCTAAATAATGGAAAAGATCATCTTGCCAAGTTTGACAAGAAATTTGATGATGGAATATTTCTGGGATATTCAGCATCTAGTAAAGCCTATAGGTGCTTTAACAAGAGAACTCTTAAAATTGAAGAGTCTATGCACATTGTATTTGATGAAACTAACATGCTGCTTAAGGGGGAGGAGACTCCCACCAGTTCTTTTCCACTGGAAAACAACAGCATAGAAACCAAGCTTGAGCAACTAACTCTAGAGAACACAGATAATGGAAAGGAAAACCAGTTAGAGGAACCAAGTGAGGAGTCTGAACAAGAAACCTCAGAAAAGAGCATTCAAGACCCACTTCCACAAGAGGACATGGTTCAGGAAGAACAATTGAACAATGATCACATTGAGAATGAAGAAGAAGAACAACTGACAAATTCAAGCAGAACAGGAATCAATTTGAAAGATCATCCACAAGCTCAAGTGATTGGAGATCCCAATACAGGAGTAAGAACAAGACATCAGGTCTCAAATGGGATGATGCTCCAATGCTTCCTATCACAAGTTGAACCAAAAAGGTTTGAGGAAGCAAATTGTGATCCTCACTGGATTATGGCCATGCAAGAAGAACTAGGCCAATTTGAGAGAAACAAAGTATGGAACCTAGTTGAAAGACCAAGAAACTACCCTGTAATTGGTACAAAATGGGTATACAGGAACAAACTAGATTCCACTGGAGTAATTGTGAGAAACAAGGCAAGACTTGTAGCACAAGGATATAGACAAGAAGAAGGGATAGACTACAACCAGACCTTTGCTCCAGTAGCCAGATTAGAGGCAATCAGGCTCTTTCTTGCCTATGCAGCCTTCATGAAGATGAAAGTCTACCAAATGGATGTCAAGAGTGCTTTTCTAAATGGAGATCTACAAGAAGAGGTATATGTGGAGCAACCACCAGGTTTTGTTAATCCTTCTTCTCCTAACTTTGTTTATAGACTTAACAAAGCATTATATGGTCTTAAGCAAGCACCTAGAGCTTGGTATGAAACTCTATCAAATTTTCTTTTAGAAAATTCCTTTGAAAGAGGAAAAGTAGACAAGACACTATTTACTAGAACCCATAAAAACCAACTCCTCCTTGTTCAAATATATGTAGATGACATTATCTTTAGCTCAACCCATCCTAAACTATGTAAAAGATTTGCTAATCTTATGCAATCTAAATTTGAGATGAGTAGTATGGGTGAACTCTCCTACTTCCTAGGACTACAAGTAAAACAAAGTAGTGAAGGAATCTTTATCTCACAATCAAAATATACTAAAGAGCTAATCAAAAAGTTTGGTATGGAATCAGCATCTACCATGAAAACACCCATGGCAACCAATGCCATTATAGAAAAAGATGATAAAGCAAAATCAGTAGATCAAAAGACTTATTGGGCCATCATAGGATCCCTTCTATATCTAACAGCTAGCAGACCTGATATCATGTTTGCCACTTGCATATGTGCTAGATTTCAGGTTGATCCAAAGGAATCCCATCTCACCTCTGTAAAAAGAATTCTTCGATACCTAAAGGGAACCCCTGAACTAGGACTATGGTACTCAGCAGAAACCAACTTTGAATTGATAGGTTTCTCAGATGCAGATTATGCTGGATGTAGGGTTGATAGAAAAAGCACATCTGGTACCTGCCAATTCCTAGGTGACAGATTGATCTCATGGTTTAGTACGAAACAAACCTTAGTCTCAACCTCAACAGCTGAAGCTGAATACATAGCTGCTGGGAGCTGCTGTTCACAAATCCTGTGGATGCAAAATCAGCTACTTGACTACAAATTGGAAATACATAACTCTAAGATCTATTGTGATAGCTCTAGTGCTATATCCATAGCATCCAACCCAGTCCTTCATAGTAGGACCAAACATATAGAGATCAGACATCACTTCCTTAGAGACAATGTTGAGAAGGGTAAAATAACCTTAGAATATATTCCCACAGACAATCAAAGAGCGGACATCTTCACAAAACCTTTAGATGAAACTAAGCATAACTATTTCATAAACACCTTAGGAATGCTTGATGGAAGCTTGTAAACACCATTGTTAGGGAACTCTAATGCAATCAAACAATCTAAGAAAGTATTTGAAGATGTGTCGAATACTTATCGACGCACCCTTGAGAAGAACTCGACGTTGGCGTTGATTTCTTCCCGGCAAAGATACATCGATAACCTATCGACGCTCCATTGAATTGATATCGACGCAGGGCTATGAACTCGTCGACAGATCGCTACGTGGACAAATCTCCACGGAGCGTCGACTTTATATCAACGCATATGTCGACATCAACTCGACGTAACGTCGACTTCTGGCTACAATTAGAATCAAATCCTCACTTCCTCTTTTGACGATTGGATTACCTAATATACCTTGATTTCTGTTTCCTTTCTCGACGTTTCACCTCCTTTAAATAATACTTCTTATTTCATAACATATACTCTCCTAAAACCCGCCAAAAACTTCGTCTTCTACCTCTCTCTCTCCCTCTCTCTCTCTATCTCTGCAACAATGGCACCAACTCCTGATCACTCGGCCCTCATCAAAACGATGAATGATGCTCTCGAACGCCTAGTAAGTGATTTTCAGAATCGCCTGAATCATTTCGCCAACGAATGCGCTGCCATGATCAACACCTGTGCAGTCAAACTGGCAACCCTCTCTTCTTCTCTTCCTGAGCTAAATGCTCTCATTCAAGAACGGCCTCTGTCGCCAGAAAGGTTTAAATCCTTTTTGCAGGATATAAAACAGGGGGAGAGTTGCTCCAGGACCCCCCCTTGTCAGGTTATCTATCTCTCTTAAAAGCTCGGGATTAAATTCTTTTTCAATTCTACACATTATCTCTAAAAAATTACACCAACCTCTTCTCTTATAATAGGCCCCAATCCTCTCCAATCACTCTGACTACACATTCAACAAATACTTTGGAGAGACCTCCTCTTATCACACTGAAGGAGATCATGCTGTGAATTCAGCATTTAGAATTGATGCCCCATATACTCAGGGGGAGATTCCTTTAGTAAAGAACTCAGGAGTTCAGGGGGAGGAAGAAGCAGCCACCTCTGATGACTGGAAGGGACAGATGTGGACTGATGCACCCCTATGTGAAGAAGAGTTTCAGCATCACTCTCCTGGCTTCTCTGCCAGTTACATCAAACTGAAGACACCTCTACTTGAGGACATCCCTTCAGAAGAGCCTGGAAGAGTCAAATTTCCCTCTCCACCTCTACCTCTACCTCCACCTCAACTTCCTTCTCTACCTTCATCTCCATCTCTATCTCTACCTCCACCTCAATCTTCTTCTCTACCTCCACTGCTACCTCTACCTCCTCCAATAGCAAAATTCAATAAACAGATCCTACCTAGGCAAAGTCTAGAAGGACAGATGAAAAGGAAAAGAGAAGTCATTCCCTACTGGCAAAACTTCTCCAAAGAAGAAAGAAAAGAGTATGCAAAAGAAAAGAAGTATAGAAAGGCATGTGAGGAAATAAAAAGATTTGAAAAGATGCCTATTATCACTCCTAACAGCCCTATAAAGGAGTACCATGACCCTGACATGGAAAAGAGGCATGAAGAGATAAGAGAAAGAGAACTGTATGAATATGAAGCAGCTAGGAAAGAAGTGGAAGATAAAAGGAGGGCCTGGATGGAAAAGATTAACAAGGGAATGACTTAGGAACAAATTCTTGCTGAATCTTCTATCAGAATTCCAAAGAAGTTGTTTGATATTGAAGCTTATCAAAAGAAAAACCCTCAGGCAGGGATCATTCTAGAAAAATGTCAAAAACACAAGAAGGGTGTAGGGTGTACAGAAGATACTTACATTCCCTACAAGAAGCCCAACAGACCTGTAAAATTAGACAAGTGGCATGCCTCACCCTGGAAAGGGAAAGGAAAATGGCTGAGATTCCTGAGAAGCAGCAATCAGAAAAGAAAACAAAATATAGGCCCAAGGTTGATGGCAAGGGACCACCTGAGATCAAGCCTACTGAAAAGAAAGTTCAAAACATTATAATTGAGATGATAGATGAAAAGGCAGCAATCATCATCAGCAAAGGCTACTCCATAAATGACACAATCCCTGATGGTGATAAACTATTGGAAAAACTGCATACAATCATCAGAAATGTCCAGGAACGACCTGATAGAGTCAGGGGTTACATTTTTTATGCTATTGAAAACTTATCTAAGAAACTTTATTCTTCTTTTGTCAATTTCATGTACAGAAAGAAGTTTCTGGTTTAATTCTTGTGAAAGACAAATACTTGTCATGTGCTTTCTCTTTCTAATTTCTTTTCTGATTGTTTGACATATTTCTGTTCTATATAATTGCCTTGCTAATATAATTTCCCTCTAAATAGGGTTAAGACAAATAGGGGGAGATTGTTGGGAAAATGATTTCTCTTAACCCCTAGAAATGAGTCAAAGAAAGAGTTTTAACAATGAAAAACAAGACAAAGTAAATATGCGTCGAATGGTATTCGACGCAACGTCGAACTGTAGTCGACGTTCTCTTCAGAATAAGTCGAAGTAACTTTAGGAAGATTTCGACGTATGTGTTGTCGACGCTACTCTGATTTCTAGTCGACGCATATGGAGAAGTCGACGCACCTTAGTCGACGCACCTTCCTTATTCTCCTCTCGACGTCCAGCCAGGATGAATTCGACGCTTACGTCGAAAGGTAATCGACGCACGTCGATTTATGTGACAAATTTAAATATGCGCCAGATCTCTTTCTTTCTTTCAGTAGATCTGATTTGTATGGAATAAATGTCAATATTTTATAGCCGTTCTGAATCATTCTTTCCTTATATCTGATTCTTGGCTAATTTGAATAAACTCATTTGGACATTATTTGAAATCAGAATTGGTTCTTTCCTTCTACAGAAATAAAAATTATGGAAACATTTTCATCTTTCAATTTTCTCTGACTGCTAATTGATTATCCTCCTATAGTATTATTTTGAATTAACAGAGCTATAAATAAAGAGGAGGTCGGCAGAAAATTAAGCAGAGTGATCTACCACATACATTTGAAATAGAGGAAAAGCTCCCAAGAGAAAAGAGAGAAATTGAGAAATAGCTCTGCAGCAATATTCAAGCACTTCTTCTTCTTCTGCTTCTGAAGTCACACTGCTGCAAATTCTGATAGCTCTCACAAAGAGAGAAAGGCTACAAATCTTCTTCTCTCTATAGAAGAAAGATTTAATTCACTTCTTGTGCTTCCAATCTTCTTGCTAGGAAGAAGATTCTTTCTTGTTTTTATTCATTTCTTCTTCTTCTTTCTTTCTCTCTTACTCAAACATTGTAAAAGAGTTTTTAGAATCTCTCTCCAAAAAATTCAGTGTACTGGTTCTAAGAGTCTCCTTGTCAAAAGACTCAGTTGGTTCTAAGAGTCTCCTTGTCAAAAGACTCAGGGTGGTTCTAAGAGTCTCCTTATCAAAAGACTCAGTGCAAGATAGTGAATTCCTACCAAGGGGGTAGAAGAGTGGACTACCCAAAGTTTGGGGAACCACTATATTTTCTTGTGTTGTGCTGTGATTTCTTTACTTGCTTTTATTCTCTTTAGTTGTTTGATTCTTGTTGGTGTGTGGGAAGATCTAATCTGTGATCATACACATATATATATATATATTAACTTTGCACAAAATATTTTTAATCTCTATTCACCCCCCTCTAGAGAATTCTAGTAAGGTTAATTGTGCACTTTCATGAAGAACACTTGAAAAATAAACTTTTAAAAGAAAAATGCATAAAAATTAAAGATAAACAAGGGGTGCCTCCCAAGAGCACTTTCTTTTTCCCGTCTTTAAGCTAGACGGTTATTGTTAAGAAAACGGAAAATAAAAAGAGAAGTGAACAGGCAACTCCCCTAATTCACGCGTAGGTGAAAGTGTCGGCGTCAGTCGCACGGCTACTCCTCCGTTTATCATGTGATTCTCCTTTTGTCCTTGAACTTGAATATGTAAATCCAAATCACTTATACATACCTGAGGTGATTTGAATTTATAAAGATTAGCGGCATATGGATCATCAATTAATTGGGGTAGCAATGGCTCATCCTTAACCTAAAAATTATTAGAAATAAGAGAATCACAAGTAAACGAGTCAGAAAATTTTTCGCAAGGAGGAGGCGCTTGCGAAAATATATGATTAAGCTCCGGTTGTTCCTTTTCTAAAATTAAATTTTCTTTAGACAAATCTAGCGCGTTACCAAGCGGAATAAAATTTTCGGACACAAAATTTTCATGATAAAGAAAAGATGATCCGGATGAAGTAGGGGAAGAAACTTGTTCTTCTTCTATTTCATCTGGGGTGCCCAAAACATTAAGAATTTCTTGGTAAGAGAATTTTTCTTCATATTTGGGAAAAGAAATTATGGGAGTACATGAACAATCATGTTCCTCCATAACTAAATTTTCCAAAGACGAGGAAAAAATACTAGAAGAAAGAAAATTCTCATCTAAATTCTGGGGTGGAGTATCAAATTGAAAAAGCGGAAATTCCCCAAAATTAGAGTACAAAAATTTCGGCGTAAAAGAAGATGAACAAGAATTCGGATCGAAAGATTTATCTTCATCGCTCCGAGAGCTATCCGGGTGACCTTGCCACCAAGAATAATCTACTTCGGGGCTAGAACACAAATTATTAGAGGCCGAAAAATTATTCTCGTGAAAATTAGAAAAATTATTTTCCTCTAAATTTTGGGGGGGAAGTATCTATTTGATTCTGCAGAATTTCCCCCAAATTAGAGAACGAAAATTGTTGTGTATAAGAAGAAAAACAAAAATTTATGTCTAAAGATTTATCTTCGTCGCTCCGAGAATTATCCTGGTGAGCTTGCCACTAAGAATAATCAACTTCGGGGCTAGAAGAACAATTATTAAATGCCAAAATTTTGTTCTCATTAAAATTAGAAAAAATATTTTTATTAAAGTTTGAAAAATTATTTTCATTAAAAGATGAAAAATTATGATCGTAATTATTATCAAAATTATCTGCATAATATTGTGGATAATTATTTTCATAATAATTATTTTGAGCATACGAATGTAAATAACATTCCTCACTTTGATGAGCCGCATTACAATAATAACAGCAATTTTGGCGTTTTTGTGCCGCTTCCAAAAGATATACTTGGCTTTGAAGCTCGACAACTTTTACGGCCAATTCAAGAGATTGCATAATAAAAAATAAAAAATAAACAACCTTTACTCAAATGAATGGAATTTTAAAAATAATTTTATTATAAATTTTTTTTTCAAAAAGCGAGTTAAATTAGTCCCGAACTTCCCAAGATCTACCCGGTGAAGGGTTTGCAAGGTACTAGAGGCTATGATGAGAATTCAAGCCCAAAGCGTCCTTTCCGAGAATTTAGATTACGCTTTTTAAGTTTTTTTTTTAAATTTTAAAGAGAAGGGGGAGAAGAAAGAGAACGATAAAATCAATAGATATTCTTTTTCGAAATATCAACTCAGATCCCCGGCAACGACGCCAAAAACTTGATGAGCAAAAACTATGCTTGCAAACAACAACGACAAGTGTACCGTGTCGGATGTAGTATAGGTTTTATAAAAACCAAGGTCGTATAAAAATTCGGGCGTGTTGATTACTCTTACTCAAGACGATCTTTATTGTTCTATCAAAAAGTACTTTTGATTCGGTTGCAATAAGAAAAGTAACTCAACTAAAAGATTATAACTAATGGAAAGAGAGAAGGAAGAATGGATGAATAAAACAATAATAATTTTATTACTTCAAGAAAAAGGATTACAACTATTGAAAGAGAAATTACAAGTGCAAAGAAAAGTAAAGCTAGAATACTACAAAAACTCGGAAATAAAGCAAGAAAATGGAGGCTTGGACTCCAATACAATGTGTACAAATAATCTGGAGGAGCTGCCTTTTTATAGCTGAAAAATTCTGGGTACACGCCCTCGGTCACGCCCGTGACCAAGGGCGTGTAAGGTGCACGATCATCTCAGAGCGGAAAGGGCACAGTCTGGCTTTAATGCTGACGAAATTTGCGTGTCACGCCCTAAGTCACGCCCGTGACCTAGGGCGTGTAATCTCAATTAAGTGCTGCTGGCGGGAAGCTTTGGCGGGAAGGCGCGCTGTTGAAATTCGTCCAACTCTTCATTTTCGTCGAACGCAGCAGCCAGGCGAAGTTCGTCGAACGCCTCAATATTTGTCGAACGCTGCTGAACTTTCGTCGATCTCTTCATTTTCGTCGATCGCAGCAGCGGGGCGAAGTTCGTCGAACGCCTCAATATTTGTCGAACGCTGCTCAAATCCAGTGGTCACGCCCCGAGGTCACGCCCGTGACCTAGGGCGTGTAACTTTAAAATTACGTGGCAGGCGTGCTGGCAGAGGGTGCTGGGTTCCGGCCATGACTCTGATGTCACGCCCTTGGTCACGTCCGTGACCTGGGGCGTGTTCTTGGCGAAACTTCACGGAATGCTCCCGGGATGGCGAAATCGTGTCTGGAACACGTCTAGACTGTCACGCCCCTTGGTCACGCCCGTGACCTTGGGTGTGTACTTGACATTTTTGCTCAAAGTGTTCAGAAAACCTGAAAAACATAAACTAAGCTTAAATTAGTGGCAAAAATAAAAAGGAATGAATTAGATAAGATAATACATATAATTTATATAAATTCATAATAAAACTATATTAAAATTATACTAAAAGATGAGTACAAAAAGTACTCATCAGTATTCTTCGAGAGAGGTGCGTTCATAAGCTAGGAATCTCCACGGTCAAGACATTGATTAGAATGATAATATTTATCTTTTACTTTCTTTTCAAAGCAAGTTTTAATCAAGTGTTTATTTTCTTTGTTTATTTGTGTTCTCTTTTATTTATTTTTAATTATTTCTCTTTTCCGCTCTCTCCGATAGAATAATAGTCCACTTTCTCGAAATAGAACTACTCGACAGACCCGTGTTTAAATACGACCTTGATATTTTCCTTAAGTATCTTATACCATAAACGATAACGTACACTTGCCTTCATCGAATATAGATTTGGAGAACATCAACAACAATTCTCAATTTCATATAAATCCTTTTAATTAATTTTCATATCACATATAAATAGGACCCCAAGGTACACATGAAAGGCACGCTGCCCCCCCCCCCCCCCCCCCCCCCCCCCCAGAGGTTCCACGTTTCACTGAGATCGTGCTTTCCTTGTGCCTAGCGCAGTCTTCGTTTTAGGAGGGGAAAACCTATAAACTTCAGGTTGTGTGGCGGGACCTCCTCACTGCAGCTTGCGGTCGTGTTTATATGCAGTCCAGCCTTCAACCCCCGTTTCCCTTGTCATCGGGCTCATGGTGTTCGATGCAGAATCAATAACTTCGGGCTACCCATTTGATCTGAACGTCGTTGAACCGGTTTTCTGGTTCCCATATATCATTTGTGAATCAGTTTTATTTCTCTCGGATCATGGTATAACAGTAAATTTGTAATTGCTTATCTTGAGCTTCCTCCTGCGACCTCAAAGTCGTGCAAACTCGAGTAATCCATTCCATGTAGATTTCCATCTCTTGCCATTGATCATGCACGGTCCTAATCAAGGTTTGGATTAGTTCTTACATAACCTTCTTATGTCATCATTTTTTATTTCATATTTCACATTTGCTTTTACTTTATCTCATTTCTTTTATTTATTTAATTGTCTCCGGTTTTTGGTTATTTGGTTAATTAAAATTAAATCAAAAATAATTCTTTAGTTATAATGATTAATTAGCCCATGACTTTAAGAAATTCACTTAATTATATATGCTTATATATTTGTAATATATATTTTTACTCTATTAATTTTCATGAACATTAGAACTTAGTTAATTATGATCAACTAAACATAATTAAAAATCAAGGATGTCACTAAATATTGAATTGTGGTCACCAAAAATATTTAGTGATCAAATTCAGTCGGTTAAAAAGTGATCACGAATGCCCCGACATTACCAAAAAATTTAGTCATTAAATATGCATATTTAGTGACAAAATTAATTCGATACTAAAAGAAGTGTTAGTGAGAAGTTTTATCAATCTATGTAGGATAAAAATGTCTAGCTACTTGACCAGGATATATGCATTGGAAATAAAAGATATTCTTAGTATCTTTCTAAAATCATGGAGTAAGCATAATATTGAATACAGTGTGAACTAATAAAATATATTCTTAGACATTTGTTTAGTTTGTTAATCACAAATGATGCAGTTTCATCGAGAACATGTTAAAAACGCTGTTTCGACCGATTGGCTACTACATATTGAGTCTGTTTTTACGGATTTTATTTCACAGAAATTGGCCCACGGGCACACATATTCGTCGGTTCAAACCCTCAGACTCTACACGACTCATGAACCACTCAGTGTAACATGAAACAAGGTGTGGTGCGGTATGGCTATGCGTTTTTTGCGGTTTGCAGGTTTTTCAAGTGCACACTTATTTGTTTCTCCTTTTCTTGTTGTTTTGTCTTTGTGGTAGAGAATAATGTTTGGTGACGCCGAGTTAATGCAGTTGTGTGCGCGCATTTACGATTTTCAGCTCATCCAATCATAATCAATTGATTTTGTGATAGATGAGTATATTTTAATATATTGTGAGAGTAGACTATATTTGACTTCTCGCTCACAAGCAAATCTAATTGAAAAAGAAATATGCTTATGAGTTCAATGTAATTCCAAAAATAAGTGGCCTGTTTTTTGAGCTATCACGTCCTACAAGTGCAATTATAACCCCAACAAAAGTAGATGATATGAGGTCCGTTTGATGGGGGATTTTTATAACGTATGGGAGAATCGTGCGGGTGAAATTATGTTCGTCTGATCTGCTATCAGACCGTCAACAAAATTCAAGAAAAGTGCGATGCTCAGCCAGATTTTAACAGAGCACTTTGTCTGGTCGGATATTGTTTTTAAAATAATTATTTCATAGGGAAATAGGATCGTTTGTAAATCCCTAATTAATATTCTATAAAAAATTGTGCAAAAGATTATTCATTTTTTAATAAAAATCATGTTTTTCTTTTTCACCCGTTTGAAGCAGCTTTTTTGCTCCTGAGTTTGGACAAAAGCGTCAATATCATAAAATGTGTTTGACATGACCACCGCCACCAAGAGAAAAAATTGAACATAAAATTAGATGAATTTCTTCGGTGAGGTCACCGCCGGGCGCACAAGTTTTTTTTTGTATGGGCATAGTACTAATTTATTCGAAAAAAAATTAATAACAAATGTAAAAAATATGTTTATTTTATATTAATGTAACATTTTCCCCATATTTTTTTAATAAAAATCTTTTTCATACAATATCTAAATAAAGGAAAATATGTTTATATTTTTAATGAATTTTTTGCAATATATATACATAAGAAAATACATCTATATTTTTATTAATTTTTTTCTACAATAAAATTCGACAAATTTATGATGTCATACAGATTGGAATTCATGACATTTCACTAAAAAATTTACATCACCCTTACTATGACAATACTATTTTATTAAAATGTAATGAATACTTTCAATATATAATATTTATGCAAGAAAAATCATATTTTTTTTTAATTTAAAATTTTTTTACTGAATTTTTGAAAAAAACAATTGAGCCCATACTGAGCCCTATGTGGGTCCCCCCCTGGTTGAGGTCACAAACGACGGTTCATAACCACCGTATTCACAATCGCGATTGTCTTGCCAAATGGACCCGTAATTAACAGTCGTGGCCTCGTGGGCGGGCATTCTTGACTGTGAAAAGCATTTTCGCAATAATTCAGCAGATGATCATGGGTAGGTCTAAAGCCTATTGTGGTTATTAACAATGACATGATGCTGCACTTATAACCGCATCTAGGTAATTGTTAACCTTATGATTTAACGTTTCGTTTGGCGCGGCTTATTTGCTCCGGTGAATTGGGTCAAAAACTTCATTATCTTAGATTGTGTGTTTGGCAAGACAAAGGTTATGTTCGCCACCAAGAAAATAAACTAATTTTGAGCATTGTTGCGGATCACTCAAGGCTCCGGTAGACCGGACTAAATTGGACCGCCATAGCCCAGGAGCGTTTGAGCACGCAAACAGTCACAGAAAAAGGGAAAGCTGACAAGGCAATTTTTTTAACGTGGAAAACCCGTAAAATGGGTGAAAAACCACATGACCGGATCTGTGTCGACCAAAACTTCCACTATTTGTTGGTTGTACAGAGCTTTTTTGAAGAACTCGAGGGAGACAGGCCGCCTCTCGTTACAATTGTTGAGAGAGAGAGAGAGGTGTTCGAAGGGTGACAGGCCACCGCTCACGGAGCTAAGTCTTCTGCCTGCTGCAGAGGGGAATTTTGCTCTCTACGTGCTTTTGAGGCTTTGAATGCTGCTCGGAGGTTGGATCGATGTGCTCTGGGTGTCTTTGTCTCTGTGGCTTGTCTCCTGCTGCGCGAGAGGAGTTTGGAGTGCTGGTCTTGACGGTGGATGTCACGTTTGTTCTTGAGCACACATAGGCGTGCTTGTTCTTGAGCGCACGGAGGCGGGCTTGAAGTGGAGCGCACGAAGGTGCGCTTGGAGCGGAGCGCACGGAGGCGCGTTTGGAGCGGAGCACACGGAGGTGCGCTAGTGAGCGCGCAAGGAGGAGGCGCGCTAGGCAGCGCGCAAGGAGGACGCGCGCTTGCGAGCGCGCAAGGAGGACGCGCGCTGGGGAGCGCGCAAGGAGGACGCGCGCTTGGGAGCGCGCAAGGAGGACGCGCGCTGGGGAGCGCGCAAGGAGGAGGCGCGCTGGGGAGCGCGCAAGGAGGAGGCGCGCTTGTGAGCGCGCAAGGAAGAAGGAGGAGAGAGAAAATCCGTAGGAGGATTTTCCCGGCCGGAGAGAGAGAAAGTCTCAAAAGAGGGGAGAGATGAAGGAGGAGAAGATGGAAAAAATAGAAGCCTTGGGGTTCTATTTATAGTTTTTGAGGGTGGCACTTTCGTAATTAAATGGGTGGTTATGGTGGTTATGCGGCTACCCGCACACCATAACCAATTTATGTGTTATACGCACATTTATCATGAATATAGCTATGCGCACACTAGTTTGTATAGTTTTGCAGTGATATGTATTCATATGACGGATATGGTTATGCGCACACCATAACCATATTATTTGTTATACGCAGACCGTATTGAAGGATTTTACTATTTGCACCCCATGATGTGAGATTTTACTATTTGCACCCCCATGTTGGAGGATTTTACTATTTGCACCCCCATGTTGGAGGATTTTACTATTTACATCCCATGATGGGGGATTTTACTATTTGCACCCCATGATGTGGGATTTTACTTTTTGCACCCCATGATGTGGGATTTTACTATTCGCACCCCCATGTTGGAGGATTTTACTATTTGCACCCCCATGTTGGAGGATTTTACTATTTACACCCCATGATGGGGGATTTTACTATTTGCACCCCATGATGTGGGATTTTACTATTTGCACCCCCATATTGGAGGATTTTACTATTTACACCCCATGATGGGGGATTTTACTATTTGCACCCCCATGTTGGAGGATTTTACTATTTGCACCCCATGATGTGGGATTTTTACGGGGATAGTGGGGTTTATCTTGGTCAACCTCATTTCCTCCACCAAATGAGGAGAGTGATGTTCATTAGCGCACAACCCGAATGCACTGCCTGAACGTTTTGTGAGATCGCATCACGTATCATCTTTACGGATGCACATCATAAGCCCCCCAAACCTTCGGAGTCCGAATTACTGTGCGGAGGAGTTCGAAGGTTTTGATTTTTTCCGCGGCGGCTTCGTTCATTGCTATCTTCGTGGCGCCTTGGGTAGGAATTGTTGTAGAAGGATGATTGTGCAGCTTTTCACATAATAGAAGATAAGTTTGAGCGAGTCTGAGCTCACGGCTTTTTACAGAATAGAAGATAAGTTTGCGCGAGTCTGAGCTCGCGGCTTTTTACACAGTAGAAGATAGATTTGCGCGAGTCTGAGCTCGTGGCTTTTTACATAGTAGAAGATAGATTTGCGGGAGTCTGAGCTCGCGGCTTTTTACATAGTAGAAGATAGATTTGCGCGAGTCTGAGCTCGCGGCCTTTTTACATAGTAGAAGATAGATTTGCGCGAGTCTGAGCTCGCGGCTTTTTACATAGTAGAAGATAGGTTTGCGCGAGTCTGAGCTCGCGGCTTTTTATATAGTAGAAGATAGGTTTGCGCGAGTCTAAGCTCGCGGCTTTTTACATAGTATAAGATAGATTTGCGCGAGTCTGAGCTCGTGACTTTTTACATAGTAGAAGATAGATTTGCGCGAGTCTGAGCTCGCGGCTTTTTACATAGTAGAAGATAGGTTTGGTCGGTGAAGAGCATATGTATTCAAACCGTGTACGAACGTGGGAGGAGCAAACACTTACGACGTCGGGACCTTACTGCGGTGGATAAGGGTGAACCTTCAATCGATGATAGTGAGCGATTGTTGTGAGCGCGCTCCCCGTAGGCAGTTGCTGTTCGTTAGCGCGCTGCCTGAAGGCAGGTGCTGTTCCTTAGCGCGCTGCCTGGAGGCAGGTGCTGTTCATTAGCGCACTGCTTGGAGGCAGGTGCTGTTCATTAGCGCACTGCCTTGAGGCAGGTGCTGTTCATTAGCGCACTGCGTTGAGGCAGATGCTGTTCATTAGCGCACTGCCTTGAGGCAGGTGCTGTTCATTAGCGCACTGCCTTGAGGCAGGTGCTGTTCATTAGCGCACTGCCTTGAGGCAGGTGCTGTTCATTAGCGCACTGACTTGAGGCAGGTGCTGTTCATTAGCGCACTGCGTTGAGGCAGGTGCTGTTCATTAGCGCACTGCCTTGAGGCAGGTGCTGTTCATTAGCGCACTGCCTTGAGGCAGGTGCTGTTCATTAGCGCACTGCGTTGAGGCATGTGCTGTTTATTAGCGCACTGCCTTGAGGCAGGTGGTGTTCATTAGCGCACTGTGTTAAGGCAGGTGCTGTTCATTAGCGCACTGCCTTGAGGCAGATGTTGTTCATTAGCGCACTGCGTTGACGCAGGTGCTGTTCATTAGCGCACTGCCTTGAGGCAGGTGCTGTTCATTAGCGCACTGCGTTGAGGCAGGTGCTGTTCATTAGCGCACTGCGTTGAGGCAGGTGCTGTTCATTAGCGCACTGCCTTGAGGCAGGTGCTGTTCATTAGCGCACTGCCTTGAGGCAGGTGCTGTTCATTAGCGCACTGCCTTGAGGCAGGTGCTGTTCATTAGCGCACTGCGTTGAGGCAGGTGCTGTTCATTAGCGCACTGCCTTGAGGCAGGTGCTGTTCATTAGCGCACTGCCTTGAGGCAGGAGCTGTTCATTAGCGCATCTCGTTCCGGGCTTGGATTGCCTACGCTTGCGTCTAAGGCGAAGTCCAGCCATCCACGGGGACGCTCCTGCTGAAAGCTTGTGTAGATCTTTTCTTGCTGCTTGATTCGTTCTGCTTCCCCTATGTGGGGCAACTCGTTCGTCTCGGGCTCTTCTCGCTCTTCTTCTTGGATCCTCGGTGCACGCACTTCGTGCCATTCAACGAACAGTTGGGACAACTCGGTGAAGTTGTTAATCACTCCGTTTGGCAGGGATTGATACCAGTGAAGGATGTCTCCGCGCAGTGTCTTGGTGAAGATTTTGCAGCTGATTTGGTCGGGAAGTCCGAACGTCCGCACCGTTATCAAGAAGTGATTAACGTACGTGTCCTCTGCTCCGTGGAACTTCTTGAAGTGTGGGAGCTTTAGCCACGACGGAACTGGGTATGCCAAAATTGACTTTGACAGGGGGATCGCCTTTGCTGGTGCGTGACATCGTTCAAATCTTGCCCCGCTACGAGAGGGGCCAGCTTGCTAGTTGATCCAATCCGCTGGGGCTGGATGGATGCAGCGATGAACGCTCTTTTCGCCGGGCCTTCAGGGATCGAGGAACTGCATGCGTCGGATAGTTCGGGGGAGGTGTCCACTCTTGCTGGTTCCGTGAACTCAGGCGAAGCGGGGGCTGCGTTCGAAAATCCTTTGCTCGGTAGCTGGGAATCCATTCCCACAGACGGTGCCAAACTGTTGCGGATCACTCAAGGCTCTGGTAGACCGGACTAAATTGAACCGCCTTAGCCCAGGAGTGTTCGAGCACGCAAACAGTCACAGAAAAAGGGAAAGCTGACAAGGCAATTTTTTTAACGTGGAAAACCCGTAAACTTGGTGAAAAACCATGTGGCCGGATCTGTGCCGACCAAAACTTCCACTATTTGTTGGTTGTACATAGCTTTTTTGAAGAACTCGAGGGCGACATGCCGACTCTCGTTACAATTGTTGAGAGAGAGAGAGAGGTGTTCGGAGGGTGACAGGCCACCGCTCACGGAGCTAAGTCTTCTGCCTGCTGCAGAGGGGAATGCTGCGCTCTACGTGCTTTTGAGGCTTTGAATGCTGCTTGGAGGTTGGATCGATGCGCTCTGGGTGTCTTTGTCTCTGTGGCTCGTCTCCTGCTGCGCGAGAGGAGTTTGGAGTGTTGGTCTTGACGGTGGCTGTCACGTTTGTTCTTGAGCGCACATAGGCGTGCTTGTTCTTGAGCGCACGGAGGCGGGCTTGAAGTGGAGCACACGAAGGTGCGCTTGGAGTGGAGCGCACGGAGGCGCGTTTGGAGCGGAGCGCACGGAGGTGCGCTAGTGAGCGCGCAAGGAGGAGGCGCGCTCGGGAGCGCGCAAGGAGGATGCGCGCTTGGGAGCGCGCAAGGAGGAGGCTCGCTGGGGAGCGCGCAAGGAGGACGCGCGCTTGGGAGTGCGCAAGGAGGACGCGCTGGGGAGCGCGCAAGGAGGACGCGCGCTGGGGAGCGCGCAAGGAGGACGCGCGCTGGGGAGCGCGCAAGGAGGACGCGCGCTGGGGAGCGCGCAAGGAGGACGCGCGCTGGGGAGCGCGCAAGGAGGAGGCGCGCTTGTGAGCGCGCAAGGAGGAGGCGCGCTTGTGAGCGCGCAAGGAGGAGGCGCGCTTGTGAGCGCGCAAGGAAGGAGGAGAGAGAAAATCCGTAGGAGGATTTTTCCGGCTGGAGAGAGAGAAAGTCTCAAAAGAGGGGAGAGATGAAGGAGGAGAAGATGGAAAAAATAGAAGCCTTGGGTTCTATTTATAGTTTTTGAGGGTGGCACTTTCGTAATTAAATGGGTGGTTATGGTGGTTATGGTGGTTATGCGGCTACCCGCACACCATAACCAATTTATGTGTTATACGCACATTTATCATGAATATAGCTATGCGCACACCAGTTTGTATAGTTTTGCGGTGATATGTATTCATATGACGGATATGGTTATGCGCACACCATAACCATATTATTTGTTATATGCAGACCGCATTGAAGGATTTTACTATTTGCACCCCATGATGTGAGATTTTATTATTTGCACCCTCATGTTGGAGGATTTTACTATTTGCACCCCCATGTTGAAGAATTTTACTATTTACATCCCATGATGGGGGATTTTACTATTTGCACCCCATGATGTGGGATTTTACTATTTGCACCCCATGATGTGGGATTTTATTATTCGCACCCCATGTTGGAGGATTTTACTATTTGCACCCCCATGTTGGAGGATTTTACTATTTACACCCCATGATGGGGGATTTTACTATTTGCACCCCATGATGTGGGATTTTACTATTTGCACCCCCATGTTGGAGGATTTTACTATTTACACCCCATGATGAGGGATTTTACTATTTGCACCCCTATATTGGAGGATTTTACTATTTGCACTCCATGATGTGGGATTTTTACGGGGATAGA
This sequence comes from Dactylorhiza incarnata, assembly GCA_033032865.1. Lineage (NCBI taxonomy): Eukaryota > Viridiplantae > Streptophyta > Magnoliopsida > Asparagales > Orchidaceae > Dactylorhiza > Dactylorhiza incarnata. The sequence continues at coordinate 2,954,402 of JAWHQI010000067.1, forward strand.
GGGTTTTATCTTGGTCAACCATTTCCTCCACCAAATGAGGAGAGTGATGTTCATTAGCGCACTGCCCGAATGCACTGCCTGAACGTTTTGTGAGATCGCATCACGTATCATCTTTACGGATGCACATCAAGCATAAAATGCATGAATTTTTTTAGGTGAGGTCGGGCGTTCACGAACGACAGTTCTTTACTACTGCGTTCACAACAACCACCATCGTGCCAAACGAAGACTAAGTCCCCTCAGTGCAATTTACCGTATTATTATGCCTTCGTTATAACCACGACAAGGTGGAGGTCCCCACTCTAAATATTTGCAGCCGTACACGCTACTGCATCTACAACCATAATAGACTGCCACATCTACTAGAAAGTAGATGTGGATCCATGAATTTTAGTATGAGAGGTTCAGACATCGTCTTCCTCAAAAAAAAAAAAAATCTAAATGCCTTCTTTTTAATTACTGGAATTATTTCTCTCACATCCGGCCACCATTTTGACGTGTAAGTAGTCAAAATTCGTTGCATCGACGAGAGAAATCCAAATACACTAACCATTTTGCAAACTTCGCCCCCTAGATCCTCCCCTGAAAGAAAGAATCGTCGCAGAGAAGCAAACATTAATGTAGGAACTATTTTTTGCAATTATGTGAGGGCCGGGGGCGCGTTAATCAGAATATAGTCGCACCAAATTAGAAATGCGCATATCCACATGTATACTTAATATATATTAGAAATCGCAGAGAACCAATTCACATTAGATTGGATGCATATATTCTAACATTATGAAAATTAAATAAATTAAAGAAAAATATTACATTCTTTTGGTAATATTCCATGGGGCCAGTATCATGACAGCTATCCTATTTCATTGATTTTTTTTCTTTTTATGGAAATAATATCAAATTATTTTAGCATGGTGGCTAATTAATAAGCCCCACCCCAACCTTATCATGACCCATCTACCTAGCATTACATGACTAGGATAGGTAGACCATCTTTTCAAAATGGGCTGTACAACCGATTAATGTTTAGTCTTTGGTCGGCCAATTTGATCATATCTTAGATGTAATTGGTCACAGCAACATGCATTATTCACATCAAAAATGAAAATATTCGTCTTTATCACCCAAGACAATGGGAGACATTTCTTAAAATTCTCCGACAAATTACATGTAAATTGGAGTTGTCAAAATGAATGTGTTGTTGAAGTTTAAGTTTTTGCTGTTTTTTTCTCTTCGTCCTCACATTTAAGAAAGTGACGTCTCCTGTGTACGTGTCAGTATTAGCTCAACGGAGAAATTTTATTGAAGGAAGAGGGCTGAGCGGACGAAAGATTGTTCGAGTAGATCATCGGGTTCATGGAGCGATTCAACATGATGAAGAACACAAATCATCATTCATCGGTGTGTTTCGCATAGATTCGATGGGATAAGATCTTTTTAATTAGCAATATAATTTTATTTTACTCTTATTGCTCAAAGCATTTCTACAGCTTCATAGAATGTAAATATTTTATTAATTTGAGGTCAAGAATACGTTTATTTTTGCTGCACCTATTATTATTTAGATAGTTTAGAAAAGATGCAACGAGACCGTAGCTATATTAATCAGTCTACAGAAATAAGCCTGAGTTTATGCAAATTTTACACATGTACATGCAGCCGTGCAAGTTGTGTCCTTGTGCATCGGTGCGATAGTTGTTTATCCAAAAATCGACGATCCCCTGCAAGATGAACTTATTCAAGTGTCGGGCGGTCTCAGCCTGTCCCGGGGATCTCGACCTGTCTCAGGCTATTTCGACGATCTCAGCGGTCTCAACTCGACGATCTCAGCTGTCTCAACTGTCTCGACGATCTCAGCTGTCTCAGCTGTCTCGACGATCTCAGCTGTCTCGACGATCTCAGCTGTCTCGACGATCTCAGCGGTCTCAGCTCGACGATCTCAGTTATCTCAGCTGTCTCGACGATCTCAGCTGTCTCGACGATCTCAGCTGTCTAGACGATCTCAGTAGGTCTGGATGATCTCAGCAGGTCCAGACGATCTCAGCAGGTCTGGACGATCTCAGCAGGTCCAGACGATCTCAGCAAGTCTAGACGATTTCAACAGGTCTGGACGATCTCAACAGGTCTGGATGATCTCAGCAGGTCCGGGCAGCCCATTATTTTTAGACCTGCCCGTTTGGGCAGTCCCCCGCGTCTATAAATAGAGGGGCAGGGGTACCAGAAAAGGAACTTCAGAGAGTTTCCAGCTCACAGTTAGTGACTAGAGTGGTCTCAATTTTTCAGACCGTGAAACCTCTTTTCCGGAGCCTCCTGAACCTCTTTTCCGGAGCCACCTGAACCTCTTTTCCGGAGCCTCCTGAACCTATTTTTCGGAGCCTCCTGAACCTATTTTTCGGAGGCTCCTGAAATTCTTTTCCGGAGCTTCCTGAACCTCTTTTTCGGAGCCTCCTGAACCTCTTTTCCGGAGCCCCCTGAACCTCTTTTCCGGAGCCCCCTGAACCTCTTTTCCAGAGCCTCCTGAACCTCTTTTCTGAAGCCTTCCGCACCTCCTTTCTGGAGACCTCCGCAACACCTCCCGACGACCTCTTTCCTGCTCGCGACCATCTCTTTTCTCTCTCTCTTACCCCTTCACTCGTAGCTCAAAGTAACCGACCACCCAACAGTTTTCTTCCACATTCTCCAGCTTGAGCAAGTGTGGCCCTGGTACATTTTTGGTTCGAACACAACACACAACCTTCAGATCTTGGGTAATCGGTGAACAACAGTTGCAGTGAAGGTGTTAAATTCAGCATCTTAAAGTGATAATGAGTTATTACCCTTATCGAGTTTATGGAGTGCAAACACTTCCCTTAGCACTTCACTTAAAAGAAGAGCAAGATCTTTCCCCCTTCTCAGTTCAAGTTCGTTCAGAGTATGTTTCTAATGAGTTTAGAGAGCCTCATCTTCCTGTCTTCTCGGGAGGGAAGATCCCGTCAGCCATCTTCAATCTTTCGAGCCTGCTATCTCTTTGAGGGCTATCTCAGATGGGATCAAGTGCAAATTATTAGTTACATCCTTCAGTGGTCAGGCTATGGAATGGTTTTACATGCAGCCACCTCAATCAATTACCTGCTTTATGGATCTTCGAAGAGAACTTCTCTTAAAGTTTGCTACCTCAAGAAAGCGGAAGAGAGGCCCAACAGCTCTCTTTCAAATCAAATAGGGAGATAAAGAAACTCTTGCTCACTTCGTTGATAGGTTCTAAAAGGCGATTCTCGAATTTGTTGATGTTAATAAGGAACTGTATAAAATCGCCTTGATAAGTGAATTACAAGAAGGTCTTCTGAAATTTGAAGTCAGCATAAATGAACCCGAGACTTATGACAATCTTATCAGAATAACAAATCAGTTTATTGAAGGAGAGGCAGCTATTGGGAAAACCCCCCCTTTTGATTTAACTTAACAAATTAACTATAAGTGATTTTACCTCTTTGGTTTATTACCCACATTGCATAGTAAGGGTAATTTGGTCATTAGATGTCTTAGGATGTCTCACTCAACTTAGAGTGTCAAGACCAGGTCAGGACAAGCACAATCTGAGTTGAATTAATACTTGCGTTGAATATAAGTTGACGCAACTTCGACTTGATGTCGACGCAACTCAGACTAGAAGTCCAAGCAACTCAATCTCTCTGTCAAAGTATATCAAGTCGACGCTTCATCGAATAGGAGTCAATGTAGATGAAGGAGCATATCGATATTATCTTAGAAGTCGACGCAACCTCGACTTCAATTCAACGCAGAAGGAAGTGTCTGCCAAAGCCATCTGAAGTCGACGCAACGTCGACTACAATTCGATGCAGACAATGAAGTTCAAATACAAGTCTTCAACTTGATGGTTACGTCGATAAGTAATCGACGTAACGTCGACAACATAGTTCAACCAGAGTTACAAGGAATTCGAAGCTGCTCTTACAAGAACTCGAAGGTGCATCGATAAGAGAGAAAATGAAGTCGACGCAGCCTCGAATACAGTCTGAAAAGGAAACCTTTTCAGATGTCCTTTTAGAACTCTCTCTGAAGGCCCACAACACTAAAGACCGTTCTACAACGACTTGTTTATTGACTAGAATGGAAAGGAGCATTCAAGAAGACAGGAAAAGCTTTCTTGGAATGTATTCAAACAGCTGGGAGACGGGTTATGAACAAAAGAAGAAAGAAAGATTAATTATCCAAGATTATGCCTTTTCAGGACAACCCAAAAGAGGAAACTAATTCAAATCAAATGATGGGCAATAAGTAGGCTGAGAAGAGAAAAAATATAAAGCATTCATTACAATCTGCAATGTCTTATCGATCATGGTTTCCACTTCTTCTTCCTCCTGGAACCCTAAAAAGACAGAAAAAAACAAGTGCTCTTTCTCAGAACAGAAAACAGAGTTGCTTCTTCATCAACATCATATAGCAGCTTGATAGCAAGCAGAAGATATACAAAAGGATCTGAAGAATATAACCCTTGGAAATCATCACAATCATAAGCAAGAGTTCATCATTAGCAGACCCATTGAAGGGAAAAATAGAAGCTGAAAGCTTCTACATAATTCTGAGAACAGAATTCTTCTTCTCCATCTTCTTTCTTCTTTCAATTTCCTCAATTGTACAGAGTTTTAAGAATCTCTCTTACAAAGGATTCAGTGGTTCAATATCTCCTTACAAAAAGATCTGAGTGGTTCAAGATCTCTTTATCAAAAGATCTGAGTGGTTCAAGATCTCCTTATCAAAAGATCTTTGGTTCTAAGAGTCTCCTTATCAAAAGACTCAGACACAGGCGATGCATTCCTACTAGGTGGTAGAAGAGGACTACCCACATTTTGGGGAACCTCTATAAACTCTTGTGTCTTCTGTGTGTGTTAATTTCCTGTGATGTCCCTTATAGCTTACAGCTTTTCTGCTTTACTTTAACAACATTTAATTTATTATGTGTTTGGTATTGTTGAAGTATAACACTTAATGTTGTTATTGTGTGTGCACAAATAGAATAGAAAATATTTTTAAATCTCTATTCACCCCCTCCCCCTCTAGAGTATACTTAGAGGCACACTGTGCACTTTTAATTGATATCAGAGGGAGGTTGATCATTAAAAGGTTAACACCTTGATCAAAAAGACCTCATACTCTTATTTCTTTACAATAAATTTATTTTATAAAGAAAATGAGTTCTAAGGATTATGCCTCAACAAGACCTCTAGTGTGTAACCTAAATAAGTTTACACTCTAGAAGGCCAGAATAAAACTATATATGAATTCCATTGATGAAGACATCTTTGATGTTATCATTTTAGGTCCTCCAGCCCCATACAAGAAAGATGCCAGTGGATCTTCAACACAGGAACTTGTGCCCAGGGCTGAGTGGACAAAGATTGAAAAGAAGCAGAAGGCATGTGATGCCAAAGTTATGAACATTCTGGTATCCACCATGTCAGATGACATCTTCCAGAAGGTAGCTGACTGCCAATCAGCCAAAGAGATCTGAGAATCTCTTTCCAGATTGGTAGAAGGATGTTCTGATGAAAGAAAGAATAGGAAGTACCTTCTCATACCCCAATATGAGAACTTTCAAAAGAAAGATGATGAATCTGTTGCTGAGATGTATGATAGATTCAACATCATTGTCAATGAGCCGAAGAGTCTGGATAAGGAGATATGCTTAACAGAAATAAATGATAAGATCCTCACATGCTTCCCTAGCTCATGATATTCAAGGATATGGGCAATCAGAGAGTCTAGATTCCATAGAGAAATCTCTACTGAGGCTTTGCTAGGAAAGCTTAAGTCATATGAGATGCTTCTGAGGAACAGGGCTGAATCAGAGGAAAGGGAGACAACTCCAGCTCCTATCCAAAGGATCCTTGCTCTGAAAGCTACTGAAGGAGAGACCTCCACTCCTGAAGATGAAATGTTCAGTCTTCTAGCAAGGAGATTCAGAAAATGGGTCAAGACAGAAGACTCAAGGAGAAGAGAGAGGAGCTCAAAGCCCAGATATGATAAGACTCCATAGAAGGAGGTAATATGCTACTCCTGCAACAAGCCATGGCACATAGCTCCTGAGTGCCCACAAGAGCAAAGGGACAAGAACAACAATAAGGATGAAAAGAAGAAGAAGTCTTTTAAGGGGAAAGACAAGAAGAAATCCAAGGGTTTCATTGCTGAAACCTGGAGTGACTCTAAAGCAGAGTTAAGCTCCTATTCATCTGAAAGTGATGATGAAGCAGAAGCAACTTGCATGATGGCATTGGGAATGTCATCAGATGATGATGAAGAAGAACAAGTATCCCTGTTTGAAAATTTTGATTTCAATTCTGATGATTTTAAAAATTGCTTTAAAGAATTTTGCAATGATTTCCTCAATAGCCAAAAATAAATAACTATAGTTAGGAAAGAACAAGAAGAACTTAAGAAAGATGATGTACACTTAAGAAATCAGGACTTAATAGATGAAATTAATAATAAGGAATCAGAACTGATCAAAATAAGAAATGAAAATCAAGAATTGAAAGAAGAGCTAGCAAAGGCAAAAGCCTTTGAGGACTCTCTCAATGGGATGAGTCAGAAGCTCAAAAATATCACACAAAATCTCTCCATGAGATTTAAGCGTCTAGGTCTAAGAGCAGACCCATGCACTGGCACTGAAATCACTAGTAGACCGGCCTGGAAAAATCCAGTTAGATTTATTAGACCTAGTGATTATCAACCAAGTGAGAGGAGTGAATTAACTAAGAATCAAGATAACAATAATCTTGATAAAATCACTATATTCAATATAGCAAATGAAAAAGGAAATGCTAAGAAAATTAATCCAGACAAGCCTAAAAATCTAAATCAAAATTCTAAAGTGAAAACTAAAATAATTAGACATTCTGCTGCTCTACTATATTGTGATTCCTTCTATGCACATTTTCATTATCAAGATAATAAACATAGGTTTGGTAAATCAATCCTCTACCATCCAAAAGGATATAATGAAAGACCTTTCTATTCTTTTATAGAACCTTACAATGGTAAAAGCAAAGGGCCCAAGGTAACCCGGGTTCCCTCTAATGTTTGAGCCGATTGTGCAGGATTAGGCAGGACCCCTCTTTGGAGAGAATGGAAGAGGAAGAAAGAACTATGGTCTAACAAAGACCCAAATTCAACAGGGAAGTAATTTCTTCTTTAAACTCCTTATCATCTGAATAGTTCTTAAAGATTAATAACATAAACACTATTTTCAATAAACATCATTGCTGGAAAAAACAACAAGAATTTTCTAAGAAAATAAAACTGTTTATTCAGAGTTGCGTCGAATAGAATTCGACGTATCGTCGGGTTCTACTCGACGCAAGCGTCAAGAGCCAATCAGAGTGGATAATACGAATGATATTCAATGCAGCGTCAAGTTCATATCGACGCATGCGTCGACTTAATAGCCGCAGATCAAATTCGTGGTCGCGTCAATTATAAAATCGACGCAATGTTGACATCACTGCGTCGACTTAAGAATTGCTGAGCAATCTCGAAGTTGCGTCAAATATTAATTGACGTAATGCCGATATAACAGTGGGCGCAGAATTTCTTCTAGAAGCAGTCTCAACATATTTTTGCGCGCCAAATATTAATTCTTATCGACGCAGCTTCGACTTAAACCATAAGTTGCGATGAATCATCTTCTTTTAAGCAAATTCAGCGTCGAATCACTTACGCTTTTGAATTTTCCTCTCCTTGCTCTCTCATTCTCCACTTCTCTCGTGCTCTTGTCTTCTCTCTCTCTCTCTCTCTCTCTCTCTCTCTCTCTCTCTCTCTCTCTTTTCTCATCTATTTGCAGGTACCTTAAAATTAATGGCTCCTCCAAAGATTAATTCAGGCTTTGATGTGCATATCGACTCCTTCAATGCTGCCTCAGATAATTTTAAAGCCATTCTTGGCTTGTTTCGATCTGCTGGGTTAATCAAATTAATATCTACCAGATGCAAGATTCTGGATATTAAGCCGACAGAGCTCAAGGACAACATTCACCTAGGAGAGGATGGATCCCTCACTAGGAAGATATCTGAGAATGATATTAGCATTATAGAGCAAATGCTATCTCCCACCTTTGATCTACCAACAGGTGATGAATTTGATGAATTGACAGGAGAAGAGACAAAGAAAGTCTTGGAGATAATGCAGTTCAAGAAAAGTAGAGCCATTAATCTAAGGAAGATTGATCTTGGAGAGGACTACAGGTTTCTGGCTGACATTGTAGGGAAGGTCCTCCTTTGCAAAATCTCAGCCCATGATGCCATTCCAAAGCAGCAGCTGCAAATCATGGGTATTCTGGTCCTTCAGAAGAAGATAAACTGGGGGAGATGCCTCCTGAGAATGATTGGACACAAATATGCCCACAAAGAAAATGTATACATGAGGAATATGAGTCAGGTGATATTCCACCATTATCCAATGGTGTGCAAGTCCAAGGGAGTGCCCATTCCTCCAGGAAAAAGGTTGAACATTGGAATCTTTTCCAAATGGACTGGACAGATCCTCAAGCCTGGTCAAGCTACATTTTCACCTCCTCTCTCTCCAGCACCACATGACATGGAGACAACTGTACCAGATCTTTCAGCCCAAAATAATCCACCAGCAAAACAAGGTGTCATTCCAGAGCAAAATCTCCAATCCACCCTATCCACATCATCTCCAGAACCTACACCTCAACCTCCCCTCCAACAACAACATCAACCATCCACTATCATCATAGACATTCAGGCTGCTCCTCCACCATCACCATCATACCATGTTTCTCCAGAAGTCTATCATACACTCTCTACCATCCATGAAGACTTCCCACCATCACCTCCTATATCCACCACACCTACCCCTCCCAATTACCTTGAGCAAGTTATCTCAAAAGCAGTAGGGCTAGCCTCTAGCACCTTTGCTGATCTTCTAGCTGCTTAAATAAGGAAATTTGATAGAAAGTACTCTCAGATGGAGAGTGAATTACTTTAATCAAAAGGGTCTCTTCTGGCTCTAAAATCCTTTGTATCCTCCTCCTTAGTCACCAAAGAGTTCTTAACCTCCCTAGCCAGCAAGGTTCAGAAGGGGGAGATCGTTCAGGAGGAGTAAAAATAAGAAAAAATTCAGGAAGAGGAAATGCCTCTGGATGCTAAGGATCCCAACAGATTAACCATCATTCAGAAAGGAAAAGATCTAGTAGGGCCCCCTGCAGTGTCTCCAAAAAAACAATCAATTCAGGGGGAGCCAGCTGCAGATATTACTGATGAACCTGCCCTTGTAGTAATCCAGGGGGAGCCTCCTGTAAATCCTCAAGAGAATCCTGAAGAAAATAAGGAGGAGTTTCCAGCTCAAGAACCAACAGTGAACCAGGAGGAGGTGATTCCCTCTACTCTGGGGGAGTTCCAAGCAAATGAATTGCTGGATGAAGTTGTCAGAATTGCCAAGGAAGATGCTCAGAAAGCTGAACTGAATGCACAATCTCAGGGGAGCTATTTAACGATAATGAGCTTCCTAAAGACGATGAACTTACCAAAGATGATGAAGTCAATGAAGAAGTTGATAAGAATTTTCAAGAAGATGAAGAACCTCTTGCATTTGCTGCAAGGAAGGTAGTTCCAAAAGTCTTCTCCAGGAAAAGGAAAACCCCTGATAGAGGACAGTGAAGTCCAGGTGCTCTATAATTAAGAGCTCGGTACATTTCCATTCTCTAGTGGATACAACGATTAAAAACAATGTGGTTTCTTGATGTGATTCTATTCATTTTGCCTCTATTGAATATATATGTTTTGTTTATTTGATTTTATGTAAAAGAATGTGTAAAATCACTTTAAAACCATTTGTAAAATTTGTTAAGATAAATATGGGAGATTGTTGGGAAAAATCCCTTTTTAATTTAACTTAATAAATTAACTATTTATGATTTTACCTCTTAGGTTTATTATCCACATTGTATAGTAAGGGTAATTTGGTCATTAGATGTCTTAGGATGTCTCACTCACCTTAGAGTGTCAAGACCAGGTCAGGACAAGCACAATCTGAGTTTAATTAATACTTGTGTCGAATATAAGTCGACACAACTTCGACTTGATGTCGACGCAATTCAGACTAGAAGTCTAAGCAACTCAATCTCTTTGTCAAAGTATATCAAGTCGACACTACGTCGAATAGAAGTCGACGTAGATGAAGGAGCATATCGAAGTTATCTTAGAAGTCGACTCAACCTCGACTTCAATTCAACGCAGAAGGAAGTGTCTGTCGAAGCCATCTGAAGTCGACGCAACGTCGACTACAATTTGATGCAGACAATGAAGTTCAAATACAAGTTTTCAACTTGACGGTTACGTCGATAAGTAATCGACGTAACGTCGAAAATAGAGTTCAACCAGAGCTAAAAGGAATTCTAAGCTGCTCTTACAAGAACTCGAAGGTGCTTCAATAAGAGAGAAAATGAAGTCGACGCAGCGTCAAATACAGTCTAAAAAGGAAACCTTTTCAGCTGTCCTTTTAGAACTCTCTCTGAAGGCCCGCAACACTAAAGACCGTTCTACAACGGCTTGTTTATTTCCTAGAATGGAAAGGAGCATTCAAGAAGACAGGAAAAGCTTTCTTGGAATGTATTCAGACAGCTGGGAGACCGGTTGTGAACAAAAGAAGAAAGAAAGATTAATTGTCCAAGATTATGCCTTTTCAGGACAACCCAAAAGAGGAAACTAATTCAAATCAAATGATGGACAATAAGTAGGCTGAGAAGAGAGAAAAAATATAGAGCATTCATTACAATATGCTACATCTTGTCGATTAGGGTTTCCACTTCTTCTTCTTCTTCCTGGAACCCTAAAAAGACAAAGAAAAAACAAGTGCTCTTTCTCAGAAGAGAAAACAGAGTTGCTTCTTCATCAACATCATATAGCAGCCTGATAACAAGCTGAAGATACACAAAAGGATCTGAAGAATATAACCCTTGCAAATCATCACAATCATAGGCAAAGGTTCATCATTAGCAGATCCATTGAAGTAAAAAATAGAAGTTGAAAGCTTCTACAGAATTCTGAGAACGAAATTCTTCTTCTCCTCCTTCTTTCTTCTTTCAATTTCCTCAACTATACATAGTTTTAAGAATCCCTCTTCCAAAGGATTCAATGTTTCAAGATCTCCTTACCAAAAGATCTGAGTGGTTCATGATCTTCTTATCAAAAGTTCTGAGTGGTTCAAGATCTCTTTATCAAAAGATCTTTGGTTCTAAGAGTCTCCTTATCAAAAGACTCAGGCACAGGTGGTGTATTCCGACTAGGTGGTAGAAGAGAGGATGACCCACATTTTGTGGAACCTCTATAAAATCTTGTGTCTTCTTTGTGTGTTAATTTTCAATGATGTCCCTTATAACTTACAACTTTTCTGCTTTACTTTAACAACATTTATTTTATTCTGTGTTTGGTATTGTTGAAGTATAATACTTAGTGTTTTTATTGTGTGTGCACAAATAAGATAGAAAATATTTTTAGATATCTATTCACCCCCCTCTAGAGTATACTTTGAGGCACACTGTTCACTTTCAACAACAAATCCTAATTACGCTTCTTCTTTGAATCGGAGGACCCAACAACAGGAAAGGAATTCTTATCACCAACATATGTCTTTGTCACAGGATATTCCGCGTGATAAACACTTTGGATCTTACTCCTTCCCTCAGAGTATACCTACTCAAATCTTGCAGCAAGATGGATCTCCTAAATTTTTGGAAGCTTGTCCAATCCAGTCTTACAATCCAAGTACACTTGAATTCAAAAATTATCCAGGAGAGTATACTCCTCAATGTTCCCATGGAAAAAGTTCTTCTGATCATTCAAGATATGCCAGAGTTTAGAGTTCCTCGCCCAATGAGATCAAAGGCCAAGTATCATCATGGATAACTCTTCTGCAAATATCACTCAGACATTGGTCATGATACAAAACACTGCCGAGCTCTTCGGAAGCGGGTAGATGAACTATGGAAAGTAGGAAGACTACAATACTATTTTGCTCAATAATCTGGCAATCCATCCTCCACCAGAAGCAATATTATAAGCAAAGGGTTTTTTCATTCAATAAAAGAAGTACATAGAGTAGAGATGAGATAAATTGTCATTTTATTTCTTGTTTCATATAACTCCCATTGGTTTGGAGTTTTTCTACATCTCTTTATTTTTAGCTTTTACTTGTAATAAGCATAGCAACAACCCAGGTTCTGCCAGCAGCTATCATCATGAAAACTTTCTCAGCAGTCAGGTATATCAGACCTTATGTCCATATACACTACTGTGTCCTCCACTGCAGACATTTATCTAATTATGTCTTAAGATTTTTTCAATACTTTACTTTCTGCTGTTTACATTAATACTCCTAAAATGCATGGATGTGAAGGGTGGAAATACCACCTCTGATATTTAGATGTAAAGGGTCAAAATAACACCTCTGTTGTTTGATGTGAAGGGTGGATATACCACCTCTGATTATTCTCTCAAGTCGTAACACCCACTAAGACCACATCTCGCTAGAATTGTTCATAGATGTGCAGTGGTAGCCCAACCCTTCTTTCTCTCCTACTCTGTGATGATTGTCATTGATTGCCATGACATTTTGTCAAGATAATCGACTTTCTTTGCTTGAATATAGATGATTATATTTGATAATAGATTGGTTGTGATAGAATGCTAACAACTAATGTTAGGATTGGTGTGCTGTTACTTGCAAGAAAAGCTGACTAATTATAATATGTACCAAAATGCACTCTCAAATAACTAGGCAATTATTTGTTGGGTACTAATATTTCAGGTATTATAAAATTTCATACAAATCATTTCAAGATTTCTAGATTTCTGGATTTCTAGATTCCTGGGTTTTCTATCTCGGACTCCTGGTTAGTCTATTTATAACCTCAGATTCCTCAAGTCATATACTGAGTTGGGTTCTCTTGGCATCAGCTGACGTAATATCATTATCAACATTATTATCGGCAAGTCAAAAATTATCTAGTCATGCTGACTTTACACTCATTGTTCTGGAATATGTGAATATGAGGATATCAGAATGTTGTTGTCTCCTTCTGCAGACATGGATGTTTGCGATTTCCCTTCAGATAGAAACATGTGTTCGCAAGTCCTCCTTCAGACAAATAGGTGCTCGCACGTTCTCTTCAGGCACTGGCAAATTCCCACAGGTACTTGCATTCTTTTATACACGCGTATTCTATCTCGACAGGAAAAGTGGATCTCGATTATCGTAGGTAAGTTCTATTTTTGTAAAGTTTTTTGAAAACTTACAAAAATATCGGGATTATGTTTACCCAGAAATCGACGATCTCCTCCAAGCTGAACTTTTTCAAGTGTCGGGTGGTCTCAGCCTATCCCGGGCAATCTCGGCCTGTCCCAGGCTGTCTCAACGATCTCAGCAGTCTCAGCTCGATGATCTCAGCTGTCTCGATGATCTCAGCTATCTCAGTTGTCTCGACAATCTCAGCTGTCTCGACGATCTCAGCGATCTCAACTCGACGATCTTAATTATCTCGACGACCTCAGCTATCTCAGGTGTCTCAATGATCTCAGCTTTCGCAGTTGTCTAGACGATCTCAACAGGTCTGGACGATCTCAGCAGGTCTGGATGATATCAGCAGGTCCAGACGATATCAGCATGTCTAGAAAATCTCAGCTGGTCTGGATGATCTCAGTAGGTCCAGATGATCTCGGCAAGTCCAGAAGATTCAGCGGGTCTGGACGATCTCAACAGGTCTGGATGATCTCAGCGGGTCCGGGAAGCCCATTATTTTTAGACCTGCCCATTTGGGCAGGACCCCGCCTCTATATATAGAGGGGCAGGGGTACTAGAAAAGGGACTTCGGAGAGTTTCCAGCTCATAGTTAGTGACTAGAGCGGTCTCAATTTTTTAGACCATTGAACCTCTTTTCCGGAGCCTCCCGAACCTCTTTTCTGGATCCTCCTGAACCTCTTTTCTGGAGCCTCCTGAACTTCTTTTTCGGAGCCTCCAGAACCTCTTTTCCGGAGCCTCCTGAACCTCTTTTTCGGAGCCTCCTGAACCTCTTTTCCGGAGCCTCCTGAACGTCTTTTCCGGAGCCTCCTGAACCTCTTTTCTAGAGCCTCCTGAACCTCTTTTCTGGAGCCTCCTGAACCTCATTTCTGAAGCCTTCCGCACCTCCTTTCTGGAGACCTCTGCACCACCTCCCGATGACTTCTTTCCTGCTCGCAGCCATCTCTTTTCTTCCTCTCTTACCCCTTGACTCGTAGCTCAAAGTAACTGATCACCCAACAGTTTTATTCCTCCTTCTCCAACTTGAGCAAGTGTGGTCCTGATATATTGTGGGTTGGTCACAAAAGAGATGTAGTGACCAAACATAGTTCATCATAAGGTGATTGCAAAAGTCTTGTCAGTAAATGTGTTTATTAACCAAAAAAATCTAGTCACTAAATGTACATTTTTAGTGACGGTTTCTCCACGTCACTAAATATATACATATTAAGTGACCAAAAATTACTGTAACTAAAAAAAATAAAATTTTGTGACCATCCATATAATGATCCCTAATTTTGCAGTGTAATAGTGACCACAATTTTGGTCACTAAAGTTATCTATTTTTTCACTATTTGGAGAAATATTTATTTACTAATGCTCATCTTTGTCACTAAATTTTTTTGTTTTTTTACACAAAAATATTGTCAAAAAATTCTTTCATTTGCTATTTATTCAAAATCTATTTTGCAAATACAAGATTATATAATAATTCCAATGTCTAAAAGAAGCTCGTTAAATAGAGTTTTCTTCTATTAATTTTATTAATAGAGAAAAAGATGGCGAGAGATAGCACAAACTCAATACAACTTAATTAATGTTGCTTTCATCTCTAATTAAATTCAATACATGAAAAGGATCAACTTTAGATCGAACTAACAGAGCAACTCCTCTCTGAGCACCAGGCTGGTTAGGCAGTAAGGGCCAAAGGCTCGGAGCTTCGGAGCTAGGGTGGGCAAGATCATTTGCTCTCAATGTAAGGGAGAGTAATAATGTAGTGATCTTAGAAATATTGTCTTTGCAACATTTTGAATTAAGTACGTGTTTTACTTTTTAACTACTTCTTTGCTTCTTTCTATAAATTGAATCATGACGCTAAGCTTCCGATCCATGGCATCACACATCTTTGGTGATGGATAAAACATGACTTATTGCTTTTGCATATTCAAGAGCGCTACATATATATAGACATAGACAATATTTAGTATCACAATCATGGAGCCACATCAATATCTAAATTCACTAAAAGTGATGTAACATTTATATAAAACACAAAGTCATTAACCACCTATTATAAACACAGTTAAATTTGTCTTTCCATATAATGCAATTTCAATAGCCTTAATTGTACAGCAATAGTAATGAACCATGTTTCAATTAAGCGAGTTCTAGATTAAGGGCCTGTTTGGGAGAGTGGTGGCACTGAGAAAAGGAGTGGTAACTATAGGAGGGTAGAAAAATGAGCTATTGGAAAAGGTCTATTGCAAATGCAGATATATTTGGGTGAACACCGTTTGCAGATTTTTTTTAGAAATGAAAAAAAAAAACAATATAAACTGTTTGGCAAAACTGAACATAAGAAAATAAAATAAATTCATAAATGTGCGCCAGAGCGAAAAAAGCGTGTCTGGGTCGAAAGTGTGCGTCCGAGCCGAAAATGCGCGCCCAAGCCGAAAATGCGCGCCCGGACAAAAATGCGCGCTTTGGCCAAAAAGGCGCGCCTGGGCAATAAATGTGCGCATTGGCGGAAAATGCGTGTCCAGGAGGAAAATACGCGCCTGGGCAGAAAAAATCCGCGCCAAGGTGAAATATCCGTGCTTGGGCGGAAAATGCGCGCCCGGGCGGAGAATGCGCTCAGGCCAAAAAATGCGCCTCTGGGAGGAAAATGCGGTCCCGAGTAGAAAATGCGCGCCCAAGCTGAAAATGCGCACCCAAACCCGAATATGCATGCCCTGGCAAAAAATGCGCGCCCGAGCCAAAAATTCACGTCGGTCAGAAAAGGCGCGCCTGGACGGAAATTCGTGCCCGAGAGGAAAATGTGCGCCCGGGTCAAAAATGCGTGCCCTGAGAAAAAATGTGCGTCGGAGCAGAAAATGCATGTCCGGGCCGAAAATGCGCGCCTTGGTTGAAAAATGGGCCCCTGAGCGAAAAATGCACATCTGGGTCGAAAATGCACTTCCGGATCGAAAATGCGCGCCCGGGCCGAAAATGCATGCACGAACTAAAATGCGCAGCAATGTCAAAAATGTGCGTCAGGGCGGGAAAATTCGTGTCAGGGCAAAAAATGCGTGAACTGGCGAAAAATGCGAGACCGGGCGAAAAATTGCGCACCCGGGCGAAAAATGCGCGCTCGGGCGGAAAATGCACGTAAAGTAAAAAATGCACGTCCACGCTAAAAATGCACGCCCTGGCCGTAATTGTGCGCCCGGGCCAAAAATGCGCGCCCGAGCAGAAAATGGATCGTCGGGAGAAAGGCTAGGATTTCCGCAGTGCTGTCGAACTAGATCGAGAGGAGGAAAACATTTATTCAGCGTCAACTATGTCTCCGGATGAGAAAATTTTTCCGAAAAATTTGAAAAGTAGGAGGCTCATGCATGACTTTTCTAAAAGAGGAGAAAAATGAGTTTTGAGCGGTAGCTTTTCTAAATCGATAGACTTTGCAAACAGTTTGTAAATCAATTATTTAGTAAGCTCTTATAATCAACAAACATATTCTATAGGTGTATCAAATAAGTGACTTGGTAAAATATATATATGCAAATATACTAGTAAGAAAATATTTAGAGTCCGTTCGTTTGGACGAAATTGGCTTTCTGGAATTAACATTACAGATTAGAACTACAATTCTAGCATTTGACGCAACGAAATTTATGTGGATATTGACTTTTATGTGAAAACTCAAGACTTTGACTTTAAACTAAAAATTTCAAATCGTCAATTCTTACCTCCTCTCATGGGTTTTCCGCATAATCAAGTGTTTTCGACCGAGCGCGCTATTTTCGCCCGACAGCGGGTTTTTTGCCAAAGCGCGCGTTTTTCAGACGGGTGTGCATTTTTTGGACGGGCGGGCATTTTTCGTCCGTGCCCGCGTTTTTTCGCCCCGACACACATTTTTAGGACGGGCTCGCTTTTTTTAAACAGCGGGAATTTATCTGCTTGACATGCGTTTTTTGCTCGGGCGCGTGTTTTTTGGACAGACGCGGGTTTTTCGGCCGAGCATGCATTTTTTGCTCGCGCTCACATTTTTTTATTGGGCACGCGTTTTTCTCCCAGATGCGAGTTTTTTGCCCGGGCGCGGGTTTTTCGGACGGGCGAGATTTTTTCGCCCTGACGCCCATTTTGGATTTTATAAAATTATTTTATAATGTTAATTCAAATACCAATTCCATAATTCAGTCGAACAGCTTTTGTGTCTCAATTCAATTCTGTTGACTGAATTCAATCTTATAAGAGAACAACATAATTGGAATTCAGCACAAAACCAATTCCTGGAGATATTGATTTTCGTTGAAAAGTCAATTCCGTCTTAACGAACAGACACTTAGTTAACTTGAATTAAGTGAAAATTGCCAAAAAATAGCTAAAATATATGAAAATACTCTAGAAATATTTGTAATATTTACGGTGATTAAGCTGCCTTTGAACTAGCTCTTTAGTTCCAAATCACTTATGTGGGAAGTCATCAGCTCGATTCTTGAAGCAATCAAAGTAGGATGAAGTAGGAACAAATTGTTTGTTTATTAGTATTGCAGGTCTCTTAGCGCTCTCCTGGTCTGAAGAATAAAACTGCCTTAGCTCGAGTGAAAGTCAAGGGCGCAAACAGTTAAATGAGAACCAAAATCAGAGACGGCAAGACTTTTTACCTAGAATACACGAAAAGGGAAAAACAACGGGTCCAGTTCTGTAGCATCCTAATCTTAAAAAGGGGTCTAATAGTTCAATTGAACCCTTGGAGGATCTTAGGCCGGGTCATAGAAAACCGCGACCCGACCTCCACCCCATAATGATGGTCATTTAGAGTAATGACTATTTTAGGTAGCATTTGTTGGAACATGCTTTCCACATCTCTTGGTTTGAGAATAACAAATCACATTATATTTGATCATAATTGTCATGTGTTTATAGTGTGCAGGAACTGCTTTCAAGCCCATATAAGTTCAAAAAAAGAAAGACGGTGATTTCCTATCAGTTCAGTACTCTGATGCTAGCGCAGCGCGCTAATGCTACTGCTGGCGGTAGCTTCTGCATTTTTAGAAATATCATCGAGTAGGAAACATTCGTCAAAAAAGGAATGTCGTCGGGACTAGATATAACAACTCTTACCGCGATGTGTTAAGACTAACATCCGTCGGTAACTTATGGAAGTCCCGTGATCATGATGTTGATTGAGGAGTAGTAAAGAAAGGAGATTTGACGGCTAGGAAAGAGATAAATCTAACGCGGCGGGCTATCCTTACCGCGACGTGGTAGGAGGGGATGCCAAATTTGGAGCTAGAATGTTACCAAAGATGACTCAATCCGCGTGACAGCTAGTTGCCTAAAGTGGCTACCGCCGCGTTAAGATCCGAGTCTATTTAAAGAGTGGTCCGCCTCCGTTTTGTTTTGTTGATTGGACGAGACATCAAAGCCACAACTCTTGTGTTTGTGAGAGACTCCTCTTTGCAGTCAAGAGAACTCTATCAACGTTCGTGAATGCTAAAGGACTTGAAGAAGGATCAATCACGCATACTTCATCTTCAAGTTTCAACCTTTGAGGGAGTATATTATATGTTTTAGTTTTTGTTATTTGTAACTATTTTTGTCAATAGAGAATTCGCCGCGTGGTTGGCGACTAGGGCCTTGCGAGGATGAGGGAGAATTCGTCGCGTGGGTGTGGCGATTAGGTCTAGGGTTAGATCTAGGGGCAGATCGAGGCCTCATCTGGGGAGAGATAGGCTAGAGTCAACCGGTCTTTTGGACAAGGGTCGGTATAGAAAATAAAAAAGGATTTTACGTATTCGCCTCAATCTTAAACGTTATTGAGGTTAGTTTTTTGTAATGATTCTACAAGCAATATTACTATATGTTTTTTGCTAATATCATTATGCAATCTCTGATCTTTGAAATCTAAACGAAAAGTCATTCTCTATCACTAACGTCGAGCGGTAACACTACCGCTAGTGGTATTAACAGAGTTCACATATGTCGTGCCAAATACAAAACACTTTCATAATAATCTTACTGCAGTATTCAA
This sequence comes from Dactylorhiza incarnata, assembly GCA_033032865.1. Taxonomy (NCBI): domain Eukaryota; kingdom Viridiplantae; phylum Streptophyta; class Magnoliopsida; order Asparagales; family Orchidaceae; genus Dactylorhiza; species Dactylorhiza incarnata. The sequence continues at coordinate 2,973,708 of JAWHQI010000067.1, forward strand.
TCTGAGAAATTCATACAAATACTGTCAACCTATTTGAATAAACTCAATTAACTTAAAAAGTTTTTAAATTCCATATTCACCCCCCTCTAAGGGTGACTATAGATCCAACAAGTGGTATCAGACATATGTTATTCCAAAACGGCTTCACAACCGGGAAAAATGGTGCTTCATGATCTCGCTTCCACTACAGGGGATGAAATTTTATTACATGAAAAATTGTTAGCACCACCTTTATTTATGAGCAAAAATTATAAAGGGTGAAAAAGATTAATGGAAAATTTTCTTAAATCTTTTGATGTAAAAGTTTGGAATATTGCTATTGAAAAGAGATTAAGCTTATTAAATAGAAATGAAATGGTTTTAAATGCAAAATCAATAAATAGTTTATTTTGTGTGCTAGATCAAAATATTTTCAAACTTATTTATATTTTACCTACTGCTTATGAGATTTAGAATTTTCTTGAAAAAACTAATGATTCTCCTTCTATAGGCATGAAACAATCGCAAGAACTGGAGAATATGCAAGCTTGCATAGGCAATCAAGAAAGATCCTCTCCTGAAGGATCCATGGAATGCTCATCAAGCGGAAGGGAAGATGTCAACTCATCTATATAAGAGGAAGAAGAAGATGTCAAAGGAACTTTAAGTTCAAATCTTGCCTCATCCAAAAGCGCTGTAAGGAAATCAAATTCTCTTATTGTTTGTAATTCTATTTCTACATTACACTTGCTACAAATTGCTAAACGTAAAATTAAGAAATTAAAACATATTTATTGCAATTTACGTTTAGAAAATAAAAGTTTAAAAGAAAAAGTTAATGTAGAATCAAATTTTGATGTGTTTAGTTCTCCACCTTGCTCTTTAGTTGAAAATGTTACACCTTGCTTTGATTGCAATGTTTTTAAAGAAAAACTCAAGGTATTTTAAAAAGAGCTTCCTACTACAAAAGAAAATAATGAAAAATTATGTTTAGAAAATCCATCTTTGAAAAATGACTGTGCGATGTGCAAAAATGATAAAATGGAAATTAAAGAGATGGATGAAACATTTGAGAAATTATGAAAAAACTATAAAACTCATATTAATTCCATAGTCACCACTCTTAAAAATAGCACGGTCGCTTATACTAAAGCTAGACAAAATCTCAAGATTAAAAATAAAGAATTGGAAACAAAAATCAACTTGCTTAAAGAAATCATAAATAAAAATTCTCAAAACATAAAACCACAATATCAAGCAAAATAAAAAAGCAAGTTGAATATGAATTTCCATACCATAACTATACCAAATAAAGGGAGCAAAAACACCATATGTGTGTAAATCAAATTTCGAATCACGATCTTTTACAAAATCCATTTTCTCCCAACATAAATTTAAGGTTCACAAATTTTCTCTAAGTAACACTTTTGAAAATCATTACAGAAATTTGAAATTTAAGAATATAAGACCAAGGTATGAATTGAGACCCATACTTAAGAATGACGCATTAATGCCAATTGAAAGGGCCCACTCATCCTTGTCTCCCCATAAGCCAACATGATGTATTTGGGTACCAAAAGGAACCATCCCAATTGGTTCTCTTTGGATACCTAAATCTCTTATCCATTGTTATCCAAAATTTGCATGAAGTAGAAACAAATTAAAAATGAAATACCAATACTCTACTTCATGATATGCTTTATTTCTTTTTTTTGTCTTTTTTCTTGAGCCAACATGCTATGGTCACTTTATATAGCTTATGATATGACTTTCTCACCTTAAGTCTAAATCCTTTAATAAATCAAATCAAATAAAATTGAATAAAAAGTCATATCATTTTCAAGTGACCTATCTATTCCTTGGTTTCTATGCATTCTAAATCTATTATCTATGAAAGTCTTATATTATCATTATAAATTGAATGCTAAATTTGTTATATCATATTATCAAGACTAATGAAATAATTATCAAAAATGGACTTAAATGGAGTATTAGGGGTCTTAGGCTAAAGTATAAAAGGTGCAAGTTTTTGCTTATTTTTATTTAATATCTTTGTGTGATTTGATAGCCCCTATCATGTTTAATGAAAAGTCATGAAAAATCGGAATAAAAAAAATGAAAAAAATCATTGCAAATGACCAATAACATCTCACAAATAATCTTTCACTATAAATAATTAAAATAGATATGAATAATTATCATATGATGAAGTAAAAGATAATTTATTTATCCCATGTTTAAATCATCATAAGAAATAATGATCTTATAAAAATTCTCATAATAAATATAATTGGAATAGATTCCATTGTTTTCATAACTTACTCTACGTATGAATTATGTCTTGTTTTTGCATGTATCTCATTTAAAACGCTTAGAATGTCCATGATCATTCACCTAGATTATGTGTCTTACAATATCGAGGGTGTATGATTGTGCGCATTAGAGACCTAACCTCTAAGTCATGTCTTATCCTTAACTGGGGAAGGGTTCCTGTGGGGCCTTGCCAGGCACTGGGGGGGAAAGAGTGCTAGGTTGAGCGTCGTCTTTTGTATGCATGCATATGAGATTAACACCCCAACCTACGACATGTGTGCAGCTACTCATGCCCATCCGTCACTTAGTACGGGGCTAGTGTGTTGACATGAAATTATGGTATCTTGATCTTAGACCTACTTATATTATATACATTGTATGAAAATTATTTCACTCTTTATGATCATTTCACTCATGCATATTTTATTCATACATGCTATCTTATGTTTTTCATACTATATACTCTTTGGACTTTCATGATTTTGAAAAACATAAGTATTCTGAAAGAGTATTTTGACACCTTAAGCCAAAAAAATTTTATCTACATCTTTCACATTATTATTCAAAACTATTAGTGTCTCTTATCTTAGAAAACAGGAATAAAGAAAAATCAGAAAGAAAAGTTATCAAAAATCATGTTTTATAAGCAAAATACTAAATCTCTGTTGCTAGCGCTGTGCGACAGTACTAGCGCTAGCGATAGCATAAAATCGATATTTTTTCCTTTTCCTTTACGTCTTCTCTAGCATAGAATATCATTTACTGATAGGCTTGTTAAAGACTTTTATATTTTCCAGAAAGTATTTAAATTTGAATATCAAATACAAAATTTAAAAACAATTTCAAAGAACAAAAATATGTTTTTCCTTTAATGTGTGTTTACTGTTTTGTATTTGTGTTAAAATCAAAAAATCATAAAAACTGATTGCTTTTCATTGAAATGTTTCAAGAATGATTAGGTTTATCTTTTCAAGATTAAAAAACAATGGTAAATTCTCTATTTCAAATATCTTAAAACATTATTTTGCGCCATGCCTTGAACTATCTTATAATGTGCAATGAAAATGATTATAGAAATCATGTGTGGAATTGCTTATCATGCCTCTAAATATGAGTAATATTTTATATTTGATAATGATTTATTCACTCACCTCTTTGATAATCTACATATGATTTTAATCTTACTCTCGCATGTTTGTGTAGTGTAACAACTTAACATTATTAGATGTATGCTTAGTTTACCTACACCTCATAAAAATCTTTTTCTTTTCAAGCACTCATATTTGAAGAAGTGTGTTTTTAAAATAAAAAACTCTATGTTTGCAAAAATAAGCGAATTCGGAGAACTTTGTCCCAAACCAAAATTCAAATGAATACATGACAAACATAACTCCACCAAGCACTACTCACCCTCCTGATAAGTCTTAATGAGCATTGTGAGGTTGAGAACCTTGGAGAGAATTGTAAAGTGTCTTGTGCTAACTCATTTATACACTACTTCTTCTTGTACACTTGGATCAAAATTAAAAAAATGAAAAGATAATATATGTGATCCCCAAGCACTACTTTGCACCCTGATAAGTCTTAATGAGCATTGTGTGTGTAGAGCACCTAGGGAGTTGTACTATTTCTATGTGCATTAAAATTAAATATAGCCTTGTGGGTGGAAGTAATCCTAAAAACATATTTCAATAATGTTGTGTTTATTCCTTTATACATGTCATGTGTTTTGATTAAATCATTTGTATATTCTTATCAAAAACACTACTTGTACACATCATTATTTCTTATAAACCTTCTACTCATGAGTATTGGACATTAAAGCATATTTACATATCTTTTCTACAATTTTGGTACATGCACTAGATAACTTTTCATGATCTCTATAATGTATAAGTATACTTGAATTGCGAATTTAGAACATTGTAGTTTCCGATCTTGTCTTGATAAATTAAAATCATGCTTGAATTATATTTTGGCTACCAAAAGCATATCTTGTATTTCAAAATCACAAACATCTTATTTCAAAAACTATCACTCTTATTTATTTTCTATTATTACAAATTTCAAGAAGGATGTTTATTGTAAGAATTCTTATTATATTTGCACTTATCTTCCGCTAAGCCTTCCATGCTCAATCTTGCTTCTTTACTCGCTAAATAAGAGCTATTATATTTTAAAAACAAGTGATATTTTGAGCTTAGATTTCAAATTGATTACACATCTATTTTATACTATACTTAAACCCTTACTATTTTACTAGGTTTCCAACTCATATAATGATATTTCTTTATAAAATCTTTCAACATGCTTTCCACTATCCTTACTACTTCTACGCTCGATCATGAATACTTTCTTACCCAACAAGTGGTATTTGTTACTTCACTAATTATTCTTCATTCTTACTCCAAACTTCCTACAAAAGGGGGAGAATAACTAAGTAATTCAAACTCCATCTAGTATCACTAAGTCATAAATCCTTGTCATGCTCTTTCCCTTCTCTGGAGAATAACTTTGAAAGCAAATCACATTTAAGGGGAGTAAACTACATTGGATGCTTTGGTGTAGGGGGAGCACTCATATAAGGGGAGCATCTATATAGGGGGAGTATATTTATACTATCACGCATATCATTGACTATAAACACAAGTCTTATAATTCTTATATTTGAATGATTTCTTTCTAAGAGGATTTGTTATTATCAAAAGGGGGAGTTTGTTGGAACATGCTTTCCACATCTCTTGGTTTGAGAATAATAAATCCCATTGTATTTGATCATACTTGCCATGTGTTTATAGTGTGCAGGAACTTCTGCTTTTAAGCCCCTATAAGTTCAAAAAAGAAAGATGGCGATTTCCTATCAGTTTAGTACTCTGATGCTAACGTGACACGCTAACACTACCGCTGGCGGTTGCTTCTGCATTTTTAGAAATTTCATCAAGTAGGAAACATTCGTCAAAAAAGGAATGTCATCGGGACTAGATATAACAACTCTTACCACAGCACGTTAAGACTAATGCCCGACGGTAACTTATGGAAGTCTCGCGATCATGATGCTGATTGAGGAGTAGAAAAGTAAGGAGATCTAATGGCTAGGAAAGAGATAATGCTAACGCGGTGCGCTATCCTTACCGCGGCGCGGTAGGAGGGATGCAAAATTTGGAACCAGAATATTGCCAAAGATGACTCAATCCGCGTGCCAGTTAGTTGCCTAAAGTGGTTACCACCCGACAGTAGCACTATCGATGGCGTTAGTGTTGGGTTTTCTATAACGACACATTAGACGTGCGCAGCGAAAAGAAAGAAACAAGAACAACCCGAAACAATTTTGGATCTTGCGATTTCATAGTTCTAAAAATAAAATAATGCAACGCATTGCAATATACCTGAAAGGGATTGAGTTAACACTCAACCAAGATGCTCCAAAGTCTGATCCCAAAAACCAAACTCTGAGTTCCAAGTACTGAAATGGATCAGCACCTCTATAGGAATGCACATAGTGAAGGAGAACCCCCACGACTCTTGTCCAACAAGAGCTGGGATGGAGGAAGAATGCCCTATGCGTCTCCCATGAACTGCTAGATCCGATGATAGGGAGCGGCGGCGGCGATCTCGCGGAATATCGAGACCTATGCGGAACTCTTCCGCCTTTTTGGCCCTGATAGTTTTCCAAAGGATTATCTATCTAGGAAACCTAATATTTTCCCGTTATATACTTAAGGCATAAAACACATTATCCGCAGACCAGAAACTTAATTGGAGTTCAACACGTATTATCGAAACAATTCGACGCAACACTGAGTACAAAAATTGCATCGAGACAATCTCGACGCAAAGTCGAGTACACTGCGTCGAGACAATCTCAATGCAGCGTCGAATATAACCTGTCTGTTGAGACAATTTGACGCAACATAAAGTCCAAGACTTGCGTCGAGACAATCTCGATGCAACGTCGAGTACATTGCTTCGAGACATTCTCGACGCAATGTTGAGTACAAGAATTGCGTCGAGATAATCTAGACGCAATGCCGAGTACATCATGCCGAGACAATCTCGACGCGACATCGAGTACAATTTGACGCAACTCCAATCAGCAATAGGATTCGTCCTCCACTCATATTCAATATAAGTAAGACCAACACAATACTTCATCCAACATCTCCAACACTTTTATGTGCGACCCTAAAGGCTCATATTGCATTGGAAGTAAGACTAACTAGTTGATTGCTTTTAGATCACCTTAGGAATACCAAGAGTCACCCACTTGATCATAAAGTATCAACAAAAGTCTCACAAACAATGAGCGGCATCTAGCAATACATCATTGCTACCCAAGCAATAAGAGTTCATAACTCAATAAGCCTGTTCTGACTAATGTTTTAGTGTTGTCATGTCCCGTTGTCCTTTACATCTAGATAGAACTAGAGGCATGGATCATGTCACACTCATAATTGCTCAATCCTAGTTTCCTGATCTAGAATAGACTGTCTGAAATTGGTGAGCTCAATATCCCATATTGACTCAACCAAGCATGGTCATGCATTTCTCAGTCTCATTCCATCAAGGGGACCTTGGATGTAATTCCTGTCATTTAGGAGGACAAATCCCATATCTATCCACACACAAACATCCAAATGAATCGCAGCATACCCAATAACCACCGTTATCATCAACCTTCTTTAAGGAAGACTTTTGATGGCATCAAGGTACACTCTTCCTCACTTGATGAATGCTGTGACTTCAGGTCAAAGAACCACAAACACCATTGCCATATGAGACCTACTTATGACACATTCATATAACAATCCACAAAGTAGTCTCATGGTGGGTCTGTCCAGTACAACTTGTTCACTAACAAGTACCCATGTGATGACTTGATATCACAATATCATGGCCTGTGAGAACCGGTCATCAGTCAACACACATGCTAGTCTAATTATACCATTATTGCCCTTAACTTCTTTGATGATACATAGACCAGGGACTATTAAAGAATGAAGCTTCTAATAAACATAGACCCTCCCATTCAAGTCATGCACTTGAACTCCCATGGAAGCAAACATTCTAAGGGCATTTATTATGCAAATTATTCTATCTTATAGAAATAGTTGACATAATAAAAGAACTTGCCATAAATGTAAAATGAAATATTAAATACTCTATTCATCACATGAATAATAACCGACATAAATATAATCCACAAGACTCCCACTAGAGACGATCATTCAGGTATCTAATACCCATTGATCTAGTATGACCATCATGTTTTCTCTGTGCAAGAGGCTTCGTCAGTGGATCCGGAATATTCACTTCAGTCGGTACTGTTGGACATGTATGTCTCATCCCGTTGTTTGAGAATAACAAATCCCAAATTGTATTTGATCTTGCTTTTCGTGTGTTTATAATGTGTAAGAACTATAGGTGCAATACTCCATAGGTAGAAAGCAGCTTCAAGTGAAATTCTTTGAAGAAGGGATACCACCAGTGCTAGCGATACTGCCTGGCGCTAGCACTACCGCCTGACCCTGGCTCAAGTTCGTGCACAATGCCATGTCGCGACGGTTTCATAACCGCTTCGAGCTACCGCATGCGCTATCTCCAAGTTCTATAAATTGATGATTTCTCTTGTTTTGGCTATCCATCCCTGTGAAAATACAAGTGCCAAAATTCCATTGTTGTTATGCTGCTGAAGATGGATCTCCCACAAAAAGCTTAAGGAGAATTCTGGAGGAGGACTATGTCACGCTACATCCGAAGGACGATCGCTTTGACCTCGCTCATACTACAACGATCCTTCATCTCCAACTTCAGAAGATCTCATATAGGGAGTTTTTATTGTTGTTATCATTATTTCTATTTTATTCCATTTTGTAACCGTATAGAGAATTTGCCTTGTGTTGGCGACTAGGTCCTTGCGCGACTTATGGGGTAATTCACCACGTGAGTTGGCGACTAGGTCTAGGAGATTAGATCTAGGGGTGCTCGAGAAAATATCCGGGGTTAGGATTGGCTAGAGTGGCTTGAGGCCATATCCGGGGAAGGATAGGCTAAAGCCAACCGGTTTGTGGGGATACAAGTCGGTATAGAAAAGGAAAAGATATTTACATTTGTACGCCTCCGTTTTCTAGCGTTATTGAAATCAAGTATTTGTAAACACTTTTAAATATATAAAGCATGTCTCTATTTGTGTTTACTTGATTTCTCTCTTTTGGCATAATCTCTACTATAATGGTTACTAAGCTTTCAATTCAAATCACTTTATCTAAATTATTTATTTTAATCTCTTTCATCATAAAATAATTTAGCACTTGTTTCTAAATTCTAAAATTGTATATTACAATATTCTCTTCCTTTAGCCAAATTGTTATTTTGCTCTATCTTACTAAAAAAATTTAGTCATTTTCATAAAATTAAAAAAAGAAATTTTATTCCCTTATTGCCCCCCCTCTAAGGGCGCCTATAGATCCAACAAGTGGTATCAGAGCTAGGTTATTCCAATAAGGCTTCACAACCGGGAATAATGGCGCTTCATGATCTCGCATCCACTAGAAGGGAAAGTTTTTATGAAAATGAAAAATCCTTATGTCCATAATTATTTATGGGTGAAAATTATAATGGGTGGAAAATTCTTATGAATAAAATTCTTAAATCTTTGGATATTGAAGTTTAGAATTTTACAATTAAAATGCCGCCAAGTATTTTAAATAAAAATGAAATGTTTTTAAATGCCAAATCAATGAATAGTCTATATTGTGCACTAGATCAAAATATTTTCAAACTTATTTATACACTTCCTACTGCTTATGAAGTTTGGAAATTTCTTGAGAATTCTTACAGTCTTCCTTCCATAGATGATGAACAAGAGCAATTCCTTATGGATCCTAAAGAAGAAACCAATGAGGACTTATGCTTGGAGGAAGATCTATCTAAGAAAGAAGAATGCAACGTCACAATATTGGACTCAAATGATGGCAACACATCAAGCAAAAGAGAAGACGGAAATTCAACTATGGAAGAGGAATGCGAAGAAGATGTCAAAGTAACCCTTGGTTCAAATCTTGCCTCATCCCATAGCAATGTAAGAAATTCAAAAACTTCTCTTTTTATAAGAAATTTTATTTCTACATCTCGTATGCTTAAAATTACTAAACGTAAAATTTTAAAGTTGAAAATTGCTAATTCCAAATTACATTTAGAAAATAAATCTTTAAAAGCAAACGATAAAGTAGAATCAAATATTGATGTGTTAAATTCTCTTTCATGCTCTTTAGTTAAAATTCCTACTCCTTGTTTAGATTGCAATCTATTAAAAGAAAAATTCAAGGATATTGAAAAAGGGCTCTTAGTTTCTAAAGAACATAATGAAAAATTGATAATTGAAAATGATCTTTAACTTGTAAGTTAAGATAATTAAAATCTTTTGGTTAAAAAGTTCTAATTTCTAGTAATGACTTTCATCATAAGATCTTGAATAACAAAGATAAATTAACTTATAAAATCATTTCTAAAAAGGACCATTTTCGCACATCAAATCAAAAGGAGTTTAGTTTTGAAAGGAATTATGATCCTCAGAAAATTCTTAAGAGTCACTATTATAAGTCTCAATATATTTTCAATCATGACTCAAATTTAAAAACTCCTCTTCATGAAAATCAAACTATAAAATATTTTCCTTCACATTATAAGAGTATGTCTATAAGAAAGAGTGGAAATGAAAATCATCAAAATAAGAACCAATCATTTAACACATATTGTAACCCACTCTATCAACAAACACTTCTAAAGAAAGACAATCACTCTTATAAACTTTCAAAGAATCCATATAATAAAATTCATTATGATTATCAACATCAATCTATTTTGAAAAAATTTTTGAATAAACATAAATCCCAAATGAATTTTTTTTCAAACAACTATAATCATATAAAGATGTCACATAATCATTATATGGATTTGAGTGATAAACAACCAAGGTATGAATGGAGACCCATAAAGAAAAATGACACATCAACTTTGATTGAAAGGGCCCATTCATCCTTGTCTCCCTAAAAGCCAACACAATGTATTTGGGTACCCAAAGGAACCATCCCTCTTGGTCCCCTTTGGATACCTAAATCTCTCATTCATTAGTACCCAAACATTTGCATGAAGTAGAAACAATTAAAAATGAAATATCATTTCTCTACTTCATGATACGCTTAATTTCTTTTTCTTTGTTGTTTTTTATTATTTATTTTTACTTAAGCTAACATGCCTTCGTCACCTCATAAATATTTAAAATATGACTTTATCATTTAAAGCTTTATAACGTATAAATCAAATTGAATAAAATTGAATAAAAAGTCATATGTGTTTAAAAGTGACCTATCTCTCATCTTTTTAGTTTTTATCCTTTTAAATCCTTTACCCATAAATGTCTTGAATTTTCATTATAAATCGAATACTAAAATGATTATCAAGACTAATGAAATTATTTTAAAGAATGGATTTAAATGGTTTATTTAGGGGTCTTAGGCTAAAAATATTAAATGCACAACTTATTGCATATTTGTTTAATTTCATTGTTGCATATGATTGCCCATAGATTGAAAAATCGTAATCGAGAAAAATCGAAATCAAATGATATAAAAGAAACCATGTGTTTTTAAATCACAAATTGTAACTCAAAATTGTAAATCAAAATCCATGAGTTTCTAACACCAGGCGTTATCACTAATGCCGACGGTAGCCTATTTTCTTAAAAAATTCCGATTTCTCTAATTATTGTTTTCTAAAAAATTACTTTACTATGTTAAGTATCGTTATCTTCTACTTTCAGATACCTTGTATTTGTCTAATTTCTACAAATTAAAATCAAAAAGAAAATTTACAAAACAATTCAAAATAACCTAAACAAATTTTTTTTGTCCTTTTATATATATGTAGTATAATATTCACTTTACAAGCAATCACTACAAATTAAAAAGGATGAATATGAAATATACAATCACCACCATGATCTATAGATATCATATGCTAAAATTCAGTAAAATCATATATCATAATTCATGATCTATCAAGAATTATCTTAAATCAACTAATTCTATCAACCTTAGGAATTATGAAATAAGTGATGGCTATTTGTATTATAGTTTCATATCTTATTTTGTGTGTGATATGCATCTCTATTGTTTGCATGTATCTCATTATATTTAGATCTAAAAATTAACTTGATATCAACAAGATGAAATCAAAGAGAATAATCATTTAATTCTAGGTCTAAAGAAAATTAATTTGAAATTTTCTCATATTACATATAACATTATCTCCATTAATCTAATATAATAACATTGCATTCAAACTCATCATCCTAGCATCACTTCTTAGTTTATGCTTAAATTTATATGGTAGGTATAACATTTACAATGTTATTAAAATATCATGATAACTATGTGATTTGAAATTATAATAGAATACTAAAATTCCATGAAAACACATAGTTTATAGATTAATCATTAGAATATATATATGAATATTGTATCATGAATCATATATTATCATGCAAAACCAACGATCAATAAATTCTATTATTGAAAGCAATTTTATTCTAAATTTCAAAACATTATATATGTGATCTTTGATATGATTGCATAATCATCATTTTTTTAATTTACATATCTAACATGCTCATTCAAAAAAATCACCAAATCATATTGTCATAAGTCTAGAAAGAATAGAATTCATCTACATCATGATAATCTAACATATATTCTATGCAAACATCTCTAAAATCATAAATCATAATTCATGTTCTATCAAGAAATATCTCAAATCAATAATATCTATCACCTAAGAATTATGAATTTTATGATAAAAATATGAATAATGTTTTCTTTACAATATTTGGTGTATTGATATACTTTGCTATTGATTGCATGTATCTCACATATTTGTAAACTTTAGAATCAACTTTGTAATCATAAGAATAAATCAAACTAAATCATCACTTTATTCTAGATCTATAATTTGATACTCTATTTTGGAATACATGCAATATTAATGTTAATCTTATGACGTGACATTAAACCCAAAACTCATCATACTAGCATTATCACTTATTGAATATTAGTAATTGTGCTAGTTATCTCATATCATCATCTCATAAAAGTAGAAAAACTATGCGGCTTTATATTTTTCTATAATTCTTCACATTAAACAAAAGCCATAGTTTATAAATTAACCCATAGTTTACAAGCATAGGTTGTCCAAAGATTATTCTCCTATGACTTCATATCTCACAATAGCGGGGGCATATGATTGGATGCATTAGATACCTAACCTCTAAGTCATGTCTTGTCCTTAACCGGGGAGGGTTCCAATAGGGCCTTTTGAGGCACTAGGGGGAAAGAGTGCTAGGTTGAGTGTTCTCCTGTGTGTGCATATGGGATTAACACCCCAACCTACGGCATGTGTGCAGCTCCTCATGCCCATCGTCACTTAGTACAGAGCTAGGGTGCATACATTTAGTCTGGGTAGTTTTTAATCTTAGGACATACTTATTTTACTCATTGCATGAACATTTATTTAACTATCACTTAAATCATGCATATTTTGGGTTGTTCGAAATTGTCCTCTTCTGTTTACATAGTTTATTTTTTTGTGCTTAAATGATTTTGTAAAACACAAGTATTTAAAAAAGCCAAAGTATCATGCAAATTTGATCCACCTAGAGATCTCCAAAAATCTTGCAAGGTTTCAAATGTTAAGGTTGAAATTAGGAGTCTTAGACATCTTAGGATAAGTTATTTGAAAAATGCTAAAGTTTTATGCAATTTGAGCAATCAAGACATCTCCAAAAATTACAAAATTTCTGCATAAGACTACTTTAAGGACTCTTAATTAAGATCAAAAAGTGAAAATATAAAATTCTCAAAAAATCACTTACTGTTTTCCGCGCTAGCACTAATGGCGGCGCTAGCGTGAGTGTTTGATTTTTCTGTTTTTCAAAATTTCTAAAAATCTATAAAAATATGTTAGTTTATATGTACTACTTAGTTTTTGTATGTCTGACTTTTGTTATTTTTGTTTTATTTATATTATGAAAAATCAACTACAAAACTTCAAAATTCAAAATTTTTTTTTTGTTTTTCTTTCATTAAAAATTTTCAAAACAACAAAAAATTTTTATGATCTTTATTGTTAATATCAAGCATATATGAATTCTATTATTTAGAATTATCTACAGTTAAAACTTGTTTCTTCATATTACTATGAACATTGTTTTGTTATCATGCTTTGATATATCTATTTAAAGTGCATCAATTGTATTGAAAATGATGTGTAGAACCAAGCTTAGCATGCCTCTAAGTATGAGTAAATGTTTTGTGATTGATAATGATACTCTTTCATTCACTTATTTTGAAAATCTACATGTGTGTTTAAATCTAAAATGCTTGCTTGTGTATTGTAATTATACAATGAATTAAAACTTGCATATGTTTATTACCTACACTACATTTGAATTGCACTTAAGAAATTAAGAAAAGTGGTTGAGTTTAAAAATTGTGTTAGGTTTGCAAAACAAGTGTATTCGGAGAATGTTGTCTCACAAAATTGAACAAAAATAAAAATATGACAAATATAACTCCACCAAGCACTACTTGAACCTCCTGATAAGTCTTCGTAAGCATTGTGAGGTTGAGCACCTTGGAAAGAATAGTTAAGTGTCTTGTGCAAACCTTGGTTAATACACCACTTTTTCTAAAAATATTGTGCATTAAAGTGTGTGAAGGTTAATATACTTGTGTTTTATTGTGCACTTTATGTTGGACATGTGTGTCACATCCCTTTGTTTGAGAATAACAAAACCCAAATTGTATTTGATCTTGCTTATCATGCGTTTATAGTGTGCAGGAAGTATAGGTGCAATACTCTACAGGTAGAAAGCAGCTTGGAACCAACAAACTGAGCTTAAGCACTACCGCCAGTGCTAGTAGTTACCACAGGCGCTAGCGCTACCGCCAGCGCTAGCGCTACCGCCAGCACTAGCGCTACCACCTGGTGCTAGCTCAAGTTCATGCACAACGCCATGCCGCCGGCGGTTTCGCAACCGCTCTATACGAATGATAGTGCAGGCGCTAGGTTCTACCGCAGGCGCTAGCTCGGAGTTCTATAAAATGGCTTTCTCCTTCTCGTTTTTGATTGATCATCCCAGAGAGAGTCCCTTGCCAAATTCCAGAGCTGTTACTCTGCGGAATTCTCATCTCCCACTCAAAGTCAAAGAAGAATTCTGGAGAAGGAAGCCATCACGCTGCATCCGAAGAACGATCGCATCAACCTCGCATGAGCCACAATGGTCCTTCATCTTCAACTCCAGAAAATTTCATAGAGGGAGTCTTTATTTTTATTATTTCATTCCATTGTATTTTTGTAGAGAAATTGCCTTGTATTTGGCGACTAGGTCTGGGTAGGACTTAGGGAGGAATTCGCCTTGTGTTGGTGACTAGGTCTAGGTGATTCGATCTAGGGGTGCTTGAGGCCATATCCGGGGGGGGGGGGATTGGCTAGAGCGGCTTGAGGCCATATCCGAGGAAGGATAGGATAAAGCCAACCAGTTTGTGGGGATACGAGTCGGTATAGAAAAGGAAAAATTGTTTTACTTTGTACGCCTCCAATTTCTAGCGATATTGAAATCAAATTTTTGTAAACACCTTTTTATATAATATTATCATGTCTCTATTTGTGTTTACTTGATTTCTCTCTTTTGGGGTAAATTATAAAATTGCAAATTACAATTGTTTCTTCCTTTAAGCTAAATTGTTATTTCATTTATATTTACTTAAAACAATTTATTAATCATCTAAAAATTCAAAAAGAATTTTATTCCCTTATTCACCCCCCTCTAAGGGCGCCTATCGATCCAATAAGTGGTATCAGAGGATAGGTTATTCCAAATGGTTTAAAAACCAGGAATAATGGCATCTTATGATCTCGCATTTTCTAAGGGTCAGGGAATTAGTAGACCTCCACTATTTACTGGGTCAGATTATAATTATTGGAAAAATAGGACGAAATATTTTCTTATGACCCTAGATATTGAGGTTTGGAATATGGTAAAAGTGGAATACTCTCCTCTTACAGTTGTAGTTGGAGAAGTAACATTAGAAAACCTTAGGATAAATGGGATGATAGGGATAAACTCAAATGCAAAAATAACGCAAAATCCATGAATGCTCTATTTTATGCATTAGATAGAAATGAATTTAATAGAATTTTTGCATGACTACTGCTTATGATATTTGGAATCATTTGGAAATTACTCATGAAGGTACATCGCAGGTTAAAGATTCAAAGCTTTTCCAACTGGAGTCGGAATATGAAAAGTTTCGGATGAATGAAAGTGAAGATCTTGATGCCATGTAAACTCACTTCACCAAGATCGTCAATGCCTCCAAAGCTCTTGGAATGACCTTCTCAAATGGCGACTTGGTCCGAAAGATCCTTCGTTTTCTTCCTCCAAAATTCAACCCGAAGGTGACGGCCATTTCAGAATCGCATAATCTAAGAACGCTCCAAGTTGAGAGCCTCATTGGGAATCTCAAAACCTATGAGGTAGAACTCAAAATCCAATATGATGAATACAACAAGGAGCCAAAGAAGAAGGCGTTGGCACTAAAGTCAAAAAAGGAGTGCCAAGAGGATGAGGATGAAGACGATGAAAGCCTTTTTGTGAAGATCTTCCGAAAGTTCATGCGAAATCCGGAAAGGAGAAATACTTTCCGAAATTTTTTCCAAAAAGATGCAAGATGGAAAGAGTCATCTTCAAAGAAGGAAAAGGAGAGCGACGATGAAGAAGAAAGACCTCCACTGGAATGCTCTCATTGTAGGAAGACCGGGCATATTCAGAGCCAATGCCCAAAGTTGTTGAAGGAGAAGAAGGACAAGCAGCACAATGGGAAGGAGAAGAGGAAGGTGTTAAAAGATAGAACATGGGATGACTCCTCCTCTTCTGAAGCATCAAGCGGGTCTTCATCAAGCGAAGATGAGGAAGCAAACATGTGCCTCATGGGACATGGAAACGACTGCGATGACACCAGTGTTCTTAGCGACACTGAGGTAACTCCTCCCACTTATGATGAACTTTTTAATGAATTTCTTGAAGCTTGCAAACCTTTTGATAAAAATATGAAAGATAGTATTTTATTGAATCGTGAAAATGAATCTCTTATTAAAGAAAATCAAAAGCTTTCCAAAAAACTAATTATTTTAGAAAAGAGAAAGGTTTCTTGCCAATAGTGTGATCATTCCACTACAATGGCAAAAGATATTGAAGAGTCTCTTTCTGAAGCCCTCTCTCATGCCAAAATTCTAACAAAAGAGAAGGGGGGAATTAGAAAGAAAATTAGAATCCTCTCTTGTGCAAAGTAAAAATAATAAGAAAGGTTTTTGAAAATAGGTATGTCATGCTTGTGAAAGAAAATTCATCACTTAAAGCACAAGTTAATGATCTCACCATGACCATTAAAAAAATTTGGAATGGGCCAAAAATCTCTGGATATGATTTTAGGGAACCAGTGCTATGGTTCTGGAAAATTTAGGCTCAGATATTGAGGTGAGGGCTACTGCCCGGCGCTAGCCACTAATGCAGGCGCTAGCACCTCATACAAAAATTAAGTAAATTTTTTTCAAAAACCTGTTTCTACTGCAAAGCTGATTCCTTCCAGCAAGAAAAAGTTCCAGAAAAGGGTCTCACCCCCTTTATTTCATGTGCAAACTGTTATAAGTTTGGTCACACGTCTAGTTCTTGCGGGAAATTAAAATAAACTATTGTAAAGCAAATCTGGGTACCTAAGGCTTCCACTTATTCCATGGGTGGTACCACTTGGGTATCCGGATCTTTACTCACTCTCATCTTCTTTCTAGATGTGCAGGCAGGCTAAGGAAAATGAAGACGTGTGGTACTTGGATTCTGGATGCTCCAAGCACATGACAGGCAATAAAGCAAAGTTCCTTAGCTTTATTGACAACAGAAAAGGAAGGATCATGGGAATTGGTACAGTTGGTAACGAATCCTTTACTATATCTATTGTTCTTTATGTGAAAGGATTAAAACACAATTTAATTATATTAGCCAATTATGTGATAAAGGATTAGATGTGTTATTTGAATCTGTCACTAATTGATGCGATAGTTTCGGCAAGTGCACCGGTCGCGCAAGTAATAATAATGGGGAAAATCCCCGAGTGTCGGTCTCTTGAGGAACACAGTAAGGTGGAGTTAGGTTTCGAGGAAGGACTTGAGATCGAAGTCCTTAGTCGATGCTACAATGAATGGGTGGTTTGGTTTGCAAGTAATTAAATAAAATACTATGCCTACTCCTATGCAATGCCGCTATGCAATGCTTCGATTGGCGGGATGGAGACTAGGCAGGCCTTGAGCGCGCTGCGTCGAAAGGGCGGATGGGCGAGAAGGCTGACGAATTGAGGGTCGCAAACACCTCTTCAACAAGCACGCCACTAGCAATTGCTAGTGCGGCACCGGACATGGTAATGGAGCGGAAAATCGATCGGGGCGCACCTCATTAACACAAATGAACAAAATGATTTCATAATCATGAAATAAGCAATCTTAAACATCATTCATAGCGTTCATCATCGATATAAAGAGAATACAACACTATAACCACATAAGTAGAGGGAAAAGGGCGAGAGATACGACCGAATCCGGAGTCTCGTTGTAGATTCACGGTAGGAAGCACCAGGTTGTCAATCCGCATCCTAACTCGGTCCCAACTGCGTCCGGGGTAGAGGAGGGCTGTCACACCTCCCAATGAACCCGTCTTCTCCAGCGATTTACCATCCGACCACGTCTCAAGCGAAGAACCTTTCCATTAGCGATCAAAGTGAGTGTAGGAACCCTTCTTTAAAGCCCTTGGATGATGGAGGAGGCCTAGGGGATGAAATCCCTCTGAAAACGGCAAAAACGGCGGACGGAATGGAGCCAAATTGCGTCCCCCCGACCTAATTCGCGATCAGGTCATTATATAGGCGCGGAATTAAACAGTGCGCACGGTCAGTGGCGCACGACCAGTGGTCGTGCGCACTAGAGTCCGGTGATCGTGCGCGCTGCCTGGACGGAACCTGCAAAGACAGAAATTATGAAATAAAATGTTCGCACGACCAGTGGCGCACGACCGGTGGTCGTGCGCACTAGCGTCGGTGGTTGTGCGCAATAGATGAAACAGAACTCATAAAATTACTGGTGAGTGCGCACGAGCAGTGACGCACGACCGGTGGTCGTGCGCACTGGAGACGATGATCGTGCGCACTACAGTAGACAGAACTCAAGAATTTAATGGTCAATGTGCACGAGCAGTGGCGCACGACCGATGGTCGTGCGCACTGGAGTCGATGGTCGTGCGCACTGCACCAGACAGAACTCGTGAAAAAGGGTTAAGTGCACACGATTAGTGGCGCACGGCCGGTGGTCGTGCGCACTAGAACAAGTGATCGTGCGCAGTGTTCCTGTGCAGAATTGCACCGGAAACACTTGCACGCCTCCTATTCCAACACAAACACAGATCTAGCCACTGAAAGTGGCACTTAACAACATATGAATACTACTAAAGATAATACACACGAAAACACACCAAAGTGGGCCTAAATGTGCACCTAGCATGGGTTATCAAATATAGACTATAATAAGGCTAAAGTGCGTGATATTGACAAAATAACGGCCCGGATGAGTCCATAAATGTATATATGATCAGGACTCATCACACCCCCAGACTTAACTGTTTGCGCGTCCCGAGCAAACGAATACGGTGGAATGTGAAAACGAATAATTAACATAGAGAATTACACAAAGGAGTACGGTGCGAAGTAACATACGCATGCGAGTAGAAATTCTAGTAGAAAGAGATTCTAACTATGCTAACTAATTTACGTAAGTATTAAAGCGTAAGTAGAGATTTAATTATACTCAGTTGGTAAATTATGAAGAATTTGGCGATCATGCCCGGTATGAAAGCGACGAGACACTGAGGCGGGTGTTGCACAAGATCGGGGCTTAGGAATAACTCCGCTGAAATCCATCAACGTCGTGAACCATACGCTTGCCCGGTCACACTCTCACCACGGCGCTAGCAAACTCACAAATCAAATCAGTAGGACTTATAGGATTAAAACGGGGCTTAGGTTACGGTATGATATTCAAAGTTAAACACGATGGCTGCGCAACCCAAGTGAGCTATCGGAACGCTGCACCCCACAAACCACAAACTACGCTCGTGTGACACACCCCCAGACTTATCATGAAAACCAGGTGTGCACACGGCCTACTTCACAAACACCAACAGATTTTCTGTTTTTAGCTCGGGAGGATTTTTTTTTTTTTTTTAAAATACTCTTTTTTTTTCTTTTACATATTTCACTTCTTTTGTGTAACCCCCGGTTGGTTCAAAATCAGCGGATGGACATTATTTTCCCATCATAACACAACGATTCCACACTCCACACAAGTTTAGAATTATGAGCGCAGTTAAAAACGTTTTGGTTGCGGGAGTAGGATAGGCTCCAGGCTTTGGTGGATGAAGAGGAGCTGAACAAAGGATTGGTAGGCACAAAATTGGCTTGCAAAGGGAATGAAATGGACATGGAATAACAAGGCTCAAACTAGCCAAAGGGTGGCCTACATCATGCTTGACTCAACGAGTAGCTCTCACCCATGCTTCGAGAGTCGCTTGGGGCAAGTTCTTAGCCCACGAGAAAGATAAACATTCCTTCCGACTCGAGCAACACACGACTAGCAATCGTGCACACACAATACCGGGTTATCGTCAATTTCATACAAATTCAGCATTTGAGTATACTAAATCTAAATTTACGCAGAAATACTAAATATAAATTAGATGCATAAAGAAAATCTAGTTCTACTCAAATTCTACCATAACATGCGACGTGACTAGTACACTACATGAGTCGACATCGTGCTCCAAATAATAATTCCTATGTTAACAAACTATTTCACATTCCAACCAAACTAATTTTAAACGGAACAACACAAAAAGACAAGCACGCACTCAAGTGGGTGAAGTGGTGTGTAAGGAATGCAACAATGATAATGATAATGAAAAATAAAAAGCAACCTTCTAGTATGCAATGCAGCTCGTGCACAGTGGATAATAACAACCGCTCCCCCAGACTTAAGCTAAACACGATATCTAGAAATTTGAAGCTGAAAGAGGGGAGGAAGTGTTACCCAATGCTCAGAAATGAGCATACCAGACGATTGGCGTTTAAGATCAAGAACAGTCCGCAACGTCCGCCATCATGAGAAACAAAGGCCACCTGAAAGTTATACGCTAGAGCAACAAAAATAGTGAAAACTGAACTAAACATGTGAGAGCACAAAAAGAAAAAAATCAAGAAATCTAAGTTATCACTCATGGGAGTGAACTTGTTCCTGCCATTAATATTGAGCACTCGCACACAAAATAAGGGAACAGAAAAAACTGAATAAATAAACTATGCCCAGAAGAGCACTCCACAAGCAAAATGTTATTATTACAATTAATAAAAGATAAGGAGTTCAAACGACTCAACAAAAGAAACTAAACAGAAAACAAGGCTTAGAATATCTCGCATGCAGGGGGGGGGGGGGAGATCACTCGTCGTCGCTGTCGCTATCTAACACCACAACGGACGGCGACCATCTGGAAGATGATGCGGCCCGACCCGGAGGTGGGGGAATATTTAGCCCTCCCCGCAATGCCTGCTGATAGACGAAATCCGTAAGCCAGTACTGGTTTGCCTCCAAATCGGAGAGGCGCCGATCGAGACTTGGCACCTCCGGGCTCTAGAAGAACTGCCCTCTTCCTTGGCTCTCCGCTCCTGCTGAAATGAATGCCTTTGCGGCTGCAGAAGGGCTACCTCGCGGTGAGTATTTGGCGGCTCAGCCGGCTCTCCGTGCTCCTCGTCGCCTTGCCTCTCCCTAGGCGCATCTCCCGGCATCACGACCACAAAGTGTCTACTACTCTTCTTCCCCACGACCCGTAATAGATGGAAACTCACCATGGTGGCCCACGTGATGAATGAGGGTGCAGTCACCTGCACCATCGGAGGCAGATGACTCCAGATCCCCAAGCTTTTGGCAATGCGGGTGATATAGTAGGCACCACCAATGGCGCCTGTGAGACCGTAGGTAGCCTCATGATGGAAGAAGAAGGCCAACATGTAGCCGAGATGCAAGGGCTGCCAAAATTCCATACTATAGAGGGAGATCAGATCCTGCCACCCCACTACATTCTGACTAAGGGCACGGGCGACAAGAGAGTGGCTAAGGACGTGCTGCAGGTATCGGAGAGTAGGCGCGACGATCCATGTGGATTTGCTTTTTCTGGCCACATATTCTTCATCACGACCCGTGAGGGCACACCACGCGGCACGCGGGGTAACACCATCAGGGAAGGAGACATCCAAATCCAGAAAAGGGACCGTCGTGGCCTCGGCTTCGGTGTAAAATCCAGCGTGCACCGCCAACTCGGATAAGGAGAGAGTGAAAACCTTGCCCAAAATTCGGAAAGAGCACTTTCCCGGACGTTGACCGGAGGGCAACACTTCCCACTCAAACGTAGCAAGAAATTCCAAGGTGAGCTCCCGGTAGCCGAGGTCATTGCACTCGAACACCCCGCTCCAATGATCAAAATAATAGCGCTGGCGGACGGCCTCCCCCAACTCCCCATTGTCGCCGATAGAGTTCAACTCGTTCCAATCCACGAGACGCTGTGATAGGAATGGCTTCTCCTTAAGAGAATTGAATCGCCGCGTATGCGAATCCTTAGAAAAAGTCGCCATCCTAGCGAGGATCTGAGCAGGAGAGGCGGAAGAGCGGCCGGAGCGTTGGTAGACCTTTTGACGATCTCTGGAGCTCATGGCGGCAGGAGGGCAAAGAAAGGAGGAGAAATAGGGAAAGGGCTCACCGGAAGGGAAGGAGGCGCACGATCGGCGGCAAGCAGGCAGAAACGGCGCACGGACGTCGGCGAACGAGAACCCTAGATCGTGCGCGAAAGGCTCGGGCAGACGGGCTTTTTATAAAAATCTGGGCCGATCGCACGACCAGTGGTCGTGCGCGATAAGTAGTGCGCACGATCAGTGATCGTGCGCTTTAGGAATTTTTTAGCGGCCAACATTTTAGTAAAAACTCCATTCACTATGCAGTTTACGCACAAACAGGAGTCAGCACACGCAGCGAGACATTCATAGCCTTAACAAAAACTCAACTAAACCAAACAAAATAAAGTTTCAGGAAAAATAAAGCACCTGTGAAGACTCAACCTGCACCGGCTCAGATGACGAAAGGGGGTCAGGAAATAAAAGAGACGAAAGACGTAAATGATCAAACATCGGGGGAGCGGTCCCGGTCTCACTCCCATCAGGTTGGGGAAGCAAAATAATGCTTGCATTGTCATCAATGCTACAAGGCTCGGCGGGATCAACGGTGGCCAAGCTTAGGATTTGGACTTCCTCCACCGGTGCTAAGGGAGACTCATCTTCACCTAGAAGGTTGTCCTCCTCCATAGGAATAGGCACAACACTCTGATCAACCGCCTCCTCTTGTGACACCTCATCGACAATGTCGTCGGAGACGAGTGTAGTGTGCACAACAGCGGGAAGAATCAAATCCACTAGAAGTGGTGGATGCACTGGGAGAATAGACTCAGCAATGTCGGTGCCCAAATCAGCCACACATCTGGTGACTGTGTCAACGCCATACCCTTCAAGATGTGAAGGTGGCAATGACACAAAACCGGATGTTGAAGGTGTGCCGCCAGAGTTAGGATTCGGGACGATCCGGATATCCGGCTCGTCATCTTCATCCAATTGGCGATGAAAAACAGCACAATCCTTCAGGGCATGATCTGTGCTCCGACAAAACTGGCACTGCCTAGCGGGCTTCTTTGGCACAGCGGGGGTTGGAGCCGAAAAGAAGTATGACGGTAAAGGCTCAGCAGAGTAGCCATAAGACTTACGCGCACCATATGAAGTACCAGATGAAGTCGGTGTTCCATATGCTGGGCTGCAGGAACTATGCCTACTATTCTCCGTAGGGCATTCATCACTAGAGTGAGAAGTATCTCTACACCAACGGCAACGAATATTGAGATGTGCCCACATAGTGTAAAAATAATACGATTCAAGATAAGAATGCTATTATGCAGACACTATACCAAACAGAAATTACCAAAGCAACCTAATATTAAATAAGAAAGCGGAATAAAAAGAACAGAAATAAAATTTAAAGGATGCAATTTACAAATGAAAGGGCTTCTCTCTCAGATTCTCCCTCTCCAGAAAACTCACACGACTGTGTTCCCCGGCAACGGCGCCAAAAACTTGATGCGATAGTTTCGGCAAGTGCACCGGTCGCGCAAGTAATAATAATGGGGAAAATCCCCGAGTGTCGGTCTCTTGAGGAACACAGTAAGGTGGAGTTAGGTTTCGAGGAAGGACTTGAGATCGAAGTCCTTAGTCGATGCTACAATGAATGGGTGGTTTGGTTTGCAAGTAATTAAATAAAATACTATGCCTACTCCTATGCAATGCCGCTATGCAATGCTTCGATTGGCGGGATGGAGACTAGGCAGGCCTTGAGCGCGCTGCGTCGAAAGGGCGGATGGGCGAGAAGGCTGACGAATTGAGGGTCGCAAACACCTCTTCAACAAGCACGCCACTAGCAATTGCTAGTGCGGCACCGGACATGGTAATGGAGTGGAAAATCGATCGGGGCGCACCTCATTAACACAAATGAACAAAATGATTTCATAATCATGAAATAAGCAATCTTAAACATCATTCATAGCGTTCATCATCGATATAAAGAGAATACAACACTATAACCACATAAGTAGAGGGAAAAGGGCGAGAGATACGACCGAATCCGGAGTCTCGTTGTAGATTCACGGTAGGAAGCACCAGGTTGTCAATCCGCGTCCTAACTCGGTCCCAACTGCGTCCGGGGTAGAGGAGGGCTGTCACACCTCCCAATGAACCCGTCTTCTCCAGCGATTTACCATCCGGCCACGTCTCAAGCGAAGAACCTTTCCATTAGCGATCAAAGTGAGTGTAGGAACCCTTCTTTCAAGCCCTTGGATGATGGAGGAGGCCTAGGGGATGAAATCCCTCTGAAAACGGCGTAAACGGCGGACGGAACGGAGCCAAATTGCGTCCCCCCGACCTAATTCGCGATCAGGTCATTATATAGGCGCGGAATTAAACAGTGCGCACGGTCAGTGGTGCACGACCAGTGGTCGTGCGCACTAGAGTTCGGTGATCGTGCGCGCTGCCTGGACGGAACCTGCAAAGACAGAAATTATGAAATAAAATGTTCGCACGACCAGTGGCGCACGACCGGTGGTCGTGCGCACTAGCGTCGGTGGTTGTGCGCAATAGATGAAACAGAACTCATAAAATTACTGGTGAGTGCGCACGAGCAGCGACGCACGACCGGTGGTCGTGCGCACTGGAGACGATGATCGTGCGCACTACAGCAGACAGAACTCAAGAATTTAATGGTCAATGCGCACGAGCAGTGGCGCACGACCGATGGTCGTGCGCACTGGAGTCGATGGTCGTGCGCACTGCACCAGACAGAACTCGTGAAAAAGGGTTAAGTGCGCACGATTAGTGGCGCACGGCCGGTGGTCGTGCGCACTAGAACAAGTGATCGTGCGCAGTGTTCCTGTGCAGAATTGCACCGGAAACACTTGCACGCCTCCTATTCCAGCACAAACACAGATCTAGCCACTGAAAGTGGCACTTAACAACATATGAATACTACTAAAGATAATACACACGAAAACACACCAAAGTGGGCCTAAATGTGCACCTAGCATGGGTTATCAAATATAGACTATAATAAGGCTAAAGTGCGTGATATTGACAAAATAACGGCCCGGATGAGTCCATAAATGTATATATGATCAGGACTCATCACTAATCTATGCAAAATATCTAATCCTACTACAAAAGATATTTTACTAACTGCATCAAGAATACATAATGTCTATATAGTTTCTTTTCACGATCTTTCTAAATCATCTATAAAACGTTTTATCACTAAAAATGATGAATTAGAACTTTGGCATAGAAGGCTAGGGCATGCTAGCACAAAGCTCATTGTAAAACTTGCTAAAAGTGATTTAATTAGAGGATTGCCTAGGTTAAATGGAACTTTACCTTCACTTTATTCACCATGTCAAAAAGGTAAATTTTCTAGATTCTCTTTCAAAAGTAAAAATTTCATTTCTACTACAAGACCCTTGCAAATAATTCATATGGATCTTTTTGGTCCCGTTAGCACTGCAAGTCTTGGTGGTAGATTATATACATATGTTTTAATAGATGATTTTTCAAGATATTGTTGGACATTATTTCTCTCCAAATCCGATGCGTTTTGCGAATTTGCAAAATTATGTACTCGTATTCAAAATGAAAGTGATTTAAAAATTAAATGCATTCGCTCGGATCATGGAGGAGAATTTGAAAATGAAAAATTTACATCCTTTTGTGATATGTTAGGCATTAAACATGAGTTCTCCGCACCACACACACCAAAACAAAATGGTGTTGTAGAAAGAAAGAATAGGACACTTCAAGAACTAGCACGCACTATGCTATGTGAATATAAATTACCTAAGTCTTTTTGAGCCGAAGTCGTAAATACATCATGTTATGTTATGAATAGAATCATGCTTCGCCCATCTCTTAATCTCACACCATATGAACTTTATTTTTAAAAGAAGCCTAATATATCTTATTTCAAAGTTTTGGTTGTAAATGTTTTATTTTGAATACAAAATATAGCTTAGGAAAGTTTGACGAAAAATGTGATGAAGGAACTTTTCTTGGGTACTCTTCAACTAGTAAAGCTTATAGAATTTTTAATAAAAGAACTAGTAGAGTTGAAGAGTCGATAAATGTGAAATTTGATGAGTTTGTTCCTTGTGTAGAAAAACTTTCCGCAGGCAATGAGGATGATCTCTTACAACCTTTGGAGCATGGTGATGAGGAACCTTCCAAGAAAGAAAAAGAGGAAGCCAAGGAAGATGTCTATGTGCCTCCAAGTACCTTGCAATTTACAAAGGATCACCCATGGGAACTTATAATTGGCGAACCATCTATTGGGGTAAGAACTCGCTCTTCTCTTTATGAATCTTATTCAAATATTTATTTTGTTTCCGAAATTGAACCAAAAACTGTTTCTACCGCTTTAAATGATGAATTTTGGTTTTTGGCTATGAATGAAGAGTTAGAACAATTTGAGCGACATAATGTTTAGAAATTAGTGGAAAGACCATCTAGTCATCCGGTTGTAGGTGTAAAGTGGATCTTTAAAAATAAATTAGATGGTGAGTCTAGAATCACTAGGAATAAGGCATGCTTAGTAGCACAAGGATATTCACAAATCGAGGGGATAGATTTTGATGAAACTTTTGCACCCGTTGCTAGGTTGGAATCTATTAGAATTTTTCTAGAATTTGCAAGCTTTAAAAGAATAAAACTATTTCAAATGGATATAAAAAGTGTTTTTCTCAACGGGTTTGTAAAAGAAGAAGTTTATGTTGAACAACCCCCCAGTTTTATTAATAAAAATTTCCCAATCATGTTTATAAACTAGAAAAAGCACTTTATGGTTTAAAACAAGCGCCCCGTGCATGGTATGAAAGACTTACATCATTTTTATTAAAGCATGGTTATATTATGGGAAGTGCCGATAATACTCTCTTCATTAAGCATAATAATGATGATTTAATTATTTTGCAAATATATGTTGATGATATAATCTTTGGATCTACTAATGAAGAGTTCGGTAATGAAGTTATTAAAGTGATGAAAAATGAATTTGAAATGAGTCTAGTAGGAGAACTTTCTTATTTTCTTGGTTTTCAAATATCACAAAGAAATGATGGTATTTTTATATGTCAAACCAAATATGTCTATGATATGCTTAAATGCTTTGGATTTGAAAACCTTAAACATGCTTCTACACCAATGAGTGCATCACTTAAATTAGGAAAAGATGAATCGGGAATTTTAATTGATCAAACCTTATATAGAGGTATGATAGGATCCCTACTTTATCTTAGTGCAACTAGCCCCGATATTATGTTTGCCGTATGCTTATGTGCTCGATTTCAAGCCAATCCAAAAGAATCTCACTTAAAAGCGGTAAAATGAATTTTTAGATATCTAATTGGATCATCTAGATTAGGATTATGGTACCCGCAAAATAATTCATTCACTCTTCACGTCTATTCTGATTCGGACTATGCCGAATGCTCACTTGATAGAAAAAGCACTAGCGGTACTTGCCACTTTCTAGGATCTTCTTTAGTTGCATGGTCTAGTAGGAAACAAAATTCGGTTGCACTCTCCACCACGGAGGCCGAATACATTGCACTAGGGAGTTGTTGTACACAAGCACTATGGATGTGCCAATCTTTAGAGGACTTTGGTTTTCATCTAAAACATATAAAATTAAATTGTGACAACAAGAGTGCCATTGATCTTACAAATAATCCGGTACACCATTCTAGATCCAAACATATATATGCACGTCATCATTTCATAAGGGATCACATTAAGAAAGAAAATATTAGAATAAGTTTCATTGGCACGGACTCTCAACTTGCTGATATATTTACTAAACCTCTTCCTGATGCAAGGTTTCAAATGTTAAGGTTAGAATTAGGAGTCTTAGACATCTTAGGATGAATAATATGTAAAACGCTAATGTTTTATGCAATTTGAGCAATCAAGACATCTCTGAAAATTACAAAATTTCTACATAAGACTACTCTTAAGACCCATAATCAATATCAAAAAAACAGAATTTTAAAATCTTCAATATTTCACATACTGTCTCCCGCGCTAGCGCTAGCGCCGACGCTAGCGTGAGTATTTGAATTTTGTGATTTTCAAAATTTCTAAAAATCTACAAAAATATTTTAGTTCATATTTACTACTTTAAATTTTGTACTTGTTTGTTATTTTTGTTTTATTTATTTTATGAAAAATCAACTACAAAACTTCAAAATTCAAAAATACAAAAATATGTTTTTGTGTTGTTTCTGTTTTTCTTTCATTAAAAATTTTCAAAATAATAAAAATACTGTATGATCTTTATTGTCAATATCAAGCATGTATGAATTCTATTATTTAGAATTATCTACAATGTTAAAACTTGTTTCTTCATATTACTATGAACATTGTTTTGTTTATCATGCTTTGATATATCTATTTATAGTGCATCAATTGTATTTAAAAATATGTGTAGAACCAAGCTTAGCATGCCTCTAAGTATGAGTAAATGTATTGTGATTGATAATGAAACTCTTACACTCACTTATGTTTGGTAATGTACATATGTGTTAAAATCTAAAAATGCTTGCTTGTGTATTGTAATTGTACAATGAATTAAAATTTGCATAAGTTTATTATCTACACTACATTTGAATTGCACTTAAAAATTAAGAAAAGTGGTTTTAAATAAATTTATGTTGGGTTTGCAAAACAAGTGTATTCGGAGAATGTTGTCTCACAAAAGTGAACAAAAAATAGACAAATATAACTCCACCAAGCACTACTTGAACCTCCTGATAAGTCTTCATAAGCATTGTGAGGTTGAGCACCTTGGAAAGAATAGTAAAGTGTCTTGTGCAAACCTTTATTAGTACACCACTTTTTATAAAAATATGTGCATTAAAAGTGTGTGAAAGTTAATATACTTGTGTTTTATTGTGCACTTTATTCTACATATGTCTTGAATTTTGTGATTTAAATCAATTGTTAACATTGCTCAAAATACACTTATGTGCACATCATTATCTTTCATAACACTTCTTCTCATAAGTATTGGATTCTAATGCTTTATCTATACTACTACTTATATAAGAAATGCATTAGATAACCTTGCATGATCTCTACAATGTTTGGTATCTCTTAAACTTGAAATTAAGAAACATTGTAGTATAATTTATTTTATGTTCATTTCATGCTTGGTATCTTTATGAAAAACTTTGAGATTTCAAAAAGGTTAAATCATCTTTACATTTTGAACTTAAACTAATATTTATATTTATGTTTCTCATGCTTACAAAAAGATGTCACTTATTATCTTCCGCTTGCTTACAACTCTTATCTTTTTTTTTTGAAATCTCTTATATACTATGCTTAAACTCCTTATAATTATCTATATTACAAAAGCTCGATCATGATTTATTTTTTATAAAGAATGCCTCCTTACTACCCTCACCCCACCTTCTTTTGATAATACCAAAAGGGGGAGATTAATTGAAGAAATCTAGAAGATTAAGGGGAGACTAATTCTTGTAATTTAGGGGAAGTAAAACATAAATTGCATTTATGTAGGCGAGCATTAAGATAGGGGGAGTATGCATATTCTCATGCTTATCATATACTATAGTTGCACTTTTATCTCGCTTATCATATACCATAAATGCCTTTGTTGATTTCTTGCTAAGAGGATCTGTTATTATCAAAAGGGGGAGATTGTTGGACATGTGTGTCACATCCCTTTGTTTAAGAATAACAAATCCTAAATTGTATTTGATCTTGCTTATCGTGCATTTATAATGTGCAGGAACTATAGGTGCAATACTCCACAGGTAGAAAGCAACTTCAAGTCAAATTCTTTGAAGAAGGGATACCGCCAGCACTAGCAATACAGTCTGGCGCTAGCGCTACCGCAGGCGCTAGCGCTACCTCCGAAGGACGATCGCTACATCCGAAGGACGATCGCTTCGACCTTGCTCATACTACAGCGATCCTTCATCTCCAACTTTAGAAGATCTAATATAGGGAGTTTTTATTGTTGTTATCATTATTTCTATTTTATTCCATTTTGTAACCGTATAGAGAATTCGCCTTGTGTTGGCGACTAGGTCCTTGCGTACTTATGGGGTAATTCGCCGCGTGAGTTGGTGACTAGGTCTAGGGGATTAGATCTAGGGGGTGCTCGAGGCCATATCCGGGGTTAGGATTGGCTAGAGTGGCTTGAGGCCATATTCGGGGAAGGATAGGCTAAAGCCAACCGGTTTATGGGGATACAAGTCGGTATAGAAATGGAAAAGATATTTACATTTGTACGCCTTCGATTTCTAGAGTTATTGAAATCAAGTATTTGTAAACACTTTTAAATATATAAATCATGTCTCTATTTGTGTTTACTTGATTTCTCTCTTTTGGCATAATCTCTACTATATTGGTTACTAAGCTTTCAATTCGAATCACTTTATCTAAATTGTTTATTTTAATCTTTTTTATCATAAAACAATTTAGCACTTGTTTCTAAATTCTAAAATTGCAAATTACAATATTCTCTTCCTTTAGCCAAATTGGTATTTTGCTCTCTCTTACTAAAAATAATTTAGTCATTTTCATAAAATTATAAAAAGAATTTTTATTCCCTTATTCACCCCCCTCTAAGGGCGCATATCGATCCAACAGGTACTCTGCATATGCTAATATCTCCTCGATCAAGAATCTCTCGAATGAGATGGAATCGCCGAAGTATGTGCTTGGAGCGCTGATGAGATCTAGGTTCCTTAGCTTGGGCAATTGCACCATTGTTGTCACAGTAGAGAACTACGAGATCAACAATGTTAGGAACTACATCTAGCTCGCCGATGAATTTCCTAATCCATAGAGACTCCTTTGCCGCATTTGTTGCAGCAATATACTCAGCTTCTATCGTAGAATCGTCAACTATCTCTTGCTTAGAACTCTTCCAGCTTACAACTCCTCCATTCAGGAAAATACAAAACCTGATTGAGACTTTGAGTCGTCCCTATCAGTCTGGAAGCTAGCATCTGTGCAACCCTTTACGATGAGCTCTTCCTCTCCAAAAACACCAAGAATACATCCTTAGTCCTTCTCAAGTACTTTAGGATATTCTTGATGACTGTCCAGTGACTATCACCAGGATCAGACTGATATCTACTTATCATGCTCAAAGCATAGGAGACATTGGGTCGACTACATAACATTGCATACATGATTGATCCAATTGTCGAGGCATATGGAATCAACTTCATGCGGTCCTTATCTTCCAAAGATTTAGGACACTTGTCCTTAGAGAGATTTACACCATGAGACATGGGTAAGTATCCCTTCTTGGACTAAAGCATGCTGAACCATTTCAGCACCTTATCAATGTATGTACTTTGGGTCAAACCAAGCAACTTCTTCGATCTATCTCTATTGATCTTAATACCAAGTATATAAGTTGCTTCGCCTAAGTATTTCATAGAAAAGCAGTTCTCTAGGTTGTTCTTAACAACTTGTAGGGTCGGAATGTAATTCCCGATCAATAGTATGTCATCTACATACAGTATCAGGAAGACAACTATGCTCCCACTAATTCTCTTATAAACACATGGCTCATCTTCATTTTTGATGAAACCAAATTCTTTGATTTTCTCATCAAAACCGAGATTCCAACTTCGAGAAGCTTGTTTCAATCCATAAATGGATCGATTCAACTTGCATATTTTAGTGGCTTCATTTGGAGATTCAAAACCCTCGGGATGTGTCATATACACTTCCTCAAGGAGGTTTCCATTTAGGAAAGTCATTTTGACATCCATTTGCCAGATCTCATAGTCATAATACACAGCAACAACAAGCAGGATTCTGATGGACTTAACCATAGCTACAGGGGAAAAAGTTTCATCATAGTCAATACCATGAATTTGCTTGAAACCTTAGCCACTAATCGCCCTTTGAATGCGTGTACATTCCCATTCATGTCGGTCTTCTTCTTGAAGACCCACTTGCACCCTATGTGTCGTACCCCTTCAGGTGGTTCCACCAAGGTCCAAACTTGGTTTGCATACATGGAGTCCATTTCAGATTTCATGGCGTCAAGCCACTTCTCAGAGTCTGGTCCATTCATAGCCTCTTGGTAGGTTGCAGGCTCATCATCATGATCCATTAGCAACACATTGCCTATTTGAGACATGAGAAATCCATATCTCTCAGGCTCAAATCTTGGTCTACCAGATCTACGTAGGACCTGTGTTTCTTGAGCAGGCTCTCTAGCTACAACTATTTGTAATCCTTGCTCAAGTTCTAATTCAGGTTTGCTTTCAATCTGTGGTTCTTGAACTTCTTCAAGTTCTACCTTTGCAGTCTTTCTGGATAAGAACTCTTTCTCCAAAAAGACGCCAATCCTTGCAACAAACACTTTACCCTCAGACGGCAGGTATAAGTAGTATTCTTTGGTCTCCCTAGGATACCCCACTAGATAACACTTATCCAATTTGGGTTCCAGCTTGTCAGACATTTGACGTCGTACATATGCCTCACAACCCCAAATTTTAATGAAAGACATACTGGGATGCTTCCCAGTCCATATCTCATATGGTGTCTTTAGAACCATTTTCGTTGGAGCACGATTTAAAGTGAAAGCAACAGTCTCTAGAGAAAATCCCCAAAAGGAAATAGGTAGATCTGCATGACTCATCATCGATTGCACCATGTATAACAAGGTATGATTCCTCCTCTCAGAAACACCATTGTGACGTGGTGTTCTAGGTGGAGTGAGTTGTGATACAATACCACACTCTCTTAGATGATCATGAAACTCGTGACTAAGGTATTCGCCACCTCGATCAGATCAGAGTGCCGTAATCCTTTTTCCCAGTTGGTTCTCTACTTCATTCTTAGACTCTTTGAACTTTTCAAAGGTTTCAGATTTACACTTCATAAGATATATATATCCTTATCTACTGAAATCATCAGTAAATGTAACGAAGTAGTAGTACCCACCTCTATCCATAAAACTCATGGGTCCACACACATCACTATGTATGATTCCAAAAAGATCATCTGCCCTCTCACTACAACTAGTGAAAGGGGCCTTTGTCATCTTGCCTAATAAACATGACTCGCATCTCTCAAATGATTCATAATCAAATGAGTCAAATAGTCCATCTTTATGGATCTTGGATATGCATTTCTCATTTATATGGCCTAGACGACAGTGCCAGAGATATGTAGGATTAGAGTCATCAGTTTTTAGTTGTTTGGTATTTTCTATGTTATAGATGGATGATTTATGTTCAAAACATACAAACCATTAAACATTTGAGCAACGCCATAACAAACATCATTCTTAAAGATAGAACAACAATTGTTCTTGATAATAAAAGAAAAAACATTCATGTCTAAACATGAAATAGAAATGATGTTTCTAGTTATAGTAGGAACAAAATAACAATTATCAAGTTCTAAAATAAGCCCAATGGGCAAAGAAAGACGGTACAATCCCACGGCAACAACAACAACTTTTGCTTCATTTCCAATGCGCAGGTCCACCTCTCCTTTACACAACAGTCTTCTCCTTGTCAGTTCCTACACATTCGTACAAATGTGAGAACCACATCCGGTATCCAATACCCAAGATGAAGGAGTAGACATGTTAATTTCTATAACAAAAATACCTGAAGTGGAAGTCACACTTCCTTTCTTCTTCAGATCCTCGATGTAGAGGGGGCAGTTCCTCCTCCAATGCCCTGCCTTACCACAGTGGTGGCAATTCCCTTCTTTAGCTTATCCCTTCTTTTTTAGTGTAGAAGACTTGGGATCAAGGCAAGACTTAGGTCCCACTTTAGTCTTCCTGAATCCCTTGACATTGCCCTTGCTTTTATGCACCATCAATATGGGGCTAGCAGGCTTGGTCCTCTTCATGTTGTTCTCGGCAGTTCTTAACATGCCTAGGAGCTCGGGCAGTGTCTTATCTATCTCATTAATGTTGTAGTTCAAAACAAACTTCTCGTAACTGTCCAGCAACGATTGCAGGATCAGATCAGTAGCAAACTCTTGGCTTAAAGGAAACCCCAGTCTCTGAAGGTTCTCAATGTATCCAATCATTTTGAGTACATAAGTTCCCACTGGGGCTCTAGCTCCCATTTTACACTAAAATAAAGCCTTAGTGATGTCGAACCTCTCTTGTCGAGCCTGCCCTTGGAACATTTTCTTCAGGTGCTCGATAATCTCAAAACCACACATGGTCTCATATTGCTTCTGAAGATCAGAGTTCATGGTAGCAAGCATGAGGCATTCGACATCTAGGTATTCTTCTTGATACTTCTTATAAGCATATTTGTCAGCTCGGGACGAATTCCCAGTCGGCACTGGGGGGATCCTCTTCCAATATATGGAGCTTACGCTCTTGCCTGAGAACAATTCTCAAGTTTCTATACCAGTAAAGGAAGTTAGTCTCATTGAGCTTGCCCTTCTCAAGGATAGCTCTCAGGGAAAAGGTGGAGTGAGATCCACTTGACATGGAAGTTCTACAAAATTATGCAAATTTAATTTCAGTATTATATTTCAAAATACGTTTTATTTAATAAGGACTTTTATTAAATACTCCCACTATTTTATTCAAATTGATAACCCTTAATATCAATTCGGAGAGGTTAAGCGTGCTACTCTCTTAGTGGACAAGATCCGTATTTCACCAACACAATGAGTCCGCTTTGGCGTTCCTCTCACAATGCAGTTATTTAGGTAGATAACACTTGTCAATTGCATCAATATGCAACTCTTGTACAGTTGGTGAATAACTCTTTATTCGCATCCATCATATGGTGCATGCCAACCCTATGCCTCTAGGCACTCAACCTTTGAGATCACCTAGTTAAGCTGGACCTGATGTCGATAGTGGGATATCACAATTATCCGCTCACACCCTTACTAAGATAGATTAATGCACCTTGCTTTTTCAAGCCCACACTTCATCGATCGAGGTAGGAAGGGTGTCATCCATCGGAAGACATCCGAATACTTAATATTGGATAAGGGATTTTTATGATAATTGATTAACAATTAATCAATGTGCACATACACAAAATTACAACATTCACAAACCAAATACATCCAAGATGTGCACAAAAATAAAATTATCAACACTTTGATAAAAGGGGCTAAATCTAAGCATTTAGAACACTTCTAAACCTCCTGATTTACATGCATTGGCTACAGGCAAAAACAACTCCACTTATACAGTAGACAAGCTCGTCTCTTAGTGTCAGATTCAAAGTCTAAGACACTTGGTTTCACAAACCAATTTGAGGGACGGTTACTGCAAAGGAGAAACGATTCCTGAAATAATGAAATAACAGCGCAATCACATGCATTCCTTGCGGGGTTCCAAGGGGAAGTGTCCCTGGCGGTGGTCTCGCTGACCGATCAACAAGCAGGGTCAAGGGTCAGCGCCCCTGCTGGGTGCTGGGCAGAGCCCCGACGAAAATTTCGAAAAACCACCACAAGAAACCACTCAGAAAATACATCAAAATGATGTACCAGGAAGAAATCCATATATTTTTAGAACATTTCTAAACCTCTGATTTACACGCACTGGATCGCGAACCTCCCTCTGATACCACTGTTGGGTTTTCTATAACGACACATTAGACATGTGCGGCGGAAAGAAAGAAACAAGAACAACCTGAAATAGTTTTGGATCTTGCGATTTCATAGTTCTAGAAATAAAATATTGCAACGCATTGCAATATACCTGAAAGGGATTGAGTTAACACTCAACCAAGATGCTCCAAAGTCTGACCCCAAAAACCAAACTCTGAGTTCTAAGTACTGAAATGGATCAGCACCTCTATAGGAATGCACACAGTGAAGGAGAACCCCACGACTCTTGTCCAATAAAAGCTGGGATGGAGTAAGAATGCCCTTTGCGTCTCCCACGAACTGCTAGATCCGACGACAGGGAGCGGCGGCGGCGATCTCGCGGAATATTGAGACCTATGCGGAACTCTTCCGCCTTTTTGTCCCTGATTGTTTTCCAAAGGATTATCTATCTAGGAAACCTAATAGTTTCCCGTTTTATACTTAAGGCATAAAACACATTATCCGCAGACCAGAAACTTAATTGGAGTTCAACACGTGTTGTCAAAACAATTCGACGCAACGCCGAGTACAAAAATTATGTCGAGACAATCTCGCCGCAACATCGAGTACACTATGTTGAGACATTCTTGATGCAGCGTCGAATATAACCTATCTGTCGAGATAATTCGACGCAATATAAAGTCCAAGACTTGCGTCGAGACAATCTTGACGCAACGTTGAGTACACTGCGTCAAGACATTCTCGATGCAACGTTGAGTACAAGAATTGTGTCGAGATAATCTCGACGCAACACCGAGTACATCACGTCGAGACAATCTTGATGCGACGTCGAGTACAATTCGACGCAACTCCAATCAGCAATAGGATTGGTCCTCGACTCATATTCAATATGAGTAAGAACAACACAATCCTTCATCCAACTTCTCCAACACTTTTATGTGCGACCCTATAGGCTCATATTGCGTTGGTGATGGTGCAAATCTCGCGCACCGCTATAGGCGGTAGCTCGATTGCGACACAAAACGGCAATGTACCGATCGTTCAAGTAATATAAAACGAGGAGTAATCCCCGAGTATCGAATCTCTCAAGGAACACAGTAAGGTGGAGATTATTATCGAGGAAGGACTTGAGATTGAAGTCCTTTCGAGCAGATGGATGCGGAAATGGGGGATTTGGTTTGCGAATAATAAAATAAAATATTACAACTACTCCTATGCAATGCCGCTATGCAATGCTTCGCTTGGCGGAATGGAGACTAGGCAGGCCTTGAGCGCGCTGCGTCGCAAGGGCGGATGGACGAGTAGGCAAACGGAATCGAACTATGCAGGACTTAAGCGCGCTGCTTCGTAGGGCAAGTGGATTACACGGGCCGCTATGCCATGCTTCGCTAGGCGGATGGACAAGTAGGCTAACGGAATCGAACTATGCAGGCCTTGAGCGCGCTGCTTCGTAGGGCGAGTGGATTACACGGTCCGCTATGCCACGCTTCGCTAGGCGGATGGACGAGTAGGCTAACAGAATGAGGGTCGCAAGCACCTCTTCGACAAGCACGCCACTAGCAATTGCTAGTGCGGCACCGAACACGATGGTGGTATGGAGGATGGAATGGGGCGCTCCTCAAATCACATAAACCACAAAAGTATTTCACAAAGAAATGAAATATATAGAAATACAAGCAAGTTTAAGTGCTACTTCATCTTAATACATAGATCTAACTACATACACACATCAATAAGAGAAGAATAAGGCAAGAAATCGACCGAATCTGAAGGCTCGTTGTAGATTCACGGTTGGAATCGCCGGGTTGTCAATCCGCATCCAAGCTCGGTCCGCAACTACGTCCAGGGTAGAGAGAGCTGTCACTACTCTCCAATGAGCCCATCTTCTTCGTGTCACGATCCGGTAGAGGTTGCAAACTTCCTCTTGCTTGATGGCGATGGTGGCTAGACCTTCCTTTGATGCGATAGGATGAAGGAGGAGGCCGAGAGGAAGATCCGGCTCAAGAATGGCGTAGAGAACAAGCCCGGAGCACCTCCCGATGGTGGGCGGCGATGGAGGGGCGAAATCGGGCGCTCTGGAGCAGGAAACGGCGGACTG
The DNA here is from genome assembly GCA_033032865.1 of Dactylorhiza incarnata. Taxonomy (NCBI): domain Eukaryota; kingdom Viridiplantae; phylum Streptophyta; class Magnoliopsida; order Asparagales; family Orchidaceae; genus Dactylorhiza; species Dactylorhiza incarnata. The sequence goes on from JAWHQI010000067.1 coordinate 3,011,526, forward strand.
GCGGAAGAAAATGCGGAGCTCCCGACGTAATTCGCGAGCAGGTCAATTTATAGGCGCTGGAATAAACAGTGCACACGGTCATTGGCGCACGACCAGTGGTCGTGCGCGCTGGAATCCTGTGATCGTGCGCCTGCCTGGGCGGAGCCTGCAATGTAAGAAATTTATAAAATAAAATGTTCGCACGACCAGTGGCGCACGACCAGTGGTCGTGCGCACTATCGTAAATGGTCGTGCGTTCGGTCAAGACAGAACTCATAAAATGGGGTTAAGTGCGCACGATCAGCGGCGCACGACCAGTGGTCGTGCGCAATAGAACCAGTGATCGTGCGCAGTGTTCCTGTACAGAATTGTACCGGGAACACCTGCACGACTCCTGTTCCAGCACAACCACGAATCCAGCCACTGAAAGTGGCACTTAACAATGCATGAAAACTACTAAAGAAGAAGAACATGAAATAACACCAAAAATGGGCCTAGAGGTGCACTTAGCATGGAATATCAAATATGAGTGAAAACATGTCTAAAGTGAAGTGCATAGACTAGAAAATCGGCCCAGATGAGTCCATAAATGTGTATATATTTGGGACTCATCACACCCCCAGACTTAACTGTTTGCGCGTCCCGAGCAAACCATCTCTCGCGGACAGGAAAAACATAAGCTGGCGAAGAAATTATCAAGCGGAGTACCATGCGAAGTCGCATGCTCATTTGCGTAGAAATATAGTAGACAAAATTTCTAATTATACATATTAGTTTATAATTTTCTAGGAGCGTATTTATATATTACGTTTACTCAAAAAGTGAATCACGGTGAATCATAAGGTCGTACAAAGGAAGAAAGTAAACTGAACGCTGAGGCGAGCATTGCCAAAGATCGGGGCTCGGGACAACTCCATTGAAATCCATCAATGTCGGTGACCATAAGCTTGCCCGTTCACACTCTCTCCACGGCACTGGTTTGACTCAAATGCTTGAATCAATAGGACTTTAGGTTTTAAATGGGGCTAGGGTTTAGGTGAGGACAAACAAAGATAAAAACGATGGCTCAAGCACTAAACCCAAATGAGCTAATGCAAAATTTTATCCTTAAACACCACACAAACACGAGGGTACACAACACCCCCAGACTTGGACTTGACCACATGGGTGTGTGCGCCGCCTACCCTCAATCATAAATTCATTCAGAAGGATTTTTCACTTAAGCTCATCTCTTTTTCTTTTCTTTTCACTTCTTTTCTTTCTCTCATTTTCTTCTTTTCTTTTCTTACATTTCAGCAACTAAACAATAAAACACATTCACATCTTCACAAACATATCACCGAATCAACAACCCAACTCATGAAAATAATAAACAGCTAAAGCTCAAATTTGGGTGTGCGACTAGGATTGGCATTTAGGCTTTGGTGAGACAACAGTGGGGCTGAATCAAAGAAGGGTAGGCACAAATGGGCTAACGAGGATAAAGCGATAGGAGTGGGCACAAAGGCTCAACCGTTCCAAAATGATGGCCTAAATCACATTCACGCAATTGACTAACCGTATACCCATGCTTCAAGAATCGCTTGGGGCAAGTTCTAGCCACCGAGAAAGATAATCCTTCCTCCCGACTCGGGCAATATGAGGCTAACGAACGTCTACACACATTCCTATGCTACCGTTTGATTCACACCGGATTCACCAATTTTGAGTAGAGTAAACAATATTTACGCTAATAGAAAAAATATAAATTAAAAGCATAAAAAGAAATTGAATCTACACGAATTTCTAAACGAGACATGAGCACTCGACTAGGAGCACTACATGAGTCAACATTTTACTCCGCCTCATAATCCTAAGCCAGCACAATGATTTTCCAAATCACACAAAAAGATAAATTCAACTAGCCACATGCCAACGGCTAAGCGCGCTCAAGTGGGTGCTGTGGTGTGCAATGAAAATGAACAACAATTTCCAATAAGCTAAAATAAAAGTACTTCTAGCATGCTATGCAAGAGTGCACGTGAGTGGGCACAAAAACTGCTCTCCCCCAGACTTAAACTAAACAATCCACAAAATATATGACATGAAAATCAGAAAAAGCTAGGGAAAGAGAGTACCCAGTGCTCAGAAATGAGCACACCAGAAGATTGGCGTGTAAGCTAAAATGAGTCACAGCATCCGCCATCCAGAAAAGATACCTGCAGGGGTCAGCTCCGCAGAAACAAAAGAAAATAGAAAGCTAAAAAAAATACTACTAACTAGACTTGATTAGATGAAATAAAAATGCAGAAAAGAAAGATAACTACTGGGGTTATTGTCATCCCAGCACGACTTATTCAGGTTTTGTACAGTTCTAGCTTACAGGCCTATGAAAAAGAAAATGCACAGGTAACTGTTCTAATATGCGCATCGGTAGAGGGTACCGATACGGAGATAGAGCAGTCACCCCTCTACCTAAATATAGATACCTTCTCCTCACAGGTAGAGGGTAGAGAATTTAAGAAAAGGAGGAGGCCTGGTCCTCACTCATCTCACAAAAAAAATCCTTGCCGAGCAAGGTGTCATCTTCAGGGAGGCGGCAGGAGGAGAAGGCAATGAATGAGGCTTCCTCTATGGAGGAGGGGTCAACCTCCTCACATATGAGGATACACTCATCATTGACTTGAGCATCATGCTCCAAGTCATCCTGGGGTACCTGTGAAGACTCAACCTTCACAGGCTCAGATGAAGAAGGAGGGTCAGGAAATAAAAGAGAAGAATGACATAAATAATCAAAAATCGGGGGAGTGGTCCCGGTCTCACTCCCAGCAGGATCCAAGCACAGATCACTGTCGGTATCATATGAGTCGTAACGAGGGGAACCTAGGAGCTCGGGGTCCTCGGTGGTGAGCTGGATGTCCCCATCCAAGAAGTAAGTAAATACCTCCTCCTCGGAAAGAGAATCCTCCTCATCCCACCGCGGTGCATCATCGTGTTCAAAGGTATCACACTCCCCATCAGAGAGAATGAAATCCTCGTCCCACTTTGGCGCAACCTCAGGCGCCGAATAAACCACCCGCACGACATCATCAGCCGACTCACTAAAGATAGAAGTAGATGAATTCTGCAAGGAATGCGGAGGAACTGGACTGCTCTCATGATCAGAAAATAAATGAGCAGTCGCCTCCACGAAATATCCACAGACGCCTCCCCACAGGAAGAACCAGAATTTGCACACCGTACTGGTGCATCCATGAGTTCCCAATCCTATCCCTGTTGACCATCGAATGAGTGCACATCGTCACTCAAGGGAAGCTCATAAAAGGGGATTGAGGGACCCATGAAAGAGCTGTACGCGACGAGAGATTCCTCAGTAATCTCCAAGGGCAAAGATTGAGCATGATGTGCGATGTCAGTGTAGGGGCTAGGCAACACTCTGGTGGGCTTGTCCACAGTAGTCTCCCATAAATGGGGGGATGCTGCGTACACGTCCTCAGAGGGGGAAGGATCGCACAGACGAGGGCAATCCTTCACCATATGACCTAAACCTTGACATAGCAAGCACCTAATACAATGCTCATCGTTCAAAGCAGCTATGGCGTCGATGTATCGACGCAAAGTGTCATAGAGGCGACACTCGGCTTCAGAATACATCGCAGAAATATGTGGATAAAAAAAATAAACAATTCCTTGCAAAATAAAACTACACGCAACCAGAATTAAATGAACACCTGCTATAGAAAAGCCGAAACTAGAAAAAGGAGGAAATGAAATAGAATTATCAAATTTTAACACTAAAATAAACAAAAGAGATGGTATAAACAAAGGGAAAAGGGCTTCTATCTTACAGCTCACCCTCTCCAGAAAACTCACACGTCTGTGTTCCCCGGCAACGGCGCCAAAAACTTGATAGCGCAAATCTCGCACACCGCTATAGGCGGTAGCTCGACTGCGACACGAAATGGCAGTGTACCGATCGTTCAAGTAATATAAAACGAGGAGTAATCCCCGAGTATTGAATCTCTCAAGGACACAGTAAGGTGGAGTTTATTATCGAGGAAGGACTTGAGATTGAAGTCCTTTCGAGCGGATGGATGCGGAAATGGGGGATTTGGTTTGCGAATAATAAAATAAAATATTACAACTACTCCTATGCAATGCCGCTATGCAATACTTCGCTTGGCGGAATGGAGACTAGGCAGGCCTGGAGTGCGCTGCGTCGCAAGGGCGGATGGACGAGTAGGCAGACGGAATCGAACTATGCAGGCCTTGAGCGCGCTACTTTGTAGGGCGAGTGGATTACACGGGCCGCTATGCCACGCTTCGCTAGGCGGATGGACGAGTAGGCTAACGGAATCGAACTATGCAGGCCTTGAGCGCGCTGCTTCGTAGGGCGAGTGGATTACACGGGCCGCTATGTCACGCTTTGCTAGGCGGATGGACGAGTAGGCTAACAGAATGAGGGTCGCAAGCACCTCTTCGACAAGCACGCCACTAGCAATTGCTAGTGCGGCACCGAACACGATGGTGGAATGGAGGATGGAATGGGGCGCTCCTCAAATCACATAAACCACAAAAGTATTTCACAAAGAAATGAAATATATAGAAATACAAGCAAGTTTAAGTGCTACTTCATCTTAATACATAGATCTAACTACATACACACATCAATAAGAGAAGAATAAGGAAAGAAATCGACCGAATCCGAAGGCTCATTGTAGATTCACGGTTGGAATCGCCGGGTTTTCAATCCGCGTCCAAGCTCGGTCCGCAACTACGTCCGGGGTAGAGAGAGTTGTCACTACTCTCCAATGAGCCCGTATTCTTCGTGTCACGATCCGGTAGAGGTTGCAAACTTCCTCTTGCTTGATGGCGATGGTGGCTAGACCTTCCTTTGAAGCGCTAGTATGAAGGAGGAGGCCGAGAGGAAGCTACGGCTCAAGAGTGGCGTGAAGAACAAGCCCGGAGCACCTCCCGATGGTGGGCGGCGATGGAGGGGCGAAATCGGGCGCTCTGGAGCAGGAAACGGCGGACTGGCGGAAGAAAATGCGGAGCTCCCGACCTAATTCGCGAGAAGGTCAATTTATAGGCGCTGGAATAAACAGTGCGCACGGTCATTGGCGCACGACCAGTGGTCGTGCGCGCTGGAATCCTGTGATCGTGCGCCTGCCTGGGCGGAGCTTGCAATGTAAGAAATTTATAAAATAAAATGTTCGCACGACCAGTGGCGCACGACCAGTGGTTGTGCGCACTATCGTAAATGGTCGTGCGTTCGGTCAAGACAGAACTCAGAAAATGGGGTTAAGTGCGCACGATCAGCGGCGCACGACCAGTGGTCATGCGCAATAGAACCAGTGATCGTGCGCAGTGTTCCTGTACAGAATTGTACCGGGAACACCTGCACGACTCCTGTTCCAGCACAACCACGAATCCAGCCACTGAAAGTGGCACTTAACAATGCATGAAAACTACTAAAGAAGAAGAACATGAAATAACACCAAAAATGGGCCTAGAGGTGCACTTAGCATGGAGTATCAAATATGAGTGAAAACATGTCTAAAGTGAAGTGCATAGACTAGAAAATCGGCCCAGATGAGTCCATAAATGTGTATATATTTGGGACTCATCACACCCCCAGACTTAACTGTTTGCGCGTCCCGAGCAAACCATCTCTCGCGGACAGGAAAAACATAAGCTGGCGAAGAAATTATCAAGCGGAGTACCATGCGAAGTCGCATGCTCATTTGCGTAGAAATACAGTAGACAAAATTTCTAATTATACATATTAGTTTATAATTTTCTAGGAGCGTATTTATATATTACGTTAACTCAAAAAGTGAATCACGGTAAAAGTGCAGAAAACTTGATGGCGCAAATCTCACACACCGCTATAGGCGGTAGCTCGACTGCGACACGAAACGGCAGTGTACCGATCGTTCAAGTAATATAAAACGAGGAGTAATCCCCGAGTATTGAATCTCTCAAGGACACAGTAAGGTGGAGTTTATTATCGAGGAAGGACTTGAGATTGAAGTCCTTTCGAGCGGATGGATGCGGAAATGGGGGATTTGGTTTGCGAATAATAAAATAAAATATTACAACTACTCCTATGCAATGCCGCTATGCAATGCTTCGCTTGGCGGAATGGAGACTAGGCAGGCCTTGAGCGCGCTGCGTCGCAAGGGCGGATGGACGAGTAGGCAAACGGAATCGAACTATGCAGGACTTGAGCGCGCTGCTTCGTAGGGCGAGTGGATTACACGGGCCGCTATGCCATGCTTCGCTAGGCGGATGGACGAGTAGGCTAACGGAATCGAACTATGCAGGCCTTGAGCGCGCTGCTTCGTAGGGCGAGTGGATTACACGGGCCGCTATGTCACGCTTTGCTAGGCGGATGGACGAGTAGGCTAACAGAATGAGGGTCGCAAGCACCTCTTCGACAAGCACGCCACTAGCAATTGCTAGTGCGGCACCGAACACGATGGTGAAATGGAGGATGGAATGGGGCGCTCCTCAAATCACATAAACCACAAAAGTATTTCACAAAGAAATGAAATATATAGAAATACAAGCAAGTTTAAGTGCTACTTCATCTTAATACATAGATCTAACTACATACACACATCAATAAGAGAAGAATAAGGAAAGAAATCGACCGAATCCGAAGGCTCGTTGTAGATTCACGGTTGGAATCGCCGGGTTGTCAATCCGCGTCCAAGCTCGGTCCGCAACTACGTCCGGGGTAGAGAGAGCTGTCACTACTCTCCAATGAGCCCGTATTCTTCGTGTCACGATCCGGTAGAGGTTGCAAACTTCCTCTTGCTTGATGGCGATGGTGGCTAGACCTTCCTTTGAAGCGCTAGTATGAAGGAGGAGGCCGAGAGGAAGCTACGGCTCAAGAGTGGCGTGAAGAACAAGCCCGGAGCACCTCCCGATGGTGGGCGGCGATGGAGGGGCGAAATCGGGCGCTCTGGAGCAGGAAACGCCGGACTGGCGGAAGAAAATGCGGAGCTCCCGACCTAATTCGCGAGAAGGTCAATTTATAGGCGCTGGAATAAACAGTGCGCACGGTCATTGGCGCACGACCAGTGGTCGTGCGCGCTGGAATCCTGTGATCGTGCGCCTGCCTGGGCGGAGCTTGCAATGTAAGAAATTTATAAAATAAAATGTTCGCACGACCAGTGGCGCACGACCAGTGGTTGTGCGCACTATCGTAAATGGTCGTGCGTTCGGTCAAGACAGAACTCAGAAAATGGGGTTAAGTCCGCACGATCAGCGGCGCACGACCAGTGGTCATGCGCAATAGAACCAGGTCGTAGGGCGAGTGGATTACACGGGCCGCTATGCCATGCTTCGCTAGGCGGATGGACGAGTAGGCTAACGAAATCGAACTATGCAGGCCTTGAGCGCGCTGCTTCGTAGGGCGAGTGGATTACACGGGCCGCTATGCCATGCTTCGCTAGGCGGATGGACGAGTAGGCTAACGGAATGAGGGTCGCAAGCACCTCTTCGACAAGCACGCCACTAGCAATTGCTAGTGCGGCACCGAACACGATGGTGGAATGGAGGATGGAATGGGGGCTCCTCAAATCACATAAACCACAAAAGTATTTCACAAAGAAATGAAATATATAAAATACAAGCAAGTTTAAGTGCTACTTCATCTTAATGCATAGATCTAACTACATACACACATCAATAAGAGAAGAATAAGGCAAGAAATTGACCAAATCCGAAGGCTCGTTGTAGATTCACGGTTGGAATCGCCGGGTTGTCAATCCGCGTCCAAGCTCGGTCCGCAACTACGTCCAGAGTAGAGAGAGCTGTCACTACTCTCCAATGAGCCCGTCTTCTTTGTGTTACGATCCGGTAGAGGTTGCAAACTTCCTCTTGCTTGATGGCGATGGTGGCTAGACCTTCCTTTGAAGCTCTAGGATGAAGGAGGAGGCCGAGAGGAAGATCCGGCTCAAGAATGGCGTGAAGAACAAGCCCAGAGCACCTCCCGATGGTGGGCGGCGATGGAGGGGCGAAATCGGGCGCTCTGGAGCAGGAAACGGTAGACTGGCGGAAGAAAATGCGGAGCTCCCAATCTAATTCGCGAGCAGGTCAATTTATAGGCTCTGGAATAAACAGTGCGCACGATCATTGGCGCACGACCAGTGGTCGTGCGCGCTGGAATCCTGTGATCATGCGCCTGCCTGGGCGGAGCCTGCAATGTAAGAAATTTATAAAATAAAATGTTCACACGACCAGTGGCGCACGACCAGTGGTCGTGCGCACTATCGTAAATGGTCGTGCGTTCGGTCAAGACATAACTCATAAAATGGGGTTAAGTGCGCACGATCAACGGCGCACGACTAGTGGTCGTGCGCAATAGAACCAGTGATCGTGCACAGTGTTCCTGTACGAATATCATTATGTAATCTCCGATCTTTGAAATCTAAACAAAAAGTCATTCTCTGTCACTAACGTCGAGCGGTAACACTACCGTTGGCGGTAGTAACAGAGTTCACATCTGTCGTGCCAAATACAGAGCACTTTCATAAGAATCTTACTACAGTGTTCAATCCGAGATATTCTTATAAATACTATCAACCTATTTGATTAAACTCAATTAACATAAAAAGTTTTTAAATCCCTTATTCACCCCCTCTAAGGGCGCATACAGATCAACAGAATTGTGCTTTGCCACAACACCGAAGTAGTTTAAATGAGCATACATGCTTTGAATCGAGTTCTGCTAGTTGAATTAGACTCGTATGGTTGATACGAGTGCAACAGAACTCATTTCGTTCCAATCCGATGTCATTTTGTGAAAGTGACCTTTTTAAGTATCGTTACGCGTTACAGCGACGCTATTTTTGTAAATTGAGCATATTTTCCCTGAATCAACTTCCATCGTTTGCGTTAGACTCGTATGGTTGATACGAGTGCAATGAAACTGATTTCGTTCCAATCCGAGGTCATTTGGTGAAAGTGATCATTTTGAGTACGTAGCGCGTCACGACGACGCTATTTTAGTATATGGAGCATACGTGCTCCGAATCAACTTCTGTCAGTTGCGTTAGACTCGTATGGTCGATACGAGTGAAACAGATCTTATTTTGTTTCAATCCAAGGGCATTTGGTGAAAATAGCCATTTTGAGTATCATAGCGCGTCACGACGATGGTATTTTAGTATATGGAGCGTCATTTGCGATAGAATTGTATGGTCAATATGAGTGCAATGAAACTCATTTCGTCCCAATCCGAGGTCATTTGGTGAAAGTGACCATTTTAAGCACCGTGGTGAGTCACGACGACGTTGTTTTAGTATGTGGAGCATACATGCTCCGAATCGACTTCTGTCAGTTGCATTAGACTTGTAAAGGTCAATACAAGTGCAACGGAACTTGTTTCGTTCCAATCCGAGGCCATTTGTAGAAACCGACTATTTTGAATAACATCGAGCATCACAACAACGCTATTTTAAAATATTGAGCAAATGAGCTCTGAATTGAATTCTGTTAGTTGCATTAGACCCGTATAGACAATACATGTGCAACAGAATTTGTTTCGCTCAATTACAACATCATTTAGTTGAGTAAACAAAAATAAATCCCGTAAAATTTTATGACATCTTGAAATACGTGATGCTTGAATTCAACCTCGTTGCATCAATGCTGACTCAACACTCAACCACTCAGGCCCATATTGACATTAACATGCATGGGGGGGGGGGGGGGCCACTTAGGGTTGACTTTAATCAAACCCTCCTTCAAAGATGAATTTTAAATATTTAAGCAAACCACACCCATGGGCATCAATCTCAAGGCAAGTATTGCAAGCCTTCAGCCATATGGCTAGCCCAAACCTCCAACTAGACCTAGCCTAACCTAAACCTCCCCTCTCCTTGCCTATAGCCAAGGTAATGGATTTATATATTTTTAAAACCCCACCTCTTAACCATGAGTTCCCTTAACCCCTGATCCTAACCAGCAAGTACCTCTCCCCTCCACTCAAATACTGCCAGCTGCTACCTCCCCCAAGCCATGGTTGGATGAAACCAAACTTAAGAGAGAGAAGGAGAGGGGGGAAGTGGTGCTCTAGATGCCTATATAAAGGACTCCTCTGACCAAGCTTGAGGTTGGATACCCCCACCCTCCCAAATAAGTCGATCCCAACCACCTCAAGCCCCTGCCGACGTCGGAGAAGATGACCTGAATTTCATCACCCCCGTCACCTTTCCTGTATAACAAGCATGGAGGGCCCCAAGGGACATTTGGACCTATAGAGGGGTTACACCTCGCCGGAGAGGGAGAGCCGACCATTTCCAGGAGTGTTCCAGATGGCAGCACCGCCGGAAGACCAAGTTTGGGAATTTTTAAAGTACTCCTCCAATATTTGGAGTGTAATTAACATCTACGAGAGTACGAATAATTAGCTAAGCCTACTTTAATACCTCAAGAGGCCCTGATGAATTTAGGGTAGCACTTTAAGGATATGATAAACCCGTGATAACAGTTCGATAATTTTCCCGAGTTGGTTACTATTTTATCTAATTAAAAATATGGCAAACCCCATAAAATAAAATAGAGGAGACTGTTTATATGATGGGGGAGATAATGCAAGCAACCCAAAACTCTAGTTGGTCGAATAATTTAGAGTTGACCTGAAGATGAGACATTCCTTCATGGTCAACCCTAAATAGTACTGAACTGGCCGCCGTTTTTTGGAGCAGAGCGGACAGATCGATGTCTTAGCTTTTACTTCAGTGTTGCTTATAATTTAGAGTTGACCTAAAGACGAGACATTCCTACAGGGTCAAACCTAAATAGTACCGAACTGGCCGCCACTTTTTGGAGCAGAGCGGACAGATCGATGTTTTGGCTTTTATTCAGTGTTGCCTATAATTTAGAGTTGACCTGAAGATGAGATATTCCTTCAGGTTCAACTATAAATAGTACCGAACTGACCGCCGCTTTTTGGAGCAAAGCAGACAAATCAATGTTTTGGCTTTTATTCAGCGTTGCCTATTACTTAGAGTTGACCTGAAGACGAGACATTTCTTTAGGGTCAACTCTAAATAGTACCGAACTGGTCGCCGTTTTTTGGAGTAGAGCGGACAGATCGATGTTTTAACATTTAATTCAGTGTTGCCTATAATTCAGAGTTGAACTGAAGACAAAAAATTCCTTCAGGGTCAACCATAAATAGTACCGAATTGGCTGCCGCTTTTGGGAGCAGAGCGGGTGGATCGATGTTTTGGCTTTTATTCAGTGTTTCCTATAATTTAGAGTTAACCTGAAGATGAGACATTCCTTGAGGGTCAACCCTAAATAGTGTTGGGATCATTGTCCACAATGTCTTAGATTTGGAGAAGTCCATTCTTAAGTCAAAGATATATCTCAGAATGTATTTGATATACTCTCTAGAATCAATGTGCAGGAGATCTGGTCAGGCAAAGTGCTCAAGGAATTCATCCAAGTTCACAAGCGTCGAGACAACATACATCACTCGACGCCTGTGACCCTGAAGCGTCGACTCATGTCTACTGCTCAAATAGACAAGGTCGCCGCTGAAGTTATGAGACCATGTTTGAAAGCGTCGAGCCAAGTTATATCACTCGACGCCTTGGAAAGAAAAGTGTCGACCAAAGTTTAGTCAGCTCTACGCCAACCAGAAGTGTCGAGATATGAAGGCATAGTTAAGAAGCGTCGAGCCCCTGTACGTTGCTCGACTTCTACAGATAAAAAGCATCGACTAACTGATGTTTCTCAATGCCTAAGAAGAAGGAGTCGAGAGCTTCAGTCTAAGAAGAATGTGTTGAGTATCTACATATCGCTCGACGCCTAATGGAAAAAGCATCGACAGAGATGCTCAGTGCTCAACGCCTCTTCTATGGATACTCTGAGCTGAGAAATTTCTTCTACAGCTAGCTGAGCCTTTGTTTATTCTGAAGACATTGATGACCGTTGAAGACTTAGCATCGTGCTGACGTGGAGGAGCGTAACAGACGTTGCAGATGGCGGGCTATAAATAGAAGGCATTGTTGGATCGGTAGGCGCCCTTAGAGGGGGGGGGGGGGGGGAAGGTGAATAAGGGTTTTAAAGATTTTATAATTATTTTGATTATTTTAGAAAAAGCTTTGAATATGATAATAAAGAAGATCAAGACTAATCAAATAAAGTAAAAATAGAGACATGATTTTATTAACTTGAGAAATATGATTACAAAACTTGATCTCTTATGAAAGCTAGAAACCAAAGCTAAATAGAAACGAAACCTTTTGGTTTTCTATCCCGACTCGCTTCCCCACGAACCGGTGGCCCTAGCCTTATCCTCCCCGGATTCGGCCTCAAGCCGCTCTAGCCAATCCCTCCCTGGATGTGGCCTCGAGCCCCCTAGACCTAGCCTAGATCTAGTCGCCAACACGAGGCGATTTTCCCCCTAAGTCCTACCCAGACCTAGTCGCCAATACGAGGCGATTTCACTAATCGTTTACAAAGAGGAATATGAAATAACAATAAAGAAATAAGAACTCCAAGATGGACTTTTGAAGTTGGAGACGAAGATCCGCCGTTGAATAAGCGTTGTAGAAGCGGACTTCGATCTGATCCGGCGTGACGAGATTCTCCTTCAGAAGTTTTGCAGAGCTTCGCTAGCACATCAACTTTCGGCCAAGATAGCCTCTGGAATTCTGGCACTCAATATATCTCTCTGATGTGTGTATGAAACGAGAGGACTTGGGTCCTTTTTATAGACTAGCGCTAGCGCCTGCGCTAGCCACTACCGCTGGCGCTATCTCATATTAGGAGACTTTTTGCGCAGCAGAATCTTCAATCCGAGGCAACAATTCCAGCATGCCTTTTGTGCATCGAGCTCTAGTGATCAGTTTGGAGTTGATGGCTCAATTTTGGGGGCAACCACCATATGTAAACCTTGAGTCATTTTGACCTGTTATCCTGCACACTTAGATCACACAAGATTAAATACACACATAGGATTTGTTATTCTCAAACCTAGGAGATGCGGAAGACCGTGTTCCAACAAACTCCCCCTTTTGATAATAACAAATCCATTAATGATAAATCAGAGCATTAATCTAAATAAGCATGAAGAAACATATTTGTGTGTGTGTGAAAAGGATGACTTAGGATAAATAATGATTATAGCATTTTAGTATTGCTCCCCCTAAATACATGCTCCCCCTAAGTGAATGCTCTCCTAATATGTTCTTAACTGAATTAAGCATGTTAGATATGTTATCATGTTAGTTCTCCCCCTTTTGCATTTTATCATGTTAGTTCTCCCCCTTTGTTATTAGCAAAAGCGGGTAGGGAAACAAAGCACCAAAGAATTTGTAAATAGAAGATAAGGCGTGATCGAGCTTTTAAAGTAAATGATAAGGAGTTTTAGAATTGTTTTTCATTGAAAAGGATCAGAGTTATGACTTATTTTATCCCTTTTGTTTGTAGTTATCCCCCTTTTATAAATCAGAGTTTAGCAAAAAATAATGATTTCCCCTTTAAATAAGAGTTTTAAGCCTAAAAATAAGGATTTCCAAATAACCAATCTACCCAGACAATATGTCTACACCCTAGCCCCGTACTAAGTGAAGGATGGGCATGAGGAGCTGCAAACACGCCGTAGGTTGGGGTGTTAGTCCCATATGCAAACACTAGACAAAACTTAACCTATCACTCTTTACCCCCAGTGCCTCGCAAGGCCCCACTAGAACCCTCCCCGGTTAAGGACAAGACATGACTAGAGATAAGGTTATCTAATGTCTACAACCCTACGCCCCCGCTATGGTGAGAAATGAAGTCAAGGATAACAATTATTGGAAACAATAAGCATTTAAATCATATGGATTTTTATAGCATATGGGTTTATATTTGCCTTTATGAGAACACTCCCATAACTATTTTGAAAATTGTAAATGAATCAGAGATTGAGCATTGTGGAAGATTTCGAAAAAGACACATCATAATAAGAGTTCAAAAAATAGATGTGTTTTTGAGTTTCAAGCTTTTTAAAGATAAGAGTTAAAGCATTTTTGGAAGAAAGAAACAACATCCTTTTAGCAATTAGAAACACAGAAGTAAAGTTTGATTTGAAATTCAATAATAAGAGGATGTTTTATAAGCAATATTTCACTTGTTGGAGGAGTGTTTAGCATAAAAGTTTATATAGAGATAAATCAGAGTTTTTAGCATAAAAATGATATGCGTGTTAGAATAGCTAATATAAATTTTACCAAGCAAGTCTACTACTTGTTTTTAAGAAAAATTGAGATTTTAGACTTGATATAAGCATTAAAGCACAAGGTAAAAATTATATGGTGATGATGCGGAAGACTTGTAGAAATACATGAAACATCTTATTTTAATCAAGGATAATCCATAAAAAGATATATGAGTTAATTTCAAAAAGAAGATGTTTATGTAAATCATGTTTCAATGAAAATCTTTTATGGTTGACAAGAATAACCAAGCATGAAATAAAACTATCACAAAGAGATTACTACAATGTTATTTCAATTCACAATTTCAAGTCATACCAAACATTGTAGAAATCATGCTAAGTTATCTAGTGCATTTCATAAGCAAGGAGTGATATAGAATTAGCATTAGGATCCAATACTCATGAGAAGAAGTGTTATGGAAGATAATGATGTGCACATAAGTGTATTTTTGAGTAGAGTAAACATATGTTTTAATCAAAAATACAAGTAATATGTAAAGTAAAAGCACAATAAAACACAAATAATTTTACTTCCACTCACTTCAATGCACAAAAAATGTACAACTACCAAGGTGCTTTGCACACACAATGCTCATTAAGACTTATCAGGGTGCAAAGTAGTGCTTGGGGGATCACATAATTTTATTCTTGTTTTTTTTATTGTGATCCGGTGTACTTAAGAATAAGTGGTTTTATTTTGAAAGAAAGTTATGGTTTGCACAAGATACTTTATTATTCTATCAAAGGTGCTCAACCTCACAACGCTTATTAAGACTTATCAGGAGGTTCAAGTAGTGCTTGGTGGAGTTATCTTTGTCACTTTATTTTAGGATTTTGTTTTGTACAAAGTTCTCCGAATACACTTGTTTTGCAAAACAATATAATTTATGAAAAAGATAACCACTTTTCTTAACTTTTAAAAGTGCAAATAAAGGTTGTGTAGGTAAGATACTTGTGCAATTTTAATTCATTGTACTATTACAAAACATACGCAACCATTCTTAGATTAAACACATAAGTAGACAATGCCAAAATAAGTGAGTGAATTGTGATCATTATCAAACATACAACATTACTCATACTTAGAGGCATGCTACGCATAGTTCTACACAACTTTTTTAATATAAATTATGCACATATTAATAGATGTATCAAAGCATGATGAAGGCAATGTTCAAAGTAGTTTGAAAAGATAAATTGCAACATTATAGAAGTTCTAAATAATAGATTAAATCATGCTTGATTTTCAATGAAGTCCATACAATATTTTTTGATATTTTTGAGGAATAATTTTTATTTAAAGCTTGAACTCATAAAAATTGATCTTGGACTTCCCGAGGACTACCTTGTGAAAGGTTCGCCCGGTACTAGGTGATATGATGGGATGATAGCCCAAATCACCCTTTCGCAAGATACAAGTAAAAAGTTAAGTTCAAAGACTAACAATTTTTGATAATTTTTTTTTGCTTTATATTTTTGTATTTGATTTTTGCTTTAAGAAATAGAATTTAAACAAATGACAAACCACAAAGGCAAAATATATAATATTTTTATAATTTGGCTTTTGTATTTTTGTATTTGATTTTTCAAAAAATAAATAAAAATAGAAGTGCAAAAACTAAATAGAAAATATAGATTTATATATTTTTATGGATTTTTCGAATTTTAAAAAATACAGAAAATCAAACATGGATGCTAGCGCCTGCGGTAGCGCTAGCGCGGGAGATAATAAGTGATTTTTGAGGATATTGGAAATTTTAATTCTTGATCTTGATTAGGTGTCCCATTAGGAGTTTCTTGCTGAAATTACAGAATTTAAGGAGATGTTTTTGATGGTTAAACACCAAAAAAAATGCATTTTTGAATTTGTGTTAATTTGAAAGATCTAGGACACCTAATCATCGCATGAGATATATTTTCTTATATCTTTATTATGATTTTTCAAAGGCTTGTGTTTACCAAAATAATGTAATAGATAGAGAATGTAGCCACAAGACATCATGTTTGAATTCACCAAATAAGCATGATTTTTTAATTATGAACTAATATATATGTGAAGAATAAACTATGTATGCCCTAAATACCAATATCCAGACAATATGTCTTGACAAAAACTTATAAAACCTATCATAGACACAAATTTTCTTTAGGTACCAATGTTAATATGATAAGTTTGAGATTAATGTTATGCCAAAGTTTGATAGTGTTTCAATTTAATAATGGAGTGACAATTCTATTTGGTTTGATATCAAAATGATTCATAGGTCTAAACTAGAAATAAATCACAATACACACATAATACACCATAACACCAACCATGGTAAACAATTATAATGTCAATTGTTATCATATAATTTGTGATAGTTGTTTATAGATGATTCTTGATATGGATTATGATTTTAGAGATGTTTAGCAAAAGATATCACTAGATCATGGTGGTGTTTGTGAATTCATTATTCATTATGAAGATAACTTCTTTCAACACATTTTAGTGATTTTCCTTTAATTAAGAATTTTGTATATATGTGATTTTTGATAGGTGAACCATAGTGATGGTTTAGATCATGTTTGACATCAAGGAGAGAACACAATATAATTTTTTTGTTGTGAACAATGACTCCCATATTGAAAGTTGAGCTTTTATTTAAATCTTGAATTTTCTTTTAGATCAAGTTATTTCACTAAACCACTTGTTGGTGAAGGCTAAGAATCTTAATAGCCTAATAACCGGATTTAATTTGAAATATCGTATAGCAAATTTAGAGTTTGATTCATATGGATAATATAAGATATTTAGAAAAGATAGGTCATAAAAATATGATTTTGAATTTTGATCAAAAATGATTTATAAACTCATTAAGCTTTATGAGATAAAATCATATTTCCAATACTATATAGGATGACCATGGCATGAAAGTTTAAAAAGAACACAAAAAGAAAGATAGAAAAGACATTAAAGCACATCATGAAGTAGAAATTTGTGTATTTCATTTTAATTGATTTCTACTTCATGCACATGATGGGATACTAATGAATAAGAGATTTAGGTACCCAAAGAGGACCGGGAGTGACGGTTCCTTTGGGTACCCAAATAAATTGTGTTTGCTTTTGGGGAGATATGATTGAATGGGCCCATTTGATTTGAGTTTGTGTTTCATCTTTAACTTTGGGTCTCCATTCAAACTGTGGTTTAATATTATTCTTATGAGTCAAATTTCCATTGTGATAATTTTTATCTTTAGGATTATAATTATAGAAAGCATTTTTCATAGGAAATTTGTGAAGTGTTATGTTTGGAGAAGTTTGATGTTGTACATGATAATAATGATTGTATTTTGAAACTTTATTTTCAATCCTCATATTTTGTGAAATCAAATTCAACTTGCTCTTAGAGTTTGCTTGTTCTTGAGAATTTTTCTTTATGATTTCCATAAGCAAGTTAATTTTAGTTTCTAATTCATTGTTTTTAAGTTTCAAATTATGTCTAGCTTTATTATAATTGATTGTGCTATTTTTAAGAGTGGAAACAATTGAATTAATATGATCTTGATAGTTGTTTCTATATTCATCAAATATTTCATCCATCTCTTTAATTTCAATTTTATATTCTTTACACTTAGCACAATCATTTATCAAAGATGAATTTTCTAAACATAATTTTTCATTTTGTTCTTTTATAAAAATAATTTCTTTTTCAAGTTCCTTAAGTTTTTCCTTAAAGTTATTACAATCAAAACAAGGTTTTGTGTTTTCAAGTAAAAGACAAGATGTTGAAACTACATGACAATTTGATTCTAAATTCACATTAGCTTTTAATCTCTTATTTTCTAAATGTAAAATTTTAATAGTGATTTTCAGTTTCTTGATCTTACGTTTAGCAGTTTTTAGTATATTGAAACTAGAAATGGAAGTTATCACACAAGAAGAAGATTTAGTTTTCCTTACAGCGCTATTGGAGGAGGCAGATTGTGAACATGCAATTCCTTTGTCATCTTTTAGTTCTTCCTCTAATATGGATGGGTTTTCATCTTCTTTTTCTCTTGATGTATTGTTCTCCTTTTCTATTTCAAAATTCTCCATGGCTTCGCTCCGAGAGAGATCTTCTTGAATGATTATGGATGCTTGTACGTTCTTTTCCTCCTGTGTTTGTTCCACAACTACGAGAGGAAGATCATACATTTCTTCAAGAAAGCGCCATATTTTGTATGCACTAGAAAAGCAATATACAAATTTGAAAACTTCATTAGATAGTGCACAAAATAAATAATGTTTGGCTTTGGCATTTAGCTGACGTTCCTTTTTATTCGACTCATCCGTACGTCTTATAATTGCTAAGTTCCATACTTCGATGTCTAAAGTTTTAATAAATTTTTCCATTAATAATTTCCACCCTTTCTAATTTTTCCCTTCGAATAAAGGTGGTTTAGGAGATTTTTCTTCTTCATAAAAATTTACCCCACTAGTAGAAGCGAGATCATGAGACGCCATTATTCCCGGTTGTTAAGCCGATTGGAATAACCTCACTCTGATACCACTTGTTGGATCGGTAGGCGCCCTTAGAGGGGGGGGGGGGGGGTGAATAAGGGTTTTAAAGATTTTATAATTATTTTGATTATTTTAGAAAAAGCTTTGAATATGATAATAAAGAAGATCAAGACTAATCAAATAAAGTAAAAATAGAGACATGATTTTATTAACTTGAGAAATATGATTACAAAACTTGATCTCTTATGAAAGCTAGAAATCAAAGCTAAATAGAAAAGAAACCTTTTGGTTTTCTATCCCGACTCGCTTCCCCACGAACCGGTGGCCCTAGCCTTATCCTCCCCGGATTCGGCCTCAAGCCGCTCTAGCCAATCCCTCCCCGGATGTGGCCTCGAGCCCCCCTAGACCTAGCCTAGATCTAGTCGCCAACATGAGGCAATTTTCCCCCTAAGTCCTACCCAGACCTAGTCGCCAACACGAGGCGATTTCACTAATCGTTTATAAAGAGGAATAGGAAATAACAATAAAGAAATAAGAACTCCCTCAAGATGGACTTCTAAAGTTGGAGACGAAGATCCGCCGTTGAATAAGCGTTGTAGAAGCGGACTTCGATCTGATCCGGCGTGACGAGATTCTCCTTCTGAAGTTTTGCAGAGCTTCGCTAGCACATCAACTTTCGGCCAAGATAGCCTCTGGAATTCTGGCACTCAATATATCTCTCTGATGTGTGTATGAAATGAGAGGACTTGGGTCCTTTTTATAGACTAGCGCTAGCGCCTGCGCTAGCCACTACCGCCGGCGCTATCTCATATTAGGAGACTTTTTGCGCGGCAGAATCTTCAATCCGAGGCAACAATTCTAACATGCCTTCTGTGCATCGAGCTAGCGCCGGCGCTATCCACTATCGCCTGCGCTAGTGATCAGTTTGGAGTTGATGGCTCAATTTCGGGGGCAACCACCATATGTAAACCTTGAGTCATTTTGACCTGTTATCCTGCACACTTAGATCACACAAGATTAAATACACACATAGGATTTGTTGTTCTCAAACCTAGGAGATGCGGAAGACCGTGTTCCAACAGGCATGACCTATGGGTTAAGTAGTTGAAAACAGTTTCTCCGATCTTTCATAAGCCATTATCGTCTCCATCACTTTGAGGGAAAGTCTGAGAAAGAATCTAAAGAAGTCGTCTTCTCTTTCAGAACCGATCTAACTTGAAGATTTCTTTCAGCAATCTGGTGCTGATATTTCTTTCTGAAAGAACAAGATTAAGAAGGAAGAATCTGTCTTCCTAGGAAGAAGAACATTCATCACAGCCTATCGAATCAAGAAGATCATTTGCTGTTGCTGTTCTATTGAAGATTTCTGTCTGATCATTCAGGCAGATCAAGAAAACTCAACAATCTGAAGAATCTGAGTCCAAGTACTGTTATTTTCTTTATCAATCCCTGTAGGATCTGAGTTGTCAGATCTGAGTGTAGGATCTGTCAAGGATCTGAGTTGTAAGATCAGGTGTGATCTGAGTTGTAGGATTCAGGGGTGAATCTGAGCTGTAAGCCTAATTATAAAGGCTGAGGTAGGATCTGTGGGATCTGAGTTTGTAAGATCTGCTGAGATCTGAGAGAGTAAGATCTGTGAGACCTGAGTCTGTAAGATCTGTTATGATCTGAGCTGTAAGTCCTTTTTGTGGTCTGAGATCTGGAGGAGATATAAACCCTATCTAGCACACTGCTAGAAGGGAGAAGGGGGAAAGTGGATTACCCAAGATAAGGGGAACCACTATAAAATTCGGTGTCTTTTCTGTGTGTGTTCTTATTCTTGAAAGCTCTGATCAGTTTTATTTAGGTTATAATCAAGAACTTCAATAGATTTTAAATAACCTATTCACCCCCCCCCCCCCCCCCCCCCCCCCTCTAGGTGATTAGCTACCCTTAATTAAAGTCTTTCAAGTGGTATCAGAGGTAGGTTGTTGTTCAAGAAAAGGTTTAACAGCCTGAACAAGATCTCCTAAGGGTAGATTTCTGAAGTCGTGATGGCTAATACAGAAGGAAACAAAGAATTCACATCTATGAAGCTACCAATTTGCAGAAAAGAAAACTTTGGGATTTGGAAAGAAAGGGTCAGACTTTTCATGGAAGCCTCTGATCCTAGGATATACATAACTGTTCTAGAGGGACCTTTTGTTCCTATGAAAGTTTCATTTACAGATGGAAGTATCAAGACTCCCAAAACATATTCTGAAATGACCAAAGATGAAGTGATTCTGGCCTCCATGGATAAGAGAGCTCAGAACATCATTGTGAGTGCTATTGAGGATTCAACCTTTCAAAACTTAGTCCATTGCAAAACTGCCAAAGAAATGTGGGAATCTCTCATTGTCTATATGGAAGGGACTGAAGAAGTCAGAGATGACAAGAAGTCTCTTCTAAATCAGCAATATGAAGCTTTCAGACAAGACAAGAAAGATTCAATAGCAGTCTGCTATGAAAAATTCTTCAAAATTGTAAATGGTCTGAAAACTTATGGAAGAACTTTCACAGATTATGAGTTGAATGATAAATTCTTAAGATCACTGAATAAAGAATGGGATATCAAGATCTGTGTAATTAGGGAAATGGGAAATCTGGGAAACATTCAGCCACAAAATTTATATGGGAAACTCTTGTCCCATGAACTTCATCTGAATACCAGAAAAGCTGAGGAAGAACACAGCAGTGAAAATCCTATTGCTCTGAAAGCAGAAAGCTCCAAGAAAAGCAAAGAAAGAATGTCATCATCCCCCAGGATACCATCTGAATCAGAAGAATCAGTAACCAGTAATTCTTATTCTGAAATATCAGATGGTGAATTGGCACTCTTCACCAAACAGCTAAAAAGGATGTTGAGAAGAAAACAACACTGAAAAACTAGACCCTCTCAGTCATCCAGATCTAAGAAGCACTCAAATTCTTCAGAGGGATTCAAACAAGACTCCAAGAAGGACAGGTATAACTCTAAACACAATAAATCCAATTCAGAAGAAATTGTGTGTTTTGGTTTCAGGAAATCAGGACACATGATTGCTAATTGTCCTTCAAAGAGAAAGAACAACAAAAAATTTGATGAAAAGAGGCACAAATCTGACAAGAGACATGAGAAGAGTCTAATAGCCAAGAAGGGCAAAGTCACTCTTAGTGACAGTGAATCTCAATCATTAGACTCAGATAGTGAGGAGGCACTCATAGCTCTGATGGCTTCCAATGAAAGTGAAGACAGTCTAAATCATAGATCTATAATAAAAGCCCCATTATCAAGGTCTGATAGTGAAGAGGATGAAGAAGAAAATGCAGGACTCATGGCACTGAGTGATCAAGAAGATCAGGAGACAACTACTGATATAAAGGTACTTGATAAAACTCCTATATCTGATTCTGATTCTGAACTTGAAATAGATTCATTCTCTTCTGATGAAAATGACTCACAATCTAAACTTCATGTAGATGAAATTATTGAGAAATATCAATTACTTCTTAAAGCACTTACAAAGAGCAAAAGACATAATAAAAGATTACAAAAAGAAATATCTGATTTAAAGCAAACTAATTCCCAAAGCTCTGAGGCAGCTGAGAGGCTGAATCAGACAAGCAAAGAACTTAGCAAACTAAAAGTCATGTTTATAATCCATATACAGACTTTATGCACTAAAGAGAAGTTAATAAAAGAACTTGAAGCAAAACTCCTAGCAGAAAGGAAGCTAGTAGCAAAGTTCTCAAAACCACAAACTATCCTTCCCATAATAGATACTTTTTCTGCACAACACAGATCCGACATAGGATATGATAGGAATACAGATAATAACCCTAAAAGTAATGACAAGGCACTTATGCAACCTATAAAATTCAACAAAGCCATGCCTATCACTAATAAGCATGATCAAAAAGGTGTTCATAAGTTTTATAAGGGTGAGTGTTCTTATAGCAAAGATGAGTCAATTCAACCAAGTAACAATAATGCCAAATTACTATGCAAAGAAAAAGTATTAACTCATCATGACTCCTTTGTATTCAAAGCAAACACTAAATTCAAAAGAGAGAAACTAAGATCTGAATTGAAAACCACTGTTGTCAAGAAAATAGAACCAGTAAAAGTTACTAAAACAACATACATAGCTCCTTTGAATAAGGCAATTAAGCAAAATATGAGTCAACATAAAGAAATAAGAAGACCTCCAAGGAGATATAACATATATGAATGTTGGTGCTGTGGAAAGGTTGGACATTTTGCTCTTGACTGTTGGTTCAATCCAACTGTTCCAAGATTCAACTCTAGGAGACCAGTACTCAGACATATGGCAACTCTCACAGCAACAAGGATTATTCAACAACTAAATATTCCAGCTCATACTAACAAGGTTCTAGGACCCAACTTGGTGTGGGCTCCTAAGAAAAGGTAATTTCTTTTTGCAGGGTTGTCCAAAGACCAATCAACTTCCTATCTGGTACTTGGACAGTGGGTGCTCTATGCACATGACAGGAACAAAAAGTCTGATGAATGATTACACTCCTGTGAAGAATGGACCAAAGGTTATCTTTGGAGGGTCTGAAAAAGGTAAAACTAAAGGTTATGGTAAAATCACTAATGGAGTTGTCACCATCACCAAAGTTGCTCATGTTGATGGATTGCAACACAATCTCATCAGCATAAGTCAATTGTGTGATATTTGGTATGACATTTCATTCCACAAGGATGAGTGCCTGATTAAGAAAGAGAATGAGATAATTCTCTCAGGCACTAGGAGTGGCAACATTTACTGCCTAAACTTTATATGTTCTGATCAAGTTAATTCCATATGCTTAGTAGCAGAAAATAAAGTTTCTAGGAGTGTTCAATGGCATAAAAGGTTAGCTCACATAAACTATAAGTCTATAAATAAGCTTATCTCAAAAGACCTAGTGAGAGCTGGACCTAAGTGGAAGTGTGTGCAGGAGGGTCCATGCCATGCTTGTCAAATGGGTAAGCAGACCAAGTCGTCCTTCAAACCAATTGGTGAGAAGGATTCCATTAGATGTCTATACCTACTTCACATGGATCTATTTGAACCAATGTCAATCCATAGCTTAGGAGGAAAGTCATACACCCTTGTAATTGTTGATGATTATTATAGATTCACATGGGTATTCTTCCTTAAACATAAGTCAGACACTTTAGAAATATTTACCAGCTTTGTTAGGCAAATCACCAATGAAATAGGAAATCCTGTAGCCAAAATTAGAAGTGATCATGGGACTGAATTTTAGTCCAGTGCAATGACCAAATTTTGTGAAAATCTAGGCATTTCTCAAGAGTTCTCATCTCCTAGAACTCCCCAACAAAATGGGGTTGCTGAGAGAAGAAATAGAACCCTTATTGAAGCTAGTAGGAGTATGCTAAGTGATTCTTCTTTTCCTGAGTTTTTCTGGGCTGAAGCTGTAAACACAGCATGCCATGTGCAGAATAGGGCTCTTATCAATAAAAGACTGGATAAGACTCCATATGAGTTGTTGAAAGGTAGAAAACCCACTTTAGCCTATTTCAAGATATTTGGTAGTAAATGCTTTGTATTAAATAATGGAAAGCACTATCTCACTAAATTTGCTGAAAAAGCACATGAGGCAATCTTTGTTGGGTATAGCTCTCAAAGTAGAGCCTGTAGAATTTTCAACAAAAGGTCAAATAGGATAGAAGAATCTATACATGTTGTATTTGATGAAACAGCCTTATTTATAAGGATCTGGCAAGTTTATCAAGTTGTGCAGGTTCTACACAGAAATTGAAGGAGATGAATATCAATGAACAACACAATGAGGATAATGAAGAAACTAATGAGACTGTAATTGTAACTAGAGAGGATGAACCTCAAGCAGAAGACAATTATGAAGAACCTATTGCTGTTGAAGAACCACCACATCCAGAACCTCTAGAAGAACTTACTCAAACAGATGTACCAGAACCTCAAAGGGAAAATGAAAGATGGGGGAATGCAACCAAACATCTGAAGGATCATCCCAAGGAACAGATCATAGGAAATCCAAATGATGGTGTGCAAACTAGAAGAGGAAACTCAATACATGATGCCTTGCATCACAGCTTTCTATCCAAAATAGAGCCTAAGAAGTTTGATGAAGCCAATAAGGACACTTCATGGATATTAGCTATGCAAGAAGAGCTAAATCAATTTGAAAGGTGCAAAGTTTGGATATTGGTTCCAAGACCAAAGAAACACAAAGTCATTGGGACCAAATGGGTATTTAGGAATAAGCTGGATGAAAATGGTGTGATTGTCAAAAACAAAGCAAGGTTGGTTGCCCAAGGATATAGACAGGAGGAAGGCATAGATTTTGATCAAGTATTTGCTCCTGTGGCAAGATTGGAGGCAATCAGATTATTCCTGGCATTTGCAGCACACACTGGATTCATAGTCTATCAAATGGATGTAAGGTCAGCATTCCTTAATGGAACAATATTGGAGGAAGCATATGTTGAACAACCCCCAGGTTTTATTAACTCTACTCATCCAAATCTTGTTTATCTTTTATTAAAAGCATTGTATGGTCTGAAACAGGCACCTAGAGCCTGGTATGAAACATTATCTAGATTTCTAATTGAGAACAAATTCTCAAGAGGAAAGATAGACAAGACATTCTTTCATAGGATAGTTAAAGGTCACATTATTCTAGTACAAATATATGTAGATGATATAATCTTTGGCTCAACTGATAGTAACCTTTGCAAAAGGTTTGCAAACCTTATGCAAGGGAAATTTGAAATGAGCAGCATGGGTGAGCTTAAATACTTCTTAGGACTCCAAGTGAAACAGTCTGAGGAAGGAATTTTCATTTCTCAGACCAAGTACACAAAAGAGATTATCAAGAAGTTTGGAATGGAAAATTCCACTGTCATGAAGACACCTATGACAGCAAATATGTCACTGGACAAGGATGACAAAGGGAAACCGATTGATGAAACCTTGTACAGAGACATCATTGGCTCATTGCTCTATCTAACTGCTAGCAGGCCAGACATTATGTTCTCAACATGTGTGTGTGCTAGATACCAAGTGAACCCTAAAGAATCTCACTACACTGCTGCCAAAAAAATCCTGAGATATCTGAAGGGCACTCTCAATCTTCGCCTTAGGTATCCTAGAAGCAATGACTTTGAACTAATTGGTTTTTCAGATGCTGATTTTGCAGGATGCAAAGAGGACAGAAAAAGTACATCAGGTACATGTCAATTTCTTGGCAAAAGACTAATATCTTGGAGTAGCAGGAAGCAGACAATTGTGGATATTTCTACAGCAAAATCTGAGTACATCTCAGCTGGAAACTGCTGTGCTCAGCTACTATGGATTCAACACCAACTCCAAGACTATAAAGTTCAGCTAAGTAAATCTGCTCTATTTTGTGATTCAACTAGTGCTATTGCTATAGCTAATAATCCTGTATCTCATAGCAGAACTAAGCACATAGAAATTAGATACCATTTCATTAGAGAACATGTAGAAAATGGAGATATCTCAATTGAATATGTCCCCACTAACAAACAGGTTGCTGACATATTTACTAAACCCTTGGATGAAACAAAATTCAATAACTTTAAAATTGAATTAGGTATGTTAAAAATGGATTAAAGTTGTATTGAATTAAATAAATGAAAATAATGATTGAGTCCTAAAAAGTGAGTGGAGAAGTTATCTGGCGTCGAAAGAAGATACCTGGCGTCGAGAAGATATCTGGCTTCGAGAAGATACCTGGCGTCGACTGAAGATATATGGCATCGAGCTATCTCAACGCTTGTGCGAACATAGCTAGGCCGTCTCGACAGGGTAAATTTGAACCATTAGATCAATCATGTCAAACAAGTTCGGCGCGCGGCTATTCATCTTCTTGAATTAGAACTTCTATAAATAGGGAAGACACTTCGTTAGTGCATGTGCCCTAGTTCTCTCAGTTCGAAATTGGCTGCCCTAGAAAATTTCTCCATTCAATTCTGTCACTCTTCGATCATTAACCACAATGCCTCCCAAGAGTAGTGATTACCTTTATGAAGGAAGCGAGCTTGTATGCAATGGATTCCAATCTGCTCTAGAAGAAATCAAATCAACCATTGAGCTAATCTACAAGGCTGGATTAGAATTCGTACTATCTGAATCGTCCCTTATCTGGAAAAGAGAGGTATTAGAACTTTATTCCAATATCGTAATAGACTCTGTCAATTTGAAGCTTAAGACCACTGTGAATGGTAAGAAGATTAAGATCACTCCATCCAGACTCGCTAAGGAACTAGAACTGCCCAGATTAAAAAGCAATGAAGAAGAAGAAGTGAGCTCTGAACAGATTAAATTAGCACAAATCTGGTGCGGAATTGAAACATCTCGTGAAATCACTGGAAGTATTCTTAGAAAAGGAATGAATTCAAAAGCAAAGTTGCTAACAGATGTGATAGGAAAAGGCCTGTTGTGCAAGACTGGCTCTCATGACAAAATTTCCAGGAAAATGTTCATTCTTCTAACAAGGATCATTCATTCTTTGAGAACTGATTGAGGAGGGTGGTTTTTGACAGAATAATTGAATGTATCCAAGTACCCAACATGGGTAGGATATTATCTCTTTACTTAGTAAAAGTCATTCCAGACTCTTTAAATAACAAGCTTGGATACAAGAGAAACCACATGAAGAAAATGGATATTAGAATGATAGAGAGATGGGACAGAGTTCTATCAAATTTTCCTCCAGCAGATGTTCCTCCCAAGCAGAAGAAAGTTAAGAAACATAAGAAGAAGAAGGCTACTTCAAGCTCATCAAGCTCATCCTCCTCCAAAGGAAAATCTAGATCCAATCCTATTCATGATCCTAACCTCACATCATCTGAAGAGGAAGAAGAGAGAGGAAGTCATCATGGATCCCCTGCTGGAGTTGAAGGGATCTTTCAAAATGAGAAGGAGACTCAAGATGAGATTCTTGATCAGGATAATACTGAAATGAACAAAGCAACAGTTGAGGGGGAGTCTCAGGATGAGATCCCTGCTCAAGATAAAATTGATCTGATCAATGCAGAGATGGAGGGGGAGCCTCAAGATGATTTTCCAGCTCAAGACAATGCACCATTTGAGGGGGAGTCTCAGGCTGAGATCCCTGCTAAAGAGAATTCTGTAGTTGATGCCATGGATGTGGAAGGAGAACCTGAAGCAACAAAGAAACATGTTGAGAAGGTAATCAAGATAGAATCCTCTAGCTCACATATGAGCCAGATAAATGATTCTTTCATTAGGGAAGAGAGCAGTAGAGGCAATGGAATGGAAAGGGAAATTAATGTGGATCTAAGTGGTATACTACCTCAGCTGGAAGTATTGCTTAATAATCAAAGAAGATTATTAGAACAATATATTGAGGATAATAATACAAAAATGAAAAATGAGGTAGATTTCCAATTGAAATTGGTTAGATTTGAAGTCAATCATCAGATATCTGCATTGAGAAAGGAAATGGTAAAGTTCTTTAAAAGAGTTGGTGCTTCAGTAGATTATACAACTGAACAACTTGATGTAATCAAAGAAATATCAAAGGTTCTTAAAGAGTCAGAAGCTGGAATTACAAAGACAGTGGATGATGTTCAGACAAACCAAGGAATACTAAGTAGCAACATGCAAGTTTTGTATAAAGAACAGGTTGCACAAGTCCTGACAGGTACAACTAAGATTGTAGCCAGACTGCAACAGCAGGATAATGCTATTTTGGCTAAAATTGATGAGAGCTCCACATTTCTAAAAGATCAAGCAAAGTTTAATGCAGATACAATAGATGATCATCTCCTTAGAGTAAAGAAAACCATTGAAAGTGGAATTAATCATTTGGAGGGTCAAGTCAGGTTTCAGAAAAATGTTATAAGAGATCATATTGTTGAAGAAGTCCTAAAGGGGGAGAGGTCAATGATTCAAGCCAGCTCTGAGCATGCTGTGTGGACCTCAAATTCTATAAGAGAAACTCTTGGATATCCCCCCATAGATTATGAGAATGATCAAGTTTCTGAGAATAGGCCAGCTTCTCTTACTCAAGCCCAAAAGCAAATTGCTAAGATGTATAGTTTTGAAGATAAAAGCAAAAGAGAGATTTTTACTAGTGAGCAAGTAGAATCTAGTAAAAGAAAGTTCAGAGAAGAGGTTCAATCAAGAGTTGATTTTGAACATTGGTCTCCCACTTCAAGAGAATTGATTCTGACAGCATGGGATGCTGTGAAAGGCAATCCAGATGAAAGAGGAAAATGGTATTCAGAAGCTGAATGGTTGAAGCATAGGGATCAAGAGGAACTGAAGATGAAATTCAAGGCTGAAAAATTGGCTGGGAAGGTCCAGGCAGGTGATAAAGAGCCAATCAGATACTTTCCAAAGCCATTTGGATATTTCAAGAGAAGAAAAGAAGTTGCTGAAGCCTTTTCCAAAAGAGCCAAAAGAGGAATAGAGTTCAAGGATCCTGAACAGAATTAGGATTTTAATCTTTTCTAAGTATTTTCAGAAAAATGTAATTGATATATCTTTGAACAATCTTGATGAGCTCCTTGTGCTAACTATTTTCATCATCATATATATATATGCCTGTGATGTGATCTTTTTTCTTTTCATGACTTGTTTTATTCTGAATTATTTGTAATTCTGTGCTTATATGAGAAATCATGTCTGAGATAATCTCTGTGGATAGAATGTTTTGGTAATCTATTGTTATAAGGTGTTATACTCTCTATTTTGATTACCTGTATAGAAATTAGAAAATATTGATTATCTTTGAAAAGAGGGATATATCATTGACTGAGGTTATGACTTCTTCAAATAGGGTGAGATTGTTGGGATCATTGTCCACAATGTTTTAGATTTGGAGAAGTCCATTCTTAAGTCAAAGATATATCTCAGAATGTATTTGATATACTCTCTAGAATCAATGTGCAGGAGATCAGGACATGCAAAGTGCTCAAGGAATTCATCCAAGTTCACAAGCATTGAGACAACATACATCACTCAACGCCTGTGACCCTGCAGCGTCGACTCATGTCTACTGCTCAAATAGACAAGGTCGCCGCTGAAGTTATGAGACCATGTTTGGAAGCGTCGAGCCAAGTTATATCACTCGACGCCTTGGAAAGAAAAGTGTCGACCAAAGTTTAGTCAGCTCTACGCCAACCAGAAGTGTCGAGATATGAAGGCATAGTTAAGAAGCGTCGAGCCCCTGTACGTTGCTCAACTTCTACAGATAAAAAGCGTCGACTAACTGATGTTTGCTCAACGCCTAAGAAGGAGGAGTCGAGAGCTTCAGTCTAAGAAGAATGTGTCGAGTATCTACATATCGCTCGACGCCTAATGGAAAAAGCGTCGACAGAGATGCTCAGTGCACAACTCCTCTTCTATTGATTCTCTGAGATGAGAAATTTCTTCTACAGCTAGCTGAGCCTTTGTTTATTCTGAAGACATTGATGACCGTTGAAGACTTAGCATCGTGCTGACGTGGAGGAGCGTAACAGATGTTGCAGATGGCGGGCTGTAAATAGAAGGCATGACTTATGGGTTAAGTAGTTGAAAATAATTTCTCCGATCTTTCATAAGCCATTATCGTCTCCATCACTTTGAGGGAAAGTCTGAGAAAGAATCTGAAGAAGTCGTCTTCTCTTTCAGAACCGATCTAACTTGAAGATTTCTTTCTGCAATCTGGTGCTGATACATCTTTCTGAAAGAAGAAGATTAAGAAGGAAGAATCTGTCTTCCTAGGAAGAAGAACAGTCATCACAGCCTGTCGAATCAAGAAGATCATCTGCTGCTGCTGTTCTATTGAAGATTTCTGTCTGATCATTCAGGCAGATCAAGAAGACTCAACAATCTGAAGAATCTTAGTCCAAGTACTGTTATTTTCTTTATCAATCCCTGTAGGATCTGAGTTGTCAGATCTGAGTGTAGGATCTGTCAAGGATCTGAGTTGTAAGATCAGGTGTGATCTGAGTTGTAGGATTCAAGGGTGAATCTGAGCTGTAAGCCTAATTATAAAGGCTGAGGTAGGATCTGTGGGATCTGAGTTTGTAAGATCTGCTGAGATCTGAGAGAGTAAGATCTGTGAGATCTGAGTCTGTAAGATCTATTATGATCTGAGCTGTAAGAACTTTTTGTGGTCTGAGATCTGGAGGATATATAAACCCTATCTGGCACACTGCTAGAAGGGAGAAGGGGGAAAGTGGATTACCCAAGATAAGGGGAACCACTATAAAATTCTGTGTGTCTTTTCTGTGTGTGTTCTTATTCTTAAAAGTTCTGATCAGTTTTATTTAGGTTATAATCAAGAACTTCAATAGATTTTAAATAACCTATTCACCCCCCCCCCCCCCTCTAGGTGATTAGCTACCCTTAATTAAAGTCTTTCAAATAGTACCGAACTGGCCGCCGCTTTTTGGAGCAGAGCAGACATATCGATGTTTTGGCTTTTATTTAGTGTTGCCTATAATTTAGAGTTGACCAGAAGACGAGACATTCCTTTAGGGTCAACCCGAAATAGTATCAAACTGTCCGCTGCTTTTTGGAGAAGAGTGGACAGTTCGATGTTTTGGCTTTTATTCAGTGTTCCCTATAATTTAGAGTTGACCTGATGATGAGACATTCCTTCAGGGTCAACTCTAAATAGTAACAAACTGGCCGCCATTTTTTGGAGCAGAGCGGACAGATCAATATTTTGGCTTTTACTTCAGTGTTGCATATAATTTAGAGTTGACCTGAAGACGAGACATTCCTTTAGGGTCAACCCTAAATAGTACCGAACTAGCTGTTGCTTTTTGGAGCAAAGCGGATAGAACAATGTTTTGGCTTTTATTTCAGTAATGCCTATAATTTAGAGTCAACATGAAGACAAGACATTCTTTCAGGGTCAACCCTAAATATTTGCGAACTGGCCACAACTCTCGAGTCAAGTGGACAGTTCAATGTTTTTGTTTTAATTTAGAATTGCTTATAATGTAGAGTTGACCTTGAGGTGGAGAAATTCCTCAATCTTAACACCTACTAACCATGACTCAACCTTTGTATGACATGGTTTCAGTTTAATTGTTATGATTGTTAGTGTGAACAAGTCAGTTCGTAACCCAAGAGGCCATAACTCACGTCAAGACAAGCCAGGGACTGAGTTTACCAAAGTCACATTGCTATATTGATGATTTATGAATTGTTCTAGCGAGATAAGGCTCCAGCCTTTGATTCAATCCTTGGGTACCTCGACGATGGCCCTATTTGACTTATGAAAGTTTCGATTCCAAACGACTTAATTTTCCATCGCTCAGTATTCTACGATGTATTTGCCTTCAATAGGAACTATATAACTATAAAGAGAAATATCCCTATAGTGATCCAAATGTGGCCCTCTATACATTGTGCCTCCAAGAATAATTCCTACGGGAATATATTGTGTCTCCGAGAATAATTCCAACGGGAATATATTGTGCCTTCGAGAATAATTCTTATTGGAATATATTGCGCCTCCGAATATAATTCCTACGGGAATATATTGTGCCTCGAGAATAGTTCCTGCAGGAATAAATTGTGCCTTCGAGAATAATTCCTATGAGAATATATTGTGCCTCCGAGAATTATTCCTACGGGAATAAATTGTGCCTCCGAGAATAATTCCTACGAGAACATAACATGCCTCGAGAATAGTTCCTACGGGAATATATTGTGCCTTCGAGAATAATTCCTACGGGAATATATTGTGCCTCCGAGAATAATTCCTATGGGAATTTGTTGTGCCTTCGAGAAATGTGCCTTGGGAAGAATATTAGATGACCGATGAGTTTTACTTTATGGCAACCCGTAAGAAGGACGGCCTGGGAAGACAACTCGTGTGAAACTAATAGAACTACATGGGTATGAGACCGTATGCATGATGATACATAATAAGTAGGCGGCGGTCACATGAAGACTGCCATGACCCAATAATAGTCCAGATATTTCCTCCCGTAATGTTGTACAATGCTTGATGCTAATAGGGATTGGAATCTATTCTTGGTTCTGATAACTTGTCATTAGCACAGGTGACAGGTGTGGGTGAGAGACAACACCCAAGTGTGGAGGAAGCCACAAAGCAGGATACTTTAGGTATATATTTGTTAGGCCGCATCTCATTGGGTTGTCCCATATCTCATGGTATATATATATATATGCATTGGTACTAAAACATGATTATTTGGGTATATTGCAGCATAGAGAATGATGTTACTCATACAGGTCTTGAGTATTGTGTTTCTATGGTAATTAATCTTCCGCTATAGATCATGTCTTCTGCTAAATGATATAAAGTTCACTCATTAATGGCGTCTTACACTAGAAAACTGCTTCCCTGCTCTGTTGGTGTATAGTGGCATTCACTTAACATCACCCCTATGCGTGACAACGGAGTGTTCAAGGAAAGGAGTTGGAGGAGGAAGTGCCTTCACCCTTCATGATCGCTTCAGCATTGTGTATAAATGGGGGTGTGCGATAAGATTCCTCGGTCGGACCGATGATTCCTGAAGGGGGGTCTTACAAATGGATCAGAGCGCAACCGATTTTTTCGGCCAATAGTGATCACAGAAACACCTCTTGCTCCGCTACTCATTGTACCGTGGTTCGGGATGAACCACTATAGTGGAAGCGGTGGTGGACCTTAAATGAACAAGTTGACAACAAACATGGCATATATATGTTGATTTTCATTCGAATTTATCAAATTAAATTTTATTCATACAAATTTTTCTGACTCATATCGACACTTAAATGTCCTTACCACATCTGATCTTAAACGATCATTTATCGTTAAAACACTTTCATTAAACCACACAAATGACCACTTCAAATTTTGAACCCCGGGTTTAAGCCTCTTTATTTTATTGGGATTAGATTCTTGTTTTCAAAATTCCATTTGAAGTAAGCTAATCAAATGGAATTTTGTGTGCAGATTGAGAATTACATTAATGATTGCAAATATGGTCGGAGCCAAGTTGAGGGTATAGTGAAGTGTGTTTTGATTTGACATAACCTCTATCAGTATGACTTGTTTAAAATAAAATCATGCAATCATAAAGAACTACGGTCGAAATATTGATATTCTCAATAATTTGGAATAATTATCAAGGTAATAAGCTAGATTTGAAGTAAAATATTTTTTGGCAAATCTAGAAAAGCTCAAATGAAAGCAAAAAAATCTTTACATTAAGATTATCATGTGCACCCTAGCCCAAAGTACATGATTACACCTCCGTGAGACTTGTGATATCTGCATACTCAGCCAAACAGAAAGCCTCGTTAAGTAGGGCAAGCCACTGTGGACTCGAAGGTGCCAATTACCAGTTTTATTCATTGCTTTTATTGTAAACTGCTTGCGGTGGAAAAGTGGTGGGTCGGTCATGCCCGTAGACCATATATACCAGTGCAGAAAGGTTGATGACACTAGGTGACAGGGAGATGTGCACCCCAGGAGCTCGGTTGTATCTTATATGCCCCGCTGGGTCCCTCCGTTGGTTGGCCAAATTCAGGTATTGCAGGACGTCTCCTACATCCAGAAGTACACATGGTTGTACATTGGGGCCTGGGTAATGTGGTACGTCCACACCCAGAAGTGGCAGGACCGGCCACTGTAACCGATGGCCACATCAGTGAGGCCCACGGGGTTCGCTACCCTGCTGAAGAGAAGCGGTTTAACTATGTCGACTTAAGGTGAAAAGTGGTAAACTATTGTATGTGATTACTGTGGCAGGTCAGTCACACTCATAGACCATTCGTACTGGCATGGGAAGGATGATGACTCATGGGTCACTAGGGAGTGTGTGAACCCCAAAAGGTTATTTATTATTTATTTATTCATGGGTCACTAGGGAGTGTGTAAATGAGCATACATGCTCTGAATCGACTTCTGTCAGTTGCGTTAGACTCATATGGTCGATACGAATGCAATGGAACTCGTTTTGTTCCATTCCAAGGTCATTTGGTGAAAGTGACAATTTTAAGTACCGCAACGCGTCATGGCGATGATATTTGAGTTTATTGAGCATACGTGCTCTGAGTCGACTTCCGTCAGTTGTGTTAGACTCATATGGTCGATATGAGTGCAACAAAACTCGTTTTGTTCCAATCCGAGGTCATTTGGTGAAAGTGACCGTTTTGAGTATTGTAGCGCATCACAACGATGTTATTATAGTATATGGAGCATACATGCTACGAATCAACTTCTGTCAGTTGCGTTAGACTCGTATGGTCGATAAGAGTGCAATGGAACTCATTTCGTCCCAATCTGAGGTCATTTGGTAAAAGTGATCATTTTGAGTACCGTAGCGTGTCACGACCACGTTGTTTTAGTATATGGAGCATACGTGCTCCAAATCAACTTCCGTCAATTACATTAGACTCGTTTGGTCAATACAATTGCAATGGAACTCGTTTCGTTCCAATCTAAGGTCGTTTGGAGAAAACAACTATTTTGAGTAATATCGAGCGTCGCAACAATGCCATTTTAAAATATTGAGCAAACGAGCTCTGAATTGAATTCTATTAGTTGCGTTAGACTCATATAGACGATACAAGTGCAACATAATTTGTTTCGCTCAATTCTGACGTCATTTAGTCGAGTAAATAAAAAGAAATCCCTTAAAATGTTACGACATCTTGAAATATGTGATGCCTGAATTCAACCCCTTTGCATCAACGCTGACTCGACACTCAACCACTTAGGCCCATGTTGACTTTGACATGCATGGGGGGACCCACTAAGGGTTGACTTTAGTCAAACCCTCCTTCAATGAAGAATTTTAAAATATTAAAGCAAACCACACCCATGAGCATCAATCTCAAGACAAGTCTTGCAAGCCTTCAGCCATATGGATAGCCCAAACTCCGACCTCCAACTAGACCTAGGCTAACCTAAACCTCCCCTCTCCTTGCCTAAAGCCAAGGTAATGGATTTATATATTTTTAAAACCCCACCTATTAACCATGAGTTCCCTTAACCCCTAATCTTAACCAGTAAGTACCTCTCCCCTCCACTCAAATGCTACCATCTGCTACCTCCCCCAAGCCATTGCTAGATGAAACCAAACTCGAGAGAGAGAGAGAGAGAGAGAGAGAGAGGAGAGGGGGGAGGGAGTGCTCTTGGCTGCCTATAAAATTATGTTTGCATTGTCATCAATGCTACAAGATTCGGCGGGATCAAAGGTGGCCAAGCTTAGGATTTGGACTTCCTCCACCTGTGTTGAGGAAAACTCCTTTTCACCTAGAAGGTTGTCCTCCTCCATAGGAATAGGCACAACACTCAGATCACCCACCTCATCCTGCGACACATCATCAACAATGTCGTCAGAGACGAGAGTAGTATGCACAACAGGGGGAAGAATCGAATCCACTAGAAGTGGTGGATGCACATGGAGAATAGGGTCAGCAGTGTCGGTGCATAGATCAGCCGCACATCCGGTGACCATGTCCATGCCATACCCTTCAAGATGTGAAGGTGACAAAGACACATAACCGGATGTTGAAGGTGTGCCGCCAGAGTTAGGAGTTGGGACGATCCGGATATCCGGTTCGTCATCCTCGTCCAATTGGCGAAGATACTCGGCACAGTCCTTCAAGACATGATCAGTGCTCCGACAAAACTGGCACTGCCTAGCGGGCTTCTTTGGCACAGCGGGTGCTGAAGCCGAAAAGAAGTAAGACGCTAAAGGCTCAGCAGAGTAGCCATAAGACTTACGCGCACCATATGAAGTACCAGACGAAGTCGGTGCTCCATATGCTGGGCTATAAGAATTATGCCTA
This sequence comes from Dactylorhiza incarnata, assembly GCA_033032865.1. Taxonomy (NCBI): domain Eukaryota; kingdom Viridiplantae; phylum Streptophyta; class Magnoliopsida; order Asparagales; family Orchidaceae; genus Dactylorhiza; species Dactylorhiza incarnata. The sequence continues at coordinate 3,048,015 of JAWHQI010000067.1, forward strand.
CTATTCTCCGTAGGGCATTCATCACTAGAGTGGGAGGTAGCTCCACACCAACGGCAACGGAAATTAAGATGTGCCCACATAGTGCGAAGACAAAACGATTCAAAAAGAAGAACACTATTGTGCGAAATACTACACCTAACAAAAATTTACTAAAGCAACCTACTATAAAACAAGAAAATGGAATAAAGAGAACAGAAATAAAATAAAAGATGCGATAAACAAATGGAAGGGCTTCTCTCTCAGATTCTCCCTCTCCAGAAAACTCACACGACTGTGTTCCCCGGCAACGGCGCCAAAAACTTGATGCGATGATTCGGCAAGTGCACCGGTCGCGCAAGTAATAATAATGGGGAAAATCCCCGAGTGTCGGTCTCTTGAGGAACACAGTAAGGTGGAGTTAGGTTTCGAGGAAGGACTTGAGATTGAAGTCCTTAGATCGGATGGAATGCGGGGGAGTTAGGTTGGCTTTTGGAAAATAAAATAAAAGCTATCAACTACTCCTATGCAATGCCGCTATGCAATGCTTCGCTTGGCGGGATGGAGACTAGGCAGGCCTTGAGCGCGCTGCATCGAAAGGGCGGATGGACGAGTAGGCAAGCGGAATCAAACTGTGCAGGCCTTGAGCGCACTGCTTCGTTAGGCGGGATGGAATACGGGCCGCGATGCCACGCTTCGGTAGGCGGATGGACGAGTAGGCTAGCGGAGTGAGGGTCGCAAGCACCTCTTCGACAAGCACGCCACTAGCAATTGCTAGTGCGGCACACGAACGTGACGGCGGGATGGAGGATGGAATGGGGCACACCTCAAGCAACTCAAACAACAAATATTTCACATAGACATGAAATAAATAGAAATACAACTAGTTTAAGTGCCACTTCATCATAATAATGAGATCTAAAACATATACACATCAATAAGAGAAGAATAAGGCAAGAAATCAACCGAATCCGAAGTCTCGTTGTAGATTCACGGTAGGAAGCACCGGGGTGTCAATCCGCGTCCTAGCTCGGTCCCAACTGCGTCCGGGGTAGAGGAGGGCTGTCACACCTCCCAATGAACCCGTCTTCTTCGTGTCACGATCCGGTAGAGGTTGCAAACTTCCTCTTGCTTGATGGCAATGACGGCTAGGTCTTCCTTTGGAGCTCTTGGATGAAGGAGGAGGCCGAGAGGAAACTCCGGCTCAAGATTGGCGTGAAGAACAAGCCCGGAGCACCTCTAGATGGTGGGCGACGATGGAGGGGCGAAACTGGGCGGAACTGCGCAAGAAACGGCGGAAAAATGCGGATATCCCGACCTAATTCGCGAGCAGCATTATTTATAGGCGCTGGAATTAAACAGTGCGCACAGTCATTGGCGCACGACCAGTGGTCGTGCGCACTAGAATTCGGTGATCGTGCGCTCTGCCTGGACGGAACCTGCAAAGGCAGAAATTATAAAATAACATGTTCGCACGACCAGTGGCGCACGACCGGTGGTCGTGCGCACTATCGTAGTTGGTCGTGCGCACTAGCCGAAACAGAACTCATAAAATTGATGATAAGTGCGCACGAACAGTGGCTCACGACCGGTGGTCGTGCGCACTATCGTAGATGGTCGTGCGCACTGCTTGAAACAGAACTCAGCAAATAAGGTTAAGTGCGCACGATCAGCGGCGCACGACCAGTGGTCGTGCGCATTAGAACCGGTGATCGTGCGCAGTGTTCCTGTACAGAATTGTACCGGAAACACCTGCACGACACCTGTTCCAGCGTACGACACCAGTCTAGCCACTGAAAGTGGGACTTAACATCGCAAGAAAACTAATAACAAAGATAGATACGAAATTACACCAGAATGGGCCTAGAAGTGCACCTAGCATAGACTGATCAATACGAACTATAACAGGGCTAAAGTGCGGTGAAATGACTAAATAAATGGCCCAGATGAGTCCATAAAAGTGTATATGATCAGGACTCATCACACCCCCAGACTTAACTGTTTGCGCGTCCCGAGCAAACAAATTCTAAGCGAACTAGGAAAGAACAGTAGATGGCTTAATGATTACACTACAGAGTACCATGCGAAGTCGCATACTCACGTGCATAAAGAAAATAGTAGAAAAGATTTCTGATTATAAAAACAGTTTATATATTTCTAAAAGAGTAAAAGCATATTACAACTACTCAAAATGGTGAACAACGGTGAATCATTCGGTCATGCATACGGAGAAAGTAAACTAAGCGCTGAAACGAGCATTGCTGAAGATCGGGATGCGGGAAAAACTCCACTGAAATCCATCAGTGTCGGTGACCATAAGCTTGCCCGGTCACATTCTCTCCACGACACTGGTTTGACTCAAATGCGTGAATCAATAGGACTTTAGGTTTTAAATGGGGCTTGGGTTTAGGTGAGGTATACAATGATAAAGACGATGGTTCAAATACTAAACCCAAATGAGCAAATGCATAACATTATCCAAGTGGCCACAAAACACGCGGATGCACCACACCCCCAGACTTAGACTTAGACGCATGGGTGTGTGCACCGCCTACTCCCAAATATAAATCTCAAACAGATTTTTTTCAATTAAACTTTTCTTTCTTCTTTTTCTTTTCAAATCTTGTTCTTCTTTTCTTTTTCTTTCTTTAACAATTTCAGCAAATTTTTAAAGATGCACAACCACATGTTCACAATGTACTACCACAATCAACACCACCAATTTGAAATTTAAACAAAATGCTTGCTTTTTGGGTGTGCAACTAGGATTGGAGTTTAGGCTTTAGTGAACAATAGTGGGGCTGAACCAAAAGAATGGGGTAGGCACAACTGGGCTAGCAAGGAAATGATGATAGGAATGGCACAAAGGCTCAACCGGGCCAAGATGATGGCCTATATCACATTCACATAATTGACTAACCGTATACCCATGCTTCAAGAATCGCTTGGGGCAAGTTCTAGCCACCGAGAAAGATTCTCCTTTCTCCCGACTCAAGCAATATGAATCTAGCGATCATTTACACACATCCCTATGCCACCGTTTGATTCCACCGAATTCACCATTTGAGTAGAGTAAACAACATTTACACTAATAAGAAAAATATAAAACCATAAGTATAAAGAGAAGTCTACTCTACACAAATTTCTATGCAACCGAGCACTCGACTAGGAGCACTACTAGAGTCAACATTTTACTCTGCTACATAGTCCTAAGCCATCACCTAGACTTTCCCAAATAAGCAGAAGAATTAAATTCACAACAGAGCAAGCAAACAGATGAGTACGCGCTCAAGTGGGTGATGTGGTGTGCAATGAAAATAAACAAAACATTTTAAATGAAATCTTCTAGCATGCAGTGCAATAGTGCACGTGAGCGGGTAAACAAAACTACTCTCCCCCAGACTTAAACTAAACAATCCGCATTATATATGACATGAAAAATCAGAAAAGGCTAGGGGAAGAGAGTACCCAATGCTCAGCAAGTGAGCATACCAGAAGATTGGCGTTTAAACCAAGACTAAGCTGCAGCATCCGCCATCCAGAGAAGATACCTGCAGGGGTCAGCTCCGCAAAAACAAAAGACAAAAGAAAACTGAAAAGAAAATACTACTAACTAAACATGATTAGATGAAATAAAAATGCAGAAAAGTAGATAACTACTGGGGTTATTGTCATCCCAGCAAGACTTATTTAAACTTTAAGAGTTCTAGCTAATGGGCCTATGGAAGGAGAAGTGGACAGGTAACTGGTCTAATATCCGTGTCGGTTGCGGGTACCGACACGGTGATAGAACAGTCACCCCTCTACCTAAATATAGATACCTGCTCCTCACAGGTAGAGGGTAGAGAATGTAAGAAAAGGAGGAGGCCTGGTCCTCACTCATCTCACACAACACATCCTTGTCTAGCAAGGTATCGTCAACAGGGAGGCGGCAGGAGGAAAAGGCAATGAGTGGAGCTTCCTCAACGGAGGGGGAATAAACCTCCTCACATGAGAGGATACTCTCATCATTGACTTGAGCAAAAAGCTCCAAGTCCTCCTGGGGCACCTGTAAAGACTCAACCTGCACAGGCTCGGAAGAAAGAAGGGGATCAAGAAATAAAGAAGACAAAGAACATAAATAATCAAAAATCGGGGGAGTGGTCCCGGTCTCACTCCCATCAGGTTGGGTAAGTAAAATAATGTTTGCATTGTCATCAATGCTACAAGATTCGGCGGGATCAACGGTGGCCAAGCTTAGGATTTGGACTTCCTCCACCGATGTTGAGGAAAACTCCTCTTCACCTAGAAGGTTGTCCTCCTCCATAGGAATAGGCACAACACTCAGATCACCCACCTCATCCTGCGACACATCATCAACAATGTCGTCGGAGACGAGAGTAGTATGCACAACAGGGGGAAGAATCGAATCCACTAGAAGTGGTGGATGCACATGGAGAATAGGCTCAGCAGTGTCGGTGCATAGATCAGCCGCACATCCGGTAACCATGTCCATGCCATACCCTTCAAGATGTGAAGGTGACAAAGACACATAACCGGATGTTGAAGGTGTGCCGCCAGAGTTAGGAGTTGGGATGATCCGGATATCCGGTTCGTCATCCTCGTCCAATTGGCGAAGATACTCGGCACAGTCCTTCAAGACATGATCAGTGCTCCGACAAAACCAGCACTGCCTAGCGGGCTTCTTTGGCACAGCGGGTGCTGAAGCCGAAAAGAAGTAAGACGGTAAAGGCTCAGCAGAGTAGACATAAGACTTACGCGCACCATATGAAGTACCAGACGAAGTCGGTGCTCCATATGCTGGGCTATAAGAATTATGCCTACTATTCTCCGTAGGGCATTCATCACTAGAGTGGGAGGTAGCTCCACACCAACGGCATCGGAAATTAAGATGTGCCCACATAGTGCGAAGATAAAATGATTCAAAAAGAAGAACACTATTGTGCGAAATACTACACCTAACAAAAATTTACTAAAGCAACCTACTATAAAACAAGAAAATGGAATAAAGAGAACAGAAATAAAATAAAAGATGCGATAAACAAATGGAAGGGCTTCTCTCTCAGATTCTCCCTCTCCAGAAAACTCACACGACTGTGTTCCCCGGCAACGGCGCCAAAAACTTGATGCGATGATTCGGCAAGTGCACCGGTCGCGCAAGTAATAATAATGGGGAAAATCCCCGAGTGTCGGTCTCTTGAGGAACACAGTAAGGTGGAGTTAGGTTTCGAGGAAGGACTTGAGATTGAAGTCCTTAGATCGGATGGAATGCGGGGGAGTTTGGTTGGCTTTTGGAAAATAAAATAAAAGCTATCAACTACTCCTATGCAATGCCGCTATGCAATGCTTCGCTTGGCGGGATGGAGACTAGGCAGGCCTTGAGCGCGCTGCATCGAAAGGGCGGATGGACGAGTAGGCAAGCGGAATCGAACTGTGCAGGCCTTGAGCGCACTGCTTCGTTAGGCGGGATGGAATACGGGCCGCGATGCCACGCTTCGGTAGGCGGATGGACGAGTAGGCTAGCGGAGTGAGGGTCGCAAGCACCTCTTTGACAAGCACGCCACTAGCAATTGCTAGTGCGGCACACGAACTTGACGGCGGGATGGAGGATGGAATGGGGCGCACCTCAAGCAACTCAAACAACAAATATTTCACATAGACATGAAATAAATAGAAATACAACTAGTTTAAGTGCCACTTCATCATAATAATGAGATCTAAAACATATACACATCAATAAGAGAAGAATAAGGCAAGAAATCGACCAAATCCGAAGTCTCGTTGTAGATTCACGGTAGGAAGCACCGGGGTGTCAATCCGCGTCCTAGCTCGGTCCCAACTGCGTCCGGGGTAGAGGAGGGCTGTCACACCTCCCAATGAACCCGTCTTCTTCGTGTCACGATCCGGTAGAGGTTGCAAACTTCCTCTTGCTTGATGGCAATGGCGGCTAGGTCTTCCTTTGGAGCTCTTGGATGAAGGAGGAGGCCGAGAGGAAACTCCGGCTCAAGATTGGCGTGAAGAACAAGCCCGGAGCACCTCTAGATGGTGGGCGACGATGGAGGGGCGAAACTGGGCGGAACTGCGCAAGAAACGGCGGAAAAATGCGGATATCCCGACCTAATTCGCGAGCAGCATTATTTATAGGCGCTGGAATTAAACAGTGCGCACGGTCATTGGCGCACGACCAGTGGTCGTGCGCACTAGAATTCGGTGATCGTGCGCTCTGCCTGGACGGAACCTGCAAAGGCAGAAATTATAAAATAACATGTTCACACGACCAGTGGTGCACGACCGGTGGTCGTGCGCACTATCGTAGGTGGTCATGCGCACTAGCCAAAACAGAACTCATAAAATTGATGATAAGTGCGCACGAACAGTGGCTCACGACCGGTGGTCGTGCGCACTATCGTAGATGGTCGTGCGCACTGCTTGAAACAGAACTCAGCAAATAAGGTTAAGTGCGCACGATCAGCGGCGCACGACCAGTGGTCGTGAGCATTAGAACCGGTGATCGTGCGCAGTGTTCCTGTACAGAATTGTACCGGAAACACCTGCATGACACCTGTTCCAGCGTACGACACCAGTCTAGCCACTGAAAGTGGGACTTAACATCGCAAGAAAACTAATAACAAAGATAGATACAAAATTACACCAGAATGGGCCTAGAAGTGCACCTAGCATAGACTGATCAATATGAACTATAACAGGGCTAAAGTGCGGTGAAATGACTAAATAAATGGCCCAGATGAGTCCATAAAAGTGTATATGATCAGGACTCATCAGTCCCTCCGTTGGTTGGCCAAATTCAGGTATTGCAGGACGTCTCCTACATCCAGAAGTACACATGGTTGTACGTTGGGGCCTGGGTAACGTGGTACGTCCACACCCAGAAGTGGCAGGACCGGCCACTGTAACCGATGGCCACATCAGTGAGGCCCACGGGGTTCGCTACCCTGCTGAAGAGAAGCGGTTTAACTATGTCGACTTAAGGTGAAAAGTGGTAAACTATTATATGTGATTACTGTGGCAGGTCAGTCACACTCATAGACCATTCGAACTGGCATGGGAAGGATGATGACTCACGGGTCACTAGGGAGTGTGTGAACCCCAAAAGGTTATTTATTATTTATTTATTCATGGGTCACTAGGGAGTGTGTAAATGAGCATACATGCTCTAAATCGACTTCTGTCAGTTGCGTTAGACTCATATGGTCGATACGAATGCAATGGAACTCGTTTTGTTCCATTCCAAGGTCATTTGGTGAAAGTGACAATTTTAAGTACCGCAACGCGTCATGGCGATGATATTTGAGTTTATTGAGCATACGTGCTCTGAGTCGACTTCCGTCAGTTGTGTTAGACTCATATGGTCGATATGAGTGCAACAAAACTCGTTTTGTTCCAATCCGAGGTCATTTGGTGAAAGTGACCGTTTTGAGTATTGTAGCGCATCACAACGATGTTATTATAGTATATGGAGCATACATGCTACGAATCAACTTCTGTCAGTTGCGTTAGACTCGTATGGTCGATAAGAGTGCAATGGAACTCATTTCGTCCCAATCTGAGGTCATTTGGTAAAAGTGATCATTTTGAGTATCGTAGCGTGTCACGACCACGTTGTTTTAGTATATGGAGCATACGTGCTCCAAATCGACTTCCGTCAATTACATTAGACTCGTTTGGTCAATACAATTGCAATGGAACTCGTTTCGTTCTAATCTAAGGTCGTTTGGAGAAAACAACTATTTTGAGTAATATCGAGCGTCGCAACAATGCCATTTTAAAATATTGAGCAAACGAGCTCTGAATTGAATTCTATTAGTTGCGTTAGACTCATATAGACGATACAAGTGCAACATAATTTGTTTCGCTCAATTCTGACATCATTTAGTCGAGTAAATAAAAAGAAATCCCTTAAAATGTTACGACATCTTGAAATATGTGATGCCTGAATTCAACCCCTTTGCATCAACGCTGACTCGACACTCAACCACTTAGGCCCATGTTGACTTTGACATGCATGGGGGGACCCACTAAGGGTTGACTTTAGTCAAACCCTCCTTCAATGAAGAATTTTAAAATATTAAAGCAAACCACACCCATGAGCATCAATCTCAAGACAAGTCTTGCAAGCCTTCAGCCATATGGATAGCCCAAACTCCGACCTCCAACTAGACCTAGGCTAACCTAAGCCTCCCCTCTCCTTGCCTAAAGCCAAGGTAATGGATTTATATATTTTTAAAACCCCACCTATTAACCATGAGTTCCCTTAACCCCTAATCTTAACCAGTAAGTACCTCTCCCCTCCACTCAAATGCTACCAGCTGCTACCTCCCCCAAGCCATTGCTAGATGAAACCAAACTCGAGAGAGAGAGAGAGGAGAGGGGGGAGGGAGTGCTCTTGGCTGCCTATATAAAGGCCTCCCCTCACCAAGCTTGAGCCAGGATACCCCCACCCTCCCAAACGAACAGAACCCAGCCACCCCGAGCCCCTGTCGGCGCCGGAGAAGATGAATCTAGCTCCACCCCCACCACCTTTCCTGTACAACACGCATGGAGGGACACAAGAGACATTTGGACCTATAGAGGGGTCACACCTCGCCGGAGAGGCAGAGGACACCCTCTACGGGAGTGTTCCAAGAGGCAGCACCATCGGAAGACCAAGCTCCGGCGGTGCCCCGCGTGATTTCTCCTATGCACATCTCCTCCCAATGGCCAGTGGCGACTCCTGGCCACCGAACCACCGTCGGGAGGTGTGCCTGCCTCTGGTGAACTAGTCGGAGGCGGTGGTGTGCCGGTCCGACGGTCGGCCGGCGATGGCGAGGGCCCGTGAACTCTCTATAAGACCCCTTTTTTTGCTTCACTACCGGGTCTTATGCCCAGAACTGCTGCTTTGCAGTGACACAAACACTCGGGCAGGTTGCCACTACAAAATGTCGATCCTGCTGGAATATCGATCATAAAAAATGAAGAGTACAAATGAACATATAAGAGTTCAAGTTCACATCACATGAAATATAAATCTCAGAATAACAGAGGTCGACATATAGTAACTGAATAAACAGAAGATAGCAATAATAAGGGGCTCCTACCCAATACATCATATCCTCACTACAAGATCTCTCGTGGGAGTGATAATACATTATTTATAGTTATTTTTATATAATATTTTAGTAGTAATTAATTAGTTTTTATATAATTTTAGTTCAATATATATCTAATTTACTGTGTTTTGTGTTTTCAGGTAATCTGGGGCTACTAGTAGCAAATTCAAGCCCACAGCTATGTTCAGGAAAAATCATTGAACAAATCTACAAATTTCTTCAGTACACGCCCCCTATCACGAGCGTGACTCCAAGTCACGGCCATATTCAGCTCTACACGGCCATGTTCAGCTGTACACGACCATGTTTAGTCATACATGGCCATGTTCAGCTGTACACGACCATGTTTAGTCGTACACGGCCATGTTCAAGCTTACACGCCCCCTATCAAGGGCGTGACCAGTGTCACGACCATGTTCAGCCTCCATCTTCCGGAAAAGACTGCCACATAGATTTATTATTACACGCCCCTATCACGGGCGTGACCTTCACGCCACGGGCGTGACCTTCAGGCCACGGGCGTGACTCACCCGACAAGCATTCAATACAAGCAGTTTCCGCTGCAATACATTTCCAGCTTACACGCCCCCCTGTCTAGGGCATGACCTTCAGGCCACGGGCGTTACCCAGGCTGCGACTTCTCCTGCAACTGCCAGAATTATTCCCGTTCCCGCCGTTTTCAGCCGTTCTCAGTATCGGTCAAGACATGCCCATGGTCACGGGTGTGACCATGGGGCGTGTACTGCAAATTGATGAAATTTGGCGGTTTTGCTCCCAACGTTCCAGGGCTTTCAAGACACCGGTTCCATACATTACACGCCCTAGGTCACGGGCGTGACCTAGGGGTGTGACTTCCAGAACTTTTGCCTATAAATTCCTGCTGCCGCCTTGAAGCTGGGGATCCGATCCATGCTTAGATTGGTTCATTTTTAGAGTAGTTTTGCTGCATTTTCTTATTGTATTTCATTTATGCAATTTTACTTTATGTTTTGCAAATTTCAATTCATAGCTTAGATTTACTTTTCTCGCAATTGTAATCCTCCTTTCATAGTTATAAGATGTTCTTTTTCTTTATCATGAGTAGCTAATTTTATTACATTTGATCGGATGAATTCTTAAGTAGTGTTATTTTGTAATCTCTTTTTCATAGTTTGGTTTTGGAAAACTAAGATTTATCTTTGAATTTAATTACTTCGAATTCATATGTCGCGAATATGTTTCTCGATCTAAGATCTGTATGCTAGTGATCGAGAGATCCATGCGAACAAGGAGATCACTCAAAATAAAAAGAGTTTCATGCACTCCTCGAGAGAGGGTGATACAAATCTTCCGGATTGGAGTCAAATCCTATAGTGGAGCTCACCGCATAAAGCAAGCTTAGGGGTTTCGACTGGCCGAGGGGTTTTAATTGATCAACTTAAGGTTAGGTGGTAGTTCTCTCGAGAGAGGCTCTACCATATTTTGGGAACCTCTACGGTCAAGTTTGTCCAAATCAATTTATGAAGTTTACGAAATATTTTACTTAAGAAGGATTTTCGATCACATGTTTCCTCTCCTTTATTATTTCTTAAAACCTTTATTTTATTACTGATAAAATAATATTAATTTGCGTGAGTAGAAGTAATCAACAGACCCGTGGAATACGACACTTGATATTTATTTTTAAATATCTTATACTATGATCGATATGTGCTCTTGCCTATAGTTTGTATAATTGGAGAAAATTATTTATATCTTACATTTTAGTTATCAAGTTTTTGGCGCCGTTGTCGGGGACATATTTTTGTTGATATTTTGAAAGCGTGAATTTTATTACTTTTATCAATCTCTTTCTCCGCCCCATTTCTCTTTTTGCTTTATTTTTAAATTTCATTCTATTAAGTGACGGTTGTAAATTTTTCTTTCTTCACAAAATGATGTTATCGCAATTGGCCGCAAAAGTTGTCGAGCTTCAAAATAAAGTCAATCTTTTGGAAGCCGCGCGAATGCATCATATTATTTGTCAATTTTGTGGGGGTCATCATTCTAGTGAGGAATGTTATTTTTCATTTCAAAAATTTTCTAATGAAAATCAATATAATTTTTATAATGAAAATAAATAAATTTTATACTGAAAATAATTTTTCTTTAAATAATGATTTGAGTGAATTTCATTCTTGCTCTATTGTAGATTATTCATGGTGGCAAGGTCACCCGGATAGTTTTCAGTGCGAAGAAGGAAATTCCTTCAATCATGATTTGCATTTCTCGCCTTTTCCACAAATTTGTTCTTCTTCTGATCTTGAAATTTTTTCAACTTTTTCTTCAAATTTAAATAATTATTCTTAAGATCAAGAAGAACAATTGTTCCAAGAATTTCACAAAGTCATGGAGACACAGGGCGAATTAGAAAATGAAAAATTTTCTTCTTCTTCTTTTCCCGCCCTTTCTTCTATTTCTCATAAAATTATAATTCCTGAAGAAATTGTGTCTCATGAATGTTCTCCACTTGGTGTTGATTTTTCAGATAACACTTTTATTTTTGAAAATAAACAATCGGCGCTTAATCATGTATTTTCACAAGAAACTCCTCCTTGTGAAAATTTTCCTGACTCGCTATTTTTTGATTCTTTTGATAATAATGATTTTCATGTCCAGGATGAGCCGTTGCAACCAAACGTCTTTACCGATCCATTTGCCGCTCATCTTCAGCAATCCAAATTACCTAAGATATGTATAGGTAATTTGGATTCACAATTTTGAGCTAACAGACAACAAAAGAGTCAAGAGTATAGCGGAGGAGTCGACAGGCAATGGATTTCGGCATGCTCATCTGATCGTGAATTAAGGGAGTTGCATGTGTACCTTTATTTTTATTTTCCTTTTTCCTAACAATAACCGTCTAGCTTAAAGACGGGAAAAAGAAAGTGCTCTTGGGAGTCACCCCTTGCTTTTCTTTATTTTTCTTGCAATTTACTTTTTCAGCATTTTATTTACTTTTCCCTCTTACTTGGCTTATAAACATTGGGGACAATATTTATTTTTAAGTATGGGGGTGTATTCTCTTATTTTCTGCTTTTATTAAAAATCCAAAAATAAATTAGAAAATCTTTTTCAAAATCATCAAAAAATGTTTTTCTTTCCTTATTTTTGATTTTGTTATGAAAAAGTACAAAATTCAAAAAATGTTTTCTTTTTAATTTTTATGTCTTTGTGTCTTATTTTCCTTGTATGCAAATTAAAATACTAAAAAAATAAAAAAATAAAAAATTATTTCTTGCGAAAGGGCCGTGTTGGGCTTTCATCCCACAAAACCGCCTAGTACCTTGCAAGCCCGTCATTGGGTAGCCCTTGGGAAGTCCAAGAATTAAAAAAATATATGTACTGTTTTAATAAAAAAAATCAAAATTTTTTCTAATAAAATAAATTTTGTAATATTAAATTTCTCCAAACTTCATTTATTCAAAATTAATTTTAAGTATGAGTTGACTTTATAGGCTTTTTAAAGAGTTTTCTTTTTATGTATTTTTAATCTTATATTTCTCTTCAAAATATGTTAGATTTAATTTTGAGATGAAATTGATTTAATGAGTTTTTCATTATCTTGATTTGTTTACAATATTTCTTCATTTTATTTTTCTCTTCTTAAAATATATAATTCAATTTTGTAGAAATTGTGTTAAATATCTCTAGATTTTACTTATATTAACTTTAACTCATGGTTTCTTAAAGATTGCTCAAATTGTTTTCTATGCTCTTAAAATATATCTTTGGAATTTTTTGTAGCCTTTAAACCATCGCCCTTCCCTTACCTTTCTTTTTAACCCTTTATTTGGCAAAAAAAATTGAAAAGATCATATGTCATGGAATGAGAGGATAAAAGTCATCATTCCTAAACATATGCACCCAAATTAGTAAAGATTATATGGCATGGAATGAGAGGATAAAATCCATCACTCCTAAACAAATACATTTGGGATATAAAAAAAGAAGAAGAAGAAATAAAAAAAAAAGATGGAAATGAGAGGATAAAATTCATCAATTCCTAAATACAAAGTAACTTCTTCAATGCCAATTTTACCCCAATTAGCCAAGTTCATCTGCTTATCCAAGATATTTTTGAGAGAGCATAGTTAATAGTTTGTAGTTTTCTAAAAGTTTTCCATGATTTTAAAGTTTCTATAATTTTAATCTTGGATTATTTTACTTAATTCAATGCAATTTTGTTTATGAAGATTTAGTTAGAGAATTTCAAAACTAATATTTATTCTACTCATTTCAATTTATGAATTATAAATTATTTCTAATAAATCTGAATGTTAATTTCTTAACTTATTTTGATTTGAGTCTTATAATATTTGGAATACAAAATTAGAAGTAAATCTTTTGAAATGTCCTATAAATTCTTTTCATGCTTATGAATTAGTTTTGCTCTGGAATAGCAAAAGCTTAAGTATGGGGGTATTTGATAATACATTATTTATAGTTATTTTTATATAATAGTTTAGTAGTAATTAATTAGTTTTTATATATTTTTAGTTCAATATATATCTAATTTACTTTGTTTTGTGTTTTTAGGTAATCTGGGGCTGCTAGTAGCAAATTCAAGCCCACAGCTATGTTCAGGAAAAATTATTGAATAAATCTGCAAATTTCTTCAGTACACGCCCCTCTGTCACGGGCGTGACTCCAAGTCACAGCCATGTTCAGCTCTACACGGCCATGTTCACCTGTACACGACCATGTTTAGTCATACACAGCCATATTCAGATGTACACGACCATATTTAGTCGTACACGGCCATGTTCAAGCTTACACGCCCCCTGTCACGGGCGTGACCAGTGCCACGACCATGTTCAACCTCCAGCTTCCGGAAAAGACTGCCACGTAGATTTATTATAATACGCCCCCCTGTCATGGACGTGACCTTTAGGCCACGGACGTGACCTTCAGGCCACGAGCGTGACTCACCCGATAAGCATTCAATACAAGCAGTTTCCGCCGCAATACGTTTCCAGCTTACACGCCCTCCTTGTCACGGGCGTGACCTTCAGGCTGCGGGCGTGACCCAGGGCGTGACTTCTCCCGCAACTGCCAGAATTACTCCCGTTCCCGCCATTTTCAGCCGTTCTCAGTCTCGGTCAAGACACGCCCATGGTCACGGGCGTGGCCATGGGGCGTGTGTTGCAAATTGATGAAATTTGGTGATTTTGCTCCCAACATTCCCGGGCTTTCAAGACGTCGGTTCCATACATTACACGCCCTAGGTCACGGGCGTGACCTAGGGGCGTGACTTCCAGAACTTTTTCCTTTAAATTCCTGCTGCCTCCTGGAAGCTGGGGATCCAATCCATGCTTAGATTGGTTCATTTTAGAGTAGTTTTGCTGCATTTTCTTATTGTATTTCATTTATGCAATTTTACTTTATGTTTTGCAAATTTCAATTCATAGCTTAGATTTACTTTTCTCGCAATTGTAATTCTCCTTTCATAGTTATAAAATGTTCTTTTTCTTTAATCATGAGTAGCTAATTTTATTATATTTGATCGGATGAATTCTTAAGTAGTGTTATTTTGTAATTTCTTTTTCATAGTTTGGTTTTGAAAAACTAGGATTTATCTTTGAATTTAATTACTTCGAATTCATATGTCGCAAATATGATTCTCGATCTAAGATCCATATGCTAGTGATCGAGAGATCCATGCGAACGAGGAGATCACCCAAAGATAAAAAGAGTTTCATACACTCCTCGAGAGAGGGTGATGCAAATCTTCCGGATTGGAGTCAAATCCAATAGTGGAGCTCACCGCATAAAGCAAGCTTAGGGGTTTCAACTGGCCGAGGGGTCTTAATCAATCATCCTAAGGTTAGGTAGTAGTTCTCTCGTGAGAGGCTCTACCATATTTTGGGAACCTCCACGGTCAAGTTTGTCCAAATCAATTTATGAAGTTTACGAAATATTTTACTTAAGAAGGATTCTCGATCAAATGTTTCCTCTCCTTTATTATTTCTTAAAACCTTTATTTTATTACTGATAAAATAATATTAATTTGCGTGAGTAGAAGTAATCAACAGACCCGTAGAATACGACACTTGATATTTATTTTTAAATATCCAATACTATGAACGATAGGTGCTCTTGCCTATAGTTCGTAGAATTGGAGTTATTTATATCGTAAATTTTAGTTATCTGGGAGAAACTACCAAAAAATATTCACAGATCCTGAAAATGGTGCTCCTGTGCTAGACTGTCCCGCCTCCATCTGCACCGGCCTCTGGAGTTGCTGTATCTCCTCGATCCCCTAAAATGATAAGGTTTACCGACTGTTAGTCAAAAGACTAAGCCAATCCCCCACCCCTCCCCCGGTGACTCCTATGCACCGAGCGGGAGGAATGAAGCGGAGGATAGCAAGGGCTATAAACAAGCAGATGACAGTGAACCTAATATACAAGAAATGTCTACCACTACGCAGTATATATTACAGTGAGTAAAGCAGTAATAAGTAAAGGAGTAATAAGTAAAAGTAAATAAAGAAGAGTAACCTTGATTTATAGGAATGCCCATACAAACCTATAGACCAAGAGGTCGTTTAGCAGGGCCTATCGTATAAAATGTCTCATACCAATTTATACGATATGGGTAGGGGTTGAAATGTAATGCTTATGCCATGACATGCAGAGTTATGCAGTTTTTTGCTATGTTCACACAAGTGCAACTCACACACTTCGACTCTATTCGCATAGACCTTTAGTTCCCCCTTTTTGGAGCTAGCAAAACTCTAAGGATACCCCCATAGTGGAAAACAGAGGCGGTGGGTTGGGCCTCGCCCACCTCTAGGTTGGTATCTACACTACCTAACCTAGACTTATCATACGCCTCAACGCTACGAACACAAAAGTGGAGCTCCTACGTACTCTTACTAGCTAGACCACCAGACTTTTCTTAGGAAAAGTGTTAAACACACTTACCAAGCCAAATTATTGACATCGGTGCGACGACCGTCAATCCTAAAGACCCACCACCTATGCATATGCAATTATGATTACCATCTATCTCTGAGCATAAGCTCTCCGGGCTAACCCGCCCATCACCATAACCTTCTGAGCCATCGGCTCGCCGGACTAACCCGTCCGTACCCACAACCACCGAGCCTACTACTCGTAAGACCAAACCAACAAACTACATGTAACAACGGGGTGTGGGTGAGTGTATTATTAAGTTAATCTTGCACAACAACTTACTCCTATAATTTAGGGTTAATCTTGGACTTCCTGAAGTCTACCCTGTAAGGGGCTCGCAGTGGCACTAGGAGCTATGATGGGATGACACCCAAAGCTCCCTTTCCAAGACACTTAATACTGTTGTTAATTACCCAAGAGCATACCCCTCTTACTATTTCACTTGAGTTAACCATAAGTGTTTTTTTACTCTCCAAGGGAAAGATGATTTATTGTCAATCCTGAGCACAAACTGTTGGATCTTACGGCGCCCTTAGAGGGGGGGGGGGGGGGGGGGGGGTGAATAAGGGAATAAAATTCTTTGTAATTTTTTTACTAAATTGTTTAGAGAAACTTAGAATAACAATTTATCTTAATGAAGGAAAACAAATGTAGTCTGCAATTCTAAAAATTATACCAAATTATAGAAATCAAGTAAACACAAAAGTGACATGATTATATTATATGAAAAAAAATGTTTACATAAATTTGATTTCTATATCGCTAAAAATCGGAGGCGTACAAATGTAAATTTCTTTTCTTTTTCTATACCGACTTGTATCCCCACAAACCGGTTGGCTTTAGCCTATCCTTCCCGGGATAAGGCCTCAAGCCGCTCTAGCCAATCCTTCCCCGGATATGGCCTCGAGCCCCCTAGATCTAATCACCTAGAACTAGTCGCCAACACAAGACGAATTTCCCCCTAAGTCCTACCCAGACCTAGTCGCCAACACAAGGCGAATTAACTTAACGATTACAAAATTATGGAATGAAAATAAATATAACAATAATGAAACTCCCTATATGAGATCTCTGAAGTTGGAGATGAAGGATCGTTGTAGTATAAGCGAGGTCGAAGCGATCTTCCTTCGGATGCAGCGTGGTGGCTTCCTTCTCCAGAAATCCTCTTTGGCTTTGAGTGGGAGATGAACTTTCGGCAGAGTAGCAGCTCTGGAAATATGGCACAGGTAATCTCTATGGAAGCACTAGTTGAAACGAGAGAGCCCACCATTTTATAGAACTTGACGATAGCGCATGTGTTAGCTCCTAGTGCCTGTGGTAGCATTCGTGTGGAGCAGTTGTGAAATCGTCGACGGTGTGGCGCTGTGCACAAACTTGAGATTGCGCCAGGCGGTAGCGCTAGCACTGGCGATAGCGGTTGCGAAACTGTCGGAGGCGTGGCAGAACAAACTTTCGTCGAATGGAATATTTGTCGAACGAAATTTTCGTCGAACGGAGTTCCACATTCATTGAACAGAAATTTTCTTCAAACGGAGTTCCACATTCATCGAACGGAAATTTTCGTCGAGAAGAAATTTTGTCGAACGAAAAGTTTCGTCGAACGGAGCTTCAAGTTCGTCGAACGAGCTAGCACCTGGCGGTAGCGCTAGCGATGATGATAGCGCATTGTTTGAGATTTTTGAATTCAGCTGCTTTCTACCTGTGGAGTATTGCACTTATAGTTCCTGCACACTATAAACACACGACAAGCAAGATCAAATACAATTTGGGATTTGTTATTCTCAAACAAAGGGATGTGACACACATGTCCAACAATATCCCCTTTTTGATAATAACAAATCCACTTAGCAAGAAATCAACAATATTGTTTATAGTATAAGATAAACAAGATGATAGTGCAACTATAGTATATGATAAACAAGATAATGTGCATACTCCCCCTATCTTAATGCTCCCCCTACATAAATGCAATTTATGTTTTACTCCCCCTAAATGATATATTACATGAATTATTCTCCCCTTAATCTTCTATATTTCTCCTATATAGATTTCTTCAATTAATCTCTCCCTTTTGGTATTATCAAAAGAAGGTGGGGTGAGGGTAGTAAAGAGGCATTTCTTATAAATGATAAAGCATGATCGAGCTTTTGTAATATAGATAATGATAAAGATTTTAAGCATAGTATATAAGAGATTTCAAATAAAAAGATAAGAGTTGTAAGTAAGCGGAAGATTATAATAAACATCTTTTCCTAAGCATGAAAAACATATGTAAAAATATGAGTTTTAGTTCAAAATTGAAATATGTTTTAACCCTTTTGAAATCTCAAAGTTTTTCATAAAGATACCAAGCATGAAATGAACATATCAAAGAAAGATTATACTACAATGTTACTTAATTTTAAGTTCAAGAGATACCAAAACATTGTAGAGATCATGCTAGGTTATCTAGTGCATTTCTTATATAAAGAGTAGTATAGATAAGAAATTAGAATCCAATACACATGAGAAGAAGTGTTATGAAAGATAATGATGTGCACATAAGTGTATTTTGGGTAATGTTAACAATTGATTTAAATCAACAAAATACAAGACATATGTAAAGTAAAGTGCACAATGAAACACAAGTAAATTACTTTCACACACTTTAATTCACATTATTTTATAAAAAGTGGTGTATTAATTAAGGGTTGCACAAGAAACTTTACTATTCTTTCCAAGGTGCTCAACCTCATAATGCTTATGAAGACTTATCAGGAGATTAAAGTAGTGCTTGGTGGAGTTATAGTTGTCTACATATATAATTTTTTTGTTCACATTTGTGAGACAACATTCTCCGAATACACTTGTTTTGCAAACCCAATTTTTTAACTTAACCACTTTTCTAAATTTCATAAGTGCAATTCAAATGTATTGTATGTAACAAACTTATGCAAGTTTTAATTCATTGTACAAATACAATACACAAGCAAGCATTTTTTAGATTTAAACACACATGTTGATTACCAAAATAAGTGAGTGAAATGTATCATTATCAATCATAAAATATTTACTCATACTTTGAGGCAGGCTAAGCTTGGTTCTACACATATTTTTCAATACAATTGATGCACTTTAAATAGATATATCAAAGCATGATAAACACAACAATTTTCATAGTAATTTCAAGGAATAAATTTTGACATTGTAAATAATTCTAAATAATAGAATTCATTCATGCTTGATATTAGCAATAAAGATCATACATTTTTATGTTGTTTTATCATTTTTTAATGAGATAAAAACAAAAATTCACACAAACATATTTTTGTATTTTTGAATTTTGAATTTTTGTAGTTGATTTTTCATAATGCAAATAAAATAGACAAAAACACAAAAATAAATTTGTACATATAAACTAACATATTTTTGTTGATTTTTAGAAATTTTAAAAAACAGAAAAATCACAAATCCACGCTAGCGCCGACGCTAGTGATAGCGCGACAAACAGTACACGATTTTGTAAGAATTTTAAAGTTTTGATTTTTATATTGATTAGGGGTCTTAAGAGTAGTCTTATGCATAAATTGTGTAATATTCAGAGATGTCTTGATTGCTCAAATTGCATAAAACATTAGCGTTTTACATGTTATTCATCCTAAGATGTCTAAGACTCCTAATTCCAACCTTAACATTTGAAACTTTGCATCGGGAAGAGGTTTAGTAAATATATCAGCAAGTTGAGAGTCCGTGCCAATGTAACTAATCCTTACATTTTACTTTTTAATGTGATCCCTTATGAAATGATGACGCACATCTATATGTTTGGATCTAGAGTGGTGTACCGGATTATTTGTGAGATCAATGACACTTTTGTTGTCACATTTTAATTCAATAAGTTTTAGATGAAAACCAAAGTCCTCTAAAGTTTGGCTCATCCATAGTGCTTGTGCACAACAACTCCCTAATGCAATGTATTCGGCCTCCGTGGTGGAGAGTGCAACCGAATTTTGTTTCCTACTATACCATGCAACTAATGAAGGTCCTAGAAAATAATAAGTACCACTCGTGCTTTTTCTATCAAGTGAACAACCGACATAGTCCGAGTCAGAGTAGCCGTGAAGTGTAAATGAATTATTGTGCGGGTACTATAATCCTAGTCTAGATGACCAAATAAGATATCTAAAAATTCGTTTTACCGCATTTAAATGAGATTCTTTTGGATTGGCTTGAAATCGAGCACATAAACATACGACAAACATAATATCGAGTCTAGTTGCACTTAGACAAAGTAGAGATCCTATCATACCTCTATAAAAAGTTTGATCTATAGAAATTCCTGATTCATCTTTTCCTAATTTTAGTGATGCACTCATTGGTGTAGAAGCATGTTTAAGGTTTTCAAAACCAAAACGTTTATGCATATCATGAACATATTTAGTTTGACATACAAAGATACCATCAACTCTTTGTGATATTTGAAAACCAAGGAAATAAGAAAGTTCTCCTACAAGACTCATTTCAAATTCATTTTTCATCACTAAAATAACTTCTTTACACATCTCTTCATTAGTAGATCCAAAAATAATGTCATCAATATATATTTGTAAAATAATTATATCATCATTATTGTGCTTAATGAAGAGAGTATTATCCGCACTTCCCATAATATAACTGTGCTTTAATAAAAATGATGTAAGTCTTTCATACCATGCACGGTGCGCTTGTTTTAAACCATAAAGCATTTTATCTAGTTTATAAACATGATTTGGATATTTTTCATTAATAAAACCGGGGGGTTGTTCAACATAAACTTCTTCTTTTACAAAACCATTTAGAAAAGCACTTTTCACATCCATTTGAAATAATTTTATTCTTTTAAAGCTTGCAAATGCTAGAAAAATTCTTATAGGCTCTAATCTAGCAACGGGTGCAAAAGATTCATCAAAATCTATCCCCTCAATTTGAGAATATCCTTGTGCTACTAATCGTGCTTTATTTCTAGAGATTCTTGACTCACCATCTAATTTATTTTTAAAAATCCATTTTACACATACAACCGGGTGATTAGATGGTCTTTCAACTAATTTCCAAACATTATGTCGCTCAAATTGTTCTAACTCTTCATTCATAGCCAAAAACCAAAATTCATCATTTAAAGCAGTAGAAACATTTTTTGGTATTTCGGAAACAAAACAAATATTTGAAAATGATTCATGAAGAGAAGAGCGAGTTCTTACCCCGATGGATGGTTCACCAATTATAAGTTCCCATGGATGATCCTTTGTGAATTTTAAGACACTTGGAGGTACATATTCATCTTTCTTGGCCTCCTCTTCTTCTTCTTTGGAAGGTTCTTCATCACCATGCTCCAAAGGAGGTAATAGATCATCCTCATTGCCTGCGGAAAGTCTTTCTATACAAGGAACAAGCTCATCAAATTTCACATTAATTGACTCTTCAACTTTTCTAGTTCTTTTATTAAAAACTCTATAAGCTTTACTAGTTGAAGAGTATCCAAGAAATGTTCCTTCATCACATTTTTCATCAAACTTTCCCAAACTATCTTTTGTATTTAAAATAAAGCATTTACAACCAAAAACTTTAAAGTAAGATACATTAGGCTTCTTTTGAAAATAAAGTTCATATGGTGTGAGATTTAAAGATGGGCGAAGCATGATTCTATTTATAACATAACATGATGTGTTTACGGCTTCGGTCCAAAAGGACTTAGGTAATTTATATTCACATAACATAGTGCGTGCTAGCTCTTGAAGTGTCCTATTCTTTCTTTCTACAACACCATTTTGTTGTGGTGTGCGTGGTGCGGAGAACTCATGTTTTATGCCTAACATATCACAATAAGATGTAAATTTTTCATTTTCAAATTCTCCTCCATGATCCGAGCGAATGCATTTAATTTTTAAATCACTTTCATTTTGAATACGAGTACATAATTTTGAAAATTCACAAAACGCTTCGGATTTGGATGAGAGAAATATTGTCCAACAATATTTAGAAAAATCATCTATTAAAATATATGTATATAATCTACCACCAAGACTTGCGGTGCTAACGGGACCAAAAAGATCCATATGAATTAATTACAAAGGTATTGTAGTAGAAATAATATTTTTACTTTTGAAAGAGGATCTAGTAATTTTACCTTTTTGACATGGTGAACAAAGTGATGGTAAATTTCCATTTAATCTAGGCAATCCTCTAATTAAATCTCTTTTGGCAAGTTTTACAATAAGCTTTGGGCTAGCATGTCCTAGCCTTCTATGCCAAAGTTCAAGTTCATCATTTTTGGTAATAAAACATTTTAAAGATGATTTTGAAATATCGTGAAATGAAACTATATAACATTGTGTATTCTGGATGCAGTTAGTAAAATATTATTTGTAATAGGATTAGATATTTTGCATAGATTAGTGGAAGATTCAAATAACACATCTAATCCTTTATCACATAATTGGCTAATAGAAATTAAATTGTGTTTTAATCCTTTCACATAAAGAACATTAGATATAGTCAAGGATTTGTTACTAACTATACCAATTCCCATGATCCTTCCTTTTCCGTTATCACCAAACGTCACGATCCCTCCCTTCTTCTTTTCTAGGCTAAGGAACTTTGCTTTATTGCCCGTCATGTGCTTGGAGCATCCAGAATCCAAGTACCACACGTCTTTATTGTCCTTAGCCTGCCTACACATCTAGAAAGAAAATGAGAGTAAAGATCCGGATACCCAAGTGGTACCACCCATAGAATAAGTGGAAGCCTAAGGTACCCAGATTTGTTTTAAAGCATTTTGTTTTATTCTCCTGCAAGAACTAGATGTGTGACCTAACCTATAACAATTTGCACACGAAATAAAGGGGGTTGAGACCCTTTTATGGAATATTTTCTTGCTGGAATAAGTTGGATTTACAGAAGAAAAACATTTTGAAAAATAAAATTCAGGTTTCTGGTATGAGGTGCTAGCGCCGGGCGGTAGCCCTCACCTCGATATCCGAGCCCAAATTTTCCAGAACCATGGCACTGGTTCCCTAAAATCATTTCCAGAGATTTTTGGCCTATTCCAAATTTTTTAATGGCCATGGTGAGATCATGAACTTGTGCATTAAGTGAAGAGTTTTCTTTCACAAGCATGACACACCTATTTTCGAAACCTTTTTTATTATTTTTGATTTGCAAAAGAGAGGCTTCTAATTTCCTTTCTAATTCCCCCTTCTCTTTTGTAAGAGTTTTGGCATGAGAGAGGGCTTTAGAAAGTGACTCTTCAATGTCTTTTGCCAATTTTGTGGAGTGATCACATTCTTGGCAAGAAACCTTTCTCTTTTCTAAAATAATTACCTTTTGGGAAAGCTTTTGATTTTCTTTAATAAGAGATTCATTTTAACGATTTAATAAAATACCATCTTTCATATTTTTATCAAAAGCTTTGCAAGTTTCAAGGAATTATTAAACAATTCATCATAAGTGGGAGGAGTTACCTCAGTGTCACTAGGAACACTAGTGTCGTCGCCGTCGTTTCCATGTCCCATGAGGCACATGTTTGCTTCCTCGTCTTCGCTTGATGAAGACCCGCTTGATTCTTCGGAGGAGGATGAAGAGGAGTCATCACATGTCTTTGCCTTTAGCACCTTCCTCTTTTCTTTCCCTTTGTGCCGTTTCTCCTTTTTCTCCTTCAAGAATTTTGGTCATTGGCTCCTTATGTGCCCCGTCTTCCTACAATGATAGCATTCTGGTGGAGGTCCCTCTTCTTCATTGTCGCTCTTTTTTTCCTTCTTTGAAGATGACCCTTTCCATCTTTCACCCTTTTGGAAATATTTTCGAAATGTGTTTCTCCTTTCCGGATTGCGCATGAATTTTCGGAAGTTCTTCACCAAAAGGCTTTCTTCATCTTCATCCTCTTGGCACTCCTTCTTTGATTTTAATGCCAACGCCTTCTTCTTTGGCTCCTTGCTGTATTCATCATGTTGGATTTTGAGTTCTACCTCATGGGTTTTGAGATTCCCAATGAGGCTCTCAACTTGGAGCATTCTTAAGTTGTGCGACTCTGAAATAGCCGTCACCTTCGGGTTGAATTTTGGAGGAAGAGAATGAAGGATCTTACGGACCAAGTCGCCACTTGAGAAGGTCTTTCCAAGAGCTTTTGAGGCATTGATGATCTTGGTGAAGCGCGTGTACATACCATCAACATCTTCGCTTTCATCCATTCAGAATTTTTCATATTCCGACTCTAGTTGGAAAAGCTTGGAATCTTTAACCTGCGATGTACCTTCATGAGTAACTTCCAAATGATTCCAAATTTCATAAGCAGTAGTACATGCAAAAATTCTATTAAATTCATTTCGATCTAATGCACAAACTAAAGCATTCATGGCCTTGGCGTTGTTTTTGCATTTTAGCTTATCCCTATCATCCCATTTATCTTTTGGGTTCTCTAAAGTTATCTCTCCAACTACACATGTAGGAGGAGAGTATTCCTCTTCGACCATATTCCATACCTCAATATCTAGGGTCATAAGAAAGCAACGCATCCTATTTTTCCAATAATTATAATCTAACCCGGTAAAGAGTGGAGGTCTACTAATTCCCTGACCCTCGGAAAAAGCGAGATCATAAGACGCCATTATTCCTGGTTTTTAAACCGTTTGGAATAACCTATGCTCTGATACCACTTGTTGGATCTTACGGCACCCTTAGAGGGGGGTGAATAAGGGAATAAAATTCTTTGTAAATTTTTTACAAAATTGTTTAGAGAAACTTAGAATAACAATTTATCTTAATGAAGGAAAACAGTTGTAGTTTGCAATTCTAAAAATTATACCAAATGATAGAAATCAAGTAAACACAAAAGAGACATGATTATATTATATGAAAAAAATGTTTACATAAATTTGATTTCTATATCGCTAGAAATCGGAGGCGTATAAATGTAAATTTCTTTTCCTTTTCTATACCGACTTGTATCCCCACAAACCGGTTGTCTTTACCCTATCCTTCCCCGGATAAGGCCTCAAGCCGCTCTAGCCAATCCTTCCCCGGATATGGCCTCGAGCCCCCTAGATCTAATCACATAGAACTAGTCTCCAACACAAGGCGAATTTCCCCCTAAGTCCCACCAAGACCTAGTCGCCAACACAAGGCGAATTAACTTAACGATTACAAAAATTATGGAATGAAAATAAATATAACAATAATGAAACTCCCTATATGAGATCTCTGAAGTCAGAGATGAAGGATCGCTGTGGTATAAGCGAGGTCAAAGAGATCATCCTTCGGATGCAACGTGGTGGCTTCCTTCTCCAGAAATCCTCTTTGGCTTTGAGTGGGAGATGAACTTTCGGCAAAGTAGCAGCTTTGGAAATATGGCACAGGTAATCTCTCTGGAAGCACTAGTTGAAATGAGAGAGAGCCCACCATTTTATAGAACTTGACGATAGCGCCTGCGTTAGCTCCTAGTGCCTGCGGTAGCGTTCGTGTGGAGCAGTTGCGAAACCGTCGGCGGCGTGGCACTGTGCACGAACTTGAGATAGCGCCAGGCGATAGCGCTAGCGCTGGTGGTAGCGGTTGCGAAACCGTCGGAGGTGTGGCAGAACAAACTTTCGTCGAACGAAATATTTGTCGAATGAAATTTTCGTCGAACGGAGATCCACATTCGTCGAACGGAAATTTTCGTCAAACGGAGTTCCACATTCGTCGAACGGAAATTTTTGTCGAGCAGAAATTTCGTCGAACGAAAAGTTTCGTCGAACGGAGCTTCAAGTTCGTCGAATGAGCTAGCGCCTGGCGGTTGTGCTAGCGCTGGCGGTAGCGCATTGTTTGAGATTTTTGAATTCAGCTGCTTTCTACCTGTAGAGTATTGCACATATAGTTCATGCACACTATAAACACACGACAAGCAAGATCAAATATAATTTGGGATTTGTTATTCTCAAACAAAGGGATGTGACACACATGTCTAACACAACATTTCCCCTTAGCTTATCGGGCACACTCAACACATGGATTCCTATTGGTGACCTTAAGTCTCCTCAACCAGACTAGGTACACCATCTACCTCCCATTCCCACCTAGTGGTCTACAAGTTACCCAAGTTGTACAGTTTTATTATACGCATACCAAGTGAGCTTTATGAGGTGCGTGAGAGGAGGTACTCCAAATAATCATCCAAAGACCCAAGAATATTATTGGGGGTGTGTTATGACATTTTAACACTCTCTCTAGAAATTCACAATTTTCCTAATTTATTTGGTATTTATTATAATTTCTCCAAAATCAGGGAACCTATAATTTTGTACATCATGTCTGGTTTTATGAAAAGTTATGGCCTCACTAAAATTTGTACAACTATATCACAGTAAAATAACAACCATAAATGAATTTTACAAATTTCCAGAAAGTTTTGACCTCCAATTAAAATATTAACTAATTAATCAAATCAAGGATTTACAAAGAAGGTACTAGAAATTATTATTCAAAAAATGCAAGAAAATTAGTTGGTGTCCAAGATAGTCAGAAAAGTTCACTGATGGAGTCCCACAATTTTCTAAATCAATTTGACCACATAATTCCATTATTTAAACAAATTAGTCTTAGGGCACTTTGAAGAAGACCATACATATATTACTCCAAAAATTATACTAAAATTAACAGATCATATAATTTCCCTAAAAAGTCCTCTTACCAAGTTTCATGACTTTCAGTGAGTATTAATCCAATAATTTATTTTCATACAATTAGGGAAAACATGGGGGGTTATGAATGAAGTACTATATATATCACTGCAAAATTCTTAGTAAAATTATCAGAGAATAATATCATCAATAAAAACTCACTGACAAAGTATCATAATCATCCTAGGACATATGAGCATGTAATTCCTTCTAGTAAGGAAGTTCCCTAAATGACTCATAAATAATTCAGTGAGACTAAATGTCTCTAAAAATTCCAAATAAATTACCAAAGGCTTAATATCACCCTATAAACCTCTCTACCAAATTTAAAGTCAATCCAAGGCCATATGACCCTATGTCCTTCAATGGGTTCAAAATATCGCACTAAGGTTTGAACTAGGGTCCTAGGGCACATCTACCCCAAATCACCCCAAATCATTGGAGGAGGTGTTTTATGTGATATTAAATCAGTGGTCAAGGTTTCATCACCTTTGGATGAGATTTGACCACTCCACCCAACAAGTGCACTTTTGACCTAATAACCCATAGTTTGACTAATCTTGGGTTAATTAATTACCCAACCAAAGCAATCCCAAATGTTATGAAATTTTTACCAGAATCATATCATGACCCTAAGGACCTTCCACAAAAATTTGGTGGTGTTTGGATGTCACAATGACCTATAATTAATGTATACATGGATTATTAAATGTTTGCAAAAATCTTAGAAAATGTTCCTCCAAAAATTCTTGTTTTTCGATATTATAAGGGTGTGGGTATATGTAGGCCATGTTCCAAATTTCAGAACATTTGGATGGCTGGTTTAGTGGGGGCGTACAACTAAAGATCTGGTCAACCCCTTGTATATGTTGCACCATTTTGAGTGCTGAGGTCATCCAGTGGTCCAAATTTGATGAAACAAATTTTAAATAAAACTAGACTTCATGGCCTACAACTATCATGTAGACCACTTCTTCTAAATCATAGTCTAATTTCTTTTATTATTTAAAACCATGCACTAAATATTATGTGAGAGAAATAAACAATATTTGATTAATTAAATATTCTGGTCTGCGCTTAGCAGATCCTGCCAGATCGACGGCTCCCATTCATCGTCCCCAAGAAATGGATGATTCTCAGCTTCACATCCTGGCAGCTTTTGCAGGCTGATTTCCCGACCACCCTCACCTTTCCTCGGCCGGCAAGTGCCACCACCACCTCCGTCGAGGTGGTGGCCGGCGATAGGAGGTCTTTTGCCGGGCGATGGTGGTTGGATTGAGGATTATGGGGAGGGGAATGAAGCTAGAAAATTAGCCCCTTGGGATGCTTGATTCAAGCCCGATTTGGCTCGAATCAAGCCCCAAATCGACGTATATCTAGCACTAGGGGAGGAGAAGAGGATCAGACCTGAACTGGGGCAGATTGCCTTGTGGATCTTTGGTTCACCATGGGAGCTCGGGGAGCTTTTGGAGCCATGCCTATCTGAGCCTCCAATGCATAATTCTCTCTGGAAGGAGGTGATTTCTCTTCTCTTGAACCAGGGAAGGTGATAAAGGTTTGAATTGGAGGCAAGAGGGGGGTTACACTTGGTGGCCATTAATGGCCATTGATGGGGGATTTCGGCCAAACCCTATTCTCACCAAATTCAGCTCCCCTGGGCATGGGAACATCAGGATTCTTCCTGTAACTGAAGGAGAAGATGAATGCCCATCAATTGGGAGAGGATTGAGGGGTCAATTGCATTCAATCACCATGAATGTTCTTCCCCTCTCTCTCCAATTTGGGGGAAACCTCCACTTTCTCTCTCCTAGTCATCATTTACTGAAATTCAGTGGCAAATTGTGTAATTCTCTACCCCATGGGTTAGTGGGCCACCTCAATTAGCCTAACCCAAGTGGATTGGGCTTGATTAGGTCAAAATAGGTCATTTTGACCTAAACCTAGGGTGGAGTTGACTTTGGTCACTTTGACCATTTGGGCAAACCCCAATGGGTGGTAAGTGAACCATTGGCCTCCTCTATGGGTTAGGAAGGTCTAGGTAGGGTCAATTTGGCAAAGTGAGGGCCAATTGACCCTTAATAGGCCACATTGACCAAACCAGGGTTATAGTTGACTTAGGTCAAATTGGCCAAATTGGTGGCCCCATGATGGGGCTTTTGGTCCATTGGGTCCCTAATATCCTTATAAGGGTGTGGGCAGGTGAATTTGGCATGGTGGAGGTCAATTGACCTTGATTAGGCTACTTTGACCGTTTTAGGGCTAGGGTTGACTTTGGTCAACTTGGCCTCTTTGGTTGACCCCAATGTGTCCTTGATGCTCTAAGGGACCACTAATGGGTTAGGGATGTTATGGTGGGGTCAAAGGATCAAGGTGAGGCTATAAAGTCCAACCCTAGGCTTGGTAACTGAGAATTGTTATTTGTAGGCCACTGTGGTTTTCCTCCTTGCCTAAGTTCACATGGTCTTTTGTGCTTCCTATGGTTTTGTCATGACCTAGTCATGACAAAAGCATCTTAGGGTCTAGTTGTTTGATGGATGTAACAAATCCCAATACATAAAAAAAAAATTTCATCCCCGAAACTCAGGTTAGGCCCGCGGGGTTTCTACTGCAAATGATTAAATGTAACATCTCAAAAAGTTAAATTATACCTGACGTAAAGAGCTCCGGATACTTTTGCTGCATCAAGTCTAGTGGCTCCCAATTGTGCTCCACCTGTCCATGATTTCTCCACTGGACTTTGACCAGCGGAACCTTCTTGCGTCGTAAGACTCATATCTCCGTGTCATCTATCCGGACCGGCTCCAGGTGAACCGATCGATCAGTAGCTACTGGCCCCTCTGTAGTAGATATATGTTGCTCTGTACGTAGTAGAGCCCGCCTAATTTAGGAGACGTTGAAGACGTCATCCAATCCCGCTAACTCCGGTGGTAGCTCCAGCCTGTAAGCCAAGGGGCCAATCCATTCCAAGATCCTGTAGGGCCCCATATATCTCAGACTGAGCTTCTTCCGCCAGCGTACCCGTGAGACTCCATGCATTAGATATATCTTCAAGAATACCCGATATCCCACCTGGAACTCTACCATACGATGTCGCGCATCATAATACTTGGCCTGCCTGCTTTGGGCCTCCAGCATCCTATCTCGAATCAACCGTACCCGAGCCTCAGTGTCTTCCACGAACTCTGATCCAAGTTCCTTGGGATCCTCATCCTAGATCCATGACAATGGGGTCCTGCATCTCCGCCCGTATAACGCCTTGTAGGGTGCCATGCCTATGCTGGTCTGGTGACTGTTGTTGTACGAGAACTCGACTAACGACAACAGTCTCTCCCATGGCTCCCCGTGGTCCAGAATGCATATACATAGAAGATCCTCCAAGGTCCGGCTGGCACGCTCTGTTTGCCCATCTGTCTGAGGATGAAATGCGGTGCTGAATGTCACTCGGGTCCATAGGTAAGCCTGCACCGCTCTCCACTCCCTAAAAGTAAACCGTCCATTCCGATCTGACACGATCGTCCTAGGAATGCCATGGTATGGAATAAACTGCTCCACAAACCTCCATACCAACTCACCAACCGAAGCGTCCTTCCTGACTGGAATGAATCTAGCCACATTCGTCAGCCTGTCGATGATCACCATATCGAATTATTCCCAGCATGTGATCGGGGAAGACCATGTATAAAATCCATCGCGGTGTCGTCGAACTTCCACTCCGGCACCAGGAGTGGTTGCAATAGTCCAGTTGGTTTCTTGCATTCTGCCTTCATGAGTTGGCAAGACTCGCAGTGGGTAACAGAATAAGTTATGTCCCTCTTCATGCCCGACCAGTACATGGTCCTCTTCATGTCCGCCGTCATCTTGGTGATACCCGGGTGCATCGAATACCTACTGTAGTGAGCCTCTGTCATAATGTCATCCCGAATCCGGCCCCCTTCCTGTATATATACTCGACCTCTAAAACTCAACAGGTTATCCTCCAATGAATAGTTTTCGATCGAGCCTGCCTCCAAGGCCCTGAATATTGGCTCTAACTTGGCATCCTGCCTCTACCCATCCCTGATGCGGTCTCGAATGTCATCTGTGGTACTCATCACCGCCAAGTACTCCTCGTAGAGCTCAGGGTCATCATCGGACACCAATGAGATTTGCATGTCCTCGAGCATCTGTACCAGCTCCATGGACATCAACTAGGGCTCTGCTCCTGATGTTGTAGCTCTCCTGCTCAATGGGTCAGCCACCATATTCGCCTTCCCTGGGTGGTAGTACATGGTATACTAATAATTTGATAAGAACTCTACCTACCATCTCTATCGGATGTTCAGCTCCTTCTGTGTGTCTACGCACTTTAGATTCTTGCGATCGAAGATTATATCATAGTGAACACCGTAGAGATTGTGCCGCCAGATCTTTAGAGCGAATATAACCGCTCCTATCTCTAAGTCCTGCACCGGGTAGTTCTGCTCATGATTTTTCAACTATCGGGAGGCGTATGCTATCACGTGCACGTTTTGCATCAGAACGGCGCCCATCCCCTATTACGACGCATCTGTATACACTTGAAATCCATCCTTCCCCGACGGAAGGGCAAGGATGGGGGCCGTCGTAAGCCGACCCTTCAGCTCCCGGAAGGCCTCCTCGCACTGCGGCGTCCAAATGAACGCAGTATCCCTCTTCGTCAAGGATGTGAGCGGGAGGGAAATCTGAGAAAAGCCCTACACAAACTTTCGGTAATACCCGACAAGTCCTAGGAAACTCCGCACGTCGGTGGCCGTCTTCAGTGGTGGCCAATCTCGTACTGCATGGATTATTGTTGGGTCTACTGCCAGTCCAGCTCCACTAATAATGTGACAAGGAAGGCCACCTCCTTCAGCCAAAACTAACACTTGCTAAACTTCACGTAGAGACTGTGCTCTCGAAGTTTCTCCAATGTCAGTGCTAGATGTTGTGCGTGCTCCTCTTCCTTCCTCGAGAAGATGAGAATGTCATCGATGAACACAATGACAAAGATGTCGAGATATGGCTCGAACACCCGGTTCATCAAACTCATAAATGTTGATGGTGCATTCGTGAGACCCGAAAGTCAACACAGTGAACTCGTACAACCCGTATCTACTACTGAATATGGTCTTCGGGATGTCTTCCTCCTGAATTCGTAGCTGATAGTGCCCCGACCTCAAATCCAGCTTCGAGAACCAGTGAGCTCCCTCTAATTGGTCAAACAGCTCGTCTATCCTTGGTAATGGGTATGGGTTCCACACCATGAGCCTGTTCAGGGCTCCATAATCAATGCAGAGTCTGAGCGACCCATCCTTCTTCTTCATAAATAGCACCGGAGCTCCCCAAGGTGAGGAACTTGGTCTAACAAACCCAGCTTCCATCAGCTCCTGTAACTGGCTCCGAAACTCCACTAACTCCTTCGGAGCCATCCGATAGGGAGCTCCAGATACCGTCTTATCCCCCGACACCAACTGGATCTGAAAATCCTTTTCGCGGTGTGGTGGCAGCCTGGGTATCTTCTCTGGAAATATGTCGGCAAAATCCCGCACTACTGGGATACTGGTCACAAAATCCTTCGCCTCGATTACCTCGAACAACACCTGATATACTTTGTCTCCCTGTAGGTGGGTCTTGGCGGCCTAAATCGATGATAATAAAAGATGGGAGGTGGGTCTAATACCTTGGACTACTACTTCTGAGTCTTCATGCCTTAGAACAATCCTCCTTGTCCGACAGTCAATCCTCGCATGGTTCCTGTGCAGCCAGTTCATGCCCAAGATCAGGTCAAAGTTTTTCATCTTCAAGACCGTCGTCGGCGCTTCGAATAGTTTTCCTCCAATCTCCACGTTCATATTGCATTTGGCACTTGTTACTAACTTCGATCCATTCGGGATTCGTACCTTCCTGTGGATGCCTGTGAAGTGCTGAAATTGATCCAGATCGTCCACAAATTCTTCTGAGACGAATGAGTGCGAGGCACCCATATCGAATAAGGTATATGCGGGCTTGCCGCAGATGAGTACTATACCTGGGTGATTTTTTGTTCGTTTGGTTCAATGCTAAGGTAAAGCTAAGGTTTGGAAGGTACTAGTAATTGTATGAAAAAAATAGTAAAGTACCTGTGATGACCCTTGCCGGATTTCGGGGCTGAGCTAAGTCCAAGGTGTACATGTGGTCCCTGTCTTGCCTATGATCACGACCCTGGAATCCACGACCTCGTCCAGGTCCTCGGCCCCCAAATTGCTGGGTCGGTGGGGCATCCTGTAGTGCTAGTGGTGCATTCCTCTGAGGGCAGTTCCTCCGAATGTGGTCTGGCTGGTGGCACTGGTAGCACTCCTTTGGGGGAGGTAGCCCACCTCCTCCTAACCTCGGCACCTCCCGCATCTCTAGAGGCTGAGTAACGAACACTACTGGCTCCCTATGCTCCTTCCTCTCCTCCTAGCGGGGTCGGGCCTCCGCTCTTCTTTCTCCAATATAACAACCCTTCTGCTGGTCTCTCCCGCCACTCCTTCCCTGGTCCTCTGTCGGCCTCTTCCTACCTCGAACGATGTGCTGGTTTGCCTCCAGCTTCTTGGTCATCTCCAAGACCTTGGCCAGGCTGCCGTTAGAAACAAAGAGGAGGGCCTGCCTCATGTCATCACGGAGGCCCTTATAGAACCTCTTTGCGTAGCCCGCATCATCCAACTGGTATGAATCTGCAAA
This sequence comes from Dactylorhiza incarnata, assembly GCA_033032865.1. Taxonomy (NCBI): domain Eukaryota; kingdom Viridiplantae; phylum Streptophyta; class Magnoliopsida; order Asparagales; family Orchidaceae; genus Dactylorhiza; species Dactylorhiza incarnata. Next base: position 3,081,402 of record JAWHQI010000067.1, read on the forward strand.
CCAGGCTAGGTATGTGAACTCCTGGTGATACTCCATCACTATCCTGCTACCCTGCCTCAACTGTAGGAACCTGTCTTCTTGCTCATCTCTCGCAAACTGAGGTACATAGTTCTCCAGCAGCGCCGCCTTGAACTCATCCCATGAGATGTCAACCGACTCCAATCCAACATAGGTGGTGTCCAGTAGTGACTTCCACCACCACTTCACATGGGATTCCAAGCACGAAACCACCAAGGGTACTGCCATATCCGTTTGGCACTGAATTCCTACCAGCATCTCGTACATGATGTCTACCCACTCCTCAGTCCAAACAACTGTCTCCGACCCAAGGTATAATGGAGGGGAAAGGCCTCGAAAGGCACTCAGCCAGTTAGCCCCGAGGTTTGGCTGAGGAGCCGGTGCCTGCTGTGTAAGACCCTCTTTTTTTTGCTTTTAAACCGGGTCTTACCGCCCAAAACCATCGTCTTGCGGCGGCACCATTTCACCCAATGGTCGCCGCCACAAGACGCCGATCCTGTCGGCTTTTCATCATCATCCAAGCCAACCGTAATCACAGTAATTGAAGCAATAAATGAAAAGTCCACAAAATCACATTATATATTTATCATAATACATTATTACAATGTCCACGATGAGAAAGATCTAAAAGAAAAAGGGCTTACGCCCAGTACATGTTCAAATATAGTGCAACAATCACTCTCACTCTATATCTATGCGGAAGCTATCAACCAATGTCTTCATGCATCTGTAGCTGCTGCTGCGGCGATGTGTAGTGACTTCTCTGCTTCATCCCGTCCTCCGCTTCCTCCCACCAGTTTGTAAGACCCTCTTTTTTTTGCTTTTAAAACTGGGTCTTACCGCCCAGAACCGTCGTCTTGCGGTGACACCATTTCACCCAATGGTCGCCGCCACAAGATGTCGATACTGCCGGCTTTTCATCATCATCCAGGCCAACCATAATCACAGTGAGTAATGATCTAACAACCTCAAATTCTACATTCCATGTTCTTCCAAAGATTGTTTAACCACAATTTCTACTTTACATAAGTATGGTGTGAACAAGGATTTACACTACAAGTATCATCTACAGACCTCTATAAATTCTGATAAATTCATGGTAGCATAAAATTGACCTAAAAACTTCAGAGCCTAAGTTTCATAATTTTACAGGGAGTATTTGACCCTATTTACCATTTAATAAAAGTGGGGTGACAATAAGGATTTACACTACAAGTACTATGTTAAGACTTCAATAAAATCTGGGAAAATTACTATAGCTCAATGTTGGTCTAAAAACACCAGGTCCTAAGTCTCATATTAATCCAAGGTGTATTTATCCTTAATTATCATTTATTACATTTGGTGTGCCAATAAGGGTTTACACTACAAGTACTATGTTAAGACTTCAATAAATTCTGGGAAAATTACTATGGCTCTAATGACATAAAAACATTAATTCCAGAAGATCCTAATTTTCCAGCACATTTAAACCCATAATTTCTATTTATCATTAAATGGGTGACAAAATGACTTTGTACATCAAGTACTAGATCTTGACTTCCTAAAATTCTGAGAAAATTACAGTGGCACTATAATAACATAAAAACACTAATTCCTGAGTTTCATAATTTACCAGAGGGTTTACAATCATAAATTCTATTTATCATAACATGGGTGAAAATATGTCATTACACAAACTATTAATTTCTGTCTTCCAAAAATTCTGATAAAATCAACATAGAATTATTGTGCACTAAAAATAGTAATTTCCAGGTTTCAAAATTTTCCAGATATTTTCCATCATATATATTTCATAATATAAAAAGTGTGACAAATTGAATAAAGGGTATTTCAACATGAATAATTTCTCTAAAAATCCTATCAAAAATCCCAGAGATTTATAATTGTGTTCCTAACTATCTTCCATAGTTTCACAATTTTCACATGCCTATAGTTCAGTGAAATCCTATTATTCCAATTTGTGAACTAAGGGCAATTTTGTAATTTCTCAAGGAAAAGGGTCTCTAAATTTTCTACCAAAACTCACAGAGGTCTTGCATGTCATAACAATAGATTCTCCAGAGTTCTATAGTTTTCTATAAGATATTTGACATGAAAATTTCATGAATACCAATATGTGACCTAAAGAAGCCCTCACAAAAGTTTGGGGTCAACTTGAGGTGCCTAGCTCCCTAAATCACATTAATTTGATAAATCAAATAATGGACAAAACTATAAGAGAAACTTCTCCTAAAAATTTGAAATTTTTACACAAGGTAGTCCTAGGGGATATACATGCATGGTCCAAATTTCATCTTCATTGGTGTTACTATGAGAGAGATATCATCATTTTAAATCCTGGTTTACTTAAAGACCAATCCCACCAAAAATGGTGCTGAGGAAGCTACAGTGCTTTGATTAGGGTGATCTAAATCTCTAAAAATTCTAGAGCCCAAGGGCTACAACATTGATGTTCAAAGTTTTCCCAGTAAACGTGAGGAAGTATTTTTAATTAATTATCAAAGGTGGATGTATAAAGTGTGACATTTTGTATAAATCATATAACAAGTTAATCATGGTCTGCGCCTATCAGATAAACCAGATCGGACGGCTGGGAACCCGTCTTCCTCCTTGAGCTAACAGTCGGGATCGACTGCGCCTAGAGGGTTTTGCGGGCCGGATTCCGGCGAATCCCAGCCGTCTCCGGCAAAATGCCTAAGCCACCACCACCAGTCGACATAGGGATTTCGACTGGTGGTGTCCGATTGGCCTGGGATGGCCGGAGGTGGCCCGCGCCACCTTTCATTTTTGCGGTTAGGAACAAGGAAAAATCGAAACGGAGAATCACCATTTCTTGGTGATTTTGAAAAAGGAAGAAGAGGAGGACTAGCATGGGAGGAGCGGGGAAGGAACTTGCCTTGAATCGAGGCTTGAGGAGGGGAAATTCTGTCCTTGCCATGGCCGAAATCATGAGTTCAGCCCTTGCTTGATCATCACCACCAGTGCACTATCCTTCTCAGGAACTTAGGGTTTTAAGTGCTCTTTGAGTTCTGAAGCTAATGGTGGCTCGAATTGGAGGAATGAGGGTGCTTGTGGCCCTTTGCCATTAAAGGCTAGGCCGGCCAACTCCCATGGCTGCCCAATTCAGCTAATGCATGGCTAGGTTGACTGCCCAAAGCTGGGGAAATCAATTCCCCAGCTCAGGGCTGCAGAATGGGGAGGGAATTGGGTGCCATGTGGCACCCATTCCCTCTTTTCCTCCTCTTTCTCATTCTTGTCTTCTTCCTCCCTTTCTCCCACTTGGACAAAGCATTCATTTCCCCTAAATTTCGAATTTCAGCATGCCTATGGTCTGGTCACCATGTGGGCTGACCAATTGAGTCATGGGATTGGGCTAAGTCTACTTGATTTAAGCTTTGGGCTCATTTGACTCAAATATGCCAATTTGGGGATTTTTGGGTTTGGGCTTGACTCAAGCTCACACCACTTAATATGACTGACCCACATTATTGTCTTGGACCCTATGGACCCATTCCAAGAGGAATTGAGTCATGGTGGGGTCATATGGGGCTTGATTGCACTTATTTGCCTATAGGGACAATTTGGGTATTTTGGTGATTTTGCCCTAATTCTCCAAATTTGAATGTGCACCTTGGCTTGCTTATATCTCATTCACTCCCCTTAGTGTTTAGGTAGGGTTGTACTAGGTTAATTTGGCCAATTTGGGGCTAATTAGAACCTAAAGGGTATAATTGGTAATTTGGGCAAATTGGTAATTTGCCCAATTTCCTCAAAATTGGCTTACACCAAGGGTCCAATGTGGGGCCATTAGACTCCTTAAGTGTCCCAAGTGTGTTAGAGGTGATCAATTTGATCGCAATGGGTCAATTGAAGTTCAATTTAAGTTTTTAGTACTAATAAGTCAATTTGGGGCTTTTTAGTAATTGGCCCAATTTCCCCAAATTGGTGGTCCTGGGATGGGGATTTTTGGTCCATTAGGTCCCCCAGGCAGTTTGTCACATGATGGTGGGTCCAATTTGATCATTTGGAGTTCAATTGCCCTCATTTATGGGTGTTTGACCTAGATGGCCTAAAGTTAACTTTTGGTCAATTTGACCAATTTGGTTGGCCTCAAGGGTCCCTAGTGGTCTACTCACCTCCTTGGATGGTCATGGGGGTCATGGTGTGGTTAGGTTGGCTCATTGGAGTCTGTTGGTCACCCCTGGGCTAGGCCATCAAGATTTGCTATATGCACCCCAAAATGCATTCCTTCCTATCTTAATGAGTTCATGGGGCATCTTTGGCCCACTTTGTGTACTTGATCCATCGTAGGGGGTCTCCATGGCTATGTGTGATGATCAAGGTGCTTTTAGCCTCTTTCAGTCCACTTTACACTAGGGTGGCCCATGGTGGCTGAGTGCACACCATGGGTTCTTCACTCCTTTCAACTGGTCATCCTAGTGCCCGGTGCCACTTATCCTATTTTTGTCATGACTTGTCATGACAAAAATTCTCTAGGGGCCTAGCAGTTTGGGGGATGTTACATGTTGTGCCCTGAAAGCATCCAGTATAGCAGTCCATGTCTATCCCATGTCCTTTTACTAGAACAGATTAGGAGTCGGTGGTGGTGGGATGACGTTTGGAGTCGAAGGCACTCCATGCTGTGGGGTGGAGTTCGTTGCGGGCTACAAGAGAAAATTTTACACTCGTAAGGGGGTTTGTCTACAAAAAAATTCAGTTGAAAGTGGACTTTTCATGTGATTCCCCATATGGGCACACCATTTCTTCCACTGCTAGTTTGTCCTCAAACTAAGCTCGTGCGGGGTGGCCCAGGGTTGTGGACTTCTTTTCTTTGGATCGAGGTTTGCTCTGATACCAGTTTGTAAGACCATTTTCTTGCTTCGCTACCGGGTCTTATGGCCAGAACCACCTCTTTGCGGTGACACCAACACTCAGGAAGGTTGCCACTACAAAATGTCGATCCTACCGACAATATCGATCACAGAAAATGAAGAGTACAAATGAACATATAAGAGTTCAAGTCCACATCAAATGATATATAAATCTCAAAATAACATAGGTACACATATAGTAACTGAATAAACAAAAGAAAGCAATAATAAGGGGCTCCTGCCTAATACATCATATCCTCACTACAAGATCTCTCGCGGGAGCAACTACTAAAACTTACTCACAGATCCTGAAAATGGTGCTCCTGTGCTAGAATGTCCCGCCTCCATCTGCACCATCTTCTGGTGCTGCTGCATCTCCTCAGTCCCCTAAAATTATAAGGCCCACCGATCGTAAGTCAAAAGACTAAGCCAATCCCACACCCCTCCCCCGGTAACTCGTAGGCAACAAGCGGGAGGAATGAAGCGGAGGACAGCAAGGGGTATAGACAAGCAGATGACGGTGAACCTAATCTACAAGAAATGTCTACCACTACACAGTATATATTTCAGTGAGTAAAGCATAATAAGTAAAGCAATAATAAGTAAAACAGTAATAAGTAAAAGTAAATAAAGAAGAGTAACCTTAATTTATAGGAATGCCCATACAAACCTATAGACCAATGTGTCGTTTAGCAGGGCCTATCGTATAAAAAGTCTCATACCAATTTATACGATAGGGTTAGGGGTTGAAATGTAATGCTTTTGCCATGACATGCAGAGTTATGCAGTTTAATGCTATGTTCACATATGTGCAACTCACACACTTCGACTCTATACACACAAACCTTTAGCGTTCCCCCTTTTTGGAGCTAGCAAAACTCCCAGGATACCCCCGTAGTGGCAAACGAAGGCAGTGGGTTGGGCGTCGCCCACCTCTAGGTTGGTATCCGCACTACCTATCCTAGACCTATCATATGCCTCAACGCTATGAACACAACAGCGGAGCTCTTGCGTACTCTTACTGGCTTGTCCACCAGACTTTTCCTTGGCAAAGTTTTAAACACACTTACCGAGCCAAAGTATCGACGTCGGAGCGACGACTGTCAATACTAAAGACCCACCACCTTTATGCACATGCAATTATGATTACCATCTATCTCCGAGCATAAGCTCTCCGGGCTAACCCGCCCGTCACCATAACCTTCCGAGCCACCGATTTGCCGGACTAACCCGTTCATACCCGCAACCACCGAGCCTACTGCTCGTAAGACCAAACCAACAAACTACCCATAACAATAAGGTGTGGGCTGTGTATTATTAAGTTAATCTTGCACAACAACTTACTCTTACAATTTAGGGTTAATCTTGGACTTCCCGAGGTCTACCCTGTGAGGGGCTCACAGCGGTACTAGGGGCTATGATGGGATGACATCCCAAAGCACCCTTTCAAAGAGACTTAATATTATTGTTAACTACCCATAAGCATACCCCTCTTACTATTTCACTTGAGTTAACCCTAAGTGTTTTATTACTCTGCAAGGTAAACATGATTTATCGTCAATCCCAAGCACAACCTTGCCCTTAGCTTATCGGGCAAACTCAACAGATAGACTCCTATTGGTGACCTCAAATCTCCTCAACCAGACTAGGTACACCATCTACCTCCCATTCCCACCTAGTGGTCTACAAGTTACCCAAGTTATAGTTTCACTATACGCAGACCAAGTGAGCTTTATGAGGTGCATGAGAGGAGGTACTCCAAATAATCATCCAAAAGACCCAAGAATATTATTGGGGGGGTGTTATGACATTGTAACACCCTCTCCAAAAATTCATAATTTTCCTACTTTATTTGGTATTTATTATAATTTCTCCAAAATCAGGGAACCTATAATTTTGTACATCATGAATGATTTTCTGATAAGTTATGTCCTCACTAAAATTTTTACAACTATATAACATTAAAAAAACAGCCATATATGAATTTCACAAATTTCCAAAAAGGTATTGACCTCCAATTAAAATATTAACTAATTAATCAAATTCAAGGATTTACAAAGAAAGTACTAGAAATTCTTATTCAAAAATTACAAGAAAATTAGTTGGTGTCCAAGACGGTCAAAAACGTTCACTGATGGAGTCCCACAATTTTCTAAATCCATTTGGCCACATAATTCAATTATTTAATAAAGTAGTCTAAGGGCACTTTGTGAAGGAGACCATACATATATTACTCTAAAATTTATACTAAAATAACAGATCATATACATCCCTAAAAAGTCCTGTGACCAAGTTTCATGACTTTCCAGTGAGTATTAATCCTATAATTTATTTTCATACAACTAGGGAAAACATTGGGGGTTATGAATGAAGTACTATATATATCACTGCAAAATTCTTAGTAAAATTATCAGAGAATAAAATCATCAATATAAAATCACTGACAAAGTTTCAAAACCATCTTTGGCTATATGAGCATGTAATTCCTTCTAGTAAGGAAGTACCCTAAATGACACTTAAATAATTCATAGATACTAACTATCTTTAAAAATTCCAAATAAATTACCTAGGGCTTAATATCACCCTATGAACCTCTCTACCAAATTTCATGTTAATCCAAGGCCATATGACCCTATGTCCTTCAATGGGTTCAAAATATAGCCCTAAGGTTTGAACTAGGGTCCTAGGGCACATCCACTCCAAATCACCGCAAATCATTGGAGGAGGTGTTTTATGTGATATTAAATCAGTGGTCAAGCTTTCATCACTTTTTGATGAGATTTGACCACTCCACCCAACAAGTGCACTTTTGACCTAATAACCCATAGTTTGACCAATCTTGGGTTAATTAATTACCCAATAAAATCAATCCAAAATGGAATGAAATTTTTACCGGAGACATATCATGATACTAAGGACCTCCCACCAAAATTTGGTGGTGTTTGGATGTCACTAGGCCCTATAATTAGTTTATACATGGATTATTAAATGTTTGCAAAAACCTTAGAAACAATTCCTCCAAAAATTCTAATTTTTGGATATGTTAAGGGTGTGGGTATATGTAAGCTATATTCCAAATTTCAGAACATTTGGATGGTTGGTTTAGTGGGGGCACACAAATCAAGCTCTGGTCAACCCTTTGTATATGTTGCACCATTTTGAGTGCTGAGGTCAACTCAATGGTACAAATTTGATGAAACAAATTTTAAATAAAAATTGACTTCATGGTCTACAACTATCATGTTGACCACTTCATCTAAATCAGAGGATAAGTATTTTTAATATTAAAAACCATGCACTGCATAATAAGTGATAGAAATAAACAATATTTGATTAATTAAATATTCTGGTCTGCGCTTAGCAGGTCCCACCAGATCGACGGCTCCCAGTCATCGTCCCCAATAAATGGATGGTTCTCAGCTTCCCATCATGGGAGCTTTTGCGGGCTGATTTCCCTGCCACCCTCACCTCTCCTCGGCCCGCAAGTGCCATCACCACCTCCGTCGAGGTGGTGGGCGGCGATTGGAGGTCTTTTGTCGGCCGATGGTGGCCGGATTGAGGATTTCGCAGAGGGAAAAGAAGCTCGAAAATGAGCCCCTTGGGTTGCTTGATTCAAGCCCGATTTGGCTCTAATCAAGCCCCAAATCGATGTAGATCTAGCACTAAGGGAGGAGAAGAGGATCAGACCTGAACTGGGGCAGATTGCCTTGTGGATCTTTGGTTCACCATGGGAGCCATGCCTATCTGAGCCTCCAATGCACAATTCTCTCTAGAAGGAGGGGGGTTTCTCTTCTATTGAACTAGGGAAGGTGATAAAGGCATGAATTGGAGGCAAGAGGGGGGGCTACACTTGGTGGCCATTAATGGCCATTGATGGGGGATTTCGGCCAAACCCTATTCTCACCAAATTCAGCTCCCCTGGGCATGGAAACATCAGGATTCTTCCTCTAACTGAAGTTGGAGATGAATGCCCATCAATTGGGGGAGGATTGAGGTGTCAATTGCATTCAATCACCATGAATGTTCTTCCTCTCTCTCTCCAATTTGGGGGAAACCTCCACTTTCTCTCTCCTATTCATCATTTACTAAAATTCAATGGAAAATTGTGTAATTCTCTACCCCATGGGTTATTGGGACACCTCAATTGGCCTAACCTAAGTGGATTGGGCTTGATTAGGTCAAAATAGGTCATTTTGACCTAAACCTATGGTGGAGTTGACTTTGGTCACTTTGACCATTTGGGCTGATCCCAATGGATGGTAAGTGATTCATTGGCCTCCCCTATGGGTTAGGAAGGTCTAGGTAGGGTCAATTTGGCAATGTGGCTGCTAATTGACCCTTAATAGGCCACTTTGACCAAAATAGGGTTATAGTTGACTTAAGTCAAATTGGCCAAATTGGCGGCCCCATGATAGGGATTTTTGGTCTATTGGATCCCTAATATCATTATAATGGTGGGGGCAAGGTCAATTTGTCATGGTGGTGGTCAATTGTCCCTTATTAGGCTACTTTGACCATTTTAGGGCTAGGGTTGACTTTGGTCAACTTGGCCTCTTTGGATGACCCCAATGGGTCCTTGTTGCTCTAAGGGACCCCTAATGGATTAGGGATGTTATGGTGGGATCAAAAGATCAAGGTGAGGCCCTAAAGTCCAACGCTATGCTTGGTAATTGAGAATTACTATTTGTAGACCATTGTGGTTTTCCTCCTTCTTGCCTAAGTTCACATGGTCTTTTGTGCTTCCTATCGTTTTGTCATGACCCAGTCATGACAAAACCATCTTAGTGGACTAGTTATTTGAGGGATGTTACACTCTCAGCCACCGCACCCTACAGGTACCGTTGGATCTTATGATTAAGATCTAACTGTACAGTCTTTTCTAGGCAATGATTAGCCCACCCCTATCGGATTGGCTACAGATCCGCCGTGGGGCCATAGATGCAGTTTCTTTGGCTCCATACCAGCCCCATGATTGCTTCCAGATTCGTGCAGATCAGATTCTTATATAATACGCTTGTTTTGAATTTTCTGTGGTTTATGCATAGATCAAAATGGAAAACATTGAACATCAAAGTTTTAGAACTCATCAATATCTATCACAGGTAAAAAATGGAGAATTTTCATAGTTATTTAAGTATTTTTAATAATTAAAAAGGATGTAGATTCTAGGTTTTTAAAATATTAGTGGGCCTTAAAGTTATGATAAAAACTTGTAAAAATTCTGGCAGAGGGCTTGAAAATTGATGAACAATTCTGAGATTAAGTAGCCTCAATAGTACTGACCTACACCCCCTATAATTATTTGGGATTTTTTAAAAAAGGTTTACTATTTCTAGATAATTAAAACCTCTGCTTTAAATTAATAGAGAATTATCCTCCTTTAATGTCTCCAAATATTATTAGAAGTACGAGGGGCTTATTCACACCCTCTGAAAAAGTTTTGGAATTTTTAAAGAACTCCTGATATATTTGGAGTTTAATTAGCGGCTACAAGAGGATGAAAAAATTAGCTAAGCCTACTTTAATACCTCAAGAGGCCCTGAAAAATTTATGGTTGCACTTTAAGGGTATGATAAACACGTGAAAAAAGTTTGATAATTTTCCCGAGTTGGTTACTATTTTATCTAATTAAAAATAGGGCAAACCCCATAAAGAAATAGAGGAGACTATTTATATGATGGGGGAGATAATGCAAGCAACCCAACACTCTAGTCGCTTGGATAATTTAGAGTTGAACTCAAGACGAGACATTCCTTTATGGTCAACCCAAAATAGTACCGAACTGACCGCCACTTTTTGGAGCAGAGCGTGTTGATGCAAAAATTGCCTTCTCCGCGACTCGTGCTTTGAAAACGAGAATGGGACTGTGGATTGCCAGCTACTCGGTCCTTGGATGTGAAAATCGTTCTTACAAAAGAAAAGGTTAGTGACTAAAAAGAGGTTTGGAACAGATCGAAATTAGGTGAGATATAGCGAGCTGAAAATTGAGACCGCTTTGTTCCAGCGATCACCCTCTTTTTCTCTTTACCCCCCTTTTCCGGTCCCCTTGTTAGGGAGCCCTACCCCCCTATTTATAGATGTGAGGGCTTCCCAGATGGGTAGCTTTGAAAATACGGGCTGCCCGGAATTTATGAGAAGTTAGACAGAGGTGAGAGGGTTACATGTTATGCGAAGAAGTGAAATCAGACCGTGTGAGCTCAGGATTGATTGTCGAACCAGAATGACGAGATTCATAAGACGATCTTGTTAGCCAGGCCGCACGGTCTAATTAAATCGGTCTCATATGTTAGACTGTGTTGTCTCCTTAAGACAACTTGAAGCCGCGATCTTCCGGGTGAACATAATCCCTGCACATTTTCAAGTTCCGAGGTGCTTCGAAAATGTTAACATCAGGTCGCGGAGATCGCGAAAGTTTGGAATATTTTAATCTTTTTCTTCAGGCTATAAATAGACCCGGGGATTCCTTGTATTTTTTGCCAATAGCGAATCCTGGAGGTAGAAATCTTTCGGGCGGTTTGGAATTTGAACTTACCTCAATCCCGATCGATCATGGGTTTGTCAAAAAGTGTGATAGCTGAGAAAGGAGTCATTCTTTCGGTGTCTTCAAGAAAACCTCCCTTCAAAAAGGGAAAGATGACTGTATCACCTTTAAAAGACTCATCTGAAAAAATGATGAATAAACCTTCTGCTTTGGCGACTTCAAATTTTTTGGACCTTACAGATTCATCTTCAGGAGCTAAAGAGACCAATCGGACAGGAAACCTGCCCTCTGTTGGAATGTCTTCCAAAGATATCTCAGCCAACATCATGGAAAAGGTATCTTTAGCAAAAAAAATGAGACAACAAATCATAGATCGGGGGGTTGAGATAAAAAGGGACAAATTGAAGCTTCTTACCAAGACCCTTGTGATCAAATCTGCCGATGCTTGTTCTATTAGACCGCTTGAGATTGCTCCTCTATAGGTAGCTGCGGTCTCAAGACTTTTTTCTAGCATATTTCGTTAACATTCCTTTTTTTAACCTTTTGTAGTCGCTCGACCCTTTTGAGAACGAGCGGTCTCGAGCTTTAAAAGATCCTGGAAGCTATACACCAAATATTCTTGTTGTTGTAAAGACTGAAGAACAATTAGGTCAGACTGTTCTAGAGAAACATCGGATGGAGCTGATATCAAAACAACATAGGGCCTCCTTGGATAATGAGATACATCGACAAAAAGAGGAGAAAGAAAAGAAAAGAAAAGAAGATGAAGAGAAGAATGAGGAGGGAAAGAAAGAAAAGGAGGAGAAAGCAAAGGAAAAGGATTTAGAAGTGAATTTAGGGGAGAACTCTGGAAAGAAGCTTGGGGCTTCTAGAGAGGGAGTTGCAGCACCTGTAAACACGGTTGAGACACCCGATCCTGAGACCGTGCGGTACCTCAACCAGATCCCTGATTTAGAAGATGGAGATGGAGGAGAGGAGAAGAAAGAAGAAGGAGAAGAAGAAGAAGAAGAAAAGGTAGAAGAAGAAAAAGAAGAAGGAGAAGAAAAGGAAGAGGAAAGAAAGAAAAAGAATAAGAAGAGAGGAAGAGAAGAGAAGAAAACCAAGGGAAGTTTGTCTGAGAAAAGGAGGAGAAAAAAGAGAAAAGGTGATCCTGAGAAGGTTGATGCAGTCTCAAAGGAGACTGAAACGGTCTTGGGTACTGTCTTGAAGAAAAATGATGGAGAGAGAGAAGGAAGTCAAGAAAAAGGGGAGGAAAACCGGCTTACCTTCGAAGCTCAGATGCTTAAGGAAAAAGAAAGTCTTGCTGCCGAAAAACCTTTATCTTTTGAGGATGATACTATAGCGATGAGACATGCCGAAGACCACGCGACCGCTATTTTTTCAATTCGGGCTGGTAAGCCTTTCTTGACCGCTCCACTTGATATTTCTCTACCAATCTACATTAGGCCACAATCTCCAGCTCGGCGACGTGAGCTCATTCTTATTGAGACCGACGATATTCTCCTTAGCTCTTCGGAGCTAAAACGACGAAGAAAAGAAGGGGATCGGTCGCAAAAAAGACAGTTAGAAAAGATAGATCTTGAACGCCGAAAGCGTCCCGTTCGTCTGATTTTAGGTCCTGCACCTGCGTTCTCCGAGGTCGATCGAGATGATTTTTCTATTCATCCCATTTCCATTTCTCCAAGTATGGGTATTATGCTTGTTAAACTTCCTCTTTGGGTTTATAGTTGATTGAAAATTGCTTTCTGGGTGCAGTAGAAGATATGGAGGCACAAAACCTGCTAGAAAAGAGTGGTTGATTGCTCCTCAGACCAATCTACCTCGCCCTCCACTGCTTGCATCTCCCCTTATGCAGGTGATTCAAGCTTTCCAGGCTCAGGAAAAAGATCTTGAGAAAAAGTTGCGATAAAAAGATGAGGTATTGCTAGCTGAAGAAGACACCATTAAAACACTTCGTGCGGCCTTGGATAAAAATGAGCAAAAATTAAATGAGCAGTGGAGATCGCTCGAGCAGCGAGAAAAGGATGGTAAGAAAAAGCTGGAGGAGGAGGTAATCGATCTTCGGAGAAGGCTCTGTGAATCTAAGGAGGAAACAATTTTCTTTAGAGGAAAAGCTGATGCTCTTCATACTGCATTTTTTCAATTAAGGACAGGTTTTCCTGCTCCTCTGCTCGCGGGATCGTCCAACGCTGCTCCTGATGATCGTGCGGACCAGGAAGAAATCGTCAATTGGGAAGAGTTGAAGCGAGATGCTGGCGATCTTCAGCGATATGTTGGTGATGCTAACACGGGTATTTGTATGATGCTTACAGCGGTTAATAAGCTTCAGAACAGGGTAGCTTTCCTCGGAAAGAAAAAGGATCTTCCAAAATAATTTTTACCTATTTTTATGGTTTGTATATTTGAGGGACTTGATCAGATTGCTGTGATGTGTATTTATGTTATGGATTTGGTTAGTTTTTATCTATCTCATGACTCTTATAAATTTTTCTTATAGTTATGAGAAAACATATTGAGATCGCTCGGTCTGAAACTTTATCATGTGGCATTTTTTACTTGTCTTATACGGTCTGAATTTGCGGCCTCAATGGGTCTGGATTTTTGTAATGATTATAGCTTGATTGCCTTCGTGACTATAAATATTCGATCGGTGGCCTTATTAAATCGCTCTCCTGGAACTTTATACCTAAGCGGTCTAGATTTTCTTTGAAGAATGTTGTCCGCGCGAGTTGGTGCTTGTAAAAATTTTCTTGAGATCGAGCAGCGCCCTTGCCGCCTTTCTCAAGTCGAATATTTGGATTTTCTGAGGGATTATCCTATGAGCTTGCAGATAGTGATTCGCCTGCCTGCCGTAGGTGAGCGTCTTAATTTATGCGGAGAGAATGAGGTCGCAGCTCCTATTGACCACTTTTACCATGGTTTCCGTTTTCCTCTGCCGTGGGAAATGAAACAAATTTTCAGATATTACGGTCTTGTACCTGGGCAGCTCCGTCCAAACTCTATTGCATTAATTTTTACCTACATAATCTATTTGCGATCGGTCAACGTTAGATTCATTCTAGATCTATTTAGATCTCTTTTCACCCTGAAGATTTTGAAGGAGGGCTCGAGAAAGGAAGATTTCAAAGGCCTATTATATTTTACTTGCAGTGGTCTAAAAGTCATTAATCTCCCTAACAAGGTCCTGAATTGGGCGAAGAGGTATTTGATTTTCCAGGGGAGGTTAGGCGGTCTCCGGACACTGCCAAAACTTCGAGATGAATCGGTCTTCCGAAAACCGAAAAGTTTGTCTGCTATTGAATAGCAGATAAAAGACATGCTTAAAGAAAAAAGGGCTGATTTGGACCATTACCTGGTGCTTTGGGCTGAGGTTTCTTCCATCAGACGAAAAGATAGTGAGTTCGAGCGATCTTTATGCTTTGACCGCTTATCATGAGTTTTTGAACTTACTTGAATTTCTTTCTTGAAGCGATTTTGCAAGTTCCTTCTTCTTTACCTTATGCTCTAGAGGGCGAGCTTACTCAGAGGGAAAAAAGATTGAAGAAAAATCGAGACCGATACCTTTCTCAGACCGCTGGCCCTTCAGAGTACTCCGATAAATCATTCGGTTTATATGGTTATAGGAAATCCATGACTTATCTTCAAGGGAGACCGCTCATGAAATGGGATCTTATAGGAAAATGTGTGGGGGTTTCCACGTCCCTCCCGAACTGGGGCGGTGAACTTTCTCGTCATGCTGGAGTGGTCTCAGCTGCTTTATATGGCGAAAAAAATTTCAAGGAAGTTTATAGGTGGGAAGACACCCTTATCCCAGATATGTGTTCGCAGACCGGTCTTAGGCATCAGGTCTTCTGTCACCACATGGGCAGGCTGCTTCAGAGATATATGTCAGAGAATAAGGCTGTTAAGGCTGAGCTGGAGGTAATTTGAGATCGCGCGATCTGATTTCTTTCTTCTCGTTTGCTTTGTTTTAGGTGATATTGACCTATGATCTTTTCCTTTGTAGAAAACAAAGAAAGAGATGTATGACGAAAATAATCCTACTTACCGGAAAATGATGCTAGAAGAAATAAATGGGGCAGTATAAATGACTATTTCTAAGTTGCGAGATAATGGTGTTCAGATTCCTGAGGATACCAATTTCTTATCTGTATTTCCTGAGGCCACTGTTCTTCAGGCAGAAAAAGAAGACATGGTAGAAGAAGAAGAAATGTTTGATGAAGGAAAAAGGGGTGGAGGAGAAGGAATGAGAAGAACTTCTTGATGAGGAGGGAGGGGAAGAGAGAGATGAAGGAGAGGAGGTTCTGGATGGGAGAAAAGAGGTAGGGGAGAAGGAAGAGAAGAAGGCAAGGATGAACCTGGAGAAAAATATGAAGGGGGAAAAGATAATTCTCTGGAAGACCGGGCAGTCACGCACGTTGTATCTGATGACCTCGACTTTGATGGTCTGGAAGATTTCCTTAATGCTGATTTCAGCCAGCCATTGATTAGAGGCGAAGATGAGCTGAGTGGGAGTCAGTTCGATCCAGATGAAGAGCTGACTTCGGCGGCAAAATCTGATATTGGCTCTTTGGGAGAATCCTCTAGTTCGAGCGAACTAAGTGCTGACTTCGATTCATCTAAAGATGAAGACCCACCCTCCAAGAAAAAGAAGAAGTAGGAAAAAATATTTTGTTTCTTTAATGTGTTCGGTGGCTGATATGGCGGTTTAAATTCTAGTTCGTTTTATTTGTAATGAAAACTTTTAAATGAAGAAATAGTAAAATTGAATAGCATTTTCTCCTTGCATGCCTTTATCTGATTGCAACATCTGTCTTTGTATATTTTCTTTTCCCACCTTTTGTTATTTCATAAAAGATGGTAATAATTTTGCAAGCTATCTTTTCAATGATTAGTCGAACTCGAATTATGATCGAGCGGCCTTAATACTATTTCAATCATTTTTATCGAAGAGCCTTATCGTATACCGAGTAAAATGTACCGATCTTCGTACTGCAGATCGCACTTTGACTCCATATTTTTAGATAACAATTATTCTTGATACCGGGGCCTGGAGAGTTCTGAGACTTTTTTGAGATGCTTCTGAATTATGTCAAGATTCTTCTGGAGCGGTCTGAATCTAGAGATCGCTCGACCTTGTTTTGAGAAAGAAGCCATAGCTTAAAACAATGACCTCCTGTATTTTTATTTAAAGTTATGGTGCTTTTGGTAAATGACCCTGGGGGTTGAGAAGATAACATAGGGTAAGAAATATATGAAGTGACTTTTTGGCCAGGGTTAAGGAGAGTGCCATCTATATTGTCTTTTAATGGTTATTTTTAAGAATGGACAACCAAACAGTATTCAAGTGTAGCAGGATGTGATGGTCTGTTGCCACTATCTGAAGGCACGACATAGGTGGCATTCACCAAGACCTCCCTTGATGCAGTGGTGTGCTCACATATCGTCCAAGATCCGGGATATCATATAGAACCCTCTCAAATGAGATTGGTGAGCTACTACTACACGAAAGCGAAATCTCCCCGCAATCCGTGGTCAATGTAGGTGTTACGCTCAGCGTCAATTCATGGGGGTTCATGTATGATCCGGCGATATCTGCTTTGTCATGTCTTTAAGTTTATTTGTTTTGATTCATTTCGATCCCATATAAAAATATACATGGAAAAAACTAGGAAAGTCAATAACTTTCGTCTAGTAACTATTGAGATGAGTACATTGCTAAGAGAGGTAGAGAGAGAATAATAAGAAGCCTGTTTTAAGAGAAAAAATGTTTCAAATCATCTCCACTCTAGGTATTTGCTATCTCATTTCTGTCATAAGTGTTGATGCGATAAGCCCCATTTTTCAATACTTCTTTTATGATATAAGGACCTGCCCAATTTGGGTTTAATTTTCCGACTGAGCTGGATCTAGCTGCTGCATCTACCTTCTTTAAAACCCGGTCTCCAGTAGTGAACTCTTTGATTCTTATATTTTTATCGAAATATCTCGCCATTCTTCTTTTTATCTCTTCTTGCCTATTACAGCTTCGTCTCTTAATTCTTCAATTAAGTCGAGGCTATATTTGAGATCTTCAGTATTATCTCCTATCCAGGTATCCTTGTTTTGCTGAGCCAATAAGACCCTGGGACTTTTTACCTCAAGCTCGATTAGAATTAAAGCTTCTAAACCATGAGATAATTTGAAGGGGGTTTCACCAGTCGCACTTGTTGGGGTAGTTCTAAGAGTCCAGAGAACTGCCGGGAGTTGTTCTGCCCAATTGCCCCTGATATTTTCTACCTTTTTCTTGAGAAGATTTAGAATACATTTATTAGCTGCTTCTACCTGCCCATTGCTCCTTGGATGATGGACTGATGCAAATCGAAGCTCAATTCCTATTTCATCACAATAGTTAATCATTTCTGAATTGTTAAACTGAGGCCCATTGTCTGTTATTATGGCCATGAGAATTCCATGCCTGCAGATAATTTCTCCCCAGATAAAATTTTTTACTATCTGGGTAGTTGTTTTAGCTAAAGCTTTTGCTTCAATCCATTTGCTGAAGTAATCTATCATAACCAGAATAAAACGCCTTTGTCCACTTGCAGTGGGAAAAGGTCCTAGAAGATCCATTCCCCATACTGTGAATGGCCAGGGAGTCATGATGGACTTCAACTGCTGGGCAGGCTGATGCTGGAGCGGAGCAAATTTCTGATATTGAATGCACTTCTTAGCGTAGTTAGCTGCATCTTTCCTTATCTTGGGCCAAAAATATCCCTGCCTCAAAATCCTTTTTTCTAGAGTCCGTGCACCTGAATGACTACCATACTCACCTGAGTGTACTTCTCTGAGAACAATCGGGACTTCTTCTTCTGAGATGCACCTAGATAAAGGAGCTAAAAAAGTTTTCGATATAAGATACCTGAGATTTGATAATAGTAAGCTGCTTTTAATCTGAACCTTTTTTTATCTTTTACACTAGTGTGGAATTCTCCCGATGAAAGATATAGCATAAAGGGATCCATCCAGGAACTTTTATGATCGATCTGCATTACTGACTCTTTCTCAATTGCTGAATGGAAGAGATCTGATGTGGTTCCTCCTGATGACAACCCGAATTTAGCTAAGTGATCTGCATCTGAATTTTCTGATCGAGGGATATGTTGGATAGTGAAACTCTTGAACTTTCCGATCTCTTGCTTTACCATCTTCTGATATTTCTTCAAGACTGGTTCTCTAGTTTCATAGGTGCTGTTTACTTGAGACGCCATAACTAATGAATCTGTTTTGACTTTGATATCTTCGATACCTAATTCTTTGGCGAAATGAAGTCCTGCTAAGAGGGCTTCATATTCTGCCTGGTTATTGGTGACTGAAAAATGAGATTTCAAAGTTCGATTTATTCTAACTCCATTCAGGTTAACTAAGATTACCCCTGCTCCTGAAGAATTTTTTCCTGAAGCCCCATCGACATAAATTATCCAAGGTATAGGTTTTCCGATATCATCCTCAGATTCATTATTCGCTGTATCAATTAAAAAATCAGCTAATACCTGTGTTTTTATGGCTATTCGAGGAACATACAAGATATTGAATTCACTTAACTTGATAGCCCATTTAGCCAACCTGCCTGAGTGTTCTGGATTTTCTAGCACACTCTTCAAGGGTAGATCTGTTACTACTTGAATTGAATGGGCTTGGAAGTAAGGTCTGAGCTTCCTAGCTGAAATGATAAGTGCTAAAGCAAGTTTTTCTAATATCGGATACCTGGTTTCCACATTTTTCAGGATTCTACTGACGTAGTAAACTGGAAATTGTTTCTTCTTTTCTTCCCTTACTAAAACTGAGCTAACTGCATCGGCTCCAACACCTAAATACACAAATAAATTTTCACCCTCACAGGGGATTTGGAGGAGAGGGATCGATGTTAGTTGTTTCTTCAGCTGGGTGAATGCTGAATCACATTCTTCTGTCCACTCAAACTTGGAGGCTTTCCTGAGAATTCTGAAGAAGGGAGTACTTTTATCTCCTGATCGAGATATAAATCAGCTTAACCCTGCCATTCTACCTCCCAACTGCTGAACCTCTTTTGGCGACCTTGGCGGTGCCATTTCAAGAATTGCCTTAACCTTATCTGGATTATGTTCAAGGCCATCTGGAGTCAAAAGATGTCCTAAGAACTTACCCTTGTTAGCGCCAAAAACACATTTTAGCGAGTTTAGCCTCATATTGAACACTCGAAGTGTTGAGAAGGTTTCTTCAAGGTCTTCTAAGTGAACTGAAAATTGTTTACTTTTGATAAGAAGGTCATCCACATATACTTTGAGATTTCTGCCTTTTTGTTTCTTGAATACGAAATCCATCATTCTCTGATAGGTTGCTCCTGCATTCTTTAAAACAAAAGGCATTACTTTATAACAAAAACATCCATTGTTTGTTATAAAAGAGGTGTGAGGAATATATGGTTTATGCATTCTGATCTGATGATAACCCGAGAATGCATCTAGGAAGCTCATGTAGCAAAATCCAACTGCTGAATCAACCAGAGAATCTATGCGGGGTAAAGGATAACAATCCTTTGGACAGGCTTTATTGAGCTTGGTGAAGTCTACACACATTCTCCACTTGCCTCCAGGCTTTTTTACCATAACTACGTTTGACACCCAGTCAGGGTATTGTATTTCCTGGATGAAACCAGCTTTGAGAAGTTTTTGGACTTCTTCTCCAATTGGTTCGGCTAGAGTATCTGCTACTGCTCATTTCTTCTGCTGAACTGGCTTAAAAGTTGGATTTATGTTTAAATGATGACAGGCTATATCAGGATCCATTCCTGACATGTCATTTACGGACCAAGCGAATATATCTAGATTTCTGAATAAGCAAGTTGTCAACTCTTCTTTTTCATTTTCGGAAAGTTCGGCGTTAATTGAGAGTGCTTTGTTCTCATCTCCTCTTATTGGAATAAGCTGGATACTTTGGGCTGGTTCTAAATGAGTTCCCTCAGCTTTATTTTTATATTTAACTTCATGATCTTCTAAGGTGAATTCTTCTGAAATTTCCATTTCTGACCTGAGTGTATCCGAGAGTAGATAACCAGCATTTTCTAGAACAAATGATAAGACAAGAAATAATTGACTTGGAATCAATCTAAGCTGAATGAGGTAATGACAGATAAAAAGGGATGAAGGAAAAGACGTATTTTATTGACGCATATTTATTTACAAACATTAGTTCCGAAAATGCTTAAGGGGGTTTATTGGTTGAGAACAAAAGAGAATTATTGTTGGTTAACAAACAAACTCAAAATTGAGAACTGCGATCCCCTTATTCGGAGCATAATGGCACCAACACTTTCTCTTTGACTAACAGCTGAGGACCTATGTCAATGAAGCTAACTGTCCTGACATAGCATTCTCGGGCTAGCTTAGGATCACTTCTAACCCTGAACTGCTTTCCCTGGGCAGAGAATTTTAGTGCGAGGTGAAAAGTTGAAACTATTGCCCTATACTGATTAAGGATAGGTCTGCCAAAAATGGTGTAATAGCTGCTAGGTGCATCTACTACAATGAACTCAACTTGTTTGATGATCCCCCCCCCCCCCCCCATCATCGCAGTTAGTGAAACTCTTCCTTCGACCTCCTTTTTTCCTGAGAAGCCATAAAGAGGGCCTTCAGTAGGAAGCATCTGTTTCCCAGTTTTCAGAGCTTCGAAGGTAGGTTTGAATAATAAGTTCACGGAGCTCCTAGTATCCACAAGAACCCTCTCGACTGTGAAGTTCTCTATCACAGCCTTGATGACAAGTGCATCGTTAAATGGATTCCCTTGGGGTGGAAGATCTTCCTTGCTGAAGATGACCACTTCTGGGGTTGGAGCGGAGGCAGAGGCAACAGAGACTTCATCCCTGAAGATTCTTGCTATGCTAGACTTTTTGGAAGATTCAAGTCCAGCACCTCCATGGATGCAGAAGAGCAGACCATTTTCCCCTTCATTGTCTGCCTCCACGCATTCACAACCGATATGGAGACTGCCAAAAAGACCGGCATCTTCAACTGACCTCAACAACGGTTTTCGCCTTCTTCGACTGATCTTCAACTTTTTTGTTGATTAAATCTTGGAGTTTCCCTTCCTTGAGGAGTTTTTTAATCAAGAATCTGAGTGCCCTACAATTTTCAGTCTGGTGCCCTCTCTCTTTATGAAACTCGCAATAGAGGCTTTGATTTCGGAATTTGATGTCGGTCTTCATGGGGGCTGGTCTTTTGAAGAAGGGCTGTCTTTCAATAATTTCCAAAATCTCTGAAATTGGAAGAGGTAGATCTACAAAACATTCTTGCAAATTGTTAAAAAGTTGTCTAGGTTGATTAGTGGGAAGGGGTAGGAGAGGAAGACAGGCTAACGACTGAGCCTGAGCTAGTTGCTGCCATTGGGTGAGTTGTTGATGGTTGTTGCTCGGGCGATGATGACGAAAATTCCTGCCTCGAGAGACATGAGGTTGATACTCTTGGCGGGTTGTCTTCTGATGTTGTTGAGGGTTCGAAGAAGAAGAAGAAGAGTTGTTTAAACCCTGGTAAGCCATACTGGAGAGGTACGAGACGTATTTTGGGTTGCAGATTTCACCCTCAATAAACCTATTCACGGTTGAAATTAATTCTTGGTAAGAATTCGGCTCCTTGGTGGTGACTTTTAACTTCAAAGGGCCTTCTCGTAAAGCATTAATGAATGCGACTTGATGGAGGACGGGGCCAATGTCACGGATACTTAAGATTTCTTCTTGAAATCGAGCGACGAAATGAGCTATTGTCTCAGTTTCTTCTTGTTTGATTTTGAAAAGAGCTGCGGGTCCACTCTTCCGCTTTCTTGAGGTGGCGAATCTTAAGAGAAATTCTCTCCTTAGATCCGCAAAGTTGGCAACAGTCCTGGCAGGGAGGTTAAAGAACCATTCTCTAGCCTCACCTCCGAGAGAGGTTTTTTAAACAAACAACTTACAGCGAAGAGCCTCAGACAAGGCCCTCATTGATACTGCAGCTTCGAAAACCTGCAGATGAGAGATTGGATCATCCCTTCCAGTGTATACTGGAAGCCTGGGCTCTCTGAAACCTATCGGAACAAGTTCCCACCTAACTTGTTCTACGAACGGAGATGGTTCTTCCAGTAAGTCGACAGAGCGAGGAGCGACATTTTCCTGAAAATTTAAGGCCCGGGCAGGACTTCCCCGGGCAGCGGCCTGAAAAAATTCCTGCCGAGCAGCAACCTCAACTCCTTGCGATCACAGGGGCGTGACAGGTTCGAGAACTGTGCGATCAAAACCTATCTGCAAGTTGGTTGAATGATTGCAGGTGTTGAGGCCTCAACAACTCGAGGAGCCAATCGCTGAGAGATTAGCTCGAGAGCTTTCCCCATCGCTTCCATCTGCTGGGCGGTCTGGAGTTGTAATCGAGCGAACTCTTGACGGGTTTGCTCGAGGGCTCGCTCAAAACATATTTCCAAATCATCTGATGTCGCTTGACCTGCATTGGTCTGGTTTCTCAACTCTCGGTCTGACATATTTAGACCGCCATACTTCACCGACAAATCCAAATCTGAAGGTCGCGTGTTTCTTTCTGTTGATGCAAAAATTGCGTTCTCCGCGACTCGTGCTTTGAAAACGAGAATGGCACTGTGGAGTGCCAGCTACTCGGTCCTTGGCTATAAAGATTGTTCTTGCAAACGAAGAGGTTAGTGACTAAAACGAGGTTTGGAACAGACCAAAATTAGGTGAGATGGAGCGAGCTTAAAATTGAGACCGCTTTGTTCCAGCGATCACCCTCTTTTTCTGTTTACCCCCCTTTTCCAGTCCCCTTCTTAGGGAGCCCTACCCCCTATTTATACACGCGAGGGCTTCCCAAACGGGTAGCTTTGAAAATACAGGCTGCCCGGAATTTATGAGAAGTTAGACATAGGTGAGAGGGTTACCTGTTATGCGAAGAAGTGAAATCAGACCGTGCGAGCTCAGGATTGATTGTCGAACCAGAATGACGAGATTCATAAGACAATCTTGTTAGCCAGGCCGCGCGGTCTAATTAAATCGGTCTCATATGTTAGACCGTGCGGTCTCCTTCAGACAACTTGAAGCCGCGATCTTTCGGGTGAACAGAGCGGACATATCGATGTTTTAGATTTTTATTCAGTGTTGCCTATAATTTAGAGTTGACCGGAAGACGAGACATTCCTTCATGGTCAACCCTAAATAATAACGATCGAACTGGCGGCCGTTTTTTGGAGCAGAGCGGACAGATGGATGTTTTAGCTTTTATTCAGTGTTGACTATAATTTAGAGTTGACCTGAAGACAAGACATTCTTTCAGGTTCAAATCTAAATAATACCGAACATGCAGCCACTTTTTGGAGCAGAGAAGATATATTGATGGTTTAGCTTCTATTCAGTGTTGCTTATAACTTAAAGTTGACCTGAAGATGAGATATTCCTTCAGGGTCAACTCTAAATAGTTCCGAACTGGCCACCGCTTTTTGGAGCAGAGTGGACAGATCGATGTTTTAGCTTTTACTTCAGTATTGCCAATAATTTAGAGCTGGACTGAAGATGAGACATTTCTTCAGGGTCAACTGTAAATAGTATTGAACTGGACATCACTTTTTGATGCAGAGCGGACAGATCGATGTTTTGGCTTTTATTCAGTGTTGCCTATAATTTAGAGTTCACCTGAAGGTGAGACATTCATTCAGGGTCAACCCTAAATAGTGCTGAATTGGCCACCGCTTATTGGAGCAGAGCAGACAGATCGATGTTTTGGCTTTTATTCAGTGTTGCCTATAATTTAGAGTTGACCTACAAAAGAGACATTCCTTCAGGATCAACCCTAAATAGTACCGAACTGGCCGCCGCCTTTTGGATCAGAGCAGACAGATCAATGTTTTGACTTTTATTCAGTGTTGCCTATATTTTAGAGTTGACCTGAAACGAGAGATTCTTTCAGGGTCAACTCTAAATAGTACTGAATTGGCCGCCGCTTTTTCGAGCAGAGTGGGCAGATCGATGTTTTGGCTTTTACTTCAGGGTTGCCTATAATTTAGAGTTGACATGAAGACGAGACATTCCTTCGGGGTGAACCCTAAATAGTACCGAACTGGCCGCCGCTTTTTGGAGCAGAGTGGATAGATCGATATTTTGGCTTTTATTTTAATGATGCCTATAATTTAGATTCGACATGAAGATAAGACATTCTTTTAGGGTTAACCCTAAATAGTGCCGAACTGGCCGCAACTCTCGAGTCAAGTGGACAGTTCTATGTTTTGGTTTATTTTACAATTGTTTTGGTTTCAGTTTAATTGTTATGATTGTTACTGTGAATAAGTCAGTTCGTAACCCAAGAGGCCATATCACGTCAAGTCAAGCCAGGGACTGAGTTTACTAGAGTCACATTGCTATATTGATTATTTATGAGTTGTTCGAGCGAGATAAGGCTCTATCCTTTGACTCAGTCCTTAGGGACCTTGACGATGACCTTGTTTGACTTATGAAAGTTTTGATTCCAAATGACTTAATTTTATCACTCAATATTCTACGATGTATTTGCCTTCAATAGGAACTATAAAGCTATTAAGTGAAATATCCTAAGGTTCAGCGAGACCCCCGAGGTCGCAGAGACAGCAGGGCCTCGCGCATACACTTTGGCGAGACCAGGGGGCGAGCAGTCCTCGCAGACCCCTCTTCCATGAGGCTAGAAGCTAGAATTACTTCTTTGCCCCTGAGGGTCTGCCAATAGCCACCCTGGACAGCGGAGTTTGGCTGTTAGCAGACCAAATTGGGGTGCGTATAGTAAAATCGAGAGGTAGATTCCTGCTATTTGCAGGCCAGATCAGAAAATTATAAATAGGATCCAGAGGGAACCTTTGGAGGGGGTTCCTTTTTTGGAGCTTCTCTCTCCTCAGGCCATCCTTGAGCTCTCCAAGGTGCCCAGGCTTCAGCTCTTGGCTTGGGAGGGGAAGCGCTCTAAAGATCTTCCGGGTGTGTGGTGGGTCCTCCTAACTGAGCCCAAGGATCAGTGTCCAACTCCAAGGCTCCGGTTTGTTCTCTCGCGAGATTAGTAAGTGCAAGTCGCCCCCCAACCCGTTGGGGGCCCCGAACTCCACAAAAACCGAGAAATCGGTTTCAACATTTTTGGTGCGGTGAGCGTGGAGTGCGGCTAGCTCAAGAAAATCTCAGGGAAAGCATGACCGGCGAGGACAAGCGGGACGCGAATCCTGGAGGCTCGCCACCCCCAGGAGCACCAGCTACAGTAGAGATGTTGGCGGATCTTAGGCGAGATCTTTTTGGAGCTTTTCAGAGCGCTCTCGCAACTGCGCTCGGCGGTTTCGCGACCCCGGCGCCCCAGGTGGCTCATCAACCTGGAGTCGGCGAGAGCGAGCCAGCTCATTGAGCGGGAAAAGAGGTGGCGGCCCAGGGAGGAGGACGAGATCTGTCTGGGCGAGAGCTGTTCCCCAGCCCTGCTGGGGAAAGCGAGAATCCGGCGAGGGAGACTCTAGCGGGAGGAAGCTCGGCCAGGGAGGTCCCGGCGAGCTGTCCTATGGCGAGATCGGCAGGAGTAGGATCACCCGAGGAGCCCGTGAGAAGGGTGGAGCAAGTTCAAGTGGTGAGTGGGGGAAGTCCCTTCTGCGAGATGGTGCTCTCGGCACCACTCCCTGATGGGTTCAGGGAGCCTAACATGATGCTGTATTCTGGCAATGATGACCCCATTCAACACATGCAGTGGTTCGAGGATATGGTCTCGATCAGACCCATGTCGGAAGCCTTCAAGTGTCTCCTCTTTGCTACTACCCTTATGGAGAAGGCGAGGGACTAGTTCCATCAGATTCCCTCAGGATCGATCTATACCTTCGAGAACTTGCGTAAAGGTTTTCTCTTACATTTTTCCGCCATGAAGAAAAGAAAGAAGGATCCAGAGTCGCTTTTCGACATCAAGCAGAGGTCAGGAGAATCGTTGGCTCATTACCTGGAGCGGTTCCGAGAGGAGGTTCTCCTCGTCCAAGAGGTCCCGGGGTATACCCTCCAGCTCGCCTTTTTACCTTGGGGCTGAGAGAAGGCTTCTTCAAGATGGACCTCAAGAAGAAGGCTCCTCAATATTATGAAGAACTGATGGAGAGAGCGGCAGAGTAGGTAGAAGGGGAGGCCGCAAACCCCGAGTTTGCGAAGAGATTGGCACGGGTGAGCGAGCCGGAAGGGAGACAGCAAGAGCCAAGGAGGAGAGAGGAAGCGAGGGCCCCGGAGTTGGGGTGGAGGCAGCAGGGTGGAGGAATGCAAGGCCCAGGGAGGGGTTTCCCCCACGGGGGAGGTAACTTCCAAGGAGGGCAGGGAAGACCTCACCAGCTGGGGTGGAGACAGGGTCCGAGGCCATTTCCACCACCCCCCCCCCCCCCCCCCCCCCCTCATCAATCAATGGAGATCGGTAGAGGAAGAGCAGGAAGAGGAAGAGGAGGGGGAGCCGGAGGAGCCGGCCCCAGAAGAAGGAACCGAGGAGTCGGGGATGAGGCAAGGGGGGTGGCGCTGCCGTACTGTGATTTCCATCAGGAGGAAGGCCACGCAACGACCACCTGCCCTGAGTTCTTGGAAGTCAGAGGGGCGAGAGTCCCAGCACCACAAGCGCAGCAAGGGGGAGCAAGGATAGAGGAGATTCTACCTCAGGGAGATGAGGATGAAAGGTGCGAGGATCGTGCGGACGTAGGGACCCGAGGAGGGATCGGAGTGATCCATGGGGGAGTGGGGGTCGAGGCAACCCGGAAGGCGAGCCTCCATGCCATGTACCGTCGGAGTGTAGCTTCGACATCCCAGGCCCCACCCCCCGCGGAAAAGATCACCTTCTCATAGAAGGACCTGCCCGGTCATGAGGACCCATTCTGCGATGCGCTGGTCATCCAGACAGCCATCGAGAACTTAACCGTCTCGCGAATCTTGGTGGACAACGGGAGCTCGGTAAATGTTATTTTCAAGAAGGCGTTCGACGGGATGCAGGTAGAACCCAGGAGGGTGTTGTCCTCGGATGGCCCGCTGTTCGAATTCTCAGGAGAAAGGAAAGAAGTAGAAGGGGGAGTAGGACTTCATGTGACCCTGGGAGGGCAGTCCCGGAACTGCCTCTTTGTGATAGTGGACACCCCCAGTAGCTATAGCGCCATCTTCGGACGGCCTCTTATCAGCGCGTTCCGGTGTGTCCCGTCCACTTTCCATCAGTGCCTCAAGTTTAGCGCGGGGGGAATCCAGGTCAGGGTCAGGGGAGATCCCAAGGTGGCGAGGCAATGCTATGTGACCGCTGTCAACACCATCTCTTGGATGGAGGAGGCGGAGGAGTGGGGTAAGGTAATGGAAGAAGTGACCGCGATGGAAGAGATAGAGGAAGAAGTAGTTCGTGCCCAGGAGGGGGTCGGTGAGGGACCCAGGGTGGAGGAGGAAGAAGGAGAGCGGGGAGAAGATGAGGCCCCGGGGGGAGGGACGGAGGAGCTAATGGAGGTAGGAGAGGAAGGGGGAAGAGAAGTAGCTCATACCCAGGAAGGGGTCGGCGAAAGACTCAGGGCGGGGCAGAAAGAGGGAGAGAAAGAAGAGGAACAGGGCCCCTGGGGGGAGCAGTCCAGGCTGGAGGCTGTAGAAGAAGTGGTGGAGGTGGAGATCACCACCAAGGTCGGGGCGATCGAGAAGATCAAGATCAACGGGGAGCTCAGCCCAGAGGATCGGGCGAAGATCTTGGCTTGCGTCCAGGACAATGTGGACGTCTTCGCGTGGAGCGTTGTAGAGATGCCGGGAATCGATGCAGATGTGGCGTGTCATCGCCTCAACCTCGATCCTGGCGCTCGCCCCATCCGCCAGAAGAGGAGGTCCATGGCGGACAAGCTGGAGGTGCCCATCCGGGAGGAGGTGAACAAGCTCCTGAAAGCTGGCTTTGTATCGGAGATCTAGTACCCAGGCTGGGTCTCCAATGTTGTGATGGTAACCAAGGGAGAGGGTAAGTGGAGAATGTGTGTGGATTTTTCCTTGCTTAATAAATCATGCCCCAAGGACTGTTATCCCTTGCCTAGAATCGACGCGCTGGTTGATTCAGCCGTCGGTTTTTCTGTGATGTCTTTTTTAGATGCTTTTTCAGGTTATCATCAGATCCGCATGCACCCTCCCGACATTAAAGATGTGTCCTTCATCACCGGGGATGGGTGCTATTGTTACAAAATGATGCCGTTTGGTTTGAAGAACGCAAGGGCCACTTATCAGCGTATGATGGATAGGGTGTTTCGCGAGCAGAAAGGGAGGAACTTGGAGGTCTATGTGGATGACCTAATGATCAAGAGTCAAAATCTCGAGTCCCATCTCAGTGACCTCGAAGAGACTTTTGAAACCTTGAGAAAGTTTAAAATGAGGCTTAACCCCTTCAAGTGTGTCTTCGGGGCCAGTCGAGGGAAGTTCTTGGGTCATTTGCTCACCCCTCTTGGAGTGGAGCCTAATCCATACAAGGTAAAGGCGATCCTTGAGTTGAAATCTCCATGAAGTGCGAAAGAGGTCCAACGTTTGACAGGGAAGTTAGCCGGGCTGAGCAGGTTCCTTTCCAAGGCAGGAGAAAAATGTTCTTCCTTCTTCAAGGTATTAAGGGGTAACCAAAAATTCGAATGGACTCCCGAGTGCGAAAAGGCTTTTCAAGCGCTAAAGGAACAACTGACCCAGGCCCCATTATTACAAGGGCCAAGGCAAGGGGAAGACCTATACCTGTACTTGGGGGTAGGGTCGGAAGCGGTTAGCTCAGTGTTGGTTCGAGAGGAGGGGAAGAAATAACTCCCCATTTACTACGTCAGCAGGGTACTCAGGAAGGCCGAACTCAGATATCCTATCCTCGAGAATTTAGGGTTTGCCTTGGTAGTGTCGGCTAGGCGGCTCAGACCTTATTTTCAGGCACACTCAATCAAGGTGGTGACTGACCACCCCCTTCTCGGCATCATGGAAGGGGTGGAGCACTCTGGGCGGTTGGCAAAGTGGGCGGTAGAATTGAGTGAGTTCAATGTCTCCTACGTGCCCAGAGTATCCACAAAGGCACAGGCGGTGGCAGATTTCATGGCCGACTACGTGACCGAG
The DNA here is from genome assembly GCA_033032865.1 of Dactylorhiza incarnata. Taxonomy (NCBI): domain Eukaryota; kingdom Viridiplantae; phylum Streptophyta; class Magnoliopsida; order Asparagales; family Orchidaceae; genus Dactylorhiza; species Dactylorhiza incarnata. Next base: position 3,110,851 of record JAWHQI010000067.1, read on the forward strand.
TTAGAGGGGTCTGAAATACCCCACCCAGTGGCTTGGAAGATGCTGGTCGATGGTGCGTCAGGAAAGCATTCCTTCGGATGAGGGGTGGTGTTGGTAAGTTCCCAAGGAACCAGGATAGAGCAAGCGATAAACATCCACTTCCCCCTTACCAATAACCAAGCCGAGTACGAGGCCGTGGTAGCAGGCCTCCGCTTGGCACAAGAATTAGGGGTGCAGGACGTGGAGGTCTCGACGGACTCCATGGTGGTGGCGTGCCAGATCAGGGGGGAATTCGAAGTCAAAGAACCGAATCTCCAATGGTACCTGGAGAAGGTTAAAGGGATAGTGGGACAGTTTCGCACCTTCTCCATCAGACACATCCCAAGAGGAGAAAGCACCCAGGCGGACCTCCTGGCCAAGTTCGGTCCCCAGGCCGGGGGAACCGTATCGGAGCTTTTTCGACCCTCCATCGAGGAGGGGGAGGTGATGGAAGTGGACCAGCGGGTGTCGTGGATGGATCCCTTCATCTCCTACTTAACAACGGGGAAGTTCCCTGAGGAAGGGACAGATAAGCGTCGGCTCAGGTATAAGTCAGCTTACTACTCCTTGCATGCAGGGGTACTATATAGAAAGACCCTCTCGGGGCTCCTGGCCCGTTGTGTCCCGGAGGAGGAAGCCCCGAGGGTCCTGGAGGAGATTCACTCAGGAGAGTGTGGCAGCCACTCAGGAAGCAGGACTCTGGAAGGAAGGGTTCTGAGATAAGGCTACTTTTGGCCCACCCTCAGCAAGGATGCAGCCGAGTTCTCCAGGAGGTGCCCCAAGTGCCAACTCTACGCTCCTCTCCAACTCCTCCCAGCTCAGAGGCTAAGAACGATCACGGCCCCTTGGCCATTTGCAATCTGGGGACTAGACCTGGTGGGACCTTTCCCCCAGGCAAGCGGTCAATGGAGGTTCTTGCTAGTGATGGTCGATTACTTCTCCAAATGGATCGAGGCGAAGGCGCTGGCCAAGGTAACCTCCCAAGTGGTAAAGAATTTCATCTGGGGTGAGATTATTTGCAGGCACGGGCTCCCTCTAGCCGTTGTCACAGATAATGGGCCACAATTTGCCAGTGATGAGTTCGTTAGTTTCTGTGCTCAGATCGGCATAGATCTCAGGTTTGCGTCAGTCCATCACCCAAGGAGCAATGGGCAAGTGGAGGCAGCGAACAAAATTATACTAAACCTCCTCAAGAAGAAGATCGAGAACCTTATAGGGAGTTGGGTGGAGCAGCTTCCCTCAGTCCTCTGGGCCCTGAGGACCACCCCAAACACAGCTACCGGAGAGACCCCCTTCAAGCTGTCCCACGGATCCGAGGCTGTCCTCCCGGTTGAGTTTGAGGTCAAGACACCTAGAGTGGTCACCGCAAGGGAAGGAGATGAAGAATGGAGAGCGAACAACGAAGAAGGCCAAAGATTGTCTTTGGACCTAGTGGAGGAACTCCGAGACCTGGCCACCGTTAGGCAGGAGGAAGTGAAAAGGCGGATGGCCAAGTACTTTGACAAATATATCCGAGTAAAACATTTCCAGAAGGGGGACTTGGTACTAAAGAAGGTCGATGCGGCCGGAAGGGGGGACACGGTAGGCAAGCTCAATCCCAACTGGGAAGGCCCGTATATTGTAAGTGAAGTGCTAAAGTCAGGAGGGTACCACCTCCGGGATGTGGAAGGGGTACCCCTCGGTCGGGCCAGGAGTGGGGACGACTTGAAACGTTTTTATCCATAAGGTTCCTTTTTCTATACCCGTTCTAATATATTATTTCTCATGTGCTGTTTCTTCAACTATGGGTCCGAGGATGACGAATTCCTTTTATGCTGGATTGCCCCGGACGATCCCGCTGCCGGGCTCTCACTAGCCGGTGGGTTAGGTAGATCTCGCGGAGAGGCTGGCGAGGTTCACAAATTCCTTTTGTGCTGGATTGCCCCGGACGATCCCGTTGCCGGGCTCTCACTAGCTGGTGGGTCAGGTGGATCTCGCGGAGAGGCTGGCGAGGTTCACGAATTTCTTTTATGCTGGATTGCCCCGGACGATCCCGCTGCCGGGCTCTCACTAGCCGGTGGGTCAGGTGGATCTTGCGGAGAGGCTGGCGAGGTTCACGAATTTCTTTTATGCTGGATTGCCTCGGATGATCCCGCTGTCGGGCTCTCACTAGCCGGTGGATCTCGCGGAGAGGCTGGCGAGGTTTACGAATTCCTTTTATGCTGGATTGCCCCGGACGATCCTGCTGCCGGGCTCTCACTAGCCGGTGGGTCAGGTGGATCTCGTGGAGAGGCTGGCGAGGTTCACGAATTCCATTTATGCTGGATTGCCCCGGACGATCCCCGTGCCGGGCTCTCACTAGTCGGTGGGTCAGGTAGATCTCGCGGAGAGGCTGGCGAGGTTCACGAATTTCTTTTATGCTGGATTGCCCCGGACGATCCCGCTGCCGGGCTCTCACTAGCCGGTGGGTCAGGTGGATCTCGCGGAGAGGCTGGCGAGGTTCACGAATTCCTTGTATGCTGGATTGCCCCGGACGATCCCGCTGTCGGGCTCTCACTAGCCGGTGGGTCAGGTGGACCTCGCGGAGAGGCTGGCGAGGTTCACGAATTCCTTTTATGCTGGATTGCCTCGGACGATCCCGCTGCCGGGCTCTCACTAGCCGGTGGGTCAGGTAGATCTCGCGGAGAGGCTGGCGAGGTTCACGAATTTCTTTTATGCTGGATTGCCCCGGACGATCCCGCTGTCGGGCTCCCACTAGCCGGTGGGTCAGGCTAATCTCGCGGAGAGGCTGGCGAGGAAAGGGAGTTTGGTCCTTAAGGGAGTTCAAAAGCGAGGATAACTTCTCGTTTTGGCGAGAGGGGGGGGGGGGGGGGGGGGGGGGGGTCCTCGGCACAAGATAATAATGAGAAAAGGGGTTTTTGTCCTTAAGAAATATGGTCGGAAATCTAGGGTAACTTCTCGCTGGGCGAGGAACGGAATTCTCGGCATATATAAAATAAGCGAAACGGCAAGGAGCGAGTACCCTACACAAACTAGCGAATAAAAATGAAATCAAAGAAAATACCAAGCAAGAAAGTACTGCACAAAACTTCCATTCCAATGTAAGAGTTTAGTTACATTGGGCGGCGATCTCGCCAGCCCCAAAAATATACATTAAAAACAAAAGGAAGATTGTCTCCTAAGCCTCGCTCAGAAACTCCTCGTCGTCGCTATCCTTCACCGGCGGGAGCGGCTTGAAGAGCTCCGGGACGATGTCCTCGACTGTCAAGCTCTCGGCCTCGGCAACCAACAGTCCAGCTCCTTTCATGGCCTGGAAGACGAAACGAGCCGCATTCGTCGACTCTACACGAAGCGCCTCGTCGCAGTCTCGCCTCTCTTCCTTTAAACGGTGAGGAGAAGGGGGGACGGCGGCGCGAGCAAGGTCAAGGTTGAGTGCCTTCAACCCGGCGACTTCGCCCTCCAGGCTCAGGACCCGAGCATCCGAAAGCTTGGCCATCTCGGCATCCTGCGAATAAGAAACACGTAAGACAAGACAAGTTGGGGAGAAAGGAGATGCTATAAATAAATGACTCACCACCCTGGTCTCGGCAGCAGCTAGCTCTTCCTTCAACTCGTCGACTTTCGCCTGGGAGGCCTTGTAGGCCTCGGCAAGTTATGCATACTCGCACTCCAGCTGCAGGCATCTTCTCACCGTCATGTGGGCGAGCTCCATAGCCCGCAACTGGGATCTTGCGCTTTTGTAGGCGAGACCCCTCGCAGTTTCCTCCTTATAAGCAGTGGCGTCCTCACGACCATACATGATGAAGGAGAAGTTGAAGGCGTGGGAGGTCGCGACGTCCTTCTCTACCCAAGTGGGAAGTATGGAGGAGACGTCGATCCGGTTGACCTCCTCTCTCCAGCGCACTAAGCGCTCGCCGGTTTCATCTCGGGCTCGCTCGCCAAGACCTAAGTGTAGGTGGTTCGACGGAAGGGGCGGTGCCGAGGTCCTGGCAGTGGCCTCGACTGGCTCCTCGGCTTCTAGATCCTCGGGGAGCACGGAAGTGCCGGCCTCGCGACCCGAGAGCTCGACAGGGCGCTTCCCCTTCACGGAAGTACGCAAGCTCTCTCTTTTCTTGGTTCTCTTTGGAGTTGGCTGGCGGGAAGGTTTGCTACCCGGGGCCTCCGCCCACTTCTTGGAAGTGGTAGCGGTCGCAGGAGTAACTTCTTGGCATGCCGCCGCCCCCATGGTAGCAAGGGCGAGGTCGGCGGAGGGTTTTATGTTGCTCGCATAAGGAGGGTGGAGGGGGATGTCTCGCTCACCTGACAAAAGTTGTTAGGAAGAATGCCGAAATTTAGAAAGAACACGAGTGGTGAGGCGAGATCCTTACCTTCCCCGGGGAGCACCGGTAGTAGCTTGTCGACGTTGCGGCGGAGATGGCACACCTCGAAGTTCTTCTTCTGGAAGAACTGGTAGAGGTCGGCATCGGTACCGCCGAGAACTGGAGGGCGGTAGACACTATCGTTGTATTGAACAGGCAAGACGGGGATGTTGCCGAAGTTCCCCTTCACGAGGAGGAACTTCTGAGCCCAGAAGTGGGCCTTGTTGACGGTCTCGACGACCTTGCACCCCGAGCCTACGAAGTAGACGGTACCCTCGGAGTAGGCGCGGAAGGAAAATAGTTTTCGAAAGACCGGGAGGCTAAACTCGATGCGCTCCTCGCGCAAGAAGCATGCGAAACCCACGATCACCGCCATCGCATTAGGGGTGAGTTGGGCGAGGACTACTCCATAGTGCCGGAGCACCTGGAAAACCACAAACGATGATAACTATTGTGAGCGAGACTAATCCTGCGAGAAAAATGAAGAGGAAAAGGGAACATACCTGGCGAATCTCGGGCCAGAGAGGAAGTCGCAGGCCCACCGCGAAATGTGCGATAGGGATGGCGATCTCATCAGGTCGGAGGGTGTTAATCACCTCATCCTCCCCCGGGCGGCGAGCTGTGAACTCGGAGGGGACGAAGTCGGCCAGGGAGGTGAGGTATTCATCCTCGCTCATGTTGCAGCACAAGAACTCGTGTTCGCAGAAAGCCCAGACGCATTTTAGCCTACCTTCGCCCTCGCGGTCATCCTTCCCAGTTTTCACCATTTTTAATACCTGCGAGAACTAGAAGGGAGGAATGCGAGAGCAGATTGGCGAGAGCTATGCAGCTGAGAAGAAGGAATGGTCTGAGGGAGGCGGTAGATAAACGGCATTAATGAGAAGCTATTTATAAGAAAAGTAAAACGGCGGGAAGAAGCCCAAGCGCCGGAAGGTACGATTAATCAGAATGTCACATCATGATAACGCGCGAAAACAAAAGTCATTCCACCAATGACCGGAGAATGAGATCAATCTGCAAGGTTAGTCCAAATAAATGATTCGCGAGCAGAAACAATACTCGTAAGCGAAAGTAAGAAAAAGGATAGGCAGCACTATAGAAGCCGCAAGCAATAACACATTTAATAATTGTTCACAGCTCTTAGCGAGCGAAAACTAATAGAGGCCACAGCCATGCGAGATGGTTCGGAATAATAATATAAAAAGGGCGGAAATGTTTCACGAAGGAAAAACAAAAGGCGAGAGATCAGTAAGGCAGCCACTGCCACCTGCCGCCGCCTCGCGGTCCTGTCCTCGGCGGCCTCCTGGGGTTGTGGAATTCAGCAGCAGCGCGGGAGTCACGATCGATCAGGTGGGCGAAATCTCTAATCCTCGCTATGAGCATCTCCTCGGAGGTCTCAGACTCATCGGAATCGCGAGGCATCGTGGCACGAAGTTTATCGCACTCATCCATCAGCGAAGCATATCTCTCCTCGGCAGCCCGCCTATCCACTCTCGCCCGAATGTTGAGGGCCTGCAGCATCTGGTTTTGCTTTTGGAATAACTCCGCGGTCCGTTGTTTTATCACCTCAGGTTCTCGCGAATCGCCCAGGAAGTCCTCCACCTGCTCAGGAAAGGGGGACATTTCCACATCCCCGAGTTCGGAGTCGGTGTGTTGGGTCTCGCAGTCCGCTGAAAAGAGTTGTGCGCGAGGTTAGGGGGGGCAAATATCAGGGTAAATAGCAGGGACGCGAGAAGGCTTACCCGGGGAAGGATGAAAGGAACCAGGCGGAGGATCGAAGGCGGTGCCATAGTAAGGGATGTGAGTCTTCCCCTTTCCAGGGGGGTATTTCGCTGTACCTACGAGGGGACCTTTCGGCCGGCGCGAGCCGCCTGAGTCCTCATTGGCGAGAAGGTTAAAGTTCGGTGGCGGGATGGTCGCATCCAGGAGTTTAGGGTAAGGAGTTCGCTGATCCTGTTGCCTCGGGCTCGCAGGAGGCAGAACTGGAAGAAAATAAGGAGGTAAGAGACATCAGCAGGTAACATGATTAAAGCAAAATTGGCGAGGTCAAATAATGTACCGTCAGGATTCTCGCCAATGGTATTCGCATTCTCCCGAGGAGTATTGGGGGGTTCGTTCGAAGGACCGCCAGCGTCTTCGTTGGTCTTAATAACCTACAGAGGCAAGGCTTAGAAACAATAATCAAGTAGTCTCGTGTGACGGGTAATCCTTACCTTGTCAACGGATTTGTCGCTAGGGGAAGACTCCAGGTCGACAGTATCGTCCCCCAGTCGGCGAGCGGCCTTCACCTTCTTCATTTTCGGCACAGGGGAGGGGGATGGGCGACTCATCCACGCCAGGGGCTTCATCATCATCGACACCTCACGAGCCTTGGAAGATTTCAGGCGAGCCTCCATTTCTTTGGAGAGAGGCATTGGAAGATAGCTACAGTAAGGAGAAGAATAACGGAGAAAAGAAAGTGAAGACACCCTTCAGCTCAAGTGGTATTTATAGCCTAACGGTGGGACCCACAGAAAGATTCCCGATAGGATAGCTGTCGTCAAGCAAACGCCCGGGGTTGGACGATTCTTTGCGAGCTTAGGATAACCTCGCAAAGAGCGGGGATTGTGTACAACCCGGGGTTCGCCTGGCTCCTCCCAGGGATCTCGCAGAACACCAATAGTTCTCGGCAGCCGGGGTGAGGCGAGATCAGTGTCCTGATCTCGCTCTCTCCGAGCTCGGCAGGAAGGCCTCATTCCTAAGGTTCAGCGAGACCCCCGAGGTCGCAGAGACAGCAGGGCCTCACGCATACACTTTGGCGAGACTAGGGGGCGAGCAGTCCTCGCAGACCCCTCTTCCATGAGGCTAGAAGCTAGAATTACTTCTTTGCCCCTGAGGGTCTGCCAATAGCCACCCTGGACAGCGGAGTTTGGCTGTTAGCAGACCAAATTGGTGTGCGTATAGTAAAATCGAGAGGTAGATTCCTGCTATTTGCAGGCCAGATCAGAAAATCTATAAATAGGATCCAGAGGGCACCTTTGGAGGGGGTTCCTTTTTTGGAGCTTCTCTCTCCTCAGGCCATCCTCGAGCTCTCCAAGGTGCCCAGGCTTCAGCTCTTGGCTTGGGAGGGGAAGCGCTCTAAAGATCTTCCGGGTGTGTGGTGGGTCCTCCTAGCTGAGCCCAAGGATCAGTGTCCAACTCCGAGGCTCCGGTTTGTTCTCTCGCGAGATTAGTAAGTGCAAGTCGCCCCCCAACCGGTTGGGGGCCCCGAACTCCACAAAAACTGAGAAATCGGTTTCAACAGTTGCCCTCTATATATTGTGCCTCCGTGAATAATTCCTACATGAATATATTGTGCCTCCGAGAATAATTCCTACAGGAATATATTGTGCCTTCGAGAATAATTCCTACGGGAATATATTGTGCCTTTGAGAATAATTCCTACGGGAATATATTATGCCTAAAAGAATAATTCCTACGGGAATATAATGTGCCTTGAGAATAGTTCCTTCGGGAATATAATGTGCCTTCGACAATATTTCCTACGGGAATTTATTTTGCCTCCGAGAATAATTCCTACGAAAATATATTATGTCTCCGAGAATAATTCATACAAGAATATAATGTGCCTCGAGAATAGTTCCTACAGAAATGTATTGTGCCTTCGAGAATAATTCCAACGAGAATATATTGTGCCTCCGAGAATAATTCCTACGGGAATTTGTTGTGCCCTCGAGAAATGTGCCTTGGGGAGAATATCGGATGGCCGACGTGTTTTACTTTAAGATAACCAGCATGAAGGATGGTCTGGGAAGACAACCCGTGCAAAACTAATAAAACTACATGGGTCTGAGACTGTATGCATGATGATACGGAGTATGTAGGCAGTGGTCACAGGAAGATTGCAATGACCCAATAATAGTCTGGATATTTCCTCCCTTAATGTTGTACTATGCTTGATGCTAATAGGGATTGGATTCTATTCATGGTTTTGATAACTTGTCATTGGCACAGGTGGTAGGTGCGGGTGAGAGACAGCACCCAAGTGTGGAGGTAGCCACAAAGCAGGCTACTTCAAGTATATATTTATTAGGCCGCATCTCCTTGGGTTATGCCCTATCTCTTGGTATATGTATATATATGCATTGGTACTAAAGCTTGATTATTAAGGTATAATGCGGCAGAGAGAATGATCCTACTCATATATGTCTTCAGTATTGTGTTTCTGTGGTAATTAATCTTCCTCTATAAATAATGTCTTCCGCTAAATGATATAAAGTGCACTCATTAATGGCATCTTCCACTAAAAAACTGCTTCCATACACTTTTGGGGTGTAGTGACATTCACTTAACATCACCTCTATGCATGACAACAGAGTGTTCAAGGAAATGAGTTGGAGAAGTGCCTTCACCCTTCATGATCGCTTTGGCATTGTGCATAAATGGTGGTGTGAGATTAGATTCTCCAGTCGGACCGCTGATTCTTGAAGGGGGGTCTTACAAGTTCGGTGTCGACTAATTCCACTAGTTTGTTTAAGATTACGATGGTTAGAATATTCGAGAGTGTGACAGACCTCCACTCTGATTACAAGTACTTGAAAGTAAAGAAGATGCAAAGTCTTTTTTGGGGCTCGTAGGAGCGGCTTCGAGAGCAGGAACCAGAGCAGTCATTGGAGAAGGCGCTATAGCAGGCACTGGAGAAGGTGCTGGAGCAGTCAATGTGGAAGTCTAAGTCCACACTTAAGAAGGCACAGGAGAAGACACTTGAGATGCTCGCATTTCGAAGGAGATCTCTAAGTCGCTCTTGAAGGAGGACTTTAGAACTAAAGAAGGTCTTCAAACTCCGAAGGAGATCTCTTAGAGGTTTCTCGCCGAAAAACTTCAGAGCTCACTCATTGCATCTTGGTTGCTTATCTTTAAATGAAAGCCAATGAGCCTCTTTAAAGCTTTTCTGAGAGATGCATTGGTAATTGCGACGTCTTGAGATTTAAAACGTCAAATGAGAATGCACGATCTTGGTGGAGGGCAAGGACAATGAACGACGGTGGCGAAAAGCAGCAATGAGTCACCGCAGCACGCACCATGCGCGCACGTGCACTGGGCGCACGCATTCACGCAACTCATACATTGTGCAAGCCAACACATGATACGCCCGTGCAGAGCCTGCGTGCAACACACGCATGTGTGATGCCCGGAGCCTGCGCTCGATGCTTATAGCCTGCGCGCGATGCCCGGAGCATGCATGAGAACCCGAAGTCTGCTCGGGATGCCCTAAGCATGCAAAACTCCCGGAGCCCATGCGCAATGATCGGAGCCCGCGCGCAATGACTGGAGCCTGTGCGCGATGATTGGAGCCCGCTCGTGATGACCGGAGCCCGCACACGATGACCAAAGCTCACGCGCGACCACCAGAGCCCACGCGCGATGACCTGTGCAGGAAATGGAGAAGGAACTGGAGAAGGCTCGTAGGAGCGGCTTCGAGAGCGGGAACTAGAGAAGGCTCGTAGGAGCGGCTTCGAAAGCGGGCACTGAAGAAGGTTTGTAGGAGCGACTTCGAGAGCAGGCACCAGAGCATTCATTGGAGAAGGCATTATAGCAGACAATAGAGAAGGCGCTAGAGCAGGCAATGTGGAAGGCTAAGTCCACACTTAAGAAGGCACACGAGAAGACACTTGAGATGCTCGCATTCTGAAGAAGATCTCTAAGTCACTCTTAAAGGAGGACTTTAGAACTGAAGAAGGTCTTCAAACTCCGAAGGAGATCTCTGGGAGGTTTCTCGCCAAAAAACTTCAGAGTTCACTCATTGCCTCTTGGTTGCTTATCTTCAAATGAAAGCCTGTATGCCTTTATATAGCTTTTCTGAGAGATGCATTGGTAATTAAGGCGTCTTGAGATTTGAACCAGCTAATGAGAATGCACGATCTGTGTCACCTGGATCATCAATTTCTGGAAAATGACAGGCATGCCCCCTGGGCGGCACGGGGAGGTTCATCGATGACGATGGTGGTCGAAGGCGGTGGAGCCCGCGTGCAACGTGCCGAGCCTATACGCGGCGTGCCGAGCCCCAATGCGATGAGCCCGCGCGATGCACGGATCCCATGCGCGATGTGCCCGCATGACGCATAGAGCCTGCGTGTGCACCGAGCAAAGCTTGCACTGATCTGAGATCGAGCCAAGCGTAGACTGCATCGAGCAGAGCACGAGCTGAGCGGAGCGCGCGCTGAGCAGAGCGTACGCGGAGCAGAACCTATGCCTAGTAGAGCCCGCACCTCCGCATTGTGTGTGCATGCGCAGACGCACTTTGTACACATGTGTTGGGCAAGGACTGAGTGCACCCTTTCTTGTGCGTATAGGCGACTTGTGCAGCCATTTTGTGAGTGCCCGCTTGGTGTGTGAGAAGCCTTTGCGGCCGTGTTATTGGGAAAAACACCCTTGTGATTTATCTAACAAATTATCTTAAAGTGATTTCATAATCTAGGATATATTACCCATGTTGTATAGAGAGGGTAATCTGGTCATTAGATGTCCTAGGATATCACATTAACACTAGAGTGTCAAGACCTGTCCAAAACAAGCACAGAATTCAGTTGAGTTAAACTTGCATCGAATAGAAGTAGACGCAACTTCAACTAAAAGTCGAAGCAACTTTGAATACAAATAGAAGTAACTCAGATTGAAGTCGAAGTATAAGTGAAGTCGACACAACGTCGAAATGGTCTCGACGCAGAAGACAATGCTTGTCAAAGTTATATCATAAGTCGGTGCAACTTCGATTTGAAGTCGACGCAGAAGTTCAAGTTCAAAGTCCAAGTCTACAACTCAATAGATACGTCGATAGGTATTCGACGCAATGTCGATATCTGAGTTCATTCAGAGCTAAGAAATATTTTGAAGCTGCCTCTATAAGAACTCAGAGTTGCGTCGAATAGAGGGAAAATGAAATCAACGCTACGTCGAATACAGACAGAAAATGAAGGTTTTCTGTTGTCTTTTTAGATGCTTTTTCAGAAGGTATCCAAAGCTACAGTCTAACTAATAACGGCTCATTTATTGCCAAGAATGGAATAGAGTACTCCAAAAAGTCAACAAAGGACATTCGTGGAAGTTATTCAAAATAGATTGACGGGTCGAGAAATAGAAATAGAAAGAAATACTTTTGTCCAAAAGATATTCCTCCTAAGGACAAAACAGAAGAGGAAAGAAATTCAAATACTATTCGATAAAGAATAAGTATACACTTAGAGGTGGAAGAACATAACAATTCAACTTTTCAGTCTTCTTCTTCTTCTCCCTCAAGCTTTCTCTCAAAAAAGAAAAGAAAATAAAAGAAAAGAAGAAGAACTCTGTACAGGAATAAAAACAAGGTTGCTGCTTCTTCTTCATATCTTATAGCTGCAAGCAAACTAGAGTACAGAGATCACAGAGGATCACAAGCTCATAACCCTTGCATTCTTCTCTACCATAGGCAAGGGTTCATCATATACAGATCCACAAGAACATCAAAAGATAGTATTTTGTGCCATAGCTGTAGAAGGATTTATATAGCAGAATCCTTCTCTTCTTCTTCTTCTTCTTCTTCTTCTTCTTCTTCTTCTTCTTTATTTTTACATTTCTATTCTGTTACTGAGAAAGAGTCCTAGAAATCCCTCTTTAAAGGATTCAGCTGGTTCTAACTGTCTCCTTATCAAAAGACTCAGTGGTTCTAAGAGTCTCTTTGTCAAAAGACTCAGTGTATGGTTCTAAGAGTCCCCTTATCAAAAGACTCAGTGTTGGTTCTGAGAGTGTCCTTATTAAAAGACTTAGGAACTAGATAGTGCAATCCTACCAGGTGGTAGAAGAGTGGACTACCCACATTTTGGTGAACCACTATAAAAATTATGTGTCTTCTGTGTTTGCTTTTCTGTGCTGTCTCTTTACTGTTCACTGCTTTCTATTTCCCGTGTTTACTTTAGTCTGTGTTGATTGTGCTAATTGCATGGTTATTGGAATAGTTTATTATTGAGTGTGCATATTTAGGGTAAAGTTTTTAAATTTCTATTCACCCCCTCTAGAGAATACTCAGAGGTTACACTGTGAACTTTCACGTGCTCACCAAGCATTCCGATGTTTGTTTGAGGAACCAAACGAACTCAAAATTTTGAGAGGGAGAGCTTTCGAACTCATCTTAGCAAGCCGATCGTGGACGTGAAAAAATCCTTAGTTTTGACCTAACTACTTTTGTGAAACCTATCAAATGCCCCCCATTTTCAGAAGTTCTTTTTGCAGAAAACGATCTCAGAAATTTTTCCTGATGGTCGCATATTCTTAGGTGCGTGAGTCTTTTCTCAACTTTACGCGTTGAAATTATTTTCTTGCTCATGCTGCATTGTGATTTTACTTAGGCAAATTGTCCTGTCTTGGGTTGTTATGAGACTACCGCTTCGTGTGGATGCTGGAACATGGTATTTTAGGTGGCTATTTGGAGTTGGCGCCAGGGGTTTCTATCTCAATTATGAACGAGCCACCCGGTATTAGGACCGGGGATCGATCTTGATTATGCGCTCGTCACTTGATGTTTAGCATCAGAGATCATTGCTCAAACATGATGTTTGACATTAGCTCTAGAGGTCATCACTTGATTACGAGCTCGATGTTCGACATTAGCATTAGAACTCATTGCTCGATTATGAGCTAGATGTTTAGCGTAAGAACCGGAGTTTGTCGCTCGATGTTCTTGTTAAGGGTAGATGCTTAAATATGGTGTAAAGGGACTTTTATCTGCTCTTGCAAGTTGGCAAACCCATTGTTCAGATCCGTAGGTCGTCATTCAATGTTGATGTTGAACGTAGATGCTCGGATGTGGCGTAGAGGGGCTTTTGTATGCTCTTACTGGTTGGAAAACTTGTTGTTCGAATCCGGAGGTCGTCCCTCAGCGTTGTTGCCAGAGGTTGATGCTCAGATGTGGCGTAGAGAGATTTTTTTTTTGCACTTACCAGTTGGCAAACTTGTCTTTCAGATCCAAAAGTCGTCGTCATCATTGATGCTAGAGTTAATTTCTCATATGTGGCGTAGAAAGACTTTTGTCCTCTCATACTGGTTGGCAACTTATTGTTTGGATCCAGAGGTCAGTGCTTGACATTGATGTCAGAGGTAGATGCTCGGATGTCAAGCTACATACGTCTTGCAACGCAGGTGCATGATGCTCTATGGCGTGGGGGAAGTGATGCCCTACAATATGGGAGTGAGATGCCTAGCAGCATAAGAGCGAGATGCTCTGTAGCATGGGTGCGGGATGCCCAGTAGCTCTAGAGCGGGATTCTTTATAGCATGGGAGCATGATGCTCTGCATCACAGAAGCGGGATGTTGTATAGCACGGGAGCGGGATGCCCAACAATATGAGATAATGCCCTACAACGCAGGAGCGAGATATGTTGGAACATGGTCTTCCACATCTCCTAGGTTTGAGAATAACAAATCCTAAGTTTATTTGATATTGTGTGTTTAAGTGTGCAGGAAATAATGCCATATGACTCAAGGATAACATAAGAAGGTTGCCCCCAAGTTTGAAGCCAAAATTCCAGCATTCCCACTAGTGCCGGCGGTAGCCACTAGCACAGGCGCTAGCCTTGATTAGGCAATTCCAGGAAGCATCTATAGAAGGAGATATTGTCGACAGTAATGGCAATCGCATGCGCTAGCTCGATGCACAAAAGGATTCTCGGATGGCTTGCCTTGGATGAAAGATTCTCACACGCAGTATATTTCCTAAACCGGGATAGCGTTGGCGGTAGCGATAGCACCGGCGGTAGCTCCAAGGCTATAAAAAGGACCCCTTGGCTCTGTCTTCTTCATCCTCTCAAACCCCTAAATACCAGAGCTTCGTGCCACATCATATAGAGGAAGTTTTAGAGAGATATTCCCACAAATCCATGAAGTCTTAAGGAGATCCGTGGAGAATATTTTAACACACTCCATCATTGTGATGAAAGACTACATTGACTACGATCATACTCTGTGGGTCTTCGTCTACTTCTTCAATAGATCCACATAGAGGAAGTTTTTCATATTGTTATTATTTATTTCATCTCATTGCTCTTGTAATCGTGTAGTGAATTCGCCTCATTTTGGCGACTAGGTCTGGGTAGGACTTATGGCAGAAATTCGCCTCGTGTTGGCGACTAGGTCTAGGGTGTAGATCTAGGGGGTGATCAAGGCCATATTCGGGGGAGGATTGGCTAGAGCGGCTTGAAGCTATATCCGAGGGAGGATAGGCTAAAGCTATCGGTTCGTGGGGATACGAGTCAGGATAGAAAATAAAAAGCAATTTTACTAGTCGCCTCTGATTTCTAACGTCATAAGAAATCAAGTTTTGTAATCTTATATTTCATATTAATAAAATTATGTCTCTATTTTATTTCACTTGATTTATTTGGTTTTTCACTATTTCGATCTACTAAGTTTTCAAGTCTCATGAAATATAACAAAAGTTTGTAAAACTCTTATTCACCCCCCCCCCCCCTCTAAGGGTGCCTATAGATCCAACAAGTGGTATCAAAGCAGGTTATTCCAAATTGGCTTAACAATCGGGAATAATGGTGTCTCATGATCTCGCTTCTATTAGTGTGGGAAATTTTTATGAAAAAAGGAAAATCTCTTGCACCACCTATATTTGAAGGAAGAAATTATAAATGGTGGAAAGTTTTATTGGAAAAGTTTATTAAAACTTTACATATCGAAGCGTGAAATATAGCAATAGTAATACCAGTAGATGAATCAAATAAAAAAGAACGTCGCCTAAATGCAAAGGATTTCAATAGTATTTTTGGGCTTTATCTCAAGATATTTTCAAATTGATATATTGTTTTTCTAGTGCATATAAAGTTTGGAAATTTCTTGATGAGATATATAAACTTCTGTGTGCTGGTATGGATGGAACACAAGAGGAGAAGGACATGCAAGCATCCACCATTATTCAAGGAGATCTCTCTCGTAGTAAAACCATGGAAACCGTGGAAATTGACTTAGACGAAGAGAGCAAATCATCAAGAGAAAACGAAGATGAAAATTCATCTATAAAGGAGGAAGGTCTAGAAGACGACAAAGGAACTTCATGTTCATATCTTGCCTCTTCCGATAGCGCTGTAAGAAAGTCTAATTCTTCTTCTTGTGTGATAACTTCTATCTCTACTTTCCATATACTAAAAATGGCTAAATGTAAAATCAAGAAATTCAAAATTGCTAATAAAAATTTACGTTTAGAAAATAAAAGGTTAAAAGTTAATGTTAATTCAGAATCTAATTGTGATATGCCTTCTCCATCTTGCTCTCTAACTGAAATCTCAAAGCCTTATTTTTATTGTAATGATATTAAAGACAAATTCAAGGATTTTGAAAAAGAACTTTTAATTTCAAAAGAGCATAATGAAAATTTGATAAATGAAAATAATATTTTGTCAAATAAACTAGAATCATTAAAACTATTTGTGCAAAAAATTTCAAGTAATAAAAAATATTTTATTTCTAGTTTATCATAAACATGTGTAATACCTCTACTAGTATTTTAAAATATATTAAACATGCACCTAGTAGAATGTTTAATCATATAAGCATAATGAATTCTAACCCTCATTATGTATCTCCCAAATTAAATTCAAATGTGCAAAAATTTCCTATGAAAAATAGTTTCAAAAGTCATTATTATTTTAAGCCTAAGTTTAATGAATATGGAAATTTGATGCATAATTATAACTCTAAACCTAAGAATGAGTGGAGACCCAAAATTAAAGATGAAACATTAACTCCACTTGAAAGGGTTCTTTCATTCTTATCTCCCAAATAGTCATCTCGCTATATTTGGGTACCCAAAAGAACCATTACACTTGGTTCCCTTTGGATACCTAAATCTCATATTCAGTAGGTATTATCAAATGCATAAAGTAGAATCTTTTCAAAATGAAATATACAAATTTCTACTTCATGATATGCTTTAATGTCTTTTTCTTTTTGTTTTCTTATTTTTGTAAGCTATCATGTCATGGTCATCTTATATATTATTAGAAATATGATTTTATCTCTTAAAGCTTAATGAGTTTATAAATCAAATTGATCAAAATTCAAAGTCATATTTTATTTTGGTGACCTATCTATCTTTCTTAAATTCATTGTCTATAAATATCTTGTATTATCCATATAAATCTAATTCTAAATTTGTTATGAGATATATATTTAGATTAATAAAATCATGAACTTCAATTTTTCTCTTTCGGAAAACTTTGAGTCTATAAATTTTAAATATTAAGTATGGGTAGCAACCAATAACACTAAATATCTTGAGAAAATGAGATTTGCGAACCCTTCACATGGTAGACCTCGGGAAGTCCAAGATCCACTCTAAATTGCTAAGTCCAACTAATGTCTACCAAAGATCAAATTAATTATAGACTCTTGTGTACTCTTGAAATGTCGAAAAAGAAAACTATCATTATGTGCACTTTCGGAAAATTATATATATTCAAAATTCGTAATAAAAAAGAAAATCACAAAAGATATATTGAAAGAATTAATTGTCATAACTCACAAGAATGAATATTGAATTCACACACCCCACCATGATATAGTGATATCCTATGCTAAAATTCTCTATAATCATATATCATAATTCATGATCTATCAAGAAGTATCTTAAATTAACTACTTTTATCATACTTAGGAATTATGATTTGTATGTTGGTTATTGGTATTATAACTTCATACCATAGTTGGTGTATTTTGTGTGAAATGTGGCTCACTATTTTTTGCATGTATCTTACTATATCTAGACCTTAGAATCACCTTGATATCAATAACATCAAATCAAATTATCACGTAATTTTAGGTCTACAAATTGAATCCCTATCCATTTAAGAAACATGCATTATTCATATGACATAATATTAACTCATCATACTAACATTTTATCCTAATGAATATTATTAGTTATCCATCTAATCTCATGCATTGTTAGTTATCATATGATTGCCAAGATATAAAAATAGAAAATTTGGAACTTTGAATTCATGATAACTATGAGGTTTTATATTATCATTCTAAAATTCAAACAAACTAATAATTTATAAATCATTCTTAAACCTAATCAGTTTGTATGCCCATGATCATATACCAATATTGTATGTCTCACAATAGCGGGGGCATAGGATTGGATACAGTAGAGACCTAACCTCTATGTCATGTCTTGTCTTTAACCGGAGAGGGTTCCAGTGGGGCCTTGCGAGGCACTGAGGAAAGAGTGCTAGGTTAAGAGTTCTCTAGTGTAAGCATATAGGAGTAACACCCCAACCTACGACATGTGTGCAACTCCTCATACCCATCTGTCACTTAGTATGGGGCTATGGTGTAGACAAATAGTCTGAGTATTTTTATCTAGGGCATACCTAATTTTATTTTATGCATGAACAATATTTTTATATAATCACTAAAATCATGCTTATTTGATTTGTTCAACCATGTCTTCTTTGTTTGCATATCCTATCATATTAAGCTTAAATGATTGTGCAAAACTCAAGTTGTTTAAAAAATTAGAATTAAAGTTTTTTGTGTTGGAGCTCAAGGTCTAAAATTTAACTTCAACAAGTTTTTGTGATTTCTTCTCGTCTGTTCACTTCATTAGACAGGTCTTACTTTGCACAAACATAATTGAGCAAAATCGGAATTGAAATCGAAGAAAATCTGGGCTATACGATTAAAATAAGCACTCTCTGTGAGCTAACGCAGGCGCTAGGACCTACCGCCGGCACTAGCTTCATGATTCAAAACTCAGTGCTTCAAATTTCTGAAAAATTTATAAGAATATGTTCTTATTATTTTCCTACTTATTTCTGTCTGTTTGGCATTTCTTTGTTTTATGAAAAATCAAAATATAAAATGCCAAAATATCAAAAAAACTGTGGAATTTCTTGTTAATATCAAACATGGTTTAATCTATCATTTAGACCTTTTACAATGTTGAAATTCATCTTTTCAAACTAGTTTGAACATTGTTTTTATCATGCTTTGATATATTTAATCATATGTGCATCAATTGTATTGAAAAAGTTTTGTGTAGAATCAAACTTAGCATGCCTCTAAATATGAGTAAATGTTTTATTATTGATAATGATCTTTCTTCACTCACTTATTTTGGCAAAGTCTACATGTGCTTTTAATCTAAGAATGCTTGCTTGTGTATTGTAATTGTACAATGAATTAAAATTGCACAAGTATCTTACCTACACTATATTTATTTGCACTATTAAAAATTAAGAAAAGTGGTTGTGCTTTCAAAATTACATTGGTTTGCAAAACAACTGTATTCGGAGATCTTTGTACAAAACAAAAAATCATGAAATAAATTGACAAAGATAACTCCACCAAGCACTACTTGAACCTCCTGATAAGTCTTAATGAGTATTGTGAGGTTGAGCACCTTGGAAAGAATAGTAAAGTGTCTTGTGCAAACCTTAGTTCTTTTTACACCACTTATTCTTAAGTACACCGGATCACAAAAATATCAATATTGAAAAATAAAGTGTGTGATCCCCCAAACACTACTTTGCACCCTGATAAGTCTTCATGAGCATTGTGTGTGCAGAGCACCTTGGTAGTTGTATATTTTTTCTATGTGCATTGAAGTGTGTGGAAGTAAAATTCTTTGTGTTTTATTATGCACCTTACACTTTACATATGTTTTGTATTTTTGATTAAATCATTTGCTTACTCTCTTCAAAATACACTTATGTGTACATCATTATCTTCCATAACACTTCTTCTCATGAGTATTGTATCCTAATGCTAATTCTATACTACTCTTTATTTATATATGCACTAGATAACCTAGCATGCTCTCTACAATGTTTGGTATGTTTTTAATTTGTGAATTAAAATAACATTGTAGTAGTCTCTTTTTGATATCTTTCTTTCATGCTTGGTTAATTTATTGTAAACCTTAAAGATTTTAAAAGAAAAATGATTTACAAAAACATCTTCTCATTTTGGAAATTAACTCATATTTCTTCTTATGAATCGTCATGATTACAAAAAGAAGTTTCTTGTATCTCTATAAGTCTTCCACTATATTACCTTATAACTTTTACCTTGCGCTTTCATGCTTACTTAAAATCTTTTCTTTTGGAGTGTAACATCACTTGAATCACAAAATTCCTTCTTCTTCAACAAGTGGTAGAATTGCTTGGTAAAGTTTATATTGGTTATTCTAACATGCATATTAATTTAATGCTAAAAAACTATGATCTTTTTGAAAGAAAAAAATTTGCTAAAAACTCTGATCTTTTTTAAAATCTCTTTTATGCCAAAAACTCTTTTTCATTTCATTTCCTCTAAAAGCTCGATCATGCCTTATTTTTTTTTTATCAAAATCCTCATTCTATGTCTTTTGCTTCCTTAACCCACTTTTGCTAATAACAAAAAGGGGAGAACTAACAGATAAATAATAATCGCTATCAAATGGGAAAACTAACATGATTAATAATTAAGAAGATAGGTTACATATAAGGGGAGCATTCACATAGGGGGAGCATGCATTTAGGGGGAGCAATTCTAAATACCAAAATCGATAATTATCCTAAGTCATCACTCACACACACACACACACAAGTAAGTTTCATCATGATTTATTTATTAATGCTCTGATTTATCATTAATGGATTTGTTATTATCAAAAGGGGGAGTTTGTTGGAACATGGTCTTCTGCATCTCCTAGGTTTGAGAATAACAAATCCTATGTGTATTTGATCTTGTGTGCTTAAGTGTGCAGGAAACAATGTCATATGACTCAAGGATAACATAAGAAGGTTGCCCCCAAGTTTGAAGCCAAAATTCCAGCATGCCCACTAGCGCCGGCGGTAGCCACTAGTGCAGGCGCTAGCCTTGATTACGCAATTCCAGGAAGCAATTATAGAAGAAGATTGCGCCGGCGGTAGCGGCTAGCGTAAGCGCTAGCTCGATGCACAAAAGGAATC
The DNA here is from genome assembly GCA_033032865.1 of Dactylorhiza incarnata. Taxonomy (NCBI): domain Eukaryota; kingdom Viridiplantae; phylum Streptophyta; class Magnoliopsida; order Asparagales; family Orchidaceae; genus Dactylorhiza; species Dactylorhiza incarnata. The sequence goes on from JAWHQI010000067.1 coordinate 3,131,178, forward strand.
TCGGATGGCTTTCTTAGATGAAAGATTCTCACACACAGGATATTTCCTAAACTGGGATAGCGTAGGTGGTAGCGATAGCATCGACGGTAGCTCCAAGGCTATAAAAAGGACCCCTTGGCTCTGTCTTCTTCATCCTCTTACACCCCTAAATTCCAGAGCTTCGTGCCACATCATATAGAGGAAGTTTTAGAGAGACCACAAATCCATGAAGGCTTGAGATCCATGGAGAAGATTTCAACACGCTTCATCATCGTGATGAAAGACCACATCGACTACGATCATACTCTGCGGGTCTTCATCTACTTCTTCAAGAGATCCACATTGAGGGAGTTTTTCATATTGTTGTTGTTTAATTCATCTCTTTACTCTTATAATCGTATAATGAATTTGTCTCGTGTTGGCGACTAGGTCTGGGTAGGACTTAGGGCAGAAATTCACCTCGTGTTGGCGACTAGGTCTAGGGAGTAGATCTAGGGTGTGCTCGAGGCCGTATTTGGGGGAGGATTGGCTAGAGCGGGTTGAGGCTGTATCCAAGGGAGGATAGGCTAAAGCCACCAGTTCGTGGGGATACGATTCAGGATAGAAAACAAAAGGAGATTTTACTAGTCGTCTCCAATTTCTAGCGTCATAAGAAATCAAGTTTTGTAATCTTATATTTCAAATTAATAAAATCATGTCTTTATTTTATTTCACTTGATTTGTTTGGTTTTTCACTATTTCGATCTACTAAGTTTTCAAGTCGTATAAAATATAACAAAAGTTCTTAAAACCCTTATTCACCCCCCTCTAAGGGCGCCTACAGATCCAACAAGATGCTCTGCATCACGGGAGCGAGATGCGCTGTAGCACGAGAGCAAGATGCCCAATAGTGCATGAGCGAGATGCTCTGCAGTATGGGAGAGGGATGCTCTACAGCGCAATAGTAGGATGCCCAGCAACGCATGAGCGAGATACTCTGCAACGTGGGAGTGGGATGCCCAGCAGTGCTGGAGCGAGATGTGTAGGAGTGTAGGAGTGAGATGCGCTGTAGCGCGGGAGCGGGATGCTCTATAGCGTAAGAGCGGGTGCAGCGTGGGAGCAAGATGCTTTACAGCGTGAGAGCGGGATGCCTAGCAGTGCGGGAGTGAGATGTTTTACTTTATATACGAGTCACGCTCCCCAAAGTTGGAGGGCATGATGATTGGTGTTGAAGTCAGGGTTCATGTCCTTAACCATCAGAGTTTTGCTCTAGAGACCTGTATTATTATCGAAGTCAAAAAGCAATTGCAATATTTAAAAAACCAAATCATACATGCGTGTGCAAGTTTAGTCTCGTGGCTTATTACGCCATAGTGAAAATGAAAAAAAAGGAAGTTGATGATAAATGAGTCGCATGCTTTGCGCGCTCTGCTAGGGGAGAGCCCCCTTACCCAGGGTCTCTGACTTATTTGCATTGTACTGTTGTGTGGCTCTCCGCTGGATTGTCATCCTATGGTGTGTGTTGGTCCGGGCCTGGATTCAGCAGGAATGCCCCGAGCAGACCTTGCTGGACAAGGCGCTCAATTTTTTCTTTCAACTGGTTGTAGCCTTCAGCCATGTGGCTATACCCGCGATGGAAGTCACAGTATTGCGATTGATTTCCCCTATTTGGGGCGAATGGCTCAGGTCTGTGAAGCATATCACTGTCGCAGATTCCAAGAAGCACATTAGTTTGGGTGGTATTCAAGGGAGTATAGTCCTGATGTTGACGAGTTCTTTGGTCACGACGGGGGTTGTCGTGATCCTCGTTATTCGACTTGGGAACCGGTAGTGGCTTCTGTTCTCTCTTTTTCTTCGAGCTTCCTTTGAATTGTTTCTCGTGTGCCTTGATTGCTTCATCTGTCGCGATCTGAGCCTCGACTCGGTGGATGAGATCGGGATAGTTGGGCATTGTTTCCCTCATCAACATTGAGTAGAGTTTGCCTGGTTGAAACCCTCAGAGGAAAACATCACGAATGTTCTCGGGGTTAACCCCAATTTTTCACGCCTCTGTAGAGAAGTGTTGTTTATTGGGTGTCAACTTATCACCTAGAGAGGGGGGTGAATAGGTTTTTCTAATTGTTTTATCCCCTTTAGGTGTTCTTGATTTCTGATTATTAGATCTGTAAATTATAAACCACAACACAGAAAAGCACACAGTGATCTATAGAGGTTCCTCAAGATAGGGTGTCTTGAGTAGTCCTCTTTCCCTCTGCGCCTACCTAGCAGTGTGCTAGGCTCAGCAAACTCTACCAAATCTTCAGGCCCGCAATCCTTACAACACATACCCGCAAGTCCTACAACCTAGGCCCTCAAGCCCCTACTGCACCTGAGCCCGCAAGCTCGACACTCAGGCCCTCAATCCCTACACAACACAGACCCGCAAGTCCTGTGCCTACAGCCTAGGCCCGCAAGCCCTTACTGCTCCCAAGCCCTCAAGATCGACAATATCGGACACGCAAGTCCACTGCCCTGGCCCTCAATCCTCACAGCTCTCCAACCCTCAAGCTAGATAGTGTCGGACCCGCAAGTCCACTGCCCTGGCCCTCAAGCCTCACAGCTCTCCAGCCCTCAAGCTAGGTGATGTCGGACCCGCAAGTCCACTGCACTGGCCCTTAAGCCTCACAGCTCTCCAGCCCTTAAGCTAGACGAATAGGCCCTCAAGCCTTACAACAATAAAAGGTTTACAGTAACGAACACTGTTTCTTCTGCCTAATGAAGATCGACAACTTATCCTGATGGAGATCGACTTCTTGAGGTTGAAGAAGATGTTTCTGATTCTAATCTTGAAAGCACAATTCTTCTTCAATCTCTTTTCTTAGCCTGATGAGGAACGACTTCTTATCAGTCAATGGAGATGACTGATTCTTCTGAGAATGCTTGATTCTTGTTCTCTAATTGTTCTTCTTCTTCTCTGCAGAATGTACTATTGTATTGAGAAGCAACGACGGGATTCTTTTTCATTTTTCTCTCTCACCAAGATCACTTTTTCTAGGGCATCACTGTTCCCTTTTATAGGACGGGTGAGCCGCTTAACGGTGACATATAATGTCCTTTACTGTCAGACACACATTCCTTAAGAGCACGCGCTGATTGGAAAATCAGGCGGCGACATTAAATGCTGACAGCGCGTCTGCAACATTTGAATTTTGTCTCGATGATATTTCCATTGTTATGACGATATGGATAATATCTCGATGACAAGACTTTGTCGATGCCTTAGAACTTGGTGGATCTTCAAGTCTTCCAGCTTCTGCCTCTGATGCTGGTATCTCGATGATACGACATATCCCAGCATTTTTGCATATATAGCGATAGGCTATCTCTGACTGTATTGTCGTGATCTTCTTTCTTGTAGTCTGTCGACGTCATCACTTTGTTCTTTTAACGACATGAGCGATATCATGTCGACAGACTATGCTTGTCTTTAGCTGTCCTTCTTCAGTCTTCTCGGCGTCATGCCTTCTTTACGATGATGTCTGTTCTTTCAACGACAAGGCTACTTTGTTGATGTCGACGATATTGCATCTTTTCGATGACATTCCTTCTTTTGATATCTTCATGTCTTCACTGTTTTCGACGAGCTTCATTCTTCTGTCCCATCTCTGTGTTCGACGAACTTCATTCTTCGTTCGACGAACTTCATTGTTCTGACCCGTCTCTGCGTTCGACGAACTTTATTCTTCGTTCGACAAACTCCCTTAATTTCGGTGTTTGCTTCTGTCCTGTCTCTTCATTCGACGAACTTCATTCTGCGTTCGATGAACTGCATTCTGCGTTCGACGAACTTCATTCTTCGTTCGACGAATCCCGCCAAGTCTCAGCGTTTGCTTTGCTCATCATCATGACGACAAGCATACTTTGTCGGCGACATTCCTTTAACTTCCTGAGATTATGAGCTAGACAAGGATCAAATACAAAGTGAAGTTTTCTTGACTTGGTGACTTCTTCAACAGGAATCATGCGGGCAAGATTCCCAACAAGAAGCGGCGAAAGAGATCCTTGAGTGACTTCCTCTCGATCTATTAGATCCCATAGGATGAGAGTGGTCCCGAACGATCTCCGATTAACGATAAACTGGTCTGTGAATAAGTGGTTTAATTCTATTAAGTTATTGATTTATCACTCTTTCGGAGAATGGAAATAGGTGGGAGCTTGTGCCAGCAGAGTCACCGGGAATACTTGACACATGAGCTGATTTAGAGCATTAAAGTTCCGCATGATAGTTGCGAAGTGTCTGACATATTCTAGAGGGTTGTATGACCCATCAAAGGTCTCAAAGTTGGGGAGCTTGAACCCAGGTGGTATGGGAAACATTAGAACCTGTGAAGATGGTGGGGAGATACGGTGAATGGGGCATCACACGTTTGTGTCTTGGTGCGCCCATGCTCATATTCCTTCTCGATCATGCGTCTCACTTCCTCCCGAGTGAGCCTCCCATCGACTTGATTGAAATCTACTTTTGAGTAGTGAGGGTTCAGTTGTGCTCACCCAAGAACGTCTCGAGACAGTGCGACGTGTGCGAAGCAGGAAACATCAGATAGCTTGTCCGCGGTGGGGTCGTCCAATCTGCTAGCAACATCTGGCAAGGGGTGTCTCATAACCAGCATCGGTCACATGTAGGGGGAGACGACTGGGTTGTGGCATGGGAGTCCCCCAGATCTCTCAGCAGGGTGAGCACGTCGGCCTGACGCTCCTCCATTTAGCGCATGCGTTCTTCAACGAACATTGTTGGAGCGGCTAAAGCTTCTTTGAGAAGCGGCATGTTGCTGATGAGTAAATTGGAGGGAGCTTTAGCGGTATGTTCCTCAGGGTCTGCATTGTCGGCATCGCAAGAGCTTCTTTTTGTCATTGTTATTAGTTGGGAGCACTTGCGTAGAATAAGAGCTGTCTTCAGAAATTCTTCAGAGCTTTTGGGAACTCTTTCCCACAGATGGCGCCAAACTATTGAGGGTTGCTTAGCATTCTCCCTATCCATATAATCGAACTGTCATAGCTTGAGAGTGAGCCAAACACACAAATAGTTAAAATAGAACCAACAACAAAGACGACAATACTTTTTACATGGAAACCCCAAAAAGAGAAAAAAAACACGGGGATGGTTTGGTTCCGACTAATTCCACTACTTTGCTTGAGGTTACAAATGTTAGAATATTTGAGAGGGTGATAGGCCACCACTCTGATTACAAGTACTTGAAAGTAAATAAGATGCAAACTCTTTCTTGGCGGTCGTAGGAGTGGCTTCGATAGTAGGCACCAGAGTAGGCACTAAATAAGGCTCTGGAGCAAGCACTAGATAATTTCGCTAAAGCAGACACTGTTGAAGGTGAATTCCACACTTGAGAAGGTATTGGAGAAGGCACTTGAGATGCTCGTACTCTGAAGGAGATCTCTAAGTCGCTCTTGAAGGAGGAGTTGAGAACCGAAGAAGATCTTTAAACTCCGAAGGAGATCTCTGAGAGGTTTCTCGCCAAAAAAATTCATAGCACTCTCTTTGCCTCTTGGTTGTTTGTCTTCAAATGAAGGCCTATGATCTTTTTTTATAGCTTTTCTGAGGGACGTATTGGTAATTGTGTTGTCTTCATATTTGAACCTGCGATTGAGGCTACAATATCCTGATCACCTGGATCACCAATTAATGGAAAATGATGGGCATGCCCCCATGGCGGCCCGGGGAGGTTTGCATGCGCTGGGAGTGCACACGCATGCACTGGGAGAGCACACGCATGCGCTGGGAGTGCGCACGCTTGCGCTGGGAGCGTGCGCACATGCGCTGAGAGCATGAAGTTTAAAATATAAGGTTTCTCCAAGGATCGAAGCCGCGTCGTGTGGAGTTTGTTGATCGTGATGTGAATGAAGCAAACCACTGAAAATACGGGCAACAGTAAGAGGTGGTGACAGTCCACTTGGTCTCTGAAAGCAGCCAAGGACTGTGTGGGAGCTTTGCAACCTCCCCCATATCCGAGAAAGAGACTCAGACTTTTTTTGTATCACTTTCTTATTCCTCCGCCCTTCTAGGTTTCAATTACTTTTGAGTTTTCTCTATTCTTAAGATTATGAATTGTTGTGAACAAATGTTTAATCATGTCTCGCACATTATTTCTCAATATTAAGCATGATTGAAGTTGTGTTTGCTTTGATGTTTGTGGTTGATGATTCTTGCACTCTTGCTTGTGATCTTGAAATTGTGATTTGGTGTATGTGTTCGTGCGATGAGGTATTGAAGGTGACCCTCACACGTAGTGTAGTCTTTTGTTTTCTTGCACACATAGTTTAGAAATTAAATCAAATCATCAATTCAGCGATCCATCCGCCTTTATATTTAAATACTCAAATCGATTAACCCGCCAATCTGTATCCCTCGAGAGATCAATACTCTGGGGTGACTCTCAGTTTTAATATTACTTCGACGGGTACACTGCCCACACCCTCTCCTTGTGGCAGTGGTGGCCATAAAGAGCGGTCAATACCTAAAGAAAAAAAACAATTGCATGCAAATTAATCAAAGCCTTCTAAGCTAAGTTTCAGTAGAAATATTAATGAGTAAATATAATTTTGATTTATTACTGCAAAAATGAAAAAGAAAGAAGGGGGTTAGAAAATGTAGAGTGGAAGTTTTTTTGCAGGAAGATTGAAAGTAGGGATCTACCGTAGGATCTGTTGCTGCAAAAATGAAAATTATAGAAGGTGATCAAAGAATATAGTGTGGAAGTTATATGCAGGAGTAGGTAGATGAGGTCTCTGACATAGTATGTGTAATGCTGTAAAATTTGAAATGATAGAAAGGGATTAGATTAGGAGGTGGATCAAACATACTGATTTAAGGGGGAGGTAGAGTCGAAGGCGGCGGTCTTTGCGGCCGACAGCTTCCATTTTGAGTCGAAGGCATCGTTCGAAGGAGATAGAGGCGGTGCAGGTGGTTATCTATTTCCGTCCACTTCTGTGTCAAGGTTGCTTGATTTAAGTAGATAAAGTTGAAGGCGTCTATTGAAGAAGGTCTCTCTAGAGGGCGGATACTATTTTGAGTCGATAGGGTTGTTCGGAGGAGATAGAGGTGAAGAAGGTGGTTCTTTGTCGTTGACGACTTCTGATTTGAGGTATGAGGAAATCATTGACGTGGGGGGATCGTGGGGAGACATAATAGAGCAATGGGATGGAGGCATCATGGGGAGGCGGGGTGGAGCAGCGTGAGTTAGGTTAATTAGGAGTGAATCATTACGCCATTACACCATAAGGGGACTTCTTTATATAATAGTATATATATAAACCACTATAAAAGAAGTAATGTATAACTTTTAAATTCCATGATTTTAAAAGCTATGAAAGAAAGCGTGGCCGTCGGATCTGGGTTCTTTATTCATCAGTCGTCAGATCATATATGTTGGACAAAACTAAAAAAAACTAAACACCCTACAACTACAGGCTAGATGAGAGAGAAGATAGGGAGGGAGAGAGAAAGAAGATAGAGAAGGGAGGGGGAGAGGGAAAAATTTTCTGTACGTGTAACGTTTCTACTTTTCAGTGCGCGGATTGTATTTTTAGCCCAAAATATAGTTCTTTTAAAAAAAAAATCACAAAATATTAATTTACTTATTTTTATGATCATTTTAAGATCTCATATGTATATGTTACAGTCTGAAAATACACATGCTAAAAAGTGATTTTTTTTAATACAGTTACAGTTGTAAATTGCATACATTTTTGCGACTGTAAATATAACTATGATTATAGTTACAGTCATCATTTCAACTAAAAATATTGTCCTGCACCATCTCATCAAACGCTACGTGTACAATAGTAGCATCATAAAATAAATAGGGGCCCGCTTATTTTTCCCTTCCCTTTCCCACTTCTTCGCTCCTTTCCAGATTTTGGCATCGCTACCCCTTAAACCTAGCCGACCGATGGAGTACCGAATCACCGGAAAATGAATCGACGGCTGATGGTTTGCTTCTTTATTGTCTAATGGCGGTAGGCTCCCACCTCTTCCAGCGTCATTAATCATCTCCTACACTACTTCTTGCAGCTCCAACTTCGTGTGAGACTCATACGTACTTCTCCGGCCGACATAATCACCTCTTCCGGCTGCTCGAACCTCTTATGTAAATATTTCTTACGCTTACCTAATCTCAAGCATTCTTCTCCGTCCGACCCCTTTTGTATGCATATATTCTATGAATCCATGTATTCTCAAGCATTCTTCTCTATGAGGATAAGATGATTATAATTCAAGCAGATGCTTATAGTTAGGTTATGTTATTATATATAGTTTGGGTCATATATACCTTGTTAGTGTCTTCCCAAATTTTTTGCCTATGACCTGTCGTTATTCCAGTTGTAAGTTTTTTTTAACATTCCAATTCAATGTTCCAGTTGTAACTTTTATGTTTCTTATGGTTCATTATTTGGTAATGTTTTCATTTGTATCTCATGGATTGTAAATATTTATGACAGCTCATTTTTATATGCTTACAATGACATTAAAGACCATATTTGAAGTTCTAACTGGATATTAGATGTTAGTGTCAAACAAAATTTTAGCTAGTTTTTTTAACATTCCAATTCAATGTTCTAGTTGTAACTTTTCTGTTTCTTATGGTTCATTGTTTGGTAATGTTATCATTTCTTTCTTGTGGTTCTCTATTTCTTATGGCTGTATTTAGGTAATAAATTTTGCCGATAGGTGACATCCATGCCAAGTTTATAAATTTTCTAAGTTGTTCTATGGTACAAGAACTACAAGTAGGTTTAATTATACATTATATGTGGTTTTATTTGTATTTATATATGCTAATTCCTAAACTTTGTTGTAGTGTCTGGGAGTAACTATCTAAACTCTAGATGTGCAGTGTCGACTTTCAGAATGAATGCCCGTCCTTTGTTGGACATTTTGGAGGAGGATTCCAAGAAAATATTAAGGGAAGTAGGTGTTTTCAGCTATTTGAAATGCCCAATTTGCCACAAAATATTCCCATGTTTTATGTTCTTGTAAGGGCTTTTAATAGGGATAAACAAGCTTTTATGATAGGAAATCACTACTTGCAGTTGACAGTCAATGAGGTAGCCTTGATTATAGGTCTACCAAATCGTGGACTAGACTTAACATTTGTTAGACTACCCTACACGGATTTAACCCATAAAGATATGATTGAGGAAATGAATAATCTCGCTATTGATGATTGGTCTCCGGCGTTGGAGAGTAGGAGAGTGGATACCCTAATAAGGTATTTGGGGATTGTTTTCTATTTTCTGTTGAAAGGTGTGAAGATCCCAGCTTCGTTGTACAAAATTCATGGTTTATCGACCTTCGTAAAGTACAACTGGTCGAAGGCAATACATCGATTTTTACTATCACAGGTTTATGCTTTAAATCAAGCAAGTGTAGTAAAATAGGTTGGTGTAAATATGGGATACCTAGAGTGATGTGTAATTGTGTTATTGGTAAGAAGGATAAATTTCAATGCATATTCTATATATTAATCATTTTGTATTAATACCCTTTTTGCTTGTAGGTGTGGCTATATGAGCACACAAATGTGCAGATGGTTGCGAATAAATTGGCAAGACCTAGAATTTGTAGGTGGTCAGATAGAAAAATTTACCGAGCTCAATTTGGTTTCAATCTACTTACGCAACTACAGACGACAAATGAGGTTATTACAAATGTAAAGTCCTTGTAACAGTAATATGATTTATTACAGTGTAGTTTAAACATATGTTGTTGTTTTAGGTTAAACCAAAGTTTGTGGAGATTTTGAAGAATGAGGAATGTTTACTCGCGGAAGAAGAGGACCATTCTGACCTTGAACCAGTGAAGAAGAAGAAGAAGGGTATGGAAGTCAATGAATTTGCTGATCAAGCTAATTTGGAGTTCAAAACTGAGATTGAAGATTATATTTTTAGTAGTGAAGAACAACGAGTTACTGCTAAAAAATAGAACCAATTGTTGATGAAAGCTAGGAAAGAATTGGCGAAGAGGAAGGTAAAGAAGGAAGAGATAAGGCAAGTTGAAGATTCATTATTTGATGAGGGGTGGCTGGGACTAGAGGTCCATCTCCAATCACTTATTAAAGCAAAAGTCCAGAGGCGGGTAGAATCAATAAAAGTTTATTGTGAATCATGGTTTAAAAGGTTGGAAGCCAAATCATATGGTGGACCACAACCACAACAAGAAACACCCCCTCCACCGCCCGTTTCTTCTCCAAAACTAGGTCGGTCTATAGTCAAAATAGAATTAGAGAACAATAAGGATAATTTTCTTATTAGTAGTTTAGTTAGAAATGTAAAGAGCAAAAATTCTAGAAAGAAGAAACCATCCAATAGCCCCATCAAAGGCAAAGTTAAGGTAAAAGATGAGGTAATAGAGGAGGGCAGTTACCTGGGCAAAACATACATATCGACTTCATCACATGAGGTTATAGATGTTATGATGGAAAAATTCCCAGAAAGGTAATATCGCTCTTGTATGTAATGTATATTTTTTACAAAATCCATGGTGCATAGTAATGATTATTTTCTATTTCCAGTAGCGACACTGTTTTGAATTGTGGAAATATTTTGATGACACGAGGAGCAATGGATGACCTAATTGGAGGTCGGTGGCTACACAACACACATTTAAATGTGTATACATTGTAACTCAAATCCAGAAACAAGCAATCAAAGGGGAATGTAAAAAGATTCCTTTATGTATCATCGGACTATGTTGTATGTATACTATCACAGCGATACAACTTTTATTACAAATTGCATTTTAGTTTACTAACCTTAAAATATAGTACTATGGGAGAATCAATACGCAAAACACTAGGTGCTTAATCAACCATTTAACAATAACCAGTGTTAAAAACAATGAACTAATTATCATGTCATGCCACCTAACCAATAATTGGGCCTTATTGGTGTGTCGCTTGAAGGAATGTAAATGGGAGTTTTATGACTCCATGAAAAGAAAGTGTCACTTAACATGCCTACCAGCATTGGTAAGTTTTTTATAGTTAAACAATGAAGTGATATTAATATTTGTATTTTTTTTAATTTTTTGTTATGTTGCAGGCAAAATTACTCCATGAAGAGGCAAATAGAGCACTGCCAACCGGCATTAAAAATTGGCCAATTGTAGAAGTTATTGGCTTGCCTCAACATGCAAATGGTGATGACTGCGGGGTATTCGTTCTGAAATTTATGGAGGTGGTTGTATCAACGCAAGAAATGTCATGGGAGGTATGCAATCATTGGCCAGCTGAGACGTCAAATTTCAGTGCAAAAATTGCAGTTGATTTAATTACAACAATTGCTAAAATTACATGACTTGTAACATTATTTGAACATGCTACATGCTCTAAGCTTTAGGAGATATTTTTTACTACCATAATTTACTGTTTAACTAAAATATTTGTGGGTAGTACGTACCGTGTGGTATTATTTATCACCTTACTAAGTCTTACAACAATTATTTCTGAACCTTCTTTTCTTCCTACCTTAATTTGCTATCTTATTGTACAAATTACTTTTAATTTTAAGTCCAACATACAGCTCACAAATTACAGTTTACAATTACAGTTTACAATTACAGTTATAAATACCATTTTAATTATAGTTAAACTTACAGTCCAAAATTATAAGATAATTACAGTTCAAGAAATAACATGCATCTCTTTATCTCTTGTTATTTGATTAATCAACATCTATAAATCTCTTGTTATATTGCAGTTGATTTAATCGCAACATTTGCTAAAATTAATTGACTAGTAACATTATTTGAACATGCTACATGTTCTAAAATTTTGGAGTCATTTATTGCTACCATAATTTACAAAAATATCTAAATTATTTGTGGGTAGTACGTACCATGTGCTATTACTTGTCACCCTAATAAGGTTTACAACAATTACTTTTGAACCTTCTTTTCTTCCTACTTTAATTTGCTATGTTATTGTACAAGTTACTTTTAATTTACAGTCCAACAAACAGCTCACAAATTACAGTTTACAATTACAGTTCTAAAAAACATTTTAATTACAGTTAAATATTACAGTACAAAATTAGAGGATTATTTCAGTTCAAGAACTAACATGAGTCTCTTTATCTCTTGCTATTTGATTGGTTAACATCTTCCTCCTTGGGTATTACTTTGAATTTCTACTCTCTTTGCTGAATTTGCGTGATCACTTCTTATTACTTTACATCGATGAATGAGATGTTGAATTTGCGAGCTCACTTCTTTGCATCTCTCTTTGCTAAATTTTGCAGGATCACTTCTTATTTATAGTTATAGTTGTAAATAAACATATAATTTACAACTGTAACTGTAATCAGCAAACCTTTATGTGACTTTTTTTTATTTTTTGTATGAGATCATGCTATATATTAGGATGTGAGACACAACAAACCCACAATAATGATTTAAGAAATATAGTAACATAAAGACAAATTGTTTTTTCTGAATGTGAAATTAGGACGAAAATCCTTCTAAACATTGCTTGCACCGGTAGTTTTCAACTACAAAAAGAAGATATTATCCTAGGATTCATGAGGTAGTCATCCTTTATTTGCAAACAATTTGATGTTCCAGGTGGCGTTGAATGTCTGTCGTAACTGCAATCTCCCATAAAGTTCAACTCATTCCTCATCCCAGACTCTTCATCAACAACGATATCCTTTTTTCGGCGCGAAGTTTTTTTCCCTGCAACATGTTGAGGAACATTTAGAGAAATGAAAGTTATAAATCATCCTGTAAAAGTGAAACATCTTGAGAAATGCTTTTATCCTTAGAATGAAAGTTATAAATATTACGTCTATTCTTGGTCCGTCGTTCCCAATGGTCTTTCAGACGAGCATTGCTTGCACCTTTTCTCCTCTTGGTTGGTGGATCTCGATGAGTTGGTGGCTTATTAGGATTTTTCTCTTCTACAAATTCTTTCTTTTTTCTTTCATCTTTATCCACCACCTCATCCGTGTACTTAAACAAATCATTCATAACATTCATAACGTGTATTTTGCAGGTCTGCAGTTCTCAATGCAGGTACTTAAATTGTAACTAGAACGCATAAGGTGGTTCCTGAATATATTGTTCGAATCATGCTCTGCAATAGATGGTATATACAGAAGGTACATGCCCTTTTTTGCATCAACAGTGAATCGTTTTAGCACATATTTTATTGGAATTTGTTTTACATTCCTCAAATTGAAGACTCTTAAAATATGTTGACATAGAAGCCCTTTGGTTTCAAATCCTCGACACGAACAATCTGAATCAAATGTTATTGAGTTGAAATTTACAAACCATCTCTTGTCATCCGCAGAATCATCACAGTTTTTTGTTACAAACACCATATGCTCATCATCATATCGCGTTTCATCTACTATGCATAATCCAAGCGCCCCCTCCGTGTATGCTTTCTCAAAAATTCCTTACAATTTTCTAGTGTATAATTTTGAAGCGTGCTTTAGTAAGACATATGCTTCGGGGTAGTTGTACCATGCTTGCTTTTGAAATCCTCCTCATGCTCACCCCTGCGCCATGATGCGACAAGCCTTTCTAAACCAAGAAAACACTCGACTAAAGAACTAGTACCCTTTGAACAACCATGCAAGGAATTATTAGCTGATTCACTTCTTTGGGTAGATAAAATTCCAAGGTCCAACAAATCCTTATTAAAAGCGGTCGACCACTTCCTCTTAGCACTATGCAAATCCTTCAACCATCGATTTTCATGTAGATTGCCTCTTGTGATCATCTCATTCCAACTTCTGTCAAACTCAATTTCGCCATCGCACTTTGTTATACAGTGATAAAAAAATTCACGAATACTACTGTCGTTTTTAAAGCTTGGAACTTTAGAAGGCGCCTTTTTGGAGACGTGCCATTGACACAACCAATGTCGAGTCTTAGTGAACACTCGCTCAATTGCAGCAGACATAGATTGATCCTGATCGGTAAAAATAGATATTGGTTCCTTTCTATCAACGCACTTCATTAATGACTCAAAATTCCAAATAAATGACTCAATTGTTTCTTCAGCAATGAAAGCTCCTCCTACGAAGATTTTCTGCCAATGATGATTCACTATAATGAAAGGCGCATATGCAAGATTGTACTTATTCATTCGATATGTGGTATCGAAAATCAAAACGTCACCAAAACAGTCATAATCTAGTTTGATATTGCCATCCATCCAGAAGAATCCCATCAATCTGTTCAGCTCATTTGTTCAGACATGGTATGAAAACATTGTTGGAGTTCGACGAACGGAGAAGGGTTCGTCGAACTCCTCCTGCGTTCGACGAACGGGTCCTTAATTACTTCCGTCTCAGCGGCTCGTCGAACGGGAGATGCCTACGCTCGACGCCTGTGTTCGATGCTCGACGCCTGTGCTCGACGCCTGCGTTCGACGCTCGACGCTTGCGTTCGACGCTCGACGCCTGGTGTACATGTCATCTCAGCAGGTGCTATTTCAGCAGGTTCCGTCTCAGCGGATGTTATTGAACCATCTCAGCGGATGTTTGGTCTGAGCCCGGTTTGGCGCCCTATTTAAAGGGTGCATAACCCTAGTTTAGGGTTAAGGTCATTAAGCCCAAAAGAGTGCAACAGTGGTTTTTGCGCGGTTTTCCTTGGCGGCGGTTCCTCTGTTCTTGTCTGAAGAGGGTTAAGTGAGGTAGGATCGGTTTTGATCCTTGTAACCTTGTAAGATGTAATCCGTCTTAGTGAATGGAACAAAGAGAAGAGGAAAGGGAGAGGGGAGAGGGGATGTAGCCCGGATTGGGGTGAACCTCTGTACATCTGTGTGTCTTCTGCAATTTTCTGTGTTTTATTTTCTTTCGAATTTCTCGTCTCGGCACCCCCTATTTTCTTTATATTTGGAATGAATGCGAGGTTCTTGATCCTGGAAATGGGTTCGGGCGGCGTGCGGATCGAGATCAAGAAGTTTGACAGAAGTTGATTCGATCTATGGAAGATGAAGATGGAAGATATGTTGATTGATCGAGATCTATGGTCTGCGATCGAAGATGATCCTCCCGTTCCTAAGGTTGCAGAGAAGGATGCGAGCGCATTAAAGGGAAAATCTGCAGAGGCGACTGCAGAGGGTGCAGCGGAGGCTGCGGCCTGGACGAAAATCGATCGGAAGGCCAAGGGCCTGATCCGGTTATTCCTAGCAGATTCAATCTTGACTAACGTCATGGAGGAGACTTCAGCACGAAGTCTTTGGCGTAAGTTGGAATCCCTCTACCAGAGCAAGTCCCTGGTAAACAAATTGCTATTGAGGAAGAAATGGTATAAACTTAGGATGCATGAGGGCAATTCATTTTCAGAGCACTTGACTCAATTCAATATCATTGTGAGTCAGTTAATCTCGATTGGTGAGAAGATCTCGGATGAGGATAGAGCCATCACCTTGTTGTGCTCGCTGCCAAATTCATGGGACAATCTGATTGTCGTGATTGGGGGGAGTGGAGATAAGGAACTGTCATATGATACTGTATGTGCAGCTCTTTTATCTGAGGAGACCAGGAGAGGAGGTTCTGAGGCGACGAGCAAAGGTGCTTTGAGTGTATCTAGATCCCATCCTCAACGAAGGGAGAGCAAGCATAGTGGATATCGAGATAAGTCTCGAGGTAGATCCAAGAGCCAGGAGAGGGAGAAGAGTAAGAAGCCCATTCGGTGCTGGAAGTGCAATGAGACTGGTCATGTGAAGTCTCAATGTCCGAACAAGGTCGTTCAGAACAAGGAGACACCGACAACTTCTGGTACGAAGAAGGAGGGCGACGGCGGTGACATGTATATCGCTGTCGCATGCGTTGCTCAGAGAGATTCTGATATGTTGTATGTAGACACAGGAGAATCATACCACATGACCCCTCATAGTCACTGGTTCTGTGAGTATGAGAGGTTTGATGGTGGAGATGTCATGTTGGGTGATGATTCTGCTGTGCAGATTATTGGGCGTGGCAAGGTGATGTTGTAGTTGTCTAATGGGATCACAAGGTCTCTTCCCAATGTGATGCACATTCCAGGGATGAGCAGGAACTTAATCTCGGTGGGTTCCATGGCGTATGCAGGAGTGCACTTCAACTGTGACAAGCAATCTTGCAAGATGTCAAGGGGGGCAATGGTGATTGCCAGTGGAGTGAGACATGGAACACTGTATACTCTGCTTGCTGATATAGTGGTTCCAAGTGGGGCTCTTATCTCTGAGAGCCAGGAGGTTGACCAGGAGGAAGTGTCCAGGCTGTGGCATCATCGGCTTGGGCATATCAGTGAGAAGGGGATGTCGGCCATGGCATCTGGTCAGATGGTGGAAGGGGTGCCGGAGTGCTCCACAAGCCTTGGGTTCTGTGAACATTGCCTGCTTGACAAACAGACCAGAGTAAGCTTTCATGGGACGGGCACGAGGGCAACTGAAGTGCTAGAGTTGATACACAGTGATGTGTTTGGGCTAACTCTAGCTCCATCTCTAGGCGGCGCAAGGTACTATGTGTCCTTTACTGATGACCTCTCACGTTACTCCTGGATCAATTTTCTCAAGTCCAAGTCAGAGGTTCTGGACAGGTTTAAGAAATTTAAGAACCTCGTGGAGAACCAGTTGGAGAGAAAGGTGAAGGTCCTCCGTTCTGACAATGGAGGGGAGTACTGCTCTGATGCTTTTGAGAGGTACTGTACTGAGCAGGGGATTGCACGGCAGAAGACCACACCGTACACTCCAGAGCAGAATGGAGTGTCAGAGAGGCTGAATAGGACCCTGATGGAGAAGGCCAGGTGCATGCTCAGTTGGGCAGGTTTGGGGAAGGAGTTTTGGGCTGAAGCAGTGGCGACTTCAAACTACCTGAAGAACAGGTCCCCTACATCTGCTGTGGAGGGATGTACACCCTCTGAAGCCATCTTCAAGAGAAAGCCAAATTTGGCATATGCTCGTGTGTTTGGGTGTGATGCATATGTTCACATTCCAAAGGAGAAGAGGGGGAAGCTTGATGTTAAATCTGAGAAGTGCATCTTTGTGGGCTACAAAGATGGCATAAAAGGGTACAAGCTTTGGAACCCTATGACCAGGAATGTAACATTCAGCAAGGATGTGGTGTTTCATGAAACCAGTCCACAGTCAGTCACACAAGCTGAGAAGGCTAAAGAAGCAGAGAAAGAGACAGTGGTGGTGGAAGGAGGTTTTGAGAAAGGAGCTACCAATGTTGGGGCTGAATCTGATTCTGAATCAGATGATTTGGAGGTGGTGAGAAGTGCTGATGAGTCAGAAGATGAAGCTGAGGAAATTCCACTTCTGAGGAGATCGACAAGGGAAAGAAGGGCACCAGTGAGATATCCCCAATGTGCAGTGGCTGCACAATGTTGCCTAAGTATGCTTGGTGAAGATCCAGCCTCTGTCAGTGATGCTAGATCAAGGGCTGATTCAAATCAGTGGGAGCTAGCCATGGTGGATGAAATGGAGTCTCTGAGGAAGAATCAGACTTGGTGTCTGTGTAAGCTTCCAAAGGGGAGGAAGGCCATTGGAAGCAAATGGGTTTTCAAGCAGAAGGTGTAGGGTGATGGCACTGTGGAGAAATGCAAGGCAAGGTTGGTTGCAAAGGGATTCTCCCAGGTCGAAGGTGTTGATTATGATGAGATCTTCTCACCGGTAGCCAAGATGACGTCGATCAGACTGGTACTCTCTATTGCGGTAGCGCATGATTTAGAGATCGAGCAGATGGATGTGAAGACGGCGTTTCTTCACGGTGATCTGGAGGAGGAGATATACATGAAGCAGCCGGAAGGATTCGAAGCCAAGGGCAAGGAGGATCAGGTCTGCAGGTTCAAGAAGTCCTTGTATGGACTAAAACAATCTCCGAGGATGTGGTACCAGAAATTCGACACCTACATGCTGGAGTTAGGTTTTGAAAGATCGAATTTGGACCACTGTTGTACATCCAGAGAAAGGGAGAGCAGTTCATCTTCCTGACACTTTATGTAGATGATATACTACTGGTGGGCAATTGTGTCAGGATGATCCAACAAGTGAAGAAGCTGTTCTCAGCCAAATTCGAGATGAAGGATTTGGGGCCATCAAGTGTCATCTTGGGAATGTAGATTTTCAGAGATCAAAGAAAGAAGAAGCTTTGGTTGGGGCAGCAGAGGTACGTCGAGGAGATGTTAAAGAAGTTCAATATGACGGACTGCAAGCCAGTGGGAGCACCAATGCCAGTTGGGTGCAAGTTATCTGCAGAGTTGAGCCCAAAGACACAAGATGAGGTCGAGGACATGGCGAAGGTCCCTTATGCTAGTGCTGTGGGAAGCTTGATGTACGTCATGGTCTGCACTCTCCCTGACATAGCTCAAGCAGTGGGAGTGTTGAGCCGGTATATGGCTACACCAGGAAAGGAACACTGGAACACTGTGAAGCGTATGTTCAGGTATCTCCGTGGCACTTCGAATTACTCCCTATGTTTTGAAGGAGCTGGTGAAGGAGGAGTCCTGTATGTGGTTGCGCACGTGGACACGGATTGGGGAGGTGATCTGGATAGCAGGAGATCTACCAGTGGGTACGTGTACACACTGTTTGGAGGTGCAATCAGTTGGATGAGTCGGAGGTAATGCGCGGTGGCACTCTCGTCGACGGAGGCAGAGTACATGGCTCTTACTCATGCGAGCAAGGAGTCCATAAGACTGCGGAGGCTATGTTTGGAGCTCGGGTTTGAGCAGGGGCCAGTGAAGCTGTGGTGTGACAGCCAAGGAGCTATTCAGCTAGCCAAGAATCCAGCCTTCCACGCACGAAACAAACACATTGACATCCAATATCATTTCTTCCGGGAGATGGTGGAGAAGAAGGTAGTTCAGCTGGAGAAGGTGGACACGATGGATAACAGCTCTGATTTTCTTACCAAGGCGGTTCCTGTTGCCAAATTTCAATGGTGTGCAACGGCCGTAGGGTTGAAGAGGAAGGTTGGAGGAGCAGCTCTCGTCGGAGGAAGATGTTCACCAAGTGGGAGAATGTTGGAGTTGGGGAACACTTATGGTCAGTTTTCGTCGAACGGCGTTCGACGAATGGAGAAGAGTTCGTCGAACTCCGCCTGCGTTCGACGAACGGAGAAGGGTTCGTCAAACGGCGTTCGACGAATGGAGAAGGGTTCGTCGAACTCCTCCTGCGTTCGACGAACGGGTCCTTGATTACTCCCATCTCAGCGGCTCGTCGAACGGGAGATGCCTGCGCTCGATGCTTGCGTTCGATGCTCGACGCCTGCGTTCGATGCCCGCTTTCGATGCTCGACGCCTGGTGTACATGTCGTCTCAGCAGGTGCTGTCTCAGCAGGTTCCGTCTCAGCGGATGTTATTGAACCATCTCAGCGGATGTTTGGTCTGAGCCCGGTTTGGCGCCCTCTTTAAAGGGTGCATAACCCTGGTTTAGGGTTAAGGTCATTAAGCCCAAGAGAGTGCAACAGTGGTTTTTGCGCGGTTTTCCTTGGCGGCGGTTCCTCTGTTCTTGTCTGAAGAGGGTTAAGTGAGGTAGGATCGGTTTTGATCCTTGTAACCTTGTAAGCTGTAATTCGTCTTGGTGAATAGAACAAAGAGAAGAGGAAGGGGAGATGGGACGTAGCCCAGATTGGGGTGAACCTCTGTACATCTGTGTGTCTTCTGCGATTTTCTGTGTTTTGTTTTCTTTCGAATTTCTCGTCTCGGCACACCCTATTTTCTTTACAAACATGTTATTATTTAATTGCTTCTCCTGTAATATCTCAAGCAAGGCAGTTGCGTCACCACTTTTAATGTAGTTAAAAGCATCTGTCTTGCTAAAACCAATATTTTCATGACCTCCAGCTTCGTCTAACTTAAAGTTGTACGCATCAACATGTCTAATACCCGCCCATGTCATGTTTTTCAGCAGATACCCTACATTTCAGATATGGAATGACGAGATCTCAATAAATGACTCTCTTTCTCTATTGCGAGGGGGTGATTGTGTTCCTCAAAAAACGTTGTTACTGTCCAATTTATGCCATCTATATCAGCATGTAAATGAATACAAGCAAGACAACCCGTGCGTGTATCTAATTTGCGATACTTCTTCGGAGGTGGATTTATTCGCTTATTTCTGGCTTTTGAATAACTATACTCTCTAGTTTTGATTGTTCGTGTATGCGTCTAATACATAATGTGTTGTTTGCGCACAGAAAAACCAATTCGGTGTGCATTGTCAAAATACATTTTATAAGTTTCTTCCTCTGAATGCATGACGGGGAACACAATGAGATCCTTTTACAGAAATACAACAAATTAAATTTCAACTACAATTAAAATTACAGTTACATCAATAATTATAGTTACATAAGAAAAATTACAGTTCCAAAAACATTCGAAATTACAGTTAAAATTTACAGTTCAAAAAATAATTATAATTACAGTTGAACTTACAGTTAAATTACGAATTATAATTACAGTTGGACTTATAGCCCAATATGAAATACTAATCACCAGTTAACAATTTTACTAAAATATCAAACTTTACAAGTTACAGTTCAAACTTAAAATTACAGTTCCAAACACACTCGCGATTACGGTGAAAATTTACATTTCTTAAAAGTTATAATTACATTTCGATATACAGTTCAAAAAACTAATTAAAATTACAGTTGGACTTACAGTTGGTTTACAGAACAACATGAATTTCAAATCATTAGTTAACAATTTTACTAAAACATCTAACTTTACAGGTTACAGTTCAAACTTAAAATTGCAGTTCCAAAAATATTTAAAATTTCATTTAAAAGATACAATTCCAAAAAGAATTAGAATTACATTGACTTACGGTTCAAAAACACTTATAATTAAAGTTGGACTTACAGTTGGTTTACAGCCCAGCATCAAATTGTTAACAATTTTACAACAAATATCGAACTTTACAAGTTATAGTTCCAAAATACAAAATACCTAATAGGTTCGATAAAGATTTACAGTTCAAAAATACATCATAATTACAGTTCTAAAAAAATGTTATAGAATCAGATATAAAGTATACAGTTCCAACAAGAATTATAATTACAGTTGGACTTAAGGTTCAAAAAAGACTTATAATAATAGGTGGATTTATAGTTGGTTTACAGCCCAACATGAAATCCAAAATCATCAGTTAACAGGTTACAGTTCCAAAATACATAATATATAATAGGTTCAATAAAGATTTATAGTTCAAAAATACATCGTAATTACAGTTCCCAAAAACACTTTATAGAATCAGATAAAAAATCATACAACACCTCAAAACTGCATTAATTAGAAAATAAAGCAGGATAAAAAGACTTACAGCTGTTTCTGAAGCCATGAGGATAAGAAGATTTACAATGAGCAAGGGCGGACACCCGAAACCTGTTTCGAAGTTGCCGGCGTTAGAGCGACGACGACTCTCGCTATCCTAATGAATGCTGCAAGAAGTAGTGTAGGAGATGATTAATGACGCCAGAAGAGGTGGGAACCTACCTCCATTAGACAATAACGAAGCTAACCGTCGGTCGTCGATTCATTTTCCGGCTATGAAGCTACTCCAGCGGCCGACTAGCTTTAGGGCGGAGCGAAACGCCAAAATTTGGAAAAGAAGCGAAGAAGCTGGAAAGGGAAAGGAAAAATAACCGGGCCCCTTTTTATTTAAGAACGCTATTATTGTACACTTAACATACACAAAATTTTCTCGGGATGGAGAGAGAGAGAGACCTTGGATTTGTAGGTAAAAATGTACATTTTTTTTCTTACAAAATAAAAATATAAATATTTATTCATATTTTTTACGCCCATTCTAAGCACACATTTGTATATGTTTTAAATAAAAGTTGTAAAAATACAATTGCATTATAATAATATATTAAAATTGCTTTGAAAATTAAAAAAGTTGTATTTTCAGATACAACTGTATTGTTGCAGAAAAGTACAATACCCCTACAAGCTCATATGCGGGCGCAACCCGCACATATGCGGGCGCAACCCGCACATATGCGGGCGCAACCCGCTCATATGCGGGCACAACCCGCTCATATGCGGGCGCGACCCGCTCATAGGCAGGTGCAACCCCCTCATAGGCAGGTGCAACCCGCTCATATGCAGGCGCAACCCCCTCGAAGCGGGCACAACCAGCTAAGAGTCAGCGGGCATGGGCGAAGCCCGTGCGGAACTGCTCGTGTGTGTGTGTGTGTGTATATACATACACACGAGTGAAACAACACAGGCCTCCGGTTCTATGTGAGTGCAACAACGTGGGCGACATATATAGCATGGGCGGTGACATTTGTCATGGGCGCTGACTCTCTCTCTCTCTCTCTCTCGTCGGGGGGGGGGAGGCATTTGTCGTGCTCGCGGACTCTTAGCGGGCTTTGCCCGCATTCGAGTGGGCTGCACCCGCATTCGAGCGGGCTACACCCTCATATGAGCGGGTTGCACCCGCATATCAGCGGGCTGCGCCAGCATATCAGCGGGCTGCACCCGCATATCAGCGGGCTGCGCCCGCATATGGATGGGTTGCGCCCGCCTATGAGCGTACTGCGCCCTCATGTGAGCACTGACTTTTATTAAAAACATATAGATATGAGTACTTGAAATGACTGCAAAAAAATATGAATCAATATTCATATTTTCATTTTGTAAAAAGAATTATATTTTTACCTAAATAATCAATTTCTCTCTAGCGCTCTCTCTCTCCATATCTCTATTCCTATCTCTCTCTTATGTAGGTATAGGAGAGCTATAAAGATTTTTTTTCTCTCTCTCTCTCTCTCTCTTCTCCTCCCTCTTTCTTTGTCTCTCTCCATTGTAAGGATGAGATCAAAAGCATGTCTCATTTTGGCTAAGATTTTTTTACCACTCCAAACTACTTCCTTATAGTAGTTATACACATACACACACACACACACACGAGTGACAAGGGCACGGGGGCCCCTTGTACAGGTGGCGACATTCGGCAGAGGCGGCGACATTCGGCGGGGGCGACATTCGGCAGGGGTGGCGACATTCGGCGGGGCGACATTCGGCAGGGGAGGCGACATTTGGCGGGGGCGACATTCGGCAGGGGTGGCGACTTTCTGCGAGGGCGATCTATATTTATATCAATATATATAAAACTTTATTTAATTTTGTTCATCAAAAACTATATGGTGTGATTGTTATCATCTTCGGTTGACATAGTGGAGACCAGAGTTCAATTCTCACCATTGACAAAATTTTCGAGATTAAAAACGGGTCATATGACACTCATTTTTCAATAAATTTAGGGGTAAAATCATAATTTGATGTTGTAGGGTACTTTACACCTTCATAGTTTTAGGTCACCCCTTAGTAGGTTTTGGAGACCTATGAAAAAGTGGAGAGAGAGGGAGCGGTTTGATCCGACTGCTGATGAAATATCATGTCAGATTCAACGGCCGTAATCATTTCAACGGCTTAAAAATTCATGGGTTTGATATTTCTTTATATATATATATATATATATATATATATATCTTTAACTACATTAAAGAAGTAGTTTGGAGTTGTAGAATTATTCTTAGTCATCCAATATGTGACAAGCTTTTGATTTCAGCCATCAAATGAAGAGAGAAAAAGAAAGAGAGAAGAGATAGGGGAGAGGGAATCTTTATAGCCCTCACATACCTACATTTAGGGATAAGAGCGAGAGAGGGAGAGAAGAGAAATTGATTTTTTAGGTAAAAATTTACATTTGTTACAAAATAAAATTAGGAATATTGATTCATATTTTTTACGGTCATTTTAAGTACTAATATGTATTGTTTTGAATAAAAAGTAAGTTCTCATATGTGGGCGCAACCCGCTTATAGGCGTGTACATCCCACTTATAGGTGGGCACAACCTGCTCATATGCAGACACAGCCCGCTCGAATGCTGGTGCAGCCTGTTCGAATGCGGGCGACGCCCGCTAAGAGTCAGAGAGCACGGGCAAAGCCAGTGCGGAGCTGCTCGTGTGTGTGTGTGTGTGTGTGTGTGTATATATATATCTTTAACTATATTAAAGAAGTAGTTTGGAGTGGTAGAATTAATCTTAGCCATCCAATATGTGACAAGCTTTTGATCTCAGCCATCCAATGAAGAGAGAGAAAGAGAGAATAGAGGGGTAGAGAGGGAGAGGGAATCTTTATAGCGCTCATATACGTACATTTAGGGATTTGAGGGAGAGGGGGAGAGAAGAGAAAGGGAGAGAGAAATTGATTTTTTAGGAAAGAAATTACATTTTTTTACAACATAAAAATATGAATATTGATACTTATTTTTTACGGTTATTTTAAGTACTCATATGTATATGTTTTGAATAAAAGGTAAGTGCTCATAAGCGGACGCTTCCCGCTTATAGGCGGGCGCAACCCCCTCGAATGCGGGTGAAGCTCGCTAAGAGTCAGCGAGCACGGGCGAAGCCCGTGCAGAGCTGCTCGTATAGGTGTATATATATATTTATATATATTTATATATTGGTGTAATGAGGTAGACTTTCAAATGAATCGTGACCGTCGATCATCATATTTCTCTCCCTCACCCAATAATAATAAAGAGTGATGTTATGTGCAACCCATTTTTCGCTATGTGCAAACATGAAAAAGAAAAGAAAAGAGTATTTTATTGAATGCTAAGAAACTTTAGGTGCAGACCTGTTCTCAAATACATCAACTTTACTCACATAATAATTCTTGTGAGATCACGAATCATGAGAGGCAGTGGCGGAGCCAGGAATATTGGAGCGCGGGGGCACAAGACTCTTAAAATATGAGAAAAATAACAAATAAAAAATTGCTCAATAAAAAAACATTCATTATAAAATAAAACTAACATTAGTACATGAAAAATTCATAAAAATACCTTAAACATTCTTTTCCTTGTTTTTTGAAGGAAGGATACATATTCTAAATTTCATTTTTTTGAAACTCTTGCAAAACATCTTCATCATCAATTGTATCAAACACTTCCTTCTCAATATAAGTAACCAAACAATCATTCAACCATTCATTTCCTAATCTGTTGCGAAGATCTTCTTTAATCAAGCCCATTGCAGAAAATAATCTTTCAACTGTAGCCGTTGCAACTGGTAATGTTAAACACAATGTCACTAGTAAATAAACTTCAGGATAACTCATGTCCTTCTTATGATTAACCATTTTTTGAGCAAGTTCACTAAGTCCATTTAAATCACGAAAATCTTCATGAGTTGAGACATCATAAAACCAATTTATTAGCTGACTGTCAAACATTAAAAGAGTTCTTTCATTAAACTCTACCGGATAAAAATGAGTCAACTCAATTAATTTATCCTTATTGAAACCAACAAATGAATCTTGAGGATTGAAGCAAGCCATGTTTGAAATCAACTGAATATTGTCATTATCAAAACGATCATTCAGCTCTTGGTATTGAGAGTCAATCACTGTGAAAAGCAGTTCAACCTTATAAAAATGTAGATTAGACCTCTTTTGAACCCCTCGTTTGCTTCTTGCAGGATGCAAGTAATTATCTTCATCTTTGGAATCTCTATTTCATATTTTTCACAAAACATAGGCGTTTCAGTGATCAATTGTACAAAAGCACTATCAGTTCTTAGGTCTTGAAGTCTCTTCTTTGTAATATTAACAAAACGCATGGCATTTAATAGGTCTTGATCTTTTCTTTGCAAAGCTTGAGATAACTCAAATGTAATCCCCAGTATTGCCTTCATCATATGCAATGTAAAAGCAAACTCAAAGCAATCTATCTCCTTCAAAACATTATAAGCTCTAGTGCTAGTTTCTCCAAATGAAGTGTCTTCGTTTAGAACATTAAGTAAAGCTTCGATAGAAGGAAATAATGAAATGATACTGAGAATTGTACCATAATGTGAATTCCAACGGGTGTCTCCATGTCGCTTTAAATTCTGTTCTTGATTTAACCCACGTCCTGTCTCAATTGAACCTAAAGCAATGCCTTCATGTATTTTCATAGCTTGTGTTTCTCGAAGAATTGCTTGTCTTTTACATGAAGAACTAACTACATTAGTTAAAATGTGCAGAAAATCAAAAAAAGTATTCATCTTCTTGTGTCCTTTTGCAACTTTAATCAGTGCTAGTTAAAGCTGATGAGCAAAACAGTGAACATAATAAGCAGATTTATTCTCTGCCAATATCAAACTTTTAAGTCCATTAAAACGTCCACTCATATTGCTCGCACCATCATAACCCTGACCACGAATCTTTGATAAACTCAAACCATATGTAGCAAATAGTGAATCAATCGCCTGTTTAAGTGATAGAGCAGTAGTATTTGATACATAAACCATAGCCAAGAATCTTTCAATTACAAAACCATTCTTATTTACATATCGCAGGACAACACTCATTTGCTCTTTAGTTGAAATATCCCGAGCCTCGTCAACCAACAAAGAGAAAAATGAATCTCCAATATCTTTGATTATTGCCTTTGTTGTTAAACTTGTCATTACATTGCATATTTGTTTTTGAATTTCAGGAGACATCATTTTTGCATTTTCAGGAGCATTGAGCAAAACAACCCTTTTAATTTCATCATTGGAAAGTGAATGAAACTTTAGTAATTCTAGGAAATTTGCTCTGTTCAACGATTCATCACTTTCATCATGCCCACGAAAAGCTAACCCTTGTCTTAGAAGAAATCTGATACATGATACACTGGCACTTAATCTTATACGGTAGTCAATTTCATTTTGCACATTTCTCTTTTCAAAAGCTATATCTATATGTTTTTTTCGATTCATTAAATCTTTGCATGCTACCTTACATTTGTTATGCACACTCAAATTATCTCCAATGTGCATACTCAAACGTTCTTTCTTCTTCCAATTTGAAAAACCACATTGAACAAATGCTTCATGACCACCACCTGTATCTCCAAACTCAAAAGCAAAAAGATAACAAAACAAACAGAAAACTGCGTTTTTGCTTCACTATATTCCAACCATTGAGCATAAATTTTTTTTGTATACCATTTTGCACAAAATCTACGAGCTTTGTCTTGAGTTGTAGTCTTAGTAGCAGGATACTCTTTGAGAATTGGTTGGTTTGGGCCTTTAATCAAATATGATCTTCGAATATTTTCTCTCTCAAAAGAGTCTTTAGAGATATTGTAAAGCGGAGGCCTTAAACCTGGATCAGATATTGGAGTTGAAGTTGGAGTTGGATTTGGTGTTGGAGTTGGAGTTGGAGTTGGAGTGCACTCAAACTCTCTTTGCCGTTTAGTTCGTACAATGAACTTATCCATTTTCCTATATGATAAGAAAAATTAAAAGACTGAGAAATTAGAGGGCAAAACCTTCATCCCTCTGTTCTGTCGAGGCTCTGTCCAGCGGTTCAGCCGTCCAGGATGCGGCACTCGACAGGCGGGCGGCGGCAGTGATCTGGGCGGAAGACGGCCGGCGAATCACGATTCGCGAAATGTTGGAAGTGGGAGCGTCGAAGTGGGAATCGCGCGGCGTTAGGGTTTCCAGGGGTTAGACTTGCGATTTTGAGGCTAGACATTATTAGGCGCCATGCGGTTTCGGTTCACCTGAACTAGACCAGAAAATGCATGGGGGCACGGGCCCCCGCAGGTCCTACTGTAGCTCCGCCGATGATGAGAGGTGAAGTCTCTATCGATACGCCTTCTCAGAAGAGTCTCAAACGGTATTTTTTTATTTGAAAATCCAACAATTTTCTAAATTAATTCTAAATTTTAACTCACTTATTAATAGTAATTTTTTTATATATTATTAAACTTATTAGCAACATTAATTTTAAAATAATTCTTGTTTTTCCCTCAATTGATCAAATCTCGTAAGTGCTAATATTTTTTTTATAATGGTTAACATATTACAAAAAATATTTCAAATAAATTTTTTATGAAATATAGTTAAACGTAACAACATAATTTATACTCACATTCAAAATATCAAAATAAAAATAAAAATAAATTGTTACTCAAAATAAAAGTAGGACGCATATAGCTCCTTCAATATGTCAGAACGCAGATCATGGAGCTACAACACCGGCATCAGCTCCGCCGTTCTTGGTTTATATATTTTCATTCCTTTCATCTCCTCCCCGAGGTCGCTTGTTTCAGCTTCACTCGTTGACGGCGGTTGTAGGAGTCATCAAAGTCTCTCGCATCAAGATCGTCGCAGGAAAAGCGAACGGTGTGGGAGCCAGTGAAGGCGGGCTTCCCCAGACTGTTTCGTAGTTTTTGAGCTGCAAATAAAGTAGAAATCACACGGTAAAAGTGGATCATTAAATTTCGAGGAAAGCCGAGGAAGATGATAGAATATTTGGCGACTCCCGACGAGCTTTTTTTTTCGATTGCTTCAAGTTGGTTTGCACCTAATAATTTGATTTGCACTTAAATTTTTTTGATTTGCACATCACAGTGATTTGCAAATAGCCAAACTTGATTTGCACATATAATTACTCATAATAAAAACCTATTTCGAAATCTCTTTCTCCTCCATACCCCGCATTCACTCCTACCCCTCCCGCAATCTCCCCGTGTCAACTTCCTCCCCGGTTCTAATCCAGCAAAAAACCACCCTTGTTCCTTCTTATCCCGCCACGAAGCCCCTCTCCCGGAGTTGAACTTCCTCGCCATCCTCATCGACAGTTCCTCTATCGCGTCTGCACGGGAGTACTATCGCGGTTGCACGGCCCCCGTGCACTGTCACTGGTCTTGTCCTATCATCTACATATGCGAAGAAGACAACAGTTCTTCCCATCCGATTGACATCGGACCATTGTGAATGTATCTGAGTATTTATTGTAATCTGATAAGGCCAGTCTCCTCTACCTGTCCCCATTACATATTTTTATTATTATATTCTTATTTCTATGGAGTGTTGGAGCCACAAGAATGGAGAGGGAATTTATTTTCATAATAAATAAAAAAACAATTTGTTTGACCTGCAGAAGAGGGGAACAATGAGGTGATATGAGGTGATGTTCTGTGGACTTGTTGCCCTACCACCGTCCCAGCATCAACATTTTGTTTCTGTATATTTATTTAGGTGATTTATATAAGCAGCCTTTGTTTGGCTGTTGGCAGCCCCCATTTCTATTAGTTATAACGCGCCTTTTGAAAATATGCATTATACATGCATATTTAGGAAAAGTGTTCAACACGAAAGTTGTAGATCTCGATGAGATCTACAACTTTCGTGTTGAACACTTTTCCTAAATATGCACGCACAATGCCCTAAAATCGCCCTGATCGTAATTGTAGCAAATTTTTGACGCGCCTTTTGAAAATCCGCTTTGTACATGCATTTTTAGGAAACGTGTTCAACACGAAAATTGTAGATCTCGATGAGATCTACAATTTTCGTGTTGAACACTTTTCCTAAATATGCATGTATAATGCATATTTTCAAAAGGCGTGTTATAACTCATAGAAATGGGGGCTGCCAACAGCCAAACAAAGGCTGCTTATATAAATTCCCTTTATTTATTATACGGGATAAGTAGGTCTAGGAAAGTTCAATTATCAAGAAAAAAATATATATATATATATATCCCATGCTGTGTATTTAAAAAAAGAAGATGAAATTATTTAAGAATATATAAGTTAATCACAAGTTCATATTGGAAATAATAAAGTGAGGTTCTTTAAATAGAAGATGAAATTATTTAAGAATATATAAGTTAATCACAAGTTCATATTGGAAATAATAAAGTGAGGTTCTTGTTCTAGCTGAGCCACTCCATTATATATATATATATATATATACACACACACACACACACACACGAGTGACAGGCACGGGCCTCCGGCCCTATGCAAGGCGACATTCGTCGTGGGTTGGGGGGGGGGGGGGGGGGGGGGGGGGGGGGGGGGGGGGACATTCGTCGTGGGGGCGCCATATTATTGAAATTGGAAATGTGATGTGTGAATTGGGCTGACAATGAACAATGTGAGGAATTACTGTATTGATTCCTTTTATAGAATGCCTAAAAAATCACCTGATGCATTCTTCCGTTATTATGGAGAACACAAAAGAAAGAAATGTTTGTATGAAACCTAATAAATTGTAGTCAAAAGGAACACCTCACTTGAGAAAATTGATTTCAAACATAATAAATTAGTAGCTTCAGTATTTTGATATAAGAACATAAAGGAACACCTCACTTGAGAATATAATGCATCAAACTCTTCCATAAATAAAATAGATCTGCAAGGGGAAGAAGGCATGAGCATAAATCATAGAAGAGATCTCAAAAACTGCAGGAATTCCAACTTAAAGTTAATAGAAACACCAACCTCAAGTTTTTAATTCTTGGATCATAACCATATTCAACTTCATGACTGAATCTAGCACATTGAAAATAAAATTTGGATCATCGTCATCCTCTATTTCTGATTTTTGCTCAGTTTCAAGAAGAATTCGTATAGGGTGGCGATATTTGTCGTGGGGGGTGGCGGTATTATTCACGGATACGTTGGAAAAAGAAGAGACGATGTGCGAGAGAGGCGGAAACTAATCGAAGAATGAAGATGGTGAAAGGATTAGATTTGAGGTGGTCATAGATTTCTGCGATCAATTGGGTCAGACACGTGTAGCATATCATGAAATACATTGAAGATAGCGAAATATGGAAGCAAATTATTCATACCGGTGAATGATAACCCAACAAAAAAGAGCATTACATGAGCATTACAATACCAATCAAGAGCAGGATATTTCAATATAGGTGCAATGGATTCCATCTGAAGGCAAACCCCAACAATAACAGCCTTACATTTTTGTGGAAATGCGTTTAAGAACTTAACCTGCTAATTGCAACAAATATCAATCTAATCAAAGCATATCATACCTCCACAAACTCCAAAATGGAGAAGCCCTCTTCCAAAATCAAGCGAACATATCCTCCCAAACATCATACAGCATAACACCGGCTAAGAAAATCAAGAACAACATCTGCTATAGCATATTTCAATTATATAAAAGCAAGTATCTTAGCTAGCTGTGTTTAAACTTAAACTTTAATTGCAACAAATATCAATATAATCACAGCATAACATGAATCATACCTCCACAAACTTCTAAATGGAGAAGCCCTCTTCTAAATGGAGAAGCCTGCTTCGTGTGGTGGCTGTAGTTTTTACATAATGCTAGGAGAAGAAAAAACTATGCAAATTTGTACATAGAACACACATAGAACACACAACACATACACGTATATGTGGAATCTTTGAAGGCGGCTTTGGAAGATTTAAAAATATATAAATATATTTTATAATTCATTTTACCACTTTGAATGATATAAATTGACCATAGCAGTAAATTACCTCAGATTTTTTAGATTTCTCGTCTGCCATGGCTCTCTAAAGGTTCACCCAGGCCTGAATCTTTGCTTCTTCTCTTTGATAAAATAGAGAACCGTGGAGAAGTAAATGAAAGAAAATGATGTTAATACAATCAAAATTCATCTCAGGAACTCATAAGATGGAAGACATCTAAAATGAAATCAAGAAATAGTTGTCATGTGATTTATTATGAACATTCATACGATATAATTATTATATAATACTACAAAGCCAAGAATACGTGGATCATTTTAGTAAATATTGGATTTTATACCCCCTGGGTTTGTTTATCCGATCAATATTGGATGTGAATGTATCATAACACAATCACGTGGTGACCGAGTGATGAAAAAAATGATGACAGAAATGAGCAGTGGGTGAAAATGTAGGAAATGAATTAAATTATCTCATTCAGACAATAAATCAAACACATTAAATGCATAGTTCAATGGCTAAGTAAAAAGAGGGCAAAGACTTTAGGGAGTTTACCTTCTCCAGAGTACATAATTAATGAAATTGGGGGAAAATCTGATTGAAATATATGAGGAAGATAAATTGATATTAGTAAATACAAAAAATGAACAAATTTTTTCCAGAAGCCGAAGGAGAAATGGCGTAGTAGTCGGCGGTACCTCTTGGTGAGGTGTTCAACCTCCTTTGGCGTGGTGAGGAGAAGAACGACCCAAAACTGCAGCAGTGATGATGAGAAGATTGCCCTGTAGCAGAGATGGCTTGTGTAGATGGCTTAACACTTAGTAGCATGTTCAGCAACGGGTATAAAAAAATTTCATTTTTATTTTGTAGATGGAGGACGATGTTGGAGTCGGGGAAGATACCTGGAGGAGTTGCTGTTTCACGGGATGGAAATGTCGGTGGTGGAGGGCGACGATGGCGTAGTTGCTGGAGCGGCCCTTTGTGAGGCGTTGATGACGGAGTCGGCGAGCTTTGCTCCCTGATAAAAGGATTAATTTAATCTTCCTAACCAAGACCTGATGGAAATGGCGTAGACGGAGGACGATGTTGGACTCGAGGAAGATACCTGGAGGAGTTGCTGTTTCACAGGATGGAAATGTCGGAGGTGGAGGGCGATGTTGGAGTCGACGATGGCGTAGTTGCTGGAGCGGCCCTTTGTGAGGCGTTGATGACAGAGTCGGCGAGCTTTGCTTGCGGGTGGAGGGGATGTGCGTCGGTGGCTGCTGTGGAGTTGCCGTCGCTGGGGAGGGAGTAGAGGAGGCGCCGCTCGGGGAGTAGAGGGTTGATGGAGTAGGGGAGCGCAGAGGAGCCGCCCTTTGTGAGAGATCGGGGAGGGAAGGGTTTGCGGTAGTTTAGGTTTGCCGTGGTTTTTTTGAAGGCGTGAGGAGGATTGTTTATAGGAGCCGTAGATCATTTCAATGAAGGGTTCTGATTGCTCTAGTGATATTTTAATTTATGACTTTTTAAAGTCATTCATATTTCTTTTTATAATAGTATAAATATATATATATATATATAATCATCATAACAGTTTAAAATCTTTGTTAAGATTGTGTTTTCTCTTAATTAATTGCGTTTTCAAGTAGTTTGTGTTAGTTTAGGATAGCGATTGCAATGATTTTTTTTTTATGTTTAATTTAGGTAGAAATGTGGTTTCAGTGCCCTAATTCTATTCCTTTTTTTAAATTAAATCAGTTAATTTTTATGTGTAAAATTTAAGTCCCTAAACTATATAAAGTAATTGATTTCAGACCATAAACTCTTAATTCTGTTAAATCTAAGGAAAAAGGTAAAATTCGGATTTTAAAAAAAAACCACAAAGTAGAATAAAAAAGGCAAAATATACATTTCAGTCCTCAACCTTTAGTCGCTTTAATATTTCAGTTCCCGATCTTTTATTTTGAACAAATCAGTCCCCAACTTTTCATACTTTTTTATTTCAGTCCTAAACTTAACCATTAAAGTTAACAGAAATATTGGGGGAAAAGGGCCTTCGCTTTTTTCGGTTCAACCAGAAAACGAGAGTCGATTTCACACTTCTCTCACACGACTGCTCGATGCCGACTACTCCACGGTGACTACTCCGGCGATGACTCCACGACAACTGCTCTGGCGACGACTCCACGTAGACTACTCCACGATTCGAGGCGGTTCTACCACCGGGGAGGCTTTTCCATCGGTGAGTCACTGCAAGGAGCCTTTTTAATATGTTTATTTCAACGTTTTATCAGCGATTTAGGATTTTGAGTGTTTTAAGCATTTTCCATATCGCTGCAGGGAGGCTTTAAATTTTTTTTCCTGTCTTCATTAAGTTCCGAGTGTTCTTCTCAAGTTTCGATTTTTGGCAAAAGTTCAGCTTTTACAATTTTAATAATCATTTCCTCAAACAATATTCGTTAACTTTAATGGTTTAACCCTCTTGCTGTTTAGTTTAGGACTGAAATGAAAAATCATGAAAGGTTAGGGACTGAAATGTTAAAGGAGCTAAAGGTTAGGTACTGAAATGGTTATTTTGCCAATAAAAAAGGAATTAAATATGAAATTCTCAATGTTAATCAGTTATTTTCAAAGTAGCACAATTATTTTTAAAATAGCACAAAATGTTCATATGAAATAAAATTAAAAATCGGTTAATGCAAAATGTTCATATGTCATGTTTAAATATGAGATTCTCTATGTTAAGTGGTATGTTTAAATATGAATATTTTTCTTAAACTCGCCAATCAATTACTGAATCTTCACCAATATAATTGAATTTCTTCAACTCAACAATATATTACTGAATATTCACTGTAACTATGCAAATTTTTAAGAAAATTGATGGAAAGAAATGTTACCACAAAATGTTATCAAATGTTCATACCACTCATATCTGAGTAACAAAAATAGTTCAGATTTACAACAAATACGTCAAAAATATCATCGTGACAAAATGTTCATATACGAAGCAACGACAATTGCAATACAAAATTCAGCTCTTCCAAAATGGCAAACACATCTAAAGAGAAGAGAAAATTCAAGTATTAGTTTATCTTGTGTTTATGAGCATATAAATAATAATTGGAGCATACCGAATTTCAAAGTTTCTTGCAACTCTTTTTATTATGCCTGATTACACCATATTTAGAACATGTAATTGTGACATGCTTTCGGCTCATCCTTGTTGTGCACTGCTCTTCATTTACATCCACATTTCTTTTCTTTTTTGATTTACTAGGGGCTCGTCGTCGAGTAGATGGTAGAATTTGAGTGGTTGATATAGTTGGCCATTAATTAGACCAATTGCTTGGAAGTATACTATGATTATAACAAGACATATGTTGAGTTTTTGAAGCACTCAGGTATATATACAGACTTGTCTATATTTAAGTAATGCCTGCAACTTACAGTATAATGACAAGAAATACTAATATCTCTCCATTTCCCACATGAAGAAAAATTATTATCCAAAGAAACTACAAACTCTGTAAGCTATTTTGCAATTTTTTGGTTCACATCACCGACTTGTTTCTCCACCCTACTTCTTATGTTAGCCAATTTACTCATCAAATAAACACGAATGTATTCAATCATTGTTAGTACGGTTGAATGCCTCCAACATATTATTTACTATCACATCACAAATTGTATGTTTACTAAAAGTAATGCTTACACCATAACTATTTATCTATAGCATAAAAGATGAACATATGCTTTATCAGAAATAGATTCAATCTCATTCATCACCCTTACGGGCCTTACCCACTCCACCTCATATGTTGCGTTGGAAGCTTTCCATAACAAGCATTTCAAAGTTTTGCTAGGATATTTTTTTTCTAAAATATTGTTGTAAAGATGTACACAAAATTGATGATCAATACCAAACAACGATTCTTTAAATGTTTTGAATCAGTAAAAGCGATATGTACCAAGGTTTTCAGAATTGGATCGACCGGTCAATGAACTGGATGAACGAAAGGTTCAAGGTCTGATCGGTCGAACCGGTTCGACCGGGTTGAACCGTAAATACATACAAACTATTAAAATATTTAAAATAATATTAATCTAATGATAAAATAAATTTTAATACATTATTATATTTTTCATATGCATCAAAAAAATATTTCAATATTATCGTGTACCTTTACATACTCTAATTTATATTCATATATCGATTCTACCTCAATTAAAATATTATACTATACATAAATTAATAATTTTTACTTGATTTTTTATAATTCATATTATATTAAAATTCATGTAAATAAAAATGCAGCAACCATATGTGAATATGCATAAATATATATTAAATTATTGTCATAAAAAAATTAAATAATTTATTAACTATTATATATATATACTCACACACACGCCATATATATATTATACACTCGAGCTTTTTTAAGGCTAAAAAAGCTCTAGTGTATTACACACAATCGAGCCCCGGCGAGTCTTCTGCCCCAACCTCGATCGAGCCCCGACGAGTCTTCCCCAGCGATTCGAGTCGGCGAGACTTCCACCCCAACCTAGATCGATCTCTAGCGAGTCTGCCACAGCGATTCTAGCCGCCGAGTCTTCTGCCCCAACCTCGATCGAGCCACGGCGAGTCTTCCCCAGCGATTCGAGCCGGCGAGTCTTCCTCCCCAACCTAGATCGAGCCCCGGCGAGTCTTCCCCAGCGATTCGAGCCGGCGAGTCTTCCGCCCCAACCTAGATCGAGTCCCGGCGAGTCTTCCCCAGCGATTCGAGCCGGCGAGTCTTCCTCCCCAACCTAGATCCAGCCCCGGCGAGTCTTCCCCAGTGATTCGAGCTGGCGAGTCTTCCGCCCGGCGATTCTTCTGCCCCTGACACTCTTCCGCTCCGACGATTCTTCTGCCACAGCAAAGATCTCCACCATCCGCGTCTTCTGCACCTTTGCTCTCTCTCTCGAGGACGGTAATAGTTTTTCTTTGTTTAGGTTTTTTTGGATTGGGGATTTCTTAGTGAATGTTGCGAGCTATACCTTTCTGTTTAGGGTATCTATAATCAGTATGAATGTTGTTGGAATACGTGTGTGTGGCTACCTATAATCAGTGTGTGTACACGTTTTTCCTGCAGAAAACACCCACTAGGACATATTTGAAATGTAATTTCCAGTCAATTGACACTCTGCAGGAAAATAGATTTCAAGTGATTATAATATTATTTATCAACCCAGAATATTGTTAGTGATTTAGATGTTTTTATCTTTAGTTATTCATACTCTGCAATTGATTTTATTATTTGATTCAGGTTTTTCTCAATGACATCTGATTCATCAAATTCTGAAAGTATGAATGTTGTTCAAGCTGAAACAAATACAGATTCCAATGAGGCCAGTGTTTAAGAACCATATGTTAGTTTGGTGTTTGAAACTGTTGATGAAGCATATTGGTTTTATAATAGTTATGCTCTTATTTTAGGATTTGGAATTAAGAAAGGTTCAACTGCTAAGTCATTTACTTCAGGAGATGTTATTGGCCGAAGGTTTGAATGTAATAAGTCTGGCTTAAAACCTGCTATAGACTGAGAAGGATCTTCAAGGAGAGCACATCGATTGACTAAAGTTAATTGCAAGGCTAAATTAGATATTCATAAGAATAAGGACGATAAATGGGTTGTCACTGGATTTATAAAGGAGCACAATCATGAGTTAGACACTCCAAGCAAAGCTAAGGGACATTGCTCACATAATGTACTTCACAAAGATAAGGAAGTTAAACAGTTAATGGATCAACTATATAGTGCTGGAATGGGTCCTGTTAAGATCGCAAGGATTTTAAATGAAACAAGTAGTAATAGCTCAGTATCAGCAAAACAAGTTTCAATGCATTTGACTGAACACCGAAAGAATAATATAGGGAATGAAGGTGCCTCCGTGTTTGCATATTTAAAGAAACAACAACAGTTAGATCCAAATTTCTACTTTGACATAGAGTTGGATTCTAATTTAGTCCTTAGTTTTTTTTGGGCAAATTCGAGGTCAAGATATGATTTTTTGACATTTGGGGATGTGGTTGTGTTTGATGTTACTTATAAAACATATAAATTTATGATGCCATTTGCACATTTTATAGGTGTAAATCATCATAGACAGTCAATTTTATTTGGTTGTGCTTTATTAGCAGATGAGACAGAAGAAACCTTCTATTGATTGTTCAATCAGTGGTTAAAATGTATGTTTGACAAAGCTCCTAAAGTTATATTTACCGGTATGGATGGAAAAATGTACAATGCAATTAAAAGAGTCTTTCCGCACACGCGCCATAGATTTTGCTCATGGCATATAGGAAAACACCTTGTAGAGCATGTTTTCGAAATCCGAGATATTCATGGGGATTTCAAGATAGATTATTATGAATGGTTTAATAGCAAGGATGTGAGCACAAGTGAACTGAGATGGAAAGTGTTTACTCAAAAGTACAACATTCAAGGTAATAGTTGGTTGTCAAAGATGTGGCATCGAAGACAACATTGGGTTCCAGCTTTGTAAAAAAATCATTTTGTTGCTGGAATGACGTCAAGCGGTCGTAGTGAAAGCATCAATGCATTTTTGATGGTTTTGTAAATTCAAAAACCCAATTATTGGAATTTATAACTCAATACGGGAAGGCATTGTATTCACTCCATCAGGCAGAAGAGCAAGAAGATTTCAATACCTTGAATTCAATTGCTAATGTGTTGACAAGCTATGCACTTGAAAGATTTGCCGCACAATTTTATACCAAAAATATGCTTAAGCTTTTTCAACAAGAATTTAAGCATAGTTTAGAATGTTGGTATGAGGAAGTAAATATAATTGGTACCATTACAACATTTAGAGTTGGCCTTTCTTGTGAGGATGTAAGCAATTGGTGCAATGTCATGTATGATGATTGCAATATAAAAATAATTTATGAATGTGCTAAATTTGAGACAGATGGATTTGTATGCAAACACATTCTGCATATAATGATTGCTAAGAAGTATTTACAAAGTATTCCTGATCTATATATATTGAAGAGATGGTCTATTTCTGCTAGAAGTCAATCGAACCATGACAAATTGGTTCACAATAGTAATATTATGACACCCATGATGAAATGGAAGCTAACTAATACCCAAACAACTATTTTTAATCATGCTAGTGCATCCAAAGAAGCATATGAACTTGTTGACAACATTAAATGGATTGTTGGAGAATATAAAGAATTCACTCATTTACTCAGAACCTTCAAGTATTGCGAGCCAAGTTGGATCAACTCCAATTTTTCCAAGTTCATATGCTATTTCTATTCGAGATCCGACTACTGTGAAAACTAAAGGAAGACCAAAAATTGCATCAA
The DNA here is from genome assembly GCA_033032865.1 of Dactylorhiza incarnata. Classification (NCBI taxonomy): domain Eukaryota; kingdom Viridiplantae; phylum Streptophyta; class Magnoliopsida; order Asparagales; family Orchidaceae; genus Dactylorhiza; species Dactylorhiza incarnata. Next base: position 3,169,763 of record JAWHQI010000067.1, read on the forward strand.
GAATTGAATCGGGTATAGAGAGTACCTCTCAAGCACAAGTAAAAAAAAGGACTTGTGGCACATGTGGCGGGAAAGGGCACTACTCAACAACATGTCCCCAAAAAGATCAAGTAATTTCTATACTTTTTTTATTTTCTTTTACTTAAAACTATATTGATGACTATATTTAATTTTTGTAGGTGTTCGAATCATAAAAGTTGACATTGGAATATTGTTGGTGTACTTCAATTCGGCTTTGGAATATTGTTGGTGTGCTTGAAACCGGGAATGAAATACTGTTGGTGTGCTTCAAGCCTGCATTGGAGTATTTGGTTTTGAGTTGACAGATTTTGTTGTTATATTGTTAAATGATTTTGTTTTTTTAAGTAAATTTGGAGGTTCATTGTTTATTCCAGCATGAGTATTTAGTTTATTGTTTTTTCCTTACAGTATTTATTGTTCGAATTTGTTTACCAATCTATTATATGGACAATTTTACCTAAAAAGTCCATAAAACAAAAAAATATAAGTTCAAGCTTTTTTAGCTTTAAAAAAGCTTGAGCTTATATCTTCCAATCCCATATATATATATATATATATATATATATCTATATATATAATATGTAGATTTTATTTCTATATATTTTTATACATAAAAATTATAATTTTGGTTTATGAATTGTTAGCTCAGAAGAAAACATAAGATGTTGCTAGCATACTGGTATGCATAATTATATTTATATGTGAGGTCGCTGGTTTAAATTGAAAGTGCATAGTGTGCCTCTGAGAATACTCTAGAGGGGGAGGGGGGGGGGGGGGGGGGGGGGTGAATAGAGATTTAAAAATATTTCTATCCTATTTGTGCAAATACAATAAAAATACTAAGTGTTATGCTCTACAATTCCACACCAAGAATAAAACAAAGGCTGTTTAAGTTTAAGCAAGAAAAATAGTAATATAAAAAGTAAACTATATGGGACAGCACGGAAAATGAGCAACCAGAAGACAGATTTTATAGAGGTTCCCCGAAATGTGGGTAGTCCTCTCTTCTACCACATGGTAGGATTGCACCACCTGTGCCCGAGTCTTTTGACAAGGAGACTATTAGAACCACTGATATTTTGATAAGGAGATCATGAACCAACCAGATCTTTTGATAAGTAGATCTTGAACCAACCAGATCTTTTGATAAGGAGATCTTAAACCACTGAATCCTTTGGAAGAGGGATTCTCAAAACTCTTTACAGGGTGTAAGGAAAGAAGAGTAAGAAGGAGAAGAAAGAATCAGAAATCTGTTTTTCAGAATTCTGTAACAGCAATCCTTGAGGTGCTGTTCTTTGAGTGCTATTCAGGATCTGTATCAGATTAACCTTAGCTTATGATAGTGATGATTGCTAGGGTTTTTGTAAGCTCTTGATCCTTCTTCTCTCTGCTCTTATAATAGTGTTGCTGCTATATAATATTGATGAGGAAGCAACAGTTGCTTCTCTGAGCAGAGTATATTCTTCTGTAGATCTTTCTTCAAAGGTTTGTGTTGAGGAGAAGAATATCCTTGACTGAGAGAGAACAGTTCTTGCTTTTCTTCTTGTCTATTAGGGTTCCTTGAGGAATAAGAAGAATGGGAAGCCCTAATGCCAAAAGTTCAGCCGATTGTGATGAATGCTCTATGTTTCTCTTTCTGCTGCTCCCTTATATTACCCCTCTTTAATTTGAATTAATTTCTTTTTCTTGTAGGTCCTGAAAAGGTATTTTGCCTTGGACAAATTCTCTTTCTTTCCTTTTTTAATTCACGACCCATCCACCAACTGTAAGCTTGTTTCCAAGAAAGCTTTTTAGTCCTCCTTTAATTCTTCTTTCTATTTGAGTCAATTAAGGAGTTGTTGGAGAACGGTCTTCAGTATTGTGGGCCATGAGAGAGGGTCCAGAATGACGGCTGAAAAGGTTTCCTTTTTAGACTGTATTCGACGTAACGTCGAGTTCTCTTCCTCTCTTATCGACGCGCCTTCGAGTTCTTATAATAGCAGCTTTGAATTCTCCCTTGCTCTGAATCAAGTCTGCTTGTCTACTTTGCGTCAATATCGTATCGAAGTAACCATCGAGTTGAAAGCTTAACTCTGGAGTTCATCATTTGCATCGAATTGTTGTTGACGTTGCGTCGACTTCAGATGGCTTCGACAGTTTCTTTCTTCTGCGTTGAGTTGAAGTAGAAGTTGCGTCGACTTCTCTAGATACTTTGACAAGTTCCTGGCCACTAGGTCGATATCTATTCGACGTAACGTCAACTTAATCTATTCCAACAGAAAGAGTGTGTTGCTTGGACTTCTTGTCAGAGTAGCGTCGACAATAACTCGATGTTGCGTCGATTTCCATTCGACGCAACTGTTAACTTTGCCCAAATTGTGCTTCACTTGATATGGTCTTGACACCCTAGGTTGAGTGTGACATTCTAAGAAATCTAATGACCAGATTGCCCTCACTATATAATGGGTAATACAACCTAAGGGATAAAATCACTTTTTAGGTAATTTGTTAAGTTAAATCAAAGGGTTTTTCCCAACAATCTCCCCCTATTTATCTTAACAAATTTTACAGATTATTCAGAGTGATTTTACACATTCCTTTAATATAAACAAAGATGCATTCAAGACAGCATAAACATAAGAAAATTACAGACTATAATCACAAGCCATTTCATTTAACTGTCAAGAAATATATAGGTGTCCACAACTATTTTCCAGAAAGTATAAGTGAGAGTGCACAGTTAACCTCACTAGAATTCTTTAGAGGGGGGTGAATAGAGATTTAAAATATTTTTGTGCAAAGTTAATAATTATATATATATATGGGTGTAGTGATCACAAATTAGAGCTTCCCACACACCAACAAGAATTAAACAAGTAAAGAAAATAAATGCAAGAGGAAAAATCACAACACAACACAAAGAAATATAGTGGTTCCCCAAACTTTGGGTAGTCCACTCTTCTACCCCCTTGGTAGGAAATTCACTATCTTGCACTGAGTCTTTTGATAAGGAGACTCTTAGAACCACCCTGAGTCTTTTGATAAGGAGACTCTTAGAACCAACTGAGTCTTTTGAAAAGGAGACTCTTAGAACCAGTACAACTGAATTTTTTGAAGAGAGATTATAAAAACTCTTTTACAGTATTTGAAAGTGAAATAAAGGTAAAGAAGAAAGAGAGATAATAAAAAGACAAGAAGGAATCTTCTTCCTAGCAAGAAGATTGGAAGCACAAGAAGTAGTGAATGAAATCTCTCTTCTATAGTGAGAAGGAGATTGTAGGCATTTTCTCTCTTTTGTGAGAGCTATCAGAGTTTGCAGCAGTATGACTTTAGAGTGAGAAGGAGAAGGAAGCTTGATCTTTGCTGCAGCACTATCTCTCAATTTTGTCTTTTCACTTGGGAGCTCTTCCTCTTTTTCAAATGTAAAAATGGTGGATCACTTCTCTGTTGCTCTCTGCCGACCACCTTGTTATTTATAGCTCTGTTCATTAAAATAACACTATAGGAGAGTAATCAATCAGCAGGCAGAGTATTAGAAAGAAGGAGAAATTTCCATAACAATTATATCCATAGAAGAAAAGTATTCATTTTGATTTCAAATAGTGTCCATAATGGATTTAATCAAATTAGCCAAGAATTCATTAGAGGAAAGAATAATTCAGAACGACTATAAAGAATAATTTGATTCCATATAAATCAGATCTTATGAAAGAAGGAAAGAGATCTGGCAATTTTTGAATTAATCATAGAAATCGACGTGCGTCGATTACTATTCGACGTAAGCGTCGAATTTGTCCTTGCAGAATGTCGAGAGGAGAATAAGGAAGGTGCGTCGACTAAGGTGCGTCGACTTCTCAAGATACATCGACTAGAAGTCAGAGCTACGTCGACATAGGATACGTCGAATTCTGCTTAGAGCTACTTCGACTCATTCTGATAGAAATGTTGACTTTATTTCAACGTTGCGTCGAATACTATTCGACGCATATTTACTTAACCTTGATTTTCCTTTCATAGAATTCATATTCAACTCATTTTCAGGGGTTAAGAGAAATCATTTTCCCAACAATCTCCCCCTATTTGTCTTAACCCTATTTAGAGGGAAATTGTACTAGCATCACAGCATTTGTAGAGAAAAGAAATATGTCAATCAAGCAGAAAAGAAATTGGAAAAAGTGATCATATAACCAAATTTTTCAGAATTCTATAAACAGACTTCATGATCATACCAATTAGTATTTAATTATAGGGTAAAGTATATCAGTATTATTTTCAAATATTACTCAGGAGGGGTAGGAGGAGTCTTTCTCTTTCTCTTGAATACTACTGTTTTAGGAGAGGGGGTTTCTCCTTCTCAGTTGCAGGAAGTTTACCTAGCTCCCCCTGAGCAGATTGCTCCCCCTGGGAAGGAACTTCCTTTGATCCTTCTACTTCTTCAATTTCGTTATCATCTTCAGCTCCAGTTGTTTCTGTCTCCTTAGCTCCTACTTCAGCCAACACAGCATCTGGCTGTCCTTATTCATTTTCAGCTTCATTCATAACAGTATCCAGCTCCCCCTGAGTTTCAGTTTCTTTACTTTTCTTACTATCTGCCACATTTTCCTTTTCAGCTTCATTGTCTGCTCTACTTGCCTCCCCTTGTAATAGCATCACTTGATTTGCAACATCTCTTGCTATATTAAGTACCTCTATTGTTTGTTCTTCAGAGTGTAGCTCAGGTACAACTTCATTTCCAATTGTCTTGAGAAGTGCAAGACTATCATCTTTTGAGCAAGGAGGGGACTTGTGAGAGAGAGATTTAGGATTTGAGAGTTGCTCTTCATCTAGATTCTCCCCATTCTTGACCTTCCTGGCCAGGGAGGTTAAGAAAGACCTGGTTACTCTAGAGGAAGGGAGAGAGGTCTTCAGATTTTGCACAAAGGCACTGACCCCATCTATTTGGGTGTGCATGTAAAGGATGGAGGAATGAATCTGGGAGCAGTGCTCATCCAGCATTGCTTGGAATGTTTGAGTTGCTGATGCAATGCACTGAGTAAGGAGGGCTTCAGTGCATGCAGATAGTTCATGTTGTGGTTGGTGATGAGGAGAGAGTGGTGGAGGTGGTGATGAGGGTGGAGAAAGGTTAGTTGATGTATGAGGTATTGGTGATAATGGAGGTGAAGAGGATGGGAAAGTATGAGGAGGAGGAGATGGAGAAACTGCTATTTGAGGAGCAGGTGTTTGAGAATAGGTAGGTAGAGTAGGAGTTGTGAGGGTGGTAGAGACTATTGGAGTGGATGATGGTGGTAGAGAGGAATTGTCTCTTTGAGGAGGAGGAGGAGATGGGATTCCTTAGGATCAACCTGAAATCTAGCACATATGCAAGTGGCAAACATAATGTCAGGTCTCCTAGCTGTTAGATATAGAAGGGATCCTATGATGGCCCTATATGTCTTTTGATCTACTGATTTTCCTTTATCATCTTTTTCTATAATGACATTGGTTGCCATAGGTGTTTTCATGGTAGATGCTGATTCCATACCAAACTTTTTGATTAGCTCTTTAGTATATTTGGATTGTGAGATGAAGATTCCCTCACTACTTTGTTTTACTTGTAATCCTAAGAAATATGAGAGTTCTCCCATACTACTCATTTCAAATTTAGATTGCATTAGATTAGCAAATCTTTTACACAGTTTAGGATGAGTTGAGCTAAAGATGATGTCATCTACATATATTTGAACAAGGAGGAGTTGGTTGTTATGAGTTCTAGTAAAGAGTGTATTGTCTACTTTTCCTCTTTCAAAGGAATTTTCTAAAAGGAAGTTAGAGAGAGTTTCATACCAAGCTCTAGGTGCTTGCTTAAGACCATATAGTGCTTTGTTAAGTCTATAAACAAAGTTAGGAGAAGAGGGATTTACAAAACCTGGTGGTTGCTCCACATATACCTCTTCTTGAAGGTCACCATTCAGAAAAGCACTCTTGACATCCATTTGGTAGACTTTCATCTTCATGAAGGCTGCATAGGCAAGAAAGAGCCTGATTGCCTCCAATCTGGCTACTGGAGCAAAGGCCTGGTTGTAGTCTATCCCTTCTTCTTGTCTATATCCTTGTGCTACAAGTCTTGCCTTGTTCCTGACAATTACTCCATTGGAATCTAGTTTGTTCCTGTATACCCATTTTGTACAAATCACAGGGTAGTTTCTTGGTCTTTTAACTAGGTTCCACACTTTGTTTCTCTCAAATTGGCCTAGTTCTTCTTGCATGGCCATAATCCAGTGAGGATCACAATTTGCTTCCTCAAACTTCTTTGGTTCAACTTGTGATAGGAAACATTGGAGCATTATCCCATTGGAGACCTGGTGTCTTGTTCTTACTCCTGTATTGGGGTCTCCAATTACTTGAGTTTGTGGATGATCTTTCAAATTGACACTTGTCCTGCTTGGACTTGTCAGATGTTCTTCTTCCTCATTGGTGATATGGTCATTGTCCACTTGGCCTTCCTGAACCATGTTCTCTTGTGGGAGTTGGTTTTGAATGCTCTTTTCTGAATCTTCTTCATGTTCTTGTTCAGATTCCTCACTTGATTCCTCTATCTGGTTTTCTTTTCCATTATCTGTGTTCTCTAGAACCAGTTGCTCAAGCTGTGTTTCTATGTTGCTGCTTTCTTGTGGAAAAGAGTTGGTGGGAGTTCCCTCCCCCTTAAACAGTATGTTAGTTTCATCAAATATAATGTGCATAGACTTTTCAATTTTAAGAGTTCTCTTGTTATAGCATCTATAGGCTTTACTAGATGCTGAGTATCCCAGAAATATTCCATCATCAGATTTCTTGTCAAACTTGGCAAGATGATCTTTTCCATTATTTAGGATAAAACAAGCACATCCAAAGATCTTAAAATATTTAACTATGGGTGTTTTTCCTTTCAGGAGCTCATATGGAGTTTTTAATTTAGTTTTGTGTATTAGGCTTCTATTTAGAACATAGTTGGCAGTGTTGACTGCTTCAGCAAAATTTTTGGTAAACCTGATTCTGCAAGTAAGGTCCTTCCTGATTCAAATAAAGTTCTATTCTTTCTCTCAGCAACTCCATTTTGTTGAGGGGTTCTAGGGGCTGAAAAACTTTGTTTGATACCTATATCTTCACAGAAACTACTCATGAAATGATTTTCAAATTCAGCCCCATGATCACTTCTGATTATGGAAACCTGACTATTGAGTTCAGATTGAATTTGTTTTATGAATCTTGAGAGAGTCTTGTGGGTTTCAGACTTAGCCCTTAGAAAGAATACCCAGCTGAATCTAGAATAGTCATCCACAATTACTAGGGTATAGGATTTTCCACCTAAGCTCTGAGTGGATATGGGACCAAAGAGATCCATGTGTAGTAAGTAAAGGACCCTGGGAGAGTCATCCTTACCAATTGGTTTGAAGGATGATTTGGTTTGTTTTCCTAGTTGGCAAGGTCTACATGGAGAATCCTTAGAGTACCTACCCTTTGGTAAGCCTCTAACTAGGTTATTCTTTGCTAGTTTACTAATGGTTTTGTAGTTTAGATGACCTAGTCTCCTATGCTATAATTCACTTTTATCAATAATATTGTTGAATAAACAGACTTCTGTAGGTGATGAGCTAAAGTCCACTACATATACTTTTCCTTTTCTAATTCCATTGAGTACTGTGGCACCAGTCTTGATATCAATAATATGGCAGAATAGTGTGGTGAACTTTACCTCATACTTACCATTTTCACATATCTGACTTATACTTATCAGATTGTGCTTCAATCCTTTAACTACTGCCACATTCTTGAAGGTGACTTTCCCTTCTTTGAAGTCTCCAAAGCCCCTGGTTTGGCCACAGCTAGAGACTCCAAAGGTCACTGATGGTCCAAGTCTATCCTCAAAGTTGATCAATAAATTTTTGCATCCTGTCATGTGCATGGAGCATCCACTGTCCAAGTGCCACACCAGCCTGGAGATGTGATACATCTGCACATAAAGTTTTACACATTAGTTTGGACCCTGCTGAGCTGGGGTCCCTTCCTCCCATCAGTGAAAGATTTAATGAAAGAATATGTAGGTTTTTCTGAATATCCTTCCTCCTTTAGGGGTATTGGTTTATCATACCAATTTTCTTTGGTGATGTTACAAAAATAGTGGTCATAGTAAAAGGAAATGGATTGAGAGAGCTGTTTGGAAGAGGAGAAATTTCTGTCTGATTGGTTGCGTCGACATGGATTCGACGTAGGTTTATGGTTGCGTCGATATGAAGTCGACGCCTTCTCCATTCTGCGTTTATTTTCAGTCGAAGCATGAGAGAGGTTGCGTCGGGTAGGAGTCGACGCACTTTGGTGCAAGCGTCGATTAGAAATCGACGTGCGTTGATAAGAATTCGACGCATGTTTGACTCTTTTCTAAGGATATTTTCCTAGGATTCCTTCATATTTAATGGGATTAGTTTTATTAAAGACAGTGATTGTTTCTGGATTTTCCTGTGATCAGTCTCCTGTCAAATGACCTTCCCTAGTGAAGTGAATGGGATGTCTCCAAACAGATTTTCTAGGTGATTGAGTTTTTGGTTATAAGTTAGTATTATCTTCTAGTTGTCTAAGTCTTTCAGTAAGATTTCTAGAGATGTTCTTGAGCTTCTGACTTCTCCCATTTAGAGAGTCTTCAAAGACCTTTGCCTTTGCTAGCTCATTTTTCAGTGTTAGATTTTCTGTATAGGTTTTGTCTAATTCCTTTAGACTAAGCTCATAGTTATTATACTGTGTATTTACTTGTTTGAGATTGTTTAATTCATTTCTTAGTTCTTTAATTTCTTTTTCAGATTTGATTAGATTTAAACAGAATTCTTTGAAATTATGTTTGAAATCAGTGGAAGAGAAATCTATATCATCAAGCATATTTACCATAGAAGTATCATCAGGCTTCTCAGTGGCCATCAAACAGGTTTCCTCCAGCTTGGCCTCTTCTTGATCATTGTCAGATGAAGTGCTTTCTTCAGATTCTGAATCACTTCATGATTGAGCAATGATACCTTTCTCTTTCTTCTTTTTCTTCTGTAGTTCTGTTCTTTTCAGATCTTTCTTTTTGCTGATCTCCTTAGGACATTCAGGTGCAATATGTCCAGGTTTCCTGCAAGAGTAACATATAATTTCTTTAGTATGTATTTTATTATACCTGGTTTTTGAGTCTCTTCCTCTGGATCCTTCTGTTTTGATCCACTTCTTGAACCTTTTGGCCAGTAGGCTGATCAGCTCCTCATCACTTGTAGAGGGTTCACCTTCAACAACCTTCAATGCAATACTCTTTTCTTTTGAGAGTGAAGGAGCCTTTTCTTTCTCTTCTTTCTCAGCTCTTGTTTTCAACAGATGTTCATAAGATTTTAATTTTGCCCAACAGGACATCTGTTGAGATTTCTCTTTGACTTATGGAGTCTCTAATTGGCCAGATTCTTGAATCCCAAGAGCTAGGGAAGCAAGTTAGCAGTTTGTCATTTATCTCAGTGAGAGATATGTCCTTTTCAAGTGTTCTCAACTCATTCACTATGAGACTGAATCTGGCATACATATCAGCAACACTTTCACCTTCTTTCTTCTGAAAGTTTTCATATTGAGAGATGAGTAGTGCCTTTCTATCCTTTTTCTCATCAGCACTTCCCTCTACCATTTTGGTGAGAGCTTCCCATACTTCCTTAGCTGACTCACAATCAGCAATCTTTTGGAAGATTTCATCTGAGAGGGTTGAGACTAGGATATTCATAGCCTTGGCATCATATCCTTGGGCTTTCTTTTCTTCCTCTGTCCACTCAGCTTTTGGAGCAAGTGTTTCAGTCACTTTTCCACTTGAGTCCTTTCTGAATGGCTTGGGGGGACCTGTCAAGATAATATTAAACAATTCATCATCAATAGAGTTTAAATAAATTCTAATTCTTGTTTTCCAAAGTGCAAACTTTTCAAGGTTGCAAATTGGTGGTCTGGTGGAAGCATAATCTTTGATTTGTGCCATGTGGAAAGAAATATTTTTCAAAAATATATATGTATAAAATAAGAGGTAGGATCTTTTTGATCAAGGAGTTATCCTTTTTAGATCAACCTCCCTCTGATACCAATTGAAAGTGCACAGTTAACCTCACTAGAATTCTCTAGAGGGGGGGGGGGGGGGGGGGTGAATAGAGATTTAAAATATTTTTGTGCAAAGTTAATAATTATATATATATATGGGTGTAGTTATCACAGATTAGAGCTTCCCACACACCAACAAGAATTAAACAAGTAAAGAAAATAAATGCAAGAGGAAAAATCACAGCACAACACAAAGAAATATAGTGGTTCCCCAAACTTTGGGTAGTCCACTCTTCTACCCCCTTGGTAGGAAATTCACTATCTTGCACTGAGTCTTTTGATAAGGAGACTCTTAGAACCACCCTGAGTCTTTTTATAAGGAGACTCTTAGAACCAACTAAGTATTTTAAAAAGGAGACTCTTAGAACCAGTACAACTGAATTTTTTGAAGAGAGATTCTAAAAACTCTTTTACAGTATTTGAAAGTGAAATTAAGGCAAAGAAGAAAGAGAGATAATAAAAAGACAAGAAGAAATCTTCTTCCTAGCAAGAAGATTGGAAGCACAAGAAGTAGTGAATGAAATCTCTCTTCTATAGTGAGAAGGAGATTGTAGGCCTTTTCTCTCTTTTGTAAGAGCTATCAGAGTTTGCAGCAGTATGGCTTCAGAGTGAGAAGGCGAAGGAAGCTTGATCTTTGCTGCAGCACTATCTCTCAATTTTCTCTTTTCACTTGGGAGCTCTTCCTCTTTTTCAAATGTAAAAATGGTGGATCACTTCTCTGTTGCTCTCTGCTGACCACCTTGTTATTTATAGCTCTGTTCATTAAAATAACACTATAGGAGAGTAATCAATCAGCAGGCAGAATATTAGAAAGAATGAGAAATTTCCATAACAATTATATCCATAGAAGGAAAGTATTCATTCTGATTTCAAATAGTGTCCATAATGGATTTAATCAAATTAGCCAAGAATTCATTAGAGGAAAGAATAATTCAGAACGGCTATAAAGAATAATTTGATTCCATATAAATCAGATCTTATGAAAGAAGGAAAGAGATCTGGCGATTTTTGAATTAATCATAGAAATCGACGTGCGTCGATTACTATTCGACGTAAACGTCGAATTCGTCATGACAGAACGTCGAGAGGAGAATAAGGAAGGTGCGTCGACTAAGGTGCATCGACTTCTCAAGATACGTCGACTAGAAGTCAGAGCTACGTCGACATAGGATACGTCAAATTCTGCTTAGAGCTACTTCGACTCATTCTGATAGAAACGTCGACTTTATTTCGACGTTGCGTCGAATACTATTCGACGCATATTTACTTAACCTTGATTTTCCTTTCATAGAATTCATATTCAACTCATTTTCAGGGGTTAAGAGAAATCATTTTCCCAACAATAAGACTTTAAGTGCTTTAGTCTCACTGCTCCTTCTCAGGAGTGCTTCTTTTCCTTGAAAACACTTTTACCTTCCTTAGAGCAATGTTCAGAGGCTCATCATCTTCTGTAATAACATCTTTGGGAAGCTCCCCCCTGAGATTGTGCATTTACTTCAGCCTCCTGGGCAGTTTCCAGAGCAATCAGAGCTACTCCATCTAGCAGATTTTCATTATGAAATTCCCCTTGAACTACTGTTGTGCCAATATCTGGGAGCTCCCCCTGATTTCCTAGAGCATCCCCCCCTGAATATCTGGGAGCTCCCCCTGAATTTCTGCAGCAGCTGTCTGTTTTGGTATGTCCTGAGCTTCATGAGCAGGCTCCCACTAGATCTGTGCACCTTGGAAGGTGGTCACTTTGTCAGGGGATACATCATCATTCAGCTTTTCTTGGCCACTAAGCTCTGGAATAGTCCTTTCCTCCTCCTGACCATTCTCCCCCTTCTTAACCTTGCTGATAAGAGAGGTTAAGAACTCCATTGACACTAGGGAGGAGGACATGAACTCTTTGATTCCCTGTAGAGATCTTTTGGAATTCATGAGTTCAGACCCCACATGAGAGTATTTTGTTTACCAAATCTTCTTGTTTGAGCGTTCAGAAGATCAGCAAAGGTGCTAGAAGCTAGCCCTACTACTTTTGAAATGACTTGCTCAAGGTCAATTGAAGTGATATGTGTGGTAGATGGAGGAGGTGATGGAGGGAAGTCTTCTTGGATTTGGGAGAGTGCATGGTAAATTTCAGGTGAGACATGAATTGGTGGTGGTGGAGGAGGAGCAAACTGAGAATCTGGTGTAAAGGTGGATGGTAGCTGATGGGGAATTTGAGGAGATGACTCTGGGGCTGAGGAAGATGGAATGGATTGAGGGGATTGTTGTTGATGTTGTTGTTGTTATTGCTATTGTGCTGGAACATCTTCTTGAGGGTGAATATTATCCCTTGGGGGATCTGGTATTTGCATCTCAAAATCTTGAGGAGGAGGAGAGGGAGGAGGTGAAGCTGGAGCTTGACCAGGCTTTAAGATCTGCCTGTTCCACTTAGAGAATATTCCTATGTTTATTCTCTTTCCAGGAGGAATGGGCACTCCCTTTGACTTACACATTGTTGGGAAGTGGTGAAGCAACACTTGACTCATTATCCTCATATGGGCATTTTCTTTGTGGGCATATTTGTGCCCAATCATCCTTAAGAGATATTTCCCCCAGTTTATCCTTTTCTTCAGAACTAGAGCTCCCATAATTTGAAGTTGTTGCTTTGGAATAGCATCATGTGCTGAGATTTTACACAGCAATACATTCCCTACTATATCAGCTAGGAACCTGTATTCTTCTCCAAGATCGATCTTTTTCAGAATTATGGGCTTATCTTTCTTGTACTGCATGAGCTACAAAGCCCTCTTGGTCTCATCCCCTGTTAGTTCTTCTGACTCATTTCTAGTTAGGAGATCATATGTTTGGTTTAGTAACTCCTATGTTATCAGTACATCTATGTCAGACACTTTTCCCTTGAGGGTTCCATCCTCTTATATTTGCATACTATCTTTAAACTCAGTCAGTTCAATATCCAGGATCTTGCATCTTGTGGATATCAACTTGATTAAGCCAACATCTTGAAATAGGCCAAGAATGGCCTTGAAGCTTTCTTCTGTCCCAATGTGCCCTGGCTTGTTGCAAGTGAAGCAGATAATCTCCCTCTTTGGAGTTTTATCATACCTGGGCCTTGAGTCCCTTTCTCTTCTCCTTGAGTCTTCTGTCATGACCCATATTTTGAATCTCCTAGCCAGGATACTGAACATCTCATCTTCTGGAGTAGAGGGCTCTCCTTCAGAAGCTTTCAGAGCAAGGTTCCTTTGAATAGGAGCTAGAGTAGTCTCCCTTTCTTCAGACTCAGCCCTGTTCTGTAGAAGCATCTCATATGACTTAAGCTTTCCTAGTAAATCTTCAGTAGAGATTTCTCTATGGCACCTGGACTCTCTGATTGCCCAGATTCTTGAATCCCATGAGCTAGGGAAGCACATAAGGATTTTATCATTAATTTCAGTCAAGGAAATCTCATTGTCTAATCCTCTGAGCTCATTAATGATAATGTTGAATCTGTCATACATATCAACAACAAATTCTTCAGCTTTCTTCTGAAAGTTCTCATACTGGGATATGAGAAGGGACTTTCTATCCTTTCTTTCATCTGAGCTTCCTTCCGCCATTCTGGTGAGAGAATCCCAGATATCTTTTGCTGATTGGCATTCAGCAACCTTCTGGAATATGTCATCTGACATTGTTAAAACCAGAATGTTTATGGCCTTGGCATCACATTCCTTGACCTTCATCTCACCTCTGTCCACACTTTTCTTGGGACAACCTTAGTTGTTGAAGATTCTCCTGCCTTTTGTCTGACTAGAGCTGGAGGACCTGTGAGAAGACCATTACAGATGTCTTCATCAATGGAATTCATATAAAGCCTTATTCTGGCCTTCTAGAGTGTGAACTTATTCAAGTTACACACTGAGGGTCTTGTAGAAGCATAATCCATAGTATTCATTTTCTTTATAAAAAATATTTGTAATGTAGAAATAAGTGTATGAGATCTTTTTTTATCAAGGTGTTAACCTTTTAATGATCAACCTCCCTCTGATACCAATTGAAAGTGCACAGTGTGCCTCTAAGAATACTCTAGGGGGTGGTGAATAGAGATTTAAAAATATTTCTATCCAATTTGTGCAAATACAATAAAAACACTAAGTGTTATGCTCTACAATTCTACACACAGAATAAAACACAGGTTGTTTAAGTTAAAACAAGAAAATCAGTAATTGAAAAAGTAAACTATATGGGTCAACACAAAAAATGAGCAACCAGAAGACACAAAGATTTTATAGATGTTCCCCAAAATGTGGGTAGTACTTTCTTCTACCACCTAGTAGAATTGCACCACCTGTGCCTGGGTCTTTTGACAAGGAGACTCTTAGAACCACTGATCTTTTGATAAGGAGATCATGAACCAACCAGATTTTTTGATAAAGAGATCTTAAACCAACCAGATCTTTTGATAAGGAGATCTTGAATAACTGAATCCTTTGAAAGTGGGATTCTCAAAACACTTTACAGGGGGTGTAAAGAAAGAAGAGTATATTCTTCTGTAGATCTTTCTTCAAAGGTTTGTGTTGAGGAGAAGAAGATCCTTGACTGAGAGAGAACAATTCTTTCTTTTCTTCTTGTCTATTAGGGTTCCTTGAGGAAGAAGAAGAAGAGGAAGCCCTAATGCCAAAAGTTCAGCCGATTGTGATGAATGCTCTATGTTTCTCTTTCTGCTGCTCCCTCATATTGTCCCTCTTTAATTTGAATTAATTTCATTTTCTGGTAGGTCCTGAAAAGGTATTTTGCCTTGGACAAATTCTCTTTCTTTCCTTCTTTAATTCACGACCCATCCATCAACTGTAAGCTTGTTTCCAAGAAAGCTTTTTTGTCCTCCTTTAATTCTTCTTTCTATTTGAGGCAATTAAGGAGCCGTTGGAGAACGGTCTTCAATATTATGGGCCATGAGAGAGGGTCCAGAATGACAGCTGAAAAGGTTTCCTTTTCAGACTGTATTCGACGTAACATCGAGTTCTCTTCCTCTCTTATCAACGCACCTTCGAGTTCTTGTAAGAGCAGCTTCGAGTTCTCCCTTGTTCTGAATCAAGACTGCTTGTCGAAATTGCGTCGATATCATATCGACATAACCGTCAAGTTGAAAGCTTAACTCTGAACTTCATCATCTGCGTCAAATTGTTGTTGGCGTTGCGTCCACTTCAGATGGTTTCGACAACTTCTTTCTTCTGCGTTAAGTTGAAGTAGAAGCTGCGTTGACTTCTCTAGATACTTCGACAAGTTTATGGCCACTATGTCGATATCTTCGACGTAACGTCAACTTGATCTACTCCGACAGAAAGAGTGCGTTGCTTGGACTTTTTGTCAGAGTAGCGTCGATAATCACTCGATGTTACGTCGATTTCCATTCGACGCAACTGTTAACTTTGCTTAAATTGTGCTTCTCTTGATATGGTCTTGACACCCTAGGTTAAGTGTGACATCCTAAGACATCTAATAACCAAATTACCCTCACTACAATGGTAATACAACCTAAGGTATAAAATCACTTTTTAGGTAATTTGTTAAGTTAAATCAAAGGGTTTTTCCCAACACAAATCTCCCTTTCAGTGTCTTTTTGGACTTTAAAAGTTATTTATTTAACCTTGTTTGGTCCAGGCGATTTTCATGAATTTGGGCTGGTTCCCGGGTCTGCGGTTAGCCCGCCCGGTTACCCGCTTCTACAATGGTTCTTGGTTGGGCCAATTCTTAGGCTTGACCGGACCAGATACCTGACCGGTTCATGGTCCGACCGGTCAAACCGGCTGGTTCATGGTTCGATCGGTCGAACCGGACGGTCCGGTATTTAAAACGTGGATATGTACTGTGGTTGAACTTTGAAATAGAACAAACCTTTTATTTATCTGATATATAAGTTATTCCATGAATTCCAACATCCCTTGTAAAATTGTGGAGAAACCACGACCAATAATATTTATTTTCAACCTCGACAACAACATATGCTATAAACAACATCTGAGCATTAGGGTCTCCACCAATTGAAGTCAATAGTTGACTATCGTAATAGCCTTTTAAAAAGCATCCATCCAAGTCTAAAATTGGCCTACAAAATTTGAAAGATTCTCTACAACTAGCTAGACACACGTACAACCTTTCAAATTGAGGAGTAATGGTTTTTGAGGCTGTTGTGGTTTCATTATAAAATTTGGGAGGCCAATTAATTTTGAGGATGACTGAACTTCCTTGATTGGATCTCAAACGTTGAACAATATAAAAGTTGAGATAATTATATTGTTCTCCCACACTTTCTTCAAGAGATGCACTAACATGACTCTTTGCTTGATCTAGTGGCCTTATCTGTAGATATTCCTATAACCCATTTCTCTTTTGTCTTCTCCACAATTTGTTTGTTATGTATGTTAGGATTTTCCCACACCTTTGACTTTATGCGTTTACTCAACCACTTCGCACTCAGGAGCTTATTATTAACATCTCTACTTCAAGAGTGTATGTCTTTACGGTCTCAATTCTCATGTATCTTGATTTTTTTATCGGTACATCGTATATTTCCTATTCACATCCAGACTTGCATTTTACTCTAACTTTTATGTTATCATTGTTTATCAATTATAAACCCATACCCAGATGCACAACGTATGTTCTTATTGTGCCCTCAAAATATTCCTTTGACTTGAAAATTAGTCTTGATTGCTATTTCATTTCTTTTATGTCTTTTAGTAATATAAAAAGAGGTTGCTAATGCTTTTTTACTCACAGAGGACCCATCTTCATTACTGATTGATTTAGTTGAATTTGATTGATACCCTTCATCATTGATTTCTCATACTATTATATCATTTCCATCGAAAATGTTTATATGTTCTGGCATCCCAACTTTTGTTTGGATTTCAAAATTTTATGAGAAATTGACACAGAGTTACGAGAGATTAGCACTCAACACAGAGTTTGATAAGAGATCGAAGACTCGACATAGAGTTCAATGGGAGATCAATGCACTTAAGTAGGGAGGACAATCTCAGTAATGCTCGGGACAAAAGATAAGAAGAAAATCATCAGGGGGATACTCACCAATATTTTAACTTAAAACAGAGGAACGAAAAATCTTAGAATTAATGAATGCAGGGCTTGTTTGCAGTTTGGAGAGCTAAAAATCACTCGTGATATACACAAGCAATGAAGAAAAGTAAAAATGGATAAACTGCGAGCTTACTTGATTTCCTTATTTCTTCTCATCTTACTCTACATATTAATCAACAATTATTTAGCAACACCTCCTAAATTTGACATACCGCCGCGAGAGATATTCACACTTGATCTTGCGACATTTCGTATTAAAAAGTTTGGGAAATTCCCCGAAACTCTTTCAAAATTGATGAAAGAGTGAAGAACATGCGTTCATCTCAAAACATTAAAATGACAATTTGTGTCAATGCACATCATGAAGAAATCTGAATCAATTTTTGTTTATTTAACTTATTAGAGTCTCACCAATCATCAGCCAAATGAGAAGATATGTAGATGACATGGTGGATGAAAGGATCGTTGAAACGATTATGTGATCATTGTAGTCAAAGTTTAACTTCATCGTAATCATCACTAAAGAGTGGATTTGGACATCAAGACTATTGAAGAGCTTAACGAATCCTTGCAAGTTCTTAAGGAGCAGCTAAAGAAGTCAAAGCATCAATAAGTTGAGGTCACCGATAGCTTCAGAAGCTTGAGAGGAGTGGAAAACGAACTTTGGATCAAGGCATTTGGTGGAGAAACCAGAAAATGGCTAGGACTCCTAGTTTTGTGGTCGGCCATGGCGTCAAGAAGAGGAACTCGATCCCAAGCTCCAAATAAGGTGTGATTCGTCTTACTCTCCTCTTGTGCTAGTCTTCTAGATCATTTAGGATGAAAAGCCCTCTCTTTTGGGCTACTTTCCATGGTTGAATCTCGGTTTTTAGGTAAAGAATAGATCCATTAGGATATCCTGGCTCCGGCCACTTCCGACCACCATTCCACAACCAATCGACGACCACCTCCAAGTCGGAGGTGGTGGTGGTGTTAGATGCTCGAAATAGGGTTCAGGTGACCGGAGGGGGTTCAATATTTGAGCTCCAGCAAGAGGCAATTTCGGCCATAGGCTGGAGGTAGAAGACAACTCAGGAGCGACATGATTGGCTTTAGGATTCATGTTGTGATGATTGTTTAAACTATAGTTTTTTTTATTATTAAAAATGCAATCAGTCACACATTATACAACATATTCAATTAAATATTAGACCTACTTAGAGCCATATCTAGGGAAAGTGTTGAACATCAAACTTGTAAACCTTGGAAAGACCTTTCCAGATTAAGGTTTAACATCTTAAGGGGTGCCCTACATCCCCCAGAATCTCCATTTTAGTGGAGGGTGTCCTAAAGGTGCCCTATACACTAAAATGGAGATTCCCAATTAATGGCTCATCCAATGAGGCTGAAATGTTAGCCATGTGTGAGTAATGCCGAGGTCTAACACCTGCCAAAAAACCCGGATTTTTGGAAACATTTTTCTATAGTTTTATAAAAATGTGGTCTTATACAAATGTGAGACATATGTGGCTAGACAACATCAAATTGACCCAAATCTTTTGCACATGGTAGGTTAGCTCATAAAACGTCCCTGGAAAATTAGGGACCATTTGAACTTATGCATGTGGAGATATTCCACATGCAAGTTGGTATAAGTATGGGAAATTTTGTGCATGTATTACAAAATGGAATTTTGTAGATTTCTCACAAAATACTTGTTGCATGTCATTGAAATTTTTACCATGCATGTGTTATGATAAAAGACATCACATTTGGAAAAATAGGATCATTTGGAAATAATCTTCCGATAGTTTATATTTTAATTTAATAAGGTCACACTTGATAATAATGACCTAAGTGTGACCAAAATATAGGAAAAATCTAAATCTCTGTCCTATGATTAGTTGATCAAAATACTTCACTGTGAATTTATTTGGAATTTTTGAGAATAGATACCCCTTTTATTTATCATAAATTGGAATTGTCATATTTATGTATAAGTGAACTAATCATGGTCCAATTAATTAAGAAATTTCTAATTTTCTTTCTAGACACACCTTAGAATGAAACCAACCTATGGAAATTTATTTGGCAAGATTGGTTGAATATTTCAAGTAGTTCCTTTGTTAAATGGTTAGTATCTCAATTATGTTTTTGTGGAATTTATGTGACCAAATAATGTTGAAAAATTGTAATTCTCTGTTAGATGCCTATTTATGGCAATATAAATCTCTGGAATTTAATTAGAATTTTTGGATAAATATTTTGTGTACTTCATGTGTAATATCAGAATTAACCTATGAAAGATATTATGGAATTTTAGTGAGCAAATAATTATTGAAAAAGGTTGATTCTCTGTTAAATGCCTCTTCATGACAAAATAAATCTCTGGAAATTAATTAGAGTTTTTGGATGAATATTCTGTATACTAAATGTGTAGTGTTGGAATTAACCTGTGAAAGAATTTATGAAATTTTTGTGAGCAAATAAATATTAAAAATGTTGATTCTCTGTTGGATGTCCTTTCATGACAAAATAAATCTCTCGAAATTTAATTAGAATTTTTGGATGGGTATTTTGTATACTTCATGTGTAAACTTTGATAGTGCCCCATCATTTGATAAAATTATTATTATGGCCAAAGTAATTAGAAAAAGTATGGATCTCTGATTGAACTCTCATAATGACTTGGTTAACCTCTGGAAATAATCTTAGCATGATTGGCCATGTAGTTTTAATAGTTACCTTACACATGACATGAATATCCCTATTTGAGTATATTGGTCTACGTTTAACAAAACACAGAAAAACCTCAAGTTTCTAGTAGAACATTAATTTAATCATGTGGCATTTCCGGATTCAATTTTGTATCATATAGGTTAATATGACTGGGGGTTTACACTAGTCATTTTGATTTTAGAACTAGAAATGGGCTGCGATTAATAAAATGCTTGCATTAGGAAAAATTTTGAG
Organism: Dactylorhiza incarnata; assembly: GCA_033032865.1. Taxonomy (NCBI): domain Eukaryota; kingdom Viridiplantae; phylum Streptophyta; class Magnoliopsida; order Asparagales; family Orchidaceae; genus Dactylorhiza; species Dactylorhiza incarnata. The sequence continues at coordinate 3,189,884 of JAWHQI010000067.1, forward strand.
GATGAGTGTAGATGTTAATCTGAAATGAATTAGTGGCATGATAGAAGTGCGTCAAACTTCTGATTGGAATCTTAGGACAATTTGATAGGTGATGATGAGTAGAAGAGTGCATGGTCACTAAGGAAGGGTTTGTATTGAAGTTCAATTGAAGATCAACATTCCCCTTAAATGAACCATATATCTAACTTAGGAGCTTAAGAGTAATAGTGAAAGAGGGGATTAAGGAAGGGTAGAAACTAATAAGATTGAATATCTTTAGAAAGAGAGGTTTGAGATGTTACCACATCTTACCTCCTAGTACCGCTGCGTGCCCTTCACATGGTAGTCCTCAGGATGTCCAAGATTCACTCTAAATCCTTAAGTGTAACTAAATATCCAATAAAGATTAATATAAGTAGTAAGACAATGGAATAGGATAAGCATCATCACATAGGGATGAATGGATAGGTTTATGGATGACTGGTTAGTCCTGAGAACTAAGGCTCGGTATGGTCATGATAAGGTTTTGGCATGGTGGACAGGTTGGTCCTGCGAGCTGGAGGTTCGGATGATAGAGGTGGTGCACAAATACATTAGTACGCAGAGACTCTAGAGTGTCCTACATAGGCGTACGAAAGGTCTAGGCCGGGAGGTGTCCATACTAGCTTAGGAGTGGAAGTTCCCTATCCACTGCCTCCGTTCGCCTCAATGGGAGGTACCTGAGTGATACTCAAAATGTGGGAACTAAAGGTCTGTACGTACAGAGTTGAATGAGTGAGTTGCATAATCATTGCATTGCATATAATATGCATCATCGCTTACAACAAGATCCTCATCATATAAAACTACTATGAGCTCCTTTTGTATGATGAGTTACTTAAGCAACCCGAACCATAACTTATAAGTATGTATGAACATCCTTAGAAGTTAAGCTACTTTTTATGATGGTAGATAGTTCTCTTTCCTTTATTTACTTATTGCTCTTTATTACTTCTCTTTACATCAGTACTTATATAGTAGAACTACTAGTATAGCTTTACCATACTTGTTTAGTAGAACTGTTAGTATAACTATAAAACTTTACATATACAATATTAGTGAGAGTCATGTCATCTGCTTTGTCATCCTGCTTTTGTATACCTTTTCTTCTCGTCCTTCTACCCAATGTCTAGGAGTCATGGGGGAGGGGTGGATGAAACCGCTTAGTCTTTTTGACTAACGATCGAATGGGGCATAACAACCAGGAGCGCATGGAGCAGGAGCAGGAGAAGCAGCGGGTCAGGGAGATAGAGCATGAGGAGCCGATGCAGTGCACCAGGACACTTCCCCAAATGGATGTGAGTGAGAGACTTTAGATTACTTACGTGAGATTTTTAGATATTTTACTGGGCATAAGCCCTTTTTGATTATTCTATCTCATTGTGAACATTTCTTTTTAGACATTTATATATTATGTGTGATGCAGATTCTATGGTATAACTGTTTCTTACATAAATAATTGTGGTTGGCCTGGAGTGTTGATTTAGTCAGTAGAACCAGCATCTTGTAATGGCGACTAACCCATGAGTTGGTGTCACCACAAGGCGGCGGTTTTGGGCGGTACACCTACGCCAGATTCGAGTACAAAGAAAATATATGGTACCAATTCAGCGCGACACTTTTGGAGCACTTCGTGCCGCCGATGGACAAAGATGAACTGTAGGAATGGTTCCTACATCTGAAGCAGGGGAACCAGACAGTTCTGGAGTTCTAGTGAGAGTTCTCCCACCTCGATAGGTTTGCTGGCATGTACACCTTGAGCGACCAGGGCTATGCCAAGAGGTTCTACAGGTGCCTCAAGGACTCTCTCAAGTAGGCCTTACTTTTTGTCGCCGACTCCAACTTGGCGAAGATTATAGAGATGACAAACAAGTGGGAGGCAGATCAACTTATGGTGCAGGCAAGAGGAAAGAGACTAGTGGATGTTATGGAGATGGGGGAAGGGAGCAGAGGCAGGGACCACCGGCAGGGCAGGATTTCAGCACATCAGAGAGGCAGAGGACGTCCTCGTCTGAACTTCACACTAGAGCAGATGCCTCTAATAGCAATCCTGTCCCCACAACCACTATGATTCCATGTTCCGCCGAGGAATGAAGATACGAAGGTTGTATTTGAATGTATTAGACCAGTTTCCTGGGCCCTACTTTATTCTATTAAGGTCGTCAAGGCCCATCAACATGGAGACGAGGTATATCTCATTTTCTTTGAGATGGTGGAGACGGAGGACTACATGGCCGATATTCTAGTAGTTCAGGATTTTTTCGACGTCTTCCCGGAGAAATTTCCTGAACTACCCCCGTAGTGAGATGCAGATTTCCAAATTCAGTTGGTGCAAAGAGCCAGGCCTGTGTCTCGGGCACCGTATAGGGTGGCACCGAAGGAGCTGACAGAGTTAGGTATGTAGCTCCAGGAGCTGGTGGATTTAGGATTCATCCGACAGAGCTCATCTCCATGGGGATTCCCGATCCTATTTTTGAAGAAGAAGGACGTGCCACTCAAAATATGCATCGATTACCAGGAGCTCAACTGGTTGATGGTGCGAAACACCAACCCCCTACCAAGGATTGACGAGTTATTTGACTAGTTGGAGGGTGCACATTGGTTTTCTAAGCTCAACCTAAGGTCAGGGTACTATCAGTTGAGGATCTAGGAGGAGGACATCCCAAAGACGACATTCAGTTCAACAGTTCGCATTATAGTTTGTAAGAATTCATGGTGATGCCTTTCAGACTCACGAATGCCCCCTCCACATTCATGAGTTTGATGAACCGTGTCTTTGAGCCTTATTTGGATGTCTTCGTGATTGTATTTATCGACAACATTCTGATATACTCCAGGACAATGGCAGTGGATGCGGTTTTATATGATTATGATTACACCATGCACTACCATCCTGGGAAAGCGAACACCGGGGCAGAGGTGCTTAGCCGGAGAGCAGAAACTTCTTATTTGGAGACCCGACTGATGGGTATGGAGCTAGTTCAGATGTTGGAGGACATGCAGATTACCCGGGTGTCCAGAGTTGACCCTAATGGTATATACAGATTATTTGGCTTCGTTGAGCATTGCCTATGACATTCACGACCACATCATGGTTGGGTAGAGACAGGACACAGTATTGGAGTCGGTATTTAGGACTCTGTAGGAGGTCTCTTCAGGGGATTATTTGATACAAGATGACCTCATTCATTTCTGGGGACGTGTTTATATACCCGTAGGTGGTGAGATCGAAAAGGACATATTGAGAGAGGCACATTGCACCAGTTATTCGGTTCACCCTAGGATCACAAAGATGATGGTGGACCTGCAGAAGTCTATGTGTTAGCCGGAATGAAGAGCGATATCATCCACTACGTGACACACTGTGAGACCTTCTAGCGGGTGAAGGCCGAGTGAAAGAGACAGGAGGACCGCTACAACCACTGTCAGTGCCAGAGTGGAAGTTCGAGTACATTTCTATGGATTTTGTGCATGTTTACCTCGCTCCCACTCAGGGCACGATTCTATTTGGGGGATAGTGGACAGACTAACCAAGGTAGCTAGATTCATCCCAATCATGAAGTATGATCCGGTTGGGTTGTTGGTGAGGTTGTTCATGGAGCAGTTCGTTAGGTACCATGGTGTACCCAGAATGATCATTTTGGATCGAAATGGTCAGTTCACTTTGAGGGAGTGGAGGGTGATGCGAGCTTACCTGGGTTCTGGGTTGACATTCAACACTGCCTTCCATCCACAGACCGACAGGCAAACAGAGCGTACCAACCAGACCAAAGAGGATCTACTGCGACTATGCGTAGTGGATACTCAAAAACATTGGGAGAGACTATTGCTGCTAATTGAGTTCTCTTATAACAACAACCACCAGACGAGCATTGGCATGGCTCCTTATGAGACTTTATATTGGAGGAAGTGCTAGACACCGCTATCTTTGGTCCAGGATGAGGATCCGATGGTTCAGGGATCAGACTACAATGACGATATGGATGTACTTATTCAGATGATTTGTGAACGGATGTTGGAGGCCCAGAGTAGACAGACAAAGTATTATGATGCCAAGCATCAGAAGGTGGAGCTTTAATTAGTAGACCGGGTATTCTTGAAGATTCATCCTTGCATGGTGTCTCGCGGGTGCGAAGATAGAAGAAGCTCAGCCCATGATTTATGTGGCCTTATACGATCAAGGAGCGGATCGGCCCCTTGTCTTACATGCTAGAGTTGCCACTAGATTTGGCGAACCTGCACAACGTCTTCCACGTCTCATCACTTTGGAGAGCATTACTTCATTCTGAGCAGTAGGTAACTACTACTTCAGGCCCAGTAGCATCCGAGCGATCCGTTCATGTGGAGCCAGCCCGGATAGATGATACTGATGTTCGAGTCTTATGGTGGAAAAGGTCCCATTGGTCAAAGTCCCATGGTCCAACCACGGAGAGGAGGAGAGTACATGAGATCCATGGGATCTCACACAACAACCCTACCCGGGACACTTCTCCTCATGTACAACCTAACCTAGTGTAATTTACATTTCTTTCGTTATGCATAGAACCCTGTAGAATCAAACTTGAATTTCGGGGACAAAATAATTATTTCTGTTTATTGGGATTTGTAACATCCCCATTCCTACTAGACCCATATTGTGAATTAGTCCATGACAAGTCTCATGACATGTGACCTAGGGCAAGGATTGGACCATAGAAATCTAGGTGACCTAGTGAACTCACCTTGAGAACATTTGAGCTAACTAGGTCAACTCACCCTAATTTGGTTAAATTAGACTTCAATTGGTCATGTTAACCTCTCCGCAACATTCCTAACCCTCTGGGGGGCTCAACTGACTATAGATCTCATGGATTGGTCAACCAAATTGGGCAATTAGACCAAAGTCAAACTTAGTTCAAAGTAGCTCAATTAACCCTAATATGACTCAATTTGACTTCAATTGACTAGATTGACTTCACTAATACTCTCCTAACCACTAAGGGAGGCCATTAGGGCAATAATAATCAAGGGAGACAAATCAATTTCATGAAATTGACCAAAGTCAAACTTAGGTCAATTTAGGTCAAATCAACCCTAAATGGATCAATTAGCCCAATCATGACTCCACCATAACTTAATCAAAATTGGATGGTGTCATAGGACCCATGGACATCATGTGGGGTCATCCACTTCATCAATTTGACCAAGTCAACTTAAAAGTCAACATTGGTCAAATTGGCCCAAAATGAAATTAAAAGGCTTTAGCCTAATTCCAATGGGCGAAGGCATTCAATTTCAGCCCACTCAACAGCCCACAACCCTAATTACCTCATTTACCCTCTGAATTTAGAAAATGTGAGGCATGCAAGGGTGGAAATGAGATTTCCCCCAAATTTGAATATAGCCAAATGAAGGATTCATAGAATTGTTGCCACCTGGCTCTTGATTCTTCTCCCAAGAGCCTCCCCTCAACTCCCCATGCAGTTCCCAGCAGAATGCCATCCACCCCCATGCCATGAGGCAAGAAATTTCAGGAATTAAAACCTTGCCTAACCACCCCATCATGGCAACTTCATATACACTCCACCATTCTCCAAATTGAGGTCACCGATAGCTTCAGAAGCTTGAGAGGAGTGGAAATCAAACTTTGGATCAAGGCATTTGGTGGAGAAACCAAATAATGGCTAGGACTTCTAGTTTAGTGGTCGACCATGGCGACAAGAAGAGGAACTCGATCCAAAGCTCCAAATATGGTGTGATTTGTCTTCCTCTCCTCTTGTGCTAGTCTTCTAGATCATTTCAGATGAAAAGACCTCTCTGTCGAGCTACTTTCCATGGTTGAATCTCAAATTTTTGGTAGAGAATATATCCATTAGGATATCCTGGCTTCGACCACCTTCGACCACCATTCCACCGCCAATCGACGACCACCACCAATCCAGAAAAGGTGGTGGTGTTAGATGGATGGAATAGGGCTCAGGTGGCCCAAGGGGGTTTAATATTTGAGCTCCAGTAAGAAAAAATCTCAGCCATAGGCTGGAGGTAGACGACAACTCAGAGCCATATGATTGGCTTTAGGATTCGTATTGTGATGATTGTTTAAGCTATAGTTTTTCTTATTATTAAAAATGCAATCTGTCACCCATTATACAACATCTTCAATCAAATATTAGACCCACTCATAGCCAGATCTAGGGAAAGTTTTGAACATCAAACTTGTAGGTCTTCGAAATAGCTTTCTAGATCGGGGTTGAACCTTCCAAGGGGTGTACTACAACCCTCAGGATCTCCATTTTTGTGGAGGGTGTCCTAAAGGTTCCCTAAACGCTAAAATGGAGATTTCCAACTAATTGCTCATCCAATATGGCTAAAATTTCGGTCACGTGGGAGTAAAGCCTGGATCTAACGCAATTAAATTTTTTGGAAAACATTTTCTATAGTTTTAATAAAAATGTGATCTTATACAAATGTGATACTATATAGCTAGACAACCACAAATTGACCCAAATCTTTTGCACATGGTAGGTTAGCTCATGAAAAGTCCCTGGCGAAAATTCAGGACCATTTGGACTTGTGCATGTGGAGATATTCCACATGCAAGTTTGTATAAGTATGAGAAATTTTGTGCATGTATCACAAAATGGAATTTTGTAGATTTCTCCCAAAATACTTATTACATGTAATTGAAATTTTGACCATGCATGTGTTATGATGAAAGAAATCACCTCTGGAAAAATAAGATTATTTGGAAATAATTTTCCTATACTTTATATTTTAATTTAATAAGGTCACATTTTGATAATAATGAACTAAGTGTGACCAAAATAAATAGAAAAAAAATCCAAATATCTGTCCTATGATTATTTAGATTAAAATACTTCACTGAGAATTTACTTGGAATTTTTTAGAATAGATACTCCTTTTATTTATCATAAATTGGAATTGTCATACTTAAATATAAGTGAACTAATAATGGGCCAATTAATTAGGAAATTTCTAGTTTTCTATCTAGACACACCATAGAATGAAACCAACCTCTGAAAATTTATTTGGCAAGATTGGTTGAATATTTCAAGTAGTTCCTTTGTTAAATGGTTAGTATCTCAATTATGCTTTTTGTGAAATTTATGTGATCAAATAATGTTGAAAATTTGTAATTCTCTCTTAGATGCCTATTCACGGCACAATAAATCTCTGAAAATTTAATTTTAATTTTTGGATGAATATTTTGTATACTTCATGTGTAATATTGGAATTAATCTATGAAAGAATTTATGGAATTTTATTGAGCAAATAATTAATACAAATGTTGATTCTCTGTTAAATGCCTCTTCATGACAATAAATTTATGAAAATGTAATTAGAATTTTTGGATGAATATTCTGTATATTTCATGTGTAATGTTGGAATTAACCTGTGAAAGCATTTATGGAGTTTTAGTGAGCAAATAAATATTAAAAATGTTGATTCTCTGTTGGATGTCATTTCATGACAAAATAAATCTCTAGAAATTTAATTAGAATTTTTGGATCGGTATTTTGAATACTTTATGTGTAAAATTTGATAGTGCCCCATTATTTGATAAAATTATTATTATGGCCAAAGTAATTAGAAAAATTATGGATCTCTCATTGAGCGCTTTTAATGACCTGGCTAACCTCTGGAAATAATCTTAGCATGATTGGCCATGTAGTTTTAATAGTTACCTTACACCTGACATGAATATCCCTATCTGAGTATATTGGTCTATGTTTAACATAACATGGAAAAAATCTCAAGTTTCTAGTAGAACATCAACTTAATCACGTAGAATTTCCAGATTCAAGTTTTTATTGGTTTGTATGACTGGGGGTTTACACTAGTCATTTTGATTTCAGAACTAGAAATGGGTTACGATTAACAAAATGCTTGCATAAGGGAAAATCTTGAGGATGAGTCTAGATGTTAATCTGAAATGAAATAGTTGCATGATAGAAGTGCGCAAAGCTTCTGATTGGGACCTTAGGACAATTTGATAGGTGATGATGAATAGAAGAGTACATGGTCACTAAGGAAGGGTTAGTATTGAAGTTCAATTGAAGATTAACATCCCCTTAAATGAACCTTAAATCAACCTTAGGAGTTTAAGAGTAACACTGAAAGAGGGGATTAAGGAAGGGTAGCAACCAATAAGATTAAATATTTGAGAATGGGAGGTTTGAGATGTAACCCCATATTACCTCTTAGTACCGCTGCGAGCCCTTGACAGGTTAGTCCTCAGGATGTCTAAGATTCACCCTAAATCATTAAGTATAACTAAATATCCATTAAAGATTAATATAAGTAGGAGGGCAATGGAATAGGATAAGCATCTTCCCGTAGGGATGAATGGATAAGTTGATGGAGGACTGGTTAGTCCTAAGAGATAAGGCTCGGTATAGTCATGATAAGGTATTGTCATAGCATACAGGTTGGTCATGTGAGCTGGAGGCTCGGATGATAGAGGTGGTTCATAAATACATTAGTATGCTGAAACTCTATAGTGTCCTATAGAGGCGTACCAATGGTCTAGGCCAGGAGGTGTCCTTACTAGCTTAGGAATGGAAGTGCCCAATCCACTGCCTCAGTACGACAGAACGGGAGGTACCTGAGTGATACTCAAAAAGCGGAACTAAAGGTCTGTACGTACATAGTTGAGTGGGTGAGTTGCATAATCATTGCATTGCATAACATACACATCATCGCCTACAATAATATCCTCATCATATAAAACTATAATGGACTCCTTTTATATGATGAGTTTCTTAAGCAACCCGAACCTTAACTTATAAGTTTGTGTGAGCATTCCTATAAGTTAAGTAACTTTTCTGTGATGGTAGATGACTGTATTTCATTTATTTACTTATTGCTCTTTATTACTTCTCTTTACTTCAGTACTTACATAGTAGAACTCCTAGTATAGCTTTACCATACTTGTTTAGTAGAGATGCTAATATTGTTATACATACTTTAGATATACTATGTTAGTGAGTCATGTCAACTGCTTTGTCATCCTGCTTTTGTATTCTTTTTCTCCTCGTCCCCCAGCCCGATGTTTAGGAGTCATGGGGGAGGGGTGGATGAAACCGCTTAGTCTTTTTGACTAACGACCAAATGTGGCATAACAACCAGGAGTGCATGGAGCAGGAGAAGTAGCAGGTCAGGGAGATAGAGCATGAGGAGTCGATGCAGCGCACCAGGACACTCCCTCAGACGGATGTGAGTGAGAGACTTTAGATTACTTCCATGAGATTTTGAGATATTTTGATGTACTGGGCATACGCCCTTTTTGATTATTGTATCTCATTGTGGACATTTCTTTTTTGACATTTATATATTATGTGTGATGCAGATTCTGTGATATAATTATTTCTTACTTATAAAATTGTGGCTGGCCTGGAGTGTGGATTTAGTCGGCAGGATCGGCGTCTTGTAGTGGCTACTAACCCGTGAGTTGGTGTCAGCGCAAGGCGGCGGTTCTGGGCGATAAGTCTTCCCTCGGGATGGTGCGTAGCCCGAGGAAACAAAAGAGAAATATAGAAAAAGGTGTCTTACAAACTATGTACCAAAACCAAAGAGAGAATTTGTTCTTGTTAGAGAAGAAGAAATTATAGTTCGAAGGAAGTGTTCAACTTTAAGTAGCTGCAACATACAAGATGAACGGTGGCCGATGACTAAAGATGAAATTATAGGGCATTGACCAGATCATGAGAGAGGGAGGTGTTGGGTTAGAGAGAATGCAAACCCGGCCAGAACACCTACAAATTAGTTCGAGCAAGTGCCTGCACGACCGCTTAACGGTATGCCGATACACAACCAAAATACATCACAAAACAACAACAATAAAAGTGACACACAGATTTAACGTGGAAACCCAATAGGATGAAAACCACGGGACGATCAGAGTCCAACCTGGAAAGCCGCCATTAAAGATGTATAAAAACAAATAAGTAATTACAAGTCTTTCCCTCCTAGATCCACACATGATCTTCACCAACTTCGCACTACACAATATTACACAATAAACAATAGCAGAAAAATTGTAAGTTACTTACTGTGGCAGACGAGATGGTTATACAAATTCTCTCCAAGATGCCTCTTCGAATCCTTGCACAAATCTGCTCCAGATCCAATCCGTGTATATGAAGTATTCCTCGCCAACATCATAGAATGACGTCCAAAAGCTCTCCCAAACTAAGACCGTTCTTCCCCAAATGAATTGCACTTTCCAGTCTCAGTAACAATAAAAAACTTTGCTTCTATAGTCGATAGTGCACCGCACTTCTGAAGTCTCAACTTCCATGAAATAGCTCACCCCCCCCCCCCCCCCCCCCCCCCCCGCGTAAATAAATCAAATATCTCAAGGTTGATCTCCTAGACTCTAGATCTCCAGCCATATCAGTACCAGTGTAGCCCAACAATTTTGGCTCACTATCTCCAAACCTTAAAGTCAAGTCTGATGTCCCAGGTAGGTACCTCAGAATCCACTTCACAAAACTCCAATGTTCTCTCCCAGGATTGGATGGAAACCTACTAACAATGCCAACGACGTGTGTTATATCAGAAAAGGTGCAAACCATATCAAACATAAGACTGCCAACTGCAGAAGCATATGAAACCTTTTACATCTCCTCTTTCTCCTCAGGCGTGCTCGGCCACTAGTCAGCAGTAAGTCTAAGTGAGCCACAAGCGACGTGCTCACCTTCTTCAAATGATCCATATTGAATCTCTACATGAACTTCTTGATATATCTTTCATGCGATAGCCAAAGCAACTTGGAGACTCTATCTCTTTGAATATGCATCCCCAGAATAGTTTTCATTGCTCCTAAGTCCTTCATTGCAAATGTGAAGCTTAATTGCCGCTTCAGCTCAGTAATGTGCATAGTACTTCTCCTGAATATCAATATGTGATATACATATATGTGTACAATGATAAAATCCTCTAGATCATACTGCTTCACAAACACGTAATGATCAAGGGTGGTCCTCCTGAAGTCGATCTCCCCCATAAAGCATCAAACTTCTTGTACCACTATCGCGGGGCCTACTTCAGGCCATATAAGCTCTTCTTCAGGCGACATACCAGAATCTCCTTCCATTTGACCATAAATCATTCAGGTTGCTCCATATAAAGCTCCTCCTCAAGATCGTCATGCAGAAAACCCATCTTGACATTCATCTGCTCATTTTTTAGGTCTAGCCTTACAGCAAGGTCAAGAACAGCCCGGATAGACACATCTTCACAACTAGAGAGAAAATCAAAATCAACTACATGTTTCTGATTGAAACCCTTTACCACCAATCTGTTTTTAAATCTCAGTGGTGTAGATGGATCTCCTTGCTTAACTCTAAAGATCCACATATTCTTCAGAGCCTTCTTACCCTTAGATAATTTCACCAATTCATAAGTGTGGTTCTCTTATAGGCAATACATCTCCTCCAGCATAACAACCATAAACTTCTTCTTCTCTAAGCTTTCCACTGCCTCATCATAACTCTCAGGGTACCCCACATTAGTCAATAAAATATACTCAATAGCAGAGTATTCTGAAAAAGGGTGTCTTACTCTATCAAACCTCTATAGAGCGAGCTCAGCAGCTGGTGTGGGTATATCATCAATAATATCATCTACAAATCTAGGCTCATTGTTAGTAGTTTCCTCATGATCTGGAAGTGTTTCAGTACCTTATACTACCTTAGGATCTATAGACTTTTCAACATCATCACCTCCAACCATTAGAGTCTCTACATCAGTGCGAGAGTCAAACTTTTCAATCTTCTCAAGATCAACCATAGTCTGATCCTCAAAAAATATAGCGTCATGACTGCATACAAGTTTCTTCTCTACCAAATCAAAGAATCTATAGCCAAACTCGTCGCTGCGTCCATATCCCAGAAATATGCATTGTCGGATCTTAGAATCCAACTTCGATCTTTCATCCCAAGAGACGTGCACAGAGGCTCTACAACCAAAGATCCTTAAGTGAATGTATAGAGGTTCCTTCCCATACCAGACCATGTTAGGAACATCCTCTAGTAATGCATAATAGAGAGATATGTTTGATGACATGTGCAGCTATGTATAAAGCCTCACCCCAAAACATATAATGTATCTTTGACTCAGATAGTATGTACCATACCCTCTCCATTAAGTTCCTATTCATTCTTTCAACTACGACATTCAACTGCGGTGTCTTGGGCAGAGTCTTTTCATGTCTTATCTCTTGCTCTCTGCAGTACTCATCAAAGGGACCAATATACTCTCTCTCGTTGTCAGACCGCACTTTAGCTTCTTCCCAGACCGCCTCACCATCTCAACGTGAAATTTTCAAAAAGTATCGAGGACCTCATCTTTGTTCTTAATATCATAGACCCAATGTTTTCTTAAATAATCATCAATGAATGTCACGAAGGACGATGCTCCTCCTTTTATCTGGACCCTCAGAGGCCCACATAGATTAGTTTGTATGAGCTCCAGCGGATCGGATCTTCTGGTGGAAGTCTGGATTTGGAATGATACTTTATTCTCCTTCTCAGCCATGCAATGGTCACATTTCTCTAACTGATCCACAGATAAATCAACGATCATATTCTTTTGGGAGAGACATCTTAGGCCATTCTGACTAATGTGACCCAGTCTTCTACGCCATAGGTATGTGGATGCCCCGATTCTAACGGTGTTGGCCTGAGTAGCTTCAGGTCTCCCCTCTATGCAGTATAGACAAGTATCTCAATAACCTCTGGCCACTATTAAAGACCCCTTGATCAACTTTCAAAAATCTCCAGCAAAGACACTCAATTGTCCCTCATCACCTAGCTTCTAAATTGAAACTAGATTGAAGCGGATGTCAGGTACACGTCACACATATCTTAGGATTAGTAATACTCCAGTGTTTGTCTTCAGGTGCATGTCTCCTCTCTCGATGACTTTGAAAGTATCACCATTGCCCATCATAAGCACCCCAAAATTATGAGTGGTATAAGTGGCAAATAACTCCTTATTATGGGAGAAATGTGCAGAAGTGTTGGGAAAATGATTTATCTTAACCCCTATAAATGAGTAGAAAATGAGTTCTCAGAGTGAAAAATTAGTTTAAGTAAAATATGCGTCGAATAGTAATCGACGCAACGTCGAAGTGTAGTCGACGCATCTCTCATACTGAGTCGAAGTAACTCTAAACAGAATTCGACGTAACCAAAGTCGACGTAACTCTGATTTCTAGTCGACGCACCTCAGTGGACGCACCTTCCATATTTTCTTCTCGACGTCTAGCCAGGCTGAAATCGACGCTTACGTCGAATAATAATCGACGCACGTCGATTTCTGTGACAGATTCAAAAACACGCCAGAACTCTTTCCTTCTTTCTGTAGATCTGAATTTTATGGAATTATATTATTCTTTTCTAGCCATTCTGAATCAGTCTTTCCTTCTAAATGATTCTTGGCTAATTTGATTAAGATTATTATGGACATTATTTGAAAATAGAATGATCTCTTTCCTTCTACAGATATAATGATTATGGAAATTTTTCTCTCTTGCTATTTCTCTGTCTGCTAATTGATTATTCTCCTATAGCAATATTTTGAATAAACAGAGCTATAAATACATAAGGAGGTCGGAAAAGAAAACAAGAATCGATCCACTCCATCCATTTGAAAAAGAGGAAAAGCTCCTAAGTGAAAAGTGAGAAAGCTGAGAAAAGTGAAAGAGTGCTGCAGCAAAGAAAAAGCCGTCTTCTTCTCCTCCTTCTGAAGCCATACAGCTGAAAGCTCTCACTGAAAGAGAAAAGGGCTTTCAATCTCCTTCTCATTATAGAAGAGAGATTTCATTCACTATACTTTTGCTTCTAATCTTCTTGCTAGGAAGAAGATTCTTTCTTGCTTCAATTGTTTTTCTTCTACTTCTTTTTAGTCTTATTTCATTTTCAAATTGTGTAAAAGAGTTTTTAGAATCTCTCTTCAAAAAATTCAGTTGTAGTGGTTCTAAGAGTCTCCTTATCAAAAGACTCAGGCTGGTTCTAAGAGTCTCCTTAACAAAAGACTCAGTGCAAGATAGTGAATTCCTACCAAGGGGGTAGAAGAGTGGATTACCCAAAGTTTGGGGAACCACTATATTTCTTTGTGTTGTGCTGTGATTTTCTTCTTGCTATTTCTTTCTTTATTTGCATAATTCTTGTTGGTGTGTGGGAAGCTTAAATCTATGAATATTACACATATATTGAAAGTGCACAGTTAACCTCACTAGAATTCTCTAGAGGGGGGTGAATAGAGATTTAAAAATACTTTGTGCAATTATATATATATGTGTGTAATAATCACAGATTTAAGCTTCCCACACACCAACAAGAATTAAGCAAGTAAAGAGGGAAAATAATAAGAAGAAAATCACAGCACAACACAAATAAATATAGTGGTTCCCCAAACTTTGGGTAGTCCACTCTTCTACCCCATTGGTAGGAATTTCACTATCTTGCACTGAGTCTTTTGATAAGGAGACTCTTAGAACCAGCCTGAGTCTTTTGATAAGGAGACTCTTAGAACTAGTCTGAGTCTTTTGATAAGGAGACTCTTAGAACCAGTACAACTGAATTTTTTGAAGAGAGATTCTAAAAACTCTTTTACACAGTTTAAAAGTGAAATAAAGATAAGGAGAAGACGTAGAAGAAGTAATTTAAACAAGAAGGAATCTTCTTCCTAGCAAGAAGATTAGAAGCACAAGAATAGTGAATGTAATCTCTCTTCTATAGTGAGAAGGAGATTGTAAGCTTTTCTCTCTTTTGTGAGAGCTTTCAGAATTTGCAGCAGAATGGCCTTAGGAGGAGAAGATGAAGGCTTTTTCTTTGCTGCAGCACACTATCTCTTTTTTCAGCTTTCTCACTCTTCACTTGGGAGCTCTTCCTCTTTTTCAAATGTATATGGTGGATCACTACTTTTTCATTCTCTGCCGACCTCCTCTTTATTTATAGCTCTGTTTCAAAAGATGCTGCTAAAGGAGAATAATCAATCAGCAATTAGAGAGAAAAAAGTTTCCATAGGAATTAAATCTGTAGAAGGAAAGAATTCATTCTGATTTCAAATAATATCCATAATAATCTTAATCAAATTAGCCAAGAATCAAATAGAAGGAAAGATTGATTCAGAACGACTATAAAATAATAATATCATTCCATAAGAATCAGATCTACAGAAAGAAGGAAAGAGATCTGGCGTGTTTTTGAATTTCTTATAGAAATCGACGTGCGTCGATTACTATTTGACGTGAACGTCGATTTCATCCTGGCTGGACGTCGAGAGGAGAATAAGGAAGGTACGTCGACTAAGGTGCGTCGAATTTATTAAATGCGTCGACTAGAAGTCAGAGGTACGTCGACAAAGATTATATCGAATTCTTCTTAGAGTTACTTCGATTCATTCTGAGAGAAACGTCAACTACATTTCGACGATGCGTTGATTACTATTCGACGCATATTTACTTAGATTAATTTTTTATTCTTAGAAATTATATTCTTCTCAATTCTAGGGGTTAAGATAAATCATTTCCCCAACAATCTCCCCCTATTTATCTTAACCCTATTTAGAGAGAAATTGTATAAGCTTTTAATCAACACAGCAAAGCATTTATATAGAGAAGAAATATGCTAAGTAATCATAAGTAATCATATAAACAGACTTAAATAAATATAGATTGTATCAATATTGTTCAACACATCATTTAGGAGGGGTAGGAGGAGTTTTTTCTTTTCCTAGTGAATACTACTGTTTTTGGAGAGGTGGGTTGCTTCTTCTCAATAACAGGTGTTTCACTCAGCTCCCCCTGAAATGGAACTTCCTTTTCAGTTTCTTTCTCAGCTTCAGCTTTAGGTATAACAACATCTGGCTCCCCCTGAGCTTCAGCTTCCTCTTCAGCTTCATTCTCTGCTCTACTTGTCTCCCCTTGCAATAAATCCACTTGTTGTGCAGCTTCTCTTGCTATAATTAGTACATCTGATATCTGCTCTTCAGTATGTAGCTCTGGTACAACTTCACTCCCAATGTTCTTGTCAGATTTTGAAGAATGAGGGGTTTTGTGAGAGGGAGTTTTGTGGCTGGAGAGCTGCTCTTCATCTAACTTCTCCCCCTTCTTGACCTTCTTAGCCACGGAGGTTAAGAAAGACTTGGTCACCCTAGATGAAGAGATAGAGGATTTCAGACTTTACACAGAGGCATTGACCCCATCTATTTGGGTTTGCATGTGCATGATGGAGGAGTGAATTTGAGAGCAGTGTCCATCTAGCATGTCCTGAAATTTTTGGGCTGCTGACTGGATACACTGGGTGATGAGGTTTTCAGTGGATGGAGATGGTGCATGTTGTGTTGGAGGAGGAGGAGACAATGGAGGAGGAGGAGATAATGGTGGAGGTGTATGTGTTGAAGGTGGAGAGGAGACTATATCATTTTGATGAGGAGGAGGTGGAGGAATAGAAGAGGGTTGAGCAGGTGATTGAGTTGGTATTTGTGAAGGTGTGGATGATGGTGGTACAGAAGAGATGTCTGTATGAGGAAGAGGAGGAGGTGAAGATGGATGAGTAGGAGAGTTGGGAGGAGATGGAGTCCTTTCAGGAATGGCACCAGGCTTGGGGATTTTCCTGGTCCATTTTGAGAAGAGAGCAATGGACATCCTTTTGCCAGGAGGGATGAGAATTCCTTTTGACCTGCATAGGTCAGGGAAGGAGTGGAAGAGGACTTGACTCATAATTCTCATATAGGCATTCTCTTTGTGAGAATATTTGTAGCCTATCATTATGAGTAAGCAACTGCCCCAGTCTACTTTCTTCTTCAGCACAAGGGCCCCCATGAGATTCAGTTGCTACGTGGGCACTGCATCATGGGCAGAGATCTTACATAGTAGTATCTTTCCTACTATGTCTGCCAATAGTCTGTATTCATCAGAGAAGTCTATTTTCTTTAGGTGGATTGGTCTATCTTTGGAGAACTTCATTGTGATTAAGAAATTCTTGAGTTCATCAGGGGTGAGTTCCACAGGTTCATCACCTGATAAGGGAATGGTAAAGGAGATTTATTTACTTACTCTTTTTAGAAAATAACTTGTTTTCTCTATTTGATTTGAACAAGGCTAATATTGGAATGTACCTGATGAAAGACCAAAGGTGTTCCTAATGTGTTCAGCAGAGATTTAGACAGGTGTCTCATATATTGTTCTAGTGATTTCTCCTTGTTCAGATATCTGAACATGAGCCATTAGCTCTGTGAGTTCTGTCTCCAGGAGCTTGCATCTTGTGGAGATGAGCTTATCTAGGTCAGCTTCAGTGAAGAAAGCTTTGATGCTCTTATAACTTTTGGCAGCGGCATGAAAGGATTCGAGGTCAATGTCGAAACCAGATTTTATCTTGGGAGCCATTTTAGGTCAGTGAGAGAGACGAAGAGATGGCTGGACTGAGAGGTAAGAAGGATGAAAGATGCAGAGTGCGAGAGGATTTCTAACTGAAGAGTCTATTTAAGTCAGGTGAAACGTCGAAAAGAGACACAATTCGAGGCTTATTCGGTATTACAGTAGATGTGATAGAAAAATATTTTAATATTACCGCTCTTTTTCATGAAGTCGACGTTACGTCGAGTGGAATTCGACGTAAGCGTTGATACAGTCTGAGTTAAGATGTTAGGGTTTCCTATCGACGTATGCGTCGATCGAAGTTGACGCATGCGTCGATTTTATTTATAATTATTGGTTATCGACGGTGCGTCGAGTAATAAGTCTACGTGACTTTCATTTTGCCTGAAACTTCTTGGTTTCTCTTGAGAGATTATTTCTTCCTGCTCCTAATGTTTTCTAAGTCAGCCTTGGACTAATTTTTATAAACAATTAGATTGATTGTGCCAACATTGTTTGGCAATGTGGCCAGTTTTATTGCAGATATAACATCTGACTATCTTTAGATTATGGGAATTTGAGTTTAGAGAGGGATAGTGGTGTTGATTAGGATAGAAATTTTGATTAGGATAGAGATTTTGGTTAGGATAGAAGTTTTGATTAGGATACCAATTATGATCAGGATGAATGGGTCCTGAATGGGGGTTAAGATGGAAAGTTTTTGGAGAATAGACATGTCCTGTAGTTATGTTGCTCTGAGTATTTATGCGTCGATATCTATTCGACGTATGTTGATAGTTGCGTCGATTTATATTCGGTGCTTTCTCCAGATTGTGTTGATCTAAAATCGTCGCATGTAAGAAGTTGCGTCGATTGAAAGTCGACGTATTTTTATTCAAGCTTCGAGTTGAGGTCGAAGCATCTGAGAGATTGCGTCGAGTAGAATTCGACGCACTATCATTAATGCGTCGATATGAAGTCGACGCAGTTGTGTTTTCACAAATTTTATTTTTCCCTTTTTCTTATTTTATTTCTTTATGAGTTGTTTCTTTTGGCTTAGTTGCCTTCTTAGAAGTAGTTTGAGAGTCTTCATCTGTATAGTATGATGTTTCATCAAAATGGTTTATCTCATTGAGGGAGTCTTCTTCCATATTTTGTGAGTCTTCTTCTTGGTTTATTGATTTAGTGGGTTTAGTGAATTTTACAGGGCTCATCCAAGCAAGCTTGTTGGATGGAATTAGACTAGCGGAGGGATCAGCTCCTAGTCCAAGATTTTTATGTCTTCTTGTTTGTTTTTCTGTGATTTCTTTGAGTGTTTGGCTTCTTATTTTTATTGATTCTTCAAAAGCTTTTGCTTGGGATACCTTATTTTTCAGGAGCTGGTTTTCTATTTTAGCCTTCTCTATTTCTTTTTCTCTGATGTTAGCTCTTAATTCATAATTTTTAGAATAAGTGTCCTCTATATTTCTCTGGTTTTTAATGACATTAATTTGTTCTCTTAGATTCTTAATTTCTTGTTTAGCTTTTAGTTGATCTAAACATAATCCTTTAAAATCATTTTTGAAATCATCACACAGAAAATCTATGTCATCAAAAATGCATACCCCATCCTTATCCTCAGATTCCTCTATGAGAATAAGGCTATTTTCTTTATCATCTTCAGAAGAGATGCTTCCTTCTGATTCTGTCTCACTCCATGATTTAGCACCATGTTCTTCCTTTGAGCTTTCAAAAGCCATTAAGCATAGGTCTTCTTGCTTAGACTCTTCATTGTCACTTTTGGATGAGTTGTTGTCCTCAGAATCTGTTTCACTCCAAGCTTCTGCAATGAAGCCTCTTTCTTTCTTCTTCCCCTTTTTCTTGTGATCTTTCTTTTTCAGATATTTCTCTTTCTTAGTATTTTCTGGACATTCTGGTGAAATGTGTCCAGTTTTCCTGCAGGAATAACAGATGATTTCTTTAGTAGGAGTTTTATCATACCTTGGTTTTGATTCTCTCCTTCTAGACCCATCTGTCCTGACCCATTTCTTGAATCTTCTGGCCAGGAGGCTGAATAATAATTCTTCAGTGACAGGGGTCTCTTCTTCTGTTGCTTTCAAAGCAATGTTTCTATCATTTGAGGAGGTTGGAGTGCTTCCTCTTCTTTCCTTCTCTTCTTTGGTTTTCAGCAGTTGCTCATAGGATTTGAGTTTTCCTAAGAGGGCATCTGTTGAGATTTCCTTTTGTCATCTTGTATCTCTTATTACCCATATTCTTGAGTCCCATGAACTTGGGAGACTCATTAACAGTTTGTCATTGATCTCTGATGCGCAAATCTCGCACACCGCTATAGGCGGTAGCTAGACTGCGACACGAAATAGAAATTCTGTCAGAAAATGGTCACGCACGGTCGAACGCACGACCGTGCATTATTAACACATAAAATGTGGCTTGGGGAAGACGCTGTGCCACCCGTGCGAATTGCTCACGCACGACCAATACCGCCCGTGCGCTCAAACGCACGGGTAAACTCCGAAGCTCTGAAATCAGGAATACACAGGTCGACCGTGCGTTTTACTCATGCACGGACGAATCCGCCTGTGCGTCAAAATGCACAAGTAAACTCCGACGCTCCGTTTTCTGCCCAGACACAAACGCACGACCGCAACCGACTGTGCGTCAAGGAAACGCACGACCGTGCGATATGCACAGACATGAATTCTGGGGAAAACAGGTCGATCAGGTCACCTGCATACAAAGCAACCCAGCTGGGAATACCTCCAGCACCTAATAAACAAAGAAAATAGATTGGGGAGCACCAAGTGCTTGCCCCCAACAGCAAAGCATGCAATTGCACACCAAAACGGCCTAAGAATGCACCTAACAGGGAATAACAAATATGAATGCAAATATGTACGAAAACATGCCTAAAGTGTGGTGCAAAGACTATAAAATTGGCCCAGATGAGTCCATAAAAGTGTATATAATTGGGACTCATCACACCCCCAGACTTACTTGTTTGCGCGTCCCGAGCAAACTACTCTTGGCGGACGGGAAAAACAAGGGTTAGAAAGGTTATTGTGGCTAGGTGTAATATGCGAAATCAAATAATCATGTGCATAAAGCTCTCGTAGAAGAAATTTCTACTATGCAATGTAATTTACATATATCTAAAATAGTAAATAAGAGATTAGTTTACTCAAAAGCTGAACCAAGTGAGATCTGCCAGTCACGTGTAGGGAGAATCTAGAGACGCGCTCAGACGAGTATTTCGAAAAATACGGGATACGGAACTAACTCCACCGAAATCCATCGGTGTCGGGAGCCATAAGCTCGCACTTTCGCACTCTCTCCACAGCATTAGGTAAAACTACACACTAGTCAATAGGGCTTTCGGGTAAATATGTGGCTTAGGTTGCGGTAGGGTATACAATGATAAACTCGGAGGCTAACTCACCTAACACATTTGAGCAATACAATTTATAAACCTCGGCAACAAATAAAGTTGATGTGTTCATCGCCTACACCCAGTATAAGGTAATTCCTATCAAACAATTCAGAATTTCTGAATTAAAACATAAAGCTCAGATTTTTTTCTTTTGGAGCACTAATCTTTTCAATTTTTAACTCACTAATACTTTTTTTATTTTTATTTTTTTCTTCAACTTAAGCAATCCAAATGTGTATGCATAAAACAGCGCAGCACAATAATCAGTTATATTATAAAGCTCGAAACACGTGCGCATACAGGTTTGTTAATCTTGGCTTAAGCGAGAGCGGTGGAGCTAAATAGAAAAGGTGGGATAGGCTCAAAATTGGTTAGCAAGGGTAAATTTCTGGTTTTTGGCTCAAAGCTCAGACTGTCCAAAGAATGGCCTACAGCATGCTAATGCGTTAGAACTACCCGGTGCCTATGTTTCAAAAGTTGCTAGGGGCAAGTTCTTAGCCACCGAGAAAGATAACTCTTTCTCCCGACTCGAGAAATACGAATCTAGCGTTCAATACCAACTCACCTACACTACCGGTAGATCGGCACAGGTTCATGCTTTGAGTAAAATAAAACTCTAATTACTAGATTAGATAAGAATAAAGATACAAAGCATGAAAATAGAAATAGCTTTTACGCAAAATTATATGCAAAACATGAGTATTCGATTAGAACACTACTGGGGTCGACATCGTACTCCAAACCACAATTCCTAGCTAACACAATTGACTTCCCGGCTCCATTCCAAAAGGAAATTTGGCACGGTAGCACTCGCAAGTAAGTGCATGCATAATGGGTGCAGTGGTGCGTGCCACATAAGAAATTGATAAGCTGAAGTAAACGGAAAGCTAAAATAATAACACTACCGGAATGCGTGCGTGCGTGCACGTGCATGGTTCTCACTCTCCCCCAGACTTACATGAAAGCATAATCTAAAATATGATTCTTTAAACATTAAGTTAAGGAGAAAAGGGAGAGTGTACCCCATGCTCAGAAGTGAGCATACCAGAAGATTTGGCTTTAAATTCTGAAAATTTGGCTCCAAGAGTCCGCCACCAAAGAAATTGCCGCACACCTGCAGGCAAAATGGCTCCAAGCAAAAAAAATATATAACACTAAACTATTAACAGGTTAGCAACATAAACTTGGGTTGTCTCCCAGCAGCGCTTTTGTTTACCGTCCTTAAGCTGGACTAAATACCTGTATTATGCAATTTTAATAATAGTGTCTAAACATAGAAGAGAAGACCAAAATATCCTAATTATTACAAGCATGCCAAAAAGATCAACTGTATGTTGATTTAAAATGGTAACTGAGAATAAAAGAAATAGGTCCGAAGACCCAGCAGTAGGAGCAGAAGGACGGAATTATCCCTCATCCCCAAATCTCTTTCTTTTTCGCCTTCTTCTTCTCTTCCTACATTAGATCAAGATATGAATATATTTTGCCTCCCTGCAGCCAATCCTTCAAGGGAAACACCATCATAGCACTGTATTTCCCCTGCAAGTATTGGTTTTCATCATTACCCAAAAATGGGTCAACATACTCAAAATCCTGCATGGATGGAAAAGAATAAGCATTAAAAATATCAGGAAGAGGAGATAGAGGTGGATCAGCAGTGGAGGGCATTTCGGGTTCAGCTTCCCAAAGATTTACCACTGCTGAATCCCCCTGCACGTGTTCAAGTAAAGAAGGATGGTCAGGAAACAAAATAGAAGAAAGACATAAATAATCTGTAATTATAGGAGTGATCCCGGTTTCACTTCCAGCAGTATCCAAGGATAGATCGCTATCATCATCGTAAGTATCATAGCGAGGGGAACCCAAGAACTCAAGGGCCTCAGTGGTGAGTTGGACCTCCTCGTCCCATGAGGAAGTGCAAACCTCCTCACCAGAGAGAGTATCCTCCTCATCCCACCGAGGTGCACCATCGTGTTAAAAGAATTCATTCTCCCCTTCGGGGAAAACAAACTCCTCATCCCACTTTGGAGCATCCTCCGAGTCAGAAGCATCACCCCACTCCTTCACTTCGATAGGATCATAAAGAATGTGTGTAGAAAAATCTTGCAAAGAAACTGGAGGAACAAAAAGATTTGGTTCCTCCGCAAAAAGATCTGCTAACGCCTCCCCGATGGAAAGAATACTTTCCTCATCACACTCAGGTGCATCTAGGAGCTCCCATTCCTCTCCTTGTTGGCCAACAGATGAGTGATCATCATCACTAGGAGTGAAGCCATACACTGGGAGTGAGGAGTCCATGCACGAGATAGACTCAGGGTTAGAGGGCACGATTGTCTCCATGGGTAAGGAATGAGTGATAGGGACAATGCTGTCATGAGGGGAGGAGCAGCGGTCAGGATTGAAAAAACTAGGACAGTCCTTCAATTCATGACCCTCTCCTCGACACAACACGCAAACAAGGTTCCTATACTGCCTAGCATTTAACTCCTTCATTTGGTCTATATAATAGACCATCTTGTCGTAAGTGCTAGGAGAAATATCCCATGAAGACATTTTAAACAATAAAAGCAGATATAATGAAACTGAAATTCTTTGCAAGGAAGTCTACACAAACTAATAAAACTCCTTGGATTAAACTTGCTTAAAACTCTAAAAACAGAAGAGGAAGAAATAATAACAAACACTATATAATTAAAAAGCAAACAAAAATAACAAAGCGGCTATACACAATGGAAGAACTACTATCTCTCGGCTCTCCCTCTCAAGAAAACTCACACGACTGTGTTCCCCGGCAACGACGCCAAAAACTTGATGTGCAAATCTTGCACACCGCTATAGGCGGTAGCTAGACTGCGGCACGAAATAGAAATTCTGTTAGAAAATGGTCACGCACGGTCGAACGCACGACCGTGCGCAGACCGTGCGTTATTAACTCGTAAAATGTGGCTTGGGGCAGACGCTGCGCCGCCCGTGCGAGTTGCTCACGCACGACCAATACCGCCCGTGCGCTCAAACGCACGGGTAAACTCCGAAGCTCTAAAATCAGGAAGACATAGGTCGACCGTGCGTTTTACTCACGCACGGGCGAATCCGCCCGTGCGTCAAAACGCACGAGTAAACTCCGACGCTCCGTTTTCTGCCCAGACACAAACGCATGACCGCAACCGACCGTGCGTCAAGGAAATGCACGACCGTGCGATATGCATAGACATGAATTCTGGGGAAAACAGGTCGATCAGGTCACCTACATACAAAGCAACCCAGCTGGGAATACCTCCAGCACCAAATAAACACAGAAAATAGATTGGGGAGCACCAAGTGCTTGCCCCCAACAGAAAAGCGTGCAATTGCACACCAAAACGGCCTAAGAATGCACCTAACAGGGAATAACAAATATGAATGCAAATATGTACGAAAACATGCCTAAAGTGTGGTGCAAAGACTATAAAATCGGCCCAGATGAGTCCATAAAAGTGTATATAATTGTGACTCATCAATCTCTGTGAGAGAGATCTCTCTATCCAGGATCCTTAATTGATTGATAATCAGACTAAATCTGTCATACATCTCAGATATGCTTTCTTCATGCTTCTTTTGAAAGTTCTCATATTGGGAGATCAATAGAGCCTTTCTATCTTTCCTTTCATCAGCACTTCCTTCTACCATCTTGGTAAGAGACTCCCAGATTTCTTTGGCTGATTCACAGTCCACAACCTTTTGAAAGATTTCATCTGATAGGGTTGAGACAAGAATATTTACAGCTTTTGCATCACTTGTTCCTGCCTTCTTTTCTTCAACTGTCCACTCAGCCCTTGGGACAAGTGTTTGAGTCACTTTACCACTTGAGTCCTTTCTATAGGGCTTAGGAGGACCTGTCAAAATAACATTGAACAAATCTTCATCAATAGAATTCATCTAGATCCTAATTATTGTTTTCCAAAGTGCAAATTTTCAAGGTTGCAAATTGGTGGTATGGTGGAAGCATAATCTTTGATTTGTGCCATGTAAAAAAAATAATTTTTAGAAATATATGTAAGAGGTAGGATCTTTTTGATCAAGGAGTTAACCTTTTTAGATCAACCTATCTCTGATACCAATTGAAAGTGCACAGTTAACCTCACTAGAATTCTCTAGAGGGGGGGGGGGGGTGAATAGAGATTTAAAAATACTTTGTGCAATTATATATATATATATGTGTAATAATCACAGATTTAAGCTTCCCACACACCAACAAGAATTAAGCAAGTAAAGAAGGAAAATAACAAGAAGAAAATCACAGCACAACACAAAGAAATATAGTGGTTCCCCAAACTTTGGGTAGTCCACTCTTCTACCCCCTTGGTAGGAATTTCACTATCTTGCACTGAGTCTTTTGATAAGGAGACTCTTAGAATCAGCCTGAGTCTTTTGATAAGGAGACTCTTAGAACCAGTCTGAGTCTTTTGATAAGGAGACTCTTAGAACCAGTACAACTGAATTTTTTGAAGAGAGATTCTAAAAACTCTTTTACACAGTTTAAAAGTGAAATAAAGATAAGGAGAAGAAGTAGAAGAAGTAATATAAATAAGAAGGAATCTTCTTCCTAGCAAGAAGATTTGAAGCACAAGAATAGTGAATGTAATCTCTCTTCTGTGAGAAGGAGATTGTAAGCTTTTCTCTCTTTTGTGAGAGCTTTCAAAATTTGCAGCAGAATGGCCTCAGGAGGAGAAGATGAAGGCTTTTTCTTTGCTGCAGCACACTATCTCTTTTTTCAGCTTTCTCACTCTTCACTTGGGAGCTCTTCCTCTTTTTCAAATGTATATGGTGGATCACTACTTTTTCATTCTCTGCCGACCTCCTCTTTATTTATAGCTCTGTTTCAAAAGATGTTGCTAAAGGAGAATAATCAATCAGCAATTAGAGAGAAAAAAGTTTCCATAGGAATTAAATCTGTAGAAGGAAAGAATTCATTCTGATTTCAAATAATATCCATAATAATCTTAATCAAATTAGCCAAGAATCAAATAGAAGGAAAGATTGATTCAGAATGGCTATAAAAGAATAATATCATTCCATAAGAATCAGATCTACAGAAAGAAGGAAAGAGATCTGGCGTGTTTTTGAATTTCTTATAGAAATCGACGTGCGTCGATTACTATTCGACGTGAACGTCGATTTCATCCTGGCTGGACGTAGACAGGAGAATAAGGAAGGTGCGTCGACTTTATTAAATGCTTCGACTAGAAGTCAGAGGTTCGTCGACAAAGATTACGTCGAATTCTTCTTAGAGTTACTTTGACTCATTCTGAGAGAAACGTCGACTATATTTCGACGATGCGTCGATTACTATTCGACGCATATTTACTTAGATTAATTTTTCATTCTTAGAAATTATATTCTTCTCAATTCTAGGGGTTAAGATAAATCATTTCCCCAACGTATATATATATATTTATTAACTTTGCACAAAATATTTTTAAATCTCTATTCACCCCCTCTAGAGAATTCTATTGAGGTTAACTGTGCACTTTCAATTGGTATCAGAGGGAGGTTGATCAAAAAGGGGCAACTCCTTGATCAAAAAGATCCTACCACATATATATATATTTCTAAAAAAAAACTTTTTATGGCACAAATCAAAGATTATGCTTCCACCAGACCACCAATGCGCAATCTTGAAAAGTTTGCACTTTGGAAAACAAGAATTAGGATCTATATGAATTCTATTGATGAAGAATTATTTAATGTTATTTTGACAGGTCCCCCCAATCCTTATAGAAAGGACTCAAGTGGTAAAGTGACTCAAACACTGGTCCCAAAGGCTGAGTAGACAGATGATGAGAAGAAGGCAGGAGCATGTGATGCAAAAGTTGTGAACATTCTTGTCTCAACCCTCTCAGATGAAATCTTTCAAAAGGTTGTTGACTGTGAATCAGCCAAAGAAATCTGGGAGGATCTTACAAAGATAGTAGAAGGAAGTGCTGATGAAAAGAAAGATAGAAAGACTCTATTGATCTCCCAATATGAGAACTTTCAAAAGAAGCATGAAGAAATCATATCTGAAATGTATGACAGATTCAGTCTGATTATCAACCAATTAAGGAGCTTGGATAGAGAGATCTCTCTCACAGAGATCAATGATAAATTATTAATGAGTCTCCCAAGTTCATGGGACTCAAGAATATGGGCAATAAGAGATACAAGAGGACAAAAGGAAATCTCAACAGATGCCCTCTTAGGAAAACTCAAATCCTATGAGCAACTACTGAAAACCAGAGAAGAGAAGGAAAGAAGGGAAAACACTCCAACCTCTTCAAAAGATAGAAACATTGCATTAAAAGCAACAGAAGCAGAAACCCCTGTTACTTAAGAAGAATTATTCAGTTTTCTGGCCAGAAGATTCAAGAAATGGGTCAGGACATATGGGTCTAGAAGAAGAGAGCCAAAAACAAGGTATGATAAGACTCCCACTAAAGAAATTTTTTGTTATTCCTGCAGGAAAACTGGACATATTACCCCAGAATGTCCAGAAAATGCTGAGAAAAAGAAAGATCTGGAAAAGAAAGATCTCAAGAAAAAGGGGAAGAAGAAAGAAAGAGGCTAAGCATTTTTGATAAGGATGAATCTGAGGATAAGGATGAGGTAGGCATTTTTGATGAAATAGATTTTCTATGTGATGATTTCAAAAATGATTTTAAAGGATTCTGTTTAGATCAACTAAAAGCTAAAAAAGAAATCAAGGATCTAAGAGAACAAATTAATATGAGAAAAATAGAGGATACATGTTCAAAAAGTTATGAACTAAGGTGTGAAATCTATAAAACAGAAAAGGAAATAAGAAGTGCTAAAATAGAAAATCAACTCCTTAAGAATAAGGTATCCCAGGCAAAAGCTTTTGAAGAATCTATAAAAGTCAGAAGCCAAACACTTAAAGAAATCACTGAAAAACAAACAATCAGACATAAGAATCTGGGGCTAGGGGCTGATCCTTCAACCAGTTCAATACCATCTACCAAACCTGCTTGGATGAGCCCTGTTAAATTTACTAAACCCATCAAATCAACTAACTTAGAAGAAGACTCACAAAATAAAGAAGAAGACTTCACCTTCAAGGAGATAAACCATTTTGATGAAACATCATACTATTCAGATAAAGACGACTCTCAAAATCCTTCTGAGATGACAACTAGGATAAAAGAAACAATAAATCTCCAACCAGAAAAAGGGAAAAATAAAATCTGTGAAGACACAATTGTGTCGACTTCATATCGACGTATGAATGATAGTACGTCAAATTCTACTCGACGCAATCTCTCAGATGCTTTGACCTCAAATCGACGCATGAATAAAATTACGTCGACTTACAATCGACGCAACTACTTCCATGCATCGATTCCAGATCAATGCAATCTTGAGAAAGCGCCGAATATATATCACCGCAACTCTCAATATACGTCGAATAGATATCGACGCATAAAACCTCAGAGCAACTTAAATACAGGACATATCTATCATTCAAAAATTTTCTATCTTAACCCCTATTTAGGACCCATTCATCGTGATCAAAATTTCTATCTGAATCAAAATTTTTATCCTAATCAACAACTCTATCCTAATCAACACCTCTATCCCTCTCTAAACTCAAATTCCCATAATCTAAAGACAATCAGGTGTTTTATCTATAATAAAACTGGCCACATTGCCAAACAATGTTGGCATAATCAATCCAATTGTCTATAAAATTAGTCCAAGGCTGACTTAGAAAACCTTAGGATTATGAAGAAATAATCTCTCAAGAAAAACTTAGAATTTTCAAAATAAAAGTCACGTCGATTTCTTAATCGACGCATCGTTGATAGGAAACCCTAACATCTCAATTCAGGCTGTGCCGATGCATACATCGACTTCCACTCGACGCAACGTCAACTTCATGAAAAAGAGCGGCAATACTAAAATATTTTCGGTCACATCTACTGTAGTACTGAATAAACCTCGAGTTGTGTCTCGTTTCGACGTTTCACCTGACTTAAATATACTCTTCAGTTAGAAATCTGCACGCTCTCTGCATCTCTCATCCTTCTCACTTCTCAGTCCAGCCATCTCTTCCTCTCTCTCTCACTGACCAAAATGGCTCCCAAGATCAACTCTGGTTTCGATATTGATCTTGATTCCTTCCAAGCCGCCGCCGAAAACTACAAGAGCATCATAGCTCTTTTCACTGAAGCCGGTCTAAACAAACTCATCTCAACAAGATGCAGACTCCTGGAAATAGAACTCACTGAGTTGATGAATCATGTTCAGATATCTGAACAAGGAGAGATTACAGGAACAATCCATGAAACACCTGTCTCAATCTCTGCAGAACATCTTAGGAACACCTTTGATCTTCCATCAGGTAATGAACCTGTGGAACTCACCCCTGAGGAAATCAAAAACTTATTAATCACCATGAATTTCTCCAGAGATAGACCAATCAACTTGAAGAAAATAGACTTCTCTGATGAATATAGGCTCTTGGCAGACATAGCAAGAAAAATACTACTATGCAAAATCTCTGCCCATGATGTAGTGCCCAAGCAGCAACTGAACATTATGGGGGGCCCTTGTGCTGAAAAAGAAGATAGACTGGGCCAGCTTCTTACTGAAGATGATAGGCTACAAATATTCTCATAAAGAGAATGCCTACATGAAGATCATGAGTCAGGTACTCCTTCACTCCTTCCCTGACCTATGTAGGTCAAAAGGAATTCCCATTCCTCCTGGAAAAAGGATGTCCATAGCTCTCTTTTCAAAATGGACCAGGCAAATCCCCAAGTCTGGTTCCATTCCTGAAAGGACTCCCTCTCCTCCTAATTCTCCTGTGCATCCATCTTCACCTCCTCCTCCACATACAAACATCTCTTCCCTACCAACATCATCCACACCAATTGTCTCCACTACCCTACATCTCCTATCTTAACTACATCTTCACATACACCAATTCAATCACCACCTCTTCCTCCTCCTACTATCACATCCTCTCTACCTACCTCAAACACACCTTATCTTCTTACCACAACCATTGATCTCAGTAATACAGTCATCTCTCCACCTTCATCTCCTACACCATCATCTCCTCCACCATTATCTCCTCCACCAACACAACCTGAACCATATTCATCCACACAAGCACTCCTTCTCCAATGCATTCAACAAGCAACCCATAAATTTCAGAACATGCTTGATGGGCACTACTCCCAACTTCACTCCTCCATCATGAACATGCAAACCCAAATAGATGAGGTCAATGCCTCTGTGCAAAGCTTGAAGTCCTCTATCTCTTCCTCTAAGGTCACTAAGTCTTTCTTAACCTCCTTAGCTAAGAAGGTCAAGAAGGGGGAGAAGTTAGATGAAGAGCATCTGTCCAGTCTCAAATCTCACTAACACAAATCCTCTCCAACATCAAAATCTGATAGTCTTGCTCTGCTTAAAACTATTGGGAATGAAATAGTACCTGAGCTACATACTACAGAACAAATAACAGATGTGCTCACTATAGCAAGAGAAGATGCACAACAAGTAGTTCTCTTTCAAGGGGAGGCAAGTAGAGTAGAGAAAGAAGTTGAAAAGGAAGCTGTGGCTGAAGGTGTGGCTGAAAGTGAGAAAGAAAAAGAAGCTGAAGAAGCAGAAAAAGAAAGTGTAAAGGAAGTTCTATCTCAGGAGGAGCAGACTGCTTTAACTCAGGGGGAGCTGAATGAACATCTTGCTACTGAGAAGGAGCAACTCACCTCTATAAAAAGACCTGATCTCTCTTTAGTATTCTCTAGGAAGAGAAAAACTCCTACTCCTCCTGAATGATATGTTGAACAATTTTTGATATACTCTATTTTTAATGCTTAAGTACTGATTGATCTGTACAAAAAGCCTGTTATATGATTTCTTTTCCATTATCTTCTGATTATCTAATATATCTCTTTTCTATAAATATGCTTTGATGTGTTGATTAAAAGCTGATAAAATTTCTCTCTGAATAGGGTTAAGACAAATAGGGGGAGATTGTTGGGAAAATGATTTATCTTAACCCCTAGAAATGAGTAGAAAATGAGTTCTCAGAGTGAAAAATTAGTTTAAGTAGAATATGCGTCGAATAGTAATCGACGCAACGTCGAAGTGTAGTCGACGCATCTCTCATACTGAGTCGAAGTAACTCTAAATAGAATTCGACGTAACCAAAGTCGACGTAACTCTGATTTCTAGTCGACGCACCCAGTAAAGTCGACGCACCTCAGTGGACGCACCTTCCATATTTTCTTCTCGACGTCTAGCCAGGCTGAAATCGACGCTTACGTCGAATAATAATCGACGCACGTCGATTTCTGTGACAGATTCAAAAACATGCCAGATCTCTTTCCTTCTTTCTGTAGATATGAATTTTATGGAATTATATTATTCTTTTCTAGCCGTTCTGAATCAGTCTTTCCTTCTAAATGATTCTTGGCTAATTTGATTAAGATTATTATGGACATTATTTAAAAATAGAATGATGTCTTTCCTTCTACAGATATAATGATTATGGAAATTTTTTTCTCTTGCTATTTCTCTGTCTGCTAATTGATTATTCTCCTATAGCAATATTTTGAATAAACAGAGCTATAAATACACAAGGAGGTCGGAAAAGAAAACAAGAAGCGATCCACTCCATCAATTTGAAAAAGAGGAAAAGCTCCCAAGTGAAAAGTGAGAAAGCTGAGAAAAGTGAAAGAGTGCTGCAACAAAGAAAAAGCCTTCTTCTTTTCCTCCTTCTGAAGCCATACAGCTGAAAGCTCTCACTGAAAGAGAAAAGGGCTTTCAATCTCCTTCTCATTATAGAAGAGAGATTTCATTCACTATACTTGTGCTTCTAATCTTCTTGCTAGGAAGAAGATTCTTTCTTGCTTCAATTGTTTTTCTTCTACTTCTTCTTTTTAGTCTTATTCCATTTTCAAATTGTGTAAAAGAGTTTTTAGAATCTCTCTTCAAAAAACTTCAGTTGTAGTGGTTCTAAGAGTCTCCTTATCAAATGACTCGGGATGGTTCTAAGAGTCTCCTTAACAAAAGACTCAGTGCAAGATAGTGAATTCCTACCAAGGGGGTAGAAGAGTGGATTACCCAAAGTTTGGGGAACCACTATATTTCTTTGTGTTGTGCTGTGATTTTCTTTTTGCCATTTCTTTCTTTATTTGCTTAATTCTTGTTGGTGTGTGTGAAGCTTAAATCTGTGAATATTACACATATATATATTTATTAACTTTGCACAAAATATTTCTAAATCACTATTCACCCCCCTCTAGAGAATTCTAGTGAGGTTAACTGTGCACTTTCAAGAAGCCCCTGAATCAACAATCCATCTTTGATCATCGCATGAGAGTTTAACTGTGACGTCATCTCCAAAAATGATGACATTGTCCTCCTCTATAGATATAATAGATGTTGTGTGACTCTCTTTCCCATCATCAGTAGACACTCTTTTCTTCCTCTTGTCATTCTTTAGAGAATAACTTAAATTTTGAATATGTCCCTACTTATGGCAATAGTGGCACTCCACATTTTGATAACGTGACTTGGAATTCCCACTACTTTTGCTCCCCTCTCTCTCTTCCTTACTTTTCTCTTGCGCCTGCCTCTCCTCCTGGGCTCAGTGTAGAGGACATCATCTTGTAAAGAAGATCCAGAATGTCCTTGAGACTTTCTTCTTACCTCCTCATTCAGGATGCCACTCTTACCAATATACATAGTAATAATGCCTATGAGAGAGGATTTAATTAGAGAAAATCTAACCATCTCCCAAGAATCTGGAAGGGACTTTAACAACCATAATGCATTGACCTCATCCTCGAAGGTCACCTACATAGCAGTAAGTTGATAAATAATACCTTAAAACTCATTCACAGAATCCAAGATAGGTGAGCATCTCTATACTTTAACTCTCCAAGCTTCTTCGGCAAATATAGCTTGTTGATGTCAGTGCACTTAACATACAACATCTCCAAGGTCTTCCAATGAATCTACGTATCAGCAATACTTGAAACATGGTCGTAGATGTTCGACTCTATGAACCGTCTGATGAATCCGCATAGTTTTCGATGCTCCACCTTCCACTTATTGAGATCCTGAACCATTCACATAAATCATGTCTTCCATCAATAGGTTCACAAATGGTAATTTACGCCGTTTAACTTTACCATTTGCCTAGAACCTGAACTTGAAGTAGACTCAATCATTCTCTGTCAATTGATCAGATTGACCTTAGTTCTCTAAGCCGACTATTTCCAAGAAGTAAATCAAATAAGATATGGAGCGAAAATAGTCATCACCTACCCCACCTGATCACCAACCCGAAATATTCGATCGTCTCATCTCAAATCTCAAATAGGTCAGCCTGATAATAACTCGAATAATGAACATACCTCTGATACCACTTATTGGTTAGAGACCATGCAAGCCCAACCAGAACCCTTGCAAATTAGTTTGAGCAAGTGCATGCACGACCGCTTAGCAGTATGCCGATAAACAACCAAAACAATTCACGAAAATAACCAGAATAAAAGTGACACGCATATTTAACATGGAAATCCAATAGGATAAAAACCATGGGATGATCAGAGTCTAACCCGGAAAGCCTCCACTAAAGATGTATAAAACCAAATTGGCAATTACAAGGCTTTTCCTCCTCAATACACACATGATCTTCACCAACTTCACACCACATAATATTACACAATAAACTGTAGCAACAAAATTGCAAGTTAATGACAGTGGCAAACAAGATGGATTACACAAATCCTCTCCAAGATGCCTCTACAGATCTTTGCCCAAATCTACTCCAGATCTAATACGTGTAGGCGAAATATCCTTCGTCAACATCGTAGAATGGCGTCCGAAAGCTCTCCCAAGCTAAGATTGTTTGCCACAAAGGTCTCTCAAGAAAATCTTCCAATTCTTGAGTTTGAAAAGAAGTGGATGTCTTGCATATCCTCTGTTGGGAAAAACATCCTCTGGATTTATCTTACAAATTATGTAAAAGTGATTTCATCATCTAGGATTCATTACCCATGTTGTATTGTAGGGTAATATGGTTATTAGATGGCCTAGGATGTCATACTCATATTAGTGTGTCAAAGACCAGTCCAAAAGAGTGCAAAATTCAATTGAGTTAATTCTGCATCGCATAATAGTCGACGCAGCTTCGATTGAAAGTCAAAGTAACTTCGAATAGAAGTAAGAATAACTCATACGGGTAGTTGATGTATCAATTGAAGTTGACGCAACATTCGACACAGAAGTCAGAGCTCAAAGTCTAGGTCTTCATCTCAACGAATACGCCTATAAGGATTTGACACAACTTCGATATCAGAGTTTGTTTCAAAGCTGAGGAAGATGCTGAAGCAGCTTCTGTTAGAACTCAGAGGTGTGTCGATAAGAAGGTAAAGTTATTCGACGCAACGTCGAATACAGACACAGATTTAGAATACTTCTTGGATTCGATTCTGAAGCTTATTCAGAAGTTATAAATATAAGTTATTTAAATTCTAGCAGGTCATTCATAAGCAAGAAGGGAAAGAAGAACTCCATAGATACAATAATGATATATTTGGAAGTTATTCAAAAGGATTTGGAGGGGCTGTCAATAGAAATAAAAAGAGAGCAATACTATTTCTTGGACATTCATACTGGGGAAACAACAGAAGAGGAAAGTAATTCATCAGTATTCGGCAGAAGAATAAGTATCCTGAATGGAATTGAGAACAACTACCTTCCCGTGATCTTCTTCTCTAGCTCTCTCTCGATAGAAGAGAAAGAACATATCTCTGTATTGGACAATATACACAAGGCTTCTTCTTCTTCCCACTACAAGCAACATACAGATATACATAGATCATTGTCAGGATCCAGGCTTACACCATCCTTGCATTTCACTCTTAAGCTATGATTCATTCTTTGAAGAGAAGATCTGAAATAACTCTAAGTGCATAAATCCTCATTGACTTCTGCAGGATGATTCATTCAGAAGAATCATCTTCAACTTCTTCTTCTTTACTCTTTCTTCCACTTCAATAAAAGTGAGAAAAGAGTCCTTAGAATCCATCTTCAAAGTATTCAATGGTTCAAGATCTCCTTAACAAAAGATCTAGCACTAGTTCTGTAACATCCCGACATTTATTGAGCCACTAGAACACTAGTAGACCCAATAAAAGTAATCTGAACCCCTACGTAAGGCCCAAGGGAGGAGGGAGATGACCCTATTTGGGGTAATTGAGCTAGAGAACTCTAATTTGAGTTTTGTCAGTTCCTATAGCCCCGTATAGCCAATATGAGTGTGATGGAACTCACTTCGTTAAAATTCAAGGTTGTGTGGTTAATATTACTGTTCCTCGTAAAACACCACTTTTACGAGAAATTTGAATATTGAGCTAGGGAACTCCGATTTTAGTTCTGTCAGTTCCTATAG
The DNA here is from genome assembly GCA_033032865.1 of Dactylorhiza incarnata. NCBI lineage: Eukaryota > Viridiplantae > Streptophyta > Magnoliopsida > Asparagales > Orchidaceae > Dactylorhiza > Dactylorhiza incarnata. The sequence continues at coordinate 3,225,143 of JAWHQI010000067.1, forward strand.
CCTCGTATAGCCAGTATGAGTGTGATGGAACTCGTTTCATTAAAATCCACGGTCATGTGGTGAATATGATCATTCTTTGTAGAATGTCACTTTTATGAGAAATTTGAATATTGAGTTAGGGAACTCCGATTTGAGTTCTGTCAGTTCCTATAGATTCGTGTAGTCAATACGAGTGCAACGAGACTTGATTCGTTGTAATCATAGGTCATATGAGAAATATGACTGTTTTAGGTTTTGTAGCACGCCACGACGCACATTTTTAAAATATTAAGCAAATAAACTCGGAATCGATCGCGGTCAGTTCCATTTGACTCATAAAGTCAAAACAAGACTGACGAAGTTCGTAGAACCAATTTCAATGTCAAGAGGCAAACTATGGTCACATCAAGCTTTATAGCACACTGAAAAGTGTGCACACACCCATATTAATTTAAAACCCCAACATTGACCAGTCACTCGATGACTTGAACCCACTATGACCCTAACCTACATGGGGGACCCACCCTAGGGTTGACTTTGGCAAAACCCTACAAAAGTCACAAAGTTGTAATAAAGACTCCACTCCCCCCCCCCCCCCCCCACATTTGGAGGTACTTGCCAAGGCCACATTTGAGCCCACTCTGAGCCCAAAATGGGTTTTAGCCTCTTGCTTGGAATGGAAGAATAATAAAAAAGATCTCCCTCCATCTCCCTCTTCTCTCTTCCTCCAAGATAAGCCATGATAAGGACACTTGGCCATGATTGGCCCCTAGATGGCTGCCAACACACTAACCCAGCTCCACCCAGGGTTAAGCCAAACCCTAACTTTATGGGGATTAGTTCCATATCGAGAGAGGAAGGAGGGGGTAGGACATCTCCACCCTATAAATAAAACCCCTCCGTCCAGATCATCACACACCTTGCCCAGATCAGGCTGACCCCAAGCTATCGCCCTGCTGGAGCTGCCTCGCCGGAAAACCCACACCTGATCCCTCGCCACCCCTCATGGCCCATCTAACCGGAAGCTCCCAACGGACCCAACACCAGGTAGAACATATCCCCCTCCCCCTTCCACACCCTCCTGACATCTTGCATGCCTCCCGCATCATCCGGAGAGCTTCCTCCACCACCCGAGCCAAGCTATAGGCTAGCGTAGTAGCCGCACGAGAAACCCCAGCCCAGCATCGGTAGTGGCACTAGAAGGGTGGTACTGGTTTGGAGATACCCCTCCCCCTTGGCAGAGATAGGAGGTGGTGTATCATCCCTAATCCTACTAGACCCTATGGTGGTGTTAGGGCATAACATTAGGAGAGAAAGGTAAGTGGAGACAGGGAGATGACCTTAGAGTTCACTAAGTTGGGGTGAACTCATATGCCGCTTACAAGTGATCACTGTACAACTTAGGTCAAATTAGCCAAATTGAACTCACAAGTACTAATTGACCTCACCACTATGTTCCTAACCTTAATAGAGACTCACTTGAACAAGAGACCCAACAATTAGTCAACCAAATAGATCAAATTGACCAAAGTGAAACTTAGGTCAACATGGTCCTATTCAACATAATTAGACTCAATTGACCCCCAATACATCAAATGGACTTCACCTAGGTCCTACTAATCACTAAGGGAGGTCATTAGGTCAATAATCACTAATTGGTTCCACTCAATTTCATGGAATTGGCCAAAGTCAACTCTTAGTCAACATAACCCAAATCAACTCAATCAAGGATCAATTGACCCTCAATTGGCCAACTTGACTTCATCCCTAACCTTCTAACTCCATTAGGAATCTATTGGCCAAAAATCCCCATCAAGTGGTCAACCAATCCATCCAATTTGACCAAAGTCAAACTTAGGCTAATTTTGGTCAAACTCACACCACATGGATAAATTAACTCATATGGAGCCACACCATGGTCCAATGGACTTTTGGTAAGGTCATTTGAATCACGACCATCAAGTGGGGCTAACCCACCCATCAATTTGACCAAGCCAACCCTGTTGAGTATTGTGCCTTCAACTCTAGATTTGAAGAAGGAATACAAGTATAGTTAAGCTAAGTTGTTTTTGATGTTGTGTTTAAGTTCATGTTATGATAGATACATCAAAGCTATATCACCAGTATATAGATAATGAAAATTAACTAAGTAAAATATTATCTCAAGACTCAGCAGAAGAATAATGGAGAAAAGTATCATATCATCAAAATAGTTTCGACGACATCTTGACGAAGACACATCGTCTTGAAGGTTGAAGAAAGCTTTTCGTGGATAAAGCTAAGTTCAGATGTCGATGACATCGTCTTAAATAAACCTTATCGCAGACAAAGCTAAGATGTCTCTATGATATCATCTTGAAGAAGAAGCTCAACCTTAAAGGCTAAAAGATATAACTCCTTAATTCATAAAGAATGGTTCACATGGACGCGCATCGGCTTGAAGACCTCATGTCGTCTAGAAGATCAAGATGATATCGTCTTGAAGTAAGAAAGTCAGTCTAAAGAATAAGTTTAAGTCAACATCTCAATTATGTCGTCTAGAAGATCAAGGCGATGTCGTCTTGAACAAAGATAGACAGCTTGAAGAACAAGTCTAAGTCTTATTCAAAGCAACATCTCGACGATGTCGTCTAGAAGAAGTAAGACCATTGAGATATCAAGTAGAGTCATGAAGAAGGAAGAATATCGACGATATCATCATAAAGTATATCTGTCGTGTACACTGATCAAGATGATATATTCTTGAAGGAGAATCATCGTCTTGACAAGTTGCAAAGCAGCATTTAATGCACAGACATTCTAAAAAATGAATATTTAGGAAATATGCACGCCGCCTATCTTGTGCTCAGACCAAGGAGCAATAAATGATATATTCTCTACAGTATATAGCCGTTGCTCAGTATTTAAGAAAGGAATTTATTATTTCTATATTATGCAAGTTCTAAGAAAGGCTAGTAATTATGATAGTGCATTATTTATAGTTATTTTTATATAGTATTTTAGTAGTAATTAATTAGTTTTTATATAATTTTAGTTTAATATATATCTAATTCGCTTTATTTTGTGTTTTCAGGTAATCTGGGGCTGCTAATAGCAAATTTAAGCTCACAGCCATGTTCAGGGGAAAGAATGGAACAAGTATGCAAAAATCTTCAGTACACGCCCTCGGTCACGGCCATGACCAAGGGCGTGACTTTAAGTCACGGCCATGACTCAACCCAGCCATCTTACATCTGCCAGATCATGCCGCCAGCCCAATTTAGTATTACACGCCCTCGGTCACGGCCATGACCAAGGGCGTGACATCAAGTCACGGCCATGACTCAACCCAGCCATCTTCTAGCTGCCAGAACATGCCGTCACATCATTTCCAGCCTACACGCCCCAGGTCACGGGCGTGACTCCATGTCACGGCCATGACCTAGGGGGTGACCCTTCCCGCAACTGCCAGAATAACTCCAGATCGTGTTGTTTCCCGCCGTTTCCAGATTCGGTCAAGTCACGCCCTATGTCACGGGGGTGACCGAGGCCGTGACCCGTCGAGATGATTAATTTTGGCGGTTTTTCTTCCCCAACGTTCCCGGGCTTTCAAGACGCAATTACGCAGCTTACACGCCCTTGGTCACGGGCGTGACCAAGGGCGTGACTCACCAATTTTCTGCCTATAAAAGCCAGCTACTGCCAAAGTGATGGGAATCCGATCCTAGCTTAGATTGGGTCATTTTTATATTAGTTTTTTCAGCATTTTCTTATTGTATTTTCTTTATGCAGATTTACTTTATGTCTTGCAAATTTCAATTCATAGTTTAGATTTCCAATTCCTGCAATTGTAATTCTCTTTACTTAGTTATAAAAATGTTTCTCTTTTCAAATATGTTTAGCTGAATTTATAGCATTTGATCGGATGAATTCTTAAGCTTTTCTTATTTTGTAATCTCTCATTTTCGGAGCTTTAGTTTAAGAATTATTACGATCCACTTTTGATTTTTCTCGATTGATCTCATATTGCCGGTATATGAATATCAATTCTTGATCCATTTTCTAGTGATCGAGAGATCCATGAATTTGTGTAGATCATTCATTAGTGGAAAGAGTTGCATGCATTCCTCGAGAGAGGGTGACACAAATCTTCCGGATTGGAGTCAAATCCAATAGTGGGGCTCACCGCATAAAGCAAGCTTAGGTGTTTCGACTGGCCGAGGGGTCTTAATCGATCAACCTAAGGTTAGGTGGTAGTTCTCTCGAGAGAGGCTCTACCATAATTTGGGAACCTCCACGGTCGAATTATTCTATCGCTTTTGGTTATGAATTTAGATTTTACAATTTATTTAACTCAAGAAGGATTTCCGATCAAATGCTCTTTTCTTTCTTTTCTCTTTTATTATTCTAAAAATCTTCTTAAATCTAGATAAAATAATATTAATTTGTGTGAGTAGAAGTAATCAACAACCCCGTGGAATACGACACTTGATATTTATTTCTAAATATCCTATACTATGAATGATAGGTGCTCTTGCCTATAGTTCGTAGAATTTGGAGAAATTTTATATCCTAAATTTTACGTATCAAGTTTTTGGCGCCGTTGCCGGGGACATATTTTTGTTGATATTTTGAAAGCGTGAATTTTATTACTTTTATCAATCTCTTTCTCCGCCCCCATTTCTCTTTTTGATTTATTTTCAAATTTCATTCTATTAAGTGACGGTTGTTCAATTTTCTTTCTTCAAAAATGTTATCTCAATTGGCCGCCAAAGTTGCCGAGCTTCAAAATAAAGTCAATCTTTTGGAAGCTGCACGAAAGCGCCAAGTTAATTGTAATTTTTGTGGAGCACCGCATCGAAGTGAGGATTGTTATATTAATTTTTACTCTCAAAATTTTTCTTATGGAAATAATTTTGAGTTTATTTATGAAAATAATTATTCAAACTTTGATGAAAATAATTCATCTAGTTTTCATGCGAATGATTTTTTCGATTCTAATAATATTTCTTCTTGCTCCGATATTAATTATTCATGGTGGCAAGATCACCCTGATAGTTTTCGGTGCGATGAAGGAAATTCAGTCAATCAAGATTTTCATTCCTCCTCTTTTACCCCACAAAATTCTTTTTCTTCTACTCTTGGGTATTCTCCAGATTCTATTTATCAAAATTTAAATATTTATACCCAAGCTCAAGAAGAACTTCTTTACCACGAATTTAAAAGAGTCATGGAGACACCGGACGAAATTGATGAAGAACATGTTTCTTCACCTCCTCCGCCCGAATCTCCTCCTATTTTTCATGAATTTTCTCTCTCGCCAATTATTCACTTTGAAAGTGAAATTCATGAAAATATTGTGTCCCATGAATTTAGTCCACTTGGAATTTCAAATAAATTTTTGGATACGAATTTTATTTTTGAAAATGAACAACCGGAGCTTAATCATGTGTTTTCACAAGAAACTCCTCCTTGTGAAATATTTTCTGACTCGCTTAATTTTGATTCTTTTTCTTCTAACGATTTTCATGTAGAGGATGAGCCGGTGCAACCAAACGTCTTCACCGATCCATTTTCCGCTCATCTCCAGCAATCCAAATTACCTAAGGTATGTATAGGTAATTTGGATTCACAATTTCGCGCTAACGGAAAACAAAAGAATCAGGATTATAGCGGAGGAGTCGTCGGGCAACAGTTTTCGGCATTTTTACCTCAGCGTGAATTAAGGGAGTTGCCTGTGCATTTTCAATTTGAATATCCTTTTAGCTAACCCTTAACGTCTAGCTAAAAGACGTTAAACAAAGCGCTCTTGGGAGGCACCCCTTGCTTATCTTTATATTTTTGCTATTTTTCTTTTATTTTATGCATTTTCTTTTCCTGTTTGGCCTTTTCATTCTTATTTATAAACATTGGAGACAATGTTTATCTTTAAGTATGGGGGGGTGTTCTCTAATGTTTATTTTTATAAAAAAATCAAAAAAAAAATTTGAAAACATGTTAAAAATCATAAAAAAATTGTTTCTTTGTTTTCTGTTGCAATTTTGATTTAAAAATATGAAAAATACAAAAAAAAAATTGTTTTATTTTAAAATGTTTAAAAAAAACTTATAAAAAAAACTATTTTTCCAATAAGATAAATTTTGTAATATTAAAATTCTCCAAACTTTATTTATGCAAAATTAATTTTAATTATGAGTTGTCTTTATAGGTTTTTTTTTAAGAGTTTTCTTTTTATGAATTTTTAAATCATATATTTCTCTTCAAAATATGTTAGATTTAATTTTTAGATGAATTTGATTTAATGAGTTTTTCATTATTTTGATTTGTTTAGAATATTTCTTAGTTTTACTTTCTCTCTTTAAAATATCATAATTTAATTTTGTAGTAATTGTGTTAAATATCTTTAGATTTTACTTATATTAACTTGAACTCATAGTTTCTTATAGATTGCTCAATTTATTTTCTATGCTCTTAAAATATTTCTTTGGAATTTTTGTAGCCTTTAAACCCTAGCCCTTCCCCTACCTTTTTGTTTAACCCTTTTATTTGGCATATAAAAAAAATATTTGAAAAGATCATATGTCATGGAAATGAGAGGATAAAATTCATCATTCCTAAACATATGCACCCAAATTAGTAAAAGATTATATGGCATGGAGTTGAGAGGATAAAATTCATCACTCCTAAACATATACATTTGGGATATAAAAAAAAAGAAGAAGAAATTAAAAAAAGATGGAAATGAGAGGATAAAATTCATCATTTCCTATATGCAAAGTAACTTCTTCAATGCCAACTTTACCCCAATTAGCCAAGTTTATTTGCTTATCCTAAGATATTTTTGAGAGAGCATAGTTAATATTTTGTAGTTTTCTAAAAGTTTCTAATGATGTTTAAAGTTTCTATAATTTTAATCTTGGTTATTTTACTTAATTCAATGCAATTTTGTTTATGAAGATTTAGTTAGAGAATTTTGAAACTAATATTTATTCTACTCATCTCAATTTATGAATTATAAATTATTTCTTATAAATCTGAATTTTAATTTCTTAACTTATTTTGACATGAGTTTTATAAGATTTGGAGTACATAATTAGAAGTAAATCTTTTTGGAAATGTCCTATAAATTCTTCTCGTACTTATAAATTAGTTTTTGCTCTGGAATAGCAAAAGCTTAAGTATGGGGGTATTTGATAGTGCATTATTTATAGTTATTTTTATATAGTATTTTAGTAGTAATTAATTAGTTTTTATATAATTTTAGTTTAATATATATCTAATTCGCTTTATTTTGTGTTTTCAGGTAATCTGGGGCTGCTAATAGCAAATTTAAGCTCACAGCCATGTTCAGGGGAAAGAATGGAACAAGTATGCAAAAATCTTCAGTACACGCCCTCGGTCACGGCCATGACCAAGGGCGTGACTTTAAGTCACGGCCATGACTCAACCCAGCCATCTTACATCTGCCAGATCATGCCGCCAGCCCAATTTAGTATTACACGCCCTCGGTCACGGCCATGACCAAGGGCGTGACATCAAGTCATGGCCATGACTCAACCCAGCCATCTTCTAGCTGCCAGAACACGCCGTCACATCATTTCCAGCCTACACGCCCCAGGTCACGGGCGTGACTCCATGTCACGGCCATGACCTAGGGGGTGACCCTTCCCGCAACTGCCAGAATAACTCCAGATCGTGTTGTTTCCCGCCGTTTCCAGATTCGGTCAAGTCACGCCCTAGGTCACGGGGGTGACCGAGGCCGTGACCCGTCGAGATGATTAATTTTGGCGGTTTTTCTTCCCCAACGTTCCCGGGCTTTCAAGACGCAATTACGCAGCTTACACGCCCTTGGTCACGGGCGTGACCAAGGGCGTGACTCACCAATTTTCTGCCTATAAAAGCCAGCTACTGCCAAAGTGATGGGAATCCAATCCTAGCTTAGATTGGGTCATTTTTATATTAGTTTTTTCAGCATTTTCTTATTGTATTTTCTTTATGCAGATTTACTTTATGTCTTGCAAATTTCAATTCATAGTTTAGATTTCCAATTCCTGCAATTGTAATTCTCTTTACTTAGTTATAAAAATGTTTCTCTTTTCAAATATGTTTAGCTGAATTTATAGCATTTGATCGGATGAATTCTTAAGCTTTTCTTATTTTGTAATCTCTCATTTTCGGAGCTTTAGTTTAAGAATTATTACGATCCACTTTTGATTTTTCTCGATTGATCTCATATTGCCGGTATATGAATATCAATTCTTGATCCATTTTCTAGTGATCGAGAGATCCATGAATTTGTGTAGATCATTCATTAGTGGAAAGAGTTGCATGCATTCCTCGAGAGAGGGTGACACAAATCTTCCGGATTGGAGTCAAATCCAATAGTGGGGCTCACCGCATAAAGCAAGCTTAGGTGTTTCGACTGGCCGAGGGGTCTTAATCGATCAACCTAAGGTTAGGTGGTAGTTCTCTCGAGAGAGGCTCTACCATAATTTGGGAACCTCCACGGTCGAATTATTCTATCGCTTTTGGTTATGAATTTAGATTTTACAATTTATTTAACTCAAGAAGGATTTCCGATCAAATGCTCTTTTCTTTCTTTTCTCTTTTATTATTCTAAAAATCTTCTTAAATCTAGATAAAATAATATTAATTTGTGTGAGTAGAAGTAATCAACAACCCCGTGGAATACGACACTTGATATTTATTTCTAAATATCCTATACTATGAATGATAGGTGCTCTTGCCTATAGTTCGTAGAATTTGGAGAAATTTTATATCCTAAATTTTACGTATCAAATTATGATAAAGAACTGCCAATTCTGCAAGACGTTTTCAAACGGGAAATTGATTATGGAATAATCAATAAGGGGTTTTATGCGAAATTGCAGAACATATAAAAGAAGATAATTTTTATCTACAAAGACGATTTTGCTAAGTACTCTCTTAAGTTTCATTCTCACATATTTCCTGAAGAGAGAAAGAAAAGAATCAACAAAGAGAAGAAGTCTTCATTGCTGCTGTGCTGTGAAGATATACAGAAGATTCTAAAGAAAGGTTCATTGATCTATAAGATCTTTGGGCATATTGTTACAAGAAGAAGAAGATCTGTGATTCAAGTTTCCATTTCTGAAGTCTTCTCTTCTATAACAACATCTTTGTACTACTTTGTAGGGTTCTTGTGAACCTGAGCTGGTAGGATCTAGTGATATATCTGAGTTGGTAGGGTTCTTGTTGAACCTGAGTTCTGGTAGGATCTTATTGAAGATCTGAGATTGTAGGACTTGTAAAGTCTGAGATTTGTAGGGTTCTATGTAAACCTGAGTTGTAAGATCTGATTATAGTGAAAAGATCTAAGTTGGAGAAGTTGCCTAGTCTAACACACTGCTAGATAGGTGGGAGGGACAGTGGACTATCTCTAGACACATTGTCTAGTTGGGAACCACTATAAATCATTGTGTGTGTGTTTTTATTCTTGTGTGTTGTGATAGATAAATTATTAAGTAGCAAAGAAATCTGAAAACACTTAATCACCGCCCTCTAGGTGTAGTTTATAGACAACCCATAATCTTTCAATTGGTATCAAAGCTAGGTTGAGTTCAAAGGCTTAATAACTTAGAACAAGATCTACAAATCTAGCGGGTTGTGATAAACAAATGGCTGGTGAGCATCATAAGGAGATGAGCTCAATGAAGCTGCCTATCTGCACCAAGGAGAACTTCCCCATCTTGAAGCAAAGAATTAGGTTGTACATGGAAGCCTCAGACCCTAGAGTCTATCTGGCAGTAGAAGAAGGACCCTATATTCCCATGAACATTCATGTGGATCCAACAGTTGTTCCCACACCTAAGAAATTATCTGATTTTACCAAGGATGAAGTTGCCTTAGTCACTATGGACAAAAGGGCTAAGACATCATTGTGAATGCAATTGATGATTCAACATTTCAAAATCTAATTCATTACAAAATAGCTAAGGAGGTGTGGGACTCCTTAGTTGTCTATATGGAAGGAACTGAGGAAGTCAGGGATGATAGGAAATCCCTCCTAAATCAGGAGTATGAATCCTTTAGGCAAGATAAGAAGGATGGCATAGCTACCTACTATGAGAAGTTCTTCAGGATTGTCAATGGACTCAGAACTTATGGAAGAGAGTTCACCAACTATAAACTAAATGATAAGTTCCTAAGATCCCTGAACAAAGAATGGGACATAAAGCTGTGTGCAATAGAGAAGTTGGCAATCTAGGAGCAATGGAGCCTAGACAGCTAGCTATATGGCAAGCTCTTATCATATGAGCTGCAGCTAAATACCAGAAAGGCTGAGGAAGAAAACTCCAAGGCTTACACCAGAGAAAAGGCAGTGGCCTTTAAAGCTGAAGCTTCCAGAAAGCACAAGACAATGGAGCATATCTATGCTTCAGAGACCTCAAGCAACTCCACCTCAGAACTCTCTGATGAAGATCTCTCACTATTCACCAGACAGTTTAAGAAACTGCTGAGAAATAGAAAAAGAGGGAACAAAAGATATGAATCTTCACCCTCTAGCTCCAGGAGAGAAGACAAGCCTAGAAGAAAACACAGATCAGACAGGTATGATTCCAAAACTAGTAAACACATTTCTTCTAACATAATTTGTTGCAGCTGCAACAAGCCTGGACATGTCATTGCTGAATGTCCATCCAAAAGACAAGAGAAAAGTGAAGAAAGAAAGCACTCAAAGAACAGGAAGTCAGTGAAGAGCTTTGTGGCAAAGAAAGTGAAGACACTCAGTGATAGTGACGCCGATTGCTTCTCATCAGAATCAGATAGCCACATAGCAGCCATGGCTCTCACAGATGAAGAATGTTGTGATGAAACTCATCACAAACTGGTAATTCCTAAAGCATCTCCTACCCTCTCTGACATAGATTCAAATGCCAGCTCCTCTTCAATAGAAGAAGAAGTTGACACTGACTACATAGAGAAATTTTGTGCATTGCTTGATGTCCTTAAGAAAGCAAAAGCTCTCTGTAAGGTATAAGCTGCAGAGATCATCTCCTTGAGTGGGAAGAGAGATGAACTACTTGAGAAAGTACTGAGCTAACTCAAGAGAAAGCCAAATGATCTATCCCTCCACTGACCACCAGCACTTTGACTGAATTCATCAAGGACAAGAATTTTAGAATTATGGAGTTGGAGGATATGGTTTTAAAAGAAAAGAAAATTGTAGCTAGTTATTCCAAGCCACAAACAGTTCTTCCCTTGATTTATGGCTTTTCACAAATAAATAAGCAAGGTTTGGGCTACACTCTAGGTGAAAACCATAGGAAATCTACCTAAGGAAAGACTGTCTTTAGAAAAGTGATCATACCCACAAATTCATATGATCACAGTAGCATCTATAGATGCAAAGAAAGCCAGAGGTTAGATAGCAGTAGTAAGATGCCTTCTACCTGGCTAAGCAAAAGACAAACTCTCCTTGAGAAGAGTGCACTATCTTCATCCCAAAAGAATCCAAAAGCCTGCAGAAGTTGCCATGTTGGAGAAATCCCTTCTGCCTCCAAGAAGGGAAGGTTAGCTGTTAAACAACATCATAACCTAATCAGACCAAACACAACAAGAAAATCTAGATACAATAGATTTGAATGCTGGTGTTTTGGAAAAGTAGGGCATTTTGCCTTAGACTACTGGTTCAACCCAACTTCCAAGAATCATTCTCAGATGACAACAAATAGGCAGGCTACAAATTTATCATCTAATAAGCACCTAGGACCCAAGAGAGACTGGGTTCCTAAGGAAGTATAGTTGTTTTGCAGGTATGCCCAAAAACCACCAAGACTCTTGTGTGGTACTTGGAAAGTGGATGTTCTAGGCATATGACTGGAATAAGAAGCCTATTGAAGGAGTTTGCACCTGTAGAAGATGGACCCAAAGTTAAATTTGGAGGATCTAACAGAGGTGTAGTCAAGGGCTATAGTAAAATCACAAATGGCAGTATCACTATCAGAAGAGTAGCTTATGTGGAAGGGTTACAACATAACCTTATAAGCAGAAGTCATCTATGTGACTTGGGATATGCTGTTTCTTTCCACAAGGATAAGTGCCGGATTAAGGATTTTGAGAATGAATCCATTCTAACAAGCACTAGGAGTGAAAATATTTATTATCTAAATGTCATTTGCATTAGGCAAAATGAGCATGTATGTCTTGTAGCAAATGATGGAGTGTCTGCTTATGTAAAGTGGCATAAGAGATTAGCCCACATTAACTATAAGTCTCTCAAGAAATTAATGACAGAGAACTTGGTAAGAGATGCTTCTAAACTGGATTGCTTAGAGATGAGTCCTTGTCATGCATGTCAAATGGGAAAGCAAAACAAGAACTTCATTTAGAAGCATACAGGACAAAGAATCCACTAGGTGCTTATACCTATTGCACATGGAATTATTTGGTCCTACGGCAGTGCACAGCCTAGGAGGAATGACTTATACATTGGTTATTGTTGATGATCATTCTAGATTTGCCTGGGTGTTCTTTTTTAAATACAAGTCTGATACCACATTCAAGAATTTTGTCAAACAAATTCAGAATGAAGTAAATAGCTCTGTGGTCAAAATCAGAAGTGATCATAGAACTGAATTTCAGTCTGGGTCAATGACCAAATTCTGTGAAGAAGAAGGTATCCTACAAGAGTTTTCTTCTCACAGAACTCCCCAACAGAATGGGGTGGCTGAGAGGAAAAATAGAACACTTATTGAAGCTGGTAGGACCATGCTAAGTGACTCCTCACTCCTAGAATATCTTTGGGCTGAGGCAGTTAACACAGCATGTCATGTGCAAAATAGATCACTTATCAATAGAACCATAATAAGACTCCTTACGAGCTAATTAAGCGTAAGAAGCCAACACTGGCTTACTTCAAAATCTTTGGAAGTAAATGCTATGTGCTGAAAAACAATAAGCACTATATTACCAAATTCTCTGAAAAGAGCTATGAAGGTGTCTTTGTAGGATATATCAAGCATAACAAGGCCTACAAAGTTTTCAATAAGAGTGCTCTTACAATTGAGGAATCTGTTCATATTATTTTTGATGAGAGCAGGATGCTGCATAATCCTTCTTCTAGTTCATCCAATGCAAGAATTGAAGAAAGATTAGAGAACCTCAAAATCAAAGAAGAAGAACCAGTTGAGAAGAATAAGTCCTCCACAATAGACTCTATTCCAGAATCAGTAGAAGAGTTTACTGAAGAGCCAAATCCCCTAAATGAGAACCATGAACTAGGAGCTGAAAAAGTTACTGAAACAAGAGAACCATCAAGAGTAATTCCAATTGCAATGAGACATCATAGAAATCATCCAGCAAATCAGATAATTGGTGAGCTCACTGATGGATTGAGAACCATAAGAAATGCACTAAATGAAAACTTGCACCTTAGTTTTCTATCCCAACTTGAGCCCAAGAAATTTGAGGAGGCAAACAAAGACCAATTCTGGGTTATGGCTATGCAAGAAGAGCTAAATCAATTCAAAAGGTGCAAGGTATGGAAACTTGTCCCAAGGCCACAAGGGCATAATATCATTGGTACAAAGTGGGTATACAAAAATAAGATGGATCAAGCTGGACTGATTGTAAAGAATAAGGCATGGCTGGTAGCTCAAGGATACAGGAATGAGGAAGGCATAGACTTTGATCAGACATTTGCACCTGTTGCTAGACTGGAGGCCATCAGACTCTTTCTTGCCTATGCTGCATACAAGGGGTTCAAAGTCTATCAAATGGATGCCAAATCAGCATTCTTAAATGGAAATCTAAAGGAGGAAGTCTATGTAGCTCAACCACCAGGTTTTATCTCTCTAACTTTTCCTGATCATGTGTTTTTCCTTAAGAAAGTTGTTGATGCAAAAAATGCCCTCTTCGTTAGTTGGGTTATGAAGATGAGCGAACTGTGGATTTCCAGTTACTTGGTCCCCTGTGAATATCAGGAGTGATGTTATCGAACGATCAATAAAGACTATTGTTATGGGATTCCTGCTGATTGTTATCACTTTTGACGCTTGGCTGCAAGAAATATTCGCTTGATAGAAAATGATTAGAATACAAAAAGAGGTTGGAGAACAAACTGGATTAAGAGTGGAAATCCAAGCTGGAATTGAGACCGCTTGATTAATCAATCTGTTTTGAAAATCCTACCACCGTTCGCTTCTTGAGGACACCACCCCCCTATTTATAGGCGTGAGGGCTGCCCGAACGGGTAGCTTCCGGAGAATACGGGCTGCCCGAAGCTTTTAGGTAAAGAAGAGACAAAGTGTTTATTATCTGAAGAAGGGGATTCAGACTGCGCGACCTCACGTACCGCGCGATCTCTGAAGCTGACCGCGCGACCTTGCTAACCCAAAAAAGTTTGGCATCGCGATCTTTTGGATGAACATAATCCCCGTACATTTTCAAGCTCTGAGGTGCTTCGAAAATGTTAACCTTTCAGACCGCGAAGATTGCGATGGCTTGGAATATTAAATCCTTTTTCTTCCAACTATAAATAGACCTGTGGGTTCTTTTATTTTTACAAAAAATCGAAAATTGTGAGGTAGAAACTTACCAGGCGGTCTGAATTCTGAGTTCGCTTTTAATTTCGTTCTGTTGATCATGGGTTTGTTAAAAAGTATTGTTGCTGAGAAAGGAGTCATTCCTCCTGTAATCTTGAAGAAGTCAACTCTTAAAAAAGGACAAGCGGTTATGTCCCCTTTGAAGAATCTTCCAGGGAAAGAACCAAGTAAAGCTTCTGATATGCCGGCCTCAAATGTCTTGACTATTGCGGATTCTCCTATAAAATCTAAAGAGGCCGATCGGTCTTCGGACTTACCTTCCGCCTCAAAAAAGGAACCAGAAGCTTTGGACCCTTCTGCTAAAAAACGTTTCCAGGATATCTCGGTCAGTCTCAAGGAGACGGTATCCTTGGCTAAAAAGATGAGACAACAAATTATAGACCAGGGGGTTGAGAATAAAAGGGACAAATCGAAGCTTCTTGGCAAGACCCTTGCGAATAAACCTGCTGATGCTTGTCCTGATAACCCACTTGAGATCGCTCCTCTACAGGTAGCTGCGGTCTTAAGACTCAGTTTTGGTATTTTTTATTAACAATTTTTTTACCTTCTTCTTTTGCAGTCGCTTGATCCTTTCGAGAACGAGCGGACTCGAGCTTTGTCAAATCCTGGGAGTTATACACCGGATGCCCTTGTTGTTGTAAAAACTGAGGGCCAACTGGATAAAGCTGCTTTGGAGAAAAAGCGAATGGAACTGGTATCGAAACAGCATAGGGCTTCCTTGGATGCGGATATTCAACGTCAAAAGGAGGAAGCAGAAGGAAAAAGAAAAGAAGATGAAGAGATGGATGAGGAGAGAAGAAAAAAGAGAGAAGGAGAGACAGAGAAGAAGGACTTAGAGGAAGACTTGGAGAGGGATTCGGAGAAAGTCCTTGCGGCTTCTATAAATAAATCTATTGCCCCTGAAGGTATGGTTGAGACATCTGATATCGAGACCGCGCGATATCTTGAAAATGAAGATGAGGGTGAAGAAAAGGAAAAGAAAGATGAAGAAAAGGAAGAGGAAGACGTAGAGAAAAAGAAAAAGAGTAGAAAGAGAGGAAGAGAAGATGACCAAAAGGAATGGTTCTGAGAAAAAAAGAAAGAAAAGAAGAGATGATCTTGAGGGAGTTGACACGGTCTCGAAAGAGACTGAAATGATCTTGGATGTCATCCCGAGGAATAATGAGGAGAAAGATGTTAATACTGAAGGAGTGCAAGAGGATCGGCTTGCTTCTGAAGCTCATATACTGGGAGAAAAAGAAATTCCTTCTGCTGAAGAAACCTTACCTCACCAGGATGACGCTACGACGGCGAAACAGGCTGAAGACCGCGCGACCGCTATTTCCCTAATTCGGGCTGGTAAGCCTTTTCAGACCGCTTCACTTGACATCTCTCTGCCAATCTATATTAGGCCGCAATCTCCGGCCCGGCGTCGTGAGCTTGTCCTTATTGAGACCGACGACATTCTTCTTAGTTTCTCAGAATTGAAACGACGAAGGAAAGAAGGAGACCTATGTCAAAAAAGACAGTTAGAAAAGATAGATCTTGAACGCCGAAAGCGCTCTCTTCGCCCGACTTTAAACCCTGCTTTTTCAGTCTCTGAGACCGTTTGGGATGATCTTCCTGCCTACCCTGTTTCTATTCCTCCAAGTATGAAATAGTATGCTTAGCAACTTTTCTTTCTGGGTTGTAGATGATTGAACTTCTTTTTTGCTTGTAGGAGAAGATAGGGAGGCCCGAAGATTGTTAGACAAGATTCAGCTAACCGCTGATCAGACCAATCTACCTCCGCTTCCAACACTTGCTTCGCCCTTTATGCAAGTGATCCATACCTTTCAATCTCGAGAGAGAGATTTTGAGAAGAAAATGTTGGAGAAGGATGGGATTTTGTTGGCTGAAAGGAATGTTGTAAAATCACTTCGCGCGGCCTTGGTAAAAAATGAGCAGAAACTAATTGATCAGCGGAAGTTATTTGAGCAGAGAGAAAGAGATGGTAAAAGAAAATTGGAGGAGGAGGTGGACGATTTACGAAAAAGGCTTCGCGAAGCTAAGGAGGAAACAATTTTCTTTAAGGGGAAAGCGGATGCTTTACACACCGCGTTTGCTCAACTGAGAACGGGTTATCCTATTTCTTCGCTCGCGAGCTCTTCGAATGTCGTCATAGATGATCGCGCGAACCAAGAGGAAAATATTTCTTGGGAAGAGTTGAAACGAGATGGCGGCGATCTTCAACGATATGCTGTTGATGCTAACACCGGTATTTGCATGACGCTTTCGGCAGTCAATAAACTTCAGAATAGAGTGGACTTCCTTGGGAGGAAGAAGGATCTTTCAAAATGATTTTTATTTGACTTTTATGCTTCTAGTTATTGAGAGACTTGGCCAGGCTACTTTTGGATATATTTAAGATGGAGTATCTATATTTTGTGTTTTGATTTTGGATTATTTTTTCAACCTTTTTAGCTTGCTACATATCTCATAATATATTTCGATATGCTCCGAGATCGTGTGACTTGAAAATTTATTGTAATATGACTTATTTGTGATGATCATGAAATGTTTATTTGAGTTAATGCAGTCTGGACCAGCGGTCTTCAAGATCCTGGATTTGGTAATGATTATATCTTGATTGCCTGTGTTACTATATATATCCGGTCGGTGGCCCTATTAAATGTACTTTTCTAAAGTTTTTCGTCTAGGCGGTCTGGAATTTTCTGAAGGATGGTGTCCGCGCGGGCTGGTGCTTGTAAGATCTTCCTCAAGTTCGAGCAGCGTCCTTGCCATCTTTCCCAAGCTGAATATTTAGATTTCCTGAGAGATTATCCAATGAGCTCGCAAATAATGATTCGCTTGCCCGCTGTAGGTGAACGTCTTAATTTGTGTGGAGAGAATGAGATCGCGATGCCCATAGACCATTTCTTGCATTGTTTTTGCCTCCCCCTTCCGTGGGAGATGAAACAAATTCTTAGACATTATGGTGTTGTTCCTGGGCAGCTTCCTCCAAACTCGATTGCATTGATTTTTACTTATATAGTTTATCTACGGTCAGTTAAAGTCGAGTAGTTCACCCTTGATTTATTCAGATCGCTTTTTACCCTAAAAGTTTTAAAAGAGGGTTCGAGAAAAGAAGATTTCAAAGGGATGTTATATTTCACCTGCAGCGGTCTGAAGGTTATTAACCTTCCTAACAAGGTCCCGAACTGGGCGGAAAGATATTTGATTTTCCAGGGAAGGTTGGGTGGTCTGCGAACTTATCCAAAGTTTCGAGATGAATCATTTTTTCGAAAACCAAAAGGTTTGTCTGAGGTGGAGAAGCATATAAAGGATTTGCTGAAGGATCGCAGGGTCGATTAAGATCATTATCTAGGACTTTGGCCTCAGGTTTCCTCTATTAGAAGGAAAGATAGTGAGTTCTCGCGACCTTAGTTTTTCTGACCGCCCGACCTAAAGTCTCGATTTCATTTGAAATTCTTTTTTGTCTTGCAGCCGTCTTGCAAGTTCCTTCTTCCTTACCTTACGCTCCCGCGGGCGAACTTACTCAGAGAGAAAAAAGACTGAAGAGGGACCAGGATCGATATCGATGTCAACCCGCCGGGCCTTCGGAGTATTCTGACAAATCCTTTGACCTGTATGGTTATAGGAGTTCGATGACCGATCTGCAAGGGAGACCTCTTCTAAAATGGGATGCTAAGGGAAAACGCGTGGGAGTTTCCACATCCCTTCCGAACTAGGGCGGTGGGCTTTCTCGCCATGCTAACGCGGTCTCAGCTGCCCTCTATGGTGAAGAAAATTTTAAGGAGGTTTATAGCTGGGAGGATTATCTTATTCATGATATGTGTGCCCAGACTGGTCTCAGACATCAGGTTTACTGTCATCATATGGGAAGGCTGCTTCGAAGGTATATGCAGGAGAATAAGGCTCTTAAGGCCGAGCTGGAGGTAATTAAGACAGCGCGGTCTAGTTTCTTTGTTCTTGTTGGTCTTACCTTGAGTGATATTGACCTTTCCGTATTACTGTTTTTGTAGAGAACAAAGAATGAAATGTATGACGGAAATAATCCTGCTTATCGAAAGGTGATGTTGGAGGAGATAAATGAAGCAGTTGAAATGACTCTTTGTAAGTTACGAGATAATGGTGTTCAGATCCCTGAAGACACTGATTTTTCATCTTTGTTCCCTGAGGCCGCTGCTTCTCAAGTGGAGGAAGATAATATGATGGAAGAGGAAGAAAAACTGGATGAAGAGACGGAGGTGAAGGATAAGGAAGGAGAGGAAGAGGAAAAAGTGGAAATTTTAAGTGAGGAAGATGAAGTGGAAAGAGGTGAGGTAGGGAAGAACAGAAATGAGCTTGGAGTTGACGTTGATGAGATGAATGAGGATGATTTTTTAGGAGGTCGAATGGTTACACAAGAAAAGTTTGACGAACTCGACTTTGAGAATATAGACGATTTTCTGAATGCTGATTTTAGCATGCCATTGGTCAGGAATGATGATGAGCGAAGCGGAAGTCAGTTCGACCCAAATGATGAGCTGAGCTCGGCATCGAAATCCGATGTTGGTTCTCTGGAAAAGTCTTCCAGCTCGAGCGAACCCAGTGCTGATTCTTCTTCAACTGAAGATGAAGACCTACCCTCTAATAAGAAGAAGAAGAATAAGAAGTAGAGAAAGGAATATTTTTTTTTAATTTTTGCTTATTCTAATGTATCTGACCGCTGATATGGCGGCCTGAATTATTGCTGATGTAATGAAAAATTTTGAATGAGCAGTAGTTAAAATAGAAGTTAATTTTTTCCATGCATACCTGTATCTGGTTGTGTCGTTTTGCCTTTGTGTATTTTTCTCTTTCTGTCTTCTGCTGTGGCATGAGAGGTAGAAAAATATTTTTGCAAATTATTTCTTCAATGTTTAGTCGATCCTGTATTATGACCGAATGGTCTTGATATTATTTCCAGTTTTATTCCACGCTCAGTTTTATTTGAATATTGAATGAGATGTAGCGATCTTCATATTGCTGATCGTTCTTGGAATTAGTATTTTTAGATGGTAATTGTTCTGGATGCCGGGGTCTGGGGAGTTTTGGGACTTGTTCGGGATATTTCAAGATCCTTCTGAAGCGATCTGAGCTCTGAGATCGCCCGACCTGATGTCAAAAAAGTAATCGCAGGAAAAAATAGTTATATGCATCATAAGTTATGAAGTTTTTGATAGGTAATTTATAGAGGGAGAAAAAGTGAGATGACCTTATGGTTTCAAAGAAAAAGGAAAAAAGAAAAGTCAAATAGACGAGATGATCTTAGTAAGATCGTAGGCGGGATATATATATATATATATGTTTATATGTGAGATAACCTTTTAGTCAGGGCTAAAGAGAGAAAGCTATCCATGTTTTCCGCACCATTATTTATTTGTATACATTCTAAATAGTTTTTAAGGAAGAACAACCAAATAGTATTCGAGTGTAGCAGGCTGCGATGGCCTGTTGCCACTATCTGAAGGTATGACATAGGTGGCATTCACCAAGACCTCCCTTGATGTAGTGGTGTGCTCACATATCGTCCAAGATCCGGGATATCATATTGAACCCTCTCAAATGAGATTGGTGAGCTACTGCTACACGGAAGCGAAATCTCCCCGCAATCCGTGGTCGATGCAGGTGTTATGCTCAGCTTCAATTCATGGGGGTTCATGTATGATCCGGCGATGTCTGCTTTGGTGTTTTGTTGAGTTTGTCTGTTTAAATTTTCATAAAAAAGGAGTTTTTGAAATAAGAATATGGAATGTCCATAATTCTATTGGTAATTGTTTTCTGGGTATGAGTACATTGCTAGAATAATGATGAGAAGCCTGTTTTTCAAGAGAAGAAACGTTTTAGATCATCTCCATTCCAAGTTTTTGCTATTTCATTCCCGTCATAAGTGTTGAGGCGGTAGGCTCCATTCTTCAGGACTTCTTTTATTATATAGGGACCTGCCCAATTTGGATTCAATTTTCCGACTGAGCTGGATCTATATTTAAGTGATGACAAGCTATATCAAGGTCCATCCCTGGCATATCATTTGAGGACCAAGCGAATATATCGAGATTTTTGAATAGACAAGTTATCAATTCTCCTTTCTCTATTTCAGAAAGTTCTGCATTAATTGAGAGTTCCTTGTCCTTATCTTCTTCAAGCGGAACAAGCTGGATACCTTGGGCAGGTTCTAAATGAGTTCCTTCGGCTCTTTTTTTGATCTCGTCTTCATGATCTTCTAGAATGAATTCTTCCGAAGCTGTCATTTCTGTCCTGAGGATATTTGTGTAAAAAAAAGTAGCCAATGCCTTTTTTTAAAAAACAGTATTAAAATAAACAGTGGTCTAGAAATTAGTTTAGGTTAAATAAAGTAATAGCGAATAAACGAAATGGAGAAAAGATGCATTTTATCAGGACACGTTTGGTTACAAACTTTAAATTTTGAAGAAATCTAAGGAGGTTTATTTGTTGAAAACAACAGAATCGTTATTTGTTAATAGGCGAATTCAAAGTTAAGCATCGCAATCCCCTTATTCTGAACTCAGAGGCACTAGTACTTTCTCTTTGATTCCCAGCTGAGCACTTATGTCGATGAAACTGACTGTTCTGACGTAACATTCTCGAGCCAGCTTGGGGTCGCTCCTAATCCTGAACTGCTTTCACTGGGCAGAGAATTTTAGCGTGAGGTGGAAGGTAGAAACTATCGCTCTGTATTGATTTAGGAGGGGTTTGCCAAAAATAGCATAGTAGCTGCTAGGAGCGTCTACTACGACGAATTCAGCTTGCTTGATAATTCCTCCCATCATCACGGTCAGTGATACTCTTCCTTCGACTTCTTTTTTCTCCCCCGAGAAACCATAAAGAGGCCCTTCAGTAGGAAGCATCTTCTTCCCGGTTTTTAAAGCCTCGAAGGTTGATTTGAATAGTAGATTCACCGACCTGCCAGTATCCACCAGGACCCTTTCGACTGTGAAATTTTCTATCACAGCTTTGATTACAAGAGCATCATTAAAGGGATTACCGTGGGGTGGAAGATCTTCTTTGCTGAAGATGACTACCTCTGGAGCTGGAGTGGAGGTAGTGGCGACAGAGACTTCTTCCCTGAAGATTCTGGCCATACTAGACTTTTTGGAGGATTCAAGTCCAGCACCACCATGGATGCAGAAAAGCATACCATTTTCTCCTTCGTCATCCGCCTCTACGCATTCACAACCGATATGAATGCTACCAAAGAGCCCAGCATCTTCTACCTCCTGGCATTCCCAACCGACCTCAGCGACGGTCTTTGTCTTCTTTGTTTGATCTTCCACTTTTTTGTTGATTAGATCTTGAAGCTTCCCTTCCTTGAGGAGTTTTTCGATTAAAAATCTGAGCGCTCTGCAGTTTTCAGTTTGATGTCCTCTTTCTTTGTGGAACTCACAATAGAGGCTTTGATTTCTGAATTTAACGTCAGATTTCATTGGGGCGGGCCTCTTGAAGAAGGGTTGCCTTTCAATGATTTCCAAAATTTCTGAAATTGGAAGGGGAAGATCTGCAAAACATTCTTGTGAATTGTTAAAAGATTGTTTAGGTGGGTTATTTTGCAGGGGTAAGAGAGGGAAACTGGTTATTGGCTGAGTCTGGGCTGGTTGTTGCCATTGGGTGAATTGTTGAGGGTTGTTGTTTGGGCGATGATGACGGAAATTTTTCCCCCGGAAAACGGGAGGTTGATATTCTTGGCGAGTTGTCTTTTGATGATGTTGCGGGTTCGAAGAAGAAGAGTTGTTTCCCCCTGGTAAGCCATACTGGAGAGATATGAGACATATTCTGGATTACAAATTCCACCCTCAATAAACCTATTCACAATTGTGATCAGCTCCT
Organism: Dactylorhiza incarnata; assembly: GCA_033032865.1. NCBI lineage: Eukaryota > Viridiplantae > Streptophyta > Magnoliopsida > Asparagales > Orchidaceae > Dactylorhiza > Dactylorhiza incarnata. Next base: position 3,247,534 of record JAWHQI010000067.1, read on the forward strand.
GATAGGAATTAGGTTCCTTGGTGGTAACTTTTAATTTTAGGGGGCCTTCACGCAAGGCATTTATGAATGCAACTTGATGGAGGAGGGGACCGACATCTCGGATGTTTAAGATTTCCTCTCGAAATCGAGCGACAAAATGAGCTATCATTTCATTTTCCCCTTGTTTGAGCTTGAAGAGAGCTGCGGGTCCACTCTTCCGTTTTCTTGAGGTAGCAAACCTTAGGAGAAACTCTCTCCTTAGGTCTGCAAAGTTAGCAACAGATCTTGACGGGAGGCTGAAAATCCATTCTCTAGCCTCTCCTCCGAGAGAAGTCACAAACAATTTACAACGAAGAGCCTCCGACAAGGTTCTCATTGAGACGGCGGCTTCAAAAGCTTGCAAATGAGAAATCGGATCATCCCTTCCGATATATACTAGGAGTCTAGGTTCTCTGAAACCCATCAGAACAGGCTCCCACCTAACTTGTTCTATGAATGGGGATGATTCTTCCGACAATTCAGCAGGGCGGGAAACAACACCCTCCTAGAAGTTTAATACTCGGGCCGGACTTCCCCGGGCAGCAGCTTGAAAAAACTCTTGTCGAGCGGCAAGCTTGTCCCCTTGTGATCGCGGAGGTGCGGCAGGTTCGAGGACCGCACGGTCTGAAGCTTGTTCGTAAGTTGCTTGTGCAACTGTCGGTGTGGCGATATCTGCGGCACGTGGAGCTAAACGCTGGGAAATTATCTCTAGAGCTTTTCCCATTGCCTCCACCTGTTGAACGGTCTCGTGTTGTGCTCGAGCGAACTCTTGTCGAGTTTGTTCGAGGGCTCGTTCAAAATGGATTTCTAGATTTTCTGATGTCGCACGACCTGCATCAGGGTGACTTCCTCCGGGTTGATTTCGCAACTCCCGGTCTGACATTGTTGACCGCTAGACTTCACTGTAAATCCAAATTTGAAGGTCGCGTGTTTCGTTCTGTTGATGCAAAAAATGCCCTCTTCGTTAGTTGGGTTATGAAGATGAGCGAACTGTGGATTTCCAGTTACTTGGTCCCCTGTGAATATCGGGAGTGATGTTATCGATCGATCAGTGAAGACTATTGTTATGGGATTCCTGCTGATTGTTATCACTTTTGATGCTTGGCTGCAAGAAATATTCGCTTGATAGAAAATGATTAGAATACAAAAAGAGGTTGGAGAACAAACCAGATTAAGAGTGGAAATCCAAGCTGGAATTGAGACCGCTTGATTAATTAATCTGTTTTGAAAAGTCTACCACTGTCCCCTTCTTGAGGACACCACCCCCCTATTTATAGGCGTGAGGGCTGCCCGAACGGGTAGCTTCCGGAGAATACGGGCTGCCCGAAGCTTTTAGGTAAAGAAGAGACAAAGTGTTTATTATCTGAAGAAGGGGATTCAGACCGCGCGACCTCACGTACCGCGCGATCTCTGAAGCTAACCGCGCGACCTTGCTATCCCAAAAAAGTTCGTCATCACGATCTTTTGGATGAACAAAAGCCTTATATGGGCTAAAGCAAGCTTCAAGGGCTTGGTATGAGACACTATCTACCTTTCTCCTTGAAAACAAGTTCTCAAGAGGGAATATAGATAAGACTCTTTTCTTGAGAGAGTTGAAGGGCCAGATCCTTTTGGTCCAGATATATGTTGACGACATTATATTTGGATCAACAGATGGGAGCCTTTGCAAAAAGTTTGCTAAACTTATGCAAAGTAAATTTGAAATGAGCAGTATGGGAGAGCTAAAATAATTCTTAGGTATCCAAGTAAAGCAATCTGAGGAAGGAATTTTCAATTCTCAGACCAAATTTACCTTGGATATCATAAAGAAATTTGGTATGGAGAACTCTACCCCTATGAGAACTCCTATGGGTTCAACTATGTCTCTAGACAAGGATGAAAACGGGAAACCCTATAATGAGTCCACGTATAGAAGCATAATTGGCTCACTACTCTACCTCACTGCTAGTAGGTCATACATCATGTTTGTTATATGTGTCTGTGCAAGATAATAAGTGAACCCCCAAAGAATCACATTACTCAGCTGTGAAAATAATTCTGAGATATCTAAAGGGTACTCTAAATCTAGGGCTCTGGTATCCTAAGCCAAATTACTTTGAGCTATGTGGATATTCTGATGCAGACTTTGCTGGGTGCAAAGAGGACAGAAAAAGCACTTCGGGAACTTGTCAGTTCCTGGGGAGAAGGCTTGTGTCATGGAGTAGTAAAAAACAAAACAACATTGCTATCTCCACAGCTGAATCAGAATACATTTCAGCTTGTAGTTTCTATGCATAACTCCTATGGATTCAACACCAATTAGAGGATTATAATTTGCACATCAAGAGAACATCTCTCTTTTGTGATACCTCAAGTGCCATGTCTATTGCCCAAAATCCTGTGGCACACAGTAGAACAAAGCATATTGAAATTATATATCATTTCATTAGGGAGCATGTTGAAAAGGCGGACATCTGCCTTGAGTATGTTAATACAGAGAGGTAGATAACTGACATTTACATTAAACCCCTTCATGAGTCTAAGTTCAATCAATTCAAAATTGAATTGGGCATGTTGAGTTCTTGATTTGGGTATGTTGAATCTATTATAATTTTTGGTGCACATTATTTTGATAATGAGTTGGTTCTCAAACAAGGTCCACACTAATGTGATCTGACAATCTTAGTTTTTGAAGACAGGAACACCAGGAAGCTTAAACTTCAAGTACACTAGGAAATCAGCTCAATAAAGAATATCGTCTTAATTGATAACGACGACATTGATAAAGTCTCGACGACAACATCCAAGTCTTGTCGACAAGAATAAAAACATCTCGATGATAAAGATACTCTCGACGCCACTCCAGACTGACAAAATGACATCATAGAACACGACACCGTCATGATTGCGCCGCAATTACGGGATTCTCAAAATGATACAGGAGAATTTGAATAGGTACGCGCCTCTTTGCCTTCGCAATGCATTACCCTATATATTTGACATTGTGTAAGCGTAGAAATCACGCACACATGAAACCTAGAATCCTTCCTTCTTCTTCTTCCTTCCGACAACTCTCTGCAAACGAAATGGTGCCGAAGAAGAATGATGAGAAAATCCCTTCTGGAGGAGAACTTCTGAAAGGCGGCTTTGAGAAGTCTGAGGATGATCTGGACATGGTCATAAACCTGCTGTATGCATCAGAGTTGGAATACATCCTGACTGAGCCAACTCCTCTCTACCATTCACCCGTCTCTGCCTTCTATAAAAATGTCAAATTTCACAAATCTGAAAAGGAACTTCGCACTATTGTGTGTGGGCAACAAATTCAAGTGACTGTTGAAAGTCTATCCCAAATCCTCAAACTTACTGCTTTTGACAAGGTTGAGACAAAAGAAGAAATCAAGGATGCAGATGTCTATTGATGGATTGACATGGTGTGGTTTTGAAACGAACCCCTATGGCAGCTTGCAGAGAATGCACATGAATAGGCAAGGCAATCTAATGACATATATCATTGGAAAGGCGTTGTTATGTAAAACTGGCTCGCATGATCGAGTCTCTAACGGGATGTTTGAGGTAATGGTCAGGGTAATCTTAAACAAAAGGACTGACTGGGGAAAGTTGATATTTGACATGATTACAGATAACATCAATTCTCCAAAATTTGGAAGAATCATATCCTTATATCTCAAGAATACCATACCTCATCTCCTAAAAGTTTTAGAATCAACTTCTCTACACTATCTTAAAGAGATAGATGTAAAAACAGTGAGCAGGTGGGAGAAGAGGTTCACAAAGAAAGATGCAGGTGAACCTTCTACTCAAGGCTCAAAGACCCTTGCCACAGTACCTCAAGTTCCTCAAGAACCCCTAACTTCTGTTGAGGGGGAGCCTGTGAGAGATGAAACCCCTAGAATGGATAGTTCTCCCATGCCTCAAGAGGAAGTGGATCCAGCTCATCTGGAACTGCCTGAAAGAGAACCAAGTGGTCATGCAGATGTTGAAGAATATGATCAATCTTGTAACACCCTGCCAGTACGAAAAGTATAATAGCGGGTCCGGCCGGGACCCCACGCCATAAGAACCACACTAGCTAGGAGTTAAAAGGTGATAAACAGAAAAGAATACAACTACACGAGAGTACAAAACGTAAGCGGAAGCATTTGATTAAAAACATTACATTTAGAACTGTCCACTATCATAGGAATGAAACCATAAAGTAGAGTTACGGCCTTAAGGCCTTACATTTAACCAAATGTAATAAAACTCCTTAAACATACATCGGCACGCAGGCCGGCAATACATGGAAAACAGAAAAGAGGCTGGCCTTCGAGGGCCAACTCAGCAAAAGGGTCACCGCCCGCTATTTTCCGCTAGGCTCACCTGCACCTGCATAAGAACATTCCACCAAGCGGTGGCAAACAAGGTAACGGTCAGCAAAGCTGACCAAATTATAACGACCCCACCCCTTTCCCGGGGTGGCGGAGCTTCTACCCTGCAAGCAAGCCAAACTAGCAACAAGTACTAATAAAAAGAAAGTGCAAACTACACAAGGTGAGGTTTCAAGCACAATCAATCTTCTAGGTTGAGCATCAAAAGAGAGGGGAACCTAGGTATGCACATGATGTTGGTTGGGTTCACCCGAAGGTTCCCCACAACCGCCTAAGCAATCGCATGAGGCTAATCATAATATCAATTCCACAACACTCCACCCTAAGGGTCACAGCCTTAGGTGGGAACAAGAGCTTTTGGTCAGTTTAGGTATGACACCTTCCACGACCTCTCCCATAATCACACGGCTTTCATGAGGAAGGGACCTCTTACCGATCTGCATGGAAACGGGTTCGGTTTAGCTTTGCCCGTGCTCTAACCGTCGCGATCTATCGCACGACGCGGGTACGGCTTCACCTCGGCCCGTAAGGGTTTAGCACTTTCAAGTGCTACACTAATTATACGCTACGCACCTAACCCCTTCACAAGGATCTAGGCTTCGCGAATACTCAACAAGGGAGGTGCAATACGCTCCGCATCAATTTCGTGGTGAAGGTTTGCCTTCAACCAATCTCAAAGCATGGGGCTTTCGTTAGCATCTTCACAAGACGCCTATACTTATTTCCCGCACTGCTATAGATGATTTCACGGAGTCATTCTCCGGCACGCATTCTAGGCCTAACCTAAATGCAACGTCGCAAATCAAGCATCACCGATTCGGGCTCACGGCCACGAATAGGCTTCACACAAAATGCCTAAATCCGCACGACTACCGGATTTTCTACATGCAATAATGCCGGGGACGGACACAATCTACCCGGAGTTCCGAAGAACTTAAGGAAATCCTACACTTCACCCATTTGGTGAAAGGGATTCCTCATGCAAGCATAGAAAGAGGAATGAAAGGACAAATACAAGTCCAAAGTTCGGGAGGAAGAATCGTTACCCTAGAAGCGTTCTTCTTAGCCATGGATCCAAGATTTCACACGGAGGGGAAAGGACCGCACCGGGCTGCACTCTCCAAATCTGGAAACGGCTCGTGAAACGGAGCTCCGTGCTCCGTCAATGGCGGGATCTCTCCTTCTTCTTCCTTGCCTCCTTCTTCTTTCTCTAGGTTTGGAGAGAGAAAGGCTTAGAGATTATGAGGATTCAACTCCTCTCATCAGCCCTAAAGACCTCCAGCATCTAATCCTAGCCATTGGATCAGATTCCAAAGGATTTGGACGGACCGATCTTCTTCTCCGCTCAAAATCGCGGAGCAGAATAAACAGGGCGCACGATCACAGGCGCACGGTCAGTGGTCGTGCGCGAAGAGGGAAATGGTCGTGCGCACTGTCCGGGACAGAACTCGATTCTCTTCTGAATTAACGCACGATCGCTGGCGCACGATCACCGGTAGTGCGCGATGAGGCCACTGATCGTGCGCTAAGAGCAGAAAGGGAAAACTTAGCCTGCTTCAAGTGCAGCACTACCACTCCGCCTACTTCGCTGAACTACGATTTTTGGGGTGTTACAACTCCACCCCCCTTAAAAGAATTTCGTCCCGAAATTTATAAAACAGAAATAGCAAGAATTACAGCTATATATTACCTGAGAGAAATAGCTCGGGGTACTCCGCAAGCATCGTTTGCTCTCTCTCCCAAGAGAGCTCCTCTCGGCCGCAATTATCCCACCGGACTTTTACCATCCGAATGGACTTGTTCCGCAGCTGCTTTACTTCGGTATCTTCGATGCGTAAGGGCTTGACTTTCGTCGACAACCCACTATCAATCGGAACTTTGCCGACCGCAACTATATGAGTAGGCTCTTGCACTGCCTTCCTCAACACTGAAATGTGAAACACGTCGTGCAGACCGCTCAGCTCTGCAGATAGTGCAAGCCGATAAGCCGCATCACCAACACGCTCCACGATCTCAAACGGTCCTAAGTACCTTGGACTGAGCTTTTTCAAGCGTCGGATCCTTGATACCCCTTTGAACGGTTTGATCTTCAAGTAAACCCGGTCACCGACGGCAAACTCTAGGTTCCTATGCATGGCGTTGAAATATTTTGCTTGCCTATCCTGGGCAACCAATAGCCTTTCACGTATAGTCCGGATCGTCGAAGTTGCTTCCTCAACATCCTTTCACTTTAATAGCTTAGTATCGCCCGTTTCCGCCCAAGACAACGGCGTACGACACTTCTTACCATAGAGGGCTTCGAAGGGAGCCATCTTTATACTGGCTTGGTAGCTATTATTGTAGGCGAACTCGATCATATAGAGATGATCTTCCCACCTCTTTCCAAAATCTAGAGCGCACATTCAGAGCATATCTTCCATAGTCCTGTTGGTTCTCTCGGTCTGTCCATCCGTTTGCGGGTGGAAGGCCGTGCTGAACTTCAATTTCGTGCCCAACAGTTCATGGATAAGCCTCCAATCTTTCGATGTGAAATGCCCGTCACGATCGCTGACGATGCTACGAGGGACACCGTGCAGTCTCACAATACTATCAACATAGAGCTTTGCTAGCTTCTCTACAGAATCATCCTTCCGGTTCGGAATGAAGTGTGATACCTTTGTCAAATGGTCCACGATCACCCAGACGGCGTCGTTTCCATGTTGCGATCTCGGCAATCCGTGCACGAAATCCATCGAAATATCATCAAACTTCCATTCCGGAATCGGCAAGGACTTCAGAAACCCACCGGGACGTTGACATTCCGCATTCACCAACGCGCAAGTATGACACTTGGCCACGTAAAGGGCAATGTCTTTCTTCATACCCGGCCACCAGAAAAGCTTCTTCATATCCATAAACATTTTAGTGCTCCCCGGGTGGATTGAGTACTTGGTATGATGAGCCTCGTACATCAACTCCGCCCATAGAGTGCCAACGTTTGGGATGCACAACCTTTCCTGTTTCCACATAAGGTCGTCTTCGAAGGAGAAATCAGCGTTTAACCCCTCAACGGTTTCCGCCTTATAGCGTTTCATGCTCTCGTCCAGCTCCAATGCTTGTCGAACTCGGTCGGCAAGGTCGTATTGAACCTCCGTCCAGTTCAAGCATGCTGAAGTAGACGTTCTCCTATCAATGCAAATGATCTCCATTTCTTCCAGCTCGCGGATTAGACGCTCATCGTGCATCAAAATCCAATTTTCTTGAGCGGGAGCCCGACGAATCAGCGCGTCCGCTACTACATTTCCCTTACCGGGAGTATATTTGATGTCGAAGGTGTAGTCCCCAAGGAACTCCATCCACCTCCTTTGACGCATATTCAACTCCCTTTGATCCAGCAAGTACTTGAGGCTCTTATGGTCGGTAAAGATATCGATCTTCACGCCATATAAATAATGCATCCAAAGTTTGAGGGCGAAAACCACGGCCGCTAGCTCCAAATCATGGACCGGGTAATTCCTCTCATGAACCTTCAGTTGCCGGGAGCCGTAGGCAATTACCTTCCTGAACTGCACTAGGACACAACCCAAACCACTTCCTGAGGCGTCGCTATAAATTTCGTAGCCTTCCGTACCTTGTGGCGAGCATAGAATGGGCGCCGTGGTCAGACGGCTCTTCAGCTCTTCAAAAGCTCGTGCGCACTCGGGCGACCAAACGAACTTATGATCCTTCCTAGTTAGTTTTGTGAGAGGAAGTGTGATCCTCGAGAAGTTTTCCACAAAGCGCCTATAATAGCCGGCAAGTCCTAAGAAACTTCGGACTTCCGCTACGTTTTTCAACAAAGGCCACGCTCGGATCGCTTCTATCTTCGACGGATCAACTGCAATTCCTTCTCGACTAACGACATGACCAAGGAATGCTACTGACGGTAGCCAAAACTCGCACTTGGAGAATTTGGCATATAGCTGACTCCTCCTCAAGGTGCTCAGAACTGCGTGCAGATGCCCTACATGCTCCTCTTCCGACTGAGAGTATACCAAAATGTCGTCGATGAAGACGATCACAAATTTATCCAAATACTCTCGGAACGTCCTGTTCATTAAGTCCATGAATACCGACGGTGCATTGGACAGACCGAACGGCATCACCGTGAACTCATAATGCCCAAAGCGGGTACTGAACGCTGTTTTTGGAATGTCACATTCCCTTATCCGCAGTTGGTAATAGCCGGACCTTAGGTCCAGCTTGGAGTAAACCGTCGACCCCACCAGTTGGTCGAATAGATCATCGATTCTTGGAATCGGATATCGGTTCTTCTCGGTCAACTTGTTTAGCTCTCGATAATCAATACATAGACGCAAGCTCCCGTCCTTCTTTTTCACAAAGAGGACCGGTGCACTCCAAGGCGATGAACTTGGACGTACGTAGCCTTGCTCTAGCAGCTCTTGCAATTGAACCTTCAGCTCTGCCAATTCCTTTGGCGCTATCCGGTACGGTGAGCGGGCCACAGGTTTGGCACCTGGCACCAAGTCGATACAGAAATTGATCTCTCGCTGAGGTGGAGCCCCAGGGAGTTCGTTAGGAAACACGTCGGCGTACTCTGCTACAGCTGGGACATCACATAACCTGGGCATTGGCTCTGAAGCCTCCAACAAGGTGAAGAACAACTCGGCGCCTTTTCTCACTGCCTTAACCACCTGGAGAGCAGACATCAGCGTATTGCTCGCTCCTCGCATACCGGCGAATATGGTTTCTCCTTCGGTGTTCCTTCCCAGAGTGATCTCCTTTGTATTGCAATCTATGCATGCCCGCTGCTCCGAGAGCCAGTCCATGCCGAAGATCACATCAAATTCAGCTAACGGTAATAACGACGCTTCCAAGTCGAAATCCTGACTTCCGATCCGCACCTTCACACGGCTCTTCCTATCCGCACTCATTCGAGATCCATTGGGTAGCACTACTTCCAATCTATCCTCTACGAAGGTAGACGGCACTCCGATTTGCACAACGAAGTCCTCGGACAGAAAAGAGTGTGATGCACCTGTATCAAATAGAGCTCTCGCCGGATAGTTGAAAATTAGGACGAAACCTAATTGTACACAAATAAAGCATATAGTCGTACAACAGTATGAATTATATATATAGCTGTAAAAGCTAACTTCTAATTCGTACCTGTGACGACATCAGTTTGTCGTATAGCTTCTTGTTGGCCAAGCGAATAGACTCTCGGCTGAGTCGGAATGTGCTGGGAAGCCGAAGACTCCGCAGCTTTACCCTATTCGGCAGCACGAGCATAATCCACCGCTCGATTACCAGCCTTCGGGGGACCACTTCGACACACCGCAGCTTTGTGTCCCACCTTCCCACAGGTGAAACACGTAATAGGAGTCCGCGCGGTCGTGGCTCCCGAAACATTTGAAGGAGCTGGTTCCGCCTGTTTGAACTTCCTTTTGTTCCTTCTGAAATCCGACTTGGACTGAGAGGCCGGCACATGAAACTCAGGTTTCTTTACAACACCCCTTGCTTGTACCCTCTTCATGTCCAACTCCAAAGATCTGGCAGTTTGCACCATCACTTGGAAGCCAAACGTCATAGGGCCTACAAGGAGCAGCCTCAACTCGTCCCGAAGCCCTTCATAGAACTTATTTGTCTTTGTCTCCTCATCCTCCACCAAGGACCCCGCATAGCGACTCAGTCTGGTAAACTCATGCAAGTAATCGTCAACGGAGCGATCACCTTGTGTCAACCTCAAGAACTGGTTTTGTAACGCAATGCGCTGGGCAGAGGGGATAAACCTTTGGAGGAACGACTTTGAAAACTCAGCCATTGTGATTTCAGTAATATCTCTACCGCAGAACTTATGCAGCTCCTGCTCTTCCCACCACAGCACAGCCTCTCCATCAAGAAGGAAAGTGGCTAAGGTGACCATCATGGCTTCGTCCGTCGCTGTCGCCCTCAGAGTTCTTCTAACTCTTGACAACCAGTCTTCTGCCTCCGTTGGGGACTCAGATCCCGAGAAGGTAGGAGGATTAAAGCTCAGGAAATGCTTTAATTGTTGGTCACGCGCTCGCCCCGCAACTACTTGCGCAACTTGGCGTTCCACCCTCGGCGCTACCGCAGGTTCTACTGCAGCTAAAGGCACAGGGGCCTCCACCCTTGGTTCCGCGGCAGGTTCCACTGCAGCAATAGCCTCAGGGGCCACATCCGGAGTAGGAGTAGCAGGCTGGACCAGCCTTTGGGGTTGAGCGTTGATCATCGCGAAGACAGCCTCCGCGACTAATTTGATCATTTCAGCAGAAGGAGTGGTCGCTGGCACTTCAGCCGACCCACTACTTTCAGCGGTGTTACGGGGTCGAGACTGCCCCGCAGCACTTCTAGTCACCTATAATCATGCAAAGCACAATTTAGTGACCCAAAACATATCAAACATCAATCATGGAACGCTCAGGTTCCGCAAACAAGTATGTTTTTTCATTCCTAAGTGGACATTCTTATTAGTTTTTGTCGTTTTAGGTGAATGCACAACCCGTGCGCACCACCCCTTAAAAGGAATTCGTCCTGAATTCGCTAAACTACGGATCGACGCCTTAGGCTCTGATACCAAATTGTAACACACTGCCAGTACGAAAAGTATAACAGCGGGTCCGGACGGGACCCCACGCCATACAAACCACACTAGCTAGGAGTTAAAAGGTGATAAACAGAAAAGAATACAACTACACGAGAGTACAAAACGTAAGAGGAAGCATTTGATTAAAAACATTACATTTAGAACTGTCCACTATCATAGGAATGAAACCATAAAGTAGAGTTACGGCCTTAAGGCCTTACATTTAACCAAATGTAATAAAAATCCTTAAACATACATCGGCACGCAGGCCGGCAATACATGGAAAACAGAAAAGAGGCTGGCCTTCGAGGGCCAACTCAACAAAAGGGTCACCGCCCGCTATTTTCCGCTAGGCTCACCTGCACCTGCATAAGAACATTCCACCAAGCGGTGGCAAACAAGGTAACGGTCAGCAAAGCTGACCAAATTATAACGACCCCACCCCTTTCCCGAGGTGGCGGAGCTTCTACCCTACAAGCAAGCCAAACTAGCAACAAGTACTAATAAAAAGAAAGTGCAAACTACACAAGGTGAGGTTTCAAGCACAATCAATCTTCTAGGTTGAGCATCAAAAGAGAGGGGAACCTAGGTATGCACATGATGTTGGTTGGGTTCACCCGAAGGTTCCCCACAATCGCCTAAGCAATCGCATGAGGCTAATCATAATATCAATTCCACAACACTCCACCCTAAGGGTCACAGCCTTAGGTGGGAACAAGAGCTTTTGGTCGGTTTAGGTATGACACCTTCCACGACCTCTCCCATGATCACACGGCTTTCATGAGGAAGGGACCTCTTACCGATCTGCATGGAAACGGGTTCGGTTTAGCTTTGCCCGTGCTCTAACCGTCGCGATCTATCGCACGACGCTGGTACGGCTTCACCTCGGCCCGTAAGGGTTTAGCACTTTCAAGTGCTACACTAATTATACGCTACGCACCTAACCCCTTCACAAGGATCTAGGCTTCGCAAATACTCAACAAGGGAGGTGCAATACGCTCCGCATCAATTTCGTGGTGAAGGTTTGCCTTCAACCAATCTCAAAGCATGGGGCTTTCGTTAGCATCTTCACAAGACGCCTATACTTATTTCCCGCACTGCTATAGATGATTTCACGGAGTCATTCTCTGGCACGCATTCTAGGCCTAACCTAAATGCAACGTCGCAAATCAAGCATCACCGATTCGGGCTCACGGCCACGAATAGGCTTCACACAAAATGCCTAAATCCGCACTACTACCGGATTTTCTACATGCAATAATGCCGGGGACAGACACAATCTACCCGGAGTTCCGAAGAACTTGAGGAAATCCTACACTTCACCCATTTGGTGAAAGGGATTCCTCATGCAAGCATAGAAAGAGGAATGAAAGGACAAATACAAGTCCAAAGTTCGGGAGGAAGAATCGTTACCCTAGAAGCGTTCTTCTTAGCCATGGATCCAAGATTTCACACGGAGGGGAAAGGACCGCACCGGGCTGCACTCTCCAAATATGGAAACGGCTCGCGAAACGGAGCTCCGGAGCTCCGTCAATGGCGAGATCTCTCCTTCTTCTTCCTTGCCTCCTTCTTCTTTCTCTAGGTTTGGAGAGAGAAAGGCTTAGAGATTATGAGGATTCAACTCCTCTCATCAGCCCTAAAGACCTCCAGCATCTAATCCTAGCCATTGGATCGGATTCCAAAGGATTTGGATGGACCGATCTTCTTCTCCGCTCGAAATCGCGGAGCAGAATAAATAGGGCGCACGATCACAGGCGCACGGTCAGTGGTCGTGCGCGAAGAGGGAAATGGTCGTGCGCACTGTCCGGGACAGAACTCGATTCTCTTCTGAATTAACGCACGATCGCTGGCGCACGATCACCGGTAGTGCGCGATGAGGCCACTGATCGTGCGCTAAGAGCAGAAAGGGAAAATTTAGCCTGCTTCAAGTGCAGCACTACCACTCTGCCTACTTCGCTGAACTACGATTTTTGGGGTGTTACAAATCTAACAGGTCCTTAAATGATTTTCTCAATGATGACATACGTACATTCTCAGAAGAAGAAGAACACGAGCACCACTCAGAAACCCCTGCACCAATGGAGGGGGAGCATACATGTCATTCAACAATGATGCCTTCACCTCCAATAATAGAAGTTGAACCACATCCTCTACCCAACATAGCTCCCACAGTTCCATCACCTGACTTTATGTCACATATGGAAGGTCTATTGGATAGACAAAGAGAAAAATTTGAAACCTATGTAAATCAGGCTATTACAGGCTGCATAAATGATCTCTCTGCTATGATAGATGTCCTCCAAGAAGATATCAATCATATAAACCTTCAAAAGTCAAATGTATATAGGACTGCTACAACTGTTGTGGCAAATACTGGGACTGAAATAGTCAACATAAATCAAGCTACCTTTCTAATTGGACAACAACTCAACATTGTGATTGATAGATTGGCTACTCTAAGAGCCAACCAGCAGTCCATCATCCAAAATAAATGTGTCCTTTACTAATTTTGAAAATGCCATCAATACTGGTTTTTAGAGAATATCCTCTTCTGCATAAGTATCTCAGGAGCTTATGGACAATATAGGTGAAACATTACTGCACCAGTTTCAAGTAAACCAAGATCATCTCTCAAATTCTTTCCAACAAGTTGTCAAGACATCATAGGGAACTCTTATGGATGCCATTGGTAATCTGAACAACCTTCTGGCTAGATAACTTCAGGCTTTTCAAGTATCCCTCTCTAAAGGTATAATTTAAGAAGCCAGAAAGGGGGAGATAATGTCATGCCACCATGCCTTGTGGATAGCAAATGAAGTAAGATTCTCTTTGGATCTTGCTCCAATTGACTATGGGATAGCCTACCAACATCCAATTCCTGAAGGCAATCTCCCTGAAGAACCATCTCAATGTTTAATAGCTGAAGCCCCCTATAGAACAGTATCAAGAGCCTGAGAGCTATCAAAGTATTTTTTTGATGTGCCAGCAAGTGGAAGTAGGCAAATCAGGAAAAGTAAAAGACACTTTGTTGACCTTGAAGTGCAAGAAGCTAAGAGGAGGAGAATGGAAGAAGTCAAGAAAAATCCTAACTTTTAAGAGGAGCCCCTGCTCAAGGGATATCATCCTGAACACCTGGAATCTATATTTGCAGGGAAAGCATGATATGGGAACCTTCTATAGCTCAGGGGAATGGCAAAAATATAAAATATGTAAAGCTGAAAGAAGGGATTATTGGAACAAGATCAAAATGGGAGAAACCTCAGTGTCTGCACATGCACCTCTCAGATATCACCCCAAGCCCTATAACTACTTTGAAAGACAAAAGCAGAAACAGGCTGAAGCTGAGCAGTCAAAGAAAACATGACCTTCTGGAAAAGGCAAAGATGTTCAAATGGATTGAAAAGAAGAAGAATTCTAGAAATCACTTGCACGCTTCTATGCTTTACATTTTTTGTATCTGATATATATTGTTAATGTATTGGACTATCATTAATTAATATATGTAGTGATCAATTGCCTAACTTATTGTCAATCATTATATTTGTTAGTAAAACCTATATATACTTATAAGTTCCGTCTTCTTAAAATAGGGGGAGATTATTGGGTATTGTGCCTTCAATGACTCTAGATTTGAAGAAGGAACACAAGTATAGATAAGTTAAGTTCTTTTTGATGTTGTGTTTAAGTTCATGTTATGACAGATACATCAAATTTATAACACCAGTAATAGATGATACAAGTAATGAAAATTAACTAAGTAAAATATGTTCTCAAGACTCAGCAGAAGAATCATGGAGAAAAGTATCATATCATCGAAATAGTTTCGACGATATCATCTTGATGAAAACACATCGTCTTGAAGGTTGAAGAAAGCTTGTCGTGGATAAAGCTAAGTTCAGAAGTCGGTGACATCATCTTAAAGAAAGCTTATCGCAGACAAAGCTAAGACGTCTCTACGATATCGTCTTGAAGAAGAAGCTCAACCTTAAAGGCTAAAAGATATAACTCCTTAATTCATAAAGAATGTTTCACATGGACACACATCGGCTTGAATACCTCATGTCGTCTAGAAGATCAAGATGATATCGTCTTGAAGTAAGACAGTCAGTCTAAATAATAAGTCTAATTCTACATCTCGATGATATCGCCTAGAAGATCAAGATGATGTCGTCTTGAACAAAGAAAGTCAGCTTGTAGAACAAGTCTAAGTCTTATTCAAAGCAACATCTCGGCGATGTCGTTTAGAAGAAGTAAGACCATTTAGATATCAAGTAGAGTCATGAAGAAGGAAGAATTTCGATGATATCGTCGTAAAGTAAATCTGTCGTGTACACTAATCAAGACGATGTCGTCTTGAAGGAGAAACATCATCTTGACAAGTTGCAGAGCAGCATTTAATATGCAAACATTCTTGGAAATGAATATTCAGGAAATGTGCATGCCGCCTATCTTGCGCACAAACCAAGGAGCAATAAATGATATATTCTTTACAGAATATAGCCGTTGCTCAGTATTTAAGAAAGAAATTTATTTTTTCTATATTCTGCAAGTTCCAAGAAAGGCTAGTAATTATGTTAAAGAACTGCCAATTCTGCAAGACGTTTTCAAATGGGAAATTGATTATGGAATAATCAATAAGGGGTTTATGCAAAATTGCAGAACAAATAAAAGAAGATAATTTTATCTACAGAGACGATCTTGCTCAGTACTCTCTTAAGTTTCATTCTAACACATATTTCCTGAAGAGAGAAAGAAAAGAATCAACAAAGAGAAGAAGTCTTCATTGTTGTTGTGCTGTGAAAATCTATAGAAGATTCTAAAGAAAGATTCCTTGATCCACAAGATCTTTGGGCATATTGTTACAAGAAGAAGAAGATCTGTGATTCAAGCTTTCATTTTTGAAAGACTTCTCTTCTACAACAACATCTCTGTATTACTTTGTAGGGTTCTTGTGATCCTGAGATGGTAAGATCTAGTGATAGATCTGAGATGGTAGGGTTCTTGGTGAACCTGAGTTCTAGTAGGATCTTGTTGAAGATTTGAGATTATAGGACTTGTGAAGTCTGAGCTTTGTAGGATTCTGTGTGAACCTGAGTTATAAGATCTAATTATAGTGAAAAGATCTAAGTTGGAGAATTGTCTAGTCTAGCACACTGCTAGATAGGTGGGAGGGACAGTGGACTACCTCTAGACATATTGTCTAGTTGGGAACCACAATAAATCATTGTGTTTTCTATAATGCTTGTGTGCTGTGATAGATAAGTTATTAAGTAGCAAAAAATCTGAAAACACCTAATCACCCCGCCCCCTCTAGGTGTAGTTTATAGACAACCCATAATCTTTCAAACCCAAAATCAACCATTGTTAACATAAGCCCTTAAGGAAGAAATTAAAAGCCCAAATGGAATCTAAGTGGACCATGGCCTCACCCCAAGCCCAATTAGCAGGGCACAAGTCTATTGGCACACCAAACACTTGAATTGGGAGAGAGGATGTGAGCATGGGTGCAAAATGGTCATTTTCCCCAAAAATCTCAAAGGAAGAATGACACTTTTGAGCAATGGAGGCCCCATGGCCCTCCACTCCTCTGCCCCAGCTAGCAGTCACCCACACAAGCCATGAATAGTTTTTTCAGTGGATGGCAGCCCCTCGGCCACAAAGGAAGGTCTGGGATGTCACCCCAGAATACCTTCTAGTACCGCTGCAAGCCCTTCACCTGGTAGACCTCGAGAAGTCCAGAATTCACCTTAAATCGCTATAATCGACTAAATAACAATCAAGAGTAACCTTAAATAAGGAAAGTTGTGAAAGGTAAACCTCGTCCTATTACAGAGGATGGAATGGTTCAGGAGTAGTTGGTCCTGCAAGCTGGAGGCTCGAGTGGTGTGGTAACCTTGCATGTGCTTAAACTAATGGCGGGTCTTCGGTACTGGTCCAGTTGTCACACCTATGGCAGTACGTTGACTTTGGCGGGGGTGTAGTTAGAGAAATAGTAGGTTACATTAATGCGGCCTGGAGGACAATCCCTAGTAACCTACCTCTCGGCCATAAAAGATTGGCGTGTTGTCAGTAAAAGTACGCAAGAGCTCAAGGAAGTGCACCTAGACTTGTACAACAACATACGTAAGGTCTAGGTCTGGTAGTGTGTATACCCACCAAGAAGTGGAGTGCCCAATCCACTATTTTTTTTGCCACGATGGAAGTACGTGAGAGGCTTGCTACCTCCGAAAAGCGGTAACAAAGGTATGTGCGCGTAGAGTTGTGTGAGTGAGTTGCATTGTCTGAACATAGCATAACATACATACATTCTTTAGACATATGATAGCAGACCCTTATCATATTAATTAGTATGGGCTCTTTTATATGATAAGTTACAATTCCAGAAACCTTAACTTATAAGTTTTTATAGGCATTCATATAAGTTAAGGTGCTCTAGATGACAATGTAGTAGTTTACTTATTATTTTTATTGGCTCCGCATTTACATATTTACTGCTCACTTATTACTTATTATTGTTATACACATTGCTCATTTATTTATATATACTACTAGTTTAATCCATGTCACCTGCTCTTTCTTTTACCCCCTTGATGTCCTTTGCTTCATCCTCCCACTCAATACCTAGGAGTCGTGGGGGAGGTGAGGATAAAATTGGCTTAGATTTTTGACTAACAGTCGAATGTGATCGTAACACCAAGAGATCGTGGAGCAGGAGCCGCAGTATGTCAGGCAGGACGTTACGCCAGACCCGAAGGAGCAGATGTCACGCATCACTACTACCACACAGTGATAGGTTGTTGAGAGTATTTTGTCTATCTTCCATATTGTGTAGTGTGAGAGAGTGTATTATTATTCCCTTTTGGACTTGTACCGGGCTTAAGCCCTTGCACTCTTTATTTGTTCTCATTGTGGACTACTTGCATATATATATATATATGTGTGTGTGTGTGTATGTGTGTGTGTGTGTGTGTGCCAATGTGTGTGTGTTTGTGGTTGTGAAGTTGTCATATTTGTTAGTATTACTTTCTTGCAACATTGGCATGTGATATGATCGAACTAGCCGGCAGGATCAGAGTAGAACGGTGACAACTAACCCATGCGTTGGAGTAACCATAAGACGGCTATTTCAGGCATAAGGTCCGGGAACTCTCCAGTAAGGCGGAGAGGGATCTTACAGGTGGTGCCGCTGGAGAACGCTTCTCCGACGGCACCCGTGAAGCCCTTCTGTTTGACGGGCTTTTTTCCAATTTCTGGTGGCAGCCGGCGGCACTAGGCTGTCGGGTCACCGCCGGGAGAGGACTGACCCCCGACTAGCTGGCTGGGGTGGTGGTGGCATGGAGATAAGTAACCTAGACAGGCAGGGCGGTGCGACACAGGCGATAGAGGGGATGGTCGCGCCACCCTGCCCTCTGTTTAGTTAAACTCCGGGGGTGCTCGGCGGTGCCAGGTCGCCGACCACCGCTAGAGGTTTTGCAGGCTCCCAGTGAGTTGACCAGGGGTGGATCCGTGGCCGGACGACCGTCGGTCGGTGGCGGCAGAAGCCTGCAAGCTTCCGTCGGTCGGGACTCTCTAGTTGCCGAGTGATCTTCCGTAGAAGATTAGATGGCTATGGGATACTTAAATCATGCCCCTTCCTCAACCTCTGCACCCCCCACAGCGGTTCGGTTCAGATCTGCTATGGAGGCAGAAGGACAGGATGCGCACACTGCGGCGCCATTCCAGCCGCAGAATCTAGATTCAGGATGACTATCCGCACCCCAACTATACCCAGTGGCTTACCGATTTTTCTAAGGCCATTATAGGCACCTAGGAAAGAAACTTTGAACATAAAAAATGTTCCCCACCAAGTGGACTGTCTTCCATAAAATATTGATATTTTTTTGAAATCATTTAATATTTTTAGAAATTAAAATAAGGCTTTCTTGACTAATTTAAGGTACCTTAACTTGTTATAAAATCCTAGAAAAATTTCCAGTAATTCCAAGGTCCTATACAAGTGCTCTGTAAAATATTGGGGTTTTCTTAAAACTAGTTATTATTTTTAGAAATTAAAATTAGGTTTAACAAATTAATTTAAGTGCTCCAAACTAGTCACAAAATCCTGGAAAAATTTCCAGTAATCCCAAGATTCCTTATAGGTGCTTTGTAAAATTCTGGGATTTTTATGGAATCATTTAATACAATTTTGATTTAATATAAGTTTACTTAATTGATTTAAGTGACCTAAAGGCCTAAACCAATTATAAAGTCCTGGTAAAATTTTCAGTGATTCCCAAGGCATTTGCAAATACTCTATAAAATTTTAAGATTTTTCTAAAAAAACAAGTTATATTCTCAAAATTAAAATGAGGTTTGTTTGGAGGTTTTATGTGGAATTTAAAAATGAGATACGTATAATTGCAGATCGATACTGCGTAACCCAAGACAATTGGAAATAAGAAGTCGATCGGGGACCTGTTTTTCCCTAAACCCTCAACACAGAAAAGGTTATATCATGTTGGCCTGTAAAAGTGCCCTCAAATCATAAATATGAGAATCTACGCGTAAACGAGAAACTAATAGTATGGGCACTGAATAAGATAATTCCCCAACTCAAATAAAGGGTTCTGAACCTTTTCGATATCCTAGATACCCTATAATAAGATGGTGGAATCTAATACACTAAGAAGTTTCCTAAGAATAGAATGAAAAAGCTGAGCTCCTATGAACGGAGATGAAACAGAACTCTCCTCTTATGAACGGAGTTGAAACAAAACTTTTCTCTGATGAAAGGAGATGGAATAGAACTTTCCTCCTATGAACGGAGAGGAAACTAAAGCCTCCTAATAATAGAATGAAGGACTACTAACCCTTTTGTTTTATATTGCTTTATTTTAATCCAGTCTCGTACTGGTCCAGTTCCATTCAGTACTTTATTTTCTATTCTTTTCGTTCCATTTCCTTCAAATCCAACTCCAGTCTCGTACTGGTCTAATTCATTTCAGTACGTTATTGCAATCGTCAGTTTAGTACTTTTATAGTTCAGCATTTAATTTCTGCAACTTATTTTTGTGGCACTTTTCCTTATCGTACTTAATTAAATGCAATTTATTATTGTTGTGTTTCTAGCTCGGGCCCTGTTTAGGCGGGCGGTTGACCTTTCGGTAGAGCATTAGATGGGGATAACTGAGAGTTAGTTATTCCTCTCGAGTTAGCCCCAAATAATGTGCCCCACACGCTCGCTTCTCTCCCTGACCCAAGGATGTGTATCATGTCTCTTTAAGAAGACTGCCCGCCAAAATTAGTTAACATCAAGTAAGGTAAGCCGCTGTAAATGTACTTTTTATTAATATTGTAATGGTTGTAAACTGGCTTACGGTAGAAAGTGGTAGGTCAGTCACGCTAGCAGACCGTACGTACCGGTGCAGAAAGGTTGACAACTCTAGGCGACAGGGAGATGTGCATTCTGGGAGCTCGGTTGTGTCTTGTATGCCCGCAGGGCCCCTCCGCTTCTTGGCCGAATTCGGTTTTACCAGACGTCTCCTATGTCCAAAAGTACATGAAATTATACCTTGGGGTCTGGGTAGTGCAGTATGTTCACACTCAGAAGTTGCAAGACTGGCCCCTATCACCGATAGCCACATCAGTGAGACTCACGCGGTTCGCTACCCTTCTTCAAGAGAAGCGGTCCAACCTATGTCAACATAGCGTGAGTTGGCGGGTTATGAATACCTGCGATTTAACTACAGGTCGGGAATTACTCGTTGATTGTTTGACTACTAGCTGAACTATTCTTATATATACATATGTCTGTTGATATTATTATAGCTCACAATCATTTATATGCTGCTAACTACTTTTACGTCGGCTATCTACTTGTTTTGGTGCTTAGGCTCGTCCCCAGGATATGGATCCGGGTAGGAGATGTGTTTCTACTTAGCTCTGTGACTAATGGTTGATTGTATAACCGTTCACAGGAGACGGAGCATCGCAAAGTCCAGTTGCCGCATGATGATATACCAGCAGTTGAGATTACCCTAGCGGCGGCACCCCCATCATCTCCCGACTGTCGAGATGTGAGTTCTCCATAGCAGCAATAATAGGATATAGTTCTAGCTATAGTCTGTTGAAGCCTATACGATGGTTATATATAAATAAGGAATACACACTCTTACTTATATATACATATGTTTGTTTCATCTTCCTTATGATTGCTACCGCAATGTGATCTGATGTGATGTGTTGTGTTCCCTTGCCTGTCAAGCTGATCATCTAGTGCTTAATTGAATGGGTCATTGCCACGCGAAGAGTGTTGAGTGGCCATCTTGGGCAGTTAGTGTTGGGTTTTCTATACCCCTTCATAAGGGATGACATATCGAATATGCGCAGCGGAAATGAACAAGAACAACCCAAAAGGAGATCAACGGATCTTGCGGTTTTCATGATTCAAGAGAATAAGAAAGCAAATACAATATACCTTCGCGGGATTGAGTCAATACTCAACCAAGGTGCTCCAAAGAGAAATCCAAAATCTGCCTTTGAGTTCTTCAATGATCGAAATAGATCAATCCCTCTACAGAAGTCCACACAAGCAAGGGAGAACCCTAGCTTCTTGTCGTACAAGAACTATGTCGGAGAAGGATGCTCTCAACGTCCCCACGGACTGCTAGGTCTGATCCAGGGGAGGCGGCGACCGACGGCGGCGACTAGCGGCGGCGAGAAAACGATCGGCGGACGGGAAGAACGTGCCCTCGCGCGGAACGGTTCCGGCCGGCAGTTCTCATCTTCGCGGAAAGATCAAGTCCTATCGAAGACCTAATCGCATTCCCTTTTATAGACAAGGAATAAAATAAGTTATCCGCAGACTAGAGGAAAAATTGTCCAGACTTACATTCGCCGAATTCGACTAATAAAATTAACCGAATTCGACTAATCACTATAACCGAATTCGGCGAAACCATTTCAACGAATTCGACTATATATAAATTCGGCTATATAAATTCGGCGAAACCCTTTAGCCGAATTTGTCATTAGCCGAATTCGTCTAAACCCTTTAGTCGAATTCGGTTAATACCATTAGCCGAATTCGTCTAAACCCTTTAGTCGAATTCGGTTAATGCCTTTAGCCGAATTATCTAGTGTAAATCCGTTCGTTTAAACACTTTAAACGATTTCCCTTTTGAGACATTCTCAACTTGATTCCAAGCAGTCACAGGATTAGTCCTCCACTCATATCCAATATGAGTAAGGACAACACAATCCTTTCTCCAATTTCTCCAAACGCTTTTATGTGCGACCCCATAGGCTCATATTGCGTTGGCAGCAAGACTAACTATTGATTGCTTTGAGATCACCTCAGAAACTCCAACAGTTAGGCTCCTTTGAAATTTTTACTTACAACAAGTAGTTTTTAGTGATTAAATAAAGTAATAACAAATACACAGAAAACACACAGCTGTTTATAGTGGTTCCCCAAGACAGTGTGTCTATGGGTAGTCCACTTTCCCTCTACACTTTTCTAATAGTGTTTTAAACAAGTCAAACTCCTCTAAATCTCAGCTCCAAGAGCTTACAACTCAGATCCCTCAGGATCTTTCAGGTTTCCTCCAAAAACCCTACCTCAGGCCAGCAGCCCTACCACTCAGAGTTCTCTAACTCCTATAACTCAGAAACCCTCTTGGTTTCCTACCTCAGGCCTATCAAGAAGCCCTACCTCAGATCTCCTCTGAAATCCTACAGCTCAGGCTGGGAGTACAGCTCTACAAACTCAAGAACAAATCCCTAAACACTCAGAACTTGCCTCTTTCTCCTTTTCAGGGCACAAAGCCCTACAAACTCAGGCAATTTCTAGGGCTTGCCTCTTGGCTAGCTTCTTGGTCTTTTTCAGAGCTTCTAAGAGGGCACCATACTTGTCAATCAATTGATTAACATCCACCTCAGATTCTGAACCACTTTCATCATTAGATGAAACTATTTCAGATTCTGGAATTGACTAATAATTAGAAGAAGAAATGAAAAGAGTTAATACTTGATCAGAATGATCCTGACTGTCTTCACCATCAGATATGGACATTAAGCCCTAGCAATCTCTGACATTTTCATCCACCTCAATGTCACTGTCTGAATATGACAAAGGGTGCCTAATGCCTATCTTAGCAGCTGGATAATCTTCATCCTCAGCAACTGGAAATATCCCTATATAGGCTTTCTCTTCTTCATCAGAATATGAAGATAAAGATTCAGATTCACTCCAGCTCCTTTCTTTATTTGCCAGGAAGGATTTTTCACCTTTCCTTCCCTTGTGGTGATGAAGCTTCTTATCACCTTTTTCTTTTCTCTTGACTGGGCAGTCAGCTATGACATGTCCAGGCTTGCTGCAATAATAACATATAACATTATTTGAAATATGTTTAACAGGTTTAGATTCATACCTATCACCCTTGGGGTACAGCTTCCCTGATTTGTTGTGTTCCTTCTTGAGATGTGAAGAGGAGGAACGTCCGTTCTTTCACTGCTTCCTCTTCATCAACTTCTTGAAGTGCCTGGAGAAGGCAGTAAATTCCTCATCAATTGAATTGCTGTCAGATATGCTGGGCTCTGAGTTTTCTGAGTTAGCAACCCTTCTTAGTGGAGAGGGAATTCTCTCTTTGCTCTTCTTAGAGCTCTCTACTTTGAGAGCCACAGATCTCTCCTTTGCATGAGTCCTAGTAGTGGTTTCCTCCTCCTTTCTAGCAGATAGTTGTATCTCATATGAGAGCAGCTTCCCAAACAAGTTTGGGGGGAGTCTCACCCAGCTTTGCCCCTTCCCTGATGACATAGATTTGTGTATCCCAGTGTCTAGTTAGAGATCTTAGGAATTTATCATTCAGCTCATAATTGTTGAAGACCCTCCCATAGGTCCTCAGCTCATTGACCACCCTAAAAAATCTTTCATAGCAATCAGCTATGCTTTCTTGGCTGTGTTGCCTGAAGGCTTCATATTCTGGGTTAAGAAGGAATTTCCTATAATCCCTCACTTCATCAGTACCTTTCATATACACTATAAGTGTATCCCATATCTCCTTGGCTGTCTCACAGTGCACCAAATTCTGGAAGGTGGAATCATCAATTGAATTTACTATAATATTTTGTGCTCTCTTATCCATAGTAGCAAGTGTAATTTCATCCTTGGTTATTTCATAATAGGTCTCGGGCACTTGCTGGGGTGGATCTGTGGTGGTGGCCTTTAGGAAGACAAAAGGACCTTCCTTTACTATGATGTAAATCCTAAGGCAAGAGGCTTCCATAAACAGCCTTTCCCTTTGCTTCCATATGCCAAAGGTCTCCTTTTTGCACATGGTAAGTGTAACGGTCCAGGCCCGCCAACACGGGACCCAGCTGGACCGCCGACACCCTCCCGACCCAGGCCCGCCAACACGGGACTGAGCTGGCACCGAAAGGGTTTAGCCTAACCAGATGGTCTGCAGACCATGCACCCCAACCCCTCTCTGTCCCACCACAGGGCACAGTGGGTTGTTGGAGACCGTAGTCCCCCTTTGATTAGAATTGAGCCAGTTAGGCGGCATCACGTGGACTTCCCAGGAGGTCACCCATCCCGTGACTACTCCAGCTCGAGCACGCTTAGCTATGGAGTACTTTCACTTCTCATCACCAATTGATCTGCAGCTCAATTGGTGATGAGAAGTGAAGTACTCCATAGTTAAGCGTGCTCGAACTGGAGTAGTCACGGGATGGGTGACCTCCTGGAAAGTCCACGCGCTGCCACTTAACTGGCTCAATTCTCATCAAAGGGGGACTGCGGTGCCAGCTGGGTCCCATGTTGGCGGGCCTGGGCCGGGAGGGTGTCGGCGGTCCAGCTGGGTCCCGTGTTGGCGGGCCTGGACCGTTACAAAAAGTCCTATCCACCACCTTTTGTAACGGTCCATGCCCACCAACACGGGACCCAGCTGGACTGCCGGAACCCTCCCGGCCCAGGCCCGCCAACACGGGACCCAGCTGGCACCGAAAGGGTTCAGCGGTACTACTTCAGCCTAACCAGATGGTCTGCAGACCATGCACCCCAACCCCTCTCTGTCCCTCCACAGGCACAGTGGGTTGTTGGAGACCGCAGTCCCCCTTTGATGAGAATTGAGCCAGTTAAGAGGCAACGCGTGGACTTCCCAGGAGGTCACCCATCCCGTGATTACTCCAGCTCAAGCACGCTTAACTACGGAGTACTTTCACTTCTCATGACCAATTGAGCTGCAGATCAATTGGTGATGAGAAGTGAAAGTACTCCATAAGCGTGCTCGAGCTGGAGTAGTCACGGGATGGGTGACCTCCTGGGATGTCCACGCGCTGCCGCTTAATTGGCTCAATTCTCATCAAAGGGGGACTACGGTCTCCAACAACCCACTGTACCCTGTGGTGGGACAGAGAGGGGTTGGGGTGCATGGTCTACAGACCATCTGGTTAGGCTGAACCCTTTCGGTGCCAGCTGGGTCCCGTGTTGGCGGGCATGGGCCGGGAGGGTGTCGGCGGTCCAGCTGGGTCCCGTGTTGGCGGGCCTGGACCATTACAGTCAGTTTCATGAATCCCATCTCGTTTTGACCTCCAGTGGCAGCCATTGGATTCAGAATAGACTACTCCTAGTAGGATCTGGTGAGACTCTTAAGTCCTATTTGACCAACCTCACTCTGATACCACTTGATAGTTTACTTAGTAGTAGTCTAACTCACCTAGAGGGGAGGGGGTGAATGGGTTCCTTTAAAATTTTTACTTACAGTAAGTAGTTTTTAGTGATTAAATAAAGTAATAGCAAACACATAGAAAACACAGAGCTGTTTATAGTGGTTCCCTAAGACAATCTGTCTATGGGTAGTCCACTTTCCCTCTACACCTTTCTAACAGTGTGTTTGACAAGGCAAACTCCTCCAAATCTCAGATCCAAGAGCTTACAACTCAGATCCCTCATGATCTCCCAGGTTTCCTCTAAAACCCTACCTCAGGCCAGCAACCCTACCACTTAGAGTTCTCCAACTCATACAACTCAAAACCCCTCCTGGTTGTAACATCCCCATTCCTTCTAAACCCCTTGGGTTAAGGTTAGGGTTGGATTTGTGACTAGAGTTCATAGTACGACCCTAGGTCAACCTGAACTTAGGAAAATTGCTATAAGCACCCCAAAAGTGCACAAGTCAGCCTAGGCCAATCTACTTCAAATTGTACTCACCAACTTAAATTGGACTTACCAATAGGTACCTAACCATGGAAGAGGCCCAAGTGACCCAAAAGTCCCATCATAGGGTCACCAAGTTTGGCCAATTTGACCAAATCAACCTTAGGTCAAAATAGGGTAACATAGGCCAATTCAACACAATTGGGTCAATTAGACTTGATAGGATCAAATTGACCCCACCACTAGATGGTAAACCTCTAAAGGAGTGCTATGGACCTAAAAGCCCCATCATGGGGTCACCAATTGGTCCAATTTGACCAAAGTCAAAATTTGGCCAACATAAGCCAATCCTTCATCAATAGGTTCAATTGACCCCCCCAAAACATGAAATTGACTTCACCCATAGTCTTAGAACATCATGGGGGCCCAATATACCCAAAGGCCCCATCATGAGATCATGAATTTGACCAAATTGACCAAAGTCAACCTTTCCCCAATTTTGGTCAAAATCACACATATTGGCTAAATTGGCCCAAATAGGGAACCACCATGACCCAATCAACATTGGGTGGTGTCAAGGGAATCAAGACCTACACAAGGGACCATCCAGCTCACCAATTAACTAAGTCAATGCCAAAAGTCAACATAGGTCAAAATTGGGCTAAAATGGGTATTTGAATCAATTAAGCCAAGCCATATGGGCTAAGGCCTCGATAGGAGACCCACCATGCATCCCATGAATTAATTACCATTCATGCCCTCATATTTGAGGAGGGATTGACATGCAAGGGGGTAGAATTAGGATTTTCCCCAATTTTGAATGAGACTAGGAGGGATTTATGGAGTTGATGCCACATGGCATGTGTCTCCTCTCACCAAAGCCTCCTCTCAGCTCCCCATGAGATTTCCTGCAATTTGGAGTGAGGTGGAAGCTGGGTAGAGGGAGAAATTTAGGTGGGGGAAGGTGTTGGCCGGCCACTTTAATGGCAACCCATGGGGTGAGCTGCCATTGGGCCCAATCTTCTCCCCCTCAGCATGAATTCGAGCTGAGGAGTGAAATTTGGGTGAGCTGGAGCACTGATAGTGGCTGGGGAG
The DNA here is from genome assembly GCA_033032865.1 of Dactylorhiza incarnata. Taxonomy (NCBI): domain Eukaryota; kingdom Viridiplantae; phylum Streptophyta; class Magnoliopsida; order Asparagales; family Orchidaceae; genus Dactylorhiza; species Dactylorhiza incarnata. The sequence continues at coordinate 3,274,739 of JAWHQI010000067.1, forward strand.
GGAGGTGCCAACTTAGCTGAAATCGCCCATTAATGGCAACCCATGTAATACCCTCCCCTCTCTCAATTGAGCTCACCATCCCCTTCAGAAACTCGAGAGAAGGACAAGCCCCATCTTTCAGAGAGGAATCGTGCACTGGTGGTGGAGATTGGTAAGGAACCGAGCAAGGTGGCCGGAAATGGCATCCCAGAGAAATAGCCACCATCAAGACCAATACAAGTCCGGTTTCTCCTCCCTCCCCTCGTGCTAGCTTCCCCTTTCTTCCATTTTCAAATCAAAGTAGTAATGGTGGTTTACATTTCAGATTTTCTTGTTCCAAACCGCAAAAATGAAAACAATGGGAGGACAACTCCAGCCACCTCAGACCAGACGGCCACCGCCATTCGACAGCCAAATGTCGGGTGAAGGTAGTGGCTTGAGGGAATGGCCGGAAATGACCTCAGGTGGACTGAATCGGGCTCGAGATATCGGCCCAGGAAGAGTCAATCCTAACCCTAGGCTCATCGGGGAAGATGAATCAGCGCCGTTGGATTAAACGGGATCGGCTAGCCACAGACCCAAATTTAATTTCATTTGATTTTATATTTTCTTTTCTGTTTTATTTAGAACAACATTTTGAAGGATTTATTGGAGGCCCTTAAAGGCCCCACCAGAAAATGGCTTCTGAATAAAAAATGTACCTATGATCTTAACTAAATTTAGAAATTTAATTGAGGTGATTTTGAGCACTATTGCTCCCTGAGCACTCATTTTGGTGAGACGTGTACATATAGGTCCCTAAAACTTTAGAAATTAATTTCGAGACATACACAACTCTAAATGACCTGAAATTTTGGCCATGCATGCATGTTCCTTATTACTATCTTGTGTCCAAAAATCAGAATTTTTGGAGGAAATTTCTCGATAGTTTTGCTCATTATTCAATTAATCAAATAAATGAGATTTATGGAGTTGTGTAACTCCAAATGACCCCAAATTTGTGTGTCAAGCTTATTAGGAAATTATTAGACCATGGTTAAAATTTGAGGGCAATTGGACTTTTTCATGTGGGGCAATTCCACATGCATGTCTTTGCCTAAAATGTGTTATGGTGTGCCAATAGCCAAAAGAGATATTTTGTGTATTTAGCACAAATGGCTTAGTGTTAGCTTCTGAAATTTTGGCCACACCCTTCTTATGACAAAATACATTACCTCGGGAAAAATTAGGATTTTTGGGATCAAAAATCCTAAGTATATGATCAATATGATTTATGTCACACTTTTATATTTGTGAAATATTCATGGCTAATACCTTATGGAAAATTTTAAAACTCTGGAAAATCACTTATTATACCATTTAGAATCTCTGCAAATTTTTATAGAAAATTTCAGAGATTAATTTTATAGAAATTATCTAATTTATCATAGGTCAAATTTCAGAATAACTGAAATTTCACTAAGCAAAATGTTTGATAAATTTTCGAAACTCTGGAAAATCACTAAGAATCTGATTATAAACCTCTGGAATATTTGGTAGAGTTTTTGGCTATATTATGCATGGTAAAATTCCATATATTCAGTTTGTCACACTTCATATTTTATGAAATATCTATAGTGAAACATTCCTAGAAAATTATGAAACTTTGGATATGATGTTTTTAGGTCCCTACAGTGGTATAGTAATTTTCTCAGAATTTTTTAAGGATATAAACTAGTACTTGATGTGTAAAGTTATATTTTCATCCCTTTTATGTTAAATGGAAATTATGATTATAAATCTTTTGAAAAATTATGGAATTTTGGAAATCATGTTATTATGGCATCTATCATCTCTGGAAATTTTATTAGCAAGATTTAACTTACTGACAAGGTACTTCCTTTGTAATTTAGAAGATGTCAATTGATTAATTGATTTTAAATATGAGTCAAATTTATTTGAAATATGTCAAAACTCAGATCAACTCTTAATTTATCCATTATGAACCTATGGTAAAAATTGGAACTCATTTGGCATGATATGCTCAAGATTGCATTATAGGAATCAAAATAGTTCAATCTCATTTTGGTGTGCGAATAGTAAAAACTTAATGTGATGATTTGACCAGCAAGATCACTTAGAAAATCAATGAAATTTGGATTATAACTGTAATACATCATTTATATCAGCCCCTGGAAGTTATGGAATTTTTGGAGAACATTCATACATAGATTAGAGAATAATTTAGATTCATGTCACACTATGCATAGAGGGACAGTTATTACCTTATGAGATTGTAATAATTATTCAGCATGGGGAAGTGTTCATGATATTCCATTAGGGTATGACTGGAGATAATTGATCATCTAAGACCTACACCACTTAGAGTATAGGAGATCCTAAGTGTTGAGCATCGTTCAAGAGAACGTTTGCTTAGGATTAGGGTGCAAGATGAGTCATAAAACATCTAAGTCATAAAGAGTAATAAGGAGAGTGGGACTTTAGAAAAGAGTAGCCACCAACAAAAGTAATTATCTTGGAAAGGGGAATTTGGGTTTCAACCCATTTATTCCCTAGTTGTAACGCCCCTGATTTTTGTTAATTATTTTGCGTAGCCGCTGTGACGTAATTTTGGCGTAAGGGCGTTACGTTGGCTCGTCAGGTTTAGTTTTGGGCCTTATCTTAGTTAAAGTATGTAATTTAGATCGAGCGTGCAAAATTTCGCGACGTTACGAGTTATAGGGATTATTTTGGGTAGTTATTAAGATTTTAGCTTAGGGAAGCTTTATCCCGAGTTTGGCTCGTCGGAATTGAATTCTGACTTCGCTGTTGGATTTGTAGCGCCGATTTTCAATTTAGGTGCGAATTTCATGAAAATCGGAGGTTATTTAGTTGCCCTCGTAGTTTAAATAGAATGTATGAATTATTTATTATTTAATCATAAAATTAGGGTTTTATATAAATACCTAAAATTTCAAAGAAACCCTATTCCTCTTCTTCTCCATCGAGCCGACCAGTCCTCGTGCGATAGCGAGAGTGGCGTGTCGAGATCTTCTTCCGGCCAGCGATTTGAGAGCCGTAGTGGTTGGAATCGCAAGCGGAGAGTACATTCGGAAAGCTCTCGGCGAGATCTTCGTTCTAGTGGTAAGAGTTTCCCGTTTCTTGGGATTTTTGGAGTCAAGGTTGTGACCTAACTCCTCTTTTAGGCCCGAAAAGTTTCAGGTTGTTGTGCTTGAGTGAGTTCTTAGCCGATCCATAACTTTTGGAGCGGAGAACTTCGAGCTTGCAAGGTTTAAGGCAAGTGGCAATTTCTCCTTCTCTTTCGTTGTTGAAGTGTCGTTTCTTGCTTGAGTTCTTATTGCATTGCTTAACTCTTGACGTTGGGGTGTTTCTTGGTTAATTTTGACTTTTTGAACTCTCTTATGATCTCACCCTAAATGTCTGAATTTTTACCTAGAAAAGAATCTGTCTGCAGCCTAGAACTGTCTGCCTTTACTCGATAAAAGCCCTTTGATTTCTCGAGAAGTCCTCATTGTCTCTCGAGAAATCCTTGCAGAAAGCCCTTTGATTTCTCGAGAAGTCCTCATTGTCTCTCGAGAAATCCTTGCAGAAAGCCCTTTGATTTCTCGAGAAGTCCTCTTTGTCTCTCGAGAAATACTTGCAGAAAGCCCTTTGAGTTCTCGAGAAGTACTCATTGTCTCTCGAGAAATCCTTGCAGAAAGCCCTTTGATTTCTCGAGAAGTCCTCATTGTCTCTCGAGAAATCCCTGCAGATAAGTTCCTTTTCTTCTCGAGATATCCCTGAAGTCATTCTTCCCATTTTCTCGAGAACTTCCCTTTGTTTCTCAAGAAATACCTTCCATTCCTCGAGAAATGTCTTCTCCTTCTCGAGAAATGCCTGTCCATTTCTAAGTCTTTGAGTTATGTCTCTGATCTCTTCTCTCTCTTGGAATTTTGTATCTTCTAAAGTGTACAGGGGTAATATCAATGCATGTTTTGTGCCTTTGATCATGATTACTTCCTGACTAAACTCTTGTACCTGCTGCGGTTAAGCATATTTCTGGGATTCCCTTATGAATCGTCTTGAGCGGTGTTTACTTCATTTATGACCCTATCCTTAGGGTATCCTGGTGATTGTTTTCTCGGGCTTCGTCCTGTGCCATAATTAAAGAAATTAATTAAAATGAACCATTGCCTTTATCCTTGCACGGTGGGCCGTGTTCGGGGGGGGGGGGGGGCAGTGGGGATTTGATGTAGCCTTGCACAGTGGCCATTTTAGAGGTGACCGCGTGCTTGGCATGTGGTCCCGAGGGCCGTGTTTGGGTGGTTAGGGATGGAGAAACCCCCACCCGTTTTAGGCTTTGGGTGGCAGAGGATAAAGGACCGCCACCCGCTTAACCTGAGCTGATCAGTCTCTTTAAATAGAATTTACAAGATAAATGAACCATGCTTGTTCCTCTTTATGATATTTGGTGCACTCGGGGCTTTGCTTAGTTCTTTGCTTTGGAGTTCTCCTTTTTCTGTAAGTTTGGCCTGGGTTGGTACCCCTTACGCCTTATTTACTTTACTTCTTGTCTCTCTGCCTCTTGTAAATCCCTTGCTGAGGCGTTCTTTGTTTTATTGAATGTCTCAGGTTCTTAGCCATAGCGGCTATTGGTAGCCCAGAGTCTTCCGGAGTTTTAGTTGTTGTTTTACCCCGCTGCTGCGAGGTAGTTGTTGTTAGTTTTCTTCTGGTGTTCAGACATGCTAGTTTGGAACCAATGGGTTAGTGTCAGGTTGTTGACGCCCGTTGTGCCTCTTTTGATACTTTATAGTTTACTTGCCAACCGATGCTACTGATTTTAGATATGAGGTATCTTGCTCTCTGGGAATGATTTATGCCTAGGTGCATCATAGTTATAAAAGGATTTTTCTTTCATCCTCATCGCATTCTTCTAACTGAAATCCTTAGTTTTAAAGTCACCTTAAGGTATTTTCTATACTTATACTACGCCTAGATATGTGCATATCATTTACTCTATGTCATGTCATCACATGCATATAGGACCTTAAGTGAACAAAATCAAGTATTTTTCCGCTACAAATTGCATATACTTTCTCGGTGCACTAGTTGATCCACGAATTGAGAGACACAGTTCTTACTCCAAACCCTAATAAATGATTTCAAATGACGAATTATCATGTAATCATGTTTGATTTAATTAATTAATAGGTTCCCGCCTGAGCGCCTGCAGTTGTCTCCTGCATGACGTGGCATCATGACATGTATTTTCTCTTACTCTGATATTCCTAAATTCGGAGAAAATGCGGGTTGTGACACTAGTACCGCTGCGAGCCCTTCACCGGGCAAACCTCAGGAAGTCCAAGATTCACCTTAAACTTCTAAGCATAACAATAATTAGTCAAGAGTAGTCTAATTAATTGAATAAGAGATTTGGTGAACTTCATCCTTAGCTAGAGTATGGGAGATAGAATATCAGGACGGGTTAGTCCTATGAGCTGGAGGCTCGGGAGGTTGTACATAATCACAGGTTGGTCCTGCGAGCTAGAGGCTTGGGAGGTTGTATATCAGGACAGGTTGGTCCTGCGAGCTGAAGGATCGGGTGGTGTTAACTTGCATGTGCATAAGAACAATTTAGTGGCGGGTCTTCGGTACTGGACCGGTCGTCACACTGACGGCACTACATTGACTTAGGCGGGTGTGATGGTTTGAGGGGTCAGCAGGTTGTTTATACTGCGGTCTGGAGGACTATCCCCAAAGAAGCACACCTGACCTCAAAGACTGGTGGATTCCAGCAAAGAGTATGTAAGACTCTAGAGTGCACCTAGGACGTGTACAAAGGCGTACGAAGGGTCTAGGCCTGGTAGTGTGTATACTTGCCTGGGAAGTGGAGTTTCCCTCTCCACGGCTGCCGTAGCCATAATGGTGGTACCAGAGAGTGAAGTTAGCTCCAAAAATTAGGAACTAAAGGTCTTTGATCACAGAGTCATGTGAGTGAGTTGCACTTGTATGAATCATATCATAGCATGCATATCATATCATAAATAAACCTTAGAACATAATTTGCAGACCCTTATCATATAAATTAGTACGGGCTCTTTTATATGATAAGTTATAATTCCAGAAATCTTAACTTATAAGTTTGTATGGGCATTCATATAAGTTAAGATACTCATGTGATGGCAGTATACTTTACTTGTTTACTATTTTGGCATATGTATATGTGTGTGATTGTGGACTTGGTTTACTTTACCTAGTTTTTCATATTATCTCATGTTGGCCTGGTTGATCGTTCCTGACGGCAGGATCTACGTCTTGCGGAGGTGGCTAACTCGTGTGTTAGCATCATCGTAAGACGGTGGTTCTGGGTATAATATCTGGGAACTCTCCTGGTGCGGGAGAGGGATCATACACTGGTTTCCTACCTCAGGCCTATCAAGAAGCCCTACCTCAGATCTCCTCTGAAATCCTACAGCTCGGGCTGGGAGTACAACCCTACAAACTCAGGCACAAAGCCCTACACACTCAGAACAATGAATTTCTTACAGAGTTTTATATTTTTACTATTACAACAAAAGATAGTATAGATTAAACCTTCAGCTTAGATCGTCTGTTGTTGAAGCACATCAGATGTTTTCTTGAAACAAGGTTGAATGCCAACAGCTTCAGGCCTAATTTCTTCTGACCTTTTTTTGCAGTAGAGAAAAGAAGGTCCACTTGTTCTTTTGGAAAGAATAAGCAAGAACAACCTTATCTCTCAGAAATAATTTGCTTGCAGCTTGAGAGGTGACTTTTCAGGATGCAGATAGAGATTGATCTTTTGAATGAAGTAAGTTTCTTCCCAATGAAACAGTAACAGCTATTTCATTTCTTGTCCCCCTGCTTGATCCAATGACCTAACATCTTCATTTATACCTCCTCCAATTTGCAACGGCTATAAGGAGTGCCATGTCACAACATGGCCATAAATAGAAAATATTACCTTTGATTTCTAGGCACTTGCGCCAAAAATGGAACCCACCAATGAGTCATTAAGATTTGAAATTATCTCAGTGGTTGGGCTGAGACAGGCTCCAGTGTCAGCGGTAGAATAGACTTTGTCTCAGCGGATCTGCTGAGACAGATAGTCTTCTCAGTGGTTTTCCTCTATATGCAGCTCAACTAAGATAGAGTCCTTCTCAGCGGCTAAACAGCTACGTCTCAGCAGTTCAGCTGAGACTGGGTTGTTGTCTCAGTGGTTTTGTTATTATAAGCCAGAGAACTATTCCAATGTTTGGAATGACCTAACAATGCATAAACATACCACAAAAGAGGGCCTATAAAATACAATATGTACTTAGCATTGAGTGTGATGCATCTTTAAATCTAGGGAACATTGAGGGGAAATATTCCCAACAAAACCATCATTCGATCGTCCCTAATGTCTATACGAATTCGACTCCCAGATGGATCAGATATGACATCCGCAAAAAAATGCTCATTTCAGGCTATGATAGGAAACATGGAGTTCGAGATCTATGCAACAATCTGGCAATAATTGGGTTCGATATCATTCTAGGGATGGACTGTGGTTGGCCAAGCACAAGGCCCAAATCAATTGCTCTACTATGGAAATGATTGTCTAGAACAGGAACGAGCAGTCTATCACCTTAAAAGGTATACCATCTATCACTCGCATAATTTTGAACTCCGCGCAAACCATCAAATCAATCCGACAAAAGGATGAGATGTACCTTATTTACTTTGAGATGAAGGACAAGACTCAAGTGCTCGCCAAGGTGCCCATAGTCCGCGACTTTCCAGACATTTTTCTCGAGTCCCCCCAGGGTTTCCCCCACAATGAGAAGTAGACTTTCAGATCGAGCTTATGCCCGGAGCTCGACCAGTATCACGAGCTCCTTACCGAATGGCCCCAAAAGAATTGGCGGAGCTAAAGATACAACTTCAAGAACTAATTAATGCAGGCTTCGTCCGTCCAAGTACCTCACCCTGGGGGCCCTCTTTGTTGTTCTTCAAGAATAAGGATGAGTCACTATGTTTATGCATCGACTATAGAGAACTCAATAAGATTACCATTCGAAATACATATCCACTACTCTTGATAGACGAATTGTTCGATCAATTGCAAGGCGCGACCATCTTTTCAAAAATGGACCTAAGATCTGAATATTACCAGCTCCGCGTACGGGAGGGGGACATCCCCAAAACAACCTTTAGTTCCCGATACGGCCTTTATGAGTTCATGGTAATGCCTTTTGGCTTGACCAAGACACCATCCGCTTTCATGGCATTAATGAACAAAGTATTCAAACTATTTTTGGACCACTTCGTAATCATCTTCATAAACGATATCCTCATCTACTCAAGGAGCAAGACAGGCCACTTCAGGCATCTCTAGATGGTATTACTCAAACTACAAGAACATTCTCTCTTCACAAAGTTTAGTAAGTGTGAGTTTTGGTTGGAGGAAGTCGGATTCTTAGGACACGCTATCCATAAGAATGGGGTTGCGGTGGACTAGACCAAGATACGAGCAGTACGTAATTGGCCGACACTTACGTCAGCAGTAGATATCAGAAGCTTCTTTGGACTCTCCGGGTACTACCAAAAGTTTGTGAAAGGCTTTTCAAAGACTTCCTTACCCCTCACCACTCTCACCAAAAAAGATTTCGTGTTCCGATGGATGCCCGAATGCGAGACCATTCGTCGAGTTAAAGAACCGCTTGACCTCTACTCTGATTCTTACAATTCCTTCGGGAACTGAGGGATTCAAGATCTATAATGGAGCATCTATGAAAGGATTAGGATCTGTACTGATGCATCACGATAGGGTAGTCATTTACACATCATGGCAGTTGAAGTTACATGAGCTTAACTACATAATCCACGACTTAGAGTTGGGCACGATGGTATTCACTCTCAAGATTTGGAGGCATTACCTGTATGGGGTAAAATGGGAAATCTTCTCTGACCACAAAAGCCTCAAGTACATATTCACTCAAAAGGAGCTGAACCTCCGACACCTCCGGCGGTTAGAATTTTTATGCGACTATGACTTCGCCCTCCAATACCTCCCCGGCAAGGCCAACAAAGTTGTGGATGCCTTAAGTCATCAACCCTCAATAATCAGGATTTGGATAGACCTGATACCAACATAGTTGATCTTTAGCAAATTTAGGCATCACTCTCATCGCTCGCAGGGATCCGGTGGAATACCAATCTCAGCTATATTGGATGGAGATCTAGTGTGATATTCGAGATAGGATATGTGAGGCTTAAAAGACCAACCCAGAAGCATCCCCAGACCTCCAAACACTACAAGATGGTGTGCAACATGATTATAACTTGCACGATGACATTTTACAATACAAACACTGTGTATTCATCCCCTCCACCGAGGAGATTCAAATTGAGATACTTCACGAGGCACGCCAATCAAGGTACTCTACCCACCCAGGTGTAGTAAAAATGTATGTGGATTTATGAAGAACACTGTATTGGCCAGGTATGAAGAGAGACGTCACCGATTATGTGACACACTTCCAGACCTTTCAGATGGTCAAGGCCGAGTGTCGCAACCTAGGAGGTTTATTGCAACCTCTGCCAATACCAGAGTGGAAGTTTGAAGACATCTCTATGGATTTTGTCCACGGCATACCACGATCTCGTACATGAAACGATTCCAGATGGTTCGTAGTGGATATCCTAATGAAGGTAGCTCGGTTTATTCCAAACCATCAAAGTGATGGTGTCAATGTCCTGGCTAGAAACTTTATAGAGTAGATAGTCTGATTTCTTGGGATACCCAAGTCCATCGTATCAGACTGCGATGGTCATTTTACCTCGAAGGAATGGAGGAGGGTGCAGGCCTATCTGGGTACCAAACTAGCCTTCAGCACCGCATTCCACCCCCAGAATGATGGACAGACCAAAAGAAAAAAAATTGAACTATGGAAGATCTACTCCGGCTATGTATAGTGGAGCACAGCGAGTCTTGGGAGCAATTACTACCACTAGTGGAATTTTCAAATAACAATAGCTTTCAGGCCAGTATCAAGATGGCACCGTACGAGGCTCTGTATGGAAGACGATGTCAGACCCCGTTGTCTTGGGCATAGGACGAGGACCCTAAAGCCCTGGGAGTAGCTTATATTGATGGCACTACGATAGCTATTCGGCTAATCCATGATCGGATGAGGGAAGCACAGAGCCGTCAGGATAAGTATTACAATGCATGACATCGGCCGGTGGAGTTTAACGTGGGAGAGATGGTGTTTTTGAAAATCAAGCTCATGCACGATATCTCTCGGATAAGGAGGCAGAGGAAGCTGGATCCCCGCTATTTGGGCCCCTATTAGGTGATAGAACGCATTGGCCCAGTTGCATACCGATTATCCCTTCCCCCAGAGTTGGGAAATCTTCATGATGTTTTCCATGTATCTTCATTAAGACGTGTACTTCAACAACCGGATTAGCATCTTCACATGCCGCCAATACCAATACAGTCTGACAGATCTATTCAGCTAGAGCCGATAAGGAAAATAGAATCCAAAGTCAAAACCCTACGGAACAAAACCATCACAATGGTCAAAATTTTATGGTCGAATTGCGGACGAGACGAATACACATGGGAAACTCGAGACCCTCGTCCGACAAAAGTACCCCAAGCTATTTCCTCAGGTATGTTACACTCACCCCTCCTACTTCAATCAAATTTTCAGGGATGAAAATCCTCTTATTTTTATTGGATTGTAACATCCCGACTTTTATTGGGCCACTAGAACCCTAGTAGACCTAATAAAAGTAACCCGAACCCCTACTCAAGGCCCAAGGGAGGAGGGATATGACCCTATTTGAAGAAATTGAGTTAGAGAACTCCGATTTGAGTTCTGTTAGTTCCTATAGCCTCGTATAGCCAATTTGAGTGTGATGGAACTTGTTCGTTAAAATTCAAGGTTGTGTGGTGAATATGACCATTCTTCGTAGAACGTCACATTTATGAGAAATTTGAATATTGAGATAGGAAACTTTGATATGAGTTCTGTCAGTTCCTATAGCCTCGTATAGCCAGTATGAGTGCGATGGAACTCGTTTCGTTAAAATCCAAGGTCGTGTAGTGAATATGACCGTTACTCGTAGAACGTCACTTTTTTGAGAAATTTGAATTTTAAGCTAGGGAACTCCGATTTGAGATTTGTCAGTTCCTATAGACTCGTGTAGTCAATACGAGTGAAATGGGACCCGATTCATTGCAATCAGAGGTCATATGAGAAATATGATCGTTTTGGGTTTCGTAGTATGCCACGAGGCGCATTTTTAAAATATTAAGCAAATAAACACAGAATCGATCGCGGTCAGTTCCATTTGACTCATAAAGTCAAAACAAGATCTACGAAGTTCGTACAACTAATTTCAACATCAAGAGGTCAAACTATGGTCAAATCAAACTTTATGGCACACCGAAAAGCGTGTGCACACCCCTATTAGATTAAAACCCCAACATTGACCAGTCACTGACGACTTGGACCCACGATGACCCTAACCTACAAGGGGGACTCACCCCAGGTTTGACTTTGGTCAAATCCTCCAAAAGTCACAAATTTGTAATAAAGACTCCAGCCCCCCCCCCCCCCCCCCATTTGAAGGTACTTACCAAGGCCACATTTGGGCCCACTCTCAGCCCAAAATGGGCTTTAGCCTCATGCTTGAAATGGAAGAATAATAAAAAAGATCTCCCTCCAACTCCCTCTTCTCTCTTCATCCAAGATAAGCCATAATAAGGACACATGGTCATGATTGGCCCCTAGATGGCTACCATCACACTAACCCAGCTCCACCCAGGGTTAAGCAAAACCCTAACATCAAGGTGATTAGTCTCACATCGAGAGAGGAAGGAGGGGTAGGACATCTCCACCCTATAAATAAAACCCCTCCCTCCAGAACAACACACACATTGCCCAGCTCAGGACGACCCCAAGCCGCCGCAATGTCGGAGCTGCCTCACTGGAAAACCCACATCCGATCCCTCACCACCCTCGCCACCCTCGCCACCCCCTAATGGTCCATCTAGCTTGAAGCTCCCAACGACCCCAACACCAGGTAGAACTTTTCCACATCCCCCTTCCACACCCTCCTGACATCTTGCATGCCTACCCCGGCCGCCGGAGCATCTCCGCTGTTGGGAATCTTGCCCACATGATTCATGATTTGAAGAAGTCACCAAGTCAAGAAAAGTTCACTTTGTATTTGATTATTTCTCTAGCTTATGATCTCAGGAAGTTAAAGAAATGTCGTCGAAAAGAATAGGAAATATCGTCGACAAAGTTTGCACATCGTCATAATGATGAACAGAGCAAACGCTGAGAATGGAGTTCGTCGAATGCTGAGACGGGATAGAAGAATGAAGTTCGTCGAACTCAGAATGAAGAAAGAAGAATGTTGTTCATCACTCAGAAGGAAGTTCGTCGACCGCTGAGACTCGGCAAGATCGTCGAACGCAGACTTGGCGCGTTCGTCGAACGCAGGCTTGGCGTGCTCGTCGAACGCCGAGAAGGGACAGAAGAATGTAGCTATTCGATCGCAGATTGTCGTTCGTCGAATTTAGAAGGAAGATCGACGACCGCTGAGACTTGGTGTGTTCGTCGAATGCAGAAGCAAGATCGTCGAACTCAGAAGGAAGATAGTTGACCGCTGAGACTGGGCAAGATCGTCGAACGCAGAGAAGACGCGGTTTCGTCGACTTCACTAAAGTTGCCTTGTCGTCGAGAAAGAACAAACATCGTCGTAAAGAAGGCATGTCGTCTGAAGAAAGACAAGCTGAAGACTAGCAGCTGCTGAAGCGTCGACATAACATCACTCATGTCGTCGAGAGAATAACATGATTACGACGACAGACAGCAAGAAAGAAGATCTCAACGACACAGTCAGAGAAAGCTTGTCGCCGTATATACAGAAGAGCAAGAATATCTCGTATCGTCAAGATACCAGCATGAGAGGCAGAAGCAAGAATAACTTAACTTCTATCAAAGTTTAAGACTTCGACAAAGTCCTGTCATTGAGATATTGTCCATATCGTCGAGATACTGTCGGTATCAGCTTGAAGGTGGAAATATCGTCGAGACAGAATTCAAATGTTGCGGACGCGCTGTCAGCATTTAATGTCGCCGCCAAATTGTCCAATCAGCGTGTATTCTAAAGATATGGGGCATTTGACATTAAAAGATACGACTTATGACCGTTATGCGGCTCATCTGTCCTATAAAAGGGGAACAATGATGCCCTAGAAAAGCAGCCTTCGAAGAAAAAGAAAAAGGAAAAGAAAGAATCCCGCCGCTCTTCAATAGAACAGTATATTCAGCTGAGAAGAAGAACGAGAGCAAGCATCAAGTGCTCTCTGAAGAATCTGTCATCATCATCAACTGAAAAGTAGCCGATCTTCATCAAGCAAAGAGTAGAGATTGAAGAAGAACTGCGCTGTCAAAGATCTGAATCAAAAAATCTTCTTCAATCGTAAGAAGTCAATCCTCATCAGGCTAATGTTGTCAATCTTCATCCGGTAGAAGTAGCAGTCTTATTACTGTAATCTCTTGTAAAGGCTTGCGGGCCTATTTGTCTAGCTTGAGGGCTGGAGAGTTGTGAGTCTTGAGGGCCAGGGCAGTGGACTTGCAACTCCGACACCGTCTAGCTTGCGGGCTGGAGAGCTGTGAGGCTTGAGGGCCAGGGCAGTGGACTTGCAGGTCCGACACCAGATAGCTTGCGGGCTGGAGAGCTGTGAGGCTTGAGGGCCAAGGCAGTGCACTTGGGGGTGCGATTTGTCGAGCTTGCGGGCTCGAGGGCAGTAGGGGCTTGAGGGCCTAGGCTATTGGGACTTGCGGGTCCGTGTTGTAGGGCTTGAGGGCCTGAGTGTCGAGCATGCGGGCTCGGGGGTAGTAGGGGCTTGCGGGCTTAGGCTGTTGGGACTTGCGGGTCCGAGTTGTAAGGCTTGAGGGCTTGAAGTTTTTGGCAGAGTTTGTCAATCCTAGCACACTGCTGGGTAGGCGCAGAGGGACAGAGGACTACTCAAGACACCCGGTCTTGAGGAACCTCTATAGATCTTTTGTGTGCTTTCTGTGGTTTGCTCTTTACTTTACAGATCTACTAACCAGAAATCAAGAACACCTAAAAGGGGATAATATAATTTGAAAAATCTATTCACCCCCCCCCCCCCTCTAGGTGATAAAGTAGACACCCTATAAACAACAAGTGGTATCAAAGCGAGGTTGTTCAAATAAAGCTTAACAGCTTGAACAGATCTGCTTGTGGGTGTCTAAGCATCATAAGTATGGAATCAAGAATAGCTACCTGTTCTAGAGAGAACTTTGCCCTTTGGAAAGTTAGAGCAAGAATTTACATGGAGGCAATGGATCCCAAAATGTTTTTGATTGTTCAAGAAGAACCATGTACCTCGATAGCTATGATAAAAGATGAGGTTCTTCTAAGCAGCATGGATAAGGAAGCCAGAAAGATTCTAGCTGGTGCAGTAGATCTGCCAACACTCCAGAAGCTAATTCATTGCACTACAGCAAAGGACATGTGGGATTCCTTAGAAGTCCTCATGGAAGGGTCAGAGGAATATTTTGAATAAGAAACCTCTCATGAAGAGGTATGTATCAGAGCACCACTGACCACTTCAGACAGTGAATCGAAAGATGAATAATGCTCTGGAGCAGGAGAAAGAATTAGAGCACCCTTGACTCTCACAGACTGTGACTCTAAGGATGAGGAAGTCTGTGGGTTGATGGCTCTATCAGATGAAGAAAATCATGATGAACCACATCATGATCAGGTATGCATCACTCACACACCTTTACTACCTGCTTCATTTTCATTTAAGAAGACCAAGAGTGCATCAGGTGATTGTTCATCATCTGAAGATGATGCAGAAGACTGCTCATCTTGCAACAATAAGAATCATACTGATCTATTAGAGCAGTTTGGTGATCTCTTGGAGGCTCTGAGAAAGAGCAAAAGGCTTGTTAAGGAACAAGCTAGAGAGCTAGAATCTCTCAAACCTTTTAAGGTTAAATCAGATAGGAAACTGGGTATGTCCTACAGCAAGTACACCGATCCATATGAGCTCAACAAAATCATAGACAAGCTTTATGATGAAAGAAGCCGAAGGGAAGAACTTATCAAGAAACTTAAGAATGACCTTCTTAAGGAAAGATGCTTGGTGGCTCAATTCTCTAAGCCCAAAATTGTACTGCCCATCATTGACACCTTCTCCTCCTATGGAAATAGGAGGGGATTGGGTTACAATGAAGGGGCAATAGATGCTGGGAATGGAGAAAGGGGCAAAACTAAAGTAGAGCCTCATACCACCTTTCAGAAGGTAGTGCTTCCCTCAAATAGGTATGATCAGGATAGTGTCCATGGTCACTGGATGAATGGAAGCTCCACTAGTCATGAAAATGCTCATGACTATGGAAAGAGAAAGGGCATGGGGATGAGTGCATTAAAGGCTCCCCATGAGGAAATTCAAATGGCCCATCATGGACCATTTGTATTTGGTGTCCCAGCCCCCACTCTCAAGGATAAAGGTGCAACATTTTCTCAATCTCTTCCAGATAAAGAGCAAACTAGTAGCCCCAGTATGATCTATTCTCACTTGAACATATTTGATGCCATCAACACCCTGTCGGCTACCAAGCTGACACCTGTTGCTGAGAGACAGATAAAATCGAGAAGAAACAATGATACTAGAGTAGCTAGTCAGCTCTTGGCTGAGAGAGATAGGAAGAATGTTGATGCCTTCCCTACTGAACATACTTCAAAAATTATACAGAAGAGAAGGTACAACATCCATGAATGTTGGTGCTGTGGCAAAGTGGGACACTTTGCCATTGACTGTTGGCACAACCCTAGTGTGCCTAATGCAAAGGAGAGACCTCCTGGAAGGGCTGCGGTGAGTAGAGGGATTCCCCATTATACTAACAAGAACCTAGGACCCAAGTCACCTTGGGTTCCTAAGGGATATTAAATCTGTCTTGCAGGGTAGTCCATTTAGCCATTAAAAAGCAAACAAGGCTAATGGACAATAAGGGCTCCAGGCTCAGCTCTGGACTGAGAAAAACTTACCACATACCAAGGTGCACTAATCTAGGGGGAGCTAGAAGTAAAGATAAGTGGACATTCCATCGAGGGTGAGCCACTAGCTCAAGGATACTTAGAGGCCAAGGTGAAGGTAACCATGTTAATGTTTAACACATAAACTCATCTACATCTAATATTGTAAAAGTAATTTTCAAAAACCTTATCGTCGGAATGATGATTGGTATCGTCGAAAGATCTGCATCACGACGATATCCAATCGTCAGCGGACTCTTAATTAGGTCTAAGCTCAATCATTACAGCTAAATTCGAGTTAGTCAGACATTTAACAAATGACACTTCAACTTCCAACTCGGACACTATAAATAATGTCAAATATCTTAAGGTTAAAACACTCTCTACATTAGCCCTAAAAAGCCGCAGCGTTCTCCACGCCTTCTAAGAGTGAACGAGTTGACTATGCTGAAATCATCTGGGGTCAAGCAAAAGATGGCGCCAAAGAAGGAAGATTTTATATTCGAAGGAAATGAAGTTGTGAGAAACGGATTCTCAGAAGGTTCAGAAGAAATCCAGGGCACCATTAAGCTGCTCGAGACCATCGGCCTGGAATTCGCCCTCTCCGAGCCAACAGTAATATTAAACAGAGAAGTGCTGGAGTTCTACTCAAAAGCCAAGGGTGGCTCGAAGGGAACGTCTGTGAAGAGCGAAATTAACGGGATAAAGGTTAAGGTGAATCCCAAAAGATTGAACAGGGCTCTTCAGTTGCCAGCCTTTGCCAAGGGGGAGGAAGAAGAAAAGAGTAAATGAGGTCCAACTGGACCCAGAATCTACCCGGTGGAGTTCTCGCTCGAACGAAATCATCACTTAATCTTGGATAGCATTTGGACACGGTCAGAAAGACCATGAGAGAGTGTACTCCTCTATCGAATGGAATCGTCACGTGAAAAATATGGAAGAAAGAACAAGACATAAAATGGATTTTACCCACGGTCCTCCTCCTCCTCCAAAGAAAATCCCGAAGGCAATGAACTTCTATAGGCGAAAGAAAAAGAAGCAAAGGAAGCCAGCTCCAACAAGGCTCAAGAAGACGTCATGTTTAAAAACGATTGAAAGACATTTATTTCTTAAGTTCATATTACGTTAAGAACAATTGCTCCAGTTATATGACTAATCTTATATATGAACAATTCTAGTATAAGAACATCTATATATGAATACTTATAAGGCATATGCCTGTGATGTTATTGCGACATGGTATTCATAAAAATGCAATTACTGCTATATCTAGTTATTGCCTGCTGATAACGTGCCCTACACCTTGTGTGCTTTGCTAGCAAAATGCAGTACAATCATACAGGGCCTATGCTAGAAATCAGATGCAGGTTATGCTTGACATCAGATGCAGGTTATGCATGATGCAGGAAAGAAATCAGAAAGGGGGAGAAATGGCATCAAC
Organism: Dactylorhiza incarnata; assembly: GCA_033032865.1. Lineage (NCBI taxonomy): Eukaryota > Viridiplantae > Streptophyta > Magnoliopsida > Asparagales > Orchidaceae > Dactylorhiza > Dactylorhiza incarnata. The sequence goes on from JAWHQI010000067.1 coordinate 3,292,242, forward strand.
ATTTTCAAAGACTACATGCTCAAGAAGACCTCAAAGATAGGGGGAGCAAAGAAGTAGGGGGAGCCATAAAGAAGAGACATCAAATCAAGGGGGAGCCACAGGCTTGATGTACTCAACATTTTCAAAGACTACATGCTCAAGAAGACCTCAAAGATAGAGGGAGCAAAGAAGTAGGGGGAGCCATAAAGAAGAGACATCAAATCAAGGGGGAGCCACAGGCTTGATGTACTCAGAAGAGAAGCAAATGATAAGTTAAAATCAGTCATTTAAGATTTTAACTTTTATTGCCAAGTGAAAGTTGTCTTGAGTTGAGATTCTGACTTCTTCAAATAGGGGGAGATTGTTGGGAATCTTGCCCACATGATTCCTGATTTGAAGAAGTCACCAAGTCAAGAAAATTTCACTTTGTATTTGATTATTTCTCTAGCTTATGATCTCAGGAAGTTACAGAAATGTCGTCGAAAAGAATAGGAAATATCATCGACAAAGTTTGCACATCGTCATAATGATGAACAGAGCAAACGCTGAGAATGGAGTTCGTCAAACGCTGAGACGGGATAGAAGAATGAAGTTCGTCGAGCTCAGAACGAAGAAAGAAGAATGATGTTCATCATTCAGAAGGAAGTTCGTCGACCGCTGAGACTCGGCAAGATCGTCGAATGTAGACTTGGCGTGTTCGTCGAACGCAGACTTAGCATGCTCGTCGAACGCAGAGATGGGACAGAAGAATGTAGCTCGTCGATCGTAGATTGCCGTTCGTCGAACTCAGAAGGAAGATCAACGACCGCTGAAACTTAGCGCGTTCGTTGAACGCAGAAGCAAGATCATCGAACTCAGAAGGAAGATCGTCGACCGCTGAGACTGGGAAAGATCATCGAACGTAGAGAAGACGCGGTTTCATCGACTTCACCAAAGTGGCCTTGTCGTCAAGAAAGAACAAACATCGTCGTAAAGAAGGCATGTCGTCTGAAGAAAGACAAGTTGAAGACTAGCAGCTGCTGAAGCGTCGACATAACATCACTCATGTCATCGAGAGAACAACATGATTACGATGACAGGCAGCAAGAAAGAAGATCTCAACGACACAGTCAGAGAAAGCTTATCGTAGTATATACAGAAGAGCAAGAATATCTCGTATCGTCAAGATACCAGCATGAGAGGCAGAAGCAAGAATAACTGAAGTTCTATCAAAGTTTAAGACTTCGACAAAGTCCTGTCATCGAGATATTGTCCATATCGTCGAGATACTGTCGGTATCAGCTTGAAGGTGGAAATATCATCGAGACGGAATTTAAATGTTGCGGACGCGCTGTCAGCATTTAATGCCGCCACCCAATTGTCCAATCAGCGTGTATTCTAAAGATATGGGGCATCTGACATTAAAAGATACTACTTATGACCGTTATGCGGCTCATCTGTCCTATAAAAGGGGAACAATGATGCCCTAGAAAAGCAGTCTTCGAAGAAAAAGAAAAAGGAAAAGAAAGAATCTCGCTGCTCTTCAATAGAACAGTATATTCAGCGGAGAAGAAGAACGAGAGCAAGCATCAAGTGCTCTCTGAAGAATCAGTCATCATCATCAACTGAAAAGTAGCCGATCTTCATCAGGCAAAGAGTAGAGATTGAAGAAGAACTGCGATGTCAAAGATCTGAATCAGAAAATCTTCTTCAATCGTAAGAAGCCAATCCTCATCAGGCTAAAGTTGTCAATCTTCATCCGGCAGAAGTAACAGTCTTATTACTGTAATCTCTTGTAAAGTCTTGCGGGCCTATTTGTCTAGCTTGAGGGCTGGAGAGATGTGAGGCTTGAGGGTCAGGGCAGTGGACTTGCGGGTCCGACACCGTCTAGCTTGCGGGCTGGAGAGCTGTGAGGCTCGAGGGCCAGGGCAGTGCACTTGCGGGTGCGATTTGTCGAGCTTGCGGGCTCGGGGGAAGTAGGGGCTTGAGGGCCTAGCTGTTGGGACTTGCGGGTCCGTGTTGTAGGGCTTGAGGGCCTGAGTGTAGAGCTTGCGGGCTCGGGGGCAGTAGGGGCTTGCGGGTCTAGGCTGTTGGGACTTGCGGGTCCGAGTTGTAAGGCTTGAAGGCCTGAAGTTTTTGGCGGAGTTTGCCGATCCTAGCACATTGCTAGGTAGACGCGGAGGGACAGAGGACTACTCAAGACACCCGGTCTTGAGGAACCTCTATAGACCTTTTGTGTGCTTTCTGTGGTTTGCTCTTTACTTTACAGATCTACTAACCAGAATTCAAGAACACCTAAAAGGGGATAAAATAATTTGAAAAACCTATTCAGCCCCCCCCCCCCCCCCCCCCCCTCTAGGTGATAAAGTAGACACCCTATAAACAACAGCCGCCACCACCCAAGCCAATCTCCAGGCTCGGGTAGTGGTCGCACAATATACCCCCGCCCAGCACCGGTGGTGGCGCTGGGAGGGTGGTAATGGTCTGGATATACCTTTTTGAAGAGGCAGGCGGTGGTGTCGGCGGAGAACGCATCTCCGACGGCACCCGTGAAGCCCGTCTGTTTGACGGGCTCTGTTTCCAATTTCCGTCGGCGGCCGACGACGCCAGGCCGGCGGGTCACCACAGGGAGAGAACCGACCCCCGGCAAGCTGGACGGGGGTGGTGATGGCATGGCGATAAATCACTCAGAGAGGCGGGGCGGCGCGACATGGGCGAGAGTGGGGACGGGCGCACCACCCCACCCTCTGTTTAGTTAAACACCATTTGTGGCCGGCGGCACCAGGCCGCCAACCACCGCCAGAGGTTTCGCAGGCCCCCGGCGAGTCGACCAGGGGAGGCGCTGTGGCCGAACGGCCGCCGGTCAACGGAGGCAAAAGCCCACAAGCTTCCCCCGGACTGGACTCTCTAGTTGTCCTCTGATCTTCCCAGGAAGATCAGACGGCTAGGGGATCCTTAAAGCCGGCCCCTGCCTCAACTTCCGCGCCCCCACAGCAGATCGGTTTAGATTCACTGTGGGGGCAGAAAGACAGGACGCGCACCCTGCGACACCATTCCAGCCGCGGGATCTAGATTTAGAATGGCTATCCGCATCCCAACTCTACCCAATGGCTTCCTGATTTTTCTAAGGCCAATATAGGCACCTAGGAAAGAAACTTTGAACATGAAAAATGTTCCCCACCAAAAGGCACTATGAAATTATTTAATATTTTTATAAATTAAAATAATGCTTACTTGATTAATTTAAGGGACCTAAACTTGTTATATAATCCTTGAAAATTTTTTTCCAGTAATTCCAAGGTCCCATAAAAGTGCTCTGTAAAATTTTGGGGTTTTATTGAAACCAGTTAATATTTATAGAAATTAAAATTAGGTTTAAGTAATTAATTTAAGTTCTCTAAACCAGTCACAAAATCCTGAAAAAATTTCCAGTAATCCGAAGATTCCCAACAGGTGCTCTGTAAAATTATGGGATTTTTATGGAATCATTTAATACATTTTGATTTAATATAAGATTTGCTTAATTGATTTAAGTGCCCTAAACCAATTATAAAGTCCTGGTAAAATTTTCAGTGATTCCGAAGGCATATGCAAATACTCTGTAAAATCTTAGGATTTTTCCAAAAAAACAAGTTATATTCTCAAAATTAAAATGAGGTTTGTTTGGAGGTTTTCTGTGGAATTTAAAAACGACATACATATAATTGCAGATTGATACTGCGTAACCCAAGAAAATTGGAAATAGGAAGTTGGGGACCTGTTATCCATAAACCCTCATCACAGAAAAGGTTATATCAGGTTGGCCTATTAAAGTGCTCTCAAATCATAAATACGAGAATTTGCACGTAAACGAGAAACTAATAGTTTGAGCACTAAATAAGATAATTCCCCAACTCAAGTAAAGGGTTTTGGACCCTTCCGATATCCTAGATACCCCATAATAAGATGGTGGAATCTAATGCACTAAGAAGTTTCCTAAGAACAGAGTGAAAAAGCTGAGCTCCTATAAACGGAGATGGAACATAACTTTCCTCCTATGAAAAGAGATGGAGCAGAACTTTCCTCCTATGAACGGAGATGGAACTAAAGCCTCCTAATAATAGAATGAATGACTACTAACCCTTTTATTCTATTGTACTTTCTTTTGCTCCAGGCTCGTACTGGTCCAGTTCCATTCAGTACTTTATTTACTATCCTTTCCGTTCCATTTCTTTCAAATCAAACTCCAGTCTCATACTAGTCTAGTTTATTTCAGTACGTTATTGCAGTCGTCAGTTCGATACTTTTACAGATCAACATTTCATTTCTGCAACTTATTTCGGTGGCACTTTTCCTAACCGTACTTAATTAAATACAATTTATTGTTGCTGTGTTTCTAGCTCGGGCCCTGTTTTGGCGAGCGGTTGACCTTCCGGTAGAGCATTAGTTGGGGATAATCAAGAGTTGAGTTATTCTTCCCGGGTTAGCACCAAATAATGTGCCCCCACGCTCGCTCCTCTGCCAGACCCAAGGATGAGTGGCATGTCTCTTTAAGAAGGTCGCCCGTCCGAATCAGTTAACGTCAAATAAGGCAAACCGCCATAAATGTACTTTTTATTAATATTGAAATGGTTGTAAACTTGCATACGGTAGAAAGTGGCAGGACAATCACGCCCGCAGATCGTACGTACCAATGCAGAATGGTTGATGACTCTAAGCGGCAGAGAGATATGCATCCCGGGAGCTCGGTTGTGTCTTATATGCCCCGCTGGGTCCCTCTGCTAGTTGGCCGAATTCGGTTTTACTGGACATTTCCTACGTCCAAAAGAACGTGGAATTGTATGTTGGGGTCTGGGTAGTGTGGTACATTCACACTCAAAAGTGGCAGGACTGTTCACTATCACTGACGGCCACATCAGTGAGACCCACTGGTTTCGCTACCCTGTTGGAAGAGAAACGATCCAACCTATGTCTACATAAGGTGAGTTGGCGGGTTATGAACACCTGCGATTTAACTACAGGCCAGGAAATACGCATTGATTATTTGACTACTAGCTTAACTATTCTTATACATATATATGTTAGTTGATATTACTATAGATCCCAATCATTTATATGTTGTTAACTCCTTTTGATTCGGCTATCTACTTATTTTGGTGCTTAGGCTCCTCCCCAGGATATGGATCCAGCGAGGAGATGTGTTTCTACTTAGCTCTATAACTAATGGTTGATTATATAACCGTTCATAGGAGGAGGAGCACCGCGAAGTCTAGTTATCGCATAATGGTATACCAGCAGTTGAGACTACCCGAGCGGCGGTACCCCCATCATCTCCCGACTTTCGAGATGTGAGTTCTCCATAGCTGGAAGAGTAGGAGAGAGTTCTAGCTATAGTCAGTTGGAGCCTATAAGGCGGATAGGTATAAATAAGGAATACACACTCTTACTTATGTATACATATGTCTATTTTGTCTTCCTTATGATTGCTTCTGCATTGTGATCTGATGTGATATGTTGTGTTCCGTGCTTGTCAAAGCGATCATCCAATGCTCAATTGAGTGGGCCATTACCACTCGAAGAGCGTTGAGTGCCCATCTTGGGTAGTAAGATCCTCTGCCCTAACCCAAATGGAAGGTTTGGGGGAGGGGGGGCTTCCAGGTTCAAGATCTCTTTATCAAAAGATCTAGTTTTGGTTCAAGATCTCCTTATTAAAAGAACTAGCTTAGTTCTAAGAGTCTCCTAAACAAAAAAACTTAGACCTGGTTCTAAGAGTCTCCTTATCAAAAGACTCGGGCACTAGATAGTGTATTCCTACCAAGGTGGTAGAAGAGTGGAGTGCCCATATTTTGAGGAACCACTATAGATCTTGTATCATATGTGTTGTGAATTTTCTGTGTTATCCCTTCTTTATTTCTGTCATTCTGTGTTTGTTTTATTTTGGTTGGATTTCTGAATGCATAATTGGTAGAATTATTGTATTATTCTGTGCATATTTATAGAAAAGTTTCTTAAACTCTATTCACACCCCTCTAAAGAATACTCAGAGGACTCACTGTGCACTTTCAATTGGTATAAGAGCTAGGTTGATCATAAAAAGGTTAACACCTTGATCAAAAGATCCCCTCACTCAAATTTTTCTATTCTAAAACTATTTTCAGAAAATGAGTTCTATGGACTATGCATCCACAAGACCACCAGTGTGTAATCTAAATAAGTTTACACTCTGGAAGGCCAGAATAAAAATGTATATGAATTCTATTGATGAAAAAAAATTTGATGTCCTTTTATCAGGTCCTCTAGTACCATTCAGAAAAGATGCAAGTGGGACCGTGATACAGGAACTTGTCCCTAGAGATGAATGGACTGATGATGAGAAGAAGGTGAAGGCATGCGATACAAAGACCATGAACATCCTGGTGTTAAGTATGTCAGATGACATATTCCAGAAGGTGGCTAACTGCTAATCAATAAAAGAAATCTAGGAGTCTTTGTCCAGATTGGTTAAAAGTAGTTCATATGAAAGAAAGGATGGGAAGTTTCTTCTCATATCTCAATATGAGAACTTCCAAAAGAAAACTGAAGAGAATGTGGCTGAAATGTATGAAAGATTCAGCATAATCATCACTGAGTTCAATGATCTAGATAAATAGATCTCGTTAACTGAGATCAATGACAAGCTTCTCAAGTGCTTCCCAAGCACCTATGATTCAAAGATCTGGGCCATTAAAGAGTCCAAATGCCATAGACAAATCTCCATTGATGCCTTGCTAGGCAAGATCAAGTCCTATGAGCTACTACTGAAGAGCAGAGTTGAGACTGAAGCTAAAGTGAACGTCTCAACTCCAAAAGAAAGGACTATGGCTTTGAAAGCAGCTGAAGGAGAGTCTTCCACTTCTGAAGAAGAGATGGTCAATCTCTTAGCCAGAAGATTTAGAAGAAGGGTCAAGTCTGAAGACTCTAGAAGAAAAGAAAGGAACTCAAACAAACTAAAGTTTGATAAGACTCCAAAGTAGGAAATAATCTGCTTGGCATACAGAAAACCAAGGCACATTGCCCCTGAATGTCCTGAAGAGCAAAAGGACAAAAGCAGCAACAAGAAAGAGCATAAGAAGAAGTCTTTCGAGAAGAAGGACAAGAAGAAGGGAAAAATTTTCATAGCCGAAACTTGGAGTGGCTCAGAATCTGAGTCAAGCTCCTCTTCATCTGACAGTGATGAAGAATGTGCTGCTGAAGAAGCCTGCCTAATGGCTTTAGAAGATTCAACGAAAGAAGATCAGGTATCCTTATTTGATGAGTTTGACTTTTCTTCAGAAGATTTTAAATATTGTTTTAAATTTTTTTGTCAAGACTATCTTAACAATCAAAAAGAACTTAAAACAGTTAGAGAAGAATTAGAAGATAGGAAAGATAATTTGTATTCTATTAATTTTGAATTAAGAAATCAGATATATAAAAATGAAACAGAAATAAATAAACTAACTAATGAAAACTCAAATCTAAAAGAAGAGCTCATAAAGGCAAAAGCCTTTGAAGACTCACTCAGTGGGAGGAGTCAAAAGCTCAAGAATAGCACACAGAATCTCTCTATGGGATTTAAACGTCTTGGTTTAGGAGCAGATCCATCCACCAGCACAGTAACCCATAGCAAACCTGTCTGGGAAAATCCTATAGTGTTCATTAGACATAGTGAAAATCAATCTAATGATAATATAGAATCTATTGAAAAATTGAATAACAACCCTAATAAGATCATTGTATTCAATAGGATAAATATTGTTGATAAAAAGGAATTCTAGGTAAGCACCCTTAGAAAATTCAATCAATAATCATCAAATTATTAATAAAAGGAATTATGGGTCGATTAGAACTCGACGCAATTTTAAATATGTGTCGAATGCAACTCAACGGAGTTCTGCATATGCATTGACATCAACTCGAAGTAGGTATGGAGGTGCGTCAATTTACACTCGATGCAACAAACATTTTTCATCGACTTATTATCGACGTAACTATGCAGACACGTCGAATTACATTCGACGCAACTCTAGAGATGCATCAATTTCTTCTCGACGCATGTTTCAATCAAATGATTTTAAAATATCTAGACTTCCCTCTCCCATTTCTCACTACAATTCTAGATGCTTTTTTTGTTCTAAGATTGGACACAAGGCTATTGCTGGCATAATAAACCAACACTTCTTCAACTTAAGGGGTATCCTAAAAGACTAACTTTTTCTTTCATAACTCCTTATGATAGTACAAAGGATGGTCTTTACTGATGTTTAAATTCATATGCAGAAAGGAGTCTGTTCTAGCACAAATTAGCAGTGGTACTCGGATAGTGGATGCTCCATGCATATGACTAGAGCAAAGGATGTGCTGGAGAACTACAAGGCCTTAAGGCAATCTTTGGTAACTCTCATTCTGGATAAACCAGAGGATATGGTGTGCTCATAGTTGGAGAAATCTCCTTATCCAAGGTAGCTTATGTTGATGGTCTTCAACATAACCTTATCAGTATTAGGTAATTATGTGATGGTGAAAACAAAGTTGAACTCACCAAGTCTTTGTGTCATATTGTTAGCCAGTAACTAACCAAATAGTATTGACAGGGCTTAGGAAAGGTAAGGTATATGTAGTAGACTTTGATTACACTAAGTTTGAAGATTATTTGTTTACTTCCAACCTAAAAAATAATGAATTATGACATAGGAGAATTAGTCATTTAAATTTCAAAACAATAGCTAAGTTATCCAAGCATAACTTAGTAAGAGGCTTACCAATTGGTAAGTTTAAGAAAGACCATCTTTGTAGAGCCTGCCAACTAGGAATACAAACCAAATCCTCATTCAAACTAATTTGTAAGAATGATTATCCTAGAATCCTCTACCTGTTGCAAATGGATCTATTTGGTCCTATCCCCACTCAATCTTAACAGGCAAGACTTATACATTAGTTATTGTAGATGACTTTTCTAGATTCAGCTGGGTGTTCTTTCTAAAAGCTAAGTCAAAAACCATCAAGATCCACTCAAGATTCATTAGATAGATTCAATCTGAATTCAATTCTCAGGTTGCTATGACCAGGAGTGATCATGGTACTGAGTTTGAAAATCAGTTAATCTGTAGATTCTGTGAGGATGAAGAGATAAGACAGCTTTTCAGCTCCTAGAACCCCCCAACAAAATTGGGTGGCTAAAATGAAAAATAGAACCCTAATTGAATCATGAAGGACATTATTGGCTGAATCCAATATGCCAAAGTCTTTCTGGATTGAGATAGTGAATACAACCAACTATATTCTGAGTAGCAGTCTCATCCACAAAACTAAGTTAAAGACTCCTTATGAGCTATTGAAAGAAAAGACACATATAGTCACATACTTTAGGATTTTTTTAGTGTACTTGCTTCATTCTGAATAATGGAAAGAGTCAACTTGCCAAATTTGACAAGAAGGCTGATGATGAGATATTCTTGGGATACTCCTCATCAAGCAAGGCTTATATGTGTTTTAATAAGAGATCTCTCAAAATTGAGAGTCAATGCATGTAGTGTTTGATGAGACTAATATGTTCTCCAAGGGAAAGGAAACTGTCACCAATGTTATGTTGCGGGAAGAAGATCAGCTTGCAGCTCAAGTTGAAAGGATCATCATTATAAATCACTCATTGGTTGTCAGGATAAAGGAAAACAACAAAATCACAATGAATCATATGAAGACTCTGATGTAGATGATGATGTCATTAAAGCACCTACTCTACCAGATACAGAGATTACTCTATAGGAATCAAATGGTGCTCCCACAACCAATGAAGAAGAGGAAATCCATGAGGATGTGAATTCACTCAATAGTTTATCAAGAACTAGGCTAACCTTAAAGGATTACCCTCCATCTCAAGTTATAGGAGATATGACAGTGGGAGTGAAGATAATAAATCAAATTACAAATGAGACTATGCTGAAGTGTTTCCTCTCTCAATATGAGCCAAACAAATTGAAAAAGCAGATAGTGATCTTCACTGGATAACTGCCATGCAAGAGTAGCTTGCACAGTTTGAAAGAAACAAACTTTGGACTCTAGTTGAAAGACCAAGAAATTACATAATCTTTGGAACAAAATGGGTATATAAAAATAAGATGGACTCAAATGGAGTCATAGTAAGAAACAAAGCAAGACTTGTTGTTCAAGGATACATGCAAGATGATGGAATTGACTACAATCAGATAGTTGCTCCAATGGCTAGACTGGAAGCAATCATGATGTGCCTTGCTTATGCTGCACATATGAAGGTAAAGGTATATTAGATGGATGTGAAGAGTGCTTTCCTTAAATGGAACCCTTTAGGAAAAAGTATATGTGGAGCAACCCCCAGGTTTTGTCAATCCATCTTATCCCTCCTTTGTTTATAGATTAGATAAAGCACGATATGGTCTTATGCAAACCCCAAGAGCTTGGTATGAGACCTTATCTACCTTTCTTCTAGAACACTCTTTTGTAAGAGACAAGGTGGATAAAATAGTTTTCACTAGAGCACATAAAAATCACCTACTCCTAGTACAGATATATGTAGATGATATAATATTTGGCTAAATATACCAAAGACTTTGCAAAAGGCTTGCTGACCTAATGCAGTCTAAGTTTGAGATGAGTAGCATGTGTAAATTATCCTACATTCTTGGCCTCCAGGTAAAGTAAAAAGCAGATGACATTTTCATATCCCAATCCAAGTATACCAAAGAGCTTATAAAAAAGTTTGGGATGGAAAATGCCTCTGTCATGAAAATCCTCATGGCTACCAATACTATACTTGATAGAGATGAGAAAGGTAAGTCATTTGATCAGAAGACTTATAGAACAACCAGTGGCTCACTCTTCTACCTTACAGCTAGCAGGCCAGATATCATATTTGCTACATGTATTTATGCTAGATTTCAGGTTGACCCCAAAGAATCCCACACAAGTCATGTAAAAAGAATACTGAAATATCCAAGTGGCACATCTGAACTTGACTTATGGTACCCCACATAATCTGGCTTTGATCTAGTAGGTTATTCAAATGCAGATTATGCTGGATGCAAGCTTGACAGAAAGAGCACCTTAGAAACTTATCAATTCCTGGGTGCTAGACTGATTTCCTGGATTAGCAAAAAACAAACCTCAGTCTCCACTTCTACAGCTGAAGCTTAATATATAGTTGTAGGAAGCTACCACCCACAAATATTGGGGATGCAGAATCAGTTGTTAGATTACAACTTTACTCTTGAGAACTCCCGATATTATGTGACAGTTCTAGTGTTATTTCTATAGCTTCCAATCTTGTTCTCAACAGTAGAACTAAGCACATAGAGATAAGACACCACTTTCTCAAGGATAATGTAGAGAAGGGTAAGATCAATCTTCAATACAATTCCACTGATAATCAAATGACTGAAATATTCATTAAGCCACTTGATGTAAACAAGCACAATCTCTTCATCAATGCATTGAGAATGCTTGATGGAACTCTTTAGGGCACATCTATTATGTAATATAACCTATTTTCATAGAAGGCATTATTGGAAAAAACAACATTATTTTTGGAAAAATATAACTGTTCATTCAGAGTTGCGTCGAATATAAATCGACGCTCTATTGATTTCTACTCGACACCAGCTTCGAGAGCTAATTGGGATAGTTCATTCGAGTATCACTCGATGCAGCATCAAATTTCTATAGACGCATGCGCCGACTCAATAGTTGCTGCTTCTATTCGAAGCTACGCCGATTTCCACTTGACACCACGTTGACTTTTCAAAGCGCGCACAGACTTGGCTTCTATAAGTTACTTCGACACATTTTAGCGCGCTAAATTTACTTTTTTCGACGTTGCTTTGAGTACAACTCTAGGTTGCGATGAATCGTCTTCTAAAAGTAACACAGTCGTTAGACTTTATTGTGCTTTTAAATTCTCTCCCTCTCGCTCTCCTCCCTTTCTACCTCTCTACTTGTCTTCTTTCTTCCTTGCAGGTACACGAAGATAATCAATGGCCTCTAACAGAGACATTCTAGATGCAATTGATTTGGCATTAGATACATTGTTGTCTCAATTTTCCTCTTTATACCTGGAATTCTTCAAAAATTGCTATCGAAAGCTATGTGCTCAACATCACAAGTTAAGGAACCTATCTGCCCAAACAAAAGCTATCAAAAAGGTGTTGAGATCATCGGCGCTGCGTGCTAAAGTCTTTATATCCTTCTTCAATGATATAAAGCAGGGGGAGAAGTGCGACAACAGGCCCCCTCTTGGTTCAATGTACACTGTGATTGAGCTCCAATATCATCAAACTCCTTATGCTTCTGAAGGAGAACCAGCTATAACCTCTCAATTCTCCCTGGCACCTATACCATTCTCTCCACACAGATTTCTGCCTGCAATTCAGGGGGAGTCATCAAATTAGGGGGAGTCTGATCTGTTCTCAAATGATGAGGACTACTGGGCTAGTTTGAAAGAGTTCTTAGTATGTGTTGATTCACCCATCCCTGAGAACACAGAAATCAAGCCTACTTCTGAAGAATCAATAATAGTACCACATACCGTGTTTACTCATGCTCATGATCCTACTCTAGCTCTGCCTCCTCCTGTCCCTATTCTAACAGTTCTAGCATCAGCTCCCAGACAAAGGGACCCATTCAGAGGAAGAAACACATTCAGAGGAAGGCCATATGGTAGAAACATACCTATATGGGAGAGGTATACTAAAGAACATAGAAAACAGTACAAAAAGAATAGGTCATACAATAAAACTTATGAGAAAGTTCAAATACCTGAAAATCAGATGAAGGGGTATACTGACTCTTGACAAAGTCTTTGAAGAGAGTAGAAAAAGAGAGCAGTATGAGTATGATGCTTCTCTAAGAGAACTTGAGGAGAAGAAAAGGAAATTCATTGAAAGAGTCAAAAGGGGAAAGATGCTGTGGAAGAAGAGCAAATAAAAGAGGCAATCCAAATACCAAGTACACTATTTAACTCTTCAAAATATGTGCCAAGAATCCTTAAGCTAAAATCCCGAAAGACGGGATAACTTGACAAAAGGGGTCTTGGATGTAATCAAGACATAGAAGATCAGCCATACAAAAAGAAGAAAAAAGATTTTCTTCAAGACAACTCCAACTCTTGGTATCACATAGTCAATATTCATAGTGCCAGATCCAGATTCAGAAGAGCTTGACCTGGTTGAAATAAATGAACTGACTGCTAAAATCATCAGCCTTGGATTCACGATCAATGATGTCTACCCTAATGCAGAAACTGACTTGGAGAAATTATTCAAAGGGCATGATAGAATCCAGAAGAATCCAGAGAAGGCCAAACCAACAAACTTCAAATATGTTAAAACAAAGTTCAGGAAAGTCTATGAGGCATTATCTACATTTCTCAAAAAGAAAAAGTAGAATACTTCTTTGGGTAATTAATTCTGATGAACACTCATTTCTATTAATCAGAAATGTTACTTTATGTTATCATTCTGTTATAATATGTTTATATGTATTATGCTTTATTTTATAATATAATTGAAATCAATTAAAATATTTGTAAAATTTGTTAAGATAAATATGGGGAGATTGTTGGAAAAAAATCCTCTGGATTTATCTTACAAATTATGAAAAAGTAATTTCATCTTCTAGAATTCATTACCCATATTGTATAGTGAGGGTAATATGGTCCTTAGACATCCTAGGATATCACACTCATATTAGGGTGTTAAAGACCAGCCCAAAAGAGTGCAAAATTCAGTTGAGTTAATTCTGCGTCGAATAGAAGTCCACGGAACTTCAATTAAAAGTTGAAGTAACTTCAAATAGAAGTAAGAATAACTCAGACTAGTAGTCGATGTATCAATTAAAGTCGACGCAACATCGAAAGGTATTCGACGTAGAAGGCAGAGTCAGTCAAAGAAACATTTGAAGTCGACGCAACTTCAAATTATATTCGACGCAGAAGTCAGAGCTCAAAGTCTAGGTCTTCATCTCGACAGATACGTCGATTAGGACTCGACGCAACGTCGATATCAGAGTTCATTTCAAAGCGGAGGAAGATGGCGAAGAAGCTTTTGTTAGAACTTAGAGGTGCGTCGATAAGAAGACAAACTTATTCGACGCAACGCCGAATACAGACACAAATTTAGAATACTTCCTGGATTCGATTCTGATGCTTATTCAGAAGTCATAATGGAAGTTATTTGAATTTTAACGGGTCATTCATAAACAAGAAGGGAAAGAAGAACTCAAGAGATACAATAAAGATATATTTGGAAGTTATTCAAAAAGATTTGGACGTGTTGTCAACAGAAATAGAAATAGAGCAATACTACCTCTTGGACATTCCTACTAGGGAAGTAACAGAAGATGAATTAATTCATCATTATTCGACAGAAGAATAAGTATACTGAATGGGATAGAGAATAGCTATCTTCTTGCAACCTTCTTCTCTAGCTCTCTCTCGATAGAAGAGAAAGAACAGATCTCTGTACTGGACAAGATACACAAGGATTCTTCTTCTTCTTCTTCTCACTGTAAGAAGCATACAGATATACAGAGATCATTATCAGGATCTGGGCTTACACAATCCTTGCATCTCTCTCAAGGAAGGATTCATTATCTAAAGAAAAGATCCAAAAAACTCTAAGTGTCTGAATCCTCATTGGCTGCTGCAGGAGGATTTATTCAGAAAAATCATCTTCAACTTCTTCTTCATCTTCTTTACTCTTTCTTCCACTTCTGTAAAACTGATCAAAGAGTCCTTAGAATCCCTCTTCAAATGATTCTGTGGTTTAAGGTCTTCCTAACAAAAGATTTAGCACTGGTTCAAGATCTCATTATCAAAAGATCTAGTTTTGGTTCAAGATCTCCTTATCAAAAGATCTAGCTTGATTCTAAGAGTCTCCTTAACAAAAGACTCAGACGCTCGTTCTAAGAGTCTCCTTATCAAAAGACTCGGGCACTGGATTGTTGAATAACTTGAGGTCCGGAGGTGAAGTAAAATGCGGAAACACTTCACAAAACTTTCACAAGTGTAGCACAACAATGACAATGGGAAGAACGAATAGTGTTATGGTATTAACTATCTCTTCACAATTCGAGGTATACATGGTGAGACATGATTCATAAGAATCACGGAGGAGAGAAGCACAAAGCACAAAAAATATAAGCTGCTGCGACCTGACACCTTGAGACCGCCAGACCGCGCGAGCAGACAAGCCAGACGGGCAATCCCTGAGACCGCGCGAATAGAGCACAAGCCGCACCTGCCAGACTGCAACCACAGACCGCCCGACCTTCAGCTTTATTCAACTGCTGAAGAAAACCAGTTCGCACTCCTTGATCGCCCAGACCGCACGGTCTTGATCATAGAAGAACCCGCGAACACTAAACAACGAAACTGCTACCTGCTGCAGACCGCAACTCAAGATCGCCTGGCCACTTAAGACCGCCTGATCAACTGAGTCCGCTGCATAGACCAAGAACTCCTAAACACAGTCCGCCCGGACTGGTTTATTCAAAGCTGGAAGAAAGGATACAAGCTGACCGCGAGCTGCTAGCCGCTAACCTGCGAACACACAAACCGGTCAGACAAAAAATCAAACCGCGCGACCTCAAATTGAGACTGGCACAATCAAGCCAACTTTGGTTCTTACAGTTCTCATTATGAATGACGGGCCCTGTACCCCTATTTATAGGCGAGTAGACGGATGTCGTCACCGCACAAACCGGGATACAATAATCGCCCACCAGATTGTGAGCGGTCTCACAAAACAGACCGCCCAAGCTCAACAAAGCTAACAGCTCCTTATTAAACCATACGGTTATCGCAAACCGCCCGGTTACTGCGGTCTCCTAAAAACAGACCTCTCGGTCTTATTGCAAAAAGCAAAGAACTTCTTCAATAACCAGACCGACTAGAATAATACGTCAGACCGCCCAGTCACTGCAAGAAGGCAGACCTACTAAACATTTGGCTGACTTGAACAAGTGGCCAGAATAACCCGCGCGAGCTGCTTGGATAAACATGCGGTCTCCCAGATCAGACCGACTGAGACAGAACCGGCCAGAGCACCAGCGCAGACCGCACGGTCTCTGTGGTCTCCAACCTCCAGACCGCCCAGCACCAATCCCCCTTGAAGTGGGAAGTGGAAGCCAGTCCAAGCTAACTCCGCAACTAACCAAATGGTCCCTTCGACAACGGCTTAGTAAATATGTCAGCAACATTCTCCTTGCTCTGCACATACTCCACAGTCAGAGATCCCTCCAACACCTTCTCACGAATGAAATGGTGATGAATCTCTATGTGCTTCGTATGCGCATGACAAACTGGATTTTTCACCAGTTTGAGAGCACTCTCATTGTCACCACGTAGCAGAGTAGGACCTCGCACCTCCCTATGAATGTCCTCCACAAGCCTCCTAAGCCAGATGGCTTCCTGAGCCGCCAAAGCCGAAGCTTTGTACTCTGCTTCTGTGGTGGAGACAGACACATAATCCTGCTTCTTGCTGCACCATGATATAGCTGTAGAGCCTGTCATAAGAACATATCCAGACGTCGATCTCCGATCATCCGAATCCCCTCCATAGACAGCATCCATGTACCCGTGCAAGCAAAAGCCTGAATCTCTCCCGTAGAGGAGACCCAAATCTGAGGTGGATTTGACATACTTCAATATACTCGTAGCCGCCATAAGATGAGGTTTCTGAGGCTCTGCCATAAACCGACTCACCCTGCCAACTGCATAAGCAATATCTGGCCTCGTGATCATCAAGTATATCAAGCTTCTGACCAAAGCCCGGAACACCAAAGGATCGGTAAGAACCTTCCCTTCATCTCGTCGAAGATGAACTCCAACCTCCAGTGGAGTAGAGCTGCCCTTCCCCCCTTCCATGCCAAACCTCTTCACGATTCGATCCGCATAGCCCTTTTGGGAAACAAGCATACCGCTCTCTTTCCTCTCCACTTCGAGCCCAAGTAAATGGTGGAACTCACCCAAATCCTTCATCTTGAATCTGATAGCTAGCTCATCATGAAGCCTAGCCACCTCCACTTCAAAATTCCCTGTGACGATCATATCGTCCACGTACATCAGCACCAAGAACTGAAGCTCCCTCGTCTTCTTTACGAATATGCTTGAATCTGAATCAGAAGCAAAGTATCTGCAGAACTGGAGGTATTCTGCGATCTTTCCGTACCATGCCCGAGGCGCTTGCTTCAAGCCGTAAAGAGACTTCTTGAGCTTGCAAACATATCTTGGGTGCTCTTCGGATACATAACTAGGTGGATGATCTATGAAGATATCCTTGTCAATCGCGCCATATAAGAAAGCATTCTTCACGTCGAGTTGCCAAATCTTCCACCCTTGGCAAGCTGCCAATGCGATCACCACCCGGACCGAAGTCATCTTGGAAACGGGGCTAAACATTTCTTCATAATCCTCCCCATACTTCTGAGAAAAACCTCGAGCTACAAGGCGAGCCATGTACCGCTCAATACTTCCATCAGACTTCTTCTTCAGTTTGAAAACCCATTTGCAAGTCACCTGAGTAACTCCCTCAACCTTAGGCACCAAGTCCCAAGTCTCATTCTTCCTGAGGGCAGCCATCTCTTCATCCATGGCTCATTCCCACTCCTTGACTCCAACAGCATTTTCATAACAAGATGGCTCTCTCTCATCTAGGGGAGCTGCGAAGAAACATGAGACAAAGCTCACCAAGCTCCCGCACGTATATCAAGTGGAATAATGTTCCTCTTGGACCTCCTCAGAGCTTGACTCTGAACCACCTCTTCCACTATAGCTTCTGGACTAGCTCTCCTTTCAGGTAAACATGGAGCATCGCTCCCCCTGCTTCTAGAACCTGAAGCACCTGACCCCGAGCTAGAAATACCAGGAGCACCTAGAGAAATAGGTAACTCCACCAGAACTTCTTGTGCAACTTCCACTGGTCCACCATCTATCCTGCTTCCTTGTAACTCTATAGAAGAGCTACCTTGGTATGACGTCAGCTCGTCAAATACCACATCCCTAGAGAACACATATCTCCGTGTCTCGGGATCCATGCATCTCCGCCCTTTCTTCTGGTCATCATAATCGACGAAGACTAGTTTCCTTGCCTTAGCATCTAGCTTCGTTCGAAGGGCATCCGGAACATGCATGTAGCAGGTAGAACCAAACACTCAAAATTGTTCCACGCTTGGCTTCTCCTTGAACATCAACTCATGTGGGGTCTTCATGTTGATGGGGCTGAGAGGCATCCGGTTGATAGCATAGGCCGCACAAGACATTCCCTCTGCCCAAAAGGACTTTGGGATACTCTTGGCATGAAGCCAACATTTGCAAGTCTCCGTCAGATGATGGATCTTCCGCTCTGCAAATCCGTTATGTTGTGGAGTGTGAGCACAAGAAAGCTCCCTTTGGATGTCATGCTTCCTGCAGAAGTTGAAGAACGCCATGGAGGTGAACTCCCCTCCATTGTCTGTTATGAACCTCTTGATCCGCAGGTTGAGCCGACCTTCCACCAGCTCCTTGAACTCCACAAACCTTTCGGACGCCTCCGACTTCTCCTTCAGAAAATATACCCAAGTATATCTGGTGAAGTCATCAACCAAAATCAGCATATACCTGCTACCTCCAAGACTGGCAGTGTTGGTAGGTCCTAAGCCTGATATCGAGTCGATTTCGATCGAGTTAGACTCGGCTCAAAATCAAAATTTTCGACTCGGAGTAGACTCGAAATCGAAATCGATTTCGATTCGAACCATCTCGAATCGAAATCAACTCGATTCCGAGCCGGCTCGAATCAATTTCGAGCCGACACAAAATTAATTATTTTTTATTTTTTAAGAGTATATTTTTTAAAATTATACATTAAAATATTCAATGGCAACAATTATCTGAGTCGTCCGCTAAAATAATCAATTTAATCATAATAACCAATCAATCATAATAATCAATCGTAGTTGCTGTCAACACATAGATGTGAGCCATGCCAAATAATCTTCTGCCAAGTACCAACATTTACGGAGTTGTCCGCCAAAAACACTAAAAAGTTTGTCAACATAAGTACTAAAATCCCATATAATTTTTTTTTAAAATTAAACTACTTCTCAGATATCAATTCTCAAGCATTTGAGTCATTTGACTAAAAATATAAAACAACTATAAAATAAGCAATCAATAAGGCATAATGTCATAAACAGTCCAATAAAAAGCAATAAAATGTTCATGTCCATATTAGAAAAACACTCTCAAAATACAAATAGTACATTTTTAGTTGATTATGTCATAGAAGTCTACAATATGATCTCCGGACTCCAATGCTCAGCTTTTTCATTGGTTTCGCCATGCCACGTACAAACTCATCATCAGATATTGAAGATTTATCAAGCACTTCCTTGATACCAATCAATGCAGGCAAAAATAAATTGGATGTTGGATAAGAAGTTCCTGAAAATAGTTTTGTCGCTGATTCGAAGACTTCTAATATATTCTTAATTTTAACAAATCGTTGCCAAATTTCTTCAGGAAAATCCCACACCAAACCTTTATCTTTTCTAAAGAAGTCATGAATAACATATATATAATGAAACGCGCTATCGAGCATGTAATAAGTGCTATTCCACCTAGTTTTCACATCGGAAGAAAGACCGCGTGAAGTAGAAATTCCCAATAACTTAGCTGATTCAGAAAATGATTTGAGCCGTGATGGTGACTTCTTTATGTATCCCACAGCTTCCCTGACAATATTAATCAATAGAGATATCTCCTTCAAACCTTCTTGCACAAGGATGTTGAGTATGTGTGCACAACACCTAACATGAAATAACTTGCCTCCTAAATATAAACGGTTGGAATTTGCTAAACTTTGTTGTAAAAGTTTGGCAGCCTGATCATTCACAGATGCATTGTCAAGAGTGATGCTCATTACCTTCTTTTGAATTACCCATTGTAAAATTGACTCACAAATTGCGTCATATATGACTTGACCACTATGTGGTGGGTCAAGATCTAAAAAATTTATAATTGAGTGCTGAAGCTTCCAATCATAATCTATATAATGAACGTTAATGCACAAATAACCAATACATTGATTTGATGTCCAGCAATCACTAGTAAGTGCAACTTTATCGACCCTTTTAAGAACCTTCAAGAGCTTCTCCCTCTCAACTTCATACAATTTCATGCAATCATTCTTCATTGTATGCCTTGAAATTTTTACATGATTGGGATTGAGAGCTTTAGAGTATACATTGAAATAAGGTTGCTCAACAATTGAGAAAGGTAGTTCAGCAGTAATAATAAATTTGGTTAGAAGTTGTCTTATGCTAACTGAATCATAAGAACCGGATACACAAATGAGTGGCATATGAATATCATCTTCTACCATATTTACTCTCTCCTGGTTGAACATGGTTTGATTTTTCCTAACTTGTATAAGCTTATAACAAGTTTTGATATGCCTAGCACAGTTTGAAGTGGATCCAGATAATTGATACTTATATCTTTTTAAGCAATGTTTGCATTGCCATTTGGAGACAATATTACCACTTCGATCCTTCATTTTTTCAACTTTGAAGTGCTCCCACTCTTCACTTCTTTTTCTTTTTCCTTTGTTGTCCTTCTCAACTTCAGCAGATTGTTGACCTAATGAAGGTTCAGTGGGAGTGGGGACATTGGAGATGGTTGCTACATCCACATCTCTAACATTAAGATCGGTAATGCTTGCATTTGCGTCAGGATTAATGAATTCATCATCCTCCACTGGTGAGGATGATGAGTCACTATAATTCTCAAATGTAGTCATAATATCTAAATAAATAAAAATTTGTTAAATATTATCAAAAAAATCGCAAACTCAAAAAAATAAAGAGCATACTGTTTTATAATAACAATATTTAATGGACATGTTATGATGATACCAACAATATTTAATTTATATACAAAAAATTAGCAAGATTTCATTCAACAATCTCAAGGGTTTTCCTGGACATGTTATGATGATATATACCAACAATATTTATTTTATATACAAAAAATTAGCAAGATTTCATTCAACGATCTCAAGGGTTTCCTGGACATGTTATGATGATATATACCAACAATATTTAATTTATATACAAAACATTTCCAAGATTTCATCCAATAATCTCCACTGGCGAGGATGATCTGATGATGATACCAAGAAATCATATGCATATGATTAGATTTATGTGATCTGTTATGTGACCTCTAGATTAATTTGAATAAGAATAATCAAAGGTATTATGCATATGATTGAAACTGAAAGTAGATTATAAAAAATGGTTTCTAAGATCTTGAAAATCTGAGATAATAAACAATGGAGTTTATTATCTGAGATAAAACAAAAATATCAAGCATACATGCTTAATTAACTCTTGTTAAGCCAAGATAATAAACATCTGAGTACGAAAAAATAGATGAGCTGATGTTTGTCGTCCCAGGGAAAAGAGGTCTGGGGGCGGCCGATGAAGGCTGCATGGCCTGGCGAAGATGTTCGGGCTGCTGGGATGGGAGGTGATGAGGTGTCTAATGTGAAAACAGTGAAAACAATGGAGTTTTTTTAGTAGAAACCTTGAGCCGTACATAAGCCAGGAAGTCCAAAGTCCGGGAATACAGCGCGTAGCGGCGGAGCCGGAGAAGGAAGAAACCTTAAGCTGGAGAAGGAAGTAGCCTTGCAGTTGAAGGAAGAAACTTTGGGAAGAAACCTTGGGAAGAAGCCGGAGAAGGAAGAAGCCAGAGAAGGATGACGCCTTGGCCCTTGGGAGGAAAATGAAGAGTGGTCTCGTGACTCTCATCTATCAGTCAGGAGCATAAATGGCACTGTGGCAACTGACAAATAATAAATGATTATTATTTCATTTGTCAAATCTCAAAAGTCATTTGTGGAGGGCCTCGAGGCACTGTAGCACTGCACCCAAAACTCAAAACAGCCAAATCTGCTTTTCCGTTGAATCTGTCGATTCCCATAAAAAATAATTATTTAATATTATAATTCGAGTCGGCTCAAATCATAAATCGAGCGACTCGTGATCGACTCGAAATCGACTCGAAATTAATTTTGAGTCATTTTGATTCGAGTCAAAATGATTCGAATCATTTTATTTCGATTTCGGTTCGACTGAAAATTCGAGCGATTAACGAGCGATTATCGAGTTTCTATAATTATGCTCAGCCTTAGTAGGTCCAAACAGATCACCATGGATACACTCCAATGGTCTCTTACATCTGCTTTGTGATTTGTCAAATGGAAGACGTTGAGCCTTACCAAACTGACAACCTGCACAAACATGACCTTCCCCGAAAGATGACAAGCTAGGCAGACCTTTTACCAGGCCTCTTCCCGTCATTGCTTTCAACTTATCCATCCCAACATGCCCAAGCCTTTCGTGCCAGATAGCAGCATTGTCGTTAGCCCTCATCTTATCAACATAAGAACTTGTTGAAAGAACAAACAAGTCCTTCACCCGTCTCCCAACATGAGTGACCTCAGCTTTCACAGCTGAAACATTTCGGAGAAATTTCACTTCTGTTGGACCGAACGGAACGTAATAGCCAGCATCCACCGTATTGGTCACAGAGAAGATGTTCTTCTTCATCCCCGGAACATGATAGACACTCTTCAACGTAAGAGTACATCTATCATCGTTCAAAGAAATCACACCCTCCTTCTCAACTGTATGAACAGTATCATCATCCGTAATGATAGCGTCATTACATGTATATGCTGCAAAGAGGAGAACTTCGACTTATCCCCGGTGAGGTGATGACCACACCCAGAGTCCACTATCCAATCATCTTGATAGTTGATGGAAGTCATAGCCCGAACACACGTGGCCGTCATGAATGCACCTCCACCACCCCAACTACCTTCAGAATTGGAACCAGCCTCCTCCTTCCCCTGCAGCATGCCATGGCTGAAGATTGACCTTGCAGTCTCTTTTGAAATGACCAAGCTTATTGCACCTGAAGCATCTAGGTCCTTCCTGCTTCTTCCCATCACGCTTAGGAGCATAGCTCCTCTCCTGCTGATATGAAGTAGACGGACCATCATCTATAGATGTCTTCTTCTTCTTGTCCCATCTCTTCTTGCTAGAAAAAAGAACCTCACCTTCTCCCCAGAGACAGACATCCCATTCATTTGCTTAGCCAAACTTTCTTGCGAAGCAAGTAAGTTCTCCAGCTCCAGCAATGAAGGCTGATTGGCCCGGCCTTGAACAGAAGTAACAAATGCCACATACTCCCTCCACAAGCCGTGGATTATGTGCCTCTTCAGCTTAGCTTCTGAGATAGGCTCATCCGGGTCCAAAGCCGATATCTCTGCGCAAAGGTTCTTCATCTTTAAGAAGAACGTTGAGATAGACAAATCCCTCTGAGTTGCTTTCGCCAACTCATTCTCCAAGAACTGTAGCCTAGCTACATTCTTCTTATTGAACAAGCCATCCAAGACTGTCCAAATTTCAGTAACTTATCAGCATCCGATGATGTGATCAAATAGTTCTGGAATGATAGCTCTCTTGAGAGTGAACTCCGCCTTAGCATTCGTTCTCCTCCAAGCCTTCACGAGCTCAGCATTCCCTTCAGCAGGAATAACAGCTTGTCTTGCTTCTCCTCCTACAACCTCCCACAAATCTTCGCCAAAAAGATAGCTCTCCTTGCAAGACTTCCACTTCTTGAAGTTAGTATGCGTAAGGAGCTTAATACAAAGACCTCTAGCATATCCTCCTTCCATTGCTATCCCACTGATGGCTAACCAACTTGAGAAACCTGAGAGAAGTATCAGCAAGCAACCTCAGCAACCTCACTCTGATACCATGTTGAAAAACTTGAGGTCCGGGGGTGAAGTAAAATGCGGAAACACTTCACAAAACTTTTCATAAGTGTAGCACAACAATGACAATGGGAAGAACGAATAGTGCTATGGTATTAACTATCTCTTCACAATTCGATGTATACATGGCGAGACATGATTCATAAGAATCACGGAGGAGAGAAGCACAAAACACAAAAAATACAAGATGCTGCGACCTGACACCTTGAGACCGCCAGACCGCGCGAGCAGACAAGCCAGACGGGCAATCCCTGAGACCGCGCGAACAGAGCACAAGCCGCACCTGCCAGACAGCAACCACAGACCGCCCGACCTTCTGCTTTAT
This sequence comes from Dactylorhiza incarnata, assembly GCA_033032865.1. NCBI lineage: Eukaryota > Viridiplantae > Streptophyta > Magnoliopsida > Asparagales > Orchidaceae > Dactylorhiza > Dactylorhiza incarnata. The sequence continues at coordinate 3,316,374 of JAWHQI010000067.1, forward strand.
TCAACTGCTGAAGAAAACTAGTTCGCACTCCTTGATCGCCCAGACCGCACGGTCTTGATCACAGAAGAACCCGCGAACACTAAACAAAGAAACTGCTACCTGCTGTAGACCACAACTCAAGATCGCCTGGCCACTTAAGACCGCCTGATCAACTGAGTCCGCTGCATAGACCAAGAACACCTAAACACAGTCCGCCCGGACTGGTTTATTCAAAGCTGGAAGAAAGGAGACAAGCTGACGCTGCTAGCCGCTAACCTGCGAACACACAAACCGGTCAGACAAAAACTCAAACCGCGCGACCTCACATTGAGACCGGCACAATCAAGCCAACTTTGGTTCTTACAGTTCTCATTATGAATGACGGGCCCTGCACCCCTATTTATAGGCGAGTAGACGGATGTCGTCACCGCACAAACCGGGATACAATAATCGCCCACCAGATTGTGAGCGGTCTCACAAAACAGACCGCCCAAGCTCAGCAAAGCTAACAGCTCCTTATTAAACCATACGGTTATCGCAAACCGCCCGGTTACCGCGGTCTCCTAAAAACAGACCTCTCGGTCTTATTGCAAAAAGCAAAGAACTTCTTCAATAACCAGACTGACTAGAATAATACGTCAGACCGCCCAGTCACTGCAAGAAGGCAGACCTACTAAACATTTGGCTGACTTGAACAAGTGGCCAGAATAACCCGCGCGAGCTGCTTGGATAAACATGCGGTCTCCCAGATCAGACCGCTCAGATCAGACCGACTGAGACAGAACCGGCCAGAGCACCAGCGCAGACCGCACGGTCTCTATGGTCTCCAACCTCCAGACCGCCCAGCACTATTCCACTTCCACTTCAAAAATTTAACACTCCCCCTTGAAGTGGGAAGTGGAAGCCATTCCAAGCTAACTCCGCAACTGACCAAATTGTCCCTTCGACAACGGCTTAGTAAATATGTCAGCAACATTCTCCTTGCTCTGCACATACTCCACAGTCAGAGATCCCTCCAAAACCTTCTCACGAATGAAATGGTGATGAATCTCTATGTGCTTCGTATGCGCGTGACAAACTGGATTGTTCACCAGTTTGAGAGCACTCTCATTGTCACCACGTAGCAGAGTAGGACCTCGCACCTCCCTATGAATGTCCTCCACAAGCCTCCTAAGCCAGATGGCTTCCTGAGCCGCCAAAGCCGAAGCTTTATACTCCGCTTCTGTGGTGGAGACAGACACATAATCCTGCTTCTTGCTGCACCATGATATAGCTGTAGAGCCTGTCATAAGAACATATCCAGACGTTGATCTCCGATCATCTGAATCCCCTCCATAATCAGCATCCATGTACCCGTGCAAGCAAAAGCCTGAATCTCTCCCGTAGAGGAGACCCAAATCCGAGGTGGATTTGACATACTTCAATATACTCCTAGCCGCCACAAGATGAGGTTTCCGAGGCTCTGCCATAAACCGACTCACCCTGCCAACTGCGTAAACAATATCTGGCCTCGTGATCATCAAGTATATCAAGCTTTCGACCAAAGCCCGGAACACCAAAGGATCGGTAAGAACCTTCCCTTCATCTCGTCGAAGATGAACTCCAACCTCCAGTGGAGTAGAGATGCCCTTCCCCCCTTCCAGGCCAAACCTCTTCACGATTCGATCTGCATAGCCCTTTTGGGAAACAAGCTTCTGGACTAGCTCGAGCTACAAGGCGAGCCTTGTACCGCTCAATACTTCCATCAGACTTCTTCTTCAGTTTGAAAACCCATTTGCAAGTCACCTGAGTAACTCCCTCAACCTTAGGCACCAAGTCCCAAGTCTCATTCTTCCTGAGGGCAGTCATCTCTTCATCCATGGCTCCTTCCCACTCCTTGACTCCAACAGCATTTTCATAACAAGATGGCTCTCTCTCATCCAGGGGAGCTGCGAAGAAACATGAGACAAAGCTCACCAAGCTCCCGCCCGTATACCGATCAAGTGGAATAATGTTCCTCTTGGACCTCCTCAGAGCTTGACTCTGAACCACCTCTTCCACTGTAGCTTCTGGACTAGCTCTCCTTTCAGGTAAACATGGAGCATCGCTCCCCCTGCTTCTAGAACCTGAAGCACCTGACCCCGAGCTAGAAATACCAGGAGCACCTAGAGAAATAGGTAACTCCACCAGAACTTCTCGTGCAGCTTCCACTAGTCCACCATCTATACTGCTTCCTTGTAACTCTACAGAAGAGCTGCCTTGGTATGACGTCAGCTCGTCAAATACCACATCCCTAGAGACCACATATCTCCGTGTCTCGGGATCCATGCATCTCTGCCCTTTCTTCTGGCCATCATAATCGACGAAGACTAGTTTCCTTGCCTTAGCATCTAGCTTCGTTCGAAGGGCATCCGGAACATGCATGTAGCAGGTAGAACCAAACACTCAAAAGTGTTCCACGCTTGGCTTCTCCTTGAACATCAACTCATGAGGGGTCTTCATGTTGATGGGGCTGAGAGGCATCCGGTTGATAACATAGGCCGCACAAGACATTCCCTCTGCCCAGAAGGACTTTGGGAAACTCTTGGCATGAAGCCAACGTTTGCAGGTGTCCGTCAGATGATGGATCTTCCACTCTACAACTCCGTTATGTTGTGGAGTGTGAGCACAAGAAAGCTCCCTTTGGATGTCATGCTTCCTGCAGAAGTTGAAGAACGCCATGGAGGTGAACTCCCCTCCATTGTCTGTTATGAACCTCTTGATCCGCAGGTTGACCCGACCTTCCACCAGCTCCTTGAACTCCACAAACCTTTCGGACGCCTCCGACTTCTCCTTCGGAAAATATACCCAAGTATATCTGGTGAAGTCATCAACCAAAATCAGTATATACCTGCTACCTCCAAGACTGGCAGTGTTGGTAGGTCCTAAGCCTGATATTGAGTCGATTTCGATCGAGTTAGACTCGGCTCGAAATCAAAATTTTCGACTCGGAGTCGACTCGAAATAGAAATCGATTTCGAGTCGAGCCAGTTCGAATCGAAATCAACTCAATTCCGAGCCGGCTCGAATCAATTTCGAGCCGGCTCGAAATTAATTATTTTTTATTTTTTAAGAGTATATTTTTTAAAATTATACATTAAAATATTCAATGGCAACAATTATCTGAGTCGTCCGCTAAAATAATCAATTTAATCATAATAACCAATCAATCATAATAATCAATCGTAGTTGCTGTCAATACATAGATGTGAGCCATGCAAAATAATCTTCTGCCAAGTACCAACATTTACGGAGTTGTCCACCAAAAACACTAAAAAGTTTGTCAACATAAGTACTAAAATCCCATATAATTTTTTTTAAAATTAAACTACTTCTCAGATATCAATTCTTAAGCATTTGAGTCATTTGACTAAAAATACAAAACAACTATAAAATAATCAATCAATAAGGCATAATGTCATAAACAGTCCAATAAAAAGCCATAAAATGTTCATGTCCATATTAGAAAAACACTCTCAAAATACAAATAGTACATTTTTAGTTGATTATGTCATAGAAGTCTACAATATGATCTCCGGACTCCAATGCTCAGCTTTTTCATTGGTTTCTCCATGCCACGTACAAACTCATCATCAGATATTGAAGATTTATCAAGCACTTCCTTGATACCAATCAATGCAGGCAAAAATAAATTGGATGTTGGATAAGAAGTTCCTAAAAATAGTTTTGTCGTTGATTCGAAGACTTCTAAAATATTCTTAATTTTAACAAATCGTTGCCAAATTTCTTCAGGAAAATCCCACACAAAACCTTTATCTTTTCTAAAGAAGTCATGAATAACATATCTATAATGAAACGCGCTATCGAGCATGTAATAAGTGCTATTCCACCTAGTTTTCACATCGGAAGAAAGACCGCGTGAAGTAGAAATTCCCAATAACTTAGCTGATTCAGAAAATGATTTGAGCCGTGATGGTGACTTCTTTATGTATCCCACAGCTTCCCTGACAATATTAATCAATAGAGATATCTCCTTCAAACCTTCTTGCACAAGGATGTTGAGTATGTGTGCACAACACCTAACATGAAATAACTTGCCTCCTAAATATAAACGGTTGGAATTTGCTAAACTTTGTTGTAAATGCTTGGCAGTTAGATCATTCGCAGATGCATTGTCAAGAGTGATGCTCATTACCTTCTTTTGAATTCCCCATTGTAAAATTGAACGGTAATGCGTCATATATGACTTGACCACTATGTGGTGGGTCAAGATCTAAAAATTTTATAATTGAGTGCTGAAGCTTCCAATCATAATCTATATAATGAACGGTAATGCACAAATAACCAATACATTGATTTGATGTCCAACAATCACTAGTAAGTGCAACTTTATCGACCCTTTTAAGAACCTTCAAGAGCTTCTCTGTAAGATCTCTTTTTCCAAAACCCGATACATATCCAAAATAATGTACTATCTCTCTCTCTCTCTACAACATGCGGAAGTCTACAACAAAAGCTCTCAAAATGCAGAAGTCTAACTATCTAATCATCAACCTGTGGCGTCGTGGTAGTGCGCTGCATCTGCTGCTCAGGTCCTGCCATCTCATCCTGCTGCGCGCGGGACAACTCTGTCTCCTCGGACTCCTGCGGTCACACCGACCGTTAGTCATAAAGACTAAGTAGTTTTGTCCACGCCTCCCTCCACGACTCCTAGGTACCGAGCGGGAGGAAGAAGCGGAGGACAACAAGGGGAAACAAACAGGTGGTGACATGGCACTAAACTAGCAGGTATAAGTAAAGCAGTAAAATCTAGCTAGCAGTATAGTGCAAGTATAAGGCAGTAAAGTAGAGCAATGAAGTAAGCAGAATATAGAAAGAAAATGCGGTGCAGTAAGTAAATCTAAACTATCATCACAAATCGTACCTTGACTTATATGAACGCCCATACGACATATAAGTTAAGATTTCCAGGTAACCCATCATATAAAAGAGCCCATACTAATTTATATGATGGGGGTATGCTAATGTGAATGTTATGCTATGTTTATGATGTTTTAATGTGTTTATGCAATGTGACTCACCCACACGACTCTATGCGCACAGACCTTTATAGTTCCCAATTTGTTTGAAAGGAAGCCAACCTTTCGGGTACCGACCGTCGTGGCTCACGGTGGCAGTGGATCGGGCGCTCCACATCCTAGGCGGGTATGCTCACTACCAAGCCTAGACCTCACGTACGCCTCAACGCTTAGAACACAACAGCGGGGCTCCTGCATACTCTTGCTGGAATCCACCAGACTTTAAGGTCGGGGTGGGTTATTAGGGATTGTCCTCCTAACCGCGGTACTCAAACTTACCGGCCCACTAAACCTCACCCTCACCTGAGTCAACGTACTACCGTCGGTGACACGACTGGCCTAGTACCGAAGACTCGCCACTAATTGCATAAGTAACAGGTGTTAACAAGTCCACCCTAGCTTCCAGCTCAGGAATTTACACACAAGTTGATCCAGTCCATCTCCTTCTCGAAGGAGATCCATACTAGATTGCAGACCTACTTAGGCTACTCTTGCCTACAAATTAGTTAGTGTTATATTTAAGGTGAATCTTGGACTTCCCGCGGTGTACTCCGTAAGGGGCCCCTAACGGTACTACAGATCAATGGACTCAACCCCACTTTCTTCCTCAAGACAATTACTTTAGTTGGTGATTAACATTTGGTTCACCCCTCATCATTTCATACAGTTAGTGTGACTTAGCTCATCTCCCGTCCCACCCAATCGGGTTGGACGTGCATCCACACCTCATATACTAACCCTAACACAACCTCACAACTAACCCTAGGATTGACCTTCCATGAATAATTGTGTGCTATAACTCAATTACTGGTTGTATATAACTTCTAAACACTACTTAGTGGTCTGAATTGTCCTCCTAACCGCGGTACTCAAACTTACCGGCCCACTAAACCTCACCCTCACCTGAGTCAACGTACTACCGTCGGTGACACGACTGGCCTAGTACCGAAGACTCGCCACTAATTGCATAAGTAACAGGTGTTAACAAGTCCACCCTAGCTTCCAGCTCAGGAATTTACACACAAGTTGATCCAGTCCATCTCCTTCTCGAAGGAGATCCATACTAGATTGCAGACCTACTTAGGCTACTCTTGCCTACAAATTAGTTAGTGTTATATTTAAGGTGAATCTTGGACTTCCCGCGGTGTACTCCGTAAGGGGCCCCTAACGGTACTACAGATCAATGGACTCAACCCCACTTTCTTCCTCAAGACAATTACTTTAGTTGGTGATTAACATTTGGTTCACCCCTCATCATTTCATACAGTTAGTGTGACTTAGCTCATCTCCCGTCCCACCCAATCGGGTTGGACGTGCATCCACACCTCATATACTAACCCTAACACAACCTCACAACTAACCCTAGGATTGACCTTCCATGAATAATTGTGTGCTATAACTCAATTACTGGTTGTATATAACTTCTAAACACTACTTAGTGGTCTGAATTGTCTAAAACTCAAAATTCTGTTTTTACTAAACGCAGACCACTAAGTTGAACTAACTAACAACCCCTTAAGAGAACCCTTCTAAAAACCCATCACCAAGGTCTCTAATAATTATCCTAGCCTCCCACTGACCTTAATAAGGTATTCTCCAATTTCCATAATTTTCCTTATTAATTTGGTATTTAATATAATTTAAAGTATTTAAGGACTTAAGTCAAATTGCACATGAACTACCCTCAAAAAGATTCTTCATGCTACATGAAAATTACCAGTAAGGTAATATCTCATATCAAGGTGGTTCACTGAGTTCCATGACCCTAGGGTGTGATTTGGCCTACTAAATCATCAAAGTTGTATAATTACCAAAATGATACTATAATTAGGAAAAATAGTAATTCACTTCTGACAATTCTCCAAATATTACTAATTGTCCAAATGAGGACCTAGAGTCCTCTGCCAAAGTATTGTGTCATTAACATATGATTTGATATTTTAACATGATTTAATACCTAAGTGATGTAAATTCCATTTTCTACATGAAGTTCATGAATTACAAATCTACAAGCTTCCAAACAATGGTCATGGTCATATATTAACCTAAAATTACAGATCACCAAGTATCATGACAAGGCCCCATGATTTGACATTTTAAAAGAATTTAATACTCAAGTGGTGTAAATTCCAGTTTCTACATGAGGTACAAGAAATACAATTCTACAAGCTTCCAAACAATTATCATGGACATATATTAACATAAAATGATAGATTTTCATGTATCATAACATTTCCACATGATTTGATATTTAAAAATGATTTAATACCCAAGGGTTGAAAAATCCAATTTCTACATGAGGTACATGAAATATAATTCTACAAGCTTCCAAATAATTATCATGGGCTTATAATAGCATTGAATGAAAGATAACCAAGTTTCACAATTTTTCCCCATGATTTGACATTTTTCAAAATTAAATTCCCTTAAGCTAGCAAGTACTTAAAATTTCCTGCACAAGGAATAATACTTCAATAAATCATAATAAAATTACTGTAGTCCATTTTCATCCCTAATCAGCCACTTATAGAGTTTCAACACCATACAAGGTCCTATGACCATGCATTTCATTTTATTAAGGGAAGGGTGGCAATTTCATGTATTAGGAAGAAAAATACTTAAATACCTCTAAAAATTCTCATTAAATTAACTAAGTCATTTTATGCTCCTACAAACATATCTACAAAGTTCTGAGCCAAGGCAAGAACATTTGATCCTATGTCCTTCACAAATCTCACTTTGCACCCTTAAGGGTTTACCCTTAGGGTTTTACGTCACACCACCCTAATGGCTCCAAATCGACCACTAGGGTGTGTCACGTGCCTTTGTATATCCATACCTACATAGCAATCATGATGGGAGGAGGCTAACACACTCAACTTCTCAAAATGACTTAAACCCTAATATGACCCTTAAAGGCCCTCATTAGGGTTTCCCATTTTCCATATCAAATCAACTCCAAATAGAGTTAAATTTTAGGCAAGCACTACTCATGTACTAAAGAGCATGCCACCAAAATTTGGTGTCATTAAGACATCATATGCTCCAAAAATCAAGTTAATTTAAATATCCTCTATACCACAAAAACCCTAGGTAGAATTGTCCACCAAGGGCTGTCCCTTTGGCATGGGGTGACCCTAGGGTATACCAACCCATGGTTAAAAGCACAGCCTCAAAGATTGAGGGGTTTGGGCTAGGTAATTAATTTAGTGGACTGACCTAGTGTAGGACCAGTCCTAGTAAAAACCAAGGCCTACAACTTTTATGTTAGACACTTTTATGTTAGGCACTTTTTCTAATTCTGCCAATAAGAAGCCTTAATTAATTGTAGAAGTGGACTGATCATTAAGGACAGAAATCAAGTGTATTGAATTAATTAAATTAAAAGAATATAGTTCAGCACGCATCTTGACGCAAATCTGGAGGCAGCGCGTCGTCTTCCTCCTCCAGCCAACGGCTGGGATTCTCCCATGCTGGGCCGAGTTACTCCCCCATTTCCCGGCCACCTGGTGGCCACCACGACCGACCACCACCGCCACCACCTTCGTGGTGGTCGGGGCTACAACTCCCGGCGACATGGCGGCCGGAGGGGGCGTTTTTCGGCGATCCTGGGTGTCTCATTTTGAGCCGAAATCCATGGATTTCGGAGGTGGATCCGGGCTCAAATGAGCCCGATCCTTCAGCATTTTGTGATGAGAAGCTAGCATGGGGGAGGGGAGGAGAAACGAACCACTATTGGTGCGTGGCGGCGGCTCCAGCGGCGGTTTGCCATGGAAAATCTTAGCTCCGGCGACCCCGCTCCCGATCTCGTTTCCTCAGCTAAAGCTCTGCTCCAAGGGGTGTTCCCGTCTGCTCTCGACCTCCTGAAGCTTGTGGTGTGGTTGGATTGGGATGAAGAGGCCTCTAAAGGTGGTTTTGAATTGGAGCCACCTCGGTTGTCTCATGGCTGCCACCCTCCAGCACCAGCTGGCTCCTTGCTTCCACCTGGGTCAATCCCAGACCCACAGCAATCAGGGGAGGGCCCAAGGCTGATTGGAGGAGGAGTGTGGTGGAGGGGGTGATTGCTTTTCCTTTTGCTTTATACTTTATGCTTTTTGATCAACTTTTGGTCCCCCCCTTCCATTTGATTAATCAAGCTCCATGTTAGGGTTCAATCTAGGGCTGATGGGCATGCCTTAGGTCCATGTATAATTGGCTAGATGATGGGGGTTGGGTCCCATTCAATTTGGGCCTATAATTCACCTTTAATGGGCTATGTTGACCATGGTTGACTTTGATCAACCATGGTGAGTGGGTTGACCCCACTTGGGGTCATGGGACTCTTAACCTCACCCAACATTGGTTGGTCCATGGTGGGGCCCCAATTGGGCCAATTTAGCCTTAAGGTGTGATTTTGACCTAATTTAAGCTACATTTGACTTTGGTCAAATTGGTCAATTGGTTGACCAAGTGATGGGGCTTTTGGGTCCAATTAGTTCCTTAAAGTGTTTAGAGTGTGGTGGTAAGGTCAATTTGAACATGTTGGGTCAATTGAACCCTAATTGACTTAGTTTGGTTAATGTTGACCTATTGTTGACTTTGGTCAATTTCATGCAATTGGGTCCCACCCAAGTGCACTTCTCATCCTATGAGTCTCCCTTGGTGGTTAGGGCATCATAAGTGAGGTCAATTTGGATAATTGAGGGTCAATTGACCTAGTTGAGGAGCTTAGGGTTAGGTTAGTTTTTGAGCTTTGGTGTGCACTTAGCAATTTCAACCCTAGCCTAAGGCCCTTGTGGCCACTCACCTCACCCATATGCCCTAACATTTCCAATGGGTCTAGAAGGATTGGGGATGTTACATTCTCCCTCTCAACTTCATACAATTTCATGCAATCATTCTTTATTGTATGCCTTGAAATTTTTACATGATTGTGATTGAGAGCTTTAGAGTATACGTTGAAATAAGGTTGCTCAACAATTGAGAAAGGTAGTTCATCAGTAATAATAAATTTGGTTAGAAGTTATCTTATGCTAACTGAATCATAAGAATCGGATACACAAATGAGTGGCATATGAATATCATCTTCTACCATATTTACTCTCTCCTGGTTGAACATGGTTTGATTCTTCCTAACTTGTATAAGTTATAACAAGTTTTGATATGCCTAGCACAGTTTGAAGTGGATCCAGATAATTGATACTTATATGTTTTTAAGCAATGTTTGCATTGCCATTTGGAGACAATATTACCACTTCGATCCTTCATTTTTTCAACTTTGAAGTGCTCCCACACTTCACTTCTTTTTCTTTTTCCTTTGTTGTCCTTCTCAACTTCAGCAGATTGTTGACCTAATGAAGGTTCAGTGGGAGTGGGGACATTGGAGATGGTTGCTACATCCACATCTCTAACATTAAGATCGGTAATGCTTGCATTTGCGTCAGGATTTATGAATTCATCATCCTCCACTGGTGAGGATGATGAGTCACTATAATTCTCAACTGTAGTCATAATATCTAAATAAATAAAAATACGTGAAGTCAGTCTAATTTCAAATGGTCAACTCTAATTATGACTTCCCACGAGAAGTCAGTCTAATTTCTCAGTAGTTCCACAATTAGCCCCACAAAATAAGTGAATTCCTCCTAGTCTAAACTCGACTAGATGCCCACAACCTATACCTGACCAAAAAGCCCCCCGGGCCCGGGCTTGAACCGGGCTTACCGGGCCCGGGCTTTTTGGAGTCGGGCCCGGGCCGGGCCTTGGTTGCAACTGGGTCGGGCTTTCGCTCATGGAATGGGCCTGCCTAGGCCCCCAGGGCCGGGCCCGATTTTTTTATATTTTTTATTTAGTTTTTTTTTTATATTTATTTGTTTTAATTTTTTATTTAAAAATTTATAAAGTATAAATATAAATTAAAAAAAATACGAGTAATATGAGAAAAAACGAATTTTATTAATGTTGAACGAAAATGAATTACACAGAATTATACATATGCGTATTTGAAAATTTGAATTCTAAAGTAAAAAATAATAATTATCCGTATCAAATAACTTTGCAAATACAATTATTACAAAAATAAAGATTACATATTTCGTCCGCTTCCCAAAATCCGGCTCGCCACCTTTGAGGCTTTGAGCTTTTAGCTTTTAACTAATTTAGGTTGATTGCGTCCATCTCGTCTTCCATTTCGGGCGAGCTATCATCCAAATTTGAAGTATGCTGCTTCCTCCTCATTGCATCCAAGTGATCTTTGTAGCATATGCAGATTTCGAGCGATTCTTCGCTTAGACGACTTCTCCGCTCATTCAACACTCTGCCACTAAGAGAAAAAACAGACTCTGAAGCTACTGTGCTAGCTTGGATTGTTAGTAAATTTCGGGTCATATAGGCCATAATAGGATAGGTATTTACTTTACCTTTCCACCATTTTAAAAGATCAAAATTTTTTATTTCGTCTGTACTCATAAAATCACAAAATTGTGTCTTCGTATACAAACATAATTCATTTAAACTACAAGAAGTTGTACGCGCATTTTTCCTAGATGCTAGCTCTAACATTTTATTTTTAAAACTATCGCATATTTTTGGTTGCGAAACATCTTCTCAGGGCCGCGATTCGTATAAATTATCGTAATAATTATAACATTCAGTAAAAATAGTGTTAAAATTTAAAATACTAATGTTATCCAAATTTGACTAACTAATATTTTCGCCTAAATTATTATTTATTTCTTCTATTAAATTTTCAACTTTTTCTACGCCGAATAGAGGATTCAAAGCGGCGGCGCATGAAAATATCGCTGGCATTTCTTTATAATATTTATAAAAAAAAATCCATTAGTTCTATTAAATCTTACCATCCGATACGTTGTTTAAAATAATTTAATTTTTGTGTTATATTAACAAAATTTTCAATAAATAGCGGGCTAGTAGGATAATATACGTCCGATAAATAATTTGTTGCCGTGTAAAAAACTTCTAATAATTTCAGATAACTTTTTAAAACTGTTCAATCGGACTCACCTAATTAAATCGAACATATCTAATGTAGTATAATATTTCATAAGTAGTGATTTTTGACGAATCGCCCGTTTTAACATTATGTAGGTCGATTTCCATCTAATTGGCATGTCAAATAAAGGTTATAAAAAATTTTCACCTTGTGCGTTTACGAATTTTTTAAAATCTTGTCGTCGTTGTTTAGAATTATAAATAAATTGTAACATTAAACGAATTTTATTAATACATGGTTCTATATAAGTTAAACTAGCTATCTTGTACGACTAAATTTAAAATGTGACATAAACAACGAGTATGAAAAAATGCTCTGTTTAACATAGGTTTTAAATCTCGTTTTAACCACTCAATTGCGGTGGTATTATTTGTGGCGTTATCGAAAGAAATACTCATAATTTTATCTTTTATTTTAAATTCTCGCACACATTTTAAAATAACTTGATAAATCGCTTGACCGGTCATGTGCGGGGCTTCAAAACCTTCAAAACATATTATGCGTTTATTTAGATCCCAGGAAGCGGGATCGACCCAGTGACAAGTGATACAAGGATATGATAATCCTAATTTTATACTACTTGTCCAAACGTCGCTCGTTAAACTCACTTGACTCTCAAAATTTTCAAAATAATTTATTAAAGATTGTTTCGCTTCTAAATAATATTTAAGTGCGTCGCGCTTAATGGTGGATCGACTTACTTGATGATATTTGGGTTGAAGCCCTTGATGTATGTACTCGGTCTCCTTCGCATTATCATAGTGGCTGAACGGTAACCCACGTCTGATGACGTTCTTCACCTGCAGCTCCCGCTGCCGAGCTTGATCGTATGTCCATATTTGTGCGGATCCCGATAATTGCACCTGACTGGACTCGGGAGCTTGCTTCGACATGCACGACTTAATGTGTTGTGCGAGTGTTGAGTTGCCACTGAGGGTGAGCAGTTTCGCGCAAAGTTTGCACTTTGCCCTGTGTTCGTTGCTGACTTTGACTTTCTCGAAGTGCTCCCACACTAGAGCCGTGTGTTTGTGCTCCACAATTTTGTGCGCCAATGTTGATGATGATGACGTCATGCTCGACGACATTGAATGAGACTATGAGAGAGAGTAAGAGAGAGAGTAAGAGAGTAAGAGAGAGAGTGGGAGAGAGAGAGAAGAGATATAATGAAGAGAGAGGGGGGTATAAATAGAATTTTTAAATATTAAAAAAATTAAAAAACTAAAATTAAAATTTTAATTTAATTTTTTTTTTAAATAATAAAACTAAAAGTGGATGCTGCCACTTTAATCAAGTGGCAGCTGCCACTTATTGCTGCTGCTGCCTGCAGCAGCATTAAATGCTGCAGGCGGCAGGAGCCCAACGGCTATAGAGCCGTTGGCTTCCAGCGGCTATAGCCAACGGCTCTATAGCCGTTGGAATTAATGGGTCGGGGCAAAGCTCGGACCAGTTCCAGCCCGGGCCTAAAAACGGGCTTTGCTCGGCCTGGCCCGGGCCGGTTTTCAGGCTGGGCTTTGCCCCAAAATCGGGGCCCTGCAAGGGCCCCGTAGCCCGGTCAAGCCCGGGGCGGGCTTAGCCCACCACCGGGCCTACCCGGGCTTTTGCCAGGCCGGGCCTGGGCAGGCCCCCCAGGCCCGGTTTTAAAGCCCAAGTCTGGCACAACCTAAGCGATTTCACTCAACTGAGAAAAAAGTAAATTGAAAAGGAATATAGGTCGATTCCTCTTGTGATGAGGGTTTGGTGGAGGAATCCTATTTTCGCTGCTTGGTGACGAAGTCCATCTACCATATACATTATAGCTTGATGGAATGAGTACTCCATAAGTCGTTTGCTCCGAAACGGTAGACGATGGGCATGTCCGACAGAGCTGATTTGGCTCGATGTATGTATTCAGACTCGGATAATACCAATTAGGCATTGTCTAGTAAACATGGAACTTCATAAATTAATTGTGCTAATGCACAATGACTCACCGTCATATATAGTCCAACTTGGGATTTATAGTACTCGATTGGCATGTGGGGCTGATTTGGGTTCAATTTGAGTTAGCCCAAAGGGGCTCATGGGCTAATTAACTCATGTTGGTCAAATTGACCTTGTTAACCCTATGTAGGGTTTGACTAGAGTATGTAAAGGGAGTGGGTGGCCTCAATTTAAGGAGGAACCCCATAATTTGAAAATTTGGTCAAATTGGGAGGACCAGATTTGGGGGTTTGGCAATTTTAGTTTGATTTTAGACGAATGACCGGGGATTAGATTTAGACTCGTCACTTGAAACTATGGTGGGAGATTAGATCAGGTTAATTTGAGAATTTATCATACGAGCGGCGTGTCATATATTTTGACCATGCGTGGCTCGGTCAACCAGAGCTTGTTAAGCTCCGATTTGGCTTGTTAAGCTAAATTGGAGCGGCGTATCAACTCGAAGTTGTCGGGTATCTCCGATTTGGCTTGTTAAGCTATAGTGACCCATTAGACCATACCAGAGCTTGAATTTCCCCTTGTTAACCAAAGTCAACCGTGACAGGTTAGTTAACATTATTCATCGCGCTCGAGTGCAAAGTTGGATATATAATTTATTAGGAAAAAATCTGGTTGATTTGGCAAAATAGGCTATCTATATAAATGTGATTATTGTTTGTGGAGCCCTTAGAATTTATATATATGAAGAGATCGAGCTATGATTTTCTCTGTATATTTTTATTGATGACATCGTAAATTATATATTTTTGTATATTTTATTCTCATTTTGAAATAAAATAGTGATATGCAAGGTCTTCTATATGTGCTTTGCATGCAAGTCACTGGCCCAATCAACAATTTTTTGGAAACAATGCAAAAATTAAGATCAAAATCAGATACTTTAAGCGCAACTCAATTTATTAAGCATTATAGGATTCAAATGACTCAGATATGAATGACAACAGAAGCTATAACAAGAGTTGTAATTTTATGTTAATCATACAAGTATATATATTCTTAACCCAAAATGATACATGAAAAATTACTAATTATATATAATTTGTTTTGTTAATACTTGTCTCTCAGTAATTTTATCAAGAGAACCAAGTTTTCCAAGGTTGAGTTGCCACCTTGACTTATGGTTTTCCCAAGAAAACAAGATGATCAACAACGGAATTCAAATTCATTGATCCGTCCAACCAACCATGCATCAAATGTGCTCGATAGTAGATCCTTGGGTCCGTGGATCTTATCATCTCTCATCAAATCATTTGTGCTTGCTCATTGATCCCCGGGTCTAATTCCCAACATCGATTATCTATAATCATCATTTTTCTATAAACAATTAATATTTCTTCATCATATTCATTTAAGCATGCAATCATGCATGATTTGTTAAAAACAAATATATTAGTGACTAGGCATGCATTCAATGCAAAATGATTTTAGGTTGGATGAATATGTTCTAATATGACATGAGAGCAGACATGGGCCCCGCCAGTCCGCTCCAACATCATCATCACGGTAGGCCCGTCGCCTACCAACTCGAAAGTTGATAGGGCATACATTCAAATGATGCATGAAGGCCAGGTCATGCCATCCCACAACAATATCACCCTAGTACTACATCATCATACAATATAAGAATAAAATAATACTGTAATATTATTTTTCTAAAACCATGAGCCATATTAAACTCTCACTCACACTTTATGAATAGCAAGAAAAAGGGTTTTGTTCCATTAACCAAAACCACTCCACTAAGCCAACGCTAGAATAGCACGGCAACCTCTTTTCCATATATAAAATAACAACCACAGGCAGACGTAAGCCATCTTCTTCTTCATCTACTCTCTCTCTCTTTCTCTCTCTGTCTGTCTCCCCCTCTCTCTCTCTCTCTCTCTCTCTCTATTTCTCTCTGTCTCTATCTATACCTTCTTCCATGCCAAGTTTCTCCTCTTCTTCTGCCAGCGCATCTCTCCTCCCACTTTAGCAGAAGAAGAGGCGAAGAGAGCATGCGGCGGCAGTCGGAGCAGAGCAAGTCTAAGAATAACGCGGTGGTCTCCAATGGCTCCGCGAGGAAGAAGGGCTCCCAGAAGGTGGTCATAAGGTACACAGAGTGCAGGAAGAACCATGCAGCCAGCATCGGCGGCTACGCCGTCGACGGCTGCCGTGAGTTCATGGCCTCCGGCGAGGAAGGCACGGCGGCGGCCCTCCTCTGCGCCGCCTGCACCTGCCACCGCAGCTTCCACAAGCGCGACTTCGAGCTCGACCCGCCGGCGCCTCCCGGCGACTGCTCCTCCGCCTCAACTTACACTTCGAGTTCCGAGGTGGAGAATTAATTATTATTATTATTATTATTATTATTATATTAATGTGTAAAGAAAGAGGGAGAGCGTGATAGGAAAGTTGAAGGGTGAGACAAAATAATGGAAAATCATTAAAAAAAAACTTTTATGTTTGTTTTATTTATGTGACTGGTGATTGGTGATTGGATGGAGCCTTACATGTATCAAATTATAATCTTGGTTATATATATAATATTGTATATTATTCCATCTCTCTTGTGGAGAGGAAGTTGTAAATGAGGATCAAATTTCATGGTCTAGATTTATTTTTGTGTGATTTAACAAATTTATTTGTTTTTTAATTAAAAAATTATACACTATTTGATTAAATGAGCCTTCATTTGGGGTCTTCAATGGAGAGGATCCCGATCCGTTTGTGAAGGGAGATGCTTATTAATTTGGGATATTAAATTATTATTAGTTAACCCCTCATAAAATCATATATATTTTATGTATGCATATTAAGGCATACCATATTTTGATATATAGTTTTTATATATATTTATGATCAATTTATGGGCCTATGGCTATTGTTTGTCATTTTTCATATAATATTGTAATTATTAGTAAAGAAGGGCGTGAAATGTTTTTTTTGCCCTCCAAGCAATAGCATTGGGCGGTGCAAGACATTTTGGATTCTTGTGGATTGTGTTAGTTAGCTAGCTATTGATGGAAGTGTTTGTAGTAATTAATTTGTTTTCTCTGTTTTTTTTAATTTTGTTTTTGCTTTGAATTCTTTTTGTAGGCGATTTTTTTTTTTACTTTATTCTATTTGGAGCTCATATGGTTGTTTTGTAGCTAGAAAATATGATTTAAAATAAATAACTTATTATATTTCATTTGTTTGTCTAATGTAATTTGTAAACTCTTATAAAATGACGGTCTTAATATATAATCATATGTGTATGTTGTATTATATATATTTAAATCAAATTGACCCTTATGAATATGAGATATTTATTTAAGGCAATTGTAAAATTACGATAATTCTTATATTTTAGAATTGAGATGTAGTTATTGTAGAGGAAAAATGTGTAATTTAGATATTATAAAAATGACAAGGAAAAAAGATGTGTTTGATATGTCATCCATGACTACAAAGAGTGATATGATTTCACTATTGTCAGAGATAAGTATAAACATGATGATACTTCTAGCATAGTCACCTCTCAGTTTCCTTCAAAAGTTCTATTCCTCAGTCAACCCACATGTGTAAATAGATAAGCAATATATGATATTTCCTTTAAACAACAAAAATTATTGAGATGAATCTTAAGAATATCTTAAGATTTGACGCTATAAAATTGGTTATTACAACTGACAATTTGAGTCTCATGCAAGAATCTAATTCAAAGTCATCTCCTAACCTCAACAATTTCATACATGACATACAAATCAAAACTTCTGAGATTTTTTTTAAGGATTGTTTCTCTACTTCACTGTTATTTCTCTCCTGTAATTTCACATTTTTTCATGTTTACTTATTATTTGGTTGTGCTTAATGTAGATTTACCCTAACAATGGTATACGAATGAAGCAATATATATTCTCTTTTTGTTGTTTTTGGTGCTCTCCATCAAATTTGGTAATGTGAAGATGAAGATAGCCTCTTGCTTCTTTGGCATCGTTTTGTTCAACCTATGCTAGGGATTTTGTCAGTGGATCACGTTTTTGTTCCCATTATTCAGTCCACATATTCTAAATGAGAGGCAGAAGAAGGTGAAATATTACATCATATATTCAATGTATCATATCACTAAACCTTAATTCTTAAACTTAAAGAGAAAGAACCATGACTGGACTAATGTTTCCATCCCATTTTGGATGGAATAAATAGTAACGTGTGATGTGAGATTTTCATGAGTTGATAGTAATTTTGGTAAGCGGGCGCGCACACGCACACACGTGATAGAAAAAAAAATTAAAGAGAACATTTGCAGAGATTGGTGGTGCTTGATGTAGATTTACCCTATTAATGCTATACAACAAAAAAATATCTTTACCATTTTTACTGATTTTTGTTGCTCCCAGATTAATTTGGCACTTTGTGGTAGAAGACTAAAATTTCTCCTTTTTTGACATCATTTTGTTCAACCTTTGTTAGAGTTTCTGTCGGTGGATGTTCTTAGCATGATCTATTGAATCCATATATTCTGAATGAGTAACATAGAAGAAAGTGAAAGATTAAAACATAGATTCTATGGAATTATATTACTAAACCTTAGATCTCAAAATGAAAGGAGAAAACTCTTAACATGACTAATCTTTCCATTCACATTTTGGACGGAATAAATAGTAACATGTCATGTGTTTAAAATAGGGTGATGTTTGCTTTCCATGAGTTGATAGTATTTTTTGTAAATATCTACGAAATATATGACCAGCAATTAGCTCAGTGGTAAATGTGTTTCTGATAAATTTTTTTAATTGTGCATGTGCCTTCACCCCATTGGTGCTGTCCCGGAGATGTGGATCACCCAAGGCACATTAGCAAGACCTACTCTTGTTCGAGTCGGAGTTTGAAACCAAACTTCTCCATAGGAAAATAGATGGGGTATTTCAAGTGAGATCCAATAGAGATTGAGCTTTTCATTCACTCATGGGGTTCGAGTAATCCAGGGTGTTTCATTCATGAGTTAGTGATGATGAAGTATTCAAGAAAATTATAATAGTTAATCAAAGAAGGTTTTTGATTCCTTGTTGAACTCATTCAAAGAATATGACAAGATAACAATGTAAAAAATCTAATGAGAACAATTTCAACTTTTGACCATGTTGTAACGACCCAACCCCATAATATTATGTTGAACAATTACAACTCATGTCATATTATGTTGAACCGCTCGACTTGTTTTTCATAGGTGGCCTATGAGCACTATCTAAGTGGTCATTCATCTCACGACTACTTCCACCGGAACACTCTTAACTATAGAATTTCTAAGATACTTTACCATTTACTTTGAAAAGATGTCTCTGATATTTGAGGATCCAACATATTAATAAGCACAACAACTTTTTCTTCAATTTTATTGAGAGAATCAGTTCATTACTGTATCTCATTTCACCTGGAAACCTAACATGATCTATCTTTCTGAGGGTTTCACTGCCTCAAAGAGACTCTTCTCCCTCATCCACATCAAATTCCGGATCTCACAGACCCACCATCTTTCGCTTAGTTCAAACTCAAATCACTCATAGTACAATAAATGGTCTGAATTTCATACAATTTGTAATGAACCAACTCCTATAATATCTAAAATATTGTCTGTTTTGGTTCATCCTAGCCGCGCCTATAGTAAGGTGAACAACATTTTTTGTCTTTTTTCATTGATGGCCTCTCACCGCATGCTTAAATATGAATTTTCCGACACAACTTCGGTCACTACTTACTCTAAAAAGATGTCTCTAATCTTTGAGAATTCAAATGATTACTTAAACCCAATAACTTTTCATCTAATTTTGATATAAGATTTGGTTCTTTTAATGGCCTTCTTTCATCCAGAAGTCTATAGTTCTAGAAGTCTATCGAGAGCTGTCATTATTTGGTCTTCACTGCCCAAAAAACACTCCTCGACCACAATAGATTTAGGATGTTACAAAGGTAATGTTTCTTTCAGGATGGATTAAGTATATTACAAGGAATAAAGATGTCGTTTAGGATGGATATGATATTGAGCAAATTTTGTGAAAATCAAACAAACTCTTGACATATCTAAGAATTATCTAATGCATTGCAAGATCAAACCATCATATAAGCAGAACAATAGATGAGTCAAATGAGTTGGCATTCTAAAGAGAAATAATAAACATCAAAGGCAATTAAATAATCTAATAAGTAAACAATAAAGTTTCTCTAATGGTAATGGATGAGAACGTAGTGTTCACTTAAATAATAGTTGTGGTAGTCATAATAATTATCATTGAGGTGGTTTCAACTAGAATTATGACCACTATAGATTAGATTATATTCATCTAAGAATTTAAATCTATCAAGGTTGGGCTTATCGATGCTACCGAGGAAGGTATAATAAATCTAATATTGAATTATATTCATTTCATTATCATGACAAGTATTCAAATGAGTGAAGAAACAAGGAAAATAAGAAAAAAAATCATTGTTACAAGAAATTGATGATCGCAGAGACCATGCGCCTTAATGATTATTACACTCAATAAATCATCAAATTTCAATGTATGGTTCATTGATACAATGCATAACAATTAGATGTTTTGATAGATGATATATTTTTTCATTTTTCGAATCAATATGTTGTAAAGATAAATTTATGTATGAAGTCTAAATACTGGCACAACACTAACAACACTCAAGCCTTTATCTCATTATAGTGGGGTCGGCTATATGGATCCTTTGTCGCCATTGTGCCCTATCTTTAGTCATAATCTCATGAATGCCTAAGTACATCATGTCTTTCCATATAGTCTCATTCCAAGTCTTCATTGGTCTATCCCTCCCCCGTTTAACATGCCTAGAGATAAACTCTCACAACGCCTAACAGATGCCTCTAATGGTCTCCTTTGTACGTGTCCAAACCATCTTAGTCGTGCTTCTCGCATCTTCTCTGCACTTGGTGCCACTCCCGTCTTATCCCTGATACATTCATTCCTAATTTTATCCAGTCTTGTGTGTGCACACATCCACCTGAGCAGTCTCATCTCTGCAACTCCTCCCAATTTTTGCTCGTGTACACAATTCACTGCCCAACACTCAGAATCATAGAACATTGTTGGTCTAATTTCAGTACGTTAAAAATTGTCTTTAAGTTTTAATGGTACTTTACGATCACATAAGATCTTTGCAGAACCCCGTTCAGGAGACAGGTCAGGAGGACGGGACGAAGCAGAGCAACTACTACACGTCGTCACAGCAGCAGCTACAGACACATGAAGACAGAGTTTGATAGCTTTCGCATAGATGTAGAGTGAGGGAGTTGTTGCACTATGTCTGAACATGTACCGGGCATAAGCCCTTATTCTTTTTAGTTCTTATCTCATTTTGGACATGTACTTCTTATATTATGTGATTGTTCTGGACTCGTGCTTCTAGTTTATTCAATCTTATTATGATTTTGGTTGGCCTTGATAATGTTGAACAGCCTGTAGGATCAACGTATTGTGGCGGCGACCATTTAGTGAAATGGTGTCACCGCAAGACGACGGTTCTGGGCGGTAAGACCCGGGAAAGAATGAAAAAAAAGAGGGTCTTACACTCCCATTCAATCCAAACTTTGACCCTTCACTCATATCCCATATAAGTTGAGCCAAACCGATCAAATAACCAATTTCTCGTACGTTATTATGTGCGACCTCATAAGCTCATATTACATTGACAGTGAATCTAACTCGTTGACTACTTCTAGATCACAAAGACTCCAGTGTTTCAAGTGAGATACAATGGAGATCGACCTTTCTATATATCATAAAATCTTCGAAGTTAGTCAAAGAAGAAATTTCCAACATTTTTAATGCAATATATGATAATGATATTTATTCTTATGAGGATCATATCTTGTTCGCTTTGCATTATTTACAGATTGCAATCATGACAACGAAGGAAGTTATCCAAGACCATACTTGGGTGAATGCGTTGTATGAAGAAAACATGTTAACGAAATAGCACACGAGAGTTAATGATATACGATATGTTCATGATATTATTGATTTGAAGTGAGTTTTTAAAAGTAAGCATGACATGCAATGATGTGTTTTTTCTATTACTAAGTAGTATTTTCTCATGGTTGCATTTGCTACGGACAATCATTTCAAAATTAGTCAAATGTATGTGAAGTCGAGACAAGGGTATTTAACTAAAGAAAGTCATGCATGACCTAAAAAACATCATGAGCAAGAAACACCAGGTTTCATATTTAAATAAGATTATGGGGTTGCAGAAGCTCCCTTACGACTATAATTTATATATGAAGGCTAGTCATTATGGCGGCATTATTATGTTGTTATGTTGCTTAATTATTCATTTAAAAGAAATAATCTCATCATAGTTGAAGACTTTAAGGAGCCTATTGTGTGTGAATTTTGAGATGACAAATCGTGTCACATGTCATTCTTCCTTGGAATTTAAGTTGTTCAAAAAGAGAAGAAAGAATATTCCTTTCCCAAAAGATGCATGCTACTAAAATATTACAGAAATATTGTAAGAATGATATTCTAATTCTTTATGAACTCATTTGGAGGCAAAACAAAATTTTCAAACAATTGATGATATAAGCCTTACTTATTTCAAGCTTTTTTTGGAGGATCATGAGATATCTTACATACTAAAAACCTAACATTTCCAATAGTGGGATTGACTAGCAAATATTATCTTTCCATGTCAACTTTACATTCAAGTTTTCGAAAGAAACATATAAAACATAAACGACCCAAATACTCATGGTTTACATTATTTCTCATATAATTATTATGCTATAAACTATCTTTTATTAACTGGGCGGAGATTAAGACGGCAAAAAATACTTCTAGATAGACTGTCTCAAATTTGGCTTTCTCATGATCAATTAAGAAGTCGTATGTTGTCTCACTTTCAACCTGTGAAAAAAAAAACTTATGCTCCCACTCATGTGTTCAAAATATGACTTATGCACTCAAACAATAGTACACATCTCTCCATATATACCTCCAAATATACAAACCTCTACAATCCTTTATTTTATCATAATTATATCTAGCTTTTTGATGAAAATATGACCTCATTATAAGTTATATGTTGGGTGAATACTTTGAAATTGATCAAGATTCACCAAAAATTTATATACTTTTAGCCAGTGGCGGAATTAGGATTTTCGCGAAGCCTGGGCACAATAAATTTAAAACTCATGATATACAATTTTTTTGAAACCAAAAGATGAAATACTGAGGAGTAAATATTTATGAACACAAACACACAATCCAATTAATTAAAAAAAGAGAGAAATCAGGAAATTGAGAATATTAAAAGAGACGCACATTAAAATTGTATGACCTCACATTAAAAGAGCCATAAAAAACAGAAACCGAACAAAATTGAAGATTTTGTAATGAAGATAAACTGAGCAAAAAAACAGAACAAGATAAAAAAAAATTAAGAAATAAAGCTGAGAACATGACATTCTAACATTGCAAAGCATATGTATGATGTTATTTGAAAAGAAAAAAGTTCAAAAATGGCAATGCAACTTACAGGAAAAAACCAAAAAATGCCAAGATGTATGTTGCTACTCCTCAAGAACCTCTCTCTTTCGTGAACATAGCTAATAATGTAGCAAATAGGCTATGATTGTAAATTTTTATGGTTAAGAAATAAGAAGTGAAATTACAATTCTCATGGTTGTTCCACTATTCTAGCATGATTTCTTATCAAAAATCAAGCATAAACCCACTTTTCTGGCACAATTTTTAGCTTGTTGGTTCAAATCTCACCGCCCTTCTTCATAATTTTCAGATTTATTCACCATTTTTTGTTAATTAATCAAGCTGAAGGGAGCTAGGGAGGAGATCGAAATTCCGAATGGGAAAATAACAGAACTTACAAAGGATGAGAGGAGAACCGTGGAACTACCGAGGGGACTCCAAGCCTCCAATCAGTTGAGAGAAGACTGCTCGGAGTTAGGACGGAAGCGCCGACCACCAGAGGGTCCTGAGAACCGAACTGTCGAAGGAACTCAGGAGAGAAGCCTGCTCCGTTGCTCGTCGTCCTCGTCTCCTCGAAGCCGATGGAAAGAAGAAGCAGAATCGTGTGATGTCGCCTGATCATCCGTCGCTAGCCTAAAAAGGAGAGCGAGAGAGGGGGAGAGCGCGCTAGAGAGAGAGACCTCCTTTCCGTGCTTTTATGTTGTAGATGATAAACTGCGTCTTTCACCTTGTCGTGCTTTTAGGTGTTAGATGAGCAGACTGCGCAAGGAAGAAAACTTTCCCAAAATCATGCTCGGGCACATGCCCGGGCGTGTCCCTACATAGATCCGCCCATGCTTTTATCAAGAATCCTTTTTAATCTTGAGGTCATGATTTCTTTCCAAATTTGCAAACTTTACTTAACTCCTCTAATTTTGCATTTGAGCCGGCTTTCCACATGTTAAAAAAAGTGCTACACACAAATTTATATTACTAACATAATAAAGTAATGCATTTTAAAATGGATGCTTTACCACAAGGTTTTGAAAACTGGACGGGATATCGAACCGGTGGAACAAAAGGTTCAAGGTTGAACCGGTCTAACCGGGGTCAAACCTGATAGGCTTGGTCTTAAGTGGAAAAGATAATATGGACTGAGAAGTGTAAGAGGACATTCCTAGGATTAATGATTTCATAGAATAAATTAATTCAGAACACGCATGACCTGATAGGCTTGATCTTAAGTGGAAAAAGTTTCAATTACATGTAGTCTGAGGAGGAAAATGGTTATTGGACTGGTTCGGAGTGCATTCAATCTATTCTACACCTAGGTGTCGGGTGTTCTCCAGGAAGGGGGCGGAACGGGCTAATGTAGACTAGTTCCTTCATGTTTATGGTGCGATGAATCCCATTTTGGGTAAGGCGAGCGATGGTGGATGCATTCGCAATGCTGCTGCTCATATTGCTGTGGGTTTAGCTCATATTTATGGTGATAAATTTGTGTTTCAAGCCGGATGTCTAGCCCTTAGAGAAGAGATTTTCTTTGCTCCTCTCTCAATATCAATTGATTAACATTTTGGGTGATTCCAAAGTTATTTTGGGTTGCCTCCAAAAAGTCCTTTTCCCTGGCGGATTTGGGACGTGGGTGAGGTGATTCTAAGGTCCATCATCTCCAAGTAAATATATAATGAGCACATATCCAGGGAAGGAAATCGGGTTGCGGATGCCATGCTGAAATTTCCTTTGTCAAATAACTCTAGCAGTGGTTTTCGCGAGATTTTCTCTTTGTCGCTATTAACAAGATCATTATCGATGATGATGTGAATCCTTTTGTCATTAGTGTTTATACTCTGGACTCTATGTAGATTTGTTTAGACTTTCGCTAGAATTTTATTGTGTTTTAGGAGTTCGACCATACCCGCTCTGGTTTGTGATTTCACGAGCGTACCTATCAGTTATACGGGTTGGTGCTGATCTCAGTTGAAGTCCAATTTCAGATGGTGACCAGACCATATTGTTGACCGATTCACGGTTAGATTGGTTGAACCGGCTGGTTAGGTCTGATTTTCAAAAGCTAAAATCATACTTAAATTCAAACATGTTGATTGCTGAGAACCAGCGAACCACACAAATTTTAGGTTTGATAATACAGTTTTTGTGAGAATTTAAAAATAACAAAAAAATTATTTCCAAAAATATATGAGAATTATATGGGTGCACCCCCTTTATAAAGAACATCGAAGAGAGAAAGGAGGTAAGAGAATGTACAACTTATAATTTGGGACTAAACACATAGGGTGTAACTTCCTCAATCCTACTAGACCCCATGATGGTGTTAGGGAATAACATGAGGAGAGAAGGGTGAGTGGAAGCAAGGAGATGACCTTAGGGTTCACCAAGTTGGGGTGAACTCACATAGTGCTCACAAGTGAGCACAAGACAACTTAGGTCAAATTAGCCAAATTGAACTCACAAGTACTAATTGGCCTCACCACTATGTTCCTAACCCTAATAGAGACTCACTTGACCAAGGGCCCCAGCAATTGGTCAACCAAATAGGTCAAATTGACCAAAGTCAAACTTAGGTCAACATAGCCCTATTCAACACAATTAGACTCAATTGACCCCCAATACATCAAATGGACTTCACCTAGTTCCTCCTAAACACTAAGGGAGGTCATTATGTTAATAATCACTAATTGGTTCCACTCAATTTCAAGGAATTGACCAAAGTCAACTCTTAGTCAGCATAACCCAAATAACCCAATCAAGGATCAATTGACCCTCAATTGGCCAAATTGACTTCACCAACAATCTTCTAACCCCATTAGGGATCTATTGGACCCAAAAGCCCCATCAAGTGGTTAACCGATCCATCCAATTTGACCAAAGTTAAACTTAGGCTAATTTGGGTCAAACTCACACCATATGAATAAATTAACTCAATTGGAGTCACACCATGGTCCAATGGACTTTTGGTAAGGTCATATGACTCATGAACATCAAGTGTGGCTAACCCACCCACCAATTTTACCAAGTCAACCCAAAAGAAAACCATGGTCAACATAAGGCTTAAAGGAAGAAATCAAAATACCAAATGAAATCTAAGTGGACCAAGGCCCCACCCCATGCCTAATCAGCAGCACGCACACCTATTGGCACCCCCACCTCTGAATTTGGGGAGAGAAGGTGAGCATGGGGGGCAAAATGACCATTTTTCCCAAAGAGCTTAAGTAGAGAAAAGTATTTTTAAGTAATGGAGCTTCCATGGCCCTTACCACTTTGTCCAAGCCTATAGCCGCCCCCCCTCAGGCCATGAACAGTCTTTTCAGGGCATGGCATCCGCTCGCAGCAAAGGGGAGGTTGTACGACCCATGGCCGAAACACCCAACTTCCCATCCTCTCTTTATAGCCATCACCACCCTCAATTGGCCCCTCCATCATCTTCAGAGGGCTCTAAAGAGTCGAGCCATCCACTGAGAAGAGGGATATTGGTGGAGAATCAGAAAATTGGGCAAGCTCTCTGAAGACGGAGAAATCCATGGCTACCCATCAGAAAACCCGCCGTCGAGCCACAATTGAGGTTCGTTTCTCCTCCTCTCCCTCTGTGCTAGCTCTCTAGTTCATTAGGATGAGAAATCGGGCTCGATTGAGCCACGATCCATGTGAGATGGGTGAGAAATTCCGACCATTTTCTCCTTGCTCGGGTTCACCGGAAATGCAATTTTCGGCTGGCTTCTCGCCGCCAAACAACAACCACCACCTCAACGAAGGTGGTGGTGGCCGGTCGTGGTGGCCGTCCGGTTGGCGGGGAAATTGACTTGTAAGTTAGCCCAGGACTAGGCAATCTTGTCCCTTAGATGGAGGAAGGAGACGAAATCACAGCCTTCCATTCCCGACTGATGGTTGCCCGCAGACCACATTATATTAAATGAAATAATTGTCACACATTTATCAGATAGTTACTCCCCAAAATTAGGCCACTTAGAGGACATTTTAGGAAAAACTGTCTGATACAACTTTTGTATCCCTTGAGATCTACTGTTTATAGGGCTTTGAATCACCAAGTTTGGTGGCCTACAACTCCTAGTATGGCCATTCTCCTGAGGTGTGTCCTAAAGGTGGACCAGTCATTATTTTGTAGACCTAACTCACATAGAAGCTTGGATATGCCTAATATTTTGTACATTGGAGTATACACCATAGATACACTCTTTGCACAAAAAATAGATTTTTTGGGCAACATTTTTCTAAGGTTTTGTGATAAATATGATTTTTCATATTATTGAAATAAATATGGTTAAATAATTTCAAAATTGCCCAAATCTTGGGTTGCTAGTATGTTAGGCCACAAGCACTCACATTTACAATTTTGAGGTAATTTGGACCAATGTAGAACAATATTCAATCATATAAGTGAAGGATGTGTATGGAAGGGTGGTGTGCATATATCACTTTTGTAATTTATGAATTTATCATAAATGGCTTGTTGTATGCTCATTATATTTGGACAATACACGTAGTATGATGGAGGGTACCATTTCTAGAATAGTTGGGATTTTTGGAATGAAAAATCCGAAGTATTTAGTTAATAATATTAATGTCACATAAGTTTATTAATCAAATGAAAGTGGCCAAATAACTTAGGATAAATCTGATTTACTTCCACATGATGTCTTATAGTAATATACACCTCTGAAAATTTTATTGGGATTTTTGGAGTTGATTCCCCTTGTTATTTGAGCATAATTGATGTTGTCACATACGTGTATTAATGGAATAAACATAATTTAATATCTTGAGAAAATCTAATTTTCTTTCACATGATATTTTATGTTGAAATATATCTCTGAGAATTTTTGGAAGTGATTCACAATGTGAATTATAAAAATTCCTTTATCACACTTATATATTAATGGAATTTATATGGATAATATCATTTGGAAAATTTTGAAAGTTTGTATAGACTGTTTTTGGATCATTATAAACTTATGGTAATTTTTCCCGAATTTTTCAAACAGTTATTTTGGTACTTACTGTGTAATGTGACCAATTGACACAAATATTTAAATATTGAAATAATGGTCATAATTACTATGGAAAATTCAGAAATCAAGTCATTCCTGATGTTTTAACATTACATTCCACTGATAAATTATTGGGAGCACTTTGACTTCTGAAAGTGGTACTTCATGTGTAAAGTGAGGTGTACATTATCTTTATAGAATTTTTATTCATGACCAAAATAATTAGGAAAATTATGAATTTCTGACCATTTCTTAATTTGGTCATGATTAACCTATGGTAAAGATTTTAGGGCAATTGGCCAAGTTATAGTTAAGTTCACATCATAGAGATCAATCTAGTTCAATTCTAGTGTTGGTTTGCGAATAGCAAATCCTCGAGGTAATGCTTAGACTAGCCAGAGTACCTAGAAATTGAATGAAATCTGGAAAACATAGATAGAGCACCTATAACATCAGTTCCTACAAGTTGTAGCCTTATTGGAGGACTTCATTCCTATAGTGGCTAGTAAACTAGAACCGCATCGCATATAGGTCGTCGTCTTGCCCTAAAGAGTTCTAAGTCATACTTAAGTAATGTTAGAGCAACTATGAGAATAACCTTGGTAATGGTTAGTTACCAAATAAAGTAAATATTCTGAGAAAGGAAGGTCAGGGATGTCACCCCTGAATACCTTCTAGTACCGTTGCAAGCCCTTCACCGGATAGACCTTGGGAAGTCCAGAATTTACCTTAAACCGCTACGATCGACTAAATAACAAGCAAGATTAACCTTCAATAAGGAAAGTTGAGAAAGGTAAACCT
The DNA here is from genome assembly GCA_033032865.1 of Dactylorhiza incarnata. Taxonomy (NCBI): domain Eukaryota; kingdom Viridiplantae; phylum Streptophyta; class Magnoliopsida; order Asparagales; family Orchidaceae; genus Dactylorhiza; species Dactylorhiza incarnata. Next base: position 3,345,664 of record JAWHQI010000067.1, read on the forward strand.
CATCCTATTACAAAGGACAGAAGGGTTCAGGAGTAGTTGATCATATGAGCTGGAGGCTCGGATGGTGGGGTAACCTTGCATGTGCATAAACTAGTGGCGGGTCTTCGGTACTGGTCCAGTTATCACACTGATGGCAGTACGATGACTTTGGCGGGGTGTGGTGAGTTAGAGGGCCAGCAGGTTATTTTACTGCGGTGTGGAGGGAAATCCCTAGAAACTCACCCCCGACAATAAAAGACTGGCGGGTTGCCAGTAAGAGTACACAAGAGCTCACGGAAGTGCACCTAGCTAGGACGTGTACAACAACGTACGTAATGTCTAGGTATAGTAGTGTGTATACACACCTAGAAGTGGAGTGTCTGATCCACTGTTTTCGTTGCCACAGTGGAAGTACCTGAGAGGCTTGCTATCTCTGAAAAGTGGGAACAAAAGGTCTGTGCGCTCAGAGTCATGTGAGTGAGTTACACTGTATGAACATAGCATAACATAAAATAATATACATACATACTATAGGCATATGCACTTGCAGATCCTTATGAAAGTGAGGTTAGATCTTAGATTTACTCTAGAGGGGGGTGAATAGAGTTTTAAAAGGTTTTCACTTAATTTTATAGCGGAATTAAAATAGTGTTACTTATATGTGTATTGCAGAGTGAGTTATAAAACAAAATAAAGAAACTCAGCAGACAGCACAACAAAATAAGCACAACACAGACGACACAAGAATTTTATAGTAGTTCCCCACTAAACCTGGGTACGTCTACTCTTCTACCACACTTGGTAGGATTCCACTACAGGTTGTTGATCAGGTGCCCTGCCACCAAGGGGTTTTTGATCAGGTGTCCACACACCAAGTGAGCTTTTGATCAGGTGCTCTAACCAAACTATAGGTTTTTGATCAGGTGCCCTGCCACCAATTGCTGTAACTTTTGAAGGGAGTTCTAACCCTTTATACAGTTAAACGAAAACAAAAATATATTGTTCTTCTCCTTCATAGAAGACTCTAGTGGATCCTTGATGATATTGAAGAGCTCCCCCTGATTTGATTAGTGTTTGATGATCAGGTGAGGAAGCTTCTTCTCTAGATTGTAATAACTCCTTTCTTCTTCTTCTTCTGTAGTTGAGATCTTGAGCAAATGATCTAGATTGAGTGTCTCATGATGAAGATGATCTGCAGAGAAGAGTTAGCAAACAAGATAGATAATAATATGTTGTTCTCTGTCTTTCTCTTCTTTGTGCTTTCTTTGTCTGTATGTAATCTGGAGAGCTTCTCTCTCTTATGTTCAAATCTTCTCCTTCATTCTCTCTCGCCAGGAAGGGAAGAGATAAAGTCTCTTTTTATCAACTGGACTCCTCGAGAAGATAAACTGCCATCTTTAATTTAAGCTGTTCTGCAACGACTATATCATTAATGTTTCTATAACGGCTATATCATTAATTGTTCTACAATGGCTATATCATTAATGTGAGGCAGTGATAATTCATACAAAAGAAGGGCAACATATATAAGTAGAAACTATTAAAAAATATAGCTTTATCAGATATAGAATTTTAGTCGAGCTGAGAAAAAAGATTTTATACAGCTGATGATAATTCGTCGATCTCAGCTTGAAGTTCGTCGGGCTGAGCTCAACGTTGTCAGGATCGCGATCTGGATCGTAGGATCGCACGATCCTACGATCCAGATTATACAATTCCATCCAGATCTTAAGCCGGATCAAAATCTGGGCGCGTCCATATGGGATTGCGATCCGGATCGTGGAAACGTTAGGATCGCGATTCCTATACGATTCCACGATCCCGTGCGTTTTATTTTAAAAGCCCTAAACTCGTCGGCTTACCCTATTTCAATCCCGTCGCTCCGTGAACTCCCTGGGTCGCAGACTTCTTCCGTCGCTGGATCGCAGACTTCTTCCATCACTGGATCGCAGACTTCCGTCGCTCACGGGTCCTTCTTCTTCTTCTTCTTGGATGATTTCTGGACAGAAATCTGGAGATGATTTCTGGACAGAAATCATCCAGATTTCTGGATGATCTTTGGACAGAAATCATCCAGATTTCAGCAAGAAGGCATTTTATATTTTTATATGAGGCATCCATGGATTTGTAGGCATAGTCATTTTATATTGTCACAATCATAGACTCCCATTTCACATTTTGTTTTTGTTACATTTTTTGTGAAATTTTTGTAACTTCTAGATGTCTGCTTCGGGTTCGGGACCTTCGGGTACAAATCCCATTGGAAAGAAGTCCTAAAAGAATTCTTCGGGTTCTAGAAGTGATCCGGGTTGGGAGCATGGGATTGAAATTGATAGTACCACTGAAAAAATACAATGCAAATATTGTCTAGTCATTAGATCTGGTGGAATATACAGATTAAAACCACTTAGCAGGGAAAAAATTTAATGTGGAAGCGTGCACAAAAGTACCCGAAAATGTGAGAAATCAATTTTTGAGTATTCTTCAAGCTCATGGAGAGGAAGCTATAAAGAAGAAAAGAGATATTGACGCGTCCATGGATGATTATGAGGTTGAGTTGGGTGAAGCAAAACAAGGTAAAACAAAGGAACCAATGTGAAAGTGCACAATTAACCTCACTAGAATTCTCTAGAGGGGGGGGGGGGGGGGGGTGAATAGAGATTTAAAAATTATTTTGTGCAAAGTTAATATATATATGTGTATGATCACAGATTAGAGCTTCCCACACACCAACAAGAATTAAGCAAGAAAATAAAGTAAATGCAAGAAAATAAATCACAGCACAACACAAGAAAATATAGTGGTTCCCCAAACTTTGGGTAGTCCACTCTTCTACCCCCTTGGTAGGAATTCACTATCTTGCACTGAGTCTTTTGATAAGGAGACTCTTAGAACCACCCTGAGTCTTTTGACAAGGAGACTCTTAGAACCAACTGATTCTTTTGACAAGGAGACTCTTAGAACCAGTACACTGAATTTTTTGGAGAGAGATTCTAAAAACTCTTTTACAATGTTTAAGTGAGAAAGAAAGAAAGGAGAAGAAATAAAAACAAGAAAGAATCTTCTTCCTAGCAAGAAGATTGGAAGCACAAGAAGTGAATTGAATCTTTCTTCTATAGAGAGAAGAAGATTTGCAGCCTTTCTCTCTTTGTGAGAGCTATCAGATTTTGCAGCAGTATGACTTCAGAAGCAGAAGAAGAAGTGCTTGAATGTTGCTGCAGAGCTTTTTCTCAATTTCTCTCTTTTCTCTTGGGAGCTTTTCCTCTATTTCAAATGTGTGTGGTAGATCACTCTCTTCTTTATTTTCTGCCGACCTCCTCTTTATTTATAGCTCTGTTAATTCAACATAATACTATAGGAGGATAATCAATTAGCAGTTAGAGAGAATAGAAAGAAAAAATGTTTCCATAATGTTTATTTCTGTAGAAGGAAAGAATGAATTCTGATTTCAAATAATATCCAAAATAGAGTTAATCAGATTAGCCAAGAATCAAATAGAAGGAAAGAATGATTCAGAACGGCTATAAAATATTAACATTATTCCATTCAAATCAGATTTACTGAAAGAAGGAAAGAGATCTGGCGCATAATTAAGTCTATCAAATAAATCGACGTGCGTCGATTGCCATTCGACGCAAGTGTCGAGTACATCCTGTCTGGACGTCGAGAGGTGAATAAGGAAGGTGCGTCGACTAAGGTGCGTCGACTTCACTAGTTGCGTCGACTAGAAATCAGAGTAACGTCGACAACACATACGTCGAAATCTTCCTAGAGTTACTCCGACTTAATCTGAAAGAGACGTCGACTACATTTCGACGTTGCGTCGAACACTATTCAACGCATATTTACTTAGCCTTGTTTTTCATTCTTGGAATTCATTTTTGACTCATTTTCAGGGGTTAAGAGAAATCATTTTCCCAACAATCTCCCCTTATTTGTCTTAACCCTTCTTAGAGAGAAATTAGCATATAATTAACATAGCAAAGCATTTGTAAAGATAATGAATATTTCACACAATCAGAAGAGAATATATAAACAAACTTCATGTTCAGACCAATCACAAAGTAAAGTATGTGAAACATTGTTTTCAAGTATTATTCAGGAGGAGTAGGAGGAGTTTTTCTTTTTCTCTTGAATACTATTGTGGATTGCTCTTTCCCAGTAGCAGGTGATTACCTCAGCTCCCCCTGGGTTTCAGCCACTTGCTCCCCCTGAGTCTCAGCTCCCCATGCCCCTGACTCCTGAGCCCCTTCTTCAGCCATCACAGCATCAGCTTCATTTCCTTTTTCAGTTCCAGCAGCTGGTTCATTTTCTTCTTGATTTATAGCAGTATTCAATTCTTTCTCACCTTCTTCCTTTTCAGCAGTATTCAATTCTTTCTCACCTTCTTCCTTTTCAGCAGTATTCAATTCTTTCTTACCTTCTTCCTTTTCAGCCTCATTTTCTGCTCTGCTTCCCTCCCCTTGCAGTAGTACCACTTGGTGTGCAGCCTCTCTTGCTATGCCGAGTACCTCAATTGTTTGTTCATCAATATGGAGCACAGGTACTAACTCATTCCCAATTGTCTTGAGCAGTGCAAGACTGTCAGATTTTGAAGAAGAAGGGGATTTGTGAGAAGGAGATTTAGGATTGGAGGGCTGATTATCATCTAGATTCTCCCTCTTCTTGACCTTCTTGGCCAAGGAGGTTAAGAAAGACTTAGTCACTCTAGAGGAAGAGAGAGATGACTTCATATCTTGCACAGAGGCACTGACCCCGTCTATTTGGGTGTGCATGTGAAGGATGGAGGAATGAATCTGAGAGCAATGCTCATCTAGCATTGCTTGGAATCTTTGAGCTGTGGATTGTATGCCCTGGGTGATGAGAGCCTTAGTGGATTCAGATGGTTCATGGTGTGAGAGATGATGAGGTGATGGTGGAGGAGGAGGAGAGGGTAGTCTATTATCTGGATGAGGTGTATCTGAATGAGGAGGTGGAGGGATAGAAGAAGGCTGAGTAGGTGATTGAGGAGGTAGTGGTGAGGATGATGCTGGGACAGAAGATGTGACTGTTTGAGGAGGAGGAGGAGGAGGAGGATGAGCAGGAGAGATAGGAGGAGATGGAGTATTTTTAGGGATGGAACCAGGCTTGGGAATTTGCCTGGTCCATTTGGAGAAGAGGGCAATAGACATCCTCTTTCCAGGAGGGATAAGAATTCCTTTTGACCTGCAGAGATCAGGGAAGGAATAGAAGAGAACCTAACTCATGATTCTCATGTAGGCATTCTCTTTGTGAGAATATCTAGAGCCTATTGTCTTGAGTAGCCATGTGGCCCAGTCTACTTTCTTCTTCAGCACAAGGACCCCCATGATGTTCAGTTGGTGTTTGGGTACTGCATCATGTGCTGAGATTTTGCATAGTAGAACTTTCCCTACTATATCTGCCAGCAATCTGTACTCATCAGAAAAGTCTATCTTTTTCAGATGGATTGGCCTATCTTTGGAGAAATTCATGGTGGTGAGTAAATGCTTGATTTCATCAGGTGTGAGTTCAATGGATTCATCACCTAATTGGGGAATAATTAAGACATGTTTAGTCATTCCTTTTAGAAGCTCATTTTCTTTCCTTATTTCATTTAAACAAAGATGATAGTAGGATATACCTGATGGAAGATCAAAGGTGGTCCTTATGTGTTTTAAAGATATTGATACAGGTGTTTCATGGATTGTGCCCTCTCCTTGTTCAGTTATCTGAACATGAGCTATGAGCTCTGTTAGTTCTATCTCCAGGAGCTTGCATCTTGTTGAAATGAGCTTATCCAGACCAGCTTCAGTGAACAGAGCTATTATGCTCTTAAAGTTGTCGGCAGCGGCTTGGAAGGATTCCAGGTCAATTTCGAAGCCAGAGTTAGTATTGGGAGCCATTTTAGGTTAGAGAGAGAGAGAGGAAGAGGCGGCTGGACAGAGGAGCAAGAAGGATGAAAGATGCAGAGGTCGTGAAGGTTTCTAACTGAAGAGTCTATTTGAGTCAGGTGAAGCGTCGAAACAGGACTCAATTCGAGGCTTATTCGGTACTTCAGTGGATGTGACCAAAAATAATTTAGTCTTGCCGCTCATTTTTATGAAGTCGACGTTACGTCGAGTGGAATTCGACGTGAGCGTCGATTTAGTCTGTTCTGGGATGCAAGGGTTTCTTATCGACGTATGCGTCGATAGCAGTCGACGCATGCGTCGATTGTGCTTATTGATCTAAGTCATCGACGGTGCGTCGATTGGAAGTCGACGTGACTTTTAATTTTCCTGAAAAGTTCTAGGTGTTTTATTTCTTCTTATCTCTTCCTAATCCTAAAGGTTTCTAAGTTAGCCTAGGACTGGGTTTTAAGACCAATTTGATTGATTGCACCAACACTTTTTGGCAATGTGGCCAATTTTGTTACATATATAGCACTTGATTATATTGAGATTATGAGAATTTGAGTTTAGAGAGGGATGGTGGTGTTGATTAGAATGGAAATTTTGATTTGGATAGAATTTTTGTTTAGGATAGAAGTTTTGATTTGGATAGAAATTATGATTATGAAAAGATTTTTGATTAGAATAGAAGTTTTGATCAGGATAAAAATTTTGATTAGGATGAAAGGGTCCTGAATGGGGGTTAAGATGGAAGGTTTTTGGAGGATAGAAGTGTTCTGTCTTTATGTTGCTCTGAGGAGTTATGCGTCGATATCTATTCGACGTATGCTGAGAGTTGCGTCGATATGTATTCGACGCTTTCTCTAGATTGCGCTGATCTCGAATCGATGCATGGAAGTAGTTGCGTTGATTATAAGTCGACGCACTTTGATTCATGCGTTGATTTGAGGTCGAAGCATCTAAGTGATTGCGTCGAGTAGAATTCGACGTACTATCATTCATGCGTCGATAAGAAGTCGACGCAATATTATCTTCACAAGTTTTATTTTTCCCTTTTTCTGATTTTGTTTTATTATGAGATGTTTCTCTTGGTTTAGTTATCTCTTCAGATGAAGTTTGTGAGTCATCAGCTGAATAATATGATGTATCATCAATTTCCTTGGAGAGGTGTTCTTTCTTATGTTGTGATTCTTTTTCTTGGTTGTCTAATTTGATAGGTTTAGTGAATTTTACAGGGCTCATCCAAGCAGGTTTGTTGGATGGAATTAGGCTGATTGAGGGATCAGCCCCTAGCCCAAGATTCTTATGTCTTATTGTTTGTTTTTCAGTGATCTCTTCAAGAGTTTGGCTTCTCATTTTTATTGATTCTTCAAAGGCTTTTGCCTGGGTTACTTTATCCTTAAGGATCTGATTTTCTATTCTAGCCCTTTCTATTTCCTTTTCTATTCTGCTAGCTATTGATTCATAATCTTTACAAGATTTAATTTCTGCGTTTCTCTGGTTTTCAGCTACATTGATTTGTTCTTTTAGATCTTTAATTTCTTTTGTTGCTTTTAGTTGATCTAGATACATTCTCATAAAATCATTTCTAAAGTTATCACTTTGAAAATCTATTTCATCAAATATGCTTACCTCATCCTCATCCTCAGATTCCTCTATGAGAATGAGGTTCTTTTCTTTTTCATCATCAGAAGATATGCTTTCTTCTGATCCTGTTTCACTCCATGATTTATCATCATTCTTTGAGTCTTCAAAGGCCATTAAGCATAGGTCTTCTTGCCTAGATTCTTCATTGTCACTCTTAGAGGATGAACTATCCTCAGAGTTTGTTTCACTCCAGACTTCTGCAATGAAGCCTCTTTCTTTCTTCTTCCCCTTTTTCTTCAGATCTTTCTTTTTCAGATCCTTTTCTGTTTCAGCATTCTCTGGACATTCTGGGGCAATATGTCCAGGTTTCCTGCAAGAATAGCAAATAATTTCTTTAGTGGGGGTTTTGTCATACCTTGGTTTTGACTCCCTCCTTTTTGATCCATCTGTCTTGACCCATTTCTTAAATCTTCTGGCCAAGAAACTGAATAGTTCTTCTTCAGTGACAGGGGTTCCTCCTTCTGTTGCCTTTAGAGCAATGTTCCTGCCTTTTGAGGAAATTGGAGTGTTTTCTCTTCTTTCCTTCTCTTCTCTAGTTTTCAGCAATTGCTCATAGGATCTGAGTTTTCCTAAGAGAGCATCTGTTGAAATCTCTTTTTGTCCTCTTGTGTCTCTTATTGCCCATATTCTTGAGTCCCATGAACTAGGGAGACTCATTAGCAATTTGTCATTAATCTCAGTGAGAGAGATTTCTCTGTCCAAGTCTCTTAGTTGATTGATGATCAGACTGAATCTGTCATACATTTCAGAGATGCTTTCTTCAGCCTTCTTTTGGAAGTTCTCATATTGAGAAATCAATAGAGCCTTTTTATCTTTCTTTTCATCAGCACTTCCTTCCACCATCTTTGTGAGAGCATCCCAAATTTCTTTGGATGATTCACAGTCAACAACCTTTTGAAAAATGTCATTTGAGAGAGTTGAGACAAGTATGTTCATGGCCTTTAGATCATATGTTCTTGCCTTCTTTTCATCTTCTGTCCACTCAGATCTTGGAACAAGTGTTTGTGTGACATTGCCATTTGCATCCTTTCTATAAGGCTTTGGGGGACCTGTCATAGTAATATTAAACAAGTCAACATCAATGGAATTCATATAAATTCTAATTCTTGTTTTCCAAGCTGCAAACTTTTCAAGATTGCACATTGGAGGTCTGGTGGAAGCATAATCTTTGATTTGTGCCATATGATAAAATAGTTTTGAAAAATATATATATATATATGAGAGGTAGGATCTTTTTTTGATCAAGGAGTTATCCTTTTTAGATCAACCTGGCTCAGATACCAATTGAAAGTGCACAATTAACCTCACTAGAATTCTCTAGAGGGGGGGGGGGGGGGGGGGGGGGGTGAATAGAGATTTATAAATTATTTTGTGCAAAGTTAATATATATATGTGTATGATCACAGATTAGAGCTTCCCACACACCAACAAGAATTAAGCAAGAAAATAAAGTAAATGCAAGAAAATATATCACAGCACAACACAAGAAAATATAGTGGTTCCCCAAACTTTGGGTAGTCCACTCTTCTACCCCCTTGGTAGGAATTCACTATCTTGCACTGAGTCTTTTGATAAGGAGACTCTTAGAACCACCCTGAGTCTTTTGACAAGGAGACTCTTAAAACCAACTGAGTCTTTTGACAAGGAGACTCTTAGAACCAGTACACTGAATTTTTTGGAGAGAGATTCTAAAAACTCTTTTACAATGTTTAAGTGAGAAAGAAAGAAAGGAGAAGAAATAAAAATAAGAAAGAATCTTCTTCCTAGCAAGAAGATTGGAAGCACAATAAGTGAATTGAATCTTTCTTCTATAGAGAGAAGAAGATTTGCAGCTTTTCTCTCTTTGTGAGAGCTATCAGATTTTGCAGCAGTATGACTTCAGAAGCAGCAGAAGAAGAAGAAGTGCTTGAATGTTGCTGCAGAGCTTTTTCTCAATTTCTCTCTTTTCTCTTGGGAGCTTTTCCTCTATTTCAAATGTGTGTGGTAGATCACTCTCTTCTTTATTTTCTGCCGACCTCCTCTTTATTTATAGCTCTGTTAATTCAACATAATACTATAGGAGGATAATCAATTAGCAGTTAGAGAGAATAGAAAGAAAAAATGTTTCCATAATGTTTATTTCTGTAGAAGGAAAGAGTGAATTCTGATTTCAAATAATATCCAAAATAGAGTTAATCATATTAGCCAAGAATCAAATAGAAGGAAAGAATGATTCAGAATGTCTATAAAATATTAACATTATTCCATACAAATCAGATTTACTGAAAGAAGGAAAGATATCTGGCGCATAATTAAGTCTGTCAAATAAATTGACGTGCGTCGATTGCCATTCGACGCAAGCGTCGATTGCCATTCGACGCAAGCGTCGAGTACATCCTATCTGGACGTCGAGAGGTGAATAAGGAAGGTGCGTCGACTAAGGTGCGTCGACTTCACTAGTTGCGTCGACTAGAAATCAGAGTAACGTCGACAACACATACATCGAAATCTTCCTAGAGTTACTTCGACTTAATCTGAAAGAGACGTCGACTACATTTCGACGTTGCGTCGAACACTATTCGACGCATATTTACTTAGCCTTGTTTTTCATTCTTGGAATTCATATTTGACTCATTTTCAGGGGTTAAGAGAAATCATTTTCTCAACACAATGGATGCTTTTGTTAGAAAGACAAGTCAATCAACAATTAATCATATATTCAGAAAAGATGCGCGTGAAAAAGCTTGTCAACAAATTGCTCGATTCTTCTATACAAGTGCAATTCCCTTTAATTGCCTGAAGAACCCGGAGTTCATAAGCATGATTGAAGCGATCGGCTAACATGGGCCCGGAATGAAACCACCTTCTTATAATGACATTAGAGTTAAATATCTAAAACAAGAGGTGGATAGAACTCTAGAGTTACTAGAGGAATACAAGGCAGAATGGAGGAAAGTTGGTTGCACAATTATGTCTGATGGATGGTCAGATAGGAAAAGGAGATCTATATGCAATTTTTTGGTGAATAGCCCAAAAGGTACGGTGTTCTTATCATCCATTGATACTTCTGATATTTCAAAAACATCAGACAAAGTTTTTCAAATGTTAGATGAAGTTGTGGAGAAGATTGGTGAAGAAAATGTTGTGCAAGTGGTAACTGATAATGCTTCAAACTACAAGGCGGTCGGTCATATGTTGATGGAGAAGAGAAAAAATATATATTGGACGCCATGTGCTGCCCATTGTATTGATTTGATTTTAGAAGATTTTGAAAAAAAAAATTGAGCTACATAAATTAACAATAGCAAAGGGTAGAAAAATAACAACATACATCTATTCTAGAACTATGCTTCATACTTGGTTGCTTGATTTCACAAAGGGGAGAGAATTGACCCGACCTGCAATCACTAGATTTGCAACAGCTTACTTGACATTGGGATGTCTTTCTGAGAATAAAGGTGGATTGATGTCAATGTTTACTTCTCCCAGATGGAAGTCTAGTAGATTTGCTGGTTCTAAAGAGGGGAAATCAATCCAAAAAATTGTTGTGAACACAAGCCGATTTTGAACTCATGTTATAATATGTTTGAAAGCAGCTTTTCCACTCATCAAAGTGCTTAGAATGGTTGATTCAGAGGGTCCTATGATGGGATTCATATATAAGCAGATAGATGGAGCAAAGAAGAAGATTTAAATTAATTTTGATAACATAAAGAAAAAGTAAGTTGCTATATTTTCTTTTGTTTTAATTAGCTAATATGCTTATTTTGTGTTATACTTATATCATATATGATATATGTTTATATTGTAGATATGAGCCAATATGGGCCATCATTGATGAGAGATGGGCAAACCAACTTCATAGGTCGTTGCATGCCGCAGCTTATTATTTGAATCCTCATTATCACTTTAGCCCAACATTTAGGGCAGATGCGGAAGTAAAAATTGGCTTCTACAGTTGTCTCCAACGAATGATTCCAAACGAGAAGAGAGAACAAAGATTGATATTCAGATGGATGATTTCAAACATGCAAGAGGCTTATTTGGGTTAGAATCGGCAAAGGCAACTAGAAGCAAAAGAGCTCCAGGTTAAACATTTTTAGTATATTAATCATTAAGCATGCTAATATCATATTACAAATTGCTAATATTGTAATTTACAGCTGATTGGTGGGATTCCTATGGAGATAATTGCCCTGAATTAAAAAGATTTGCAATTCGGGTTCTAAGTTTGACATGCAGCTCTTCCGGATGTGAACGCAACTGGAGTGCATTTGAGATGGTGAGATGATTTGCACTAAAATAACCTCACATGTACGTTATAAGATTGATTCATGTGTTCTTATTATTTTTTGTTGTCATAATAATTAATAGGTGCATTCAAAAAAAAGAAACCGCTTGCATAACAAAAATGAATGATCTAGTTTTTGTGATGTACAACATGAAATTGATGGAACGTCAAGTTAGAAGGGATACACAATTTAAGGACAAGTTTTTTAATTTCGAGGATATCCCGTCTGATGATGAATGGATCATAGAGAGGGAAGATCCAGTTCTTTCTCGTAAGGGCAATTGGTTGGGGATTCTTCGAAATAGAGAAACACAAGAAACTTATAGTTATGATAGTGCTGAAAGGCACATTGAAGAATATGCTACGGAAGTAAATGAAGAATGTAAGTTTCATAATAACTCATTTGATAATGCAAAACTCCTCAACTATATTATGTATCAAGCACTCATTTAATTAAATTCTTTCATTTTAGGTGGCGTCGAAGATCTCACTATAAGACGCAGTGACCTTGATGCTATCGAGTATATTAGTGAGGGTGATGGGATGATGATGAGAATGCAAGTGGTGATGATGAAGATGTGATAATTGGTGATGAGGATATGGTCGATGTACCAGTTAATGATTTGTACTGATGATTTTATGCTCTCCAAAATAATTAATTTGTCATAGACATTAGTTTGCTATTTCTCATTTGATGTGAAGTTATGCACTTATGCTTAATTTTTTTTCATTTGTGATCATTATCATAATGTTATTTTGAGTCATTAAATATGGTAGCATATGCAATTATGGCATTATGCATGTGAAACTATAAGCTTATTTAAACATGCAGCTAGCCAACTAAAGCCTCAAGGTTGATAAGTTCAAGCTTATTAAGCTTTCAAGGACATCCGAATCAAAATTCTTAACGGTAAGAATTAAACTCAAGTGATTAATTTTCATTTTTTTCGTGTTTAATCAAATTTCCACATTCAACATATGAAAATGATTAAGTTTATAGTTTTTTGAATTGATTGTTTGTATAATTGGATGATACAAAATTCAATTTCACATTTTAAGTCTTATTTTAGGAATGTAGTAGGATCTTACGATCTTCGATCTGATCCTATGATCCGATCCGATCTAACCCCCGAAACGATCCCACCTAGGATCTCGATCCTGACAACCTTGGCTGAGCTCGATGTTTGTCGATCTGATCATTGATTAACTGCTGAATGAACTTTCGTCGAGCGTTGCTTGGATTTCGTCGAACGCAGCTTCCTTGATATTTCGTCGAGCGCTGCTAGCTTTTCGTCGATCGCAGTTTATATTATATTCTTGTCTGTGTCTTCTGTCTTAATGAGATTTGATTTAATTTATACAAGATATGTTATGAAAGAAACTTAGACCATAAAAATGGATCCTAACTCAAATCAAAACTAGGGTTCCAATAATCTCCCCCTATTTGAGTTGGGATACAGATTTGAAATTTAAGACATATAAAACATACAGGGATCCTAATTAAAACATACAGGGATCCTAATCCAAATCAATACTGGTGATCCAACAATCTTCCCCTATTTGGTTTAGGTTGTCAAGCAAAAGAAATAGAATAACTCAAAGCATAAGGTATTTCAGTAGATATTATAAAGCTTTAAGGAGATTTTCAGAATAAACATATAGTAAAATTAATTGTTCTTTTGAAAATATTTAATCATAAATTACTACATTTCTTCTTCTTTTAATTTCTCTTCTTCTTTTAATTTCTCTTCTTCTTTTAAATTCTCCCCCTGTCTTGATTCAGGAACCCTGGATCAAGACCCATAGAAGAAGGGTAAATGGGAATATAAGCATTTCTGATTCCTAGATTTTGCTTCAATAGGATTTCATTAATATGATGAATTGCTACAGTTGTTAATGGATTCTAAGGAATTTTTATCTTCTCAGAAAAACATTGCCTGATGCATTCCTTCTTACAGAATTCTCTCATCAGAAGAGATTCAAACTTAGTGCATGATCACTTCTGATCAATGCAACTAGAGTAGAGTACTCAAATCTTGATGGACCTGAGAAAGTCTGATAGAACACTGAAAGTATCTGACTTTGTTTTTAAGATAGAAAATTTAAGTGAATCTTATAACTTTTTGTTTGATTACAATTGGAGTTAAAAAGATTTACAATAGGTTAAGCATTATATTGGCCTTTGTACCTGATAAGTGTTTTACCAATTGAAATTTTCTTTGATAATCATTAAAATATATGTTTGATAAACTACTCGGATTTCGTCGATCTCGGGTTGACAAAGTGTAGTGATTGCATTGATCTCTGATTAAGGAATAGTTATATTTATTCTCTGTGTTCAGAGTTCGTTGAACTCTGATTCATTGAGCTCTGATCACAAGAAAATTAAGCTTGATTTCTGTGTTCGGCTTTCGTCGATCAGTGTTCCACGAAGTCATTTGATTTCGTCGATCTTGGTTCGACAAATTTTGTTGAACGCACAAAATTTTAACAATTTCTATTATGACTTCTGCTACTTCTTTTTCTTTAGCAGAGACAAATTTTGTAGATGTAGTTAGAGTATTTTTCTTTTGAATATTAGATAGATTAGATGAAAATCCTAAGCTAAGTTTGTTGTCTTTTAATCTAGCAGTTATAGTGCTTGTGATATTCATTATTTTGATACATCTCCTATTAAGAGATTGTTCAAAAATTTCAGCCTTAATTGAATTATTTTTCAAAGAAATAATTTGCTCTTCTGATGTTTTTTAATCTTCTTTAAGTTTAGTATTTTCAGAAGTTAAATTGTTTATTTCTGTTAACTCTTTCTGAGAGATTTGATTTCTTTCTCAGATTTTATTAAATATATACATAGCAATTTAAAATCTGATTTGAATTGTTCAGGAGTAAAATCAAAACTTGAAATTACCTCATCTTCATCAGATTCAGATTCTGCATCTGAGTTGTGGTTTGAGCCATTTATGGCCATCATGCAGAATTCTATAGCTTTTTGTTCTTCTTCTTCTTCACTTGAACTAGATGATGATTCTGTATCTGAATCACTTGAGGTGGAAGAAGATTTAGCTACCTTTCTTGTGAGGGAGTTCCAGATGTCTCTTGCTGAAGTGCAATCAGCAACTATTTGAAAAATGTCATTTGACATTGATTGAGCTAATATATCCATAGCCTTGGCATCAACACTTTTCAGCTTCTTTTGAGCATCTGTTGATGTTGATGAAGTTGGAGGTCCTGTCAGGATAGAATTATAAATTTCTTCATCTATTACATTCATATATAATCTAATTCTAGCTTGCCATAAAGAAAAGTTATTCAAATTGCAGATAGGTGGTCTGATACTTGAAAATTCTTCTAGTGTCGTGAAAAAGATAAAATTCTAAAATAAATTTAAGATCTAACTGATCTTTTGATTCAGGTGTTAGCATGTATACAATCAACAGCCCTCTGATACCAATAGAAAGTCAAATTGATATTAGTTGAAAGTGATTGATATAATCAACCACGCTTTGATACCAATTGAAAGTGAGGTTAGATCTTAGATTTACCCTAGATGGGGGTGAATAGAGTTTTAAAAGGTTTTTACTTAATTTTATAGCGGAATTAAAATAGTGTTACTTATATGTGTATTGCAGAGTGAGTTATACAACAAAATAAAGAAACTCAGCACACAGAACAGCAAAATAAGCACAACATAGACGACACAAGAATTTTATAGTAGTTCCCCACTAAACCTGGGTACGTTTACTCTTCTACCACACTTGGTAGGATTCCACTGCAGGGTGTTGATCAGGTGCCCTGCCACCAAGGGGTTTTTGATCAGGTGTCCACACACCAAGTGAGCTTTTGATCAGGTGCTCTAACCAAACTATAGGTTTTTGATCAGGTGCCCTGCCACCAATGGCTGTAACTTTTGAAGGGAGTTATAACCCTTTATATAGTTAAAAGAAAACAAAAATATATTATTCTTCTCCTTCAGAGAAGACTCTAGTGGATCCTTGATGATATTGAAGAGCTCCCCCTGATTTGATTAGTGTTTGATGATCAGGTGAGGAAGCTTCTTCTCTAGATTGTAGTTACTCCTTTCTTCTTCTTCTGCAATTGAGATCCTGAGCAAATGATCTAGATTGTCTCAGGATAAAGATGATCTGCAGAGAAGAGTTAGCAAATAAGATAGATAATAATATGTTGTTCTCTGTCTTTCTCTTCTTTGTGCTTTCTCTGTCTGTATATAATCTGGAGAGCTTCTCTCTCTTATGTTCAAATCTTCTCCTTCATTCTCTCTCGCCGAGAAGGGATGAGATAAAGTCTCTTTTTATCAACTGGACTCCTCGAGAAGATAAACTGCCATCTTTAATTTAAGCTGTTCTACAACAGCTATA
This sequence comes from Dactylorhiza incarnata, assembly GCA_033032865.1. Lineage (NCBI taxonomy): Eukaryota > Viridiplantae > Streptophyta > Magnoliopsida > Asparagales > Orchidaceae > Dactylorhiza > Dactylorhiza incarnata. Next base: position 3,361,827 of record JAWHQI010000067.1, read on the forward strand.
TCATTAATGTTTCTGCAACGGCTATATCATTAATTGTTCTGCAACGGCTATATCATTAATGTGAGGCAGTGATAATTCATACAAAAGAAGGGCAGCAATATATAAGTAGAAACTATTCAAAAATATTGCTTTATCAGATCTAGAATTTTAGTCGAGCTGAGAAAAAAGATTTTATATAGCTGATGATAATTCGTCGATCCCAGCTTGAAGTTCGTCAGGCTGAGCTCAACATTTGTCGATCTGATCATTGATTAACTACTGAATGAACTTTCATCGAGCGCTGCTTGGATTTCGTCAAACGCAGCTTCTTTAATATTTCGTCGAGCGCTGCTAGCTTTTCGTCGATCGCAGTTTATATTATATTCTTTTCTGTGTCTTCTGTCTTAATGAGATTTGATCTAGTTTATAGAAGATATGTTATGAAAGAAACTTAGACCATAAAGATGGATCCTAACTCAAATCAAAACTAGGGTTCCAACAATCTCCCCCTATTTGAGTTGGGATACATATTCAAAATTTAAGACATATAAAACATATAGGGATCCTAATTAAAACATACAGGGATCCTAATCCAAATCAATACTGGTGATCCAACTCCTTATCATATAAATTAGTATGAGCTCTTTTATATGATAAGCTACAATTCCGGAAATCTTAACTTATAAGTTTGTATGGGCATTCATATATGTTAAGGTACACTAGTTGATAGCATAGTAGTTTACTCATTAATTTTACTTGCGCTGCATTTACTTATTGATGCTCACTTAGTACTTACTATTGTTGTTTTAATTGCTCAATTATTCATATATGTTGCTAGTATAATTCATGTCACCTACTCTTTCTTTTACCCCTTGATGTCCTCCACTTCGTCCTCCCGCTCGGTACCTAGGAGTCGTGGGGGGAGGCGAGAACAAAATTGGCTTAGTATTTTTGACTAACAGTCGGATGTGGCCATAACACCAGGAGATCGAGGAGCGGGAGCCGCAATACGTCAGGCAGGACAAGACGGAAGACCCTGAGGAGCAGATGTCGTGCATCACTACTACCACATGGCGCCAGGCTATTGAGAGTATTTTGACTAGCTTCCGCATTATATAGTGTGAGAGTGTGTGTTGTTCTTTTACTTTTGGATTTGTATCGGGCTTAAGCCCTTGCACTCTTCATTTCGTTCTCATTGTGGACTATTCACATTATATATATATGCCTATGGTTGTCATTTTGTTAGTAATTCTTTCTTGCAACATTAGCTTGTGATATGATCGAACTAGCCAGCAAAATCGGCATTGAGCGGTGACAGCTAACCCGTGAGTTAGAGTCACCGTAAGACAGCGGTTCTATACATAAGGTCCGGGAACTCTCCAGTAAGGAGGAGGGGGGTCTTATAATTGGTATCACTTGACAAACTATCATAACAGAAAGAAGTCCACATAACACTGGGTCGCCCTGCTCGAGCATTAGTTTGCATACAAACTATGCAGCGGAAGCAATGGTGTGCCCGTGTGTGAAATCACATATGTAGTCCATTTAAACAATGAGTTAGACCGATTCTAACAATAATTACTTACATTTGTGTATCCCCCGAGGAGTACCGACCCACGAGATACCGCCCCTTTCCCTTCGACTACCACTCTCTTCTAGCAGTCGGAGCTCGGTCAGACGTTGACAACCATCCTGGAGGCCTTTCAGGCATAATAGGTCCCGACTACTCAGCCAAACTCGGGATCCAATTGGTTGAGTGTATTCAAGATCTTGTCCCCTCTGATGTACCATGAGACAGAGAATGGCTAGATACTATATAGGAGATGCTCGCAGGCATCAGCTGTTGGGTTTTCCTTAAAGGTATACACATCAGATATGCGCAGCGGAATATATCAAGAACAACCCAAAGAGACATGTGGATCGTGCTAAAACCATGAATTAAGAAACTACGGCAACAATAAAATTACCTTATAGGGATTGAGTCGATACTCAATCAAAAGTTCCAAGAAAAGTATTCTAGGATTCGGAATCCTATTCCAAGTCCTTTGCTTTGCGCTTCCTTCGGCTCCGTCAATGTCGAACTGCTCGTCGGAGGAGTTAGTGTAGAATTGTGTCCACACCTCTACAGAAGTCCACACGAGAATGGAGAACCCTTAGCCTCTTGTCAAACAAGAGCTAGGTCGGAGAAGGAATGCCCTCTACGTCTCCACAGATTACTAGATCTGTTAAAGGAGAGGAGGCGACTTCAACGATTGCGGCTAGAACCAAATGGGAACGCTTCCCGTCGATCTAAAGTAGCGACACGATCTTGCGGGAATGATTCCCTTCGATCTACAGAAGCAACGAATAGATCCCAAAGGAACGATTCCTCTTGATCTACCGGTCGGCGAGAGACTTCACGCATGGGTAAGGGCACGCCGTCGGAAATTGCAAGTCGCCGATCGTCGTCAGCTTCCGTTCTTCGCTCGGGTTTTCTCCAAAAGGAAGATCTGTCGAATCACTGCTAAACCCTACAAGGTTCAGCCTTTTATACCCCGAGAAAAGAAAGACCACTGCATTGGCTATCCGCAAACCAGATTAAAACAGAAGCTACAGGTTTTCGTCAAAACAGAATTCGTCAATACCTATTCGACGGATTTGTCAAAACAATTCCGACGAATTCGTCGAGTCAGTATTGACGACCCCAGTCAGCACGCGAGACGGTCTCAGCGGCTCGACCAGTCTTTCCGTCGAATCAATATTTGATGAATTCGTCGATACAATATCGATGGATTCTTCGACAACCTTATGACGAATTCGTCGAAACAATTTTGATAAAATCTCCAAGGCTCAATTCGACAAGTTCCTGTCAACGCATGTAATCGAGACAATCTCGACGACATTGTTTACGAGTCGATATTCACAATATTAACTCGAAAACTTCAAGACATGCTCCATACAATATTCACAATATCTAGGAGCAGTCTTCCCGTACTAACTGTATTTTATGTAGCCATAGGTTTGGTTCTCCACCCATATCCAATATGAGCAAGACCAACACAAACCAATCTTCAACTTCTCCAATACTCTTATGTGCGACCCTATAGGCTCATATCACATTGGCAGTAAGACTAATTGATGATTCCATCCGGATCACCAAAGAAACTCCAACAGTCTCCCACTTGATCTAGAAGGTATCAACAAAAGTCTCACAAACAATGAGCGGCACCTAGTAATGCATCATTGCTACCCAAGCAATAAGAGTTCATAACTCAATAAGCCTGTCTTGAACAATGTATAAGTGTTGTCATGTCCCTTTATCCATTACATCCGGATAGAACTAGAGGCATGGACCGTGTCACCCTCATGATCGTTCAATCCTTGTTTCTTGATCTAGAAAAGACTGTCTGAAATTGGTGAGCTCAATATCATATATTGACTCAACCAAGCATGGTAATGCATTTCTCAGTCTCATTATATCAAGGGCCCATGGATGTAACTCCTGTCATAAAGGAGGACAAATTCCATATCTGTTCACACACAAACATCCAAATGATTCGTAACATACCCAATAACCACCCTTATCGTCAACCTTTCTCAAGAGAAGACTTTAGATGGTATCAAAGTACGCTCTTCCTCACCCGATGAATGATGTGACTTTAGGTCAAAGGACCACAAACACCATTGCCAGTTGAGATCTACTTGTGACACGTTCATATAACAATCCACAAAGTAGTCTCATGGGGGGTCTGTCCAGTACAACTTGTTCTTAACAAGTACCCATGTGATGACTTGATATCACAATATCATGACCTGTGAGAACCGGTCATTAGTCAACGCACATGCTAGTCTTATGGTCTCATCCTCGCCCTAATTTCTAGGATGATACCTCGACCAGGGACCATTTAAGAATGAAGCTTCATATAAACATAGGCCCTCACATTAAAGTCACGTACTTGAATTCCTATGGAAGCAAACATTCTATGGGCATTCATTATGTTAATTAGTCTATCATATAGAAACAGTTGACATAATAAAAGAACTTGCCATAAATGTAAAATGAAACATACAGTACATATCACAATTCATCAAATGAATAAACAACCGACAAACATGCAATCCACAAGGCTCCCACTAAAGATGATCATTCAGGTATCTAATACCCATTGATTTAACATGACCATCATGCTTCCTTTGCGCAAGAGGCTTTGTCAGTGGATCCGTTATGTTATCTTCAGTCGGTACTCTGCAAATGCTTACATATCCTCGATCGACAATCTCTCGAATAAGATGGAACCGCCGAAGTATGTGCTTAAAGCGCTGATGAGAACTAGGTTCCTTAGCTTGGGCAATTGCACCGTTGTTGTCACAGTAGAGAACTACGGGATCAACGATGCTAGGAACTACATCTAGCTCGCTGATGAATTTCCTAATCCACACAGCCTCCTTTGTCGCATTTGCGGCAGCAATATACTCGGCTTCTGTCGTAGAATCGACAATTGTCTCTTGCTTGGAACTCTTCCAGCTTACAGCTCCTCCATTGAGGCAAAATACAAAACCTGATTGGGACTTTGAATCGTCCTTATCAGTTTGGAAGCTAGCATCCGTGTAACCACTTACAACGAGCTCTTCCTCTCCACCATACACCAAGAACGTATCCTTAGTCCTTCTCAAGTACTTTAGGATATTCTTGACAACTATCCAGTGACCATCACCAGGATCATACTGATACCTGCACGTCATGCTCAAAGCATAAGAGACATCGGGTCGAGTGCATAACATTGCGTACATGATTGATCCAATTGTCGAAGCATTTGGAATCATCTTCATGTGGTCCTTATCTTCCAAAGATTTCGGACACTGGTCCTTAGAGAGACTCACACCATATGACATGGGTAAGAATCCTTTCTTGGACTCAAGCATGTTGAACCGTTTCAACACCTTGTCAATGTATGTACTCTGGGTCAAACCCAGCAACTTCTTCGATCTATCTCTATAGATATTAATACCAAGTATGTAAGTCGCTTCACCCAAGTCCTTCATAGAAAAGCAGTCACCTAGCCTATTCTTAACAGCTTACAGGGTTGGAATGTCATTCCCGATCAGCAGCATGTCATCTACATATAATATCAGGAAGACGACAATGCTCTCACTAATCTTCTTGTAAACACAAGGCTCATCTTCGTTCTTGATGAAACCAAACTCTTTGATCTTCTCATCAAAACGCAGATTCCAACTTCGAGAAGCTTGTTTCAATCCATAAATGGATCGATTCAACTTGTATATTTTAGTGGCTTCACTTGGATATACAAAACCCTTGGGTTTTGTCATACACACTTCATCAAGAACGTTTCCATTAAGGAAAGCCATTTTGACATCCATTTGCCAGATCTCGTAGTCATAATACGCAGTAATAACAAGTAGAATTCTGATGGACTTGACCATAGCTACAGGGGAAAAGGTTTCATCATAGTCAACACCATGAATTTGCCTGAAACCTTTAGCCACCAGCCGACCTTTGAATGTCTGTACATTCCCATCCATGTCGGTCTTCTTCTTGAAGACCCACTGGCACCCTATGGGTCGTACCCCTTCAGGTGGTTCCACCAAGGTCCAAACTTGGTTTGCATACATGGAGTCCATTTCAGATTTCATAGCCTCAAGCCACTTCTCGGAGTGAGGTCCACACATAACCTCCTGATAGGTTGCAGGCTCATCATCATGATCCATAAGCAACACATAACCTATTTGAGACACGAGAAATCCAAATCTCTCAGGCTCAAATCTTGGTCTATCAGATCTACGTAGGACTTGTGTTTCTTGAGCAGGTTCTCCAGCTACATCAGATTGTAGTCCTTGCTCAGGTTCCCATTCACGTTCTTTCATTGTTTGTGGTTCTTGAACCTCTTCAAGTTCCACCTTTCTAGTCTTTCTGGATAAGAACTCCTTCTCCAAAAAGATGTCAGTCCTTGCGACAAACACTTTGCCCTCGGATGGCAGGTAGAAGTAATACCCTTTAGTTTCCCCAGGATATCCCACAAGATAACACTTATCTAATTTGGGTTCCATCTTGTCAGACACTTGACGTCGTACGTATGCCTCACAGCCCCAAATCTTAATGAAAGACATGCTAGGACGCTTCCCAGTCCATATCTCATATGGTGTCTTTTGAATCGTTTTCGTCGGAACTCAATTTAGTGTAAAAGCAGCAGTCTCTAGAGCAAAATCCCAAAAGGAAACAGGCAGATCTGCATGACTCATCATCGACCGCACCATGTCTAGCAAGGTATGATTCCTCCTCTCAGAAACACCATTATGTTGCGGTGTTCTGGGTGGGGTGAGCTGCGATACAATACCACACTCTTTCAGATGATCACAGAACTCTTGACTCAAATATTCGCCACCTCGATCAGATCAGAGTGCTTTTATTCTTTTTCCCAGTTGGTTCTCTACTTCATTCTTAAACTCTTTGAACTTTTCAAAGGTCTCAGATTTGTTCTTCATAAGAAACACGTATCCGTATCTACTGAAATCATTAGTAAATGTAACGAAGTAGTGAAACCCACCTCTAGCCATAGAACTCATGGGTCCGCACACATCACTATGTATGACACCCAAGAGATCATCTGCCCTCTCAGTATGACCAGTGAAAGGGCTTTAGTCATTTTGCCTAATAAGCAAGACTCGCATCTCTCAAATGATTCATAATCAAATGAGTCCAGTAGTCCATCTCTATGGAGCTTGGATATGCGTTTCTCGTTTGTATGGCCCAAACGACAATGCCAAAGGTATGTAGGATTCGAGTAATTTGTTCTTAGCCTTTTATTATTTTCTACATTATAGATCAGATGGTCTAAGTTCAAAACATATAAACCATTAAACAATTGGGCTACACCATAACAAACATCATTCATAAAAATCGAACAACAATTGTTCTTAATTATAAACGAAAAACCCTTCATGTCAAGACATGAAATTGATATAATGTTTCTAGTTATGGCTGGAACATAATAACAATTATCTAGTTCTATTACAAGCCCAGTGGGCAAAGAAAGATAGTAGACACCAATGGCGACGGCAGCAACTCTTGCTCCATTCCCGACACGTAGGTCTACCTCCTCTTTACCCAGCATTCTTCTCCTTCTCAGTTCCTGCACATTTGTACAAATGTGAGAACCACATCCTGTATCCAATACCCAAGATGAAGGAGCAGAAAGGTTTATCTCTATAACGTAGATACCTGAAGCGGAAGTCATACCTCCCTTCTTCTTCTGTAGTTCATCAATATAGATGGGACAGTTCCGCCTCCAATGCCCTGCCTTATCGCAGCGGTGGCACTTTCCTTCCTTTGTCAGACCTTTCCTTTTCAGTGCAAAAGACTTGGGATCAAGATGTGTATACCTTTAAGGAAAACCCAACAGTGGTATCAGAGCTAGGTTGCTGCGAATTCCATGTTTCAGAAATTGTTCCCTTCGCGGTAACCGTATGTCTCTATGATAGTTTGTGAAACTAGAGACTTGAGAGATGAGCTTGTCTACTGCAATAAGGGTGTTTGTTTTTGCTAGCATCTGGTACATGTAAATCCGAAGGTTTAGAAATGTTCTAAATACTCAGATTTAATCCATATCATCAAGTGTTGATGGTTTTGTGCATCTGGAATGTATCCGTGTTATGCTTGGTTTGTTTGTGAATTGTGTGCACATTGATTAAATGTTAATCACGATCAAATGTTCATCGACTGTATCTTAAAACCCCTTAATCAAATATTAAGTATTCGGATGCCTTCCGGTGGATGACACTATTCCTGCCTCGATCGATAAAGTGTGGGCTTGCCAAAGCAAGGTGCATTAATCTATCTTGGTAAGGGTGCGAGCGGATAATTGTGATATCCCACTGTCGACATCGGGTCCAACTTAACTAAGTGACCTCAAAGGTTGAGTGCTTAGAGGCATAGGGTTGGCATGCATCATATGATGGATGCGAATAAAGAGTTATTTACAAACCATACAAGAGTTGCATAGTGATGCAATTGGCAAGTGTTGTCTACCTAAATAACTGCATCGTGAGAGAAACGCCAAAGCGGACTCATTGTGTTGGTGAAATACGGATCTTGTCCACTAAGAGAGTAGCTCGCATAAACTCTCCGAATCGAAATTAAGGGTTATCGATTTGATTAAAATAGTGGGAGTATTTAATTATAGTCCTTATTAAAATAAAATGTATTTTGAAATATAGTACTGAAAATCTTTTGCAAATTTATTGTAGAATTTCCATGGCAAAATACATCTTACTCCACGTTGTCCCTGAGATCCATCCTTGAGAAGGACAAGCTCAATGGGACGAACTTCCTCGACTGGTATAGGAACCTGAGAATTGTTCTCAGGCAAGAGCGCAAGCTCTATGTCTTTGAAGGGGAAGCCCCCACAAAGCCGACCGGAAATGCTCCGCAAGCAGACAAAGATGCTTACAAGAAGTATCAGGATGATACCTTGGATGTGGAATGCCTCATGCTTGCTACCATGTCCTCTGAGCTTCAGAAGCAACATGAGAGCATGTGTGGTTATCAGATAATCGGGCACCTCAAGAAAATATTCGAGGGGCAAGCCCGACAAGAGAGGTTTGACATATCCAAGGCATTTTTTCAGTGCAAAATTGGAGCTCGAGACTCAGTAGGGACTCACGTACTCAAGATGGTTGGGTATATAGAGAACCTTGAAAAACTGTGTTTTCCCTTGGGCCAAGAGTTGGCCACAGATCTGATCCTGCAATCATTGCCGGACAGTTATGAGCAATTCGTCTTGAACTATAACATGAATGAAATAGAAAAGACAATGCCCGAGCTCCTTGGCATGTTGAGAACTACCGAGAACAACATGAAGAAGGTCAAGCCTGCCAGCCCCATCCTAATGGTGCATAAGGGCAAGGGCAAGACCAGGGGATCTAAGAAGATGAAGATTGGATCTAAGTCTCATCTTGATCCCAAGTCTTCTGCACTGAAAAGGAAAGGTCTGGCGAAGGAAGGAAAGTGCCACCACTGTGGTAAGGCAGGACATTGGAGGTGGAACTGTCCCCTCTATATTGAGGATCTGCAGAAGAAGAAGGGAGGTATGACTTCTGCTTCAGGTATCTACGTTATAGAGATAAAACTTTCTGCTCCTTCATCTTGGGTATTGGATATCGGATGTGGTTCTCACATTTGTACAAATGTGCAGGAACTGAGAAGGAGAAGAATGATGGGTAAAGTGGAGGTAGACTTGCGCGTCGGGAATGGAGCAAGAGTTGAATTGTGTCCACACCTCTATAGAAGTCCACACGAGAATGGAGAACCCATAGCCTCTTGTCAAACAAGAGCTAGGTTGGAGAAGGAATGCCCTCTATGTCTCCACAGATTACTAGATCTGTTAAAGGAGAGGAGGCGACTTCAACGATTGCGGCTATAACCGAATGGGAATGCTTCCCGTCAATCTAAAGTAGCGACACGATCTTACGGGAACGATTCTCTTCAATCTCCAAAAGCAACGAATAGATCCCAAAGGAACGATTCCTCTTGATCTACCGGTCGGTGAGAGATTTCACGCACGGGTAAGGGCACGCCATCGGAAATCGCAAGTCACCAATCGTCGTCAGCTTCCGTTCTTCGCTCGGGTTTTCTCCAAAAGGAAGATCTGTCGAACCACTGCTAAACCCTACAAGGTTCAACCTTTTATACCCCGAGAAAAGAAAGACCACGGCGTCGGCTATCCGCAAACCAGATTAAAACGGAAGCTACAGGTTTTTGTCAAAATTATATAGTTTTTCTGCTTTTCTTATTAAAATTATTATCTTTTCAATTTAATAAACTAATTTAAGCTTTTTCTGTATATTTCAGGTTTTTTGGACGCATTGGACAAAAACTTCAAGTACACGCCCAAGGTCACGGGCGTGACCATGGGCGTGTAGCCTGGGCGGTGTTCCAGACCTGTTTCCGCCACCATGGGTGCGTTCCGTGAAGAATTCGCCAAGTACACGCCCCAGGTCACGGGCGAGACCAAAGGCGTGACCCAATGTCACGGCTGCGACTCGCCGCAAGCATCCAGAATCAGCCTGCCACGTCAATTAAATTTACACGCCCCAGGTCACGGGCGTGACCAGGGGCGTGACTCAATGTCACGGGCGTGACTCATCCCGCGCCACTCCCTGCTTCTTCCCGCCGAAGATTCCCGCCAGCAGCACATTTTGAAGGTTACACGCCCTAGGTCACGGGCGTGACCTAGGGCGTGACGCGCCCGAATTGCCTGCATTAATTCCAGACTGCGCCCTTTCCGCTCTGAGATGATCGCGCGCCTTACACGCCCTTGGTCACGGGCGTGACCGAGGGCGTGTACCCAGAATTATCAGCTATAAAAAGCCAGCTCCAGCAGATGTTCAAAAAGAAGTTTTGGAGACGAATTCTTAGGTTTAGAACTTTCATTTCTTGTATTATTTTTATGTTTTAAGTAGTTCTTGCAATCATCTTTCTTTATGCAATTCGCATTTCCAATTAAATAGTTTGTAGCTTCCCTTTTCATAGTTTGTAATTTCTCCTATCAATAAAATAGTTTTTTTCTTATTCACTTATTTCTCATTCTTCTCCTTCTTAATTGTTTTATTTTCTTTTTGCAACCCAACTCTAAGTTTTAATTGATAAGATAATAGAGATTTTCTTGAAGTAAGGGTACTCAACTGTCCCGAGTATAATACGACCTTGGTTTTTATAACCTATACTACATTCGATACGGTACACTTGCCGTTATCGTTTGCAAGCATAGTTTTGTGTATCAAGTTTTTGGCGCCGTTGCCGGGGACACAGTTGATATTTCGAAAAAAGAAATTTTTATTAATTTTATCGTTCTCTTTCTTCTCCCCCTTCTCTTTAAATTTTTAAAAATCTTAAAAAGCGTAATCTAAATTTTCGGAAAGGATGCTTTGGGCTTGAATTCTCATCATAGCCTCTAGTACCTTGCGAGCCCTTCACCGGGTTGACCTTGGGAAGTCCGGGACTAATTTAACCCGCTTTTTGAAAAAAATTTATATAATAAAAATATTTTTTAAAATTCCATTCATTTGAGTAAAGGTTGTTTCCTTTTTATTTTTATTATGCAATCACTTGAATTGGCCGTAAAAGTTGCCGAGCTTCAAAGCCAAGTATATCTTTTGGAAGCGGCACAAAAATGCCAAAATTGCTGTTCTTATTGTAATGCGCCTCATCAAAGTGAGGAATGTTATTTACATTCATATGCTCAAAATAATTATTATGAAAATAAATTTTCTCAATATTATGCAAATAATTTTGACAATAATTATGATCATAATTTTTCCTCTTTTAATGAAAATAATTTTTCAAACTTTGACGAAAATAATTTTTCTAATTTTAATGAGAATAATTTTTCGAATTCTAATAATTTTTCTTCTAGCTCCGAAGTAGATTCTTCTTGGTGGCAAGGTCACCCGGATAATTTTCGGGGCGATGAAGATAAATCTTCAGATCCGAATTTTTGTTCTTCTTCTTTTGTACCACGGCGTCGACTATCCGCAAACCAGATTAAAAAGAAAGACCACGGCGTCAGCTTTTCTTATGAATATTTTTTTTTCACAGTTGGCCAATAATTTTTCATATATATTTTTTATACACCATTTTTTTCATAATAGCTCCGAATAAGAAGTTGTAATTTCCTTATTTTCACAATTGAACCCATTGCAACTTCTTATTCGGAGCTATTATGAAAAAAATGGGGTATAGAAAATATATATGAAAAATTATTGGCCAACTGTGAAAAAAAAAATATAAAAAAAGTATTCATAAGAAAAGCTGACGCCGTGGTCTTTCTTTTTAATCTGGTATACGGATAGCCGATGCCGTGGTACAAAAGAAGAAGAACAAAAATTCGGATCTGAAGATTTATCTTCATCGCCCCGAAAATTATCCGGGTGACCTTGCCACCAAGAAGAATCTACTTCGGAGCTAGAAGAAAAATTATTAGAATTCGAAAAATTATTCTCATTAAAATTAGAAAAATTATTTTCGTTAAAGTTTGAAAAATTATTTTCATTAAAAGAGGAAAAATTATGATCATAATTATTGTCAAAATTATTTGCATAATATTGAGAAAAATTATTTTCATAATAATTATTTTGAGCATATGAATGTAAATAACATTCCTCACTTTGATGAGGCGCATTACAATAAGAACAGCAATTTTGGCGTTTATTTGCCGCTTCCAAAAGATATACTTGGCTTTGAAGCTCGGCAACTTTTACGGCCAATTCAAGTGATTGCATAATAAAAATAAAAAGGAAACAACCTTTACTCAAATGAATGGAATTTTAAAAAATATTTTTATTATATAAATTTTTTTCAAAAAGCGGGTTAAATTAGTCCCGGACTTCCCAAGGTCAACCCGGTGAAGGGCTCGCAAGGTACTAGAGGCTATGATGGGAATTCAAGCCCAAAGCGTCCTTTCCGAGAATTTAGATTACGCTTTTTAAGATTTTTTAAAATTTAATGAGAAGGGGGAGAAGAAAGAGAACGATAAAATTAATAAAATTTTCTTTTTTCGAAATATCAACCGTGTCCCCGGCAACGGCGCCAAAAACTTGATACGCAAAACTATGCTTGCAAACGATAACGGCAAGTGTACCGTATCGAATGTAGTATAGGTTATAAAAACCAAGGTCGTATTAGACTCGGGGCGGTTGAGTACTCTTACTTCAAGAAAATCTCTATTATCTTATCAATTAAAACTTAGAGTTGGGTTGCAAAAAGAAAATAAAACAATGAAGAAGGAGAAGAATGAGAAATAAGTGAATAAGAAAAAAACTATTTTATTGATACGAGAAATTACAAACTATGAAAAGGGAAGCTACAAACTATTTAATTGAAAATGCGAATTGCATAAAGAAAGATGATTGCAAGAACTACTTAAAACATAAAAATAATACAAGAAATGAAAGTTCTAAACCTAAGAATTCGTCTCCAAAACTTCTTTTTGAACATCTGCTGGAGCTGGCTTTTTATAGCTGATAATTCTGGGTACACGCCCTCAGTCACAACCGTGACCAAGGGCGTGTAAGGCGCGCGATCATCTCGGAGCGGAAAGGGCGCAGTCTGGAATTAATGCAGGCAATTCGGGCGCGTCACGCGTGCTGCTGGCTGGAATCTTCGGCGGGAAGAAGCGGGGAGTGGCGCGGGATGAGTCACGCCCGTGACATTGAGTCACGCCCCTGGTCACGCACGTGACCTGGGGCATGTAAATTTAATTGACGTGGCAGGCAGATTCTGGATGCTTGCGGCGAGTCGCGGCCGTGACATTGTGCCACGCCCTTGGTCACGCCCGTGACCTGGGGCGTGTACTTGGCGAATTCTTCACGGAACGCACCCATGGTGGCGGAAACAGGTCTGGAACACCGCGCAGGTTACACGCCCATGGTTACGCCCGTGACCTTGGGCGTGTACTTGAAGTTTTTGTCCAATGCGTCCAAAAAACCTGAAATATACAGAAAAAGCTTAAGTTAGTTTATAAAATTGAAAAGATAATAATTTTAATAAGAAAAGCATAAAAACTATATAATTTCATATTAAAAAATATATTAAACTTATTTTAAAAGATGAGTACAAAAAGTACTCATCAGTTCAACCTTTTATACCCCGAGAAAAGAAAGACCACGACGTCGGCTATCCGCAAACCAGATTAAAACGGAAGCTACAGGTTTTTGTCGAAACAGAATTCGTCAATACCTATTCGACGGATTAGTCAAAACAATTCCAGCGAATTCGTCGATTCAGTATCGACGACCCCAGTCAGCCCGTGAGACGGTCTCAGCGGCTCGACCAGTCTTTCCGTCGAATCAATATTCGACGAATTCGTCGATACAATATCGACGGATTCTTCGACAACCTTATGACGAATTCATCGAAACAATTTCGACGAAATCTCCAAGGCTCAATTCGACAAGTTCCTATCAACGCATGTAATTGAGACAATCTCGACGACATTGTTTATGAGTCGATATTCACAATATTAACTCGAAAACTTCAAGACATGCTCCATACAATATTCATAATATCTAGGAGCAGTCTTCCCGTACTAATTGTATTCCATGTAGCCATAGGTTTGGTTCTCCACCCATATCCAATATGAGCAAGACCAACACAAACCACTCTCCAACTTCTCCGATACTCTTATGTGCGACCCTATAGGCTCATATCGCGTTGGCAGTAAGACTAATTGTTGATTCCTTCCGGATCACCAAAGAAACTCCAACATCAGCTGCCCGGTTAGCATGGCAGTCTCTTTGGCAACCACTGCATTGGATGCACATGCCAAGAGATGGTGGAAGTCCTTGATGAATTCCACTCATGCACACCGTGAGTGCACAGAGATTACTTCGGGGGAGTTTAGTGCCCTCTTTCTAGAGCACTTCGTGATGGTGACAGACAGGTACGAGTTGGAGGAGATTTATTTGAATCTCAGACAGGGGATCCAGTCCATGATAGAGTACCAGAGGGAGTTCTGCAACCTGGCCAGATTTGCGAGGATGCACACATTAGACGACAGAGGCTATACCAAGAGGTTCTACCGGGGACTAAGAGACCCACTGAGGCAGGCACTACTGTTCGTGGCTGATGGCAGTTTGGCCAAGATAATAGAGATGGCAAAGAAGCTGGACGCAGATCACTTGATGGTGCAGATTAGGGGAAGAGACCAGTGGATGGGATGCACTTTGAAGAGAGAAGCAGGAGACCGCAATGGGGCAGGATTATGAGGCAAAGGAGAGGTGGAGGACATCCTCATCCTAACTTCAGGCCAGAGCAGTAGCCTCCTGCAGTGCCAGTCCCTCCACCAGTATGGATCAGGAGCCACCGAGGCACGATGATAGAGGATTCCATCCAGTGGTATACTTCGGATGCCATCATCCAGGGCACATCAGAGCCAATTGCCCCCAGCTATTCCGTCCACCTCCTCTCTTTCCACTAGCCCCTCCAACACCAGCACATCAGGGCTGCGGCAGGGGACGATGTTGGGGTCAGAGACATCACGATAGAATCCCAAGGCTGGAGCATGTTTATGCTCTGGGTTTAGCTTAGGAGAGGAACCCCAAGGAGGTCATCACAGATACTTTAATGCTTTACATACAATTTACATAGTATCTTGCAAAGCCTTAGTTTATTGAAACTTATAACATGAACAACAAAACCACCCCATGTATAGTGTTTGTCTATGAAAAAGCTGCTTACTCCTTATTCGACAGGGGTGCTTCGCACCCGTTCATCTCAGAGGAGTTCATAGATGATCTAGACCAAGTTCAGCACTTCGAAGGCATCCACAGGAAGGTGCGTCTATCGGATGGGTCAGAGATAGAGTCGTGTGCCAAGTGCAACGTGGTGGAGATTGGGGGAAGTCATTTGAGGCACCGATGACACTTCTGAAGATGCCAGACTTCGACTTGATCCTGGGCATGAATTGGCTACACTAGAACCATGTGAGGATCGACTGCCATCAAAGAAGATTGTACTGAGGCATGAGGACTCTGAGGTGGTGATTGAAGGTATTAGACCTATCTCCCGACATTTATTGTCATCTATGCAGGATGTTAAAGCCCATCATCAGGGAGATGAGGCATACCTGGTCTGCTTTGGGTTGGTAGAGGTGGAGGCCTCCATGGTCGATATTCCGGTGGTTCGGGACTTTTCCGACATATTTCCGGAAAAGTTCCCCAGACTACACCCACGACGAGACGTGGACTTTCAGATTCAGCTAGTGTCGGGAGCCAGGCCTGTGTCTCGGGCTCCATTTTGGATGACACCCAAGGAGCTGGTTGAATTCCGCACGCAGCTCCAAGATATAGTGGAGTCAGGATTTATTAGGCCGAGTTCGTCACCATGGGGAGCTCCGGTGCTATTTCTAAAGAAGAAGGATGGGTTGCTCCAACTCTGTATAGATTATCGGGAGCTGAACCAGCTAATGGTGCATAATACTTATCTGCTACCAAGGATCGATGAATTATTCGATCAGCTTCAGGGAACCCACTGGTTCTCCAAGATTGACCTGAGATCAGGGTATCATCGACTGAGGATCCAGGAGGAGGATATATTGAAGATAGCGCTCAGCACGCGCTATGGACTCTATGAGTTCACGGTGATGCCTTTCAAGCTCACGAATGCTCCCTCCGCATTCATGAGTTTGATGAACCGTGTCTTCGAAGCCTATTTGGACATCTTCGTCATAGTCTTCATCGATGATATCTTGATCAAGTTAAGGGAGCACCAGATGTACGCCAAGTTTTTGAAGTGCCAGTTCTGGCTGCAGGAGGTAGCATTCTTAGGACACACTATCAGAGGAGCTGGATTAGCGGTAGACCCGACCAAGGTGCAAGCTATTAGGGATTGGCCACATCTGAAGTCAACATCTGATGTCCATAGTTTCCTCAGATTGGTGGGTTATTACCGCAAGTTCGTGCAAGGATTCTCGAAGGTCTCTCTCCCGCTTATATCTTTGACGAAGAAGGATGTCGCACTTACCTAGACACCTCAGTGCGAGGCAGCTTTCCAGGAGCTGAAAGACATGATCACCTCAACCCCAATCCTTTCCCTTCCATCTGGGAAGGAAGGATTCCAGATCTACATAAACACATCTTATAGGGGATGGGTACAATATTGATGCAGCACAGACACGTCATTGCGTATGCGTCGAGGCAGCTGAAGAAGCACCCAGTACATGATTTAGCGCTCGGTGCTGTGATCTTCGCCTTGAATATTTGGAGGCATTATCTTTATGGGGTTCATTGTGAGATCTTCTCAGATCATAAGAACCTCAAATATATAGAAACTCGGAAGGAACTGAACCTACGACAACGAAGGTGGTTAGAGTTCTTGTGCGATTATGAATACACCATGCATTATCATCTGGGGAAGTCAAACACGGTGGAGGATGCCTTGAGCAGGAGAGCCAACACATCTGGACTGGAGCCCCAATAGATGGTTATGGAGCGGGTGAAGATGTTAGAGGACATGGAGATCACATTGGTATCCAAGGTCGAGCATGAGATCTAGGAGGAGTACCTAGCTGCCTTCAGTATTACCTGTGACATTCGAGACTGCACCAGGACACAACAGAGACAAGATGCATCATTAGAGATAGTATTCAGAACCCTAGGAGGTGTCAACTTGGGAGACTACTCATTACGAGATGATCTCATTCATTTCTGGGGAAATATATACATACCCACAGGAGGTGGGATCTGGAAGGATATACCTAGGGAGGCACACTACACTCGGTATTCAGTGCACCCCGGGATTACCAAGATGACGACGGCCCTGCGTAAGACTATGTACTGGCCTAGGATGAAGAGGGAGGTTATATCTTGGGTGACACACTGCGAGACCTGCCAACGGGTGAAGGCCAAGTGCAAGAGCCCTGTAGGTTTACTATAGTCGTTACCAGTTCCAGAGTGGAAGTTCGAGGACATAGCCATGGACTTTGTGCATGGGCTACCGCAGTCCCACTCTGGGCACGATTCCATCTTGGTCATAGTGGACCGATTGACCAAGGTGACCAGAGTCATTCCAGTCCAGAAGGATGCTCTAGTTGATGTATTGGTGAGATTATTTGTGGAGCAGTTCATCAGGTACTGTTGGATCTGTAGGCGCCCTTAAAGGAGGGTGGGGGGGGGGGTGAATAAGGGTTTTAAAAACTTTTAATATATTTTGAATTACTTGGAATAATAAGAGATTAAAATAGTGCAAAACAAAGACAAATTAAGTGAAATAAAATAGAGGCATGATTTTATTAATACGAAATATAATATTACAAAACTTGACTTATTATAACGCTGGAAATCGAAGGCGAAGAATTAAATTGTCTTTTCATTTTCTATCCCGACCCGTATCCCCATGAACCGATGGCTTTAGCCTATCCTCCCCAGATACGGCCTCAAACCGCTCTAGTCAATCCTCCCCTGGATATGACCTTGAGCACCCCCTAGATATGCACCCTTGACCTAGTCGCCAACACGAGGCAAATTTCTATCCTAAGCCCTACCCAGAACTAGTCGCCAACACAAGGTGAATTCTCTAAACGGTTACAAAAGATATGAAATAAAATAGCAACCATAATATTAAGAACTCCCTCTAAGAAACTTCTGAAGTCATAGATGAGAGATCGCTATAGAATAAGCAATATTGAAGTGATCGCCCTTTGGATATAGCGTGACGAAGTCCTCCTTCAAAAACTCTCTAAGCTTTTGGTGGGAGATCAACTCTCGGCAGAATAAGGCTCTGGAATTTTGGTACTAGACCTCTCTCTAGGATGTGTGTAATAAATGAGAGAAGAGGAGTCTTTTTTATAGCCTGGGAGCTAGCGCCTGCGCTAGCACTACCGCTGGCACTATCCTGGATTAGGAAACATTCTTTGCGTGCGTATCTTCATTCCAAGGAAACCTTTCTAAATATCCTCTTGTGCTCCGCGCTACCGCCTACGCTATCCGCTACCGCCTGTCGCTATCACCTTTTATACTTGCCGCCTGAACTTGCCTAATCAGAGCTAGCGCCCGTGCTAGGTGCTACCGCCGGTGCTAGTGGGCACGTTGGAATTCTGGCTTCAAATTTGGGGGCAACATTCATATGTTATCCTTGAGTCATGTGACATTGTTTACTGCACACTTAAACACACAAGATCAAATACACATAGGATTTGTTATTCTCAAACCTAGGAGATGCAGAAGACCATGTTCCAACAAACTCCCCTTTTGATAATAACAAATCCATTAATGATAAATCAGAGCATTAATATATAAGCATGATGAAACCTACTTGTGTGTGTGAGTGTTATGAATTAGAATAAATGTTATTTTAGTATTTAGAATTGCTCCCCCTATGTGAATGCTCTCTCTATATGTAAGCTATATTCTTAATCTTTAATCATGTTAGTTTTCCAATTTGATAGCGTTTATTATTTATCATGTTAGATCTCCCCCTTTTATTATTAGCAAAAGTTGGTTAAGGTAGCAAGAGACATAGAAAGAGGTTATTTTTTGATAAAAGGGATAAGGCATGACCGAGATTTTTAGAGTAAATGAAATGATAAGGAGTTTTTAGGATAAGAATTTTCATAGAAATAAATCCGAGTTTTTAGCATAAAAATAATATTTATGTTTAGAGCAACCAATATTAATTTTACCGAGCAAGTCTGCCACTTGTTGAATGAAATGAATTTTAAGTTTCAAGTGATGATACATACAAACGAAAAGACTTTAAGTAAGCATTAAAGCGCAAGGTAAAAATTATATGGTAATGATGCGTAAGACTTATAGAAATACAAGAAACATCTTTTTGTAATCATGATAATTCATAAGAAGAGATATGAGTTTAAGTTCCAAAAAAGCAAGATGTTTTTGTAAATCATTATTCATTTAAAATTTGTAAGTTTGACAATAAAGTAACCAAGCATGAATGAAGGACATAAAAAAAACTACTACAATGTTATTTCAATTCACAAATTCAAGACATATCAAACATTGTAGAGAGCATGCTAGGTTATCTAGTGCATTTTATATATAAAGAGAGTATAAAATTAGCAATAAGATCCAATACTCATGAGAAGAAGTGTTTTGGAGGATAATGATGTGCACATAAGTGTATTTTGAAGAGAGTAAAAACGATTTAATCAAAAATACAAGACATATGTAGAGTAAAGTGCACAATAAACACAAATAATTTTACTTTCACACACTTCAATGCACAAAGAAAATGTACAACTACCATGATGCTTTGCACACACAATGATCATTAAGACCTATCAGGGTGCAAAGTAGTGCTTGGGGGATCACACACTTTATTTTTTAATATTGATTTTTTTTGTGATCCGGTGTACTTGTAGAATAAGTGGTGTAAAGAAAAAAAGCGTATGGTTTGCACAAGACACTTTACTATTCTTTCCAAGGTGCTCAACCTTACAATGCTCATTAAGACTTATCTGGAGGTTCAAGTAGTGCTTGGTGGAGTTATCTTTGTCAGTTTATTTCATGATTTTTTTTGTTTTGAACAAAGTACTCTGAATACACTTGTTTTGCAACCTAATTGAATTTTGAAAACACAACCACTTTTCTTAATATTAAGAGTGCAAATAAAAGTAGTGTAAGTAAGATACTTGTGCAAATTTAATTCATTGTACAGTTGCAATACACAAGCAAGCATTCTTAGATTAAAAGCATATGTAGACTTTGCCGAAATAAGTGAGTGAAGAAATATCATTATTAATCATAAAACATTTACTCATACTTAGAGGCATGTTAAGCTTGGTTCAACACAACACTTTTTCAATATAATTGATGCACATATGTTTGAATATATCAAAGCATGATAAAAACAATGTTCAAAGTAGTTTGAAAAGATAAATTTCAACATTGTAGACTGTCTAAATGATAGATTAAACCATGCTTGATATTCACAATAAAGTCCATACAATTTTTTTGTTTAAAAATTTGTATTTGATTATAGAAATAGAAATCAGACAAATAAACAAGGAAGGACGAGACAACAAATATTTTTTGTAATTTTGGCTTTTGCAATTTTGTATTTTAATTTTTCAAAAATCAATTAAAGGCAAAAATGCATAAAAAAGTAGTACATATACACGAACATATTTTTAGTGATTTTTCAAAATTTTAAGAACACGGAAACTTGGACACTCGAGCTAGCGCCGACGCTAGTGCTAGTGCGGGCGACAGTGAGCAAAATATTGAGATTTTGAAAATTTTGTTTTTTGATTTTGTTTAAGTTTCCCAAGAGTAGTTTCTTGCAGAAATTTCAGAATTTTTGGAGATATCTAGATAGTGCAAATTGCGTGAAACGTTAGCGATTTCTTATATGAATTTACAAAGTCAACATCGCATGAGATATATTTTCTTATGTCTTGATGTTGACTTTTCTAAGGCTTGTGTTTATCAAAATAATGTAACCTGAAAAAGATAGGAACTGTAAACACAAGATAACCTGTTTGAGTAAGTTAAATAGGCATGACTTAAATGATAATAGTATGAAATGATGTTCATGCAAAGAATAATTATGCCCTAGATAAAAATACCCAGACTATATGTCTCGTACTAAGTGACGGATGGGCATAAGGAGCTGCACACATGTCGTAGGTTGGGGTGTTACTCTCATATGCATACACTAGAGAACGCTCAACCTAGCACTATGTCCCCCCAGTGCCTCGCAAGGCCCCACTGAAACCCTCCCCGGTTAAGGACAATACATGACTTAGAGGTTAGGTCTCTAATGCATCCAACCCTACACCCCCGCTATTGGGAGACATACAACATTGGTATATGATCATGGACATACAAAGAAATTAGGTTTAAGAATGATTTATAAACTATGAGTTTATTTGAATTCTTAGAATGATAATGTATTCGATCAAGATGACTTTTGTGAGTTTTTTTTTTCAATCATGAAGATATATACTTTTCTAAAAGGTATATTTTCCGAGTCGGTGTGACCCGACGCAGATGAGGTCGCGATAGAGAGGGCGACCGTTGCGCAGCGGACCGAACCAACGGAGGTCGTCAAGACCAAAAAGAGAAGGCCCCGGGGGGCAGATCTCTTTGGACGAGTGAACCTTGGGTCCACTCGCCCAAGGCCCCGGGCGAGTGGACCCTTGGTCCACTCGCCCAAGGACCCGGGCGAGTGGACCCTTGGTCCAATCGCCCGAGTAGGGGGGGGGGGGGCGAGTGGACCTTGGGTCCACTCGCCCAAGGTGGGGGGAGAGTGGACCTAGGGTCCACTCGCCCCAAGCCCGTGGGCGAGTAGACCTATGGTCCACTCACACGGGCAGCTGGGCGAGTGGACCAAGGGTCCACTCGCCTGGTGGGTTGAGTGGACCGCAAGGTCCACTCGCCCAGTTAGGGTGGTGGACCTCGGTCCACTCATTCGACCCCCGACAAGGGGGGGAGTGGACGTCTCAAGCTCCACTCGCCCCCACCCCTCCTATTTCGGTCGTTCGGGTTGGTTGTTGGGCTGCAAATAGTAGATTTTTGGCTATCCATGGCCCAATTTTTGGGAAGTCTATAAATAGACCCCCATGGGCACCTTGGGAAGGGTTGTTGGTACCCCCCCCCCCCCTCCCTCGCATGTGAGCAAGCACTACCCATCCCCTCCCCCTGTCATTGAAGGTGGACGGTGAGGTGATCCTTAGTGCCCTCCAAGGTGCCTAAGCTCAGCATTGGCTTGGGAGGGGAAGTTCCTGGTGAGCTTCTGGGTATATGGTGGGACCTCCACACTGCAGCTTAAGGGGTCCATTTGTGGACTTAAGTGTTCTCCAAGGACAAGGTTCTTCAGTTCTTAGTGACTGGTCAAGGGTCTCGCTCAGGTCAAGTAAGGGTTAGCTGCATCCCCCTTGCGAACGTCGAGACCAGTTTTCTAGTTTCAACATTATGGTGTGGTGAGCATGGAAGCATCTAGTTTGGAAACTCTGAGCAAGTCTCATGGCTGGAAGCAATGAGCTGGGGGACTCACCCCCTATCAGCGAGTATGCGAAGAAGGGTGATTTTGACGAGTTCAGGAAGTCGATCCTGGAGCTCTTGCGGGTCGCACCCCGCCCCCCCCCCCCCCCCCCCCCCCCCCCCCCCCCCCCTCACGGCGAGTGCTCGACACAACCCGCACCCGTGCTGGCCTCGCAATCTCTGATGGAGGCGGAGCAAGCACATCGGCAAGGGAAGGAGCTGGCCATAGGGGAAGGCTAGGGTCTTCAAGCAAGAGTACTCTTCAACAGCTCTCCTGGGACCGGCTACCCCAGTAGGGAGGCAGAGAGAACGCCTTCGACTCGCCAGGGAGGATGGGGAAGTCCCTTCTGCGAGATGATCATCTCAGCTCCCATTCCAGATGGGTTCTGTGAAGACCCTATTTCTGGGCTTCCCAATTTATTCAAGGATCGACGCAGTTTCCAATAAAATGCCGCAGTTCAGAATCAAACGCAGATTCATAGTACAAAAATCATAAACACTTATTTATTTATACATTTGATTTATACAACGATTCATGAATAATACTGAATACAATATTCACAAGAGACATAATTCAAGAAATAAAATACTCACTACCGCCTTCCTTTTATCCTTTTCAGTTTCTTTGCCACGTTGCCCTTGTGACGCCATCCTCTGATTTCTAGGCCTGGGAAACCACTGAAATGGCACAGATTTTATGTGGGTTGCGTCACTAGCGATACGTAGCGATAACTTTAAAAAGGATTAACTAAAAGAAAAGGATTTAAAATCCATCAAAATCATGAAATCGAAATAAAGTTAACAAACTCTAAAATTTTTATAAATGCGATCATAAACCAGCTCATAACTCTAAATACCAAAATTAGTCCGAAATCAGCCTTTAAACAGTGACTGTCCAGCAAAATACAGCCAAACAACTCCTAAAACAGCCGATAAGATGAGTCTCCAAGGCTAGGAACATAGTCTGATAATTCAAGGAGTAACAACAACAAAAGACAGCAATTGTTAGCCTTTAAAACAGCCACAAGACAGACCAAAATGTCAGCCCAAAACAGTGAACTATTAACCTAAGATAGTGGACTGAAAGCAGAGAATTAATCCAAAATATTCAGCCCAAACTAAAGCATAGGAGTAATCCAAAACAGCATAAGGGCAGCAGTAAAAAAACGATGAAGGAGCAGAAATCTTACAGTGGGAGAAGGAGGAAGAAGGTGCTGCACAACCGATCCTTCCTGGATACGTAGAGGTTCAGCGAACTCCTTCCAAAAACTCCGAGGAAACTTCTGAAATCGCAGAGAAGAAGCGTAGAGGCAGCGGTAAGAACTCAAGGCCAGTGGTCGACAACCCTAAAACAGCGGCACAAGGAGCAGCAGCAGGTAAAAGTCGGCAAGCAGGAGACCAAAGTAGCAGGGAAGTAGCAGAGGAGAGAAGTAGGGCAGAGAAAGAAGAAGGAGAAGTCGAGAGAAAGGGGGAACTGGGGTCGGCAAAGCAGCAGCACGGAAGGACTGCGTAGGAAGCAAAGACAGGATGCGGAAATGAGCAGGGCTCGACGTGATTTTAAACAGCATACTAAGCGGTCCGACTGCCTATAGGAAGACAACAATTGAAGGCACCGCACAAGCCAAACCAGGTACCATCCTTTAGAGAAAAGCCAAGCCAGATGTCACCAATTAAGCCCCACAACACCATCAACAACTAAGGATCCCAGCAGTTCAATTACTAAACGCAGCCACAATTTATTCAGCCCACATATATTGTATTAATAGTAAATAACAAATGGCATAAAAATTAATAAAGCAACTCAACTCGTAAAAGGAAACAAAAATAAAACACGAAAGCGCTAAAATGCAAAATCATACTGCCTTGGATCATCATCGGGGAAATGAATAATTTGTACGCATTTTGAGTTTGTCACAGGTTCAGCGAGCCTGACATGTCTTACTACGCGGGGAAGGACGACCCTATTCCGCATCTTCAGTGGTTTGAAGACATGGCCTGATCAGGCAAATGTTGGATGCCTTTAAATGCAGTCTCTTCGCAGTTACGTTCAAGGGGAAGGCGAGAGACTGGTTCCACCAACTCCCAGTGGGAACCATCTATGGCTTCGAGGACCTGCGCCAAAGTTTCTTGCTAAGATTCTTCACTTCAAAGAAGAGGAGGAAGGGGGCAGAGGCCCTGTTCTTGGCTCGGCAAAGGCCAGGGGAGACGTCGGGGAGTTACGTGGATAGATTCCAGGAGGAAGTCCTCCTTGTCATTGAGGTGTTCGGGCATACCCTGCAGCTGGCTTTCACCCTCGGCTTACAACAGGGGCTGTTCAGGATGAGCTTGACTCGGGACCCACCCATGTCTTTCGAAGAGCTGATGGAGCACACTGCTCGAGAGATCAAGTGTGAGGCCACAAACCAGGAGTTCATGGCAAGGTTGGCCAAGGGTGGGAAGGAGGAGAAGAAAGAGCAAGAAGGGAAGAAGAAGGAGGAAGAGAGAAATCAGGGGGACCAGGGACTCTCCGTTGGGCAGGAACAAGGCTGGGAGTTTCAACTACCAGTCGCTCGACCGACCTAGAGGCCGCCAGGAGGACTCCCTCAAGGCCCAGGAAGAGGCCATTTCCAAGGGAGAGGAAACTTTCAGGGAGAACAAGGATGGTTCAACCCAGCAGGGTGGCAGCCGGACCCAAGGCCATTGCAACCCCAACCCCTGTAGACCATGACGATTGGCCGAAAAAGAGGAAATAAGAAGAGGGGTCGTGCAGGAAAGGAAGCAAGGATGATGGCATTGTCATACTGTGACTTCCATCAGCAGGAGAGCCACGCGATAGCCATATGCCCAGAGTTTCTTGGGGTACGGGAAGGGGGAAGAACCCCGACAGAGAGGAGACAACTCAACCTGGAAGGACCATGAGGAAGCTGAGGGGATGGGGGAAGTGATGAAAGAGACGGCCAAGGTGCATGTGGCCGAGTAAGCATAAGGAAGCGCATTGTAATGGTATGTAATATATTTAGAATGTATCAAAAGTAGTTAAAGATAGCATCTAGGTCGAGTCCTCGATTAGAGACCACTCGCCCGGGCTTGTTGATGCCGATCGCTGGGTGGCTCGTCGGGTAGATTCATTTTAGGTCAAATCCTCGATTAGAGACTACTCGCCCGGGATTGTTGATGTCGGTCGCTGGGTGGCTCGTCGGGTGGATTCGTTTCAGGTCGAGTTCTCGACTGGAGACCACTCGCCCGGGCTTATTGATGTCGGTCGCTGGGTGGCTCATCCGGTAGATTAATTTTAGGTCAAATCCTCGATTAGAGACTACTCGCCCGGGCTTGTTGATGTCGGTCGCTGGGTTGCTCATCGGGTAGATTCGTTCTAGGTCGAGTCCTCGATTAGAGACCACTCGCCCGGGCTTGTTGATGCTGGTCGCTGGGTGGCTCGTTGGGTAGATTCATTTTAGGTCAAATCCTCGATCAGAGACTACTCGCCCGGGCTTGTTGATGTCGGTCGCTGGGTGGATCATCGGGTAGATTCATTCTAGGTCGAGTCCTCGATTAGAGACCACTCGCACGGGATTGTTGATGTCGGTCGCTGGGTGACACATCGGGTAGATTCATTTTAGGTCAAATACTCGATCAGAGACTACTCGCCCGGGCTTGTTGATGTCAATCGCTGGGTGGCTCATCGGGTGGATTCATTTCAGGTCGAGTCCTCGACTGGAGACCACTCGCCCGGGCTTGTTGATGTCGGTCGCTGGGTGGCTCGTCGGGTAGATTCGTTTTAGGTCAAATCCTCGATTAGAGACTACTTGCCCGGGCTTGTTGATGCCGGTTGCTGGGTGGCTTGTCGGGTAGATTCATTCTAGGTCGAGTCCTCGATTAGAGACCACTCGCCCAGGCTTGTTGATGCCGGTCGCTGGGTGGCTCATCAGGTAGATTCATTTTAGGTCAAATCCTTGATTAGAGACTACTCGCCCGGGCTTGTTGATGTCGGTCGCTGGGTGGGTCGTCTGGTGGATTCGTTTTATGTCGAGTCCTCGACTGGAGCCCACTCACCCGGGCTTGTTGATGTCATTCGCTGGGTGGCTCGTCGGGTAGATTCGTTTTAGGTCGAGTCCTCGACTGGAGACCACTCGCCCGGGCTTGTTGATGCCGGTCATTGGGTGGCTCGTGATGCGCGTCGGCAAGTGCACCGGTCGCTGTCAAGTAATAATTGTGGAGAATAAATTCCCCGGATGTCGGTCTCTTGAGGAATGCAGGATGGGTGAACGAATCGCGCAGTGATTATTGTTACACAAGCGTTTCACAAACACAAAGAGGGGTTTTTGGTTGGTTTTCCTAATTTTAACAACAACAACAGAGGTGCGGGTCGAGAACACCGCTTCGCAAAGTGAGGTGGATGCAACGGCTGCGATGCCGTGCTTCGTGAGGCGGATGAAGTGAACTCAAGTGCGAAAGGGTGAGGGTCGCAAACACCTCTTCACAACCGTCGTTAGCTCTTGCTAACACAGAGCAAACACCTTGCGTGCGTGTGCGAGTGAGTGAGTGAGAACGGAATGAATCATGAGCAAACCATGGAGAAAAACAAAGAAATATTCATTTTCATCAAAGTAAATATTACAATATTCATCTAGTACATGGTTCAAAGAGTGCAATGAAGGGAAAGAAGAAAGAAATAACCGGCGGTGAAGACTAGCGGCCGTTCACGGCCGGAATGGTAGGTTGTCGGGCTACCTCCGGACTCGGACGGGCAATGCTTCCGGCGTAGAGAGCTGTCACAATCTCCCTACGTGCTCCGTCGTCTTCGACTCAAGGTCTCTTCTTCTTCTCACCGGGCGGAAAGCGAAAATGGTTGCTTGGAGGCTTGCGGACGATGGAGAACACTCACGGACGATGGAGGAAGGCTTGGAATGGATGGAGGAGGCTTCCCCTTGGGTTGAAGATGAAGTAGGGGCGTTCCAGGGCGGTGGTCGGCGGCGTACGGAACAGGAACCTCGCTCCCGGAATGATCGATCCGCCCTAAAATCGCAACAGGCGTTTAAATAGGCGCTGGATTGAATACTGCGCACGATCATTGGCGCACGACCAGTGGTCGTGCGCACTGGAATTCTGCGATCGTGCGCACTGCCTAGACAGAACCTGCAAGAGACGAAATTATAAAATACAATGTTCGCACGACCAGTGGCGCACGACCGGTGGTCGTGCGCACTGGAGTTGATGGTCGTGCGCACTACAGCAAACAGAACTCAGAAATTTAATGGTCAATGCGCACGAGCAGTGGCGCACGACCGATGGTCGTGCGCACTGGAGTCGATGGTCGTGCGCACTGCACCAGACAGAACTCGCGAAAAAGGGTTAAGTGCGCACGATTAGTGGCGCACGACCGGTGGTCGTGCGCACTAGAACAAGTGATCGTGCGCAGTGTTCCTGTGCAGAATTGCACCGGAAACACTTGCACGCCTCCAATTCCAGCACAAACACAGATCTAGCCACTGAAAGTGGCACTTAACAACATATGAATACTACTAAAGATAATACACACGAAAACACACCAAAGTGGGCCTAAATGTGCACCTAGCATGGGTTATCAAATATAGACTATAATAAGGCTAAAGTGCGGTGAATTTACTGAATAATGGCCCGGATGAGTCCATAAATGTGTATATGATCAGGACTCATCACACCCCCAGACTTAACTGTTTGCGCGTCCCGAGCAAACGAATCCGGTGGAATGTGAAAACGATAGCTAACATAGAGAATTACACAAGGGAGTACGGTGCGAAGTAACGTACGCATGCGAGTAGAAATTCTAGTAGAAGAAGATTCTAACTATGCTAACTAATTTACGTAAGTATTAAAGCGTAATTAAAGATTTAGTTATACTCAGTTGGTGAATTATGACGAATTTGGCGATCATGCCTGGTATGAAAGCGACGAGACACTGAGGCGGGTGTTGCAAAAGATCGGGGCTTAGGAATAACTCCGCTGAAATCCATCAACGTCGTGAACCATACGCTCGCCCGGTCACACTCTCTCCACAGCGCTAGCAAACTCGCAAATCAAATCAGTAGGACTTATAGGATTAAAACGAGGCTTAGGTTACGGTATGATATTCAAAGTTAAACACGATGGCTGCGCAACCCAAGTGAGCTATCGGAACGCTGCACCCCACAAAACCACAAACTACGCTCGTGTGATACACCCCCAGACTTATCATGAAAACCAGGTGTGCGCACGGCCTACTTCACAAACACCAACAGATTTTCTGTTTTTAGCTCGGGAGGATTTTTTTTTTTTTTTAAAATACTCTTTTTTTTTTCTTTTACATATTTCACTTCTTTTGTGTAACCCCCGGTTGGTTCAAAATCAGCGGATGGACATTATTTTCCCATCATAACACAACGATTCCACACTCCACACAAGTTTAGAATTATGAGCGCAGTTAAAAACGTTTTGGTTGCGGGAGTAGGATAGGCTCCAGGCTTTGGTGGATGAAGAGGAGCTGAAAATAGGAATGGTAGGCACAACATGGGCTTGCAAAGGTGAATGAAATGGACATGGCATAACAAAGCTCAAACTAGCCAAAGGGTGGCCTACATCATGTTTGACTCAATGAGTAGCTCTCACCCATGCTTCGAGAGTCGCTTGGGGCAAGTTCTTAGCCCACGAGAAAGATAAACCTTCCTCCCGACTCGAGCAACACACGACTAGCAATCGTACACACACAATACCGGGTTATCGTCAATTTCATACAAATTCACCATTTGAGTATACTAAATCTAAATTTACGCAGAAATACTCAATATAAATTAGATGCATAAAGAAAATCTAGTTCTACTCAAATTCTACCATAACATGCGACGTGACTAGTACACTACATGAGTCGACATCGCACTCCAAATAATAATTCCTATGTTAACAAACTATTTCACATTCCAACCAAACTAATTTAAACGGAACAACACAAAAAGACAAGCACGCACTCAAGTGGGTGAAGTGGTGTGTAAGGAATGCAACAATGATAATGATAATGAAAAATAAAAAGCAACCTTCTAGTATGCAATGCAGCTCGTGCACAGTGGATAATAACAACCGCTCCCCCAGACTTAAGCTAAACACGATATCTAGAAATTTGAAGCTGAAAGAGGGGAGGAAGTGTTACCCAATGCTCAGAAATGAGCATACCAGACGATTGGCGTTTACGATCAAGAATAGTCCGCAGCATCCGCCATCGAACATGAAACCTGCAAGCACAAACTCAAGGCAACAAAAGCAAATACAAAAGCTGAACTAAAAAAAAAGAAATACGAAAACGGAAATCTGGGTTGTCTCCCAGTAGCGCTTTCATTTAACGTCCTTAAGCTGGACCAAATACCTGTATTAACAGTGTTTATAAAGAGTGCAGGAATTAAAAAGAAATACTCAAAAATAGTTCATCACAGCAAATAAAACACACATCAACTAAAAGCGCTCTTATGGTGCGCTTCTCCCGTAGCACGTAGGCGGGAGGTGAAGGCTTTAGGGCCAGCACTGGTATTACCCAATGCTCCCCTAACCTCCGCCACCTTGCCACGGAGAGCAGCAGCACGAGCGTCACGCAGAAGTTTTTCCTTTTTAAGTTTGGTGACAGTTGGAGACTGCCACCGCTGAGAGTTCTCAGATTTTTCTGCCTTAGAATCAGGTGGCGTCACTTCCGGCATCGTGGTGACTACCGGATCGGCCCACGAGATGGAGCGCTTACATAGTTTATTACATGATTCATCACACGGAGATAAATAAATATCATCCCTAACTATATTCAAGTCAACGTTTCCCGAACTGTCGTCTTCCTCCATCTCGGAGTCGAACTCTTTCCGGAAGTCGACCTCTTCTTCCTCATCCGATTGGAACTCTTCCATTCCTCCTTCACCTGTTTCTTGAACATGTATCTTTCCTGCACCGCTCAGAAATTCATCAGAAATAACGAGAGGGGGCGGAGCGAATATTTCAGTTGTGGCTTCAGGGCAAGTAGGTTGCTGCACCACATTGGTTAGGGAAATGCACCCCGTAGCAAAATCAAGGGTAGCACCGCTCTCTTTCAAGAACGACACCCCCAAGATAGGAATGGACTGGTTTTCTTGCGGGCCTAGAACCTGAAAATCAGCTACTACAGTTGTCCCCTCAACCGTTACCTCCACATTCTTTACTTCCCCCTCAGATTGGATAATCGTGCCATTAGCGAGAATCAGCGATTTCCTTTCCTCCGTGTTCATCTCCAGCTGTAACTTCGCAACATCTTGCAGTGCAATAACGTTGCGGGAGGAACCGGAATCGCATAAAGCCTTGGTTTCAACCTTATTGATGGAGCACGAGATTACCAGCTCACTCGGTTTGGCATCTACCGCATCTCCCAGACTTTTCCCTTGATCAATAGGGTTCTTTTCCGTGTTGCTGGGAAGGGTTCCCTGCGAACGCTCGGTTAGCGCTTGAGCCAATTGGCCCAATTGCGTCTCCAAGTTTCGCATAGATGCGGTTTGATTTACCATGTTTGAATTAGCTGCAAGCAGGAATTTCTCCATCATCTCTTCTAAATTACTTTTCTTTTGGGTGGGGGGTGCTTGGTTATAATCCGGGTGCGGCGGCCTCGGTTGGCTCCCGGAGGCGTAAGCATCATTTTGATGCTGCCCCGGTGACCATCGTTGGCCGGGCGTGTTGGGATTCCAAGAGAAGTTTGGATGACTTCTCGCTCCCGGATTATAGGCGTTATTGTAAGGCGCCCCCTTGGGTTGATTTCCAACATAGTTCACAGATTCATTTAAGGTCAAGTGTGCGAAATCACCTGCCATGTGGTTCCCCGAACATTCATAAGCATGATGGCCTCCGCCTCCACATCCTTCACAAGTAATGATAGCAGCAGGCGCAGATGGAGTGGGGAGTGAGTCGACCATGAAAAGACCTCGGCCGCTTCTCGGGGCATTTCTCCCTGCAGTCCAGAACGTACTGTGGGAGGCAGTGTCACGCAAAATCCGAAGGGCTTCGTCCGGAGTGTGGTTCATCAGGGTACCACCCGCTGCGGCATCGATCATTGCCCTGTAGTGGGGTTCGATTGCAAAGTAGAATAACTCGACCACATTCCATGGCTGGAGCTCATGGCCAGGACAACGGCGAAGGAGCTCGTTAAGGCGCTCCCATGCTTCAGCAAGGGTCTCTTGGTCCAGTTGACGAAATGTGGCGATCTCCCGCCGCAAGCTCACGATCTTGTCCACAGGATGGAATTTAGCGAGGAACTTGGATGCAAGGGCATCCCAAGTTGCAGCAGTCCCGGGCGGAATGGAGTGAAGCCACACTTTTGCCTTGTCCCGGAGAGAGAAGGGGAACAGTCTCAGCTTGACTGTGTCATCAGCAATCCCGGCATAGCGGAAGGTTCCGCAGATATCAGAAAATTCTGCCAGATGCAGATGCGGGTCTTCGCTAGCCAGCCCTGAAAACTGAGCATTGTTGCGGATAATGTTTAAGATCGCTGGCTTGATCTCAAACTGATTATTCATGATGTTGGGCCCAAACCCCGGGTACACACTCCCAGCAGTGGGGGTGGTGTAGTCTCTCATCGTGCGGGGTCGAGGCCTCGCTGCCTCCTGCTCGTCGCCAGGCAGATGTTTCTCCTCGTTGGGCACTCTCGCATCATCATCGTTCAGGTTTACTTGATCACCCATGGCCGCTTGTACGGCTGCAGCGCGCCTTCGCGCGCGAGCAGTCCGTTCGATTTCTCGGTCAAACGGTGCGAGTTCACCGACGGTCTGTCTCTGCATACACTGTCAGAAACAGAAGAAAACAAGGAAGTTCAAAGACAACAGCTCGTATAACGAAAATCACTACACAAGACGATACACGTCTGCATTCCCCGGCAACGGCGCCAAAAACTTGATGCGTGTCGGCAAGTGCACCGGTCGCTGTCAAGTAATAATTGTGGAGAATAAATTCCCCGGATGTCGGTCTCTTGAGGAATGCAGGATGGGTGAACGAATCGCGCAGTGATTATTGTTACACAAGCGTTTCACAAACACAAAGAGGGGTTTTTGGTTGGTTTTCCTAATTTTAACAATAACAACAGAGGTGCGGGTCGAGAACACCGCTTCGCAAAGTGAGGTGGATGCAACGGCTGCGATGCCGTGCTTCGTGAGGCGGATGAAGTGAATTCAAGTGCGAAAGGGTGAGGGTCGCAAACACCTCTTCACAACCGTCGTTAGCTCTTGCTAACACAGAGCAAACACCTTGCGTGCGTGTGCGAGTGAGTGAGTGAGAACGGAATGAATCATGAGCAAACCATGGAGAAAAACAAAGAAATATTCATTTTCATCAAAGTAAATATTACAATATTCATCTAGTACATGGTTCAAAGAGTGCAATGAAGGGAAAGAAGAAAGAAATAACCGGCGGTGAAGACTAGCGGCCGTTCACGGCCGGAATGGTAGGTTGTCGGGCTACCTCCGGACTCGGACGGGCAATGCTTCCGGCGTAGAGAGCTGTCACAATCTCCCTACGTGCTCCGTCGTCTTCGACTCAAGGTCTCTTCTTCTTCTCACCGGGCGGAAAGCGAAAATGGTTGCTTGGAGGCTTGCGGACGATGGAGAACACTCACGGACGATGGAGGAAGGCTTGGAATGGATGGAGGAGGCTTCCCCTTGGGTTGAAGATGAAGTAGGGGCGTTCCAGGGCGGTGGTCGGCGGCGTACGGAACAGGAACCTCGCTCCCGGAATGATCGATCCGCCCTAAAATCGCAACAGGCGTTTAAATAGGCGCTGGATTGAATACTGCGCACGATCATTGGCGCACGACCAGTGGTCGTGCGCACTGGAATTCTGCGATCGTGCGCACTGCCTGGACAGAACCTGCAAGAGACGAAATTATAAAATACAATGTTCGCACGACCAGTGGCGCACGACCGGTGGTCGTGCGCACTGGAGTTGATGGTCGTGCGCACTACAGCAAACAGAACTCAAAAATTTAATGGTCAATGCGCACGAGCAGTGGCGCACGACCGATGGTCATGCGCACTGGAGTCGATGGTCGTGCGCACTGCACCAGACAGAACTCGCGAAAAAGGGTTAAGTGCGCACGATTAGTGGCGCACGACCGGTGGTCGTGCGCACTAGAACAAGTGATCGTGCGCAGTGTTCCTGTGCAGAATTGCACCGGAAACACTTGCACGCCTCCAATTCCAGCACAAACACAGATCTAGCCACTGAAAGTGGCACTTAACAACATATGAATACTACTAAAGATAATACACACGAAAAAACCACCAAAGTGGGCCTAAATGTGCACCTAGCATGGGTTATCAAATATAGACTATAATAAGGCTAAAGTGCGGTGAATTTACTGAATAATGGCCCGGATGAGTCCATAAATGTGTATATGATCAGGACTCATCAGCTCGCCGGGTAGATTCATTTTAGGTCGAGTCCTCGACTGGAGACCACTCGCTCGGGCTTGTTGATGCCGATCGCTGGGTGGCTCATCGGGTAGATTCATTTTAGGTCGAGTCCTCGACTGGAGACCACTCGCCCGGGCTTGTTGATGCTGGTCGCTGGGTGGCTCGTTAGGTAGATTTGTTTTAGGTCGAGTCCTCAACTGGAGACCACTCACCCGGGCTTGTTGATGTCGATCGTTGGGTGTCTCATTAGGTAGATTCGTTTTAGGTCGAGTCCTCGACTGGAGACCACTCGCCCGAGCTTGTTGATGCTGGTCGCGGTGTGGATCTTAGGGTAGATTCGTTTGGGTTGGTAAGGCTCCAAGAATAGAAGTCGGTCCGAGGATGTGTTGAGTTCCTCCAACCGCAGGTGAGCTCGGCTCCCTGTTAGGTGTTGAGTTCCTCCACCTCCAGGTGAGCTCGGCTCCCTGTTAGGTGTTGAGTTCCTCCACCTCCAGGTGAGCTTGGCTCCCTGTTAGGTGTTGAGTTCCTCCACCTCCAGGTGAGCTCGGCTCCCTATTAGGTGTTGAGTTCCTCCACCTCCAGGTGAGCTCGGCTCCCTATTAGGTGTTGAGTTCCTCCACCTCCAGGTGAGCTCGGCTCCCTATTAGGTTTGGAGTTTCCTCCACCTCCAAGTGAGCTCAGCTCCCTGTTAGGTGTTGAGTTCCTCCACCTCTAGGTGAGCTCGGCTCCCTGTTAGGTGTTGAGTTCCTCCACCTCCAGGTGAGCTCGGCTCCCTGTTAGGTGTTGAGTTCCTCCACCTCCAGGTGAGCTCGGCTCCCTGTTAGTTGTCGAGTTTCCTCCACCTCCAGGTGAGCTCGGCTCCATGTTAGGTGTTGAGTTCCTCCACCTCCAGGTGAGCTCGGCTCCCTGGCAGGTGTGGGGTTTCCGCCTCCCACCTCAGGTCGAGATCGGCTCGACTAGAGGTGTTGAGTTTTTCTCCACCTAAAGTCAAGTTAAATTTGACCTAAGGTGTTGAGCTTTCTCCACCTCCAACTGAGCTCGGCTCACAGGAGGGTTGTTAAGTGGAGAAAGGTTTGCCTTCCGCCTCAAGTCAGGTTCAACTGATAAACTCAGTATGAGCATCCCGTTGGTAGGGCCCTTCGTGGATTCCTCTAGGGTCCCACTTACTCGTCAAATAGGTGGGTTGTACTTTCTTTTCGAGCTTAAGGGGGCTCGAAAAGAGCAGGGATTGTGTACAACCCTCATCAGGCTCGACGCTGATGAGGTCACTATAGAGAGGGCGACCGTTGCGCAGTGGACCGAACCAACGGAGGTCGTCAAGACCAAAAAGAGAAGGCCCGGGGGGGCAGATCTCCTTGGGCGAGTGAAACTTGGGTCCACTCGCCCAAGTCCCCGGGCGAGTGGACCCTTGGTCCACTCGCCCGAGTGGGGGGGTGCAAGTGGACCTTGGGTCCACTCGCCCAAGGTGGGGGGGGGGGGATTGGACCTAGGGTCCACTCGTCCCAAGCCTGTGGGCGAGTAGACCTATGGTCCACTCGCCCGGGCAGCTGGGCGAGTGGACCAAGGGTCCACTCGCCCGATGGGTTGAGTGGACCGCAAGGTCCACTCGCCTAGTCAGGAGGGTGGACCTCGATCCACTCATTCGACCCCCGACAAGGGGGGGAGTGGACGTATCAAGCTCCACTCGCCACCCCCTCCTATTTCGGTCGTTCGGGTTGGTTGTTGGGCTGCAGATAGTAGATTTTTGGCTATCCGTAGCCCAATTTTTGGGAAGTCTATAAATATATCCCCATGGGCACCTTGGGAAGGGTTGTTGGTACCCCCCTCCCTCGCGTGTGAGCAAGCACTACCCTTCACCTCCCCCTGTCATTGAAGGTGGACGGTGAGGTGATCCTTAGTGCCCTCCAAGGTGCCCAGGCTCAGCATTGGCTTGGGAGGGGATGTTCCTGGTGAGCTTCCGGGTATGTGGTGGGACCTCCACGCTGCAGCTTAATGGGTCCATTTGTGGACTTAGGTGTTCTCCAAGGAGAAGATTCTTCGGTTCTTAATGGCTGGTCAAGGGTCTCGCTCAGGTCAAGTACGGGTTAGCTGCATCCCCCTTGCGAACGTCGAGACCAGTTTTTTGGTTTCAACAAAGATAATGATAGTTTTTCTTTTTCGATTATTGCAAGAGTGCGCATGAGTCTATAATTAATTTGATCTTTGCTAGACTTTAGTTGGACTTAGCAATTGAAAGTGGATCTTAGACTTCCCAAGGTCTACCCTGTGAGGGGTTCGCACCGATACTAGGAGATGTGATGGGGTGACATCCCAAATCTTCCTTTCTCAAGATATTTAAGTATTATTGGTTGCTACCCAAACGAAATATTTAAAATTTATAGACTCAAAATTTTTCGAAAGAGAAGAATGAAGTTAATGATTTTATTAATTTAGATAAATATCTTATAACAAATTTAGAGTTTGATTTATGTGGATAATATAAGATATTTATTGGCAATGAATATAAGAAAGATAGATAGGTCATCAGAATAAAATATGACATTGAATTTTGATTTATTTGATTTATAAACTTATTAAGCTTTAAGAGGTAAAATCATATTTCCAATAATATATAAGATGACCATGACAAAATAGCTTAACAAGAAAACAAAAAGAAAATAAAGAGACATTAAAGCATATCTTGAAGTAGAAATTTGTATATTTCATTGTGAAAAGATTCTACTTCATGCATTTGTTGATACCTAATAAATAAGAGATTTAGGTATCCAAAGGGGACCAAGTGTGGTGGTTTCTTTGGGTACCCAAATATAACGTGTAGGTTTGTGGTTAGATAGTGATGAATGGGTCCTATCATGTAAAGTTAATGTTTCATTTTTAATTTTAGGTCTTCATTCAAACCTTGGTTTAATGTTATTCTTATGCATCAAATTTCCATTGTGATTAACTTGAATATTTGGATGAAAATGATTTTTGAATTTATTATTTAAAGGAAATTTATTTGCATTTAATTTTATGTTGCAAGAACAATTATGTTGTAAATGATAATGATGATAGGGATTTGGAATTTCATTTACAAGCTTTTGTTGTTTTTTATTTCTTATATTCTGCTTAAATAGATTATGAAAATTCATATTTAACTTGCCTTTGGAATTTTCTTGATATTTTGAATTTACGTATTGAGAATTTTTCTTTATAATTTCCTTAAGCAAGTTAACTTTATTTTCCAATTCATAATTTTTAACTTTGAAATTATGTCTAGCTTTATTATAAGCAATAGTTCTATTCTTAAGAGTGGAAACAATATAGTAAATTTGAGTTTGATAGTTATTTCTAAATTTCTCAAATGTTTCATCCATCTCCTTGATTTCAATTTTATAATTTTAACATCTAGCACAATCACTTTTCAAAGTTGAATTTTCTAAAGACAATTTTTTATTATGTTCTTTTACAAAAAGAAATTCCTTTTCAAGTTCCTTGTATTTTTCTTTTAAATCATTCAATTCTATACAAGGTGTAATATTGTCTTTTAAAGAGACATGGGTAAAACTAGACGAATTAGAATATGATTCTACATTAATTTTTACTTTTAAACCTTTATTTTCTAAGCAAAATTTCTCATTAGCGATTTTCAATTTCTTCATTTTATGTTTAGCACTTTATAGTAGATGTAATGCGTAAATGGAATTTGTCACAAAAAGAGAAGAATTTGATTTCCTTACATTGCTATCAGAAGAGGCAAGATTTGAACAAATAGTTCCTTTGAAATCTTTTTGGCATTCCTCTTCCATAGATAAAATTTCTTCTTTTCCACTTGATGTGCACTCCATTGATCCATCATGAGAGGAGCT
This sequence comes from Dactylorhiza incarnata, assembly GCA_033032865.1. Taxonomy (NCBI): domain Eukaryota; kingdom Viridiplantae; phylum Streptophyta; class Magnoliopsida; order Asparagales; family Orchidaceae; genus Dactylorhiza; species Dactylorhiza incarnata. The sequence continues at coordinate 3,399,538 of JAWHQI010000067.1, forward strand.
TTCTTGACCATTTGTGCAAGATTGCACATTCTCCACTTCTAGCATTTGTTCCATACCTGTGAGAGGAAAATCATACATTTCTTTAAGAAATTTCCATACTTTGTATGCACTAGAAAAGCAATATATTAATTTGAAAATTTCTTGACATAAAGTACAAAATATACTATTCAAAGCCTTTGCATTTAGGTGACATTCTTTTTTATTTGTTTCATCCGCTGGTCTTATTATTGCTATATTCCATGCTTCGATATCTAAAGTTTTAATAAAATTTTCCATTAAAAATTTCCATCCTTTATAATTTCTCCCTTCGAATAAAGGTGGTGCAAGAGATTTTTCTTCTTCATAAAAATTTCCCCTACTAATAAAAGCGAGATCATGAGATACCATTATTCCTGGTTGTTAGATTATTTGGAATAAAACCACTCTGATACCACTTGTTGGATCTGTAGGCACCCTTAGAGGGGGTGAATAAGGGTTTTAAAAACTTTTAATATATTTTGAATTACTTGGAATAATAAGAGATTGAAATAGTGCAAAACAAAGACAAATTAAGTGAAATAAACTAGAGGCATGATTTTATTAATATGAAATATAAGATTACAAAACCTGACTTCTTATAACGCTAGAAATCGAAGGCGGAGAATTAAAATGTCTTTTCGTTTTCTATCCCGACTTGTATCCCCACGAACCGGTGGCTTTAGTCTATCCTCCCCTGATACGGACTCAAGCCGCTCTAGTCAATCCTCCCCAGATATGGCCTCGAGCACCCCCTAGATCTATACCCTAGACCTAGTCGCCAACACGAGGTGAATTTCTGCCCTAAGTCATACCCAGACCTAGTCGCCAACACGAGGCGAATTCTCTAAACGGTTACAAAAGATATGAAATAAAAAGGTAACCACAATATTAAAAAACCCCTCGAAGAAACTTCTGAAATCGGAGATGAGAGATCACTGTAGAATAAGCAAGGTTGAAGTGATCACCCTTTAGATATAGCGCGATGAAGTCCTCCTTCAGAAACCCTCTAAGATTTTGGTGGGAGATCAACTATCGGCAGAAAAAGGTTCTGGTATTTTGTTACTAGACCTCTCTTTAGGATGTGTGTTAGAAACGAGAGAAGAGGAGTCATTTTTATAGCCTTGGAGCTAGCGTCTGCGCTAGCACTACCGCTTGCGCTAGCACTACCATCAGCACTATCTTGGATTAGGAAACATTCTCTGCATGCGTATCTTCATTCCAAGGAAACCTTTCTAAAAATCCTCTTGTGCTCCGCGCTATCGCCTGGCGCTATCATCTTCTATACTTGCTGCCTGAACTTTCCTAATCAGAGCTAGCGCCCGCATTAGGTGCTACCGCCGGCGCTAGTGGGCATGTTCAAATTCTGACTTTAAATTTGGGGGCAACCTTCATATGTTATCCTTGAGTCATGTGGCATTGTTTCCTGCACACTTAAACACACAAGTTCAAATACACACAGGATTTGTTATTCTCAAACCTAGGAGATGTGGAAGACCATGTTCCAATAGGTACCATGGCGTGACTAAGATGATTGATTCAGATAGAGATGGTCGCTTCACTTCGAGGGAGTGGAGGGCAGTGTAATCATACATAGTATCTCGACTTACCTTCAGCACTGCCTTCCATCCGCAGACCGATGGCTAGACAGAGCGCACTAATAGGACGATGGAGGAATTACTGCATTTGTGCATTCTAGATACGGGGAAACCCTGGGAGAGGTTGTTACCACTGATAGAGTTTTCCTACAATAATATCCATCAGCGAGAATTGGGATGGCACCGTATGAGGACCTTTTACTGGAGGAAGTGTCGAACATCATTTTCTTGGGTCCACTATGAGAATCCAAGGGCACTTAGATCAGAGTATATAGATGATACAGATACTTTAGTATGGATGATCTGTGACCGGATGCTGGAGGCTCAGAGCCAGCAGACCAAGTACTACGATGCGTGGCATCGGAAGGTGGAGTTCTAGGTAGGAGACAGAGTTTTTTTGAAGATATGATCGATGCATGGTGTCTCGCTGGTGCGAGGACAGAAGAAGCTCATCCCTCGATTTAAGGGGCCTTATATGATCCTAGAGCGGATCGTCCCCTTAGCATATATGCTGGAGCTTCCACTGGAGTTGGCGAACATGCACGACACCTTCCACGTTTGCTCACTTCGGAGTGCCCTACTTCAGCCAGTGCAACATGTTACGACTATAGCAAGCCCGGTAGCTTCCGATAGATCAGTCCGTCAGGAGCCCATCCGTATCGATGATACGGTTGTCCTAGTTCTGCGAAGGAAGAAGGTTCCCCTCGTCAAGGTGTTGTGGTCCAATCATGGGTGAGAGGGGCACACATGAGAACCAAGGGTACTCATGCAACAACAGTACTCAGATCTTTTCACCTCAGGTACAATCTAAACACCTCTAAAAATTTTCACTTTACATAGAATCTCGTAGACCCGAACTTAAATTTTGAGGATGAAATTATTATTTTTGTTTATTGGGATTTGTAATATCACCAATCCTACTAGACCCCATGATGGTGTTAGGGCATAACATGAGGAGAAAAGGGTGAGTAGAAGCAAGGAGATGACCTTAGGGTTCAACAAGTTGGGGTGAACTCACATAGTGCTCACAAGTGAGCACAAGACAACTTAGGTCAAATTAGACAAATTTGACTCACAATTACTAATTGACATCACCAATACATTCCTAACCCTAATAGAGACTCACTTGACCAAGTGACCCAACAATTGGTCAACCAAATAGGTCAAATTGACCAAAGTCAAACTTAGGTCAACATAGCCCTATTAAACACAATTAGACTCAATTGACCCCAATACATCAAATGGACTTCACCTAGATCCTCCTAAACACTAAGGGAGGTCATTAGGTCAATAATCACTAATTGGATCCACTCAATTTCAAGGAATTGCCAAAGTCAACTCTTAGTCAACATAACCCAAATCAACCCAATATGAGATCAATTGACCCTCAATTGGCCAAATTGACTTCACCCCAAACCTCTAAGCCCATTAGGGATCTATTGGACACAAAATACCCATCAAGTGGTCAACCAATCCATCCAATTTGACCAAAGTCAAACTTAAGGTAATTTGGGTCAAACTCACAGCATATGGACAAATTAACTCAATTGGAGCCACACCATGGTCCAATGGACTTTGGGTAAGGTAATATGACTCACGGCTATCAAATGTGACTTATCCCCCCCACAAATTTGACCAAGTAAACCAAAAGTCAACCATGGTCAACATAAGGCTTAAAGGAAGAAATCAAAATACCAAATGAAATCCAAGTGGACCAAGGCCCCACCCTATGCCTAAATAGTAGGGCACACACCTATTGGCACCCCACCTCTAAATTTGGGAGGGAAAGTGACCATGGGCGCAAAATGGACATTTTCCCCAAAGAGCTTAAGGGGAGAAAAGCATTTTTTGAGTAATGAAGCTTCCATGGCGCTTAGCTTTTTGCCCAAGCCTATAGTCGGCCCCCTCAGTCCATGAACAGACTTTTCAGGGCATGGTAGCTGCTGAGCAGCAAAGGGGAGGTTGTACAACCCATGTCCAAAACACCCTACTTCCCATCCTCTCTATACAGCCATCACCACCCTCAATTGATCCCTCCATCATCTTTAGAGGGATCTAAGGAGCCGAGACAACCACTGAGAAGAGAGACATTGGTGGAGAATTGACAAATCGGGAAAGCTCGCCAAAGAAGGAGAAATCCATGGCAACCCGTCGGAACACCAGCCGCCGAGCCACAGTTGAGATCGGTTTCTCCTCCTCTCCCTCTGTGCTAGCTCTCTAGTTCATTAGGCAGAAAAATCGGGCTCGATTGAGCCACGATCTATGTGAGATGGGTGAGAAATTTCGAGCATTTTCTCCTTGCTCGGGTTCACTGGAGAGGCAGTTTCCGGCCGGCTTCTCGCCGCCAAACGACAGCCACCACCTCAACGAAGGTGGTGGTGGTGGTGGTCGGCCGTGGTCGTGTTCGGTTGGCCGGGAAATTGATTTGGAAGTTAGCCTAGGACGGGGAAATCATGTCCCTTGGCTGGAGGAAGGAGACGAAATCACATCCTTCCATTCCCACGGCTGATGGTTACCAACAAACCACATTATATTAAATGAAATAACTGTCACACATTTATCAGATAGTTACTCCCCAAAATTAGACCACTTAAAAGAACTTTTAGGCAAAAGTACCTGAGATAACTTTTGTATCCCTTGAGGTCTACTGTCTATAGTGCTTTGAATCACCAAGTTTGGTTACATACAGCTCCTTGTAGGGCCATTCTCCTGAGGTGTCCTAAAGGGGGACCAATCATTATTCTGTAGATCTAACTCACATAGAATATTGGATTGGCCTAATATTTTGAACACATGAGTATACACCATATATACACCATCTGCACAAAAATTAGATTTTTTGGACAACATTTTTCTAAGGTTTTGTGATAAATATGATTTTTCATATTATTGAAATAAATATGGTTAAATAATATCAAAATGGCCCAAATCTTGGGTGGATTGTATGTTAGGACATAAGTAGTCACATGTATAAATTTGAGGTCATTTGGACCAATGTAGAACAATATACACTCATATAAGTGAAGGATGTGTATGGAATGGTGGTGTGCATATAGCACCTTTGGGTATTTTATGAATTTATCACAAATGACTTGTTGTATGCTCATGATATTTTGGCAATACACATTATAATGGAGGGTACACTTCTAGAAAAGTTTGGATTTTTGGAATGAAAATCCTAAGTATTTAGTTAATAATATTAATATCACATAAGTGTATTAATCAAATGAAATTAACCAAATGACTTAGGATAAATCTGATTTCCTTCCACATTATGTTTTATAGTAATATACACCTCTGTAAATTTTATTGGGATTTTTGGAGTTGATTCCCCTAGTTATTTGAGCATAATTTATTTTGTCACATAAGTGTATAAATGGAATAAACATAATCTAATATCTTTAAAAAGGCCAATTTTCTTTCACATGATGCATTATGTCGAAATATATCTTTGAGAATTTTTGTAGGATTTTTGGAAATCATTCATCTTGTAAATTACCACAAATTCTATTTATCACACTTATGCATTAATGAAATTTATATGGTTAATATCATCTGGAAAATTCTGAAATTTTTTCTATACTATTTTTGGATCATTATAAAATTATGGTAAATTTTGTAAAAAAATTAAATCAGTTATTTTGGTACTTACTGTGTAATATGTCCAATTGACCTAAATATTTAATTATTTAAATAGTGGGCATAAATACTATGGAAAATTCATAAATTCGGTCATTCATGATTTTTCAACATTACATTCCACTGCAAAATTATTGGGAGCACTTTGACTTTTGAAAGTAGTACTTCATGTGTAAAGTAGGTGTACATTATCTTTAAAGATTTTTTTTCATCGCCAAAATATTTAGGAAAATTATGAATTTCTGATCATTTCTTAATTTAGTCATGATTAAATTATGGTAAAAAAGTTAGGGCATTTGGCCAAGTCATAGTGAAGTTCACATCATAGAGATCAATCTAGTTCAATTCTAGTGCTGGTCTACGATTAGCAAAAACTCGAGATAATGTTTAGACTAGCCAGAGTACATAGAAATTGAATGAAATCTGGAACACATAGATAGAGCACTTATAACATCAGTTCCTATAAGTTGTAGCCTTATTGGAGGACTTCATTCATATAGTGGTTAGTAAACTAGAACTGCATCTCATATAGGTCGTTGTCTAGCCCTAAAGAGCTCTAAGTCATACTTAAGTAATGTTAGAGCAACCATGAGAATAACCCTGACAATGGGTAGTTACCAAATAAAGTAAATATTCTGAGAAAGGAAGGTCTAGGAGGTCACCCCAGAATACTTTCTAGTACCGCTGCGAGCCCTTCACCGGGTAGACCTCGGGAAGTACAGAATTCACCGTAAACCGCTACGATCAACTAAATAACAAGCAAGAGTAACCTTCAATAAGGAAAGTTGAGAAAGGTAAACCAAATCCTATTATAGAGGACAGAAGGGTTCAGGAGTAGTTGATCCCATGAGCTGGAGGCTCGGATGGTGTGGTAACCTTGCATGTGCATAAATTAGTTGCGGGTCTTCGGTACTTGTCCAGTTGTCACACTGATGGCAGTATGATGACTTTGGCAGGGTGTGGTGAGTTAGAGGGCCAGTATATTACTTTACTGCAGTCTGGAGGACAATCCCTAGTAACTCACCCCCGACTATAAAAGACTGGCGGGTTGTCAGCAATAGTATGCAAGAGCTCACGGAAGTGCACCTAGGACATGTACAACAACATACGTAAGGTCTAGGTCTGGTAGTGTGTATACCTACCTAGAAGTGGAGTGTCCGATCCACTATTTCTGTTGCCATGACGGAAGTACCTGAGAGGCTTGATACCTCCGAAAAGCGGGAACAAAAAATCTATGTGTGCAGAGTCATGTGAGTGAGTTGCACTGTATGAACATAACGTAACATAACATATATACATACTATAGGCATATGCACTTGCAGATCCTTATCATATAAATTAGTATGTGCTCATTTATATGATAAGTTATAATTCCGGAAATCTTAACTTATAAGTTTGTATGAGCATTCATATAAGTTAAGGTACTCTAGTTGATAGCGTAGTAGTTTACTCATTACTTTTACTTGCGCTGCATTTACTTATTGTTGCTCACTTAGTACTTATTGTTGTTGTTCTTATTGCTCAATTATTCATATATGCTGCTAGTATACTTCATGTCACATGCTCTTTCTTTTACCCCTTATGTCCTCTGCTTCATCCTCCCTCTCGGTACTTAGGATTCGTGGGGGGAGGCGAGGACAAAATTGGCTTAGTCTTTTTGACTAACGGTCGGATGTGGCCGTAACACCAAGAGATCGAGGAGTGGGAGTTGTAGTACGTCAGGCAGGACGAGATGGCAGACCCTGAGGAGCAGATGTTGTGCATCACTACTACCACACGTCGACAGGGTGTGTTGAGAGTATTTTGACTAGCTTTTGCATTATGTAGTGTGAGAGAGTGTGTTGTTCTTTTACTTTTGGATTTGTATCGGGCTTAAGACCTTGCACTCTTCATTTTGTTCTCATTGTGGACTATTCACATTATATATATGGTTGTGGACTTGTCATTTTGTTAGTAACTCTTTCTTGCAACATTGACATGTGATATGATCAAACTAGCCGACAGAATCGGCATTGAGCGATGACAGCTAACCCGTGAGTTAGAGTCACCGTAAGATGACGGTACTGGGCATAAGGTCCGGGAACTCTCAAGTAAGGAGGAGGGGGATCTTATATAGGGTGGTTACTGAATAGGTGACCACCAAAACCTTTTCCTATACACAATTTCGGGCGGTTACACCACAACTAAATGCTCAGACAATAATATACAATCAGTCAGCAACACTAAGCGGTTACCCCAAGCGTAACCACCCATACTTATCAACCACATGGACTCCATCTTATACTTTGATCTTTAACAACCTCGAGCGGTTATATATCTGTTAACCACTTGGACTCCAACAAGCAGCACCCTCGTGCGGTTACACCATGAGTAACTTCCCATCTTTCATTTTGTGTTATAACACACCCCCTCAAGCTGGAGCATATATATCAACCATTCCTAGATTGACATAAATGTCTGAAAAAGATGAAGAGACTGGTTTCATAAAGCTATCAATTAACGCACTTTTAGAAGAGACGAACAAAATACATATCTGCTTCTTCAAAACTTCTTCTCCGACAAAGTGGCAGTCAACTTCGATATGTTTTGTTTATTCATGGAAGACTAGATTCTTCAATATATAAATAATTATTTTATTATCAAAAATATGGGCAAAGAATAATTGTAGATTTCTCCCAAGTAGTCCATCAGAAGTACTTGTAACCACTTTAACTCACACATGGTTTTAGTCATACTTCTATACTCAGCTTTAGCACTTGACCTGGACACTGTGCGTGTTTCTTGCTTTTCCAGGTGACGAGGATTCACACAAAGAATTTGCAAAATTTTGAGGTGGATCTACGATCTCCTTTGTCATCTGTATAGCTTGCATCAGAATACACTTCTACCCCGCAGATTGTTATTTTGTTGAACTAATAGGCCTTCGCCCGAATACCCCTTGATATATTCTAATATTTTAAAAATTATCTTCAGATGGCACTCTTTGGGAACTTGCATGAACTGACTTACCTTTCCAGCAATATAGCAGATATCAGGTCTTGTTACAGTGAGGTAAATGAGTTTACCAACTAGATGTCTATATTGAGTAGCATCTGGAAAGAGATGAAACATCTCACTTCAAAGTTTGTTCTCTCCTACAACCATAAGACATCGAGTAGGTTTTTGCACCAATTAGACTAGTTTCATTAAGAAGATCGATTGTATACATGCATTGGGAGAGAACAACAATGTTGCGCCTTCTTACAATTTTGATGTTTAGAAAGTACTTTGGAGAACCCATGTCCTTGGTGACAAAGTGGTTGTGCAGATGTTTCTTTGTCACTGCTATTCCAGATGAATCATCTCCAGTGAGAAGTATGTCATCAACATATATAACAAGAATAATCAATCTGTGAGTGGTCTTCCATATAAAAAGAGAATGATATGCAGAACCTCTAGAAAACCCAATGGTAGAGATGACCTGATTGAATTTGTCAAACCATGCACAAGACTTTATTTGAGGGCATAGATAGTCTTCCTGAGCTTGCATACTTAAGACCCCCTGAGCAACATAACCAAGAGGTTGTTCCATGTAGACTTCTTCTTGCGAGTCCCTATAAGGGAAGACATTCTTAACATTCAATTGATATATTGACCAATCCTTGTTGACAGCGAAAGAGAAAGGTACCATAAACCCAAATAGTACCGATGAGGGCAATATGAGAGAACGTGTCTAAGTGAACCCTTTAGCAACCAAATGAGCCTTGAATCTATCCACTATGACATCAGGGAAATATTTGACGGAGAAGACCCAACGACACCTAACAACATTAGCTCTAGGAGAGGAAGTGACAAGAGTTCAAGTACCCCCTAAACATCAAAGTGGATATTTCCACATCCATAGCGGACTTCCAGCATGGTAACGCAAGAGCTTCATGATAAGTAGTTGGGATTATGGTGGTAGAGATGGCGAGAGCAAAATCCCTGCAAGAAGGGAAAAATTGTGCATACGATACTACCTCATTAATGGAATGTTGAGTGCATGATTAGACCCCTTTGTGGAGTGCAATTGGAACAACAAGATCCGAGATATTTTTTTGTCAGATCCTTCTAAAGAGTAGAGATTTGGCCTGAGAACTAGTTGTGGAAGTCCCAGAATAGATGTAGGGAATCGTGGAATATGAGAAGGTGATGGTCATGGCGGTGGGTGAGCATGAACGATGGGAAACAAGGAATTAGAGGTATGAGGATCTTTTTGGGTGATAGGTGTAGAGTTGGTGAAGAAGTATGGAGTTGACTCAAAAAAGGGAACATCAGCTGAAACAAATTTTCATTTGAAAAGAGGGTCATAACACTGATATCCCTTATAAATTGGGAAGTACCCGATGAAGATACACTTGATAGGGTTTTGTTGCGACCAGACGCAGGAGAATGAATGAAGGCAGTACACCTAGACACCCGAGGGATAAGAGAGAATGGAGCAGCGTCAGGATACAAGATAGATAATAGAGTCTTCCCTTGAAGGATGGTAGAGGGAAGGCGATTGATAAGAAAATAAGAAGCGAGGATAGTATCCCCCAATATGAGCAGGGCACATTCATCTGGCAGAGAAGAGTCCGCGCAACATCCAGGAGGTGATGATTTTTTTATTTTTGCAACTCCATTTTATTGGGAAGTATACACACAACTAGTCTGATGAATAATAGCATTAGACATGCAAAAAGAAGATAATTGGTTACTCACATACTCTTTGGTATTATCAATGCAAATAACTTTTAAAGAAGCATCAAACTATGTTAAAATCTCATTATAAAAAGTAGAAAATACAGTAACAGTTCAGAGCATTCTTTAAGAAGATACACCCGGGTACAATGAGATAAGTCATCAATAAAAGTTACAAAATATAAACTACCTCTACCAACAGACTTAGTAGGACAAAGATCTCAGATGTTCGAGTGAACAAGGTCAAAGAGACAAACCGAACTTCTATATAGTTTGGGAGGATAGGAAGAGCAATGATGCTTGACAAATTCTCAAGCCTCACAATCTAAGGTGGAGGCCTTCATCTTAAAAGAAGGCAGGAGCAGATGTAACAGACGTAGCGGAGGATGTAACATCCCAATTTTTATTGGGTCACTAAGACCTTAGATGACCCAATAAAAGCAGCTTGATCACCTACAAGGTACCCTAGAAGCTAGGAGATGACTCAAAATGGTATATTGAGCAAATGATCTCCAAATAAACTTCAGTCAGTTGCATTGGACTCGTATAGTTAATACGAGTGTAACAGAACTCTTTTTGTTCCGATCTGAGGTCATTTAGAGAAAATGACTATTTTGAGTAACCTTGCGCGTCGTGACGATGCCGAATTAGTATATTGAGCACATAAGCTCTGAATCGACTTCTGTTAGTTGTATTGGACTCGTATAGTCAATACGAGTGCAACAAAACTCGTTTTGTTCTGATCCGAGATCATTTAGAGAAAATGGCTCTTTTGAGTAATATTGCGCGTCGCAACGATGCCGAATTAGTATATTGAGCAAATGAACTCTGAATCAACTTTCGCTAGTTACATTGGACTCGTATAGTAAATATGAGTGCAATTGAACTTATTTCGTTCTGATTCAAGGTCATTTAGAGAAAATATCTACTTTGAGTAACATTGCACGTCGTAACAATGTCGAACTAGTATTTTGAGCAAATGAGCTCCAAATCGACTTTTGTTAGTTGCAGTGGACTCGTATAGTCAATACGAGTGCAAAGGAACTCGTTTCATTCCGATTCTAGATCATTTAGATAAAATGACTATTTTGAGTAATATTGTGCGTCGCAACGATGTTGAATTAATATATTGAGCAGATAAGCTTATAATCGACTTCCGTCAGTTGTGGAGGACTCGTATAGTCAATACGGGTGCAATGAAACTCATTTCATTCCGATCTGATGTAATTAAGAGAAAATGACTACTTTGAGTAACGATGTGCATCGCAATGATGACGAACTAGTATATTGAGCAAACGAGCTCTGAATCGACTTCCGTTAGTTGTAGTGGACTCGTATAAGCAATACGAGTACAACGGAACTCGTTTCGCTCTGAGGTATTTAGTGAAAATAATTATTTTGACCAAAGTTGCGTGTCGCACCGACCCTGAAATGTAAATTAAATGAGCTCAGAAATAATCTCTGTCAGTTGCATTGGACTCGTATGATCTATATGAGTGAATCAGAATTTGTTTCGCCCAATTCTGACATCGTCTAACCAGTTTGACCAAAATGGGTCCCGTCAAGTTAAGTGGTGCATCGAAAAATGTTCACGCACCAATATCACTCTAACACAACAACATTGGCTCGTCACTCGATAACTTGGAACGACATTGACTTTGACCCACATTGGGGACCCACCCTAGGTTGACTATGGTCAAACCTCTTTAAAATAGAATTTTGATTAAAAACCCCTCCACCACTTCCCAAGCTCAAGACCAACCAAGCCACCATGGGCTCAACCTTAACCTTAAATGGGATCTAAAATCAAATCCAAGTTGGGCCCACTAGCCAAGTCTTGGATCAAGCTAAGCCTACTCTTTCTCTCTCTCCACATGGCATAAAACCTTAGCATAGGCCCTCATTGGAGGTACAAATCTCCACTTAAAGGTTGTCACATCACCTCTCAACCCACCAGGGTTGGGTTAACCCAAACCCAAACCCCCTCTTAGGTTGTCTTGGTCGAGAAGGAAGAGAGGAGGGACCAGGGGCTCTCCCCTCCCTCTATATAAGATTCCCCTCACCCACCTCAGTCTTCATCCCTCTGCCCAACTCTAACGAACCAGCCACCACCCAATCAGCACCTCAACTCGCCAGAAAATTTGAGTTCAGCCACCACCACCTCTCCACCTTCATGGCAGATCAGTCAGAGAGCTCCCGGAGGGCCCCAACCAAGATGGAACCTACTCCTCTCTAAAAGATTATATAGGCATATGATCTAATTCACCTAGAGGGGGTGAATAGGTCTTTTGTTTTTTACTTGATTGATATGGACAGTTAAAATTATTCTAAGCAAGTAAACAAGCACACCCAGAAAATACACAAGTGTTTATAGTGGTTCCCCAAGACAGTGTGTCTATGGGTAGTCCACTTTCCCCCGTCACCCCTCTAACAGTGTGTTAGACAGGGCCAACTCCTCCAAACTCAGCTCCAAGAGCTTACAACACAGATCCCTCAGGATCTCTCAGGTTTTCCCAAATCCTACCTCAGGCACAACAACCCTACCTCAGATCTCACAGATCCTACCTCAGAGAAATCCACCTCCTACAGCTCAGACCACCTCCTGGTCCTACCTCAGATCACATAGATCCTACCTCAGAGGAATCCACCTCTTACAACTCAGACCACCTGCTGGTCCTACAATCTAAGGCCAAATGGCCCTACAAACTCAGAACCCAAAGGCTCCTACAGATAATATAATGAGGTTTACAGTATGAAGGAAGAAAAGATCAAGCCTGTTCTTCTTCTTTTCAGCTGCTGTTGCAGACATGAATCAGGGAGGAGTGGTACAGCTCCAATCTTGATTCTACTTAATCAGCACTTCAGATGAAGGACTGGATCTACTTGATCTATCTTGAGATGAATCAAGATGAGCTATCTCTTCCTTGCAGCCTTGTGTTAGCACAGTTCTTGGCCGCCGACAATGGAACAGTTTGCTTCCGCTTCTTTTCGTGCTCGAGAGAAAGATTGATCGCAGAAGTGCTTTCCTCAACCCTAATTTATCCCTTTAATACATCCCCAATCTTCAACGGCTCTCAGCCATCCTTCTGACTGATATGGGAGTGAATGGTAGACCCCACACTGCCTTTCTGCAGTTTGCGCCAAGGGCAGAACCCGCCATGTCACGTTTGAACTGTCTCAGCGGTTGAGCTGAGATGGCTTCCTCTTCTAAGCGGATTTCGTCGATCTGTAGAGAAGTTTCTGCGTTCGACGAACAACATTCTGCGTTCGACGAACTTCATTCTTCGTTCGACTAACATGCCAAGTCTCAGCGCTTGCTTCTATCCCGTCTCTGCATTCGACGAACTGAGTTCTGCGTTTTATGAACACGCCAAGTCTCAGCACTTGCTTTTGTTCTGTCTCTGCATTCGATGAACTGACTTCTGCGTTCGACGAACTTCATTCTTCGTTTGACGAACCCGCCAAGTCTCAGCGTTCGACGAACTGCATTCTGCGTTCGACGAACACGCCAAATCTTTTTCAACTGCATGCTGCTTCTATCCCGTCTCAGCGGATCCGCTGAGACAGACAGCCGTCTCAGCGGTTTCTTCTATCTGCAGCTCATCTTGTCCAGAAGCCTTCTCAGCATCTCCTGACCTCGTCTCAGCGGTTCAGCTGAGACAAATCTTCATCTCTTAGGAGATGATTTCTCCTAATCTAAGGGCATGATTGGCCCTTTATCTTGAGTTACCTGAGCCTGTACATCTTTGAAAATTTTGGCTTTATCAAATACATCTTGTACTTTGCATTGTGAGTGATGCCTCTTCAAATCAAAGGAATATTGAGGGCAATATTCCCAACAATCTCCCCCTATTTGAAGAAGGCAGAAGATTCCCAATGCTAAGGTACATAGCCAACAAAGACCTATCATGAAAATGATCTATATAGCATTCATGATAGCATTGCTTTTAGAAGATAAGATTGTTTAAGCATTCTATTAAAACTCATGATTGTTTATATTAAGCTTTGACTAACTCAGAGAACAATCCTTGTACTCAAAGCTGACTCTGAGTTGGTATTAGCATTGGCCATCTCCCCCTTTCTGATTTCTTCAACTATTTTTCCCTCTAGAGATTGGGAGGCAGCAGCTACATACCGTGAGAGGGTTTAGAAAGCATTTTCCAAAACCCCCTTTAGGTCATCCTTCATCTTCTCTGAATCTCTTAGCATTGGCCATCTCCCCCTCAACCTGAGCAGGAACTTGCTCCCCCTCAATGTGAGTATTAGTATTGTTCTTATTTTTGTAAGTATAAATTTAAACTTATGTCATAATGCTGAGTTCGTCGAACTCAAAGTCGATATTCGTCGAACTCACGAAAGAGTTCGTTGAACTCAGGAAAGAGTTCGTCGAACTCAGGAAAGAGTTCGTCGAACTCAGGAAAGAGTTCGTCGAACCCAGATATTTTCCAGCTGATCCCTTAGTCTGCTTTAGTTTGTTTTGGATACTTATCTACTGAGACAGCTTGTCTATCTCAGCTAATCAGCTGAGATGGGTCTCACCCTGAATTCAAAGTATTTAACATTTTAGGGAGATTATTTACCCTATCATGTGCACTATGCCTACTATAAAGTTGATCAATTCAAATTTCAATTTTATCGTAACAGTACATATTGTGAGAGATGAGAACATAAGCATTTTAACAGTGGGTATAGATTCATAAGTGAACTTATTCTAAATTCAACATTCCAAAGTCAATTTTGAAAGAATTGAACTTGGCCTCATCCAGTGGCTTGGCGAAGATATCAGCTACTTGATTGTCAGTGGGGACATATTCAAGTTTGATATCTTCACACTCTACATGCTCTCTAATAAAATGGTACCTAATTTCTATGTGCTTGATCCTGCTATGGGAAACAAGATTTTTGGCAATAGAAATAACAATGGATGAGTCACACAGCAGGGGAGATTGACTAACCTTGATGTTGTAATCCTCCAATTAATGTTGGGTCCACAGAAGTTTAGCACAACAGCTGCCTGCAACAAAGTACTCTGACTCAACTATGGATATGGCCACACTAGTTTGCTTTTTGCTGCTCCAAGAGATCAGCCTCCTCCCTAGGAATTGACAAGTGCCACTTGTGCTTTTCCTGTCTTCTTTGCACCCTGCAAAATCTTCATCTGAATAGCCTATCAGTTCAAAGTCATTGTTCCTAGGGTACCAAAGGCCAAGATTTTGGCTGCCCTTGAGGTATCTCAAGATACTCTTGACAGAGGTGTAGTGAGATTCCTTAGGACAAGCCTGAAACCTAGCACAAACACATGTAGAATACATAATGTCTAGCCTACTAGCAGTCAAGTACAACAAGGATCCAATGATACATCTGTACATGGATTCATCAAAGGCCTTCCCCTTTTCATCCTTATCTAGTGATACATTTGATCCCATGGGTGTTCTCATGGTGGAGGCTGACTCCATCCCAAATTTCTTGATGAGCTCCTTGGTGTACTTTGTAACACCTCCCCTGTAATGACCATATAATATGGGTCCGGCCGGGACCCCACAGCATACAACCGCCACAGCTTTAGTATTAGAAGATGATATTAACTACCCAATCTCATAACTCAGACAACACAGCGGAAACAAACTAAGCCACAGAGATTGTCCATACTACAAAGGAGTCCAACTGGCCTTAAGGCCTTACAAAATAATGTCCAAAACATCAAACATTCCATAATAAAAGACATCCCAACAAAAGGGGAAAGATAGTTTTTCCCTAAACTACCTCGGCATGCAAGCCGGATATAACAAAGTACGAAGAAAGTGATGCAGGAAATCAACTAAGCACTTCGTGAGGCTTTAGGCCTTTTTGGCCGGCGCGCTGGGTCCAGCCTGCGATTCGTGCCCTGCAACCAAATCACAAAGAGTGGTAAACGAGGGTCAGCTATGGCTGACCACAAGCGGTGTAACAACATCCCTCCTCCCGGCCGTCCTAGCGGACCCCGGGGAACTACTTCACCCTGCAAGTCAGCACTTCGTATGCAAATGTACATAAAGGAAAGCGACATAAATACTGGTATGAGTGTCACAAGCATCATCCACGTTTCTATGTTGAGCAGGTAATAAAAGGGGCCTAACAATGCAAAATGAGTGCAAGCCCGGGTTTCACCCAAGGCGCCCTAAAGCATATGAATCTAACACATCATCATACATCACCAACACAAGGGTACTCATTACTTCCCCACAAGGGCATCAAAACCTAAGGCCAAGCGCTCTCGCTGAGACCCACCTCGCCTGGCCCACCATGCCATCGGGCTTGTCTGACAGCTCACACGCTCGGGCCGCCAACAACGCACCAAGACCGATTCTAAGAATTCTGGCCAATCAAAACGTCCCAAGGCCCTGGGCTTACTCTCGGGAAAATGTCCACCGATTGCCTCGCCTGGCGACCGTCAACGGACTCAACCGTAGCACAGACATTCTCGTCAGTCAACAATCGAAGGGACTAATCTTGCCGGGACACTCTCCACACGTGAATCTCAGTCTTCACGGGATAGCCAGCCGACCACAAAGACCAATCGCGCCTTCGCACAACACTAGGCATCACAAGCCCCATAATCCGCACAATATTTCTCCGCCCTAAACCCAACATTCGTTACCACACAAAGCTACAAGGGCATCACAACGACGAGTTCGCCGTAATCGGATTTCTAACAAAACCCCTAAAATGTGCGTAAATCAACATCACCGGATCGGACCAACGGCCACAAATCCGGCTTCACCCACAATGCCTAATCCGCTAGCAGAGCGGATCTCTAGTGCAAAACATGCCGGGGATGGACACAATCAACCCGGTAGTTTCTCTTGAACCAAGGCGACCCGGATCCCTCTCACTCGACGGATCCGGTGCCAAAATGCAGAAAAAGAAGAGATGCCAAACACGCATCCTAAAGACCGGGAGGAGAAATGTCGTTACCTTTTGAGATCTCCTCCTAGCCATGAGAAGCTTGCGAACAAACGGTGGAGAAGAAGCGCCTTGATGCCCTCTACGCACTGCCGGTCTCGGATCGGCGAACGGAGCTCCGAAGCTCCGGCAATGGCGGATTCCCCTTCTTCTTCCTCCTTGCCTCCTCCTCCTTTCTCCAACCTAAGAGAGAGAAAGCCTTGGAAATAATGAGGGTTTAACTCCTCTACCAAGCCCTAAACCCCCCCAGCCATCCATCGCAGCCGTTGGATCAAATTCCAATAGATTTGGACGGACCGATCTCCTTCTCCGCTCAAAATTGCGGAGCAGAATAAACAGGGCGCACGATCACATGCGCACGGTCACTGGTCGTGCGCGAAGAGGACACTGGTCGTGCGCACTGTTCGAGACAGAACTCCGAATCCTTGCGACTAACGCACGATCATATGCGCACGGTCACTGGTCGTGCGCGAAGAGGACACTGGTCGTGCGCACTGTTCGAGACAGAACTCTGAATCCTTGCGACTAACGCACGATCATATGCGCACGGTCACTGGTCGTGCGCGAAGAGGACACTGGTCGTGCGCGAAGAGGACACTGGTATGGAATTCCTAGCCTATCCCGAGCGCACCACTACCACCCCGCCTACCTCGCTGAACTACGATTTTTTTTGGGGTGTTACAACTCCACCCCCCTTAAAAGAATTTCGTCCTCGAAATTTCAGAATTTAAACAGGAAATTCATAACGCGTACCTGGAGCGAAAAGTTCCGGGAAATCCTCCCGCATCGCTTGCTCACGCTCCCAAGAGAATTCGTCTCGCCCGCAGTTGTCCCATCGCACCTTTACAAGTTTGACTTGCTTGTTACGCAACTGCCGGACTTCTGAATCCTCCACGCACACCGGGCGAACCCTCGCCCCCAAGTTCTCCATCACCGGCACCGCCGCCGCTTCGACCACGACACTCGGCTCTACCAAAGCTTTCCTCAGCACGGAGACATGGAAAACATCATGTAATCCACTCAGCTCTGCGGACAACGCCAAACGGTAGGCTGCTTCGCCTATACGCTCTGTAACCTCGAACGGACCCAAATATCTCGGACTCAACTTCTTGAGTCGCCGCACCCGCGAAACACCCTTGAACGGCTTGATCTTCAAGTAGACCATGTCGCCCACTACAAACTCCACATTTCTGTGGCGCGCATTAAAATACTTCGCTTGTCGATCCTGAGCAACCTTCATGCGCTCCTGAATTGTCCGCACAATCTCGCAAGCATCTTCCACCGCTTGCTTTCCCAAAAGCTTAGTGTCTCCCACCTCTGCCCAAGACATCGACGTTCGACACTTCCTTCCATACAAAGCTTCGTATGGCGCCATCTTGATACTCGCCTGGAAGCTATTATTATAGGCGAACTCCACCATGAAAAGGTGGTCCTCCCAACCTTTGCCAAAGTCGAGAGCACACATCCTCAACATGTCTTCCAACGTACGGTTCGTTCGCTCCGTCTGACCATCGGTCTGCGGATGGAACGCGGTGCTAAACTTGAGCTTCGTGCCTAGACTTTTCTGCACTAATCTCCAGTCCTTCGATGTGAATCGCCCATCGCGATCACTAACGATGCTCTTCGGAATCCCGTGCAACCGCACAATGTTTCGAACATAAAGCTCCACGAGCTTTTCCACGCCATCACTCTTCTGATTCGGAATGAAGTGGGCCACCTTCGTCAGGCGATCCACTATCACCCAAATCGCATCGTTACCCTGCTGCGATCGAGGCAAACCATGCACAAAATCCATAGAGATGTCATCAAATTTCCATTCGGGGATGGGGAGAGGCTTCAAGAACCCGCCGGGCCTTTGGCACTCAGCCTTCACCAAGGCACAAGTCTGACATCGGCTCACGTACTCGGCTACATCCCGCTTCATCCCAGGCCACCAAAAAGATTTCTTCAAATCCGCGTACATCTTTGTACTTCCTGGATGAACGGAGTACTTCGTAAAGTGAGCTTCAAACATCAACTCCTCGCGAAGCTTGCCGAAGCGCGGAACACAGATCCTTCCGTCTCTCCTCAGAATTCCACCAACCATCTCCAAAGCAGTGCCTTCGCTTTGTTGAGCCTCCAACACCAACTGTTGGCACTCCTCGTCCGCACTGGTCGCCTCTCGGATTCGATCCGTTATATCACACTGCATTTCAATCCAGTTCAAACGGGCTATGCTAGACTCACCTCTAGCCACACAAGAAATGTCAAGAGACTCCAAGTCTCGAATCAAACGCTCGTTATGCGCCTCCATCCAATTACCTTGCCCGGAGTACTTCCTACTCAAAGCATCCGCCACCACGATGGCTTTACCCGGCGTATACTGAATCTCCATGTCGTAGTCACCATGGAACTCGACCCACCTACGCTGTCGCATATTCAGATCCTTTTGGTCTAGGAGATACCTCAGGCTTTTGTGATCCGTGAAGATCTCCACCTTCGCACCATAAACATAGTGTCTCCACAGTTTTAGCGCAAAGATTACCGCCGCCAACTCCAGATCATGGACGGGATAATTCCTCTCATGAGTCTTTAACTGCCTTGACCCATACGCTATCACCTTGCCGTGCTGCACCAGCACGCAACCCAACCCGCAACCTGACGCGTCGCTAAAGATCTGAAATCCTTCCGTCCCACTAGGAAGACTAAGGATTGGGGCAGACATCAATCTTTCCTTCAAATTCTCGAATGCCCGGGCACACTCCGGTGTCCAAACAAACCTCTGGTCCTTGCGAGTGAGTGTGGTGAGGGGCAACGCCATCCGCGAAAAGTTCTCCACGAACCTTCTATAATAACTGGCTAGTCCAAGGAAACTCCAGACTTCCGCCACGGTCCTCAAGACAGGCCAATCTCTAATGGCTTCAATCTTCGCTGGATCTACCGCCACCCCATCTCCACTAATTAAGTGCCCCAAGAAAGCCACCTTCTCGATCCAAAACTCACATTTTGAGAACTTAGCATAAAGCTGATTCTCCCTTAGAGTCTGCAATACTTGCCTCAAGTGAGACTCATGCTCTGCCTCCGATTTCGAATACACCAAGATATCATCTATAAACACCACCACGAACGAATCTAAGAACGGGCGAAAGACCATGTTCATCAAATCCATGAACACATATGGCGCGTTCGTCAAACCGAACGGCATCACCAAAAACTCGTAGTGGCCATACCGAGTCCCAAACGCTGTCTTGGCAACGTCCTCTTCTCGAATCTTCAACTGGTAGTACCCCGATTTCAAATCCAACTTGGAGTACACCACCGACCCCACTAACTGGTCGAACAAATCATCGATTCGGGGAATCGGATATTTATTCTTAACGGTCAATTTATTCAATTCACGGTAATCGATACACAACCGCATACTTCCGTCTTTCTTCTTCACAAACAAAACCGGCGCGCTCCACGACGAAGAGCTGGGCCTAATGTACCCTTGCTCTAACAACTCCTGCAACTGAACCTTTAACTCGGCCAGTTCCTTCGGTGCCATCCTAAACGGAGGACGCGACACTGGCCTCGCACCCGGTACCAACTCTATCGAGAAATCAATTTCACGCTGAGGAGGTGCTCCCGGAAGCTCCTCGGGGAATACATCCTCAAATTCTTCCACCACCGGAACTTCTCTAATAGCCAACTTTGTGGAGTGAGTCTCCAACAAAGCTAAGAACGCCTCGCCTCCTTGGTTTACCGCACGCCTCATTTGCATAGCGGAAATCAGGGAGTAAGCCACTCCGCTTAGGCCTTCGAACTTGACCTCTGCTCTACCTTCACCTCTCATGGTTACCACCTTCAACTGGCAGTCGATACTAGCTCGCTGCTCCGCAAGCCAGTCCATTCCCAAGATAACATCGAATTCAGCTAGTGGCAGAATCGCTGCTACCAACACGAAATCACAATCGCCAATTTGCATCACAATGCGTCCCTTCCTCATGGTAGTCATGAAAGACCCATTCGGCATACGCACACTCAGCTCCACTCCTGCCACTACGGGCTCAGCACCAATCTTCCGGATAAAACTTTCCGCAAGAAAAGAGTGTGACGCCCCCGTGTCGAACAACACTCGAGAGGGGTAGCCCGAAACTAGCACGAAACCTAACCACGTGCAAAACAAACATGAAAGGCCGCAAACTACATTATAGTAACAAACGGAACTTAAACCTTTCGTACCTGTCACCACATCGGGTTGACGTATCGCTTCCTGTTGCCCAAGATTATAGGCCCTAGGCTGCACTGGAGGGAACCGCGAAGCACTCGACTCCGCCGCTTTCCCCTTCTCTACAACACCGGAACCCGAACGCACCGATTGTTCTTGTCTCGGCTCTGGCCCAGCTCCGCCCTCGGTACAAAAATGAATAATGTGACCCACCTTGCCACACTGGTAACAAGTAACCGGACCCTTGGGACGGAAATCTCCCGAAGGTGCGCCACTTCTCTCCCCAGGCCAATTAGGACGGGGCTTCTTCTTCCATCGGCTGCCCTCGGACTTCCACTGGGACTGAGACTTAGGAGGCTTTCCTTCTCCCTGCCTTGCTGCAACACCCTTTCGCCGTTGAGTTCGCTCCAAGTCGCTCTCCAGCGTGCGAGCGGCTTCGACCAACTCATTGAATCCCGCATTCTTCAAGGCTATGAGTGGTTGCCTTAAATTTTCCCTCAACCCTTGATAAAAGAGGTTATCTCTCTCTTCATCATCTGCCATTGTCGTGCCCGCATACCGACCCAACCGAGTGAACTCTTGCAGATATTCATCCACCGTCTTCTCCCGCTGCACCAAATGCAGAAACTGCCGCTGCAGTGCTAACCTTCTTGAAGCCGGAATGTAACGCTTTAGGAAAGCGTTTCCGAACTCCTCCATGGACGGAACACGCCCAACAAAAAGTCGACCGTTATGGTTCACCCACCACAACTTCGCATCGCCCTCTAACATGAAGCTCGCAAAGTGAGACTGCCTCTCAGCTGGGGTCTCAGCTGCCTTCAAGAGCTCCTGGATCCTCGAAAGCCAATCCTCGGCATCCGTTGGAGTGCCCACTCCCTTGAATGTCGGAGGGTGGAAACTCAAGAAATACTTCATGAATCGATCACCCATCGGAAAAGCTCTCTCCGCTAGAGGCTCTGCTTGCCTTACTTCGACATCCGGTGTATCCGGCGTAGCCGCCGGAGTGACAGGGGTCGCAACTTGCACCACCGGCGTAGGAACCCGTGGCATCGCTCCAGCTTGAGCCGCTACCATTGCCTCAGCTAGCATGCGACAGAAATCAGCCTGGGACATGCCCACATTCATGAGGCCTGGAGCAGTAGCACTACTCCCCGAAGGCTCCTCTTGCTTCCTCGATGTCCCCGCATCGTCGCCAACATCCTAGAATAAGCAAGGAAACAAATAAACGCTCATCAGGATCTAAACGCAAGACCCGAACGCAGGGATACTCA
This sequence comes from Dactylorhiza incarnata, assembly GCA_033032865.1. Taxonomy (NCBI): domain Eukaryota; kingdom Viridiplantae; phylum Streptophyta; class Magnoliopsida; order Asparagales; family Orchidaceae; genus Dactylorhiza; species Dactylorhiza incarnata. Next base: position 3,421,893 of record JAWHQI010000067.1, read on the forward strand.
TGATCCCGCACTATACTCCTATGTGAACAATCTCTTACGCGATCCAAAAACACTAGACCTCGCAAGAATACTAGAACAAACCTCCCTCTGATACCAAATTGTAACACCTCCCCTGTAATGACCATATAATATGGGTCCGGCCGGGACCCCACAGCATACAACCGCCACAGCTTTAGTATTAGAAGATGATATTAACTACCCAATCTCATAACTCAGACAACACCGGAAACAAACTAAGCCACAGAGATTGTCCATACTACAAAGGAGTCCAACTGGCCTTAAGGCCTTACAAAACAATGTCCAAAACATCAAACATTCCATAATAAAAGACATCCCAACAAAAGGGGAAAGATAGTTTTTCCCTAAACTACCTCGGCATGCAAGCCGGATATAACAAAGTACGAAGAAAGTGATGCAGGAAATCAACTAAGCACTTCGTGAGGCTTTAGGCCTTTTTGGCCGGCGCGCTGGGTCCAGCCTGCGATTCGTGCCCTGCAACCAAATCACAAAGAGCGGTAAACGAGGGTCAGCTATGGCTGACCACAAGCGGTGTAACAACATCCCTCCTCCCGGCCGTCCTAGCGGACCCCGGGGAACTACTTCACCCTGCAAGTCAGCACTTCGTATGCAAATGTACATAAAGGAAAGTGACATAAATACTGGTATGAGTGTCACAAGCATCATCCACGTTTCTATGTTGAGCAGGTAATAAAAGGGGCCTAACAATGCAAAATGAGTGCAAGCCCGTGTTTCACCCAAGGCGCCCTAAAGCGTATGAATCTAACACATCATCATACATCACCAACACAAGGGTACTCATTACTTCCCCACAAGGGCATCAAAACCCAAGGCCAAGCGCTCTCGCTGAGACCCACCTCGCCTGGCCCACCATGCCATCGGGCTTGTCTGACAGCTCACACGCTCGGGCCGCCAACAACGCACCAAGACCGATTCTAAGAATTCTGGCCAATCAAAACGTCCCAAGGCCCTGAGCTTACTCTCGGGACAACGTCCACCGATTGCCTCGCCTGGCGACCATCAACGGACTCAACCGTAGCACAGACATTCTCGTCAGTCAACAATCGAAGGGACTAATCTTGCCGGGACACTCTCCACACGTGAATCTCAGTCTTCACGGGATAGCCAGCCGACCACAAAGACCAATCGCGCCTTCGCACAACACTAGGCATCACAAGCCCCATAATCCGCACAATATTTCTCCGCCCTAAACCCAACATTCGTTACCACACGAAGCTACAAGGGCATCACAACGACGAGTTCGCTGTAATCGGATTTCTAACAAAACCCCTAAAATGTGCGTAAATCAACATCACCGGATCGGACCAACGGCCACAAATCCGGCTTCACCCACAATGCCTAATCCGCTAGCGGAGCGGATCTCTAGTGCAAAACATGCCGGGGATGGACACAATCAACCCGGTGGTTTCTCTTGAACCAAGGCGACCCGGATCCCTCTCACTCGACGGATCCGGTGCCAAAATGCAGAAAAAGAAGAGATGCCAAACACGCATCCTAAAGACCGGGAGGAGAAATGTCGTTACCTTTTGAGATCTCCTCCTAGCCATGAGAAGCTTGCGAACAAACGGTGGAGAAGAAGCGCCTTGATGCCCTCTACGCACTGCCGGTCTCGGATCGGCGAACGGAGCTCCGATGCTCCGGCAATGGCGGATTCCCCTTCTTCTTCCTCCTTGCCTCCTCCTCCTTTCTCCAACCTAAGAGAGAGAAAGCCTTGGAAATAATGAGGGTTTAACTCCTCTACCAAGCCCTAAACCCCCCCCCCCCCCCCCCCCCCCCAGCCATCCATCGCAGCCGTTGGATCAAATTCCAATAGATTTGGACGGACCGATCTCCTTCTCCGCTCAAAATCGCGGAGCAGAATAAACAGGGCGCACGATCACATGCGCACGGTCACTGGTCGTGCGCGAAGAGGACACTGGTCGTGCGCACTGTTCGAGACAGAACTCCGAATCCTTGCGACTAATGCACGATCATATGCGCACGATCACTGGTCGTGCGCGAAGAGGACACTGGTCGTGCGCACTGTTCGAGACAGAACTCCGAATCCTTGCGACTAACGCACGATCATATGCGCACGGTCACTGGTCGTGCGCGAAGAGGACACTGGTCGTGCGCGAAGAGGACACTGGTATGGAATTCCTAGCCTATCCCGAGCGCAGCACTACCACCCCGCCTACCTCGCTGAACTACGATTTTTTTTGGGGTGTTACATACTTAGTCTGGGAAATGAAAATTCCATCATCAGACTGTTTCACTTGGAGCCCAAGGTGTACAACCCTCATTCTCCGAGGGTGGGCCCATTCAAAGCCATGTAGGCAGAAGTCAAAGTCAAAAGGTCAACACAGAAGCCAACAGTTCGAGACACCAAGATAAAGTCGGCCAGCAGGAGTAGTAGATAAGTTCGTCGAACGCAGCCTTCCAGAGTTTGTTGAACGCAGCCTTCCAGAGTTCATCGAACGCAGCCTTCCAGAGTTCGTCGAACGCAGCCTTCCATAGTTCGTCAAACGCAGCCTTCCAGAGTTTGTCGAGCGCAGGAGTAGAAGAAGGCCTAGGCGAGTAGGGGTGCACTCGTGCGAGTAGCCCGGATACTCGCCAAAAGGTGGGCAACCATAAGTGATACTTGCCCATTTGCCCGGGGAGATCACCTCAATGTCGCTAGTCGTCGGGCAGGGGCTGGGATATAAAAACCCCCTACCCCTTGGTTTTCCTATAAATAGGACCCCGGGGGTACTTGGATTGGCACCGGGACTTGAGCTTTTGAATCCCTGCTCTTGCATTCTGGAACCCGTCACACTTGGCCGCTACTCCCAGTACTAGCCAAGTCGGTGCCTTCCTCGTACCCTGCTTGGCCATTTTTTGTTTGTGGAGGGGAAGTCTCTTCTGAGCTTCTGGGTACGTGGTGGGACCTCCCTGTCGTGGCACCTAGGGTCCTGTTTGTTGCTCTTCTAGCTTCTTCGTAGTTTCAAGTCAAGCCGTCTCTTCGAGCCGCTTGGCAAGTAGTCTCCGGCTGCATTGGTCCGAATTTTGGAGCCTAGGATTTTCCTGGCTTCAACACTTTGGTGCGATGAGCGTGGATCGTAGCCAGGGAAAGAAAGCTTAGTGGAATGAAAAGATGGTGGTAGTAGGCGACCATGAGGAGGTTGTCGGCAACTCGGCCGGAGGAGGCGAGTTCGTGACTTTGGCAGTCTTTGAAGATTTCACGCGGCGATTCGAAGGAACCCTGCGAGCAATTCTTTAAACTCGCACAGAGGGTACGACGACTGCACCCCATCATCCAGTGTTGGTCGAAGAAGGTGCTCCCTCCCGGCGAGCAGGGAAGGATCATGTGGAAGAGCCCGAGCGACCAAAGAAGTCGCAATTCTTCCTGCAAACCTCGCAAGGGGCTGGCGGGATCCAGTTTCGAGATGAGTAGGAGCAAGCGAGGTACTACGGTACTCGCCACTTTAGCGAGTATGGGGGTGATACTAGCCAAGCAGAGGATCATCTCCAAGTGGGAGGAAGGACCCCCTTTTGTGAAGAGATCGTTGCTGCACCAGTGCCGGAGGGGTTCAGGGATCCCGCGCTGAATTACTAGTCAGGGAGGGATGACCCTATCCGACACATCCAGTGGTTCTAGGATGTAGCCTCCATCAGGACCATGTCGGATGCCTTCAAATGCCAGCTCTTTGCCATCTCCATCCGAGGGAAGGCTAGGGACTGGTTCCACCAGTTGCCCGCAGGTTCGATCTACTGCTTTGAAGACCTTTGCCGGGGGCTAACGATGCGGTTCGCCACGGCCAAGAAGTTGAAGAAGGAAGCAACGGCCCTCTTCCACCTGGTGCAAGGGGCCAAGGAGATGTTGGGAGATTATATCGATCGCTTCCAAGAGGAGGTGTTGGACATCCAGGAGGTGGATGGTCGCACATTGCAGCTGGCCCTGACATTCGGCCTTCGTGAGGGCCTCTTTAAGTTGGAGATCGGTAGGATTCGGCCTTCCTACGACAATCTCATCGAGAGGGCCAATCAGTTTGTCCAGGGAGAGGCTTCCAACCGCGGCTTCCTAGCCAGGCTCACCTGAGTGACAAAGGAAGATGAGGAGGAAGAAGAGGAGAAGACCCCCGAGAAGAGGAAGAAGGAAGAAGGAAGAGCCCAGGAGGGTAGAGAAATGGAAGCCAGAGGAAAGGAGCAGGGAAGAGAGAGAAAGAAGAGAGCCCAGAAAGGAGGATCCAAGAAGAAACGATGAGAGGAGGATCGTCATAGCCCTCGAGTGTCGGGAGGAGGAGAGGCGCTACCAAGCCCCCACTAACCGGCCACCTTGGAGACCGGTAGGGGGACCTCATTGTTAGGAAAGGGGAAGGAGAACCCTGGGAAGAAGGCATTACAATCAACCGGAAAGGCGTCAGGAAAAAGGAGGGAAGAAGCAATGGCGGTTACCAGGCATGGCAACCGGCAGGGAAAGAAGAATCGGAGGAAGACGAGGCAGGAAGAGGAGATCCCCCTATTTTGTGACCTGCATCAGGTGGCAGGTCATGGGACGATGGCTTGCCCGGATTTTTGGGAGGCTCGTCGAAGGTTGACTGCAGGGGAAGCAGGAGGGGAGCTTCCGAGTATTGAATCCCCTGTCGAGCCACCGGTAGTTCAAGCCGTCGGTCGAAGGAGGAACGAGGACCGAGTCGACCATGGAGGTCGAGGAGATGTGGCCCAGGGAGGCAGAGGAGTGGGGGTGATCCACGGGGGTGCAGGGTTGGGAGCTTCCCGCAAGGGAAGTCTCCATCAGATCTATCGGAGGAGTGTCGCCTTGACCTCGCAGGCACCGCCCCCATTGGAGGAGATCACCTTCTCTGAGGAGGACATGCTAGGGAATGAGAACCCCTTCCATGCTGCCCTCGTAGTCCAAGAAGCAGTGGAAGACTTCACCGTGGATCGAATCATCATCGACAACGGTAGCTCCATGAACGTCATCTTCAAGGAGACGTTTGTTGGATTGGGAGTCCGAGCAGAAAGAGTCCGAGCATCGGATGGTCCCCTCTTTGGCTTCTTCGGAGAGAAGAAGGAGGTGGAGGGAGGAGTAGATCTCCGCGTAACGCTCGGCGGCACTCCTCTTACCTGCCGCTTCATCATTGTGGATGCCCCGAGCTGTTACAAGGCCATCTTCGGAAGGCCGCTTCTCAACACCTTTAAAGCCGTTCCGTCCTCCTACCATCAGTGCTTGAAGTACTGCTAGGGAAACATTCAGGTGAGGATCAGGAGCGATCCAAGAGCCGCCCGCGAGTGTTACCTCAGTGCCGTCAGCACTATCAGCTGGATGGTCGAGGCAGAGGAGTTCGAGAAGATGCTGGGGAGCATGGCCACGCTGGAGGCATCCGAGGAGATAGAAGAAATCGAGGTACTCTCCAAGGCAGGAGTACCTGGGTTGCTGAAGATTGGAAGATCGCTGCAGGTCAGCGAGAAGATGGAGATGGCGACGTGCCTGCAAGAGAACGTCGACATCTTCGCTTGGAGTGCTGCCGAGATGCCAGGGATCGATCCAGAGGTTGCCTGCCAGCATCTCAACCTAGACCCGGCAGCTAAGCCCGTCCGCCAGAATAAGAGGTCCAGTGCCACCATGTTGGCCAGATCTATCCGCGAAGAAGTAAAGAAACTGCTAGATGCAGGTCTTGTATCCGAGATCCAGTCACTACAACAAACTGCACCTGTTGTAAGGACTGAAATATAACTGAAACACAGTTTGTTACTAATAGTTATATTTAGTAACAAAATTTTTTTGTTGTTACAAAAAAGTACTTTTTGTAACGAATATTTTAAATTTTGTTACAGTAATAATTAATTCGTTACTATAACTGTAAGTATTTGTAACAACACTAATGTTACGTTACAAATAAAAAACTTTTCTCACAATAAGTATCAATTGTAACCACATCATGAAAGTTTTTTGTGACAAAAACATTGTCCTTACTAATAGTAATATTTTATTATTAAAGTTTTGTTACAAAAAATATATCATATTTTATTTTCAATTTTTGTACAATTTTATTATCAAGGTTTTGAATTATTATTATTTTTTTGAAAAAAATAAAAAAAAATTTGTATGCGCGCGATAGTACCCCGCCTCGATAGTGCTCTAACGCGACGACAGTACTCCTACAGCTTGCAAACATCTGTGCGCGGCTGTCGCAGATATTTGGTACTATTGCGACATGCATTTTTGCGCGTACGGGGGTTTTTATAAATCTTTAACTTTTTATAAAAGTTTTTCTGACTCTCTCCCATGCAGCTCTATCTCTCTCTCACATGAATGAATGAAATATACGGATGAAAAATTTCCTCCATAAAATTTTGAACAAAACAAAACAAAAAATTAAAAATATATTAAATGTAAAAATGAATGCAAATTAATATGACATTAATTTTTTAATAAAATTTTGGAATTAAAATAAAATCACGCACGAACCCGCGTGCACGCAAATGCACTCTCGCGCGCACGCAAATGCACTCTCGCGCGCACGCAAATGCACTCTCGCGCGCACGCAAATGCACTCTCGCGCGCACGCAAATGCACTCTCGCGCGCACGCAAATGCACTCTCGCGCGCACGCAAATGCACTCTCGCGCGCACGCAAATGCACTCTTGCGCGCACATAAATGCACTCTCGTGCGTGTAGTTTTCTTTTTTTTGCTTGAGAGCTAGCGGGTATTGCATGTGTCGGGGCTCAAACACAGACACATGCACACACACAGACACGGACAACCAAACACACAAACATCCATTTGCGAGCTGTAGCAATGTCTTTCACGTACGGCCGCCGCCGTTGTCTCCCCTCTCTTCGACGGTCGCCGCCGCCGTCACCTCTCTCTTCCACGGCCGCCGCCATCGTCGTTCTCTTTCTCGGCCGTCGTCGCGCGCCGTTCTCTTCCTCTAGTTTATTAAGTTTTGTGTATTTCCTTCCCTCTCACATTAATGAAATATATGGAGAGAAATTTCCCTCCATAAAATTTTGCACAAAACAAATAAAAAAATTTAAAACATATTAATATAATTTTTGAATAAAAATAATGAGTGCGCACTGGCCCCGCATACACGCATATTTTTTCATTGTGCGCAGGGGTGAAATAATTGTACCCTTCGAGCGCCCATTTTTCGCTCAAGCACGTGTTTTTCACTCGAATGCGCGTTTTATTTCCCGAGCACATGTTTTTTTTTCAGTCGCGCGCATTGCACTAGCTCTATCTTTTTTGCTCGGGTGCATAAATAAATTTGTCAGCGCACACGTTTTTTGCTCGGGAGCTAGCGTTTTAATGAAAATATATGTCATATATATATTGATTGATGAATTACACGTGCTTTGATGAAAATAAATGTGTAATAAAATTCATAAATACATGTCAAATCAATTTATAAATACAACGCGTTTTTCAAAAAAAATTATTTTTTAAATATGATTTATGTTTTTTGTAAAATATGAATTACACCCGCTCAATTTTGTCCGCTCTCAGGAGCTCGATCAACTGACAGTGCACATGAGGCCCATGTTCCCCGCTCGACAATACCCCCGCCTCGACATTGCCCGACAGTGCACATGAGCTCTAAATAGCCAAATCGGGAAATTTCCACAAATTCTTATTGCACTACAAGAAGAATCATCTATAATCATACATGTTTTAGAAAAGCGTGAATATTAATTTTATGACATTTTCTGTAAAACACATGCAACGAAAGATAATATGTTTTACGATATTTTTATTAAATCGCAAAAAAAAAATATGTTTACGTTTCACTATTACGGAGCGAGTTGTTATTTTTTTCTCGCAACTAAATATATTATATTTTTACGACATTTTTACTAAATCGGAGGGAGTTAATATTTTTTTCCCTAAAAAAAAATTTAATTTTACGACATTTTCACTCATTCTCTCCCGAGTTCATTTTTGGCTCGGGAGCACAATTTTGTTTGCGCACAAGTTATTCGCTCAGGAGCGTTTTCTTCAAAAACACATTTTTTCAAGCGAGCTTTTTTCGTCCTGGTGTTTTTTCTCACCCGGGCACGTTTTAGCCTAGCAAGTTACGCATCACATTTTTCAATTTGGTGCAAGTACTGTTAGCCCAAGCATGCATTTTTCTTACGATCGCGCTAGAGATGACTATTAATTAAATATCATAACATGAAAAATATCTAATGTATCTTTTAGATTTTTGTATAAATAGAAATATATTATTACTAAAAAATAATTTTATTTATTTATTATCACCACTTATAAGGAGACGTCTACGACGTCGTTTTTTTTGTAGCGTTAAAAAAACAACACTTAAGATTTTTAATTTTGGGTATTTTCGCGCGCAGGGGTTTGCGAGCTGCATGAGCGTCGTCGTACTGGGACACTATCGAGGCGGAGGTAATTAATGTCGTGTGGGGCACGTGCACTTTTCCTATGCACTGTTAGTTGATCGATCGAGCGTCTGAGAGTGGGAGAGTACAATTTTGGCGGATAGTTGATCGATCGAGCGTCTGAGAGTGGGAGAGTACAGTTTTGGCGGAGATACCGTCGCTGTCGGGGTACTGTCACAGCGGAGAGTATCGAGCACGACGTACCTTTATAATTAATATATAAATATATATATAAATATATATATATATAACCGGTTATATATATAATAAATTATAATTATAAATTTAATTACATATAAACGTGTATAAAATTTTATATAAAACTTTATAAAATGTTTTAATAAAAAATTCATATAAAGTTTTTATATAAAACTTTACGAGCAGCTCCGCACGGGCTTTGCCCATGCTCGCTGACTCTTAGCGGGCTGCACCCGCATTCGAGCAGGTCGGCGACGGTGGGCTTTGTCCGCCCCCGGCGTGCTTCGCCCGCAACATATAAAATTTAGAAATAAACGCAAATATGACATTTCTTTTTTAAAAGAATTTTAGAATAAAAATAAAGATCGTACACGACCCCCGCACGCATGAAAAGGCACTCCCCTGCGCACGCGCTCCACCTCCGAGCACAAGCGCACGCACGACGCGAACTCGGGATAGCAAAAACGCCCGTTTACTACCACCAAAAACTTAAATTTAAAAACATAAACTTAAAATATGAAAACACATGTTATATCGATTGCTAGAAAACACATGGTTTAATGAAAATAGTTCTATCGATTGATAAATAAAACATGTGGTTTAATAAAAATTACTTTTTAAATAAGATTTACATATATTTTAAATAATAATTATCTCCGCCCAATTTCAACCGCTAGCTCTCGGACGCTCGATCAACTGATAGTGCACAGGAAGCCCTGTTACCCGCGCGACAGTACCCCGCCTCGATATTGCCCTGTTACACGCTCGATCAACTGATGGCGCTACTACAGCTCGCAAACCCCCGTGCGCGATCGTCGTAGACATGTGGTACTATTATGGCATGGGTATTTTCGCGCGCAGGGGTCTGCGAACTGCAGGAGCGTCATCTTGTTGGGACACTATTGAGGCAAGGGTAATGTCGTGCGGGGCAAGAGCTTCCTATATATGCACTGTTAGTTTGAGCGGAGGTACCGTCGCTGTCGGAGTATTAATGTTAATTTAATTAATTATAATAGTAATTAATAATAAATTTCATTCAGTTATATAACCACCCACATAGATATAGAAACACACATAATCACACACACACACACACACACACACACACAAACACAGACACAGATACACATAGAGACACACACACATACACAAGCACACACACAGAGAGAGAGAGAGAGAGAGAGATACAGACACAGACACACACACATACACACACATACGCATACACATATACACATAGACACATGGACACATAGACACACACAGAGACACACAAACACACACAAACGCACACATACACACGTACAGACACACACACATAATTACACACACGCACACAACACAAACACACACAGACACACAGTCATACAAACACATACTTACAGACACACAGACAAACATACAGACACGCATAGACACACATACAATCACACACACACACACACACACACATTCAAACAAACACAGATACACGCACACACAAACAAACATAGACACAGACACAGACACAGACACGGACACAGACACACACACACACACACACACACACACACACACACACACAGAGAGAGAGATACAGACACAGACATAGACACACACACACACACACACACACACAGATACAGACACAGTCACACACACACACACACACACACACACAGATACACACACGCGCGCGCGCATACATATACACACACACACATTGACACATGGACACATAGACACATAGACACACAGACACACACACACACACACACACACAGACATACACATATACACACTTACAAACACACACACACACACAGTCATACAAACACATACTTACAGACACACAGACACACATACAGACACGCATAGACACACACACATACAAACACATACAAACACACACAAACACACACACACACACATACAATCACACACATGGTCTCCCAGGATAGCGTTTTCGCCCGGACACGCATTTTTGCCTCTGCACTCATTTTTCACCCGGGCGCGGTTTCGCATGCGCACACTTTTTTGTTCGGGAGCACAATTTCACCCACGCACACATTTTTCGCTTAAGAACATCTTGTACCAAAGCACATTTTTTCGGGATCGCATTTTTTTGTCTCGAGCATGGAAATATATCCAATAAATTTAGCTAATTAGAAGCAAAATATTGCTTTCAAAATTTCGTTTATAATTATTTAAGGCAAAAATACATGTGGAGGGAAAATTTATTTCCCTCCAAAAATTTCATTCTCTCAGAATTTTTAATTCTTATCCCGCTTCAGCGATCTGCTCTTGACCCTCTCTACCCACTCTTTCCCTTAGGTCATCACGATCTCCTCATGCCGCCGCTTCAGCGATCTCCTCACGTTGCCGCTTCAGCGATCTCCTCACGACGCCGCTTCGGCATACTCTTCAGCGTCGATGCCCGCCGCCTTTTTTCCCTACGGATCGCACCAACTCCTCTCCCACTGCCACTTCTCGAAAGCTATGTTAGGGATTCGCCTCCGACGCCTGTACCTCACTCCGCACAGCAATACACCTTCGTGATCGGCGACACTGACCTCCTTCCTTGCTCCAAATGGCGACGCAGAAGGTGTATTTGCTGTGTGGAGTGAACCCTGATCTTTGTTACACTACTTTTGTTTCATTTTTCTTCCAGTTTCGGCCAGGAGGAACCCTGATCTTCCAATCTGTAAGTCGTCTTCTTCCTTATGGTTTTGTCTCAGATCTCCCCCAGCTAGCTGTTCATCTTAATATCTGCTTTATTATCTTCCTCTCCTAGCTTAAATCCAGTTTTTTTGGGTCTATGTGGATTTTTAATTAGACTTTTCTCTGGTTTCAGAATCAACCAATGGCGCCGGAAAGCTGCAATCTTGGCAAAGACGAGGCTGAGATGCTAAAGCCCCCATCTTCTTCTCCTTCTTCCTCTCCAACAAATCATTCTCAACCACCACCGGACTCCCCATCTTGTTTACCGGCTGAACCTCACGGGGTTGTTCAAGATCAAAGAGCCAAAAAACCAGAAACTTTAACAGCGGCTGCCATTAAAATACCCTCCCTGTCAAAGATAAAGGGGGGATCTCGGACGTCGGCTCAATTTGGCAACCGGTGCTTGATTTGCCGGAAAAGGACAGCCCTGGCAGGATTCCTGTGCCGCTGCGACGACCTGTTCTGCGCTCTTCACCGCTACACAGACAGGCACGATTGCTCGTTTGATTACAAGGTTGCGGGGAGGGAGGAGATCTCCAAGGCAAATCCGTTGGTGAGGGCTGCTAAGATCATCATATGCAAATATTTTTCAGCACAATGATTTTAATTACAACAGGTGCCAGCTCTTGGTTTGAAGACGCCATTTCGAGGCAGGCTATTACGGCATGTTGCGGAAGATGTTTTGGCTCAAGCCAAGGTCAATTATATTGGTTTACTATTGTTTCAAATATGTGAATGCGTGAATTTATCTTATGAGTTTCATTTATCTATTATGGCGATGCAGGATGGCTTGGAAAGAAGGCTTTGTAAGGAGGCTGGATTTTTGAAAGAAGTTATGGAAGTGGTAGCAACAGGTACTCCTAGTTACCAGCCAACTTTCAGTTTTTTTTTGTTATTCTTTAAGATGAATCTATGGACTTATATGTTTCCTTAGCATACATAATGATTGAAGTGATTATATGCATGTGGTGAAAGATGATTATCTTTTGCTTGGAAATTTTATTTCAACTAGAAAGATATACGAGGATGTCCTCCCGAAAAATTAACTTTGAATGTATGCAAAGAAAGACAATGGAGAGAAGAGACAACGGAAATGATTTAAAGGTGGAAAAGTCAAGTGGGATGCCTAAAAAGCAGTCTTTACCCACTTTATCCAACAAACTTATCATTATCAATTTATTTTATGCTGTTTTTTCAGATTTAATTACCTCCCAAATAGTTTCCATGTTTTAAGCTCTGGTTCTTTTGGGTAGAGGATTCTAAACTCTCCTTTTTACTGATGTTGAATTGCTACCTTTCCTTTTCAAATTTGCTAAAAACTCATTTCAAGCATAAAGCAGCAACTAGCAGAATTTGCGGAGTGAACTGTGAATTAGTTCCTTTCTCATCTTAAGAAGTGTAAGGATCAGTAATCAGATTTAATGAGGATAACGAAATATACAAGTGATGTTTAAAGCTCCACCTCTTGTCACTTTGCCGGTCGTAATTGTGAGGGAAGTCAGTATGCAGCTAGAGGTGGTCGTCACCTGGTTCGTAGATTATAGGTCACCCTTGAGGGTGTGCTGTATTGGCAAACCTTATTGTTCGAGCTGCTATCAAGAATTTTTTCCTTTTATTTATGACTCCACTATATTCTACAGTCCTTTGGAGATGAATATGCGATGTCCTTAAGAAGATTTCCAGCCTCTATCACAGCTTACTCAATGCTGAGAAGTAGGAGTCCTCTTATTTATCCATCAGATATATGATCAAATATTGCTTATACAATATACATATATTTAGCTATTGTATGAGTGCTTCCTATCATGTTCACCATGTGGCTCTTCAATCTGTTCTTTGATATATTTGTCGTATCATGTTCACCATGTGGCTCCGGCTTTAGCAATCTGCAGCAGCGAGTTTGCTGCAGCAGCGAGCTTGCTGCAGCAGCGAGCTTGCTACAGCTGCAGCAAACTGCAGCAGTGAGTTTGCTGCAGCTGCAGCAGTGAGTTTGCTGCAGCTGCAGCAAACTGCAGCAGTGAGTTTGCTGCAGCTGCAGCAAACTGCAACAGCCAGTTTGCTGCAGCTGCAACAAACTCTTTGGTGTGAGTGTTGTGTGTGCATCTTTGCTGAGTGTTGTGTGTGCAACTGTGACATGTCAGCAGCCAGTATAATTCACCCAATTCTTTTCCCCTCCAAACTCCTAATCGACAATCTCCAAGACCCAATTATCCCCTTCCAGCCCACAACCAACCATCCCAAGCCCAGAATGGCCTCCCATATTCTATCCAGAACCCTTCAAAGGATCTCCCAACACTTGAAACTCTTCCTTAACCTAATCTCCTCCATGCTACAGCCCACCCCTCTACGCGATTACTCTCCAGGCCACTGAAATTCCCCTCCTTAACCTATCCACCAGCCCAAAGTCCTACCACAGCAGCCCCAAGTTCCACCGGAGACCCTCCATTACAGTAGGCTCCTTCCAAGAATTCTAAAATTTTTGCAAAATTACAATCATAGTACTGTGAAGCCACTTAATTCAGCAACCGATCAGTCCCAGTCTGCTTATTGCTTATGCAAATTATTGTTTCAAGTTGATAATACTTATTGTTGAATAATTGATGGACAAACATATTATTTGGGATACTCATTTGTATTAATCTATCCATCAATATTTAATTGATGTTCTCTTTGCTTTAATTTGACTAGCATTACTCATTTATCTAATACTTTAAAATCAATTGCGGTTTCTGCTCTCATTTATTTGTAGGGTGATCTTAATTGCTCTCTTTTATTTGTAGGGTGCTCGATCATTGATCGGCAAGTGACGAAAGATTCATTAGTCAGAAAGTGATGGACGATTCATTTTTCGAAAAAATGACGGAAGATTTATTAGAAACATGTTGATCTTGTAATGTAATATTGTATTATTTTAGAAGAGATGATAATAACTTGTACTCTATGTAATACTTTTTGGTGTGAATAAATACATGTTGATCTTGTTACAAAATATTAAATATATGTGTGTTTTCAAGATTATTATTTGTAATAAAATCTCAGGTACACAAAAAATAGAAATGAAATATTTTTGATATATAAATGAATTGGCTGTAGTAAGAAGAATGTAAAACAAATGTAACGATTTTTTCGTTACTATTGTTTAATCTATTGTAACGAAATAATGTTTATTATACTTTATTGTAACGAAGTTAGTTTATTTTTAGTGAGGAAAAAATAAAACATTTGTAACGAAATAGTTTTAATCGTAACTGTTTTTTTGTGAGGAAATAAAACATTCGTAACGAAATAATATTTATTGTGACCAATTTATTGTGAGGAAGAATCTCTTTTTGGTGAGAAAGTATCATTTATTACAATTAATTTATTTGTAACGACATGCATACATTCGTTACAAGAACTTTTAGCGTCGAGCTTTAGAGGAGGATCGTTACTTAAAGTTTTTTTCGTTACTAAAGACTTTTTGTAACGATTTTTGGCACTTATTGTAACGATTTAGGTCCTTACTATAAGTGCAGTTTGTTGTAGTGAGTATCCAGGTTGGGCCTCAAATGTTGTAATGGTTAAGAAGAGTGGAGGGGCTGTAGAATGTGTGTAGATTTTTCGTTGATGAATAAAAGCTGCTCGAAGGATTGTTATCCTTTGCCTCGAATCGACGCGCTGGTTGATTCAGCCGTCGGTTTTTCTGTAATGAGCTTCCTTGATGCATTTTCAGGATACCACCAGATCCGGATGCATCCCCCCCCCCCCCCCCCCCCCCCCCGATTGTCGCGATGTGTCCTTCATCACGGGTGATAGCTGCTACAGCTATAAGATGATGCCTTTCGGCTTGAAGAACGCTGGAGCCACCTACCAGCGAATGATTGACCATGTGTTCTAGGGGCAAAAGGGGAGGAACCTGGAGGTTTACATGGACGACCTCTTGGTTAAAGACAAGAGTGCCCGAGAACATGTGATTGATCAGGTGGAGACCTTCGTGACGCTCAAAAAGTTCAAAATGAGGCTAAATCCAGCAAAGTGCGTGTTCGGGGCTGGGAGGGGAAAGTTCCTGGGGCATCTCATCACCCCGGGGGGAGTAGAGCCGAACCCTGACAAGGTCAAGGCAATCCCTGGAGATGACCTCGCCAAAGACCCTTAAAGAAGTCCAAAGGCTGACAGGAAGGTTGGCAGGTCTTAGCGGCTTTTTGTCCAAGGCAGGAGAGAAGTGCTCTCCCTTTTTCAAAACGCTCCGTAAGAGCGAGAACTTCGCATGGTCTGACGAATGCGAGGAGGCGTTCGATAGGCTGAAGGTGCAGTTGACTCAGACACCTCTCCTTCAGAGCCCAAAAGAAGGCGAAGACCTACTCATCTACTTGGGAGTAGGGGTGGAAGCAGTAAGTTCCGTACTGGTCCGGGAGGAAGGAAGGAAGCAGCTCCCCATTTATTATGTTAGCCAGGTGCTCAAGAAGGCGGAGTTAAAATATCCAATCTTGGAGAAGCTTGCCTTCTCCTTGGTGGTATCGGCGTGAAAGCTTCGGCCTTATTTTCAAGCTCACTCCATCTGGGTCGTGACTGACCATCCTCTCCAAAATATCTTGGAAGGGGTGGAGCATTCAGGAAGGCTGGCAAAATGGTCGGTAGAACTCAGCGAGTTTGACATTTCCTTCTCGCCTCGGGTGGCGATCAAAGCGCAGGCGGTGGCAGACTTCTTAGCCAACTTCCCAGTAGAGGTAGAGCCAGGAGAGGAGACAACTACTCCCATTCCTTGGAGGATGTTCGTGGACGGAGCTTCGGGCAAAAGACTGTGGGAGTAGGCATCGTGCTGGTCAGCCCACATGGGACTAGGATCGAGCAGGCAGTCGAGATCCTCTTCCCCGTCACGAACAATAAAACTGAGTACGAAGCCATAGTGGCAGGCTTGCGTCTCGCAAGAGAGTTGGGGATTCGGGACATCAGGGCCTTCACAGATTCAATGGTGGTCGTGTCGCAGATTCGGGGGGAGTTCGAAGTACGCGACACCACCCTGCAAAAGTATCTGATCAAGGTGAAGGGATTAGTAGTAAGTTTCCAGTCCTTCTTCGTTGAGCATGTCCCAAGAGAGAAGAACTCAGCAGCTGATCGCCTAGCCAAGTACGGGCTAAGGGCTGGAGGGATGATCACAGAGTTATTTCGACCGTCCATCGAAGAAGGGGAAATGATGGAGATTGATCAGCGTCCTTCGTGGATGGATCCATTCATTTCCTTCCTTTGTTCCGGACAGCTCCCGACGGAGGGTGACCAAAG
The DNA here is from genome assembly GCA_033032865.1 of Dactylorhiza incarnata. Classification (NCBI taxonomy): domain Eukaryota; kingdom Viridiplantae; phylum Streptophyta; class Magnoliopsida; order Asparagales; family Orchidaceae; genus Dactylorhiza; species Dactylorhiza incarnata. Next base: position 3,438,451 of record JAWHQI010000067.1, read on the forward strand.
GAAGTTTCGATACAAAGCATCATACTACCTATTGCAGGACAGGGAGTTGTATCGCAAGACCATCTCGGGCCCTTTGGCTAGATGCGTCTCTAAAGACAAAGTACCCCGAGTGTTGGAAGAGATCCACTCAGGAGAGTGCCGAAGTCATTCTGGGACTCGCACTTTGGAGCAAAGGATCCTGAGGCATGGCTACTTCTGGCCCACTATCTGGAAGGATGCGGAGATCTTCTCGAAGAGGTGTCAGAAGTGCCAGCTGTTTGCCCCCCTTCAATTACAGCCAGCCCAACAACTTTGCTCAATCACCTCCTCATGGTCGTTCGCTATCTGGGGGATGGATCTGATAGGTCCCTTTCCCTCGGCTAGTGGCCAGAGGAAGTTTGTCCTCATCATGATCGACTACTTCTCCAAGTGGATCGAGGCCAAAGCCCTGGCCAAGACCACCTCTCAAATTGTGAAGAACTTCATATGGGGAGAGATCGTCTGCAGATTCGGAATCCCCCTTGCCATCATCACCGATAATGGTCCCCAATTCGCCAGCTTGGAGCTGGAAGATTTTTGCAAGCAACTCGGGACTGATCTCCGTTTCGCCTCTGTCCACCATCCCAGAGTAATGGGCAAGTGGAGGCCGCCAACAAGCTAATCATCAACCTCTTGAAGAAGAAGGTCGAGAACCTACGAGGTAATGGGGCGGAGCAGCTCCCCTCTGTTTTGTGGGCTTTGAGAACCACTCCTAGCTCAGCCACAGGGGAAACCCCGTTCAAACTCTCTCACGGGTCCGAGGCTCTCATCCCGGTGGAGTTCAAAGTCAGAAGTCCCAGGGTGGTTGCAGCCCAGGATGGAGATGAAGAATGTGGGTTGGAGAATAACGAAGCACAGGAGCTGTCACTCGACTACATCGAGGAACTCCGAGACTTGGCATCTGCCAGGCAGGAGGAGATCAAGCGCCGAATGGCAAAGCACTTCGACAAACATGTCCGCCTCAGACACTTCCTAGCGGGTGATCTAGTCATGAAGAAAGTGGACGCGGCGGGAAGATCAGCGGCCGTAGGGAAGCTCAACCCAAATTGGGAAGGGCCCTTCATCATCCACGAAGCACTCATGATGGGAGGATATCGCCTACAGAACCAAGAAGGAGAGCTATTGGGGAATACCTGGAGCGACGACGACCTGAAAAGGTTTTATCCCTGAGCAGCCCTCTTTTGTAATTTCCCACGATGAATATAAATTCCTCGCCCCCCCCCCCCCCCCCCCCCCCGGAAAATAGGCTACGAGAGCTCCCTTTCTTCTCCTAAAAAGCAATTGTCTAAAGGCAGGTGAAGTCGATCTCCATGATGGGTTGGGAAACTGGCCTCCGACTTGATTCTTATAAAACCCAGAACGGGTGATGGGACGGTGCCTCGGTAGTGCATTCTCATAAGACCAAGCCTCTGCACTGATGGTAGAGATCAACTTCCCCCTTGCACGTTGGCTGCAGGAACCCTCCGACCGCACCTCTCATCCGGCTGGTAAGATTATCAGGATGAAGTCTGGAAGCTGACCTCCCAATCCGACGAAGAGATGATCCACTTAACCTCGCAGGGGACCCTTGAATAAAGGTGTCATAAACCCTCGAGAGCCAAAGGCTCGCAGTAAAGCACTTCACTCTCATTTACTTCTTTTGATCATTTGAGTAGGTATGTTTAAATCTTCTCTGGTTGTCAAGTATGGCAGGAAAGTATCGATCTCTTCAACAGCATCAAAAAGAGCAGTAGGATGGAGACCTTGGGATGGTGTGTTCCCTTGGAAGGTGTTCCTTTGGAACCTCCCCGACAGTCATTCCCTACTGTGTCGATCTCTTCGACAGCATCAACAAGAGCGGTAGGATGGAGACCTTGGGATGGTGTGTTCCCTTGGAAGGTGTTCCTTTGGAACCTCCCAGACAGTCACTCCATACTGTGTCGATCTCTTCTACAGCATCAACAAGAGCAGTAGGATGGAGACCTTGGGATGGTGTGTTCCCTTGGAAGGTGTTCCTCTGGAACCTCCCCGACAGTCATTGTTGAAGCCGATTTCTCGGCCTCTTGTGGAGCTCGGGGCCCTCACCGAAATGAGGGGCGGCTAGCCCTTACTGATCCCTCACAGAAGGTAGACTGAAGACTAGAAAAAAGACTAAGACCTTAGTCATAGCGAGGAGGTCCCTCCACTAACCCGAAAGATCGTTGAGCGCTTCCCCTCCCAAGCCAAAGCTGAGACTCGGGCACCTTGGAGAGCTCTGGAAATGCTAGCCAAGGAGAACCTGAAGAGAGAGAAGTTGAAGTCAAGTCCTCTCCAAAGGTGCCCTTTAGGTCTTATTTATAGGTTTTCTGATCTGGCCTGCAAATAGCAGGATCCCGCCCTTTGATCTTACAATCCGCACCCCAAAGGGGCCTGCTAACAGCCAAACTCCGCTGTTTGGAGAGGCTAAGGGCAGACCACTAGGGGTAAAAGTGGTAATTTGGCCCTATCAGCCTATGGGCAGGAACTGCGAGAACCTTACTGCCGAAGCTCTCGCGGGCCTTCTCGCGAGCACTGCACGCGCTGCCTCTCCTAGGAGATCGCCTCCTGACTTCGTCGAGCTCAACGCCCCTTTCGTCGAACGCACGGCACTTCGCCGATCACAGACGAGCTCGACGAATGCAGAATGTTAAATTGTCCGCTGTCCGCTGAGATGGGCGGTTCGTCGATCACTGCTTCCCTGCTGTAATTTGTTGAGCGCTGCTATAGAATATATTTTGTTCGTCGAGCGCCGTCCGACGAATGCTGAGCTCCGTTCGACATTCGTCGAACGCAGAATTGAGCTCACTGGACGCTGAGGCTCTGAACTCGCGAGCTTTCCTGCGAGATTGCCTATTGACTTTGTCGTGTAATGACCACATTTCGATGAACACCTCTTTACTGAACATAGGTCTCTTCTGCCAGCGACCTGTGAGGTATTGGTTTGTCAGCCCTCGCTTGTCCCAGTCTTTGAGGATATCTGCCGAGGTCTGGATCTCGCGACTCCTCTTGCGAGACCGTCACTTTGGCTTTAATGAGCATAGAACACTGTCGACTTCTGATGATCTCGCCGAACAGGGGCGAGCTCGACGAAGTCAGGTGAGCTCGACGAACACGGGAGAGTTTGTCAAACGCAGTACTCCTTTCGTGGAACTCAGAAAACTTCCTCAAACTGCCTGTGAGCGTTTATCTCGCCGGCCCTTCTCGATCGCCTCTCTGCGAGCCCTCTGAGAGAGACTTCTCCAAGGTCTCTCTCGCGAGGTCTTTGGCCCCAAGGCCTTCCTCTCTTATTACTTCCTCTTGTTGCCTTCTTAAACCGTGCCTCCTCGCCTGGCGAATATTGGGGTTGTGCACAATCCCCGCTCTTCGCGAGGCTATTTAGGCTCGCGAAGAAACATCCAACCCCTGGTATTCACCAGCCCCTTGATGATCTCAGGAATCTTTGGTAGGGCCCACCATGAGGGCAATAAATATCGTCCCGAGTCCTTAGTGGCGTGCACCGCCACTTCCCTTTTCTTCTTTTTGCTCCGCACTGCAGCTGCCAGGAGATGACGCTTTCCGAAGAAGCTGAGGCTCGCCTGAGGGCTGTGAGAGCCGGCGGGCTACCCTCCACGACCAGGCTCCCCGCCTGGATGAATCGGCCGCCTCCCTCTCAGTCTCCGAAGACTAAGAAGGCGAAAGCGGCTTGCCGAACCGGGGATGGCTCCGTGCTGCTGGACTCCTCCCCGGATAACCGTCCCCACGAGAAGGTATGAGCTACCCCTCTAGCTTAGGTCAATAAGTTTGCCTGTGATTCATGCCTACTCGCAGGATGCTTTGCCGAACGAGGACGCTGGCGAACCTGCTGGTGGGTCTCGCAAAAGTCCGCCAACGGATACAAATCTTGCTGGGAAAAATGTCGCAGGTACGCCCTTAATCTCGCATGCCAACCCTCCTTTTGTCAACTATATGACCTCCATTCCCTGCTTCTTACAGTCTCGCCCCGAGAGTCCCAGGCTCGTCAGGCATTGCGGCCTCCGTCTCCGCCTCCTCCCGACAAAACTATAGATAGGCCAAGGTTCCGACTCCTGACGAGCGAGGAGACCGGCGGCTCTGTACCGCCAAAGATCCCTCCGACCAACAGCGCAGCCTACCCTCCTGGTCTGGGTAAATCTCTCTACCCCCACTATGGTAACATCTTCCAGGGCCTCCCTAGGACTTCTCACCCCCTCTGGGTAAGCATTCTGACGGCCCCCTGCCCTGCGCGAACTCAAGCGTGCTATCTAACCTTTTCGTAATGTTTCGTAGAGAATTCTGAAAATCTGCCTACCGATTCCGAGTTGGGCGACGACGAGATGTCCCCCCTTCCTGAAGAAGTGGAAGACTTCTTAGGGGATCCGCGAGATCCTGAGACGTTGAAACAACGAGTCGCAGAGTTGCTTAGAAAACATGGTCGGATGCTGATGGACCTCAACATGCAGGCGAGACGGGACAGAGAGGCCGCCGAGGATAGGCATGCTGTCTTTATGGAAGAGTGTGCGAGGCTTCGGGCCGCGAGACAACGTGATTGCGATGATAACGTCACGACGCTGGAGGTTCATATAGCGAGGATGAGGGATTACGCCTTCCTCATGGACCGGGAGGGCCGCGCGGCCGAGGATTACTATAATTCTAGGGTACCGTCGCGGTCCGGGTCGCGGGGTGGGGGTAGGTGGAAGTGGTTGCCCCATGATTCTCGCTAACTTATTCGTTGTCGCGAACTCTTATTACCTGTTAATGAGTGTCGCTATTCTGGACAATCTCGCAATGGCTTGCAGCTCATATGCTAGCTTTATTTCGTCTGATAATAATTATTACTAGCTTTTTATTAGTTCTCGCTCGCTGCAAATATATGTCCGCTTCATTTTCATGCTATGTTGTGTTCGCGGGGAGCCTCCGTTCTCGCTAAATGTATCTTGCGGTGGCCTCCCCCCCCCCCTTTTATGCTATTATACCTGTTTGTGTTGTTCTCGCGAAGATGTTGCTTGTACTAACCTCGCAGGCCTTTCTCGCCCGCGGTCGTGATGTGATGTTTTGGTTAACCGTGCTCACCGGCGCTTGGGCTTCTTCCTGCCCTTTTACTTTTGCTATAAATAGGTTGTCATAGCTGAGTTAGCCACCGTATTTACTGTCGACCTTCTTCCTCCTCTGCTTCAGAGCTCTCGCTCCTTCCCATTCTCGTTCTACTTCCTTTCTCGCAGGTTTTCGAAATGGGCGGCGATGCTAACGAGTCGGAGGGTCGGCGAAGGATTGCCAAGGCTTTCGCCGAGCATAGCTTCTTTCATTGCAACCTGACAGACGAGGAATACTTTACCGCGGTCGCCGACTACGTCACCCCTCCATTCGCGGCGCGCCGTCCTAGCGATAACGACGTGATCAACGCGCCACTTGTCGACGAGATGGCCATCCCCAACGCTCATTTCTCGGTCGGCTTGCGTCTTCCCCTGTGGTCAGAAGTTCGCCAGGTAATAATCGCTCTCGCTCATTTCTTATTCTCCGCAGGTCAAGTCTCGCTCATTATGTAAACTAATCCTGGTTTTCTTGTTGATCGCCAGGTGCTCAAGCATTACGGCGTTGTTCCGGGTCAGCTTACCCCTAATTCCATGGCGGTGATCATAGCTTTCGCATGCTACCTGCGCGAGGAGCGCATCGAGTTCAGCCTTCCGGTTTTCCGGAAGCTGTTCTCCTTCCGCGCCTATAAGGACGGGACCGCCTACTTCGTGGGCTCGGGTCCTAAAGTCGACGAGACCGTCAACAAGGCCCACTTCTGGGCCCAGAAGTTCCTCTTGGTCAAAGGGAACTTGGCAATATCCCGATCTCGCCAGTCCAGCACGGCAAGACCACCTATCGGCCCACTGCCATCGGAGGACATGACGTCGTCCTTTATCAGTTCTTCTGTAGGAAGAACTTTGAGGTCATTCATCTCCGCCGCAACCTCGACTCGCTGCTTCGAGTGCTCGCTGGGGAAGGTAATGATCTTGCTCAATAACTATTGCCATTCCCAGTAACTCCGTATTTATTGAAGTTTCAACACTTTTTTAGGCGAACGAGATCTCCCCATCCATCCCCCCTATGCGAGCAATCAGAAGACCGACGCTACCCTTGCTCTCGCGACCATGGGGGCGGAGGCTTGCCGAGGCGCCATCACACCAGGTGAGCCATCCTCTCGCAAGAGATCGGGGGCTTGTAGTAGCCCTGGCCTTCTCCCAAAATCCTCGCCGAAGAAAAAGAATAAGAAGAGTCGGGTCTCGCTCGCCTCCTCGAAGGGGAAGGAGCCTGGCTTCGATGAAATTCGACCTTACCGGCCTCTCCGCGGGAGGTGAGGACGACGAGCCCAGCCAGGAGGCTGCCAGAACCTCCGCTCTGCCCATCCCCATCAACCACTATAACTTCGGTCTCGGCCAGAGGCGTCGGGATGAGACCGGCGAGCTCTTGGTGAATTGGAAGCCGGAGACGAACCAGGTGGACATCTCCATCATCTTCCCTGCCTGGGTGGAGAAGGAGACCGTCAGCGGTCACGCCTTTAATTTCTCGTTTGTCCTCTATGGACGCGAGGACGCGGGGGCTTATAAAGACGAGACTGCGAGGACTCTCGCTTTCGAGAGTGCGAGGTCCCAGTTGCGCTCTGCCGAGCTCGCTCATATGACGGGGATGCGTTGTTTGCAACTGGAGCTTCAGAACGTGGAGCTCGCGAGGGCCTATCAGGGGATTCTCGCCGAGAACGCGCAGCTGAAGGAGAAGTTGCTCGCCGTAGAGGGCAGTGTGGTGAGTTACCTAGACCTCGTCACCCTCTTCTCCTTCAGCAATTTCGCTCCCTTAATTTATCTTACTTGCAGGATGTCGAAGCCGCCAGAAGAGCCGACGCTCGCATCCAGAACTTGGAGGGCGAGGTGGACCGGCTAAAAGCTCTAAATTGCGAGCTCGCCCGTGCCGTCGTTCCCCCTTCTCCCCGCCGTCTGAAGGAAGAGCGGCGAGCGCGAGACGAAGAAATCCGCGAGGAGTCCACCGAGTCAGCTCGCTATATCTTCCAGATGATGAAAGCAGCCGGCCTCCTAGCCGCCGACGCGGCCGACATGACTCTGGAAGACATCGTCCCGGAGCTTTTCATCCCGCTCCTGCCAGTGAAGATCAGCGATGACGAGGAAGGGTTCGCGAGTGATCCCTGATATTTGTAATTTTTGGTTTTATTTCGTGTTCCATTTTGGGGCTGACGAGATCGCCGCCTCATGTAAATCAAACCGTGAAATGCATAGATGCATGTTTTTGGCCTTGTACTGTGCTCGCTATATTGTTTCTCATGTTGATATCTCGTTCTCGCATGCCTCGATATTTGTCCGCGAAGGTTATTCTCGCGATGTTCGTTCTCGCACATTATGTTATCGAATAGATAGGCATAGGATGTTTTTGGCTGCTCTGGCCTTTCGCCATTCTCCTTAGGATTATTATCCATTGGGTATGCGTTTTCCTCTAGGTTTCGCGAGGTACTTTCCTTCTCGGCGAGATCTCACCTCCCATCCTGTGCCGGCGACCTCTCAGCCGAGCACCGGGTGCCCCAGAATGCTTGGGGTTGATTCTCGTCACATATATACTATCGTGTGACATTCTTTTCCTCACCGAGTGAGAAGGCCCGGGTCAGCACCGAAGGCTCGCCAACCTGAGGCCTATCAACCTTACCTTATGAAGAACTCATCTCCTTGCCTACTTCCCCAGAGATCAACCCGCACCTCACGTTTGGTGAGTGCCTGGGAGCGGAATTGTTCTGAGACCTTCCAGCATTGATACTCATCACTTTGCCAGCCTCTCCAGAGATCAACCTGAAACCCCCCGTCTAGTGAGAGCCCGGGAGCGGAATCGATCTGGGGCATTCCAGCATCAATACTTGTCACCTTGCCAGCCTCTCCAGAGATCAAACTGAACCCCCCCCCCCCCCCCCCCCCCCCCCCCGCATCTAGTGAGAGCCCGGGAGCGGAATCGATCTGGGGCATTCCAGCACCAATACTTGTCACCTTGCCAGCCTCTCCAGAGATCAACCAGAAACCCCCCGTCTAGTGAGAGCCCGGGAGCGGATTCGATCTGGGGCATTCCAGCACCAATATTTGTCACCTTGCCAGCCTCTCCAAAGATCAACCTGAAACCCCCCGTCTAGTGAGAGCCCGGGAGCGGAATCGATCTGGGGCATTCCAGCACTAATACTTGTCACCTTGCCAGCCTCTCCAGAGATCAACCGAAACCCCCCGTCTAGTGAGAGCCCGGGAGCGGAATCGATCTGGGGCATTCCAGCACCAATACTTGTCACCTTGCCAGCCTCTCCAGAGATCAACCTGAAACCCCCCGTCTAGTGAGAGCCTGGGAGCGGAATCGATCTGGGGCATTCCAGCACTAATACTTGTCACTTTGCCAGCCTCTTCAGAGATCAACCTGAAACCCCCCGTCTAGTGAGATCCCGGGAACGGAATCGATCTGGGGCATTCCAGCACCAATATTTGTCACCTTGCCAGCCTCTCCAGAGATCAACCTGAAACCCCCCGTCTAGTGAGAGCCCAGGAGCAGAATTGATCTGGAGCATTCCAGCATCAATACTTGTCACCTTGCCAGCCTCTCCAGAGATCAACCTGAAACTCCTCGTCTAGTGAGAGCCCGGGATCGGAATCAATCTGGGGCATTCCAGCACCAATACTTGTCACCTTGCCGGCCTCTCCAGAGATCAACCTGAAACCCCCCGTCCATTGAGAGCCCGGGAGCGGAATCGATCTGGGGCATTCCAGCACCAATACTTGTCACATTGCCAGCCTCTCCAGAGATCAACCTGAAACCCCCCATCTAGTGAGAGCCCGGGAGCGGAATTGATCTGGGGCATTCCAGCACCAATACTTGTCACCTTGCTTGCTCTCGCACAACAGTTATAACTATCAAGTGAAGGAGAAAAATATTCAACTAATATCATAATAAAACTTTCAAGGGTAGAATCGCTTCAAATCGTATCCACTTCTGGATCGGCCGAGAGGTACCCCTTCCACATCTCGGAGGTGATACCCGCCCCCCCCCCCCCAACTTGAGCACTTCGCTTACAATGTACGGACCCTCCCAATTGGGGTTGAGCTTACCTACCGCAGCCCCTCTTCTGGCCGCGTCGACCTTCTTCAAGACCAGATCTCCTTTCTTAAAGTGTTTTACTCGGATGTGCTTGTCAAAATATCGGGCCATTCGTCGCTTGATTTCCTCCTGCCTGATGGTGGCCTGGTCCCGGAGTTCTTCCACCAGGTCCAAGGATAGCTTTTGTTCCTCCTCATTAGCCACTAGCCACTCTTCGTCCCCCTCAATTGCGGCGATCACCCTGGGGGTCTTTACTTCGAACTCTACAGTATAGGGATAGGTCTTCTCCTGGTCTCAGCCTTGAAGTAGGGGGGTTTGGGTGAGTAGCTCTTTCAAAGCCTGAAAAGCTTCCTCACACTCGGGGGTCCATTCGAATATCTTGTTGCCCCTTAGTACCTTGAAGAAGGGCGCACATTTCTCTTCCGCCTTGGAGAGGAACCTGCTGAGTCCGGCCAGCTTCCCCATGAGGCTTTGAACCTCCTTCAGGTTTCTCGGCGACCCCAACTCTATTATCGCTTTAACCTTGTCTGGGTTAGGCTCCACCCCTGCCAGGGTGAGCAAGTGACCTAGGAATTTCCCTCGGCCAGCCACGAAGACACACTTCAAGGGGTTGAGTTTCATCTTGTACTTCTGCAGGGTCCCAAACGTCTTCTCAAGGTCTCGGAGGTGAGACCCAAGGTCCCATCTTTTCACCATGAGATCATCAACATAGACCTCTAAGTTTCTTCCCTTCTGTTCGCGAAAAACCCTATCCATCATCCTCTCGTACGTGGCGCCTGCATTCTTGAGCCCGAAGGGCATCATCTTATAACAGTAGCATTCGTCCCCCGCAATGAAGGAGACATCTTTGATGTCCGGGGGTGCATGCGGATTTGATGATAACCTGAAAAAGCATCTAAGAAAGACATTACAGGAAAACCGACGGCTGAGTCAACCAACGCGTCGATTCTAGGCAGGGGGTAGCAATCTTTCGGGAATGATTTATTAAGTAGTGAAAAGTTGATACACATGCGCCACTTACCTTCCCCCTTCTTTATCATGACTACATTGGAGACCCAGCCTGGATACTGGATCTCCGACACAAAACCTGCTTGTAGGAGCTTTTTCACCTCCTCGCGGATCGGTCCCTCCAGCTTGTCCGTTGTGGCCCTCTTCTTTTGGCAGATGGGACGGGTGTCGGGGTTGAGATTGAGGCGGTGGCAAGCCACATCTGCATCGATCCCAGGCATCTCCACGATGCTCCAAGCAAAGACATCCACATTCTTTTGAACGCAGGCTAGGATCTCGGCCTGCTCCTCCGAACTAAGCTCTCCGCTGATCCGGACCTTCTCCACCACTCCAAGCCGGGTGGTGACCTCAAGCTCCATGACCTCCTCCATGGCCTCCAGCCTAGACTGCTCTCCCCAAGCACTTTCCTTCTCCCCGCCGCAACCGAGCGCTTGGGTTCCCTCCTCCGTCTCTTCTTCCCCCACCATCATCAACTCCTCCGCCCTCCCTTCCTGGGCACCCTCTTCTTTCTCCTCTTCTCCTCCTCTCTCCGCCCTGGGCCTCTCAGCGACCCCTTCCTGGGCATGAACTTCCTCTTTCTCGATCCTCCCCTCTTCTCCCTCCTCACCTCCGGCTTCTGCCGCCTCCTCCATCACTTTATCCCACTCCTCCGCTTCTCCCATCCAGGTGATGGTGTTGACAGCCGTCACATAGCACTGTCTCGCCATCTTGGGGTCTCCCCGGACCCGAACCTGGATTCCACTCGCGTTGAACTTGAGACACTGGTGGAAGGTGGAAGGGACGCATCGAAACGCGCTGATGAGAGGCCATCCGAAGATGGCGTTGTAGCTGCTCGGGGCATCCACTATCACGAAGCGACAGTTCCGGGACTGCCCCCCCCCCCCCCCCCCTCCCCGAGGGTCATATGGAGCCCCAGTCCACCCTCTACTTCCTTCCTCTCTCCCGAAAAACCAAATAGGGGACCATCCGAGGCCAACACCCTCTTGGCCTCCACCTTCATTTCGTCAAACGCCTTCTTGAAGACGACGTTGACCGAACTCCCATTATTGACTAGAATCCGCGAGAAGGTGAAGTTCTCGATGGCGGTCTGGATGACCAGCGCATCACAGAACGGGTCTTCATGACCTGGCATGTCCTTTTGAGAGAAAGTAATTTTCTCCGCTGGGGGTGGAGCAGTGGATGTTGAGGCCACGCTCTGCCGATAGATGGTATGGAGTCTAGCCTTGCGGGTTACCTCCACCCCTACCCCCCATGGATCACCCCGATCCCTCCTCTACTCCCCACATCAGCCCTGTCTTCACACCTTTCCTCCTCATCCTCTCGAGGTTTGACCTCCTCGATTCTCACCGGTTGATGTTTCCTCGGCGCGGGCACTCGACCCCTTTTTGTTTCCAGGAATTCTGGACAGGTGGCCGTCGCGTGACCTTCCTCATCGTGGAAGTCACAGTACGACAATGTCACCTCCCCTGTCTCGCCCTCCGCCATCCTATTCCTCCTCCTTCTCCCTGATCCTGCTTCTTCTCTAGCCTCTTCTCTTCTTCCTCTTCCTCCTCTTCCCCGCCTGATCGTCATGGCTTGCTGAGGTGGGGGAGGCATTTGCCTCGGACCCTGCCACCATCCTAACTGGTGGGGACTTCCTTGACCTCCATAGAAGTTAGCCCTTCCTCAGTCGTAACCCCTTCCCTGACCTTGCATTCCTTCGGCACGTTGTCTCCACTCCCCCTCCGGGGTCCTGGGCTCTTCCCTTCTCCTTACTTCCTGCTGCCTGACCTCTGGCTCACTGAGCTTTGCTAGCCTCTTGGTGAGCTCCGGGTTGGCCTCCTCACTCTCGATCTCTTCCGCCACCCTCTCCATTAACTCCTCATAGGAGACGGGGGCTTTCCTCTTCAAATCCATTTTGAAGAAACTCTCCCTTTGCCCGACGGTGAAGGCAAGTTGGAGTGCAAACCCAGGCATCTCCTGAGTGATCAACACCTCCTCCTGAAACTAGTCCGTGTAGGGAGCCAACGACTCCTTCGGCTCCTACTTCACTTTGAAGAGAGACTCGGCGTCCTTCTTCCTTTTCTTTGAAGTTGAGAATTACAGTAGGAAACTTCGGCGCAAGTCTTCAAAGGCATAGATTGACCCAACAGGGAGTTGATGGAACCAGTCCCTGGCCTTTTCTTTAAGGGTGACGGCAAAAAGCCGACACTTGAAAGCATATGTCATCGGCCTGATAGAGACCCAGTCCTCGAAAGACTGGAGATGTTGGACAGGGTCATCCCTGTCGTTGTAGTACACCCTGTCCCACTCTCCGAACCCTGCCGGGACAGGTGCAGAAACTACTAACTCGTAGAAGGGACTTCCCCCTTCTGCCATCCTTTCTCGCTCCACACGCCCCCCCCCCCCCCCCCCCCCCCCCCCCCCCGAGCTCTCTCGCCAGACTCGCGCTCGCGGGGACCGTGCTTGCGAGAGCGGCGCTCGCATGAACCACCCCTACTGTCGCTACATCCTCCGGGCGCGCGCTCGCCTGCGCCATGCTCATCGGCACAGAGCTCGCCGGACTGGCGAACAACACTAGCCCCTCCAATTCTTGGACTAAACCTCCGGCGATTTCCTTTCCGGCCCTTCCCCCCGGGGCATTCTCGCCAACTGCTACTAGGGGAAGTGTCGCCTGAGGTGCTGGGGTCGCAAACTCACTCTGTTGCGCCGTGACCGTGAGCCCGAAGGTGTCAAGCACCTCCCTCCTGAAATCCGCGAACATCCTCAGCGTCACCACCTGAGGTGACTCGCTGAAATCCTCACCTTGATCCTCTCTGAAAGTGCACAGTTAACCTCAATAGAATTCTCTAGAGGGGGGGTGAATAGAGATTTAAAAATATTTTTGTGCAAAGAATAATTATATATATATATGTGTAATGATCACAGATTTAAGCTTCCCACACACCAACAAGAATTAAGCAAGTAAAGAAGAAAGATAACTAGAAGAAAATCACAGCACAACACAAGGAAATATAGTGGTTCCCCAAACTTTGGGTAGTCCACTCTTCTACCCCCTTGGTAGGAATTCACTAACTTGCACTGAGTCTTTTGATAAGGAGACTCTTAGAACCAGACTGAGTCTTTTGATAAGGAGACTCTTAGAACCAGCCTGAGTCTTTTGAAAAGGAGACTCTTAGAACCAGTACAACTGAATTTTTTGAAGAGAGATTCTAAAAACTCTTTTACAATATTTGAGAATGAAATTAGAAAGAGAAGAAGTAGAACAAGTAGAAAAATAGAAGACAATATATATAAGAAGGAATCTTCTTCCTAGCAAGAATATTAGAAGCACAAGTATAGTGAATATGATCTTTCTTCTATAGTGAGAAGGAGATTTGTAAGCTTTTCACTCTTTTGTGAGAGCTTTCAGAATTTGCAGCAGAATGGCTTCAGAAGAAGAAGGAGAAGATGAAGGCTTTTTCTTTTGCTGCAGCACACTATCTCTTTTCTCAACTTTCTCTCTTTTCACTTGGGAGCTCTTCCTCTTTTTCAAATGTATATGGTGGATCACTTCTTGTCATTCTTTGTCGACCTCCTTCTTATTTATAGCTCTGTTTAAAATATATTGCTTAAAAGAGAATAATCAATTAGCAGACAGAGAATTAGAAAGAGATAAGAGTTTCCATAATGAATATTTCTGTAGAAGGAAAGGAATTCATTCTGTTTTCAAATAATATCCATAATAATTTTAATCAAATTAGCCAAGAATCAAATAGAAGGAAAGGCTGATTCAGAACGGCTATAAAAGAATAATGTCATTCCATAAATCAGATCTACAGAAAGAAGGAAAGAGATCTGGCGTGATTTTGAATTTCTTATAGATATCGACGTGCGTCGATTACTATTCGACGTAAGCGTCGAATTCATCCTGGCTTGACGTCTAGAGGAGAATAAGGAAGGTGCGTCGACAAAGGTGCGTCGACTTTATCAAATGCGTCGACTAGAAGTCAGAGGTACGCTGACAAAGATTACGTCAAATTCTTCTTAGAGTTACTTCGACTCTTTCTAAGAGAAACGTCGACTATATTTCGACGTTGCGTCGAATACTATTCGCCGCATATTTACTTAGCCTAATTTTTCATACTCAGAATTTATATTCTTCTTAATTCTAGGGGTTAAGATAAATCATTTCCCCAACAATCTCCCCCTATTTGTCTTAACCCTATATAGAGAGAAATTGTATCAGCTTTTAATCAACAAAGCAAAGCATTTATATAGATAGGAAATATGCTAAGCAATCAGAATCATATAAACAGACTTCATAATTTAAGCATGGAGAAGAGAAATATAGATTGTATCAATATTGTTCAACACATCATTCAGATTGTATCAATATTGTTCAACACATCATTCAGGAGGGGTAGGAGGAGTTTTTCTTTTCCTAGTGAATACTACTGTTTTTGGAGAGGTGGGTTGCCCCTTCTCAGTAGCAGGTGGTTCACTCAACTCCCCCTGAGTTACAGCAGGTTGCTCCCCCTGGGATGGAACTTCTTTTGAGCATTCTACTTCTTTTTCAGTTTCTTTCTTATCTCCATTTTCAGGTATAACAACATTTGGCTCCCCCTGAGCTTCAGCTTCCTCTTCAGCTTCATTCTCTGCTCTACTTGCCTCCCCTTGTAATAGATCCACTTGTTGTGCAGCTTCTCTTGCTATAATCAGTACATCTGATGTCTGCTCTTCAGTATGTAGCTCTGGTACTACTTCATTCCCAATGGTCTTGAGCAGTGCAAGACTATCAGTTTTTGAGGTAGGAAGAGACTTGTGAGAGAGAGATTTATGACTGGAGAGCTGTTCTTCATCTAACTTCTCCCCCTTCTTGACCTTCTTGGCCAAGGAGGTTAAGAAAGATCTGGTGACTTTATAAGAAGAGATAGAGGTCTTCAGGCTTTGCACAGAGGCACTGACTCCATCTATTTGGGTCTGCATGTATAAGATGGAGGAATGAATCTTGGAGCAGTGCCCATCCATCATTGCTTAGAATCTTTGGGATGTGGATTGGATGCATTGAGTGATGGGATTCTCAGTGGATGGAGATGGTTTAGAATGTGGTGATGGAGGAGGAGATAATGGTGGAGGTGAATGTGTAGAAGGTGGAGAGGGGACTGTAGTGTGTTGAGGAGGTGTATTTGATGGAGGAGGTGGAGGAATAGAAGAGGGTTGAGCAGGTGACTGAGTTGGCATTTGTGAAGGTGTGGATAATGGTGGTATAGAGGAGATGTCTGTATGAGGAGGAGGAAGAGGTGATGATGGATGAGCAGGAGAGTTGGGAGGAGATGGAGTCCTTTCAGGAATGGCACCAGGCTTGGGAATTTGCCTGGTCCATTTTGAGAAGAGAGCTATGGACATCCTCTTGCCAGGTGGAATGGGGATTCCTTTTGACCTACATAGGTAAGGGAAGGAGTGGAAGAGTACTTGGCTCATAATTCTCATGTAGGCATTCTCTTTGTGAGAGTATTTAAAGCCTATCATTTTCAGCAGGAAGCTTGCCCAGTCTACCTTCTTCTTCAGCACAAGGGCCCCCATGATGTTCAGCTGCTGCTTGGGCACTGCATCATGAGCAGAGATCTTACATAGTAATATTTTCCCTACTATGTCTGCCAACAGTCTATACTCCTCAGAGAAGTTTATTTTCTTCAGGTGGATTGGTCTATCTTTGGAGAACTTCATGGTGATTAACAAATTCATTATTTCATCAGGGGCAAGTTCCATAGGTTCATCACCTGATAGGCGAATTATTTTAGTTATTCTTTAGAAAATGATTTGCTTTCCCTATTTGAACAAGGATATTATTTGATTGTACCTGTTGGTAGATCAAAGGTGGTCCTAATGTGTTCTGCAGAAATTGAGACAGGTGTCTCATGGATTGTTCCTTGGATTTCTCCTTGTTCAGATATCTGAACATGAGTCATGAGCTCTGTGAGTTCTGTCTCTAGGAGCTTGCATCTTGTGGAGATGAGCTTGTCTAATCCAGCTTCAGTAAACAGAGCTATGATGCTCTTGTAATTTTCTGCGGCGGCTTGGAAAGATTCGAGGTCAATGTCAAAGCCTGAGTTGGTCTTAGGAGCCATTTTAGGTCAGTGATAGAGAGGAAGAAATGGTTGGACTGAGGAGCAAGAAGGATGAAAGATGCAGAGGTCGTGAAGGTTTCTAACTGAAGAGTCTATTTAAGTCACGTGAAACGTTGAAACGAGGCACAATTCGAGGCTTATTCAGTACAACAGTGGATATGACCGAAAATATTTTAGTATTGGCGCTCGTTTTCATGAAGCCGACGTTACGTCGAATGGAATTCGACGTGAATGTCAATATAGTCTGGTTTGGGATGATAGGTTTTCCTATCAACGTATGCGTCGATTTCATTTATTGAACTGAGTTATCGACGTTGCGTCGATTCGAAGTCGACGTGACTTTATTTGACAGATTCTGGGTTTTCCTTGAGAAATTATTTCTTCCTATTCCTAAAGTTTTCTAAGTTACTCTAGGACTAATTTTAAGAACAATTTGATTGATTATGCCAACACTGTTTGGCAATGTGGCCAATTTTATTGCAAATATAACATCTGATTTTCTTTTGACTAAGGAAATTTGAGTTTAGGGAGGAATAGAGATGGTGATTAGGATAAAAGTTTTGATTAGGATAGTAATTTTGATTATGAAAAGATTTTTGATTAGAATAGAAGTTTTGATCATGATAAAGATCAGGATGAAAATTTTGATCAGGATGAAAGGGTCCTGAATTGGGGTTAAGATGGAAGGTTTTTGGAGGATAGGCATTCAAGTTGATCTGAGTTTGTATGCGTCGATATCCATTCGACGTATGTTGATAGTTGCGTTGATTTATATTCGGCGCTTTCTTCAGATTGCGTTGATCTGGTATCGACGCATGGAAGAAGTTGCGTCGATTGGATGTCGACGTACTTTTATTCAAGGGTCGAGTTGAGGTCGAGGCATCTGAGCGATTGCGTCGAGTAGAATTCGACGCACTATCATTCATGCGTCGATATGAAGTCGACGCAATTGTGTCTTCACAGATTTTATTTTTCCCTTTTTCTGATTGGAGTTTTGTTTCTTTATAACTTGTTTCTTTTGGATTAATTGCTTTCTTAGAAGTAGTTTGAGTGTCTTCGTCTGTATAGTATGATGTTTCATCAAAATGGTTTATCTCATTGAGGGAGTCTTCTTCCTCATTTTGTGAGTCTTCTTCTTGGTTTATTGATTTAGTGGGTTTAGTGAATTTAACAGGACTCATCCAAGCAGGTTTGTTGGATGGAATTAGGCTGGTTGAGGGATCAGCCCCTAGCCCAAGATTTTATGTCTCCTTGTTTGTTGTTCAGTGATTTCCTTAAGTCTTTGGCTTCTCATTCTTATTGATTCTTCAAAAGCTTTTGCCTGGGATACCTTATACTTAAGGAGGTGGTTTTCTATTCTAGCCCTTTCTATTTCCTTTTCTATGATGTTAGCCCTTAATTCATAATTTTTAGAACATGTAACCTCTCTATTTCTCTGGTTTTTAACCATGTTAATTTGTTCTTTTAAATCCTTAATTTCTTGCTTAGCTTTTAGTTGATCTAAACATAATCCTCTAAAGTTGTTTTTGAAATCATCACATGAGAAATCTATTTTATTAAAAATGCTTACGTCATCCTTATCCTCAGATTCATCTATAAGGCTATTTTCTCTTTCATCTTCAGATGATATGCTTTCTTCTGATCCTGTCTCACTCCATGATTCAGCAACATCATCTTTCTTTGAGCCTTCAAGAGCCATTAAGCATAGGTCTTCTTGCTTAGACTCTTCATTGTCACTTTTAGAAGAGAAGCTGTCCTCAGAGTCTGTTTCACTCCAGGCTTCTGCAATAAAGCCTCTTTCATTCTTCTTCCACTTTTTCTTGAGATCTTTCTTTGTCTCAGCATTTTCTGGACATTCTGGGGCAATATGTCCAGGTTTCCTGCAAGAATAACACACAATTTCTTTAGTGGGAGTTTTGTCATACCTTGGTTTTGACTCTCTCCTTCTAGATCCATCTGTCCTGGCCCATTTCTTGAATTTTCTGGCCATGAAACTGAATAGTTCTTCTTCAGTGACAGAGGTTCTTTCTTCTGTTGCTTTTAATGCAATGTTCCTGTCTTTTGAAGAGGTTGGAGTGTTTTCTCTTCTTTTCTTCTCTTCTCTTGTTTTCAGCAGTTGCTCATAGGATTTGAGTTTTCCTAAGAGAGCATCTGTTGAAATTTCCCTTTGTCCTCCTGTATCTCTTATTGCCCATATTCTTGAGTCCCATGAACTTGGGAGACTCATTAACAGTTTGTCATTGATCTCTGTGAGAGAGATCTCTCTATCCAAGTTCCTTAATTGGTTGATGATCAGACTGAATCTGTCATACATCTCAGAGATGCTTTCTTCATTCTTCTTTTGGAAATTCTCATACTGGGAGATTAATAGAGTCTTCCTATCTTTTCTTTCATCAGCACTTCCTTCTACCATCTTTATGAGAGCCTCCCAGATTTCTTTGGCTGATTCACAGTCAACAACCTTTTGAAAGATTTCATCTGAGAGAGTTGAGACAAGAATGTTCACAGCTTTTGCATCCCATGTTCCTGCCCTTTTCTCTTCAACTGTCCACTCAGCCTTTGGGACAAGTGTTTGAGTCACTTCAACACTTGAGTCTCTTCTATAAGGCTTGGGAGGACCTGTCAAAATAGCATTAAATAGTTCTTCATCAATAGAGTTCATATAAATCCTAATTCTTGTTTTCCAAACTGCAAACTTTTCAAGATTGCACATTGGTGGTCTGGTGGAAGCATAATCTTTGATTTGTGCCATAAAAAATAGTTTTTAGAAATATATATATATAAGAGGTAGGATCTTTTTGATCAAGGAGTTAACCTTTTTAGATCGACCTAGCTTTGATACCAATTGAAAGTGCACAGTTAACCTCACTAGAATTCTTTAGAGGGGGGTGAATAGAGATTTAAAAAAAATTGTGCAAAGTTAATAATTATATATATATGTGTAATGATCACAGATTTAAGCTTCTCACACAC
This sequence comes from Dactylorhiza incarnata, assembly GCA_033032865.1. Lineage (NCBI taxonomy): Eukaryota > Viridiplantae > Streptophyta > Magnoliopsida > Asparagales > Orchidaceae > Dactylorhiza > Dactylorhiza incarnata. The sequence goes on from JAWHQI010000067.1 coordinate 3,457,644, forward strand.
CAACACGAATTAAGCAAGTAAAGAAGAAAGATAACTAGAAGAAAATCACAGCACAACACAAGGAAATATAGTGGTTCCCCAAACTTTGGGTAGTACACTCTTCTACCCCCTTGGTAGGAATTCACTAACTTGCACTGAGTCTTTTGATAAGGAGACTCTTAGAACCAGACTGAGTCTTTTGATAAGGAGACTCTTAGAACCAGCCTGAGTCTTTTGAAAAGGAGACTCTTACAACCAGTACAACTGAATTTTTTGAAGAGAGATTCTAAAAACTCTTTCACAATATTTGAGAATGCAATTAGAAAGAGAAGAAGTAGAACAAGTAGAAAAATAGAAGAAAATATATATAAGAAGGAATCTTCTTCCTAGCAAGAAGATTAGAAGCACAAGTATAGTGAATATGATCTCTCTTCTATAGTGAGAAGGAGATTTGTAAGTTTTTCTCTCTTTTGTGAGAGCTTTCAAAATTTGCAACAGAATGGCTTTAGAAGAAGAAGGAGAAGATGAAGGTTTTTTCTTTTGCAGCAGCACACTATCTCTTTTCTCAACTTTCTCTCTTTTCACTTGGGAGCTCTTCCTCTTTTTCAAATGTATATGGTGGATCACTTCTTGTCATTCTATGTCGACCTCCTTCTTATTTATAGCTCTGTTTAAAATATATTGCTTAAAAGAGAATAATCAATTAGCAGACAGAGAATTAGAAAGAGATAAGAGTTTCCATAATGAATATTTCTGTAGAAGGAAAGGAATTCATTCTGTTTTCAAATAATATCCATAATAATTTTAATCAAATTAGCCAAGAATCAAATAGAAGGAAAGGCTGATTCAGAACGGCTATAAAAGAATAATGTCATTCCATAAAAATCAGATCTACAGAAAGAAGGAAAGAGATCTGGCGTGATTTTGAATTTCTTATAGATATCGACGTGCGTCGATTACTATTCGATGTAAGCGTCGAATTCATCCTGGCTTGACGTCGAGAGGAGAATAAGGAATGTGCGTCGACAAAGGTGCGTCGACTTTATCAAATGCGTCGACTAGAAGTCAGAGGTACGTCGACAAAGATTACGTCGAATTCTTCTTAGAGTTACTTCGACTCATTCTGAGAGAAACGTCGACTATATTTCGACGTTGCGTCGAATACTATTCGACGCATATTTACTTAGCCTAATTTTTCATACTCAGAATTTATATTCTTCTTAATTCTAGGGGTTAAGATAAATCATTTCCCCAACACTCTCCTCCTGTCATATCTGCTCCTTGGAACTTTCTTGGACTAGCCACGCTCCACGCTCACCGCACCAAAATGTTGAAGTCGATTTCTCGGCCTCTTGTGGAGCTCGGGGCCCTCACCGAAATGAGGGGCGGCTAGCCCTTATTGATCCCTCGGAGAAGGTAGACTGAAGACTAGAAAAATGACTAAGACCATAGTCACAGCGAGGAGGTCCCTCCACTAACCCGGAAGATCGTTGAGCGCTTCCCCTCCCAAGCCAAAGCTGAGACTCTGGCACCTTGGAGAGCTCTGGAAATGTTAGCCAAGGAGAACCTGAAGAGAGAGAAGTTGAAGTCAAGTCCTCTCCAAAGGTGCCCTTTGTTGAAATTGTTGAATTGGAAGTTTGGAGTCTTTTGGACCTGGGCGGTCTGGGAGGAGGTCGGGTGGTCTGGCGTGACCGCACGACTTGGCGGTCTGCCTCTGCGGTCTGGCTTGTCTTAGCCTAGCTGCGGTCTCCTGGCTTGATCGCTGGTATCTGGTCCAAGGCGGCTGAAGGTGGAGGCCGCGCGGTCTGTCTCTGACCGCGTGGCGGGATGTTCGTCTTCAGGTGTGCGCGGTCTGTGTGTCACCGCGTGGCGGGCTGTCTTCTTCAAGGCTGTGGCGGTCTGGTGTGACCGCACATCTTGTTCCAGGTTTTCTTCAGAATGAGGTCTGGTGGTTGACCGGGCTTTCTGGTGGTGTTCACGGACTAAGGGTCTTAGTCGCGCGGTCTCAGGTTGCAGTCTCAGGAGGAGACTAGTAAGCAAGCTGGACGCTGTTCGCGGTCTCAGGTGGAGACCGGCATGCGGACAGGAGTTCGCGGTCTGTCAGCGAACTGGCTGTGTTCGCCGTCTCGGACGAACACAGGGGGTGAACAGCTTCGGGCGGTCTGGCGATCTCTCTTGGAGTCACGATCTGCTGTGAGAGTGGCGGTCTCTCATAGTTGATGTTGAAGCTGGCGAGTTCACCAAAATGAAGCAGGAGTACTATTGCTGATCGCGCGGTGTGACCGGTAAGGTCGCGCGGTCTGGAGGGTGGTGATCCTATCTCATAGGGTGGTGACTGGATCAGGTCTCACGCCTATAAATAGGACCCATCAAGTGTAAGCCGAGTTCTCTTCTTTCCTGCGGTCTCTATTTGTCTGACCGGGCGGTCTCCTGATTGAACTCTTCTTGTAAAGCTTCTGCGGATAGTGTGGGCAGCAGCGATCACCTCTTCCTCTGAAAGTGTTCGGGCGGTCTGCGGCTTGGAGTTGTGGTGCTGGAGTTTGGGAGAATCAGGAGTTCGAAAGAAGGAGTGCGGTTTGGTGGTGTTCTGTGATTGGCAGGTCGTTGCGGTCTGGCAGCTTGCTCAAGTCACAGGGAGGTCGCGCGGTCTGAGCAGTCTCAAGTTATCTTCAACTTTGTAATTTTCTCTTTGGTGTTTGTGCTGGCGAAATCATGTCTCGCCAAGCATGCCTTGCCTTGTAATTGAAGTACTGCTATCAATAAAGATTTTTTGTTTGCCTCCATTTGCTTCTGGTTGTTTTGGCTTGTGAACTTTAAGTTGACTAGCTCCTGCTCGCTTCATAAAGATTCGAAAAATTTCACACCCTTTAGGTCTTATTTATAGGTTTTCTGATCTGGCCTGCAAATAGCAGGATCCCGCCCTTTGATCTTACAATCCGCACCCAAAGGGGCCTGCTAACAGCCAAACTCCGCTGTTTGGAGAGGCTAAGGGCAGACCACTAGGGGTAAAAGGGGTAATTTGTCCCTATCAGTCTATGGGCAAGGAACTGCGAGAACCTTACTGCCGAAGCTCTCGCGAGCCTTCTCGCGAGCCCTGCACGCGATGCCTCTCCTAGGCGATCGCCCTGCAAGGACCTCGCTGGCCCATTCTGGCGGTATCTGCCGAGGTTCGGTCTCGCGAGCCTTCCTGCGAGATCGCCTCCTGACTTCGTCGAGCTCAACGCACCTTTCGTCGAACGCAGCGCACTTCACCGATCACAGACGAGCTCGACGAATGCAGAACGTTAAATTGTTCGATGTCCGCTGAGATGGGCGATTCGTCGACCGCTACTTCCCTGCTGTAATTTGTCGAGCGCTGCTATAGAATATATTTTGTTCATCGGGCGCCGTCCGACGAATGCAGAGCTCCGTTCGACATTCGTCGAACGCAGAATTGAACTCGCTGGACGCTGAGACTCTGAACTCGCGAGCTTTCCTGCGAGATCACCTATTGACTTTGTCGCGTAATGAACACATTTCGCTGAACACCTCTTTACTGAACATAGGTCTCTTCCGCCAGTGGCCTGCGAGGTATTGGTTTGTCAGCCCTCGCTTGGCCCAGTCTTTGAGAATATATGCCGAGGTCTGGATCTCGCGACTCCTCTTGCGAGACCGTCACTTTGGCTTTAATGAGCATAGAACACCATCGACTTCTGATGATCTCGCCAAACAGGGGCGAGCTCGACGAAGTCAGGTGAGCTCGACGAACACGGGAGAGTTCGTCGAACGCAGTACTCCTTTCGTCGAACTCAGAAAACTTCCTCAAACTGCCTGCGAGCGTTTATCTCGCCAACCCTTCTCGATCGCCTCTCAGCGAGCCCTCTGAGAGAGACTTCTCCAAGGTCTCTCTCGCGAGGTCTTTGGCCCCAAGTCCTTCCTCTCTTATTACTTCCTCTTGTTGCCTTCTTAAACCGTGCCTCCTCGCCTGGCGAATATCGGGGTTATACAGTCATTCCCTACTGTGTCAATCTCTCCATCAACATCGAACATGGGGGTACAAGATGGAGTCTTGGGATTGCATGCCTCTATAAAACTTCTTCATATGCAGGTGCGAGTATGCAGATGCGAGTATGCATGCACGAGTATATAGAGGCGAGTATCCAACAAGCGATCAACTAACGTGCGAGCAAGGTATGATCGTCGTCCGCAGTATCCTATCTCGTTTATGCTTAGTCGCCTAGCGAGCACTCAACCACGCGTCGAATCTAAGAGCCTACTCATCATAACCACAAAAGAAGAAAAGCAAGAAGCGACTACAAAAGGCGAGCAAAAAATTGTATTTTCTACTTTCATAAATACATATACAAAAAATGCTATACAGCTTTGCAAAAAGGAACTAGGCGACTATGCGCCACCATCGCCTTCATCATCGTCCTTGCCATCATCATCGCCATATACATCGACATCATCCTCATGTTCCTCAGAATCATCCTTATCGCTAGAAGACGACGAAAGAACTCGCCCGGGAGAAGTGCACTTTTCGGCGAGTAGTGCCGGGATGATGTCCATGACAGTCAGGTCCATTGCCTCCGGCTTCAGGAGACCTTCAACCTTCAGCTTGCTAAAAACCACCTTCCCGGTTGCTCGCGCGATCTCACGACGAATATGCGGCATCTCATCGCCGTGTATCCGAATCTGCTTACCAAGCCTGGAGGGGCCCACTGACGAAGGCTGTTGCTCGGCAGGCCGAGTTTCCATCTCGGCGATGCGAATTTGGGCGGCCTCCAAGGTCTGCCGAGTATCCTCCAGCTCCTTATCCAGCTGGGACACCTTCTTCGCCATTTCCACCTCGGCGGCCTGTACAGATAAAGACAACGGTTAACAAACATCGATCAGCACGAAAGGCGGCTATCCAAAAAATCAGAAAGGCGACGTGCGAGTACCTCATGATCTTTCCACTTGGCGGCCTCCAGCCCCATGGTGATGAGCTTCTTTCTCTGCACCTTGATCCCCTGCTCGTACTCAAGCAGTTTCCTCGCCGTCGCATGACCGAGCTTGGCAGCCCGCAGGTAAGCTCGCGAGCTCTGATGCGCCAGATACTCGGCTGATACGTACTGCAGGGATTCAGCATCTGTGCGACCATAAAGGGCGAACATCACGCCGAACGCCTCGCCAGAATCCTCCCAATCCTCCGACCAAGCGGGGAGGTTGGTGCTCAAAGTTACTTCATGGGCCCGCTCAGCCTAGGACACCAGAGGGCGACCGTAGGCGTCCTCGCTGCCCATACCTTTGCCAAAGTTCGGATGGTTGATGGGCTCGCCAGGCTCCGAAGGATTTGCCTTCGCCTTCAGGTCCCTCTTGGCGACCTCCTTCATTATCGCAGGCTCGGCGGACTTCGCCTTAGCCTTTCGCTTCTTTGAAGGCCCAGCGCCATCACCGGCGACCTCCTGCTCATCGCCGCCTGGCGACGAGTCGATCAGAGTAGGAGCCCACGCCTTCGGCGCCAAAGGAAGAAACTCGCTCAGTAAGGAGCGAATAGCTGCATCAAGACACTAGTTATCAGTTGAAGACAAAGGGGCGAGTAGGACAAATACTCGTTCAGAAGACTACCTTCACCCGGGAACACCTCGGCGAGCTCATCTACTCGCCTCCTCCAGAGGACGACATCCAGGCGGCGACCCCGGAAGTAGATGAGTAGCGTCTACCTACCCTCCTCCAAAAAAGGGACAACGAAGGCGCTCTCCGCCGGTTGGAAGGATGAGGTCGGGACGACTCCAAAGTCGCCCTTGATGACGACGAACCGCTCGGTCCAGCGATGGTTCTTGTTCGCCATGCCAATCAGTGTGCAGACGTGGCTACACAAAAAGACGACGCCTTTGCTAGTGGCGCCGAAGTGAAATACTCGTCGAAAGACGGAAAGATCAAAGGCGATCTTTTGTTCTCGCAGGAAGTAGAGAAAGCCCATGATCATCGCCACTCCGTTCGGGTTAATCTGGGTCGGGACTATCCCATGATAGCGGAGTATCTGGCAGACTTCTGGCCACAATGGTAGTCATTGGCTGACTTCGAAGTGGCGGATGGGGAATATCAGCTCGGTCGCCGAGAATGAGTTTAGGCGCTCATCCTCGCGAGGAAGCCTGGCGACATACCCCTGCGACAAATATTTAGCAGAGAAATCCTTCAAATTGCTCTACCGAGTAATCAGCTTCTTGAAGGAAGTCGCCTCGAAATTCTTCTCATGACTTGCACGACGAATAGCTGCCTCGTCAGCCATTCTGAAAGAAGGAAAACAGAGAAGCGAGTATCAAAGAGGCGAGGAGTGGAACAATCGATAGATACTCGCTGGAAAGAATGGAGATCGCCAAAAGCATAATAAATACGTACCCACCCACCCCCACTATTTATAGTACTCGGTGATACTTGGCTTGTCGCGTAAGCCGCCGCGAGCACGATTAAGGGGTGGCGAGAATCGAGGAAAAGTCGCCAAAACTAACGGCGCACGTCAAATCATCAACACCAAGCGAGCGAGTACCTGCATCAGATTACTGGGATGCTCGCCAAATCGACGCAACATTCAACAAATACTCGCAATAAAGAAACAAAAATCAAAAGTAAATCCAGACATCATAGCAAGCAGGCAAGAAAGCAAGGGCAATTTTCATACTCGCCAAATAACAAATTACTTAAAGAAATCAAATTGTCCAAAGTTACAAATCATTCGCCAAAACGGCGACTAGTTGCTACGAAGAGAAAGAAGGTAGGATCCTAGGGGTTCGCCTGAGCATCGGGAAGTTGTGGTTGTCGCCCAACCCAGCCCATGTCGCGAGCTCGCTTGAAATGTTCAAAGGCCACGGACATCGCATCCTTGCCTTGTCGCAGCTGCTCCTCCATCCTCGCCAGGCGACCAACGGAGCCCATGCTCGCGCGCATTCCCACTAGCTCGTCGTGATACAACTGCTGGCGATGTTCTATCCTGACAACCCGACGCTCCAGATTGTTGACAGATTGAAGGCAGGATTCTGCTCCCACCAGCCGAGTATCGAACTGTTCTAGCCGGGAAACTCGCACCTCTAATTCGGTCAGGCGACGCTGAGAGTCAACGGAAGCCAAGTGCTCGACTCGCGCCTCCACCGCAGTCAGGCGGCGATGAGACTCGCTGATCGCCAGATGCTCCAACTTCGCCTCCAAGTCCAGGATGGAGCGAGTAGCCTCTCCTGGTACTCACGGGAGGGAAGCCCAACCCCGTCAATTAGAGCCCCAATAGGGGTGTGAGCGCGAGCTGCAGAAGAAGACAAAAAGCAAAGCCTTAGTAGCGAGTAGCTGTATCTTACAGTAGCGACAAGACCTTTTTTTAAGATATTTGGCAAAGCAACGACTCCATTTACCAGGCCGATGAGCATCATTCCGCGAGTCGCGGCGAGGACTCCGAGATTGTCGGCGAGGAGAGCCCCTTCCCCGATGCGGGGATAGACTGCGATGGCCGCCATCTCGCTGGCTAGAGTGCGATCCGCCGATGTGCTCCCAGCTGGAATGCACATCACCCCCACCACGACCATCCGCTGGTCGCCCTCCCCCTCTGGGAGCGAAGAAGGGAGAAGACCTCGCCACCCGCCTCGACGCGAGGACTCACCCTGCTGGGTGATGGGAGCCGAGGAAGCTAGAAGGTGATGATCATCTTGCATGTCGGCAGGCGGTGGAAAAGGAGGGGGGAAGGCTGTCCGCGGGTAGCTGAGCGCTACTTGCTACCTCTGGTTGCTGCAAAGGCAGTGGCGGCGAAAGAGCATTAGTCGCTGAAGGAGCCCTCTACTCGCTCATCGGCCTCTTGTCCACCGAAGAGCTATGAAGGACCCGCACCGATCCACCCCGACGAGTTACTCCCCCAGTCCTGGGCGAGATCATTGGCGATGATCGCAGAGGAATGGCGATCAAAGGCTCCTCCTGAGCAGGGATAAGTAGCGGATCTGCGAGATAGTGTAGAAAGCATCAGAAACTCGCCAGCAGATTAGGCGACTCAAACCAGAAAAGTGGCGAGTAAGTAGCTCTCACTTTGTGAAAGAGGGAGTCCAGTTTGAACTTGGACCGAGATTCCAGTAGTATTCGCCTCCGGGGGGCGTTCGACGCAAGAAGGTTAGGAACAGGCGATCCGCCCGAGTGGTCGAGACCCAAGTCGTCAAGTACCTGCTGGGTACTGCCGACCAGAGAATCGGCGACATTCTCAGAGATGGCGGTATTCTTCTTCTTCTTATTCTTCTTCTCCTTCTTCTTTTCGAGCCTCTTCCTCTTCCTGGAAGCGGGGAAGTCCTCAAGCTCGGCGTCGCGAGCAGGCCTTCGTAATGGTGGCAGCAGACTTTCAAGCTTGGCCATGTCAGCGGCAGCTTCCTCGGTAATACTGCGCGACATCTTGAGCGAGATCAAGAAAGTCGTTCCCTCAGAGACCCCTCCCCCTCTATATATAGATCCAGAGTGTTAAGCAGCGAGATGCCGACTATCAAATCAATACTCGCCAGAAAACATGATCATCGAATGACGGTTGGATGATTCTTTCCGAGCAACTACGTTACTCGCAAAGAGCGGGGATTGTGTACAACCCTCATTCTCCGAGGGTGGGCCCATTCAAAGCCACGTAGGCAGAAGTCAAAGTCAAAAGGTCAACACAGAAGTCAACAGTTCGAGACACCAAGACAAAGTCGGCCAGCCGGAGTAGTAGATAAGTTCGTCGAACGCAGCCTTCCAGAGTTCGTCGAACGCAGCCTTCCAGAGTTCATCGAACGCAGCCTTCCAAAGTTCGTCGAGCGTAGGAGTAGAAGAATGCCTAGGCGAGTAGGGGTGCACTCGTGCAAGTAGCCCGGATACTCGCCAAAAGGTGGGCGACCATAGGTGATACTCGCCCATTTTCCCGGGGAGATCGCCTCAATGTCGCTAGTCGTCGGGCAGGGGCTGGGCTATAAAAACCCCCCTACCCCTTGGTTTTCCTATAAATAGGACCCCAGGGGTACTTGGATTGGCACCGGGACTTGAGCTTTTGAAACCCTGCTCTTGCATTCTGGAACCCATCACACTTGGCCGCTACTCCCAGTAGCCAAGTTGGTGCCTTCCTCGTACCCTGCTCGGCCATTTTTTGGTTGTGGAGGGGAAGTCTCTTCTGAGCTTCTGGGTACGTGGTGGGACCTCCCTACCGTGGCACCTGGGGTCATGTTTGTTGCTCTTCTAGCTTCTTCGTAGTTTCCAGTTAAGCCGTCTCTTCGAGCCGCTTGGCAAGTAGTCTCCGACTGCATTGGTCCGAATTTTGGAGCCTAGGATTTTCCTGGCTTCAACACAAGGAAAAATTTAGGTTCACTCATATTGCTCATCTCAAACTCCCCCTGCATTAGATTGGCAAATCTCTTGCATAGGTTGTCATCAGTAGACCCAAATATTATGTCAACAACATAGATTTGGACTAGGAGACACTTGCCCCTTGTTTCCCTAAGAAACAATGTGCTATCTATCTTTCCCCTCAAGAACTTGTTCTTGATGAGAAAGCTGGACAATGTCTCATACCAAGCCCTGGGGGCTTGCTTAAGACCATATAGAGCTTTCCTAAGTAGATAAACATGAGAAGTAAGAGTAGGATGGACAAAACCTGATGGCTGCTCTACATACACTTCCTCTTTCAGATTTCCATTTAGGAATGCTGACTTGACATCCATCTAGTATACTTTGAAGCCTTTATGGGCTGCATATGCAAGGAATAGCCTTATGGCCTCCAACCTTGCAACTGGGGCAAAGTTTTGGTCAAAGTCTATTCCTTCCTCTTGCTTATACCCTTTTGCAACAAGCCTAGCCTTGTTCTTGATGATTGTCCCATTTTCATCTATCTTGTTTCTGAAGATCCATTTGGTGCCAATGATGTTGTGTCCCTGTGGTCTTGGCACCAACTTCCATACTTTGCATCTCTTGAATTACAAAAGTTCTTCCTGCATTGCCTGAATCCAGAATGGATCCAAGTTGGCCTCTTCAAACTTTTTAGGCTCTACCTGTGACAGGAAACTGAAGAACAATGCCTCATTGTGAGCCCTGCTCCTAGTTGTCACACCATGTTGAACATTCCCAATAATCTGCTCCAAGGGATGATCTCTTAGATATCTTGTAGCTGCAGGGAGTCTGTCCTCTACATGCTGAATTTCTTCCACTGGGTCAGCATCTTCTTCAGCATCCTTCACCTCTACTTCTTCTGGAATTGCTGCATCAGTATGTGCTTTACTACTGCTGGATGGTTCTTGTATAGATAGTTCTTCCATGGACCTTTCACTTCCCATCAAAATAGAAGAACTAGACCAGCCCTTGTAAATTAGGCTGGTCTCATCAAACACCACATGCATGGACTCTTCAACAACATGGGTTTTCTTGTTATATACTCTATAGGCTCTACTATGTGAGCTATAGCCAACAAGAACCCCCAAGTAGCATTTTTTAGCAAACTTGGTTAATTGAGATTTTCCATTATTTAAAATGTAGCAATTAGATCCAAAGATCCTAAAGTATGAAATTGTTGGTTGTTTGCCTTTCAGAATCTCATAGGGGGTAATTCTATGAACTTTATTGATGGAAGCTCTATTGAGAACATAACAGGCAGTATTGACTGCTTCAGCCCAGAAATATTCTGGGAGTGAAGAGTCACTAAGCAATGTTCTCCCAGCTTCTATCAATGTTCTATTTCTCCTCTCAGCCACACCATTTTGTTGTGGGGTCCTTGGGGAGGAAAACTCTTGGATGATACCTAGTTCTTGATAGAACCTTATCATGGCTTCAGATTGAAACTCTGTGCCATGGTCAGACCTAGTTCTGACCACAGAACATTCCAAATCATTCTGAGTGGCCTTGGCATGGCTTATAAGACATTTAGAGTATCTAATTTCTTTTTAAGGAAAAATACCCATGTATATCTTGAGTGATCATCAACAATCACTAAGGTATACAGCTTACCTCCTAAGCTCTGAATTGGCATAGGACCAAACAAGTCCATATGCAATAAATAAAGGCATCTCTTTGTGTCTTTGGAGCCAATACTTTTAAAAGTGGACCTTGTTTGCTTGCCCATTTGGCAAGCATGACATGGGCCATTTTAACACATTTTAAATTAGGACTATTTCTAACCAAGTTCTTAGAGAATAGTCTATGCATTGCCTTGTAGTTGATGTGGGCAAGTCTCCTGTGCCATTGAACACATAGAGACTCACTCTTATTTGCCACAAGACACACAGGAGAAGAAGATGATTTGCAAATAAAATCTAAACAATAAACATTTCCACTCCTAGTGCCTAAAAGTATGGTTTCCAAGTCATTAGACTTTTTGATTAGGCACTTATCATTGTGGAATTCAATGACATGGCCAAGATCACACAGTTGGCTTATGCTAACAAGTTTGTGTTGCAACCCTTCAACATAAGCCACTTTAGTGATGGAGACTATGCCATTTGTGATCATACAATAACCTCTAGTGAATCCCTTTTCTGAACCCCCAAAGATGACTTTGGGTCCATTCTTCACTGCTTTGTATTCCTGCAGTAAACCCATGGTGCCTGTCATATGTCTTGAGCACCTACTATCCAAATACCAAATCTTCCCAAGGCTGGTATTTGAACTAACCTGCACGATGGAATTTAATTACCCTTAGGAACCCAATTGATTTTGGGTCCTAGGTACTTGTTAGTCTAAAAAGATAACCTCACACTAGTTGCACTCTTTGCAGGAAGGCTCTTCTTTGCATTAGGTACATTGGGATTGTACCAGCAATCTATGGAAAAGTGTCCCACTTTACCACAACACCAACATTCATGAATGTTGTATCTCCTCTTCTGAACATTTCCTGAAGAAACAACATTACTATGCCTTAGTTCAGGAGGGGAAACAGCTGCAATCTTCCTATTTCTCTCAGCAATAATTTGACTGAATGTTAATATATGTGTTGTCTTGATGCCCTTTGTTTTGATGACATCAGCTTGCTTTGGCTTGGTAGCTATACCTGATCTGATGGCAACAGACACTGAGCAGCAAGTCTTGTCAATAGATTTGATGGCAGAAATTTTCTTTGCTGAAATAAATTTAGAAGAGCTTGCACCCTGATTCTTGAATGAGGGGGCTGAGGTACCAAATACAAAAGGTCCAGGTTGGGCCATTTGAATTTCCTCATAGGGAGCCTTCATGGCACTCAATCCCATTCCCTTTCTTCCTCTATGGAAAGGATTGTTTTCCTTCCTATAGTTACTTCCACTCTTCCAGTGACCATACATGCTTTCATGGTCATACCTGTTGGAAGGAAGTAATACATTTTGAAAGGTGGTTTGAGGCTTAGCCTTACCCCTGCTCTTTTCTCCACTTCCTTCTCCTGCTTCCATTTTATTGAATCCTAGTCCTCTTCTATTGGATTGAGAAGAGAAGGAGTCAATAGTAGGGAGGAGCACAGATTTAGGCTTGGAGAATTGAGCCACTAGTCTTTTCTCTTCGAGAAGCTTTTCCTCAAGATCCTTGATGATCTTATTCTTTAGAGAAATAGAGCTCAAATGGACAATTGTTATCCCCTTGAGTTTGCTTATTTCTCTACTCATCTGAGCCACCAAAGTAGGAGACTCGGAACAATTTCTTTCAGCCTTTTTAAGTGAGTCAATCTCTAGGGCTTGGCTTTTGACAAGCTTCTTGCTCTCTTTCAGAGCAATAACTAGAGCATCATATTTGTCAATCAATTGATTGACACTCACTTCAGATTCTGAATCATAATCATCATTTGATGAGTGTGCATCAGATTCTGGAATTGATTCATACTTAGAGGAAGAGAGAGGAGTAGGTACCAGGTCAGGTGTGTCCTGACAATCTTCATCATCTGAAGTTATGGACATTAGGCCAATATGTTCTTCAACATCTTCATCCACCTCCATATCACTGTCTAAATGTGATAGAGGGGCCCTGATGCCCACCGTTGCTGCAGGAAAGTCCTCATCTTCCTCAGCAGCAAACAGCCTAGTATAGGCCTCTTCTTCATTATCTGAATCTGATGATGATAACTCAGATTCACTCCATCTTTTGTCCTTCTTGGCTAGGAAGGATTTCTCACCTTTTCTTCCCTTCTTGTGATAAGGCTTGTTATCACCCTTATCCTTTCTTTTGACTGGACAGTCAACAATGACATGTTCAGGCTTACTGCAGCAATAACAAATTACATTAGTTAAACCATGTTTAACATGTTTAGAGTCATACATGTCCCCTTTGGGGTGCTGCCTGTCTGCCCTGCTTGAATCCTTCCTAGGATGTGAGGAGGAGGAAGGATTATTCTTCCACTGCTTCCTTCTCATCATCGTTTTGAATTGCCTTGAGAAGGCAACAAATTCCTCATCAGAATAGCTATTTTCAGATGAGCAATGATCTGAATTGTCTGAGTCAGCAGCCCTTCTTGGAGGGGTAGGAATTCTTGTCTTGCTCTTCTTGGACCCTTCAGCCTTGAGGGCCACAGACTTCTCCCTAGCATGAGTCCTGGAGGAGGTGTCGTCTTCCTTTCTAGCAGATAGTTGCATCTCATATGAGTGTGAGGAGGAGTTTCACTCAGCTTTGCCACTTCTCTGATGGCACAGATTTTGGTATCCCAGTCTCTAGTTAGAGATCTTAGGAATTTATCATTCAACTCATAATTAGTGAAGGTCCTCTCATAGGTCCTCAACTCATTAACTATTCTGAAGAATCTTTCATAGCAGTCAGCTATGCATTCCTGATTTTGTTGCCTAAAGGCTTCATACTCCTGATTGAGGAGGGATTTCCTATCATTCCTCACTTCTTCAGTCCCTTCCATGTACACAATCAGTGTATCCCACTTCTCCTTTGCAGTTTCACAGTGCACCAAGTTTCGGAAAGTTGAATCATCAATAGCATTGACAATAATATTTTGAGCCCTTTTATCCATTGTAGCCAATGTAATTTCATCCCTTGTCATTTCAGTGTAAGATTTTCCCACCTGCCTAGTAGGATCAATGGTGGAGGGCTTTGTGATAATGAAGGGGCCTTCCTGAATAGTGATATAGATTCTAGGGTCTGAAGCTTCCATGAACAGCCTAACCCTTTGTTTCCAGATGCCAAAGGTTTCCTTTTTGCATATAGGGAGCTTCATTGAACCAATTTCCTTCTGAAATCCACTTGAAGCCATTGGATTCAGATTTAATAATACTTATGTAGGATTTGGTCAGGCAGTTAAGTCCTTAATGACCAACCTACCTCTGATACCACTTGAAAGATTATATAGGTATATGATCTAATTCACCTAGAGGGGGGTGAATAGGTCTTTTGATTTTTACTTGATTGATATGGATAGTTAAAATTATTCTAATCAAGTAAACAAGCACACCCAAAAAATACACAAGTGTTTATAGTGGTTCCCCAAGACAGTGTGTCCATGGTTAGTCCACTTTCCGCCCTACACCCTTCTAACAGTGTGTTAGACAGGGCCAACTCCTCCAAACTCAGCTCCAAGAGCTTACAACACAGATCCCTCGGGATCTCTCAGGTTTTCCCAAACCCTGTTGAAATTATTGAAGTGGAAGTTAGAGGACTTTTGGACCTGGGCGGTCTGGGAGGAGGTCGGGCGGTCTGGCATGACCGCACGACTTGGCGGTCTGCCTCTGCGCTCTGGCTTGTCTAATCCTAGCTGCGATCTCCTGGCTTGATCGATGGTATAGGTCCAAGGAGGCTGAAGGTGAAGGCCGCGCGGTCTGTCTCTAACCGCGTGGCGGGTTGTTCATCTTCTGGTGTGCGCGGTCTGTTCGTGATCGCGTGGCGGGTTGTCTTCCTCAAGGCTGTGGCGGTCTGGTATGATCGTACAGCTTGTCCCAAGGTTCTCCAGAATGCGGTCTGGTGGTTGACCGGGCCTTCTGGTGGTATTCGCGGACTAAGGGTCTTAGTCGCGCGGTCTCAAGTTGCGGTCTCAGGAGGAGACTGGTATGCAAGATGGATGCTGTTCGCGGTCTCAGGAGGAGACCGGCATACGGACAGGAGTTCGCAGTCTGATGGCGAACTGGCTGTGTTCGCGGTCTCTGGCGAACACAGGGGTGAACAGCTTCGGGCGGTCTGGCGATCTCCTTTGGAGTCGCGACCTGCTGTGAGAGTGGTGGTATCTCATGGGTGATGTTGAAGCTGGCGAGTTCACCAAAATGAAGCAGGAGTACTGTTGCTGATCGCGCGGTGTGACCGGTCAGGTCGCGCGGTCTGGAGGGTGGTGATCCTATCTTATAGGGTGGTGACTGGATCAGGTCCCACACCTATAAATAGGAGCCACTGTAGCAGCAAATAATATAACACACCAAGTGTAAGCTGAGTTCGCTTCTTTCCTGCGGTCTCTATTTGTCTGACCGGGCGGTCTGCTGATTGAATTCTTCTTGTGCAGCTTCTGCGGAAAGTGCGGGCAGCAGCGATCACCTCTTCCTCTGAAAGTGTTCGGGCAGTCTGCGGCTTGGATTTGTGTTGCTGGAATTCGGGAGAATCAGAAGGTCAGAAGGAAGGGTGCGGTCTGATC
This sequence comes from Dactylorhiza incarnata, assembly GCA_033032865.1. Taxonomy (NCBI): domain Eukaryota; kingdom Viridiplantae; phylum Streptophyta; class Magnoliopsida; order Asparagales; family Orchidaceae; genus Dactylorhiza; species Dactylorhiza incarnata. The sequence continues at coordinate 3,473,134 of JAWHQI010000067.1, forward strand.
AGCGGGCTGGTGTTGTTCTGAGATTGGCAGCGGGTTGTGGTCTGGCGGGTTGCTGAGGTCGCAAGGGAGACCGCGCGGTCTCAAGTTGTCTTCAACATTGTATCTTTTCCTTTGGCGTTTGTGCTGGCGAAATCATGTCTCGCCAAGCATGCCTTGCCTTGTAATTTGAAGTTGTTATCAATAAAGATCACTTGTTTGTCTCCATTTGCTTCTGGTTGTTTGGCTTGTGAACTCTAAGTTGACTAACTCCTGCTCGCTTCATAAAGATTCGAAAAATTTCACATGGTATCAGAGCTAGGTTGGAGTGGTTAGAGCAGTGAGTGACTTAGAGTAGCCATCGCCTTTGTGAAGAAGGAACCAGTGGTAGAGCAATGGAAGCGAGGGGTCTTGGAATTGAGATGCTTACGTCGACTAACTTCAAGAAGTGGAAGTCGTGTATGCAAAGCTATCTTCTAGCTGAGGACCTCTGGGAAGTAGTTGGAGGAGATCAGACGCAGGAAGTTGTCCCGGAAGGGGATAATGGGGCTGAGGTGAGAACTTGGAGGAGGACGAATGCGAAGGCAGAGTTCACTCTGAAGAGAGCTATTTCACCTGATCTGTTTGATCACATTCTGGGATGTGGATCGGCTGCGGAGATCTGGAGAGCCCTGGATAGGCTGTTTAACAAGAAGAATGTAGCAAGGCTACAGTTCTTGGAGAATGAGCTGGCAAGGTCGGCTCAGGGAGATCTTTCTATCTCCACTTTCTTTCTGAAGATGAAGAACTTGTGTGCTGAAATCTCAGCATTGGATCCTGATGAGCCTATCTCTGAGGCGAAGCTGAAGAGGCACATCATCTGCGGCTTGCGGAAGGAATATGTTGCCTTTGTGACGTCGGTGCAGGGATTGTTGAAATTGTTGAAGTGGAAGTTTGGAGGCTTTTGGATCTGGGCGGTCTGGGTGAGGTCGGGCGGTCTGGCGAGTTCGCGCGAACTAACGGTCTGATTCTGCGGTCAGGCAAGTTTGCCGACTTGGCGGTCTGGATCGGCGGTTTGGCATGATCTGTGCCTAGTCGCGGTCTCCCGGGTTGACTGTTGGTCTGGTCCAAAGTCTGCTGAAGGAGGAGCCGCGCGGTCTGTGCGTGATCGCGTGGCAGGCTGTCCTCTTCAAGGCTGTGGCGGTCTGGTGTGACCGCACAGCTTGATCAAGGTTCTCTTCAGGATGCGGTCTGATAGCTGACCGGGCCTTCCGGGAGAGTTCGCGGACTAAGGGTCTTAGTCGCGCGGTCTCAGCTCGCGGTCTCAGGAGGAGGCTGGCTTGCGAGCTGGTTGCTGTTCGCGGTCTCAGGGGGAGATCGGCATGCGGACAGGAGTTTGCGGTCTGATGGCGAACTGACTGTGTCGCGGTCTCGTGCGAACACAGGTGGTGAACAGCTTCGGGCGGTCTGGCGATCTTCGTTGAAGTCGCGATCTGCCGTGAGAGCAGCGGTCTCTCATGGCTGATGTGTGAAGCTGGCGGGTTCACCAAAATGAAGCAGGAGTTCGGCTGCTGATCGCGGGTTGACCGGTTTGGTCATGCGGTCTGAGGGGTGGTGATCCTATCTCATAGGGTGGTGACTGGATCAGGTCGCATGCCTATAAATAGGAGGCCACTGTAGCAGCAAATAGAACACACCAAGTGTAAGCTGAGTTCGCGTCTTTCTTGCGGTCTGTGTTTTCTGACCGGGCGGTCTCTGATCGAATTCTTCTTGTGCAGCTTCTGCGGATAGTGCGGGCAGCAGCGATCACCTCTTCCTCTGAAAGTGTTCGGGCGGTCTGCGGCTTGTAGTTGTGTTGCTGGAGTTTGGGAAGATCAGGAGGTCGAAAGAAGGGAGCGGTCTATGCAGCGGTTTGGTGGTGGTCTGAGGTCGGCAGGGTGTTGCGGTCTAGCAACAGGAGGAGATCGCAAGGGAGATCGCGCGGTCTGTGCAAGAGAGGTCGCGCGGGTTGTGCGGTCTGAAGTCTTTCAGTATTCTTCTCTGTATTGGTTCTGGAGTGTTGTGCTGACGAAATCATGTCTCGTCAAGCATGTCTTGCCCTGTAACTGAAGTTAGAAAATCAATAAAGATCAATTGTTTGCCCCAAATTGTTTCTGGTTGTTTTGGCTTGTAACTCTAGTTGTTATTCCTGCTTGCTCTCACAAGGTCCGGATAAAATTTCACATGGTATCAGAGCTAGGTTGGAGTGGTTAGAGCAGTGAATAACTTAGAGTAGCCATCGCCTTTGTGAAGAAGGAACCAGAGGGAAAACAATGGAAGGCGGATTTGCAAGAGGTCTTGGGATTGATATGCTTACTTCGACCAACTTTAAGAAGTGGAGGTCATGTATGCAGAGCTATCTTCTAGGGGAGGACCTCTGGGAGGTTGTTGGAGGAGATGCAACTGAAGAGGTGAAGGCAACGGAAGCAGGTGATAATGGTCCGGCTGTGAGGGCGTGGAGAAAGACCAATGCTAAAGCCGAGTTCACCTTGAAGCGTGCCATTTCACCGGAACTATTTGATCACATCTTAGGGTGTGGATCAGCTGCCGAAATCTGGAGAGCCCTGGATGGGCTGTTTAACAAGAAGAATGTGGCGAGGCTGCAGTTCTTGGAGAATGAGCTGGCAAGGTCGGCTCAGGGTGATCTTTCTATCTCAAACTTCTTTCTGAAGATGAAGAACCTCTGCGCTGAGATATCAGCACTGGATCCTGATGAGCCTATCTCTGAGGCGAAGCTGAAGAGGCACATCATCCGCGGCCTGCGGAAGGAATATGTTGCCTTTGTGACGTCAGTGCAGGGATGGGCAAATCAGCCGTCTCTGCTAGAGCTGGAGAATCTGCTAGCTTCGCAGGAAAGTCTGGCAAGGCAGATGGCGGGAGTGTCAGTGACTGGGGGAGACGGCGAGGTGCTCTTCTCAGGGAAGAAGAAGAAGTGGGAGAAGAAGAAAAAGATCGCGGGAGGCTATGGGCCTTCAACTTCTGGGCAGCAGGAAAGGGGGTATGCTCCCAAGGCTGACGGGAAGAAGAAGGGGGAAGGTCCGAGATGCTTCAAGTGCGGGAAGGTTGGGCACTTCAAGAAGGAATGCCCAGTTGTTACTCAATCGGGGCATGTTGCTGGAAAGGTGGAAGTGGAGGCCAGGCACATTGATGGAGGATGGGGAGGAGCCTTCTCGGCTTCGGTTGAAGCCTCGGCTACTATCAACTATCAAGAGGACTGGATCGTGGACTCGGGGTGTGGTCATCACCTCACCGGAGATGAGTCGAAGCTTTCATCAGCACAACCCTATACAGGTAACAATGCTATCATCACCGCTGATAATACTGTGCATCCAGTCGAGAAGGTGGGGGTTGTTTCTTTGGGCAGTGATAGAGGGCCACTTACCTTGAAGAGTGTCTATCATGTGCCCGGGATGAAGAAAAACCTCTTCTCAGTAACCAACGCTGTTGACGCCGGGTATCACGTTCTGTTCGGCCCAACAGAAGTGAAATTTCTACGAAATGTAGAGGCCGTGAAGGCGGAGGTCGTTCATGTTGGGAGACGGGCAAAGGACTTGTTCGTTTTGTCGACAAGTTCCTACATCGACAAGATGAAGACGAATGATGGTGTCGTGATATGGCATGAGAGGTTGGGGCATGTAGGGATGGACAAGCTGAAAGCAATGGCGGTGAAAGGTCTTGTCAAGGGCCTGCCAAGTCTATCTTCCTACGGAGAAGGTCACGTTTGCGCGGGATGTCAGTTCGGCAAGTCTCATCGACTACCGTTTGACAAGTCACAGACAAGGTGTAGTCAGCCGTTGGAGTGCATCCATGGTGACTTGATGGGACCAACTGCTACCCCAAGCCTCGGAGGCAGCAGGTATATGCTGGTGCTGATCGATGATTACACCAGATATGTCTGGGTTTATTTCCTGAAGGAGAAGGCGGAAGCGTTTGCCAAGTTTGTGGAGTTCAAGGAGCTCGTGGAAGGTCGGCTGAATCTGCGGATCAAGAAGCTGAGGACGGACAACGGAGGAGAGTTCACCTCTGCTGAGTTCTCCAGTTTTTGCCGGAAGGCAGGCATCCGGAGGGAGCTTACTTGTGCATATACTCCACAGCAGAACGGTGTTGTAGAGCGGAAGATCCGTCATCTGACGGAGACCTGCAAGTGTTGGCTGCATGCCAAGAGTATCCCAAAGTCCTTCTGGGCGGAGGGAATGTCTTGTGCTGCTTGCGTCATCAACAGGATGCCTCTGAGCCCCATCAACATGTTGACCCCGCATGAGATGATGTTCAAGGAGAAGCCAAGCGTGGCACACCTTCGGGTGTTCGGTTCCACCTGTTACGTGCACATCCCTGATGCTCTTCGGACAAAGCTAGAAGCGAAGGCTAGGAAGCTAGTCTTTGTGGGATACGATGAGAGGAAGAAAGGGTGGAAGTGCATGGACCCGGAGACGCGGAGATTTGTTGTATCTCGCGACGTCGTGTTCGATGAGGTGACATCTTACAGGGGGTCCTCTGGAGTGGAGTTACCAGAGAGCAGGGTGGAGGAGCCGGAGCAAGCTGCGGAAAATCTTCAGGTGGAGCTACCTGTGTCACCAGGTGGTCCATCGCCTTTTAGTTCTGAGACGGGAGCTTCTGGTTCAGGGAGCAGGGGGAGCAATGCTCCTAGCACGTCTGGAAGAGGAGCTAGGGAAGAAGCAGCTGAAGATGATGCGGTTCAGGGGAAGGAGCTGAGGAGATCGAAGCGAGCGATCATCGCCCCTGATCGCTATACAGGAGGAAACACAGTGAGCTTTGTCTCATGTTTCTTCGCTGGTCCCTTAGATGAGAGGCAACCGTCGAGCTTTGAGAAGGCCAGAGGCGTGAAGGAGTGGGATGTTGCAATGCAAGAAGAGATGTCAGCTCTTGAGAAGAATGAGACCTGGTCTCTTGTGCCCAAGCCTAAGGGCACCACTCCTGTTACATGCAAGTGGGTCTACAAGCTGAAGAAGAAGGCTGACGGTAGTATCGAGCGGTACAAGGCTCGCCTTGTAGCTCGGGGGTTCTCGCAGCAATACGGTGAAGATTACGAGGAGACTTTCAGTCCGGTGGCAAAAATGACTTCAGTTCGTTTTATTATTGCCTTGGCGGCGTTCAGTGGATGGAAGATTTGGCAGCTCGACGTCAAGAACGCCTTCTTGTACGGTGAGATTGACAAGGATATCTTCATGGTCCAGCCTCCAGGCTTTGTGTCTGAAGATTTTCCGGAGCATGTCTGCAAGTTGAAGAAGGCCCTGTATGGGTTGAAGCAAGCGCCGAGGGCGTGGTATGGGAAGATCGCAGAATATCTCTTATTCTGTGGATTTGGGGCTTCAGACTCAGACTCAAGCTTGTTCGTCAAGAAGAGCGGGGAGCTTCAAGTCATCGTGCTGTTATACATCGACGATATGATCGTGACGGGGAACTCGAAGGAGGAGGTAGCGCAGCTTCGGGCCGAGCTGTCTATCAGGTTCGAGATGAAGGACTTAGGTGAACTTCACCATTTCCTTGGACTCGAGGTGCAGAGGAAGGAAGGTGGAGTGCTGGTGACCCAGGCCGGCTATGCGGAGCGAATCGTGGAGCGATTCGGCATGAAGGAAGGGAAGTGCACTTCCACACCTCTGGATAAAGCTATGAAGCTTCGGAAGGATGAGGGGAGGATCATGCAAGATCCGTTGGTGTTCCGAGCTCTAGTTGGGAGCTTGATTTATCTGACGATCACGAGGCCGGATATTGCATATGCAGTTGGCAGAGTGAGTCGATATATGGCGGAGCCACGGGTACCTCATCTGCTAGCGGCCAAGAACATTCTGAAGTATGTCAAGGCGACCTCGGACATGGGTCTCCTGTACCGGAGGGATGCGGACTTCAAGGTGCACGGGTTCATGGATGCTGACTACGGGGGAGATTCGGATGATCGGAAGTCGACGTCTGGATTCGTCTTCATGGCGGGCCCCACAGCTATTTCATGGTGCAGCAAGAAACAAGATTCCGTGTCAGTCTCTACCACGGAAGCGGAATACAAGGCTTCGGCTTTGGCAGCTCAAGAAGCCATCTGGCTTAGGAGGTTGGTGGGAGACGTCCATAAGGAGGTTCGGGAGCCGACTCTGCTACGCGGTGACAACGAGAGTGCTCTCAAACTGGTAACCAATCCAGTTTGTCACGCGAGGACCAAGCATATCGAGATCGAGCATCACTTCATACGGGAGAAGGTGCTGGAGGGATCTCTTTCGGTCGGGCATGTGCGGAGTGCGGACAATGTCGCAGACATCTTCACAAAGGCGCTGGCAAAGGGGCCGTTCACACGGCTAAAGAGCTTACTGGGGCTGGTTTCAACTTCCCACTTCAAGGGGGAGTGTTGAAATTGTTGAAGTGGAAGTTTGGAGGCTTTTGGATCTGGGCGGTCTGGGTGAGGTCGGGCGGTCTGGCGAGTTCGCGCGAACTAACGGTCTGATTCTGCGGTCAGGCAAGTTTGCCGACTTGGCGGTCTGGATCGGCGGTTTGGCATGATCTGTGCCTAGTCGCGGTCTCCCGGGTTGACTGTTGGTCTGGTCCAAAGTCTGCTGAAGGAGGAGCCGCGCGGTCTGTGCGTGATCGCGTGGCAGGCTGTCCTCTTCAAGGCTGTGGCGGTCTGGTGTGACCGCACAGCTTGATCAAGGTTCTCTTCAGGATGCGGTCTGATAGCTGACCGGGCCTTCCGGGAGAGTTCGCGGACTAAGGGTCTTAGTCGCGCGGTCTCAGCTCGCGGTCTCAGGAGGAGGCTGGCTTGCGAGCTGGTTGCTGTTCGCGGTCTCAGGGGGAGATCGGCATGCGGACAGGAGTTTGCGGTCTGATGGCGAACTGACTGTGTCGCGGTCTCGTGCGAACACAGGTGGTGAACAGCTTCGGGCGGTCTGGCGATCTTCGTTGAAGTCGCGATCTGCCGTGAGAGCAGCGGTCTCTCATGGCTGATGTGTGAAGCTGGCGGGTTCACCAAAATGAAGCAGGAGTTCGGCTGCTGATCGCGGGTTGACCGGTTTGGTCACGCGGTCTGAGGGGTGGTGATCCTATCTCATAGGGTGGTGACTGGATCAGGTCGCATGCCTATAAATAGGAGGCCACTGTAGCAGCAAATAGAACACACCAAGTGTAAGCTGAGTTCGCGTCTTTCTTGCGGTCTGTGTTTTCTGACAGGGCGGTCTCTGATCGAATTCTTCTTGTGCAGCTTCTGCGGATAGTGCGGGCAGCAGCGATCACCTCTTCCTCTGAAAGTGTTCGGGCGGTCTGCGGCTTGGAGTTGTGTTGCTGGAGTTTGGGAAGATCAGGAGGTCGAAAGAAGGGAGCGGTCTGTGCAGCGGTTTGGTGGTGGTCTGAGGTCGGCAGGGTGTTGCGGTCTAGCAACAGGAGGAGATCGCAAGGGAGATCGCGCGGTCTGTGCAAGAGAGGTCGCGCGGGTTGTGCGGTCTGAAGTCTTTCAGTATTCTTCTCTGTATTGGTTCTGGAGTGTTGTGCTGACGAAATCATGTCTCGTCAAGCAAGTCTTGCCCTGTAACTGAAGTTAGAAAATCAATAAAGATCAATTGTTTGCCCCAAATTGTTTCTGGTTGTTTTGGCTTGTAACTCTAGTTGTTATTCCTGCTTGCTCTCACAAGGTCCGGAAAAAATTTCACAGGGATGGGCAAATCAGCCATCTCTGTTGGAGCTGGAGAACGTGCTTGCATCGCAAGAAAGTTTGGCAAGGCAGATGGCGGGGGTCTCGGTGGCTGGGGGAGATGGCGAAGTGCTCTTCTCGGGGAAGAAGAAGAAGTGGGATAAGAAGAAGAAGATCGCTGGAGGAGGCTATGGGCCTTCAACTTCTGGGCAGCAGGAAAGGGGGTATGCTCCCAAGGCTGACGGGAAGAAGAAGGGTGAAGGTCCGAAGTGCTTCAAGTGTGGCAAGTATGGCCACATCAGGAAGGATTGCAAGGTGGTCACCCAAGCTGGGCATGCTGCGGAGAAGGAGGAAGCTGAGGCCAGGCACATTCAAGGAGGTTGGGGAGGAGCCTTCTCGGCTTCTGTTGGAGCATCCACTCCTATCAACTACCTTGAGGACTGGATCGTGGACTCGGGGTGTGGTCATCACGTCACCGGAGACGAGACCAAGCTTTCTTCTACACAGCCCTATACAGGTAACAATGCAATCATTACTGCTGATAATACTATGCATCCAGTAGAGACGGTGGGGGTTGTTTCCTTGGGCAGTGATAGAGGGCCACTTACTTTGAGGAGTGTCTATCACGTGCCTGGTATGAGGAAAAACCTCTTCTTCGTGACCAACGTTGTAGACGTTGGGTATCACGTTCTGTTCGGCCCAACAAAAGTGAAGTTTCTACGCAATTTTGAGGCCGTAAAGGCCGAGGTCGTCCATGTCGGGAGACGGGCAAAGGACTTGTTTGTTTTATCAACAAGTTCCTACATCGATAAGATGAAGACGAATGATGGTGCCGTTATATGGAATGAGAGGTTGGGGCACGTAGGGATGGACAAGCTGAAAGCTATGGCGGTAAGAGGTCTGGTCAAGGGCCTGCCAAGTCTATCTTCCTATGGTGAAGGCCATGTTTGCGCGAGATATCAGTTCGGCAAGTCTCATCGACTACCGTTTGACAAGTCGCAGACAAGGAGTAGTGTGCCGTTGGAGTGCATCCACGGTGACTTAATGGGACCTACTGCTACCCCAAGCCTAGGAGGCAGCAGATATATGTTGGTATTGATCGATGATTACACCAGATATGTCTGGGTATATTTCCTGAAGGAGAAGGCGGAGGCGTTTGCCAAGTTTGTGGAGTTCAAGGAGCTCGTGGAGGGTCGGCTAGGACTGCGGGTGAAGAAGCTGAGGACTGACAATGGAGGGGAGTTCACCTCCAGTGAGTTCTCTACTATTTGCAGGAAGGCAGGCATCCGGAGAGAGCTCACTTGTGCACATACTCCACAGCAGAACGGAGTTGCAGAGCAGAAGATCCGTCATCTGACGGAGACCTGCAAGTGTTAGCTGCATGCCAAGAGTATCCCAAAGTCCTTCTGGGCGGAGGGAATGTCTTGTGATTCCTACGTCATCAACAGGATACCTTTAAGTCCCATCAACATGTTGACTCCGCATGAGATGATGTTTAAGGAGAAGCCAAGCGTGGCACACCTTAGGGTGTTTGGATCCACCTGCTACGTGCATGTTCCAGATGCTCTTCGAACGAAGCTAGATGCGAAAGCAAGGAAGCTAGTCTTCGTGGGATACGATGAGCGGAAGAAAGGATGGAAGTGCATGGACCCGGAGATGCAGACATTTGTGGTATCTCGCGACGTCGTGTTCGATGAGGTGACATCTCACAAGGGGTCTTCTGATGTGGAGCTACCAGAGAGCAGGGTGGAAGTGCCGGAGAAAGCTGTGGAGGATCTTCAGGTGGAGCTACCTGTGTCACCAGGTGGTCCATCTCCTTCTAGTTCCGAGACGGGGGCTTCTGGTTCAGGGAGCAGGGGGAGCGATGCTCCTAGCACGTCTGGAAGAGGAGCTAGGGAAGAAGCAGCTGAAGATAATGCGGTTCAGGGGAAGGAGCTGAGGAGGTCGAAGCGAGCGATCGTCGCCCCTGATCGCTATACAGGAGGAAACGCAGTGAGCTTCGTCTTATGTTTCTTCGCTGGTCCCTTGGATGAGAGGGAGCCATCGAGATTTGAGAAGGCCAGAGGTGTGAAGGAGTGGGACATTGCAATGCAAGAAGAGATGGCAGCTCTCGAGAAGAATGAGACTTGGTCTCTTGTGCCCAAGCCCAAGGGCACCACTCCTGTTACATGCAAGTGGGTCTACAAGCTCAAGAAGAAAGCTGACGGCAGCATTGAGAGGTACAAGGTTCGCCTTGTAGCTCGGGGGTTCTCGCAGCAATACGGTGAAGACTACGAGGAGACATTTAGCCCGATGGCAAAAATGACTTCAGTTCGGTTCATCATTGCCTTGGCGGCGTTCAGTGGATGGGAGATTTGGCAGCTTGACGTCAAGAACGCTTTCTTGTACGGTGAGATTGACAAGGATATCTTCATGGTCCAGCCACCAGGCTTTGTGTCTGAAGATTTTCTGGAGCATGTCTGCAAGTTGAAGAAGGCCCTGTATGGGTTGAAGCAAGCGCCAAGGGCGTGGTACGGGAAGATCACAGAATACCTCCTATTCTGTGGATTTGGTGCTTCAGACTCAGACTCAAGCTTGTTCGTCAAGAAGAGCGGGGAGCTTCAAGTCATCGTGCTGCTATACGTCGACGATATGATCGTGACGGGGAACTCAAAGGAGGAGGTAGCGCATCTTCGGGCCGAGCTGTCCATCAGGTTTGAGATGAAGGACTTAGGTGAGCTTCACCATTTCCTTGGACTCGAGGTGCAGAGGAAGGAAGGTGGAGTGCTGGTGACCCAGGCCGGATATGCGGAGCGGATCGTGGAGCTATTCGGCATGAAGGAAGGGAAGTGCACTTCAACATCTCTGGAGAAGTCCACAAAACTTCGCAAGGATGAGGGGAGGATTATGCAAGATCCGTTGGTGTTCCGAGCTCTGGTTGGGAGCTTGATTTATCTGACGATCACGACGCCGGATATTGCATATGCAGTTGGCAAAGTGAGTCGATATATGGTGGAGCCACGGGTACCTCATCTGCTAGCGGCCAAGAACATTCTGAAGTATGTCAAGGCGACCTCGGACATGGGTCTCCTATACAGGAGGGATACGGGTTTCGAGGTGTACGACTACATGGATGCTGATTACGGGGGAGATTCGGATGATCGGAAGTCGACATCTGGATTCGTCTTCATGGCGGGCCCTACAGCTATATCATGGTGCAGCAAGAAGCAGGATTCCGTATCAGTCTCCACCACGGAAGCAGAATACAAGGCTTTGGCCTTGGCAGCTCAGGAAGCCAGCTGGCTTAGGAGGTTGGTGGGAGACATCCACAAGGAGGTTCGGGAGCCGACTCTGCTATGCGGTGACAACGAGAGTGCTCTCAAACTGGTTACCAATCCAGTTTGTCATGCGAGGACCAAGCATATCGAGATCGAGCATCACTTCATACGGGATAAGGTGCTGGAGGGATCTCTTTCGGTCGAGCATGTGCGGAGTGCGAAAAACGTAGCGGACATCTTCATAAAGGCGTTGGCAAAGGGGCCGTTCACACGGCTAAGGAGCCTACTGGGGCTAGTTTCAACTTCCCAATTCAAGGGGGAGTGTTGAAATTATTGAAGTGGAAGTTAGAGGACTTTTGGACCTGGGCGGTCTGGGAGGAGGTCGGGCGGTCTGGCGTGACCGCACGACTTGGCGGTCTGCCTCTGCGGTCTGGCTTGTCTAAGCCTAGCTGCGATCTCCTGGCTTGATCGTTGGTATGGGTCCAAGGCGGCTGAAGGTGAAGGCCGCGCGGTCTGTCTCGAACCGCATGGCGGGTTGTTCATCTTCTAGTGTGCGCGGTCTGTTCGTGATTGCGTGGCGGGTTGTCTTCCTCAAGGCTGTGGCGGTCTGGTGTGATCGCACAGCTTGTCCCAGGGTTCTCCAGAATGCGTTCTGGTGGTTGACCGGGCCTTCTGGTGGTATTCGCGGACTAAGGGTCTTAGTCGCGCGGTCTCAAGTTGCGGTCTCAGGAGGAGACTGGTATGCGTGCTGGACGCTGTTCGCAGTCTCAGGAGAAGACCGGCATACGGACAGGAGTTCGCAGTCTGATGGCGAACTGGCTGTGTTCGCGGTCTCTGGCGAACACAGGGGGTGAACAACTTCGGGCGGTCTGGCGATCTCCTTTGGAGTCGCGACCTGCTGTGAGAGTGGCGGTCTCTCATGGGTGATGTTGAAGCTGGCGAGTTCACCAAAATGAAGCAGGAGTACTGTTGCTGATCGAGCGGTGTCACCGGTCAGGTCGCGCGGTCTGGAGGGTGGTGATCCTATCTCATAGGGTGGTGACTGGATCAGGTCCCACGCCTATAAATAGGAGCCACTGTAGTAGCAAATAATATAACACACCAAGTGTAAGCTGAGTTCGCTTCTTTCCTGCGGTCTCTATTTGTCTGACCGGGCGGTCTGCAGATTGAATTCTTCTTGTGCAGCTTCTGCGGATAGTGCGGGCAGCAGCGATCACCTTTTCCTCTAAAAGTGTTCGGGCGGTCTGCGGCTTGGAGTTGTGTTGCTGGAATTCGGGAGAATCAGAAGGTCGGAAGGAAGGGTGCGGTTTGATCAGCGGGCTGGTGTTATTCTGAGATTGGCAGCGGGTTGCGGTCTGGCGGGTTGCTGAGGTCGCAAGGGAGACCGCGCGGTCTCAAGTTGTCTTCAACATTGTATCTTTTCCTTTGGCGTTTGTGCTGGCAAAATCATGTCTCGCCAAGCATGCCTTGCCTTGTAATTTGAAGTTGCTATCAATAAAGATCACTTGTTTGTCTCCATTTGCTTCTGGTTGTTTGGCTTGTGAACTCTAAGTTGACTAACTCCTGCTCGCTTCATAAAGATTCGAAAAATTTCACAAACCCTACCTCAGGCACAGCAGCCCTACCTCAGATCTCACAGATCCTACCTCAGAGGAATCCACCTCCTACAGCTCAGACCACCTCCTGGTCCTACCTCAGATCACACAGATCCTACCTCAGAGGAATCTACCTCCTACAACTCAGACCACCTGCTAGTCCTACAATCTCAGGCCAAATGGCCCTACAAACTCAGAACCCAAAGGCTCCTGCAGATAATATAATAAGGTTTACAGTATGAAGCAAGAAAAGATCAAGCCTGTTCTTCTTCTTCTTTTCAGCTGTTGTTGCAGACTTGAATCGGGGAGGAGTGATACAGCTCCAATCTTGATTCTACTTGATCAGCACTTCAGATGAAGGACTGGATCTACTTGCTCTATCTTGAGATGAATCAAGATGAGCTATCTCTTCCTTGCAGCTTTGTGTTAGCACAGTTCTTGGTTGCCGACAATGGAACAGTTTGCTTCTGCTTCTTTTCGTGCTCGAGAGAAAGATTGATCGCAGAAGTGCTTTCCTCAACCCTAATTTATCCCTTTTATACATCCCCAATCTTCAACGGCTCTCATTCGTCCTTCTGACTGATATGGGAGTGGCTGGTAGACCCCATAATGCCTTTCTGCAGTTTGAGCCAAGGGCAGAACCCGCCATGTCACGTTTAAACCGTCTCAGCAGTTGGGTTGAGATGGCTTCCTCTTCTCAGCGGATTTCATCGATTTGTAGAGAAGTTTCTGCGTTCGACGAACAGCATTCTGCGTTCGACGAACAGCATTCTGCGTTCGACGAACAGCATTCTGTGTTCGACGAACAACATTCCGCGTTCGACGAACTTCATTCTTCGTTCGACTAACATGCCAAGTCTCAGCGCTTGCTTCTGTCCCATCTCTGCATTTGACAAACTGAGTTCTGCGTTGGACGAACACGCCAAGTCTCAGCGCTTGCTTTTGTCCTGTCTCTGCGTTTGACGAACTTTATTCTTCGTTCGACGAACCCGCCAAGTCTCAGCGTTCGACGAACCGCATTCTGCGTTCGATGAACATGCCAAATCTTTCCCAACTGCATGCTGCTTCTTTCCCGTCTCAGCGGATCCGCTGAGACAGACAGTCGTCTCAGCGGTTTCTTCTATCTGCAGCTCATCATGTCCAAAAGCCTTCTCAGCGGCTCCTGACTTCGTCTCGGCGGTTCAGCTGAGACAAATCTTCATCTCTTAGGAGATGATTTCTCCTGATCTAAGGGCATGATTGGCCCTTTCTCTTAAGTTACCTGAGCATGTACATCTTACAAAAATGTGGCTTTATCAAATACATCTTGTACTTAGCATTGTGAGTGATGCCTCTTTAAATCAAAGGAATATTGAGGGCAATATTCCCAACACTCTCCTCCCTCCCTAGCTCGTTGACGAGCTGCATGCCGCTCCCGGCTGTCGGAGCGTCGCCACCACCCAAGCCATGTTTTATGCTCAGGTGGTGGCTGAGAAGAGTGAGCTTCACAACGCTCAGATGAGCCACTGGGAGGTTGCACCTCACCATAGAGGGATCGGTGACCCTCTCCGGGCAAAGATAAGGCAGTGGTACCGTCGAAAATGGAGCTCCATCTGTACAACCCCGGGTTTGTTGAGTGGACCCATCAAGGTCAGCAGGTAGAAGGGGCAAGACTCATGTAATGGCATCGTTATCATTACCGCGAGGTGTTAAGCTCAGGCAAGTCAACTCGCCTCTAGTCGATCGGCTAGACTTCTAGCCGATAAGGGAGTCGACTCACCTCTAGCCAATCAATTAGAGCTCTAGCCTATCAGTTAGGTATCTAGTGCATATGCGAGTGCAAGCCAAGTAGCTAGTGTCAGTCCCCTGTTCGGGGGAAGCGGCGAGCACCCAGTCACATCGAGTACTCGCCACCCCCAGGCGAGCATGCCTCAAGTGGCAAGGACTCGCCCCTAGGGGGTCCCTCTTTTTTTCAAGGAAATCCCATTTTAGCATGCAATTAGAGATTCCAAATAATGGGATTTCGCTATTGGCAGACCAATTTAGGTTTTGTTTAGTAAAACCAAAAGGCGAGATTCAGCTATTTGCAGACCATTTTCAGAAAACTATAAATAGACCCCCAAGGGAACCTTTTGAGAAGACGAGTCTTTCTGTCCTTCTCTCTCCTTAGGCTATTTCTGGTTGGATGAGATCCAGCACTCTATTTTGCTGTGATTTCTGGGCTATCAGTCTGGTAGTCTTCAGTACCCTCCAAGGTACCCAGCTCAGCATTGGCTTGGGAGGGGAAGTTCTCTTTGATCTTCCGAGTTAGTGGTGGGACCTCCTCGCTGCAGCTTGCGGGATCTATTCTAGTTTTATACCTTCATGAGTGAGGTTATTTTCTTTGAGTGCCTGGCCTAGTATTCTAACTCGGGAGAAGTAAAAAATAGCTACATCAGTCTGAACTCCTCTTGAACCGTAGTTTCTGGGTTCAACATTTTGGTGCGGTGAGCGTGGACCGTAGCTTGTTCAGAAAATTCTGAGTAAGTCCCATGGACGGAAGCGAAGGGCAAGGGCCGACCCAGGTGGCTCACCCCCTCTGGCGAGTACGTCAAAAAGAGTGATTTCAATGAATTAAGAAAGTCGATCCTAGATACCCTATGCCTCACTCTCATGCTGTCAGGCGAGTTCACGACCCCATGGTCCCAGTACTCTCCTCACAAGCCTTGGGCGAGGAGGCTCCATAAAGGTGGGCAGGGAAGGAATTAGTGGTGGAGGAGGATGAGCAGACCCTCCGTGGGCGAGTGGTGTTCCCCAGCCCGTCGGGTACTCGATACCATGGCGAGGAGACTATGCGAGTCCCTCCGACTCGCCAGGAAGGGTCAAGAAGCCCTTTCTGTGAATTGGTTCTTTCGTCCCCAGTACCCGAGAGGGTCATGGAGATTGTCATGTCCTACTACACAGGCTAGGATGATCTTGTCCAGTATCACCAGTGGTTTGAGGACATGGTCTCGATCAGGAAAGTGATGGACGCATTCAAGTGTGGGTTGTTCGTCATTTCATTGAAAGGGAAGGCAGGGGACTGGTTTCACCATCTTTCCTCAGGGACTATCTACATCTTTGATGACCCGCGACGGAGTTTCAAGTTGTGTTTCTCCACGTCCAAGAAAAGGAAGAAGGGGGCGGAGACCCTTTTCCTGATCAAGCAAGGAGTTGAGGAATCATTGGGAGATACGTGGATCGCTTCCAGGAAGAGATAATCCTAGTACATGAGATGCACGAGCACACTTTACAGCTGACCTTTACTCTTAGGCTGCAGCAGGGGTTATTCAGTATAGAGCTTGCCCGACACCCCCTTTGTCATTAGAGGAGCTGATCGAACGAGCGGGGCGGGATATCGAGTGCGAGGCCACCAACCGCGCATTTGTGAAGAATTTGGCCAAGTTGGGAGAGAGAGACGAAGGTACTAGGATGATTCCAGCAGTAGGAGGGGAGAAGAAGTGATGAGCTAAGGAGGCATGGGTTCCAAGGACCCCCGTCCCCCCCCCCCCCCCCCCCCCCCCACCCCCGAAGCACAGGAGTCGGGGTGGAGATTTCAGCTGCCGATCAACCGACCAATCTGGAGGCCAGCGGGGGGGCCTCAGGGTCAGGGAAGAGGGTTCGCCCAAGGTGGAGAGCCCTTACAAGGAGGGAGGAACATCCAGTCAGGGCAAGGACAGTTCAACTCCTCAGGGAGGCAACTGGGTCCAAGGCCATTCCAACCCCACCTTAGCAAGCCATCACGATAGGCCGAGGAGTAAGAAGAGAAATAAGGAATCGCCACTGAGGGGCGGGAAGGGGGAGGGTGGTGTTGATATATGAAATATTGTAAAGAATTAGTGGCGAAGGAAAAAATCAATATCAATAAGTTGAATGAGAGAGGTTATATGAAGTTTTAGCATTTTAATCAGCATCAATTTAACGCTATTAAGATTAATCAAGATTACACGACAAATTATAAGATATTTTCCATATTCAACACAGTAATGCAAGGTAAAATCACTATCACTAATTCTTTACATACAATTGTGACTACCAATATGCTTCACACACAATATTTTTCAAAACTTATTAGGGATACGAAGTAGTGTTTGGAGGATCGCCAATGTGCGTCTTTGATTGAATCTCGAGTTAAGACAAACCTAATCTACCGAATCCAAGGAATGTTTATTGATTTGCAACAATGTCAATGTTGATTTTGAGATGAGTCAATCTTGACAAGTCATGTCTTGATCATGCAATCTATAAAATCTTGGACTGTTAAATTTTGAGGCAAACCAAAAATGATTTATGAAAATATTACCCTCCTTTTATACAAGCACACAAAATCTTAAGTGAGGACTGATTTTGGAGTTAGCTCGCTCTCGCGGGATCGCAACCCTTTATCACGTCCATTGTAGCACATGTATTGTCAATTCATAATGGGCATGATGATGATATGACATCATCACCTTTCGGTGGCTTATCTGTGACAATCTGCACAATGTTTCAAACTAAATTGTGGCAACTAACACAAGGGCCGCGATTGTTCCCGAACTTTGTCCAACACCTTACAACATGAGCTGATGACTGTCGTGCACCGACTGTATTTGCATTCCTAAAGGCATCCATATTTTAAGAGGTTTCACTGGATGTCAAGCTCAGGTAAGGTTCTTCGCTTTGCAACTAATAAACCTACAGCAGGCCCCGACGTCGATCAATCCCATTAAGTTTTAATCTTGTGAATGTACTTCATGTGGGATACTTAATGAGTTAGCTACAACAATGCCCCAGCCGATACACACATCGCCTAATATATATCGTTTATGTCTAAGATTACTAGGGTATATAATCATATTTGCTAGCTCCACTAGCTTTCGTCTCTAAGTATCATTGTCAGACAAACATAATGTTATCACTGTTAGTGTTCTTTCAGATCTCTACGCATTTCACCGCTCTATCAAAAATTTCTTTTGCTTCTATCGTACCCAGCTTGGCAGTTTTCACCACCTATCCAGAGTTGAGCCATGGAATTTAATGGAAAAATTGAAAAGCCACACACAAGCACGTACTCTTAAAATTTTTACATTGACTTATTTATCAGATATGCAACCGTTAATTAAGAAAATAATGTCAGATTCAACAATATTCCAATTTAATCTACATCAAATAGGAGAAAAAATAGAGCTGAGTTTAAAATATATATATAGATGATTTAATTATGCATCAAAAATAATGAGATTAATAATTAATTAATTTTATGGTGTAGGACTTCTAGAACCAAATGAGTCCTTCTGATAGTTACAACAACTTTCATTGATTTTGATTTTATAAATATGTAGGCAATGATAGAGCATTCTAAAAAATTGATGAAGAGACCAAAAAAATTTTAGATCTTAAATCTATTAAATTATTCTTAAAATTATATATAACTTAAAACATTAAAAATAACTATTAATTATCCGAACCTCCCTGGGAGTTAGCATAACTATAGGTTGCATCCATCTATCTTTTAAAGTTACAAAAATCTCTCATGTAAGTTTATATTTCTTAACATGCGTGCACAAAAATACCCCTCTTGAAGAAAGATTCATGGAGTATTTTTGTGCATGCATGTTATAAAATATAAACTTACATGGAGACATTTGTAATTTCAAAAGATAGTGTTTTAACCTATCATTTGCAAACTTACAAAGAAGTTCCCGGTAAACGACCCTTAAAAATAATGATCTAGTGTTCTTCTGAATCACGTAGTGTTTCACCATACACCCTAAACCCTCAATGTTAATGAATAGTTGAGCATGGTCTGCTGGTTTTAGTGAAAAACTCTATCAATCGTGTTGGGAAATTATTGAAGATGAGCTTCTTGTTGTTAATGATTTTGTGATGTTGGGCATCTTAGGCTTCCTTTGTTTGAGCATTTTTTTCTATGTTGAGTTTTTTTTAGAAAACACAAGTATTATTTTTTGACCATTTGAATAATTTCCATTTAGAACCACCAATCCCCAAAAATGTCATTTTATGCATGATTCTAACTGCCGGGAAGGAGCACCATTCAAGATATTGTTTTATCTTTACCTTCAACCGCTCAATCTCTAATTGTCACCAATCATTCAAGTAGGCCCTTAGTCAATATTACACATCTACCTTTATCTCAACTATTCCCAAAGCAAGCGAGACCAAACTTTGCCAATTTAGACCCATCACCATTGCAATTTCAATAGTAACAAGAACATTAAGGGAAAAATATGAACATAAAATTAAACATGGAAAAAGTATTTGAATGGGGAGAATAGTGAATTAGTTCACTTTTCTTAAAGGGTTAAACAAGGAGATCTCATATCTCTTTTCCTCTTTATTTTGGTTGAATAAATTCTTAGGACAAGTTTGTACTCAATTTTTCAAACAAAGTTTAATGGTATGAAACCTTCTTTAAATGACCTCAGAAATCACATAGTTTGTATGTTGATGATACCGTTCTATTTAGTGTAGCCGAGATATGGTTAGTCAGCTTTACTTCTAAAATTCTGAAGAACTATGAAGGGGGCTCGGGTCAATTAGTGAATAAGGAAAAAACTAAATATACGCCCCAAATAGGATAACTCAACAAGGAATGAATAGATTATCTATGAAGTTGGATATACACAGTCGATGATTGTTAGTTAACAATCT
This sequence comes from Dactylorhiza incarnata, assembly GCA_033032865.1. Taxonomy (NCBI): domain Eukaryota; kingdom Viridiplantae; phylum Streptophyta; class Magnoliopsida; order Asparagales; family Orchidaceae; genus Dactylorhiza; species Dactylorhiza incarnata. The sequence continues at coordinate 3,492,255 of JAWHQI010000067.1, forward strand.
GGGTAGAAGTTTAATTTCTTCTTTCTCTTTTATTATCTCCATATTGGAGGAACAAGAACACTTTTCCAAGCATGAGGAGCATGACAACAATGATACTCCTACTATGGGATATGCCTAGTGGGCTTGAGAAGCTTCCTAGGCATGGATCAGTTATTCACATGTTGATCTTCACTTATAATGTGAATTTGATGTCTTTGACTTCCCCTTGCCACTTTAGAGTGCAGCCTTTTGAAAGTGCACAGTGACTCCTCTGAGTATTCTCTAGAGGGGGTGAATAGAGTTTTAAAACTTTTCATAGAAATGTGCACAGAACAATAACACTTCTAACTACTATGCATTCAGAATTCCAACCAGAATAAAATAAACACAGAGTAATAAAAATAAATAAGGGACAACACAAAAAATTTGCACAACACAGATGAGACAAGAGCTATAGTGGTTCACCAAAATATGGCTACTCCACTCTTCTACCACCTTAGTAGGAATACACTATACAGTGTCTGAGTCTTTTGATAAGGGGACTCTTAGAACTAGGGTTTGTGTCTTTTGTTAAGGAGACACTTAGAACCAAGACTAGATATTTTGATAAGGAGATCTTGAACCAAAACTATATCTTTTGATAAGGAGATCTTGAACCAGATGTTTTGTTAAGGAGATCTTGAACCAGGCTAAATCCTTTGAAGAGGGATTCTTAGGACTCTTTACTCAGTTTACAAGAACAAGAGAATAGAGTAAAAGAAAAAGAAGATGATGAAGATAGTTCTTCTAACTGAATCCTCCTACAGTAGTCAATGAGGATTATAGGCACTTAATGTTTTCTGGATCTTTCTTCAGTGAATGAATCCTTGATTTAGATAGATACAAGGATTGTGATAACCCTGATCCAGATGATGATCTCTGTATAATATGTATACTTATTTCAGATAGAGAGGAAGAAGAAGAAGGCTTCTGTGTATATTTCATGTACAGAGATATGTCATGTATTGTCTGTTAGAGAGAAAGCTGGAGAGAAGAATAATAATTATAATTATTGTATCTTTCTTTTTTATTTTGTATAACTTATTCGTTTGAAAGTGCACAGTGACTCCTCTGAGTATTCTCTAGAGGGGGTGAATAGAGTTTTAAAACTTTTCACATAAATATGCACAGAACAATAACACTTCTAACTACTATGCATTCAGAATTCCAACCAGAATAAAATAAACATAGAGTAATAAAAATAAATAATAGACAACACAGAAAATTTGGAAAATACAGTTGAGACAAGAGCTATAATGGTTCCCCAAAATATGGGTAATATACTATTCTACCACCTTTGTAGGAATACTCTATCCAGTGTCTGAGTCTTTTGATAAGGAGACTCTTAGAACCAGGGTATGAGTCTTTTGTTAATGAGACTCTTAGAACCAAGACTAGATATTTTGATAAGGAGATCTTGAACCAAAACTAGATCTTTTGATAAGGAGATCTTGAACCAATCAAGATCTTTTGTTAAGAATATCTTGAACCAGGCTGAATCCTTTGAAGACGGATTGGACTCTTTACACAATTTTACTAGAAATAGAAAATAGAGTAAAAGAAGAAGAAGAAGAAGAAGATGAAGATAGTTCTTCTAAATGAATCCTCTTACAGCAGTCAATGAGGATTATATGCACTTAGTATTTTCTGGATCTTTCTTCAGTGAATGAATCCTTGCTTGAGAGAGATGCAAGGATTGTGATAGCCTTGATCCAAATGATGATCTCTGTATAATATGTATGCTTCATTCAGAGAGAGAGGAAGAAGAAGACTTCTGTGTATATTTCATGTACAGAGATCTGTCATGTATTGTCTGTTAGAGAGAAAGTTGGAGAGAAGAATAATAATGATAATTGTTGTATCTTTCTTTTTTATTTTGAATAAATTATTCTTCTGTCGAATATAGATGAATGACTTTCCTCTTCTATTGTTTCTCTATTTGGAATATCTAAGAGATATTATGGCTCCCTTTCTATTAGTGTTCTCTGCCCATCAAAATCTTTTGAATAACTTTCAAATATATCATTATTGAATCTCTAGAATTCTTCTTTCTCTTCTTGATCATGTACAACACGTTATAATTCAAATAACTTCCATATATATAATATGAATAACCATCAGATCGATTCCAGGAAGTTTTCCAAATCTGTGTCTGTATTTTGATATTTCATCGAATAACTTTGCCTTCTTATCGACGCACCTTTGAGTTCTATTAGAAGCAGCTTCAAAATCTTCCTCAGCTTTGAAATGAACTCTGATATCAACATTTTGTCAATTCCTTATCGACATATCCATCAAGAAGAAGAAATTGACTTGAACTCTGTCTTCTACTTCGAATATAGTTCGAAGTTGCGTCGACTTCAAAAGTTGTGTCGACTGACTCTGCCTTCTTTATGGAATAGAATTTGACGTTGCATCGACTTCAGTTGATGCAACGACTGCCAGTCTGAGTTATCCTTACTTCTATTCGAAGTTACTTCGACTAGTAATCAAAGTTGCGTCGACTTATTTTCGATGCAGAATTAACTCAACTGAAATTTGCACTCCTTTTGACTGTGCTTTGACACTCTAATGTGAGTGTGACATCCTATGATATCTAATGACCATATTACCCACACTATACAACATGGGTAATGAATCATAAATGATGAAATCACTTTTACATAATTTGTAAGATAAATTAAGAGAAAGTTTTCCCAACAATCTCCTTCTACTTATCTTAACAAATTGTACAGACTTTTTAAGTGATTTCAATTATATTGAAAAATAAAGCATAGTACATAAAAGTATATTATAACAAAATGACAACATAAACTAGATTGGTATTGATGACTTGCAATTGTAATAGATATGATTGTCTACCATAATTGTATCTCAAATATGTGCACTGAAGCATTATGAGTGTCAATATTCATTTCCATAAAACTCACATTGTTACTGATCTTTGGGAGAATCTTTTCTTTTTCTTGGAGAAGACATGTGTTGGCACATTCCTTGCTGGAAATATAAGAGGCTCCTCCTCCTCCTCCTCAGCAGCCCTGGCATCATTCTTCTCTCCCTCCTCTACAGCAGTTTTGTCATCATCTTTGTGAAGCTCCACCTGAAGTGATGCACCATCTTCATCAATATGGACAGCTTCTTGAGCAATTGTAGTGACAGTCTTTATGATATGTTCATCAGCTGAGAGGAGCTCCCCCTGGGTTGATGAAGGCATCTCCCCCTGGATTTGTGCAGGCCTTTCCTGATCTGTAGCAATCTCCTCCTCTTGAACAGTCATTTCCTTTTCTTGAACAATCTCCCCTTCTTGGGCAGGCACTTTCTTCTCTTGAGCAGTCTCCCATTCTTGAGCAGGCACTTCCTCCTCTTGAGCAATCTCCCCCTTCTGAACCTTGCTGACAAGTAAGGTTAAGAAAGAGCTTGTTATCTTTGAGGAGTACATCAATGTATTGATTGCCTGAATTGATTCATTTGTTTCTTTTAATTCATTTTCCATCTGAGAATATTTTCTTTGAAATTTTCTTAATTGAGTCTGTAGCAAGTCAGAAAAAGTCTCAGTGGCCAGTTCCACTGCTTTAGAAATTCTTGATTAATGTCAAAAGGAGGTAGAATATGGGATATAGAAGGTGTATCAATGGGAGGGGTTGGTATGTCAATTGGAGGAGTTGATTGATAATGATCTTGTGTTAGAGGGGTAGGAAGGTTGACTTTGAGATTATTTTCTGGGGTTGTGGTAGATTGTGAATGTTGTAGAGAGGAGATCTGTGCTAGATGTTCAACTATTGTATCTGATATGATTGTTTCCTGGTCTTGAACAGCTGGGGATAAGGAGGAGATGGTGAAACTTGACCAGGTTTCAGAATCTGCCTGGTTATTTGGAGAAGATCCTTATATTTATTTATTTTTCTAAGAGGAATGGGCACTCCTTTAGATCTGCACACTATTGGATAGTGGTAATATAGGATTTGACTCATGATCCTCATATATGCATTTTCTTTGTGAGCATACTTGTGACCAATCAATTTGAGAAGGCACCTCCCCCAGTGGATTCTCATGTTGAGACCAATACTCCCATGATTTGCAATTGTTGTTTAGAAATTGCATCATGAGCAGAAATTTTACATTGTAGGACTTTGCCTACTATGTCTGCCAAAAACATGTATTCCTCTGAAAAATCATTCTTCTTTAGATTTATTGCTTTGTCTTTGTTGAAATTTATGATTTGCAGTGCTTGCTGGGTTTCTGTCGTCGTTCAGATGAGTCATCACCTACTGGTAGATTGAAGGTGAGACTCAATATCCCCATGATGTGGATATTGTGGTCAGAAACTCTCCCTTGGAGAGACCCATCCTCTAAAATATGAATGTTGTCTTTCAATTCGGCCAATTCGACATCATGTATCTTTCCACTTGTAGAGATCAATTTTGTGAGTCCTGTTATTTGAAATAGACCCAAGATTCCTTTGAAATTTTCTGCTGCAGCATTAAATGAGTCGATGTCGACATCGAATCCTGAGTTCACCTTTGGAGGAGTCATTGAATCTAATCTTAAAATAGTACCTGCAAAAGCAAACTAGAAAGTGAGAAAAAAATGGGAGCTAGAACGCAAGAAAGCTAGAGAGCAAGAGAGAGAAAATTCGAAAGCATTAGATGATATAACGTCTGTATTACTTAAAAGAAGATGATTCGACATAGCTTAGGATTTTAATCGAAGCAATGACGAATGTAAATAGATTCAGCGCACCAAAATAAGTCGACGCAGCCTCTAGAAGAAAATATTGTGCGCGCTCGGCATGTCGACATTGCATCGAGTGGTAATCGACATGACTTCGAATTCATGCGACAACTATTAAGTTGACGCATGCGTCAATATGAATTTGATGTTGTGTCGAGTGTTATTCGAATTAACTGTACTATATAGCTCTCGATGTTGGCGTCGAGTAGAACTCAACGGTTCATCAAATTCTATTCGACGCAGCTCTAAATTAGCATTTGTATTTTCTTCAAGAAATTTTTGTTGCTTTTCCTAGCAATAGATTTTTATTGAAAATAGCATGTATTAGATAATATGTATGAATTAGAAAGCATCATCAAGGGATTTAGAGATGAGGTCACCCCCTTTGATTATTTGTAGTTCAACATTAAAGATTTAATTTTCCCTTTCTCTACATTATCTCTGAGGAAGAGACCCTAAGTTTTCATGCACATTAAATTCAAATATTAGAAGGTACCCAGGTTATATTGGGCCCTTTGCTTTTACCATTATAAGATAATATGAAAGAATAAAGTGGTCTTTTATAATACCCTTTTGGATGACAGAAAATAGACCTATCAAACCAAAATATGTTATCTTGGTATTGGAAATTCGCATAGAATTTATCTTGATATAGTAAATCAGTAGAATGCCTAATGATTTTTATTTTGTTGTTAGCATTATGATTGTTGTTCATTGGTTTCTCTGAATAACTCTTTCCTATAGTTCTCTTCTCATTATTAGGATTCACCTTATTGAATATAGTAATTTTATCAGGGTGATTATTTTGTTCTTCACACATTTCACTTATTTCATTCACTTGATTTCCACTAGGTCTAATGAATACTACTGGATTTTTTCAAGTTGGTTTGTTGGAAGCTACTGTGTTGGTGGATGGATTTGCTCCTAAACCAAGATATCTAAATCTCATAGAGAGATTATGTATGATATCCTTTAGCTTTTGACTCCTCCCATTGAGTGAGTCTTCAAAGGCCTTTGCCTTTATAAGCTCTTCTTTTAGAGTTAAATTTTCATTAGTTAATTCAAGCTTTGTTTCCTTTTTATATATCTGATTTCTTAATTCATTGTTAACAGAATACATATTATCTTTCATAAAATCTTCTAATTTTTCTCTAATTGTTTTATGTTCTTTTTGAATTTTAAGATAATCTTGACAAAATTCTTTAAAGCAAATTTTAAAAATTTTTTGAAGAAAAGTAAGTCATCAAATAAGGATACCTGATCTTCTTCAATTGAATCTTACAAAGTCATCAGACATGCTTTTTCAGCAGTAGTTTCTTCATCACGGTTAGATGAAGAGCGACTCAAATTTTGAGTCACTCCAGGTTTCAACTATGAAACCTCTTCCCTTCTTGTTTTCCTTCTTTCTAAAGGACTTCTTCTTATGCTCCTTCTTACTGCTTTTGTCCTTTTGCTCTTCAGGACAATCATGGGCAATATGCCTTGGTTTTCTGCATGCAAAGCAGATTACTTCCTGCTTTGGAATCTTATCAAACCTTGGTTTATTTGAGCACATTTCCTTTCTTCTTCAGTATTTGGTCTTGACCCATCTTCTAAACCTTCTAGCCAATAGATTAAACATCTCTTCTTCAGAAGTGGAAGACTCTCCTTCAGCTGCCTTCAAAGTTATAGTCCTTTCTTTTGGGTTTGAGACTTTTTTCCTTGGCTTTAGTCTCATCTCAACTTTTCAGAAATAGCTCTTAGGACTTGAGCTTGCCAAGTAAGGCATCCGTAGAGATTTCTCTGTGGCATCTGGACTCTCTAATGACCCAGATCCCTGAGTCTCAAGTGCTTGGGAAGCACATGAGAAGCTTCTCATTGATCTCAGTTAATGAGATATCTTTATATAGACCCTTAAGCTCATTAATAATGATGTTGAATCTTTCGTACATTTCAACAACATTCACTTCAGCTTCCTTTCAAAAGTTCTCATATTGGGATATGAGAAGGGACTTTCTATCTTTTCATTCACCTGAGCTCTCTTCAACCAATCTGAACAATGACTCCCAGATTTCCTTTGTTGATTGACAATCAGCCACCTTTTGGAATATGTCATCTGACATAATTGGCACCAAGATGTTCAGAGCCTTTGCAACGCAAGCTTTTACCTTCTTCTCAGCATCAGTCCACTCAGCACTAGGGACAAGTTCTTGTATCACAGTCCCACTTGCATCTTTTCTGTATGGCATTGGAGGACCTGACAATATCACATCAAAAATGTCATCATCAATAAAGTTCATATACAGTTTTAGTCTGGTCTTCCAGAGTGTAAACTTATTTAGATTGCACACTGGTGGTCTAGTGGATGCATAGTCTTTAGAACTCATATTCTTAAAATAATTTTAAAATAGAGAAATATGAGTGAGAGGATCTTTTGATCAAGGTGTTAACATTTTTCTGATTAATCTCGCTCTGATACCAATTGAAAGTGCACAGTGACTCCTCTGAGTAGTCTCTAGAGGAAGGTGAATCGAGTTTTAAGACTTTTCACAAAAATATGCACAAAACAATAACACTTTTAACTATTATGCATTCAGAATTCCAACCAGAATAAAACAAACACAGAGTAATAAAAATAAATAAGGGACAGCACAAAATATTTGCACAACACAAATGAGACAAGAGTTATAGTGGTTCCCCAAAATATGGGTACTCTACTCTACTACCACCTTAGTAGGAATAAATTATTCAGTGTCTGAGTCTTTTGATAAGGAGACTCTTAGAACCAGGGTCTGAGTTTTTTGTTAAGAAGACTCTTAGAACCAAGACTAGATCTTTTGATAAGGAGATCTTAAACCAAAACTAGACCTTTTAATAAGGAGATCTTGAACCAATCTAGATCTTTTGTTAAGGAGATCTTGAACCAGGCTGGATCCTTTGAAGAGGGATTCTTAGGACTCTTTACTCAGTTTTACAAGAAATAGAGAATATAGTAAAAGAAGAAGAAGAAGATGATGATGATGAAGATAGTTCTTCTAAATGAATCCTCCTACATTAGTCAATGAGAATTATAGGCTCTTAATGTTTTCTGGATCTTTCTTCAGTGAATGAATCCTTGCTTGAGAGAGATGCAAGGATTGTGATAGCCCTTATACAGATGATGATCTTTGTATAATATGTATGCTTCTTTTAGAGAGAGAGGAAAGAGAAGCCTTCTGTGTATATTTCCTATACAGAGATTTGTCGTGTGTTGTCTATTAGAGAGAAAGCTGGAGAGAAGAAGAATAATGATAATTGTTGTATCTTTCTTTTTGATTCTATATAACTTATTTTTTTGTCGAATAGAGATGAATGACTTTCCTCTTTTATTGTTTCTTTAGTTGGAATATCCAAGAGATATTATGGCTCTCTTTCTATTAGTGTTCTCTGTCCGTCAAAATCTTTTGAATAACTTCCAAATATATCATTATTAAATCTCTGGAATTCTTCTTTCTCTTCTTGATCATGTACTACACGTTATAATTCAAATAACTTCCATATATATGATCTGAATAACCATCAGAATCGATTCTAGGGAAGTTTTCCAAATCTGTGTCTGTATTCAACGTTGAATCGAATAAATTTGTCTTCTTATCGACGCACATCTTAGAAGCAGCTTCGAAATCTTTCTCAGCTTTGAATTGAATTCTTATATCGATGTTGCGTCGATTCCTTATCGACGTATCCATCAAGATGAAGACAGACTTGAACTCTGACTTTTGTGTCGAATATAATTCAAAGTTGCGTTGACTTCAAATGTTGTGTCGATTTACTCTGCCTTCTGCATTAAATAGAATTTGATATTACGTCGACTTCAGTTGATGTATCGACTGCAAGTCTGAGTTATCCTTACTTCTATTCGAAGTTACTTCGCCTTGTAATCGAAGCTTTGTCGACTTGTTTTCGACGCAAAATTAACTCAACTGAAATTTGCACTCCTTTTGACTGGACTTTGATACTCTAATATGAGTGTGACATCCTAGGACATATAATGACCATACTACCATCACTATACAATATGGGTATTAAATAATAGATGATGAAATCACTTTTACATAATTCGTAAGATAAATCAATAGGATGTTTTTCACAACACCTTTTCTTTGGGTAAAGAGTATACCTCCTTGGATAGTATGGGCCACTTCTCCTAGCATAAGTGCTACAATTGGCTCCTGGATGATTGCCTTAGAGTAGTTAACCTCTTTACTGGAAGACTCGTGTAGATCTCAAATAAAGACATTAGTATATTCATCTACCCATTTTCAACTCTTTAGTGAGCGTTTTAATTCTGCTCAAAGTAGATTTCAAACTCTTCTCAACAAGAGAATGCACCACAAGTTATGCTTCCAATTCCATAATCTTAGATGTTGTTGTTTCCATCTCTCTCTTCCAACTGAATTTAGAGGCACCTAGCTTAACATTCTTTTCCAAAAGAATTTGGATTCTCCTCTTAGCCTTTCCATGGAGATATTTGCCCTCTTAACCTGGAGAGATATTTGGAAGTAAGAATTTTCAATATTCATTATTAGTAATCATTATATAACTCACAATAGTCTTCTTCAGTAAAAAAAACTCCTGAAAATCACGCCTAGGTGGATCATCCAGGTATTGGTGCTCATATGAAGACTTAGAGACCAACTGAAATTTCACTTGGATTATTGTAATAAATACTTTAAAGGGGTAAAATATAATATGCTGAACTCTTTTGGAACCTTTTTCATATTTGAAGGTTCACACCTCTAACACAGTATATACTCACATATATACAAACAAATTTAACCATAATGAAAAATAGATGACTGAAATGTAATGTTCATAAATTAAAGCTAGACAATAAAATATTAGACATAAAAGCGCTTCTAAAAATGGGTACATCCACTCTTTTACAATTAGTTATGGAACGTTCACCTAGAGGGGTGGGGGTGTTAGGTGATCTTGGTTCTTTTTGATATATTAGTGTGAGTTATGAGTATTTAAGCACAGCAGTAACATATCACACACAAAAAGCACAACAGACGACACAAGATCTATAGAGGTTCCTCAAGACAGGGTGTCTTGAGTAGTCCTCTTTCCCTCTACACCTACCTAGCAGTGTGCTAGGCTCAGCAAAACTCCACCAAAAATCTTCAGGCCCTCAAGCTTTACAACACGGACCCGCAAGTCCCAACATCCTAGGCCCGCAAGCCCCTACTGCCCCCGAGCCCACAAGCTCGACACTCAGGCCCTCAAGCCCTATAACACGGACCCGCAAGTCCCAACAGCCTAGGCCTGCAAGCCCCTACTGCCCCCGAGCCCGCAAGCTCGAAAAATCGCACCCGCAAGTGCACTGTCCTAGCCCTCAAGCCTCACAGCTCTCCAGCCCTCAAGCTAGACAAGTTGGCCCACAAGCCTTACAAAGATTACAGTAGAAATAAATATTACTCATGTCGGATGAAGATTGGCAACTTTAGCCTGTTGAAGATCGGCTTCTTGAGATTGAAGAAGATGCTTCTGAATCAGATCTTGAACGCACGGTTCTTCTTCAAATCTTTTCTTAGCCTGATGAAGATTGGCAACTTAACAGTCGATGAAGATGACTGCTTCTTCTTTTTCTCTCTATCTTGCGCCGCTTGTACTGTTCGATTCGCTATATGCGCAAGTTCTTTCTTGTTGATTCTCTTTTTAGGGCGACCTCCTATCTCATTTATAAGACTGTGAGGCTCCCAACGGTCTTCTTGAAAAAGTTCCTTAAGTGTCAGACGCTTCATTCCTTAAGAGCACGCGTAGATTGCTGACAGCATTAATTGCTGATAGACATTCAGATGGCAGCATTAAGTGTTGTCAGGCAATCAGACGGCGGCATAAATTGCTGATAGTGCGTCCGCACCATTTGAATCTGTCTCGACGATATTTCCATTGTTACAACGTCATGAACAATATCTCGATGACAGGTCTTTGTCGAACCCTTATGCCTAGATAGAGCTTCAGATATTCTTGCTTCTGCCTCTCATCTCGACGATACGAGATATTCTTCATATACGACGATATGTTATCTCTGAATGTGTTGTTGTGATCTTCCTTCTTGTAGATTGTCATCGTATTCATGTTGTTCTCTCGACGACATGAGTGATACTATATCGACAGATCATACTTCACCAATTGCTAGTCTTCAGCTGTCCTTCTTCAGTCTTCTCGACGACATTCCTTCTTTACGGCGACGTTCAACGCCATCAGTCATACTTAGCCTTTTCAGCGACAAGGCTTCTTCACGATGATGTTTGTTCTTTCTCGACGTTAAGGCCACTTTGATGAAGTCAACGATACTGCGTCTTCTCTGCGTTCGACGATCTTGCCCAGTCTCAGCGATCGAAACCCTTCCTTCTGAGTTCGACGATCTTGCTTCTGCGTTTCTACGAACATGCCAAATCTCAGCGGTCGTCGATCTTCCTTCTGAGTTCGATGATCTTGCCGAGTCTTATCAATCGACGATCTTCCTTCTGAGTTCGACGATCTCCATTCTGCGTTCGACGAACTCCCTTCTGCGTTCGATGAATCTTGTTCTTCTAGTTTCCTGAGATTTATAAGCTAGAGGAATGATCAAATACAAAGTGAAGTATTCTTAACTTGGTGACTTCTTCAATTCAGGAATCATGTGGGTAAGATTCCTAACAATCTCCCCCTATTTGAAGAAGTCAGAATCTCAATTCAAGACTACTTTCACTTGGAAAGTAAATCTTATAATCTCAACTTGTGAGCATGTAAGATTGTACTTATCTTTTGCTGAACTTTCTGAGTGCATCAAGCATGTGGCTCCCCCTTGATTTGATGTCTCTTCTTTATGGCTCCACCTAGTTCTTTGCTCCCCCTATCTTTGAGGTCGTCTTCTTGAGCATCTTGTCTTGAACATTTGATGCCCTTTCTCCCCCTTTCTGACTTCTTTTCTGGAGCTCTTCTTTTAGGAGACAATAGTCCAAGGCTCCCCCTTCCTCGGTTATAGTTCATCCAAATCCTGAAAGGTTTTCTAACCAATCATCTAGAAAGGGATTAGTGAAAACTAAGTAGAGGATTACTTTAAGTTCAATATTCCCAGTTGGAATTTGAAGAAGTTGAACTTAGCTTCATTTAGGGGCTTTGTAAATATATCAGCCACTTGTTTGTCTGTTGGGACAAAATCAAGGGTGATATCTTCATTTTCCACATGCTCCCTGATGAAGTGATACCCGATCTCAATATGCTTAGTCCTGCTGTGAGAGACAGGATTCCTAGCAATTGAGATTGCGCTTGAAGAGTCACAAAACAGGGGTGTTTTGGTCATCTTTAGGTTGTAATCTTCAAGTTGATGTTTGATCCATAGTAGTTGGGCACAACAGCTTCCAGACGAGATATATTCTGATTCTACTGTTGAGATTGCCACACTTTTCTGCTTCTTACTGCTCCAAGAGATTAGTCTTCCACCAAGGAATTGACATGTCCCTGATGTACTTTTCCTGTCTTCCTTACACCCTGCATAATCTGCATCTGAATAGCTAGTTAGTTCACAGCCATTGTTCCTAGGGTATCATAGGCCAAGATTTGATGTACCCTTTAGGTATCTTAATATTCTCTTGACAGAGATGTGATGAGATTCCTTAGGATTCACCTGATATCTAGCACAGACACATGTAGCAAACATTATGTCAGGCCTACTTGCAGTTAGGTAGAGCAAGGATCCAATCATGCATCTGTACTTGGTTTCATCAAAGGGTATGCCCTTCTCATCCTTGTCTAGAGACACATTGGTTCCCATTGGAGTCTTCATTGAAGAAGCACTCTCCAATCCAAATTTCTTGACTAGCTCCCTAGTAAACTTGGTATGGGAGATGAATATACCATCTTCAGATTATTTCACTTGGCGACCTAGGAAGTATTTGAGCTCACACATACTGCTCATCTCAAACTTTCCCTGCATCAAGTTGGCAAACTTTTTGCAGAGATTGTTATCTGTAGAGCCAAAAATGATGTCGTCCACATAGATCTGCACTAGCAAGATCTTGCCCTTCACTTCCCTTAGAAACAATGTCTTATCAATCTTTCCCCTTGAGAACTTATTCTGAGTTAGAAAGCTTAATATGGTCTCATACCAGGCCCTAGGAGCCTGCTTTAAGCCATAAAGGGCTTTTCTAAGAAAATAAACGTAATCAGGATGAGTAGAATCTATAAAACCTGACGGCTGCTCTATATATACCTCCTCTTTGAGGTCACCATTTAGAAAGGCTGACTTCACATCCATCTGATAGACCTTGAATCCTTGGTATGCTGCATAGTCTAGAAACAGTCTTATTGCTTCCAGTCTGGCTACTGGAGCAAATGTCTGATCAAAATCTATCCCTTCCTCTTGTCTGTAGCCTTTTGCCACTAGCCTTGCTTTATTCTTGGTGATGACTCCATTTTTATCCAACTTGTTTCTATAGACCCATTTAGTTCTTATGATGTTCTGTCCTTGGGGTCTTGGAACCAGTTTCTAAACCTTGCATCTTTTAAACAGGTTCAGCTCCTCCTGCATTGCTGCAATCCAAAATGGATCCTGATTTGCTTCCTCAAATTTCTTGGGTTCAATTTGAGAGATAAAACTCAGGTACAATGCTTCATTTGCAGCTCTGCTCCTTATCAGCACACCTTGGTTGACATTTCCTATTATCTGCTCTAGGGGATGATCTCTTACTTGTCTCAAGGCAGTTGGGAGTATTCTGAGTACTTCTGCATCAGCAACTTCTCCAGGTTGCACTTCTTCCACCATTTCTGAGCTTTCTGCAGGTTCTTCCTCGATTTCAACTATCACTGACAGATTCTCATTTCTGAGTGAAGTATCAGCATTGTCTTTAATGGATAGCTTCTCTATTCTCTCCGCTGCACCTGCATCCACTAGAGAACTAAACCAGCCCTTATGTATAAGGCTAGTCTCATCAAATACCGCATGAACAGATTCTTCCACTGCTTGGTTATGTTGGAACATGGTCTTCCGCATCTCCTAGGTTTGAGAATAACAAAACCTATGTGTAGTTGATCTTGTGTGTTTAAGTGTGCAAGAAAACAAAGTCCACATGACTCAAGGATTACATAAGAAGGTTGCCCCCAAATTTGAGCCTTCAAATCCAACACTCTTTCTAGCGCAGGCGGTATCAACTAACGCCTGGCGCTAGCGCTAAGGAACCGCTGAGATGCAGACTGGCGCTCGACGAACTGCTTACTCTACCGCGGCACGCTAGTACTAGCGCTGGCGCTAGCGTTCGCTCGATGAACTGTTAGCTGCGCTCGACGAAGTGCTCATCATAGCGTTCGCTCGACTAACTGTTAGTTGTGCTCGACGAAATAGATCTTGCATTCGACTATCTTGCGTTCGACGAATTTCTGTTCGACGAATGATGAAGCTCGCTCGACGAACTCCGATCGACGAAAATTCGATCGACGAAAAGAATGCTTAAGCGCAATTCTGGGAGCACATATAGAAGGAGATAGCGCCTGGCGGTATCCGATAGCACAGGCGGTAGTGCGGAGCACAGAAGGCAAGAGAGAATTGTTTCCTCAGATTGAAGATTCTGCCGCGCAGAATATGTCCTAAAATGGGATAGCGTCGGCGGTAACACTAGCGCAGGCGCTAGCGCTGAGGCTGTAAAAAGGACCCCTTGGCTCCGTCTTCCTCATCCTCTTGAGATCCAAAATTCCAGAGCTTCGTGCCACAACATACAGAGGAAGATTTAGAGAGATACTCCCACAAATCCATAAAGGCTTAAGGAGATCCGTGGAGAAGATTTCAACACGCGTCATCATCATGACGAAAGACCGCATAGACTACGATCATACTCTGCGTCTTCGTCTACTTCTCCAAGAGACCACATATAGGGAGTTTTATATTATTGTCTTTGTATTTCACATCTTTTCTTTTAAATCGTGTAGTAAATTCGCCTCGTGTTGACGACTAGGTCTCGGGTGTAGGTCTAGGGGGTGCTCGAGGCCATATCCGGGGAATGGTTGGCTAGAGCGGCTTGAGGCCGTATCCGGGGAAGGATCGGCTAAAGCCAACCGGTTCGTGGGGATACAAGTCGGTATAGAAAACAAAAAGAGTCTTTCATATTTCACTTTGATTTCTAACGTCATTGAAATCAAAATTTTGTAATCAATTTTATTAATAATAATCATGTCTCTCTTTGTGTAATAAAATTGATTTGTTCCTCATTTCTCTAAATTGTTTATTATCCTCTCCTTTATTATAAAACAATTTAGATCTTTAAACAAAATCATTATTTTGATTTCTTATCATAAGCAAGTATTTCAAAATATAATATAAGTTTTTAAAACCCTTATTCACCCCCCTCTAAGGGCGCCTACCGATCCAACAAGTGGTATCAGAGGAGGTTATTCCAATCGGCTTAACAACCAGGAATAATGGCGTCTCATGATCTCGCTTCTATTAGTGGGGTAAATTTTTATGAAGATGGAAAATCACTAGCACCACCTTTATTTGAAGGAAGAAATTTTAAAGGATGGAAAATATTAATGGAAATTTTTCTTAAAGCTTTAGATGAAAAAGTTTGGAATATTTTCTCGCCACCTAGCGTATTAAATAAAAACGAAATGGTTTTAAATGCAAAATCTATGAATAGTCTATTTTGTGCGTTAGATCGAAATATTTCCAAACTCATTCATACTTTTCCTACTGCATACGAGATGTGGAATTTTCTTGAGATAACTTATGATCTTCCTCTTGCAGGTATGGAACAAACACAGGAAGAGAACGACATACAAGCATCCACCATTATTCCAAAAAATCTCTCTTGTAGCAAAACCATGGAAATCATGGAAATTGACTTAGGCAAAGAGAACAACTCTTCAAGAGAAGATGAAAATTCATCTATAAAGAAGGAAGGCCTAGAAGACGACAAAGGAACGTCATGTTCACATCCTGCCTCTTCCGATTGCGTTGTAAGAAAGTCTAATTCTTTTTCTTATTTCCATGTACAAAAAATTGCTAAACGTAGAATGAAGAAATTAAAAATTGCTAATAAGAGATTACATTTAGAAAATAAAACTTTGAAAGCAAATGTGAATGAAGAATCCAAAAAGGATGTGTTTGAATCTCAATCATGCTCTTCATTTGAAAACTATACACCTTATTTTGATTATAATAATATTAAAGAAAAATTCAAGGATTTAGAAAAAGAACTTATAATTTTAAAAGAACATAACGAAAAATTGATAAACGAAAATAATATTCTCTCTCATAAACTAGAATATTTAAAATCACTCTTTCAAAAAGGATTAAATAATTTTAAATATCTTATTTCTAGTTATCATCAAACCTGTGTAAAACTTCTACTAGTATGTTAAAACATATTAAACATGCACCTAGTAGAATGTTTAATCACACAAACATAATGAATTCTAACCCACATTATGTATCTCCCAAATTAAATTCTAATGTGCACAAATTTCCTATGAAATATAATTTCAAAAGTGATTATTATTTTAAACCTAAGCTTAATGAATATGGAAATTTGATGCATAATATTAAATCAAAATATGAATGGGGCCCAAAATAAAAAATGAACATTAACTCCACTTGAAAGAATTCATTCATTTTTGTCTCCCCAAAAATTATCACGCTATATTTGGGTACCTAAAGGAACCGTTGCACTTGGTTCCCTTTGGATACCCAAATCTCCCATCTACTAGTATCATCCAAATGCATGAAGTAGAATATTTTAAATTTGAAATATACAAATTTCTACTTCATGATGTGCTTTAATGTCTTTTTTATTTTTTCATTGTTGTTTTCCTTTTGAACTATCATGTCATGGTCATCCTATATAGTATTGAAAATGTGATCTTATCTCTTAAAAGCTTAATATGTTTATCAAATTGATCAAAATTCAAAAGTCATATCTAATTTTGATGACCTGTCTATCTCTCTCATATTCATTATCTATAAATATCTTTTATTAGCCATATAAATCAAATTCTAAATTTGCTATAAGATATTTTAATTAAATCAAGTTATTAGGCTATTAAGCTTTTTAGCCTTCACCAACAAGTGGTTTAGAGAAATAACATAATCTACAAGAAAGTTCAAGATCTAAATAAAAGCTCAACTTTCAATATGGTTGTCGTTGTTCACAACAAAAAAATTTATATTGTGTTCACTCCTTGATGTCAAACATGATCTAAACCATCACTATTGTTCACCTATCAAAAATCACATATATATATTCAAAATTCTTAATTAAAAGAAAATCACTAAAATATATTGAAAGAATTGACCGTCATAATGAATATTGAATTCACATGCACCACCATGATCTATTGATGTTCTTTGCTAAAATTCCCTAACATCATATATCATAAGTCATATCAAAAATCTTCTAAAAAATAATTATTTCTATCAAAATTATGTGAATTATAATTGATATATTAATTGATAACAATGGATATTATAATTACATACCATGGTTGGTATATTATGTGTGTATTGTGATTTATTTCAAGTTTAGACCTTTTAATCATCTTGATATCAAATAAAATAAAATCATCACTTCATTCTAGGTCTCTAAGTTGAAACACAATCAAACATTGGTATAACATTAATCTCAAACTTATCATACTAACATTGTCACCTAAAGAATATTTGTGTCTATGTTAGGCTTTATATGTTTACCAAGATATACAGGATGGGTATTCTCATTTAGGGCTTATCCATGATATTCTCATGCATGAATATTATTTTTAATCACTAAAATCATGCATATTTGATTTGTTCATTCATGTCTTCTCGTGCTTACATTCCCTATCATTTTCAAACTACATTAGATTGATAAATATAAGCCTTAGAAAAATTAAAATGGAGATATAATAAAATATATCTCATGCAAATTTATTTGGTAAAGTCATATACAAAATCGCTAATGTTTCATGCAATTTGCACTATCTAGACATCTCCTAAAATTCTGAAATTTCAGCATGAAACTACTATTTGGACACTTAATCAAGATCAACAATTAAAATTTTCAAAATCCTAAAAAATCATGTACTATTTCCCGCGCTAGTGCTAACGCCGGCGCTAGCGTACTTATTTGTTTTTCTGTAATTTTAAAATTTTGAAAAATTCTTAAAAATATATTATTCTATATGAACTATTTATTTTTGCACTTCTGACTTTATTTCATTATGTGAAAAATCAAAATACAAAAACATTTCTTTTTTTTGGGTCATTTGTTTAATGTCTATTTCTATATGCAAAAATCAAATAAAAAAAACAAGTATCAAAATTATTATTTTGAACTTAACTTTTTTATCTACATGTATCTTGCGAAAGGGTGATTTGGGCTATCATCCCATCACATCACCTAGTACCGGGTGAACCTCTCACAGGGTAGACCTCGGGAAGTCCAAGATCAAATTATAAGAGTTCAAACTTTAAATTAAAATTATTTTGCAAAAATATCAAAAATACTGTATGGACTTTATTGAGAAAATCAAGCATGATTTCTTCTATCATTTAAGACTTTCTACAATGTTGTGATTCATATTTTCAAACTACTTTGAACATTGTCTTCATCATGCTTTGATATATCTATTAATATGTGCATAAATTATATTGTAGAAGTTGTGTAGAACCAAGCTTAGCATGCCTCTAAGTATGAGTAAATGGTTTATGTTTGATAATGATATTTATTCACTCACTTATTTTGGCATTGTCTACATATGCTTTTAATCTAAGAATGCTTGTGTATGTTCTGTAATAGTACAATGAATTAAAACTGCACAAGTATCTTACCTACACAACCTTTTATTTGCACTTTTAAAAGTTAAGAAAAGTGGTTATGCTTTCATAAATTCTATTGGTTTGCAAAACAAGTGTATTCGGAGACCTTTGTACAAAACAAAAATCATAAAATAAAGTGACAAGGATAACTACACCAAGCACTACTTGAACCTCCTGATAAGTCTTAATAAGCGTTGTGAGGTTGAGCACCTTGGAAAGAATAGTAAAGTATCTTGTGCAAATCAAATCTTTCTTTCAAAATAAAAACCACTTACTCTTAAGTACACCGGATCACGAGTCTCAACATTAAAAATAAAATATGTGATTCCCCAAGCACTACTTTGCACCCTGATAAGTCTTAATGAGCATTGTGTGTGCAAAGCACCTTGGTAGTTGTACATTTTTTGTTTGTGCATTAAAGTGTGTGGAAGTGAAATTATTTGTGTTTCATTGTGCTCTTACTTTACATATTTCTTGTATTTTTTATTAAAACATTTGTTTACTCTACTCAAAAATACACTTTTGTGCACATCATTATCTCCCATAACACTTCTTCTCATGAGTATTGGATCCTAATGCAAATTCTATAGTACTCTTTATTTATGAAATGCACTAGATAACCTAGCATGCTTTCTACAATGTTTGGTATGTTTTGAAATTGTGAATTAAAATAACATTGTAGTAATCTCTTTTTGATAAACATTATTTCATGCTTGGTTACTTTATTGATAAACTTAAAGATTTTAATTGAACAATGATTTACAAAAATATCTTCTTTATGAAATTAAACTCATATATCTTTTATGGACCATCATTGATTACAATAAGATGTTTCTTGTATTTCGATAAGTCTTCCGCATCATAACCATATAATTGTTTTACCTTGCGCTTTCATGCTTACTTAAAGTCTTTTATTTTGTGTGCATCATCACTTGAATCTTAAAATTCCTTTCTTTCAACAAGTGGTAGACTTGCTTGGTAAACTTTATATTGGTTACTCTAAACATGAATATTTTTTTTGCTAAAAACTCTTATTTATTTCTATGAAAATATTGTTATATTAAAAACTCTGATTCATTAATGGATTTCAAAATAGCTATGTGAGTGTTTTTCATAAATTAAAATAAAAATATAAACTCATAGACTATGAACTTATCACTAAATTTAAATGCTTAATGGTTCCAATAATTATTATCCATGATTACATATCTCACCATAGCGGGGGCATAGGGTTATAGGAATTAGATAACCTTATCTCTAGTCATGTCTTGTCCGTAACCGGGGAGGGTTCTAGTGGGGCCTTACGTGGCACTGGGGGGAAAGAGTGCTAGGTTGAGTTTTGTCTAGTATTTGCATATGGGACTAACAACCCAACCTACGGCATGTATGCAGCTCCTCATGCCCATCCGTCACTTAATACGGGGCTTGGGTGTAGACATATTGTCTGGGTAGTTTAGTTACTTGGAAATCATTACAATTTTTTTATGCTTAAAACTCTTATATAAAAAGGAAAAACTAACATGATAATATTGAGTACTTGGCAAATGTTATATTGTTAATATTTAAGCTAAAAACTCTGATCTATCTCTATAAAAATTATTCTAAAACTCCTTATCATTTCATTCTCTCTAAAAAACTCGATCATGCCTTTATCTTCTAAATCAAAACTTTTCTGTGTTTTGCTTTCTTACCCACTTTTGCTAATAACAAAAGGGGGAGAACTAACATGATAAATATAATCCGCTATCAAAAAAGAAAACTAACATGATTAATTAAAATGATAGCTTACATATTAGGGGAGCATTCACTAAGGGGGAGCATATATAATTAAAATGATAGCTTACATATTAGGGGAACATTCACTTAGGGGGAGCATATATTTAGGGGGAGCAATTCTAAATACTACAATCGACAATTATCCTAAGTCATCACTCTCACACACATACAAGTAGTTCATCATGCTTATATATATATATATATTAATGCTCTGATTTATCATTAATGGTTTTGTTATTATCAAAAGAGGGAGTTTGTTGGAACATGGTCTTCCGCATCTCCTAGGTTTGAGAATAACAACACCTATGTGTATTTGATCTTGTGTGTTTAAGTGTGCAGGAAAACAAAGTCCATATGACTCAAGGATTACATAAGAAGGTTGCCCCCAAATTTGAGCCTTCAAATCCAACACTCTTTCTAGCGCCGGCGGTATCAACTAACGCCTGGCGCTAGCGCTAAGGAACCGCTGAGATGCAGACTGGCGCTCGACGAACTGCTTACTCTACCACGGCGCGCTAGTACTAGCGCTGGCGCTAGCGTTCGCTCGATGAACTGTTAGCTGCGCTCGACGAAATGCTCATCATAGCGTTCGCTCGACGAACTGTTAGTTGCGCTCGACAAAATAGATCTTGCGTTCGATGATCTTGCGTTCGACGAATTTCCGTTCGACGAATGATGAAGCTCGCTCGACAAACTCCGGTCGATGAAAATTCGATCGACGAAAAGAATGCGTAAGCGCAATTCCGGGAGCACATATAGAAGGAGACAGCGCCTGGCGATATCTGATAGCGCAGGCGGTAGCGCGGAGCACAGAAAGCAAGAGAGAATTGTTTCCTCAAATTGAAGATTCTGCCGCGCAGAATATGTCCTAAAATGGGATAGCGTCGGCGGTAGCACTAGCGCAGGCGCTAGCGCTGAGGCTATAAAAAGGACCCCTTGGCTCCGTCTTCCTCATCCTCTTGAGATCCAAAATTCCAGAGCTTCGTGCCACAACATATAGAGGAAGATTCAGAGAGATACTCCCACAAATCCATAAAGGCTTAAGGAGATCCGTGGAGAAGATTTCAACACGCATTATCATCGTGACGAAAGACCGCATCGACTACGATCACACTCTGCGTCTTCGTCTACTTCTCCAAGAGATCCACATATAGGGAGTTTTATATTTTTGTCTTTGTATTTCACATCTTTTCTTTTAAATCGTGTAGTAAATTCGCCTCGTGTTGGCGACTAGGTCTGGGTAGGACTTGTGGCAGAAATTCGCCTCGTGTTGGCGACTAGGTCTCGGGTGTAGGTCTAGGGGTGCTCGAGGCCATATCCGGGGAAGGGTTGGCTAGAGCGGCTTGAGGTCGTATCCGGGGAAGGATCGGCTAAAGCCAACCGGTTCGTGGGGATACGAGTCGGTATAGAAAACAAAAGGAGTCTTTCATATTTCGCTTTGATTTCTAGCGTCATTGAAATCAAATTTTTGTAATCAATTTTATTAATAATAATCATGTCTCTATTTGTGTAATAAAATTGATTTGTTCCTCATTTCTCTAAATTGTTTATTATCCTCTCCTTTATTATAAAACAATTTAGATCTTTAAACAAAGTCTCTATTTTGATTTCTTATCATAAGCAAGTATTTCAAAATATAATATAAGTTTTTAAAACCCTTATTCACCCCCCCCCCCCCCCTCTAAGGGCGCCTACAGATCCAACAGGTTATTGATGTTGTACACTCTATAGGCCTTGCTATGAGAGTTGTAGCCAACAAAGATACCCTCACTGCTTTTCTCAGCAAACTTAGTTAGCTTGGATTTCCCATTATTAAGGACATAGCATTTGCTTCCAAAGATCCTAAAGTAGGATAAGGTTGGGTTTCTGCCCTTCATTAACTCATAGGGAGTTTTCTTGTGGTTATTGATGATGGAAGCCCTGTTTATCACATGACAAGCTGTATTGACAGCCTCTGCCCAGAAGTATTCTGGTAGGGAGGAATCACTTAGCATTGTCCTACTAGCTTCTATCAAGGTTCTGTTCTTCCTTTCAGCAAACCCATTCTGTTGAGGAGTTCTGGGTGAGGAGAATTCTTGGGAGATGCCTAGTTTTTGGCAGAATTCTGTCATGGCCCCAGACTGAAATTCTGTCCCATGGTCACTTCTGAGTTTGACCACAGTACAGTCAATCTCATTTTGGATCTGCCTGACAAAATTTTTCAAGATATCTAGGGTATCTGACTTCTTCTTGAGGAAGAATACCCAAGTGAACCTTGAATAATCATCTACAACTACAAGTGTGTAGGTCTTCCCTCCTAAGATATGAACTGGCATAGGACCAAACAAATCCAGGTGCAGTAGAAATAGGCACCTAGTGGACTCTTTGTTAGATATGCTTTTAAAGCTGGTCCTAGTTTGCTTACCAAGCTGGCAAGCTTGACATGGACCACTTTGATGCACTTAATGTCAGGTCCATTTCTAACTAGGTTTTATGAGAAAAGCTTGCCAATTGTCTTATAGTTGGTGTGTGCAAGTCTCTTGTGTCATTGAACACAGAGAGCCTCTTTACCATCAGCCACTAGACATATTGGAGTGGAAGGATTTGTATTGAGAAAATTTAAGCAATAAATATTCCCACTCCTAGTGCCAGTTATGGTAGGCTCAGAATCTAAGGACTTCTTAATTAGACACTTGTCCTTGTGGAAGGTAATAACAAAGCCTAAGTCACAAAGTTGACTTATGCTTATGAAATTGTGTTTCAATCCCTCCACATAAGCCACCTTTGTGATTGTAACTAAACCATTTGAGATGCAGCCATAGCCCCTGGTCACTCCCTTTTCTGAACCTCCAAAAATCACTGTTGGTCCATTCTCCACAGGGTTGAACTCTTTCAAGTACCTTCTGACTCCAGTCATGTGCCTGGAGCAGCCACTGTCCAAATACCAAATTGGAGATTGGTTGGCATTTGGACCTACCTGCAAGACAAATTACTTCCCCTTAGGTACCCAAAATGGATTGGGTCCTCGGTTTCTGTTAGGTTGGTATAAGGGAACACTAAACCACGAGGGGTTCTGCACTCTCTTTGCATTGAGCCATGTTGGGTTGAACCAACAGTCCAAGGCAAAGTGGCCTACTTTCCCACAGCACCAGCATTCATGTCTGTTGTATCTTCTCTTCTGCTTCACCATCTAAGTGGGGTGGCAGTGCTGATGAGCAGAGGAGAATCCTTCTTGTCTAACAGATCTTAGGTGAACCTTATATGTGTGAGATTGGGGTGGAATCGGTCTCACAACATTTTGATTCACCTTCTTGGGAACATGCTTTGTAGGAACAGCCTATCCCTTACTCTTGATTGTTGTTGCTGTAGGTCTGTGGGCTGGAGGACTCGACACCAGCACCTTCTTGTAGGAAGGTTTAGCTTCAGAATCTTTGCCCTTAACTGTCTCCTGATTAAAACCAATACCAGCTCTGAACTGTCAAGAGAAGGTGTCAATGATAGGCAGGAGAGTTTTGGGCATTGAGAAGCTGGATGCCAGTTTTTTCTCAGCCAACAGCATTTCCTCAAGGTCCTTAATGACCTTGGTCTTCTGTCCTAACTCAGCATTTTTAAGCCTTATGGCTTCCTTGAATTTGTTCACTTCTTTGCTCATAGAAGCCAGCTTCTCAGCTGTCTCCTGGAGCTCAGATTGAACAGGCTTCAAAGAATCTAACTCCTTGGTCTGGACTTTGAGGTGTTTCTTACAGCGCATGAAGGCTTTCCCCAAGGCTTTGTATTGCCTTATTAGTTCAGATTCAACTTCATACTGGGATCTTGAGGATGTGTTGTTGGCAGCAGACACATCCTCATCATCATGCAAAGAATCTGCCACTGATTCAGAATCAGAGGCAGATAGGGAGGTTCTGTGATTTACCTTTCCAGGAGAGTTGTCATCCTGGTTGCCTACATTGATGGCCATCAATCCAATAAGTGCCTCATCCTCAGTCCCAGAGGAGCTTGAGTCAGAGTCGCTCAACGTTCTCATCTTCTTGGCCACGAACCCTTTTTCAGAGTTCCTCTTGCTCCTCGAGCTTCTTCTTTCTTCATGGTTCCTTGACTTTTTCTTCTTAGAGGGATAGTTCGCAGCCATGTGACCTGTTTTGCTGCAGGGATAGCAAACAGTATTATTTAAATCATGTCTACTAGAGTTGGATCTGTACCTGTCCTCCCTAGGATCTTTGGATCTGTCACGATAGTCAGATCTTCTTGAGCTCGAGGAGGAACTTCTGTTGTTGTCCTTCCTTCTTCTGTGTAGCAACTTTCTGAACTGTTTTGAGAGGAGTGCCACCTCTCTAACGGTGTCATCAGAGTCAGAGGAGCTAGATTCTGATTACTCACTGCTCTCAGATGTATTCTGAGCTGGAGAGCTCTTGCTCTTGGATCTTCTGGTGCTCTCAGCCTTTAGAGCCACATATCTCTCTTTTCTGCTCACTCTTGAGCTTTCTTCTTCAGCCTTTCTGGTGTTGAGCTGAAGTTCATGAGACAGCAGCTTTCCATACAGATTTTTGGGCTCCATGATGCCCAGCTGACCCATCTCTCTGATGGCACAGATCTTGATGTCCCATTCTTTTGTAAGTGATCTGAGAAACTTGTCGTTTAGATCAGAGTTGGTGAACTCTCTTTCGTAGTTTCTCAGACCATTCACAATCTTGAAAAATCTCTCATAGCAGTTGGAGATTGTTTCATTCTTGCCCTGCTTGAAGGCCTCATACTCTTGGTTGAGAAGGGATTTTCTATCATCCTTTACCTCTTTAGTACCCTCCATATATACGATCAGAGAGTCCCACATCTCCTTGGCCGTTTTGCAGTGAATTAGGTTCTGGAGGGTTGAATCATCTACAGCACTTGCAATAACATTTTGTGCCCTCTTATCCAGGCCTGACAAAGCTAGCTCGTCCTTGGTCATGTCTTCATATTTCTTTATCACCTTCCGTGTTGGATCAATGGTGGAAGCGGTTGTGGGGATAAAAGGACCCTATTGGACTGTCAGATAGATTCTTGGATCGGCTGCTTCCATGAACATCCTAAATCTTTCCTTCCAGATAGGAAAGTTCTCCTTGGTGCAGATCGGAAGTTTCATAGACCTCATCTCCCGATTTTGATCTCCACCGGCCATGGTGAGTCGTTCCTCGATCTAGATCAGACGGTTAAGTCTTCCTTTGATCAACCTCCCTCTGATACCACTTATTAGTTATGGAACGTTCTCCTAGGGGGGTGTTAGGTGATCTTGGTTCTTTTTGATATATTAGTGTGAGTTATGAGTATTTAAGCACAGCAGTAAAATATCACACACAAAAAGCACAGCAGATGACACAAGATCTATAGAGGTTCCTCAAGACAGGGTGTCTTGAGTAGTCCTCTTTCCCTCTACGCCTACCTAGCAGTGTGCGAGGCTCAGCAAAACTTCGCCAAAAAGCTTCAGGCCCTCAAGCCTTACGACACGGACCCGCAAGTCCCAACAGCCTAGGCCCGCAAGCCCCTACTGCCCCCGAGCCCGCAAGCTCGACACTCAGGCCCTCAAGCCCTACAACACGGACCCGCAAGTCCCAACAGCATAGGCCCACAAGCCCCTACTGCCCCCGAGCCCGCAAGCTCGACAAATCGCACCCGCAAGTGCACTGCCCTGGACCTCAAGCCTCACAGCTCTCCATCCCTCAAGCTAGACAAGTTGGCCCGCAAGCCTTACAAAGATTACAGTAGAAATAACTGTTACTCCTGCCGGATGAAGATTGGCAACTTTAGCTTGTTGATGATCGGCTTCTTGAGATTGAAGAAGATGCTTCTGAATCAGATCTTAAACGCACGGTTCTTCTTCAAATCTTTTCTTAGCCTGATGAAGATTGGCAACTTAACAGTCGATGAAGATCACTGCTTCTTCTTTTTCTCTCTATCTTGCGCCTCTTGTACTGTTCGATTCGCTATATGCGCAAGTTCTTTCTTTTTGATTTTCTTTTTAGGGCGACCTCCTATCTCTTTTATAAGACTGTGAGGCTCCCAACGGTCTTCTTGAAAAAGTTCCTTAAGTGTCAGACGCTTCATTCCTTAAGAGCACGCGTATATTGCTGACAGCATTAATTGCTGATAAACATTCAGACATCGGCATTAAGTGCTGTCAGGCAATGAGACGGCGACATAAATTGCTGACAGTGCATCCACACCATTTGAATCTGTCTCGACGATATTTCCATCGTTACAACGTCGTGAACAATATCTCGACGACAGTTCTTTGTCGAACCCTTACGCCTTGATAGAGCTTCAGATATTCTTGCTTCTGCCTCTCATCTCGACGATACGAGATATTCTTCATATACGACGATATGCTATCTCTGACTGTGTCGTCGTGATCTTCCTTCTTGTAGATTGTCGTCGTATGCATGTTGTTCTCTCGATGACATGAGTGATATTATGTCGACAGATCATACTTCACCAATTGCTAGTCTTCAGCTGTCCTTCTTCAATCTTCTCGACTACATTCCTTCTTTACGGCGACGTTCAACGCCATCAGTCATACTTAGCCTTTTCAGCGACAAGGCTTCTTCATGATGATGTTTGTTCTTTCTCGACGTCAAGGCCACTTTGATGAAGTCGACGATACTGCGTCTTCTCTGCATTCGACGGTCTTGCCCAGTCTCAGCGGTCGACGATCTTCCTTCTGAGTTCGACGATCTTGCTTTTGCGTTTCGACGAACACGCCAAATCTCAGCGGTCGTCGATCTTCCTTCTGAGTTCGATGGTCTTGCCGAGTCTCAGGGATCGACGATCTTCCTTCTGAGTTCGACGATCTCCATTCTGCGATCGACGAACTCCCTTCTGCGTTCGATGAATCTTGTTCTTCTAGTTTCCTGAGATTTATAAGCTAGAGGAATGATCAAATACAAAGTGAAGTATTCTTGACTTGGTGACTTCCTCAAATCAGGAATCATGTGGGCAAGATTCCCAACATCTACAACTGTGAGCATTCCTCTCCTATTGGAGTATCACAACCTCAATATAGAACAAGCTTCTACAACTCTCCTAACATGCTTACAGCAGTCCACACTTTGATTCTTGCAATGACTGGGCTCCTGTGGCAAGATTCCAAACTTCAGGGTCCATCTAGGTCTTCTTGTTTGCTCATATGATATCAACACACAAACATATTGTAAGACCCCTTTTTTGCTACAAAACCGGGTCTTATGCCCAGAACCACCGCTTTGTGGTGACATCAACACTTGGGAAGGTCGCCATTACAAAACGCCGATCCTGCCGGCAATATCGATCACAAAAAATGAAGAGTACAAATGAACATGTAAGAGTTCAAGTCCACATCACATGATATATAAATCTCAGAGTAATATAGTCCACAGATAGTAACTGAATAAAAAGATAACAATAATAAAGGGGCCCATGCCCAGTACATCATGTCCTCACTACAAATCACTCGCGGAAGCAAATCTACATATAGACACTCCAAGATCTTGAACCTGGTGCTCCCGTGCTAGACTGGCATGCCTCCATCTGCACCGGCCTCTGGTGGTGCTGCATCTCTTCGGTCCCCTTAAATGATGTGGTCCACCGACCATTAGTCAAAAAGACTATGCCTCGTTTCCCACCACCCATCACCAAGTAGCTCCTAGGCACCATGCGGGAGGGATGAAGCGGAGGACAGTAAGGGGTATAAAATAAAGCAGATAACATGGCCTGGCTACAGGATTATCTATACTACACAGGTGTATGTATATAAGGAAAATGGTAAGTAAAGTATGGTAAAGAGCAAGCATAAAATAGAAAAGTAACCATTGATTTATAGGAATGCCCATACAAACCTATAGATCAAGGGGTAATTTAGCAAAGCCTATCGTATAAAAAGTCCCATAACCAATTTATACGATAGGGGTAGGGGTTGAAATGCAATGCTTATGCTATAACATGCAGAGTTATGCTGGGTAATGTTATGATCACACAAGTGCAACTCCCACACTTCGACTCTATGCACACAGACCTTTAGTTCCCCCTTTTTGGAGCTAGCAGAACTCCCAGGATACTCCCGTAGTGGCAAACAGAAGCGGTGGGTTGGGTCTCGCCAACCTCTAGGTTGGTATTTACACTACCTAACCTAGACCTATTGTATGCCTCAACGCAAAATTGTGGAGCGCCAGTGTACTCTTACTGGCTGGACCACCAGACTTTCTTGGCTAAGTGCAAATCCACACTTGCCAAGTCAGTGTATCGACGTCGGTTTGAACGACCGTCAATACTGAAGACCCGCCACCTTTATGCACATGCAATATTATTACTTTATATCTCCAAGCCATAAGCTCCTCGGGCTAACCTGCCTGTCACCATAACCTTCCGAGCCACCGGCTCGCCGGACCAACCCGTCTGTACCTACAACCACCGAGCCTACCGCTCGTAAGGCCAAACCAAGTAACACCTGCAGCACCGGGATGTGAGTGAGTGTATTATTAAGTTAATATTGAGTAATAAATTATTCCTACAGCTTTGGGTTAATCTTGGACTTCCCTAGGTCTACCCTGTGAGGGGCTCGCAGCGGTACTAGGATGAATAATGGGATGATAGCCCAAACCGCCCTTTCCAAGACACTTGTTTTTAATGATGTCTACCCTTGAACATACCCCTCTTACCATTTCACTTGGGTTAACCCTAAGTGTTTTATGACACTCCAAGGGAAAGGCGATCTTTCGTCAATCCCGAGCACAACCTTGCCCCTTAGCTTATCGAGCACACTCATCATATAGACTCCTATTGGTGACCTCAAATCTCCTCAAACAGACTAAGTAGACCATCTACCTCCCATTCCCACCTAATGGTCTACAAGTTACTCAAGTTTTATAGTTTTACTATACGCAGACCAAATGGGCTATATGAGGTGTATAAGAGGAGGTACTCCAAACAATCATCCAAAAGACCCAAGATTATTATTGGGGGTGTGTTATGATATTTTTAACACCATCTCCAGAAATTCATAATTTTTCTACTTTATTTGGTATTTATTATAATTTCTCCAAAATCAAGGAACTTATGATTTTGTACATCATGTATGGTTTTCTGATATGTTATGGCCTCACCAAAATTTGTACAACAATAGAACAGTAAAATAACATCCATATATGAATTTTACAAATTTTCAGAAAGTTTTTGACCTTCAATTAAAATATTAACTAGTTAATCAAATTCAGGGATTTACAAAGGAAGTATTAGAAATTCTTATTCAAAAATTCCAAGAAAATTAGTTGTACAAGATGGTCAGAAAAGTTCACTAATGGAGTACCACAATTTTCTAAATCCATTTGACCACATAATTCTATTATTTAAACAAATTAGTCTAAGGGCACTTTGTGAAGGAGACCATACATACATTACTCCAAAAATTATACTAAAATTAACAGATCAAATACTTGCCCTAAAAAGTCCTTTGTCGAAGTTTCATGATTTTCCTGTGAGTTTTAAATCCATAATTAATTTTCATACAACTAGGGCAAACATTAGGGGTTGTGAATGAAGTACTGTATATAACACTGCAAAATTCTTAGTAAAATTATCAGAGAATCATATCATCAATATAAACTCACTGTCAAAGTTTCATAAACATCATAGGCCATATGAGCATGTAATTCCTTCTAGTAAGAAGGTGCCCTAAATGACTCTTAAATAATTCAGAGAGACTAAATGTCTCTAAAAATTCCAAGTAAATTACCTAGGGCTTAATAACACCCTATAAACTTCTTTACCAAATTTCAAGTCAGTCCAAGGCCATATGGCCCTATGTCCTTCAATGGGTTCAAAATACAACCCTAAGATTTGAACTAGGGTCCTAGGGCAAATCCACCCCAAATCACCCCAAATCTTTGGAGGAAGTATTTATGTGATATTAAATCAGTGGCCAAGGTTTCATCACTTTTGGATGAGATTTGACCACTTAACCCAATAAATGCACTTTTGACCTAAAATCCTTTAGTTTGACCAAACTTGGGTTAATTAGTTACCCAACCAACTCAATCCCAAATTGGATGAAATTTTTACCAGAGTCATATAATGACCCTAAGGACCTCCCACCAAAATTTGGTGGTGTTTAGAAGTCACTAGACTCAAAAATTAATTCATATATGAATTATTAAATGTTTACAAAGACCTTAGAAAAAGGTCCTCCAAAAATTCTAATTTTTGGATATGTTAAGGGTGTGGGTATATGTAGGCTATGTTCCAAATTTCAGAACATTTGGATGGCTGGTTTAGTGGGGGCACGCAAATCAAGCTCTGGTCAATCCTTTGTATAGGTTGCACCATTTTGAGTGTTCTGGTCAGACCACTAAACCAAATTGCATGAAATAAATTTTGAATTAAAGTAGACTTCAGGGGCTACAGGTTTGATGTTGAACATTTTTCCATCAGGGGTCCCTAAGTATTTTTAATAATTATTTCTATCAGTTGCCTTAAGTGTGACAGAAATGAAATACATATAACTTAATTAATATAATCACACGGCATGGATCTTGGAGCAGGGATGGACGGCATCCGTTTATCTCCTTCCTCTAGCCGACGGCCAGGATTACCCGCGCATGGGCTACCTTCAACCCCGTTTTCCCGGGGACCTGAGCACCGCCCCGGCCGGCCAATGCCACCACCACCTCCGTTGAGGTGGTGGTCGGTGATTAGGGGTGGTTGGTCGGCCGGAAGTGGCTGGAACAAGGTTTGTAGGTTGGAATTTCAAGCTTGATTCAGAGCTTCTTAGCCGGCCCAATCTAGAGCCGATTGAGCTCGAACCTTACCACCGACTGAGGTGATCTACCCACTGAAGAGAGAGGAGGGGATGACCTTTGATTGGGCATTATCCCTGGTGTTTCTCGGGTAGGCTATGGGAGAGAGAGTGCGCCTTGGAGCCATGCCAATTCTGCACTTGGAGAGCTCAAATTCTTCAGGAGAAGTGAGGAAACTCCTCCTCTCCATCCACTGATGGAGTTATAATGCTCAATTGGGGGAGAGGGGGAGTGAATGGCATCTATTGTCATTATCACCATTAATGGTGATTTTTTGCCACCACTAAATTCCCCCTGAATCAACCCCCATGAGGGATGGAAAACCCCTTAGAATTCTTGTAACTGCCAGAGGAGATGAATCCCCATTAATTGGGAGATCAATTGGCTTCTCTTGGCCATGAATGTCATTAATCATCTCTTTCTCTCTCCACCATTTTTTGGGAAAATAGTATTTTCTCTTTCCTAGAATTCTCTAAAATTGAATGGTTAATTCAGTAACTCCCAGCCTCATTAGCTAGTGGACCACTTCAATTGGGTCTAGCCCAAGTGGATTGGACTTGATTAGGTCAAAATTGGTCATTTTGACATAAATTTATGGTGGAGTTGACTTTGGTCTATTTGACCATTTGGGTTGACCCCAATGGGTAGCTAGTGACTCATTGGCCTCCCTTAAGGGTTAAGGAGGTCTATGTATTGTTAATTTGTCAAGGTGGGGGTCAATTGACCCTTAATATGCCACTTTGACCAAAATAGGGTTATAGTTGACTTAGGTCAAATTGGCCAAACTGGTGCCCCATGATGGGGCTTTTTGATCCATTAGGTCCCCATTGTCCTTATAAGGGTAGGGGCAAGGTCAATTTGGCAAGGTGAAAGCCAAATTGACCCTAATTAGGCTACTTTGACCAATTTAGGGTTAATGTAGACTTTGGTCAACTTGGCCTCTTTGGTTGACCCCAATGGGTCCTTGTGCTCTAAGGGACCCCTAATTGGGTTAGGGATGTTATGATGGGGTCAAAGGATCAAGGTGAGGCCCTAAAGTCCAACTCTAGACTTGGTAACTGGAAATTACTATCTGCAGACCAAAGTGCTCTTCACCTTCAAGCCTAAGCTCTTATGATCTCTCTGTGCTTCTTAGGGTTTTGTCATGACCTAGTCATGACAAAACCACTCTAAGGGTCTAGTTGTTTGGAGGATGTTACACATATATCAAGTGATTGTTGAAGGTTGGTAGGAGTCGAAATGCTTCCGCAACACACAGAGTTCTGAAAGGTTTTGTCAATTTTTTTGAGAAAAGACATCAAAAAGTTCCTCTGTAAGCTGTCATTGATGAATATCGATGACTAGATGACTCTAGTTGTGAGATAAAAGCTCCTTTCAATTTGGTCCTCATCAATGTACTTGTTAGATACAATGAAGAGTATATAGGCTTTTCAGGTGTTGCCTCTCTTGGTACTTGGCAAGAGTTTTTCTTAACAGCTAACAGTTCTTCTTCTTTTTGTGCTTCTCTATATTATATTAGTATCACTACATCATTGAATGTTGATTACCAGTTCATTAATTTCATTTTTATGTCTCGTTCAAAACATCAGTCTGATAGACTTTAATGAAGTAGGATTGGCCTATAAAAAAGGCTATTGGTGTTCAAAAGGCCCGGCAGGCCTAGGCCAGACCTGAGCCTATGCTTTTTAAGGCCCATACCCATGCCTGGACCCCATTCCAAAAGTAGGGTCTGAGAGAGACAAAAGGTCATACCAGTTCTGGCTTAGTCTGGGCCTGGCCCGACCTGATTTTTTAAATAATTTTATAATATTAAAAAATTATAATATTTATATATATTATTTTAAAAATTCTATAATCTATAGTTTTAATATTATAGATTATTATGTATTCATAATATTATATGTTATTATATATTCAATAAGTCGCCCTTTTATCTTAATTTAAAATTGTTATTAAAAATTTTAAATAAGAAGGCTCCCAATAGTTAGCCTAGGACCTGCTCTGCTAGGCGAGCTAGGCCAGCCACACAGAGCAGGTGTGCTCTCCAATGGATTTAAGAGTTGTTGGATCCAAGGGCTCTTAGATTCTTTGGAGTTGGAGCTGCAGGCCTGAGCACCGGGCAGAGACTATGTCTGCTTCGGACTAGTCTAGGCTTGGTGCCCAAGCCGAGCTTTTGCCTAATATGTGGGCTTCTTTAGGCCTTTCTAGGGCCCAGGCCTTTTACCGGGCAGAACCGGGCGGGCTATCTAGGCTCGGTCCTTTTTGTTGGATCGGTCGGCGCCCTTAGAGGGGGGGTGAATAAGGGTTTTCAAAAACTTTAGATTATATTTAAAAAACTTTGAATTATTGCAAGATTAAAGACATGAAATAAGTTAAGTAAAACAAAAAGAGAGACAAGCTTTATTAATGATAAATAAGTTTTACAAAACTTGATCTCGATGACGCTAGAGATCGGAGGCGAATAATAAAAAAGCTCTTTTTGTTTTCTATCCCGACTCGCTTCCCCACGAACCGGTGGCCCTAGCCTTATCCTCCCCGGATTCTGTCTCAAGCCGCTCTAGCCAATCCTTCCTCAGATGTGGCCTCGAGCACCCCCTAGAACTAGCCTAGATCTAGTCGCCAACACGAGGCGAATCTCAGCCCTAAGTCTACCCCAGACCTAGTGGCCAACACGAGGCGATTTCACTACCGTTTACAATGAAGAAAGAGAAATAAAATAACAAAACCTCCCTTAAGATGAACTTCTGAAGTCGGAGATGAAGATCCGCTGTAGAATCAGCGTTTGTTGAAGCGGACTTTGTCTGGATTCGGCGTGATGGAATTCTCCTTCAGAAATTGGCAGAGCTTCGCTGGGACCTCAAATTTCGGCTAAGACAAGCCTCTGGAATTCTAGTACTCTCTCTCTGAGGTGTATGCAATAGGTGTGTACGAAAACAAGAGGAGAGGGGGTCCTTTTATAGCCCAAGCGCTACCGCCGGCGCTAGCCCGGATTAGGAAAGATTTTGCACGGCAGGATCTTCAATCCGTGGCAACATTTTGCTCTATGCCTCTTGTGCGCCATGCTACCGCCAGCGCTAGTAGCTACCGCCGGGCGCTAACTCTTTCTAAAAACACTGCTGGAATCGCGATAATCATCGCTAGCGTCGGGCGCTATCGCTACCGCCGGGCGCTATCACTACCGCCGGCGCTAGTGAGCCTGTTCGAATTTTGGCCTCAATTTTGGGGGCAGTCATCATGAGTACTCCTTGAGTCATATGGACTATGTTAACTTGCACACTTGAACACACAAGATCAAATACACATAGGATTTGTTATTCTCAAACCTAGGAGATGCGGAAGACCATGTTCTAACAAACTCCCCCTTTTGATAATAACAAATCCATTAATGATAAATCAAAGCATTAATAAATAAGCATGATGAAACTCTACTTGTGTGTGTGTGTGAGTGATGACTTAGGTTAATTATTGATTTTAGCATTTAGAATTGCTCCCCCTAAATACATGCTCCCCATAAGTGAGTGCTCCCCTAATATGTAAGCTATCATCTGAATTTGTCATGTTGGGTTTATGATAGCGGGTTATATTTATCATGTTAGTTCTCCCCCTTTGTTATTAGCAAAAGTGGGTAGGGAAACAAAGCACCAAAGAATTTGTAAATAGAAGAGAAGGCATGATCGAGCTTTTTAAGTAAATGATAAGGAGTTATAGAATTGTTTTTCATTAAAATAGATCAGAGTTATGAGCATTACAAAATTTTCAGAGTTTGTAGCATAAAAGATTTTTATGTTTGGAGTAACCAATAAAAAGTGTTCCAAGTAAATCTATCATGTAATGAACGATAGGAATTTTGAAGAATAAGTGATGATGCAAAGAATACAAGATATTAAGTAAGCATGAAAACACAAGGTAAAACACTTAAATGGTTAAGATGCGGAAGACTTATAGCAATACAAAAACATCAAATAGTAATGATAATCCAAAAAAAAATATGAGTTATAGTTCACAAAAGATGATGTTTTTGTAAATCATTTTGCAGTTAGATCTTTAAGTTTTATAATAACCAAGCATGAAATAATGTTTATCAAAAAGAGATTACCACAATGTTACTTTAATTCATAATTTCAAAAACATACAAAACATTGTAGAACACATGCTAGGTTATCTAGTGCATTTCATAAATAAAAAGTAATATAGAATTAGCATTAGGATCCAATGCTCATGAGAAGAAGTGTTATGGAAGATAATGATGTGCACAAAAGTGTATTTTTGAGTAATGTAAACAAATGTTTTAATCAAAAAATACAAGATATATGTAAAGTATGAGCACAATAAAACGCAAATAAGATTACTTCCACACATTTTAATGCACAATAAAAAGTACAACTACCAAGGTGCTCTGCACACACAATGCTCATCAAGACTTATCAGGGTGCAAAGTAGTGCTTGGGGGATCACATAATTTTATTCTTCTAGATTGATTTTTATTGTGATCCGGTGTACTTAAGAGTAAGTGGTTTTTCTTATTTTTGAAAGAAGGATTTGATTTGCACAAGACACTTTACTATTCTTTCCAAGGTGCTCAACCTCACAATGCTTATTAAGACTTATCAGGAGGTTCAAGTAGTGCTTGGTGGAGTAATCTTTGTCATTTATTTTATAATTTTGTTTTGTACAAAGTTCTCGGAATATACTTGTTTTGCAAATCAATAGATTTTATGAAAAACATAACCACTTTTCTTAATTTTTTAAGAGTGCAAAATAAGGAGTGTAGGTAAGATACTTGTGCAATTTTAATCCATTGTACTAATACAAAACATACACAAGCATTCTTTAGATAAATACATATGTAGACAATGCCAACAAAAAGTGAGTGAATAAATATCATTATCAAACATAAAACATTTCTCATACTTAGAGGTATGCTAAGCTTGATCCTACACAACTTTTAAACTATAATTGATGCACATTGGAATAGATATATTAAAGCATGAAGAAAGACAATGTCCAAAGTAGTTTGAAGAGATAAATTGCAACATTGTAGAATTTCTAAATAGTAGATTAAATCATGCTTGATTTTTTACAAAAAAATCATACAGTTTTTTTTTATAGTTTTAAAGTTTTATATTTTTGTATTTGATTTTAGCAAATAAAAGCAAATTTTTTTAATTTTTGCTTTTGTAATTTTTATATTTGATTTTTGCATAAAGATGAACTTTAAACAAAGGAAACAACACAAGCGAAAAAGAAAAGCATATTTTTTGTAATTTGGTTTTTGTAGTTTTGTATTTGATTTTTCAAAAAATAGAGAAACACAGAAGTGCAAAACTAAGTAGAAAATATAGATTTATATATTTTAAGGGATTTTTAGAAATTTAAAAAATACAGAAAATTGAACATGGATGTTAGCGCCTGCGGTAGCTCTAGTGCGGGAGACAGTAAGTGATTTTTGAGGATTTTGAGATTGTTGATTCTTGATTTTGATTAGGTGTCCCAATAGTAGTTTCATGCTGAAATTGCAGAATTTAAGGAGATGTTTTTTATGGTTAAACACCAAAAATTGCATTTTTGAATTTGTGTTAATTTGAAAGATCTAGGACACCTAATACAAGTCAAAATATACTAAATCTTGCATCACCAATTAGTACATATAGTAGGGAATAAATTCAGGTATTTAATGGAATTTTGTTTTATTTAAAACTCAAAATGGTCTGATACCGTCGGCGCTAGCGCTAGCGCTGGCGCTATCGAGGCTTTTGTTAAAACCGAGTTTTTCTTTCAGATCCGCCATTATCTTTCATTTCCTCCCGAAAAACCCTAGAAGACGACTCGTTCTACGCGCAGATCTGAGGTAATTCTTCATCCTTTCTTACAATTTTTGTTTTAAAGCTTGATTGTGATGTTAGAGATGACGATATTTGAAGTTTTTAGGTAGATTTAGGAACTAGATCTACACCGTTAGGTTTTCTCTAAGGTTTGTGGTTTTGATGAGGTTTTTGGTTTTGAATATGTGGATTTCTTGGTTTTAAGTTAGGATATGAACGTATTTTAATTTTAAGGAGATATAAAAAATTTTGTTTTTAGATGTGGATTTTGTTTTCTTGTTTTAATAATTTTTTGTAATGTTGCAGATGGCACCGGGTTATAAGGGAAAGAAGAATACTGAGTTGGCCGTAGAGGCAGCTGTAGTGGGAGTGCCATACGTCGTGGAGTTCGACTTGCCGCGACACCACCACATTATGGAGCTATTTGCTGCCGCAGAGGTGTTGAGCTTGTTCATTCCTGACGGATTTTCTTCCGAGTTGGTGCGCGATTTGTACATGCATTTGGAAGATCCATCAACGACAAAGCTG
Source organism: Dactylorhiza incarnata (assembly GCA_033032865.1). Taxonomy (NCBI): domain Eukaryota; kingdom Viridiplantae; phylum Streptophyta; class Magnoliopsida; order Asparagales; family Orchidaceae; genus Dactylorhiza; species Dactylorhiza incarnata. The sequence goes on from JAWHQI010000067.1 coordinate 3,529,697, forward strand.
GATGGAGGAGTCCAGTCACAAGTGCAGGGGCAGATGGTTACTATTACCCATGAACAGTTGAGGATCGTGTTCGGATTGACTCAGCATCCACATAGATTGGAAATTGTTGAGAGGTTCAGGGCAGACAGAGATTGGACTCAAGTGAACATGGCGCTGCATAACAAGGAGTGCAGGAGTCTGGTCTCTACCGTTTCGACTCTCACCGTGGATGCCTTGGTCATGCAAAATGTGTTGCGCCATACAATCCTACTGAAGTTGGGTGATACTGCCAAGGTCACAGCGCAACTGAGTTATGTTACCTATTTTATTATAGAGAAGGAGAGGTTTGATGTGGCGGATTTGTTACTCTCCTTGATCCGTTATTCCTACAAGTTGCGGCAACCAACCCGTCAGAGATTCAACAACCTGCCTCTGGGTGGCATCATTCAGCGAGTTATTCAGGTTTTGTATCATACTATTGACTTAGGTTTCTTTTTAGTAGATTGCTATCCTCCTATTTATAGTACCTCGCATTTGCGAACATCCTTCGTCTCGGATGAGCCATCATCATCAACTCAACCACCACTCCGGCGAGGAGCGTCTTCTCGAGGGGCTCGAGATGCTCCATATGGGTCCTTTTGAGAGGAGATGGGTGAGCGGATGAAACGGGTGGAGGAGGATGTTTCTGTGATAAGGAAGGATGTCTCAGGGATAAAAAAATGATGAAGTTTATGATGAAAGCTTTAAAGTTAAACCCATCTACACCAGAGCGGAGGGAGTGGGAGAGTCCAGTTTCAGATCCGCCCCGCCACTCGATCCGGAGGATTCGCAGGAGACGCTCCCCGAGTCCTAGTGTGGAGGACATAGATGAGGAGGAGTTGTTGTGAGAGGAACAATTTTTATGTAATAATTCAGAAATTTGAACCTATGTCTTGGATGTTGTTGTTCTTTGAATTATGTTTATTTTGTTATCTTTTGGATGTTTCACTAGAATGTTTCATATATAATTTGATGTTATGAAGTGGTGATATTTAGGAAAAAAAATTATGTGGTATACCTTTTTGAAATCTTAAATATTTTACCATCACATAGAAGATTTTGAATTTAATTGTTGATAAATATATGTATAATGAATATATGAATAATAAGTAGGTCATCTTAATAAGATTTTGAGTTTTGATTAATGTTATAGGCTCATTAAAATTTTTGATCATGTTTCCTATACAAGATGACCATAACATGATAATTTCAAGGAAATAAGAAAACAAAGAAAATTGAAAGACATTAAAGCACATCATGAAGTAGAAAAATTGTATATTTCCCATTTGAAAATATTCTACTTCATGCATTTGGTGGTACCTAATGAAAGAGAGATTTAGGTATCCAAAGGGGACCGGGTGTGATGGTTCCTTTGGGTACCCAAATACAACGTATTTGCTTTTGGGGAGATGGAAATGACTGGGCCCCTTTTTGTGGTGTTTGTGTTTCATCATTGGTTTTGGGCCTCCATTCAAACTGTGGTTTAATATTATTATTATGAGTCAAATTTCTATTGTGATAATCTTTATCTTTAGGATTATAATTGTAGTGATTATAGAAAGCATTTTTCATAGGAAATTTGTGAACTTTTATGTTGGGAGAAGTTTGAAGATAATAATAATTGTACTTTGGAATTTCATTTTTAATTTGTTGATGTCTTTTATTTCCATTGTTTGATTTATTAATATTTTGAGAATTTATATTTAACTTGCTTTTAGATATATCATGGTATTGTGAATGAGTGTTTTTCTTTATGATTTCCTTGAGCAAGTTGATTTTAGCATTTAATTCATCATTCTTAGTTTGTAAATTATGTATGGCTTTATTGTAAGCGATTGTGCTATTTTTAAGAGTGGTAGCAATTGATTCAATATGTTTTTCATATTCATCCATATATTCATCAAATGTTTCGTCCATCTCTTTAATTTCAATCTCGTAGTCTTTACATTTAGCACAATCATTCTTCGACGATGAATTTTCTAAACATAATTTTTCATTATGTTCTTTCACACAAATTATTTCTTTTTCAAGTTCTTTGACTTTTTCTTTAATATTATTACAATCAAAACAAGATTTTGTATTTTCAAGTAAAAAACAAGATGATGAAGACACATCACAATTTGATTCATTAGCCTTTAGCCTCTAATTTTCTAAACATAAATTTTTATTAGCAATTTTCAATTTTTTGATCTTTCGTTTAGCTATTTTTAATATGTTGAAACTAGAGATAGAGGTTATTACACAAGACGCAGATTTAGTCTTTCTTACAGCGCTTTTGGAGGAGGCAAAATATGAGCATGAAGTTCTTTTGTCATCTTTTAGTCCTTCCTCGATCACAGATGAGTTTTCATCTTCTTTTGATGTATTGTTCTCTTTCTCTATTTCAATATTCTCCATGGCTTTGCTCCGAGAGAGACCTTCTTGAATGATAATGGATGCTTGCACGTTCTTTTCCTCCTGTGTTTGTTCCACACCTGCGAGAGGAAGATCATACATTTCTTTAAGAAAGTGCCATATTTTGTATGCACTAGAAAAGCAATATATGAATTTGAAAATTTCATTAGATAGTGCACAAAATAGATAGTGTTTGGCTTTGGCATTTAGCTGACGTTCTTTTTTATTTGATTCATCCGCAGGTCTTATAATTGCTAAGTTCCATACTTCGATGTCTAAAGTTTTAATAAATTTTTCAATTAAGATTTTCCATCCTTTATAATTTGTTCCTTCAAACAAGGGTGGTTTATGTGATATTTCATCTTCACAGAAATTTGACCCACTAGTTGAAGCGAGATCATGAGATGCCATTATTCCCGGTTGTTAAGCCGATTGGAATAAAACCGCTCTGATACCACTTGTTGGATCGGTCGGCGCCCTTAAGGGGGGTGAATAAAGGTTTTCAAAAACTTTAGATTATATTTAAAAAACTTTGAATTATTGTAAGATTAAAGACATGAAATAAGTTAAGTAAAACAAAAAGAGAGACAAGCTTTATTAATGATAAATAAGTTTTACAAAACTATATCTCGATGACGCTAGAGATCGGAGGCGAATAATAAAAAAGCTCTTTTTTTTCTATCCCGACTCGCTTCCCCACGAACCGGTGGCCCTAGCCTTATCCTCCCCGGATTTTGCCTCAAGCCGCTCTAGCCAATCCTTCCCCGGATGTGGCCTCGAGCACCCCCTAGAACTAGCCTAGATCTACTCGCCAACATGAGGCGAATTTCAGCCCTAAGTCTACCCCAGACCTAGTCGCCAACACGAGGCGATTTCACTACCGTTTACAACGAAGAAAGAGAAATAAAATAACAAAACCTACCTTAAGATGAACTTCTGAAGTCGGAGACGAAGATCCGCTGTAGAATCAGTGTTTGTTGAAGCGGACTTTGTCTGGATTTGGCGTGATGGAATTCTCCTTCAGAAATTGGCAGAGCTTCGCTGGGACCTCAAATTTCGGCTAAGACAAGCCTCTGGAATTCTAGTACTCACTCTCTCTCTCTCTGAGGTGTATGCAATAGGTGTGTACGAAAACAAGAGGAGAGGGGGTCCTTTTATAGCCCAAGCGCTACCGCCGGCGCTAGCGCTACCGTCGGTGCTAGCCCGGATTAGGAAAGATTTTGCGCGGCAGGATCTTCAATCTGTGGCAACATTTTGCTCTATGCCTCTTGTGCGCCATGCTACCGCCAGCGCTAGTAGCTACCGTCGGGCGCTAGCACTTTCTAAAAACACTGCCGGAATCGCGCTAATCATCGCTAGCGTCGGGCGCTATCTCTACCGCTGGCGCTAGTGAGCCTGTTCGAATTTGGCCTCAATTTTGGGGGCAGTCATCATGAGTACTCCTTGAGTCATATGGACTATGTTAACCTGCACACTTGAACACATAAGATCAAATACACATAGGATTTGTTTGTTGGAGTTTCTGAGGTGTTCTTAAAGCAATCAATAGTTAGTCTTGCTGCCAACGCAATATGAGTCTATAGGGTCGCACATAAAAGCGTTTGGAGAAATTGGAGAAAGGATTGTGTTGGCCTTACTCATATTGGATATGAGTGGAGGACCAACCATGTGACTGCATGGAATTAAGTTGAGAATGTCTCAACGGGAAATCGTTTAAAGGGTTTAAACGAACGGATTTTACACTAGATAATTCGGCTAAAGGCATTAACCGAATTCGACTAAAGGGTTTAGACGAATTCGGCTAATGGCAAATTCGACTAAAGGGTTTCGCCGAATTTATATAGCCGAATTTATATATAGTCGAATTCGTCGAAATGGTTTCGCCGAATTCGGTTATAGTGAATAGCCGAATTTATATATAGTCGAATTCGTCGAAATGGTTTCGCCGAATTCGGTTATAGTGATTAGTCGAATTCGGTTAATGTGATTAGTCGAATTCGGCGAATGTAAATCTGGACGGATTTTCTTTTGGTCTGCGGATAGCCTTTCCTATACCTTGCGTATATAAAGGCATGCGATTAGATCTTTCCGCTAAGAGACACGGTTTTAGACTTAGATCTTTCCGCTAAGACGAGAACTGCCGACCGGAACCGTTCCGCGCGAGGGCACGTTCGTCCGTCCGCTGATCGTCCTTCCGCCGCCGCTTGTCGCCGCCGTCAGTCGTCGCCTCCCCTGGATCGGATCTAGCAGTCCGTGGGGACGTTGAGAGCATCCTTCTCCGACCTAGTTCTTGTACGACAAGAAGCTAGGGTTCTTCATCGCTTGTGTGGACTTCTGTAGAGGGATCGATCTATTTCGATCCTTGAAGAACTCAAAGCAGATTTAGGATTTCTCTTGGAGCACCTTGGTTGAGTGTTGACTCAATCCCGCAAAGGTACCTTGTATTTAAATTTGCTTATTCTCTTGAATCATGAAAAAACGCAAGATCCGTTGATCTCTTTTTGGGTTGTTCTTGTCATTTCCGCTGCGCATATTCGATATGTCATCCCTTATGAAGGGGTATAGAAAACCCAACATTGTTATTCTCAAACCTAGGAGATGCGGAAGACCATGTTCCAACACTTTTGAACGAGGGATTATTCCATCCGAGTTCGGACCGAAGATCACCCGAATGGTCTGGGGACCCGATTCCAAAAACTTCACCTTTTGAACACCCCTAAAAAAGCAATGAAACAATTTCTATTTTTGTTCTCAGGTGATCCTCTCCAAGCTTACCTCTTTCAGGTACCCCAAGCAATTTCAGAGATCTCGGGCGATCTCCCCCTTCAGCAGGGCGAGCTCCCCCTTCAGCCTGGCAAGCTCACCCTTCTGGCGAGCTCACCCTTCTGGCGGTCTCGCACTCCAGGCGGTCTCGCAGTGCTCCAGCGGTCTCGCCCTCCAGGCGGTCTTGCGGTGCCCAAGCGGTCTCGCAGTGCCCAGGCGGTCTCGCAGTGCTCCAGCGGTCTCGCCCTCCAGGCGGTCTCTCCCACCAGGCGGTCTCGCCCTCCAGCGGTCTCTCCCTCCAGGCGATCTCGCCGCCCGAGCAGCCTCGCCAAGACCAGCGGTCTCGCCGCCCAAGCGGTCTCACCAAGACCGGGCGATCCCAGGGCCCGGGAGGTCTCGCCGACCCCGAGCGATCTACCATCTTCCGGGCGATCTCGCTTCTGCCGGTCACTCATGGCTCGGGCAGCCCGCTTTTCCTGGCCCTTCCCGTTCGAGCAGGTCTCGTGCCTATAAATAGAGAGGCAGGGGTACCAGTTGATGGACTTCGGAGAGTTTGAAACCTCTAGTCGGTGACTTGGGCGGTCTCCATTATTGAGACCGTGGAGACTTATTCCTCCTTGCTTGGGCGATCTCCCACCTATCTGGCGATCTCCCTCGGCGAGCTCAGTGACTCCTTCAACTCTCATCTCCCCCGGCGACCTCTTTCCTGCTCCCGACCGTCTCTTTTTCTCCTCTCTCATTCCTTCACTCGTGACTCAAAGTAACCGACCACTCAACAATCACCCCCTCCTTCTCCAACTTAAGCAAGTGTGGACCTGGTACATTTTTTGTTCGAACAACCATAGCAAAACTGATCGAGAATATTTGCTTTTCTAATCAGAGATCTTTCAAATGATGGATCCTCGTTGTTTAACGATTGATCAACTTGGCCATTAATGGTCGACAATTCATCTCTGACTTCAACATTTCTTTACCACATTCTTCTTGAAGCTCGGCGGTTGGTTAAAGAGTCCGGTTCATCAAAAATGTACGCTGACTAAGTCGAAAGAAAAGAACATCAGAGAAACCCTAAATTTATAAAGCCCTATCCAAAGATAATCCGATCAATGCTAAGAAGACGATAAAGCAATATAGCTTAGACATATCCAAGACCGAATAGATCGTTGATATTTACTAAAAGATAATCAAATGAAGCTACTGAAAAATCATTAAATTTCTTCACATATATAGGGTTGTTGCGCGTCAAACTCTCATACCATACAACTCAAATTATATTTCAAGCTAGATCTCATGAAATCAAGTTCACTCAACTCTTAAAAATCCGTAGTGCCCTTATCAAAGTCAACATTAATGAGATAGAGCGATCTTACGCCCCAAAACCCATTTAACCTCCATGCGAGAAATACTACCTTCAAGTAACTTGAAGTCCAACCCATAAGAGCTTAACCTAGGATTCTTTTGTGAGGAAACATATGGTTGTTATTAATCCATGTGTTATAAACCCTAAACTTGTAGATCTTTACTAGATCAATATAAAGAATCAATCCTCAAAGATAAATTAAGAACGGACCTCAAATGCGCGTTATAAATTATGAGTAGGGTTGTTATCAGTCCCATTTCGAGTTGAGCCTCTGATCAAAATTAAAAGAGTTGGAACTCAAGTCAATTTCAAGCCGGCTCGAACTCATTTCGAGCAAATTAGAATAATATGTACTCAGAGACAGTCGAGTAGGATGGAACACATTCATCAGCACAACCAATTTAGCCAAATAAGTTAATAAGTGCGTCGTTAACTATAGCGGGCATAATATGCATGGCATATATACTTTAAATATTGGATATTGTTTGTTTTAGACGAGCTCAAGTTGGCTCGATCTGATCCAAGATTGGTTCAAAATCAGCCTGAATCATTTGGATTCAATCCAACCCATTAAAAATTATCTTATATTGGGTAACTCATGCCTAATAATCACTCATTAAATATTATAGCAATATGCACTCTAAACTTTGGCAAATCTGAATCATATCAACTATACATTATGCAAATCATATAACATTACTCATTCTTGAAACATGTAACAACTCTTTTTAAAAATTTAAAAAAAAAACTACTAGAAAAATATTGCTAAAATATGACCAACTGGATAGAGTAGAGGTTTCACTTTCACCAATCAATTAGCATCAATTTACAAACCAAAGCTTATATCAAGCCAATTAAATTGTAGGATTAATTAGATATAATAATTAGGATTAACATTGTTAATTAGCGAACTAATTAACTCAACTTCATTTAACTTGCTGGGGAAACATGATTAACACCCACAAAAATGCAAACGGGAGAAAATTACTCAATCATCATAGGATAAAAATTCATCTCAAATATACTAAACTCCATACCGAATTGAAGGTTGTGTACCATAGTCAATAGCCAAATACGGATAGTGGGCATGAAATACATCTAGGGCCTGTTCGGCACAGCGGTGGTAGTCGTGAACGTGGCGGTTACAAACCGTCTAGGTTTGGCAGAGCATTTTTGCCCCGGTGAGTTGACAAAACACAGTCATTAAATATGTTTTTGACATGACAATGATTATGACCGCGACCAAGAAAAAAATTGAACATAAAAATAGATTATGTTTCTTAGGTGAGGTCGGGCGTTCATGAACGACGGTTCATAATCGCGGCGTTCACGACCTCCACCACGGTGCCTAACGAACATCTAGTGAGCTACAAAATAGTTAGAAGAGCCTAACATGGCTAGGCTCAAAGAAATTTGAGTGGCATACTGTTAGTATTTCATATAGACCTTAGACAGCACGTCATAAATGAACATTTATGAGCATCTAAAAATTTTTTTTTTTGACACGGAAAGCTTATAGACATCATAATGACAAACCCAACAATGTGTTGTATTGTCTATTTTGGCTTTCAACTCATACTAAGGGTCCATTTGGCACTGCGGCGGCATTTGTCAACGCAGTAATTACGAACCATCCTCCATTTGAAGCCACATTTTTGCTTATGTGGTAAGGTATGCCCGCCACCAAGAAAAAAAACTAATTTTGAACATAAAAATGAATAAAGTTCCTTAGGTGAGGTCGGGCGTTCACGAACAACTATTCATGTCACCACCACCATGCCAAACAGACCCTAAATTATACCCCCACAGTTTCACATTTTTGTGGAAGTTTACAAAAACTTCAGTAGCTCGCTCATCCTAATTGCACTCTCTCTAGCATGTTTAACTAAATTTTTAATAGAACTTCGCCACATACTTTCAAAAGACATCTCATACATTTAGGGTCTAAACTTTACTTTTACAGTCCATGAGTATTTCCTTTATACGAAAGAATAGGTTTTTTACTACACTTATTTTCTCATAGAAGATGACATGTTAAAAGTCTGCTAGGAACCGCTCATTGTATGAGCCTCACTACCCTGGCAACACTCTTCGTGTATCAGACCGCCCTCGTATGATTCAAAGATATTACACATGACTCACAATCCAAAACAAAGTGAAAAATGATGTGCAATATCACTCATCCAAGGATCCGAGATATTCTCTAAATATTGAAGCTAAGGGTCCATTTGGCATGGCGGTGGCGATCGTGAACGCGGTTGTTACGAACCGTAGTCAGTTTGGCACGTCGTTTTGATCCATTGAGTTTGACACGCGGTGTGTTTGACATGGCAACGGCCACCAAGGGAAAAAACTAATTTTGAAGATAATAATGGATTGAGTTCCTCAGGTGAGATCTAGCATTCACGGAATGACGGTTCTCAATTACTGCGCTTACGAGCGCCACCACTGTGCCAAACGAACACTATGGCTCTGTTTGGGACAGCTCTGGCGGATGGAGAAGTTGATGGAGTAGAGCTCTCAGAAAAGGTCTACAGATAGAGGTGCAAACTGTTTGGTAGAAAAATCAGGCTCAGAAAGAGGTGCAAACTGTTTGGAATCCGAAGAGATCTGGAAGAGGAGGCTCGAAATCGCCGGAAGGCTCGGAATGGCCGGAGCTTGGCTGGTCGAATGGAGGCGAGGTCGTCGGGAGCTCCAAATCGCCGGAGCTTGATGGGAACTTGGCTGGTCGGATGGAGGCAAGGTCGTCGGGGGCTCGGAATGGCCGGAGGAAGGCTCGGAATGGCCGAATCTGGAAGAGGAGGCTCGCTGTCGTGGGGGCGTCCCGTCGTTCTCGCTGTCGTGGTGGCGTCGTGGAAGAGGAAGAAAAAGATAGCGTGACTCGCGGAAGAGGAGTTCGCCGGGAGGTGAGGAGTTCGCCGGGAGGGAAGGAGTTCGCTGGGCGGACCTAGGGCGACGACGATCTGCGCGAGAGGCTCGGCAGTGGTCGCGGGATTTCTGACTCTCGGGAGTCTCGCCTTTTTACTGCGGATGAGAGGAGGGCGAAAGCGCCGATGAGAGCTAAACGTGGGAGCTCGGCAGATTCCGGAAAAGAGGGGAAACGTGGCTTTTTTAATCCGTGATTTTCAAAGAGTAGCGCATTCAAACGGCCTAAAATCAATTTCTGCGGTTGGAATAGAGCTTTACATACGCTAGAGCTCTCCCAAACAGAGCCTAAATGCCATGGGCAAAGGGCCTATACCTGTGCATAAAAGTGTTGTCCTTAGTATCTTGCAATCATCAATGTGCACCAAGCCACCAAGTACCACATGTTCTGTACACAAAGCAAAACAACAATGTATACAAAACCTGAATCTTTTAGCTGTTTAAAGTTAAAATATAGCATTTTCAAGCATTTTTACAACATAAATTAAACAAAATTATGCCATGTGCACTCGCTTTGTAGTCAGTCACATTAATTCCAATTAAAAGGTAGGCTTTTGCACTTAAAATACTAAACTAAATTAAGACAATTACCGGGTGCCACTGAAACTCGGAAATTTATCGCCATGAACTTGGTAGATAAATATGGCTTTCTCGTGCTAAGGCATGTCAGAGTAATGATTTAATCCCACATCAGATGTGAAAAAAATTGGGTTGAATATGAGTTCGATCACTAATGCATCTCGCCCAAGTTACATCCCCCCCCCCCCCCCCCCCCCTCTAGATTTCTATGAGGAAGTTCCAGGAGATTATGGAGACCTCTATGGACCTGGAAAGGAGTAGACCATTCTAGATTGATGTGGAGAACTCGGTGTGTCGAGTTAGCATGAATGGGTTTTGAGTGATATAAGGCATTGAAGAACATTCCGGAATAGTGTGGATTGTTCGAAAGTCATAATTTGGCTTTGGGAGTGTGCAGAAAATTCTAAGAGAATCACAAGTAAATAGAATTCTAAAGCCTTCCTATTCTTCAAACGAATAAGGGGGTTGGAGGCCCTTTCTGTGTGTGCTGTGTTGTTCTGTGCAGGTGCGTGAGAGAGTGAGCTGGCTTAGGAGCGAAAATCCTAAGGCTGCACGGTTTGGAACGCATGTGATCTTTAGTCCCATGACACTCGCATGTGGCATCAACTATAACATAATCAGAATATAGTTGTGATGATAATTTGTGCATTTACCAAATCCAACATGTGCAATTCATTCCCAGGAACTGAAAAATCACAATCATCAAAAATGAACAGTACAAAATGAACACGGGACTATGCTATGCCGTCAACTTAGCCTCTCAACTGTAGAGGATTCAAGTCTAATTCAGTAATAGTCTCACTATTGAGTGAATTAGATGGTTGTTAACATGAAATAAACTAAATTAAGGTATAAACCAAACTCCATCAATCCATGTGCCATGAGAGTCGTGTACCTTAAGAAGCTCTACTGGACCACTTTTGAAGTAGTACAGGTTATTACTATAACTGCCTTCTGTAGTTGGCATTCAATTGAAACAAAATTAGTATGAGACACAGCAAAAGTTCGTATTAAGAGAGCAATCATGCATTCTTGTTTAGCTACATATGTCTTGAACAGGGATTGTCACTAACAAACTAGTTTTTTGGGCAGAACTCAGAAGATTTTCTCTAAGAACTGCTTTGTTTTTATAACAGGAGAGCCACAAAGATATTGGTAACATGTTGAATTGACAGCAAGACAAATGAGAATGTAAGCCATATTCATGTCAGATGAGCAACGCACTTGGATAAATGAAGGATTTTGTTTGGGAGAGCGGTGATGTTGTGAAACCGCGGTAGGAAACGGAATGTGTGGTAGGAAACAAAATGGAGGAAACGGAATGTGTGGTAGGAAACAAAATGGAGGAAACGCAGGCATTTCTCATGTCCTGGCTCGCATTTAGGTCCCAAAACGTCACTTTGTGCCAGAGGCGTTCGTGGACAAACGAGGCTGACATATTTTTCGGGCCAGGGGGGTTTGTTACTGTGGTGAGTGGAATGCTGTCAGGCTCCCCGGCACTTTGTTTCAAACCACCGCCGCTTTGTTTCAAACCACCCCTGCTTTGTTTCAAACCAACCCCGCTTTGTTTCAAACCACCCCCGCTGTCCCAAATAGAACATGACAACTGGCATATAAACTAATCTAACATCAAAATTCTGAGGTTAAACAATTTTGATCTGTGTGAGAGTTGGAAGACGGAAAGCATTACACAAACCATGAACATAGTTGTTTTCTTAACTGTATGAGAATAGAATATTAGCTCATATTCAACAGCATAAGATCCACATAATATCAATAGCCTAATGCCAACACTATATAGCATCTGTTTTATGAATTCTCATTTTCAATTCATTACTTAGTGTGATGTGTTGAACCTAAGTCTGAACAACTTTCATATATGTGATCCTTGGTCTACCCTAGGTCCTCCCTAATCCCTCAAAACAAACTCTATCATCTCATCTACTGGCTGTATTTTCGAACATTCATTATACATGCACAAACACTAAGGGCCCGTTGGAGCTGCTTAATCTAGCAAAGTGTTCAACGAGAACTCCATTATGTGATGCCGTCACCGAGCTAGTACCAGGAAGCGCAATTCAAACGGAGAAGAAACGACGGTCCCTCCTAAATTACCGTGAAATGTAGTGCGACCACCGCTCTATCAACTGATGATGTGAGATCAGAACCTCCTCGCCACACCGCCGATCAGTCAAACATGGCCAAAATCTATTTCGCGGTCAATATAATCATAGAAAATTCAACTCTTTCTAATCAGGTCCTTCTAAACACATTATGGGATTTTTTGCCATTATTTATAGTGCACATTGACAGCACCACATACAGACAGATTGGTGGTCCTAAATTCCTAATTGCCAGCCCAAAATGTGGCAGTTAGAGCTCCTGTCACCAAACTCTTAGCTACAAAACTCACGAGGAAATGGCGAGCTATAGCCTACATGAATGTAGAGAAATAAAGGTGACTAGAAGAATAGGGTGGGACAAGTGGATTTTTAGTTAGTGTTGGGACCCACTGTCCTCTGGGCAAACCTAACCCAGGGGAAAAGATCCATGTGCTCAGTCCCTCCATAGGTGCTAGCCACATGCTACCTCGTCCACATGGCACTAGACAACTGGCATGGTGTGTGGGGTTCATGCGGGTCCCCCTCTAGTGAAAGCAATGTCTGTTGTTAATTGCAGTCCAGTAGCAACATTCCATAGGCATGCATGACCTCGCACATGAGAACACAGGCAGTGATAGTTCTTACTCTACAACTACGGTTAGTTTGATGAAGCATTCCTAATAATTGTTTCTTTGATGAAGCATTCCTAATAATTGTTTCTTCAAGCATTCCTATGATTTTGTTCTCTGGGCATGTAAACTTCTAAGGGACGAGATTTTACTTGGAGTGGGAAGAGTTTTCTACGAGTTGATATAACAATTGCATAGACATTTTGGTCAGAGGCAGAAAGTCCGAAGTTCCTTATGCAGCATAACTCTAGATAAAACTCTGACAATCAGATGTCTGACTGGATTAAGCTCCTAAGTTTCATCACAGGAGAAACATAAATTATCACAATCTTTCAACATTGTAAGCATAGGCTTGTATACTTTGAACTGAAATATAGCACAACATTAGTGTTCATAGAACCAACTTAATTAAGACGAGTAAACAAAACACAGATAACCTGTAAAAGAAAATACACACTCAAAGAGCAGAAGATTGATAGAGTTAGAAAGGAGAGAGAAAAAAATTATTCCTTGAGAAAAAAATATTTATAACAAGTTCAAGTAAGAAATTGCTTCAAGAATTGCAGGAATTATCTTATGGTTTCCCTCTCATTCACTTGCAATAGTTCTCGTCGTATCGTCCGAATGCGGCGTCTTGGCAAGGACCGCTGCACCTCCAAGAGGACTTGGGTGTAGTGTTAAATAATAGGCATCCACATATTAGGTGTCCTAGTAAAAGGGGTCGTAGGATTTGTGATCGACTTAGGTTTGGAAGTTGGAATATAGGTCCGCTAACGGAAAATCGATGGAAGTAGTGGATACAATGATTAGGAGAAGGATAAATATTTTATGTCTGCAAGAGACTAAATGGGTGGGTGAGAAAGCTAAATTTCTAGATAATTCAGGTTTTAAATTATGGTACACAGGAAAAAATAAAATAAGCAATGGAGTAGGTATTATTGTAGATACTACTTGGAGGGTGTTATGGGCCGGGCCCGGGGGCCCTGGGACTCCGGGCTTTGCCATCCGCTCCCGCCCCCAGGGTTTTGTCCCTCCCATAACAGGCCCGCCGACCATACACCCCAACCCCTTTCGGCACGTGTTCTCGGCACCGCGGGTTGTTGAGGCGGGGGCTCGATCCCCCGACCTCCTTGATATGAGCCCTTAACGCCAGCTCATATCATCCAACTGCACCGCCTCAACAACCCGCGGTGCCGAGAATACGTGTCGAAAGGGGTTGGGGTGTATGGTCCGCGGGCCTGTTATGGGAGGGACAAAACCCTGGGGGCGGGAGCGGATGACAAAGCCCAGAGTCCCAGAGCCCCGGGGCCCGGCCCATAACAGAGGGATGAAGTTGTTGGGGTAAGCAGAAAAAGTGATAGAATTTTAGCTCTTAAATTAATCGTAGGAAAGGAAACTCTTAATGTAATTAGTGTTTATACGCCACAAGTAGGATTAAGTGAAGCTATTAAAGTACAATTTTGGGAAGACTTGGATGATTTGGTAAGAGAAATCCCACAAAGCAAGAAAATTTCATTGGAGGAGACTTAAATGAACATGTAGGGAAGAAAATATGGATTATACAGATGTTCATGGAGGATTTGAGTATGGAGAAAGAAATGAAAAAAGAAAAACCATTCTAGACGTTGTCATAGCACATGAGCTAATTGTGACAAATACGCTCTACATGAAGAGGGAAGAACACTTAATTACTGTTAGATTTTGAAGTGAGCTAACGCTCAGCGTTAGAGCTAACGCAGACGTTAGCTCGGCTTCTAGAAGGTCTCTCATTTTCCTATAAATAGGAGGGCAGACCCCCCCCCCCCCCCCCCTAAGACAAGTGATATTGATTTGAGCGAGATAGTAGAGAACTCGGAGCGAGTTCGGCGAGTGACTTAGAGAAGGTACTTTGAGCGAGAGTACTAGCAAGCTAACGCGGAGCGTTGAGTACCTAACGCCAGGAGTTAAGTACGCTAGTGCGGCTAGCGGCTAGTGAGCTGCGAGTAGGCTAATGCGGGGCATTAGAAATTAACGTCGGGTGCTAGCCAACAGCGAGTGGCACCTATGTGGTGTGCTGTGGAGGAGAAGCAGACACCGTCCGCGACTAATTATTTTACTTCTATTTTTGGCTGTTGTAAATCAAGTTGTATGCAACTTGTTCTCAGTCCTGTTCAGTTGTAATTTGTATCTTGAAAGCAACTCTATAGAAGTCAAGTGTTATCTGTTCATTACTTGGTGTTCTTGTCTTGGTGCTCCATCGGTCCAGAAAATTTCACATGGTATCAGAGCCAGGTTGGATCAAGCACTGAGTAACCAAGATGGACGGCAGAGGAGGTTATGCTGATAAGTAGTTTTTAGTCATCGTTTTTAGGATAGTTTAGTACAAATTTCCCTAGGTTTAATTGTATTTTCTTTTTATGTTTGTTAGGTTTTAATTTCTTTTTCATAAAACTAATTATATTTTATGTTGTTAGTTTATGTTGTTATGTTGTTATTTTATGTTTGTTTTATATTGTTATTTCATGCGTATTATAGTTCACGTTGTTATTATTATTATTATTAACTAATTACTTGTTTTGTTGTAGGATGGTGCAACCCAAGCTCAAGCCAAGCAGCCCCCGTCCATTGGTGCAGCCCTCCTTGTCAAAACCGAGCAGCCCCTTCATGGTGCAGCCCAAAACCGCAATTCATGATGCAGCCCACCACCACCTTTGCATGGCCCATGCATGGCCGAAATTCCCCTCTCTCCCCTCCATTTCACATATATCTCTCTCTCTCTCCCCCTTTTTCTTTATTCATCTCCATTTAATATCATTCATGCACATGCTTGGCCGAACCCCCCCCCCCCCCCCCGGTCCTCTCTCCTCTTTTCCTTTATTAAAACCTTTCTCTCTCTCTTTTTTATTTCTCATGCATGAACCCCTCTCTCTCTCTCTCTTTGTTTCTTTTAAATAACATGCATTGGACTTGATCCCTCTTTCCTTCTCTCTTTCCTCTCTTCTCTCCCCTCATTAATACATTCAACTCCCCTCTCCCATGCATGTGGCCGGCCAACCCTTGCTCTCCCCTCTTCCCTTCTTATTTCTAGAATCTTCCCCTCCATCTATAAAAGGAGCCCATGTTTCATGCTTAAGGGAATTTTTTTTTGGCAAGAGAACTTTTGGGAAGAGAGCAAGCAAGAGAGCAAGAGAGAGTGTTAGTTATTTTTATTGTCAAGTTTTTATTTCCATGCTTGTACTTTTTTTGAGAATAGTATTATCATTTTAGTTTGGTTGTTGTACTCTTTCTCTATCAATGAAAAGGCAAGTTTTACCTTCCATCTTTGTCTCAATTTTTATTATGAGTAGCTAATTTTCTTTAGCATTCGATCACGATGATCCATGAATTGAGATGAGATTATTTTTTATGTCTTAGTTTTGCTTTTGTTTAAATTATTCTCGATCCTTCTTTGAAATATTTTGCGTCGACTCCGTATTTCCGGTATACGGTAGTAGGCCCTTGATCTCATTTCATAATAGTCGAGAGACTCATTGATTTGAAAGATCGCTCAAAGAAGGAAGGAGTTGCACGCACCCCTAGAGATAGGAAGACGTAAATCCTCCGGATTGGAGTCAAATCCAATAGTGCGGTTCACTTCGATAATGCAACTTTAGACCTTTTTGATTTGTAAAGAGATTTCGGTCAATTCGTCTATAAGTTAGGAGATTTAGTGCTCTAGCGAGACTATCTCTCATTTTCGGAACCGTCACGGTCGAGAATTATTTTGCAATCGTAGAACTAAATTTTATTTCTCTCCCGTCTCTTTTCATGGTGATTCTTTGATCGAACGCTAGTTTTCTCTTCTGAATTTCCGTTCAAGTAATCTCGTAGTTTAATTTCAAAAATTCTCAAAATCATCAACCAATCGTACGGTAGGATAATAGTTGGAAGCGTGAGTAGTAATACTTGACAGCCCCGTGTTTTAAATACGACTTTGGTACTACAATTCGATAGGTACACTTGCCTCTTCGGGTTGATAGTCAATTCAAATCACCATATGCGAGAGGACTTGGCATTGAGTTGCTTACTCAGACTAACTACAAGAAATGGAAGTCTTGTATGGAGAGTTACCTTCTCGGAGAGAACCTTTCGGAGGTTGTTGGTGGAGATGAAAAGGAGGAGGTTGTGGCAACCGAAGATAATGCTCAAGCAGTGAGGGCTTGGAGGAAGACCAACGTCAAAGCGGAGTTCACTCTGAAGAGAGTTATTGCTCCTGACTTGTTCGATCACATCATGGGTTGCAAGTCAGCGTCTGAGATTTGGAAAGCTCTTGATGGGCTATTCAACAAGAAGAATGTAGCACTGCTACAATTTCTGGAGAATGGGCGCAGTCCACTCAAGAGGGGATGTCAATATCCACCTTCTTCCTGAAGGTGAAGAACCTGTGTGCTGAGATCTCGGCTTTGGATCCTGATGAGCCGATCTCTGAGGCAAAGTTGAAGAGGCTTATACTCCGAGGCCTGCGGAAGGAGTATGTTCTGTTTGTTACTTCTGTACAAGGATGGGCTACTCAGCCTTCCTTACTGGAGCTAGAAAACATGTTGTCGTCACAGGAGAGCTTGGCGAAGCAGATGGCTGGAGTATCTATCTCAGGGGGAGATAGCGAGGTGTTGTTCTCAGGGAAGAAGAAGTCCTGGGACAAGAGGAAGAAGAACTCAAGAGATGGACCGTCAACATTCTCTCAAGGAGATAAAGGGAAGTTCCTCCCTGCTCGCGATGAGAAGGGGAGAACTCTTTGCTTTGCCTGTAAGAAGTACGGGCACATGACAAAGGACTGTCAGACCAATCTGAAGGTCGGTCATGTTGCTGAGAAGGAAGGAGGCCACTAGAGAGGTGGAGGTCACTAGGGTGGTGAAGGAGGAGACAACTGCTTCCTGGATGAGATGACTGCAACGTCAGTCGATGTTTTAGCTTCCATCAACTTCGAGAATGACTGGATTGTGGACTCAGGCTGCGGGCACCATCTCACTGGAGATGTGTATAAGTTTGCCTCTCTGAAGGCATATGAAGGGTCGGATGTTATCATCACTACGGATGATACGGTGCATCCAGTTGAGAAAGAAGGGATGGAATCCCTTGGGAGTGAAGAGAAGCCCGTGACACTGAAGAGGCATGAAGAAGAACCTCTTCTCGGTTGCAAACGCTGTGGATGCTGGATACCACGTGTTGTTTGGACCAAAGGAGGTGAAGTTCCTGAAGAACTTGTCGTTTGTTGATGCTGATATCACGCTCACCGGAAGAAGGGTGAAGGATTAGGGGATGGACAAGTTGAAGATGATGGTTGCGAAGGGCCTAGTGTCTGGCCTGCCTAATCTCTCTTCCTACGGCGACGGTCATGTGTGTGAGGGTTGTCAATATGGAAAGTCACATTGACTTCCGTTTGACAAGTCGGAGACCAAGTGTAAGGCACCTCTTGAGTGCGTACATGATGATATGATGAAGTCGTGCGCCACCATTACTTATGGAGAAAATAAGTATGTGTTGGTTCTGGTGGATAATTACACCCGCTATACGTGGGTATACTTTCTGAGGGAGAAGTCAAAGTACTCTTGAAGTTCCAGGAGTGGAAGGAACTTGTGGAGGGGAGGCTGAACCTGAGAGTGAAGAAGCTGAGAAGTGACAATGGGGGGAGTTTACCTCTAATGAGTTTGCTTCTTTCTGCAAGAAGTTCGGCATTCGGCGGGAGCTCTCTTGCGCCCACATCGCTCAGCAAAATGGGGTCGTGGAGAGGAAGAACCGCCATTTGGTGGAGACAACCAGGAGCTGGCTACATGTCAAGGGCATTCTCAAGGCCTTATGGGCGGAGGGAATGGCTTGTGTTACCCACGTGATCAACAGGCTACCACTGAGTCCCAACAGGATGGTGTCTCCACACCAGCTTATGTTCGGAGAAAAGCCAAACGTGGCCCACATGAGAGTATTTGGTACAACCTGCTTTTTGCATGTCCCGGATGTTCAGAGAACCAAGTTAGAGTCGAAAGCACGGAAGTGTGTATTCATCGGCTACGATGAGCGGAAGAAGGGGTAGAAGTGCATGGATCCGCACACTCACAAGTTCGTCGTTTCGTGCGACGTAGTGTTTGACGAACTGATCTCGTATCAGGAAGTCTCTTCTGTGGTGTTGTCAGAGAGTGGAGATTCAAGCAGGAGAGAAGAGAGAGTCACTGAGGACTCTACTGTGGAGTTGGAGTTATCTCTCAGTGCCTCATCGCCATCTGGCTCAGGGGGGATTCGTGCTCTAGAAGCAGGGGGGAGCGGTGCTTCAAGAGATGTTGGGAGAAGAGTTGAAGAGGAGTCTACCGGGGTGGTAGAAAGTGGTCAAGCCTTGAGGAGGTCGAAGCGGACCATCGTCCCGACTGCTCGCTATAAGGCGGGGACCTTCATGAGTTTGGCCTCTTGTTTCTTTGCAGGACCACTCGACGAAAGGGAACCTGCCCGCTTTGAAGATGTTGTTGGCACTAAGGAGTGAGACGTGGTCATGGATGAAGGATGGAGGCCTTGAAGAAAAATGAGACCTGGGACCTTGTTCCCATGGTTGAAGGCGTTAAACATGTCACCTGCAAATGGGTGTACAAGGTAAAGAAGAGAGTTGATGGAGAAGTAGAGCGGTACAAGGCAAGGCTTGTCGTTCGGGGTTTCTCGCAAACCTATGGAGAAGACTACGAGGAGACGTTTAGTCCTGTAGCGAAGATGACGTCGGTGAGGACGGTCATTGCTCTGGCGGCGTACCGAGGTTAGAAGTTATGGCAGCTTGATGTGAAGAATGTGTTCCTGTATGGTGAGATCGACAAAGACATATTCATGGTGCAACCACCTGGATACGTGTCCAAGTCATTTCCACATCATGTGTGCAAGCTGAAGAAGGCCCTCTACGGGTTGAAACAGGCGCCGAGAGCCTGGTATGGGAAGATTGCGGAGTACCTGCAGTTCTGTGGTTATGATGTCTCAGACTCAGACTCTAGGATGTTCGTGAAGAAGAGTGGAGATCTTCATGTGCTAGTGCGGATGTACGTCGACGACATGATCGTGACAGGGAACAACAGGGGGGAGGTCGCGGCATTGAGACAACAGTTATCCATCCGATTCGAGATGAAGGATCTTGGTGAACTGCACCATTTCCTTGGCCTTCAAGTTGAGAAGAGAAGAGGTGGGTTGCTCGTTTCCCAGAGGGCATATGCTGAGAAGATTGTCGAGAGATTCGGCATGAAGGAAGGGAAGAGTAGTTCTGTTCCACTGGAGGCTGGGCTGAAACTTCGGAAGGAGGAAGGGAGGATTCTTCCTGATCCGAAGATCTTTCGGGCTCTGATGGGGAGTCTTATCTACCTGACTATCACGAGGCCAGACATCGCTTTTGCCGTCGGACGTGTTAGTCGGTACATGCAAGAGCCGCGGAAGCCTCATCTGGAGGCAGCCAAAGGGATTCTGAAATATGTAAAGGGAACCGTTGAGATGGGGCTGTTTATGAAGAGAAGTCTGACTTCAAGCCGCATGGGTACACTGATGCAGACTACGCAGGTGATGCTGATGATCGCAAGTCGACATCAGGTTATGTGTTTATGTGTGGAGCTGCTGCCATCTCGTGGTGTAGCAAGAAACAGGACTTATCTCCCTTTCCATCACTGAGGTTGAGTACAAGGCATCGTCCTTAGCAGCTCAGGAGTGTGTCTGGCTGAGGAGGTTGGTGGAAGATGTGAACGAGAAGGTCAGCGGACCTACTGTGCTTCGTGGGGACAATGAGGGTGTCTTGAAACTGGTAACCAACCCAATGTGTCGCGCAAGAACAAAGCTCATAGAGATCGAGCATCACTTCATCAGAGAGAAGGTGTTGGGTGGCTTGATTGCAGTGGAGCATGTGCGGAGCGAAGATAACCTTGCGGATATATTCACAAAGCCCCTTTCTGTCGGGCCGTTCAGGAGGCTTCGCTCGCTACTTGGTGTTGTTCCCGGAGCTCACTTCAAGGGGGAGTGTTAGATTTTGAAGTGAGCTAACGCAGTCATTAGCTCGGCTTTTAGAAAGTCTCTCCCTTTCCTATAAATAGGAGGGCAACCCCCCCCCCCCCCCCCCCCCAAGACAAGTGATATTGATTTGAGTGAGATAGTAGAGAGCTCGGAGCGAGTTCGGCGAGTGACTTAGAGAAGGTACTTTGAGAGAAAGTACTCGCGAGCTAACGCGGAGCGTTGAGTACCTAACGCCAGGCGTTAAGTATGCGAGTGCGGCTAGCGGCCAGCGAGTGCGAGTGCGGCTAGTGAGCTACGAGCAGAGAGCTTGCGAGTAGGCTAATGCGGGGCGTTAGGAGTTAACATCGGGCGCTAGCGAGCAGCGAGTGGCATCTGTGTGATGTGTTGTGGAGGAGAAGCGGACACCGTCCGCGACTAGTTATTTTACTTCTATTTTTGGCTGTTGTAAATCAAGTTGTATACAACTTGTTCTCAGTTCTGTTCATTTGTAATTTGTATCTTGAAAGCAACTCTATAGAAGTCAAGTGTTATTTGCTCATTACTTGGTGTTCTTCTTGCTGTTCTTATCTTGGTGCTCCATCGGTCCAGAAAACTTCACAATTACGTTCAAGACCGGACAAAATATGTCACAAATTGACTATTTTATGACTCGCAAAATGGATAAAAAGATTTGTAAGAATTGCAAAGTCATACCAGGAGAAAGTTTGACAACGCAACATAGGCTAGTGGTGTTGGATGTGCAAATTAAATATAGTAACTTTAAGAGAGACAAAAGTTTTGCCAAAAATTCGGTGGTGGAGCTTGAAGAAGGAAAAACTGGTTGCTTTCAAGGCAGCGGTTTTAGAACAACTAATTGATGATCCTTATGTTGATCATAGTGTCACATGGGAAGTTATGTCTTCTCATTTAAGGTTAAGTGAAAAAAATGTACTTGGAGAGTTAAAAGATCGTGCGCCCCCACAAAAAGAATCTTGGTGGTGGAAAAAGGAAGTGCAAGACAAAGTGAGGGCAAAGAGGGTCAGCTACAAAACATTATATACTTGTAGGAATGATGAAAACATGACAAAGTATAAAGTCGCCAAAAAAGAAGCTAAAAATGCAGTAAGTAAAGCAAGAAGTTAAGCTTATGAAGAATTTTACAAACGACTAAATACCAAAGATGGAGAGCGTGATATATATAAAACTACTCGAGCTAGAGAGAGGGACACAAAAGATTTAAGCCAAGTTAAATGCATAAAAGATGAATCAGATACGGTTTTGACGGATGATGTGGCTATTAAGGAGCGATGGAAAAGATAGTTTTATCAACTATAAAATGAAGGAAAAGACAATGAACTGAACTTGGAAGAGTTAAGTAAACCGGAGGAGTATAGAAACATAACTTTTTAACGTAAAATTCAAGCATCAGAGATAGATGGCGCTCTGAAGAAGATGAAAAATGGAAAAGCGGTTAGGTCAGACGATATACTCATTGAAGTATGGAAATGCTTGGAGAGGGAAGGAATTTTATGGCTTACAAGTTTCTTCAATAAGATACTGAAGACAAAGAGGATGTCAGACCAATGGAGAGAAAGTATTTTGGTATCTTTGTATAAGAATAAAGAAGATATACAAAATTGTGTCAATTACAGGGGAATTAAATTAATGAGTCATACTATGAAACTATGGGAACGTGTAATAGAAAGAAGAGTTAAACGAGAGACTAGCATCTCAGAGAATCAATTTGGATTCATGCCAGGGAGGTCAACCATGGAAGTTATACATCTCTTGAGGAGACTCATTGACAATTATCGGGAAAGACAAAAAGATTTGCATATGTTGTTTATTGATCTAGAGAAGGCTTATGATAGGGTTCAAATAGAGGTCTTGTGGAGAGTCTTAGAAAAGAAAAGTGTAAATGTATCATACATTGGCGTAATCAAAGATATGTATACAAATTCAGTGACCAGGGTGAGGCCATCTAGAGGATTAACACAGGAATTCCCTATCGGCGTTGGCTTACATCAAGGGTCAGCTTTAAGCCCTTATCTCTTTACCTTATCTTAGATGAGCTCACCGGACATATCCAACAAGCACTACCTTGGTGTTTATTATTTGCAGATGATATTGTTTTGGTCGATGATAGTCGCGAGGGTGTAAACGCGAAACTTGAATCTTGGCGAGACACTTTAGAAAAGAAGGGTTTTAGGTTAAGCAGGACAAAGACGGAGTATATAGAGCTTAAATTTAGTAGTGCAAGAAGGTCGGATGACTCCGTCATTAAATTGGGTGACCAAGATATTTCCCGCAGTGAGTGTTTTAAATATCTAGGATCAATAATTCAAAAAGATGGAGGTGTAGATAAAGATGTGATATATAGAATCCAAGCAGGTTGGTTGAAGTGGAGAGGCGCGTCTGGGATCTTATGTGATCGTAAAGTACCATTAAAACTTAAAGTCAAGTTTTACCGTACTGCAATTAGGCCAGCAATGCTCTACGGTTCTGAGTGTTGGGCAGTGAATGGTGTACATGAGCAAAAAAATGGGAGTTGTGGAGATGAGAATGCTTAGGTGGATGTGTGGTCACACGAGACTGGATAAAATTAGGAATGAATGTATCAGGGATAAGACAGGAGTGGCGTCAATTGTAGAGAAGATGCGAGAGGCTCGTTTAAGATGGTTCGGGCATGTACATAGGAGACCATTAGAGGCACCTGTTAGGCGTTGTGAGAGTTTAGTCACTAGACATGTTAAATGGGGGAGGGGTAGAACAAAAAAGACTTGGAATGAAACTATAAGGAAAGATATGAATTACTTAGGTATTAATGAGGCTATGATTAAAGATAGGGCGCAATGGCGACAAAGGATCCATATAGCTGACCCAACTATGGTGGGATAAAGGGTTGTTGTTGTTGTATGTTAAGAGTTGGCAACCAAAATATAATTGCATCAAATTACAAGTTTTGAAGACAAGTGAAAGTTCCCTCCAACAACAAAATGCCACATTTCTAAGAACTTGAATTGTATCCTTCTAGCACACGGTTCTCTTCCATTCTCTGATTAAAAATCATCTCTCTGTCAGTAGAGTTGTATAAAAAATGTGAAATTTCAAATAGCACTCCAGCAAGTATCTTTCATCATTGTAGGACAAAACAAATCTCTCAACCAAACAGTAGAAAAACAAAAGGAAATTCTTGTTAGACAAATTTCATTATACAAGATGACAACCAAAACGATAGCAACAATAGTAGAAATCAACCAAATGTATCATATTAATACTATAACTGACAATAAATTCAAAGAGATAAGAATGGATTACACCTCTGGGCAGCTGAGAGTAAGATCACACCTCTGTGACAATCTGAAATTGAAGAGGGGAGGGAGAAACTTTTTCAAGATTAATAGTTTAAAAAAATTCACCATATTCTCCTCCATCTTGAAAAACTGCAGAACCTGATACACAATTCCTATGTTTAATCTATTGTCATCGTCAGTAAGCACGCAGGCGCTCGAGTCCCTGTCAGCCGGTGGCAGCAAGAAGGCCGACCTCACTTTCCATCTTCTCTTCTGCCTGCTGCCTGGCATCACCGACGGCGGAGTGAGCTTGAATTTGAGGGTAGCAAGCACGGCGAGAAGGGAGTTGTTGTCATGGCAGAGGAAGTCAAAGTCAGCTGGAGGGTTTCATAGTCTGCCAAAGTCGAGCTCGAGCTGTTCTGACTTCCACCAGGCACAGCGGTTCTGGAAGCTGAGGATTTTGGCGTCAGCGACGGGAGCTATGGCGGCATCGGTGATGGGAGCCAAGGCGGCATCGTCAAGCAGAGCGGCTAGGGAGGCGCCGGAGATGGGGTGGCGAGCGGAGCGACCATGGCGGCGCCGGCGATGGGAGCGGCGAAGGAGGCGGCTTCCGGAGCGGCTAGGTCGGATATCGCGAGGTTGGGTATCACGGGGCTGGGTATGGGGAAAATTAGGTTTGCGAGTAAATAAATCGGTTGATAAGAAATAATGTGTTTTTTATATAGTTTTGGAGTGCAGATAGCGAACCAATGTGGGAATAAACCCAAATACTCCTAAAAGACTCTACTAATGCGATAATACTCATAACTTCAACACTCCCCCTCAAGCTGGAGGAGGAAATTTCCAACTTGAAAACAACATAAAAAGAGAGGTAATGGTAGTAGGCTAAGTGGGACAAAACAACTGACGAGCCACTGAGGGAAATTCCAAACTGGGAAATCAAGCCGGGGACAGTCACACACGACGTAGACCCTCACACAATGCAAGTCCCACAAACGACGTGGACTCACTGGAAAGAAATCAACAGACGGGTGACCGGGGATACTCCCACACGATACAACCCGCTGGATAGAAATCAACAGATGGGTGACCAGGGATACTCCCACACGATACAACCCGCTGAAAAGAAAGGTCAACCAACAAAGACCATACCACTATTGGAGTTATTATTATCAGTGTATTTGTATATTTATGGTCTGCATATATCGTGTGTATTGTTGTAGAGCTTAATTGTAATTATCCATCTTTGAGATATTTTATATATATGTTAGGACTCCACATTGGAGACCTAAGAGCTTTCATTATTTCATCCTTCATGGTATCAGAGCAAACCTAGGGTTCCCGTCGGCTTCCTGTTCCCGCACCGTCATTCCTCGCCATTTCCAGTATCGACGATCCAGCCTCGTCGACGGTCCATCCTCGTCGATTCAGTCTCGCGCTCGTTTCCTGTTCCCGCATCAACGACCGACGCCTGCTCCCGGATCGGCGCCGACGCCTGTTTCCTGTTCCCACATCGTCGACCGACGCTTGTTCCCTGATCGACGCCGACGCTTGTTCCCGCCTCTTCGATTGACGCCGTCGGTTCTTCCAGACCAGCCTCGTCGATCGACGCCGGTCTTGCGACTGTTCCAGGCCGCATCGACGATCGGTCCCGCCTGTTCCAGCCTCCCGCATCGGCGGTTGTTCCAGTGCTTCGTCAGGTTCCCGGAGCAGTTTTTCTTTTCGATCCTCGATCTCCTTTGTGGGAGGGATCTCGGTGTTTCTTTCCTCTTGGTTCATGGCTTCTACGGATAACTACGAATCCTCCTCGAGGCGGATTACTAGCATCCTTCTGGATGAGCGGAACTATTCTTCTTGGGCTACATCGATGAAGGTGGCCCTTGCTGGTCGAAATAAACTTTCTTGGTTGACTGGCGGCCCTCCACAGCCTCCTGCTGACAAGAAAGATAATTTGGTCAAGTGGTCCACGGAGAAATTCATGGTTCTTGGCTGGATCCAGTGCTCGATGGAGCCTCGTATCTTCGGCCAGTTCATGCGTTTTGAAGACATCGCCGAACTTTGGTCCGCCCTTCAGCGCACCTTCGGGCACACACGTGTTGATGCCCAGATTTTTGGTGTCTTTCAGGATATTGCTTCCGCTACTCAGGGGGAGCGGTCTGTTCAGGAGTACTTCACCTACCTTCAGGATCGTTTTCTGGAACTCAACGATCTGGAGCCTCTTAGTGCCCTGAAATCTCCCGAGGATGTCACCCTTATCCGGCAACAGCGACAGCGTCGAGAGACCTATCATTTCTTGATAGGGCTTCGCCCCGAGTATGAGTCCACGCGTGCTCAGATTGTGGGCATGTCTCCTTTGCCAGATCTTCTTGAGGCCTACTGCATTGTCTCTGAGCATGAGAAATGCCTGCAGCGTCACTCATGCCTCTCCGGCGGGCGTACTACTTCCTCGCTCCCTACTGAGCAGATGGCTCTTGCAGCTTCTTCACGTCCTCCCACTTCTGGCTCTCGGAGCCGTGGAGGTCGTGGTTCTTCTACACCGTCTGGGGGACATGACTCCTCCGGTGGCCGTAGCTCTACGGGTCCGCCTGGCCCTTGCTCTCATTGTGGGCGTCTCTATCATGACCGCAGTCGTTGCTATCAGCTCTACCCACACCTCTGGGGTTCTGATCGTACTTCGTCTGGTGCTCCGCGCTCTACCGTTGCTGCTGTCGAGTCTTTTAATACCGTCGAGCGTCCCTCAGGAGTCACTGCTTCGGATTTTAGTCACCTGTTGGCCCAGTTTCAGCAGTTTCAGCAGTTCCAGCAATCTCAGTCCTCCACTACTGCCTCTGCCTCTCCTAGCTCTTCATCCTCAGGTACTCCGTTTGCTTGCTCTGCGACCACGGTTGACCAGGGTTCGTCACCCTGGGTGATTGATTCTGGTGCCACCGACCATATGACTGGTACGTCTTCCCTCCTGTGCCAGGTTGCTCCTTGCTCCCACCGGGATGTGTGCCTTGCTGATGGCTCGATTACTCCTGTCCTCAGCCAGGGCACTGTCTCTCTCTCTTCCTCTCTCTCCCTTGACTCTGTTCTTCTTGTACCTCACATGGCTCTCAACCTTTTATCTGTTAGTAGTATTACTCGTGCTTTGAACTGCTCAGTCACTTTCTACTCTGATCATTGTGTTTTTCAGGACATGCGATCCAGGAGGACTTTTGGTACGGGGATTGAGAAGAATGGGATGTACCATCTGGTGATGCCTCCCCCTACTGCTACTACCACCACCACTGCTGCTCCTGCTTCGTCATCGAGTTTTCTTTGGCATGCCCGCCTCGGTCATGCTAGCCCTCCTTGGATGTTATCTGTTTGCCCTGATGTATCTTTCTCTTTTCCTTTTCATTGTGATGTTTGCGAATTGTCAAAACACACTCGCAGTACCTATGTATCCTCTGTTAGTCGTGCTACTTCTTGTTTTGAGTTGATACATTCTGATGTTTGGGGTCCTGCCCCTATTGTTTCTTTTGATGGATTCTCGTATTTTGTCACTTTTATTGATGACTATTCTCGCTGTTTATGGGTTTACCTTCTGAAACGTAAATCTGACGTTCTTTCTGTTTACACTCACTTTACTGCTATGATACAAACACAACATGGCAAGTCTGTTCACATTCTTCGCTCTGACAGTGGAGGTGAATACACTTCACGCTCCTTTGACATGTTTCTTCGCTCTGAAGGCACCCTCCACCAGTTTTTGTGTCCGGCCACCCCCGAGCAAAATGGCATGGCCGAACGCAAAAACCGTCACCTGTTGGACACTGTTCGATGCCTTCTTCGAGGCATGCATGTTCCTAAGTCCTACTGGAGTGCTGCTCTCCTTACCGCAGCCTTCCTTATCAATCAAACTCCGTCCCGCCCCTCGGCGGTATTGCTCCCTACAGTCTTCTCCACCCTTCCGCCTCTGTTTTTCCCATCCCTCTTCGGGTCTTTGGTTGTGTGTGTTTTGTCCAGGATCGGCGTCCTTCCCGGACAAAACTCGACGATCGGGCTGTCCGTTGTCTCTTTCTCGGCTACTCGACTACCACTAAGGGGTATCGTTGTTATGATCCCCGTTTCCGTCGTATCATTCACTCTCGTGATGTGACATTTCACGAGGAAGTACCCTTCTTTCTCTCTCCCTCGACTACCCCGGACCCCCCTACTATTGTGCAACCTGTCCCGATCGTCCCCGCCGTCTCACCTCCATCACCTCCGCCCGTCCTACTTACTTACACTCGCCGCCGCGCGCCCACACCACATGTTACTTCCGTTTCTCCCTCAGTCCCGGCTCCATTGCTCCTTCCGGTTGCAGGTACCTCTCTTGAGCCTCCTCCCTCTACTACTTCTGATGATTTACCTATTTCCTTGCGAAAGGGCCATCGGGCTTGTGTTCGTTCTTCTGTTACTGAGCACCCGCTGGCTAGTGTTGTTTCCTACCAGCGGTTCTCTCCCTCTTACCAGGTTTTTGTGGCTGCTGCTGATTCGGTTCGCATCCCTGCTTCGACTGCTGAGGCCCTCCTTGATTCGCGGTGGGTTCGGGCCATGGAGGAGGAGATGTCTGCTCTTCGTCATACCGGGACGTGGTCTCTTGTTCCTCTGCCTCCCAGGAAACGCACCGTTGGGTGCAAATGGGTATATACTGTGAAGTATGGTGTTGATGGTTCGATTGATCGCTACAAGGCTCGCTTGGTGGCTAAGGGATTTACTCAGGATCCTGATGAGTTTGGGGCCACGTTTGATCCCGTGGCCAAGCAGACGAGTGTTCATCTTCTGCTCTCCCTTGCGGCGTCCCGGGCATGGCCCCTCTACCAGCTCGATGTCAAGAATGCTTTCCTCCATGGAACCTTACCGGAGGAGGTTTATATGGCTCCTCCACCGGGATTTGCCCTTCAGGGGGAGTATTCGGGCAGGGTTTGTCGTCTACACAAATCCCTGTACGGCCTGAAACAATCACCGCGTGCCTGGTTTGACCGGTTCAGCACTGTTATTCTTCAGATAGGCTTCACTCAGTGTCATGCGGATCACACTTGCTTCGTTCACGCCACGCCAGAGGGCCCTCGTGCCATTGTCTTGGTCTATGTTGACGACATTATTCTTACTAGGGATGACTCTGCTGGTATTTTTGAGGTGAAAGCTACTCTCCGCTCCGCCTTTGAGGTAAAAGATCTTGGATCTCTCCGTTATTTCCTTGGGATTGAAGTGGCTCGCTCCCGACAGGGCATCTCCATATCCCAGCGAAAGTACACCTTAGATCTCCTCCGGGATTCTGGTCTCTTGGGCTGTCGTCCTGTGCGTACGCCTATGGATACCAATCATCGTCTTCATGCTGAATCTGGTGATCCTCTACCAGACCCTTCTCAGTACCAGCGTTTGGTTGGCCGCCTGATATACTTGACAAATACGAGGCCAGACATCAACTTCTCAGTAGGCGTTCTGAGTAAGTTTATGCATTCTCCTAGGACTGCTCATCTAGAGGCCGCTCGGCGTGTTCTTCGGTATCTCAAGCATGCTCCTGGTCTTGGGCTATTCTATCGGGCTGACAGTGTCTCCAGTTTCTCCTGCTTCACTGATGCTGATTTCGCCGGTTCTTTGACTGATCACCGCTCTACTACCGGCCTCTGTGTGTTTCATGGTGATCATCTTATCTCATGGCGGAGTAAGAAACAACACATTGTATCGCGCTCGTCCGCTGAGTCCGAATACCGTGACATGGCACACGGTGTTACTGAGTTGATTTGGCTTCGATCGCTGCTGACTGAACTTGGTCTATCCCTGACCACTGGATCGACTCTCTACTGTGACAATAAGTCGGCTCTTCTTCTCACTCAGGATTCGGTGCTTCATGAGCGCACCAAACACATAGAGATGGATGTTCACTTTCTTTGTGATCACGTTCGTACTGGGACCGTCCTTCCTACTTATGTCCCCTCGACCGACCAACTTGTTGATGCCTTCACTAAGGCCCTTGGTCCTACTCATTCAGATTTGCTCTCTTCCAAGTTGGGCATGATTGACATCTTTGCTCCACCTTGAGGGGGAGTATTGGAGTTATTATTATCAGTGTATTTGTATATTTATGGTCTGCATATATCGTGTGTATTGTTGTAGGGCTTAATTGTAATTATCCATCTTTGAGATATTTTATATATATGTTAGGACTCCACATTGGAGACCTAAGAGCTTTCATTATTTCATCCTTCAACCACACCAACCCAACAACAAAGAAAAATTGGGGAGACACACAACACAACAAATAAGCTTGAAGGTCATGTAGGACTAAGGCGAGAGTTGGGAAATATCATTTGAGCCGCCGTTGTCTCAAACACCCCCCCTCACATGGGACGCACGTGCATGAAGGCATAAAATACATAGTAAAACTAAGCAGCATGAAGACAGAACAATACAACATAAAAGAATGATAAAGACAGAAAACAACCCAAAAAAACTTCAGCAACAGCAAGATTGTAGCACCCCGGAAAGGGTAACAGTGGTTGGAAGCATCGTCTCATTAAGCATGAAAGGTGGTAGCGTCTGGACTCGGCATTTGACGCACGGGATCGGAACCTCCGGAAAGCATGCGGTTGTGGAAACCATCTCCGGTTGGAAGAGAACATCGACTGGGAGGGGCCATCCGCGGCAAAGAGTAGCTAAGAAGAGAACAGCTCATGTGGGAGAAGCTCATTGAGAGAAGCAGTCGGGGTCGATGACGAGAGCTGCATCCGGACAGGAAGGCGTCGACGATCTGCGACAGGAACGCAGACAAGAACGTTGACGAAGAAAGCGGCAGATGGGATCGACGAAGTCATCGGCAGTGGGAAGCGTCGTCGAACACAGAAGCATCGCGATAGGAACCATCATATAAGCGGAAGCCGGTGTCGATGAGCAGCGAAGGGGATGACATCGGGATGAGAAGAAGCGTAGACGCTCAACGGGATTGACGGGAACGCAGTCAAAGAGCAGCCACGGGCTCGATGGGACGAAGAACACAGACAGGAGCACGACGAGGAACGGGAAGCAGTGGCAGCATGACGAGATCTGTGAGGGAAACATTGACAGAGCGTAGCAGCCAATGTGACATAGAACACAGAGGAGCCCTGCGTCGTGGAGGGGACCAGAGGTTGCTCTCGTCGACAAAATAAAAAGACGGCCTCGTAGACGGGAGCGGAAGCAGGACTCACGACGAGAACACTAAAAGGGGAAAGGGACGGGATCTGGAGAGGAAGTGATGCAGGACGGGCATCACCACCCGCCTGCCACCCTGGATACCTGGTATCCCACCACAGCCCAGGGGTCCCACCGGGAGTCCACCCGATGAGCCTTATCAGGTCCTGCAGACCGTACACCTCAACCCATCCCCGGTCCCACCACAGGGCCGATAGGTTGTTGAGGCCGGGGCTCGATCCCCCGACCTCCTTGATAAAGAGCTTTCAGGCAAGCTCTCATCACCAACTGAGCCGCGGCAGAGCCCCGTGTCGGGCACTCGTGTGTATATATATATATATAATTGAGATATTTAAATTTTTGCATTATTACTAAATAGGTTAATGGTTACAGGTTTCATCATCATTATTATTCATATAACATGATATGGGGTCTTCTGTGATGTAGATGTTGAACGCTCCGCATGGCTGCAGTCCTCGGACCTCTGACCTTGGTCGCCAACGGAGGGAAAACTTTGTTCAGCAATCTACTGGAAAAACAAAGGAATGCCGGCGCCCAAACAATCACCTCCTTATTTTGGCGTGCAGCGGCGAACACGACAGAAATCTAACGACACAACAAACAGAGCCATAAAGGCTCAGTTTTTCTCACAATAGCTGCAAAGCTGACTTTATAGACATCTGCACCGGTCTCAGATAGTGCATTGCTCACAGTAGTAGTAGTAGTCCCAGCTTCTTCAATAATCGATTCCTCAATTAATAGTCTCTTCTATTTAGTAAATATATTAATATTTTAACATCATAAATGCATGTCATATCCTCAACTGAAATTTTAACTAATTTGGGAGGAAACCAAACTAACTTAAGCTATTTGTAAGATAAAGTATACTTTAATGCATTTCTACTACATGACAGCTGAATACCATATTTTCTTACTGTAATGCAGAATGCAGAAAAGAATTCAATTATAGCAACCTCTTCTAACAAAAGTTAACATATGATATAACAACCATTAGTAGCATACATGAAATGATGCATAGATTAAATTTTACATATATTTTGAATGTCATGACATGTATGAGCGACTATTTTCCAGAGAATCCAGTAACTAATACAATACAGCTTGATTTTACTAGAATATCATGTTAGAAATAACTGAACACTATATTCAAAAAGTTATAAAACAAATGGGTTTAGCATAAATTGGTCTAACTTGCAAGATGATATATTGCGAAAATGTTAACCATGGAAAATAGGAATATAAATAAGAAAGAGAAAATTTCAAACACAGACTTCATATATTGCTACCAGCAGCCTCAAAGAGATCAAAAATTGCAGATAAACAGGCATTACACTATGAGCTGGTAGCTCCAAGTTTTCAGAATGTAATTTTCTATAATAAAAAGTGGCTTATGAGCTAACAATCATATGATTTCTCGGTTTTCCTTCAGATAGCACCTTTCTATGTCGCTGCTCAAAAAACTTAAAAGGGTTCCTCCAATCATCTGCACAATTTCAAAATGATAAAGAATGCAATTAGTAACCAAGTATGAAAAACTGTAGCATAATAAACTAAAAATGAACTTGAATGGTATGTTCTATTGAAGATGAAGAGACATGGACAATATGCAAATAAAATTGGGGCTACAGAATCTGGAGAGTAAATAGATCCAAGGTTTAGGGAAGTGAGAAAGAAAGACCTAAATGTGACACAATGCCCCTCAAATCAACTTCAAGCATAGACATATGCCGAAATATATTGCATCATTTGTCATCCAAAAGGTTTATCGAGATTAATTCCTCTAGCTATATCCAGTTTGCTTAGGCTCCGTTTGGCACGGCGGTGGCGGTCGTAAACGCGGTGGTTATGAACCGTCGTTCGTGAACGCCCAACCTCACCTAAGAAATTTCATCCACTTTTATGTTTAAAACTAGTTTTCTTTTCTGTGGTGTTCATAACCGTTGGCTTGCCAAACATACATTCTATGACGGTGGTTTTTGTCCAAACTCACCGGAACAAAATATCGCGCCAAACTGAGCTTTAATCATGCTTCACATTTTTTAATCATGCTCTCTCTTCAATTTGTTTAATCATACTTCACAGTTTTTAATGCTCTCTTCAATTTGCTTAATCATGCTTCACATTTTTTAATCTCTCTCTCTCTCTTCAACTTGCTTGATCATGCTTCCCATTTTTTAATCTCTCCCCCTAATCTCTCTTCAATTTGCTCAGTCATGCTTCATATTTTTTAATCACTCCCTTCAATTTGCCTAATCATGCTTCACATTTTTTTAATCTCTCTTCGATTTGCCTAATAATGCTTCACATTTTTTAATCTCTCTCTCTCCAATTTGTCTACTCATGCTGCACATTTTTAACCTATCTCTCCCACTAATCCCTCTCTCTCTCTCTCTCTTCAATTTGTCATATCATGCTTCACATTTTTTAATCTCTTTAGTCCCCGTTTCTTCAATTTGCATATCCCTCTCTGCATATCCCTCTCTCTCTCATTTGCCTAATCATACTTTACTTTTTAATCTCTCTCTCTCTCTCTCTCTCTCTCTATATATATATATATATATATAAGTCAAGCACCTCTCTTCTTTGACTGCAAGGCCCTTCCTCTACTCGTCACCAGTTTGAGAAACCTCAGTCAATAGCTAAGCATGGATATATAAGCCAAGCACCTCTCTTCTTTGACTGCAAGGCCCTTCCTCTACTTGTCACCAGTTTGAGCAACCACAGTCGCTAAGCATGGATAGATAGTCTGAAATACATATAGTGAGCATCAACAATAGTTAAAGAGCTTAACATAGCTAAATTCAAGGAAACTTTAGTAGGCCACAATGTTGATAGGATTTCATATAGACCCTTACAGCATTGGCTCATAAACGGACCTTTATGAGCTTCAAATACCTTCAGGCATAGATAATTTATACATATTAAAATAACTGACCCTCATAATATCTGATGTATTGTTTATGTTTGCTTTAGTCCAACACATACTAAGTTGAGTCACACAATTTTACTTTTTTTAGATAGCCTACAAGAACTTCTCAGTGGATCTCTCATCCCTCAAAATAGAGTTGATCGGTTGGCTAGGGCTTGCTCCCGAGTCCCGATAGGCGATTTCTTGGCAATCTCACGCTTTCTCGTCGGTGTCGCTGGCTGGCAGTGTTTCTCGGTGATTTCTTCTGGCTATGGTCGGTCGACTACTTTGTTGATCGTTAGGTTTTCCGGGCGATTTCTGAGCGATTCTAAGGCTTTCCCTATTTCTCGTATGGGCGATTCTAGGCTTTTTCTCGGTCAGTTGTGCCTTCGGTGTGGATATCTTTGTCAGATTCGATTCCGATGTAGGGCTATCTTCTTATGGCGTCGTTGAATTTTATGTGACTACTCTGGTGATCTCTTTCTTATCTCTTATCTTTTGCTGGTGATAGCATTATTTCTGAGATTTTGGTGCTTGCTTAGTCTGGGATTTTGGTGCTTGCTTAGCCAGGGATTTTGGTGATTGCTTAGCCTGGATGGCACATCCAGATCCCCATGGGGGTTGGCAACCGGCGTCGCCACCTCCATCTACGCTCTCGTATGCTAATATAGTAAATTCCTCTGCTTGTACTACACACAATGAAATGGGTCATCTTTGAGAACCGGTCAACTACAACAAAATGGAATCGTGCTTCCTCAAAGTACGAGGTAGCCCGAGCACGAAGTCCATACTAATGTCCTTCCAAGAGCGGTGTAGAACATGTAGTGGGGTATACAAGCCAGTGTTTTGCTTAGTACCCTTGGCCGTCTGACAGACACGCAATGTCGGACGATATGAGCCACATCATTCTTCAGACTCGGCCAATAGAAACGATCCTCCACAACAGCTATCGACTTGTCCCAACCAAAATGTCCGGCTGCGCCGCCCACATGCAACTCCCAAACTAAATAATCACGATATGAGGTCCTCGATAAGCATAGGTGGGAGCACCGAAATAGATAACCGTCAATAATCTAGAACCCCTCGATGGAGTCCGGAGGGTCCCTCGATAAAGCGTCGTACAACTCTCCAAAATCAGGACAAGTCGGATAGTCCATGATCACTCTCTCGAACCCATCCACTCGAGCTCTCAGTGTCTGTAATAATGCGACTCAGCGGCTAAGCGCATCAGCTTGTTTGTTCTCAACACCGGCACGGTGTTTAAGAACATAATGAAAATCATGTAGGTACTCAACCCACTTGGCATGTCGATGACCTAACTTCCTATGTGAGTCTAAATAATGTAATGGCTGGTGATCAGAATATAGTACAAACTCCTAAGGCAAGAGGTAGTGTCTCCAATAGCGTAGAGACTGAACAATCGCATAAAACTCTCGATCGTAGTTCGAGTATTTTTGCTTGGCTTCATTTAGTTTCTCATTAAAGTAAGAAACTAGATGTCCCTCTTGACTCAATACGCCGCCAATACCAACACCCGACACGTCACAAGAAACCTCAAATGCTCTGCTAAAATCAGGGAGTCTCAAAACAAGAGAGGTAGCCATGTTGTCCTTAATTTCTTTGAAAGCTAGGGTGGTCGTTGCGGTCCACTGAAAATCGCCCTTGCGGAGGCAACTCGTGAAAGGGGCTACAATCGTGCTAAACCCCTTAACAAACCTCCTAGAAAAGGTAGCAAGTTCATGAAAGTTGCAGGCCAATGAATCGTCGAGGGTATGGGCCAATCGCGGATGGACTTGACCTTTTTGGGGGTCAACAGATACTCCAGTGGAGGAGATAATAAATCCCAAGAAGTGAACCAACTCTGACAGAAATGAACATTTCTTTAAGTTTAAGAATAACTTATCCTTGCGGAGGATAACAAATAGGAGTCTTAAATGCCTAAGGTGATCAGTCTGAATCTGACTATAAATCAGGATGTCGTCAAAATACATGACTAGGAACTTACTCATATAGGGTCGCAACACCTGTGTCATAACTCGCATGAAGGTACTAGAGGCATTTGATAGCCCAAATGGCATGACCAACCACTCGTACAGACCCTCTTTGATCTTAAATGCGGTCTTCCACTCATCTCCTTCTCGAACTCGATATCTGGTGGTACCCACTACGAGGATCGAAATTAGAGAAGATATGGGCATACGTCATCGTATCTAGCAAATCATCGAGTCGGGGAATAGTGAAGTGATGCTTCACAATAATCTTATTGATCTCCCGACTATCAATACACATGTGCCAGTTGTCGTCCTTCTTAGCGGTAAGAAGGGAGGGGAGCACATGGGCTCAAACTTTCACGAATGAAATGCTTCCGAAGAAGCTCATCAACCTGCCTTTTGAGCTCAGTGTGCTCGTTAGGCTTCATACGATAATGAAGCAAGTTTGGGAGCGAAGCTCTCGGTATTAGGTTTATAGCGTACAGCGTACTGAATATCACGCATGGGCGATAAATCGTCGGGGAGCTCGTCAGGTATAATGTCAGTAAACTCATCCAAAAGGGGACGAACATCTGGGTGGGGGTCAGGTGCGTCAGTAGGGCAATCAAAGTCAATGGTGATCGCCAGTACATATAGACCATACTAGCATCACCAATGTCAGTCAAAAACTTGATACGTCTCAAGATATGTAAGGATCACAAGGAGCCTGTACTAACTGATGGCTCAACACGACCCTTGGATCTTTCCTTGGGTTTGGTAGGGGCAACGTGATCTTCCGACCCTTATCATAAAAGACGCACGTGTTTGATCGGCCTAAACATGTAGCGTCACGATCATATAACATAGGCCGACCAAGCAATAAATGTGTGACGTCCATAGGGATGACATCACACCACACTTGATCCTCAAAAGTGGCAAGGCTGATCGGAACAAGGCACCGTTGTGTGACTTTAATTGTGGTCTTGTCTAGTCAGATGACACGATAGGGGTGAGGGTGAGGCGACTTCACCAGCATCGCTTAGACCCTTTTGTGTCACGATATTCACACAGCTCTCACTATCTATAGCTAGCTTACAGGGACCGCATGCACTAGGAAAATAAGTGTAAAAGATATTGTTGCGGCGCCAGTCCTCATCCGCATAAGGGGTGTGCGGAAGACGTCTAACTACTCTCATCTCCATTGATCTCTCATCGTCACTCTCCCAACCCTCAACAGTGGATACAATCTCCTCAACAATCTCTTCTTCGGCCTCTAGACGAGGATCTCCGTCCACAATTAGCAGGTTCCGCTAGGACACTGGGCTGCTACGTGTCATCTACCTGAACATTTATAACACTAGATGTCGCCCGGATTAAGGTGCTCGGTGATGGCGGCCTTGCCCTTTGAGTCCGTGGTGGAACAGGTGGGCACGACAGCAGTGGCCGAAGGTGGGGCAGGTCTCCTGAACGTCAAGCTGTCAAGTCTAGAGGGACCCTGCCTTGGCCCCGAAGAGCGAAGATATTGCCCATACTCTAAAGAGAGCTGATAGATCTGCTCAACGCTCTCAAGGCGATGTGGCATCAACTCCCTACAAATATCAGAGCGAAGGCTGGCCCTAAAACGAGAGTTGATAGCAATGGGCTCCTCCGCAATGTCACTCTTAACAACAAGCTCTTCAAAGCGAGTCATATACTCAAGGACCGTAACGTCCCCTAGCGTAAGTCATACAACGGATCAAGTAGTTGGTCTCTGTAGGACGCAGGAAGGTACTTGTCTTTTAGTTTATGCTCCATATCCATCAGGTGATGAGATAATAACCTTCCTTATCAACTAATCGCTCTACATTGGTCTAGAATACTTAGCCTGCCCATGTAATTTCATTTTGGCAAATTGGACGCATCGCCCATCACCCATGTCAGACCACTCGAAATATTGATCCATGTCAAGGAGCCAATCGTTAAAAGCTTTCGGTTCCATGCGACGGTCAAGGAAGGAGCGTCGATGTGAATGCGACTAGTGATGTCATCCTCCTGTGGGAAACCACCTTTGTGCGGCTCTGGATAATCCTCAAAGTACTCATCGTGGGCGTAGTTGTGTCGAGCAGGTGGGGGAGAGTGCACTCGACGACCGGGATCATAAAAGTCATCACAGTCATGATCACGGAGACCATGTTGGGTCATACGATCTCTGTGATCATGTGGAAACAAATGGGGCCCGTCGCGGTGGGGAGATACCGGACATAGGTAAGGCCTTGTCAACGCTCTTGGGTGTGCTCACGGTTCCGCCTCATAGGTGGTGCGGGATCCCGACAGGTAATATCACGATGGTGTTGCTCAAGGGGAGGTCAAACACCCATCGGACGCTAATCAGGACGAGGAGAAATGTCAGGGCCACCCTCAAGAGGGTTATCTTGTCGCGTCGGCGTGTCTCTCATGTTTTCTAAATTTTCTAGCCAATTATTTATTTTTGCAAGCTCATGATGGAAGTCCTGAAACTGGGTACCTATTGTGTCAAAACGGTCCACGACAAGTCATTGAAATTTGGCTTGAGAAATGCCCTAATTTGAGCTAGTTGTTCATCCATCAATGATGTGGTTCAGACATGGGGGATCTAAAAACCCTACCACTACGGAGCACGGACGTGGCTCAAATCTGGTCTCTGATACAAGTTAAATGCAATGCAACCATGCAAGGAACGACGATAATAATCAAAAGTTAGCAATAAACATTAAACCCACGCAATTATAAATAAACAAGCAAAAGTAATTTTCTTGTGTTAGCAAGTAATGTCTTTCCTCCGCGGGGAGGGCCAAAGCAAAGCGTGCAGCGAATGATTCCCTCCTGCAAATCGCAAATACATCTAGAACAACATTCCACGATGTAATTTATCCACTCAAACATGAAATCACAACAACATAATTGAATATAGAAAACATAGATCCATACAACAAATTAAGGGTGTGCAAAAAAACTGTAGACCCGAGAACCGACCCAGAACCGATCAATTCAAGACAGTTCTAATGATTCTCGGTTCGGGTATGGTTCTGAAAAAGGCAAGAACCGACATTTTGGGTCAGTTCTTGCAGTTCGGTACCCGAGAATCGACTTGAGAACCGAATGTCTAATACTTGTTGCATAAATATTAGTTAAAGTAAGAGTAATATAATCTTATTTGATTTACACTATATAATGCAACAAAATTTATGTTAATAACAATATTCTTTAAATTAATTGTTGAACAAAAACAACATATAAGAAAATAAGATTTGTGTAAAAAAACGTAAAAATGAGATTTTTCATAGATTTTATAAGCATTTTTTAGTTATAATTATGTCATCGGGTAGAAACGAGAACTGAACCGAAACCGAACTGAACTTTTTGGTTCGGGTATGGTTCTAAATTTTGAATATATGGGTCGGTTCTGGTTCCAAAATGGTGGAACTGAACCAATATGGATCAGTTCTTGGTTTTTGGTGGAACTGATCCGAACTGACCCGAATTGCACCCCTACAAAAAATAAATACTCACAAAGTACGGGGGCTGCCGCGGGGGGAGATCCGGTGATTCACGAGGGCTTGGTGGTTGTCCGAGAGGAGGCGATTGTTGTACGATGTTGTATGGTGGTGGTAAGCGTGGTCTTGGGGTGGGGGAATGGCTGAATCGTGGGCTAGTAGATGAGATATGAGCGGGGGGTTGTTTGGACAAGGATGTGGTTGTTGGAGGGAGCAGATCTAGGTGTTCCTGAGGGGTTTCGGGTTGTAGATATGGGGGGCGACAGCAAGGATACTGGGCGGTGGAAAGGGGGAGGTGGGGTGGGCGAATCTTGGAGAGGGCGGTAGGGGCGGAAAACAGGGAACCAGATCTAGGCGGTCAGGGGTAGTTGTTGGGCGGGATTTTGGAGAAGCCAGTATGGGCAGAACACGGGGAGAGAAGGGGCAGCAGGGATGGCGGAAGGTTGGAGGTGTTCGGATGGGGTTTTGGAGGAATTATGGGGTGCGGCTAGGGCTTGAGAGGGGAAAAGATGAAGGTTATGGAAGGGAGATACCTTTAGGATGCAGAAAAACGCCTAGGAGTCGTCACCTAAGGCTTCACGGAGTCGTCACCGTGAGAGGAACGCCAGATTCCGGGAATAGAGTTCTCCAAAATCTGCAATCCCCTCCTAGCAGCCCTCATACTCTTTATTTATAACGAAAACAATAATAAAGCATTCTGACATCGACGGCTATGATTGGACGGGGATGTGGCGCGCCCAATTACATGAAATAAAATAAAATATAGCGCGATACAATATATGAAAAAACACGTAAACGATGAGCCGGATGCATCCGTGGAGTCGGATCACCGATCCGATCAAGTCCTCCTGCGTGCATACACGAACGTGGGCCCCACCTTGCGGCGAGCCAACTCTGATGGATCCCCATCATATTGTTTTGTTGTGTTTTGTGATTTGGGAAGAGAAATTTTTATTCTTTATTCAACCACTCCGCCTCCTCTAGAGAAATTTTCAAATCTTACTCCGCACTTTCAGATGAGCTTGCAACATGCAACTTTTTTCATGATAGGAAAAGGTAATGAGAGCACAAAACTGACATAAAATTTTCAAGTTTCATATAAGGCCTCCGCGAAGACGGAAAGCTGAAAGGAAATAAGAAAATTATAGTAACTAAAAGTTAGATGCATCAAAAAGTAAAGCACACACTCTTAGTTAAAGACATGAAAATAACTTCTCTAGATCTTATCTCAGATATATGTCAATAACCGTGTGATCCTATTGTAGTTATAGAGAATTGGCAGCATTGGGTTTGACATGGGTGTTTGTAGGCTGCATGGATAGTTGTCGCATGGGAGTGGAAGTTAGGGTGTTGATAGTCAGTTGCATAGGAGTTGAGGCAGCTCTGGATGAAGTATTGGATGGATATGTATCAGATTAGGTAAAATCAGAAGTTTCAGCATAAAGATGTGAAGAACATAAGATTGCATATGTATTTCGTGATTGCAACCCAGGGAGTAGGCACTCATTTCACATTAAGTACTTTGAACTTGGACAAGTATTTGTGCACAATATGTGGTAGATCAGGCCATCAGAACTCACAAGTAGAAATAACATATTGAGCTTTCAATTGTCCAGGATTGAAGCAATATATACCATCCTTGATAGAAAGGCTGCAAAAACTACACGTTCTGTTGTTTCCACGAGAAGTCCAAGAAATATTGTATGACAGAGAACAAGCCTATAGATATATGCTTCATGACTAACCTAATTGTGGTCAAAAACTACAAGGGCATGTTAGGACATCACCCTTGCATCGTGCGACACAACTTAACCCGATTATGATGAAAAGAAAGTAAGGGTTGGCTAGGACATCGGCCATAAATGATAAACCACAAATGACCACGATTGTGGCTAATAGTAACTAGTAAGAAAAGGATGTTTAATGTCCAATAAGGACTAGATTTGTTACATGAAATTCAGACTCTTAAAAGAAAAATCAGAGACTTGGTGATCACAATGATTTAAAAAAAAAAGAGTATAAGCATCACTTGTTTATAAGAGACGGAGTGGGAAGGAAAAAATCAAAAGAAGTTGAGGATGGATATAAGTTATTGTATTATAAAAATATTAACAATAGAAATGGATTAGGATATAGGTGAATAAAAAGGTAAAAGAAAATCATTGATGTGAATAAGTTTAATGATAGAGGATTGCTATTAAGATAATTGTCAGTCAGAATACTATAAAAATGGTTGGCTCAAGTTTGATTAGAAGTAACTAAGAAAGATCAACCTTGGGAAGAGATGAATATATAATTACAATGTATAGCTGATGAAGAAATGATTATTTATTAATGTATGGCTGATGAAGAAATGATTAGTTATTGTTGGTGACTTAAAAGGGCATATAGGTTCAAGTAGAATAGGCTACGAGAGGATTCATGGTGAATATGGAATAACAGATAAATATACAATGGGAGTAATACTTGAGATCTTGTAATAAAGAATAACCTATTTCAAGAAACAAGAATAACATTTAGTTGCTTACAGCAATGAAGTCACAACATCACAACTAGGTTTCTTTTAACATGGAAGGAAAGAGAGGGTTCTTGCAAAGATTGTAAAGTTGTACATGGAGAAAGTTTGACGACGCATGCAGTGGATGAAAGATAATGATGTGGGAAGCATTAAAATGAGAATTACCAATGAGATTCAACATTTTTTTGCTTTAAAACTTTGATATTATCGTCTAAACGACCAAAAAGAAAATAACATCAAAAAATTCATATCATACAAATATGGTGCTAATGCATAAGGACTAATCCTCACAAGCACAAGGATATGATTTACAAACTTAAGAGAACGAGTTTACCATAGCGAAGATACTTATAACGACATAACTTGGATAACTGAATTGGAACTTGGAAATAACACAAACAATAATCATCGCATTAGAACATTATCCTTAGAAGTCCATCACTACGGGTTGTACACCATCATTCAAGGAGGTGGATTACCAAGAAAATTGAACCTACTTGGGGAGCTTATAGTGGGCACCCAAGTTGGTAGTCATTTAGAGGTTAAGTAATATTTTTCAATCAAATCTATTTTATCTCATATATATATATATATGAGTGACTGTGCACGGGGGAGCACCCGTGCGGCCAACAACAATACCCCGGCCGCCGCAGTGCCCTGGCGTGATGATACTCCGGCCACTCGCAGTCTCCCGAGCGCACGATTGTAGTCCCAATGACATCGTGAGGAGGGAGAGATTTTTATTTAATGAAATGGAAATAAAGAGAGGAGAAGATGATTGACTGGGGGGCTAGGATTGCTTTGATGATCCACACCATTACACCATAAGGGAATATCTTTATATAGTAGTATATATATACATACACACACATATTTAAAGTTGTTATTATACTGCGACAGTTTACTTTATGTTCTTTATTGATACCAAATGGAAAAATTGTGGATTGCACTATACTCAAAAAGTCGGATGCAACTCGTGAGGTAAGCTCGCGCCAATTTCTTGGGGGCTAGTCGCCCTCTAAGAATCCATATTCAAGTGAGAACTTTCAAAAGACTTTCCAAGGCATTCTAAGACTCAACTACTCCATTATAGATGAAAGAACACTCTAGTGATGAAAACTATCAACCTGCCCCTTGAAGGCAAGATTACATAAATACACTACGCGGGCAATATTAATAGACAAAAACGGGGAGACTACTCTGAATCTTCAGTAGTCCTGAGGAGAGTCATCAGCAGTGCATATTCATATCAATACTCCTTCCCTCAAAATTTTCATTATCCTCGCACTCAACGTCGATCCTTGTAGGATCATCCTAGAGCTCAAGTGATGCAAGACGGGCGTCACACATGCCTGCCACCCTGGCATCACCACCAGGGGGCCCACCTTGGAGTACACCAAGGCGGCTTTCATCAGGGCTACAGCCTGTACACCCCAACCAACTCTCTGCTTCCCA
This sequence comes from Dactylorhiza incarnata, assembly GCA_033032865.1. Classification (NCBI taxonomy): domain Eukaryota; kingdom Viridiplantae; phylum Streptophyta; class Magnoliopsida; order Asparagales; family Orchidaceae; genus Dactylorhiza; species Dactylorhiza incarnata. Next base: position 3,573,279 of record JAWHQI010000067.1, read on the forward strand.
TTGCCAAGAAATGGCAGGTTGTTGATGCCAGGGTGGCAGGCATGTGTAATGTCAGGGTAGCAGGCATGTGTGATGTCAGGGTGGCAGGCATGTGTGATGCTTGTCCTGCATCATCACGAGCCTCAAAGACATCGAAGATGATGCCTTCGTCTTCGGTGCCAAGTAGTAGGTGCAATTCTATATTTGGGCATTGGTGGGTAAGGGAGTAAGGTTGCTTGCAACGGAAACAAAGATATTGGTGTCCGAGGTCGAGGTAATCTTAGTGTGATAAGTGGTTGGTGGGGGTTTGACTTGGGTGGGTGGGGTGATAATGGGAGAGAAGGCAATGGTTGTACCAGTGGCGGTGGGGCGTCATGCTGATGAATGTGGGAGCTTGGCAGGGAGATGTCAGAGAATATCAGTGTGGCGGTATTCAGGGTTAGTAGAAGGGCAGGGTAGTGCCTGAGTGGGTATAAAACTTTTTTCTTCAACAAAACAGGAAAGCTTCATGGCTCGAGGGATACGTTTCGGGACTCTCAGCAGAACCTACATGGGTGATGAACACAAACAAGCTGTTCTCACACTTGAGTTTTGAAGAACATACATGGGATAATGATTTAGACTTGATAAAATAACAATACCTATGTTTGTTGATAAATCCATTTAATGGGATTTTGAAGTCTACAAAGGTGGCAACTGAAAGGAGAAAAAGCGTTTTGATATTAGTACTTGAAGCAAAACAAAAAATTTAAGACCGTGTGAATTGTAAAGGAATCAAACTTATGATGAAGCTATGCAAATGCAATTGACAGGAGAAAAGCATTTTGAGTTTTTGACATCAGTACTTAAAAACAAAAAAAATATTAAGATTGTGTTATTATAAAGGAATCTAACTTATGAATAGGACGATGGAGTTATGTGAAAGAGCTATAGAATACACCATTAAAATTGCATATTATGTTTTCGGTCTTTGTTTTGCATATTTTAAGATATGTATCTTCTAATTAACATCTCAATTACTTTAATTTTCACTTAAATCAGTAGATTTCTCATCGATTAAAGCCATACCATCCGCATAAATAAATATACCAAGGCACTTCATTGTATCTTCTGTCAGTATTGTTTTAACTAATACACCGATATTTGGACTCAATGCTGATCCTTTATGTTAGCTATTGCTATCGGAAATCTTTGTTCACTCCAAACTACTTCTAACAGTAGTTAGCGCTCCATCTTATATACATGCCTTCTCAAGATCAATAAAAAACATATGAAGATCTTATTACTTAGGTGTGATAGGTTTAGGTATCTTATTACTTAGAAGAATGTGGGTAAATATGAGGATATAGGCGCCATTTAGCGCTCCGGCGTGACGCCGGATGGAGGGCAAACCGGCTCGCCGCATGGCGGCGTTCAACGAGGTCTACCACAACGCCATTCGGGCTGGAGTCGTGGGATTCAGCCCGGCGTTGCATCTTGCCTCCGGCAAGAATCAAGATTCCAAACAATGTCATAATATCTAGACTTGAGGTTGGGTGGCTAAAATGAAATGAGTACGTCATGAGTATTATGTGATAGATGACATCACAGAGACAATAAAGCTAAAATTTACAAAAGCACAATTCGACTTACGAAGTTGTTTGGATTTGAGTGTTAAACGGTGAAAAATCCGTTGATGTCTAGGTTGAGTATGATAAAAGTGAGGATGCTAAAATGGATGTATGGAAAACTAGAAAAATTAATTAATAAATGATTGAATTCAAAGATTAGTACAGTGACATCTTTATAGATGAATAATGGAAAATAGACTCAAGTAGTTGGGTTAAGGAGGTTAGAAGGTACACCAATTAGATGAGTGGATGAAATTAATGTTGAAGATTATGTAAGAGATGGGGTAGACCAAAAAATACATGGATGAAAGTTGTTCAAAATAATTTGCATAGTTAGGTTCACCACCTCAGGACGAACTCAGTAGGATCAAATTAAAATTGCGGATTCATAAAGTCAACCCCGAATAGTTAGAATAATGCTATTGATGATGATGGAACATAATTTCATATAAGTATTACCAAAAATAAGCTAAAATGTTTTTGTCTTGAAATGTAATTCAACAGATAGTCCTTAAAAAAGTATCTGATTTGATAAAATCAGTATTATTGTATATTTTCTGAACTGCTAACAAGTATGATAAAGAAAGTATAGAACCAAATGTGAAACATTTTGCCTTTGATGGGTAAAATACTAGATACTCTTGAAAGTAGTTCACAGACACGGTTTAATTGTTAAAATCAGTTTAACTACTCAGATAGTAGTTAGAACCAATCACAAACATCATATAGTAAAGAAAATAGCACAAATAGTGAATCCACGTAAAATATAAATTTCAAAATATACACTTCTATTTGAACTTAGAAAAGAAAAAACTTCAAAACATACTAATGGAGATCGTCGGCCCACGCACGTGTATTCCTGCAGGAGACGGTGATCTGCTACCCGTTCAGACGATCTGAGTCTACAGATGTGTCCGGACGGTCGTTCCGAGTCTTTTTCATATATTATTTTATTTATTTCGAGTTGTATTTGACACTTGATCGGCTCGAACGATATAAATCGTCTGATTTTAGTTATGATTTATTTAAGCATGCAGGGGGGCAGCTGAGAGGGGGATCGTGGGCTTGCTTCCAGTTAAGGAACTGTCAATCCCTCTCGGTGTGACTCTAAGACAACTCTTCCCCCCTTGGTGCGACTCCAAGGCGACAACCTCCTCCCTGACACCTTCTCCGATCCTTGCCATCCTTTCCCCTGTGGCGTAAGTACCTCCTCCCCTTATTACTCGCTGTCGCTAACCCTAACCCCTTCCGATTCCACCGGATCCACTCCATAAGTCCCCTCCCTGCACTGTCTCGTGAGCCCATTGCCAGAAACCTCCTTGTTTGCATTTTCCCGTTAATTCCATTCCAGAACCCTCCTCCCAGACCTTCAAGTGAGTCCTCTTCCAGAAATCCCCCTACCTGCAATGTCCCGTTAATCCCACTCCCAAAAATCCCCTCCCTGACGATTCCTGTAAACCCCACGTCTAGCAGTTCCCCCTCTAATCCCCCCCCCCCCCCCCACCTGAGCCTTGTCGGATCCACATCCCGCTGACCACCAGCTCCTGAAAGTACAGCAGTCCGGAATATCCTTCGTTACTTCATTCAGTCGTCGCTTGCATGCGTAAATCGTTATTAAGAGTACTTGTTTTCTATTATTATGTATTTGCACAGTACTTTGTTGGATGTGAGATTATATGTCATTGTTATTGTCAACTCGTGGATTTGCAAGACTTATTTTGTACACGATTAAAAGTACTTGCGCCTCAATTATTTGTAAATTAAATTTGCTCGCCAAAACAATTTTCTGTGAACAAATGTGTCTCTGAATAGGTTTTATTTTGGTTAATTATTTATTGCAATTTTAATCAGACTATTCCATGCATTTGCATAGCATCGCATCCCATTTAGGATTGCGTTTTAAGATACTCGTGTTGTTGCTAACCTACCCCTGCATCAAATTGGTATCAGAGGCCAAAATTGGGCCACGTTTTATGCTACGTAGTGGTAGGTTATTTCGATCTTCTATTGACCCGAATCTCACCGATGATCGGGCTGCTAGTTCGTAGTCAGACATGGCGCACGCTGAATTCTAAAGACTTGTTGTACTTGATCGGTTTAATCAGATAGGAGTCCAGTTTGACGTCTTTAGGGACGACATCGCTAGGGTTAGCACTAGGGTCGACCAGTTAGAAACCCCTAGAGGTAAAGCGCCACCTCCACATTATGATGAGCCTCTGGACGATCCCCGAGATGCTCCACCACTTCATGAGAGACGTGTTAGAGATCTACCTTGCCAAGATCCCCCTCCTCCTGCGAGAGGGAATTCCCAGCATGCTTATGAGTATCGGCAGGGTCCATCCCCCAACGAGGAATCACTGACCTCTCAATGAACCTCGCCTCCCCCCCCCCCCCCTCCCACTGGGTCGTAGATGGCGTGCCCCACCAGCACGACACGACTATGGTTATGACGATCATTATGATGACGACCTAGAGCCATGCCGCGGAGCGAACCTGGCTGAGGATGACATTACCCGACACATCTGAATTGATGCACCATCCTTCGACAGTCACCTAGACCCGAAGGAATTGAGCGATTGGCTCTTGGACATGGATAATTATTTTGAGTGGTACAAAATGAGCGACGAAAGGCGGGTACGGTTTGCAAAAATGAAATTACTGGGCGTGGACAAGATTTATTGGACAAGTCTAGAGAGATCTCTTGAGCAAGACGGATATTACCCCATCTCTCGATGGGCAGAAATGAAACATCGGTTGAAGGACAAATACCTTCCCGCCTCGTATCGAGATCAGCTTCTAGACCAACTTTATGCTCTTCGGCAGGGGACCCTTTCCGTTGTTGAGTACGTCACGTTTTGATGAGTTAGCAGTAAGGAGTGATATCTTGTAGGAGCACATTGCGACTGCGTCCCGCTTTCGGGCCAGACTCAGATCTGATATTCGAAGGGAACTGATTCCACATATGGTCGAGACAATCGAGCAGATCTGATATGGTCGAGACGAGAGGCGGGAACTAGAGTATGAGCAGTATTTGCGCCTTGCTGGCCCGAGATAGGTCACCCCTTGACATGATACCTCCACGCTTAGGAGACCCATCCTGACCATTACCACTAGCCCAGCACCTCCTCGCACTCTCGCGGATGCAAAGGGGAAAGCCATTATCCCGGGAGGCCCCAAACTTTGGGGTGTCCAGTGTTATAGATGTTGAGGCAGAGAGCACATGACAGCACAGTGCCCGACTAAGAATCTACTGATTGAGGAAAAGGATGAGCTCAACATTGAGGTTGAGGATGCACCGGTTGAGGAGATTATAGATGTTGTGGAGGATGGATGGGAGAGCGATGTCGATAGGTCACTAGAGCTTGGAGTCATCAGACGCCTTCTACATACCCCTCGTGTGGAAGATGACTGGCGTTGTACCACCATCATTTATACATATTTTCCTAGCGCAAGAGGCCCCTGTATACTCACTATCGATAGTGGCAACTGGGTAAATATAGTCGCCAAGAAGGGCGTAGAGCGTATGCAGCTCACAGCTGAAGCACACCCGCATCCCTGGGCGTGTCCTTTGGGTGGACAAGTCTACGATTCAGGTGACGCAGAGGTGTCTTGTACCGATTTGCTTAGCGTCTGTGAAGGACAAGGTCTGGTGCGATGTGATACTCATGGACGTTGTGCATGTATTACTTGGACGACCTAACACATGTGCCACATGTTATGGTCAATCTAACACGTGTGTATTCTTTGATAAGGGTCGAAAGATTACCCTGACTCCGACCCAACCCAAGAACACTCCCAAGGGTAAGATCAATTCGTCCATTAGTGCAGGATCATCGAGACCTCTACATATTTTGAGGAAGAGTGACTTTAGGAGAGAGGGTTTAGACATTGGGGTTATGTTTGTAGTGGCAGACACTATGAATTTGGGGCCTCTACAGACACTGTGACTACTGATTCGGACGTTCGTCATTTGTTGGGTGATTATTCATATATCATGCCCGAGGAGCTCCCTGATGAGCTCCTCCCATTGAGGGACATCCAACATGCGACCGATTTAGTCCGGGGGGGCATCTTTGCCCAACCTACCCCACTATTGCATGAACCTAACTAAGTATGTTGAGCTAAAGCGGCAAGTTGATGACCTTCTTAGGGAGAGTTTCGTACGTGAGAGCATGAGTCCATGTGTTGTATGCCCGAGGAGCTCCCTGATGAGTTCCTCCCATTAAGGGACATCCAACATGCGACCGATTTAATCCCGGGGGGCAGCTTTGCCCAACCTACCCCATTATTGCATGAACCCGACTAAGTATGTTGAGCTAAAGCAGCAAGTTGATGACCTTCTTAGAGAGAGTTTCGTACGTGAGAGCATGAGTCCATGTGTTGTACCTTCCCTTCTTACTCCAAAGAAATATGGGAGTTGGCGCATGTGAATTGATAGTCGTGTTCAAAGATCGACCTTCGTGGTGGGTATCATCAGATCAGAGTGAGAGAGGGGGATGAGTGGAAGATGGCCTTCAAGACGAAGGACGGTTTGTATGATTGGCTAGTTATGTCATTTGGGTTATTGAACGCACCCAGCACGTTTATGAGGGTCATGGCACGGATCATGCGGCCCACATGGGCAAGTTTCTGGTATTGTATTTTGATGACATATTGATATACAGTCAATTCCGCACCGAGCACCTGCACCTGCACCATATTCGCCTGGTATTTGATCTCCTTCGGAAGGAGCATCTTTATATCAACTTGAAGAAGTGTACGCTCTCATCTGCGTTTGTCCACTTTCTAGGGTACATAATCTCTACATCTGGTATATCGGTTGATGACACAAGGTCAAATCCATTCGTGAGTGGCCTACCCTGATGAACATTCATGAGGCCCGTAGTTCCCACAGACATGCAACCTTCTATAGGAGGATTGTCTGAGGTTTCGGTTCGATTATGGCCTCTTTTACTTGCTGCCTTCACAAGGGAGATTTTGGGTGGACGAAGACGGCCACTTGTGCATTCAAAGAGGTTAAGGAAAGATTATCATCGGCCCCTATCATGCGCCTTCTAGATTTCTCTAAGGCATTCGAAGTGGCTTGTGAAGCGTCTGGGGTTGGTATTGGAGGAGTACTTAGTCAGGAGGGTCATCCAGTTGCTTACTTCAGTGAGAAATTGAATGAAGCCCGACAAAGTATTCAAATTATGACCATGAGTTTTATGCAGTTGTGCAAGCTCTCTGTTATTAGCGCCACCATCTCCTACGCAAGGAGTTTTTTTTTGTACTTCGAACATCATGCCCTACGATACCTCGATTCGCAGAAGAAATTAGGTCACTGTCATGCGAAATGGGTGGAGTTTATGCAGGATTACCACTGCATTCTCAAGCACCGAGCGGGTGTTGAGAACAAGCCGACTGACGCCCAAAGTCGCCAAGTCAGCATCATCCATATTATGAGCACACGAGTTGAGAGCTTAGAGCGTGTAGTTTATGATTACCCGAGTGCCCAAATTTTGGTGATATTTATGCTGCTCTAACAAAAGATCCTCCGGAGTTACATGAGAGTTATGTCATCTCGGACGATAACTTATTCTTGAGCTCTCGCCTCTGCATATCTCAAACGTCCCTCCAGAATTTCCTTATCTGGGAACTACACACAAGCGGAGTAGCGGGATGTTTAGGTCGGTACAAGACGATTGCGTTAGTTGAGGATTGTTCCTTCTAGCCTAGCCTGAAGAAGGATGTTACACGGGTTGTTAGGCATTGTCGAATCTGTCAGACCGCGAAGGGATCGCGCCAATCCACGGGATTATACACTTCGCTTACTATCCCACAAAGGCCTTGGATTGATATTAGCATGAACATTGTACTCGGGCTTCCTCGCACCCTGAGGAAGCTCGATTTTATATTTGTCGTGGTGGACCGTTTCCCCAAGATGGACCATTTTATTCCTTGTCGTAGGACCGTTGATGATTCTCATGTGGCTACTCTATTTTTTAAGAGAAGTATTCAAGTATAATGGACTACGGACTACCAACTTCTATAGTTTATGGTCGCGACGTTCGATTCATGAGATACTTTTGGAAAACGTTGTGAAAGAAAACTGGCACAATGATGGCGCAAATCTCACACACCGCTATAGGCGGTAGCTCGACTGCGGCACGAAACGGCAGTGTACCGATCGTTCAAGTAATATAAAATGAGGAGTAATCCCCGAGTATCGAATCTCTCAAGGAACACAGTAAGGTGGAGTTTATTATCGAGGAAGGACTTGAGATTGAAGTCCTGCGAAAGGCGGAATGCGAATGAAAGGGCTTTGGGGGTTTGTGAATACTTAAAATAAATATTACCACTACTCCTATGCAATGCTGCTATGCAATGCTTCGATTGGTGAGATGGAGACTAGGCAGGCCTTGAGCGCGCTGCGTCGAAAGAGCGGATGGACGAGAAGGCAAGCGGAGTGAGGGTCGCGAGCACCTCTTCGTCAAGCACGCCACTAGCAATTGCTAGTGCGGCACCGATCGTGGCGGCGGAATGGAAAATGAAATAAAGCACACCTCAATGACACAAATGAACAAAATAATTTCATAAACATGAAATAAGCAATATTAGGCATGATTCATAGTGTTCATCATCAAGATAAAGAGAATACATCACACATAACCACAAAAATAGAGGAAAAAGGCAAGAGATACGACCGAATCTGGAGTCTCGTTGTAGATTTACGGTAGGAAGCACCGGGTTGTCAATCCGCGTCCTAGCTCGGTCCCAACTGCGTCCGGGGTAGAAGAGGGCTGTCACACCTCCCAATGGACCCGTCTTCTCCAGCGATTTACAATCCGGCCACGTCTATTGCGGAGAACCTCTTCCTTAGCGGTCAAAATGAGTGTAGGAACCCTTCCTTTAAGCCTTTGGATGATGGAGGAGGTCTAGGGGGTGAAAATCCCCTGAAAACGGCGAAAACGGCGGACTGAACGGAGCAGAGTTGCGTCCCCCCGACCTAATTCGCGAACAGGTCAATAAATAGGCGCTGGATTAAACACTGCGCACGATCATTGGCGCACGACCAGTGGTCGTGCGCACTGGAATCCTGCGATCGTGCGCACTGCCTGGACAGAACCTGCACGAGATGAAATCATAAAATAAAATGTTCGCACGACCAGTGGCGCACGACCGTTGATCGTGCGCACTAGCGTCGGTGGTCGTGCGCAATAGGTGAGACAGAACTCATAAAATTACTATTAAGTGCGCACGGACAGTGGCGCACGACCGGTGGTCGTGCGCACTGGAGTTGATGGTCGTGCGCACTGCACCAGACAGAACTCGTAAAAAGGGGTTAAGTGCGCACGATCAGTGGCGCACGACCGGTGGTCGTGCGCACTAGAACAAGTGATCGTGCGCAGTGTTCCTGTGCAGAATTGCACCGGAAACACTTGCACGCCTCCTATTCCAGCACAAACACAGATCTAGCCACCAAAAGTGGCACTTAACAACATATGAGTACTATGAAAGGAAATAAACACGAAAACACACCAAAGTGGGCCAAAATGTGCACCTAGCATGGGTTATCAATTATAAACTATAATAAGGCTAAAGTGCGTGATATTGACTAAATAATGGCCCGGATGAGTCCATGAAGGTGTATATAATCAGGACTCATCACACCCCCAGACTTAACTGTTTGCGCGTCCCGAGCAAACGAATCCGGCGGAAGTTGAAAAAGATAATTAAAATAGCGAATTACGCAGGGGAGTACAGTGCGAAGTAACATACGCATGCGAGTAGGAATTCTAGTAGAAGAAGATTCTAGCTATGCTAACTAATTTACGTAAGTACTAAAGCGTAATCAAAGATTTAATTGTACTCAGTGGGTGAATTATGAAGAATTTGACGATCATGCCCGGTATGAAAGTGACGAGACGCTGAGGCGGGTGTTGCAAAAGATCAGGGCTTAGGAATAACTCCGCTGAAATCCATCAACGTCGTGAACCATACGCTTGCCCGGTCACACTCTCTCCACGGCGCTAGCAAACTCGCAAGTCAAATCAGTAGGACTTATAGGATTAAAACGGGGCTTAGGTTACGGAATGATATGCAAAGATAAACATGACGGCTACGCAACCCAAATGAGCCAACGGCACACTGCACCTTACAAAACCAAACAACTATGCTCGTGTGACACACCCCCAGACTTATCATGAAAACCAGGTGTGCACACAGCCTACTTTACAAATACCAACAGATTTTTCTCTTTAGCTTGGGAGGATTATTTTCAGGATACTCTTTTTTTTTTTTTTTTTTTATATATTTTTCTTCTTTCAAGCAACCTCCAGTTGGTTCAAAATCAGCGGATAGACATTATTTTCTCTTCAAAACACAATGATACCACACACCACACAAGTTGGAAATTATGAGCACAGTTAAAACATTTTTTTTTTTTGGTTGCGGGCGTAGGATAGGCTTCAGGCTTTGGTGGATGAGGAGGAGCTGAACATAAAAATGGTAGGCACAAATTTGGCTTGCAAAGGTGAATGAAAGGGGCATGGAATAACAAAGCTCAAACTAGCCAAATGGTGGCCTACGTCATGCTTGACTCAACAAGTAGCTCTCACCCATGCTTCAAGAGTCGCTTGGGGCAAGTTCTTAGCCCACGAGAAAGATAAACCTTCCTCCCGACTCGAGCAACACACGTTTAGCGACCGCACACACACAACACCGGGTTATCATCAATTTCATTCGAATTCACGACTTAAGTACATTAAATCTAAATTTACGCAGAGATACTACACATAAATTAAATGCATAAAGAAAATCTAATTCTACTCAGGTTCTACTATAGCATGCGAAGCGACTAGAACACTACATGAGTCGACACCGCGCTCCAAATAATAATTCCTGTGTTAATAGCCTATTTCACATTCCAACCAAACTAGTTTAAACGGAACAACACAAAAGAAAGCACACACTCAAGTGAGTGAAATGGTATGTGAAGCAAGAAAACAATGATAATGAGAATGATAAACAAAAATCAACCATCTAGCATGCAATGCAACTCGTGCACAGTGGATAACAACACTCGCTCCCCCAGACTTAAGCTAAGCAATATATCTAGAAGTTGAAGCTAAGAGAGGGAAGGAAGTGTTACCCAATGCTCAGAAATGAGCATACCAGACGATTGGCGATAAGATCAAAAATAGTCCGCAACATCCGCCATCTCAAGGAACCAAGGCCACCTGAAAATTAGATACTAGAACAACAAAAACAGTAAAAACTGGATTAAAACAAGTGAGAGCACAACAAATCAAGAAATCTGGGTTATCACCCATGGGGTAAACCTATTCCTGCAATTAATATTGACCACTCGCACACAAAATAAGGGAACAGAAAAAGCTGAATAAATAAAACTATGCCCAGAGGAGCATTCCATAAACAAAATGTTATTATTACAAACATAACAAGAGCAAAAGTTCAAATGTCTTGACAAAAGACCTAAAAAAAAAAAAAACAACAAGGGAAAAACAGACAACATAGCCAAGAATAGCTCGCATGCGGGGGAAAAGATCACTCGTCGTCGCTATCGCTGTCAATAACCACAACAGGCGGCGACCGGCGGGAAGATGAAGCGGCACGACCCGGAGGTGGAGGAATATTTAGTCCGCCCCGCAGCGCTTGCTGATAAACGAAGTCCGTGAGCCAGTACTGGTTTGCCTCCAGATCGGAGAGGCGTCGATCAAAACTGGGCACTTCCGGTGCTCTTGAAGAACTGCCTTCCTCCTTGGCTCTCCGCCCATGCTGAGATGAATGACTCCGCGGCTGCGGAAGAACTACCTCTCGGTGAGTATTCGGCGGCTCAGCCGGCTCTCCCTGCTCCTCGTCACCCTGCCTCTCCCTAGGCGTATCTCCAGGCATCACAACCACAAAACGTTTGCTATTCTTCTTCCCCACGACCCGCAACAAGTGGAAACTCACCATGGTGGCCCGCGTGATAGAGGAGGGTGCAGTCACCTGCACCATCGGAGGCAGATGACTCCAAACCCCCAAGCTTTTGGCCATGCGGGTGATGTAGTAAGCACCGCCAATGGCACCAGTGAGACCGTAGGTGGCCTCGTGGTGGAAGAAGAAAGCCAACATGTAGCCGAGATGCAAAGGTTGCCGAAATTCCATACTATAGAGGGCGATAAGATCTTGCCACCCCACTACATTCTGACTAAGCGCACGGGCAACAAGAGAATGGCTGAGGACGTGCTGCAGGTAACGGAGAGCAGGTGCGACGATCCATGTGGATTTGCTTTTTCTGGCCACATATTCCTCATCACGACCCGTGAGGGCACACCACGCGGCACGCGGAGTAACCCCATCAGGGAAGGAGACGTCCAAGTCCAGAAACGGGATCGTCGCGGCCTCGGCTTCGGTGTAGAATCCAGCGCACACCGCCAACTCGGATAAAGAGAGAGTGAAAACCTTGCCCAAAATCCGAAAAGAACACTTTCCCGGACGTTGACCGGAGGGCAAAACTTCCCACTCAAATGTAGAAAGAAATTCCAAGGTGAGCTCCCGGTAGCCGAGATCATCGCACCCGAGCACCCCACTCCAATGATCGAAAGAATAACGTTGGAGGACGGCCGCCCCCAACTCCCCATTGTCGCCGATAGAGTTCAATTCGTTCCAATCCACCAGACGTTGCGATAGGAACGGCTTCTCCTTGAGAGAATTGAATCGCCTTGTGTGCGAATCTTTGGAAAAGGTAGCCATCCTAGCAAGGATCTGAGCGGGAGAGGCGGAAGTGCGGCCGGAGCGTTGGTAGACATTTTGGCGATCCCTAGAGCTCATGGCGGAAGGAGGGCAAAGGAGAGCAAAGAAAGGAAGAGGAAGGAAATGGACTCACCGGAAGGAAGGGAAGGAGGCGCACGATCGGCGGCGAAGGGGAAGAACGGCGCACGGGCGATCGCGAAGAAGAACCCTAGGTCGTGCGTGAAAGGCTCGGGCGGACGGGTTTTTATAAAAAAAATCTGGGTCGATCGCACGACCAGTGATCGTGCGCGATAAGTAGTGCGCACGACCAGTGATCGTGCGCAATAGGAATTTTTTCAGCGGCCAAAATTTTTAGTGAAAACGCCAATCACCGTGCAGTTTACGCACAAACAAGAGTCAGCACACGCAGCGAGACATTCATAGCCTTAACAAAAACTCAACTAAATCAAACAAAATAAAGTTTCAGGAAAATAAGGATAACTACTGGGGTTAATGTCATCCCAGCACGACTTATTCGAATATATAAAAGTTCTAGCTAATGGGTTTATGGAAAGAAAAGTGCACAGGTAACTGTTCTAATATGCGCATCGGTAGCGGGTACCGATACGGAGACAGAACAGTCACCCCTCTACCTAAATAATAATACCTGCTAAACACAAGTAGAGGGAAAAGAAAGTAAGAAGAGGAGGAGGCCTGATCCTCACTCATCTCACCAAAACTATCCTTGCACAGCAAGGTATCGTCCACAGCAGGTCCGCAGGAGGAGAAGGCAATGAGTGAGGCTTCCTCTATGGAGGAAGGATCAACCTCCTCACATGAAAGGATACACTCATCATTGACTTGAGCACAAAGCTCCAAGTCCTCCTGGGGCACCTGTACGGACTCAACCTGCACAGGCTCGAATGAAGAAGGGGGATCAAGAACTAAAGAAGGCGAAGGACATAAATAAACATCAATCGGGGGAGTGGTCCCGGTCTCACTCCCATCAGGTTGGGGAAGTAAAGTAATGTTAGCATTGTCATCAATGCTACAAGAGTCGGTGGGATCAACGGTGGCCAGGCTTAGGATTTGGACTTCCTCCACCGGTGTTGAGGAAAACTCCTCTTCACCTGGAAGGTTGTCCTCCTCCATAGGAATAGGCACAACACTAAGATCAGCCGCCTCCTCTTGTGACACCTCATCGACAATGTCGTCGGCGACGAGCGTAGTATGCACAACAGCGGGAAGAATCGGTTCCACAAGAAGTGGTGGATGCACTGGGAGAATAGATTCAGCAATGTCGGTGCCCAAATCAGCCACACATCTGGTGACTGTGTTAACGCCATACCCTTCAAGATGTGAAGGTGGCAAAGACACAAAACCGGATGTTGAAGGTGTGCCGCAAGAGTTAGGAGTTGGGACGATCCGGATATCCGGCTCGTCATCCTCATCCAATTGGCGACGAAAAGCAGCACAATCCTTCAGGGCATGATCTGTGCTCCGACAAAACTGGCACTGCCTAGCGGGCTTCTTTGGCACAGCGGGGGCTGGAGCCGAAAAGAAGTACGACGGTAAAGGCTCAGCAGAGTAGCCATAAGACTTACGCGCACCATAAGAGGTACCAGACGAAGTCGGTGCTCCATATGCTGGGCGAGAAGAATTATGCCTACTATTCTCCGTAGGGCATTCATCACTAGAGTGGAAGGTAGCTCCACACCAACGGCAACGGAAATTGAATTGTGCCCACATAATGTGAAGATAAAACGCTTCAAACAAAATGTGCAAAATACTTCACCTGACAAAAATTACTAAAGCAACCTGATAAAATCAAGAAAAAGGAATAAAAAGACAGAAATAAAAATAAAAGATGCAATTTACAAATGAAAAGGGCTTCTCTCTCAGATTCCCCCTCTCCAGAAAACTCACACGACTGTGTTCCCCGGCAACGGCGCCAAAAACTTGATGGCGCAAATCTCACACACCGCTATAGGCGGTAGCTCGACTGCGGCACGAAACGGCAGTGTACCGATCGTTCAAGTAATATAAAATGAGGAGTAATCCCCGAGTATCGAATCTCTCAAGGAACACAGTAAGGTGGAGTTTATTATCGAGGAAGGACTTGAGATTGAAGTCCTGCGAAAGGCGGAATGCGAATGAAAGGGCTTTGGGGGTTTGTGAATACTTAAAATAAATATTACCACTACTCCTATGCAATGCTGCTATGCAATGCTTCGATTGGTGAGATGGAGACTAGGCAGGCCTTGAGCGCGCTGCGTCGAAAGAGCGGATGGACGAGAAGGCAAGCGGAGTGAGGGTCGCGAGCACCTCTTCGTCAAGCACGCCACTAGCAATTGCTAGTGCGGCACCGATCGTGGCGGCGGAATGGAAAATGAAATAAAGCACACCTCAATGACACAAATGAACAAAATAATTTCATAAACATGAAATAAGCAATATTAGGCATGATTCATAGTGTTCATCATCAAGATAAAGAGAATACATCACACAACCACAAAAATAGAGGAAAAAGGCAAGAGATACGACCGAATCTGGAGTCTCGTTGTAGATTTACGGTAGGAAGCACCGGGTTGTCAATCCGCGTCCTAGCTCGGTCCCAACTGCGTCCGGGGTAGAAGAGGGCTGTCACACCTCCCAATGGACCCGTCTTCTGCAGCGATTTACAATCCGGCCACGTCTATTGCGGAGAACCTCTTCCTTAGCGGTCAAAATGAGTGTAGGAACCCTTCCTTTAAGCCTTTGGATGATGGAGGAGGCCTAGGGGGTGAAAATCCCCTGAAAACGGCGAAAACGGCGGACTGAACGGAGCAGAGTTGCGTCCCCCCGACCTAATTCGCGAACAGGTCAATAAATAGGCGCTGGATTAAACACTGCGCACGATCATTGGCGCACGACCAGTGGTCGTGCGCACTGGAATCCTGCGATCGTGCGCACTGCCTGGACAGAACCTGCACGAGATGAAATCATAAAATAAAATGTTCGCACGACCAGTGGCGCACGACCGTTGATCGTGCGCACTAGCGTCGGTGGTCGTGCGCAATAGGTGAGACAGAACTCATAAAATTACTATTAAGTGCGCACGGACAGTGGCGCACGACCGGTGGTCGTGCGCACTGGAGTTGATGGTCGTGCGCACTGCACCAGACAGAACTCGTAAAAAGGGGTTAAGTGCGCACGATCAGTGGCGCACGACCGGTGGTCGTGCGCACTAGAACAAGTGATCGTGCGCAGTGTTCCTGTGCAGAATTGCACCGGAAACACTTGCACGCCTCCTATTCCAGCACAAACACAGATCTAGCCACCAAAAGTGGCACTTAACAACATATGAGTACTATGAAAGGAAATAAACACGAAAACACACCAAAGTGGGCCAAAATGTGCACCTAGCATGGGTTATCAATTATAAACTATAATAAGGCTAAAGTGCGTGATATTGACTAAATAATGGCCCGGATGAGTCCATGAAGGTGTATATAATCAGGACTCATCACACAACACTGAGGTTCTCCACCGCCTATCACCTACAGACGAATGGGCAAACCGAGGTTGTCAACCATAGTTTAGAAACTCTTTTACGATGCCTAGTTGGGGATAGTGCTACCTGGGATTCCATCCTACCCATAGCTGAGTTTGTATATAATAGTTCAGTAATAGGACCACTAGTCTGAGTCCATTCCACATCATGTTAGGCTATGAACCTAGGAAGCCTATTGACCTGGTTGGCATTTTCTTAGGAGCCCGTCTCAGTGAGTCTGCATAGTCTTTCATTCAGCATGTACTACATGAGTCTTTCCGAAAGAAAATTGCATTAAGTAATAATTATTATAAAACTCAAAAAGATCAGCACGGAAGAGAACAAATTTTTGAAGCTGGAGAGCAAGTGATGACTAGCATACAATCTGAGAGGTTCCTAATGGGAACAGCAAAAAAATTAAAAGCTCGTCGAATGGGTCCCTATAAAGTCATATGACGGCGGATCGATACATGTGTTGTTGTCAACCTACCCCTGCATCACATACCTTCTCCTTAGCCAGTACGAAGGAAAGCCCGTATCTATAAATAAAATTAAATATATTTACAAATGATTTGGGTTGAGAACAATACTCAAGTTCTTGCTCTGGTGATGAAATAGTCTAGAAATCCCGCGAAAATTATAAATCATGATTCCACTTACCCATGTCAAATCTCATCAACTACGCAATATAAAATCACTTGGTATTTCTCATACACACGTGTTGTTTGGTATGTTTACGCATGGAATGTGGATACATTTTAGTGGTGCCATCTCTTTAATCTATGAAATCAATAGAGGGAATTTACATCTTTTTGGTGACAATATTATATATATCGAGAATTTGAATATAATCTAGCTTTCACATCACAATGTTGCTAAATTAGGTGTAATCTAATTTTCACATCTTGATGTGGCCTGAGTTCATTCTCGAAGTTCAGGCTTACTCTTGCGTTGTTGCATCACATCCATATCCTTATCATTCCCAGGCAATTTCCTACCATTTTTGACACCTTATCTATCAGCAAATTGTCAACCTTATAGACAACGAATTATAATATGAATCCTATAACATCTAAAATAGTGGTTCATGATTATTGGTAGTTCTCCTCAAAGAATCTCTCTTGCGTAAGGACGGTAAGGTGTACCATCTTCCCTCTCTTCTTGTTCATAGAATGCTAAACAAACAATACAAGTTAGCATATTGGAACGTAAAGATAGTTAAGGGTAAAAAAAGCTTGAGAGAATATTAGTACTATGACTCTTGAGTTGGTTAAGTAAAGAAATAATCTAGTCATTTTTCCATCAAGGAAATCTCATTAGTACTGACATTTCTATGACCATGCTCTAAAGTTTATTTTCTGTCTATTGGCTTCATTTGTTCTTTAGCTATTTTAAAATTCCTAGGAAATACAAAATATTTTACAAATATATTGTTATCTAAGGGAATAATCTTACACAAGTATGTTTCACTCTACATAGCATATCAAAGAAATCAGTAGCATATTAGATAATAATGACGTCTTTTAATATAGTTCAGAATGGAGCAAACAGGCAATGGCACATAACATCATTGACCTCTTAAAACACTGCCATAAGAAAAATGAATCCTCAATTAAATATATCCTGAGTATAAAAATAAGGAAGATAAGCTCAAAAAGCACACAACAGCATGGCATCTGTTCCTAAGAATTGCTAACTCTGCAGCAATATAAAAGCAAAAAAGAGGGAACTCATACCTCAAATCTCATGCTAGTATACTCCTTGAGCGGTCCTGAGGATTGAACCAAGTATACCTAAGACTGCGAAAGCGAGCAGCGGGCTGACATCAAGGGTGTCAAAAATTGGCGGTATTATGTTTCGGAAGAGGTTGAGATAAGGATCGCAGAGATCCCTAATGGCAGAAAGTGGCTGTCTGTCCCACGGGATGTTGGGAAACCAGCTGAGAAGGACCCGCACCATGAGGACGCCACTGTAGATGTCAAGCCATTTGGCCATACCCGATGCCACGACAGTCAGCGGTGTGTTTAGGTTGCCGCTTGGACGCGTCCGCAGGGAGGCGAAGAAGAGCGATCCAACACTGCAATCCAGGCCAGCACGGAGAGAACGAATCTCAGCGAGCTCAGATGGGGTAGGGGCGGCCGCTGCCGTAACGGCAACGGCGAATAGGCGGCGGATGGCGGAGAGAGCGAGGCAGATGAGTGAGGAAACCGTGCGGGTAGATTCTGAGAGAAGATTGGAGGGAGGTAATGGAGGTGAGTCGACGAAGCAACGGATTGCTAGGGTTTGGGATGGCCAGTGGTGGTGGTGGTTGTGGCGGTGGCGGCGGAGGGCGAGGGGATTGGGAGAAGGGAGAACAAGGGGGTGGAGATAATGGGTAGATTTAGGATTACGGTTTCGTGTGAAGAGGTAAGGATTTGGGACGAAGGCGGCGGTGGAAGAGACGAAGCTCGCGAGGGCCATGGCTCTCAAGCGAAGGGGAGCGGTACCTCGCAAGGTGTCGTAGCGTCAGTCTTTTATCCGAGTGAACAATAACAAATGAAGGTGGTTGTTATTAGTGTGAAGGTGGTTGTTCTTGGTGACTTATATATGACAATTCATACGGAAGAATTTTAGGTTGTTTATATTGTCAGCCCGCATATTGATATTGGCAGCCCCAATAAATTTAAAAAAAATCTAATACCCTAATTATATCCTCTCTAATAGCAGCCCTCTTTTTTACATCGCCTCCTACACCCGATAGAAATCCCCCCACCATATCTCTCGTCGCCCCCATTCACTGCACTTCCTGCCGGTCGAATTCTCGTCGCTGGCAGCCGAAAACCACCGAAGGAGCACCCTTGGACGCCGACGACCTGGTTTAGAAGGTTGGATCTTCCCGATTTTGTTATTGGCCGGCCGATTCTTATCAAAATTATGGACTTTTACATTATATTTTGGTCAATTTTGTTGATGAATAGAAAAAAGTGTACGTGGTTGAAAAAAACTATAGACTATTATTTTATATTTTTTGGCTTAATAAATTAGTTAATGTGATTGTGGCTCTGTTTGGTTGGGCTGTTGCTGATAGTAAGTTGTTGATGGAAAGCTGCTGATAGGAAAAGTGCTAATTCTGAAAAATGGAGTTTTGTTAAAAAACTGATTGGGTGAAATGGAGTTTGTAAAACGGAGTTTTGAAAAAATTGTTTGGAAACAAAACGGAGTTTTGAGTGAAATTTTTTTTCTTCCATAAAATAATTACGAGCAACATAATAAACACACACATACACACACATACACAATAAAAAAGAACATACACACACATACACATGCACATGCACATACACATACACATACACATACACAATAAAAAAATACACAAACACACATACACACACACATACACAATAAAAAAGAATACACACATACACACATACAAACACACATAAATACACACAATAAAAAAATACAATAAGAAAAAAAACACACACACACACAAATACACACAAATGCTATGGGAATGACTAACACAGTCGGTAAAGCTACTATACATGCCTCAATTTTTTTCTCTTTAGAAAATGACAATAGATGTCGGGCTCAAAAAAATTAGTATTTCAACTCTACTGTGTTTTTCTGTTCTTATAGAAAGAAGAGAGGAGCTGTCATAAAAACTATTTGGGAAGTAGCTGTCATCAAGCTTCTTGAAAGAGGTATCTTCCAAGAAGAGAGAATCATCATCTTGCATCAATCACCGACCTCTGCACAGAGAGATGTCGAGGAAGCAGCAGGAGGTCATCTTGCACGGCAGCAGGATCGCCATCCTGCATCAATCGCCGACCTCTGCACGGCGCCAAGCTTGATCAACCAAAACAGAGGAATCCCAGAAGCTACAGGAAAAACAGAGATCGCCATTGATGTCCCCGTCGACGTCCATACTCGGCACGGCAGCGGGATCACCATCGATGTCCTTACGCGAGCTCCTCGTCGCCGTCGATGTCCTGTCGGAATGGATATAGAAGCTCGGCGAGAAGCTTTTACGCTCGGGGGAGGTCAAGATGGATCAGACGCAGGAAGCTGTGGTTGAAACGGAGTGGGGAGCAGCGGATTGGCCCTAGTGTATTTCTGCATTTATTAATAAACAGCGGTTTAGACAACAGCCAACCCAAACGCCACTTTTATGCTAAACGGCGGTTTTGCTCAACCGCACCGCACCTCATCAGCCCAACCAAACGCCACCTGTATTTCTAACAAATATTTTGATTTTGGGGCTATCAATATCCAATGGCTGCTAATATCATTTTGTCAGGCTGCAATTATATTTGGGTTGTCAATAGACATATGCGGCTGTCAATATAAACGCCCTAATTATAACTACTCTATCAATTTATATTGTCCTCAATATTAATATTTGTACCTCACCTCTCTTTCACTCAATCTTGCAGATTCCTCATACTCGCTCATATCCCCTCCCTTCTTCACCTCCACCACCATAGTGACGGTGTTATCTCATATATGTTTGTGGCAACCTTCGGCGGTCCTTTCTCTCCCTCCTTGTTCCCTTCCAAGTGCATGTGGCAATCCATCCTCCTCGCCATAAAACTCACTACGCTGGCAATTTCCTCTACTTTTGATATAATCTTCGATACAGGCTCGCCGAAAATAAATATATTCTCATGTTTCCTCATACTCACCCATATCCCCTCCATGCTTCCTGTGCTCATGCGGCCTCGCCATCTCCAGTTGTGACTGTTGATGCGGCATTGTGTTGTCCATCTCAACGAAGTAATTAAAACGCTCCTCTCTCATAACTGGGAAACAACTTATGAGCCAAGTTGGAAATCGAAAGGATTTTTTACGGTTATAAATAAGCTTGAGGGGAAGCGAAAGCTGGTACTACCGGCGGTGATTGGGGTGTGCCAAACTCTGCCAGCGAGGTCGGAGAAGTAAGGGAGTGAGGTTACCTGGACCGCATAGAGGGATGAGACGAGGACCGATCCCACCCACCGTCGTCCGCTCCGCCGAGGAAGAGAGGTGGGGGTACAAATATTAAGATTCGTGACATATAAATAAAGAAAGAAGTTGTAATTATTTTGTATGAATAGTCATATATGGGGTACCAATAACACCACCTTAAATGAATAGGATTTGATTTTAGCACTAAGCACCCTCTAACATGATGTTTATTATACTATAAATACTTAATTATAATACTTTACTTCCTTTAAATACTTAAAATTTACATTTGTACTCTCTTAGTTTAATATTTATGATGCAAAATGTCAATATTAGAGTCTTTGGTATTGCAAAGTGCCAAAATTAAATATTTATAGTATAATGTGCAAAAACCTCCTAATTGGAGGATGCTTAGTTCCAAAGTTTTGATTTCGTCATCTAGGAATATTTTTTATTCAAAAAAGGTGCTTATATTTGCAGGTCTGAAATGGATAGTTGGAGCCCAAAAAATAACCCTAACTAATGTCAAATAACCTTTAAAACCCTCTATTTGCCCCCTTTCACTCCTCCCGCCTCCGACATTTCCCGATACTGCCTCCCCCATTTTTGACGTCCCCTTGCCCGCTCCCTCCGCGCCCTCCGTTCGCCGGCTATTTCGTCGGACATCGCCGGCTTCCGCCACCAGGAAGCTGCTCCTTGTTATGCCAGCATGGAGAGGTCGAAAATGCCTCCGAAAAGGAGACCTCCATGTTGTTCGATTCCGAAATGAAGACCTCCACACTGCTCGATTGAACCGCCTGTTTCTACTAGCCTTTTCTGGTGACTTAAACACCCTATTGCTGCTAGCTTCTTCCTTCTTCTATTATCCCCAATGTGAGATTCCTTTGTGCTATGATTTAGGGTTTTCATTCTATTTTCCTCCTAGTAAATAGGGATTTGATTTTTGGTTTTTCCTTGGTTTTGTGGATTCATTGTAAATGTTTTTATTGTTAATCTAGATTTTCATTGTTATGGTTTTATTGCATTGCTAATGTAGGTTTTCATTATTAATCTAGGTTTCTACTGTTAATAGATTTGCACAATAATCACATTCATTGTATATGTTTTTATTGTTAATGTAGATTTTCATTTGATTGTAGATTTTCATTCTTAATTTTACTTATGTTTTCTCTAGATTGAAATGAGTGGTGAAGAGTAAAAGTTGTTGTCATATGAAAAAAAAAGCTCAAGATACAATAGTAGATGTTGGTTCACACTTTATAACACATTTGAGTTTTCTTAGTAAGAAAGAATTGATAGAATGGGCAAAAAATATTGGTAAAGGCTTGGAATTGGTTTTCATCATTTTAAGGACCGACAAACTTGAATAAAGATCGAAACCTAGAGTAACTCTTGGTTATGGTAAATATGGAACTGCGCGGAAGAGTCAATATCCCAAAATTTTCATTAAGAATAACCTAAGGAAATCAAGTTCTAAGAAGTGTGATTGCAAAGTTTCCTTCAGAGAGCGTATAAAAGACTTACATCAATGAAAACTTGAGGTACTATGTGAGATTCATAATCATGTGATGGTTCACTTAGAAGCACATCCATATGCGGGAAGATTAAACATAAGTGAGTAGAAAGTAGTTGAAGATATGTGCAATGCAGGAGTTAAATCTAGTAAAATATTTACGACATTAAAAAAAAAGAAATTCATTAAACACTACAAGTATATGGACTATTTACAATTCAAAAGCAAAGATCTTTAGAGCTGAAATGGCCGGAGGCACTCCAATTCACTTTGTGTACAAGTATATTAACGAATATGGATATACAAGTTTCAATGTATTGAGTGAAAGTACTTATCAACTAAAAAATTTCTATTTTGATCATCCAACATCAGTTACATTAAGCAATAAGTTCTCAGACACTTTTTTCATGGATTGCACATATAAGACAAACTGTTTTCGACTACCATTGTTGGCATTGTTGGTATTACCTCTACGAATCAGACATTTTTCTCTTGTTTTGCAGTCTTGCAAGATGAAACAAAGGCAACTTATAGATGGGCATTGGACTGCTTTATCACAAATACAGACAAACATCTCAATACATATTATTGATGTCATTGACGTGATGAGTGATGGACATTATGTGTATAGAGTTATTAGCACTGTTATGGAGATGGGTGATAATTGATTACAAGTCTGACATGAATTATCTCACGAATTAAAGTAGAACGAAGACTTGTAAAACAAGTTATTTGGAATGACAAAGAGAATTGAGT
Source organism: Dactylorhiza incarnata (assembly GCA_033032865.1). NCBI lineage: Eukaryota > Viridiplantae > Streptophyta > Magnoliopsida > Asparagales > Orchidaceae > Dactylorhiza > Dactylorhiza incarnata. The sequence goes on from JAWHQI010000067.1 coordinate 3,596,314, forward strand.
TATTGAGCTCACTAGATTCTCATATTGTTCCTGCCCTAGTTGATAAGTGAATGCCAATATCATATATGGGCCTAGTAGTTGTATCGTTTTACAATGTGCAATTTATTAATTTCTCAAGTCAGCAGTCATTCACATTTCTTTCATTGCATTCAACACCTCCAACATTTAGAAGGGCAATCTACATTGGATTTGTAGATGTCAATCATTTCGTTCTATTAAAAATGTGTGAAGATTGTCCGCTACCATGGGTGTTCGAGATACCATGACGAGATGGCAGAGCAGTGAGATATTTCTTATGTAACAAATATTCATGATTGATGAAAGCTTTGTATATTTAATATAATTGAAATTTGTTATATGTATGTGCATATGTTATCTACTTTTTTGTTATCAAATTTTTTGTAGGTTGCAGCTATACGCACACTTCATTGTTATTTTTGGATTCTATGAGCATCAAAAATCAATCCATCGTACAAAAAATTTGTAAGATTTTCACTTGTTTGTATATCTAATTCGACTATAATGATGATTGGAAGCAAATCAATTTTACACAATTGATTGTCTTTGTTTATTATTTCATGTAGGTTGATGATCATTTTGAGACAACGAGTCGTCAATGTTATTTATTACTCGTTATTACTTACTGATATTTTGTAATTTGCTATGATTTTATAGCATTACTCGTTAATCTAGATTTTCATTGTTATGGTTTTATAGCATTGATAATGTAGGTTTTCATTGTTAATCTAGGTTTCTATTGTTAATGGATTTGCACAATAATCACAATCATTGTATATGCTTTTATTGTTAATGTAGATTTTCATTTGTTTTAGGTTTTCATTCTTAATTTTACTTATGTTTTCTCTCGATTGAAATGAGTGGTGAAGAGTAAAAGTTGTTGACATATGAATTTTGTTTTCTCAAAATACAATAGTAGATGTTGGTTCACACTTTATAACACATTTGAGTTTTCCTAGTAAGAAAGAATTGATAGAATGGGCAGAAAATATTGGTAAAAGCTTGGAATTTGTTGTCATCATTTTAAGAACCGACAAACTTGGAAAAAGAGTGAAACTTAGAGTAACTCTTAGTTATGGTAGATATGGAATTGCGCGGAAGAGTCAATATCCCAAAAATTTCACTAAGAATAACATAAAGAAATCAAGTTCTAAGAAGTGTGATTGCAATGTTTCTTTTAGAAAGCATATAGAAGACTTACATGAATGAAAACCTGATGTAATATGTGGGATTCATAATCATGTGATGGTTCACTTAGAAGCACATTCATATGCGGGAAGATTAAACATAAGTGAGTAGAAAATAGTTGAAGATATGTGCAATGCAGGAGTTAAATCTCGTAAAATATTTACGATATTAAAAAAAAAAATTCATTAAACACTAAAAGTATAAGGACTATTTACAATTAAAAAGCAAAGATCTTTAGAGCTGAAATGGCCGGAGGCACTCCAATTCACTTTGTGCACAAGTATATTAACGAATATGGATATACAAGTTTCAATGTATTGAGTGAAAGTACTTATCAACTAAAAAAATTGTATTTTGATCATCCAACATCAGTCACATTAAGCAATAAGTCCTCATACACTTTTTTGATGGATTGCACATATAAGACAAACTGTTTTCGACTACCATTATTTTGCATTGTTGGTATTACCTATACGAATCAGACATTTTTCTGTAGTTTTGCATTCTTGCAAGATGAAACAAAGACAAGTTATAGATGGGCATTGGACTACTTTATCGCAAATACCGACAAACATCTCAATACATATTATTGATGTCATTGGCGTGATGAGTGATGAACATTATGGGTATAAAGTTATTAGCATTGTTATGGAGATGAGTGATAGTTGGTTACAATTAAGTCTAACATGAATTATCTCAAGAATTAAAGTAAAACGAAAACTTGTACAACAAGTTATTTGGAATGAAAAGAGAATTGAGTTATTGAGCTCACTAGATTCTCATATTGTTCCTGCCCCAGTTGATAAGTGAATGTCAATGTCAGATATGGGCCTAGTAGTTGCATCATTTTACAACATGCAATTTATTAATTTCTCAAGTTAGCAGTCATTCATATTTCTTCCATTGCATTCAACACCTCCAACATTTAGAAGGACAATCTTCATTGGATTTGTAGATGTCAATCATTTCGTTCTACTAAAAATGTGTGAAGATTGTCCGCTACCATGGGTGTTTCCAGTATGGTCGAGATACCATGACCCGATGGTAGAGCAGTGAGATATTCCTTATGTAACAAATATTCATGATTGATGAAAGCTGTGTATATTTAATATAATTGAAATTTGTTATATGTATGTGCATATGTTATCTAATTTTTTGTTATCAATTTTTTTGTAGGCTGCATTTATACGCACAATTCATTGTTATTTTTGGATTCTATGAGCATCAAAAATCAATCCATCGTACACAAAATTTGTAAGATTTTCAATGGTTTGTATATCTAATTCGACTATAATGATGATTGGAAGCAAATCAATTTCACACAATTGATTTTAGTCTTTGTTTATTATTTCATGTAGGTTGGTGATCATTTTGGGACAACGAGTCGTCAATGTTATTTATTACTCGTTATTACTTACTGAAATTTTGTAATTTGCTTAAACATTTAATTTTTGAACGCTCCTAATTTTAACTTTATACCTCAATTCCACAAATTTTTTACTATAATGTCAACGAACTTTCTACGTACATAAGGAAAAACAAACATATTTTATTTTTAAAAGTGGGTTGCAAATATCGTGTGGGACTGCAAATATTGTAAGGCTGCAACTATCTGTTTGGGCTGTCAAATATAATTACCCAAAAAAATTATTTGTTGATTTATTTAATACAATATTTAAATAAACAAATGTGCATATCAAATTTTGTATTTGTACTTAATCCAGAAAAATATATTTAATAATCTGTTTATATTCTTGTTAAATAAAATAATCATATATTATCCATTTATAAATTGCTGAATATTTTGATTTATTTGCGGTTGCTGGATATTCTATTATTTTAAAATTGTTAAGTTATAAATGTTGTTTTTATCACAAGATCTCGAAGGATCCCTCTCCTCTTTTGTACAAATTATAATAAAATTATTATCGGGATGGTCACCCCGTATTAAATTAAATCAAACTCATTTAATGATCTAATCATATATCATCATTAAATGAACACCTTCTACTTGAAATATGCATTTATAAATGGTTTATATTTGTTAAACATTCTAGCCTCTAATTATGATTGTTGCTAGTCGAGCGACGCTCTTATAGACCGGTCGAATTGAATCGTCTCCACTCGATAGTGAGTCGAGCGCGCAAACAGTCACAGAGAAGACTAACAGCCGTCAAGGAGACTTTTAACATGCCTGAAAAAAGTGGAAAATCACGGGGTCCGATCGGTGCAGGCAAATTGCACTATTTCACTGAGGGTTATGAGTAGTGGAATGCTCGAGGGTGGCAGGTCACCGCTCATTGCAGAGGGTGTACAGAGGAACGAGAATGAAAAAATCTTCAAGTCCCGAAGAACGAGTCTTCAAAGGGGAGGGGGATCTTCAAGGGCTGAAGGACATCTTCGAAGGGAAAGGAGATCTTCGAAGGGGAAGGAGATATTCGAGTCCCGAAGGAGATCTTCGAAGGATTCTTCGAACGCGGAAGGAGAACTATGAAGGATCTTCAAAGAAGTTCTCTCTGGCGCTGAAGGCAAGGTCCCTTCAAATGAGGGATCTGGGCTCCTTTTATTGCTTTTGACAAGGGCGGCTTGGTAATTGCGCCAATGTAACCACCATAACTACCCGACAGGCGAATTAGATTGCACGATCTAGAGCACACAGATCGTTATTTTTGCCGATATGACGGTTTTGCCCACGGGCGGATACACGTGAAGACACGGTCGGGCAAGTGCCCGACTGTGTATTTCGCGAACCTGTTAGGGCAGGAGCGGCAGAAGGCGATTCGCGATTTTCCTCCTTCTTCTTCTTCTTCTTTCTGATTTTAGGGCTGATTTCTTCTTCTTCAGATTTCAACACTAACTGGAGTGTTCTCAAGAAAGTGGAGTGTTCTCAACACTAACTGGAGTGATAATCAACACTAACTGGAGTGTTCTCAAGAAAGTACGCATTGAAGTTCAAGCTTACGGCAAGGACGCAATGTCCATTCTTCTTCCTCACTTAGATCTAGGTAGGATATAAATTATATAGAGATAGATATAGATTTAGGTTTGTGATTTAATCCAGTTTGGTATAGATTTAGGTAGGATATAATTTAACACCTATTTTTAAACACGTATCTCAGTATATCTAAGTTGTGTGGGCAAGGATATGATGGCACTAGTAATATGAAATGCGAGTTCAGAGGGCTAAAAGCTTTGATTTTGAATGAAAATGGTTGTGTTTTTTATGTTCATTGTTTTGCACATCAACTGCAATTGGTGCTAGTAGCTGTTGTAGAAGGAAATTCAGATATTGCCGAGCTTTTCACAGTTATTAAACAGGTTTTGAATGTTGTTGGTGGCTCTTGTAAACGACGCGACTCTCTTCGAACGTTGGAAGTTGATCGAGTTGCTAGAGATCTTTGTTGCGGTGAGTTGGAAAGTGGTCAAGGGTTGAATCAACCCTCGTATGTTTTCGTCAATTGTTGATGTACTGGAGATTGTCGTAGTTGATGGGGAAGATGGAAATCAAAGAGGCATGACAAGCGCACTATTACAAATTATCTTGACTTTTAAATTTGTATTTGTGCTTCATTTGATGAAAAACATTTTGGCAAAAACTAACGAGTTATCACAAGTGTTGCAAAAAAAGGATCAAGATATTGTCAACGCAATGCATTTTGTAAAGTTGTCCAAATCTCTACTATTAAATATGAGAAATGATGAGGTTGAGTGACAATCGTTTATGGTTGAAGTCTCTAAATTTTGTTGTAAACATGACATAGAAGTTCCAAATATGAATGAGAAGTTTGTTCAACCAGGTAGATCAAGACGCAACACACATGAAATTACCAATTTATATTTTTTCAGGATTTAAAATTTTAATGCAGTGTTGGATTGGATGCTAAATGAGCTAAATGACCGTTTTGATGAAGTCAACACAGAATTGCTGATGTGTGTTGCTTGTCTGGACCCAAGGAATCAATTTGTTGCTTATGATAAACAAAAACTAATTCATCTTGCTGAATTATACCCATATGATTTTACTCCAATAGAGTTGCAGCTACTTGAAGGACAACTTGACATGTATATTTTTGACATGCGATCTGCATTGCCGGACATATTTTCAGAAATTAAGGAAATCAGTGGATTTCTTCAAAAATTAGTGGAATTAAAAAGAGAAGATAATTACCGGCTAGTTTTTAGATTGTTAAAGTTAGCTTGCCTCCTACCTGTTGCAACAGCTTGCGTTGAAAGAACATTTTCTGCAATGAAGATAATAAAGAATCGTCTGCGAAACAGAATGGGAGATGATGGATGAATGATTGTTTGGTGATGTATATTGAAAAAGACGTTGCAGATACAATTACAAATGAAGAAATTATTTCACGTTTTCAGAGTATGTGTCAACGTAAAGCATCATGTTGATCTGTAAGTTTTTATAATGTTTTGTTTTGAATTTTCATGTAATTGCATTTTATTGTAATATTGTGTTGAATATTTTCCTTACATAAATATCCCTGCAAAAAAAATTTCGGGGGCGCTGCCCCCGAACCCCCGCTCGGGGGCCCTGCCCCCCCAACCCCCCGATCGACAATACTTACATTGTGCCCGTGCGACTTTAAAATCCTAGTTCCGCCACTGGTTTGCCCCCCCGGGCAATTCAGGCAATTTAGGCAGGACTGGTAGCGGCGATGACAAACAACGAATGAGTCTTGCAATCTTTGTGGACATGAGAAGCAAAGAAGGTTAACTATGCGAGAGCGGAGGCCTTGTGAGTGTGCCATGAGCGCGCAGTGAGCGCGGTGGCCTTGTGAGCGTGTAGTGAGCGCGGAGGCCTTGTCAGCGCATCGTGAGCGCGGAGGCCTTGTCAGCACGTTGTGAGCGCTGAGGCATTGTGAGCACGCCATCAGTGCGGAGGCCTTGTGAGCGGGTCATGAGCGCGGAGGCCTTGTGAGCGGGTCGTGAGCGTGGAGGCCTTGTGAGCGGGTCGTGAGCATGAAGGCCTTGTGAGCGCGTCGTGAGCGCAGAGGCCTTGTGAGGGCGTTGTGAGCGCGGAGGCCTTGTGAGCGCATCGTGAGCGCGGAGGCCTTGTGAGGGCGTCGTGAGCGCGGAGGCCTTGTGAGCGCGTCGTGAGCGCGGAGGCATAGTGAGCGCCTCGTGAGTGCGGAGGCCTTGCGAGCGCATCGTGAGCGGAAAGGCCTTGTGAGCGCGCTGTGAGTGCGAAGGCCTTGTGAGCACGTCGTGAGTGCGGAGGCCTTATGAGCGTGTCGTGAGAGGAAAGGCCTTGTGAGCGCATCGTGAGTGCGGAGGCCTTGTGAGCGCATCGTGAGTGCAGAGGCCTTGTGAGCGCGTCGTGAGTGCGGAGGCCTTGTGAGCGCGTCATGAGTGCGGAGGCCTTGTGAGTGCACGATGAGCGCGGGAGTTTTCGCGCCAGGGGGTCGTGCAACTTGAGAGGCAACATCGAGATGACCGGGGTGGTGTAGCGAAAGTACGTGCTGGGCTACGCAGCTAAGGGGCGGCCGGGCGGGGCCGAGTGCCAAAAGGGAGGTGCGCGGCTGGGACCAAACGCAAAGAGGCGCGCGGACGGGGTAGACGCACTCTAACAGTGTGGCCGGCCTTGGGCGGCCGCACTCCGACAGCGCGGCCGACCGACCCCGGGCGGTCGGGGGCGTGCATCCGTGCGCGCATTCCCCCGGTTGTTGTGGGAGGTGTTTTAGTGGTTTCCTCCACTAGGTAGCTCCCTCTTCCTCCATTATGGGCACTGAGTGGCTCCCACCTCCTATATAATGGGCACTCCTCGTAATGGAGAGATTTCTCTTATCTGCGGCCCATATCCTCCTATAAGTAAAGGGGGTACCCATCAATGATCAAATAGAATATGGAAAAAATATATTCTATAAATGGTTTGTATCATTGCCAAAAAAAAATTGTGATTGCAATTTAAAATTTTTTAATGATACATCCATGTTACCGCTCTTATCATTTTTTTTGCGCTTCATAATGACCCGTAGAGAAAGTTGTAGATTTGATCATTCTTTCAACTTGTATTGTTTGAGAAGCAATCTAATCCATTATTGCCCACTAGTCAGCTCGGCGAAGGGAGCTTGCAACATCCTAGGGGTAGAATCTCTCGCTTCTCACAATATCTAAGGTATTACTCATTTTGCAACTCATCTCGTACTGAGTAGAACAACATTGTTGTCTTCTTGTTTGGTCTTTGCGTGCTTCCAAAGAGGTCTCTCATCATATAATTACTTCCACCGGAGCATGCTTAACTGTGTAGATCCAAACACAACTTCCCTACTTGTTCTAAAGAGACACCTCTGATATTTGCGGGTCCAAAACTTTTCCTTTAACTCTCAAGTAAAACTCAATCCATTCATGCACCACGTTTCAATTGTAGGTCTTGCATCCTATGAGCCTACCTATTGTTTCCTTTCTTCAAACTTCATTGCTCAAAAGGCACTCTTTATCTTCATTGGACTGTGCTCATCGAATTCAGGATATTATAAGCTCACTAACTTCCTATCGAATCATCCTCAAACAACACACTATACTATAAAAAGTGTAGCTATGATACCATTTGTAACAACTCAACATACAATATAAGAGGTATTGTCCATTTCAAGTTCAACCACTACAAGAAAATAATCTTTTAATGACGAAAATTTCCGTCACTAAATGTTAAATTTTGGTCACTAATGACATTTAGTGACCAAATTTATTCCATCACAAAGGCGTCACAAAAACTCTTTTCCTAAATATCTTTAGTGACCCAAAAAAATTTAGTCACTAAATGTCCATTTTTGTGAACAAATTAATTTGGTTACTAAAAGATATTCAGTGACCAAATTAATTTGTTTACTAAGAGAAGTTTCGGTGGCTAAATTAATCTGGCCGGTCACTAAAATAAGTTTTAACGACCAAATTAATTTGGTCACTAAGGAATGTTTCAGTGACCAAAATAATTTGGTCACTAAGGTAAGTTTCAGTGACCAAATTAATTCGATCACTAGGAGAAGTTTTAGTGACCAAATTAGTTTGGTCACTAAAATTATGTCTTTTTAGTGATGAAATATTTAGTAATAAATAAATGTTGTTCAATTCCTCTCAAAATATCATAGACTTATTTCATTTTATATTACTTACAATTCAATATTAATCATTCAAACACAAGAATAAATAAATTACTCATCATAGAGAAAAATTTGGCCAACATATATTATTTTATTAATTAAGAAAAAATTGGGTGAGAGATAGCCCAAACCCCTCATACAAATAATAGAGCTATCATCTTTTATTAAACTCAATACAAATTTCTATAGAGCACATGATCCTTCTTCTTGACAATTGAAAATATCACATCACTTAAAGCTGACAAGCTCCTGTTGATCGCCTGAAGCTAAAAAAATGAATATAATAAAACTAATTCAGCAACAGCTAAAATGAAAAAGGCACAGAAATTTTTTTCTATCATGAAGAAGAATAATCATGTTACCATGTGATAGCCAACACCTCCGTACAAAAGAGTCCGAGGAGAAGATTTACTAGCTTCAAGAGCATTGCTATCAACATTTTGATATGGTGCAGAATCCAAGTTGTTTTCTTTAGTAGAGTTTGATGACAACTTAGGGAGGATTTGCATGGAATTACCTGAAGTGTTCCGGATTATCTCATTATTATCTAAAGCGTCTTGAGAAAAAGAGGCATTCGAACTTGTAAGCTCTTCACTATGATTGTTTTGAAAGGAGTCATCAACTAAGGACTTCTCATGGAAACAAAAAGATGAAACAAGTGCCTGAACTTTTTTTAATTCGAGAATTCCAAAGATAGAAATGAAAAAAACTAATTGACATTTCAAATACTAAATGAGAATTAATAACCATAATTAACTTATCAAGAGGCTAGAAGAGTCGATCATTACAAGTTAATTTCATATGTAACCAGTAATAAAAGTATACCAGACCAGCATTTATCAACACGGGCGCAATGTTCAAAAAGGTGTTTGCTAAGTATTGTATACGTTCAGGCATGCATTCAACTGGCACAAACTGCTACCTTTCTCAAGGCCTCGCCACAATATAACTCATGGAAGCTGGATAATGCAATTCAGATGAGCATGGAATCCATTGTCAAAGTGGTTCCACTAAAAGTTGGTTGATACCATGCTCCTACAGCAGGTTCATCAATCTGGAAGAGCATTGTTACCTATACGCTTCCGTGGAGAACCGACATGACTAGGGAAGCACAGAGAGAAAGTTTCTCTGAGTAATTGCTAAAGTTGTGGTATTTTCTTTATAACAGGGGAGCTGACAACATGAAGAGAAAGCATATACGAATTAGAAATAATGCTACCAGTATTAAGCATTGCATATACTTCCTAGTGAAATAAGTTTGAGCAGCTGATTCCTATCCAGTCATCGCAAGGATCATTTCCAATCCAGTTGGATGGTTTATTCTGCCATTGATTTGCAACAACATTGAGGAAGAGACATCGACCTTCAGTGCCCAAGTTCTTTAGTGAACTTTGAAAGATATCCATCCCAGCACAAACAAGAAAAAAATCCATGGGAGGGTTTTGAGTCATCGGTTGAGCGGATCTAGACTAATTAGACCTGCTCAGAAGCTGTTGAATAGCCTGCACCACACCAGAAAGCAGAAAATCGAAGAATTAATTATCGCAAAATCAACCAACTTATGCATGTAAACACACCATCAAGTACAAAAATGTATTTTCTTTAGGTTCCCACAAGGCTTCAACTGATAGAGTGATTAAAATCTAAGACGAGCACGAGGTATACCACAAACAACTGTAGAACTTGAAATTGCACCATCCACAGTATGTACATGCACAAAAATTTGGATGATGTCTATGGTTTTTAACATGTATGTGAATCAACAGTTCAGGTTATTTGGTACAGAAGTGTCATATGATCATCATTAAAAACTTAAACGACTTCTCAGGAAAGTATGGTAGAAAAAAGTTGCACAGAAAAAATAAAATAGCAACGGCAGGGTGTAAGATTTACCTGCATGCCTACATATAGCACTATGGAGTTGATCAGTGGCACATTATAACGAGTTTTTGCCAGGCTTGCTTCACTCAGGAAAGCAGCAACCTCTGCTTCAGCTCGGCTAAAAATGCAGATCCCTCCGGTCTCGTCTACATCAAAGAAATAGAGATGCCGAATTAGAGATATAGGCTCCGTTAGGCGCAACGTTTTTGCTCCGGTGAGTTTGGACAAAAACGCCACCTCCATAGAATGTATGTTTGGCGTGACAACGGTTACGCCATGAAAAGAAAAATAGTTTTGAACATAAAAGTGGATTAAGTTTCTTAGGTGAGGGCGGGCATTCATGATCGTCAGTTCATAACCACCACATTCACGGCTGCCGCCGACGTGCCAAACGAAGCCTTAGGATTCATTTGACGCGACTTATTTGCTCTGGTGAGTTTAGTCAAAAATGCCTTTATCATAGTATGTATGTTTGGCATGGCAAAGGTTATGACCACTACCAAGAAAATAAATTAGTTCTAAGCATAAATGCATGGATTTTTGTAGGTGAGGTTTCACGAACGAGGGCTCATGACCGCCGCGTTCACGACCGCCACCACCGCGCCAAACGAAGCCTTAATTGAAAAGAAATAGTACTCCAATGGGAAATGTTGCCTTCATCTATTAATCAAATAAATTAGCCAAAAAGCTTCTAAGAAAACCATGGACAAAACTGTAGTAGATCATAATCGAGATACTAATCAGCCATAAATTCTTATTACATCTAATTAAAATACAAAGCATTTTCATTATGCATCTAAACTGGATTTGTTAGCTACACAATTCAAACAGAAGAGGGAAAAACACCCTCAAAAGAAAAGAGATCCAATCAGAATTAATTTTACTTCAACTTTATTATACTATAAAGTAAGGGAATCTATTATAAAGTAAGGGAATCTATTTATGCTTTTAATAAGTAAGACGCATGGACTAAATTTACATAGAATGTATAAACAGAGCAAGAAAATTTCATTAGAAGGAATGCAACAATCATGAGAAAAAATGGAGCCGAGAAGAAAGAAAATTCTTCAATCCAGCCTACCTTTGAGATGCATCATTGCCGGTCGATCTTCCCATTGAAGCAGACCATGCCACGTTTGAGTCGGTGACCATGTTCCTGAGAGTGGTATTTCTCGAAGCATCCGGAGGCCCATCAAAGTGGAATCAACTCTCCGTTTTCCCTAGGCGGGTATAAATAGGCAAACCTTAAGAGTGTCTACGGGTATCAGGTAACCGTGGAAACAACTCTCCGTTGTCCAAATATACATTAACAATCTCCTCCTATATTTGTGACAAATAACGTACACATTTCGAAGTGCAGAAAGTAGTGAGTAACATAAAAAGAGTTTTCGACTTAACATAATATCATAAGAGTTAGCACATTAAACAACAACATGAGTTTACACATAGTAAAACAAAACATCCAGAAATAAAGTGCTACTCATCAATATAAGTCTACAAAACATAAAGACAAGGATAAAAACATATGACAATTCTACTCGTCTAGTAGAACATCAACATCCATATCAAAAACTACTTTCTCTCCTCCATGTCCACCAGTGCCTGCAAGGAATTTCATGAGTTAGACTCTATGAATTCATAAAACATATGCAGTGGCATTTTAAAGTAAACTAGCTCTACCTGAGTGAGCTTAGTACTTATAACAGTAGTGGAGTAACACTGTCAGCATCTCTATCTGGTCTTGCAGGAACCATTCTAGTGTTGATTTTGTAAATCAACCGTTGTTATCTTACTCATTAGTGATCACTATGTACCTCATCATCAAATGTGGAATGATTTGGCATAACAACGTTTGCAACATTATCAGGTGTGGAATAATGTGCTATGACCATTAATGTTAGATTAACCGACTACAATGACTTTCAATTCCCAGTTGAATAAATTTCAAATCAACTTACAATAAGAAAGATGTTTAGTTATCAAATGTAGAATAACAAGCATCTAACCATCTTGGGTTTTCATCAAGAAATTATTTGGGGTTTTCAGTCTGTTATTAGATGCTTGAATGTTGCGACTATATAAGTTCTCACTATCAAAACATAAGCAACGGAGGAAAGTTTCATATTTCTATGAACTTTAGTCTCATCTCCCCCGATGTTTTTAGTGTGAGAGCTCTATCCAGGCCTTTGGTCAAGGCATCTACAACATTGTATTTTAATCTCATATCAATCAGGGTCATAATCCCTTGACTTGTGAGTGAGGTCAACCAAGATTGTTTCAGCCTTAGTTGCCTTCTTTTGCCATTGAACAAAGTGTTCGTAGCAATCGTTTTAGTAGCCTGATTATCACAGTAAACTGCAACAGAACTCATTTTCAGGCTCGACAGGGGAATGCCCATCACCAAATCTCTTAACCACTCTACTTCTTCTCCTGCTGCAGCAAGAGCGTAGAGTTCAGATTCCATAGAAGAGAGAGCAATACATGATTGCCTCTTGGACTTCCAGGCTATAACTGCTCCTCCTAGTGTGAATACGAACCCACTAGTGGACTTGCTGTCGTTTAATTCTGAGCACCATGATGCGTCAGAATATCCTTCAAGCACTGAAGGATGACCAGAGTAGAATACAACATACTATTGGGTGTGCTTTAAGTACCTCATTAGCCTATCTAAGGCGTTCTAGTGGTCTTGGTCAGGATTACTAGTGAATCTGCATAACATGCCGACCGTAAAGGCTATGTTAGGTCTAGTGCAGACCATATCATACATGAGACTACCAAGCAGTTTAGAGTAATCTAACTGTCTAACTATAGCTCCTTCATTGGGCTTTAGGCGGTTAGTGTAGTCATATGGAGTCTCAAATGCTCTACCGTCACTATATCCCCACGTGTCCAACATGGACTTTATGTAGTGGCTTTGACTTAGGGAGATGCCATTCTTCCCAAAGCTTACTTACATGCCTAGTATAGTGTTAGCTACACCTAGGTCTTTAATGCTAAATTCTTTTATTAGATCGGACTTAACGTCATCCACTTCGGATTGGTCAGATCTTGGAATGAGCATATCATCTACATACAAGCAAATTATGACGACTTTATCTGATCTATGACGTATGTAAAGACATTTATCCAAAAGACTCGACATGAATCCCATGTTCTTTACACTATAATCAAATTTCTCATGCTGTAGTTTAGGTGCTTGTTTTAGTCCGTATAAAGACTTTAGTAGTTTACAGACCTTCATTTCGTGACCTTCTACAATGAAACCTTCAGGTTGACTCATGTAGATCTCTTCAATCAGATCTCCGTTCAAAAACGCAGTCTTAACATCCATTTGATGAACAATAAAGTTCTCAATAGATGTAATAGCAAGGACCCTAATGGTTGCTAAGTGACACACGGGTGAGTAGACATCAAAGTAATCTACTCCGCTTACTTGTGTGAAACCTTTAGCCACCAGGCGTGTTTTATACTTAGCTATTCTACCATCAAGATTTAGTTTCTTCTTCAAAATCCACTTACACCCTACGATTTTAGCCCCTTTTAGCTTATCAACCAACATCCAGGTGTTATTCTGAAGTAGAGAATTCATCTTTTCATCAATTGCTTCTTTCCAGAGTAGGGAATCCCTGGATCTCATTACTTCCTTATAGGTGGATGGATCAACCTCAATGTGGTAAGTCATAAAGTCACTACCGAAGGTTCTGGGAGTTCGATCTCTAACAGAAGTTCTCCTAGACTCTAGGCCAGAGTTGTCTACAGGAACGAAATAGGAAGTTCTCGGTACTGATCCGGGATCTATTTCAGTAATAGTTACTTGCATACCTGGGAGAGACATGTTCTTATCCTTAAGGAACTTATCTTCAAAGAGCACTGCATCCCTAGATTCTATAACGACATTATTAGAAATATCTAAGAATCTATCTGCAGCACTATCTTCAGCACAACCTAAGTAAACACATGTATTGGTCCTAGGTCTAATCTTAGACCGTCTAGGGTCAGGAACCCTGACATAGGCTATACAGCCCCAGGTCTTAAGTCTAGTAAAAGACGAGGGTCTCTTAAACCAAAGCTCATAGGGTGTAACCTCTAACTTAGCATGAAAAACTTTATTTAAAATGTGATTTGCAGTTAAGACTGCTTCTCCCCAATAAGTAGAAGACATGCCTGCAATCAAGAGCATAGAGTTTAGCATTTCTGTTAACGTCCAATTTTTATGCTCAGCTATGCCATTAGACTGGGGTGAGTAAGGAGCAGTGGTTTCTGCAATGATTCCATGTTGGGAAAGGAAACATTTGAACTCACTGGACATATATTCTCCTCCTCTATCACTTCTAAATCTCTTGATTTCCATGTCAAATTGGTTTTCTACCCTGGTTTTGAAAATACAGAATTTTTCAAACGCTTCATCTTTAGATTTTAGGAGATAAATGTGACAAAACCTAGAACAGTCATCTATAAAGGTGATCAAATACTTCCTGCCTCCTCTAGTGACAAAACTTTTGAAATCACAGATGTCGAAATGTATTAGTTCTAAGGGTGTTGTGCTCCTAGTAACCGCACTAAAAGGTTTCCTAGTGATCTTAGTCTGAGCACACACTTCACATTTATCAGATTTTTTTATAGTGTCTAAAGCTATCTGATGAGTTTTAGCAATTTGGAACATTTTCCTATAGTTTACGTGTCCTAGTCTCTCATGTAGAGTCTTATGGCTAACTAAGTTTGTTTGAACTTGTTGAACTATTTCGTTTGCTAGACTTAGTCTGTACATCCTATTTTGGACAAAGGCACATCCAAAATAGTGAGTTAACTGACAGTGTTACTCTACCGCTACATAAAGTAAAAGACATACCAACATCACAAAGTAAGCTAATAGACACTAAGTTAGCAGCTAGTGAAGGAATAAACTTAACATTCTTTAAAGTTAAATTTTTACCTGAGGAGAGCAGTAGCATCGCATTCCCCACCTTCAGAACATCAGCTGTCACACCATTTGCAACGGTCACCGATTCTCTCGCATCAGTGAGTCCTGTCATCAGAGTAGAGTTATTGTAAACGTGACACGTTGCCCCCGAGTCAAGGTGCCACTCTGTACTGGCCTTATCGTTTCTAACCATGGCGACAAAGTTGGATGGCTCAGTGAGACTAACCATATTAGCTTGGTTGCCTTCTTGTGGTGTTTTGCCCCTTTCCTTGCGAGGAAGCCTGCAATCAGATGCACTGTGTCCCCACTTATTGCAGTTAAAACACTTCCCCTTAAACTTTTTAATGTGTTTACTGGGGCCTGCAACCTGGGATCTACTAGGGTTGGATTTCATCTTCCTAGGGTTCGACATGCGTTTAGAGCTTGTAATCATGTTAGCAGCAGCCTTCTGCTTGCTAACAACTTCTAAGGCGTATCGAATCCTATTTTCGTCCTCAATGCGCATAAAACGCTAGAGTTCGTTTAGACCCACCTGCATCTTCTTGCGATACATTTCAGTTTTGAAATTGTACCACGTGGAAGGCAATTTAAACATAATTGTGCCAACAACAAAACTATCTGGCAACGATATATTCTCACTATGCAAAGAATCTACTAAATTTTCAAATTTAGTTACCCGAGGGAGAATGGCTTTCTCCTCATTGAAGGTGAAGGAGTGGAACTTGTCCACCAGGTGCGCCTTGGACAGATCCTCTTCTTGCCTGAAATGCTCCTGTAGTGCGTCCCCGATCTCCTTAGCTGACTTCATCTTCATGTACGTCTTTGCCAGACTGGAGGACAGACAGTTCAACAGGTAGTTGCGATAGAAGTCTTCATTAGAAACCCACTGAGCTTCGTCATCAGTCCCGACGACCCCAGCACGATCAGTCTGAACTGTATAAAACACATTCAGGTACTTCATCCCGAACTGAGTATTCAACTTCCTGTCGTTGAACTCAGTCAACATGAACTTCTCCAGCTTGATCATCAGAACGGGGGACGAAAAGTTGTTCCCCTTCATCATTGTGGGCCTGGTAGACGAGAACAGGCCACCAAACAGGGGAATAGAAACTCTGTCGCTAGGGCCTATGGTAGCCAGGGCGGTAGCCTGGGTGGTAGCAAGTTCAGCCGCTAGCGCCAGGAGCTAACAGATAGCGTTGGCGGTAGCGCTTAGGGCTGCACACTTTGATCGGAGACAGCGGCGGTGGGAGAGATCTGGACCGAGAGGGATTTGGACTTGAGCAGTGGTGGCGGCTTCTGGATCCGGTCGGATGGAGGCTGCGACTACAGGAGAGGGAGGCCTGGACTTCGTGCGATAGGTCGTAGTGAGCCCTAACGGCAGCAGCGAACTCACGTGAGCGGGGCTCCTTGTCAACAACGGCGGTCAGCAACGTGGGAGAGGGAATCGATGATCGACCGGCGAGACGGAATGGGCCCAGCGGGAGCACTCACGATTAGGGGATCGACGATCCTTGTGATCGATCGACGAGAGGAACGAAGGCAAAAAACTCCCCTGATTTCTTCCAGTCGAGCGGCCATTTCATGCGATCGAGCGGCAGCAGCCACCAGCAGCGACCGGCGGAACCCTTCCTCAACAGTAGCGGCAAAGCGTACGGGATCGGGGACGACAACCTTGCGATCGATCGACGGCTTGGACGGAAGCAAGAAATCGCGATTCTTCCTCTACAGCAGCGACAGATCTCCTTCACAGACAGGCGAATGGGGAAGAGCGAGCAAACCCTAAGGGGGATACTTCGATATTGAGAGTGGTATTGCTCGAAGCATCCCGAGGCCCATCAAAGTGGAATCAACTCACTGTTGCCCCTAGGCGGGTATAAATAGGCAAACCCTAGGAGTGTCTACGGGTATCAGGTATCCATGTACTCAGCTGACCCGTTAAGCCTCCGAACATGTTATATGTCCAAATATACATTAACAGTTCCCACATACTTCCAACGAGCTGGGCGCCCAGGTCGCTGAAAATCAGCGAGCTGGGCGCCCAGGTCGCTGAAAATCAGTGACCTGGGCGCCCAGGTCGCTGAAAATCAGCGAGCTGGGCGCCCAGGTCGCTGAAAATCAGCGACCTGGGCGCCCAGCTCGCTGAAAATCAGCGACCTGGGCGCCCAGCTCGCTGAAAATCAGCGACCTGGGCGCCTTGAGGTTCAGATTGCCATGGCAATTATAATATTGCATTGAAATCAAAAGCATACATCAGATCATGCATATCACCATGCTCTGAAATTTCTTCTTCAACTTCTCTGAATGCGTCATCATCACTCTCACTAATTGGGTTAATGTAATGATCCTCTCCATGACTTGACCACCATTTATAGGTCTTTACAATTCCATTTAGAATAAGATGCACAAAGACAATCTCTCGAGTGTGGAAATGGTTATTTCCACAATTATAACAAGGGCGACAGATAGTATTCCCTCTACTAGAATGAGTAAAAGCAAAATCAAGAAAAGAATTCACTCCATTGATGTAAGCGGGTTGTCGTCGATCACCGATATCCATCCACCTTTTATCCATTGCACTACATATAAATAAATTAAAAAAATTTACATTAACATAAAGTTAATATTGAGGATTTCCCCAAAATTATTGAAGGAAAGCATGAAAATGGATGTTATTTAAAACTTTTTTACTTGACAACTTTCAACCTAACGTTTATGTGTTATAGCTAAAATGAATGACCACCAACACTTAAGCACAACTACACATCCAACCGATAAATTGAAAATTCTACGATTTTTCAATTATGATAGTATAGGAATTATGAACTCGGATAAGAAAAAAGAAAAATTTAGGAGAGGCCCACAAACAAGAATAATGAAACACATTAACACCCTTCAAAACATCCATGGACATTATCAATATACAAACTCTTTGGAAGAAAACAAGAGAAAAGAAAGTCTAATGACGATTGTATTGCTTGTATGGGATGTCTTTATTTAATATAAGAGCTTGCAAGTGAGTTAAATTTCAAACAATATTTGATTTTCACTATCAAATTTTGAGCAAATATTTTTTCTCTTAAGTGACAAGAAAATTTATTAACTAATGTTAGAACGAGTATGAGTTTTTTTTTATTACATCAGTAGGTGACCAATGCTAATATTTGTATACAAGGAGAGTAAAGTGCCATATTGGTAGAATGCGATCGGGGGGATTGAAAAGAATATAAATATACATAACCTTATCATGTAAAGCTTCAGGATGAATCATATCGAAAATTTCTTGGATGACAATGTTTCTTCGAGATTGATGAGTCTAATTTCTTTGCGTATGATTTGGAGGATGCAATCTTGAAGTATTTTTTTTACCTGCAACATTCTTTTATTGGGTTTTGGGTAATTGACATCACTACTTAGTTGATTATAGATGCATCCAAGTTACTTATATAAGTTTGCTATTTCAGATAATTTAGGGTTTAGGATTATAATCTAGCATGAAATATATATTTAGCTGACATCCATCATTGCAACAAACATGTTTTTTTGTACCAAAGTAAATTATTAGTATTTAAATAATTATGTAATGCTTATGATAACTGAAAATGGTTACGTTGAATTCTGGATAAAAATAACTTAGCTAAGAAAATGAAAAAAAAATTAGTGACACTTTCAATCAGTATACTGAAACAGAAGAAAGGGTGTGTGGTCGCTAGCAGTATATGTATTCATAGTCCTATTTCTGTTGTTGATATTGGTTTCCTAACATTAAGTTGTCTTCATCCTCAGTGAAGTTTGGTTTATTGGGCGACTAACAGTTCATTGACTCTAGTACAGGTGGCTGGACTGTATTTGTTAAATGCATTATCTTTATGACCATCTTATCTGGGATATGATTTTTTTGGATTTCACTTTTTTTTGTTTTATTTTTTAAATGAAAGGTTGATCTATCATCTTTGCTATCTAATTTTGTAAGAAATATCTTGAATTTGTGTTGAAACCAATATGGAGCTAGAAATTGGATAGATTGTTGTAGTTTGTTTAGGTCATACATCCAAATACTTATTTATGCAAACAAACTTAGATACTCACATTACTAGATACATTTTATACACATTCTTGCATACACAGGCACATGGACAAACATAGTTACCATTTTCCTCCCTTCAGATTTAGCTAACTAGTATATAGTCCCCCTGTTGGAAAAAATATCAATTACTTCCCTATGTCATTATTTTCATCCAAGATTTCATTAATTTATAGTTAAAATAAATTGTTATCCCCATAAAATTTTGGAGGCACTTGAAACCATTTTCCGTTCGCTCATAAAACAACTAATGCACTTAATCACTACCCCACATTTGCTATGTTGAATCTAACAGAAAAAATGAATAAATTATTGCCCCTCAAACTTCATGTATTGATCCCAAAGCAAGTTTGTAAATCTTTCACCCTCTACCTTCTTGCTGTTATAAAATCTTGAAAAACACGCAGAGCTTGCTGCTGAGATTAAACCTATGACAATTGCATAAATTTTGGTATTCTACCTTTCTGCATTTGCATCTAATTCAAACCATTTTACTTGGGAGTTTGATTTTCTAGAGTTTATCTGTTATTTATTTATTTTGTGTTCAGTCAGTTTAAATCAAGTTATCTGTCGATAAGGTATGTAACTCAGTGTTTATAATTATAATTCTGCATTTGTATCTAATTCAAACCATTTTACTTACGAGTTTGATTTTCTAGAGTTTATCTGTTATAAATTTATTTATTTTGCGTTCAGTTAGTTTAAATCAAGTTATCTAGCGGTAAGGTAGTAACTCAGTGTTTATAATTATAAACAACTGTGCTAAGTATGACAAAATAAAATCTTAATAGGTTCCCTGTTTGTCAAAATCAACTATCGAATGATACCTAAAAATAAGAACTCAAACCCTAGCTTCCACCATTGTCTATTTTGTGCGTTAGACCAAAATATTTTCAAACTTATTTACACTTTACCTACCGCTTATGAGATTTGGAATTTTCTTGAAAGAACTTATGATTCTCCTTCTGTAGGTATGGAACAAACACAAGAATTGGAGAACATATAAGCTTACACAAATATTCAAGAAAGCTCCTCAAATGATGGATCCATAGAATGCTCATCAAGCGGAAAGGATGATGGAAACTCTTGTTTGGAAGAGGAAGATGAAGAAGACAAAGGAACAGTATGTTCAAATATTCCCTCATCCAGTAAGGAAATCAAATTCTCTCATTGTTTGCAATTCTATTTTCACATTACAATTACTACAAATTACAAAGCGCAAAATTGAGAAATTAAAAAATGCTAATTGCAAATTGCGCTTAGAAAATAAAGGTTTAAGAGCAAAAGTTAATAAAGAATCAAATTTTGAGTTATCTAGGTCTACCTATGGCTCCTTAGTTGAAAACATCACACCTTGTGAAGAATATAATGAATTAAAAGAAAACACAAGAAACTTAAAAATGAGTTTATTTTTGTAAAAGAACAAAATGAAAGATTATGTTTAGAAAATTCATCCTTGAAAAATGATTGTGATAATGTCAAGACTATAAAATTGAAATTAAAGAGATGGATGAAACATTTGAGGAAAATAGAAATAACTATCAAAATCATATTGATTCAATTGTTTATACTCTTAAAAATAGCAAAATTGCGTATAATAAAGCTAGACATAATCTTAAGATCAAGAATGATGAATTAAAAAAAAAATTCAACTTGCTTATGAAAATTATGAATAAAAATTCACAATATCAAGTAATATCTAAAAACAAGTTGAATATGAATGTCTTGACTAAACCTAAAAATAGGAGTAAGGAACACAAAGTATTTGTAAATCAAAATCCCAATCACTATTATTTACAAAATCATTCTTCTCCCAACTTAAAAATAGAAGTGCACAAATTTCCTATAAAAATATTTTCAATCATCATTACAATTATACTCTTCAAAATAAAGACAATCATAATGGAAATTTGATGCATAAAAATAATATTAAACCAAGATTTGAATGGAGGCCCAAAGCTAAACATGAAATACTAATTCCACTCAAAAGGACCGATTGATCACTATCTCCCCAAAAGCAAACACGATGTATTTGGGTACCCAAAGGAACCATTCCACTTGGTCCCCTTTGGATACCTAAATCACACATTCATTAATATCCAATCATTTGCATGAAGTAAAAATAATTGAATATGAAATATCATTAACTCTACTTCATGCTTATTTTTTTGTTTTCTTTTACTTTTCTTGAGCCAACATGATAAGGTCACTAAATATATATCTTGAAATATGACTTTTCACACATTAATCCTAAATTCATTAATAAATCAAATTGATTGAATGAAATTGAATAAAAGTCATATCATCTCTCAAGTGACCTATCTATCCTTTTATTTCTAACCTTCTAAATCCATTACCTTTAAATGTCTTATATCATCATTATAAATTAAATGCTAAACGCTTATATGATATTATCAAGACTAATAAAATAATTGTCAAAAAGGGATTTAAAGGAAGACTATGGGGTCTTTGGCTAAATGTATAAAATGCACAAGTGGTTGATTACTTATTTAATATATTTGTGTCATTGTAATAGCCCCTAATATGTTTAATGATAATCATGAAAAATCGGAATTGAAAATTTGAAAAAATCATATGTTTTTAAACAAAAACCAAAATTAAATTTACAAAAATATGCGAGATTTTGACGCAAACTTCAAACGATCACAACTTTTGATCTGCTTGTCCGATTTTCTCCCATAATAACTTTTCGGAATGAGGTCGAGAAGATCTATGCAATGGCAAACCAGCTTTGCTCGTTTGGGTTCATTTCGACCCTCAAAACTGCCAAAACCCAACTCCATTTAGAAGTTATCTCTGTTTTTCCTTTTTCGGCATTTTTGTAAAAGGATTGTACATCACATGATCCTAAGTACCATTCCGATGACCTTAGAATCAACCTTATACTTATTTAAAATAACTCGCAAGATTAAATCACATCATTCTAGGTCCATAAATAGTTAGGTTGAAACTCCATGTTGAATATATGCAAATCTAGTACATGCTTCACATAATATTGCACCTTGTTATCATAACTTTTCATCTAGCATCATCACTCACTTTAAAATGTCTATGCTAGGTATATCATGCCATGTTATGCGAAAGAAAAATAGAATAATGAATGTTTCAAGCAAATTATATATATATGTATATGTTGTGGTTAATAATCAAAAATTCAAAGTGAAAATTTACAAAAACTTTTCAAAATAACCAAAAATATTTTCTCATTATATTCATTATTTACCTTACAATCTTTGTTTAAGATATTTTGAAAAGGTTGAATATGAATTGCTTTACTTACTTCACCTACCTCATTCAAAAGGTGATAAATAATTAATCATGTAAAATCAAAAGGTCTTTTAACTTATAACATTAAATATATCTACAAAAGATCTTATTGCTTTCAACATATAGTTTGTGATCATGATTAGTATACGATTCGCTTATGTTTTGCATGTATTTCATTTATATGTCTAAAATTGAAATACTATTGTTGATTACATGCAACATTATATCAAACTAATCATTCTAACATTATCATCTAATAAATATTATCATTCATGCTAGCTATCAAATAATGACATAATGAATTCATCTTAAAGTAGAAAAATTGAAAGATAAAATAACTATGTGACTTTAAATTGCTTTCACAGGACAAAATGCTTAGGATGTCCACGATCATTCACCCACATTATGTGTCTCACAATAGTGAGGGCGTAGGATTGTATGCATTAGAAGACCTAACCTCTAAGTCATGTCTTGTCCTTAACTGGGGAGGGTTCCAGTGGGCCTTGCGAGGCACTGGGGGGGGGGGGGGGGGAAGAGTGCTAGGTTGAGCGTTCTCTGGTGTGTGCATATGGGATTAACACCCCATCCTACGACATGTGTGCAGCCCTTCATGCCCATCGTCACTTAGTACGAGACTAGTGTGTTGGCATATAGTTAGGGTATTATAATCTAAGACATACCTATATCATATATTTTTGCATGCACTCTTTATGATAATATTATTCATGCATTCTTAGTTTGATCGAACATGCTTATTTTGTGTTTTGCATATCTTATCATTTTTGAGCTTGAATGATCTTGTAAAACACAAATATATAAAAACCAAATAAAAATATAAAAACCACTTTTGAATAAATAAAACATGCTTATATAGCCTTCTAATCATTCCCAACTTCTCTGAAATTTTTACACTAATAAGGTCTATATACATACTATCTATGCCAAAGAAAAGTTTTTCAAAAAATCTCAAAAACAACGTACTGTCTCGGCGTTAACTAGTTAACGCCAGGCGTTAGCCTTTTTTCCCAGATTGAAATTCTGCATTCTCTACACTATTTCTGATATTTTTCTAATGATTTTTCTTTGTTTATTTTCTCAGATTTGAGTTTATTTTGTTATTAATTTGATAATTTTATTCCAAAATACAAAAAAATCAAATAATTCAAAATAATCAAAAATATGTTTTTGTTATTTGTTTTGCTTTAAAAATTTACAAAATTATGAAGAGCAAACATCTTAGCTATTTTTGTTTCAAATGGTCAAAATTGATTTTAGACATACACTTAAAGATTGTCTTCAATGTCTAATTTTTATTTCAAATTTCCTAAACATTGTTTTATCTTGTCATGCCTTGACCTTAATCTAATTATGTGTAATGAAATAGTCTATAGATTAATGTGTATGATTGCCTAGCATGCCTCTAAGTATGAGTAATGCTTTATGTTAATCAATACTCACTATTATGGTAATCAACATGTTCTCATAATCTTAGTCTTACATGATTGTGTAGTGTAATTGTTTTAACACATTAAGTTGTATATCTAAATTACCTACACCGTCTTTCAAAAATAAATTTCTTGCACACATAGAAGTGTTATTTTAATAATATTAATGTTTGCAACAACAAGTGAATTCAGAGACCTTTGGCCCAAACAAAAATATTAATGAAATAATATGCCAAAGATAACTCCACCAAGCACTACCCACCCTCATGATAATTCTTAATGAGCATTGTGAGGTTGAGCATCTTGGAAAGAATTGTAAAGTGTCTTGTGCAAACATATTTCCTTTTACCACTTCTATTTGTACACCAGATCACTAAAATAATTTTTTTTATAAAAATGCTTATGTGATCCCCCAAGCAATACTTCGCTCCCTGATAAGTCTTAATGAGCATTGTGTGGGCGAAACACCTTGGTAGTTGTACTTATGTTTTGTGCTTTGAAATTTTATTCTAAATATGATGTGTGAAAGTAATTATAAGATTACATTCTTAATGTTGTTGTTACTATTTCATTACATATGTCATGTGTTTTGATTATATCACTTGTATACTTTAATCAAAACACCTTATGCACACATCATTGATTTTCATAAATCTTCTACTCATGAGAATTGGATCCTAATGCAAAATTACATAATTCTCTAAAAACTTAAGTAAAAACACTAGATTGCGATGCATGATTTCTACAATGTTTTCTTTACTTGAAATATGAATAGGTTACATTGTAGTTATTATCTTTTTGAATATGTTGATTCATGCTTGCCTACTTGTTATGAAAATTTTCAAATTTAAAATGCTCAAATGTGAAGAGTCTAGATATATTGTTGAAATGGTCAAACTATTACAAAAATATAAATCTTAATAACTTTGTTTTATCTTTCCGCATTCCTATTTGACTATGTGGTTTTTACCATGTGTTCTCGTGCTTATTTCTAAAGTTTTTATCTTTCACTTGTACTTGTCAAACAATATTGCATTTCTTTCAACAAGTAGAATTCTTCTTAAAAATTAATTTGGACTGCAAGTGGTAGAATTCCTTTAGTAAATTCATGGAATGATGTTCTTTCACGCTTATCATATATTTTTCCGTTGTGCTACTCTCTCTCTTAGCTCGATCATGACTTACTTTATGTTTACACAAAACTCTTAATCCTCTCTTAATTATGTCCCAACTTTTGTCTTCTTTATTCTAGTTTTGTTTCACTCCACCCTCTTTTGCTAATAACAAAAGGGGGAGAATAAAATGATAAATCACAAGGAGTAGGATTCACTAGATTAAGGGGGATCATGAATCTAGTCTATGGGTGCATACACTAAGGGGGAGCACTTAAGTAGGGGGAGCACAATTTTAAATGCGGGGGAGCACTTAAGTAGGGGAGCACAATTTTAAATGAACTATAACTCTTATTTTTATCTCTACGATTACTTAGTGTCATATATCCTTCTAAAAACACGTATCTTATATATGAATATGATTTATATCTATTGGATTTGTTATTATCAAAAAGGGGAGATTGTTGGAACATGGTTTTTCGCATCCCTT
The DNA here is from genome assembly GCA_033032865.1 of Dactylorhiza incarnata. Classification (NCBI taxonomy): domain Eukaryota; kingdom Viridiplantae; phylum Streptophyta; class Magnoliopsida; order Asparagales; family Orchidaceae; genus Dactylorhiza; species Dactylorhiza incarnata. The sequence goes on from JAWHQI010000067.1 coordinate 3,621,853, forward strand.
TGGTTTGAGAATAACAAATTCTACTTGTATTTGATCTTGTTTGCCATTGTGTTTTTAGCATGCAGGATTGCATATATGTGACACTAGGATGTTGCTATTGGTCTGGACTTGCTCTCAAGCTGAAAAGAAAAGAAGAGAGCTAATGCCCGATGTTAACTCTTAACGCCGACGTTAACTTTTGTTCCCGCCAAGATGCAAAATGAATGGAGGGAAGCTGCCGTGGTTGCATGAGCAGTTTAGGAATGATTTGACTCAACACCCGGTGTTAACTCTTAATGTCGGCGTTAACTTTTGTTCCCACCAAGATGTAAAATGAATGAAGGGAAGCAGCCGTAATTGCAGGATTATTTTGGGAATGATTTGACTCAATGCCCGACATTAGAGTCGACGCCAGCGTTAAGGTTGCCTAAAATAAAAGTTTCCAAAAATGCAGAATCTCCTTCCTGTTTTGAAGATCCGATCCATCAAGTTATTTCTATACTGAGTCAACGCCCCGCGTTAACTCTTAACGCTGGCGTTAGCTTCCAGTCCTATAAAAAGGTGGATTTCATCTTCTCCAACTACTGATTGCCAAGAGCCCTATTCCAGCACTTCAGAAACTCTGAGAGGGCCGTATTTCCAGACCAACACATCTCCCACTCTATTTCAAAAGGAGGAATCGAAGGACGCTTGGATCAACACGCTAACTCAATGCGAAGAACGCACGCTTGGACTTCAACAATCTTCAGCGATTCTTCGGCGTGTCCTTCAGATTAGCTCATAGGGAGTTTCATATTTGTCTTTTGTATTTGTATTTTTAATTTATCGTTGTAATCGGTTTGTGAATTCGCCTCGTGTTGGAGACTAGGTCTGGGTAGAACTTAGGGAGGAATTCGCCTCGTGTTGGCGACTAGGTCTAGGGAGTAGATCTAGGGGGTGCTCGAGGCCTTTTTGGTGATAGGAAGGCTAGAGCGGCTTGAGGCCGTATCTGGGGAGAGATCGGCTAAAGCCAACCGGTTCGTGGGGATACGAGTCGGTATAGAAAACAAAAAGAGATTTTACTTTATTGCCTACGATTTCTAGCGTCATAAGAAATCAAGTTTTGTAATCTTATATCTCAAGTTAATAAAATCATGCCTTTCATTTATATTACTTGATTTCCTCTTTTTGTATGGTTTATCACTAAATTAATCTCTTATCATTTCTAATATTTCAAAATATAACGTAAGTGTTTAAAACCCTTATTCACCCCCCTCTAAGGGCGCCTCAAGATCCAACAAAAATGTTTACCAGAGCTAGAAAGATTCGAGGAAGACCGGGAAGACGACCGCAACGCGAGGGAGGAGAGAGGCGAAGACGGCAAATTGGAGACGAGATTCGGGAAAGATGCGATCGCTACGAGATCGAGACGCGGTCGGTGGCTGGCTTCTGCGACGACGAGAGAGGCCTGCAATGAAATGAAAGCGGTCAAAGTGAATTAGTGGTTGGGCATTAACGAGGAGCGTCAAGATGGGGAGAAGCTTGGGATCGTGGGTTGGAAATTTCAGCCCCCGTGGACCGTGTTTTAGTTTTAATTAACCGATATTCCAAAAAAAATAGGCGCAGTAATTGTATCATGAGGTTGGAAATTCCCTATGGGAATATTCGTTTGGACGGAATTGGCTTCCTGGAATTGACATTGGCGATTAGAAATCCAATTCTAATGTTCGCCGCAATGAAATTTATGCGGATATTGACTTTCATGTGAAAACTCATGGCTTTGACTTTGAACTAAAAAATCAAATCGCCAATTCCTACCCCCGCCCATGGGTTTCCGCATAATGGATTGTTTTCGCCAGAGTTTTTCGGCCTACGCACGCGTTTTTCGCATGGAAGTTTGTTTTCCTGCATGGTTTGTGCTTTTCGGTCGGACACGTGTTTTTCGGTCGGGCGCGTGTTTTTCGAACGGATGTTCATTTTTCGCCCAAGCGGGCGTTTTTTTCGCCAAGGAGCGCGGTTTTTCGCTGGAGCGTGCATTTTTCACCCGGCCGCGTATTTTTCTCCCGGGAGGGCATTTTTCGGCCGACCGAGTGTTTTTCGGACTCCGGGCATTTTTCGCCCAGGAACTCTTTTTTCGCCCGGGCACGTGTTTTTCGCCCGAGAGCGCGTTTTTTTGACTCGGACACACGTTTTTTGACCAACGCGAATGTTTTTCGGTCGGGAGCACGTTTTTCCGCCCGGAGCGCATTTTTCAGTCGGGCGCGCATTTTTTCGCCCAAGCGCGTATTTTTCGCATGGGTGCGCGTATTTCGCCCGGGCACGCGTTTTTCTCCCGAGCGCGAGTTTTTCATCGGGCGCGCATTTTTGCAGGGCGCGCGTTTTTTGCCCGGGCACACGTTTTTCGCCCGGGCGCGTGTTTTTCACCCGGGCACGCGTTTTTCAGTCGGGGGCGAGTTTTTTGGTCGGGCGCACGTTTTTCGCCCGGGCGCGCGTTTTTCGCCTGAGAACGCGTTTTTCGGCCGAGCGCCCGTTTTTTGACTCGGGCACACATTTTTTGACCAGCGCGAATGTTTTTCGGTTGGGCACATGTTTTTCAGCTCGGGGACGCGTTTTTAAGTCGGGCGCGCTTTTTTTCGCCCAAGCGCGCATATTTCGCCTGGGCGCGCGTTTTTCGCCCGGGCGCGTGTTTTTGGCCCGGGCGCGCATTTTTGGCCCGGGCGCGCGTATTTCGCCGGTGCGCGCATTTTTCGCCGGGGCGCGCGTTTTTCGCCGGTGCGCGCGTTTTTCGCTCGGGCGCGCGTTTTTCGCCAGACGCGCATTTTCGCCCGGGCGCACATTTTTCGCCCTGGCGCGCATTTTTCGCACGGGCGCGTGTTTTTCATCGGACGCTCGTTTTGTTCTCGGGGGCGCATTTTTCTCCCAACCGCACATTTTTTGCCTGGGCCGCAAAACGCACACCTGGGCCGAAAATCACCCGCTCGGGCGAAAACGCATGCCAGTGAAAAAAATCCGCGCACGGGCAAAAAATGTGCGTCCAGACAAAAATTATGCTTTTGGGCCAAAAAATGCACTCCCAACTGAATAACTCGCGATCGGGCGAAAAATGCGATCATGGGCCAAAAAACACACACCTTAGCAAAAAATAAACATCCTGGAGAAAAATGCGCGCCCGGGCAAAAAACGCTCACCTGGGCGAAAAAAATTGCGCTTGGGCGAAAAACGCGCGTCTTAAAACATATTATGCAATTTAATGCGTTAGGCGCTGACGCTTATTTTGAGTTTTATAAAATTATTGTATAATGTCAATTCTAATACCAAATCCATCATTCAGCCGAACAACTTTTGTGCCTCAATTTCAATTCTGTTAACAAAATTCAATCTTACAGTCGAACAACAAAATTGGAATTATGTACAAAGCCAATTCATGTAGATGTTAGTTTTCGTCGAAAAGCCAATTCTAGAAAGCCAATTCCGTTCAAACGAACGGACCCTATTGGAATTTAACAAAAAAAATAGGAAATAAGATATTTGAATATTTCTCTTATCACTTTTATATTCATTTAAGGAGAGAAGTTATTTTAATTTTAGAGGGATGATTCAATTCATGATTAGTGACAAATTATTTTGGTCAGAAGTTAAATTTTTAATGACGAAGGTATTGTTTGGTCACTAATAAGAAGTATTTTGTGACCAAATTAAATATGGTCACAAATTAAATATTTAGTGGCGAAATATAAAATTCGTCACAAATAGCATATCATTAGTGACCAAAAAAATTTCGTCACAATATTTTTGTCACTAATGGCCTGTTTTCTTGTAGTGTAATCATCTCGTTTTATGCTGAATCGCATAATTATATCCTTTTTATAGGTGGTCAGTGAGTACTTCCTATGAGATCACATATCTTATGATTACTCTCACTAAAACACGCTTATTTGTGTTCTAAATGCAACTATCACTTGCATTTAAAAGGTGCATTTCATATTTGTGTGTCAACATTACAACTTAAGCCCAATAATTTTTTCTTAAATTCACATGAGTGATTTATTTCACTTTTGTGCTTCCTTCGCACATAAGTATGTCATCTTAGAAGCTTGTCAGGAGATATTTTTCCCCAAGCCTCAATGCCTCAAAGATACCCCTAATCCTCATTGGATTCAGAATATGACAATTTTTGTGAGGAACTTAGGTGTACTGGACACTCTATTACTTGACAACATGTTTGTTGATATTAGAATCAAGATTCCTATCAAACCATGCACTCACCATGATGTTATGTAGCACCTATGATAAGGTACATGTTCTATCTTCTATTATACACTTCCAATTCCTAAAGGGACAGTGCTAAATTTTTTATATCCATAATTGGAAGAGTCCTAATCATTATTCTAATTAGAGTTCGTCAAGACCTTCCTCCTCTCTAAGTTGTGTCTCCTATGAATTGTTTCATCACCCACTCTATCGCCACGGTCCCTCCCGTCCTTTTGCTGTAATATATTATCCACACTAGATTTAAGGGGTGATGGATGTATTGCCTCGAGACTATTTGAAAGTAATTATTTCTTATTCGAAAATCAATAAACCATTGACATAGAAAGCTTGTTAATGAGCTTGGTTTCATATTATGTGGTTGGTCTATTCCTTCACACCAACCTAAGGAACTCTTATTATATATTCCACTTTGTTGAAAGTCGTACAAACCAATCTATGAACTCATTCACAAGCTCTGCTCATGAAATCCCTTAGGGCCCGTTCGTTTGGACGGAATTGAAGACTTGGAATTGAAATTCGACGTCGAATTCCAATTACGCCGTTCGCTTGTTAGGTAGCTTTAATAATTGGAATTTGAGTTGAACATCATGGAATTGATTTTAGCCTAGGCACAAAATCTAGCTCGACATATCGGAATTGGGCGAGTCTAGCACGCTCAATTTATCACGTTTTTCGCCCGGGTGCGCAATTTTCGCCCGGGCGCACGTTCTTCGCCCCGGGCACACGTTTTTTCGCACCGGGCGCGCATTTTTCGCCCCGGGCGCGCGATTTTTGCCCCGGGCGCGCGTTTTTCGCCCCGGGCGCGCGTTTTTTCGCCCGGGCGCGCGTTTTTCGCCCGGGCGCGCGTTTTTTCGCCCGGGCGCGCATTTTTCGCCCGAGCGCGCATTTTTCGCCCGGGCGGGCGTTTTTTCGCCCGGGTGCCTGCTTTTCACCCGGGCGCTCATTTTTCGCCCGAGCACTTGTTTTTTGTCTGGGAACCCGTTTTTTCGTCCGTGCGCGCAATTTTCGCCCGGGAGCGAGTTTTTCACTCGGGCGCGCATTTTTTTCAGAGCACGCGTTTTCGCCGGGGCGCGCATTTTTTGCCCGGGCGCGCATTGCTCGGAGGTGCGTTTTTCTTCTTGGCGCGCGTTTTGTCGCCCGTGCGCCCAATTTTTCACCCGAGCGCGCTTTTTGTGTCCGAGCACCTTTTTTTTGTCCGGGAATGCATTTTTTGTCCGGACGCGCGTTTTTTGCTAGGACGCACATTTTTTATTATATATGTAGAAAAATCTTATTAGTTTATTTGTAATATTTTTCAATTCTTAGATTGAATTTTATTTAACAAACGAACAAAAGAATTGATCGATTCCACAATATTCAACAATATCGTTTATTAGGCGAACGATGGAATTGGAATTAGACCAATTCCAATCCTGAATATCGAATCCCAATATCGAATTCCAATATCAAATTCCAATTCCGTCCAAACGAACGGACCCTTAGGGTGCGTTCGGTTTGATAGAAATGGGTTTAAGTTTTTGGTTTTGGTTTAAGTAAACTAAAAATGGCGTTCGGTTCGCCGGTTTTCTGGGTTGGTTTTGGAATTGTTCAAAACCTGTGGTTTTCATATTAGCCTACACCCAATTCTTGTCCAATCGCTACATTTTTGGCCGCAGTTTTTGATCTCGCTTGCTGCCTCTTCCGTAGACGGAAGTTTCGCTCGACGCCGCTTGCGATCTCGCCGCTCCCCGCGCCTCCTTCTTCTCCGGCGACCGCTGTAGGTAAACTCCTCTATTCTCTCCGTCGTCCTCTTCCTTCTTTCCGCCGCTGCACATTGAAGCCCTAAGGTACATTTTTGGCCACAGTTTTTGATCTCGCTCGCTGCCTCTTCCGCAGACGAAAGTTCCGCTCGACGCCGCTCGCGATCTCGCCGCTCTTCGCGCCTCCTTCTTCTCCGGCTACTGCTGTAGGTAAACTCCTCTATTTTCTCTGTCGTCCTCTTCCTTTTTTACGCTGTAGGTAAACTCCTCTCCTGTGTATTTGTGTGGATGATTGTAAATGTGTATGTACATTTAGATGAGTGTGTGCATGTGTGGATGTGTGTTCATGGCTCTGCCAGAGAGCATGAGGCTGACGTGGCTTTACTTGCAATTCTATGACTTATGAGCGCATGAGGATTACGTGTTTATGTTTGTTCGCAGTTTATTGCAATTCAATGACTTATCTGCTTTTGGATTCGTGGTTTTATTTCATGCAGTTTACTAGAACAATTTGTGGTTAACGAATTTTTAGTTCGTGTTGTTATTATGTTTATTTTTGTTTTTTTAATTTTGTTTGGCCTACTATTAAAGTTTTAAACAGAAATCCTGATTTTATACAAATCCTGTGAATGAATTCCATCCTGCATCCGAACAACAAAATTGCTCAATTCAAATTCCTGCAGCTTAAAACTTTCCTGCAGCCGAACAACTTTTTTGGAATTCAGGCAAAACCAAAACCTACTGGTTTTTGGTTTTACTGAATTCCAATTCTTTAAAACCAAAACCCGCGATTCGAACGGACCCTTAGGGTCCGTTCGTTTGGACGGAATTAGCTTTCTGGAATTGACATTGACGATTAGAAATCCAATTCTAATGTTCGGTGCAACAGAATTTATGTGGATATTGGCATTGAACTAAAAAAATCAAATCGTCAATTTTACCTCCGCCCATGGGTTTTCCGCATAACTGAGTATTTTCGCCAGATTTTTTCGGCCTACGCGCGTGTTTTTCCCCCGTGCGTGCGTTTTCCTGCAGGATGTGTGTTTTTCGGCCGGCCACGCGTTTTTCGATCATGCGCGTGCTTTTCGAACAAATGTTAATTTTTTGCCCAGGCGGGCATTTTTTTGCCAGGGAGCGCGGTTTTTCGCTCGAGCGCGCGTTTTTCACCCGAGCACGTATTTTTCTCTCGGGCGGGCATTTTTCGGCATACTGGGCATTTTTCGCCCGGGTACTCTTTTTTCACCCGGGCGCGCGTTTTTCGCCCGAGAGCGCGTTTTTCGGCCGAGCGCGCATTTTTTGACTCGGGCACACATTTTTTAGCGAGCGTGAATGTTTTTCGGTCGGGTGCACGTTTTTCCGCTCGGGGGCGCGTTTTTCAGTCGGGAGCGCATTTTTTCGCCCAAGCGCGCCTTTTTCGCCCGAGCGCGCATTTTTCACCCGGGCGCGCATTTTTCGCCCGTGCGCGCGTTTTTCTCACTGGCGCGCGTTTTTCGCCCGGGCGCGCATTTTTCGTCGGGCGAGCATTTTTCGTCGGGCGCACGGTTTTCGTCGGGCGCACGTTTTTCGCCCGGGCGCACGTTTTTCGCCCGGGCGCTCGTTTTTCGCCCGAGCGGGCGTTTTTTCGCCCGGGCGGGCGTTTTTTGCCCCGACGCGTGTTTTTCGCTCGTGCGCGCATTTTTCTCTCGGGCGCGCGATTTTTCTCCCGGGTGCGCATTTTTTTGCCCGGGCGCGCGTTTTTTCGCCCGTGCGCGCATTTTTCGCATGGGCGCGTGTTTTTCGCCGGGCGTGCATTTTTCAACCTGAAGCGCGTTTTCCGCGCGGGAACATGTTTTTGCCCGAGCGCACATTTTTCGCCAAACTGCGTTTAGCCCGGGCGCTCATTTTTTTCTCGGGCACACATTTTTCTTCCAACCGTGCATTTTTGCTCGAGCCGCAAAACGCACACCTGGGCCTAAAAACACCCGTTGGGGCGAAAACGCTCGCTAGTGAAAAAAATGCGCGCATGGGCAAAAAATGTGCGTCCATACAAAAAGTGTGTTTCCGTGGCAAAAAATGCACTCTCAATCGAAGAACTCGCGATCAGGCGAAAAATGCGGTCATGGACAAAAAACACACACACCTTGGCGAAAAATACACGTCCTGGAGAAAAATGCGCGCCCGGGCAAAAAACGCGCACCTTGGCGAAAAAATTGCGCTTGGGCGAAAAACGCGCGTCTTAAAATATATTATGCAATTTAATGCGTTCGGCGCTGCCGCCTATTTTGAGTTTTATAAAATTATTGTATAATGTTAATTCCAATACCAATTCCATCATTCACCCGAACAACTTTGTGTCTTAATTCAAATTCTGTTGACTGAATTCAATCTTACAGCCGAACAACAAAATTGGAATTCTGTACAAAGCCAATTCATGTAGATATTGGTTTTCGTCGAAAAGCCAATTCCGTTCAAACGAACGAACCCTTATAGATTCAATTTTGCTAGTCTCGCATACAAGAGACTCTTCCACCATTGATGTGTCTAGCTTTTTAGCATGAAGGCTGCCAACGAGGTCCCTTGATTTGCAAGACATAGCATAGTATCTAGAATTTTTTATATCATAAAGATCCATTACTCAATTTTCATGGTGGAAACTACACCCTTAAAGGAAAATTTCATGTCCTAGTGTTAACATACCACAATGGAAGAATTGCTCATCGAAAATAGCCGGCTCGAGCTGTTTTTTAGGCTAGAGCTCGACGAGCTTGTGTTCAACAGGCTCGAGCTTGAGCTCGGCTGAGCTCGACAAGCTCGATGAGCTCGGTGAGCTTGGTGAGAGCAAACCCCTAATTTAAAAAAAATTAAATATATATAAATACATATAATAAATATATTAGTATAATAGTATTATTAGTATCTATATTTTATAATACATATAATAAATTAAAAATAATAATTAAAAAAGCTCGCGAGCTCATGAACAAGAGGTATTAGGCTCGAACTCGAGCTCGACATGCTCGAGTTCGAGTCGAATTTTTTTTCGAGCTGACTCGACTCAACTTCACCCCTAGTTTACTCAAGTGTGTGCCTCCGTGCTCCATTCAGCACGCGCTTCCCGCGTGCCCGCTCTAACAACAAGTATGCTCAAGTGCGCGCCTCCGCGCTCCGCTCAGCACGTGCTTCCCACGTGCCCGCTCCGACAAGGCTGTTACAGTGCGTGCCTCCACACTCTGCTCTGCATACGCTTCCCGCGTGCCCGCTTCGACAACAAATCTGCTCCAGTGCATGCCTCCACGCCCCGCTCAGCACGCACTTTCTGCGTGTCTGCTCTGACAACAAGTATGCTCTAGTGCGCGCCACCACGCTCTACTCAACTCAAGCTTCACGTGTGCCCGCTCCAACAATAAGTATACTCTAGTGCGCGCCTTCTCGCTTCGCTCAACATGCGCTTCCCGCGTGCCCGATCCGACAACAAGTATGCTCAAGTGCGTGCCTCCTCACTCCGCACCAGCACATGCTTCCCGTGTGCCTGCTCCACTTTCAAGACTTCTCTCGAAGGCGCTCCTCGTCTCGCTCGAGAATGTGCTCCGCAGTGCTCCGCTTTGCCCAAGACTGGCACTTATAAACATTTTATAAACGAGAGGTGGTATGCCTTCCTCCAAGAAGCTAACTCTTGTACTCAACTGATACTAGTGGATTCCATCAGAACTGGCCCTAGCCCCGTAGTTTTTTTCATTTCCGGGGTTTCCACATAAAAGTCTTGATGTTCTGCTGTTAGTTTTCTCATTGACTGTTTGCGTGCTTAGCTCACTCTCGAACTAAGACGACCTGATACCTACGGTCTGTGGGAGCGCTAAGAGACCCACAACAATGATATTTAAATTGTTTTTTTGTGAACTGGGAATGTTTTGTAGCAATACACATGTGTTATATACATTTCTTCAATTTTGGGTCAGTTTGGCACGATATTTTTGCTCAAGCGAGTTTGGACAAAAACATCACCATCATAAAATATGTGTTTGCCATGACAACATACAAGAAAAAAATTGAACATAGAAGTGGATGAAGTTCTTTAGGATAGGTCAGGTGTTCTCGAACGACGGTTTATAACCACCGCATTCACGACTGCCACCACCGCGTCAAACAGACCCATAATTTTTTATTTTTTATTCATTTGCAATGATAAGAACATATTGTTGGGGTCCAACGCTTAAAGATGAGTCTTCGTGACTTGGGAGAAAAATCAGATCAAGTCTGGTGTATATTGTATTGATGATACAGTATTATCGGCTTGACTGTGTGCATGTTGTCGAGACAGCTAAGACATGTCATCGTGATATGGTCCATGTCGATGAGACGGGTTCTTGAACTATGTCGTCGAAACAGCTAAGGTATATCGTCGAGACTGCTCTCCATATCGGCTTGATGGTCTCTATATCGTCGAGACTGTCTCCATATCGGCGAGACGAGACCTGGATTGTCTAATCCGGTTCTTTTAGGCCGTTGGATCCTTTTTTGCTCATCCTGTGGCTGCAAATGTTGCGTCTAAGTGATCTAAGTGGACCGTCTCCCCCTATATAAGGTAGAGAGATTACAACCTAAAATTTCTCTCAATTTTGAATCCGTCAAAGACATAAAGTTGTGATGCCTTACAGAGGTCGATCGTTGCGTTCTTCGTTAGAGAAGAACTGGAGTTTCACAGCCCGGTGCTATCGTCTTCGCCTTGGAGAAGTCCCATTTTCGTCTTCGTTGTCGTGAGTGTTTGAAGAGAGGGTTTTCCACGTAAAGAACCAGTGTTCTCTGTGCTTGTTGTGTTTATTCTTCTTGTGTGTGCCCGCATTTCGAGTGGGTCAATTCCATACAAGTGATATCAAAGGTAGGTTGTCTCGAACCGTCAGGCTATTCAGAGAAGATGGAGCAGAACATAATAATGGTGAGCATGAACAACAAGAATTGGAGTATATGGAAGCCTCAGATGGATGATCTCTTGTATTGCAGGGATCTCCATTCTCCGTTGTTAGGGAGGCAGACTACCATGTTGATTGGAAGGCAGTGAGATTCATTTGGCAGTGGCTTGATGATTTTTTCTTTCATCATGTGTCCACTGAGTCCTTGGCCCGTACTTTGTGGAAGAAGTTAGAGGCGCTTTATGAGGGAAAGGCATCAGATAATAATGCTTTCTTGATCGGAAAGCTTGTTAATTTGAAATATAAGGAGGGATCTCATATGACAAAGCATCTGAACCTTGCTCAGAGCATCATAAATCAGTTGGAAGCTATGAAGATCACTTTGGAGGATGAGCTACAAGCTTTGATGATCCTTAGTTCCTTGTCAGAGAGTTGGGATACTCTTGTGGTATCGCTGAGTAATTCAGTACCTGAAGTCTTCGTGTCAATGAAGATGGTGATGAGCTGTCTATTAAATGAGGAACTAAGGATAAATGACTCTGGAGCGTCTACATATGATGCACTACTCATTGAGGGAAGGGTAAGGTCAGTGAAGAAAGAGGGAAAGGAAAGAGGCATGTCTAGGAGCAAGTACATGAGTAAGTCCAAGAAGGAGATCGAGTGTTATTACTGTAAGAAGAAATGCCACTTCAGGAAAGACTGCTACAAGTTGCAGAGAGAACAAAAGTGGAAGGGGAAGGAGACATGAGAATCTTATGAGAGTGAAGATGCGGTCTTGATTGCTGAAGATGAGTAGTCGTGCTTATATTGCAGTGAGCCTGCATGCAAGGAGTGTGTAGACACAGACTGGATTGTGGATAGCGGTGCATCCTATCACTGCACACCTCACATAGATTACTTATATTCCTACTCTGATGGAGACCTTGGCACTATCCGGATGGCGAATGTCGGTGTGTCGAATATTATCAGTAGTGGAGATGTCCACCTGGAGACTGATCTGGGGAAGGTTATCCTCAAGGATGTCAGACATTCCTGATTTGAGTATGAATCTCATTTCTGTTGGCAGACTTGATGATGGAGGCTTTACTAACATTGAAGGTGGGGGTGCCTGTAGGCTGGTGAAAGGTTCTTTGGTGGTGGTAAGTGGTAAGAAGTGCTGCTGTTTGTACCGAGCAAAAGTCATGATTGTTGGGAAAACACCCTTTAATTTATCTTACAAATTACCTAAAACTGATTTCATAATCTAGGATGTATTGCCCATGATGTATAGAGAGGGTAATTTGGTCATTAGATGTCCTAGGATATCACACTCACTCAAGAGCGTCAAGACCTGTTCAAAATAAGCACAAATATCAGTTGAGTTAAACTTACACCGAATAAAAGTAGATGCAACTTCGATTGAAAGTCGAAGCAACTTCGAATACAAGTAGAAGAAACTCAGACTGAAGTCCAAGTCAACGCAACGTCGATATGTACTCGATGCAGAAGACAGAGTCAGTCGAAGCAATATTAGAAGTTGACGCAACTATGACTTGAAGTCGACGCGGATGATGAAGTTCAAAGTCCAAGTCTTCAACTCGACAGATACGTCGATAATGATTCGACGCAACGTCGATATCTGAATTTAGTTCAAAGCTGAAGAGGAATTCAAAGCAGCTTCTATTAGAACTCGGATGTACGGCTACTAGAAGGAAAATGAATTCGACGCTACATCGAATACATACAGAAATAGAACATTTTTTGCTGTCCTTTTCTGTTCTTTTTCAGAAGGTATCCAAGGATATAATTCAAAGTCGAATGTCTCGTTTATTACCAAGAATGGAATGAAGTACTTAAGAGAAACAACAAAGACATTTTTGGTAGTTATTCAAATTCAGATTGACGGGTCGTGAACAGAAATAAAAAGAGAGATTCATTATACAATGGACATTCCTTCTAAGTACAGAATAGAAGCGGAAACAAATTAAAACAATATTCGACAAAGAATAAGTATTCAGAGGAAGAAAGACAACTCAACCATGGAAGTCATTCTATTCTATTCAGTCATCTTCTTCCTCAAGTTTTTTTTCTCTCAGTCAGAACAAGGAGAACTTCTCTGTACAGGAAATACACAGGCTTTGCTTCCTCTTCTTCACTTAAAGCAGGAAGACATCAAAGTACAGAGAGATCTTCAGGATCACAAGCTCATCACCTTTGCATTCTTCTCTGCCTTAAGCAAGAGTTCATTTAAAACAGATCCTGAAGAATACCAACAGAAGAAACAACACTACAACTTATTCTTCTTTCTTCTTTACTCCCTGTTTCATTCTGTAATTGTAGAAAGAGTTTTAAGAATCTCTTTCCTAAGGATTCAGTGGTTCTAAGAGTCTCCTTATCAAAAGACTTAGTTGTTGTTTAATGTATTCCTACCAAGGTAGTAGAAGAGTGGATGTACCCATAGTTTGGGGAACCACTATAGCTTTTGTCATGTGCTGAGAATTTTTTGTGATGTCCCCTTTACTATTTCTACACTCTGTGATTAATTTATTCTGTGTTGGTTTTTCTGATAAGCATAGTCATTAGAAGTTTTGTACTGTGTGTGCATATTTTGTAAAAAAGTTTTAAATCTCTATTTACCCCCTCTAGAGAATACTCAGAGGTTACACTGTGCACTTTCAATTGGTATTAGAGGTAGGTTGATCATAAAAAAGCTAACACCTTGATCAAAAGATCTCCTCACTCATATTTTAATATTATAAAATTATTTTTAGAAAATGAGTTCTAAGGACTATGCATCAACAAGACCAACAATGTGTAATATTAATAAGTTTACACTCTGGAAGGCCAGAATAAAGTTATACATGAACTCTATTGATAAAGAAATTTTTAATGTTATTGCCTCAGGTTCCCCACTCTCATTCAGAAAAGATGCAAGTGGGATGGTGACTCAAGAACAAGCCCATAGAGCAAAGTGGACTGATGCTGAGAATAAGCTGAAGGCATGTAATGCCAAGACAATGAACATCCTGGTATCCACCATGTCAGATGATATATTTCAAAAAATGGCTGTCTGTAACTCAGCAAAAGATATCTGGGAATCTCTGTCCAAATTGGTAGAAGGAAGCTCTGATGGAAAAAAAGGACAAGAAGTCCCTTCTCATATCCCAATATGAGTGTAACATCCTGCCAGTACAAATAATATAACAGTAGGTCTGGCCGGGACCCCACACCATATCGAGCACACTAGCTAGACGTTAGTAAGATGATAACAGAAGAGAACTACACGAGAGTATCATAAGCGTAAGCAGAAGCATTAAATAATATTACTTTCAGAATCGTACACTATCCCAAGAATGAAATATATAAGAGTTATGACCTTGAGGCCTTACATTCATACAATGTCTTTAACTCAAAACATGCATCGACACGCAGACCGGTAATATAAGGAAAGTAGTAAAAGAGAGGTTGGCCTTTGAGGTCCAACCCAACATATGGCTTCAGCCCGCTACTTTCCACTTGGCTCACTAGCACCTGCACTAACATTCAATAAAAGGTTAACGAGGGTCAGCTATGAGCTGACCACAAACCGCATAACGGTCCCACCCCCGACCATCTAGCCGGCTCAGGGGCGTGTCACCGCTAACCTGCAAGCAAGCCGTACATGCAATATGTAATCATAAAAGAAAGTGCAACACACTGCACAGGGTGAGGTTTCAAGCACAATCATTCTTTTAAGGTTGAGCATCAAAGAAAGGGGAACCTAGGTATGCACATGATGTTGGTTGGGTTCAGCCGAAAGATTCCCACAACCACCAAAGCAATCGCATGAGGCTAACACAACATCAAACCACAATCACCAACATGGGTACTCACTACCACATGCTCCATGCTCGCAAGGCATGTTTTCAGTGTACTCTTTCATGAGTACCACCACCAGGCTAAGCTAAGAAGCTTAGGGTTCGTTTGAGCATGTACCGATCAGAGAAAACTCTCCCAAACCAGTTTCTCCCATGATCCATCAGCGTTTCCGAGGGTTAACCTCATGCTGAACTGCATGCTGCGGGTTCGGTTCAGCTTGTGCCTGTTGCTCAAATCATCACGATACACAACGCGATGTGGGTGCGGCTTTACCTCGGCCTGTTAGCATTTAACACACACAATTGCTTCCAAAACAACAAGCTGCGCACCTAATCCATACCAGTGGGCTTAGGTTTCGCTATCACAATCAACAGAGGAGGTACAAGGCCACTTCACTTCAAAACTCGTGGTGAAGGTTTGTATTCAACCACAACCCAATCATGGGGCTTCCGCTAGGCTCTCGAAAGACACCTAAAAATCAAGTCCCGCTATACAATGCCGGCCATTTCTCACGGAGTCATTCTCCAACACGCATTCTAGGCTTAACCTAAATGCATGTCACAATCGAGCATCACCGATCTGGGCTAACGACCACAGGTAGGCTTCACACAAAATCCATAAATCCGTTCGTCTACCGGATTTCTACATGCAATATATGCCGGGGTTGGACACAATATACCTGGAGTTTCGAAGAACTATAGTAAGTCCTACACTTCACTAATTAGTGAAAGAGACAACCTCAATATGCATTGAAAAAGAATGAAAGAACCAAACACATTCTAAGACCGGGAGGAAGGATTGTTATCCTTCCCGTTCTCTTCGGCGGCATGAATCCGAGATTTCAATCGGATGGAAAGAACCACACAGGGATGCTCTCCGTGGATCTGGAAACATCTCGCGATTCAGAGCTTCGGAGCTCCGTCAATGGCGGAAGATGCCTTCTTCTTCTTCTTCCTTGAGCTCTCAACTTTCTAACATTGGAGAGAGAGAATAAAAAAGTAGAAATAAACCTAAAGTTATCTCCCAGTCCTCTATAAAGGATTTCAAAATCATGACAGCCATCAGATAGACCTTTCAAGTGGATTTGGACAGCTGCGATGAAGTATCGGCACTTACATTTCTGTCAAAATTGAAATAGGCATAAATCACCGTTCTGTCTGCATTCATCGAGTGATGATATAAATTCGTCGAGATTCGCATTCGTCGAGTCCTTTCGACGATTCGTCGATACCCTTTCTACGATTCGTCGAGACCACTCAAGACACTTCGATAATTTGTTGAAACCCAATGTTCGTCGAGACTCGGTGAGACTCACCGAGACAATTCTATGATTCGTCGAGATCATTTGACGATTCGTCGAGACATCATAATTCGCCGACTAAGTCCAATTCGTTGAGACTGTCACATTCGTCGAGTCCTTTTGACGATTCGTTGAGACCACTCGAGTACTTTCGACAAATTCTGGCAGAACTTCTAACCTCAACCCAATTTCTTAAACGTGGGGTGTTATAATGAGAACTTTCAAAAGAAAACAGAAGAGAATGTGGTTGAGATGTATGATTGGTTCAACCTAATCATAAATGAGCTCAAGGGATTAGACAAACTGATATCATTGACGGAAATTAATGACAAACTCCTTATGTCTTTCCCAAGCACCTGGGATTCAAGGATCTGGGCCATTAGAGAGTCCAGGTGTCATAGAAAAATCTCTACTGATGCTATACTAGGAAAGCTCAAGTCCTATGAACTTCTATTAAAGAGCACGACTGAGACTGAAGCCAAAGAAAAGGTCTCAACCCCTAAAGAAAGAGAAATTGCTCTGAAGGCTGCTGGTGATGACCCTTCCACCTATGAAGAGGAAATGTTCAACCTCTTGGCTAGAAGATTCAGAAAGTGGGTCAAGATTGAAGACTCCAGAAGGAAGGAATGGAGCTCTAGCAAGCCAAGATTTGATAAGACTCCAAAGAAGGAAGTGATCTGCTTTTTCTGTAGAAAACCATGACACATAGCTCCTGAATATTCTGAAGAGCAAAGGGACAAGAGCAACAATAACAAGGAGCACAAAAAGAAGCCCTTCAAGAAATAGGACAAGTAGAAGGGTAAGGGTTTCATTGCTGAAACCTAGAGTGACACAGAATCTGACTCAAGCTCCTCTTCATCAGAGAGTGATGAAGAAACTGTTGCTGAAGTTGACTGCCTGATGGCTTTGGAGGCCTTCTCAGATGATGAAGAAGGTCAGGTAAGTCTTTTTGATGACTTTGATTTTGATTCAGAAGAATTTAAAAACTGTTTTAAGGAATTTTGTAATGATTATCTTAAAGTTCAAAAAGAAATATAAACAGTCAGGGAAGAATTAGAAGACTTTAAGAAAGGCGATCTGTACTCTGTTAATTATGATTTGAGAAATCAAATCTATAAAAAGGAAACAGTAATAACCAATATAACCAATGAAAACTTAAAACTAAAAGAAGAGCTTGCAAAGGCAAAAACCTTTGAAGACCCACTCAATGGGAGGAGTCAAAAGCTCAAGGATATTACACAAAATCTCTCTATGAGATTTAAGCACCTTGGCTTAGGAGCAGATCCATTCACCAACACAGAAGTCCCTAGCAGACCTGCCTGGAAAAATCCAGTTATATTTGATAGACCTAGTGACTTTCAAATAACTGAATCTAGACTAGTAATTAAAGCACTAGACAATAATAGAGTGAATCTCTCACTAGACAACAATCACCCTGATAAAATAACTGTATTTAATAGAGTGAATCCAAATAATGAGAAGAGAACTCTAGGCAAGAGTAGTTCAGAGAAAATAACAAACAACAATCAAAAAGCTAAAGTTAAAAGTAGAATCATCTGGCATTCTACAGACCTATTATATTATGACACTCTCTATGCGCATTTCTAGTACCAAAGTAACAGATGTAGTTATAACAAACCTATTATCTGCCATCCAAAAGGATATCATGAAAGACCCTTCTATTCTTTCATATCGTCTTATAATGGTAAAAACAAAGGACCCAAGGTAAACTGGGTACCTTCTAATGTTTGAGTTTCATGTGCAGGAGAATTTTGGATCTCTTCCTCAGAGATAATAAAGGGAAAGGGGAAGACTCATTATTCAACATGGAACTTCAAAGAATAAAGGGAGTGACTTGATCTCTCAAAACTCGTGACGATGCATGTTAGCTAACACATATAATATTATAAATAGTATTTTCAATAAAGATAATTGCTAGGAAAAATAGCATCAATTTTCTAAAAGAAATGCAAATTTAGATTCAGAGTTGCGTCCAATAGAATTCGACGCAACGTCGAGTTCTATTCGATGCCAGCATCGAGAGCCACTTGAAAAAGATAATTCGAATAGCATTCGATGCAGCGTAGATTACATGTCGACGCATGCATCGAGTTAATAATTGCTGCACAAATTCGAAGTCACGTCAATTGCAAATCGACGCAACATCGACATGCCAAAGCGTGCATAGTTATGCTTCTAGAAGCTACTTCGACAAGTTTTGGCGCACTGATTTTACTTCTTATCGACTTTGCTTCGAATAGAACCCTAAGTTGCTACGAATCCTCTTCTTTTAAGCAACTTAGACGTTGGATTTTACTACGCTTTTGAATTCTCTTTTTTCTCTTCCTCTAGTGCTTTCTTGCTCTTGAGCTCTCTCGTTTCCTTGCTCTATTGCTCTCTTTCTCCCTTGTTTACTTTGTGCAGGTACAACATAAACAATGGCCCCTCCTAAAGTTAATTTAGGATTCGATGTTGATGTTGAATCATTCAATGCTCCCGTTGAGAGTTTTAAAGCAATTTTCTAAGGATTTTCCAAACGGCGGGATTGACAAAGCTGATTTCAACAAGGAGCAAAGTATACGATGTAGAATTAATCGAATTAAAAGAAACCATCAGTATTGATAAGGATGGATCTCTACATGGAATAATCTCTGAAACCAAAATCCATATTACAGAAGAATCGCTGAACATGACATTTGACCTGCCTATAAGTGAAGATTCAGCGGTGCTTTCAGCGCTAGAAACTCAACATGCCCTTCAAATCATGCATTACATCAAGGAAAAGGTGATTAACCTAAAGAAGATTGATCTATCTGAAGAATCTAGATTCCTAACTGATATAGTAGGAAAAGTTTTACTCTACAAGATTTCTGCACATGATGCAATCCCAAAACAACAATTACAGATAATGGGTGTTCTAGTTCTGAACAAACGAATTAATTGGGGGAAGTGTTTAATAAAGTTAATTGGACACAAGTATGCCCACCATGAGAATGCATATATGAGGGTCATGTGCCAAGTGCTACTTCACCAATATCCAGCAACATGCAAATCAAAAGGAGTATCCATTCCTCCTAGAAGAAAGACCAATATAAGAATCTTCTCAAAGTGAACCAGACAAATTTTGAAGCCTGGTCAAGCTCCAAACTCTCCTCCTCCATCTCCATATCCAACACAAACTTCTCAAGCTCCTACAAATGTCATACCAGTGGACACAAATGATGCACCAGCTCAAGATTTTCAGTCCAGTTTACCTGATACAACAATAAAGTCTGCACCTCAAATTCTCACCCCACAACAACAACCATCTATTACCCCATCTGTTGAAAATCTCCCAGACATCCATGAAGATAATCAAGGACATTCCCCTATGATCTACAATCTCACAAATATCCATGCTGATTCAACAGAAATTCCTCCAGTTGGCACATTTACTGTTTCTTCTTCCCAGTCTATACAACCATTCAGTGCTAATCAAATAATTTCTAAAGAAGTGGGGCTGACCACTGGTACTTTTGCTGATCTGTTATTGACTCAAGCCAAAAAAATCAATAAAAAATATTCTCAGATGGAGATTGAATTGCGAGAATCAAAGGAGTCACTTCTGGCACTCAAAACTTTGTATAATCCTCCATGGTAACTAAATCTTTCTTAACCTCCCTTGTAAGTAAGGTTCAGAAGGGGCAGAATATTCACGAGGAGGAAATGCCAGATCAAGAAAAAGAGAATGGCCAGGACAAAAATACTGAAATTTCTGCTTAGGAATATGGGGATTCAGACAAGATATTTATTTAACAAAGTTATTCCAGATACCACAGTTTAGCCTCCAAAGAAGGAAACAAAAATCCAGGGGGAGCTCCCTGCACAAACTTAGTGGGAGATGCTTGCATCAACTCTAGGGGAGCCCCTCATCAATGAAGAGCTCTTGAAAGAAGTCACAAAAATTGCTAAAGAGGCTGCCCAGTCTGCTGAAAAGGAAGCACAAACTCAGGGGGAGCCTCCTGATGACTAGTATTTTAGTCATCGTTTTATGCTAATATCTTATTAGATATTTAAATAAATTATCGCATTTTGTTCATTATTTTTATAAATTTTCGTAAAAATAATATTGTACGTCATAACTAATATATTTTCTATTTTTGTAGGCATTCGGCAGGCCTAGAGGGAATTTATGTGCGAAGTCCCGCTGCCGGGTCCAAGGCTCGCAAGTTGTCATACATAGCTATGTATATATACATATCTACGTAATTTGTTTTATGCTAATATCTATGTCTATGTATATATACATATCTACGTAATTCGTTTTAGTCATCGTTTTATGCTAATATCTATGTATATATACCTATGTATATGTTTATATATATTTATATATATATATATATGTATATGTTTATATATGATTATATATATATATATATACGTTTATATATGATTATTGTTGACGCCTGGAAACTCCTGGCCTCAAGATTCGGATCAATGCAGCCTGAGGCTACTTGCCCAACGGTTGAGCGAGAAGGTTTGGTTAGCTACGACGAGCGAAAAGGAGAGAGAAAGGACACAACCCCAGGTGCTGCGGCAGGGAGGTCCCACCACGTACCCAGAAGCTCTAAAGAGTCTTCTCCTCCAAAACCACGAATGACCGAGCTCGGTACTAGGTAGGCACTTGTTAGGGAAGATTCTTGTTTGTCAAAGAGGGGGGGGGGGGGGGGGGGGGGGGGGGGGGTGCAGCTCTGATTTTGACAAGTGCCATTCCTGGTACCTCTGGGGGTATATTTATAGACAAATCCTAAGGGGGGGGGGGAAGCAGATGGCTATCCCTGATCCCCTAGAGTTGGTTTTTTAGACAAGGCCCCTCTGTTCTGCGGCGAGTGATCTTCTCCATAGGTTGGCGAGTAGGTAAGGACCTCAGACCTAACTGGCGAGTTGGTTGGCTAAGTCGCCTATAGGCGAGTAGGCCCGAACTCACGACTTCCTCGCCTGGCCGTGTAGTGAACGCCAGGCAGGGCTTTCCTTCTCGTCCTATGCGAGTAAGTACTTTCTCGCATAACCAAAACTCTCGATCTTCCTTCGTCTTCTGGATTGTTGACTTCTGCCTTGACCTTTTGACCTTGACCTCCGCCTACGTGGCCTTTAGATGGGCCCACCCTCAGAGAATGAGGGTTGTACACAATCCCCGCTCTTTGCGAGCAACGTAGTTGGTCGGAAAGAATCATCCAATCCTTATTCGCCGAGCGTCCCCTGGCAGGAAACTTACCTACTCGTCAGGCCTGGGACCCCTAGAAGTCTATAAATAGAGGGGGGTGGCCCTTCCTTGGCACGCCACTTTTTTAGAATCGACGAGATGCTGTCAGCCGAGCAGATGATCGCGAAGACCGAGCTGTTGATGAAGTTGATGAAGAAGACGAAAAGCTCGGATACTCGCAAGAGAAAAAGAGGATCCTCCGATCGTCGCCTTAGCCCCTTGGCCGAGGAGGTTCCTCGGGCGAATCCGGCGACCTCCTCCCATGAGCCTTCCCTTGCGCCATCGACCGTTGAGAGATTGGGGGACGAAGTTCCTCGATCCACTGCCTAGGAGGAACCCCTAAACACTCACCCGGACCCTCTCTGAGAAAGTAAGCGTCTTCTCGAGATATCGCGATTTTTGTGCTGACGTTTTGTTGATGCCGACGTTCTTTTGCAGGTGAGCCCTTAACGGAGGTGAACATACAGACGTCCCCAATCTAAGAGTGAGTAGGTACCGAGCACCCACCGCCTCCACCGATCCTTCCCGCAGGGATTCTCCCTGAGCGGGAACCTTCTCGGCCACCATCCCCTATTCCTGAGCGCGTGCCGGGCGGAAACCGGATACTGCTGAGGAATTCCCGGGTCGTCCTTTCTGGGGGAAGGGGAGAGGGAGGATCTTCCTCGGTTGTCCCCACGGATCAGCTTCCTCGGCGCCCTGACAGCGGGCCGTCATCCCATAATGGACGGGGTGGGCGCTCAGGGGGCCGACATACTCCTCGGCGCTCGCCTTCTCCTCGCCGATCTCCTCGGCGAAGGCTCAGTCCTCGATGGACTCCATCTCCCCGCCGGGTTTCCTCTCCTCCTCGCCGGGACGTTCCTCGACGGTCACCTTCTCCTCCTCGCCATCAACCGAGGGCGGAACCTGTGCGGGCAGGTATAATCTTCGTGAAGTGCTATCTTTAGGTGGTTCTTTTTCTAACTCGCCGTCTTCCAGCCCGTGCCACGTCTCCGGGGTCTGCTTTTATTGAGGTGTTCGGACTTCCTACTCGCGAGTATAGGACGAAGATGGCCTCCGCCTACCTCGACCTGGAGATAAAGGTAGAGAGGTTGCTGTCCTACGAGGTTCATCGACGAATAACCTCGCTTGAAGGACGCGTCTCAAATATCGAAGGATTCGGGCATCGGCTAGAGATGGCAGAGGTAAAGCACTATCTCGTCACCGAGTTGGACAATCGGATGGTCGGCATAGAACATCGCTATGAGGCGCTGAGGGAGTAAGTGCGCAGCCTTCAGGCGAGTATTGGGTCCCTTGGGACGTTGAATCGTATGGATGAGCACATCCGGCTTGGCGAGGAGTTCTTGGCGAGAGCGAATGAGCAGATGGCCTTTGCGCGCCAGTTGGGATTCAACGGGCGGCTTGGTGCGACCTCGGATAGGCGCGGCGATCCTCACGTCAATTAGGATCGCTTGTCAATTTGTATTTTAAGGACATTGTTCTGCGAGTATTGTAATAATCTCGGATGCCTGTGTGCTGTGACTTTAAACCGTATTGCTTGATCGCGTTTATGTTGACTTTGTCTTCTGCAGGGTTTTCTTGCGTTTTTGTTGATCGTCGCTTAGACGCGAGAAGGGTGGTTAGCACCCCGCGTATAAGGTAGTTTGTGCGACTTCGATGTTGGCGAGTAGGTAGAAACCTCGCACGAACTTTCGTCGCGACACCCCCTTTCCTTTCCTGTTGCCGATTTCTATAAATAGGGGGGGGGGGGGGGTAGGGGTCCAAAATCGGCGCGCTTTCTCGAACTTCTTCAATTGCTTTTCTATCTCGCTTCCTTCTTCCTGCTCGCAACGATGACGCCCTCCTTGGAAGCTGAGACTTGTCGCTTGACTTATGCCGAGAATTTTGTCGCGCATAAGTTCAAGAAACTCGTTACTCGCGCGGACGATCTGGTGAGATTCGTCCATCAACACCTCGCGCAAGGCTTCTGCGTCGGCCTTCCCGCTCCCCACGAGCGGATCAACACCTTCTCGGAGGGCAAGCTCGCCTTCTCCCTGTCGCACTTCGAGGTCGGCCTGCGCCTTCCTCTCTGGCCCGGGTTCTGCCAGATCCTCCAGTACTATGGCTGGGTCCCCGCCCAGATCAATACGAATGGGGTAGCGATGATCATTGGCTACCTCTGCTTCCTTCGCAGCGAGAAGATCGCTTTCGACTTGGACGTCTTCCGAAAGATCTTCTACATGGGAGCGACCAAGGATGGGGTGATTTACTTCGGCAGCCATCACTGCAAGGTGGTTGGGACTTCGAACAAGGTCCACCATTGGAGGGAGAAGTTCATCTTCGTAACCGGTGACTTCTCGCATATACCAAATCGCCCTCAGCAAAGGCTGGCCGCGGCGCTCTCCACTCCAGCGCTCAGAGGTCAACGCGAGGAACTCTCCCGTGCCCTAAAGAACAAAAAACTCGACATCGAGTTCTGGCGCCGGAACGTGGACCATCTCGCCATGGTGCATCCTGGCGAGGGTAACATTCTTTAATCGCCGCTGAGAAGTGATTTTACCTTTGCTTCTTTGTCTAACGCCTGTCTTCAGGTTGTCGGCATCTTCCATCCACGGTTCTTCCTGCGGGGGGTCAGACCCCACCTCCTCTATCTCCCACGGTCGATCCAACGACAATGCAACTTGGCGAGGAGGAGGAAGGCGAGCAGGGATCTCCTTTCTCAGAGATTCCTCCTGGGGTTGGAGACGCGGTCGAGATCCTTCGCGCGGCTGGATGGCCGGCCGAAGGCGAACCACCGGCGATCAAGAAAAGGAAGAGGAAGGAGGTTACCTGGCGCGTGGCGGAGGAGCGAGCTCGCGAGGAGGAAGACAGCGTCCCTGAGAACCATCCCAACTTTGGGCAGGGGTCGCTGAATAGGGGGCTGGATGGCGAGCCGCTGATTACCTGGAACCGGGAGCACAGCGAGGTGTCCTTAAGCACTCGCTTACCTTCGTGGAGCGAGGATGAGGTCCCAAACGACGATGCCTTCAACGTCTTGTTCGTACTTTATGGTCGTGATGATGCGAAGGTTCTGCAGGAGGCTTCTCCTCGTTTTCTCGCGGACCAGGGATCGCGGGCAATGTTACGTGCTTCAGAGTTGTTCCATCAGACCGCGCGGAACCTTCTCGGCTCCGAAGTGGAGCTCGCACTTCATCGGAAGCTCACGATGGAGGCCGAGAAGTGTAAGGACGAAGCTTTAAGGCGCGCCAAGGTGGCCGAGGATAAAGCCGAATCCAGCCGGAGCTTCGAGGTGGTCTTGGTACTTTACGCGAGCTAAGATTGAAACCCGCTCTCTTTTCTTCATATCTTCTAACCTGTCCTTCTCGCATCTATAGGAAGAGCAGTTTGTGGCGGCGGAGACGATCTCCAAGCTCGAGTGCGACCTGCGGGCGAGCCAAGTCTCGCTGGAGGCGTCGCAGGTTCGTAACGCCAAGTTGGAATCGAGGATGGCCGCACTTTCCTTCTCGGAAGCCGGACCTTCTCGCCGACCTTCTGGATCGTTTATGACGTCGTAGGAGCTCTCGTCTCTTCGACGAGAGATTGCCCTAGCCGCCGGGGACTTAGTTTTCGCGAAGCTTTTAGTGGCCGGCTTGCTGGTTCTTGGGGCGGAGAGCTTGACGACGGAGGGGCTTCTGTCAGACATCTTGAACGCTAGTGAGGAGGAGGATGACGAGAGTGGATCGGATTCAGCCGGCTACGCTCCATCGCCTAAGTGAATCATTGTATTTAACAATTTTGATGCTTCTCGCGGCTCTGCGAGCATGATTTTTTGGTAGACAACATTTCTTTTGATAGTAATATTTATTTTCTTGGTGAATATTTCTTGTGTGGTTGTGATGTCGCTAGGCTCATAGACTCGCATGTTTTCTTGTCTTACTCGTCAGGGCGACTTAGGATGAAATCGGGTCTGCCGACCATCTGCCTTGCTCGCTTCTTTGACCTGCTCGTTTACATTTTGGTTTCTCGCCCATGGGGCTACTCGCACTAGCCCCTGCGAGTTGGTATCCTACTCGCACCCTGCCTTCTGAAAAAAGATGTTAGATAGGAAAAGACGGTCGGGGCCAAGGGGAGTCATATTCCCGATAGTCTTCCTTCTAGTGCGAAGCTGGTGCTATTGAAGAGAACGACTTAGTAGGGAATGACTGTCGGGGAGGTTCCAGAGGAGCACCTTCCAAGGGAACACAATATCCCAAGGTCTCCATCCTGCTGTTGAAGGGGTCGACTCAGTAGGGAATGACTGTCGGGGAGGTTCCATAGGAGCACCTTCCAACGGAACACAACATCCCAAGGTCTCCATCCTGCTGTTGAAGGAGTCGACACAGTAGGGAATGACTGTCGGGGAGGTTCCAGAGGAGCACCTTCCAAGGGAACACAACATCCCGAGGTCTTCATCCTGCTGCTCTTATTGATGCTGTTGAAGACGTCGACATAGTAGGGAATGACTGTCGGGGAGGTTCCATAGGAGCACCTTCCAAGGGAACACAACATCCCAAGGTCTGCATCCTACTCGGATGCTGGATGTCGACCCAACCTGTTTCCTGCTGCTCAACAATTCCACGGGGAGTTAAGCACACTTAAGCACATTAACTTACATGATTGGAGGAAATAATCGGAAACGAATTGCTTCGTGATGGGCTCTCAGCCCTCGAGGGTAACAACACCTTTATTCAAGGGTCCCCTGAGAGGTTAAGTCGATCATCCCTTCATCAAATTGGGAGGTCGACGTCAGAACTTTTTCCTGATAATCTCTCCAGTCAGATGAGAAATGCAGTCGGTGGGAACCGCGACCAACGTGCAAGGGGGGAGATGATCTCGGCCGTCATTGCAGAGGCTTGGACTTAAGGGAACGCACAACTGAGGCACTGTCCCATCACCCGTTCTGGGTTTTATGAGAATCAAGTCGGAGGCCAGTTTCCCAGCCTGACTAGGAGATCGACTTCACCTGCTTTCTTCTTTTAAGACTTGCTATTATGAAAAATTTCCCTCATCCCATATTTCAGGGGGTTTTATTTTTAAGCAATCAATTTACAGGAGAGAAGGGTATACATCCCTGCTTAGGGATAAAACCTCTTTAGATCATCGCCGCTCCATGTATTTCCCAAGAGCTCCCCTTCCTGATTCTGTAAGCGATACCCTCCTGTTGCAAGTGCTTCGTGGATGATGAAAGATCCCTCCCAATTAGGGTTGAGCTTTCCCACGGCTGCCGATCTCCCAGCTGCGTCCACTTTCTTCAGGACTAGGTCACCCGCTTGGAAGTTCTTGAGACGAACGTGCTTGTCGAAGTGTCTTGCCATGCGACGCTTGATCTCCTCCTGCCTTGCCGAGGCTAGATCTCGGAGCTCTTTGATGTAGTCGAGGGACAGCTTCTGGGCTTCCTCATTCTCTAGTCGCCATTCCTCATCTCCGTCTTCTGCCGCAATCACCCTAGGACTTCTGACCTCGAACTCTACTGGGATGAGAGCTTCGGACCCGTGAGAGAGTTTGAACGAGGTTTCCCCTGTGGCTGAGCTAGGAGTGGTTCTCAAAGCCCACAATACCGAGGGGAGCTGCTCCGCCCAATTACCTCTTAGGTTCTCGACTTTCTTCTTTAGTAGGTTGATGATTAACTTGTTGGCGGCCTCCACTTGTCCATTGCTCCTGGGATGATGTACTGATGTGAACCGGAGATCAGTTCCGAGCTGTCTGCAAAAATCCTCCTGCTCCAAACTGGCGAACTGAGGACTGTTGTCAGTGACGATAGCGAGGGGAATCCCAAATCTGCAGGCGATTTCTCCCCATATGAAGTTCTTCACGACTTGAGAGGTGGTCTTGGCCAAAGCCTTGGCCTCGATCCACTTGGAGAAATAGTCAATCATGACGAGAACGAACTTCCTTTGGCCGCTAGCTGAAGGAAAGGGACCTATCAAATCCATTTCCCAGATAGCGAATGGCCATGGGGCGGTGATCGAACGAAGATGACGTTTACGGAGCTACCGTTATTGATCAGGATTCGATCAACCGTAAAATCTTCTACGGCGGCTTGGATCACGAGGGCGTCATGAAAGGGGTTCTCGTTCCCTAACATGTCTTCTTCGTAGAAGGTGATCTCCTCCAACGGGGGCGGCGCCTGCGAGGTCGAAGCGACGCTCCTTCGATAGATCTGATGGAGACTTCCCTTGCGGGAAGCTCCTATCCCCGCACCCCCGTGGATCACCCCCACTCCTCTACCTCCTGGGGTCACCTCTCCTCGACCTCCGTGGTCGACTCGGTCCTCGTTCCTTCTTCGGCCGGCGTCCTGAACCGCCGGCTGCTCGACCGGAGCTTCTATCCTCCGCTGCTCCCCGTTAATCTCTCCTGCTGCCAGTCTTCTCCTGGCTTCCCAAAAGTCTGGGCAGGCCATCGTGCCATGCCCTTCCACCTGGTGGAGGTCACAGTAGAGGGGAACCTCCTCTACCTGCGGCCTCCTCTGCTTCCTATTCTTCCGGTCCTGCCGATTTCCGTGCCTGGCAACCGCCATTGCTTCCTCCCTTCTTCTCTCTTGGTGCCCCTCTGGCCTATTGAAACGCCTTCTCTCCGGGGATCTCCTTCCCCGCTCCTGACGCTGAGGTCCCCTGGCCGGCTTCCACGGTGGCCGGTTAGCAGGGAATTGGTAGCGTCTTTCCTCCTCCCGACGCTCCGGGGCCACGATGAGCCTCCTCTCATCGTTCCTTCTTGGCTCCTCCCTCCTGGGTTCTCTTTCTCTTTTTTCTTCCCTGCCTCTCCCCTCCGGCTTCCGCTTTTCCGCCCTCCTGGGCTCTTCCTTCTTCCTCTTCTCGGGGGGACTTTCTTCTTCCTCCTCCTCATCCTCCTTGGTCACTCGGGTGAGCCTAGCTAGGAAGCCGCGGTTGGAAGCCTCACCCTGGACAAACTGATTGGCCCTTTCGATGAGATTGGCGTAGGAGTAGGGAGGATTCCTACCAATCTCCAACTTAAAGAGGCCTTCGCGAAGGCCGAAGGTCAGGGCCAACCGCAGAGTGCGACCATCCACCTCCTGGATGAGTAGCACTTCTTCCTGAAAGCGATCGATGTAGTCCCCCAACGTTTCTTTTGCTCCCTGGGTCAGATGGAAAAGGGCCGTAGCCTCCTTCTTCAACTTCTTTGCAGTGGCGAACTGCATGTTCAGCCCCCGACAAAGGTCTTCAAAGCAGTAGATGGAGCCTTCCGGCAACTGGTGGAACCAGTCCCTTGCCTTCCCTCGGAGGGAGAGCGCGAACAGCCTACACTTGAAGGCGTCCGACATGGTCCGAAGGGAAGCGACATCCTCAAACCACTGGATATGGCGGATAGGGTCCTCTCTCCCCGAGTAGTAATTCATCGAGGGATCCCTGAACCCCTCTGGCACTGGCGCGGCGAGGATCTCCTCGCAGAATGGGCTCCTCCCCCTAATTTGGCGACGATCATCATCTGGCCGAGTATCTCCCCCATACTCGCTAGCCTGGCGAGTATGGTAGTATCTCGCCTGCTCATCCTCCTCGCGGAACCGAGTTCCGCCAGCTCCTTGCGATGCTTGCAGACCAAACTGCGACCTCCTTGGTCGCTCGAATTCCTCGACGTGCTCCTTCCCTGCTCGCTGAGTGCGAGCACCTTCCCCGGACGGACTCGGGCGATGAGGCGACGTCGCCGTTCCTTCCATGCGAGGTAGAAGAGCTGCTCGCATGGAGCCTTCAATCTTCCGCGCGAATTCCTCGAAGACAGCCAATGATACGAACTTGCCGCCTCGAGCCGGGTTTCCCGCCACCTCCTCGTGGTCGCTAACTGTTACCATCTCACTTTTCTACCAGACATTCTTCCTCTGGCCGCGATCTACGCTCACCGCACCAAAGTGTTGACGCCTGGAAAATCCTGGCCTCAAGATTCGGATCAATGCAGCCTGAGGCTACTTGCCCAGCGGTTGAGCGAGAAGGTTTGGTTAGCTACGACGAGCGAAAAGGAGAGAAAAAGGACACAACCCCAGGTACTGCGGCAGGGAGGTCCCACCACGTACCCAGAAGCTCTAAAGAGTCTTCTCCTCTAAAACCACGAATGACCGAGCTCGGTACTAGGTAGGCACTTGTTAGGGAAGATTCTTGTTTGTCAAAGAGGGGGGGGGGGGGGGGGGGGGGGGGGGGGGGGGGTGCAGCTCTGATTTTGACAAGTGCCATTCCAGGTACCCCTGGGGGTCTATTTATAGACAAATCCTAGGGGGGGGGGGGGGAAGCAGATGGCTATCCCTGATCCCCTAGAGTTGATTTTTTAGACAAGGCAATAGGTTGGTGAGTAGGTAAGGACCTCAGACCTAACTGGCGAGTTGGTTGGCTAAGTCGCCTATAGGCGAGTAGGCCCGAACTCACGACTTCTTCGCCTGGCCGGGTAGTGAACGCCAGGCAGGGCTTTCCTTCTCATCCTATGCGAGTAAGTACCTTCTCGCACAACCAAAACTCTTGATCTTCCTTCGTCTTCTGGATTGTTGACTTCTGCCTTGACCTTTTGACCTTGACCTCCGCCTACGTGGCCTTTAGATGGGCCCACCCTCGGAGAATGAGGGTTGTACAATTATATATATACGTTTATGTATGATTATATATATATATATATGTTTATATATATATACGTTTATATATGATTATATATATATATATACGTTTATGTATAATATTATATATGTATATATATTTATATATATATATATATGTTTATATATATATATGTTTATATATATACGATTATATATGTATATGTTTTCATATATATATATATATATTTATATTTATATTCACTTGCAGCAGCACCACCGCCGACCACTTCCGCACCTCCAGCTCCCCCGTGCCTCCTCCGCCCAAGCTCTCCACCAGCAGCTTTTCCGGCCATCTCCGCCCCGAGCCTCCTCCTTGTGAGCCTCCACGTCAGCAAACCTCCTTGCAGCAACCCGCCACCACCTCCATGCAGCTGCTCCTGTTAGGAATTTGATAGGAGTATTGGTCTAAGCGGATGAGTTTAACGAGTCTCACGGGTAGCAGAAAATGGGAAGATAATAAGTTTTATTGATGGTTTTTACTTGGACTAATACTTCATTCCATCAACGGCAATACAAAACAACAACTTATATATAAGTGCAGGTTCACAAAGTACAACATTAATTAGGCATATTTACGAAGCAGTTAACTGCCTCGTCTTCCTCGCGTAGTGAACAGCCTGCTTCTTCGTCTTCCGCCACCTATGGAGTATCAATGCGCTGATTCACGATGAGGTCATTAACCCGGTTCATTGCATCTTGTCGAGCCGCCGGTTCACCTTTCAACACCCCCCTTAAACCGAGCGGGGTGCGACCTTTAGGTTAGCTTTCTTCTCCAGGAGATGTCCCTCTTTCTCGGCACACAGGTGGAGCAAGCTCCTGGTGCAATTTCCCAGTGCTTGACGAAAGTAGCCCTGAGTTTGACGAGATTTATTCCCTTCTAAATCTCTCTTCTTCTTTGTTCTGCGTTCGACGAAGTTCGCTGAGATCGACGAAATGCCTTCACGAGTTTTTCTTGGGATCGACAAAATTTCTTCTGGACCTCTGAGTTCGACGACTTTATCTGAGTTCGACGAAGTTTTTTCTGATTCTTTCTTTACTCCGATCTGTATCCCAGCTGATTTCAGGCTTAGTGTAAACATATTGCTGCTATTCATATGTGCCTCCACAATTATAGTATTACCCTTAGGTTCTACTATTTCACAAGTCTTATGATTAAAGATGACCTTGTATCCCTTTTTTAAAAGCTGACCTACACTCAATAGGTTCTGAGTAAGTGTAGGAACAAGCAGAACATTTGCTATTATTTTGGTGGCTCCTTTAGGTGTGATGACAGCAATGGTTCCTCTCCCCTCTATCTTTTCCTTTTTTCCATCACCTAGAGTTACTTCTGATTTCCAGGTATCATCAAGTTGAGTGAAAAAATCCAAGCAGTTGACCATGTGATTGGAACATCCACTATCAACAAACCATGTGGATGATTTTTCTGGGGTTTTTAGATGTATTACAGGTGAACAAAAACTCTTCTTCAGTTTTTGTGATGTTGGCTTCTTCTTTGGGTTTGTGCCAGCACCTTTCTGCTGAATGGTTTGGAATTTTGCAAGTTTTGCATCTAAAGAAACAGTCCTTAGACTCATGGTTCTGTTTCTTGTATGATGCAGTATTTTCCATTTTGATGGGGTGTTTTACTTGGTTTTTGATTTGCTTTTCTCTCAGGATTTTTCTGAAAAAATATTTGTGTTTGGAAAGCCTTCTCTAACATGGGTTCATCATGACTGAGCAAATCCTCATGGGTTTGTAAAGATGCCATAAGATCTATGACAGTGAGCTTTTCTAGATCATGAGCCTCAAGGATGGCAGATACTATGTGCTTATGTGTTTTTGGCAGTGATCTCAGGATTTTCTCAACAATTTGTTGCTCTTCTATTGTTCCTCCAAGGCTCCTAGTATGATTTACTAAGCTGGTAATTTTTGCAAATAAGTCTTGAACTGTTTCATTTTCTCCCATTGTGATTGAATCAAAATTCCGTCTAAGAGAGTAGAGTTTCATTTTTATTACCTTCTTTGAGCCTTTGTACTCATTTTCTAGTCCGACCCAAGCCTCTTGAGCAGTTTTCGACCCCATTATTCTGGGATAAATCGATGGAGTAATACCTTGCTGGATGAGGTGTAGAGCCAAAGCATCCTTCTTCATTTCTTCCTTTGTGAACTTTGGAGGTTCTCCGTCTTTGGATTTGTCACTTGGTGTTGGCCCATCTTTTACAATCTCCCATAAGTCCTGGGAGCGGAGAAGTGTCTCCATTTTGTCACTCCAGAAGTCGTAAAGCTCTCCATTGAAGATTGGGATGGTTGTACAACCCGTATTCGGCGAGTAAAGTCAGAGGGCACCTGGCGAGTAGGCCGATGCCTCTCTCGGCGAGTAGAGCCTAAGGCACCTGGCGAGTAGGCCGATGCCTCTCTCGGCGAGTAGAGCCTAAGGCACCTGGCGAGTAGGCCGATGCCTCTCTCGGTGAGTAGAGTCAGGAGGCCTAGCGAGTAGACCGGTGCCTCCCTCGGCGAGTAGAGTCAGATTCTGGGGAATAGAATCATCCGGGCACCCCCGGTGGTCTGCCTATAGCCCTTCGGGACAGCGGAGTCTGGCTATCTGCAGACCAATTTGGAGTGCGTTTAGCAAAACAGTAAGGCGGAGTTACGCTATCCGCAGGTCATCCGGACCATTCTACCCCTGGGAAGTCTTTCCCTATAAATAGGACCCATTATGTCTCAGATCAGCATAGATCCACCCCCTTGAGAAAGCCTGTGCTTTCTTCCTCGTGCTGTCTGAGACAGGCTCAGCTTCTGGTTTTCGGGAGGGGAAATCAAGTTAGATATCCAGGTTAGTGGCGGGACCTCCCCGCTGCAGCCAGTGGGTCATTCTTAGGGAGCTACCCAATAACCAGTGAGGGTTGGTTCATAGTTCGGGATGCTTAGTTCTAGGATCCGACGAGGAGAGAAGTAACTCAAGCTACTCCCCAAGTCTCGAACAAGTTGGACCGGTATCCGGGTTCCAACAATGGTGGAATGGGTGTAGAAAGGTGCGGAATTGGTAGATGATGATGCCAAAGTGTTGGAAATTGCTTTACGCAGATTTTAGTTGAGCGGAAGAAAAGTGGAAGAACAGATACCACTGTTAGGAATTTGATAGGAGTATTGGTCTAAGCGGATGAGTTTAACGAGACTCACGGGTAGCAGAAAATGGGAAGATAATAAGTTTTATTGATGGTTTTTACTTGGACTAATACTTCATTCCATCAACGGCAATACAAAACAGCAACTTATATATAAGTGCAGGTTCACAAAGTACAACATTAATTAGGCATATTTACGAAGCAGTTAACTGCCTCGTCTTCCTCGCGCAGTGAACAGCCTGCTTCTTCGTCTTCCGCCACCTCTGGAGTATCAATGCGTTGATTCACGATGAGGCCATTAACCGGGTTCATTGCATCTTGTCGAGCCGCCGGTTCACCTTTCAACAGCTCCGCCTCCAATGACTTGCAGCTCATCCACGCCAGCCTCCAGCCGAGCTCCTCCAAGCAGCACAGCCACCTTTGCATGGAACCCGGCCACCACCGCTGCATGGAGCTCTCTTCCTCCATCCAATGGCTCGCGGACACTCCACGTCAGCGATCCATCATATTGCTTGCAACTCCTCTTCAATGCTGCCGTTACAAGTACCGTGGATCCCGCCCAATTCATCCGCCACCAGTGCTCCCGTGCCTGCTGCCGTTTTCCTCTTCATTGCTGCCTATAAGTAGTGTCATGGAGGAGATTGGCAAAAGAAAAAAGAAAAAAAAAAGAGATTAGAGCGAGAGATATTTTAGAGAGATTAAAAGAGATAATTTTTCCGGGAGATAAGAGTTTTATTTTATTTGGTATTTTGAATTATTATTTTATAATTCTAGTGTTAAAGTTGTTTATCTTTGGACGCTCTAATTTAATCGTGTACTCCTCCCCCTTTCAATTTAGAGTTTTCGTGTAACCTCGCGCTTTTATTTATTGTAATCCCTTTGTCCACTATCAATAAAATTTTATTTCTATTTCACTTAAATTTTTAGTCATATTTCAATTTTGTTTCTTGTCACTTTCGTTCTTTTTCATGATGTCACATTTTTAAAATAAAGACTCCTCCATCTCCATGAGCGGCTAATTTCTATAGTGCCCGATCGCGATGATCCGAGGATGAGTTAATATTGTTATAATTTGCGTAATTGCTTTTCTCTAATTGTTGAACGCTTACGATTTACCTTTGATATAACAAATTATTATGAGGCTATATCATTAATATATAGTTTTCATATTATTTTCGTTCTTTAGTTAGCCGAGAGGCTCGTAAGGCGAATTGATCGCTCATTGGTAAAAGGAGTAGAATGCAACCCTCGAGAGAGGACGACGTAACTCTTCCGGATTGGAGTAAAATCCAATAGTGAGGTTCACAACCTAAGGCAAGTCTTAGGCGATGCGATTTGAGAATGAAAGTTCGGTCGATACACCTAAGCTTAGTTGAACCTAAACGTCGAAAGAGGGGTGTTCATGTTTTGGGAACCTCTACGGTCAAAGCCTCTTCAACAAGAGAATTGCATTTTATTCTCATTTCAATATCCTCTTTTTCTGAGATGATTCAATATCGGGTGCTAGATTTTAAACCATCAAATTAATTCTATTAGCATCTTTAGTTTTTACTATTCGCAACCCAACTCCAAATTTCTATTTGATAAGATAATAACGATTTTTCAAAGTAGTATTACTCGACCTCCCCGAGTCTAATACGACCTTGGTTTTATAAACCTATACTACATTCGACACGGTACACTTGCCGTTGTCGTTTGCAAGCATAGTTTTGCGCATCACCTCCCAAAGAAGATGACACTCATCAAGAAGAAATTAGGATTGCTGAAGATGAGGAGGAGCCTCTGGTATTTCCATCTAGAAAGGTGACATCTCTGTTCTTCTCAAGGAAGAGGAAACACTCTCCAAAAGAATAAGGTAATACAGGCAATCAACAGACAAACAATTTCTATTATATCATCTCAGTAAACATAGTTGAAGATGTAGTTATGAAAGACAATCTGCTCAATTAGAAGTTTATCATATTGATCTATGCTTCTGTGCAATGATATCATTTTATGGCTATGTTATATTTGTATGTACTAGGTTCTTTTTATTTAACAGTATGATTGAAATCACTTAAATAACATGTAAATTTTGATAAGATAAATAGGGGAGATTGTTGGGAAAAACACCATTTGATTTATCTTACAAATTACCTACAAGTGATTTCATAATCTAGGATGTATTACCCATGATGTATAGAGAGGGTAATTTGGTCATTAGATGTCCTAGGATACCACACTCACTCTAGATTGTCAAGACCTGTTCAAAATAAGCATAAATATTAGTTGAGTTAAACTTGCGTCGAATACAAGTAGAAGTAACTCAGACTGAAGTCCAAGTCGACCCAACATCGAGATGTACTAGACGCAGAAGACAGAGTCAGTAGAAGCAATATTAGAAGTCGACGCAACTGCGACTTGAAGTCAACGCAAATGATGAGGTTCAAAGTCCAAGTCTTCAACTCGATGGATACGTCGATAATGATTCGATGCAACATTGATATCTGAGTTCAGTTCAAAACTGAAGAGGAATTCTAAGCAGCTTCTATTAGAACTCGGAGGTACGACGACTAGAAGGAAAATGAATTCGACGCTATGTCGAGTATAGACAGAAATATAAAATTTTATGTTGTCCTTTTCCGATCCTTTTCAGAAGGTATCCAAGAATATAATTCTAAGTCTGACGGCTCGTTTATTACCAAGAATGGAATGAAGTACTCAAGAGAAACAATAAAAACATTCTTGGAAGTTATTCAAATTCAGATTGACGGGTCGTGAACAGAAATAGAAAGAGAGATTCATTATCCAATGCACATTCCTTATAATTACATAATAGAATAGGAAACAAGTTAAAACAATATTCGACAGATAATTAGTATTCAGAGGAAGAAAGACAACACAATCATGGAAGTCATTCTATTCTATTCATTCATCTCCTTCCTCAAGTTTTTTTATCAGTCAGAACAAGGAGAACTTCTCTGTATAGGAAATACACAGACACTGCTTCCTCTTCTTCACTTACAGCAGGATGCCATCAAGAGTACAGAGAGGTCTTCAGGATCACAAGCTTATCACCCTTGCATTCTTCTCTACCTTAAGCAAGGGCTCATTCAAAACAGATCCTGAAGAACACCAACAGAAGAAACAACACTACAACTTATTCTTCTTTCTTCTTTACTCCCTGTTTCATTCCGTAATTGTAGAAAGAGTTTTAAGAATCCCTCTCCAAAGGATTTAGTGGTTCTAAGAGTCTCGTTATCAAAAGACTCAGTAGTTGGTTCTAAGAGTCTCCTTATCAAAAGACTCAGTAGTTGGTTCTAAGAGTCTCCTTATCAAAAGACTCAGTAATTGGTTCTAAGAGTCTCCTTATCAAAAGACTCAGTGGTTCTAAGAGTCTCCTTATCAAAAGACTCATACATTGTTTAGTGTATTCCTACTAAGGTGGTAGAAGAGTGGATGCACATATAGTTTGGGGAACCATTATAGCTTTTCACTTGTGCTGAGAATTTTCTGTGATGTTCCCTTTACTATTTCTGCACTCAGTGATTAATTTATTATGTGCTAGTTTTTTTGATAAGCATAGTCATTAGAACTTTTGTATTGTTTGTGCATATTTTGTATAAAAGTTTTAAATCTCTATTCACCCCCACCTCTAGAGAATACTTAGAGGTTACACTGTGCACTTTCAAAGATCTGCTGTCCGAGTGTGAATGCAGCTGAAGAAAACTCTATGGAGTTGTGGCATCACAGACTTGGTCATATCAGTGAGAAGAATTTGTAGATCCTGGTGAAGAATAAAGTTCTACCAAAGTTGTCAGGGGAGCTACCTAACATGTGTGTTCGCTGCTTGTCTGGCAAGCAGAGAAGAGTATCCTTTGTGGAGTCTAAACTAAATAGGTTGGTAGAGTTGTTAAACCTAATACACACAGATGTATGTGGTCCTATAGGTCCCAAGTCAGTAGGCGGTGCATCTTACTTTGTCACATTCATTGGTGATCACTCTAAGAAGGTATGAGTTTACTTCTTGAAGCAGAAGAGTGAAGTTTTGACAAAGTTCATGGAGTTCAGAACAAAGGTGGAGAAGATGATCGGGAAGGAGATCAAGAGGGTAAGATCTAATAATAGGGGAGAATATACTGGACCATTTGATGCCTACTATAGGGAGCATGAATTTGTGCATAAAAAGACTATTTCGAGGAAACCACAATAGAATGGGGTGACAGAGAGGATGAATATGACAATTGTGGAGAAGATTAGGTGCATGATCTCACAGGAAAGAATTGGTAAGTAATTCTGGGCAGAGGCTGTGCAGACTGCAGTGCAATTGATAGATTTATCCCCCTCTACACCGTTGGATGGAGATGTTCCAGAGCGGGTTTGGTCAGGGAAGGAAATATATTTTGGGCATGTGCGGGTGTTTGGCAATAGAGCACATATCCATATCCCCAAGGAGGAGAGATCGAAGCTTGATGAGAAGTCCCATGAGTGCATCTTGTTGGGATTCCCGCATGAAGAGTTTGGCTATAGACTTTGAGATCCGGAGAGGAAGAAGATTGTCAGAAGCAGGGATGTGGTCTTTGTAGAAGATCGGAATGTTGGTGATCAAAAGGTTGCTGAGCCACAGATGCACCGACTATTCTGATGAAGATCTTGAACCAGAGAATGTTGGTGCTGAGGAAGAAGCTATGCAGATTCTAGATTAGGGAGAGATACTAGATGAAGGGGGAGATCTGCCTGTTGATGTTCCACTGGTTATGGAGGTGCCCCTCAGAAGAACTGACTGAGCATGGAGGTCGAGCACCAGGTATACACCGTAAGATTATATCTTGCTTACTGATGGTGGTGAGCCTGAATCATTTGAGGAGGCTTAGAAGGCTGAAGACAGGAAGTCTTGGTCAGTAGCTATGGAGGAGGAGTGGACTCGCTCTATAAGAATGAGATGTATGATTTGGTCTGGCTACCAAAGGGGAGGAAGGCTTTGAAGAACAAGTGGGTCTTCAAGTTGAAGACTGATGAAAACCTTTCCCAGCCTAGGTACACGATAAGACTGGTAGTTAAAGGGTTCAGTTAGAAGCACATTGTTGATTTCGATGTGATATTTTCACCCATGGTGAAAATGTCTTCTATCACACTGGTACTAGAGTTGGCTGCCTCCAGGAATCTTGAAGTTGAGCAGATGGATGTCAAGATGACATTCCTGTATGGAGATTTGGAGGAGGAGCTATACATGGGGCAACTTGAAGGCTTTGAGGTCAAGGGGAAGTAGAATTTGGTCCTGCAGACGCAGGAAGAGTCTATATGGGTTGAAGCAAGCACCCATGCAGTGGTATAAGAAATTTAAATCCCTCATGACGAAGAACAAATTCCAGAGAACCAAGGTTGATCACTGTGTTTATATGAAGAGGACTGAAAAGACCTTTACCATTATGCTGATGTATGTTGATGACATGCTGATTGTTGGTGATGACAAGACCAACATTGAAGAGCTGAAGAAGGAGCTCAGTAAGTCCTTTGAGAAGGACTTGGGACCAGCGAAGATGATCCTTGGAATGAAGATCACCAGGGACAGAAGTGCAAGTCTATTATGGCTATCTCAGGGAGAGTACGTGGAGAAGGTTCTGAAGAGGTTTATGATGGAGAAGGTCAATCCGGTTGCTACTCTGCTGGGTGGACACTTCAAGTTCTCAAGCTCTCACTGTCCTTCATCTGAGAAGGAAGTGGAGGAGATGAGCCAGATCCCTTATGCATCTGCAATGAGGAGTTTGATGTATGCTATGTTCTGCATGAGGCCAGACATAGCCTATGCAGTGGGGGTAGTGAGCACATATCTGAACAATCCAGGGAAGATCCATTGGGATGCTGTAAAGTGGAAACTCTGATATCT
The DNA here is from genome assembly GCA_033032865.1 of Dactylorhiza incarnata. Classification (NCBI taxonomy): domain Eukaryota; kingdom Viridiplantae; phylum Streptophyta; class Magnoliopsida; order Asparagales; family Orchidaceae; genus Dactylorhiza; species Dactylorhiza incarnata. Next base: position 3,660,644 of record JAWHQI010000067.1, read on the forward strand.
TAGAGGTACCACAAGTCATTGTTTGCAGTTTGGTGGAGGGTCACCAATGCTAGTTGGGTACTCTAACTCAGATATGTCAGGAGATGTTGATTCCCAGAGATCCACATCTAATTATGCTGTTATATATGCGGGGAGCTGTGTCATGGCAGTCGAGGTTGCAGAAGTGTGTGACACTGTCGATGATGGAGGCAGAATATATAGCACTGACAGAATCATCCAAAGAGGTCTTGTGGATGAAGAAGTTCATGTTTGAACTTAGACTCCAGCAAGATGAGTTCATTGTGTTCAGTGACAGTCAAAGTGCAATATTCTTGTCCACGAACCCCGCTTACCACTCTAAGGTGAAGCACATTGATGTGAGGTATCATTGGATATAGGATGATGTCGAGGAGAAGCGGCTGAAGGTAGAGAAAATCCACACAGATGAAAATACTTCGGACATGATGATGTAGGTCGTGCCGAGGGAGAAACACAAGTTGTGTTGCTTGCTGTTCAGCATGAAGTCCACCTGAATAAGTCAGGTTGGTGAACTCCTCCTTATGGTCTGGAGGGGGATATTGTTGGGGTCCAACCCCTAAAGATGAGTCTTGGTGACTTGGTAGAAAAATCAGATCAAGTATGTTGTATATCGTCTTGATGCTATAGTAATATCAGCTTGACTGTGTGCATGTCATAGAGATAGCTAAGACATGTTATCGTGATATGGTCCATGTTGACGAGACTTGTTCTTGAGCTTTGTCATCGAGGCAGCTAAGGCATATCGTCGATACTGCTCTCCATATCGGCTTGATGGTCTCCATATCGTCGAGATGGTCTCCATATCGTTGTGTCTGCTCTCCGATATCGGTGTGAGTAGGTCTCGATATCGGCGAGACGACTCCTGGATTGTCGAATCTGATTCTTTCAGGCCATTCGATCCTTCTTTGCCCATCCTGTGGCTGCAAATGTTGTGCCTAAGTGGTCTAAGTAGATTGTCTTCCCCTATTTAAGGTAAAGAGAGATTAAAACCTAAAATGGCTCTCAATTTTGAAGTCGCCAGAGACAAAAGTTGTGATACCTTACAAAGGCCGATCGTTGAGTTCTTCGGTAGAGAAGAACTGGATTTTCACAGCCTGGTGCTATCGTCTTCGTCTTGGAGAAGCCTCGTTTTCGTCTTCGTTATCGTGAGTTCTTGAAGAGAAGTGGTGGTGATTTATTCCTTGAAGAGTTTTGTTCACTGTGTGTTTGTGAGGAGGGATTCAGTCAGTCAAATCCAGTGTGTTCTAGGTTGGGCAAACCTAGTTCTTATTTTTGTAATTGTTTTGATTATAGTGGATTTTTTGTATACCTCGCCCAATGTTTTTTCCCTCATTGTTTTAGAGAGGGGTTTCCATGTAAAGATTTTGCGTTCTATGTGCTTGTTGTGTTTATTCTTCTTGTATGTGCCCGCATTCTGAGTGGGTCAATTCTCTATACATTTATCTATATGAAGTAGTGTAACTATGTTGTTCAGCTTGCATCTCTATTTGCATGAAAAATGATTTGAGCAATGACTCAACTTAGCTGAATTGCATACATTTCTTCAAGCTCAGATGCGTTTGGCACGGTGCTCATGCAGCCATGACGATTTTAAGCTTAAATAGTTTATAGTAGTTTATGAAGAAATTATGATGCATAATTAAGATAAGAAAATGTATAATATATACTTGCGGCGAATATTTGGCGGGTGACATCATTCAACGAGTGACATAATTTAGTGGGTGGCATCATTCAGCGGGTGATATTATTTAGCGGGAGGCATTTGATGCTTTCTTCTTCCTCCTGAAAGTAAAGACAGTACACAGCCAGGGATAGGGATGGAATATAGACTCACATTGAACCAGCTATTCAAGATTCCAAGTTAAGCTTCAATAGCAAATGCAGTCACAAGGGAAAGGTAAGATCACTCCTAAGGGAGCCTCTCCCTGAATGGATTGATCAGAAGGAGCAGGTGAGGGTTCTCGTTGATTGATAACCAGCAATCACAAACAACACATTCAGAATGACATATCTGTTTCAGCAGCCATAGAGCTATTATAGCCCCAAGTGAATAAAAAGGCATGACTACTGAAAGTGCACAGTTTACCTCACTAGAATTCTCTAGAGAGGGTGAATAGAGATTAAAAATTATTTTGTGCAAAGTTAATATATATATGTGAATGATCACAGATTAGAGCTTCCACACACCAACAAGAATTAAATAAGTAAAGAAAGTAAATGCAAGAAAAGAAATCACAGCACAACACAAGAAAATATAGTGGTTCCCCAAACTTTGGGTAGTCCACTCTTCTACCCCCTTGGTAGGAATTCACTATCTTGCACTGAGTCTTTTGATAAGGAGACTCTTAGAACCACCCTGAGTCTTTTGACAAGGAGACTCTTAGAACCACCCTGAGTCTTTTGACAAGGAGACTCTTAGAACCAGTACACTGAATTTTTTGAAGAGAGATTCTAAAAACTCTTTTACAATATTTAAGTAAGAATAAGAAAGAAAGAAAGAAAGAAAGAAATAAGAATAATAAAGAATCTTCTTCCTAGCAAGAAGATTGGAAGCACAAGAGGTAGTGAATGAAATCTCTCTTCTATAGTGAGAAGGAGATTGTAAAAACTTTTCTCTCTTTTGTGAGAGCTTTCAAAGTTTGCAGTAGAATGGCTTCTGAAGAAGGAGAAGAAGAAGATGAAGGCTTTTTCTCTGCAGCACACTATCTCTTTTCTCAGTTTTTCTCTCTATTCTCTTGGGGGCTTTTCCTCTATTTCAAATGTATATGGTAGATCACTCAACTCAAATTTTCTGCCGACCTCCTCTTTATTTATAGCTCTGTTTCAATCAAATAATATTATAGGAGGAAAATTAATTAGCAATCAGACAAATAGAAAGAAGGAAATGTTTCCATAATGACATTTTCTGTAGAAGGAAAGAATGAATCCATATTTCAAATAATATCCAAAATAGAGTTAATCAGATTAGCCAAGAATCAAATAGAAGGAAAGAATGATTCAGAACAGCTATAAAATGTTAACATTATTCCATATAAATCAGATCTACTGAAAGAAGGAAAGAGATCTGGCGCATATTTAAATCTGTCATATAAATCGACGTGCGTCGATTACCATTCGACGTAAGCGTCGAATTCATCCTGGCTGGACGTCGAGAGAGAAATAAGGAAGGTGCGTCGACTAAGGTGCGTCGACTTCTCCATATGCGTCGACTAGAAATCAGAGTAGCGTCGACAACACATACGTCGAAATCTTCCTAAAGTTACTTCGACTCAATCTGAAGGAAACATCGACTTTATTTCGACGTTGCGTCGAATAGTATTCGACGCAGATTTATTTAACCTTGTTTTTCTTTCTTAGAATTCATATTCAACTTATTTCTAGGGGTTAAGAGAAATCATTTCCCCAACAATCTCCCCCTATTTGTCTTAACCCTATTTAGAGGGAAATTGTACTAGCATATAATTAATCCAGCACAGCATTTGTAAGGATAAGAAATATATTAAATAATCAGAAGAGAAAGTGAATTAAGAAAGCATATGACAAGTATTTGTCTTTCACACAAATTTAAACTAGAAACTTCTTTTTGTACATGAAGTTAACAAAAGCAGAGTAAAGTTTCCTAGATAAGTTTTCAATAGCATCAAGAATGTAGCCCCTGACTCTATCAGGTCGTTCCTGGACATTCCTGATGATTGTATGCAGTTTTTCCAATAGTTTATCACCATCAGGGATTGTGTCATTTATAGAGTAGCCATTGCTGATGATGATTGCTGCTTTTTAATCAATCATCTCAATTGTAATGTTTTGAACTTTCTTTTCAGTAGGCTTGATCTCAGGTGGTCCCTTGTTATCAACCTTGGGCCTATATATTGTTTTCTTTTCTGATTGCTGCTTCTCTGGAATGTCAGCCATTTTCCCTTTCCCTTTCCAGGGTGAGGCATGCCACTTGTCTAATTTTATAGGTCTGTTGGGCTTCTTGTAGGGAATGTAAGTATCTTCTGTACACCCTACACCCTTCTTGTCTTTTTGACCTTTATCTAGAATGATCCCTGCCTGAGGGTTTTTCTTTTGATAAGCTTCAATATCAAACAATTTCTTTGGAATTCTGATAGAAGATTCAGTAAGAATTTGTTCTTTAGTCATTCCCTTGTTGATCTTTTCCATCCATGCAATTCTTTTATCTTCCACTTCTTTCCTGGCTACTTCATATTCATACAGTTCTCTATCTCTTATCTCTTCATGCCTCTTTTCCATGTCAGGGTCATGGTACTCCTTCACAGGGCTGTTAGGAGTGATAATAAGCATCTTTTCAAATCTTTTTATTTGCTCACATGCTTTTCTATACTTCTTTTCTTTTGTATACTCCTTCCTTTCTTCTTTAGAGAAGTTTTGCCAGTAGGGAATTGCTTCCCTTTTTCTTTTTATCTTTCCTTCTGGACTTTGCCTAGGTATGATCTGTTTAGGAAGTCTTGCTGCTTGTGGAGGTAGAGGTAGCAGAGGAGGTAGAGAAGAAGGTTGAAGTGGAGGTGGAGGTAGAGATGAAGGAGAATGAGTTTTCTCTTTGAGTGGAGAGGGAACTATATCAGGAAGAGAAGTCTGTTCTACAATAGAAGGCAGAATGACTTCATGTAGAATGTTCTCTGCAGAGGGATGATTGTCTCCTCCAGGTTCTTTTGCAGGGATATCCTCAAGTAGAGGTGTCTTCAACTTGATGTTGAAGTTCTTCCTCACATAAGGGTGCCACAATCCATATCTGTCCATTCCAATCATCAGAGGTGACTGCTTCTTCCTCCCCCTGGATTTCTGAGTTCTTTACTACAGGAATCTCCCCCTGGTTGTATGGATTATCAATTCTGAATTCTGAATCCACAGCATGCTCCCCTTCAGTGTTGTAAGAGGAGGATTCACCAAAATGTTTGATGAAGGTGTAGTCAGAGTGATTTGAGAGGAGTGGAGCCTATAATGGAATTGGAGTAATAATTAGAGAGAATACTTAGAGTTTGGAGAGAGAGGAGTTGAACCTGAGCTTTTAGTGAGATCAAAGACCTGGCAAGAGGGGTTTCTGGAGCAACTCTCCCCCTGGTTTATATCTTTCAGGAAGGATGTAAACCTTTGTGGCGACAGAGGTTCTTCTCGAAGAAGAGCATGAAGCTCAGGAAGAGAGGCAGATAGGGTGGCCAATTTGGCTTCACAGGTGGTGATCATATTGGCACATTCATTTGAGAAGTTGGTTAGACGTGTCTGGAAGTCGGTGAGAAGATTTTCCAGAGCAACGTTCATTGCTTGGATAAGGGCAGTTTGAACAGGAGTAGGCGCCATTGATGCAGAAAGAGAGAGAGGTAGAAGACAAAGTTTTGGCAGGTTTAGAAAGGTATATGTTATGAAATAAGAAGCCTTATTTAAAGAAGGTGAAACGTCGAGAAAGGAAGCAGAAATCAAGGTAATCCAATCGTCAAAAGAGGAAGTAAGGATTTGATTCTAATTTTAACTGGAAGTCGACGTTGCGTCGAATGGATGTCGACGTTTACGTGGAGATTGGCCGGCCTGGTGTTTTATCGACGCGATCATAGTCTTGCGTTGATATGAATTCGACGGTACGTCGATAAAGGATCGACGTAGCATTGTCTGATGGAAATCGATGTCAGCGTCGAGTTTGTCTCGACGGAGCGTCGATATGTATTCGACGTATCTTCAAGAAATTTTCTTAGATTGTGTGATTTCATTAGAGTTCCCTAACAATGGGATTTACAAGCTTCCATCAAGCATTCCCAAGGTGTTTATGAAATTGGTATGCTTAGTTTCATCTAAAGGTTTTGTGAAGATGTCTGCTCTTTGATTTTCTGTGGGAATATATTCTAAGGTTATTTTACCCTTCTCAACATTGTCTCTAAGGAAGTGATGTCTGATTTCTATGTGTTTGGTTCTACTATGAAGGACTGGGTTAGATGCTATAGATATAGCACTAGAGCTATCACAATAAATCTTAGAGTTATTGACTTCCAGTTTGTAGTCAAGAAGCTGATTTTGCATCCACAAGATTTGTGAACAACAGCTCCCAGCAGCTATATATTCAGCCTCTGCTGTTGAGGTTGAGACTGAGGTTTGTTTCTTACTAAACCAAGAGATTAATCTGTCACCTAGAAATTGGCAAGTGCCAGATGTGCTTTTTCTATCAACACTACATCTAGCATAATCTGCATCTGAGAAACCTATTAATTCAAAGTTGGTTTCTGCTGAGTACCATAGCCCTAGTTCAGGGGTTCCCTTTAGGTATCTAAGAATCCTTTTTACAGAGGTGAGATGGGATTCCTTTGGGTCAACCTGAAATCTAGCACAAATGCAAGTGGCAAACATGATATCAGGTCTGCTAGCTGTAAGATATAGAAGGGATCCTATGATGGCCCTATAAGTCTTTTGATCTACTGATTTTCCTTTATCATCTTTTTCTATAATGGCATTGGTTGCCATGGGTGTTTTCATGGTAGATGCTGATTCCATACCAAACTTTTTGATTAGCTCTTTAGTATATTTTGATTTTGAGATAAAGATTCCTTCACTACTTTGTTTTACTTGTAGCCCTAGAAAGTATGAGAGTTCTCCCATACTACTCATTTCAAATTTAGATTGCATTAGATTAGCAAATCTTTTACACAGTTTAGGATGAGTTGAGCTAAAGATAATATCATCTACATATATTTGAACAAGGAGGAGTTGGTTTTATGGGTTCTAGTAAAGAGTGTCTTGTCTACTTTTCCTCTTTCAAAGGAATTTTCTAGAAGAAAATTTGAGAGAGTTTCATACCAAGCTCTAGGTGCTTGCTTAAGACCATATAGAGCTTTGTTAAGTCTATAAACAAAGTTAGGAGAAGAGGGATTAACAAAACCTGGTGGTTGCTCCACATATACTTCTTCTTGAAGATCACCATTTAGAAAAGCACTCTTGACATCCATTTGGTAGACTTTCATCTTCATGAAGGCTGCATAGGCAAGAAAGAGCCTGATTGCCTCTAATCTGGATACTGGAGCAAAGGTCTGGTTGTAGTCTATCCCTTCTTCTTGTCTATATCCTTGTGCTACAAGTCTTGCCTTGTTCCTCACAATTACTCCAGTGGAATCTAGTTTGTTCCTGTATACCCATTTTGTACCAATTACAGGGTAGTTTATTGGTCTTTCAACTAGGTTCCATACTTTGTTTCTCTCAAATTGGCCTAGTTCTTCTTGCATGGCCATAATCCAGTGAGGATCATAATTTGCTTCCTCAAACTTCTTTGGTTGAACTTGTGATAGGAAGCATTGGAGCACCATCCCAGTGGAGACCTGGTGTCTTGTTCTTACTCCTGTATTGGGGTCTCCAATTACTTGAGTTTGTGGATGATCCTTCAAATTGATCCCTGTTCTGCTTGAACTTGTCAGTTGTTCTTCTTCTTCATTCTCAATGAGATCATTGTTCAATTGTTCTTCCTGAACCATGTTCTCCTGTGGAAATGGGTCTGGAATGCTCTTTTCTGAGGTTTCTTGTTCAGACTCCTCACTTGGTTCCTCTAACTGATTTTCCTTTCCATTTTCTGTGTTCTCTAGAGCTAGTTGCTCAAGCTGGGTTTCTATGCTGTTGTTTTCCTGTGGAAAGGAACTGGTGGGAGTCTCCTCCCCCTTAAGTAGCATGTTAGTTTCATCAAATACAATGTGCATAGATTCTTCAATTTTAAGAGTTCTTCTATTGTAGCACCTATAGGCTTTACTAGATGATGAGTATCCCAAAAATATTCCATCATTAGACTTCTTGTCAAATTTGGCAAGATGATCTTTCCCATTATTTAGAATAAAACAAGCACATCCAAAAATTTTAAAATATTTAACAGTGGGTGTTTTATTTTTCAGGAGCTCATATGGAGTCTTTGATTTAGTTTTGTGTATGAGGCTTCTATTTAGAACATAGTTTGCAGTGTTGACTGCTTCAGCCCAAAAGGTTTTTGGTAATCCTGATTCTGCAAGCAGGGTCCTTCCTGATTCTATTAAGGTTCTATTCTTCCTCTCAGCAACTCCTTTTTGTTGAGGAGTTCTAGGTGCTGAGAAGCTTTGTTTAATACCTTTTTCCTCACAGAGACTACAAATCATCTGATTCTCAAATTCAGTCCCATGATCACTTCTTATAATTGAAACATTGGAGTTGAACTTAGATTGAATTTGTTTTATGAATTTTGAGAGAATTTTATGGGTTTCAGATTTAACCCTTAGAAAGAATACCCAGCTAAACCTAGAATAATCATCAACAATAACCAAGGTATAGGATTTTCCACCTAAGCTCTGAGTGGATATGGGACCAAAGAGATCCATGTGTAGTAAGTATAGGGCCCTGGGAGAGTCATACTTACCAATGTGTTTGAAAGATGATTTGGTCTGTTTTCCCAGTTGGCAAGGTCTGCATGGAGAATCCTTAGAGTACCTACCCTTTGGTAAACCTCTGACTAGGTTATTCTTTGCTAGTTTACTAATGGTTTTGTAGTTTAGATGACCTAGTCTCCTATGCCATAGTTCATTTTTATCTATGATATTGTTGAATAAGCAAACTTCTGTGGGTGAAGAGCTAAAGTCTACTACATATACTTTTCCTTTTCTAGTTCCATTTAGTACTGTAGCACCAGTCTTGATATCAATAATATGATAGAATAATGTGGTGAATTTTACCTCATACCTACCATTTTCACATATCTGACTTATACTTATCAGATTGTGCTTTAGTCCTTTGACTACTGCCACATTCTTGAAGGTGACTTTCCCTTCTTTGAAATCTCCAAAGCCCTTGGTTTGGCCACATCTAGAATCTCCAAAGGTTACTGATGGTCCAAGTCTATCCTCAAAGTTGATTAATAGGTTTTTGCATCCTGTCATGTGCATGGAGCATCCACTGTCCAAGTACCACACCATCCTGGAGATGTGATACATCTGCACATAGAATTTTAAACATTAGTTTGGACCCTGCTGAGCTGGGGTCCCTTCCTCTCATTAGTAAAAGATTTAATAAAGGAATAAGTGGGTTTTTCAGGATATCCTTCCTTGTTATGGGGTACTGGCTTATCATACCAATCTTCTTGGATGATATCACAGAAATAATGTTCATAATAGAAGGACATGGATTGAGAGACCTGTTTGGAAACAGAAAATTTTCTGTCTGAATTATTGCGTCGATAGGGATTCGACGTAGACTTATGGTTGCGTCGATATGAATTCGATGTAGGTTTCTGGTTGCGTCGATATGAAGTCGACGCTTTCTTCATTCTGAGTCTACTTTCAGTCGAAGTATGAGAGAGGTTGCGTTGAGTAGAAGTCGACGCATTTTGGCATAAGCGTCGATTAGTACTCGACGTACGTTGATAAGAATTCGATGCATGTTCAAATTTTTTCTGAGGATATTTTCCTAAGATTCCTTTATCTGTAATGGGATTAGGTTTATTTAAAACAGTGGTTATTTCAGGGCTTTCTTGTAATCTTTCTCCTGTTAGATAATTCTCCCTAGTGAAGTGAATTGGATGTTTCCAGACAGATTTGCTGGAAGTTTGAGGTTTAGATGCTTCATTAGTATTCTGATTTAGCTGTCTAAATCTATTAGTGAGATTTTCAGAAATGTTTTTGAGCTTCTGACCTTTCCCATTTAGAGAGTCTTCAAAGACTTTAGCCTTTGCAAGCTCGATTTTCTGAATAGATTTTGTCTAATTCCTCTTCTGAGAGTTCTAGATTGAGCTTATAATTTTTATGATGTGTATTTTCCTATTTGAGATTTTTTAATTCAATTCTTAATTCTTTTACTTCTTTTTCAGATTTGATTAGATCTAAACAGAATTCTTTGAAACTTTGTTTGAAATCAGTAGAAGAGAAATCTATATTATCAAGTATATTTACCATAGATGTATCATCAGGCTTCTCAGTGGCCATCAGACAGGTTTCCTCTTGCTTGACCTCTTGCTGATCATCATCTGATGAGGTACTTTCTTCAGATTCTGAATCACTCCAAGATTGAGCAATGAATCCTTTTTCTTTCTTCTTCTTCTTCTTCTTCTTTAGATCTATTCTTTTTAGATCCTTCTTATTGTTGATCTTTTTAGGACAATCAGGTGCAATGTGTCCAGGTTTCCTGCAAGAGTAGCATATAATTTCCTTAGTAGGTGTTTTATTATACCTAGTTTTTGAATCTCTTCCTCTGGATCCTTCCGTTTTGATCCACTTTTTGAACCTTCTGGCCAGTAGACTGATCAGCTCCTCATCACTTGTAGAGGGTACTCCTTCAACAGCCTTCAAAGCAATACTCTTTTCTTTTGAGAGTGGAGAAGCCTTTTCTTTTTCTTCTTTCTCAGCCCTTGTTTTCAACAGTTGTTCATAAGATTTTAATTTACCCAATAAGACATCTGTTGAGATTTCTTTTTGGCTTCTGGAGTCTTTGATTGGCCAGATTCTTGAATCCCAAGAGCTCGGGAAGCAAGTCAGCAATTTGTCATTTATCTCAGTAAGAGATATGTCCTTCTCAAGTGTTCTCAATTCATTGACTATGAGGCTGAATCTTGAATACATGTCAGCAACACTTTCACTCTCTTTCTTTTGGAAATTTTCATATTGGGAGATGAGTAGTGCCTTTCTGTCCTTTTTCTCATCAGCACTTCCCTCAACCATTTTGGTGAGAGCTTCCCAGACTTCCTTAGCTGACTCACACTCAGTAATCTTTTGGAAGATTTCATCTGAGAGAGTTGAAACTAGGATATTCATAGCCTTGGCATCATATGCTTGGGCTTTCTTTTCCTCTTCTGTCCATTCAGCCTTTGGAGCAGGTGTTTCAGTTGCTTTTCCACTTGAATCCTTTTTGAATGGCTTGGGGGGACCTGTCATGACAACATTAAATAATTCATCATCAATAGAGTTTAAATAGATTCTAATTCTTGTTTTCCAAAGTGCAAACTTTTCAAGGTTGCAAATTGGTGGTCAGTTTACATTAAATAATTCATCACCAATTGAAAGTGCACAGTTTACCTCACTAGAATTCTCTAGAGGGGGGGGGGGGGGGGTGAATAGAGATTAAAAATTATTTTGTGCAAAGTTAATATATATATGTGTATGATCACAGATTAGAGCTTCCACACACCAACAAGAATTAAATAAGTAAAAAAAGTAAATGCAAGAAAAGAAATCACAGCACAACACAAGAAAATATAGTGGTTCCCCAAACTTTGGGTAGTCCACTCTTCTACCCCCTTGGTAGGAATTCACTATCTTGCACTGAGTCTTTTGATAAGGAGACTCTTAGAACCACCCTGAGTCTTTTGACAAGGAGACTCTTAGAACCACCCTGAGTCTTTTGACAAGGAGACTCTTAGAACCAGTACACTGAATTTTTTGAACAGAGATTCTAAAAACTCTTTTACAATATTTAAGTAAGAATAAGAAAGAAAGAAAGAAATAAGAATAATAATGAATCTTCTTCCTAGCAAGAAGATTGGAAGCACAAGAGGTAGTGAATGAAATCTCTCTTCTATAGTGAGAAGGAGATTGTAAAAACTTTTCTCTCTTTTGTGAGAGCTTTCAAAGTTTGCAGTAGAATGGCTTCTGAAGAAGGAGAAGAAGATGATGAAGGCTTTTTCTCTGCAGCACACTATCTCTTTTCTCAGTTTTTCTCTCTATTCTCTTGGGAGCTTTTCCTCTATTTCAAATGTATGTGGTAGATCACTCAACTCAAATTTTCTGCCGACCTCCTCTTTATTTATAGCTCTGTTTCAATCAAATAATACTATAGGAGGAAAATTAATTAGCAATCAGACAAATAGAAAGAAGGAAATATTTCCATAATGACATTTTCTGTAGAAGGAAAGAATGAATCCATATTTCAAATAATATCCAAAATAGAGTTAATCAGATTAGCCAAGAATCAAATAGATGGAAAGAATGATTCAGAACGGCTATAAAATGTTAACATTATTCCATATAAATCAGATCTACTGAAAGAAGGAAAGAGATCTGGCGCATATTTAAATCTGTCATATAAATCGACGTGCGTCGATTACCATTCGACGTAAGCGTCGAATTCATCCTGGCTGGACGTCGAGAGAGAAATAAGGAAGGTGCGTCGACTAAGGTGCGTCGACTTCTCCATATGCGTCGATTAGAAATCAGAGTAGCGTCGACAACACATACGTCGAAATCTTCCTAAAGTTACTTCGACTCAATCTGAAGGAAACGTCGACTTTATTTCGACGTTGCGTCGAATATTATTCGACGCAGATTTATTTAACCTTGTTTTTCTTTCTTAGAATTCATATTCAACTTATTTCTAGGGGTTAAGAGAAATCATTTCCCCAACAATCTCCCCCTATTTGTCTTAACCCTATTTAGAGGGAAATTGTACTAGCATATAATTAACCCAGCACAACATTTGTAAGGATAAGAAATATATTAAATAATCAGAAGAGAAAGTGGAATAAGAAAGCATATGACAAGTATTTGTCTTTCACACAAATTTAAACTAGAAACTTCTTTTTGTACATGAAGTTAACAAAAGCAGAGTAAAGTTTCCTAGATAAGTTTTCAATAGCATCAAGAATGTAGCCCCTGACTCTATCAGGTCGTTCCTGGACATTCCTGATGATTGTATGCAGTTTTTCCAATAGTTTATCACCATCAGGGATTGTGTCATTTATAGAATAGCCTTTGCTGATGATGATTGCTGCTTTTTCATCAATCATCTCAATTGTAATGTTTTGAACTTCTTTTCAGTAGGCTTGATCTCAGGTGGTCCCTTGTTATCAACCTTGGGCCTATATATTGTTTTCTTTTCTGATTGCTGCTTCTATGGAATGTCAGCCATTTTCCCTTTCCCTTTCCAGGGTGAGGCATGCCACTTGTCTAATTTTATAGGTCTGTTGGGCTTCTTGTAGGGAATGTAAGTATCTTCTGTACACCCTACACCCTTCTTGTCTTTTTGACCTAGGGTGTAACATCCTCAGAACTTCTAGACCCCTTAACTTCAATTAGGGTGAGAGAAGTGGTGAGTGTTGTGAGTTTGTGCTAGGTTGCAACCTTAGAACACATAGGGTTAGGTGAACTCACATGTGATCTCCTATAGGACTCAAGTCAACCTAAGTCAAACTAGCTCAACATGAACTCACACCTACAAATTGATTCCACCAATAGATGATAAACACTCCAAGGAATGCTATGGACCCAAAAGCCCCATCACGGGGTCACCAGTTGACCCAATTTGACCAAAGTCAAACTTGGGTCAACATAAGCCAATTCCTCCCCAATAGGTTCAAATGAACCCCAAAACATGAAATTGACTTCACCCCTAGTCTTAGGACATCATGAAGGGCCCAATTAACTCAAAAGCCCCATCATGGAGTCAACAATTTGGCCAAATTGACCAAAGTCAACATTTCCCCAATTTTGGTCAAAATCACACCTTTTGGTCAAATTAGCTCACTTAGGTCTCCACCATGACCCAACCAGCGTTGGGTGGTGTCAAGGGACTCAAGAACAAAACATTGGACCAGTCAACTCATCAATTGACCAAGTCAAACCCTAAAGTCAATTAGGTCAAAATTGGGCTAAAGTTAAGTATTTGAACCAATTAAGCCAAGCCATATGGGCTAAGGCCTCAATAGGAGGCCCCCCTACAGACCATGACCTAATTACAATGCATGCCCTCAAAAATTAGGAAGAGATGACATGCAAGAGGCTAAATTGGAAAAATCCCCAATTTTGGATGGGACAAAAGGAGGGAATCAAGGAATTGGCTACATATGTCAACCAATTCCCCTTCCAATCAACTCCTCTGAACTCACACATGCTCTCCCAGCCAAATTACTGTAGTGGGGGTGCCAAATGGCATCTTGGTGAGACAACCAAAGCTTGGCCAACCATGCCATGATGGCATCTTCACATGGAGCCCCCCTCAGCCCAAATTAAAGCCACCATTAGCTTCAGAGGGAGGAAAGCAGCAGAAATCGAGCTTTAAACGGAAACTTTTGGTGGAGAGGAGTGAAATAGGCAAGGAGCTCCAATGAGGTGGTCGGCCATGGCGATTCTGAGCTTTCCTTAACCTCAAGCCAATCTAAAGCCTGGTTTCTCCTCCCCTCCCCTTGTGCTAGATCCCTTAGATCGTTTAGGTTTTGGTTTGAGCACAAAAGAGGTTGGATCAAGCTCTGGAAAAATCAGAGCTTGGCTGATATTTTTCCCTCCCCGATCCCCTCTCCTGTGCATTATTTCGGCCGGAAATCGCCTCCCCTCGACGACCACCACCTCAACGACGGTGGTGGTGATGGAGGTTAGCCATGGAGGTAAGGGGATGGTCGGTGGTGGCTCACGCAAAAGCTACAGGAAGTTTCATTCCCAGCCGTCGGCTGGAGGAGGAAGACACACGGATGCCGTCCATCCGGGCTTTAAGATCTGTGCAGGTTTTTAATATTTCAATTTAATAATTATTCAAATCTGTCACAAACTGGGCAGCACTTTCAAACTAATTTTCGAACCCCTTAGAGGCTATTTCATGAAAAAGGTGCTGAAATAGCTTTTGTAGATCTAGATGTTTACTTTATGTAGAAACTTGAATCAGCCCATTTGGGGGCACTGTAGGACCCACATCACTCATTCTCATGAGGCTGGTCAAAATACAAACCAGATCTTTGAACTAGTGTAACTTTTTAATGCCAAGTCTGATGGACTTGAGATTTTAGCCATGCATGCATGTGCCTCATACCTAATTAGGTTTAAATATCAGATTTTTTGGAGATAACTTTTCTATAGTTTTGTTCAAAACTTAGAAAATTAAATAAATGGAATATATGGAGTTATATAACTCCTAATGATCCTAAATTTTGGTGTGGGCTTCTTTAGGTCATGTATGGACACTGGTTATATTTTCATCACAAATGCATGAGGATATTTCTCTGAACTTCAAAATGAAGTTTGTGACTTAGGAGGAAATTTGGTTGCTAATAGCCATTTGGGGCTAGTGAGGTTTTAGATGTGATTGAAGATGAGAATCCCCTTGCATGTCACTTAAACTTTGACCATGCATGTATGGTGACCTAACCATCCAAATCCTAGAGTTGGGAGGTCCGTAGAGCTAGAATTATTATGTTTTCTATTTAATTTAAATTGTCACAAGTGAATTTTGTTAAGTTAAATAATGTGTACAGATCTTGCATGTTGATTTTACTTAGGTTAGGATCATTTCTGGAGGAAGTGTCCAACATAACAATTATAGATCTTGAAGTTACCTTTAAAATGCCACTAATTTTATGTCATTTGGATCCCTGTAGCGCCCTCTGCACCATTTTTGGTGAGACATATATACAAGTGAATTTTGTTAAGTTAAATAATGTGTACAGAACATGCATGTTGATTTTACTTAGGTTAGGATCATTTCTGGAGGAAGTGTCCAACATAACAATTGTATATTTTGAAGTTACCTTTACAATGCTACTAATTTCATGTCATTTGGATCCATGTAGCTCCCTCAGCACCATTTTTGGTGAGACATGTATATAAGTGTATTTTGATTAAGATAAAGAATTGGTAACAGAACTTGCATGTTGATTTTACTTAGGTTAGGATCATTTCTGGAGGAAGTGACCAATATAACAATTGTAGATCTTGAAGTTACCTTTAAAATGCCACTAATTTCATGTCATTTGGATCCCTTTAGCTCCCTCAGCACCATTTTTAGTGAGACATGTATAAAAGTGTATCTAGTGTGTTTAGTGATTTTGGCTCATGCAAATGCTTTGAAGATTTGTCCATGCCTCAGATATGATATCAACCACCTCTAGCTAAGAATTCAACTCATGTACATGAGTGGATTTCTCTGAACTTCAAGTTGAAGTTTTGGACTTAAGGGTGTAGGAAAAATTGGGGTGCATTTAGTAAGAATGTAATAAATGATAAATAAAGGTAAATACTCCTTGGATTAATAAGATACTTAAGATCTGATGTTTTTAGACCAATATTGTGCTATAGTAATTTTCCCAGAATTTATTGAAGTCTTGACATAGCACTTGTAGTGTAAACCCTTATTGGCACACCAAATGTAATAAATGATAAATAAAAGTAAATACTCCTTGGATTAATATGAGACTTAAGATCTGGTATTTTTAGACCAATATTGTGCTATAGTAATTTTCTCAGAATTTATTGAAGTCTTAACATAGCACTTGTAGTGTAAACCCTTATTGGCACACCGAATGTAATAAATGATAAATAAAAGTAAATACTCCTTGGATTAATATGATACTTAAGATCTGGTGTTTTTAGACCAATATTGTGCTATAGTAATTTTCTCAGAATTTATAGAGACCTGTAGATGGTAGTTGTAGTGTAATCCTTTATTGGCACACCATTTATGTTAAATATAAATCATGGTTAAATAATCCTTAGAAAAGGTGAAACTTGGGGTTTGATGTTTTTAGACCAATACTATGCTAGTGTGAATTCATCAGAATTTATAGAGATTCATAGATGATACTTATTGCGTAAAACTTTACTTTCATCCCATCTATTTGAATAGAAAATATGATTAAGAATTCCCTGGAAGAGTATGAAGTGTAGGCTTTGAGGTTGTTAGATCATTACAAAATATGAACCTATGGTAATAATTGGAACTCATTTGGATATGATATAATCAAGATTGCATCATAGGAGTCAAATCTAGCTCAATCTCATTTGGTCTGCGAATAGTAAAACTGATTTATATGATTTATACCACCACTGACCTTCACGCATATAACTATTAACTCTTTGATTATTATGAATGCTCAGATTATTTGGAAGAACACCTCTAAGGGAATCATGGGAAATAAGGGTTGGGGTGCGTTTAGCAAAGCTATTAGTGTAGGAATTTACAATGATAAGAAAAGGAAGTTAGACCTCGTCAAGGGCCCCACAAACAACTCATCAGTGTTAAACGACTATATAGAAGTAAAACTACCTTTAGCCGGGTGAGCCATCTTAAGGTAAATACTCAAGGGCGAAGTCGAGAAGTATCTAAGGCAAACCCTGGATTAAGGATGACGAAGAATAGGAGTGTGGGTCCAAGTAAGGTTGAGAATGCTAATTGAATGTGTGCAGTTCCTCGGTGAAGAAGGGAACTCGAGCTTAGAATGTGACGACGGGAGAGTCAGCACCCGGTCACAATTGGTGGTGTTGGAGTTCAAAAGAACTCCCCCACTCCTAAGAGCCAAGTTTAACTCATCTTATAGATTTAATGTAACTGGAGAGGAAAATGAGGATCAAGTAGAATGAGGTAGATACCAACAAGATTAAGTGCCTTGGGAAGAGGAAGTTTGGGGTGTCAGCCCGCCACACTTCCTGGTACCGCTGCGAGCCCCTCACCGGGTAACCCTTCAGAAGTCCAAGGCTAACCCTAAGCTTCTAAGATCAACTAAATTATAAACAAGACTAGTTAAGTAGGAGAACTTGACAAGTTAACTTTCATCCCAAATCAGAACATTTTATTAGGAAGGACTGGGATAGTCCCGCGAACGGTAGACTCGAGATATAAGGAAGGACTGGGATAGTCCTGCGAGCGGTAAGCTCAGGATATATTAGGAAGGACTGGGATAGTCCTGCGAGCGGTAGGCTCGTAGTTTAAATATAAGACTAGTGTAGTCTAACGAACGGTAGGCTCGTAGTTTAAATATAAGACTGGTGTAGTCTAGCGAGCGGTAGGCTCGTAGTTTAAATATAAGACTTGTGTAGTCTAGCGAGCGGTAGGCTCGTAGTTTAAATATAAGACTGGTGTAGTCTAGCGAGTGGTAGGCTCGTAGTTTAAATATAAGACTAGTGTAGTCTAGCGAGCGGTAGGCTCGTAGTTTAAATATAAGACTGGTATAGTCTGGCGAGCGGTAGGCTCTACTTTATAAATGTTGATATAGATTTGCGAGCTGGAGTCTCGGTAGTAAATGGCTAATACATGTTGCTTGTGTATAAGATGTGGTGGGTCTTCGGTTCTGTCTTAGTCGTCATACCGACAATAGTTCGTTGACTCCGCAGTGCTAGTGGTTTTATGGGGGCCAGGTTGTCTTACTGCGCATCCGACAGGATGGATTCCCTAAACCCTGCCTGGCCAATTCAGATTAGTACGCAGGAGCTCGTGAGTACCGGGTACCGGTATCACAGCGTACGTTAGGGCCTAGGTCTGGTAGTGTGACTTAACCACCTAGGTGAGGAGACGCCCGTTCCTCTGCCACCGTTTGACCACGACGGGAGGTGCCCGAGAGGTTAGCTACCTCCGAAAAGTGGGAACTGAAGGTCTGTACGCACAGAGTCGTGTGGGTGAGTTGCATGTGTATGAAATAATAATACAAACATTACATCATTGCATTGCACATCATAGCATTGCATTCTGCACAAACAGAGACCTCATCGTATAAATCCGTATGGGCTCTTTTATACGATCCGTTAAGGTTACTTTCGTAGTTGCTCTTATTTCTTGTACCTGCTTCTTTATATTGCATTGTCTTTTACTATCTGCTGTCATCCTTACTCTGGTTAGTATAGAATTGTTACCTTTATTTGCTTAGTATTTATATACCCTGCTAGTCTAGACATTTGTCACCTGCCTTGTTTCTATTACCCCTTGTTTTTCCTCCGCTTCGTCCTCCCCCATGGTGCCTTGGAGTTGCGGGGGGGAGGCGGGGACAAAATCGGCTTAGTCTTTATGACTAACGGTCAGTTGTGACCGTAGGTACCCGAGGTGATGGAGCCCCAGCTAGAAGAGGAGACAGGACCTGAGGAGCTTAACATCCGCATTAATTCTACTACAAGACAAGTGTTCGAGAGTTGAGAGTTTGTTTAGCTTCCGCATGGATGTAGAGTGAGAGAGTTTTTGTACTTGCTTGGTGAAGTATCTAGTTGCCTACCTAAATCACCTAGAGGGGGGTGAATAGGTGATCTCTACGTCTTTTGCAGAATTAAAAATTAAACGTAAAGCACAACACACAAAATAGATCACAGCCACAGATAACACCGAGAATTTATAGTGGTTCCCCGTACTTGGGTACTCCACTGCCGGCCTCGCCAATCTAGCACCACAACTAGACTTGACTACTCACTAAATCTCGGATTAGAATGATCCTACAAACTCAGAGTCAAACTCCTACAATCTCAGAGAGAACCTCTCTTACAACTCGGAGAATAACTTGTCCTACAACTCAGAGAACAACCTCTCCTACAGCTCGGAGATAACAACTCCTACAATAGATGATAAAAGGTTTTGAACAATAAGATACCAGATCTGAATAACAGAGGCGTTTTCTTCCTTCTTCTTGAATGGCTTTTGAGAACGATGAGGAAGAACAACGATCCTTCAAATCTGTCTTTGGCAATCCGAAACGATCCAATAGAGGTTGTAGAATCAGAACACGGATCGATCGAATCCTTCTTTGATAGAAATCAACAACTCAAATGAGTAGATCGATCTTCAATCGTAGGCGACAGCGAGGCGGCGCTTTTCTCGTTCTTTTTGATCGGGAGAGAAATTAGGGTTTAGAATGATTCGAAAACTTGTTGTAAACAACCCAAGAGCAATCCTATATATAGAGGGCAATGATTAAGGGCTAAATCGACCTTAAACACACTCAATATAGCCGTTAGGATCGGGAAGGAGCGTTTACGAAACGATAAGAACAGAGAAAAGAGAATAGAAATTAACAGACAGAATTCTCGAGACATAAGGGATCTCTCGAGAACTAACGGATCTCTCGAGAACTGAGGTTGAAAGAACAAAAGGCTAATGTATCGAGAACTGACGGATCTCTCGAAACATGACGGAAATTTCGGTCTTAAGGACTTCTCGAGACATGCTTTATCTCTCGAGACATTCAGAACAGAATTACCGAAATAAGCAGAACTTGCTTCTCGAGACATGCCTCAACTCTCGAGACATGCTTGATCTCTCGAGACATATCCTTAGAAAATTTATATTCATTTACTCCTTTTCTTCTCTTGAACATTTGCTGCAACCGCACTCCAAAGTCTTCAATAGTCTTGAAAATGAAGTGTACCCCAATAGAGAGATCACACATGAGTCATCACCATGTTTCATATAATGAGGAATTACATTGTATGAAACTGTGTTTGCAGACCCATTGTGACCTGACATTGATTTACACTTAGCAATGATAATCTGCAAGACAATACTGGAAAAGCATATCAAATACAAATGCAATTCAATCTTAGTTCAAGGGTGACTTCTCACAAATCAAGGTAATTGTGAATACAATTCCCAACAATCTCCCCCTATTTGTAGAAGTCAGAACCCTATACACTAAGTTGAATTACAACAATATAGAATAAATATGCTACACTACACAAAAAATATAGAAATGAACAAGTAGAGAACATCAAATCAACAATTATATATATATATGTCTAAATTGAATTGTTAAGAAGACTTGATGTTCACAAAATCAGAACCAAAGCAAAATATGTCTTGTCAGCATCAACATTATCCTTCAAGACCTCCTTTTCCTCTTTTCTTCTTGTCTGGAGAAGTAAGCATAAGGCTTGGGATGGTAAAACGGAGGTGGATCCGGAGCATCAGAATTATTATAACCAAATGCCCTGAAATGGATTCTTCTCTTCCTTTGAGCTGTCTCATGTTTTTCTCATTCAAGTGAGCTGTAGCATTCAGATCTATTCATTTTACCTTCATGGACTAACTTATAGGATTCAAGAATTATGTCTTTTGAGACTGGGCTCTAGATTTCTGGTAGAGCCTTCTCAACCTGAGCTTTGCTAAGACCTGCAGAGCTAGAACTCGGAACAGATCTACTCGCAGAGGGACCTTCACCATGTTTTCTTTTTCTTTTGGTCCCAGCCCTATCTGATTGATCTTCAACTATAGGAGCCTTCCCAAGTAGTTCTTCTGGCCTTGGAGAAAACTGAGGAACAGGAACATCTGGATCAATTTCTAACTCAGGAAAAATCTGATTATGAAGCCACGTTGCTATTTTGAAGGAATAAGCATTAATATCAGCAATTTGCTTCAGCACCCTGGAAGAGAACTGATCAAACTGTGATTTCCATGAGCTTTGAATAGCTGACACAGAGCTTTCCACTAAATCTGTCATTCTTTCCATTATAATGTCCTCCCCCTTTCTGACTTCTACAGATAGGGTTTGGAGAGTATCATCTTTGAAATTTCCGACTTCATCAACAATCCTGAATGTATTTGCTTCAGCCTTGTCAGACAATGAGTCTTGAAGCTTTGTCATTGTAATAGTCTGAGCCAACACTGTGCCTACACCTTCAGTTGCATGTTCAATTTGCTTGCTCCCTAGGCTCATCAATTTAGAGAGATTTTCATAATTTGATTTGATTTTAGCTAACTCCCTACCAAGATCACTTTCAACTGAGGCAATCTTCCTGTGAACAGTTGTCAAAGAGTTCTCAAACTGTTCACTCTGCTTCTTGAGCATAGCTTCAATCTTTCCCAGAAGAGAATCTGCATCAAGGATTGGAGGGGAAGGATGAGAGGAAGGAAGAGTAACAGCAGGTGCGGCATCAAGAACATCATCAGGGAGCTCTTCAATCTCAAGAGAGTGAACCACATTGTCTTCTTCACAACCTAGCTCATCTGGAGCATTCCTGGTTGTGTCAAACTCTGACTCCCCCTCAACATGTACTAGGGGAGGGGATGATTCATGAACGGAATCATCATCATCGTCTTCAAAAACAAAATCAGCACCAGACCCTGCCTGTTGGCCACTGGGACTGTGCACTTCAGATATTTCTTGTTGAATAAACTTTAGAACAACTGAAACTATCTCATTTGCTAAAGAAGTTTCTGCTTCAATAACTGATGGAGAAGGAGGTGGTGGTGATGGAACTGAATCTTGAATGTGAACATGAGAGGGTGATGGAATAGAATCTGAAGGATCTGACTGTGTCACTAATGGAATGAGTTCTATTGGAGCTGATGAGGGCTGACCTTTGGCTTTGGAACGGATTGGTAGCTTGGCTCGACCTGAAGCATTAGAGTGAATCCGTGGAGGAGGAGGAGATGATGTAACTTTGGGTACCTGACCTTCAGAAGATGGAATTGGAATTTCTGCTTCACTTGCAACTGCAGACTGATGAGTCTCCCCCTCAGAAGTAGCACTAGCCACTCCCGGCTTCTTGATTCGAATGCCCCATCTCTGCATGGAGAGGACATCGATCTTCTTGAGATGATGGATAACTGTACCTTTGGACATGTCAAAGATAGCTGGGTTGAACTGATTCAGGAACAATGAGATGATCCGGGCAAATTTTGGAGAATTAATGCAAGCCTTGATATTGGAGAATAAGATTGTGCCCCAATCTCTCTTTTTCCCTGACACAATTCCAACCATCAACAGAAAAGTCTCTTCAGACACATGCCCTTGTGTGCCTGTCTTGCAGAATAGAACCTTGGAAACAATGCCCACTAAAAGCTTGCCAGCATCGTTCATCTTATGCCTCTTAACTGCAGAAAAATCTGAATCCAGACCACAGTACCTTGCTGTTCTCAACCATTCATTGTCATCTAGCACCTCTTCAGTATCAAGCTCAGATAAATGCAAGTACTTCACGAGGGTCTTAGGTGAGATTTTTATCTTAATGCTCTTGACGAATGAAACCAACATTCTCCCTTCCTTGATAGGCTTCACATTGATAAAGAACTCTTCAACCTCATCAAATAGCACCCGACAAGGATGCTCAAGAACGAAAGCAAGACCGGCGGCATCAAGCAAGCAAAACAGATTTTTGAAATCTTCGGATAAACTGGCGATACCTGAGCGAACGACTTCATTGCCGACGCCAATCTTTGGATGAGGAGTAGGAGCCATTAATGCGAGAGAGAGAGAGAGAATTGTCGAACGAGAATGATGAAGCACCGAGAACCACGGAAGCACCGACCTGTCGCCGCTCGAGAAGAAGTCGAAAGGTCTTGGAGGTCTCGGAAATGATTTCCGTGAACATCAAGTTTTCAGTTTCGTATATATATATATATAATTTTGATTTGACATTTAGATGACATTTTGAAGAAAAATAGAAAAGGAAACAGCGCGTACCAGATTTTTGGAATTCTTTAAAATACCTATGTCTCGAGACATTGGTTATGTCTCGAGAACTCAGAAGATTCTGCGCGGTTTTTCCTTTACTGATGTCTCAAGTGACAATCCGTATATCGAGACATCACCATATCTCGAGATCTTAAACTTGTCTCGAGAGAACCAGCCTGTCTCGAGAGTTCCCTGAAGTCCTTTGGATGATGTCGAGATTTTAAAGTGACTTGAGTTGTCGAGAAAACAGATAGTTCCCGAGACAACATGTAGTTCTCGAGACATATGCCTGAAGTTTTCAGGAAAAGTTCTGAATTTTTGTAATCTTCATGTCTTCATGGTTTTGCTTGATTTGATCATTACTCCATGTTGAGCATTCCAAGTTCCGTCTTGAAGAAAGAGAACTTAGTCTCATCCAGTGGCTTCGTGAATATGTCTGCAACTTGCTTATCCGTGGGGACATAACTCAGATTTATGTCACCCATCTCCACATGCTCCCGGATAAAGTGATATCGTAGCTCGATGTGCTTTGTCCGACTGTGAGAGACTGGATTATTTGCGATAGCAATTGCACTGGAAGAGTCGCAAAACATAGGAATGTCTTTGATCTTCATGTTGTAGTCTTGAAGTTGATTCTTTATCCATAGAAGTTGTGCGCAACAACTGCCAGCAGAAATGTATTCCGACTCGGCGGTTGATATTGCAACACAATTCTGCTTCTTGCTACTCCAGAAAATAAGTCTCCTTCCGAGGAATTGGCACGTCCCGGAAGTGCTTTTTCTGTCGTCTTTGCTACCTGCAAAGTCTGCATCTGAAAAACCAATTAGTTCGCTATCATTACTTCTTGGGTACCATAAGCCAAGATTTGGTGTGCCTTTAAGGTATCTCAAAATTCGCTTCGCGGCAGTATAGTGGGATTCCTTAGAGTTCACCTGATATCTAGCACATACACATGTAGAGAACATTATATCAGGTCTACTGGCAGTAAGGTAGAGCAAAGAGCCAATTATGCTTCTGTACTTGGTTTCATCAAAAGGTTTCCCTTTCTCATCCTTGTCCAGAGACGTAGCTGAGCTCATTGGAGTCCTCATAGAGGTTGCATTCTCCATTCCAAATTTCTTAATCAACTCCTTAGTGAACTTTGTCTGAGAAATGAAGATTCCATCTTCAGACTGTTTCACTTGAAGTCCTAAGAAATATTTCAGCTCACCCATACTGCTCATTTCAAATTTCCCTTGCATAAGTTTAGAAAACTTTTTGCAGAGGTTATTGTCCGTAGAGCCAAATATGATGTCATCGACATAGATTTGCACTAGCAAAATCTTGCCTTTTACTTCCCTAAGAAATAATGTTTTGTCTATCTTTCCTCTTGTGAACTTGTTCTCAGGAAGAAAGTTAGATAGCGTCTCATACCAAGCTCGAGGAGCTTGTTTCAAACTATATAAAGCTTTTTGTAATAAATAAACATGATTGGGATGATCAGGATTAACAAAACCTGGGGGTTGTTCAATGTATACTTCCTCTTTAATGTCTCCGTTTAGGAAAGTGGATTTGACATCCATTTGATATACGGTGAAACCCTTGAAAGCAGCATAAGCAAGGAAGAGTCTGATCGCTTCGAGCCTTGCTACTAGAGCGTACGTCTGATCGAAGTCGATACCTTCCTCTTGTCTGTATCCTTTAGCTACAAGTCTGGCTTTGTTCTTTATGATTGTTCCTTCTTCATCCAGCTTGTTTCTATACACCCATTTTGTTCCAATGACATTTTTGTCTTTGGGTTTTGGAACAAGTGTCCATACCTTACAGCGTTTGAATTGATTTAATTCTTCTTCCATAGCAATTATCCAAGATGGATCTTCATTTGCCTCTTGGAATTTCTTTGGTTCGACCTGCGAAAGAAAACTCAAATGCATATTCTCGTTAATGGTACCTCGTCTTGTTCTTATTCCTTCATGAGGATCTCCTATGATCTGATCAACTGGATGATCCCTCAAGTGTCGTAGCCCGAGGTTCCTTGCATGATTTGGACCAATAGGAGTTTCTTCTACTGTTGAAGTATCTTTCTCCACTTGAATTGGCTCTTCATCCGGATGATCTTCTTCATAGGTAGTTATTGGGGGAATCTTGATGAAGTGTTGAGAATTTTCTTCAACTGGCTGATCCAAGCTTAAGTCCTGCAGCTTTGAACCTGTGTCTACAGAAGAAATGCTAGAGGAGCTGCCTTGTAGCATGCTCATCTCATCAAATACAATATTAATAGATTCTTCTACCACTAGGGTTTTCTTATTAAAAACTCTATATGCTATACTATGGCTACTATAACCTACAAAAGTACCTTCAAAGCTCTTTTCACTAAACTTAGTTTTGTAATGCTTTCCACTGTTTAGCACAAAGCATTTACTACCAAAGATTCGAAAATAAGAAATGGTCGGTTTCTTGCCCTTTAGAAGTTCATAAGGAGTCTTTTCATGGTTTTTGTTTATGAGTGCTCTGTTTTGCACATGGCATGCAGTATTGACAGCTTCAGCCCAGAAATATTTAGGTAGTGAAGAGTCACTCAACATGGTTCTGCAAGCCTCAATAAGTGTTCTATTCTTTCTCTCAGCTACTCCATTTTGTTGTGGAGTTCGAGGAGAGGAAAACTCATGAAAGATACCAAGGCTTTCACAGAATTCTATCATGGCTCCAGATTCAAATTCTGTACCATGGTCACTTCTGATTTTGACCACCGAACAGTTAAATTCATTCTGGACTTGCCTGACAAAGCTAGTAAAGGTGTCAAAGGTATCTGACTTGTGTTTCAGAAAGAATACCCAGGCAAAACGAGAGTAATCATCTACAATAACCAATGTGTAAGACTTTCCTCCTAAACTCCTAATTTGCAAAGGACCAAACAAATCCATATGGAGCAGGTATAAACACCTGGTTGAATCTTTGCCAATAATGCTCTTAAAGGTAGCCCTTGTTTGCTTGCCTTTTACACATGCATGACAAGGTTTATCTATAACGCACTTAACATCTGGTGCATCGCGCACTAAGTTTTGAGAAAACAATTTATTAATAGTTTTGAGATTTATATGTGCTAATCTCTTATGCCAATGGTCAACAAGAGATGCACTATCTTTAGCTAAAAGACACACAGGAGTAGAAGATGATATACAAAGAAAATTTAAACAAAATATGTTTCTACAGCGAATGCCTGATAAAATCGTTTCATGATTTTCAGCCGACTTTATCAAACACTTATCTTTATGAAAATCAACAATGTATCCTTTATCACAAAGTTGACTTATGCTTATCAGATTATGTTGTAATCCTTCCACATAAGCTACATCGGAAAACGATACATTACCATTAGAAATCATACCATAGCCTTTAGTTATTCCTCTGTCTGAACCGCCAAAAATAACTTTTGGACCGTTCGCAACTGGAATGTAGTTTTGCAAAAGGCTTCTTGTCCCGGTCATATGCCGAGAGCATCCACTGTCCAAGTACCAGATAGGATTTTTATTGGCCTTTGGACATACCTGCAAAAACAGATTATTTTGCCTTAGGAGCCCAAACAGATTTGGGTCCTTGGTCCCTTGTCAGTTGAGCACCACGATGAATGTTAACATTGCGAGTGGTCTGCCTTGCAACGTTCACTTGTGGTTTCCTAGTATACGTTGTGTTGAACCAACAATCAACGGCAAAGTGACCAATTTTGCCGCAGCACCAACAGTCGAATCTGTTGTACCTTCTTTTTACACTCTCCTGCTTAACTTTTTGAACGTTAGCTCTTGCAGGAGCAGTCCTTCTAGATGAGGATGCCTCATGGGGGCAGCACACACAAGGTGGTACTGTCTTCTTCGGCTTTGGTGCAACAGCCTTCACTTTTGGTGCTTTCTTAGCACTCGGGCCATGAACAAATGGACCGTACCCTTTCCGATTAATCTCTTGATAGGGTGCTTGAAAAGCACTATCACCAAAGTTTCGGGGAGGAGCCCATTCCTTATGATCATTCACAGGCGTAAAAGGAATTGGTCGTGTGAAATGACCATAGGAACTCTCCATATCATAAGCATTCATAGGGAATATAACTCTCTTGAATGCTACAGGCTCTTGATGAGCTTTCCCTTTTTCTTTGGTGGTAGCTTTCTTAGCAACCAAACCATTCTTCTTAGCAATTGTGTTTTTAGAAGAATTGCTAGTACTAGCTTCATGCCCTATACCGCTTCCTTTTGCCTTAGTGGTAAAAGTACCGATAATTGGCAGAACAGTTTTAGGTTGAGAGAATGCTTCAACCAACTTCTTCTCAGCCGCAAGCTGTTCCTCCAAGACATTTATCGAATGATCTCTCAAGGCAAGAGTCTCTTCCGAGCTTTTGATCTTGTCTTTCAAGGCTTGGACTTCCTCTTTGAGAGAAGAAAGTTCTTCAACTTCTTTTCTCAAGTTAGATTCCACCTCCTTGAGAGCCATGATCTCCTTACCCTGAGTTTTGACAACCTTTCGGCACTTGTCAAAGCTTTGGAGCATTTTGGTATATTGAGACATGAGCTCAGATTCATCGTCTGAGGGGTTATCCTTTTGTTCAGCCGAAGCATAATCAGAATCAGATAGAATAGTGTGATCATTTACCTTTCCGGTGTACGGGGGTGCTTCTTCATCATCAGACATGGCCATCAAGGCCGAAGTAAGCTTCTTCTTCATCACTCGACTCATCGGAGTCATTGTCGCTCAGAGTTTTGGCTTCCTTAGCGACGAAACTTCTATCTGATTTCTTCTTTCCGTGAGTGGATTTCTTGTCTTCTTTTCTTCCACCTTCTTTCTTCTTGTAGGGACACTCAGCAATTATGTGCCCTGACTTATTACAACAGTAGCAAATAATGTCAGAAGAAAAATGTTTATTCTATTTTGATTTGTACCTGCCATTATTGCTTGAGCCCTTCCTGTGATAGTCGCCATCACGACGAGAATATTTATGATCCGAGGAAGATGGCTTGTTGTTCATGTGCCTTCGTTTGTTTAACAATTTCTTAAACTGACGGGAAATCAAAGAGAACTCCCCATCAGACAGTTCGGAACAGGAGGAGCTGGTTTCCGATTCTTCTTCATTATCAGATTCCTTTTCTCTGATCGGTATCATGGCTTTGCTCTTCTTTGAACTCTCTGCCTTCAAGGCTAAGGTTCTTTCTTTGCTTGAAGCTCGATTTACATCCTCTTCAGACTTTCGGATGTTCATTTGCAGTTCATGAGACAACAGCTTTCCGAACAGATTCTGAGGTTCTAGACTGGGCAATTTTCCAAACTCTCTAATAGCAACAATTTTGCTATCCCATTCTTTTGTCAGGGAACGCAGAAATTTGTCATTTAGTTCACCGTTTGTGAACTCCCTGTCGTAGTTTCTCAGACCATTGACTATTTTGAAGAATCTTTCGTACGCATCAGCAATGCACTCCTTCTTATTCTGCTTAAACGCCTCGTACTCTTGATTAAGTAGAGATCTTCTATCTTCTCTTACCTCGTCAGTACCTTCCATTAGAACAATTAAGGATGTCCACATCTCTTTGGCTGATTTGCAGTGGATTAAGTTTTGCAACATGGAATCGTCCACTGCACTAGCAATTATGTTCTTAGCCTTCTTGTCAAGAGCAACAAGAGCTATCTCATCCTTATTCAAATCCATCATTTTCTTGGGTATCTGAACAGTAGGATTTGTTGACGAAACGGTCATGGGCACATGGGGACCTTCTTCCACGACTTGGAAGATTCTAGGATCTGCAGCTTCCATATAAAAACGGACTCTTTCCTTCCACATAGGAAAGTTGGCCTTAGTGCAGATGGGCAGTTTCAGAGAGGATTCCTTGACTCTATCCATGGTTTGCTAGCAACTAGAAGGATGGACCCTGTTCAAGGTGTTAACCTAGCAACGAACAGCGACCCTCTGATACCAATTGAAGTATCTAGTTGCCTACCTAAATCACCTAGAGGGGGGTGAATAAGTGATCTCTACGTCTTTTGCGGAATTAAAAATTAAACGTAAAGCACAGCACACAAAATAGTTCACAGCCACAGATAACACCGGGAATTTATAGTGGTTCCCCGTACTTGGGTACTCCACTGCCGGCCTCGCCAATCTAACACCACAGCTAGACTTGACTACTCACTAAATCTCGGATCAGAATGATCCTACAAACTCGGAGTCAAACTCCTACAATCTCAGAGAGAACCTCTCTTACAACTCGGAGAAAAACTTCTCCTACAACTCGGAGAACAACCTCTCCTACAGCTCGGAGATAACAACTCCTACAATAGATGATAAAAGGTTTTGAACAATAAGATACCAGATCTGAATAACATAGGCGTTTTCTTCCTTCTTCTTGAATGGCTTTTGAGAACGATGAGGAAGAACAACGATCCTTCAAATCTGTCTTTGACAATCCGAAACGATCCAATAGAGGTTGTAGAATCAGAACACGGATCGATCGAATCCTTCTTTGATAGAAATCAGCAACTCAAATAAGTAGATCGATCTTCAATCGTAGGCGACAGCGAGGCGGCGCTTTTCTCGTTCTTTTTGATCGAGAGAAATTAGGGTTTAGAATGATTCGAAAACTTGTTGTAAACAACCCAAGAGCAATCCTATATATAGAGGGCAATGATTAAGGGCTAAATCGACCTTAAACACACTCAATATAGCCGTTAGGATCGGGAAGGAGCGTTTACGAAACGATAAGAACAGAGAAAAGAGAATAGAAATTAACGGACAGAATTCTCGAGACATAAGGGATCTCTCGAGAACTGAGGTTGAAAGAACAAAAAGCTAATGTATCGAGAACTGACGGATCTCTCGAAACATGACAGAAATTTCGGTCTTAAGGACTTCTCGAGACATGCTTTATCTCTCGAGACATTCAGAACAGAATTACCGAAATAAGCAGAACTTGCTTCTCGAGACATGCCTCAACTCTCGAGACATGCTTGATCTTTCGAGACATATCCTTAGAAAATTTATATTCATTTACTCCTTTTCTTCTCTTGAACATTTGCTGCAACCGCACTCCAAAGTCTTCAATAGTCTTGAAAATGAAGTGTACCCCAATAGAGAGATCACACATGAGTCATCACCATGTTTCATATAATGAGGAATTACATTGTATGAAACTGTGTTTGCAGACCCATTGTGACCTGGCATTGATTTACACTTAGCAATGATAAGCTGCAAGACAATACTGGAAAAGAATATCAAATACAAATGCAATTCAATCTTAGTTCAAGGGTGACTTCTCACAAATCAAGGTAATTGTGAATATAATTCCCAACACTTGGATATGTACCGGGCTTAAGCCCTTTCTCTCCTTTACTTGTTGTGCTCATTGATGGACTTTTTATATTTTGTTGTATAAAGGTGTGATTGTGGACTTGGTTTTGTTTATTTTCCTCCTTAGCTCTTGTTGGCATGTTGATCGTTCTGCCGGCAGGATCGACATCTTGCGGAGGCAGCTAACTCGGTTGTTAGTGTCACCGTAAGGCGGCGGTTCTGGGCATAAGATCTGGAAGCTCTCCAGGTGCGGGAGAGGGATCTTACAACTGGTATCACTTGAACAACGATCCAACGAGAAAGAAGTCCATAAACTCTGGGACACCCCCACTCGAGTTAGTTTGAGGACAAACTAGCAGCGGAAACAGTGGTGTGCCCATGTGTAAAAATCACACAAAACAGTCCATTAATCAATGAGTTAGGCCAACCCAACTAGGATATCTTTCTAGTTTGACGCACCAAGACGGTTTTATAGCGTACACTAATCCAAACCAACCTCAGGCATAGACGGATTAAGGCGTTATGACCCCCAAAGTGACTAAAAGAAGAGTCTATTGAGAAAATAGTTACCTAAAGTTTAAAACTCCGACGTCCTTAATTCTAATATGAAGTGATATCATCATTCCCTACCCAATGAGAAGGACCGCTTCAAGATATTCAGTGCACGAACACCATTAGTGGACAGTAGGAGAATCGTAAACTTAATCTCCAAACCAACAACTAGGTTACTCCGAAATGATCATCGTGACAAACACCGGGTTTGGATAAGGATTCGAGTTCAGAAAAGACCCTTTTGTGTATGGCCCATAGAATAATCATGAGAAAGTTGCGATAATTAGTAACCTTAATGGCCTAAAAATATGTGGAATATCAATGGACCTCGGATGGAACTCCAAGTCTAGATTTGTATGCCCTAAGGAGTGAGTGAATACCTAGGATAATAAGTCATAATGATATCAGGATCTTAGCCCGAAGTGTACATGGGCTAATCCCTTTTGTTTATTGGGGCCAGTTAGATACCAACTCGACCTTGTTTTGGAAATGCTCGTAAAAAACGTAAGCAATCTTGAAGTATGCATAATCGATCTGATGGCCAACCCTTCCTGGAAGTCAAGACCCTTGAAGAATTCCTTCGTCTTAAGAAAGGAGAATTATTATTATTACTACGACGGGGCTTATATGAATACACAATCGGAATAAGAACATAGAGCCTTTCAAGAATGATTACCCACCCCCTTAATGCTCTAAGGTTATGCAGATAAGTAAACAAAGAAAATTGTAAATGAAGTCTTTGATCAGGTCGCCTAGAAAATTCTTTGCATGCGACTCTTGAGAACAAGGAAAATAGTATAAGACTTCGAGAGAATCTCCAAAGTCTGAACATAATGCCGTAGATAGCTACTTAGTACGCAATCTAAGGACCGATTGTGCCTTCCCTAATACAAGTCATGGTGTGAATCACTTGCAAATTCAAAAGAAAATTGTGAAATCACTTTAAAAGACCTAAGCTTGAGGTAGCACTGATTGTGGAAAGAATTTTACACTCAGTTAAGGTGGTGTGATAATTATTGCCTCGACAGCATATTCATATACCCTCTACCATCTCAACTCAATTATCGTAACACATGATTAATGACTTTAATGTCGACTAAAGATTTGACGAATAAAACTCTTGAAAAGAGCAAGAGAGAACCGACATGAATTAAGGACTCAGCGCAGGTTTAAGTCGGATATGGACTGGATAAGAATGGAACGAACAATAGGCCCTCGTGATCTTAAGAGGTGAACAAATGTAAACAACCTCATGCAAGCGTGGTACCTTAGATCTCCCTCCCCAACTCGGAGACGATGATTCAGTTATATTCGGGGCAACGGTGCAAATATCGTTGGATGATCAAATATCTGAATTCAATCGAATCGATTGAAACATAGGATGGCCAAGCTAGTTTTTGGGGACAAACAAATCGCTATATGAGCTATGAGGACTGGAATTAGATTCCTGCGTAATAGAACTATAATTGGAATTTCTTGAATTTTAGGGCGTTCGAAGATAATGTACATACAATTATTGAAAAATCAAGTCCTTTCCATTTTCGATTAATTATATCGAGACCGATATCCATATGCCTTGGGGGATAGTTGACGCATAACCAAAGATCTTGAAAAGATGAATTATTGTACTTAACTGTTAAGATGATATGACTTAACCCTACCTAGTTTGATCCTAAATAAAAGGGTAACCGTGATGGCCACATATCAAGAGGTTGGGGATTGGGAGTGATAAACACGGGAATTGATTATCATTGCTACCAATGATATTTGGGTATAACCAAGTCACGAATCGTAATTATCAACTATGAACTTTTGAATGACATAAATAAGCAATGCCATCATATTAGATCGTTGAAAGTATACCTATGGATTAAGCAAATAAGAGAGTACTTATGATGGTTAGAATCATGTCTTGACGAGCCGGGGAATTGAAGGACAATGTCATTATAATCCCCAGGAATGATGTATGGTTTGGAGAGTAATATGTGATATTGGGAAATATGACCTCTCGTAAATCATAACTTCAGAGGTTGGATTATGGTTTATACTAGTGATGATCTCACGAGTATAGCGAACTTGGTGATTTATTGACTCATACATATTGGTCGATGCTGAACTGTATGAAGGGATTCAGGAAGGATTACTACATGTGCACATAAGTTGAATTTTCATCATAAATAAGATCATGCTTATAGTTAGAATATAGAGGTAGGTGTCGACTTAAACGTAGAAAGTTGTACCATGAAAATAGTTACTGGATGGTCATAAAAATTTGCACATGGACTTCTAATATCAGTAGGAAGCTCAGGAATTTTGTTAAAATTTATCCTTGAATAAATGACAGGCTTCCCTCACAAGTACAAATTGAAATTACAACTTGAGATATTAATACGGGAATGTTCTAGAAATCTGCATATAGACTTTTGATGTCAATATAAAGCCCTGGAAATGATGTCAGGTTTAATGACTGAACAACCCCCATACAACCTCCACAAGTGGAACCCCGTAGACCCGAACTTGAATTTCGGGGACGAAATTATTCTTTTGTTTATTGGGATTTGTAACATCCTCAGAACTTCTAGACCCCTTAACTTCAATTAGGGTGAGACAAGTGGTGAGTGTTGTGAGTTTGTGCTAGGTTGCAACCTTTGAACACATAAGGTTAGGTGAACTCACATGTGATCTCCTATAGGACTCAAGTCAACCTAAGTCAAACGAGCTCAACATGAACTCACACCTACAAATTGATTCCACCAATAGATGATAAACACTCCAAGGAATGCTATGGACCCAAAAGCCCCATCACGGGGTCACCAGTTGACCCAATTTGACCAAAGTCAAACTTGGGTCAACATAAGTCAATTACTCCCCAATAGGTTCAAATGAACCCCAAAACATGAAATTGACTTCACCCCTAGTCTTAGGACATCATGAAGGACCCAATTGACTCAAAAGCCCCATCATGGAGTCAACAATTTGGCCAAATTGACCAAAGTCAACATTTCCCCAATTTTGGTCAAAATCACACCTTTTGGTCAAATTAGCTCACTTAGGTCTCCACCATGACCCAACCAGCGTTGGGTGGTGTCAAGGGACTCAAGACCAACACATTGGACCAGTCAACTCATCAATTGACCAAGTCAAACCCTGAAGTCAATTAGGTCAAAATTGGGTTAAAGTTAAGTATTTGAACCAATGAAGCCAAGTCATATGGGCTAAGGCCTCAATAGGAGGCCCCACTACAGCCCATGACCTAATTACCATGCATGCCCTCAAAAAGTAGGAAGAGATGACATGCAAGAGGCTAAATTGGAAAAATCCCCAATTTTGGATGGGACAAAAGGAGGGAATCAAGGAATTGGCTACACATGGCAACCAATTCCCCTTCCAATCAACTCCTCTGAACTCACACATGCTCTCCCAGCCAAATTACTGTAGTGGGGGTGCCAAATGGCATCTTGGTGAGACAACCAAAGCTTGGCCGACCATGCCATGATGGCATCTTCACATGGAGCCCCCCTCAGCCCAAATTAAAGGCACCATTAGCTTCAGAGGGAGGAAAGCAGCAGAAATCGAGCTTTAAACGGAAGCTTTTGGTGGAGAGGAGTGAAATCGGCAAGGAGCTCCAATGAGGTGGTCGGTCATGGCGATTCTGAGCTTTCCATAACCTCAAGCCAATCTAAGGTCTGGTTTCTCCTCCCCTCCCCTTGTACTAGATCCCTAGATTATTTAGGTTTTGGTTTGAGCTCAAAAGAGCTTGGATCTCGCTCTAGAAAATCAGAGCTTGTATGATATTTTTCCCTCCCCGATCCCCTCTCCTGTGCATTATTTCGGCCGGAAACCGCCTCCCCTCGACGACCACCACCTCAACGAAGGTGGTGGTGGTGGAGGTTGGCCATGGAGGTAAGGGGATGGTCGGTGGTGGCTCACGCAAAAGCTACAGGAAGTTTCATTCCCAGCTGTCGGCTGGAGGAGGAAGACGCACGGATGCCGTCCATCTGGGCTTTAAGACCTGTGCAGGTTTTTAATATTTCAATTTAATAAATATTCAAATCTGTCACAAACTGGGCAGCACTTTCAAACTAATTTTCGAACCCCTTAGAGGCCATTTCATGAAAAAGTTGCTGAAATAGATTTTGTAGATCTAGATGTCTAATTTATGTAGAAACTTGAATCAGCCCATTTGGGGCACTGTAGGACCCACAACACTCATTCTCGTGAGGCTGGTCAAAATACAAACCAGATCTTTGAACTAGTGTAACTTTTTAATGCCAAGTCTGGTGGACTTAAGATTTTAGCCATGCATGCATGTGCCTCATACCTATCTTAGGTTTAAATATCAGATTTTTTGGAGATACCTTTTCTATAGTTTTGTTCAAAACTTAGAAAATTAAATAAATGGAATATATGGAGTTATATAACTCCTAATTATCTCAAATTTTGGTGAGGGCTTCTTTAGGTCATGTATGGACACTGGTTAAATTTTCATCACAAATGCATGAGGATATTTCTCTGAACTTCAAAATGAAGTTTGTGACTTAGGAGGAAATTGGGTTGCTAATAGCCATTTGGGGCTAGTGAGGTTTTAGATGTGATTGAAGATGAGAATCCCCTTTCATGTCACTAAAACTTTGACCATGCATGTATGGTGACCTAACCATCCAAATCCTAGAGTTGGGAGGTCATTAGAGCTAGAATTATTATGTTTTCTATTTAATTTAAATTGTCACAAGTGAATTTTGTTAAGTTAAATAATGTGTACAGAACTTGCATGTTGATTTTACTTAGGTTAGGATCATTTCTGGAGGAAGTGTCCAACATAACAATTGTGATGACGGGAGAGTCAGCACTCGGTCACAATTGGTGGTGTTGGAGTTCAAAAGAACTCCCCCACTCCTAAGAGCCAAGTTTAACTCATCTTATAGATTTAATGTAACTGGAGTGGAAAATGGGGATCAAGTAGAATGGGGTAGATACCAACAAGATTAAGTGCCTTGGGAAGAGGAAGTTCGGGGTGTCAGCCCGCCAAACATCCTGGTACCACTGCGAGCCCCTCACCGGGTAACACTTCGGAAGTCCAAGGCTAACCATAAGCTTCTAAGATCAACTAAATTATAAACAAGACTAGTTAAGTAGGACACTTGACAAGTTAACTTTCATCCCAAATCAGAACATTTTATAAGGAAGGTCTGGGATAGTCCTGCGATAGTCCTGCGAACGGTAGGCTCGAGATATAAAGAAGGACTGGGATAGTCCTGCGAGCGGTAAGCTCGGGATATATTAGGAAGGACTGGGATAGTCCTGCGAGCGGTAGGCTCGTAGTTTAAATATAAGACTAATGTAGTCTAACGAGCGGTAGGCTCATAGTTTAAATATAAGACTGGTGTAGTCTAGCGAGCGGTAGGCTCGTAGTTTAAATATAAGACTGGTGTAGTCTAGCGAGCGGTAGGCTCGTAGTTTAAATATAAGACTAGTGTAGTCTAGCGAGCGGTAGGCTCGTAGTTTAAATATAAGACTGGTATAGTCTGGCGAGCGGTAGGCTCTACTTTATAAATGTTGATATAGAATTGCGAGCTGGAGGCTCGGTAGTAAATGGCTAATACATGTTGCTTGTGTATAAGATGTGGTGGGTCTTCGGTTCTGTCTTAGTCGTCACACCGACAGCAGTTCGTTGACTCGGCAATGCTAGTGGTTTTATGGGGGCCAGGTTGTCTTACTGCGCGTCCGACGGGACGGATTCCCTAAACCCTGCCTGGCCAATTCAGATTAGTACGCAGGAGCTCGTGAGTACTGGGTACCAGTATCACAACGTACGTTAGGGCATAGGTCTGGTAGTGTGACTTACCCACCTAGGTGAGGAGACGCCCGCTCCTCTGCCACCGTTTGACCACGACGGGAGGTGCCCGAGAGGTTAGCTACCTCCAAAAAGTGGGAACTGAAGGTCTGTACGTACAGAGTCGTGTGGGTGAGTTGCATGTGTATGAAATAATAATACAAACATTGCATCATTGCATTGCACATCATAGCATAGAATTCTGCACAAACAGAGTCCTCATCGTATAAATCCGTATGGGCTCTTTTATACGATGAGTTTACTTCTTGCCAGATCCCTTAGCTTATGTGCTTTTGTGTGTGCATATAAGTTACGGTTACTTTCGCCGTTGCTCTTATTTCTTGTACCTGCTTCATTATATTGCATTGTCTTTTACTATCTGCTGTCATCCTTACTCTGGTTAGTATAGAATTGTTACCTTTAATTGCTTAGTATTTATATACCCTGCTAGTCTAGACATTTGTCACCTGCCTTGTTTCTATTACCCCTTGTTTTTCCTCCGCGTCGTCCTCCCGCACGGTGCCTAGGAGTCGCGGGGGGAGGCGGGGACAAAATCGGCTTAGTCTTTATGACTAACAGTCAGTTGTGACCGTAGGTACCCGAGGTGATGGAGCCCCAGCTAGAAGAGGAGACAGGACCTGAGGAGCTTAACATCCGCATTACTTCTACTACAAGACAAGTGTTCGAGAGTTGAGAGTTTGTTTAGCTTCCGCATGGATGTAGAGTGAGAGAGTTTTTGTACTTGCTTGGATATGTATCGGGCTTAAGCCCTTTCTCTCCTTTACTTGTTGTACTCATTGATGGACTTTTTATATTTTGTTGTATAAAGGTGTGATTGTGGACTTGGTTTTGTTTATTTTCCTCCTTAGCTCTTATTGGCCTGTTGATCGTTCTGCCGGCAGGATCGGCGTCTTGCGGAGGCAGCTAACTCGGTGTTAGTGTCACCGTAAGGCGGCGATTCTGGGCATAAGATCCGGAAGCTCTCCAGGTGCGGGAGAGGGATCTTACATAGGGCGTGTAAAAATAAAATTTGTCCTATAAATAGAGGTGCTCGGCTGAAGGAATTTTCATCCAAATTTTGAGTGCTTGTTAGTGTATTTTGAGTTCTTTTGAGTGATTGTGAGTTTTTCTTTATGCAATTCAGTTTAAGTTTGTTTGTAATTTTGCTTTTCTAGTCTAGTTGTAATGCTTATTTTAGAAATAAAATGTTGTTTTTCTCATTTGGATCATCTTCTTTTTCATTTTCAATTTATGCAAGTGTGTGTGTGTGTATGAGTATAACTTTATTGCTTTCATAATTTAGGTTAAAAAGCTTTTATAAAATAGTTTATTGCCTTTTTAACGCTTTATTTATCGCTTTCGTTTAAACGCATTTTTCGATTCAGTCTTTTTATTACAAGTAGAGTGCGTGAGTTTATGAGATAGTGTTTTTCTTTTTTGCAACTTAGTTTTAATTTTCAGTCTTTATATAACTGCTCTATACCACCCCCATCCTGGATGAGAGACTAAGTTTCTTTAGCGCTTGATTAAGATGGTTTGGACGGATATTATTACTGCTTTTATATAAGTCTTTTCATTTCTATACCACCCCCGTCCCGGATGAGAGGCTAAGTTTCTTTAGCGCTTGATTAAGACGGTTGGGACGGATACTATTATTGCTTTTATATAAGTCATTTTATTTGCCTTGTTATCCGCTTATATCCGCTTAAATTATTAAACATGTATTTTCCAATTATTAATGCCGTCTCCATTCCGATGAGTGGCTAATTTCCTTTAGCGCACGATGTCGAAGAGCATTGGGACACAAAAATAGTTTTTCTACAAATAAAAACATCTCTTTCTAAAAATAATTAACGAGCTTAAGGTTTACCCGAGAATAACGTTGAGTGGAGCCACATAATCGATGTGTGGTTTTCAAATCCATTTCCGTACACTAGTTAGCCGAGAGGCTCGTGCGTGCGGACTGGTCGCTCACGGGTAAAGAGAAGTGCGCTCTACCTTCGAGAGAGGATGAGGTAAGTGATGAGTCCCGATTATATACACATATATGGACTCATCTGGGCCGTTTATCTAGTCATTCCACTGCACTTTAGCTTTGTTTTAGCTTATATTTGTTATCACTTGCTATGTGCACGTCTTGGCCCATTTTGGTGTAATTTCGTATCTTTCTTTGTTATTAGTTTTCTTGCGCTGTTAAGTCTCACTTTCAGTGGCTAGATTAGTGGTATACGCTGGAATAGGAGTCGTGCAGGTGTTCCCGGTACAATTCTGTACAGGAACACTGCGCACGATCACCAGTTCTATTGCGCACGACCACTGGTCGTGCGCCACTGATCGTGTGCACTTAATCCTTTTTCATGAGTTCTATTTGGTACAGTGCACACGACCATCTACGATAGTGCGCACTTAGCATCAATTTCATGAGTTCTGTTTCAACCAGTGCGCACGACCACCTACGATAGTGCGCACGACCACCGGTCGTGCGCCACCGGTCGTGCGAACATGTTATTTCATAATTTCTGTCTTTGCAGGTTCCGTCCAGGCAGAGCGCACGATCACCGAATTCTAGTGCGCACGACCACTGGTCGTGCGCCAATGACCATGCGCACTGTTTATTCCAGCGCCTATAAATCGACCTGCTCGCGATTTAGGTCGAATCCTCCGCCGTTTTCACGCCCAGCTCCGCCGTTCCGTGCCAGTTTCGCCCCTCCGTCGTCGCCCACCATCTAGAGGTGCTCCGGGCTTGTTCTTCACGCCAATCTCGAGCCGGAGTTTCCTCTCGGCCTCCTCCTTCATCCAAGAGCTTCAAAGAGAGATCTAGCCGCCATCTCCATCGAGCAAGAGGAAGTTTGCAACCTCTACCGGATCGTGACACGAAGAAGACAGGTCCATTGGAGAGTCGTGACAGCTCTCTCTACCCCGGACGTAGTTGCGGACCGAGCTTGGACGCGGATTGACAACCCGGCGATTCCAACCGTGAATCTACAACGAGACTTCGGATTCGGTCGATTTCTTGCCTTGTTCTCCTCTTATTGATTGTTGTAATAGTTAGATCTTTTGTATTTTGATGAAGAACACTATAGACCTTGCTATTTAAAGTTATTTCATGTCTATGTGAAATACCCTTTTTGTTTATTTGTGTGCTTGAGGTGCGCCCCATTCCATCCTCCATCCCGCCGTCACGTTCGTATGCCGCACTAGCAATTGCTAGTGGCGTGCTTGTCGAAGAGGTGCTTGCGACCCTCACTCCGCTAGCCTACTCGTCCATCCGCCTACCGAAGCGTGGCATCGCGGCCCGTATTCCATCCCGCCTAACGAAGCAGTGTGCTCAAGGCCTGCACTGTTCGATTCCGCTTGCCTACTCGTCCATCCGCCCTTTCGACGCAGCGCGCTCAAGGCCTGCCTAGTCTCCATCCCGCCAAGCGAAGCATTGCATAGCGGCATTGCATAGGAGTAGTTGATAGCTTTTATTTTATTTTCCAAAAGCCAACCCAACTCCCCCGCATTCCATCCGATTTAAGGACTTCAATCTCAAGTCCTTCCTCGAAACCTAACTCCACCTTACTGTGTTCCTCAAGAGACCGACACTCGGGGATTTTCCCCATTATTATTACTTGCGCGACCGGTGCACTTGCCGAATCATCGCATCAAGTTTTTGGCGCCGTTGCCGGGGAACACAGTCGTGTGAGTTTTCTTGAGAGGGAGAGCTGAGAGAGAGAAGTTTCTTCCAGTGTTTATAGCCGCCTTTTTATTTTTGTTTGCTTTTTAAATTTATATTGTTTGTTATTATTTCTTCTCTCCTATTTTAAAATTTTAAGCAAGTTTAATCCAAGGAGTTTTATTAGTTTGTGTAGATTTCCTTGCAAAGAATTTCAGCCTCTTTATATCTGCTTTTATTTTTGAAAATGTCGTCATGGGATATTTCACCTAGCTTTAATGATAAGATGGTTTATTATATAGACCAAATGAATGAGTTGAATGCTAGGCAGTGTAGGAACGTTGTTTGCTTGTTGTGTCGAGAAGAGGGTCATGAATTGAAAGACTGTCCTAGTCTTTTCAAGCCTGACCGCCGCTCCTCCACCCAAGACAACATTGTCCCTATCGCTCATTCTTTACCCATGGAGGCAATTGTGCCCTCTACCCCTGAGCTTGTCTTGTGCACGGACTCCTCACTCCCTGTTTATGGCTTCACTCCCAGTGATGATGATCACTCATCTGTTAGCCAACAAGGAGAGGAATGGGAGCTCCTTGATGCACCTGAGTATGATGAGGAAAGTATTCTTTCCATCGGGGAGGCTTTAGCAGATCTTTTTGCGGAGGAACCGAATATTTTTGTCCCTCCAGTTTCTTTGCAAGATTTTTCTACACATATTCTTTATGATCCTATCGAAGTAAAGGAGCTGGGTGATGCTTCTGACTCGGAGGGTGCTCCAAAGTGGGATGAGGATGTCATTTTCCCTGAGGGGGAGAATGAATACTTTGAACACGATGATGCACCTCGGTGGGATGAGGAGGATACTCTCTCTGATGAGGAGGTTTGCACTTCTTCATGGGACGAGGAGGTCCAAATCACCACTGAGGCTCCTGAGTTCTCAAGTCCCCCTTGCTATGATATTTATGATGATGATAGTGATCTACCCTTGGATCTTGCTGGGAGTGAGACCGGGACCACTCCCCCGATTTTTGATTATTTATGTCATTCTTCCCTTTTATTTCTGGACCCCCCTTCTTCTTCCGAGCCTGTGCAGGTTGAGTCTTTACAGGTGCCCCAGGAGGACTTGGAGCTTTTTGCTCAAGTCAATGATGAGAGTATCCTCTCATGTGAGGAGGTTTATTCCCCCTCCGTTGAGGAAGCTCCACTCATTGCCTTTTCCTCCTGCTGCCTCCCTGTTGACGACACCTTGCTAGGCAAGGATGTGTTTTGTGAAATGAGTGAGGACCAGGCCTCCTCCTCTTCTTACATTCTCTACCCTCTACCTGTGAGGAGCAGGTATCTATATTTAGGTAGAGGGGTGACTGTTCTATCACCGTATCGGTACCCGCTACCGACACGGATATTAGGCCAGTTACCTGTCCACTTCTCCTTCCATAGGCCCATTAGCTAGAACCGTTTTAATTTAGAATAAGTCGTGCTGGGATGACAATAACCCCAGTAGTTATCTTTCTTTTCTGCATTTTTATTTCTTCTAATCATGTTTAGTTAGCTGTAGTTTATTTTAGTTTGTCATTTTTCTTTTGTTTTTGCGGAGCTGACCCCTGCAGGTATCTTTTTCTGGATGACGGATGCTGCAGCTTCATTTTAGCTTACACGCCAATCTTCTGGTATGCTCATTTCTGAGCATTGGGTACTCTCTTTCCCTAGCTCTTTTCTGAATTTCATAGATATATATTGTGTGTATTGTCTAGTTTAAGTCTGGGGGAGAGTAGTTTTGTTTACCCGCTCACGTGCACTATTGCACTGCATACTAGAAGATTTCATTTAAATTGTTGTTCATTTTCATTGCACACCACCGCACCCACTTGAGCACGTACTCGCCTGTATGCATGCTCTGTAGTGAATTTAATTCTTCTGCTTATTTGGGAAAGTCTAGGTGATGGCTTAGGACTATGTAGCAGAGTAAAATGTTGACTCTAGTAGTGCTCCTAGTCGAGTGCTCGGTTGCATAGAGATTTGTGTAGATTAGATTTCTTTTTATACTATGGTTTTATATTTTTCTTATTAGTGTAAATGTTGTTTACTCTACTCAAATGGTGAATCCGGTGTGAATCAAACGGTAGCGTAGGGATGTGTGTAAACGATCGCTAGACTCGTATTGCTTGAGTCGGGAGAAAGGAGAATCTTTCTCGGTGGCTAGAACTTGCCCCAAGCGATTCTTGAAGCATGGGTATACGGTTAGTCAATTGCGTGAATGTGATATAGGCCATCATTTTGGCCCGGTTGAGCCTTTGTGCCTATCCCTACCGCTATATCCTTGCTAGCCCAGTTGTGCCTACCCGTTCTTTGATTCAGCCCCACTTTTATTTCACCAAAGCCCAAAAGCCAATCCTAGTCGCACACCCAAATCTGAGCTTTAGCTGTTTATTATTTTCATGAGTTGGGTTGTTGATGTGGTAATATGTTTGTGAAGATGTGGATGTGTCCTTTTGTTTATTTGCTGAAAATGATAAGAAAAGAAAAAAATGAGAAAAAGAAAAGAAGTTAAAAAGAAAGGAAAGAGAAGGAGTGTTTAATTGAAAATCTCTATGTATAGATTTATGTTTGGGAGTAGGCGGTGCACGCACCCATACTGTTAAGTCCAAGTCTGGGGGTGTTGTGTACCCGCGTGTTTGTGTGGTGAATGAGGATAGTTTCCTGCATTAGCTCATTTGGGTTTAGTATTTGAACCATCGTCTTTATCATTGTATACCTCACCTAAACCCAAGCCCCATTTAAAACCTAAAGTCCTATTGATTCACGCATTTGAGTCAAACCAGTGCCGTGGAGAGAATGTGACCGGGCAAGCTTATGGTCACCGACACTGATGGATTTCA
Organism: Dactylorhiza incarnata; assembly: GCA_033032865.1. Taxonomy (NCBI): domain Eukaryota; kingdom Viridiplantae; phylum Streptophyta; class Magnoliopsida; order Asparagales; family Orchidaceae; genus Dactylorhiza; species Dactylorhiza incarnata. Next base: position 3,703,940 of record JAWHQI010000067.1, read on the forward strand.
GTGGAGTTTTTCCCGCATCCCGATCTTCAGCAATGCTCGTCTCAGCGCTTAGTTTACTTTCTCCGTATGCATGACCGAATGATTCACCGTTGTTCACCATTTTGAGTAGTTGTAATATGCTTTTACTCTTTTAGAAATTTATAAACTGTTTTTATAATCAGAAATCTTTTCTACTATTTTTCTTATGCACGTGAGCATGCGACTTCGCATGGTACTCTGTAGTATAATCATTAAGCCATCTACTGTTCTTTCCTAGTTCGCTTAGAATTTGTTTGCTCGGGACGCACAAACAGTTAAGTCTGGGGGTGTGATGAGTCCCGATTATATACACATATATGGACTCATCTGGGCCGTTTATCTAGTCATTCCACTGCACTTTAGCTTTGTTTTAGCTTATATTTGTTATCACTTGCTATGTGCACGTCTTGGCCCATTTTGGTGTAATTTCGTATCTTTCTTTGTTATTAGTTTTCTTGCGCTGTTAAGTCTCACTTTCAGTGGCTAGATTAGTGGTATACGCTGGAATAGGAGTCGTGCAGGTGTTCCCGGTACAATTCTGTACAGGAACACTGCGCACGATCACCGGTTCTATTGCGCACGACCACTGGTCGTGCGCCACTGATCGTGTGCACTTAATCCTTTTTCATGAGTTCTGTTTGGTGCAGTGCGCACGACCATCTACGATAGTGCGCACGACCACCGGTCGTGCGCCACTGTTCGTGCGCACTTAGCATCAATTTCATGAGTTCTATTTCAACCAGTGCGCACGACCACCTACGATAGTGCACACGACCACCGGTCGTGCGCCACCGGTCGTGCGAACATGTTATTTCATAATTTCTGTCTTTGCAGGTTCCGTCCAGGCAGAGCGCACGATCACCGAATTCTAGTGCGCACGACCACTGGTCGTGCGCCAATGACCGTGCGCACTGTTTATTCCAGCGCCTATAAATCGACCTGCTCGCGATTTAGGTCGAATCCTCCGCCGTTTTCACGCCCAGCTCCGCCGTTCCGCGCCAGTTTCGCCCCTCCGTCGTCGCCCACCATCTAGAGGTGCTCCGAGCTTGTTCTTCACGCCAATCTTGAGCCGGAGTTTCCTCTCGGACTCCTCCTTCATCCAAGAGCTTCAAAGAGAGATCTAGCCGCCATCTCCATCGAGCAAGAGGAAGTTTGCAACCTCTACCGGATCGTGACACGAAGAAGACGGGTCCATTGGAGAGTCGTGACAGCTCTCTCTACCCCGGACGTAGTTGCGGACCGAGCTTGGACGCGGATTGACAACCCGGCGATTCCAACCGTGAATCTACAACGAGACTTCGGATTCGGTCGATTTCTTGCCTTGTTCTCCTCTTATTGATTGTTGTAATAGTTAGATCTTTTGTATTTTGATGAAGAACACTATAGACCTTGCTATTTAAAGTTATTTCATGTCTATGTGAAATACCCTTTTTGTTTATTTGTGTGCTTGAGGTGCGCCCCATTCCATCCTCCATCCCGCCGTCACGTTCGTATGCCGCACTAGCAATTGCTAGTGGCGTGCTTGTCGAAGAGGTGCTTGCGACCCTCACTCCGCTAGCCTACTCGTCCATCCGCCTACCGAAGCGTGGCATCGCGGCCCGTATTCCATCCCGCCTAACGAAGCAGTGTGCTCAAGGCCTGCACTGTTCGATTCCGCTTGCCTACTCGTCCATCCGCCCTTTCGACGCAGCGCGCTCAAGGCCTGCCTAGTCTCCATCCCGCCAAGCGAAGCATTGCATAGCGGCATTGCATAGGAGTAGTTGATAGCTTTTATTTTATTTTCCAAAAGCCAACCCAACTCACCCGCATTCCATCCGATTTAAGGACTTCAATCTCAAGTCCTTCCTCGAAACCTAACTCCACCTTACTGTGTTCCTCAAGAGACCGACACTCGGGGATTTTCCCCATTATTATTACTTGCGCGACCGGTGCACTTGCCGAATCATCGCATCAGTAAGTCTCCCGAATTGGAAGTAAAAACCCAATAGCGGGGTTCACAACATAAATCGAGTATTAAGAAGATTCAATTATAGAACGAGAGTTCGGTCGAATATTAATAATCTCAGGTGGGCGTACCCTCGAGAGAGGAGCGTTCATAATTATGGAACCTCCACGGCCAAGCCGTTTTAACGTTTTGAAAAGTCATCACTTTTATTTCTAAAAAAGACTATTTTCGTCTCAAGGTAATTCGACATCAGGCATTATTTATTATCATCGTTTAGAACTCTAGTTATACGCTTATTATCGTTCGCTTTTAAAAACCCACACTAAAAACATATTTCGATAAAATAATAGTTCGTTCCTCAAAGTAGGTATAATTAACACGATCTGCGGAAATATACGAACTCAATATTTTCTAAAAAATATCCTGTATTACTCACGATAAGGTATACTTGCCTTTATCATATGATTAGTTTGGATTAAAATATAAACAAAAGCTTTTCAAACCAATTTAGTGCAAAACACTATTTTTCTATTTTAAAAATCAATAGAATTCAGCGTTGTAGTCGGGGTGTAATCGTCAATATTTCGAAAGAAGAAAAAGATCGTTACTTCTATCTTTCAATAGGATAACAATTAGTTTCTCAAAGTAGGAATACTTGCGAAACTCTTTGAAAACACCCGCCTAACTCTAATCTCGTCATATAAAGGTTGCACAAACCAAATTATAAAAAGAAAAATCCGAATTAAATCATCAAGTTTTTGGCGCCGTTGCCGGGGACAGTAGTGTTGTTATTTTGAAAAAAGGAATTACTATTACTTTTATCATATATATTAAATATACATATATATATATAAATATACACATAAAAATAGAAAAGAAAAATAGAAAAAGCCAAAACTATATAATAATTTTTATTATTAGTATATGACCCGAGGAAACTCCTCGGACGATTCGAATATCCCTTTTGACCCTGAAATCGAGCACACCCTTCGTGAGCGCCTCCGACTTCGTGATCAAAACTTACTCGAATTTCCCAAAGAGTCTGTCAGGGATACTTACACTGAACCTATGGCCGATCAAATTCCAGATGTGGCCCCGCCACGGACCATGGCATATTATGCCAGGCCAAATTTAGAAGATACCGGATCGAGTATTACACGCCCAACAGTGGCTAATAATAATTTTGAAATAAAATCTAGCCTCATTCAAATGGTACAACAGTCAGTACAATTTGACGGGTTGCCAGATGAGGATCCAAACTTACATCTTTCAAATTTTTTGGAAATCTGCGATACTTTCAAAATTAATGGCGTTACTGATGACGCTATTCGTTTACGCTTATTTCCATTTTCACTGCAGACGAAAGCCAAGGCGTGGTTAAGTTCTCTCCCAAAAGGATCCATAACCACGTGGGCACAATTGACGGAAAATTTTTTAACAAAATATTTTCCCCCGTCTAAAACTGCTAAACTACGCACATATATCACCTCTTTCATTCAATACGATTCTGAGTCTCTCTATGAGACTTGGGAGCATTTTACAGAGTTCTTGCGTAGGTGTCCTCATCATGTGCTGCTGTCCTGGCTACATCCAGATGTTTCATAATGATTTAAATTTCTCAACATGACAGATGATCGATGCGGCCGTCGGGGGAACGTTAAACAACAAAACCCCGGAGGCCGCCCAAGCTCTGTTCGAGGAAATGGCCATGAACGCCTATCAATGGAATGCGCCTAGATCACGCCCTACTAAACCAACTGGGATATATGAAGTGGATGCCACTTCTCACTTAGCCTCTCAAGTCGAAAGGTTAAGTAAGCAAGTGGCAGAGATGACTGCTTCCTCCTCCACTCCCGCTTGGCTTAATAATAATAATAATAATAATACTTTTGTAGAAGAAACTGTAGATTACCTAGGCAACCCAGTTAGGCCCCCCTTCAACCCTAATAACAATCCGTATAGTAATAATTATAATCCGGGTTGGAGGAACCACCCAAATTTTTCCTGGAGCAATCCTAACAATGCTCAGAGCCCCCCAATTGTAAATCCGCAAGGATTTCCGCAAGGATTTCCAAACGGATTTCATCCTCCACCTCCAAAACCTTCTCCGCTCGAAGATATTTTTGCTAAATACGTTGCGTCCACCGAGTTAAATATCCGGAATATTATCGGATCGATTAAATACTTGGAAAATCAGGTGGGACAGCTGGCAAAGATGGTCTCCGAGCGGCCATATGGAGCTCTACCAGGGAACACGGAGCCAAACACCTGAGAAAATGCCAACGCCATAAACCTTCGCAGTGGCAAGGAGGTAACCTCCCCAAAACAGGTTGAGCCCAAGGTACATATTTCGACACCGACCCCTCCACCCACTCTCTCGATAGATAATTCAACGAGTATTCCGACTGTGCCAAACGTTTTTAGCCCGTCCCTTCCTTATCCCTCGAAAATAAACAACGAACGGAAGAACGAGCAATAAAAAATTTCTACAAATTTCAAAACAAATCCACATAAACGTTCCTTTCTGCGAGGCACTCTCCCAAATGCCGAAATATGCAAAATATCTTAAGGAGTCGCTTTCTAATAAAAAGCGACTCGAAGATGTTTCGCGTGTTTCCCTTAACGCGGAATGCTTGGTTGTACTCCTTAACAAATTGCCGCCAAAGCTGAATGACCCAGGATGATTGTCCATCCCGTGCCTCTTCGACAATATGTTAATAAAGTACGCTCTAGCGGACTTGGGAGCTAGCATCAACTTGATGCCTTTCTCCCTTTTCAAAAAACTTGATTTGGGCATCCCAAGCCCGACTAAGATGAGCATCCAACTCGCGGATCGCTCGGTAAAGTACCCGATAGGGATAGTGGATGATGTTCTAGTCAAGGTCAACAAGTTTATCTTCCCGGTAGACTTTGTCATCCTGGACATAGAGGAGGACGCTGAGGTGCCTATCATTCTCGGTCGCACGTTCCTCGCAACCTCCTGCGCATTAATCGATGTCAGTAACGGTTTTCTCCTCCTCTGGGTCGGAGATGACGAAGTTACTTTACTTGTTAACCCCTCGATGCGGAACTCCCTGTCGAACGATGATTCCAGTTATAACTTGGAACCCGCATTTGAAGAGGAATGTTCTTCGCTTACTGAATTTCTCTCTTTAGCACTGGATAATTCGATATTGGCGAATCTATCTTGTCTCGATGACATGCCGACAAATTCTCCCTTCGAACCCCTCGATTCAGAAGCCTTAAAAGTTAAAACATCTTACAAAGAACCGCCACTCCTCGATTTAAAACAGCTCCCTGATAATCTAAAATACATTTTTCTTGAAAAAGATTTAAAACTTCCTGTTATCATCTCCGCTTCGTTAAGTGATTCGGAAACATCCAAATTAGTAGAAGTTTTAAAAAAACATTGCCGTGCAATTGCATGGCAGATTTCAGATATCGGGGGAATAAACCCCTCCTTCTGTACCCATAAAATTTTTCTTGAAGATAACCCCCGCAGAACTATTCAGCCTCAATGACGCTTGAACCCGAATATGCGGGATGTCGTTAAAACTGAAATTATAAAACTCCTTGACGTGGGGATTATCTATCCTATATCCGACAATACGTGGGTAAGTCTCGTACAAGTCGTCCCAAAAAAAGGCGGTATAATGTTCGTGGCAAACACGAATAATGAATTAATCCCAACTTGTACTGTTACGGGTTAGAGGGTATGCATCGATTACCGAAAACTAAATGATGCCACCAGAAAAGACCACTTCCCGTTACCATTTATTGATCAAATCTTAGAGCGTCTCTCAGGTCATCCTTTTTATTGCTTTCTTGATAGTCTCTCGGGATTTTTCCAAATTCCTATTTCCCCCGAGGACCAAGAAAAAACAAATTTTACTTGCCCGTTCGGCACCATCGCATATTGAAGGATGCCGTTTGGCCTCTACAACGCGCCAACTACATTCCAACGATGTATGCTGGCGATATTCGGCGAGCTTGTAGAAGATATAATGGGCGTCTTTATGGATGACTTCTCCGTCTTTGGAAACTATTTTTAAAACTGTCTAAAAAATTTAGATAGAGTTCTCCAGCGGTATGAAGAGACAAACTTAGTTTTAAACTGGGAGAAATGCAACTTTATGGTCCGAGAGGGTTTAGTCCTCGGCCATAAGATTTCTTCCAAGGGGATGGAGGTCGATAGGGCCAAAGTTTCCATAATCGAACTACTTCCCATACATTCGAACGTAAAATCTATTCGAAGTTTTCTCGGCCATGCGAGTTTTTACAGGCGGTTTATACAAGATTTTTCTAAAATAACGAAACCGCTTACCCACCTCCTGGAAAAGGATTCCCCATTTATTTTTGATACTGCCTGCGTAGAGGCATTTAATTTTATAAAACAACAACTTATCAATTCTCCAATTCTGGTGGCGCCAGATTGGTCCCTTCCGTTCGAGATAATGTGCGACGCGAGCGATATCGCGGCAGGAGCCGTATTAGGCCAACACGTTAATAAATATTTACATCCAATCTATTACGCTTCTCGCACGCTCACAACCGCACAGGCTAACTACACGACAACAGAAAAGGAACTTCTTGCCATCGTATTTGCCTTTGATAAGTTCAGGCCCTACGTAACACTTTCACAAGTAATCATTTTCACTGATCATTCTGCCCTAAAATATCTTTTAACAGGAATTTGATTTAGAGATCTGGGATAAGAAAGGGGCAGAAAATTTGCCAGCCGACCACCTCTCACGTTTAGAACACCCCGCCGAAGAAGCGCTCCTCGAACCCGAAATAGATGATAGATTTCCTGAGGAACGCCTCTTAATTTTAAATAATATAAAAACTTCTTCCACCCCTTGGTTCGTAGATTACGCGAACTATTTAGTTGCGCGGGTCCTTCCAAAAGATTTTTCGACTCAGCAAAACAAGAAATTCTTTTTTGACTTGAAAAACTACTTTTGGGAGGACCCCTATCTCTTTCGCGTCTGCGCGGACCAAGTGATACGAAGATGTGTTTCAAGCGAGGAGGGTGCGCAAATATTGCGACACTACCATGAGGGGCCGGCTGGAGGGCATTATCAAGCCAACCAGACCGCGCGGAAAGCGTTAGAGGCGGCTTTTATTGGCCCACTCTCTTTAAGAATGCTCACACTTTTGAGTAAATGCGATAGCTGCCAGCGGTCGGGTAACATCTCTCGTCGTGACGGGATGGCCCAAAACCTTTTTCTCGAATGTGAAATCTTTGTTTTATGGGGCATAGATTTTATAGGCCCCCTGCCTTCTTCTTTTAACAATCGCTATATTTTAGTGGCAGTCGACTACGTCTCTAGGTGGGAGGAAGCGTAAGCTCTGCCCACCAACGACGCGAGAGTCGTCGTCCATTTTCTGAAAAAACTATTTTCTCGCTTCGACACGCCCCGCGCAATAGTAAGTGATAGGGGTACGCACTTCTACAACGCCCAATTTACAAAAAAATTATCTAAATATGGCGTCACGCACAAGCTCACCACCGCCTATCACCCCTAAACGAGCAACCAAGTAGAGGTAGTAATTCGCGAAATTAAACGCATTTTGGAGAAAACTGTTTCTTTAAATAGGAAAGATTGGTCCTTAAAACTCGATGACACACTGTGGTCGTATCGTACTGCATACAAGACCGCTATCGGTTGTACGCCCTATCGATTAGTCTACGGCAAAGCGTGCCATTTACCGGTAGAGTTAGAACACCGCGCTTTTTGGGCCTTAAAATTTTTAAATCTCGATTCAAACTTAGCCTCCGAGAGTAGGAAATTCCAACTAAATGAACTCGATGAATGGCGTGCGAACGCTTATGAGAGTAATAAATTTTATAAGGAGCGTTCTAAGTTCTACCATGATCGCAAAATAAAATTTCCCAAAACATTTACGCCGGGCGATCTTGTCCTTCTTTATAATTCACGCCTTCGTCTTTTTCTGGGTAAACTAAAATCCCGATGGTCCGGCCCCTTTGAAGTCAAAAAGGTTTGGCCGTATGAGACCGTTCTTATCTCTCACCCTGAAAGAGGCGAATTTAAAGTAAACGAGCATCGTTTAAAAATTTATCTTGCGGGTGATCCAGTGGACGAAAATACCGAATCCTTCACCCTCCCCAATTTATAATCTCACCACACTATAATCATCAAGCTACGTGACAGTAAACAAAATGCTCGTGTGAGGCACCCCATATTTATCTAATATTTTATTATGTTTTGTTCTTTTTATACGTTTTTGCAGGGTTTCTTCCGGCCCCGCCAGATTTATTTCAGGGACGCCTTTTAGCGCCCTCTTTCCTTTTGTATATATTGCACTTTTATTATCTCTTCTTCATACTTACATTACAACATTGGGGACAATGTTGGGTTTTAAGTATGGGGGTGTTTTATCGTTTTCATTTAAACAAACAAATTTTTTTCAAAAAAATGTTTTATTTCATCTTGCCTACTTTTGTAAATATAAGCTTGAACAAAACTACAAAAATTGTTTAAAAACCACAAAAATTTTCAAAAAAAAAATTCAAAATTTTTTACTGTCGTAGTATAAGAATACAAAATAATAATAATAATAATAAACCCTACTTTACTTTTATTCTTAAAAGCATTTAGTTTCGAGAATATCTGTTTATGGCTTTTCATAATCGCTAGTTTTACTATTTATTTGTTTATCTAAGATCGATAGATTTAAACATTCGGGGTTAAGTTTTAAATAATATCTTGTGTTTTTAATTTAAATAGAGGCTTTATTTTCATGCACTACTTCTACTAGCTAAAGTAGAGACATGTGTATTATGTTGGCAAAACAACTTTAGACTGCAATTATCCCTACTTTATGTCTTTAGGAATCTAGGAATATTCAAATTACTAAGGTTGCTCTCAAAACTTTTTTTATTATTCTAGAATTTCTCTTAAAAACCCCTTGTATACACCAATTTAGCATGACAAATAAAAAATTAAAAGAAGAAAAAGATCTTATGTCAATGGAAATAAGAATTCGTTCCGTAAACATAAACACCTAATAAATACTTTAAAAGATCTTATGTCAATGAGAATAAGATTTTGTTCCGTAAACATAGGCATTGGGTTAATAAAAATGAATTAATTTTTCCTCATGGGAACACAAAAAAAAAACTAAAATGAAGGGGTGGACGAATAAAAACCATCACCCCTAAAAACTCTTCTTTTTGCCAAGGCTTTTTACCTATTTTCCCTTAGCCAAATTATTGTTTCTAGTTCTAATTCAAAAAATCATTTGAGAGCATAATTAGTAACTTATATTTTTCCTTCATGTTTCTTTAAACAAAGGTTATTATAATTTCGATCTAATCTCGTTTACTAATGATTGCAATTTTATTTGCTATTTGGTTAATTAAGAAGTCTTTTGGCTAGGACATTTTTTTCTACTTAAATCATTTGCATAATTTAGGACTTAACTCTTATTACTCCGAATTTTTATTTTTCAGTCTCTTATGATTAAAATAAAACGATAGCTAAAAATTAGAACTTATGTTAATCTCATATAGATCTCTCTTACTTTTGCTCTGGAATAGCAAAAGCTTAAGTATGTGGGTATTTGATGAGTAGTAAAATATATGTATTTTTAGTATAGTTATTAGTATAGTTTTAATTAATATTGTAAATTTTTTATGTAAATTAATAAATAAATTGCTTGTTTTATTATTTTTCTTACTAACTTAGGCTTCATTTGGCGCGGCGGTGGCAGGCAAAAACTGGCGGGTGGAAAGGGGGGTTGGGAATGGAGGGTGGAGGCGGAGGATCGAAACGGGCGTTTTGCCCCATTTTTCCGGGCGCCACAGTTCCAGCCGGAGCAAACGCCGCCGGACTTGCGTTTGTTTACCCGCCGTACGACGGCATTTGCCCCAAACGCAGGGCTAAAACGCCGCGCCAAATGAAGCCTTAGCTTTATTTTTGTTTTATAGATTTTGGCAATTTTTTGTCAAGTCACGCCCCTGAGTCACGCCCGTGACCCAAGGGCGTGTAATTTTAAAATGCCAACTTCTCAGACTTCTCAGAGTTCGACGAACGATGAACTTTCTAAGCGTTCGACGAACGACGAACTTTCTAAGCGTTCGACGAAAGGTGAACTCTCTTAGCGTTCGATGAACGGCGAACTCTCTCAGCGTTTGACGAACGACGAACTCTCTCAGCGTTCGACGAACGACGAACTCTCTCAGCGTTCGACAAACTCTCTCTGCGTTTGATGAACTCTCTCTGCGTTCGACGAATCCCTCTCCACACCCGCCAGAATGCAGCGCACACGTCAGCCATCACGCTCCAGTTATAGCAGATATGTGCCGCCCATAGTCACGCCAGTGACCCATCAAGACACTCCCGTGTGCAGCCTTATTTGACAACGGATCCTTCGAGAAGGCGGCGGTTACAACCGAGCAAATATCACGCCCTAAGTCACGACCGTGACACACAAGACAAGCCCGTGACCTAGGGCGTGTAAAAATAAAATTTGGCCTATAAATAGAGGGGCTCGGCTGAAGGAATTTTCATCCAAATTTTGAGTGCTTGTTAGTGTATTTTGAGTTCTTTTGAGTGATTGTGAGTTTTTCTTTATGCAATTCAGTTTAATTTTGTTTGTAATTTTCGCTTTTCTAGTCTAGTTGTAATGCTTATTTTAGAAATAAAATATTGTTTTTCTCATTTGGATCATCTTCTTTTTCATTTTCAATTTATGCAAGTGTGTGTGTGTGTGTATGAGTATAACTTTATTGCTTTCATAATTTAGGTTAAAAAACTTTTATAAAATAGTTTATTGCCTTTTTTAATGCTTTATTTATCGCTTTCGTTTAAACGCTTTCTTTCGATTCAGTCTTTTTATTACAAGTAGAGTGCGCGAGTTTATGGGATAGTGTTTTTCTTTTTTGTAACTTAGTTTTAATTTTCAGTCTTTATATAACTGCTCTATACCACCCCCATCCCGAATGAGAGACTAAGTTTCTTTAACACTTGATTAAGATGGTTGGGACGGATATTATTACTGCTTTTATATAAGTCTTTTCATTTCTATACCACCCCCGTCCCGGATGAGAGGCTAAGTTTCTTTAGCACTTGATTAAGATGGTTGGGATGGATACTATTACTGCTTTTATATAAGTCATTTTATTTCCCTTGTTATCCGCTTACATCCGCTTATTATTAAACATGTATTTTTCAATTATTAATGTCGTCTCCATTCCGATGAGTGGCTAATTTCCTTTAGGGCACGATGTCGAAGAGCTTTGGGACACAAAAATAGTTTTTCTAAAAATAAAAACATCTCTTTCTAAAAATAATTAACGAGCTTAAGGTTTACCCGAGAATAACGTTGAGTGGAGCCACATAATCGATGTGTGGTTTTCAAATCCATTTCCGTACACTAGTTAGCCGAGAGGCTCGTGCGTGCGGACTGGTCGCTCACGGGTAAAGAGAAGTGCGCTCTACCCTCGAGAGAGGATGAGGTAAGTCTCCCGAATTGGAAGTTAAAACCCAATAGCGGGGTTCACAACATAAAGCGAGTATTAAGAAGATTCGATTATAGAACGAGAGTTCGGCCGAATATTCATAATCTCAGGTGGGCGTACCCTCGAGAGAGGAGCGTTCATAATTATGGAACCTCCACGGCCAAGCCGTTTTAATGTTTTGAAAAGTCATCACTTTTATTTCTAAAAAAGACTATTTTCGTCTCAAGGTAATTCGACATCGGGCGTTATTTATTATCATCGTTTAGAACTCTAGTTATACGCTTATTGTCGTTCGCTTTTAAAAACCCACACTAAAAACTTATTCCAATATAATAATAGTTTGTTCCTCAAAGTAGGTATAATCAACACGATCCGCGGAAATATACGACCTCAATATTTTCTAAAAAATATCATGTATTACTCACAATAAGGTATACTTGCCTTTATCATATGATTAGTTTGGATTAAAATTCAAACAAAAGCTTTTCAAACCAATTAGTTCAAAACTCTCCCTTTCTATTTTAAAAATCAATAGAATTCGGCGTTGTAGTCGGGGTGTAATCGTCAATATTTTGAAAGAAAAAAAAACCGTTACTTCTATCTTTAGATAAGATAACGATTAGTTTCTCAAAGTAGGAATACTTGCGAAACTCTTTGAAAACACCCGCCTAACTCTAATCTCGTCATATAAAGGTTGCGCAAACCAAATTAAAAAGAAGAAAAATCTGAATTAAATCATCAAACCACCGTATTGTCAATCTGTGTCCTTCACACATTCATCAGTTGCGTCTGGGGTCTGGGAAGGATGTCAACACTTCCTAAGCCTATTGTCTTCTTAATGGTCTACGTCGTCCACATGAATCCGTAGCACTTCCTTGCTTGGCTGAGAAGATGGAGATAAAATCACCTCTTGAATTCTCTGGATGACGGGGAACCACTAGGGGATGAAACCCTAGCCTGGAGGAAGAAGAACCACGAGCAGGAACTTGAACCCTAAGGTTTGGACAGAGCGAGGTCAGATTGTGCGTGAAGGATTGACTAATTGGCACTAAACAAAATGTCACACAAGACCATACGACATAAATGCACGAGTTGCCCAAATCGTGCACGAAGGAAATTGCACAGGCAGAGTCAGATCCTTGATTTTTGAGGAAAATAAGGCAATGATCGCGCACCAGCGGCTAAAACTATGCGTTAAGAAATTCACATGATTTGCCTCCGCCCATGCGACTTGATAAATGCAGATCAACATTGCGATATGCCTCATATGACCGTGCGAGCACAAATCGCACGGGTAGAGTCGAACTACCCAATTTTGGAATAATGAAGCCATTGAACGTGCATAAGCGATCCAAACTGTGCGAGAAGGAAATCGCACGACCGTGCGTGTTCAGGCAAAAAGAGGGTTTCCGTTGCTATGATCCACCCAACCACAAGGCAACGACCCAGGAGAATCAACATGAATTTTTTTCTAAAACTTAATAAAAAGCATTCAGATGGATGAGGGGGAGAAGAATTCTCTCCATATGCATGACTACATGGAATCCCGCCCTAATTAACTCGAAATGCACCGTATCATGGAAATATCTACTCGAATCAAATATAAGTGAAAACTACTATAAATCTAGGGTAAATGCACTGGAAATATAAGCTAATCACTGGCTAAAACATTATATGAATAACACTCATCAAATACCCTCAGACTTAGATGTTTACTAGTCCCGAGCAAACGACTCACCATAGGGTAGAAAAATCTAATGCAAGATAAGAGTAATTGAATATAATGAGTACAAAGAGAAGTTTTGTGCATGGATATGTAGAGATTTTAGTAGAAGAACATCGTCAACATACATACTAGTTTACTAATTTCTAAAATACATATCAAACATATAATACCCACTCTTAATTAGAATCCTTGGTTTGTCCTAGGGTTATGTGCAGGGAGAAAGCTATTCGATCACTCAGATCAACATTACATAACTAGGATATCAGGGCAGCCTCCAACAAAATCCATCAATGATGATGTCCATAGACTTTCCCTAACACACCCTCTCCATGACACTAGTCATATTTGAAAGCATAAATCAGTAGGACTTAAAATGGGATGAACTTGTAGACTTGGGTTTACGCTGTGGAAATACAAACGATAAACGTGCGGGCTAAGTCACACCTAAACTGAGAAGTGAGCTCGCATATGAACTTATATACAGGAAATAACAACGCATACAGGATACCCCCAGACTTAGACAAAACACCCGGGGTCCCGTCATGCGGCCTACTGCAATCTCTATATTTTTACACTTCTTTTATTTTCTTTTAGATTTTTGTTTTTCTCTCTTTTTTTTTCCTCCTTTTCTTAGAAATTTGCTTTTAAATTTCTGCAGCATTTCAGCCACATATACATCATGAAGAGCAACCACCACAACACAAGAAAAATCATTTGCACACATAGCTATAAGATGAAGATTTAGAGCTCAGATCTTGGCATGAAAATATGATGCTATTGAGGCTTTGGTGATGAAATGGTGGGGCTAAATCAAAGGGTAAGATGAGGCCCAAAATGTGTTCACAAGGGTAAGGTGTGTAGGACAAGGATGCAAAGGATCAATCCTGCCAAAAGAAGGCCTACATCATTTTTATGCAAACAAATCGACTTATGCAAATGTATCGAGGATCTCTAGGGGCAAGTTCTAGACATCAAGAAAGGATACCCTTCCATCTGAATCAACCAATATATCTCTAGAAATTTATTACAAGCTCACCTACACTACCCGTGAACACTACCAACTTCAGGTTAAGAGTAGAATCAACCATCTATATGTGATCAGAAAAACATAATCCTAATTGTATGCAGAGGACGCGTGTACTCAACTAGGGACATTGCACGAGTCTGTGATCCACTCCCTAATCCAAATCCAACAAAAGCACAAAATCTCCTAGTCACTATGAAATTAATTAAGTTTACCTAGAACGAACAATAAAAAGTGTGTTTTAAGTGGGTGCTCGTGGAGTGAATTGCGTGGCAATGAATAAAATTTCAGAAAATAAGTTTTGCAAATGAAGGTTAAATTTTTGGAAAATAAAATGAAAGCTTTCGGTATGCATACGTGAAGTGAATGTGCATGTGGTGCGGGCAACACAGTCTAATCGCTCTCCCCCAGACTTATATGAAACTAAGAATTGAAAATTCATGAAAACTGAAATAAGGAGGGAAGAGGAAATCGTTACCCAATGCCCAAGGTTTGGACATACCAGATGACGGCATGGCAATGTGGTCCAAAGCGGGTGGACCTCCTCCAACAATTTATGTGGCATCCCGGTTCAAAATCGTGGACATGTTATCATAAAGACAACATAATAGAATTGGAATATAAAAAAAACTGAAATTTGAAATTTGAAAATGGATAACATGGGGTGCCTCCCAAGAGCGCTTAGTTTAACGTCCTTGAGCTGGACAAAATACTTGTATTATGAAGTTTTATAAGATAGAAAAGTTTGCAAAGATAAAATAAAACAGAAGTGCAAAGTATCCTAATTACTACTTATACACCAAATCAAAATATTCAGCTGAATGCTGATTTGAAATAACTAGAAATGAATGAAAAAGGTTCGAAGACCCAACAGTAGGGGTGGATAGGTGGAGGGCTAATCCTCCATCCTCAAATCTCCTCCTTTTTTGATTTCTTCCTCTCCTCCAACAACACTTCATCAAAGAAGAATCTCTTGCCACCCCGCAACCAATCCTTCAGGGGAAACACATGTAGTGACGATGGGGTGAAATAGGCGATGTGTTCTATCACTGCCATATTCTTTCCCTTCCAGGATTGCACTTCAAGATTACCCAAGAATTAGTCTACAAACTCATGTTACTGCAGGGGATACAAGAAATAATGTTAAATTTAACAGTAGTGGGAGGAGGAAGAATAAACTTATCCAAGTTAGGAGTGGCACACACAAGGGAAGCTTCAAGTTGAACCTCCTCCAATAAGGGAATATTATCCACCTCACATAGGAGAAAGCTCTTCACAGTGCTTAGGAGTTCTGGCTCAGCTTCCTCCAGATAGACATGTGATAAATTCTCATGCACAAGCTCAGACAATGAAGGGGGGGGGGGGGGGGGGGGGGGGGGGGTTAGGAAATAAAATAGAAGAAAGGCTAAAAAATTTATCAGGGGAGCGGCCCCGACTTCACTCCCATCAGGCGTTTCCTATTGATCACTATCGGTAATGGAATCACCAAGGCAAGCAGATTCTGAGAGTGTAGGAGCTTCGATGGTGAATAGGGCCTCCTCCACCGGTGGTGAGGTGGGAGACTCATTACTTGGGAGATTGTCCCGCTCGACACAACTCATCACAAATTCGGGCTCCGTGCTCTCGACCTGCATAATAGCTTCTACATGATCATTAGAAATAAATGAAGTAATTTCCTATAAGAAAATGGGAGAAAAAATATCAGTGATTTCAACAATTTTAAACTCAGGTTCCTCCACAGCTAAAGTGGGGACCGCTTTATATGCAATACTCTTATCCATCACTAGCGATAGGCTCATGGATGGCGTATCAGCAGCCGGAAAGAAACATGTCGGCATGTGCACATACAATGTAAGACCCCCTTGGGATCAGCAGTCTGACTGGGGATCTAACCGAACACCGCTGTTAATGCATGATGTAGAAGCGACTAACGAAGGGTGAAGGCACGTCCATATCCAACCCATCTTCTTGAATACTCCGTTTCCACGCATCGAGGGTGATTCTAAGCGAATATAACTACACACCAACAAAGTAGGGAAGCAGTTTTCTAGCGGAGGGCACCACTAATGAGTGTGCCTCCTAACAATTAGCGGAAGACATAATTTCATTAACGGAAGACTATCACAGAAACCCAATACTCAATACATGTATGAGTAACCAAAACATCTTTGTCGCATTATATCATATCCATCATGGCTCTATCGACAATGATTACCATGAGATATGTAAGAAAATGCAGCTAAGATGAGTCATACCTGACGTTGCCTGCTCATCGGCTCTCCCATCTCTTGTGCAATATCATTCACCTGCACCTGTCACAAGTGCTCATAATGAGTTGTTAGAACAACAAATTGAATCCAATCCATATTAGCATCAAGTGTAGTAGAGTATTTGTAAGGGAGGTAACATCTAGATTTCTATTGGGTTGTGGTAGTCTTTCCGCAACCAGCGCCTACTTACTCTATGACTTCCTTCATACGGTCTCAGACCCCCGTAGTTCTATTAGTTTTATATGGTTTGTCCTTCCAGACCTTCCTTCATGCAGGTTGCCTCAGAGTATAACTCGTCAACCATCCAATATTCTCACTTGGCATATTTTTTTGAAGGCACAGTTCTCAAAGGCACATTCCTCAAGAGCTCGTTTCTCGAAGGCACATTTAATTCCCGTAGGACTTATTTCTCGAAGGCATATTTAATTCCCGTGGGAATTATTTCTCGAAGGCATAACTTATTCCCGAAGGAATATTCTTCGAACGCAATATAATTTCTATCAAAACTGAACATATTATTGTCGTGGTAAAATGAAACGATAGAAATCAAGCCGTTTTAAAAGAAACCTTCATATTAGTCAACGAACTAAAATCAAGGCTCCCAAGGATTGAGTTAAAAGTTGGAGCCATATCCTACTCAATCAAGCTCGTAAACCATATGATAAGAAAATTTCTTACGCGACGTAGGAGGCAAGCGCACCTATCGCGTGTAGTATATACGATTTAGAAAAATCATATCAAGGTCGTATTTAGTCCTGGGTCCCGTCGAGTATTGTTACTTCGAGAAAACTGCTATTGTTTTATCGGATTAAAAATAAGTGATGAAAGTGATAATTAAAAACAAAAAACAAAAATGATAACATAACGATAATAACAAAAATGATAACAATCGCGGGCTTGGTGTGCGTTTAGCAAAAACCAAGAAAAGCGATAGAAAAGACAAAAAGGACGCACTAAATTAAAACGCACACACTCTACGAAATTGAAATGAAAGCGATAAATTGCAGGAATTAAAGAAATGCAATCCCTACCCAAATAGGTAGAGGGGAAATAAATGCGTGAGCAAGTTCTACCCAAACGGGTAGACGGGAAATAAATGCAGTGCAAGTTCTACCCAAACGGGTAGACGGGAAATAAATGCAGTGCAAGTCCTACCCAAACGGGTAGACGGGAAATAAATGCATTGCAATAATGAAATAAAACTAAGCTATTAAATGAAATAACGAAAACAAAAACACGAATTAAAAAAGGTGATGACAACGAAAAAAATGACGGAAACGAAAATGATTAAAACATAAAACAACAAAAACACGAATAATAAAAACATAAAGTGAAAATACGAAAACGAAGAAAGCATTACGAGAGAAAAACGCTCGCTTTGAAGCGATTTTAAACGCAGCCCGAATATCCCATTCTAAACTACCGTGTCAAGGAAGAAAAGAATGAAAAATTATGACGACGCATAAATTCGAATCTAAGCGAGAAAATCGATTTTATGGCGACGAATAAATCTAGCTAAAGAAAGAAAAATTGCGAAAATTGAAGTGCGGAAATAAAGCTAAGTTATGAATTGAAATACGGTGCAGAAATAAAGCTAAGTTATGAATTGAAATACGGTGCAGAATATGAAATTGCAGAATTTGAAATTACGCTACGAATGCACGAAAAAACTAAATTTATTTATTGCCATAATAACGGGGTTTACAGGAAATAAAATTACAAAATTAAAAACATTTAATTTCAACATTTATATTACAAAAAGAAAATAAAATAAACACCTAATTAATTACATAAAAAAGAAAATAAAAAATACAAAAAGTGGACAAAATATTGTGGAAGATCACCCAAAAAGGGCAATCCATTAGGAGCCAAGAGGTTCCAAGAGGTTCCAAGAGGGGGAATTGATGAGGGGGTCGGCCTCTATTTATAGAGAAAATTTTGGAATTACACGCCCTCGGTCACGGGCGTGACTGAGGGCGTGACACGGCTTGGGGTGCGAATAGCCAGAACAGCTGGATCCAGGCTGGCATCTAGAAGGTTTGATCGGCGACTTTGGAAGTACACGGGCGTGTTCTAAGGAACACGGGCGTGTTCGATGTCGGCAGGCTTGAGCTTGAACTGGGCGTGACACCTGGCGTGTCCTTTGGTCTTCTGGAAGCTTTGTTGAGTCACGGCCTCGGTCACGGGCGTGACCCGATCACGGCCGTAACATTGGGCGTGACATTGACATTTGGGCTCGAATCTGGCTGAACATCCAACACGGGCGTGGCCAAGTACACGGCCTCGGTCACGGGCGTGACCGAGGGCGTGACTTGATGTTTGAGCTGGAAAAAAGACAGAAATGAAAATTATCAAAAATTATTGAACACGCCCTTGGACACGGGCGTGTTCGAGGGCGTGACTTAACAAAATTACATAAATTTTATAAAATGAAAATAAAACTAAGTTAAAAACAAAAATAGCAAAAACAAACATTTTATTCATTAATTTACATATATTATTTACAAATTTAATTAAAACTATACTAAAAACTATATAGAAAAATGCGTATATTTTCTATTTATCAAACACCCCCATACTTAAGCTTTTGCTATTCCAGAGCAAAAGTAAGGGATACCTATAAGACGTTAATAAAATTTCTAATTTACTAAAAATTTTATTTAATCAAAAGTGAGATCGAAATAAATTTAGGAGATTTAAAGAGGTAAGTCCTAAATTGTGAAGATAATTTAAAAAGAGCGAAAAAGTTTTAGCGAAACTTCTAAAGTTAGTTAAATAGCGTCGAATATTGCAGTTTTTGGCGCCTTTTAATTAGAATAGAATTATATAAAACTTTAACTTTTTTAAGAAAATTTTTAAGAATAAATAAAACCTACTAATTATGCTCTCGCAAACTTTTTAAATTAAAATCTAGCTTACAATTTTAGTGGCTAAGGGGTAGGGGAAAAAGGAAAGCTTTGGCAAAGAGAAGAGTGCTTGGATTAGGGGTGATGGATTTAATCCTCTCACCCCACCTTTTTGGTGGTTTTGCTTTGATTCCCAACGTTGGTTTACGGGGGATAATTGAAATCTTTTTAAACTTAACCCAATGCCCGTGTTTACGGAATTTTATTTTTTATTCCCATTGACACGAGATTTCTTTTAACAATATTGGGTGCCTGTGTTTACGGAATCTTTTTATTCCCATTGACACAGGATTTCTTTTAAAACGTCTTCTTTTACTTTTTATGCCAAGCTAAAGGGGTGAGGGTTTCAAAAGAAAAACTAGAGTAATAAAAGAGTATTTGAGAGCAAAATTTAGTAGATTAGAATATTCCTAAAGTTTCACAAGTTCGAGTTAGAATAATTGAATCTAAAGATGGTTTGCCAATATAATACAAAAACGAATCTATTTAGGGTTAACTCGAGGTAGTGCTAAAAGTTTTGTTCTCAAATTAAATTAAAATCACAAGAAATTCTTTACTACCAAAATTCCTTGATTTAAATTTACAAACTATGATGCAAATAAAATGGTTTTAGCAAATCAAAAATAGTGAAAACGCTTAAAGATAAACTCTACATAGCCTTGGAAATAACAAAAAGCTAAGTAGGGGTTTTTATTCTATTTTTGGGGTTTTTTTTTTGATAAGTTTTTCTTTTCATCAAATTTTTTTGGAGTTTTTAAGATATGATATTTTTTTGATTTTTTGATTTTTTTGATTTTTTATAACAAATTACATATATAAACACTTAATAAAAATAAAGTAACAAAAAGAAAGAAGAAATTTAAGAGAAGCAAAAATACATACAAAAATTTTTGGTTTTTTTTTTGTAAGAATTGTTTTTTTCATATATTTTTTTGTGATTTTTTTAATTTTGATTTTGGTAAAATATATACATTAATACTAAAAAAAGAGAAAAAGAAAGAGAAAGAAAAATAAAACTAAAAATTTATATAAAAATTTTTGGGTTATGACAAAATTTGTGAGGATTTTGTTATAACAAATTTTTTTATAACTTTTTTCATCAATTTTTTTTTTGGATTTGATTATATATAAAAAAAAGGTTATTTATATATAATTAAAAGACAAACATAAAAAATTTAAATTTTTTTTTTTGTTTTCTAAGTAAAAAGAGAGGAGCAATAATTACAAAAAAGGGCTAAACACCCCCATACTTAAAGATCAACATTGTCCCCAATGTTGAAATTAAGTATGAGGAACAAATCTAATTATATATGTATAAAAGCATAATTAAGAGGAAAAAGAAAATACAAGGGGGGAAAAGCAGGGGGAAAAAGCACGCCCCTATTTTGGAGACGAGATGCCCGGATTAATTCCTGCAAAAAGATGTTAAAACAAAACACGAAATGTTATTTACAAAGAGGGGGGGGGGGGGGGGGTAAAAATGAGATTATATTATATACATATATGTATATATATAAGTTTTTTTTATTGTTTTTTTTATTGTTCTAAGTTACAAAAAATAAAACCTATATAAATAAAGCAAAACTATATATATATATATATTTTTTTGGTATTTTTGAAGGTTTTGCTAGATGTGCAAATTTATATACATAATAAAACTTAATAGTAATAACAAAAAAGGAAAATCAAAGTTACAAAAAAAACAAAGCATCTTTTTTTTTCATCATTTTTTGGATTTTTCTTAATTATGTGCATGGATATACATAATATTACTTAATAAAAAGAAAAAAGGGAACAAAAATAAGATACAAAATAAGATACAACATATTATTTTTGGTTTTTTTTTTATTTTAATCACAAAAAGAATGAAATATATACATAAAGTAAAACTATATATATATTTATTATTATTTTTGGATTTTTCTAAATATATCTTCATCATTTTTGAAATATGCATAATTATAAAAACCTTTATACTTAATAAAAATAAAAAATAAAGAGAAACTTTAAAATAAAAATCAAAGAAGAAGAAGTGAAATGAAAGGATAAAAGTAATAGGGTTTCCCTTTTTCAAAATATCGACAAAAATCCCCTCGCGGGTCTGTCGAGTAATCCTACTTCGAGAAAACTAACTATTATTCTATCTAAAAAATTCCAAAAATTCTTTTAGGGTCCGTTCGTTTGGACGGAATTGGCTTTCTGGAATTGGCATTGGAGATTAGAAATCCAATTCTAGTGTTCGGCGCAACGAAATTTAAGCGGATATTGGCTTTCATGTGAAAACCCATGGCTTTTACTATGAACTAAGAAAATCAAATAACAATTCTTACCTCTGCCCATAGGTTTTCCGCATAATCAAATGTTTACACTAGAGTTTTTCAACCTACGCGCGAGTTTTTCTCCCGAGCGTGCGTTTTCCTGCAGGGTGTTTTTCGTCCGGGCGCGTTTATTTCACCCGGGCGCATATTTTGGCTCGGGCGCGATTTTTTCGCCCGGGCACGTTTATTTCGCCCGGGTGCGTTTTATTTCGGCCGGGCACGTTTATTTCGGCCCGGCACGATTTTTTCGCCAGTGCGCGGTTTTTTTCGCCCGGGCGTAATTTTTTCGCCTAGGGTGCGATATTTTCGCCCGGGGGCGATATTTTCGCCCGATCGCGATATTTTCGCCCGGGCGCGATTTTTTCGCCCGGGCGCGATTTTTTCGCCCGGTCGCGATTTTTTCGCCCGGGCGCGATTTTTTTCGCCCGGCTGCGATTTTTTTGCCCGGTCGCGATTTTTTCGCCCGGGCGCGATTTTTTCGCCCGGGCGCGATTTTTTCGTCCGGGGCGCGATTTTTTTTGTCCGGGCGCGATTTTTTTCTCCCGGGCGCGTTTTTTTCGCCCGGACGCATTTTATTTCTCCCGGGCACGTTTATTTCGGCCGGGCGCAATTTTCTTGCCTGCGCACGATTTTTTCGCCCGGGCGCGATTTTTTCGCCTATGGCGCGATTTTTTCGCCCGGGCTCGATTTTTTCGCCCGGGCGCGATTTTTTCGCCTGGGCGCGATTTTTTCGTCCGGGCGCGATTTTTTCGTCCGGGCGCGTTTATTTCGCCCGGGCGCATATTTTTGCCTGGGCGCGATTTTTTCGCCCGGGCGCGATTTTTTCACTCGGGCGCGTTTATTCCGCCCGGGCAGGTTTTATTTCTCCCGGGCGCGTTTATTTCGGGCGGGCGCGATTTTTTCGCCCGGGCGCATATTTTTGCCCCGAAGCGATTTTTTCGCCCGGGCGCGATTTTTTCACCCGCGCGCGTTTATTTCGCCCGGGCGGGTTTTATTTCTCCCGGGAACATTTATTTCGGCCGGGCGTGATTTTTTCGCCCGGGCGCGATTTTTTCGCCTAGGGCTCGTTTTTTTGCCCGGGCGCGATTTTTTCGCCCGGGCGCGATTTTTTTGCCGGGGCGCGATTTTTTCGTCCGGGGCGTGATTTTTTCGCCCGGGCTCGATTTTTTCGTCCGGGCGCGTTTATTTCGCACGGGCGCATATTTTCGCCCTGGCGCGATTTTTTAGCCCGGGCGCGTTTATTTCGCCTGGGCGCGTTTTATTTCTCCCGGGCACGTTTATTTCGGTCGGGCGCGATTTTTTCGTCCGGGCGCGATTTTTTCGCCTAGGGCGCGATTTTTTCGCCCGGGCGTGATTTTTTCGCCCGGGCGCGATTTTTTCGCCGGCCGCGATTTTTTCGCCCTAGCGCGATATTTTAGCCCGGGCGCGCGTTTTTTGCCCGGGCGCGCGCTTTTCACACGGGCGCGCGCTTTTCGCCCGGGCGCGCGCTTTTCGCCCGTGCACGCGCTTTTAGAAATTTGAATTTTAAAAATTTCAATTCCAGAAAGTCAATTCCATCGTGCAGCCGAACAACTTACAAATATCAATTCCAATTCTGTTCACTGAATTCCATCTTGGAACCGAACAGCAGAATTGGTTTTATGCACAAAATCAATTCATGCAGATATTGGTTTTCTGGCTAAAGCCAATTCCAGAAAGCCATTACCTGCGCGCCGAACAGACCCTTAGATTTATGTTTTAAAGTTTTCCATTATTTTGTCATTTTAGTTAAGATATTATTTTGTTTTGTTAAATATGCATATATAATCTTAATGAAAATAAAATAGAAATCATATCATTTTTTATTTTTTTATATGCATATTTATATACAAAATAAAACTAAATAAGTAATAATAATAAAAAAAAACTTAAGAAAGAAAACAAAGAGAAAGTAAAGGAAAGAAATAAAACATATATATATTTTTTTTGGATTTTTTCAATTTAATATTTTCATCATCATTATTTTTTTTTTAGGTTTTCTTTTTAACATGATAAAAATATGTAATAATACACATATTAAAATATGAATGAAACAAAAAATATATATACAAAAAGAAAATAAAGTTATAATGATTTTTTTTTTTTTGGATTTATCTAAGATAAGTTTTCATCATAGTACATTTTTTAGATTTTTAATTTTATTACATATATACATATTAAGTAAAAATAAGGGATAAAAAGAAAAGAACAAAAACAAAGGAAAATGAAAATACATTAAGTAAATTTTTTTTTTGATTTTCTTATATGTACAAATATATACATAATGATACTAAAAAGAAACAAAAATAATAAGAACAAGAAAAGAGAAAAACAAAGTGATTTTTTTTTCTTATGATTTTTGGTTTTTTCAATATTTACAAAAAGCATGAAATATATATATAAAGTAAAACCATATATATTTTTGGAGTTTTCTACTTATGTTTTCATCATCATTTAAAATACACATATTTAAAGTTATATTAAAACATAAGAAAAAAAAACAAAATTAATAAATAAAAGCTTTAAGATGAAAAGCAAGGAAGAAAAAGTAGAAATAATAAGGTAAAAGCAACGGGGTTTCCTCTTTTCAAAATATCGACAAAAATCCCCTTTCGGGTCTGTCGAGTAATCCTACTTCGAGAAAACGATCTATTGTCCTATCTTAAAATTCCTAGAATTCATTTTGATTTTGATTATAAAGTTTTTCATTATTATTTTTCATTTTGAAATTTGAAATAATATGTTTTCAAATATGCATATAAAAACTTTAATGAAAAACAAAATAGAAATCCTATCATTTTTTTTGGTTTTCTTATAGGCATATAAAGAAAGAACGTATATATTATATATATATATATATATATATATATTTTTGGTTTTTAATTTTATTAATTTACAAATTAAGGCTTAATGAAAAGAAAGAACATATATTTTTTTGGTAAGATGGTTTTTTTAATTTTTTTTTAATTTTTGAAGATGATAAAATCAATAACGTAAACTCTTTTCACAATATCGACGAAGTTCTCCCCGGCAACGGCGCCAAAAACTTGATAAGAAAATTTCTTACGCGACGTAGGAGGCAAGCGCACCTATCGCGTGTAGTATATACGATTTAGAAAAATCATATCAAGGTCGTATTTAGTCCTGGGTCCCGTCGAGTATTGTTACTTCGAGAAAACTGCTATTGTTTTATCGGATTAAAAATAAGTGATGAAAGTGATAATTAAAAACAAAAAACAAAAATGATAACATAACGATAATAACAAAAATGATAACAATCGCGGGCTTGGTGTGCGTTTAGCAAAAACCAAGAAAAGCGATAGAAAAGACAAAAAGGACGCACTAAATTAAAACGCACACACTCTACGAAATTGAAATGAAAGCGATAAATTGCAGGAATTAAAGAAATGCAATCCCTACCCAAATAGGTAGAGGGGAAATAAATGCGTGAGCAAGTTCTACCCAAACGGGTAGACGGGAAATAAATGCAGTGCAAGTTCTACCCAAACGGGTAGACGGGAAATAAATGCAGTGCAAGTCCTACCCAAACGGGTAGACGGGAAATAAATGCATTGCAATAATGAAATAAAACTAAGCTATTAAACGAAATAACGAAAACAAAAACACGAATTAAAAAAGGTGATGACAACGAAAAAAATGACGGAAACGAAAATGATTAAAACATAAAACAACAAAAACACGAATAATAAAAACATAAAGTGAAAATACGAAAACGAAGAAAGCATTACGAGAGAAAAACGCTCGCTTTGAAGCGATTTTAAACGCAGCCCGAATATCCCATTCTAAACTACCGTGTCAAGGAAGAAAAGAATGAAAAATTATGACGACACATAAATTCGAATCTAAGCGAGAAAACTGATTTTATGGCGACGAATAAATCTAGCTAAAGAAAGAAAAATTGCGAAAATTGAAGTGCGGAAATAAAGCTAAGTTATGAATTGAAATACGGTGCAGAAATAAAGCTAAGTTATGAATTGAAATACGGTGCAGAATTTGAAATTACGCTACGAATGCACGAAAAAACTAAATTTATTTATTGCCATAATAACGGGGTTTACAGGAAATAAAATTACAAAATTAAAAACATTTAATTTCAACATTTATATTACAAAAAGAAAATAAAATAAACACCTAATTAATTACATAAAAAAGAAAATAAAAAATACAAAAAGTGGACAAAATATTGTGGAAGATCACCCAAAAAGGGCAATCCATTAGGAGCCAAGAGGTTCCAAGAGGTTCCAAGAGGGGGAATTGATGAGGGGGTCGGCCTCTATTTATAGAGAAAATTTTGGAATTACACGCCCTCGGTCACGGGCGTGACTGAGGGCGTGACACGGCTTGGGGTGCGAATAGCCAGAACAGCTGGATCCAGGCTGGCATCTAGAAGGTTTGATCGGCGACTTTGGAAGTACACGGGCGTGTTCTAAGGAACACGGGCGTGTTCGATGTCGGCAGGCTTGAGCTTGAACTGGGCGTGACACCTGGCGTGTCCTTTGGTCTTCTGGAAGCTTTGTTGAGTCACGGCCTCGGTCACGGGCGTGACCCGATCACGGCCGTGACATTGGGCGTGACATTGACATTTGGGCTCGAATCTGGCTGAACATCCAGCACGGGCGTGACCAAGTACACGGCCTCGGTCACGGGCGTGACCGAGGGCGTGACTTGATGTTTGAGCTGGAAAAAGACAGAAATGAAAATTATCAGAAATTATTGAACACGCCCTTGGACACGGGCGTGTTCGAGGGCGTGACTTAACAAAATTACAAAAATTTTACAAAATGAAAATAAAACTAAGTTAAAAACAAAAATAGCAAAAACAAACATTTTATTCATTAATTTACATATATTATTTACAAATTTAATTAAGACTATACTAAAAACTATATAGAAAAATGCGTATATTTTCTATTTATCACCATACATAAAACATTGTGACTCTGGTAAGCCCCGGTCCTGGCTCGGCTTGATAAGCATCATGGCCTCTTAGGTTACAAACCAATTTGTTCACAATAACAACTACTATAATTACGCTCCAAATCATAAGCATTTGTACAAAGAAAGCAAGTCATGCATTTTAAATTAATCGCTTGCCATCGAACTCTGCCATACTACTCTACTAAAATAGTCAATTGAGTTCAATATTATTTATGGTTTACCTTGAAGGAATCTATCAACTCGGGATTAATTCTAAATCATTAAGCAATATTGAAAAATTGAACTCACTGCCCTACTAATATGATAGTCGATCGAGTTCGACATTACTTAGGATTAGCCTCGAAGGAATCTCTCATTTCTAGGCTAACTCTAAATTATAAAGCAGTAATGCAAAAATAAAATAATAGGCCAAGACCTCGAGCTCGATCGCACCGCTCTACTGACATGAGAGTCGATGGAGTTCGACATTATTTATGGTTAGCATCAAAGGAATCTCCCATCTCCAAGCTAACTCTAAATTATAAAGCAGTAGTGCAAAAATAAAATAATTGGCCAAGACCTTGAGCTCGATCGTACCGCTCTACTGACGTGAGAGTCGATCAAGTTTGTCATTATTTAGGGTTAGCCACGAAGCAATCTCCCATCTCCACGCTAACTCTAAATTATGAAACAATAGTGCAAAAACAAAATAATGGGCCAAGACCTCGAGCTCAATCACACTGCTCTACTACTATGAGAGTCGACCGAGTTTGACATTATTTAGGATTAGTCTCAAAGGAATCTCTCATCTCCAAGCTAACTCTAAATTATAAAGCAATAGTGCAAAAATAAAATAATAAGTCAAGACCTCGAGCTCGATCACACGGCTTAACAAACATGAGAGTCGATTGAGTTCGACATTATTTGGAATTAGCCTCGAAGGAATCTCTCATCTCCAAGCTAACTCTAAATTAGGAAATAGTAGTCCAAAAACATAACAATAGGTCGACCAATACCTCAAGCTCGATCGCACCGCTCTACTACTATAAGACTTGATCGAGTTCGATATTATTTACGGTTAGCCTCGAAGAAATCTCTCATTTCCAGACTAACTCTAAATTATAAAGCAGTAGCGCAAAATAGAATAATAGGCCGTAAACAGCAGTAAGTAAAGGTGCAGTAATTAAAATACATAAGTGAATAGCAGTAGTCAAAATGCAGAATCAGAAGAACAGAAATGAGATGAAATTAAAGTTCATGTATCTGCAGCTCCGTCTTCGTTCCAAGGAGAAGCCTCCGTTCTAAGGTGGCTTCTCCGTTCCAAGGAGGCGTCTCTGTTCCAAGGAGGTATCTCTGTTCTAAAGAGGCATCCCCGTTCATAGGAGGCACATTTTATATTCGTCGTAGCGGATTTAGTATTAATTTGAATTTTGGAATCCGCCGGGTTTTATGACGTATGAACCCGATTATCATATAAGTTGTCCTTTCCTTATTTTAAATTATCGTGTAATCCTTCTTAGAGTTTAAGGGTTTGTCTGAGCTTTTAATAATTCATTAAAATATTATATTTAGTCATAAAAATCCCAAATTTTAACAAGGGGTCCAATATATGATTATTAACTCTTGTTATGTTCATCAGGGTACCACATATTTAAAATCATCACCAGATAAAATTTTCATCAATATTTATCCTCCTTTTTATTTAGTAAAATACCAAATCTAATTAGAAAAATTTCAAAGTTAAAACCAAAGGTTTGGGTTGCCCTAACCTATACACCATAATTTTCTCAAGCCATCTTGGGCTCTGAATTAGCCTCTAATAATTTATTCACCCCAAATAAATTACTAATTTTATATTTAAAAATATCAAGAATATTCTAAAAACCATTAAATTATTATAGGGGTTTAAATAATATCCCAAATTTTTTTCCAGATATTTTGATTAATAAAAACTCACAGAGAAATCAAATTCAGAGCATTTTACCTTATTTTAAATCCATTAAATAGAACTATAGAAGTTTGATTTAAAAAATAATCAGAGTTCTGGAAAGGGTTTATAATACTCTTAGGCTAATACAATAAATATTTCAGAGCCTCTTGAGTTCTTATATAGTCTCTGCTAATTTTTATACCAACAGTTAGCCGTTAAGAAAGTCCATAAATATACTAGGAATATTTATTATATCCTCCAATTTTTACAGAGACACTAACTAGTCATTAGGAATCATCCATAAACAATTCACAGATTTTGATTATGTTCCCAATCCTCTTATAATTTTAAACTTGAAAACATAGCTCATTTTAATTTCTTAAAAATAGCAAAGTAATACCAAAAATCCTCAAATAATCACAGAGACCCTGTAAATTATCACCAAAGCTCTGCCCTAATTATCTCAGAATTAATTCATATGATAGGTGTCCTAAGTTAATTCCAAACATCAAATTTGGCACTATTAAATTATTAAAAATATGAAAACATTTCATAAAAATCCCAAATTTTTACTGAGGACAACTCTTAATGTGGGCTATAACTTTCATGTTCAAAGGTTCAATTTAAGCAAAATATCGGTCTTAGAAAAATCAAAACTAACATGTTCATTGGCAAATTAAGCCTCCACAGATCTTGATGGACCCCTGCGACTGAGATGGAGCCTTACATGGAAGTAATAGCGGCCCCACAGCGGATCCACTGTGGGGAAGGCCAATCATTAGCATCCTTGATTAAGAATATCAGGGTCATTGGATCTCCCTAAATAGATCCAACGTTGCTTGTACGCTGGTGGTGGTCGAATGCTCACGGGCCTTCGCCATCGTCGATCGGCCACCATTTGACCGCATCACTGCCTACAACTGGCTCACAGGAGGCAGTCGCGCCTTACGAATATGGTCTGGTGGCCTAGCTTCGCCGCCAAAAGGATGTCATACAGAGCATTAGCTCTCGGGCTCCGCCGGAGCTATGCTCTCTGGCGGTGCCACCGCCTTAAGCATTCCCAAAGAGGTTCGTCGCTCCCTCCCCGGCATGGTGTGGATCCTCAGAGGGCTAAGGATCCCTGATGAGTCCCCATGCTCGGCTAGGGTAAGAAGGGCGGCAAAGGTGATGGTGGAGCCTGCTCTCCCTCTTCGGGCGCTAGCAGGGGTTCGAGGTGGTGTTGCTGAGTTTTTTTGCGGTTGGGTGTGGATCTCTCAAACAGTAGGAGCCAAGCAGGGGCCATTAATTAGGAGGTTGTCATCTCCTTCCTCTCTCCTCTATTTCTTCTTCTTCATCTTACCTGGGTAAGGTTAGGTTAGGGTTTGGCCAACTCCAGTTGGCTGAGGGGAGGGCAGTTGACTGCTCCTTCGTGGCTGGTTGTACTTGATTATTGTTAGAGTAATTGGGGTTGAGTTAGGCTAGGGTTGAGTTTAAAATATCTTTGGTTTTAGGATTAAACCTAACACTAGGCTTAGACTAGCCTAAGTTTGCTTGTGCATCCAATCAGAGTGCATCACTTAGATTGTTGCCTTCTTTAGGTGGATTTTGGTAGAGTGGTGATGAGAGGGGAGGGGTTTTAAAATTCCTAAACCATCTCTTTTGACATCTTAAAGGGTTTTTACCAAGGTCAACCATATGTGGGTCCCTCATGTGGGTCCAAATTCAATGTGGGTCCTAGTTGTCGAGTGACGAGTCAATGTTAATGAAGTTGAATTCAAGCGTTCACGCTTTTCGAGGTGCCGTATAATTTTACGAGATTTATTTTTATTTACTCGACTAAATGATATTGGAATTAAGCGAAATGAGTTATGTTGCACTTGTATTGACCATACGGGTCCAATGCAACTAACTGAAGTCAATTCCGAGCTTGTTTACTCAAAAAGTGATTTCAGGGTGATCATGTCGAACAACATGAACTAAAATGGTTGTTTTTACTAAATGACCTTGGATTCAAACGAAATGTGTTGCGTTGCATTTGTGTGGGTCATATGAGCCTAATGCAACTAACGAAAGTCAATTCAAAGCTCATTGCTTGAAATGACATTTCAGGGTTGTTATGTCGAATAACATTACCTAAAGTGGTTACTTTCACCAAATGACTCAGATTCAAATGGAACATGTTGCATTGCACTCGTATGGATCATACTAGTCTAATGCAACTATCATAAGTTAATTCTGAGCTCGTTTGCTCAAAATAGCATTTCGGGGTGTCGTGGCTCAATACAGTTACTTTCGCTAAATGATCTTGTATTTGATCGAAATGAGTTGTGTTGTACTCATATGGGTCATACGATTCTAGTGCAACTGATGGAAGTCAATTCTGAGCTCATTTGCTCGAAATGACATTTCGGGGTCGTTAAGTCGAACATCATTACCTAAAAAGATTACTTTCACCAAACGACCAAGGATTCAAACAAAATGAGTTGTGTTGTACTCGTATGGATCATACAAATCTAATGCAATCGAAAGAAGTCAATTCTTAGCTTGTTTGCTCAAAATGACATTTCGAGGTGACCTTGTCAAACAATGTGACCTAAAATGGCCACTTTTGCAAAACAACTTTGGATTTGAATGAAACGAGTTGAGTTGCACTCGTACGGGTCTTGCGAGTCTAGTGTAACTAACAAAAGTCAATTTTAAGTTTGTTTGCTCAGAAAGCCACATTGGGGTCATTGCGTAGCTTGATTTAACTTGCATTAGCCAACCCTATCAATATTCGTCAAAGTGGGGCGTGATTGATGTCGTCGAGTTTGTTTTGATCTCATCAGAGCACTGCTACCGACCGCGATCGATTCTAAGTATATTTATTCAACTATCATATCATGTCATCATACCTTAAACCGATACCAATATGAGGTGGAGGTCGGGTCATGGTTCACTATGACCCGATCTAAGCTCCTCCAAGGATTCGATTGAACCAACTAGACCCATTTTTAAAGTTGGGATGTTACATCCAGGTATGCAAATGATATAGTGGTAGAGTCATCAAATAACGAAGCTGGTACTATTTCAGGAAAATCCAGGTATTGTGGAGAATTTCTAGGGGAAAGGGGCTCCGCATTGTCAAAGCACGGGTTAGCAACTATTCTGATTGACATATCAACAATAGTTCCACGAAAACATGGTGGTACAATAAAGAGCTCATTAGAGGCTGAAGGAGTGTTGTCTTAATAGGGAGTAGATGCAATTTGAATGTCTGGTTCATCATCTTCCTCCAAATACATTTAAATGTAGCACAATCCTTCAAGGTATGACTCATGCTATGACATTACAAGCACTCCCTACAATTTGCCCTAGACCTCGTAGGAGGTGGGCTAGAATATTGTGCATATGCCTGATGTGGAAATGTGTGGTTATAGTAATTAGGCATATCGTATGAAGAAACAAAGGATGTGGATTCTCCTTAAGAGGGGCCATATGAATTATAACCAGAGTTTCCCACATGACAATCTTCATTATAAGGATTTTGTGATCCACACCATCTGCATTGAACGAATCCATACATGATGACATGAGGAGGATTTTATACTGGAAAAAAATTCTTTAATCTTTGCAAGGAATTAAACTTCGTGAAAGTATACCTAAGCAAGATGACCTGATACAAATTTTAAACAAGGAAAAAAAGAGAGGATAACGGATGATATTTCCAAGTGGTAAAAGCAATAAAAGCAAAACCGTATAATTAATAAATCAAAGAAACAAATCGGAAGCCGCATTCCCCGACAACGACGCCAAAAACTTGAGTTGTAATTCAACACACTGTCAGGGAAGGGATCGAAACTACTGTGCACACGGTAGTGTACTGGTCATTTTCAAGTAATAAAAATGAGGCGTAATCCCAGAGTATCGAATCTCTCAAGGAATGCGGGTTGTATGGATCAATCTCTTCAAAATATTAATTGAAGAAATTTCAAAATAGAAAAAGTGTTGATTTTGTTTTGATTTTAATTTAACTACGAAATAGGAAATGGAAATGAAAACAAACAAGGGTTATGGGTCGCCAACACCGCTTCGCACCTTCGTGGGTCACCTTCATTCATTTCGCACCTCTGCAGGTCACCTTTCTTCGCTTCGCACCTCCGAAGGTCGCCTTCCTCCACTTCGCACCTCCACATGTCGCCTTCCTCTGCTTCGCACCTCC
The DNA here is from genome assembly GCA_033032865.1 of Dactylorhiza incarnata. NCBI lineage: Eukaryota > Viridiplantae > Streptophyta > Magnoliopsida > Asparagales > Orchidaceae > Dactylorhiza > Dactylorhiza incarnata. The sequence goes on from JAWHQI010000067.1 coordinate 3,736,700, forward strand.
GTGGGTCGCACTCCTCCGCTTGGCACACATTGCGCCTTGCGAATGCAAAGGCCAACCTCACATCTTTGCTGGCTCGCATCTAACTCAACGACATCGTAACCCAGCTCACAACCATACAACCGCAATCACAAAATAGCCAATATCATAGTCACATCACCACATATTGATTCACACTCCAAGCATAAAAACATATAAACTTTCATAGAAAATCAATGAAAGTAAAGAAAGTTTAAAACAAGTTCATCAAAGGTTCATCATCAAAATAAAGGGAATTTCTACCACAAATCCTAAGGGGGCAGAGGAGAAGGAAAGAGATACAAATGGCGTATAACACCCTAGGTTTCGTTAAGCGCGGAGGCTAGAATGACCAAGGCTGAGTGCAGGTTTTCTGTATCTAGGAGCTAGCGTCGGCGCTAGGTGCTAACACTGGCGTTAGCTGCCTTGTCGAGAAGACAAGTTGTCTCGACGGTTTCGTCTTGACAAATCTGTCGAGACTTTTTAGTCGAAATGAGTTCGTCGAGAGGTTAGCACGGGCGGTAGCGCTAGCGCCGACGGTAGATTTCGTCATGTATTATAGTTTTGTCGGGATGTCGAGATGGATTCGTTGAGAGGGTTTGTTGAAGGGATTTGTCAAGAGGCTAGCGCGGGTGGTAGCGCTAGCGCTGACGGCAGCTTACGGAACAAGATCCGTAAGTAGCACTTTCTCGATGTCCGATCTTCTTAGATCTTGATCCAAAGGCTCAGATAAGTGCGTCCTAAAGCCCTAAATAGTGCAGAGGAGTTCTATTCTCATTTGATTAAGTCCTTTGTGCTTTTGAGGCCTAAGGTGAGAGGGAGAATTTGGAGGAAGAAGAAGGGCAAGATCCTCCATTGTTGGAGCATCGAAGCTCCGTCCGTCGATCCGAAACCAGATCTGTGGAGAGAACTCGAAGGCGCTCTTTTCTATCTGTGCCTTTCAACCAATCCATGCTGAAGAAGAGAACTCTTAGGGTAACGACATCTCTCCTCCCGGTTTTAGGATGCATGCATGACATATCTTATTTTGCCTTCCCCTTTTCTGAAATGTTTGGCACCGGATCTCTCAAATGAGAGGGGTTTGGGTCGCCTTGGTTCAAGAAGAATCATCGGGTTGATTGAGTCCGTCCCCGATATTATTTTGCATTAGATATTTGCTCTGTTGGTGGATTAGGCATCGTGGGTGAAGCCGAAAGTGCGATCGGTTGTCCGATTCAGTGATGTTGATTAACGTGCATTTTAGGGATTTGTGCTAGAAATCCGATGACGGCGAAAACGTCGTTGTGATGCCCTTTATGTTTCATGTGAGAATGAACGTTGGTTCAAAAAGAGAAATATTGTGCGTGGTGAATGGCTTGTGATGCCGCTTGTATGTGAGGGCATGGCTTTGTCTTTGTGGTCGGCTGGGTAGCCCCTGAATTCTTGGATTTATGCGTGGAGAGTGTCCCGGCAAGACAAGTCCCCTTTTGTGATAACTGACGAGAACGTTTGTACTGATGGACAAGCCCGATGGCATTGTGGGACATGTGCAGGTGGGGGTCTCGGCGAGAGTTCTTAGCATTGGTTTTTTGGTTTGCTGATTGTGGCGAGAATAAGTATGCTGATGCGCTCGTTGGCATTGTGAGCCATGTAAGGGTTGAGGTCTCAGTAGAGTTCTTGGCCTTGGGCTTGGACGCCCCTAGGGAAATGATGAGCACCCATTGAATGTTGTGAAATGATGATGTGTGATGTTATGTTAGAAGCATACATGCCATAGGGTGCCTTGGGTGAAACCCATGTTTGTATACATGCTGCATTGTTAGGCCCCTTACTTTAACTGCTCAACATAGAAATGTGGATGATGCTTGTGACACTAATATCTGTTGTTTTTATGTTAGTATTATTTATTACATTTGAATACAAAGTGTTGACTTGCAGGGTGATGTAGTTCCCCGGGGTCCGCTAGGACTGCCGGGAGGAGGGGTATTGTTACACCGTTGTTGGTCAGCTAAAGATGACCCTCATTATACCGCTCTTTATGTATTGGATGCAGGGCAAGGATCGCAGGTTGGACCCAACTCGCCGGCCAAAAAGGCCTAAGCCTCATGAAGTGTACCTCCTCCTGTTTTCATGTTTCATTTTGCTGTATTCATTTTTGTTCCGTCTTGCATGCCGAGGTAGCATTGGAATGCTATTATCTTCTGGATATTGTATGTGTTGTGGTTGTTGAATTGGGCTTTGGTTTTGTAAGGCCTTAAGGTCGTGGTACTCTTATGTAGATGTGGACAACTTCTGTATCTTTTTAAATGTTTCTGCTGTGTTTGTTCTGAGTTTTGAGTTGGGTAGAATTTATATCACTTTTTAACACTAAAACTGTGGCGATTATATGTTGTGGGGTCCCGACCGGACCTGTATTATATAGTCATTGCAGGGGAGGAGTTACAATTTGGTATCAGAGCTAGGTTAGCATTCTTGTTGAGTTTTAGTGTAATCGGATCGCGTAAACAGGTCGTCCACATAGGAGTACTTTGCGGGACCATGAGTGTCCTTGTGTTTGAGTCTTGTGAATAGAGTCGGAGTCGTTGTTTCCTTGCTTATGCTAGGATGATGGTGACGAAGCGGGGACGTCGAGGCGACAAGAGGAGCCTTCAGCAAGCATTGCTACTGTTCCAGCCCTTATGAATATGGGTGTGTCCCCGACAGACTTCTGTCGTATGCTAGCAGAGGCGATGGTGGTGGCTCAAGCTATGGCGATGCCATAGATTGCGATGCCCGTTGTGCAGGTTGCGACTCTTGTTACCCCAGTTACTATGACACCAGAGATGGGAGTTGTAAGACCCTCTTTTTTTGCTTTTAAACCGGGTCTTACCGCCCAGAACCGCCGTCTTGCGGCGACACCATTACCCCAATGGTCGCCGCCACAAGACACCAATCCTGCCGGCTATTCATCATCATCCAGGCCAACCATAATCACAGTAATTGAGGTATTAAATGAAACAAGTCTACAAAATCACATAATAAATTTATCATAATACAAGATTATAATGTCCACGATGAGAAAGAACTAAAAGAATAGGGGCTTACACCCAGTACATGTTCGAATATAGTGCAACAACACTCTCAATCTACATATATGCGGAAGCTATCAAACTCTGTCTTCATGTATCTGTAGCTGCTGCTGCGACGACGTGTAGTGGCTCCTCTGCTTCATCCCGTCCTCCTGTCCTGTCTCCTGAACGGGGTCCTGCTGTTCCGACACATCATCCCTAAAATGATGAGGTTCACTGACCGTCAGTCTATAAGACTCAGCATATTCCTCACCGCCTACACCCGTGACTCCTAGGCACCGTGCGGGAGGAGTATGCGGAGGACATCAAGGGGTAAATCAAAAGCAGGTGACATGTGGCTAGACTAGCAGGGTTTATAATTACTGAACATTAAATAGTAATAATTCTATGCAACAACAATAAGTAAAAGACAATACAATATAAAGAAGTAGGTATAACAAATAAGAGTAGCTACTAATGTAACCTTAACTTATATGCGCAAACAAAAGCACATAAGCTAAGGGATCTGGCACTAAGGTAAACTCATCGTATAAAAGAGCCCATACTAATTTATACGATGAGGTCTCTGAATTATGCAAGAATGCGATGCTATGATATGCAATGCAATGCAATGGTATGCAATGTTGCAACTCACGCACACAACTCTGTACGTACAGACCTTTAGTTCCCACTTTTCGGAGGTAGCTAACCTCTCAGGCACCTCCCGTCGTGGTCAAATGGTGGCAGAGGAGCGGGCGTCTCCTCACCTAGGTGGGTAAGTCACACTACCAGACCTAGGCCCTAACGTACGCTGTGATACCGGTACCCGGTACTCACAAGCTCCTGCGTACTAAACTGAATTGGCTAGGCAGGGTTTAGGGAATCCGTCCCGTCGGACGCGCAGTAAAACAACCTGGCACCAAATCAAACCACTAGCACTGCCGAGTCAACGAACTGCTGTTGGTGTGATGACTAAGCCAGAACCGAAGACCCACCACATCTTTTGCATATGCAAATATGTATTCACCTTTACTACCGAGCCTCCAGCTCGCAATTCTAAATCAACATTTATAAAGTAGAGCCTACCGCTCGCTAGACTACACCAGTCTTATATTTAAACTACAAGCCTACTGCTCGCTACACTACACCAGTCTTATATTTAAACTATGAGCATACCGCTTGCTAGACTATATCAGTCTTATATTTAGACTACGAGCCTACCGCTCAATTGACTACACCAGTCTTATATGTAAACTACGAGCCTACCTCTCGCTAGGCTCACAAGTCTTATATTTAAACTACGAGCATACCGCTCGCTAGACTATATCAGTCTTATATTTAAACTACAAGCCTACCGCTCGCTAGATTACAACAGTCTTATATTTAAACTACGAGCATACCGCTCGCTAGACTATATCAGTCTTATATTTAAACTACGAGCCTACCGCTCGCTAGACTACACCAGTCTTATATTTAAACTACGAGCCTACCGCTCGCTAGACTACCCCAATCTTATATCTAAACTACGAGCCTACCGCTCGCTAGACTACACCAGTCTTATATTTAAACTACGAGCCTACTGCTCGCTAGAATACACCATTCTTATATCTAAACTACGAGCCTACCGCTCGCTAGACTACACCAGTCTTATATTTAAACTATGAGCATACCGCTCGCTAGACTATATCAGTCTTATATTTAAACTACGAGCCTACTGTAAGACCCCCCTCCCGCACCAGGAGAGTTCCCGGATCTTATGCCCAGAACCGCCGCCTTACGGTGACGCTAACACACGAGTTAGGGCCTCCGCAAGACGCTGATCCTGCCGACAAGAACGACCAACTAGGCCAACAAGAATAAGAAGAAATTAAGTAAACAAGTCCACAATCACACACATTTGTATAAATATATCCAAATGTAATCTGTCCATCAATGAGTACAATAAATGAAAGAGTAAAAGGGGCTCATGCCCGGTACATATCCAAAGTAGAACAAAATCTCACTCTCTCATTCTACATCTATGCGGAATCTAATCAAACTCTCAAATCTTCAAACACCTGTCTTGTAGTTGAAGTACTGCGCGACTTCTGCTCCCAGGTCCTGCCATCATGTCCTGTCTGGTCATGCATGTGCTTAGCTCCTCGAACACCTATGGTCACAACCGACCGTTAGTCATAAAGACTAAGCCGATTTTGTCCCCGCCCCCCGACTACTCCTAGGCACCGAACGGGAGGAAGAATCGGAGGACAACAAAGTGGAGTAGACAAAAGCATGTGACATGGAAATCTAAGCTAGCAAGTATATATATAGGCAAACACTACTCTAGCAGTATAAACAAGTAAGAGAGCAGTAAAGAGCTCTAAATGAAGTAAATAGTAAAGCAGTGCGTGCAAGTATAACCAGCAATTAAATAATTCTACACTACCATCACATGAGTACCTTAACTTATATGAATGCCCATACAAACTTATAAGTTAGGGTTTCTGGAAATATAACTTATCATATAAAAGAGCCCATACTAATTTATATAATAATGGTCTGTTGTTATATTCTAGGCTTACCTATGATATGATATGCATGTTATGTTATGATTCATACAAGTGCAACTCACCCACACGACTCTGTGATCACAGACCTTTAGTTCCCACTTTTCAGAGTTAGCTAAACTCTCTGGTACTACCGTTGTGGCTATGGTAGCGGTGGAGCGGGCGTCTCCACCACTAGGCGGGTATACACACTACCAGGCCTATACCTCCCATACGCCTCTGTACACGTCCTAGGTGCACTCTAGAGTCTTGCGTACTGTTTGCTGGAACCTACCAGTCTTAAAGTTCGGGTGTGCGTCCTGTTGGGGATCGTCCTCCAGATCGCAGTATAATCAACCTACTGGCCCCTCAACCTAACACCCGCCTAAGTCAACGTACTGCCGTCAGTGTGACGACCGGCCCGTACCGAAGACCCGCCACTAATTGTTCTTATGCACATGCAATTTATCACCACCCGAGCCTCCAGCTCGCAGGACTAACCCGTCCTGATATACAACCTCCCGAGCCTCCAGCTCGCAGGACCATCTCGTCCTGAAATACAACTTCCCATCCCTTAACTCGGGATGAAGTTTACCATATCTCTTATTCATTTAGTTAGACTAATCTTGTCTAATTATTGTATACTTAGAAGTTTAGGGTGAATCCTGGACTTCCCGAGGTTTACCCAGTGAAGGGCTCGCAGCGGTACTAGGGAATGCAATGGGCTGAAACCCAAATCCCCCATTCCAAGACAATTACTTTTATTGGTGGCTACCCCATTCTAAGACCCACTCTACTTACTACTCTTTATAATGTAGGTGTTTTCATGACTTATGTTTCACCCCATTCCTAAGCAACCGTTCTCTTGAATAGTGCTCAACTCTCAAGATTCTTCGTCATCTAAGTGGTATATACCTGTGTACTGTTACAATCCAATTCTCACTGATTCTCTATGTGGTTTTGCTGATTTAATCATCATATCAAGTTTTCACTATTCGCAGACCACGATATATAACTAATTTGATTCCTAAGTTGAAATCTTGGTCAAAACACTTCCAAATGAGTTTTAATTTTTATCAATGTTCTTACTGGGTAAAATAAGAGTTGACCAGAATTTAAGCAGATCTCACACAATTTTGACCTCCATAAAAATTCATAAATCAGATGTCATCATTGAAAATGCAAAGGAACTATCATGCCAATAATTTCAATATTGCTAAATAATTTTCTAGACATGATAGGTGACAAAATATTATGATTCTCAAAGTTTCACAATTTTCCCGAGGTTCTATGATAACAATTTTTATTTAACAATAATAGGAGCAAATGTGAATTTGCACAACAAGTATTAGATTTTGACTTCCAAAAATTCTGGTAAAATTACAGTGGCACTATAATGCCATTAAAACACTAATTCCAAAAGATCATATTTTTCCAACAAATTTAAACCCACAATTTCTATTTATCATAAAAGGGGTGACAAAATGACTTTGTACATCAAGTACCAGATATTGACTTATTAAAATTCTGAGAAAATTACAGTGGCACTATAATAACATAAAAACACTAATTTCAGAAGATCATAATTTTCCAGCAAGGATAAACCTATAATTTCTATTTATCATAAAAGGGGTGACAAAAGGACTTTGTACATAAAGTACCAGATATTGACTTCCTAAAATTCTGATAAAATTACAGTGGTACAATATTGACCTAAAAACTTAAGTGCCTAAGTTTCATAATTATCCAGTGATTTTTCACCATAATTATTTCATAAATTAAGAAGTGTGACAAATTAAATATATGAAATTTCACCAAGTATTATCCATCCAAAAAATCTACCAAAAATATCAGAGGTTCATAACTAAATTCCACATGATTTTCCAGGGTTTCAAAAATTTCCACATAATTTTCATCAATAAAATTTCAGTTATTCAAAAATGCAACATATGATAATTTCCATGATTTCTAAGGAAATAATCTCTAAAAATTTCTACAAAATTTCCAGAGGTTCTAGTTGATGTTACAAGGTATTCCTCAGAGTTTCAGATTTTTCCACAAGGTTTTTGCCTTAAACATTTCATTAACACATAAATGTGACATAATTCAATTTTATCAATTACTTAGGATTTTTGATCCCAAAAATCCAATTTTTTATTGAAGTAATGTATTATGTCATAAAGAAGGTATGACCAAGGTTCCAGAAGCTATAACTAAGCCATTTATTCTAAATATACAAAATATCCCTTTTGCTATTGGCACACCATATCACTAATTAGACAAAAAAACTTGCAAGAGGAATTACCCCACATGCAGAGGTCCAATTGCTCTAAAATTTTAACCATGGTCTAATGATGACCTAATAAGGGTGACACCCAAATTTGGGGTCATTTGGAGTTATACAATTCCAAAAATATCATTTATTTGATTTAACATATTTTAAATAAAACCATAAGAAAATTATCTCCTAAAAATCTGATTTTTTGGGTACAATCTAGGTATTGAGCACATGCATGCATGGCCAAAATTTCAAGTCCATCAGACTTATATTTTAGGATATATATCCAAAATGATTTCTGTTTTCTATTTTGACCAGCCTCACTAAAATGAGTGTTGTGGGTCCTACATTGATCCAAATGATCTGATTTAAATTTCAAATGAAAGTAGATATCAAGGCCTACAATAGTTATCTCAGGCAACCTTTCCTAAAAAGGCTTCTAAGTGCCTCAAAATCAGGTATGAAAAAATCATATGGAAGTGTGACAGAATTCATATAATATTCAAGAATAATAATATATAATTTACATCAAATCATTTGCACGAATCCTGGCGCAAATCCGACGGAATCTTGTTATCTTCCCCAGCCAGCCAACGGTCCAGATCGATCCCGCCTGGGCAAACTTCCATTGGCTTTTCCCGGCCACCTCCGGCCCACCACCGCCGGCCACCGCCTCCACCACCTCCGTTGAGGTGGTGGCCATCGTTTGACGGCGACACGGACGCCTGAGAGCCCGTCTCCGGCCATCCTGAGCAAGAACTAAAGCTCAGTTAAACTCCCTCAAGCTCACATGGGATCGGGCTCAATTGAGCCTGATTTCTCTCCTAAGGAGACCTAGATACTAGTACAGAGGGAGAGGGGGAGAAACCGAACCTTGATGGGGCTTGGCGACAACGGCGGTGGCTGGCCATGGATCTTCCTTCCTCCAGCAAGCTAGCTCAAATCCTCGATTCTTCAGCAAAAGCTCTGCTCCAGGTGGCTATCCCGACTCCTTAGGCCTCTCTGAAGCTGATGGTGAACTCAAATGGAGGAGAGGATGGCTCTAAGTGCAAGTCCCATTAAGCATGGTTCGGCCATGCATTGTTTGTTCCTCCCAACCACCAAGTGGCACTCATTCTGCCCAGATCCGGTTGGGAATTCACTGGGGGAGCTCAGGCATGGCCTTGGGCAGAAGAATGGAGTGCCAAATGGCCTTCATTCCCAAACTCCTCCCATTCTTTAATGGAAAATGGGGAAAGGCCCCTTCTACCCCCTTGCATGTCACTCCATTCAAATCTCAGGGGGCAAGAAAGGTAAATGTGCACTTGGGATACTGAATGGGCTTGGGTTGAGGCCTTTGCCCAATTGGATTTGGTTTGGTCTCTTAATTTCTTCATCTTGGCCTAAGGTTGACCATGGTTGACCTTGATGTTGACTTGGTCATTTGGGTGGGTTGACTGGTCTAGGATGTTGAGCTTGGGTCCCTTAACACCTCCCCATGTTGATTGGGTCATGGTGATGCCCCAATTGGGCCAATTTAACCAATAGGTGTGATTTTGACCAAAATTGGGGAAAAGTTGACATTGGCCAATTTGGTCAAATTGATGATCCCATGATGGGGCTTTTGAGTCAATTAGGTCCCCCATGATGTTCTAAGACTAGGGGTGAAGTCAATTTCATGTTTTGGGGGTGAATTGAGTCTATTGGGGAAGGGTTGGCTTATGTTGACCTAAGTTTGACTTTGGTCAAATTGGACCAATTGGTGACCCCATGATGGGGCCTTTGGGTCCATAGAACTCCTTAAAAGTTTTACCATCTTTTAGTAGGGTCAAGTTGGTCATATGAGTATGAATTGAACCTTATTGAGTTGAATTGGGCTATATTGACCTAGAATTGACTTTGGTTCACTTGGCTAAATTGGTTGACCAATAGATGAGACTTTTGGTCAATTATGTCTCCTTTGGGTTTAGGGACATGGTGGTGGGGTTAATTCACAAGTGTAAGTTCAATTTGAGCTAATTTGACCTAATTTGACATGCCTCCTATAGTGGATCACATGTGAGTTCACTCAACTCAGTGCATCCCAAGGTCACCACCAAGCTCAAACTCACCTCACTCACCACATGTCGTACCCTAATTGAAGTTAAGGGGTCTAGTAGGAAATGGGATGTTACAAATCCCAATAAACAAAAAAATAATTTCGTCCTCGAAATTTAAGTTCGGGTCTACGGGGTTCCAGGCTTATTGAAGATGAAAAGTCTCAAGAAGGCATATATGATATCACTAGACTATGTGGTAATTGTTATTTTATCCCATCATCAATATTTCAACATATCCATCTTTCAAATTATATTCCAAGGTTCCACTTGTGAAAGGAGTACGATTTCTTCTCAGTAATTAATTCTAACAAGATTTCCAGATCTTTCTACTGGTATATAAAATTAAATCTATATACAAATTCTATAATAATCCAACAACAATAGTTCATTGTATGAATTCCTCAAATTCTACTTGAGAAGGAAGTTTCAAAAATGAGAACCATAAATCCCATCAAAATCCCCAGAAGTTCATATTGTTACCAAAGGCCTATACACAAGTTTCTATAGCAATTTTGCGTCAATACTTCAAGATATGGGTTTCCTAATTTATAACTCCAAACTCTACATTGTGAAGGGAGTACCCAATATATGTGATTATAAATTCGGGGAAAATTACCAAAGGTGTATATGATATCACAAGGTTATCTTCAGATTATTAGAATATTCTCGCGTCAACAACTCTAGGTATGAATATTCTATATTATAACTCCAAATTGTACATTGTGAATGAAGTATGAAGTCTACCCAGGGATTGAATCAAATAAAAGTTTCATAGCTTCATACTGATTTAAAAGGACCTTGTACAAAATTTCCTAGTATTTCAATATCAATAATTCGAGGAATTAATTTTCTAAGTTATAATTCCAAACACTACATTGTCAAGGAAGTACCATATATATATATTGGACATAAATTCCATAAAAAAATCCAAGGGTCTTAGGTGGTCTCAAAAATCCAAATATCCAGTTTCATTCAGCTTTAAATTCATCAGCTTACCTAATTGTGGGATGAAGTAAATTGGGATAATTGAATAATTAAAGAATAATGAACTATATTATCATCAAAAAAAAATTCCACCAAAAAGTTACAGAGTGTAATCTCACTCTATTAAGTGAATCCCATAACTTTATGTCCTTTCAGAAAGTTGTGACCCTAAAAATACTCTTTTAAGGTCTATGTGACACTTCACATAAATTCCAAATTTCCTAAGGAAATCAACCCAACAGTTTATGATTTTCTCCAAGGGATATTGTCTCATAACCCTAAGTGTATGTTTTAAGTTTCGTGAGATTTGACCGAGGGAAAACCCTTAAACTCACATGTAGGCCTAGTGTTATATGGTCATGCTAGAAGCACACCAATTCCCTTGCACTTGTTTATGAAGTAAACTAACTTTCAGAGGTCCAGTTGGCCTAAACATTTTAACCATGGTCTACTATATGCATGACCACCCTCCCAAAGGAGATTTGATGTGTTTTTAGTCTAATCAACTCATATTATGCACCATATATGATTTATTAGATTTCTCCTAAAACCTTAGAGAAATGTGCTCCAACAATTCTGATCTTTGGGCATATAGTAGATCTAGGGAGCATACACCCATGGTTAAATTATCAGCCTCATGTAATTTATTATGTAAAAGTTACTCACATTTTAAGGTATGTCCATCACTAGGACCAACCTTACTAAATCTGACCCACTGAGGGTTGTAGGGCTCCAAATGGTGTGATCTCACTTCCTACAGCTAGTAGACACAAATGCCTACAAAAGTTATCTCAACATACTTTTCATTTTATGGCCTCTAAGGGCCTCAAAATTGGAGAGCAAAAGATCTATTTTACTAGGCTAAAAACAACCTTTTGGTGTGGCCTAAGTAAAGGTCTTTCTATCGATCATTTAAACATGTGTCTACTCATATGTAAGGATCCAATTGAGTCAAAAATTTTACCATAGACTAATATATACATAATCACCTTACCAAGGGGGATTTGGAGTGATTTGACTTCATAAAAGCTATAGAAAAGGTCTTTCCAGAAATTCCCATTTTAGGCAGTGTATATATTTGGGCATGACTCATGCATGACTAAAATTTCATCCTACTTGGAGTTGTAGAACTCCAAGATTCACTAAGTTCAATTTGGGTGTTATATGCACACCGTTTTCTGTATGTAAGGTCTAGGAAATCCAAGTTGGTACCAAGCTAATCCAATAAACAAAAGGATTAGCCCCTATGCATTTTGGGCTAAGTTTCTTTGGTATCATTAGGATATATTCGTCCTATATATGCACTCAATCCTTAGGGTATCCGATCCTAGACCCAGAGTCTCATACTGAGACCTATTGATATTCCACGTACTTTAAGATCCTCGGGGTTACCAATTATCACACCCTTCTCAAGGTTAGTATATACGCAGCCCCACAATGGGCATTTCCCAAACCCTAATCCTTATCCGACTGAACATAAGTCCTTATCTGATTTTTGGTATTTGTCATGATGATCGGTTCGATGCAACCTAGTCGTTGGTTTGGAGATTTAAGTTTACGAGTTTCTTGTTATTGTCTAATGGATTTCATGCACCAATCTCTTGAGGCGATCCTATCCATTGGGTAAGAAGTGATGTTCTCATTTGGTAGGAGGATTAGGGACATCGAGGTTTAAGACTTAAGTATCTACTTCCCCCATAAGGTTCTTCTCCTAGTCACTTTGGGTGTCATCATGCCTTAATCAGTCAATACTCGAGGTCGGTTTGGATTAGTAAAGCTATAAGGTCGTCTTGGTGCGTCAAACTAGAAAGATGTCCTAGTTAGGTTGGCCTAACTCATTGATTAATGTACTATTTTGTGTGATTTTTACATATGGGTACACCACTGCTTCTGCTGCTAGTTTGTCCTCAAATTAACTCGAGCGTGGGTGTCCCAGAGTTTTGTGGGCTTCTTTCTAGTTGGATCGTTTGTTCAAGTGATACCAGTTTGTAAGACCCCCCCTCCCGCACCAGGAGAGTTCCCGGATCTTATGCCCAGAACCGCCGCCTTACGGTGACGCTAACACATGAGTTAGCCACCTCAGCAAGACGCTGATCCTGCCGGCAAGAACGACCAACTAGGCCAAAAAGAATAAGAAGAAAATAAGTAAACAAGTCCACAATCACACACATCTGTATAGATATATCCAAATGTAATCTGTCCATCAATGAGTACAATAAATGAAAGAGTAAAAGGGGCTCATGCCCGGTACATATCCAAAGTAGAACAAAATATCACTCTCTCATTCTACATCTATGCGGAAGCTAATCAAACTCATCTTCAAACACCTGTCTTGTAGTAGAAGTACTGCGCGACTTCTGCTCCCAGGTCCTGCCATCATGTCCTGTCTGGTCGTGCATGTGCTCAGCTCCTCGAACACATACGGTCACAACCAACCGTTAGTCATAAAGACTAAGCCGATTTTGTCCCCGCCTCCCCCCGCGACTCCTAGGCACCGAACGAGAGGAAGAATCAGAGGACAACAAAGTGGAGTAGACAAAATCAAGTGACATGGAAATCTAAGCTAGCAAGTATATATATATGCAAGCACTACTCTAGCAGTATAAACAAGTAAGAGAGCAGTAAAGAGCAGTAAATGAAGTAAATAGTAAAGCAGTGCGTGCAAGTATAACCAGCAATTAAATAATTCTACACTACCATTACATGAGCACCTTAACTTATATGAATGCCCAAACAAACTTATAAGTTAAGGTTTCTAGAAATATAACTTATCATATAAAAGAGCCCATACTAATTTATATGATAAGGGTCTGCTGTTATGTTCTAGGTTTACATATGATATGATATGCATGCTATGTTATGATTCATACAAGTGCAAATCACCCACACGACTCTGTGATCACAAACCTTTAGTTCCCACTTTTCGGAGTTAGCTAAACTCTTTGGTACTACCATTGTGGCTACGGTAGCGGTGGAGTGGGTGTCTCCACCACTAGGCGGGTATACACACTACCAGGCCTAGACCTCCCATACGCCTCTGTACACATCCTAGGTGCACTCTAGAGTCTTGCGTACTCTTTGCTGGAACCTACCAGTCTTAAAGGTCGGGTGTGCATCCTGTTGGGGATCGTCCTCTAGAACGCAGTATAAAGAACCTACTGGCCCCTCAACCTCACACCCACCTAAGTCAAGGTACTGCCGTCGGTGTGACGATCAGCCCGTACCGAAGACCCGCCACTAATTGTTCTTATGCACATGCAATTTATCACCACCCGAGCCTCCAGCTCGCAGGACTAACCCGTCCTGATATACAACCTCCCGAGCCTCCAGCTCGCAGGACCATCTCGTCCTGAAATACAACTTCCCATCCCTTAACTCGGGATGAAGTTTACCATATCTCTTATTCATTTAGTTAGACTAATCTTGTCTAATTATTGTATACTTAGAAGTTTAGGGTGAATCCTGGACTTCCCGAGGTTTACCCAGTGAAGGGCTCGCAGCGGTACAAGGGAATGCAATGGGCTGAAACCCAAATCCCCCATTCCAAGACAATTACTTTTATTGGTGGCTACCCCATTCTAAGACCCACTCTACTTATTACTCTTTATAATGTAGGTGTTTTCATGACTTATGTTTCACCCCATTCCTAAGCAACCGTTCTCTTGAATAGTGCTCAACTCTCAAGATTCTTCGTCCTCTAAGTGGTATATACTTGTGTACTGTTATAATCCAATTCTCACTGATTCTTTATGTGGTTTTGCTGATTTAATCATCATATCAAGTTTTCACTATTCGCAGACCACGATCTATAACTAATTTGATTCCTAAGTTGAAATCTTGGTCAAAACACTTCCAAATGAGTTCTAATTTTTATCATAGGTTCTTACTGGGTAAAATAAGAGTTGACCAGAATTTAAGCAGATCTCATACAATTTTGACCTCCATAAAAATTCATAAATCAGTTGTCATCATTGAAAATGCAAAGGAACTATCATGCCAATAATTTCAATATTGCTAAATAATTTTCCAGACATGATAGGTGACAAAATATTATGATTCTCAAAGTTTCACAATTTTCTCGAGGTTCGATCACAATTTCCATTTAACAATAATAGGAGCAAATGTGAATTTGTAGAACAAGTATTAGATTTTGACTTCCAAAAATCCTGGTAAAATTACAGTGACACTATAATGCCATTAAAACACTAATTCCAAAAGATCATATTTTTCCAACAAATTTAAACCCACAATTTCTATTTATCATAAAAGGGGTGACAAAATGACTTTGTACATCAAGTACCAGATATTGACTTCCTAAAATTCTGAGAAAATTACAGTGGCACTATAATAACATAAAAACATTAATTCCAGAAGATCATAATTTTCCAGCAAGGATAAACCTATAATTTCTATTTATCATAAAAGGGGTGACAAAAGGACTTTGTAAATCAAGTACCAGATATTGACTTCCTAAAATTCTGATAAAATTACAGTGGTACAATATTGACCTAAAAACTTCAGTGCCTAAGTTTCATAATTATCCAGTGACTTTTCACCTTAATTATTTCATAAATTAAGAAGTGTGACAAACTAAATATATGAAATTTCACCAAGTATTATCCATCCAAAAAATCTACCAAACATTTCATTAAGACATAATTGTGACATAATTCAATTTTATCAATTACTGAGGATTTTTGATCCCAAAAATCCTATTTTTTATTGAAGTAATGTATTATGTCATAAAGAAGGTATGACCAAGGTTCCATAAGCTATCACTAAGCCATTTATGCTAAATATACAAAATATCCCTTTTTGCTATTGGCACACCATATTACTTATTAGACAAAAAAAACTTGCAAGAGGAATTACCCCACATGCAGAGGTCCAATTGCTCTAAAATTTTAACCATGGTCTAATGATGACCTAATAAGGGTGACACCCAAATTTGGGGTCATTTGGAGTTATACAATTCCAAAAATATTATTTATTTGATTTAACATATTTTAAATAAAACCATAGGAAAATTATCTCCTAAAAATCTGATTTTTGGATACAATCTAGGTATTGAGCACATGCATGCATGGCCAAAATTTCAAGTCCATTAGAGTTATATTTTAGAATATATATCCAAAATGATTTCTGTTTTCTATTTTGACTAGCCTCACTAAAATGAGTGTTGTGGGTCCTACAGTGATCCAAATGATCTGATTTAAATTTCAAATGAAAGTAGACATCAAGGTCTACAATAGTTCTCTCAGGCAACTTTTCCTAAAAAGGCTTCTAAGTGCCTCCAAATCAGGCATGAAAAACATCATATGGAAGTGTGACAGAATTCATATAATATTCAAGAATAATAATATATAATTTACATCAAATCATTTGCACGAATCCTGGCGCAAATCCGACGGCATCTGGTTATCTTCCCCAGCCAGCCAATGGTCCAGATCGATCCCGCCAGGGCGAACTTCCAATGGCTTTTCCCGGCCACCTCCGGCCCACCACCGCCGGCCACCGCCTCCACCACCTCCGTTGAGGTGGTGGCCATCGTTTGACGATGACACGGCCGCCTGAGAGCCCATCTCCGGTGATCCCGAGCAAGAACTAAAGCTCGGTTAAACTCCCTCAAGCTCACATGGGATCGGGCTCAATTGAGCCCGATTTCTCTCCTAAGGGGACCTAGATACTAGCACAGAGGGAGAGGGGGAGAAACCGGACATTGATGGGGCTTGGCAACGACGGCGGCGGTTGGCCATGGATCTTACTTCCTCTGGCAAGCTAGCTCAAATCCTCGATTCTTCAGCAAAAGCTCTGCTCCAGGTGGCTATCCGGACTCCTTAGGCCTCTCTGAAGCTGATGGTGAACTCAAATGGAGGAGAGGAGGGCTCTAAGTGCAAGTCCCATTAAGCATGGTTCAGCCATGCATTGTATGTTCCTCCCAACCACCAAGTGGCACTCATTCTGCCCAGATCTGGCTGGGAATTCACTGGGGGAGCTCAGACATGGCCTTGGGCAGAAGAATGGAGTGCCAAATGGCCTCCATTCCCAAACTCCTCCCATTCTTTAATGGAAAATGGGGAAAGGCCCCTTCTACCCCCTTGCAAGTCACTCCATTCTAATCTCAGGGGGAAAGCAAGGTAAATGTGCACTTGGGCTACTGAATGGGCTTGGGTTGAGGCCTTAGCCCAATTGGATTTGGTTTGGTCTCTTAATTTCTTCATCTTGGGCTAAGGTTGACCATGGTTGACCTTGATGTTGACTTGGTCATTTGGGTGGGTTGACTGGTCTAGAATGTTGATCTTGGGTCCCTTAACACCTCCCCATGTTGATTGGGTCATGGTGATGCCCCAATTGGGCCAATTTAACCAATAGGTGTGATTTTGACCAAAATTGGGGAAAAGTTGACTTTGGTCAATTTGGTCAAATTGATGATCCCATGATGGGGATTTTGAGTCGATTAGGTCCCCCATGATGTTCTAAGACTAGGGGTGATGTCAATTTCATGTTTTGGTGGTGAATTGAGTCTATTGGGGAAGGATTGGCTTATGTTCACCTAAGTTTGACTTTGGTCAAATTGGACCAATTGCTGACCCCATGATGGGGCTTTTGGGTCCATAACACTCCTTAAAAGGTTTACCATCTTGTATTAGGGTCAATTTGGTCATATGAGTATGAATTGAACCTTATTGAGTTGAATTGGGCTATATTGACCTAGAATTGACTTTGGTCCACTTGGCTAAATTGGTTGACCAATTGATGAGACTTTTGGTTAATTATGTCTCCTTTGGGTTTAGGGACATGGTGGTGGGGTTAATTCATAAGTGTAAGTTCAATTTGAGCTAATTTGACCTAATTTGACCTGCCTCCTATAGTGGATCACATGTGAGTTCACTCAACTCAGTGCATCCCAAGGTCACCACCAAGCTCAAACTCACCTCACTCACCACATGTCCTACCCTAATTGAAGTTAAGGGGTCTAGTAGGAAATGGGATGTTACACCTACCGCTCGCTAGACTACACCAGTCTTATATTTAAACTATGAGCATACCGCTCGCTTGACTATATCAGTCTTATATTTAAACTACGAGCCTACCGCTCACTAGACTACACCAGTCTTATATTTAAACTATGAGCAAACCGCTCGCTAGACTACACCAGTCTTATATTTAAACTATGAGCACACCGCTCGCTAGACTATATCAATCTTATATTTAAACTACGTGCCTACCGCTCGTTAGACTACACCAGTCTTATATTTAAACTATGAGCATACCGCTCGCTAGACTATATCAGTCTTATATTTAAACTACGAACCTACTGCTCGCTAGACTACCCCAGTCCTTCCTTATAACCCGAGCCTACCACTCGCAGGACTATCCCAGTCCTTCTTTATAACCCGAGCCTACCGCTCGCAGGACTATACCAGTCCTTATATCATTCCTTCCCAAATTTGGGAGGGAGATTATGTTTCAAGTTCTCCTACTTTACTACTCTTGTCTATTGTTAGTTGATCTTAGCAGATTGGGGTGAATCCTGGACTTCCCGTGGATTACCCGGTGAAGGGCTCGCAACGGTCTAGGGAATGTGATGGTGACTGAAGCCCAAATCCCCCTTTCCAGGATATTTATTTTATTTCGTTGCTACCCATTCTTGTATACCCATTTGCTCTCCAATTGCTCTAAAATCCTAGGGTGGATTACCATTTGACTCGGGCAGACATGTGTCGGTGTTCTATTGAACACCGAACCATCTCATTCCTAGTGACCGACTATTTCCTTGTGTTATCTCTCAATCACAAATTTCACTTCTTGCTAAGTCATCCTTCGCCTCCTCTAATAGGTCCTTGTCAAATTCCTGAATTGATAATTTTACTAAACGCACCCCGTCTTTATTTCCGATGACTGCCCTTGGAGATCAATCCTTCAACCTAATTGGGCATCGGCAATTCTCTTAGAGTTAGTAACTCTGGTGGTGGTGACCATAAGGAAGGGGTCCGAATTTATGTTTTCAGTTTCTACTGTTCGCAGACCAAGGTGGAATTGAACTAGGTTTGACTCTTAAGATGCAACCTTGGTCCTATCAAGTCCTAATGAGTTCCAAGTTCTTACCATAGACTCACAATTTGTAATGATCTAACAACCTCAAATCCTACATTTCATACTCTTCCAGGGAATTCTTAATCATTGTTCTATTCAATTAGATGTGATGAAGGTAAAGTATTACGCAATAAGTATCATCTACGGATCTCTATAAATTCTGATGAATTCACAATAGTATAGTATTGGTTTAGAAAAAAAACCTCAAACCCTAAGTTTCACATTTTTCCAGGGATTATTTGACCATGATTTTTATTTAACAAGAATGGGGTGCAAATAGGGATCTACACTACAAGTATCATCTATAGATCTCTATAAATTCTGATAAATTCACAGTAGCCTAATACTGGTCTAAAAACCTCAAACCCTAAGATTCACATTTTTCCAAGGAGTATTTGTCCATAATAATCATTTAATACAAATGGTGTGCCAATAAGGGTTTACACTACAACCACTATCTATAGGTCATAATAAATTTTGGTAAAATTATAAAAGTATGATATTGACCTAAAAACAGCAATGCCAAAGTTTAATAATTTTCCAAGTAGTATTTGTTCATAATAATCATTTAATACAAATAGTGTGCCAATAAGGCTTTACACTACATCTACCATCTACATGTCACAATAAATTCTGATAAAATTACAGTAGTACAATATTGACCAGAAAACTTCAGGGCCTAAGTTTCATAATATTCCAAGTAGTATTTATCCATAATTACCATTTAATACAAATGGTGTGCCAATAAGGGTTACACTACATCTACCATCTACATGTCACAATAAATTCTGGTAAAATCACAGAAGTATGACATTGACCTACAAACATCAGTGCCTAAGTTTCATAATTTTACAAGGAGTATTTGTCCATAATATCTATTTAATACAATTGGTGTGCCAATAAGGGTTTACACTACAACCACTATCTACAGGTCACAATAAATTCTAGTAAAAATACAGAAGTATGATATTGACCTAAAAACAGCAATGCCAAAGTTTCATAATTTTCCAAGTAGTATTTGTCCATAATAATCATTTAATTCAAATGGTGTGCCAATAAGGGTTTACACTACAACCACTTTCTACAAGTCACAATAAATTCTGGTAAAATTACAGAAGTATGATATTGACCTAAAAGCATCAGTTCCTATGTTTCATAATTTTACAAGAAGTATTTGTCCATAATATTCATTTAATACAAATGGTGTGCCAATAAGGGTTTACACTACGACCACTATCTACAGGTCACAATAAATTTTGGTAAAATTACAGAAGTATGATATTGACATAAAAACATCAGTCCCTATGTTTCATAATTTTACAATGAGTATTTGTCCATAATATCCATTTAATACAAATGGTGTGCCAATAAGGGTTTACACTACAACCACTATCTACAAGTCACAATAAATTTTGGTAAAATTACAGAAGTATGATATTGACCTAAAAACAACAATGCCAAAGTTTCATAATTTTCCAAGTAGTATTTGCCCATAATAATCATTTAATAAAAATGGTGTGCCAATAAGGGTTTACACATTATGTACTTGATTATGACCTCAATAAAATCTGGTAAAATTAGTAGAGCATATTATTGACCTAAAAATACTAATTCCTAAATTTCATCACATTCCAGGGAGGTTTAAATCATAATGTCCAATTAATACTCTTGGTGTGCAAATAAGGACTTACACATTAGGTACTTGATTATGACCTCAATAAAATCTGGTAAAATTAGTAGAGTATAGTATTGACCTAAAAATACTTAGTCCTAAATTTCGTAATATTCCATGTTGATTTTACCTCAAAAATTCCATTAATTTATAAGTATGACAATTTAAATTAATTAGAAAAACATAATGAATCTAGCTCCAATGACCTCCAAACTCTAGGGTTTGGATAGTTATGTCACTCTACTAGCATGGCCAAGGTTTTAGTGACATGCAAGGTGATTTTCACCTTCAATCCCATCTAAAACTTCAACAAGACCAAAATGGCTATTAGCACCCCAATTTTCTTCTTAAGACCCAAAACTTCAACTTGAGGCTCAGAAAAATCCACCCATGCACATGAGTTGAAATTGTAACCAGAGCCTGCCTAAGCTATAAGGAGTCCGTCACCTCAATTTTGGGGTGATTTGGATTATTTAAGTCACCTAATTTAATCATTTGGCAAAAGTCATGTTTTGCTAAAAACCATGGAACATATGCCCCTAACCATCTAGATTTTTGGCAGTGTCATGGTAGGAGCATGAAATCATCATGCCCCAAATTTCAGAGTACTTGGATGTATATGTCGACCTAAGTAATTTTTATAAGATCCAAGCTACAATAATACACCCATTATCCAAAAAAAGATTCAAGGAGTTACAAGGCTCAAAGTGGCCCAAACTAAACTTCTTGAGTTGGTTAAGGCCTAGTCACACATGTTTCATGTTGATGGCCTTTCCAAAAACTTAATAAGTATTTTTATAAAAATTCCAACAACTTGCATGCAATAGGAGTATTCATGGTCTATACTAGAAAAATCATAAAATGAGTTGTAGAACTCCAATTCAAGCAAGGTCAATTTCTATGAACTCCTTGGGTTCTTATCTACAACATTCGTGTTGGACAGAACCCCTGATTCAAGGCCTATAATTTTCCATATTTATTTTAGGGTCCCAGCCCTATTTTAGTCTAACACTTATAACTCACAAGAAAATTCCTACAGGTTACTATGATGCTCCAAAAACACCAAAATTTTACTGGAGATACTTGGAAGCATAGGCTACAAGTTTGGTATTCAAAGTTTTCTCTGAAACTTAGCCAATTATTTTATAGATTTTTTACAACCACTGCTGGCATATACTTAGTCTTATAAAAAGGATATAAATCTAAAATTATTTAATTATCACTAATCGACGGCTAAGATTTCGTCTTCCTCGTTATGCCTACGACCCCGATCGACCGTGCCTGGGTTTTCGTTTGGCCCAACCTAGGGCTTTCGTTTGGCGGTGACCGTTTGGCCGGAGGTGGCCGGAGGAGGTCTCCGACACCTTTCATTTTTGCGGTTTGGAACATGGAAAAATACAAAATATCAGTGCCTTTGCAAGGCTCAATTCGACCGAGGGAGAGAAAGGATGCTAGCACAGGAGGAGGGGGAAAGAAACTTGCCTTGATTTGGCTTGAGATTGAAGGAAGCTCATGTTTGCCATGGCCAAAAATTTTATTGAGCTCCCATGGTGATCTCCTATTTCTGAGCCCGATTTCCTCTCCAATGTTGGGGCTTTTCCTCCTCTCCACTCCAGAAAGCTGGTAGGGTGAGTTAATTCGGTTGGAGGAGCTCCTATTGTTAACAGCCATTGAAGGTGGCAATTTCCTCTATGTTGCACCTCTTAACCAGCCAGTTGCAGGCCTCCAGCTCATCCAGAATTCACTCCTGAGCTCGAATTGATGCCAGAGGAGAGGAGGTTTCAAGCTGATTTGAAGGTTTTAGAGCTTAGCCATTAATATGGCCGGCCATTTGGTGGAGCTCTCTCTTCCCTCCCCTCTCAACAGCTGCCATGTCATTCCATTTTGCTGGCAAATTCTTGGGGAAGCTGAGAGCAATCCAGGAATTAGGGGGTGGTGGCCAAGTGGCCATCCCTCCATGGGTTCTTCTTGAATTCCTCCTTGTCTTCTTCCTCCTTTCTTACACTTGGACAAAGCATTCATTTCCCCCAAATTTTGAATTTCAGCATGCCTATGGTCTGGTCACCATGTGGGCTGACCAATTGAGTCATGGGATTGGGCTAAGTCTACTTGATTTAAGCTTGGGCTCACTTGACTCAAATAGGCCAATTTGGGGACTTTTGGGTTTTGGCTTGGCTCAAGCTCACGCCACTTAATGTGACTGGTCCAAATTATTGTCTCGGACCCTATGGACCCATTCCAAGAGGAATGGAGTCATGGTGGGGTCATATGTGGCTTGATTGCACTTATTTGCCTATAGGGGCAATTTGGGTATTTTGGTGATTTTGCCCTAATTCTCCAAAATTGAATTATCCCAAGGGTCCAATGTGGAACCATTAGACTCCCTAAGTGTTCTAAGAGTGTTAGGGGTGATCAATTTGATCACAATGGGTCACCTGAAGGTCAATTTAAGTTTTTAGTACTAATAGGTCAATTTGGGGCTTTTTAGTAATTGGCCCAATTTCCCCAAGTTGGTGGTTCTATGATGGGGATTTTGGGCTCATTAGGTCCCCTATGATGTTATTAGACCAAGGGTGAAGTCAATTTCATGTTTTGTGGGTCAATTGGACCCATTGGTGAAGGATTGACCTATGTTGACCTAAAGGGTACCTTGGTCAATTTGGGTCAATTGGTGACCTCAAGATGGGGCTTCTGATAGTCCATTTCACTCCAACTAAGTTTTGTAATACATTGGTGGGGTTAATTTGATCATTTGAAGTTCAATATCAAGTCATAAGCCATGGAGTCAAATTTGGCTATTTGCACACCAAGGTGATTTTCACTTATTCACCTTGGTTCTTAGGGCCATTTTGGTCTCTTAGAGGAATGTCATGACCTTGACATGACAAAATGCACTATAGGGATCTAGTTGTTCTGGGGATGTTATAGGAGTGAGGCAGGCAGAGCCGTTAGCTGAGAGAGCGGTTGGGCAAGGAGATCGTCAGATGAAGTATTTTCTGAGTTTCCATCCTCCGACATTCAAAGGAGTTGGCACTCCGGCGGATGCCGAGGATTTGTTGGCAAGGATTCCGGAACTCATGAAAGTGGCAGAGACTCCGGAGGACAAGCGGTCCCAGTTCGCGACATTTAAGTTAGAAGGTGACGCCAAGCTGTGGTGGGTGAATCATAGCGGTCGTCATTTCCCTGGATGTACCCCGTCCATGGAAGAGTTCAGGAATGCTTTCCTGAAGCGCTATATCCCCTCTTCAACTAGGTTAGCACTTGATGAGTAATAAAATACACGTATTTGTAGTATAGTTTTTTGTATAATTTTAAGTATTATTGTAAATTAATGAATAAATAGCTTGTTTTATTATTTTCCTTACTAACTTAGCTTTTTCTGTTTTCAACATTTTGGCAATTTTTTGTTAAGTCACACCCTGGGTCAGTCCCGTGACCCTGAGTCATGCCCATGACCAAGGGCGTGTAATCTTAAAATGCCAATTTCCAGCTCGATCGACATCCCGTCCCGTCGAACGACATGTCGTCCCGTCGGTCGGCTTGCTGTCTCATCGATTTACATGGTCACGTCCATGAACCTCGCGATCAACTTCACTCCCATTGATCGACCTCCCATCCCATCTATCGGCCTCCCGTCCCGTAGATCGGCACCTGGTCCCGTCGATTTTTGCAAAGTCACGTTCGTGACCAAGGCCGTGACCCATCAAATCCTTCTAGAAGCTAGCGTACACGCCAATCGCCACGCCCCAGTTAAACCTGATGTCTGCCGCCCAAGGTTACGTCCGTGACACCTCAAGTCACGCCCGTGTGCAGCATTACCCCGGTCAAAAGCTTCCAGAAGGCGGCTGAGCCTATCCTTCCAGCACGCGCAGAAGTCACGCCCGTGACCGAGGGCGTGTAAAAATATTTTTTTTCCTATAAATGGAGGGGCTCGACTGAAGCAATTCCATCCATATTTTGAGAGTGTTTTAGTATTTTTTGAATTGTTTTGAGTGTATGTGAGTTCCTTTATGCATTTAAAATGTTGTTTTTTCTCATTTGGATCTTGATTTTAATTTTATGTAAGTGTGTGTGTATGAGAATAGAGTTAATTTTCTTTTAAATTAGCTTTTAATTACAAGTAGAGTGCATGTGTGAATGAGATTAATTTTATTGCTTTCATAACATAGATTTATTGCTTTCATAATTTAGATTTAAAGCTTTCATAAAATAGTTTATTGCTTTCTTTAACGCTTTATTTATCGCTTTCTTTTAATGCTTTCTTTCGATTCAGTCTTTTTATTACAAGTAGAGTGTGTGCGTGTATGAGATAGTATTTTCTTTGTTTGTAACTTAGCTTTATTTCAAGTCTTATTACCACCCCATCCCGGATGTGAGGCTATGAATTTTGTAGTGCTTGATTAAGATGGTTGGGACGAATATTATTTCTGCACTTTTATAAGTCTGTTTTCTTTACATATCCGCTTAAAATATTAACATGTCTTTTCTGTTTATTAATGTCGTCCCCATTCCGATGAGTGACTAATTTTCTTTAGTGCACGATGTCGAAGAGCATTGGGATAAGTGAATGGTTTTCTAAAACATAAAATATCTATCTTCTAAAAATAATTAACGAGCTTAAGATTTACCCGAGAAAAATGTCGAGTGGAATCATATAATCGATATTTGGTTCTCATTTCTGTTTCCATACATTAGTTAGCCGAGAGGCTCGTACGTATGGATTGATCGCTCATGTGTAAAGAGAATTGCGCTCTAACCTCGAGAGAGGATGAGGTAATTCTCCCGAATTGGGAATAAAAACCCAATAGAGGGATTCACAACATAAATCAAGTATTAAGGAGATTCAATTAAAGAACGAGAGTTCGGTCGAATATTCTTAATCTCAGGTGGGCGTACCCTCGAGAGAGGTGCGTTCATGCTTATGGAACCTCCATGGACAAGCCGTTTTAATGTTTTGAAAAGTCATATCTTTTACTTCTAAGAAGACTATTTTCGTCTCAAGGTAATTCGACATCGGACACTATCTTCATCGTCGCTTAGAACTCTAGTTATATGCATATTATCGTTCCTTATAAACCAACTCAAAATATTACTCTGATAAAATAATAGTTCGTTCCTTAAAGTAGAAGTAATCAACAAGAACCGCGGAAATAAACAACCTCGATATTTTCTAAACCAAAATATCTTGTACTATACGCGATAAGGTATACTTGCCTTTATCAAATGATTAGTTTGGATATAAATTAAACAAAAGCTTTTCAAAACCAAATCTTGCAAAACTCTCTTTTTCTATTTTAAAAATCAATAGAATTCGGTGTCGTAGCCGGGGCGTAATCGACAATACTTCGAAAGAAGAAAAGACTGTTACTTCTATCTTTCGATACGATAACGGTTAGTTTCTCAATGTAGGAGTACTTGTGAAATTCCTCGAAAACACCTGCCTAATTCTAATCTCGTCATATAGAGGTTGCCAAAACCAAGAAAATCCAAATTAATTCATCAGCACTTCAGAGGCAATTCTTGCACTTGGTGCAGCGTGATAAGTCAGTAGATGAGTACCTGCAAGAGTTTACTTGGTTGGGTCATTACGCGGGGACGACCATGACAGATGATGAGGAGAGTGATAGTCTCTTCTATCAAGTTCTGAGAGAAAATCTAAGGCAACCTCTGATAGACTTGAAGAATGTGGGATTCAATGAGCTAGTCGAAGCTGCTCAAACATTGGAGAGCGATATGGAGCGAACCCAACATCATAAGGGCTTCGCGGCAAAGCAAGGAGAAGATAAACCTTCTCAGTTTCAGGGGAAGTCTGAGGGAAGTCGATGGAAGAGAAAGCCCCATCCTTTTAAAACTTGCTTTTAAGTGTGGCAAGGTGAGCCACATAGCTCTGATCTGTCCCGAGGGTGGGACTGAGCTAGAGCAGAGGCAAGAGCAGTCAGTGTGTTCCGGAACTAGTACTGGGGAGAAAGGCAAAGTGGCGGAGTCCAGTGCTTCACGTTTCCCTCCAGTGCAGCCTAGAGCATACAACCTCGGACAGTAGGAAGCGATTCGTCAACCCGCTGTGGTGACAGATATGAAAAGTTTAGATCTTTTGCTCGGTAGCTTAAAACAGTTGCGACCTTTCGCATTTATTATATGTGTGTTAGGTTTCGTGCTAGTTTCTGGATATCCCTCTAGAGTGTTGTTTGACACGGGAGCGTCACACTCTTTTCTCGCGGAAAGCTTTATCCGAAGAATCGGTGTTGAAACTGTCGAGGCGGAGGTGGAGCTTAGCGTGTGCATGCCGAATGGTTCTTTCATGACCATCGGAAGGAAATGACACATCATTTTGAGGATTTGCGAGTTTGAATTCGAGTTGGTAGCAATAATCCTACCACTAGCCAAATTTAACATTATCCTGGGGATGGACTGTCTTCAGATCAATGAGCTAATATTGACTGCCTGTTGAAGGTGGTGACTCTAAGGAGTGAAGGTAGAGCGGAGGTCAAGTTCAAGGGCCTAGGCGGAGTGGCTTGCTCCCTGATTTCTGCTATATAGTTGATGCGAGCGGTGAATTAAGGAGGTAAGGCGTTTATAGCTTTGTTGGAGACTCAATCCACAAAGTTGGCAATCAGAGAGGTGCCAGTGGTGGAAGAATTTGAGGATGTGTTCCCCGAGGAGCTTCCGGGAGCGCCTCCTCAGCGTGAAATTGATTTTTCAATAGATTTGGTGCCAGTTGCGAGGCTGGTGTCGCATCCTCCATTTAGGATGGCACCAAAGGAACTGGCCGAGCTAAAGATGCAGTTGCAAGAGTTACTCGAGCAGGGGTATATTAGGTCCAGCTCTTTTCTGTGGAGTGTTTCAGTGTTATTCGTAAATAAAAATAATGGTAGTATGTTGTTGTGCATAGACTACCGTGAGTTGAATAAGTTGACCATCAAGAATAAGTAACTGATTCCGCGAATCGATGATTTGTTCGATCAGCTGGTGGGGTCAACGGTGTAATCCAAGTTGGATTTGAATTCGGGTTACTATCAGTTGAGGATTCGAGAAGAGGATATTCCCAAGACAGCTTTTGGGACGAGATATGGTCATTTTGAGTTCTCAGCGATGCCGTTCGGTTTGACGAATGCGCCATCAGTGTTCATGGATTTAATGAGTAGAGTGTTTCCACAATACCTAGAATCATTCGTGGTGGTGTTCATCGACGATATCTTAGTGTATTCAAAGTCGAAGGCGGAACATGAGTCTCACCTGAGATTGGTGTTGCAGACTCTGAGGGAGGACCAGCTTTATGCTAAGTTCTCAAAGTGCGAGTTCTGGAACCGGAAGGCGGCATTTCTGGGTCACATGATCAGTGGAGATGGGGTGGCAGTGGATCTAGCGAATATTGAAGCCATTAGAGATTGGTCAATACTGAGAACCGTGGTGGAAGTCCGAAGTTTTCTTGGACTAGCCGGTTATTACAGAAGGTTTGTTGAGAACTTTTCACGGATGGCTTTACCCCTCACCTCTCTTACTCGAAAGGACCAGAAGTTTGTGTGGACGCGGGAGTGTGCCCGTGCGTTTGAGACCCTGAAGGAAAGATTGATGTCCGCTCCAATCCTAAGTCTTCCTAGTGGGACTAAAGGTTTCAGATTTTCAACAACGCGTCAGGTTGTAGTTTGGGCTGCGTGCTGATGCAGTATGGCAGCGTGATAGCTTATGGGTCGATGCAGCTCAAGCCTCATGAGATAAACTACCCCGTCCACAACTTGGAGTTGGTGGCGGTGATTTTTGTGTTGAAATTATGGCGGTACTACGTGTATGGTGCGAAGGTGGAAATCTTCACGAACCACAAAAGCCTGAGGTATCTTCTGGATCAGAAAGATCTCAATATGAGGCAGCGTAGGTGGGTCGAGTTCCTTGGGAACTACGACGTAGCGATTCAGTATACGCCAGGTAAGGACAATGTGGTGGTTGGCGCTTTGAGTAGAAAGTATTCCGGGCAAAGTAATTGGATCGAAGCGCATGACGAGCGTTTGGTGCGAGAGTTCGGGTCTCTTGACATTTCATTTGTGGCTCGGGGTGAGTCCAGCATAGCTCAGTTGAGTTGGATCGAGATGCAGTGTGATTTAGCAGATCGAATCTGAAAGACGACCAGTGCAGATGAAGAATGCCAGCGATTGGTGTTGGTAGCTCAGCAGAGCGAAGGTAATGCATTGGAGATGGTCGGTGGACTTTTAAAGAGAAACGAAAGTGTGTGTGTCCCTCGCTTTGGCAAAATCCATGAGGAGTTGATGTTTGAGGCTCACTTCACGAAGTACTCCATTCATCTAGGAAGTACAAAGATGTACTTGGATTTGAAGAAATCCTTTTGGTGGCCTGGAATGAAGCAGGACATAGTTTTGTACGTAAGTCGAAGTTAGACTTGTGCTTTAGTGAAGGCCGAGTGCCAAAGGCCGGGCGGGTTCTTGAAACCTCTTCCTATCCCCGAGTGGAAATTTGATGACATCTCCATGAATTTTGTGCATAGTTTGCCTCGGCGCGGCAAGGTAACGATGCAATTTGGGTGATTGTGGTTCGCCTGACCAACCTGGCCCACTTCATTTCAAATCGGAAGGACGGTAGCGTGGAAAAGCTCGTGGAGCTTTATATTTGAAATATTGTGTGGTTGCATGGAATTCCAAAGAGCATTGTTAGTGATCGCGATGGATGGTTCACATCCAAGGACTGGAGGTTGGTGCAAAGAAGTTTGGGCACAAAGTTGAAGTTTAGTACCACATTCCATCTGCAGACCGATGGTTAAACGGAGAGAACGAACCGTACGTTGGAGGACATGTTGAGGATGTGTGCCCTCAATTTTGGTAAGAGTTGGGAAGACCACCTTTTCATGGTGGAGTTTGCCTATAACAATAGTTTCCAAGCGAGTATCAAGATGGCGCCATACGAGGCTTTGTATGGAAGGCGGTGTCGAACGCCGATGTCTTGGATAGAGGTGGGAGACACTCAACTTTTAGGAAAGGAAGTAGTGGCAGATGCTTGTGAGTTGGTGCGAATGATCCAGGAGCGCATGAAGATTGCTCTGGATCGGCAGGCAAAGTATTTTAATGCGCGTCACAGAAATGTGGAATTTGCAGTGAGCGACATGGTCTACTTGAAGAACAAGCCGTTCAAAAGCGTTTCATGAATTCGGCGACTCAAGAAGTTGAGTCCGAGGTATTTGGGTCCATTTGAGGTTACAAAGTGCATAGGTGAAGCGGACTATCGGTTAGCGTTGTCCGCCGAGCTAAGTGGATTACATGATGTTTTCCATGTTTCAGTGCCGAGGAAAGCGTTGGTGGAGCCAGAAGATGTTGCCGGGTCTTCGACAGTTCCCATAGCCGAAGATCTGGGGCCGATAGTTTGTCCGATTTGCGTGGAGGATTCTGAAGTCCGACGATGGCGGAATAAAGAGGTCAAGCTGGTGAAAGTGCGTTGGAATAATTGTGGACGAGACGAGTTCTCGTGGGAGCGCGAGCAAACAATGCAGGATGACTTTCCGAAACTGTTTGTGTCAGGTATGCTTGTTAAGTATGTTTTCATTAACGCCTTAAATTTCGAGGAAAAAATTCTTTTAAGGGGGGGGGGGGGGGGTGGGGGGGGGGGGGGGGGGGGGGGGGGGTGGAGTTGTAACCCTAGGTTTCGCTGAGCGCGGAGGCTGGAATGCCCAAGGCTAAGTGTAGGTATTCTGTATCTGGGAGCTAGCGTCGGCGCTAGGTGCTAACACTGGCGTTAGCTGCCCCATCGAGAAGACAAGCTATCTCGACAGTTTCGTCGAGACAGATCCGTCGAGTCATTTTCGTCGAAAGGAGTTCGTCGAGAGGCTAGCGCGTGTGGTAGTGCCAGCGTCGACGGTATATTTCGTCGTGTGTTGCAGTTCCGTCGGGATGTCGAGATGGATTCGTCGAGAGGGTTTGTCGAAGGGATTCGTCGAGAGGCTAGCATGGGCGGTAGCGCTAGCGCTGTCTGTACAACCATGTATTTATCAAGTGGGGCCCCAGGCTGGAGATAGGCAAAAGAACAAGCAAGGAGGACATTCGCCAAGGTCAATAAAGGGTAAAAAGGGGTTCCGAGTGAGTGCAGCCTCTCTCGCAGGGCACTCGCAGGACCCTCGCGCGAGAGTAGCGTGGATGTAACGATAATCGGGCGAGTGAGGGGTAGGACCCTACTCACCCAGAGGACCGAGTACACTGCGAGTGGCGCCCTCAAGGGCCATTCGCCCCGCGGGTACCGGGAGGTCTGGTACGCGGGAGGTTAGGCGAGAGGTGCCCTCATGGACCACTCACCCATGGGGCCTTGGGGGTAAAATTACCTAGATACCCTTTGAGGGCTGCCAATAACCCTTCAGAATAATGGAGTTTGGCTGTTAGCAGGCCAAGATGGGGTGCGCTTAGTAAAACCAAAAAGCGGGATCACGCTATTAGCAGACCAGACTAGAAAAGCTATATATAGACCTTGAAGGGCACCTTTGGAGAGGATTCACATTTATGGCTTCATCCTCTCAAGGTTCTTTGGTTAGCTCCTCATGCTCTCCAAGGTGCCCAACTTCAGCTTTGGCTTGGGAGGGGAAGCGCTCTAAGATCTTCCGGATGTGTGGTGGGACCTCTACGCTGTAGCCAAGGGTCTGTGTTAAGCTCTTAGTCCCCGGTCCGCTTCTTCCGCAAGATCAGTAGGTGATACATGTCCCCCCTAAGGGGCCCGATCTCCTCGTTGGGGCCAAGTCTCGGTTCAAACATTTTTGGTGCGGTGAGCATGGAGAGCAGTTAGTACAAGAAAGTCTCAAGAAAGCGACATGACATGAGAAGATGAGCGAGACACAGGCTTTGGCAGTTTGCCACCATGCAGTGCGCTAGCGACAGTCGAGATGCTGACAGACATACGAAGGGACCTGCTAGGGGTGATCTAATACGCATTTGCCATAGAACGGGAGATCTCGCAACCCCGGGGCCCCAGGTGGTCCCACCGCCAGGAGTTGGCGAAATGCCCAGGGGCAGAGGGTAGGAAACAAAGTGACGACCGAGGGGCCGGGGCGAGACCTAGCTGAGCGAGAACTCTTCCCCAGCCTGGCGAGTGCGAGTGGGGTCCCGGCGGGCGCCGTCCTGGTGGGCTCCGTCCCGACGAGCAGTACCCCAGCGAGTGAGAGGCAGGCAGGAGCAGGCCCGGCCTGAGAGCTCGTGGGGCGAGTGGAGCAGGCCAGGGGCGCGTGTGGGGGGGGGGGGGGAGCCCCTTATGTGAGTTAGTTCTCTCGGCACCAATCCCCAAAGGGTTCAGAGAGCCGGCCATGCAGCTCTACATCGGCAAGGACGACCCATTCCAGCGCTTACAGTGATTTGAAGATATGGTTTCCATCAGACCCATGTTAGATGCTTTCAAGTGCTGACACTTTACCACTACCATGATGGAGAAGGCCCGGGACTGGTTTCACCAGCTTCCTGTGGGGTCAATTTATGCTTTCGAAGACCTACGTCGTGGCTTCCAGCAGCGCTTCTCTACCTCGAAGAAGAGGAAGAAGGACCCGAGGCACTTTTCAATATCAAGCAAAGGCCAGGGGAGTCTTTGGGCCACTATGTGGATCAGTTTCAAGAGGAGGTCCTCCTTATCCAGGAGGTGCTAGGGTTGTTGGAACAACCCTATTTGTGATTTGGGCTAGGATCACTATATGTTAACTAAGGACAAGTTGACCCAAATGTATAGTTTATGGGTCAAGAGTTTAGGAAGAGTTTTGGCTGTTAGAACTAGAAATTTTATTAAGTCTCTGCGATCGATGAATGGCTAGCTGCGTTCGACGAATAGCTCTCTGCGTTCGACAAATGGCAAGCTCTCTGCGTTCGACGAACATGCTTATTTCTCAGTGGTCGACGAACCCGTCTCAGCGGTCGAAGAATTTGTCTAAGTGCAGCGCTCGACATTTTTACTCCAGCTCCGCGCTCGACGTTTAGCGCTCGACATTTTTATCCAGGCTCCGCGGTCGACGAATTCCAGTCTGCGTTCGACAAATTTTGTGCAGATCAAATATTTCCTATTTAAGCACAGAAATTTCAGCAGAATCATATTTACTTCTTTCTCTGAACTCAGATCGACGAAGGCAACGGCTCTTTCCAATCAAATCAAGTAAGGAGAATATATTTCCTTTATTAATCAAGTTATAGTCGTTGACTCTTCCAGCAGAAAAGGACAAATCATGAAGAAGGAAAGAATTTACGGCGTGCAGCTGTACAGTTCCCAGAAATATGCTTTCAGAATAATATATTCCTTAATATAAGGGATTTGCATTTAATAGCTGTCAGATATTTGAAAAGGCAGAAGATATACAACAGATTATATACAAGCGTACACGACAGATCAAATATAGCATACTTTACATATTTGCTGTACAGAGATCGACAGAAAAGAAAGAGAGAGAAATACAGGAAGAATAGAAGAATAAAAATATGTAGATCTTCATCTTTTTCTTGCTAAGAAACTTCAGAGTACAGAACTTCTTCTTCCTCCTTCTCGAGCAGCAGCAGTTTTCTGAGAATATCTTCAACACCTCCTCTCAGTCATTTGTTGCAAAGAATCATATCAAAGAAAGAAGAAAAGCTCAGGAAGAAAGAAGAATATTGAAAGCTTATACAGATCTTCTTCTTCCTCAACAACAGCAACCTCTTCCAACTTAGAACTTAATTTCTTCTCTCAGTCTTTTGCTGCAAACATAGATCTTCAACAGAGCAACTATAATCTGAAGAAATACTTCTCTCAGATTAATTAGCTACAGGAGGATCAAAATTTTCAAAGAGAAAGCTCCAGCATTTTCAATTGTCGAACATCTTCAATCAGATAGAGGAGTCTTTCTACAACATCAAATCCACTAGAGTCTTATCTATACATCTTGACAGAGAAGAACATCTTAACCCCTCTCTATCTCATTCTATACAGGGTTAATACTCCCTTCAAAAGTGTAACCCACTGGTGACAAGACACCTTATCAAAAATCCTTGTGTGTTTTTTAAGCACCTTATGAAAAGCTTATCGGTGATTTGGGCACCTGATCAAACTCTCATTGGTGTGTGGACACCTTATCAAAAATCCCTTGGTGTTAGGGCACCTGATCAAAACTCCTAATGGATTCCTACTAAGGGTGGTAGAAGAGTAGACATACCCAGATTTATTGGGGAACTACTATAGCTCCTTGTGTCCTCTGTGATTGTTTATTTCTTTGTGTTGTGATGTGTGATTTTATTCATTCTATTTTTATTTAATCACTCTGCTTACACACACATATATATAACACTATTTTTAATTCCACAAACAAAACTAAGGGAAAAAGTTTTAAACTCTATTCACCCCCCCCCCCCCCCCCCCCCTCTAGAGTTAACTTAAGATCCAACCTCCACTTTCAATTGGTATCAGAGGGCTGTTGATCTTATTTACAGGCTAACACCTGGATCACAAAGATCAATTAGATCTTAAATTATTTTAGAGTTTTTATTCTATTTATTTTCTGTTAAAAACTCATGGCACAAAACAAGGAGTATTCAATCACAAGACCACCTATGTGCAATCTCAGTAAGTTTGCACTGTGGAAAGCAAGGATTAGGCTTTATATGAATTCAATTGATGAAGAAACCTTTAATGTAATTTTGACAGGACCTTCAACACTTACAGCAGCAGCAAGTACTGAAACCACAACTGCATCAACAAACAACACTGCTGTCCCACCTCCTGAATGGACTGAAGCTCAGAAAAAGCAAAGGAGTGCTGATGCAAAAGCCATTATTCTGGCTCAAACAATGTCTGATGACATCTCTCAGAAAGTGGTGGATTGCACCCCAGCTAGAGAGATATGGACCTCTCTCAACAATATGGTTGCAGGCTCTGTTGATGAAAGAAAGGACAGAAGATCTCACTAGATCTCTCTGTATGAGAACTTAAAGAAGGGTGAAGAAGAATCAGTTGCAGATATGTACACTAGATTACGTGTAATCATAAGTGAACTCAGAACCCTGGACAAGAAAATCTCATTAACTGAGATCAATGACAAAATCCTAATGTGCTTCCCCAGCACTTGGAACTCTAGGATCTGGCCTATCAAGGAAGCCAGAAGTCTTAATGAGATAACTACTGAGTCACTGCTAGGAAAGCTCAAATCCTATGAGCAACTCATCAAGACAAGGGAAGCTGAACAAGTGAGCACCTCCTCTTCAACAAAGAAGGACAGGAATATTGCATTCAAAGCTACAAAAGAAGAAGGAAAGACTCCTGACAATGAGGAGTTGATGAGTCTGTTTGCCAAAATATTCTATAAGATGACAAGAAAAGATTTCAGGAAAAAGTCATCCAGAAGCCATGAAAAGCCAAGGTATGACAAAAACAATTCTAAAGAAATTATTTGTTATGGTTGCAGGAAACCTGAACATATTGCACCAGACTGTCCAGAAAACCAGAAGAAAGAAAAGAAAAAGGACAAAGAAGAGAAAAGAAACTACAGCAAATCTTCCTCTCACAAACACAAAAAGAAGGGAAGAGAATTTGTAGCAGAATCTTGGAGTGAAACTGAATCAGATCAGTCATTCAGCTCTTCAGATGATGAAGAAGAAACAAAAGAGAATGATCAGTGCCTGATGGCAATTTATGACTCAAGCAGTGAGTCAGCAGATGCTTCTTCATCCAGTGATGATGAAGATCATGAAGAAGAGAAGAATTTCTGCATGATGGCAATCAATGCCTCGGCCAGCAATTCTGATGAAGAAGGATCAGAATCAGAAGCAGAAACTAATGCAGATCAGGTAAGATCTACCTTTGATTTTACTTCAATTGAATTAAAAGCTGAATTCAAAGTCCTTTGCTCACACTTAATTAAATCTGAGAAAGAAATAATCTCACTCTGACTTAAGCTAGCAGAAATGAATCACATTAGTGAAGAAAATATAAATCTTAAGAAAGATTTGGCTGCCTCTAGAGAACAAATTATTCTCATTGAGAATAAACTTTCTGAGGCTAAGGAATTTGAAGAATCCCAGAATGGGAGAAGCATCAAACTGATGGACATCACAAGAATAGTAAATGCTAGACTTAATAGCAAATTGGGCTTGGGTGCTTCATCAAGTGAGCCACCTCTAATTAAGAAGAACATACTCTCTACACCTATAAAATTGATCTCTGCTAAGAGCAAAGAGGTTGTAGATGAAAATAAAAACATTTCAAGTAAGACTGTCGAGAATTGCAGAATTCAGCAGAATTCGTCGAACAGAGCTCGACGAAATATACCCACTTCGTCGAACTCTAAAGACAGATTTTCTGTATAGTCATTATATGAATGGGGCTCGACGATCTCAGCCAAATTCATTGAATAGAAACTATACAGCAAATCTGAACAATTCGTATTCTTCACATTCTAAGAATCCTTTCACTGAATGGATAATACCTCCAAGGAGATATCATCCACAAGGTTACAAGGACCAACCTGAAATGACTTTTATTTCAGATTTTTGTGAAAATACAAAAAGACCCAAGGTAATCTGGGTCAGGAACAAATAGATTATTTTCTTGTTTTTGCAGGTACATAGTTGTCCAAGAACAAATGAAAAATGGTATTTGGACAGTGGCTGTTCAAAACATATGACAGGAAACAAGGCCAACCTGAACAACTACAAGGCAAAGCTTGGACCAAAAGTTATATTTGGAGACTCCAACTATGGACAGATCAAAGTCTATGGAAAAGTCAAGGTTGGAGAAGTCACCTTCAAAGAGGTAGCTTATGTAAAGGGACTGATGCATAACCTTATCATCATAAGTCAATTATGTGATGAAGGGTATCAGGTAACCTTTAATAAATTGAAATGCCTTATTAAATCTGTTGATAATATTATTGTTTTATCAGGTATTAGGCAGGGTAATATATATTTAGTGAATTTCAATTCATCTACTTCAGAAGTTTGTTTATTTAGTGATTTAAGCAAACCTAGTGAACGTTGGCATAAGAGAATAGGACATGTAAACCTTAGGACCATTGCTAAATTATCTAAGGACAATCTTGTTAGAGGTTTACCTTTAGGTTCCTATAAGAAAGAAGGTCTTTGTAGGGCATGTCAACTAGGCAAGCAATCTAAAAATAGTTTTAAATCATTATCTAAAAGTGATTCACCTAGAATCTTATATTTGCTATGGACCTTTTTGGACCTATAACAACAAAGAGTTTAGGGGGGAAGTCTTGCACTCTAGTTATTGTAGATGACTTCTCTAGATTCACTTGAGTGTTCTTTTTGAGAGAAAAGTCAGATAACTTTAAAGTTCTTACAGACTTTCTTAAGAGCATAAAGATTGAGTACTCTACTGTAGTTGCATTGATCAGAAGTGATCATGGCACTGAGTTTGAGTCTCTTCTTATGCAAGAATTCAGTGAGAAGGAAGGTATCAGGCATTGCTTCTCAGCTCCTAGAACTCCTCAATAAAATGGGGTAGTTGAAAGGAAAAATAGAACTCTAATTGAATTAGCAAGAACATTGCTTGTTGATGGCGCAAATCTTAGCACACCGCTATAGGTGGTAGTAAGACTGCGCCACGAAACGGCAGTGTACCGATCGTTCAAGTAATAAAAAATGGGAATGAATCCCCAAGTATCGATCTCAAAGGAACACAGTAAGGTGGAGTTAACGTTCGAGGAAGGACTTGAGATCGAAGTCCTTGAGTCGGATGGAATGCGGAAATGGGGGATTTGGTTTGTGGAAAATAAAAGAAAACAACTTAAACTACTCCTATGCAATGCCGCTATGCAATGCTTCGCTTGGCGGGATGGAGACTAGGCAGGCCTTGAGCGCGCTGCGTCGCAAGGGCGGATGGACGAGTAGGCAAACAAAATCGAACTATGCAGGCCTTGAGCGCGCTGCTTCATTAAGCGGGATGGATTACACGGGCCGCTATGCCACGCTTCGCTAGGCGGATGGAAGAGTAGGCATACAGATGAGGGTCGCAAGCACCTCGTCAACAAGCACGCCACTAGCAATTGCTAGTGCGGCACACGAACGTGACGGCGGGATGGAGGATGGAATGGGGCGCACCTCAAGCAACTCAAACAATAAAATATTTCACATAGACATAAAATGTATAGAAATGCAAATATAATTAAGTGCTACTTCATCATAATATTAGCTCTAGCTACATATACATCAATAAGAGAAGAACAAGGCAAGAAATTGACCGAATCCGAAGGCTCGTTGTAGATTCACGGTTGGAATCGCCGGGTTGTCAATCCGCATCCAAGCTCGGTCTGCAACTACGTATGGGGTAGAGAGAGCTGTCACTACTCTCCAATGAGCCCGTCTTCTTCGTGTCACGATCCGGTAGAGGTTGCAAACTTCCTCTTGCTTGATGGCGATGGCGGCTAAACCTTCCTTGAAGCTCTAGGATGAAGGAGGAGGCCGAGAGGAAGCTCCGGCGACGATTTGGCGTTGAAAGCTTGCCCGAAGATCCTCCCTAAGGTGGGCGGTGAAGAAGGAGGCGAAACCCTGCAAAAAGGGCGGAAAACGGCGGAGCTGGGCGGAATCGGATGATGGCTCCGACCTAAATCGCGAGCAGCAATATTTATAGGCGCTGGAATAAACAGTGCGCACGGTCATTGGCGCATGACCAGTGGTTGTGCGCGCTGGAATCCTGTGATCGTGCACCTGCCTGGGTGGAGCCTGCAATGTAAGAAATTTATAAAATACCATGTTCGCACGACCAGTGGCGCACGACCAGTGGTCGTGCGCACTATCGTAGGTGGTCGTGCGCACTGGCCAAAACAGAACTCATAAAATTGATGTTAAGTGCGCACGAACAGTGGCGCACGACCGGTGGTCGTGCGCACTATCGTAGGTGGTCGTGCGCACTGTCTGAGACAGAACTAAAAAAAAAGGTTAAGTGCACACGATCAGCGGCGCACGACAAGCGGTCGTGCGCAATAGAACCAGCGATCGTGCGCAGTGTTCCTGTACAGAATTGTACCGGGAACACCTGCACGACTCCTGTTCCAGCATACAACACCAATCCAGCCACTGAAGGTGGCACTTAACAATGCATGAAAACTAATAACGAAGATAAATAAGAAATAACACCAAAACGGGCCTAGAAGTGCACATAGCATGGAATAACAAATATGAGCGAAAACATGCCTAAAATGTAGTGCATAGACTAGAAAATCGGCCCAGATGAGTCCATATATGTGTATATAATTGGGACTCATCACACCCCCAGACTTACCTGTTTGCGCATCCCGAGAAAACCATCTCTCGCGGACAGGAAAAACATAAGCTGGCGAAGAAATTATCAAGCGGAGTACCATGCAAAGTCGCATGCTCATGTGCGTAGAAGTACAATAGACAAAATTTCTAATTATACATATTAGTTTATACTTTTCTAGGGGCGTATTTATATATTACATTTACTCAAAAAGTGAATCACGGTGAATCATAAGGTCGTACATAGGAAGAAAGTAAACTGAACGCTGAGGCGAGCATTGCCAAAGATAGGGGCTCGGGACAACTCCATTGAAATCCATCAATGTCGGTGACCATAAGCTTGCCCGTTCGCACTCTCTCCACGGCACTGGTTTGACTCAAATGCGTGAATCAATAGGACTTAAGGTTTTAGATGAGGCTTAGGTTTAGGTGAGGTAAACAAATATAAACATGAAGGCTTAGAACACAAAAACCCAAATGAGCAAATGCATAACACTATCCAAGTAGCCATAAAACACGCGGATGCACCACACCCCCAGACTTAGACTTAGACGCATGGGTGTGTGCACCGCCTACTCCCAAATATAAATCTCAAACAGATTTTTTTTAATTAAACTTTTCATTCTTTTTTTTCTTTTCAAATCTTTTTCTTCTTTTCTTTTTCTTTTTTTAGCAATTTCAGCAAATTTTCAAAGATGCACATCCACATTTTCACATTGTACTTCCACAATCAACACCACCAATTTAAAATTTAAACAAAATGCTTGCATTTTGGGTGTGTGACTAGGATTGGAGTTTAGGCTTTGGTGAACAATAGTGGAGCTGAACCAAAAGAATGGGGTAGGCACAACTGGGCTAGCGAGGAAATGATGATAGGAATGACACAAAGGCTCAACCGGGCCAAAATGATGGCCTATATCACATTCACGCAATTGACTAACCGTATACCCATGCTTCAAGAATCGCTTGGGGCAAGTTCTTAGCCACCGAGAAAGATAATCCTTTCTCCCGACTCGGGCAATATGAGGCTAACGAATGTCTACACACATCCATATGCTACCATTTGATTCACACTGGATTCACCAATTTTTGAGTGTAGTAAACAATATTTACGCTAATAGAAAAATATAAACTAAAAGCATAAAAAGAAATTGAATCTACACAAATTTCTATGTGAGACATGAGCACTCGACTAGGAGCACTATCGAAGTCAACATTTTACTCCTACTCACATCCTAAGCCAGCACAATGATTTTCCAAATCACACAAAAAGAAATGAGTTCAGCTCAAGACGTGCCAACAGCTAAGTGCACGCTCGAGTGGGTGTAGTGGTGTGCGGTGCAAATGAACATCATAACACAATTAATGCTTGTAGTATGCAAATAAAAGGTGCACGTGAGCGGGTAACAACATGTGGCTCTCCCCCCATACTTAATCTACGCAATACATCATAATGATAGAGCATTGAAAATTAAAATAGAAAGCTGGGGGAGAAGTTACCCAATGCTCAGCAAGTGAGCATACCAGAAGATGCATGAAAATCTGAAGCAAACCTGCCATTCAAAATTTGTAATGAGTACCTGCAGGGGTGAGCTCCACAAAAACAAAAGGAAGCAGAAATGCTAAAACTGAACATAAATTAACGAACTACTCTAACTAGGAAAAAAAAATGCAATAAAAGTGAGATAACTACTGGGGTTATTGTCATCCCAGCACGACTTATTCGGATTTTATACAGTTCTAGCTTATAGGCCTATGAAAAGAAAAGTGGACAGGTAACTGTTCTAATATGCGTGTAGGTAGCGGGTACCTATACGGAGAAAGAACAGTCACGCTTCTACCCAAATATAAATACCTGCTCCTCACAGGTAGAGGGAAAAGAAAGTAAGAAGAGGAGGAGGCCTGGTCCTCACTTATCTCACCAAAACTATCCTTGCCCAGCAAGGTATCATCAACAGGGAGGTGGCAGGAGGAAAAGGCAATGAGTGGAGCTTCCTCTACGGAGGGGGAAACAACCTCCTCACATAAGAGGATGCTCTCATCATTGACTTGGGCAATATGCACCAAATCCTCCTGGGGTACCTGTGAAGACTCAACCTGCACAGAGTCGGATGAAGAGGGGGGATCGAGAAATAAACAAGACGAAGAACATAAATAATCAAAAATCGGGGGAGTGGTCCCGGTCTCACTCCCATCAGGTTGGGTAAGTAAAATAATGTTTGCATTGTCATCAATGCTACAAGGTTCGGCGGGATCAACAGTGGTCATGCCTAAGATTTGGACTTCCTCCACCGGTGCTGAGGAAAACTCCTCTTCACCTAGAAGGTTGTCCTCCTCCAAAGGAGTAGGCGCAATACTAAGATCAACCGCCTCCTCTTGTGACACATCATCGACAATGTCGTCAGAGACGAATGTAGTATGCACAACAGGGGGAAGAATAGTGCTCGGATAAAAGTCGAGCACCGATTCCTAACAAAGAATCGAATCCACTAGGGGTGGTGGATGCACCGGGAGAATAGGCTCAGCAATGTCGGTGCCCAGATCAGACACACATCTGGTGACTGTGTCAACGCCATACCCTTCAAGATGTGAAGGTGGCAAAGACACATAACCGAAAGTTGAAGGTGTGCCGCCAGAGTTAGGATTCGGGACGATCCGGATATCCGGCTCGTCATCCTCATCCAATTGGCGAAGATAAGCAGCACAATCCTTCAGGGCATTATCTGTGCTCTGACAAAACTGGCACTGCTTTGCGGGCTTCTTTGGCACAGCGGGGGCTGAAGCCGAAAAGAAGTATGACGGTAAAGGCTCAGCAGAGTAGCCATAAGACTTACGAGCACCATATGGAGTACCAGACGAAGTCGGTGCTCCATATGCTGGGCAATAAGAATTATGCCTACTATTCTCCGTAGGGCATTCATCACTAGTGTGGGAGGTATCTCTACACCAATGGAAACGAATATTAAGATGTGCCCACATAGTGCGAAGATAAAACGATTCAAAAAGAAAAACACTATTGTGCGAAATACCACACCTAACAATAATTACTAAAGCAACCTAATTAAAACAGGAAAATGGAATAAAAGGAAATAAACAAAAAATGCAATTTACAAATGGAAGGGCTTCTCTCTCAGATTCTCCCTCTCCAAAAAACTCACATGACTGTGTTCCCCGGCAACGGCGCCAAAAACTTGATGGCGCAAATCTTAGCACACCGCTATAGGCGGTAGTAAGACTGCGGAACGAAACGGCAGTGTACCGATCGTTCAAGTAATAAAAAATGGGAATGAATCCCCAAGTATCGATCTCAAAGGACCACAGTAAGGTGGAGTTAACGTTCGAGGAAGGACTTGAGATCGAAGTCCTTGAGTCGGATGGAATGCGGAAATGGGGGATTTGATTTGTGGAAAATAAAAGAAAACAACTTAAACTACTCCTATGCAATGCCGCTATGCAATGCTTCGCTTGGCGGGATGGAGACTAGGCAGGCCTTGAGCGCGCTGCGTCGCAAGGGCGGATGGACGAGTAGGCAAACGGAATCGAACTATGCAGGCCTTGAGCGCGCTGCTTCGTTAAGCGGGATGGATTACATGGGCCGCTAAGCCACGCTTCGCTAGGCGGATGGAAGAGTAGGCATACGGATGAGGGTCGCAAGCACCTCGTCGACAAGCACGCCACTAGCAATTGCTAGTGCGGCACACGAACGTGACGGCGGGATGGAGGTTGGAATGGGGCGCACCTCAAGCAACTCAAACAATAAAATATTTCACATAGACATGAAATGTATAGAAATGCAAATATAATTAAGTGCCACTTCATCATAATATTAGCTCTAGCTACATATACATCAATAAGAGAAGAACAAGGCAAGAAATTGACCGAATCCGAAGGCTCGTTGTAGATTCACGGTTGGAATCGCCGGGTTGTCAATCCGCGTCCAAGCTCGGTCCGCAACTACGTCCGGGGTAGAGAGTGCTGTCACTACTATTCAATGAGCCCGTCTTCTTCGTGTCACGATCCGGTAGAGGTTGCAAACTTCCTCTTGCTTGATGGCGATGGCGGCTAAACCTTCCTTGAAGCTCTAGGATGAAGGAGGAGGCCGAGAGGAAGCTCCGGCGACGATTTGGCGTTGAAAGCTTGCCCGGAGATCCTCCCTAAGGTGGGCGGTGAAGAAGGAGGCGAAACCCTGCAAAAAGGGCGGAAAACGGCGGTGCTGGGCAGAATCGGATGATGGCTCCGACGTAAATCGCGAGCAGCAATATTTATAGGCGCTGGAATAAACAGTGCGCACAGTCATTGGCGCACGACCAGTGGTCGTGCGCGCTGGAATCCTGTCATCGTGCG
The DNA here is from genome assembly GCA_033032865.1 of Dactylorhiza incarnata. NCBI lineage: Eukaryota > Viridiplantae > Streptophyta > Magnoliopsida > Asparagales > Orchidaceae > Dactylorhiza > Dactylorhiza incarnata. The sequence continues at coordinate 3,779,916 of JAWHQI010000067.1, forward strand.
CCTGCCTGGGTGGAGCCTGCAGTATAAGAAATTTATAAAATACCATGTTCGCACGACCAGTGGCGCACGACCGGTGGTCGTGCGCACTATCGTAGGTGGTCGTGCGCACTGGTCGAAACAGAACTCATAAAATTGATGTTAAGTGCGCACGAACAGTGGCGCACGACCGATGGTCGTGCACACTATCGTAGGTGGTCGTGCGCACTGTCCGAGACAGAACTAAAAAAAAAGGGTTAAGTGCACACGATCAGCGGCGCACGACCAGTGGTCGTGCGCAATAGAACCAGCGATCGTGCGCAGTGTTCCTGTACAGAATTGTTCCGGGAACACCTGCACGACTCCTATTCCAGCATACAACACCAATCCAGCCACTGAAGGTGGCACTTAACAATGCATGAAAGCTAATAACGAAGATAAACAAGAAATAACACCAAAACGGGCCTAGAAGTGCACATAGCATGGAATAACAAATATGAGCGAAAACATGCCTAAAATGTAGTGCATAGACTAGAAAATCGGCCCAGATGAGTCCATATATGTGTATATAATTAGGACTCATCACTTGCAGATGCTAATTTGCCCCTATCTTTTTGGGCAGAGGCTATTAACACAGCAAATTATGTTTTGAATAGAAGTTTGATACACAAACTTAAGGGGAAGGTTCCTTATGAATTACTTAAAGGGAAGAAACCTAAAGTTAACTATTTTAGAGCATTTGGCTGTAGATGTTTTGTTCATAATAATGATAAGAAATACCTTAGGAAATTTGAACCAAAATCTGATGAAGGAATTTTCTTAGGTTATTCACTAATCAGCAAAGCATATAGAATTTATAATAAATCTACTTTTAAAATAGAAGAATTTGTGCATGTCTCTTTTGATGAAACTAATATGTTTTACAAGGAGAAGATTTCTTCTACCATAGAAAATCTGCAGGTACCTACATTATGTGAGCAGCTAGATCAATTAACTCTGCATAAAGAAGGAATTCTGGATCATGTACAACAGAATACTGAAGAAAGTGGAGAAGAAAATCACCCAGTTTTTGCTGAAAATTTAGTACAGATAACAGCAGAACATACTCCAACGGCTGAACAAATTCCCCAAGTGGAAATTATTGCTGAACCCACTCCAACTGTTGATCACATCACAGTTAGAGATCACCCAATATCCCAGATTATTGGTGATATTTCAGCAGGTGTGCAAACAAGAAATCAAGTAAATCAGAATATGATGCACACTTGTTTTCTCTCTCAGATTGAACCTCAATCTCTACTAGATACAGAACAAGATCCCAACTGGATCATTGTTATGCAAGAGGAACTCAATCAGTTTGAGACAAACAAAGTATGGGATTTGGTTCCTAGACCAAAAGACCATCCAGTGATTGGCACCAAATGGGTCTACAGGAATAAGCTAGATGCAAATGGAAACATTGTGAGAAACAAAGCTAGACTAGTAGAACAAGGATACTCACAAGAAGAAGGAATAGACTATGATCAAACTTTTGCACCAGTTGCAAGGTTAGAAGCAATCAGAATTTTCCTTGCATTTGCTGCATACAAGAAATTCAAAGTTTATCAAATGGATGTAAAGAGTGCATTTCTGAATGGAGAAATCAAAGAAGAAGTCTATGTGGAACAACCACCAGGTTTCATCTTCCAACTCAATCTTCTTTTGTATTTAAGCTTAAGAAATCTCTGTATGGTCTCAAACAAGCTCCTAGGGCATTGGTATGAGACTTTAACTTGTTTTCTTCTAGAGAATAAATTCTGTAGAGGCATAGTAGACAAAACATTATTTTTCAGGATACATAAAAATCAAACATTGCTAGTTCAAATATATGTAGATGATATCATATTTGGCTCTACTGATTCAAATTTATGCAAAAGATTTTCTAATTTAATGCAATCTAAATTTGAAATGAGTAGTATGGGTGAATTATCATACTTCCTTGTACTTCAAGTGAAGCAAACCCCAAATGGAATCTTCATATCCCAATCTAAGTATGCTAAGGAATTAGTGAAAAGATTTGGTATGTCTGATTCTTCCACCATGAAAACACTCATGCCCTCTAATAGTGTTGTTGATAATGATGAATCAGGGAAACCTGTTAATTCAAAAGTATATAGAGAAATTGTTGTCTCTTTACTTTATTTAATAGCTAGTAGGCCTGATATAATGTTTGCTACATGTATTTGTGCTAGATTCCAAGTTAACCCCAAAGAATTTCACTTAATTTTACTAAAAAGAATTTTGAGATATATAAAGGGTTGACCTAATCTAGGACTTTGGTATCCAACAACAACTAAATTTGAATTAACTGGATTCTCAAATTCAGATTATGCTGGATGCAGAGTAGACAGGAAAAGCACATCAGGAACTTGCCAGTTTCTTGGTGATAGGCTTGTGTCTTGGTTTTGTAAGAAACAATCATCTGTGTCTACTTCAACAGCTGAAGCTGAATACATTGTTGTAGGTAGTTGTTGCTCACAGATATTGTGGATACAATATTAGCTCCTAAACTATGGTGTCAACTTAAATAATTCAATTATATTTTGTGGCAACACTAGTGCAATATCTATAACACAAAATCCAGTTCTCCATAGTGTTGGATCAGTCGGCGCCCTTAGAGGGGGGGTGAATAAGGGTTTTCAAAAACTTAAGATTATATTTAGATAACTTTGAAATATTGCAAGATTAATACAATGAGAAATCAAGTAAAACAATAATGAAAAGACATGCTTTTTTAATATCAAATAATGTTTTACAAAACTTGATTTCTATGACGCTGGAAATCGGAGGCGACTAATAAAAATCCTTTTTCATTTTCTATACCGACTCGTATCCCCACGAATCGGTTGGCTTTAGCCGATCTCTCCCCAGATACGGCCTCAAGCCGCTCTAGCCAATCTATCCCCAGAAAGGCCTCGAGCACCCCCTAGACCTAGCCTAGATCTAGTCGCCAATACGAGGCGAATTTCAGTCCTAAGTCCTACCCCAGACCTAGTCGCCAACACGAGGCGATTTCACTACCGTTTACAAAGAAAGATAAATAAAATAATAAAACTTCCCTTAAGATGAACTTCTGAAGATGGAGGCGAAGATCCGCTGTAGAATCAGCGTTTGTAGAAGCGGACTTCGTTTGGATCCGGCGTGATGTAATCCTCCTTCAGAAATTTGCAGAGCTTCGCTAGGGCTTCAAGTTTCGGCCAAGATGGCCTCTGGAGTTGTAGCACTGCCTCTCTCTCCCTAATGTCTATCTGAAACGAGAGGTGAGGGGTCCTTTATATAGCCCAAGCGCTACCGCCGGCGCTAGCGCTACCGCCGGCGCTAGCCCTGATTAGGCAACGTTTTACGGGGCAGAATCTCCCATCCGCGACAACCTCTTGCTCTATGCCTTATGTGCGTCACGCTACCGCCGGCGCTATCCGCTACCGCCAGGCACTAGAATCCTTCTTAAATTGATTCCGGAATGGCGCTAATCAATGCTATCGCCGGGCGTTATCGCTACCGCCGGCGATAGTGAGCTTGTTCGAATTTTGGCCTCAATTTTGGGGGCAGTCATCATGTGTACTCCTTGAGTCATGTGGACCTAGTAAACCTGCACACTTGAACACACAAGATCAAATACACATAGGATTTGTTATTCTCAAACCTAGGAGATGCGGAAGACCATGTTCCAACAAACTCCCCCTTTTGATAATAACAAATCCATTACTGATAAATCAAAGCATTAATAAATAAGCATGATGAAACTCTACTTGTGTCTGTGTGAGAGATGACTTAGGATAATTATTGATTTTAGCATTTAGAATTGCTCCCCCTAGATATATGCTCCCCCTATGTGAATGCTCCCCTAATATGTATGCTATCAACTTAATCAATCATGTTGGGTTTTTATTTTGATAGCGGATTATATTTTTATCATGTTAGTTTTCCCCCTTTTGCATTTTATCATGTTAGTTCCCCCCCTTTGTTATTAGCAAAAGTGGGTAGGGATGCACCAAAGAAAAGTTGGATAATAAGATAAAGCATGATCGAGCTTTTGAGTGAGAAGGAAATGATAAGGAGTTTTAGAGCCACTTGTTAGAATAATTTTGTATAAATATATCAGAGTTTTTAGTTTGAGCAAAAGTAATGATTTTCCCTTTATATAAGAGTTTTAAGCATAAAAAATAGTGATTTCCAAGTAACCCATCTACCCAGACAATACGTCTACACCCTAGCCCCGTACTAAGTGACAGATGGGCATGAGGAGCTGCAAACATGTTGTAGGTTGGGGTGTTAGTCCCTTATGCAAACACTAGACAAAACTCAACCTAGCACTCTTTCCCCCCAGTGCCTCGCAAGGCCCCACTGGAACCCTCCCCGGTTAAGGACAAGACATGACTAGATAAGGTTATCTAATGTCTACAACCCTATGACCCTGCTATGGTGAGAAATGAAGTCATGGATAACAATTATTGGAAACATTAAGCATTTAAATCTAATGGAAAGTTTCATAGCATATGGATTTTTATTTAGAAATAAAATACTCTTAGCTATATTGAAATTCATGAATGAATCAGAGTTTGAGCATTGCGGAAGAAAAAAGAAACATCATAATACTAAATAAGAGTTTAAGTTCAAAAAGGAGATGTTTTTGAGTTTCAAAATGAACTTTATAAAGATAAGAGTTGAAGCATTTTCGAATAAAGAAACAACATCCTTTTAGCAATTAGAAGTAAGAGGTAAAATTTGATTTGAAATTCAATAATAAGAGGATGTTTTTATAAGCAATATTTTACTTGTTGGACGAGTGTTTAGCATGAAAGTTTTCAGAGAAATAAATCAGAGTTTTTAGCATAAGAAATGATATGCGTGTTGGAACAACCAATATAAATTCTACCAAGCAAGTCTACCATTTGTTTTTAGAAAAATTGAGATTTTAGACTTGATATAAGCATGAAAGCACAAGGTAAAAATTATATGGTGATGATGCGGAAGACTTGTAGAAATACACGAAACATCTTATTTTAATCAAGGATAATCCATAAAAAGATATATGAGTTAATTTCAAATAGAAGATGTTTTATGTAAATCATGTTTCAATGAAAATCTTTTATGGTTGACAAAAAGTAACCAAGCATGAAATAATATTATCATAAAGAGATTACTACACTGTTATTTCAATTCACAGTTTCAAATCATACCAAACATTGTAGAAAACATGCTAGGTTATCTAGTGCATTTCATAAATAAAGATTAGCATAGAATTAGCGTTAGGATCCAATACTCATGAGAAGAAGTGTTATGGAAGATAATGATGTGCACATAAGTGTATTTTTGAGTAGAGTATACGAGTGTTTTAATAAAAAAAATACAAGAGATGTAAAGTAGAAGCACAACAAAACACAAATAATTTTACTTCCACGCACTTTAATGCACAAAAACAATGCGCAACTACCAAGGTGCTTTGCACACACAATGCTCATTAAGACTTATCAGGGTGCAAAGTAGTGCTTGGGGGATCACAGATTTTAATTTTACTGTTAGAGACTAGTGATCCGGTGTACTTAAGAGTAAGTGGTTTTTCTTATTTTGAAAGAAAGATATGGTTTGCACAAGACACTTTACTATTCTTTCCAAGGTGCTCAACCTCACAACGCTTATTAAGACTTATCAGGAGGTTCAAGTAGTGCTTGGTGGAGTTATCTTTGTTATTTATTTTATGATTTTTGTTTTGTACAAAGTTCTCCGAATACACTTGTTTTGCAAATTAAGGAGTGTAGATAAGATACTTGTGCAATTTTAGTTTATTGTACTAATACATAAACATACACAAGCATTCTTAAATTAAACCATATGTAGACAATGCCAAAAAGTGAGTGAATATCTATCATTATCAAACATAAAACATTTCTCATACTTAGAGGCATGCTAAGCTTGATCTACACAACTTTTTCACAATAATTGATGCACATATTAATAGATATATCAGAGCATGATGAAAGCAATGTTCAAAGTAATTTGAAAAGATAAATTATAACATTATAGAAGTTCTAAATAATAGATTACATCATGCTTGATTTTCAATGAAGTTCATACAATATTTTTGATATTTTTAAAGAGTAATTTTTATTTAAAGTTTGAACTCATAAAATTGATCTTGGACTTCCCAAGGACTACCTTATGAGAGGTTCGCCCGGTACTAGGTGATATGATGGGATGATAGCCCAAATCACCCTTTCGCAAGATACAAGTAAAAAGTTAAGTTCAAAAATAACAATTTTTGATAAATTTTTTTGTTTTATATTTTTGTATTTGATTTTTAAGAAAAAATAGACTTTTAAAAAAATAGAAAGCAAAACATATTTTTGTAATTTGGATTTTCTATTTTTGTATTTGATTTTTCAAAAATATAATAATAGCAAAAATGCAGAAATGAATAGTACCCATAGATTAATATATTTTTAGGGATTTTTCAAAATTTTAAAATTACAGAAAAATGAACCTCGACGCTAGCGCCGGCGCTAGCGCTAGCACGGGAAACAGTAAGTGATTTTTTAGGGTTTTGAAAATTTTGATGCTTGAACTTGATTAGGTGTCCCATTAGTAGTTTCATGGTGAATTTGCAGAATTTTTGGAAATGTTTTTTATAGTTAAAAATGAAGAAAATTGCATTTGTAAGCATGTTTTAACATGAAAGATCTAGGACACCTATCTCAAGTCATAACAAACGAGATCTTGCATGAGCTATAAGATAGATTGTCATAATGTATGTGAATTCAAACTTTTCTAGACTTTTTATCAATCTAATGTAGTTTGAAGAATGATAGGAAATGTAAGCACGAGAAGACATGAAAGAACAAATATGCATAATTTTAGTGATTTAGAAAATAATGTTCATGCAAAAGAATATCATGCACATTCATAAGCATTTTAGTCCAATGGAAACAATTTAAAGTCACATAGTTATTTTATCGTTCAATTTTATTTTATTTTACTTCATTATTAATTCATTATGGTAATATGAGATAACTAACATGAATAATATCTATTAGTTGATAATGCTAGAATAATGAGTTTGATTGCAATTGTTATACCGCAAGATTAATTGAGATAATGTTGCATGTATTCAAGAATGTGATTTAATATTTTTACATGGAATGAATTTATGATTTCATTTGATTTATTAATATAAAGTTGATTCTATGGTTTATAATCAAACGAGATACATGCAAGTCATACTTCATTAATACATTCATGTACTTATTATGATCACCAATCAAATGTTAGAACTAAGTGGATCTTTTGTAATGTTTGAATTTAAAGATCTTTTGATATTACATAATTATGATAGTGAAGCATGTATCACAAGTCATATTCAACATTTTTCAGAATATTTTAAAGAAAGATTGTGAGGTGAATAGTGAATATGAAAGAAGTGAGAAGCTATTTTTGGTTAGTTTGAAGAGTTATTGTAAATTTTCTCAAATATAAGGGCAATCATATTCATCACACAAGATAGATAATAATCAACACATTGTGCATTTTAATTTTTTGTTTGCCTAAGCCCTTTATTATTTAAATCCATTTAAAATAATTTCATTAGTCTTGATAATAGTTTCAATATTTAATTAATAATGATAGTTCAAGACATTTAAGGGTAATGGATTTAAAAGGTAAAAATAAAACGGATAAGTAGATTACTAAACAAAATGATATGACTTTTCAAGATAAATAGAGTGATCATAGCATGATAGTTTAAGAAGAAACAAAAGAGAATAAACAAAAAGAAATTTAAGCAAATCATGAAGTAGAATAATGATATTTCATTTTTATTAGGTTTCTACTTCATGCAAATGATGGGATACTAATGAATAAGAGATTTAGGTATCCAAAGAGGATCGGGTGTGACGGTTCCTTTGGGTACCCAAATGCATCGTGTTTGCTTTTGGGGAGATGTGATTGAATGTGCCCTTTTGATTTGAGTTTGTGTTTCATCTTTAACTTTTGGCCGCCATTCAAACATTGGTTTAATATTATTCTTATTTATCAAATTTCCATGATGATTTTCTTTCCTTTGAAGATTATAATTGAAATTATCATTTATAGGCGATTTCACTACCGTTTACAAAGAAAGATAAATAAAATAATAAAACTTCTCTTAAGATGAACTTCTGAAGATGGAGGCGAAGATCCGCTGTAGAATCAGCATTTGTAGAAGCGGACTTCGTTTGGATCCAGTGTGACGTAATCCTCCTTCAGAAATTTGCAGAGCTTCGCTAGGGCTTCAAGTTTCGGCCAAGATGGCCTCTGGAGTTGTAGCACTGCCTCTCTCTCCCTAATGTCTATCTGAAATGAGAGGTGAGGGGTCCTTTATATAGCCTAAGCGCTACCGCCGGCGCTAGCCCGGATTAGGCAACGTTTTACGGGGCAGAATCTCCCATCCGCGGCAACCTCTTGCTCTATGCCTTATGTGCGTCACGCTACCGCTGGCGCTATCCGCTACCGCCAGGCGCTAGCATCCTTCTTAAATTGCTTCCGGAATGGCGCTAATCAACGCTATCGCCGGGCGTTATCGCTACCGCCGGTGATAGTGAGCTTGTTCGAATTTTGGCCTCAATTTTGGGGGCAGTCATCATGTGTACTCCTTGAGTCATGTGGACCTAGTAAACCTGCACACTTGAACACACAAGATCAAATACACATAGGATTTGTTATTCTCAAACCTAGGAGATGCGGAAGACCATGTTCCAACACATAGTAGGACAAAACACATAGAAATTAAGCACCACTTCCTTAGGGATAATGTGGATAAAAACAAAATCTGCCTACAGTTCATCTCTACTGATTTGCAAAGAGCAGATATTTTCACCAAGCCCTTGGATGAAAAGAAACATATCTTCTTTATAAATCAGCTAGGCATGATAGATGGAGATTCAATCTGTTAAAAATTAAGTTTTCTACTTACCCATCTCTTCATTAAACTCAGGTTTTCTGAAGCTTTTTATTTCAGTCTGTCATCATTAATAAAATTTTTATTAGCTGAATATCTACAGAATTGCTTCTCTTTCCAGTTCCCTTTGCACTTGATCTCTATTTTTTGTGCAGGAACAACAACAATATAAAACTTGCATACCTCCCTACCTGCATCAAATGTCCCTTCTTCAAGGGGCCTAGCTTCAGGCCTTTCCTGAAACTAGGCAGGGGGAGAAATTTGTATGAAAAAGCTCCATTTCATGCAGTGTTTTGCTCAGAGGGAGTTGTTCTATAATCTATGCAAGAGAGAAAGTTGAAGAACCTCCAGAACTCAGGGGGAGTTGCTGTTTGAAGAAAAGCTTGATAAAGCTTACAGCAGCTTTGCTGGTTACAGTTTGCTGTTTCAGAAAAGTATTCTGTAATTCAGATGCAGATACAGCTCAGAAAAGGAACTTTTTTTATAGCAAATTCAATATCTACTACATCATAGCTAATCAAAATTATAAAGCTGATCAAAAGTAGAAAGCAGATTGCAGATTCAGATTTCAGAATATATCTATATGCAGATTCAGAACATAGTTTTTGGAATTTAAAAGGAGCAGCATATAAAACATTCAGAAATCAGATAAAGATTCAATTCAGAATTCAGAACAATATAGTTCAGTTCAGATCAGAATTCAGAACAACACAGATCAGACAAAATCAGAATTTCAGAATTCAGAAGCAGCAGAATTCAGAAAAATTAAGGTTCAGATTGTACTTTCATTTCTGTTTTTATTGAAATGTATTTTCAAAACTCAGAGCACTATTCATTTTATATCTGATAAAATGTTTAAATAATATCAGATATATTCATGCTCTGTTGTTTTTGATGTTTTAGCATTTGTTTATTTTCAACTTTTGTCAAATAGTGTCCTAACCCAAATAGGGGGAGATTGTTGGAACAACCCTATTTGTGATTTAGGATAGGATCACTATATGTTAACTAAGGACAAGTTGACCCAAATGTATAGTTTATGGGTCAAGAGTTTAGGAAGAGTTTTGGCTGTTAGAACTAGAAATTTCATTAAGTCTCTGCGTTCGATGAATGGCTAGCTGCGTTCGACGAATAGCTCTCTGCGTTCGACAAACAGACTTATTTCTCAGCGGTCGACGAACCCATCTCAGCGGTCGAAGAATTTGTCTAAGTGCAGCGCTCGACATTTTTACTCCAGCTCAGCGCTCGACGTTCAATGCTCGACGTTTTTATCCAGGCTCAGCGGTTGACGAATCCTTTCGTTCGACGAATTCCAGTCTGCGTTCGACAAATTTTGTGCAGATCAAATATTTCTTATTTAAGCACAGAAATTTCAGCAGAATCATATTTACTTCTTTCTCTGAACTCGGATCGACGAAGGCAACGGCTCTTTCCAATCAAATCAAGTAAGGAGAATATGTTTCCTTTATTAATTAAGTTATAGCCGTTGACTCTTCCAGCAAAAAAGGTCAAATCATAAAGAAGGAAAGAATTTACGGCGTGCAGCTGTACAGTTCCCAGAAATATGCTTTCGGAATAATATATTCCTTAATATAAGGGATTTGCATTTAAAAGCTGTTAGATATTTGAAAAGGCAGAAGATATACAGCAGATTATATACAAGCTTACACGACAGATCAAATATAGCATACTTTACATATTTGTTGTACAGAGATCGACAGAAAAGAAAGAGAGAGAAATACAGGAAGAATAGAAGAATAAAAATATACAGATCTTCATCTTTTTCTTGCTAAGAAACTTCAGAGTACAGATCTTCTTCTGCCTCCTTCTCGAGCAGCAGCAGTTTTCTGAGAATATCTTCAACACCTCCTCTCAGTCATTTGCTGCAAAGAATCAGATCAAAAGAAAGAAGAAAAGCTCAGGAAGAAAGAAGAATATAGAAAACTTATACAGATCTTCTTCTTCCTCAACAGCAGCAACCTCTTCCAACTGAGAACTTAATTTCTTCTCTCAGTCTTTTGCTGCAAACATAGATCTTCATCATAGCAACTATAATATGAAGAAATACTTCTCTCAGATTAATTAGCTACAAGAGGATCAAATTTTTCAAAGAGAAAGCTCCAAAATTTTCAACTGTCGAACATCTTCAATCAGAGAGAGGAGTCTTTCTACAACATCAAATCCACTAGAGTCTTCTATATACATCTTGACAGAGAAGAACATCTTAACCCCTCTCTATCTGATTCTGTACAGGGTTAATACTCCCTTCAAAAGTGTAACCCACTGGTGGCAAGACACCTTATCAAAAAATCCTTGTGTAGTTTTTAAGCACCTTATCAAAAGCTTATCGGTGATTTGGGCACCTGATCAAACTCCCATTGGTGTGTGGACACCTTATCAAAAATCCCTTGGTGTGAGGGCACCTGATCAAAATTCCTGGTGGATTCCTACCAAGGGTGGTAGATGAGTAGACGTACCCAGATTTATTGGGGAACTACTATAGCTCCTTGTGTCCTCTGTGATTGTTTATTTCTTTGTGTTGTGCTGTGTGATTTTATTCATTCTGTTTTTATTTAATCACTCTGCTTACACACATATATATAACACTATTTTTAATTCCGCAAACAAAAATAAGGGAAAAAGTTTTAAACTCTATTCACCCCCCCTCTAGAGTTAACTTAAGATCTAACCTCCACTTTCAAGGGTTCACCCTCCAGCTCGCCTTCACGATGGGGTTGTGGGAGGGGTTCTTCAAAATGAGCCTTAAGAGGAAGGCTCCTCTGTCCTTTGAGGAGTTGATGGAGAGGGCGGCGGAAGAGATAAAGGGTGAGGCGGCTAACCCGGAGTTCACGAAAAGGCTAACAAAGCTCAGTGAGCCAGAGTTTAAGCAGCAAGAGGTTCGGAGAAGGGAGGAGCAGAGGGCCCCGGAGTTAGGGCAGAGGCAGCAGGTAGGAGGCAACTTCCAGAGGGGCCAAGGCCTCATCCGCTCGGGTGGAGGCAGGGTCTGAGATTGTTGCCTACCATGTCTCAGCAGGCTATGGCGATCGGGTGAGGAGGAAGAGGAAGAGGAGCCGGAGCGAGGAGAAGGAATCGTGGCGCGAAGACCGACTGAAGGGAAGTGGCATTGCCATATTGTGACTTCCACCAGGAAGAGGGTCACGCAACGACCACCTGCCCAGAGTTCCTGGAGATGAGAGGGGGCAGAGTGCCAGCGCAGCGGGAGCAGCGGTCGGTGAGGATCGAGGAAGTCCTGCCTCGAGAGGAGGTGGAAGAAAGGTGTGAAGACCGGGCTGATGTGGGAACCCGGGGGGACCAGAGTGATCCATGAGGGCGTGGGGATCAAGGAAACCCACAAGGCGAGCCTCCATGTCATGTACCGTCAGACCGTGGCTTTGACGTCTCAAGCCCCACCCATAACAGAAAAGATCACCTTCTCCCAGAAGGATATGCCGGGTCATGAGGACCCGTTCTACGATGTGTTGGTTATCCAGACTGCCATCGAGAACTTCACCATTTCCCGAATCCTCTGGACAATGGGAGCTCAGTCAACGTCATCTTCAAGAAGGCGTTTGATGAGATGAAGGTGGAGGCCAGAAGGGTGTTGGCCTCAGATGGCTCATTGTTCGGTTTATCGGGGAAGAGAAAGGAGTTGGAAGGAGGAGTATGGCTCCACGTCGTCCTGGGGGGCAGTCCCGTAACTTCCAGTTCGTCATTGTGGATGCGTCGAGCAGCTACAACGCCATCTTTGGGCGACCCCTCATCAGCGCATTCCGGTGCATCCCCTCCACTTTCCACCAATGCCTCAAGCTCAGTGTCAGAGGGATCCAGGTCTGGGTGAGGGGTTACCCCAAGGTAGTGAAGCAGTGCTACGTCACCGCGATCAACACCACCTGGCAAGCCAAGGCGGAAGGGATGGACTGGGAGATGGAGAAGAGTGCAGAAGTGGAGGGGGTTATCGGAGGACACGGGACGGAGGCCCAGGCAGGAGGGGCGGAAGAGCTGTTGGAGGTCCGAGAGAAGAAAAGGGAGAGAAGAGGAGGAGAAGGGGAAACCCTGGCAGAAGGGGCGGAGGAGTTAATAGAAGTTTGGGAAGAAGAGAAGGAAGAAGGAAGGGACGAGGCGGGTGCATGCGGCAAAAAGAAGGAGAGCATTTGGGGGGAGCAATCCCGACTGGAGGCCGTGGATGAGATCGTAGAGTTGGAGTTCACTTCCCTGGCAGAGGTGATAGACAAGGTGAAGATCAGCGGGGAGCTCGACCCCGAGGAGCGAAAGAAGATCCTGGCCTACGTCCAGGAGAACGTGGATGTCTTCACATGGAGCGCGGCGGACATGCCCGGGATCGATGCGGATGTGGCCTACCACCGCCTCAGCCTCGACCCAGGCACCCATCCCATCCGTAAGAAGAAGAGGTCCACCACAGACAAGCTGGAAGGACCCGTCTGGGAGGAGGTGAGCAAGCTCCTCAGGGAAGGTTTTGTATCTGAGATCCAGTACCCAGGCTGGGTCTCTAACGTAGTGATGGTAAAAAAGAGAGATGGTAAGGGGAGGTTGTGTGTAGACTTTTCTTTGCTAAATAAATCATGCCCCATGGATTGTTACCCCCTGCCTCGAATCGATGTACTGGTTGACTCACCCGTCGGTTTCCCTATTGAGTTTTCTAGATGCTTTCTCAGGTTACCATCAGATCCGCATGCACCCTCCCGATGTCAAGGATGTCTCTTTCATCACAGGGGATGTGTTCTACTGCTACAATATGATGCCTTTTGGGCTAAAAAATGTAGGGGCAACATATCAACGGATGATGGATATGGTCTTCCGAGAACAGAAAGGGAGGAACTTAAAAGTGTACGTGGACGATCTCATGATCAATAGCCGGGACCTCAAGTCCCAACTCCAGGACCTCGAAGAGACCTTTGGGACCTTACGAAAGTTCAAGATGAAACTCAACCCCCAGAAGTGTGTCTTCGGGGCGAGCCGAGGAAAATTCTTAGGCCACTTGCCCACTCCGGCAGGGGTGGAGCCTAACCCTAACAAAGTAAGGGCAATCCTGGAGCTAGGATTGCCCAAGAACGCAAAGGAGGTCCAGATCCTCACCGGGAAGCTGGCGGGGCTAAGCAGGTTTCTCTCCCGGGCAGTGGAGAAATGCACGTCATTCTTCAAGGTGCTAAGGGGGAATCAAAAGTTTGAATGGACACCAGAGTGTGAGGGGCTTTCCAAGCTTTGAAGAGGCAGCTAACCCAAGATCCTTTGATCCAGGGACTGAGGCAGGGAGAAGAACTATCCCTATACCGGGGGGTAGGGACCAAGGCGGTGAGTTCTGTGCTGGTGCGGGAAGAAGGGAATAAGCAGCTCCCGATCTACTATGTCAGCCGGGTCCTGAGGAAGGCCGAGCTTCGGTATCCCATCTTAGAAAAGCTGGCCTACGCTCTAGTGGTATCAACCCGGAAGCTTCGGCCTTACTTCTAGGTGCATTCAATCAAGGTGGCGATCGGCCACCCTCTTCGCAACATCATGGAAGGAGTGGAGCACTCAGGAAGGCTGGCTAAGTGGTCGGTAGAGCTAAGCGAATTCGACATCTCGTATGTGCCCAGGTTATCAATAAAGGCTCAGGATGTGGCAGACTTCTTGGCCGACTACGTGATCGAGATGCAGGAAGTCGGGCCACTCCACTCAATAGCTTGGAAGATGTTGGTTGATGGAGCATCAAGGAAGCATTCCTTTGGGGGGGGAGTCATCCTGGTAAGTCCCCAATGGACAAGGATCGAGCAAGCCATCAACATTCACATCCCGATCACCAACAACTAGGCCGAGTACAAGGCGGTGATAGTAGGCCTACGACTAGCTCGGGAGTTGGGTGTGCAAGACATGGGGGTCTCGACGGACTCCATGGTGGTGGCATGCCAGATAAGGGGGGAGTTTGAGGCAAAGGATCCAACCCTCCAATGCTATCTGGAGAAGGTCAGGGGGGTTATCCGATAGTTCAACACCTTCTCGATCCAACACGTGCCGAGAGAGGAAAGTGTCCTGGCTGACCTCCTGGCTAAGTTCGGTCCCCGGGCAGGGGGGACGGTGTCGGAACTCTTCCGACCATCCATCGAGGAAGGGGAACTGATGGAGATAGATCAGCAAGCATCATGGATGGATCCCATCATCACATTCCTAGCATCGGGGAAGTTTCCCTAAGGGGATGTGGACAAGTGATGACTCAGGTACAAATCGGCATATTACTCCCTACATGCAGGTGCACTATACCGGAAGATCCCTTTGGGGCTCCTAGCTTGTTGCGTGTCAGAAGAGGAGATCCCAAGGGTCCTGGAGGAAATACACTAGGGGGAGTGTGGAAGCCACTCGGGGAGCAGGACCTTGGAAGGAAGGATGTTGAGGCAAGGCTACTTCTGGCCCACCCTTAGCAAAGATGCTGCAGAGTTCGCCAAGAAATGCTCTAAGTGCCAGCTATATGCTCCTCTCCAGCTCCTTCCTGCCTAAAGGCTCCGGACCATCACAGCTCCGTGGCCTTTCGCAATATGGGAATTGGATTTTGTAGGTCCCTTCCGCCAGGCGAGCGGCCAGAGAAAATTCCTACTAGTAATGATCAATTACTTCTCCAATTGGCTGGAGGTGAAAGCACTAGCTAAGGTAACTTCATAGGTAGTCCAAAATTTTATATGGGGGGAGATAATCTGTCGGCATGGGCTCGCACTGGCCATCATCACAGACAATGGGCCGCAGTTTGCCAACGACGAGTTCATCAACTTTTGCACCCAGCTAGGCATAGATCTTCGGTTCGTGTCGGTTCACCACCCGAGGAGCAATGGGCAAGTGGAGGCAGCGAACAAGATAATCGTGAATTTGCTGAAAAAGAAGGTCGAGAACCTAAGGGGCAACTGGGTAGAATAGCTACCCTCGGTCCTCTGGGCCTTGAGGACCTGCCCAACACAGCCACAGGGGAGACTCCATTCAAGCTCTCTCACTAGTCCGATGCCATCCCCCCAATAGAGTTCGAGGTAAAGACACCCAGGGTGATCGTCGCGGGCGAAGGAGATGAAGAATGGCTAGTGGAAAATGAAGGGGAGCAAAGGCTATCTTTGGACCTGGTGGAAGAGCTCTGGGACCTAGCTACCATCCAACAGGAGGAGGTCAAACGACAGATGGCTCGGTACTTCAACAAACATATCCGAGTAAAGCAATTCAGGAAAGGGGATTTAGTCTTGAAAAAGGTTGATGCGGCGGGGAGAGGGGCCACAGTGGGAAAGCTCGACCCTAACTGGGAGGGGCCTTACATTGTAGGTGAAGTGCTAAAGTCGGGAGGGTACCACCTCCAGGATGTGGAAGGGGTACCTCTCGGCCGAGCTCGGAGCAGGGATGACTTAAAGCATTTCTATCTCTGAACTTTTTGTGTTAACTTATTACATGATTGATTCATTACTATGTTAATTTCAATATCTCTTTTTTCTAATCATGGGCCCTCAAGATGTGTATGAGCTGGAATGCCCCAGATCAATTCCACTATCGGGCTCTCATTAGACGGTGGGTCAGGTTGATCTCTGGAGAGGCTGTCTATGGAAAGTTTGAGCTGGAATGCCCCAGATCGATTCCGATGCCGGGCTCTCATTAGATGGTGGGTCAGGTTGATCTCTGGAGAGGATGGAATGGAAAGTATGTGAAAGTGCACAGTTAACCTCACTAGAATTCTCTAGAGGGGGGGGGGGGGGTGAATAGAGATTTAAAATATTTTTGTGCAAAGTTAATAATTATATATATATGGGTGTAGTGATCACAGATTAGAGCTTCCCACACACCAACAAGAATTAAACAAGTAAAGAAAATAAATGCAAGAGGAAAAATCATAGCACAACACAAAGAAATATAGTGGTTCCCCAAACTTTGGGTAGTCCACTCTTCTACCCCCTTGGTAGGAAATTCACTATCTTGCACTGAGTCTTTTGATAAGGAGACTCTTAGAACCACCCTGAGTCTTTTGATAAGGAGACTCTTAGAACCAACTGAGTCTTTTGAAAAGGAGACTCTTAGAACCAGTACAACTGAATTTTTTGAAGAGAGATTCAAAAAAAAACTCTTTTACAATATTTGAAAGTGAAAATAAGATAAAGAAGAAAGAGAGATAATAAAAAGACAAGAAGGAATCTTCTTCCTCGCAAGAAGATTGGAAGCACAAGAAGTAGTGACTGAAATCTCTCTTCTATAGTGAGAAGGAGATTGTAGGCCTTTTCTCTCTTTTGTGAGAGCTATCAGAGTATGCAGCAGTATGGCTTCAGAGTGAGAAGGAGAAGGAAGCTTGATCTTTGCTGCAGCACTATCTCTCAATTTTCTCTTTTCACTTGGGAGCTCTTCCTCTTTTTCAAATGTAAAAATGGTGGATCACTTGTCACTTGCTCTCTGCCGACCACCTTGTTATTTATAGCTCTGTTCACTAAAATAACACTACAGGAGAGTAATCAATTAGCAGGCAGAGTATTAGAAAGAAGGAGAAATTTCCATAACTATTATATCCATAGAAGGAAAGTATTCATTCTGATTTCAAATAGTGTCCATAATGGATTTAATCAAATTAGCCAAGAATTCATTAGAGGAAAAGAATAATTCAGAACGGCTATAAAGAATAATTTGATTCCATATAAATCAGATCTATGAAAGAAGGAAAGAGATCTGGCGATTTTTGAATTAAACATAGAAATCGACGTGCGTCGATTACTATTCGACGTAAGCGTCGAATTCGTCCTGGCAGAACGTCGAGAGGAGAATAAGGAAGGTGCGTCGACTAAGGTGCGTCGACTTCTCAAGTTACGTCGACTTCTCAAGTTACGTCGACTAGAAGTCAGAGCTACGTCGACATAGGATACGTCGAATTCTACTTTGAGCTACTTCGACTCATTCTAATAGAAACGTCGACTTTATTTCGACGTTGCGTCGAATACTATTCGACGCATATTTACTTATCCTAATTTTTTATCTTTAGAATTTATATTTTACTCATTTCTAGGGGTTAAGAGAAATCATTTTCCCAATAATCTCCCCCTATTTGTCTTAACCCTATTTAGAGGGAAATTGTACTAGCGTCACAGCATTTGTAAAGAAAAGAAATATATTAAACAGTCAGAAGAGAAATTAGAATAAGAAAGCATATGACAAGCATTTGTCTTTCACAAGAATTAAACCAGAAACTTCTTTCTGTACATGAAGTTGACAAAAGCAGAATAAAGTTTCCTAGATAAGTTTTCAATAACATCAAAAATGTAGCCCCTGGCTCTATTAGGACGTTCCTGGACATTCCTGATGATTGTATGCAGTTTCTCCAAGAGTTTATCACCATTAGGGATAGTGTCATTTATGGAGTAGCCTTTGCTGATGATGATTGCTGTCTTATCATCAATCATCTCAATTGTAATGTTTTGTGTTTTCTGTTGAGTAGGCTTGAGCTCAGGTGGTCCCTTGCTATCAACCTTGGGCCTGTACTTTGTTTTCTTTTCTGATTCCTGTTTCTCAGGAATTTTAGTCATCTTTCCTTTCCCTTTCCAGGGTTTGTCAAGCCATTTGACTAACTTTGCAGGTCCTGTAGGCTTCTTATAGGGAATGTAGGTATCTTCAGCACACCCTACACCCCTCTTGTGCTTTTGACCTTTCTCTAGGATGACCCCTGCCTGAGGGTTATTCTTTTTATAGGCTTCAATATCAAACAACTTCATTAGAATTTTGATAGAAGATTCAGCAAGAATTTGTTCCTTGGTCATTCCCCTGTTGATCTTTTCCATCCAGGCATTCCTTTTATCTTCCACTTCTTTCCTAGCTGCTTCATATTCATACAACTCTCTTTCCCTTATCTCTTCATGCCTCTTTTCCATGTCAGGGTCATGGTACTCCTTCACAGGGCTGTTAGGAGTAATAATAGGCATCTTTTCAAATCTTTTTATTTCCTCACTTGCTTTTCTATATTTCTTTTCTTTTGCATACTCTTTCCTTTCTTCTTTGGAGAAGTTTTGCCAATAGGGAATGGCTTCTCTTTTCCTTTTCATTTGTCCTTCTGGACTTTGCCTAGGTAGGATCTGTTTAGTGAGTTTTGCTATTGGAGGAGGTAGAGGTAGCAGTGGAGGTAGAGAAGAAGGTTGAGGTGGAGGTAGAGGTAGCAGAGGAGAAGGAGTTTTCTCTTTAGGTGGAGAAGGGATTTGTTCAAGAGGGGGGTGAATTTCTGAAGGGATGTGCTCAAGTAAAGGTGTCTTCAGTTTAATGTAACTGGCAGAGAAGCCAGGAGAGTGATGCTGAGTTTCTTCCTCACATGGGATTGCTTCAATCCACACTTGTCCTCTCCAGTCATCAGAGTAGGCTGCTTCTTCCTCCCCCTAGATTTCTGTGTTCTTTACCACAGCAATCTCCCCCTGGGTATGTGGGGCATCTATTCTGAATGCTGAATCCACAGCATGCTCTCCTTCAGTATGGTATGAGGAGGTCTCTTCAAAATTTTTGTTGAAGGTGTAGTTAGAGTGATTGGAGAAGATTGGAGCCTATTGTAAGAAGAGAAGTTGGAGTAATACTTTAGAGATAGATAATATTTAGAGTTGAAGAGGAAATTAACCCTGAGCTTTTAAGAGAGATAGATAACCTGACAAGGGGGGTTTCTGGAGCAACTCTCCCCCTAGTTTATATCCTGCATAAAGGATTTAAACCTTTCTGGCGACAGAGGCCGTTCTTGAATGAGAGCATTAAGCTCATGAAAAGAAGAAGAGAGGGTTGCCAATTTGCCTGCACAGGTGTTGATCATGGCAGCACATTTGTTGGCGAAGTGATTCAGGAGATTCTGGAAATCATTTACTAGGTGTTCGAGAGCATCGTTCATCGTTTTGATGAGAGCCGATTGATCAGGAGTTGGTGCCATTATTGCAGAGAGAGAGAGAGGTAGAAGACGAAGTTTTGGCGGGTTTTAGGAGAGTGTATGTTATGAAATAAGAGGTATTATTTAAAGGAGGTGAAACGTCGAGAAAGGAAACAGAAATCAAGGTATATTAGGTAATCCAATCGTCAAAAGAGGAAGTAAGGATTTGATTCTAATTGTAACCAGATGTCGACGTTACGTCGAATTGATGTCGACATATGCGTCGATATAAAGTCGACGCTCCATGGAGATTTGTCCACTTAGTGTTCTATCGACGTGTTCATAACCCTGCGTCGATAACAATTCGACGGTGCGTCGATAAGTTATCGATGTGACTTTGCCGGGAAGAAATCAACGTCAGCGTTGAGTTCTTCTCGACGGTGCGTCGATATGTATTCGACGCATCTTCAAATACTCTCTTACATTTCCTGATTTCTTTTAGATTTCCCAACAATGGTGGTTACAGACTACCATCAAGAATTCCTAAGGTGTTGATGAAATAATTATACTTAGTTTCATCTAAGGGTTTTGTGAAGATGTCTGCTCTTTGATTGTTTGTGGGAATATATTCTAAGGTTATCTTACCCTTTTCAACATTGTCTCTGAGAAAGTGATGTCTGATCTCTATATGTTTGGTCCTACTATGAAGGACTGGGTTAGATGCTATAGATATAGCACTAGAGCTATCACAATAGATTTTAAGAGTTATTAACCTCCAATTTGTAGTCAAGAAGTTGATTTTGCATCCATAGTATTTGTGAACAACAGCTCCCTGCAGCTATATATTCAGCTTCAGCTGTTGAGGTTGAGACTGAAGTTTGTTTCTTACTGAACCATGAGATTAATCTGTCACCTAGGAATTGGCAAGTGTCAGATGTGATTTTTCTATCAACCCTACATCCAGCATAATCTGCATCTAAAAAACCTATTAATTCAAAGTTGGTTTCTGCTGAGTACCATAGACCTAGTTCAGGGGTTCCCTTTAAGTATCTAAGAATCCTTTTTACAGAGGTGAGATGGGATTCCTTAGGATCAACCTGAAATCTAGCACATATGCAAGTGTCAAACATAATGTCAAGTCTGCTAGCTGTTAGATATAGAAGGGATCCTATAATGGCCCTATATGTCTTTTGATCTACTGATTTTCCTTTATCATCTTTTTCTATAATGGCATTGGTTGCCATGGGTGTTTTCATGGTAGATGTTGATTCCATACCAAACTTTTTGATTAGCTCTTTAGTATATTTGGATTGTGAGATGAAGATTCCCTCACTACTTTGTTTTACTTGTAATCCTAAGAAATATGAGAGTTCTCCCATACTACTCATTTCAAATTTAGATTGCATTAGATTGGCAAATCTTTTACACAGTTTAGGATGAGTTGAGCTAAAGATGATGTCATCTACATATATTTGAACAAGGAGGAGTTGGTTTTTATGGGTTCTAGTAAAGAGTGCCTTGTCTACTTTTCCTCTTTCAAAGGAATTTTCTAAAAGGAAGTTAGAGAGAGTTTTATACCAAGCTCTAGGTGCTTGCTTAAGACCATATAGTGCTTTGTTAAGTCTATAAACAAAGTTAGGAGAGGAGGGATTTACAGAACCTGGTGGTTGCTCCACATATACCTCTTCTTGAAGGTCACCATTCAGAAAAGCACTCTTGACATCCATTTGGTAGACTTTCATCTTCATGAAGGCTGCATAGGCAAGAAAGAGCCTGATTGCCTCCAATCTGGCTACTGGAGCAAAGGTCTGGTTGTAGTCTATCCCTTCTTCTTGTCTATATCCTCGTGCTACAAGTCTTGCCTTGTTCCTGACAATTACTCCAATGGAATCTAGTTTGTTCCTGTATACCCATTTTGTACTAATCACAGGGTAGTTTCTTGGTCTTTCAACTAGGTTCCACACTTTGTTTCTCTCAAATTGGCCAAGTTCTTCTTGCATGGCCATAATCCAGTGAGGATCACAATTTGCTTCCTCAAACTTCTTTGGTTCAACTTGTGATAGGAAGCATTGGAGCATCATCCCATTGGAGATCTGGTGTCTTGTTCTTACTCCTGTATTAGGGTCTCCAATTACTTGAGTTTGTGGATGATCTTTCAAATTGACCCTTGTCCTGCCTGGACTTGTCAGATGTTCTTCTTCCTCATTGGTGATAGGATCATTGTCCACCTGGCCTTCCTGAATCATGTTCTCTTGTGGGAGTTGGTTTTGAATGCTCTTTTCTGAATCTTCTTCATGTTCTTGTTCATATTCCTCACTTGATTCCTCTATCTGGTTTTCTTCTCCATTATCTATGTTCTCTAGAACTAGTTGCTCAAACTGTGTTTCAATGCTGCTGCTTTCCTGTGGAAAAGAGCTGGTGGGAGTTCCCTCCCCCTTAAACAGCATGTTAGTTTCATCAAATATAATGTGCATAGACTCTTCAATTTTAAGAGTTCTCTTGTTATAGCACCTATAGGCCTTACTAGATGCTCAGTATCCCAGAAATATTCCATCATCAGATTTCTTGTCAAACTTGGCAAGATGATCTTTTCCATTATTTAGAATAAAACAAGCACATCCAAAGATCTTAAAATATTTAACTATGGGTGTTTTTCCTTTCAGGAGCTCATATGGAGTTTTTGATTTAGTTTTGTGTATTAGGCTTCTATTTAGAACATAGTTGGCAGTGTTGACTACTTCAGCCCAGAAAGTTTTTGGTAAACCTGATTCTGCAAGTAAGGTCCTTCCTGATTCAATTAAAGTCCTATTCTTTCTTTCAGCAACTCCATTTTGCTGAGGGTTCTAGGGGCTGAAAAACTTTGTTTGATACATATATCTTCACAGAAACTACTCATGATCTGATTTTCAAATTCAGTCCCATGATCACTTCTGATTATGGAAACCTGACTATTGAGTTCAGATTGAATTTGTTTTATGAATCTTGAGAGAGTCTTGTGGGTTTCAGACTTAGCCCTTAGAAAGAATACCCAGCTGAATCTAGAATAGTCATCCACAATTACTAGGGTATAGGATTTTCCACCTAAGCTCTGAGTGGATATTGGACCAAAGAGATCCATGTGCAGTAAGTAAAGGACCCTGGGAGAGTCATCCTTACCAATTGGTTTGAAGGATGATTTGGTTTGTTTTCCTAGTTGGCAAAGTCTGCATGGAGAATCCTTAGAGTACCTATCCTTTGGTAAGCCTCTAACTAGGTTATTCTTTTCTAGTTTACTAATGGTTTTGTAGTTTAGATGACCTAGTCTCCTATGCCATAATTCACTTTTATCAATAATATTGTTGAATAAACAGACTTCTGTAAGTGAGGAGCTAAAGTTCACTACATATACTTTTCCTTTTCTAATTCCATTGAGTACTGTGGCACCAGTCTTGATATCAATAATATGACAGAATAGTGTGGTGAATTTTACCTCATACTTACCATTTTCACATATCTGACTTATACTTATCAGATTGTGCTTCAGTACTTTAACTACTGCCACATTCTTGAAGGTGACTTTCCCTTCTTTGAAGTCTCCAAGGCCCCTGGTTTGGCCACAGCTAGAGTCTCCAAAGGTCACTGATGGTCCAAGTCTATCCTCAAAGTTGATCAATAAATTTTTGCATCCTGTCATGTGCATGGAGCATCCACTGTCCAAGTACCACACCAGCCTGGAGATGTGATACATCTGCACATAAAGTTTTACACATTTAGTTTGGACCCTGCTGAGCTGGGGTCCCTTCCTCCCATCAGTGAAAGATTTAATGAAAGAATAAGTAGGTTTTTCTGAATATCCTTCCTCCTTTAGGGGTATTGGTTTATCATACCAATTTTCTTTGGTGATGTTACAGAAATAGTGGTCATAGTAAAAGGAAATGGATTGAGAGAGCTGTTTGGAAGAGGAGAAATTTCTGTCTGATTGGTTGCGTCGATATATATTCGACGTAGGTTTATGGTTGCGTCGATATGAAGTCGACGCTTTCTCCATTCTGCGTTTATTTTCAGTTGAAGCATGAGAGAGGTTGCGTCGGGTAGGAGTCGACGCACTTTGGTGCAAGCGTCGATTAGAAATCGACGTGCGTTGATAAGAATTCGACGCATGTTTAACTCTTTTCTGAGGATATTTTCGTAGGATTCCTTCATATGTAATGGGATTAGTTTTATTAAAGACAATGGTTGTTTCTGGATTTTCCTGTGATCTTTCTCCTGTCAAATGACCTTCCCTAATGAAGTGAATGGGATGTCTCCAAACAGATTTTCTAGGTGATTGAGTTTTGGTTCTAAGTTAGTATTATCTTCTAGTTGTCTAAGTCTTTCAGTAAGATTTCTAGAGATGTTTTTGAGCTTCTGACTTCTCCCATTTAGAGAGTCTTCAAAGACCTTTGCCTTTGCTAGCTCATTTTTCAGTGTTAGATTTTCTGTATAGATTTTGTCTAATTCCTTTAGGCTAAGCTCATAGTTATTATACTGTGTATTTACTTGTTTGAGATTGTTTAATTCATTTCTTAGTTCTTTAATTTCTTTTTCAGATTTGATTAGATTTAAACAGAATTCTTTGAAATTGTTTTTGAAATCAGTGGAAGAGAAATCTATATCATCAAGTATATTTACCATAGATGTACCATTAGGCTTCTCAGTGGCCATCAAACAGGTTTCCTCCAGCTTGGCCTCTTCTTGATCATTGTCAGATGAGGTGCTTTCTTCAGATTCTGAATCACTCCATGATTGAGCAATGAGACCTTTCTCTTTCTTCTTTTTCTTCTGTAGATCTGTTCTTTTCAGATCTTTCTTTTTGCTGATCTCCTTAGGACATTCAGGTGCAATATGTCCAGGTTTCCTGCAAGAGTAACATACAATCTCTTTAGTAGGTGTTTTATTATACCTGGTTTTTGAGTCTCTTCCTCTGGATCCTTCTGTTTTGATCCATTTCTTGAACCTTCTGGCCAGTAGGCTGATCAGCTCCTCATCACTTGTAGAGGGTTCACCTTCAATAGCCTTCAATGCAATACTCTTTTCTTTTGAGAGTGAAGGAGCCTTTTCTTTCTCTTCTTTCTCAGCTCTTGTTTTCAACAGATGTTTATAAGATTTTAATTTGACCAACAGGACATCTGTTGAGATTTCTCTTTGACTTCTGGAGTCTCTAATTGGCCAGATTCTTGAATCCCAAGAGCTAGGGAAGCAAGTTAGCAGTTTTTCATTTATCTCAGTGAGAGATATGTCATTTTCAAGTGTTCTCAACTCATTCACTATGAGGCTGAATCTGGCACACATGTTAGCAACACTTTCACCTTCTTTCTTCTGAAAGTTTTCATATTGAGAGATGAGTAGTGCCTTTCTATCCTTTTTCTCATCAGCACTTCCCTCTACCATTTTGGTGAGAGCTCCCCATACTTCCTTAGATGACTCACAATCAACAATCTTTTGGAAGATTTCATCTGAGAGGGTTGAGACTAGGATATTCATATCCTTGGGCATTCTTTTCTTCCTCTGTCGACTCAGCTTTTGGAGCAAGTGTTTCAGTCACTTTTCCACTTCAGTCCTTTCTGAATGGCTTGAGGGGACCTGTCGAGATAACATTAAACAATTCATCATCAATAGAGTTTAAATAAATTCTAATTCTTGTTTTCCAAAGTGCAAACTTTTCAAGGTTGCAAATTGGTGGTCTGGTGGAAGCATAATCTTTGATTTGTGCCATGTGAAAAATAATTGTTAGAAATATATATATATATATAAATAAGAGGTAGGATCTATTTGATCAAGCAGTAAACCTTTTTAGATCAACCTAGCTCTGATACCAATTGAAAGTGCACAGTTAACCTCACTAGAATTCTCTAGAGGGGGGTGAATAGAGATTTAAAATATTTTTGTGCAAAGTTAATAATTATATATAAATATGGGTGCAGTGATCACAGATTAGAGCTTCCTACACACCAACAAGAATTAAACAGGTAAAGAAAATAAATGCAAGAGGAAAAATCACAGCACAACACAAAGAAATATAGTGGTTCCCCAAACTTTGGGTAGTCCACTCTTCTACCCCCTTGGTAGGAAATTCACTATCTTGCACTGAGTCTTTTGATAAGGAGACTCTTAGAACCACCCTGAGTCTTTTGATAAGGAGACTCTTAGAACCAACTGAGTCTTTTGAAAAGGAGACTCTTAGAACCAGTACAACTGAATTTTTTGAAGAGAGATTAAAAAAAACTCTTTTACAATATTTGAAAGTGAAAATAAGATAAAGAAGAAAGAGAGATAATAAAAAGACAAGAAGGAATCTTCTACCTAGCAAGAAGATTGGAAGCACAAGAAGTAGTGAATGAAATCTCTCTTCTATAGTGAGAAGGAGATTGTAGGCCTTTTCTCTCTTTTGTGAGAGCTATCAGAGTATGCAGCAATATGGCTTCAGAGTGAGAAGGAGAAGGAAGCTTGATCTTTGCTGCAGCACTATCTCTCAATTTTCTCTTTTCACTTGGGAGCTCTTCCTCTTTTTCAAATGTAAAAATGGTGGATCACTTGTCACTTGCTCTCTGCCGACCACCTTGTTATTTATAGCTCTGTTCATTAAAATAACACTATAGGAGAGTAATCAATTAGCAGGCAGAGTATTAGAAAGAAGGAGAAATTTCCATAACTATTATATCCATAGAAGGAAAGTATTCATTCTGATTTCAAATAGTGTCCATAATGGATTTAATCAAATTAGCCAAGAATTCATTAGAGGAAAGAATAATTCAGAACGGCTATAAAGAATAATTTGATTCCATATAAATCAGATCTATGAAAGAAGGAAAGAGATCTGGCGATTTTTGAATTAAACATAGAAATCGACGTGCGTCGATTACTATTCGACGTAAGCGTCGAATTCGTCCTGGCATAACGTCGAGAGGAGAATAAGGAAGGTGCGTCGACTTCTCAAGTTACGTCGACTAGAAGTCAGAGCTACGTCGACATAAGATACGTCGAATTCTACTTTGAGCTACTTCGACTCATTCTGATAGAAACGTCGACTTTATTTCGACGTAGCGTCGAATACTATTCGACGCATATTTACTTATCCTAATTTTTTATCTTTAGAATTTATATTTTACTCATTTATAGGGGTTAAGAGAAATCATTTTCCCAACAGTATGAGTTGGAATTCCCCAGATCGATTCCGCTGTCGGGCTCTCATTATACGGTGGGTCAGGTTGATCTTTATAGAGACTGGCTAGGGAAAGTATGAGATGGAATTCCCCAGATCAATTTTGCTTCCGGGCTCTCATTAGACGGTGTGTCAGGTTGATCTCTAGAGAGGCTGGATATGGAAAGTATGAGCTGGAGTGCCCCAGATCGATTCTGCTATCGGGCTCTCATTATACGGTGGGACAGGTTGATCTCCGGAGAGGCTGGCTAGGGAGAGTATAAGCTGGAATGCCCCAGATCGATTCTGCTGACGGGTTCTCATTAGACGGTGGGTCAGGTTGATCTCTGGAGAGGTTGGCTAGGTAAAAGTGGTATTGGTCCCAATGTAACAAGCTCTCACAAAGACGATGTAGTCAGGCTCTCACCCAGCTGGCAGGACAGCAGACTCACTCAGTGGCAGGAAGTTAAGAAAAACATGAGAGAAAATCTTAAGGGATAAGTGGGCGAGTGGTCTCGGTAGAAGAAGCAGTCGCCCAGGAAGGCACTCGTTTGGCAGTAAGGTGAGTGGTCTCGGCAAAGTAGGTTTTCGCTCAGTAACTGTGCCCAAGGTCGCTCCTCATCCAAAAGGAGAATGTAGGCCTCGCTCGGGGTGAGTTACGCTCTCGGCAAGGTTGCGCTCTCGGCGATATTATTGTAGCCACCTAAGTCCTAAGAAATCGGCAAACGCACACCCTGGGCAAGGGGGCGAGTGCCAGTAGATAGTTAATAAAAACACATCACTCGCTGGAGCGCGAGTGATGGTGGGCGGGTAGGTGCAAGCTATTAATGAGTGCATGTCAACCGGCAAAAGCAAGCGAAAGTGCGCGAATGTGAAAACAGATAATGAACCCATTGTGGGCCAGAGTATACGAGGTTAGCGAATGATAGCAAGAAAAAATAGAAGGGCTCAGTTAAATAGACAAACCATTTTCATTTCATTCTCAAAATGTGTTTACAAAAAGGGGGTCTCTCCCCGTACCTGTTCTAATCAAAAATGCGGAAAAGGCAAAAAGAAAGACTTCAGGGCGGGTCGTCGGGCTTCTCACTGGAGGAGTCGCTGACTTCGTGGGGGGGAGAGATGGCATCTTCTTCTCGCTGAAGATCCTCCTCCCCTTCCGGTACTGGTATAGGATCGAAGACTTCGGGTAGAAGATCGCGAGCGCTGAGCCTCTTTTTCCCTTCATTTAGTAGCCCGACCTCCCTCAGCCTCTCGATTGCATGCCTCGCCGCTCCTTAAGCCGTCTCCTGCATCATCACCTCGATCTCGTAATTGGTGTATCGATGCCAAGTGTGCGGCTCTCCGGGAGGCGGTGAGACGGCGGCCTCTCGCAGACGCTTAACCTCAGACTGCAACTCTCTATTCCGCGCATCCGACTGATCCGCTCGCGCTTTTAAGATGTCTATGTTCGCAGAGTTCTGCGAGAAGGAAGAAATGGGAAATGTTAGCTGGGGGTAATAAGGTGAAAAGGAAAGGCGCGAGAGCGCGAGTATTGTCAGTATGACTTACGACACGAATAGGACGCTCAGCGAGAAGTTTCTGGGCGGCACCAGTTGCTCTGACAGGGTCTGGGCCTCCGCAGAAGCCTTAGATCGCGTCTTCTCCACCTTCACCATGTTCCGCGCAAGAGTGATACTGCGGCGTGAAGACATATGCGCCAGCTCCAGCGCGTGCGGCTTCTTGCGCGAAGGTCCGGGTGGACTCAACATTATAGACAACAGCGTCCTCCCGACCATAAAGCGCGAAGGCGAGGGTATACGCCTCGCCACTGGTGGTGTCCCACTCCTGCCAGGAGGGTAGGAGCGAGGAGATGGAGATCCCGTTGTCCGTATCATCCCAAAGCACTAGGGGTTCGCCCGTCTCATCCAAATACCTCTCGCCCAGGCCAAAGTTGTGATGCCCGTTTGGAGAAGGTCTCGCAGAAGTTCCAGCTGGCGCGGTAGAGGTCCCAACTGGTGTGATGGAGGCCCCAACAATCATTTTTGCGAGGGTACCCACCGTCTCGCCCACGGTCGGGACACCCGCCTATGGGGTCTCGATGACCACCCTCTTGCCCTTAGAGGCGGAGGACTTGGACCGCTTAGAAGAAGAAGAAGCGTCAGGGGCCACGTCAGGCTTCCGCTTGTGGCCGCTAGACTTGGGGGGAGGAGGATCCGTGCAGCAGGCCTCGATGACAGATTTCGTGAGATCCAAGGTCTCGTCGGGGACTTCCACGACGCCATGCGAAGGATGGAGAGGGAGATCTCGCAGACCTGTATTTTGAGGGTTAAGAAAAGGATAAGCAGAAAGGGTAAGCAGAAGGTAAAGCAAGATCGGTTGACCTTACCCTCTCTCGCCAGGATCGGAGGAAGCGAATCGAAGTGCTTTCGCAAGTAGACGACATCCATGTCGTGCTCCTAGATGTACGCGTGGAGCTTGGACTCGTACCCTCCCAGCGACAGCGGCCGGTAGGTCGACTCGTCCTCTTGCACGGGCGCGAGAGGGACGTTGCCGAATTTCCCAGTGACGAAGATAAATCACCAGACCCAGTCGTGGTTCTTATTTACTGTGCCAGTGACTTTTTTGGGGGGTCTTCCCGGAGAAGAAGGCCCCCCCGCTTTTCGCTCGGAAATTGAAGAGTTTGCGAAAGACGGAGAGAGAGAACTCTATCCCCTCCTCAAGCAGATAAAATGCGAATGCCACCATCATGGTAATTGAGTTGGGGTTGAGCTGCGCAGGGATGACCCCGAAGTAGCGCAGGGTCTGGCGCATCTCGGGCCAAAGGGGGAGGCATAATCCCACCTCGAAGTGTTCGAGGGGGATGGCGAGAGTCTCTGACGAGAATTGGTTAATGCGGTCGCGGTTCCCCAGGCGGAGCGCAATGAACTCGGGCGGAGCGTAGTCAGCGATCGCCGCGATAAACTCATCTTACGATAGATCACAGGTCTCGAAGTCATGGTTGGCGAAAAGCTGAGCGCACTTTTTTATACCATCATCATCTTTTGGCATTGTAAAGTTGGGAAGGGGGAAGATCTCGCAAATGTTCTAGAGAGAAGGACGAGTGCCGGTGCAAGAGCAAGAGAAGAGAGAGATGAAAGCGCAATAAAGGCGTTATGTAAGCCATATATTTATAGAAAATGCTGGAGAATTACGAAATTCTCTAGGCCCAGGGTGTGGATAGCGATCGCGCTACCCTAGCACCTTGGAAGGCGAGTTAGCCCACAGACACTCCAAGACGCCGATGGGAGGTGAGTGTTGCGCGCGAGACTCTTCAAGAGAAAGTAAGTTAAAATGAATCGAAAGTAAAAGCATCCGCGAGACAGTATTCGACAGAATTATAGAAGTCACAAAATATACAACATTCAAACAGGGAAATAGTTTGCGAGACGCAGTAGGTCTCGACTTGTTCGGTGCATAAAAGAGAAGAAAAGAAATAACAGGGGTGCGGGAGGATACATGGGGCGAGATCCGGTAGGATTAGTCCTGTACCCACTGCCATCGACCCCGGCCTCGCCTCCCTGACCTCGCAGGCACTCGTGGGTAGTAGTACGCACTCATCGCCATGAGCTCTTGACTGACCAAGCGCATCTGGTCTCTCACCTGCCCGATGTGCCTCTCGGGAGAGGTCTCCTCGCACACACCTCCCCGACGTTCCATCTCGCCGACGAGGTGCTGGTAGTCTCGCTCGAGAACGCTCACCCTCTGCTCGAAGGTGGCCCATTGCGCGTCGATCTGGCTGGCATGGTCCTGCAGTATCCAGGTGATCTTGCCTAGAGCTTCCGCCGTTCGCGCCTTCATCGTCTCAGGGTCGCCATGATCTCCCAAGAAATCTAAAAGACCTTCAGGAGAGGGCGGGGGCAAAAACATTCCTTCCTCCTCAAACTGGGGGTCCATCGGCGAGGCCTCTCGGTATTCTACGAGAGCGAGCTTTGAGTGAGTTTCAGTCGGTAGTCTCAGAATACATAGTCACAACGAGTGGGATAACTAACCTGGCATGGGTTCCTCATCCGGGCACCGGTGGTGGGATGTGGACTGCCCCGCGAATGGCTGGCCGGGGGGATGTAGAGATTTTCCCTTCTGTGGGCGGGAAGGTTTCAGGTTAGCAGTTGACGTGGCATCTTTACCAACATCCAGGGGGTTACACACTGAGACCTTATCGGTTGGGCGCTCCTCTTGCATCACGATGAAGGCTATTGTCTCCAGAGATGGGGAGGCGCGTGGGGTTGGAGGAGGATCTCGCGGCATTGGGTGTTGCAGTGTTGGTTCCCGCGGAGAAGGAGGAATCCCCGTGGTCCTGAAAATGGAAGCTGAGAGTGGCAAAATAGGTAAGATAGCAAAAAGACAGACTGCGCGAGAAAGCAGTGTTAGTTTACCAGATTCAGGAAGGGTCCTAGTAGGAACGACCGGAGGGTTGTCCTCAAGAATTAGCGGAACGTCATCAGGAGGGGGCGGGAGCGAGTCGACACCCGCCTGGTTGTTCTCGGGGGCACCTCCCGTCAGTTGTTTCTCCTGCGAGTGAACTTGATACTTCAGATATCACACTGGTAAGTGCGGCGACAAGGCAAGAAAGAGATAGAATTACCTGCGACACTTTGGGTGAATCGCGAGAAGGGGCGGGGTCGCCGATGCTGATTCGTTGGTCATCGAGCCCCTTCTAAAAGTTTTGGCCCTCCTCAGCCGATAAGGGGATGTGTGATCCCTCTTAGCCGCAACCCAGTGGGCATATTTGGCGGTAGTAGAGGAGTCCCTCTTTCGTGTCTCAGCAAGACGATCAATCATCGCCTGGGAAAGAGGTCGTATCAGCGGTTTCATGGTAGTTATAGTTTGCGAGAGCCTAGAAGGAGGAAGAAGTAAGCGACTGTGAGGGGAATATGAATAGCGAGCCCCGCAACATGAGATATATATAGCAAAGTGGAGGGTCCCACTAAAAGATTACCTCCACATCAACATGAACTCACCAAATGTATGGGGTTGGACTTTTTTTGAGCGAGTTACTCACTCGCAAAGAGCGTGGATTGTGTACAACCCCGTATTTGTTGAGTGGGCCCCTAGACTGGAGATAGGCAAAAGAGCAAGCAAGAAGGACATTCGCCTAGGTCAAGAAAGGGCAAAAAGGGGTTCCGAGCGAGTGCAGCCTCTCTCACAGGGCACTCGTGGGACACTCACGCGAGAGTAGCGCGGATGTAACGACAATCGGGTGAGTGAGGGATAGGACCCTACTCACCCAGAGGACCGAGTACCCTACGAGTGGCACCCTCAAGGGCCATTCGCCCCGCGGGAACCAGGAGGTCTGGTACGCTGGAGGTTAGGCGAGAGGTGCCCTCATGGACCACTCGCCTAGGGGGCCTTGGGGGTAAAATTACCTAGATACCCTCAGTGGACTGCCAATAGCCCTTCAGAACAGCAGAGTTTGGTTGTTAGCAGGCCAAGTTGGGGTGCGTTTAGTAAAACCAAAAGGCGGGATCAGGCTATTAGCAGACCAGACTAGAAAAGCTATATATAGACCTAGAAGGGCACCTTTGGAGTGGATTCCAATTTTTGGCCTCTTCCTCCCTAGGTTCTTTGGTTAGCTCCTCAGGCTCTCCAAGGTGCCCAGCTTCAGCTTTGACTTGAGAGGGGAAGCGCTCTAAGATCTTCCGGGTGTGTTGTGGGACCTCCGCACTGTAGCCAAGGGTCTGTGTTAAGCTCTAATTCTCCGGTCCGCTTCTTCCGCGAGATCAGTAGGTGCTACCTATCCCCTCTAAGGGGTCTGTTCTCCTCGTTGGGGCCAAGTCTTGGTTCCAACACCGGCGGTAGCTTACGGAACCAGATCCGTAAGTAGCATTTTCTGGACGTCCGATCTTCTTAGATCTTGATCCAAAGGCTCAGATAAGTGCGTCCTAAAGCCCTAAATAGAGCAGAGGAGTTCTACTCTCATTTGATTAATTCCTTTGTGCTTTTGGGGGCTAAGGTGAGAGGGGGACTTTGGAGGAAGAAGAAGGGCAAGATCCGCCATTGTTGGAGCATTGGAGCTCCGTTAATTGGTCCGAAACCAGAACCATGGAGAGGACTCGAAGGCGCTCTTTTCTATCCGTGCATTTCAACCGATCCATGGCGAGGAAGAGAAATATTAGGGTAACGACATCTCTCTTCCTGGTTTTAGGATGCGTGCATGTCATATCTTATTTTGCCTTCCCCCTTTCTGAATTTTTGGCACAGGATCTCTCAAATGAGAGGGGTTTGGGTCGCATTGGTTCAAGAAGAATCATCGGGTTGATTGACTCCATCCACGACATTATTTTGCATTAGAGATCCGCTTCGTTGGTGGATTAGGCATTGTGGGTGAAGCCGAAATCACGACCGGTTGTCCGATTCAGTGATTTTGCTTAACGTGCATTTTAGGGATTTGTGCTAAAAATCTGATAATGACGAAAATGTTGTTGTGATCCCTTTATGTTTCATATGAGACACGAACGTTGGTTCAAAAAGGGAAATATTGTGCGTGGTGAATGGCTTGTAATGCCGCTTTTATGTGAAGGCGTGGCTTTCTCTTTGTGGTCGGTGATGGCGCAAATCTTAGCACACCGCTATAGGCGGTAGTAAGACTGCGACACGAAACGGCAGTGTACCGATCGTTCAAGTAATATAAAATGGGAATGAATCCCCAAGTATTGATCTCAAAGGAACATAGTAAGGTGGAGTTTATTATCGAGGAAGGACTTGAGATTGAAGTCCTTTCGAGCGGATGGATGCGGAAATGGGGGATTTGGTTTGTGGAAAATAAAAGAAAACAACTTAAACTACTCCTATGCAATGTCGCTATGTAATGCTTCGCTTGGCGGGATAGAGACTAGGCAGGCCTTGAGCGCGCTGCGTCGCAAGGGCGGATGGATGAGTAGGCAGGCGGAATCGAACTGTGCAGGCCTTGAGCGCACTGCTTCGTAGGGCGAATGGATTACACGGGCCGCTATGCCACGCTTCGCTAGGCGGATGGAAGAGTAGGCATACAAATGGAATGGAGAGAACGGCGGAATGAGGGTCGCAAGCACCTCTTTGCAAAGCACACCACTAACAATTGTTAGGGCGGCACAACACAACAAACAATCCACACCACGGGGCACACCTCAAATGAAAATATAATAAGATTTCTCAATCACATAGACATGAGTTCATACTAATGTTAACAAGTAAAAGTATACTTCATCAAAATGATAGTTCTAGCTACATATACATCAATAAGAGAAGAATAAGGCAAGAAATCGACCGAATCCAAAGTCTCGTTGTAGATTCACGGTTGGAATCGCCGGGTTGTCAATCTGCGTCCAAGCTCGGTCCGCAACTACGTCCGGGGTAGAGAGAGCTATCACTACTCTCCAATGAGCCCGTCTTCTTCGTGTCACGATCCGGTAGAGGTTGCAAACTTCCTCTTGCTTGATGGCGATGGCGGTTAAACCTTCCTTGAAGCTCTTGGATGAAGGAGGAGGCCGAGAGGAAGCTCCGGCTCAAGAATGGCGTGAAGAACAAGCCCGGAGCACCTCCTGATGGTGGGCTGCGATGGAGGGGCAAAATCGGGTGGAACGGAGCAGGGAACGGCGGACTCGGGCGGAAGAAAATCGGAGATGCGACCTAATTCGCGAGCAGGAGTATTTAAAGGCGCTGGAATAAACAGTGCGCACGGTCATTGGCGCACGACCAGTGGTCGTGCGCGCTGGAATCCTATGATCGTGCGCCTGCCTGGGTGGAGCCTGCAATGGAAGAAATTTATGAAATACCATGTTCGCACGACCAGTGGCGCACGACCGGTGGTCGTGCGCACTATCGTAGGTAGTCGTGCGCACTGGTCGAAACAGAACTCATGAAATTGATGTTAAGTGCGCACGTGCAGTAGCGCACGACCGGTGGTTGTGCGCACTATCGTAGGTGGTCGTGCGCACTACCCGAGACAGAACTCGAAAAATAGGGTTAAGTGCACACGATCAGCGGCGCACGACCATTGGTCGTGCGCAATAGAACCAGTGATCGTGCGCAGTATACCTGTACAGAATTGTACCGGGAACACCTGCATGACTCCTGTTCCAGCACAACCACGAATCCAGCCACTGAAAGTGGCACTTAACAATGCATGAAAACTACTAAAGAAGAAGAACATAAAATAACACCAAAAACGGGCCTAGAGGTGCACTTAGCATGGAGTATCAAATATGAGTGAAAACATGTCTAAAGTGAAGTGCATAGACTAGAAAATCGGCCCAAATGAGTCCATAAATGTGTATATATTTGGGACTCATCACACCCCCAGACTTACCTGTTTGCGCGTCCCGAGCAAACAAATTCTAAGCGAACGGGGGAAGAAACGTAGATGGCTTAAAATTACAATACAGAGTACCATGCAAAGTCGCATGCTCACGTGCATGAGAAAAATAGTAGAGAAGATTTCTGATTATATAAACAGTTTATATATTTCTAAAAGAGTAAAAGCATATTACAACTACTCAAAATGGTGAACAACGATGAATCATTCGGTCATGCATACGGAGAAAGTAAACTAAGCGCTGAGACGAGCATTGCTCAAAATCGGGATGCGGGACAAACTCCACTGAAATCCATCAGTGTCGGTGACCTTAAGCTTGCCCGGCCACATTCTCTCCACGACAATAGATTGGTTCAAGGCGTGAGTCAGTAGGACTTTCAGGTTTTAATTGAGGCTTGGGTTATGGTGAGGTAAACAATGATAAACAAAATGGCTTAAAACACATAACCCAATTGAGTTTTTTTTTTTTAAATAACTACCCGCGCACCAAAATCGAATGCAAGTGCACCACACCCCCAGACTTGGACTTTTGCAACATAGGTGTGTGCACCGCCTACTCCCAATACATAATTTTTCTACATGATTTTTCGATAAAACTCATTTTTCTTTTTTCTCTTTTCCTTTTCATTTTGTTTTCTTTCTATCTTCTTTTTCTTGTCTTTTTTCTTTCAGCAAAATTTTCAAATGAGCATATCCACAGATTCACATAATAAACACCACAATCAACACCCCCCACAATATAAATAAAACTACAACTAAAGCTCAGATTTGGGTGTGCGACTGGGTTAGGCTTTTAGGCTTTGGTGTGATGTATGCGGAGCTTAATCAATGAAAGGGTAGACACAACGGGGCTAGCAAGGGTAGACGTTAGGCATGTAATAAAAAGTTCAACCGGGCTAAAGTAATGGCCTACGTCATTCTCACGCACTAGAACTTATCCTATGCCAATGCTTCAAGAATCGCTTGGTGCAAGTTCTAGCCACCGAGAAAGATTCTCCTTTCTCCCGACTCAAGCAATACGAGTCTAGCGATCGTTTACACACATCCCTATGCTACCGTTTGATTCACACCGGATTCACCATTTGAGTAGAGTAAACAACATTTACACTAATAGAAAAAATATAAAACCATAAGTATAAAGAGAAGTCTAATCTACACAAATTTCTATGCAATCGAGCACTCGACTAGGAGCACTACTGGAGTCAACATTTTACTCTACTACATAGTCCTAAGCCATCACCTAAACTTTCCCACATAAGCAGAAGAATTCAATTCACAACAGAGCAAGCAAACAGATGAGTACGCGCTCAAGTGGGTGTTGTGGTGTGCAAAGAAAATGGAAAACAATTTCCAATAAGCTAAAATAAAAGTACTTCTAGCATGCTATGCAAGAGTGCACGTGAGTGGGCACAAAAACTGCTCTCCCCCAGACTTAAACTAAACAATCCACAAAATATATGACATGAAAATCAGAAAAGGCTAGGGAAAGAGAGTACCCAGTGCTCAGAAATGAGCACACCAGAAGATTGGCATGTAAGCTAAAATGAGCCGCAGCATCCGCCATCCAGAAAAGATACCTGCAGGGGTCAGCTCCACAAAAACCAAAGAAAAAGACAAACTAAAATAAACTACAGCTAACTAAACATGATTAGAAGAAATAAAAATGCAGGAAAAGTAAGATAACTACTGGGGTTATTGTCCTCCCAGCACGACTTATTCAGGTTTTGTACAGTTCTAGCTTATAGGCCTATGAAAAAGAAAATGCACAGGTAACTGTTCTAATATGCGCATCAATTGCGGGTACCGATACGGAGACAGAGCAGTCACCCCTCTACCTAGATATAGATACCTGCTCTTCACAGGTAGAGGGAAAAGAAAGTAAGAAGAGGAGGAGGCCCGATCCTCACTCATCTCACCAAAACTATCCTTGCCCAGCAAGGTATCATCTCCAGGGAGGCAGTAGGAGGCGAAGGCAATGAGTGGAGCTTCCTCTACGGAGGGGGAATAAACCTCCTCACATGAGAGGATGCTCTCATCCTTGACTTGAGCAAAAAGCTCCAAGTCCTCCTGAAGTACCTGTGAAGATTCAACCTGCACAGACTCAGATGAAGGAAGGGGATCAAGAAATAAAGAAGACGAAGAACATAAATAAACATCAATCGAGGGAGTGGTCCCGGTCTCACTCCCATCAGATTGGGTAAGTAAAATAATGTTTGAATTGTCATCAATGCTACAAGATTCGGTGGGATCAACAGTGGCCAAGCTAGAGATTTGGACTTCCTCCACCGGTGCTGAGGGAAAGTCCACTTCACCTAGAAGGTTGTCCTCCTCCATAGGAGTAGGCACAATACTAAGATCAACCGCCTCCTCTTGTGACACATCATCAACAATGTCGTTAGAGACGAATGTAGTATGCACAACAGGGGGAAGAATAGTGCTCAGATAAAAGTCGAGCACCAACTCCTCACAAAGAATCGAATCCACTAGAGGTGTTGGATGTACATGGAGAATAGGCTCAGCAATGTCAGTGCATAGATCAGCCGCACATCCGGTGACTGTGTCCATACCATACCCTTCAAGATGTGAAGGTGACAAAGACACATAACCGGATGTTGAAGGTGTGCCGCCAGAGTTAGGAGTTGGGACGATCTGGATATCCGGCTCGTCATCCTCGTCCAATTGGCGAAGATACTCGGCACAGTCCTTCAAGACATGATCAGTGCTCCGACAAAACTGGTACTGCCTTGCGGGCTTCTTTGGTACAGCAGGGGCTGAAGCCGAAAAGAAGTATGACGGTAAAGGCTCAGTAGAATAGACATAAGACTTACGCGCACCATATGGAGTACCAGACGAAGTCGGTGCTCCATGTGCTGGGCTATAAGAATTATGCCTACTATTCTCCGTAGGGCATTCATCACTAGAGTGGGAGGTATCTCTACACCAACGGCAATGGATATTAAGATGTGCCCACATAGTGCGAAGATAAAATGATTCAAAAAGAGAAACACTATTGTGCGAAATACCACACCTAACAATAAGTACTAAAGCAACCTAATTAAAACAGGAAAATGGAATAAAAAGAAATAAAACACAAAATGCAATTTACAAATGGAAGGGCTTCTCTCTCAGGTTCTCCCTCTCCAGAAAACTCACACGACTGTGTTCCCCGGCAACGGCGCCAAAAACTTGATGGCGCAAATCTTAGCACACCGCTATAGGCGGTAGTAAGACTGCGGCACGAAACGGCAGTGTACCGATCGTTCAAGTAATATAAAATGGGAATGAATCCCCAAGTATCGATCTCAAAGGAACACAGTAAGGTGGAGTTTATTATCGAGTAAGGACTTGAGATTGAAGTCCTTTCGAGCGGATGGATGCGGAAATGGGGGATTTGGTTTGTGGAAAATAAAATAAAACAACTTAAACTACTCCTATGCAATGCCGCTATGCAATGCCGCTATGCAATGCTTCGCTTTTCGGGATGGAGACTAGGCAGGCCTTGAGCGTGCTGCGTCGCAAGGGCGGATGGATGAGTAGGCAGGCGGAATCGAACTGTGCAGGCCTTGAGTGCACTGCTTCGTAGGGCGAATGGATTACATGGGCCGATATGCCACGCTTCGCTAGGCGGATGGAAGAGTAGGCATACGAATGGAATGGAGAGAACGGAGGAATGAGGGTCGCAAGCACCTCTTCGCAAAGCACACCACTAACAATTGTTAGGGCGGCACAACACAACAAACAATCCACACCACGGGGCACACCTCAAATGAAAATATAACAAGATTACTCAATCACATAGACATGATTTCATACTAATGTTAACAAGTAAAAGTATACTTCATCAAAATGTTAGTTCTAGCTACATATACATCAATAAGAGAAGAATAAGGCAAGAAATCGACCGAATCTGAAGTCTCGTTGTAGATTCACGGTTGGAATCGCCGGGTTGTCAATCCGCGTCCAAGCTCGGTCCGCAACTACGTCCGGGGTAGAGAGAGCTGTCACTACTCTCCAATGAGCCCGTCTTCTTCGTGTCACGGTCCGGTAGAGGTTGCAAACTTACTCTTGCTTGATGGCGATGGAGGCTAAACCTTCCTTGAAGCTCTTGGATGAAGGAGGAGGCCGAGAGGAAGCTCCGGCTCAAGAATGGCATGAAGAACAAGCCCGAAGCACCTCCCGATGGTGGGCGGCGATGGAGGGGCAAAATCGGGCGGAACGGAGCAGGGAACGGCGGACTCAGGCGGAAGAAAATCGGAGATGCGACCTAATTCGCGAGCAGGAGTATTTAAAGGCGCTGGAATAAACAGTGCGCATGGTCATTGGCGCACGACCAGTGGTCGTGCGCGCTGGAATCCTGTGATCGTGCGCCTGCCTGGGTGGAGCCTACAATGGAAGAAATTTATGAAATACCATGTTCGCACGACCAGTGGCGCACGACCGGTGGTCGTGCGCACTATCATAGGTGGTCGTGCGCACTGGTCGAAACAGAACTCATGAAATTGATGTTAAGTGTGCACGAGCAGTAGCGCACGACCGGTGGTCGTGCGCACTATCGTAGGTGGTCGTGCGCACTACCCGAGACAGAACTCGAAAAATAGGGTTAAGTGCACACAATCAGCGACGCACAACCAGTGGTCGTGCGCAATAGAACCAGTGATCGTGCGCAGTATACCTATACAGAATTGTACCCGGAACACCTGCACGACTCCTGTTCCAGCACAACCACGAATCCAGCCACTGAAAGTGGCACTTAACAATGCATGAAAACTACTAAAGAAGAAGAACATGAAATAACACCAAAAACGGGCCTAGAGGTGCACTTAGCATGGAGTATCAAATATGAGTGAAAACATGTCTAAAGTGAAGTGCATAGACTAGAAAATCGGCCCAGATGAGTCCATAAATGTGTATATATTTGGGACTCATCAGTCGGCTGGCTAGCCTATGAATGCTTGGATTCATGTGTGGAGAGTGTCCTGGCAAGACAAGGCCCCTTTTGTAATAACTGACGAAAACGTCTGTGCTGATGGACAAGCCCGATGACATTGTGGGCCATGTGCGGGTGGGGTCTCGACGAGAGGTCTTAGCATCGGTTGTTTGGTTTGGTGATTGTGGCGAGAATAAGTATGATGATGCGCCTGTTGGCATTGTGAGCCATGTAAGGGGTGAGGTCTCAGTGGAGTTCTTGGCCTTGGGTTTGGACGCCCCTAGGGAAATGATGAGTACCCTTTGAATGTTGTGAAATGATGATGTGTGATGTTATGTTCGAAGCATACACGCCATAGGGTGCCTTGGGTGAAACCCAGGTTTGCATACATGCTGCATTGTTAGGACCCTTACTTTAACTGCTCAACATAGACACATGGATGATGCTTGTGACACTCATATCTGCTGTTTTTATGTTAGTATTGTTTATTACATTTGCATACGATGTGTTGACTTCAGGGTGATGTAGTTCCCCGAAGTCCGCTAGGACGGCCAGGAGGAGGGGTGTTGTTATACCATTGTTGGTCAGCCAAAGCTGACCCTCGTTATACCGCTCATTGTGTATTGGATGCATGGCAAGGATCGTAGTTAGGACCCAGCTTGCCGACCAAAAAGGCCTAAGCCTCATGAAGTATACCTCCTCCTGTTTTCATGTTTGATTATGCTGTCTTCATTTTGTTCCGGCTTGCATGCCGAGGTAGCATATGAATGCTATTATCTTCTGAATATTTTATGTTGTGTGGTTGATGTCTTGTGCTTTGGGTTTCTAAGGCCTTAAGGCCACGGTACTCTTATATAGATGTGGACAGCTTCTGTGTCTTTTTAAATACTTCCGCTGTGTT
This sequence comes from Dactylorhiza incarnata, assembly GCA_033032865.1. NCBI lineage: Eukaryota > Viridiplantae > Streptophyta > Magnoliopsida > Asparagales > Orchidaceae > Dactylorhiza > Dactylorhiza incarnata. The sequence goes on from JAWHQI010000067.1 coordinate 3,820,980, forward strand.
TGTTCTGAGTTTTGAGTTGGGTAGAATCTATATCACTTTTAATACTAAAGCTGCTGCGATTATATGCTGTGGGTTCCCGACCGGACCTATATTTTATAGTCATTGCAAGGGAAGTATTACATGGCGATCGAGAATTTGTCATGGAGATGGCAGAAAACCACCGGGTTGTCAATCAATGTCCTTCACACATTCATCAGTTGCGTTCGGGGTCCTGGAAGACTGTCACCATTTCCTAAGCTTCTCATCTTCTCGAGGGTCTACGACATCCATATCAATCCCTAGATCTTCCATGGCGGAGAAGATGGAGAGAAATCACCTCTTGAATGCTCCAGATGATGGGGAACCACTCGGGGAAGAAACCCTAGCATGGAAGAAGAAGAACCACGAGCAGGAACTCGAATTCTAAGGTCTGGATGGAGAGATCCGTCTAAAATCACAGAAACCTATTTTTATTGTCGTCAGCAGAAAATGACCACGCACGATTTGGCGCATGAGTGCTTCCGCCCGTGTGTCAGATCGTGCATGAAGGATTGACTAATTGGCATGAAACAAAATGTCTCTCAGGACCGTGCGACATAAACGCATGAGCTGCCCAAACCGTGCGCGAAGGAAATTGCACGGGCAGAGTCAGATCCATAATTTTGGGGGAAAACATGGCAATGATCATGCATGAGCAGCCCAAACCGTGTGTTAAGGAATTGACACAATTTTCCTCCGCCCGTTCGGCTTGATAAATAATACCAACTGTGCGATGTGCCTCACACAACCGTGAGAGCACAAATCGCATGGGCAGGGTTGGACTACCCAATTTTAGAAAAATCAAACCATTGTACGTGTACGGGCGATCCAAACAGTGCCGGAACAAAATCACATGATCGTGCGTGGTTAGACAAAAAGAGGGTTTCCGACGCAGCGATCCACCCAATCATACGGCAACGGCCCGGGAGAATCAACATGAAATATTTTGTAAAAATTAATTAAAAGGATTCAGATGGATGAGGAGGAGAAGAATTCTCCCCTATGCATGATTACATGGAATCCCACCCTAATTAGCTCAAAATGCACCATATCATGGAAATATCTACTCGAATAAAATATAAGTGAAAACTACTATAAATGTAGGGTAAATGCACTAGAAACATGAGCTAATCATGAGCTAAAACACAATATGAATAACACTCATCAGTGAGCCGTCGAGCCACTACACTAGGAGTTGTGTCACCACCCTTTCGTTTCTATTAGTAATGCGCCGGTCCAAGATCTCCATAGGCTCAACTAAGAGATTCCCTTCTGTGTTGTACGCTGATGGAAGATGAAGAGTGTGATATGGGAGGTCTCCTTTGTGCTCCTTCAATTGAGAGATATGAAAGGTATGATGGATCTTTGCCACTTCCAGGAGGTCCAATTTATAGGCCACCAGGCCAACTCTTTCCAATACCTGAAACAGACCAAAAAATTGGTGATAACTTGTGAAATTTATGAGCACGGATGCTGGCCTAGTGGTAGGACTGTATCCGCACAGTCACACATGCACCCACCTCAAACATTTGTTCCTTGTGCTTCTTGTCAGCCAACATGTTCATACGATTTTGCTACTGAGCTAAGTTTGATTTGAGCATTTGCATGACTCGATCATTGAAACTGCATAGTGAGTCCTCTGAGTATTCTCTAGAGGGGGGGGGGGATAAAGTTTTAAACTTTTTCACTAATAGATGTGCAAAATAATAAAACTTCTAATAACTATGCATTCAGCTTTCCAACACAGATTGCAGAAACTAAATAATGGGACATCACAAAAAATCACAGCCAAATGAGACAAGAGCTTTAGTAGTTCCCCAAAATATGGGTGCATCCACTCTTCTACCACCTTGGTAGGAATACACTATCCAGTTCCCGAGTCTTTTGATAAGGAGACTCTTAGAACCTTGAGTCTTTTGGTAAGGAGGCACTTAGAACCAACCACTGAGTCTTTTGACAAGGAGACTCTTAGAAACACTGAGTCTTTTGGTAAGGAGACTCTTAGAACCACACTAGATCTTTTGTTAAGGAGATGTTGAACCAATTGAATCCCTTGGAGAGGGATTCTTAGGACTCTTTACACAGATTACAATAAGAAAAGAAAGAGTAAAAGAGAGAAGAAGAAATGAAGAAGATGTTCTTCTGGTTGAATCCTCCTTCTGCAATCACTGAGTATTAATGCACTTAGTGTTTGTTGATGGATCACTATTTCAATAGATGAGTCCTTGTTGAGTGAGAGAGATGCAAGGACTGTTCAATTTTTGATCCACAAAATAAAATCTATCTTTTTGTTGGCTTCTTGCTGTGAGAGAAGAAGATGAAGAAGCCTTTAAAATCTGTACAGAGAATTGTTCTTCTGTGTGAGATAAAGAGCTACAGGAGAAAGAAGATGAAAGAATGTTACAATTCTATATTGTCAATCTTGCAAAATCCCCTTATTCTTCCATCGAAATAGAGTTTTAATTCCTTTCCTCTCATGATGTATCCTTAATAGAAATGTCCAATGAATAATAATATCCTCCTTCTATTTTGTTGACTGCCCATCACTATCTATTTGAATATCATCCCGAAATAGCTTTCGTGTGTCTATGGAGACTTCCTTTCCATTTTTTGGATATAATCGCCCTATTAGAGATCCAATCAATTCCATGTATAATCTCTGAATCATCTTTGGAAAAGAATAAAGAAGATATTCTAATTCTTTCTGTATTCGATGTAACATCGAATACATTTGTCTTCTTATCGACGCACCTCCGACTTCTAATAGAAGCTGCATTGAAAACCTCCTTAGTGTAGAAATGAAATCTGCAGTCGACGTTGCGTTGAATACTTATCAACATATCAGTCGAGATGAAATTTTGAACTCAGAGCTCTTCCTTCTACATCGAATGTAAGGCCAAGTTGCGTCGACTTCAAAATCTGCTTCGACTGACTCTGTCTTCTGCGTCGAGTACATCTCGGCGTTGCGTCGGCTTCAACTTATACATCGACTCCAGTCTGAGTTATTCTTACTTTTATTCGAAGTTACTTCGACTTGCAGTCGAAGCTACGTCGACTTCTATTCGGCCAATATTTAACTCAACTGAATTTTGGACAATTTTTGGACTGGTCTTTGAAACCCTAATTAAAGTGTGACATCCTAGGACATTTAATGACCAAATTACCCTCTCTATATGACATGGGTAATGAATTCTAGTTATTGAAATCATTTGTAGATAATTTGTAAGATAAATCAAAGGGTATTTTTCCCAACAATCACCATCAGTTCTTACCCGTTCATCACCTCAAAAGGTGTCATTTGAATGACGCTTTGATAAGTTGTGTTGTACCACCATTCTGCGAGCAGTAGCCAGCTTGCCCAACTTCGTGGCCTTTCGAAGCACATACAACAGAGGTATGCAGCAATTAACAACCTCTGTTTGCCCATCAGATTGAAGGGTGGTATGACGTCAAAAGGTTCAATTGGACGTGAAACACCCTGAATAATTCCTGACAGAATTAGCTAAGGAAGACTGCGTCTTTGTCGCTTACAATGACGTCCAGAAGCTCGTATAGCCAGAAGATAGAATCCATGACAATTTGAGCAATGTGTTTAGCCATATTAGGGTGGTGCAATGTGATGAAGTGGGCATGCTTGCTCAGTCGGTCGACGGCCACTAAAATAATAGATTTGTCATGGCTTGTTGGTAACTCCTCGACGAAATCCATGAAGATGACTTGCCATATGTGATATGGGATGCGTAGAGGCTGCAACAACCCCATAGGTCATTGGTTGTCCAACTTACATTTCTGATAGATGGCGCATTGTTGTATGTAATTATAGATCTCTGGTTTCATCTTCTTCCAAAACAGGACCCCTTCATCCGTTGGTTGGTGGTTGTTATGCCGGAGTGGCCCCACATGGTGCCCGCATGGTGCAACTTTAGCAATTGGTCCTTGATTATGGATTGGTCACAGACCACCAACTTCCCTTTTCGTGTGAGGACCCATTGCTTCCAGCTATACTTTGGATGTTGTAAGTCATCCATTGTTTTTGCTGTGATAATCTCTTGGAGACTCTTATCTTCCTGCCATGAGTTCTAAATGAGTTTCAGAATATCTGAATGCACAATCACAATCGCATTCAGCTCGGCCTTCGGTTCCTCATGCATCCTTGATAATGCATCTGTGTGCATGTTCTCTTTACCCAGTTTGTATTGCACCACAAAGTTGCATCCCATTATCTTGGACAAGTATCGTTGGTGCGTTGGCGTTGCATGTTTTTGTCAAAGTAAAAACTTTAGACTTTGGTGGTTCGTCCAAATGATGAAGGAGCAGCCCACTAGATAGTGCCTCCAATTTTGGACTGCCAAGATGATAGCTAGGTGTTCCTTCCCGTATGTGGATAAGATGACATTCTTCCTTCCCAGCGCACTACTAAAAATGTGATAGGCTGCTCTCCTAGTATCAACACATCCTCAATCCTCGTGTCCGCGACATTGGACTCTACCACGAAGAACTTGTGGAAATCCGAAAGCTGCAACACCTGTGGTTTGGAGACAACAATTTTTAGCTGCTGGATCGCATGGTCAGTGGCCTGTCCACTTGAAAGAGTGTTGCTTCAATAAGTAGGTGAGAGGACAAACGAGAATACCATACCTTTGTATAAATCGACGATAGTAACTAATCAACCCCAAAAATCCTCACACCTTTTTTAGGTACGTAGGAGTCAGCCAGTCAAGCATGGCTTGGATCTTTGTCGGGTCCGTAGTGACCCCCTTCCTGGAGATAAAGTGCCCTAAATAGTGGACTTGCTGCCTGTCGAAACTACACTTGTTGCATTTAAGAACGAGTTAATTGGCATGTAGTATGCTGAAGGTGAAAGTTATATGGATCAAGTAGTCTTTCCATGTGGGACTATAAACCAAGATATTGTCGAAGAAAACTAAGATGAACCTGTGGAGTTGAGGTTGAAAAACTCTATTCATGAGACTTTGGAATGTGGACGGGGCGTTTGTTAGCCTAAAGGGCATAACTAAAAACTCAAAATGCCCTTGATGAATGCCGAATGTTGTTTTGTGTATGTCTTCAATCGCCATTTGCACTTGGTGATAACCCGCACGTAGATCCAACTTCGAGATATTTATGGATGGCACTATGGAGTTCATCGATCAACACCTCAATAAGTGGTATTGGGAACTTGTCCTTGGTAGTATGTCAGTTCAATTGTCAGTAGTCCACGCATTGTCTCCATAATCTGTCTATCTTTTTTACAAGATCCACGGGCAAAGAAAAAGGCTGATGTTGTGTCGTATGATTCCCGTGCTGAGCATCTCACTAATTAGTCGATCGATTATAGTTTTTTGGAGAGGCAGATAGCGGTAAAGGTGTAGATTGATGTCCATTGTGATGTCCGTTAATGGAATGCGATGGTCATGATCCTGCTGCGGTGGCAGCCTGTGCCATTCCACGAATATGTCATTTGTAATATCCAATATTAAGTAATTATGAATTAGAAATAATTAATCAGAAATTTAACTAAACATTAAGGTTATTATGTTAACACAAAATTTGAACAATTAAGTCAGAAATTTCGCAACCTATAAGAATATGATAATTCAGTAGCAACGACTTAGAATTTGACAAAACGGAGGTCGAAATCGAAATAGGAACATCAAAAAACCTTAGAATTGACATATAATTTGCACTAAATTTGACAAAACGGAGGTCGAAATCGGAGATCGTTAGAAAAGACTCGATTTTCGATACAACCGACACATGGCGGTACATGACATGCATGGCTTCCACGTTGCAAAAATGCTTGGTCGACGTGTGGCAACATGCATGGTCACCATGTGACAACATGCATGGTCAACATGTGGCAACATGCATGGCCGACATGTGGCGTCATGCATGGCTGACACGTGGTGCCATGCATGGCCGCCACTTGCCGACATATGTCGGTGTGCATGCCTGCCACTTGGCACCTCGCATGGCCACCAAATGAAATCATGCATGACTGACATGTTGTGACACATGGAGATGTCGTAGCTGCATTGATGACACGTGGCTGTTGGATCGTATGACGCCCTTAGAGGGGGGGTGAATAAGGGTGTGTTTAAATTTGTAATTTTTTTTTTCTTAATAATTTTAGACAAATTTACTTTAATAAAAAGTTACTTAAAAATAATTTTAAACCAATGCAATTTTTGTATAACACCAAACACAAATTTCTAAGATAAAGATTTAAGCACACAAATTTGCAATTAGTGAAAGGATCATAATTTTATATATCATGAAATTTGCATACAAATAAAAATGATCTTAACAATGCTTAAGATCAAGGCACAATTATGATAATAAAAATACAATAATTTTGGTTTACCAATCCTTCTCCCAAGGATCGGAAGGCTATCGCTTGTCTCTCCCAAGATCAAGCCCAAACCTATCCTCTAGATCTTCCCAAGATCTAGACGTAGCACACAAGGCCACGATTTCCCACCAAGCCACGCAAGGACTTGGACGCTCCGCACAAGGAAGCGATTTTCCCCTAAGCCGCGCAAGGACTTAGACGCCGCACGCAAGACGACGATTTCTTTCCCAATACAAAATGAAATATGAGTAAATGAAAATACAATATGAAAAAGACAACTCCCTAGAAATTTAGATCTCTGAATGGATTGTTGAAGCCTCGAGATGATCGTTGATGTAGAAGCGCGCCCGATCTCGTCTTCAATCTTCAATCCTTCTTTGCACAAATGGGAGTTGAGGAGGTTCTGGAGCTCTCTGGTTCGTATGCACTCAGGAAGGGACTGGAATTCTCAAAAGCTTAGAATGCACGAACCAAAGGAACCATTTTATAGAATTTCACTGTCGCCTGGGCGACAGTGACTGTCGGAATTTTCCGACAGCGCTAAACTGCCGCTGTCGTGTCGTCGAGCCGTCGTGCGGGCAGTTGCTGGAATCGTGGAGCTGTCGCCTGGGCGACATCGATGTCGGATTTCCGACAGCGCAAAACCGCCGCTGTCGTGGGTGAAGTCGTGGGCAGTTGATGTAACCGCTGAGCTATCGCCTGGGCGACATCGCTGTCGGATTTCCGACAGCTCAAAAACTGACGATCGCTGTTGTAACCTCTCTGCTGTCGCCTGGGCGACAGTGGCTGTCGGAATTTTCCGACAGTGAAATTTTCCCACTATCAATTTTTGCTCCAAGAGAAATGTGAATATTGCATACCTGTTATCTGCACACCATTAACAAAAATAAAATCAAATACAAACGGGACTTTGTTATTATCAAACCGGAGGAGTGCGAAACACATGCTCCAACAATCTCCCCCTTTTGATAATAGCAAATCCGTATAAAAAGAAATCATGTCTATTTAGATTGTTGATTTTAACCTTTGGTGTGTGCACCTACAAAATAACATGAGATATTTCTCTTAAAATAAATAATCTCCCTTTAAATGAAAGCTCCCCCTAAATGAATGCTCCCCCTAAATGAATGCTCCCCCTAAATATATGCTCCCCCTAAATATATGCTCCCCCTAAATATATGATGTATTGTGTAGGTGGAATATTTAGGTGTGGAATATTTAGGTGGAATAGATTGTTGATTTTTCTTTTTATACTTGTTAATTCTCCCCCTTTTGGTATTAGCAAAAGTGAATATTAGATAAGAGAAATGATTCTAAAGGCAAGGTATATAGGATATAGAAAGAAAGATTAAGCGGAAGCACTGTTTTCTGGAAATGAGTGAAGGTCATGAAATAATAGGAATATGCCATAGTAAGAATAAACTCATGAAGTGACAGTATAGCCATATGAAGTAATGAAGGAAAATAACTGAAACATGAGTAAGATCATTTGAAAGTATCATAGAAAGACACAATAGTGTAAAGAAGTATGGAATCGTTTCGGTCCAATTCTCATGAGATGAATATTTATATAACATAATGATGTGTACATGTGATACTTAGAACAAACATATGAACTTATTTAATTTACATGATCATTGAAATGTAGAACATAATAAAAGCATATAAAGGCAACTTTAACGTTGAAGATATAGCACAAGATGAATAGAAAACCATTTTCTTTTGCACAAGACACTTTACAATTCTTTCCAAGGTGCTTAACCTCACAATGCTCATTAAGACTTATCAGGAGGGTAAGTAGTGCTTGGTGGAGTATCCTTGTCTTTATTTTGAAATTTTTTTTTTGATCACAGATGTGATATCGTATTTTTTTTTTATATATTGATAATGTTTTAATTGACCAAGGATCTCCGAATTCACTTGAACCGCAAAAGATGGTGTACTTTTGTTGTGCTAACAAATCAAGGGTGAAAGTTGTTTTTAAGAAGTGCTATTGTATTATGTTAAAGCAAATATGATCCATGTATATATTAAAGAAGTAGACATATGTATTGATCAAAAGAGGTGATCGTGATAGCTCATTATGATAGATAAACAATTTCTCATACTTAGAGGCATGCGAAAACAATTTCCAATGGTCTAAACAGCTAAGTAGAAATGTCAATACGATGATAGCTTGAAAATGAAATCATATAAACATGTAAGTCATTTTATTTAAAATAAATATCACATGGTTTGTCATCAAGTCATGAGATGAAGCATTAATAATGACATATAACTATTGTAGATCATCAAAGGGGCCTAAAATTGGAGTTTTGGTAAAATAGGAGCTGTCGGAAATTTCCGACAGTCACTGTCGCCTGGGCGACAGTGAAAAATATAAATAGGGCTGAGGACCGAGTCAAAACACATTGTGCATCATTTCCTGGAGTGAAAAACGAGAGGAAGGCTGTCGGAAGTCGGCGACATCCCTAGATCTAAGGTATGGGTTTTTGATTTTTGTGTTTTTAACTCAAAAATGTTTAGGGCTTTGTGATTTTGATAGGATAGAAGAAGGAAAATCTAGGTTTCATGTTGATTTTTGAGGAATGGTGTAGGTTTTGAATTTTTTTTTATTTGAAAAAAAAATGTAGATCTAGTTTTAAAACAAGAGGATCTTGGTGGATCTTTGCTTAAATTTTTATCTTTGTTAGATTTCTCTTTGATTTGGTGAGGAAGGTTTCCATTCGTTCATTTTCTAAAGGAGGTTTGTAGATCTAGTTTAGAGAAGAAGGTGGAAGATGATGAATAGTAAAAAGATTTGTAGAATACGATGATTTGAAAAACATAGATCAAAATTTTTGAAACTTGATGTTGAAATAATATTTATTGTGAGTAGATCTGGAAGGATATGTTAAAATTTTGAGAGAAAATCACATGGAGGGATGTCAGAAATTTCCGACAGCCACTGTCGCCTGGGCGACAGTGTTCCAGTGCACAATGTGATACCTTGTTTAATCAAAAATTTTGTATTTTATTGCAGAATGGCTTCTAGCTCCAAAACTCGAAAGAGTACGTCGGAAGATGCACATAGCTCATATCAAGTTTTTCCTGGAGTGGAGAAAGCTATTGTTGGGGTTGCCAAATATATTGAATTTGATTTGCCAAAGCATGATCATATTTATGATCGTCTTGCGAAAGCAGGTATTCTCTCAATAATCTCACCAGAGGGGTTTTCATCCTTTTTCATTCGTGAATTTTATAACCATTTGGAAGACCCAAATGTTACTGAATTGGATGGAGGAGTGAGATCAAGGATCCAAGGTCAACATGTGGAAATAACACATGTTGATCTACGAGAGGAATTTGGACTAGTGATGAGTGAGAATATGCCTGATATAGTGGAGAATTATCGAAAGGATAGAGATTGGACCCTAGTAAACATGAGTTTACATGGGAATCAAAAGAAAACTCTTACCACTGAAGTTACGTCACTTACTCCGGATGCTTTCTTAGTCCAAGACATATTAAGGAATTCAGTGATGTTGAAGAGTGGAGACACAAGAAGCATTACTGCGCAGTTGACCCTCTTTACATACTATATTATGGAGGATGAGCCTTTTGATGTGGCAGACTTCATACTCTCCCAGATTAGGTATACGTACAGACTGAAACATCCAAGATGGGTGAAGGTTCATACGCTACCAATGGGGTTGGTAATTCAGCGTGTACTCTATAAGAAGTATGGATGGATTGTGCAAGATTCTTATTTTGATGATTGTTATCCGGAGATTTATTTTACGGGTTCAATGAAGGGGAAGAAGCCGCAGAGAAAATCTCATCCGGGAATTGAGATTAGAGAGCCGACCATTTCCAGGGCAGGATCACTAAGGGAGTCCATTGATGATTTGCGTGATTCGTTAGAGGATCACAAGAAGGAAGTGAAAAAGGACCGTAGTCGAATGCAGAAGTTTATGAAGTTTCTCGTCAAAGGTCTGAAGTTGAAGCCAACGCCGGAGGAGGAGGCAGAATGGCAAGTTCCGGACGAAGAGCCGCCATGCCAATCGGTGAGGCGGACTCGCCGTGGCAAAGCTGTGAGACGAGGACTTCCAGAAGATTGTCCAGAGAGCAGCGGGGCTGGTTATGAAGATTCAGAGTAGTTTTATGTTGCTGCTGCTGCTGGGAGATGTCGGAAATTTCCGACATCCACTGTCGCCTGGGCGACAGTGAACTTCCTTAGATTTCTGTTTTGGTTTAAATAACTTGATCCTTAAGTTTGTTCTACTGTTTTTATGTGAACAATATTGATGTAATGTTAATGATGTTGAATTTTGTTAAGTTTTTTTTTTTGAAATTTAATGTTTTGATTTTTATAATTTTGGCTTTTTGTATTTACATTGTTTATGTTTTGGGATAATAATTTTTTATTTTATAGGCTTTAAATTGTGATATATTCATTGTGAAATGTCTAGAATGCCCAATTCTAGCCTAAGCATAGAAAAACGGGAATCCGGTAACGGCTTAGTGAATATATCCGCTAGTTGATTTTCCGTGCCTATAAAGTTGATTTTTATATTACCCTTCTTAATGTGATCCCTTATAAAATGATGTCGGACGTCTATGTGCTTAGATCTAGAATGTAATACGGGATTATTTGTTAAGTCTATAGCACTTTTATTATCACACTTTAATTCTACACTACTTTGTTGTATGCCAAAATCTTCTAGCGTTTGGGACATCCAAAGTGCTTGGGCACAACAACTACCTAGTGCAATATATTCGGCCTCGGTAGTTGAGAGGGAAACAGAATTCTGTTTCCTACTCGACCATGAAATAAGGGAAGGGCCGATAAAGTGACAAGTGCCACTAGTGCTTTTCCTATCTAAGGAACATCCCGCATAATCAGAATCCGAAAAACCATGCAAAATAAAAGAATCATTTTGAGGATACCATAAACCTAATTTTGATGTTCCAATGAGATATCTAAAGATACGTTTCACCGCTTTTAAATGTGACTCTTTAGGATTAGCTTGAAATCTAGCACATAAACAAACGGCAAACATAATATCAGGTCAAGATGCGGTTAAATACAATAAAGACCCTATCATACTTCTATAAAGGGTTTGTTCAATTGAAACACCACTTTCATCTTTTCCTAATTTTAGTGAAGTACTCATAGGAGTGTTTGCATGCTTAAGGTTTTCAAATCCAAATCTTTTTAACATATCATGAATATACTTGGTTTGACATATAAAAATTCCATCATGTTTTTGTGTAATTTGAAAACCTAGAAAATATGAAAGTTCTCCAACCATACTCATTTCAAATTCATTTTTCATAATTTCAACTACTTCATTACTCAACTCTTCATTAGTGGCTCCAAAAATAATATCATCAACATAAATTTGCAAAATAACTAAATCATGATTAATTTGCTTAATGAAGAGTGTAGAATCAGCACTTCCTATTTTATAATCGTGCTTTAACAAATATTGAGTTAATCGATCATACCAAGCACGAGGCGCTTGTTTTAATCCATAAAGCGCTTTATCTAATTTATAAACATAATTTGGATATTTCTCATTTATAAAGCCAGGGGGTTGTTCTACATAAACTTCTTCTTTTATATACCCGTTTAAAAATGCGGTTTTGACATCCATTTGATATAATTTAAATCTTTTAAAACAAGCAAATGCAAGAAATATTCTAACCGCTTCTAATCTTGCTACAGGTGCAAAAGTTTCATCAAAATCTACCCCTTCAATTTGTGCATAACCTTTTGCAACTAATCTGGCTTTATTTCTAACAATTCTAGATTCATTATCCATTTTATTTTTGAAAATCCACTTAACACCAACTACAGGACAATTTTTGGGTCGTTCTACAAGATTCCAAACCTTATTACGTTCAAATTGATTAAGTTCTTCATTCATAGCTAAAAACCAAAATTCATCATTTAAAGCGGTGGAAACATCTTTTGGTTCTATTTCAGAAACAAAACAAAGGTTTGAAAATAAAACATGTAGCGATGAACGAGTACTAACCCCTTTTTGCGGATCTCCAATGATAAGCTCCTTTGGATGATCCTTTGAGAATCTCAATTCACTTGGAGGCACATATTCTTCTCTTTCTTCTTCTCTTTCTTCTTCTCCTCCTTCTTCTCTTTCTTCTTCTCTTTCTTCTTCTCTTTCTTCTTCTCTTTCTTCTTCTTTTTCTTCTTCATTTTCTCCAAGTTCATCATCATTCTCCACCGATGGAAGGGGTTCATCTTCTTTTCCTGTAGTTTTCTTTTCTACACATGAAGCAAACTCATCAAACCTAACATGAATAGATTCTTCAACTATTTTTGTTCTCTTATTATAAACTCTATAGGCCTTGCTAGTTGAAGAATAACCAATGAAAATTCCTTCATCACATTTCTCATCAAATTTGCCTAAGTTATCTTTTGTATTCAAAATAAAGCATTTACAACCAAAAACTTTAAAGTAAGATACATTTGGTTTTCTTTGAAAATAAATTTCATAAGGAGTTAATTGTAATGTGGGACGAATCATGACACGATTAATAATATAGCATGCCGTACTGACTGCTTCGGCCCAAAAATATTTTGGCAATTTAAATTCACACAGCATAGTCCGTCCTAATTCTTGAAGTGTTCTATTTTTCCTCTCTACTACACCATTTTGCTGTGGTGTGCGTGGAGCGGAAAATTCATGTTTTATCCCAAATTCATTACAATATGAAATAAATTTTTCATTATCAAACTCTCCTCCATGATCGGATCTAATGCATTTTACTTTTAGATCAAGTTCATTTTGAATACGTGAAATTAGTTTTACAAATTCATCAAAAGCATCAGATTTTGAATTTAAAAACAAAGTCCAACAAAATCTAGAATAATCATCAATAATAACAAACGTATATTTTCTACCTCCTAGACTTTGTGTAATAAATGTAAAGGTCTAGTGGTAGAAATGACATTTTTGCTTTTAAAAGATGATTTTGTAAACTTTCCCTTTTGGCATGGTGAACATAATGAGGATAGCTTTCCATTCAAATTTGGTAAACCTTTTATTATTTTATTTTTAGAAAGCTTTACTATGCGTTTAGCACTAGAATGTCCTAGTCTCCTATGCCATAATTCAAGTTCATCATTCTTTGAAATAAAACATTTAAGTGTAGAATGAGATAAATCATGAAAAGTGATCGTATAGACATTGTTTATTCTTGGTGCAGTAAGTACGATTTCGTTTGTTTTAGAATCAATAATCTTGCAAAGGTTTGAGCTAGAGTCAAATAAAACATTTAGATTTTTATCACATAGTTGACTAATAGAAATTAAATTATGTTTCAAACCTTTAACATATAAAACATTTGAAATTTTAAATTCTGTGTTACCTACTACTCCAATGCCCTTGACTTTACCCTTTCCATTATCTCCAAATGTCATTGTTCCACCTTTCTTCATCTCCAGGCTAAGGAACTTTGATTTATCGCCCGTCATGTGTTTTGAACATCCAGAGTCCAAATACCACACGTCTTCCTTGTTCCTAGCCTGCATGCACACCTAAAAAGATGATGAGAGTAAAGATCTGATTACCCAAGTGGTCAATCCCATTGTATAGGTGGACGCCTTAGGTACCCAGATTTGTTTAACATTAGTTTTTCCTTTCTTCCAACATGAGCCCGAGATGTGACCAAATCGATGACATTTAGCACACACAATGAATGGTGAGGAACCATTTTTCAATGGTTTCTCTGGACTCTTGCTGGTGGAAGCATCTTTATGTGTGGACTTAGAAAAATTTGTATTTTGAGAAATTGGTTTTCTGAACCTGGAGCTGTCGCCGGTTCCGACAGTAGCTGTCGGAAATTTCCGACAGCCTCCAGAGCTTCCAGAAATGTATCCTAGTCCAAATTTTGCTGTACCATGGCATTGGTTGGCTAAAAGCATATCCAGAGATTTTTTCCCAACACCAAATTTTCCAATTGCCATGTTCAACTCATTTACTTTGGATTTTAAAATTGAATTTTCTTTTACTATCATGCCACATCTATTTGCAAAAATTTTCTTATAATTCTCTAATTGAGAATGAGAGGTTTTAACAACTTTTTCTAAGTCCTTTTTTTCTTTTACAAGTAGATCAAATTTTTGATCGGACTTAGAAATAGTAGTTTCAAGTTCTTTTATCCTTGTCGAAGAATGATCACACTCTTGACAAAATACCTTCTCCTTCCCAATAGATTCCAACTCATTTGATAGTTTTTTATTTGCTTTTAAAAGGCCTTTATTTTCAGATTTTAAAAAATCAATTTCCTTTAAGCTTTTATCCAAAACTTTGCATGTTTTCATAAATTCAGAATATAACTCATCATAAGATGGAGGCGTTACCTCAGTGTCGCTTTGGACACTGCAGTCGTCATCAGATGTAATGTTCCCTTTTTCCATCAAACATAGATTAGCCTCCTCTTCCTCCTGTGTTGAGGGATCACTTTCTTCACCAGACGAAGAATCATCCCAAGTCTCTGCCTTTAACACTTTCTTCTTGTAACTTTTATCGTGCCTCTTTGCTTTTTGCTCTTTCAGATATTTTGGGCACTTGCTTCTGATATGACCAATCTTCTTGCAATGGTAGCACTCCGGTGGCGGACGCTCCTCTTCATTCTCCATTTTTCCTTTGCCTTTTTGGTAGGCAAAATCCTTCTTTTTGAAAAACTTTTTAAATGAGTTTCTCCTCTCCGGATTTCTCATAAACTTCTTAAAATTTCTCACAAACAGTCCTTCTTCATCTTCATCACTTTCTTCAGTCTCACTCTCAATTTCCTTTTTAGATTTCAACGCCAAGCTTTTCTTTTTGGGCTCCAAATTATACTCTTGACTTTGAATCTTCAACTCCACTTCATGGGTTTTTAGATTCCCAATGAGACTCTCCAATTGTAAGGTCTTAAGATCATGTGACTCAGAAATTGCAGTCACTTTTGGATTGAACTTCGGGGGAAGTGATCTTAAGATTTTTCTAACTAAATCTCCATTTGAAAAAACCTTACCCAACACCTTTGAATCGTTCACGATTTTAGTGAATCGTGTGTACATTGTGTCAATTTCTTCATCCACCTCCATTTTGAATCCTTCGAACTCTGACTCCAATTGAAATAGCTTTGAATCCTTTACCTGCGAAGTACCTTCATGAGCAATTTCTAAAAGATTCCAAATATCAAAAGCAGTATCACAAGCACAGACTCTATTAAACTCAGTGCGATCTAGTGCGCAAAATAAGGCATTCATGGCCTTTGCATTGTTTTTGCATTTTAATTTATCATTGTCATCCCACTTGTCTTTGGGTTTTTCCATAGTTACATTTCCTACAACAAATGTTGGAGAAGTGTAACTAGTTTCTACCATATTCCAGACTTCTATATCTAAAGCAATTAGAAAACAACGCATACGTGTTTTCCAATAATTATAGTCCGTGCCCGTGAAAAGTGGTGGCCTACTAATTCCTTGCCCCTCAACGAATGCGTGATCGTTGTGCGCCGGTGGTAAAACCGTTTTGGAGTAACCTACCTCTGATACCACTTGTTGGATCGTATGACGCCCTTAGAGGGGGGGTGAATAAGGGTGTGTTTAAATTTGTAATTTTTTTTTCTTAATAATTTTAGACAAATTTACTTTAATAAAAAGTTACTTAAAAATAATTTTAAACCAATGCAATTTTTGTATAACACCAAACACAAATTTCTAAGATAAAGATTTAAGCACACAAATTTGCAATTAGTGAAAGGATCATAATTTTATATATCATGAAATTTGCATACAAATAAAAATGATCTTAACAATGCTTAAGATCAAGGCACAATTATGATAATAAAAATACAATAATTTTGGTTTACCAATCCTTCTCCCAAGGATCGGAAGGCTATCGCTTGTCTCTCCCAAGATCAAGCCCAAACCTATCCTCTAGATCTTCCCAAGATCTAGACGTAGCACACAAGGCCACGATTTCCCACCAAGCCACGCAAGGACTTGGACGCTCCGCACAAGGAAGCGATTTTCCCCTAAGCCGCGCAAGGACTTAGACGCCGCACGCAAGACGACGATTTCTTTCCCAATACAAAATGAAATATGAGTAAATGAAAATACAAAATGAAAAAGACAACTCCCTAGAAATTCAGATCTCTGAATGGATTGTTGAAGCCTCGAGATGATCGTTGATGTAGAAGCGCGCCCGATCTCGTCTTCAATCTTCAATCCTTCTTTGCACAAATGGGAGTTGAGGAGATTCTGGAGCTCTCTGGTTCGTATGCACTCAGGAAGGGACTGGAATTCTCAAAAGCTTAGAATGCACGAACCAAAGGAACCATTTTATAGAATTTCACTGTCGCCTGGGCGACAGTGACTGTCGGAATTTTCCGACAGCGCTAAACTGCCGCTGTCGTGTCGTCGAGCCGTCATGCGGGCAGTTGCTGGAATCGTGGAGCTGTCGCCTGGGCGACATCGATGTCGGATTTCCGACAGCGCAAAACCGCCGCTGTCGTGGGTGAAGTCGTGGGCAGTTGATGTAACCGCTGAGCTATCGCCTGGGCGACATCGCTGTCGGATTTCCGACAGCTCAAAAACTGCAGATCGCTGTTGTAACCTCTCTGCTGTCGCCTGGGCGACAGTGGCTGTCGGAATTTTCCGACAGTGAAATTTTCCCACTATCAATTTTTGCTCCAAGAGAAATGTGAATATTGCATACCTGTTATCTGCACACCATTAACAAAAATAGAATCAAATACAAACGGGACTTTGTTATTATCAAACCGGAGGAGTGCGAAACGCATGCTCCAACAGTGGCGTCATGTGTCACCTCTAGAGAGCCCAGTAAATAACAATTTTGTTTTTTGGACTTTTCGGGAGTTCTAGAACTCAGATTTAGGCAATTTCCGTGGCGTTTGAAAGATACTATAAATACGGCTCCAATGGAATTCTTAATTCATTCCATATCCATTGAAGTATTTGGTAAACACATGAGAGAATGAGAGAGAAAGGGGAGAGAAAATATCGGAATTCTGCCAAACCTTCGGGAGATTTTAGGGAGATGTTCTAGAGCTAGTGTTTGACTTCAGATTTCACTTAGTTGTTGTGGAAGCGCTGCTGAAACATCTCCAAAGTAATATTTCTGGTGTAGAGTACTGCGTAAGCGCTGCCAAAAGCCCAAGCTGAGGAGCGAGAAGACTGGGATAGGTAGAAAATAATATAATATTTATATGTTCCGCTAGAATCCGTTAGTACGATAAATAATAGTCATTGTACTGAATTAATGTCGAAATTCAGATAAGCGAGATGAGGGATGTAATTACATGTATTCACGTAGTAATGATGTCTCAAGTTCTATTGCATGCATTTTGATACTATGAAAATGCACATACACAGAATATGAAATTGAAATAATGTTATTATGTAGAATATGCATAATGCTATGTAAATGATGTTCTATCGTAACACGCACGATGCAATGTGTTATTTTGCTGTAATATGCATGATGCTATGTGAATGCTATTATGCAGTGACATGTATGATGCTATGAAAATGTTATTGTGCAGGAACAACACAATGTAATGAAAAATATTGTACACTATACTAAAATGTGCACATTTAAAATTGATGATCAGCATGAAAAAGAATTGCATAATTCAAGTATTTTTCAGTATACAAGAAAATGAATTTCGATAAATAAATACATAACTACCTGATGATGAACTTGCACTTCATTCCTACATACATATTTATATTGTGTTATTCTTTCAGCGTGAGCGAGAATGCTCACAAGTCTACTTATGTTTATAGGTACCAACACGAATATGGGCGTGTGACATCCCACTTGGAACTAGATCCCCTAGTGTCATATATGTCACATTTTGCTGACTAGGGATAGGTGATAGGTGTGAGACCCTAATGCACATGATGAATGGGCCATCCAAATCTTCAATTTTGACTAGAGTCAACATAAGGTCAATCATGGTCAAATAAGCCCCAAAATTTGATTCCTAAAGCCAAACCCAATTCCATTGGGCTCAAAGCATTCTAATAGACCATTTTAGAAAATTGAGGCCCACTCTAGGATGCCACACTAGCTAATATGTACAATATGGGTCAACATGGTCAACATGCATGAAGAAATGTTGACCACGCATGTGGAGACAAGGTAGATTAGAAAGGATGCCACTTGGAGCTTGGCTTATACTTCCAATGCACAGGAAATTCCCCCCATTACTCCTAGCCGGCTGCCAACAGATGAGTGCCAAGTGGAGCCAATCAGAACATCCAAGGTGGTGGCCGAGAGCTTCAAAATGGGTTCACCCCATTCAACAACCCCTTTCCTCAATTTGAGCCTCTGACCTCCCTCCTCACCTCTCAAGCAATTGAGGCAGACATTTTCCTGGAGAAAATGAGCTCAGGAGCACACATTAAAGTAGGTTCGTCGGAGACAACCACCACCATGCCTCCTAGAAGAAATACCCAATCATCAACACTAAATCAGGTGCGTTTCCACTCTACTCCCTTGGTGCCAGTATCCTAGATCTATTTAGGAGAGATATTGAGCTCAATTGAGTTTGATTTCAGAGAAATATATAGAGAGAATCGTGACAAATGCCCACACTAGAACTCTGGATTTTAGGCATAATAGGTTTTGAAACAAGTCCTAATCAATTCCCCTCCTCAAAACGAAGCTATATGAGTTGATTTCGTGAAGAATGGTGGTCTGTAGAGGGAGTATTTAAGGGATGAAGTTTGGACTCATCCTAGTCGCTAGCTAGAGGAAGAAGACGACCAGCTGCTGTCAGATTGCTTCAAGATTCGTGCATATATTCTATTTGCATACCAAAACTGATTATAGCTTAAGTATTAAACATGTCACATTTATTTAGCTAGGTTCAAGCAAATGTTTAGGCATGCTGCATGTTTGTACAAAAAATGTACCTTCAGGACTCACACGAAAAGAGAGGGGAAGGAACTGCAGAGTGCTGGTTATTTAGGACGAAGATGCTAGAGGAGAGATCAAGAGAAGGAAAAACTGTTGGGATTGATGTCAAAAAAGGAACTACAAAGGGGGTCCAAAACAGGTCAGAAGGAGAGGTAGAAAAGTGGCAGAATTCGAGACCGCTTACACAGGTTGTAAGTTGGAAGCTCAAAGCCAAAATTCCCTTCTCAGGTACCCCTACCCCTCTACTTATAGACGCGAAGGCTGCCCAAACGGGCAGATCCAAAAAATTACAGGTTGCCCGGGGTGTTAATAACAAAAAAGGAGAAAGAGACCAGACCGGGCAGTCTAGCTGTCTGATAGAGGCTTGATCGCCTGTGCCTTGGGAGAAAACACTAGAGGGGGAGCAGGAGATCTGGGCGGTCTCTTAAATCTGAGACCGCTGGAGGGGTTCCTTCTGACTGGAGAAGAGGTCGCAGGATTCCGGGCAAACATGATCTTCGCACATTTTCAAGTTGCGCTGGAACTTTAGAAATGTTTACTTTGACCAATGAGACCGCGACCGCCTTAAATGCGCTGGGCTCTATAAATATGGCCTTATGGCTTCAAAATCCATAATCTTCTGGAAGAAACTGCGAGCTTGAACTTCAAGCGGTCACTAGAAATTATACAAGAACGATCTCTGCAATGGTGACTGTATTGTCTTGTCTGAATAAGAGATCGCCAGGAGCGGCTTCTCCAAAGAAAAAGGAGACCGTCTGCCTAAAGAAAAAGGTAATAAAGGCTTCCAAGACTCTAACTGAAGCGGACACGTGAAAGAGTCCACTCGATCTTCCCTGAAGAAACAACCCGACCTACCAGAGAGCACGGTTTTGTCGGTCTAACTGTTGCTGATTTGTCAAATAGTTCTCCTGGTCCTGTATTGAATCATCTTGATTTTTCAATTTCCTTTTATTATCAGAGAACTCTAGAAGCACTTAGTCAGACCGCTGTCTAGTCTGGCGAGATTGCTTCATCCGAAGCCATCTTGGCTGGAATGCATGAGAAGAAGATTGAGGTAAAAAGGATAATACAGAAGACTGATGATTCCCAAGAAGCTACGAAAGTAAAAAAGAGAAAAAAAACTCAAGTTCTGTTAAAACAGCCAAGAAAAAGAGGAGTGAAGAAAGTAAAGGTGTGACCTCTCCGAAGGGGATCACACTTCCTGAAAGTAGCGATCTTAAACATCCTGCGGATGCTCCCGGGAAGATAAGTGGTGAGATCGGTCTCTTTTTCCCTTTTGCGATCTCAGCTTCTTCAAGAGAAGCGGACTCCGAGTTGATCGCTTATCTTGACGAAGATTCTTCTAATGATTTCCCTTGTTCGATCTTGCAGGTGCTTGACCCCTTTGAATCTGAACGTCTTCGGGTGGCCACCGCAGAGAAGGAGACTGCTGAAGAGGCGGTCAGGTTAAGAGAGGAGGTTGAGAAGAAAGAGAAGGAAGAGAAGGAGAAGAAAGAAGAAGAGGAGAGGAAAAAAGAAGAGAAGAAAAAAGAAGAGGAGAGGAAAAAAGAAGAGAAGAAAAAAGAAGAGGAGAAGACCGCACGAGTTGCCGCCGAAAAGAAGAAAGAAGAAGAGAAAACTGCTCTTCTTGCTGCAGAGAAGAAAAAGGAAGAAGAGAAGAAAGAGTCTATGCTCGCCGCAGAGAAGAAAAAGAAGACTTCTGAGGAGAGGGAGGAAAAGGAGCAAGATCGACAGATCGAGAAAGAGAAGGCTGCGCTTTGCTGTGGTCTGGCAAACCCCTCTGTTTCCCTCGAAGACAAAATAAATAAAGCAGCAGAAGACAGCGCATCAGAGGTCTCTGTTGTGGGATCTGGTAAGACGAAGATGGTTACGAGGTCGCTGGAATTTCTTTCTTTACCTGTTGTTCGATCTAGATCTCCAGAAAGAAAACGTGAGATCGTCATCATTGAAACATATGACATTATTGTTAGTAATGAAGAGTTGAAAAGAAGAAGAAAAGAGGGAGAGAGATCGCAAAAGAGGGAATTGGAAAGAATGGACCTCGAGCGCTTAAGGGGATCAGACCGCCTTTTGCTGACAGCAGAACACGCGGTCACAAAGATATTGAAAGTACCTTATATGACTGCGGTCTTAATTTTTTTCAAAGTTGTCTCCGTACGCGGACTCTTCTATTTTTGAACTGCTTGTAGTTGAGCTAACTATCAAACTCTTCTGATCGCAGATGATGATGTTGTAGAAGTTTCGGAGGAAGGAGAGCCCCCCCCCCCCCCCCCCCCCCCCCCGTAAAAGATGGTGATTCCTCCCCAGCTCGCTGATATCCTTAAGCCAATGTTTGAGGATGTCCGCACCATGCTGAATCGGGAGCGGTCATAGAATGATCAACTCAACGATCGAGATGATCAACTCCGGATTCAGACCGCCGACTTCGAAAAAAGGTTGTGCGCTAATGAAAAGCGAGTCCACGAGGAATGCGATCTGAAGAATGCCGAGCTCGTCTGGGCGCTTCGAAAAGCTAAAAAGGATGCTGAATACTATAAGGGGAAGGTCACAGCTCTGTCCACTGAGGTCGCCTGCCTGAGGGGTGGTCCTGCAAAAATGGCAATGAGGTCGGGGACTTCTGGCGATCATGCGGAGGAGAGACCAACTTTAAAAATTATGGTCATCCCTATGGAGCAGGTGGACAGGGAGATGTCCAAAATTCATCGAGCTACAATGTCCGCTAATCATAATCTGGCATCTGTCCTGACCACTATGAATGAGATGCAAGACATTGCAGCTTTTGTAGGAAGAAAGCGCCCGAATAGGAGATAAATTGCTCCTTCATGCGGTCTTAAACATTTGAAAACTTGAATAATTTGAACGTGCTGTAATATATATGCTTGATAGTAATTTTTATTTATATGCGATCTCTGTGATGTTGTGATGTCGATCTCTATTATTGTGCGCTGCTCGTTTTACTTTTATTTATATACTTGTCATGTTGTCTGGGATACAACAGTCTCATTTCAATGAGACCGATTGTGTAGTGCTATTTCTTATATCTTATGCAGGTATAGTATTGATCTGCTTAATTTTATATCTTAGGCAAGGCATGCTTGACGAGACATGATTTCGCCAGCACAAACACCAAAGGAAAAGATATAAGTTGAAGAAAACTTGAGACCGCGCGGTCTCCCTTGCGACTTCAGCAACTCGCCAAACCGCAACCCGCTGCCGACCTCAGAACAACACCAGACCGCCGATCAGACCGCACCCTCCTTCCGAGATCCTGATTCTCCCGAACTCCAGCACCACAACTCCAAGCCGCAGACCGCCTGAACACTTTCATAGGAAGAGGTGATCGTTGCTGCCCGCACTATCCGCAGAAGCTGCACAAGAAGAGTTCAATCAGCAGACCGCCCGGTCAAACAATTAGAGACCGCAGGAAAGAAGAGAACTCGGCTTACACTTGGTGTGTCTTGATTATTGCTGCCGATGGGTCCTATTTATAGGCGTGAGACCTGATCCAGTCACCACCCTATGAGATAGGATCACCACCCTCCAGACCGCGCGACCTTAACGGTCACACCGCGCGATCAGCAACAGTACTCCTGCTTCATTTTAGTGAACTCGCCAGCTTCAACATCAACCATGAGAGACCGCCATTCTCACAGCAGACCGCGACTCCAAAGAAGATCGCCAGACCGCCCGAAGCTATTCACCACCTGTGTTCGCCCGAGACCGCGAACACAGCCAGTTCGACATCAACCCGCGAACTCCTGTCCGCATGCCGGTCTCCTCCTGAGACCGCGAACAGCGTCCAGCTCGCATACCAGTCTCCTCCTGAGACCGCGAACTGAGACCGCGCGACTAAGACCCTTAGTCCGCGAATACACCAGAAAGCCTGGTCAGCCACCAGACCGCATTATGAAGAAAACCTGGATCAAGCTGTGCGGTCTCACCAGACCGCCACAGCCTTGAAGAAAATAGCATGCCACGCGGTCATGCACAGACCGCGCATACCTGAAGACGATCAGCCCGCCACGCGGTCAGAGACAGACCGCGCGGCCTTCACCTTCAGTCGCCTTGAACCCATACCAGCGATCAAGCCAGGATACCGCAGCTGCGCTAAGACAAGCCAGACCGCAGAGACAGACTGCCAGGCCGTGCGGTCACGCCAGACCGCCCGACCTCCTCCCAGACCGCCCAGGTCCAAAAAATCCTCTAACTTCCACTTCAACAATCTAAGCTATTACAAGGCAAAGCTTGGACCCAAAGTGATTTTTGGAGACTCCAACTGTGGACAAACTAAAAGTTACCTGATAACCTTCATCACACAGCTGGCTTATGCTAATGAGGTTATGCTTGAGACCCTTGACATATGCTACCTCTTTGAAGGTAACTGCTCCAACTCGGATTTTTCCATATCCTTTAGTTTGTCCACAGTTGGAGTCTCCAAAAATCACTTTGGGTCCAAGCTTTTCCTTGTAATAGCTTAGATTGACCTTGTTTCTTGTCATGTGCTTAGAGCACCCACTATCCAAATAACAATGTTCTTCTATGTTTGGATAGCTTTGTACCTGCACAACAGAAAATAAACTAGTTGTTCTTGACCCACCTTGGGTCCTTTTGTCTTACCACAAAATTTTGAAATGTAAGAAATCTCAGGCTGATCCTTATAGCCTTGTGGATGATATCTCCTAGGAGGAATAATCCACTCATTAAAGGGATTCTTAGTATGTTGAGAATGAGAATTCTTTTGAAATGCAGTACATTTTCTGTTTGACGAACTTGGCTGAGTTCGTCGATCGTCGTTCGACGAATTGAAGTAATTTCGTCGAGCACCGTTCGATGGATATCTGTACTGGAAATCTGTATTCAACGTTCGTCGATCACCGTTCGACGAATTCATGTGATTTCGTCAAGTGCCATTCGACGAATGCTTTTGAATTTCTTTATTCTTAACAGCCTTGTTTGAGATATTCTTACTTACTTCTACTGCCTCTTTGCTTTTGGCAGAAATGAATCTTACTGGAGTAGATAAAGTATCTTTCTTAAGAAGATGTGGCTGACTTGACGATGCACCCAAGCCCAATTTGCCATTGAGTCTGGCATTTACAGTGCTTGTGATGTCCATCATTTTGATGCTTCTCCCATTGAGGGATTCTTCAAACTTTTTTGGCCTCAGATAATTTGTTCTCAATGAGAACAATATGTTCTTTGGAGGCAGCCAGTTCTTCCTTAAGATTGGCATTATCTTCAGTCAGTTGATTCATTTCACCAACTTACTTCTGAGGGAAATTATTTCCTTCTCAGATTTAATTAAATCTAAACAAAAAGTTTTAAAATCATTTGAAGTAAAATCAAAGGTAGAGATTACCTGATCACTATCAGTGTCAGATTCTGATTCATCAGAATTATTTGCTGATGTATTGATTGCCATCATGCAAAAGCTTCTTTCATCTGCATCATCTTCATCATCACTTGAGCTGGATGATGATGCATGTTCTGAATCACTGCTTGAGTCATAAATAGCCATCATGCATAGATCATTTTCATTTGGATCATTTTCATCTTCAGAGGAGGTGGATGATGACTCTAATTCAGTCTCACTCCATGTCTCAACTACAAAGCCCCTTACCTTATGTTTATGTTTGTGGGAGGATGGCTTGCTGGAGTGTTTCTTTTCTTCCTTATCTTTTCTTCCTTATCTTTTCTTTTGTCTTTCTTTTGATTTTCTGGACACTCGGGTAGGATGTGTCCAGGCTTTCTGCAGCCAAAACAAATAATTTCTTTAGAGTGTGTTTTGTCATACCTTGGTTTTTCCTTAGATCTGAAGTCCTTCTTTCTGAGGTCCTTTCTAGCCATTTTGTAGAATCTTTTGGCTAGGAGGCTCATAAACTCCATTTCTCCTGGAGCTTTGTCTTCCTCTTCTGTTGCCTAAAAAGCAATGCTCCTTTCCTTTTTGATGACTAGTGAGGAGGTAGACTGTTCAGCTTCTCTTGACTTGATAAGCTGCTCATAGGATTTTAGCTTTCCTAATAAGGTCTCAATAGAGATCTCATTTAGGCTTCTGGCTTCCTTGATTGGCCAGATCCTTGAGTCCCATGTGATGGGGAAGCACATTAGGATCTTATCATTTACTTCAGTAATTGAGATCACTTTATCCAAAGACTTCAGCTCATTGATGATGAGACTGAGTCTGTTATACATATCTGCAACTGTTTCAGTATCTCCCTTCTTGAAGTTCTCATATTGGGATATGATATGAGATCTCCTGTCCTTTCTCTCATATGCAGATCCTTCAACCATGTTGTTGAGAGAGTTCCAGATATCCATGGCTGCGGTGCAGTCCACAACCTTCTGGAATATGTCATCAGACATGGTCTGTGCCAAAATGTTCATAGGTTTGGCATCTGCATTCCTTTGTTTCTTCTGAGCATCTGTCCACTCAGGAGGTGGAACAACATTAGTGTTGGTTGCTGTTTCAGTGCTTGTTGTTGCTGATGGAGTAGGAGGTCCTGTCAAAATAGAATTAAAAATATCTTCATCAATAGAGTTCATATAAAGTTTGATCCTTGCCTTCCATAATGCAAACTTGTTAAGATTGCACATAGGAGGTCTTGTGCTTGAATAATCTTTGTTCTGTGACATGAGTTTTTAGAAAAAGAAAACTCTAGAAAAAGTTAAGATCTAATTGATCTTTGGATTCAGGTGTTAGCCTGTGTAATCAATCAACCAACCTCTAATACCAATTGAAAGTGAGGTATTAGATCTTAGATTTACTCTAGAGGCAGCGGGGGGGGTGAATAGAGTATTACAAGTTTTAACTTATTTTACAGCGGAATTAAAATACGGATATATATATATATGTAGTTAAGTGAGTATAAAAGCAAAACAATAAACACAGCACAGTACAGAAAGAAAACACAATCACAGCAAAGACACAAGGATCTATAGTAGTTCCCCAATCAACCTGGGTACATCTACTCTTCTACCACCCTTGGTAGGAATCCACTTAGGTTTTTGATCAGGCGCCCTATCACCACTGAGCTTTTGATCAGGTGCTCAAACCAAATCACAGGTTTTTCATCAGGTGCCCTGCCACCAAAGGTTAACTTTTGAAGGGAGTTAAAACCCTGTACAAGATGGTGTAAAAGAATAAACAAAAAAGTTTATGAAGTTCTTCTCTTTCAACAAGATTTGAGAGAAGGCTAGTGGATTGCTGTGTTGTAAAGCTCCCCCTGTCTGATAGAATTTGTTGACAGTTGGATGGAGCTTTCTCTTGGATGTAAAAGATCTTCCTTGATAGCAGATGAATCTGAGAGAAGATGTTTCTCAGATTATTGTTGCTCTTGGAGATTAAGAACCAGCAGATGAAACTGAGAGAAGATTGTTGTTTTTCTCAGAGAATGAAGGTGTTGTTGTTGATGAAGATCTATGTATCTCTTTTTGTCTTTCTGTATATCTCTCTCTTGTTTATTCCTTTTCTTTTCTACTTCAACCTTTTTCTTTGAGATATCTGATTTGAAATTTCAAGTCTTCTGATAAGGAATAGAATAAACTGAATTAAATCTTTCTTGGGTCTGCAAATGGCAACTCTGCAGAAACTTTAATTCCTTTTCTATGAAAGTTTCCTTTTCCAATATGTCAACGGCTACATTCTCGAAAGAAGAGAATATAATGAATATATAAAAGGAAAGATCAAATCTTGACTTATCTGATAATGAATAAGTCCAAATATATGAATAGAGTCATTGCTGAATAGTCGATCTGAGTTCAAAGAAAAGAGATAACTGATTCTTCAGAAATTGTCAGGCTGAAGAGAAAATTTCGTCGAACAGAAAGCTGAGTTCGTCGAGCAGAAAGCTGATTTCGTCGAACTGAGCATTTAGTTACTCATTCGTCGAACAGAAAGCTTAGTTCGTCGATCTCAATCTGGAGTTCGTCGAACTGAAAGATAGAATCCACAGAACTGCTTGAGAGACTGATTTCGTCGAGCTAGAGAACAAGTTTGTCGAACTAATACACGACGTTCGTCGAACACAGGAAGGAGTTCGTCAAACGCAGAAAGATGTTGTTGGAACAACCCTATTACTGATTTGGGCTAGGATCACTATATGTTAACCTAGGATCAAGTTGACCCCATTGTATAGTCTAAGGGTCAAGTCTTTATGCTGTTAAATTAGCTAGAACTTAAGGAAAATTTAAGTTCCCTATGTTCGACAGATGGCTGTCAGCGCTCGACAGATCTCAACCAGCGCTCGACAGATCTCAGCCAGCGCTCGACAGATCTCAGCCAGCGCTCGACAGATCTCAGTCAGCGTTCGACAGATCCCAGCCAGCGCTCGACAGTTTTCAGCCAGAGCTCGATAGATTCTTTATTAAATCTCAGATCTACAAATTCAGTTGTTTGAACACAGATCGACGACTCTAACGGATATAATTAATATATTTGGACATATTCAAGTAAGGATATTATATTCTTTGAATATATTCCTTTATTTCCTTATTCCAAGACAGAAATAGCGGTTGACAATTAATGCAAAGGAATATTACACGGCTAAGGAATTAAAGGACCTGCCAAAGTCGTTTTGTATTTGTTGTGATTCCAAGAAGGAATTAAAGACTGATTATTCTATTCCAAAAATAGAATACACAGACTTTATTGTCTCAGCACTCGACAGAATTCAAATTATTATTCTTACAGAATATATAGTGAGAACTACAACAAGAATACAGAGAAAGAAAAAGAAGAACACTTAGTGAAATACTTTCAGTCTTCTTCTTCCTCAAGCAGCACTCATCATTTCTCTGAGAACATCTTCAATGTTCAATCTCTCAGACATCTACTGCAAGTTCAAGTCTTCTATAAGAGCAACAAAGAATCTGAAGAACTATTTTCTTCCAGATCAATCTGCTACAGAAGATTTATGTTTTCAAGAGAAAGCATCTCCATCATCTGTCAAATACTTCAATCAGACAGGGGGAGCTTTACAACAAGTCCACTAGAGTCTTCTCTCAGAATCTTGATAGAGAAGAACACTATAACCTCTTTCTCACCTCTCTTGTACAGGGTTAATACTCCCTTCAAAAGTGTAACTCCTTGGTGGCAAGACACCTGATCAAAAAATCTGTTTAGTTTTGAGCACCTGAACAAAAGCTCTATGGTGTGTGGACACCTGATCAAAATCACCTTGGTGTTAGGGCACCTGATCAACCCTCCTAGTGGACTCCTACCAAGGGTGGTAGAAGAGTGGACTACCCAGATTTATTGGGGAACCACTATAAATTCCTTGTGTCTTCTGTGTGTGTTTATTTCTTCGTGCTGTGCTGTGTGCTTTTATTTTTTCAGTTCTTCTGTTTATATATATATCGCACTGCTTACACACATATATAACACTATTTTAATTCTGCTATAAAACCTAAGGAAAAGTTTTAATACTCTATTCACACCCCCCCCCCCCCCCCCCGCTAGAGTAACTTAAGATCTAACCTCCACTTTCAGATGTTCATCAAACACAAAAACTTTGAATTTTCCTAAGTTCTAGCTAACTCAGACAAGCTTAGACATTGACCCTAAGACTATACAATGGGGTCAACTTGAGTCCTAATCACAGATAGTGATCCTAGCCCAAATCAGTAATAGGGTTGTTCCAACAATAACAGATGTCAAATTCACTGAGCTCTATTGCCCACTTTGTTAATCTACCTGAAGGCTCTAGCTTCTCTAAGACACTCTTTAGCGGGAGATCGGTGACAACTTGAATTAAATGGGCTTGGAAATAAGGTCTCAACCTTCGCGCCGAAGTCACGAGCATTAGGGCCAACTTCTCAAGGATTGGGTATCGGGTTTACACACTCTTTAAAATTTTGCTTACATAATAAACTGGAAATTGCATTCTCTTCTCTTCCCTAACTAAGACCGAACTGATGGCATCAGAGCCAACTCCGAGGTATAGAAAGAGGTCTTCTCCCTCTCCGGGGCTCCGAAGCAAGGGAGTTGATGTCAACTGCTTCTTGAGCTGATTGAAAGCATCATCACACTCCTTTGTCCATTCAAACTTGGCCCCTCCACGAAGAGTTTTGAAGAAAGGAGCACTTTTATCTCTAGAGCGAGAGATGAAACGACTCAATCCTGCCATCCTCCCACCCAGCTGCTGAACTTTCTTAGGGGTCTTGGGAGATGACATCTCTAGGATAGCCTTCACCTTATCAGGATTTGACTCCAACCCTTCCAGAGTAAGGAGATGGCCAAGAAACTTTCCTTTGCCAGCTCTGAAAACACATTTCAATGGGTACAGCCTCATATTGAAAGTTCGAAGGGTTGCAAATGTTTCATTTAGGTCGTTAAGGTGAGTTGAGAAAAGCTTGCTTTTGATTAAGAGATCATCGATATAAGCTTCTAAATTTCTCCCTTTCTGGGTTTTGAAAACGGTTTCCATCATTTTCTGATAAGTTGCACTAACATTCTTTAGCCTAAAAGGCATTATGAGATAACAGAAGCATCTGTTATTCGTGATGAATGAGGTGTGAGGAATGTCGGGTTTGTGCATTATTATTTGATGATAACCAGAGAATGCATCTAAAAAGCTCATGCAAGAAAATCCCCCCTCAAAGCCTACTAAAGAATCTATCTGAGGCAAGGGGTAGCAATCTTTAGGGCAAGTTTATTGAGTTTGGTAAAGTCTACACACATCCGCCACTTTCCACCAACTTTCTTAACCATCACAACATTTGATACCCAATCTGGGTATTGAATCTCCTGAACAAATTTAGCCTTTAACAATTTCTCCACCTCCTCCCGGATCGGCTGAGCGAGAGTCTCTGCCACTGCTCTTTTCTTATTCTTGATTGGGATGAAGTTAGGATCGATGTTGAGGTGGTGGCAGGCAACATCTGGATCAACTCCTAGCATATCATCCGCCTACCAGGCGAAGACATCCAAGTTCTTCAGAAGGCAAGGGATGAGCTGATCCTTATCAGCTTCGGGCAATTCAATGTTGATCGAAAGCTTCTTGCTTTCATATTCTTCGTTGATTGGAATGGCTTGAATCGCTTGGGCAGGTTCCAAGCGAGCTCCATCTCTTGCATCCTCTTCTTCAATCTCTTTTGTTACTTTGACTTGATGAAGAATTTGAGGTGTTGAGGAGATATCAATTACCTGGAGAGGAGATGATTCGATCACACTGACCGTCCTGACATAACATTCTCTAGCCTTCCTCAGATCGCTCCTATTCCGGTACTGTTTACCATTCAAAGCAAACTTTACGGCCCGATGATAGGTTGAAAATATTGTTTGGTACTCGTTCAGGACTGGCCTTCCAAAAATTGCGTTGTAGTTGCTCAGAGCTTCAACGACTATGAATTTTACCAATTTTACAATTCCTGCTAACGTCATTGAGAGGGTGACAACTCCTTCCACCTCCTTCTTCTCCCATGATAAACCATAGAGTGGTCTTTCAGTAGAGAGAAGAGCTTTCCAGGTCTTCAGCGCCTCGAAAGTAGGTTTGAAGAGGACCTTCACTGAACTTCTGGTATTTACCAGGATCTTATCCACGGTATAATTTTTGATTACCGCCTTGATAATGACTGCGTCGTTGAAAGGGTTGGCAGTCGGAGAAAGGTCTTCTTGCCCGAAGGTGACTGTTCCCTGAATTGGGGCTGAGGAGGAGGTAGATGCAACCTCGGATTGATAGACTCTTGCGAGGCTAGCTTTCCTGGAAGATTCGAGTCCTGCACCTCCATGAATGCAAAAGAGATTACCCAGGGTACCTTCATCATTTGAATCTATGCACTCACCTGGATATCTGATGTTGCCGAAAGAGCCAACATCGTCCACTTCTTCGCATTCCTAAAGAACTTATGCTACCTCCTTGCATTTGGAGGTCGAAGCTTTGGAAGGATCTCCCTTCTGGAACAGATCTTTGAATTTCCCTTCCTTCTGGAGCTTTTCCACCAGCAAGCGGAGAGCTCTACAGTTCTCAGTTATATGGCCTCTCTCCCAATGATGTTCACAGTAGAGAGCTGGATTTCTGGTTCTTGGGTCAGTGTTGATCGGGGCAGGCCTTTTGTAAAAGGGCTGCTTTTGAAGAACCTAAACTACCTCACTCATGAAGATGCCTAGGTTAGTGAAGGATTCTTGAGAATCGTTGAAGGATGGCTGAAATGGGGTTGGCAGAGGTAGCTGAGGATATTGAATCTGATGGACTGGTGTGGATTGCTGAATTAGGGCAGCCGGGGTTGACAGTAAGGACTCTTTAGGCTGGAACTACTGATTCCCCAGATGGGAGCAGTGATGAGAAGAGTTCTTTCCCTTTTGATAAGGAGGCTTGAACTCATGACGAGGCAGTTTGGATGATGGCTGGGTTGGATAAAAACCTGTCGAACCTTTCTGGATGGCTTTACTTGTCAGATTAGAAACATATACATGGTTATTGATATCCCCCTCTATATGGCGGTTGGCAATACTAATCAGCTCTTGATACGAGCTGGGCTCCCTGGTCGTGACCTCAAACTTGAGAGGTCCCTCTTGTAGGCCGTTGATCAGAGCTACCATATAGAGAGAGGGATCTACATCCCTTATTCTGAGAGTCTCCTTCTGAAAATAATCAATAAAGTGAGCTAAAGTCTCGCCTTCTCCCTTCTTGATCTTGAAGAGGGCTGCAGGGCCACTCTTCCTCTTCTTAGAGGTTGCAAACCTCAGAAGAAGCTCATGCCTCAGGATGACGAAGCTCGAGATGGACTGGGAAGGTAACTTGTAGATCCATTCCCGGGCTTGCCCATCAAAGGAAGTGATCAACAACTTACACTTCACAGCATTAGAGAGAGTCCTCAGAGCAATAGCGGACTCAAAGGCTTGAAGATGGGAGATTGGGTCATTCTCCCCTGTAAACATGGGCAGGCGAGGCTCTCTGAAGCCGTTGGGAATTGGCTCCCAACGAACTTTATCAGTAAAGGGGGAAGGCTACTCCGCTTCAACAACGACTAATGAAGCAGGAAAGGCAACAATAGGGGCTGGAGGGTAAGCATAATCCTCCTAGAAATTCAGGGCCTGAGCAGGAGGTCCCTGAGCTCTTGTTTGAAGAAATCCTGGCGAGCTTCGAAATCCCCAACTTGAGGTCGCACAGGAGCTACGGGCTGGGAGGTCGCACGATCAAGAGGGTGACCACCATCCAAGTGGTCAAGGGTAGCAAACTAACTTGGTTGGGGGAGAAACCTCTGAGAGATTGCGGCCAGGGTTTGACTCAAAACTTCAAACTGCCTGGCAGACTCTTGCTGAGCTTGAGCGGTCTCTCGACGAGCTCGGGAGGGCTCTCGAAGAGCTTGCTCGATGCGAAGCTCAAAACGACGCTCCAAATCCTCTAAGGAGGTCGGATTGTTCGAGGGGCGACCGCTATGAGACCGACGAGAATGATGCATGCGGTCTGACATCTTGAATGTCCACTGATTTCACCTAAACACTCCGAATCTAAAGGTCGCGTGTTCGTTCTGTTGGTACAAAAAATGTACCTTCAGGACTCACACTAAAAGAGAGGTGAAGGAACTGCAGAGTGCTAGTTACTTAGGACGAAGATGCTAGAGGAGAGATCAAGAGAAGGAAAAACTGTTGGGATTGATCTCAAAAAAGGAACTACAAAGGGGGTCCAAAACAGGTCAGAAGAAGAGGTAGAAAAGTGACATAATTCGAGACCGCTTACACAGGTTATAAGCTGGAAGCTCAAAGCCAAAGTCCCTTCACAGGTACCCCTACCCATCTATTTATAGATGCAGAGGCTGTCCAAATGGACAGATACAAAGAATTACGGGCTGCCCAGGGTATAGGAGAACCGGGGCAGAGGAAGGGTGCTAATGACAAAAAGGAGAAAGAGACCAGACCGTGAGGTCTGGCGGTCTAACAGAGGCTTGATCGTCTGTGCCTTGGGAGAAAACACTGGAGGGAGAGCAGGCGATCTGGGCGGTCTCTCAAATCTGAGACCATTGGACGGGTTCCTTCTGACTAGAGAAGAGGTCGCGGGATTTCGGGCAAACACTGCACTCGGATCTGGACCTTTGTCTCAACATGAAAGTTGTAGCCATGGAAAGACATTTCTAGAATGGGGTGTTACAAATATTTGGTGCACTATAGCTCCCCATATCTTATTTTGAAAATGATGTGTCACCAACTTAGGGATCTTAATGTCTTGTGTATTTTTCTCATAATATTACTTTGATGCTGATGAAATTTTGTACATATAAAGCAACTTGACCTTGATTGAGAATGTAGTGTATATAAATATTTTATAGGAATTGATTTAGAGTGGCATTAGAATCTTGCCAAACATTGATCATAATCAGATGTATACACATATAATCATGTCAACCTAACTATTCTTAGGGTCTTGCAAGTTTCCATGCATGTAGTGAATCATAAGTGAATGATGAAGAGGCATGTGCACCTAGGTCAATACTAGTCATGTAGAGACACATGATGAATAATCTTAATAACACAACTCCTTGTTACCAAAGTGTTGAGATGAGATTAGTAATGAATGGATAAACTCCGAGATATCCTAACACACACCTTATTTAAGGAAATTTAGGCCATCTCATGTTATTGCAATAAGAGGGGCATAGTTGGATGATAAGTTCACTCCCAAGTCTAGGACTTGTAATTACGCCTAGGGTAATTTGGTGAATGTATAATCTAGAATGAGTTGTTGTGTGGTTAGGGATTGTTGACTTAGTATGGATCTATATAAGTCTCAGTGAGCTCCAAGGTTTGGTTAAACGGGGTTTATGAGGCAAAACTTAATTGGTGAACTTCAAACATAGTACAGGTACCAAAAGTAATCCTTAATACCATGAGTAGACATACCCAAATTTTATACACCCCACTAGTGTCAGACCCTAGGGGTTTAGGGTGATGCCAACTCGGTAATAGTGGTAGTGGGTTCTTGATGTGTTTTGAAGGATATGTTTATATCCTTGTTTCACTATATTAAGGACTTGGTTGTCAGTCCTTGGGTGCTGGTAAGCATAAGTTTATATTACATTAAGGACTTGGTTGATAGTCATTGGGTGTTGGATGTAAGACCCCCCTCCCGAAACACAAGACACGGTTGAGGGGAGTCATATGCCCAGAACAGCTGCCTTGCGGTAGCGTCAGCACACGGGCTAACTTGTACCCCAAGACATCTATCCTGTCGGCTAAACCAATATCATCATGCCAACCATGAATAATAGAAAACAAGAGAAGCAATAAATTCACAATAAGGGAAAACTCTCCCAACAATATACAAAAGGACGGGTAGCTAAAGAAGAGCTCCTGCAAAATATCAGAGTATAGAGTTGCCTCAAGGGCTACATCTCAAATCTCTCACTCACATCTATAACTGATGGTAGTGAAGGTATAGTAGTCTCAGGCCCTGTCGCCCTGGCCTGGCTGTCCTCCTGCATCGTACGCTGTTGCTCCACCTCCCGTTGGGTGTCCTCTGAAAAATAGTGACGTAGTAATCATTACTCATAAAGACTAAGTGGCTTCGCATCCTCTCCCCCGACGACTCTTAGGCACCAGGCGGAAGGAGGGAGAATGCTGCAATATAATCAGTAATATACAATATAGCAAGTGACAAAAGAAATAACAATCACAATAGAGAGCCAAGAGCATAAGAGTACATCTACCCTAACAGATATTCAGCAACATAGTATAAGCAGAGTAGAGTATGTAAAGAACTGATTTGAACTTAACTTATAGGGATGCCCATTGATGAGTAGTTTATATACTCCTCTTTTAGTGTAGTTTTAATATAGTTTTATTATGAAATTATTTAATTTATTTGAATTTCCCCATTTAAATTATTCCTTTTTTGATTCTATGTATTAACTTAAATTTATTTTATATTTTCAAGTTTTCTGGATACTTTGAGCGATTTTTGCAAGTACACGCTCAAGGTCACGGGCGTGACTAAGGGAGTGACAGCCTAAGATATGTTCCATACCTGCTGCCGCCACCCTGGCACATTCCGTGAAGATTCACCAACTACACGCCCTAGGTCTCGGGCGTGACCAAGGGCGTGACCCAGTGTCACGACCGTGACCCGCCGCCAACAGCTAAAGTGCAATGCCATATCATTTAAAGTTACACGCCCCAGGTCACGGGCGTGACCAGGGGCGTGACACCCAGTCACAGACATGATCTCCACTGCGCCACTTTCCCACTGATGACTTCCCGCCAGGTGTTGTTTTGAAGATTACACGCCCTAGGTCATGTGTGTGACCTAGGGCGTGACGCGCATGTAATGCCTGCATTGATGCCAGAAGGCGTCTATACCGCATCATCTTCGATCACGCCAATTACACGCCCTTGGTCATGGGCGTGACCTAGGGCGTGTAACCCTAATTTGAAGCCTATTTAATGCCAACTCCACTAGAACTTCGAGGATGAATTTTGGAGGCTAAAGTCTTCTTTTCTTGCTTTGTTTTCATGTGTTAAGAATTTCTTGTATTCCTCTTTCTATTTCAATTGTAAGTTTCATTTCGATAGTTTGCAATTTAATTTCCATAGCTTGTAATCTCTTTTGAAAAAGTTAATAAAATTTAGTTGTTCTTCTTCTTTATCTCTTCTTACTTTCGTCATGAATTCTTTTATTTCTATTGATTCCATCTCCATGAGTAGCTAAACTTCTATTAGCACTCGTCCAAGATGATCCAAGGAATAATATACGTCACGAAGTAATTTAGAGTTTCTTCTTCTCTTCTTGGAAATGCTTAAGATTTATCCTTGATTTAATTATAATGAGATTATATTTTCGATATATAATTCTCATGCTTGTTTTCTTACTTAAATTAGCCGCACGGTTCTTAATACGAATTGATCATTCAAGGATAAAGAGAGTTGCATGCAACCCACAAAAGAGGATGACATAAATCTCCCGGATTTGAGTCAGATCCAATAGAGGGGTTCATTACGATAAAGCGAGTTTTAGGGATTTCAATTCTAGGTCGAAAGACTGAATGATTAACCTAAACTTAGTAGAATGTATCCTCGAGAGAGGTGCGTTCAGAATTCGGGAACCTCCACGGTCGAAGCTATTTTCTTGAGAGATTTATATTTCTTATTTCTTCTATTATTATTTTCGTTCCGAGGTGATTCGAAATCGAGTGCTTGTCTTTTTACCCATTGCTTAATCATCATTTTAATTTCTCTATCTTTAGTACAAAACCAACACAAAGTTTTATTGATAGGATATTAGAGATTTTTTTGAAGTAAAAGTATTCAACCACCCAGAGTCCAATACGACCTTGGTTTTTATAAACATATACTACTTTCAACGCAGTACACTTGTCATTGTCATTTGGAGTCATAGTTTTGCGAATCAAGTTTTTGGCGTCGTTGATGGGGAATCTGAGTTGATATTTCAAAAAAAGAAAGATCTATTAATTTTATCATTCTCTTTCTTCTCACTTCTTTTCTTAAAAATTTTAAAAAAAAAATCTTAGAAGGCGCAATTTAAATTCCCGGAAAGGGAGATTTGAGCTTGTCATCCTATCACATCTCCTAGTACCGTGCGAACCCTTCACAGGGTAGACCTCGGGAAGTCTGGGACTAACTTAACCCGCTTTTGAAAAAAATTTATATATATATTTAATTAAAATATTAAAATAATATTATAATAATTTTAATTTTTCTTCCTTCACTTTTTTTTTCTTTTCGCCTCTTTTTCTCCTTTTCTTTTCTTTTAGTTTATGACCCGAGGAAACTCTTCAATTAATCTTGAATTATGTTTTGATCCGAAAATCGAGCGCACTTTGCGACGACGTCTCCGATTTAGTGATCTGCCAATAATTCGCGAAGAGTCAATCAGAGAAACTAACGAGGGTATAATAGAAGATCCCGACCATAATAAGGCCCCGCTACGGACCATGTCCTATTATGCGGGACCAAACTGGGAGGCAACACAATCTAGTATTATTCGCTCGATGGTGGCGAATAATAATTTTGAAATTAAAATGAGTATCATTTAGATGGTACAACAAACAGTCGTATTCGATGGCTTACCAGATGAAGATCCGAATTTACATTTATTAAATTTTTTGGAGATTTGCGATACATTTAAAATAAATGGCGTCACCGATGACGCCATTCACTTGTGTTTATTTCCTTGCTCATTGCGGACCGAGGCCAAGCAGTGGTTGAGATCTCTTCCTAGAGGTTCCATCACTACATGGGCTAAAATGATGGAGAAATTTGTAACGAAATATTTTCCTCCGGCGAAGTCCGCTAAATTACGTACGGACATTCTCTCGTTTACACAAATAGACTCGGAATCTCTCTACGATACATGGGAGCACTTCAAGGAACTCTTGCGGAGATGTACTCATCATGCCCTTCCTCTGTGGCAACAAGTTCAAACTTTCTATAATGGTTTGAATCTCCAAACAAGGCAGATAATTGATGCGGCTGCGGGGGAGACCCTTAATAACAAAACCCCCAATGTTGCTCAAGAGCTTTTCGAGGAGATGGCCATGAATGTTTATCAGTGGAATTCGCCGCGATCGCGCCCTAACAAGCCGACCAGACTCTTTGAAGTCGAGGCCACCCCGAATTTAGCACTTCAAGTAGAAATACTTACTAAGCAGGTGGCGGAGATGTCTGCTTCCTCAGTCACTAATTGGGCCAATAATAATAATAAAAATTTTATTCAAGAGCATGTAGATTATATGGGGAACTCCTATCATCCTACTTATAACCCGAATAATAATCTTTTGTAAAATAATAGTTATAATCCGGGTTTAAGGAACCACTCAAATTTTTCATAGAGCAACCCCAATAATGCTCAGCGTCCATCACAAGTGAATCCTCTCAGATTTGCCCCACCACCACCACACAAGCCCTCTTCACTTGAAGAGGTCTTCACTAAATACGTTGCCTCCAACAAGTCCAACATCCGGAATCTATCTGGATCTATTAAAATCCTGAAAAATCAGATTGGACAGCTCGCTAAGATGTTCTCTGAACGCCAGCAAGGAGCTCTGTCGGGCAATACTGAGCCCAGTCCACGGGAGAGCGCCAACGCAATAACCCTCCACGGCGGAAAGGAGTTAAAATCTTCAAATTTTGCTGAGCCCGAGGTAAATATTTCAACCTTACCTCCGCATTTTATTTTTTCTGATTTAGCTCCGCGCAAAATTCAAACTTCTTTAATCCCTTATCCTTGTAAAATTCAAAACGAGCGCAACGAGGAGCAATATAAATTTTTTTAAATATTTTAAAACAAATTCAAATTAATGTTTCATTCTGCGAGGCACTCTCTCCAATGCCTAAATACGCGAAGTATCTCAAGGATCCAGGACGGTTTTCCATCTCGTGCTTATTCGGAAATTTATTAATCAAACACGCCTTGACCAACTTAGGAGCTAGTATCGATTTGATGTCGTTCTCCTTATTTAAAAAGCTTGGTCTAAGAACCCCAAGCCCAACTAGTATGAGCATCCAACTAGCAGATCAGTCGATTAAATACCCAATAGGGGTCGTGTAGGATGTGCTAGTGAAGGTTGACAAGTTTATCTTCTCGGTAGACTTTGTCATCCTCGATATCGAAGAGGACGCCGAGGTACCCCTCATACTCGGTCGACCCTTCCTAGCCACCGCTCGAGCAATAATTGACGTAAGTAATGGAAAACTTCTCCTTCGGATTGGGGATGAAGAAGTTACTTTTTGCATAAATCAATCAATAAGGAACACGCTTCCTAACGATGATTCTTGCTTCACCTTAGAGTCAAATTTAGAAGAAGAATTATCGTCTTTTGCTGAATTAATTTCTCCCTTTTTTGAAAATCCAGAGTTAGAAACTTTATTTTGTTTAAAAGAAATGACTCGACAGCTTAAATTTGAACAAATAAATTTAAACAATTTAAAAATTAAAATATCTTATGAAGAGTCGCCGAGCCAAGAACTAAAACAACTCCCGGAACATTTAAAATATGTTTTTCTAGAAAATAACTCAAAATTGTCCGTTATCATTTCTTCTGCGCTAAATGATTCGGAAATTTCCGAATTAACAAAAATTTTAAATAACCATCGCTACGCAATTGCGTGGAAAATCTCTGATATTAAGGGAATAAATCCCTCATTTTGCACGCATAAAATAAATCTAGAAAATAATTCTCGCTGCACTATTCAGCCTCAACGACGCATTAACCCCAATATGACGGACGTCGTTAAGGCCGAAATTATTAAACTATTAGACGCGAGAATTATTTACCCAATTTCTGATAGCACTTGGGTTAGCCCAGTGCAAGTCGTGCCTAAAAAGGGCGGTATAATGGTAGTTACTAACAAAATAACGAGTCGATTCCATCCCATACCGTTACGGGTTGACGGGTATGCATCTATTATGGGAAGTTAAATGATGTTACCCGCAAGGATCACTTCCCGTTGCCCTTCATTGACCAAATCTTAGAACGCTTATCCGGTCACTCGCACTATTGTTATCTCGATGGTCTTTCGGGATACTTCCAAATCCCAATTGCGCTCGAAGACCAAGAGAAAACCACTTTGACCTGTCCCTTCGACACCTTCGCATATCGAAGAATGTCGTTTGGTCTTTGCAATGCGCCGACTACATTTCAAAGATGTATGTTGACAATTTTTAATGAACTAATAGAGGACGTCATGTAAGTGTTCATGGATGATTTTTCCGTTTTTGGCGATTCCTTTAATAATTGTCTGAAAAATCTTGATCATATTCTTGAACACTGCGAAGACACAAATTTAGCACTCAGCTGAGAGAAGTGCCACTTTATGGTCCAAGAAGGATTAGTCCTTAGACATAAAGTTTTGAGTAGAGGGATCGAGGTTGATAGGGCTAAGATCAAGGTCATAGAAAAGCTCCCCCTCCTACTAATATTAAATCCATTAAGAGTTTTCTAGGACATGCGGGTTTCTATAGACAGTTTATTAAAGATTTTTCAAAAATTATAAAACTGCTAACACAATTATTAGAAAAAGAATCCACATTTAATTTGATGAAGAATGTTTAAAAGCATTTAATAAAATTAAAAACGAACTTATCAATTCTCCAATTTTAATCGCACCAAATTGGTCTCTTCCGTTCGAAATTATGTGCAATGCAAGCGATTTTGCTATAGGTGCAGTTTTAGGCCAACGGGTGAATAAATATATTCACCTGATTTATTACGTAAGCAAAACGCTAACATCTGTGCAAGCAAATTATACAACAATGGAAAAGGAATTTTTGGCTATAATTTTTGCGTTTGATAAATTTCGATCATATATAGCGCTTTTGAAAGTTATTGTCTTTACAGATCACTCCGCTCTCCGGTATTTATTAAATAATGGAGAGGCAAAGCCCCGACTGCTAAGGTGGATCCTCCTCCTGCAAGAATTTGACTTGGAAATCCAGGACAAAAGTGGAGCGGAGAATGTAGCGGTCGACCACCTCTCACGGTTGGAGAATCCGGCTGCCGGAGCACTAGTGGAGGCCGAAATTGACGATAAATTCCCTGACGAGTGCCTCCTCATCATTGAAAAGGTAACGACTTCTTCCCCCCTTGGTACGCAGATCTTGCCAACTATTTAGTGGCACGGGTCCTACCAAAAGATTTCTCAAGTCAACAAAAGAAGAAATTCTTTTCAGACTTGAAATTTTATTTTTGGGAGGACCCCTTTTTATTTTGTGTCTGCGCGGACCAAGTGGTAAGAATGTGTATTTCGGGCGAGGAAGGCGTCCAAATTTTGCGGCACTACCACGAAGGACCAACCAGTGGTCACTATCAATCAAACCAGACTGTAAGAAAGGTGCTAGATGCGGGCTTCTACTGGCCCACCTTATTCAAGGATGCTCACACTTTTGTGAGTAATTGTGATCGGTGCCAACGGTCAGGTAACATTTCTAACCAGGATGAAATGCCCCAAAATATTTTTTTAGAGTGCGAGATATTTGATCTATGAGGAATAGATTTCGTCGGTCCTTTGCCTTCGTCATTTAAAAATAAATATATTATTGTTGCGGTCGTTTACGTGTCAAGATGGGCGAAAGCATAAGCCCTTCCTACCAACGACATAAGAGTCATCGTAAAATTCTTAAAAAAATTATTTTCACGATTTGGCACACCCCGAGCACTAATTAGTGATAGGGGCACACATTTATGTAACAACCAACTTGCTAAAATTTTAGCAAAGTATGAAGATACACACAAACTCTCCACCGCCTATCACCCACAAGCAAATGACCAAGTGGAGGTGGTAAATCATGAATTAAAAAGAATCCTAGAAAAAACTGTGTCCGTTAACAGGAAGGATTGGTCGTTAAAATTAGAAGATGCGTTATGGGCATATCAAACAGCATACAAAACCGTCATTGGATGTACACTGTACCGATTAGTCTATGGAAAAGCGTGCCACTTACCGGTGAATTAGAACATCGTGCATTTTGGCCGCTTAAATTTCTAAATATAGATTTAAACATAGCCTCCGAAAAACATAAATTTCAATTAAATGAATTAGACGAATGGCGTACAAACGCCTTCGAAAATAATAAATTTTATAAGGAGCGTACCAAGTTTTATCAAGATAAAAAAATCAAAATTCCAAAATCTTTTTTGCCGGGAGATTTAGCCCTTCTATATAACTCTAGGCTAAGACTTTTTCCGGGCAAATTAAAATCCCGATGGTCTGGCCCTTTTAGTGCAAAAGAAGTTTGGCCATATGGAACTGTGCTAATAGAGCACCTGGAAAAGGGCTCTTTCATGGTTAACGACCACCGGCTAAAATTGTATCACCCTGGCGACCCAACGTCCGAACAAATTAAAACACTTAATTTCCCTTATTTTTAAAAAAGCAATAATTGCCACTTAGTCAAGCTACACAACGGTAAACAAAGCGCTTTTGGGAGGCACCCCAACATTATCCTTTTTCTTGTTTTTGCTTTTGTTTCGTTCTTTCACTTATTTTGCAGGTTTTTGTTCCGGCAACCCAATCTACCAACCAGGGAAGCCCTCTTCTTCCCCCCTTTCATCTACCTCATTTTTTTATTTTTTTTATCTTGATGATACTTCATACTTAATTTTAAATATTGGGGACAATGTTTAACTTTAAGTATGAGGGTATAGTGTAATTTTCTAGTCCTTTTTTTTTAATTTATAAAAAGAAACAATTTTTTTTAATATTATAAAAATCTAATTTCTTGGAAAGAGAGGTTTGGGCTTGTCATCCCATCACACCTCTTAGTACCTTGCGAACCCTTCACCAGGTAGACCTTGGGAAGTCTTAAGAATAAAAAAAATTAATTATATACATCCCCTTATTTTGTGTTTTTATTATCCTCTGGAAATCTAGTTTAAGAAGTAAACATAAGCATTTTTACTTTTTTTTAACTTAGCAAAACGTTTTGTTTTATCAGAATTTGTTAGATTTAAATTTGAAGTAATTTAGTTGTAAGAAACACCTTATGTTTTTAATTTAATTAGAGATCTTATTTAACACTACTTCTCTTTTTAATTTTAAATGGCTCCACTTTGCAGTAAATTGGCAAAACAACCTTGGAATTTAATTATATTATCTACTAATTTTCAGATCTTAGGAAATTTCATTCCACTAAAAAGTTGCTCTCAAAATAGTTTAATTGAAAAATTAGAATTCTTTCTTTATCCCCCACCCATTGTTGGCAAATAAAAAAATATATATATATAATAAAAGATCATATGTCATGGGAATAAGAGGATAAAATTCATTATCCCCTAGATATATACACCCAAAATCTCTTAAAGGATTATATGCCATGAAGTAAGAGGATAAAATTAATTACTTCTAAACATATACATTTTGGGTTTTTGATTGAAGAGAAATTTTAAAAGATTATATGACATGAGAAATAAGAGGATAAAATTCATTATTTTCCTAAACATATACAAATTCTTATTCAAATAAGGTGAGAGGATAAAATTCATCACCTCTATTCAAGAACTCTTCATTTTGCCATTTTTGTTTAAAACTCATCCTTAGCCAATTTCATTAGTTCTAGTCATAAATTAAATTATTAAGAGAGCAGTATTTTGGTAGGTGTCTTTTCCTTAAGCTTCTTTTTGTTAGAGTTTCTATATTTTCAATCTAATTTTGTTCGATAATTTCTACAATTTCGTTTGCTAAATAATTATCTTGAGAAGTTTTTTAGCTAAGCATTGTTGGACACGTGTGTCACATCCCTTTGTTTGATAATAACAAATCCCAAATTGTATTTGATCTTGCTTGTCATGTGTTTATTGTGTGCAGGAACTATAGGTGTAATACTCCACAGGTAGAAAGCTGCTTGGAACCAACAAACTGAACTGGAGCACTACCGCTAGCATTAGGGGTTAATGCAGGCGCTAATGCTACCGCCAGCGCTACCACTACCGCCTGGCGCTATATAAAGTTCGTGCAAAGCGCCGCGCTACAAACGGTTTCGCAACTGCTCCACACAAGCGCTATCGCCAGCGCTACCGCTACCGCCAGCGCTATCACAAGTTTGTGCACAGCGCCACACCGCCGACAGTTTCGCAACCGCTCCACACGAACGCTACCGCAGGCGCTAGGAGCTACCGCAGGCGCTAATGATAAGTTTTATAAATTGGAGCTTTGCTTCTCATTTTGGTGATCCATCCCAGAGAGATTACCTGTGCCAAATTTCCAAAGCTGTTATGCTGCCGATGATGGATCTCCCACAAAAATCTTAAGGAGAATTTTGGAGGAGGACT
This sequence comes from Dactylorhiza incarnata, assembly GCA_033032865.1. NCBI lineage: Eukaryota > Viridiplantae > Streptophyta > Magnoliopsida > Asparagales > Orchidaceae > Dactylorhiza > Dactylorhiza incarnata. The sequence goes on from JAWHQI010000067.1 coordinate 3,865,014, forward strand.
ACGTCACGCTACATCCAAAGGTCGATCGCTTCGACCTCGCTCATACTACAGCGATCCTTCATCCTCATCTTCAAAGATCTCATATAGGGAGTTTATTATTGTTATCTTTATTTTCATTCCATATATTTTTGTAACCGTTTAGATAATTCGCCTTGTGTTGGCGACTAGGTCTGGGTAGGACTTAGGGAGTAATTCACCTTGTGTTGGCGACTAGTTCTAGGTGATTAGATCTAGGGGTGCTCGAGGCCATATCCGGGGAAGTATTGGCTAGAGCGGCTTGAGGCCTTATCCGGGGAAGGATTGGCTAAAGCCAACCGGTTTGTGGGGATACAAGTCGGTATAGAAAAGGAAAAGATATTTACCTTTGTACGCCTCCGATTTCTAGCGACATTGAAATCAAATTTATGTAAACACTTTTTTATATAAATACAATCATGTCTCTATTTGTGTTTACTTGATTTCTCTCCTTTGGCGTTATCTCTAAAATATTGGTTACTAAGTTTTCAATTCTAATTACTTTATCTAAATTGTTTAGTTCAATCTCTTTCATCATGAAACAATTTAATACTTGCTTCTAAACTTGGTTATTATGATATTCTCACAAATTAGCTAAATTGTTATTTTGCATTTCTCATATTATAAAACAATTTAGTAATTTTCATAACATTATTATACAGAATTTTTATTCGCTTATTGACCCCCCCCCCCCCCCTCTAAGGGCGCCAATTGATCCAACAAGCATGTCTCTCTTTTTGAATTAACACCATAATGTGAGACTTAATTCTTGAATTTCTAGAATTTATCTTTGACATACTCTTGATTTAATAAAATTTAGTTAGTTAGAAATAGTGTCAATGTCTTGTAGTTTATCTCTCATTCTCTTGCTCTGGAATAGCAAAAACTCAAGTATTGGGGTATTTGATGAGTAGTTTATATACTCATCTTTTAGTGTAGTTTTAATATAGTTTTATAATGAAATTATTTAATTTATTTGAATTTTCCCATTTAAATTATTCTTTAGTTTATTTTATATTTTCAGGTTTTCTGGACACTTTGAGCAATTTTTGTAAGTACACGCCCAAGGTCACGGGCGTGACCAAGGGCGTGACCCAGTGTCACGGCCGCGACCCGCCGCCAGCAGCTAAAGTGCAATGCCACATCATTTATAGTTACATGCCCCCTGTCACGGGCGTAAACAGGGGCGTGACACCTAGTCACAGGCGTGATCTCCACCGCGCCACTTTCTTGCCGATGACTTCCCGCCAGGCGCTGTTTTGAAGATTACACACCCTAGGTCACGAGCGTGGCCTAGGGCATGACGCGCAGGTAATGCCCGCATTAAAGCCAGAAGATGTCTATCCCGCACCAGCTTCGATCACGCCAAGTACACACCCTTGTTCACGGGCGTGACTGAGGGCGTGTAACCCCAATTTGAAGCCTATTTAAAGCCAGCTCCACCAGAACTTCGAGGACGAATTTTGGAGGCTAAAGTCTTCTTTTCTTGCTTTGTTTTCATGTTTTAAGCATTTCTTCTATTCCTCTTTCTATTTCAATTGTAATTTCATTTCAATAGTTTGCAATTTAATTTTGATAGCTTGTAATCTCTTTTGAAAAAAGTTAATAAAATTTAGCTGTTCTTCTTCTTAATCTCTTCTTACTTTCGTCATGAATTCTTTTATTTCTATTGATTCCTCCATCTCCATGAGTAGCTAAACTTCTATTAGCACTCGATCGAGATGATCCAAGGAATAATATAAGTCATGAAGTAATTTAGAGTTTCATTTTCTCTTCTTGTAAATGCTTAAGATTTATCCTTGATTTAATTATAATGAGATTATATTTTAGATATATAATTCTCATGCTTGTTTTCGTACTTAAATTAGCCAAACGATTCTTAATACGAATTGATCATTCAAGGATAAAGAGATTTGCATGCAACCCTCGAGAGAGGATGACATAAATATCCCGGATTGGAGTCAAATCCAACAGAGGGGTTCATTACTATAAAGCGAGTTTTATGGGTTTCAATTCTAGGTCGAAAGACTGAATGATCAACCTAAACTTAGTATAATGTATCCTCGAGAGAGGTGTGTTCAGAATTCAGGAGAAAGGAGGATGGCTAGTTAGGGGGATGGCCGAATCTATTTTCTTGAGAGAATTAGATTTCTTATTTCTTCTATTATTATTTTCGTTCTGAGGTGATTCGAAATCGAGTGCTAGTCTTTTTACCCATTGCTTAATCATCATTTTAATTTCTCTCTATTTAGTTCAAACCCAACCCAAAGTTTTATTGATAGGATAATAGAGATTTTCTTGAAGTAAAAGTATTCAACCAACCCGAGTCTAATACGACCTTGGTTTTTATAAACCTATACTACTTTTAATGCGATACACTTGTTGTTGTCGTTTGCAGTCATAGTTTTGCGCATCACCCATACAAGCTTATAAGTTAAGGGTCTTCTGCAATAATAAGAAACCCATCATATAAAGATGCTCATACAAGTTTATATGATGATGATCTTTATGCGGTATAATACAATGAATGTATGTATGATGACTCACCCATGATTTACTCACGCACTTTGATTTGCTATGTCGACATAGACTTGTACTTCCCACTTTTTGAGGGTAGCTAACCTCTCAGGCATCACCCGTCGTGGACAGGCGGTGGTGGTGGATTGGGCACTCCACTACTAGGTTGGTATGCACACTACCAGACCTAGGCCTTATGTACGCATCAATGCTAAAAATACAACAATGGAGCACCTGCGTACTGGACATGGAAGGGGTCTTGGGAAGTAAATGCCAAGAGCCCAGCCCAACCGGTCAATGGCATGAAAGGGTTCTTTGGAAGAAAACACAAAGAGCCCAACCCAACTGGCCAAGATCTATCTGACAGCTACCGTCGGTGTGATGACTGGAGAGCCCGTAGATCTGCCACATGCAATCCTCAACACAGGATCATAACTATCATGTGTCAGCACCCGCACTAGCCGTATAACCCAAGTACCCAAGGGCTCCAATTGAGTCCCTTTCTTTTCGAACATACCTGTTCTTGTAAGCACACAATGGCTTCCACCGAGTCCCTTTCCATCGTACCCTAGGATGTCAACACATCCTAATTATTAGGTGGCCTTATTATTATCTGGAAGGGGTTATCGTAACTCTAAGCAGTGGTTATACGCATCATGGGTTTTTCACCCCTACGATCCTATGGATTACCTGTGTATCCAATAATCACGAAGTGATCATCAACATTATAAAATTATTCAAGTGTATTATGTGGACCATCTAATTGATATTTCCATCATAGCCCATGCTGGTTTACAATTTGGAAATTTTCTGCCCATTTCAACCTCAACTGATTTTGATTTACAATTTAAGCGACAAGATAATTCTCCATAAATATATATCCAAATCTCATAAAACATAATGAGGCGTATATGACAACATTAAGATCAAGTCTACCAATTTTCATAGGTGTCCGATGATTAATCTAAGTGAAATCCAAGAACAACAAAATTTGTACATTTTGGAGACAGCTTACAGAAACTGAATTTCCCGAAGCTACAGACCACCAAAAATTAAGGGCCACCCCATTCCGAAAAGGTATTTCCAAGGGCTACAACTTTCATGTTGAGCCCAAGGTCTAGATTTGAGCCTAACCTCTCTACAATCAGGTTTGAACCCAGCAGAGTAAATCTGGACAACAAGATGTCCTGTACATAAACCGAATCATATTCTGCCTAGCCATTTTCGATTTCACTTTGCTAGAGCTACAGGGCTCCCCTAAAATTCCACAACTACTCATTGGAAAGGTCTTTCCGATTGCTACAACTTTTGTGTTGAGTGCAAGACCTGAGCATGGCCGGATCATGCCTAAGAATAGGTTGGATGTCCGTTGCGTGCAGAAAACAAATTCCTGTCCATGTTATAAAATCTGCACGGATCTCAAGACAGATGAACGACATTCGTTTATCTTCTTCCTCCAACACACACATGAAATCTCACCTTCTCTCCTCTAATACTCCCTCAATAGACCATCGTTCTTCACGAAATCAACTCCTATAACCTCATTTTGAAGAGAGGAGAAGATCGAAGACATTATTTTGGCGAATGACGCCCTAGAACAGAAGTTCTAACGTGGTATCTTGCTAGAAAACTCCATTAAACTCACCAAGGTCAAGCTCTTTTGAGCCGACATCTCTCCTAAATCAAATCTAAAGATCTAGCCCCAAGGGAGAGGGGGCGGAAGTCACCTGATTTGTGGCCATGGATCGAGTTTGTCTTCTTGGCGGCATGGTGGCGGTCGGTCAAGCTCAAAATCCTCAACTTATTTCTTCCAAGGAGAAAGGGGGATGGCTGGTTAGTCTTTTGAGGTGTGAGCAAGAGGAGTAAGAAGAAGTTCTGAAGAATGTAAAGTATTTCTCACAGATGATTTCTTATCAAAGGCCAATAAAGGAGATTTGATTAAATTTATGCTCTTCCCATGCTCTGTATTGGACAACACCGCCACATGTCGCTATCCTATAGGACCACCTTTATTAACATAAAATAACCTTTAAACAACCCAAAAGTCTCTTATCTGGATGACACAAATCCTGACATAGCAAAACCATCGGAAAATTTTATGCAGGATCGATACTCGACAAATTTGTCAAGTGGTCGAGTCCCACTCGACGAATCGTCGAGACCCACTCGACGAATCGTCGAGACCCACTCGACGAATCGTCGAGACCCACTCAACGAGGTGTTGAGTTCCACCCATTGAGACCGTCAGTTTACTCGACAGATTCATCGAGTCCCACTCGATGAATCGTTGAGTCCACTCGATGAATTATCGAGTCGACTCAATGAATCGTCGAGTTGGAGTCTGCTTGACGACTTCGTGAAGCCTTTTGTCGAATCAACATTTCCCGCTCCTGTGCATCCTGGCCATCAGTGCACCCCGAGCTTGAGCCAACTCACCTAACACGCGTTCAAGGGGCCTAGCGTGAATCCGGACGTTACAAATCCTATAAATAAATAAATAATTTCGTCTCCGAAATTGAGTTTGGGCCTACGGTGTTTAGAGTACAAAGTTTGACACAAGTTTATTCATACCTTACAGGAACAAGTCTGGATAACGCCGTTGCATAAGGTCCATAGGTTCTGAAGTGTACTCCTCCTTCCCATGGTTGGACCATAGGACCTTTACCAATAGAACACTCTTTTGTCACAGCTTCCGGATCTCGGTATCTACTATCCGTACGGGCTCTAGCTGAACGGATCTATCAGTTGCTATAGGACGTACTGATCAGTGCGAAGTAATGCTCTTCGCAGGGAGGATACATTGAAAATGTCGTGTAAATTTTCTAATTCCAGAGGTAGCTCCAACCGATAAGCTAAGGGGTCGATCCGCTCCAGGACAGTATAAGGCCCCATATAACGAGGGATGAGCTTCTTTCTTCCCTGGACACGAGATACGCAATTGATGAGTCCCATTTATATACACATATTTGGACTCATCTGAGCTAGTTTTCACGCACTTGCACTTCATTTTTAGTTCATTAATGCTTATATTTCACTTGTTCACTCTTCTCACACGAAGTGCACATTTTGGCACATTGTGGTGTGCAATTGCGCACTATTCTGCTAGGGGTAAGTGATCATGCGTAAGCAAAATCGCACGAGTTTCCCTCTTTTATCGAAGAATTTATGTCATTCTTCAATTTTCCAGATCGCACGGTCGTGCGTTTATCCTTCACGCACGATCTGGTTGATCGTGCGTTTTCATTTCGCTCAAAATCATGAAAATCTGTCGTTCTGAATTTGCCAGTGCATTTTCTTCATGCACGAGCATTTTGCCCATGCGTGAGTAAAACGCGCGAGCAAATGTTGTTTTCTAAAAAATTACATTTCTGCTCCGCCCGTGCCATTCCTTCGCGCACGGTTGACTCTGAACATGCGTTTGGTCGTGCGTGAAGGATTTTCTGACATTTTTTTCTATTTAAGTCCCGATTTTTAGGTCATTTGGGACCCGAACAGCTCCGCAATTTCTTCCGCCGGAAAGGGCCGACTGCTCCATTTTTCTTCATCCAAGGGAGGGTATCACTCCATAGTGTTTCCCAATCATCCTAAGCTCTAAAGAAGGTGATCTCCACTCCATATTAGTCGGATTGCAAGGAAGAACGAGGGCATTGACGTGGACAACGTAGACACTCGAGAAGACGGGCTAGAGGTGGTGAGAGCTTCAGAGATCCCGGACGCAACCGATGAATGGACTGTAGGACATGGATTGACAACCCAGTGCATCCTCCCATTTCTACGGCATAGTCTCGATCGTTGTTTGTATTTCTACCCATATTTTCCTCTTTTAAGGTTATGTGGTATGAAATCACCTATACTTTGATGATGAACCTTGCTTAAACCTATTTTAATTGCTATTTGCTTTCATTATGCTTTTATGAAAGTTCTTTGTGTTTATGCTTGGTGTGTGGAATCATTATAGAGTGGTATGCCTGTAATCTTGGTTGAGCTTTGTTAGATGTGAATGCGGCCCTCCTTTCCGCAAAGTGTTTTCACTCCATCCGCTTGACTACTCGTCCATCCACATTGCGAAGCGGTGCTAACGGCACGTTTAATTCATCCGCCTAGCTAAGAGATGCTAACGACCCTCAAACCTTTCAGCCAGTGCGAACCACTCCATCTGCTTGCCTTCTCGCCCATCCGCCCTTGCGAAGTAGTGCATTCAAGGCCTACGTAGTTTCCATCCCGCCTAGCGAAGCATTGCATAGCGGCATTGCATAGGAGTAGTTGTAGTTATTTTCTTTTATTTTCCATAAACCAAAACCCCCCTTGTCCGCAATCCATCCGCTCGAAAGGACTTCAATCTCAAGTCCCTCCTCAAAAGTTAACTCCACCTTACTGTGTTCCTTCGAGATCGATACTTGGGGATTCACTCCCACATTTTATATTACTTGAACGATCGGTACACTGCCGTTTTGTGTCGTAGTCTAGCTACCGTCTATAGCGGTGTGCGAGATTCGCGCATCAAGTTTTTGGCGCCGTTGCCGGGGAACACAGATGTGTGAGTTTTCTGGAGAGGGAGAGCTGTGAGATAGAAGTTCTTTTCCATTTGTATATCGCTTGTGTTTTAATTTATTGTTTGTAAATTCTCTTTTTATCTGTTTTTAAGTATTTTAAAAATCAGGTTTCTGTTGATTTAAATTTTCCATCGTGCATACTGAGATTTTCTTTTAACTTATATTATTATTGAATCCTTCTTTGCACCAATATGTATGCTTATCAACAATGTAGGTGGTGTAAATCGTTTAATCATTCTAGTGATGATTGGCATCTAGGAAGCCATGATTATAGTTGGTATGGTTCATCGTATGGAGAATCTAGATATTCATACAATGAACCCACCTATTATAATTATGTGTCCCCATTGCGAGCAACGCCTTCACCGGGTGGTTTAGCTTTTCCACAGTCAAAACCTACCGGGAAGCGCTGCTTGTGTTGTCAGAGTTTTGATCATGCGCTGAAAGACTGTGAGCAATGGAAATTGCAATTGGGAGAGGATGATGAGCCAATACTTATCTCCATTCCACTTCCTTCCTATGCCACCGCTCCTTCCATCGCTGATGACACATACGTTAGGCCCCCGGGTCATCTTGGGAGCACAACGAATGCGTCGATCAGCGTCGCTGTTGATCACTACGACGACATTGTGGAGTTTTCTTCCTCTATGGTGCCATCCTTTCCTGTGGATTCTGTATCTGAGGATATTTCTTCCCTCCTATCGGACTCTATCTTGAGTCCTATTTCTACTCAGATATTTTCCTGTATCAGTATGCATGTATCTTCTGCTCTTATTGCCGAGTTTTTAGATGTGCAGGATAAGCCTATGGAGCCTGAAGCTATGCTGAGTTGCACTGAGGAGGACATTTTCCTTAGTGATGAGGTTCTACCTCATCACCGGAGAAGAAGGTCCAACTCATCATCGAAGTTCCTAGCTGCTCAAATTATGCCTGTAGTGATTCTATTGCAACCGGCATTGAGTCTTTTGTGGAACCTGCCAGGAGTGAAACCGGGATCACTCCTCCTTTGTTTGATTCTCTTAGTTCTTCTTCCATTTTATTTCCTAATCAACCCTCTTATAATGCAGATATTGATAAGTTCATCTTTCCTGCTTCCCCTCCTGCTTTAATTTCTAATATTGCACATATTCCTTTGTAGGTGCATGAATTTATAGACCCATTCTTGGGTAATTTTGAGAGGCAGTCATGGAAGGGAAAGCAGATGGCAATGATGAAATTAATAACATATTCTCCCTCATCATCATTGCTTGCGTTTTCCTTGAAAGTCTGGGTGCAGGGTGGTAAACGATACTTCATCCATGACCGCCGATTGGAGGAGAGGAAGAGGATGAAGAAAGATGAAATATGGAGATGGAAAGCTCCTGATCTTCTGGACTGCTGCTGTTGGGTCTTTGGACCCACTTCTTTTATTTTCAGTTACTATTTTAAATCAACTTACAGTTGATCTTTTCGGCATGCTTGTAATAATTGGGATATTTTAGTTTTCTCTTTTATGTTTAGACAATGTTATTAAAACTGCATAATACAGGTATTAAGTCCAGCTTAAGGACGGTAAACAAAAGCACTGCTAGGAGACAACCCAAGTTTTTGTTGCTTTTATTTTCTTTTCTTTTTCTTTTTTTCTCTAACATGCTAATAGTTTACTTTTACATATATATTTTGTGCGTGGAGCCTTTTGCCTGCAGGTGTGCGGCAATTCCTTTGGTGGCAGACTCTTGGAGCTAAATTTACAGAATTTAACGCCAAATCTTCTGGTATGCTCATTTCTAAGCATGAGGTAACCTCTCCTCTTTTCATTGTCTTACACTCATGTTGTTATTTCAGCTGATCTTAGTGTGTAGATTAAGTCTGGGGGAGAGCTGTTTGTTACCCACAGTGCACACACATGTTAGATTGCATACTAGAAGTAATTTTATTTTAGCTTTATAATAAATTTGTTCATATGCTTCACACACCATTTCACCCGCATGAGCGCACACTCGCTTGTTTGCATGCTCCCGTATATTCATTTCTTGGTTGTGATGTAGGAATTGTTGTATTAGCCAAAATAATTGCAAGATGGAGTGGAATGTTGACTCCTGCAGTGCTCTAGTTGAGTACTCGTGTTTTGCTTAGGACTTTGAGTAGAATCAGTTCTTATTTATGTTCTGAATTTATAATTAGTTGATTTGCGTAGATTTTAGTTTATTTTACTCAAAATGGTGAATGTGGTTGAATCTAGTGGTAGCGGTGTATTGTGTGTAGGCAAGCGCGAGGTTCGTGTTGCTCGAGTCGGGAGGAAGGATTACCTTTCCCGGGTGCTAAGAACTTGCCCCAAGCGACTCTCGAAGCATGGGTGCGAACGATTTGCAAGTTGAGCGTGACGTAGGCCATCTTTTTGGCAAGCTTGAGCTTTGTTCTACCATTCCTATATGCTAACCGTTGCTAGCCTATTTTTGTGCCTACCTGACCTTTTGGTTCAGCTCCACCATACTTCACCAAGGCCTAAAAGCTAATCCCATTTTCGCAACCAAAAAAATTAAGCCAAAAGCATTAATGAAATGTAATTTTCCAATGCGGTGCGGTCTTGTGAAACTTTTGTGTTGATGTGGTTATCTTACAAAAATTCTATATGCTGAGATTATTGCTAATCGATTTGGGGATTTATAAAAAAAAAGAGAAAGAAAAAGAAAAGCAAAGAAAAAAATGTATCCCTAGCGTTTTAATTGAAACATATAATTCTATCGATTGGAGTAGGCCGTGTGCACACCCGGTTTCAAAGTCAAGTCTGGGGGTGTGTTACATGTGTATTAATGGGGCTGCTATGATTTAGCACTTTTGTGTGCTCATTTGGGTTGCGATTAGCCTTCATGTTTATCTTTGTATTCCAAATCATAACCTAAGCCTCGTATTAACCAAAAAAAGTCCTATTGATTCATCTTGTGAGTTCACTAGCACCGTGGAGAGAGTGTGACAGGGCGAGCTTATGGCTCTCGACGTTGATGGATTTCAACGGAGTTAATTCCGAGTTCCGGTCTTGGGTAACACTCCCCTTCGCAATTTGCTTACTTTCGTACTACGCGTGACCACAAGATTCACCAATATTCCATTTTTGAGTAAGAATAAATTCATTTTTACGCATTTACACTTTTATAAATTAGCTAGCATATTTAGAAACTTCTTCTATGAGCTTCTACACACACAAGTATGCAACTTCGCATACTACTCCATGTTTGTAATGCTTTGGCTAGCTATGTTTTTCCTACTCTGTCGGATTTGTTTGCTCGGGACGCGCAAATAGGTAAGTCTGGGGGTGTGATGAGTCTCATTTATATACACATATTTGGACTCATCTGGGCTAGTTTTCACGCACTTGCACTTCATTTTTCGTTCATTAATGCTTATATTTCACTTGTTCACTCTTCTCACACGAAGTGCACATTTTGGCCCATTATGGTGTGCAATTGCGCACTATCTGCTGGGGGTAAGTGATCATGTGTAAGCAAAATCGCACGAGTTTCCCTCTTTTATCGAAGAATTTATGTCATTTTGCAATTTTCCAGATGGCACGGTCGGGCGTTTATCCTTCGCGCACGATCTGGTTGATCGTGCGTTTTCATTTCGCTCAAAATCATGAAAATCTGCAGTTCTGAATTTGCCAGTGCATTTTCTTCATGCACGAGCATTTTGCCAGTGCGTGAGTAAAACGCACGAGCAAATGTTGTTTTCTAAAAAATTACGTTTCTGCTCCGCCCGTGTGATTCCTTCGCGCACGGTTGACTCCGGACGAGCGTTTGGTCGTGTGTGAAGGATTTTCTGACTTTTTTTCTATTTAAGTCCCGATTTTTATGTCATTTGGGACCCGAACAGCTCCGCGATTTCTTCCGCCGGAAGGGGCCGACTGCTCCATTTTTCTTCTTCCAAGGGAGGGTATCACTTCATAGTGTTTCCCCATCATCCTAAGCTCTAAAGAAGGTGATCTCCACTCCATATTAGCCGGATTGTAAGGAAGAACGAGGGCATTGACGTGGACAACATAGACACTTGAGAAGACGGGCTAGAGGTGGGGAGAGCTTCAGAGATCTCGGACGCAACCGATGAATGGACTGTAGGACATGGATTGACAACCCAGTGCATCCTCCCATTTCTACGGCATAGTCTCGATCGTTGTTTGTATTTCTACCCTTATTTTCCTCTTTTAAGGTTGTGTGGTATGAAATCACCTATACTTTGATGATGAACCTTGCTTAAACCTATTTTAATTGCTATTTGCTTTCATTATGCTTTTATGAAAGTTCTTTGTGTTTATGCTTGGTGTGTGGAATCATTATAGAGTGGTATGCATGTGATCTTGGTTGAGTTTTGTTAGATGTGAATGCAGCCCTCCTTTTCGCAAAGTGTTTTCACTCCATCCGCTTGACTACTCGTCCATCCACGTTCCGAAGCGGTGCTAACGGCTCATTTAATCCATCCGCCTAGCTAAGAGATGCTAACGGCCCTCAAACTTTTCCGCCAGTGCGAACCACTCCATCTGCTTGCCTTCTCGCCCATCCTCCCTTGAGAAGTAGTGCGTTCAAGGCCTACGTAGTTTCCATCCCGCCTAGCGAAGCATTGCATAGCGGCTTTGCATAGGAGTAGTTGTAGTTATTTTCTTTTATTTTCCATAAACCAAAACCCCCCTTGTCCAAAATCCATCCGCTCGAAAGAACTTCAATCTCAAGTCCCTCCTTGAAAGTTAACTCCACCTTACTGTGTTCCTTCGAGATCGATACTTGGGGATTCACTCCCACATTTTATATTATTTGAACAATCGGTACACTGCCGTTTCGTGCCCAGGGCAAAGTAATGCTCTTCGCAGGGAGGATACATGGAAAATGTCGTGCAAATTTTCTAATTCCGGAGGTAGCTCCAACCGATAAGCTAAGGGGCCAATCCGCTCCAGGACAGTATAAGGCCCCATATAACGAGGGCTGAGCTTCTTTCTTCCCCGGACATGAGATACGCAATGCATTAGTCTGGTCTTCAAGAAAACTTGGTCTCCTACCTGAAATTCCACCATCCGGTGTCTCACATCATAGTACTTTGCTTGCCGGCTCTGTGCCTCGAGCATACGGTCCCGAATCAGCCAAATCATCTGAAAGTGCACAGTTAACACTCAAAACATAGAAATCGATTTATTTCTTTCTTAGAAAACATATTCAACTCATTTTCAGGGGTTAAGAGAAATCATTTTCCCAACAATCTCCCCCTATTTGTCTTAACCCTATTTAGAGAGAAATTGTATCAGCATATTGATCAATCACAGCAAAGCATTTAAGCAAGTAGAAGAAAAATTAGAAAAGGAAATCTTATAAACAAACTTCATGTTCGATCAATCAGTATTCAACCATAAATATATCAGTCATTGTTTTTAAGGCATTTCAGGAGGGGTAGGAGGAGTCTTCCTTTTTCTAGTGAATACGACTGTTTTAAGAGAGGGGGTTGCTCCTTCTCAGCACCAGGTAGTTCACTCAGCTCCCCCTGAGTTACATCAGTTTGCTCCCCCTGGGATGGAACTTCCTTGGTTGCTTCTGCCTCTTCAGTTTCTTTTTCAGTTCCATCTTCAGTCATAGCAGTACCTGGCCCCTGAGCTCCTATTTCACCTATCACAGTATCTAGCTCCCCCTGAGTTTCAGCTTCTTTATTTTTCTCACCATCTGCCACATCTTCCTTTTCAACTTCATTTTCTGCTCTGCGGACCTCCCCTTGTAACAATACCACTTGATTTGCAGCTTCTCTTACTATATTGAGCACCTCTATTATTTGTTCTTCAGAATGTAGCTCAGGTACTATCTCATTTCCAATTGTCTTGAGCAGTGCAAGACTATCAGTTTTTGAGGTAGGAGGTGCCTTGTGGGAGAGAGATTTAGGAGTGGAGGGCTTCTCTTCATCTAGCTTCTCCCCCTTCTTGACCTTCTTGGCCAAGGAGGTTAAGAAAGACCTGGTTACTTTAGAGGAAGAGAGAGAGGTCTTTAGACTTTGCACAGAGGCATTGACGCCATCTATTTGGGTGTGCATGTGTAGGATGGAGGAATGAATCTGGGAGCAGTGCTCATCCAGCATTGCTTGGAATGTTTGAGCTGCTGATGCAATGCACTGAGTGAGGAGAGCTTCAGTGGATGCAGATGGTTCATGTTATGGTTGGTGATGAGGAGAGAGTGGTGGAGGTGGTGATGAAGCTGGAGAGAAGTTAGTTGATACATGAGGTATGGGTGATAAAGGAGGTGGAGAGGATGAGAAAGTATGAGGAGGAAGAGATGGAGAAACTGCTGTTTGAGCAGGTGTTTGAGAAGATGTAGGTAGAGGAGGGGTTGTGAGAGTGGTAGAGACTAGTGGAGTAGATGATGGTGGTAGAGAAGGATTGTCTCTTTGAGGAGTAGGAGGAGGAGATGGATGAACAGGAGAGTTAGGAGGAGATGGAGTCTTTTCAGGAATGGAACCAGACTTAGGGATTTGTCTGGTCCATTTGGAGAATAGAGCTATTGACATCCTTTTCCCTGGAGGAATAGGGATTCCTTTTGACCTACATAGGTCAGGGAAGGAGTGGAAGAGTACTTGACTCATAATTCTCATATATGCATTTTCTTTGTGTGAGTATTTAGAGCTTATCATCTTGAGCAAGCATGTGGCCCAGTCCACCTTCTTCTTCAGCACCAGGGCCCCCATGATATTCAGTTGCTGCTTGGGCACTGCACCATGGGCTGAGGTCTTGCATAGCAGGATTTTTCCTACTATATCTACTAGCAGTCTGTACTCCTCAGGAAAGTCTATTTTCTTTAGATGGATTGGTCTATCTTTTGAAAACTTCATGGTGGTTAGCAGATGCTTGATTTCATCAGGTGTGAGGTCTATAGATTCATCACCTAATAAGGGAGTGATGAAGACTTATTTAGTTATTCCTTAGAAGCTGATTTTCTTTCCCTATTTGCTTTGAACAAAGATAATATTAGGGTGTACCTGATGGAAGATCAAAGGTTGTCCTAATGTGTTCTGCAGATATTGAGACAGGTGTCTCATGGATTGTTCCTTGGATTTCTCCTTGTTCAGATATCTGAACAAGAGTCATCAGATCTGTGAGCTCTGTTTCCAGGAGCTTGCATCTTGTGGAGATGAGCTTATCTAGTCCAGCTTCAGTGAACAGAGCAATGATGCTCTTATAGTTTTCTGCGGCGGCTTGGAAAGATTCAAGGTCAATGTCGAAACCAGAGTTGGTCTTGGGAGCCATTTTAGGTCAGTGAGAGAGAGAGGAAGAAATCGGCTGGACTGAGGAGCAAGAATGATGAAGGATGCAGAGTAGTGAAGGTTTCTAACTGAAGAGTCTTTTTAAGTCAGGTGAAACGTCGAAATGCGACACTATTCGAGGCTTATTCGGTACATCAGTGGATGTGACCGAAAATATTTTAGTATTGCCGCTCGTTTTCATGAAATCGACGTTACGTCGAGTGGAGTTCGACGTAAGCGTCGATACAGCCCGCGTTAAGATGCTGGGGTTTCGTATCGAAGTATGCGTCGATTGTAATCGACGCATACGTTGATTTCACTTATTGAGTTGAGTCATCGACAGTGCGTCGATTAGAAGTCGACGTGACTTTTAATTTTCTTGAAAAATTCTAGGTTTTTATTTCTTTTTATCTCTTCCTAATCCTAAAGGTTTCTAAGTTAGTCTTGGACTAATTTTCACATATAGTTTGATTGATTGTGCCAACATTGTTTGGCAAGGTGGCCAGTTTTGTTGCATATGTAGCACTTGATTATCTTAGTATTGTGAGAATTTGAGTTTAGAGAGGGATAGAAGTGTTGATTATGATAGAAAGTTTGATTTAGATGGGAATTTTGGTTAGGATAGAAAGTTTGGTTAGGATAGAGGTGTTGATTAGGATAGAAATCATGATTAGGATGAATGGGTCCTGAATAGGGGTTAAGATGGAAGGTTTTTGGAGGATAGGCATTTAAGTTGCTCTGAGTTTTTATGCGTCGATATCTATTCGACGTATGTTGATAGTTGCGTTGATTTATATTCGGCGCTTTCTCCAGATAGCGTTGATCTGGTATCGATGCATGAACAAAGTTGCGTCGATTTGATGTCGACGTACTTTTATTCAAGCGTCGAGTTGAGGTCGAGGCATCTGAGAGATTGCGTCGAGTAGAATTCGACGCACTATCATTCATATGTCGAGATGAAGTCGACGCAACTGTATCTTCATAAATTTTCTTTTTCCCTTTTTCTGATTTGGCTCTTTTATGTATTGTTTCTTTTGGCTTAGTTGCTTCTTCGGATGAAGTTTGAGAGTCATCAGCTGAATAATATGATGTTTCATCAAATTGTTTTCTTTTCTTGAGGGAGTCTTCTTCCTTATTTAGTGAGTCTTTTTCTTGGTTTGATTTGATAGGTTTGGTGAATTTTACAGGGATCATCCAAGCAGGTTTGTTGGATGGAATTTGGTTGGTTGAGGGATCAACCCCTAGACCAAGATTTTTATGTCTCCTTGTTTGTTGTTCAGTGATTTCCTTGAGAGTTTGGCTTCTCATTTTTATTGACTCTTCAAAAGCTTTTGCCTTGGATACCTTATCCTTAAGGAGTTGGTTTTCTATTCTAGCCCTTTCTACCTCCTTTTCTATGATGTTAGCCCTTAATTCATAATTTTTAGAGCATTTAACTTCTCTATTTCTCTGGTTTTTAGCCATATTAATTTGTTCTTTAAGATCCTTAATTTCTTGTTTAGCTTTTAGTTGATCTAAACACATTCCCATAAAATCATTTCTGAAATTATCACTTTGAAAATCTATTTCATCAAAAATGCTTACCTCATCCTTATCCTCAGATTCCTCTATGAGAATAAGGCTATTTTCTCTTTCATCTTCAGAAGATATGCTTTCTTCTGATCCTGTCTCACTCCATGATTTGGTACCATCATCTTTCTTTGAGCCTTCAAGTGCCATTAAGCATAGGTCTTCTTGCTTAGGCTCTTCATTGTCACTCTTAGAAGAGGAGTTGTCCTCAGAGTCTGTTTCACTCCAGGCTTCTGCAATAAAGCCTCTTTCTTTCTTCTTCCCCTTTTACTTGAGATCTTTCTTTTTCAGATCTTTCTTTGTCTCACCATTTTCTGGACATTCTGGAGCAATATGTCCAGGTTTCCTGCAAGAATAACAAATAATTTCTTTAGTAGGAGTTTTGTCATACCTTGGTTTTGACTCTCTCCTTCTTGATCCATCTGTCCTGACCCATTTCTTGAATTTTCTGGCCAGGAAACTGAATAGTTCTTCTTCAGTGACAGAGCTTCCTTCTTATGTTGCTTTTAATGCAATGTTCCTATCTTTTGAAGAAGTTGGGGTGTTTTCTCTTCTCTTCTTCTCTTCTCTGGTTTTCAGCAGTTGCTCATAAGATATGAGTTTTCCTAAGAGAGCATCTTTTGAAATTTCCCTTTGTCCTCTTGTGTCTCTTATTGCCCATATCCTTGAGTCCCATGAACTTGGGAGACTCATCAGCAATTTGTCATTGATCTCTGTGAGAGAGATTTCTCTATCCAAGTCCCTTAGTTGATTGATGATCAGACTGAATCTGTCATACATCTCAGAGATGCTTTCTTCATTCTTCTCTTAGAAGTTCTCATATTGAGAGATCAATAGAGCCTTCCTATCTTTCCTTTCATCAGCACTTCCATCTACCATCTTTATGAGAGCCTCCCAAATTTCTTTGGCTGATTCACAATCAACAACCCTTTGAAAGATTTCATCAGAGAGGGTTGAGACCAGAATATTTACAGCTTTTGCATCACATGTTCCTGCCTTCTTCTCTTCAACTGTCCACTCAGCCTTTGTGACAAGTGTTTGAGTCACTTCACCACTTGAGTCTTTTCTATAAGGCTTGGGAGGACCTGTCAAGATAACATTAAATAATTCTTCATCAATAGAATTCATATAAATCCTAATTCTTGTTTTCCAAACTGCAAACTTTTCAAGATTGCACATTGGTGGTCTGGTGGAAGCATAATCTTTGATTTGTGCCATGTGAAAAATAATTTTTAGAAATATATATATAAAAATAAGAGGTAGGATATTTTTGATCAAGGAGTTAACCTTTTTAGATCAACCTCTCTCTGATACCAATTGAAAGTGCACAGTTAACCTCATTAGAATTCTCTAGAGGGGGGGTGAATAGAGATTAAAAATATTTTGTGCAATTATATATATATATATATATATATATATATATATATATATATGTGTGTAGTGATCACAGATTAAGGCTTCCCACACACCAACAAGAATTAGGCAAGTAAAGAAAGTAAATGCAAGAAAAGAAATCACAGCACAACACAAGGAAATATAGTGGTTCCCCAAACTTTGGGTAGTCCACTCTTCTACCCCCTTTGGTAGGAATTCACTATCTTGCACTGAGTCTTTTGATAAGGAGACTCTTAGAACCACCCTGAGTCTTTTGATAAGGAAACTCTTAGAACCAACTGAGTCTTTTGAAAAGGAGACTCTTAGAACCAGTACAACTGAATTTTTTGAAGAGAGATTCTAAAAACTCTTTTACAGTATTTGAGAGTGAAATAAATGTAAAGAAGAAAGAGAAATAATATAAAGACAAGAAGGAATCTTCTTCCTAGCAAGAAGATTGGAAGCACAAGAAGTAGTGAATGAAATCTCTTCTATAGTGAGAAGAAGATTTGTAGCTTTTCTCTCTTTTAGTGAGAGCTATCAGAGTTTGCAGCAGAATGGTTTCAGAAGCAGGAGAAGATGGAAGCTTGATGGTTGCTGCAGGATTATTTCTCAATTCTCTCTCTTTTTCACTTGGGATTTTTTCCTCTTTTTTAATATGTATATGGTGGATCACTTGTTAATGTTCTCTGTCGACCTTCTCCTTATTTATAGCTCTGTATATTAAGATAACACTATAGGAGAGAAATCAAATAGTAGACAGAGTATTAGAAAGAGAGAAATATTTCCATAACTATTATATTTATAGAAGGAAAGAATTCATTCTGATTTCAAATAATGTCCATAATGGATTTAATCAAATTAGCCAAGAATCTATTAGAGGAAAAGAATGATTCAGAACGGCTATAAAGAATAAATTGATTCCATATAAATCAGATCTATAAAAGAAGGAAAGAGATCTGGCGATTTTTGAATTGAACATAGAAATCGACGTGCGTCGATTACTATTCGACGTAAGCGTCGAATTCGTTCTGGTTGGACGTCGAGAGGAGAATAAGGAAGGTGCGACGACTAAGGTGCGTCGACTTCTCAAGATGCGTCGTCTAGAAGTCAGAGCTACGTCGACATAGGATACGTCGAATTCTTCTTAAAGTTACTTCGACTCATTCTGAAAGGAACATCGACACCACTTCGACGTTGCGTCGAATATTATTCGACGCATATTTATTTAACCTTGATTTTTCTTTCTTAGAAAACATATTCAACTCATTTTCAGGGGTTAAGAGAAATCATTTTCCCAACATCATAACATCTGTATCATGAATATATTCCACTCCCAGTGCCTTCAGATCCTCATCCTAGATCCAAGATAGTGGCGTCCTGCACCTCCTTCTGTATAGTGCCTCATAAGGAGCCATGTCGATGCTTGCTTGATGACTATTATTGTAGGAAAACTCCACCAAAGGTAGAAGTCTCTCCCATGGTTCTCCCCGATCCAAGGCACATAGCCGCAACAGGTCCTCCATCGTCCTGACAGTCCTCTCAGACTGGTCGTTGGTCTGAGGATGGAAGGTTGTGCTGAAAGTCAACCGAGAGCCAAAATATGCATGTACTGCCCTCCACTCCCTGGAGGTAAAACGACCATCTCGATCTGAAATGATAGTTTTGGGCACCCCGTGATATCGGACAAACTGCTCCACAAAGAGGCACACCAAAACTTCGACATGTGTATCTTTCCTGATCGGAATGAACCTGGCAACCTTCGTCAACCAATCTACAATCACCCATACAGAGTAACTCCCATAGCGGGGGCGAGGTAGACCGTGTACAAATCCATGGAGATATCTTCAAACTTCCACTCAGGAATAGGCAATGACTGTAACAAACCACCGAGGCTCTTACAGTCTGCCTTCACTTTCTGGCATGCCTCGTAATGCGTGACGAAAAGAGTGACATCCCTCTTCATTCCTGGCCAAAACATCATCTTCCGTAGATCAGTATACATCTTGATGATCCAGGGATGCACCAAATAGTTGGTGCAGTGAGCCTCTCTCAGTATATTATCCCGGATTCCTCCTCCTGCGGGTATATATACTCTGTCATGGAAGTGAATGAGGTCCTCTCGCAGTGTGTACTCCTCTGTAAAACCAGTCTCCACTGCTCGTAATATAGGGTCCAGGGCAACATCCTTCCTTTGTTCGGCTCCGATGCGATCACGTATATCACAAACTATGCTCATAGTGGCCAGGTACTCAGCGTATGCCTCTGGATTGACCCTAGATACAAGCGTAATTTGCCTCTCCTCGACCATCTTGGCCAACTCCATAGCCATCAACCAGGACTCCGAGTTGGATGTGTGTGCCCTTCGACTTAATGCATCGGCCACCGAGTTTTCCTTCCATGGGTGATAGTTTAGTGTATACTCATAATCGCACAAAAAATCAATCCACAACCGCTGCCTTAGATTCAGATCCTTCTGCGTGTGTATATATTTGAGGTTCTTATGATCTGAAAAATATCTCGCAGTGGATGCCATATTGATAATGCCTCTAGATCTTCAAGGCGAAGACCACTGCTCCCATCTCCACGTCATGCACCAAATAGTTCGCTTCGTGCTTCTTTAGCTGTCTAGAAGCATAAGAAATTATATGCCCATGCTGCAGTATTTTGGTAGGTGTCTTTTCCTTAGCTGACCTAGGGTGTGCACTAGGGATTTTTGCAGATTTGTTCATTATTTCCCCTAAACACGGCTGTGAGCTTAAATTTGCTATTAAGAGCCCCAGATTACCTGAAATGCAAAACAAAGTAAATTATACATATATTAAATTAAAACTAAATAAAAATAATTTAATTATTACTAAAATATTATATAAAAATATCTATAAATAATGTACTATCAATTTGTGCCATAAGAGAATGGGCAACTTGGCCAATATGCAGCTCCAAAACCTTTTTGGAAAGCTATTGTCCCATGAGCTTCAGTTGAACACCAGAAAAGATGAAAAGGAGAATAACATGTCTCTCAGCAGGGAGAAATCTATTGCTCTCAAGGATGAGAGATCAAGAAGAAGAGAGAGGAATCTCTTATTCCTCATAGAAGACCTGCTGAATCAGATTCTGAACCCAACACTTTTGGGTCAGAATGGTCTGATGGAGATAAGGCCATAATCTCCAAGCGGTTCAAGAAGATTCTCAATAAGAGGGAATGGAAGAACAGACCTTCCTCCTCCTCCATCTCAAGAAGGTCAAAGTACCACAATGACCAACCAAAGAAAAGCTCCAAGAAGGAAAGGTATAACTCTAAGCACAACAAATAATTTCTACTAATGTTGTGTGTTATGAATATAGTAAGGCAGGACACATCATAGATGAATGTCCCTCAAGAAGAAAAGAGAATGAGAAGGAAGAGGAGAGTAAGTCACTCAGAGAAAATAAGAAGGTGAGAAGCTTCATTGCCAAGAAATCCAAGACTCTGAATGATGGCAGCAGCAGCTCATCAGACTCTGAAGAAGATGCATATATTGAGTTATTCGCTATGACTGATAACTGGGAGGAGGATGAATATCCTGCTGCCAAAGTGGGGATAAGGACCTCACTCTCGCAGACAGTGAGTCTGAAGAAGAAGATCAATATGGGTTTGTTTCCCTATCTGATGATGAAGATTAGGATGACTAACATCCTGCTCAGGTATGTCGTGCTTCTGCATTTTCATTACATGAGTCAAGTAGGAAGGACAAGAGTGCATCAAATGCCAACTCATCATCTGATGGAGAATCAGACGATTGCTCATCATGTAATAATGAGAATCATTATGATCTATTGGATTAGTTTGGTACTCTCTTAGCTGCTCTCAAAAAGAGAAAAAAGTTGGTCAAATCTCAGGCTGAGGAGATAGGGATCCTTGAGCCATTCAGATATCAAGTAGATGAGAATACCAAGGAGATCACTAGGATGTACTATGAGCTTATGGTACTTCAAAAGAAGTATGAAGCTCAGAGTAGACCAGTCAAATATTTGGAGGCCAGGCTCCTTGCTGAAAGGAAGCTTGTGGCAAGTTTCTCAAAGCCATAGGTTGTGCTCTCAATTATAGACAGGTTCTCTTCTCCTTATAGAGGAGGGATTAGATATAATATGGAGAAGATGGAAATCTATAAAGATAAAACCATATTTCAGAAAGTCATATTGCCTTCCAATGCATATGACAATGACTTAATCAATGGACGCCTCTCCAATATATGATCCAATAGTGGAAAAAAGCCACAGATCTCGGGAAGGAGAGCAAACATTTGACAAATCTTCAAGGCACCTCATAAGGAGATCAAAAGAAAAGATCATGGGTCATATGCATTTGGCTTGACATCACCAAAGCCAAAGGAAATGAAAAGACACTTCCTCAAAAGCCTATTCCTAAGGTGAAACATGTGACTGTGCAGCCCATCTTCCACCATGCACACATTCACAAGATCCATCAAGGAAACACTAAGAATGTACCTTCTCCTCTGATCACCAGCACCCTCACTGTTGGAACCAAGAATCGGCCCAACGAGGAGTTCGGACCCCTGGAAGGGGGCAGCTGACACTTACTGATCCCACAGAAGGACTTGGTCGAAGACTTGGAGCTAGAACACCGACCCTTGGCCACAGTGTGGATGTCCTACCACACACCCAAAAGATCTTTAGAGCGCTTCCCCTCCTAAGCCAAAACTGAAGCCGGGCACCCTACAGATCTTGAGGAGCTAACCAAAAATGTCCTAAGGAGGAAGAAGCCAAAGAAGCGGATCTTCTCCAAAGGTGCCCTTCAGGGTCTATTTATAGTTTTCCTCTTCTGGTCTGCTAATAGCGAGGTTCCGCCTTTTGGTTTTACTAACCACACCCCAAACTGGTCTGCTAACAGCCAAACTCGGCTATTCTAAAGGGAAATTGACAGTCCACCATGGGTATTTGGGTAAATTGAACCCTTGACCTTTGTTAGGTGAGTGGCCCACGAAGGCGCCACTCGTCAGCCCTCTTGCGAGTGGGCCTTGTGAGATCTCCCCATGTGAGCGGCTCATGGGGGCGCCACCCGCTCGCCCCTTGGCGTCATAAATGCCGACCAGGACCACTTATGCGAGGTGTGATGGGAATATGACCCTCAATGTTCCCTTGATTTGAAGAGGCTTCACACTCAATGCTAGGTACAAGTTGTATTTGATAAACCCCATTTCATCTCATGACTATGCAGGATTAGGTCATAACAGGGTATGTAGTGATTTCAGTTGGCTTGCTGCCAAAACCGCTGAGACGAGCTCCCAGTCTCAGCTGAACTGCTGAGACAAGGCCATGAGCCGCTAAGAAGGTGTCTGGTCCAGCTGAACTGCAGATAGAAGAAAATCGCTGAGACAACTGTTTGTCTCAGCGGATTCGCTGGGACGGGACAGAAGATGCCGCTGAGACTGGAAGCTGTCTCAGCCCAACCGATGAGACAGGTTCAAAAGGTCTGGCGGGTTTTACTTTTGGCACAACACCTGTAAAGCAGGAGAGGATGTCCCAATCACTCCCATGCTGTGCCCGGAGGACATATGATAGTCGTTGAAGATCAGTGAAGTATAAAGGAGAAAATTAGGGCTTTGTAAAAGCACATTTGCTCTCTCCAACTCTCCAGCACACAAAAGAAGAACAAGTTTACTGTTCCATTGACGGCAGCCAAGAAAGCTCTCACTTTATGTTTCCTGAAGCTGCAAGGAGAGAATATATTGCTCCTCTTGATCAACTCAAGACAGAGCAAGTTGATCCTCACTCTTTCTCTGAAGACAAAGATCAGAAGAATCAAAGTTGAGTCCATTGAACCCATCCCAGATTCAAGACTGCCACATCAGTTGTTCTGCAACAGAAGACTAAGTTTATTCTATCTTCTTTTGTAATCATACAGTATTATTACTATAGGAACTTAACAGTTCTGAGCTGTAGGGCATCTTTGCCTGAGGAAGTAGGGTTGTTTAGCCTGAGTAGTAGAGCTGAGAGGTCAGCTTGAGTATAGGATCAGTGGGTGATCTGAGAAAGGGCAGTTGAGCCTGAGGTAGGGTCGTTGGGCCCGAGGTAGGGTTTGTGAAGCCCTGAGAGATCCTAAGGGATCTGTGTTGTAAGCTCTTGGAGCTGAGTTTGGAGGCGTTGGCCTTATCTAACTCATTGTTAGAAAGGTGAAGGGGGAAAGAGGACTACTCAAGACACCCTGTCTTGAGGAACCTCTAGAAATCTTTGTCTATTTTTTGGATGCTTGATAATAACTAACATAAAATCAGAAAACAACTAGTTAATAGCCAAAAGAAAAAGAAACCAATTCACCCCCCCCCCCCCCCCCCCCTAGGTGACTAAGACTACATCCTAAATAAACTATCAAGTGGTATCAGAGCGAGGTTGGTCAAGAAGGACATAACTGTCTTACCAAATCCTATAAAGGAATAGTCTTATCTCAATCCAATGGCCTCCACTGGATTGCAGAAGGAGATGGGATCCATGAAGTTGCCCATATGCAACAAAGAAAACTTTGGCATATGGAAGCAAAGGGTTAGATTGTTTATGGAAACATCTGACCCAAGGATTTACATCACAGTAAAGCAAGGTGCTTTCACCTTTCAAACTGCCTCCACCATAGATCCAACAAGGAGAGTGGCCAAGGCCATCAATGACTTTACCAAGGATGAACTTGCACTGTTCACTATGGATAAAAGAGCACAAAACATAATTGTTAATGCAATTGATGACTCTACATTTCAGAACTTGGTACACTGCATAACTACCAAGGAAATGTGGGATACATTAGTGGTATATATGGAAGGAACATCTGAGGTGTGGGATGATAGAAAGTCACTCCTCAATCAAGAATATGAAGCCTTCAGTCAGCTGAGCCAGGAGAGCATTTCCATTTACTATGAAAGGTTCTTTAGGATAGTCAATGAACTAAGAACCTATGAAAGAGTGTTCAGTGACTATGAGCTTAATGATAAGTTCCTTGGATCTCTAACTAGAGACTGGGACACAAAAATCTGTGTCATCGGGGAAGTGGCCAAGCTTGGTGAAACTCCTACTCATACATTGTTTGGGAAGCTGGTCTCCTATGAGATGCAATTATCTGCAAGAAAGGAAGAGGACACCTCAGCAAGGGCTCATGCAAGGGAGAGATCTGTGGCTCTCAAGGATGACAGCTCCAAGAAAAGCAAGGGCAGGATGGTGTATCCTCCAAGAAGGAGTGCTGAATCAGATAAGTCTGAAAACAGCACTTCAGACAGCTCTTCATCCGATGAAGAGTTTGCTGCCTTCTCAAGGCAGTTCAAGAAGATGATGAGGAGGAAGCAGTGGAAGAACAAGCCCTCCTCCTCACACTCCAAGAAAGACCACAACAAATCTGAAAGGCAGCACCCAAAGGGTGACAGGTATGATTCTAAATCTAGTAAACATGTTTTAAAATACATCATTTGCTATTGCTGCAGCAAGCCTGGACATGTCATAGCTGACTCTCCAGTCAAAAGGAAGGAAAAGGGTGACAAGAAAAATCACCACCAAAAGGATAGGAAGGGTGAAAAATTCTTCCTAGCAAAGAAAGGAAAAGGCTGGAGTGAATCTGAATCCTCATCCTCATATTCAGATGCTGAAGAAGGAGCCTATATTGGGTTGTTTGAAGCGGAAAAGGAAGATGATTGTCCTGTTGCCAGAATTGGAATCAGGGCCCCTCTATCACATTCAGGCAGTGATATAGAGGAGGATGAAGAGGACAATGTTCAGCTAGGCCTCATGGCCATCACTGATGAGGAGGACAATCAGAACAACTCTAACAATGAACATGTATTAACTCACTCCATCTCCTCTTCTGATTATGAGACAAACCGAGAATCTGAAACACCTTCATCAATTGGTGGAAGTGATTCAGAATCTGAGGAAGATTTTAATTAATTGATTGACAAGTATGGATCTCTCTTGGAAACTCTGAAAAGGAGTAAGAAGCTGTCCAAGAGGCAAGCCCAAGAAATTGCTTCCCTTAAGATGGTTAAGAAATAGTGCTCTGAGTCACCCTCCATGGTGCCTCAGATGAGTAGACAAATAAGCCATCTTAAGGGAATAGCAATTGTGCATTTAAGCACCATATCCCACAAGAACAAGGTCATCAAAGACCTTGAGGAGAAGCTTATGAAAGAAAAGGGCCTAGTGGCTCAATTCTCCAAGCCCAAATCTGTGCTTCCTATTATTGACACATTTTCCTCTCAAACCAATAGGAGAGGACTAGGGTTCAATAAAATGGAAGTAGGAGAAGGGAGTGGAGAAAAGAGCAAGGACAAGGCTAAGCCTCATACCACCTTTCAAAAGATATTGCTTCCTACTAATAGGTATGATCATGAAAGCATTTATGGTCACTGGAAGAATGGAAGCTCCTATAGGAAGGAAAACACTCCTTCCTATAAAGGAAGAAAAGGTATGGGAATGAGTGCCATGAAGGCTCCCCATGAAGAAATTTAAATGGCCCAACCTGGACCATTTGTATTTGGTACTACAGCCTCATCATTCAGGAGTATGGAAGCAAGTTCTTCCAAGTACTGTCCAGCAAAGAACATGGCTGCTGTAAAACCTGTAGACAAGTCCTCTTGCTCAGTGTCTGATGCCATTAAATCTTGCCTGGCCTCCAAGGCAAAGCAAGTTGATTCCATTAAGACAAAGGGTGTCAAGACTGTACAGAGGTTAACATTCAGCCAGATCATTGCTGATAGAAATATGAAAAATGATGTTGTCTCCCCTCCTAAACATAAGCACAGTGATGCTATTTCATCAAGAAATGTTCAGAAGAGGAGATACAATATTCATGAATGTTGGTGTTGTGGTAAAGTGGGACACTTTGCCATAGATTGTTGGTACAATCCCAATGTGCCAAGTGCAAAGGAAAGCCTTCCTGCAAAGAGTGCAGCTGCTGTGAGGTCATCTCATCATGCTAACATGGACCTAGGACCCAAAATTATTTGGGCTCCTAAGGGTAACTAAACTCCTTCTTGTAGGTTAGTTCAAGTACCAGCCTCAACCAAATATGGTACTTGGACAGTGGGTGCTCAAGGCACATGACAGGAACCAGAGATCTTCTACAGGATTACAAAGCTGCGAAGAATGGACCAAAAGTCATCTTTGGTGGATCTGAAAAAGGAATCACCAAAGGATATGGTATGATATCCAATGGCATAGTTTCAATCATAAGGGTAGCTTATGTTAAAGGGTTGCAACACAACCTAGTAAGCATAAGTCAACAATGTAATCTAGGCTATATCATCGAATTCCACAATGACAAGTGCTTGATCAAAAAGTCTAATGACTTAGAGACCATTCTCTCAGGCACTAGGAGTGGGAATGTTTATTACTTAGACTTTATATGCAGTAATTCTCTTTCATCTGTATGTCTATTAGCTAATGAAAATGAGTCTCTTTGTGTTCAATGACACAAGAGACTTGCCCACATTAACTACAAGACAACGTATAGTCTATTCTCTAAAAACCATGTTAGGAATAGTCCTAATTTAAAATATATTAAAAGTGGTCCCTGTCATGCTTGCCAAATGGGTAAGCAAACAAGGGCCACCTTTAAAAGTATTGGCTCCAAAGACACTGAAAGATGTATATATCTCTTGCACATGGACTTGTTTGGTCCTTTGCCAATTCAGAGCCTAGGAGGGAAGTTGTATACTTTGGTGATTGTTGATGATCACTCAAAATATACATGGGTACTCTTCCTTAAGAAGAAATCAGATACATTTAATGTCTTTATAAATCATGTCAATGCTATTCAGAATGACTTACAATGTTCTGTGGTCAGGACTAGGACTGTCCATGGTACAAAATTTCAATCTGAAGCCATGACAAGATTTTGTCAAGAATATGGTATCACCCAAGTAAGAGTTCTCCTCCCCAAGGACTCCACAACAAAATAGTGTGGCTGAGAGGAGGAATAGAACCTTGATAGAAGCTGGAAGAACATTGCTTAGTGACTCCTCACTCCCAGAATACTTCTGGGCTGAGGCAGTCAATACTGCATGTTATGTTCTTAATAGGGCTTCCATCAATAAGGTCCATGGAATTACTCCCTATGAGATTCTAAAAGGCAAACAACCTACAAATTCATACTTTAGAATCTTTGGTTCAAAATGCTACATATTAAACAATGGAAAATCTCAATTAACAAAGTTTGCAGAGAAATGCAATGTGGTGGTTCTTGTTGTCTATAGCTCACATAGTAGAGCTTATAGAGTGTATAACAAGAAAACTCATGTTGTAGAGGAGTCTATGCATGTAGTATTTGATGAGACCGGCCTAATCTATAAGGGCTGGTCTAGATCTTCTATTTTGACAGGAAATGAGAAGGACATGGAAAAGATGTATGTGCAAGACACACCTAGTAGTAGCAAGGCATATACAGATGCAGCAATTCCTGAAGAGGAAGAGGTCCAAGGTGCTGAAGACACTGCTTAACCAGTAGAAATGTTACAGCAAGCTGAGGATAGATTGCCTCCAGCTGTAAGGCACCTAAGAGATCATCCAAGAGAATAAATTATTGGAGACCAGAACCAAGGTGTACTGACCAGAAGTAGGGCTCATAATGAGGCCCTATTCTTGAGCTTCTTATCACAAATGGAGCCCAAGAAATTTGAAGAAGCCAACCAAGACACCTTTTGGATTCAAGCAATGCAAGAAGAACTTCTACAATTCAAGAGTTGCAAGGTATGGAAGTTGGTGCCAAAACCTCAAGGACACAATATTATTGGCACCAAATGGATTTACAGGAACAAGTTAGATGAAAATGGCACAATCATAAAGAACAAGGCAAGGTTGGTAGCCAAGGGCTATAGACAGGAAGAAGGAATAGACTTTGATCAAACCTTTGCCTCAATTGCAAGGTTATAAGCAATTAGGTTATTTCTTGCCTATGCTGCCCACAAGGGGTTCAAAATGTATCAAATAGATGTCAAATCAGCCTTCCTTAATGGTGACTTGAAGGAAGAGGTATATGTTGAACAACCATCAGGTTTTGTGCATCCAACCCTCTGTAATCATGTATATTTACATAGGAAAGCTCTTTATGGTCTAAAGCAAGCCCCTAGGGCTTGGTATGATACATTGTCTAGCTTTCTCATCAAGAACAAGTTCTTGAGGGGAAAGATAGATAGTACATTGTTTCTTAGGGAAACAAGGGGCAAGTGTCTTCTAGTCCAAATATATGTTGATGACATAATATTTGGGTCTACTGATGACAACCTCTGCAAAAGGTTTGCCAACCTAATGCAGGGGGAGTTTGAGATGAGCAGTATGGGAGAGCTCAAGTACTTTTTAGGCCTCCAAGTGAAACAGTCTGATGAGGGCATATTCTTCTCTTAGACCAAGTACACTAGGGAGCTTATCAAGAAGTTTGGGATGGAATCAGCTTCCACCATGAAAACTCCCATGGGGTCCAGCATCACCCTGAACAAGGATGAGAAGGGCAAGGCCTTTGATGAATCCATGTACAGGTGCATCATTGGATCCCTATTGTATTTAACTACTAGTAGACCAGATATTATATATGCTACATGTGTGTGTACTAGGTACCAGGCTTGCCCTAAGGAATCTCACTACTCAGCTGCAAAGAGGATTTTGAGATACCTTAAAGGCAGCCTACATCTTGGCCTTTGGTACCCTAAGAACAATGACTTTGAACTAACTGGATTTTTAGATGCAGATTTTGCAGGCTGCAAAGAAGACAGGAAAAGCACAAGTGGCACTTGTCAATTCCTACAAAGGAGGTTGATATCATGGAGCAGCAAAAAGCAGACAAGTGTGGCAATATCCAATGCTGAGTCTGAATACATTGCTGCAGGAAGTTGTTGTGCACAACTATTGTGGATTCAACATCAGTTAGAGGACTACAACCTCAAGGTAAGTGAGTCTCCTCTCTATTGTGACTCATCCAGTGCTATCTCTATTGCCAAGAATCATGTCTCACATAGTAGGACTAAGCACATAGAGATAAGATATCATTTTATAAGAGATCATGTTGAATGTAAAGACATCTGCCTTGAATTTGTCCCCACTGACAATCAAGTTGCTGATATCTTTACCAAGCCATTGGATGAAGCCAAGTTTAATTCCTTCAAGTTTGAACTAGGAATGTTAAACATTGAGTAATTCTTTCTTTCAACTCTTCTATATGATGTTACATGTTAAGTTAGAATTCAAAATCTTATCACATCAACCCCTGGTAATAGGATAAGGTCACGGCACATTCAAACCTCACTAGGTTTAATGATCAGGTAAGAGATTAGCTAGAACAGATAAGTCTGTTTCAGCCGAGCCGCTGAGACAACTGAGAAAAGTCTCAGTGGAACCGCTGAGACTGCTAAAACTGTCCCAGCGGCTGATAGTGATTTATCCCAGCGTTTAGGTTATCGTCTTAGTGGTTCCGCTGAGACAGGATGGTTTCATAATACTTTGTCTAAATGCAACCCCAAATTGGCCAAACTCTACTTATAACTATAAGAGCAATTAAATCTAATGATTAGGGTTAATCTTAACATAGACTTAAGCCATATAAATAAACAATCTTTAATCAGTAAGAGGTACACGACTATTCTTTCCTAGCTGCTGAGACAAACCCTTTCCGTCCCAGCGCATTCTTCTACAACAACAATGGCTCCCAAAAGCTTTAAGGATCTTCTTGAAGGCTATGAAATAGTCAGGGATGGGTTTGCTCATGCTCCAGAAGACATCAAGGGAGTGATTCAACTCCTTGCAGACCAAGGACTGGAATTTCTTCTATCTGAACCCTGTGTCATTCTCCGAACTGAAGTTCTGGAATTGTTTGGGAATGCCAAGTTATCCACTTCAAAATCATTTCTCATGTCAAAGACTGAAGAAGACATAATAAAGATCACCTCTGCAAATCTTGAAAAAGGTTTACATCTCCCATCCTGCAGTCCAAGTGACGAGGATGAAATCTCTGAGAAAGACAAGAAGAAAGCTCTGAAATGGACTGAGTACAATGATACCAAACCTGGATCATTGAAAAGGAAATTCTTCAACCAAAAGGGAAAATGTTTATCAGATATTGTGGGAAAAGCTATCCTTTGCAAACCAGGCTCTCATGACACAATATCACAATACATGTTTGACCTCATGACAAGGATAATACTGAAAAGAAAAACCTCTTGGGGAGAAGTCATATTTCAAAGAATCAAGGAATGCCCACAGGCACCCAACATGGGCAGAATTCTTTCCCTGTATCTCCTCCAAACTTACCCTGACAAGTTTAGCAAATCCAAAGGAGCAAACCTTCATTATCTCAAGAGAATGGATATTAAAACATTGGAAAGGTTTACCAGGGTGCTTCCCATGAGTCAGCCCACTGAGGCTAAAGGAAAAGACAAAAGGCAGCTAAATCCACAAAGAAACCTAGACTGATTATGTCAAGTTCTGAGTCTGACACCTCAGACAAAGATGAAGATGCTGGTGCTGACATTGGATCACACAGCAATCTTGACAAGGATGCTCCACAGGATGGCATGCCAGTTGACATTATCCATCCACGGGAGTTGGACAAAGATATAACTCTTGGTAACTAATCTTTCAAACTTCACACTACTCATTTAATTAATAGATCATAGCCAATCATTTAGGTAGTCAATTCTGACAGTTAAATAATGTGGACCATAGATCCTCAAGGACAAATGAGTGCTCCATCTGAGGGGGGCATCAACAAGAACCAGCCTCCTCAGATATTACAAACATCAATAATGATGATGAGGACAAAAGGCCCTCACCTCAAGATTTACAAGGTCAGATTGACAGATTTATTATCAATCTTGAAGAAAGAATTAGGCTTAATCCTGATAATGAACCAGCCCTCTGGTCCTTACCTTCACCAGGATAATCTAGTGCCCAATCTGAGGGGGGGAGTAGAAAGAGCCAACTGCTGATAAAGATGAAGTTCTTGGTAAGCCTTACAATCCCATCTTTAGAATTTCTAAGTAGTTAACTTTAACTCCAACTAATTGTCCCAACCTTCCTAGACTCATCTGACATAGATGCTCTCTCTGAGGGGGAGGAGCAAGATAATGGTGATGAAGATGATTTGGACAATGATGGAATTCATCCAGATCACATTGATGATATAGCTGCCTTTGCTGAGAAGGTGGATGCACCAACTGCAATAATGCTGAACCTGCAGTGCAGATTGTACTCAACATAGTACCTCCTTCAAGTCCACAAAGGTCCCCGGCCCCAATAATCACTGATCAGCAAGCCTCAACTTCCACTTTATCAAATGAGAATATTCTTCATGCTATTAACCTGATGCTACAGAATAATCTCACTTCCATGAAGACCTATGTAGACCAGTCAATTACAACAGTCAAAGCATATATAGATCAGTCCCTGATAACTGTAAAGACTGAAGTACTGAATCAGGTCAAGGATGTTGAAACCGATTTCTCGACCTCTTGTGGAGCTCGGGGCCCTCACCGAAATGAGGGGCAGCTAGCCCTTACTGATCCCTCGGAGAAGGTAGACTGAAGACTAGAAAGAAGACTAAGACCTTAGTCACAGCGAGGAGGTCCCTCCACTAACCCGGAAGATCGTTGAGCGCTTCCCCTCCCAAGCCAAAGCTGAGACTCAGGCACCTTGGAGAGCTCTGGAAATGCTAACCAAAGAAAGCCTAAGGAGAGAGAAGCTGAAGTGGAGTCCTCTCCAAAGGTGCCCTTGAGGTCTTATTTATAGGTTTCCTGATCTGGCCTGCAAATAGCAGGATCGCGCCTTCTGATTTTACTAACTGCACCCCAATTTGGCCTGCTAACAACTGAACTCCGCTGTTTGGATAGGCTAATGGCAGGTCATCGGGGGTAGAGAGGTAATTCCGTCGAACATAGAAGGTCGGCGGATTCGTCGAACGCAGCCCGCACTTCGTCGGGGGCCGGGCCGAGTTTGTCGATCACGGAGACTTTGGGAAAAAATCCGACTCGCCTGCCATCTCACGATCATTCGGCAAATTCCTGGTTCGCTCACTTCCTTGCGAGCATTTGGCGAGCATCTGGCTCGCTCGCCTTCTTGCTGGTCGATCTTGAGGCTTGGGCTCGCGGAAACTTGACTCGCACTCTTGGCTCGCTCGCCTTCTTGCGAGCAGTCGGCTAAGTGCTCGTCCCAGTGGGTCCATTGAGACGGGATAGAGTTAGCCGTTGAGATGGTCGTCGGACTGAGAAGCCACTTCGTCGAACGGACTACGGAGTTCGTCGTACTCAAGACTTCATCGACCGCTGAGCTGAGGCGGGATCGTCGAGCGCTGCCTGGATTTCGCCGAACGCAACTTTGATCCTTTTCGTCGAACGTAGAGCGTCGTTCATCGAACGCAGAGGGCATATGTCAGTTTTGCTCTTTCTCTTATTTTCTGCCTACTAACATATATCCCTCCCGAGAACCCGGCTCGCATTACTTTTACTTGATCATCCACTAGGCGAATATCGGGGTTGTACACAATCCCCGCTCTTCACGAGGCTCTTTAGGCTTGCGAAGAATCATCCAACCCTTGATATTCGCCGACCCCTTGGTGACATGGCAGGAATCTTTCGGTGGGCCCCATGCCCACCATTATAAATATCACTTTCCCTGGCCGTCATTCGAACTTTTTATTCTTCTCTTTTTTCTTACTTGCCGCGAGCCCCATCGTGATGTTGAAAAAAGACGAGATGTTGGCTCGCCTGAAGGCCTCGCAAGCGGCACAGAAGGGGAAAGCCACCGACATTGCCTCCTGGATTTCACCGTGGCGCTCCCCGCCTCTGCCCTCCCTAAAAAACGAAAAGGCTGTTCGGCGCGCGGCCGGCGGGGGTGGGTCTTCTTCTTCGTCGCACTCTCCTGATGACGGGCTCGCCTCGTCGGTATTATCGCCCAGCTCGCTAGTATGATGTTCTCTCTTTTCGACCATATTTATCCTATTTGCAGAATGATCCCCCGGATGAGAGCGCCTTGGGAAGGCCAATCACAGAGATCCACCTCCCTTCTACGGGTGGAGCTGACGCCCTTCTTGTGGATGCGAGGGCCGTCGGCCGACGGGACTCACCTTCGCAACAAGGTGAGTGATTTACCTTGTCTTCCTTCATGCCTCTAGACTCGTTGAATCACACCTACTCTTTATGCATTGTCCCCTCTCGCGGCCCTAGAGGAACAAGCTCCTCCTCCGGCGGACTCGCCCACCCTGCCGAACCAGACCATCCTTACTCCTGGATTCGGCTTCTTGGGTCAGAGGAGCCCGGGAGGGATGCTGATTGACGAGCCTGGGCTTGGCTATAGACCCGCACTCGCCCCCGGTCTGGGTAAGGCCCTCACCCCTGCCTTTATTGAAGTATTCCGAGGCCAGCCGGGCACCTCCCGCCAGCGGCCCAGTACTCAAATTCTTCCACTAGGTTAGACTGTCGCCCTTGAGTGTTACTTTTCACCTTATTGCTGAATCCTACTTCGCAGGCAATCCAACGACCCCGCTCTCCGAGTCAGAGTCTGGAGCATTGGAGATATCTCCACCCCCCTCGCCGAGTCAGGTCGCCGACTTTCTGGGGGATCCCAGCGATTCAGAGCGAATGAAGAGGTGGGTCACTGAGATATTCCAGAAGCATACCACCCTGCTGAGGGATCTACATGAGCAAAATCGGCTGGATCGGCTCGCTAACGAGGAAAGGTTCGTCGCGATGGAGGATGCGAACGCGCGCGTTCTCGTCGAGATACGGCCGACCGATCATGGTGACGTGACCTCCCCCGGGGTGTACATTGCCCGTATTGATGATTATATGCGGCTGACGAGCCAGGCGAACCGGTCACTTCGCGAGTATCGCTACCCATGAGTCCCCCCTCGCTCCGGTGTCCGGGGTCGCGGTCGCTGGAAGTGGCTGCGATACTGAGGATTCTTGTATCGCTTTTTATCGTTTTTCTTCCCCCTCCTCTTCGATAGGAGGGGTCGTGAACCATTTTTATAAGTTTGTAATAATGATACCTTGACTCGCTTGCGAGCCCTTTACTTTCCCTGTTCATCATCTCTTCTTTCGCCTTACCTGGCTCGCTCCTGCGCGGATTATGTTTGTGTTTCTATTACTCGCACTCGCGTATTGCCCTTGCTTTTTATTTTTTATTATTTAGTGCTAGCTCGCCAATGATTAATGGGAGAAAGCTTTGACAGGATGCCGATCCGCTGGGGGCGAATAGATCCCCTAGAGGTGGAAGGGTACCGCGCGAATCCGTTATCCGCAGATTCCGATGCCTCGACTTCTTCCCGCCTTTTTCATTTCTATAAATAGTCGACCCTTTTTCCTTTCCAACCACCGCATTTACTGTTCCTTCTTCGCGCTCCCTCTCTTTCTGACTCTCTCGCAGACCCAGCTCGCTCTCGCGGCCTTTGCGATTTCGCAGATCCCAGACATCATGGTTGGCGAGGCAGAAGCTGAGGGGCGGTCCAAATGTGTGGGGGCCTTCCTCGACGGTCTCTTCTTCGGCGCTAACCTCACGAAGGAGGAATATCAGGCCACCGCCGACCAATATATTCATTTCGGATTCATGGATCGCTGCCCTACCGAGCGGGACTCCATCAGCGACCCGCATCCTGACGAGCTCGATATCCCCGTCGCCGATTTCGAGAATGGGTTGCGACTCCCACTTTGGCCGAAAGTGCGCCAAGTATGTTTATTTCTTGACCCTTACATTCCTGACTCGCTTCGCGAATAGCGCTTTAACTCTTGTTGACTTTTCTAGGTGTTTAAGTACTTCGGCGTTCTGCCGAGTTAGCTAACGCCAAACGCGATCGCCGTGGTGGTCGCGTTCGCCAGCTATCTCAGGGCGGAGAAGATCGAGTTTAGCATGCTCGTCTTCCGCAAGGTCTTCTCGTTCCGCGCGTACAGGGACGGGATGGCTCACTTTGCGAGCCAGCATGTCATCGTCTGCGAGACGGTGAATAAGTCCCATTATTGGACGCAGAAGTTCATCCTGGTGAAGGGTCCTTTCGGCAACGTCTCCTACACTCCCACCCAGCGAGACGAGGCCGCCTACCGCCCTTCGACCTCGCTTGGGGGTTGTGATGCGGCCCTGTACCAATACCTCAAGGGAAAAAACTTCGAGGTCGCCTTCCTTCGAGAGCGAGTGGACCACCTGCCACCCGTCCCCCCAGGAGAAGGTATGACTCGCACTCGCCAACTTCCTTACTCCCTCCTCCTCCGATTGTCTAACGTCTCCCGTTATTTTTGCAGGAGAGCGTGAACTCCCACTCAACCCTCCTCATGCGCCTCCTTCTTCCCCACCTCCAGCTCGCTCGCGC
Organism: Dactylorhiza incarnata; assembly: GCA_033032865.1. NCBI lineage: Eukaryota > Viridiplantae > Streptophyta > Magnoliopsida > Asparagales > Orchidaceae > Dactylorhiza > Dactylorhiza incarnata. Next base: position 3,900,600 of record JAWHQI010000067.1, read on the forward strand.
GCGCGCGGCCGCCGAGGCCTGCCGTGACGTCCTGAGTTCTTCGTCGGGAAAGAAGCGCCCTCCTCCCCCACGCTGGCCTGCCTCGCAGGGGGCGGCGAAGAGGACCAAGAAGGCCCCCTCTATTGCCAAGGCGAAGGAGGTCGTGGACCTATCTGAATCCGATCTCCCCTCTCCTTCCGCTGAGGGTCAGGAGTTCGCCAAAGATGGGGGCAAGCCAGGGGAGACGGCCGCCAAGCCCAAGCCGACGAGCCATACTAACTTCGGGCTCGGCATGAAGCTTGCGGACGCGGTTGGCGAACCGGTGCTCGTGTGGGATCCCGACCAGAATAAGGTCATCTGCTCCTCTCTACTCCCCTCCTGGGTAGAGGACGACAAGGCCGGGGGTGAGGCGTTCGCTCTCGCCTTCGGCCTCTATGGTCGCGAGGATGCCTCCCTCTTTCGATCCTTCACGCCGAGGGGGGTCATATACGAGGCCATGCGAGCCCAATTCCGGGCGATGGAGCTAACCCACATGGTGGGTCACCGATACTTTATGGCGGATAGGGAGATCAGGGAGCTGAATGTTGAGCTCCAGAGGTCTGCGGACGAAGTCGCGGAGCTCAAGGGGAAGGAGGCCTTATCGGAGGGCCTCCTTGCCAGTCTTCAGGGCGGACTGGTAAGTAATGCTTTGCGAAAATCCTTTCCAGTTCATCTTCGCTTTTCTCTCGCTAACCCACTTTTTGCAGGACGCCGAGTCCGTCAGCCAGCTTCATGCGCGGATCGCTGACTTGGAGCTGGAGAACACCTGCCTCAAGGCCCAGGTTCACGACCTGACCTCGGCGGTGCTTCCTCCCCCTCCTCCGCGAGCTGGGACTCGCGGTCAGTCGCGAGAAGAGAAGGAAGCCGACCGCAAGAGGTCGATGGAGATCGTGGAGCTCGTCCTCGACACTCTCAAAGGAGCGGACATGATCGTTCCCGATGCTATGGAGTTCACTGCGGAGGAAGTCGTCCCAGACTTGTTTGCTCCCATCTCCGAGGAGGAGGATCGAGAGAGCGGCTGAAACGTTATCTGGCGAATCGCCTTAAAACTTTTTTGTCGTTTATAATGTAAAAGGTTTTTCCTTTTTGCCTACGAGCCCGCCGTTGGACTATAATCTTTTGTGAGAAATGAAAAAGAAATATTTTGTCCATCTTTTCAATGTGATTTCCTTATTTCTCGTTCGCATGCACTCTTTCATTCGAGCTCGCGCGATCTTGATTTTCCTGTGCTCGTACTTTTAAGACTTTCGTTCTGATGCTCGCGCATGCGTCTCTTTAATTGGCGATTCTCCCTTCACCGTATTATGCCTAAACCGCTCTCGCCCCCATTCCCTTCTGAGGCAATGGTAAGACTTAGGTCGTCGAGCCTCATCCTTGCTTAGGAAATACCTTGTTGAGGGCCCTTGCGAGAGAGGCCAGTATTAGCCTACCTCGCTCGCACTCGCCTTTGGCGAGCTATTTCATTGTCCAGGGACCACCGCGGAGGCGGGCCCTCTTTGGCCCGCCAACTTCACTCGTGCCACCGAAATTCGCAAGCAGCTTTGCGAATCAGCGGACTCAGCCGTTCTACCACAGTCTATTCCCTCATGCGATCGGACCCTTGGTCCCGCCTCGCCCGGATCTTGAGGTTGCCTGCGAGCCAAACCCCTTGCTATGGGTAGCCTATTTTTCTGCCCAAACCACTTGTAACTTCACCCGCCCTTCTAGAGATCAACCTGAACCCCCCCCCCCCCCCCCCCCCCCCCCCCGTCTAGTGAGAGCCCGGGAGCGGAATCAATCTGGGGCATTTCAGCATAAAAACTTGTCACCTTGCCAGCCTCTCCAGAGATCAACCTGGAACCCCCCGTCTAGTGAGAGCCCGGGAGAGGAATCGATATGGGGCATTCCAGCATAAAAACTTGTCACCTTGCCATCCTCTCCAGAGATCAACCTGAAACCCCCCGTCTAGTGAGAGCACAGGAGCGGAATCGATCTGTGGCATTCCAGCATAAAAACTTGTCACCTTGCCAGCCTCTCCAGAGATCAACCTGAAACCCCCCGTCTAGTGAGAGCCCGGGAGCGGAATCGATCTGGGGAATTCCAGCATAAAAATTTGTCACCCTGCCAGCCTCTCCAGAGATCAACCTGAAACCCCCCGTCTAGTGAGAGCCCGGGAGCGGAATCGATCTGGGGCATTCCAGCATAAAAACTTGTCACCTTGCCAGCCTCTCCAAAGATCAACCTGAAACCCCCTGTCTAGTGAGAGCCCTGGAGCGGAATCGATCTGGGGCATTCCAGCCTGAAAACTTGCCACCCTGCCAACCTCTCCAGAGATCAACCTGAAACCCCCCGTCTAGTGAGAGCCCGGGAGCGGAATCCATCTGGGGCATTCTAGCATAAAAACTTGTCACCTTGCCAGCCTCTCCAGAGATCAACCTGAAACCCCCCGCTAGTGAGAGCCCGGGAGCGGAATCAATCTGGGGCATTCCAGCATAAAAACTTGTCACCTTGCCAGCCTCTCCAGAGATCAACCTGAAACCCGCCGTTTAGTGAGAGCCCGGGAGCGGAATCGATCTGGGGCATTCCAGCATAAAAACTTGTCACCCTGCCAGCCTCTCCAGAGATCAACCTGAAACCCCCCGTCTAGTGAGAGCCCGGGAGCGGAATCGATCTAGGGCATTCCAGCATAAAAACTTGTCACCTTGCCAGCCTCTCCAGAGATCAACCTGAAACCCCCCGTCTAGTGAGAGCCCGGGAGTGGAATCGATCTGGGGCATTCCAGCATAAAAACTTGTCACCTTGCCTACCTTCTCCTAACAACTATAACTATCAAGTGAAAAAGTAAAGTATTCAACCAACATCACAATAAAATTTTCAAGGGTAGAACCGCTTCAAATCGTCTCCACTTCTGGCTCGGTCGAGGGGTACCCCTTCCACATCTCGGAGGTGATACCCCCCCCCCCCCCCGACTTGAGCACTTCGCTTATAATGTATGGACCCTCCCAATTGGGGTTGAGATTACCCACCGAGGCCCCTCTTCCGGTCGCGTCGACCTTTTTCAAGACCAGATCTCCTTTTTGAAAATGCTTTACTCGGATGTGTTTGTCAAAATATCGGGCCATTCGCCGCTTGATTTCTTCCTGCCTGATGGTGACCTGGTCCCGGGGTTCCTCCACCAGGTCCAAGGATAGCCTTTGTTCCTCATCATTGGCCACTAGCCACTCTTCATTCCCTTCTCCTGCGGCGACCACCCTGGGGGTCTTTACTTCGAATTCTATAGAAAGGACTGCTTTGGACCCATGAGAAAGTTTGAACGGGGTCTCTCCAATGGCGGTGTTAGGGGTAGTCCTCAGGGCCCAGAGAACGGATGGTAGCTGCTCTACCCAGTTTCCCCGGAGGTTCTCCACCTTCTTCTTTAGCAGGTTGACGATTATCTTGTTTGCCGCCTCCACCTGGCCGTTACTTCTCGGATGGTAAACTGATGCGAACCTGAGGTCGATGCCGAGTTGGGTGCAGAAACTGACAAATTCCTCGCTAGCAAACTGTGGCCAATTGTCCGTTACTATGGCCAGAGGGAGCCCGTGCCTGCAAATTATCTCTCCCCACACAAAATTCCTTACAACTTGAGATGTTACCTTGGCGAGCGCCTTCACTTCTACCCACTTGGAAAAATGATCGATCATGACCAGCAAGAACTTTCTCTGGCCGCTAGCTTAAGGGAAAGGGCCAACTAGATCTATGTCTGAAGCGTCGCCTGTCTATGTCTCCTTCAGGGAACTTCCCTGATGATAGGAAGGTGATGAAAGGATCCATCCATGAAGTCCGCTGATCTATCTCCATTAGCTCTCCTTCATCGATGGTGGGTCGGAAGAGTTCCGAAACTGTTCCGCCTGCTCAGGGACCGAACTTGGCTAGGAGGTCCGCGGGGGTGCTCTCCTCCCTCAGCACGTGTCTGATGGAGAAAGTGCTAAATCGCCTAATGACTCCCTTGACCTTCTCCAAGTACTGCTGGAGAGTCGGATCTTTCGCCTCAAACTCTCCTCGGACTTGGCATGCCACCACCATGGAGTCCGTCGAGACCTCCACATCTTGCACTCCCAGTTCCTGGGCCCTAGGGACGAACGTAAGGTTGAACTCACTCAGCTCCACGGACCACTTTTCCAATCTTCACGAGTGTTCCACCCCTTCCATGGCTTTTCGGAGCGGGTGATCTGTTATCACTTTGATTGAATGTGCCTGGAAGTAGGGTCGGAGCCTCCGGGCAGCCACCACCAATGCGAAAGCCAACTTCTCCAAAATTGGGTACCGGAGCTCCGCCTTCTTCAGCACCCGGCTGACATAGTATATAGAGAACTGCTTTCTTCCTTCCTCCCGAATCAATACTGAACTTACCGCTTCAAGTCCTACTCCCAGGTATAGGGATAGGTCTTCTCCCGATCTCGGCCCTTGAAGTAGGGGAGTTTGGGCAAGTTGCCCTTTAAAAGCCTGAAAAGCTTCCTCACACTCCGGGGTCCCTTCAAATTTTTTATTGCCCCTCAGTACCTTGAAGAAGGGCGCACACTTCTCTCCCGCCTTGGAGAGAAACCTGCTAAGTCCGGCCAGCTTCCCCGTGAGGCTCTGAACCTCCTTCGGGCTTCTTGGCGACCCCAACTCTATTATCGCCTTGACCTTGTCTGGGTTAGGTTTCACCCCCACCGGGGTGAGCAGGTGGCCTAGGAACTTCCCTCGGCTAGCCCCGAAGACACACTTCAAGGGGTTGAGTTTCATCTTATACTTTCGTAGGGTCCCAAACGTCTCCTCAAGGTCTCGGAGGTGAGACCCAAGGTCCTGGCTCTTTACCATGAGATCATCAACATAGACCTCCAAGTTTCTTCCCCTTTGTTCGCGAAAGACCAGATCCATCATCCTTTGATAGGTGGCACCTGCATTCTTGAGCCCGAAGGGCATCATCTTATAACAATAGCATTCATCCCCATGATGAAGGACACATCTTTGATGTCAGGGGGTGCATGCGGATTTGATGATAACCTGAAAAAGCATCTAAAAAAGACATTACAGAGAAACCAACGGCTGAGTCAACCAGCGCGTCGATTCTAGGCATGGGGTAGCAATCTTTCGGGCATGATTTATTAAGTAGTGAAAAGTCGATACACATGCGCCACTTACCTCCCCCCTTCTTTACCATGACTACATTGGAGACCCAGCCTGGATACTGGATCTCCGACACAAAACCTGCTTGTATGAGCTTTTTCACCTCCTCGCGGATTGGTCCCTCCAGATTGTCCGTCGTGGCCCTCTTCTTTTGGCGGATGGGGCGGGTGCCGGGGTCGAGGTTGAGGTGGTGGTAAGCCACATCCGCATCGATCACAGGCATCTCCGCGGCACTCCAAGCGAAGACATCCACATTCTTCTGTACGCGGGCTAGGATCTCAACCTGCTCCTCCAAACTGAGCTCCCCGCTGACTCGGACCTTCTCCACCACCCCAAGCTGAGTGATGACCTCAAGCTCCACGACCTCATCCATGGCCTCCAGCCTAGATTGATCTCCCCAAGCACTTTCCTTCTCTCCGCCGCAAGATAGCGCTTGGGCTCCTTCCTTCGTCTCTTCCTCCCCTACCATCATCAACTCCTCCACCCCTCCTTCCTGGGCACCCTCTTCTTTCTCCTCTTCTCCTCCTCTCTCCGCCCTAGGTCCTTCAGAGACCCCTTCCTGGGCACAAATTTCCTCTTCCTCCATCCTCTCCTCTTCTTCTTCCTCGACTCTGGCCTCTGCCGCTTCCTCCATCACTTTGTCCCACTCCTCCGCTTCTCCCATCCAGCCTATGGTGTTGACAGCCGTCACATAGCATTGTCTCGCAACTTTGGGGTCTCCCCGGACCCGGACCTGGATTCCACCCGTGTTGAACTTGAGGCACTGGTGGAAAGTGGAAGGGACGCATCGAAACACGCTGATGAGAGGCCATCCGAAGATGGCGCTGTAGCTGCTCGGGGCATCCATTATCACGAAGCGGCAGTTCCGGGACTGTCCTCCGAGGGTCACATGGAGCCCACTCCACCCTCGACTTCCTTCCTTTCTCCCGAAAAACCAAATAGGGGACCATCCGAGGCCAACACCCTCCGGTCCTCCACCTTCATCTCGTCAAAACGCCTTCCTGAAGACGACGTTGACCGAACTCTCGTTATCTACTAAAATCCGTGAGACGGTGAAGTTCTCGATGGCGGTCTGGATGACCAGCGCATCGCAGAATGGATCTTCATGTCCTGGCATGTCCTTCTGGGAGAAAGTAATCTTCTACGCTGGGGGTAGAGCAGTGGATGTTGAGGCCACGCTCCGCCGATAGATGGTATGGAGGCTAGCCTTGCGGGTTGCCTCCACCCCTACCCCCCCCCCCCCCCCCCCCCCCCATGGATCACCCCGTTCCCTCCTCTACTCCCCACGTCAACTCTGTCTTCACACCTTTCTTCCTCTTCCTCTCAAGGCTCGACCTCCTCGATTCTCATCTGTTGTTGTTGCCTCGATACGGGCACTCAGGCCCTCTTTGTCTCTAGGAACTCTGGGCAGGTGGCCATCGCGTGACCTTCCTCATCATGGAAGTCACAATACGGCAGTGTCACCTCCCCTGCTTCGCCTTCCGCCATCCTATTCCTCCTTCTTCTCCCTGCCCCTGCTTCTTCTCTAGCCTCTTCTCTTCTTCCTCGTCCTCTTCTTCCCTGCCTGATCGCCATGGCATGCTGAGGTGGGGGAGGCAATTGCCTCGGACCCTGCCTCCATCCCAACTGGTGGGGTCTTCCTTGCCCTCCATAGAAGTTACCCCTTCCCGGGCCGTAACCCCTTCCCTGACCTTGCATTCCTTCGGTGCGTTGCCTCCACTCCCCCTCCGGGGCCCTGGGCTCTTCCCTTCTCCTTACCTCCAACTGCCTGACCTCCAGCTCACTGAGCTTTGCTAGCCTCTTGGTGAGCTCCGGGTTGGCCTCCTCACTCTCAATCTCCTCCGCCACCCTCTCCATCAACTCCTCATAGGAGACGGGGGCTTTCCTCTTCAAATCCATCTTAAAGAAACTTTCCCTCAGCCCGACCATGAAGGCGAGCTGGAGTGTAAACCCAGGCATCTCCTGAGTGAGTAGAACTTCTTCCTGGAACTGATCTGCGTAGCGAGCCAATGACTCCTTGGGCTCCTGCTTTACTTTGAAGAGAGACTCGACATCCTTCTTCCTTCCCTTCGAAGTCGAGAATCGCAACAGGAAACTTCGGTGCAAATCTTCAAAGGCGTAGATCGACCCTATAGGGAGCTGATGGAACCAGTCCCTGGCCTTTTCCTTAAGGGTGACAGCAAAGAGCCGACACTTGAAAGCATCTGACATCGGCCTGATAGAGACCGAGTCTTCAAAGGACTGGAGATGTTGGACAGGGTCATCCCTGCCGTTGTAGTACACCTTGTCCCACTCTCCATATCCTGCCGGGACAGGCGCAGAAAGTACCAACTCGCAGATAGGACTTCCCCCTTCTGCCACCCTTTTTTGCTCCACACGCCCCTCGAGCTCTCTCGCCAGACTCGGGCTCGCGGGGACTGCGCTCGCGAGGGCGGTGTTCTCCTAGACCACTCCCACAGTCGCTGCATCCTCCGGGCGCGCGCTCGCCGGCACAGAGCTCGCCGGCATAGAGCTTGCCGGGCTGGCGAACAGCACTCGCCCCTCCAGGTCTTGCACTGAACTTCCTGCGACTTCCTTTCCGACCCTCCCCCCCCCCCCCCCCCCCGGGGCGTTCTCGCCGACCGCTGCTGGGGGAAGGGTTGCCTAAGGTGCTGGGGTCGCAAACTCGCTCCGCAGCGCCGCGACCGTGATCCCGAAGGTGTCAAGCACCTCCCTCCTGAAGTCCGCGAACATTCTCGGTGTCACCACCTGCGGCGACTCACTGAACTCCTCGCCTTGATCCTCGCCTCCTGTCATATCTGCTCCTTGGAACTTTCTTGGACCAGCCACACTCCACGCTCACCGCACCAAAATGTTGAAACTGATTTCTCGGCCTCTTGTGGAGCTCGGGGCCCTCACCGAAATGAGGGGCATCTAGACCTTACTGATCCCTCGGAGAAGGTAGACTGAAGACTAGAAAGAAGACTAAGACCTTAGTCACAGCGAGGAGGTACCTCCACTAACCCGGAAGATCGTTGAGGGCTTCCCCTCCCAAGCCAAAGCTGAGACTCGGGCACCTTGGAGAGCTCTGGAAATGCTAACCAAAGAAAGCCTGAGGAGAGAGAAGCTGAAGTGGAGTCCTCTCCAAAGGTGCCCTTGAGGTCTTATTTATAGGTTTCCTGATCTGGCCTGCAAATAGCAGGATCGCGCCTTCTGATTTTAATAACTGCACCCCAATTTGGCCTGCTAACAACTGAACTCCACTGTTTGGATAGGCTAATGGCAGGTCATCGGGGGTAGAGAGGTAATTCCGTCGAACATAGAAGGTCGGCGGATTCGTCGAACGCAGCCCGCACTTCGTCGGGCGCCGGGCCGAGTTCGTCGATCACGGAGACTTTGGGAAAAAATCCGACTCGCTTGCCTTCTCATGATCATTCGGCGAATTCCTGGCTCGCTCGCTTCCTTGCGAGCATTCGGCGAGCATCTGGCTCGCTCGCCTTCTTGCTGGTCGATCTTGAGGCTTGGGCTCGCGGAAACTTGACTCGCGCCTCTTCCCGCGAGTGACCTTTGATAGATATGGTTTGCACTCCTGTCCCTCTCGCACTCTTGGCTCGCTCGCCTTCTTGCGAGCAGTCGTCTAAGTGCTCGTCCCAGCGGGTCCGCTGAGACGGGATAGAGATAGCCGCTGAGATGGTCGTCGGACTGAGAAGCCACTTCGTCGAACGGACTACGGAGTTCGTCGTACTCAAGACTTCGTCGACCGCTGAGCTGAGGCGGGATCGTCAAGCGCTGACTGGATTTCACCGAACGCAGCTTTGATCCTTTTCGTCGAACGTAGAGCGTCGTTCATCGAACGCAGAGGGCATATGTCAGTTTTGCTCTTTCTCTTATTTTCTTCCTATTAACATATATCCCTCCCGAGAACCCGGCTCGCATTACTTTTACATGATCATCCACTAGGCGAATATCGGGGTTGTACAAAGGAAATTAAAGAAGACACTGGCATTCTGAACAAACAGATGACCAAATGGTTTGATCTAGCAGAGAAGACTATAATTTCTCAGAATACTATACTCAGATCCATGGACAAACACCTCCAAATGTCTGAACAAGACATAACTTATGTCAAAAAATTTGTCAGCCAAACAGATGAAGTAATAGAAAAGTCAGCCAATCACATCCAAGAGTATGTCAACTCAATTGCATTATAATTGAATGAAGAAGCTGACAGGAACAAGGAGGAGTTGAAGACTGACATTGCCAATGTATTCCAATCCATTGCTGAAACAGTCACTACTACCCAAATGAATGCTGGGGTGGTCAATCTCAAAGATGAACTTCAAGCAGACTTTGAGAATGTTTTTCAAACCCTATCTGACACTATAACAACAGCTAAGCAAGACATTCATCAACAAGTATATGAAGAAGTCAGAAAAGGGGAGGACACAAATGCTATTATAAATTCTGATCTTACCCTTAAAGTTCTACAAGGTACAAGACTGGCACTGAATCTTCCTCTCTTAGATGTCAATAGGACAGAAGATTGGGATTTCCCACATCAAGAAGCAATTGCCCAGAATGAGAGATTGAAAAAGAGAAGAGAGAGAGAACATGTATTACTGACTGAAGAATACATGGCTAGGCAAAGGGATGTGCAGAATAGAGACCCTGATTATGAGTATTGGAGTGATGACTCCAAGGAAATAATACTAAATGCCTGGCTAAGCCATGGTCAAATTGGAAAAGACATTGATAAGCTTTATCCATCTGAAGAATGGATAAGGCATTTAGAGAGAAATACAAAAAGAGAAAAAGTATTCAAAGCTAATTTGGTAAGAAAAGATAACCCAAGAAGAATGCCTTCTAGATACATCCCAAAGCCATTTTTGTATTTCCAGAGGCAAGAGAACAAAAGGAGAATTGCTGAGATTGAAGCTGCAAATGCTGAAAAAGACACAACCACAAATCTCCTTGAAGACATGGATAATGATGCTGAAGATAAGGGGCTTCCAATTCAAGAAGAAGTGGTTGCTGAAGACATGGATGTTGCAACAGGCCAACTGGCCTCAGCTAAAGGAAAAGAAGTAGATGCTGACATTCCTGAGTGCTCTTCTTCTAAGAAAAGAAAACTCTAAATGAATGTATAAACGTCTTATGAATCGCTGGATGAAAATTGAACTATTATTTGTCTGAAATGTTTTATGAATATGTGAATGCAAATTGAATTATGATTTATTACCCTATCTGAATTGCTAATCTGAGATTTAGCTAAATTTTAACCCTGTTATTATTGATTAAGTTTATATGTGCTGCATTGTCATGTTTATCAAATCATACTGTTGGAGTGATTAAACTCTGTGGTAATATGACTTTCATAAACATTATATGTTATAATATTTCTGATGCAATGAGCATGATATGATGAACTCTTTTTAGTAATGCTACATATGTAGAATTTATGAGTAAAGTACTTTAGCATTTGAGGGTGTTCTGCCTTCTTCAAATAGGGGGAGATTGTTGGGAATATGACCCTTAATGTTCCCTTGATTTGAAGAGGCTTCACACTCAATGTTAAGTACAAGTTGTATTTGATAATACCCATTTCATCTTATGACTATGCAGGATTAGGTCATACCAGGGTATGTAGTGAGTTCAGTTAGCTTGCTGCCAAAACCGCTGAGACGAGCTCTCAGTCTCAACTGAACCGCTGAGACAAGGCCAGGAGCCGCTGAGAAGGTGTTTGGGCCAGCTGAGTTGCAGATAGAAGAAAACCGCTGAGACAACTGTCTGTCTCAGCGAATCCGATGGGACAGGACAGAAGATGTCGCTGAGACTGGAAGCTGTCTCAGCCCAACCGCTGAGAAAGATTCAAAAGGTCTGGCGGGTTTTACTTTTGGCACAACACCTGTAAAGCAGGAGAGGATATCCCAATCACTCCCATGCTGTGTCAGGAGGACATATGATAGCCGTTGAAGATCAGTGAAGTATAAAGGAGAAAATTAGGGCTTTGTAAAAGCACACTTGCTCTCTCCAACACACAAAAGAAGAACAAGTTTACTGTTCCATTGACGGCAGCCAAGAAAGCTATCACTTCCTGTTTCTTGAAGCTGCAAGGAGAGAATAGATTGCTCCTCTTGATCAACTCAAGATAGAGCAAGTTGATCCTCACTCTTTCTCTGAAGAAAAGGATCAGAAGAATCAAAGTTGAGCCCATTGAACTCATCCCAGATTCAAGACTGCCACATCAGTTGTTCTGCAACAGAAGACTAAGTTTATTCTATCTTCTTTTATAATCATACATTATTATTACTGTAGGAACATAACAGTTCTGAGCTGTAGGGCATCTTTGCCTGAGGAAGTGGGGTTGTTTAGCCTGAGTAGTAGAGCTGGAAGGTCAGGTTGAGTGTAGGATCAGTGGGTGATCTGAGGTAGGGCAGTTGAGCCTGAGGTAGGGTTGTTGGGCCTGAGGTAGGGTTTGTGAAGACCTGAGAGATCCTAAAGGATCTGTGTTGTAAGCTCTTGGAGCTGAGTTTGGAGGTGTTGGCCTTATCTAACTCATTGTTATAAAGGTGAAGGGGGAAAGAGGACTACTCAAGACACCCTGTCTTGAGGAACCTCTATAAATCTTTGTGTGTTATCTGGATGCTTGATAATAACTAACATAAAATCAGAAAACAACTATTTAATAGCCAAAAGAAAAAGAAACCTATTCACCCCCCCCCCCCTCCCCTCTAGGTGACTAAGACTACATCCTAAACAAACTATCAAGGTGGCGAGCCCTCGCTCGCCTAGCCATTGTTGAACGCACCCCAAAGAGGTAAGTTAAACACTTGCCTCGCCCTCACATCACATTCCTTGTAGGGAGATAAGACTGGCTCGCCTTCCCCTCACCTTCTAGGCGAGCCCCTGCTTACCCCGCCTATGCCCGACTCACCCTGTCTCTCTTCGGCGAACACAGGGTTGTACACAATCCCCGCTCTTTGCGAGATTATTCTAAGCTCGTAAAGAAACATCCAACCCGTGGTGTTCGCCAGCTGCTGCTGAACCAGTAGGAATCTTTTGGTGGGTCCCATCGCTAGTACTATAAATACCATCAATCTTGGACGACGGGTAACCTCGTTACCTCTCATATTATCTCGCCACCTACTATAGTAGCCCTCAAAATGCCTCTGTCGGAAGAAGCCAAGGCCCGCCTGGATGCATCGTGGGCGAATGAGCACTCGGTCACGGTTCAGCTCACCCTTTGGTTCGCTCGGCGGGCCCCTCCCCCCTCCCTAAGATAATTAAGGTGAAGACGGTCCGGCGACATCTCGGGGAGAATGAGTCCTCACATCGGGACCTGTCGCCCGATCCCAGGCTCGCCAAGGAGGTAATCAGGTTGACAGGTCAGTTCCCCACGTAATCCTGCTTACACTATCTCTTTTGTAGAGCACGCTCCTGGAGAAGACCATCGCGAGTGAAGCCTTGGCGGACACTCTCCAACCCTCCCCCGGGAGGATTGTCTCTACGGCCACAGAACTGGACGTCAACAGCATACACATCCCCTCGCCACGACCCGGTGAGTTTCCTTTATCCTTATTGATGAGTTCCTTGACTTGTCCTCCTGATGCCGCTACCCATCGCAGAGTCTCCACTCCCGACGCCTGGAAGGCTCGCCACCCCGCCAGGCTCGCCGCACCCGCCGATTGCGACCATCCTCACCCCAGGGTTCAGTCTTCTCAGCCACCCGAGCCCTAGTGACTCGCTCCCCGACGTGGTCCAATTTGTGAGCAACGTGCCTCACCCCTCAAGCATGGGTAAATCCATCACGTTAACGTATACGAAAGCCTTTCAGGGGAGGCTGAGCTCTTCTTGTCAGCGCCATGGCAAAGTAGTTGCGACCCCGCCAAGTTGGTCAATAACATCAATCATTTGCATTTCGCTCATCACCGACTCTTTCCTTGCAGGTGTCCAGGAGTCCTCCACTGAGCTGGACCTTGGGGAGGAGGAGATGTCGCCCCCGCCCTCCCCGGACAAGATTGCTGATTTCCTGGGCGATCCTCGGGACCCCGAGGTGATGAAGAGGTGAACCAACGAGGTGCTCCAGAAGTACGGGCATATGTTGCGGGACTTGTATAGTCAGGTGTGGGAGGACCGGGCAACCACCGAGGAGCGGCTCGCTGCCTTTGATGATGATTAAGCCCGGCTCCGCGCCGAGCTGCAGCTAGATACAACCGGCGAGGTCACCTCCCTAGGTGTGCACCTACCGCGGGTGGAAGATCAAGTTTGCTTGATACAGCGTGAGCTCCGCATAGTCTGATCCTATCATTACCCGCGGGTTCCACCGAGCTTGGGGGTGCGAGGCCGAGGCCGATGGAGATGGATCCAATACTAATCCTTCTCACGCCCTCTCCCCCTTCTTTTCGGAGAACCAAATGTTCTGAATGTTTATTTTCATTCTTTTTATTTTTATTTCTTAAAATAATTTGCGAACTCCATCTCTGCTATTAGCTGGATATCTCTCGCCCGCTCTCGGGCTTCTTTTACTTACTCATCATATGATATTACTGTGCTCGCTAGTTTCTACTTTTTATTTCTTAATGCTCTTGCATGTGATCTGTAGTGGGTTTGGCTCTCCTATTCTGCGCTCGCTCCGCATATAGCGAGCCAATCTTAACGTATTGCTGCGAGCGGGTGGGATAGAGGGCTTTCCCAAAATACCGAGGCGTATCGTAGCGGGATTCCGCTAACCGCACCCCCGGTGCTTCGATTCTTCCCCGCCGCCTTTATTTTTCTATAAATAGATCTCGTCGTCAGGGTCAACTGTCGTATTTATCACTCTAGACTCCCTTCCCCTTTCTTTCTCGCAAGTTCTCACCCTCCTTCTCACGCTCGCCTCAGCTTCTTAACAACCTATCGAATGGGTGATGATGGTGGCGACGCCGAGGGCTGGGCCAAGTGCGCCTGGACCTTCTGTGCCCAACCTTTCTTCGGCTGCCCCCTCACCGAGGACGAGTACCATGTTGTGGTCGTAAACTTTATCTTGTCGGGGTTCTCCGCTTATTGGCCCGCGAATCTGATGTCATCAACCATCTTTACCCGAAGGAGCTCGCCATTCCCGTGGCCCATTTTAACGTGGGCCTGCAGCTACCTTTCTGGCCAGAGATTAGCCAGGTAATGGCTCACACCTTTGCTTTATTTTTTCTTTTTTGCACTCGCTCATGGCCCCTAACCGTTTCTTGTGAATCCTCTCAGATAAAAATATTTTGGCGTGATCCCGGGTCAGATGACCCCCAACTCGATCGCTGTCACAGTAGCCTTCGCTTGCTACCTGAGGGAGGAGCGAATTGAGTTCAACTTGCAGGTTTTCCGCAAGCTCTTCTTCTTCTGGGCCTACAAGGACGGGGCCGCCTACTTCGCAAGCCAACACGCCAAGGTTTGCGAGACCGTCAATAAAAGCCACTACAGGCCCTAGAAGTTCATGCTCGTGAAGGGGCCCTTTGGCAATATCCACTTCTCGCCCATCCAGCGCGGCGAGCCAACCTACCGCCCTGCAGCGCTCGGCGGCCATGAAGCCAAACTCTTCACCTACTTATCAATGAAGAACTTCGAGGTCGCTTACCTCCTAAGGAACGTTGACTCGCTAATCCCCGTGCCGCCCGGAGTAGGTTAGACTCGCGTTCACTTTCTATCTTGCATTCCACCCTTCTTATTTTTTCTAACCTATCCACTATCACTCGCACGGGAGCGAGACCTTCCGCTCCATCCCCCTTATGCGAGGGTAGGGACCAACCTCCCTATCCTTGCGCTCGCTATCTCCACCGCTACCGCATAATGGGAGATTCCCGGCACCTCCGCATCTTCTTCCAAGAAGCGGCCCGTGCCTGCGAGCCGCGGATCGCTCACCTTGCTCCCGCTTCCGAAGAACAAGAAATACTCCCCCCCCCCCCCCCCCCCCGCCCCGGCTAAGGGGAAAGAGGTCCTCGGGGACCTACCGACAGCCAATCCCTCGGTGGGTCTGCCGGCAGATAAGGGGACCGGCGAGGTCACCGAGGTGGTCGCCGACGTGCTGGGCGTGCCCGCCCTGGCGAGCCACGAGAACTTCTGCATTAGGATGAGGCATTAGGATGAGGCTGACAAGCCTCTGCTAGATTGGGACCGAGGAGCCAACGGGGTCTCCATATCAACCCTCCTCCCCTCCTGGGTGGAGCAGGAGACCATCGGGGGCCAAGCCTTTGCCCTCTCCTTCGGGATCTATGGGAGGGAGGACGTCATGGACTTCGACAAACTAATGTCCGCGTGCTCGCCCACGAGAGTGCGCGAGCCCAGCTTCGTGCTCTGGGGCTCGCCCACATAACTGGATGGCGCTACCTCCAGGTGGAGAGGAACTTCGAGGAGCTCAAGCGTGAGCTAAAGGCCGCGACTGAGGAGATCGCCAGCCTGAAGGAGAATCAGGACATTTTCGAGGTCCTGCTCGCCAGCCTTCAGGGCGGGATGGTAAGCTATTGAGGATTCACCTACTTTCTTTGTCATTCTTTACCTTGGCTAATAAATTGCCTTTCGCAGGATGCTGAGACCACCAGCCAGCTCCTTGCCCGCACCTTTGAGCTGGAGAAGGAGATTGCGGGGTTGAAAGCTCAGAACCACGAGTTGGCCCGGTCTGCCCTCCCTGCGCCCCTTGCAGCCCCAGGGACCTGAGGAATGAGTCTCGCGAGCACGAGGAGGAGATGAGGAAGACCGCGGTCGTGGCATCTCGACATATCTTCCAAACCCTGAAGGGGGCGAGACTTCTCTCTGACGAGGCAACGCATCTGAACATTGAAGAGGTGGTCCCGGAGCTGTTCGTGCCAGTTCCAGCACCACCGCACAACGAGAGCGAGCGGTCAGAGGAAGACCCCTCTTTGTAACTTTTTTTCTTTTTTGGGTTTTCTTTGATCGGTGAGATCATCGTAGCTTTCTAATAGAACCTTTGATGAAATAAAATAGAATTTTGTTATGTTTTCTTGTCTTCTGATTTCACTATCGTAAAGCATTCGCACACCCATCACATGGCAGTCACACACCTTCCTCGCGAAACTCGTTTTTCTTTCTTTATGAACGTACGCTTACCCTCCTTCAAAAGTTCGTGAGCATTGTTGCCCCATCACCTTTGACTCCCTCATAGGGGTCGTGTCCTCATCCGACGCACCCTGTTATTCGCATAGGACCTCACTTGCTCGTACTAGGAAGTCGCGAGTGGAGCCCCATCTGTGCCTTCTCGTATACCACCTACCTCGATCAACCTATTTTGATCATCTCCGACACCTGCGAGTACCCTGACTCATCAGTTTAGGTACGTCGATGCTCATTTTTTCCTAGGTACCAGTGAGCGAGCCACCCCCCTCCCCACCCCTGAGGGAGGCCTTACCAGTGATTTGCTCTGCCGACCTCTTGTTCAGCGAGCGCAGCTTTTCTCGCCACCTGAATAGCATGTGGTCTTGCCGGCCAGTGGGAGCCCGACAGTGGAGTTACTAAACTGTGTTACCAAATCACCTTGCCCGCCTCTCCATAGATCAACCTGAACCCACCAGCTAGTGAGAGCCTGGCAGCGGAATTGATCTGTGGCACTCCAGCACATTGTCACCTTGCCTCCCTCTCCAGAGATTAGCCTGAACCCACCAGCTAGTGAGATCCCGACAGTGTAATCGATCTGGAGCACTCCAACACCTCATCACCTTGCCAGCCTCTTTAGAGATCAACCTGAACCCACCGGCTAGTGAGATCCCGGTAGTGGAATTGATCTGGTGCACTCCAGCACCTTATTACCTTGTCAGCCTCTCCAGAGATCAACCTGAACCCACCAGCTAGTGAGAGCCCAGCAGCAGATTCGATCTGGGGCACTCCAGCACCTCATTACATTGCCAGCCTCTTCAGAGATCAACCTGAACCCACCGGCTAGTGAGAGCCCGGGAGCGGAATCGATTTGGGGCACTCCAGCACCTTGTCACCTTGCCAGCCTCTCCAGAGATCAACCTGAACCCACCGGCTAGCGAGAGCCCGACAACGGAATCGATCTGGAGCACTCCAGCACCATATTACCTTGCCAGCCTATCCAGAGATCAACAATAACCCACTGGCTAGTGAGAGCCCGGTAGCGGAATCGATCTGGGGCACTCCATCACCTTATTACCTTGTCAGCCTCTCCAGAGATCAACCTGAACCTACCGGCTAGTGAGAGCCCGACAGTGGAATCAATCTGGGGCACTTCAGCACCTTGTCACCTTGCCAGCCTCTCCATAGATCAATCTGAACCCACCGACTAGTGCGAGCCCGACAGTGGAATCGATCTGGGGCACTCCAGCACCTCATTACCTTGCCATCCTCTCCAGAGATCAACCTGAACCCACCAGCTAGTGAGAGCCCGGCAGCAAAATCGATCTGGGGCACTCCAGCACCTTGCTACCATGCCAGCCTCTCCAGAGATTAACCTGAATCCACCGGCTAGTGAGATCCTGGCCGCGGAATCCATCTGGGGCACTCCAGCACCTTGTCACCTTTCTTAGGCTGATTATCAGAAAAAAAAAAAACAATTTTAGCTTAAAATAAATAAACATACGAATTCAAGGGTAGAAACGCTTTAATCATCACCGCTCCAAGTTTGGCTGATGGGTATCCCTTCCACATCCCGGAGGTGATACCACCCCGACTTGAGTGCTTCCTCTACAATATAAGGACCTTCCCAGTTGGGATTGAGCTTCCCCACTGCGGCTCCTCTTCCGGCCGCATCGACCTTTTTCAGGACCAAGTCCCCTTTCTCGAACTGCTTCACCCGGATGTGCTTGTCGAAGTACCGAGCCATTCGTCGCTTGACCTCTTCCTGTTAGATGGTCGCCAGATCTCGGAGTTCTTCCACCAGGTCTAAGGATAGCCTTTGCTCTTCTTCGTTCACCACTCGCCATTCCTCATCTCGTTCTCCACTCACCATTCCTCATCTCCTTCTCCTGCTGCGACCACCCTGGGTGATTTTACCTCGAATTTGATTGGGAGGATGGCCTCGGACCCGTGGGAAAGCTTGAATGGTGTCTCCGTTGTGGCCGTGTTTGGTGTGGTTCTCAAGGCCTAGAGGACCGAGGGTAGCTGCTCTACCCAGTTATCCCTTAGGTTTTTGACCATCTTTTTCAATAAGTTCACAATTATCTTATTTGTCGCTTCTACCTGCCCATTGCTCCTCGGGTGGTGGACCGACGCGAAATTAAGGTCTATGCCAAGTTGGATGCAGAAGCTAACAAACTCATCGCTGGCAAACTGTGGCTCATTGTCTGTTACGATGGCTAGTGGGAGCCCATGTCGGCGAATTATTTCTCCTCATACGAAATTTCTTACTACCTGAGAGGTTACCTTGGCCAGCGCCTTCACCTGCAGCAACTTGAAAAAGTAGTCAATCATTACAAGCAGGAACTTCCTTTGTCCACTAAAATGGGGGAAGGGACCCACCGTATCTAGCCCCAATATTGCAAACGACCATGGAGCTATGATGGTCCGAAGCCTCTGGGATGGAAGGAGTTCGAGAGGGGCATATAGTTGGCACTTGGAAAACTTCTTCGCGAACATTGTCGCGTCCTTGCTAAGGGAGGGCCAGAAGTAGCCTTGCATCAACACCCTCCCTTCCAAGGTCCTGCTCCCAGAGTGGCTTCCACATTCTCCAGAGTTAATCTCGTCTAGAACCCTCGGGGCTTCCTCCTCCGACACACAACAAGCTAAGAGCCCCGAGAGGGTCTTCCGGTACAATCCTCCTGCATGCAAGGAATAATATGCCGATTTGTACCTGAACCATCGCTTGTCCACATCTTCCTCTGGGAACTGCCCTGATGTTAGGAAGGTGATGAAGGGATCCATCCACGACGCTCGTTGATCCCCCTCCATTAGTTCCCCTTCCTCAATGGATGGTCGGAAGAGCTCTGACACCGTCCCCCCCCCCCCCCCCCCCCCCCGTGCTGGGACTGAACTTGACTAGGAGGTCTGCCAGGATGCTTTCCTCCTTGGTATATGCCAGATTGAGAAAGTACAGAATTGCTCGATGATTCCATTGACCTTCTCCAGGTATCGCTTGAGAGTCGGTTCCTTTGCCTCAAACTCTCCCTTGATTTGGCATGCCACCGTCATGGAGTCCGTCGAGACCTCCACATCCTGTACCCCTAGCTCCCTGGCTAGACGGAGCCCCACGATCATGGCCTCATACTCAGCATGGTTATTGGTGAGTGGGAAGTGGATGTTGATGGCCTTCTCAATCCTTGTTCCTTGGGGGCTTACTAGGATTACTCCTCCCCCGAAGGAATGTTCCCCGACGCCCCATCAACCAACATCTTCCATGCCACTGAGAGGGGCGGCTCGAGCTCTGATATTTAAATTTCGTACTTTGAAATTAAGCGAAGGTTTGAAGATTTTCTCCAAAACTATATCCGAATAAGGCAAGTGTACCTTATCGTCTATAGTATATGATATTTAGAAATACCAAGGTCGTATTCCACGGGGCACGTTGATTACTTCTACATCGAGGAAAATCATCATTATCTTATCGAACAATTTTTTAGGGTTGTTTTACTAAACTAAAAAAAAAAGACAAATTGCAAAAAGGAAAATCACTATGATGAAAGAGAGGTAAAGAAAACTATGCCAACTTTCATTGAAATGAAAAGCTATTACAACTCTTTAAATAAGATTGCAAAGCTAGGATAATTAAGGCTACAAGCTTTAACTAACTATTGCATAGAAATAGGAACTAGCACATTACATGAATTGAAAAGAAAGAGAACAGGAAATTGAAAGACATAAAAAAAGCATTGAAAAAGTTCACTAACATCTCTAACAGTAACTCCCCTCTCTAAATTTCTGAACTCTCAACTCAAGGGAGAGCCTCTGAATTTATAGGCAAAAATTTCAAGTTACACGCCCTCGGTCACGGGCGTGACCTAGGGCGTGTAAACATTGCTGACATTGGATCTGACAGTGGCGTGGACTTTGCGTGACGGCGGGAGAAAATAGGACATTACACGCCCGCGTAACTTGGGTCATGGGCATGTACTTGGGCGGCTTCATCAATATGGCATGGGCTTGAATTCGGCGCGGCATGGGCTTGAATTCGGCGCGGCAGGGAGCAGGGATCACGCGGGAAGTCATGGGCGTGACTCCTTGGTCACGGGCGTGACTTGGGTCAACTCTTCGACAGAGAGCATTCGTTGAACTGAGGGGCAGAGCGCGTTCGTCGAACTCAGCTCAGGCTTTGTCAAATGTAGGGGCAGAGAGCGCTCGTCGAACTCAGGGGCAGAGCGCGTTCGTCGAACTCAGCTCCAATTTTGTCGAACGGAGGGGCAGAGAGCTTTCGTCGAACTCAGCTCCAATTTCGTCGAACGCAGGGGCAGAGAGCTTTCGTCGAACTCAGCTCGGTTTTCGTCGAACGCAGATCTTTAGGTCACACACCCTTGGTCACGGGCGTGACTGAGGGCGTGACTTGTGATTTTCTCCAATTTTTCCCAAAATTCTGCAAAAATAAAAGTAAAACTACATTTAGAACAGAAATTATAAAAGAAGTGATTTTAAACTAAAATATAAATAATATTTGCAATTTTAAATTAAAACTAAACTAAATACTAAATACTACTCATCAAATACCCCCATACTTGAGGTTTTGCTATTCCAGAGCAAAAGTGTGAGACATAATTTATAAGACATCCTTAAAATTTTTAATTTTAAACTAAAATTTCATTTAAACCAAAAGTTAAGTTAAGAGTAAATTCAAGGAGGAGTTAAGTCCTAAATTATGATGATGATTTGAAAAGAGGAAAAAATGTTTAGGCAAGGACTTCTCAAGAAAGTTATTGGTTTAACAATATTGTAGAAATTATAAAACGAGATTAAATTAAAACTATAAGAACTCAATCTTAAAAGAAACTTAAGGAAAGGTAACTTACTAAATATTGCTCTCTCCATAATCGTAAACTAAATCTAGAACAATGATAATTGGCTAAGGGGGATTTCATAAAATTTGGCAAAAGAAGAGAATTTTTTGAATGGAGGTAATGGAATTTATCCTCATCATGAATATTTTTCTCTTTTTTTTCCTTCAAATAAAAACCCAAAATGTATATGTTTAGGAGTAATGAATTTTATCCTTTTACTTCATGCCATATAATTATTTAAATGATTTTGGGTGCATGTGTTTAGAGAATAATGAATTTTATCTTCTTATTCCCATGACATATGATCTTTTAAACTTCATTTTTTTTGCCAACAAAGGGGGTAGGGAAGGAAAATAAATCTAGCTAGCTTTAAATTCTATTGAGAGCAAATTCTAGTAAAATTAAATTTCCTAAGATCTAAAAAGTTAGAAGAAAATATAATTGAAATCTAAAGAGGTTTAGCAAATTCACTACAAAATGAAGCCATTTAAAAATAAAAAGAGAAGTCAAGCTAAATAAATTCTCTAATCAAGTTAAAATCATAAGATGATTCTTAAAGCAAAATTACCTCAAATTTAAAATTAACAAACTATGATAAGCAAAATTTTAGCTAATTAAAAACCTAAACATGCTTATAAACATCCTCAACTAGATTTCTAAGAACTCACAAAAACAACAAATAGGAGAGGTATAAGATTTTTATATTTTTTGTATTTTAAGTTTTTCATATTTTTTTTTAAATTTTGATATTATCTTCTTTTTTTTATAAGAAATAAACAATAAAAACATATACTAAAAAACTTAAAATAGTTTTTTTTGTTTATTCTTGGACTTCCCGAGGTATACCCCGTGAAGGGTTCTCACGGTACTAGGAGGTGAGATGGGGTGAAGTCCCAAACGTCCCTTTCCAAGATTTAAATTTTTCGATTTTCTCAATTTTTTTGAGTTTTTGGGTTTTACAAGTGCTTAAATAGAAGGAAACATAAGAAAACATAAATTTTTATTTTTATTTTATTTTATTTTATTTTATTTTTAATTTAAAAACTATTTACAAAGAACTATTTGCACCCTCATACTTAAAGTTAAACATTGTCCCCAATGTTTAAAACTAAGTATGAAGTAAAAGAAAATAAAGTGCAAGACAAAACAAAAATAATAATAGAAAAGAAGGAGAGGTTAAGAGGGCTTCCCTGGTTATGAAGATGCGGGGGAAGCGGCGGTTACCTACAAAACATATTAAAATAAAAAGAAAAGCAATAAAAAGATAACTTTGGGGTGCCTCCCAAAAGCGCTTTGTTTAAGGTCGCATAGTTTGACCCACTTGCCGATCATATTATAGGATGAAAAGATAATGATTCACTCTTCTCGTTAGCTAGCTCTCCCGGAAGATATAACTTAAGGAGGTGCCCATTTACTTTGAAGGTACCTTTTTCTGGGTGGGAAATTAGGATTGTCCCATAGGACCAAACCTCTTTAACAATAAAGGGTCCGGTCCATCGGGATTTTAGTTTTCCCGGAAAAAGGCGAAGGCGAGAATTATAAAGGAGGACGAGATCGCCCGGCGAAAAAGTTTTCGGAAATTTTATGTGTTTATCATGATAAAACTTTGTTCGCTCCTTATATAATTTATTTCTCTCATACGCATTCGCTCGCCATTCATCCAATTCGTTCATTTGAAATTTTCTTTGCCCGCCTGCTAAAGTGGAATCGAGATTTAAAAATTTAAGCGCCCAAAAAGCACGGTGTTCTAGTTCGCCCGGAAGGTGGCAAGCCTTGCCATAAACCATTCGATACGGTGTACAACCGATAGCGGTCGTGTACGCCGTTCGATAGGCCCATAGCGCGTCATCGAGCTTTATTGCCCAATCCTTCCGATTAATAGAAACTGTTTTTTCTAAAATCCGTTTTAATTCTCGATTAACAACTTCGACCTGGCCGCTCGTTTGTGGGTGATATGCACTGGATAATTTGTGCGTGACACCATATTTTGCTAAGATTTTTGTAAGTTGACTATTGCAAAAATGGGTGCCCCGATCACTCACTATAGCGCACGGTGTGCCAAATCGAGAAAATAATTTTTTTAAGAAATTAACGATTACTCGCGCATCGTTGGTGGGGAGAGCTTGTGCTTCTGCCCACCTCGACAAGTAGTCGACCGCAACGAGAATATACTTGTTTGAATAAGAGGGAGGGAGAGGACCAACAAAATCAATTCCCCCAAAGATCAAAAATTTCGCATTCTAAGAAAATGTTTTGGGGCATCTCATCCCGGCGGGAGATGCTCCCCGACCGCTGGCAGCTGTCGCAAGTACTCACAAGGGTGTGAGCATCTTTGAAGAACGTGGGCCAATAAAAGCCCGTCTGTAGCGCCTTCCTCGCGGTTCGGTTTGCTTGATAATGACCACCGGTTGGTCCCTCGTGACAATGACGTAAAATTTTAAGGCCTTGCTCACTTGAGACGCATCTTCTCACCACCTGGTCTGTGCAAACACAGAATAAAAAGGGGTCCTCCGAAAAATAATTCTTTAAATCAGAAAAGAATTTCTTCTTTTGCTGACTAGAGAATTCTTTTGGCACGACCCGGGCTACTAAATAGTTAGCCAAATCTGCAAACCAGGGGGTAGAAGATGAATTAATATTTTCGAGATCAAGGAGGCGCTCTTCGGGAAATTTATCGTTAATGTCGGCTTCTATTAATGCTTCCGAGGAGGGATTTTCTAATCGAGAAAGATGATCGGCCGCCAAGTTTTCGGCTCCCTTTTTGTCCCTAATCTCTAAATCAAACTCCTGCAAGAGGAGGATCCATCGCAAAAGATGAGGCTTGGCGTCCGATTTACTTAAGAGATACTTAAGCACGGAGTGATTTGTGAAGACGATAACTTTGGAAAGCGTGATATACGACCTAAACTTATCAAATGTGAAAACGATTGCTAGAAGTTACTTCTCGGTAGTGGTGTAGTTCGCTTGTGCCGACGTGAGTGTTTTGCTCGCATAATAAATCGGGTGGAAATACTTGCTCACCTGTTGGCCTAAAATGGCACCAACTGCAATATCACTCACGTCGCACGTGATTTCAAAAGGGAGCGACCAATCTGGGGCGACTAGAATCGGGGAGTTTATAAGTTTCTCTTTGATAAGTTTAAAGGCCAAGTGGCATTCATCGTTAAAAATAAAGGAGGATTCTTTTTCGAGAAGATGGGTTAACGGCTTTGTGATTTTGGAAAAAATTTGTATAAAGTGCCGATAAAACCCCGCGTGGCCTAGAAAACTTCTAATAGCTTTTACGTTTGTTGGAGGGGGAGCTTTTCAATTACTTCGATCTTGCCCCTATCGACCTCGATCCCCTTGCCCAAAATTTTATGGCCAAGGACTAATCCTTCTTTGACCATAAACTGACATTTCTCCCAATTAAGCGCTAAATTTGTTTCCTCACATCGCTGCAGCACGCGCTTGAGATTTATTAAACAATTTTTAAATGAGTTTCCGAACACGGAGTAGTCATCCATAAATACTTCCATCACCGCCTCTACTAACTCGTCAAATATTGCCAGCATGCACCTTTGGAATGTAGCTGGTGCGTTACAAAGACCAAATGGCATCCTTCGATAAGCGAAGGTGCCAAAGGGATAAGTGAAAGTGGTTTTCTCTTGGTCGTCGAGCGAAATCGGGATTTGGAAATATCCGGACAAACCATCGAGAAAACAGTAGTAGGAGTGACCTGAAAGGCGCTCTAAAATTTCATCGATAAAAGGTAGCGGAAAGTGATCCTTACGGGTGGCATCATTTAGTTTTTGATAATCGATGCACATCCGCCAACCCATAACAGTACGGGTTGGGATCAATTCATTATGTTCGTTCGCAACTACCATGACACCACCTTTCTTTGGCACGACTTGTACTGGGCTAACCCAAGTACTATCCGATATCGGGTAGATGATTTCCGCATCTAAAAGTTTAATAACTTCGGCCTTAACGACTTCTTTCATGTTTGGGTTTATTTGTCGTTGAGGCTGGACTGAGTTGCGGGAATTATCTTCGAGAAAGATTTTATGAGTGCAGAAGGAAGGGTTTATACCCTTAATATCCGATATTTGCCACGCAATTGTGTGGCGGTGCTTTCTTAAGACTATAGACAACTCAGAAATTTCTGAGTTGCTAAGATCGGATGAAACGATGACGGGTAGCTTAGACTCTTTTCCTTAAAAAAAATATTTGAGTTGAGGGAGGAGTTGTTTTAACTCTAATATGGGTGGCTCTTCATAAGATGTTTTGATTTTTAGTTTTTCTAAACATAGTGGTTCGGGTGGTGTGGGGTGAGAGACTTCTTCTTCAAGATAAAAGAGCTCGACGAGCTCGGGATTACTACTTTTCGATGAGACTAACTCGGGGGGTGAATAGAACTCACAACACTCTTCCAGGTAAAAACACGAATCGTCGTTTTCTAATGTGTTCCGCATCGAGGAATTTATGCCGAAAGTAACTTCATCGTCTCCAACCCGTAGGAGGAGCTTTCCGTTACTTACGTCTATAATAGCGCGGGAGGTGGCAAGGAAGGGGCGGCCGAGTATGAGGGGTACTTCAGCATCCTCTTCGATGTCAAGAATGACAAAATCCACCGGGAAGATGAATTTGTCAACCTTGACGAGCACGTCCTCCACTATTCCTACCGGATATTTTAAAGAACGATCCGCTAATTGAATACTCATTCGAGTGGGGCTAGGATTTCCTAGACCTAGCTTTTGAATAATGAAAACGGCATGAAATTGATGCTTGCTCCAAGATCCGCAAAGTCGTGTTTTACTAATGAATTGCCAAATAAACATGGGATGGAAAACCGTCCTGGGTCATTTGCTTTTTGAGGCAATTTGTTGAGTACAACCGTGGCGCATTCTGCGTTTAAAGAAATATGTGAAATATCTTCTAATCTTTTCTTATTGGAGAGCAACTCCTTAAGATATTTCGCATATTTAGGCATTTGAGAGATACCCTCGCAGAAGGGTACATTAATATGAATTTGCTTTAAAATATCTAAAAACTTTTTATAAGTTTTTTTGGCGCGCTCGCTTTTAAACTTAGACGGATACGGAATATTAGAAGTACAAGTGCGCGGATCTAACGTAGCGGGCAAATTCGAAGATAAATTAAGAGTAGGAGGAGGAGGAGAGGAAGTTACCTTGGGTTCGTCCTGTTTTGAAACCACCTCCTTCCCGCTTCAGAGTGTAATCGCGTGCGCGCTCACCTTTGGATTTTGCTCTGTATTCCCCGGTAGTGCTCCTTGCTGACGCTCAGAAATCATCTTTGCGAGCTGGCCCACTTGATTCTCTAAATTTTTGATCGATCTGGTAAGGTTCTGGATGTTCGTTTCATTTGTAGCAACATATTTTGCAAAGACCTCTTCAAGCGAAGAGGGCTTGTGTTGTTGCGGTGGAAAACCGGGAGGATAAAAATTTTGAGAAATCAAATTTAGAGGCGGAGTTAAGTTAAGAAGTTGATTAGGGGGTTGATTTAGATTCATAGGACGTTGAGCATTTCCTTGGTTGCTCCACGAGAAATTCAGATGATTCCTATGTCCCGCATTGTATGTGTTGTTATACGGAGCGGAGTTCAGGTTATAGGAAGGCCGAGGCGGATTTCCCATGTAGTCAACATGTTTTTCAATTAAAACATTATTAACCCAAGGCGGAGTGGCGGAGGAAGCAGACATCTCCGCCACTTGCTTTGTTAAGAGCTCAACTTGTAAAGCCAAATTTGAGTTTGCGTCTATTTCAAAAATTCTGGCGGGCTTATTAGGCCGCGCTCGGGGCATGTTCCATTGGTACGCATTCGTGGCCATCTCTTCGAAAAGCTCTTGAGCGGCGTCCGGAGTTTT
This sequence comes from Dactylorhiza incarnata, assembly GCA_033032865.1. Lineage (NCBI taxonomy): Eukaryota > Viridiplantae > Streptophyta > Magnoliopsida > Asparagales > Orchidaceae > Dactylorhiza > Dactylorhiza incarnata. The sequence continues at coordinate 3,927,510 of JAWHQI010000067.1, forward strand.
GTTCTTTAACGTCCCCCCGGCGGCCGCGTCAATCATTTGCCTCGTTTGGAGATTTAAGCCATTATAAAATATTTGCACTTGTTGCCAAGTGGCAAGTGCGTGGTAAGGGCATCGACGCAAAAGCTCCTTGATGTTGAAACCTGCAACAGGCCTCTTGAGTTCGGACCCACTGGGGGTGCAGCCGATGCTTACTTCTCCCTCACTAGACTCTCCTGACGGTGGATGTGAGAATAAGAAAAGACCCAAGGCTGAAGCGAGGAGGTCCCGCCACACACCCGGAAGATCTTAGAGAGCTTCCCCTCCCAAGCCAGAGCTCAACCGGGCACCTTGGAGGGCACTAGCAGCCGACCAAAAACTAGCCTGGAGGAGAGGATTCTCTAAAATCGGATCCCCTCCAAGGTGCCCTTAAGGGTCTATTTATAGTTTTTTCTAGGCTGGTCTGCAAATAACATGAATCCGCCTTTTAGTTTTACTAACCGCACCCCAAATTGGTCTGCTAATAGCCTAACTCCGCTGTTCTGAAGGGCTATTTGCATCCCACAAGGGGTATTATGGTCATTTCCCCCTCAAATCCTTTTGGGCGAGTGGTCCGTGAGGGCACCACTCGCCTAGCTCCTTCTCTCCCGCAGCTTACCCCCACCAACCCGGGGGTACTTCCACCTACTAGCCGGGGCGAATGATCTGGCTGACCCAGGTCTCGCCAGTTGGCTTGAGGGACCCACTCGGCGAATACGGGTTGTACACAATCCCTGCTCTTTGCGAGCGGTTACTACGCTCGGAAAGAACAGTCCAACCCTGTATTCGGTGAGTGCTTGCTGACTGGACCCATAAGACTCTGTGGGTCCCACCGTCATCCTATATATATTTCCTCATGTCAGACTTTTCTGGACCATTTTTATATCTCGGCCCGGAGTTTTCCCTCCCCGGACCTTTCGCCACTTCCAATGTCTTTCCACAAGCCTTCCACGAGACCCCTCTCGCAAGAAATGATCGAACGACTGGCTGCGGCCCAGACTGCAACCGCTCCCAAAACTGCCAGATTTGCTCCCTGGCTCACATCCAAGCGGGACTCAAGCGCCCCATATGTCTCGCGGCGAGCCAAAGCGATTCGGATGAATCGCCAAAAAGGCGAGACCGCCTCGGACTCTCCGACGAATACTCTTCCAGACCTCGGGACTCAGGTATGAAGATTCCTCCTGCCTTTCTTTTTAGTTTCTGCCCCCTTATTCTGCAATCACTCCGACCATTCGCAGGGGATTTCGGTGCCGGAGGACGGCCACGGGGCCATTTTGAATAGTGCTGTGGTGCCACCTCCCGCGGACGGGACACCTCCTCCAGATCTGGACCTTGCTCCTCCACCCCCTCCGGGCGAGACTATACTTCAATCCAGTAAGTTGTGAACCCTCTCGATTTTCCTTTCATGTTGCTTGTGACTGACCATTACCTTTTCACAGCCCTCAACCCTGACGTCCCGCTGCGGGACTCCATTCTTCAAAGTTCCCCTGCCCAGCAGAACCCCTCTGTTACCGTGAATGAACGGAGGGTCTCCCCTGAGCGGGAACTGGGTCAGCACCTCCGTGCTGATGACTGTACGAATGCTCCGGCTCCTCCTCCTCCGCTTTACCGCCCCGGGAAAGGGAAGGTTCTACCACCTTCCGCAGGCTTGTCTGGGGTCCTCCCCCATTCATCTCGCCCTTCAGGTCATAAGGAACCCACCCCAGGTCAGTTTACTCACCTGCCCCTATCGTACTCGCATATTTTACCGCTACTGACCTAGTTGTGATTTTGCAGGCTATCGGGAAGCCTCCCCCTTTGATTCCTACAACGAGGGGGAAGAGGGGATGCTCTCGCCTCTCCCCTCTCCTGGGGATCTCGCTGACTTCCTGGGTGACTCTTCAGATCACGCGACCCTGAAGGAGCGGATCACGGAGGTCTTGGGGAAGCTCATCCACATCCAGCGGAACGTCGCCGGCCACGTGGATGATGTGCGGCTGGGAGTCGCGCATGAGTCAAAGGACCTTCGGCGGGACTGCTCGCGCCTTCTCGCGACGGTGGAGCGCCTGGGGGGTGAAGGAGGGGAGTTGTCTCCCGGAAGACACGCCGCGCGAGCCCGGGACCAACTCCAACTGGCTTCTCATGAGATCACCAATATGCTCGCGTACTACCGCCCGTGAATGCCCCTGGAAGCTGGGTCGCGAAGGCGAGGCCGGTGGGTCTGGGAGGAGTACTGAGCTAGTCTTTATTCGCCCTTCTTGTTATTCTTCTGTTTTCTGTACCGTGGATGCTGAACTTTTATTTCTGTTTGTAATAATTTTATGCCCTGTGATTTGCGAATGCTCTATTCCTTGTCTCTTATTTCTTATATCTTGCTTGGGTATTGCCGAATGCTTCGCTATTGCCGAGTGCTTTCTTAACCTTTTCGCGTAGCCGTCGAGCGAATAGCTACTGGGCATTCGCCATTAATGGGTGAGAGGGATCGGCCCGGGTTTCGAGGCGTCGGAAGGGCGTGATTGCCATTCGCACATCCGCTGCCTCGAAAGCCCAAACGCCGTTTAGTTCTTCTATAAATAGGCCTTTCAACCATCGTATTAAATACCTTACCATCCGCTCCCTCTCTTTCCTTGCGCTAGCACTCGCGCTTCTCTCTTCTCTGCTGCTCCCTTCTCCTTCGTCATTCGCAAAATGGGTGGTGATGTGGAAGGCAGGGCCAGGTGCGCCAGCGCATTCATCAACCACACCTTCGACTCCTGCGACATCTCCGAGGAGGCCTACCTGACTACAGTCGCGGATTACATTCCATTTGGGTTCGAAGCGCGAAAGCCCCTGCCGGAAGAGCTCCTAAACTCCATATCGCCCTGTGCTCTCGCGATCCCGCTAGAGCACTTCGAGGTGGGGTTTCGCCTCCCCATCTGGCCGGAACTCCGCCAGACCTTCAGGTACTATGGGGTCGTGCCCGGCCAGCTCAACCCCAACTCCATCGCCATGCTAGTCGGGTATGCGAGCTACCTGCGAGAAGAGGGAATCGAGTTCTCGCTGCCCGTCTTCCGTAAACTCTATACCTTCCGCTGCACCAACGGCATCTCCTTCTTCTCGGGTTTAAACCCACTCAAGCACTATGGGCTCCCGAACAAGAACCACGACTGGGTTCGGCGCTTCCTCTTCGTCAGCGGGGACCTGGGAAACACACTTCTTGCCCCAGTGCAGGAGGAGGAGTCAACCTTCCGCCCCCCGACCCTAGGGGGCACGAGACCAAACTCCACCAATACATCTTGGAGAACGGGATGGACCCCGTCTATCTCCGGCGAAACGTCAACACGCTCCCGTTCATTCCGCAGGGCGAGGGTAAGTTTTCAAGACTTTCTTAATTCGTTCCGGTTTTGTGATTCTTACTTCATTCGCTAAAACCACTCGCAATATTATGTAGGTGTGCGTAGCTTCCCCCTCCATCCACCGCGGCCTCCTGGGTTTTGTTTGCCTCTCGCGCAAGCTGTCGCGGATGCCTGCCGGGAGGGGCCTTCCTCCTCCAAGCCTAGCAGCCGAAAGAGAAAACCCGCGGCGACTCCTTCCTCTCCCCCCAGCAAGTCGCGATGCCCTCCTTCCACCAAAGGGAAGGGGGTTGTGGGCGAGACCTCTGGAGCGAAAACTCCAACCCAAACCTTAGGGACGGAGGTCCCGGCCCAAACCCTGAGGACCGAAGTGCCGACCCCAACCTTGGGGTCGGGTGTGCCAGATGGGACGGCGGTCCAGGCGAGATCGTCGCTGCCGCCGCCTCTGCTGCCAAGGAACCATCGCAACTTCCCGAACGGCGAGAAGTACGTGGATCCCTCAGGGGCTCCCCTGGTCAAGTGGGACAGAAACACGAACAGGGTCTCGCTCTCCACCCTTTATCCAACCTGGATAGAGAGCAACGTCGCCAGCGGCGAGGCGTACGCCATGGCGTATGCCCTCTATGGCCGTGAGGATGCCGAGGTCTTCGATGCCGAGAAGACGCAAGTTCTCGCCCACGAGGTCGCTCGAGCCATGCTGCGGGCCCTTGAGCTCTCGCACATGTCTTCTCGCCGGAGCATCAACTTGGCACGGAATCTGACCGGGGTCGAGGAGGTCAGGGCTCTCATCTCTGGGGAGGCGACTGAGCTCAGAGTGAAGCTGGAAGCCGCAGAAGTGCTTCTCGCCCGCCGCCCGGTTGCAGAGGTATACTTTCTCTCACCCCTGCGGATGACCATTGCTGATTGCCGCACTTTTATCTTAGGTTTTATATCATTTCTTCAGGATGCTACAAGCGTCGGGAAGCTTCGCGCGCGAGTGGCCGACCTTGAAGAGGAAGTCCGTCTGGCCAGAGCCGAAGTCCAATGGTTGCGAGAAGCCGGCGCGTCGGCGCTCGACCCTGGAAGTGGGGGGCACTTTTACCCTCATCATGAGCTGGAGCAACTGATGCAGGAGAATGCGCAAAGCACCGTTAAGCATGCGCTGCAGGTGCTGCGGCGAGCTGGATATCTGAAGGCGGAGGCCGAATGCCTTTCCGCTCGTCAAGTCGTTCCCGAGCTCTACATTCCGATCCCATTCCCGGAGGACGATAACAGCGAGCCGCGGGAAGACGCCCTCATCCCGGATTCGGGTGAGAGCGAAGGATCTCCAAGCGAGAAATCTGTCGACCCTTGAGAAGGGCCCTTTGTATTTTTTTTTACTCTTTTTTGTACTTACTATTTTGAATGTAATCATGAACGGGGCGAGTGCCCTTAAAAGATATATATATTGACTACAACTTTTGTGCTATCTCATCTTTTCTCTCATTCGCCGCTATATCTCGCTGGGCTCATTAGGACGTTAATTCTTTCTCATTCGCCGCTATATCTCGCTGGGCTCATTAAGACGTTAATTCTTTCTCAGTCGCCGCTATATCTCGCTAGGCTCATTAGGACGTGAATTCTTTCTCATTCGCCGCTATATCTCGCTAGGCTCATTAGGACGCTAGGTCGTAGTGCAACTGTCCTGGCCACCCAGCGAATGCTCGAAGATGACTTAGGTGTGCTGCCCCTTTTCGACTTCCCGCTTCCTGCCCCACTCTTACCTCCTTACCATTCGCCCAGACCGGGGCCTCGCTTAGGTAGTCAGGAATGGAGGTGAGATTACCTTACTGGCTCGTGATCCCTGCGAGTGTTCTCAAGATCCACCCTTGAGAACTTAGAACCTGCCACCGAGTGAGCCTTCGGACCTGCCAGCTAGACGAGAGCCTGGACAGCGGGTCTGCTCGGGGCCTTTTCTTAACACCTTGGAACTTGCCACCGAGTGAGCCTTCGGACCTGCCAGCTAGATGAGAGCCTGGACAGCGGGTCTGCTCGGGGCCATTTTTCCTTCAACATAGAACCTACCACCGAGTGAGCCTTCGGACCTGTCAGCTAGATGAGAGCCTGGACAGCGGGTCTGCTCAGGGCCATTTTCTCAACACCTTGGAACCTGCCACCGAGTGAGCCTTCGGACCTGCCAGCTAGATGAGAGCCTGGACAGCGGGTCTGCTCGGGGCCATTTTCTCAACACCTCAGAACCTGCCACCGAGTGAGCCTTCGGACCTGCCAGCTAGATGAGAGCCTGGACAGCGGGTCTGCTCTGGGCCATTTTTGGAGCTTTCAGAGTTTTTCCTACAAGCTGCAGTATTAATCTCAAACATATATGTTAAACAAAATATTCTTATTTCAAAACATTTTCATTACATAGTTTCAGAGATAGAAACGTTTAAGATCGTCACCACTCCATGTGTGGCTGAGAGGTTGGCCCTCCACATTCTGAAGGTGATACCCCCCAGACTTTAGTGCCTCTTCCACGACATAGGGGCCTTCTCAGTTGGGGTTAGGTTTTCCCATCGCGGCGGATCTCCCTGCCGCGTCGACTTTCTTGAGCACCAGATCTCCCTTCTCGAACTGCTTGACCCTGACGTGCTTGTCGAAGTACTTGGCCATCCGCCGCTTGACCTCTTCTTGGCGAATGGCTGCTAGGTCCTGAGCTTCTTCGATGAGGTCGAGGGAGAGCCGCAACTCTTCCTCGTTCTCGCTCTCCAATCTTCCTCTCCACTTGCGGCGGCCTTTACCCGTGGTGTCATAACCTCGAACTCTATGGGGATGACAGCCTCGCAGCCATGAGAGAGCTTGAAAGGGGTCTCTCCCGTGGCGGTGTTGGGGGTAGTTCTTAGGGCCCACAGGACCGATGGAAGCTGTTCCACCCAATTGCCCTTCAGATTTTCCACCTTCTTCTTGAGCAGGTTCACGATGACCTTGTTTGCCGCCTCCACCTGCCCGTTGCTCCTGGGATGGTGAACGGATGCAAACCTGAGGTCTATCCCCAGCTGGACACAGAAGCTGATGAATTCCTCGCTTGTGAACTGCGGACCATTATCCGTGACTATGGCCTGTGGAAGCCCATGTCGACAAATGATCTCCCCCCATACGAAGTTGCGGATTACCTGGGAGGTGACCTTAGCCAATGCCTTGACCTCCAACCACTTTGAGAAGTAGTCAATCATGACTAGGAGAAACCTCCTCTGCCCACTAGCCTGGGGGAAGGGTCCTACCAGGTCCATCCCCCATATGGCGAATGGCCAGGGCGTCGTGATACTCTTTAGCCTCTGAGCTGGCATGAGCTGAAGCGGGGCGAACATTTGGCACTTCTGGCACCTTTTGGCGAAGGCTGTCGCGTCTTTACTTAGGGTTGGCCAGAAGTACCCCTGCCTCATTATTCTTGCCTCCAACATCCTGCTCCCCGAGTGGCTGCCGCACTCGCCGGAGTAAACTTCTTCCAAGATCCTTGGGACCTCCTCCTCTGAAATGCATCGGGCCAGGAGGCCCAAGAGGGTCTTCCGATACAAGTCCCCCTCATGGAGCACGTAGTAGGCAGACTTATATCGGAAGCGCCTCTGGTCTGGAACCTCCTCCGGAAACTTTCCCGTTGCAAGGAAGGTGACGAAGGGATCCTTCCAGGAGGGCCGCTGCTCTACTTCCATGAGTTCTCCCTCCTCGATCGAAGGGCGGAATAGGTCTGTCAGGTCCCCCTGGCTCGAGGACCGGATTTGGCCAACCGATCCGCCAGGGTGCTCTCCTCCCGAGCGACGTGCCGGATGGAGAAAGTTTTGAACGTTCCCACGAGGCCTCTCACTTTGGCCAAGTACCTTATGAGCGCAGGTTCCCTCGCCTCGAACTTTCCCCTGATCTGAGAGGCTATTACCATCGATTCACTGAGGACCTCCACATCATGGACTCCGAGCTCCTGGGACAACCGTAGACCGGCGATCACCGCCTCATACTCCGCCTGGTTGTTGGTGATTGGGAAGTGTATCACTAGTGTCTGCTCGATCTTTACTCCGTGGGGACTTTCCAGCACCACCCCTCCTCCGAGAGAATTCTTGCCCGAAGCCCCGTCCACCAGCAGCTTCCACGGAACATGACGAAGGGCTCCATCTTCCTTCATCTCAGCCACATAATCTGCCATGAAATCAGCCACCACCTGCGCCTTCATGGATAGTCAAGGGACGAAGATAATGTTGAATTCACTTAGCTCTATCGACCATTTTGCGAGCCTTCCCGAGTGCTCCACTCCTTCGAAGATCTGGCGGAGAGGGTGGTCCGTCACTACTTGAATTGAATGGGCCTAGAAGTATGGCCTGAGCTTCCTTGCTGCGACGACCAGAGCAAAGGCCAACTTCTCCAAAATCGGCTATTTGAGCTCTGCTTCCCTCAGGACCCTGCTCACGTAGTAGATGGGCAGCTGCTTCTTGCCTTCCTCCCGAACCAGGATGGAGCTTACGGCCTCTGCCCTGACCCCGAGATATAAATATAGATCCTCCCCCTCTTTGGGACCTTGGAGTAGCGGAGCCTTGGTGAGTTGGCTCTTCAAGGCCTGGAAGGCCTCCTCGCATTCTTTTGTCCACTCAAACTTCTGGTTACCTCGTAATGTTTTGAAGAAGGGGGAGCATTTCTCCCCGGCTCGGGAGAGAAACCTGCTCAGCCCTGCGAGTCTTCCGGTCAAGCGCTGAACTTCCTTGGCGTTCCGCGGAGACCCCAGCTCCATTATGGCCTTAACCTTGTCCGGGTTAGGTTCTACCCCCCAAGGGGTGAGAAGGTGCCCCAGGAATTTCCCCTTACTGGCCCCGAACACACACTTCAGGGGGTTCAAGCGCATCTTGTACTTGCGTAGGGTGGCGAAGGTCTCCTCGAGGTCCTGGATGTGAGAGCGCACGCACTTGCTCTTCACCATAAGGTCATCCACGTAGACCTCCAGGTTCCTTCCCCTTTGCTCCCCAAATACCCGGTCCATCATCTTCTGGTAGGTTGCTCCTGCATTTTTCAGCCCGAAGGGCATCATCTTATAGCAGTAGCATCCCTCCCTGGTGATGAACGAGACGTCTTTGACGTCTGGGGGGTGCATCCTGATCTGGTGATAACCTGAAAAAGCATCCAAAAAACTCATCACAGAAAAACCGACGGCTGAGTCAACCAGCGCGTCGATCCGAGGCAGGGGATAACAATCCTTTGGGCAGGCCTTATTTAACAATGAAAAATTCACACACATACGCCAGCGGCCATCGGCCTTTTTTACCATTACGACGTTGGAGACCCAGCCTGGATACTGGATCTCCGATACAAAACCTGCTTCGAGGAGCTTGGCCACCTCCCCGCGGATTGGTTCTTTGAGCTTGCTGGCAAAGGTCCTTCTCTTCTGCCAGATGGGGCGGGCTCCTGGATCGAGGTTGAGACGATGGCATGCCACGTCCGCCTCGATGCCTGGCATATTGGCTGCGCTCCATGCGAAGACATCCACGTTGTTCTGGATGCACTCCAACATCTTCACCCTGTCCTCCGGGCCGAGACCCCCGCTGATCCGCACCTCTTTCATTCTCCCCTCCTGGGTGATGACCTCCATCTCTACCACCTCTTCTGCCTCCTCGAGCTGGGTTGGCTCTTCCCATCGGACCTTTGCTTCTCGCCCCTCCTCCCGGGCCTCTTCCTCTGCGGCTCCTTCCGCCTCCATCGGCTCGATCTCCTGCTCCTCCTAAGCGACCTCCATATTCTCCTCTCGGGCACCGCCCTCTTCCTCTACTCCTCTCTTCTCCACTTCTTCTCCTGGCCCCTCCGGCCTCGTCATCTCCTTATCCATCCTCTCAGCCTCCGTCATCCAAGAGATGGTGTTGACGGCAGTCACATAGCACTGCCTCGCCACCTTAGCATCTCCTCGGATCAGGACCTGGACTCCTCCACTATGGAACTTCAGGCACTGGTGGTACGATGAGGGCACGCACCGGAAAGCGCTATTGAGAGGGCGTCTGAAGATAGCATTGTAGCTGCTCGGAGCATCAACGATGACGAACCGGCAGTTCCTTGGGACCCCTCCTAACGTCACTTGTAGACCCACGCCTCCCTCGACCTCCTTTCGCTCCCCTGAGAAACCAAACAGTGGTCCGTCGGAGGCCTGCACCCTCTTCTTCTCCACCTCCATCGCGTCGAAGGCCTTCTTGAAGATCACATTCACTGAGCTCCCGTTATCCACCAGGATCCGGGAGACCGTGAAATTTTCAATCGCCGTCTGGATCACCAAGGCGTCGCAGAATGGATCCTCATAATCTGGCATGTCTTCCGAGGAGAAGGTGAGCTTCTCCGAGGGGGTGGGGTTTGGGAAGTCGATGCGACGTCCCTTCGGAACATCGCCTGGAAGCTCCTCTTGCGAGAGGCCTCTATCCCAACCCCACCATGAATCACCCTGATTCCCCCCTGGTTCCTGTATCCGCCCTGTCCTCGCATCGGTCCTCTTCCGCTTCTGGGAGCACTTCCTCGATCCTGGCCTGCTGCCGCCGTGGCTGACCTCTCTCTCTCATCTCCAAGAATTCTGGGCAGGTGGCGGTCACGTGACCTTCTTCCTGATGAAAGTCACAATAAGGCAACGCCACCCTGTCCCCTCTTCCTGCTCTTCCTCTCCTTCCTCTTGCTCCTCTACCTCCTCTTCCTCGGCCTACTGCCATAGCTTGCTCCCTTAGGGGGTGAGGGGGTCTGGGACCCTGCCTCCACCCCGGATTCATTCCTCCCGCCTCTCTTCCTTGGTACCCCTCTTCCTGACCTCTCGCCAGTCATTCCTGGTGCCTCCAGCCCAACCTGTTGTTGGGCTCTTGATTCCTCCAATTCCGAGGCGGTCTTTCGAACCCCTGACCCCTGGGTTCATCTCGCCTTCTTCCTTCTTGCTGCCTCACCTCGGGCTCGCTCATCTTTGCCAACCTCCTGTAGAACTCCGGGTTGGCCACCTCCCCTTCAATCTCCTCTGCTGCTCGCTCCATCAATTCCTCAAAGGATGAAGGAGGCCTTCTTTTCAGGTCCATCTTGAAGAACCCGTCTCGCAACCCTACGATGAACGCCATCTTGAGGGCGAATCCCGGCACCTCCTGCACAAGGTGTATCTCCTCTTGGAACCTATCCACATAATGTGCCAGGGATTCCCCCTCCCTCTGCCTGATCTTGAAGAGAGCCTCCGCATCCTTCTTCCTCTTTTTTGACGTCGAGAAGTGCAGCCGAAAGCCTCGGCGCAGATCATCGAACGCGTAGATGGAACCTGCAGGAAGCTGGTGGAACCAGTCTCTTGCTTTCTCCTTCAGGGTGGTTGTGAAGAGTCGGCATTGAAAAGCATCCGACATGGGAAGGATTGATGTCATGTCCTCAAACCATTGCAGGTGCACAACTGGATCCTCCTTGCCGGTGTAGTTGGACATCTCCGGCCCACGAAACCCCTCTGGCACTGGGGCCGAGAGGATCATCTCACAAAAGGGGCTCCCTTCCCCTGCTCGGCGAATGGTCCTCTCGCGCGGAGCCAGCTCGCACACCTCAGCACTCGCCGGACTGCTGAACAGCTGCCGCCCGGGGAGATCTCGCGCACTTCCTTCTGCCGGCACCTCCTTCCCCGGCCGTTGCCCCGGTGCGTTCTCGCCGATCTGCGGGGGCGGAACCACGGGGACTGCCGGGGTCTCGCACTCGCTCCGCGCAGCGAGAACTGTCTGCAGGACTTCTTGCTTGAACTTCTCAAACATCTCCAGCCACTCCCCTGTTGCTGGCGGCTGCGAGTGGCCTGAGTCAGAACCATTCCCTCCATCTCCTGTCATCGAGCCTAGTTTGGGATTTTCCTTCACTAGCAACGGTCCACGCTCACCGCACCAAAAATGTTGAAACCTGCAACAGGCCTCTTGAGTTCGGACCCACTGGGGGTGCAGCCGATGCTTACTTCTCCCTCACTAGACTCTCTTGACGGTGGATGTGAGAATAAGAAAAGACCCAAGGCTGAAGCGAGGAGGTCCCGCCACACACCCGGAAGATCTTAGAGAGCTTCCCCTCCCAAACCAGAGCTCAACTGGGCACCTTGGAGGGCACTAGCAGCCGACCAAAAACTAGCCTGGAGGAGAGGATTCTCTAAAATCGGATCCCCTCCAAGGTGCCCTTAAGGGTCTATTTATAGATTTTTCTAGGCTGGTATGCAAATAACATGAATCCGCCTTTTAGTTTTACTAACCGCACCCCAAATTGGTCTGCTAATAGCCTAACTCCGCTGTTCTGAAGGGCTATTTGCAGCCCGCAAGGGGTATTATGGTCATTTCCCCCTCAAATCCTTTTGGGCGAGTGGTCCATGAGGGCACCACTCGCTGGGCACCCGCTTAGCTGGGTGAATGCCCACGCTTCCGGGCGAGTGTTCCGTGAGGGCACCACTCGCCTAGCTCCTTCTCTCCCGCAGCTTACCCCCACCAACCCGGGGGTACTTCCACCTCCTAGCCGGGGCGAATGATCTGGCTGACCCAGGTCTCTCCAGTTGGCTTGAGGGACCCACTCGGTGAATACGGGTTGTACACTTGAAGCGCTCCCATGTGTCATAAAGAGTCTCCGAGTCGATTTGCATGAACGATGCAATATCCGTGCGCAATTTAGCGGTCTTTGAAGGCGGGAAATATTTATTTAGAAATGTTTCCGTCATTTCGGCCCATGTAGTGATGGATCCCCTAGGTAGGGAGCCCAGCCACTGCTTGACCTTAGACTGCAAAGAAAAATGAAAAAGACGCAATTGAATGGTGTCATCGGTGACGCCATTGATTTTAAAAGTGTCGCAAATTTCAAGAAAGTAAGAAATATGCGAATTTGGATCTTCGTCTGGTTGACCATCGAAGGTCACCGATTGTTGCACCATTTGTATGATGTTGGACATGATCTCAAAATTATTGTTCGCCACCGTGGGGTGAACAATACTCGATTGTGTGCCTTCCAAATTCGGCCGCGCATAATATGACATGGTCCGTTGCGCGGCCTCATTAGGATTTGGCGCATTAGCATTAGGAGGATTATGATCAGGATCCATATTCGTTGTGTTAGTGTCCCCGATCGACTCTTCGAATTCTAATTGATTATCCTTATCACGAGAACGGTGGCGCCTAAAAAGGGTTCGCTCGATCTATGGATCAAAAGGAATATTCGAAGCGCTACCTCGGGTCATACACTAAAAAAGAAAGAAAGGAAGAGGAAGAAACTAAAAAAAATATTTCTTTTTGAAATTTAGAAAAAGCAAAATATAATAAAAAGAAGCATGATAAAATTAATAACTATCCTCTTTTCAAAATATCTACGCAATCTCCCCGGCAACGGTGTCAAAAACTTGATATTTAAATTTTGTGCTTTGAAATTAAGCGAAGGTTTGAAGATTTTCTCCAAAACTATATCCGAATAAGGCAAGTGTACCTTATCGTCTATAGTATAGGATATTTAGAAATACTAAGGTCGTATTCCACGGGGCACGTTGATTACTTCTACTTCGAGGAAAATAACCATTATCTTATCGAACAATTTTTTAGGATTGTTTTACTAAACTAAAATAAAAGACAATTTGCAAAAAGGAAAATCACTATGAAGAAAGAGAGGTAAAGAAAACTATGCCAACTTTCATTGAAATGAAAGGCTATTACAACTCTTTAAATAAGATTATAAAGCTAGGATAATTAAGGCAACAAGCTTTAACTAACTATTGCATGGAAATATGAACTAGCACATTAGATGAATTGAAAAGAAAGAGAACGTGAAATTGAAAGACATAAAAAAAACATTGAAAAAGTTCACTAACAGCTCTAACAGTAACTCCCCTCTCTAAATTTCTGAACTCTCAACTCAAGGGAGAGCCTCTGAATTTATAGGCAAAAATTTCAAGTTACACTCCCTCGGTCACGGGCGTGACCTAGGGCGTGTAAACAGTGCTGACATTGGATCTGATAGTGGCGTGGACTTTGCGTGACGGCGGGAGAAATTTGGACATTACACGCCCGTGTAACTTGGGTCACGTGCGTGTACTTGGGCGGCTTCATCAATGTGTCATGGGCTTGAATTCGGCGTGGCATGGGCTTGAATTCATTTCGGCAGGGAGCAGGGATCACGCGGGAAGTCACGGGCGTGACTTGGGTCAACTCTTCGACAGAGGGCATTCGTTGAACTCAGGGGCAGAGCGCATTCGTCGAACTCAGCTCAGGCTTCGTCGAACGCAGGGGCAGAGAGCGCTCGTTGAACTCAAGGGCGGAGCGCGTTCGTCGAACTCAGCTCCAATTTCGTCGAACGCAGGGGCAGAGAGCTTTCGTCGAACTCAGCTCCAATTTCGTCAAACGCAGGGGCAGAGAGCTTTCGTCGAACGCAGGGGCGGAGAGCTTTCGTCGAACTCAGCTTGGTTTTCGTCGAACGCAGATCTTTAGGTCACACGCCCTTGGTCACGGGCGTGACTGAGGGCGTGACTTGTGATTTTCTCGAATATTTTCCAAAATTCTGCAAAAATAAAAGTAAAACTACATTTAGAATAGAAATTATAAAAGAAGTAATTTTAAACTAAAATATAAATAATATTTGCAATTTTAAATTAAAACTAAACTAAATACTATAATTAAAATACGCATAAATACTACTCATCAAGCTCTTCCACTTCGGTCACGTAGTCGGCCAAAAAGTCTGCCATCGCTTGAGCCATTATAGAAAGCCTGCGGACAAACAAGATGTCGAACTCGCTCAGCTCCACTAACCATTTGGCCAATCTTCCTGAGTGGTCTACCCATTCCATGATGTTGCGAAGGGGGTGGTCGGTCACCACCTTGATGGAATGTGCTTAAAAATAAGGTCAGAGCTTTCAGGCCGACACCACCAGGGCGAAGGCCAGCTTCTCTAAGATGGGGTATCTAAGCTCTGCCTTTCTCAACACTTTACTGAAGTAGTAGATTGGGAGTTGCTTCATGCCCTCCTCCCTGACTAAAACAAAGCATACTACCAAAGTGGACAGGTCCTCCCCCTGCCTATGTCCCTGGAGCAGCAGGGTCTAGGTCAATTGCTCCTTTAGCGCTTGGAACGCTCCTTCACACTCAAGTGTCCATTCAAACTTCTGACTCCCTCGTAGCACTTTGAAGAAAGGCGAGCACTTCTCCCCTGCCCTAGAGAGAAATATGCTCAGCCTGACTAATTTCAATGTAAGGCGCTGGGCCTCCTTTGCGTTCCTTGGTGATCCGAGCTCCAAGATTGTCTTCACTCTGTCGGGGTTGGGCTCTACCCCGGTCGGGGTGAGCAAGTGGCCAAAGAACTTTCCCCAGCTGGACCCAAAGATGCACTTTTGGGGGTTGAGTGTCATCTTGTACTTCCTCAAGGAACCAAGGGTCTTTTCAAGATCCCGAAGGTGGCACTCGAGATCTCGGCTCTTGATCATGAGGTCATCCACATATACCTCCAGGTTCCTTCCTTTTTGCTCGCGAAAGACCCTGTCCATTATTCGCTGGTATGTTGCTCCTGCATTCTTCATGCCAAAGGGCATCATCTTGTAGTAGCAGTATCCATCCCCTGTAATGAATGAGCCATCCTTAATGTCAGGGGGATGCATGTGAATCTGATGATAACCTGAAAAGGCATCTAGAAAACTCATTAGAGAAAAACCAATGGCTGAGTCAAACAATGCATTGATTCGAGTCAAAGGGTAGCATTCCTTAGGGCATGATTTATTCAACAAGGAGAAATCGACATACATCCTCTGCCTCCCATCCCCCTTCTTTACCATTACCACGTCGGAGACCCAACCTGGATATTGGATTTCAGTTACAAAACCCGCTTTGAGGAGCTTGTTCACCTCCTCTCTGATGGGCTCCTCCAGTTCGTCGGTGATGGACCTCTTCTTCTGCCGGATGGGGCGAGTTCCAGGGTCGAGGTTGAGGCGGTGCAAGCCACATCCGCATCGCTCCCTGGCATTTCTGCTGCGCTCCAAGCGAAGACGCCCACGTTCTCTTAGACGCAGGCCAGGATCCTCCTCTGGTGCTCGGGGCTGAGCTCCCCACTGATCTTCACCTTTTCTATCGCTCCTGCTCCGGAGATGACCTCCAGCTCCACGATCTTCTCTATGGTATCCAGCCTAGATTATTCCCTGCAAGGACCTTCTTTCTTCCCTCCGCCACTGAATGCCTAGGCCTCTCCCTCCTCCATATTCTCCTCCCGGACTTCCAATAGCTCTCTCGCCCCTTTCTCCTGGGCTTGGTCTCCTTCTACCCCTTCATTTACCATCTCTTCTGCCTCGGGCCCTTCAATGACCCCCTCCTCTACACTCCGACTCTCGATCTCCCGATCCATCTTTTCCGCCCGAACCTGCCAGGTGACGGCATTGACCGCAGTGATGTAGCAATGCCTCGCCACCTTTGGATCCCTCTCAACCGGATTTGAACTCCACCTACGCTGAACTTGAGACACTAGTGGAACGAGGATGGGACGCATTGGAATGCACTGATGATGGGCCATCCAAAGATTGCATTATAGCTGCTCGCAGTGTCAACGATGACGAACCGGCAGTTGCGGGATTGTCCCCCCAATATGACATGAAGCCCCACTTCTCCTTCCACCTCCTTCCTTTCTCCTGGGAATCCGAACAGAGGGTCGTCCGAGGCCAACACTCTCCTCGCCTCCACCTTCATTTCATTGAATGCCTTCTTGAAAATGGCATTGACCAAGCTCCTGTTTTCCACGAAGATCCGGGCGACGGTGAAGTTCTCGATGACTGTCAGGATAACCAGTGCATCGCAGAACGAGTCCTCGAGATCCGGTATATCCTTCTGAGAGAAGGTGATCCTTTCTGCTAGTGGTGGGGCTTGAGAAGTCAAAGCTATGCTCTGATGGTACATGGTATGGAGGCTCGCCTTCCGGGTTGCTTCAATCCCCACTCCACCATGGATCACCCTGATCCCTCATCGACTCCCCACGTTAGTTCGGTCTTCATACCTTTCCTCATCCCACTCTCTGGATAGCACCTCCTTGATACTCACCGACCGCTGCTAGGGCTACGTTGGGGCTCTCGCTGCCCTCATCTCCATGAATTTCGGGCAGGTGGTTGTTGCGTGACCTTCCTCCTGATGGAAGTCACAATAGGGCAACAACAGCCCCTTTTCTCGGCCTCTACGACCCTATTCGTTCTCTGAGCCCCTAGTCCTCCTGCTCCTACCCCTCCTCCTCCCCTCCTTCAACCGATCGTCATGGCTTGCTGTGGCGGGGCAGGGGGTGTCCTAGGACCCTATCTCCACCCTAACTGGTGAGGTATTCCGTAACCCCCTTGGAAATTTCCCCCTCCTGGGGCAAAGCCTCTTCCTAGACCCTGCGTGCCTCCTCCCTGCTGTCTCCACCCCAACTTTGGGGCTATCGGCTCTTCTCTCCTCCTGACCTCCTATTTCTTAACCTCTTGCTCACTCATCTTTGCCAGCCTTCTTGCAAACTCTGAGTTGGCTGCCTCCCCCTCGATCCACTCTTCGAAGGATATGGGGGCCTTCCGCTTCAGACTCATCTTGAAGAATCCCTCCCGCAGCAACACCGTGAAGGCGAACTGGAGGGAGAATCTGGGTACTTCCTGGGTGAGTAGGACCTCCTCCTGGAATTAGTCTACATAGTGGGTCAGCGACTCCCCCGACCCCTGCTTGAATTTGAAGAGAGCCTCAACATCCTTCTTCCTCTTCTTCGAGGTTGAGAAGCATAGCAAAAAGCTATGATGCAGGTCCTCGAACGCATAGATCGATCCTCCTAGGAGCTGATGAAACCACAACCGCGCCTTCTCCTTTAGATTGGTGACAAAGAGACATCATTTAAAAGCGTCCGACACGGGCCTAAGGGAGGCCATGTCTTTGAACCATTGTAGTGTTGGATCTTGTGGCGCCCTTAGAGGGGGGTGAATAAGGGCCTTTTTAAAATATGATTTTTTACTTAAGAATTTTTAAAACAAATTTTGCTTTTCTAAAAATCACTTATAAAAATTTTCAAACTATGAAAATTTTAAATTAATTCAAACACAAATTTCTAAGTTAAAGATTAATCAACCAAATTTGCAATTAAAGACAAAGTCATAATTTTTAATCATGAAATTCACATACAATAAAAATAATCTTAACAATGCTTAAGATCAAGGCACAAATATGATAATAAACTTTTAACAATTTGAGTTTACCAATCCTTCTCCCAAGGATCGGAAGGCTATCACTTGTCTCTCCCTAGACCAAGCCCAAGCCTATCCTCTAGATCTTCCCAAGATCTATACGTAGCACGCAAGGCCACGATTTCCTACCAAGCCATGCAAGGACTTGGACGCTCCGCACAAGGAAGCGATTTTCCCCTAAGCCATGCAAGGACTTAGACGTCACGCACAAGGAGACGATTTCCCTACCAATACAAAGTGAAAAGTATATAAATGAAAATACAAAATCAAATAAAGTACTCCCTAGAAATTCAGATCTCTGAAAGGAAGGTTGAAGCCTTGAGATGATCATTGATGTAGAAGCGCGTCTGATCTCGTCTTCAATTTCAAACCTTCTAAGCACAAATGGGAGTTGATGAGGTTCTGGAGCTCTCTGGTTCGTATGCACTCAGGAAAGGACTTAGAATTCTCAAAGCTTGGAATGCACGAACAAAACGAACCAATTTATAGTTTTTCACTGTCACCTGGGCGACATCGCTGTCGGATTCCGGCAGCGCCAAACTACCGCTCGTCGTGCTGTCGTGCGGGCTGTTGCTGTAACTTCTGTGTGGTCGCCTGGGCGACATCGCTGTCGGAATTCCGACAGCTCCTCTTCATTTTTGCCATCCGAAACTTCTCCAGACTGTAGATTGAGTCGTTCTCATCTCCGAAATGGGGTGGACCATTCTGTAACTCTTCCTGGATTGAAAGTTATGGCCATTTTAAGATAAGCACACAAAACTCATCCTTTTGCTTTTTCGAATGTGTACACACTCTTGGATCATGCCCATGAACGAGGACTTGTCTCCTCATTGAACCTGTACAACCTGGACACTATAAACACATAAAAGACTGGATCAAATACAACACGGTATTTGTTATTCTCAAACCAAGAGATGCGGAACATAGGCTCCAACAATCTCCCCCTTTTGATAATAACAAATACCCGTATGAGAAATTAGTGAGATTAAGACAATTTGTGTTTATAGATAAGTGCGGTAATAAGATATGCATGAATAACATATTAAGAGCGTGATAGAATTGAAAGCGATAATGCCTACTCTTTCTATATCAAGTCCTCCCCCTACATTAGTGTCTCTTATAACTACTCCCCCTAAATATCTATTTTACTAGATTTCTCAATTTCTTCTCCCCCTTTGTTATTAATAAAAGTGGGTAGGGATGAGTGTATATCTTTTAAGATAGGTAAGGAACCATTTATTGAAGGATTTTCATGATCGAGCATATGATAGTGTATGCACCTCCTATATGATTACTCCCCCTACAAATATACCCATTTTTTGAGTTTAATATCATTATAATGCACTCCCCTAAATATTAGATTTATGCAATTTAATCTCCCCTTTTGGTAGAATCAAAAGAGGGTTTAGGAGTGAGTATGTATAATAAGGAGTAATATATTTTAGGTCGAGAAGAAAAATAGGATGCAATCAAAAGCTTGTTAAATACTACTTGATGAGAAAAATATAAGCATGATGTAACATAAAGTAGTAAGCAACATAGCTAACATGATAAAGTAAGCATTCTATTTTAAGATACCACTTGCTTAAAGGAAAACACGGTGTTAAAAATAATAAGCACTCTTAAGCATAAACATCATTTTAGAAGATAAAACCATATAAAGGATAATGAGTTTTAAATTTGAAAAGTTGATGTTTGAGTTAAAGATTGAAGAGATGTTATTCCATTAAGATAAAAAATTGCAAGCATGATTTCATAATATCAAGAAAAGATACACAAACTACAATGTAATAAAATTTGCATTTCAAGTAAACATAAATATTGTAGCGGTCATGCTTTGTTATCTAGTGCATTTACTTAAGTTTATAGAGATTTGAGTAGATGAGCATTAGGATCCAATTCTCATGAGTAGAAGTTTTATGAAAGATAATGATGTGTACAAAGTAGTGTTTTGATAAAGTATACAAGTGAATCAATCAAAAACACATGACATATATAATGAAATAACACAACATTAAAATACACAAATAATATTACTTCCACACTATTTCAATGCACATGAATAAATAGTACAACTACCAAGGCGCTCTGCACACACAATGCTTATTAAGACTTATCAGGGTGCAAAGTAGTGCTTGGGGGATCACTTTTATACTTTTTAGCTTTATTTTCAATTTTGTTTGTGATCCGATGTACTAAAGAGAAGTGGTGTATAAATTGTTTGCTACAAGATACTTTACAATTCTTTGCCAAGGTGCTCAACCTCACAATGCTCATTAAGACTTATCAGGAGGGTGAGTAGTGTTTGGTGGAGTTTTCCTTGTCATTTATTATTTGCTTTTTAGTTTAGTGACTAAGGACTCCGAATTCACTTGTTTTGCAAACATAGCATTTTAAACCACATTTCTCTAAAGAATAAGTGCATGAAAGACAAAGAATTGTAATAACCAATTCAATGTTGTGTAGGTAATCTATTTAGGCATTTTAATTATTTATGTTATTACACTACACAATCATGTAAGAATAAGATTGTAAACACATGTAGGTTATCAAAAATAAGTGAGTGAATGAATCATTATCAAACAAAATACATTACTCATACTTAGAGGCATGCTAAACATGTCTACACATGTTTATCTACAATCAATTTCATTGCATATAACAAGATAATTTTCAAGGCATGACAAATACAAAACAATGTTTTTAAGAAACTTGAAAGTTAAATTAAACATTGTATTTAATCTTTAATTGATATAATTAATCATCCATCCTTGACAATGGCAATGAATAACAATCAGTTTTTTTTATTTATAAATTTTTTAATTTTTTTTATATATGACAAAACAATAAACACACATAAAGAAAAACATATTTTTGTTCTTTGAAATTGTTTTGTAATTTTGTATTTGTTTTTTTTCATATATATTCTCTGGAAATCATAGAAGTCTTTAATAGCCCTTTCAGTAAATGATATTCTATGCCAGAGAAATAAACAAAAATAATGTATGAGAAAATACATATATATTTTTTTAAAAGAAATAAAATTTTGTTTTAAAAGGAAAAAAAGATAGAAAACTTTTTACAAACACCCAAAATATTAAAATAATACCAGAAATAATTCAAAACAAAAAAAAATATTTTGGAGCAAAGGAGCTAACGCCAGGCATTAACTTCTTAACACCAAAACAGAACTTCATTTCTTGATGTTTTGAAAAATATTTTTCTCAATTCATTTGTATTATAAAGAGACCTTCCTTCAGTTGAAATTTCAGATTATATTGATTAGATTTGAAGGCTCTTTTAGCATGTATTTGGTGATTTTTCAAATACTTGTGTTTGGTAAAATCATTAAAGCTCGAAATATTAAAATATGCAAACACATGATGCAATGTTAGAATAAAAAAAATATGCATGATTTATGTATAAAGAGTGAGATAATGTTTATGCAATGAATATAATATAAGTATATCTAAGATCAAGATACCTTAACTACATGACTACACTCTAGCCCCGTACTAAGTGACGGATGGGCATGAGGAGCTGCACACATGTCGTAGGTTGGGGTGTTAATCCCATATGCATACAAAAGACGACGCTCAACCTAGCACTCTTTCCCCTCAGTGCCTCTCAAGGCCCAACTGGAACCCTCCCCGGTTAAGGACAAGACATGACTTAGAGGTTAGGTCTCTAATGCACACAATCCTACGCCCTCGCTATTGTGAGACACATGTCATAGGTTTATTGATTATGGACATACTAAGCGTGTAAGCCTTAAATATATTAACTGTGTTATAATTTCATGATTAGTTTTGGATTTACAATTTTATCGAAGATTGTTGATTTTAAATCCATTTAGAAAAGTTTTATTCATGCAAATAACTACAAAGGAAAATAAGATTTTCATATTTTTAATGATATAATTTACTTTAGCATTGCAAGATATAACTAGCATGAGCATTGATTTCTATCTATGGTACGTGATAATGCTAGTGTGATGAATTAGGACAACATGATGCAAAGCTAAGTAAAGATGGACAAATATAAGATTGAGTTGCGTGTATTCAAACATAGAGTTTTGAATTTTCATAGACCTAGAAAGAAGTGACAATTCTATTTGATTTCATCTTGTTGATATCAAGTTAATTCATAGGTCTAAATATAATGAGATTCATGCAAACAATAAAGATGCACATCACACACACAAAACAAGATATGAAACTATAATACCAATTGCAATCATATATTTCATAATTCCTAAGGTTGATAGAATTAGTTGATTTAAGATAGGTCTTGATGGATCATGAATTATGATATATGATTATAGTGAATTTTAGCATAGGATATTAATAGATCATGGTGGTGATTATGAAATCATATTCATCATTTTTGTAAATTTTCTTTTTGATTTTAATTTTTAGAAATTAGACAAAACAAATACAAGGTATTTGACAACAATGATAGTAAAAATAATTTTTCAGAGAAAATCAGAATTTGTAGGAAAATATGCTACCGCCAGCGTTAGTGATAACGTCTGGCAATAGCAACAGAGTTACTATATTTGATTTAAAACACATTGTTTTTGATATTATTTGATTCTGATTTTTCTCGATTATGATTTTCAATATAGGGGTTATTATATGCAGCAACGAAAAATAGACAAATATGCAATTAATTGCGCATTTAATATTTTAGCCTAATACCCCTAAAAATCCATTTAAATCCAATTTTGAAAGTAATTTCATTAGTCTTGATAATATCATTTAGAAAATTTAGCATTCAATTTATAATGATAATATAAAACATTTATAGGCAAAGGATTTAAAAAGGATAAAACAAAAAGAAAAGATAGATCACTTAAAAATTATGACTTTATGTTCAATTTAATTCAATTTTGATTTAATAAACATTAGGCTTAAAATGTAAAAGTCATATTTCATAATATATCTAAGTGACCTTAGCGTGTTGGCTCAAAAATAAGAAAACAAACAAAAGAAAAAGCAATTAAGCATATCATGAAGTAGAGTACTGATATTTCATTTTTTTAATTAATTTCTACTTCATGCAATATAATGATTCCTAGTGAATGAGAGACTTAGGTATCCAAAGGGGACCAAGTGTGATGGTTCCTTTGGGTACCCAAATACATCGTGTAGGCTTTAGGAGAGATAGTGATGAATGGGCCTTTACAAGTGGAGTTAGTGTTTCGTTTTTAATTTTGTGCCTACATTCATACTTTGGTTGTTTATCTTTTAAATTCATATTATGATTATTTGACATCTTTTTGGAATGATAGTTGTTTGAAAAATAATTCATTTGGGATTTATGTTTATTCAAATTATTTTTCAAAATACATTGATGTTGATAATCATAATGAATTTTATTATATTGATTCTTTGAGAGTTTAAAAGAGTGATGGTCTTTCTTAAGAATTGAATGTTGAAAAAGTGGGTTACAATATGTTTTAAATGATTGGTTCTTATTTTGATGATTTTCATTTTCACTCTTTCTTATAGACGTACTCTTATAATATGAAGTTAAGCTTTTAAACTTTTGATAATTTGATAAACTAGAAATAAAAGATGTTTTATTATATGAAAAGTTTTGAATAAACATTTTTAATGATTCTAATTTACCCTTTAAATTATCATTTTCTTTTAACAATTTTTCATTATGCTCTTTTGAAGTTAAAAGACCTTTTTCCAAAACCTTGAGTTCTTCTTTAAATGTATTATAATCAAAACAAGGTTTAGCATTTTCAATTAAAGAGCATGAACAAGAATTTGAAACATCAATATAAGATTCTACTTTAGCGTTTGCTTTTAAAGTTTTATTTTCTAAACGTAATTTGGAATTAGCATGTTTCAACTTTGAAATTTTACGTTTAGCAAATTTAAGCACACAAAATGTACAAATAGAATTAGTTACTAAAAGAGAAGATTTAGATTTTCTTACCTTACTATAGTTTCTGTCTTCTCTTATGCTTGATGTTTTGCCATCAACTGAGTCCAATATTGTGACGTTGTCTTCTTCTCTTGGATCCATAAAGAATTGCTCACAGGCATCATCTGCGGAAGGAAGACTATAAGAATTCTCAAGAAATTTCCAAACTTCATAAGCATTAGGAAGTGTATAAATAAGTTTGAAAATATTTTGATCTAATGCACAATATAGACTATTCATTGATTTGGCATTTAAAAACATTTCATTTTTATTTAAAATATTTGGGGGCATTTTAATTTTAATATTCCAAACTTCAATATCCAAGGATTTAAGAAATATTTCCATAAGTATTCTCCACCCATTATAATTTTCACCCATAAATAATGGTGGACATAATGATTTTTCATTTTCATAAAAATTATCCCCTCTAGAAGATGCGAGATCATGAAGCGACATTATTCTTGGTTGTGAAGCCGTATTGGAATAACCTGGCTCTGATACCACGTGTTGGATCTTGTGGCGCCCTTAGAGGGGGGTGAATAAGGGCCTTTTTAAAATATGATTTTTTACTTAAGAATTTTTAAAACAAATTTTGCTTTTCTAAAAATCACTTATAAAAATTTTCAAACTATAAAATTTTTAAATTAATTCAAACACAAATTTCTAAGTTAAAGATTAATCACCAAATTTGCAATTAAAGAAAAAGTCATAATTTTTAATCATGAAATTCACATACAATAAAAATGATCTTAACAATGCTTAAGATCAAGGCACAAATATGATAATAAACTTTTAACAATTTGAGTTTACCAATCCTTCTCCCAAGGATCGGAAGGCTATCACTTGTCTCTCCCAAGACCAAGCCCAAGCCTATCCTCTAGATCTTCCCAAGATCTAGACGTAGCACATAAGGCCACGATTTCCTATCAAGCCACGCAAGGACTTGGACGCTCCGCACAAGGAAGCGATTTTCCCCTAAGCCACGCAAGGACTTAGACGTCACGCACAAGGAGACGATTTCCCTACCAATACAAAGTGAAAAGTATATAAATGAAAATACAAAATCAAATAAAGTACTCCCTAGAAATTCAGATCTCTGAAAGGAAGGTTGAAGCCTTGAGATGATCGTTGATGTAGAAGCGCATCCGATCTCATCTTCAATTTCAAACCTTCTAAGCACAAATGGGAGTTGATGAGGTTTTGGAGCTCTCTGGTTCGTATGCACTCAGGAAAGGACTTAGAATTCTCAAAGCTTGGGATGCACGAACAAAACAAACCAATTTATAGTTTTTCATTGTCGCCTGGGCGACATCGCTGTCGGATTCCGACAGCGCCAAACTACCGCTCGTCGTGCTGTCGTGCGGGCTGTTGCTATAACTTCTGTGCTGTCGCCTGGGCGACATCGCTGCCGGAATTCCGACAGCTCCTCTTCATTTTTGCCGTCCGAAACTTCTCCAGACTGTAGATTGAGTCGTTCTCATCTCCGAAATGGGGTGGACCATTTTGTAACTCTTCTTGGATTGAAAGTTATGGCCATTTTAAGATCAGCACACAAAACTCATCCTTTTGCTTTCTCTAATGTGTACACACTCTTAGATCATGCCCATGAACGAGGACTTGTCTCCTCATTGAACCTGTACAACCTGGACACTATAAACACACAAAAGACTAGATCAAATACAACACGGTATTTGTTATTCTCAAACCAAGAGATGCGGAACATAGGCTCCAACATGTAGGTGCTGGACAGGGTCATCCTTGCCGGTGTAGTACACCATGTCCGGTCCCTGAACCCCTCGGGGAGTGGTTCCGAGAGCACCAGCTCACAGAATAGGCTTCCCCCACTCACTTCTCTCGCCTGCTCGACTCGCCCCACAAGCTCTCTGACCAGGCCTTCTCTCGTCGGGCTAGCACTTTGACGCGCAAGTCCGCAACACCGCTATAGGCGGGTGCGAAGATGCAGTCCGAACGGCAGTGTACCGGTCGTTGTCAAGTAATACAAAGGGGGAGTAAATCCCCGGATATCAAATTTCTCGAGGAGTACGGGCTAAATGACTATTTGCTTAGAGAGCGACTGAGATTGAGTCCTCTATAATCGGATTGTAACGGGGGGGTTGAGATTGTTCTACAACTACAGCAATAATAAAAGTAAATTAAAAGTGTGGGTCGCCTTCACCTCTTCGCACCTCCGCGGGTCGCCAGCCACCGTATCACAAGCATTACAATGCTCAAGAAACCACAAGCAAATCACAACAATGGAATGAAGGAAAGTGAAGAGATACTCAATAATGGGAGGTTAGGCCTCCAATGCAATCCCAAGATTTAAATAATCACTAACTAGCATTGAAAGATTATCCAAATAAAAGCATCCTCAAAACGAAGAACAAAATGAAACTAGCCTAGTGTGCAAGTGAGGGAGATAAAACAAATGCTCGAGACTCTTCCTTGGATGTGGATTGAAGCTCCGATCGTTGGCTTTCGTCCGGGGTCTTCAGAGCTGTCACCTCCTATCCCGTCTTCTTGATGGTATGCACAGCTTGGAATCACCACAACACGCTAGCTTGTGGCTGGTAGTCACCTTGGATCTCCTCTAATGGAGCTTGGAGGATGGAGAAAGCATAGGGGATGATCCCTAACTTCTTGAGCACTCAAGGAGTTGATTTTCTGCTGAAAACAGTGGAGTTCGCGGGTCCAGATTACCTAAAATCGCGGAGCAAAAGATTAAATAGGCAGCAAAATAAATAGGGCGCACGACCAGTGGTCGTGCGCGAAGAAAGGCCACTGCTTGTGCGCTAAGAACCTGTTCCAAAAAACCTGGAAGATAGATGGCGCACGATCAGGTGCACGACCAGTGGTCGTGCGCGAAGGAAGGGCCAGTGGTCGTGCGCGAAGGAAGGGACAGTGCTCGAGTAGCGCTCGGGCAGTTTTGGCCCACAATGCGCGACCAGTGGTCGTGCGCCACTGATTGTGCGTAAAGAAAAACACACGACCAATGGCTTTTAAGTGGAAAATGTGCCAACACGCCCCAGAATCTCTACACGACCATTGTACCTGCAAAAGAACTACACCAGACCACTGGTGGGATAATAAACACAACATTCCAAGCATTCAAAATGTATATAAATCATTAGTAAACACAACGAATGCAAGGAAATCAAATAATCTTACCAAAAATGATCCAAACGAGTGCACTTCGTGAAATCAAGAGGATATATGAAATAGGATTAAAAATGTGCATAAATTGAAGTGCATATGCAATAAAACAGGCTCAGATGAGTCTGTAAAACACTATATAAATGAGACTCATCACACCCCCAAACTTACCTGTTTGCATGTTCCGAGCAAATAATTCCTAAGCAGATGGGGAAAGAAAAGTAGCTGGCTTAAAATTACAACACGGAGTACCATGCGAAGTCACCTGCTCACCTGCAAAGAAGAGTAATAGAGAGGATTTCTAATTATACACAGTAGTTTATACATTTCTAAATGAGTAAATATCTATTACTACTACTTAAATTGGGAATCATGGTGAATCATCTGGTCACGCATACGGAGAAAGTAAACTATACACTAAGATGAGCATTGCCAAAGATCGGGGTTCAAGATAAACTCCACCGAAATCCATCGGTGTCAGTGACCATAAGCTCACCCGGTCACATTCTCTCCACAACACTAGATTGGTTCACTCCACGAGTCAGTAGGACTTTTTAGCATAAAACTGGGGCTTGGGTTGCAGTGAGGTAAACAAAGGTAAACAAAATGGCTAACTGCACCTAACCCAATTGAGCATAGAATACAACTACCCAAGCGCCATAATACAATGCAAGTGCACCACACCCCCAGACTTAGACTTTTGCAACCTGGATGTGTGCACCGCCTACTCCCAATACATATTTTACAAATGATTTTCAATTCGGCCTTTTTCTCTTTTTATTTTAAGATAGGCAATTTTCTGTCCTTTTCTTGCTTTTCTCTTATTCTTTTCTTTTTCCTTTTTATTTCAGCAAATTTTACATCAACACAACCATATTCGCATAATTGCACCACAATCAACATCCCAAAAGAAAATGATAAAATAACTAGAGCTCAAATTCAGGTGTACGACTAGGATCGACTTTTAGGCTTTTGTGAGATCAATATGGAGCTGAATCAAAAGGAAGGGTTAAGCACAACTGGGCTAGCAAGGGTAGATAGTAGGACTGGAATAAAAGCTCAACCGGGCCAATGATATGGCCTACGTCACTCTCATGCAAACGACCTATCCTATGTCCATGCTTCAAGAATCGCTTGGGGCAAGTTTTTAGTCATCGAGAAAGATTTTCCTTCCTCCCGACTCAAGCAATACGAGTCTAGCGATAATTTACACACATCCATATACTACTGTTTGATTCAAACCATATTCACCACTATGAGTAGAGTAAACAACATTTACACTATAGAAATATACAAAACTATAAGTATAAAGAGAAATCAAATCTACATAAATTCCTATGCGAGACGGAAGCACTCGACTAGAAGCACTGCTGGAGTCAAGATTTTACTCCGTCTCACAATCCTAAGCCAGCACCTAAACTTTCCCATTAAAGCAAAAGAATTAAATTCAATTCGGAGCACGCATACAGATGAATACGCGCTCAAGTGGGTATGGAAAGAAAATACGAGAAATAGAAATTTTCATATTTGTTTTTTTTTTTTTGAAAAATGGAGCAAATTGAAGAAGAAATACTAACGGAAATGCGTAAAGTGTGAGTGTTCAGGCGATTTGGGTAACACGATCTATCTACCCCCCAGACTTAAACTAAGCATTGCCCTCAATGCAATATAAATGAAAACATGAGAGGGGTACATAAAAACGAGAGGATAGAGATGTGTTACCAAATGCCCTACTAAGGGCATTGCCGGAAGTCCAGTAATCCTAGTTGGACTGTACCTGATTCCCATATAAGATGTTTCTGCCTGCGGCGGTGACTACACTCCGGATCCTGCAAAAGATTAGAAAAAGAAAGAAATATGCAATAAAAGAGATACACTGGGGTGCCTCCCAAGAGCGCTTTGTTTAACGTCCTTGAGCTGGACCAAATACATGTATTAAGCAGTTTATATATTGTCTGAGTATAAAACAAAAATAATAAAGTCTACTTATTATTATTACACAGCCAGCAGAGAAATCAATTATATGTTGATTTAAAGTAATAACTAGCAGTGAACAAAATGGATCCGAAGACCCAGCAGCAGCAGTAGTCAAGAGGATCAGAAGTTTTCCATCTCCAAGTTTCATCTTTCTTCATCTTCTTCATCTCCTCCAATCATCTGTCGTGAATGAAGTACCGTTTACCACCATGCACCCAGTCTCTCAAGGAAAAAGCAGGCAACGATGATGAAGTGGAATAGGCGATTGATTTCATCATTGCCATCTGCTTTCCTTGACAAGACTGCCACTCAAAATCACCCAAAAATGGTTCCACGAACTCATAGACCTGCAGGGGAGTAAATAAAATATTAGCAGCATTAACAGGAAGGGAAGCAGGAAGAATGAACTTATGAATATCGTCATTATAAGAATTATGATCAAGAAATAAACTGGACGAAGAACTAAAAGCTTCAATTAAAGGAGGAGTGGTCCCGACTTCACTCCCATCAGGTTTCACAGAAGGATTATTGCCAATTGCAATATAATCACTGCAGGAAGAATTTGAGTAACTAGGAACTTCGGTGATGAGTTGGACCTTCTCCTCCGGTGATGAGGTTGAAACCTCCTCACTAAGGAAAATATCCTCCTCAGTGCAACTCGGCATAGCTTCGGGCTCCATGGGCTTATCCTGCACATCTAGAAACTCGACAATAAGAGCAAAAGATACATGCATACTGATACAAGAAAATATCTGAGTAGAAATAGGGCTCAAGATAGAGTCCGATAAAAGTGAAGAAATATCCTCAGATACAGAATCCACAGGAAATGATGGCACAATTGAGGAAGAAAACTCCAAAATGTCATCGTAGTCATCAACAATGACACTAGTGGACGCATCTGTCTTGCTCCCATGAGGACACGGGGGCGTGGCGTATATGTCCTCAATGATTGAAGGAGCAGTGTGATAAGGAAATGGTGGAATTGTGATGAGTTCTGACTTATCTTCCTCTTCCAATTTCAATTTCCATTTCTCACAGTCCTTCAACGTGTGATCAAAACTCCGACAGAACAAGCATCGCTTAACGATAGGTTTTGACTGTGGCATGGTCAAACCACTCAGTGAGTGTGATATTAGTGGAGGGGAATAATAATCATAATGGGTAGGTTCATTATATGAAAATTGCATTTGAGACACAGATGCAGTTGGTTCATACAATGAGCTTTGCTGATTATAATTATTCCTTTTTCTATAACATTCAAAGCATCCATTAATGAATAATGCACACTGCTCACAAGATTGTGTAGTATACATTATATTTCAGTAACAGAACACCATCAGACATGTACTAAGCACAATTATGAAAATAAGATTACTGTAGACCTGATTACTAAAGGGTTAAATAGGTAGAATAATAAAAGAAAGTTAAAAAGAGAAGTCTCAACAAAATGCAATAAACAAAGGAGAGAAGTCAAAATCAGATATCTTTCCACAAATAATCAAAACTAACTGCAGTCCCTGGCAACGGCGCCAAAAACATGACGCGCAAGTCCGCAACACCACTATAGGCGGGTGCGAAGATGCGGTCCGAACGGCAGTGTACCGGTCGACCGTTGTCGAGTATTAAAAAGGGGGAGTAAATCCCCGGATATCGAATCTCTCGAGGACCCGGGCTAAAGGATTATTTGCTTAGAGAAAGACTTAGATTGAGTCCTCTATAGTCGGATTGTAATGGGGGGGGGGTTGAGATTGTTCTACAACTACAACAATAATAAAAGTAAATTAAAAGTGTGGGTCGCCTTCACCGCTTCGCACCTCCGCGAGTCGCCGACCTCCGCATCACAAGCATTACAACGCTCAAGAAACCACAAGCAAATCACAACAATGGAATGAAGGAAAGTGAAGAGATACTCAATAATGGGAGGTTAGGCCTCTAATGCAATCCCAAGATTTATACAATCAATAACTAGCATTGAAAGATTATCCAAATAAAAGCATCCTCAAAATGAAGAACAAAATGAAACTAGCCTAGTGTGCAAGTGAGGGCGATACAAGCAAATGCTCGAGACTCTTCCTCGGATGCAGAGTGAAGTTCTGATCATTGGCTGTAGTCCGGGGTCTTCAGAGCTGTCACCACCTATCCCGTCTTTTCGATGGTATGCACAGCTTGGAATCACCACAACACTCTAGCTTACGGCTGGTAGTCACCTTGGATCTCCTCTAATGGAGCTTGGAGGATGGAGAAAGCAAAGGGGATGATACATAACCTCTTGAGCACTCAAGGGGTTAATTTCCTGCTGAAAACGGAGTGGAAGGCGTGAAAACGACGGAGTTCGCAGGTCCAGATTACCTAAAATCGCGGAGCGAAAGCTTAAATAGGCAACAGAATAAATAGGGTGCACAAGCAGTGGCACACGACTAGTGGTCATGCGCAAAGAAAGGCCACTACTCGTGCGCTAAGAACATGTACCAAAAAACCTGGAAGACAGATGGCGCACGATCAGGTGCACGGCCAGTGGTCGTGCGCGAAGGAAGGGCTAGTGTTCGTGCATGAAGGAAGGGTCAGTGCTCGAGTAGCGCTCAGGCAGTTTTGGCCAACAATGCTCGACCAGTGGTCGTGCGCCACTGATCGTGCATGAAGAAAACAAACGACCAGTGGATTTTAAGTGGAAAATGTGCCAAACACGCCCCAGAATCTCTACACGACCATTGTACCAGCAAAAGAACTACACCAGACCACTGGTGGGACAATAAACACAACATTCCAAGCATTCAAAATGTATATAAATCATTGGCAAACACAACGAATGCAAGGAAATCAAAAAAACTTACCAAAACGAGCCAAACGAGTGCACTTCATGAAATCAAGAGGATATATGAAATATGAGTGAAAATGTGCATAAAGTGAAGTGCAAATGCAATTAAACAGACTCAGATGAGTTCGTAAAACACTATATAAATGGGGCTCATCACGCTCGCTAGGCAAGTATTCGTCGGGCAAGCACTCGTTGGGCAGGCGCTCGCCGGGCAAGCACTCGTCGGGCTGGGAAAGAGCTGTCACCCAGTGAGATCTCGCGTCGCTGCCTCCCAACCGACTCCTTACCTGCTCTCTGTCCCGTGGCGGCCTCGTCTACCCCCGGCGGCGGGATGACTTATGATGCTGGGGTCGAGAACTCGCCTCGCACCATGGCAAAGGTGAGGTTGATGGTCTCGAGCACCTCCCTTCGGAGATTTGCCAGCATCCCTGGTGTCACAGGCGGTCTAGATGGCGGTGAGCAACCAAAGCCGGCCTCTCTCTCATCCTCTCCAGCCATGTTGCTTCCTTGAGAATTTCTTGTGCCAACATCAATCCACACTCACAGTACCAAAAATGTTGGAACCGAGAATAAGCCCAATGAGGAGTTCGGACCCCTGGAAGGGGGCATCTAGCACTTACTGATCCCATAGAAGGACTTGGTCGAAGACTTGGAGCTAGAACACTGACCCTTGGCTACAGTGTGGAGGTCTCACCACATACCTAGAAGATCTTTGGAGCGCTTCCCCTCCTAAGCCAAAACAGACGTCGGGCACCCTGGAGAGCTTGAGGAGCTAACCAAGAATGTCCTAAGGAGGAAGAAGCCAAAGAAGTGGATCTTATCCTTGTTTACCCCACCTAAACCCAAGCCCTGTGTAAAACCTAAATTCCTATTGATTCACGCGATTGAGTCAAACCAGTGCTGTGGAGAGAGTGTGAACGTGCAAGCTTATGGTCACCAACATTGATGGATTTCAATGAAGGTTGTCCCGAGCCTCAATCTTTGGCAATGATATCCTCATCGTTCAGTCTACTTTTTTCCTATACATGACCAGATGATTCACCGTGATTCAATTTTTGAGTAAATGTAATATATAAATACGCTCCAAGAAAATTATAGACTAATATGTA
This sequence comes from Dactylorhiza incarnata, assembly GCA_033032865.1. NCBI lineage: Eukaryota > Viridiplantae > Streptophyta > Magnoliopsida > Asparagales > Orchidaceae > Dactylorhiza > Dactylorhiza incarnata. Next base: position 3,959,979 of record JAWHQI010000067.1, read on the forward strand.
TAATTAGAAATTTCGTTTACTGTATTTCTACGCGCGAGAGCATGCGACTTCGTGGGGTACTCCGATTTACAATTTCTATGTCAGCTTGCGTTTTTCTAGTCCGCTTGAGGGATGATTTTCTCGGGACGAGCAAATGAGTAAGTCTGGGGGGTGATGAGATCGATTTCTATAGGGATTTTCGGACTCATCTGGGCTAGTTTTCACGCACATGCACTTCACTTGTAGTTTATTATTGCGTATATTTCACTTGTTCACAGTTCTCACATGAAGTGCACATGAAGGCCCGTTGTCGTGCGCAATTGCACACTCTGTCGCTGGGGGTAAGCACTTGGTGCTCTCCATATCTTTTATGCAAATTTATTTGATTTTTGTGTGCTGGAGGCCTGTGCCCCAGTTGGTTGTTTTGCTGTGCAGGTGGACAGATCTCCAGTTTGCCCAAATTTCATGTCTGCATGAATCGCACGGTCGTGCATTTCCTTGATGCACGATCCTTGCGACCGTGCATGCTCTGTAGTCTGACAGATTGGTGTTTTGTCCATGCTCGTGTGATTTGTTCACGCACGGGCAGTTCGCCCATGCGTGAACAAATCGCATGAGCCCCTCTGTTTGCCTATTTTTCATGCATTCTAGATTTGCCCGGGCCTTTTTACGCACGGTCGGCTTTGACCATGTGTGAGTAAAACACATGGGCGCTCTGCTTCTTCTTCCTGGGCTTCTTGTAAGTTTAATATCGTACGGTCCACGCATGGTCGTGCATTAGACCGTGTGTGACCAAATTTCTGACAATTTTCTATTTAAGCCGCAGGATACGCACTAATCTGGATCCATCATCTTTATCGCTCTTCAATCCATCTCATGTTCGCGCGCAGAGCTCCAGTTTCACCGCTCCATCGCCGCTCACCTTCGGGAGGAGCTCCGGCCGCCATTCTCTTGCAAATCTAAAGTCGGAGCATCCTCTTGGCATCCTCCATCATTTGTATACACCGAGCTCCATTTTGAGGGATTTCTCGCTATATAAGTGAAGTCCTCCGGCAAGGTCAGAATCAAAGATTGTTGACGAAGAAGATGGGTACATTAGAAGAAGGTGACAGCTCTTCCGGACCCCGGACGGTAGTTGGAGCCCGAGCTCGGACAAGGCTTGACAACCCTAGATTTCAGTCGTGAACCTCCGATGAGTCTCCGCCTCTTTGGTTGTAATCTCACCCCCTTCCTTTTTTTAGTATTGTTTTCCATGATTATTGGTATGTATGAACGATGATTGCAAAACTTTAATATGCATTTTAATCTACTTCATGTCTTTGTGAAATTACTTTATGGTTTATGCAAGTGAGGAGCGCCCCCATTCCATCGTCCGCTACGCAAACCCTCCATTCGATTACGCAAGCCTACTTTTCCATTACGCAAGCCTACTCTTCCACTACGTGAGCCTACTCTTCCATTCTGCAAGCTTACTCTTCCATCTGCCAAGCTAAGCGATGCTAACGGCCCGTATAATCCACGTCACTTCCGCCAGTGTGAACCATTCCATCCGCTTGCCTTCTCGCCCATCCGCCTAGCGAAGCAGTGCATAGCGGCCCGTGTAGTCTCCATTCACCTTGTGAAGCAGTGCATAGCGGCCTGCATAGTAATTTAGTAACTTAGTTTTGTTTTGCTTTTCCACAAACCATTTAGACCGTACCCTTCCGCAATCCATCCGACCTAAAGGACTTCAATCTCAAGTCCTTCCTCAAAAGTAAACTCCACCTTACTGTGTTCCTTAGAGATTCGATACGTGAGGATCACTCCCATTTTATATTACTTGAACGATCGGTACACTTTCGGGTCATGCCGCAATCTCGCTCCCGCCTATAGCGGTGAGTAAGATTCATGCATCAGCACCCTCCTCGCTTGAAACACATCTCTGCACGACTTGGTGTAACATCCCATTTCCTACTAGACCCCTAAGGTGCACTTTGTCATGACATGGTCATAACAATGCCCTAAGGTACCAAGGATTGCCCTAGAACCAAGGTGAAAAGGTGAAAAACACCTTGGTGTGCAAATAGACAAAATAACTTCCAAAAATCATGAAACTTATGTCAATGATGTATATCCTCATGACATACACTAACCCCAAGGTTTCAGAGGCATGCAAGGTGATTCCCACCTTCAATTCCATCAAAAAGCTTCATTTTGAAGTTCAGAGAAATATACTCATGCACATGTGATGAAATTTTAACCAGTGATCAAGATATATATAAATAGCTTACCACCCAAATTTGGGGGTGTTTGGAGTTACACAACTCCATAAATACCAATTATTTACTATTGCTAATAACTGAACTATCTCAATGAATATACCTCCATAAATTCTCAAATTTAAACCCTAGGTGTATCATCATACCATGCATGCATGGTAGAAAATGAAGGGATTTGGTTGAGCCATTTAAAAGTTATAGCATTTTTAATTTCTGCCCTACACTAGGACCAGTCCTAGGAAAATGGGTGATTTAGGTGCTACAGTGCTCCAAATGACTTGATTTAAGTTTCTGTTGAAAGGTAACATCAAGGGAAACAAAAGTTGTCTCAGATAACTTTTCATGAAAAGGCCTCTAAGTGGCCTAATTTTTACATGCAAAGTCTGTTAAAAAAACTTAAGTAATTGGGGGGGTGGTCTGCCTATAACCGATCCTTGATCAAATCAATGGCCATGATTATCTCTTCTTCCTAGAGCCAAAGGCCACGGTTTGCCCGACCTGGAGCAGGTGTTTTGGCCTCACTACAGCAATCTAAGCCCTCCCATTGCCGGCCAACCACACCAACTCCTTCCTCTCTGCAAGAGCCATCGATGGGTGGTGGTCCGGCGACTTGGGGTGGCCGGAGTAGTGTTTTCCGGCGAGATCTAAAATCAGCCATTTCTTCATGGTTGTCCATGGCATCAAGCTCAAATGAGCTTGGATTCATTCCTATTTGATCTATGAAGCTAGCACCGAGGGAGGGGGGGAGAAATCGTACTTTAATGAAGCTTGACGGAGGCGGCGGCGGCGGTTGGCCATGAATCTTCTCCTCTCTGGCGAGCTTGCTCAAAACTTCATTCCTCCACCATTTGCAGTGATTCAAAGGTCGATTTCATATGCTTTCCTCGTTCTAAAGCTAATGGTGGTGTCTATTTGGCCTGAGGGGGGCTCTAACCATTCCAGCCATTAAAGGGGAGCTCGGCCTACACCTTGGATGCTTCACCAAGGTGACACTTGGCATGGGGACAACAGGAATTCGGCTGGGAATTACTGAGGGAGCTCAGTGGAATGCTTTGGGAGGAGAATTGGGTGCCAATTGGCACTCAATCCATGAATTCCAATTTATCTCTTCTCCAAATTGGGGGAAAATCCAATTTTGCCCCCTTGCATGTCAATCCCTATTCAAATCTGAGGGCATGCATGGTCAAGTGCCATTGGGTTGCAGGATGTGCCTCCTATTGAGGCCTTAGCCCATAGGGTTTGGTTTAATTGATCCAAAATTCCCATTTAGCCCAATTTTGACTTATGTTGACTTTAATGGTTGACTTGGTCAACTAATGGGTTGACTGGTCCAAATTGTTGGTCTTGAGTCCCTTGACACCATCCAATGTTGATTGGGCCGTGGTGATGCCCTAATTGGGCCAATTTAGCCAATAAGTGTGATTTTGACCAAAATTGGGGAAAGTTTGACTTTGGTCAATTTGACCAATTTGATGATCACATGATGAGGCTTCTGAGTCCATTGGGTCTCTCTTAGGGATTGACATGTAATGGTGTGGTCAATTTGGTCATATGAAGTCTAATTGAGCCAATTTGGGTTGAATTTGGTTATGTTGACTTATATTTGACTTTGGTCAATTTGGTTAAATTGGACAAACTTGGTGACCATATGTTAGGGCTTTTGGGTTGACTTGGTCAACTGATGAGAAGTCTGACCCCACATGGTGTCCATGAGGTCCATAGACTCCCTTTGGTGTGATTCATGGCTTGGTGAACCCTCTTTGGGCACTTTTGACCTATTTAGGTCTACTTAGGCTAAATGAGTCAAATGGTGATTTTGACCCAAACCCTAGATTTGTCTTAACCCATTGGGTTATTAGTGAATCATTGAGTTCCCTAGAGGATTAGGAAGAGTTAGGTGGGGTCAATTGGATCATTTTGAGTCTTAGACATCAAGTCTTAAACCTTGAAGTCATTTTGTCTATTTGCACACCAAGGTGTTTTTCACCTTTTCACCTTGGTTCTAGGGCAATCCTTGGTATCTTAGGGCATTGTTATGACCATGTCATGACAAAGTGCACCTTAGGGGTCTATTAGGAAATGGGATGTTACAATTCCCAATAAACAAAAGAATAATTTCGTCCTCAAAATTTAAGTTCGGGTCCACGGGGTTCCAGGCTCATGAAGATGAGAAGTCTCAAGGTTATCACAAGACTATCTGATAATTGTTATATTATCTTATCATCAATATCCCAACCTATCCATTCTTCAAATATATTCCAAGGTTGCACTTGTGAAGTCAGTACGATATCTTCTCAGTAATTAATTCCAACAATATTCCAAGATCTTCCTATTGATATAAGAGAAAGGTCTATATACAAAATTCTATAACAATCCATCAACAATAATTCATCGTATGAATTCTTCCAATTATGCGTTCAAATTCTACTTCGTGAAGGAAGTATCAAAATGTGTAACCATAAATTCCATCAAAATTTTCATAAGTTCATATTGTTATCAAAAGTTCATGCACAAGTTTACATAGCTATTCTGTATCAATAATTCACGATCCGAGTTTCCTAAGTTATAACCTCAAACACTACATTATGAAGGAAGTACCATATATATGGATATAAATTCCAGGAAAATTACCTGAGGTGTATAATATTATCACAAAGTTATGTCCAGATTTCTAGAATATTCCTAGTATCAATTATTCCAGGTATGAATATTCTAAGTTATAACTCCAAATATCCAGTCCACGCAGCTTTAAGTTCATTAGCTTACTTGATTGTGGGATGAAGCAAAACGGGATAATTGAATAATTAATGATTAATGAACTATATTTTCATCAAAAATCTCACAAAGAATTTATAGAGTATAATCTCACTCTGTTAAGCGAGTCCCATAACTTATGTCTTTTCATAATGTTTTGACCTAAAAAATAAAGCTCTTTTAAGGTCTGTGTGATAATTTATATAAACTCCAATTCTCATTAGTTTTCATTTAATTTCATCGTATATGCTCTTGACATTAAAACTCTGTTCCCCATTGTTTCAAATAATCTTAATGGTGATTATGTTGACTTTTAACATATGTGTTCCGGTCCTTGATGCTATCCGGGTGAAGAATCATACATGATGTACATGCCTTCGATATATTGTTCGTCAATTTCAAATTCTCTGGGTTATTATACCCTTGATATCATGTCACAGCAATTTAATCTTGGTCGTTCAACATCCTGAAGTCCTTATCTGTCTTTTAGTATGAAGTCTGCAATTACTCTACTTAATTCAATCTACAAGTTTCCAATATAATGAATCGCTCAAATTGAAATGGTTTGGCTTTTGATTAAGGAAGCCAACTATGAACCACCTCCTAATGCCAAAAGATGCAAAAATCCTTGTTATAATTCTAACTTACAGGGACCTGGTTCTAGTCCACATATTCCAAAAGGTGATTTGCTTGTCCCAAGCAACTAGCTTGACCATCCTATGTTTCTAACCAATCGACTAAATTCAGATTTTTATCTGACCAATTGTATTGCACTGTTTTACCTTGAATGTGAAACAGATCATCGTTTCTGAATTGAGGAGGTAAATCCACGGTACCACACCTATCATGAAATTATTTACATTTATTCGTCTCTTAAGATTACGAGGGTCTATTGTTTGTTTCGTTCTTATCCAGTCTGTATCTGACCTGGGCCCGCACTAAGTCTATAGTTCATGTCGGGTCTCTCTTGCGTTCTTCGTAAATTTGTTAATTCAATTCCTTAACCGGCAATATACTTACCAATGGTGCATTACGATATTAGAGTTAAGTTGGTGAAGTATCTAGGGGTATATTTTGTTGAGGCAATAAATATCGCAACATGGGGTGAATAATCAATCAAGGCTCTGTGCTCTTATTTCGATTGCAAGTTTATAACGGTCTCATCGTAGTATTGATAATTCACATTTCTTAAGATAAAGGAGTTCTTCAATGGTCTCAACTTTTAGGAAGGGATGGTTATCAGACCAATTATGCATACTTCAGAATCTCCTCTTAAGCCGAGTAACGTTTGAATACTTCAAGATTGTTTACATTTTTGACGAACAATTCCAAAAGTAAGGTCTACGGAACTCGAGTTGGTACCTAATCTGGCCCCAATAAACAAAAGGGATTAGCCCCCACACATTTCGGGCTAAGTTCCTGATATCATTATGATCTATTGACCTAGGTATTCACTCACTCCTTAGGGCATACAACTCTAGACCTGGAGTTCCATCCTGAGGCCTATTGACATTTCACATACTTTAGGCCATCAAGGTTACTAATTATCACAACCTTTTCAAGATTAATCTATGGGCAAACCACAAATGGGCCTTTTCTGAACTCGAATCCTTATCCAAACCCGGTGTTTATCACGATGATTATTTCGGTGTAACCTAGTTGTTGGTTTGGAGATTAAGTTTATGATTCTCCTACTGTCCACTAATGGTGTTTGTGCACTGAATATCTTGAGGCGGTCCTTCTCATTGAGTAGGGAGTGATGATATCACTTGATATTAGAATTAAGGACGTCGGAGTTTTAAGCTTTAGGTAACTATTTTCTCAATAGACTCTTTCTTTAGTCACTTTGGGGGTCATAGCACCTTAATCCGTCTATGCCTGAGGTTGGTTTGGATTAGTGTACGCTATAAAATCATCTTGGTGCGTCAATCTAGAAAGATGTCCTAGTTGGGTTGGCCTAACTCATTGATTAATGGACTATTTTGTGTGATTTTTACACATGGGTACACCATTGCTTCCGCTGCTAGTTTGTCCTCAAACTAACTCGAGCGGAGGTGTCCCAGGGTTTGTGGACTTCTTTCTCGTTGGATCCCTGGCTCTGATACCAGTTGTAAGATCCCTCTCCCGCACCTGGAGAGCTTCCGGATCTTATGCCCAGAACCGCCGCCTTACGGTGACACTAACACCCGAGTTAGCTACCTCCGCAAGACGCCGATCCTGCCGGCAAGAACGATCGACAGGCCAACAAGAGTTAAGAAGGAAAATAAACAGAACCAAGTCCACAATCACACATTTATACAACAAAATATATATTGTCCATCAATGAGTACAAAAAAAATGAAAGAGTAAAAGGGGCTTAAGCCTGGTACATATCCAAGCGAAGTACAAAAATCTCTCACTCTACATCTGTGCGGAAGCTAAACAAACTCTCAACTCTCGAACACCTGTCTTGTAGTAGAAGTAATGCGCGGTTTAAGCTCCTCGGGTCCTGTCTCCTCTTCTAGCTGGGGCTCCATCACCTCGGGTACCTACGGTCACCACCGACCGTTAGTCATAAAGACTAAGCCGATTTTGTCCCCGCCTCCCCCCGCGACTCCTAGGCACCGTGCGGGAGGAAGAAGCGGAGGACAACAAAGTGGAGAAAACAAAATGCAGGTGACAAATATTCTACGCTAATAAGAGTATGTTCATATAATTTCTATGCTAGCAGTATAAGCAAGTAAACAGTAATAAGTGTAGTAAGGTAATATCGCAGCAGTAAAATAAGTAAGCATAGAGAAGCAGTGCGACGCAAGTAAAGTAATTTAAAAGTAACCATTGATTTATAGGAATGCCCATACAAACCTATAGACCAAGGGGTCGTTTAGCAGGGCCTATCGTATAAAAAGTCCCATACCAATTTATACGATAGGGGTAGGGGTTGAAATGCAATGTTCATGCTATGACATGCAAGGTATGTTGTTATGCTATGTTCATACAAGTGCAACTCACTCACTACGACTCTATGCGCATAGACCTTTAGTTCCCCCTTTTTGGAGCTAGCAAGACTCCCAGGATACTCCCGTAGTGGCAAACGGAAGCGGTGGGTTGGGCCTCGCCCACCTCTAGGTTGGTATTCACACTACCTAACCTAGACCTATCGTACGCCTCAACACAAAACCGCGGAGCGTCTGCGTACTCTTGCTGACTGGACCGCCAGACTTTCATGGCTAAGTGTAATTACCACACTTGCCGAGTCAACGTATTGACGTCGGTGTGAACGACCATCCAATACCGAAGACCCACCACCTTCGTGCATATGCAACATGTTCTACTATCTACCTCCGAGCCATAAGCTCCCCGGTCTAACCTGCCCGTCAATAATAACCTTCTGAGCCACCGGCTCACCGGACCAACCCGTCCGTACCAACATACCCTACTGAGTTAAGCCTCTTTTACTCTTTCATTTTTTTTGTACTCATTGATGGACAATATATATTTTGTTGTATAAATGTGTGATTGTGGACTTGGTTCTGTTTATTTTCCTTCTTAACTCTTGTTGGCCTGTCGATCGTTCTTGCCGGCAGGATCGGCGTCTTGCGGAGGTAGCTAACTCGGGTGTTAGTGTCACCGTAAGGCGGCGGTTCTGGGCATAAGATCCGGAAGCTCTCCAGGTGCGGGAGAGGGATCTTACACTTGGTCCGCGCAGATGCGAAAGAGAAAGGGGTCCTCCCAAAAGTAATTTTTCAAATCAGAAAAGAATTTCTTCTTTTGATGGGTCGAAAAATCTTTTGGAAGGACACGTGCAACTAGATAGTTGGCGTAGTCTGCGAACCAAGGGGTGGAAGAAGTTTTTATGTGGTTTACAGTTAAGAGGCGTTCCTTAGGAAATCTATCGTCTATTTTGGGTTCGACAAGTGCTTCTGCGACGGGGTGTTCTAAACGCGAGAGGTGGTCGACTACCAAATTTTCAGCCCATTTCTTGCCCCGGATCTCTAAGTCAAATTCTTGTAAAAGGAGTATCCATCGAAGCAAGCGTGGCTTGGCATCTACTTTGGCCAAAAGACATTTGAGGGCAGAGTGGTCAGTAAAAATGATTACTTTTGAAAGCGTTACGTAGGGCCTGAACTTATCAAAGGCAAAGACGACGGCGAGAAGTTCATTTTCCGTCTTTGTGTAGTTAGCCTATGCGGCTGTGAGTATGCGAGAAGCATAATAAATTGGATGAAAATATTTATTAACGTGTTGGCCTAGTATGGCTCCTACCGTGATATCGCTCGCAACGCACATTATTTCAAACGAAAGGGACTAATCTGGCGCCACCAGAATTGGAGAATTGATAAGTTGTTTTTTTATAAAATTGAATGTCTTTACGCATTCGCTATCAAAAATGAACGGAGAATCCTTCTCTAAGAGGTGGGTTAGCAGTTTCCTTATTTTGGAAAAATTTTGTATAAACCGCCGGTAGAAACCCGCGTGGCCTAGAAAACTTCGAATAGATTTTACGTTTGAGGGTGCGGGAAGTTGTTCAATTATTGCGACTTTGGTCTTATCGACCTCTATCCCCTTGGAAGAAATCGTATAGCCGAGGAATAAACCTTCTCGGACCATAAAGTTGCTTTTCTCCCAGTTTAAAACTAAATTCATCTCTTCACACCGCTGAAAACTAGATGATTAAAATTGGATTTTGTGGTTTTAAAGTTTTAAAAGTTTTTGCTTAATTTATCCAAACTAATTTTCGATAAAGGCAAGTATACCTTATCGCGTATAGTACAGGATATTTTGGTTTAGAAAATATTGAGGTCATATATTTCAACGGATTGTGTTGATTATTCTTACTTATAATTAAGGTACGAACTATTATTTTATCACAATAAGTTTTGATTGGAATATTAATATTTAGAGAGAGATAATATACGTATAACTAGAGTTTTAAATGATGATGAAGATAGCACCCGATGTTGAATTACCTTGAGAGGAAAATAGCTTTTTTAGAAGTAAAAGATCAGATTTTTCAAAACATTAGAACGGCTTGGTCGTGGAGGTTCCATAAGTATGAATGCACCTCTCTCGAGGGTAAGCCCACCTGAGATTAAGAATATTCAACCGAACTCTCATTTTTTAATCGAATCTCCTTAATACTCGCTTTATGTTGTGAACCCCTCTATTGGGGTTTTATTCTAATTCTTGAGACTTACCTCATTCTCTCTCGAGAGTAGAGCGTACTTATCTTTACCTGTGAGCGATCAATCATTATGCATGAGCCTCTCGGCTAGCTAGTGTACGGAAATAGAAAAGAGAACCATACATCGATTATATGGTTTCACTCAACATTTTTCTCAGTAAACCTTAAGCTCGTTAATTAATTTTAGAAAGAGATATTTTATTTTTAGAAAATCATTTATTTTTTCCAATGCTCTTCGACATCGTGCGCTAAAGAATATTAGCCACTCATCGGAATGGGGACTACATTAGTAATAAGAAACTACATGTTAATATTTTAAGCGGATATAAGAGTGTTTAACAAAGAAAATTAAAAGACTTATAAATACCACTATATAGTGATTTTTTTATCATGGTAATGAATTCCCATTTTTTATTCGCTTCAAATTCAATTTTTCGCCATCATATTCAACACAATTGAAATATAGAACATGCCTTCATATAACTCTCAAAATCTAAGTATCGAACTAAATTCATGCTCCGAAGGAACATACACAAAGATTATTTCGTCGAAAACAATTTTTTATATATTTTTTAAATTCCTTGACAATTAAAGTAAAACTAAACTGCAGAAGGATGCATTTTGAACATCAAACTTACACATAGGATGCTGAACTGCTAAAGGATTGAGGATATATTAAACATTTAAACTCAAGTCTGTTTAAATGCATTTAATATATCAAATTTGTGAAGAAACTAAACTTATAGCCATAAGCCAGATGCCATCATGCCAAGGAAGACATTAAAGTTGATGAGGATTCATCACGAGCTCTCATTTATGAAGAACCGGATGGCGGTTACTCCCATAAACCACTCCCCCCACTATTCTAGTGGGAGATCAAAGCCGGAACCGCCATTCCCGCCACCAACCGCCCGTACAAGACCGTGTGCGATCGCCGCATCCGAACACTACACCACCGCGCAAAGCAGGACCGCGCGCGGTAGCGCCCGCGGCAAGCGCGGCGCTACCGCCCGGCGCAAAGCAGGACCGCGCGCGGTAGCAAAGCAGGACCGGCGCAAAGCAGGAGCGCGCGCGGTAGCGCGCGCGGTAGCGCGCGCGGTAGCGCGCGCGGTAGCGCGCGCGGTAGCGCGCGCGGTAGCGCGCGCGGTAGCGCGCGCGGTAGCGCGCGCGGTAGCGCGCGCGGTAGCGCGCGCGGTAGCGCGCGCGGTAGCGCGCGCGGTAGCGCGCGCGGTAGCGCGCGCGGTAGCGCGCGCGGTAGCGCGCGCGGTAGCGCGCGCGGTAGCGCGCGCGGTAGCGCGCGCGGTAGCGCGCGCGGTAGCGCGCGCGGTAGCGCGCGCGGTAGCGCGCGCGGTAGCGCGCGCGGTAGCGCGCGCGGTAGCGCGCGCGGTAGCGCGCGCGGTAGCGCGCGCGGTAGCGCGCGCGGTAGCGCGCGCGGTAGCGCGCGCGGTAGCGCGCGCGGTAGCGCGCGCGGTAGCGCGCGCGGTAGCGCGCGCGGTAGCGCGCGCGGTAGCGCGCGCGGTAGCGCGCGCGGTAGCGCGCGCGGTAGCGCGCGCGGTAGCGCGCGCGGTAGCGCGCGCGGTAGCGCGCGCTACCGCGCGCTTTGGGGTGCGGCCAAGCCGCACCCCCCTTTGGGGTGCGGCCAAGCCGCACCCCATGAGGGGTGCGGCCGAGAGGAGTCGCGCCCCTCCCTCGGGAGCGGCCGCGCCGCGCCCGCCTTCAGGGGCGGTCGAACCGCTCTCCCCCGTAGCAAGATTGGGGTGAGTCCCCCCTCTTCCGGCTCGCCGCCCGCTTTTCGGGCTCCGGGATCCGTTCGGAATAATTCCTCGTTCGTTACGTGCTCAGAACGCTTCTGAGCGCGCTTATCTCACTTTTTATCTTTTCTGACTTCTCACATTTCCGACTCGCTCACTTTTCCGACTCGGCTCGCTCACTTTTTGTCTTTTCAGTTTCTCACTTTTCAGGAATAGCTTGTCGCCTTTCCTCGAAGGGCGGGATTGTCATTTACGAAAAATGGTGATCCGTGGGCTCTGAACCGGAAAATATGATTCGTCCTCCCAGATGGTTATGGTGGTTACAACGGCAAAATTACCGGGCTACCCCCGGCCAAAGCTATAAAAGGACCCCCTAGGCTTCATTTGAGAGGATCCCGCCTTGATGACCAGAGAGAGCTCCTTGAAGATTTCCACGGATTTCTCCTTCGGCGCTCGAAGGTCTCCTTCATGGACTTGAAGTTCTCCTTCGCCCCGAAAGCGGACACGGCAGTCTCACTTTCGTTCTCAGGAAAGCGGACACAGCAGTCTCACTTTCGTTCTCATGAAAGCGGACACAGCGTTCTCACTTTCGTCTTCACGAAGGCGGACAAGGTGTTCTCACTTTCGTTCTCTATCGTTCTCAGAAGGAAAAGACTTAATTTTTTCCGAGAGGTGGCCTGTCGCCCTCGGAACGTTCTCTCTCTCTCTCTCTCTCTCTCTCTCTCTCTGATATTGTAACGAGCAGCGGCCTGTCGCGCTCGACTTCTAAATCTCTAATTGTAACCCCCCAGAAGATAGTGGAAGTTTGGTCGGCACAGCTCCGGCCACGTGGTTTTTTACCCTTTCCGGGTTTTCCACGCTAAAAAGCCCCAGTGTAATCAACAAATCTCAAATTGACTGTTTGCGCGCTTGGTTCACTCCCGAGCTAAGGTGGTTCAAGTAAACCGGTCAACCAAGAGCCCTAAGCAACCCGCAACAGTTTGGCGCTGTCTGTAGGAATGGATTCCCAACTACCGAACAAAGGATTCCCGAACGCAGTGCCCGCTTCGCCTGAGTTCACAGAACCAGCAAGGGTGGACACCTCTCTCGAACTGTCCAACGCATGCAGTTCCTCAATTCCTGAAGGCCCGATGAAAAGAGCGCCCATCGCTGCACCAATCCAGCCCCAGTGGGATGGACCGACTAGCAAGTCGGCCCCTCTCACAGCGGGGCAGGATCCGAACGATATCGCGCACCAGCAAAGGCGATCCCCCCTTTCAGAGTCAATTTTGGCATACCCAGTCCCGTCATGGCTTAAGCTCCCGCACATCAAGGAGTTCCACGGAGCAGAAGACTCGTACGTGCACGTTAATCACTTCTTGATGACGGTACGGACGTTCGGACTTCCCGACCAAATCAGCTGCAAAATCTTCACCAGGACACTGCGCGGGAGCGCCCTCCGCTGGTATCAATCCCTGCCAAACGAAGCGATTCACAACTTCACCGAGTTGTCCCAGCTGTTTTTTGAATGGCACGAAGCGCGCGCGCCAAGGATCCCGGAAGAAGAGCAAGAAAATCCCGGCACGGACGAACCGCCCCGCCTAAGGGAGGCGGAGTGGAGCACGCAGCAACAGAAGATCCGTACAAATTTTCACCAGGAGCGTCCCTGCGCATGGATGGACTTCGCCTTGGACGCAAGCATAGGCAGTCCACCCTGTGAGCTAAGGAGAGCGTTGGTAACTCACCGCATCTCCTTCAACATCCTATTCCTGGCTGCCGTAGTATGGCTCAAACTCCTAAGCGGGAACCTCAAACTCAGGGCCAGCGACGCGGAGCTCCCAGACGGAACTATGGTACCCACCGTAGGAATCATCACCCTCCCCGTCCAAGTAGGGATGCACGCAGAACCAGTCCAGTACGACATTCAGTTCGTCGTCGCCAAGGCAGACTCCCCCTACGACGCAATATTTGGGAGTCTCTTACTGGACGCCCTGGACCACGACGTTTCCATGTCCGGACGCATGGCAAACAAAGGGAGTATCCTCAGGAACGCGATCCACGGTTTCGACACACCCGCCTCCAAGCTTCCCTTGGATCAACAACGACCCGTCACCAAAACCGAAGTCTGAGAAGCAAGGCGCGCGGAAGGATCGCGCAACTCCCATGTTGGCTGAAAAAGCCAAATTTCAGGCATCAGTGAATCCGCCGCAGTTTGATACATGCCGCAAGAGAAAGGGGCAGCAGCAGCAGTTCGAGAAGGTTGAACTGCTCACTCAGAACTGAGCAGACCGCTCCCAAGGGCTAGCAAATCAAGGCTCCCAAAACTTCACCCCGCTGAATACCCCTCGCGAGCATATATTGTCTGAATCAGCAATAGCAAGATTATCAACTGGCCCAAACGGCTCTCCCTGCACAGGGGAGATCAAGCCCAATTCTGCCACTTCCATAAAGGCCGAGGGCATCGAACGGAGCACTACGCAAGACTGAAAGAAGAAATTGAATGCCTCGTCCAGTTAGGGCACCTGGAAGCTTTCCGTGAAGAGGCACAGAGGGACGCCACCAAAGATCAGTCGCCGGGTCACCGCCGCCCACCATGCTGAATGACCTAAAAAGCTCGATCAAGCGCAGCACAACGGGAGCTCGGCGTTACCTCCTCTCTCGTAAAATATGTATCAAAAACTTACTGGCTCAAAAGCCGCAAGATTGCACTTGCGCATGTATCAATATTTTCTAGTTATATTCTATCTGTTCTAAACTGTCCTACTATAGGAACCACTTCGGGGCCCTGCCCCGGGGACTTTGCACCGCCGTCGATTGAAAGTTCGTCCTTCTCCTCCGTCGTCGAGTCCCGATGTCGTAGGGGCATGCCCCCCTTACGTTCACCCCCGGTTTGAATACACCAGCTATTCACCGGCCACTTCAGGGCCCTGCCCCGGGGACTTTGCAGCGCCGTCGATTGATGGTTCGCCCTTCTCCTCCTTCGTTGAGTCCCGGTGTCCTAGGGGTCTGCCCCCCTTACGTTCACCCCCGGTTTGAATACACCAGCTATTCATCGGTCACTTCGGGGCCCTGCCCCGGGGACTTTGCACCACCGTCGATGAAGGTTCGCCCTTCTCCTTCGCGGTCGAGTCACGGTGTCGTAGGGGCCTGCCCCCCTTACGTTCACCCCCGATTTGAATACACCAGCTATTCACCGGCCACTTCGGGGCCCTGCCCTGGGGACTTTGCACCGTCGTCGATTGAAGGTTCACCCTTCTCCTCCGCCTTCGAGTCCCGGTGTCGTAGGGGCCTGCCCCCTTACGTTCACCCTCGGTTTGAATACACCCGCTATTCACCGGCCAAGCCGCAAGCACAGACTTGCGCAAACTAATTTTTTATGTAAAAGCCGCGAGCACAGACTCGTGCAAACTAATTGTATATATATAAACCGCGAGCGCAGACTCGTGCAAACTAGTATAAAAGCCCCGGGCTCAGACCCGTGCAAACTCATCTGTAATTTTGAAAACAATCAAACTGTGCAGGTGCTAACAACCCGATTGACAAGATCATGCAGGAAAATAAGTACAACACATGCAATAAAGGAGATACGACCACATCCGACAAACACACAAACAAACAACAAAGCTGAAAGCGAGAAAATGAAAGATAAACAACATCAATCCTCGGCCACGTCCGAGTAGTCATCCCCAGAAAGATCTCTGGTTCCGAGGCCAGCGGTGTCGCACCCGAACTTCCTCCCCATCATACGGAGAGTCTTCTGAATGCCTCTCTGAAAAGAGACTTCGCACTCGTCTGCTATCAGGGGCTCTACCTCCTTCGTCATCACCTCGGCGCGAATCTCTTCCACCATCTGGAAACGCTCTTCTGCAAAAGTGAGGGAATCCTTGTACTCGGCTACTCCAGTCGCCTTGGCCTCCTCAAGACTCTGCTCGATTGACGACAACCGGCCCACCTCGCTCCGTAGGAAGCCCAACTCCCCCTCCAGGCGAAACATCTCCCCTTGCGCGTCCGATAGTTGACGAAGGGCATCCTGGGCGAGCACCTTATCACCGCCACACTCCGCTCGCAGCTTCTCGACTTCACCCTCCAACTGCTTGATATGAGCTGCGTCACGGTCCCTCTTCCTGTGCAAAACGGACATGTCACACCTCTCCACGCGTAACTCCTCCTGAAGAGCGAAGTAGTTGTCCTTGAGGCTCACATAATGATCGTTCCATGTGAGCGCAACGCTGGTCAAAGCCTCTGCCTGCTAGCAAAAGTCGAACGGTTAGCAAGCGTAAATAAGAACGGAGAGTAAACGCTGAGATCAAAAAAGAAGAGCTTTACTTACCGCACAAGCCATCGCTTGAAGTGAGGAAGAAACACGCTTCGCCGGCATGAGGGGAGGTGGTGGCGGCAAATCCTCCGGCGGGACCCGGTCAGTAATAGGAGACGCCAAAATCTCCACCTCCGGATCGGATGAAATCGGCTCACTCCTAGGACGGCTCGGGCCGGCCTCGCAGTCTTAACTCATAGGCGCCAGTGGAACAGGGCGCGGACCGGAAGGGCCGTTCTTGATAATGATCTTCCTCTTTTTCCCACGATCCAAGGGAACAGCAGCCTCCCGCTCGGGATCCCAGGAAAGCCCCACCGAGTGCAGTCGACGTTCATCCACGCAACCAAAAATGGAAAGCAAGGCCTTCGACAGCCCCTCTCGGCCAGGAAAACCAGGGATAGGAAGGAACTCATCTTCCCGACCAGTCTGCCGGCGACAGCGCCCAGGAAGCAATCTCCATAACTCCGGTAGCTCCCATCGATTCCGGACATACCCATAAAGAGTATTCCCATAGCGGTAATCAGCCTTCGCTCCAAAGTGAAACCAGCTTTTGTTGCTCCGAACTTCGATACGACCGCCCGGGTCAATAGAAACCTCGCACCAATCTTTGAAAATCTCAAGCGAAAAGCGCTTGCTATGTTCCCGAAAGAATATCACCATCCCCATAATGTTCGTCATCCCCGCCGGTGTGAACTGGGTAATCGGAACACCGCAGAACCGGAATATCTCAACGACCTCCTCGGGCGAAGGAATGCGAAACCCGGACTTGAAGCAGCTCTGTGAAAGGGCCATGAAACCGGTCGGCGGATTTTGGGCGCGCTCTTCCGCCCCTGGGATCCTCACCTCAACATCAGGGGGCAACCCGAACCGCTTCCGCCATATGTCAATTCGCGCGCCGTCAAGACTAGAGCGCATGCGCATCGGTCTCGACTGACCACTTCGTTTCAAAGCCTGCAAAGGAAA
This sequence comes from Dactylorhiza incarnata, assembly GCA_033032865.1. NCBI lineage: Eukaryota > Viridiplantae > Streptophyta > Magnoliopsida > Asparagales > Orchidaceae > Dactylorhiza > Dactylorhiza incarnata. The sequence goes on from JAWHQI010000067.1 coordinate 3,977,142, forward strand.
ATTCGCGCGCATCAGCGCTTATATCCAACAAAATAAATGCATGTGAATAAAGATCCCGAAAGACGCACGTCAAATAAATTCAACCCGCCAACGCGCAATTATGCCAACCAACCGCATGAAAGCAATGATTCATGCGCGCAACGCAATTCGCGCATGACAAAACGCACGAGCGGCGAGACGCGCACACCCGGCACCCCGCGTGCTCGGTTAACCGCCGCACGCGGGGGACGCACGCGGCAAACAGCCGCGCGGAAGCACGCGGAAAAGCACCACGCACGCACGCGCGAGGGGACGAGCGCGGCCAACCGCCGCGCGCATGCGCGGCAAACCGCCACACGCACGCACGGCCAACCGTCGCGCGCGCGCGGCCAACCGCCACACGCGCGCGTGGGGGCGCACGCGCGGCCAACCGCCACGCACGTGGGAGCGCATGCGCGCCCCCCCCGCCGACCGGCGGCGCGTACGGGCCGCGAAGTCCGCCGGCGCCCCGATCCCGCGGCCGGCAACGCAGCGCGCGCGGGCCGCGAAGGGCGCCGGTGGACCGCTCCCGCGGCCGGCCGCACCCGCGCATGAGTTGCGCGCGCCCGCCGGACGCCGGCGGCTCGATCCCACGGCCGGCAGCACCCACGCGCGGGCTCGCTCCCACGGACGGCGCCGCCCACGCGCGGGAGCGCACCCTCCCGACGCCTCGCCCCTCGGTCGAAACCACCCTCGCGGGCGCGCTCCGCCATCTCCCCCTTCGTCACGAGAGAAACGAAAACAATGGGAGAACTTACCTCCACCATGGTTCAATGCGCTGCACGCCGACAATGACGATGACCGGAGTCAATGCAGGAGATGAAACCTTCGTACTCCTTCGCACGGTGGTCGGACTCCGAAGGTTTGGGGGGCTAATGATGAGGATTCATCACGGGCTCTCATTTATGAAGAACTGGATGGCGGTTACTCCCATAAACCACTCCCCCCACTACTCTAGTGGGAGAGAGTGGCAGATCAAAGCCGGAACCGCCATTCCCGCCACCAACCGCCCGTACAAGACCGCGTGCGATCGCCGCATCCGAACACTACACCACCGCGCAAAGCGGGACCGTGCGCGGTAGCGCCCGCGGCAAGCGCGGCGCTACCGCCCGGCGCTACCGCGCGGTAGCGCGCGCAGTAGCGCCGAGCCCCACTTGGGGTGCGGCCAAGCCGCACCCCCCCTTTGGGGTGCGGCCAAGCCGCACCCCTTGAGGGGTGCGGCCAAGCCGCACCCCCCTTTGGGGTGCGGCCAAGCCACACCCCCCTTTGGGGTGCGGCCTAGCCGCACCCCCCTTTTGGGGTGCGGCCGAGAGGAGTCGCCCCCCTCCCTCGGGCGCGGCCGCGCCGCGCCCGCCTTCAGGGGCGGTCGAACCGCTCTCCCCCGTAGCAAGATTGGGGTGAGTCCCCCCTCTTCCGGCTCGTCGCCCACTTTTCGGGCTCTGGGATCCGTTCGGAGTAATTCCCCATTCGTTTCGTGCTCAGAACGCTTCTGAGCGTGCTTATCTCACTTTTTATCTCTTCTGACTTCTCACATTTCCGACTCGCTCACTTTTCCGACTCGGCTCGCTCACTTTTTGTCTTTTCAGTTTCTCACTTTTCAGGAACAGTTTGTCGCCTTTCCTCGAATGGCAAGATGGTCATTTATGAAAAATGGTGATCCGTGGGCTCTGAACCGGAAAATATAATTCGTCCTCCCAGATGGTTATGGTGGTTACAACGGCAAAATTACCAGGCTACCCCCGGCCAAAGCTATAAAAGGACTCCCTAGGCTTCATTTGAGAGGATCCCGCCTTGATGACCAGTGAGAGCTCCTTGAAGATTTCCACGGATTTCTCCTTCGGCGCTCGAAGGTCTCCTTCGTGGACTTGAGGTTCTCCTTTGCCCCGAAAGCGGACACGGCAGTCTCACTTTCATTCTCAGGAAAGCGGACACAGCAGTCTCACTTTCGTTCTTAGGAAAGCGGACACAGCAGTCTCACTTTCGTTCTCAGGAAAGCGGACACAGCAGTCTCACTTTCGTTCTCAGGAAAGCGGACACAGCAATCTCACTTTCGTCCTCACGAAAGCGGACACATCGTTCTCACTTTCGTCTTCACGAAGGCGGACAAGGTGTTCTCACTTTCGTTCTCTACCGTTCTCAGAAGGAAAAGACTTGGTTTTTTCCGAGAGGTGGCCTGTCGCCCTCGGAACATTCTCTCTCTCTCTCTCTCTCTGATATTGTAACGAGCAGCGGCCTGTCGCGCTCGACTTCTAAATCTCTAATTGTAACCCCACAGAAGATAGTGGAAGTTTGGTCGGCACAGCTCCGGCCACGTGGTTTTTTACCCTTTCCGGGTTTTCCACGCTAAAAAGCCCCAGTGTAATCAACGAATCTCAAATTGACTGTTTGCGCGCTTGGTTCGCTCCCGAGCTAAGGTGGTTCAAGTAAACTGGTCTACCAAGAGCCCTAAGCGACCCGCAGCAAAAGTAAAGCAAAATATTAGATCGCGGAGGAAGGGAAGTGGGCGAACGGCGAACCAAATTCGGATTCCGGAAAAAGGGCGGCATTGTACGGATTGCGACAACGGGCGAGATCTAGTTGCGAGTGGGAGGGCCTAGGTGGCGTTTTGCGGCGAGCCAGGGTGCCGAACGTCATTCTGGCTTATGCGGCGAGCGGGCCTTCCTCGATTTCTCGTAGAGAAAATTAGGGCAAATACTTTTATATGTAGAATTACAGATATTTGCTAAATTTTTTCTTGGGGGGGGGGGGGGGGGGGGGGGGGGGGGCTTGGGCCCCCCCCTTGAAACCATCACTGGTTGTTGTATTACTCAAATGTAAAAACTTGTTCACTCATGCAGAAACAAATAACTCTTTATGGGCTCTAAGCATATTGTCACCACACAACTTAGTACATCTGTATATTTTTAGTGTATGTAACTAACGTGGAATCGAACCTCATATTAAAATTATGCATTGTTTGAGAGTTCACTAAATGTTGTCATTCACTTAAAAATCTTCGCATTCCTTCTCTTTCTTATCATATTTATTATAATATGCAAGAATATTGCGGTTGATGTGAACATGACATAAAATAATTTTGGACTGAGGAAACACAACTTTAATAGTATTCGTTAATGCAATCTCTCAGTCTATGACTAGTACATTCGGTAGACAACTTTTATCTACCATACTTTTAAAATATTGGAGAGCTCATGTATAGCTAGCTTCAATTTTATTAGACAAAAAAACAAATGAAGTAAAAAATATGAAATTGGTGGATGTCAACCCAACTATAGAGAGCAGTGATAAATGGTACCGGTTTGTATTATATATAAAATCCATGAGAAAGACATCTGAAAATAAGATGCTCAGTTGAATAGATGTTGGTTGTGCAAAATACAAACTCTCTATTTTTTATTAGTGCTGTTCACATTGCTATAACTAACATATCCAACATCAATGCATTTATAAAAAAATGGATCAGGGTCCCACCCTCCAACTCCTTCCTGCGTAAGAGTGAGCCTTTAGATGTACAAAATCATAATTGTGAAATCCATATTAATCCTCTAATGTCCATTCATCTAACCCCAGAGCTTTCTGTCCCTGTAGAGAAAATAAGCAACCAAGTGCTTGAAACTAGTTTTCTTTAATTTTTTCTTAACATAGCATTTTCTTATATTGGCTTGCACATGTATAACTCCAGTATCACAACCAAGTTTTACCTATGCTTCAGTCTGTCCTTTAGACTCTCTAAATAATTACGACAAACTCAACACATAGATTCACAGTACGTACCCATTCTACTAAGCTTCTTTACTCAAAAAGTATGTGCTCGAGATAACCCACTAGATTTCGCCGAGCTTGGAGATTTCGAAGAAAGCTCCACCAAACAGAGTAGATTAGGAGGTCCCCATGTTGGATTTCATCGCCAAGGCTCTCAGAAAAGCAAGGTTTCGACGGAAGAACTGCGGAGGCCGCGAGAAAGAATGAACAAAACCAAATCCTCATGAGGAGAAGTCGAAGACCTGCGACCTTAAGCACCAGAGGAGGTGAAGTCGACGACCTGTGACCTTGAGCACCGAAGGAGGCGAAGTCGATGACCTACGACCTTGAGCATCGAAGGACTATCTATAATATTACTCTTTATTGTCAAGGTACTAATAACTAAAAATCGAAAGAGGATCCACAACTATCTATACTAAATACTTAAGGGGGAACTTTCTCTTGTCTGTGTCCTATCAACACGCCTTGGCTTCACAACAAAAACCATACAAAACCCTCCTACTTGGCTACCACGTGTCCTCCTCATGGGAGATAGAGGTCCCAATCCCTTTTAAACTGTGAATACCTCGACATTTCAATTTTTTTGGAATTTAAACCCACGTAAAACTATTGTTGTTCCCCAAAAAACCTGGTCTTCTTAGTTGTAGAAATATTTTCCAGATTTTAAATAGAGCAATGTTAATAGTGTAAGACCCCCCTCCCAAATCGGCGGTCCGACCGGGGGATCTTATCGCACACCACCCTTTTAGCACGACGACGAGGCGATCCCGAAGGGTGAAGGTACCAGCTTCTCCAACCCCTTTCCTTGAACACCCCGTTGTCACGCCTAGGGGCGGTGTTAAGCGAAAGTCACTACACACCAACAGAGTAGGGAAGCATTATTCTAGCAGAAGACATTATCACAGAGTGCACATTATAGCACTTAGCGGAAGACGTAGTATTATAGTGGAAGATTAATTATCACAGAAACCTCAAACTCAAGACCTGTATGGATAGTTGTAATATCTCTACGGCATTTAGTCCTATCAATCAATGATTTATTGCCAATATATAGATATCATGAGATAGGGCACAACAAAAAGTAATGCGGCTTAACAACTTGTACCTGACGTAGCCTGCTCCGTGGCTTCATCCACACATGGTTGATGTCTCTCATCTGCACCTGTCACCTGTACTAAAGACAAGTTATTAGAACCACGAACAGAATTCAACCCATGGGTTGACCGTTGTCCAACTTGAAGTCCAAATGTTTAACCTTGCATTGGATAATCGCATCATATCTGGACAACCAGTCCATGCCCAAAATCACGTCGAAATCTTCAAGGTCTAGCACCTTTAAATCAGCAAAAGCCAAGAAGTCACCTAAGAGGATAGGGCAATTCTGGACACCCTGGTCCGACAACACGGAGACACCAGAAGGAAACTTAACGTGAAACGCATCGCCAATCTGATCGAGGATCAAACGATGACGCTCTACAAAAGTCCTAACCACGAACGAGTGGGTAACACCAGAATCAAAGAGAACACGCGCCCAACGGTTACTTACCTTAAATTCTCCTATAAGCTCGAATAAATAACTAGCCGAATGGAAAACGAGACTAAAGACAAAGACTAAGAGTTAAATTAAGGTCTAACCTGAAATAACTTGGGTGGAATTTTGCGCTTCTTCCCTATTCATCACATTCAACTTGTCGTTTCCTCTATCCTGATGTTGCGGTTGCGGCGGCGGCAAAGCCTGAAGTGGCACAGGCTGTAGAGTAGGCTGGAAACGCGGGCATTTAGACTTAACGTGCCCCTTCTGTCCGCACTGAAAACACACCTTATCTTTCGACCAACAATGGGCAATATCGTGCCCCTTTCACTTACAAAAGTTACAGGTCAAATCTTCTCTGGGAGCGTTCTGAATTGCCGGCACTTGCTGCTGCTTCATGGCTCCCAATCTCTTGAAGCATTTCTCAAACGGATGGCCAGGGCGACCACAGAAACTGCAAACTTCGCCACTCCTTTTCTTTGGAGCAGGGCCAGATACCTTGGGGCTTTCCCCCTCTTCGACCACTCTCTTATCCTTCCTCATCAACGCGCCTATGATCTTGGCATTATCGATTGCCTCGACTTTCAGCGCAGCTTCTACTACTTCAGCATAACTCTCGGATCTGTATGCGCTAGTCAATTGTTGAACGTCACTACGAAATCCTTCGAGAAAACGCTTCACTCTTCCTGATTCTGAAGCCACTAAATCTGGAGCAAATCTGCCCAGCTTACTGAATTCAATCTCATACTCACTAACCGTGAGTTGTCTTTGCTTCAGGTGCAGGAAATTATTCATCAGACGGTCTTGCTCGACCGACGGTAGGAACTTCTTTAACACCATTGCCTTAAACGACTCCCACGAACATCCGCCTACAAAACTTTCTCTCTCCCTGATCCACCATCTCTTAGCAAGTCCCTTCAGCTGGTAAGCGACGACCATCACCTTTTGGTCCGCAGAGATTCCTGAGTACGCTAACATCTCTTCAATGGCAACTAGCAAGTCGTCCAATGCCACGAAATCAGCTCTTTCGTCAAACGTAGGGGGTCCATATCGTTGGAAATGCGATATGAAGTTCATCTCTGGTGGCAGCAGAACTGGAGGCACCAAAGGAGCGGGAAGAACGGGTACAGTCTGACCAACTACAGGGTCCTGCACCACATGGTGCTGCCCAGCGGCGGCAGTCAACAACGTCTGAATCTGCGATTGCATCGCAACTAACTGCCTGGACAGAGCCTCATTACTCTGTCGCAGACCCTCGATCATAGCTTCACTCTGCGCGCCTGAAGACTCAGCCTCCAATTGGGGAGTCGACCTCGACGCAACACGCCTCGACGACATATCTATAAATACGAACAAATGACTTATCAAAACCTTAGTTTAGAACTAGGACTACACAACTCAGCCCGAACCGAACAGGAAAAGACACTTGCTCCAGCTACTACCTTGCTCTGGGATTTTATACAAATGATGTTATGCTTTAACTTAGGATGATATACTATCATCCTTTGACTCTTGTGCATACCACATGGATGTATGAATGTTTAAATCTTTTTTTCCAAATCATGTGTGTACGAGTGTCATCTTGTAAATCTTTAGCTTGGCACGGGTGCTTTATGCGATGTTATGGTATGTATGGTGTGCTATGCATTCTAAGAAAAGCTTTAATACATGTTATGAGCGGCGTATGCATGAAATATTATGCACCCCATAATACATAATATTGCATGCAACGAAAAAGAAAAACGTGCTAATGGGCATCCATGTGATGATGGTTATGCATCACATACTACATAACTGTCACATGTTGCCACCTATGGTGGATCCATGTACAAACACATATTATGCATCCCATACTACATAATATGCCCCGTATACTTCTTATCATGCTATGAGTGTAGTGTTCATGCTTCAGCCAAGATGTACAGATGACACTTCGGTGTGTGTATGCAATGAGACAGGATAATAAACACCTGATCAGAAAAAGTCATTCGACCAATTTGTCAAAGAAACCTCGGTTTGATACCAACTGTCACAACCCGCATTTTCCTCGTATTAAATAATACGTCAGAGTAAAAGAAAATACGCATCATGATACCACGTCATGCAGGGGACAACTGCAGACGCTCAGGCAGCTTTACCTTCACACTTTTCTTTAAAAAGCCATGAACTTTATGTTTAAAACGTAATTTAAGTTTAAAGTTTTCAAACACCGTGTCCCTCGGTTTAATGGATCAACTAGTCCATAAATAAGAAAATATAAGTTGACGCAGTGGAAAATACATAATTTATTTTATTTTACCCTATATGAGCATGATGAACTAACCAGCATTCTGATATACAATTTCTATATTTAGTATAAGTACAAAAGGTTCCTTTTACGTGCTTCAAAGTAGAGTGATGTTAGTTTAAAAAGAGATGTCATGTAGTAGGAATTATGCAGTTTTGTACGTAAAATACCTACTATGCATCCTTACATAAAACCTTCCCAGAGAGCAATTGCATAAATAGCAAATCACGGTAGTAGCATAAGAAGAATAGCAAGATAAGTCTAACATAGAAGGGAAATCCAGGATATGGGCGTCAACATACTGACACGAACCCATAACTCTAACAAGTCTGAGAGAAAACAACAATCTACCTCTCCCAACGAGTGTAAGCAAAACAACTACAGCTCTGCAGAAAATAGATCTCGGTCAGCTCCACCTGCTACTGATCCGAACCTGGGGCATTCAAAAGAAAGGAATGCCTCAGCACAAAGGCATGGAAAGACAACATAATCAAAGGGTAAGAGAAAACTCAACAAAAGAGGGTTACCAACCCAACCAAGAATATCTGCAAAACATCAACAAATCTAGTGAAGAAGTATATATTAGCATCCATCAGTAAGGAAGACTAGCACAAAGTGCGGTCAAAGTTGCGTTACAACAACATCCAACAGGAAATGTGTCGAGTTGCCTAAGAAGTGAATCCCTATCCCAGCTATAAAATAGTACTGAGGCGGAGGCATTATTTCCAACCAACCATCAGACCAAAACATCTGAGGCACAAAAGCACTGTGGCGGTGGTTGCAGCCCACTAACCAACAGTCTACACGTCCACGGAAGAAAAATAACAGGCACTGGTGGTGGACTCTTTGTCCACCCACAGTCCAAAAACAACCAACTGGGAATAGAGGTTCACAAAATCCTGACCAAAACAGACACCACAGAAAAACCCGGAAATAATTCCAAGTGAAACCCAACCTTATAGCAATTCGTCGAAATACATTCGACGAACCCATGAAATATCGATGAATTCGTCGAAATACTTTCGACGAATCACAAGAACACTCGGCGAAAATCTCTAACGGAGGTACATGACAAGGTCGGCGAAAGCCTAAACCTATCGACGAAGTCGTCGAAATGATATCGATGAATTGACTAACGAAAACGACGAATCGACTTAACTATTTCACGGAAGTCTGAATTTATTCGAAACGAGCCTAACGACAAATTCATCGAAAGGGATTCGGCGAATTCGACTTATCCGATCTTAACTCATACGAAATCATTTCTTCGAACCCTAAGGCATTCGACGAATTCGACGGAACGAAACCGACGGACTATGACTTAGAGGGAAAACGACGAATATACTTTCGGGTATTTTGATGAATTTGATAATATACGAGACTACTCAGTCGGATACATGATTCTTAGCGAAAAATGATGTATAATATATTTTGTCTAAATTAAATAGAAGTAAAACGGTAAAGGATGAACCACAATATGGCAAGGGGGAAGAATCCACCACTTGCCTCAAACTTTTCGAAGAAGACGGCCTCCAACACGCTCCACGTCGCAGATCGACCGCTAGAAAACCTCGAGGAACGATTTCTGAAACTTTTGGGGCGAAAAAGAGGGTTAGGGCTACCGGCTCCAACCTCAAAAATCTACGAAACTCGAAATACTTACCGCACACGCGAAGATCTCAGTGAGAGCTTTCCAGATCTATGCTCGATTGAAATTTTCGTCCACCGGAGCTCTGTCGGCGGCGATCGAAAGGCTCGCGAAACACTTCTCTCTCCCGTCTCTCGCTCTCTGGTTCGGCCGAAATAAAAAGAAGGAATAGGGTTTTGACGGGGAAGAAGAGGCTATTTAACGTAACTATTAATAATAATAATAATATTATTATTATTATTATTATAATATTATTGCCAAAAATTAAATGAACGCCGAAACCGAAGAAATTCGCTCCAAAGGTGAACGGCGGCGCTACGAATCTAACGGCGAAGTCGGAATCAAAATCCGACGTACCGTTCTTGAGATATAAATTTCTGAAGTTCTTACGGAGATGGATAAATATACAATCTTTAAAAATTCACCGAGGCTTTAATCTCGCTCGGATCGCCACGAAGCTTTAAGGTTTTTTCTAAAATTAAATAATCTAATTTCCTAATGTAAAAATTTTCAATTCTGGGTAGTTTCAAAATTCGGTCGACACGACCCAACGGATACAAAAACGCACAAACGACGGCGCTCTGCTAACTCCGCGCTAACGTAACGCCATACGTCATAATGACGTCATCAATATAATTAAATTAATAGCCGAAAATTCAGGGGCGTTACAGCCACTCCCCCTAAAAAGAAGATTCGTCCCGAAACTTTGACAAATAATTCGAATACAACACATAGAAGCGAGTAACTAAAATCAACGGGTGAAAAACACTTACCAAAGAGGACTATGAGAAAAGATGAGGATGAGATGTCCTCATAACAGATTCCGATTCCCAAGCCGCGCTCTCGACGTCTTGGTTTCGCCAAAGGACTTTGACCATAGGAATCGTCTTCTTTCGCAGCACGCGGTCCTGAGTCTCCAGAACACGAACGGGCTCTTTGACATAAGACAGATTAGGTTGCAATTGGGGCTTCGAGTCAAGAACATGACGATCACTACGCACGCACTTTCTCAACTGTCTCACATGAAACACATCGTGAACACCTGGGAAAGAAGCGGGCAAATCCAGCCTATAAGCTGACACTCCGATGCGCTCAACAACCTGGAAAGGTCCCACATACCGGGGATCCAACTTGTGGTTCCTTCCAAATCTCTTAACACCTGACATCGGAGAAACCTTCAGAAAACCATGTCCCCAACTGCGAACTCCAGATCAACCCTTCTTCGATTAGCATATTTCTCATATCGCTCCTGAGTAATGCGAAGCTTCTCGCGGATATGAGTCACAGCAACATTCATCTCTTCCAAAGCTTCTGGACCTAACAACAGACTCTCACCAACCTCGGCCCAAAGCAGAGGGGTTCGACAACGCCTCCCATACAACGCCTCAAAGGGGGCCATCTGCAAGCTCTCCTGATAACTGTTATTATACGCAAACTCCATCAGTCCAAGACGCTTATCCCAAGCTCCACCATGATCCAAAATGTAACATCTGATCATATCTTTCAAAATCTGATACTTTCTGGGTAAAAACATACTTCAAACTCTCATGACCCGTGAAAATCTTGCATGACACTCCCTAAAGAAGATATCTCCAAAGCTTTAAGGCATAAATCACTGCCGCAAATTCTAAGTCATGCGTAGGGTAATTCCTTTCATGAATTTTTTCAGTTGTCTTGATCCATACGCGATCACCTTTCCTTCTTGCATCAAAACACAACCAAGACCAACGTGAGATGCGTCCACATAAACGACATACTCTACACCTTCGGTCGGTAAAGCCAAAACAGGAGCACTGCACAAACGCTTCTTTAATTCCTGGAAGACTTCTTCGCAGGAATCACTCCAAACAAAAGCTGCATTCTTCTGGGTAAGCTTAGTCAGAGGTGCTGACAGCACCGAAAATCCTTTCACAAATCTTCTATAATAACCTGCCAACCCTAAGAAACCCCTAATCTCCTTAGGCGTTGTAGGCGTCTTCCAATCCAAAACAGTAGAAATCTTTGTTGGGTCTACAGAAATTCCATCCTTGCCCACTACATGACCCAGGAAAGACACTTGCGAAAGCCAGAATTCGCACTTACTCAATTTCGCGTACAACTTGTGCTCTCTTAGAGTAGACAATACTAAGCGCAAATGCGTAGCATGCTCCTCAGCACTTCTTGAATACACCAACACATCATCGATGAAAACTACTGCGAAATGGTCTAAGAAGTCTTTGAACACCCGATTCATCATATCCATAAACTCAGAGGGTGCATTAGGCAAACCAAAAGACATTATTAAGAACTCATAGTATCCATAACGGGAACAAAAAGCGGTTCGAGGAACGCCCGACTCACGGATCCTTAAATGATGGTAACCTGAACGAAGATCAATCTTTGAAAACACTGAACTACCACGCAATTGATCAAATAAATCATCTATTCGCGACAACGGATACCTGGCGCGGAAAGCCAATACATACTCATGGGTTGACCGTTGTCCAACTTGAAGTCCAAACATTTAACCTTGCATTGGATAACCGCATCATATCTGGACAACCAGTCCATGCCCAAAATCACGTCGAAATCTTCCAGGTCTAGCACCTTTAAATCAGCAAAAGCTAAGAAGTCACCTAGGAGGATATGACAATTCTGGACACCCTGGTCCGACACTACGGAGTCGCCAGAAGGAAACTTAACGCGAAACGCATCGCCAATCTGATCGAGGATCAAACAATGACGCTCTACAAAAGTCCTAGCCACGAACGAGTGGGTAGCACCAGAATCAAAGAGAACGTGCACCCAACGGTTACTTACCTTAAATTCTCCTATAAGCTCGAATAAATAACCAGCCGAACAGAAAACGAGACTAAAGACAAAGACTAAGAGTTAAATTAAGGTCTAACCTGAAATAACTTGGGTGGAATTTTGCGCTTCTTCCCTAGTCATCACATTCAACTTGTCGTTTCCTCTATCCTGATGTTGCGGCTGCGGTGGTGGAAAAGCCTGAAGTGGCACAGGCTGTAGAGTAGGCTGGAAATGCGGGCATTTAGACTTAACGTGCCCCTTTTGTCCGCACTAAAAACACACCTTATCTTTCGACCAACAATGGGCAATATCGTGCCCCTTTCGCTTACAAAAGTTACAGGTCAAATCTTCTCTAGGAGCGCTCTGAATTGCCAACACTTGTTGCTGCTTCATGGCTCCCAATCTCTTGAAGCATTTCTCAAATGGATGGCCAGGGCGACCACAGAAACTGCAAACTTCGTCACTCCTTTTCTTTGGAGCAGGGCCAGATACCTTGGGGCTTTCCCCCTCTTCGACCACTCTCTTATCCTTCCTCATCAACGCGCCTCCGATCTTGGCGTTATCGATGGCCTCGACTTTCAGCGCAACTTCTACTACTTCAGCATAACTCTCAGATCTATATGCGCTAGTCAATTGCTGAACGTCACTACGAAGTCCTCCGAGAAAACGCTTCACTCTTCCTGATTCTGAAGCCACTAAATCTGGAGAAAATCTGCTCAGCTTACTGAATTCAATCTCATACTCACTAACCGTGAGTTGTCTTTGCTTCAGGTGCAGGAAATTATTCATCAGACGGTCTTGCTCGGCTGACGGTAGGAACTTCTTTAACACTATTGCCTTAAACGACTCCCATGAACATCGCCTACAAGACTTTCTCTCTCCCTGATCCACCAGCTCTTAGCAAGTCCCTTCAGCTGGTAAGCGGCGACCATCACCTTTTGGTCCGCAGAGATTCCTGAGTACGCGAACATCTCTTTAATGGCAACTAGCCAGCCGTCCAATGCCATGAAATCAGCTCTTCCGTCGAACGTAGGGGGTCCTAATCGCTGGAAATGCGATATGAAGTTCATCTCCGGTGGCAGCAGAACTGGAGGCACCAAAGGAGCGGGAGGAACGGGTACAGTCTGACCAACTACAGGGTCCTGCACTACAGGCTGCTGCCCAGCGGTGGCAGTCAACAACGTCTGAATCTGCGATTGTATCGCAACTAACTGTCTGGACAGAGCCTCATTACTTTGTCGCAGACCCTCGATCATAGCTTCATTCTGCGCCCCTGAAGACTCACCCTCCAATTGGGGAGTCAAGCTCGACGCAACATGCCTCGACGACATATCTATAAATACAAACAAATGACTTATCAAAACCCTAGTTTAGAACTAGGACTACACAACTCAGCCCGAACCGAACAGGAAAAGACACTTGCTCCAGCTACTACCTTGCTCTGGGATTTTATACAAATGATGTTATGCTTTAACTTAGGATGATATACTATCATCCTTTGACTCTTGTGCATACCACATGGATGTATGAATGTTTAAATCTTTTTTTCAAATCATGTGTGTACGAGTGTCATCATTTAAATCTTTAGCTTGGCACGGGTGCTTTATGCGATGTTATGATATGTATGGTGTGCTATGCATTCTAAGAAAAGCCTTAATGCATGTTATGAGCGGCGTATGCATGAAATATTACGCACCCCATAATACATAATATTGCATGCAACGAAAAAGAAAAACGTGATAATGGGCATCCACGTGATGATGGTTATGCATCTCATACTACATAACTGTCACATGTTGCCACCTATGGTGGATCCATATACAAACACATATTATGCATCCCATACTACATAATATGTCTCGTATACTTCTTATCATGCTATGAGTGTAGTGTTCATGCTTCAGCCAAGATGTACGGATGACACTTCGGTGTGTGTATGCAATGAGACAAGATAATTAACACCTGATCAGAAAAAGTCGTTCGACCAATTTGTCAAACAAACCTCGCTTTGAGGCCAACTGTCACAACCCGCATTTTTCCCGTATTAAATAATACGTCAGAGTAAAAGAAAATATGCATCATGATGTCACGTCATGCAGGGGACAACTGCAGACGCTCAGACAGCTTTACCTTCACACTTTTCTTTAGAAAGCCATGAACTTTATGTTTAAAACGTAATTTAAGTTTACAGCTTTCAAACACCGTGTCCCTCGGTTTAATGATCAACCAGTCCATAAATAATAAAATGTAAGTTTACGCAGCGGAAAATACATAATTTATTTTATTTTACCTTATATGAGCATGATGAACTAACCAGCATTCTGATGATATGCAATTTCTATATTTAGTATAAGTACAAAAGGTTCCTTATACGTGCTTCAAAGTAGAGTGATGTTAGTTTAAAAAGAGATGTCATGTGATAGGAATTATGTAGTTTTGTACGTAAAATACCTACTATGCATCCTTACATAAAACCTTCCCAGAGAGCAATTGCATAAATAGCAAACCACGGTAGTAGCATAAGAAGAATAGCAAGATAAGTCTAACATAGAAGGGAAATCCAGGATATGGGCGTCAACATACTGACACGAACCCATAACTCTAACAAGTCTGAGAGAAAACAACAATCTACCTCTCCCAACGAGAGTAAGCAAAACAACTACAGCAAATATGCAAAAAATAGATCTCGGTCAGCTCCACCTGCTACTGATCCGAACCTGAGGCATTCAAAAGAAAGGAATGTCTCAGCACAAAGGCATGAAAAGACAACATAATCAAAGGGTAAGAGAAGACTCAACAAAAGAGGGTTATCAACCTAACCAAGAATATCTGCAAAACATCAGCAAATCTAGTGAAAAAGTATATATTAGCATCCATCAGTAAGGAAAACTAGCACAAAGTGCGGTCAATGTTGCGTTACAACAACACCCAACAGGAAAAGTGTCGAGTTGCCCAAGAAGTGAATCCCTATCCCAGCCATAAAACAGTACTGAGGCGGAGGCATTATTTCCAACCAACCATCAGACCAAAACATCTGAGGCACAAAAGCACTGTGGCGGTGGTTGCAGCCCACTAACCAACAGTCTACACGTCCACGGAAGAAAAATAACAGGCACTGGTGGTGGCCTCTTTGTCCACTCACAGTCCAAAAACAACCAACTGGGAATAGAGGTTCACAAAATCCTGACCAAAACAGACACCACAGAAAAACCCGGAAGTAATTCCAAGCGAAACCCAACCTTATAGCAATTCGTCGAAATACATTCGACGAACCCTAGAAATATCGATGAATTCGTCGAAATACTTTCGACGAATCACAAGAACACTCGGCGAAAATCTCTAACGGAGGTACATGACGAGGTCGGCGAAAGCCTAAACCTATCGACGAAGTCGTCGAAATGATATCGACAAATTGACTAACGAAAACGGCAAATCGACTAACTATTTCACGGAAGTCTGAATCTATTCAAAATGAGCCTAACGCCAAACGACAAATTCATCGAAAGGGATTCGACGAATTCGACTTATCCGATCTTAACTTATACGAAATCATTTCTTCGAATCCTAAGACATTCGACGAATTCGACGGAACGAAACCGACGGACTATGACTTAGAGGGAAAACGACGAATATACTTTCGGGTATTTTGACGAATTTGATAATATACGAGACTACTCGGTCAGATACATGATTCTTAGCGAAAAATGATGTATAGAATATTTTGTCTAAATTAAATAGAAGTAAAACGGTAAAGGATGAACCACAGTATGGCAAGGGGGAAGAATCCACCACTTGCCTCAAACTTTTCGAAGAAGACGGCCTCCAACGCGCTCCACGTCGCAGATCAACCGCTAGAAAACCTCGAGGAACGATTTCTGAAACGTTTGGGGCGAAAAAGAGGGTTAGTGCTACCGGCTCCAACCTCAAAAATCTACGAAACTCTAAATACTTACCGCACACGAAGATCTCGGCGAGAGCTTTCCAGATCTATGCTCGGGTGAAATTTTCGTCCACCGGAGCTCCGTCGGCGGCGATCGAAAGGCTCGCGAAACACTTCTCTCTCCCGCCTCTCGCTCTCTGGTTCGGCCGAAATAAAAAGAAGGAATAGGGTTTTGTCGGGGAAGAAGAGGCTATTTAACGTAACTATTAATAATAATAATAATATTATTATTATTATATTATTGCCAAAAACTAAACGAACGCTGAAACCGACGAAATTCGCACCGAAGGTGAACGACGGCGTTACGAATCTAACGGCGAAGTCGGAATCAAAATCCAGCTTGTTTTAGTCTCACTAATCAAATGAATGCGGCCAATGTTGATTTTGAGTCTATTTAATCGCAAATATTCTCTCGAGTTGGTATAAAACTCAAAATAGTTAACTTTCTCAAATCTCATTGGATTTGAACGAAACGAGTTGCGTTGCTCTCGTATTTATCATACGAGTATGATGCAAGTAACTTAGATCAATTCGGAGCTTGTTTACCTATTATACCAAAATAACGTCGTTGTGACGCGTTACGACACTCAAAATGGTCACTTTCACCAAATGACCTTGGTTTGGGACGAAACGAGTTTCGTTGCACTCGTATCAACTATACGAGTCTAATACAACTGACGGAAGTCGATTCAGAGCACGTATGCTCAATATTCTAAAATTGTGTCGTCGTGACGCACTACGACACTCAAAACGGCCACTTTCACCAAATGACCTCGGATTGGAACGAAACGAATTCTGTTGCACTCGTATCGACCATACGAGTCTAAAGCAACTGACGGAAGTCGATTCGGACCACGTATGCTTCATAAACAACTTTGGCCCTGTGGCGAAGCACAATGCTACCCAAAACAGTTATTTCTCTAAATGACCATCATTATGTGGTGAAGGTCGGGTCGTGGTGTTCCTATGACCCGGCCTAAGCTCCTATAAGGGTTCAATTGAATCGGCTAGACCCTATTTTAGAGTTGAGATGTTACAAATAGCACCCCTCATTATGATGATAACACACCATAATTAATATTTAAATTTATTATTTGACATTTATAATAGCACCCAATTCTTTTCCCGCTCGTATTTCCGGCGAAATTTCTGGCCAAGCCTGCTCTTCTCTCCATCGAACATTTCGGCTGAGGTTGCACTGTGCTAACGGTGGCGAAGCAGGGGAGGGAACCCCGTTAGTAACAAGAAGCTCTCCTTCCTCTATCATCTCTCTCTTTCTTTGATTTTAGTACTTAGAGAGTTGAGGAGATTGATTTGAAGTTATCTCCAACGACAGAAATTGAAGTTATCTTCTTATTGGATTCAGGCAGAGGAGCCTTTATATACCTATATAGTAGTTTGTAGGGCATTTTTTGAAGTTTCCACTGTCGACAGAGGATTCAGGCTGATGACTCGTAACTCTGAAGCTTCCACTGTCGGCGGAAATTACATAACTTCTCCTTCTATTAAGAATATTTTTAGTTCAGATTTGCCTGAGTTGGGCCTTCCGAGTTCTAAAGAATTTCTATTGAATTATAAAAAAGTTTTATGTGCTATTTTTCCTCACTCAGATATTCTGCCATATTAGAAAATCACCACTGCAATTTCTTTTTTTTGTAAATTTTCTTTCTCTATCTTTTTTCTTTTTCAAACGATGCTCCATTTCTTTTCACCTCAAATGAGCATCCCCTCTGAAGACGTTTAACGTAGGCCGGGATAAACTCGACTTAGGGTGCGTTTGGTTGGGCTGTTGCTGATGAAAAACTGCTGATCAGAGATGGAGTTTTGAAGAAGTGCTGTTTCTGAGAAATGAAGTTTTGTCAGGAAAACTGTTTGGGTTAAATGAAGTTTTCGGTGCTGATTGAAATGGAGTTTTGAAAAAACTGTTTGAAAATGGGGATTCCTGCAGAGACAGAGGTGAGGAGCTTCGCCGACAAAGCCAGCTGGAAGGGGGAGCTTCGCCGGAGCAGATGGATCCAGTCTACCATCTATCATCTCCGGTGAAGATCATCTCCGTTGAAGAGGGAGGGAAGAAGCCTGCCGGCGCTCCCTGGAGAATGGCCGGCATCTTCTCTCTGGTGAAGATCATCGCCGGTGAAGATCATCGCCGACATCTTCTCTCCAGAACTCTAGTTTGGGTTACGCCTTCTTCCCAACCAATGTCGACGTCGGAGATGTCGCCGGAGATCGCCGCCAAATGTCTTCTTCAACGGGCGCGAGAAGGAGAGGTCGGGGGGAGAGGGAGCCCTGGCTGGGAGATCGTCGTCGCGTCTGGACCGGGGGCCTCGATCGCGTTTAGCGGAATAAAAGAAACGACGCTTTTAAGTAAACGTCGTTTGGGTCCAACCGGAGAGCCAAACACCGCGTTTACTCAAAATGTCGTTTCTTCCCAGCCGCACCGGAGCCCAAACGCCCAATCAAACGCTCCCTTAGCATCAATCTGCGGTCGAGCATATCGCTACCGACACCCTGCAACCTCGGTCGGAAGCTTCGCCGGAGAGAAGAACAATCTCTGCCAATTTTTTTGCCGAAAATAGGAGCATGAATGGAAGGGGAGTGCTATCAAATATTAAATTTAAATATTAATTATTAGGTGCTATTAAGATTGCTCTTTTAATATTGTTCACGTACTACTTTACTTTTTCTCGACGGTAGTTTTTAGGGGGCAATAACTATATGCAGACCGACTTCAACTATGTGCAGACCGTGCAATTTAAAAATGGTCATCGCAGGCTAATTTTTGAACGGATTCACACTTCTTATGAGTTTATAATTTGACCTGTAATTATTCATGAACTGCATACAGCAAAAACTGGACTGCATAACATAGAACCTTTTAGGGTTTCACGGTCTCTTTCGATTATGGACAAAACCCAGTAGTCACATACCCCCCCGTCCAATCAGAATTTCTTATCTGCATCCGGCCAAGCGGAAGATCTGCAATCCTCTCTACCTCCGGCCAAGCCAAACCCCTACCGCGCATGCCGTCTCTTCTCCTACATTTGCAAATGTCGTCTCTTTCGATGATGGCAGAATGCCAGAATCCGTCTCTGCTCTGATCCTCCACTTTGTTCCAGACCTTCGATGGTGGAAGAATTCCGTCTACCTCAACCCTCCCGACTACTTTGCTTCCCAGGTACTTCATCTTCAATTAATTTTCAAGTAATCTAAGGTTGCACCATACCCCCACCCTGTTTCTCCTGAACTTCTCACGATACCTGAAAATTCCTCACCCCCTTATTTTCATTTGTTCTGCTACTTTCTTTAAACCTTCTCATGCATTTCATCTCCTCCACCCAGGTTTCATCCACCGCCGCTACCGCCTAGACCCAGATGCTGCTTCCCGCAGCGGCAGCCACTAAATCCTTCAAACATTAGTAATTTCAAGCTATTTGTATTTCATGTTTATTCATTGATTAAATGCTTAATCTTATGTATATGCCTTGAGATTTAATATGGAAAACTTTCATGTTAATAGCACTTGATCTGTTTAAGGAGACGGCGAAACCTGTCTACAAGCATTCTTTTAATATATTATTCTAATCCCATACAGTTTAGCTGACTATGCAGCACTTCTAATAGATCATTTTCTGCATTCCTATAGTGACTATGAGGACAGTGTTTGTGATAAAATTCAACCTTTGTTTTTTTTGCTGCATTTTACATGCAAGTTAGATTAAAGATTTATGCTTTAGGCTTGAGCCAACTGCAATTGTCTCTGATCAGGTTCAACCGTTTGAATGCGGCGCATCCCACAAGAGAGCATCCGAGCACGAGTGTATGTTATTTGTATGCGGGCGCAGCCCGCAGAAGAGCATCGAGCACGGGCATAGCCCGTGCGAAGATGCTATGTCATCCCAAAATAATTTTGGTTATATTCACTCGTTTTTTCTCCTGGGGACGAAGAATTCGTACTCTGCTTACTGACTGGAGCAGAAAGAGAGAGATGTATACTGTTGGGAAAATTGCCCACAATTATCCTGATTTGAAGAAGTTCTTAGGATAAAGATAAACTCACTATGTATTTGATGAGTGTTTAAGTTTTGATGTTTCAGATGTAATTTAGTGCAAGGTTATCATAGAGTTAGACTTATTGTCAATAGACATAGTTTTTCCAATGTAATCCCTCATTGTACAAAACACCATGTCGACATAAGTTCTAAACTATGTTAAACTTGTCACTCAATCATTTTCAGTAGTTATAAGTTCTTCACAGATGGTTGGTGCATTGGCTAAATGAGCAGAAATTCAAAGAAATCTAAGTCATTTGTCGACTAGACATGATACCGACACCAAGAACTAGAACAGTGCTTGTCGACCAGAGTAACCATTGACAAATTCAACGAACAACATTTATCGATTATAGATGCTCAGACAGAGCACAATGGATGTTGACTAGACTGCTTATGTCGACTTGTAGGCTTATAGTAACTATCGACTAGACTGCTTATTTCGACTGGAAGGTGTTCAGTAAATGTCGACTAGACTGCCTATGTCGACTGGACTGCCTATGTTGACTGGAAGGTGTGCAGTAAATATCGACCAGACCAGTCATATCGACGAGACAGTTTTCGCTGCTTCTAAAATTTAAATCAAACAATAACGACTGTTCGTGTGACATCGTACAACTGTCGTGGACATGTGAGAACATCAGGACGAAATTGTATTAGCCGTTATACTCATATCTCTTATAAATAGGGATGAGACGCCAGCGGCCAACCCTAATCTAGCAATCTAGCGATCGAGCAATCACGCAGGCCAACAAAATCGAAATCGAGAAGGAGCAGACACAGTGAACTGTATACCCGCACTCTTTCAAGAATCACTCCTATCAGTTCATTCCATTCTTCAATCGAGCGAAGCTAGATTCTCAAAATAGTCGATCGAAGATTAGACCTGATTTGATACATCAGATTTCTCCTCACTCACTGGAAGCCTATCCATCAGAGGAGATAGATTCTTTCTAGGTCTGAAGTCTTTGACCAAGAAGAAGAAGATTTACAACTCAATCATTTCAAGCTTCAAGAAGACTCAACACATTCAAGATCTATTTTATTGAGTCTAGAGAAATTGTTGTATAACTCTTATAAATCTTTTGGTAGGATTCATTTGTTGAATCTGAGTTTTCTGTAGGATTTCTCTGTGGAATCTGAGGTAGAATCCTTAGTTAGGGATCTGAGTTAGGGAACGAGCTAGTGTTCCTGAGGTAGGAGATCTGTTCTCCGAGTGTAAGATCATTTGTTGATCTGAGTTGATTTTGAGTTGTCGAGGCTAGCACACTGCTAGATAGGCGAAGGGGGAGAGTGAAGTACCCAAGCTGGGGAACCACTATAAAAATCTTTGTGTTTGTGTTGTGCTTTTTCTCTCTGCTCACGTCTAGATTATTCCTCTGCGACAAATTAAAAAAGGTAAAAAGACGTCACTTATTCACCCCTCCTCTAAGTGAGAGCATAATTATTATGGCGCATGCCTAGGTGCGCCTGTGGCGCTGGGCACACTATGAGCACCGGCCCTCGCCTCTGCAAGGCAGATGCGCGTGAGGTGTCCCAAGTGCGCCTCAGGCGCGCGCCTTACCACCTCCCAGGCGCACCAAAGGCGCGCCTGGGCCTTTCAAAGTGTTTTCCTTAACCTGATTTTTTGGGAGGTGAGCAAAAACATGATCTCAGACGCACCCGAGGCACATCTAGGCGCACTTGGGCATCTAATTCACTGATTTTCAGTGAATTGGGCGCGCAATTCACTGAAAATCAGCGAATTGGATGCCCAATTCCCTGATTTTTAGTGAATTGAGCACCCAATTTATTTTTGCGCCTCACGTGCCTCAGGCGCGCGCCTGCGCCTAGGATCCAGGACCGCTTTGCGCCTCGGTGCGCCTTGCGCCTTTAATAACTTAGGTAGCTAGGTTATTCCCATATAACATATACGACGTCCAATCGGATGGGAGAGCAAGTCGAGCGCATGAGCAGCATTGGAGGGACGCGAGTAGCTGCTAGGCTGGCGGTGCACTGCCCCTATTACGGACATGTAGGAGAGCAGAAGAAGCTAGTGTTTTCTGTTTACGACAAGGGTGAAGATGTTGCCTGGCTGTGGTTTTGAGAGCGTGAGGACAACGGGAGAGTAGGTCTTTGGTTGGCCGAAGGAGAATGATTTGGGGAGAAATCTGGAGAACTTGAGTAGTTACTATGGTAGGTGAGTTGACCGGTTTAATATCTTCATTATTGGGTAATGTTGTTCTTCACTTTTATTGCTGTAATTTTTGTATCCTTTGTTTGGGTGTGTCGATCATTTACTGCATTCCCATAGTGACTATGTGGATAGTGTTTATGATAAATTTCAACTTTTGTTTTTTTCATGCAATTTACATGCAAGTTAGAGTAAAGATTTATGCTTTAGGCTTGAGCCAACTGCAATTGTCTTCGATCAGGTTCACCCGTTTGAATGCGGTGCATCCCACAAGTGAGCAGTCGAGTACGGGGGTAGGTTATTCCTATGCGGCCGCAACCCGCATGCCTGTGGGCGGAGCTCGCATGAGAGCATCAAGCACAGGTGTAGCCCGTGGGAAGATGTTAGTCACCTCCAAAATAATTTTGGTTATATTCGCTTGTTTCTTCTCCTGGGGACGAAGAATTCGTACTCTGCTGACTGACTGGAGCAGAGAGAGAGATGCAGACAACATCCAACCGGATGGGGAGAGCATGACGAGCCCATGAGTTGCGCTGGAGGGACGCGGGCAACTGCTAGGCTGGTGGCGCATTTCCCCATTACGGACGGGTAGGAGAGGAGAAGCTGGTGTATTATGTTTACGACATGAGTGAAAACGCAACATGGCTGTGGTTTTGTGAGCCTGAGGACAACATGAGAGTAGGTCTTTAGTCGCCCAAAGGAGAGTGATTTGGGGAGAAATTGTTGGAAACTTGTGATCTAGAAGTAGTCAAGGGATTAGTCTCACTGCCAATATGATTCGAGCCTATATGGTCGCACATAAGGACGTGCGAAAAATGGAGTGATTGATCGTGTTGGTTTATGGAACGAAGTTTTAAATACGTATATTAGATATACGCTATATGATATTTGATTAATTAGGAATTAATTATAAACGGAATTAATAAATTTGGTTTTGAATGGAAATGAGAATTCCTAAATACCATTAATGTTTCACTCTCTAGCGATTTAAAGTGAGTGAATGTGTCTTTTTGTGGCCTAACATGTGGAGGATGTTTCCAATACTGGAGATGCGATTTGTAGATCCACAAGCCCGCATCACACTCCCGTGTGCTACAGACGTGTAGCCGTTTGGTTGTGGTTCTGGGAGTTATACACGAGTGGCAGTTAAACTACGCACCGATTTGGGCACACGCCCGCGGCACACGCCCGTGTGCCAAGGGCGTGTCGATGCATGTATACATCCACGACATCCACGACTCTTTCTCCATTATGTAAGACAAATTCATAGGAGGAAAAACCACAAGTGTGAAGAAAGAACGAGGAATATCTCTGTAAAACGAAATTAGCATTTCGCGCAGTGATTGACGATCATCTTCCAACCTTGAGCCCATTGGATGGACTGCGAGGTAGGCCGCATTGTATCATTGTCTGGGTTCTGAAGGAGGTTGGTGGGGGAGAGAATCTGTGTGGTTAGGCATGTCAGGAGCATTGTATATTTGTATTGCAGTGCGATGCGAGGGAAGCGATGAAAAGTGACGTGTCGGAAAAGGAAAATATGTGATGACCACTTGCATTTCTCTTGGTCTTTACGAACATGGGGAGGAACAATAATATTGGCAAAGTGAGCGCGCAAGGAGGTTACAATGTTGATTGCGAGTGAATAATAAGGTACGTAAACTAAGGTGCAAGAGGAAGACAATGCGAGCATTTTGATGATAGTTTCGAAAGAAAGGAAATACTGACAATTTGCATTTAATTGGGCAGCCATATGATCAAGCGTTGGGAAGAGGACAAAATTGGATTTGATGAGGGGTGGTCCATGACTATTAGAGAATAATAGGAAGGAGTGGTTGTTGTTGCCCGATGGTCCAATAGTTGAATAAGAATAATGAGGTGTGGCAGTGGAGGATCCTAAGGAGGGAAAAAGATACGAGACTATGGGTAGCGTGAATGGGTGCTTCCAGATAAGACACGAGGAACAAATCCATGTACGAAAGGCATCCGATGACTGAAGTAGGGGTTTGCTATTTTTGGCATGTAGCAGCTGAGAGATACAATGTGGGGCTCGAGGAGAGTGGAATGAGGAGACAATGACACATGCGTCGAAGCTAGCATGCATAGCTACAGACATTGTCGCGGGATTACAAGAGTTGGGACATGTTGCGTTGGCATCGACGAAGCTTGGGGAAGAGTGCTAGGTTGGGAGCGTTACTGCCGAAGGACGTTTGAGCTAGTGTGGAGCTGTTGTTGGGTGGTGGGTTCGACAACACTAAGGGACGGAGTAGAGGAGATGTCTGGGTTAGAGACTAGGGATACATAATTGAGCAACAGACACAAACTTGAGCGGGGAGGTACATGCTTGGGTTGTAGAGTGAGGGAGATGTGTCAATGGGTTTGTTGCCCCGCTGGGTGAATGCAGCGGTAGAATGGAAAGGTGCATATGTCAGAATAAGAAAGATGGCGGGGGACTTTGGCTGTGTTAGTAGTAGGGGGTTTGCGGGGAGGGTAACATAATGTGCGTTTGAGGTGGGGTGGCATACTGGTTGTGGGTTGGGTTGTTCAACGCTTTTGCTGCGAGTCTGCGAGGGCCATGAAGGTGGTGCATGTGGCAGTGTGAGAAAATGTGTCTTGCGCAGGAGGAAAGGTTGGTCGTTGGTAAAATGTGCACGCCATCCCGAGGAGGTCAACCATGACGACGTTTATCCCGTCAAAGCAAGCATGCAACTATTCTGCGATGATGGCCACGACGTGGGAAATGATACAAGCTGGTCCCCGACGAACGAAGGAACGTCAGTCTGAGAGCAGCATGTCGGTCCCATTGATATGAACAAGTACAAATGTATCAAGAATGCAAAGAACTTGTAATATTGCTAGTGGAAAACGATAGGAAGATACAGTTAACTAGACATGTTTGTTTTGGGTTCTTGAGGACAGGATCCCTCTAATAGTCATTCTGTCCTAAGAATGCCTAAGACAAACTAACTCCAAGCCTTTAACACTTCAACTAAGCTCCTTATATAAGATAGAGACCCGCTACGGGACAAATGATTTATGAGACAAAATGTACTCAAAGACAAAAGACATAATTAATTAAGAATATAAGATAATCCCTAAAAGTAGTCGCATTTTCGAGAGAACTCTCGTGTAGCGAGGTCGGTCATCTGAGGGCACGAGTCACATATTTGTCAGGGGATATACGTATCAGATAAGCACATGAGAAATGCCTTTTACAATTATATGACTTCTTGCTGGTAGCTTACCGATTCGAGAAACATCGATGATGGACAACGCCCATTGCCAATGGTTAGGAGAGCTGGCGCAAGACGAATCTATAGGTGGCGGACGCGTGAATTTCCTAACCTTAACTACAATGTAAGCGAGCACGTGACGAATGCGATGAACCTACAACCAAACCTAGAATGATGTGAAAGCATACGCACGATCCAATGAATAAAATACCAATTTAATGCAGATGCAAATTAATTAGCCCGATTGAAAATTAACAAGTAATCAATTAAAATGAAGTCTAATCAGGAACACATTCATTCACTGGAAATTGAATCGGAAAAATAAGTATTAATTTCACAAGCAATTGAGGTGCACATGTTTCAAGCGCGAGCCGAATAAGCTCTACAAGTCAAGTTATTTCACAGAAACACAACATATACTAGTTGTATCCAACAAAACATAGTCCAAATAATAATAACAGAGAATATAGGTACTCAACCAAGCTCCATTAACACAAATATCAAGATCTTCATTTGAAAATGTACTAGTATCAAATAGGTGTATCATATTGCATTTGGGCCAGATTACTTTCTCTAACTGCTCCTCTTGCAAATACAAATATAAATCGCAATGACGTAGTAGAGAAAAAAATCATTCTTCCAAGAGCCATCCATCATTGAAGGATTTGCATTAAAATAATATGCAAATTTTCGTATATGTCAGGACCCACTTTTTTCCCACCATAGATACCACACAATCGCTGACCAGTGAATCCTTTCTGAAGCCCTGCACTAGGTAATTGCCAAAAAGTCGTTTTATAACTGTTGAACTACGATCACCGATACCTCTAGTGATATAAAAGTTTATATCATCACACTCATTAATAGACTCATCAATTTGGTGCATCACCTCTGCAATTGAAATCATAAACATATAACGATAATTTTCACCCGCATAGTAGAATTTTGACTTAACCAATTCTTCAAGTGATAAAGTGCAATCTGCATTTAAATCTGTCATGAAATTGAAATAGTTCTTAAATATTTTTAAGAAATTGTCATACTTCACATCCATGAGATATTCTTGCAAATTCCATGAATATTCAAAAAAGTCCTTAATCCCCAATCTATCATCTTATGTAATATTGTGTTTTCCTCGACCAGCCATTAAGCTGACAATGAGCAGTCAATATTGGCAAGTTGACATAATTTCAAAATTATTCTTTTTCGTCCTGGTATATCCATCAAGAATAACAAAATGTTTTTTAGTTGTGTTGAATGTATAGGATGTCATGTAGTCTTACACTATTATGATTCATCTCACAAGCCCATATACAATCGTCAGTTAATTGAACACAACGAAGATTGAATTCTCTATCACTGCAATGCAGTCAAGTCATACATTCGTCTTTATCCAACGTTGTAACAAACGCAAATGCAGAAGAAAATTTTCTTTTGCCGGGAGGGCCAAGAATCCGACCCACTCTCGATTTCTCGATAACTTGCTTGTCAAGGAATTCAAATTGCTCTTGAAAATTTCGGTGACAAAAGTGTACAAGGCTGCTTTCATGACATGACAATTTAGCAATCTCCAGGTATTTAGTAGGAAATTCAAAAAGTTGAGACATCTTGTTCATTGAGAGCGCAAGATAAGACCCAATGCTCTTTATCCATATCAGTTTTATATGTTTTTGCGACTCCAAATGCTGCAAAAACAGTCAAACTCATTCATGTTAGATTGTTGTTATATTGTAGTATCTTTCAAGGAACTTAAACATGATGTAATTTGGAAATGCTGAAATGGATAAAATTTTAGGTCAATCTTTCACAATTTAAAAAGTAATAATAATAGATGACAATCATTACCTGTTGTATTGAGAGTGATGCTAAACTCAGTTAACTCAATAGAGAAAGGACTTTTGTAACTATTCTGATTCATCGCAGAATTTAAAAAATCATTGGGTAGAATAATATTTTCATCAAACGTTCTAAGCGTCAAAGCAAATCTTGAAATGGTATCCAAAGCGGGAGTGTACATTTTTTAATTGCTTCCTTGAACTGCACAAGATTAATACAGTCAGTAACATCAATCTCGTGTGGTTGAGTGATCGAGTTGGTTAGGACTACCCATAACCACCTGTTACAGATCTTCACTTGCCTCTATTGTAGCTAATGAAATCAATATATTCTCTTATTCATCTAATCTCATCAGAGAACACTAGAGCGTTAATTTTTCAAGCAAACAACAACTAGAAGTATATATCAAAAGTAAGAAATGGTTTTGGAATAAAGAGTAACATTTCATTCCAAAATGCTTCACAAGTTAAACACAAGGAAATACATGAGAAGTTAAACATTTCTTCCCCATCTTTCTTCCCTTCTCCCATTCTCTCTCCCTTTTAATCCCTTACTCATTTCTGAGACATTGCCTCTTAATCCCTTCATCATTTTTTTGGCCATGGAAGATGCTGCCTCGCCGTACCTGAACTCTAGAGGTAGTCCCCTATTTTCCATTCTGAAAACCTACAGTTTTTTGCCCATTTCTCTAGTTTAGTGTTGTCTCCCCATTTTGATATGAGCACGAGCGATTCCATTGGCGTGCACCATTACACGCCCGTGTACATGTGTCGCACACGTGGGTTGGATGCGACGTGAGGCCGTGCAAAATTATCTTCTTATTGCATTACCATATTATGTTTGTTGTATTTTAGTATGTGCTCTTTTTCTATTTGGGGATGGTTCAACCTTTGTATCACACCTTCTTATATATTGGGGAGGGTTCTTAACTTTGATCTTATGTTTGTATTTGGTTTTAACTAAATGAAATCAGAGAGGGGATACAACCCAACGTAGCCCCAATTGCCCTAATACCGTTGGTTCTACCAATTAGGTCCGACCTCCCGGATCGCGTGCCGCTTTCCGCCGCGCACAACTCTGTTCGACCGTTGCCCTCGTCGCCCATCCGATCGCTCACCGCCCTCTCCGATGCTGCTTGCGTGACCTCCGCCGACCGCTCATCGCCATTTTCGCGGCATCTTGCATGTTCCGTGTCCTGCTTGCTCCGCCCTCCTTCCTTTGTCGTGCATGCCCATCACTCGAAGCATGGCGCTCGATAAGGATACCGTTCCCTCGATCGAGCCCTCTCCGACTACATCGATCACATCGATATCACGCTCTCCGACCTTCATTCCTTAGCCGATCCCTCGATCGATACAGTCAGTAGGGCCCTGATTGAGGGAACTATATCCTTATCGCGCGCCATGCTTCGAGTGAGGGGTATGCACGAGGGCGGAAGGCGGGTGGAGCAAGCAGGACATAGGGCGTGCGGGATGCCGCGTAAATGACAATGAGCGGTCAGTGGAGGGCACGCAAGCAGCAACGGATAGGGCGACGAGCGATCGACTGAGGAATGCAGGCGACAAGGGCAGGCGACGAAGGCTGAGGTCGAACCGAGGAGGGCACGCCAGTGTGCTATGTGGAAAGTGAAGCGAAGCAGTACGCGATTCGGCAACTCGGACCAAATTAGTAGAACCGACGGTATTAGGTCAAGGGGGGCTACGTCGTTTCTTCTCTCCGATTTCATTTAGTCAAAACCAAATACAAGATAAGATCAATGTTAAGACCCCTCCCCGATATATAGCAGGGTCTGCGATACAAAGGCTGAACCAACCCCAAATAGAAAGAGCACACATACTAAAATACGAAAAGCATAATATAGTATAAGGAGATAATTCCGCCCGGTCTCATGCCGCATCCGAGCCACGTGCGCGATGTGTGGACACGCACACGTAATGACTCCCTCCAATGAGATTGCTCGTGCTTTTATCAAAATGGGTTAGACAACACTGAACCAGAGAAATGGGCGAAATCGTCTAGGTTTTCAGAGGGAAAATGGGGGAGCACCTCTGGAGTTCAGGTACGACGAGGCTGTATCTTCCATGGCCAAAAAAATGAGGAAGGGATTAAGAGGCAGCATCTAAGAAATGAGTAAGGGATTAAGAAGGAGAGAGAAAGAAAGAGGGGAAGAAAGAGGGGGGGGGGGGGGGAGAAATGTTTAACTTGTCATGCATTTCCTTGTGTTTAACTTGTCATGCATTTTAAAATGAAATATTACTGCTTATTTCATTGCCATTTCTTACTTCTGATATATACTTCTAGTTCTGTGTTTGCTTGGAAAGTTGACGCTCTAGTGTTCTCTGTTTGCTTGGATATCTTGATTCCATTAGGTACAATAGAAGTAAGCGAAGATGTATAACAAGTGGTTATGGGTAGTCCTAGCCAACTCAAACACTCAATCACATGAGATTGATGCTACTGACTATATTAAGCTAGCACAACTCAAGGATGCAATTAAAAAAGCGTACACTCCTGCTTTGGATACCATTTCAAGCCCTGCTTTGACGCTTAGAACGTCTGATGGAAATATTATTCTACCCAATGATTTTTTAAATTCTGTGATTAATTAGAATAGTTACGGAAGTCCTTTCTCTATTGAGTTAACTGAGTTTAGCATCACTCCAATGCAACAAGTAATTATTGTTATTTATTATTATTCTTTAAATTGTGAAAGATTGACCTAAAATTTATCAATTTCAGCATTTCCAAATTACATTTTGTTTGAGTTTCTTGAAAGATGCTACAATATGAGTACAATTTAACATGAATGAATTTGTCTGTTTTTCGAGCATTTGGAGTCGCAAAACCTATAAAACCCATATGAATAAAGAGCATCGGGTCTTATCCCGGGTCTCATTGAACACGATGTCTCAACTTTTTGAAATTTTTGCCAAATACCTGGAGATTGCTAACGTGCCATGTCGTGAAAGCAGCCTTGTACTCTTTTGTCGCCAAAATTTTCAAGAGCAATTTGAATAACTTAACAAGCAAGTTATCGAGAAATCGGGGGTGGGTTGGATTCTTGGCTCTCCCGACACAGGAAAATCTTCTTCTGCATTTGCGTTTGTTACAACGTTGAATAAAGACAAATGCATTGTGACTTGGCTGCCATGCAGTGATTGCGAATTGCATTTTCGTTGTGTCCAATTAACTAACGATTGTATATGAAATTGTGAGGTGAATCGTAGTAGTGAGCCTACATGTCATCCTATACAATTTCAACACAACTAAAAAACGCCTTGTTATCCAATATCCATGATGGATATACCGGGGTGGGAAGGAGTAATTTTGAAATTATTTTAACTTGCTAACATTGCTTTGCAGATTATTTAGAGAGAAACAAAAACCAACTACGACTGCTCATTGTTAGCTCAATGACTGGTCGAGGGAAACACAATATTACACAAGATGATAGATTAGGAGTTAAGGAATTTTTTGTATATTCATGGAATTTGCAAGAATATCTCATGGATGTGAAGTATGACAATTTCTTTTAAGAATTTTAAGAACTATTTCAATTCCATCACAGATTTAGATGCAGATTGCACTTTATCACTTGAAGAATTGGTTAAGTCAAAATTCTACTATGCAGGTGGAAATTGTTGTAATATGTTTATGATTTCAATTGCAGAGGTGATTCACCAAATTGATGAGTCTATTAAAAAGTGTGATGACATAAACCTTTATATCACTGGAGGTATCGGTGATCGTAGTTCAACAGTTATAAATCGATTTTTTGGCAGTTATCTAGTGGAGGGATTCAGAAAGCATCCACTCGTCAGCGATTGTGCAGTATCTGTGGTGCGAAAAATAGTGGGTCCTGGCATATTTGAAAATTTGCAGATTATTTTAATGCAAATCCTTCAATGATGGATGACTCTTGGAAGAATGACTATTTTTCTCTACTACGCCATTGCGATTTATATTTGTATTTGCAAGAGGAGCAATTAGGGAAAGTAACCTGACGCAAATGCAATATGATACACCAATTTGATGATATCAAATTTACAAATGAAGATCTTGATATTTGTGTTAACAACGGTGGTGAACATCGACAGGTTGTTGGCTCTGACTGGGGGCGAGGAGAGGTGGTTCAGGTGACGTTTGTGGTTGGGAGAGGAGAGTCGGGGCTGCAACAGGATTGTAAGTCGGAAGGGGGGCAATGATTGGAGGGAGGAGGAAAAGAGCATGCGTCGGTTTGAGAAGGGTGTAGATTGGAGGAGGTTGCGATGTGCAAAGGGCAAGCCGGAGGAGGCTGCAGCGTGCGAAGGGGAAGTCGGAGGAAACAACTGCACACACTGGCTGCCCAACATTATACGCTGGGGCTGTCGCCCCAACATTATACGCTGGGGCTGCCGCCCCAGCTTTTTATGCTAGCGAGGCAGCCCTAACATTTAATGCTGGAATCAAGTGATTTGTGCAGTTTGTAGCTTCCGTGTGGCCTGGATGCTTCTACGATTGTTGAGCAATGTTTACGAGTGGATGACTGCCATTATGGTTCCACATGGTGGGTGAGATGTTTATCAATTATACTCGACGCAAACCTTTTTTTTGATGTGATAGGGAGTGATGGTAGATGTGAAGAGATATAATGTAAGCAAGGAACTAGTAAAGGATGTGAGAGTATTGAGTTTAGTCCTTACATTGGACATGAAAACATGCTGTAGAAATGCCAAATAATTGGTTATGTCTATGCTTACATATGGGTTGAAAATAGACTTGAACATTATCATATCTGATTCTTCATCAGTTCATTTCAAACATAGGAAGAAATATACCAGGAGCTACCAATACATTTTTATATCGGATAGCACTACAAGTGATTAAAATAAAAGAACAGTGGAAGAATTCCGTCTACCTCAACCCTCCCGACTACTTTTCCTCCGAGGTACTTCATCTTCAATTAATTTTCAAGTAATCTAAGGTTGCACCATACCCCCACCCTGTGTCACCCGAACTTCTCACGATACCTGAAAATTCCTCGCCCTCTTATTTTCATTTGTAAGGTTGCACCATACCACCACCCTGTGTCACCCGAACTTCCACGATACCTGAAAATTCCTCGTCCTCTTATTTTCATTTGTTCTGCTATTTTCTTTAAAACTTTTCATGTATTTCATCTCCTCCACCTAGGTTGCATCTACCGCCGCTACTGCCTAGACCTAGATGCTGCTTCCCGCAGCGGCAGCAATTAAATCCTTCAAACATTAGTAATTTCATGTTATAATAATTTGTACTCCATGTTAATTCATTGATTAAATGCTTAATCTTATGTATATGCCGTTAGATTAATATGGCAAACTTTCATGTTAATAGTACTTGATCTGTTCAAGGAGACTGTGAAAGCTGGCTACAAGCATTCTTTTAATACATTATTCTATTCTAATCCTATACAATTTAGCTGACTATGCAGCGCTTCAAATGGATCATTTTCTACATTCCTAGAGTGACTATGAGGATAGTGTTTATGATAATATTCAACCCTTTTTTTCCTGCAATTTACATGCATGTTAGATTAAAGATTTATGCTTTAGGCTTGAGCCAACTGCAATTGTTTCCGATCAGCCTGTTTGAATGCGGCGCAGTCGAGCAGGGTTATAGGTTAGTCGTATGCGGGCGCAGCCCGCAGAAGAGCATCAAGCACGTGCGTAGCCCAACGAAGATGCTAGTCATCCCAAAAATAATTTTGGTTATATTCGCTTGTTCCTTCTCCCGGGGACGAAGAATTCGTACTCTGCTGACTGACTGGAGCAGAGAGAGAGATGCATACGACATCCAACCGGACGGTGAGAGCAGGCCAAGCGCATGAGCAGCGCTGGAGGGACGCAGACAATTGCTAGGCTGGCAGCGTACTGCCCCCATTACGAACGGGTAGGAGAGCAGGCGAATTTTGTGTTTTCTGTTTATGGCAAGGGTGAAGACGCAACTTTGGTGTGGTTTTGAGAGCGTGAGCACAGAAGGAGAGTAGGTCTTTAGTCGCCCGAAGGAGAATGATCTGGGGAGAAATCTGGAGAACTTGAGCAGTTACTATGGTAAGTGAGTTGACCGGTTTAATATTTTCATTATTGGGTAATGTTGTTCTTCACTTTTATTGTTGTAATTTTTGTATCCTCTGTTTGGATGCGTCGATCAGTGTGTAAGATTGTAGAAGTTCGCTATAATTTTTATTTTTCGGTGGTGCTTTCTGCGGTTTAAGACCTAACAACCTATATTTTTCCCCGAGTTTATTTTCCACATAAATTTTTTTTGGTCCCATCATAGCATATTGATATTAGAGCAATGTTCTTATTGTGTTTGATCGAGAGAAAGATAACGATGAACTGTGGCATTATGATTAGCCTGAAATAATATCTAATACACACAGATGAGCTAGATGAAAAACTTGCTCATGAAGGCGATGGACAAACTTGAAGAGGAGTGGGACTTTGAGAATTAGCAGGTGTGCGGATACATTACACTTATATTGTCAATGAAGTGAATGTGCGAACTATGTGCCAAAGCTGGAATCTCTGTGTGAAGAAGAAAATCATAAATAAGTTGCAATTGATTAGGAAGTTGGAAAATTTAGCGATACAGAGATATGACTTACATATTTGATCACATCAATGGATTTCAAGACTTGAGGAATTTGCTTGAGGATGAGATCCAAGTACTTTGGTTGTTAGGGATGATACCAGACTCGTTGTAACACCCTGAATGTAACAAACAATATAACAGTAGGTCTCGCCAGGACCCCACGCCATATCAAGCGTACAAGCAAAGAGTTAATAAAAATCAGCAAACATAAAACTACTCACAACAGAGTACGAAACAAACAGAAGCAATCTATTTAATTCACAAGAATTTCCACACTAAAACTATTGGAATGTATTCACAACAGTAGTCTTGGCCTTAAGGTCTTACATACTTTTCATCAAAAGTGTGTAGTAATCTATATGGTTTACATACTTCGGCACGCATGCCAGCAATACATGAAAACTACAAAATCCTTCGGCCTTCGAGGGACATCCCAACTTTGGGCTCCTTGCCCGCTATTCCTGATTGGCTCGCCGGTACCTGAACCATCCACAAACAAGCGGTAGACGAGGGTCAGCTTTAGGCTGACCACAAACAGTGTAACGACACCACCCCCCGACCATTCTAGCCGACTTCAGGGTGGTGGTACCGCACTCCTGCAAGAAAGACGTACAAACAGTATATATATAAAAAGAAAATGCGTCTACTCTAAATAGAGTTAAGTTCCAAGCACAATCAATTCGTCTAGGTTGAGCATCGAAGTAAGTGAATCTAGATATGCACATGATGTTGGTTGATCTACCCGAAGTTTCCTTCAACCGCCTAAGCATGAGGCTAACAAACATCAATCACAAACGTTGGTACGCACGACCACATGTTTTCATGTGCTCAAGGTATGCTTAGGTGAACTCTCACACGAGCAGTTCCACCAATCCAAGTCTCGCTAGCTCGGATCCCATTTGAACATTTTACTAGTCAAGCGCGTTAGCATTGACTTTTTCCCATGCTAATAACGAAGCTTTTCTCAAGCTCTCGAGCTGAACAACATGGTGCAGGTTCGGTTCAACTATTGCCTGTTGTTCAAATCACCATGTCTAGACAAACACGATGCGGGAACAAACTTTATCTCGACCCGTTCTCATTTCATCAAAACACGCTACACACCTAATCCACTCGAAAGGACATAGACTTCACGATCACAACCATCGTAGTGCACTCCACTACGGAATAGGTGGAGAAGGTTTTGTATTCTACCACCACAACAACGGGGTTTCCATTAAGTGCTTCAAGAGCTCCCTTAGTTCAACCTTTCGCAACGCGATCACGCATTTCTCGGAGTCTTCTCCGACACGCAAATCAAGCATCACCAATCCGGACCAATGGTCGCAGATGGGCTTCACATAACATGCCTAAACCCGCAAACCAATCAGATCTCTATATGCAATAAATGCCGGAGACGGACACAATCAACCTTGTGGAGGTCACACACTTTGCTAATTAGCAAAGGAGACTCTTCCATGCAAATATATCGACATAAAATAGGACAAGCATGTCCTATGACCGGAGAGAAGGATCGTTACTTTTGACGATCGCTTTGTCGCCATGAAGAAGAAATCCAATCAGATGGAAAGAACCGCACCGGGCTACTCTCCGTGGATCTGAAATTAGCTTGCAAAATGGAGCTTCAGAGCTCCAACAATGGCAGAACTAACTCTCTGTCTTCTTCTTTCTCTTCCACTCCAAGTCTAATCAAAAGCTCTCAAATGATAAGATAAGGAGGAAGACTTGCTGTCAGTCCTTTTTGTATTAAAGGACAAACTTATCTGGAATATTTGATCACTTTTCATAAAGGATCGGACGACCATGATGCAGATTTTACGAATTTGTTTCCGTCAGTTGCCGCCCAATTAATGAGACATGCTCGTTCCCGACTTTTGAGGGCATGATCCCTCTAAGAATCATTCTGTCCTAAGAGCCCAAGTCAAACTAATTCCAAGCCTATAACACTTCAGCTAAATCTCCTTATATAGGATGGAGACCGGCTATGAGATGTACTACAAGTCTACAAGACAAAATACGTAATTAATTAAGAATACAAGATAATCCCTAAAGGTTGCCGGTGGTGCAGAAGGGATGCTTGTGCTTCCAGATAAGACACGAGGTGCAGACCCACGTACAAAAGACATCCGATGACTGAAGCATGGGTTGGCTATTTTTGGCATGTAGCAGCTAAGAAATATGATGCAGGTCTCGAGGAGTGTGGAATGAGGAGACTGCGACGCATTCGTCGAAGCTAGTAGGCATAACTACAGACATTGTCGTGTGATTACAAGAGTCGGAACATGTTGCGGGCATTGACGGAGCCTGAGGAAGAGTGCTAGGTTGGGTGCGTTACTGCCGAAGGACGTTTGAGCTTGTGTAGAGCTGTTGTTGAGTGGTGGGTTCAACAACACTAAGGGACGAAGTAGAGTAGATGCTGGGGGTTAGAGACTAGGGATACATAGTTGAGCAACAAACACAAGCTTGAGCGGGGAGTTATATGCTTGGGTTTTAGAGTGAGGGAGACTTCCATTGGGTTTGTTGTCCTGCTGGGTGAATGTGGCGGTAGAATGGAAAGGTGCGGATGTCAGAATAAGAAAGGTTTCGGGGGCTTGGGCTGTGTCACTAGTAGGGGGTTCGCGAGGAGGGCAACATAATGTGCGTTTGAGGAGGGGTGGGCATATAGGTTGTGGGTTGGGTTGTTCAACGCTGGTGCTGTGAGGGCCATGAAAGTGATGCATGTGGTAGTTGGAGAAATTTGGTCTTGCGCAGGAGGGAAATGTTGGTCGTTGGTAAAGTGTGTACGTCATCCCGAGAAGGTCTGCCATGTTTGTGTTTATCCCATCAAAGCGAGCGCGCAACTATTCCTTGGTCCCCGATGAACCAAGGAACGTCAGCCTGATAGAAGCAGGTCGGTCCCATTGATATGAACATGCGCAAACATATCAAGAATGCAAGAACTTGTAATATTGTTAGTGGAAAACGATGGGAAGTTACAGTCAACTAGACATGTTTTTTTTGGGCTCTTTAGGGCAAGATACCTTTAATAGTCATTATGTACTAAGAAAGCCGAAAACAAACTAACTCCAAGCCTATAACACTTTAATTAAGCTCCTTATATAAGATGGAGACTCACTACATGACAAATGATCTATGAACAAAATGTACTTAAAGACAAAAGACGTAATTAATTAAGAATACAAGATAATCCATAATGGTAGTCGCGTTTTTGAGAGAACTCCCGTGTAGCGAGGTCGGTCAGCTGAGGGCACGCGTTACATATTTGACAGGGCATATACGTATCAGATGAGCCCATAAGCGATGCCTAATACAATTATATGGCTTCTTGCTGGCAGCTTATCGATTCGGGAAGCAGCGATGATGGACAACACCTGTCAATGGTTAGGAGAGCTGACGTCAATGGTTAGGAGAGCTGACGTCATTCTTATCATGGCGTCGCCTAGGTGTCGCCTAGGCGACGCCTAGGCGTCCAGTCGGCCGATTGGAAACATGGCGACGACCGCTTAATTTTTTTTCGAATAATAGGCGAATAGACAGCGGTTTATATATAAACCGCTGTCTATTGTACCAGGAATGATATAATAGACAGCGGTTTATATATAAACCGCTGTCTATTGTATATTCCTGGTACAATAGACAGCGGTTTATATATAAACCGTTGTCTAATGTATCATTCCTGGTACAATAGACAGCGGTTTATATATAAACCGCTGTCTATTGTCTCATTCCTGGTACAATAGACAGCGGTTTATATATAAACCGCTGTCTATTGTATCATTCCTGATACAATAGATAGCGGTTTATATAAAAACCGCTGTCCAATATACATATAATTATCATTTTTACCTCGACATTTTACCTTTTACTCGTTGCTGCTCTGTTTCGACTGTGCGAAAACCCTAACGGCGATTTTTTCAAAGATTCCCATCTCCTTTGGTTCGTTAATTCCTTCTTACAATTTTTTACTTGCTCATATAATTTCCAAGTTCCTGTGTGGTTTAGGGTTTTTTTCTTCTTACGATTCACTGTTTGTGGTTTAGGTTTTTTGCTTTATTTATATGTGTGATTGCCAAGCATACTCTTTGTCTCTCTATGACAGTTATATGTGTGTTTTACTGTTCTTTATTTACCTTAATATTATTGCGGTTTTTTAAGTATTTTGTTTAGGTGTTTTGGATGGTTTAAGGTTTTTGTAGGGTTTTCTTATTCTAGGAAAATGGCTGATAAAGGATCTTCATCAAAGTCAACAAGAGGCTACACTAAGATGTACGGATTGAATAAGCTTATAGTAGAGGGGAAGAAGCTTTATATTTCTGTTAGTGATGATGGCCACATTATTCCCGGGCCTGAGTATAATAAATTGATGAGTTTAATTGGTTCTCTTGTGAGGATGCATGTGCCAGTTACATTTGCTAGATGGAAGGAAGTTGATAAACAAATTAAAGATCGAATGTGGCAAGAAGTAAATGTACGTAATTTCGTTTTTAGTGATTACATAATTGTGTTTTTTTATTTAATTATTAATTAATATTGTCTATTATTTTCAGAATTATTTTGATAATGTTGATGGTGTTCGCCATCGATTAATGAAAAGCATGGGTGAAAGCTGGAGGTCTTGGAAATCCAAACTGTATGTCACTTATGTAAAGGATGTTGATTTGGAGCATCGTTACAATGTTCCTGTCAAGTATAATTTCATAACTCCCGACGATTGGAAAGTTTTTGTCGACAGTCGCACCACTACGGAATCTATGGTTATGTTTTCTTAATAAACTCAATGTTTTATAGCATTCTACTCTACGTATTAAGTATTAACAAATATTTATTTGTGTAGGAGAAAAGTAAAGCTAATTCAGAGAGAGCAAAAGCACAAAAGTCGTTTCATACTACTTCCAGAATGGGTTATTCTGGATTAGTAAAAAGGATGGTATTAGTATTTACTATTTAGTTCTCTACTTCTCTCTCATATATTTTGTTTTAAAACTTGGTTTTCTCAATAATTTAAATGATAATTTATTTGCATTTTATTGTCAAGATTGAACAAGGTGCAAATGCACCACTTTCACGTGCGGAGCTATGGAAAGCCGGTCACAAAAGAAAGACTGGTGAATACATTAGTCAAGATGCAGCTGATTTGGCAGCTAGAATTGTATGTTTAAATTATCATTTCATCATTTGTAAATTTTCATTACATCATTTGCATTAATATTTCTTGATTTCACTTAGGATGAGGTCTCGAGCCAAGAGTCTCAGTCTGCTGCATTAGTGTCACAGGGAAGGGATGACATCCTTGCATCTGTTTTAGGCAAGGAACATCCGGGCAGAGTAAGAGCTGGTGGCAAGTTTTCCACCATTACAAATTTTTTCAAGAATGATAAGCGGAAGGAGAGAAGTACAATAGCTCGTATTGATGATGTGGAGTCTATTGTTCAAGAAAGATTGAGCAAGCAACAAGAGTTGTGGAGGTAAGAACAACAACAAGAGCATCAAGCCTATGCGAGCCAAATAAGACAACTCAACGAACAACAACAACAACATGAGCAGGCCTTTCAGAGCCAACTCAACTAACAACAACAAGCGTATCAAGCAGAGATGACTAGTATGAAAATGAAAATGGATGATCTTATGCGCATATTTAGTGCTAGAACTGAAACTTCTCAGGTATTATTATGTATTTATGTTTAATTAT
The DNA here is from genome assembly GCA_033032865.1 of Dactylorhiza incarnata. Classification (NCBI taxonomy): domain Eukaryota; kingdom Viridiplantae; phylum Streptophyta; class Magnoliopsida; order Asparagales; family Orchidaceae; genus Dactylorhiza; species Dactylorhiza incarnata. Next base: position 4,016,710 of record JAWHQI010000067.1, read on the forward strand.
TTATACTTTTATGAAATATCATGTTATCTTTATACTTTTATTTATAGTTAACTTGTTATTTTTGGTTTGTCAGCAGGCACTTGTATTAGCCTCACAAGGGCCTGAAACATCACATCAACCCGAAACGTCACATCAGCTTGAAACATCACATGGGTGTTTACCGTCTTCGGTATTATAAATTTATAATTATTATTTTTGATCTTTATGTAATTAAATTTTTTGCCCGAAATACTAAATACTAATTATTTTTAATTCCACAGAATGCCAATGATGCCATTGTCATGTTACCCAATTTCATTAAGATGATGGAGACACATGACAAAATAATAACTCTGGTATTACATCCAAATGTATTTGGAACTACAACATCAACATGTACATACTTTGAAGCTCCAGAGTTGCTTGATTTTCTTAATATGGAAAAGATTGGAGTTAACATCATATTCTCATGTATTGGGTGAGTAATGATTATCAAATATTACAAACCTAAGATTTTTAGTTAATATATATATTGATTATGAATTTACATATTTTTTTACAGGTACATAGATTCACAACTAAACAAGTTTAGATACACAAGAAATGTATATTTTCATAATCCGACGTCAATTTTTGCTTTTAATGATAAGTTTGCCATGGATCGTATTAAATCACGAGCAGAAGAGCTAAAAAATAGGCTTGCTCAACTACAACCGGATTCTTTATTATTTTTGCCATATCATAGAGAGTAAGTATCAATAATTATTGCTATTTATTATTCTAATTAAGTTATTACTTATTAATGATTTTATTTGTTACACAGAGTACATTGGATGTTGACGATTCTTGATTACGATAACAATACCATTTATTGGTTTGATCCTTTAAATAATGACATTCGTGATGATCTTAAAAATGTCATTGCACTGTAAGTTTATTAATTAGTATATTTCCTAATTCCTATTTGAAATTTAGATTCGGCTGTAAACTATTTTTTTTTTAAATTTTATGAAGTGCATTGAAGGATTTGGCAATGACCGGAATGTCAAATTTAAAAAACCAAAGGTTTTACGGTGGAAGCCGGTAAGCTATAACCTATATGAGTATATGTTATATAATTATTTTCATATTTACAATTCTAAATTCTAATGTTTACTATTTGTTTATTTATTTAGTGCCCTAAACAACCGGATAGCATTCAATGTGGGTATTATATCATATGCTACATGCTTGACATAGTTGATGCTCTTAGGAGTACGACAATGCCATCAAGGGTAAGTTAACTGCATATAGTTTCATACATGATAATAATTGTGTTGAATTTATTTTAACAAATATTTTTGTTTTTATTGCAGATCTATGATGGAGTGAATGAATTTTTGCCTGAGAAAATAGATAATATGCGAAATAAGATTTGTGATTATATAATCAATACATGTGCGACATGAAAAAGATTGAAAGTTAGAAAATAGAAACATATTTTGTCTTATTGCTAATCAAATGTAATTGTGTAGAAACATAGTAGAAACAAAGTAGAAAGAAGAAACATATTTTCTCTTATTGCTAATCTATGATGTATGAACTATTTGTGTAATTGTTTATGGACATTGACCATACTTATTAGTTATTACTTAACTTTATGTGTTAGTGTGTTGCTTCATAATTAATTGTGTAACTGAATTTTATAGCTCTTGCTTCAGTTGTTTGTGAAAGATGGAAGACCAAAACATCAACAGTCTTGCTCCATCCGTTGATAGCAATGAGCTATACCCAAAAACTGATCCTAAAAGAAAAGCAAATTCAAAGGATCCTGGATGGAAGTATGGACATTGGCCTGACATCAAGGATAAAAATACAGTAAATGTAATTTGTGTGATAAAGTATATAAAGGTGGAATCAAAAGATTGAAACAACACTTATGCGGCGGATATGGAGATGTAGCAAAGTGTTTTAAGACTACTTCGGAAATAGCAATTGAAATGTATGCGGCTTTAAATGGTAAAAAAAAGGACAAGGTGGATTTGACTGCTGATGATGATAATGCGAGTGAACAAGAAATAGAGCGAACAAGTTCACAGAATGTATCTACAGGTAAAAGTTCATTTGTCCCAAGTTCTGGGACAAGTGCCAAAAAGAGAAAAGCTCTCCACCTTCCACAAAAACGGGGCCCTATGGATGCTCATGTGAGACGTGCTCCCGAAGATGTAGTTGATGAAAGACGTGCTAAAGGTCCTGCACAAATTACTATTGAGAGATGTTTTAGATCTCCTGAAGAGAAAAAGAGAGTTGATGGCTATGTTGCTGATTGGTTCTATGAATGTGGAATTCCATTCAATGCTGCAAAGGCACGAAGTTTTGAAGTAATGCTTAAAGCAGTTGGACAGTATGGGCCTGGTTATAAAGGCCCTAGTTATCATGATTTACGAGTTCCTCTGTTACTAAATACAAAAGAGAAAGTTAAGGAGATGAAAACAAAGTATAAAGCGTATTGGAGGAGATATGGTTGCACTCTTATGTCAGATGGTTGGACAGACAGGAGAGGGAGACATTTGATCAATTTCCTAGTAAACTGTCCAGAAGGAACTTATTTTATGGGTTCCGTAGATGCATCCAGTCACATTCAAGATGCTACAATACTATCAGATTTGCTTGATAGTAAAATTACAGAGATAGGAGCTGATTGCGTTGTTCAGGTTACCTTTTTGGTTATACTAATTTTCATTTTTCAGGTTACCTTTTGCGTTGTTCAGGTTACCTTTTTGATATATACACAATTTTGTTGTATGCTTGTAGGTAGTGACTGACAATGCCTCTAATTATAAGGCAGCTGGTAAAATTTTAATGGAGAGAAGACCCACATTATTCTGGACTCCTTGTGCAGCTCATTGCATTGATCTCATGCTAGAAGATATAGGCAAGCTACAACAAAATAAAATAGTGATAAAAAAGGCAAGGATGATTACAAATTTCATCTACAAGCACACTCGTTTACTTGATGCAGTAAGGACTACTATAGGTGGTGATCTAGTCCGGCATTCAGTGACTAGGTTTGCAACATCATTCCTTACTCTACAAAGTGTGCTTAAGCATGAGGAGAAGTTGAAATTATTCTTTGTGTCGCCTTCATGGAATGCTGCTAATCTAGCAAAAACCGAAGCCGGAAAACAAGTTGTTGAAGCAATACTTTCAACTGTTTTTTGGAATGGAGTAAGAGATTGTCTAAAAGGCGGAAATCCACTTATAGCCGTTTTGCGATTAGTTGATGGAGATGAAAGGCCAGCTATGCCTGAAGTGCATGTGACAATGAAAGAAGCCAAACAAAAGATCAAAGATCATTTTGATAATAAAAAAGATTATATAAAAAGATTATTGACATTGTTCAAAATAGGTGGACAAAGCAAATAGAGCAAAAGTTGTATATGGCGGCTTTGTTTCTTAATCCAAACAAATATTTTGAATATGAGGAAAAATATGCTGATGATGCTTGGAAATTTCAAGATGCTTTCAATGATGTTATTGCAAGACTAGTGCCCGATCAACAATTGCAAGACAAGATTGCAGAGCAAGACACTAACTATAAAGCATTTCGAAATAGTTTTGGAAAGCCTATGGCTATTAGGCAACGAACCACCTTAAATCCAAGTAAGTATTGATTACTATTTTATTTATTCTTAAATATTTAAATGTTATACACTTATACTAATTTATATTTATCTTAAATAAATAGTGGATTGGTGGGGTGCACATGGAGGACCTAATGTTGACCTTACAAAGGTAGCATTGCGCATACTTGGCTTATGCTGTTCTTCTTCTAGTTGTGAGCGCAACTGGAGTACTTTTGAGTTTGTAAGTAATTAAGTATACAAAATTTTAATTTAAAATTAAACTTGTTTTATCTACTAACAAATAACAAGTTTGCAAATTGCAACTATCTTGATTCAGATTCACACAAAGAAAAGAAATAGATTGGAGCATCAAAGGCTTAATGATCTTGTATACATCCAATACAATCGTCGTCTACAAGCTCGATTCCAAGAAAGACGTGAAAAGGGAAGAAATTATAACCCTTTAGTGCTTGATGGGCTAGATTGGAGTAGTGAGTGGATGATGAACCAACCAGAGGAGGCTTTAGTTTATGATGATGATGATCTCACATGAGAAGCTGTAGAGAGAGCTATTGGGACTGGGGCTCGAAATTTAAGAAGTGGAGCTCCAGCTAATCATGAACTAATAGCTGAAGGGGATGAAGATCTAGATCATATTAGCTTTGCAAATGATGTTGAAGATATTGTTGATAATTATGGGTAAATGACGAGTACCTCAAACCAACTAAGCTCATGCAATGCCAATGACGATTTACTAGATGATGATTCTATCTGATAACATTTGGGTATTGAGTGAAATTGTTGTGAACTTGTGATTGTCAATTTGCCATTATATATTGATTGTCAACTTGTCATACTTGTGATTGTTGTAAACTTGTAATATATATTGATTGTCAAGAAACTTGCATGCACCATGCACACAGTATCCTGTAAAATTTTTATTTAAATTTCCTGTGTGCTGAGCTGCTGGGAGAATCAGGGTGAGCAATTATCTCAATTGAGAAGGCTTGATGCCATCTGCATTAAGAGTAAAAGCTTGATATGTTGGGTTTGGACTTCTGTTTCTTCTGCTGGTTGCAGGTTGCCTTGTTCATTTTGGATGTATTAAAGCATTCTTCATGCTGGTTGCAGGTTGGCTTGTTCATTTTGGATGTATTAATGAATAAAATCTGTGCAGTGAATGCTGAATAAAATCTGTGTAGTTAATGCTGAATGATGGTTCTCTTTTGCCAAAAAAAAACTGGGATTATAGACAGCGGTTATTATAATAACCGCTGTCTATAATCCCAAATTTTTTTTGGCAAAAGAGAACCATCATTCGGCATTAACTACACAGATTTTATATAATAACCGCTGTCTATAGTCACATGTCAGTCACTATAGACAGCGGTTATTATAATAACCGCTGTCTATTGTCACTATAGACAGCGGTTATTATAATAACCGCTGTCTATAGTCACTATAGACAGCGGTTATTATAATAACCGCTGTCTATAATGACTTGACAGACACTATAGACAGCGGTTATTATAATAACCGCTGTCTATATCTTCATTTGTTTTAAAAAAAAAATTTAATATTGTCGCCTTGCATTTGCTCGCCTTGTTGTCGCCTAGGCGTCCGCCTTGTCGCCTAAGCGTCAAGGCGGTCGGGGCTCGCCTTGGTACGCCTTGACGCCAAGATAAGAATGGCTGGCGTAGGACGAATCTATAGGTGTTCGACGCGTGAATTCCATAACCTTAACTACAGTGTAAGCGAGCACGCGATGAACCTAGGACAAAACCTAGAATGACGTGAAAGCATACACACGATCCAATGAATAAAATACCAATTTAATGGCGATGCAAATGAATTAGGCCGATTGCAAATTAACAACAAGTAATCAATTAAAATAAAGTCTAGTCAGGAGCACATTCATTCACTAGAAATTGAATTGGAAAAGTGAGTATTAATTTCACAAGCAATTGAGGCGCACTTGTTTTAAGCACACACCGAATAAGCTCTACAAGTCAAGCAATTTCACAGAAACACAACATATAATAATTGTATCCAACTAAACATAGTCCAAATAATAATAACAGAGAATAGAGGGCCTCAACCAAGCTCCCTTACCACAAATATCATGATCTTCATTTGAAAATGTACTAGTATCAAATAGGTGTATCATATTGAATTTGCGCCAGGTTACTTTCTTTAATTGCCCCTCTTCCAAATACAATATAAAATTTTGAATTATGTCAGGACCACTCTTTTTGCCACCACAGATTTTGCATAATCGATGACGAGTGAATGCTTTCTGGAGTCCTCCACCAAATAACTGCCAAAAAGTCAACTTATAACTGTTGAATTACGATCACCGATACCTCCAGTGATATAAAGGTTTATGTCATCACACTCATTAATAGATTCATCAATTTAGTGCATCACTTCTACGATTGAAATCATAAACATATAACGTCAGTTTCTACCTGCATAGTAGAATTTTGACTTAACCATTTTTTTAAGTAATAACGTGCAATCCGCATTTAAATCTGCGATGGAATTAAAATAGTTCTTAACTTTCTTTAAGAGATTGTCATACTTCCCAGCCATGAGATATTTTTGCAAATTCCATGAATATACAAAAAATTTCTTAACTCCCAATCTATCATCTTGTGTGATATTCCGCTTCCCTCAACCAACCATTGAGATGACGTCGTCGTTGGTTTTCATTTCTCTCTAAATAATCTGCAAAGCGATGTTGACAAGTCGACATAATTTCAAAGTTATTCTTTCCATCCTGGTATATCCATCAAGGATAACAATTTTTTTTTAGTTCTGTTGAAACTGTATAGAATGTTATGTCATCTTACACTACTGCGATTCACCTCACATGTCCATATACAATTGCCAGTTAATTGGACACAATGAAGATGCAATTCAGTATCACTGCAATGCAATAAAGTCACAACCCTAAATGTCTTTATCCAACGTTGTAACAGACGCAAATGCAGCAGAAGATTTTCCTGTGCCGGGAGGGCTTAAAATTCAACCCACTCCGATTTCTCGATAACTTATGTGTCAAGGAATTCAAAATTCTCTTAAAAATTTCGGCGACAAAAGAGTACAAGGCTTCTTTCACGACATACCAATTTAGCAATCTTCAGGTATTTAGCAGAAATTTCAAAAAGTTGTGATATCTTGTTCAATGAGAGCGCATGATAAGACTCGATGCTCTTTATCCATATGGGTTTTATATGTTTTGTGACTCCAAATGCTCGAAAAACAAACAAATTCATTCATGTTAGATTGTAGTCATATTGTAGCATCTTTCAAGAAACTCAAACAAGATGTAATTTGGAAATGCTGAAATGGATTAAATTTTAGGTCAATCTTTCACAATTTAAAAAATAATAATAGATGACAATAATTATCTGTTATATGAGAGTGATGCTAAACTTGGTTAACTCAATAGAGAAAGTACTTTCGTAACCATTCTGATTTAACGCAGAATTTAAAAAATCATTGGGTAGAATAATATTTCCATCAGACGTTATAAGTGTCAATGCAGGGCTTGAAATGGTATCCAAAGCGGGAGTGTACGCTTTTTTGATTGCTTCCTTGAATTGCGTAAAATTAATACAGTCAGTAGCATCAATATCGCGCGGTTTAGTGTTTGAGTTAGCTAGGACTACCCATAACCAATTACACATCTTTGCTTGCTTCTATTGTACCTAATGGAATCAAGATATTCTCTTATTCATCTAATCTTATCAGAGAACACTAGAGCGTTAATTTTCCAAGCAAACAACAGAACTAGAAGTATATATCAGAAATTAGAAATGGTAATGAAATAAGCAGTAATATTTCATTCCAAAATGCACGACAAGTTAAACACAAGGAAATGCCTGACAAGTTAACATTTCTTCCCCCTCTTTTTCCCCCTCTCTCATTCTCTCCCTCTTAATCCCTTACTCATTTCTTAGATGCTGACTCTTAATCAATTACTTATTTCTTAGAAGCTGACTTTTAATCCCTTCCTCTTTTTTTGGCTATGGAAGATTCTTCCTCGCAGTACCTGAACTCCAGAGGTAGTCCCCCATTTTTTTACTCTGAAAACCTATAGTTTTTATACGAGCAGGAGCGATCCTATTGGCGGGCACCTTTACGCGCCTGTGTACACGCGTCGCACAAGTGGCTTGGATGCGGCGTGGGGCCGTGCATAATTATCTTCTTATCGCATTACTATATTATGTTTGTCGTAGTTTAGTATGTGTGCTCTTTCTATTTAGGGTTGGTTCAACCTTTGTATCAGACCCTCCTATATATAGGGAGGGATCTTAACTTGATATTATGTTTGTATTTGGTTTTGACTAAATGAAGTCGGAGAGGGGATACAACCCATTGTAGCCCCCCTTGCTTTAATACCGTCGGTTCTACTAATTTGGTCCGACCTACCGGATCGCATGCCGCTTCGCGCCGCTTTCCGCCGCTTCGCGCCGCTTTCCGCCGCTCCCACCTCGGTCCAACCTCTTCCCTTGTTGGCTGCATTCCTCAGCCGATCGCTCGTCGCCCACTCCGCTGCTGCTTGCGTGCCCTCTGCCGATCGCTCATCGCCATTTTTCCGTCATCGCGCACGCCACGCATCCTGCTAGCTCTGCCCGCCTTCCCTCATCATGCATGCCTACCACTCGGAGCATGATGAGTGATAAAGATATCGTTCCCTCGACCGAGGCCCTCTCCGACTGCATCGATCACATCGATATCATGCGGTAGGAGTGAGCGACCAACGATTGGCTGAGGAATGCAGGCGGTCGACGAGGGTTGAGGTTGAATCAAGGAGGGCGCGCTGGTGTGCGCAGGGAAAGTGATGCGAAGTGACATGCGGTCTGGCAGCTCAGACCAAATTAGTATAACCGACGGTATTAGGGTAAGGGGGGATACACTGGGTTGTATGCCCTCTCTGATCTCATTTAGTCAAAACCAAATACAAGCATAAGGTTAAAGTTAAGACCCCTCCCCTATATATAGGAGGGTCCGATACAAAGGCTGAACCAGCCCCAAATAGAAAGAGCACACATACTAAAACACGAGAAGCATAATATTACAATGCAATTCAGAGATAATTCCACCCGTCCTCACGCCACATCCGAGCCACGTACGCGACGCGTGTACACGTGCGCGTAACGACGCCCGCCAATGGGATCGCTCGTGCTCTTATCAAAATGGGGGAGACAACACTAAACCAGAGAAATAGGCGAAAGATTGTAGTTTTCAGAGGGGAAATGGGGGAGTACCTCTGGAGTTCAGGTACGGCGAGTCAGCATCTTCCATGGCAAAAAAATGAGTACGGGATTAAGAGGCCACATCTAAGAAATGAGTGAGGGATTAAGAGGGAGAGAGAAAGAGAGAGAGAGGAAGAAAGAGGGGGAAGAAGTGTTTAACTTGTCATGCATTTCCTTGGGTTTAACTTGTCGTGCATTTTGGAAGGAAATATTATCGCTTATTTCATTACATTACACCATTTCTTACTTCTGATATATACTTCTAGTTCTATTGTTTGCTAGGAAAATTGACGCTCTAGTGTTCTTTAATGAGATTAGATGAATAAGAGAATTATTGATATCTTAATTCCATTAGATACAATAGAAGCAAGCGAAGATGTGTAATAAGTGGTTATGGGTAGTCCTAGCCAACTCAAGCACTCAACCACATGAGATTGATGCTTCTGACTGTATTAATCTAGCACAATTCAAGGAAGCAATTAAAAAGCGTACACCCCCTCTTTGGATGTCATTTCAAGCCCTGCTTTCACGCTTAGAACGTTTGATGGAATTATTATTCTACCCAATTATTTTTTAAATTCTGTGATTAATCAGAATAGTTACTGAAGTCCTTTCTCTATTGAGTTAACCGAGTTTAGCATCACTCCTAATGCAACAGGTAATTATTGTTATTTATTATTATTCTTTAAACTGTGAAAGAATGACCTAAAATTTTATCCATTTCAGCACTTCCAAATTACGTCTTGTTTGAGTTTCTTGAAAGTTGCTACGGTATGACTACAATCAAACATGAATGAATTTGTCTTTTTCGAGCATTTGGAGTCGCATAACTTATAAAACCCATATGGATAAAGAGCACTGGGTCTTATTCCACGCTCTCATTGAACAAGATGTCTCAACTTTTGAAAGTTCGACTAAATACCTGGAGATTGCTAAATTGTCATGTCGTGAAAGCAACCTTGTACTCTTTTGTCGCCAAAATTTTCAAGAGCAATTTGAATAACTTGACATGCAATTTATCGAGAAATCGGGGGTGGGTTGGATTCTTGGCTCTCCCGGCACAGGAAAATCTTCTGCTATATGTGCGTTTGTTACAACGTTGGATAAAGACGAATGTATTGTGACTTGGCTACCATGCAGTGATTGTGAATTGCATATTCGTTGTGTCCAATTAACTAACGATTGTATATGGACTTGTGAGGTGAGTCGCAGTAGTGTAAGCCTACATGTCATCTTATACAGTTTCAGCACAACTAAAAAACACCTCGTTATCCATGATGGATATTCCGAGACGGGAAGGAATAATTTTGAAATTATGTCGACTTGTCAACATTGGTTTGCAGATTATTTAGAGAGAAACAAAAATCAATGACGAGTGCTCATTGTCAGCTCATATTAGGAGTTAAGGAATTTTTTGTATATTCATGTCATTTGCACAAATTTCTCATGGCTATGAAGTATGACAATTTCTTAAAGAATTTTAAGAACTATTTCGATTCCATCACAGGTTTAAATGCAGATTGCACTTTATCACTTGAAGAATTGATTAAGTCAAAATTCTACTATGCAGGTGGAAATTGTCATTATATGTTTATGATTTCAATTGCAGAGGTGATGCGTCAAATTGATGAGTCTATTAATAAATGTGATGACTTATACCTTTATGTTATTGGAGGTATTTGTGATCGTAGTTCAACAGTTATAATTTGACTTTTTGGCAGTTATTTAGTGGAGGGCTCCATAAAACATTCACTCGTCAGCGATTATGCAGTATCTTTGGTGGGAAAAAGAGTGGGTCTTGACATATTCAAAAATTTGCAGATTATTTTAATGCAAATCTTTCATTGATGGATGGCTCTTGGAAGTATGATTTTTTCTCTACTATGCCATAGTGATTTATATTTGTATATGCAAGAGGAGCAATTAGAGAAAATAACCTAGCGCAAATGCAATATGATATACCTATTTGATAATATCAAATTTTCAAATGAATATCTTGATATTTGTGTTAACAATGGTGGTGAACATCAAAGGGTTGTTGGCTCCGACTGGGGGCGGTTGTTGGTGATAAGGGGCGAGGAGAGGTGGTTCAAGTGACGTTTGTGGTTGGGAGAGGAGAGTCGGGGATGCAACATGATAGTAAGTCGGAGGGGGGGGGCAGTGATTGGAGGGAGGAGGAAAAGAGTAGGCGTCGGTTTGCGAATGGGAGATTGGAGGAGGCAACAATGTGCAAAGGGCAAGTCGGAGGAAGCTGCTGCGTACGGAGGGGAAGTCGGAGGAAACAATTGTCGGCAATGGCGATGTAGGAAGAGGGCTTCAGCTTGCGGACTAGAGCGGAGTCGGGGTGGCATCTATGCTTGTGGAAGAGTATGAGCTGAAGGAGGAAGGTATGTTGGGAAAAACATCCTCTTAATTTATCTTACAAATTATGTAAAAGTGATTTCATCATCTAGGATTCATTACCCATGTTGTATAGTGAGGGTAATATAATCATTAGATGTCCTAGGATGTCACATTCTCATTAGAGTGTTAAAGTCCAGTCAAAAGAAGTGCAAAATTCAGTTGAGTTAATTCTGCATCGAAAAGAAGTCGACGCAGCTTTGATTGAAAATCAAAGTAACTTCGAATAGAAGTAAGGATAACTTAGACTGACAGTCGATGCATTATTGAAAGTCGACGCAACATAGAATTGTATTCGATGCAGAAGCCAGAGTCAGTCAAAACATCATTGAAAGTCGACGCAACTTCGAATTATATTCGACGCAGAAGTCAGAGTTTAAAGTCTATGTCTTCATCTCAACGAATGCGTCGATAAGGAATCGACGCAACGTCGATAAGGAATCGACGCAACGTCGATAGCAGAGTTCAACTCAAAGCTGAGGAAGATTTCGAAGCTGCTTCAAGTAGAACTCAGAGGTGCGTCGATAAGAAGGCAAAGTCATTCGACGCAACGTCGAATACATACACAGATTTGGAAAACTTCCTGGAATCGATTCTGATGCTTATTCAGATGATATATTTGGAAGTTATTTGAATTATAACGGGTCGTTCATAAACAAGAAGGAAAAAAGAATTCCAGAGATTGAATAATGATATATTTGGAAGTTATTCAAAAGATTTGACGGGCAGAGAACACTAATAGAAAGAGAGCCATAATATCTCTTGGATATTCCAACTAGAGAAAGATCAGAAGAGGAACGACATTTATCTCCATTCGACAAAAGAATAAGAGATATAAAATTCAAAAGAAAGATTATAATAACTATCATTCTCCTTCTTCTCCAGTTTTCTCTACAACATAACACGACAGATCTCTTTACAGATACAAAAGGCTTCTTCCTCTTCCTCTCTTTTCTGAAAGAAGCATATAGAACATACTGAGATCATCAACTGGATCAGGGCTATCACAATCCTTGCATCTCTTTCAAGCAAATATTCATTCACTGAAGAAAGATCCAGAAAACACTAAGTGTCTATAATCCTTATTGACTGCTGCAGGAGGATTCATTCACAGAAGAACAATCTTCATCATCATCTTCTTCTCTTACTCTATTTTTTATTTCCTATAAAATTGAGTAAAGAGTCCTAAGAATCCCTCTTCGAAGGATTCAGCCTGGTTCAAGATCTTCTTAACAAAATATCTAGACTGGTTCAAGACCTCCTTATCAAAAGATCTAGTTTTGGTTCAAGATCTCCTTATCAAAAGTTCTAATCTTGGTTCTAAGAGTCTCCTTAACAAAAGACTCAGATCCTGGTGCTAAGAGTCTCCTTATCAAAAGACGCAAACACTAAGATAGTGTATTCCTACCAAAGTGGTAGAAGAGTGAAGTACCCATATTTTGGGGAACCATATAGATCTTGTCTCATCTGTGTTGTGCTAATTTTCTGTGTTGTCCCATATTTAATTTTATTACTCTGTGTTTATTTTATTCTGGTTGGAATTCTGAATGCATAGTAGTTAGAACTGTTATTGTTCTGTGCACATTTTATAGAAAAGTTTTTAATCTCTATTCACCCCTCTCTAGAGAATACTCAGGGGAATCACTGTGCACTTTCAAGGTATAAGCCCAAGGTGTCGCACCAAAAATACTCACAAAATCGCACCGGAGGGGACCAGAGGTTTTAGGAAAATGACTCAAAAACTTTGATCCCTCTACAAGGCAGCTTGCACGCATAGATATATGGGAAACAACTATGACATCCAAATCAGACGGTCATAACGCCCGGACCGGTCAGATGCCAAATACAACTCAGAAATAAAAAAAATAAATACATGAAACTGACTTAGAATTTTCATCCAGATGCATCTGTGGACTCGGATCGTTCAAACGGGTAACAAATCACCACCTCATACTGGAATAAATGTTTGTGGGCCTTCAATCTCCATCAACTCCCCAAACTGAAAAAGACTTCTCTCTGGTAAGTGAAGATTGTAATACACTCGACGTAGCCTTGTGGCGAGCTAGGAACCACCGATACGGGTACCGGGTACGATACGTATCCGGCACGACAAAATTTTAAAAACTAGGATACTGGTACGACGGGACATGTTCTATTAAATTATATATATATAATTATATATATTAATTGCAATTCTGTATATTACAGAAATCTGCAACAAGATTTATCTGTAATATACAGAATTTGTTACAAGATTTCTGTATATACAGAAATCTGTGACAAGATTTTCTGTATATACATAAATGAAGGAATTTGTAAATTGATTTCTGTATATACATAAATCTGTCACAAGATTTCTGTATATACAGAAATGAAGTGATTTGTAAATTGATTTCTGTATATACAGAAATCAGCGATAAGATTTCTGTATATATAGAAATCAGTGACAAGATTTCTATATATATAGAAATCTGTCACAAGATTTCTGTGTATACAGAAATGAAGGTGATAGGGAATCAGAACCATGCATTTTATGCGGATTGACGATCGTCACATTATTTGTTCTTTTCATTTTTCGTTTCGAGTTGTATTTTTATGTATTTTTGAGTCGGGATGATCAACCAATCATAGTCGTTCGTTGCCCCCTAGAGTCTATAAATAGAGGGCGAGGGCTCTCATTTTAGGCATTGAAGAATGGAGTATTGAAGCCCATTCTTTGGTCATTCGGTGTCGAAGCCGAGTTCCGGGTGCGAAGCCTTGGAATCCCCACCACCTTGTCGTCCACCACCATCATCCTCCACCACAAGCCGCCGGCAGCCCCCCTCCTCCCCAAACAACCATCTCCTCCCTCCTCCCAAAACAGCCATCTCCTCCCTCCTCCCAAAACAGCCAGCAAACCCCTCTCCCAAAACCCCTTGGCCGGCCCCTCCCAAATCTGCTCTCCAACATATCTCCCCTCCAACATATCTCCCCTCCAACATCTCCCCTCAAACAGCCGACTACCACCACATCTCCCCTCCAACAGCCGGCCAACCTCATATCTACCCTCCAACAACCAACCTTCACAATATCCCTCCACCACCACCTTCATTCCCCCACAAAAATAGCCATCTTTACTCACAAACCCCATCTCCGGCGATCACCGGAATACGTCTCCGGTCACCTCCGGTGATCCTCCTACATCTCCCATATCGATTTTCCTTCATTTTGTATTTTCCGGCGATCGCCGGAAAATAGCTCCGGCGGCCACCACCACCACCGTTTGCCACCTCCGGTCACCACTACCTCCACCCAGCCGGCAACCACCCCACCACCAATTAACCACCTCCCCCACTACCTCCTAACTACCCACTAACCCACTTCCTCTTATTTAGGAACCACCTCCTAAACTTAAGCCCCACTATCCCTTGTTTTCCCTCACAACCAACACCTTAATCCCCTCTCTCATTCACACGTGGAGCCACTCCCTCAAACCCCCTCAACACCAGCCCACTATATCCCAACTCCCCATATTTTTAGCCAAACTCCCCACCATTAACTGAACCACAACCCTTTTCATATTCCCCCTCCTAATTCTCACGTGAACCCTCATAATTCATTCCCCTCATTGAGTGCCTTTCACCACCTCATCCTGCAGCCAGCCAGCACCCTCCAAACCTCCACCCAGCAACCTACTCTGCTGCACCTTCCCCTCAGTTTTCCCCAACAGCACCCCTCATCATCATCACCCCTTCGTGGAGCGACTTCCAACCTTCACCCAGCAGCCCAAAAGCCCTAGAATTTCTGCCAGGGCACTGTCCAACCACCTGGCAGCCATCCAGAGTGCTGTCCAGACCATCCAGAACAGCAGACTCCTCTTGCTCGCTGCTGAAAACAGCCCCCTATACCTTCCTATTTGCTGTCTTCATTCCTGGACAGCCAAGTGCAGTCAATGCTGGCTGAAATCCAGTCCTGGCAGGCCTCTTAAAGCGCCCCCAACCTTCCCCTCTTTATAGTCTTGGTAATCAAAGTTTATGTGTTGATTTCTTTACCGTTGGGTCTTGTGTTTGTTCTCTACTAGAAGAGATAGTGGTTTTTAAGTTTGCATTCAATTGTTTTAGTCTTTGTAATCTCCTTTTTAAATAGTATTTGATTTTCTGGCACTCTTGCACTTATACAACTTCACGTGTTTTCATATTTGAGAGCTTTAATTATTGTGGCATACGTTTATTTTGATTTATAAAACTAATTATTATTGCAAGTTAAATTCGTCGGATATGTATGGTTGCATGTAGGAGTTCATTCATGTGTTTTTCCATCACATAGGACCGTCCTGCGTCAGAAGGGATTTGTAAATTGAAGGGATTTGTAAAGAAGAACCAATATTCTTACTAGCGGAAAATCCTCCAGCGAAATCAGCGGAAAGAATGCTCCAGCGGTTTCTTCTTACGAGGTGGAAGAATGCTCTATCAGTTTCTTCTTACCAGGAAAAGAATTCTCCAGCGGTTTCTTCTTACTAGCGGAAGAATGCTCCTACGGTTTCTTCTTACCAGTGGAAGAATGCTTCAACGGTTTCTTCTTACCAGCGGAAGAATGTTCCAGCGGAATCAGCGGAAAGAATGCTCCAGCGGAATCAGCGGAAAGAATGCTCCAGCTGTATCAGCTGAAAGAATGCTCCAGCGGAACCAACGGAAGAATACCGGCGGAAGAATTGAACATTCACAGGATTGAAATGTATGAGGTACTCAACTAAATCTAATATCACTTATTCATGCGTGCTGTATGCGTACCCATACCAAAAACACATGCGGTACGGGTACGAGCCTCTTTTTGGCCTATCCACACTTCATAGGCGGCGAGTCACTCAAGCTCCTCTGGGAAAATCCAAGTGTCATCCGAGGTTGGGTGGCCTCTCCAATAGCCAAGATATTTTAGCTTATCTTATCCACGCATGACTATGAAGTCATGGGCAACAATGCGAATTATGCCTCTTACAATCGTTGGTGTCTCTGAATAAGATGTGTCTCCGTCTGACAATTGAACTGGCGGAAATTTCGGCGGCGCGGGGTGACTCTGATGAAGGGATGTGGCTCGGACCGGTAAGATGCCAGATACAACTCAGAAATAAAAAATAAATACATGAAGCAGACTCAGAATGATCGTCCAGATGCATCTAACTGGCATTTTGCTATGGAACTTTTGTGTCGACTTATAAGGGAAACAACTAGGTTTTCGTAATGCGTAGGGCGCAGACAGTACCTGAATGATTAACATAATATGATTTGAGAATGTCTTGCCTTAGATGTTTTCACGCTCGAAGCTAATCATGTCATGTTCCTCGAGTTTCTATTCAAGTGTACTCGAGCCGAAGAACTCGAAAGACTCGAGATGAACCTGAGGGCATCAGAGAAGCGATGTCTGAAAAGAGCGATAATGGTCACAAAGCCCCACCTCACATTGCAGACATAACTCAAGCTATTGCCGAAGCTATCAAGTTGGTCCGTGACACTCCATCGATAGTGCCGCCGGGTGCGCCAACAGTGCCTCCACCAACATCTGTAGTTTCGCCACAACCCCATCAGGTAGATGTTGAGCTGAAGCAATTTTTGGACTTAAAGCCACCTACCTTCCGCGGTGGCCTAACTCCAATAACCGAATATTGGATTTTGCGGATTGAGACTATTTTTGATGTGATGCGTTGTCCGAAAGATCGGAAAGTGGAGTTGGGCGCATATTTTCTTGAGGGAGAAGCCAAAAGATGGTGAAACAATGTGATGCAGGGGAAATTTGCGACAAGAGGTGTGGCGAGTGTTGTATAGAATGAGTTCATTCAAGAGTTTACAAATTGGTTTGTACTAAAGATAGAGAAGAGCCTATTATGCAGAATCTTTGGTAGCAACAGAAGAAGCTCGATGTCTGTGCTTCCAGGAAGGCTTAAGAGACAATATTCACACGTATTTGGTTCCGTTTGACATTATCGAGCATGCGATCTTGGTGGAAAAGGCACGGATGATTGAGTTGGATATCGAGAAGAGTCGAAGAAGAAGAGAAATGTTGAAGAAGGGACCCAAAGAGGGATCCTGTCCAGAAGTGTCGGGTAGAACAGGCGAAGCCTCGCGGAAGAAGAAAAATCAGCCCCAGTTTTCGTCCACTGTCAGTACCAAAGTATCTCAATCGACGTTGAACAAGTGTGACAAATGTGGAAGAATGCATATGGGGGAATACTTTGTTTGTCGCCAACCTGGGCATCAACGAAAAGATTGTCCGAAATTGCAGAAGGAAGGGAGCCTGAAGGGAGCTCCAACCTGTTATGGACCGACTCGGAGGTCGCCGAAAGAGTAGCCGGAGGTGGAGATGACGGAGGCGGAGATACTATGGAGCCTTGACCGCGACTGCCTAAGCGTGGCGTGCTCGAGAGAGAGAGAGAGCTTCCAAGATCTCTTTAGGGTTTGGGAAATAGACTTTATTTCTTGCATACCGATACAAGACCCATTGGGTCCTTTAAATAGGACTTACAATCGACACCAAAAAGGAAATAACACTAAAGGAAATAACGACAAACTTGGACACACGACTAAAAAGGACACGACACAAATCATGCATCATATAAGGACGCCTCTCTTATGACAAGATAAAAGTATATATGGAAATAAATAATAATAATAATAAGACCTATAAATCTCTCCCGCCCTTCAAATTGAGCTTGTCCTCAAGATCGAGGGAGATCAATGGTGTCCGCGTCAGCCGACACCCTCATCATCAGAGTCCTCGACTTCCAGATAGAAAAGTCTTTTGCACCTGTGGCCGCGAGTGTACTGTTCGTCTCAGTTGTAACATAATCCTTGTGCGCGTCGTTTCATCATATCGACCTGAGATAGTCGACGAACTGGTGGGGCTGGATGGTCCTCGGTGCGGTCTTGCTGAATGCTCATGTTGGCGGTTAGATATGCCTCCTGTGCTAGTTGGAGGCGGCGGTCACATAGCCTGGCTAGACTCATAACAGTCACTAAGTCTGGAGGAGCCTCAAATTCGACATCAAGTCGCAGGCGATCGTGAAGTCCGGCGGTGAAGATGCCCACCTGCATCTCCGGGGAAAGCGTGACGTGTGCCAGAAGAAGTTGATACTGGTCCAGATAGTCGTCCACGGATCCTGTCTGGCGTAGTGTTGTGAGGGCACCAAGGGGGTTGCTGCGGATGGGAGGGCCGAAACGCATGCTGCAAAATCATTTGAAGTCGTCCCACGTTAGGCCCGACTGATCAATGAGGAGGCGAGTGGCCCAAAGTAAGGCAGAGTCGAGAAGCTGGAAGGAGGCCAGAGGGAGCCGTTCAACTGTCGGAGTTTGTTGATGGCGGAAGAATTGTTCGCACCTTGTAAGCCAACCCAAGGGATCAGTTTTCCCATCGTATGTGGGGAATTCCAAACGGATATAACGTGGCAGAATAGCCGCTTCAGTGCGAACCAGGGTCTGTGGTGGTGGCTCATGGAGAATGAGCGGCGGTGGCGGAATTTGACTGCTGCTGACGTGATCTGTGGGTGGAGTAGTAACAACGGGAAGGGAGGCGGTCAACTCATTAAGTCTGGCAGTGATAGTGGTCATGTCGTCCCGATGCCGGGTTTCAGTGTCCCGTAAGCATGCTTCCATGGCGGTCATAACAGTCTGCAACACGTCCTGGAGAGCCGCCGTAAAATCTTGTGAGTCTCCCATATTGTGGATGGAGTAAGCAGGGGATAAGGAGCGGGTGACAGGACGACTAGATTGCTCGGAGGCGGCTGTTTGGGAGGTGCCGCGAGATTCACACCGCTTTCCAATGATGGAAAAATTACTACAATAGACGAAATAATGCTCCCAAGGTGGCTTTGGTTGGAATTATGTGGTCCCGCGTGACTGTTGCAGTGGTCAGAAGGAATTAATTCCCTTGAACCAGATGGGCGCGTGATTGGAGCGGCTCAGTTGGAAAGATTAAACGGCGCGCTTCGGATGCGACGGAAGGTCGCAGACGTGCGGGAGAACGTCGATCACCTGGCACAGGGGAACAACGTCAGCGCTGCTGTTGGAATCGTCGAGCGCTGCTGCTGCTGGAATCGCCGCGCGGAACTGGGGACTCGTCGAGCGTTGCTGCTGGAATCGACGCAAGGATCTCGCAAGGCGTTCGATCGGAAATGACAACCCTGGAGTAGACGATCGCCTGGGATCGACGCAAGGATCCGACGGGCTTAGGTCGATTCGATCAAGGAGACGAGGACGTCGCGGGTGTCGATCTATTACGATCTGTGGCTGCGTTGATTTCGTCGGATCGGAACTGTGGCTGCGATCTGTAGCTGACGCAGAAAAGTGCGCTTGGATCGCCGCTCGAACGGGGTGTGACCGACGACAATGAAAATGTGATGTCGTAGGGCTAGCAGAGTTGTAGATCGCTGAGGATGTCGGTTTGTGAGGAGGGGAGGAGTGACCTCTGATACCAAGTTGTTATGGACCGACTCGGGGGTCGCCGGAAGAGTAGCCAGAGGTGGAGATGACGGAGGCGAAGATACTACGGAGCCTTGACCGCGGCTGCCTAAGCGGGGCGTGCTCGAGAGAGAGAGAGCTTCCAAGATCTCTCTAGGGTTTGGGAAATAGACTTTATTTCTTGCATACCGATACAAGACTCATTGGGTCCTTTAAATAGGACTTACAATCGACACCAAAAAGGAAATAACACTAAAGGAAATAATGACAAACTTGGACACACGACTAAAAAGGACACGACACAAATCATGCGTCATATAAGGACGCCTCTCTTATGACAAAATAAAAGCATATATGGAAATAAATAATAATAATAATAATAATAATAATAAGACCTATAACACAACCTTGCCCACGTAAAGGTCTATCAAATTGGAACTTCTAAGGATGTGGAGTCTATTGCATCTGCACCAGCTGGAGTAAGAGAAGAGAGGTTGATTCAACCCCGAGCTTTCAAATTGGGGTAGCAAGAAGCGAAAGCCGATGATACTGTTGTCACAGGTATGTTTAATGTGTATGATCAATTATTAAAAGTTTTGTTTGATACCAGCGCCAGTCACTCCTTCATATCAACATATATACTTGACTTTGTACAAATACATCCATATCAAGCTACAGAATCATTAAATGTTATTATGCCAAATAACATGGTATTTACCACGCAACTGCGAGCCTTAGTACCGTTGTCTTTTAATGACAAGTGGATAGATGTAGATGTAATAGTTTTGCCACCGGTAGAGTACAGTCTTATTCTAGGTATTGACTGACTTTATAGACAAGAAGCAGTAATACATTGCAAAACAAAAGAAGTTGCTTTCAAGTGCCCGGACAGGTGTTTGTTTATTTTCAATGGTCCGAGAGAAGTATCAAAAATAATGATTTTGGCTGTGAAGGCATGCAAAAAGTTAAGGAAAGACTGCGACCGCCATCTTAGTGATGAATAAAGGAACAAAAGAAGAAAAGAGAAATTATGATTTTGTCAGTAGTGCGGGAATTATGTGTTCCCAGAAGATTTGCCCGATGTACCTCCAGTTAGAGAAGTTGAGTTTGAAATCAAGTTGATTGAAGGAGCTGCTTTAGTTGCCAAGGCACCTTATCTTATAACGTCTTAAGAATTGGCGGAATTAAATGTGTAATTACAAGAGTTTCTTGATAAAATTTTCATCTGACCCAGCACTTCACCTTGACGAGCTCCAATTCTGTTTGTTAAAAAGAAAGACGGATCTCTTCGTCCATGTGTTGATTATCGGGAATTGAACAAGCTTACAATAAGAAACACATATTCGTTGCCTCGCATTGACAATTTATTTGACCAGCTTATGGGTGCGCAAGTATTCTCTAAGGTCGATCTTCGATCAGGGTATCACCAACTGCGAATTAAAGAAGATATTTTCAAGTCAACATATAGTACCAGATATGAGCATTTCCATTTGTTGTAATGTTTTTGGTCTAACAAATGCTTCGACAACTTTTATGGACTTGATGAATCGAGTATTCAAAGCCTTCCTCGATCAATTCGTGATTTTATTCATTGATGATATTCTGTTATATTCAAAATCGGAGGAAGAGCATACTTGGCACTTACGACTAGCCTTACAGACATTAAGGGCACGTTTGTTTCCACTGATGGGCTCTAGTGTGACGTGTCCGTTTTCGGTACGTATACGTACATATCCTAGGTGCGTATATATAAGCCTTTTATCGCGTGTGACAGATTAAGAACTCGGTTCAGATTAAGAACTCCGTTTAGATTAAGAACTCCGTTCAGCTTGATACCGCCGTTTGGGGGGGTTGATTTGAAAAAGCATCGTTTTTAAAATAAGCCAGGTCTAGGTCAAAATCCAGACGGAGGGTAGAGCTCCGGTTGAAACGGCATGGCTGCGTCTCGCTGATCGCGCTGATCCCGCTGATCCCATCTACCTCTCGAGCTCCTTCTCGTTGCTCGCCCTGATCCCATCTGCCTCGCGATCTCCTTCTCGCTGCTCGCCCGGATCCCGTCTGCCTCTCGTTCTCCTTCTCGTTACTCGCCCAACCCGCTAGAGAAGGATCTCTGCTTTTCGGCTCCAAGAAAAGGCTTTCTGGTCTGCGTCGTAAATTTTTCTTAGGAGGAAGAAGAGGTGGGTGCTTTTCGACAGACCTCGCAGAGGAGTCGCCCCTAGTCTGGATGGAGAAGATAGTAAACAGCAAGAAGACAGAGGATGGAGAAGAAAGTAAACATGCTATTAATCATATGTTCTTGAAGCTACAATTTTATTTATTTTGTTCCTTATATGTTGAAGAAACTAATCCTAAGCAAATGATTCTCTGAGATTATAGGATGGATTTGTTTTATATTGTTTTCAGGCTTCCTGTTCAAAATTTTGCATATATTAACAATGGCAGTGAGGATGGATTTATTGTTCAAAATTTTGCATATATTAACAATGGCAGTGAGGATGGATTTATTGTACTTTTTTGTGTATTTGTTTTCATGTCTGCAAAATTGGTAGGAAACGATGGTTGGGAATGCTTGCTATTCAGATTTTCTCCCATGTGTAGTATACATTGTTTTCAGGCTTCCTGTTGTATTTGATGAGTATATGACTCATTATGAAAACAATAGAGACCCTAATTTTGAATATTGGAGTGATGACTCTAAAGAGATAATCCTAAATGCCTGGCTATGCCATGGCCAAATAAGCAAAGACATTAATAAGTTATATCCATCTGAGGAATGGATAAAGCATTTAGAGAGGAACATAAAAAGAGAACGTATTCAAAGCAAACCATGTAAGAAAAGATAACCCAAGAAGGATGCCATCTAAATACATCCCAAAGTCATTCATGTATTTTAAAAGGTAAGAGAACAAGAGGAAGATAGCTGAGATTGAAGCAGCAAATGCTGAAAAGGACACAGCCATAAATCTGCCTGAAGACATGGCTGTACCTGCTGAAGATAAGGAGCCTCCAGTCCAAGAAGAAATGGTTGCTGAAAACATGGATGCTGCAGCAGACCAACTGGCCTCAGCTAAAGGAAAAGAATCAGCTGCTGTTTTTCCTGAATGTTCTTCTAATAAGAAAAAAAAACTTTGAATGACTATTGAAACAGTTTATGTATTCAATTAATATTGAACTATAATGACTTATGATTATATGAATGCAAACTGAGCTTTGAATTGCTATTCCATCTGGATTGAAATTGATGGATTGTTAATCAACTTTGTGTTCGACGAACTCCAGGCAGATAATCATATAATCTAAAATTTGTGTTCCAACATTTTGTTTGAGAGTTGAATCTAAGCATTTTGATTTTAGAAGCACATAAATGTTTAACGCTGTTGTATATTCTGCTATAATTGGTCCAAATTACAAATGCTTTATATGCATTATCATAAATGATTGTCGGCGACGAAATAGGAGCGCATTGAACACGGGCGAAGCCGACGATAAAGTACCTGACAAACATCACATGAGTGGAGGATAAGGTATGTAGGTCATTTGATGTATGTTCCACTAATGTGCAAGCATAGAAATTGGTTTCATGTGTTTTTTTTCTATGCATGAATTTGGTGACATATTTACTTAGCTCTGTGTAGCATAAAATTTTCATAGGTATATACTTCTGCATAGATATTTTAATCTTATTTGAAGAACAACAAAGAAAAATGGCAGCAGATAGATGTTAGCTTCTTCTTCTTTGTGATTATCTTCTCCCTATCATATGATTAGGGGTGGATCTCTAGAAAGAACTTTTATAGAAACAACATATCAAAGAACCGATCAAACCTCCATTTTCTCTCATTTTTAGTGGTCATTTTATGCTGAAACATGGATTCATTTCTCACAAGTTAACTCCTGTGAGGGAAATTAGTTATGGATTGTTATTCACATGATTTCATGTCCATAACTTTTGAGTTTGACTTTAATTTCTATATATATGGGTTGGGGAGAACATATTGGTCTCCTTATGGTGTTGTGTTGGGTTGATGTTTATTATATTTGTATGCTCTTTATTGAAATAATTTTGAGAGAGAAGAATATTATTGTCATCCTTCAAGTATTAATGCTAAACCAATACGATATTCAGATGTCAAGCATTAATGTTCATTTCAATCTTTCAATTGAAAACTGGATCTCCAATGTATGCCCCCCACGACAAATGTCGCCCCCTACGATAAACGTCGCCCCCACGACAAACATCGCCGCCCACGAGCAACATTGCCCCCAACGACAAATGTCGCCACAAGCGATAAATGTCGCCGCTGACGACAAATGTCGGTGCCAACGACATTTGTCGCCCCCCACGATATTTGTCGCCCCCACGACAAATGTCACTTTGGATAGGGGCGGAGCCCCGTGCCTGTCACTCGTATATATATGTATATATATGTATATATATGTATATATATGTATATATATATATATCTATATATATACATATATATATACATATACATATATATATACATATATACATATATACATATATATACATATATATACATACTAGCATCTTCGAACGGGCTTCGCCCGTTCTCGATGCGTCGCTGCGGGCTTCGCCCGCTTGGCAACCTAGCGGGCTTCGCCCGCCCCCTCATCTTTGAACGGGCTTCGCCCGTTCTCGTTGCGTCACTCTGGGTTTCGCCTGTTCTCGATGCGTCACTCCGGGCTTCGCCCGTAACCAAGCGGGCTTCGCCCGTAACCAAGTGGGCTTCGCCCACTCGATAACCAAGCGGGCTTCGCCCCCCCGGATTAGCATAGATTACATTTGAACTGTTGGTTTAGTCACTGTGTTAAGGTTTCTTGGTCGAATGACATTCATCAGTTTACTTGAAAGCTAAGGAAGAAATTACATGTGAGAAAGCAAAAATAGAAGAGGCATTCATCATTTGAACTGTTAGTTGAGAAATAATTTGAACTGGCATTCATCATTTGAACTGTTGGTTGAGGCAACAACAGCTGAGAAAGCAAAAATAGAAGAGGGGAAATAAAACCTGGAAGCTAAAAGTGCATAGGAGGAGCCTTTACCAATGTATAGCAGGGTCTCACAATTTTCTAATGCAATAATAATTATAATCCAAAATCACTCATAAATAATCCAAAATCACTCATAAATAATCCAAAATCACCCATAATAATCTAATCAAGAGTTTCTTGCAAGGATGTAAAGCTGAAATGAAGCTTACATATTTTCTAAGTGCAGAATTAAAATTTGTTTGGCATGTAAAAATCTTTCATAGCTTAAAACATGCAGTTTGGCTGTAAAGAAATTTAACCACCAATTAAAATATTAGTCGCTGTGTCATGAAAAGTTGTTCTTGACTTTCATAATAAACAATTACCTCCTTAGAGAACATGATTCGCCGCTGCTTTGTCATGACCTCCAGTGCTCCATTGTGAGCCAAAAGCTGATGCAATAAAACAAATAAGTGAAGTGGAAATACTACCTATATTAGTAGATTGAACATTATGAGATTGCTTTATTTATTACCTGATATGATGTAACATAAGACTCAAATTTCACTTGATGAGCGTATATCCAACATATCACCTCATCCAGGAAGCTGGGGAAGAAGACTTCAAAAGCAAATGTGTTTTGCAGTCAGATAAATAGTAGTTGCTGTGTTCATGGAAATAGAGAGGGCACATCAAAATGGAATCTTCAGGATGGGAATCAATGGCATATGATAGGAATAACTGAATTAAGTGTTTCAATGGTAAGAGTATGTACAACCATCTAAAATTTGATTGAATAAATTTATAGATGCAATAGATCTAATGGTAAGAGTATGTACTAACCATTATAGGAATATGACCATGAGAAAAATCATAATTAAGATCTCTAAATGCCTTGGCGCTGCCTCCTTAGAGAACATGATTTGCCGCTGCTTTGTCATGACCTCCAGTGCTCCATTGTGAGCCAAAAGCTGATGCAATAAAACAAAGGTGATCTCTAAATGCCTTGGCGCTGTCTCCTTCAAAGTGATGTGGATGGAAGAATAATTTCAACCAAATCTTTTACTCACTATCACCATGAAATTTCAAGAATAATTTAGAATTTTTTTGACAATGGGGTGAGAGCTAACAAAGGTGAATAATATTTTCAACAGATCGTGGAAAAACTTAAGAGCACGGTGATCTCCACTAAATCATGGAAGAAGTGTTTTAAACGAAAGTTGTAATAGTGCAAAGCTTTAAAAATCCCACAAACATTGCTCTAACTTCAGATTTACTTTAATAGGTACACTACACTTGCCAGTTATCCTAAATATTCAATATCTAGGTAGAAGTCATTGGTCCACATCAGAAAAAAAGGACATGAATGGATGATATTCAATATGATTTGCACAACATAGGCTTACAACAACAGCTTATACCTTAAGGATTTGCATGTAATGAAAAAATATATTTCATGAAGTTGGCTCCAAATAATTAGAATAAGACAATTGCGGACAATGAAAAACTAATATGAAAAATATTGCTATACCTCAAGGACAATGAAAATTTTTCTTGTCAATGCATTTCTTGCACACGTCCCAGTGAGTTTTTAGCTGTTCTTTTGGCAGTTAGCTTTGCAAAGGTTGTATGTGTATTCACATTTTAGCAATAGCTTTCACGATTCTGTAAATTTTAGGACAGAAATTTATTCAGTTGGTTTACTTAATCCAGGTGAGCAGAGGATTAGCTGAAGGATTTGTAGGCTGCTTGAGGATGTAAGATATACCTGCTTAACATTGACATTAAATTTGTTGATGTTTTTGTTGGAGAAGTCGTAACATCCTTATTGATGTAATATAGGAAAAAAATTGTATATATTCAGACCTCACCTATTAGCTTCACCCCACTTGATCAAACAAAATCAGAGCATCTGTTTAATTGTTATAAAAATAAAAATTACAAAGTATTAAAATGAAGAATTAAATTCTCAAATCAAGAATAAATATTAAAAGGATATAATAATAAA
Source organism: Dactylorhiza incarnata (assembly GCA_033032865.1). NCBI lineage: Eukaryota > Viridiplantae > Streptophyta > Magnoliopsida > Asparagales > Orchidaceae > Dactylorhiza > Dactylorhiza incarnata. The sequence continues at coordinate 4,043,387 of JAWHQI010000067.1, forward strand.
ATAAAATAAAACTGCACACATCAAGAATTTGTAGTTAATATAATTTGTTCTTATAAAATATCAATCTGAAGTAAAAGCTAAATAATTAGGTTCCTTCAATGGCAATCTTCTATCAACAGCTAAAGTACAATGGAATAAGGTTGATGGTTTATTTACCTTCTATTGATCCAATCTTTTGACCCAACATCATGCCCAACATAACTCAAACATAACTATGAGCGACAAAGATGACGATCATGGTGGATCTAAGAAGCATATGGTTGTTTCGTTTCCTCAAAATAACTGTGAGCGGCATATCGAACCTATAGAATGCACAAAACTATAACGATTTGATCATAAAATATGGGCTAACATCATAATCTAAACTTCACACCAAAATTCAATATGTGGATTTATGAATGAATCAATATAAGTCTTTCTTAGAAATCACCCCAACTAAATCACTTGTTCTCATATGCCCTTTATGTAAACAGATACCCGAATCATATACCTTTTATGTAAACAGATACCCCAAAAAATAAAAAACACTCTTGATGGTCATACTGCTGAATAGGTCTGACTACCAGTTTTCAGCATCAAAATGTACAGAAATCTGCACTAAATTATATTGATTTTAGCATCGAAATGTGCAGAAATCTGCACTTATTTTAGGACAGAATTAAAAATGTTTAGCTCACAATATAGCAGTGCTTCATATGATTTTAGGACTGAAATAAAAACTGAAGCATATGTAGTGCAGAAATCCTTAGCTCAGCATATGATCGTGCTTTATAGTATGTCAGAAATCTTTAGCTCACAATATGAAGCATTAAGAGATTAAATATCAGTGCTAAGTGAAGCCAGATGTACCTATTCTCAGCAATGAAGTAAAATAATTGAAGGAGAGTACCTTTATCGATGATCGGGGACATTGTAGTGGAGATGGCGTGGAAGTGAGTGACCTGAAGCGGAGAAGAGGTGAAGAGGAAGCAGACGAAGAGGTGGAGTTGGAAGTGGAGTCCGATGTTGAAGATTCCTGGAGAGGTGGAGCAGTCGAAGAGGGGAGCGATCAGGAGAGGTGAAGAGGCGGAAGAAGGAGGACAGGGGAGCTTAGGGCAGAAGGAGCTTGCGGGAGAGAGCTTTTGAGCTTTTCGTGGTTTCACAAATCCGACGGCAGCCGTCGAAGATGTCGGCGACGATCCGCCGGGAGCAGAGGAAGATGGGAGGGATAGGTCGTCGGGAGTGATCGGGGGAGGTGAGGAATAAAAAGCGTACGCCGTCGAAGATGGTGAAGAGGCAGCAGTCGAAGATGTGGGCGACGATCCGCCGGGAGCAGCAGAAGATGGGAGGAATAGGTCGTCGGGAGCGATCGGGGGAGGTGAGGAATAAAAAGCGTGCGGTGCGTGTGTTTTTTAAGCGGAATGTTTGAGGCGCAGAAGAAATCAGGGTTTCCCAGTAATCATACGGCTGATATTGCCTCTAACAATTTTATCCAACGGCTCAGATCCGAAATATGGTGTGCTTGGCAAGATATGTTTATTGACTTATATAATAAAGATATATACATATATCTATATCTATACTATTCTAAAAAGAAGTATGGATGGCTTTTTAAAGCCATGAATTTAAAATCCATTGAATTAATCTTGGCCTTTCATTCATACCTCCTGATATGATCAATGGTTTTTATTTAATCTGCGCTCCCTCACGCCATTTTAACTCCACGCCCTCGCAAACCTCTCCTCCCCGTGCTTTCGCAAAGAGCAGCTCCTCCTCTGCGCGCACCTTAAGCGCGACTCCTATTGATCTCCACCTGCCAGCAGGATTTCGTCACTCGCCGCCTCTTCCCGCCGCAGCAAGCTTTCGCTACCTCCAATCAAAGTTGGATGGCCATCCAGACGCCGTATCCCAATCTCATTCCACTCCAGTCCCGCGGCTAGGGTATTTTCGTGCAAATCACGATTTCTCTTCAGAAGCTCCCGCTGCCGCTCTCGCCCTCATCCGAATACTTGGCCAAGCCCTCGCAAGAATCTCTCGCCATTGTTGCCGTCTCGCTCTAAACCATCCTAGACCAATCCCTCGCCTGCCGCTGCCTACGTCGACATGGTCCGCCACATTCAGGATCTTCGTTCTTTTAAGAACCTTCCACGACAACGCTCGGCTAGAGCTTCGACGACTCCTCAGCGGTTCCCATAACTTCCTGACGAACGGTGTTAATCGTGTTCCCTCTCCACTGTTTCTATAGATCTCCTTCAAGCCATCAGTTGCAGGGAAAAATCAAGAAGGTAAAACCAAAGATCTGAGTTTCCTCTTGCATCTTTGATCTTCAATGCATCCAAAAAGCAATAAATTTGCAGGTATTCTCACCATTGTGATCGATTATACTGAAGGGATCATCTCCAACCAATCTACGTGGCTTCTAATCTGGAAATCTCCATTTTGCTCAGGTTTTCTAGGAACTATAACCCTATGTTTTGTTTCTTTGAATACCCTTTTGATTTCCTATGGAAATCTCCATTTTGCCCAGGTTTTCTAGCAACTATTGTAAGATCTCTTTTCTCAAGACCCGTTCGGGTACATGAAAACTCGAACCTCTCCCGTATCGCGCGGTCATGGTAGATCTTCGCCCAGAATCGCTGCCTTGCGGTGTCACTAACACTCGGGTTAGCCAACACAACTCAACACCGCTTCTGCCGGCTATACAATCATAAGTAAGAAAATGCCAAAAGTAAGTACAGAAGTAAAGGCATGTTCACAAGTCACAACATCATATAAATATATAATGAAACAGAAATGTCCAAAAAGAGACAGTACAAGCAAAAAGGGCTTAAGCCCGATACATATCCAAAATGAGCACTCTCTCTCTCTACTATATGCGGAAACTACAAACTCTCAAAGCTGAAATCTAACTATCTAGTCATCAACCTGTGGTGTCGTGGTAGTGCACTGCATCCGTTGCTCAGGTCCTGCCATCTCGTCCAGCTGCGCGCGGGACAACTCCATCTCCACGTCTCCTGTTACGGCCACATCCGACCGTTAGTCATAAAGACTAAGTCGTTTTGTCCCCACCCCCCTCCACGACTCCTAGGTACCGAGCGGGAGGAAGAAGCGGAGGACAACAAAGGGGTAAACAAAGAAAGAGGTGACATGACACTAATCTAGCAAGTATAGGTAAAGCAGTAAAACTAGCTAGCAGAATAATGCAAATAAATGACAGTAAAGTAGAGCATGAGGTAAAGCGGTAATAGAAAGAAAAATGCGGTGCAGTAAGTAAAACTAATCTACCATCACAGATTCGTACGTTAACTTATATGAACGCCCATACGACATATAAGTTAAGATGTCCAGGTAACCCATCATATAAAAGAGCCCATACTAATTTATATGATGGGGGTATGCTAATGTGTATGTTATGTTATGCTATGCTTATGATTTAATGTGTTTATGCAATGTGACTCACCCACACGACTCTATGCGCACAGACCTTTATAGTTCCCAATATGTTAGAAAGGAAGCCAACCTTTCGGGTACCGACCGTCGTGGCTCACGGTGGCAGTGGATCAGACACTCCACATCCTAGGCGGGTATGCTCACTACCAAGCCTAGACCTCATGTATGCCTCAACGCTAAGAACACAACATCGGAGCTCCTGCGTACTCTTGCTGGAATCCACCAGACTTTAAGGTCGGGGTGGGTTATTAGGGATTGTCCTCCAGACCGCGGTACTCAAACTACCGGCCCTCTAAACCTCAACCTCACTTGAGTCAACGTACTACCGTCGGTGACACGACCAGCCTAGTACCGAAGACTCGCCACTAATTGCATAAGTAACAGGTGTTATCAAGTCCACCCGAGCTTCCAGCTCAGGGATTTACACACAAGTTGCTCCAACCCATCTCCATCCCGAAGGAGATCCATACTAGTTTGCTGACCTAATTAGGCTACTCTTGCCTACAATTTAGTTAGTGTTAGATTTAGGGTGAATCTTGGACTTCCCGCTGTATACCCCGTAAAGGGGCCCCCAACGGTACTAAGGATTCAATGGGCTCAACCCCACCATCCTCCTTCTCAAGACAATTACTTTAGTTGGTGATTAACCTTTAGTTCACCCCTCTTTATTTCATATAATTAAAGTGACTTAGCTCAACACCCGTCCCACCCAATTGGGTTGGACGTGCCTCCACACCTCACACACCATCCCTAGCACAATCTCACTGCTAACCCTAGGTTTGACCCTCCTTGAATCATTGCGAGCTATAACTCAAATACTGAATGGTTATAACTTCTAAACACTACTTAGGGGTCTGAATTGTCTAAAATTCAAAATTCTGTTTTTACTAATCGCAGACCACTAAGTTGAACTAACCTCAAACCTCATAAGAGAATCCTTCTAAAAACTCATCACCAAGGTCTGGTATAATTATCCTAGGCTCCCACTGACCTTAATAAGGTATGCTCCAATTTCCATAATTTTCCATATTAATTTGGCATTTATTATTATTTAAAGTAGTTAAGGCCTTAAGTCAAATTACACATGATCTATCCTCAAAATGCTTCTACATGCTACATGAAACTTATCAGTAAGGTAATGTTACATATCAAGGTGGTTTATTGAGTTTCAAGACCCTAGGATGTCATGTGGCCTACTAAATCATCATAGTTGTATAATTACCAAAATGTCACTATAATTAGGAAAAATAGTATTTCACATCTGAAAATTCTACAAAATTACCAAGTGTCCAAATGGTGATCTAGAGTCCTCTGCCAAATGATTGTATCATTATCATATGATTTGACTAATTAAAATGATTTAACATCCAAGTGTAGTAATTACCAATTTCTACATGATGTACATAAAATACAAATCCACAGACTTCCAAATATTTATCATGGACATGTATCAACATAAAATGACAGATAACCAAGTTTCATAATTTTGCCCAATGATTTGACATTTTAAAATGATTTAACATCCAAGGGTTGTAAATACCAATTTCTACATGATGTACATAAAATACAAATCCACAGGCTTCCAAATAATTATCATGGGCATGTATCAACATAAAATGACAGATAAAGAAGTTTCATAATTTTGCCCAATGATTTGACATTTTAAAATGATTTAACATCCAAGGGTTGTAAATACCAATTTCTACATGATGTACATGAAATACAAATCTACAAGCTTCCAAATAATTATCATGTGTATATATTAACATAAAATGACAGATAACCAAGTTTCATAATTTTACTCAATGATTTGACATATTGACTGACCTAGTGTAGGACCAGTCCTAGTAAAACAGCTCCCTAGGGAGCTGTGGGTCACCAAATGACTTGAACTCAAGCCCTAATGAAAGTCAAGACCAAGGCCTACAACTTTCATGTTGGGCACTTTTTCTAATTCAGTCATTAAGTGGCTCTAATAATTTAATCAAGTGAGGTGACACTAAGGGGCTAATGTGAATAATTAAATATAAGAGATATATAAGATCTGCACGGATCTTAAAGCATATCCGACCCTCCCCCTTCATCTTCTTCCTCCAGCCAATGGTTGAGATCAGCCAGAGCTGGGCAACCTTGCTCTCCTATTTCCCATCCATCAATGCCCCTCCCCGGCCTACCACCACCACCAACACCTTCGTGGTGGTCGGGGCTATGGATTCCCGGCGACATGGCGGCCGGAGGTGGTGTCTTTCGGCGATCCTAGCATGGTTGAAAATCACCTTTTTCCATGGTTTTGAGGCTTTGGATTCGGCTCAATTGAGACCTATCCTTCAAATTAAAGAGATAGGAAGCTAGCATAGAGGGAGAGGAGGAGAAACGAACCTTAAAGGGGGCTTGGCGGCGGCGGCGGCGGCGTTGGCCATGGAAGCGCTCCTCTCTGGCGACCTTGCCCATTTCCTTCATTCTCTACGAAAAGCTTCGATCCAATGGTCGATTTCGACTGCTTGCCAGCTTCTGAAGCTAAAGAGGTGGTCAAATGGGAGTGGGGAGGAGAGTATAAGGGAGTTTGAACTAAGAGGCCCACGTTTTTGGTATTTTGGCCAACTAATCAGTTGCACAGCTGCCCTTCTGCCCTAATCTCAGGTGCCCAGCAATCACCCAAGGCCCTAGGCTGATTGAGTTGGAGTGTGTGTGTGTGGGGGGGGGGGGGGGGGGGGGGGGGGGGGGGCAAAGCTTTATCAATCCTCTTTTTGTCCCCCCTCTCTCTCTCCTCCTTTGCTTTTTAATGAATCATGCACACATGTGACATTTGCCCTTCTTAACCAAGTGTCATAGGGTATTAATTTGATAAAGATATTTGGTGGGGTCACTTGCTTGGGGCTTGGTTCAAGTGTATGAGGGCCAAGTCACTTATTTTGGGCTATGTTGACCATGATTGACCTAGAGTTGACTTTGGTCAATTTCATGCAATTGGGTCTCACCCGAGTGCAATTACCACGCTATTGGTCTTCCTTAGTGGTTAGGGTGGTATGAGGGAGGTCAATTTGGTGAATTGAGGATCAATTGTCCTAAGGGAGTGACATTGGACTATGTTGGTTTTTGTGCCCTTGGTGTGCACTTAGCACACTCCACTTGGACCAAGGGCCTTAATGGCCACTCTGCACATCACCCATGCCCTAATACCAATTAGGGGTTTAGAAGGATTGGGGATGTTACAAATCCCAATAAACAAAAGAAGTATTTCGTCCTCGAAATTTAGGTTCGGGTCTACGGGTTGCAAGTACTTATAAGAATAAAGGATTTCAAAGGCGTTTAATTTGTACCTGAGGTGATGAGTTCCGGGAAACGTTGTTGCATGAAGTCCAAGGGCACCTAGCCGTGCTCCTCTTGCCCATGATTGAACTATAATAATCGGACATCAGAATCTCCTTCCACGGAAGAACTCGGACCTCTACTAAACGAGAACTCAAACTGGAGCAACAGTCTTTACTAAGATTTCTCATTGCACTTCTACTATTCCTTTCTAAGATTGTCGGCAATATTCCTACCAGGGGTTAATTGAAGGTTTATCCCGCCGCTCAGACCATCGTGCCATTAATCACAATGCGGGTTCTACTTGCTCCATCCTGGTAATAAATAGGAAAAAGACACTTCAAAAATCAAAACAAGCTAACTAGGTGTGGGTGTTATCAAAATTGTTACACCCCCTGGAGGAGGATCTATCTGTAATACATAAGATCCTACAGAGCTAATTTATATTATCAAGCCGCGCTAGATGGCACCGAAATCCTTCGAGTTCAACTTAACTTCATAAGGTTATACTCACGAACCAAGTTTACATAATACTCTGCTCATAGACCGATTAGCCAGGACGTGATCATTTAGCCAACCGTCATTGTCTATTCTGATTCTTCGCTATACAATTCCCTTACGCGTAGGTCTTCAACACCACCTACACCAAGAGACCTTATCCCTTAACATATGAGGTCTCTGCTGATAAACCGTTTCCGACTCCGTGGATACAAGGTCAGGTTTATCAGCTACAAAATAATAACCTAAACCTTGCTTACAATTGGACCAGAGTCTCTTATGACCTACGAATGTTACATGAGGTTAACGCTTCCTCACGTTAAATAAAAGTAAATATCCTCCATGCTTTTCTTTGAGGAACATGACGTCTGCTGTTTAAAACTGATGTTCGTGAAATGACTCTCATCTACTTTCCATATCCATTTGGTTCATAACTCACGAGGGTAAAACCTTTTTTATCATGACATGCTTTGACACAATTTGATTTCAACATGAAGGGTGTCTCATTAAAACCCATTAATCTTCGAGAAGTTTCACCATTTATATCTGGAAATCAAACCTGTCTCCCTTATTCTTGAATCTTCATAAATGCGATTATAATTTTTGGAGAAATTGCAAGTTCTGTTTCTTAAGATCGGAGGATTGTAAGCAAATTATATATCTTCAATATATCATTCGTCAAATTTCACTTTAGATTTCCAATATCGAGTGGGCTAAACTTCCAAAGTCAAGTGGTCTCATCTCACTTAAGCTATAAACTATGAATTAAAGGATTCATCATAACGACCCTTCTCTTAGTTGTGTCGTCCAAAAATTACGTCGATAAATATCATCAGGTAATATTAATAATTTCAAGCGGGAGTTGGTAGTAACAACAACAAATCATTTGTTTTTAACTCTCAAAACCTCAACATTTTAGTACATGATGGTCATTGTCATTTTTCCCGAGATCCAAACATGGTAAGATTCTCCACCTTAGCCCTAAATAGTTTATATCATCATATTACAAGATTCAAAGAGTCACCTTCCTAAGCTCTCTGGTTATGCATAAACCAACTCTAAGAGAAAAAGATCTTAACTAAATTTACACCAAGGAGAGGGCTTGAATTTTAATTAACAAAAATACTATCTGAAAACTACCCTTGAAAGCCCTGGAGTGTAAGAAACTCTAGTTGTAGTTTTTACTTGCGAAAACTTGATTCCAATCTTCAAAATTTCACAATGTGACACATTTATCCCAAGCTACTAAACCTGACATTCTTCTTGTTTTCAGTACTTGACTAAATCGAGACATTTGTTCGGACGTCAATGTTTATTAATTGTTCCGATAACTCTACAAATCGATGTCTCGGGGTTAAGGAGGTGTATTTACAACAATACACTTGTAAGTTTGTTACGATAAACTGATTATTTCTTATGGTCATGAGAACTTATAGCCCAGTCTTACTTCTATCCATTCTAAATCTTACTTGGTCTTGAACTGAATTTGTCGTTTATGGCGTTTTTCCCTTGTGACCGGTAAGAGCTTGATGACCAAACGTCCTTATAAACGACAAAACAACATTGCTTGGATCAAGAAGTTAGAGAAATTCCCTAACTTCTTAACCCGACCTTCTTGATTCTGAGAGTCTTATGCCCATACACTGGACAACCCTTTACGCATAACCAAATGATTAACAAGTTAATCACTTTTGTCGACTTAGATTCAGCCTTGGAGTAATAAAATGAGTACACGCTCACTCTTGAAGTGTACCATTCACTTATCTTGCCAGTAAAACTATAGCGGTCACCACTTGGTATAAACAAACCCTGCTATTTAAGGTGAAGTAATTCTCTAAGGGTCTCAAACTTCTAAGGAGGGTTGGTCCACAAACAAAAGTGTATGAATAAGATCTCGCCAATACCCGAGTATCATTGAATACTCCAAACCTCGAGATTACTACGTAAATGCCACAACATTTTCTAAATAAAGTCTAGGTGGCAATCCAAGTCGGTATTTTATTGGCCCAATAAACAAAAGGATAAGCCCCTACCGATTTGGGCTAAGTCTCTTCAATACTTCTACGGTATATTCATCTTACATACGTACATAAACTTTAGGGCATATATTCTTTGACTTGGTGTTCCACCCTGAGACATATTGTTATGATAAGACTTAGGCTCCCAATGTTATAAGTTATGCTACCTTTTCTGAGTTCCCTATATGATTAACTAGGAAAGGGGGCCTTTTCAAAAAAAATTCAAATTCCAATTCGACCTCTGGTATTTTATGGTGGTTGCCTCAACGTACTGTAAAGGGGAGTAACAAGTTATGGTAAGGTAGTTATGCCTATGGGTCTTCTATTACTCTAAAAGAAGACTATAGACACCCGATCTCCTCAAGATGGTCCTACCACTTGGTAGTAAAGCGTAATCTTTAGCGTGAAAGTCTCAACGTCTAGACTTATACTAACTTCTTCCCTTAGTTACGTTGGGTATCCTTAACCTTCAACCAAATCTAGACCCAAGGTCGCTCTTTAGACTAGGATGCGTCACTAAATTGTCTAAGTAAGTCAAAATTTGACCTAACTTGTTGCTTAGTGGACTGTTTTATGTGATTTCATACATGGGCACATCATAGCTTCCGCTGCATAGTTTGTCGGCAAACTACACTCGAGCGGGGTGACCCAGTATGTTGTGGACTGTTCTCTTATGATCGTTCGTTAAGTGATACCATTTGTAAGATCTCTTTTCTCAAGACCCGTTCGGGTACATGAAAACTCAAACCTCTCCCGTATCGCACGGTCAAGGTGGATCTTCGCCCAGAATCGCTGCCGTGCGGTGTCACCAACACTCGAGTTAGCCAACACCACTCAGCACCGCTTCTGCCGGCTATACAATCATAAGTAAGAAAATGCCAAAAGTAAGTACAGAAGTAAAGGCATGTCCACAAGTCACAATATCATATAAATATATAATGAAACAGAAATGTCCAAAAAGAGACAGTACAAGCAAAAAGGGCTTAAGCCCGATACATATCCAAAATGAGTACTCTATCTCTCTCTACTACATGCGGAAACTACAAACTCTCAAAGTTGAAATCTAACTATCTAGTCATCAACCTGTGGTGTCGTGGTAGTGCGGTGCATCCGCTGCTCAGGTCCTGCCATCTCGTCCAGCTGCGCACGGGACAACTCCATCTCTTCGGACTCCTGTTACGGCCACATCCGACCGTTAGTCATAAAGACTAAGTCGTTTTGTCCTCGCCTCCCTCCACGACTCCTAGGTACCGAGCGGGAGGAAGAAGCGGAGGACAACAAAGGGGTAAACAAAGAAAGAGGTGACATGGCACTAATCTAGCAAGTATAGGTAAAGCAGTAAAACTAGCTAGCAAAATAGTGCAAATAAATGACAGTAAAGTAGAGCATGAGGTAAAGCGGTAATAGAAAGAAAAATGCGGTGCAGTAAGTAAAACTAATCTACCATCACAGATTCGTACCTTAACTTATATGAACGCCCATACGACATATAAGTTAAGATGTCCAGGTAACCCATCATATAAAAGAGCCCATACTAATTTATATGATGGGGTTATGCTAATGTGTATGTTATGTTATGCTATGCTTATGATTTAATGTGTTTATGCAATGTGACACACCCACACGACTCTATGCGCACAGACCTTTATAGTTCCCAATTTGTTAGAAAGGAAGCCAACCTTTCGGGTACCGACCGTCGTGGCTCACGGTGGCAGTGGATCGGGCACTCCACATCCTAGGAGGGTATGCTCACTACCAAGCCTAGACCTCACGTACGCCTCAACGCTAAGAACACAACAACGGAGCTCCTGCGTACTCTTGCTGGAATCCACCAGACTTTAAGGTCGGGGTGGGTTATTAGGGATTGTCCTCCAGACCGCGGTACTCAAACTACCTGCTCTCTAAACCTCACCCTCACCTGAGTCAACGTACTACCGTCAGTGACATGACCAGCCTAGTACCGAAGACTCGTCACTAATTGCATAAGTAACAGGTGTTATCAAGTCCACCCGAGCTTCCAGCTCAGGGATTTACACACAAGTTGCTCCAACCCATCTCCATCCCGAAGGAGATCCATACTAGTTTGCTGACCTAATTAGTCTACTCTTGCCTACAATTTAGTTAGTGTTAGATTTATGGTGAATCTTGGACTTCCCACGGTATACCCCGTAAAGGGGCCCCCAACGGTACTAAGGATTCAATGGGCTCAACCCCACCATCCTCCTTCTCAAGACAATTACTTTAGTTGGTGATTAACCTTTAGTTCACCCCTCTTTATTTCATATAATTAAAGTGACTTAGCTCAACACCCGTCTCACCCAATTGGGTTGGACGTGCCTCCACACCTCATACACCAACCCTAGCACAATCTCACTGCTAACCCTAGGTTTGACCCTCCTTGAATCATTGCGAGCTATAACTCAAATACTGAATGGTTATAACTTCTAAACACTATTTAGGGGTCTGAATTGTCTAAAATTCAAAATTCTGTTTTTACTAATCGCAGACCACTAAGTTGAACTAACCTCAAACCTCATAAGAGAATCCTTCTAAAAACTCATCACCAAGGTCTGGTATAATTATCCTAGGCTCCCACTGACCTTAATAAGGTATGATCCAATTTCCATAATTTTTCATATTAATTTAGCATTTACTATTATTTAAAGTAGTTAAGGCCTTAAGTCAAATTACACATGATCTATCCTCAAAATGCTTCTACATGCTACATGAAAATTATCAGTAAGGTAATGTTACATATCAAGGTGGTTTACTGAGTTTCAAGACCCTGGGATGTCATGTGGCCTACTAAATCATTATAGTTGTATAATTACCAAAATGCCACTGTAATTAGGAAAAATAGTATTTCACATCTGAAAATTCTACAAAAATCACTAAGTGTCCAAATTGTGGTCTAGAGTCCTCTGCCAAATGATTGTATCATTATCATCTGATTTGACTAATTAAAATGATTTAACATCCAAGTGTAGTAATTACCAATTTCTACATGATGTACATAAAATACAAATCCACAGGCTTCCAAATATTTATCATGTGCATGTATCAACATAAAATGACAGATAACCAAGTTTCATAATTTTGCCCAATGATTTGACATTTTAAAATGATTTAACATCCAAGGGTTGTAAATACCAATTTCTACACGATGTACATAAAATTCAAATCCACGGGCTTCCAAATAATTATCATGGGCATGTATCAACATAAAATGACAGATAACCAAGTTTCATAATTTTTCCCAATGATTTGACATTTTAAAATGATTTAACATCCAAGGATTGTAAATACCAATTTCTACATGATGTACATGAAATACAAATCTACAAGCTTCCAAATAATTATCATGTGTATATATTAACATAAAATGACAGATAACCAAGTTTCATAATTTTACTCAATGATTTGACATTTTGCATAATTAAATTCCTCTAAGCTAGTAAGCACTTAAAAATTTCTCCACAAGGGATACTACCTCAATAAATCATAACAAAATTACCATATCCCATTTTCATCCCAATTCAGCCACTGTTAAAATCTCAAAGCTATACAAGGTCATATGACCATGCATTTTATTTATTTAAGGAAAAGTGACAATTTCATTTATAAAGAGAAAAAAATACCTAAATGACTCTAAAAATTCCCATTAAATTATCTAAGCCATTTTATGCTCTTCAAAACATGTCCACAAAGTTCTGAGCCAAGGCAAGGACATTTGGTCCTATGTCCTTCACAAACCCTACTATAGCAACCTTACGGGTTTACCCTTAGGGTTTTTGGACACACCACCCTAATGACTCCAAATGCTCCATTAGGGGGTGTCACATGCTTTTATATATCATTACCTACATAAACATCAAGATTGGAGGAGGCCAACTCACTCAACTCCTCAAAATGGCCTAAACCTTAATTTACCCCTTAAGGGCTCTCATTAGGGTTTCCCATTTTCCATATCAAATCAACTCCAAATGGAGTGAAAATTTAGGCAGGCACTACTCATGTACTAAAGAGCATGCCACCAAAATTTGGTGTCATTTGGACTTCATATGCTCCAAAAATCAACTTTATTTAAATATCTTAACCACCACAAAAACTATAGGAAAAAGTGCCCATCAAGGGCCGATATTTGGGCAGAGGGTGCCCCTAGGGTATACCTACCCATGGTTAAAATCTCAGCTTCAAAGCTTGAGAGATCTAGGCTAGATAATTATTTTAGTGGACTGACCTAGTGTAGGACCAGTCCTAGTAAAACAGCTCCCTAGGGAGCTGTGGGTCATCAAATGACTTGAACTCAAGCCCTAATGAAAGTCAAGACCACGACATACAACTTTCATGTTGGGCACTTTTTCTAATTCAGTCATTAAGTGGCTCTAATAATTTAATCAAGTGAGGTGACACTAAGGGGCTAATGTGAATAATTAAATATAAGAGATATATAAGATCTGCACGGATCTTAAAGCATATCCGACCCTCCCCCTTCATCTTCTTCCTCCAGCCAATGGCTGAGATCGGCCAGAGCTGGGCAACCTTGCTCTCCAATTTCCCATCCATCCATGCCCCTCCCCGGCCAACCACCACCACCAACACCTTCGTGGTGGTCCGGGCTATGGATTCCCGGCGACATGGCGGCCGGAGGTGGTGTCTTCCGGCGATCCTAGCATGGATGAAAATCACCTTTTTCCATGGTTTTGAGGTTTTGGATTCGGCTCAATTGAGACCTATCCTTCAAATTAAAGAGATAGGAAGCTAGCATAGAGGGAGAGGAGGAGAAACGAACCTTAAAGGGGGCTTGGCGGCGGCGGCGACGACGGTTGGCCATGGAAGCGCTCCTCTCCGGCGACCTTGCCCATTTCCTTCATTCTCTACGAAAAGCTTCCATCCAATGGTCGATTTCGATTGCTTGCCAGCTTCTGAAGCTAAAGAGGTGGTCAAATGGGAGTGACAGTATAAGGGAGTTTGAACTAAGAGACCCACGTTTTTGATATTTTGGCCAACCAATCAGTTGCACAGCTGCCCTTCTGACCTAATCTCAGGTGCCCAGCAATCACCCAAGGCCCTAGGCTGATTGAGTTGGAGTGTGTGTGTGTGTGGGGGGGGGGGGGCAAAGCTTTATCAATCCTCTTTTTGTCCCCTCTCTCTCTCTCCTCCTTTGCTTTTTAATGTATCATGCACACATGTGACATTTGCCCTTCATAACCAGGTGCCATAGGGTATTAATTTGATGGAGATATTTGGTGGGGTCACTTGCTTAAGGATTGGTTCAAATGTATGAGGGCTAAGTCACTTATTTTGGGCTATGTTGACCATGATTGACCTAGAGTTGACTTTGGTCAATTTCATGCAATTGGGTCTCACCCAAGTGCAATTACCACGCTAATGGTCTTCCTTAGTGGTTAGGGTGGTATGAGGGAGGTCAATTTGGTGAATTGAGGATCAATTGGCCTAAGGGAGTCACATTGGACTATGTTGGTTTTTGTGCCCTTGGTGTGCACTTAGCACACTCCACTTGGTCCAAGGGCCTTAGTGGCCACTCTGCACATCACCCATGCCCTAATACTAACTAGGGGTCTAGAAGGATTGTGGATGTTACAACTATAACCCTAGCTTCAAGGCATACACCTACAGTTTTTGACTACCACCACAACTTCTGTCATTTCGAAGCAAGGAAGGGCGTCGGACTCTTCCGTGTGATGCTTCTGCGCCTTAGAGTCGATCTTCTTTCTCCATCAATGATGTTTTTATCCTTTTTCATTGCCAAGTTGTTATTGAAGCCATATGCAAGAAGAAGCTCTTTGCTCTATCATTTTTTATTTTCTTAGAAATGTCTGTCGGATAAAAACAGCTTCTCTCATATCTCAAATATACCTTCCTTTATGTTTCTTCCACATGCACTTAATTTGTTTGATGATATGCTCAAAAGAATCTTGATCATTACTTTCACAGAGGTACAATCATGCATTATTCCAATCAAGGATGCCCTGCTTCATATGCCTTTGAATCGGACTTCTTCCACCTTGCAGGGTGAGTACCCTCCCCCCGCTCTTCTCCAATCAGTTTTTTTTCTTTCCCTATGAAAATTGTTTGTGTTTTTTTTCCATTTCCATCAGGGAGCTAAATATTTAGATGCAAGCTCAATTGTTATTCGGATTAATATACAGGAGGAAGAACAAGCTTCTTCGTGTGTATTTGGCAGTTTCTTCAAGAGATAGAAGCTTAATTTGAATGAACCATTCAGGTAACATATTATATTGCGCAAAAATGTTTAGTGTGTATTTTATTAATCGTCTTCATAATAATTACAATTGCTAATAGTTTGCACTTTATAATTCTCCTATTTAATTCCTAAATAGATCCGTCATCAACATTAGTCCGCACTCATTGTTATGCATTTTTGGATGTTTATATGATGCGTGTTAGATTGATTTCTTCGTAGAACTGGAGTATGTTCTAGAGAAAGCATATTTGGGCAATAATTTTTTTGAAGATTTCAGCAGTTGCTTCCTGACACTGATCCTCAATTATTACTCCATTCAATTGATAGGTGCATGAGAATGATCAAAAAGTTGTGTCTAACAAGAATGCTCTTCCAACACAAAACAACGGATGACACTTCAGAGAGTGATTCTGATGATGGGCTCGGGATTGGAGTTGAACGCTCACAATTGAGTTCAACGGCTCAGTGCATGTGCTGAGGTACACTATCATTTACTTAGAACCTTCATGTCACCTTTTTTGCAAATGTCATTATCGGCTTGCTAGGTTTCTTATTTATTCTCTACCTAGGTCCCTAATTAGTTGCCCCCAAACATACTTCAACACCGTTCGTATGTGAGTGTAAAGGTGCATCCAAACATAAATACATATATAATATACATGCATGCACAAATGCATAAAGTGATTCTGTCCCATGTGTTATAGTTAGTGTGGTTTTCCTGTAGATGTTTGACGTGATCAAAATTCTTCATTTAATTATGTGCATAATTTATTTAGGGAAAACGTTGCCAACCACTAACAGGTATTTCAAACATTCTTAAGCTTCACTTTTAATCATGTGTTATGTTCATCGTTGCAATTATTGTATTCTAATTATAAATAAATATGTTGATATTCTAGATTGATTTATTACAAATATCACTCTTAAAGGTAGTATGGTGGCTATATATTTGGCTAACTTAATATGATATAGAGTACATCCTGGCCGTTCATCTATGCTTTATTGATTCAAACACATTAAACATACTCATTAATTTACTGATTCGATATAAAAGAAGAATCCTATATAGGATATATACGAAGAAGAAGTCTATTGTAACATCCCAAGTTCTTCAGGGACCCTAGGAGTCCATGCCTTTCACATGAATGTCGTCGCACTTGATGAATGTCCCCCCCCCCCCCCCCCCCCCCCCCGCCCCGACGAATGTCGCCGACCAAGGCAATTGTCGTCCCCATGATAAATGTCACCACCCACGAACCAATATCGCCCCCACGAC
The DNA here is from genome assembly GCA_033032865.1 of Dactylorhiza incarnata. Taxonomy (NCBI): domain Eukaryota; kingdom Viridiplantae; phylum Streptophyta; class Magnoliopsida; order Asparagales; family Orchidaceae; genus Dactylorhiza; species Dactylorhiza incarnata. The sequence continues at coordinate 4,060,146 of JAWHQI010000067.1, forward strand.
AATTATCGCCCTCCACGACAAATGTCTCCGCCCAAGATAAATATCGCCCCTACAACAAATATCATCACCCCACGAAAAAATGTTGTCACACCACAACAAATGTTGCCCACCCGACAAATGTCTTCCCACACGCCAAATGTCTTCCCCCCCCCCACGACAAATGTCTTCCCCCCACGACAAATGTCGCCCCCCACGACAAATGTCGCCTCCACGACAAATGTCGCCCCCACAACAAATATCGCCTTGGATCGGGCCGGAGGCCCGTGCCTTTCACTCGTGTGTGTGTGTGTGTGTGTATATATATCTATATCTATATTACATAAAAAAGTACTTATAGGACCATTTGAGACTCAAATAGAACCATTGATTGAATCTCATCCATTCGATCCCGATGATCTGAGCTCTAAATAGCCATATCTGGGTTGCAAATAAAGAAATAATCAAAAAGCCTCTCCCTCCCTCCCGTCAACAGCCCGATAGTAGAACTATTCACCGTGCCCCCCTCCCATTTCCCTCCGCCGCCGCCGGCAGAGCCGCCGCCGGCTGACCGTCGCCCACCGGCGAAGTTGCCGGTCCCCGGCGAACCTGCCAGGGTTGGTCCGGCGGCGCTCCGGCAGGGCCACCGGCGGCGGTGGCCCTGACCGTGGGCCTCACGGTCAGGGCCACCGCCGCCGGTGGCCCTGCCGGAGCGCCGCCGGACCAAGCCCTCCGAGTTCGCCGGGGTCCGGCGACCTCCGGTCAGGCCGGCGGCAGGTTCGGCGGCGGCGGAGGCGAATGGAATAGGGGGCTGCGGACGTGTTTTAAAAAAAACTGTAAAATTTTTATTATATATATCTTATATTAATAAGGATATTCTGCGGTTCCAGCCGCCTGTCGTCGGTCACAGAAATTCCCCGTTCTGCCCTGCCCTCGCGCCGTCCGCTGCCACGACGACATGGCGCCGCCCGCTGCTTCCGCCGCGTGGCCCGCCTCGCGCAGCTCCTCGCTCGCCGCGTGCGCACAGGTTCCGCCGCTCTTCTTCATGCCGCTCTTCTTCACGCCGCTTCCACTCGCGTAACTCATTCGCAAATAAAGATCGATGTTTTAGCCGATCGCTGCCTCTTCGCACACTGCCTCTTCCCACATTTTGCGTGCCCTAGCTTCCTTCCATCCCGATCGTGCTCCGGTTCGCGCCCTCCTGCTGCTCACCAACGAAGATCCAGGTCGCACTCCAGCACTTTTCGCCTTCCTCCTCCGCCACTTCCGCTTCGCGCCCGATGTAGAGAGGTTCTTCCTCCTCCTGCTCACCGACGAAGATCCAGGTCGCACTCCATCCACAACCATTGCCCTTCCTCCTCCGCCACTTCCGCTGCGCAGACATGCGGAAATTTACATCATCGCAGCCCCCTCAACTCCTGTGATACTCCGGCCATACTCCGGCGATCTTCCTGCTTCGACCAAACTCTCTGCATTCCAACAGCAGCTGTGCCTCCATAAAGGTAAAAGAGAACTGCATTAGTCATCAAAAGCCCACCTACTGCTGAAGTTGGATTCATCCCCCTTCTTACATGGATTCAGTCCTGAGTTGATTTGGACCCCTGACAGGCCAGATTCAACATGAGTTCAAAATCCTTTTTGGAATAGATATTTCACTTTTAAAAGTTGTTATCTTAATGTTTAGAAAGGCAATCTCTTTTTTTTTTTGTATGGACGCTTGATTTTCTCTACATTTACTAGAGCAGCCATATCTCTGGCTAGCTCTATGAATGCACCAAGAAGAGAGGGATATTTTGATTTTAGCTTCTTGATGAGATTCTCACGCTCTTCTTCTTTAGATAATTACTCTTCTGTTCTTAAAGTTTCTGTTTGAGAGAAAAATCAACACAGATCACCAAAATCACAATTAGTCGGATGGAAAATACTATTCTAAGCAATCTTCCAAGAGCAATTGAGAAAATCGCAAGTTTTGGGAAGTAAAAACATGCTTTCAATGTTAACCCCAGTCTGAGGGAAGGTTGAACCGAGAAAAATATTTTTTAGCATTTGCCACATTCCATTGTAATCTGAGCTCGCCGCCTCCTTCAATTGTCGCTCACATCGCATTTACGCACGGTTCAGCCTCCGTCTCATCCTCCTTACGCTCCATGTTCTCTTTATTCACGAAAAGAGGTGTTCCCTGCATTCTCGGCAGTTCGGGCTATGCATCCTTTTTTTAACCGGCCCTTATTTTATTCACAAGGTGTGCTGAGATTATAATCTCATCTTTGAAAACTCATATAATTAAGCGCACTTAATATAGAAGATTTTGGGCACCTCCATGTAAACCAATTAGTTTGAACTTGATTACTCAGGCTTAACAATTAAAAGCAAATGGTGGTATTAACTGAATGGGGATTAATTGAATAGCTTTAGCACATTTGGCTTCAAGGCATCACAACTATTTGTTTCAACATGTACTTTTTCCTGCCAATGATGGTATTTATTTTTGCCATGTTCCATTGTAATCTGAGCTCATTGGATTGTTGCAGGTTCACGGTGGAGGCTCATAGGTTCGTTGCTCTCTTCATTTTCTCTAAATATATTATTATTTGCAATTCAATTACCTCATTTCGAATTGCAACTTAATGAGTATTACCTCATTTTGACTTGCACCTTAATGAATATTATATTTTACTTTCGCCAATTTCTGTTTGCACCATGTAATGTATTACATGTTACTCTTTAATGGTTAAGTAATTTATTCACTAGATTTGTCATTATTTTCTGGCATGCTTACAATTTTTTTCCGCCATGTAGTTTTCTATTTACAATGCAAGTAGTGCCGCTCCGGTGCCGCCGCTTCGGTGCCGCCGCACCGCTGCCGCCGCTCCGGTGCCTCCGCTCTCACTGTCATTGTTCGTTGATGTCCCTAACATGAATAATTACTGACCCTCCCCTCCAACATTGTATAATTACTGACCCTCCCGCATCTTCGCAAGCAAGCCCACACTGATCCTCTTCTACCTGGTCGTTCATCTGCCAAGATCCTGCAACTCCAGCTATTCTACCTGTGAACATGGTGAATATTCAGTAATTGCGAGCAAGTGGAAGCTATATGATGTTGATTGTGAGTGCCAATTTCTTATTGAAAATTTTTCCCATCAATTGTTGTCAATGTTGACCGCTGTTTATATACATATTGTTACAGGATAGTTTTTTTGTGAGCATGTTTGGTAGATTTTTATAAGATCCCTGGAGTTGTTTGAGATGATAGAAAAATAATAATTTGTGTTATTTTCGTGCTTAGTTAGATCAAATCGGTTCTTCAGCAAAATGCTTCTCTTGCCTATGTTGAGCTCCATTTACAATGATTTTGGTAAGTATATTACATGAAAATTGATTGATAATGCGCCGAAGCACTTGAAAGAAACCTTCACTGCTCCCCGTAAGTTCCATTTTGAATATTGGTTTTTCCCAGAATAACCTAACTAATAAAAGAAAATTGGCTCCCATTAACTAATTCATCAACCTAACTAATGAATTTTAATCCTTCCACACTATGCTCACCACACTATGCTGGAGTTATTATATTGTCAAAGTATTGCAAGTGACTGAGATAGAACTGGTTGCCTTTGGCGAGTATCTGAGATGTTTTGCAAGGTATATAGAATTATTAATATCATGCATTTTTGGATTTTTTTGTATCTTCAAATTTATTTGGAAATTGATTGTGTAGTTCAATTTGGCCCCAATATTGTATATATCAATGATTTCAACAACACATGTACCATTCAACGTGCCTCGAGAACCATCAGGTGTTGAGCAAAGGAATTTTGTCTTCAGTGAATTTAGTAGATCTAAAAGATTCCTCATACCAAGACCGTACATGTCAAAAATATATGAAAAACTAGACAAACAAGAATTCACTGGTATGCAGTTTAATTTTTTAATATCATGGCTTTTATATAAATTTTATATTTTATTTTGTTTCTGAATTTAACAAATATTTTTTAATTTGAAAGCAGCGAAGTTTATTACAGGAGTTAGAGGGGGATGGGCTTCCAAAGCAAACAGGAGTTCCGTCCAAAGTCTCGAAAACGCATCAGGTATGCCTATTATTCTTCATCAATGCTACATAAATTGCAAATTATCATCTTTTACTGATGATAATTTGTCGTCGGAATGACAAGACGGCCTTCAATGGCGGACATCAATGCATGCTCTCCAACTACAAAGCAACAGGAAGGTTCAACTCTTTGGCGGTTTGTTTTGTATGAATATCCACTCATTTGGGCGTCTAAATATGCTCAAGTAATGCATGAAATGTTATTTTGATTTAAGGTACCTTTTTAAATGCTAAATAAGATTTTGAATGGCAGTTTGTTGCGGATGTTGTGTTGTGTGTGCAATGTGATTTAAATTAATTAATCAACCTTCAATTAAGGACTCAATACACATGCTCTGGTACTCATTCTTCACCAACCAAAATCCATTGTTCTTTTGTTGCAAAATTAGCTTGGTGCTCCAGCATATGTATAGATGCAAAAAAAACCAGTTAATCAACCTTCAATTAAGCACTCAATAGACATGTTCTGCTGCTCATTCTTCACCAACCAAAAACCATTTCTCTTTTTGTTGCTTAAAATTGTGCCAGTTTAATAACATTTACTCCACTTTTGCCTATCTCAGTTTGCCAAACTCCTGAACTGCATCTGCATCCAAATACATTTTGAATTTCACATTCTTGGCATCAATTACCCTGATCGACAATGCCCTAGGAGGCACCTATAAGTGGGAACCCCATTCCAAAGCCGAACGAAGTCGCGAACAGGTCAACCGGGGAGTGAAACCTACCATGAACTAATTTAAAGCGAAAAGACGTAGGTTTTGGGAACGTCTGTTACAGGCTTGATTTCACCGGCGTCGAGATGTGGTGTTGAGGGCGGTGGCGGGTCCGTGATATGCATATGATGTCTAAAATGATTACCATTATAATGTTTGGAGGCTCTAAAATGTTCATCAAACAATTGACAGCCACACGATCAACCTAAATAAACTCTCTCCATCAGATCAATTAGGATCATGATCCTCTTACAAGAAACCGTAAAGCCCTACTCGACGCCCTTCCTCTTCGATCCATCTCCTTCCTCACGATTTGTTCCCCCTCACTCGCCATTGCCGATCGTCTCCGTTGCACTCTATGCCTACCAATCGCGTTTCCTCACACGCCGTCAACCCTCCTCCATCGATCTCGCGGCTATTCGCTGCTCGACTCCCTTCTCCTGCTCTCGATTTCTAACTATCCCCTCTGTGATACACTGGCTATTGCAACTAAATGTGGGCAACTGATGCTTCATGATGCACCTTTTTTCCCCTTCAATAATTACTCGCACAAATTTTCCCTGTATTGTTTTTTTCATGCATTGGATGTGTATTTTCCATGGTGTATTTTTCATGCATTGAATGTGTTCACGTATTGCTAGGATGAGATAGTTTGTGGAGAAGCATCCAAATCTGGAGCTACCAATTGTGTTACATATTCATTCTTTTTCAGAGGCATGAAAAAAACTTTTGTATTATGAACAAAAGTATATATATCTTCCAAATTCATTTTAACAACATTTCCAATTAACAGTTACATATAAATCACTATCTGTAATTCAATGGCTTCTTTGTAGACTACTTAAACACCATTCAACTGCTTCCCTCAATGGCCTTCGCTCAATTGATAGCTATATACTTGCTATATAATTGGCTCTTCTGTTTCGGTCATACATAACAGCTTCATACACAGCTACAAGCACATTTTCATAAAACTTTTAATATTGATATTATTTTGCATTGCACAATGTATAGCAATATTGGTGTTGTCCATCTTTTGTGTCTGGGATACCGTCGCATGGGGCACGGTACCCCTTGCACTGTCTGGGCGTGCGGTGACAATCAGATCCAAGCCAAGGTCAACGTCCAGTTCCGTATAATTGCAACTTATGGGATTTGATATTGTTGTTTCTTTACTATAACAATTCATATGGTTAATATATTTTCTATTCTGAATTCTGATCATCAATTCATTGCATATTAACCACTATGTTGAGTTTGTATTCTGAATATCTGCTGTGGATTTGGATTTCGAAGCAATGCTTGATTTGGATGTATATCACGATGCTATCGTTAACAAATTCATTTGTGAAATTTGTTTGATCAATATGTTTTTACTTAAAATTTCAGTATGTGCATCTTCTCTAGAATACGAGCATCTTCGCACGGGCTACGCCCGTGCTCGATGCTCTCCGCATCGACAGTACTCCAGCAGTGACAGTACCTCCGCCCAAACTCGCCCGTTGTAGAACGCTCATTCAATTGACAGTACCTCCGCTAAAATCGGGGGTTCGCGAGCGGCGGGAGCGCCGTCGCGCTGGGACAATGTCGAGGCGGGGGTACTGTCGCGTGGGGCACGGGGGCTACATATGGGCTGTCAATTGAATGAGCGTTCTACAACGGGCGAGTTTGGGCGGAGGTACTGTCACTGCTGGAGTACTGTCGATGCGGAGAGCATCGAGCACGGGCGTAGCCCGTGCGAAGATGCTCGTAGATATATATAGATGTATAATATATAAATTATTTAAAAAAGATAATCAGAAATATATATATGGAATAGGGGGGCGGCGGACGTGTTTTAAAAAAAATCGTAAATAATCAGAAATATATATATATTATATACATAAATTATATCAGAAATTTAAAAAAAATTAAAAATGAAAAAAACAAACAAATTTTTTCTATAAAGTGGGTGCGTGTGGGGGCGGGCGAAGCCCGTCGGGAGGTAGGCAGAGTACTGTCGCGCGGGGCACGGGGGGCCCATGCACTGTCACTCGTATATATATATATATCTACTATATAAAGATATATCATATCCAGGAATTATCAAGCCATTGAAACATTTGTGGCAATCGGATCTGACTTCATAAATAATCAGCCATCCATTCTTTTATGAATAAACAATTAAACATCCATAGGTCTCCAAAGCTATAGCGGGGTGAAGGAGAGAGGGAGAGAAAGAGAAGGAGAGAGAGAGAGAGAGGAGAGAGAGGGAGAGCGGGCGGCAAGGCTTATATATTATATATATTATAGGGAGAGAGAGAGAGAGAGAGAGAGAGAGAGAGAGGAGGGAGAGAGAGAGAGAGCAAAATAAAATTTTTAAGAATACATGAATTTTTTTTTTTGAAAAATAAATATTATAATATTTATTTAAATTGTTTTACGGTGATTTTGAGTATATGTATATATTGCGGGCGTCGCCCGTAAATGCGTCGAGCACGGGCGAAGCCCGCCGTCGCCGGTCGGATACTATCTATAAAGGCGAAGGAGAGGGCGAAGCCCGCCGCGGGGCGGGCGAAGCCCGCTGTCGCCGGCCGGGTAATGTCGCGCGTCGTCGTAGGGGTGGAGCCCCGTGCCGGGCACTCGTATATACATATCTTTATATATAAATGAATATGCATATCTTTCAAGCACACCGAACTTTTAATTTTGACCACACGATCAAAATGCTACAAAGATTTTTCCACGGTCAGATTGATAGCCGCACGATCAAAATGAATATGCATATCCTAAAGATTTGCCACACTTCTCCTCCGTCAGAATGAAGGACGGCACTTCTCCTCCGTCAGAATGAAGGCAGCGGCACAGCTCCTCATGTCACCTCTCCTCCTCGCAAAGAAGCGGCAACATCACGGCTGCGGAAACAGCACAGCAGCGGCAGCAGCCGCAATATCCATCAATTCTGCCGAAAGCAGATGCAGAAGCAGAGCTCTCACGTCTCCTCCCATCTCTCCCGCACACGCCAAAGCAGTCTGTGCAGAAGCAGAGCTCTCCCGCACACGGCAGCAGCGACACGCCAAAAACTCCTCAACTCCTCCGCTCCCCATACTCCCTCCCGCAGACGCCTACGACATCAACTCCCTAAATCATTTCACCCTCCAGCTTCATACTTCCTCCCGCAGACGCCTACGGCATCACCGACCCCGCTGCTGAACCTTCCTCCCGCAGACGCCTAGGGCATCATCGATCGGCACCTCCGGTAAGCTCCCATTCTATCTTTTTTTCTCCAGCTTCTTCATCCCATTTGAAGATCCACTCATACCCAATTCTCTCCAGCACCTTTGATTTCTCCACCTTCTTCATCCCTTTTGATCCACTGTGAATGTTATACATACCTGAACGCTGCTTCCATGGCTGATTCCTCAATTTTTCCTTATTTTCCAGTATTTTATATGCTTTTTCGGCTTCCTCTGTTTTTAATTATTACTCTAGCAAAACTTTAGTGCATAGGTGATGAATGGTGCCTGTCAAAATTATATATATATTTTGGATTCCTCTGTTTTTCATTCCTCAGTTCTATGAGGAATCAATAATTTATTTAACTGAAGAGGCCTGTAGCTTGGAATGACTGTATTTTTTTTAATCTTCCTTCAAAAAGTTATTTAGAGGCCTGTAGCTTGGTGATGAATGGAGTGACTGTATTTGTTTGGTGCCTGTCAAAAATTTTTCCAACTACACATATAAACCCTAAATCTGCAGTTGCTAATCTCCATAATTTTGAAGAGGCCTGTAGCTTGGAATGAGAAATCGGACACCTTTCAGTCAGACGTAAGCAATAGCAGGTACAGAGCTTGACATTGATTTTTTTACTTAAGTAGATCTAGCTTGATCTTGATTTTCTGCTTAAGTACTTTGTATGAAGCTTTACTAGATCTAAATCTGCAGGTATAGACGCCTTTCACTTTTGCTAAAGTGGATCTGTCAAATATACACATGAAATAAATTACTTATCTCCAACAAATATAATGTTCAATTTTTTATTTATATAAATCCAGTACAGATTTCACTTTCTTTTTGTTTGTATGCTCATTTACAATAGAAGACACGGGAATGAACGTATATATCCTCATCTACTTCTACTCAAAAAGTTAGGATGCAATTAGACTATTGGAAAATAAATTGTAAAGCTCAAGTTCAGACAAGTATCTCTAATTTCAGTTCTCTGCAATTGATATCAGACAACTATAATTGAACTATTTTTGACAATTATTTCTGAGGCTTTTTTTTGTTTGTAGAAATGTTGTGATATATATAAAATTGGTTCAAGTCAGTTGAATTAATAAAATTATAATGATTTCTTGGACTATGCCCAAGCCTCTTGCGTCAAGCACATCAAACTATATAAACATTCTTATTCCTATTCTCTTCTTTTGTTGTTGATGCACATGCTTACTGAATTTTGGGTGTTGATAATTTCACACATTTTGCAAATAATATATCCGGAGCTCAATGCTACAAAGATTTGGTTTAGGAACATTAACTTTAATTTTTTTACGTATTTCAAATTTCGTATTATGGCTCTTAGCAAGGGATAAATTCAAATATTGTTCTCCCTGCAGGTGCATAATCCTGATGTCTTTTTTCATATGAGAGTTATATCTTCAGCTCGATGTTGATTCATAATCATGATGTTTATAGATTTTATTAGCAAATATTTGAATACATGCTATGAAAAGAAGTTCATATTGATCAAACAGTATATGACTTAGTGTATTTTTTATTTGTGCAGCTCGAATCGAAGGGAAATACCTCCTCGACAGCGCCATTTCTTCCACGCAGCTCTTCAGCTTTTCGCCCGGCCAGGTATAACCGAACTTTTGCTCCTTCTTACCAGCATAATTGATTAGAGCTTCATGAAGGAGGTTTGGAAGGATTTATCGCGTGATTCCAACAACAATAATACATAGTATTACTGATTCACATTGGATACATATAATATTTTGAAATAGTTATTTTCATTAATTGGTTTGATGATTTTGTAAATTTTTGTTGATTTTTTTTAGTTTTTCTGGGGTCCCTTTGGTTTATAAGTGGATGGGGTTTTAACATATGAATGAGCTTTCTTCATACGAACACATGAGTTGTAGATGGCGTGATTGAAATGCGGTTCCATGTAACCTCAATTTGGAGGAGGACCCACCTGGAAAAATGAAGCAAGGTCTTCAGGTGCTAGCTTTTAGCAATTCCTTTGACACTACATCTCTTTCCTTAAGAGTACTATGTTGTTATTTTGAATTTTTAAATAGGCAACTAAGGCACTATGTTGGTAGAATTTTGAATTTTGAATTTCTTGCCAGCAATATTTTATTTATGAATGAGCAAATCTGAATTGCCGCATGTCGCCTTCCCGCTCTATAAATTTCATGCTTATAATGGAATGAAATGAAGATGTGTATATCAGTTCTCTCATCGCTCCTATCATGTTACTCAGAAATATTGACCCAAAGTTATGTCTCTGTAATGGAACGAGACTTATTTATCGCCGGTTTGCAAAAAATGTAATAGAAGCAGAGATTTTAACAGGTCACTTTCAAGGAAACTTGGCCTTCTTGCCACGGATACCATTGAAGACAGTTGAAGATATTAGACTGCCATTTCAATTAACACGCAAACAATTTCCTTTGAGGCTAAGCTTCGCACTGACGATTAATAAATCTCAAGGCTAAACAATCGAAAATGTTGGAATATATCTGCCTAATAATGTGTTCAGTCATGGTCAGTTGTACGTGGCTTTATCGCGAGGTGTGTCCCGTGAAAAAACAAAAATTCTGATAAAGAATGACAGAATAGATGGTCATGAAGGCTGCTATACAATGACTGTTGTTTACAAAGAAATTTTTGCACAACTGAGACAGCAACATACAACGTATCTCCAAGGTAGGTCGTTTGATCATTTTTTTCACAACACTACAACTATTTCAATAAATCGCTAATTGAATTTTTTTTCGCAGAATAAAAAACAATGACCGGTGTTGGTTGTGAGTGGCACTGCTCCCGACGATTGTGCAGGAAGTTTTATTTGGTATCACTGTACGAAAGTAATCATTCCAATTAGTGTCTAATTTTCTTAATTAATTTCCTCTGGATTGTGCAATAATGTCCAGTCCAAACAGGGGTTGATAATGAAATGTTTATTGTGTTGGAATGTTGAGATATTACTGTATATGAAATGGTGAGATATGTTTTCGTCCAATTGTGCTTTATAAATTCCAAATAGTGCTCTATAAATTTCATAATTATAATGGAATGAAATGAAGATATGTGTGATAATGAAATGTTTATTGTGTTGGAATGATTTGATATTACTGATAATGAAATAATGAAATGTGATTTTGCCCAATTGTATGCATTTTTTCTAATACATTTGTTGTCAAATTCACCATGCCATGGTTGCCCAGTTGTACTTGGGAATCATAAATCAAATAATTTCAAAATAAAAAAGAAAAGCAAAATGACTTGGTTTATTTGGTTAATTTTCCGTATATGATTCAGATTGCTCTTAACTGCTACGATCTAATTCGAGCTTAGGTTTTTTGTATGCATAAAGAATGTGGTCGCCCCCACGACGAATGTGGCCCCCACGACGAATGTCGCCCCCACGACGAATGTCGCCCCCACGACGAATGTCGCCCCCACGACGAATGTCGCACTCACGACCAATATCACCCCCCACGACCAATGACATCGCCCACGACAGGTGCGGGCGCAGCCCGCCTGAATGCGGGCGCAGCCCGCCTGAATGCGGGCGCAACCCGCTTGAATGCCAAGCGGGCGAAGCGGCCCGCTTGGTTACGGGCGAAGCCCGCAACGACGCATCGAGAACGGGCGTAGCCCGTTCGAAGATGCTAGTATATATATATATATATACTAGCATCTTCGAACGGGCTACGCCCGTTCTCGATGCGTCGTTGCGGGCTTCGCCCGTAACCAAGCGGGCTTCGCCCGCTTGACATTCAAACGGGCTTCGCCTCTTCTCGATGTGGCAATGCGGCCTTCGGCCGCATTCAGGCGGGCTTCGCCCGGCCCTGAAATGTTGTTCGTGAACGCCCGACCACAACTAAGGAACTCCATTCACTTTTATGTTCAAAATTAGTGTTTTTTTTCTTGGTGGCGCATGCCAAACACATTTTAATGATGGTGGAGTTTTTGTCCAAAATCATGTGAGCAAAAAAGCTGCTCCAAATGCGCTCTTAATTTCATGGATAATCATAGATATTGGTAAATTATTAATAGAGGATAGTTATAATTTCATTAAGTCCACTTATTTGTGTACCCTTTACACCATTAATAATTCATTAAATTCATGATGTCAAGCTATGGTTTAATAGTGTGTGTATATATATATATATATATATATGAAAATAGAAATAAAATAAAAATAAAGAAAAGGAAATAAAAATTCCTGTAACCCCCGTCTCCGCCTCCGCTTATGCCTGGCTACGCGCTTCCTTCTGCCGCCGGCGGCCTGGCCGACGCCCACCGGCCGGTTCGCCGGCCTCCGGCGAACCCGCCGGTGGTTGTCCGGCGGCGAGCGGGCAGGGCCACCGCCGGCGGTGGCCCTGCCCGTGAGACCCAGATCTGGGTCTCACGGGCAGGACCACCGTCGGCGGTGGCCCTGCCCGCTCGCCGCCGGACAACCACCGGCGGGTTCGCCGGAGGCCGGCGAACCTGCCGGTGGGCGTCGGGCAGGCCGCCGGCGGCGGCGGCGGCAAAGGGAGGACGTAAAGCCCTGCTGTGCGTATTTTCTGCGGAAGGGGGGGGGGGGGGGTCGGGTTTTTCACTGGGATGAACAGTAAGTTTTTAGGAGGAAAAACTATACACGGGCCTCCCCCCTTGCATCTGACGGCCAGCTTTTGATCCTGCTTGATCGGACGGTCCAGATGCGATCTTCGGTGTGCTTCCAAATATGCATATTGGTTTATATAATAAAGATATATACATCTTTATTATATAAGTCAATACACATATCTTGCCAAGCACACCATATTTCGGATCTGAGCCGTTGGATAAAATTGTTAGAGGCAATATCAGCCATATGATTACTGGGAAACCCTGATTTCTTCTGCGCCTCAAACATTCCGCTTAAAAAACACACGCACCGCACGCTTTTTATTCCTCACCTCCTCCGATCGCTCCCGACGACCTATTCCTCCCATCTTCCGCTGCTCCCGGCGGATCGTCGCCCACATCTTCGACTGCTGCCTCTTCACCATCTTCGACGGCGTACGCTTTTTATTCCTCACCTCCCCCGATCGCTCCCGACGACCTATCCCTCCCATCTTCCTCTGCTCCCGGCGGATCGTCGCCCACATCTTCGACGGCTGCCGTCGGATTTGTGAAACCACGAAAAGCTCAAAAGCTCTCTCCCGCAAGCTCCTTCTGCCCTAAGCTCCCCTATCCTCCTTCTTCCGCCTCTTCACCTCTCCTGATCGCTCCCCTCTTCGACTGCTCCACCTCTCCAGGAATCTTCAACATCGGACTCCACTTCCTACTCCACCTCTTCGTCTGCTTCCTCTTCACCTCTTCTCCGCTTCAGGTCACTCACTTCCACGCCATCTCCACTACAATGTCCCCGATCATCGATAAAGGTACTCTCCTTCAATTATTTTACTTCATTGCTGAGAATAGGTACATCTGGCTTCACTTAGCACTGATATTTAATCTCTTAATGCTTCATATTGTGAGCTAAGGATTTCTGACATACTATAAAGCACGATCATATGCTGAGCTAAGGATCTCTGCACTACATATGCTTCAGTTTTTATTTCAGTCCTAAAATCATATGAAGCACTGCTATATTGTGAGCTAAACATTTTTAATTCTGTCCTAAAATAAGTGCAGATTTCTGCACATTTCGATGCTAAAATCAATATAATTTAGTGCAGATTTCTGTACATTTTGATGCTGAAAACTGGTAGTCAGACCTATTCAGCAGTATGACCATCAAGAGTGTTTTTTATTTTTTGGGGTATCTGTTTACATAAAAGGTATATGATTCGGGTATCTGTTTACATAAAGGGCGTATGAGAACAAGTGATTTAGTTGGGGTGATTTCTAAGAAAGACTTATATTGATTCATTCATAAATCCACATATTGAATTTTGGTGTGAAGTTTAGATTATGATGTTAGCCCATATTTTATGATCAAATCGTTATAGTTTTGTGCATTCTATAGGTTCGATATGCCGCTCACAGTTATTTTGAAGAAACGAAACAACCATATGCTTCTTAGATCCACCATGATCGTCATCTTTGCCGCTCATAGTTATGTTTGAGTTATGTTGGGCATGATGTTGGGTCAAAAGATTGGATCAATAGAAGGTAAATAAACCATCAACCTTATTCCATTGTACTTTAGCTGTTGATAGAAGATTGTCATTGAAGGAACCTAATTATTTAGCTTTTACTTCAGATTGATATTTTATAAGAACAAATTATATTAACTACAAATTCTTGATGTGTGCAGTTTTATTTTATTTTATTATTATATCCTTTTGATATTTATTCTTGATTTGAGAATTTAATTCTTCATTTTAATGCTTTGTAATTTTTATTTTTATAACAATTAAACAGATGCTCTGATTTTGTTTGATCAAGTGGGGTGAAGCTAATAGGTGAGGTCTGAATATATACAATTTTTTTCCTATATTACATCAATAAGGATGTTACGACTTCTCCAACAAAAACATCAACAAATTTAATGTCAATGTCAAGCAGGTATATCTTACATCCTCAAGCAGCCTACAAATCCTTCAGCTAATCCTCTGCTCACCTGGATTAAGTAAACCAGCTGAATAAATTTCTGTCCTAAAATTTACAGAATCGTGAAAGCGATTGCTAAAATGTGAATACACATACAACCTTTGCAAAGCTAACTGCCAAAAGAACAGCTAAAAACTCACTGGGACGTGTGCAAGAAATGCATTGACAAGAAAAATTTTCATTGTCCTTGAGGTATAGCAATATTTTTCATATTAGTTTTTCATTGTCCGCAATTGTCTTATTCTAATTATTTGGAGCCAACTTCATGAAATATATTTTTTCATTACGTGCAAATCCTTAAGGTATAAGCTGTTGTTGTAAGCCTATGTTGTGCAAATCATATTGAATATCATCCATTCATGTCCTTTTTTTCTGATGTGGACCAATGACTTCTACCTAGATATTGTATATTTAGGATAACTGGCAAGTGTAGTGTACCTATTAAAGTAAATCTGAAGTTAGAGCAATGTTTGTGGGATTTTTAAAGCTTCGCACTATTACAACTTTCGTTTAAAACACTCCTTCCATGATTTAGTGGAGATCACCGTGCTCTTAAGTTTTTCCACGATCTGTTGAAAATATTGTTCACCTTTGTTAGCTCTCACCCCATTGTTAAAAAAATTCTAAATTATTCTTGAAATTTCGTGGTGATAGTGAGTAAAAGATTTGGTTGAAATTATTCTTCCATCCACATCACTTTGAAGGAGACAGCGCCAAGGCATTTAGAGATCACCTTTGTTTTATTGCATCAGCTTTTGGCTCACAATGGAGCACTGGAGGTCATGACAAAGCAGCGGCAAATCATGTTCTCTAAGGAGGCAGCGCCAAGGCATTTAGAGATCTTAATTATGATTTTTCTCATGGTCATATTCCTATAATGGTTAGTACATACTCTTACCATTAGATCTATTGCATCTATAAATTTATTCAATCAAATTTTAGATGGTTGTACATACTCTTACCATTGAAACACTTAATTCAGTTATTCCAATCATATGCCATTGATTCCCATCCTGAAGATTCCATTTTGATGTGCCCTCTCTATTTCCATGAACACAGCAACTACTATTTATCTGACTGCAAAACACATTTGCTTTTGAAGTCTTCTTCCCCAGCTTCCTGGATGAGGTGATATGTTGGATATACGCTCATCAAGTGAAATTTGAGTCTTATGTTACATCATATCAGGTAATAAATAAAGCAATCTCATAATGTTCAATCTACTAATATAGGTAGTATTTCCACTTCACTTATTTGTTTTATTGCATCAGCTTTTGGCTCACAATGGAGCACTGGAGGTCATGACAAAGCAGCGGCGAATCATGTTCTCTAAGGAGGTAATTGTTTATTATGAAAGTCAAGAGCAACTTTTCATGACACAGCGACTAATATTTTAATTGGTGGTTAAATTTTTTTACAGCCAAACTGCATGTTTTAAGCTATGCTAGATTTTTACATGCCAAACAAATTTTAATTCTGCACTTAGAAAATATGTAAGCTTCATTTCAGCTTTACATCCTTGCAAGAAACTCTTGATTAGATTATTATGGGTGATTTTGGATTATTTATGAGTGATTTTGGATTATAATTATTATTGCATTAGAACCACCTGCCAACTCTTGATTTTTTATTTTTAAATGATCTGTATTGCCAGTGAGACCCTGCTATACATTGGTAAAGGCTCCTCCTATGCACTTTTAGCTTCCAGGTTTTATTTCCCCTCTTCTATTTTTGCTTTCTCAGCTGTTGTTGCCTCAACCAACAGTTCAAATGATGAATGCCAGTTCAAATTATTTCTCAACTAACAGTTCAAATGATGAATGCCTCTTCTATTTTTGCTTTCTCACCTGTAATTTCTTCCTTAGCTTTCAAGTAAAATGATGAATGCCATTCGACCAAGAAACCTTAACACGGTGACTAAACCAACAGTTCAAATGTAATCTATGCTAATCCGGGGGGGCGAAGCCCGCTTGGTTATCGAGTGGGCGAAGCCCACTTGGTTACGGGCGAAGCCCGCTTGGTTACGGGCGAAGCCCGGAGTGACGCATCGAGAACAGGCGAAACCCAGAGTGACGCAACGAGAACGGGCGAAGCCCGTTCAAAGATGAGGGGGCGGGCGAAGCCCGCTAGGTTGCCAAGCGGGCGAAGCCCGCTTAGTTACGGTCGAAGCCCGCAGCGACGCATCGAGAACGGGCGAAGCCCGTTCGAAAATGCTAGTATATATATATACATATATATATATACATATATATACATATATATATATACATACATATATATACATATATATATATACATGTATATATACATATATATATACATATATATATACATACATATATACATACGAGCATCTTCGCACGGGCTACGCCCGTGCTCGATGCTCTCGGGCGGTCTTCGGCCGCATCAATGCGGGCTTCGCCCGCAATCAAGCGGGCTTCGCCCGCAATCAAGCGGGCTTCGCCCGCAATCAAGCGGGCTTCGCCCGCTTATCATTCCAGGCGGGCTTCGACCGCCCCCTCGGCATCGGCGGGCTTCGCCCGCTTATCATTCCAGGCGGGCTTCGACCGCCCCCTCGGCATCGGCGGGCTTCGCCCGCCCCTCGCCGGTCTTCGCCCCCGTCACCTATTCGCCCGTGCGAAGATGCTCTCGGACGGCCTTCGGCCGCATCAATGCGGGCTTCGCCCGCAATCAAGCGGGCTTCGCCCGCAATCAAGCGGGCTTCGCCCGCAATCAAGCGGGCTTCGCCCGCAATCAAGCGGGCTTCGCCCGCAATCAAGCGGGCTTCGCCAGCTTGTCATTCCAGGCGGGCTTCGCCCGCCCCCTCGGCATCGGCGGGCTTCGCCCGCCACTCGCCGGTAATCGCCCGCCCCTCGCCGGTCTTCGCCCCCGTCTCCTATTTAAAAGTTTAAATAATTTTCCATTCATTAAATATTAAAAGAGAAAATAAATTAAAAATAATAAAAAATTTAACCCCCTAAAATCTCGGGCAGCCTTTGGCCGCATCAATGCGGGTTTCACCCGCAACCAAGCGGGCTTTGCCTGCCCCCTCGACGTCGGCGGGCTTCGCCCGCCCCTCGCCGGTATTCGCTCGCCCCTCGCCGGTCTTCGCAATATTTTTTTTAAAAAGACCACATTTTTTTTTGATTAAAAAAACATGTAAAAAAAACTTTTTTTTTTTTTTAAAAGTTATATTTTTTATTTAAAAAAACTTAAAAAAAAGTGAAAAATAAAAAAATTGTAAAAAAAACTTAAAAAAAAAGTTATATTTTTTATTTAAATAAACTTTAAAAAAATGTGAAATTTTTTTTTAAAAAAACTTTGAAAAGACTATAAAAAAAATTAAGTTTTTAAAATTTTAAAATATTTGCGGTAATTAATTTAAAAAAATTAATTTTTAAATTTTAAAATTTTAAAAACTTTAACAAAAATAGTAGGCGGGGCCCACGGCGGGCCCCGCCCGCTTAAAGTATATTTTTTTTAAAAATAGCAGGCGGGGCCCACAGGCGGGCCCCGCCCGCTTAAATGTCATGGCGATGTGGGACTAAAGTCCCACATCGCCAATTACAGCGGGTTTCCGCTGTTTATATAGCGGAAATCCACTATATGCTCAAACACCACAGCGGGGCGGGCACAGCCGGCTGGCACGCCCATTCCTGGCCCGCGTGAGCCCGCCCGCTCCCGCTTGAGCCCGCCTGGCTCTCCCCGTCCTGCCCCGCGTGAGCCCTCCCGTCCCCGCTTGAGCGCGCCGCCCCCCGGGATCCCGCGTGACCGAGGCGCAGTCGCAGTTGTGCACCATTTTTTTCGTTCCTACAGAGGGCAAAAGCGTAATTTACTGTGACCGACTGTATTGCCATGTTAGGAACGGATCGCGCTTATTAATATAGATATACATATATACATATATACATATATACATACAGAAATATATATATATATACATATATATACATATATATATACGAGCATCGAGCACGGGCGGTAGAACTCTCCGCTTCGACAGTACCCCAGCAATGACGGTACCTCCACCCAAATTTGCCCGCTCTAGGACGCTCGGTCAATTGACAGTGCATGGGTAGCCCGAGTGCCCCGCGCGGCAGAACTCCCGCCTCGACAGTGTCTCGACGCGAATGCGCTCCCGCCGCTCGCGAACCCCCGTGCCCGGTGCTCTCCCTCATCCCGATTTTGTAGTGCACACTCCCTCGGGATGAGGGAGAGCACCGGGCACGGGGGTTTGCGAGCGGCGGGAGCGCATTCGCGTCGAGACACTGTCGAGGCGGGAGTTCTGCTGCGCGGGGCACTGGGGCTACCCATGCACTGTCAATTGACCGAGCGTCCTAGAGCGGGCAAATTTGGGTGGAGGTACCGTCGTTGCTGGGGTACTGTCGAAGCGGAGAGCATCGAGCACGGGCGGTAGCCCGTGCGAAGGCTCGTATATTCAAGGGAAAATGCCTTTAACAAAATTCATGTGCCCCGCGCAGCAGTACCCCGCCTCGACAGTGCGAAGATTGACATGTCGACCGATGTGTTCATACTCAGATGAAAATACATAAACTTTTAAGAGCAAAATTCAAGATCATTCAACTCAGACTTACCCATAGAAAGCAGCATCACATCAAATCTAGTAAAACAACTTTTAGATAGATGCAACCAAAACATACATGCAATTACCCTGAATAAGGCATAAAAAAGTCAAAAACAGTAATTTTCAAAGAGGTTATGATAAGTTTCAAAGAGCAGAGCAAGTCTCCTTGAATTATATTCGCAATTATGTCTATTTATTCAAAATATGAAAACACATAATAATACTAATAAAAAAAATGTCTTAAATGCCTGAGTTTATTAGACATTTGAATTATGAGTTGTGATCCATATGGAGCTTAGAACGCTTGGTGCGAATTTACATGGAAATTAAAGGAATGATAAAAATTTATGTTCTTAAAAATAATAATTCTAGATCCAGTTATTCGTTGCTTCAAATTGAAATCATCATGTGCACCATTAGGATGATGGATTTGACTGATACTAAACTCTCATATGGACAAAATTATGAAAACTAAGACTATTTCGGTTAAAACTGAAATAGAACAAATTAGCTTGCGAAGAAAAACCAATTTTGAGTTTGAGATTGAAGAAAATGAGCAGTTCTTTCAAAAAAAAATAGTTAACGGATTTTCAAAGATGGATCATGCAGTTGCTCGGGCAAAAGAACAAAAACAGTCCCTACCTGCTCCATGATCCCTTGAATTGCAAACACATCAATTTCAAGCAAATGTTTTAATAGTTGAGCATACATAACCAAAAAACAGTGGAATGGGTTTTCACAGATGGGCATAAATTCTGCATGCATGATAAAAAGCAATGAAATATTGAGAAATCTAGCCTAACACAGTTGGCATTAAAGTTAACTGCATGTAATTCAACATAAATTGGAGAAATTCTTTGATAAAAAAAATGGATTGATATTGGAATTGAATTTCGTCTATTAACAAAATCATTGAGATGTCCAGAAGCAAAGGAGAAAAAGAAGATGAGCTAGTTACTAGATCAGGGATCGCATAAATTGCTCGATCCCTCACACGGTTTGCTGAAGAATGTGTCTTCCTCACTGTGCAGCACCGACTCAAGGAATCGAGAGAGAGCTGGAGTTAATCTCCGTGAACTGGAGCTGATTTCTCAAAACCTATGGAGCTGGTCCCCTCAGCCTGACGACCTCCTCCAACTTGCTGGGATCAGCTGAACCAATGCTAGAGAAGACATTACACCAGAATTAACAATAATGACCCAGCATCCTCCCACCACTTATTTTAGTGAATAAATCTGATCCAACTATAAACTAATTGAAACACAGAAGATAAATCCAAGATAATAGTGGTAAAATTACTTTATTCCTATATAACTACTTCCATGAATCGTGAGGAGGTTTGCATTGACCACAGTGGTTCCAGCAGAGTTTGCGCTTCTCTGTCTCTGCATCTGTGCTGCTTGGCATCAACTTTTGCTGGCTCGAATCACCACATCCACTTCATCTCCATCGCACTCCTCCGCCGTTTTCCCATGATTCACCTTATCCACATCATCTCCATCGCAAACTGAATTGCAAACTGAACACAACTTGAAATTCTAAACCCTAAACCCTAAACCACCACATCCACATCTTCTTGATGAAAAAGTTTGATTATACATACGTTGTGCTGCGCACTGTTCATCTGTCATAGATGTTCCTCTAGTTCTTTTTCGAGCGCGAACATGAGATCGAACAGTGTCATGCAATTGTTCTACGGCAGGCTCAACTTGCACTTTAAATACGGTGATCTAAATGAAATAATAAAATGATATTAAACTAACGAATGCATTTAAATAATTACATTGCACACCGTATTAATTTAATAGAAC
Source organism: Dactylorhiza incarnata (assembly GCA_033032865.1). Classification (NCBI taxonomy): domain Eukaryota; kingdom Viridiplantae; phylum Streptophyta; class Magnoliopsida; order Asparagales; family Orchidaceae; genus Dactylorhiza; species Dactylorhiza incarnata. Next base: position 4,081,143 of record JAWHQI010000067.1, read on the forward strand.
ATCAAAAAATGTCTGCTAAATCATTTAATATATTCGGGGTGTGAATGTTTCTATGTAGGGCATGATGACATATTTGAACATAGAAAACTGAACAAAACTTGAAATTCCAGTTTGAAATCAAACCTAAACAAAATATAAATTAAAAATTAAGTTTAAGACCGTATTAAATTAATATAGATGAAGAAAAGCAAAAAATTTCTCTTTAATTGGTTCAAAAGAATACATGCGTGAGTAGGGATCCACGAAGTATTTATGCTATAAATTCTTTGCAAAACGATCTATAAATGCACCTTAAGTTTCGATGTTCTTGGGTGGTTTTCGGCCGCATCAATTGAAATTTCGCCCGCATAAAGTCAGTGTTGGAATATTGCAGTAACTGTGCTTTCATCTGTTATCAAAGCACAGTTATAGTATTTACCCAAGCTGGCTAATGTTCTTCAACTTGGGTGTGGGGATGCATGTGGCTTCTGGGTTCAATGGTAGGCGAAATATTGCAGCATGCTTTTGCTAAAAAAAAATTCAATTAAAAAGAAGTATTTAATAACTGAGATGTAAGAAATCAATGAGATGCTTACCTTACTTTTTATCCAGAGTATCTCACAACTACAAACATAGCCACTTATGAACTTTTACATGAATACTAATAATCAGTTTAATAACAGAACCAAAACAGGGCTCGAAATCAACCATTTGTATGAGTAACTGGAGTGAATACATGCAAAGGTATGCAACTAAATAAAAAAGATTCAAACAAAGGAAAGACAAAAACATAAGTTTAACATAAATTTCTATGAGTACCTGGAGCTTACAGTGATAGTTGAAGTTGATTGGCAAGAAATGATGCGATGAATCGTTTCCTGTAATCCTGATGAACAGCAATTTCAAAACCTTATGAAGGCCTGTAACAAAATTGAGCAGGTCGAGAAGAAAAAATATTCGAAAACTATGATAAGTTTGTGAAAGAACTGAAGGGCACTCACCGGAGAAGTTGGGCTAAAAAATACATTTTAATTTCCGTATCCAAGCCTTTATCCTGGAAATATGCAGATTTACCATGAGGCCAATTTTCAACATGGCAGAAGTCAGCAAATTGATTAAAATAATTAAAACATATAAAATTGTTCATAACTGCTATATCAACAAACAAAAACAGATGGAGTAAAGACCCGAGCAGTCCTATTCGTTTTTGAACCCACCATGGATTGCACCAAACGACACCATTCTAACTGGAGCTCAACATAGACAGCAGAAGCATCTTTCGGAAGAACTGATCAAAACATTTACAGTTGTATCAGCAGTTGCAGTATATATTTGGCAACATGATCCTGAAGAAATTTAAGGTCAACATAGAGAGAAGAAGCATAAGAATTGATCAGAAGTTTTACATTTACGTTCTACTTTGTCAAACAGTGAAAAAGCTTTAAATTAAGTTTAACATAATAATACATATTCACTTCAAACTCACACCAATGCTTTAGTACTAATCGATCATTGCAACTGTCAATAAAAAATCAGCGGTGAGAAGCAAAGATCGCAAATGAGTGAATAATCATGAATAAGAGAAGAAAAGTTTTAATTAAAAGAGAAGAACCTTAAAGCAGAGAACTATTTTTTGAAATTAAGCACTATTGGACCGGCTGCTCAAATTAAGTCCTCAAATGCTTCTTGTAAAAGCTCTTTTAAAAAAATTCGTAATCCAAATAACCTAAAAAAAACGGATGGAAGTGGGAAGAGAGCCCCCGCCGAAACCGATGCGCCAAACATAGCCTTTATTAGGGGAAATGTTGTTGTTGAAGTTACATGTTTAAATTTGCATCAAGTGATCATATATAATCAAAATATGGTGTAATGGTTGAGCATCTTCCATTATCTATATATATAAATATTTGATTTAGTAAATATATATATCAATATTATATAAGAACTTTTTTAATATAAAAATGTTATACAAAACATTTCTAATCTCAGCATATATGAGTAATTGTTTCGGACTTTGATTGGTATCTGATGCATCATAATCACAAAGATTTATAAGCTCATTATAATAATTTTGTTGGACCTGAGTAAAACTTATAAATAAAATTAAAAGCTGTAGCTATAATTTTTAAAAGAGAACATGTTTCATATTTTAAAAAATAGTAGAAAAGCATATTGACACCCAAGCAAGAGTGACCAACCTTGTATTGATGTAGCGCAATAGAAAGTGCAGGAGATATCAGGGAGGGAGCTAGCATCATTTCTGCATTTAGAAATTCCGTAGTGGTGTGGAGTAGATATTGCAAGAGAAATGAGGAGAAATTGGGAGAGAACTTACAAAATTTGATCAATGAAGTGATGTCTACCTGAACAGTAAACACACTGAAATAAGAGTTGAGTAGAGTGAGATCAATGAAGTGATGTCTACCTGCAAAGTGAAAATACATGGTAATCAGAATCAAAGAAGTAGATTGAGATCGAAGTTGACATTTTAAATATGAGAAATGGTTAACTAACTTGGTTATACGGCAAGAAATTAGCTTCAAATGGATATTCATATCAAAATGTGTGTTTAAAAATTTAAATGGAAGGTGTAAGTTTGATAGCACGAAGGCTGGAAATACGTAAGTACTGAGTAGGAGTCATGGTGCGTACAACAGCATGAAGGAATCCAGGAAGAGATGCGAAGGTTGAACTCAGAACCTCGGTAGTTGTAGCAAAGCTAAGGCCGGTGAGCAGTAGGGAGAAGTAGTAGTACTCACGCATATCAGGCGGGACAGTGCAGCATGAGGCAAGTTCATCGCGCTGTGCGAGCGTCATATCTGATGAAGTGGCAGGAGTGGACATTGCAAATCTCAGACAGCAAACAGGCGGCAGTACAGTTTGCGGTGGCAACAGCAAAGCCACAGATTAATGAGGGCGTACGTCGAGCTACGAAAGTGTCGCAGAACCTTGCTGATGCACACAGACCTGGAATCTATGACGTAGTAAAGAGAAAACAAATTCAAAAAATACATGAAAGTACAATTTATGCGATACGACGTAAGGTAATAATAATAACAGAAGCAGGAACATGAGCAGCATGAGTAACCTTAGGTGATGGCAAAAAAAGAGAGAAAATGTAGATTCATTGCTGGGACGTAGAAATATCAATTTGAGCAATCAGAATGTGGTTCTTCAGGAGTCTATGCATGATCGAGCTGGATCTGACTACGTATGATGTGACTGACCGGCCAGTAAGAGGTGTATTAATAATTGTCAGTAATACCGTTGTACAATTATGTTTTGAAGAAAAATATAAGGAAGAAGTACAGAATGTACCTGCACGATAACTTTTGAGAGTAACTCTTTGAAAACAACATTTTTTGTGTAACTTCCAGGAAATGTAGCTATCGTCCCATTTTTTATTAGTACATTTGTGCTCAAAGCATCCACACCTCTTGATAGAGCAACATATAGCTGACCATGAGTGAAAACAGGAGAAGGCAGGTACAGGCCTATCTGCCTGATGGTTTGGCCTTGAGATTTGTTTATAGTTAGTGCGAAGCTCAAACGAATTGGAAATTGCTTTCGAGTGAGCTCGAAAGGCAGCTTCTGATCTCCAGTATTTTTTAGGGGTATGCGTGGAAGAAACACTGGCCTGCCTTTATGCTGTCGTGTAAGAATTTCAGCCTCAATAACATTCCTTGAGAATCGACGGCATATGAGGCGCGAGCCATTGCAAAGGCCAATTCGAGGGTTTAAATTTCGTAGAAGAATGACAGGCGCACCATTTTTCAAGCACAGTTTGTGGGGAGGAAGACTTCCCGGTGAGATACTATTCAGAAACTCCTGCGGATATAAGTTATATTTATCATCATCAACAGAATCGAAGGAGTAGTATGTCGTTTCGTCTCCTGGTAAAACAGTGAGGCATTTCTCATTTAAGTGAGTCACATCTTCGTTTAACGGAGTCAGCAATGCTCGGTTTTCCCAGTACTCAGAGCTATTAATATTACATGCCATATTACAGAATACAATGTTGATAAGTACACTGATCGAATGTTCCCCTTCCCATGGAACGATCATTGATTCGGGAATGCGTATCATATCATCATCACATGTACGCTCAACGCCATTTCCAACACGAAGAAGAAACTCTGAGAAATGTCGGTCATTGAGTGCACGCATATTTTCAGACAGTGAAAGTAAGTGGACAGTTGACCACAGATGTGATGCAACTATGCTTGCATTAATTATTTGGGACCTTGTGCCATTAACTACAACAGGTGGGACCTGACGGAAATCACCTCCCATAATTACAACCTTCCCCCCAAAAGGTTGATTTGAGTCCAAAACATCGCGGAACGAACGATCAACATGCTCGAAAACATATTTATGTGACATTGGCGCCTCGTCCCATATAATAGCGGAACAATGGTGCAGTAGTTGCTGTATCTCAGAAAACTTGCCAATTTTACAGAATGAGGATGCCTCAATGGGAATTGGAATTTTGAATTTTAGGTGTGCTGTACTGCCACCTGGCAGAAGAGTTGCAGCGATGCCTGACGAAGCAGTGGCAAGTACAATATGACCATCTAGGCGTAGATGTGCAAGGAGCGCTCTGTACAAAAAAGTTTTGTCGGTGCCCCCCGGACCATCAATGAAGAAAACACCACCTCTCTTATCGCGAATTGTTTCAGTAATAGTGTGGAAGGCCGAGGACTGGCTCTGATTCAAAGATGAAATACAACTAACATCCGCGTCTGAAATTGGTATTGACAGCTCATCTTCAATTAAGCTGGAGAAGTTATCCATATTTTGGAAGATCAAGGACATTTGAGGGATATCAAACTGGGATATACTTTTACTATGTTGCTGGAGAATATAATCTATTTCACGGAGGAGTTTGTTGAGGACGAATACATCACTGATAGAAGAATTTGCAACATAATCTGCAGTCATTGCCGTGTAGTTGTCATTCCATAGGGACGAACTTCAGTGGGGTTACAGTATAGTAAAATTGTAGTAAATAAGGTCCGTAGTGCTGATGGCATATGATATTCGGTAGCCTCGCGCATACAACTATGTAGCCCGGAGTCTCGTTCTAATAGGCCGTAATGTTCGGCTGCATCTTTAAATGTTGGATGAGTCATAGTAGCAACCGTCATCAAGTGTGCAAAAGACCCGGGCCCTCGCACATGATTCAGAAGCATGCGCAGGTAAAATCGTTCTCCTTCAGATGGATGGACAGAGTACATTCTAGCAATAATTTTTTGTCGGCGCCTCCGTTTATGCCATGTTCTTGAACTCAAATTCCACGTGCAGTGTTTTGGAAATTCAGTGTATAAATATCTGCGTGCTTCATGCTCACTGTCGTTAACTCTAAAAAATTCTGTCAGCATTGTGCGGGAGTTTCGCTCATTTGCAAGAATGTTATTGAGCAAATCAGTTGTGCGGAACTGAACCTGGTGCTTGTCAGGTAAATGAATCTGTAAACGAATAACCGATGGATATGTCTGGTACATAGTGAATTTAAATATTTTCCAAAATGCTTCCTGTGGACATATCCATCGACCATTTATATATTCAGATACTTCATTGCGAGATTCAGTAGGTTGAACCCCAAATGCAATATAGTCAGATCCCTTGTGAATGTATTTATATAAGTACTTTATACTTTTTATACTACTACAAATCTCAACATTAATGTGACAGTCATATTTCAGTAGAAGCCATGGATTTATATGGAACAACCCACCGGTTATCTATATGGAAATCTTCTCTGTGTGGCAACGTAAATGCCCGCCCATCATTTCGGCGTCTATATACTGGGTATGAGTCTGCTCCTTGCACGGTATGTTCAGAGAAGTGTTTAGGGTAGCTCTTTTTGCAGCTACCATGCTTCATGCATGGAGCGTGCGGATTGACATGGGCACACGGGCCATGGATCATATGGCGCACCACAGCATTGTAGAGTTCAGGTTCATGTTCGACATGAGGGAGCTCAGCTCGAACAATACTGTCGTAATCATCTGGCGTGTTCATTTTGGAACGTGCATAAAAAATAATGAGCATATGAACATGTGGCAAACCTCTTTTCTGAAACTCAATTACGTGCACGTGACTAACTGTTCTCCCTATAACAAATTTGTGGAAAATATCCTGCTTTAATTTTTCATATTTAGCGTGAAATATTCGAGCAACAATATCTGGACGGTCCTGTGCTGTTTGTCCAGGATAGAGTGATTCTGTGATTTCAGGCCAGGAGGAGTTGCATGTCATTGTTAAGAAAATATCTGGTCTACCATAGTGCTGGACAACAGACATTGCATCTTGGTAACGCTGATACATGTCGCGAGGACTTCCAACAAAAGATGACGGTATGATAAACCGTCGACCAATATTTGCTGTTGTATAATAAGATAATTTAGTAAGGTGGAGTATCGAGTATATAGAGAGGAAGACGAAAATTATACTGAAACATAGTGAATGTACCTCCACTATTTTCTCCTGCATTCAGGCAGTCCTGCAAGCCACTATACAGTTCAGCACGAATATTATGTTGATTTCTTTTTATCCAACGTAATTTCTGAGTTTCTATCTTAATGTAGTTGTCAACAACGTATTGCTGTAGCAAACGACAGCCGTGCAGTGGTAATGATAAAGGTGGCTGACGGTCCTGTAGCAGAATGTATATGAGGTTGGTTGTGATGTAAGCAGATGTTTACAAATCAAAGTGGTAATAAATATAACTATGAAACCTGAAGTATGTAGGAGTAGTAGTCGCAACAGCTCACGCGTTGACTATTCAGCCCTTTATATTCAGCTAACCAGCCATACGTGCCGTATGGCAGAAGCAGTGGGTACTGAAGTGGGTCATAGAAACCAGTGTACTCTTGTACAGTAACTACGTTGCCTTCAATTGTCTCGACAATTATATTCCTTTCATTAGAATCCAAATACTCTTCAACACCAACAATTATAGCAGCAACCTGTGATGTAGTTGGTAATATATATTGTTGTTCAAATGCAGGCCTTTCCTTAATTACCAATCGGCACTTCTCAATATCTTCTCGTTGTGCTAAGCGACGAAACATCAGAACAAATGGGTTGCATGCATTAAGAATTAATGTGATCTTCTGAAGCAATTGACGATCTAACTCAGAGCTTTCTTGCAAGCGATGATCCAGCTCATGTTCTGTATCGTATATATATAACTGTAAGTAGCGAGGTCTTGTATTTGCAATTGGCAGAAGAGATCCAATTTTGTGGTAAATTGCTCCATGAGCGCGAAAAGTATAAATGGCGTGTTGATCAGCGGCTAATGCCGAATCTAATTTAACACCCATAGAAGTGAAAGAGAAAACATGATTATAGGAACGGATGTATCTTCTGAAATGACGGCTTTCAGTTGAATCAGTAGTGAACAAACTGTAAAGTTCAGCTGGGAAGGGTATATCTGGAATCTGCACTCGGCCATTGTTGCAACACATTACTGATGTTTCACCATCAAACAGTTTAGCACGGCAGTACATACAGAAATGCGGGCACTGCAGGTGTAAGTGCACAATTTGCGTAGTTGCAGGGGATATGCGAGCAATGTGAAGGCTCCTCAGACGACGATTTGCAGTGGCAACAGTATCATCGGAGCTGTCATCACGGTTGAGGTAAGGTTGTTGAACGGGTTGTGCTGCAGTACTGCGCGTCGTGTGCAGGGACAAAAACTCTTGTAGTAGTAGATAATGTTATGATTGCGTACGGTATGGCAAGTTTTCACGGCGTTGTTGCAGCAGTGGGATAGCAGACAGTACTGGAGGTGCACATTCAGGCAGCAGTGGAGCGGAGGCGGGCATTGTGGACGATTGTCCAAGTTGAGGTAGACGGTTAGCATGAGAGAACGATGAAGGCTCTACAGCTGACAGTGAATATCGATGCACAACACCGTTATCTGCATTTGTGACTTCGAGATGCAAGAGTGGGTGGGTGGTGTGTTATGTAGTGGTATTTGTAAGCATGAGTATGTGTACAAATAAATAGACATACTTACCCCACGTCATGCTGACGTTTTCACGGGGAACATGCGGTACTGCGTCACGTGGAGGTGGTTCGTGTGGAGGCACAGCACTGTGCGGGGCCACGCAGCCGCTAAGTTTAATTTGTCCACGCTGGAGTGGTACTTGATGGCGTCGTCTTTGAGCAGCAACACGCCTACTCTCCCGTTGCTGTGCACGCTGCGTCTCTGTCATTTGCGCAGCACGCACTCTTTGGTAGCATCGCTTGTAAGCTCGTCGTGCAGCACGTTCTTCAGTGGACATTTCTGCCACTCCTCTTCGTGAGTGGGCTCGAGCACGACTTGGTGGAGTAACACGCGCTGATGCTGGTATGTCTGCTGCAAGTTGAGTGCTCTGGGGTAGGGGTACCACATGGTGTTCAGCCTCAGAGGATTGGTTTCCAAACTGTGTGCGCTGTGGGGGTAGTTGTTCGCGTCGTGCCTGCGTAGCAGCACGTCGCACCTGTCGCTCGTGTGCCCGTTGGTCTTCTGACATATGAGCACGCCGCTCACGTTGGTACGATCGATTATATGCTCTTTGCGCCTCAAGTTGTTCATCGGACATATGCGATCTTCGTCTCTGTGAGCGCTCTCGATTAGAAGCCGGCTGAGTAACACGGGATGTTGATGGCGCATTTGCAGCATCTGCTGAACTATTACGCTGATGGTGTACGTCATATGCTGAACGTTGTTCATCTATTAAGGGTAGTTCCCGTACTCTTTTTCGAGCATGACCACGCAGGTTAACTCTGTCCGATATGCGCTCTAACGTACGATCACGATCCATTACTTGTTAAGCACTTTGAATATAGTCACAAAATATATACGGCCAGGTAAGCAGTTTGCTGCAGTACTGCGCGTCGTGCTGACATAAATAAGAACATATGTAATAACTACGAAGAGATTATTAGATAAACATGTATTCTCACTTAGGCAATTCATCAAACATGTAGACAGAAATTAGTCAATTTGGACATGTGTTCTGATATAATATATATGTCGATCTTACAGAGCTCGGCGAGGAGGAGCAAGGATTGCGTCGACGGTGGAGAGGCGGAGGAGGAGGTTCAGCTCGCCGAAGCGGGAGAAGAACGCGATGTTGGCGGAGCAGGAGGTTCAGCTCGCTGAAGGGGGAGAAGAAGGCGATCTTACATTAACAGAGAAGAACTTAAGCAGGTGGTTACATTCCAAAGCTGGGAGAAAGAGAGGAAATTGAAGAAAAAAAACAGACGGTGACAAAAGAAAAATTTATGCATAGTGGAGGCAAGCAACAAACCTGCAGGCACTATGAAGCCCAGGTATAGGGGCCAAAGTACATGTCGTGGAGATGAATTATTAAGGAATAAGCGGTGGAAATTGCGAAGATGCTTACCTCGCGGAGGTGTGCGAGAAGTTGCAGTGCTCGGCGAGGAGGAGCAAGGATTGCGTCGACGGTGGAGAGGCGGAGGAGGAGGTTCCGGTCGCCGAAGGGGGAGAAGAACGCGATGTTGGCGGAGGAGGAGGTTCAGCTCGCCGAAGGGGGAGAAGAACGCGATCTTTGTTTGCGATCAGCAGAGCAAAATCACGGAGCAACAGGGAGCAGCACGGAGGAGCAGAGATCGAATGAGGAGGAGAAGCGAGGCAGGGGATTCATTAGTAAGCTGGCAGCGGCGACAACGGCGGTGGAAACACACGCGCCGAGCTCAGACGCAGAATACATGGTAATCAGAATCAAAGAAGTAGATTGAGATTGAAGTTGACATTTTAAATATGAGAAATGGTTAACTAACTTGGTTATACGGCAAGAAATTAGCTTCAAATGGATATTCATATCAAAATATGTGTTTAAAAATTTAAATGGAAGGTGTAAGTTAAGAGACTGAAGCATATGAGCTGAAGTTATTCAAATGAAGTATGGAAATGGAAGGAGATCAGCAAAGAAATGGAGGGAGAATGGAAGGCAAATTTTATGATTCCCTGTACAACAACAGAGTGCAGAGAGTAGAGAGCCCAAAGTAGGGTGCCACCAAATCAAAGAAGAAGTGCAGAAAATGTAGATGGAGTTTTACTGAAGCATATGAGGTGACCTTAGTCAATTAGGAACTTACAGAGGTCAGTAAATGCAGGGCGCAACAAATACAAAATAACTCATCGAAAGAAATTGATAGCTGCAGATTTGGGGAAAATTTTGACTGAAGCATCTGAGCTGAAGTTATTCAAATGAGGTATGGAAATGGAAGGAGATCAGCAAAGAAATGGAGGGAGAATGGAAGAAAAATTTTATGATTACCTGTACAACAACAGAGTGCAGAAAGTAGAGAGACAAAAGCAGAGTGCAACAAAATCAAAGGAGGACTGCAAACCTGAGGAGGTCGGTAGCATGAGGCCTCATATAAGAGGAAGATATAATCGTATGGCAGGAATGCATTGGAAAAAAAAAATTTATACAACAACAACAACAACAACAACACTCAAGCCTTTATCCCACCATAGTGGGGTCGGCTAAAAAAAAAAAATTATAATGCAGAGAAATGTAATTGCAGGTCAACAGTAAAGAACTCATGAGCAAAAGAATCATAACATGGTTGAATGCAACAAACTATGTGATAAACCAGAGTTCATGAGTAAGATTAATATCCAAACACAAAATTCAGACGTCAATAAGATTAATATCCAAACAACAACGACACCAAGTAAGAACCGGGCGAATGTTATAAATAAGATTACTAAAATACCTGGGCGCTCGCGAATTTACGACGGTTGATCCGAAAAGTCAATCTGCATCGAATCTTAATTTGTTCGAAGCCCGATCAGCCGAGCACTCCCTTTAATTTGTGGTCACGTTGCAGGTGTCACGGGAGATCTTGTTGACCGGGCAATAAGCATTCGGGATCAAGTCGGGTAGAGCGGCATCTACAGGCGTGTCCCCTGCTACAATGATAAATGCTTCGTTATATTTTATTTCATTTTTTAATATAAATTTTGAGAAATTCATCTGTCAATTTCATCCATAGCGGGGTTTGAACACCTTGTGGGGAGAACGACGTAAATTCTAACGACGAAGGTTATTAAGCAAATTTACGTAGTGCCCGTCTGGCACGATGGTGGCGTTCATGAACGCAGTGGTTACGAACCGTTGCACGTCAACGCCCAACCTCACCTAAGGATCTCCATCCATTATTATGGTCAAATTTTTTTCTTGCTAAAAGAAATAACTGTTGGCATGTGAAAACACGTCTCATCACGATAGTGTTTTTGTCCAAATTCACTTGATTAAAATTCTACGTCAAACAAATGACGGTTCGTAACCACCGCATTCACGACCGCCACCACCATGCCAAACGGACCCCTAATTATTCATAACAAAAATATTTAAAGTCTTAATTTTGTTAGTTGATGCTGAATTGGGGAGGGAAGCAGAGAGGACACAGGTGCCAAATAATTAAAAAAATTGCATTATTTTAAAGTTTTGACCAACAAATAACAAATAATAAATTAAAAGAAATGGATAACCAGACATTGGAAGATATAATGTTTATATGAGATGACATTTTCTATGGAAAGCTCCAAAGGTGAGTGAGTGATACATTTCCTAAGCATGAATGATCAAAACAGAAATAAAATAGGAGGTTCCTATGAAAATTAAAACAGCCCCTCAGATTTATCTGTTTGCCTCTTGTGGGCATTCCATCAAGAAGCTTGTGTGCATATGAAATTAGGCAGAGCAAATAACATCCAAATCTATGCATGATGGGAAAAACTGTAGTGCAAAAAATAGTGGAGAATGGTTACCTGTGGGAAGATGAGAATGGTGGATGGTATTATTGCAGTGTGGAGATTGAGGATTAATGCTGACATGAAGAATTTGTGGTGACGGACTATGAAGATTTTCTTCTGCATTGAGAATCAGGAGGTAAGAAAGAATGCTGGAAGAAGAAAAGTCATCTTATAACAGCGGATTCCTACGATCACCATGTAAACATATGTCAGCGAAGAAAGTGAGAAAGAAATAAAGCTTGCACATAACTCCTTCCATGAACAAAAACGAAGCAGAGGTTACATGGCGATGATGAAGACAACGAAGAGATTATGGATCATGGAAGAAGAATTCAGAACACCTGGCGTTGATTCTTATATATTTTAATCCCTAATGGCCGCAAAAAAACGCTGATGATGGATGATCTTCCAAGCGGAGCAGCTCGCTCGAAGAAGAAAGAAGAGCAGCTCGCGGCCTCCCTGTATCAAAGAGAATCTGGAGGACGGTAAACTGAATGAAACATAAGAAATTAAATGAAAGAAAGAGCATACCCATGTCCAGTATCATTCCAATGATTGTTGAACAGCCAGGCCCGTGCAGTAGAAGTAGGATGAACAGGTCCTTTCTAGTGTTCCTTTCCAATTCAACAAAAAAGAAGAAGATCTCAGCGCAGCCCTATTCCATACAGTAAATGCATCTAGCGTCCCTTAATCATATAATCAGAAATTATTGATCTTTCTAGATTAAGTTTAATCGCACAGACATACGTTCCGTGGACAACAGACTGTAATGAAACCAATAGCTGAGGTTGCGACAACTTCCTTCAAGGAAGCCTCCATCAGAGCTACGGTTTCCAACACTGAAAAAAGCTGACGGACCTCAGCACGTTTCCCTTCTCTCTTATGTTTGATTCTCCACTCAAGCGAGGAGAACGAAAAAGAAGCGAGGAGTTCCGGTGTTGCATACCTGGAGCGAATGCGATGAGGTGGTAAGCGGCGAGGAGAAGCGAGGCGGGGAAGCAGCGCCGCATAGAAGAGCACAGAGGAGAAGGGAGGAGAAGCATACCTGGACCGAACGCACACAGAGCCTGCCGGCGATCGTGAGCTATGCAGAAAACCAGCGAGCAGCAGAGGGAAGGCTTGCGGAAATGAGGAAGAGAAGGGAGGCACGGGGTCCATTAGTACGCTGGAAGCGGCGACAACGGCGGTGGTGGAAGCACACGCGGCGACGCCAAACGAACACACGACCGACCTCTCTCGCTGCCAGCGCTGTAACAGGTGCAGCGCGCCGAGCCGTGAGGAAGGAGGATAGGGAAGAAATAGCGGCGGAAGGGCGAAATCGGGAAAAAAGGCCGTGACCGACGAAAGGCGACTCGAACCGCAGAATATCCTTATTAATATAAATTAATAAGATATATACATATCTATATTAATAAGCGCCGTTCGCCTCTAAGAATGTCAAGATGTCAGTCACAGTAAATGACCTTTTTGCCCCTGGGGGGGCGAAAATTTTGGGCACCCGCGGGGCGGCCGGCGAGCTCAGGCGGGGCCGGGCGGGTGCACGCGCAGGGCGGGAGCGAGCTCACGCGTGAGGGGAGCGCGCAGGAGATGCTGGGCTGACGGTTTTCAAATTATCCTCCGGCTTTCCGCTATATCAACAGCGGAAAGCAGCTGTTGTTGGCGATGTGGGACTAAACGTCCCACATCGCCATTGCAATTAACTGTGGGCGGGGCCCGCCTGTGGGCCCCGCCTGCGCGTTGAAAGTTATTGATTAATATAAAAAAACCGGCGGGTTTTTTTTTTATTAAAAACAAAACCTAATCCCTAAAATCGCTTCTCTGCCCTCTCCCCCTCCGCTGCCACGGAGACATGCCGCCGCCCGCTGCTGACGCCGCCTCTCCCGCCTCCCGCAGCTCAGCGCTCGCCGCGTGCCCCTCCACCGCTTACACAGCCACCCTACGCCGCCGTTTCGCCAAAATCCTGCCACGTATTTTCTTCGTCGCCGTGTGCCGCTCGACCGCCTCTCACCTCCCGACTTCTACTTTCGCCACGCAACCTACCGCCGCTACAAATTCCGGCGCTCCATCTGCAAATGACACCTCCACCTGCCGCCTCCACGACATCACATTCCGTACAAATACCCCTTCCGTCTTCTGCATTCTACCGGTGCTTTCTGGCCGCTTAAATCCCTCCCACGACTCCCCAGTTCCGGCTAAATTGGTTGAACTCCACCTCTCTCTGCTTCTTCTTCCCTTCAGGAGTCGCTGCAGGTCCGATAGTTTCTTCTCTTCTCCGCTTATGTTCATCAATATGTTCTTCATACGAAAATGCCTGCATTTCATCCTTTGTTTTGTGAATCTGTTTGTTGTGTAATATATTTCTTTGTTAGTTAAATGACTGAAAAAAAGTGTCTTGAGAATGTATTTTGTTTCAGATTTATTTCAATCTTCTTTACATTTATTTGTCAGAACATCAGCTCATCAGCTCATAGGTTCTGTGAAGCAGTATTTGTTAGTGAAATGGCTGCAGAATAGTGTCGTCTGTTAGTGAAATGGCTGCAAAATGACTGCAGTTCATCAGTTGTTGTGAGCTTCCACTATTTTTGAGCACTATTTGTAGTATTCGTGAGGTTTCAGTTATTTGTGTAGTACTGCAGTATTTGTTAGTTTGCAGTGTTTGTGAGTTCATCGGTTTTCTTTTTTCTTAGTCAATATAATCATAGCTGGTCCAAGCCTAAATATGTACTACTCATACAGCACTTCATTTTCTATGGCTTTATTATTGTTATTCACATGTTACTTCCATCTACAAATGTCATGTTCAAATAATGCCGTCATTTTGGCCGCCCTATTTAGAAAGTTGTGGCTTTCTACGCCTCTTATAAGTATAAATCAGATTTCTTCTCTTATGCGAACATGATTTTATTTCACTATAAGCGGACATCAGTGTTTAACCAGTTCAGTTCTCGACATTGTTCTTAGTGTTAAAATTTCTTATACAAATTCTGTTATCATGGTTCAGTTTTCTTACAGGAGACCATGTGTGAATCAATAAATTGCCTACATTGTTAAAACTCTCTACGATACTTCATTTTATTAAATTGTGTGATTCAAGAATAGAGTGTCATGTTGCTCTCACCTATAACTGTCAGCTGTTATTAATTTCCAGAATTTGAAGTCATTATTTTGTGCTCAGGTTTTGAAGAGCACTTCATTTATTTTCTATGCCTCATTATTTTGGGGCTTCCTCTTATTCACCTTGAGTTCTTCCTAGGTTCACTAATTTACCTGCAAACATATAGTTTATGTGATCCTCTTATGTGACCCTCACTATGTGCTCCTGTCCTCTTTTTTCTCCGCTTTAGATGTCAGCATATAATTTGGCAGATTAGTTTTGTTAAAAAAACAAATAACAGCGTGTTTTTGGTAATATGAAAAAACAAAACCTAATCCCGGTCACAGTAAAATCGCTTCTCTGCCCTCGCCCCCTCCGCTGCCACGGAGACATGCCGCCGCCCGCTGCTGACGCCGCCTCTCCCGCCTCCCGCAGCTCAGCGCTCGCCGCGTGCCCCTCCACCGCTTACACAGCCACCCTACGCCGCCGTTTCTCCAAAATCCTGCCACGTATTTTCTTTGTCGCCGTGTGCCGCTCGACCGCCTCTCACCTCCCGACTTCTACTTTCGCCCCGCAACCTACCGCCGCTACAAATTCCGGCGCTCCATCTGCAAATGACACCTCGACCTGCCGCCTCCACGACATCACATTTCGTACAAATACCTCTTCCGTCTTCTGCATTCTACCGGTGCTTTCTGGCCGCTTAAATCCCTCCCACGACTCGCCAGTTCGGGCGAAATTGCTTGAACTCCACGTCTCTCTGCTTCTTCTTCCCTTCAGGAGTCGCTGCAGGTGCGATTGTTTCTTCTCTTCTCCGCTTATGTTCATCAATATGTTCTTCATAGTTTCAATTACGTCACATGTATATATGGGATGTTGGTTGTTGGTAGAGGGGTAATGATGCTGGTGGCGTTGGTAGTACTGGTAGTGGTTCTGATGATGATGATTGAATGAGAATGCCACTCTCAAAAAACCTTATTCAATATGGTTTTCCTGTTGGGAATACAAAATTTCCTCTACATCTTACATAATTAGGAATGTAAACTTTATGTTTGGTTTGGTTTTTAGAGAAGACAAACCTTCATTCAGTAAATAAATAGGAATACAAACTTCCCGATCTGCCACTCTCAAATTCTGCCACTTCATTGTAAATGCTAATTCATTTATATTTTACACTAGCATGTACTGAAGTGGGTAAGTTTGCATGTATTTCAATGTCGATACCAATTGAATTTCTATGATTCTCTAGCAATGATGTGAAATATTGGCTCTTATCATTGTGAGCAATGCTTTAGAAATAGATGATATGGCAAAGCATATGAAGGTAATGATCGCATTAGCTCATTTTGAGGGGAAAATGCTTTACTGACATGAAATTTTTATATGAAATGCAAACTTACTCGAGTTTCTTTTATTGGGAGTAATATGTTCATGCAACTAATAAACAATTTATGTCAGCGAAGCACAGTTCACAGCTACTCTTGCTTCAATTCCATGAGACTCAAAACACTTGATTTTGTTGTTCAAATATCACGTTCCTTGGCCTGCAGATAAATATTCGTATAGACAGATTCCACATCTCCTTTCTCTTTTCAGAAGTCCATTTATCTCCTTCTACTATGCCATCATGTTTTCTTTTATTGTCGGTCTCCATGATGTCTTTCAGAACAGAGAAACATGACCCTCCTTAAGTTTGTTTTTATTGAATTTGGTCCCTAAAGTTTTAAACATATTTGAAATCATTCCTTAAACTATGTTAATATAATTAGCGGAAAAGAAGCCTGAGACCGTCGCGAGCTCCCCGTCAACCTTTGCAATCACACTCGGGGTAGGGGTAGGGGAAGGGGTAGGGTGGCGTGCGAATTCTATAAGCCCGAGAGATGGTGACTGCTTGCAGAGCGGCTGTCGCGGCCAGGGTGATGTCGAGGCTGAAGTACTGTCGCGCGGGCCACGGTGGGCCCCTGTGCACTTTCGATCGTGGTACTCTTCCCGTTGACCCATTTCATCATACGCCCGGGGGATTGCAAGTGGCGTGCGTGCCGCTGAGCGGGAGAACTGTCGTAACTGGGGTACCGTCGCGTGGGGGATTGTTATCTTAGTTCTCTTTCTGGTTTAGTTTTTCTAAGAATTAAATTTCACTCCTCCTTGAAATCTATCAGTTGTCCTTTGTTTTTTATGTTATCCTTCATTTGTGCAACAATCCAGGTTCTTTTTGTAGGGTTTTCCATTTGTGTGCGATGTCCAATGAGATTAGATCGCCAATAGGTACACTTCACAGTCAGGTCAATTGAATAGAACTTCTGCGAATATCCAGCCTGCATATCATGTTATAGTTGTTTAATTCTTAAGAACACTTGATTTTACTTCCAATCTTAACATATAACTATATGGTAACAAATATAAATTCCATAGTCTGAGTCTCAAAATCTTTGGATTTCCATGTAGCCTCAACCTGTTTAGATTTGAGTACTTAAGTTGTTTTGTTATATCTTCTTTTATATAAATCCATATGTTTTTGTTAAAGTTTTGAGTGGAGCAATGATGTTTTTTAAAAGTTTATTTCCGCTCTTAAGGGAGATGCTTGGTGGTGTGGAGGTGCGACAGGAGGTGTTTGTCGGCTACACTAAGGCTACACTAGGTTGGAAATGAGGGTAGAGCCTTAGCTTTAAACCCAGTACAAATTTGTATGAAAATATATTGTCTTATATGCTTTCATTTCATATCAAATTTAGAAATAATTGATAGTTTTTATACAACACTGTGCAATACCAACTTCTCATAAAAAGACTATCACAACAGTTGAAATGTTTGATTCTGCCTGCTCCTCAGAGATGCTCTGCGAGAATGAGCTGCCTGTACTTGCTGACCAGGTCGGCTACAACCCCGAGATTCCAACAGATATGCGTGATTACTACTACTTCGCACTGTTACTACACAACCTTAACCTTGCGACGGGTACTGATGATTTGAAGACTGTGTTTGAATGTCTTCCGGGATACATCTACGCGCATGTGGGCATCATCAATCTTTAGCCGACTCAACATTGTCTTAGCCTTCTCACTTTTGTATTTTGATGTTATTTTAAACATATTGCTAAAGGTAAACGTCGATACGGAGGGTGTGCGAATGGGAACAGGGGAGGTCATCTTTGCAAGCGAGGCGACAATGACCAATGCTGCAAAGAAGATGAACGAGTACATCATTGACGGCACAAGGATCCAAGTCCGTGAGATGTCGCTATTTGATGTCAAACCAGAGTACTTTCAGGAGCGATGTTAATCAAACCATGTTATATAACAATGCCGATCTGAGGCGAGTTTGAAAATCCTACTACTGCGTACGTCAGTTGTACATCTACATGTCTTCGTATGCTATGAAAATGTTATCCTACTCTGGTATTTGTTGTCTCAGCCCTTCACGTATATTCCTAAACATCTGTCAAGAAATGTTCTGTTTCTCAGTATTTCTAGCTACCTTCCTCTTACTGTCTTCTCGAATATGTCACTGATGTGTAAAGTACTTATGCCTGTCCTTCATCTACTACATCTGTTAGTATTTAGTTGAACTACTTTTGTTTCTGTCGTGCACATGGTGATTGTCCATAATGCAGTGCTTCAGCGTGCCCGCCGCTTCTATGTATGTGAATAGAGTTCTCTTTTGCACGTCCCCCCGTTTCAAATACTGCTTGCGCGTCCTCCCATTTCGACTATTGCTATAGCTTGCACTCCAAAGTTTCTGTTTTCTTTCACAGGTGAGGCCACCAACTCTTCATGCACTGTGCCGTTATACATTTAAATAAACATGTTTCACATCCGCTCATTTTTGACGCCCCGATCACTTGCATCCGTAGCAGGGCTTCCAATTTTGCCAGCACCGTTGTTCCCCAGTCACATCTGTTATGGCTGGTGGTACCATAACATAACTGTGACGTTTTTCTATTATTTGCAAAATTAAAACAATCATTTTGACCGTAGCTCAATTTATGCGTATGAGGCTCCACACCTACTGCCAAGAATTCTACGCAATGTTCTCGGGAATTCACTGCAGTGCTCTTTCGGAATTTCCCTCTTTCTCATATCTGTTGTGGCAACGTATATTTGATAACTCCTGTTTCTTTCTGTTCTACATAATAATACATGAGGAAAGCTGTAAATAACAAATGTAATTATGAAAATTGCATTGAGATTCTTATTTGTATGATGAAACTGAATTTCTAAAAAAAAAAACACCATGTTCCATTAGGATTAGCTGCGATAAAAAGAAGCTATTAGCAAATTAACAGCTTCAATTTGACTTACAACCCGTTTGAAACCGACTCTATATTCAAATGCATACATTGATGTATATATTCAGATATATATATATATGTATACGAGCAGTGTCGCATGAGCTTCGGCCATGCTCAATGTTCTTCGCATCGACATTACGTAGACAAGAATGCTAGCTCCACCCATATGCACCCGCTCTCATACGCTCATCCATGTGTCAATTTATAGGACACAGCGAGCCTACGTACCCTACACACCAGTACGATGATGTTACAGAAGCTGCACTAGAGGTTGACTGCTCCGTGCGGTTATCGGTGAAATGAATTTCGAAGATAGAACTTAAATGACTATAATTTCTCTGTTCTGCATTTTCTGTAAGGCATACATGGATTGACACTAATCTGTGCCTGTCTGTAGTTCATATGGTTTTGTTCACCTACATATTCTCAACTGCTGCCACATTCTGTTTGCCGTCAATGTTGTGCTCTCTACGTAATTTATTTCTCTGTTATATTACGCCTCTGTTAATTTTGCAATTACTACAAATATACATCTACATTACTTCAACTCCAATTACTACTACTTCAAATATTTGATGAGGTCAAATTTGTGCCTATTCTTACTTTCCCATTGCGAATAGCTATGAGTTGATATAATAGACACCATATTTAATGTCAAATCTCTACTTTATAAATACCTCCTTCTGCATATTTCTCAATCCATGTGCGCGTGTCGCCTATTTTTCACATACGATCCCATATTCCTTACCTTACTATACAGTATTTACAGTTACTGTAGCATCACTGTATGTACAATGGATGATAATCATGTCCGTGTTGGAAAACGTGCACAATGCCAATCTACATCAACAGCACGTGCACCGGATGAACTTCAACGAGCCTCTGCGACAGAGCGTTCGCAGAGAAGAAGGGCCCTAATGTCTGATGAACAACGTGAGGCTCAACGAGCGTACTATCGAAATTACCAGAGATTAAGACGTTCGCGTCTTACTGAATCACACCAAACAGAGAACCAACGAGATGTACCCCAACAACGTTACCAAATCCAAACTGCTGCTTCCACCACCGACTGTCATGTTGCAACTCTGCCTCAACAAACTACATTCGCACGAACGCCACACAATGCCTCTGAGTATGCAGGCGTCACTTTAGGTAGTTACAACATCTGTTGCTGTACATTTTGATATATTGTCGCGTGTTATATCTATGTACATATTTATATGTTCACATCTACCGACACATAACATACACACATGCATTTGACAATGGCAGATCACCATGCTACTGTTGTTCTCCATGGATCTTCATTAACAACTGCAGCGTACTCAGTGCCCGTTCACACGGCTCCGCTATCTCCAACTGGGGAATCGTCACCACTCGAACAACCTCATTCACACCAAATGTATACTCATTCGTGCAGTACAACAGAAGATGCACATATAAGTGAGACATCACGTGCGGCACAACGCACATCTAATCGACAAGCTGCTCGAAGAACAACTGCCGTAATGTCAACCGAAGAACAAGAAAGTCGACGAACATATAATCGATTATACCAAAGATTAAGGCGTTCTCGGATGGTTGGGCCACAACAAGCGAACAACCGGCCGGTTATGCGTGCTCCAAATCAACTTCGAGCCCGCCAATCAGTGCAACAACCACAAATTACGCATGCTGCAAACGCAATGCGACATAGACAGTCAGTCCACCAAACTACCAACACACAAGTTCGAGTGCCTGACATCCAAGGCACAGTTGCGCTAACATCTACGCTGCCCTCCGCTACTTCAGCCGCCTGTTTACATATGGCAAATCTTAGACATCACTAAATGAGAAATTCCCAAACACAGGTACTGCTGTTGTGCACAGATACTCACTAACAAGTGTACCGTATACGTCGTGCTTCCAGTCCGGCTGCCTGCGTGAAATTGGAGAATCCTCAACGACACAATCACAGTGTATGGCCTCGCCTGAGTGTAACTTGCCATTAATCCCTGTCGTCTCAGTTGGCCATATGACTTCAACTACTTCTGCTCCAACATTACTGATGACATATGCTGCACCAGCATCAACCTCCCGCATTCACCACAACACATCTCCTGTACCAGAAGAACATATCATCAATCACAGTCAATCAAACAGTACGCTCTTCTTTTTCTCTACCACATCTACCTATTGCTCTATATCTTACAAACACAGCCATAACTTCATTTCTGCAACATAAACATGCAGATATCAATGACTCTGCTGTTACTATCCGTGCTCGGCGCCGTCGTGCTGGAAACCACAACATTGCACGCATCTGTAACGCAACCCAACAAATTGTGCATTTACAGTTACAACGTCCGCATTTCTGTCGTCACTGCAATGCTAAACTTTTTGATGGAGAAACACCAACAATGTGTTGCAACAATGGAATAGTTCAGCTTCCACCTATACCAGTTCCACCTGAGCTTTACACTTTATTCACTACTGATACTGCCGAAGGTCATCACTTCAGGCGATACATTCGTTCATATAACCACGTTTTCGCTTTTACTTCTATGGGTGTTAAGTTAGATGAAACTTTGACAGTCGATCAACACACCATCTACACATTCCGGGCTCACGGATCAATTTATCATAGAATTGGCTCACTTTTGCCTGCTCCAAACTGTAGACCTAGATATCTACAACTATATATTTACGATACAGAGCATGAGACAGATCATCGTCTGCAAGAAAACAACGAGCTTAACTTTGCAGTATTAGAGAAAATCCGGGCCATTCTGAATAAATATAATCCTTTCGTATCGATGTTCCGGCAAATTGCCCGACATGAGGATATTACCAGGTGCAGATTGGTTATAAAAGAACAACAGGCATTGGGTCATCAATATGCATTACCAACCGCATCGCAGGTGGCTGGTATAATTGTTGGTGCTGAGGAATATGCTGAGTTAAATGACAGAAACATAATTTTACAGCCAACTGAAGGTCCTTTGCTCACTATTCACGAATATGCTGGCTTCTACGATCCACTCCAATATCCACTGCTCCTCCCATATGGTACATATGGTTGGTTGGCCGAATGTAAAGGCCTGAATAATCGCCACGTAGGCTGTTGCGACTATTACTCATATATACTGCAGGTTTGACTGCTATTTTTGTTAAATGCACCCACGTCCTGCTACGCTTAAAATAATAAGATATCTCATACTCATACTACTGTAGGATCGTCAGCCAACTTCATCATTTCCTTTACATGGGTGTCGTCTGCTTCAACAATATGTTGTTGATAACTACATTAAAATAGAAACGCAAAAACTGCGTTGGATTAAAAATAATCAGAACACTATCCGCGCAGATTTATACAGTGGACTACAAGATTGTCTAACTGGTGGAGAAAATAGTGGAGGTATGTACATGTTATTTCAGAATGTGATTTTAGAGGTTCACAGTATAGCAAATTAATATATATGTTCATTAAGTGCAGCAAATATTGGTCATCGTCTCATCCTTCCATCATCCTTCGTTGGAAGTCCTCGCGATATGTACCAACGCTATCAGGATGCAATGGCTGTCGTGCAACACTACGGCAGACCAGATATATTTCTGACAATGACATGCAACGCATCTTGGAAAGAAATAACGGACGCACTTTATCCCGGCCAAACGTCACAAGACCGTCCTGATTTAGTCTCCCGAATATTTCATGCAAAATTTCGGCAATTACAGAAAGATATATTCCACAGGCACATTCTGGGAAGAACAATTGGTCATGTGCATGTTATTGAATTCCAAAAACGAGGTTTGCCACATGCTCATATGCTGGTTATGTTAGATGGGTCAGATAAAATGAATACTCCGGATGACTACGATAAGATTGTTACAGCTGAGCTTCCTCATATCGAATCAGACCCCGAACTATACAATGCTGTTGTAAAACATATGATTCATGGTCCGTGCGCCCATGTAAACCCTCATGCGTCCTGTATGAAACAAGGTTCCTGTAAAAAAGGTTACCCCAAAAATTTTGCCGCTCAAACATTGCAGGGATCAGATTCGTACCCAATATATCGACGTCAAAATAATGGTCGCTCATTTCGACTCCAGCGAAGAGATGATTTCACTGTTGATAACCGATGGGTCGTTCCGTATAATCCATATCTCCTGCTAAAATATGATTGTCATATTAACGTTGAAATATGCAGCAGTATAAAAAGTATAAAATATCTATATAAATACATTCACAAAGGTCCCGATTCTGTCGCGCTGCAAATTCATCCTCATCCAGTTTATACAGAAATATCGCAATACGTTGATGGTCGATGGATATGTCCTCAAGAAGCCTGTTGGAAGATATTCAAATTCAATATGTATCAAACATATCCATCAGTTATTCGCCTACAAATTCATTTACCTAACAAACATCAAGTGCAGTTTCGCACCACTGATTCCATAAGCAACGTTCTTGCTGACGTGCGTAATTCGCGCACAATGTTAACAGAATTTTTCAATATTTACAGTGCCCACGAAGAAAGGCATAGTTATTTATACACTGATTTCCCAAAGCACAATACATGGAACTCAACTTCTAGAACATGGAACAAACGAAGGCGCCATCAAAAAGTTATTGGTCGATTATACTCTGTACATCCTTCTGAGGGCGAAAGATTTTATTTACGTTTACTTTTAAACCATATTCAAGGCCCAACATCTTTCGAGCACCTCATGACAGTTCGTGACACCGTCTACCCAACATTTAAGGAAGCTGCTGAACAGTATGGTTTACTTGAACAAGACAACAGCCTACATAGTTGTATGCGCGAGGCCCGACAATTCCAGATGCCTTCTGCACTCCGAACTTTATTTACAACAATTTTACTTTACTGCAACCCTACAGAAATTCGGCAACTGTGGAATGACAATTATATTGCAATGAGTGAAGATTACATCTGCTCCACTTCTACCACTGATATATACATCCTCAATAAACTCCTTCATGAAATCGAGCTTACTCTTCAACAACACAACAAGAGTATTAAACAGTTTGATCTTCCTCAAATATCTTCATTATTTGCAGATATATCTCGCTTCTCAACTCTAATTGATGATGAACTGTCACTACCACTCTCATACACAGATCTTAACTCTGTTTCAACTTTAAACTCTGAACAGCATTATGCTTTCAATACTATTATGCACAGTATTAGGCACAACGAAGGTGGTATTTTCTTCATAGACGGACCTGGAGGCACTGGAAAAACATTTCTTTACAAAGCAATACTTGCACATATACGGCGTGAAGGCCACATTGTACTTGCTACTGCATCATCGGGAATTGCTGCAACACTTCTTCCAGGTGGAACTACAGCCCATCAAAAGTTTAAGATTCCAATTCCTATAGAGGCGGGTTCCTTCTGCAAGTTCGATAAGCAGTCAGAGATACACAATCTTTTACAACATTGTTCTGGAATTCTTTGGGATGAGGCTCCAATGTCGCATAAACATGTATTCGAAGCTGTTGATCGATCGTTACGAGATGTTCTTGACATACACCAACCTTTTGGTGGAAAGGTATTAATCCTAGGAGGGGACTTTCGGCAGGTTCCGCCTGTCGTGATTAACGGAACAATGTCTCAGATCATGAACGCCAGCATTGTTACTTCACCTTTGTGGTCATCAGTACAATTACTGTCACTGTCGCAAAATATGCGCGCTCTCCATGATCAAGATTTCTCAAATTTCATACTTCGAGTTGGAAACGGTGATGAGCGTACATATGACGATGAAATGATACATATCCCAGAATCAATGATTGTTCCATGGGAAGGCGAACATTCCATTACTACACTTATTAACATCATATTTGCAGATATCTCATTGAGTGTTACCACAGCTGATTATTGGGAAAGCAGAGCGTTGTTGACTCCATTAAATGAAACTGCCACCCAATTAAACGAAAGTTGTTTAAAAATACTCCCTGGTGTTCAAATGACATATTACTCTTTTGACTCAGTTGACGATGATCAGCATAATTTATACCCACAAGAATTCCTCAATTGTCTGTCCCCGGGCAATCTTCCGCCACATAAACTATGTCTGAAAAAAGGTTCCCCTGTCATGCTCCTTCGAAATCTAAATCCCCGAATAGGCCTATGCAACGGTTCACGCCTTCTGTGCCGTCATTTCCAACAAAATGTGATTGAGGCAGAAATTCTTACAGGCCAACATAAAGGCAAATCAGTTTTTCTCCCTCGCATACCACTGAAAAATGCAGGAGATGCAAAAGTGCCTTTCGAACTCACTCGCAAACAATTCCCAGTGCATTTAAGCTTCGCGCTTACAATAAACAAAGCTCAAGGACAAACAATTAATCATGTTGGCATATATCTGCCTGCACCTGTCTTTACACATGGTCAGCTCTATGTTGCTTTGTCAAGAGGAGTATCTTCAGTAACTACAAAAATTCTCATACAAAATGGTACTGTTGCTGGGCATAAAGGCACATACACCAAAAATGTTGTCTTCAAAGACCTCCTTGCCAAAGTCATCGTCCAGGTATACACTTTACTTCCGCTATCTATTTATCTTCATTTGCATGCTGACTAACAATACAGCGTCAAACTAATGATTTTCTCTACGTACATGATAGCCCCATGAACCATGATCAGCAAAGAATTTACAGGAAACAACTGAATTTACAGCACGTCTACGAGAAATACATCTACAGGTACATAATAACACATCAAACAATATGCAATTTTGTCTCCGATATACAAAAGCACCACCACAAACAAACACATTCGAAACAAATACTCACACAAACTAACACGTACATACACAAAACGACACACACACATATGCACACTCACACAACAACACAAACACACCCACAAAGAACACAAAAGTCAACAATCACTCATACACGAAACACACAGAAATACATATAACGTCTAACAAAAACAAATACATGCACACAACCAATCAATCAAATATACAGAAACACACACAGACAACAAAACACACTTACACATACATATAAACTTACATATTCCACATACAAAAAATATATATAACATCTCAGTGATGCATTTAGTATAACATTATTAAATACATGCCAACCAATCTGTCATGTGATCATACGCATAAATCTATTAAATCAACGTGTTTGTTGTTGCAACTACGTACTTTCGAAATGTTCTATACTTCCTGCATCCAAATCTGAGCTTCTCATTTCATGAAACAAACTTTTAACTGTCAGTCCAATTTTTCTTTTCTGCATCTACTGATTTGCTTTTGTTCAATGCTGCCCGTAATATTTATATCATATTTGTACATAAAAAAACATATCATGCATTTGTGATACGAACATAACTTTGCATACTTCTGTTGATACTAACAAAAAAAAATTATCCCGCTAACAGTTTGTACTACATCAGTTTTTACAAACCTCTACCAATTTGAATATGTCATCCCATGACAACCAAAGCACGAACGCAAACAAAACTCACATAAAAGGCAAAGCATTGGTAAGCAATCTTTTTCATTAACGCTTTATAATTATGTATGATATAAACTTTTTCACAATAGTTTCATCACGCATGACACTACTGTAATGACTATTTCATATTTGATATTTGTTTTAGGCAGCACAACAAAAGACACAACAGAAGATAACTCCAGAAGACCTTGCCAAGGTATGCTGAAATATGTCTATGAAATAGAAAAGTACAGAAAATGAGAAAACACATTATGACACTCACACCTCTAAAATATAATACTTTGCGTACTCATTGATAAATATAACACCTATTTCAGTGGTTTCCAAGGTCTCGAATTGTTAAAACAAATGCCCAAGCTGATCGTGTAATTACCACAAACTCCGACGCGGCCGTAAGTACTGAAATGATACTTTAAATCATTTACACTTCATCCACATATTACATAAACATGCAAACGCAATAATTTTTCGTCTTACTGCAGTGTTCTCATACGCGTACATTTCTGATTTCACCCTCCCATGATTACCACGGCATAACTACCAAAATTGTCCCGACAAAAAAAAGTTCACAGGTACTGATTACATAAAAATATGCAATTTCTTTTCACAGCTTTATTTACTTTTACTCACATAATAAAACTTACTTCATATATAAATTTTGTCTCATTTGATATATCACCACAAAACTTTACTCTTACACACTCATTTTCGTATAACTAATTTGTAGTGCATACATTTTCTGTTAGACAGCACAAGCAACGCCAGCTACAGCGCAAACGTCTCCTGCAATGCATCTCGCCAACTTATGGTTAAGGATTTTCATTGCAATTGAAGAGTGTTCGGAGCAACACAAAACTCAATACCCAAACTGCGAATGCGAATTTTGTATTACACACAGCTGATGGTTTACTGTTTTATAACCGTATGTAGTAAATAAACAAATAGATATAACTTTGTTAGTTCTACTCATTCTACTGTATATTATTTCCTTGCGTTTGGACTATTGACCGCCGGCTTTGTTATAAGGACTGACTGCTATTTCGCCTTCAGATGCTTGCTGCATAACTGCCTCGACCGTGCTCAATCCTCGACGCTGCCTTCGCCATATATAAGATTTTCAGCTAATGGTTACATCAGATTGCAGCTTCAAACCATATGTTTAAGTCAAATATAAATTTTATTAGGTTAGATTTTGTGGTAGTTTTAATTTATTTTCTATTTTTAGGGTTTAGGGATGAATTAATAGTTAGTTTTATATCCATGAAATGAGGCGGCCGCGAACGAAGAAAGCTATTTATAATCACTATCGATCAATTTTAATTATAAACTATTTTAATATCTGCTGTTTTATAATATTCGTTGGGCAGTTTATTATTATTATTTGATCTTTTCGCAATGCAAAAATGTTATTTACTCCGATAACGTCAGTAGCATATAAAAAGATTAAAATAAAGTTACATTTCTGCTTCTATTGAAATCCGCATTCTGCAAGGCTTGAAGCCCGCCGACGCCGAGGGGGCGGGCGAAGCCCACCGACGCCGAGGGGGCAAGCAATGATCCAATGGCCGCGCCCGCGCGATGTGGGACTTCATTACTCCCACATCGCGCAATAGAGCGGGGCTCCGCGCTTCATATAGCGGAGCCCCGCTTCAATGCCGAACAGGTTGAGCGAACCCGCCCTCGCCCGGGCGCACTGAACCCGCCCTCGCCCGGGCGCACTGAACCCGCCCTCGCCCGGGCGCACCCGACCCGCCTGCGCGCACCCGATCCCCGCCCGCGATTTATTAAAGCGGGCGGGGCCCGCCTGTTTGCCCCGCCTACGATTTTATTCTTTTTTATTATTGTTCTGACCTTTTTGCAGAAATTTCACAATCTTATCTTCTTATCGTTGCAGATTGTTATCGGCACTCCAAAAAAACACACTTTTTTTAAACTTTTTTTCAAGTATTTTTTCAATGTTTTTTAATAAAAAAAAATGTTGGCCCGCCGCAAGCAGCTGGGTACTGCCGCGGGATTTTAGGGGGTTACATGTTTGAATCTTTTTACTTTATTTTGTATTTTAATATTTAATGAATGTGAAATGATTTAACATTTTCAATAGGTGACGGGGGCGAAGACCGGCGAGGGGCGGGCGAATACCGGCAAGGGGCGGGCGAAGCCCGCCGACGCCGAGGGGGCGGGCGAAGCCCGCCTTGAATGACAAGCGGGCGAAGCCCGCTTGGTTGCGGGCGAAGCCCGCATTGATGCGGCCGAAGGCCGCCCGAGAGCATCGAGCACGGGCGTAGCCCGTGCGAAGATGCTCGTATATATATATACATATATATATATACATACATATATATATACATACATATATGTATGCATAGCTATATATATGTATGTATAAGCATATATATGTATATAACAACTTTACTATATATATATATATAACGAGTCACAGTCACGGGCCTCCGGCTCTATGCAAGACGACATTCGTCGTGGGGGCGACATTTGTCGTGGGGGCGACATTCGTCGTGGGGGCGACATTCGTCGTTGGGGAGACATTCGTCGTGGGGGCGACATTCGTCGTGGGGGCGACATTCGTCGTGGGGGCGACATTCGTCGTGGGTGCCACATTCGTCGTCGGGGCGACATTCGTCGTCGGGGCGACATTCGTCGTCGGGGCGACATTCGTCGTCGGGGCGATATTCATCGTGGGCGGGCGACATTCGTCGTGGGGGGCGACATTCGTCGTGGGGGGCGACATTGGTCGTGGGGGGGCGACATTGGTCGTTGGCGGCGACATTGGTCGTAGGCGGTGACAATGGTCATGGGCAATGACAATGATCGGCAACATTTTTGTAAATTATACCAATATAGACATAAAAATTAAGCAAATAAATTACCTATGACTGTACTCCTCGTAAGCGTTCAAACTGATTAGAGAAATCAACCAAAAATCACATAAACTATAGCTATACAAATGAGTAGATTTGTGTGAAATTAACTACCATTAGTGTGAAATTGACCTTCCATATCTCCTCATTTATTCTTAATTTCTGAACTAAAAATGGAGCCCAGCTGACTGTCCCTCATTGAAAATAACCAAATGGACATTAGAAATGAGAAGGAGAGCTGGTAGCCAGTTGTCTAACATTCATTCCTGTTAACCCATTTAACACTTAAATTTCTATATGAACAATAGAAATAGCTGTACAATTTTTGAAAAATTTCCAAGAGAGTAAATTCTGTTCTAAAAATATAATGAACTGCTATTGAGTTATAGTGGAGAGCATACTTATCTGATGGATGTTAGCCTTGGTAATGCTTCCTTCTTCAATTTGTAGGATCGTTTGCACATATCCAGGAAGAGAAAAGCAGGGCAGCAAATCTTCTTGCTCAAACATGATCGAATAGTGGTTCCCACAGATTTCTCTGGGCTTTAAAAACCTTCTCTGTTTACTGGTAGTGATCCCACACAAAAACCATGGCTGTGACACAAAACCATGTAAAGACATGCTTGATTTCCACAACAAACATACAAAATGAGAATATATCAAACATGTTTGAGCAATGGGCAATAATTTTTTGAAGCAAACATTTGTGAATGAAACAGCTCTAATAATTATTTTAAAGTATGCAAATTTTTGGTGAAGGAGAAGCCCATTTAGCTATCTGAAATGAAAACTTAGTAGAGAGATGTTTAAATCATTAGTAGTTGGAGTATACCTACGAAGGTATCCGTAGTTGTCGTTCCTGCACATGAAGAAAAAATAAAATGATGAACGGAGATCAAATGTAGAATATTGTAGTTGTTCATTGAAATTTTAAAATTATAATTGTGCATTAAGTACATACAATGCTAATTTGCTATGACTCTGCTTCCATTCACAGCCTCTCTTTTCTCTTTTCTTGTAGTCGTCTCATAATCATTACATATGTGAGTTTCCACCAATGAATGTGGAGACCCAGATTTCTTCTACCGTGAATCTACAATCAAGAAAATATTTCAATGAGGAGAACAAACATGTGGCATGATTCAACAACCATTAAAATAGTTCATCAAGAAGAAAGTTACCGGAAATCGGCATTAAAAAACAAACCAACAGCCCTGTGAATGTGAGAAACAGATTACTTGGATGGATTGCTCTAGGTGTTGCATAATAAGAAAGATTTGATATAAATGGAGATTTACACAGAAAGAGAAGACTCCTCAAAATCATTCCCTAGGAATAAACTTAGGACTGTTGTACTTGCACACCAATTCTTCTCATATTGAGTTATAGTGGAGAGCATACTTATCACAAAATAATTAACTCAAAATTTTCACAATTGCCAATTAAACCGCAACAGAGATTTTGCTGCAAAGGAAATAGAAAAAGCAGAGTTTTAGTATCTAAAAAAATCAGACTGAAATTCAAATGATGTCTGATTTAACAAATCCATAAACGATGCTAGGTAACTCTTATCATCTAAAAACAAAAATATAATATTTCCGCTGTTGTATTCTCATTGGGCACTGTCCATTTTATGTTGGTCTAACATTTTTTTGGTCAACAGTCAGAACATTCGAATTAGATGGTTACTTCCATGTATTAATCGTTTAATTGTAAGTGAACAAAGATTACCCTTGGCTTCTCATCCTTGCAGGGAAAATCATCAGTCAGATTCTCCTTCACTCAATTAACTAATCCGTTTTGCAGCATCTTAACCTGTCAAGAAAATTAAACCATCCAGTAAATACTACCGGGCTGAGAAAAGACAAAGCTTAAAAGAGAAATGGCGGGTGCTACTACAACAAAAAATTCAAAATGCATTGTCGAAGAGGGTAAATACTATAAAGAACTACTTTTTAGCGCTCTTGACATCAATCAAAGTTCAATTATAGATTCAAAAATCTTAATGGTTCCTCACGGAGAAATGATTTATGATCGATGAAGCAATGGATTGAAGATCTGCGAAATGATGTATGGTCGAAGACGAAATGGAAAACCTACTTACGCTCCGGTGTGGAAGAAGAGCAGGAAGCACGACGGAGAAACCCTCGCAGGCGATCGGGGACGACGTGAGAAATTCTAAAGCAGAATATGCACGTTCCGAGAGGGCGGGTATGCGTCTAGCAAGAGGAAGAAGAACCTTTCGCAAGAACCTCCAGCGATTTTGAAGATCGCTGCGTGCAGAGGTATGCGTCGACCTACCAGCTGGTTGAAGATCGGGACGCAGAACTGTGTTGCCGGTGCGGGAGGGAGCGGGGAGAGAACGAGAGCGAGGGCTAGGGATCGGGATGGCGATTGCGGCGTGAGTGCTGGTTGCGGGTTTTAAAGTAGTTAAGGTATTTGCGTTTTTAATCGGACGGGCTCTGTTTTTCGTAGCCACACATTGGATGGTCTCAATTTTTTAGCTATTTTAGATCTCATGCTATTCGCAGACCACCATATTTCTTTTAGAATAGTATAGATAAAGTTCTTTCGAATTAGGTAGAGGACAAAACATCATTCGCCAACTTAAGTTGTGGGGAAGAGAGAGAGTGGGAAGAGAAGGAAAGGGGAGAGAGAGAGAGAGAGAGAGTGGGAAGAGAGGGAGGGGAGAGACGTGGCAGATGAAAGAGAGGGAGGGGAGAGAGAGAGGGGTGAGAGGGAGAGAGAGGAGAGAGCTGCGTGGCGGAGAGAGGGAGAGAGAGAGAGCTCGCGTTCGACGAACGCGGGCTCCCGTTCGTCGAACAGAGCCCCGTTCGACGAACACGGGCTCCAGTTCGTCGAACGGAGCCCCATTCCCGTTCGACGAACGCGGGCTCCCGTTCGTCGAATGGGAGCATGCGTTCTCGCGTTGGACGAACGCGGGCTCCCGTTCGTCGAACGGATCCCCGTTCGACGAACGCGGGGCTCCCGTTCGTCGAACGAAGCCCCATTCCCGTTCGACGAACGCGGGCGCCCGTTCGTCGAACGGAGCCAGCGTCCCCTAAAGTTGTTTCATTTTTGGAAGAGGACAAACATCATTCGCAGCTGAAGGTGCTACATGGCATTTCTCCATCGCAAATCAAGAGGGGCGGTGAGAGAGAGAGGGATACATATCTATAGTAAATATTAAATCGTTTTTGGAAGAGGACAAACCTCATTCACAACTCAAGGTGCTACATGGCGTTTCTCCATCGCAAATCAAGAAGGGGCGGTGAGAGAGAGGGATATATATCAACAGTAAATATTAAATATATAGATAGATATATGCAGAGCCGGTAGCTTCAGACACAATGACTGCCACGTATCGCAATCCACAGTCAATTGGACATACGTGTCACCGTCCGCTCATCCAATAAATAGTCAGCCAGCAGTTGCCGGATCATGAATCATGCAACATTGCAGAAGACTACGAGATGTCGACCGAGCAGGAGTGGCGCGAGCTCGACGAGAAAGCGAGGCAGGGGGAGACGGTGGTGCCCAGCGTCGCCGGCGGGAATAGCTCAGAGGTGCACGAGCATCTCGCGGAAGGGAGGAGTCGTGGAGAGCAGATGAGGAAGGAGCGCTGGGGACGGAGGGGTACCAGGAGATGGGGAGCCGCGGCGGCCAGGCAAGGAAGGTGCAGATCGTAACGGATGGGTGGACTCACCACCACCACCGAGGAGTCCGACATGGAGCTAATATCAATGCCCTACTATAAATATTGTATATATACATGTTTTGTATGTACACTGCCGTGTTTTGTATATCTACCAGTATGTAATGTTAATAATTAGTTGTCTTTCCTATTTTGTTTATGGTAGGGAATAAAGTCCAATTTGGACGGTTTTTTATTAGGCATTATTCTGCCTTAATCACTTACCATTTATTTCCTATTTGACTTAATTGTTTTAGGCATTTATTTCTTTTCGTTTTCTTAGTCATCTCATTAGCCTATATATGTAATGGTTTTTTATTGAATAATACAATGAAATCTGAAGTTTTCTTCCTCATGAAATAGTGTGGTGTTTTGAGTTGGCTCTAACATTTGGTATCAGAGCGACTATGGCGGAGACATCTTCAAAACACGATGGGTTCCATGGAACCTTCAAATACTCGGTGCTCACGAGGAGAAATTATGGCGTTTGGGCTATCAGAATGAGGGGGATCCTCGATGTCCAAGATGTTATGGAGGCGGTGGAACCAGTCGATCCAACGGCGAAAGTGGATGCGAAAAAGAACAAAACAGCTTTTTCGGCCATCCAACAAGCTCTTCCAGATGACGTTCTCCAGATGGTTGCGGAGAAGAAAACTGCGAAGGAGATATGGGACATGCTTAGGATCATGTACCAAGGCGCGGACCGCGTCAAGGATGCAAAGATCCAAACTCTGCAGACGGAGTTTGAGATGCTTCGCATGAAGGAGACGGATTCAATAGGTGATTTCACAATGAAGCTTACCACAAACGTCAACATGCAAAGGGCGTTGGGAGGTACGGTAGCGGAGGCTGCGGTTGTGAAGAAGTTCTTGCGATCCGTCCCATCGAAGTTCGTCCAGATTGCTTCGACGATAGAGCAATTTGGCGACTTCACGACGATGACCGTGGAGGAGGTTGTCGGCCGTCTCAAGACTCATGAAGAGCGAGTTGGTGGGGCTACCAACAAAGACGACGAGAAACTCCTCTGGATGATGAGGGAGTTTATGGCTCGTGACAAGAAACCATCCAATGGTGGAGGACACCAAACCGGCGGCCGTGGAGGCCGTGGCCGTGGACGAGGGCGAGGCGGACAACATCGCAACAACGATCGACGGGATGGTCAAGATCGCAATGATGATGTTAAAGATAAGTAAAAAATCGAGTGCTTCTATTGCCACAAGATGGGCCACTTTGCCGCGGAGTGCCGCTCGAAGAAGAAAGACAAAGAGGAGAAAGCGCACATGGCCGAAGCCTTCGGGGATCTCGAACCGGCCCTTTTATTGGCGGAGGGCGAAGAAGATCACCCAAAAATGGTATGTTCTAATCTTCTCCTTAATGAAGAGAATGTGCAACCGAGCATTTTTCCC
Organism: Dactylorhiza incarnata; assembly: GCA_033032865.1. Lineage (NCBI taxonomy): Eukaryota > Viridiplantae > Streptophyta > Magnoliopsida > Asparagales > Orchidaceae > Dactylorhiza > Dactylorhiza incarnata. Next base: position 4,115,751 of record JAWHQI010000067.1, read on the forward strand.
GGTGACGTGGAGAAATCGGATTGGTTCCTTGATACGGGGGCTAGCAACCATATGACGGGTTGCAAGGATTACTTCTCCTCGCTAGATGAGACGGTGAGAGGCAAGGTGAAGTTTGGCGATGGCTCTTCGGTGGAGATATGTGGTCGGGGAGCGGTCTTCTTCAAAGACCAAAAGGAGAAGCACAAAGTCTTTACCAACGTCTACTACATCCCGAAACTCCGCACAAACATTGCGAGTTTGGGACAATTGGAGGAGAACGGATGCAAGATCGTCATGGAGGACGGATTCTTGTGTCTATTCGATCAAGAGAGGCGTCTCTTGGCGAAGGTGGAGAGGTCCAAGAATCGTCTCTACATCCTAAATATGAAGACGGATGCTCCAGTGGCCTTGCTAGCGGAGAAGTACAAAGACGAGGCATGGCTATGGCACGCTAGATGGGGACATCTCAACTTTCGGGCACTTCCTGAAATGGGGCGTTTCGAGATGGTGGAGGGGATGCCCCCATTGAACACTCACAAGAACTCTGCGACGGGTGCTTGGTGGCGAAGCAAAGGCGATTACCATTTCCGAAAGTTGCGGCGGACCGTGCATCAACACCTCTTAAATTGGTGCATGGAGATCTTTGCGGACCCATCAATCCGACCACCCCTGGAGGTAAACAATTCTTCTTCTTGCTAGTCGATGATCATAGCAGGTTCATGTGGGTGGAGTTATTGAAATCCAAGGACAAGGCCTTGGATGCATTCAAAAGGCTAAAGGCGCGAGCGGAGATGGAAACGGAGTTCAAAGTGAAGGGACTCCGTAGCGATCGAGGTGGGGAGTTCACCTCCAGGGGGTTTGATGCCTATTGTGAGGAAGTCAGAATCAAACGATTTCTCACAGCCCCTTATTCTCCGCAACAGAACGGCGTGGTGGAGCGCCGCAATCAAACAGTCATGGGGATGGTTCGGAGTCTTCTCAAGTGCAAAAACGTGCCCGTGAAGTTTTGGGGAGAAGCGTTAGCAACCGCGGTGCACCTTCTCAACCGGGCGGCTACTCATAGTGTTGTTGGGAAGACGCCTTACGAGGCGTTCTACGGAAGGAAACCAAAAGTGCACTACCTTCGCACTTTCGGTTGCCTTGCGTATGCGAAGATGACGAAGCCAAATCTCACGAAGCTAGCGGATAGAAGCACGCGGATGGTGTTTATCGGCTACGAGGCAGGTTCTAAAGCCTATCGACTGTTCAACCCAGCAACCGGCAAACTGGTGATCAGCCGGGATGTTGTCTTCCACGAAGAGGCGAAGTGGGAGTGGGAGGAGAACAGCCTTGAGGAGCTCTCTGTCCAAGGTCCAATTTTTTCCTCAAAAGAGGGATCTCAAGGTGGACTTGGAGATCAGCTAGAACCGGGCCCCCAACATTTGGAGGCAATCAGGTCCGGAACAAGTGCTGCCGCAGCCCCATCAGGTGCGTCCGCAGCACCCCAGGCTGCTTCGGGCGCGAACCTCGAGACTCCATCTCCTGTGCACAACAACGCCCCAGTAGCTCCACCGCATTTTCAGTTGGGGTCTCCTACCTCGTCAACTTTACAGAGCGGGTCTTCTTCCGACTCGAGCGAACCGATTCGATTCCGGTCGCTTGAGGAGATCTACGGCGAAACTGAAGAAATGGAATTGCAGCAGGAGGAGGCTGGACTTTGTTTTTTCGCCGCAGGGGAGCCAGCATCGTTTGAGGAGGCCAAAGATGAATCAAGTTGGAGACGAGCTATGGAGGAGGAGCTAACTTCCATCCGAGATAATGACACTTGGGAGATCACCGCCCTCCCGAATGGTCAAAAGCCCATTGGACTCAAGTGGGTCTTCAAGACGAAGCGAGATTCGGAGGGGAACATCGTAAAGCATAAAGCTCGGCTTGTGGCGAAGGGGTATGTGCAGCGACATGGGGTTGACTTCAACGAGGTGTTTGCACCCGTGGCAAGATTGGAGACGGTCCGTTTGCTCATTGCTTTGGCAGCGGAGGAAGGATGGGACATTCACCACATGGATGTCAAATCGGCGTTTCTCAACGGGGATCTGGTCGAAGAGGTATACGTCTCCATCGGAACTTCGGCGTTTCCAAGACGGGTGATTATCCTTTGGTGGATCCTACGGAATATAGGAGCGCAATAGGATGCTTGAGATATTTGGTGAATACGCATCCGGATATTGCATATGCCGTTGGGATAGCGAGCAGGTTCATGGAGAAGCCCAATACCCAGCACTTTGCGGTGGTAAAGCAGATTTTGCGGTATCTGAAATGTACAAGCGGGTTTGGTCTTTCTTATGAGAGGAATCTTCGTGGAGGAACGAAGCTAGTTGGCTACTGCGACAGTGATCATGGAGGGAGCATTGATGATAGGAAGAGCACTACAGGAGTTGCATACTTCTTAGGCCGGAACATCATCACTTGGATGTCGCAGAAGCAACGGGTTGTAGCCTTATCTTCTTGCGAGGCCGAATATATATCAGCTTCGATTGCGGCACAACAAGGAGTATGGTTACTCAACCTACTCGATGATATTCGGAAGCGGATCAGGTGCAAAGCAACTCTCTTTGTTGACAACAAGTCGGCAATTGCACTAACCAAGAATCCTGTGTATCATGATCGGTCAAAACACATTGATACTCGTTACCACTACATTCGGGACTGCGTGGAGCGTGGGATGATCGAGGTCGAGTATATACATACTAACGACCAGCTTGCTGACATATTCACCAAGGCACTCGCAAGGAACAAGTTCGTTGAAATGCGGGAGCGTCTTCAAGTGCGTGACGTGACGAACAAACTAATTAGGGGTTGAATGTTAATAATTAGTTGTCTTTCCTATTTTGTTTATGGTAGGGAATAAAGTCCAATTTGGACGGTTTTTTATTAGGCATTATTCTGCCTTAATCACTTGCCATTTATTTCCTATTTGCCTTAATTGTTTTAGGCATTTATTTCTTTCCGTTTTCTTAGTCATCTCATTAGCCTATATATGTAATGGTTTTCTATTGAATAATACAATGAAATCTGAAGTTTTCTTCCTCATGAAATAGTGTGGTGTTTTGAGTTGGCTCTAACATGTAATATATGTTTGTTTGCTGTAATTAATATTACTGTTGATGTCTGGCTCATAGAGCAGGTCTGATGTTTGTGTTGTAAGGTTCATTTTCCCTATATTATTTGATCATGTCTCTATTCATATTTGTCGGTTCAAACTGCCGAAATCCGGCCTCACGGAACACACTTTTGCATGGGGCAGTCGGGTAGGCGGCGCATCCGGATGCTTTGCTGCTTCTGCTATGTACGGGCTTGAAAAAAAAACATCCTCCTGACCACCCACTCCCTCTTGATTTTGCTCCAAATAGATTTAGATTCATTTTGTCGTCCACAGATTGAAATACTCCGCATCCAATAATTCTAAAGAAATTCAGGAGGTGTTGTTTATTTAATTTTATTTCTTTAAACTGCATCTGCTTAGTATCATTAGATGTGGATATGTTTCAATCCCGCGTAAAGTCAGCTACAAAAAAATTGAACAACATCAAGTAGATGTTGCTTTACTTCAACAGTAAATATGAGCCAAATACTCCACTACACTACCTTTAAGTATTACCTCAAACTCTACCTCTTTCTCATCAAATGAATGTGCTTAACATTACTGAATTACAATATTATGGTTTCCACAGTTATGATGGTACAACCCATTCCAAATCAGCTGTACAGTTATAGTAATGATATTCCGTTTTACCTACACGACATATCTCCTTACCAAACCAGGTTCAATTTAGTCTGATCTACCGGAGCCTTGAGTGGACCACAACAGTTTGGCGCCGTCTGTGGGAACGGAGTTCCCCCAAAACTTGAAGAAGATTCTGAAGACAGTGCCCACTGCACAACGGTACTCGTGACTAGAGATCATGGCAGGAAAAGCCGTCCGCACAAGTGAATGATCAATCCCCGGGGGGTGGGGGGGGGGGGAGGCTGATCTAGCTCCCCTCCACTCGCTTATCAGCAAACCCGGAGGAGAACTCACCAGTACGAGTGTCCACGACCGCGGGGCCCATCCTAACGGAGGACCTGAAGCTCAGTATCACCGCGGCCGCCCTGAAACAGCATACCGTGAGCCCGTAGACGTAAGGCTCACGCGTGAAGAAGTTCATGACATAATTTTCGAAGAGAACAAACGAGCAAGGCAGCGTGCCGCTTTGGCCCCTCACCCTCTCCATCGTCGCTCACCGTTCGCACCAGAGGTTCTGGCACATCCAATTCCCATTGGCTTCAAGCTCCCAAAGATTGAGATGTACAACGGAGCGGGCGACCCATCGGAGCACGTCAGGCACTTCGCAATCATGATGCAACTCTGTAGTGCCCCAGATCCATTGTTGTGTCAGGCATTCTCGGCGACTTTGAAAGGACAGGCTCGCACCTGGTTCCTTTCCCTGAAGGAGGGAGAAATCAAGGATTTCGCAGAGCTGACTCAACAATTCACGGACCAGTTCATCCCTAGCCGCAGGATAGTCAAAGATCCTTCCCACCTATCCGGGATCCGTCAAGGCGAAAGGGAAACCCTTAAAGATTTCTTCCGTCGTTTCACCACTGAGGCACGACAAATCCCTGGGATAAGACCGGAGCTCCTGCGAGGTTTTCTCCTCAGAGGGCTCCGCCCTGGTGGCTTCCACTCTGCACTGATGCGGGAAACCGTGCCCAACTATCCCGATCTCGTTCGACGGATCGACGCCCAGATCGTCGCCGACGAAGCAATTGAAGTGCATCAACAACTGTTTGATAGAGACGTGAAAAGGAAAAGGGAGCAAAAGGCTTCATCAGTCCTCAGGAGGAACAATGAATGTCATAGCAATCCACGACCTCGGCAGCACCAAAGAAACACGCCCCTCAATACCTCCAGAACCAACATATTTTACGCAATCAAAGGTAACGAAGCGCTCCGCAAGCCCAGACCTCTCGCTAAAAACACGGGAGACCAGACAAAATATTATGAGTTCCACCGTGGACAAGGACATGACACGGAAAACTGCTCCAAGCTTAAGGATGAAATCGAGCGACTCATCCAACAAGGCCTACTGAGGAAATTCCTACGAGGCTAGGCACCGATTCAGCCAGCAGGAGATCAGCAAACACCTCACCAAGAAGTACTGGGAGGCATGTCATCCCACACGCTACCGAAATTACGTATTCACTTCGCCCAAAGGAAAGGACGTCTATTTGAATGAACAACACCTGCCTTCGGGCAGTGCGCTAATGAACAGCACCTGCCTTCGGGCAGTGCGCTAATGAACAGCACCTGCCTGCGGGCAGAGCGCTAATGAACAACACCTGCCTCCGGGCAGTGCGCTAATGAACAGCACCTGCATCCGGGCAGTGCGCTAATGAACAGCACCTGCCTCCGGGCAGTGTGCTAATGAACAGCACCTGCCTCCGGGCAGTGTGCTAATGAACAGCACCTGCCTCTGGGCAGTGCTTTAATGAACAGCACCTGCCTCCGGGGCAGTGCGCTAATGAACAGCACCTGCCTCCGGGCAGTGCGCTAATGAACACCACCTACCTCCGGGCAGTGCGCTAATGAACAGCACCTGCCTCCGGGCAGTGCTCTAATGAACAGCACCTGCCTCCGGGCAGTGCGCTAATGAACAGCACCTGCCTCCGGGCAGTGCGCTAATGAACAGCACCTGCCTCCGGGCAGTGCGCTAATGAACAGCACCTGCCTCCGGGCAGTGCTCTAATGAACATCACCTGCCTCCAGGCAGTGCGCTAATGAACAGCACCTGCCTTCGGGTAGTGCGCTAATGAACAGCACCTGCCTCCGGGCAGTGCGCTAATGAACAGCACCAGCCTCCCGATAGTGCGCTAATGAACAGCAACTGCCTCCGGGCAGCGCGCTCACAGCAATCTCTCACTGTCGTTGATTGAAGGTTCGCCCTTCTCCACCGCAGTAAGGTCCCGACGTCGTAAGTGTTTGCCCCTCCTACGTTCGTACACGGTTTGAATACATACGCTCTTCACCGACCAAACCTATCTTTTATTATATATGTTGACGCCAGGAAAATCCTGACCTCAAGATTCGGACCGATGCAGACGGAGGCTACTCGCCCAGCAATCCAACGAGATGACCTGGCTGGCGACTACTACGGAGCTAGAAGAACAACCAACAAGACCCCAGGCGCTGCGGCAGGGAGGTCCCCACCACGTACCCAGAAGCTCCGAAGAGACTTCCCCTCCAAGACCAAAAATGGCCGAGCAGGGTACAAGGAAGGCACCGACTTGACTAGTACCGGGAGTAGCGGCCAAGTGCGACAGGATCCAGAATGCAAGAGCAGGGTTTCGAAAGCTCAAGTCCAGGTGCCAATCCAAGTACTCCTGGGGTCCTATTTATAGGAAAACCAATGGGTAGGGGGGTTTTTATAGCACAGCCACTGCCCGGCGACTAGCGACATTGAGGCGATCTCCCCTGGCAAATAGGCGAGTATCCGAGCTACTCGCACGAGCGCACCCCTACTCGCCTAGGCTTTCTTCTGCTCCTATGCTTGACGAACTCCTCCACTAAGCCTGCTGACCGACTTTATCTTGGTATCTCGAACTGTTGACTGCTGTGTTGACTCTTTGACTTTGACCTCTGTCTACGTGGCCTTGGGGGGGGGGGGGGGGGGGGGTCCTACCCTCGGAGAATGAGGGTTGTACACAATCCCCGCTCTTTGCGAGTAACGTAGTTGCTCGAAAAGAATCATCCAACCCTGATTCGACGAGCTGTCTTTCTGGCGAGTATCGATTTGATAGTCGGCATCTCCCTTCTGCCCTCCTGGCTCTATATATAGAGGGGGAGGGGTCTCTGATGGCAAGGCATTTTTGATCTCGCTTCAAGATGTCGCGTAGCATTGGCGAGGAAGCTGCTGCGGCCATGGCCGAGCTTGCGAGTCTGATACCTCCATTGCGGAAGCCTGCTCGCGACGTCGAGCTCGAGGACTTCCTCGCTTCTAGGAAGAGGAAGCGTCTGGAGAAGAAGAAGGAGAAGAAGAGCAAGAAGAAGAAGAAGACTGCCGACGCTCCTGAGAATGTCGCTGATTCTCAGGTCGACACTACCCAGCAGGTACTCGCCGACTTGGGTCTTGGTCAGTCAGGCGGCTCGCCTGCTCCCGATCCTCCTTCGCCGAATGTTGCCCCTGAGCCGAGTATTGCTGGAATCTCGGTCCAAGTTCAAACCGAAGTTCCTCCTGCGCAAAGTGAGAGCTACCTACTCGCCACTTTTTTAGTCGCCCAAGTGTCGGTTAGTTTCTGACATTTTGTATACTATCTCGCAGATCCGCTTCTCGCCGATGCTCGGGAGGAGCCTTTAAGCGCCACTCCTCTGCGATCATCGCCTATGATCCCGCCCAAGACTGGGGGAGGAGCTCGTCGGGGTGGATCGGTGCGGATCCTTCATAGCTCGGCGGTGGATAAGAGGCCAATGAGCGATCAAAGGGCTACTTCAGCGAGTAACCCTCTTCCGCCGCCACCACCTTTGCAGCAACCAGAGGTGGCGAGTAGCCCGCGACGGCCCGCGGACGAACTTCCTCCACCTCCTCCATTCCCGCCTCCTGACGACATGCAAGATGATCGTCGCCTTCTTTCTTCCTCGGCTCCCACCACTCATCCGGCTGAGTCCTCGCGCCGAGGCGGGGTGGTCGGGTCTTCTGGCTTCTTCGCTCCCAGAGGGGGAGGGCGACCAGTGGATGGTCGCGGTCGGGGTGATGTGCATTCTAGCAGGGAGCACATCGGCGGATCGCACTCCAACCGGCGAGATGGCGCTCGTCGCAGTCCGTCCCCGCATCGAGGAAGGGGCTCTCCTCGCCGACCATCTCGGAGTCCTCTCCGCGACTTGCGGAATGATGCTCATCGACCTGGTAAATGGAGTCGCTATTCTTCCGAATATCTTCAAAGAAGGGTCTTCCCGCTACTCGCCACTAAGGTTTCGCTTTTATGTCTTTTTCCACAGCTCGCGCTCACACCCCTATCGGGGCTCTGGTTGACGTCGTCGGGCTTCCTTCTCGCGAGTATCAGGAGAGGGTTACTCGCGCCATCCTGGACTTGGAGGCGAAGTTGGAGCGTCTGACGATCAGCGAGTCTCATCGGCGCCTGACCGCGGTGGAAGCGCGAGTGGAGCTCCTGGCGGCTGCTGACTCCCAGCGTCGTCTGACCGAGCTGGAGGTGCGAGCATCACGGCTGGAAGAGCTAGATACTCGCCTGGCTAGTGTAGAATCTCGCCTTCAGTCTGTCGGCGATCTGAAGCGCCGGGTTGGTAGAATGGATCATCGCCAGCAGCTGCATCATGACGAGCTGGTGGGGATGCGTGCGAGCATGGGCTCCGTAGGTCGCCTGGCGAGGATGGAGGAGCAGCTGCGACAAGGCGAGGATGCGATGTTCATGGCCTTCGAGCATTTCAAGCGAGCTCGTGGTTTGGGCTGGGTTGGGCGACAACCACAACTTCCCGATGCTCAGCCGAACCCCTAGGATCCTGGCTCCTTTTTCTTTATAGTCGCGTGTAGCCTTCTGGCAAATGCTTGTAATGCTGAACTATTTGATTTCCTTTAAGTAAATTGATATTTGGCGAGTATGATTATCGTCCTTGTTGCCTTGCCTTCCCTTTGTGCTGTGATGTCTTGATTTTGTTTTTTGTTTTTTTGTTTCTGCGAGTATTGGTTGCATGTCGCGCTGATGTTTGCGGGCATCCTAGTGATCTGATGCAGGTACTCGCTCGTTCGACACTGGTGATTTGACGTTCACCCTTTGTCTTTGCGACTTTCCTCGGTACTCGCCACCCTGACTCGTGCTCGCGGCGGCGTACGCGGCAAGCCAAGTCTCGTCTGGTACTATAAATAGGGGGGTGGGTACGTATTTAATACGCTTTTGGCGATCTTCCCTTGCCAGCGAGTATCTTTCGATTGCTCCTCTCCTCGCATCTTTGATACTCGTTTCTTCAATCCCCTTCTTCCGGAATGGCTGACGAGGCAGCTATTCGCCGTGCGAGTCATGCGAAAAACTTCGAGGCGACTTCTTTTAAGAAGCCGATTACTCGGCCGAGTGACCTGAAGGAGTTCTCGGCCAAGTATTTGTCGCCGGAGTTTGTCGCCAGACTTCCTCGCGAGGATGAACGCCTGAACTCCTTCTCGGCGACCGAGTTGGTATTGCCCATCCGCCACTTTGAAGTCGGCCTGCGACTACCCTTGTGGTTGGAGGTTTGCCAGATACTCCGCTATCACGGGATAGTCCCGGCGCAAATCAACCCAAACAGAGTGGCGATGATCGTGGGGTTCCTCTGCTACCTGCGCGACCAGAAGATCGCCTTTGATCTCTCTGTCTTCCGGCGAGTATTCCACTTCGGCGCCACTGGCGAAGGCCTCGTCTTCTTGTGCAGCCACGTCTGCACGCTGGTCGGCACGGCGAACAAGAACCATCGCTGGACCGAGCGAATAGTCGTCATTAAGGGCGACTTTGGCGGCGTACCGACTTCGTCCTTCCAGCCGGCAGAGAGCGCCTTCGCTGCCCCTTATCTGGAGGAGAGCCGGGAGAAGATTCTCGACAGCTTCCGAGGTCGCCGACTGGATGTCGTCCTCTGGAGGAGGCGAGTAGATGAGCTCGCCGAGGTGTTCCCGGGTGAAGGTATTCTTCTAAGCGAGTACTTAGTGATACTCGCCACTTGTCCTCAGTCGGTGTCTAACACTCTTCTATTCGTCTGGGTGCAGCTACTCGCTCCTTACCGAGTGAGCTTCTTCCCTTGGTGCCAAAGGCGGGAGCTTCTGCTCCAGTCGATCTATCGCCCGACGGCGATGACCAGGAGGCTGCTGGCGACGATGCTGGGCCCTCGAAGAAGAGGAAGGTCAAGGGGAAGGCCGCCGAGACTGTGAGGAAGAAGGAGGTCGCCAAGAGGGACTTGAAAGCGAGGGCGAATCCTTCGGAGGCTGGCGAGCCCAGCGGCCATCCGTTGTTTGGCGAAGGTGTGGGCAGCGAGGATGCCTATGGTCGCCCTCTGGTGTCCTGGGCTGAGCGAGCCCATGAAGTGACTTTGAGCACCAACCTCCCCGCCTGGTCGGAGGATTGGGAGGATGCGGGCGAGGCGTTCGACGTGACGTTCGCCCTTTATGGTCGCGCGGACGCCGAATTCTTGCAAGACGTCTCGGCCGAATATCTCGCCCATCAGAGCTCGCGAGCTAACCTTCGAGCTGCCGAGCTTGGTCATGCGACGGCGAGGAAACTGCTTGAATATGAGCAGGTGATCAAGGTTCAGAGCAAGAAGCTCATCACCATGGGGCTGGAGGCCGCCAAGTGGAAAGACCAGGAGGTACTCGCTCGTCGCTTTTCCGATCTCTGAGTTAGTCGCCTTTTATGCCGATGGATGCTTGCTAACCGCTGTCTTCATCTGTATAGGCCGCCGAGCTGGAAATGGCGAAGAAAGTGTCCCAGCTGGAGAAGGAGCTGGAGGATACTCGGCAAGCCTTGGAGGCCGCTCAAGTGCGAATCGCCGAGTTGGAAACTCGGCCTGCCGAGCAACAGCCTTCGTCGGCGGGCCCCTCCAGGGTTGGCAAGCAGATCCGAATAGTCGGTGACGATATGGCGCATATTCTCCGGGAGATCGCGCGCACAACCGGGAAGGTGGTCCTAAGCAGTCTGAAGGCCGATGGACTTTTGAAGCCGGAGGCAATGAACCTGACTGTCATGGACATCATCCCAGCACTACTCGCCGAAGAGTCCACTTCCCCCATGCGAGATCTTCCATCCTCATCTACCGATTCCGAAGATGACGATTCTGAGGACGAGGGTGATGATGGCGAAGATGTCAATCCTGACGGCGAGGATGGTGGCGATGATGATGCATAGTCGCCTGGCTCCTTTTTGCAAATCTGTATAGCAATTTTTGTATATGTACTTTATGAAAGTAAATGAATACAATTGTTTGCTCGCCTTCTGTAGTTGCTTTTTGTTTTTCTTCTTTTTTGTGATCATGCCGAGTAGGTTCTTAGGCTCGAGACGAGGTTGAGTGCTCGCTAGGAGACTAAGCATAGGCGAGATGGGATGCTGCGGACGACGATCATACCTTACTCGCTGGGTATATGCTCGGCCATGCATACTCGCACCATCATACTCGCATCTTCATACTCGCCCCTGCATATGAAGAAGGATCCTTGAGATATGCTTTTCTAGAACCTCATTTTGTACCTCCATGTTGATGCTGTTGAAGAGGTCGACACAGTAGGGAATGACTGTCGGGGAGGTTCCGATGGAGCATTGTCCAAGGGATCACAGCATCCCGAGGTCTTCATCCTACTGTTCTTTGTTGAAGAGGTCGACACAGTAGGAAATGACCGTCGGGGAGGTTCCGATGGAGCACCGTCCAAGGGATCACAGCATCCCGAGGTCCTCATCCTACTTGGAGGTTTGAATGCCTTCGTTCTTCGGTCGGTCGAATCGGTCACCTATTCCTCCAAGTTGGGATATCGGCGTCCAGACTTCCTCCTGATAATTGCTCCAGTCGGATGAGAAGCGCAGTCGATAGGAACCGTGGCCAACGTGCAAGGGGGGAGCTGATCTCGACCGTCAATGCAGAGGTTTGGTCTTAAAGGGTTGCGTGACCGAGGCACTGTCTGATCATCCATTCTGAGCTTTTACGAGGGTTAAGTCGGAGGCTCGTTTCCCGACTGGTGGTGCCGGATATTGTCAAGCAGATCGTCCGGTGGGGAATGACAGTCGGGGAGATCCAAGGGGATACTCCGTCCCGAGGTCTCCATCCCACTTGGATGATGAATGCTGACCGAACCTGTTTCCTGCTACTCAACAATTTTAAAGGGGAGTTAAGCACACTTAAGCACACTTAAGCACACTAACTCACATAATTGGAGGAAATGATTGGAAACGAAAAGCTTTGCTGCGAGTTATAAGCTCTCGAGGGTACACAACACCTTTATTCAAGGGTCCCCTGAGCTCAGTTAGATCGATCATCTCTTCGCAGAATCGGGAGGTCGGCGTCCAGACTTTTCTCCTGGTAATCTCTTCAGTCGGACGAGAAATGCGGTCGGTGGGAACCGCGACCAACGTACAAGGGGGGAGCTGATCTCGGCCGTCATTGCAGAGGCTTGGACTTGAGGGAACGCACACCCGAGGCACTGTCCCATCATCCGTTCTGAGTTTTTACGAAGGTTAAATCTGAGGCACCTTTCCCAACTTAGCGTGGAGATCAACTATACTGGCCTTCTTCCTTAAAAGACTCTTCTGAGATAGGAAGGACTGCCTCATCCCATATTTCAGGGAGACGCCAATTTTTATTTATTTTGTAACTGAATTTACAAAAGAAGGAGGGCATGTACATTCCCCTTAGGGATAAAACTTTTTCAGGTCATCGCCGCTCCAGGTGTTCCCTAGCAGCTCGCCTCCCTGGTTCTGCAAGCGGTACCCTCCGGTCAGGAGAGCTTCCTGGATGATGAAAGGTCCTTCCGAGTTCGGGTTGAGCTTCCCGACGGCTGCTGATCTCCCTGCCGCGTCCACTTTCTTTAGGACCAGGTCACCTGCTTGGAAGTGCTTGAGGCGGACATTTTTGTCAAAATGTCTTGCCATTCGGCGCTTGATCTCTTCTTGCCTAGCTGAGGCTAGGTCCCGTAGTTCTTCTATGTAGTCGAGGGACAGCTTCTGGGCTTCCTCATTTTCCAATCGCCATTCTTCGTTTCCGTGTTCCGCGGCTACCACCCTTGGGCTTCTGACTTCAAACTCTACTGGAATGAGAGCTTCCGACCCGTGAGAGAGCTTGAACGGTGTTTCCCCGGTGGCTGAGCTAGGAGTGGTCCTCAAGGCCCAAAGGACCGAGGGGAGCTGGTCCGCCCAATTACCTCTCAGGTTCTCGACTTTCTTCTTCAGTAGGTTGATGATCAGCTTGTTGGCGGCCTCCACTTGGCCATTACTCCTGGGATGGTGTACAGAGGCGAATCGAAGATCGGTTCCCAGCTGCCTGCAGAAATCTTCCAATTCTAGGCTGGCAAACTGGGGACCGTTGTCGGTGACGATGGCGAGAGGGATTCCAAATCTGCAGACGATCTCTCCCCAGATGAAGTTCTTCACGACTTGAGAGGTGGTCTTGGCTAAAGCTTTGGCCTCGATCCACTTGGAGAAGTAGTCGATCATGACGAGAACGAACTTCCTCTGGCCACTTGCTTGTGGGAAAGGGCCGATCAAATCCATCCCCCAGATGGCAAACGACCATGGGGCGGTGATTGATCGGAGCTGCTGGGCCGGCTGTAACTGAAGAGGGGCGAATAGTTGGCACTTCTGACACTTCTTTGAGAAGGTCTCGGCATCCTTTCGGATAGTAGGCCAGAAGTAACCTTGCCTTAGGATCCTTTGCTCCAAAGTGTGAGTCCCAGAATGACTTCCGCACTCTCCCGAGTGGATCTCCTCCAACACTCGAGGTACTTCGTCTTCAGAGACACATCTGGCCAGGGGGCCAGAGATGGTTTTGCGGTACAGCTCTCCGTTTTGTAGTAAATAGTACGCCGCCTTGTACCAGAATCTTCTTTGATCACCTTCACCTGTTGGGAGCTGACCGCTGACTAGGAAGGCCATAAGGGGATCCATCCACGAAGGGCGTTGCTCGATCTCCATCATCTCCCCTTATTCAATGGATGGATGGAAGAGTTCGGTAATAGTTCCTCTAGCCCTCGGCCCATACTTGGCTAAGCGATCTGCTGCCGAGTTCTCCTCTCTCGGCACATGCTCGACGAAGAAGGACTGAAAGCCCCCAATCAGCCCTTTCACCTTTACCAAGTACTTATGCAGGATGGTGTCGCGCACCTCGAACTCGCCTCGAATCTGCAACGCGACCACCATCGAATCCGTGAAATCCCAGACATCACGGATCCCCAACTCCTTGGCAAGGCGCAAGCCTGCCACTATGGCCTCGTACTCTGCTTGGTTGTTTGTGACGGGGAAGAGGATCTCGACGGCTTGCTCGATCCTTGTTCCCTGTGGGCTGACGAGCACGATGCCCACCCCCACAGAACTTTTACCCGAAGCTCCGTCCACAAACATCTTCCATGGGATCGGATTGAGAGCTTCTTCTCCTGGCTCCGTTTCCACCGAGAAGTCAGCCAGGAAGTCTGCTACCGCCTGGGCCTTGATCGCAACCCGGGGGGAGAAGGAAATGTCGAACTCGCTGAGTTCTACCGACCATTTCGCTAACCTCCCAGAATGTTCCACTCCCTCTAGGACATTCCGGAGAGGATGATCAGTTAGAACCCGAATGGAGTGAGCTTGAAAGTAAGGCCGGAGCTTCCGCGCTGACACCACCAGGGCGAAAGCGAGCTTCTCCAGGATCGGGTATTTCAACTCCGCCTTCTTCAACACCCGACTGACATAGTAGATGGGTAGTTGCTTCCTTCCTTCCTCTCGGACCAACACGGAACTCACTGCTTCTGCTCATACTCCCAGGTAGATGAGCAGGTCTTCGCCTTCCTTTGGGCTCTGAAGGAGAGGTGTCTGAGTCAACTGCTCCTTCAATCTTTCGAATGCCGTCTCACATCCTTCGGACCACTCGAAGCTTTCAGTTTTGCGGAGTGTTTTGAAGAATGGAGAGCACTTCTCACCGGCCTTTGAGAGGAAACGGCTAAGACCCGCCAGCCTTTCTGTCAACCGTTGGACTTCCTTCATCGTTTTTGGGGACTGCATCTCCAGGATTGCCTTAACCTTGTCGGGGTTAGGCTCTACCCCCTCTGGGGTAAGGAGATGCCCCAGAAAATTTCCTCTTCCTGCTCCGAAGACGCACTTCACTGGATTGAGTCTCATCTTGAATTTCCTTAGCGTTGCGAAGGTCTCCACCAGATCAGTCACGTGTTCCTGGACGCTCTTGCTTTTGATCAAGAGGTCGTCCACGTACACTTCCAGGTTCCTCCCCTTTTGTCCCTTGAAGATGTGGTCCATCATCCGCTGGTAGGTGGCTCCCGCATTCTTCAAACCGAAGGGCATCATCTTGTAGCTGTAGCAGCCATCATCGGTGATGAAGGAGACATCGCGGCAATCGGGGGGATGCATCCGGATCTGGTGATATCCTGAAAATGCATCAAGAAAACTCATCACAGAAAAACCGACGGCTGAATCAACCAGCGCGTCGATTCGAGGCAGGGGATAACAATCCTTCGGGCAGCTTTTATTCATCAAGGAAAAGTCAACACACATTCTCCAGCTACCCCCCCCCCCCCCCCCCCCCCCCCCGTTTTCTTCACCATTACAACATTGGAGACCCAGCCTGGGTACTGGATCTCCGATACAAAGCCTGCATCGAGCAGTTTTTTCACCTCCTCCCGGATTGGCTTGGCAAGGATGGTGGCGGTCCTCCTCTTCTTCTGGCGGACGGGCTGGACCGCGGGATCCAGGTTGAGGCGATGACATGCAACCTCAGGGTCGACTCCTGGCATCTCGGCGGCACTCCAAGCGAAGATGTCGATGTTCTTTTGCAGACACGCCGCCATCTCGATCTTCTCCTCCGTCTTTAGCGATCCGCCGATCTTCAGCAACCCAGGTACTCCCTCTGCGGAGAGTACCTCGATTTCTTCAACTTCTTCGGCCACCTCCAGCCTGGCCGGGCTCTCCAGCACCCTTCCGAACTCTTCTGCGTCAGCCATCCAGCTGATGGTGCTGACGGCGCTGAGATAGCACTCCCGCGCGGCTCTTGGATCGCTCCTGATCCTCACCTGGACGTCTCCCTTGCAGTACTTCAAGCACTGATGGTAGGAATATGGGACGGCCTTGAAGGCGTTGAGAAGCGGCCTCCCAAAGATAGCCCTGTAACAGCTCGGGGCGTCGACGATAACAAATCGATAGTTGATGGAGGTGCCACCGAGCGTTACAAGGAGGACTGCTCCTCCTTCCACTTCCTTCTTCTCTCCGGAGAAGCCGAAGAGGGGACCATCAGCTGCCCGAACCCTTGCTGCTCCGACTCCCAGTCCGCTAAACGTCCCCTTGAAGATAACGTTTACGGAGCTACCGTTATCGATCAGGATTCGATCGACGGTGAAGTCCTCCACTGCGGCTTAAATCACGAGGGCATCATGGAAGGGATTCTCATTCCCTAGCATTTCCTCCTCAGAAAAGGTGATCTCCTCCATCGGGGGTGGTGCTTGCGAGGTCGAGGCGACACTCCTGCGGTAGATCTGATGGAGGCTCCCCTTGAGGGAAGCTTCCAGCCCTGCTCCCCCATGGATTACTCCGACTCTGCCTCCCTGAACCAGGTCTCCCCGACCTCCCTGGTCGACCCGGTCCCCGTTCCTCCTTCGAACGACGGCAGCCTGCCCTACCTGCGGCTCGGCAGGGGCCTCTATCCTCCGCTGCTCCCCTCCACCTTCTCTTGCTGCTAGCCTCCTCTGAGCTTCCCAAAAGTCTGGGCAGGCAGCCATGGTATGCCCCTCTGCCTGGTGGAAGTCACAGTAGAGGGGAACCTCCTCTGCTTGACGCCTCCTCTGCTTCTGCTTCTTCCTTCCTTGACGGCGGCTACGCCCGGCTACCGCCATCGCTTCGTCTCTCCTCCTCTCCTGAAGCCTCTCCGGCTGGCGAAAAGGCCTTCTCTCCGGGGATTTCCCCCTTTGATCTCGACGCTGGTGCCGTCCAGCCGGCCTCCAAGGTGGCCGGTTGACGGGGACCTGGTAGCGCCTTTCCTCCTCTTGACGCTCCGGGGACTCGACGGGCCTCCTCTCAATGCTCCTCCCAGCTTCCTTCCTCCCGGGCTCATCCCTCTTCTTCTCTTCTCTCCTCCTTTCCTCTCGCCGCTCCGGCCTCTTCTTTTCCTCCCTCCGGGGCTCTCCTCTCTTCCTTTTCTCAGGGATCCCCTCCCTCTCTCCTTCCTCGCCTCTGGTCACCTGTGCCAGCCTCGCCAAGAAGTCAGGGTTGGAAGCCTCTCCTCGGACAAACTTGTTGGCCCTCTCAATGAGGTTGTCGTAGGAGTAGGGAGGATTCTCGCTGAGCTCCAACTTGAAGAGACCTTGACTTATACCGAACGTCAAGGCCAGCAACAGGATTTTGCTATCCACCTCCTGGATCTGTAGAACCTCCTCCTGAAAGCGCTCGATATAGGGTCCCAACGCCTCGTCCGGCCTTTGCACCAGATAGAATAGGGTCGTTGCCTCCTTCTTCAGCTTCCGGGCCGTGTCGAACCGGGTCGTCAGCCCACGGCACAGGTCTTCAAAGCAGTTGATCGAGCCGGCGAGCAACTGGTGGAACCAGTCCCAGGCCTTTGCACGGAAGGTGATGGCAAACAGCCTGCACTTGAAGGCATCCGACATGGTTCGGATAGAGACTATATCCTCGAACCATTGGATGTGCCGGACGGGGTCCTCCTTCCCCGAATAGTAATTCAAAGCGGGGTCCCTGAACCCTTCTGGCACTGGCGTGGCAAGGATCTCCTCGCAGAAGGGGCTCCTCCCTCCTGCCCGGCGACGATCCTCCACCTGGTGAGTATCACCGCCATACTCGCCATATGGGCGAGTATCCTGGTACCTCGCCTGCTCGCGGAAGCGAATCCCTTGCGAGGTTGGCTGGTAGAACTGCGACCTCCTTGGTCGCTCGGTTTCATCCTCCACGTGCTCCTTTCCTGCTCGCCGAGGGGGACTCCCTCCCTCGGACGGAACTGGGCGCTGCGGCGAGGTCGCCGTGACCTCGGCGCGCGGCTGAAGCGCTGCTCGCATGGTCCCCTCCATACGCTGCGCGAAGGCTTCAAAAACTGCTAGCGTCACGAACTCGCCACTCGTGGACGGGTTGCCGACTACCTCCTCATGGTCGCCAACTGCGACCATCTCGCCTTCTTACTGAACTTTCTTCCAATGACTACGGTCCACGCTCACCGCACCAAAGTGTTGACGCCAGGAAAACCCTGACCTCAAGATTCGGACCGATGCAGCCGGAGGCTACTCGCCCAGTAGTCCAACGAGATGACCTGGCTGGCGACTACTACGGAGCTAGAAGAACAACCAACAAGACCCCAGGCGCTGCGGCAGGGAGGTCCCACCACGTACCCAGAAGCTCCGAAGAGACTTCCCCTCCAAGACAAAAAATGGCCGAGCAGGGTACAAGGAAGGCACCGACTTGACTAGTACCGGGAGTAGCGGCCAAGTGCGACAGGATCCAGAATGCAAGAGCAGGGTTTCGAAAGCTCAAGTCCAGGTGCCAATCCAAGTACCCCTGGGGTCCTATTTATAGGAAAACCAAAGGGTAGGGGGGTTTATAGCCCAGCCCCTGCCCGACGACTAGCGACATTGAGGCGATCTCCCCTGGCAAATAGGCGAGTATCCGGGCTACTCGCACGAGCGCACCCCTACTCGCCTAGGCTTTCTTCTGGTCCTATGCTTGACGAACTCCTCCACTAAGCCTGCTGACCGTCTTTATCTTGGTATCTCGAACTGTTGACTGCTGTGTTGACTCTTTGACTTTGACCTCTGTCTACGTGGCCTGGGGGGGGGGGGGGGGGGGGGTCCTACCCTCGGAGAATGAGGGTTGTACAATATAAAAAGCTGTGAGCTCAGACTCGCGCAAATCTATCTTCTACTATGTAAAAAGCCGGGAGCTCAGACTCGCGTAAATCTATCATCTACTATGTAAAAAGTCGCGAGCTCAGGCTCGCGCAAACTTATATTCTATTATGTAAAAAGCCGTGAGCTCAGACTCGCGCAAACTTATCTTCTATTATGTGAAAAATTGCACACTCATCCTTCAATAGCAATTCCTACCCAAGGCGCCACGAGGATAGCAATGATCGAAGCCGCCGCAGAAAAAATCAAAACCTTCAAACTCCCCCGCATAGTAATTCAGACTCCGAAGGTTTGGGGGGCTTATGATGTGCACCCGTAAAGATGATACGCGACGTGGTCTCACAAAACGTTCAGGCAGTGCATTCGGGCAGTGCGCTAATGAACATCACTCGCCTCATTTGGTGGAGGAAATGAGGTTGACCAAGATAAACCCCACTATCCCCGTAACCACCCATCATGGGGTGCAAATAGTAAAAATCTCTCATCATGGGGTACAAATAGTAAAAATCCCCCATCATGGGGTGCAAATAGTAAAATCTCACATCATGAGGTGCAAATAGTAAAATCCCCCATCATGGGGTGCAAATAGTAAAATCTCACAGCATGGGGTGCAAATAGTGAAATCCCCCATCATGGAGTGCAAATAGTAAAATCCTCCAACATGTGTGTGCTAATAGTAAAATCCCACATCATGGGGGTGCAAATAGTAAAATCCCCATCATGGGGTGCAAATAGTAAAATCCTCCAACATGTGGGTGTAAATAGTAAAATCCTCCAACATGTGGGTGTAAATAGCAAAATCCTCCAACATGGGGGTGCAAATAGTAAAATCCTTCAATACGGTCTGCGTATAGCAAATAATATGGTTATGGTGTGCGCATAACCATATTCGTCATATGAATACATATCACCGCAAAACTATACAAATTAAACTGGTGTGCGCGTAGCTATATTCATGATAAGTGTGCGTATAACACATAAATTGGTTATGGTGTGCGGGTAGCCGCATAACCACCATAACTACCCTAACCACCCATTTAATTACGAAAGTGCCACCCTCAAAAACTATAAATAGAACCACAAGGCTTCTCTTTTTTCCATCTTCTCCTCCTCCATCTCTCCCCTCTTTTGAGACTTTCTCTCTCTCCGGCCGGGAAAATCCTCCTACGGATTTTCTCTCTCCTCCTTCTTCCTTGCGCGCTCACAACCGCGCCTCCTCCTTGCGCGCTCACAAGCGCGCGTCCTCCTTGCGCGCTCCCAAGCGCGTCCTCCTTATGCGCTCCCAAGCGCGCGTCCTCCTTGCGCACTCCCAAGCGCGCGTCCTCCTTGCGCGCGTCCTCCTTGCGCGCTCCCAAGCGCGCGTCCTCCTTGCGCGCTCCCCAGCGCGCCTCCTCCTCCCAAGGGCGCGTCCTCCTTGCGCGCTCCCAAGCGCGCGTCCTCCTTGCGCCCTCCCAAGCGCGCATCCTCCTTGCGCGCTCCCAAGCGCGCGTCCTCCTTGCGCGCTCCCAAGCGCGCGTCCTCCTTGCGCGCTCACAAGCGCGCCTCCTCCTTGCGCGCTCACTAGCGCGCCTCCTCCTTGCGCGCTCACTAGCGCCCCTCCGTGCACTCCGCTCCAAGCGCGCTTCCGTGCGCTCTGCTCCAAGCGCACCTTCATGCGCTCCACTCCAAGCCCGCCTCCGTGCACTCCGCTCCAAGCGCGCCTCTGTGCGCTCCGCTCCAAGCGCACCTTCGTGCGCTCCACTTCAAGCCCGCCTCCGTGCGCTCAAGAATAAGCACGCCTCTGTGCGCTCAAGAACAAACGTGTCAGCCACCGTCAAGTCCAGCACTCCAAACTCCTCTCGCGCAGCAGGAGACAAACCACAAAGACAAAGACACACAGAGCGCATCGATCCAACCTTTGGGCAGCATTCAAAGCCTCAAAAGCACTTAGAGCGCAGCATTCCCCTCTGCAGCAGGCGGAAGACTTAGCTCCGTGAGCGGTGACCTGTCACCCTTCGAACACATCTCTCTCTCTCTCTCTCAATAATTGTAACGAGAGGCGGTCTGTCGCCCTCGAGTTCTTCAAAAAAGCATTGTACAATCAACAAATAGTGGAAGTTTTGGTCGGCACCAGGCCCGACCACGTGGTTTTTCACCTAGTTGACGGGTTTTCCACGTTAAAAAAAATTGTCTTGTCAGCTTTCCCTTTTCTGTGACTGTGTGCACGCTCGAACGCTCCCGGGCTAAGACGGTTCAATTTAGTCTGATCTACCAGAGCCTTGAGTGGACCGCAACAAGGATTATGGCCTGTTTTAGGATTATGGCCTGTTTTAGGATTGTGCCATGTTTTAGGATTATGTCATGTTTTACGATTATGCCATGTTTTAAGATTACGCCATGTTTTAGGATTAAATGCAATTCGTAACTTAATTTCCATAACATCATGATTTGCTGCTGTTCTGTGAGCTTTTCATTTGCTGCTGGTTTTTCATCATATGCTATTTATGAAGAAATATGTTAGTAGCTATGCTATTCATTTGCTGCTTTTGGATGATGCTGTGTTCTGCATTTACTCTATTACTACACTACTTCTTATGCTTCTACATGCTGTAATCATGTACTAATTATAAGTCCATCTGTGGTTTGGGATACTGATTTCAGCTGTTTAATTTGGGGGTCCATTTGTTCAAATTTTTAGGGCCAAGGTTTGAAAATAATTAGATCTCAAATGTGGATATAATTATAGGTAAAACTATTAATTTAGTCCCTTAACTTTAGAGCCTTTTTGAAAAAGGTCCCAAAACTTTTTTTTGAATGAATTTGATCCCTGAACTTACTAAAAAACATGAACTCAGTCCCTCGTTGTATTTTCCGTTAAATGCATTAACGGAAACTCTTTCACGGAGAGAAGGAGATGATACGCCTTGCCTTCGCCCGGTGATTCTGCTCCACTCTATCCTCCACCTGCTACGCCTTCCAACGTGACCTCCCATGTTTGCCATGGAAGCAAAGGTTGGAGATCTGCATCGACGCCGCCCGAGGGCCTGTGTTTGGAAATAGAACCATACAAAAATAATTCAGATTGCAGGGCATGGCATGGTGCTTGAGGGTTCAGGAAGACAGGATCGGACCTGGGAATCGTAGCCATCTGGAAGTTTTATGAAGTAGACATTGACACCTTGCCTTCGCCTGGCCTTCCGCCCGAAGGTTCTGCTCCACTCCGTCGTAATCAATGAAGGATCTCGGCCTACTCCCGTCCTCCTCACACGCTACTTCATCTGGCGCCGACCTCCCATGTTTGTCGTGGAGGCAGAACTTCGAAGGAGCTAACGGGAGGATAAGAATTACTAGTTTTCTGTTCTGCATTTAACGAAAATACAACGAGAGACTGATTCCATAGGTTTGAGTAAGTTTAGGGACTAAATTCACTTAAAAAAAACTTTAGGGACCTTTTTCAAAAAGGTCCTAAAGTTAAGGGACTGAATAAATAGTTTTGCCATTACCAAATACTACATCAATATAAATTGCATTTCTCTTAGAGCTCGTTCGTTTGGACGGAATTGAAGACTTTGAATTGAAATTCGACGTCGAATTTCAATTACGCCGTTCGCTTGTTAGATAACTTTAATAATTGGAATTCGAGTTGAATATCATGGAATTGATTTTAACCTAGGCACAAAATCTAGCAGGACATATCGGAATTGGGGGAGTTTGGCACGCTCGATTTATCGCGTTTTTCGCCAAGGAGAGCAATTTTTCGCCCGGGCGTGAGTTTTTCGTCCGGACGCGAGTTTTTCGCTCGAACGCGCATTTTTCGACCGGGCGCGCGTTTTTCGCCCGGGTGCGTGTTTTTCTACCGGGCGCGCGTTTTTGTCCCGTGGCCGCGTTTTTCGCACGAGCGCACGTTTTT
Source organism: Dactylorhiza incarnata (assembly GCA_033032865.1). NCBI lineage: Eukaryota > Viridiplantae > Streptophyta > Magnoliopsida > Asparagales > Orchidaceae > Dactylorhiza > Dactylorhiza incarnata. Next base: position 4,138,188 of record JAWHQI010000067.1, read on the forward strand.
CGCCCGGGCGCGCAATTTTTTGCCCGGGCACGCGTTTTTCTCCCGGGCGCACCTTTTTCGCCCGGACGTGCGTTTTTTCGCGCGTATGCCCAATTTTCGCCCGGGCGCGCAGTTTTCGCCCGGGCGCACGTTTTTTGCCCGGGCGCGCAATTATCGCCCGGGCGCGCAATTATCGCCCGGGCGCGCATTTTTCGACCGGGCGCGCGTTTTTCGCAGGGGCGCGCAATTTTTTGCCCTGGCGCGAGTTTTTTGCCCGGGCGCACGTTTTTCTCACGGACGCGCATTTTTCGCCCGGGCGCACGTTTTGTCGCCCGGGCGAGCAATTTTTCGCCCGGGCGCGCGTTTTTTGCTCGGGCACGTGTTTTTCCTCTAGGGGCGTGTTTTTCTCCCGGGGGCGCATTTTTCGCTCGGGCGCGCATTTTTCGCCCAGTGGCGCGTTATTCGCCCGAGGGCGCGTTTTGTCGCCCGGGCGCGCGTTTTTCGCCTGGGTGCGCGTGGGTGCGTGTTTTTTGCCCGGGCGGGCAATTATCACCCGGGCGCGCGTTTTTAGCCCGGGCGCGCAATTTTTTGCTCGGGAGCGAATTTTTCGCCCGGGCGCACGTTTTTCTCACGGACGCGCATTTTTCGTCCGGGCGCACGTTTTGCGCCCGGGCGCGCAAATTTTCGCCCGGGCGCGCATTTTTTGCCCGGGCACGTGTTTTTCCTCCAGGGGCGTGTTTTTCGCCCAAACGCGCATTTTTCCCTCGGGCGCGCGTTTTTTCGCCCGGGGGCGCGTTTTGTCGCCCCGACGCGCAATTTGTCCCCCAGGTGCGAGTTTTTCGCCCGGGCGCGCGTTTTTCGCCCGGGCGCGTGTTTTTCGCCCGGGCACGCGTTTTTTCGCCCGGGCGCGTGTTTTTGTCCCGGGCATACGTTTTTCGCCCGTGCGCGCAATTTTTTCCCGGGCACAAGTTTTTCGCACGGCCGCGCGTTATTCGTCAGGAGCGTGTTTTTCGCCCGGGCGCACATTTCTCGCTCGGGGGCGCGTTTCTCGCCTTGGCGCACGTTTTGTCGCCCGGGCGCCCAATTTTTTGCACGGCCACGCGTTTTCCGCCTAGGAACACAATTATCGCCTCGGCGCGCGTTTTTCGCCCGTGGACGTGTTTTTCGCCCGGGCGCGCGTTTTTCGCCCGTGGACGCGTTTTTTGCCCGGGCGCACGCTTTTCGCCAGGGCGCACAATTTTTGGCCCGGGCGCGGGTTTTTCGCCCGTGCGCACGTTTTTCTCCCAGGCGAGTGTTTTTCGCCCGGGCGCACGTTTTGTCGCCAGGGCGCGCAATTTTTCGCCCGGGCGCGGGTTTTTTGCCCGGGCACGTGTTTTTCCTCCAGGGGCGTGTTTTTCGCTCGGGCTCGCATTTTTCGCTTGGGCGCGCGTTTTTCGCCCGGGGGCGTGTTCTTCGCCCGGGGCGCATTTTGTCGCCCGGGCGCGCAATTTGTCCCCCGGGTGCGAGTTTTTTGCATGGGTGCGCGTTTTTCGCCCGAGCACGTGTTTTTTTGTCCGGGCACACGTTTTTCGCCCGGGCGCGCAATATTCGCCCGGGCGCAAGTTTTTCGCGAGACCACGCATTTTTCGCCTGGGCGCACGTTTCTCGCTCGGGGGCGCGTTTTTCGCCTTGGCGCACGTTTTGCTGCTCGGGCGCCCATTTTTTCGCCCGGGCGCGAGTTTTTCTCCCGGGCGGGCTTTTTGTGCCCGAGCACGTTTTTTTTCGGGCACGCGTTTTTTGCCCGGACGTGTGTTTTTTGTCAGGACGCGCATTTTTTATTATATATGTAAAAAAATATTAATTTCTTTATAATATTTTTCAATTCTTAGATTGAATTTTATTTAACAAATGAACAAAAGATGTAAGATCCCCCTCCCGGAACACAAAACACGGTCGAGGGGAGTCTTATGCCCAGGACAGCCGCCTTGCGGAAGCGCTAGCACACGAGCTAGCCTCCCCCACAAGACGCCTATCCTGCCGGCTAAACCAACTACACAGCGCCAACCCATCAATGAAAGAAAGTATTAAAAACCAAAGATTCACAATAAGTAATAATGTCCAAATCAGAGTATAAGAAAGACAGAAAGCTACACAAGCTCCTGCAAATCATCAGAGTAATCAGCTAAATGCCCCAAGGGCTACATCCCAAAACACTCACCCGCCTCTGTCACTAACGGCAGCTAAGGTACCATAAACCCCAGCCCTGCACACCTGACCCGGCTGGCCTCCGGTGCTGAACGCTGCTACACATCTGAATGTGCTCCTAAAAAGAGGGAGGTAGCAACCGTTAGTCAAAAAGACTTAGTGGCTTCCCATCCGCTCCCCCGGCGACTCAAGGCACCGGGCGGAAGGAAAGGAAGAAAAGCTGCAATATAACAGTAATATATACAAAGCAGGTGACGGGGAAAGTAAACTAGTATATACACAAATTCTAAGCTACACAAGTGTAAAAAGGGCTAATCTAATCATGTATAAGCAGAAGTATAATGAAGGTGTGCAGCAGTAAATAAATAGTAAGTAAAGCAGGTAAAGCAAGGCAGTAAGAACAGTAGCGACAAGTAAACAATCTCGTACCCTAACTTATATGAATGCCCATACAAACTTATAAGTTAGGATTTCCAGGAATTATAACTCATCATATAAAAGAGGCCATACTAATTTATATGATGAGGATCTGCAAGTGCGTATGCTATGCTATGCCATGAATGATTATGCAATGAACTCACTCACACGACTCTGTGCACACAGACCTTTGTAGTTCCCTCTATTTGAGAGGAAGCCAACCTCTCGGGTACCAACCGCTGTGACACACGGTGGTAGCGGACTGGGCTGTCCACTCCTAGGCGGGTATGCACACTACCAGGCCTAGACCGCACGTACGCCTCGACGCTAAACAACCGCGGAGCTCTGCGTACTCTTTGCTGGAGTCCACCAGGCTTTGAGCTAAGTGGAAGGTGTCTTCGAGGAATTGTCGTCCCGACACGCAGACAAGCTGGCCCCTCAGACCCCAACACACCCGCTAAGTCCACGTACCGCGGTCGGTGTGACGACCTGCCTAGTACCGAAGACCTGCCATAATTATCCAAGAACTAACGGGGCTATCCTCCCCTCGAGCCTCCAGCTCGTCCAACCCAGTATACCACACACCTGTCACTCCCACACTGGGAGGAGATACATAAATCCAATCTTACCCCACTATGGCTACTCTTGTCTAAGATAAATGTTATTGCAATTTAGGTTAATCTTGGACTTCCCGAGGGTTACCTTGTAAGGGGCTCGCTAAGGTACTAAGAACTACAATGGGATGACACCCCAAAGTTCCCTTTCTCAAGACACTTAGTATTATTGGTATCTACTCATAAGATTACCCTCTTATCATCTCACTAGAATTAAACCTCAGTGCTTTATGACCCTCTAAGGGGAAAGACGATCTTTCGTCAATCCCGAGCACAACTTTACCCATAGCTCACCAAGCACTATCATCACCTAAACTCCTTTTTGGTGACCTCAACCTCTTCATCCAAATCAGGTACACCAACTACCTCCCATTCCCACCTAATGGTCTACAAGTTATCTCCATTCTACCGTTTTACTATTCGCAGACCAAATGAGTTATATGAACCACATAAGGGGAGGTACTACAAATATTCATCCAATTGACTCAAGATTATTACCAGAAGACTATCATGATATTATAAGACTAAGCTCGGCTTTTACTCGAGGGTTGTTTCTCATCCAACCCTGGGATTTCACTACTTACCTTGCATGTTTATCAATCATTTTACTTGTTATATCACATTTAAGTACGATGTCTTCTCGTTTAGGGAACTCATATCCTCAACTCCGCACAGGACTGCTTGTGCATTCATCATAATCTCACACATGATTCCGAGGATCTTGCACGTGATCCCTTCGATATACTACAATCATTACCGCCGTCTTCTTATTCAATTACGGATGATAAATCACCTTAAATCCGTACGAGAATACCCAATATATTTATTGTAATCATAAACAATCATCATTAATGACAAATACCTTCAATGATTATCACAGCATCGGTTCAACTATATTTCTTGCGATCCTAAAGGATTAAACATTTATAACAATACTTTAATTGGTTATCGCATCATCGAGGTGCACATTCGATCATCATCCGCGAAGTGTTAAGTCTATGATCTGTCCGCTAACCTTTATTAATAAATCACAAATTCAGAATGATGTACCCAAACAGGACAGCCCTCGAGAATCGGATTTTGGGGAGCTACACTCCTCCGAAAATATCGTGTCGCCCCATTTTGGAAAGGTCTCTCCGATAGCTACAACTTTCATGTTCGCTCCAAGAACTGAGAAACCGGCCACTAGTAATCCCACCATATGCAATCATGAACATCAACCCACCCATGCAATACCATGTAATTGCCTTGTGCTATCAAGCACCCTTGGACATCAACATAGTCCCTTCTTATCATGCTTCGCAAAACATCTCAAGGCATCCCTGGCCTTAGCATAAACATTTCAAAGCACCACCGGTCTGCGCATAAACATTTCAAGGCACCACCGGCCTGCGCATAACGTTCAACAACGTTCCAACAAAAGTAGGGCGATAGCGTGTTCGTACATGGTAATTCTCTATCATGATTCTTCGGGACTACTAGTGCGCATTTCCAATCCTACACATTCCCTTAAGAATTTATCCCAACATCAATAACTCTAAAATCACTGTCACCGTGCCTCATCATCTATAACATGATTCGTATATGACTTTAATTTATCCGAGCTTCCGACTTAGCATTTACACCACAGTTAAGACATTCAACGGAAGATTAATAACTTTAAAAATGACGCACCCAAAAATTACAAAACTTCACAAGGATGATTATAATCATGATAATAATCACTCCACCAATTTTCATGAGCGTCGAAGCAATATTTTGGGAGATATTCATAATTACCGTAATCGAGTGTGATACGACACTGTTCAGTAAAACAGACATTCAGAAAGCTCTACTCAACCAAAAATTATGATTAACCCCAATCTGGAGAGCTAAGAAGAAGAGCTACAACTTTTATGTTTACCACAAAACCCAGAACTTATTGTTTCATACCCAAAATCCTCATTGAAGTCAACAGCCCAAATCTGGACAGAAAACAGAGCACAAAATCCTGATTTAATTCTCTGGACAGTTCACTCGACTGGACATCTAGAGAGCTACAGATCACCCTAGAAAACGTGTAACGTATCGTTGGAAAGCTCTCTCCGAGGGCTACAACTTTCATGTTGAGCCCGAAGTCTAATTCCAGCGGGGTAAAGCCTAAAAATTGGCTTGAACCCGGCTGCGCACAATTTTTCCCTAATAACTAGCTGCAAATTATAAATTGAAATCTTCTTTATCAAGGGGGCTATCATCACATCTATCCACAATTATATAATTAGCAACCCTAATTAATTAGAGCGTTATTCCTCATCTTTCCCCAAACAACTAACACATAATTAAAACTATGTTTAACAGGGCTTCATTTATTCTCTTCCCCAAACATGAACTAAATGTATATATATATATATACGATTGAAATCCATTCAACAGGAAGCTTATTTCTCAATTCCAAATCAACAGGGAACTTATTTCTCCAGCAGCTAACAGAACCAATATATATATAGATTTATAATTGAAATCCCTTTTTAACAGGGAACTATTTATCTTCTTCCCAAATGAAATTTAGGGCATCCACCTTCTCTCCTCCCATGCACCCTCACGAGGCCTTCGATTATCACGACACCAACGCCCTTGCATTCATATTGAAGCAGGGAGTTGATTGGGGGTATTTTCGCGGCGATCGGCGCCCTACGGCGAAAACCCTAACGCGGCCTTTTTCCTACGGAGCTTCATCACGCTCGCAAATCGACTCAATTGAGTTCGATGTCTCGCCTAATTGATCTATGAAACTAGCACCAAGGGAGAGGGGAGGAAGCTCACCGAGTGTCCATGCATGCAGCCCAATAGCCGCATTTGCGGCATTTGTCCGTTGTTCCCGGCCGTGGTTGGATCTCGCCAATCTAGATCTCGCCAAACGTCGCCGAAGGAGTCGCCCTTGGATCTCGCCGGAGAGTTTGCTGTTTTTGGAGTTTTCACCGCCGAAAATGGAGGAAGCTGGTGGTTATTGAGATGGCTGTGAAGGGGGAGAAAATGAGAGCGTGAGTTCTGGATTAAAAAAAGAAAACAGAGAGGTAGAGAGAGGAAGTTCTGGAGTGGAAAATGTAGAGAGAGAAATGGAGAAATGGGAGTGGCTTCTTAGCTGTTAGCAGAAAATGAGAGAAAGAGAGGTGGAGGAGGTTCACGGGAGAGGAGGTTGCCGGAGTCGAGACGATGCCAGAGACGAGGCTTGCCGAAGGTGGTGCGTCGGAGGGAGCTCGGGCTGCTTTGGAGGAGGGGAGGTGTTTTGAGAGAGAAAAAGAGAGAGAGTGGGAGACACGGGAGTGAAAGAGAGTGGATCTGGAGTTGCTCGATGAAGGTGGCCGGAGCTTGAGAGGGGCGGCCGGATCTCAAGGAAGATCAGAGATCTCGCCGGAGAGAAAGATGCCGGAGAGGAGATCATCGACCGGAAGAGCTTCAGAGGAGAGGAGCTCGGCCATGGAGTTGCATCGAAGCTAAGCTTGCCGTGACTTGGAGTAGCAGCAACTGGTTGGAGCAGCTTCGTCCATGGAGGAGCTCTGGTGGACGGCCATGGGAGAGAAGCTCTCGATCTAGAAGGAGGGGAGGCGGCTGCTGATTTCATCGGGTGAGACTTGAGAGGAGAATGAACAGGTAACCTAGGTTAGATATTATATATATACAGATATATATCTATATACTATTATTATAAAATTATAAAATTAAGCTCACTTAGGATTACACTCAAAAGTGTGTAGATTTCTTTAGGGATCTAAAAATCTGACTCAGACAGGCTCGTTACGACCGTCTCATTGGCACGCGTCCAACGAAACGATTCAAAATTAATTCCGAGTTCGTTTGGTCATTTTATGTTTGTCGGAGCGTTTGCGGCCAAATTTGACTTAAACGTCAAAACTTCTTCAAACGACGTCGGAATTGCAAACGGATAAATTCGTTGAACTCGTACTATTGTTACGAGTCTAACAAGACCGACTGGGGTCAATTGTGAGGTCGTTTGGTCAATTTCACCATTTTGGATAAATATGCTATTCGCAGACCACATTAATAAATTCGCCGATTCTCATCAGAATCGAGCGCGGACAGTTTTGTTGAACTCGTGTAGGCTTCACGAGTCTAACAAAACTGACTGGGGTGAATACCGAGACCTTCGTATACCACATTAATAAAATCGCCGATTCTCATCAGAATCGAGCGCGGACAGTTTTGTTGAACTCGTGTAGGCTTCACGAGTCTAACAAAATTGACTGGGGTGAATACCGAGACCGTCTGCTGCATATCGCCTTTTGGATAAATATGATATTCGCAGACCGTGTCATTTGAGCTAACGTACGCACTATAATTCCTTCAAGGCGGTACACCTACTTCGAGTTTTATTGCTCAAATTATACTCTCCGGACAGCTCGGATCCCGATACAGCAAATATAGAGACAAGGAATAGAAATGGTATTCGCCGCGTTCGTCGAGTGCACTCCTCCGGCTCAGGTGCAAGCCGGGCCCCCAATACACCACGAGCTCGAGTCAACTCGCTCGACTCAAAAACGCGCACAAGGGGTCTAGCTCGAATCGGGATGTTACAAATCCAATAAACGAAGAAACAATTTCGTCCCCGAAATATTAGGTTGAGGCTATGAGGATTTTCTAGATGAGAGTAAAATATACTCATCATAATCATTCGTGGGCACTTCATCCATAATAATTTCAAGCGTATGTATGCACTCTCAATTGTTGCGATTTATACATAGAAACTAGATTGCATGCGCACTCTTGCCCTGTGAGGTCATACGACCTAATAATGACACACACTGTTTCAAAAATCGCTACATCAGTTTAACTGATTATGTTGTGATTTAATCTCAAGCACACAACATACAAGGGAGCATTTAGCAAGGACTTGGTATGAACGACTTCAAGCATGCTACTCGTTTATAAAACCACGATGCAACCGGCAACCACTACCAACATCTATATCGCTAACCAGGTTCTATGAACCAACAAGACTGCCGAGCCACCAGCTCGTTTACACCTTGCAGGACTAGATCTCAAAACACTATAACTCTATAGCAAGTGTCATCAACAGTTGTCTTGCATCAATATCATACTTGTTTGTCATGAGTCTCCAACACACATCCTCGGTAATTTTATTTAGTTTACAATATTATTATATATGTACACAAACCAGGGCATAGACACCACTATTGTGAATTTGTTAACTTAACAACCACGTTGCAAAACCTTGGCGCTAAGAGTGCTACGATTTAAACCAATTATCCTAAATATGTCACTTTTAAACACACCTCATTGATCAACAATCGAATACAACTCCAACTCAACAAATTTCAAGGCGTCCCCCAAAATTTGTCGCGCGGTCATCGGACCGACCATTGATCACTGAGAGGCACTACAACACTATCAAGAGGATTCAAGATTTCACTTACTACACTCATAAGGTTCTAAAGATGGAACTCATGCTATTAAAGCCCAAGGACTACCACCAAGTCCTTATGTCATCCAAACACTTATCAGGATCCGACTAGTGCATAGCAACGCTCAAGGACTGCCAACTCAAGTCCTTACCATCACATCAGGATGTCATTGCATCCTTCACATAGTATTGACATCCATCTAAAACCGTGCTAAATTTTACTCAACGTAATCCAAAACTTGGTGCTTAACCATCCACCTTGCTTAAAAAATGACTCATTCATCAAGGTGTACCTAATTCTAATATCGTCGACTTGCAACGACTTAGATGAGAAAACCTCATTATAGCAAGGCTAAGTGAAGCAGTCTGCAAAGATTTTTAACTCCCAGTGAAACCTCAGTTGGTCCATTAGCTAGGCCAATAAACGAAGAAACAGGGTTAACCCTTATACACCTGGGTTATGTTTCTTCGACCACCAGTTTGGTACATTCACCCCCTGTAAGCACACTGGCTCTATGGGCATGCCGTCCTCGATTAGGAGTTTTACCCTATAAGCACTTGCCACAAGGCACTTGAATAACAGTTCCCGGGACCTATAAAAGTGTTCTAGGCCCTCAAAGTTACCATTTTCACAACCTTTTTAGGGGTCGACATGTTCCCGACTACAAAAGGTCACTTTCTAGGCTCGCAGTCTAAATGGATGTAAACTACAGCGAGGAGCATCACATTGTGGGTACGAACATCAAACTTAGAGGTCTCTTACTGCCTCAATAGTAGATAAGAAACACTACTTCTAACCGCGATACTAGTCACGAGTTGCTCTCACTATAAGGGGGTCTTAACATTTATCATGTGATATTACTGTTGATAATTAAAATTTATTTCCTAAAATCGTAAATCTTTCTAAAGGCAATCGTGATATTTTCGATTTATGTGTTCTGACTCTCCATATCATCATATTTATAGTACAAAGATTCATACATATAGTATACATACATTTTCCAAATTTAGCAAGTGACTGGCTAACTTTTAAATTTTGGGAGGCAAGGATATTTCCAATGTCACGTCATGGCAAAATATTCATGTGTTTAATCATCAAGAATTTTCATCATTTATCTTTTGGTTCATAAAACAATCAAGTTCGCATTCACCTCATTTCACTTGCCATGATGATATCCTATCTCAATCCACAAATCCCCAACATGATGTTGTTGCCTCAAGAATTTAAGCTTGGACAAATTTATATTTTCAATGATTCCCAAAAATCAACAATTGTTTGACTTGTGAAGTTTAACAATTTGTCTTATTGATATTACGAACCACTCGTACATATACAAACTTCATTATATCATCATGAGGGTACATAATTTCATCAAGTACCAAGCTATAATGTCGTCAAAAGTTAAGCATAGGTCGATACGGATATTTACCAAAACGGCTAACTTACTACTTTCCTCGTTACTTATCCACATAATCTTAGAACACTATAAAGAAAATGATCATCTTCAAAAATGTTTTTCCTCTCTTATTCCGTTAATAAAATTCCTATCAACCCAAACATGGCCTTAGCAGTCTGCTTTGCTTAAGGTGAATTAACTCTCAGGGGTCAAAACTTCCAATGTCAAAAATTACAAAGATTCTAACTCCTCAAAGGATCCAAGACGGTACATAACCAGCCCAATAAACGAAGAGATAAGCCCCTGTATCTCTTCGACTGAGTTTCTTCTACCACCAATATAACACATTCGTCCCAAAATGAGCCTTCTCTGGATCCGAATTCTTATCATATCTCCTCCATATGAAACCTTCTACATAAATAGAAGTGAGAGGTAACGACATACAGTGTAAAAGGCATGCTTGGTGGTCTCTTACTAAGCTGATAATGGACTACAGGCACCCATCTCATTGAGATTGCCCTAAAATTTTTGGGTAAGATGATAATATTATTCCATATCTGGGATAGAAATCTCAGGGTGCGAATCTTTAGCATTTACACTCACATTAAACTCTTCCCTTAGTCACTCAAGGTCACTTATTGCTTGGCTCAATCATCCCCAAGATCCGTATAAGGCTAGGATACGTCATGACCTATCCTGCTAAGTCGACCAAAATGGTATCATATGCCATACCAACTCTGACTGTTGGAATGGGAAAACAAAATACTGTCTCGGAATGAGCCAGCATCTATACGTAAGGGTACGAGTTTAGCTTAGGTTGGCACTTTCTATAGGAAAAAGCGAACGTACTTATTGTGAATTACACATGGGCACACCACTGCTTCCGCTGCATCAGTTTGTCCTCAAACTGATCTAGCTAGCAGGGGTAGCCTAGTGGTCTAATGGACTTCTTTATCTCAGGATCGTTGCAAGCTGATACCATTTGTAAGATCCCCCTCCCGGAACACAAAACACGGTCGAGGGGAGTCTTATGCCCAGGACAGCCGCCTTGCGGAAGCGCTAGCACACGAGCTAGCCTCCCCCACAAGAGGCCTATCCTGCCGGCTAAACCAACTACACAGCGCCAACCCATCAATGAAAGAAAGTATTAAAAACCAAAGATTCACAATAAGTAATAATGTCCAAATCAGAGTATAAGAAAGATAGAAAGCTACACAAGCTCCTGCAAATCATCAGAGTAATCAGCTAAATGCCCCAAGGGCTACATCCGAAAACACTCACCCGCCTCTGTCACTAACGGCAGCTAAGGTACCATAAACCCCAGCCCTGCACACCTGACCCGGCTGGCCTCCGGTGCTAAACGCTGCTACACATCTGAATGTGCTCCTAAAAAGAGGGAGGTAGCAACCGTTAATCATAAAGACTAAGTGGCTTCCCATCCGCTCCCCCGGCGACTCCAAGGCACCGGGCGGAAGGAAAGGAAGAAAAGCTGCAATATAACAGTAATATATACAAAGCAGGTGACGGGGAAAGTAAACTAGTATATACACAAATTCTAAGCTATACAAGTGTAAAAGGGGCTAATCTAATCATGTATAAGCAGAAGTATAATGAAGGTGTTCAGCAGTAAATAAATAGTAAGTAAAGCAGGTAAAGCAAGGCAGTAAGAACAGTAGCGACAAGTAATCAATCTCGTACCCTAACTTATATGAATGCCCATACAAACTTATAAGTTAGGATTTCCAGGAATTATAACTCATCATATAAAAGAGCCCATACTAATTTATATGATGAGGATCTACAAGTGCGTATGCTATGCTATGCCATGAATGATTATGCAATGAACTCACTCACACGACTCTGTGCACACAGACCTTTGTAGTTTTCTCTATTTGAGAGGAAGCCAACCTCTCGGGTACCAACCGCTGTGACACACGGTGGTAGCGGACCGGGCTGTCCACTCCTAGGCGGGTATGCACACTACCAGGCCTAGACCGCACATACGCCTCGACGCTAAACAACCGCGGAGCTCTGCGTACTCTTTGCTGGAGTCCACCAGGCTTTGAGCTAAGTGGAAGGTGTCTTCGAGGAATTGTCGTCCCGACACGCAGACAAGCTGGCCCCTCAGACCCCAACACACCCGCTAAGTCCACGTACCGCGGTCGGTGTGACGACCTGCCTAGTACCGAAGACCTGCCACAATTATCCAAGAACTAACGGGGCTATCCTCCCCTCGAGCCTCCAGCTCGTCCAACCCAGTATACCACACACCTGTCACTCCCACACTGGGAGGAGATACATAAATCCAATCTTACCCCACTATGGCTACTCTTGTCTACTATAAATGTTATTGCAATTTAGGGTTAATCTTGGACTTCCCGAGGGTTACCCTGTAAGGGGCTCGCTACGGTACTAAGAACTACAATGGGATGACACCCCAAAGTTCCCTTTCTCAAGACACTTAGTATTATTGGTATCTACTCATAAGATTACCCTCTTATCATCTCACTAGAATTAAACCTCAGTGCTTTATGACCCTCTAAGGGGAAAGACGATCTTTCGTCAATCCCGAGCACAGCTTTACCCATAGCTCACCAAGCACTCTCATCACCTAAACTCCTTTTTGGTGACCTCAACCTCTTCATCCAAATCAGGTACACCAACTACCTCCCATTCCCACCTAATGGTCTACAAGTTATCTCCATTCTACCGTTTTACTATTCGCAGACCAAATGAGTTATATGAACCACATAAGGGGAGGTACTACAAATATTCATCCAATTGACTCAAGATTATTACCAGAAGACTATCATGATATTATAAGACTAAGCTCGGCTTTTACTCGAGGGTTGTTTCTCATCCAACCCTGGGATTTCACTACTTACCTTGCATGTTTATCAATCATTTTACTTGTTATATCACATTTAAGTACGATGTCTTCTCGTTTAGGGAACTCATATCCTCAACTCCGCACAGGACTGCTTGTGCATTCATCATAATCTCACACATGATTCCGAGGATCTTGCACGTGATCCCTTCGATATACTACAATCATTACCGCCGTCTTCTTATTCAATTACGGATGATAAATCACCTTAAATCCGTACGAGAATACCCACTATATTTATTGTAATCATAAACAATCATCATTAATGACAAATACCTTCAATGATTATCACAGCATCGGTTCAACTATATTTCTTGCGATCCTAAAGGATTAAGCATTTATAACAATACTTTAATTGGTTATCGCATCATCGAGGTGCACATTCGATCATCATCCGCGAAGTGTTAAGTCTATGATCTGTCCGCTAACCTTTATTAATAAATCACAAATTCAGAATGATGTACCCAAACAGGACAGCCCTCGAGAATCTGATTTCGGGGAGCTACACTCCTCCGAAAATATCGTGTCGCCCCATTTTGGAAAGGTCTCTCCGATAGCTACAACTTTCATGTTCGCTCCAAGAACTGAGAAACCGGCCACTAGTAATCCCACCATATGCAATCATGAACATCAACTCACCCATGCAATACCATGTAATTGCCTTGTGCTATCAAGCACCCTTGGACATCAACATAGTCCCTTCTTATCATGCTTCGCAAAACATCTCAAGGCATCCCTGGCCTTAGCATAAACATTTCAAAGCACCACCGGTCTGCGCATAAACATTTCAAGGCACCACCGGCCTGCGCATAACGTTCAACAACGTTCCAACAAAAGTAGGGCGATAGCGTGTTCGTACATGGTAATTCTCTATCATGATTCTTCGGGACTACTAGTGCGCATTTCCAATCCTACACATTCCCTTAAGAATTTATCCCAACATCAATAACTCTAAAATCACTGTCACCGTGCCTCATCATCTATAACATGATTCGTATATGACTTTAATTTATCCGAGCTTCCGACTTAGCATTTACACCACAGTTAAGACATTCAACAGAAGATTAATAACTTTAAAAATGACGCACCCAAAAATTACAAAACTTCACAAGGATGATTATAATCATGATAATAATCACTCCACCAATTTTCATGAGCGTCGAAGCAATATTTTGGGAGATATTCATAATTACCGTAATCGAGTGTGATACGACACTGTTCAGTAAAACAGACATTCAGAAAGCTCTACTCAACCAAAAATTATGATTAACCCCAATCTGGAGAGCTAAGAAGAAGAGCTACAACTTTTATGTTTACCACAAAACCCAGAACTTATTGTTTCATACCCAAAATCCTCATTGAAGTCAACAGCCCAAATCTGGACAGAAAACAGAGCACAAAATCCTGATTTAATTCTCTGGACAGTTCACTCGACTGGACATCTAGAGAGCTACAGATCACCCTAGAAAACGTGTAACGTATCGTTGGAAAGCTCTCTCCGAGGGCTACAACTTTCATGTTGAGCCCGAAGTCTAATTCCAGCGGGGTAAAGCCTAAAAATTGGCTTGAACCCGGCTGCGCACAATTTTTCCCTAATAACTAGCTGCAAATTATAAATTGAAATCTTCTTTATCAAGGGGGCTATCATCACATCTATCCACAATTATATAATTAGCAACCCTAATTAATTAGAGCGTTATTCCTCATCTTTCCCCAAACAACTAACACATAATTAAAACTATGTTTAACAGGGCTTCATTTATTCTCTTCCCCAAACATGAACTAAATGTATATATATATACGATTGAAATCCATTCAACAGGAAGCTTATTTCTCAATTCCAAATCAACAGGGAACTTATTTCTCCAGCAGCTAACAGAACCAATATATATATAGATTTATAATTGAAATCCCTTTTTAACCGGGAACTATTTATCTTCTTCCCAAATGAAATTTAGGGCATCCACCTTCTCTCCTCCCATGCACCCTCACGAGGCCTTCGATTATCACGACACCAACGCCCTTGCATTCGTATTGAAGCGGGGAGTTGATTGGGGGTATTTTCGCGGCGATCGGCGCCCTACGACGAAAAACCTAACGCGACCTTTTTCCTACGGAGCTTCATCACGCTCGCAAATCGACTCAATTGAGTTCGATGTCTCGCCTAATTGATCTATGAAACTAGCACCAAGGGAGAGGGGAGGAAGCTCACCGAGTGTCCATGCATGCAGCCCAATAGCCGCATTTGCGGCATTTGTCCGTTGTTCCCGGCCGTGGTTGGATCTCGCCAATCTAGATCTCGCCAAACGTCGCCGAAGGAGTCGCCCTTGGATCTCGCCGGAGAGTTTGCTGTTTTTGGAGTTTTCACCGCCGAAAATGGAGGAAGCTGGTGGTTATTGAGATGGCTGTGAAGGGGGAGAAAATGAGAGCGTGAGTTCTGGATTAAAAAAAGAAAACAGAGAGGTAGAGAGAGGAAGTTCTGGAGTGGAAAATGTAGAGAGAGAAATGGAGAAATGGGAGTGGCTTCTTAGCTGTTAGCAGAAAATGAGAGAAAGAGAGGTGGAGGAGGTTCACGGGAGAGGAGGTTGCCGGAGTCGAGACGATGCCAGAGACGAGGCTTGCCGAAGGTGGTGCGTCCGAGGGAGCTCAGGCTGCTTTGGAGGAGGGGAGGTGTTTTGAGAGAGAAAAAGAGAGAGAGTGGGAGACACGGGAGTGAAAGAGAGTGGATCTGGGGAGTTGCTCGATGAAGGTGGCCGGAGCTTGAGAGGGGCGGCCGGATCTCAAGGAAGATCAGAGATCTCGCCGGAGAGAAAGATGCCGGAGAGGAGATCATCGGCCGGAAGAGCTTCGGAGGAGAGGAGCTCGGCCATGGAGTTGCGTCGAAGCTAAGCTTGTCGTGACTTGGAGTAGCAGCAACTGGTTGGAGCAGCTTCGTCCATGGAGGAGCTCTGGTGGTCGGCCATGGGAGAGAAGCTCTCGATCTAGAAGGAGGGGAGGCGGCTGCTGATTTCATCAGGTGAGACTTGAGAGGAGAATGAACAGGTAACCTAGGTTAGATATTATATATATACAGATATATATCTATATATTATTATTATAAAATTATAAAATTAAGCTCACTTAGGATTACACTCAAAAGTGTGTAGATTTCTTTAGGGATCTAAAAATCTGACTCAGACAGGCTCGTTACGACCGTCTCATTGGCACGCGTCCAACGAAACGATCCAAAATTAATTCCGAGTTCGTTTGGTCATTTTATGTTTGTCGGAGCGTTTGCGGCCAAATTTGACTTAAACGTCAAAACTTCTTTATACGACGTCGGAATTGCAAACTGATAAATTCGTTGAACTCGTACTATTGTTACGAGTCTAACAAGACCGACTGGGGTCAATTGTGAGGTCGTTTGGTCAATTTCACCATTTTGGATAAATATGCTATTCGCAGACCACATTAATAAATTCGCCGATTCTCATCAGAATCGAGCGCGGACAGTTTTGTTGAACTCGTGTAGGCTTCACGAGTCTAACAAAACTGACTGGGGTGAATACCGAGACCGTCTGCTGCATATTGCCTTTTGGATAAATATGCTATTCGCAGACCACATTAATAAAATCTCCGATTCTCATCAGAATCGAGCGCGGACAGTTTTGTTGAACTCGTGTAGGCTTCACGAGTCTAACAAAACTGACTGGGGTGAATACCGAGACCGTCTGCTGCATATCGCCTTTTGGATAAATATGCTATTCGCAGACCGTGTCATTTGAGCTAACGTACGCACTATAATTCCTTCAAGGCGGTACGCCTAGTTCGAGTTTTATTGCTCAAATTATACTCTCCAGACAGCTCGGATCCCGATACAGCAAACATCGAGACAAGGAATAGAAATGGTATTCGCCGCGTTCGTCGAGTGCACTCCTCCGGCTCAGGTGCAAGCCGGGCCCCCAATACACCACGAGCTCGAGTCAACTCGCTCGACTCAAAAACGCGCACAAGGGGTCTAGCTCGAATCGGGATGTTACAAAAGAATTATTCAATTCCATAATATTCAATAATATTATTTATTAGGCGAACGATAGAATTGGAATTAGACCAATTCTAATTCTGAATATTGAATCTCAATATGCAATTATAATATCAAATTCCAATTCCGTCTAAACGAACGGGCCCTTAAAGTTTCATCAATATGAAAAGTTTAATTAGGTAATAATATTAACTACATTAATCTTATACCATTCGTTTTGAATTTTTTTCTAATTGACAAATGTTGATTGTTGGTTTCGATTATTTATTACTAAATATTATCTGCAGTACCTTTCCACATAAACTCATCATTAACCACATCATCATAACCTGCGACTAAGCCAACCTTCATTGAATAACCAACCTGCTGAGACAACCAACCCTGCATACGTACTTCAAGAACACGTTATCTACAATTACTCGGTCTATTTTATTTACGTGCTTCGCATAAGCAAATATTTGTTTTTACTCACATATGTAAAATTGCGTGCTCACTTTGCACTTGACAAATTGAAATACTGATGGCGGGCTAGTCTCCGAAAGACTAGTACACGGCTAAATGACGCTCTCTCGCAATGCCCCGCTCTCCAACGTATTTAGGATAGAAATCTAACCACCTAAACCGATGTCAAACAACCACAAACCTAACGTCAGGACCAAGAGGATCCGACTAAAACAGCGACCGAAAAGTAGTCGGAAGAACTCCCAAAATGGTTGGTCTCCAAATTGCCGCAATCCACCAAATCGGAAGGGGATATCGCATCACCTTGCGGATTTGAACTAAATCTTGCCAATCCTTTAAGATATTAAGAGATCGGAAAATATTACGATTGAGTTAAGCAAACGCAGCGAGAAATTCATTCAATGCTTCCAAAACCACACTCAAACTAACCACCAACCAAACAGAGGGAGAACACACCAAGTGGAGGAGGAGTCGTTACCCAACCGAGAATATGATTAGGCGAGTCTCACGCCAAGGATCCACCGGAGTCACACCGGAGGAGATACACCGCTTGCCTTCAACGGAGTCGCACCGAAGAAGATCTCCCGCCGAGGGAAGAGGGACCACGCCTGGGCTTGGCCGAGCTTCACGAGGGGTAGGGATGGCGGCGGCGTCCTGCTGCGTCGCACGGCAGGGAGGCGGAGGAGGCCGCCGGCGAGTCTCACGCCGGGCGAGGGGAGGCGGCTGCGTCGCGCGGCACACCGAGCGGGAGGGGCGAACCCTAAGGGGCGCTGGAGGAGAAGTTCTCACGGGCAATTTTTTTGTTCTCAAATTTATGATCATTAAAATAATTAAAGAGAGGGGATCCACCTATATATGGTGGAGTTCATTACATCATAACCACTCATGACGGAAATCAAATCCTAACCACTAGTTATGCTAAACGCAGTCCACATCAGGCTAAGCGCAGTCCACATTAACATACATACTGAAATTAAAATCTTAGAACTAAAGATAACGGTAATGGAGAGTACGAAACTAATATTTAATATGCTTTATAATCATATTAAATATTAGTTAAGTGCGAGGCCGCAAGTCGTAGCGGCGGCGAGCGTTGCGAGCGTGATCTCCTTTGTTGTTGCGCCTCAAGTCTTTTTCGACGGTGACGACTTCCTCGGTAACATCTTCAATAGGCGGAGGCGCCGTCACATCAGTACGAGCAGTAGAAGTAGCACCATGAACATGATGCGTAGGAGGCGGGCCTGCATCAATCCTCCCCCGGTCGAAAGCACTCATCACCGGTGAGTGGTCGTGTAAACAGCGTCGGAGAAGGTCGGCATCCCACTGGTGTAGGTCGTGCTCAGGAACCCAAGAATCATCTGAAGAAGAACGTCCCTTCCAACGAACCAAGAAGCGACGTGTAGGCCCGTCCGGTGTGTCGATCATCTCTTCATCCAAAATCCTGTCAGGAGATGGCAAAGCATGGAAAGATCTAGCAAAAGTGTCAGCATCAGTTGAAGACAAAGCAGTATAATCTCCCACCCGTGTGTCATCAAGTGAATCCTTGGCACACTCATTCCCAACCCCACATAATGTAGAAGAAGACTCACTCAAGGAAGAAAATGTAGAATTTGGTGGAACTGGCGTGGTATAGAGTGTTAAATCGGAAACATTAAAAATAGGAGAAATTCTCCAATCCGCAGGTAAACGTAAAACAACCGCATTACTTCCAATATTCTTAATTACCTTGAAGGGGCCAGCTCTCTGAGGTGCCAACTTTTTCACGGTTCCCGAAGGTAACAGCTCCGGGAGTATTCGGACCAAAACCCAATCGCCAACATTAAAGTTGGATGGCCTTCGGTGGGCGTTAGCTTGTGCTCGGTAGACATCATATTGAGTGGTTATTTCTCTTTAATACTTTTATGGAGATCATGAACATGGTGAGCGAAATCCTGTGCAAATTGGCTTGATTTATATGAAGGCGGTAATGGTATCAAGTCAAGAGGCACACGAGCCTTATAGCCATGGACTATCTCGTTCGGTGACAAACCCGTCGACCTATTTTTTGAGTTATTATAGGCTAGTTGCGCATGAGGTAGGACCAAGTCCCAAGTACCTTTATGGTCAACCACAAGGCACCGTAATAAACCACCCAGACTTCTATTTACCACCTCCGTCTGGCCATCCGTTTGGGGGTGGTAGGCGGAGGAAAATACAAGGCGGGTGCCCAAAAAAATCCATAGCATTTTCCAAAAATAACTGGTAAATTTAACATCTCTATTCGACACGAGGGACTTTGGAACACCTCGATGACCGACGACTTCCTTAAAAAACAATTTGGCGATATGCGAAGCGTCATTGGTTTTGCTACAAGGGACAAAATAGGCCATTTTGGAAAATCTATCTACCACGACCATGACGGAATCATGTCGACGCAACGTAGGTGGAAGGCCTAACACAAAGTCCATACTAAGATCTTCCCACGGGACAGAAGGAATAGGTAAAGGCGTGTAGAGTCCAACATTAGTCTTATTGCCCTTGGCCAATTGGCAAGTGCGGCAGCTACTCACGATCTTTCCTACAAAGATCTTCAATCTAGGCCAATAGAATTTTTCTTCTACTAACGCTATCGTCTTATCCCTCCCAAAGTGACCCGCTAGTCCACCGCTATGAAGCTCCCAAACTATAAAGGGTCGAAGTGATGAGGCCGGGATGCATAAATGGGAGTGCCAAAACAGGTAGCCATCCCTAAGGAAGTAGGCCGAAATAGTGGTGGGGGATTCCTGTTGTGCCTCAAGGTAAATGTCCTTAAAATCGGGACAAGTGACATATTCGCCTTTTATGCGCTCAAACTCAACGACCTTAACTTGCATAGTGGATAATAAAAGAGCCACCCGACTAAGCGCATCCGCGACCCTATTTTCAGCCCCTTTTACGTGCTTCAGCGTGAACGTGTACACTTGCAAAAATGAGACCCACTTGGCGTGTCGGGGGCTGATTTTTGCTTGAGAATTGATAAAACGCAGCGCTTCATGATCATACGTGTACAACCCTGTATTCGCCGAGTGGGCCCCCGAGGCCCAAGATATTTTTAGGCCCAATGTTTCCAAAGGGCGCACCCCGGGAGGAGGGGGGATGAGCATTGGGAGGGAGTCGAGTCTGAGGGGCGCATCCCAGGACTGTTCCCTTGTGGGGGCCAGCCGGGGAGGCCGGGAGGCCTCCGGCTCACCCAGAGCTTTGTGGGGGCGAGCCGGGGAGGTTGGGAGGCCTCCGGCTCGCCCAGAGCCTAGTGGGGGCGAGTCGGGGAGGTCAGGAGGCCTCCGGCTCGCCCAGAGCCTAGTGGGGGCGAGCCGGGGAGGCCGGGAGGCCTCCGGCTCGCCCAGAGCCTAGTGGGGGCGAGCCGGGGAGGCCGGGAGGCCTCCGACTCGCCCAGAGCCTTGTGGAGGCGAGCCGGGGAGGCCGGTAGGCCTCCGGCTCGCCCAGAGCCTTGTGGGGGCGAGCCGGGGAGGTCGGGAGGCCTCCGGCTCACCCAGAGCCTAGTAGGGGCGAGCTGGGGAGGCCGGGGGGCCTCCGGCTCGCCCAGAACCTTGTGGGGGCGAGCCGGGGAGGTCGGGAGGCCTCCGGCTTGTCCAGAGCCTTGTGGGGGCGAGCCGGGGAGGTCGGGAGGCCTTCGGCTCGCCCAGAGCCTAGTAGTGCCGAGCCAGGGAGGCCGGGGGGCCTCCGGCTCGCCCAGAACCTTGTGGGGGCGAGCCGGGGAGGCCGGGAGGCCTCCGGCTCGCACAGAGCTTTGTGGGGGCGAGCCGGGGAGGCCGGAAGGCCTCCTGCTCGCCCAGAGCCTTGTGGGGGCGATCTGGGGAGGCCGGGAGGCCTCCGGCTCGCCCAGAGCCTTGTGGGGGCGAGCCGGGGAGGTCGGGAGGCCTTCGGCTCGCCCAGAGCCTATTGGGGGCGAGCCGAGGAGGCCGGGAGGCCTCCGACTCGCCCAGAGCCTTGTGGGGGTGAGCCGGGGAGGCTGGGAGGCCTCCGGCTCGCCCAGAGCCTTGTGGGGGCGAGCCGGGGAGGTCGGGAGGCCTTCGGCTCGCCCAGAGCCTAATGGGGGCGAGCCGGGGAGGCCGGGGAGGCCTCCGGCTCGCCCAGCAGCGGGGGACGAGCTCCACTCTCCCCTGCTCCCTAGTCCGGCAGCCAGGAGGGGTGTCTAAATGCACCCCAGCGAGACCTCACCAGGAGGGGTGTCTAAATGCACCCCAGCGAGACCTCACCAGGAGGGATGTCTAAATGCACCCCAACGTGGGGGCGAGACGGGGAGGTCGGGAGGCCTCCGGCTCGCCCAGAACCTTGAAGGGGCGAGCCGGGGAGGTCGGGAGGCCTTCGGCTCGCCCAGAGCCTAGTAGGGGCGAGCCGGGGGGGGGGGGGGGGGGGCGTGAGGCCTCCGGCTCACCCAGAGCCTTGTGGGTGCGAGCCGGGGAGGCCTCTGGCTCGCCCAGAACCTTGTGGGGGCGAGCCGGGAGGCATCCGGCTCGCCCAGAGCTTTGTGGGGGCGAGCCGGGGAGGTCGGAAGGCCTTCGTCTCGCCCAGAGCCTAGTGGGGGCGAGCCGGGGGGGCCGGGAGGCCTCCGGCTCGCCCAGAGCCTAGTAGGGTGAGCCGGGGGGGGCCGGAAGGCCTCCGGCTCGCCCAGAGCCTTGTGGGGGCGAGCCGGGGAGGCCGGGAGGCCTCCGGCCCGCCCAGAGCCTAGTGGGGGCGAGCTGGGGAGGCTGGGAGGCCTCCGGCTCGCCCAGAGCCTAGTAGTGGCGAGCCGGGGAGGTCGAAAGGCCTCCGGCTCGCCCAGAGCCTTGTGGGGGCGAGCTGGGGAGGCCGGGAGGCCTCCGGTTCGCCCAGAGCCTTGTGGGGGCGAGCCGGGGAGGCCGGGAGGCCTCCGGCTCGCCCAGTTCCAAGCCGGGTAGGCGGTCTGCGTTTAGCGCCCAAGAGCAGCGGGATTTGGCTATTCGCAGTCCAGTTTTGGTTATTCGCAGTCCAGTTTTGGTTATTCGCAGTCCAAGAGCAGCGGGATTTGGCTATCTGCAGCCCAGTTCAAGGGTATTTTGGTAATCTGGCAGAACAATTTTCGGCTATTTGCAGCCCAACTTCAGAAATCCTATAAATAGGACCAAGGGGGCACCATTTGAAGGGATCTCATTCTAGGCTAGCTCTCTCCCTCTCTCTCCCTCCCCAAGTCTCTCTAGGGGGTGAGGAGAGCCTCCAGTGATGCCCAAGCTTAGTAGTGGCTTGGGAGGGGAAGTTCCTAGGGAACTTCCGGGTATGTGGCGGGACCTCCCCACTAAGCCCTTGGTCCAGTTCCTAGTTCCAACACCTTCAACCTAGAGCTCTCCCTTGGGAGGAGTAAGGATTGGTCGCCCATCGGCTAGCTGAGGGCCCCGAACTCCACAGAGACTAAGTCTTGTTCGCAAGTCTCGGTTTCAACACATGGTGCGGTGAGCGTGGAGTGTGACCAATTCAATAAAGTCTCGAGCTGAGCTCCATGGACGGAGGTGGAGGAAGCTCCGACTCGGGTCACTCGCAGCCCCCGGTGGCTGGGGTGACGTCAGAGATGTTCAAAAACTTCAAGCGAGAGGTCCTGCAGACCTTTGAGGTTGCCTTCGCCATGATAGTCGGAGGCAGAAGAGGAGATGGTCCGGAGGTCCCACCCGAGCAGGTGGACGAGGGAACTCTCGGCCAACAGTCCAGGAAGGAAGTACCGGTGAGGGGGGAGTGGGGGGGTGCCATACCCCCACTCGCCCATCCTCAAGGGGGCGAGCTCAGGAGGGGGGCGCCCTCCCAGCTCGCCCCGCCCCTTCAAGGGGGCGAGCTCAGGAGGGGGGCGCCCTCCCAGCTTGCCCCGCCCCTTCAAGGGGGCGAGCTCCGGAGGGGGGTGCCCTCCCAGCTCACCCCGACTCTTCTAGCCCAGCCCCAAAGGGGGACGAGCGGGGAGGCATTCGGCCCCCACTCGCCCCACCCCAAAAGGAGTCAAAACATTGGTGGACGAGGCCACCCGGGGGAGCGGCTACCCAATAACCCGGCGAGCACAGGGGTTACCATTTCGACTCCGCGAGAGCAAGGAGGGGGTGTTGGGAATTGTGTCCACAATTACCTTGATTTGAAGAAGTCCCCTTTAAACTAAGTTGAATTGAGTTTGTATTTGATATTGCTTTCTAGTATGGTGCTTGCAGGTTTTCAAATGAGTAAGTACAAACCAGTGTCAGGTTTCAATGGGTCACCAAACACAGGCCCATGCAATGTAATTCCTCATTGTATGGTTCAAGGTGTTGACTAATGTGAAATCTCTCTATTGGGATGTACTTTTGATTCAAGCACTAAGGAAGAGCTAGGAGGAAGCTGATGCTGTTGGATGAGTTGAAGAAAAGAATTTTTCCAAGTGTTCTAGGAATTTTTCGAGAGCCTAAGTCCTTTTCTCGAGAAGTCAACTTCAGTTCTCGAGAGCTATGAAGTTTGTCTCGAGAGGTCCAAGTTCTCTCTCGAGAGGTTAAGTCAGTTTCTCGAGAACTTTCTTCTATATCTCGAGAAATCCATTTGATTTTCTCTTATCTCCAAGTCTTTCTGCTCTAAGTCTTTGTCTCGGAAACTCTGTCTCGGAAAATCAATCTCTCGAGAAGTCACCTTTTCTCGAGAAGTCATTTCTCGAGAAATGATTATTTCTCGAGAAGTCTCTCTGCTATTTCAGAAATCTCTTTTCTCTGTTGTTCCAGATCATTTCTCGAGAAGAGTCATTTATCTCGAGAAGTGCTATGTTTGTCTGAATTTCATTTCTCGAGATGTCATCTTCTATTTCTCGAGAAATCGGTTTTATTCTGATTTTTCCGTTAACCATTCTGACGGGTCGCTGTTTCCGTTTGACGACTTGGTTCGATTCTTTTAAGGTTATTCTTGTCTTTTCATGGGCGTTTAACCTCTTCCTTTATAAGGCCCTGCTCCTAATGATTAATAGGACTGCTCATCTTTCTAATCGCGATAAAACCTAATCGTTGCTTCAAGAATCGTGATTTTGCCGTGCCGCCTCCTGCAATTGTCGAAGATCAATTTTGGTGATCGTAATCGTTCATCTCCGACTAAGTTGAAGGATCGATTGATCAATATCTTCTCGTCAACAAGTTCAATTGGATCATACGATCAAAGGAAGGTCAGATCTGATATCTTTTCGTTCTTCCTCAATTTTCTCAAGGCAAGGTTCTTCAAATATCAAGAAGGAAGAAGGTTTCATGGAAGTCAATCAGATCTGAAGTTTTGTTGTTATTTTGTATCTTTATCTTATTATTTTGAATAGTAGGAGAAGGCTTTCTCCGAGTTGTAGGAGAGTTTGTTCTCCGAGGTGTAAGAGAGGTTTTCTCTCCGAGATTGTAGGAGATTTGTCTCCGAGATTGTAGGAGTTTTGACTCCGAGGTTGTAGGGTCTTTCTTGATCCGAGATTTAGTGAAGTAGTCAAGTCTAGCTGTGGTGCTAGATTGGCGAGGCCGGCAAGTGGAGTACCCAAGAACGGGGAACCACTATAAATCTTTGTGCCATCTATGTTTATGATTTGCATGCCGTGTGCTTATTTCGTTACAGTAATTTTTATTCCGCAAAAGACGCAGTTATCACCTATTCACCCCTCTCTAGGTGATTTAGGTTAGCAACTAGATACTTCAATTGGTATCAGAGGGTCGCTGTTCGTATCTAGGTTAACACCTTGAACAGGATCTATCCATTCTGGTTGCCTGCAAATCATGGAAAAGTGCAAGGAATCGTCTTCGTTGAAATTGCCAATATGCACTAAGGCTAATTTTCCTATGTGGAAAGAAAGAGTCAGATTTTATATGGAAGCCGCAGACCCGAGAATCTTCCAAGTCGTGGAAGAAGGACCTCATGTGCCAATGACTGCCTCAACAATCAATCCCACAGTTCAAGTGCCAAAGAAAATGATGGATTTAACAAAGGATGAGATCGCTCTCGTTGCTTTAGACAAAAAGGCAAAGAACATAATTGCAAGTGCAGTGGATGATTCGATGTTGCAAAACTTGATTCACTGTAATTCTGCCAAAGAAATGTGGACATCTTTGATAGTTCTTATGGAAGGTACTGAAGAAGTAACAGATGATAGAAGATCTCTTTTGAATCAAGAGTACGAGGCTTTCAAGCAGAATAAAAAGGAGTGCATTGCCGATGCCTATGAAAGATTCTTCAAAATTGTAAACGGCCTAAGAAACTATGGTCGGGAATTCTCAATGGTGAACTGAATGACAAATTCCTGCGTTCCCTAACGAAAGATTGGGATAGCAAGATTGTTGCAATCAGAGAATTTGGGAAGTTACCAAATCTAGACCCTCAGAATCTGTTTGGGAAACTATTATCTCACGAGCTACAAATGAACATTCGGAAAATAGAAGAAGATGGGAATAGAGCTTCAAGCAAGGAAAGAACCTTGGCTATGAAGGCTGAGAGTTCTAGAAAAGGCAGAACCTTGTCTCCAATCAGAATACAAGAATCTACTAATGAAGAAGAATCTAAGGCCCGCTCCTCCAGCTCAGAAATGTCTGATGGGGAATTCTCTCTTATCTCCCGTCAGTTTAAGAAACTGCTAAACAAAAGAAGACACATGAAGAATAAGTTTTCCTCTGAAAATAGACATTCTCGACATGATGGTGATCATCACAAAAAGAGCTCTAACAATCATGAAAGGTATAAATCTAAAACTGGTAAACATATTTCTTCTGACATAGTTTGTTATTGCTGCAATAAGTCAGGGCACATGATTGCTGAATGCCCTTATAAAAAGAAAGAGGGTGGAAGAAAAGAAGAAAAGAAATCCACCCACGGGAAAAGGAAGACTGAAAAGAGTCTAGTCGCTAAAAAGAACAAAACTTTAAGCGACAGTGACTCGGAGAAATCAAGTAGTGAAGAAGAAGCCTACTTCGGGCTAATGGCTATGACTGATGAAGAAGAAGAACCTCCATATACTGGGAAGGTAAATTCTCACACCGCCTTATCTGATTCTGATCAAGCTCCAGATGAGCAAAAGGATTATCTCTCAGATGATGATTCTGATCTCATGACCCAATACACTGAAATGCTTAAAAGTTTTGACAAATGCCGAAAGGTAGTCAAAATACAGGCCAAGGAGATCATGTCTCTCAAAGAAGTGGAATCTAATTTGAGAAAGGAAGTTGAACAACTTTCTTCCTTCAAAGAGGAAAACCAAGTCTTTAAAGACAAGATCAAAAGTTCAGATGAGCTCCTTGATCGGAGAAAGAACTCCATCAAAGTTTTGGAAGAACAGCTAGCCGCTGAGAAGAAGCTAGTTGAAAAGTTTTCACAACCGAAAATCATTCTTCCAATCATTGATAGATTCTCCGCTAAAGCAAGTGGAATAGGTCATGTGGCTAGACCTAGTGATTCTTCTAAGGGCATCCATGCCAAGAAGAATAATAAGGTTGGTATGAAAGACACCGCCGAAGAGAAAGGGAAAGCCCATCAAGATCAAGTGGCATTTAGGAAAGTTATCTTTCCTACAAATGCTTATGATCTGGAAAGCTCCTATGGTCATTTGACAAGACCAGTTAACTTTGGACCTGTCATTGACTACAAGGGGTGGACTCGTCCTAGAAACTTTGGCGCAAGTGCATTCAAAGGACCTTATGAAGAGATCAATCTGAAAGATTATGGTCCTTATGTTCATGGTCCAAGTGCTAAGAGAGCACCAATAGTGAAAATTGTTGCACCTAAGCCTAAGGAGACATTCACACCTTGTGTGTGTTGTACCCATGAAGCATCCTCTTCCAAGAGTAATGCTCCTGCCAAAGCTATCATTCAAAAAGTAAAGCAGGAAAACACAAAACTAAGGTACAACCGATTTAACTGTTGGTGTTGCGGCAAAATAGGTCACTTTGCCGTAGATTGTTGGTTCAATTCTACATATTCCAAGAGACCACAAATTAACAATGCAAGAAAGACCGCTCGCAATGTTAATGCTCTTCGTGGTGCTCAACTAACAAGGGACCAAGGACCCAAATTAGTTTGGGCTCCTAAGGCAAAATAATTTATTTTTGCAGGAATGTCCAAAGGCCAACAAAAATCCTATCTGGTATTTGGACAGTGGATGCTCTCGGCATATGACCGGGACGAGAAGCCTTTTACAAAACTTCATTCCAGTTGTAAATGGACCAAAAGTTATTTTTGGCGGATCCGACAGAGGAATTACAAAAGGCTACGGTATGATATCTAATGGTAATGTATCCTTTTCGGATGTTGCTTATGTGGAAGGATTAGAACATAATCTGATAAGCATAAGTCAGCTTTGTGATATACATAGTTGATTTTCGTAGAGATAAATGTTTGATAAAATCGGCAGATAATCTAGAAACGATTTTATAGGGCACTCGTTGTAGAAATATGTTCTGTTTAAATTTTCTTTGTTTATCATCTTCTACACCAATGTGTCTCTTAGCAAAAAATAGTGCATCTCTTGCTGACCAATGACATAAGATATTAGCACATATAAATTTCAAAACAATAAACAAATTGTTTTCTCAAAACTTAGTGCGTGATGCGCCAAAAGTTAAGTGCATTAAAGATAGACTCTGTCATGCATGTGTAAAAGGCAAGCAAACACGGGCTACTTTTAAGAGCATAATTGGCAAAGATTCAAGTAGATGCTTATATCTACTTCATATGGACTTGTTTGGTCCTTTGCAAATTAGAAGCTTAGGAGGTAAATCTTATACACTAGTAATTGTAGATGATTACTCACGTTTTGCATGGGTATTCTTTCTAAAACACAATTCAGATACGTTTGACATTTTCACCAAGTTTGTCAAGCAAATCCAGAACGAATTTGAATGTTCGGTGGTCAAAATCAGAAGTGACCATGGAACAGAATTTGAATCTGGGGCCATGACAGATTTTTGTGAAAGTCTAGGTATCTTTCATGAGTTTTCCTCTCCTCGAACTCCACAACAAAATGGGGTAGCTGAGAGAAGAAATAGAACACTCATTGAGGCTTGCAGAACGATGTTGAGTGACACTTCTCTACCCGAATATCTTTGGGCTGAAGCAGTCAACACTGCATGCCATGTGCAAAACAGAGCACTCATAAACAAAAACCATGAAAAGACTCCCTATGAGCTCTTAAAAGGCAAGAGACCAACCATCTCTTATTTTAGAATCTTTGGTAGTAAATGCTTTGTACTTAATAATGGAAAGCATTACAAAACCAAGTTTAGTGAAAAGAGCTTTGAAGGTATTTTCGTAGGCTACAGTAGCCATAGTAGAGCCTACAGAGTTCTTAATAAGAAAACCCGGATTGTAGAGGAATCTATAAATGTAGTATTTGATGAAACAAGCATGCTAAATAGCAGCTCCTCTAGTACTTCTGTTGAAGAGACAGGTTCAAGACTCCAAGAATTGGATTTGGAGAAGCCAGTTGAAGAAGATGTACAGACCTTCGTCAAGATTCCTCTCCCAACCTTAACTGAAGAAGAAAATCTTGATGAAGAACAAACCCAAGTGGAAGAAGACATTCCAGTTATAGAAGAAGCCCCTGATGCACCCATCAATACTAGGAATCTTGGACTCAGACAATTGAGAGATCATCCTATTGATCAAATCATAGGAGATCCTCATGAAGGAATAAGAACGAGAAGAGGTACTACCAATGAAAATTTGTACCTAAGCTTTCTCTCGCAGGTTGAACCAAAGAAATTCCAAGAGGCAATTGAAGATCCCCATTGGATAATTGCAATGGAAGAAGAACTTAATCAATTCAAGCGTTGCAAGGTGTGGACACTTGTTCCAAAACCCAAGGACAAGAACATTATTGGAACAAAGTGGGTCTACAGAAACAAGTTGGATGAAGATGGAACGATAATAAAGAACAAAGCCAAACTTGTAGCAAAAGGGTACAGACAAGAAGAAGGAATCGACTTCGATCAAACTTATGCTCCGGTAGCAAGACTCGAAGCGATCAGGCTATTTTTGGCATTTGCTGCATTCAAAGGTTTCACCGTATACCAAATGGACGTCAAGTCAGCTTTTCTTAACGGTAATATAAAAGAAGAAGTATACGTTGAACAACCTCCAGGTTTTGTAGATTCTGAACTCCCTAATCATGTCTACTTACTGCAAAAAGCTTTATATGGTTTAAAACAAGCTCCTCGAGCTTGGTATGAGACATTGTCTAACTTTCTTCTTGAGAACAAGTTCACAAGAGGAAATATAGATAAGACATTATTTCTTAGGGAAGTTAAAGGCAAGATTTTGCTAGTGCAAATCTATGTCGATGACATTATTTTTGGATCTACTGATGACAACCTTTGCAAGAAGTTTTCGAAACTTATGCAAGGGAAGTTTGAAATGAGCAGCATGGGCGAGCTGAAATATTTCCTAGGACTTCAAGTGAAACAATCTGAAGATGGAATTTTCATCTCACAGACGAAGTTCACTAAAGAGTTAATTAAGAAATTTGGAATGGAGAGTGCAACCTCTATGAGGACTCCAATGAGCTCAACTATGTCTCTAGACAAGGATGAGAGAGGGAAACCTTTCGATGAAACCAAGTACAGAAGCATAATTGGTTCTTTGCTCTACCTTACTGCTAGTAGACCTGATATAATGTTTTCTACATGTGTATGTGCTAGATATCAGGTGAACTCTAAGGAATCTCATTATACCGCTGCAAAGCGAATTTTGAGATATCTTAAAGGTACATCAAATCTTGGCTTATGGTACCCAAGGAGTAATGATAGCGAATTAATAGGTTTTTCAGATCCTAGGAAGAAGACTAATTTCTTGGAGCAGCAAGAAACAGAATTGTGTAGCAATATCAACTACAGAATCAGAGTATATCTCCGCAGGCAGTGTTGTGCACAATTGTTGTGGATAAAGAATCAGCTAGAAGATTACAACCTTAAATTCAAAGAAATTCCGATGTTTTGCGACTCCTCCAGTGCTATTGCTATTGCTAATAATCCAGTTTCGCACAGCCGGACAAAGCATATCGAATTACGATATCATTTCATCCGGGAGCATGTGGAGAATAGGGACATCAACCTCAGTTATGTTCCAACGGATAAGCAAATAGCGGATATTTTCACAAAACCGCTGGATGAGACCAAGTTCTCTTTCTTCAAGACAGAACTGGGTATGATAAATATGGAGTAAGAATCTAGTCAGAAATAAAGTCATGAAGAGAAGAAGAATTCAACTACAGATGTTAAAGGAGGCAAACAAATTTCTAAGTCATAATAGATGAAGGCTTGAAGAAATGAAGAATTCAGAAAAATTATCTAAGTCAGAATACCACTTCTCGGGAAATCAGACTGAACTCTACTTCTAGAGAAATGGGAAATCCCTCGAGAAATCAAGAACTTCTCGAAAAGTCGGTCTGTCTTCTTAAATTTCTTAAAATTCCTTCTTCGAGCAGTCGAACCGCCGGGTACTTATTTTACTGTTATTTCTTTTAATAAAATCGGAAAACTATATATATCAGTCTCGAGGATGACTTAAAATCCACGCGAAAACCCTCCTCCCTCTCGAAACCCCTTCTCACTGTTCATCTCCCTCTCGCGACCTTCGTCACTCGCACGACAGCTCACGCGATTTCGTCCGTCAGTTCTCGCAATCTCGTCAAGCACAGGAGTAATCGCATTCACCTCTAGCTATCGCAGCTCGATTCTACAAAGCATCAATGGCTCCTTGCCCTAGAGCCAAGATCGACATTGGCTGTGAAGTCGAAAGGTCTGGGTTAATTGAGATTTTAGACGATGTTCAGAATATGTTTTACTTACTAGATGCCGCAGGGTTGTCATTCCTTCTTGAGCACCCTTGTAGAATTTTGTTCAAGGAAGTGGAAGAACTATTTATAAATGTCAAGGCTATCAAGGAAGGTAGGATGCTCGTCTCGTTTGTGGAAAATGTGAAGGTAAAGATTTCTCCTAAATCTTTAACCAAGTTCCTTAGACTTCCAGTGATTGATTCTGAGGATGAATTAGAAGATGTGGACTGGGACAGAGCAAAGGTATTCTGTGGTTTGGAAAAGGGTGGTCGTGCTATCAGAAGGCAGAAAATGAACTTAGTTGGGAAATTACTTGTAGAAATTGTGTCTAAGGTAATTCTGTGCAAGACAGGCAGCCAAGGACATGTGTCTGAGGATATCTTCTATTTGATCACCTCAATAGTCTGTGGAAAGAAGTGTGATTGGGCAAATCAACTCTTCTTGTCCATCAAAGCTAGTATTATTGCTCCCAACTTTGCAAGGATATTGTCTTTATTTCTGAATCAGCTGAACCCTCAAGTTTTTGTCATGTCTAACGGAGCTGTGCTTCATCATTTGAAGAAGCTTAATGTTGTCACAATTCAGAGATGGAATATCAGAATTGTGAAGCCAGGTCAGGAAAGTTTAAGTGGCCAGGGGGAGCCTCAACTTCATGCTGATGTGCACTCCAGGGTTGTTCCCTCTCCAAGAAGGACTTCACCTCCAGCTCCTCCCTCTGATGCACCCTCAAGATGATGTTGTTACACCTCCTCCTCCTCTAGTTAGCTCAGTTCCTCCAGTTGCTTCAGTTCCTCCAGGTGATGCCATTCCATCTCCTCCTTCTTCTCATGTTGATCCAACCACTCAGGCAGATTCTATTCCTTCTTCAAAGAGGTTTTATACAAGAAGACCCCAGTCAAAATCCTCAAACTGTGCAATTCCATCTCCTCCTCCTTCAGCAAGTTCCCCTCATCAAGAGGATGCAGTTCCTCCTCCTCCTTCTGAAGATGTTAACAAGGCAATTGATGATGTCCTCACTGATTTACAGCATCAAGATGGTGAAAGACTCAGCCCTAGTGGGCAAGGAGGTGAGTCTGGAGCAGATTTTGACTTATGCAATGAAGAAGATGACATCTCTGTTCATGGTTCATCTCCTTCCCCTGCAAACATTGAGGGGGAGCAAGGCTTAATGGACACTGACAAGGATGCTCAACCGGAGCTAGTTGGTGATATTAATATTCAGCCTCAAGTATTTTCTCCTGTGAAGGTAAGTTCTGTCATTCTTGAAGAACTTCCTGAGGAACCTCAGCCTCCTCCTCCTCCTCAGTATTCAGATGACACTCTTCTGGGAAAAATTGAAAGATTAATTTTTCAGCAGAGTGCTAAGATAGATTATTCCTTCAGGGAAGTTCATGCCAGAATAACTGATGTTGAAAAGGACGTCAACAGAAAGTTTGCTGAGCTTAAGTCAAGTTCTGATAAGCTCAGAGAAGAGATGATTCAGGGTGGAAAGGCAATGGAACACACCATTAAGGGTGTAGTTACTGTTTTGGATGAAGTAGTTCAAGTTAGAAAGAAGCAGGCTGCTCAGGATGAAAAAGCTGAAGAGATTGCTTTCAAAATCATTGATGAAGTTGGTCAGTTTAAAGAATCTGTCATCCAAACCCTATCTGTAGAAGTCAGAAAGGGGGAGGATAAAGTGACAGAGCTTTTGGATTCTCAAGCTTATCAGCTTCAAAAGGCAGTTGGTGATCAGCTTGAACAGTTAAATGACTGTGTTCAAAGGCAGATTGCAGATGTGAATTCTTACACTTTCAAGACTGCAGTATGGCTGCATCATGAGATCTTTCCAGGAATAGACCTTGAAGATAATCAGCCTCCTTCTCAGTCTCCTTCTCAGTTTCCTTCTCAGTTTCCTTCTCAGTTTCCTTCTCAGTTTCCTTCTCAGTTTCCTCCTCAGTTTTCTCCAAGGCCAGATGACCAGCTTCAACATGCTTCTGATCATTCAGAAGGTCCCTCTGCACAGAAGACTTCCAGGAAGAGGAAGTATGGAGAGGGTCCCTCAGCTAGAAGATCCACTCCAGCATCCAGCTCTGCTGCTTCTGGCAAAGCTGTTATAGAAGAAGTACTTCCGGAGCTGTGGAGTCCAATTTCTAAGGTTATTATTCTTGACTCCCTCAAACTTGTTGAAGATGGTGGTGTGCCAGTGTCTGAGATTTACAGTGCAACTGAGTGGAAGAAATATGTGACTAGTTGTACCAAGAGAAGGATTCATTTCAGGACCCATAGTATTAACAATCCATCAGCCCCAGAAGCTCCTCTTAAGTATCACCCAAAGCCTTATGCCTATTTCACTAGACAAGAGCAGAAGAAAAGAGACAATTTCTGAAGCAAGTTTTTTTGAATCATCTTATTTTGATAACTCAGATTGTATGGATATTAAGTCATCCTTGAACAATATAAATCTTAATATAGTTTTTGATTTTATTGCTCATTTTGTTTCTCTTCTCTTTTTTTTATATGTTGTAGCATATCTGGTTTATCTTGTTACAATTCATCTTAGTCTTTAGGGTTCTGACTTCTACAAATAGGGGGAGATTGTTGGGAATTATGTCCACAATTACCTTGATTTGAAGAAGTCCCCTTTAAACTAAGTTGAATTGAGTTTGTATTTGATATTGCTTTCTAGTATGGTGCTTGCAGGTTTTCAAATGAGTAAGTACAAACCAGTGTCAGGTTTCAATGGGTCACCAAACACAGGCCCATGCAATGTAATTCCTCATTGTATGGTTCAAGGTGTTGACTCATGTGAAATCTCTCTATTGGGATGTACTTTTGATTCAAGCACTAAGGAAGAGCTAGGAGGAAGCTGATGTTGTTGGATGAGTTGAAGAAAAGAATTTTTCCAAGTGTTCTAGGAATTTTTCGAGAGCCTGAGTCCTTTTCTCGAGAAGTCAACTTCAGTTCTCGAGAGCTATGAAGTTTGTCTCGAGAGATCCGAGTTCTCTCTCGAGAGGTTAAGTCAGTTTCTCGAGAACTTTCTTCTATATCTCGAGAAATCCATTTGATTTTCTCTTATCTCCAAGACTTTCTGTTCTAAGTCTTTGTCTCGGAAACTCTTTGTCTCGGAAAATCAATCTCTCGAGAAGTCACCTTTTCTCGAGAAGTCATTTCTCGAGAAATGATTATTTCTCGAGAAGTCTCTCTGCTATTTCAGAAATCTCTTTTCTCTGTTGTTCCAGATCATTTCTCGAGAAGAGTCATTTATCTCGAGAAGTGCTATGTTTGTCTGAATTTCATTTCTCGAGATGTCATCTTCTATTTCTCGAGAAATCGGTTTTATTCTGATTTTTCCGTTAACCATTCTGACGGGTCGCTGTTTCCGTTTGACGACTTGGTTCGATTCTTTTAAGGTTATTCTTGTCTTTTCATGGGCGTTTAACCTCTTCCTTAATAAGGCCCTGCTCCTAATGATTAATAGGACTGCTCATCTTTCTAATCGCGATAAAACCTAATCGTTGCTTCAAGAATCGTGATTTTGCCGTGCCGCCTCCTGCAAGTGTCGAAGATCAATTTTGGTGATCGTAATCGTTCATCTCCGACTAAGTTGAAGGATCGATTGATCAATATCTTCTCGTCAACAAGTTCAATTGGATCATACGATCAAAGGAAGGTCAGATCTGATATCTTTTCGTTCTTCCTCAATTTTCTCAAGGCAAGGTTCTTCAAATATCAAGAAGGAAGAAGGTTTCATGGAAGTCAATCAGATCTAAAGTTTTGTTGTTATTTTGTATCTTTATCTTATTATTTTGAATAGTAGGAGAAGGCTTTCTCCGAGTTGTAGGAGAGTTTGTTCTCCGAGGTGTAAGAGAGGTTTTCTCTCCGAGATTGTAGGAGATTTGTCTCCGAGATTGTAGGAGTTTTGACTCCGAGGTTGTAGGGTCTTTCTTGATCCGAGATTTAGTGAAGTAGTCAAGTCTAGCTGTGGTGCTAGATTGGCGAGGCCGGCAAGTGGAGTACCCAAGAACGGGGAACCACTATAAATCTTTGTGCCATCTGTGTTTATGATTTGCATGCTGTGTGCTTATTTCGTTACAGTAATTTTTATTCCGCAAAAGACGCAGTTATCACCTATTCACCCCCCTCTAGGTGATTTAGGTTAGCAACTAGATACTTCAGGGGAGGCTTCAAAAGGAAAAGATCCAACCGCCCGAGGTGGATGCAGGGGGAGAGGACACCTCCCCCACCGCCCCGGCAGGCTAGGGCGATCGGCCAAGGAAGAAGAAAGATCCTCTCGGGAGGAAGAAGGGGCATCCGAGCAGAGTTGCCCTACTGTGACTTCCATTAGGAGGAGGGTCACGCGACATCCACCTGCCCCGAGTTCTTGGAGATGAAGGAGGCAAGGGGCCAGAAGCCGCAACGTCAACAACCAGAGGAGGTCGAGGAGGACCGTGCCTGGGAGTAGAAGCCCGAGTCCCGGTCCCCGTGCTTAGTTTTGTTTCTTTGAGTCCATGTAGTAGGATGAAGCGTTTCCGTACTTGGTTTTCTTGCATGTAACCAGCTGACTAATGTAATAAATGTTTTGTTTTTCAAGATATTTTTCCCCTCAGATGGTTCCGCTAGCCGGGCTCTCTCTAGCCGGCAGGGCAGGTTGACCTCCCAGGGAGGGTAAATATTTTTCCCCTCGGATGGTTCCGCTAGCCGGGCTCTCACTAGCCGGCAGGGCAGGTTGACCTCCCAGGGAGGGTGAATATTTTTTCCCTCGGATGGTTCCGCTAGCCGGGCTTTCACTAGCCGGCAGGGCAGGTTGACCTCCCAGGGAGGGTAAATATTTTTCCCCTCGGATGGTTCCGCTAGCCGGGCTCTCTCTAGCCGGCAGGGCAGGTTGACCTCCCAGGGAGGGTAAATATTTTTCCCCTCGGATGGTTCCGCTAGCCGGGCTCTCACTAGCCGGCAGGGCAGGTTGACCTCCCAGGGAGGGTAAATATTTTTCCCTCGAATGGTTCCGCTAGCCGGGCTCTCACTAGCCGGCAGGGTAGGTTGACCTCCTAGGGAGGGTAAATGTTTTTCCCTCGGATGGTTCCGCTAGCCGGGCTCTCACTAGCCGGCAGGGCAGGTTGACCTCCCAGGGAGGGTAAATATTTTTCCCCTCGGATGGTTCCGCTAGCCGGGCTCTCACTAGCCGGCAGGGCAGGTTGACCTCCCAGGGAGGGTAAATATTTTTCCCCTCGAATGGTTCCACTAGCCGGGCTCTCTCTAGCCGGCAGGGCAGGTTGACCTCCCAGGGAGGGTAAATATTTTTCCCCTCGGATGGTTCCGGTAGCCGGGCTCTCACTAGTCGGCAGGGCAGGTTGACATCCCAGGGAGGGTGAATATTTTTCCCTCGGATGGTTCCGCTAGCCGGGCTCTCACTAGCCGGCAGGGCAGGTTGACCTCCCAGGGAGGGTCAATATTTTTCCCCTCGGACGGTTCCGCTAGTCGGGCTCTCTCTAGCCGGCAGGGCAGGTTGACCTCCCAGGGAGGGTCAATATTTTTCCCCTCGGATGGTTCCGCTAGCCGGGCTCTCTCTAGCCGGCAGGGCAGGTTGACCTCTCAGGGAGGGTAAATATTTTTCCCCTCGGATGGTTCCGCTAGTCGGGCTCTCACTAGCCGGCAGGGCAGGTTGACCTCCCAGGGAGGGTGAATATTTTTTCCCTCGGATGGTTCCGCTAGCCGGGCTCTCACTAGCCGGCAGGGCAGGTTGACCTCCCAGGGAGGGTAAATATTTTTCCCCTCGGATGGTTCCGCTAGCCGGGCTCTCTCTAGCCGGCAGGACAGGTTGACCTCCCAGGGAGGGTATATATTTTTCCCCTCGGATGGTTCTGCTAGCCGGGCTCTCACTAGCCGGCAGGGCAGGTTGACCTCCCAGGGAGGGTAAATATTTTTCCCTGGGATGGTTCCGCTAGCCGGGTTCTCACTAGCCGGCAGGGCAGGTTGACCTCCCAGAGAGGGTAAATGTTTTTCCCTCGGATGGTTCCGCTAGCCGGGCTCTCACTAGCCGGCAGGGCAGGTTGACCTCCCAGGGAGGGTAAATAGTTTTCCCCTCGGATGGTTCCGCTAGCCGGGCTCTCTCTAGCCGGCAGGGCAGGTTGACCTCCCAGGGAGGGTAAATATTTTTCCTTCGGATGGTTCCGCTAGCCGGGCTCTCACTAGCTGGCAGGGCAGGTTGACCTCCCAGGGAGGGTAAATATTTTTCCCTCGGATGGTTCCGCTAGTCGGGCTCTCACTAGCCGGCAGGGCAGGTTGATCTCCCAGGGAGGGTAAATATTTTTCCCCTCGGATGGTTCCGCTAGCCGGGCTCTCTCTAGCCGGCAGGGCAGGTTGACCTCCCGGGGAGGCTCCCGGGGAGGCTCCCGGGGAGGGTAAATATTTTTCCCCTCGGATGGTTCCGCTAGCCGGGCTCTCACTAGCCGGCAGGGCAGGTTGACCTCCCAGGGAGGGTAAATATTTTTTCCCTCGGATGGTTCCGCTAGCCGGGCTCTCGCTAGCCGGCAGGACAGGTTGACCTCCCTGGGAGGGTAAGCGATTAAGGCCCCGAGCAGAGACCGCTGACCAGGCTCCCATCTAGCTGGCAGGACAAAAGATTCACTCGGTGAGGCAGGTGATTCATATTGGTTAAGGCCCTGAGCAGTGACCGCTGACCATGCTCCTATCTAGCTGGCAGGACAGGAGATTCACTCGGCGAGGCAGGAGGTTCATATTGGTTAAGGACCCGAGCAGAGACCGCTGACCAGGCTCCCATCTAGCTGGCAGGACAGGAGATTCACTCGGTGAGGCAGGTGATTCATATTGGTTAAGGCCCCGAGCAGAGACCGTTGACCAGGCTCCCATCTAGCTGGCAGGACAGGAGATTCACTCGGTGAGGCAGGTGATTCATATTGGTTAAGGCCCCGAGCAGAGACCGCTGACCAGGCTCCCATCTAGCTGGCAGGACAGGACATTCACTCGGTGAGGCAGGTGATTCATATTGGTTAAGGCCCCGAGCAGAGACCGCTGACCAGACTCTTATCTAGCTGGCAGGACAGGAAATTCACTCGGCGGGGCAGAAGGTTCATATTGGTTAAGGCCCCGAGCAGAGACCGCTGACCAGGCTCCCATCTAGCTGGCAGGACAGGAGATTCACTCGGCGAGGCAGGAGATTCATGTTGGTTAAGAGTTTTACCGCCGAGGTGGCTCCGTTAGCCGGGCTCTCGCTTGCCGGTAGGGTAGGAATTTTTCTCGGGGAGGTTAAGAGTTTTTCCCCCGAGGTGGCTCCGCTAGTCGGGCTCTCGCTAGCCGGCAGGGTAGGAAGGCCTCTCGGGGAGGTTAAGAGTTTTTTCCCCCAAGGTGGCTCCGCTAACCAGGCTCTCGCTAGCCGGCAGGGGAGGAAGGCCTCTCGGGGAGGCTAAAAGTTTTTCCCCCGAGGTGGCTCCGCCAGCCAGGCTCTCGCTAGCCGGCAGGGTAGGAAGGCCTCTCGGGGAGGTTAAGAGTTTTTTCCCCCGAGGTGGCTCCGCTAACCGGGCTCTCGCTAGCCGTCAGGGTAGGAAGGCCTCTCGGGGAGGCTAAGAGTTTTTTCCCGAGGTGGCTCCGCTAGCCGGGCTCTCGCTAGCCGGCAGGGTAGGAAGGCCTCTCGGGGAGGTTAAGAGTTTTTCCCCCGAGGTGGCTTCGCTAGCCGGGCTCTCGCTAGCCGGCAGGGTAGGAAGGCCTCTCGGGGAGGTTAAGAGTTTTTCCCCCGAGGTGGCTTCGCTGGCCAGGCTCTCGCTAGCCGGTAGGGTTGGAGGACCTCTCGAGGAGGCGCTGTGTTATTTCTGAGATAGCACTGATAACCGGGTTCCCAGCGACACTCGTCGAATATGCAGGGTTGGACATTTCTTTCCGAGCGTGAGCCACGCTCGAAAAGAGCGGGGATTGTGTACAACCCTGTATTCACCGAGTGGGCCCCTGAGGCCCAAGATATTTTTAGGCCCAATGTTTCCAAAGGGCGCGACCCCGGGAGGAGGGGGGATGAGCATTGGGAGGGAGTCGAGTCGGAGGGGCGCATCCCAGGACTGTTCCCTTGTGGGGGCGAGCCGGGGAGGCCGGGAGGCCTCCGGCTCACCCAGAGCTTTGTGGGGGCGAGCCGGGGAGGTCGGGAGGCCTCCGGCTCACCCAGAGCCTAGTGGGGGCGAGCCGGGGAGGTCGGAAGGCCTCCGGCTCGCCCAGATCCTAGTGGGGGCGAGCCGGGGAGGCCGGGAGGCCTCCGGCTCGCCCAGAGCCTAGTGGGGGCGAGCCGGGGAGGCCGGGAGGCCTCCGGCTCGCCCAGAGCCTTGTGGGAGCGAGCTGGGGAGGCTGGGAGGCCTCCGGCTCACCCAGATCCTTGTGGGGGCGAGCCGGGGAGGTCGGGAGGCCTTCGGCTCGCCCAGAGCCTATTGGGGGCGAGCCGGGGAGGCCGGAAGGCCTCCGACTCGCCCAGAGCCTTGTGGGGGCGAGCCTGGGAGGCCGGGAGGCCTCCAGCTCGCCCAGAGCCTTGTGGGGGCGAGCCGGGGAGGTCGGGAGGACTCCGGCTCGCCCAGAGCCTAGTGGGGGCGAGCCGGCGAGGCTGGGGAGGCCTCCGGCTCGCCCAGCAGCGGGGGACGAGCTCTACTCGCCCCTGCTCCCTAGTCCGGCAGCCAGGAGGGGTGTCTAAATGCACCCCAGCGAGACCTCACCAGGAGGGGTGTCTAAATGCACCCCAGCGAGACCTCACCAGGAGGGGTGTCTAAATGCACCCCAGCGAGACCTCACCAGGAGTGATGTCTAAATGCACCCCAACGTGGGGGCGAGCCGGGGAGGCCGGGAGGCCTCCGGCTCGCCCAGAACCTTGTAGGGGTGAGCCGGGGAGGTCGGGAGGCCTTTGGCTTGCCCATAGCCTAGTAGGGGCGTGCCGGAGAGGTCGGGAGGCCTCCGGCTCACCCAGAGCCTTGTGGGGGCGAGTCTGGGAGGCCGGGAGGCCTCCGGCTTGCCCAGAACCTTGTGGGGGTGAGCCGGGGAGGCCGGGAGGCCGGGAGGCCTACGGCTCGCCCAGAGCTTTGTGGGGGCGAGCCGGGGAGGTCGGGAGGCCTCCGGCTCGCCCAGAGCCTCGTGGGGGCGAGCCGGGGAGGCCGGGAGGCCTCCGGCTCGCCAAGAGCCTAGTGGTGGTGAGCCGTGGAGGCCGGAAGGCCTCGGCTCGCCCAGAGCCTTGTGGGGGCGAGCCGGGGAGGACGAGAGGCCTCCAGCTCGCCCAGAGCCTTGTGGGGGCGAGCCGGGGAGGCCGGGAGTCCGCCGGCTCGCCCAGCTCCAAGCCGGGTAGGCGGTCTGCCTTTAGCGCCCAAGAGCAGCGGGATTTGGCTATTCGCAGTCCAGTTTTGGTTATTCGCAGTCCAAGGTCAGCGGGATTTGTCTATCTGCAGCCTAGTTCAAGGGTATTTTGGTAATCTGGCAGACCAGTTTTCGGCTATTTGCAGCCCAACTTCAGAAATCCTATAAATAGGACCAAATGGGCACCATTTGAAGGGATCTCATTCTAGGCTAGCTCTCTCCCTCTCTCTCTCCCTCCCCAAGTCTCTCTAAGGGGTGAGGAGAGCCTCCAGTGGTGCCCAAGCTTAGTAGTGGCTTGGGAGGGGAAGTTCCTAGGGAACTTCTGGGTATGTGGCGGGACCTTCCCACTAAGCCCTTGGTCCAGTTCCTAGTTCCAACACCTTCAACCTAGAGCTCTCCCTTGGGAGGAGTAAGGATTGGTCTCCCCTCGGCTAGCTGAGGGCCCCGAACTCCACAGAGACTAAGTCTTGTTCGCAAGTCTCGGTTTCAACAATACGAGAGAAAGTGCTCGGGGCGTTTGAGAGCCCAAATGGCATCACTAGCCTTTCATACAGACCTTCTTTTGACTTAAAGGAGGTTTTCCATTCATCGCCCTCTCGTATGCGGATTTGGTGGTATCCGCTACGTAGATCTAACTTAGAGAAGATGGATGAACCCGCCAACATGTCAAGTAGATCATCTAACCGCGGAATTGGAAATCGATATTTGACGGTGATTTTGTTGATAGCACGGCTATCAACACACATCCGCCAAGACACATCCTTCTTAGGAGCTAAGAGGGCCGGAACTGCGCACGGACTCATGCTATGGCGTATGAACTCTTTGGATAACAAATCTGAAATTTGTTGTTGTAATTCTTGATGCGCGGAGGGGTTCAAGCGATAATGAGGGAGATTCGGTAAAGAGGAACCCGGGATAAAATCTATCACGTGTTGGATATCACGCATAGGAGGCAACTCCGATGGCGCGGTTCGGCGGACGATTACCCCTAGGAGGTGAAGGGGTTCGATGGGCCAACAGTTGGGTCAACATGTCCCGCAGCTCTCCCAATTGTTGATTCATATCATCCCGAAGGACATCAATAGTAGTGGGGTGTGGAGGCGTTTGCCGTTCGTCGGGCATACTTGACGAGGACGAAGCGTGGTACTCGTGACTGGATCTAGTTGGCATACGACGTGCACTTGAAGAGAAAATTAAATTTTGTAGAAAAATAAAAATAAAATTTGGTGCACACGTGAGACCTAGACACGAGCGGACCGTGACCAAGTTAGGAAATTGGTCAACCTTGCTTTGATACCAAATTGATGGCGGGCTAGTCTCCGAAAGACTAGTACATTGCTAAATGATGCTCTCTCGCAATACCCCGCTCTCCAACGTATTTAGGATAGAAATCTAACCACCTAAACCGATGTCAAACAACCACAAACCTAACGTCAGTACCAAGAGGATCTGACTAAAACATCGATCGAAAAGTAGTTGGAAGAACTCCTAAAAGGGTTGGTCTCCAGATTGCCACAATCCACCAAATCGGAAGGGGATATCGCATCACCTTGCGGATTTGAACTAGAACTTGCCAATCCTTTAAGGTATTAAGAGATCGGAAAATATTACGATTGAGTTAAGCAAACGCAGCGAGAAATTCATTCAATGCTTCGAAAACCACACTCAAACTAGCCACCAAGCAAACAGAGGGAGAACACACCAAGTGGAGGAGGAGTCGTTACCCAACCGAGAAGATGATTAGGCGAGTCTCACGCCAAGGATCCACCGGAGTCACGCCAGAGGAGATACACCACTTGCCTTCAACGGAGTCGCACCGAAGAAGATCTCCCGCCGAGGGAAGAGGGACCACGCCTGGGCTTGGCCGAGCTTCACGAGGGGTAGGGAAGACGGCGGCGTCCTGCTGCGTCGCACGACAGGGAGGCGGAGGAGGCCGACGGCGAGTCTCACGCCGGGCGAGGGGAGGCGGCTGCGTCGCGCGGCACACCGAGCGGTAGGGGCGAACCCTAAGGGGTGCTGGAGGAGAAGTTCTCACGGGCAATTTTTTTGTTCTCAAATTTATGATCATTAAAATAATTAAAGAGAGGGGATCCACCTATATATGGTGGAGTTTATTACATCATAACCACTCATGAAGGAAATCAAATCCTAACCACTAGTTATGCTTAACGCAGTCCAGATCAGGCTAAGCGCAGTCCACATTAACATACATGCTGAAATTAATATCTTAGAACTAAAGATAACGGTAACGGAGAGTACGAAACTAATATTTAATATGTTTTATAATCATATTAAATATTAGTTAAGTGCGAGGCCGCAAGTCGTAGCGGCGCCGAGCGTTGCGAGCGTGATCTCCTTTGTTGTTGCGCCTCAAGTCTTTTCGGCGGTGACGACTTCCTCGGTAACATCTTCAATAGGCGGAGACGCCGTCACATCAGTACGAGTAGTAGAAGTAGCACCATGAACATGATGCGTAGGAGGCGGGCCTGCATCAAATACACTCTTTCTTTGACACAATTTCATATTGACATGTGCAGGCAGCGATGTATGATCAGTCAGCAGAACAGTCTTACACACATGATTCTGTGAAATTTTCCGTAGATCTAGGAGTGAGCAGGAATTGTATAACTAAAAGTTCAAGCCAAACAACCAGAAGCACATGAAGCAAAGACAATCTTTATTGATACGCAAAATTCTTCTTTACAGGGCGAGGTATACATGGCGAGACATGATTTCGCCAGTACACAAAACAGAAGAGAAAAACAGCTAAAAGGAAAACCAACGGTCTGACTAACTGAGACCGCCTGACCGCTCGACCTCACAGTCCGCCCGACTAGAAAACCAGGTCGCCCAAACTGCCTGCCTGCGCCTTGAACAACACCAACTGAGAACCACACAAACTCCCGAACTCCACTGATCCTCCCGAACTCCAGCAACCCGCACTGCAAGCCGCGAGACCGCCCGAACACCTTCAGAAGAGGAGGTGACCGCTGCTACCCGCACAATCCGCAGAAGCTGCACAAAACAAGTTCGATCAGCTAGCCGACCGGTTACAAAAAACAGACCGCAAGAACAGGTCGCGAGCTCAGCTTACACTTGGTGCTATATTTTTGTTGCTACAGTGGCTCTTATTTATAGGCGTGAGACCTGATCCAGTCACCACCCTATGAGATAGGATCATCACCCCTTGACCGCGCGACCAGACCGGTCAACCCGCGCGATCAGCAAAAGATCCTCCTGCTTAGTGAGCTTGCCGACTTCAACATAAGCCGCGTGATCATGACAACTCGCCGGGTCATGATGCTCACCAGCTGTGTTCGCCACCCGACCTCCTCCAGAGACCGCGAACTGATGCGTGTCGGCAAGTGCACCGGTCGCGCAAGTAATAATAATGGGGAAAATCCCCGAGTGTCGGTCTCTTGAGGAACACAGTACGGTGGAGTTAGGTTTCGAGGAAGGACTTGAGATCGAAGTCCTTGGTCGGTGTTACAATGGATGGTTGGTTTGGTTTGCGAATAATAAAATAAAATATTATAACTACTCCTATGCAGTGCCGCTATGCAATGCTTCGCTTGGCGGGATGGAGACTAGGCAGGCCTTGAGCGCGCTGCGTCGCAAGGGCGGATGAACGAGTAGGCAAGCGGAGTGAGGGTCGCAAGCACCTCTTCGACAAGCACGCCACTAGCAATTGCTAGTGCGGCACCGGACACGGTGGTGGGGCGGAAAATCAACGGGGCGCACCTCATTAACACAAATGAACAAATTGATTCCATAAACATGAAATAAACAATACTAAACATGGTTCATAGCGATCATCATCTAGATAAAGAGATTACAACAAATACGACCACACAAGTAGAAGAAAAAGGGCAAGAGATACGACCGAATCCGGAGTCTCGTTGTAGATTCACGGTAGGAAGCACCGGGGTGTCAATCCGCGTCCTAGCTCGGTCCCAACTGCGTCCGGGGTAAAGGAGGGCTGTCACACCTCCCAATGGACCCGTCTTCTCCAGCGATTTACCATCCGGCCACGTCTAATGCGAAGAACTTCTTCCTTAGCGATCAAAATGAGTGTAGAATCCCTTCCTTTAAGCCCTTGGATGATGGAGGAGGCCTAGGGGGTGAAAAACCTCTTGAAATGGCGAAAACGGCGGACTGAACGGAGTTCCCCGGGGTTATCGACCTAATTCGCGAACAGGTCATTATATATGCGCTGAATTAAATAGTGCGCACGGTCATTGGCACACGACCAGTGGTCGTGCGCACTAGAATCCTGTGATCGTGCGTCCGACTGGACGGAGCCTGCAAGAAAAGCAATTT
The DNA here is from genome assembly GCA_033032865.1 of Dactylorhiza incarnata. Lineage (NCBI taxonomy): Eukaryota > Viridiplantae > Streptophyta > Magnoliopsida > Asparagales > Orchidaceae > Dactylorhiza > Dactylorhiza incarnata. The sequence goes on from JAWHQI010000067.1 coordinate 4,182,971, forward strand.
GTAAAATATAATGTTCGCACGACCAGTGGCGCATGACCTGTGGTTGTGCGCACTATCGTCGGTGGTCGTGCGCACTGGTCGAGACAGAACTCATAAAATTAATGATAAGTGCGCATGAACAGTGGCGCACGACCGGTAGTCGTGCGCACTATCGTAGGTGGTCGTGCGCACTGCACCAAACAGAACTCATGAAAAAAAGGGTTAAGTGCACACGATCAGTGGCGCACGACCAGTGGTCGTGCGCAATAGAACCGGTGATCGTGCGCAGTGTTCCTGTGCAGAATTGCACCGGGAACACCTGCACGACTCCAATTCCAGCACAACCACGAATCCAGCCACTGAAAGTGGCACCTAACAGTGCATGAAAACTACTAATGAAGAAAAGCAATGAAATCACACCAAAATGGGCCTAGAAGTGCACCTAGCAAGAAATAACAAATATAAACTATAACAAGGCTAAAGTGCGGTGAAATGACTGAATAACGGCCCAGATGAGTCCCAAAAATGTGTATATAAATGGGACTCATCACACCCCCAGACTTACCTGTTTGCGCGTCCCGAGCAAACATATCCGGCGGAGTAGGAAAAGCATAGCTAACAAAAAAAATTGCAAACATGGAATAGAATGCGAAGTTTCCTACTAGTGTGCATAGAAGTTCATTAGAAGAAGTTTTTACATATGCTAGCTACTTTATAAAAGTGTAAATGCGTAAAAAGGAATTTATTTTTACTCAAAAATGGAATGTTGGTGAATCTCGTGGTCTCGCGTAGTACGAAAGTAAGCTAGACGCGCAGGTGAATGTTACCCAAGACCGGAACTCGGAATTATCTCCGTTGAAATCCATCAACGTCGAGAACCATATGCTCGCCCGGTCACACTCTCTCCACGGCGCTAGTGAACTCACAAGACGAATCGATAGGACTTTAGGTATACATGAGGCTTGGGTTACGGTTTGGAATGCAAAGATAAACGTGAAGGCTAATCGCAACCCAAATGAGCACACAAAAGTGTTAAATCATAGCAGCCCCAATAATACACGTGTAACACACCCCCAGACATGACTTTGAAACCGGGTGTGCACACGGCCTACAACAATCAATACCAAAATATGCTTCAATTAAAGCGCTAGGGATAAATATATATATATATATATATATATATATATATATTTTTTTTTTTTTTCTTTTTCTTTTTATTTTTCTTTTCTTTTTATCCCCAAATTAATTAGCACAATTCTCAGCACAAAGACATTTTTTTTAAAACTTCCACATCAACACTGAAGTTACGCATCACCGCACCGCATTGAAAAATTACAATTCATAAATGCTCTTAGCTTAATTTTTGGTTGCGATAATAGGATTAGCTTTTAGGCCTTGGTGAAGTATGGTGGGGCTGAATCAAAAGATCGGGTAGGCACAAAATAGGCTAGCAACGGTTAGTGTATAGGAGTGGTAGAACAAAGCTCAAGCTTGCCAAATAGATGGCCTATGTCACGCTCAACTTGCAAGTCATTCGCACCCATGCTTCGAGAGTCGCTTGGGGCAAGTTCTTAACCCCCGAGAAAGGTAATCCTTCCTCCCGACTCGAGCAACATGAACCTCACATTCGCCTACACACAATACCACGCTACCGCAAGATTCAACCACATTCACCATTTTGAGTAAAATAAATTAAAATCTACGCAAATCTACAAATTATAAATTAGAAGCATAAACAAAAACTAATTCTACTCAAATCCCTATGCAAACACGAGTATTCAACTAGAGCACTACAAGAGTCAACATTTCACTCCATCTTGCAATTATTTTGGCTAATACAGCACTTCCTACATCACATCCAAGAATTGAATATACGGAAGCATACAAACAAGCGAGTGCGCGCTAAAGTGGGTGCAGTGGTGTACAGTGAAGATGAACAATACTAAATAACTGAAATTAAAATACTTCTAGTATGCAAATGAGATGTGCACGTGCAGTGGGTAACATATAACGGCTCTCCCCCAGACTTAATCTAAACAATACAACATAATGATATGACAGTGAAAATCAAAATCGAAAGCTAGGGAAGAAGTTACCCAATGCTCAGCAAGTGAGCATACCAGAAGGTGCGTGGAAATCTGAAGCAAACCCGCCATTCAGAATTTGCAATGAGTACCTGCAGGGGTGAGCTCCACAAAAACAAAAGAAAAAGACAAACTAAAATAAACTACAGCTAACTAAACATGATTAGAAGAAATAAAAAAATGCAGGAAAAGTAAGATAACTACTGGGGTTATTGTCCTCCCAGCACGACTTATTCAAATTGAAAACAGTTCTAGCTAATGGGTCTATGAAAAGAGAAGTGCACAGGTAACTATTCTAATATGCGTGTCGGTAGCGGGTACCGATACGGCAACAGAACAGTCACGCCTCTACCCGAATATAAATAATACCTGCTCGTCACAGGTAGAGGGAATATAAAATAAGAAGAGGAGGAATCCTCACTCAACTCACCAAAACTATCCTTGCCCAACAAGGTATCACCTCCAGGGAGGCAGCAGGAGGAGAAGGAAATGAGTGGAGCTTCCTCTACGAAGGGGGGATCAACCTCCTCACATATGAGGATACACTCATCATTGACTTGAGCATCATGCTCCAAGTCCTCCTGAGGTACCTGTGAAGACTCAACCTGCACAGGCTCAGATAGAGAAAGGGGATCAAGAAATAAAAGAGAAGAAGGACAAAAATAATCAGAAATCGAGGGAGTGGTCCCGGTCTCACTCCCAGCAGGATGGGGAAGTAAAATAATGTTGGCATTGTCATCAATGCCGCAAAGTTCAGCGGGATCGACAGTGGCCATGCCCAAGGTTTGGACTTCCTCCACCGGTGTTGAGGAAAGCTCCTCTTCACCTAGTAGGTTGTCCTCCTCCATAGGGGCAGGCATAACATATAAATCGCCAGCCTCATCCCGCGACACATCCTCAACAATGTCGTCAGAGACGAAAGTAGTATGCACAACAGGGGGAGGAATAGTGCTCGGATAAAAGTCGAGCACCGATTCCTCACAAATAATCGAATCCATTAGGGGTGGTGGATGCACTGGGAGAATAGGCTCAGCAATGTCGGTGCCCAGATCAACCGCACATCCGGTGACCGTGTCTATGCCATACCCTTCAAGATGCGAAGGTGACAAAGACACATAACCGGATGTTGAAGGTGTGCCGCCAGAGTTAGGAGTTGGAACGATCCGGATATCCGGCTCGTCGTCTTCGTCCAATTGGCGAAGATACTCGGCACAGTCCTTCAGGACATGATCAGTGCTCTGACAAAACCGGCACTGCCTTGCAGGCTTCTTTGGCACAGCGGGAGCTGGAGCCAAAAAGAAGTACGACGGTAAAGGCTCAGCAGAGTAGCCATAAGACTTACGCGCACCATATGGAGTACCAGACGAAGTCGGTGCTCCATATGCTGGGCTATAAGAATTATGCCTACTATTCTCCGTAGGGCATTCATCACTAGAGTGGGAGGTAGCTCCACACCAACGGCAACGGAAATTGAGATGTGCCCACATAGTGTGAAGATAAAACGATTCAAAAAGAAGAACACTATTGTGCGAAATACTACACCTAACAAAAATTTACTAAAGCAGCCTACTATAAAACAAGAAAATGGAATAAAGAGAACAGAAATAAAAAAAAAAGATGCAAAAAACAAATGGAAGGGCTTCTCTCTCAGATTCTCCCTCTCCAGAAAACTCACACGACTGTGTTCCCCGGCAACGACGCCAAAAACTTGATGCGTGTCGGCAAGTGCACCGGTCGCGCAAGTAATAATAATGGGGAAAATCCCCGAGTGTCGGTCTCTTGAGGAACACAGTACGGTGGAGTTAGGTTTCGAGGAAGGACTTGAGATCGAAGTCCTTGGTCGGTGTTACAATGGATGGTTGGTTTGGTTTGCGAATAATAAAATAAAATATTATAACTACTCCTATGCAGTGCCGCTATGCAATGCTTCGCTTGGCGGGATGGAGACTAGGCAGGCCTTGAGCGCGCTGCATCGCAAGGGCGGATGAACGAGTAGGCAAGCGGAGTGAGGGTCGCAAGCACCTCTTCGACAAGCACGCCACTAGCAATTGCTAGTGCGGCACCGGACACGGTGGTGGGGCGGAAAATCAACGGGGGCGCACCTCATTAACACAAATGAACAAATTGATTCCATAAACATGAAATAAACAATACTAAACATGGTTCATAGCGATCATCATCTAGATAAAGAGATTACAACAAATACGAACACACAAGTAGAAGAAAAAGGGCAAGAGATACGACCGAATCTGGAGTCTCGTTGTAGATTCACGGTAGGAAGCACCGGGGTGTCAATCCGCGTCCTAGCTCGGTCCCAACTGCGTCCGGGGTAAAGGAGGGCTGTCACACCTCCCAATGGACCCGTCTTCTCCAGCGATTTACCATCCGGCCACGTCTAATGCGAAGAACTTCTTCCTTAGCGATCAAAATGAGTGTAGAATCCCTTCCTTTAAGCCCTTGGATGATGGAGGAGGCCTAGGGGGTGAAAAACCTCTTGAAATGGCGAAAACGGCGGACTGAACGGAGTTCCCCGGGGTTATCGACCTAATTCGCGAACAGGTCATTATATAGGCGCTGAATTAAACAGTGTGCACGGTCATTGGCGCACGACCAGTGGTCGTGCGCACTAGAATCCTGTGATCGTGCGTCCGACTGGACGGAGCCTGCAAGAAAAGCAATTTGTAAAATATAATGTTCGCACGACCAGAGGCGCACGACCTGTGGTCGTGCGCACTATCGTCGGTGGTCGTGCGCACTGGTCGAGACAGAACTCATAAAATTAATGATAAGTGCGCACAAACAGTGGCGCACGACCGGTGGTCGTGCGCACTATCGTAGGTGGTCGTGCGCACTGCACCAAACAGAACTCATGAAAAAAAGGGTTAAGTGCACACGATCAGTGGCGCACGACCAGTGGTCGTGCGCAATAGAACCGGTGATCGTGCGCAGTGTTCCTGTGCAGAATTGCACTGGGAACACCTGCACGACTCCAATTCCAGCACAACCACGAATCCAGCCACTGAAAGTGGCACCTAACAGTGCATGAAAACTACTAATGAAGAAAATCAATGAAATCACACCAAAATGGGCCTAGAAGTGCACCTAGCAATGAATAACAAATATAAACTATAACAAGGCTAAAGTGCGGTGAAATGAATGAATAACGGCCCAGATGAGTCCCAAAAATGTGTATATAAATGGGACTCATCACGAACACACTAGACCGACTAGGGCAACATCCCGCCAAGTCGATCCACCACCTGTGACCGCATATGCTAGTTGATCGCCGAAGGACCAGCCATGCGAACACAACCCAGAGACCGCGCGACTGAGAAGACCTTAGTCCGCGCGCACCGCAAGAACCCGGGCAGCCTCCAGACCGGGCTGCCCGCACCACGTGGTCACAAGCAACAGACCGCGCACTGCCCTTACCAGGCAGAAGCCTGCTCCGCCACGCGGCCACACAACCAGACTGCGCGGCCACACCTCGTCACTCTTGGACAGAAGAATGGCGGTTATGCAGAGAAGCCCGCGGCTAGACCAGATAGGTCAGACCGCCAGAGGAGACCGCAAGACCGAGCGGTCAGACCAGACCGCGCGGTCTCCTCCCCAGACCGCCAACTTCACAAACTTCCACTTCAACATTTTCAACACTCCCCCTTGAAGTGGGAAGTTAAAAACAACCCATGTATACTCCTTAGCCGAGTAAACGGCCCCTTCGCCAGCGCCTTTGTGAAGATGTCAGCAATGTTGTCCTGACTCCAAACATGCTTGACCGAAAGAGACCCCTCCAACACCTTCTCACGAACGAAATGATGCTCGATCTCGATATGCTTGGACCTCGCGTGACAAACTGGATTAGTAACCAATTTGAGAGCACTCTCATTGTCGCCGCGAAGCAGAGTCGGACCCCGAACCTCCTTATGGACGTCTCCAACCAACCTCCTAAGCCAGATGGCTTCTTGAGCTGCCAAGGCCGAAGCCTTGTATTCCGCTTCTGTGGTTGAGATAGACACGGAATCCTGCTTCTTACTGCACCATGATATAGCCGTGGGGCCCGCCATGAAGACGTATGCAGACGTCGACTTCCGATCATCCGAATCTCCCCCATAATCAGCATCCATGTACCCATGCACCTCGAAGCTCGCATCCCTCCTGTAAAGGAGACCCATATCCGAAGTCACCTTAACATACTTCAATATATTCTTGGCCGCTAGAAGATGAGGCATCCGTGGTTCCGCCATATACCGACTCACCCTGCCAACTGCATACGCAATATCCGGCCTGGTAATTGTCAGATAGATCAAGCTCCCAACCAGAGCCCGGAACACCAACGGATCTTCCAGAATCCTCCCCTCATCCTTGCGAAGTTTCATGTCCTTCTCCAGAGGTGTGGAAATGCACTTCCCTTCCTTCATGTCGAACCGCTCCACGATTCGCTCTGCATATACAGCCTGGGATACCATCACTCCACTTTCCCTCCTCTGAACTTCGAGTCCAAGTAAGTGGTGAAGCTCACCTAAGTCCTTCATCTCGAACTTGATGGATAGCTCAGCCCGAAGCCTTGCTACTTCCTCCTTCGAATTCCCCGTCACTATCATATCGTCGACGTAAAACAACACGATGACTGGAAGCTCCCCGCTCTTCTTGGCGAACAAGCTTGAGTTGAGTCTGAAGCATCAAACCCACAAAATAGAAGATATTCTGCTATCTTTCCATACCACGCCCTCGACGCTTGCTTCAACCCATACAGGGCCTTCTTCAACTTGCAGACATGCTCCGGAAAATCTTCAGATACGAATCCTGGCAGCTGAAACATGAAGATGTCCTTGTCAATCTCGTCGTACAAGAACACATTCTTTACGTCGAGCTGCCAAATCTCCCACCCCCAACATGCCGCCAAGGCAATCACAACCCGAACTGAAGTCATTTTTGCCACCGGACTGAATGTCTCTTCATAGTCTTCACCGTATTGCTGCGAGAATCCCCGAGCCACAAGGAGAGCCTTGTATCGCTCGATACTGCCATCAGCCTTCTTCTTAAGCTTGTAGACCCACTTGCATGTCACAGGGGTGATACCCTTGGGCTTGGGCACCAGAGACCAAGTCTCATTCTTCTCAAGAGCACTCATCTCTTCCTGCATAGCTGAATCCCACTGTTCCACGCCTTTGGCCATTTCAAAGCTCGACGGCTCCCTCTCATCCGAGGGACCAGCAAAGAAACACGAGACAAAGCTCACAATGTTTCCTCCTGTATAACGATCAGGGGCAATTATTGTTTGCTTCGATCTCCGCAACGCCTTCCCCTGACTCGCAGTATCTTCAACTGCTTCTTCTCTAGCTCCCTTTCCAGACGTACTCGGAGCATCGCTCCCCCTGCTTCCTGATCCAGAAGCCTCCGCCTCAGAACTAGATATTGATGGACCACCTGGTGACACAGGCAGCTCCACCTGAAGATTCTCCACAGCTTTCTCCGGCTCCTCCACCCTGCTTTCTGGTAGCTCAACACCAGAACTTCCCTTGTAAGACGTTACCTCGTCGAACACGACGTCGCGAGATACAATAAATCTCCGCATCTCCAGGTCCATGCACTTCCAGCCCTTCTTCCGATCATCATAACCCACGAAGACTAGCTTCCTTGCTTTCGCATCTAGCTTCATCCGAAGCGCATCTGGAACGTGCACATAGCAGGTGGAACCAAACACCCGAAGGTGTGCCACGCTTGGCTTTTCCTTGAACATCAATTCATGCGGGGTCTTCATATTGATAGGACTAAGAGGCATCCTCTTGATGACGTAGGCAGCACAAGACATTCCCTCCGCCCAGAAGGACTTTGGGATACTCTTGGCATGCAACCAACACTTGCAGGTCTCCGTCAGATGACGGATCTTCCGCTCTTCAACTCTATTTTGTTGTGGAGTATGTGCACAAGCAAGCTCCCTCCGGATGCCTGCCTTCCTGCAAAAAGTAGAGAACTCACCAGAGGTAAACTCCCCTCCGTTGTCAGTTCTCAGCTTTTTAATCCGCAGTCCAAGCTGACCCTCCACGAGCTCCTTGAACTCCACAAACTTGGCAAACGCCTCCGCCTTCTCCTTCAAAAAATATACCCAGACATATCTGGTGTAATTATCGATCAACACCAGCATATATCTGCTGCCTTCGAGGCTTGGGGTAGCAGTCGGTCCCATCAAGTCACCGTGGATGCACTCCAACGACACACTACATCTTGTCTGCGACTTGTCAAATGGCAGTCGATGAGACTTGCCGAACTGACATCCCGTGCACACATGACCGTCTCCATAGGAAGATAGACTAGGCAGGCCCTTGACCAGACCTCTCACCTCCATAGCCTTCAGCTTGTCCATCCCTACATGCCCCAACCTCTCGTGCCATATGACAGCACTATCATTCGTCCGCATCTTGTCAACATAAGAACTTGTCGATAAAACGAACAAGTCTTTAGCTCTCCTCCCCACATGAATGACCTCTGCCTTCACCGCTTCAACATTCCGAAGAAACTTCACTTCTGTTGGGCCAAACAGAACGTGATACCCAGCGTCTACAGCGTTGGTCACGGAGAAGAGGTTTTTCCTCATTCCAGGCACATGATAGACACTCTTCAACGTAAGCGGCCCTCTATCACTGCCCAAGGAAACAACCCCCACCTTCTCGACAGCATGCATGGTATTATTAGCAGTAATAATGGCATCATTACCTGAATAAGGCTGCGCTGAAGAAAGCTTCGATTCGTCCCAGATGAGGTGATGACCATACCCCGAGTCCACAATCCAGTCCTCCTGATAGTTGATAGGAACCACAGCTCCAACAGAAGCTGAGAAGGCTCCTCCCCATCCTCCAGGTGTCGTGCCCTATGACCTCTAGGTGGAGTGGGAGCTCGGTTCGGCGGACGATTACCCCTAGGAGGTGAAGGGGTTCGATGGGCCAACAGTTGGGTCAACATGTCCCGCAGCTCTCCCAATTGTTGATTCATATCATCCCGAAGGACATCAACAGTAGTGGGGTGTGGAGGCGTTTGCCGTTCGTCGGCCATACTTGACGAGGACGAAGCGTGGTACTCGTGACTGGATCTAGTTGGCATACGACGTGCACTTGAAGAGAAAATTAAATTTTGTAGAAAAATAAAAAATAAAATTTGGTGCACACGTGAGACCTAGACACGAGCGGACCGTGACCAAGTTAGGAAACTGGTCAACCTTGCTTTGATACCAAATTGATGGCGGGCTAGTCTCCGAAAGACTAGTACATTGCTAAATGATGCTCTCTCGCAATACCCTGCTCTCCAACATATTTAGGATAGAAATCTAACCACCTAAACCGATGTCAAACAACCACAAACCTAACGTCAGTACCAAGAGGATCTGACTAAAACATCGATCGAAAAGTAGTTGGAAGAACTCCCAAAAGGGTCGGTCTCCAGATTGCCGCAATCCACCAAATCGGAAGGGGATATCGCATCACCTTGCGGATTTGAACTAGAACTTGCCAATCCTTTAAGGTATTAAGAGATCGGAAAATATTACGATTGAGTTAAGCAAACGCAGCGAGAAATTCATTCAATGCTTCTAAAACCACACTCAAACTAGCCACCAAGCAAACGGAGGGAGAACACACCAAGTGGAGGCGGAGTCGTTACCCAACCGAGAAGATGATTAGGCGAGTCTCACGCCAAGGATCCACCGGAGTCACGCCAGAGGAGATACACCACTTGCCTTCAACGGAGTCGCACCGAAGAAGATCTCCCGCCGAGGGAAGAGGGACCACGCCTGGGCTTGGCCGAGCTTCACGAGGGGTAGGGATGGCGGCGGCGTCCTGCTGCGTCGCACGGCAGGGAGGCGGAGGAGGCCGACGGCGAGTCTCACGCCGGGCGAGGGGAGGCGGCTGCGTCGCGCGGCACACCGAGCGGGAGGGGCGAACCCTAAGGGTTGTTGGAGGAGAAGTTCTCACGGGCAATTTTTTTGTTCTCAAATTTATGATCATTAAAATAATTAAAGAGAGGGGATCCACCTATATATGGTGGAGTTTATTACATCATAACCACTCATGAAGGAAATCAAATCCTAACCACTAGTTATGCTTAACGCAGTCCAGATCAGGCTAAGCGCAGTCCACATTAACATACATGCTGAAATTAAAATCTTAGAACTAAAGGTAACGGTAACGGAGAGTACGAAACTAATATTTAATATGTTTTATAATCATATTAAATATTAGTTAAGTGCGAGGCCGCAAGTCGTAGCGGCGCCGAGCGCTGCGAGCGTGATCTCCTTTGTTGTTGCGCCTCAAGTCTTTTCGGCGGTGACGACTTCCTCGGTAACATCTTCAATAGGCGGAGGCGCCGTCACATCAGTACGAGCAGTAGAAGTAGCACCATGAACATGATGCGTAGGAGGCGGGCCTGCATCAAATACACTCTTTCTTTGACACAATTTCATATTGACATGTGCAGGCAGTGATGTATGATCAGTCAGTAGAACAGTCTTACACACATGATTCTGTGAAATTTTCCGTAGATCTAGGAGTGAGCAGGAATTGTATAACTAAAAGTTCAAGCCAAACAACCAGAAGCACATGAAGCAAACACCATCTTTATTGATACACAAAATTCTTCTTTACAGGGCGAGGTATACATGGCGAGACATGATTTCGCCAGTACACAAAACAGAAGAGAAAAACAGCTAAAAGGAAAACCAACGGTCTGACTAACTGAGACCGCCTGACCGCTCGACCTCACAGTCCGCCCGACTAGAAAACCAGGTCGCCCGAACTGCCTGCCTGCGCCTTGAACAACACCAACTGAGAACCACACAAACTCCCGAACTCCATTGATCCTCCCGAACTCCAGCAACCCGCACTGCAAGCCGCGAGACCGCCCGAACACCTTCAGAAGAGGAGGTGACCGCTGCTATCCGCACAATCCGCAGAAGCTGCACAAAACAAGTTCGATCAGCTAGCCGACCGGTTACAAAAAACAGACCGCAAGAACAGGTCGCGAGCTCAGCTTACACTTGGTGCTATATTTTTGTTGCTACAGTGGCTCTTATTTATAGGCGTGAGACCTGATCCAGTCACCACCCTATGAGATAGGATCATCACCCCTTGACCGCGCGACCAGACCGGTCAACCCGCGCGATCAGCAAAAGATCCTCCTGCTTAGTGAGCTTGCCAACTTCAACATAAGCCGCGTGATCATGACAACTCGCCGGGTCATGATGCTCACCAGCTGTGTTCGCCACCCGACCTCCTCCAGAGACCGCATACACACTAGACCGACTAGGGCAACATCCCGCCAAGTCGATCCACCACCTGTGACCGCATATGCCAGTTGATCGCCGAAGGACCAGCCATGCGAACACAACCCAGAGACCGCACGACTGAGAAGACCTTAGTCTGCGCGCACCGCAAGAACCCGGGCAGCCTCCAGACCGGGCTGCCCGCACCACGTGGTCACAAGCAACAGACCGCGCACTGCCCTTACCAGGCAGAAGCCTGCTCCGCCACGCGGCCACACAACCAGACTGCGCGGCCACACCTCGTCACTCTTGGACAGAAGAATGGCGGTTATGCAGAGAAGCCCGCGGCTAGACCAGATAGGTCAGACCGCCAGAGGAGACCGCAAGACCGAGCGGTCAGACCAGACCGCGCGGTCTCCTCCCCAGACCGCCAACTTCACAAACTTCCACTTCAACATTTTCAACACTCCCCCTTGAAGTGGGAAGTTAAAAACAACCCATGTATACTCCTTAGCCGAGTAAACGGCCCCTTCGCCAGCGCCTTTGTGAAGATGTCAGCAATGTTGTCCTGACTCCAAACATGCTTGACCGAAAGAGACCCCTCCAACACCTTCTCACGAACGAAATGATGCTCGATCTCGATATGCTTGGACCTCGCGTGACAAACTGGATTAGTAACCAGTTTGAGAGCACTTTCATTGTCGCCGCGAAGCAGAGTCGGACCCCGAACCTCCTTATGGACGTCTCCAACCAACCTCCTAAGCCAGATGGCTTCTTGAGCTGCCAAGGCCTAAGCCTTGTATTCCGCTTCTGTGGTTGAAATAGACACGGAATCCTGCTTCTTACTGCACCATGATATAGCCGTGGGGCCCGCCATGAAGACGTATGCAGACGTCGACTTCCGATCATCTGAATCTCCCGCATAATCAGCATCCATGTACCCATGCACCTCGAAGCTCGCATCCCTCCTGTAAAGGAGACCCATATCCGAAGTCACCTTAACATACTTCAATATATTCTTGGCCGCTAGAAGATGAGGCATCCGTGGTTCCGCCATATACCGACTCACCCTGCCAACTGCATACGCAATATCCGGCCTGGTAATTGTCAGATAGATCAAGCTCCCAACCAGAGCCCGGAACACCAACGGATCTTCCAGAATCCTCCCCTCATCCTTGCGAAGTTTCATGTCCTTCTCCAGAGGTGTGGAAATGCACTTCCCTTCCTTCATGTCGAACCGCTCCACGATTCGCTCTGCATATCCAGCCTGGGATACCAGCACTCCACTTTCCTTCCTCTGAACTTCGAGTCCAAGGAAGTGGTGAAGCTCACCTAAGTCCTTCATCTCAAACTTGATGGATAGCTCAGCCCGAAGCCATGCTACTTCCTCCTTCGAATTCCCCATCACGATCATATCGTCGACGTAAAGCAGCACGATGACTGGAAGCTCCCCGCTCTTCTTGGCGAACAAGCTTGAGTTGAGTCTGAAGCGTCAAACCCACAAAATAGAAGATATTCTGCTATCTTTCCATACCACGCCCTCGACGCTTGCTTCAACCCATACAGTGCCTTCTTCAACTTGCAGACATGCTCCGGAAAATCTTCAGATACGAATCCTGGCAGCTGGACCATGAAGATGTCCTTATCAATCTCGCCGTACAAGAACACATTCTTTACGTCGAGCTGCCAAATCTCCCACCCCCAACATGCCGCCAAGGCAATCACAACCCGAACTGAAGTCATTTTTGCCACCGGACTGAATGTCTCTTCATAGTCTTCACCGTATTGCTGCGAGAATCCCCGAGCCACAAGGAGAGCCTTGTATCGCTCGATACTGCCGTCAGCCTTCTTCTTAAGCTTGTAGACCCACTTGCATGTCACATGGGTGATACCCTTGGGCTTGGGCACCAGAGACCAAGTCTCATTCTTCTCAAGAGCACTCATCTCTTCCTGTATAGCTGAATCCCACTGTTCCACGCCTTTGGCCATTTCAAAGCTCGACGGCTCCCTCTCATCCGAGGGACCAACAAAGAAACACGAGACAAAGCTCACCATGTTTCCTCCTGTATAGCGATCAGGGGCAATTATTGTTTGCTTCGATCTCCGCAACGCCTTCCCCTGACTCGCAGTATCTTCAACTGCTTCTTCTCTAGCTCCCTTTCCAGACGTACTCGGAGCATCGCTCCCCCTGCTTCCTGATCCAGAAGCCTCCGCCTCAGAACTAGATATTGATGGACCACCTGGTGACACAGGCAGCTCCACCTGAAGATTCTCCACAGCTTTCTCCGGCTCCTCCACCCTGCTTTCTGGTAGCTCAACACCAGAACTTCCCTTGTAAGACGTTACCTCGTCGAACACGACGTTGCGAGATACAATAAATCTCCGCGTCTCCGGGTCCATGCACTTCCAGCCCTTCTTCCGATCATCATAACCCACGAAGACTAGCTTCCTTGCTTTCGCATCTAGCTTCGTCCGAAGCGCATCTGGAACGTGCACATAGCAGGTGGAACCAAACACCCGAAGGTGTGCCACGCTTGGCTTTTCCTTGAACATCAATTCATGCGGGGTCTTCATATTGATGGGACTAAGAGGCATCCTCTTGATGACGTAGGCAGCACAAGACATTCCCTCCGCCCAGAAGGACTTTGGGATACTCTTGGCATGCAACCAACACTTGCAGGTCTCCGTCAGATGACGGATCTTCCGCTCTGCAACTCTATTTTGTTGTGGAGTATGTGCACAAGCAAGCTCCCTCCGGATGCCTGCCTTCCTGCAAAAAGTAGAGAACTCACCAGAGGTGAACTCCCCTCCGTTGTCAGTTCTCAGCTTTTTAATCCGCAGTCCAAGCTGACCCTCCACGAGCTCCTTGAACTCCACAAACTTGTCAAACGCCTCTGCCTTCTCCTTCAAAAAATATACCCAGACATATCTGGTGTAATTATCGATCAACACCAGCATATATCTGCTGCCTTCGAGGCTTGGGGTAGCAGTCGGTCCCATCAAGTCACCGTGGATGCACTCCAACGACACACTACACCTTGTATGCGACTTGTCAAACGACAGTCGATGAGACTTGCCGAACTGACATCCCGTGCACACATGACCGTCTCCATAGGAAGATAGACTAGGCAGGCCCTTGACCAGACCTCTCACCTCCATAGCCTTCAGCTTGTCCATCCCTACATGCCCCAACCTCTCGTGCTATATGACAGCACTATCATTCGTCCGCATCTTGTCAATATAAGAACTTGTCGATAAAACGAACAAGTCTTTAGCTCTCCTCCCCACATGAATGACCTCTGCCTTCACCGCTTCAACATTCCGAAGAAACTTCACTTCTGTTGGGCCAAACAGAACGTGATACCCAGCGTCTACAGCGTTGGTCACGGAGAAGAGGTTTTTCCTCATTCCAGGCACATGATAGACACTCTTCAACGTAAGCGGCCCTCTATCACTGCCCAAGGAAACAACCCCCACCTTCTCGACATCATGCACGGTATTATCAGCAGTAATAATGGCATCATTACCTGAATAAGGCTGCGCTGAAGAAAGCTTCGACTCGTCCCAGATGAGGTGATGACCATACCTCGAGTCCACAATCCAGTCCTCCTGATAGTTGATAGGAACCACAGCTCCAACAGAAGCTGAGAAGGCTCCTCCCCATCCTCCATCAATCTGCCTGGCTTCAGCTTCCCCCTTTCCTGCAGCAGCATGCCCCAGCTGAAGATTCACCCCGCAATCCTTCCTGATGTGACCAACCTTTCCAAACCTGAAGCACTTGGGACCTTCTCCCTTCTTCTTTCCTTCAGCCTTAGGAGCATAGCCCCTTTCCTGCTATCCAGAAGTTGAAGGCCCATTGCCTCCTCCAGCGGTCTTCTTCTTATCCCACTTCTTCTTCTTTCCGGTGAAAAGAACTTCGCCATCTCCCCCAGACACTGACACCCCCGCCATCTGCCTTGCCAGACTCTCCTGCGAAGCAAGCAGATTTTCCAGCTCCAGTAGAGACGACTGATTTGCCCAACCCTGCACCGACGTCACAAAGGCAACATATTCCTTCCGCAAGCCACAAATGATGTGCCTCTTCAGCTTCGCCTCAGAAATTGGCTCATCAGGATCCAGCGGTGAAATCTCGGCGCACAAGTTCTTCATCTTCAAGAAGAACGTAGAGATAGAAAGGTCACCTTGAGCCGATCTGACCAGCTCATTCTCCAGGAATTAAAGTCTTGCCACATTCTTTTTGTTAAACAGCCCATCCAGGGCTCTCCAGATCTCTACAGCCGATCTACACCCCAAGATGTGATCAAACAGGTCAGGTGATATTGCCCTCTTCAGGGCGAACTCCGCTTTGGCATTAATCCGCCTCCAGTTCCTCACCTCATGATCGTTATCCCCAATCAGAATAACTTCCTCCGTGCTCTCTCCTCCAACCACCTCCCAGAGGTCCTCACCCAGAAGATAACTTTGCATACACGACTTCCACTTCTTAAAGTTAGTCGATGTAAGCATCTCAATTCCAAGACCCCCTGCTTCCATGATTCTACCACTGGTTCCTTCTTCACAAAGGCGATGGCAACTTTTAGTTATTCACTGCTCTATCCACTCTAACCTGGCTCTGATACCATGTGAAATTTTCCGTAGATCTAGGAGTGAGCAGGAATTGTATAACTAAAAGTTCAAGTCAAACAACCAGAAGCACATGAAGCAAACACAATCTTTATTGATAAGCAAAATTCTTCTTTACAGGGCGAGGTATACATGGCGAGACATGATTTCGCCAGTACACAAAACAGAAGAGAAAAACAGCTGAAAGGAAAACCAGCGATCTGACTAACTGAGACCGCCTGACCGCTCGACCTCACAGTCCGCCCGGCTAGAAAACCAGGTCGCCCGAACTGCCTGCCTGCGCCTTGAACAACACCAACTGAGAACCACGCGAACTCCCGAACTCCACTGATCCTCCCGAACTCCAGCAACCCGCACTGCAAGCCGCGAGACCGCCCGAACACCTTCAGAAGAGGAGGTGACCGCTGCTACCCGCACAATCCGCAGAAGCTGCACAAAATAAGTTCGGTCAGCTAGCCGGGCGGTTACAAAAACAGACCGCAAGAACAGGTCGCGAGCTCAGCTTACACTTGGTGTTATATTTTTGCTGCTACAATGGCTCCTATTTATAGGCGTGAGACCTGATCCAGTCATCACCCTTTGAGATAGGATCACCACCCCTTGACCGCGCGACCAGACCAGTCAACCCGCGCGATCAGCAAAAGATCCTCCTGCTTAGTGAGCTTGCCGACTTCAACATAAGCCGCGCGATCATGACAACTCGCCCGATCATGATGCTCACCACCTGTGTTCGCCACCCGACCTCCTCCAGAGACCGCGAACACACCAGACCGACTAGGGAAACAACCCGCCAAGTCGATCCACCACCTGTGACCGCATATGCCAGTTGATCGCCGAAGGACCAGCCATGCGAACACAACCCGGAGACCGCGCGACTGAGAAGACCTTAGTCCGCGCGCACCACAAGAACCCGGACAGCCTCCAGACCGGGCTGCCCGCACCACGCGGTCACAAACAACAGACCGCGCACCGCCCTTACCAGGCAGAAGCCTGCTCCGCCACGCGGTCACACAACCAGACCGCGCGGCCACACCTCGGCACTCTTGGACAGAAGAACGGCGGTCACGCCGAGAAGCCCGCGGCTAGACCAGAGAGGTCAGACCGCCAGATGAGACCGCAAGACCGAGCGGTCAGACCAGACCGCGCGGTCTCCTCCCCAGACCGCCAACTTCACAAACTTCCACTTCAACATTTTCAACAGATTCTACGTTTCCAGACTGGGTTGAAGAATTTTATGGAGGCCAAAATGGTGTCAATGACAAGATATCATGGCATGATATGCCTCATCTGTACCACTACAACGGACCCAAGATACTAATTCGACCGGCGCCAAGTGAGTTGAATATCACAGAACAGTGGAACATTATTTTTACTGAGCTCCGCAGATCAACCGGACTCTGATAGTCGCAGAGTTGTATGATATCGATGCAACAAGGTAAAAAACAATCTTTTTACTTTACGTGCATAAAGATCTGAATACTGCAGTGTGCCAGCTGCATGTATATTAAAGAAATAATACAACTCCCATCGTAACAAATTGTCTACTCCTTCATTCATATGCAATACTTAAGTCGCTTTCGCTGCTTCTTCTTGCAGTGATGAAGACGCTATACTATACAGTACATGTAGCATTTTGAGTGTCCTCTAGCTACCATAACTGCCTAACAAATTCCAGGACCTGTGTATGATATGTGAACTTCCTTTGTAATCTATAATAAACCTTTGAAAGTAATAGGATCTACTCTGTAATGACTTTGTTGTTTATATACAAACTCTACAGCATGACAATATAATCACTGCCGAAGGTTGAGTATGAATTTAATTCACGCTTTGCGGCGCTCGAAACGTTTTAACGGAATATGAACGTTCTCCTATATTATAAATGTTCGCAATGTACATAAAGATATATGTGAATATTCGTACAGTTTGGGGAAAAAATTTATATGGCAAATACTTACTGCATATTTCAGTATACTGTGGTGTGGCAGTAGCATATTCATTGCGTTTAAATCAATTATTAATAGCTGAAATGGGTGTGCTAATACTAGATAGTGATCACTGCTTTGGGTGTGCTACTAAGGACATTGGTGGGCTAATTTTATTGCCACATTGCTGTGCCAATAAAGAAGAAAGTGAGAAGTTCTGAGCGGTGCTGTTGAGCGGTGGCACGAGTGCATGGATCGGCTAATTAAGACAAAACCGACCCCTCATTGTTAAAAGTCCCGCATGCCGATCCCCAGTTCTTGCCTACGGCACGGGAGTCAGAAGCTACCTCGCTTTCCTCCGTCGATTCCTCATTCTCTTGGCAGGAAGAAGGGGACGCCGACCACCTCCTTCATAGTACAAACTCCTCTCCTTATGGGTGCGCTACTCTAACCTTGCTGTGAGGTGTTGTTCATATTCTGGGGTTGGACAAAGAAAGCAAGCCATGCTCTCCTTTTATCTTCACTGTAAGCCTGTTATCTCCTCCCCTCTTAGTTATTGTGTTGATATTGCAAGCAGAAGTGACTGCTTCTCTTGATCTTCTTATTGTCACTGTCACTGTTACTGGGAGATTGTTGTTGTCATTATATGTTATACTCTTTGTTATGGGGGACTCACCTTACAGTTAGCTTCTACCCCATTTATATATGGGGGGAGTTCTGCTCATAGCAGCTGTTATCATCTTACTATATAAGGATGATTCCAATGTTGCTGCTATCGTTTTACAATGGCTTTCAAAGGGGGAATGTTGTGTAGTACCCAGGTTCGCCCAGTATTGCTGCTCCTCTTTCCAATTGTAGTTGCTGCTAGGAGGTTAGGGCTTTCGCTTTGCTTCATGATTGGTTTCTGTTATGGCCGGTTGTTGTTGTTACTGCTGCTAGGGGGTGTTCAGTACGGCTCTACTATTGTTATTGCTGCTATTATTATTTGGTCACTTATTGTTGCTGTTATCGTTCTATAATAATAATAGAGCTCTGTTACTATTATTTGGTTACTTATGTGTTGCTGCTATCGTTTTATAATTGTTTTCAAAAAGGGAATGTTGGGTGCTACTCAGGTTGGCCGACTACTTCTTGAAAGTCTGACCGACTGTTTAAATAGATTCTCTGTATGGTTTTACTTTAACTGGCAGGCTATGCTGACCCTTTGGGCCAAGTATTTCTACATCTATTTTCATTGATGCGTCTGAAGGCTGCACGGCTGCGGTCAAAGCCCGCAGGCATGCGCCCGAAGGCCGCAGGGGTGCGGCAGAAGGCCGCCCGAGAGCATCGAGCACGGACGTAGCCCGTGCGAAGATGCTCATATATATATATATAGATATACATATGTATATATATATATAGATATATACATACATATATATATATACATATATATATATATATACATACATATATATACATATATATATATATACATATATATATACATACATACATACATACATATATATACATACATACATACATACATATATATACATACATACATGTATATATACATACATCTTTATTATATAAGGGAAGAGGAAAGTGGTTTGGTGAAACTTTCTAATGCCTAAAATACCCCCAATTTTATCTACTAAGTACAGAAAATGATATGATTATTTTAGTAATTTCTCACTACTATTATTTAATCATTACAATTATACAAATAAGAGCTCACCAGCCTCCACGCCAAAAAGCTCCCCCTCCCGATTTCCATCAGGTATCACACGGCTCCCAAAAAAACTCCCCCTCCTCGACTGCCGCACGCTTCACGCAGCACCACGCCAATGCCCCTCCACTGTCGCACGCCGAAAGCTTCCCCTACCTCACGCCGAAAGCTGCGGCTACACCTCCTCAGCAGAGATTGCAGGAACTCTCCTCCACAAAGTCTCACCTCCCCCTCCTCAAAGAGCTCCTTCATCTCGCGCGATTCCAAAGCTTCATTCAGGTGACTCCTACTCCAGGCCTTCTTCGCCACCGCCAACGCGGCCCCTGTTCTCACAACCGAGGTAAGCCTTCTTCGCCGCGCGATTCCTTTTCTCTGTTTTCTCAAACATCCGACTTCTTCATATGGGGGTCCTTCTTACTGTGTTAACAGCAGAGCTCCTCCATCTCGCGCTATTCCAAAGCTTCATTCGGGTGGCCGTGCAATACAGGCAAATGGGTACTCAAATGGGTACTCAAATGAATTGTCAAAATGTAATAATTTATATTTTGGTATTTATTTTGTAAAAATTTATAGTTTTGAGCCAAGAAAATAATTTAAAAGAAAAAAGTGACTTATGTGCACAATAGAGATGATAGCCTGCAATAGGTTTAGAAGATCTACTAAAATTTTTTTAGATTTGATAATTTTTCATCATTATTTTTAATTTGAGAATATTGTGTAATTACATAAATGGGCATAGTGTTTAATTAATTTCCAACAATATTTTAAATATATGTTAAGTCCCTCCTCCACCGCGATTCCGAAGCTTCCTGTGCAAGCTCCTCCTCCACCTGTGCTGCTATTCCGAAGCTTCATTCAGGTGTCTTCCAGTAGATTGTCCCGAACCTTTCATTCTCTAGAATAATCATTCTGGATTTTCTTTCTCATTTTCATTTGTCACCTGTTTTTATCTGCTGATGTTTGCATCTTTCTGGATTTTCTTGCTAATAATCCAGAAAAAATGAGGACTGATGCAGTTCTCTCATTTTCTTCTAGAGAGCTTAGGAGAAAAATCATTGTTTATAATTCTTCATTTATTCTGTTGCAGTTTCAAGTTTAATTTATGTGGGCTGAACTTTTTAATGACTCACTATTATTCTATTGACTGAACTAAAATTTTTCTATTATTTTGCTACTTACCATGATTTCCTACACATAATTTTCTATGATTTCGGTGTTAGGGTTCAGGCGTTCAGCCCCTAAAGGAGAATTTTTTGTGAAAATTTGTGTTGCAGGAATTTAGGTTGCAACCTGGCAAAAAAGCACGTTACAACGCGCCAGGCTCTGTCCATGCATTTTGGGAGCAAAAATCTGGGCGATTTTTTTTCTTGTTTTGGTTCAACTGAACCGGGCCGGTTCAGTCTTAGGCGTGAACTGCTAGGGCAGCATTTATACTATGAGGGTTTATTACTCCTGGAAAAAATCAGCCGTATAATCTCTCTTCTCCCCTCTCTCACTCACTATTCTGAACCGCCCGCCCCCTTTTCCTCTTTCTCTCGATCTTGGAGAGAGCCGCCGGTGTGCGTGGAGGAGTGGGCTGCTGTCGCCGCCGCTTGGAGGAGTTTGTCGGCGCTGCTATCACTGGAAGAAGGAGGTTCTCGCCGCCGCCATTTCTGTTGGAGAAGGAGTGGGCTGCTCTTGCTTTGGTGGAGCGTTGTCGCTGCCGCCGTCACTGATTTGGAGCGTGTTGCCGTTGCCGGTGCCGTTGCCGGAAAGAGGAGGTGTTTCCTCCGGTTTTCTTGGAGATTTCTCCACCGTTTTCAAAGGGCTTCTTCGTCTACGTCGTAAGGTGTTCTCTTTCTCGTTTTCGCTTGCTATTTTGCTTGAAAAGAGAGTTGGGGTTTTATCCTATTGTAGAGGAGTGGTGTGTTCATCTTTGTGGTGGAGAGAAGGTTGGATTTGTTGTCAAATCCGGTGGGCATTCTAGGTTTGGGCAAACCTAGATTATCGTTGTAATCCTTATTTATTATAGTGAATTTTGTTGTGCCGTGCCCCGTGGTTTTTGACCTTCAAGTGGTGAAGGTTTTCCACGTATATCTCTGTGTTTGTGTGTTTGTTTTGTTGGTTTGATTTTCTCAGGTTTTGTTTGCTCTATTGATCGGTGGGAGACGTCGCTACGGGCGACCTTCATTCCCTACAAGTGGTATCAAAGCGAGGTTCTTTGGCTTGTCGTTTTTATTTCTCGGTTTATAACTCGGTGCGGTAGGTGACGACCATTGGTCCGCTCCCTATCCTCTCTTGTTAATCCCTTGAAATAAATCGACTTGCGGATCGTATTAGAGCAGTTGTTTGAGAAAGCAATGGAACAGAGCACAAGGATGGTCAGTATGAATGGCAAGAATTAGAGCATCTGGAAGCCTCGGATGTAGGATCTTTTATATTGTAAAGATCTCCATGCTCCGTTGACAGGGAGACCGGCTTCAGTTAAGGATGATGAAGAGTGGAAGAAGATGGATCGGAAGGCAGTAGGGTTCGTTAGGCAGTGACTTGATGACTCTGTTTTTCAACATGTTTCCACGGAGTCCTCGGCTCAAGCCTTATGGAAAAAGCTGGAAGCTTTGTATGAGCGGAAGACTGCTGGCAACAAGGCATTTCTGATTAGGAAGCTTGTTAATTTGAAGTACCGGGAAGGTTCATAGATGACTGAGCACCTGAACCTTGCCCAAAGTATTATCAATCAGTTGGAGTCCATGAAGATTACCTTGGGAGATGAACTCCAAGCTCTGATGGTCCTTAGTTCCTTACCAGAGAGTTGGGAGACTCTTGTAGTGTCGTTGAGCAACTCAGCACCTGATGGGGTGGTAACCATGGAGATGGTGTCTAGTTGTCTCCTGAACGAAGAGTTGAGAAGGAAGGATTTTGGATCTTCCAGTTCGGGTGTTTTCCTCATGGAAGGAAGAGGTAGATCTGTGAAGAAGGATGTGAAGAACAGGGGCACTTCCAGGAGCAAGTTTAGGGGCAAATCCAAGAAGGACATTGAGTGCTATTATTGTAAGAAGAGGGGTTATTTCAAGAAGGATTGTTTCCAAATGAAAAGAGACCTGAAGGGAAAGACCAAGGAGGCAGGAGAATCCAGTGGTGATGCGATGACTTCGATTGTGGAGGCTGAGCCGTTATGCTTGCAGTGCAGTGGGTCGTCTTGCCAGGAATGTGTTGACACAGACTGGATCGTGGACGGAGGTGCATCTTATCATTGCACTCCTCACCGGGATTACTTCTACACCTATTCTGCGGGAGACCTTGGTGTGATCCGGATGGCTAATTCCGGTGAATCATTGATTATTGGCAGTGGTGATGTCCATTTGGAGACTGAGCTTGGGAAGATTGTTCTCAAGGGCGTCAGGCATATTCCTGACTTGAGAATGAATCTGATTTCCGTTGGTAGACTTGATGACGGTGGTTTCACTAGCATTGAAGGTGGTGGTACCTGGAGGTTGCTGAAGGACTCTTTGGTGGTAGCCAGAGGAAGGAAGTGCTGTGGCCTTTATCGCACTAAGGCCAAGATATGTGGTCCAAGTGTGAATGCTGCTGAGGGCGACTCTATGGAGTTATGGCATCGCAGGCTTGGGCATATCAGTGAGAAGAGCTTGAAGATTTTGGTGAAGAACAAGGTTCTTCCGGAGCTATCAGGAGGGATTCCTAACACGTGTGTGCACTGCTTGGCCGGTAAGCAGAAACGTGTTTCCTTTGCTGAATCTGAACCAAAGAGGAAGGCAGAGTTACTATATTTGATACACACTGATGTGTGTGGTCCTATTGAGCCCAAGTCTGTGGGCGGAGCTGCTTATTTCGTCACGTTCATTGACGATCATTCCAGGAAAGTCTGGGCATATCCTGTGAAGCAGAAGAGTGATGTTCTAGCAAAGTTTGTAGAGTTCAGAGCAAAGGTGGAGAAGATGACCGGTAAAGAAATAAAGCGTGTTCGATCTGACAACGGGGGAGAGTACATCAGTGCCTTCGATGCTTACTGCAGAGAGCATGGCATAGTACATGAAAGGACAATCCCAAGGACGCCGCAACAGAATGGGTTGGCAGAGAGGATGAACAGGACGATTGTTGAGAAGATCAGATGCATGATTTCTCAAGCTGGCATTGGTAAGCAGTTTTGGGCTGAGGCTGTGCAAACTGCTATTCATCTGATAAATTTGTCTCCTTCGGCACCTCTGAATGGTGATATTCCAGAGCGTGTTTGGTCCGGGAAGGAAGTGTCGTACGGACATGTGCGGGTGTTTGGGTGCAAAGTTCATGTTCATGTCCCCAAGGAAGAGAGATCGAAGCTTGATGAGAAGTCTCAGGAGTGTATCTTGTTGGGATTTCGCCATGAGGAGTTTGGATATAGACTCTGGGATCCCTTGAACAAGAAGATGATCAGAAGCAGAGATGTGATTTTTGTTGAAGATCAAGTGGTTGGTGAGCAGATTGCTGCGGAGTCACATGTTCCACAGTTGCCACCTGCGGAGGAGAGGTTCTATGTTGATGATGGGCCAGTAGAGACTGTTGCTGATGATGGGCATGCTGAGGAGGAGGTTGGTGAGCTTATTCCTGATGAGGAGATGATCCCTGATGTAGGGGGAGCTCTGCCACTTGATGTGCCATCTGTGGTGGAGGTTCCTCCTGTCAGATCTGAGAGAGTCAGAAGGCCCAATATCAGGTATTCTCCTCATGAGTATATCTTGCTTACAGATAGTGGAGAGCCCGAGTCCTATAAGGAGGCTCAAAGTGCTGAAGATCGTGAGGCTTGGACGGCTGCTATGGAAGAGGAGTTGTACTCCCTTCAGAAGAACGAGACGTATGACTTAGTCCCTTTGCCTAAAGGGAAGAGAGCTTTGAAGAACAAGTGGGTCTTCAAGCTGAAGTTGGATGAAAGTCTCTCTCAGCCGAGGTACAAGGCGAGACTTGTTGTGAAAGGTTTCAGCCAGAAACAGGGTATTGATTTCGATGAGATTTTTTCCCCAGTTGTGAAGATGTCCTCTATCAGACTGGTGTTGGGTATGGCTGCTTCCATGGATCTTGAAGTCGAGCAGTTGGACGTCAATACGACATTTCTGCATGGTGATTTGTAGGAAGAGCTATACATGGAGCAACCCGAAGGCTTTGTGGCTAAGGGAAAACATCATCTGGTCTGCCGGCTCAAGAGGAGCCTTTATGGGTTGAAGCAGGCACCCAGGCAGTGGTATAGGAAATTTGACTCGTTCATGATGAAGAGCAAATTCCAACGGACCAGGGCTGATCAATGCGTGTACGTGAAGAGGACTGAGAAGGCGTTTACTATTCTGCTGTTGTACGTAGATGATATGCTGATCGTTGGGGATGACAAGGCAAGCATAGCTGAGTTGAAGAAGGAGCTCGGTGAGTCCTTTGAAATGAAGGATTTGGGACCGGCAAGGAAGATTCTTGGAATGAAAATCACCAGGGACAGGAGTGTCGGTCAACTATGGCTATCTCAGTCTGAGTATGTGGAGAAAGTGCTGAAGAGGTTCATGATGGACAAGGTAAAACCCGTTGCTACTCCTTTAGCCGGGCACTTCAGACTTTCTGGTTCTCAAAGTTCTTCATCTGAGGAGGAGGTGGAAGAGATGAGTCATATCCCTTACGCATCTGCAGTAGGGAGCTTGATGTATGCTATGGTCTGCACTAGGCCAGACATAGCTCATGCTGTGGGATCTGTGAGCCGTTATTTGGCAAACCCAGGGAAAGATCACTAGAGTGCTGTGAAATGGATATTCCGTTATCTCCGAGGTACCTCAGACCTTTGCTTGAAGTTTGGTGGAGGTCCACCAGAACTTATTGGGTACTCGGACTCGGACATGTCAGGAGATGTTGACACGAGGAGATCCACTTCTGGATTCGTGGTCACATTTGCAGGGGGAGCAGTGTCATGACAGTCAAGGCTTCAGAAGTGTGTGGCCTTGTCGACAACGGAGGCTGAATATATTGCGTTGACTGAGGCGTCAAAGGAGCTAATTTGGATGAAGAAGTTCATGCTTGAGCTTGGTCTCCGACAGGACGTGTACACAGTATTTTGTGACAGTCAGAGTGCTATATTCTTGGCCAAGAATCCCGCCTTTCACTCCAGGACAAAGCATATCGACGTGAAGTATCACTGGATTCAGGATGCAGTCGAGGAGAAGCTGTTGGTGGTGGAGAAGATCCACACGGATGAAAACCCTTCGGATATGTTGACGAAGGTTGTCCCAAGGGAGAAGCATGATTTATTGCCGACGGTCGATCGGCATGATGTCCACTTGATGGAGTCAAGGTGGAGAACTTCCCTTTATGGTCTGAAGGGGGAGTTTGTTGGGGTTCAGCCCCTAAAGGAGAATTTTTTGTGAAAATTTGTGTTGCAGGAATTTAGGTTGCAACCTGGCAAAAAGGCACGTTACAACGCGCCAGGCTCTGTCACATTTTGGGAGCAAAAATCTGGGCGATTTTTTTTTTTGTTTTGGTTCAACTGAACCGGGCCGGTTCAGTCTTAGGCGTGAACTGCTAGGGCAGCATTTATACTATGAGGGTTTATTACTCCTGGAAAAAATCAGCCGTATAATCTCTCTTCTCCCCTCTCTCACTCACGATTCTGAACTGCCCGCCCCCTTTTCCTCATTCTCTCGATCTTGGAGAGAGCCGCCGGTGTGCGTGGAGGAGTGGGCTGCTGTCGCCGCCGCTTGGAGGAGTTTGTCGGCGCTGCTATCGCTGGAACCAGGAGGTTCTCGCCGCCGCCATTTCTGTTGGAGAAGGAGTGGGCTGCTCTTGCTTTGGTGGAGCGTTGTCGCTGCCGCCGTCACTGATTTGGAGCGTGTTGCCGTTGCCGGTGCCGTTGCCGGAAAGAGGAGGTGTTTCCTCCGGTTTGCTTGGAGATTTCTCCACAGTTTTCAAAGGGCTTCTTCGTCTACGTCGTAAGGTGTTCTCTTTCTCGTTTTCGCTTGCTATTTTGCTTGAAAAGAGAGTAGGAGTTTTATCCTATTGTAGAGGAGTGGTGTGTTCATCTTTGTGGTGGAGAGAAGGTTGGATTTGTTGTCAAATTCGGTGAGCATTCTAGGTTTGGGCAAACCTAGATTATCGTTGTAATCCTTATTTATTATAGTGGATTTTGTTGTGCCGTGCCCCGTGGTTTTTGACCTTCAAGTGGTGAAGGTTTTCCACGTATATCTCTGTGTTTGTGTGTTTGTTTTGTTGGTTTGATTTTCTCAGGTTTTGTTTGCTCTATTGATCGGTGGGAGACGTCGCTACGGGCGACCTTCATTCCCTACATTCGGGACATAAATTTTCCTGGACTGAAATTTTTCTGATTTATGCAGAATTAAACAATCATTTAGCAAATCACAATCATTTACTCAATGAAAATATACTGAAATTTCCTGCTTTAGAATAATGCTGGGTTGTAAGATCAGCAATTTTTTGTTGAAAAATGCATTTCTTTTTCACGCTAGACCAAAAAAAGAACTAGGTGATCTCAAGAAATAATCTCAACATTGGTCTACGTGATCTGACATTTTCCTGGACATTAAGGGTTCGTTTGGCTCGGCTTATTTGCTCCGGTGAGTTTGGACAAAATTGTCATTGTCATAGAATGTATGTTTGGTATGACAAATGTTACTATCATTACCAAGAAAAGAAACTAGTTATAAGCATAAAATGTTTGATATGACAATGACGTTTTTGTCCAAACTCACAGGAGCAAATAAGCCGAACCAAACGAAGCCTAACTCTTCCTATTGCATCACCCCCGACCAATGCTGGGTTGTAGATCTAGAGCTTTAGGAGAAAAATCATTGTTTATAGTTCTTGATTTGTTCTGTTGCAGTTTCAAGTTTAATTTATGTGAGCTGAAATTTTTAATGACTCGCTATTATTCTATTGACTGAACTAAAATTTTCCTATTATTCTGCTACTCACCATAATCTTCTACACATAATTTCCTATGATTTCAGAACTGAAATTTTCCTGGGCTGACATTTTCCTCGACTGAAATTTTCCGGATTTATGCAGAATTAAACAATCATTTAGCAAATCACAATCATTTACTCAATTCAAATTTCCTAGACTGAAATTTCCTACTTTAGAATAATGCTGGGTTGTAAGACCAGCAATTTTTTGTTGAAAAATGCAGTTCCTTTTCACACTAGACCAAAAAAAGAACTAGGTGATCTCAAGAAATAATCTCTACATTGGTCTAGGTGACCTGACATTTTCCTGGACATTAACTCTTCCTATTGCATAACCCCCAACCAATGCTGGGTTGTAGATCTAGGGGATCCACTTCTAAGTTCTCCATTCTATTGAATGTTATTTGTAATTATCTTTTTTGTGCATGTTTATTCTCAAGCAAAGAGCACTTTCTGTTATCAATGAGTAATTCCTCTCCAGCAAATAATTTGAACTGGAGTCATGTATGAACATTGTATTAAGATTGTTTACAGCAACAGAAGAATTGATTGTTTAATATTGGTCAAAAAAAATTCTTTTATAATAATTCAAAAGTGATAGATCTAATACCAATTTTCATTTAGTAGACTCAGCTTTCAAGAAGTTTTTTTTTATAGAAAATTATCGTATGCAATTGTGTGTTGATTGATTTTTCAATAGGTTAACATTTAACATAAATATTTTTTTTGGAAAATGATTCAATTGTCAAAATTGTTGTTGGGTTGGATCATCATTTAGCATTGTTCTTTTTTGATAGGTTAACATTTAACCTTGCAACAGGTTAACATTTAACCTTGAACTAGGTGATGCTGGGTTGTAAGATCACCTCGTGCAGTTCTTTTTTTGTGATGCAATAGGATGAGTTAATGTCAAAATTATTTCTAGTCATGTAGGCTGAACTTTTAAGAAATCATGCTGTCAGATGAAAGGCATATAGTTTAGGGTCATGGAACTCATGTCGCATTATTTATTTTATCTTAAAACTTTATGATGTGTAAATTTGTTCAGAAAATTTATAAGTTATTCAGTTTTTGATTGGAAGGGGAACCTTGACGCACAGGTTGAGGTGTTGTCATGTGACCTTGAGGTCACGGGTTCGAGTCCAGAAAGCAGCCTCTTTCAAAAATGAAGCCTCTTTCAAAACAGCAGCCTCTCTTATTAAGGGAATATAATTTGTGTATTGTATTATGTTAAACCATTAAATAGATGAAGACATTTTTCAATTTTTGAATACTTCCATGACTATTTATGTGTTGAATGCTAAACTTGAGAAAATATGCAGTGTTTTTGTAGCATAAGAAAGTAGCATATGTAAATAAATTTCTGGCAGATGTGATATGTGTCCCCCAATGTGATAACTAATTATGGTAAGTCTCTTATACTAAAAAAAATTATTTATCATTTTTTGTCGAATGTGAACTCATCACTACATAGATATTTCTACTGTAGTGTTTTTGTCGACGCTTCTCATCTTTTGCCTTTGTTTTCTGTCTTGGGGCTCACTTTTTCGCAGCAAAGGTATGAGCTTGACAAAGGTGTTTATCAATTTTTTTACGATTCATCTCAGTTTTTCTCTTTTAAATTTAGTAAACATAACTTCGTTCCAGTGGCCCTTTGTATACAAAATTGTGCTAAATATATTGTCTTATAAATAAGAATATCTTTTAGGCCAAATCTATGTGTTGAAGAAAAAAATCAAAGCTATAAATTGTAGACTTAAGAATCAATGAAAACTGAAATCATAGAACATTAGTTACTGGAGACCAGGTTCTAATTTTGATTTTAAATGTTCACAACATCTGTAAATCTCTATTACATACTTATTTTACCTCCCAAATGCTATCTTCTACTTATTTGGATCAATGTTCATTCACATATAAATAAGGGAACATAATTGTTAGAGCCTACAGATGGCAGACCAATACCCAGATGATTCGTTGTCGTCACGGGCAAGTTGGAGTGAGACAGTCCAACGTAAACGGGGGAGACCTTCGAATTCGACAACAACTAATGAGTAAGCTCGAGAGTCAACCTAGGTGCGTGTTAGTAATTGGAGACAATCATTGACTGCGGAGCAACGAAGTGCACTGAATGAAGGAGAAGACAATCACGCTCATCGGTGAATCTGTTAACAGTCGTGGAAGTCCAAACAAACGAGGCACAACCTCCAAATCAACCGATTGAAAGTGGACTAACATGCGCATCTTTTTCAAGAAATGTTATTGAAGCAGAAGTATTGAGCGTGGAATTTAAAGGTCATAGAATATTCGTACCATGAATTCCTTTGAAGAGTGCATAAGATGTTAAAATGCCCTTCGAGCTCACCCGAAAACAATTCCCAATACTTTTGAGCTATGCTCTAACGATCATCAAATCACATGTCCAAACAATTTCAAATGTTGGGGTATATTTGCTTAATGATGTTTTCAGCCATGGTCAGTTATATGTGACATTATCAAGAGTGGTTTCCGCAAAGAGCACCAAAGTGATGGTTAAAAATGGCAAATTGGAGGAGCTAGAAGCAGCATATACTAAAAAAGTTGTATTAAAGGAAATCTTCTCAAGATTGCACGCATTAAATCAGAATATATAGATTCACATGTTGCCTTTTTGATGAATGTATAACCAAACTGTAATACGTTTAATAGTTTGTTGTTTTTTTATGTCCGGATCAGTATATACAATTCAGTCAATACAGATTAATTTCAACTTTATAGATTGATTTCTATGTAATTTCAACCAATGTCGCCCCCCCCCCCCCCCCCCCCCCCCCCCCCCCGCACGGGGTCCTTTTTCAAAGCATATATTATAACGTTACTTTTTATTCATTTGTATGCTCTAATTTTGAACCCTACTTCATCTCAAATACATGCAGATGACAGACTAAAATCAATCTGAGGCGGCTGAGTCGTTGCCAAACTGGGGTGACCCAGTCCAATGGAAGACCTTTATACTTTACAGATCTATTTTCGTGCATTTTAAATAACCTAAAATAGTATTATATATTAAATACTTTCATTTAGCTCAAATGTATCATTTGTTTCTCACCTCTGTCAGTCTCAAGAAATAAAAAAATGTAATACCACTGCCAACACCGACAGAGATTATGAATACTACGATGAAGTTTTCAAAGTGAGTACAGACAAGTGGTCTGATGGTCCGCGTACTGAAGTTGAAAGTTTTAGGCTAATTATCCCGGCATTGCCAAGTGGCCTGAGTGCGAGAGAAGAGTGGAATTTTGTTTTCAAAAATGATTAGGAGGTAACACCTAAGAATGAATATATATTATGATTTGAATATTGTTGTTTTAACACATCACAAATTTGTTATTTATAAATTTTTTTATTTACATCTTTGAGCAAAACAGAATCCTCCCCAATTTGACGAAACGACATAGATATATTCACATGGTGACCGCCGGCATCCTCCCCAATTTGGCCTATTTGGGTCAAGTGAGCCCAAAACTCAAATCAAGTGGTTTTAGCCCAATCTCATGGCTCAAGTGGTCAGCTCACATGGTGACCAGACCATAAGCATGCTGAAAATTAGAACTTGGGGAAAAGGAGGCTTTGTCCAAGTGTCAAAAATGGAGGAAGAAGACAAGGAAATAAGGAGGAGGAATTGAAGGGATGGGTGCCAAATGGCACCCCCTTTGCATTCCCTAAGCTCTCCTCTGAGCTGGGGGAGTAATTGCCCTCAGTTTAGGGCAGTGGGGAGGGAGTTCCATTGGTTGGGAGGGGCGGCCAAGGAGCTGGATGAAAATACAATAATGGCTCAAGGCAATATACTCCCCCTCCCTTTGATTGCTCTCCCTCACCATCTTCAGCACACTCCAAGGAGACGAGCCCACCCTTCAAGCAACGATTTCGAGCCCAGCCACGTCGGAGTAGCCATGGACGCCGGAAACAATGCTCGGGTCTTCCTCCGCCGCAACTGTAACATCCCCCAAACAACTAGACCCCTAGAGTGGTTTTGTCATGACTAGGTCGTGACAAAACCCTAGGATGCTTGAAGAGATCACTTGGCCTTAGGCTTGAAGGAAAAGAGCACCTTGGTCTGCAAATAGCAATTTTTAGTTAACGAGCTTAAGGTTGGACTTTCGGGCCTCACCTTGACCCTTTGACCCCACCATGGCATACCTAACCTATTAAGGGGTCCCTTAGAGCACTAAGGACCCATTGAGGTCAACCAAAGAGGCCAAATTGACCAAAGTCAAACCTAACCCCAAATTGGTCAAAGTAGCCTAATTAGGGTCAACTGACCTCCACCATGCCAAATTGACCTTGCCACTACCCTTATAAGGATATTATGAACCCAATGGACCAAAAAGACCCATCATGGGGTCACCAATTTGGCCAATTTGACCTAAGTCAACTCTAGCCCTGTTTTGGTCAAATTGTCATATTGTGGGTCAATTGGCATCCACCATGCCAAATTGACCCTACCTAGACCTTCCTAACACTTAGGGGAGTCCAATGGGACACTAACCATCCATTGGGATCAACCCAAGTGGTCAATTTGACCAAAGTCAACTCAACCCTAATTTTAGGTCAAAATTCTCTATTTTACCCAAATCAAGCTCAATCCACTTGGGCTAGGCCCAATTGGAGTAGCCCATTAGCATAGGAGGCTGATAATTACCAGGAGTTATTACTCAATTTCGGTAAATGATGATTAGGAGAGAGAAATCTCATTTTCTCCAAGAATGGAGGAGAGAGAAAGAGAGGGATTAATGGCATTCATGGCTTAGGGAGATCAATAACCACCATTTCCTCCTCTAATGTCTCCATTCAGTTTCCCCAATCAATTTGGAGGAGTTTAATGGTCATTCCCAGCCACATAGAGGGGGAATTTGAGGAGCTTTCACTTGGCCGAAAATGGCCATTAATGGCCATTCATGGCAATTAGGAGATACACTCTCCCCCCTCC
The DNA here is from genome assembly GCA_033032865.1 of Dactylorhiza incarnata. Taxonomy (NCBI): domain Eukaryota; kingdom Viridiplantae; phylum Streptophyta; class Magnoliopsida; order Asparagales; family Orchidaceae; genus Dactylorhiza; species Dactylorhiza incarnata. The sequence continues at coordinate 4,215,437 of JAWHQI010000067.1, forward strand.
CCAATTAACCCATATAACTCCTTCAGTGGATGGAAAGGAGGAGTTTCCCCACCTTACCTGAAGAATTCGAGCCCCCCAAGACAGGAGTTGACATGGCACCCAAAAGCTTGAGGCCGACCATGGAGGACCACCCAATCGGCAAGCTTCAAGGCTCCACACAGGTCTAGTTCTTCTCCTCTCTCTCCGTGGATAGATCCCATCAGGTTGCCTGCAAGGATTGGGGCCAATTGGTCCCTAATCTGGTAGGCCAAGAGCTCCGTTTTTGGAGCTTTAATCCCGCCTGCATACCCCTATTCCGGCCACCTCCGGCCGGCCAACCACCGCAAATCGCCGGCCACCACCTCAACGAAGGTGGTGGTGGCATTGGCATTGGCGCTTAGGTGGCCGGGAAAACAAGGATGAAGGAGCTCTAGGTGTAGTTAATCCTGGCCGTCGGCCAGAGGAAGAATACAAATGGATGTCGTCCATTCTGCTTCAAGATCTGTGCAAGATCTTCATATTAAATGTTATGATATATATATATTTCTGTCACATATTTTGTTGTACATAGATTAGTTTATTAAAAATACTTAGGCAATAGTCGATCTGAGTTGGAGAAGAAATTAGTCGAGCTGTAGGCTGAGTTCGTCGAACTGAATCCAGAGTTCATCGAATGGAATTCGTTTGTCGAATACACTCTGGCGTTCGTCGAACTCATAGTTGAGTTCGTCAAACTGAACCCGGAGTTCGTCGAACGGAATTAATTCACCGAACTAATAGTTGAGTTCGTCGAACTGAACCCGAAGTTCATCGAACGGAATTAATTCACCGAACTGATAGGTGAGTTCGTCGAGCTGACCTCGTTGTTCGTTGAACGGAATTTATTCGCTGAATGAATTAATTCGTCGAACTGAATCTGGAGTTCATCGAACGGAGAGGTAATCTGCTGAACTGGCTGAAGAACATATTTCATCAAACACAGGTCGGATTTCGTCGAATGCAGATCGAATTTCGTCGAACACACTGAAGCACGGCGTTCGTCGAACGCAGAACAGATTTCGTCGAACGCAGTTTGAATTTCGTCGAACGCAGAGACTTGTTCCAACACATTTTGTCATACTTCCTGCAGCATTTCATTTTAATTATTAAAAATACTAGAACCCCTCAAATGAAAAAGTGATCAACACAAAAGTTTTAGCCCTTGGAGTCTATTGTATTTTAAAATTAATTTCACCCCAAAAGGAGTTCTGTAGCTCCCTGTAGGTTCATTTTAGTGCGACTGGTTCCTAGTGTAGGACAACCACCATTTCTTGAATAACTTTTGATTGGGTAATGATATTGACTTTAAAATTGAAACATAGGCTATTTACACCTACCCACACATCATACCCAAAGATGAGAATTTTAGGAGAACCATTTTGTAAGGTTTTTGTAATAATTTCATAAATCAAATATTAATTATTTATTGGGTCAAATGACCTCCAATGTCCTCTAAATTTTGGTGAGTACTTCTTAGGGTTATCACATGACCCTGGTAAAAATCTCAGCCCAATTGGGACTGATTTGGTTGGGTAATTTGTCAACCCAAGTTAGGTCAAATTGGGTCAAAGTTAGGGCATGGTGTTTATCTTAGGGTATGGTGGTCAGAACTCATCACCATGAGTTGAAACCTTGGCCACTGGTTTAGGATCACCTAAAACACCTTCATGAGTAAGATGGGGTGGTGTAGAGGTGGATATGCCCTAGGACCCTAGTTTTACTCCTTGGGGTGCATATAAAGCTTTGTTAAGGATATGTGGTCAAAATCCATAGAATGGCCATGAAACCTAGGAGATGTGTTCATGGGATGTAATTATGCCCTAGGAAATTTTAAGAGAATTTTAGGAGAATTTATTCCCCCTAAATTAGGTCATAATCCCTTTAGGTAAACTTCTTGTAAGAGATATTTACATGCACACATGATCCTGGATGAAGATGAAATCTTAGTAGTGCCTTTATAATCATATTTTGACCTCTGGTATTTTTGTGAAATTTATTAGATGATTTAACCAGTACTTCATTTACAAGACACTTATTTTATCTTAATATTAAGAAATATAATTAAGGGTCCAAAACTCTCTAGAAAAATGTACAACTTGGTGATATGACATTTCAGAGCACTAGGAAGCTCTGTGAATTTTTATATAATTTTTGGAGATTGTTATCAGTAGGCTACTTCACAACATGCTCATATTAGGATTTCTTTGGAATATTTATTTGAGTGGTTAATATGCTTTTATAAATTCTATAATTTGGCCTGAGAACTTTTCTGATCAATATAGAGGTCTGGTAAATTTTCTCTAATTTTGGCATAAGTATTCATGGTAGTTCCTTCATAAATCTTCAAATTTGGATAAATGATAAATATTAAAAATAGAGGACATTTCCTTACTGTAAAATTGTGATATTCATTACTTACTGTTATTTTGGCATGATAGATTTATATTAATTTTATGGGAGCCATATCATAAGAATATCTTACACTTCATGCTTATATTCATACTTGGCAAATATTGGAGAAATGATAATAAATGCAAATAATTAAGGAAAAATATGATTCTCTGGATTTAGTTTTGAAACATCATGATAGACCTCCAGTAAATATCTTGAGTGTACAACCCTGTATTCGCCGAGTAGGTACTCGAGCCAAGAGGCATTTCGGAACATCGTTCCTCAGCAGGATCCAAGGAAGGGGGCGAGAACCCCAGTAAGGGGCGAGACCAGCCAGGGGGGCCGCCCCTGGCTGGGTCTCGCCCAGCCCCAGCTAAGGGGCGAGACCGGCCAGGGGGGGCCGCCCCTGGCAGGGTCTCGCCCAGCCCCAGCTAAGGGGCGAGACCGGCCAGGGGGGCCGCCCCTGGCAGGGTCTCGCCCAGCCCCAGCTAAGGGGCGAGACCAGCCAGGGGGGCCGCCCCTGGCTGGGTCTCGCCCAGCCCCAGTAGAGGGGCGAAACCAGCCAGGGGGGCCGCCCCTGGCTGGGTCTCGCCCAGCCCCAGCAGGGGGGCGAGACCAGCAGGGGGGGGGGGGGGGCATCCCCGGGTCTCGCCCCACCCCAGTTAGGGGGCTCGCCGAGCCCCGCGAGGTACCTCTCTCGCCCAGTTTCGGGGGGAGGTGTCGGTCTGCATTTAGCATCCCAGAACAGCGGGATTTGGCTATTTGCAGTCCAGTTTTGGCTATTCGCAGTCCAAATCCGAGGGTATTTTGGGTATTCTGCAGTCCTGTTTAGGTTATTTACAGCCCAGATCCGAAAATCCTATAAATAGGACCAAGGGGGCACCATTTGGAGGGATCTCTCATCCTAGGCTAGCTCTCTCCTTCTCCCTCTCCCTCCCCAAGTCTCTCTAGGGGGTGAGGAGAGGCTCCAGTGGTGCCCAAGCTTAAAAGTGGCTTGGGAGGGGAAGTTCCAAGGGGACTTCCGGGTACGTGGCGGGACCTCCCCGCTAAGCCCTTGGTCCAGTCCTTAGTTCCGACACCTTCAACCTAGAGCTCTCCCTTGGGGGGAGTAAGGGTTGGTCGCCTCTCAGCCTCGCTGAGGGCCCCGAACTCCACAGAGACCGAGTTGTCGGTTTCAACATTTTGGTGCGGTGAGCGTGGAGTGTGATCGATTCAAGAAACCCTCAAGATGAGCTCCATGGGCGGAGGTGGAGGAAGTTCCGACCCGGGTCACTCGCAGCCCCCGGTGGCTGGGGTGATGTTGGAGATGTTCGAGAATTTCAGGCAAGAGGTCCTGCAGACCTTGCAGGTGACTTTCGCCTCGATAGGCGAAAGCAGGAGAGGAAGTGGTTCGGAGGTCTCGCCCCGACAGGAGGGTGAGATCCCTCTCAACCAACCAACCAGAGAGGTGCCAGGAGGTGGCGAGTGGGGAGGCGCCAGGCCCCCACTCGCCCAGCTCCAAGGTGGCGAGTGGGGAGGCGCCAGGCCCCCACTCGCCCAGCTCCAAGGTGGCGAGTGGGGAGGCGCCAGGCCCCCACTCGCCCAGTCCCAAGGGGGCGAGTGGGGAGGCGACAGGCCCCCACTCGCCCAGCCCCAAAAGGGGGCGAGCACGGGAGGTCCCTTTTGTGAGCTGATCCTCTCGGCCCCGATTCCGGAGGGGTTCAAGGGGGCGAAGATGTCTCACTACTTCGGCAAGGATGACCCCATCTTACACCTGCAGTGGTTTGAAGACATGGTCTCCATCATGCCCATGTCGGCCGCTTTCAAATGTCGACTCTTCGCGACAACTCTGAAGGAAAAGGCTAGAGAGTGGTTCCACCAGCTCCCTGCGGGATCCATCTATGCCTTCGAAGACTTGCGTCGAGGTTTCTTGCTACGCTTCTCGACGTCAAGGAAGAGGAAGAAAGATGCCGAAGCACTTTTCAAGATCAAGCAAGAGCCAGAAGAGTCGCTGGCTCACTATCTGGAGCGGTTCAGGGAGGAGGTTCTCCTCGTCCAAGAAGTGCCCGGGTACACCCTCAAGCTCGCCTTCACGGTGGGGCTGCGGGAGGGCTTCTTCAAGATGGACCTCAAGAGAAGAGCTCCTTTGTCTTTTGAGGAGTTGATGGAAAGGGTGGCAGAAGAAGTTGAAAGTGAGGAGGCCAACCCGGAGTTCACAAGAAGGCTGGCCAAGCTGAGTGAGCCAGAGGCAAGGCAGCATGGGAGGAAGGTAGAGTCTCCCAAGAGGAAGTTCGACCAAGAGGAGGACAACTTCCAGGAAGAAGAGACTGACCTCCCAGGGTGGAGGCAGGGCCCGAAAGCACCCTCTCCACCACCCCAGCAAGCCATGGCGATCGGTCATAGAAGAAGAAGAAATCGTAGGGGAGGAAGAGGGGGCGTCTGGGCGGAGTTACCTTACTGTGACTTCCATCAGGAGGAGGGTCACGCGACATCCGTCTGCCCTGAGTTCTTGGAGTTAAGGGAGGCGAGGTGTCTGAAGCCGCATCGTCAACAACCAGAAGAGGTCGAGGAGGACCATGCCTGGGGGTAGAAGTCCAAGTCCTGGTCTCCGTGCTTAGTTTTTCTTTAAATCCATGTAGTGTGATAGTTGGTTTCCTTACTTAGAGTCTCTTGCATGTAACCGGATAACTAATGAAATAAAAGTTTTTCTATGTTCTTCACCCCTCGGACGGTTCCGCTGACCGGGCTCTCACTAGCCGGCATGGCAGGTTGACCTCCCAGGGAGGCTATGTTCTTCACCCCTCGGATGGTTCCGCTGACCGGGCTCTCACTAGCCGGCAGGGCAGGTTGACCTCCCAGGGAGGCTATGTCCTTCACCCCTCGGATGGTTCCGCTGACCGGGCTCTCACTAGCCGGCAGGGCAGGTTGACCTCCTAGGGAGGCTATGTTCTTCACCCCTCGGATGGTTCCGCTGACCGGGCTCTCACTAGCCGGCAGGGCAGGTTGACCTCCCAGGGAGGCTATGTCCTTCACCCCTCGGATGGTTCCGCTGACCGGGCTCTCACTAGCCGGCAGGGCAGGTTGACCTCCCAGGGAGGCTATGTTCTTCACCCCTCGGATGGTTCCGCTGACCGGGCTCTCACTAGCCGGCAGGGCAGGTTGACCTCCCAGGGAGGCTATGTTCTTCACCCCTTGGATGGTTCCGCTGACCGGGCTCTCACTAGCCGGCAGGGCAGGTTGACCTCCCAGGGAGGCTATGTCCTTCACCCCTCGGATGGTTCCGCTGACCGGGCTCTCACTAGCCGGCAGGGCAGGTTGACCTCCTAGGGAGGCTATGTTCTTCACCCCTCGGATGGTTCCGCTGACCGGGCTCTCACTAGCCGGCAGGGCAGGTTGACCTCCCAGGGAGGCTATGTTCTTCACCCCTCGGATGGTTCCGCTGACAGGGCTCTCACTAGCCGGCAGGGCAGGTTGACCTCCCAGGGAGGCTATGTTCTTCACCCCTCGGATGGTTCCGCTGACCGGGCTCTCACTAGCCGGCAGGGCAGGTTGACCTCCCAGGGAGGCTATGTTCTTCACCCCTCGGATGGTTCCGCTGACCGGGCTCTCACTAGCCGGCAGGGCAGGTTGACCTCCCAGGGAGGCTATGTCCTTCACCCCTCGGATGGTTCCGCTGACCGGGCTCTCACTAGCCGGCAGGGCAGGTTGACCTCCCAGGGAGGCTATGTTCTTCACCCCTCGGATGGTTCCGCTGACCGGGCTCTCACTAGCCGGCAGGGCAGGTTGACCTCCCAGGGAGGCTATGTTCTTCACCCCTCGGATGGTTCCGCTGACCGGGCTCTCACTAGCCGGCAGGGCAGGTTGACCTCCCAGGGAGGCTATGTTCTTCACCCCTCGGATGGTTCCGCTGACCGGGCTCTCACTAGCCGGCAGGGCAGGTTGACCTCCCAGGGAGGCTATGTTCTTCACCCCTCGGATGGTTCCGCTGACCGGGCTCTCACTAGCCGGCAGGGCAGGTTGACCTCCCAGGGAGGCTATGTTCTTCACCCCTCGGATGGTTCCGCTGACCGGGCTCTCACTAGCCGGCAGGGCAGGTTGACCTCCCAGGGAGGCTATGTTCTTCACCCCTCGGATGGTTCCGCTGACCGGGCTCTCACTAGACGGCAGGACAGGTTGACCTCCCAGGGAGGTAAGTGATGCTCCCCTCGTTGGCTGACAGGGTAAGAAGGTCTCTCAGAGAGGTAGTGTTTTTCCCCGAGGTGGCTTCATTAGCCGACAAGGTTGGAGGACCTCTCGGGAATGCTAAGTGTTTTTCCCCAAGGTAGCTCTGTTAGTCGGATTTCCAGCGACACTCGTCGAATATACAGGGTTGGACATTTCTTTCCGAGCGTGTATCTCGCTCGAAAAGAGCGGGGATTGTGTACAACCCTGTATTCGCCGAGTAGGTACTCGAGCCAAGAGGCATTTCGGAACATCGTTCCTCAGCAGGATCCAAGGAAGGGGGCGAGAACCCCAGTAAGGGGCGAGACCAGCCAGGGGGGCCGCCCCTGGCTGGGTCTCGCCCAGCCCCAGCTAAGGGGCGAGACCGGCCAGGGGGGGCCGCCCCTGGCAGGGTCTCGCCCAGCCCCAGCTAAGGGGCGAGACCAGCCAGGGGGGCCGCCCCTGGCTGGGTCTCGCCCAGCCCCAGTAGAGGGGCGAAACCAGCCAGGGGGGCCGCCCCTGGCTGGGTCTCGCCCAGCCCCAGCAGGGGGGCGAGACCAGCAGGGGGGGGGGCATCCCCGGGTTTCGCCCCACCCCAGTTAGGGGGCTCGCCGAGCCCCGCGAGGTACCTCTCTCGCCCAGTTTCGGGGGGAGGTGTCGGTCTGCGTTTAGCATCCCAGAACAGCGGGATTTGGCTATTTGCAGTCCGGTTTTGGCTATTCGCAGTCCAAATCCGAGGGTATTTTGGGTATTCTGCAGTCCTGTTTAGGTTATTTATAGCCCAGATCCGAAAATCCTATAAATAGGACCAAGGGGGCACCATTTGGAGGGATCTCTCATCCTAGGCTAGCTCTCTCCTTCTCCCTCTCCCTCCCCAAGTCTCTCTAGGGGGTGAGGAGAGGCTCCAGTGGTGCCCAAGCTTAGTAGTGGCTTGGGAGGGGAAGTTCCAAGGGGACTTCCGGGTACGTGGCGGGACCTCCCCGCTAAGCCCTTGGTCCAGTCCTTAGTTCTGACACCTTCAACCTAGAGCTCTCCCTTGGGGGGAGTAAGGGTTGGTCGCCCCTCAGCCTCGCTGAGGGCCCCGAACTCCACAGAGACCGAGTTGTCGGTTTCAACATTGAGTGAGTTGGATGAATATTTGGAGTACCTCTACTTATAAGCTTCATATAGTTAGTTTGGTCTGCGTATAGTAAAATTGTGAAATTTGGATATTTAGGGGGCTACCAAGTGGAAGTGGCATGTAGTTGGTGTACATGGTCAGGTTGAAGAGATTGAAGATCACCAAAAAGGAGTTTAGGTGATGAGAGTGTGCTTGGTGGGTTAAGGGTAAAGTTGTGTCCGGGACCGACGAAAGATCGTCTTTCCCTTAGCCTGTCATAAAATGCTTAGGGGTAATTCAAGAGAAATGACAAGAAGGGTATTATTACGGGTAGCTACCAATAACACTAAGTGTCTTGAGAAATGGAGCTTCGGGGTTTCATCCCATTGTGGTTCCTAGTACCGTAGTGAGCCCCTTACAGGGTAATCCTCGGGAAGTCCAAGATAAACCGTAAATTGTAGGGATAAGTTGATATACAAGATTAACTTAATAATACGCACACCCACACCCCGTAATTACAGGAGATTAGTTGGTTTAGTTGTACGAGCGGTAGGCTCGGTGGTTAAAGCAGCGGACTAGTTAGTCCAGTGAGCTTGTGACCCAGTAATGCTTGTTGGTACAGACTGGTTGGTCCGACGAGCCGCTGGCTCGGAAGGTTATAGTGACGGGCAGGTTAGCCCGGGGAGTTTATGGCTCGGGATATAGTAGAATATGTTTTCATGTGCATGAAGGTGGTGGGTCTTCGGTATTGGACAGTCGTTCACACCGACGTCAATACGTTGACTCGGCAAGTGTGTAATTTGCACTTAGCCATGAAAGTCTGGTGGTCCAGCCAGTAAGAGTACGCAGATGCTCCGCGGTTTTGTGTTGAGGCGTACGATAGGTCTAGGTTAGGTAGTGTGAATACCAACCTAGAGGTGGGCGAGGCCCAACCCACCGCTTCCGTTTGCCACTACGGGAGTATCCTGGGAGTCTTGCTAGCTCCAAAAAAGGGGAACTAAAGGTCTGTGCGCATAGAGTCGAAGTGTGTGAGTTGCACTTGTATGAACATAGCATAAACTGCATATCTTGCATGTCATAGCATAAACATTGCATTTCAACCCCTACCCCTAACATATAAATTGGTTATGGGACTTTTTATACGATAGACCTTGCTAAACGATCCCTTGGTCTATAGGTTTGTATGGGCATTCCTATAAATCAATGGTTACTTTTCTATTATATACATGTTTTTGTATACTTCCTTTACTTATTCTTTACCTGCTCTTACTATGCTCTTTTACTGCTTCAATTATCTATATACATATGTGTAGTTATAGAACCATTCCCTGTAGATTATGCCCCTGTCACCTGCTATTGTTTATACCCTTTGATGTCCTCCGCTTCATCCTTCCCGCACGGTGCCTAGGAGTCACCAGGGGAGGGGTGGGGGATTGGCTTAGTCTTTTGACTAACGGTCGGTGGACCATATCATTTTAGGCGATCGAGGAGATGCTGCAACACCAGAGGCCGGTGCAGACGGAGGCGGGCCAGTCTAGTACATGAGCACAAGTTTCAGGATCATTGAGTGATTAGTAGTTAGCTTCCGCGAGTGATCTTGTAGTGAGGACATGATGTACAAGGCATTATCCCTTTATTATTGTAACTTTGTTATTTCAGTTATACCATGTGGACATTTATTATATATAGCATGTGATTGTGGACTTGAACTTCTATTGTTCGTTTATACTTTTCTTCTTCTGTGATCGATATGGCCGGCAGGATCGGCGCTTTGTATTGGCGACCTTCCCGTGTGATGGTGTCACCGCAAAGCGGCGGTTCTAGACATAAGACCCAGGTTTTTGAAAAAAAGGGGGTCTTACAGCAACACCCGCCACCAAGGCCGCATTCAGGCAATGTTCCTTTCCCCCTCCTCCCGTGCTAGTCCTCTAATCCTTCCCCTTTCAAAATTATCAAGGAAATGGTGATCCACCATTTCAGTTTTTTACTGTTCTTGGCCGAGAAAATGCACATGTCGGAGAGCACCTCCGACCACCTACGGCCAAACGGCCACCGCCAAACGGAAGCCCTATGTCGAGTGAAAGTGGTGGCTTGGGCGTTTGGCCGGAGACGGCCACAGTTGGCCAGAAAATCGCCCGCAAAACCACCTAGTCGCGGCAAATCTGAGCCCTTGGCTCGTCGGGGAAGACGATCCCTAGACCGTCTGTTGGGGAAATGATTTCTCTTAACCCTTAGAAATAAGTTGAATATGAATTCTAAGAAAGAACAACAAGGTTAAGTAAATATGCGTCGAATAGTATTCGACGCAACGTCGAAATATAGTCGACGTTTCCTTCAGATTGAGTCGAAGTAACTCTAGGAAGATTTCGACGAATGTGTTGTCGACGGTACTCTGATTTCTAGTCGACGCATCTAATGAAGTCGACGCACCTTCCTTATTTTCCTCTCGACGTCCAGCCAGGATGAATTCGACGCTTACGTCGAATGGTAATCGACGCACGTCGATTTATGTGACAGATTTATATATGCGCCAGATCTCTTTCCTTCTTTCAGTAGATCTGATTTGTATGGAATAAATGTCAATATTTTATAGCCGTTCTGAATCATTCTTTCCTTATATCTGATTCCTGGCTAATTTGATTAAACTTATTTGGACATTATTTGAAATCAGAATTAGTTCTTTCCTTCTACAGAAATAAATATTATGGAAACTTTCTCATCTTTCTATTTCTCTGACTGATAATTGATTATCCTCCTATAGTATTATTTTGAATTAACAGAGCTATAAATAAAGAGGAGGTCGGCAGAAAAACAAGAAGTGATACACCATTTTTATATTTGAAAAAGAGGAAGAGCTCCCAAGTATAGAGAGAAAATTGAGAAATTGTTCTGCAGCAATATTTAAGCACTTCTTCTTCTCCTGCTTCTGAAGTCATTCTGCTGCAAGTTCTGATAGCTCTCACAAAGAGAGAAAGGCTACAAATCTTCTTCTCTCTATAGAAGAAAGATTTAATTCACTTCTTGTGCTTCCAATCTTCTTGCTAGGAAGAAGATTCTTTTTTATTCATTTCTTCTTCTTCTTCATTCTTCTTATTTAAACATTGTAAAAGAGTTTTTAGAATCTCTCTCCAAAAAATTCAGTGTACTGGTTCTAAGAGTCTCCTTGTCAAAAGACTCAGGTGGTTCTAAGAGTCTCCTTGTCAAAAGACTCAGGGTGGTTCTAAGAGTCTCCTTATCAAAAGACTCAGTACAAGATAGTGAATTCCTACCAATGGGGTAGAAGAGTGGACTACCCAAAGTTTGGGGAACCACTATATTTTCTTGTGTTGTGCTGTGATTTCTTTTCTTGCATTTACTTTATTTGTTTAATTCTTCTTAGTGTGTGGGAAGCTCTAATCTGTGATCATACACATATATATATTAACTTTGCACAAAATAATTTTTAATTCTCTATTCACCCCCTCTAGAGAATTCTCGTGAGGTAAACTGTGCACTTTCAATTGGTATCAAAGCGAGGTTGATCTAAAAAGGATTAACTCCTTGATCAAAAAGATCCTACCTCTTGTATATATATATATTTTTCTACAAAATTATTTTCATGGCACAAATCAAAGATTATGCTTCCACCAGACCACCAATTTGCAACCTTGAAAAGTTTGCACTTTGGAAAACAAGAATTAGAATCTATTTAAACTCTATTGATGATGAATTATTTAATGTTGTCATGACAGGTCCCCCCAAGCCATTCAAAAAGGATTCAAGTGGAAAAGCTACTGAAACACCTGCTCCAAAGGCTGAATGGACAGAAGAGGAAAAGAAAGTCCAAGCATATGATGCCAAGGCTATGAATATCCTAGTTTCAACTCTCTCAGATGAAATCTTCCAAAAGATTGCTGAGTGTGAGTCAGCTAAGGAAGTATGGGAAGCTCTCACCAAAATGGTTGAGGGAAGTGCTGATGAGAAAAAGGACAGAAAGGCACTACTCATCTCCCAATATGAAAACTTCCAAAAGAAAGAGAGTGAAAGTGTTGCTGACATGTATTCAAGATTCAGCCTCATAGTCAATGAATTGAGAACACTTGAGAAGGACATATCTCTTACTGAGATAAATGACAAATTGCTGACTTGCTTCCCTAGCTCTTGGGATTCAAGAATCTGGCAAATCAAAGACTCCAGAAGCCAAAAAGAAATCTCAACAGATGTCCTATTGGGTAAATTAAAATCCTATGAACAACTGTTGAAAACAAGGGCTGAGAAAGAAGAAAAAGAAAAGACTTCTCCACTCTCAAAAGAAAAGAGTATTGCTTTGAAGGCTGTTGAAGGAGTACCCTCTACAAGTGATGAGGAGTTGATCAGTCTACTGACCAGAAGGTTCAAGAAGTGGATCAAAACAGAAGGATCCAAAGGAAGAGATTCAAAAACCAGGTATAATAAAACACCTACTAAAGAAATTATATGCTACTCTTGCAGGAAACCTGGACACATTGCATCTGATTGTCCTAAAGAGGTCAACAATAAGAAGGATCTAAAAAGAACAGATCTAAAGAAGAAGAAGAAGAAAGAAAAAGGATTCATTGCTCAATCTTGGAGTGATTCAGAATCTGAAGAAAGTACCTCATCAGATGATGATCAACAAGAGGTCAAGCAAGAGGAAACCTGTCTGATGGCCACTGAGAAGCCTGATGATACATCTATGATGTATCACATCTCCAGGATGGTGTGGTACTTGGACAGTGGATGCTCCATGCACATAACAGGATGCAAAAACCTATTAATCAACTTTGAGGATAGACTTGGACCATCAGTAACCTTTGGAGATTCTAGCTGTGGCCAAACCAAGGGCTTTGGAGATTTCAAAGAAGGGAAAGTCACCTTCAAGAATGTGGCAGTAGTCAAAGGACTAAAGCACAATCTGATAAGTATAAGTCAGATATGTGAAAATGGTAGGTATGAGGTAAAATTCACCACACTATTCTGCCATATTATTGATATCAAGACTGGCGCTACAGTACTAAATGGAACTAGAAAAGGAAAAGTATATGTAGTGGACTTTAGCTCTTCACCCACAGAAGTTTGCTTATTCAACAATATCATAGATAAAAATGAACTATGGCATAGGAGACTAGGTCATCTAAACTACAAAACCATTAGTAAACTAGCAAAGAATAACCTAGTCAGAGGTTTACCAAAGGGTAAGTACTCTAAGGATTCTCCATGCAGACCTTGCCAACTGGGAAAACAGACCAAATCATCTTTCAAACCCATTGGTAAGGATGACTCTCCCAGGGCCCTATACTTACTACACATGGATCTCTTTGGTCCCATATCCACTCAGAGCTTAGGTGGAAAATCCTATACCTTGGTTATTGTTGATGATTATTCTAGGTTTAGCTGGATATTCTTTCTAAGGGTTAAATCTGAAACCCATAAAATTCTCTCAAAATTCATAAAACAAATTCAATCTGAGTTCAACTCCAATGTTTCAATTATAAGAAGTGATCATGGGACTGAATTTGAAAATCAGATGATTTGTAGTTTCTGTGAGGAAAAAGGTATTAAACAAAGCTTCTCAGCACCTAGATCTCCTCAACAAAATGGAGTTGCTGAGAGGAAGAATAGAACCTTAATAGAATCAGGTAGGACCCTGCTTGCAGAATCAGGATTACCAAAACCTTTTGGGCTGAAGCAGTCAACACTGCAAACTATGTTCTAAATAGAAGCCTCATACACAAAACTAAATCAAAGACTCCATATGAGCTCCTGAAAAATAAAACACCCACTGTTAAATATTTTAAAATTTTTGGATGTGCTTGCTTTATTCTAAACAATGGGAAAGATCATCTTGCCAAATTTGACAAGAAGTCTGATGATGGAATATTTCTGGGATACTCATCATCTAGTAAAGCCTATAGGTGCTACAATAGAAGAACTCTTAAAATTGAAGAATCTATGCACATTGTATTTGATGAAACTAACATGCTACTTAAGGGGGAGGAGACTCCCACCAGTTCCTTTCGACAGGAAAACAACAGCATACAAACCCAGCTTGAGCAACTAGCTCTAGAGAACACAGAAAATGGAAAGGAAAATCAGTTTGAGGAACCAAGTGAGGAGTCTGAACAAGAAACCTCAGAAAAGAGCATTCCAGACCTATTTCCACAAGAGAACATGGTTCAGGAAGAACAATTGAACAATGATCTCATTGAGAATGAAGAAGAAGAAGAACTGACAAGTTCAAGCAGAACAGGTATCAATTTGAAGGATCATCCACAAACTCAAGTAATTGGAGACCCCAATACAGGAGTAAGAACAAGACACCAGGTCTCCACTGGGATGGTGCTCCAATGCTTCCTATCACAAGTTGAACCAAAGAAGTTTGAGGAAGCAAATTGTGATCCTCACTGGATTATGGCCATACAAGAAGAACTAGGCCAATTTGAGAGAAACAAAGTATGGAACCTAGTTGAAAGACCAAGAAACTACCCTGTAATTGGTACAAAATGGGTATACAGGAACAAACTAGATTCCACTGGAGTAATTGTGAGGAACAAGGCAAGACTTGTAGCACAAGGATATAGACAAGAAGAAGGGATAGACTACAACTAGACCTTTGCTCCAGTAGCCAGATTAGAGGCAATCAGGCTCTTTCTTGCCTATGCATCCTTCATGAAGATGAAAGTCTACCAAATGGATGTCAAGAGTGCTTTTCTAAATGGAGATCTGCAAGAAGAGGTATATGTGGAGCAACCACCAGGTTTTGTTAATCCCTCTTCTCCTAACTTTGTTTATAAACTTAACAAAGCATTATATGGTCTTAAGCAAGCACCTAGAGCTTGGTATGAAACTCTCTCAAATTTTCTTCTAGAAAATTCCTTTGAAAGAGGAAAAGTAGACAAGACACTCTTTACTAGAACCCATAAAAACCAACTCCTCCTTGTTCAAATATATGTAGATGACATTATCTTTAGCTCAACTCATCCTAAACTGTGTACAAGATTTGCTAATCTAATGCAATCTAAATTTGAAATGAGTAGTATGAGAGAACTCTCATACTTCCTAGGGCTACAAGTAAAACAAAGTAGTGAAGGAATCTTTATCTAACAATCAAAATATACTAAAGAGCTAATCAAAAAGTTTGGTATGGAATCAGCATCTACCATGAAAACACCCATGGCAACCAATGCCATTATAGAGAAAGATGATAAAGGAAAATCAGTAGATCAAAAGACTTATAGGGCCATCATAGGATCCCTTCTATATCTTACAGCTAGCAGACCTGATATTATGTTTGCCACTTGCATATGTGCTAGATTTCAGGTTGACCCAAAGGAATCCCATCTCACCTCTGTAAAAAGGATTCTTAGATACCTAAAGGGAACCCCTGATCTAGGGCTATGGTACTCAGCAGAAACCAACTTTGAATTAATAGGTTTCTCAGATGCAGATTATGCTGGATGTAGGGTTGATAGAAGAAGCACATCTGGTACCTGCATATTCCTAGGTGACAGATTGATCTCATGGTTTAGTAAGAAACAAACCTCAGTCTCAACCTCAATAGCTGAAGCTGAATATATAGCTGCTGGGAGCTGTTGTTCACAAATCCTGTGGATGCAAAATCAACTTCTTGACTACAAATTGGAAATACATAACTCTAAGATCTATTGTGATAGCTCTAGTGCTATATCCATAGCTTCCAACCCAGTCCTTCATAGTAGGACCAAACATATAGAGATCAGACATCACTTTCTTAGAGACAATGTTGAGAAGGGTAAAAATAACCTTAGAATATATTCCCACAGACATTCAAAGAGCAGACATCTTCACAAAACCTTTAGATGAAACTAAGCATAACTATTTCATAAACACCTTAGGAATGCTTGATGGAAGCCTGTAAACCCCATTGTTAGGGAACTCTAATGAAATCAGACATTCTAAGAAAATTTCTTGAAGATACGTCGAATACATGTCGACGCTCCGTCGAGACAAACTCGACGCTGACATCGATTTCCATCAGACAATGCTACGTCGATCCTTTATCGACGTACCGTCGAATTCATATCGACACAAGACTATGATCACGTCGATAAAACACCAGGCCGGCAAATCTCCACGCAAACGTCGACATCCATTCGACGCAACGTCGACTTCCAGTTAAAATTAGAATCAAATCTTTACTTCCTTTTTTTTTGACGATTGGATTACCTTGATTTCTGCTTCCTTTCTCGACGTTTCATCTTCTTTACATAAGGCTTCTTATTTCATAACATATAGCTTTCTAAACCCGCCAAAACTTTGTCTTCTACCTCTCTCTCTTTCTGCATCAATGGCGCCTGCTCCTGTTCAAACTGCCCTTCTCAAAGCGATGAACGATGCTCTGGAAAATCTTCTCACCGACTTCCAGACACGTCTAACCAACTTCTCAAATGAATGTGCAAATATGATCACCACTTGTGAAGCCAAATTGGCCACCCTATCTGCCTCTCTTCCTGAGCTTCATGCTCTTCTTCAAGAAGACCCTCTGTCGCCACAAAGGTTTACATCCTTCCTGAAAGATATAAACCAGGGGGAGAGTTGCACCAGAAACTCCTCTTGCCAGGTCTTTGATCTCACTAAAAGCTCAGGTTTTACTCCTCTCTCTCCAACCTCTAAGTATTCTCTCTAATTATTACTCCAATTCCATTATAGGCTCCACTCCTCTCAAATCACTCTGACTACACCTTCATCAAACATTTTGGTGAATCCTCCTCTTACAACACTGAAGGGGAGCATGCTGTGGATTCAGAATTCAGAATTGATAATCCATACAACCAGGGGGAGATTCCTGTAGTAAAGAACTCAGAAATCCAGGGGGAGGAAGAAGCAGTCACCTCTGATGATTGGAATGGACAGATATGGATTGATGCACACTTATGTGAGGAAGAACTTCAACATCACTCCTCTGGCTTCTCTGCCAGTTACATCAAGTTGAAGAAACCTCTACTTGAGGACATCCCTGCAAAAGAATCTGGAGGAGACAATCATCCCTCAACAGAGAACATTCTTCCTGAAGTCATTCTGCCTTCTATTGCAGAACAGACTTCTCTTCCTGATATTGTTCCCCCTCCTCTTCAACTCACTTCTCTCCTCCTCCATCACTTCTTCCTCCATCATCACTTCCTCACCTTTCACACCATGAATCATCTGCATCCACTGAGGCTCTCCTCACTTAGTGCATCAAATCAGCAGCTGAAAAATTCCAAGTGATGCTGGATGAGCATTGCTCTCAAATTCATTCCTCCATCCTTCACATGCACACCCAAATAGATGGGGTCAGTGCCTCTGTGCAAGGCCTAAAGACCTCTCTCTCTTCCTCTAGAGTGACAAGGTCTTTCTTAACCTCCCTGGCCAAGAAAGTCAAGAAGGGGGAGAATCTAGATGAAGAGTAGCTCTCCAATCCTAAATCTCTCTCTCACAAGTCCCCTCCTCCAAAATCTGACAAAATCCTTGGGAATGAGACAGTACCTGAGCTACATAATGATGAACAAACAATAGAGGTACTCAACATAGCAAGAGATGCTGCAAATCAAATGGCACTACTACAAGGGAAGGGAAGCAGAGCAGAAAGTGAGGCTGCAAAGGAAGATGGTGAGAAAGATAAAGAAACTGAACTTCAGGGGGAGCTGGAAGCTGTGTTAGCTGAAGAAGGAGCTAAGGATACTATAATAAATGAAGCTAAGACTCAGGGGGAGCAAATGGCTGAGACCCAGGGGGAGCTAGGAGAACTTCCTACAAATGAGAAAGAGAAACTCTCCTCTCCTAAAACAGTAGTATTCAAGAGAAAGAGAAAGACCCCTCCTACCCCTCCTGAGTAATATTTGAAAACAATGCTGATATATTTTTGAGTACTAATTGGAGTGAACATGACATCTGTTTATATGATTCTGGAACATTTGATCTCTTCTTCTAAATTTCACTTTTTGATTATTTGATATATTTCTTTTCTATACAAATGCTGTGCTGGATTGATTTTATGCTAATACAATTTCTCTCTAAGTAGGGTTAAGGCAAATATGGGGAGATTGTTGGGGAAATGATTTCTCTTAACCCCTAGAAATAAGTTGAATATGAATTCTAAGAAAGAACAACAAGGTTAAGTAAATATGCGTCGAATAGTATTCGACACAACGTCGAAATGTAGTCGACGTTTCCTTCAGATTGAGTCGAAGTAACTCTAGAAAGATTTCGACGTATGTGTTGTCGACGCTACTCTGATTTCTAGTCGACGCATCTAATGAAGTCGACGCACCTTAGTCGACGCACCTTCCTTATTTTCCTCTCGACGTCCAGCCAGGATGAATTCGACGCTTACGTCGAATGGTAATCGACGCACGTCGATTTATGTGACAGATTTATATATGCGCCATATCTCTTTCCTTCTTTTAGTAGATCTGATTTGTATGGAATAAATGTCAATATTTTATAGCCGTTCTGAATCATTCTTTCCTTATATCTGATTCCTGGCTAATTTGATTAAACTTATTTGGACATTATTTGAAATCAGAATTAGTTCTTTCCTTCTACAGAAATAAATATTATAGAAACTTTTTCATCTTTCTATTTCTCTGACTGATAATTGATTATCCTCCTATAGTATTATTTTGAATTAATAGAGCTATAAATAAAGAGGAGGTCGGTAGAAAAACAAGAAGTGATACACCATTTTTATATTTGAAAAAGAGGAAGAGCTCCCAAGTATAGAGAGAAAATTGAGAAATTGTTCTGCAGCAATATTCAAGCACTTCTTCTTCTCCTGCTTCTGAAGTCATTCTGCTGCTAGTTCTGATAGCTCTCACAAAGAGAGAAAGGCTACAAATCTTCTTCTCTCTATAGAAGAAAGATTTAATTCACTTCTTGTACTTCCAATCTTCTTGCTAGGAAGAAGATTCTTTTTTATTCATTTCTTCTTCTTCTTCATTCTTCTTATTTAAACATTGTAAAAGAGTTTTTAGAATCTCTCTCCAAAAAATTCAGTGTACTGGTTCTAAGAGTCTCCTTGTCAAAAGACTCAGGTGGTTCTAAGAGTCTCCTTGTCAAAAGACTCAGGGTGGTTCTAAGAGTCTCCTTATCAAAAGACTCAGTACAAGATAGTGAATTCCTACCAATGGGGTAGAAGAGTGGACTACCCAAAGTTTGGGGAACCACTATATTTTCTTGTGTTGTGCTGTGATTTCTTTTCTTGCATTTACTTTATTTGTTTAATTCTTGTTGGTGTGTGGGAAGCTCTAATCTGTGATCATACACACACACATATATATATATATATATATATATATATATATATATATATATATTAACTTTGCACAAAATAATTTTTAATTCTCTATTCACCCCCCCTCTAGAGAATTCTAGTGAGGTAAACTGTGCACTTTCACCGTCAGATCTGACAGAATTTATAATCGCAGACCCTAGTTTGATATATAATTAAACATTGAAATGATGTCACACATTTTGCCCAATTTTATAAGCTTATTTTGAGGCCCTTAGAGGCCATATTATGAAAAATGTCCAGAGATAAGTGTTGTAGATCTGGAGGTCTACTTTCATTTGGAAGTTGAATCAGACCATTTGGATCACTATAGGACTCACATCTCTCATTTTAGTGAGGCTGGTCAAAGTAAAAACCATAAATTATTTGGTGTAAATATTTTAAAATATAAGTCAGATGGACTTGAGATTTTGGCCATGCATGCATGTGACATATATCTAGCTTGCACCCAAAAATCAGATTTTTAGGTGTTGATTGTTTTAAGGTTTTAGCTAAAATATAAAAAATCAAATAAGTGACATTTTTGGATGTATATAACTCTAATTGACCTCAAATTTGGGTTTCATACCCATCTAGTCAATATTAGTCTATGGTCAAAATTTGAGACCAAATGGATCTGAGCATGTAGGGTAAATTCCCTTTGCATGTCTCTACCTAAAAGGGAAATTGGGGTGCTAATAGTCATTTTTGGTTTAATGAAGTATTAGATGGGATTGAGCGTGAAAATCACCTTGCATGTCACTAAAGCCCTGGCCATGCAAGTGGGGTGACATAGCCATCCAAACCCTAGAGTTTGGAGGCCTTTGGAGCTAGATACATTAGGTTTATCTAATTAATTTTAAATTGTCACACTTGTAAATTAATGAATTTTTTGAGGTTAAATGAACTAGGAAAAATATGAAACTTAGGTCTTGGTATTTTTAGGTCAACACTATGCTCTACTGATTTTTTTTAAAATTTATTGAGGTCATAATATAGTACTTGATGTATAACTCCTTATTTGCACACCTTGAGTATTAATTGGATATTATGATTATAATTTCCCTAGAATATTATGAAACTTAAGACTTGGTATTCTTAGGTCAATACTATGCTCTACTGATTTTTCCAGAATTTATTGAGGTCATAATATAGTACTTGATGTATAACTCCTTATTTGTACCCCACTCATGTTAAATAGAAATTATGATTAAATCTCCTATAGAAAATTATGAAATTTAAGATTTGAGGTTTTTAGATCGTTACTCATTGTGAACCTATGGTAAGAACTTGGAACTCAATAGGACATGATAGGGCCAAGGTTGCGTCTTAAGAGTCAAACCTAGTTCAATCCCACCTTGGTCTGCGAACAGTGGAAACTAAAAACATAGATTCGGACCCCTTCCTTATGGTCACCAACCCTAGAGTTATTAACTCTAATAAGAGATTTGCAGATGCCCAATTAGGTTGAAGGATTAATCACCAAAGGCAGTCAACGTAAGTGAAGACGGCGGTGTGTTTAGTAAAACTATCAATTCAGGAATTTGACAAGGGCCTATTAGGGAAGGTGAAGAATGACTTAGTAGGAAGTGCAAGTTGTGATTGAGAGATAACACAAGGAATTAGTCGGTCACTAAGAATGACATGGTTTGGTGTTCGATCGAACACCGACACAGGTCCGTCCGAGTCAATGGTAATCCACCATAGGATTTTAGAGCAATTGGAGAGAAAATGGGCATATAAGAATGGGTAGAAACTAATAAGAGTAAATATCCTAGAAAGGGGAACCTGGGCTTCAGTCACCATCGCATTCCCTAGTACCGCTGCGAGCCCTTCACCGGGTAATCCACGGGAAGTCCAGGATTCACCCCAAGCCTTTGAGATCAACTAATAATAGACAAGAGTAGTAAAGTAGGAGAACTGGAAATATAATCTCCCTCCCAAATTTGGGAGGGAAAGGAATAAGGACTGGGATTGTCCTGCGAGCGGTAGGCTCAGGATATAATTAAGAAATGAGATAGTCCTGCGAGCGGTAGGCTCGGGATATAAGAAAGGACTAGTTAGTCCTGCGAGCAGTTGGCTCAGGATATAAGAAAGGACTGAGTTAGTCCTGCGAGCGGTAGGCTCGGGATATAAGAAAGGGGATGTGTTAGTCCTGCGAGCGGTAGGCTCGTGATATAAGAAAGGGCTGGGTTAGTCCTGCGTGCGTTAGGCTCACTATATATTGCTCTGGGTTAGTTATGCGAGCGTTAGGCTCACTATATATTTCTCTGGGTTAGTCCTGCGAGCGTTAGGCTCACTATATATTGCTTTGGGTTAGGTCCTGCAAGTAATAGGCTAGGCATTTTTAATTAAAGGTGGTGCTTACCAGATAGTATGCGGATACCCTGGTGTGTTCTTCAGGGGCGTACAAAAGGTCTAGGCCGGGAGGTGTCATACTAGCCTAGGAGTGGAGGGCTCGATCCACTGCCCTAGTTTGCCTTAACGGGGTGTACCTGAGCAGAGACTCGAAAAATGGGATAGAGGTGGTGCTTACCAGATAGTACATGGATACCTTGCGTGTTCTTAGGGGCGTACGTAAGGTCTAGGTTGGGTGGTGCTACACAAGCCTAGAAGTGGACAGCCCAATCCACTGCCCAGTTTGCCTCAGCTGGGTACCTGAGTTGACACACTCGAATAGAGGGAACTACAAAAAAAGTATGTACGTACAGAGTCATGTGCGTGAGTTGCACAATTGCATTGCATATCATAGCATAACATCCTTGCATAAAACAGAGATCTCATCGTATAAATTTGTATGGGCTCTTTTATACGATGAGTTGTCTTCTTGCCAGATCCCTTAGCTTATGTGTTTTGTGTGTACACGTACAAGTTACGGTTATTTTTATAGCTGCTCTTATTTACTTTTATCTACTCTCTTACTTATACTGTCATTTACTTATTGCTGCCTCACTTACTCTGCTAGCATAGAATTGTTATCATTAATTGCTTAGTGTTTATATACCCTGATAGTCTAGCTACTTGTCACCTGCTTGATTCATTACCTCTTGATGTCCTCCGATTCCTCCTCCCGCACGGTGCCTAGGAGTCGCGGGTGGAGGCGGAGAGGAATATGCTGAGTCTTATAGAATGACGGTCGGTGGACCTCATTTTTAGGGATGGTGTGTCAGAATAGCAGGACCCCATTCCGGGGACAGGTCAGGAGGAAGAGATGAAACAGAGCAACCACTACCCGTTGTTGCAGTAGCAGCTACAGACACGTGTGACTAAAAGAAGGAGTTGAAAGTGTGTGTAAGTGTTTGGGGCTTACTCCCCGGTATACCCCCATCACTTCCTAAGTGATATTAACACCCCTCACACAAACAAATAGGACAATCTTAAGTGGATTTGGTGCTTGTGATTGTACTATCGGATTAGTATGAGACCCATAAGGTTTAACCTATGTGCTTAGAATCTAATACTCCACACTTCCACCCTCGGAAAACCATCACAAAGAAAGGATGTCAAATGTGGAATGAGAATTCCAACTTAGAGAAGACCACTTAATATGCACACGATCCTTGGAAAAGTTACGATAAATGGCATTTTGAGGGCGGAGAACATTACCATATACACAATCTCAAGGACTGTATACCATAAGGATTATGTACATACGTGAATGTCCAAATTTTCGGATATAAGAAACTCAACACAAGATTTACGGGAGGCTAATCTTATTTCTTTGTTTATTGGATCGCTATAATATTAACTTGGGTTATTTTAGAATCACAAAAGTCTCTGCAATACAACTCCCCGGGCACCTATTTTGGTGCAGGGTATATAAAGTGAACCCTAGACCTAAGGCTTAATGAAGACTAATCCACTCAAATCTTTTATGGATGGTGAGTCTCAGAAAGAAAGATCCCTGGACAAATTTGAGGCTATCTGGACCCCTACTTATTGGTGGGTCCCGCATGCAAGACCAAGGTAGCTTAGGATAATACCCATGTTGTTACACACATAGAGTTTTATTGATAATATTATTTCCCTGGTCAATTCTCTGAAATTTGAAACATGTACTTATTATCAAGAGATCTTTCATCTTTGAAGGAATCAAAGACTTTGAGGATTGAGTCCCGTAGGAAATTGGAGTTTGTGAACTCTTGTTACATTAAGCAATATTGAGAATTCCAGGGTCAAGTTTCCCTAGATCAGTATAAAAATCTGGAATATTATAAGAATGAGTAAATAGACCCGTGGTCTCCATTAAACTTCTGAAAATTTTATTATACTTATCTATTGATAGGTTATCATACTTCCTTCACGAAATGGGTTTTGCACCCTTAACCACATAATTAATCTTCTTGAATTATTTTAAGGAGGAAAACTATGAATTTCTGCTGAGCATTGTCTTGGATCATGATTAGTCTCTGAAAATTCTGTTAAACCTATTGGCCCATGATAACTGATACTTGGTGTACAAATTGGGGACCCCATCATTATGAAAGAAATAAGAATGAGGCAAAAAACAAATATGACATTATGAAGAGTTGGAATCTGTAAATTATCATATACAAGACTTGGAGAATGATTTAGAGATCAATTCACGACATATTTACGATAGTCGATTCATAAGTGATAGGTCTCGTGCAATAGTTGAGCTTGTTTGCGTTTAAGAAAAATGAGAACTATAGATTTGACCATCAATAACACGTGGATATGAGATGAAAATCAGGAATGAGGTTTCAGGATAATAATATGAATTTTGTTAGCCTTGGAATTGATGATCCACATGAAATCAAGTACTAGAACTAAGCATTGACTACTACTAGAGCATCCCTTGGTTTAGTAAATGATCGTGGATTACAATTATTAATTGTCATTTTAGAGTCTAGAAGCATGACTAAGCATTGACATAAAATATTAAAGGAATGACGATGTCATAAAAATTAGGAGGGACCAGTATTGCCCAAGCCATAAGCATATCATGATCCTGGAAGATAAGTCTAAATTCTAATTGCAAACACCTAACAAATAAGAGTACTGACACCACGTGTACAATGATTGTGAAACATAGGAGAGTTAGATCCAAAGTGTTAGTAAGGATATAGTATTGATGATATTGACAGTGAACATGACGATATACTCTCCGGATCGAGAATTGTATACTTACGAAGACATCATACTATAGATTATAGGGCTCGATTGAGTTACACACCCGCCTTGTAAAGGTGTAAATTCACTTCAATCTATGTCTTAGCCTACAAAAATACTAGACCTCCTTAGCCTACTGCCATTAAAGGACAGGGAGAGAGAGAAAGAGAGGAAGAGAGAAAAAACAAAAAGAGGAGAGAGAGGGTGTGAGGGCGGTAGAGATAGAGAGAGAGGGAGTTATATTATATATTCTTATATAATATAATAATTTATGTTGGGCGGCGACATTTAAGAAGGTGGAGAGAGGGGGAAGAGAGAGAAGAGGAGAGGCAAGATTGTGGGAATGAGGAAGAGAGCGGGGAGAGAGAGGAAAAATAGAGGAGAGAGAGGGGAACTTTGGTGAGTAGGAGAGAGGGGGAAGAGAGAGAAGAGGAAGGGGAGAGAGGGAGGGATAGAAAGAGAGAGAGAGTAAGATAAATTAAAATTTTTAGGTTAAAACATTTTTTCTTACAAAAATAAAATTGTAATATTAATTTATATTTTTTTGCGGTCATTTTGAGTACTCATATGTATATATTGTGGGCGCAGCCCGCCTGGATGTGGGCGAAGCCCGCCCGAGAGCATCGAGCACGGGCGTAGCCCGTGCGAAGATTTTCGGTTAAAACATTTTTTTCTTACAAAAATAAAATTGTAATATTAATTTATATTTTTTGCGGTCATTTTGAGTACTCATACGCAGCCCGCCTGGATGCGGGCGAAGCCCGCCCGAGAGTATCGAGCACGGGCGTAGCCCGTGCGAAGATGCTCGTAGATATATATATATATATTATATAAAGGAATACATTTAGGACTTTGATGCTGAATTATGACCAAGGATTCATTTAAAATCCCCCGTTCAACGAGATCCAACCGCGGCCGTACGATCAAAATAACCCAAAATGTTTTCCTTAAAACCACGCAACCCTGCCGCTCGCTCCTAAACCGATCAACTTCCTCGCAACCTACCCTCTGTAAGACCCCAAAATACATGTGCATGCAAAAATACCAAAAATGAACAAGAGTTGAAGTCAGGGAGCTAGCGCCAGGCGCTAGCGCTAGCGCCGGCGATAGCGTCTCTTAGCGGTACCGACTCAGGCTAGCTCCAGGCGCTAGCCACTAGCGCCAGCGGTAGCGATAAATCTTAAATACCCTCAACTCCGTTGTTTCAGCTCATTTTTCTCTGAAATCCTTTGAAGAGCTGAGGGCAAAGGGCTGGGAGCAAGGAGGGAGATCCATAGGCGTTGAGTTTTCGTCGTGCTAGGAGGGATTTGTGAAGCATCGGCTGCGTGCGTGTTCCATCGCGGATTCCAGCCATTCCCCTCTCAATTCTATGGCACCGAAACGGCCTACAAGGGTAACGAATCTCCTGCCTAATCCTTGGACATGTACGTCCTTGATTTGCATACGTTTTGGAAGACTTCTACTAATTAGTAGATCGGACCTTCCGGTGGGATGAAGTTATTTCCCCCACAAATTGCATATAGAGTCCGGAACGGTAGTACGGGCATAGGCATGCTGTGTGAAGCCCATCTGGACAAGTCGAGCCGGATTGGTGATGTTTTATTGCGTGTAGCGTGCCGGAGAAAATCCGTGTACATGTTGTGATTCGGGTCTCGTGACTGTTGTTGTATAGAAAATAGGACCTGGAGGTGTTTCCCAGGCTGTACCCGAAATTTGGTGGCAGAACTGAGTTCTGTCACTAGCGCCGGGCGCTAGCGTTAGCGCCGGCGGTAGCTCCAGGTGAGCTACCAGTGTTTATGTCTGGAGGTGTATTCCCAGAGGTAGCAGGGTTGAATTGTAACACCTCCCCTGTAATGACCATATAATATGGGTCCGGCCGGGACCCCACAGCATATAACCGCCACAGCTTTAGTATTAAAAGATGATATTAACTACCCAATCTCAAAACTCAGACAACACAGCGGAAACAAACTAAAACCACAGAGATTGTCCACACTACATAGGAGTCCAACTGGCCTTAAGGCCATACAAAACCATAGTCCAAATCACCAAACATTCAACACAAAAGGACGTCCTAACAAAAGGGGACAGATAATAGTTTTACCTAAACTACCTCGGCATGCAAGCCGGTTACAATAAAATGTAATAATAGAAGTGCATGAAGACAAGGTAAACACTTCTTGAGGCTTAGGCCTTTTTGGCCGGCGCGCTGGGTCCAGCCTGCGATTCTTGCCCTGCAACCAAATCACAAAGAGCAGTAAACGAGGGTCAGCTATGGCTGACCACAAACGGTGTAACAACATCCCTCCTCCCGGCCGTCCTAGCGGACCCCGGGGAACTACTTCACCCTGCAAGTCAGCACTTCGTATGCAAATGTACATAAAGGAACAACATAAAAACAGGTATGAGTGTCACATACAACATCCACGTTTCTATGTTGAGCAGATAATAAAAAGGGGCCTACCAATGCAAAATGAATGCAAACCCGGGTTTCACCCAAGGCACCCTAAAGCGTATGAATCTAGTACATCATCATACATCGTCCATACCATCCAAACCAAAGGGTATTCGTCACTACCCCAACGGGCACCACCGGGCCCATGGACAAGAAACTCCACATGTTCTTGCCACCACAAACATCAACCACAGGGTATTCATCACTACCCCAACGGGCACCACCGGGCCCATGGCCAAAAACCTCACATGTTCTTGCCACAATCATAGGGTACTCATCAGTTCCCCCAAAGGGCATCGTAGCCCATGGCCAAGAACTCCACCTGTTCTTGCCACCATCAATCACAACCATTCTCATAAATGTCACTATAATCAATACAGAAGGGGGGATTTGTCTCGTCGGGACACCCTCCACACATGACTTGCAATATCACGGGCTGGCCAGCCGACATCGAGACAATTCCGCGCCTTCACAATACAAACGGGCATCACGGCCATAACTCACGCACAATATTTCCCCGCCCACAAGCCAACATTCGTTCTCATACGAAAATACAAGGGCATCAGAACGACATTTTCGTCGTAATCGGATTTCTAGCAAAATCCCTAAAATGCGCGTCAAACAACATCACCGAATCGGACCAACGGTCGCAAATCCGGCTTCACCCACAATGCCTAATCCGCTAACGGAGCGGATCTCTAGTGCAAATCATGTCGGGGATGGACTCAATCAACCCGATGGTTCCTTTTGAACCAAGGCGACCTGGATCCCTCTCACTCGAAGGGATCCGGTGCCAAAATGCAGAAATTAAAGGGAGGCCATGCACGCATCCTAAAGACCGAGAGGAGAAATGTCGTTACCTTTCGAGATCTTCTCCTAGCCATGAGAAGCTTGCAAACAAATGGTGGAGAAGAAGCGCCTCGACGCCCTTTACGCGTTGCCAGTCTCGGATTGGCGAACGGAGCTCCGAAGCTCCGGCAATGGCGGATTCCCCTTCTTCTTCCTCCTTGCCTCCTCCTCCTTTCTCCAACCTAAGAGAGAGAGAAAGTCTTGGAAATAATGAGGGTGTAACTCCTCTACCAAGCCCTAAAACCCCCCAGCCATCCATCGCAGCCGTTGGATCAAATCCCAACATTTTTGGACGGCCGGATCGTCATCCCCGTCACTTTTCGCGGAGCAGAATAAACAGTGCGCACGAGCAGTGGCGCACGGTCAGTGATCGTGCGCGGCCAACATCCCCTGATCGTGCGCTACACGATCAGCCGACCTTCAACCCTTGCGAATTAACGCACGATCAGGCGCACGACCACTGGTCGTGCGCGAAGGAGGCCAGTGAGCGTGCGCGAAGAACCTGCTATGGAATTTTCAGCCTATTCCGAGCGCGACGCTACCACTCCGCCTACCTCACTGGACTACGATTTTTGGGGTGTTACATGAATTCTGTTACCAGTGTCGGGCAGAACTGAGTTCTGTTGCTAGCGCCGGGCGCTAGCGTTAGCGCCAGCGGTAGCGCCCAGCACACAGATTGTGTGTTTCTGTGCTACCTAAATTCCTGGAGACTGGATGCGTAGCAGGAAAAGCTGTGGAACTTGCAAAACCCAGCTTTAAGAGATGGGTATTGGGTGAAGCTTACTCGTATCGCATATATCGCGATGATTGAGCACGTGCCTAGCTGAACCAAAGCCCCTATAGTGGTGGTGAAGAGGTCGCCCCTCGTTGCACCGGGCTATGGAAGAGTGCCGTAACTTCGTTTACGGGCTAGCTCAATTTGCTTGTCTAAGTTGAAATAGGACTTAGCGTAAGGGCGTAACTCAGGGAGTATGCCAAAGTGTGCCTTGAGAGCACGAAGCAGGTGGCTTGGTTTGCCTTCGTTGGTGTTGTTTGCGGATATATATATGCTGCTGACTCTTACTTGCAGGGAAGGAGCAACGCCACCCCGAGTGTGGGGCGGGGTCGTTATAAATCTTGGTCAGCTAAAGCTGACCGGTTGCTTGTTTTCCCACCAATTGTTGGATTTGCTTATACAGGTCCCGGTGAGTCTAGCGGGAGATAGCGGGCTGAAGCCCCTGCTGCTGTGCTGTGCTGGCCCTTGAAGGCCAAAGCCTTTGTTTACTTTTGTTCATGTGTGGCCGGCCTGCGTGCCGATGTCTGGAAGCCACCTTTTTGATGTAAACAAACTTATGTAAATAACTCTCGTTGTATTTCATTCCTAGTAGTAATGTGGACTTGTTATATACTAGTTTCAAATGAATCTAAACATGCTTCAATTGTGCGACTCTGATGCTGAGATAGTTAT
Organism: Dactylorhiza incarnata; assembly: GCA_033032865.1. Classification (NCBI taxonomy): domain Eukaryota; kingdom Viridiplantae; phylum Streptophyta; class Magnoliopsida; order Asparagales; family Orchidaceae; genus Dactylorhiza; species Dactylorhiza incarnata. The sequence continues at coordinate 4,244,292 of JAWHQI010000067.1, forward strand.
CTTTTGTAACTGTTTAACGCTAATTTTAATATCGCGCTCTTCTGTTCATTTCATATGGCGTGGGGTCCCGGCCGGACCTACTGTTATATGCCATGTGACAGGGAGGGTGTTACAAATTGGTATCAAAGCGGGTCTCGATCCCTTTCCGTCTGAATTGGTGGTCGAATTCTTTTAAGGGGTGGTGAGCACGTGTGTGCGTCGCCTTTAACTCATATAAATAATCAGTAATTGCCCACTTTAGGAATAACATACATGTGTAATTGTAGCAACATAGTGGAATCTGGGTATTCCTTTGTTGATTAATGCTACAATTTGGTTGTTTAATTGTGTTTTGTTACACGATTATAGGTGTTTTGGGGTCCTACGGGAAGGATCCAACCTCGTAACATCATGGAGAGTGCTGAAACAGTTCGTGTGTTCACAAATGCGGTTGTGGCAACTTTACTTGCGCAACCCAAAATACCATTGCAGAACCAGTGTTTACACCTCGAGCAGGGAGAACACGCTGTAGATGATTACTTGAATGCATTCCTCCGACTGGACTGTTTTACGGGGTCAACATGGGGCGATGAGGAGACCAGAGTCCACGAAATACCACTGCAGAACCAATGTTTACACCTCGAGCAGGGAGAACACTCTGTAGATGATTACTTGAATGCATTCCTCCGACTGGACTGTTTTACGGGGTCAACATGGGGCGATGAGGAGACCAGAGTCCACAAGTTTTACAACGGTCTGCGGGGTGACTTACGTCAAGCACTCGCGGGACCGAAGTTACTTAGCTTCCATGCAGTAGTGCGAGCGGCTAGATCTCTGGAAATGAATTTTACATATGAGCAAAGCATGAAAGACCCCATACGTAAGCAGTCTAAGAGGAAGAGGAAGGGTAGGCGGTTGAATCTACCTTCCTCTAACGAGGCAGAAGTTGCCACCACTCGGGTTCCCCTAACGTGCTACACATGTGACAAAAAGGGACACATTGCTCGTGACTGCCGAAGTGGGCCCCCAAAGTCAGTATTCCGAGGCAGGGACTCTACATGTATGATGGGTCCAGCTTATGAGGATAAAGATAAAAGTGTAGCAAATGCGACGGTGAACATCCTGAAGGCTGCAAAGTCTGGGCAACGCAGATGGAGCAAAAGAGCGAGAGCTTCTGGGTCAGCTCAAGCTTAAGTATCAGGAGTGACTGGGCGAGGCCCAATCATTTGTTACAACTGCGGCAAACCGGGACATATAGCTCGTGATTGTCGTAGTGGAGAGAAGGCAGCTGTGGCTTATGCAGCAAAGAAAAGGGAAAGCAACGATATGGTGACAAGTATGTGTTAGTATATAGCTTTTGTTGCTTTTTATACTTCATACCTTGTTGCACTGCTGGTTAACTGATCGTGTACTAGGCTTTGACCTAATCTTTAACTCTCCGACGTGAGCACTATTAGATATGGGTGTCCTTTCTATCGGAGGCCTTCATATAATAGCTTAGACTGCCTATGTCGTTTAGACAGGAACGATTAGATGTGTTTCCGAAAGATCTTCCTGGGGTGCCACCTCAGTGAGAGATTGACTTCACTTTAGAGCTGGTGCCAGGTGCCAAACCTGTTTCACGCTCTCCGTACCAAATTGCGCCAAAGGAGATGGAGGATTTGAAGGTTCAATTACAGGAGTTGTTAGAGCAGGGTTACATACGCCCAAATACATCCCTTTGGGGCGCTCCGGTCCTTTTTGTGAATAAGAAGGACGGAAGCCTGCGTCTATGCATTGACTACCGAGAATTGAACAAGCTGACCGAGAAGAACAAGTATCTGATTCCTCGAATCGATGAATTATTCGATCAGCTAGTTGGGTCAACTGTGTATTCAAAGTTGGATCCCAAGTCCGGCTATTACCAGTTGCGACTTTGGGATTGTGATATCCCCAAAACAGCATTCAGTACCCGCTACGGACACTTCGAGTTTACACTGATGCCGTTTGGATTAATGACTGCGCCATCAGTATTTATGGATCTGATGATTAGGACTTTTCGAGAGTACCTGGATCAGTTTATCATTGTCTTTATTGATGATATCTTGGTGTACTCTCAGTCTGAAGAAGAGCACGCGATTCATTTGCGTGAAGTTTTGGAAACCCTGCGACGTAGTCAACTTTATGCCAAGTTCTCTAAGTGCGAGTTCTGGCTAGCCTCAGTAGCGTTCCTTGGTCATGGTGTTAGTGGCAAGGGTATTGCAGTGGATCCAGCAAAGATTGATGCAATCCAGAAGTGGCCCGTTTTGGCAGTAGCGGAAGTCAGGAGTTTCCTTGGACTTGCCGGCTACTATCGGCGCTTCGTGGAGAATTTTTTGCGGATCGCTCTACCTCTCACCACCTTGACGAGGAAGGATCAGAAGTTTGTATGGTCACCGGAGTGTGCACGGGCTTTTGAAGAATTAAAGAGGCGTCTGACCACAGCACCAATTCTATCTTTGCCACAGGTGCAGAGGGTTATGAAATTTATAGTGATACGTCAGGGAGCGGCTTAGGCTGAGTACTTCTTCAGCACGGTCAAGTGATAGCTTATGGCTCTCGACAGTTAAAAGTGCATGAGCGGAACTACCCGGTCCACGACTTGGAGTTGGCGGCCGTGATCTTCGCTCTAAAGTTGTGGCGGCACTACTTATATGGTGTGAAGGTTGACATCTTTACAGACCATAAGAGCCTTAAGTATCTACTAAATCAGAATGATTCAACATGCGACAACAAAGGTGGATGGAGTTCCTGGGGGACTACACTTTCGAGATACACTATACTCCCGGGAAGGGAAATGTAGTCGCGGATGCTTTGAGCCAGAGGTCTACTGCGCAGGCCAACTGGATTCAGATGTATGATCCACGTCTGATCAGGGACTTGGAAGCCTTGGAGATCTCCCGTGTCGAGAGGAGTTATAGTGTGAATGCGTGCTTAAACTGGACGGAGGTGCAGTATGACCTCGCGGACAGAATACGACAGGCCCTGGAGCTTGATTCAAGCATGCAACGCTATTTAGCAGAGTCTGGGGATGGGACTGCTGCAGAGTTTGTGGTAGACGACGATATGATGTGGAAAGACGGTCGGTTGTGCGTCCCAAATGTGGGTAAGTTGCGGGAGGAATTGATGTACGAAGCGCATTTTACCAAATACTCAATTCACCCAGGGAGCACAAAGATGTACCAAGACATGAAAAAGCTGTTTTGGTGGCCAGGATTGAAGAAATACATCGCCTTGTACGTGGCAAAATGCAAAATGTGCGCACTGGTGAAGGCGGAATGTCAGAAACCTGGAGGTTTCCTGAAGTCGTTACCTATACCGGAATGGAAATTTGATGACATTTCGATGGATTTCGTGCATGGTTTGCCGAGATCACAGAGTGGGAATGATGCCGTATGGGTGATCGTGTATCGCTTGACGTAGGTAGCCCACTTTACTCCAAACCGGAAAGTTAGCAAAATTTTATGTTGATAGCATTGTACGATTGCACGGTGTGCCCCGTAGCATCGTCAGTGACCGAGATGGGCGCTTCACTTCGAAAGATTGGAGACTAATCCACAAGTTGTTAGGTACAAAGCTGAAGTTTAGCACTGCCTTCCACCCTCAGACGGATGGACAGACTGAACGTACGAACAGAACTCTGGAGGATATGCTCCGAATGTGCGCCCTGGACTTCGGTAAAAAGTGGGAAGATCATCTTTTCATGATCGAATTCGCTTACAATAACAGCTATCAGGCAAGTATAAAGATGGCACCCTTCGAAGCCCTCTATGGTAGAGCTTGCCGCACTCCCTTATCTTGGGCGGAGACAGGTGAAACGAAGCTGTTTAAGCGAAAGGAAGTCGAAGAGGCAAATTCGGCTATTCAAACAATCCGGGAGAGATTGTTATTTGCGCAAGATAGGCAGGAGAAATACTACAACGCCAGGCACAGAAACGTCGAGTTCGCCGTGGGCGACTGGGTTTTTCTCTTGATCAAACCTTTCAAGGGTGTGTCCCGGATTCGGCACTTGAAAAAGCTGAGTCCAAGATACCTTGGACCGTTTGAGATACTGGAACGTGTTGGCGAAGCTGCCTATCGGCTCGCTCTTTCGACAGAGTTGAGTGGTCTGCACGATGTGTTCCACATATCGGTATTTAGGAAAGCTGTACCAGAACCTAGCCAAGTGCTTGTAACTAGTCAGGTGCCGGTCGATGATGGGTTGAAGACAAAGGTCATACCTATTAGCATCGAAGACACTGACATCAAACAGCTGCGGAATAAATTGATCAAGATGGTCAAAGTCCGCTGGAACAAATGCGGTCGTGAGGAACTTTCATGGGAGAGCGAACAAACTATGCGTGAGGAGTTCCCCGAACTGTTCCATTGAGGTACAAATCATATTTTATGTCTTTTTGAGTATTTGCACTATTAGAATTTCGGGACGAAATTCTTTTAAGAGGGGGAGAATTGTAAGACCCCAAAATACATGTGCATGCAAAAATACCAAAAATGAACAAGAGTTGAAGTCAGGGAGCTAGCGCCAGGCGCTAGCGCTAGCGCCGGCGGTAGCGTCTCTTAGCGGTACCGACTCAGGCTAGCGCCAGGCGCTAGCCACTAGCGCCTGCGGTAGCGATAAATCTTAAATACCCTCAACTCCGTCGTTTCAGCTCATTTTTCTCTGAAATCCTTTGAAGAGCTGAGGGCAAAGGGCTGGGAGCAAGGAGGGAGATCCATAGGCATTGAGTTTTCGTCGTGCCAGGAGGGATTTGTGAAGCATCGGTTGCGTGCGTGTGCCATCGCTGATTCCAGCCATTCCTCTCTCAATTCTATGGCACTGAAACGGCCTACAAGGGTAACGAATCTCCTCCCTAATCCTTGGACATGTACGTCCTTGATTTGAATACGTTTTGGAAGACTTCTACTAATTAGTAGATCGGATCTTCCGGTGGGATGAAGTTATTTCCCCCACAAATTGCATATAGAGTCCGGAACGGTAGTACGGGCATAGGCATGCTGTGTGAAGTCCATCTGGACAAGTCGAGCCGGATTGGTGATGTTTTATTGCGTGTAGCATGCCAGAGAAAATCCGTGTACATGTTGTGATTCGGGTCTCATGACTGTTGTTGTACAGAAAATAGGACCTGGAGGTATTTCCCAGGCTGTACCCGAAATTTGGTGGCAGAACTGAGTTCTGTCACTAGCGCTGGGCGCTAGAGTTAGCGCCGGCGGTAGCTCCAGGTGAGCTACCAGTGTTGATGTCTGGAGGTGTATTCCCAGAGGTAGCAGGGTTGAATTCTGTTACCAATGCCGGGCATAACTGAGTTCTGTTGCTAGCGCCGGGCGCTAGCGTTAGCGCCAGCGGTAGCGCCCAGCACACAGATTGTGTGTTTCCGTGCTACCTAAATTTCTGGAGACTGGATGCGTAGCAGGAAAAGCTGTGGAACTTGCAAAACCCAGCTTTAAGAGATGGGTATTGGGTGAAGCTTACTCGTATCGCATATATCGCGATGATTGAGCACGGGCCTAGCTGATCCAAACCCCCTATAGTGGTGGTGAAGAGGTCGCCCCTCGTTGCACCGGGCTATGGAAGAGTGCCGTAACTTCGTTTACGGGCTAGCTCAAATTGCTTGTCTAAGTTGAAATAGGACTTAGCGTAAGGGCGTAACTCAGGGAGTATGCCAAAGTGTGCCTTGAGAGCACGAAGCGGGTGGCTTGGTTTGCCTCCGTTGGTGTTGTTTGCGGATATATATATATATATGCTGCTGACTCTTACTTGCAGGGAAGGAGCAACGCCGCCCCGAGTGTGGGGCGGGGTCGTTATAAATCTTGGTCAGCTAAAGCTGACCGGTTGCTTGTTTTCCCACCAATTGGTGGATTTGCTTATACAGGTCCCGGTGAGTCTAGCGGGAGATAGCGGGCTGAAGCCCCTGCTGCTGTGCTGTGCTGGCCCTTGAAGGCCAAAGACTTTGTTTACTTTTGTTCATGTGTGGCCAGCCTGTGTGCCGATGTCTGGAAGCCACCTTTTTGATATAAATAACTCTCGTTGTATTTCATTCCTAGTAGTAATGTGGAATTGTTATATACTGGTTTCAAATGAATCTAAACATGCTTCCGTTATGCGACTCTGATGCTGAGATAGTTATCTTTTGTAACTGCTTAACGCTAATTTTAATATCGCGCTCTTCTGTTCATTTCATATGGCGTGGGGTCCCGACCGGACCTACTGTTATATGCTATGTGATAGGGAGGGTGTTACACCCTCGCCTCTGTAGGCGAGAAGAACGCCGACGCCTGCTTCCCGTACATGGTCGTGCTCAACCCCGGCGGCCGCGGAAGCTCTCCTGACCCCGGTCCATCGTCGCCCCTTCATCACCGGTGCAGCGCTCTCTCCCAACCTGTTACATGCGCCAACACGCGACAGCATCAGGCAATGCCATCAGAGTAAAACATCTCAGCAAACATCAACACGTGGCAGCCATCAAAGAGTGAACCAAAAGTATTTTAAATCAGCAGCGTACAGATGTCAACTATCAATTACATTGGCCCAGATATCAATGGAGTCCTGATCGTAGCTTTTAGTACCGTTATATTGTTTTTTCATTGATAAATAGAGGATCAGTTGTAATTGGATGTTATGCAAAATTTAATAAAGTTTCTTTTACTGTTTCACTTTCGTCTACCCTTGATCTCCTTCTTTCTCTCGTCTTCCCCTGCCGACATCCTCCCTGCCGTTTCGTCTATGCCCGGTTTGGCCTATTTGGGTCAAGTGAGCCCAAAACTCAAATCAAGTGGTTTTAGCCCAATCCCATGGCTCAAGTGGTCAGCTCACATGGAGACCAGACCATAAGCATGCTGAAAATTCGAAATTGGGGAAAAGGAGGCTTTGTCCAAGTGTCAAAAATGGAGGAAGAAGACAATGAAACAAGGAGGAGGAATTGAAGGGATGGGTGCCAATTGGCACCCCCTTTGCATTCCCTAAGCTCTCCTCTGAGCTGGGGGAGTAATTGCCCTCAGTTTGGGGCAGAGGGGAGGGAGTTCCATTGGTTGGGAGGGGCGGCCAAGGAGCTGGCTGAAAATACAATAATGGCTCAAGGCCATATACTCCCCCTCCATTTGATTGCTCCCCCTCACCACCTTCAGCACACTCCAAGGAGACGAGCCCACCCTTCCAGCAATGATTTCGAGCCCAGCCACGCCGTAGTAGCCATGGACGCCAGAAACAATGCTCGGGTCTTCCTCTGCCGCAACACCCACCGCCAAGGCCGCATTCAGGCAACGTTCCTTTCCCCCTTCTCCGGTGCTAGTCCTCTAATCCTTCCCCTTTCAAAATTATCAAGGAAATGGGGACCCACCATTTCAGATTTTTACTGTTCTTGGCCGAAAAAATGCACATGTCGGAGAGCACCTCCGGCCACCTCCGGTAAACGGTCACCGCCAAACGGAAGCCCTATGTCGAGTGAAGGTGGTGGCTTGGGCGTTTGGCCGGAGACGGCCATAGTTGTCCGGAAAATCGCCTACAAAACCACCCAGTCGCGGCGAATCTGAGCCCTTGGCTCATCGGGGAAGACGATCCCTGGTCCGTCAGATCTGACAGAATTTATAATCGGAGACCCTAGTTTGATATATAATTAAACATTGAAATGCTGTCACACATTTTGGCCAATTTTATAAGCTTATTTTGAGGCCCTTAGAGGCCATATTATGAAAAATGTCCAGAGATAAGTATTGTAGATCTGGAGGTCTACTTTCATTTGGAAGTTGAATCAGACCATTTGGATCACTAAAGGACTCACAACACTCATTTTAGTGAGGCTGGTCAAAGTAGAAACCAGAAATTATTTGGTGTATATATTTTAAAATATAAGTCAGATGGACTTGAGATTTTGGCCATGCATGCATGTGACATATACTAGCTTGCACCCAAAAATCAGATTTTTAGGTGTTGATTTTTCTAAGATTTTAGCTAAAATATGAAAAATCAAATAAGTAACATTTTTGGATGTATATAACTCCATCTGACCTCAAATTTGGGTGTCATACCCATCTAGTCAATATTAGTCTATGGTCAAAATTTGAGACCATATGGATCTCAACATGCAGGGTAAATTCCCATTGCATGTCTCTACTTAAAAGGAAAATTGGGGTGCTGATAGACATTTTTGGTTTAATGAAGTTTTAAATGGGATTGAGTGTGAAAATCACCTTGCATGTCACTAAATCCCTGACCATGCAAGTGGGGTGACATAGCCATACAAACCCTAGAGTTTGGAGGCCTTTGGAGGTAGATACATTAGGTTTATCTAATTAATTTTAAATTGTCAAATTAATGAAATTTTTGAGGTTAAATCAACTAGGAAAAATATGAAACTTAGGTCTTGGTATTTTTAGGTCAACACTATGCTCTACTGATTTTTTCCAGAATTTATTGAGGTAATAATATAGTACTTGATGTATAACTCCTTATTTGCACACCTTGAGTATTAATTGGATATTATGATTATAATTTCCCTGGAATATTATGAAACTTAAGACTTGGTATTCTTAGGTCAATACCATGCTCTACTGATTTTTCCAGAATTTATTGAGGTCATAATATAGTACTTGATGTATAACTCCTTATTTGCACACCTTGAGTATTAATTGGATATTATGATTATAATTTCCCTAGTATTTATGAAACTTAGGACATGGTATTCTTAGGTCAATACTATGCTCTACTGATTTTTCCAGAATTTATTGAGGTCATAAAATATAGTACTTAATGTATAACTCCTTATTTGCACCCCACTCATGTTAAATAGAAATTATGATTAAATATCCCTTAGAAAATTATGAAATTTAAGATTTGATTTTTAGATCGTTACTCATTGTGAACCTATGGTAAGAACTTGGAACTCAATAGGACATGATAGGGCCAAGGTTGCGTCTTAAGAGTCAAACCTAGTTCAATCCCACCTTGGTTTGCGAATAGTGGAAACTGAAAATATAGATTCGGACCCCTTCCTTATGGTCACCACCCCTTGAGTTATTAACTCTAAGAGATTTGCAGATGCCCAATTAGGTTGAAGGATTAATCACCAAAGGCAGTCAACGAAAGTGAAGATGGGGGTGTGTTTAGTAAAACTATCAATTCAAGAATTTGACAAGGGCCGATTAGGGAAGGTGAAGAATGACTTAGCAGGAAGTGCAAGTTGTGATTGAGAGATAACACAAGGAATTAGTCGGTCACTAGGAATGACAAGGTTCGGTGTTCAATAGAACACCGACACAGGTCCGTCCGAGTCAATGGTAATCCACCCTAGGATTTTAGAGCAATTGGAGAGCAAATGGGCATTTAAGAATGGGTAGAAACCAGTAAGAGTAAATATCCTGGAAAGGGGACCCTGGGCTTCAGTCACCATCACATTCCCTAGTAGCACTGCGAGCCCTTCACCGGGTAGTCCACGGGAATTCCAGGATTCACCCCAAGCCTCTGAGATCAACTAATAATAGACAAGAGTAGTAAAGTAGGAGAACTGGAAATATAATCTCCCTCCCAAATTTGGGAGGGAAAGGAATAAGGACTGAGATAGTCCTGCGTGCGGTAGGCTAGGGATATAATTAAGGACTGGGATATTCCTGCGAGCGGTAGGCTCGGGATATAAGAAAGGACTGAGTTAGTCATGCGAGCGGTAGGCTTGGGATATAAGAAAGGACTGAGTTAGTCCCGCGAGCGGTAGACTCGGGATATAAGAAAGGGGATGTGTTAGTCCTGCGAGCGGTAGGATCGGGATATAAGAAAGGGGCTGGGTTAGTCCTGCGAGCATTAGGCTCACTATATATTGCTCTGAGTTAGTCCTGCGAGCGTTAGGCTCACTATATATTGCTCTGGGTTAGTCCTGCGAGAGTTAGGCTCACTATATATTGCTTTGGTTAGGTCCTGCTAGTAATAGGCTCACTATATATTGCATTTTTAATTAAAGGTGGTGCTTACCAGATAGTACGCAGATACCCTGGTGTGTTCTTTAGGGGCGTACAAAAGGTCTAGGCCGGGAGGTGTCATACTAGCCTAGGAGTGGAGGGCCCGATCCACTGCCCCTGTTTGCCTCAACGGGGTGTACCTGAGCGGAGACTCGAAAAATGGGATAGAGGTGGTGCTTACCAGATAGTATGCAGATACCCTGCGTGTTCTTAGGGGCGTACGTAAGGTCTAGGTTGGGTGGTGTTACACAAGCCTAGAAGTGGACAGCCCGGTCCATTGCCCAGTTCGCCTCAGCTGGGTACCTGAGTTGACACACTCGAATAGTGGGAACTACAAAAAAAGGTCTGTACGTACAGAGTCGTGTGCGTGAGTTGCACAATTGCATTGCATATCATAACATAGCATCCTTGCATAAAATAGAGACCTCATCGTATAAATTAGTATGGGTGTTGGGAAATTGACAGTCAATGTTCCCTTGATTTGAAAAAGGCCTCACACTCAATACTAAGTACAAGTTGTATTTGATAAACCCTATTTCTATCTCATAAGCATGCAGGGTTAGGACTTAGCAAGGTGCAGGTGTTGTTCAGTTTATTTACTGACAAAACCGCTGAGACAAGCTCTCAGTCTCAGCTGAACCGCTGAGACAAGGCCAGGAGCCGCTGACAAGGTGTCTGGGCCAGTTGAGCTGCAGATAGAAGAAAACCGCTGAGACAGCTGTCTGTCTCAGCGGATCCGCTGGAACGGGATAGAAGAAATCCGCTGAGACGGCTGACCATCTCAGCCCAACCGCTGAGACAGTTCAAACATGATCTGGCGGGTTCTGCTTTTGGCGCAAGCTACAATAATGCATTGTGGGGACAATTACTGTTCCATTGTCAGCCAAGCAGATCTTCTCATTCTCCTCCTGCTCACTGAACAAGCAAGAAGAATCTGAGAGATAAAGTTAGCTCCTTTGCAAGAAGGAGCAAGGTGATCTTCCACCCCTCAACTGAAGAGGAAGATCAAAAATGTAGCTGCCATTATCATCATCAGCTACAAGATAGCACAAGCTGTGCAGAAACTACAGGAGACATCTTTACTGCAGTGTCAGCTGTAGTATGTTCAAATACTCTTTTACTGTAGGACCATTTGGTCTGAGATTGTAGGAACCTTTGGGTTCTGAGTTGTAGGGCTGAAGGCCTGAGTTTGTAGGATCTGTTGATCTGAGTTGTAGGTCTTTATTGACTGAGCTGTAGGAGGTGGATTCTTCTGAGGTAGGGCTTGTTGGCCTGAGTTTGTAGGACCAGCTGTGGTCTGAGTTGTAGGATCAGTGGCTAATCTGAGGTAGGGCTGTTTAGCCTGAGGTAGGGTTTGGAAAAACCTGAGAGATCCTGAGGGATCTGAGTTGTAAGCTCTTGGAGCTGAGATTGGAGGAGTTGGACCTCTCTAACACACTATTAGAAGGGTGAAGGGGGAAAGTGGACTACCCATAGACACATTGTCTTGGGGAACCACTATAGATGCTTGTGTGTTTTCTGGTTTGCTTGATTACTTGCTTAGTATAACTATATCATCTAAGTAAAAATCAAAAGACCTATTCACCCCCTAGGTGATTTAGACTACATCCTTTATAAACTTACAAGTGGTATCAGAGATAGGTTGGTCAAGGAGGACATAACTGTCTGACCAGATCCCATAAAGGAATAGTCACATCACAATCCAATGGCTTCCTCTGAATTGCAGAAGGAAATGAGATCTATTAAGTTGCCCATATGCAACAAAGAAAAGTTTGGCATATGGAAGCAAAGGATCAGACTGTTTATGGAAGCATCTGATCCAAGGATCTTCATTACAGTTGAAGAAGGACCTTTCACTTTTCAAACAGCCTCCACTATAGATCCAACAAGAAGAGTGGGCAAATTATTCAAAGATTTGACCAAGGATGAACTAGAGTTGTTCACCATGGACAAAAGGGCCCAGAACATCGTAGTTAATGCTATTGATGACTCCACTTTTCAAAACTTGGTACACTGCACTTCTGCCAAGAAAATGTGGGATAAATTGGTAGTATATATGGAAGGGACAACTGAAGTAAGGGATGATAGGAAGTCACTCCTTAATCAAGAGTATGAAGCCTTCAGGCAGCAGAACCATGAGAGCATCTCCATGTGCTATGAGAGGTTCTTCAGAATAGTTAATTAGCTGAGAACCTATGAGAGAGCATTCACCAACTATGAGCTGAATGATAAGTTCCTTAGATCTCTAACAAGGGACTGGGACACAAAAATCTGTGCCATCAGGGAAGTGTCCAAGCTTGGTGATACCCCAACTCACACATTCTTTGGAAAACTACTCTCCTATGAGATGCAGTTGTCTGCAAGGAAGGAAGAGGACACCTCTACAAGGGCTCAAGCAAGGCAGAATTCTGTAGCTCTCAAAGCTGACAGCTCTAAGAGAAGCAAGAGCAGGATGGTGTCTCCTCCAAGGAGAAGTGCTGAACCTGAAGTCAGCACTTCAGGAAGCTCTTCCTCTGATGAAGAATTTGCTGCCTTTTCTAGGAAGTTCAAGAAAATGATGAAGAGGAGGCAATGGAAGAACATGCCCTCCTCATCATCACACTACAAGAAGGAAAGCAGGAAATCTGAAAGACATCACCCAAAGGGTGACAGGTATGATTCCAAACATAGTAAACATGTTTCTAATAACATTATTTGCTATAGCTGCAGCAAACCTGGACATGTCATAGCTGACTGTCCAGCCAAAAGAAAGGAGAATGGTGATAAGAAGCATCATCACCAAAAAGATAGGAAGGGTGAAAAATCCCTCCTAGCAAAGAAAGAAAGAAGTTGGAGTGAATTTGATTCTTCAACATCAGATTCTGAAAATGAAGAAGAAGCCTATATTGGGCTATTTGCAGCAGAAGAAGATGAAGACTACCCAGCTACAAAGGTTGGAATCAGGGGCCCTCTATAACACTCAGATAGTGACATAGAGGAGGATGATGAACACAATGTTTAGATAGGTCTTATGACACTCACTGATGAGGAAGACAATCAGAATTGTTCTGACAAAGATCAGGTATTAATTTCCTCCATTTCTCCTTCTGATCATGTTGCATGTCCAGAATTTGAAGCACCTTCATCAATTGGTGGAAGTGGTTCAGAAACTGAGGAAGATGTCAATCAATTGATTGACAAGTATGATATTCTGTTGGAAGCTCTGAAAAAGAGCAAGAAGCTTGCCAAGAGGCAAGCCCAGGAAATTGTTTCCCTTAAGATGACTAAAATTGACTACACTGAACCTACCACCCTGGTGGCTCAGATGAGTAGATAGATTATCCATTTACAGGGATTAACAATTGTGCAATTAAGCACTATTTCCCTGAAGAACAAGGTCATCATGGACCTTGAGGAGAAGCTTTTGAAGGAGAAGAGCCTGGTGGCTCAATTCTCCAAGCCCAAATCTTTCCTTCCTATTATTGACACCTTCTCCTCTCAAACCAATAGGAGAGGACTAGGATTCAATAAAATGAAAGTAGGAGAAGGGAGTGGAGAGAAGAGCAAGGGGAAGGCTAAGCCTCAAACCACCTTTCAAAAGGTGTTACTTCCTTCCAACAGGTATGACCATGAAAGCATTTATGGTCACTAGAAGAATGAGAGTTACTATAGGAAGGAAAATGCTCCTTCACATAGTGGAAGAAAGGGCATGAGATTGAGTGCCTTGAAGGTTCCCCGTGAGGAAATTCAAATGGCCCAACCTGGACCATTTGTATTTGGTACAACAACCCCTTTATACATGAATAAGAAAGCAAGTGCATCTAAGGTTAATTCAGCCAAGAACATGACAGCTGTCAAATCAGTGGACTTGTCTAAGTGCTCAGTGTCTAATGCCATCAAAACTTGCATTGCCCAAAAGCCAAAGCAAGCTGATGCCATCAATACAAAGACCACCAAGACTGTACACAGATTGACATTTAGCCAAAACCTTGCTGAAAGAAACATGAGAAAAATTGTTGTTTCTCCTCCTGAACATGTGGACTGTGCTGCACATCCCTCAAGTAATATTCAGAAGAGAAGATACAACATTCATGAATGTTGGTGCTGTGGTAAAGCGGGACACTTTACCATAGATTGTTGGCACAACCCTAATGTGCCATATGCAAAGATGAGCCTTCTTGCAAAGGGTGCAGCTAGTGGAAGGTCATTTTATCATGCTAACAAGCACCTAGGACCCAAAGCTACTTGGGCTCCTAAGGATAACTAAACTTCTTCTGCAGGTTAGTTCAAGTACCAGCCTAAACCAGATTTGGTACTTGGATAGTGGGTGCTCAAGGCACATGACAGGAACAAGGAGTCTTCTGCAGGACTACAAGCCTGTGAAGAATGGACACAAGATTATCTTTGGATGAGGCTAAGTTTAATGCTTTCAAACTTGAACTAAGAATGTTAAATGTTGAATAGGGTACAATACTTAAATCTTTCAATCATGTGTAATATAATGCTTGACTTATTGTAATTTAAAGTATTGAAACATTAACCTTATTAGTGACATGCTTAGGCCTTTAAATCAATCATATCTAAATGATGGTTAAGTAGTAAGATCAGCTTAAACAGATCAGTCTGTTTCAGCTGAGCCGCTGAGAAGGCTAAAACTGTCCCAGCGGCTGATTGCATTCTGTCCCAGCGGATAGGTCACCGTCTCAGTGGTTCCGCTGAGACGGGTTGGATTTATCATAAGTTGTCTAATTGCAACCCTAGTTGACCCATTTCTCTTTTAATCATAAGAGCAATTAAATCTAATTTACTAGATTTAATTTCACCTAAGTCTAAAGCCATATAAATAGGACATTTGCTTAGTGAAAGGCACACAACCCTTCTCTTCCAGCCGCCGAGCCGAAACACCTTCTCTTCCGTCCCAGCGCTTTCATCTCCTATAGTAATGGCTCCCAAATGCTCGAAAGATCTTCTTGAGGGTTATGAAATAGTTAGGAATGGTTTTGCTCATGCTTCTGAAGATATCAAGGGAGTAATTCAACTCTTTGAAGATCAAGGACTGGAATACCTTCTCTCTGAACCAAGCCCCATTTTTCAGAACTGAAGTTCTGGAATGGTTCAATAATGCCAGATTATCCTCCTCCAAGTCCTCTATCAAATTCAAGATAAATGAAGTAAGGATAAAAGTAACCCCAACAAAGATAGAGAAAGCCCTTCATCTTCCATCCTACAGCACAAGTGAGGAAGAAGAAATATCTGAGAAGGATAAGAAGAGGGCATTGAAATGGACTGAATATAATGATGCCAAGGTTGGATCATTAAAAAGGAAGTTCTTCAATCAGAAGGGGAAGCTATTATCAGACATTGTGGGAAAAGCTATCCTTTGCAAACCTGGCTCACGTGATACTATCTCCCAGTACATGTTTGACCTCATGACTAGGATTATTCTGAAAAGAAAACCTCCTGGGGAGTTGTAATCTTTCAAAGAATAAAGGAATGCCTTCAGGAACCCAACATGGGAAGAATTATCTCCTTATATCTACTGCAATCACACCCTGACAAGTTCAATAATTCCAAAGGATCAAGCCTTCATTACCTCAAGATGATGGATATCAAGACCTTGGACAGATTCACAAGGGTCCTTCCAATGAGTCAGACCACTGAGTCTAAAGGAAAAGAGAAATTAACTACCAAACCCTCTAAGAAATCAAGGCTGATACTATCAAGTTCTGAGTTTGACCCCTCAGATAAGAATGATGATGTTGTTGCTGACTCTAGACCACAGGAGCTAGTCACAAACAAACCTCCAAGTAACTACTCTCTAAACCTTCATCCTACATATTTAATCAATAACTCATAGCAAATCAATTTAGTTGTCTATTCTGATATTTAACTAATGTGGACCTTAGCTCCCCAAGGACAAATGAATGATCTAACTGAGGGGGAGCATCAAAAAGAACCATCCCCTACTGATCTAACAACCATCAATGATGCTGATGAAGACATCATACCATCAGCCCAAGATATGCAAGGTCAGCTTGACAGACTCATTTTCAACCTTGAAGAAAGAGTTAGACTTAATCCTGATAATGAACCAGCCCTTTGGTCCATCCCTACACATAAGGTTCATCTGGTGCTCCATCTGAGGGGGAGGAACCACAAGGGTCATCAGCACTAAAAGACCATGCTCTTGACTTCATGGACTCATCCATACAAGTTGACCTATCTGAAGGGGAAGTGCAAAAAGAGTCACCTTCAGAGAAAGATGAAGTTATAGGTAAATCTAACCCTCTTACCATTAGAATACCTAGGTAGTTGAATCTAACTTCAAATATATGTCTCAACCTTCCTGGATTCATCTGACAAGGATGCACTCTCTGAGAGGGAGAAGCAAGTTCTTGATGATGAAGACAATCTAGATGATCATCAAGATGATGATTCTGAAGATGGGATGGATGATGATCAGCTCCATCCTGATCATATTGATGCCATGGCAGCAGGTGCTGAGCTGGTGGATGCCCCAGCTGTAGCCCTGCATGAACCTCCAGTCCAATTAGTCATCCATATCCTCAATACTCCAAGCTCACTAAGACCACCAGCCCCAGTGTTACCTACTCAGCAAGCCTCTACTTCCACCTCACCCAATGAGGCTCTTCTCAATGCCATCAATCTGCTACTACAGTCCCATCTCTCCTCCATGCAATCCTATATAGATCAATCAGCCACCTCAGTCAGGGATTATGTTGATCAGTCCATCAGAAATGTGAAGGCTGAAGTCATGTCTGAAGTCAAGGAAATAAAGGAGACCACTGCAATTCTCAACAAGCAGATGACAACATGGTTTGATCTGGCTGAAAAATCTGTTATTTCTCATAATACAATTTTAAGATCTATGGACAAACAACTCCAGCTGTCTGAACAGGACATAAGATATGTCAAGAACTATGACAGTCAAATCGATGAAGTCATAGAGAAGTCAGCAAATCATCTCCAATAGTATGTCTACTCTACTGCAATGAAGTTAAATGAAGCAGTTGACAGCTACAAGGAAGAGCTGAGAGCAGAACTTGCAACCATGTCCCAATCCCTTGATACAAGAGCCACCTCCTCCCATCTAAATGAAGAAGTTGGCAAGTTAAAAGATGTGCTTCAAGCTGACTTTGAGAATGTCTTCCAGACTCTCTCTGGCATAATCTCAACAACTAAGCAAGACCTTCATCACCAGATTTATGAAGAAACCAGAAAGGGGGAGGATTCAAATGCACTCATCAATTATGACCTCACACTGAAAGTCCTACAAGGCACAAGGATTGCTCTGAATCTGCCCATACTAGATGCTAATAGGGCAGAAGACTGGGATTTCCCTCATCAAGAGGCCATAGCAAAAAATCAGAGATTGAAAAGGAAAAGGGAAAGAGAGCATGTGTTGCTCACCTTGGAATTCATGGCCAAACAAAGGGATGAAAACAGTAGAGACCCTCACTTTGAATACTGGAGTGATAATTCCAAGGAGATAATCCTAAATGCTTGGCTAAGCCATGGTCAAATATGCAAAGATATTGATAAGTTATATCCACCTGAGGAATGGATAAAGCATCTTGAAAGGAAAAAGAGATAAGGTATTCAAAGAAAATCTTGTAAGGAAAAATAACCCAAGAAGAATGCCATCTAAATACATCCCAAAACCATTTATGTATTTTAGAAGGCAAGAGAACAAGAGGAAGATAGCTGAGATTGAAGCAACCAATGCTCAAAAGGACACACCTACAAATCAGGTAGAAGACATTGCTGTACCTGCTGAAAACAAGGAGCCTACAGACCAAGAGGAAATTGGTGCTGAAAGTATGGATGCTGCAGCAAATCAACTGGTCTCAACCAAGGGAAAAGAAGCAGTTGCTGATTTTCCTGAATGTTCCTCCTCTAAGAAAAGGAAAATTTGAATGAATGTATAAATTTCCTATGAATGGCTGGACAATGAGTGAACTGTAGTTTGTCTGAATTGTTTTGTGCAAAACTGAGTTTTAAATTACTACTATATCTGTTTTGTGCAAACTGAGATTTGGCTAAATTTTACCATGGTATTATTGGTTAAATTAATTTGTGTTGCATTGTCATGATTATCAAATCACACTGATATATTGATTAATCTCTGTGCTAATATGACCTTCATCATCTGTTATGATAAACTGTACTGACAACATGTACTGTTATGATATACTAACATCTGAACTGATCAAACTTACAGTAGGCATAGGCTATATGATTGGGTAGACAATCTCCCTAAGAATGTTGAATGTAGGATAGTATATAGTAGAATGATCAGCTGAATCAGAAAAATCTGGATCAGATAAGCTTTAGGTTTCCCTTAAATCATAAGATCAATAGATATGCTCCAAATGAGGGGGAGCTAAAATGGATTGTTCAAAATGAACAAGATCAGCTATTAAAGATAATAGTTCTCAATTTGAGGGGGAGCAAGTTCCTGCTCAGATTGAGGGGGAGTTGGCAAATGCTGTAGTGGTTCCCTCCCAATTCCTATGGGAAAAATATTTGAAGAAACCAGAAAGGGGGAGATGGCCAATGCTTTGACTAAATCAGAGTTAGCCCTCTGATAAAGTTATCAGAGGTAGTTATTATGAATAAGCTTAATATAATCTGAGTTAGAATGGGGGAGATAACCTATGAGCTAGTCAAAGCTTTGCATAATCTGTCATAAGGTATCAAAGCATGCTTAATATCTTAAGCAATGTTATCATGAATGCTACATAGTTCATTTTGATGATATGTTTTTATTTGGGTATGTACCTTAGCATTGGGAATGTTCTGCCTTCTTCAAATAGGGGGAGATTGTTGGAAAATTGACCCTCAATGTTCCCTTGATTTGAAGAAGGCCTCACACTCAATACTAAGTATAAGTTGTATTTGATAAACCCTATTTCTATCTCATAAGCATGCAGGGTTAGGACTTAACAAGGTGCAGGGGTTGTTCAGTTTATTTACTGACAAAAACGCTGAGACAAGCTCTCAGTCTCAGCTGAACCGCTGAGACAAGGCCAGGTGTCACAACCCGCATTTTCCCAACATTTAAAATACTATCAGAGTAGGGAAAGCTACACATTGTGATGCCAGGTCACGTAGGGGACGCCTACTGACGTTAAGGCAATTCATCCTTCTTCGCAGTCAAGCAAGTATTATTATTAACTCAAGGAGATTTAGATATTATTTATGCAAAAGATTAACAAGCCGCGTCCCTCGGCTAGGTGGATCAACTAGTTCAGGCTTTTAAAATATAGTTTTACGCAGCGGAAAATACTTGATTTAATTACTTAGTGGCCTAAGTGAACATGAAGACCTAGTGAGGTGCACCATGCAAGATCGAAAGAGTGGATTTACTATATATAAAGGAAGATTTATCACGCGCAGAAAGTAGTGAGATTAACATTTCAAAAGCATGATATGCAATGCAACAATTACCTTAACATATCTAACAAGGGCCGTGAAGCCAACCAATGTCTAACCATTCAAGAAAAAGTGTCCAAAAGTGAACCACAAGCAACAGCAGCAGTGAAACAAAAATCTAACTAAACGGCACCACGGGCGTCAACACCTGACACGAACCCATGGGCCGACAAGTCCACAGAATACTCTACCTCAAGAGAGTCAGGAGACAGCAACTAAAGCAGCTCTGCAGTAACACCTGCTACTGTCCAGAACCTGAGGCATTCAAAGAAAGAACACCTCAGAAATAAGTACAAGTGGTGCAGAAAATAAGAAAGTAAGCAAACCTCCGCGAGACCGGAGGGAAACAGAAGCTGCAAGGGTCAGTCATGACAAAGCTAGCAGCAAGTAATCGACAGGAAAAGAAACAACAGAAATATCTAATCACCAGCAGAAAAGGAAACAGCAGAGCAACTAAAAATCAGCAGAATATGCTCACCAAACAAAGGTGAGAACACAGGCGATGACAAAACTCGCCATAAGCAAAAGAAAAGCCATCCGTTTTCAAATTATTAATCATGTTACTCTTATTCAGAATTATAGAGACTGATCAGCTCAACCAAAAGAAGAGCACCGCACCGGGGGCAAAAACCACACCGCGTACGACCTCCCAATCAAACGCTTAAGAGAACACTGCACCGGGGGCAAAAACCACACCGCGTACGACCTTCTAATCAAAAGCTTAAAAGAGCACCGCACCGGGGGCAAAAACCACACCGTGTACGACCTCTAACAGAATTTATTAAATTAAAGAGCATCGCACCGGTGGCACCGCCAACATCGTGTACGACCTCCAACAGAATTCATATTTTCATGCAATTTCAAAGGAAAAGGGGCGAGGCCCAACAGAACATATCATACCATAAGGCAGGTAGCAAATGAGAAAATCAAGAGATACGAAGCTAACAAAAATCCTTTTGTTTCTTTTATTAACTGGCATAATATCAAATTATTAGCAACAATAATAGAGAAAAAAATGGAGATATGGCGCAGCTAGATCAAGAGCACCGGCTTGGAGCGGTTATATGGCAAAGAGAAAGAGCAAGGGGAAGAACACCACTTGCCTTAGGTTTTGCTGGAAAAACTCTCCGAATCGCTCCCCGTTGTAGATCGGGTTACGAGAAGGCGAGAGGAGTCAAGATCTACAAGAGATCGGGCTAGAAAAGGTTAGGGTACAAAAGACCTAACAAAAAAGTTTCACGAAGCGGAAGGAAATTACCACGAGGACGAAGCTCTCGTCGAGAGCTTTCCGAATCTATGCTCGTCTCGCGATTCCGACCACCAGAGCTCCGTCGGCGGCATCCAGAAGATTCGAGAAATCGCCGTCCCCGTCGCTCGATTCTACTCTCTGGTTCGGACAGAATGAAGAAGGAGAAGAGGACTGGGCTCGTTTTCTTTTATGCAACATAACATAATTTTAATAATAATAATAATATTATTATTATTATTAATAATAGCAGGAGCTGAAGTTGTCGACGCAAGGAGGGGGAAGAAGTCGACGCATGCGTCGAAAGGAAGTCGACGCAAGGCAGTCGACGCAAGGCTGCTGGGGAAAGTCGACGCATGCGTCGAAAGGAAGTCGACGCAAGGCAGTCGACGCATGCTGGAGGTGAAGTCGACGTAGGCTGGAAGAAGAAATCGACGCATGCTGTAAATAAATATATATATATATATATATTGAGATCGACGCAAGCATGCAGGATAAATCGACGCATGAGGGGATAAATCGACGCATGAGGGAGGGGAGGAATCGACGCAACTTTGAATGAACCGTATATATTTATCAAAAAAAAATAACGAACGCCGAAACCAACGAAAATTCCGCCTTAGGTGAACGGCGGCGCTACGAATTCAACGGCGAAGTTGGAATCAAAATCCGACGTGCCGTTTTCGAGATATGAATGGCGGAAGTTACGACGAGCTTTAAATATATACAAAACTTCTAAAATGCGCCGAGGCTCCAAAATGGCTCGGACCGCAACGAAACTTGATAGACAAGTCTAAAATTAAATAATCTAATTTCCTAACGTAAGATTTTCCAATTCCGGGTCGTCACAAAATTTGGTCGACTTGACCACGGAGGCGAAAACGCGCAAACGGCAACGCGCCGCTAACTCGACGTTAAAAGTAACGCCCCGACGTCATTAACACGTGATCACTGAATTAAACAAATACCGGAAAAATCAGGGGCGTTACATCCACTCCCCCGAAAAGAAACTTTCGTCCCTAAACTTGACGTAGAGCAGGAAATGAGATTTATCATCACATTAAAAAAATAGACACATGGTGCAGAAAAGGAAGTCTAGGATAGATAATAAGGAAGTCTAGGATAGATAATCAAATGGTGCAGGACAAGGAATGGAGAGATTTTTTTTTACCTGAGCCATTAAAAGAAGAGGCGCGGATGAGATTCCTGCATAGCCGATTCCAGCTCCCATGTTGCGCTCTCGACGTCATGATTCCGCCAAAGAACTTTCACCATGGGAATGGATTTCCTACGCAACACCCGCTCTTGGGTTTCCAAAATGCGAACAGGCTCCTCAACATAAGATAAATTGGGTTGAATCAGAGGCACCAAATCGAGGACTTGACGATTGCTGCGGACACACTTCCTTAACTGACTCACATGGAACACATCATGGATGCCAGGGAAGGTAATAGGCAACTCCAATCTATAAGCAGACACTCCGATGCGCTCAACGACCCGAAATGGCCCAACATATCTGGGATCCAACTTGTGGTTCTTCCCAAATCTTTTAACGCCTGGCATCGGAGAGACCTTCAGAAAAACACTGTCCCCAACCGCAAACTCCAGATCTGCCCTTCTTTGATTGGCATACTTTTCGTACCGCTCCTGAGCAATGCGGAGCTTCTCCTGAATATTAGTCATCGCCTCTTCCATTTCCATCAAAACTTCCGGACCTAGCAACGGTCTCTCACTGACTTCGGCCCAAAACAAGGGAGTCCTGCAGCGCCTCCCATACAACGCTTCAAAAGGGGCCATCTGCAGACTTTCTTGGAATCTATTATTATATGCAAACTCCATGAGTCTGAGGCGCTCATCCCAAGCTCCACCATGCTCCAAAATGTAACACCTGATCATGTCTTCCACGATCTGATTAACTCGCTCCGTTTGACCATTGGTCTGCGGATGGTATGCGGTCGAAAACCTGAGGTCGGTGCCCAAAGCTCCCTGTAAGCTCTGCCAGAATCGCGACGTAAACCTGGAGTCTCGATCTGACACGATACTCACAGGTACTCCATGCAAACGAATGACCTCATCCAAATATAACTCTGCTATCTTCTTCATAGAATAGCCGACTTTGAAAGGGACGAAATGCGCACACTTCGTCAATCGATCAACTATAACCCAGACTGAATCATGTCCACGAGGGGACCTCGGCAAACCCGTGATAAGGTCCATCGATATGCTTTCCCATTTCCACATGGGGATCTCCAAAGGGGTCAGTTTTCCTCCAGGTCTGCCATGATCGGCCTTCACCCGCTTGCATGTGAAGCACTCCGATACAAATTTGGCAATGTCGTTCTTCATGCCCGACCACCACACGATTTGCTTCAGATCTCTATACATCTTGGTGGAACCCGGGTGGTAGGACACACTAGATCCGTGAGCCTCCCTGCAAATCACAACTCGAATATCTTCCACCGCCGGAATACAGAATCTACCTCTATACAAGAGGGTACCAAGCTCATCAATGGAGAAATCAGATAATTCTCCTTTCTCGGTCCTTCCTCGGAGATGCTGAAGATCTGGGTCTTCTTTCTGACGTAACCTTGTGAGGGTGATCCACGAAGGCTCTTCTGCCTCCAAACGAGTGCGCTCGCCATGGCTCACCGCCAAAATATCCATCAAAAGAAACTCCTCAACTAAGGCTTGAACAGATAAATTGAAGATCTGAGCCGTCTTCCTACTCAACGCATCGGCCACCACATTGGCCTTACCAGGATGATAAAGGATATCCACTTCATAATCAGCAACATATTCCAACCACCGGCGTTGGCGCAAATTCAGCTCCTTTTGTGTGAATACATACTTCAAACTTTTATGATCGGTATAAATCTTGCACACAGCGCCATATAGTAAGTGTCTCCACAGCTTCAAGGCATAGATCACCCCCGCAAACTCCAAATCATGGGTAGGGTAATTCTTCTCATGAACCTTCAATTGCCTAGATCCATAAGCGATCACCTTTCCCTCTTGCATCAGAACGCATCCAAGTCCGATGTGGGAAGCATCAACATACACCGCAAACTCCACTCCCTCAATAGGCAAAATGAGAATTGGGGCAGAGCACAACCTTCTCTTCAGCTCTTGGAAAGCCTCCTCACACTTATCACTCCAAATGAAGGCGGCATTCTTCTGCGTAAGCCGGGTCATCGGAGCGGACAATGTGGAGAAACCCTCCACAAATCTCCTATAATATCCGGCCAAACCCAAGAAACTCCTGATCTCCTTTGGAGTAGAAGGTCTCTTCCAATCCATCACCGCTGAAATCTTGGCGGGATCAACAGAGATTCCATCCTTGCTCACCACATGTCCTAAAAAGGACACCTGAGACAGCCAAAACTCGCACTTGCTCAGCTTAGCATACAACTTATGCTCTCTCAAGACAGACAGAACCAGACGCAAGTGATAGGCATGCTCCTCATCACTACGAGAATAGATGAGAACGTCGTCGACGAAGACGACCACAAAACGATCAAGAAAGTCCTTGAATACTCGGTTCATCAAATCCATGAACGCAGAAGGCGCGTTGGTCAACCCAAAGGACAACACGAGGAACTCGAAATGCTCGTACCGGGATCTAAAAGCTGTCAGAGGAATGTCTGACTCACGAACCCTCAACTGGTGGTAGCCTAAACGAAGATCAATCTTCGAGAATTTGGTGCACCCACGCATCTGGTCGAATAAATCATCAATCCGCGGCGACGGATATCTATTCTTGATCATCACCTTGTTCAACTCCCGATAATCGATACACAGCCTCATGGAACCATCCTTCTTCTTTACGAAGAGAACAGGAGCAGCCCATGGAGAATTACTCGGTCTGATGAAACCACACTCCAGAAGTTCATCCAGTTGAACACGCAATTCTTCTAACTCATGAGGCGCCATGCGGTACGGTGCCTTGGCAATAGGCCGGGTGCCTGGTTCGAGGTCTATGGAAAACTCCACCTCTCTTTCAGGAGGTAGAGCGGAAAGCTTGTCCGGAAAAACATCGGGAAACTCTCACACCACCGGGATACCCTCCACGGTTGGCTCCACACGAGAAGCATCCACAGCGCAGATAGAAACCAGAAAACCCAAACAACCAGAGGCTAAAGCTCGACGGGCACGTACCGCAGAAATAATCGGAGAACTCTCCCGAGGTAAACCATAAACGCTCAAAGGACGTTCGTCACCCAACTTGAAATCTAGCCGCTTCTCCTTGCACTAGATCACGACATCATATTTGGACAACCAGTCCATCCCGAGAATCACGTCGAAATCTGCCAAATCTAGCATCTTCAAATCTGCCAAAACCTGGACACCACCCAAAGAAATGGGGCACTCCCGGATACCCCGATCTGACGTAACCTGATCTCCAGACGGAAACTTAACGGACAAGGCACCATCCAACCGATCAACAGACCATCGGTGCCTATCAACAAAACTTCTAGCAACAAAAGAGTGAGACGCTCCCGAATCAAACAGGACACGCTCCCACTTATTCTTCACCTTGAATTCACCTAAATAAGCGTGCGTGACTAGACAACTAGTAAGCTAACTAAATTCAGAAAAAAGAGAACAAGTTAGGAGGAAAGAAACTAACCGGATATCACGTGCGCTGAGGTTTGAGCTTCCTCTCTAGTCAGCACATTAAGCTTGCCTTTAGTCTTGCCCACGAACTGCGGGGGCGGCGACAAGGTCTGCAGAGGAACCGCTGAAGTCACGGTCTGCGAATTCGGGCAGTCGGCCCTACGATGTCCTTTTTGCCCACACAGGAAACAACAACCGGCCTTCTTGTAACATCGGGCCGCCTCATGCCCGGGCTTGGAACAGAAAGAGCACACTGGGATCGCCTTAGGTGCGTCCTGAATTGCACTAACCTTTAACGGCTCCAGCGCCTCGAGCCTCTTGAAACACCTTTCGAACGGGTGGCCCCGCTTGCCTTAGAACTCTCCCGATCATCAGATTTCCTCTTATCACTCTTTATCTGCTGCCCACGAATCTTCGTCTTCTCAATAGATTCGGCCTTCAATGCGGCCTCCACCGCTTCAGCATAAGTCTTTGACCCATATGCGCTATCCCACTGCTGGACGTCGCCAGTGAGACCACCCAAAAACCGCTTCACTCTACCTTCCTCCGAGGCCACCAACTCGGGGGCGAACCTGCTCAACTTGCTGAACTCGATCTCGTACTCACTGACGGTGAGCTGCCTCTGCTTCAGATGCAGAAAGTTGTTCGTCAATCAGTCGCGCTCAACCGAAGGGAGGAACTTCTTAAGCAACAACTCCTTAAACGTCTCCCAAGAGCACCCCTCGGCGAGACCTTCCTTCTCCCTAATCCACCAACCTTTCGCCAAACCCTTCAACTGAAATGCAGCCACCATCACCTTCGAAGCCTCTGAGACACCTGAATAGGAGAACAACTCCTCCATGCTGATCACCCAATCATCTAGGGCCATAAAGTCAGACCTACCATCATAGGTAGGAGGTCCCAACCGCTGAAAGCGTGAAATGAAGTTCATCTCCGGTGGTAATGCCACTGGGGGCACTAGGGGAGCAGGAGCGGCTGGACTCACCACCGGTTCTTGCACAACAGGCTGCTGCACCGAGGCAGCAGACACCAAAGACTGAATCTGAGCCTGCATCGCGACCAACTGTCTCGTCAAAGCCTCATTGCTCTGCCGCAGGCTTTCAATCACGGACTCACTCTGACCACCAGAAGACTCTCCCTCAGGCAGGGGGGTCGATCGTGTCACTCTCCTACGAGACATGTCTACAAGAAGGATGGACATATAATCAGAAACAGGCTTACAAAGCTTAAGCCAAACAGACTCAGAAAAATTCACGGATCGTTTCGGAACAGGAAAAAAAACAACCTGCTATTGCTGTTACCTTGTTCTGGAATTTCATGAAATGATGCCATGATTAACATAGGATGATGCACCATCATCCTATTGACTCTTGTGCTATGACATGAGTGCATGAACATTTAAATTTCTTTTCAAATCATGTGTGTACATATGCCATCTGGTATGTCTTTAACTTGGCACGCGTGCTTATGCGATGATATGAATGTATGCAGTGCTATGCATTCTAGAAAGAGGCCTTAATGCATGTTATGAGCGACGTACACATGTAATGTTATGCATCCCATACTACATAACATTACATGTAACGAAAAAGAAAACGTGCTAATGGGCATCCATGTAATGGTGGTTATGCATCCCATACTACATAACCGTCACATGTTGCCACCTATGGTGGATCCATATACAAACACATATTATGCATCCCATACTACATAATATGCCCCGTATACTTCTTATCATGCTATGAGTGTAGTGACTATGCTTCGGTCAAGACATATTGATGACATATCGGTGTGTGTATACAATGAAATGATCTTAACAGGTTCTGCTTAGGATAACGGTTGTTTGGCTCACACGCCAACCCACCCAACTACCTTTTTCACAGAACCTCCCTCTGATACCAACTGTCACAACCCGCATTTTCCCAACATTTAAAATGTTATCAGAGTAGGGAAAACTACGCATTGTGATGCCACGTCACGTAGGGGACGCCTACTGACGTTAAGGCAATTCATCCTTCTTCGCAGTCAAGCAAGTATTATTATTAACTCAAGGAGATTTAGATATTATTTATGCAAAAGATTAACAAGCCGCGTCCCTCGGCTAGGTGGATCAACTAGTCCATGCTTTTAAAATATAGTTTTACGCAGCGGAAAATACTTGATTTAATTACTTAGTGGCCTAAGTGAACATGAAGAACTAGTGAGGTGCACCATGCAAGATCGAAAGAGTGGATTTACTATATATAAAGGTAGATTTATCACGCGCATAAAGTAGTGAGATTAACATTTCAAAAGCATGATATGCAATGCAACAATTACCTTAACATATCTAACAAGGGCCGTGAAGCCAACCAATGTCTAACCATTCCAGAACAAGTGTCCAAAAGTGAACCACAAGCAACAGCAACAGTGAAACAAAAATCTAACTAAACGGCACCACGGGCGTCAACATCTGACACGAACCCATGGGCCGACAAGTCCACAGAATACTCTACCTCAAGAGAGTCAGGAGACAGCAACTAAAGCAGCTCTGCACTAACATCTGCTACTGTCCAGAACCTGAGGCATTCAAAGAAAGAATACCTCAGAAACAAGTACAAGTCGTGCAGAAAATAAGAAAGTAAGCAAACCTCCGCGAGACCGGAGGGAAACAGAAGCTGCAAGGGTCAGTCATGACAAAGCTAGCAGCAAGTAATCGACAGGAAAAGAAACAGCAGAAATATCTAATCACCAGCAGAAAAGGAAACAGCAGAGCAACTAAAAATCAGCAGAATATGCTCACCAAACAAAGGTGAGAACACAGGCGATGACAAAACTCGCCATAAGCAAAAGAAAAGCCATCCGTTTTCAAATTATTAATCATGTTACTCTTGTTCAGAATTATAGAGACTGATCAGCTCAACCAAAAGAAGAGCACCGCACCGGGGGCAAAAACCACACCGCGTACGACCTCCCAATCAAATGCGTAAGAGAACACCGCACCGGGGGAAAAAACCACACCGCGTACGACCTCCTAATCAAAAGCTTAAAAGAGCACCGCACCGGGGGCAAAAACCACACCGCGTACGACCTCTAACAGAATTTATTAAATTAAAGAGCATCGCACCGGTGGCACCGCCAACATCGTGTACGACCTCCACAGAATTCATATTTTCATGCAATTTCAAAGGAAAAGGGGCGAGGCCCAACATAACATATCATACCATAAGGCAGGTAGCAAATGAGAAAATCAAGAGATACGAAGCTAACAAAAATCCTTTTGTTTCTTTTATTAACTGGCATAGTATCAAATTATTAGCAGCAATAATAGAGAAAAAAATGGAGATATGACGCAGTTAGATCAAGAGCACCGGCTTGGAGCGGTTATATGGCAAAGAGAAAGAGCAAGGGGAAGAACACCACTTGCCTTAGGTTTTGCTGGAAAAACTCTCCGAATCGCTCACCGTTGTAGATCGGGTTACGAGAAGGCGAGAGGGGTCAAGATCTACAAGAGATCGGGCTAGAAAAGGTTAGGGTACAAAAGACCTAACAAAAAAGTTTCACGAAGCGGAAGGAAATTACCACGAGAACGAAGCTCTCGTCGAAAGCTTTCCGAATCTATGCTCGGCTCACGATTCCGACCACCGGAGCTCCGTCGGCGGCGTCCGGAAGATTCGAGAAATCGCCGACCCTGTCGCTCGATTCTACACTCTGGTTCGGACAGAATGAAGAAGGAGAAGAGGACTGGGCTCGTTTTCTTTTATGCAACATAACATAATTTTAATAATAATAATAATAATAATATTATTATTATTAATAATAGCAGGAGCTGAAGTTGTCGACGCAAGGAGGGGGAAGAAGTCGACGCATGCGTCGAAAGGAAGTCGACGCAAGGCAGTCGACGCAAGGCTGCTGGGGAAAGTCGACGCATGCATTGAAAGGAAGTCGACGCAAGGCAGTCGACGCATGCTGGAGGTGAAGTCGACGCAGGCTGGAAGAAGAAATCGACGCATGCTGTAAATATATATATATATATATATATATATATATATATATATATATATATATATATATATATATATTGAGATCGACGCATGCATGCAGGATAAATCGACGCATGAGGGGATAAATCGACGCATGAGGGAGGGGAGGAATCGACGCAACTTTGAATGAACCGTATATATTTATATACATTCATAGTTTTTTTTATAATAATAATAATAATATTATTATTATTATTATTTTATCAAAAAAATAACGAACGCCGAAACCAACGAAAATTCCGCCTTAGGTGAACGGCGGCGGTACGAATCCAACGGCGAAGTTGGAATCAAAATCCGACGTGCCGTTTTCGAGATATGAATGGCGGAAGTTACGGCGAGCTTTAAATATATACAAAACTTCTAAAATGCGCCGAGGCTCCAAAATGGCTCGGACCGCGACGAAACTTGATAGACAAGTCTAAAATTAAATAATCTAATTTCCTAACGTAAAATTTTCCAATTCCGGGTCGTCACAAAATTTGGTCGACTTGACCCAAACGGACGCGAAAAAGCGCAAACGGCAATGCGTCGCTAACTCGACGTTAAAAGTAACGCCCCGACGTCATTAACACGTCATCATTGAATTAAACAAATACCGGAAAAATCAGGGGCGTTACACCAGGAGCCGCTGACAAGGTGTCTGGGCCAGCTGAGGTGCAGATAGAAGAAAACCGCTGAGACAGCTCTCTGTCTCAGCGGATCCGCTGGAACGGGATAGAAGAAAACCGCTGAGACGGCTGACCATCTCAGCCCAACTGCTGAGACAGTTCAAACATGATCTGGCGGGTTCTGCTTTTGGCGCAAGCTGTAAGAATGCATTGTGGGGACCACCAATCACTCCCATACCTGACAGGAGGTCAGCTAATAGCCGTTGAAGATCAGAGATGTATAAAAGAAGAAGTTAGGGCAACTTTGAAAGTGCTGGTGAAGTGCTTAACAATTACTGTTCCATTGTCGGCCAAGCAGATCTTCTCATTCTCCTCCTGCTCACTGAACAAGCAAGAAGAATCTGAGAGATAAAGTTATCTCCTTTGCAAGAAGGAGCAAAGTGATCTTCCACCCCTCAACTGAAGAGGAAGATCAAGTTGTAGCTGCCATTATCATCATCAGCTACAAGATAGCACAAGCTGTGCAGAAACTATAGGAGACATCTTTACTGTGTTGTCAGCTGTAGTAAGTTCAAAAACTCTTTTACTGTAGGACCATTTGGTCTGAGATTGTAGGAACCTTTGGGTTCTGAGTTGTAGGGCTGAAGGCCTGAGTTTGTAGGATCTGTTGATCTGAGTTGTAGGTCTTTATTGACTGAGCTGTAGGAGGTGGATTCCTCTGAGGTAGGGCTTGATGGCCTGAGTTTGTAGGACCAGCTGTGGTCTGAGTTGCAGGATCAGTGGCTGATCTAAGGTAGGGTTGTTTAGCCTGAGGTAGGGTTTGGAAAAACCTGAGAGATCTTGAGGGATCTTAGTTGTAAGCTCTTGGAGCTGAGATTGGAGGAGTTGGCCCTCTCTAACACACTGTTAGAAGGGTGAAGGGGGAAAGTGGACTACCCATAGACACACTATCTTGGGGAACCACTATAAATGCTTGTGTGTTTTCTGGTTTGCTTGATTAATTGCTTAGTATAACTATATCATCTAAGTAAAAAAAAAAAATCAAAAGACCTATTCACCCCCCCCCCCCCCCCCCGCCGCCCCCCTCTATGTGATTTAGACTACACCCTTTATAAACTTACAATGGGATCTTTTATACGATGAGTTGACTTCTTGCCAGATCCCTTAGCTAATGTGTTTTGTGTGTACGCATATAAGTTAAGGTTATTTATATAGCTGCTCTTATTTACTTTTATCTGCTCTCTTACTTATACTGTCATTTACTTATTGCTGCCTCACTTACTCTGCTAGCATAGAATTGTTATCATTAATTGCTTAGTGTTTATATACCCTGATAATCTGGCTACTTGTCACCTGCTTGATTCATTACCCCTTGATGTCCTCCGCTTCCTCCTCCCGCACGGTGCCTAGGAGTCGCGGGTGGAGGCGATGAGGAATATGCTGAGTCTTATAGTCTGGCGGTCGGTGGACCTCATTTTTAGGGATGGTGTGTCAGAATAGCAGGACCCCATTCTGGGGACAGGTTAGGAGGACGGGATGAAGCAGAGCAACCACTACCCGTTGTTGCAGTAGCAGCTACAGACACGTTATGACATGTTTGATAGCTTCCGCATAGATGTAGAGTGAGAGAATTGTCTACCTTATTTTGGATATGTACAGGGCATAAACCCATATTCTTTTAGTTCTTTCTCATCATAGACAGTGTAATCTTGTAATTTATATATTTAATGTGATTTGTGGACTTGTTTTATTTAATACTTCAATTACTGTGATTATGGTTGGCCTGAATGACGTTGATTAGCCGGCAGAATCGGCGTATTGTGGTGGTGACCAATCCTGTGATATGGTGTCACCGCAAGACGGCGGTTCTGGGCGGTAAGACCCCGGGAAAGAAACAAAGAGGGTCTTACAAACTGGTATCAGCTTAGCCGACTTTCGATCCAAGTAAAAGAAGTCCACAAACCCTGGGCCACCCCGCTCGAGCTTAGTTTAAGGACAAACTAGCAGCGGAAGCAGTGGTGTGCCCATACGTGAAATCACATAACTTTGTCCACTTAACGATGAGATTAAGCCAACCTGACTAGTACACCGTATTGGTTTGACTTAGCAAGACTTCTCATAAGGTATCCTAGCCCGACATCAACCTCGAGTATATTTTGACCAAGTAGTAGGATACCCCTAAAGTGACTACAAGAAGGAGTTGAAAGCGCGTGTAAGTGTTCGGGGCTTACTCCCCGATATACCCACGTCACTTCCTAAGTGATATTAACACCCTTCACACAAACAAATAGGACAATTTTAAGTGGATTTGGTGCTTGTGATTGTACTATCGGATTAGTATGAGACCCATAAGGATTAACTTATGTGCTTAGAAGCTAATTCTCCACACTTCCACCCTCGAAAAACCATCACAAAGAAAAGATGTCAAATGTGGAATGAGAATTCCAACTTAGAGAAGACCGCTTAATATGCACACGATCCTTGGAAAAGTTACGATAAATGGCATTTTGAGGGCGGAGAACATTATCATATACACAATCTCAAGGACTGTATACCCATAAGGATTATGTACATACGTGAAATGTCCAAATTTTCGGATATAAGAAACTCAACACAAGATTTATGGGAGGCTAATCTTGTTTCTTCGTTTATTGCATCGCTATAATATTAACTTGGGTTATTTTAGAATCACAAAAGTCTCTGCAATACAACTCTTCGGGCACATATTTTGGTGTAGGGTATATAAAGTGAACCCTAGACCTAAGGCTTAATGAAGACTAATCCACTCAAATCTTTTATGGATGGTGAGTCTCGAAAAGAAAGGTCCCTGGACAAATTTGAGGCCATCTGGACCCCTACTTATTGGTGGGTCCCGCATGCAAGACCAAGGTAGCTTAGGATAATACCCATGTTGTTACACACATAGAGTTTTATGGATAATAATTATTTCCTTAGTCAATTCTCTGAAATTTGAAACATGTACTTATTATCAAGAGATCTTTCATCTCTGAAGGAATCAAAGACTTTGAGGATTGAGTCCCGTAAGAAATTGGGGTTTGTGAACTCTTGTTACATTAAGCAATATTGAGAATTCCAGGGTCAAGTTTCCCTAGATCAGTATAAAAATCTGGAATATTATAAGAATGAGTAGATAGACCTGTGGTCTCCATTAAACTTCTGAAAATTTTATTATACTTAACTATTGATAGGTTATCATACTTCCTTCACGAAATGGGTTTTGCACCCTTATCCACATAATTAATCTTCTGGAATTATTTTAAGGAGGAAAACTATGAATTTCTGCTGAGCATTGTCTTGGATCATGATTAGTCTCTGAAAATTCTGTTAAACCTATTGGCCCATGATAACTGATACTTGGTGTACAAATTGGGGACCCCATCATTATGAAAGAAATAAGAATGAGGCCAAAAACAAATATGACATTATGAAGAGTTGGAATCTGTAAATTATCATATACAAGACTTGGAGAATGATTTAGAGATCGCGTTTAACAAAAATGAGAACTATAGATTCGACCATCAATAACACGTGGATATGGGATGAAAACCAGGAATGAGGTTTCAGGACAATAATATGAATTTTGTTAGCCTTGGAATTGATGATCCACATGAAATCAAGTACCAGAACTAAGCATTGACTATTACTAGAGCATTCCTTGGTTTAGTAAATGACCGTAGACATATTTACAATTATTAACTGTCATTTCAGAGTCTAGAAGCATGACTAAGCGTTGACATAAAATATTAAAGGAATGACGATGTCATAAAAATTAGGAGGGACCAGTATTGCCCAAGCCATAAGCATATCATGATCCTGGAAGACAAGTCTAAATTCTAATTGCAAACACCTAACAAATAAGAGTACTGACACCACGTGTACAATGATTGTGAAACATAGGAGAGTTAGATCCAAAGAGTTAGTAAGGATATAGTATTGAAGATATTGACGGTGAACATGACGATATACTCTCAGGATCGAGAATTGTATACTTACGATGACATCATACTATAGATTATAGGGCTCGATTGAGTTACACACCCAACTTGTGAAGGTGTAAATTCACTTCAATCTATGTCTTCCCTCCACTACGTATACCTTCATCAATTGGGAATTTATTTAAGAACCCCCAGGAAGAAGATCTTGGTTACAGACATAGTAAGATTTATCGAAAGTGCACTTGGGAGAAGACTGAGGATGAAGCGATGTGAACTAGACCTAACCGTTTCCAATATTAATTGGGAGTCGTGTTGCACAAAAAATTACTAAATCTTCCGGGTATATTCTGAACTCTAACTTCCGTAAACCCAACCTAAATTTTGGGGACGAAATTGTTTTCTTCTTTTATTGGGATTTGTAACATCCCTAGAACAACTAGGCCCCTGAGGTGCATTTTGTCATGACAAGGTAATGACATTGCTCTAAGAGGCCAAAATGGCCTTAAGATCCAAGGTGAATAGGTAAAAATCACCTTGGTGTGCAAATAGCCAAATTGATCCCAAAGCTTGGGACTTGATAATTGAGATTCAAAATGACAAGTGGGCCCCATCAACTCTCCCTAAACCCCTTAGGGAGTCCCTTGGGTCATTTAGGACGCATTGGGGTCAACCAAATTGATCAATTTGGCCAAGGCCAACTTTATGCCCAAATAGGTCAACCATCCATATTAAGGGTCAATCAGGGTTCAAATAATCAAATTAACCCCACCAATATATTACAAACCCTAGTTGGGACACAATGTACCCAAAAGCCCCATCTATTGGTCATTAATTGCTCCAATTTGACCAAAGTCAACTTCCCCCCAATTTTGGTCAAAATCACACATATTGGCAAAATTGACCCAATTTAGGCATCACCATGACCCAATCAACATTGGGTGGTGTCAAGGGACTCAAGACCAACACATTGGACCAGCACACTCACATATTTGACCAAGTTAACTAAAAAGTCAACATTTGGTCAAATATGCCTATAATGGGCTTATATGAAATCAAACCAATTCCCCATGGACTAAGGCCCTCAATAGAGGCCCATTCTGAGGCCCAAGAGCCAATTACCATGCTAGGCCCCTAGAGAATTTTTGTCATGACAAGTCATGACAAAAATAGGATAAGGTGACATAGGGTACTAAGAATAAAATATTCTGAAATGATTATTCTTGGAAAGTGTCCTTTTCCAATATATGCTGACGACTACTTTCTCGAAAGAAGAGAATAGAAATGAATAATAAAAGGAAGGATCAAATCTTGACTTATCTGATAATGAATAAGTCCAAATAATTGAATAGATCCGTTCCTGAATAGTCGATCTGAGTTCAGAGAAGAATAGATAACTGATCTATCAGAAGTTGTTAAGCTAGAGAAGAAATTTGTCGAGCAGAAAACTGAGTTCGTCGAGCTGAGAGTTGTGTTCATCGAACTGAAAGCTGAGTTCGTCAAACTGAACATCTTGTTACTTATACGTCGAACACAGAGCTGAGTTCGTCGATCTCAAACTAGAGTTCATCGAATTGAAGATAAAATCTGATGAACTGACTGGAGAACTGAAATCGTCGAGCTGGAGAGCAAGTTCATCGAACTGAAGCATGACGTTCGTCGAATGCAGAATAGATTTCGTCGAACTGAACATCTTGTTACTTATCCGTTGAACACAGAACTGAGTTCGTCGATCTCAAACTGGAGTTCGTCGAACTGAAGATAAAATCTGTTGAACTGACTGGAGAACTGAAATCGTCGAGCTGGAGAGCAAGTTCGTCGAACTGAAGCATGACGTTCGTCGAACGCAGAACGGATTTTGTCGAACACAGATTGAAGTTCGTCGAACACAGAAACTTGGAATTTTCCCTAAGTTCTAGCTACACAGACACACTTAGATCTTGACCCTTAGACTATACAATGGGGTCAACTTGAGTCCTAGTCACAGATAGTGATCCTAGCCCAAATTAGTAATAGGGTTGTTCCAACACACATTAAGTGGTGTGAGCTTGAGTCAAGCCCAAACCTAAAAATCCCCAATTTGGCCTATTTGGGTCAAGTGAGCCCAAAACTCAAATCAAGTGGTTTTAGCCCAATCTCATGGCTCAAGAGGTTAGCTCACATGGTGACCAGACAATAAACGTGCTGAAAATTCGAAATTGGGGAAAAGAAGGCTTTGTCCAAGTGTCAAAAATGGAGGAAGAAGACAAGGAAACAAGGACGAGGAATTGAAGGGATGCGTGCCAAATGGAAGCCCCTTTGCATTCCCTAAGCTCTCCTATGAGCTGGAGGAGTAATTGCCCTCAGTTTGGGGCAGTGGGGAGGGAGTTCCATTGGTTGGGAGGGGCGGCCAAGGAGCTGGCCGAAAATACAATAATGGCTCAAGGCCATATACTCCCCCTCCCTTTGATTGCTCCCCCTCACCACCTTCAACACACTCCAAGGAGACGAGCCCACCCTTCTAGCAACAATTTCGAGCCCAGCCACGTCGGAGTAGCCATGGATGCCGGAAACAATGCTCGGGTCTTCCTCCGCCGCAACACCCGCCGCCAAGCCGCATTCAGGCAACGTTCCTTTCCCCCTCCTCCCGTGCTAGTCCTCTAATCCTTCCCCTTTCAAAATTATCAAGGAAATGGTGATCCACCATTTCAGATTTTTACTGTTCTTGGCCGAAAAAATGCTCATGCCGGAGAGCACCTTCGGCCACCTCCGGCCAAACGGCCACCGCCAAACGGAAGCCCTATGTCGAGTGGAGGTGGTGGCTTGGGCGTTTGGCCGGAGACGGCCGCTGTTGGCTGGAAAATTGCCCGCAAAACCGCCCAATCGCGGCGAATCTGATCCCTTGGATCATCAGAGAAGACGATCCCTGGACCGTCAAATCTGACAGAATTTATAATCGCAGACCCTAGTTTGATATATAATTAAACATTGAAATGTTGTCACACATTTTGCCCAATTTTATAAGCTTATTCTGAGGCCCTTAGAAGCCATATTATGAAAAAATGTGCAGAGATAAGTATTGTAGATCTGGAGGTCTAGTTTCATTTGGAAGTTGAATCAGACCATTTGGATCACTATATGACTCACAACACTCATTTTAGTGAGGCTGGTCAAAGTAGAAACCAAAAATTATTTGGTGTATATATTTGAAAATATAAGTCAGATGGACTTGAGATTTTGGCCATGCATGCATGTGACATATATCTAGCTTGCACCCAAAAATCAGATTTTTAAGTGTTGATTTTTCAAAGGTTTTAGCTAAAATATGAAAAATCAAATAAGTGACATTTTTGGATGTATATAACTCCAACTGATCTTAAATTTGGGTGTCATACCCATCTAGTCAATGTTAGTCTATGGTCAAAATTTGAGACCAAATGGATCTCAGCATATAGGGTAAATTCTCATTGCATGTCTCTCCTTAAAAGGGAAATTGGGGTGCTAATAGCCATTTTTGGTTTAATGAAGTTTTAGATGAGATTGAGGGTGAAAATCACCTTGCATGTCACTAAAGCCCTGGCCATGCAAGTGGGGTGACATAGCCATCCAAACCCTAGAGTTTGGAGGCCTTTGGAGCTAGATACATTAGGTTTATCTAATTAATTTTAAATTGTCACACTTGTAAATTAATGAAATTTTTGAGGTTAAATCAACTAGGAAAAATATGAAACTTAGGTCTTGGTATTTTTAGGTCAACACTATGCCCTACCAAATTTTTCCAGAATTTATTGAGGTCATAATATAGTACTTGATGTATAACTCCTTATTTGCACACCTTGAGTATTAATTGGATATTATGATTATAATTTCCCTGGAATATTATGAAACTTAGGACTTGGTATTCTTAGGTCAATACTATGCTCTACTGATTTTTCCAGAATTTATTGAGGTCATATTATAGTACTTGATGTATAACTTCTT
The DNA here is from genome assembly GCA_033032865.1 of Dactylorhiza incarnata. Classification (NCBI taxonomy): domain Eukaryota; kingdom Viridiplantae; phylum Streptophyta; class Magnoliopsida; order Asparagales; family Orchidaceae; genus Dactylorhiza; species Dactylorhiza incarnata. The sequence continues at coordinate 4,282,069 of JAWHQI010000067.1, forward strand.
ATTTGCACACCTTGAGTATTAATTGAAAATTATGATTATAATTTCCCTGGAATATTATGAAACTTATGAATTGGTATTCTTAGGTCAATACTATGCTCTACTGATTTTTTCAGAATTTATTGAGGTCATAATATAGTACTTGATGTATAACTCCTTATTTGCACCCCAATCATGATAAATAGAAATTATGATTAAATATCCCCTAGAAAATTATGAAATTTAAGATTTGATGTTTTTAGATCGTTACTCATTGTGAACCTATGGTAAGAACTTGGAACTCAATAGGACATGATAAGGCCAAGGTTGCGTCTTAAGAGTCAAACCTAGTTCAATCCCACCTTGGTCTGCCAACAGTAGAAACTAAAAACATAGATTCGGACCCCTTCCTTATGGTCACCACCCCTCGAGTTATTAACTCTAAGAGATTTGCAGATGCCCAATTAGGTTGAAGGATTAATCACCAAAGGCAGTTAACGAAAGTGAAGACGGGGGTGTGTTTAATAAAACTATCAATTCAGGAATTTGACAAGGGCCTATTAGGGAAGGTGAAGAATGACTTAGCAGGAAGTGCAAGTTGTGATTGAGAGATAACACAAGGAATTAGTCGGTCACTTGGAATGAATTAGTTTGGTGTTCGAAAGAACACCGACGCAGGTCCGTCCGAGTCAATGGTAATCCACCCTAGGATTTTAGAGCAATTGGAGAGCAAATGGGCATATAAGAATGGGTAGAAACCAATAAGAGTAAATATCCTGAAAAGGAGAACCTGAGCTTCAATCACCATCGCATTCCCTAGTACCATTGCGAGCCCTTCACCAGGTAATCCACGGGAAGTCCAGGATTCACCCCAATCCTCTGAGATAAACTAATAATAGACAAGAGTAGTAAAGTAGGAGAACTAGAAATATAATCTCCCTCCCAAATTTGGGAGGGAAAGGAATAAGGACTGGGATAGTCCTGCGAGCAGTAGGCTCGGGATATAATTAAGGACTGGGATAGTCCTACGAGCGGTAGGCTCAGGATATAAGAAAGGACTGAGTTAGTCCTGCGAGCGGTAGGCTCGGGATATTAGAAATGGGTTGTGTTAGTCATGCGAGCGGTAGGCTCGGGATATAAGAAAGGGGATGGGTTAGTACTGCGAGCGTTAGGCTCACTATATATTGCTCTAGGTTAGTCCTGCGAGCATTAGACTCACTATATATTGCTCTGGGTTAGTCTTGCGAGCGTTAGGCTCGCTATATATTGCTTTGGGTTTGGTCCTGCGAGTAATAGACTAGGCATTTTTAATTAGAGGTGGTGCTTACCAGATAGTACGTGGATACCCTGGTGTGTTCTTCAGGGGCATACAAAAGGTCTAGGCCGGGAGGTGTCATACTAGCCTAGGAGTGGAGGGCCCGATCCACTGCCACTATTTGACTCAACAGGGTGTACCTGTGCGGAGACTCGAAAAATGGGATAGAGGTGGTGCTTACCAGATACTATGCGGATACCCTGCGTGTTCTTAGGGGCGTACGTAAGGTCTAGGTTGGGTGGTGTTACACAAGCCTAGAAGTGGACAGCCCGGTCCACTGCCCAGTTCGCCTCAGATGGGTACCTGAGTTGACACACTCGAATAGAGGGAACTAAAAAAAGGTCTGTGCGTACTGAGTCGTGTGCGTGAGTTGCACAATTGCGTTGCATATAATAACATATCATCCTTGCATAAAACAGAGACCTCATCATATAAATTAGTATGGGCCCTTTTATACGATGAGTTGACTTCTTGCCAAATCCCTTAGCTTATGTATTTTTTGTGTACGCATATAAGTTAAGGTGATTTGTATAGCTGCTCTTATTTACTTTTATCTGCTCTCTTACTTATATTGTCATTTACTTATTGCTGCCTCACTTACTCTGCTAGCATAGAATTGTTATCATTAGTTGCTTAGTGTTTATATACCCTGATAGTGTAGCTACTTGTCACCTGCTTGATTCATTACCCCTTGATGTCCTCCGCTTCCTCCTCCCGCATGATGCCTAGGAGTCGCGGGTGGAGGCGGTGAGGAATATGCTGAGTCTTATAGACTGACGGTCGGTGGACCTCATTTTTAGGGATGGTGTGTCAGAATAGCAGGACCCCATTCTGGGGACAGGTCAGGAGGACGGGATGAAGCAGAGCAACCACAACCCGTTGTTGCGGTAGCAGCTACAGACATGTGATGACATGTTTGATAGCTTCCGCATAGATGTAGAGTGAGAGAATTGTCTACCTTATTTTGGATATGTACTGGGCATAAGCCCATATTCTTTTAGTTTTTTCTCATCGTGGACATTGTAATCTTATAATTTATATATTTAATGTGATCTGTGGACTTGTTTCATTTAATACTTTAATTACTGTGATTATGGTTGGCCTGAATGACGTTGATTAGCCGGCAGAATCGGCGTATTGTGGTGGCGACCAATCCTGTGATATGGTGTCACCGCAAGACGGCGATTCTGGGCGGTAAGACTCTGGGAAAGAAAAAAGAAGAAGAGGGTCTTACAATTAGTTTTTTTAATTGTTAATAGTAGAGAATATATAATTATGTACTTTTTCTCATATTTTTTTAATTTAATGTTAAGGTGTAGTCAATCAGCAGAAGGAATACTCAAAGTAGATCTACACAGAAGTGGAGGCATCGAATGAGCCCCAAAACCTTTGCTATAATTAGAGAAAGAATGGTAATACATTCCACTCACATCCTTCACATCTCTTGCTAAACACCTTCTTATGCGGTGCTGCTGTTATTTCAATGATATAATGTACCTTGGGGTAGGTCTTAATTGCACCAGATACTATGGTTGTCTTCCAAAAAAAATCAGTTCTTGGTTAACTCGTGAATTGACCATACCTGTTTTTTGAGCCTTGATATAATTGAGCCGTGTTCTACGAACTTCCTAATTGTATGCCAGGTTTTTCACCCTCATATTTTGCAATAGTACTTGTTCTAGTTTATCCTCCCTTATCCTTAAAAACTCTTGTAGATAACCATTATTTTTATTCTGCGAACTCCACGTGCAGTTCATTGAAAATCTGTGAACTGCACTTGCAGCTCATAAAAAATTTGAAGTTCAAGATAGATGTTTCCAACTAAATGTGTTTAAGCTTTCAGTAATGTTTATTATGCATTTGTAGCGTTTAAAAGAGAAGAGAGACCTCACTCAAGCTGAAGTTTTTATTCAAACTCGAAAAAGAATTAATGGAAAGGAGCTGGACTTAGAAACCAACAATGCAATTGTGAGTTAAATTTTTTTTATTAAGATCAAATATAATTTGCTTATTTTTTTATTTGGAAACCAACAATTCAATTTGTTATCAGTCTCAACTTCAAGATATTATGAATAATGAAGAAAGTAACGTAGAAGCATTTAAAGCTGTGTTTGGGAAAGAACATCCTGGATCAATGCGTTGCTTTGGGAAAGGTATTACACAAATGGCTTTGAAGCGAAAAGAAGAGATTACAGCTTTCAAGAAAGTGCATAATGAAGAGGTGGCTGTATTGAATGCAAAAATGCATAATATAGAAGATACACTGAATAATTTAAAAAGTGTGCTTAAGACTATGCTGCAACAAAGTAACCCTGCTGGAATTGATATAAAATTATTGGAGAATCTATTAGGTTCATCTCCTGGGGACGCAAATAGTGCACAAAAGAGAGTCGGACAACCACATGCACATTCTTCTACATCAACACACGTTCCAAACTATGGAGAGGTATGATGTTGTAGACTTTCATACAATTTATTATAGTATTATTATGTCTATAACTGATTAATTATATATTTATCTTTATGTTTTATTTTTTGCAGAAAGTTTTCAATGTTGGGGAGACAAATGAGGAGTTGCAATATGATGACCACATACCTTGAAGATCATTTGATGTTTATGTTGATTTAGATGTTATTTTTTTAGACTGTGATGTTAACTATTTGAAAGAATTTTGGTTCCTTTTCTGCTTGGTTTTGAATTTTCAAACAGGTTGATTTATTTTCATGCATTTGTTATGGAGTATTCTATAGTCTATATTTTCACTCATGGTTTGTTTCACTCATGGTTGATTTATGGAGTATTATATATTCTATAATCTATATTTTCACTCATGGTTTGATCATCCACTGCATGAGTTTAGGATCATCCACTGCAGTCATCAGGTTATATAGTTCCTTTCCTTGATCACCAAATTTTTCCTGGATCCACTGCAGTCTTCGGGTTATATAGTTCCTTTCCTGAATCTCAAATTTTGGTTTCCATGTTGATATTAATACAGTTGGTTAAAACAAACATTGACACATTTCTATAATTTTGGTTTAATTTGCAGATCAATGATGAGTTTTGTCCCAGTTTGTTGACCCAGGCCTTACAATTCAAAACAATGGATTCACTACTCAATGAGTGGCTGGAACACATCGTCGTCGTCCAGTCCATTGTCGAGAGCGGAGCAGCATTAATCCCTGAAGGCTATATATATATAACCCATCGTCGATCGCCCCACCGCCACCGTCGCAGCTGGCAATGATCTGAGTATCCAGTGATCGACCGCCGCAGCTGTCAATTGGTTCCTATGATTCCTTTTTCTGTAGATTTTTTGTGAAATCAGATGTTCACGCATTTTAATGTCAACCTATTAAACTTAGAATTTTTTGTGAAGGCATACCCGGGTATGAATTCGGAAAAAATTGCAGTGGCGTGCGGTAGCTTCTTCGCCAAAGGCAGAGCCATGCCCTAAGCCCCTCCTCGATCCACGCCGCCTTCGACCTCGTCGCCGCCGGATCGAAAGGCAAAACGCAGCAGCAGTTCCTGTCTGTACTCCGCTCCGACTCCGATGCAGACCTCAGAGCAATCTCATCCCAGATCGCCAACCTCGTCTTAGCGGATGGGTCTCCTTCGGGCGGGCCCCGACTGTGCTTTGCTAATGGCGTCTGGGTCGATGCGTCGATTTCCTGGGAAAGGTTAGTTGAGATTGTTGGCTATCGCCTCAAGAATTTATTTTTCATTGCTCCTTTTGATGTATTCTCTTTCTTGTTGATTGTTGCTATTTGTCATGATAATTGAGCCTTCCTGGAGTCATGTGTGTCGATTGTTTTTCAAGACAATGTAATCACTGCCAATTTCCCTGTATTGTATGCAAACTAGCTTACAATATGCACAGGCTCAAATTATGCATGCTTTTGATGGGTTTGTTTTAGCTTTTTATGGTATCAGCCTAAAAATAAAAACTTGCTCTTATGTTTTATTGTTTCCTGTTAAAAAAACATGCTCTTATGTTTTTGATGGGTTTGTTTTATCTTTTTCAAGACAATGTAATCGCTGCCAATTTCCTTGTATTGTATGCAAATTAGCGTACAATATGCACAGACTCAAATTATGCATGTTTTTGATGGGTTTGATATATTTTTATGGTATCAGCATAAAAATAAAAACATGCTCTTATGTTTTATTTTACTCGGTGCCCAGGTCGGACGAAAATTCTGGGTGCGACACTGTTTATATTCTATTTAACTTTTGAAATGCTGCACAAAATTGCAAGTTACTTTTTCTTAATCCCAATGATTTTAGTTTATTCTATTTTTTTTTAAATTTCAATGCTCATGTGTTGTTATTCTTGTAACAGGCAGGGCTTCCAACTAGGTTGAACATATGATAGGGAACATTGATGAAGGTGTTATCCAGGAAACAGTTACAGGTTCATTTGCTCACTCTGTTTAGCTTTTGCCCGGGAAATAGTTACAGGATCCTGAATTAGACTAGAATCTGATTTCAATTAGGAAATTCTGGATTAATTCCTGAAGGAGACCTCTAATTACTTAATTTGTTATCATTAAAAAATTACTTAATTAGGCCCTGTTTGGCATGGTGGCGGCGGTTATGAACGCGTTGGTTATGAACCATCGTTCGTGAACGCCCGACCTCACCTAAGGAACTTCATCCATTTTATGTTTAAAACTAGTTTTCTTTCCTTGGTGGCGGTCATAAACATTGTCATGCAGAACATACATTGCCAAACGTACATTCTATGATGGTGGAGTTTTTGGCCAAACTCACCGGAGCAAAAATGCCGCACCAAATGGAGCCTAAGTCTTTTCTATTTTAAACACTCTATGTCGTAAAAAAAAACTATATGAATGATTTGATGTTGCCCCTGCACCCTTTTATGTTTTGTTGGCTTTTCCTTGAACTTGAGGATTTTTTGACATTATGTGCATATCCTTCGGCTTAAGTTTACTTATTAAATATTGTTGTGATTTTGTGCAGAAAGCTAGCAAACAAACTCGCTCTTGTCTTTGGACATTCACTTTCAAAGCAGAAAAAAAAGTTCCCAGATTCTGAGAAATTCCTTGACGACCATGGACCATGAAGATCAAATAAGTTGATTAATTTAGATATAGTCTAGTTTTTTTTATGTAATTTGGTAGACTATAATTAAAAGATGCATATAACATTGTATAATTGTTCATGATTAATATATATTCAAATTTTGTTTAAACTCTACATATTAATTGTTGATTAATTTTGGATTTCGTGTACTTTTTAGATGTGCGACTTATATTTCATTATTTTCATTTGACTAGGAACTCCGGTGTACTTTTTGGGTATGCTTTTGTTAAATTTTAATTTTGTTTATTATTTAGATACTTTTAGCAACATTTATTAAATGTAACATATAAAGACAACTCTTGAAATCAAGACTTGGCTTCTTTGTGCAGCTCGGGCCCTCAATGAAGAGGGGCAGCTAGCACTTACCAATTCCTCGGAAGGAACCGACCGGAGACTCAGAACTAAGAACAGACCCTTGGTCGCAGCGAGGAGATCCCACCACACACCCGGAAGATCGTTGAGCGCTTCCCCTTGTTGGAGCATGCGTTTCACACTCTTCCGGTTTGATAATAACAAAGTCCCGTTTGTAATTGATTCTATTTTTATTAATGGTGTGCAGGTAACAGGTATGAGATGTTCACGATTCTGCTGGAGCTCAATTTGAGTGTATGAAAATTTTGATGTCGGAATTTTCCGACAGCTAATGTCGCCCAGGCGACAGCAGAGAAGTTACAACAACTTCCCGCACGACAACACGACGAACGGCAGTTTTGCGCTGTCGGAAATCCGACAGTGATGTCGCCCAGGCGACAGCTCGGAAGTTACAGTAACTGCCCGCACGACAGCACTACGAGCGGCAGTTTAGCGCTGTCAGAATTCCGACAGTGATGTCGCCAAGACGACAGTAAAAATCTATATATTGGCTCGTTTTGTTCGTGCATTCCAAGCATTGAGAATTCCAATTCCCTTCTTGAGTGCATACGAACCAGAGATCTCCAGAACCTCATCAACTACCATTTGTGCTTAGTTAGGTTTGAGATTGAAGACGAGATCGGGCGCGCTTCTACATCAACGATCATCTCGAGGCTTCAACCTTCCTTTCATAGATCTGAATTTCTAGGAAGTTGTTCTTTTCATTTATATACATTTCACTTTGTATTGGTAGGGAAATCGTCTCCTTGTGCGTGACGTCTAAGTCCTTGCGTGGCTTAGGGAAAAATTGCTTCCTTGTGTGGAGCGTCCAAGTCCTTGCGTGGCTTGGTGGGAAATCGTGGCCTTGTGTGCTACGTCTAGATCTTGGGAAGATCTAGAGGATAGGCTTGGGCTTGGTCTAGGGAGAGACAAGTGATAGCCTTCCGATCCTTGGGAGAAGGATTGGTAAACACAAATTGTAAAAGGGTTATTATCATATTTGTGCCTTGATCTTAAGCATTGTTAAGATCATATTATTTGTATGTGAATTTCATGATTATAAAATTATGACTTTTTCTTTAATTGCAAATATGGTTGTTTAATCTTTAACTTAGAAATTTGTGTTTGCATTAATTCAAAAATTACATTGGTTTGAAATTTTTATAAGTAATTTTTAGAAAAGTAAAATTTGTTTTAAAATTCGTAAGTAAGAAATCGTAATTTTTAAAAGGCCCTTATTCACCCCCCCCCCCCCCCCCCCTCTAAGGGCGCCACAAGATCCAACACGTGGTATCAGAGCCAGGTTACTCCAAAATGGTTTTACCACCGGGAGTAATGGCGCACAACGATCACGCGTTCGTTGAGGGGCAAGGAATTAGTAGGCCACCACTTTTTACGGGCACGGACTATAACTATTGGAAAACCTGAATGCGGTGTTTTCTAATAGCTCTCGACATGGAAGTTTGGAATATGGTCGAGACGAGTTATACTTCCCCAACATATGATGTAGGAAATGTAACAATGGACAAACCCAAAGACAAGTGGGATGACAATGATAAATTAAAATGTAAAAACAATGCAAAAGCCATGAATGCTTTATTTTGCGCACTAGATCGCACTGAATTTAATAGAGTTTGTGCTTGTGATACTGCATAAGAAATTTGGAATCTTTTAGAAATCACTCATGAAGGTACTTCGCAGGTAAAGGATTCAAAGCTATTTCAACTGGAGTCAGAATTCGAAAGATTCAAAATGGAGGTGGATGAAGAAATTGATACAATGTACACACGATTCACTAAAATCGTGAACGATTCAAAGGTGCTGGGTAAGGTTTTCTCCAATGGAGATTTAGTAAGGAAAATCTTAAGATCACTTCCCCCGAAGTTCAATCCTAAAGTGACTGCAATCTCTGAGTCACATGATCTTAAGACCTTACAATTGGAGAGCCTCATTGGAAATCTGAAAACTCATGAGGTGGAGTTGAAAATCCAAAGCCAAGAGTACAATTTGGAGCCCAAAAAGAAGAGCTTGGCGTTGAATCAAGAAGGGAAGTTGAGACTGAATCTGAAGAAAGTAAGGAAGATGAAGAAGGACTGTTTGTGAGGAACTTTAAGAAGTTTATGAGAAATCCACAGAGGAGAAATTCATTTAAATTTTTTTTCAAAAAGAACGATTTTGCCTACCAAAAGGGCAAAGGAAAAATGGAGAATGAAGAGGAGTGTCCGCTACCGGAGTGCTACCACTGCAAGAAGATTGGTCATATCAGAAGCAAGTGCCCAAAGTATCTGAAAGAGCAAAAAGCAAAGAGGCACGATAAAAGTTACAAGAAGAAAGTGTTAAAGGCAGAGACTTGGGATGATTCTTCGTCTGGTGAAGAAAGTGATTCCTCAACACAGGAGGAAGAGGAGGCAAATGTCTGCTTAATGGGGAATGAAAATGCGTCATCTGACGACGATTGCAGTGTCCAAAGTGACACTGGGGTAACTCCTCCATCTTATGATGATTTATATTCTGAATTTATGAAAACATGCAATTTTTTGGATAAAAGCCTAAAGGAAATTGATTTTGTAAAGTCTGAAAATAAAGGTCTTTTAAAAGTGAACAAAAAATTATCAAATGAGTTGAAAACTATTGAGAAAGAGAAGGTAACTTGTCAAGAGTGTGATCACTATTCGACAAGGATAAAAGAACTTGAAAATACTATTTCTAAGTCCGATCAAAAAATTGATCTACTTGTAAAAGAGAAAAAGAACTTAGAAAAAGTTGTTAAAACCTCTTATTCTCAATTAGAGAATTATAAGAAAAATGTTGCAAATAGATGTGGCATGATAGTAAAAGAAAATTCAATTTTAAAGTCCAAAGTAAATGAGTTGAACATGGCAATTGGAAAATTTGGTGTTGGAAAAAAATCGCTGGATATGATTTTAGCCAACCAATGCCATGGGACAGCAAAATTTGGGCTAGGATACATTTCTGGAAGCTCTGGAAGCTGTCGGAAATTTCCGACAGCTGATGTCGGAACCAGCGACAGCTCCAGGTTCAGAAAACCTATTTTTCAAAATGAAAATTTTTCTAAGTCCACACATAAAGATGTTTCCACCAGCAAGAGTCCAGAGAAACCATTGAAAAATGGTTCCTCAGCATTCATTGTATGGGCCAAATGTCATCGATTTGGTCACATCTTGGGCTCATGTTGGAAGAAAGGAAAAGTTAATGTTAAACAAATCTGGGTACCTAAGGCGTCCACCTATACCATGGGATCGACCACTTGGGTAACTAGATCTTTACTCTCATCATCTTTTTAGGTGTGCGTGCAGGATAGGAACAAGGAAGACGTGTGGTATTTGGACTCTGGATGTTCAAAACACATGACGGGAGATAAATCAAAGTTCCTTAGCCTGGAGATGAAGAAAGGTGGAACAGTGACATTTGGAGATAATGGCAAGGGTAAAGTCAAAGGCATTGGAGTAGTAGGTAACGACGAATTTAAAATTTCAAATGTTATATATGTTAAAGGTTTGAAACATAATTTAATTTCTATTAGTCAACTATGTGATAAAAATCTAAATATTTTATTTGACTCTAGCTCAAACCTTTGCAAAATTATTGATTCTAAAACAAACGAAATCGTACTTACTGCACCAAGAATAAACAATGTCTATACAATCACTTTTCATGATTTATCTCATTCTACACTTAAATGTTTTATTTCAAAGAATGATGAACTTGAATTATGGCATAGGAGACTAGGACATTCTAGTGCCAAACGCTTAGTAAAGCTTTCTAAAAATATAATTATAAAAGGTTTGCCAAATTTGAATGGAAAGCTTTCTTCATTATGTTCACCATGCCAAAAAGGAAAGTTTACAAAATCATCTTTTAAAAGCAAAAATGTTATTTCTACTACTAGACTTTTACATTTATTACATATGGACTTGTTTGGTCCAATTTCTACACAAAGTCTAGGAGGTAAAAAATATACGTTTGTTATTATTGATGATTATTCTAGATTTTGTTGGACATTGTTTTTAAATTCAAAATCTAATGCTTTTGATGAATTTGTAAAACTAATTTCACGTATTCAAAATGAACTTGATTTAAAAGTAAAATGTATTAGATCAGATCATGGAGGAGAGTTTGATAATGAAAAATTTATTTCATATTGTAATGAATTTGGGATAAAACACGAATTTTCCGCTCCTCGCACACCACAACAAAATGGTGTAGTGGAGAGGAAAAATAGAACACTTCAAGAATTAGGACGTACTATGCTTTGTGAATTTAAATTGCCAAAATATTTTTGGGCCGAAGCGGTTAGTACTGCATGCTATATTATTAATCATGTCATGATTCGTCCTACATTACAATTAACTCCTTATGAAATTTATTTTCAAATAAAACCAAGTGTATCTTACTTTAAAGTTTTTGGTTGTAAATGCTTTATTTTGAATACAAAAGATAACTTAGGCAAATTTGATGAAAAATGTGATGAAGGAATTTTCATTGGTTATTCTTCAACTAGCAAGGCCTATAGAGTTTATAATAAACGTACTAAAGTGGTTGAAGAATCTATTCTTGTAAAATTTGATGAAAATATTTCTTGTGTAGAAAATACTAAAGTTGCAGGTAATGAGAAAAATGAAGAAGATGTGGAACAAAATCTGAGGAAAAATGATGATGATAATGATGATGAAGAAAAAGTAGAGAAAGAAGACAAAAAAGATGGTGAAGAAGAAGAAGAACAAGGATATGTACCTCCAACCGAGCTAAGGTTATCAAAAGATCATCCGCAAGAATTTGTTATTGGAGAACCATTTAGTGGGGTATGTACACGTTCTAGTTTACATGAAAGTTTTTCAAATTTATGTTTTGTCTCAAATATAGAACCAAAAGATGTCGCCACCGCTTTAAATGATGAATCTTGGTTTCTAGCTATGAATGAAGAACTTAACCAATTTGAAAGAAATAAAGTTTGGATTCTTGTAGATAGACCTAGTGATCATCCTGTGGTAGGAGTCAAATGGATTTTCAAAAACAAATTAGATAGTGACTCTAGGGTCACTAGAAACAAAGATAGGCTTGTAGCGAAAGGATATAATCAAATTGAAGGGGTAGATTTTGATGAAACATTTGCACCCGTAGCACGATTGGAAGCAGTTAGAATTTTTGTTGCATTTGCTAGTCATAAAAGATTTAAATTATTGCAAGTGGATATTAAAACTTCATTTTTAAACGGGTTGATTAAAGAAGAAGTTTATGTTGAACAACCCCCAAGATTTATAAATGAAAAATTTCCTAATCGTGTATATAGATTGCTAAAAGCTTTGTATGGTTTAAAACAAGCACCACGAGCATGGTATGATAGATTGACTATATATTTATTACAAAATGGTTTTAAAATGGGTGGTGTTGATTGTACACTCTTCATCAAGCAAGTAGATGATGATTTAATTGTTTTACAAATTTATGTTGATGATATTATTTTTGGAGCCACTAGTGAAGAGTTGTGTAATTATGTTGTAAAAATGATGGAAAGTGAATTTGAGATGAGTATGGTAGGAGAATTAAAATATTTCTTAGGATTTCAAATTGTTCAAAAACATGATGGAGTTTTTATTAACCAATCAAAATATATTCATGATGTTTTAAAACGATTTGGATTTGAAAATCTAAAACAAGCAAATACTCCTATGAGTGTATCTTTAAAATTAGGAAAAGATGAAAATGGAATATCAATAGATCAAACTTTATATAGAGGCATGATAGGTTCACTTTTATATTTAACTGCTTCTAGATCGGATATTATGTTTTCAGTTTGTTTATGTGCTAGATTTAGAGCCGATCCCAAAGAATCACATTTAAAAGCGGTAAAAAGAATTTTTAGATATTTAATTGGCACATCTAAACTTGGTTTGTGGTATCCTCATAGCGATGATTTTACTCTTTTTGGCTATTCTGATTCTGATTATGCCGGTTGTTCACCAGATAGGAAAAGCACTAGCGGCACTTGTCACTTTTTAGGCCCTTCACTCATCTCGTGGTCGAGTAGGAAACAGAATTCTGTTGCCCTCTCAACCACCGAGGCCGAATACATCGCATTTGGTAGTTGTTGTACACAAGCTCTTTGGATGAAACAAACTTTAGAAGACTTTAACATTAAATAACAAACAATAGAGCTATGGTGCGATAACAAAAGTGCAATTGATTTAACTTACAACCCGGTTCATCACTCTAGGTCTAAACATATTGATGTTAGGCATCATTTTATAAGAGACCACATTAAAAATAATCAAATTAAAATTTCATTTATAGGCACGGATAATCAACTAGCAGATATATTCACTAAACCGTTACCGGATTCCCGTTTTTCTATGCTTAGGCTAGAATTAGGAATCCTAGACATTTCACAATGATTATATCACTACTTATGACCTATAAAATTAAAAATATCACAAAACCTATACATTTTAAAAAGAAAAACTAAATTTGTAAATCAAACCATAGAATTTGAATGACTTAAGAAAAATTCTCACATCATTAATATTACATAAAAATTGTTCCACAAAAATAGTAGAAATCAACATAGGATCAAGTTCAGATAACAGAAAATGAAATCTGGGCAAGTTCACTGTCGCCCAGGCGACAGTGACTGTCGGAAATTTCCGACAGCTCTCGATTTGCTTAATCTTCAGTTTTGGTCCCTATGATGCTTTACAATAGTTATATGTCATTATTAATGCTACAACTCATGAATTGATGCCAAACCATTTTTTTTTATTTTTTTTAAAAATGGCTACTTACATGATTACATGATTTCATTTCCACTCTAACATCGTATTGACACTCCTACTAAGTTGTTTAGACTATTGGAAATTGTTTTTGCATGCCTCTAAGTATGAGAAATTGTTTATATATAATAATGAACTATCACGTTCACTTCTTTTGATCCATATATATGTCTTTCTATTTAATATATACATGAATCATATTTGCTTTAACATAATACAATAGCACTTCATAAATACTACTTTCAACCTTGATTTGTTAGCACAACCATATATACACCATCTTTTGCGATTCAAGTGAATTCAGAGATCCTTGGTCCATTAAAAATAAAAAATATCTCCAAGTTAAGATATCACACAATATGTGATCAACAAAAAGTTTAACTTGAGGACAAGGATACTCCACCAAGCACTACTTACCCTCTTGATAAGTCTTAATAAGCATTGTGAGGTTGAGCACCTTGGAAAGAATTGTAAAGTGTCTTGTGCAAAAGAAAAAATGGTATTCTATCCTTAATGTGCTATATCTTCAAGATCAAAGCTGTCTTTATCTGCTTATATTATGTTTTCTATTCCAATGATCATGTAAATTAAATAATTTCATATGTTTGATCAAAGCATCACTTGTACACATCATTATGTTATATAAACATTCATCTCATGAGAATTGGACCGAAAAGATTCCAAATTTCTATACACAATTGTGTCTTTCTATGATACTTTTAAAATGTCGTTAATCATGTTTAAGTTATTTTGTTTTCTTCTACTACTTCATATGGCTATACCATCTCTTCATGAGTTTATTCAATATTATGGCATATTACTATTTGTTGGGTATTGTACTTCATATACTCATAACTGAAGGTTTTCAAGTTTGAGGAGTGGAGCAGGTTTTCAAAAGAAAAGAAATTTTTGCTAAGTCAATTCGTCGAGATGTCTCGTGAAGTTCCGATGAATCTCGACGAATCCAGATAGAAGCCAAATTTCTAGTTTAAAGAAGAAATTTATGCGGCTAAGTCTATTCGTCGAATGTTCACGTGAACTCCCGACAAATATCAACGAACGCAGACAGAAGTCAAAAAGACAGACTTGTGAAGGAAAATGTGCGGCTAAGTCAATTCGTCGAATGTTCTCGAGAACTCCCGACGAATTCCGACGAATGAAAACAGAAGACAGTTTTCAAGCTTTGTTTAGTATTTTTCAAGGGCCAAGTCAATTCGTCGAATGTTCTCGAGAACTCCCGACGAATTCCGACGAATGAAAACAGAAGACAGTTTTTTTAAGCTTTGTTGGTGGAGATGCGGGGTAATATGGAACCACAGTAGAGATCACCTATTCACCCCACCCTCTAGGTGATTTAGGTAGACAACGATTTCTTTCACTATTACTTCAAGACCTTCAATCATTTTCCCAACAAGTGCTTCCGCTTACTCTTATTTTCTCCGTCTTATCTCTTCCCTTAAGAACTACTAATTCATTTCATATTACCTTTTGCTAATACCAAAAGGGGGAGAATTATAAGTATATTCAAGAAATCAAAGAACTATTACACCACCTAAATATTCCACCTAAACAATACATTATTTTAATTTACTATAACATTTAGGGGGAGCATTCATTTAGGGGGAGCATTCATCTAGGGGGAGATTACTTTTAAGAGGAATATATCATGTTATTTTTGTGCACACACCATATGTTAAAATCAACAACCTAAATAGACATGATTTCTTTTTATACGGATTTGTTATTATCAAAAGGGGGAGATTGTTGGAGCATGCGTTTCACACTCTTCCGGTTTGATAATAACAAAGTCCCGTTTGTATTTGATTCTATTTTTATTAATGGTGTGCAGGTAACAGGTATGAGATGTTCACAATTCTGCTAGAGCTCAATTTGAGTGTATGAAAATTTCGATGTCGGAATTTTCCGATAGCTAATGTCGCCCAGGCGACAGCAGAGAAGTTACAACAACTTCCCGCACGACAACACGACGAATGGCAGTTTTGCTCTGTCGGAAATCCGACAGCGATGTCGCCCAGGCGACAGCTCGGAAGTTACAGTAACTGCCCGCATGACAGCACTACGAGCGGCAGTTTAGCGGTGTAGGAACTCCGACAGTGATGTCGCCCAGGCGACAGTGAAAATCTATATATTGGCTCGTTTCGTTCGTGCATTCCAAGCATTGAGAATTCCAAGTCCCTTCCTGAGTGCATACGAACCAGAGAGCTCCAGAACCTCATCAACTCCCATTTGTGCTTAGAAGGTTTGATTGAAGACGAGATCGGGCGCGCTTCTACATCAACGATCATCTCGAGGCTTCAACCTTCCTTTCAGAGATCTGAATTTCTAGGGAGTTGTTCTTTGCATTTTGTATTTTCATTTATATACATTTCACTTTGTATTGGTAGGGAAATTGTCTCCTTGTGCGTGACGTCTAAGTCCTTGCATGGCTTAGGGGAAAATCGCTTCCTTGTGTGGAGCGTCCAAGTCCTTGCGTGGCTTGGTGGGAAATCGTGGCCTTGTGTGCTACGTCTAGATCTTGGGAAGATCTAGAGGATAGGCTTGGGCTTTGTCTAGGGAGAGACAAGTG
This sequence comes from Dactylorhiza incarnata, assembly GCA_033032865.1. NCBI lineage: Eukaryota > Viridiplantae > Streptophyta > Magnoliopsida > Asparagales > Orchidaceae > Dactylorhiza > Dactylorhiza incarnata. The sequence continues at coordinate 4,298,193 of JAWHQI010000067.1, forward strand.
ATAGCGTTCTGATCCTTGGGAGAAGGATTGGTAAACACAAATTTTAAAAGGGTTATTATCAAATTTGTGCCTTGATCTTAAGCATTGTTAAGATCATATTATTTGTATGTGAATTTCAAGATTATGAAATTATGACTTTTTCTGTAATTGCAAATATGGTTGTTTAATCTTTAACTTAGAAATTTGTGTTTGAATTAATTCAAAAATTACATTGGTTTGAAATTTTTATAAGTAATTTTTAGAAAAGTAAAATTTGTTTTAAAATTCTTAAGTAAAAAATCGTAATTTTTAAAAGGCCCTTATTCACCCCCCTCTAAGGGCGCCACACGATCCAACACCCCTCCCAAGCCAAAGCTGAGACTGGCACCTTGGAGAGCCTGAGAACTAAGCCAAGATTACCTAGGGAGGAAGAAGCTCAGAAAACTGAGATTGGAGTCCTCTCCCAAGGTGCCCTTCAAGGTCTATATATAGTTTTTCAAGTCTGGTCTGCTAATACGGAATTTCGTCTTACACTTTTGCTATATGCAACCCAAAATGGTCTGCCAACCGCCAAACTCTGCTGTTTGGAGGGGCTAACTGCAGACCACCAGAGAGTTTTAGGTAAAATTGGTCATGGACCCTTCCTGGGCGAGCCACCCACCGGGGAATTTCTCGTGAGCCGCGTGGCTCGGTTCGCTCGCCTCCCTGCGAGCGATCTACAAGGCCCCTGGCCCGCTCTCCCTCCTGCGAGCGACAACGAGAGCCTGGCTCGCTAGCCTTCTTACTCCTTTTTCCTGACGATCCCTTCGTCACTGTTCACACCCCTGGCGGACACCGGGGTTGTACACAATCCCCGCTCTTCGTGAGGCTATTTTAGGCTCGCGAAGAAATATCCAACCCCTGGTGTTCGACGGCCCCTTGGTGACGTGGTGAGAATCTTTTGGTGGGACCCATGCCCACTGCTATAAATACTCTTCCTTCCGACTGGTGCATGAACTTTTTCTTCCCTCCTTATTCCTTTCCCTGCTCGCCACTGTTCCTTGCGAGATGTCTAAGAAGGAGGAGATATTTGCTCGCCTCAAGGCCTCGCAAACCGTCTAGAAGGCTAAAGATGCCGAGCTCGCCCCCTGGATCTCTCCACAACCGGCCCCGCCCCCTCCGCAGGTTAAGAGGGCTAAGACCATCTGACGGTCGTCCGGGGAGGATGAGTCATCTCCGCTGTCTCCCTCTCCCCGCCACGGGCTTGTAACGGTCCAGGCCCGCCAACACGGGACCCAGCTGGACCGTCGGCACCCTCCCGACCAAGGCCCGCCAACACGGGACCCAGCTGGCACCGGAAGGGTTCAGCCTAACTAGATGGTCTGCAGACCATGCACCCCAACCCCTCTCTATCCCACCACAGGGCACAATGGGTTGTTGGAGGCCGCAGCCCCCTTTGATGAGAAGTGATCCAGTTAAGCGCCTCTACGGGGCCTTCCCAGGAGGTCACCCATCCCAGTACTACTCCAGCCCGAGCACGCTTAACTATATAGTTCTTTCACTTCTCATCACCAATTGAGCAGTGAAGCGTGCTCGGGCTGGAGTAGTACTGGGATGGGTGACCTCCTGGGAAGGCCCCGTAGAGGCGCTTAACTGGATCACTTCTCATCAAAGGGGGCTGCGGCCTCCAATAACCCACTGTGCCCTGTGGTGGGATAGAGAGGGGTTGGGGTGCATGGTCTGCAGACCATCTGGTTAGGCTGAACCCTTCCGGTGCCAGCTGGGTCCCGTGTTGGCGGGCCTGGGCCGGGAGGTTGCCGACGGTCCAGCTGGGTCCCGTGTTGGTGGGCCTGGACCGTTACAAAAAGTGCAATCTTCCGAGTATTTTCTGAACTCTGACTTCCGTAGACCCAACCTAAATTTCGGGGACAAAATTGTTTCTTCGTTTATTGGGATTTGTAACAACCCCAGAACAACTAGACCCCTGATGTTCATTTTGTCATGTCAAGGTCATGACATTCCTCTAAGAGACCAAAATGGCCCTAAGAAACAAAGTGAATAAGTGAAAATCACCTTGGTGTGCAAATAGCCAAATTTGACTCCATAGCTTATGACTTGATATTAGACTTCAAAATGACAAATTGACCCCACCAACCCTTCCTAAACACCTTGAGGAATCTCTTGGGTCATTTAGGACCCATTGGGGTAAAACCCAATTGATCAAATTTGCTAAAGTCAACCTTAGGCCACCTAGGTCAAACCTCCATAAATGAGGGCAATTGAACTCCAAATGATCAAATTGGACCCATCATCATGTGGCAACCTCCCTCGGGGACCTATTGGGCCCAAAAGCCCCATCCTAGGACCACCAATTTGGGGAAATTGGGTCAATTATTAAAAAGCCCCAAATTAATCTATTTGTGCTAAAACCCTAAATTGACCTTCAATTTGCCAAATTGACCTAGCACAACCCTCCATAAACACCAAGGGGAGTAAATGAGACATAAGCAAACCAAAGTGCACATTCAATTTTGGAGAATTAGGACAGAATCACCCAGAATGCCCAAATTGCCCCTATAGGCAAATAAGTGCAATTGAACCCCACATGACCCCCACCATGACCCAATTCCTCTTGAAGTAATAGTCCATAATGTCGAAGAAAATAATGTGGGTCAGTCACATTAAGTGGTGTGAGCTTGGATCAAGCCCAAACCCAAAACCCCCCATTCCAATGCAATGCAGCCAAACCTCCTCTCCCCCGGCATCAATTCGAGCTCAGGAGTGAATTCCTGATGAGCTGGAAGCCTGCAATTGGCTGGCTGAGGCGGTGGCGACATAGAGGAGGTCGCCGAAAAATGGCAGCCAACAAACAAAACCCCCTCAGCCTTATTCATCCCCACCATTAGCTTCAGAATCGAAAAAGGAGAGAAAGCCCCCTTCTAATCGGAAGAATCGATCTCAGTTGAACATGGACGCCGGGAATGGAAATTGAGTCTTCCTCCGCCGCAATACCCGCCGCCAAGCTCGCGCACAGGCAAGTTCCTTTCCCCCTCCTCCTGTGCTAGCATCTTTTCTCTCCTCCCGTCGAATTGAGCCATGTAATGACGGTTCCACTTTGCAATTTCCATGTTCTTAGCCGCAAAAATTATAGGTGCCGGAGCCCTACTACGGCCACCTCAGGCCAATCAGACACCACCAGTCGAAAGCCCTATGTCGACTGGTGGTGGTGGCTTTGGCATTTTGCCGGTGACGGCCGGGATTCGCTGGAATCCGGCCCGCAAAACGCTCCAGGCGCAGTTAGTCCTGACCGTTGGCTCAGTGGGGAAGACAACTCCAACGCCGTTGGATCTCCCGTGATGGATAGTCGCAGACCATTTAAGTATTATGATTAAAAAAATCAAATTTATGTCACATATTTTACCCGATTTTATAGGCTTAATTTAAGGCCCTTAGAGGCAGAAAAATGTAAAATGTGCATAGACATGAATTGTAGATCTATGAGTCTACTTTTATTTGAAAGTTAAATCAGACCATTTGGATCACTGTAGGACCCGCAACACTCACTTTAGTGAGGCTGGTCAAACTAGAAACCAGAAATTAAAAAGTGTATATATTTTAAATGATAGGACCAATGAAGCTGAAATTTGGGTCATGCATGCATGTGACCTAAATCTAGCTTGTGACCAAAAATCAGAATTTTTGGAGTAACTTTTTTTTATGGTTTTATTCAGAACATGAAAAATTAAATAAATGAAATAATTAGAATTATATAACTCCAAATGACCCCAAATTTGGGGGTCATGCTTATTTAACCTTCATTAGTCTAGGGTTAAATTTTGAGAACATTTGGACCTCTGCAAGTAGGGTAATTTGTACTTGCATGTCTCTACCCTAGTGTGCTATGGTGTGCCAATAGACAAAAAGTCTATTTTGTGTTTTCAGACCAAATGACTTGGAGCTAGCCTTTGAAATTTTTGTTCATACTTTCTTTATGACATGACACACCATCTAAGAGGATCTTAGGATTTTTGGGATCAAAATCCTATGTTTTTGGATTAATGTGAATTAGGTGACATTTTGGTATATATGAAATTTTCATGTCAAATAACTTGTAGAAATTATGGAACTCTGAGGAACCTATTATTAGGCCATGCAGGACCTCTGTAAATTTTTGTAGAAAATTTCAGAGGCCTTTCCTTTAGGAAATTACAAAATTACCCCTAGGTCACAAATCTGAATAATAGGATTTCACTGAGCTAAATGCATGCGAAGGCTGTGAAACTATGGAAGATAGTTAGGAATACAATTATAAATCTCTGGGATTTTTGATAGAATTTTTAGGGACATTTTTCATGTTGAAATACCATTTATTCATTTTGTCACCTCTTTCATGATAAATAGAAATTATGGGTTTATCTTTACTGGAAAATTTTGATATCCTGGAATTAGTGTTTTTATGTGAATATAATACCACTGTAATTTTATCAGAATTTATTGTGACATGTAGATGGTGGTTGTAATGTAAACCCTTATTGACACACCACACTACAACAAACTGCACCTATTGTAAGGACTGGAATGTAACTGAAACACAGTTTGTTACTAATAGTTATATTTAGTAACAAAGTTTTTTTGTTGTTACAAAAAAGAACTTTTTTGTAACGAATATTGTAAACTTTGTTACAATAATAATTAATTCGTTACTATAACTATAAGTATTTGTAACAACACTAATGTTACGTTACAAATAGAAAACTTTTCTCACAATAAGTATCAATTGTAACCACATCATGGATGTTTTTAAAGTTTTGTTACAAAAAATATATCATATTTTATTTTCAATTTTTGTACAATTTTATTATCAAAGTTTTGAATTATTATTATTTTTTTAAAAAAAAATTGTATTCGCGCGACAGTACCCCGCCTCGATAGTGCTCTAACGCGACGACATTACTCCTACAGCTCGCAAACATTCGTGCGCGGCTGTCGCAGATATGTGGTACTATTGCGACATGTATTTTTGCGCGTACGGAGGTTTTTATAAATCTTTAACTTTTTATAAACGTTTTTCTGCCTCTCTCCCATGCAGCTCTATCTCTCTCTCAAATGAATGAATGAAATATACGGATGAAAATTTCCCTCCATAAAATTTTGAACAAAACAAAACTAAAAATTAAAAATATATTAAATGTAAAAATGAATGCAAATTAATTAATATAACATTATTTTTTTATTATAATTTTGGAATTAAAATCAAATCACGCACGAACCACCCCCAGTTTTGGCTATCCGCAACCCCCTTTTATATGAATTATTACGTGTTTTTTTAGAAATACGACTTGTACAAGCATTTTTAGGAAAAGTGTTCAACACAAAAGTTGTAGATATCGTCGAGATCTACAACTTTTGTGTTGAACACTTTTGCTAAAAATGCACGCACAAGACGCGCGTATTGCCCCCCCCCCCCCCCCCCCCGAATTGAAACATGGGTGTAACTATATATATAATATATATATAACGATTTTTGGAAATACGCATTGTGCATGCATTTTTAGGAAAAATGTGCAACACAAAAGTTGTAGATCTCGACGATATCTACAACTTTCGTGTTGAACACTTTTCCTAAAAATGCTTGTACAAGGCGTATATACAAAAAAACGCGCAATAATTCATATAAATCATGAGTTGCGGATAGCCAAAACTGGGGTGCGGTTAACAATTGCCTTTTTTATTGATGGATGACACGCCCTTTAATTTAATGAAAATAAATGTGTAATGAAATTCATAAATACATGTCAAATCAATTCATAAATACAACACGTTGTTCAATAAAATTTACTTTTAAAATAAGATTTATGTTTTTTTTAAAATAAGAATTACCCCCGCTCAATTTTGTCCGCTCTCAGGAGCTCGATCAACTGACAGTGCACATGAGGCCCATGTTCCCCGCTCGACAATACCCCGCCTCGACATTGCCCGACAGTGCACATGAGCTTTAAATAAGATTTATGTATTTTTTAAATAAGGTTTATCCGTTTATGTATTTTTTAAAAGTAAGAATTACGTATACCCCTCAATTTCATCCGCTCTCAGAAGCTCGATCAACTGAATAAAAAATAATTGAATATTAATTTAATTTTCTCACCGGACACAAACACAAACACACACACATACATAGACACATACAAACACAGACACACAGACACAAACACAGTCACAGACATAGATACAGACTGACATAGACACAAACATATAGTCAAACACAAACAAACACGCATAGACACGCAAGCAAAGACACAAACACACACAAACACACACAAACACACACAAACACACAGACACAGACACAGACTGGGGCAAACACAGACACACACAAGCACAGACAAACATGCATAGACAGACAAACACTCACACATAACCCAAATACACAGACACAGACAAGCACGTGTATATACAGACATAGATACATACACACAAACACATGGACATAGACACAGACTTGTATAGATACATGGACACATACACAGACACATGGACCGACACACATACGTACGTACACAGACACAGACACATACAGACACAAACACATGGACCGACACACATACGTACGTGCACAGACACAGACACATACAGACACAAACACATGGACACAAACCCAGACACATGGACTGACGACACATATACGTACACAGACATTCAAATACACAGACACTGACACTGACACTGACAGTCACACACACACACACACACACAATTACGCCACGACACACACACACACAAACACCAAAGACAGACACACACAGACATTTGTGTACACACACACACAAACACACACAAACACACACAAACACACACAAACACACAAACAAAGACACACACAGACACAGACACATGCAGATACACGTAAACACACAGACACACAGACACACATACATACAGATACAGACACGCACATGCACAAGCAAATATAGATTACGCACAGACACAGACACAGACCCCATGCAACATGCACACACACACACACACATATGCACAATCTTGATTTTGAGTCGAGCTCGAGTTCAATGAGCTCAATCTCGAACTCGAGTTCAATGAGCTCAATCTCGATTTTGAGTCGAGCTCGAGTTCGTTGAGCAGGAGCTCGATTACTACTCGCGCTTCAGCTCAGATATTTTTGATCATGATGGCGCGCGAGCCATCTGTCGAGATCGAGCAAGAAATCCAAACACGAAACTATAGCGATTTTTTGACGAATTTTTGAAAATACGCCTTGTACAAGCATTTTTAGGAAAAGTGTTTAACACAAAACTTATAGATCTCGACGCGTTCTACAATTTTCGTGTTGAACATTTTTCCTAAAAATTCATGTACAAAACGTATTTTCAAAAGACGCGTAATAACTCATTGAAATTGGTGTGCGAAGAGCCAAAACTGGTGTGCTAATAACAATTGCCTATTGGAGGGAAATTTCCCTCCATAAACATATTTTCTCGAAACCCTCGTAAACCCCATCCCGTCCTTCATCCCGTCCAAGAAAAACGCATATTCTCGAAACCCTCGACCCCCATCCCGTCCTTGATCGCGGCTCGCTTATTCCTCCGGCGAATCGGCAGTTCGGCACGACTCCTCACGAAACCCTCTCCGGCGTCTCTTCTCATGCGTTTTTCTTGATCCAGCAGTGTTCTTGATCCAGCGTTCTTCATCATCTCCTTGAGGTATACCTAAACCCTCGTAAACTTGAGGTATACCAGCGTTCTTACTCCAGCGTTCTTACTCCAGCAGTGTTCTTACTCCAGCGTTCTTCAGTCACTGAATGCATGGATTAGGAGTGCCGATATATGGATTAGGGGTGCGAATATGCGTTTTTCTTTCTCCGTAGAACTCATCGGAAAACTCCCACTATTTCAACATAATCATTCCTTAATTTATTTTTTTTATTGTAGTACAAAATATTTCTCTCTCGATTATTTTTTAACATAATTTATCATTCCTTAATTTATCATTCCTTAATTTCAACATAATTATTTTTTAGTGATGGATGCTACACAGGCTCTCAGTTATATCTTATGTTTTACTTATTAATATAGTGCATATAAAACTATACTCTTGATTAATTATGTTCTTTAGAAATCAGAATATGTTAGAAGCAAATACATATATAAATTATGGCCATGTTTAGCATGATAATGGCTGTTATGAACGCAATGTTGTGTAACCATGATCATGAATGCAATTGTGAGAAATTATAGTCATGAACGCAATGGTGAGAAACAATGGTGACGTATGCAGTTAACTGTTTGGATTTCTTTTCTAACAGGATGATCTGTGTTCTTAGTGCAATTACAAACTGCGAAGCAGTCTTATCTATTTGATGGTAGAAGTGCGGTGGTGGTTTAAGCCAGAAGGACTTATCTTCCCAGGTGCATTCTATATTAAAAATTTAAAAATGATGTGCATTAAGTAATAAATAGGCATGAGAGATCAAAGCATAACAAATCTACAAAACTTAGAGAGTGATTGTCGGTCTATAATTTATTCATACTCACTATTGCTGTGATTCCTGTCAAAATTGTGTTGAGATTGTGATTCATACATCAATATGTGCATCCCATCTTAGGGCTTAGAAAATATGTAACACAAGCTTATATAATTTGTTAAATTTATTGCTTGGTTGGATGTGATTAGATCTTACTAATGTATAAGAATTCAAAAAATCTTTTTAAAATATCTAAAAGAATAGTGAGTAATTAATAATATCATTAATTTTCAAAATCTAATTTATATGTGCAGTGTATTTAGCATAGCATACTTTGCTGATATTGTCTTATCCCATTCTTTTTTTGTTAGCTATGGATAAAAGCTGGATTTATGAAGCAGATAGATTCAGTTCTACCTATACTAGAGGCATGGATTTATTTTTAGATTTTGCACGGGCAAATGCTATTTACTTTGAAGATAAAATTCTTTGCCCATGCAATGTATGTCGAAACACTAAAACAAAGAGCCTCATTGAAGTTAAAGCAGACTTGCATTTGAAAGGGTTTTACAGATATTATAAGGAGTGGATACATCATGGAGAAGCTAAACTGACTAGTTCTTTTGTGTTCAGTTCGAATAGTAACAATAGTGGACCTTCTCAAAGTCATGAAAGTAACGATGATATTGAAGCCATCGATGATTTAGTTGATTTAATACATGAGATTGGAGATGCAGAACTTCTAGAACATTCTAACGAAGATAGTACGGGAACTTTTTCAAGTCTATTATGTAATGTCAGACGTGAACTATACCCAGGTTGCAAAAAATACTCTTTGTTAGCATTCATTGTTAAACTGTTGCATATCAAAGTAATGAACAAGATGTCAGATAAGTCAGTTAACATGCTTCTTGAATTGCTAAAGGACGTGATGCCAGAAGGTAATCTTATTCCAAAATCTGTTTACTGGGCTAGGAAACTTCTTTCTGGTATAGGTTTGGGTTATAAGAAGATAGACGCGTGTAGACATGATTGTGCACTATTTTGGAAAGAGAATGAGAAGAAAGATGTGTGTCCTGTGTGTGAAGAACCACGTTGGAAATATAACGAAGGAAAAGGAAAATTAATTGCTCAAAAGGTTTTGTGGCATTTCCCCTTGACACAAAGGCTACAAAGACTTTATATGTCTTCTAAAACAGCAGCTGACATGAGGTGGCATACTGAGAAGCATATAGAGATAGAAGGTACGTTGAGTCATCCGGTAGATTCACTTGCATGGAAGAGTTTTGATGCACATTATCCTAGTTTTGCTGCAGATCCACGCAATGTTAGGCTAGGATTGGCTACTGATGGGTTCAATCCGTTTGGAAATATGAGTACTTCTTATAGTATATGGCCAGTTGTGCTAATTACATATAATATGCCGTTATACAAAGGTATGAAAGATGAGTTTCTTATGATGTCATTATTAATTCTTGGCCCACGTGCGCCTGGAAAAGATATTGATGTTTATCTTAGACCACTGATAGAAGAATTAAAAGAATTATGGAATGGTGTTGAGACTTTTGACACATACACCAAAGAGACTTTTAAAGTGCATGCTGCTCTTATGTGGACAATCAATGATTTTCTAGCTCTTAGTAATTTATTTGGGTGGACCACAAAGGGTTACGGGGCATGCCCAACTTGTTTATATGATACAGATTCTAAAAGAATTCGAAGTAAGATATGCTACATGGGACATCGTCGTTATCTACATAATGATCACCCTTATCGAAGGAATAAATTGTTCGATGGAAAGTCAGAAAGACGTTCAAAACCAAGGGAGTGGAGTGGCGCACAATTGCTTTCAGATTTAACCAAACTCGAACATAACTTTGATAAATTTGGAAAACACCCAAGCAAGCGGAAGAGGAAGCGCAACAATGAAGAAGGGAATTGGGTAAAGAGAAGCATCTTCTTTGAACTACCTTACTGGCATAACTTTGATAAATACATGTGAGTTATTGATTACTATGACATATTCTCAAATATTTTTTTGATATACAGGTTAATCAAAGCCCGGTTGAGAACTTTGCGAACACCCATAAGAAGAATGGGGTGTTTGTCAGTGAGAAAGCAGAAGCGGCATACGTAAGTCAAAATATATTTGAAACTTTCGCAAAATTGATTGAACACATACGTTTCTATTATAACACTATATTTTACAGCGTGAAATGGAAAGGCTGAGGACAACAACAGATTCTGACAGTGATCTCATAAGCTCTGAGAGAGAAATTATAAAGACTGCACTTGGAAACAAGTCTAGTTATGACAAAGGGCTAGGCTATGGTGTTGTGCCTTCAAAACGAATGAAGAAGACATTGAATGTGACTACTCAGTTGAAAGAGAAGTTGAATGTAGCGGAAGAAGAATTGCGCGATGCCACGACTCGTCTAACAGCACAAACAGAGCTTATAGATAAACATGAAGCTTTGATTCAAACACACAATGCAGAGATTGCGGGATTAAAGGAGGGGCAAAATGAGCTGAAAGAGCAGCTGGCATTAGTTCTGCAAAAATTTGGGGCAATTCATTGACTTTGATGCACACACCATTTACTTTTTGGTGCACTTTTTGTTGTCAAATGGTTTATGACTGTTAGTTTTTTAGTTTACTGCTTTGTGACTATTTTATTACTTTTGCTTGGTTTATGACTGTTAGTATTTTGGTTCCAAGCTTGGGAATCTGCTTGGTTTGTTGGCTTGGAGGAAAAGTGTTTTGCCGATTATATACTAATTAGTAGGTTTTGTTAGTGGGGTGTTAGACTATTTGGCATTTTGCTGCTGGGTATGTATTGCAGGTCTTGCTTTGGCCAGAACAGTTTCTCCAGGTATGCATATTGTATTTGTTTTCACTGCCTGGTGTTGTGGCTGTGCACTAAATTTTCTATTTTTGGCCAATGATGGTTATGGTTATACACTTATACTTAGTGATTGTTGCCGCCTTTAGGCACGGTAGCTTTCGTGATGGGTTTTAAACACTGCACTTACTGAGGCCACTGGTCTTTATTCATTCTATTCCTGTTATGACATATGCAGTTTGGGCAAACTGCATGTGCAGTTTGGGCAAACTGCATGTGATTAGCTTGATTTGAATAAATTTTTTCTGAGATTATGCTGCTGTTGATGAATATGTTGTAGTTTGTGTCTTAAGTGGCTTAAGTGGCTACTGTAGTTTGTGGCTTAAGTGGCTGTAGTTTGTGGCTTAAGTGGCTGCTATAGTTTGTACTTTACATGGGGATTTCAGTAATAATGTTGGGTGTTTTTATGGCTACTGTTATGGGGCTTTTGCACTCCTAGTTGGTGGTTGAAACAAAAGTTATATCTTCACAATTTTGGTTCCAAGCTTGGGGTTCTACTTGGTTTGTTGGCATGTATTTTGTAATATCTATCTGTTTTGGTGATACTTACTAGTTTCAGTTCAGGTTTTGTTAGATGGCAGGTTTTGTGCCTGGCCTTGTTTGTTTCAGCTATAACATTGGAGTATGCCCTGAAAAATAAATAATAATGGACACCAAAGGCAGGTTTTCTGTGCATTCAGCTATGTTTTTGTTTTGCTGTTGGGTTTAATTCTCCAGGTATGCATATTGTATTTGTTTACACTGCCTAGTGTTGTGGCTGTGCACTAAATTTTCTATTTTTGGCCAATGATGGTTATGGTTATACACTTATACTTAGTGATTGTTGCCGCCTTTAGGCCCGGTAGCTTTCGTGATGGGTTTTAAACACTGCACTTACTGAGGCCACTGGTCTTTATTCATTCTATTCCTGTTATGTCATATGCAGTTTGGGCAAACTACATGTGCAGTTTGGGCAAACTGCATGTGCAGTTTGGGCAAACTGCATGTGCAGTTTGGGCAAACTGCATGTGATTAGCTTGATTTGCCAAATAGGTAGCACTCAAGCTATTGAAATCCTGACTATGTTGTATATTTGGAGAGTAGGAGGATCTTGAAAGGCTATGCATTCATAGTTGGTCGTTCAGGAGTAAGTTGGAAGTTTGGTCTTCAACCTTTAGTTGTTTTATACACTAGAGAAGTAGAATATATGATCATTGATAGAAGCAGCTAAGGAAAGATTTGGTTAAATGGTTTAATCAGTGAGCTCTACCTTCCTCAAGTGTAAGTTATTATATTATGTTATAGCTTGAGTGCTACCTATTTGGAAAATGATCAAGTGCATCATGATAGGTAACATTATAATTCCGTTTCAACTTTATTTATGTGCTAAATTGTGGGTATTGACAGCTCAATCTTGTATGCAGTTGGTTCTAAGCAAGGTTCTCATTCTGGGCTCAAGAACTGAGACAATCATTGGTAGGCCAATATTACCTGATGCAACTGTACATGTGGTTGTTGAAGAGCATGTAAGAATCATTTTGTTTCCTACTCAGAAATGTTTGAATATTGGCATTGGTTGGAGTAAAATGCCCGGAAAAGTAAGTGTTGCGTTGAATGGGCAAGCAGTTAACCATACATTTATCCATCTTGTTAACTTATTGTGTAACGAGTGCACCTTGCCATTGCCATTGCATTGCACTGATGTGTAATGACAAGGCATTTGTGAGTATGCATTTATATTATGATGAATTCTAAACTAAAACTTATTACTCTTATGTTTTGCAGAATTTTCCTGATATGATTGCTGTAAAAGATGCAAATTTTTCTAATGTCGATGCTATATTTTGTTGCTTGTCGCATGGAACTACTCAGGTTTTTATCTTTCCATTTCCAACTCTGCAACACTTTTCCCATATAAGAACCACATCAATTTTATGAACACTCCCCCTATGGATCTTTTTGATTCTCTGTTCAAACACATTACAGTAAATCAAAATGCCATTGTTCTAATTATATACGTGCAAGCCTAAGTTTGATTCTGTATAGATTTCAAAAATTTATGCTGCATGTTGTTATTGGGTTTCTCTCAGCCTATATTGATTTCATAATTTATGCTGCATAAATTTCAGGCACATTCGGTTTATTGACTATAGGCAATTGTTGTCACCTTTACAGTCAAATATATTAAGGCTCCTTTCTAAATTATGATATTGCATTTATGTATATCAAGGGGCTTTTTTTCCTGTACACGGCTTCCGTTATCAACAACTCACAGCCAAGAGAATTCAATTGCCCAGAGTCATTGGAGACTATATGGCTGTATCATAAACTATGGCCATCCTTAATTTTTGCTATATTGGCTCACTAATTCAATAGAATTTAAGACTTATTACTAATAGGTTTAGTGTAGGATGATATGCAAGTAGGTGGTAAAATTCAGATTTTTTATACATATCTACTGTATTTTGTGGGGTCTTCATATGGGTGTCTTCATTAAGAAAATGAGTAAAATTTACTCATTTAAGTGCAGTAAACTGTGTGTAGTAGTCAGTTTGCCTTGTCGCTTGTGTGTGCGATCAATGTTAAGTGCAGTAAACTGTGTGCAGTAGTCAGTTTGCCTTGTCGCTTGTGCCCGCAACATTTATATATGTGTATGGATTATGTATGTTTGGATGTGAGTTTGTATGGATGTTTCTGCTCTCATTTATTTGTAGGGTGATCTTAATTGCTCTCTTTTATTTGTAGGGTGCTCGAGCATTGACCGACAAGTGACGAAAGATTCATTAGTCAGAAAGTGATGGACGATTCATTTTTCGAAAAACGACGGAAGATTTATTAGAAACATGTTGATCTTGTAATGTAATATTGTATTATTTTAGTAGAGATGATAATTACTTGTACTCTATGTAATACTTTTTGGTGTGAATAAATACATGTTGATCTTGTTACGAAATATTAAATATATGTGTTTTCAAGATTATTATTTGTAATAAAATCTCAGGCACACAAAAAATAGAAATAGAATATTTTTGATATATAAATGAATTGGCTGTAGTAGGAAGAATGGAAAACAAATGTAACGATTTTTTCGTTACTATTGTTTAATCTATTGTAACGAAATAATGTTTATTATACTTTATTGTAACGAAGTTAGTTTATTTTTAGTGAGGAAAAAATAAAACATTTGTAACGAAATAGTTTTAATCGTAACTGTTTTTTTGTGAGGAAAAAAAAGCATTCGTAACGAAATAATATTTATTGTGACCAATTTATTGTGAGGAAGAATCGCTTTTTGGTGAGAAAGTATCATTTGTTACAATTACTTTATTTGTAACGACATGCAAACATTCGTTACAATAACCTTTAGCGTCGAGCTTTAGAGGAGGACCGTTACTTAAAGTTTTTTTCGTTACCAAAGAGTTTTTGTAACGAGTTTTGGCACTTATTGTAACGAATTAGGTCCTTACTATAAGTGCAGCTTAGTATAGTGCCACTTGTATTAAATGAATATTATGGACAAATACTTCTTGGAAAATTATGAAACTTAGGCACTGATGTTTTTAGGTCAATATCATACTTCTGTGATTTTATCAGAATTTATTGTGACCTATAGATGGTGGTTGTAGTGTAAAACCTTATTGGTATACCACTTGTATTAAATGGTAATTATGGATAAATACACCTTGGAAAATTATGAAACTTAGGCACTGATGTTTTTAGGTCAATATCATACTTTTGTGATTTTATCAGAATTTATTGTCACATATAGATGGTGGTTGTAGTGTAACCCCTTATTGTCACACCACTTGTATTAAATGAATATTATGGACAAATACTCCTTGGAAAATTATGAAACTTAGGCACTGATGTTTTTAGGTCAATATCATACTTCTGTGATTTTATCAGAATTTATTGTGACCTGTAGATGGTGGTTGTAGTGTAAACCCTTATTGGCACACCACTTGTATTAAATGAATATTATGGACAAATACTCCTTGGAAAATTATGAAACTTAGGCACTGATGTTTTTAGGTCAATATCATACTTCTGTGATTTTATCAGAATTTATTGTGACCTGTAGATGGTGGTTGTAGTGTAAACCCTTATTGGCACACCACTTGTATTAAATGAATATTATGGACTAATACTCCTTGGAATATTATGAAACTTAGGCATTGAAGTTTTTAGATCAATATTATGCTACCGTGACCTTATCAGAATTTATAGAGATCAATTGTTGACAGGTGAAGTGTAAGTCACTAGTTGCACCCCTTCCATTTTAAATAGGGATAACGTTTAAATGACCCCGGGGAAATTATGAAAATTAGGATCTGAGGTTGTTAGATCATTACTCATTGTGACCCCAGGGTAAGGATCTGGAAGTTATTAGGACAAGATAGGACCAGGGTTACACATTAAGGATTAAATCTATTTCGATTCCACCTTGGTCTGCGGATAATAGAAACAGAAGAAGTTGATTTAGACACCACTAGATCCCACAGTCAAGCATTGATCCCTGGGTCATCGGGTGCATTGTGAAGAATGATTAGAGGTCATCCAATGGAGACAACATTGAACGTTGAGTTGGGGTGCGTTTAGTAATACATCATTTTGGGGTCTACAACGATAAGATAAAGGGATGGAACCATGATACAGAAGGAGTGATAGGATAAAGTTAGGGACCATAGGTAGTGGTCGAGAGATAATACGATGAGGTAGCCGTCCCCTAGGGGAGATAGAGCTCAAGGTTCAGTCGAACATCGAGCCAAATGTTAAACCATCATAGGACATGGAGCAACTGGAGAGGAAATAGGTAAATAAGGACGGATAGACACCAATAAGAATAAATATCCTGGAAAGGGGAATTTGGGCTTCGGCCACCATCACATTCCCTAGTACCGTTGTGAGCCCTTCACTGGGTAACCCGCGGGAAGTCTGGGATTCACCCCAAGCTTCTAAGATCAACTAACAATAGACATGTACAACCACGATATTCGCCAGACGAGGAGGTGCGGTTTGAGAAATCAATACTATGAGGAAAGTAATAAGGCAGACCAAAGTCCCCACAGGAGGGCCAGGCGAGAAAGGTGCTGACCAACGGCTCACGGTCAAGCGAGCGAGACTAATATTAGGTTCGGCGAAGGGTGTTCGGCGAACCCTTCTGCACTCGACAAACTCTCCTGTGTTCATCGAGCTCGCCTGTTGAGGGGCGGTCTCGCAGAAAGGGGGGGGGGGGGGGGGTCTCGCAGAAAGGCTCCGGAGACCGGGCCTTCATGCTCGACGAACTCAATTCTATGTTCGATGAATTGCCTCCTGCGTTCGACGAACGGCTTGCTTCAACCCAGTCGCAGCATTCGACGAACAGCCAGTCGCGGCGTTCGACGAACAGCCAGTCGCGGCGTTCGACGAACAACCAGTCGCGGCATTCGACGAACTACCAGTCACGGCGGTCGATGAACAGTTTAGCATTCAACGTTCGTCGAGCTCGTCTGTGCTCAACAAAATGAGTTTTATGTTCAACAAAGTCAAGTGGCGGTCTCGCGGGAAGGCTCGCAAGCAGGACTCGCGAGGTCCTCACAGGGCGATCGCCTAGAAGACGCATCGCAAGCAAGACCCGCGAGAAGGGCCGCGAGAGCTTCGGCAGTAGTGTTCTCGCAGTTCCTTGCCCATAGGCTGACGGGGCCAAATTACCCCTTTTACCCTTGGTGGTCTGCCTCTAGCCTCTCCAAACAATGGAGTTTGGCTGTTAGCAGACCAATTTGGGGTGCGGATAGTATAATCAAAAGGCGGAATCCTGTTATTTGCAGGCCAGATCAGAAAACCTATAAATAAGACCTAAAGGGCACCTTTGGAGGGGACTTCACTTCAGCTTCTCTCTCCTCAGGCTCTCCTTGGCTAGCATTTCTAGAGCTCTCTAAGGTGCCCGAGTCTCAGCTTTGGCTTGGGAGGGGAAGCGCTCAACGATCTTCCGGGTTAGTGGAGGGACCTCCTCGCTGTGACTAAGGTCTTAGTCATTTTCCTAGTCTTCAGTCTACCTTCTCCGAGGGATCAGTAAGGGCTAGATGCCCCTCATTTCGGTGAGGGCCCCGAGCTTCACAAGAGGCCAAGAAATCAGTTTCAACATTTTGGTGCGGTGAGCGTGGCTGGTCCAAGAAAATTCCAAGGAGGAGATGGCAGGAGACGAAGATCAAGGCGAGGGGTTCAGCGGGTCACCCCAGGTGGTGACGCCGAGGATGTTCGCGGATTACAGGAGGGAGGTGCTCGACACCTTCGGGCTCACTGTCGCGGCACTGCGAAGTGAGTTCGCGACCCCATCACCTCAGGCAACCACTCCCCCAGCAGCGGTCGACAAGAATGCCCCGGGGGGAAGGGCTGGAAAGGAAGTCGCCGAAGGGTCAGTGCATGACCTGGAGGGGCGAATGCTGTTCGCCAGCCCGACAAGCTCTGTGCCGACGAGCGCGCGCCCGAAGGATGCGGTGACTGTGGGGGTGGTTCAGGCGAACGCCGCCCTCACGAGCGCAGTCCTCGCGAGCCCAAGTTTGGCGAGGGAGCTTGGAGAGTGTGTGGAGCGAGAAAGGGTGGCAGGAGGAGGAAGCCCCTTCTGCGAGTTGGTACTTTCTGCGCCCGTCCCGGTAGGGTTCAGGGAGTGGGATAGGGTGTACTACAACGGCAGGGATGACCCCATCCAACATCTCCAGTCTTTTGAGGACTCGGTCTCTATCAGGACGATGTCAGATGCTTTCAAGTGTCGGCTCTACGTCGTCACCCTTAAAGAAAAGGCCAGGGACTGGTTCCATTAACTCCCTATAGGATCGATCTACGCCTTTGAAGATTTGCGCGGAAGTTTCTTGTTGCGATTCTCAACTTCAAAGAAGAGGAAGAAGGACGCCGAGTCTCTCTTCAAAGTGAAGCAGGAGCCGAAGGAGTCGTTGGCTCGCTACGCGGACCAGTTCCAGGAGGAGGTGCTGCTCACTCAGGAGATGCCTGGGTTTGCACTCCAGCTCGCCTTCACGGTCCGGGTGAGGGAAAGTTTCTTCAAGATGGCTTTGAAGAGGAAAGCCCCCGTCTCCTACGAGGAGCTGATGGAGAGGGTGGCGGAGGAAATTGAGAGTGAGGAGGCCAACCCGGAACTCACCAAGAGGCTAGCGAAGCTCGGTGAGTCGGAGGTCAGACAATAAGAGGTGAGGAGAAGGGAAGAGCCCAGGGCCCCGGAGGGGGAGTGGAGGCAGCATGGCAGAGGAATGCAAGGCCGGGGAAGGGGTTACGCACCGGGGAGGGGTAACTTCTATGGGGGTCAAGGAAGACACCAACAGTTGGGATGGAGGCAGGGTCCGAGGCCGATGCCTCCCCCACCCCAGCAGTCCATGGCAATCAGGCGGGGAAGGGGAGGAAGAGGAAGGAGAGAAGAGGCGAGAGAAGAAGCAGGAGCAGGAAGGAGAAGAAGGAATAGGATGGCGGAGGCCGAGGAGGGGGAGGTGACGCTGCCGTAGTGTTACTTCCATGAGGAGGAAGGTCACGCGATGGCCACCTGCCCGGAGTTCCTGGTGACAAAAAGGCCCCGAGTGCCCGCGCCGCGGCAGCAGCAACCGGTGAGGATCGAGGAGGTTGAGCCTTGGGAGGAAGAGGAGGAGAGGTGCGAAGACCGGGCCGATTTGGGGACCCGAGGGGGGATCAGGGTGATCCATGGGGGGGGGGGGGGGGGTAGGGATTGAGGCAATCCGGAAGACGAGCCTCCATACTATCTATCGTCGAAGCGTGGCTTCGACATCCCTAGCCCCGCCCCCGACAGAGAAGATTTCCTTCACCCAGAAGGACATGCCGGGTTATGAGAACCCGTTCTGCGATGCGTTGGTCATTCAGACGGCGATCGAGAACTTAACCGTTTCCCGAATCCTGGTGGATAACGGAAGTTCGATCAACGTTATTTTCAAGAAGGCGCTCGATGGAATGGAGGTGGAGGCGCAGAGGGTGTTGGCCTCTGACGGTCCGTTGTTTGGATTCTCTGGGGAGAGGAAGGAAGTAGAGGGAGGAGTAGGACTCCATGTGATTTTGGGAGGGCAGTCCAGGAACTGCCGCTTTGTCATAGTGGATGCCCCCAGCAGCTATAGCGCCATCTTCGGACGGCCGCTCATTAGCGCTTTCCGCTGTGTCCCCTCCACATTCCACCAGTGCCTTAAGTTCAATGACGGAGGAGTCCAAGTCCGAATCAGAGGAGATCCGAAGGTCGCGAGGCAATGCTACGTGACAGTGGTCAGCACCATCTCCTGGATGGCCGAGGCAGATAAATGGGACCAGGAGATGGGTGAGCCGACAGGACTTGGAGGAGGAGACCAGAAGGAGGAGATGGAGCAGAGGTCGGAGGAGCCGATGGAGGAGGAAGAGGTAGAGGGTCGAGCCCAGGAGGAAGGGGCGGAAGAGGTGATGGGGGTCCAAGATGAAGGACAGGAGCAAGGAGGAGACTGGGGAGAACAATCTCGGCTGGAGGCCGTGCAAGAGGTCGTGGAGCTCAAAGTCACCACCCAAGCCGGAGTGGTGGAGAAAGTGAGGATCAGCGGGGAGCTCAGCCTGGAGGAGCAGAAGCAGATTCTCGTCTACGTTCAGGAGAACGTGGATGTCTTCTCTTGGAGCGCTGCGGAGACATCTCAACCCCAGCACCTGCCCCATCCGTCAAAAGTGGAGGGCCATAACAGACAAGCTGGAGGGACCCATCCGAGAAGAGGTGGGTAAGCTCCTACAAGCGGGGTTTGTATCAGAGATTCAGTATCTAGGCTGGGTCTCTAACGTGGTTATGGTGAAGAAGGGGGGAGGTAAGTGGAGGATGTGTATTGACTTTTCTTTGCTTAATAAATCGTGCCCCAAGGACTGCTACCCCTTGCCTAGAATCGACGCGCTGGTTGACTCAGCCGTCGGTTTCCCTGTAATGTCTTTTTAGATGCTTTTTCAGGTTATCATCAGATTCACATGCACGCCCCGACATCAAAGATGTCTCCTTCATCACAGGGGATGGGTTTTATTGTTATAAGATGATGCCCTTCAGGCTCAAGAATGCAGGTGCCACGTACCAAAGAATGATGGACGGGGTCTTCCGAGAACAGAAGGGGAGAAACTTGGAGGTCTACGTCGATGATCTCATGGTAAAAAGTCGGGACCTTGAATCCCACCTCCGAGACCTCGAAGAGACCTTTAAGACCTTGCGAAAGTATAAGATGAAGCTCAACCCTCTAAAATGTGTCTTTGGGGCAAGCCGAGGAAAATTCCTGGGTCACCTGCTTACCCCGTCGGGGGTGGAGCCTAACCCGGATAAGGTCAAAGCGATAATGGAGCTGGGATCACCAAGAAATTTGAAGGAGGTTCAGAGCCTCACCGGAAAGCTGGCCGAACTCAGCAGGTTCCTCTCCAAGGTGGGAGACAAGTGTGCACCCTTTTTCAAGGTGTTAAGGGGAAACACAAAATTCGAATGGACCCCGGAGTGCGAGGGAGCCTTTCACGCTTTGAAAGAGTAACTCACCCCAACTCCCCTACTTCAAGGGCCGAGACCGGGAGAGGACCTATCCCTATACCTGGGGGTAGGATCAGAGGCAGTAAGTTCAGTATTGGTCCGGGAGGAGGGGAGAAGGCAATTCCTCATCTACTACGTCAGCCGAATGCTGAGGAAGGCGGAGCTCCGGTACCCGATTCTGGAAAAGTTGGCCTTCGCGTTGGTAGTGGCGGCCCGGAGGCTCCGACCCTACTTTCAGGCACATTCAATCAAGGTAGTGACTGACTACCCGCTTCGCAAAGTCGTGGAAGGGGTGGAGCACTCGGGAAGGTTGGCGAAGTGGTCCATGGAGTTGAGTGAGTTCGATGTTACGTTCGTGCCCAGGACGTCGATCAAGGCCCAAGCGGTGGCATACTTCATGGCTGACTACGCGACCGAAGTGGGTGAGCATGAATCCCCCCCCCCCCCCCCCCCCCCCCGAGGCCTGGAAGATGTTGGTGGATGGCGCATCAGGAAAGCACTCCTATGGAGGGGGAATAATCTTGGTGAGCCCCCAAGGGACAAAGATCGAACAAGCGTTGAACATCCACTTCCCGATTACCAATAAACAAGCTGATTACGAGGCGGTGATAGCGAGCCAGCGGTTAGCTCGGGAATTAGGAGTACAAGATGTGGAGGTCTCGACAGACTCCATGGTGGTAGCATGTCAAGTCAAGGGAGAGTTTGAAGCAAAGGACCCGACCCTTTAGAGGTACCTGGAGAAAGTCAAGGGGGTCATCGGGCAATTCTGCACTTTCTCCGTTAAACACGTGCCAAGAGAGGAGAGCACCCCCGCGGACCTCCTAGCCAAGTTCGGTCCCCGAGCTGGAGGGACGGCTTCGGAACTATTCAGACCCACCATCGAGGAAGGAGAACTGATGGAGGTGGATCTGCGGGCCTCGTGGATGGATCCCTTCATCACCTTCCTATCATCAGGGAAGTTATCTGAAGAAGACATAGACAGATAATGCTTCTGGTATAAGTCGGCTTATTATTCTTTGCATGCAGGAGGACTGTATCGAAAGACACTCTCCGGACTTCTGGCCCGTTGTGTTTCCGAGGAGGAGGTTTCGAGAGTCCTAAAAGAAATCTACTCCAGGGAGTGTGGAAGTCACTCCGGGAGCCGAACTATGGAGGGGAGGATGTTGAGACAAGGCTACTTCTGGCCTACTCTCAGCAAAGATGCGGCAGAGTTTGCAAGAAAATGTTCTAAGTGTCAGCTCTATGCGCCGCTCCAACTCCTCCCAGCCCAGAGGCTCCGGACCATCACGGCCCCCTGGCCTTTTGCTATATGGGGAATGGACCTGGTAGGCCCTTTTCCCACAAGCCAGTGGCCAGAGGAAGTTCTTCTTGGTCATGATCGATTACTTCTCCAAATGGGTGGAAGTGAAGGCCCTAGCCAAGGTAACATCTCAAGTGGTAAAGAATTTTGTGTGGGGAGAGATAATTTGCAAACACGGGCTCCCTCTGGCTATAGTGACAGACAATGGGCCACAATTTTCTAGCAAGGAGTTTGTTGGCTTCTGCACCCGACTCGGCATCGACCTCAGGTTCGCATCGGTTCACCATCCGAGAAGCAACGGCCAGGTAGAGGCGGCAAACAAGATAATCGTCAACCTATTAAAGAAGAAAGTAGAGAACCTCCGGGGAACTGGGTGGAGCAGCTACCATCCGTTCTCTGGGCCCTGAGGACTATTCCGAACACCGCCACCGGGGAGACCCCGTTCAAACTTTCTCATGGATCCGAAGCAGTCCTTCCCATAGAGTTCAAAGTAAAGACCCCTAGGGTGATCGCCGCAGGTGAGGGAGATGAAGAATGGCTAGCGGCTAATGAGGCGGAGCAGAGGCTGTCCTTGGATCTGGTAGAAGAGCTTCGGGACCTGGCCACCATCAGGCAGGAGGAAATCAAGCGACGAATGGCCAGATATTTGGACAAGCACATCCGAGTAAAGCACTTTCAGAAAGGAGATCTGGTCCTGAAGAAGGTCGACGCGGCCGGAAGAGGGGCCGCGGTGGGTAAGCTTAACCCTAACTGGGAGGGTACATACATTGTAAGTGAAGTGCTCAAGTCGGGGGGGGGGGGGGGGGGGGTATCACCTCTGGGATGTGGAAGGGGTACCTCTCGGCCGAGCCAGGAGTGGAGATGATCTGAAGCGATTCTACCCTTGAAAGTTTTATTTTACTATACTGTTTGTTGAATATCTTACCTTTTTGTATGATGGTTATAACTGCTATGCGAAGATAATGAAGGTGACAAGTATTGGTGCTGGAATGCCCCAGATCGATTCCACTCCCGGGCTCTCATTAGATGGGGGTACAGGTTGATCTCTGGAGAGGCTTGCAAGGTGACAAGTATTGTTGTTGGAATGCCCCAGATCGATTCTGCTCCCGGGCTCTCATTAGACGGGGGGTACAGGTTGATCTCTAGAGAGGCTGGCAAGGTGACAAGTATTGGTGCTGGAATGCCCCAGATCGATTCCGCTCCCGGGCTCTCATTAGACGGGGGGTACAGGTTGATCTCTGGAGAGGCTGGCAAGGTGACAAGTATCGGTGCTAGAATGCCCCAGATCGATTCTGCTCCCGGGCTCTCATTAGACGGAGGGTACAGGTTGATCTCTGGAGAGGCTGGCAAGGTGACAAGTATTGGTGCTAGAATGCCCCAGATCGATTCCGCTCCCGGGCTCTCATTAGACGGGGGTACAGGTTGATCTATGGAGAGGCTGGCAAGGTGACAAGTATTGGTGCTGGAATGCCCCAGATCGATTCCTCTCCCGGGCTCTCATTAGATGGGGGGTACAGGTTGATCTCTGGAGAGGCTAGCAAGGTGACAAGTATCGGTGCTGGAATGACCTAGATCGATTCCGCTCCCGGGCTCTCATTAGACGGGGGGGGGGTACAGGTTGATCTTTGGAGAGGCTGGAAAGGTGACAAGTATTGGTGCTGGAATGCCCTAGATCGATTCCGCTCCCGGGCTCTCATTAGACGGGGGGTACAGGTTGATCTCTGGAGAGGCTGGCAAGGTGACAAGTGTTGGTGCTGGAATGCCCCAGATCGATTCCGCTCCCGGGCACTCATTAGATGGGGGGTACAGATTGATCTTTGGAGAGGCTGGCAAGGTGACAAGTATCGGTGCTGGAATGCCCCAGATCGATTCCGCTCCCGGGCTCTCATTAGACGGGGGTACAGGTTGATCTCTGGAGAGGCTGGCAAGGTGACAAGTATTGGTGCTGGAATGCCCCAGATCGATTCCGCTCCCGGGCTCTCACTAGACGGGGGGTACAGGTTGATCTCTGGAAGAGGCTGGCACGAAGATGAGTTTTTCATGAGGGCGGGTTGGTAAGCCTCAGGTTGGCAAGTCTTCGGCACTGGCCAGGGCCTTCTCTCTCGGCAGGAAGAAAGACTTCGCATGACAGTATGGGGGTGGAGAGAACTATCCCTAAGCATTACCGTGTACCTAGCACCCGGTGAGGGATTCGCCGGCCCAAAGTGAGAGGCGAACTCTCGCCAGAAAGGAACACACCTTGCGAGACCTAAAGGGGAAGTGCGCGCCTGAAAAGTTATAATCCTGAGGCAAATAGCGAAAGGTCACGACAGCCCAAAAAGCCATATTTATTTATCTGATTGCGTAACGTGCAAAAACTAACATGGCGAGAACGGCCTTCGCGAATATGAATATCGTGTTAAGCGAGAACGCGATATCAACACGAGAAAAACGATAAAGCTGAAAGAACGAACACAGTACAAGGTCAAAAAATATGCATGTATGGATTTCACGATTTGATCTACATGAAGCGGCGGTCTCGCCAGCTAAAATGAAGGAAAGAACGAAAAGTAAAAAATCATAAGTATCAGAGATCACTCGCGGAACCCTCCTCGTCATCGCTACTCTTCACTGGCGGGAGCAGAATGAAGAGCTCCGGGATGATCTCTTCTAGAGTAATGTCGGCCGCGTCGGCAGATAGGAGCCCAGCCGCCTTCACCGTCTGGAAGATATAGCGAGCCAACTCGGTGGAATCCTCGTGGATTGCCTCATCTCGCTCTCGCCGCTCTTCCTTCAGGCGGCGGGGGGAAGGGGGAACGACGGCATGGGACAACTCGCGATTAAGAGCTTTCAACCTGGCCACCTCGCCCTCTAGGCCTTGAATGCGAGCGTCAGTTCTTTTGGCAGCCGCGACATCCTACAAGTAAACGACAAGTTCAGAAAGCGAAAGGGAAAGAGAGAAGTGGCGAGGTCTAGGTAACTTACCACACCGCTCGCTGCGGCGAGCAGCTTCTCCTTCAGCTGCGCATTCTCGGCGAGGAGCACATGATAAGCCCCCGCGAGCTCCGCATTCTGTTGCTCTAATTGCAGGCATCGCCTTCCTGTCATATGGGCGAGCTCACCGGAGCGCAGCTGGGACCTCGCACTCTCATAGGCGAGGGTCTTTGAGGTCTCGTCCTTATAGGACCCGACATCCTCGCGCCCATAGAGGGTGAAGGAGAAGTCATAGGCATGTCCGCAGACGGTCGACTTCTCCACCCAGGAAGGAAGGATGGTGGAGATTTCAGCTTTGTTAACCTCCGGCTTCCAATACACTGGGAGCTCGCCGGTCTCATCCTTGCGTCTCTGGCCGAGTCCGAAGTTCCAGTGGTTGACTGGAATAGGCGGGTAGGCGGTCCTCGCAGCCTCCTTGCTCTCCCCATCGACCTCCCTCCCTTCGGAGAGGATGGTGAGATCGATATCGCCAGGGTTGGCATCGGAATACTCCCTTCCCTTAAAGGAGACGAGCGAACTCTGGCTCTTCTTATTTATTTTCCTGAGGGGAGATTTTGGGGATGGGCCCCGGCTGCTGGAGGCCTCTGTCCTCTTGCGAGAAGACGGCGCAGTCGGGGTGATGGAGTCACGACAAGCCTCCGCTCCCATGGTCGCGAGAGTGAAGTTGGGGGCAGACTTCCGTTTGCTCGCATAGGGAGGGTTGAGGGGTAGATCTCGCTCGCCTGAAAGGGGGGGGGGGGGGTCGACAGTTAACGCAGAAAATGATGGAATAATGGAAATTAGCGAACGAGAGCATTACCTTCCCCGGCGAGCACTGGGTGCAGCGAGTCGAGGTTGCGGCGAAGATGGACAACCTCGAAATTCTTCTTGCAGAAGAACTTATATAGGGCGGCGTCGTGACCGCCGAGAGCCGGGGGGGGTAGTAGGTGGTCTCGCTGTACTGGACAGGCGAGAAAGGGATGTTGCCAAAGTTCCCTTTGATGATGAGAAACATTTGAGCCCAGTAATGGGCCTTGTTGACGGTCTCGTCAACCTTGGGACCCGAGACCACAAAGTAGGCGATCCCATCTTTATACACGCGGAAAGAGAACAGCTTCCGAAAAACCGGAAGGCTGAACTCGATGCGCTCCTCGCGCATATAGTAAGCGAATGCTATGATCACCGCCATAGCGTTCGGGGTGAGCTGTCCCGGGACGACGCCAAAGTGTTTGAGCACCTGGCAAGTAAAGCAGAGCGAGATTAGTAGGTCACGAGCGAGATTTAATCCGGCAAGATGTAGAAGCTGGCGAGAAAGATAGGTACCTGGCGTATTTCTGGCCATAGGGGAAGGCGCAAGCCAACCGTGAAGTGAGTGGTGGGGATGGCCAACTCTTCGACGAAAGGGGCGTTGATCGCCTCATCCTTCCTAGGGCGGCGCACCACGAAGGCAGGGGGACGTATTCAGCGAGCGAGGTGAAATATTCCTGCCGACCGTCCGACTCGGCAATGTCACCCACCATTCTGAGGACCTGCGAGAAAGAGGATAGCGCAAGAAAGAGGGAGAAATGCGAGAGCTCCGGAGTAGTGGGAGAAGAGGGTTGACGGTAAATGCGGTGGTTGACACAGTTATGACAGCTATTTATAGCAAAAGTAAAAGAGCGGGAAGAAGCCCAAGCGTCGCTGAGTGCGGTTAGCCAAAACATCACATTAGGATCGTGGGCGAGAACTCCCTGCGAGGTTAGCATAAGCAAATTCTTTGCAAGGGCAGCATGAGCAAACAGAATAGCGAAGAGAACTCATCGCGAGACAGTTTTAGCGAGAGCAGAAGGGCTCGTTGCGAGAATAACATAACAAAGAAAGTGCGGATATACAAATCGCGAGCGGAAGCTAATAAACGACTATCAATAATTACTTTTGAACGAGAACTCACAAATATAAGTTGCAAGTAATTAGGAGATAGTTCAAAGTAGCGGAGAGCATTAACAGATAATAAAAGTTTGCAGAAACGTAGGATTTAGCGGGGATCGTGGGGCAACCATTTCCATCTGCCGCCACCCCGCGACCCGGACCTCGACAGTACCCTGGAGTTATAGTAATCCTGGGCCGCACGGCCCTCTCGATAAATCAGGAAGGCATAATCCCTCATCCTCACGATGTTCACCTCCGGTGATGTGGCCATCTCGTCTTGGGTGCGAGGCACCGCGGCTCGGAGTCTCGCGCACTCCTCCATCATAACAACTTGCCTATCCTCAGCGACCTCTCTATCCCGTCTCGCTTGAAGATTAAGGTCCAGCACATCCTACCATGTTTCTGAAGCAACTCTGTGGTTCGCCGCTTCATCGTCTCGGGATCTCGCGGATCCACCTAGAAGTCTTCCACTTGGTCGGGGAGCGGGGACACCTCCTCATCCCCAAACTCGGAATCGGTGGGAGGATTCTCGGAATTCTCTGCAAAATATTATAGAAAGGTTGGATAACCCATTTAAGTTCGCGCATTACATGGGGGCACCAGAATGCCAACCCAGAGGAGGGCGAGAACCCTCGGGGCGGCCCTGGAAGACGTTGTCGTAGTGGGGGTAGAGGGATTCTCCTAAGCCAGGAGGGTAGGCTGCGTTGTTAATTGGGGGAATCTTTGGCGGTCGAGAGCCGCCAGTGCCCTCGCTCCCCAGGAGATCGAACCTTGGCATGTCCACAGTTTTGTCAGGAAGGGATGGAAACGGAAGCCGCAAATCTTCGCGAGCCGGGGTCTTCCGGGGCGAGACTATGAAAAACAGGAAATAAGAGGCCGATAGTCAACGAAAGGAGAGTTAGTGAGCGAGATTAAGGGCGTACCTTCGACGTTTTTGCCAGCGAAATGTGTGTCCGTTGGCGGACTTCGGCGAGATCCACCTCCAAGCTCGTCAATGTCCTTGTTCGGCAAAATCTCCTGCGAGTAAGCATGAATCACAGAGGCAAATTTACTGGCTTAGCAAGAAGAATAGCTCATACCTTCTCGGGGGGGAGGGGGGGGGGGGGGGGGGGGGGGGCGGTTATCCGGGGAAGAGTCCAGCAGCACGGAGTCGTCCCCAGTTCGGCAAGCCGCTTTCACCTTTTTAGTCTTCGGCGACTGAGCAGGAGGCGGCCGATTCATCCAAGCGGGGACCCTGGTCGTGGAGGGTAGCCCGCCAACTCTCGCAGCCTTCAGGCGAGACTCAGCTTCTTCGGAAAGCGGCAACTCCTGGCAGCTGCAGTACGGGAGAAAAGAAAAAAAGAGTGATGGCACGCGTCACTGAGGCTCGGGACGATATTTATAGCCCCCAAGGTGGGCCCTACCAAATATTCCTGACAGATCATCGAGAGGCTGGCGAATACCAGGGGTTGGATGTTTCTTCGCGAGTCTGAATAGCCTCGCGAAGAGCGGGGATTATATACAACCCTGATATTCGCCATACGAGGAGGCGCGGTTTGAGAAATCAATACTATGAGGAAAGTAATAAGGCAGACCAAAGTCCCCATAGGAGGGCCAGGCGAGAAAGGTGCTGACCAACGGCTCGCGGTCAGGAGAGCGAGACTAATATTAGGTTTGGCGAAGGGTGTTTAGCGAACCCTTCTGCACTCGACGAACTCTTATGTGTTCGTCGAGCTCGCCTGTCGAGGGGCGGTCTCGCAGAAAGGGGGGGTCTCGTAGAAAGGCTCGCGAGATCGGGCCTTCGCGCTCGACGAACTCAATTCTATGTTCGACGAATTGCCTCCTACGTTCAACGAACGGCTTGCCTCAACCCAATCGCGGCGTTCGACGAAAAGCCAGTCGCAGCGTTCGACGAACAGCCAGTCGCGGCGTTCGACGAACAGCCAGTCGCGGCGTTCGACGAACTGCCAGTCATGGCGGTCGACGAACAGTTTAGCATTCAACGTTCGTCGAGCTCGTCTGTGCTCAACAAAATGAGTTTATGTTCAACAAAGTCAAGAGGCGGTCTCGCAGGAAGGCTCGTGAGCAGGACTCGCGAGGTCCTCGCAGGGCGATCGCCTAGAAGAGGCATCGCAAGCAGGACCCGCGAGAAGGCCTGCGAGAGCTTCGGCAGTAGTGTTCTCGCAGTTCCTTGCCCATAGGCTGACGGGGCCAAATTACCCCTTTTACTCTTGGTGGTCTTCCTCTAGCCTCTCCAAACAGCGGAGTTTGGATGTTAGCAGACCAATTTTGGGTGCGGATAGTAAAATCAAAAGGCGGAATCCTGCTATTTGCAGGCCAGAACAGAAAACCTATAAATAAGACCTAAAGGGCACCTTTGGAGGGGACTTCACTTCAGCTTCTCTCTCCTCAGGCTCTCCTTGGCTAGCATTTCCAGAGCTCTCCAAGGTGCCCGAGTCTCAGCTTTGGCTTGGGAGGGGAAGCGCTCAACGATCTTCCGGGTTAGTGGAGGGACCTCCTCGCTATGACTAAGGTCTTAGTCATTTTCCTAGTCTTCAGTCTACTTTCTCCGAGGGATCAGTAAGGGCTAGCTGCCCCTCATTTCGGTGAGGGCCCCGAGCTTCACAACAGGCCGAGAAATCGGTTTCAACAAGACAAGAGTAGTAAAGTAGGAGAACTTGAAATATAATCTCCCTCCCAAATTTGGGAAGGAAAAGAATAAGGACTAGGATAGTCCTGCGAGCGGTAGGCTCAGGTTATAAGGAAGGACTGGGATAGTCCTGCGAGCGGTAGGCTCGGGTTATAAGGAAGGACTGAGATAGTCCTGCGAGCGATAGGCTCGGGTTATAAGAAAGGACTGAGATAGTCCTGCGAGCGGTAGGCTCGGGTTATAAGGAAGGACTGAGATAGTCCTGCGAGCGGTAGGCTTGGGTTATAAGGAAGGACTGTGATAGTCCTGCGAGAGGTAGGCTTGGGTTATGAAATAAGAACTCGGATAGTCCTGCGAGCGGTAGGCTCGGGTTATAAGGAAGGATTGAGATAGTCCTGCGAGCGGTAGGCTCAGGTTATAAGGAAGGACTGGGATAGTCCTGTGAGCGGTAGGCTCGAGTTATAAGGAAGGACCGAGATAGTCCTGCGAGCGGTAGGCTCGGGTTATAAGGAAGGACTGGGATAGTCCTGCGAGCGGTGGGCTTGGGTTATGAAATAAAGACTGGGATAGTCCTGCGAGTGGTAGGCTGGGGTTATAAGGAAGGACTGAGATAGTCCTGTGAGCGGTAGGCTCGGG
Source organism: Dactylorhiza incarnata (assembly GCA_033032865.1). NCBI lineage: Eukaryota > Viridiplantae > Streptophyta > Magnoliopsida > Asparagales > Orchidaceae > Dactylorhiza > Dactylorhiza incarnata. Next base: position 4,328,432 of record JAWHQI010000067.1, read on the forward strand.
TTATAAAGAAGGACTGGGATAGTCCTGCGAGCGGTAGGCTCAGGTTATAAGGAAGGACTGGGATAGTCCTGCGAGCGGTAGGCTCGGGTTATAAGGAAAGACTGGGTTAGTCCTGCGAGCGGTAGGCTCGGGTTATAAGAAAGACTGGGATAGTCCCGCGAGCGGTAGGCTCGGGTATAAGTAAGGACTAGGTTATAGTCCTGCGAATGATTGGCTCGATTTTTATAAATGTTGCTTTAGAATTACGAGCTGAAGGCTCGGTGATAAGAGATAATTCATATTTGCATATGCATAAGATGTGGTGGGTCTTCGGTTTTGGCTTAGTCGTCACACCGATAGCAGTTCGTTGACTCGACAGTGCTAGTGGTTTGATTAGGGGCCAGGTTGTTTTACTGCGCGTCCGACGGGACGGATTCCCTAAACACTGCCGGGTCAATTCAGTTTAGTATGCAGGAGCTCGTGAGTACCGGGTACCGGTATCACAATGTACATTAGGGCCTAGTTCTGGTAGTGTGACTTACCCACCTAGGTGAGGAGACGCCCGCTCCTCTGCCATCGTTTGACCACGACGGGAGGTGCCCGAGAGGTTAGCTAACTCCGAAAAGTGGGAACTAATGGTCTGTACGTACAGAGTCGCGTGTGTGAGTTGCACAATTGCATTGCATTGCATTGCATATCATAGCATAACATTCTTGCATAAATCAGAGACCTCATCGTATAAATTAGTATGGGCTCTTTTATACGATGAGTTTACCTTAGTGCCAGATCCCTTAGCTTATGTGCTTTTGTGTGTGCATATAAGTTAAGGTTACATTCGTAGCTGCTCTTATTTATTATACCTGCTTCTTCATATTGCATTGGCTTTTACTTATTGTTGTCACACTATACTCTACCAGCATAGAATTGTTATTATTAAATGTTCAGTAATTATAAATCCTGCTAGTCTAGCCACATGTCACCTGCTTTTGATTTACCCCTTGTATGTACTCCGCTTCCTCCTCCCGCACGGTGCCTAGGAGTCGCGGGTGGAGGCAGTGAGGAATATGCTGAGTCTTATTGACTGACGGTCGGTGGACCTCATCATTTTAGGGATGATGTGTCGGAACAACAGGACCCCGTTCAGGAGACAGGACAGGAGGACAGAATGAAGCAGAGCAGCCACTACACGTCGTCACAGCAGCAACTACAGATGCATGAAGACAGAGTTTGATAGCTTCCGCATAGATGTAGAGTGAGAGTGTTGCTGCACTATATTTGAACATGTATTGGGCGTAAGCCCTTTTTCTTTTAGTTCTTTCTCATCGTGGACATTGTAATCTTGCTTTATGATATATATATAATGTGATTTTGTGGACTTGTTTCATTTAAATACTTCAATTACTGAGATTATGGTTGGCCTGGATGATGATGAATAGCTGGCAGGATCGACTTCTTGTGGCGGCGACCATTAGGTGTAATGGTGTTGCCGCAAGATGGCGGTTCTGGGCGGTAAGACCCGATTTAAAAGCAAAAAAAGAGGGTCTTACAAACTGGGTAAAAGGCGAAAGAATAGTTCGCTCTGTGCCCACCACGCTTCCGCTGCCCATACGGGAAATCACATAACTTTGTCCACTTAACGATGAGATTAGGCCAACCTAACTAGTACACCGTATTTGTTTGACTTAGCAAGACATCTCATAAGGTATCCTAGTCCAGCATCAACCTCGAAAATATTTTGACCAAAGTAGTAGGATACCCCCAAAGTGACTAAAAGAAGGAGTTGAAAGCGCGAGTAAGTGTTCAGGGCTTACTCTCCGATATACCCACGTCACTTCCTAAGTGATATTAACACCCCTCAAGCAAACAAATAGGACAATCTTAAGTGGTTTTGGTGTTTGTGATTGTACTATCAGATTAGTATGAGACTCGTAAGGCTTTACTTATGTGATTAGAAGCTAATACTCCACACTTCCACCCTCAGAAAATCATCACAAAGAAAGGATGTCAAATGTGGAATGAGATTTCCAACTTAGAGACGACCACTTATAGGCACACGATCCTTGGAAAGTTGCGGTAAATGGCATTTTAAGGGTAGAGAACCTTACCATATACACAAATATCAAGGACTGTATACCCATAAGGATTATGTAAATACACAAGATGTCCAAATTTTCGGATATAAGAAACTCATCACAAGATTTACGGGAGGCTAATCTTGTTTCTTCATTTATTGGATCACTATGACGTTAACTTGGGTTGTTTGGGAAACATAAAAGTCTCTACAATACAACTCCCCGAGCACCTATTTTGGTGCAGGGTATATAAAGTGAACCCTAGACCCAAATCTGTGTGCCCCATCATCTGACTTATCCAAATAATCTGAATTTTACACTGTACATGTAAATTTAGTACGATACATATGTTGTCCAAGAATCAGAATTTTGGAGATAAAGTTCTATTGATTTGGAAATGATTTCATTACATATGATTGTGGTATACCTAAGGCTTATTGGAAACTAATCCACTCAAACCTTCCTTATAACCCGAGCCTACCGCTCGTAGGACTATCCCAGTCCTTATTTCATAACCCAAGTCTACCGCTCGCAGGACTATCTCAGTCCTTCCTTATAACCCGAGCCTACCGCTCGCAGGACTATCTCGGTCTTCCTTATAACCTGAGCCTACCGCTCACAGGACTATCCCAGTCCTTCCTTATAACCCGAGTCTATCGCTCGCAGGACTATCTCAGTCCTTCCTTATAACCCGAGCCTACCGCTCGCAGGACTATCCCAGTCCTTATTTCATAACCCAACCTTACCGCTCGCAGGACTATCCCATTCCTTCCTTATAACCCGAGTCTTCCGCTCGCAGGACTATCTCAGTCCTTCCTTATAACCCGAGCCTACCGCTCGCAAGACTATCGCAGTCCTTCCTTATAACCCGAGCCTATCGCTCGCAGGACTATCCCAGTCCTTCCTTATAACCCGAGCCTACCGCTCGCAGGACTATCCTAGTCCTTATTCTTTTCCTTCCCAAATTTGGGAGGGAGATTATATTTCAAGTTCTCCTACTTTACTACTCTTGTCTATTGTTAGTTGATCTTAGAAGCTTGTGGTGAATCCCAGACTTCCCGCGGGTTACCCGGTGAAGGGCTCACAATGGTACTAGGGAATGTGATGGTGACTGAAGCCCAAATTCCCCTTTACAGGATATTTATTCTTATTGGTGTCTATCCGTCCTTATTTACCTATTTCCTCTCCAGTTGCTCCATGTCTTATGATGGTTTAACATTTAGCTCGATGTTCGACTGAACCTCGAGCTCTATCTCCCCTAGGGGACGGCTAACTCATTGTATTATCTCTAGACCACTACCTATGGTCCCTAACTTTATCCTATCACTGCTTCCGTTTCATGGCTCCATCCCTTTATCTTATCGTTGTAGACCCCCAAAATGATGTATTACTAAACGCACCCCAACTCTACGTTCAATGTTGTCTCTGTTGGATGACCTCTAATCATTCTTCACAATGCACCCGATGTAACAGTACTGGCCAGGACCGTCAACACATGACCTACAAGCCCAGTACTGCCAGCACCGACGGCCCAGGACCGTCAACAGACCTACTGGCACCGCCGGTTAAGCCTCACCCAAACGGGTTAACCACAAGCCTGCAGGCCGTGCACCCCAACCCCTCTCTGGCCCACCACAGGGCCCAGCGGGTTGTTGGAGACATACTATCTCCCTTCGGTGAGAAGTGAGCCAGTTAAGCGGCGGCACGTGGACTTCCCAGGAGGTCACCCATCCCGTGACTACTCCAGCCCGAGCACGCTTAACTACGGAATACTTTCACTTCTCATCACCAACTGAGCTGCAGCTCAGTTGGTGATGAGAAGTGAAAGTATTCCGTAGTTAAGCGTGCTCGGGCTGGAGTAGTCACGGGATGGGTGACCTCCTGGGAAGTCCACGTGCCGCCGCTTAACTGGCTCACTTCTCACCGAAGGGAGATAGTATGTCTCCAACAACCCGCTGGGCCCTGTGGTGGGCCAGAGAGGGGTTGGGGTGCACGGCCTGCAGGCTTGTGGTTAACCCTTCGGGGTGAGGCTTAATCGGCGGTGCCAGTAGGTCTGTTGACGGTCCTGGGCCGTCGGTGCCGGCGGTACTGGGCTTGTAGGTCATGTGTTGACGGTCCTGGCCAGTACTGTTACAAAAAGTGCACTTTTTGTAACAGTACTGGCCAGGACCGTCAACACATGACCTACAAGCCCAGTACCGCCGGCACCGACGGCCCAGGACCGTCAACAGACCTACTGGCACCGCCGATTAAGCCTCACCCCGAAGGGTTAACCACAAGCCTGCAGGCCGTGCACCCCAACCCCTCTCTGGCCCACCACAGGGCCCAGCGGGTTGTTGGAGACATACTATCTCCCTTCGGTGAGAAGTGAGCCAGTTAAGCGGCGGCACGTGGACTTCCCAGGAGGTCACCCATCCCGTGACTACTCCAGCCCGAGCACGCTTAACTGGCTCACTTCTCACCGAAGGGAGATAGTATGTCTCCAACAACCCGCTGGGCCCTGTGGTGGGCCAGAGAGGGGTTGGGGTGCACGGCCTGCAGGCTTGTGGTTAACCCTTTGGGGTGAGGCTTAACCGGCGGTGCCAGTAGGTTTGTTGACGGTCCTGGGCCGTCGGTGCCGGCGGTACTGGGCTTGTAGGTCATGTGTTGACGGTCCTGGCCAGTACCGTTACACCCGATGACCCAGTGATCAATGCTTGACAGTGTGGGGATCTAGTTGTGTCTAAATCAACTTCTTCTATTTCTATTATCCGCAGACCAAGGTGGAATCGAACTAGATTTAATCCTTAAGGTGTAACCCTGGTCCTACCTTGTCCTAATAACTTCCAGATCCTTAAACTGGGGTCACAATGAGTAATGATCTAACAACCTCAGATCCTAATTTCCATAATTTCCCCGGGGTCATGTAATCATTATCCCTATTTAAAATGGAAGGGGTGCAACTAGTGACTTACACTTCACCTGTCAACAATTGATCTCTATAAATTCTGATAAGGTCACAGTAGCATAATATTGATCTAAAAACTTCAATGCCTAAGTTTCATAATAATCCAAGGAGTATTCGTCCATAATATTCATTTAATACAAGTGGTATGCCAATAAGGGTTTACACTACAACCACCATCTACAGGTCACAATAAATTCTGATAAAATCACAGAAGTATGATATTGACCTAAAAACATCAGTGCCTAAGTTCCATAATTTTCCAAGGAGTATTTGTCCATAATATTCATTTAATACAGGTGGTGTGCCAATAAGGGTTTACACTACAAGCACCATCTACAGGTCACAATAAATTCTGATAAAATCACAGAAGTATGGTATTGACCTAAAAACATCAGTGCTTAAGTTTCATAACTTTGCAAGGAGTATTTGTCCATAATATTCATTTAATACAAGTGGTGTGCCAATAGGGGTTTACACTACAACCACCATCTACATGTCACAATAAATTATGATAAAATCACAGAAGTATGATATTAACCTAAAAACATCAGTGCCTAAGTTTCATAATTTTCCAAGGAGTATTTGTCCATAATATTCATTTAATACAAGTGGTGTGCCAATAAGGGTTTACACTACAACCACCATCTACAGGTCACAATAAATTCTGATAAAATCATAGAAGTATGATATTGACCTAAAAATATCAGTGCCTAAGTTTCATAATTTTCCAAGGAGTATTTACCTATAATTACCATTTAATACAAGTGGTGTACCAATAAGGTTTTACACTACAACCACCATCTACATGTCACAATAAATTCTGATAAAATCACAGAAGTATGATAATAACCTAAAAACATCAGTGCTTAAGTTTCATAATTTTCCAAGGAGTATATGTCCATAATATTCATTTAATACAAGTGGTGTGTCAATAAGGGTTTACACTACAACCACAATCTACATGTCACAATAAATTCTGATAAAATCACAGAAGTATGATATTCACATAAAAACACTAATTCCAGGATATCAAAATTTTCCAGCAAAGATAAACCCATAATTTCTATTTATCGTGAAAGAGGTGACAAAATGAATAAAGGATATTTCAACATGAAAATGTCCCTAAAAATTCTATCAAAAATCCCAGAGATTTATAATTGTATTCTTAACTATCTTCCATAGTTTCACAACCTTCTTATGCATTTAGCTCAGTGAAATCCTATTATTCAGATTTGCGACCTTGGGGTAATTTTGTAAATTCTTAAAGGAAAGGCCTCTGAAATTTTCTACAAAAATTTACAGAGGTCCTGCATGGCCTAATAATAGGTTCCTCAGAGTTCCATAATTTCTACAAGTTATTTGACATGAAAATTTCATATATACCAAAATGTGACCTAATTCACATTAATCCAAAAACATAGGATTTTGATCCCAAAAATCCTAAGATCCTCTTAGATGGTGTGTCATGTCATAAAGAAAGTATGACCAAAAATTTCAAAGGCTAGTTCCATGCCATTTGGTCTGAAAACACAAAATAGACTTTTTGTCTATTGGCACACCATAGCACACTAGGGTAGAGACATGCAAGTAGAAATTACCCTACTTGCAGAGGTCCAAATGTTCTCAAAATTTAACCCTAGAGTAATGAAGGTTAAATATGCATGAACCCCAAATTTGGGGTCATTTGAAGTTATATAATTCTAATTATTTTATTTATTTAATTTTTCATGTTCTGAATAAAACCATAAAAAAAGTTACTCCAAAAATTCTGATTTTTGTTCACAAGCTGGATTTAGGTCACATGCATGCATGGCCCAAATTTCAGCTTCAATGGTCCTATCATTTAAAAGATATACACTTTTTAATTTCTGGTTTCTAGATTGACCAGCCTCACTAAAGTGAGTGTTGTGGGTCCTACATTGATCCAAATGGTCTGATTTAACTTTCAAATAAAAGTAGACTCATAGATCTACAATTCATGTCTCTGGACATTTTACATTTTTCTGCCTCTAAGGGCCTTAAATTAAGCCTATAAAATCGGGTAAAATATGTGACAGAAATTCGATTTTTATAATCATAATACTTAAATGGTCTGCGGCTATCCATCACGGGAGGTCCAACGGCGCTGGAGTTGTCTTCCCCACCGAGCCAACGGTCAGGACTGACTGCCCCTGGAGCATTTTGCGGGCCGGATTCCAGCGAATCCCGGTCGTCGCCGACAAAACGCCTAAGCCACCGCCACCAGTCGACATAGGGCTTTTTACTGGTGGTGTCCGATTGGCCTGAGGTGGCCGGAGTAGGGCTCTGACACCTTTCCTTTTTGCGGCTAAGAACATGGAAATTGCAAAGTGGAACCGTCATTACATGGCTCAATTCGACGGGAGGAGAGAAAAGATACTAGCACAGGAGGAGGGGGAAAGGAACTTGCCTATGCGTGAGCTTGGCGGCGGGTATTGCGGCGGAGGAAGACTCGATTTCCATTCCTGGCGTCCATGTTCAACTGGGTGCGGCTAATCTCTATTCTTCCGATTAGAAGGGGGATTTCTCTCCTTTTTCGATTCTAAAGCTAATGGTGGGGATGAATAAGGCTGAGGGGGTTTTGTTTGTTGGCTGCCATTTTCTGGCAACCTCCTCTATGTTGCCACCACCTCAGCCAGCCATTTGCAGGACTCCAGCTCATCAGGAATTCACTCCTAAGCTCGAATTGATGCCAGGGGAGAGGAGGTTTGGCTGCATTGCATTGGAATGGGGTTTTTGGGTTTGGGCTTGATCCAAGCTCACACCACTTAATGTGACTGACCCACATTATTTTCTTGGACATTATGGACTCACTTCAAGAGGAATTGGGTCATGGTGGGGGTCATGTGGGGTTCAATTGCACTTATTTGCATATAGGGGCAATTTGGGTATTCTGGGTGATTCTGTCCTAATTCTCCAAAATTGAATGTGCACTTTTGTTTGCTTATGTCTCATTCTCCCCTTGGTGTTTATGGAGGGTTGTGCTAGGTCAATTTGGCAAATTGAAGGTCAATTTAGGGTTTTAGCACAAATAGATCAATTTGGGGCTTTTTAGTAATTGGCCCAATTTCCCCAAATTGGTGGTCCTAGGATGGGGCTTTTGGGTCCATTAGGTCCCCGAGGGAGGTTGCCACATGATGGTGGGTCCAATTTGATCATTTGGAGTTCAATTGCCCTCATTTATGGAGGTTTGACCTAGGTGGCCTAAGGTTGACTTTAGCAAATTTGATCAATTGGGTTTGACCCCAATGGGTCCTAAACGACCCAAGAGATTCCTCAAGGTGTTTAGGAACGGTTGATGGGGTCAATTTGTCATTTTGAAGTCTAATATCAAGTCATAAGCTATGGAGTCAAATTTGGCTATTTGCACACCAAGGTGATTTTCACTTATTCACCTTGGTTCTTAGGGCCATTTTGGTCTCTTAGAGGAATGTCATGACCTTGACATGACAAAATGCACTTCAGGGGTCTAGTTGTTTTGGGGTTGTTACAGGGCTCGCCTCGCAGGTTATGTTTGAAAAGCATTTGATATTCCCTATAGTATTTTCTTATATCTATTTCCTTGCTCGCAGGACCCTCCCGCGGAGAAGAATCTTATCCAGCCATCTCCAATGGGGTCTCGCCCCCCATCCCCCGTCCCCCGACAGGGCTGATCCCCCCTGATGTGAGGACCACTGACCTGCGAGCCTCACCCTTGCATCCTAGTAAGCCATTCATCTTGTTTCCTCTCGCTCTTGCTTGATCGCTGACTCGCCTGAGTCCTTTCCATAGGATCTCATCCACCGACCCCAGGGCGGTGAGTCCCTACTCCGGTGAGCTCGCCCCGCCCGCCGAACCAGAACATCGTCACTTCGTGGTTCAGCATTCTGGGCCAACAGAGCCCAGGCAGCTCACTGTTCGCCGAGCCCCAGGTCGCTGGCGGGACGTCGCACCGCCCCAGCTTAGGGAAATCTCTTACCCCAGCCTTCACTGAAGCTTTCAAAGGCCAGCCCAGTCCCTCTCGCCCGCAAACCCGTACCATTCTCATTTAGCCAGATTAAATAATCTCCGCCACTTATCTCTCTCGATACCTCTTATGCTGACTTTCTTTTGTTCGTAGGTGTACCTCCAACCCCAACTACCGAGTCAGAGCATGGGGAGGTGGAGATGTCACCCCCTCCCTCGCCGAGCCAGGTCGCGGATTTCCTGGGGGACCCCGGCCACCTGGAGCACATGAAGGGGCGAGTCGCTGAGATATTCAAGAAACACACCATGATGCTGCGAGAGCTATACGATCAAGACCGACTGAATCAGGCCTCTTTCGAGGAGAGGTTCGCCGCCATGGAGGATGTGAATGCCCGCGTCCTTGTCGAAGTGCAGCATGTCGCTCGCGGCGAGGTCACCTCTCCATGGGTGCACCTCGCGTGAATCGAGGACTACATGCAGCTGATGCAGCGTGAGGTCCAGTCAGTCCGCGAGTACCACTATTCGAGAATTCCGCCACGCTCCGGTGTGTGAGACCGCGGTCGCTGGAAGGGCATAATTACTGACTAGTTTTATTTCCTTGTTGTTTGTTTCTTTTCTCTCTCCACTATTTCCCCCGCCGCTGGGGGTTCTGAACAATTGGTAATATTGTAATAAGGATATTCCCGCTCGCTCACGGGCTTTCTTTCCTGCTTCGTATGATTTTTTATCGCTATGATATTAATACTCGCGTCTTGCTGGTTTTTTGCGTAAATATGTCTGGCTCGCGAGACATCGCCTCGCCCTTCGTGGCCCCTTGTTTTCCCTTTCTACAGTTTCGGCTCGGCGGCGGCGAGCCAGAGGACTTCGCCAAGACGCCAAGCCACTGGGAGTGGATAAGACCCCAGGGTGTAGAGAAATCACCGCGCGATTCAGCTACCCGCACCCCCCTGACGCTTCCTATCCTTCCCGCCCATTTCAATTCTATAAATAGACACCATCTTTTACTTTCTAACTACCGCATTAACTGTTCTCCAACTTCTCTTCTCCCTTTGGGACCCTCTCGCCAACTTTAGCTCGCACTCGCTCCTTTCCCGGTTAGCAAACACTACAACCATGGTTGTCGAGGGCGAATCAGAAGGGCGAGCCAGGTGCGCTGGGGCTTTCTGCGACCACACCTTCTTCAGTGCCTCGCTAACTGATGATGAGTTCCTCGCCATCGTGGACAACTACATCCCTTCAGGGTACACCGCTCGCCTCCCACCGAGCACTGCCACCCTCAATGATCCATCCACCAGCGAGCTCGCCATCCCCATTGCTCATCTTGAGAATGGGTTGCGACTCCCCCTTTGGCCTGAGGTGAGCAAGGTAATTTACTCGACCCTTACAAGGTTCGCTCGCCTCGCTGAGAGCACGCTAACCTTCTCCTGACGAATTTTTTAGAAACTCAAATACAATGGAGTTCTGCTGAGCCAGCTGACGCCGAACGCGATTGTCGTGATGGTCGCGTTCGCCTGAAATCTGCGGGAGGAGAAGATCGAGTTCAGCCTGCTCGCCTTCCGCAAGGTATTTTCCTTCCGCGCGTACTAGGACGGGACGACCCATTTTGCGAGCAGCATGTCACTGTCTGCGAGTCGGTGAACAAAGCCCACTACTGGCACCAAAAGTTCGTCCTGGTGAAAGGTCTGTTTGGCAACATCCCATTCTCCACACTCCAAAGGGATGATGTGACCTACCGTCCTCCTGCCTCGCTCGGCGGCGGAGACGCGAGGCTCTACCAGTACCTGGATGGAAAGAACTTCGAAGTCGTCCACCTCCGACAAAGGGTGGACTCGCAGTTGCTGGTCCTGCAAGGGGAAGGTTCGGCTCGCACTCGCAAACTCTTACATATGTTTTTCCCATTCTATCCGCTAACTTTTTCTTTTCTTTTGCAGGGGAGCGGGATCTTCACATCCACCCCCCGTATGCAAGGAGCGCCACCCTCTCCTCCAGCACTCTCATCGTCGCGACCGCCGATGCTTGCCGAGAACCCCTCGGCTCGTCTTCGGGCAAGAAGCGAACGTTGCCCGCGAGCCAGCTCGCCGCCAAGCCCCCCGCCAAGAAGAGGAACAAAGACCCCCCCCCCCCCCCCCCCCCCCGTCCACAACAAGGGGAAAAGAGGTCGTGGACCTGAGCGAGTCAGAGATTCTGCTCGTCCCCTCCGCGAGCCAAAACGCTGTCTAGGAGGGCGGCGAGCCGAAGGATGCCCCTGGCAGGCCCAAGCCCATCAGACACAAAAACTTCGGCCTGGGTGCCAAACTTCTTGACGCCCTCGGCAAGCCGGTGCTCGCGTGGGATCCTGATCTCAATAGGATCTCTTGTTCGTCGCTCCTCCCCTCCTGGGTGGAGAGCGATAAGGTGGGAGGCGAGGCATTCTCCCTCGCCTTCGGGCTTTATGGCCGCGAGGACGCCGCCAATTTTGGCACCCTGCGGTTCCGTCTGCTCGCCAACGAATCCATGCGAGCCCACTTCCACTCCTTGGAGCTGTCCCACATGATGGCACGGCGGTACCTCACCGCGGAAACAGAATCTATAGAGCTCCAGCGCGAGCTCAAGGCGGATACCGATGAGATAGGGAGCCTCAAAGGGAGGGAGGCCATTTCAGAAGGTCTCCTCGCCAGCCTTCAGGGAGGAATGGTAAGTTCTCCTCTCAACTTCTCTCTTGCTCGCTATAGGTACTTTGCCTAATTACATTTGTCTTCTTCAGGATGCCGAGACAGCGAGTCAGCTGCTCTCGCAGATAGCGGACCTGGAAGCAGAGGTCGCGTTCCTCAAAGCGCACGTCTGCGAACTGACCAGGGCTGTGCTCCCTCCATCCCCTCCGCGAGCTGGGACTCGTGGGTCATCTCGCGTCGAACAGGAGGCTACCCGCAAGAATTCCATGGGTGTGGCCACCCTCGTCTTCGAGACACTCAAGGGAGCCGGTCTGCTTTCCCCGGATGCCCTAGAGCTCGGCATTGAGGATGTCGCCCCAGACCTGTTCGCGCCGATCCCAGAGCCCGACGACCGCGGGAGCGAGGAAGAGCCGTCCAGCGGCCCGCATTAGCTTTTTAAATTTCCCATGTAAAGTTTTTGTTTTCGCCTGGCGAGTTCGCCGTTATGTTGTAACACTTTTGGGAAAAGAAAACATGAAATATTTTTCTATCTTGTAACTGTCTTTCTGTCTCGCTCGCGCAAATACGTTCTTCTATGCTCGCGTAAATATATTCATGATATGCTTGTGCTCTTACTTTTATCCGCGCTCGCACCTTTCAACGTTATTATTCATGCTCGTGTTCACACCCTTCATAGCTTTTTCCTTTGGTCTCGTCACCTTACCTCGAGCCTACCTAAGAGGGCGCTCACGTAGCCTCTCCCGCTTAGGAATTTCGTTATACGGACCCTCTGTTTTCTTGCACTAAGTGTGGTCCTCTTCCGGCCTCTGGCTCGCCCAGCTGGACTCTTGCGAGCGGGATCGACATTACCCTGCCTCGCTCGTCTGCCCATTTTGAGCGACCAGTATTGCTCGTTATCCTCCGCGCCGACGGATCCCCCAACTCGCTAGTATTAGGAATTGCATAGGGATCCTCCAGGTGTCCTTTGCGAGCTAGGACCCGGCCTAACGAGCAGCACGGCCATCGTATCCAGCCGCCTAGCGGTTACCCTTGGACTTGGTGTCTTACATCAATTGCGGCATTGTATTCCTTGCGAGCGAGCCCTAGGGCTCGCCCATGTCAAGGTCCTGAGAGGATTGGCGAACCGAGCCCCTTAACATGAATAACTCACTTGGCAGCCTCTCCAGAGATCAACCTATCCCACCATCTATGAGAGCCCGACAGCGGAATCGATCTGGGGCACTGCAGCACCAAAAACTTTCCCCCTTGCTAGCCTCCCCAGAGATCAACCTATCCCACCGTCTATGAGAGCCCGACAGCGGAATTGATCTGGGGCACTTCAGCACCAAAAACTTTCCACCTTGCCAGCCTCTCCAAAGATCAACCTGTCCCACCGTCTATGAGAGCCAGGCAGCGGAATCGATCTGGGGCACTCCAGCACCAAAAACTTTCCACCTTTCCAGCCTCTCTAGAGATCAACCTGTCCCACCGTCTATGAGAGCCCGGCAGCGGAATCGATCTGGGGCACTCCAGCACCAAAAACTTTCCACCTTGCCAGCCCCTCCAGAGATCAACCTGTCCAACCGTCTATGAGGGCCAGGCAGTGGAATTGATCTGGGGCACTCCAACACCAAAAACTTTCCACCTTGCCAGCCTTTCCAGAGATCAACCTGTCCCACCGTCTATGAGAGCCCGGCAGCAGAATCGATCTGGGGCACTCCAGCACCAAAAACTTTCCACCTTGCCAGCCTCTCCAGAGATCAACCTGTCCCACCGTATATGAGAGCCCGACAATGGAATCGATCTGGGGCACTCCAGCACCAAAAACTTTCCACCTTGCTAGCCTCTCCAGAGATCAACCTGTCCCGCCGTCTATGAGAGCCCAGCAGCGAAATCGATCTGGGGCACTCTAGCGCCAATAACTTTCCACCTTGCCAGCCTCTCCAGAGATCAACCTGTCCCACTGTCTATGAGAGCCCGGCAGCGGAATCGATCTGGGGCACTCCAGCACCAAAAAATTTCTGCCTTGCCAGCATCTCCAGAGATCAACCTATCCCGCCGTCTATGAGAGCCCGACAGTGGAATCGATCTGGGGCACTCCAGCACTAAAACTTTCCACCTTGCCATCCTCTCTAGAGATCAACCTATCCAACCGTCTATGAGAGCCCGACAGCGAAATCATCTGGGGCACTCCAACACTAAAATATAGGAACTCCTGCTTAGATAAAGCTTTCAAACCAATATATTGAGAATAGAACATATAACAAGTTAATTACAAAAACATTCAAGGATAGAATTGTTTTAGGTCATCCCCGCTCCTGGCCAGGCCGAGGAGTACCCCACCCACATCCCGGAGGTGGTACCCTCCTGACTTGAGCGCCTTGTCTATAATATATGGCCCCTCCCAATTAGGATTGAGCTTTCCTACTGTGTCTCCTCTCTCGGCCGCGTCAACCTTCTTCAGCACCAGGTCTCTGTTGGAGCCTATGTTCCGCATCTCTTGGTTTGAGAATAACAAATACCGTGTTGTATTTGATCTTGTATTTTGTGTGTTTATAGTGTGCAGGTTGTACAGGAACTATAGCTACACATCCCTATGAGTAGTATACTGAATGGAGATGACTCTCTGGAAAGAGTGCTAACTCCCCGCGTTAGTTGTCAACGCCCCGCGTTAACTTCCGTCGAGAAGGAATCCGTCAAGAAGAAATGTCGTCGAGAACGAATCCGTCGAGAAGCCAGAGACAATGCTAGTGTTGACTCTTAACGCATGCATTGAGTCCACAAACTACCACGATCTTGACGGTTGCACGATCTCAGCCACGACAGTGCACGTTCACTAATGCTGCTGTTAACTCTTAACGCCAGGCGTTAGCTCCCGTGCCTATTTAAAGTACAACTCCTCTCATTCTATGTGTGATGATTCCAGAATTCTAATAATTTTAAGAGAGGCTCGTGTACAACATTTGAGAGATCTCCCTTGGGCTATCATGAAGATCTAAAGAGGATTTTGAAGGAGAAGGTCTACAACGCATATTCCATACGAAGGATGATCGTTTCAAGAATGCCAACATCTACACCACCTTCGTCTTCACCTTCAGAATTTCTTGGGGAGTTTCTATTTACTTTATCTTGTAATCTTTTATTTTATTCTCTTTGTATTTTGGTGAGGAGAAATCGTTCGGGGAGAACGTCAGATTCCGGGAAGGATTCCATGGGTAATTCACCGTGGTTGTTGGCGACTAGGTCCTTGTGCGGCTTAGGGGGTAATTCATCGCCTTGTGCGTGGCGACTAGGTCAAGGTTAGATCTATGGGGTGGCTAAAGGCCTTATCTGGGGATAGATAGGTTATGGCCAACCGGTCCTTGGGAGAAGGACCAGTGAATCAAAAAGTGATTTTTATATTCTCGCCTTGATTTCTAGCGTTATAGAAATCAAACATTTGTGTATTCAATTTATTATGAAATAAAATCATGTCTTTTAATGTTCTATTCAATTGATTTTATTTCCTCTTCAATAATGTTTTAATTTATATTTTCATTAAAGTATTAAAATTAACATTTGTGCAATTATCTTTGAAATACAATAATTGTTTTCATTATCTCTGATTTTCTGGAATTGTATTTCATTTAAGATTTCATAAGTAAAATCACTGTCACAATTTTTTTGTGCTAAGGAATATTTTCTGGAGAGTTAACGCCCAGCGTTAACACTTAACGTCAGGTGTTAGCAACAGTTAACAAAAAGTTTTGTTTCTCTTGTTTAAAAATAAATCTTCAATACAATCTTTTCTGAGATATCAAAATATATTTTCTTATAAAATATTTCTAAACTTTGGTCACAATCTTTGATAAATTTAATTAAGATTTAAACTTCCATACAACCCTTATTCACCCCCCTCCCCCTAAGGGCGTCGTAAGATCCAACACGTGGTATCAGCGGGTAGGTTATTCCAATACGGCTTCACAACCGGAAATAATGGCGTTTCATGATCTCGCATCTTCTAGAGGGGATAAGTTTTATGAAAATGAAAAATCATTATTACCACCTTTATTTATGGGTGAAAATTATAATGAGTGGAAAACACTTATGGAAAAATTTCTTAAAACTTTGGATATTGAAGTTTGGAATATTACAATTAAAATGCCCCCAATTATTCTAAATAAAAATGAAATGTTTTAAATGTCAAATCTATGAATAGTCTATATTGTGCTCTAGATCAAAATATTTTCAAACTTATTTATACGCTTCCTACTGTTTTTGAAGTTTGGAAATTTCTTGAGAATACTTATAGTCTTCCTTCCACAGATGATGAACAAGAGAAATTCCTTATGGATCCAAGAGAAGAAATTGACGAGGACTCATGCTTGGAGGAAGATCTATCTAAGAGAGAAACAATGTTGAACTCAATTGATGGCAAAACGTACATCAAGCAAAAGAGAAGACGAAAACTGTAGCAAGGTAAGAAAATTTAAATCTTCTCTTTTTGTAACAAATTCTATTTCTACATTTCGTGTGCTTAAATTTGCTAAACGTAAAATTTCAAAGTTGAAACATGCTAATTCCAAATTACGTTTAGAAAATAAAACTTTAAAAGCAAACGCTAAAGTAGAATCTTATATTGATGTTTCAAATTCTCTTTCATGCTCTTTAATTAAAAATGCTAAACCTTGTTTTGATTATAATACTTTTAAAGAAGAACTCAAGGTTTTGGAAAAAGTTCTTTTAACTTCAAAAGAGCATAATGAAAATTTGATAAAAGAAAATGATAATTTAAAGGATAAACTAGAATCATTAAAAATGTTTATTCAAAATTTTTCATATAATAAAAAATCTTTTATTTCTAGTTTATCAAATTATCAAAAGTCTAAAAGATTAACTTCATATTATAAGAGTATGTCTATAAGAAAGAGTGGAAATAAAAATCATCAAAATAAGAACCAATCATTTAAAACATATTGTAACGTACCCACTCTTTCAACATTCAATTCTTAAGAAAGACCATCACTCTTATAAACTCTCAAAGAATCAATATAATAAAATTCATTATGATTATCAACATCAATGTATTTTGAAAAATAATTTGAATAAACATAAATCCCAAATGAATTATTTTTCAAACAACTATCATCACAAAAAGATTTCAAATAATCATAATATGAATTTAAAAGATAAACAACCAAAGTATGAATGGAGGCCCAAAATTAAAAACGAAACACTAACTCCACTTGTAAAGGCCCATTCACTATCTTCCTAAAAGCCAACACGATGTATTTGGGTACCCAAAGGAACCATCACACTTGGTCCCCTTTGGATACCTAAATCTCTCATTCACTAGGAATCATTGTATTGCATGAAGTAGAAATAAATTAAAAATGAAATATCATTACTCTACTTCATGATATGCTTAATTGCTTTTCCTTTTGTTTATTTTTTATTTTTGAGCCAACACACTATGATCACTTTATTTTTCATGAGATATGACTTTCATTTTAAGCCTAATGTTTAACAAATCAAATTAAATTAAATTGAATATAAAGTCATAAATTTTTTTAAGTGATCTATCTTTCCTTTTTATATGTTTTATCGTTTTTAAATCCATTGCCTATAAATGTCTTATATTATCATTATAAATTGAATGCTAAATTTGCTAAATGATTTTATCAAGACTAATGAAATTACTTTCAAAATTGGATTTAAATGGACTTTTAGGGGTCTTAGGCTAAAATATTAAATGCACAACTTATTGCATATTTGTCTATTTTTCGTTGCTGCATATAATAGCCCCTATATTGAAAATCCTAATCGAGAAAAATTGGAATCAAATAAAATAAAAAACCATGTGTTGCTAACGCCAGACGTTATCCCTAACGCTGGCGGTAGCATATTTTCCTAAAACTTCAGATTTCAAATTCCATGTGTTGCTAACGCTAGGCGTTATCCCTAACGCTGGCAGTAGCATATTTTCAAATACCTTGTATTTGTTTTGTCTAATTTCTACAAATTAAAATCAAAAAGAAAATTTACAAAATATTTCAAAATAACCAAAATAATTTTGTGTCCTTTTATATATATGTAGTATAATATTCACTTTACAAGCAGTCACTACATATTAGAAGGATGAATATGAACCATACAATCACCACCATGATCTATTGATATCATATGCTAAAATTCACTATATTCATATATCATAATTCATGATCTATCAAGACCTATCTTAAATCAAATAATTCTATCAACCTTGGGAATTATGAAATATATGATTGTGATTGGTATTATAGTTTTAGATCTTATTTTGTGTGTGTGATGTGCATCTCTATTGTTTGAATGTATCTCATTATCTTTAGACCTAAGAATTAACTTAATATAAACAAAATGAAATCAAATAGAATTGTCACTTCATTCTAGGTCTATAAAAATTCAAAACCCTATGTTTGAATACATGCAACTCAATTATATATTTGTCCATCTTTACATAGCTTTGCACCATGTTGTCCTAACTCATCATATTAGCATCATCACTTACCATAGGTAGAAATCAATGTCCATGCTAGTTATATCTTGCAATGCTAAAGTAAATTATATTACTAAAATATGAAAATCATAATTTCCTTTGTAGTTATTTGCATGAATAAAATTTTTCTAAATGGATTTAAAATCAACAATAATCGATATAATTGTAAATCCAAAACTAAACATGCAATTATACCATAGTTAAATATTTAAGGCTTACACGCTTAGTGTAACATCCCAACTTTGAAAAAGGGGTCTAGACAGTTCAGTTGAACCCTTGGAGGAACCTAGGCCGAGTCATAAGGCAACCATGACCCGACCTCACCATATAGTGGTGGTCATTTAGAGAAATGACTATTTTGGGTAGCATCGTGCTTCGCCACAATGTCAAAGCTATTTATTGAGCATACGTGCCCCTAATCGACTTCTGTCAGTTGCGTTAGACTCGTACGGTGGATACGAGTGCAACAGAATTTGTTTCGTTCCAATCCTAGGTCATTTGGTGAAAGTGACCGTTTGAGTATCGTAACGCGTCCCAACGACACAGTTTTATAATATGGAGCATACGTGCTCCGAATCAACTTCCATCAGTTGTGCTAGACTCGTATGGTCGATACAAGTGCAACAGAACTCATCTCGTTCTAATCTAATGGGATTTGAGAAAGTTAGTCGAAATATGTTATTTTAAGTTACGTGCCAACATAGAAAATGTTCTCCACTCTGAGGGGCACCTACTGTAATTTTTTGGATTTTTAGGAGAAATATTGCTATTCTCAAATTCCCTTACAAGTTTTAGGCTGTTAGAACTTAGGAAAATTCCAAGGCTCTGTGTGCGTTCGACGAAATTATTTTAATCTGCGTTCGACGAACTCTAGCCTGAATTCGATGAACGCGTGCTTCAGTTCGACGAATTGTTCCAATCGGTGTTCGGCAAAAGTGTTTCAATCTACGTTCGACGAACTCTAGCCTGAGTTCGACGAATGTGTGCTTCAGTTCGACGAATTGTTCCAATCTGCGTTTGACGAAAGTGTTTCAATCTGAGTTCGACGAACTCTAGCCTGAGTTCGACGAACGCGTGCTTCAGTTTGACGAATGGGCGGGAGATCGACGAACTATCTCCGGATTGCCTCTGATTGACGAACTGCGAAGGGGCGGAAGAAAACCACGGGCGGAAAAACCATGGGCGGAAAAACCGTGGGAGGGAGAAGAAGCTAACCGGGGGATCGTGGAAGCTCTTGATTGGTCATCCATGGCTATAAATCGAGCCGGTTTGGTACTCATCAAGGGAGTTGGATCTTTTCCTCCTCCGGCAATGTGCAGGTATTACCCCATGGAAACGAGAATGGTAGTATACCTCTCTCTCTCCCTCTGCTCTCCCTCTCATGGTAAGGAGCTCTTCCTCCTTTTCCCCTTCATCACTTCTCTATTGCTTTACCGATCATGGCCCTGATCTGTTGGGGAGTTTATGCTAGCAGATTTCTTAGTTGTGTTAACAGATTTTCTTTTCTGATTATGCTAACTAATTCCTGGCTGGTTTGTTTTAACAATTCTGGGTATATAAATATGCTAGCAGATTTTAGGATTTATGCTAGCTTTTACCATTCCAGAAATTTCATTTCAAGATTTGTTATGTTCTTTTTGGAAAATAGGGGTTGGTGGCTGTTTGCTTATCCTTCCAGGAATCTCATTATTTGATATATTCTTTGCTTGTTTTGGGGAAATCGGGCTGGTGGCTGCTGGTTTAACCTTCCAAGATTGCATGATTAGAAGGTTCTTTTGTGGGGGAACACACTCTAGTCCTTGGTTCAGTCAACAAATAACATGATTAAACACTTATGAATAAACAAGTCTATAAGGAATTGGATCTAAATCATGTTAAAAGTTTGGATATAATTTATATGCCCTGATTTCATTATATATATAGCATATATAAGGTAGTTACTATCACTTTTTGGTGCTTTCCGGTAAAGTAGAGACAAGCAGTTTCACTAAGTAAATGGGGGAAGAAATTGTAACACCTTGCTGCTAGTTAGTTTTGTTAATTTACTGTTAGTTAATTTGATCTAAGCTTCTTCAAATGATAGCAGGGTTACTATGAGGCTCTTGCTCCGTCCATCCTTATTCAGTAGTAGTATGCCATGCTAAGGCTTGGCCTTTGGGGTAATATTAATGGCCAGTTGGAGGCTTGACTCCATCCCTCTCTCTCTCTCTTTCCCTCTTTCTTTGTCTGTGCAAGTTTTATATATATACACACATATATTTATACATATATATGCACATAAGAAGGGGGCTTCACAGCAGAAGGTGGATGGGCGAAGGATCTAGTTCTATTCTTGGATGTTTCATGTGCTTCTACTCTCCCTCTCAGAGCTTTACATATGATTGATGTGCTAATAACTTTCTCTCTCTACCTACTTTATCTTCCCCATGAGGGAATTTCTGAAGGTTTGAGTTAAACTGCATATGATAAATCGTATGTGTTTTGTAGGGGCTCAAATTTGGAAGGAATGTAAAAAACATGAGTCGAGGCCGATTTTACAACGGGCGTGGTTTAAATGTCAGCTATGGCTCGGCATGGAAGAGTACATGGGTGGTGGTGACGTAAATGTTGGGGAAATTATTGTTGTTATTCTCACAGAAAAGTCTTCTTTTCCCCATCCCCTCCTCCTCCTTACTAGAAGCTCTATCAAAATGGAGGCTGCTCTTCATCTCTTTCTCAGCACTGGTAATTCCTGACTTAGTTCTGACTAAATGGGTGCTGCAACAGAGATTGAATTCTAAGCTAGGGGTGAGGTTGTTCTAATGAGTTGGAAGTTAAATTCCATCTACTTCTCCCCCATTTCTCTCTCTCACTCCCCAATTACATTCTTTATAACGCTTCATATGAGCTTACAAATATTTGGGACCGGCTGGACTGTCAAGTCCTTCATTAGTTTAGCATATTATTTCATAACAAATGAGGTCGGTTGGGATGGGTTTTTGGATGGAAGTTTTCTAAAATAAATTGCATCTCAATATTAATATGTTTGTTGGGGGGGGGGGGGGGGGGGGGGGGGGGCGATTTATTAATGTTTTAATCTTGAGCCCAGCTGTAGGTTCAAGATAATGGTGGACTTGACTTTGAAATTTTCCACCAGGTATGGCTTGGGATTCTCGGTTTGTATTAATTTCTTAGAGGAGGCATGAGATTTTCTTTTGGCTTCGATTTATATCTCTCTCCCCCATCTCTCTCTCACCCTTTACCTATCTGTGCAGTTCTAATATTTATTTATATATATATAAATACATGTATGTAAATCTATCACATAAGAGGGTCTATCTTGGGGCTTTACTTGAGAAGGTTGGTGGGATGGATAAATGATTTTTCATGCATGGGCTGTATCATGGGCTACCTACAAGAATCTTGTTATTAATTTCCTCCCTTAGGAGGTGATGAAGAACAACAACTTGAAAAGAAATGAAGATGAGAGTTTCTCCTCAGCTTCCTTATGTTTGTGCCACTATTATAGATGCCCTATGAGCCTGGGGTTCTACTATGCTCAATTTATTCCTTTCCATCAAACTATGGGCAATTCCTGAGGGCCCTTTCCTTTGATTTTGTGAAATGGCTGAGGATATAAGAATTGAAATGGACATGGGTGGATGTGATTTAGTTCATAAATACTATACACACACTCTTCCCTTTTTCTCTTTCTTTCTCTCTCTCTCTCTCGATTTTTGGAAAGGAAAATGTCGAGGCCTCTAAGCATGAACTCCATCCTTTACCTTTCCACTGTTCGATTCATTATGGTTGGCTCCTGCTGGTTGGGAGATTGCATTACTGATGGTTGGATGGGGAGATGCTGGAGTCCACGTCTATAGGTTGTTTTATATTATAAGTATGCAGATAAAAGAGTGACTAGAGAGGCGCTACGGAGATTTCCTACTACCATACATTACCTACTCTATGCATAAATGAGAGGAGAATTTCAGGTCAGATATTGTCAGGTGGGGATTCTATTGGATATGAGGATTCCACAGGGTTGCTTGTTTCTAAGAATTGGTTATATTCTCAACCACTTACCCTCTCCCCTACTGCCTACTGGCCTCTCTTCTCTCTTTCTGTATACAGATTAGCATTCAATAAGGTGAAGGAAATGAGATTGTGGTTAATGATTAAAAGGCATATCTCGTACCGCTCTCTACTTACTCTCCTTGTGACTTCTTATTATGGAGGGTTATATACGAGGATGGCTTGGGTTTGACTGCCAAGCAATCCAAAAGATCGACAAAAGACGGATTTAAATGTTTGCCCATCTCGGGTAGAAATATCATTAAGCTTAAAAAGAGTTCCTCTTCTCTCCCTCTATAAACTCTCGGATGGATTTATTATTAAAGCTTAAAAGAGTTTCTCTTCTCTCATCTTATGTAAATGAAAAAGTGCCTTCGGGAAATATTCCTACGGGAATATATTGTGCCTTTGAGAAAATATTCCTACGGGAATATATTGTGCCTTCGAGAAATATTCCTAAGGGAATATATTGTGCCTTTGAGAAAATATTCCTACAGGAATATATTGTGCCATTGGGAAATATTCCTACGGGAATATATTGTGCCTTTGAGAAAATATTCCTACGGGAATATATTGTGCCTTCGGGAAATATTTCTACGGGAATATATTGTGCCTTTGAGAAAATATTCCTACGGGAATATATTGTGCCTTCGGGAATATATTGTGCCTTTGAGAAAATATTCCTACGGGAATATATTGTGCCTTCGGGAAATATTCCTATGGGAATATATTGTGCCTTTGAGAAAATATTCCTACGGGAATATATTGTGCCTTCGGGAAATATTCCTGTGGGAATATATTATGCCTTTGAGAAAAATTCCTACGGGAATATATTGTGCCTTCGGGAAATATTCCTACGGGAATATATTGTGCCTTCGGGAAATATTCCTACAAGAATATATTGTGCCTTCGAGAATTATTCCTACGGAAATATAAAATGTGCCTTGAGAGAATGTCGGATGGCCTATGAGTTTTACTCTAAGGCAACCCGCACGATGGACAGTCTGGGAGGGCAACCCGTGTGAAACTTATAGAACTACGTGGGTCTGTGACCGTATGCAGGATGATACAGAGTACATAGGCGGTGGTTGTAGGAAGACTACCTTGGCCCAATAAGAGTACAGATATCCTCTCCCTTATAAATGTTATATTATGCCTATTGGTAGTAGGGGTTGGATTCTGTTCGTGGTTCTAATAACTTGTCTTTAGTACAGGTGACAGGTGTGGATGAGAGACAACACCCATGTGTGGAGGATGCCACAAAGCAGGCTACTTCAGGTACATATTTTGTAAGCCGCATTCCTTTTGTTGTGCCCTATCTCATGATATCTATATATTGGTAATGAATCATTGATTGATAGGACTAAATGTGGCAGAGATATTGCAACTATCCATATAGGTCTTGAGTTTGAGGTTTCTGTGATAATTAATCTTCCTCTATAAAACTACGTCTTCCGCTAAGTGCTATAATGTGCACTCTGTGATAATGTCTTCCGCTAGAATACTGTTTCCCTACTCTGTTGGTGTATAGTGACTTTCGCTTAACACCACCCCTAGGCATGACAATGGAGTGTTTAAGGAAGGGGTTGGGGAAGTTAGTACCCCCACCCTTCGGGATCGCTTCGGCATCGTGCTAAAAGGGTGGTGTGCGATAAGATCCCCCGGTCGGACTGCCGATTTGGGAGGGGGGTCTTACACTTAGTATGTCCATAATCAATAAAACCTATGACATGTGTCTCACAATAGCGAGGGCGTAGGATTGTGTGCATTAGAGACCTAACCTCTAAGTCATGTCTTATCCTTAACCGGGGAGGGTTCCAGTAGGGCCTTGCGAGGCACTGGGGGGAAAGAATGCTAGGTTGAGCATTGTCTTTGTATGCATATGGGATTAACACCACAACCTATGGCATGTGTGCAGCTCCTCATGTCCATCTGACTCTTAGTATGGGGCTATAGTGTGTAGACATATTGTTAGGGTATATTATTCTTGGGTAAACTCATATTATATTCATTGCATGAATATTATCTCACTCTTTATACTTAAATCATGCATATTTGTTTTTGTTCTAACATTGCATCTTGTGTTTGCATATTTTATTATTTTGAGCTTTAATGTTTTTACAAAACACAAGTATTTGAAAAATCACCAAAAACATGTTAAAAGAGCCTTCAAATCTAATCAATATACTCTAAAATTTCAACTGAAGGAAAGTCTCTTTATAATACAAATGAATTGTGAAAAATGTTTTTTAAACATCAAATTTACAGTTCTGTCTTGGCGTTAAGAAGCTAACGCCTGGCATTAGCTCCTTTGCTCCAAAAATTTTTTGTTTTGAATAATTTCTGGTGTTGTTCTAATGTTATGTGAGTTTTTATTTCTCTATTTGTAAAAAGTTATCTCTTTTTATTTCCTTTAAAACAAAATTTAATTTCTTTTCAAAAAAAAATATGTATTTCTCATGCATTATTTTGGGTTTATTTCTTTGGCATAGAATATCATTTACTGATTGGGCTAAAAAGACTTCTAAGTTTTCCAAAGAATATATAAAAAAACAAATACAAAATTACAAAACAATTTCAAAGAACAAAAATATGTTTTTCTCTTTATGTGTGTTTATTGTTTTGTGCTTATATAAAAAAATTTTCAAAAAATTATAAAAAATTGATTGTTATTCATTGCCATTGTCAAGGATGATTAATTGTATCAATTAAAGATTAAATACAATGTTTAATTTAACTTTCAAGTTTCTTAAAAAACTATTGTTTTGTATTTGTCATGCCTTGAAAATTATCTTGTTATGTGCAATGAAATTGATTGTAGATAAACATGTGTAGAAACGCTTAGCATGCCTCTAAGTATGAGTAATGTATTATGTTTGATAATGATTTATTCACTCACTTATTTTTGATAATCTACATGTGTTTACAATCTTATACTTGCATGATTGTGTAGTGTAATAACATAAATAATTAAAATGCATAAATAGATTACCTACACAACATTGAATTGGTTATTACAATTCTTTGTCTTTCATGCACTTATTCGTTAGAGAAATGTGGTTTCAAATGCTATGTTTGCAATTCAAGTGAATTCGGAGTCCTTAGTCACTAAACAAAAAAGCAAATAATAAATGACAAGGAAAACTCCATCAAGCACTACTCACCATCCTGATAAGTCTTAATGAGCATTGTGATGTTGAGCACCTTGACTAAAGAATTATAAAGTGTATTATAGCAAACAATTTATACGCCGCTTCTCTTAGTACACCGGATCACAAAAAAATTGAAAATAAAGCTAAAATAAATATAATAGTGATCCCCAAGCACTACTTTGCACCCTGATAAGTCTTAATAAGCATTGTGTGTGCAGATCACCTTGGTAGTTGTACTCTTTAATCATGTGCATTGAAATATTATGGAAGTAATAGTATTTGTGTATTTTAATGTTGTGTTATTTTATTATGTAAGTCATGTGTTTTTGATTAATTCACTTGCATACTTTATCAAAACACTATTTTGTATACATCATTATCTTTCATAAAACTTCTACTCATGAGAATTGGATCCTGATGCTCATCTATACTATTCTCTACAAACTTAAGTAAATGCACTAGATAGCAAAGCATGATCGCTACAATGTTTATGTTTACTTGAAATGCAAATTTCATTACATTGTAGTTTTTGTATCTTTTCTTGATATTATCAAATCATGCTTGCAATTTTATCTTATTGGAATAGCATCTCTTCAATCTGTAACTCAAACATCAACTTTTCAAATTTAAACTCATTATCCTTTATATGATTTTATCTTCTAAAATGATGTTTATGTTTAAGAGTGCTTATTATATTCTTCTGCTAAGTTTACCACTTATGCTCATTCATGTCTATTATTTTTAACACCGTGGTTTTCTTCTCAACAAGTGGTATCTTAAAATAGACTGCTTATTTTATCATGTCAGCTATGTTGCTTACTACTATATGTTCCATCATGCTTATATTTTTCTCAACAAGTAGTATTCAACAAGCTTTTGATTGCATCCTATTTTTCCTCTCGACATAGAACATATTACTCCTTATTGCACACTCTCACCTAAACCTTCTTTTGATACTACCAAAAGGGGATATTAAATTGCATAAATCTAATATTTAGGGGGAGTACATTATAATAATATTAAACTCAAAACAGGGGTATCTTTGAAGGGGGAGTAATCATATAGGAGGTGCATACACTATCATATGCTCGATCATAACAATCCTTCAATAAGTGGTTCCTAATCAATCTTAGTAGATATACACTCATCCCTACCCACTTTTGCTAATAACAAAGGGGGGAAGAAATTGAGAAATCTAGTCAAAATAGATATTTAGGGGGAGTAATTTATAAGAGAACACTTATGTAGGGGGAGGACATGATATAGAAAGAGTATGCATTATCACTTTCAAATCTATCATGCTTTTAACATGTTATTCATGCATATCTTATTACCGCAAACACAAATGGTCTTAATCTCACTAATTTCTCATACAGGTATTTGTTATTATCAAAATAGGGAGATTGTTAGAGCATATGTTCCGCATCTCTTGGTTTGAGAATAACAAATACCGTATTGTATTTGATCTTGTATTTTGTGTGTTTATAGTGTGCAGGTTGTACAAGAACTATAGCTACACATCCCTATGAGTAGTATACTGAATGGAGATGACTATCTGGAAAGAGAGCTAATGTAACATCCCCAGAACTACTAGACCCCTAAGATGCACCTTTTCTTGACAAGGTCATGACATTGCTCTCAGAGACCAAAATTTGTCCTAAGAACCAAGGTGAAAAGGTGAAAAACACCTTGGTGTGCAAATAGACAAATTGAGCCCATGGCGTAGGGCTTGATATTTAAGTTTCAAAATGATAAATCGACCCCACCAACTCTTCCTAAAGACCTTAGGGAGTCCCTTGGGTCATTTAAGGCACATTGGTGTCAACCCAAGTGATCAAAGTGGACAAGTCAACCTTGTCCCCAAATAGGTCAAACCTTCTTAATTAAGGTCAATAGGACTTCATGTGACCAAATTGAACTTACCAATGAGTTCCTAACCCTAAGAGAGACTCAAGTGACACAAAAGCCCCATCAAGATGTCATCAATCTTTTCATTTTGTCCAAAGTCAACTTTTCCCCGATCTTGGTCAAAATCACATTCATAGGCTAAATTGGCCCAATTAGGGCATCACCATGACCCAATCAACCTTGGGTGGTGTCAAAGGACTCAAGACCAACTCATCGGACCAGTCGACTCATCACTTCGACCAAGTCAACCCTAAAAGTCAACAATGGTCAAAGTTGAGCCCTAAAGAAGAAATTAAAAAACGTAAACCAATTCCAATGGGCTAAGGCCTCAATAGGAAGCCCATAATGCAGCCCAATAGCATATGACCATGCATGCCCTCAGTTTAGTGGAGGAATTGACATGCAAGGGGGTAGAATTGGGATTTCCCCCAATTTTGAATGAGACAAAGGAGTAGTTAATGGAGTGAATGCCACATGGCATGCCTCCCCTCTCCCCAAAGCCTCCTCTTAGCTTCCCCATGGAATCCTAGCGGGAATAAGAGTGAGGTGGCAGCTGTAGTGATGTGGGGGAGGAGAAAACAAGGAAGGGGCTGACCACCATTAATGGTAACCCAAGAATTGGAGGGAGATAGGCCTTGATTACACCCATAATCGACTCCTCGCAGCTCAAGCATTATTTTCCTGCTGAGCTGGAGCTGTGGCAGTGGCTATGGAGGGAGGTGCCACCCTTGGTGAAATCGCCAAAAAAGGGCAACCACAGATATAGCCTCTCCTGACCCAGTCAAAAATCCTCATTAGCTTGACAGTGTGCTAAGGAGAAGAAACCCCATAATTGCAGAAGGAATCGGGCACAGAGGAGGGAGATCGACCAAGGAATTGGAGTTCAAGTGTTGGCCATGGCAAGCCGAGATTCCCTCAACCCCGAGCCCAATCAGGCAAGTATTCCCTTCCTCATCCCCTAGTGCTAGATCCCCGTCTCTTCTATTTCGAATTTCATGGAGAAATGGCAAATTGATCATTCTCATTTTCGAGCTATTTATCTCATCAATATCCCTCCCCCGTTTTGCGTATAAGCCACCTCCGGCCCTCAATCCTCCGGAAACCAACGGCCAACCCATGGCCGGAGATGGTGGCGTCAGCCAACTCGCCGGAGACCCCTTAAATCGGTCAGAGTCGGGCTTGGAAAAGTCCCCAGGAGCGGCTGATCTTGACCCTAGGCTCAAGGAAGGAGATGAAGCCCAGGCGTTGGATCTCGGCAGATCTGCTAGCCGCAGCCCTGTTTTTAATATTAATGATGATATTAGAATTTCTGTCACATAACATGCAGACGTTTCAAAATTTATTTAAAAATACTTTCTCACATTTTCTGAGAAAACTTTGAACATCAATATTGTAGACCTTGGACTCTAGTATTTTTAGAAATTTAGTTCACACCAATCGGAGTTCTGTAGCTCCCTCAGCACCATTTTTGGTGGGAGTGGTCTTAGAGTAGAGCAGAAATTAAAATAGTGATACATCTCCAATGGTAACTCCTATGGAGTTGAAATTTGGACCATGCATGTATATCCCCTAGTAATATATTGTGTAAAAAATTCAGATTTTTAGGGGAAAGTTTTTCTATAGTTTTATCCATTATTTGATTTATCAAATTAATGTGATTTATGGTGCTAGACACCTCAAGTCGACCCCAAATTTTGGTGAGTGCTTCTTTAGGTCATGTGTGGGATCTGGTTAAAATTTCATCACCTGTGCATGAGTGGATTTCTCTGAGCTTCAAATTGAAATTTTGGGACTTAAGAGTTAAATTGGGGTGCTAATAGTCATTTTGGGCTTTTGAAGTTTTTGAAGGAATTGAAAGTGGAAATCACCTTGCATGCCTCTGAAACCTTGGGGTTTTTGTATGCCATGAGGATATACAACATTGACATAAGTTTCATGATTTTTGGAAGTTATTTTCCTAAAATTTTTAATTAAATGAAAATTGTCACACTTTTAAATTAATGAAATAATTTGAATCAAGACCTTAGGGATAAATCCAAAACTCTAGGAAATGGGTCTTTGACTTGAAAGGCATATTTAGGAATTTTGGATCTCATTTGTTTCTCTGAATTTGATTTATTTGGTTAGGTCAAATTTGTTCAAGTATGATATTTAGGTTTCATATGCATTTGGAAAATTATGAAATTATTCTAGTAGATTCCCTTGGTGATCCAATAGCTCTGTAAATTTTCCCAGAATTTTTAGTCGAATCTCTGTAGTAATTATCAATTTATTGAGGAACCCCCCCCCCCCCCCCCCCCCCTTTTGTAATTAATTAATTTAATGGGGTAAAATAGTTTGTAAAATTCCAAATCTCTGGATATAGTGATATTTTCAAGTTATGGATCTCTGGTAATTAATTCAAATCACGTTGATGATTTTATACAGTAGTCACTTTACAAATCAACAGAAAACCCTTGTTTTTAATTAATTATGAAAATAGGGTAATATAGTTTGTAAAATATTAGTTCGCTGGATATGATGATTTTTATATGAGATAAGTCACTAAAATTTATTTGGAGACATATGGTTGATGTTATATGATAGATCCTTCACAAACCTTAGAAAAACACTAAATAGAGTTTAATTTAATTATGGTGAATATAATTGTGCCAATTTAAGATCCTCTGGATTCGGTAGTTTTGTGGTGTGACAAACCAGTAGTAATTATCTCAAATTATTTTGATGAAAATTTAGGATAGACCCTTCACAAATTAAGAAATGTCTTTCATGGGTATTGTAATCATTTATTAAGAAATTTAATTATAGAAATTATGAATCTCAGGAAATTGTAGATTTATGTTGAGATACATCAGTAGAATTAATCTCATGTGGTTTAGATGAAAATTTATGATAGATCCTTCAGAAATCATGAATTGTCTCCCATGGGCATTTTAATTGTTTATTGAGAAATTTAAATATAGAATATTGTGATTCTCTGGAAATTGTAGTTTTACGTTGGGACACATCAGTAAAAACAATCTCATGTGGTTTAGATAAAAATTTAGAGTACTCCCTGTGTAATTTAGACTAAGACAATTGAATAAGGGATCTTAAATGGAAGCCAAATCTAATAGAAATATGTTAAACTCCGGTCAACCCCTAAATTACTCATTACGAACCTATGGTAATCATTGGAACTCATTTGGATATGATATGATCAAGATTGCACCACAGGAGTCAAATCTAGCTCAATCTCATATTAGTCTGCGAATAGTAAAACTGATTTATATGATTTAAACCACCACTGACCTTCACACATAGAACTATTAACTCTTTGATTATTATGAAGGCTCGGATTATTTGGAAGAGTATCTCTAAGGGCATCCTAGGAAATAAGGGTTGGGGTGCGTCTAGCAAAGCTATAAGTGTAGGAATTTACAATGATAAGAAAAGGAGGTTAGACCTCATCAAGGGCCCCACAAACAACTCATCAGTGTTAAATGATTATATGGAAGTAAAATTACCCTTAGCCGGGTGAGCCATATTAAGGTAAATACTCAAGGGGAAAGTCGAGAAATATCTAAGGCAAACCCTAGGTTAAGGATGACGAAGAATAGGAGTGTGGGTCTAAGTAAGACTAAGAATTTTAGGTGTATGTGTGTAGTTCCTAGGTGAAGAAGGGAACTCGAGCTTAGAATATGACGACGGGAGAGTCAGCACCCGGTCACAGTTGGTGGTGTTGGAGTTCAAAAGAACTCCCCCACTCCTAAGTGCCAAGTTTAACTCATCTTAGAGATTTAAAGTAATTGGAGAGGAAAATGGGGATCAAGTAGAAAAGGGTAGATACCAACAAGATTAAGTGCCTTGGGAAGAGGAAGTTTGGGGTGTCAGCCCGCCACACTTCCTAGTACCGTTGCGAGCCCCTCACAAGGGTAACCCTCCGGAAGTTCAAGGCTAACCCTAAAGCTTCTAAGATCAACTAATTATAGACAAGACTAATTAAGTAGGAGAACTTGACAAGTTAACTTCCATCCCAAACCAGAACGTTTTATAAGAAGGACTGGGATAGCCTGCGAGCGGTAGGCTCAGGTTATAAGGAGGACTGGGATAGTCCTGCTAGCGGTAGGCTCGGGTTATAAGAAGGACTAGATAGTCCTGCGAGCGGTAGGCTCGGGTTATAAGGAGGACCGGTATAGTCCTGCGAGCGGTAGGCTCGGGTTATAAGAAGGACTGGGATAGTCCTGCGAGCGGTAGGCTCGGGTTATAAGGAGGACTGGGATAGTCCTGCGAGCGGTAGGCTCAGGTTATAAGGAGGACTGGGATAGTCCTGCGAGCAGTAGGCTCGGGTTATAAGGAGGACTGGGATAGTCCTGCGAGCAATAGGCTCGGGTTATAAGGAGGACTGGGATAGTCCTGCGAGCGGTAGGCTCGGGTTATAAGGAGGACTGCGATAGTCCTGCGAGCGGTAGGCTCGGGTTATAAGGAGGACTGGGATAGTCCTGCGAGCGATAGGCTCGGGTTATAAGGAGGACTGGGATAGTCCTGCGAGCGGTAGGCTCAGGTTATAAGGAGGACTGGGATAGTTCTGAGAGCGTTAGGCTCGGGTTATAAGAAGGACTGGGATAGTCCTGTGAGAGGTAGGCTCGGGTTATAAGGAGGACTGGGATAGTCCTGCGAGCGGTAGGCTCGGGTTATAAGAAGGACTGGGATAGTCCTGCGAGCGGTAGGCTCGGGTTATAATAAGGGCTGGTAGTTTCTACAAGCGGTTGATTCGATTTTTATAATGTTGGTTTAGAATTACGAGCTGGAGGCTCTATGGTAAGCGATAATACATATTTGCATGTGCATAAGATGTAGTGGGTCTTCGGTTCTGTCTTAGTCATCATACCGACAGCTGTTCGTTGACTCGGCAGTGCTAGTTGTTTAATTAGGGGCCAGGTTGTTTTACTGTTCGTCTGACGGGACGGATTCCCTAAACCCTGCCTAGCCAAATTGTGTAGAATACGCAGGAGATCGTGAGTACTGGGTACTGGTATCACAGCGTACGTTAGGGACTAGGTCTGGTAGTGTGACTTACCCACCTAGGTGAGGAGATGCCCGCTCCTCTGCCACCGTTTGACCACGACGGGAGGTGCCCGAGAGGTTAGCTACCTCCGAAAAGTGGGAATTGAAGGTCTGTACGTACAGAGTCGTGTGTGTGTGTGAGAGAGAGAGTTGCACCATTGCATTGCATATCATAACATAGCATTCTTGCATAAAGTAGAGACCTCATCGTATAAATTAGTATGTGCCCTTTTATACGATGAGTTTACCTTAGTGCCAGATCCCTTAGCTTATGTGCTTTGTGTGTGCATATAAGCTAAGGTTACATTCGTAGTTGCCCTTTACTTTTGTACCTACTTCTTTTACTTATATTGTCTTTATGTATTGCTGATAAACTTACTCTTGCTAGTGTATAGCTGTTTCCTTTACTTGTTTAGTATCTATATACCTTGCTAGCCTCGCCACTGTCACCTGCTTTTGATTTACCCTTTTGTTTTCCTCCGCTTCTTCCTCCCACATGGTGCCTAGGAGTCGCGGGGGGAGGGGATGGGGTATTTGGCTTAGTCTTTTGACTAACGGTCAGTGGACCACATCATTTTAGGGATGATGTGCCGGAACAGCAGGACTCCGTTCTGGCGATAGGTCAGGAGGACGGGATGAAGCAAGGTAACCACCACTCAATGACAGGATGACAAAGTTTGATAGCTTCCGCATAATTATAGAGTGAGAGAGAGTTGCTTACTTTTTTTATTTTGGACATGTACCGGGAATAAGCCCTTACTCTCTTTCCTTTTGTACTCATTGTTGGACTTGTATACTTAATAGATATATATGCAGATGTGTGATTGTGGACTTGGTTTGTCTTTCTTAGCTTTCTTATTATCTCTTGTTGGCCTAGTTAATCATTCTTGCCGGCAGGATCGGCGTCTTGCGGAGGCGGCTAACTTGTGTCTTACCGTCACCGTAAGGCGGCGGTTCTGGGCATAAGATCCGGAACTCTCCTGGTGCGGGAGAGGGATCTTACAACTGGTATCACTTGAACAATGATCCAACGAGAAAGAAGTCCACAAACCCTGGAACACCCCCGCTCGAGTTAGTTTGAGGACAAACTAGCAGCGGAAGCAGTGGTGTGCCCATGTGTAAAAATCACACAAAATAGTCCATTAATCAATGAGTTAGGCCAACCCAACTAGGACGTCTTTCTAGTTTGACGCACCAAGATGACTTATAGCGTACACTAATCCAAACCAACCTCAAGCATAGACGAATTATGGCATTATGACCCCCAAAGTGACTAAAGGAAGAGTCTATTGAGAAAATAGTTACCTAAAGCTTAAAACTCTGACGTCCTTAATTCTAATATCAAGTGATATCATCACTCCCTACCCAATGAGAAGGACCACCTCAAGAGATTCAGTGCACGAACACCATTAGTGGACAGTAGGAGAATTGTAAACTTAATCTCCAAACCAACAACTGGATTACACCGAAATGATCATCGTGACAAACACCGGAGTTTGGATAAGGATTCGAGTTCAGAAAAGACCCATTTGTGTATTGCCCATAGATTAATCTTGAGAAGGTTGCGATAATTAGTAACCTTGATGGCCTAAAAGTATGTGGAATATCAATAGGCCTCAGGATGGAACTCCAAGCCTAGAGTTGTATGCCCTAAGGAGTGAGTGAATACCTAGGACAATAGATCATAATGATATCAAGAACTAAGCCGGAAGTGTATAAGGGCTAATCCCTTTTGTTTATTGGGACCAGTTAGATACCAACTCGAGTTCCCTAGACCTTTTTTTTTGAAATGTTTGTCAAAACGTAAGCAGTCTTGAAGTATTCAACTTTACTTGACTTAAGAAGAGATTTTTGAAGTATGCATAATCGGTCTGATGACCAACCCTTCCTAGAAGTCGAGACCCTTAAAGAATTCTTTCGTCTTAAGAAATGAGAATTATTAATACTATGACGAGGTTGTTATGAATACACAATCGGAATAAGAGCATAGAGCCTTTCAAGAATGATTATTCACCTCCCTTAATGCTCTAAGATTATGCAGATATGTAAACAAGGAAAATAGTAAATGAAGTCTTTGAAGTTATAGATCAGGTCGCCTAGATATATCTTTGCATGCGACTCTTGAGAACAAGGAAAATAGTATAAGACTTCGAGAGAATCTCCAAAGTCTGAACATAATGCCATAGATAGATACTTAGTACGCAACCTAAGGACCGATTGTGCCTTCCCTAATGCAAGTCATGGTGTGAATCACTTACAGATTCACAAGAAAATTGTTGAATTACTTTAAAAGACCTAAGCTGGAGGCAGCACTGATTGTAGAAAGAGTTTTACACTCAGTTAAGGTGGTGTGATAATTATTGCCTCGACAGCATATTCATAGACCCTCTACCATCTCAACTCAATTGTCGTAACACACGATTAATGACTTTAATGTCGACTAAAGATTTGACAAATAAACTCTTGAAAAGCGCAAGAGAGAACCAGCATGAATTATGGACTCAGCGCAGGTTTAAGTCAGATATGGAGTGGATAAGAATGGAACGAACAATAGGCCCTCGTGATCTTAAGAGGTGAACAAATGTAAACAACCTCATGCAAAGTGTGGTAACTTAGATCTTCCTCCCCAACTCGGAGACGATGATTTTATATTCGGGGCAAACGGTGCAAATATCGTTGAATGATCAAATATCTGAATTCAGTCAAATGGATTGAAACATAGGATGGCCAAGCTAGCTTCTGGGGACAAATAAATCGCCTTATGAGCTATGTGGATTGGAACCGGGTACCTGCAAGTTAGAGTTATAGCAGGGACTTCTGCATTTTTGGGCATTCGAAGGCGATACATATTTGGCTCACTCATCAAAGCCAAACCTCTTTAATGTGAGAAGTTCATTATATTGGAAACTTGCAGATTGAAATAAGTAGAGTAATTGTAAACTTCATTTTAGACGGCAAATAATGATGTTCACGTTGTGAGAAACTGAGATTCATTACTAAAATGTGACATTCAAGGTATGATAACCTAGAGAATTCGAGATTGATGGACAATATAGCTAAGATGTATGCATTGTATATGACCTTTCAACCGGAGCACGTACGCTTAAAAGGCAGCATCATCACCACTAGAAAGATTCGAGACTATGGGCATATTTTGCGTCAAAAGCACAGAGCGGACATGCTAAATATTATGATGCGCGGCATCGTAAGGAAGAAATCTAGGGTCAGAAGGAGTTGGAATGTCATAAAACCTCGGAATTCACTGGTGGAAGTGAGATTACACCCAGGGAAATTACTTGGAATTTTTGGTGATATTATACTTCGCTATAGTACATATACCCAAATCAACCCTGATTGGCTTGTCCCATACTTAGATGGGCGAATAAATTTATCATTACATGAAATTGGGTAATCAGGCTGTTGGGAACAATAATATGTTTCGGGGATTTTATGAGAATATTCTATCCTTCACATACTGAATGTTGATGGTCCAGGAATGTTATAAAAGGTAGTGTACAGACTTGGGTCTCATATTTTTTTTTGAAACCTCATCGAGATTTTTCCATTTCCATTAAGCGTGAAAACCCGTAGACACGAACTTGAATTTCGGGGATGAAATTATTCTTTTGTTTATTGGGATTCGTAACATCCCCAGAACTACTAGAGCCCTAAGATGCACCTTGTCTTGACAAGGTCATGACATTGCTCTGAGAGACCAAAAATTGTCCTAAGAACCAAGGTGAAAAGGTGAAAAACAGCTTGGTGTGCAAATAGACAAATTGAGCACATGGCTTAGGGCTTGATATTTAAGTTTCAAAATGACAAATCGACCCCACCAACTCTTCCTAAACAACTTAGGGAATCCCTTGGGTCATTTAAGGCACATTGGTGTCAACCCAAGTGATCAAAGTGGACAAGTCAACCTTGTCCCCAAATAAGTCAAACCTTCTTAATTAAGGTCAATAGGACTTCATGTGACCAAATTGAACTTACCAATGAGTTCCTAACCCTAAGAGAGACTCAAGTGACCCAAAACCCCCATCAAGATGTCATCAATCTTTTCATTTTGTCCAAAGTCAACTTTCCCCGATCTTGGTCAAAATCACATTCATAGGCTAAATTGGCCCAATTAGGGCATCACCATGACCCAATCAACCTTGGGTGGTGTCAAAGGACTCAAGACCAACTCATCGGACCAGTCGACTCATCACTTCGACCAAGTCAACCCTAAAGTCAACAATGGTCAAAGTTGAGCCCTAAAGAATAAATTAAAAAGCCTAAACCAATTCCAATGGGCTAAGGCCTCAATAGGAAGCCCGTACTGCAGCCCAATAGCACATGACCATGCATGCCCTTAGTTTTGTGGAGGATTTGACATGCAAGGGGGTAGAATTGGGATTTCCCCCAATTTTGAATGAGACAAAGGAGGAGTTAATGGAGTGAATGCCACATGGCATGCCTCCCCTCTCCCCAAAGCCTCCTCTCAGCTTCCCCATGGAATCCCAGCAGGAATAAGAGTGAGGTGGCAACTGTAGTGATGAGGGGGAGGAGAAAACAAGGAAGGGGCCGACCACCATTAATGGTAACCCAAGAATTGGAGGGAGTTAGGCCTTGATTACAACCATAATCGACTCCTCACAGCTCAAGCATTATTTTCCTACTGAGCTGGAGCTATGTCAGTGGCTATGGAGGGAGGTGACACCCTTGGTGAAATCGCCAAAAAATGGCAACCACAGATGTATCCTCTCCCGACCCAGCCAAAACTCCTCATTAGCTCGACAATGTGCTAAGGAGAAGAACCCCATAATTGCAGAAGGAATCGGGCACAGAGGAGGGAGATCGACAAAGGAATTGGAGCTCAAGTGTCGGCCATGGCAAGCCGAGATTCCCTCAACCCCGAGCCCAATCAGGAAAGTATTCCCTTCCTCCTCCCCTAGTGCTAGATCCCCATCTCTTCTATTTCAGATTTCATGGAGAAATGGCAAATTGATCATTCTCATTTTCGAGATTTTTAGCTCATCAATGTCCCTCCCCCGTTTTGCGTATAAGCCACCTCCGGCCCTCAATCCTCTGGAAACCGACGGCCAACCCATGGCCGGAGGTGGTGGTGTCGGCCAACTCGCAGGAGATCCCTTCAATCGGTCGGAGTCGGGCTTGGAAAAGTCCCCAGGAGCGGCTGATCTTGACCCTAGGCTCAAGGAAGGAGGTGAAGCCCAGCCGTTGGATCTCGGCAGATCTGCTAGTCGCAGCCAAGTTTTTAATATTAATGATGATATTAGAATTTTTGTCACAAAACATGCAGACGTTTCAAAATTTATTTAAAAATACTTTCTCACATTTCCTGAGAAAACTTTGAACATCGATAGTGTAGCCCTTGGGCTCTAGTATTTTTAGAAATTTAGTTCACACCAATCGGAGTCCTGTAGCTCCCTCGGCACCATTTTTGGTGGGAGTGGTCTTAGAGTAGAGCAGAAATTAAAATAGTGATATCTCTCCGATGGTAACTCCTATGGAGTTGAAATTTGGACCATGCATGTATATCCCCTAGTAATATATTGTGTCATAAATTCTGATTTTTAGGGGAACGTTTTTCTATAGTTTTATCCAATATTTGATTTATCAAATTAATGTGATTTAGGGTGCTAGACACCTCAAGTTGACCCCAAATTTTGGTGAGTGCTTCTTTAGGTCATGTATGGGATCTGGTTAAAATTTATCACCTGTGCATAAGTGGATTTCTCTGTGCTTCAAATTGAAGTTTTGGGACTTAAGAGTTAAATTAGGGTACTAATAGTCATTTTGGGCTTTTGAAGTTTTTGATGGAATTGAAAGTGGAAATCACCTTGCATGCCTCTGAAACCTTGGGGTTTTTGAATGCCATGAGGATATACAACATTGACATAAGTTTCATGATTTTTGAAAGTTATTTTCCTAAATTTTTTAATTAAATGAAAATTGTCACACTTTTAAATTAATGAAATAATTTGAATCAATACCTTAGGGATAAATCCAAAACTCTGGGAAATGGGTCTTTGACTTGAAAGGCATATTTAGGAATTTTGTTGGAATTTTTGATCTCATTTGTTTCTCTGAATTTGATTTATTTGGTTAAATTAAATTTGTTCAAGTATGATATTTAGGTTTCATATGCATTTGGAAAATTATGAAATTATTCCAGTAGATTCCCTTGGTGATCCTATAGCTCTGTAAATTTTCCCAGAATTTTTAGACGAATCTCTGTAGTAATTATCAATTTATTGAGGAAAACCCCCTTTTTGTAATTAATTAATTTAATGGGGGTAAAATAGTTTGTAAAATTCCAAATCTCTGGATATAGTGATATTTTCAAGTTATGGATCTCTAGTAATTAATAAAAATCATGTTGATGATTTTATACAGTAGTCACTTTACAAATCAACTGAAACCCCTTGTTTTTAATTAATTCTAAAAATAGGGTAATATAGTTTGTAAAATATTAATTCTCTGGATATGATGATTTTTATATGAGATAAGTCACTAAAATTTATTTGGAGACATGTGGTTGATGTTATATGATAGATCCTTCACAAACCTTGGAAAAACCGTAAATAGAGTTTAATTTAATTATGGTGAAAATAATTGTTGCCAATTTAAGATCCTCTGGATTCGGTAGTTTTGTGGTGTGACAAACCAGTAGTAATTATCTCAAATTATTTTGATGAAAATTTAGGATAGACTCTTCACAAATTAAGAAATGTCTTTCATGGGTATTGTAATCATTTATTGAGAAATTTAATAATAGAAATTATGAATCTCTGGAAATTGTAGATATATGTTGAGATACATCAGTAGAATTAATCTCATGTGGTTTAGATGAAAATTTAAGATAGATCCTTCAGAAATCATGAATTGTCTCCCATGGGCATTTTAATTGTTTATTGAGAAATTTAAATATAGAATATTGTGATTCTCTGGAAAATGTAGCTTTACGTTGGGACACATCAGTAGAAACAATCTCATGTGGTTTAGATAAAAATTTAGTGTACTCCCTTTGTAATTTAGACTAAGACAATTGAATAAGGGATCTAAAATGGAAGCCAAATCTAATAGAAATATGTTAAACTTTGGTCAACCCCTAAATTACTCATTACGAACCTATGGTAATCATTGGAACTCATTTGGATATGATATGATCAATATTGCACTACAGGAGTCAAATCTAGCTCAATCTCATAATGGCCTGCGAATAGTAAAACTGATTTATATGATTTAGACCACCACTGACCTTCACACATAGAACTATTAACTCTTTGATTATTATGAAGGCTCGGATTATTTGGAAGAGTATCTCTAAGGGCATCCTAGGAAATAAGGGTTGGGATGCGTCTAGCAAAGCTATAAGTGTAGGAATTTACAATGATAAGAAAAGGAGGTTAGACCTCATCAAGGGCCCCACAAACAACTCATCAGTGTTAAATGATTATATGGAAGTAAAATTCCCCTTAGCCGGGTGAGCCATCTTAAGGTAAATACTCAAGGGCAAAGTCGAGAAATATCTAAGGCAAACCCTGGATTAAGGATGACGAAGAATGGGAGTGTGGGTCCAAGTAAGACTAAGAATTTTAGGTGTTTGTGTGTAGTTCCTAGGTGAAGAAGGGAACTCGAGCTTAGAATGTGACGACGGGAGAGTCAGTACCCGGTCACAGTTGGTGGTGTTGGAGTTCAAAAGAACTCCCCCACTCCTAAGTGCCAAGTTTAACTCATCTTAGAGATTTAAAGTAATTGCAGAGGAAAACGGGGATCAAGTAGAAAAGGGTAGATACCAACAAGATTAAGTGCCTTGGGATGAGGAAGTTCGGGGTGTCAGCCCGCCACACTTCCTAGTACCGCTGCGAGCCCCTCACCGGGTAACCCTTCGGAAGTTCAAGGCTAACCCTTAAGCTTCTAAGATCAACTAATTATAGATAAGACTAGTTAAGTAGGAGAACTTGACAAGTTAACTTCCATCCCAAACCAGAACGTTTTATAAGAAGGACTGGGATAGTCCTGCGAGCGGTATGCTCGGGTTATAAGGAGGACTGGGATAGTCCTGCGAGCGGTAGGCTCGGGTTATAAGAAGGACTGGGATAGTCCTACGAGCGGTAGGTTCAGGTTATAAGGAGGACTGGGATAGTCCTGCGAGGGGTAGGCTCGGGTTATAAGAAGGACTGGGATAGTCTTGCGAGCAGTAGGCTCGGGTTATAAGGAGGACTGGGATAATCCTGCGAGCGGTAGGCTCGGGTTATAAGGAGGACTAGGATAGTCCTGCGAGCGGTAGGCTCGGGTTATAAGGAGGACTGGATAGTCCTGCGAGTGGTAGGCTCGGGTTATAAGGAGGACTTAGATAGTCCTGCGAGCGGTAGGCTCGGGTTATAAGGAGGACTGGGATAGTCCTGCGAGCAGTAGGCTCGGGTTATAAGGAGGACTGGGATAGTCCTGCGAACGGTAAGCTCAGGTTATAAGGAGGACTGGGATAGTCCTGCGAGCGGTAGGCTCGGGTTATAAGGAGGACTGGGATAGTCCTGCGAGCGGTAGGCTCGGGTTATAAGGAGGACTGGGATAGTCCTGCGAGCGGTAGGCTCGGGTTATAAGAAGGACTGGGATAGTCCTGCGAGCGGTAGGCTCGGGTTATAATAAGGGCTGGTAGTTTCTGCGAGGGGTTGATTCGATTTTTATAATGTTGGTTTAGAATTAGGAGCTGGAGGCTCTATGGTAAGCGATAATACATATTTGCATGTGCATAAGATGTGGTGGGTCTTCGGTTATGGCTTATTCATCACACCGACAACAGTTCGTTAACTCGGCAGTGCTAGTGGTTTAATTAGGGGCCAAGATGTTTTACTGCGCGTCCGACGGGACAGATTCCCTAAACCCTGCCTAGCCAAATTGTGTAGAGTACGCAGGAGCTCATGAGTACCGGGTACCGGTATCACAGCGTACGTTAGGGCCTAGGTCTGGTGGTGTGACTTACCCACCTAGGTGAGGAGACGCCCGCTCCTCTGCCACCGTTTGACCACGACGGGAGGTGCCCGAGAGGTTAGCTACCTCCGAAAAGTGGGATCTAAATGTCTGTACGTACAAGGTCGTGTGTGTGTGTATGAGAGTTGCACCATTGCATTGCATATCATAACATAGCATTCTTGCATAAAGTAGAGACCTCATCGTATAAATTAGTATGTGCCCTTTTATACGATGAGTTTACCTTAGTGCCAAATCCCTTAGCTTATGTGCTTTGTGTGTGCATATAAGCTAAGGTTACATTCGTAGCTGCCCTTTACTTTTGTACCTACTTCTTTTACTTATATTGTCTTTATTTATTGCTGATAAACTTACTCTTGCTAGTGTATAGCTGTTTCCTTGTTTAGTATCTATATACCTTGCTAGCCTCGCCATTGTCACCTGCTTTTGATTTACCCTTTTGTTGTCCTGCGCTTCTTCCTCCCGCACGGTGCCTAGGAGTCGCGGGGGGAGGGGATGGGGAATTTGGCTTAGTCTTTTGACTAACGGTCAGTGGACCACATCATTTTAGGGATGATGTGCCGGAACAGTAGGACGGTTGCACGATCTTGACGGTTGCACGATCTTAGCCACGACAGTGCACATTCACTAACGTTGGCGTTAACTCTTAACGCCAGACGTTAGCTCCCATGCCTATTTAAAGTACAATCCTCTCATTCTATGTGTGATGATTCCAGAATTCTAATAATTTTAAGAGAGGCTCGTGTACAACATTTGAGAGATCTCCCTTGGGCTATCATGAAGATTTAAAGAGGATTTTGAAGGAGAAGGTCTACAATGCATATTCCATACGAAGGACGATCGTTTCAAGAACGCCAACATCTACACCACCTTTGTCTTCACCTTCAGAATTTCTTGGGGAGTTTCTCTTTACTTTATCTTGTAATCTTTTATTTTATTCTCTTTGTATTTTGGTGAGGAGAAATCATTCGGGGAGAACGTCAGATTCCGGGAAGGATTCTGTGGGTAATTCGCCGCGGTTGTTGGTGACTAGGTCCTTGTGCTGCTTTGGGGGTAATTCGCCGCCTTGTGTGTGGTGACTAGTTCAAGGATAGATCTAGGGGTGGCTAGAGGCCTTATCTGGGGATAGATAGGCTATAGCCAACCGGTCCTTGGGAGAAGGACCGGTGAAACATCAAAAAGTGATTTTTATATTCTCGCCTTGATTTCTAGCGTTATAGAAATCAAACATTTGTGTATTCAATTTATTATGAAATAAAATCATGTCTTTTAATGTTCTATTCAATTGATTTTATTTCCTCTTCAAGAATGTTTTAATTTATATTTTCATTAAAGTATTAAAATTAACATTTGTGTAATTATCTTTGAAATACAATAAGCGTTTTCATTATCTCTGATTTTCTGGAATTGTATTTCATTTAAGATTTCATAAGTAAAATCATTGTGACAATCTTTTTGTGATAAGGAATATTTTCTGGAGAGCTAATGCCCAGCGTTAACATTTAACGTCAGGTGTTAGCAACAGTTAACAAAAAGTTTTATTTCTCTTGTTTAAAAAGGAATCTTCAATACAATCTTTTCTGAGATATCAAAATATATTTTCTTATAAAATATTCCTAAACTTTGGTCGCAATCTTTGATAAATTTAATTAAGATTTAAAATTACATACAACCCTTATTCACCCCCCCCCCCCCCCCCCCCCCCCC
The DNA here is from genome assembly GCA_033032865.1 of Dactylorhiza incarnata. Taxonomy (NCBI): domain Eukaryota; kingdom Viridiplantae; phylum Streptophyta; class Magnoliopsida; order Asparagales; family Orchidaceae; genus Dactylorhiza; species Dactylorhiza incarnata. Next base: position 4,371,397 of record JAWHQI010000067.1, read on the forward strand.
CCGTCTAAGGGCGCCGTAAGATCCAACAGTCTCCTTTCTCGAGCTATTTTACTCGGATGTGCTTGTCGAAGTACCGAGCCATCTGCCATTTGACCTCTTCTTACCGGACGGTGGCTAAGTCACGGAGCTCTTCCACCAGGTCCAGCGATAGCCTTTGCTCTTCCCCATTTTCCATTAGCCATTCTCCATCCCCCTCACCAGCGGCGACGACCCTGGGGGAATTCACTTTGAACTCTACTGGGAGAACGACCTCGGACCCGTGGGAAAGCTTGAATGGATTTTCTCCCGTAGCCGTGTTCAGAGTGGTCCTCAGGGCCCAGAGGACCAAGGGTAACTGCTCTACCCAGTTCCCTTGAGGTTTTCGACCTTCTTCTTCAGCAAGTTCACGATAATTTTGTTTGCCGCCTCCACCTGCCCATTGCTCCTCGGGTGGTGGACTGACGCAAACCGAAAATCTACGCCGAGCTGGGTGCAGAAGCTGACGAACTCATCGCTGGCAAATTATGGCCCGTTATCTGTAACTATGGCTAGCGGGAGCCCATGCCTGCATATTATCTCCCCCCATATGAAATTTCTAACTACCTGGGATGTTACCTTGGCTAGAGTCTTCACTTCCAGCCACTTGGAGAAATAGTCAATCATCACCAACAAGAACCTTCTCTGGCCACTCACTTGCGGGAAAAGGACCTACAAGGTCTAAACCCCATGTGGCAAAGGGCAGGGTGCTGTGATGGACCGAAGCCTTTGGGCTGGCAGAAGCTGGAGAGGGGCGAACAATTGGCACTTTGAGCACTTCCTTGCGAACTCCGCCGCATCCTTACTGAGGGTAGGCCAAAAATAGCCTTGCCTCAACACTCTCCCCTCTAGGGTCCGGCTCCCGGAGTGGCTGCCACACTCCCCCGAGTGGATTTCCTCCAGGAACCTCGGGACCTCCTCCTCTGATACACACCGGGCCAAGAGCCCCGAGAGTGTTTTCCTGTACAGTCCTCCTGCATGCAAGGAATAATATGCTGATTTGTACCTGAAGCGCGGCTTATCAACGTCCCCTTCGGGGAACTTTCCAGATGTCAGGAAGGTAATGAAGGGGTTCATCCATGATGCCCGCTGGTCCACCTCCATCAGCTGCCCTTCTCCGATGGATGGCCGGAAAAGATCCGACACCGTCCCTCCTGCCCTGGGACCAACCTTGGCCAGGAGGTCCGCCGCGATGCTCTCCTCCCTTGGTACGTGATGGATCGAGAAGGTCCGGAACTGTCCTATGAGCACCTTGACCTTTTCCAGGTATCGCTGAAGAGTCGACTCCTTTACCTCGAACTCTCCCCTAACCTGGCAAGCTACCACCATGGAGTCTGTCGAGACCTCCACATCTTGTACTCCCAACTCTAGGGCCAGGCGGAGGCTTGCTATCACTGCCTCATACTCGGCCTGGTTGTTGGTGAGGGGAAAATGAACGTTGATTGCCTGCTCGATCCTCATCCCTTGGGGGCTCACCAAAATCACCCCTCATCTGAAGGAATGCTTCCCCGAGGTCACGTCCACCAACATCCTCCAGTCCATCGAGCTGGGCAGCTCGGGTACTCTTCCACCTCAGTTACATAGTCCACCAAAAATTCCGTCACCGCTTCTGCCTTTATGGACAACCTGGGCACATATGAGATATCAAATTCACTTAGTTCCACCGACCACTTAGCCAACCTCCCCGAGTGCTCTACCCCTTCCATGATGTTGTGAAGGGGGTGGTCGGTCACCACCTTGATCAGGTTTGCTTGTAAATAGGGACGGAGCTTTCGGGCTGACACCACCAAGACGAAGGCCAACTTCTCTAGGATAGGATATCGGAGCTCCGCCTTCCTCAGTACTCGGCTAACATAGTAAATTGGGAGTTGCCTTCTGCCCTATTCTCGAACTAGTACTGAACTCACCACCTCGGGTCCTACCCCCAGATATAGGGATATATCCCCTCCTTTTCTCGGCCCCTGCAGCAGAGGAGCTTGGGTGAATTGCTCTTTCAGTGCTTGAAAGGCCCTTTCGCATTCGGGGGTCCACTCAAAATTTTGGTTTCCCTGTAGTACTTTGAAGAAAGGTGTACACTTCTCTCCCGCCCTGGAAAGGAACCTGCTAAGCCCGGACAACTTCCCCGTGAGGTGCTGAACCTCCTTTGCATTCCTTGGAGACCCCAACTCTATGATTGCCTTGACTTTCTCTGGATTTGGCTCCACTCCTGCTGGAGTGAGCAAGTGGCCCAAAAACTTTCCCCGGCTAGCCCCGAAGACACACTTCAGGGGGTTGAGCTTCATCTTGAATCGTCTCAACGTCTTGAAGGTCTCTTTGAGGTCGCGAAGCTGGGACTCAAGGTCTCGACTCTTCACCATGAGATCATCCACGTAGACTTCCAGATTTCTACCTTTTTGTTCTCGGAATACTCGGTCCATCATTCGCTAGTAAGTCTCCCCTGCATTCTTAAGCCCGAAAGACATAATTTTATAACAATAGCAACCATCCCCCATGATGAAGGAGACATCCTTGATGTCGCGGGGAGGGGGGTATGCATGCGGGTTTGGTGATAACCTAAAAAATCATCTAAACAAGACATTACATAGAAACTGATGGCTGAGTCAACCAGCACGTCGATTCGGGGCAAGGGGTAGCAATCCTTTGTTGGAACATGGTTTTCCTCATCCCTTTGATTTGAGAATGACAAATCCTACTTGTATTTGATCTTGTTGCCTTTGTGTTTTTAGCATATAGGTATGGACAGTTTTGACACCAGTAGCTGCAACAATGGTCTAGCATTAACCACAAACTGAAGGATTGAAAGTTACTCAACGCCAGGCGTTAAGCTTAACACTGGGCGTTAGCTCTAGACGAAATCAGCGTTCGACGAAATGCATACCACGACGTTCGACGAAATATGCTAGACGAAATTTTCGTTCAACTAACTTGCTGCTATGATCGACGAAATCAAGCCGCTGAGAACGGAAGCTAGGTTCGACGAAATAGATCTTGCGTTTGACAATCTTGCGTTCGACGATCTTGCGTTCGACGAATTTCCATTCGATGAACTTGCTGCTGCGATCGATGAAATCAAGCCGCAGAGAACGGAAGCTGGGTGCGACGAAATTGAATCTGCGTTCGACGATTCTCCATTCGACGAAATTTCGTTCGACGAAAGATGAAGCCTGATCGACGAATTAAGTTCGACAAAATTATCTGCTCGATGAATTGGGGTGCCAGCTGATGAAAGAAAGAATCTCAATACCAGTCGTTGGCTCTTAACGTCGGGCGCTATCCGGTCGATGAATCTGGCAAGGAGAAAGCAGCCGTGATTTCAGGAGGAACATTTGGAATGATTTGCCCAACGCGCCCGTTAGCCTTAACGCCAGCGTTGATATTGCCTAAAATAAAATATTCCTAAAGTGCAGAATCTCCTTCCTCTTCTGAAGATCTGAGCCATTAAAATATTGCTATACATGGTCAACGCCAGGCGTCAGGACTTAACGCCGGCGTTAGCTCAAATTCTATAAATCGGAAGATTTTGTCCTCTCCGAAAACTGATTGCCAAGTGCCCTATTCTAGCACTTCAGAAAATTTGTGAGGGCCGTATTTCCAGACCAACACATCTCCCGCTCATATTTCAAAAGGAGGAATCAAAGGAGGCTTGGATCAACACGCTAACTCAACGCGAAGAACGCACGCTTGGACTTCAACGATCTTCAGCGATTCTTCGGCGTCTCCTTCAGATTACCTCATAGGGAGTTTTATATTTGTATTTTGTATTTTTTTTCCTTTATTTCATCTTTGTAATCGGTTCATGAATTCGCCATACGGCGACTAGGTCTAGGTTGGACTTAGGGAGTAATTCGCCTCGTGTTGGCGACTGGGTCTAGGGAGTAGATCTAGGGGGTGCTCAAGGCCGTTCTGTTGATAGATTGGCTAGAGAGGCTTGAGGCCATATCTGGGGAGAGATCGGCTAAAGCCAACTGGTTCGTGGGGATACGAGTCGGTATAGAAAACAAAAATGGTTTTCATATTATTCGCTTCGATTTCTAGCGTCATTGAAATCAGATTTTGTAATCAATTTTATAAATGTTAATCATGTCTTTTCTTGTTTAATAAAATTGATTTCATTTCTAATTTCATTATCTCTTTACTTTTGATTTAACTTCGATCAAAATAACAAAAGTTTTCTATTAAAGTTTAAAGTTTTTAAAACCCTTACTCACCCCCCTGTAAGGGCGCCTACAGATCCAACAAGTGGTATCAGAGCTAGGTTACTCCAAATCGGCTTAACAATCGGGAATAATGGCGTCTCATGATCTCGCTTCTATTAATGGGGGAAATTTGTATGAAGAAGAAAAATCTCTTGCACCACCTTTATTCGAAGGAAGAAATTATAAAGGGTGGAAATTGTTAATGGAAAGGTTTATTAAAACATTAGATATCAACGCATGGGATATAGCAATAACAAGACCAGTGGACGAATCAAATAAACAAGAGCGTCACCTAAATGCAAAAGCTATGAATTATATTTTTTGTGCTTTATCTCAAAATATCTTCAAATTAATATATTGTTTTTCTAGTGCATACAAAGTATGGAAATTTCTTGAAGAAATGTATGATTTTCCTCTTATAGGTATGGAACAACCACAAGAATTGGAGAACATACAAGCTTGCACAAATTTTCAAGAAAGCTCCTCTCATGATGGATCTATGAAGTGCATATCAAATGAAAGAGAAGAAGAAATACTATCTTCGGAAGAGGAGTGCCATAAAGATGTCAAAGAAACTATGTGTTCAAATCGTGCCTCTCCCGAAAGCAACGTAAGGAAATCAAATCCCATTTATTGTACTTCTATCTCTTCATTACAATTGCTTCAAACTACAAAGCGCAAAATTTAGAAATTAAAAGATGCTAATAAACATTTGCGCTTAGAAAATAAAAATTTAAAGGCAAAAATTAATGAACAATCAAATTCAAATTTATATAGTTCTATCCATGGTTCCTTAGTTGACAACACTATACCTTGTGTAGAATATAATGAATTAAAAGAAAAACACAAGGAACTTGAAAAGGAACTTCTTTTTATAAAAGAACAAAATGAAAGGTTATGTCTAGAAAATTCATCCTTGAAAAATGATTGTGCTAAGTGTAAGGACTATAAAATTGAAATTAAAGAGATGGATGAAATATTTGATGAATATAGAAAGAACTATCAAAATCATATTGATTCAATTGTTTCCACTCTTAAAAATAGCACAATCGCTTATAATAAAGCTAGACAAAATTTGAAATTGAAGAATGATGAATTAAAATCAAAAATCAACTTGCTTATGAAAATGGTAAATACAAATTCACAATATCAAACTATATCTAAAAACAAGTTGAATATGAACATCTTACCTAGTTTTAAAATGGGAGTAAGGAACATAAAGGATTTGTAAATCAAAATCACCATAATTTACAATATCATGTTTCTCCCAACCTAAAATTAAATGCAAACAAATTTCCTTCAAATTATAAATTCAAAAACTTTTTTGATCCAAATATTCATGTAAATGATTATGGAAATTTGAAAACTAAAAATAATGTTTTTCTAAATCAACATGGAAATTTGAAAACTAAAAATAATGTTAAACCAAGATTTGAATGGAGACCCATACTTAAGAATGACGCACTAATGTCAAAAGAAAGGGTCCATCCATCCTTGTCTCCCCAAAAGTCAACACGCTATATTTGGGTACCCAAAGGAACCATCCCTCTTGGTCCTCTTTGGATACCTAAATCTCTTATTCATTAGTATCCAATCATTTGCATGAAGAAGAAATCAACTAAAAATGAAATATCATTATTCTACTTCATGGTATGCCTAACCTTTTTCTTACTTTTGTTTATTTTCTTTTGTTGAACCATCTTGATATGATAACTTTATATAACTTGTGATATGACTTTCACATACTAAACCAAAATTCATAAATAAATCAAATTGAATAAAGTTGAATAAAAAGTCATGTCATTTCTCAAGTGATCTACTTATCCTTTTTATTTTTATCCTTCTAAGATCCATTTCCTAAAAGTCTTATAAATTTTGAAAAACTAAATTTGTTATATGATATTATTAAGACTAAATGAAATAAGTGTCAAGATGGATTAAAAAGCGTATTTTATGGGTATTAGACTTAATTTATAAAATGCACAAGGTATTTAATATATTTGCGTCATTTTTGATTACCCCTAGTATGGTTAATCATAAATCATGTCAAATCGGAATTAAAAAATTGCATGAATATTATGTCACTTATTTATGATCATTTCACTCATGCATATGTTGTGCAAAACTCAAGAATTAAGGTCTAATGAGTATGGAGCTTTAATGAATATGAAACCCATGTACTAAAATTTTAACTTCCGCAACTTTTTTTGCGATTTCTTCTCATCTCATCACTTCATTAGACAGGCTTTACATTGCATAAACATAATTAAGAAAAATCGGAAGCAAAATCGAAGAAAATCTAGGCTATATGATTAAAATAAGCACTCTTTGTGAGCTAACACAGGCGCTAGGATCTAATGTCGGTGCTAGCCCAAGTATCTGATTTTCTATAATTTTAAAATTCTGAAAAATCACTATAAATATATGTTTTTGTTTAATTTTCAAAAACCAAAGAGAAAATTTATAAAACCTTTCAAAAATAACAAAAAAAATAGTTTCTCATTGTATTCATCATTCAACTTGCAATCTTTCTCATTAATATTTTGAAAAAGGTTGAATATGAATTGTTTTATATATTTCACTTATAATAATTAAGTATGAGTATCAAAATCTCTAGGTGATAAAATTAATGATCATGCAAAATCAATAGATCTTATTGCTTTCAACATAGAGTTTGTGATCATGATTAGTATATGATTCTATTATACTTTGCATGTATCTCATTTATATCTAGACCGTAGAATCACCTTGACATCAATAACATCAAATCACAACATCACTTAATTCTAGGCCTTCAAATTGAATCTCTATCAATATAAAAGATATGCAATATTCTTATGGCATAATATGAACTCATCATACTAGCATTATCAACCAATAAAGATTATCATTCATGCTAGTTATCAAATAATGCCATAATGAATCAATTTTAAAAAAAAAAAAGCAATTGGAAGTTAAAACTCAAAATAACTATGTTGCTTTAATATCAAATATAATAAGAAATTAATCACACATAAAAGCCATAGTTTATAAATTGATTCAGTAGAACAAAATGCTTAGGATGTCCATGATCGTTCTCCCACATTATGTGTCTCACCATAGCGGGGCTTGCATGTAGACATATAGTTAGGGTATTATAATCTATGACATACCAATATCATATGTTTTTGCATACACTCTTTATGATAATATCATTAATGCATTCTTGGTTTGATCGAACATGCATATTTTGTGTTTTGCATATTTTATCATTTTTTACCTTTAATGATCTTGTTAAACACAAATATATGAAAACCAAATAAAAACTTAAAAAACCATTTTTGATCAAATAAAACATGCTTATATAGCCTTCTAATCATTTCCAATTTCTCTGAAATTTCTACCCTAAGAAGGTCTTTATATATACTATCTAGGCCAAAAGAAAAATTTTCAAAAAATTCTCAAAAATCGAGTACTGTTTTGGCGTTAAGTACTTAACGCCAGGCGTTCGCAACTTTGGCCAAATTGAATTTCTAATTCTTCCAACATATTTCTAATATTTTTCTAATGGCTTTTCTCTGCTTATTTTCTAATATTTGAAATTATTGTGTTATTAATTTGGTTGTTTCATTTCAAAATATAAAATAAAAGTTAAATAATTCAAAATGATCAAAAATATGCTTTTATCATTTTTGATGTTTTAATTATTTACAAAATTATGGTTTGACTACTTGACTTCACAAGAGCAAATATCTTAGTTATTTTGTTTCAAATGGTCAAAATTGATCAGGCATACACAATAAGATTCTCTTCAATGTCCAATTTTAATTTCAAAGTTTCTAAGCATTATTTTTGTCATGCCTTGACCTTAATCTGATTATGTGCAATGAAATAGTCTATAGATAATTGTGTATGATTGCCTAGCATGCCTCTAAGTATGAGTAATGCTTTATGTTAATCAATAAATTATACACTCATTATTTTGGTAATCTACATGTGCTCATAATCCTAGTCTTGCATGATTGTGTAGTGTAATAGTTTTAACATACTAAGTTGTATGTCTAAATTACCTACACCGTCTTTCAAAAACATATTTCATGCATGGTATAGAAGTGCTATTTCAATAATATTGATGTTTGCAACAACAAGTGAATTCGGAGACCTTTTGGCCCTTAATAAAAATCTAAAATAAAAATCCAAAGATAACTCCACCAAGCACTACTCACCCTCCTGATAAGTCTTAATGAGCATTGTGAGGTTGAGCACCTTGGAAAGAATTGTAAAGTGTCTTGTGCAAACATATTTATTTCTATAACTTCTATTTGTACATCGGATCACTAAAAATAAAAATCAATAAAACTGCTTATGTGATCCCCCAAGCACTACTTCGCTCTCTGATAAGTCTTAATGAGCATTGTGTGGGCGAAGCACCTTGGTAGTTGTACGTATGTTATGTGCTTTGAAATTTTATTCTAGATGTGATGTGTGAAAGTAACTATATGATTACAATCTTATTGTTGTTATTACTATTTCACTACATATGTCATGTGTTTTGATTATTTCACTTGTATACTTTTATCAAAACACCTAATGCACACATCATTGATTTTCATAAAGCTTCCACTCATGAGAATTGTATCCTAATGCAAACATTACATAATTCTCTAAAAACTCAAGTAAAAGCACTAGATTGCAATGCATGATTTCTACAATGTTTTCCTTACTTGAAATACGAATCGGCTACATTGTAGTTATTATCTTTTTGAATATGTTAAATCATGCTTGCCTATGAGTTATGAAAATTTTCAAAGTTAAAATGCTCAAATGTGAAGAGTCTAAACATATTGTTGGAATGGTCAAACTATAACAAAAATACTACTGTTATTTGTTTTGTTTTGTTTTGTTTTGTTTTTCCGCATTTCTCTATTTAATCATGTATACGTATATCATGTGCTATCATGCTTATATCAAGTCTTAAATAACTATGATTTATTAATGGACTTCAAAATAGTTATGTGAGTTGTGTGCTTAATAAATTCAAATAAAAATATAATTCCATAGGCTATGTACCTCTCATTAGATTTTAGACGCTTAAATGTTTCCAATAATTATTATCCATGACTTCATATCTCACTATAGCGGGGGCGTAGGGTTGTAGACATTAGATTACCTGACCTCTAAGTCATGTCTTGTCCTTAACCGGGGAGGGTTCCAGTGGGGCCTTGCGAGGCACTGGGGGAAAGAGTGTTAGGGTGAATTTTAGTCTAGTGTTTGCATATGGGACTAACACCCCAACCTACGGCATATTTGCAGCTCCTCATGCCCATCCGTCACTTAGTACGGGGCTAGGGTGTAGACATATTGTCTGGGTAGTTTGGTTACTTGGAAATCATTACCTTTTCTTATGCTTAAAACTCTTATAAAGCAAGTGATTACATTCCTTTGGTATAATCTTTGATTGATGTTCTTTCACGCTTATCATATATCTTTTCGCTATGCTACTCTCTCCCTTAGCTCGATCATGACTTACTTTATGTTTACACAAAACTCTTAATCCTCTCTTAGTTATGTCCCAACTTTTGTCTTCGTTATTCTAGTTTTGTTTCACTCCACCCTCTTTTGCTAATAACAAAGGGGGAGAATAAAATGCTAAATCATATTGAATAATGGAGTAGGATTCACTAGATTAAGGGGGAGCATGTATCTAGTTTATGGGAGTATACACTAAGGGGGAGCATCTTTGTAGGGAGAGCACAATGTTCAATGAAACTACAATTCTTATCATTATCTTATAAATTGCCTGTGTCATATATCCTTTTTTTTTAAACACAAACGCTTTATCTATGAATCTGATTTATCTCTAATTGGATTTGTTATTATCAAAAGGGGGAGATTGTTGGAACATGGTTTTCCGCATCCCTTTGATTTGAGAATAACAAATCCTACTTGTATTTGATCTTGTTGCCTTTGTGTTTTTAGCATATAGGTATGGACAGTTTTGACACCAGGTAGCTGCAACAATGGTCTAGCACTAACCACAAACTGAAGGATTGAAAGTTACTCAACACCAGGCGTTAAGCTTAACGCTGGGCGTTAGCGCTAGACAAAATCGGTGTTCGACAAAATGCATACCACAGCGTTCGACGAAATGTGCTCGACGAAATTTTCATTCGCGAGCTTGCTGCTGCGATCGACGAAATCAAGCCGCTGAGAATGGAAGCTGGGTTCGACGAAATAGATATTGCATTCGACGATCTTGCGTTCGACGAATTTTCATTCGACGAATGATGAAGCCCATTCGACGAACTTGCTGCTGCGATCGACGAAATCAAGCCGCTGAGAACGGAAGCTGGGTGCGACGAAATTGAATCTGCGTTCGACGATCTTGCGTTCGACGATTCTCCGTTCGACGAAAGATGAAGCCTGATCGACGAATTAAGTTCGACGAAATTATCTGCTAGACGAATTGGGGTGCCAGCTGATGACAGAAAGAATCTTAACGCCAGGCGTTTGCTCTTAACGCCGGGCGCTATCCGGTCGACGAATCTGGCAAGGAGAAAGCAGCCGTGATTTTAGGAGGAACATTTGGAATGATTTGCCCAACGCGCCGCGTTAGCCTTAATGCCAGCGTTGATATGGCCTAAAATAAAACATTCCTAAAGTGCAGAATCTCCTACCTCTTCTGAAGATCCGAGCCATTAAAATATCGCTATACATGGTCAACGCCATGCGTTAGGACTTAACGCCGACCTTAGCTCAAATTCTATAAATCGGAGGATTTTGTCCTCTCCGAAAACCGATTGCCAAGTGCCCTATTCCAGCACTTCAGAAACTTTGTGAGGGCCGTATTTCCAGACCAACACATCTCTCGCTCATATTTTAAAAGGAGGAATCAAAGGAGGCTTGGATCAACACGCTAACTCAACGCAAAGATCGCACGCTTGGACTTCAACGATCTTCAGCGATTCTTCGGCGTCTCCTTCAGATTACCTCATAGGGAGTTTTGTTGGAGCAACCCTTTTACTGTTTTGGGCTAGGATCACTATGTACTGATTAGGATCAGTTGACCCCATTGTATAGTTTAAGGGTCAAGTCTTTAGGCTGATAAATTAGCTAGGACTTAAGATAAAATCTAAAGTTCCCAGCGGTCAACAAATGGCTAGCAGTGCTCGACAGATGGCTCCCAGCGTTCGACAGTTTTTGTTGCCAGCGCTCGACAGTTTCCAGCCAGTGTTCAACATCTTCTGGATGGCGCTCGACAGTTTCCAGCCAGCGTTCAACATCCTCTGGACGGCGCTCGACAGATTATAGCCAGTGTTCGACAGATCATTTATTGAAGCCCAGATTTGTTATCAGCTACATTCTATTTATCATAACAGCAAAACGACGACTATAACGGATCTATTTAATATCTTTGGACGTATTCTGATAGATAAGGAAGGATATTAAACTCAGTTAATATATTCCCTTCTTTCCTTTTTCCAAGACAGCAATAGTCGTTGACATTCAATGAAAAGGAATCTTTTCACGGCCAAGAAATTAAAGGACCTGCCAGAGTCGTTTGAGTTTTGTTGTTATTCCAAGAATGTCTTAAAGACTGATTATTCTATTCACAAATATAGAATACATTAAAGGCAGTTTTTGTTTTTGGACATATATGAATCAGTCGAAAGAATTCAAACATTATTCTATTACAGAATACAAAGAATATATACAGCAGAAAAAGAAGAAAGAGTGATATCTCTCAGCAAGTATTTTTTCTTCTTCTTCTTCTTCTACAAGCAGCACAAAATTTCTTCTCAGAGCATCTTCCTCAAGAGCATTCTCTCAGAATCTGCTGCAAATTCAGATCTTCTAAAAGAGCAATAAGCAATCTGAAGAACCTGTTCTTCCAGATCAATCTGCTATAGGAGATCTTAGTTTTCAAGAGAAAGCTTCTCCATCTTCTGTCAAATACTTCAATCAGACAGGGGGAGCTTTACAACAACATCCACTAGAGTCTTCTCTCAGCATCTTGACAGAGAAGAACACTATAAACTCTTTCTTACCTCTCTTGTACAGGGTTAATACTCCCTTCAAAAGTGTACCTCCTTGGTGGCAAGACACCTGATCAAAAAAATCTAGTTGGTTTTGAGCACCTGAACAAAAGCTCTGTGGTGTGTGGACACCTGAATAAAAATCCCTTGGTGTGAGGGCACCTGATCAAAAATCCTAGTGGATTCCTACCAAGGGTGGTAGAAGAGTAGACGTACCCAGATTTATTGGGGAACTACTATAGCTCCTTGTGTCTTCTGTGTTTGGTTATTTTCTGTGCTTGTGCTGTTTGTTGTGTGATTTCATTTACTTAATTTTTCTGTTTATATAATTCTCACACTCCTTACACTTATATATAATACTATTTTAATTCCGCTATAAAAACTAAGGAAAAGTTTTAATACTCTATTCACCCCCCCCCCCTCTAGAGTAACTTAAGATCTAACCTCCACTTTCAATTGGTATCAGAGGGAGGTTGATCTCACTTACAGACTAACATCTGGATCACAAAGATCAATTAGATCTTAATTTAATTTAGAGTTTCTCTTTATCTATTTTCTGTTTAAAACTCATGGCACAAAACAAGGAATACTCAAGCACAAGACCTCCTATGTGCAATCTTAGTAAGTTTGCACTGTGGAAAGCAAGGATTAGGCTTTACATGAATTCTATTGATCATGATATATATAATTCTATTTTGACAGGACCTCCACCAGCACAAGAACAATCATCAACCAATGTTGTACCTCCTCCAAGACACATAGATCCATTGAGGAAATACAAGAATGCAGATGCCAAAGCAATGAATATATTGGCACAAACCATGTCAGATGATATATTCCAAAAAGTTGCTGAGTGCACTTCAGCTAGAGATATATGGAATACCCTAACTGCAATTGTTGCAGGTTCTGCTGATGAAAGGAAAAACAGAAGATCACACCTGATCTCTCTGTATGAGAACTTCAAGAAAGGTGATGAAGAATCAGTTGCACACATGTACACTAGGTTAAGTGTAATTATAAGTGAACTCAGGACTCTGGACAAGGAAATCTCATTAACAGAGATTAATGACAAGATCCTAATGTGCTTCACTAGCACTTAGGATTCAAGGATCTGGCCAATCAAGGAAGCCAGAAGTCTCAATGAGATCACCACTGAAACTTTGTTGGGCAAGCTCAAATCTTATGAGCAGCTCATCAAGTCCAGGGAAGCTGAAGAATCCACTTCATCTCCAACACCAACGAAAGAGAAGAGCATAGCTTTCAAGGCAGCTGATGCAGAAGAAGAAAAGGCTCCAAAAGATGATGAACTCATGAGCCTCATAGCCAGAAGATTCTACAAAATGGCTAAGAATGATTTTAGAAGGAAAGAATCCAGATCAAGAGATAAGCAAAGGTATGACAAATCAACTCCTAAAGAAGTTATTTGTTTTGGTTGCAGGAAATCTGGACACTACTTGACAGAATGTCCAGAGAAGCAAAAGAAAGATAAGAAAAAGGATAAAGAAGAAAAGAGAAGCTCCAGCATGTCTTCCTCCCACAAGCACAAAGAAGGGAAGAGGATTTATAGCAGAATCCTGGAGTGACACTGAATCTGAATCATCATCCAGCTCATCTGATGATGATGAAGAAAAATCAAAGGAAAATGACCAATGTCTAATGGCCATATATGACTCAAACAGTGAGTCGGGAAATGCTTCTTCATCCAGTGATGATGAATGCTATGAAGAAGATAAGAACTTCTGCATGATGGCAATCAATGCCTCAGCAAACAATTCTGAAGAATCAGAATCAGAAGCAGAAGATAATGCAGACCACGTAATATCTAGTTTTGATTTCAATTCTAGTGAATTCAAAGATGAATTCAAAGGTCTTTGCTTAGATTTAATCAAATCTGAGAAAGAGATAATCTCTCTCAGAAATCAGTTGGTTGAAATGAATCAACTGGTTGCAGAAAATGTTAATCTTAAGAAAGATTTAACTGCCTCTAGAGAACACATTATTCTCATTGAGAACAAGTTGTCTAAAGCTAAGGAATATGAAGAATTCCTCAATGGCAGTAGTGTTAAGCTGATGGACATCACAAAAACAGTGAATGCTAGATTTAATAGCAAGCTGGGTTTGGGTGCATCATCAAGTGATCCATACCTTCTTAAGAAAAACATCCTCTCTACTCCAGTGATATTTAATTCTATTAAGAGCAAAGAGGCTGTTGAAGTGAATAAAGATGTTTCAAGCAAGTTTGTAGAGAATAAAAGAATTCAGAAGAATTCATCGAACGAAGCTCGACAAAAGGATTTCAATCTGTCGAACGGCGATCGACGAAAACTGAAAACAGATGTTCAGTATAGTAATTACATAGACACTGTTCGACGAAATCAAGCACATTCGTCGAACGGCAATTGACAAATTTACTCAAATCTGTCGAACAAACACTATACACAGAATTTCAGGAATTCTAATTCTAAACACACTAAAAATCCTTTTACTGAGTGGACAATACCTCCAAGGAGATATCATCCCAAAGGCTATAAGGATCAGCCTGAAATGTCGTTTATTTCAGATTTCTGTGGAGATACAAAAAGACCCAAGGTAATCTGGGTCAGGAACAAATAGATTTGTTTTGTCTTTGTTTTTGCAGGTACACAGCTGTCCAAGAACAAGTGAATAATGGTATTTGGACAGTGGCTGTTCAAAACATATGACAGGGAACAAGTCAAACCTGAACAGCTTCAAGGCAAAGCTTGGACCAAAAGTTATATTTGGAGAGTCCAACTGTGGACAGACCAAAGGCTATGGAATAGTCAAAGTTGGAGAAGTCACCTTCAAAGAGGTAGTCTATGTAAAGGGACTGAAGCATAACCTTATCAACATAAGTCAATTATGTGATGAAGGGTATCACGTAACCTTTAATAAATTGAAATGCCTTATTAAATCTACTGATGGTATTACTATTTTATCAAGCATTAGACAAGGTAATATATACTTAGTAAATTTCAATTCATCTACTACAGAAGTCTGTTTATTTAGTGATACAAGTAAATCTAGTAATCTTTGGCATAAGAGACTAGGACATGTAAACCTTAGGACTATTGCTAAACTATCTAAGGACAAACTTGTTAGAGGTTTACCCTTGGGATCATATAAGAAAGAAGGTTTACGTAGGGCATGTCAACTAGGCAAGCAAACTAAAAACAGCTTTAAATCATTATCTAAAAGTGATTCACCTAGAATTTTATATTTGCTACATATGGACCTTTTTGGACCTATAGCAAAAAAAAGTTTAGGGGGGAAGTCTTACTCTCTAGTTATTGTGGATGACTTCTCTAGATTCACTTGGGTGTTCTTTTTGAGAGAAAAGTCAGATAACTTTAAAGTTCTTACAGACTTTCTTAAGAGCATAAAGATTGAGTACTCGACTGAAGTTGCATTGATCAGAAGTGATCATGGCAGTGAGTTTGAGTCTCTTCTTATGCAAGAATTCTGTGAGATGGAAGGTATCAGGCATTGTTTCTCAGCTCCTAGAACTCCTCAACAAAATGGGGTAGTTGAAAGGAAAAAATAGAACTCTAATTGAATCAGCAAGAACATTGCTTGCAGATGCTAATTTGCCCCTATCCTTTTGGGCAGAGGCACAACAAATTATGTTCTGAATAGAAGTTTGATACACAAGCTTAAGGGAAAGACTCCTTATGAATTACTTAAAGGGAAGAAACCTAAGGTTAGTTATTTTAGATCATTTGGGTGTAGATGTTTCATTCACAATAATGATAAGAAATACCTTAGAAAATTTGACCCAAAATCAGATGAAGCAATTTTCTTAGGATATTCAATAACCAGCAAAGCATATAGGATTTATAATAAATCTACCCTCAAGATAGAAGAATCTATGCATGTTACTTTTGATGAGACTAACATGTTTTACAAGGAGAAGATTTCTTCTACCATAGAAAATCTGTAGGTACCTATATTATGTGAGCAGCTAGATCAATTAGCTCTACATAACGAAGGAATTCTGAATCCTGAACAGCAGAGTGCTGAGGAGAGTGAAGAAGAAAATCTCCCAGATTTTGCTGAAAGTTCAGAACAGATAACAACAGATAATCCTCCACAGAATATAGCAGCTGAACAAATTCCCCAAATGGAAATTATTGCTGAACCAACTCCAACTGTTGACCACATCACAGTTAGAGATCATCCAATATCACAAGTAATTGGTGATATTTCAGCAGGTGTGCAAACAAGGAATCAAGTACATCAGAACTTGATGCGCACATGCTTTCTCTCCCAGATTGAACCTCAAACTATAAAAGATGCAGAACAAGATCCCAACTGGATCATTGCTATGCAAGAGGAACTCAATTAGTTTGAGACAAACAAAGTATGGGATTTGGTTCCTAGACCAAAAGACCATCCAGTGATTGGCACCAAATGGGTCTTCAGGAACAAACTAGATGAACAAGGCAACATTGTAAGAAATAAAGCAAGACTGGTAGCCCAAGGATATTCACAGGAAGAAGGGATTGATTATGATCAAACCTTTGCTCCTGTTGCAAGACTTGAAGCAATCAGAATATTTCTTGCATTTGCTGCATACAAAAAGTTCAAGGTATATCAAATGGATGTAAATAGTGCTTTCTTGAATGGAGAGATCAAAGAAGAAGTATATGTGGAACAACCCCCAGGTTTCCTCTCTCCAACTCAACCCTCTTTTGTATTTAAGCTTAAGAAAGCTCTCTATGGTCTCAAACAAGCTCCCAGAGCATGGTATGAAACTTTAGCTAGTTTTCTTTTGGAAAACAATTTCTGTAGGGGTTTAATAGATAAAACCTTATTTTTCAGGATACATAAAAATAAACTCTGCTAGTTCAAATATATGTAGATGATATTATTTTTGGATCTATTTATTCAAATTTGTGCAAAAGATTTTCAAATCTAATGCAATCTAAATTTGAAATGAGTAGTATGGGTGAGTTATCATACTTCCTTGGTCTCCAAGTGAAGCAAACTTCAAATGGAATCTTCATATCCCAATCTAAGTATGCTAAGGAATTAGTGAAAAGATTTGGTATGTCAGATTCTTCCACCATGAAAACACCCATGCCCTCAAATGTTGTTGTTGATAATGATGAATCAGGGAAACCTGTTGATTCAAAAGTATATAGAGCAATTGTTGGCTCATTACTCTATTTAACAGCAAGTAGGCCTGACATAATGTTTGCTACTTGTATTTGTGCTAGGTTTCAAGTTAACCCCAAGGAATCTCACTTAATTTTGCTAAAAAGGATTTTGAGATATATAAAGGGTTGCCCTAATCTAGGACTTTGGTATCCAACAGCATCTGAATTTAAATTAACTGGATTCTCAGATTCAGATTATGCTGGATGCAGAGTAGACAGGAAAAGCACATCAGGGACTTGCCAGTTCCTTGGTGATAGGCTTGTGTCTTGGTTTTGTAAGAAACAAACATCTGTGTCAACATCAACAGCTGAAGCTGAATATATAGCTGCAGGCAGTTGCTGCTCACAGATATTGTGGATACAAAATCAACTTCTAGACTATGGAGTCAACTTAAATAATTCAACTATATTTTGTGACAATACTAGTGCAATATCTATAGCACAAAATCCAGTTCTCCATAGTAGGACTAAACACATAGAAGTTAGGCACCACTTCCTTAGGGATAATGTGGATACAAATAAAATTTGCCTATAATTTATTCCTACTGATTTACAAAGAGCTGACATTTTCACCAAGCCATTGGATGAAAAGAAGCATATCTTCTTTATAAATCAACTTGGAATGATAGATGGAGACTCAATCTGCTAGTAAATTAAGTTCTCTATTTACCTCAAAAATTTGTCGAACGGAGAACGACGAATTTATATCATTTGTCGTATGGTGGTCGACAAAACCTTATATTTTCAGAATCGATAAAGAAATGTTACCTGTCGAACAGCGGTCGACGAAGAGGATATTTTTTTGTCGAACGCTGTCTGACAAAAACTTAAAGTCTTTTTGACTTCTGTCTTTATCAGGGTCAGTTGTTGAACGTCGCTCCACAAATGCGCCTCTTTCTCTCATATATATTTACTACTTGTATTTCTTAAGAGCGCGCCTATAGAAATCGTTTCTCTCCAGTTCCCCTTTTGCACTTGATCTTTCTCTTCTTTTGCCGGACTCAATGGCGATTTCTCATGCCTCGCTCTATTCCATGAAGTTCGATGCTGGGTTCGACATAGATATGGAATCCTTCGCAACATCTGATCAAATCTTCAAGGACATCCTTCAACTCTTTGAAGAGCAACAGTTGAGGAAGTTAATGAGCTTGAGGATAAAGCTTCACACAGCTGAAATCAAAGAATGGTGTTTCACAGTTAAGCAGGAAGATGAATGTCTGACGGGCACAATCTCAGGACACCAGGTTTCTCTTACCCCTACCATTCTAACTGAAGTTTTTGGGCTTGTGAATGGTGATGAAGATATAGAAATTAGTTCTGATGAATTTGAAGCAGCTTTAGTCAAAATGGGTCACTCCTCTGGAAACCCTAATCATCTGCTTATGAAAAATCTTTCTTTGGAATACAAATTCTTATCAGATATAGTTGGCAAAGTGTTGTTAGGAAAAACAACAGGACATGACCATGTTAAAAGGCACCAATTTCTGTTGATGGTGGCCTTGATGGAGAAAAATAAAGTGAACTGGGGATCACTTATGTTTAATTTGATTAAGAAAAAGATTTCCAAGGAGAATGTTAGCTTTGGAAGAATTTTAGGAATTGTTCTGCAGGAAAGGCATCCAGACCTTCTGGTCTCCCCAAAGGTAACAATCAATGCTAGCAAGAAGCTGACCTCAGCTCTCTTTACTAAGTGGGAAAGGGTATTTCCAAAGAAGAATCCAATGTCAGTCAAGCAAGCTTCTGAAGACACAAGGACTAATTCAGTCTCTTCCCTAACCCTTCCAGAAGTTCCTCCTTTGGTCTCCTCCCTTCCTCTCCCACCTCCTACTACTCAAAGTTTTTCCCCTGCACAATCTCCACCTCACAATTCTTCTACACATATTGACGACATTCCCCCTCCTTCTTTTGATCTCCCCCTCATCACTCTTCTCCACCTCCATCTCCTACTCATAATGATTCTCAATGCCCTATCCATCATTCTTCTTCTACTCATCAAGAACCCTCTCAACAAGGTGCAGATGTCTCAAACATCTTTGTACCAATCTCTATTCCTCCCTCTTCTGAGCCATCCTCCTCTCATTCTCACGAATTCACTTATTTAAATCCTTTCTCTGTAGCAGATCAGATACTTGGTCTCATCCTTCCCAAAATAGACTAGTTATTGGATGCAAAACTTGCTCCAATTGTTCAATCTATTTCTGCTTTATCTGAAAAGATTTCTTCCTTCCCTTCCTTTCAATCTGTCCCTTCTTCTAGGGGCCTAGATTCAGGTTTCCCTGAAGCTAGGCAGGGGGAGATGTCTGATGAAGAAGCTCCAGATGCTCCAGATGCTCAAGCTCTTGGAAATTCAGTTCTTCCAATTTCAGAAGAACCAGTTCTACCAGGTCCAGAACAAATAAATAATGTTTCTATTAATCCCTCTATAGATATTATTTATTTGCTTTCTCAGTTTAGTACAGTTCTACCAGTTTTACCTCAACAGCATAATTATTCTAGAGCAATTGTCCCATACACTGCTCCAGTTAATGAAGCTCTGTTAAATAAGATAATTAGAAGTTTTGAAGTTAAGATTACATATACAGTTTTCATTCAAGATCAAGCTCTCAGTCTAGAAGAAAAACTAGTTGTAATGTCAGAAGAAGCAATCACAATTTCTGACTTTCCAACTTTTATCTTTGATGAAACTCCAATTCCATACTTTGATGAGATCTGGAAAGCAGAAGATGAAGCTTATGAAGCTGAAGAGCAAAGGATCAAAGCTCTTAAATTGATAACAGATTTATATGATACACCAATCTCTTCTTCTGATTCTGATGAAGAAGATAATGATAGTGATTCTGATGATACACTGTCAAGGAAAAGAAAGAAAACAAAGGCTAAGTCTAAAGCTATCCCCAAGCCTCCTAATTCAGATAATGATATCCCATATTATATTCTCCACAATATCTCTCTTGACAAAGTCTCACATCATTGGATGACACTCTCCAGAAATGAGCAGAAAAGAAGAAAGAAGTTCAAGAAAACTGGTTATATTCCTGATAATCCAGTTAAGTTCAGTCACCCTCCTCCTCCTCCTCCTCCAGCAGCAGGATCAGCATGGATGTATTCCTCCTTCTCTAGATCTGCCCCCCAGCAGCCTAGGAGATATGAAGGAACTCATAAAAGCTCCAGTGGCTCTCAAAGTTCTACACCAGCCAGAGCTCCTCCCTCAAGTTCTTCCAGACCAATTTCAGATTACAGATATACTTTTTCAAATGGCTTATTTCACAGCAGAATGAATCTTCAAGATAATAAAACCTCAGAGCAGGCAAATGATTCTGTTGAAAGGTCTCCTTCTCCAGAAATTCAAGAAACAGATGAAATAGCTCACATGCTAGATTCAGAGAATCAGTAGCTATTGCACAGATCAATAAAGCTAAGGCTGAAGGTGAGGACCATTCTCAATTTTCTACATTGTCTGAATTCAGAAAGCAAGAGCTTGAAAAGTACAATTCCAGAAAATTTTTTAATGCTGAAAGATTTTTAAAGAAGTATCCAGCTGCAGTAGTTCTTCTTACTACATCTTAAACAATCATAAGTCCAGAAAATTGCTACATGAGCAAGAAGCAAGCTGAAGATCCCAATAGGGAAATCATTTTCAAGCCTTCCTCACAGTGAAAAAGTACAGTTTCAAATTCCTTCTGTCTTTGAACTACTTGAATTCAGTATAAATGTTTCTAAACTCAGAGCATTTTATTTCAATATTATCTGCTGAAGCATTTCAATTCTGTCAGATATATTTCTGCTCTATTGTTTATCTTTGTGTTATTTATTATTTGATTTATTTGTCAAATAGTATCCTAACCCAAATAGGGGGAGATTGTTGGAGCAACCCTTTTACTGTTTTGGGCTAGGATCACTATGTACTGATTAGGATCAGTTGACCCCATTGTATAGTTTAAGGGTCAAGTCTTTAGGCTGATAAATTAGCTAGGACTTAAGATAAAATCTAAAGTTCCTAGCGGTCAACAAATGGCTAGCAGTGCTCGACAGATGGCTCCCAGCGTTCGACAGTTTTTGTTGCCAGCGCTCGACAGTTTCCAGCCAGCGTTCAACATCTTTTGGACGGCGCTCGACAGTTTCCAGCCAGCGTTCAACATCCTCTGGATGGCGCTCGACAAATTATAGCCAGCGTTCGACAGATCATTTATTGAAGCCCAGATTTGTAATCAGCTACATTCTATTTATCCTAACAGCAAAACGACGACTATAACGGATCTATTTAATATCTTTGGACGTATTCTGATAGATAAGGAAGGATATTAAACTCAGTTAATATATTCCCTTCTTTCCTTATTCCAAGATAGCAATAGCCGTTGACATTCAATGAAAAGGAATCTTTTCACGGCCAAGAAATTAAAGGACCTGCCAGAGTCGTTTGAGTTTTGTTGTTATTCCAAGAATGTCTTAAAGACTGATTATTCTATTCACAAATATAGAATACATTAAAGGCAGTTTTTGTTTTTGGACATATATGAATCAGTCGACAGAATTCAAACATTATTCTATTACAGAATACAGAATATATACAGCAGAAAAAGAAGAAAGAGTGATATCTCTCAGCAAGTATTTTTTCTTCTTCTTCTTCTTCTTCTACAAGCAGCACAAAATTTCTTCTGAGAACATCTTCCTCAAGAGCATTCTCTCAGAATCTGCTGCAAATTCAGATCTTCTAAAAGAGCAACAAGCAATCTGAAGAACCTGTTCTTCCAGATCAATCTGCTACAGGAGATCTTAGTTTTCAAGAGAAAGCTTCTCCATCTTCTGTCAAATACTTCAATCAGACAGGGGGAGCTTTACAACAACATCCACTAGAGTCTTCTCTCAGCATCTTGACAGAGAAGAACACTATAAACTCTTTCTTACCTCTCTTGTACAGGGTTAATACTCCCTTCAAAAGTGTACCTCCTTGGTGGCAAGACACCTGATCAAAAAAATCTAGTTGGTTTTGAGCACCTGAACAAAAGCTCTGTGGTGTGTGGACACCTGAACAAAAATCCCTTGGTGTGAGGGCACCTGATCAAAAATCCTAGTGGATTCCTACCAAGGGTGGTAGAAGAGTAGACGTACCCAGATTTATTGGGGAACTACTATAGCTCCTTGTGTCTTCTGTGTTTGGTTATTTTCTGTGCTTGTGCTGTTTGTTGTGTGATTTCATTTACTTAATTTTTATGTTTATATAATTCTCACACTGCTTACACTTATATATAATACTATTTTAATTCCACTATAAAAACTAAGGAAAAGTTTTAATACTCTATTCAACCCCCCCCCCCCCCCCCCCCCCCCCCCCCTCTAGAGTAACTTAAGATCTAACCTCCACTTTCAAGTTTTATATTTGTATTTTGAATTTTGTCCTTTATTTCATCTTTGTAATCGGTTCGTGAATTCACCACACGGTGACTAGGTCTAGGTTGAACTTAGGGAGTAATTCGCCTTGTGTTGGCGACTGGGTCTAAGGAGTAGATCTAGGGGGTGCTCGAGGCCTTTCTGGTGATAGATTGGCTAGAGCGGCTTGAGGCCGTATCTGGGGAGAGATCGGCTAAAGCCAACCGGTTCGTGGGGATACGAGTCGGTATAGAAGAAAACAAAAAGGGTTTTCATATTATTCGCTTCGATTTCTAGCGTCATTGAAATCAGATTTTGTAATCAATTTTATAAATGTTAATCATGTCTTTTCTTGTTTAATAAAATTGATTTCATTTCTAATTTCATTATCTCTTTACTTTTGACTTAACTTCGATCAAAATAACAAAAGTTTTCTATTAAAGTTCAAAGTTTGTAAAACCCTTATTCACCCCCCCCCCCCCCCCCCCCCTCTAAGAGCGCCTACAGATCCAACATCCTTGGGGCATGATTTATTTAGAAATGAAAAGTCGATACACATCCTCCACTTACCTCATCCCTTATTTATAACCACGTTGGAGACCCAGCCTGGGTACTGGATCTCCGATATAAAACCTGCCTGGAGGAGCTTGCCCACCTCCTCTCGGATGGGCCCTTCCATCTTGTCTGCTATGACCCTCTTCTTTTGTAGGATGGGTGGGTGCCGGGGTCAAGGTTGAGACGATGGTAAGCCACGTCTGCCTTGATCTCGGGCATCTCTGCCGCGCTCCAGGCAAAGACGTCCACGTTCTCCTGCACGCAGGGCAGGATCTGCTTCTGGTCCTCTGGGCTGAGCTCACCGCTGATCTTGACTTTTTCCACCACCCACGCTCGGGTGGTGACCTCGAGCTCCACGACCTCATCCACGACCTCCAGCCAGGACTGTTCCCCCTAATCTCCCTCCTTCTCCACGCCGCGAGCTAGTGCTCCGGCCTCCTCCTCTCTCCCTTCCTGGACCTCCATTACTTCTTCCGCCCCTTCCTGGGCCTCCCTTACTTCATCTTCCCCTTCTTGGGCCTCCCTTACTTCTCCGCCCCTTCCTGGGCCTCCCTTTCCTCTACTCCTTCCTCTCCGAGCCTCGCCGGCTCCCCCATCTCTCCGTCCCACTCTTCCTCCTCGGCAATCCATGAAATGGTGTTCACGGCAGTCACATAGCACTGCCGGGCTACCTTCGGATCTCCCCTTGTCTGGACTTGAACTCCTCCCGCCCTGAACTTGAGGCATTGATGGAATGTGGAGGGGACGCAGTGGAATGCACCGATAAGTGGCAGTCCGAAAATGGCACTGTAGCTGCTGGGGGCATCCACTATGACAAAACGGCAATTCCTGGACTGTCCCCCAAGACCACATGGTGTAACATCCCCCAAATAACTAGACCCCTAAGTTGGTTTTGTCATGACCAGGTCATGACAAAACCATAGGAAGGGCTCAAGACCATGAGAACTTAGGTGAGAAGGAGAAAACCCAAGCGATCTACAAATAGCAATTTTCAGATACCAAACCTAGGGTTGGACTTTAGGGCCTCATCTTGATCTTGACCACACCATAGTGTCCCTAACCCACTAGGAGCCTCCTTGGAGAACCAGGGACCCATTGAGGTCAAAAAAGAGGCCAAATTGACCAAAGTCAACCCTAACCTTAAATTGGTCAAACTAGCTCAATTAGGGCCAATTGGCCTCCACCATGCCAAATTGACCATTCCCCAACCCTCATAGGATCACTAGGGACCTAATGGACCAAAAAGCCCCATCATGGGACCTTCAATTTGGCCAATTTTACCAAAGTCAACTTTGGCCCTAATTTTGTTCAAAGTGCCTTATAAAGGGGCAATTCACCCTCACCTTGCCAAATTAACTCCACCTACACCTTCCTAACCCATAAGGGAGGCCATTGGAGCCTAAGCCACCGAATTGGGGTCAACCCAATTGGTCAATTTGACCAAAGTCAACCTTGTCATAAACTAGGTCAAAATAACCTAATTTGCCCAAATTAAACCCAATCCATTTGGGCTAGCCCAACTAAAGTGGTCCACCACCTAGTGGGCTTGGTAATTACTGAAATCACCACTAAATTTTTGTAATTGGTGATTAGGAGAGAGAAAAGGGAGGTTTCCCCCAAATTGAAGAGATAAGGAGAGCATTCATGGTGAGTAATGCATTTGATCCTTCAATTCCTCCCCAATTGAAGAGCATTCACCTCCCCCCTTCAGTTACAGATAGATTTATGGAGTTTCTATGGCCAGTGGAGCTGAATTGGTGGAGAAATAGAGGTGGCCGAAATTTCCACTAATGTCCATTAATGGCAATTGATGTTAAGGCTCCTCCCCTCCCCCAATTGATCTCCTTAACACCCTCAGGGATCAGAGAGGGAAACCCCCCTCCTCCCCGAAGAAATCGAGCACCAGAAGATAGGATTGACATGGCGCCGAAAGCTCCACCTCCGACCATGGTGACTCACTGGAATACGCGTCACCAAGCCCCCACACAGGTCCCATCCGCCGAATCTCCCTTAGTGCTAGATCTTCTGATGATTTGGGGATTGATCCGAGCTCAATTAGGCTCAGATCTTGCTTTCGAAAGGACTCGATTTGAGCCCTCTTTCCCCTCCCTGAAACACCTACACCGACCACCACCGGCCGGCAAGGGACCTCCGATCGCCAGCCCCCACCTCAACGGAGGTGGTGGTGGCACTTGCCGGCCGGGGAGAGGTGAGGGTGGCCGGGAAATCATCTCGCAAATATGCCCAGGATGGGCTATCACGCGTCGTCCATCAATCGGGGATGATGACCATGAGCCATTGGATCTGCCGTGATCTGATAAGCGCAGACCTAAATGATTTAATGTCATGAATTGTATTATTCTGTCACATATAATGCAGTACCTTGATTTAAATATTAAAATACTTAGACTCGGTTTCAGAGAAAATGTTCTACATGATAGTTGTAGGTATTGAGGTTAACTTTAAGTGAAAGTTTGTTTCAGCTCAATTGGGGCAATAGCTCCCTGTGGAGTCATTTTGCTAGGACTGGTCCCTAGGGTAGGACAGTCACAATTTCTTGAATATCTTTCTATTGGTAAATGGTATGGCCCTGAAATTTAAAACATAGGCTATGAACACCTACACACACATCATACCCAAAGATGGGAATTTAGGAGAAAATTTTTCTGAGGTCCTTATAATAATTTCATAAATCAAATATTAATTAATTATTGGGTCAAATGACCTCCAATGCCCTCCAAATTTTGGTGGGTACTTTTTAAGGTTATCACATGACCTTGGTAAAAATCTCAGCCCAATTGGGACTGATTTGGTTGGGTAATTTGCCAACCCAAGTTAGGTCAAATTAGGTCAAAATTAGGGCATGGTGTTTATCTTGGGGTATGTTGGTCAAAACTCATCACCATGAGTTGAAACCTTGGCCACTGGTTTAGGATCACCTAAAACACCTTCATGAGTAAGATGGGGTGGTGTATAGATGGATATGCCCTAGGACCCTAGTTTTACCCTTTGGGGTGCATATAGAACCTTGTGAAGTCCATGTGGTCAAAAGCCCTAGAATGGCCATGGAATTTAGGAGATATGTTCATGGGGTGTGATTATGCTCTAGGGAATTTTGAGAGAATTTTAGGAGTACTTATTTCCCCTAAATTAGGTCATAACCCCTTTAGAGAAATTTCTTATAAGAGTTTTTAACATGCTCAAATGGAATTGGATGAAGATGAAACCTTAGTAGTGCCTTTGTAATCATATTATAGACCTCTGGTATTTTTTGTGTAATTTATTAAATTAGTTAACCAGTACTTCATTCTCAAGGCACCTTTTTGTCTTAATCTTAAAAAAAAAAATTGAGGCTTCAAAACTCTCGGGAAAAATGTGCAACTTGGTGATAGGATATTTAAGAGCACTAGGAAGCTCTGTAAATTTTTATTTAATTTTTGGAGATTGTTATCAGTAGGCTACTTCACAACATGCTCATATTAGGATTTCTTTGGAATACTTATTTAAGTGGTTAATATGCCTTTATAAATTCTAAAATTTGGCATGAGAACTTTTCTGATCAATATAAATGTCTGGTAATATTCCTATAATTTTAGGACAAGTATTGTTGGTGGTTGCTTCTTTAATTTCTAATTTTGGTTAAATATTCAATATTATAATTAGAGGACAATTCCTGATTGTAAAATGTGACTCTATGTATTTATTGTTATTTTGATGTGATAGATTTATCTTAATTTTATGAGAGTCATGTCATAAGAATACCTTACACTTCATGCTCATATTCATACTTGGCAAATATTGGAGAAATTTAAATAAATGCTAAAATGTTGAGGAAAAAAATATGAGTCTTTGGATTTAGTCTTATAATGCCATGATAGTCCTCCAGTAAAAATCTTGTGTCATGTGGTTGAATATTTGGAGTGCTTCTACTTATTAGCTTCATATAGTTAGTTGGTTTGCGTATAGTAAAAATATGAAACTTGGATATTTAGGGGCCTAACAAGTGGAAGTGGCATGTAGTTGGTGTGCATGGTCAGGATGAAGAGGATGAGGTCATCAAAAAGGAGTTTAGGAGATAAGAGTGCTAGGTGAGCTAAGGGGAAGGTTGTGCTTGGGATTGACGAAAGATCGTCCTTCCCCTAGCGTGTCATAAACCACCTAGGGTTAATATAAGTGAAAAGATAAGAGGCTTAGGCATATGGGTACATACCCATAATATTAAATTCCTTAAAAAAGGTAGCCTTGGGGTGTCATCCCAGTATAGTTCCTAGTACCGTAGCGAGCCCCTAACAGGGTAATCCTCGGGAAGTCCAAGGTTAACCATAAACTGTAAGGCTAAGTTGTTATACAAGATTAACTAAGTAATATACTCACTCAAACTACATTGTCATGGGTGCTTAGTTGGTTTGGTCTTACGAGCGGTAGGCTCGGTGGTTGTAGTAATAGACTTATTTGTCTGGTGAGTTGTGACACAACCATATTTGTTGTGTCAGACAGGTTAGCCCAAGGAGCTTATGGCTCGGAGGTAGATGTAAACATGTTTGCATGTGCATGAGGTGGTGGGTCCTTAGTGTTGATGGTCGTTGCACCGGCATTAATACTTGGGCTCGGTAAGTGAGGGTAACCCTTTACCAAAACAAGTCTGGTGGTCTAACCAGCAAGAGTACGCAGTAGCTCCGCTGTTGTGTACTTAGCATTGAGGCGTACATTAGGTCTAGGTTAGGTAGTGCAAATACCAACCTAGAGGAGGGTGAGTGATAGTGCATTATTTATAGTCATTTTTATATAGTATTTTAGTAGTAATTAATTAGTTTTTATATACTTTTAGTTTATTTTATATCTAATTTACTTTATTTTGTATTTTCAGGTAATCTGGGGCTACTAATAGCAAATTCAAGCCCACAGCCGTGTTCAGGGGAAATTCCAGAACAAATCTGCAAAAATCCTCAGTACACGCCCAGGTCACGGGCGTGACCTGGGGACGTGACCATAGTCACGGTCGTGCTCCGCTTTCAGCTCCCAGAAATCGCTGTCACGTCGGATTAAAGTTACACGCCCCAGGTCACGGGCGTGACCGTGGGGCGTGACCTTAAGGTCACGGGCGTGACTCGCCCGACAAGCATTCAATGCAAGCAGTTTCCGCCGCCGAGCCGTTCCATCTTACACGCCCTTGGTCACGGGCGTGACCAAGGGGCGTGAACTCTCCCGCAACTGCCAGATTAACTATAGATTGCGCCGTTTCCCGCCGTTTCCTGACTCGGTCAAGACACGCCCTAGGTCACGGGCGTGACCGAGGCCGTGACTCGTCCAGATGATCAATTTTGGCGGTTTTTCTTCCCCAACGTTCCCGGGCTTTCAAGACGCAATTACGCAGCTTACACGACCTTGGTCACGGGCGTGACCAAGGGCGTTGTTTGCCCGGAAAACCGCTTCTCGGTTTGAACCATTAGCAGACCGCTCGGACTCCTGGGCTAAGCCGCTGGGTCCTGGAATCAGCGGTTCTCAGTTCAGGAAGGGCCAGGCCGGGCGGCCTGGTGTCATTTCCGGATCGCCCCCAAAGGGATAAGATCGTCAAAGAGCCAAGGCAAGAAGTTCATCCGCGGTCTCAGCCAGAAGGCCGCGCGGGTTGTCCCATAGAAACTCGAAGTTCCAGCCCCGAAGAACAGGCCGGGGCTCCAGATCGAAGGCTATCCAAGTTACCTCGTGAAGATCGGCTAAGTCATGACCAGAAGGCAGACCGCGGCCTCAATCTCCAAACCGCGCGGTCTGCATTATTGACTTGGTCCCGGTGTCCTCAGCCGCAAGCAAGACAGGTCGGGAAGGCAGGCCGACAGGTCGCGCGGCCTCTTTCTTTTTCTTCTTTGTGCATCCCGTCACCGCCTGCCCGTTTCTCCTGTACCCGGGCAGGAGGTTATTTTATCCCTGCCCATTCGGGCAGGCCCCCAAGCCTATAAATAGGGGGCGGCACTGTTCACAAGACACGCACATTCGAATCCAAGAGCTCGCTTGTCTGAGCTCCGGTCTCGAGTTTCAGGTCTCGCGAACTGTTGACCGGCCGGCTTCTGCTTTCTCGCATTTGTAACCGCTACTTTTCAATAAAAGGAAAGCCCGTCGCAGGAGTGGCATTTGCCGCGACGGGCGAAGTCTGGCCTCGATCGCTGCTAGCGGTCTGAATTCTCTAACTAAATAGTAACTGATAGTCCGCAACCCTCGTTTTCCTTCGGAGGCGCACTTTTGAATCGAACAGAAACACGCGACCTTCAGATCGCAGACTGTCAGCGAAATCCTTGGTTCAGAATGTCAGACCGCCAGCTCCCTCCAAGAGACCGATCCGACCACAGTGAAGACTCTTTGTGGGAAGCTCTGGAGCAGACAAAGAGAGAGGCCGACCAGGCTCGGCAGGCGACTGATCAGCGTCTGGACGCGATCACTCAGGCCCTAACTCTACTAACCGAGCGGTTAGCCCCTTAGCAGGCCGCGGCTCACCAGGCGGTCACTCCTGTTTTACCTCCTCCACCTCCATACCCGTTCGCGCAAGTCACTCATTCCCGACCACCACAAGAAGGTCCCGCGGACCGGCCGAATTTCTACCAAGAGGCCGCGCGATGTATGCCAGCTCGGGTCCTTGACTTTCAAGGGGCGACCTCTCAGGCCGCTCATTTTCCCTATCCGCCTGAGGTCGCCGCCTTCCAATCATATCCGACTGGAGCACCTGCCCGCTCCTATCATGCGGCCTGTCCGCCAATGACCGCAGCCGAGATCCCTTATAACCCTGCTTTCCCTCTGTACGAGGATGCCGAGGAGAGTTCTCCCTTCACCGACGAAATCCGAGGAGAGCCGGCCCCAAACAACTTTCGAGAACCACGTATGTCAGCATATAGTGGGGAGTCCGATCCAGCAATACACCTCCAGGCATTTGAATCGGCTGTTGCTCTGAGGACCATCACTGATGCAACAAAGTGCAATCTCCTGGTGACATCCTTTGATGGGCAGGCCAGAGAATGGTTCTATGGATTGCATCCTCGATCTATCAGATGCTTTGCGGAGTTGCGTAGAGAATTTCTGCTTCGATTCTCTACCTCTAAGAAGAGGAAGAATGGTCCGGCAGCCCTATTCGAGATACGACAGCAAGAAAACGAAACGTGGGCCCGTTTCGTCGATCGTTTCCAAAGGGAAATAATGGAGGTACAAAACGTCGATCCGGAGTTATATAGGGTCGCACTAATGCATGGCCTTAGGGAGGGGCCGCTGAAGTTTGAAGCCCAAATCAGGGAACCAAAGACATATCAAGAAATGATTAGTCTGGCAAACAAATTTATCAGGGGGGAAAAGACTAATCCGGGTTACGTTGCCAAGTTGCTCAGCGACAACGATCAGTTCAATTCTGCATCAACCCATCAGCAACGTTATAATCACTCGTCTCGGCCTGATTTCGAGCCTCGGGCTCAAAGGGGAAGGAATCTTAAGCCCAAGCAACCATTCATTGGCCATCAACGGTTTCAAGATCAGAAACCGCCGTTGGCCATCGCACCCACTCAACCCATGGGAGTTCCGCAAATCATGCCCGTATATCTGCCACAATACATCGCACAACCATCTCCACCTATCCCATCCATCCGATATGATGAATCACAAGATTCATTCACCCCACTCAACGTCACCATGAATGAGGTCGTGCAGATTCTTCAGAAAAGGCCTGACTTTAAAAGGCCCCCCCCTTTGAAATCAGAAGTTCGCAATCGGAACCCAAACCTTTATTGTGAATATCATAAAGAAGAGGGGCATCAGACTGAGGATTGCCGGGCCCTCCGGTGGTTGATAGAAAAACTCCTGAAAGAGGGAAAGCTTCGGGGGTTGACTCGGCAAGAAACTCCGGTTGAACCGCGAGCTGAGAAGAAGAAGGAGGCAGTCGAAGTAACATGGGAGTGTGCTGATGTAGAGGAGGCCGGTGGTTATGGGGATATACATCCCGCAGCCGAATGCATAGAGGTGAATGATGTTGGCTCTCTCGGCAACATCTATTGCATCCACGGTGGGGCAGGGATAGAATCCTCCCGAAAATCTAGCATCGGGAGAGTTACAAAGCAAGAAGTGGCAGTTGCCTCCACTTCTGCCCCGGAAAGGACGGTTGTTACGTTTGGCCAGGAAGATCTCTCCCCAAATGCAAATCCGTTCGATGACGCGGTGGTGATAAAGGCGGTTATTGAGAATTACGCAGTGCACAAAATTTTGATCGATACTGGCAGCTCGGTTAATCTCATCTTTCGCCAAACGTTTGAGGCCCTCAAGACTGGAAAAGCCTTACTCTCCACGGAAGGCCCCCTCTATGGCTTCTCAGGAGAAAAAAAGGAAGTGGAGGGGTGCGTGAAGCTTCTGGTATCGCTGGGGGGCATAACGAAGTTGGTAAACTTCGTAGTGGTGGAAGCCCCAAGTAGCTACTGCGCAATTTTCGGAAGGCCAATCCTGAATGCTTACAGAGCGGTAGTATCTACTTTCCATTTGGCCTTGAAATTCGCTGCTGAGGGGCATCAGTATCGGATCCGGAGCGATCCAAAGGTGGCACGCGAATGTTATGTGAAGACCGTTAATGTGATCACCGAGGCACCACTTCACAAGGCCCAGAATGACATCCAAGAGGTGTCCGAACTCCCTGAAGAAGCTGAGGAAAGCACAGAGCGGAAAGGGACTTACCTGGAACCTGCCCAGGAGACCCAAGAGATCCCCATTGTTGAAGGGGAAGGGAAGAAGCTGATCATCAACGCCGAGCTATCGGGAGAGGAAAAGCTCCAGTTAACCTCCTGCCTGCTGAATAACTTGGACATCTTCGCTTGGTCGGCGGAAGACATGCCTGGAATAGATCCAGATGTCGCGTGCCATCACCTCAACGTTTCTCCGGAGTTCAAGCCAATCCAACAGAAGAAGAGGGAGGTAGCAACTAAGCTGGCGGTGCCTATCAAAGAAGAAGTTGCAAAGCTTCTTAAGGCCAATTTCATTTCTGAAATCCAGTACCCCACCTGGATGTCAAATGTAGTGATGGTGAAAAAGTCTGGGGGGAAATGGCGTATGTGTGTTGATTTCACTAAACTCAATAAAGCATGCCCCAAGGATTGTTATCCCTTGCCTCAGATAGATGTTTTAGTAGATTCCGCGGTGGGATATAGTTTTATGAGTTTCTTAGATGCATTTTCTGGTTATCACCAGATTAAGATGCATAAGCCTGATATCCCGCATACATCCTTCATTACCAATGATGGATGTTATTGTTATCTCGTCATGCCTTTCGGCCTCAAAAATGCGGGGGCAACATATCAGAGGATGATGGACACAGTTTTTGAAAAACAAAAAGGGAGAAATCTGGAAGTATATGTTGATGATCTCCTTCTAAAAAGTAAAACTTTTTTAATCCATCTGGAAGACCTCGTAGAGACGTTCGCTACTCTACGGAGGTTCAAATTAAAATTAAACCCCTCGAAATGCGTGTTCGGGGCGAACAAGGGGAAATTTCTTGGACATCTTCTCACTCCTGATGGTCTCGCACCGAACCCAGATAAAGTAAAGGCCATCCTAGACATGACCCCTCCTCGTAATCCGAAAGAGGTACAGCAACTTGGTGGAAGGTTGGCAGGATTGAGCCGATTCATTTCCAAATCGGGAGATAAAAGCGCTCCGTTCTTCAAAACACTTAGGGGAGGATCTAAGTTTGAATGGAACGAGGAATGCAATAATGCTTTCGAACAATTGAAAAAGCAATTAACTTCAACCCCCCTTCTTCAAAGCCCTCGCGAAGGAGAAACACTATTCTTGTACTTGGGGGTGGGCCCTGATGCGATAAGCTCTGTCCTGGTTCGGGAAGAGAAAAAGAAGCAGTTTCCGATATATTATGTCGGCCATATCCTTAAAGATGCGGAAACTAGATATTCAATCCTGGAGAAATTAGCCTTAGCTTTAGTCATGTCATCACGAAGGCTCCGCCCCTATTTTCAAGCTCATCCTATTCAGGTGGTTTCAGATCATCCACTGAGGAATATCTTGGAGAAGCCGGAACATTCAGGAAGGTTGGCCAAATGGGCAATCGAGCTAAGCGAGTTCGAAATACTGTACACTCCCAGAACGGCAATAAAGGCACAAGTATTGGCAGATTTCTTGGTAGACACGATGGAGTCTAATCCAGAGCAGGTAGCGCAATCTCCTTTGGCTTGGATCATTTATGTGGATGGGGCTTCTGGCAGGAACTCCGTGGGAGCCGGAGTGGTTTTGATCAGTCCAAACGGCATCAGGCTGGAACAGGCTATTAGATTCTTCTTTTCAGTTACAAATAACCAGGCCGAATACGAAGCACTCTTGGCCGGCCTGAGACTCGCAAAGGAGCTTGGGATAGAACATGTTCATGTGAAAACTGATTCTCTTGTAATGACCTCGCAGGTTCTGGGGAACTACGAGACAAGAGAGCCGATGTTGAGAAAATATCTATTCCTAGCTAAGAAAGAAATCGGGAGATTCAAATCCTTCATCATCGAGCACATTCCGAGAACGCAGAATGAAGAGGCAGACGAGTTGTCAAAATTTGGTCTTCCATCAGGGGGAGTAACCTCAGAACTTTTTCATCCGGCAACAGAGGAGACAGAGGAAGAAGAGCTCATGCAGATCGATCAGCATCCTTCCTGGAAAGACCCCTACGAATTGTTTCTGACAAAAGGAGAATATCATCCATCAATCAAGGACAAAAATAGGTTCAGAAGAAAGGCAGCTTACTACTACTTGATAGCAGGAGTCTTGTACCGAAAAACTTTGATTTCTCCCTCGGCACGGTGCGTTTCAGAAGAGGAGATCCCGGTCATACTTCAGGAAGTTCATTCTGGGGAGTGTGGTAGCCATTCAGGGGCGAAAACCTTAGAAAAAAGGATCCTGCGGCAAGGATACTTCTGGCCAACCATGAGAAAGGATGCTGAAGCATTCGCCAAGCGATGTGTCCAGTGCCAAAAGTTCGCTCCTCTTCAACATTTGCCTGCTCAGTCACTCAGGTCAATAACTGCGCCATGGCCTTTTGCAGTATGGGGAATGGATCTTATGGGGCCTTTCCCAATGGCCAGCGGACAACGTCGCTTTATCCTAGTAATGATCGATTATTTCAGTAAGTGGATCGAAGCAAAAGCATTAGCGAGAACTACCACCCAAATTGTCAGAAACTTCGTCTGGGGAGAAATTATCTGCCGACATGGAATTCCGTTGGCAATCGTCACCGATAATGGCCCACAATTCAACAATCCGGAGATGATAAGCTTCTGTGATCAGATAGGAATTGATCTTCGGTTTGCCTCAGTACACCATCCAAGGACCAATGGTCAAGTGGAGGCGGCAAACAGGCAAATTCGGCAGCTTTTGATGAAAAGAGTCTTGAACCAGAAAGGGAATTGGGCGGACTAACTTCCTTCCATCCTGTGGACCCTTCGTACTACACCGTCCTCAGCTACCAGGGAGACACCTTTCAAATTATCTCATGGCTCGGAAGCTGTTGTCCCTGTGGAATTCGAGGTGGTCACTCCGAGGGTTATTTATGCCAAAGAAGGAGGAGAATCCTGGATAGATGAAAATGGTGAGGCCCTCATGCATAATCTAGATCTAATCGAGGAACTTCAGGATGAAGCAACAATCAGGCAGGAAGAAGTTAAAAGGAGAATGGCAAAATATTTTGATAAGAATGTCAGAGTGAAGCAGTTTGTAGTCGGGGATTTGGTGTTAAAAAAGGTGGATGTCGCAGCAAGGTCTGGTAATGTTGGAAAGCTGGATCCTAATTGGGCAGGACCTTTCATCATCAAAGAAGTATCTAAGAATGGGGCCTACCGTCTCCAAACCAGCGAAGGAGAAGACATCCCACGAACGTGGAGCGGTGACGATCTCAAACGATTCTATCCTTGAAACTATTTCTTTTATTCTTTACATCTCTTTTGGTATTGAATGAAAAGCCCTATACTGACATTTCTTCTTGTCTGATGGTTCTCTGCATCATAAATACAAACACACATATCTCACTCCCCGAACCTCTGAGATATCGCCAAATTCTGCTCGAACCCCCTCGGATTGTAGTCATAGCATAAAACCCACCAAGATCGTGTGATGCGGGGAGTTTTCGCACACATGTAGTGGTAGCTTGCCAATTCCGCTGCGGTGGTCTTCAGAACTTTGGATCCCGGCCGATATCTGACACACCCCTGCATCAAGGGAGGTCTAGGTGATTGTCAGCTCTATCATGCCCCGAAGGGATATAGTTACAGCTTTGATGATCTTTCTGAGGAAAGCAATGTTCGCCGCCGAGGCCCACCTGCCCAACTGATCATCATAGTCTGTGACCATCGAATACTCTTAGGTACTCTCGAAACGGTACCTAGTTGGGCCCACAACTGAGTTGATCTCTCTGAGGAAAGCAATGTTCGCCGCCGAGGCCCACCTGCCCAATTGATCAACTCGGCTTGTAACCCTAGGCAAGAGAGCGGATGAGTCGTTTACAGCTCTTATGACCACTTGAGGAAAGCAATGTTCGCCGCCAAGGCCCACCTGCCCACTTGGTCATCTGAGTCTGTACATATTTATTCTTCTTCCCTACAGGGAGGCATTCACTTCTGATGATTTTTATATGGACCACTCAAGGAAAATATTGTTAGAACAGGTGCAGGTGTTCGTCTACCCCAATAAAGGGGTTGTGATATTAAGACCGGACGGTCTGAGTTTTTCAGGCCGATCGGTCTGGTTAAACAGGTGCAGGTGTTCGTCTACCCCAATAAGGGGTTGTGGTATTAAGACCATGCGGTCTGAGTATTTCAGGCCGAGCGGTCTGGCTGAACATAAGTTAAGACATCTTTTTTAAAATTGATCATGTTATCACCAGGGTTATATTCAAACCGGGCGGGTATGCCCGTCGTCTATTAAGGAAAGTGTTTCTGAATCTGATCGTATGATCGCCCGGGTTGCACTCTAACCGGGCGGATCCGACCGTTTATTATCAAAATTCCAGAACTGATTATCTGATTGCCCGGGGCGCATTCGAACCGGGCGGGTTCATCCATCCTTTATAAAAATCGGATATTTTTTAAGCTAACTATATGATCGCTCGGGTTACATTTTTGATCGGATTGGATCTATCTATCTCTTCGTTCTATCAAGCTAGTATTTTCTGGATCTGGCTATATAATCCGGGTTGAATTTTAAAACCGGCCGGGCATTATCTATCCCTGAATGAATAATCAGAATTGGATATCCCTGGATCTGAATACGTGATCGCTCGGATTGTGTTCTAACCGATCAGGTTAAGCTATTTCTTAGCAAAAGTTATCCTTAGACATGATGGATTATTCGCCAGAGCTGAATTCGAACCGCGTGAAAGATTGTGATTCATTACTTATAGCAGCAAGCATTTAATATCTAAAGAAGCCGCGCGGTCCGAATTATGGTCGCATGAATCTATCTGTTATTAGAGATCGAATATCCTGAGATCCAAATATATAACCGCGCGGGTTGAACAAAGGATCGTCGAAGACAATCAATCATCACTTGTGCTCAGGCCAAGATGTCCGCACGGTTAGATCATAAAGAGTAAAGAAAAGAGACAAAGAATCACAAGTAAGTAATGATAGAAGGACAATCAGACAGGTAAAAACTTCTATTTCATTTCTCAAAATATGTTTACAAAATATTGACCGCCCGGCCAACAAAAAGAGACCGGCGGTTACAAAAATTAAAGTTAAAAAACGAGGGCACTAGTCTGCCGATTTCTTCTTCTTCTTCTTGACAGGAGAAATGGGGTCTACGCCATCGATGTCGACCTCCGGCGAATAACCTTCACTTAGCGAAGAGGAGCCGGACGAACTACTGTCGCTAGACCGCCCGGTCTTGCTTGCAGAGCCGGTAGATCCAGAGGACAAACTATCCTCATCATCGAAGTCATCAGCATCTCCATCCGCGTCGACCTCTTCAGCGGCTTCATCACTTCCATCGCCTCCTTGATGGAGCACGATCTCCCTGCCCGCGTCGGCTTCGGCCTCCTCGCCCACCTTGGATTTTCTCTTCTTCCTGCGGTTGATTTCGTCAAGCTGCACCTCCAAGGCGGGGAAGAGGTCGGAGAAGGTGGTTCCGCCGAATCCTTCGGACAGACCGCCCCGGTCTCCCATGAGACCCAAGGCCTTGTTGATCCCTTGGGCCATATGGGGCAGCACCTCGTCCTGGAAGGACGGGTTGGTCATCTCATATTGCTTCTGCAAGAAAAAGGAAAAATGAATCAGGCCGCTCGGGCTGAACAAAAGGGACCGCATTGTCTTTTGAAAAACTCACCGCCACGACTTCTTGAAGCCGCGCGTTCTCTTCTCGAAGCCGCGTGTTCTCCGCGGCCTGTTCCTCGTATTTCCTCTCCAGATGTTTCTGAGCAGAAACTAGCCGCTTATACGACAAGGCCATAAAGTGGTTGGCCGAAAATCCCCAGGCGCCGGCTTGAGCCGCTAGCCGGGGGAGCTCTTCTTCTGGGGTTCTCATCAGTTTCCTTAAGGTCTTTCGACCATACAAGGCGGCCCCGGCGGCTAGGGCATGGCGTTCAATTTTTTCGCTCCCCCAGGGAGGGAGAGCGGTGGATACCCGGATCCGACTTCCATCCCTGTGCCAAAGGACGGTCGGGTTGCCCTGCAGGTCGGGCGGGTTCCCACTTGAACGAAGGACTTCGTAGTCGTCAGAAGAGGTCGGGCCCTCTTCCTCCGAGGATGGCGACCTCTTTCGCCGCTGCCTCTTCTCCCTCTGGGTTAAAACTGGGCCGGCCGGCGTGACCGGCTTGTTCGCTGGTACGATATGGGCAGCTGCAAAATAAAATCAAGAGTATAAGTAAAGAAGGCCGCGCGGTCATATAAAGGCGGTCTAGAAGAACTTACTATGTTCGGGGAGGATATTCTCAAGCTCCGAGAAAAGCGGGATGTAGTGGTTGATATCAAGCCGCTCCTTCTCGAGGAACGCGAAGGTGTCCGCCTCGATCTTGCCGACCTGGGGGATCTGGAAAACTTCTTCCCCCCGGACTTGCGGGTTGGTTTGTAACAGCCCGAAGTTACCTTCGAGCATTACAAACCGCTCCGACCAGTCGGAGACTTTGTTCGCCAGGTTAACAACCTTCAGCCCGAGGCAGCTGAAGTAGAGGTGCCCTCTGTAAGTCGAAGTCCCCGAGTCGGATACTGCCCGCACCGAGAAGAACTTCCTGAACAAGTCGATGGAGAATCTAGTTCGCTCGAACCGCAGATAGGAGATGAAGCTGTATATTGAAGCGATCGAGTTCGGCGGAAGCTGACCGGGCACAACCCCGTAGTGGTCGAAAATGGCTATGACTTCAAGCGGCAGTGGAAACTTGAAGCCATATTCGAAGTGGTCAACTGGGATGGCGATCTGGTGCGGACTGGAAGAGTTAATCCGCTCGTCGCGCAAAGGAAGCCGCGCGAGCAGATTGCTCCCTACCATGTGTCTGGCAATAAAATCATCTAGTTCGTTCTGAGTAAGGCGGCATTCCGGATGGTCCGCCGAATGGAATGCCAAGGCCGCGTCAGCTCGGACGGCTTTAACTTTAACAGGTCGCTGCGACTTGTTCTTGGATCGCGCCATCTGGAAATCGTGAGAATGACTTCGGCAAATTCTATACTTATAGATTTCTATGATCTGTGAATAGTAAAATCATGTCAAGGCTATACATTCTGACCGCGCGGTCAATGGCCTATGTGGTTAGATTCACCAGAAATATGAAAGAAGCAAAGGCATCCAGAAAAAAAAAACAGAAATAAGCATACATCACAGTTCGCCCGACTGGAAAACAGTTCGAATGAAACATAAGATTTAAACAAGGCATAAAGTACAGCGGTTAAAACAAGAGACCGCGCGAGTTGTACAAATAAAAGACAAGAATAGAGAAGAACATTGTCCAGATCAACAAGCCACATTCATAATACAAGTTATATTCAAATATTGGTCACGGCTGACGACGCTCTGGGGAGGCATCCTCTCTATGAAGTCGTGCGACCTGGTCACTTGTGGTGTTCAGGAGAGAATAAATTTGGCTGGTATGATAATGGAGGTAGTTGATTGTACTATGAAGCCGCCCGGCATCCCTTTCAACCCGCGAGGCGGCAATCATACGGGGGACTGCAGCGGCCTCATCAACCATTGGATCAGCCGCCCGAACCGGGGGAGGATTCGAGCCCGCCCCAACAGTCGGGCGGCCAATAACCACCATCGCATCATTCATATTTCGCCGACTCGCAGCGACCTCTCTGGTTAATCGCAGGAACTTTTCCTGGTAATACTTTGAGTCGCCCTCAGATTTCGCGGACGCTCTCTTCTCTTTCTCCAGCTGGGCGGTCAGAGCAGCGACTTGTGCTACCTTGGCCCTCTTCTCGGCCTCCACTGCTACCCGCGCGGCCTCCAGCTGAGCCTTCAGCGCCTCTTCAGCCTTCATCCTCGCAACTCGCTCAGCCTCCAGAGCGGTCCGAGTAGCGGCCTCCCGGTTTTCGATCTCTTTCAAGCGGGCTCGCAGGGTGGCCAGATCCCCTTCGAGATGTTCGAAAAGTTGTGGCCCTTCCTGCGAAGTTGTTTCGCGGATCGATGCCAGGGGAACCAATGGAGGTAGGCTGGCCACAAGGTCGCCCGGCTTCACAGTCTGATCGTTGCTATCTGCAAAAGGCCGCACGGTCATAAAAAATAAAAGCATGCAGGGTTGAATATATACAGCGATGGACATAAATAAAAGATCAGTGCCTAGGCGCGCAGGCCGCTTAGGCTGTTTTGGGTCTAACCGCCGTTGTAGTTCATACAAGAATCTCTCCTTACTCTGCCTAGCGGAAGAAGACCAGGCCGCCATAGGGAAAAAGCTCGTCGGCGGGGTCAATAACTTATTTCGAAGAGGCCGTGGAATGAAGAAACGGACAGATTTACGATCCGCGGGGCTCGTACCTGGCGCGAAGAGATCAGACCGCAGCGGCTTGTTTAAAGCCCGGTCCGCCTTTTCCTTCTTCACCACCACTATCTCCTCCCCGGTCATTTCCGGGGGAACCTTCTCCTGCGCCTTCATCACCTCCCCAAGCTCCATCGCTTTCCGCTCAACCTCCAAGGCGGTCCGGGCAGCGGCTTCTCGCTCTTCGGCCTCGGTCTGATCGGTCTCGGCGGGGCGGCCTGAGTTATCAGCAGTTCGGGCGGTTTGTTCTGAGGCCGGCGAGCTGTCAAGGAGCTGGTCCCGCTTCACCAACTCATCCATATCTCTGAAAATCCCATTAAAGGATAGACTACTCGCCGAGTCCGGAATCAGTTCGCCCGGCTTCGTATCAGGGGTAGCCGATGGGTCATTCAACTTTTTGGGTGGAGGAGTCATGAGGCCCAATTCCTCCTTTAGTCGCGAGTTGGTCTGAAGGAGGGATTCGGTCGGTTTCTTAAGGGCCGCCCTTTCCTTAGCGGCTAGCCTCTTGACCTTCTTTGTTATCCGCTCGGTCACGGACCCGGTCTGCTTCCTCTTCCTTTCTCTCTTACCCGAAGCTGGGTGAACTTCTTTCAGGGGGCTGGGATAATCATCCACGGACAGAGGAGTATTCGGTTCGCCCGTCCTGGGGGAACTAACCGTCCCTTCCTCTAGATCCCTGACAAGCAGGTGAGGGTTCCCGGATGGGGTGATTTCCACTCCAAACGAGGCGGTTTCGCCGACCTTCTTCGAAGGGCTGTCTGAAACAACTTTCTCAGAAGTGGCGGCCACCTCTTTGCTCGGCAAGCTAGCGGTCTGTTGGTTGAGGTCGCTGGGAGGGATCGACGAGACATCGGGGGGAGGCCCCGAGCTGTTCACCACGGGCTCTGCAGAAGTTTTGGGAGTTGATAAATCTACGACTGGCTTGAGGCTAGCCGCTGCGGCCTTCTCAGCCCGCTTCCTCTTCTTCCGATCTTTCCGGTCTTGCTTCTCTTTCTCCTTATCCGGCTTCTCCAACGGTTCGCGCCTCTTATCTTCCGCCCTCCTCTGGTCTCCGCTGGGATCCACGCGGTCTAGCACGGCGTCCAGGAAGTCCATTACTGAAGAATTGCCGGTCTTAAAAATTCTGACCGCAACTGGCGAGTAATATCCCGTGATTTCAGAAAAAGCAACGCAGAATGAATTCTCTGGCTCTCTTATAGAATTCAAGGCAAGTCGGATGCGGTCTCCCGGTCAAAGCTAATATTTTCGAAATCCTCTGAGATTTGAAAATATGCGGGGATTATGTTTGCCCGGAAAACCGCTTCTCGGTTTGAACCATTAGCAGACCGCTCGGACTCCTGGGCTAAGCCGCTGGGTCCTGGAATCAGCGGTTCTCAGTTCAGGAAGGGCCAGGCCGGGCGGCCTGGTGTCATTTCCGGATCGCCCCCAAAGGGATAAGATCGTCAAAGAGCCAAGGCAAGAAGTTCATCCGCGGTCTCAGCCAGAAGGCCGCGCGGGTTGTCCCATAGAAACTCGAAGTTCCAGCCCCGAAGAACAGGCCGGGGCTCCAGATCGAAGGCTATCCAAGTTACCTCGTGAAGATCGGCTAAGTCATGACCAGAAGGCAGACCGCGGCCTCAATCTCCAAACCGCGCGGTCTGCATTATTGACTTGGTCCCGG
Source organism: Dactylorhiza incarnata (assembly GCA_033032865.1). Taxonomy (NCBI): domain Eukaryota; kingdom Viridiplantae; phylum Streptophyta; class Magnoliopsida; order Asparagales; family Orchidaceae; genus Dactylorhiza; species Dactylorhiza incarnata. The sequence goes on from JAWHQI010000067.1 coordinate 4,413,345, forward strand.
TGTCCTCAGCCGCAAGCAAGACAGGTCGGGAAGGCAGGCCGACAGGTCGCGCGGCCTCTTTCTTTTTCTTCTTTGTGCATCCCGTCACCGCCTGCCCGTTTCTCCTGTACCCGGGCAGGAGGTTATTTTATCCCTGCCCATTCGGGCAGGCCCCCAAGCCTATAAATAGGGGGCGGCACTGTTCACAAGACACGCACACTCGAATCCAAGAGCTCGCTTGTCTGAGCTCCGGTCTCGAGTTTCAGGTCTCGCGAACTGTTGACCGGCCGGCTTCTGCTTTCTCGCATTTGTAACCGCTACTTTTCAATAAAAGGAAAGCCCGTCGCAGGAGTGGCATTTGCCGCGACGGGCGAAGTCTGGCCTCGATCGCTGCTAGCGGTCTGAATTCTCTAACTAAATAGTAACTGATAGTCCGCAACCCTCGTTTTCCTTCGGAGGCGCACTTTTGAATCGAACAGGCGTGACTCACCAATGTTCTGCCTATAAAATCCAGCTGCTGCCAAAGTGAAGGGAATGCGATCCATGCTTAGATTGGGTAAAATTTTAGAGTAGTTTTCTGCTTTTTCTTATTGTATTTTCATTTCTGCAATTTTACCTTATGTTTTGCAAATTTCAATTCATAGCTTAGATTTACTTTTCTCGCACTTGTATTGATCTTTTCATAGTTATAAAATGTTCTTTTTCTTCAATCATGAGTAGCTAATTTTATTACATTTGATCGGATGAATTCTTAAGTAGTTTTATTTTGTAATCTATTTTTCATAGTTTGGATTTGGAAACTAAGATTTACCGTTGATTTTCAATTATTGGTTTCAGATTTCTAGGGTATGATAATCAAGTTTGATTCGTATTTTAGTGTATCGAGAGATCCGTAAATACAGGTAGATCGCTCATCGGTAAAAAGAGTTGTATTCATTCCTCGAGAGAGGGTGACGCAAATCTTCCGGATTGGAGTAAAATCCAATAGTGGGGCTCACCGTATAAAGCAAGCTTAGGGGTGTCGACTGGCCGAGGGGTCTTAATCGATCAACCTAAGGCTAGGTGGTAGTTCTCTCGAGAGAGGCTCTATCATATTTTTGGAACCTCCACGGTCAAGTTTGTCCAAATCAATTTATGATGTTTACGAAATATTTTACTTAAGAAGAATTCTCGATCAAATGTTTTCTCTTTTTTAAATTATTTTCAAAACTCTATTTTACTTCCGATAAAATAATAATAATTTACGTGAGTAAGATTACTCAACAGGCCTCGGGCAAATACGACATCCTTCCTATACTATATTTCGACAGGTATACTTGCCTACCTCGGGATATTCGTTGGAATTCTTTTTAAAACTACATAAATTTCCTTATCAAGTTTTTGGCGCCGTTGCCGGGGAACTATTTTTGTTGATATTTTGAAAGCGTAAATTTTATTACTTTTATCATTCTCTTTCTCCACCCTCATTTCTCTTTTTGCTTTTTCATTTAAAATTCATTTCTATTAGGTAACGGTTGTTTAATTTTCTTTTTCAAAAAAATGATGTTATCGCAATTGGCCGCAAAATTTGTCGAGCTTCAAAACAAAGTCAATCTTTTGGAAGCCGCACAAAAGCGCCAAATTATTTGTAATTTTTGTGGTGCAAATCATTTTAGTGAGGAATGTTCATTTTATTATCAAAATAGTTTTTGTTATCAAAATGATTTTTCTATGAAAGATAATTCATATGAAATTCCTTCTTGCTCCGATAATAATTATTCGTGGTGGCAAGATCACCCGGATAGTTTACGGTGCAATGAGGAAATTTCTTTTGATCAAAATTTCTATTCCTCCACTTTTTATCCGCAAAATTTTTTTGATCAATTTTCTTCTCTTGGTGATTCTCCGAATCTTCCTATTCAAAATTTGAATAGTTATTCCCAAGAAGAAAATAATATTTTATACCAAGAATTTCACAAAGTCATGGAGACACCGGGCGAATTAGAAAATGAAAAATTTTCTTCTTCTCCTTCGCCCGCCCTTTCTTCTCTTTTTCATGAAATTATTATTCATGAAGAAATTGTGTCTCATGAATGTTCTCCACTTGGTATTGATTCTTTAAATAATAATTTTATTTTTGAAAATAAACAACCGGAGCTTAATCATGTGTTTTCACAAGCGCCTCCTCCTTGCGAAAACTTTTTTGTCTCGCTAATTTTTTATTCTTTTGATACTAATAATTTTCATGTAGAGGATGAGCCGTTGCAACCAAACGTCTTCACCGATCCATTTGCCGCTCATCTCCAGCAATCCAAATTACCTAAGGTATGTATAGGTAATTTGGATTCACAATTTCACGCTAACGGACAACGAAAGAATCAAGAGTATAGCGGAGGAGTCACCGGGCACCGAATTTCGGCATGCTCACCTGAGCGTGAATTAAGGGAGTTGCCTGTGCATTTTCAATTTTATTTTCCTTTTTCCTAACAATAACCGTCTAGCTTAAAGACGGGAAAAAGAAAGCGCTCTTGGGAGGCACCCCTTGCTTATCTTTATTTTTTCTTGCAATTTACTTTTTATGCATTTTATTTACTTTTCCCTCCTACTTGGCTTATAAACATTGGGGACAATGTTTATTTTTAAGTATGGGGGTGTATTCTCTTATTTTCAGTTTTTATTAAAAATCCAAAAAAAATTAGAAAGTCTTTTTCAAAATTATAAAAAAAATATTTTTCTTTCCTTATTTTTGAGTTTGTTATGAAAATATTTACAAAATTCAAAAAAAATGTTTTCTTTTAAATTTTTATGTCTTTGTGTCTTATTTTTCTTGTTTGCAAATTAAAACTACAAAGAAAATTAAAAAAATTACAAATTTAATTTCTTGCGAAAGGGCCGTGTTGGGTTTTCATCCCACAAAACCGCCTAGTACCTTGCGAGCCCGTCATTGGGTAGCCCTAGGGAAGTCCAAGAATATTAAAAAAAATCATTTTTTTAATATAAAAAAAATCGAAAAATCTAATAAAATAAATTTTATATTATTAAATTTCTCCAAACTTCATTATGCAAAATTAATTTTAATTATGAGTTGTCTTTATAGGTTTTTTAAGGAGTTTTCTTTTTATGAATTTTTAAATCATATATTTCTCTTCAAAATATGTTAGATTTAATTTTTAGATGAATTTGATTTAATGAGTTTTTCATTATTTTGATTTGTTTAGAATATTTCTTAGTTTTACTTTCTCTCTTTAAAATATCATAATTCAATTTTGTAGTAATTAAGTTAAATATCTTTAGATTTTACTTATATTAACTTGAACTCATTGTTTCTTGTAGATTGCTCAAATTATTTTCTATGCTCTTAAAATGTATCTTTGGAATTTGTTTAGCCATTAAGCCCTAGCCCTTCCCCTACCTTTTTGTTTAACCCTTTTGTTTGGCATAAAAAAATATTTGAAAAGATCATATGTCATGGAATGAGAGGATAAAATTCATCATTCCTAAACATATGCACCCAAATTAGTAAAAGATTATATGTCATGGAGATGAGAGGATAAAATTCATCGCTCCTAAACATATACATTTGGGATATAAAAAGAAGAATAAATTTAAAAAAAATGGAAATGAGAGGATAAAATTCATCATTTCCTATATACATAGTAACTTCTTCAATGCCAATTTTACCCCCAATTAGCCAAGTTTATTTGCTTTCCTAAGATATTTTTGAGAGAGCATAGTTAATATTTTGTAGTTTTCTAAAAGTTTCTCATGATTGTAAAGTTTCTATAATTTTAATCTTGGATATTTTACTTAATTCAATGCAATTTTGTTTATGAAGATTTAGTTAGAGAATTTTAAAACTAAAATTTTTTCTACTCATTTCAATTTATGAATTATTAATTATTTCTTATAAATCTGAATTTTAATTTCTTAACTTATTTTGACATGAGTTTTATAAGATTTGAAGTACATAATTAGAAGTAAATCTTTTTGAAAATGTCCTATAAATTCTTCTCATACTTATAAATTAGTTTTTGCTCTAGAATAGCAAAAGCTTAAGTATGGGGGTATTTGATAGTGCATTATTTATAGTCATTTTTATATAGTATTTTAGTAGTAATTAATTAGTTTTTATATACTTTTAGTTTATTTTATATCTAATTTACTTTATTTTGTGTTTTCAGGTAATCTGGGGCTACTACTAGCAAATTCAAGCCCACAGCTGTGTTCAGGGGAAATTCCACAACAAATCTGCAAAAATCCTCAGTACACGCCCCATGTCATAGGCGTGACCATAGTCACGGTCGTGCTTCGCTTTCAGCTCTGAGAAATCGCTGCCACGTCGGATTAAAGTTATACGCCCCAGGTCACAGGCGTGACCGTGGGGCGTGACCTTAAGGTCACGGGCGTGACTCGCCCGACAAGCATTCAATGCAAGCAGTTTCCGCCGCCGAGCCGTTCCAGCTTACACGCCCTTGGTCATGGGCGTGACCAAGGGGCATGACCTCTCCCGCAACTGCCAGATTAACTCTAGATCGCGTCGTTTCCCACCATTTCTTGACTCGGTTAAGTCACGCCCTAGATCACGGGCGTGACCGAGGCCGTGACCTATCCAGATGATCAATTTTGGCGGTTTTTCTTCCCCAACATTCCCGGGCTTTCAAGACGCAGTTACGCAGCTTACACGCCCGTGGTCACGGGCGTGACCAAGGGCGTGACTCACCAATTTTCTGCCTATAAAAGCCAGCTGCTACCAGAGTGAAGGGAATGCGATCCATGCTTAGATTGGGTCAATTTTTGAGTAGTTTTCTACTTTTTCTTATTGTATTTTCATTTATGCAATTTTACTTTATGTTTTGCAAATTTCAATTCATAGCTTAGATTTACTTTTCTCGCACTTGTACTGATCTTTTCATAGTTATAAAATGTTCTTTTTCTTCAATCATGAGTAGCTAATTTTATTACATTTGATCGAATGAATTCTTAAGTAATTTTATTTTGTAATCTCTTTTTTATAGTTTGGATTTAGAAACTAAGATTTACCGTTGATTTTCAATTATTGGTTTCATATTTCTAGGGTATGATAATCAAGTTTGATCCGTATTTTAGTGTATCGAGAGATCCGTAAATACAGGTAGATCGCTCATCCTTAAAAAGAGTTGTATGCATTCCTCGAGAGAGGGTGAAGCAAATCTTCCAGATTGGAGTCAAATCCAATAGTGGGGCTCACCGCATAAAGCAAGCTTAGGGGTGTCGACTGGCCGAGGGATCTTAATCGATCAACCTAAAGTTAGGTGGTAGTTCTCTCGATAGAGGCTCTATCATATTTTGGGAATCTCTACGGTCAAGTTTGTCCAAATCAATTTATGATGTTTACGAAATATTTTACTTAAGAAGAATTCTCGATCAAATGTTTTCTCTTTTTTAAATTATTTTCAAAACTCTATTTTACTTCCGATAAAATAATAATAATTTACGTGAGTAAGATTACTCAACAGACCTAGGGCAAATACGCATCCTTCCTATATTATATTTCGATAGGTATACTTGCCTACATCGGGATATTAGTTGGAATTATTTTTAAAACTACATAAATTTCTTTATCAGTGAGGCCCAACCCACCACTTCTGTTTGCCACTATGGGAGTATCCTGGGAGTCTTGTTAGCTCCAAAAAGGGGGAACTAAAGGTCTGTGCGCATAGAGTCGTAGTGTGTGAGTTGCACTTGTGTGAATATAACATTTAACTGCATACCTTGCATGACATAACATCAACATTGCATTTCAACCCCTACCCCTATCGTATAAGTCGGTTATGGGACTTCTTATACGATATGCCTTGCTAAACGACCCCTTGGTCTATAGGTTTGTGTGGGCATTCATATAAATCACCGGTTACTTTTCCTTACTTACCTTTATATGCTTGCTCTACTTGTTTACTTTGCCTGTTTGTACCTTACTTTACTTACTGCTTCGGTTATGATGTATATATTTTGCGTAGTGGTAGACATTCCTTATTCCCCTGTCACCTGCTATTGTTTACACCCCTTGTTGTCCTCTGCTTCATTCCTCCCACATGGTGCCTAGGAATCACCGGGGGAGGGGTGGGGGATTGGCTTAGTCTTTTTGACTAACGGTCGGTGGACCTTATCATTTTAAGGGACCGAGGAGATATTGCAACACCAGAGGCCGGTGCAGATGGAGATGGGGCAGTCTAGCACGGGAGCACCGTTGGCAGGATCTGTGAGCATCATTTAGTTCTAGTATTTTGTGCTTCCGCGAGTGTCTATGTAGTGAGGATTTGATGTATCGGGCAAGAGCCCTTATTATTTCTATCTTTTATTTCGGTTACTTCCTGTGGACATCTCTTATGATGATTTACTATTTATGTGATGTGGACTTATCTTCTTTAGAGCTTGTTATACTTTACTTTTTCTGTGATCGATATTGCCAGCAGGATTGGCGTTTTGTAGTGGCATCCCTCCCGAGTGAAGGAGCCACTACAAAACGGCGGTTCTGGGCATAAGACCCCGGGTTCAAAAAAAAGGGGTCTTACAAGTGGTATCAGAGCAAACCTCGATCCGGAGAAAAAAAGAAGTCCACAAACCCTGGCCCACCCCGCATGAGCTTAGTTTGAGGACAAACTAGCAGCGGAAGCAATGGTGTGCCCATAAGAGAAATCACATGAAAAGTCCACTTCTAACTGAATATTCTTTAGCTAAGTCCCTTACGAGCGTAATTTTCTTATGTAGCCCGCGGCGAACCCCACACCGCAGCATGGAGTTCTGCCGACTCCAAACGTCGTTCCACCACCACCGGCCCTCACTCCCTTCCAGCAGACGGAGATGGGACAAACACTGACAGCCATACCGGAGACATTCAGGGCACAGCAGGCACCGGCTCCTCAGCAAAACCCTGGGGCCAACTGGCTGAGCATCTTCTGAGGTCTCTCCCCTATCATACCTCGGGACGGAGGTAGTTGTGAGGACCGAGGAGTGGGTGGACATCATGGAGGAGATGCTGACAGGGATTCAATGCCCGACAGATATTGAGGTGCCACTGGTGGTCTCATGCTTGGATTCCCATGCAAAGAGATGGTGGAAGAGGTTCCTGGACACAACATATGCAGGACTGGAGGCTGCGGATGTTTCTTGGGATGAGTTCAAGGCAGCACTGCTGGAGCATTTCGTGCCGCAGTCTGCAAGAGATGAGATGGATTGATTTTTGCATTTGAGGCAGGGGAGCAGGACAGTTCTAGAGTATCACCGGGAGTTTACCCATCTATCCTGGTTTGCAGTTTCATATCAGCTGGATGACGCAGGATACGCAAAGAGGTTCTACAAGGGCCTTCGTGATGAACTGAGGCAGACCCTCCTCTTCATCTTTGACTGCAGTATGACTAAGATCTTGGAGATGGCCAAAAAACTAGAAGCCGACCAGCACCTTGTTCGAGGAAGGAAGAGGCCGGTAGAAGACCAGGGATGGGGAGGCATAAGGGACCAGCCGAGAGGTCGAGATGCTGGGGAAGGAGGGACGGAGGTCCGACCCCGCCAGGAGCAGAGACAGGAGCAGAGGGAGCCGGTAGTGTTGGATCCTCAGCCTCTACAGATGCGGGAGATGTCGAGGAATGGAGGAGGTGGGCCACCTCTGGAGTGCTACCAATGCCGCCAGACTGTCCATATCCGAAGGAACTTCCCTCAGAGAAATGCACCACCAGCACTACAGGCTGCCCCTCAGGCCCAGCATTTTGGGGCTCGGGGACGTAGACGAGGCCGTGGATTTCAGGGCGGAGACCGGAGACAGAACATGGAACAAATGTATGCCCTGGACCTAGCACAGCCCCGGGACCCGGCAAGGATCATTATAGGTACTTTTGATGCCTTTTTATTTTATGATTCATTAGTATGTAGTAAACCTTAACTTTACCCTAGCATTAAACCAAATAAACAAAAACCACCCAGGTATAGTACTCGTCTGCGGCAAGCCCGCATACACTTTATTTGATATAGGCGCCTCTCACTCGTTCAACTCGGAAGAATTCTTAGATGATCTGTGCCAAGTCCAACACTTCGAGGGCATCTACAGGAGAGTGTGATTCCCGGATGGATCAGAAGTTCTAACAAATGCAAAGTGCAACATGAATATGGAGATTGGAGGGAAACTGTTCGAAGCGTCGGCGACACGCTTGAAGATGAAGGACTTTGATCTGATCTTAGGCATGACCTGGCTGCACTGGTACCATGCAAAGATTGACTGTCCGGCAAGGAGGATCGTTCTAAAGCATGAAGATGGTGAAGTAGTGATCGAAGGTACTAAATCCGCCTCTCGTATCTTTTTATCATCAGTTCAGGCCGTCAAGGCCCGCCTGCAGGGAGACGAGGTATATCAGGTGCTCTTCGAGTCGACGGAAGTCAAAGACTCAGTGTCAAATATCCCGGTCGTGCGGAATTTTGTCGACGTATTTCCAGAGAAGCTACCCGGACTACCTCCGCACTGTGAGAAGGATTTCCAAATCCAACTGGTGTCGGGGGCTAAGCCGGTATCTAGGGTCCCCTACCAGATGGCCCTGAAGGAGCTGGTGGAGTTTCGGAGCCAGCTACAGGAGCTGGTGGAAGCAGGGTTCGTTAGGCCGAGTTCCTCACCTTGGGGATCCCCGGTGTTGTTCCTGAAGAAGAAGGATGGGATGCTCAGATTGTGCATCGACTACAGGGACCTGAACTGGCTGACGGTTCGGAATACGTACCCGTTACCAAGGATCAACGAGCTTTTTGACCAGCTGGAGGGATCCCACTGCTTCTCAAAGCTGGATTTGAGATCAGGGTATTATCAGTTGCGGATCCAGGAGGAGGATATCCCGAAGACGGCTTTCAGCAACCGATACGGATTACATGAGTTCATAGTGATGCCATTCGGACTCACAAATGCACCTTCAGCATTTATGAGCCTGATGAACCGGGTGTTTGAGCCTTATCCCGACATCTTCGTCATCGTGTTCATCGATGACATCCTCATCTATTCAAAGTCGGAGGAGGAGCATGCGCGGCATTTGGCACTAACATTGGAGAAGCTTCGGGAGTATCGTATGTATGCAAAGTTCAGCAAGTGCCAGTTTTGGGTGAAGGAGGTGGCCTTTCTAGGCCATATCATCAGTGGAGCTGGCCTAGCAGTAGATCCAGCTAAGATCCAGGCAGTGCGGGATTGGCCATCGTTGAAGACGGCCACCGACGTGAGGAGTTTCTTGGGACTTGCCGGCTACTACTGGAAGTTCGTGCAAGGGTTTTCCCAGATAGCCCTCCCGCTCACATCCCAGACAAAAAGGATGCTTCTTTTACATGGACGACGCAGTGTGAGGAAGCCTTCCAGGTGTAACATTCCTAGCTAGCCAGACCCGGTCCCCTAGCCCAGAACTAACGGCACCGACGGCCCAGGCCCATTCTGGGATGGCCTGACCAAGCCCATCCAGGTCACTGGCCCCTCCCTAGGACACTGTACCGCCGGTTCAGCCTGACCACAACTGGTCAACAACAAGCCTGCAGGTCGTACACCCCAACCCCTCTCTGGCCTATTTCTCGGCGCAGCGGGTTGTTGGAGGGGGGTCTCGAACCCACAACCTCCCTTGATAGGAAACCTTCAACAGTTCCTATCACCAACTGAGCTCCAAGGCCCTCAAATATGGCATGCAAGTTGCTACTGATTCAGGACCTGCTACATGGAGGTCTGCCAATAGCCGATCCATGATCAAAATGGATGGCATCGGGTCATCTTCTCCATGGAGCCAAGGGCCGTGATTGCCCCGACCTGTAGCCCTTGATCTTCAATTTCCCGGCCATCCGACCGCCTCCCTGGCCGGCCACCACCACCACCTCTGTTGAGGTGGTGGCCAACGATTGGCGGCGACACGGCCGCCGGAGGCGGTGTTTTCCGGCGAACTCGAGCTCCAAAAAAAGCTCCATTTTTTCCAAGTTTTGAGCATGGTGATCGGCCCAATTGAGCTCGATTCTTCGACATAAAGATCTAGGAAGCTAGCACAAGGGGAGAGGAGGAGAAACCAGACCTTAATGGAGGTTGGCGGCGGCAATTGCGGCGGGTGGCCATGGCGGTGATCTCCTCCGGTGAGCTTGCTCCCGATCTCATTTCTCCACCAAAAGTAATGATCTAACAGTCGATTTCAGCTCTCTTCATGCTTCTGAAGCTAATGAAAATGAGTAAATGGGGTGAGGAGGGCTGTATGAGGAGTTATCATAGGGGGAATTTTGGCCTCCAACATTGGAAGCTCATCCTTGGCTCCATGTGTCCCCCATCCCAGTAAATCAGCTGCTAAAGTTCTGGGAAATCAGTTGGAAGCTTGGGAAGAGAGGAGAAGAGCCACTTGGCTTGCATTCCCTCTTTTCCTCACTTTCTCTCTCCTAAAAATCGGGGATTTTACCCTCCTACCCCCATGCATGTCTCCACCATTCAAAATCAGAGGGCATGGGAGGTCTTTGTGCATGTGGGCTGCTGGATGGGCTGAGCTTGGGTCTTGACTCAATTTAATTGAGTTAGCCCACTTGATTTTCATGTTTTAGGCCATTTTTGACCTATGTTGACTATGGTTGACTTGGGGGTTTGACTTAGTCAACTGAGGGGTGGCTTGGTCTAATGTGTTGGTTTTGAACATAGTGACACCACCCAATGTGGTTTAGGTCATGGTGATGCCCTAATTGGGCCAATTTAGCCAATAAGTGTGATTTTGACCAAAATTGGGGAAAGTTTGACTTTGGTCAATTTGACCAATTTGATGATCACATGATGAGGCTTCTGAGTACTTGAGTTTCTCTTAGGGTTATGAGCCTATTTGCAAGCTCAGTTTGAGTTGGTGAGTTCAATTTGAGGTAATTTGGGCAAGGTTGACTTTTACATTTTTTGGGTGCTTATAGCAATTTTCCTAAGTTCGGGTTGACCTAGGGTCATACTATGAGCTCTACTCACAACTCCAACCCTACACCTGACCCAAGGGGTCTAGAAGGAAATGGGATGTTACAAATCCCAATAAACAAAAAAAAAATTGTCCCCGAAATTCAAGTTCGGGTCCACGGGGTTCCTTGCTCCTGAAAATGAAAAAGGTCTCAAGATGGTCTAAAATGATATCACAAGACTATCTTGTAATTGTTATATTATCTCATCATCAATACTTCAACATATCCATCCTTCATATTATATTCCAAGGTTCCACTTTGGGAAGTAAGTACGATGTCTTCTCAATAATTAATTCCAACAATATTTCCAGATCTTCCTACTGATATAAAAGAAAGGTCTATATACAAAATTCTATAACAACCCATCAACAATAATTCATTGTATGAATTCTTCCAATTATGCGTTCAAATTCTACTTCGTGAAGGAAGTATCAAAATGTGTAACCATAAATTCCATCAAAATTTTCAGAAGTTCATATTGTTATCAAAGTTCATGCACAAGTTTACATAGCTATTCTGTATCAATAATTCACGATCCGAGTTTCCTAAGTTATAACCTCAAACATTACATTGTGAAGGAAGTACCATATATATATATATATGGATATAAATTCCAGGAAAAATTACCTGAGGTGTATAATATTTTCACAAAGTTATGTCCAGATTTCTAGAATATTCCTAGTATCAATTATTCCAGGTATGAATATTCTAAGCTATAACTCCAAATATCCAGTCCACGCAGCTTTAAGCTCATTAGCTTACTTGAATGTGGGATGAAGCAAATCGGGATAATTGAATAATTAATTATTATCGCAAATCTATGATAAAAATTGGAAGTCATTTGGAAGCAATTTGACCAAGGTTCCATCATAGGAATCTAAGTTAGTTATATGTCGTGGTCTGCGGATAGTGAAAACTCATTATGATGATTAGGTCAATAAAATCACATAGGAAATCAGTGAGAATTGGATTATAACAATAGATGAGTATAGACCACTTAGAAGATGAAGAATCTTGAGAGTTGAGCACCATTGAAGAGAATGGTTGCTTAGAAATGGGAGAAACATAAATCATAAAAACACCTAAATCATAAAGAGTACTAAGAGGGTGGAACTTTAGGTTAGGATAGTCACCAACAATATTAATTGTCCTGTAAAGGGGTTGGGCATCATCCCATCACATACCCTAGTACCTTGCGAACCCTTCACCGGGTAGCCCTCGGGAAGTCCAGGATTCACCCTAAACTTCCAAGTATAACAATAACTAGACAATAGTAGTCTAATTAGGTGGTTAAATGACATGGTAGACCACATCCCAAGTTGGGGATGAGAGATTGTATATCAGGATGGGATGGTCCTGCGAGCTGGAGGCTCGGGTGATAGTTTTATTCAGGACGGGTTAGTCCTGCGAGCTGGAGGCTCAGGTGGTGACAAATTGCATGTGCATAAAAACTTTTAGTGGCGGGTCTTCGGTACGGGTCGGTCGTCACACCGACGGCAGTACGTTGACTTAGGCGGGTGTGAGGTTGAGGGGCCAGTAGGTTGTTTATACTGCGGTCTGGAGGACGATCCCCAACAGGGCGCACACCCGGCCTTTAAGACTGGTAGGTTCCAGCAAAGAGTACGCAAGACTCTAGAGTGCACCTAGGACGTGTACAGAGGCGTATGGGAGGTCTAGGCTTGGTAGCATGTATACCCGCCTAGGGGTGGAGACGCCCGCTCCACCGCTGCCGTAGCCACAACGGCGGTACCAGAGAGTTTAGCTAACTCTGAAAAGTGGGAACTAAAGGTCTGTGATCACAGAGTCGTGTGGGTGAGTTGCACTTGTATGAATCATATCATAGCATGCATAACATATCATACGTAAACCTAGAACATAATTGCAGACCCTTATCATATAAATTAGTATGGGCTCTTTTATATGATAAGTTACATTTCCGGAAACCTTAACTTATAAGTTTGTATGTGCATTCATATAAGTTAAGGTACTCATGTGATGGTAGTGTAGAATTATTTGTTTACTTGTTGTACTTGCGCGCACTGCTTTACCATTTACTTCTTTTACTGCTCCTTACTACTCTCTTACTTGTTTATACTGCTAGAGTAGTGCTTGCCTATATATACACTGCTAGCTTAGTTTTCCCTGTCACCTGCTTTTGTTTACTCCACTTTGTTGTCCTCCGCTTCTTCCTCCCGCTCGGTGCCTAAGAGTCGCGGGGGGAGGCGGGGACAAAATCGGCTTAGTCTTTATGACTAACGGTCGGTTGTGACCGTAGGAGTTTGAGGAGCTGGAGCAGCCGCACGACCAGTCAGGACATGATGGAAGGATCTGGAGAGCAGAAGTCGCGCAGTACTTCTACCACAAGACATGTGTTTGAAGATTTGAGAGTTTGTTTAGCTTCCGCATAGATGTAGAGTGATAGAGTGAGATTTTGTTCTACTTTGGATATGTACCGAGCATAAGCCCTTTTACTCTTTCATTTATTGTACTCATTGATGGACAGTTTACATTTGGATGTATATATACAGATGCGTGTGATTGTGGACTTGTTTACTTTTTTCTTCTTATTCTTGTTGGCCTAGTTGATCGTTCTTGCCGGCAGGATCGACGTCTTGCGGAAGCGGCTAACTCGTGTGTTAGCGTCACCGTAAGGCGGCGGTTCTGGGCATAAGATCCGGGAACACTCCTAGTGCAGGAGAGGGATCTTACAACTGGTATCAGAGAACAAATGATCCAACGAGAAAGAAGTCCACAAAAACTGGGACACCCCCGCTCGAGTTAGTTTGAGGACAAACTAGCAGCGGAAGCAGTGGTGTGCCCATGTGTACAAATCACACAAAATAGTCCATTAATCAATAAGTTAGGCCAACCCAGCTTTGACATCTTTCTAGTTTGACACACCAAGACGATTTTATAGCGTACACTAATCCAAACCGACCTCGGGTATAAACCGATTAAGGCATGATGACACCCAAAGTGACTAGGAGGAGAACCTTATGGGGAAATAGTTGCTTAAGGCTTAAAATTTGATGTCCCTAATTCTCCTACCAAGTGATATTATCACTTCTAACCCAAAGGATAGGACCGCCTTAAGAGATCCAGTGCACAAAAACCATTAGTGTATAGTAGGAGACTCGTAAACTTAATATCTAAACCAACAACTAGGTTGCACCAAAATGATCATCGTGACAAATATCGGAGGTCGGATAAGTATTCGAGTTCATAAAACGGCCCGTTTGTAGATTGCCCAAATATTAAGAAGGTGGTGGTAATTGGTAACTTTGGGGGCTAAAGTAGGTAGAATATCAATAGGTCTCAGATTGGAACTCCAAGTCTAGAGTTGTGCGCCCTAAGGATTGATTACGTGTCTGGGACGAATATATCATAAGGAAATCAAAGAAACCTAGCCCAAAATGTATGGTGGCATGGGCTGCGGCCCATGTGGGAGTCTGGGACGAATGGCAGTGCGGGTGCGCCAGGCTGTGGTCAGGGTCCTCACAGTAAAAGTGCACTTTTGTGTAACAGTCCTGGCTAGCCAGACCCGGGCCCCTAGCCCAGAACTGCCGGCACCGACGGCCCAGGCCCATTCTGGGATGGCCTGACCAAGCCCATCCAGGTCACTGGCCCCGCCCTAGGACACTGTACCGCCAGTTCAGCCTGACCACAACTGGTCAACAACAAGCCTGCAGGCCGTACACCCCAACCCCTCTCTGGCCTGTTTCTCGGCGCAGCTCAGTTGGTGATAGGAACTGTTGAAGGTTTCCTATCAAGGGAGGTTGTGGGTTCGAGACCCCCCTCCAACAACCCGCTGCGCCGAGAAACAGGCCAGAGAGGGGTTGGGGTGTACGGCCTGCAGGCTTGTTGTTGACCAGTTGTGGTCAGGCTGAACCGGCGGTACAGTGTCCTAGGGCGGGGCCAGTGACCTGGATGGGCTTGGTCAGGCCATCCCAGAATGGGCCTGGGCCGTCGGTGCCGGTAGTTCTAGGCTAGGGGCCTGGGTCTGGCTAGCCAGGACTGTTACACAAAAATTAGGAATCATGGTTATATAATTGCTGGAAAAATATGAAACATTGGAAATCTTGTTATCATGTCACATTTCACCTCTGGAAGGATATTTAACAAGTTTGAATTCACTAGCATGATACCTCCTTCACATTTTAGATTCAGATTATTAATTAATGAATTTTTATAGAGGTCAAAATTATATGAAACATGCTTGGATTCTGATCATTCCTTATTATATCCATTATGAATCTATGATAAAAATTGGAAGTCATTTGGAAGCAATTTGACCAAGGTTCCATCATAGGAATCTAAGTTAGTTATATGTCGTTGTCTGCGGATAGTGAAAACTCATTATGATGATTAGGTCAATAAAATCACATAGGAAATCAGTGAGAATTGGATTATAACAATAGATGAGTATAGACCACTTAGAAGATGAAGAATCTTGAGAGTTGAGCACCATTCAAGAGAATGGTTGCTTAGAAATGGGAGAAACATAAATCATAAAAACACCTAAATCATAAAGAGTAATAAGAGGGTGGAACTTTAGGTTAGGATAGTCACCAACAATATTAATTGTCCTGTAAAGGGGTTGGGCATCATCCCATCACATACCCTAGTACCTTGCGAACCCTTCACCGGGTAGCCCTCGGGAAGTCCAGGATTCACCCTAAACTTCCAAGTATAACAATAACTAGACAATAGTAGTCTAATTAGGTGGTTAAATGACATGGTAGACCACATCCCGAGTTGGGGATGAGAGATTGTATATCAGGACGGGATGGTCCTGCGAGCTGGAGTCTCGGGTGATAGTTTTATTCAGGACGGGTTAGTCCTGCGAGCTGGAGGCTCGGGTGGTGACAAATTGCATGTGCATAAAAACTTTTAGTAGCGGGTCTTTGGTACGGGTCGGTCGTCACACCGACGGCAGTACGTTGACTTAGGAGGGTGTGAGGTTGAGGGGACAGTAGGTTGTTTATACTGCGGTCTGGAGGACGATCCCCAACAGGGCGCACACCCGGCCTTTAAGACTGGTAGGTTCCAGCAAAGAGTACGCAAGACTCTAGAGTGCACCTAGGACGTGTACAGAGGCGTATGGGAGGTCTAGGCTTGGTAGCGTGTATACCCGCCTAGGGGTGGAGACGCCCGCTCCACCGCTGCCGTAGCCACAACGGCGGTACCAGAGAGTTTAGCCAACTCCGAAAAGTGGGAACTAAAGGTCTGTGATCACAGAGTCGTGTGGGTGAGTTGCACTTGTATGAATCATATCATAGCATGCATAACATATCATACGTAAACCTAGAACATAATTGCAGACCCTTATCATATAAATTAGTATGGGCTCTTTTATATGATAAGTTACATTTCCAGAAACCTTAACTTATAAGTTTGTATGGGCATTCATATAAGTTAAGGTACTCATGTGATGGTAGTGTAGAATTATTTGTTTACTTGTTGTACTTGCGCGCACTGCTTTACCATTTACTTCTTTTACTGCTCCTTACTACTCCCTTACTTATTTATACTGCTAGAGTAGTGCTTGCCTATATATACACTGCTAGCTTAGTTTTCCCTATCACCTGCTTTTGTTTACTCCACTTTGTTGTCCTCGGCTTCTTCCTCCCGCTCGGTGCCTAGGAGTCGCGGGGGGAGGCGGGGACAAAATCGGCTTAGTCTTTATGACTAACGGTCGGTTGTGACCGTAGGAGTTTGAGGAGCTGGAGCAGCCGCACGACCAGTCAGGACATGATGGAAGGATCTGGAGAGCAGAAGTCGCGCAGTACTTCTACCACAAGACAGGTGTTTGAAGATTTGAGAGTTTGTTTAACTTCCGCATAGATGTAGAGTGAGAGAGTGAGATTTTGTTCTACTTTGGATATGTACCTGGCATAAGCCCTTTACTCTTTCATTTATTGTACTCATTGATGGACAGTTTACATTTGGATGTATATACACAGATGCGTGTGATTGTGGACTTGTTTACTTTTTTCTTCTTATTCTTGTTGGCCTAGTTGATCGTTCTTGCCGGCAGGATCGACGTCTTGCGGAAGCGGCTAACTCGTGTGTTAGCGTCACCGTAAGGCGGCGGTTCTGGGCATAAGATCCGGGAACACTCCTGGTGCAGGAGAGGGATCTTACACCAGGAGCTGAAGGGTCGACTTACTACGGCCCCCATCCTTGCCCTTGCATCGGGGAGGGCAGGATTTCAGGTGTACACGAATGCGTCATACCAGGGGATGGGTGTCATTTTGATGCAGAACGGGCACGTGATAGCATACGATTCCCTCCAGTTAAAGAATCATGAGCGGAATTACCCGGTTCATGACTTGGAGATGGGATCAGTGGAATTTGATCTCAAGATCTGGCGACACTACCTCTACGGTGTCCACTGCGACATATTCTAAGATTACAAGAATCTGAAGTACGTAGATACGCAGAAGGAGCTGAACATCCGGCAAAGACGATGGGTGGAGTTTTTATCAGATTATCAGTACACGATGTGTTGGGAATATTGCCATCAATATTACCTTGATTTGAAGAGGCATCACTCTCAATGCTAAGGACATATTGTATTTGATAAAGCTATACTTGTGTAGTATATACATGTACAGGTGACTCAAAAGAAAGGGCCAAACATGCCCTTAGATGCGGAGAAATCATCTACAAGGAGATGAAGATTTGTCTCAGCAGAACCGCTGAGACAAAGGGTCAAAACCGCTGAGACGAGGAGCCGTCTCAGCGGATCCGCTGAGAAGAAGGTGTCTCAGTTGATAAGTTCATTAAACACTGAGAATCGGCGTGTTCATCGAAAGCAGAATGTCGTTCGTCGAACGAAGGGCTAACTTCGTCGACCGCTGAGACGAGACCAAAGAAGGAGCCGCTGAGAAGACACAAAAGGCGTGTTCGTCGAACGCAGAGTGTCGTTCGTAGAACGCAGAACACTGTTTGTCGACCGCTGAGACGAGACCAAAGAAGGAGCCGCTGAGAAGAACACTGTTCGTCGAACGCAGAGTGTCGTTCGTCGAACGCAGAGACAAGGCAAGTTCGTCGAATGCAGAGTTTGGCAAGTTCGTCGAACGTGGAGTTTGGCAAGTTCATCGAACACATAGTTTGGGAAGATCGTCGAATGCAGAGTTTGGCAAGATCGTCGAACGCAGGATACAGTGGGTTCGTCGAACGCAGAGTGTAGCGCGTTCGTCGAGCACAGACCTTCTCTACGGATAAGTAGGGCGGCGGGACCTGCGGCAAGGATAAGTTGCAAAAATACAGGGGACCACTGATCTCTCCCATACTTCTTGGGAGATCAAATTAGAGTCATTGAAGATAAAAGAAGTATAAAAGAAAGTGTTATGGCTTTTTCAAAGCCCCGACTAGTTGCGTGCAAAATCTACTTTCGCCATTGACGGCTGCTGCTCTCGACTTTCTTCCTGCTCACTGAAAGAGAAGAAGAAACAGAGAGAAGAAGATAGCTCCTCCACCAGAAGGGGCAAGGTGATCTTCTATCACTCTATTGAGGAGGAAGATCAAGTTGTGGCTGTAATCAACATCTTCAGCTACAGGAAGCACAGACTGTGCAGGGTCTACAGGAGAGTACCTCTGCTGTAGAATATTTCTACACCATTCTTCTGTAGGGCATTTTGCCTGAGTTGTAAGACCTTTTGGTCTGAGTTTGTACGAACCTGAGGGTTCTGAGTTATAGGGTTGAAGGCCTGAGTGTAGGATCAGGAGCTGGTTTGAGTTGTAGGGCTTTATTGCCTGAGCAGTAGGAAGAGGAATTCTCTGAGTTGTAGGACCTGCTGAGGTCTGAGCTGTAGGATCAGGAGATGATCTGAGGTAGGGTTGTTTAGCCTGAGGTAGGACCTGGTGTGGTCTGAGTTGTAGGACCTGCTGAGGTCTGAGCTGTAGGATCAAGAGCTGATCTGAGTTGTAGGGCTACTGAGCCTGAGGTAGGGTTTGGGAAAACCTGAGAGATCCTGAGGGATCTGAGTTGTAAGCTCTTTGAGCCGAGTTTGGAGGAGTTGGCCTTGTCTAACACATTGTTAGAAAGGTGAAGGGGGAAAGAGGACTACTCAAGACACCCTGTCTTGAGGAACCTCTATACATGCATGTGTGTTTTCTGTGTTGCTTGATTTTCTGCTTAGAATAGTTCTAACAGTCCATAATAATCAAGTAAAATCCAAAAGACCTATTCACCCCCCCCCCCCTCCTCTAAGTGATTTAGACTACAAACCTTATATTCTTTCAAGTGGTATCAAAGCTAGGTTGGTCAAAAAGGACTTAACATTCTGACCATTTCCTAAAAGGTTTAGTCAAATCAAATCTCAATGGCCTCCTCTGGATTGCAGAAGGAAATGAGGTCCATGAAGTTGCCCATATGCAACAAAGAGAATTTTGGCATATGGAAGCAAAGGATCAGGTTGTTTATGGAAGCATCTGATCCAAGGATCTTCATTACAGTTGAAGAAGGACCTTTCACTTTTCACACTGCATCCACTATAGATCCAACAAGAAGAGTGGTCAAACTATTCAAAGATTTGACCAAGGATTAACTTAAGTTGTTCACCATGGACAAAAGGGCCCAGAACATCTTTGTCAATGCTATTGATGATTCCACCTTTCAAAACTTGGTACACTGCACTTCTGCCAAGGAAATATGGGATACTTTGATAGTATATATGGAAGGGACAGCTGAAGTTAGGGATGACAAGAAGTCACTCCTAAATCAAGAGTATGAAGCCTTCAGGCAGCAGAGCCAGGAAAGCATATCCATGTGCTATGAGAGGTTCTTCAGAACAGTTAATGAGATGAGAACCTATGAGAGGGCATTCACCAATTTTGAGCTGAATGATAAGTTCTTTAGATCTCTCACAAGAGACTGGGACACAAAGATATATGCCATCAGGGAAGTGGCCAAGCTAGGTGAGACCCCAACTCACACACTGTTTGGGAAGCTGCTCTCCTATGAGATGCAGTTGTCTGCAAGGAAGGAAGAGGACACCTCTTCAAGGGCTCAAGCAAGGGAGAAATTTGTTGCTCTCAAAGCTGACAGCTCCAAGAAAAGCAAATGCAGGATGGTGTCTCCTCCTAGGAGAAGTGCTGAACCTGAAGTCAGCACCTCAGGATGCTCTTCCTCTGATGAGGAGTTTGCTGCCTTCACAAGGCAGTTCAAGAAGATGATGAAGAGGAAGCAGTGGAAGAACATGCCATGGCTGTAGCAAATCAGAAAGACATCACCCAAAGGGTGACAGGTATGACTCTAAACTTAGTAAACATTCTTCTAACAATATAATCTGTTATAGCTGTAGCAAGCCTGGACATATCATGGCTGACTGTCCAGTTAAAAAAAAGGATAGTGGTGAAAAGAAGCATCATCACCACAGGGATAGGAAGGGAGAAAAATCCCTCCTAGCAAAGAAAGAAAGGAGCTGGAGTGAATCTGATCCTTCAACATCAGATTCAAAGAATGAAGAAGAAGCCTACATTGGGCTATTTGCAACAGAAGAAGATGAAGCTTATCCAGCTACTATAGTTGGAATCAGGGCCCCTCTTTCACACTCAGATAGTGATGAAGAGGAGGATGAAGAAGACATTGTTCAGCTAGGCATTATGGCATTCATTGATGAGGAAGGGAGTAAGAATGCTTCTGACAATGTTCAGGTACTATCTCATTCCACTTTAATTTCTGATTATGAGACTAGACCAGAATCTGTTGCACCTTCATCAATTGATGGAAGGGGCATGGAAGCTGAGGAAGAACTCAATCAATTGATTGACAAATATGGTGTTCTTTTGGAGGCTCTTAAGAAGAGCAAGAAGCTTGCCAAGAGGCAAGCCCAGGAAATTGTTTCCCTCAAAATGACTAAGGATGTCAACACTGAACCTACCACCCTGGTGGCTCAGATGATTAGACAAATTAGTCATTTACAGGGGATAACTGTAGTGCAATTAAGCAATATTTCCCTGAAGAACAAGGTCA
This sequence comes from Dactylorhiza incarnata, assembly GCA_033032865.1. Taxonomy (NCBI): domain Eukaryota; kingdom Viridiplantae; phylum Streptophyta; class Magnoliopsida; order Asparagales; family Orchidaceae; genus Dactylorhiza; species Dactylorhiza incarnata. Next base: position 4,434,235 of record JAWHQI010000067.1, read on the forward strand.
TCAAGGACCTTGAAGAAAAGCTTGAGAAGGAGAAGAGCCTGGTGGCTTAATTCTCCAAGCCCAGATCTGTGCTTCCTATCATTGACACCTTCTTCTCTCAAACCAATAGGAGAGGACTAGGATTCAAGAAAATGGAAGTAGGAGAAGGGAGTGGAGAGAAGAGCAAGGGGAAGGCTAAGCCACAACCCACCTTTCAAAAGGTATTACTTCCTTCCAAAAGGTATGACCATGAAATCATTTATGGTCACTGGAAGAATGGGAGGTCCTATAGGAAGGAAAAATACTCCTTCCCATAGTGGAAGAAAGGGAATGGGATTGAGTGTCATGAAGGCTCCTCATGAGGAAATTCAAATGGCCCAACATGGACCATTTGTATTTGGTACTTCAGCCACTTCATTGAAGAATGAGAAGGCAAGCCCTTCTAAGGTTGAATCAGTCAAGAACATGACTGCTGCCAAATCTGTAAACATGTATGATTGCTCAGTGTCAGATGCCATCAAATCTTATATGGCTGCCAAGTCATTGCAAGTTGATGCCATCAGGACAAAGAGCATCAAGACAACACACAGAATGACATTCGGTCAAATCATTGTTGAGAGGAACAGGAAGAATGCTGATGTATCTATTCCTGAACATGTGGAATGTGCTGCACAATCCTCAAGAAGTGTTCAAAAGAGATTATACAACATTCATGAATGTTGGTGTTGTGGTAAAGTGGGACACTTTGCCATAGATTGTTGGTACAACCCTAATGTACCTAATGCAAAGAAGAGTCTTCCTGCCAAGGGTGCAGCTAGAGTAAGGCTTTTTGATTATGCTAACAAGAACCTAGGACCCAAGTCATTTTGGGCTCCTAAGGAACATTAAACTCTGTTTTGCAGGATAGTTCAAGTACCAGCCTCATCATCATTTGGTACTTGAACAGTGTGTGTTTGTGGCACATGAAAGGAAGGAGGGTGATATCATAAATTTGATATCAGATAGAGGAATAAATCCTCAAGGTAAGTATTTCTCCTCCCTATTGTGAATTTATCATCAAATGCTATCTATAATAGTGTTAAAGTAGGATGATAGAATTAACCAGTAATATGCGTTAGCTAAGCTTCAAATTACGCTTAAAAAGCTGGGTTAAGTCTGGGTTCGACGAATGTCGAGCTTAAGTTCGATGAACTTAGTTTCAAAACATTAGCTATGTTCGACGTATTCAGCCCTAGGTTGAAACTTTAGATGAACCGTCTCAGCTGAACCGCTGAGTCGATTAGGTTAACACTCTGGCCTACTATATAAACTCTCGACGGCATTAAATGACTCTTCACATTCTCACGCACCATTCCAGCCGTCGTGACGAAACCTCTACTCTTCCGTCCCAGCATTTTCGTTTTTCTCATTCGACTAGATGGCGCCCAAGATTGCGAAGGAATTGCTAGAGGGTTGTGAGTTGGTGAGGGATGGGTTTCTCCATACCTCACCAGATATTTTGAGTGTTATATCCTTAATTTCTGATGTCGGACTAGACTTCTTGCTGTCTGAACCCTGTCAGATATTCAAGCAAGAAGTGCTAGAGTTCTTTGCAAATGCCAAGCAGTCGTCTTCTAAGGATGGCTTAACATCTAAGGTTGGAGAGATAAGGGTGAAATTGTCCCCTAAGAGACTGGAAAAAGTACTGCACCTTCCTAGAGTGGAAGAAGAGGAGATATCTGCAGGAGACAAGGAGCAAGCCTTGAAGTGGTGTGAATACAGTGTCTCCCAGACTTCATCACTGAAGAAGAAATTCATCAACCAAAAAGGGAAGTTGTTGTGTGACATTGTGGGAAAGGCACTTCTGTGCAAGCCAGGCTCACATGACACAATCTCTCAACCCATGTTTGAGCTGATTGTAAGGATCATCTTAAAGAAAAGGACATGCTGGGGAAATGTCTTGTTCCAAAGGATTAAGCAATGCATGCAGGCTCCAAACTTTGGAAGGATCTTATCTCTCTTCCTGCTGAATGCATATCCTGACCATTTCTCCTCTTTCAAAGGTGTAAGCATTCACTACTTGAAGAGAATAGATATCAAGACATTGGACAGGTCTACAAGGGTTCTCCCCATGAGCCAACCTTCTATGGTGGCTGAGATAAAGGAGAAGAAGAGAGCTAAGAAGAATGAAGGAGAATGAAGGAGAAGGTGTTGGAACCTCCAAAAAGGATGATGAACCTCCAATGGACAAGGTTGATGTGGAAGGAGAAGATGTCCCCAGGACAAGTGAGGATGAGGAGCCCCAAGGAAGAGTTGAACCTAATACTGAGCCAACTCAGATGAATACTAATCCAGCTGTTCCTCAAGCTGAAGATGAACTTCCCAATTCACCTATCCATGGTAAATTAGGATTTCAGTTAGGCTTCTCCTCTCTATCAATAGTATAGTCTAGGTGTTTAACTCATCAATCATTTTTCAGGTGTCCCTAGACAAAATTCTCCACCTATGGATGCCCCAAGTGAGGGGGAGCTCAGCCCAGCCTATGAAGGAGGAGGTGGGTATGCTAGTGGGGGGAACATCAACAGGAACCACCCCCCCCCCCCCCCCCCAAATCTACAAAGTACACCTAATGCCCCATCTGAGGGGGAGCAGATCCCTGATGATGGAAGGGCTAAAGCTCAGAGTGGAGCTGAAGAGGTGGTTGAAAAAGAATTGGCCCAGGAAAGGCCAGTTGTTGTTCTGGACACATCTGACCTGCTAAACTCAATACAAACCATGATTGAGGGTTAGATGTTGTCAGTAAAAGAACTTGTTGTTGAAAGGATACAAGGTGCTACTGCTCAAGTTAGGGATGAGCTGAATGCTACAAGAGCAGGTTTATCTCAAGAAATCCAAGCCAGTGAGCAAAGGTTGGAGGTAAGGGTGGCTGCTGTGAGGAAATGAGCTGAATACTCAAATCCAGAATGTCACTGGTGACTCTTCTCTTATCCTCCAGCAAATGACCAGATGGTTTGAGATGTCCAAAAACACTATTGCTACCCAGCACACAGTTCTGAAGAACATTGCAAACCATTAAGGGGATTCCACAAAAGATATTACAAATGTAAAGAATCATCTTTACAGGAATCAAAATGTCTAGGAGAATGCAGTGGCCAGAATGGCACAAGTGGTCAACACATCAAGCAGCCAAGTCAAGTCCCACATTGACAAGGCAAAGGAAAACATTTTGGATGATATGGACAGCACTTTCCAAACTCTCTCTCAATCCATAATGGATCAACACTCTGAAATAGAGAAAAAGATAATGGAAAAAGGCAAAGAATGAGAGGAGAAGGTTACCAAGCTAAATGTTAAGCTGAAAGGAGCTCACATAAAGCTATATAACAACATGGAGACTGCCCACCAGCTGATACTCTCCAATTAGGCAGCAGCCAACAAGTAAGTGGTGGAAGTGGTCAACAAAGTTTCCAATGCAATTCAAGAAAATATCCTAACCATGGTCAAAAAGGTTAATGATAATCAGTGGGACTCAAGCTTAAAGGTATTGCAAGGAACAAGGATTGCTTTGAATCTTCCAATATTGAATCCAAGCAGAAATGAAGACTTTGACTTCCAAAGTCAATCAGATCTGATTCAAGATGAGAGGGAAGCAAAGAGGAGAAGGGAAGAGGGCATTCAAACTGCTGAAGAATATATGGCCCAGAAAAGAATGGAAAGATTAGAGGATCCACTCCATGAAGATGACAATCTGGAGTTGGACACAATTATTGTCAATACCTGGGTGAGCCATGGCAATCAACTGAAGAACATTGACCATGTCTATTCATCTGTTGAATGGATCAAGCACCTTGAGAGGGAATCTTTAAGGGAAAGGATTCTCAAAGAAAACATGGTAAGAAGGGAAACTCCTTTAAGGATTCCCACAAGATATTTTCCCAAGCCACTTATGTACTTCAAAGTAAAAGAGAAGATCCAGGCTGCTGCTGAAGCTAGGAAGAGAAAGTCTGAAGATGGAGAAAGCTCTTCCCAGGGACCATCTAAGAAGAACCTGCCCTGAGATGCTCTTTAAATTATTCAATGTACAATCATAAGTTGAATTGTTTGAAATGTCTGTACTGAACTTTTAAATTGAAACGATATTTCAGATTCTAAAAATCATATTGTGTTTGTTACTATTGGTATATGTACTATGTATTTTTTACCTTTAGTATTCAGGTGCTAGAATGGGTTGCTCAAATTGAACAAGATCAGCTATTACAGAAAATAGCTCTCTAATTGAGGGGGAGCAAATTCCCTGCTCAGGTTGAGGGGGAGATGGCAAATGCTAATAGTGTATAGGTTGACCTATAAGTTGATCCAAAGGGATCTATAGATGTTGCCTCCCAATCCATAGAAGGTTAAATAGTTGAAGAAACCAGAAAGGGGGAGATAGGGCCAATGCTTAGGATAAGTCAATGCTAGATAGGGCAAATGCCTAGGATGTTAGGACCCATGCTACAGATCATTTTTGTGATATGTTTTTGCTGTTAATGTACCTTAGCATTGGGGATGTTCTGCCTTCTTCAAATAGGGGGAGATTGTTGGGAATATTGCCCTCAATATTACCTTGATTTGAAGAGGCATCACTCTCAATGCTAAGGACATATTGTATTTGATAGAGCTATACTTGTGTAGTATATACAGGTACAGGTGACTCGAAAGAAAAGGCCAAACATGCCCTTAGATGTGGAAAAATCATCTACAAGGAGATGAAGATTTGTCTCAGCAGAACCGCTGAGACGAAGGGTCAAATTTGCTGAGACGAGGAGTCGTCTCAGCGGATCCGCTGAGAAGAAGGTGTCTCAATTGATAAGTTCATTAAACGCTGAGAATCGGCGTGTTCATCGAACGCAGAATGTCGTTCGTCGAACGAAGGGCTAAGTTCGTCGGCCGCTGAGACGAGACCAAAGAAGGAGCCGCTGAGAAGACACAAAAGGCGTGCTCGTCGAACGTAGAGTGTCGTTCGTCGAACGCAGAACACTGTTCGTCGACCACTGAGACGAAACCAAAGAAGGAGCCACTGAGAAGAACACTGTTCGTCGAACGCAGAGTGTCGTTCGTCGAACGCAGAGACAAGGCAAGTTCGTCGAACGCAGAGTTTGGCAAGTTCGTCGAACGCAGAGTTTGGCTAGATCGTCGAACGCAGGATACAGCGGGTTCGTCGAACGCAGAGTGTAGCGCGTTCGTCGAGCGCAGACCTTCTCTACGGATAAGTAGGGAGGCGGGACCTGCGGCTAGGGCAAGTTGCAGAAAAGCTACAGAGGACCACCGATCTCTCCCATACTTCTTGGGAGATCAAATTAGAGTCGTTGAAGATAAAAGAAGTATAAAACAAAGTGTTAGGGCTTTTTCAAAGCCCCGGTCAGTTGCGTGCAAAATCTACTTTCGCCATTGACGGCTGCTGCTCTCGACTTTCTTCCTGCTCACTGAAAGAGAAGAAGAAACAGAGAGAAGAAGATAGCTCCTCCACCAGAAGGGGCAAGGTGATCTTCCATCACTCTATTGAAGAGGAGGATCAAGTTGTGGCTGTAATCAACATATTCAGCTACAGGAAGCACAGACTGTGCAGGATCTACAGGAGAGTACCTCTGCTGTAGAATATTTCTAAACCATTCTTCTGTAGGGCATTTTGCCTGAGTTGTAAGACCTTTTTGTCTGAGTTTGTAGGAACTTGAGGGTTCTTAGTTGTAGGGCTGAAGGCCTGAGTGTAGGATCAGGAGCTGATCTAAGTTGTAGGGCTTCATTGCCCGAGCTATAGGAGGAGGAATTCTCTGAGTTGTAGGACCTGCCACTACTAGAAAAATGACTTTTAGACACACTTTTTTTTGCCACGGATCAAAAATCGTGGCTAATAGTTAAGTATTAGTCACGGCCCCTAATTCGTGGCTAATAATCAAGCATTAGCCACCGATGCCTAATTCGTGGCAAAAAAAAATTATTAGCCATGGTTTATCGAATTCGTGGCTAAAAAATACTATTAGCCACGGTTTCCTAATTTGTGGCTAATATTTTTGCCATAATTCTTAATTCGTGGTAAATACAGAAGTATTAGCGACGTTTTTTTTGCCGTGGTAAAAAATTAGCATGAAATAATTGACTAAAATTTTGTTTTTTTATTTATATTACCCAAAAAGGTGTGATCAAGCAAACTACCTCAGAGAATTGTTGTTCGGATGCGGTCTGCGAATAACGTATTTATCCACAATGGTGAAATCAAGCAACCGGTCTCGAAATTCACCTCAGTCAATTTTGTTAGACTCGTGAAACCTATACGAGTTCAACAAAGCTGTCCGCGCTCAATTCAGATGAGAATCAACGAATTTATGAAGTGGATGTGAGATAAAATAATGTTAATTACCCAAAAGGTGTGATCAGGCAAACTACCTTGGAATTTACCCCAGTCAGTTTCATTGGACTCGTAATAATAATACGAGTCCAACGATGTCATCATTTTGAAATTTCGACGTCGTTCGACGAGTTTTTAATGTTACGTAAAATTTGTCCATGAACGCTCTAGAGAGCATAAAATGAGCAAACAATCTCGGAATTGATCTCGGATCGTTCCGATGGATGTGTATCGACGAGACGGTCGTAACGAGTCCCTCCAGGACAAATTCCGGGCCCTATAGAACGATATATAAGTGTTTGAATGCATTATTAATAATAAAAATATTAATATTCATAACATTATATATTATATATATTATATATATATATATTAAATTAGGTTAGATAATTTAATATCTCCCAGGCGCAAGACACACCCGACCCCTCCCTGCTGCGACATGGCGGCGGAAACGAGAGACCCCCCTCTTCGATCCCTCTCATCTCTGGCGAAGCCCTGCCCACTCTCTACAGCCGACCACCTTTAGCTCCGGCGAGAGCTCCGGCAAGCTTCAAGCTCTTTCTCTCTCTCTCTCTCTCTCTCTTTCTCTCTCTCTCTCTCTCTCTCTCTCTCTCTCTCTCTCTCTCTCTACAACATCCATGGTCGAAGCTCTCCTCCTCCATTTCCTATGAGATCCCTGCCGAGCCCTCCTCCTCTGGCGCCTTCTCTCACTCACATATCCACTCTTCCTCCCTCTCTCTCTTCCCCTCTCTCTCTCTCTCTACATCCATCTCATGGCCGAAAACTTCCATCTCCTCCGAGCAGCTCTCCCCTCTACGGCGAGCTGCTGTGCTGGCCAGCCCTTCAAAAAAAAACTGTCGCCCCCTCATTTCAGCATTTTGGCGAGATTCCGGCGGACTCCACTGGAGAACTCAAGATCTGAAGGGTTCTCCTCTTCTTCTCCATCTCCGGCGAGATTTACTCAGGCCAACACCACCTCCAGCTTTGGTCGTCTGTCTCCATCGCCGAGCTTCCATCTCCTAGCAGCCCTAGTGATGTAGCACATTCCTACGAGCCTACACGGGTGACGTCTAGGATAATCTCGACGCAATACACTCTCTCGATTCCGCACAATAACTAAACGCAGCAGCACAATTATTCTATTTATTTCTCGCGCTAACGTGCGGATAGCCAACCCGCTAGAGATCGTATCACGGCTATAGGCCAAGATCCGATCAAGCTAAAAGGACGAATATTTGCGTCCGTACGAGCGTTGTTGTACCAAAGAAAGATCCACCAAAACAAATCCCGATTCGCAAACGGTTGATCTTTCCCCAACAAGAAAATAACAAGGTTCGCCAATCCTTTCGATAGTATCCGGAAAATCAAACGAAAAATACAAATCTACCAAAGAAAACACTGCGAGAAATTTTACTTGCTTCGAGAAATCACGCTAAAATCGTCCACCACAAAAACGATCTAAGGAAGGAGATCTCTTGAGTAGAATTTCGTTACCCCTCTCGGAATCGTAGATCCGAGATATTGGATTCACTAGGAAATGATCGCTCTCCTTTGGAACACGGAAGGGGCTCCAAATGATGTAGGAAACTCGTTCGTCTTCCTCGCTTTTGCACCGAAGAGATTCACCAAACCGTAGGCTCTTGCACTTGATGTCTTCTCCTCCAAGAGTGGTCGGCTAGAGGGGATTCGTTGAAGAAGATTTCGTGGGGAGGATAGGTATGAGGAGGGAGAAGAGGAAACGAAAAAGAGAGTTGGAGAGAGAGGGAGAGAGGGAGAGAGAGGGGGCCGAAACTTGGAGAAGACCCAAGGGGGGTGGCGGCAAGATGAGAGGGAGAGGAGAGGAGAAGAGATTAGGTTTAGGCAAATTTTCAAGCAAAATAATAATCTAGATTTTAATTAAAGTCTTAGCCTTATATAGGCCTTACAACACAAGTGCTAATAGCACACCAAACATAGTGATAAATGCACACCAATAGTTCAAAATAAAATAATAAAATGCAAGCCATAATTAACTTAAGTCATAACTTAGCAAACATAAAAATAATAATTAATTCTTGCGGCGTGGATGAAGATTGTAGCCGTGGCCGCCACGGCGCCGCATGTCTTTAGCCAGTGGGCCGTCATCATCATCTTCCGTCGCAACTCCATGATCAACCAGTGCGCCATGTCCGTCATCTTCGTCTTCAAGTTGGCCGTCATGGTGGCTGTCGCCATCAATCCTCCCCCGCTCGAAAGAACTCATCACCGATGAGTGGGCTGGAACATAACGACGAAAGAGATCCGCATCAAGTAGCTTCACCTCCGACGCGGAGAGCCAAGAGTCGTCCGATGCAGGACGGCCATTCCATCGAATCAAGAACCTGTGAACATCACCGTCGGGAGTTGGAAACACAGCATCCTGCAAAATCCTGTCAGGCAAGAAAACGGTCCGGGAAAACCTCGGAAACATCATCAACAGGTGGCTTACCTCCCGTAGAGTCCGTAGGAGAGGGCGATCCAGAAACAATCTCACTACCCACCCCATTAGAAGTTGTAGTGGAAATATTAAACGGAGAGGCAGAAAGTTCAGGTGGTGGAGCGACATAAAGCGTTAAATCCGAAACGTTAAAAACAGGGGAGATTCCCCACTCAGCGGGTAACTGTAATAAATATGCGTTTTCGCCCAACTTCTTTAACACTCGAAAAGGACCGGCTCTCCTATTTGCTAATTTCTTTATAGTGCCCGAAGGCATCCGTTCAGGGGTTAGACGAACCATTACCAAATCACCAATATTCAAGTGGACCGCTCGCCAATTTTCGTTAGCATTCGATTGATAAATAGCATATTGTTTAGCTAGCGTCTCGCTAATTTGCTTATGGAGATTGTGAACGTGCGAGGCAAAATCCTGGGCAAAATGACTAGTTTTAAAAGATGGGGGTAGCGGCACTAAATCAAGAGGCACGGGTGCCTTATAACCATGTACAATCTCATTCGGAGACAAACCGGTGGACCTATTCCTTGAATTATTGTAAGCTATTTGAGCATGAGGAAGAATAAGGTCCCACGTACCTTTATGATTGCCTACTAAACAACGAAGTAATCCACCCAAACTTCGATTGACCACTTCCGTTTGCCCATCCGTTTGGGGATGATAGGCCGACGAAAACATAAGTTTTGTACCCATTAGCTTCCAAAGCGTCGTCCAGAAGTAACTAGTGAATTTGACGTCCCTATCAGACACTATCGTTTTGGGAACGCCCCGATGCGCCACGACCTCTTTGAAATACAACTTAGCAACATGGGATGCATCGTTGGTATTGTGACTAGCGATAAAATATGCCATTTTAGAAAATCTATCGACGACGACAAGGATGGAATCATGTCGCCGAAATGTCATAGGTAGGCCCAAAATAAAGTCCATACTAACGTCCTCCCAAGGAACAGACAGAATAGGAAGAGGTGTATAAAGACCCGCGTTGGTCTTGTTTCCTTTTGCTAATTGACACACACGGCAACTCCCAACGATCTTATTAACCATTGGCTTAAGCCCCGGCCAAAAGAATTTATCTTCCACTAGTGTTATCGTTTTATCCCGGCCGAAATGTCCCCCTAGCCCTCCACTATGTAGCTCCCATACAATGAAATGGCGTAGTGAAGAGCGGGGAATACACAATTGCGTATGCCTAAATAAATAACCGTCACGAATGTAGTATGCCGAAATAGTAGAGGGAGCCTGTTCCTGAGCGGATAAATAAATATCCTTAAAATCCGGGCATAGGACGTACTCGTCTTTAATGCGTTCAAATCCTATTACCGTCACCTCCATTTTAGATAATAATAGAGTGACACGACTAAGGGCGTTCGCCACTCGATTTAACGTACCCTTAAGGTGCTTAATAATGAATGTGTACTCCTGAAGATAGGAGACCCATTTGGCGTGCCGAGGGCTGATTTTATTAAGAGAGTTTACAAATTTTAGCGCTTCATGATCCGAGAGGATTACAAATTCTTTCGATATAAGGTAGTGTCGCCAATGTTGGAGACAACGTATTACGGCATAAAACTCACGATCATAATTGGAATAATTTAATTTTGGGCCCGCAAGTTTCTCGCTAAAGTACCCAACCGGATGTCCCTCTTGGCTTAACACTCCTCCAATTCCTATCCCCGAAGCGTCGCATGATAGTTCAAACACTTTATTAAAATCCGGCAACCGTAGTAGGGGGGCTTCAGACATCCGATCCTTAATCATTTGGAACGCGCTAGTGGCCGATTTGGTCCATTTAAAATCACCCTTCTTCATACATTCAGTTATTGGTGCCATGATACTACTAAAATGGCGAATGAATCGTCGATAAAACGTGGCCAATCCATGAAAACTCCTAACCTCCCTAATATTTTGTGGTTCCGGACATTCTTTAATCACTTGGACCTTCTTAGGGTCAACATGTATACCCTCGGCACTCACTATGTATCCTAAAAATTCCACGGAAGTCACACCGAACGCGCACTTCTTAAAATTAATGAATAAGTTCTCTTGGCGCAATGTAGTAAGGATTGTTCGCAAATGAGTTTCATGATCGATCGGCGAAATACTAAACACCAAAATATCATCGAAATACACCATGACGGCCAACTTGAAGATGAAGATGACGGACATGGCGCACTGGTTGATCATGGAGTTGCGACGGAAGATGATGATGACGGCCCACCGGCTAAAGACATGCGACGTCGTGGCGGCCACGGCTACAATCTTCATCCACGCCGCAAGAATTAATTATTATTTTTATGTTTGCTAAGTTATGACTTAAGTTAATTATGGCTTACATTTTATTATTTTATTTTGAACTATTGGTGTGCATTTAGCACTATGTTTTGTGTGCTATTAGCACTTGTGTTGTAAGGCCTATATAAGGCTAAGACTTTAATTAAAATCTAGATTATTATTTTGCTTGAAAATTTGCCTAAACCTAATCTCTTCTCCTCTCTTCTCCCTCTCATCTTGCCGCCGCCCCCCTTGGGTCTTCTCCAAATTTCGGCCCCCCTCTCTCTCCCTCTCTCTCTCTCTCTCTCTCTCTCTCTCTCTCTCTCTCTCTCTCTCTCTCTCTCTCTCTCTCTCTCTCTCTCTCTCTCCAACTCTCTTTTCTGTTTCCTCTTCTCCCTCCTCATAGCTATCCTCCCCACGAAATCTTCTTCAACGAATCCCCTCTAGCCGACCACTCTTGGAGGAGAAGACATCAAGTGCAAGAGCCTACGGTTTGGTGAATCTCTCCGGTGCAAAAGCGAGGAAGACGAACGAGTTTCCTACATCATTTGGAGCCCCTTCCGTGTTCCAAAGGAGAGCGATCATTTCCTAGTGGATCCAATATCTCGGATCTACGATTCCGAGAGGGGTAACGAAATTCTACTCAAGAGATCTCCTTTCTTAGATTGTTTTTGTGGTGGACGATTTTAGCGTGATTTCTCGAAGCAAGTAAAATTTCTCGCGGTGTTTTCTTTGGTAGATTTGTATTTTTCATTTGATTTTCTGGATACTATCGAAAGGATTGGCGAACCTTGTTATTTTCTTGTTGGGGAAAGATCAATCGTTTGCGAATCGGGATTTATTTTGGTGGATCTTTCTTTGGTACAACAACGCTCGTACGGACGCAAATATTCTTCCTTTTAGCTTGATCGGATCTTGGCCTATAGCCGTGATACGATCTCTAGCGGGTTGGCTATCCGCACGTTAGCGCGAGAAATAAATAGAATAATTGTGCTGCTGCGTTTAGTTATTGTGCGGAATCGAGAGAGTGTATTGCGTCGAGATTATCCTAGACGTCACCCGTGTAGGCTCGTAGGAACGTGCTACATCAAATTTTCAAGCAAAATAATAATCTAGATTTTAATTAAACTCCTAGCCTTATATAGGCCTTACAACACAAGTGCTAATAGCACACCAAACATAATGCTAAATGCACACCAATAGTTCAAAATAAAATAATAAAATGCAAGTCATAATTAACTTAAGTCATAACTTAGCAAACATAAAAATAATAATTAATTCTTGCGGCGTGGACGAAGATTGTAGCCGTGGCCACCACGGCGCCGCATGTCTTTAGCCGGTGGGCCGTCATCATCATCTTCCGTCGCAACTCCATGATCAACCAGTGCGCCATGTCCGTCATCTTCGTCTTCAAGTTGGCCGTCATGGTGGCTGTCGCCATCACCTAGATCTGGAGATCTCTTCCTCCGACGATCTCCAAACAGCATATGGTGAAATTAGTGTTTTCAGCTGCAGGTTTAGTCATTCTTCTTGCTATTCCATTGCTATGTGTTTTCATTCTCGCTATTTCTCCCCATTTATACTTTCATTCTTAAAGTCGTGCTTCACCATTTGTTACAGAATGCAAGATCTGAACATTAATAGGGAGTCAAGGTATTAACAATCTTATGTTCCTTAAATAATAGAAATATATGTACAATGTTATGCACTTTGATTTACTTTTACCTACATTTTTTTAAATAATAGAAATATATGTAGAATGTCCTGCACTTTGATTTACTTAGATATCTGAAATTAGGGTTTTTTCACTCAACCATGAAATGTTACTTCATTTACTTAGATTTACAATGTTCTGCACTTCATTTACTTAGATTAAATTTCTGTCTCTTAGAATTAATTTGGTTGTTTTACCTGGTCTAGGTGTTGACATATCCTGTAGAATTAATTTGGTTTGCAAGTTGATGCTGACATTGTTGTCTTCTTTTACAAGGGTTTCAATGCTTTACTCTTTCTCAAGAGTGGATGGGCTAGGGCAATTGGCCTTCGTATAGCTGGATGTATGGGGAAGTTGAGGTAATGCGTTCTTGAATTCTGATTTAATTACTTTGCCTAAACTTAAATTTGTGTAATTATGTTGTGCGCTTAAATATGTAGTCTTTTCGACGGTTTTTATAACTGTATTATCATTAGTCAAGGTTTTGATTTAATGGACAGTACGCCAATGAGTTACATAGAACAGATTCATGGAGGGCTTGATTCAGCTGGTTTTGTACATTTTTATAACTGTATTATCATTTTATTCTCTCTTCTCTTAATAGGAGTATTATACTTGGATCAAACTCCCCGCATCTAAATGGCTTCACATGTTTAGACTTTTCTAAATTTTACCATTCCCTCTATAAAGAGGAAAATTTGGGAATAAAATATATGAAATACATAAATCTACTTTCTCATTGATTATTTTCATCCTCTTTTCTCAATTCATCTATTTTTTTGAAGTTATTTTACTATATTCTGCTCAAGGAGAGTTGGTAAACATAGATTATTTTCATCCTATTTTCTCAATTTATCTATTTTTTGAAGTTATTTTGCTCTATTCTGCTCAAGGAGAGTTGGTAAACATGGAACAGATTCATGGAGGGCTTGATTCAGCTGGTTTTGTATCGTCATGCATTGCTCTAATGGTTGTTGCTGTCAATGTGAGTTCATTCGACAATGTTTTCTTTTATTGAAAGTTATACACTTGTTTGTTCTATCTCAAAAAATAAAAATAAGTACCTGATTGATTACTCAAATTCTCACTATGATATTTGATAATTAGATTGTTCTCTTGATCCAAACAAATGTGTTTGAAATATATATACAAGTCTTCTACTAACATATGGGGTTTTCCTTATATCGTTTTTTTCTTTTTGACAGCTCTTGTGGGTTAGTCATCACTTGTGGGTATGTCATCTCCCTCTTCCCCTCTCTATTGATTTCCTGCATTGAAGCTCATTGGCCTGTTTTCTTGATTTCTCTGATACTTTCCTTCTTAGTATCTCTTCAATGCATATTGATAACATGGTCCTAATTATGCTCTTAAGGTGTTTGACATTATGCTGAAATGTCCAAGCGAGACTTTACTTCATCATTTTCTTGCGGCCTTGGGCATCGTATTCTATTTATTGATATTGTGTATGGATAAATCTTTTTTTTATTAGGTATGTGGATTCAAAATTAAACCCTTTAATGTTTGTTCAGGTCTACCGTATCATCTCCAATATCGCCATGGCATTACATTTTCTTTCTACTGCCATTAACACCTACATATGTTTCAACCATGCACTTTGTTATTTATAATGAATTGCTTGGATTTGGGCATAGCTTTTTTAATATATCAAGTTTGACGCTTTATTTTAGCTTCCATGTTTATTGTTGCAGGATGATTTTATATATAGTGAAAATTCAAAAGCAAAAACATGTACCGGATGTTTATCAATGGATTCTTCATTATTTTAGGAAGGCTTTAAGCATCAAAATTTCAGTCTCTTATTGGAAAGCTGATCTAGTTTATCATGGTTTTCCAGGTCTGAGTTTGAATCCAAGGTAAAGAGGGAGAGGGGTTTGGGGGCTAGGTCCTTCAAGTATTTTCTATGAGGCAAGTTCCCTTTGAATGTTTAGTTAATGATAATGCATGATTAATTTGAGTTATTTTTTATTGTAACCATTTTGTTTGCTTAACTGCATTCCATCTTAATCATATCCTTTCCAACTTAAAAGCATTACAATTTTCCAGCTTATAAGCATTAGAGCTTAAAAGCTTTTCATAAGATTTTTAAAATCTTTTGTACTTAAATATTTAACTAATTGTTAATAACAAAATTTTATACATGAACCCTTTCGATCCCATTTAAATCACGATGGTTTTCAAGAACACAAAGGCAGGCGAATCTGCCATAAATAAATCCCAGTAATTCCAGTAAATATTTATTTTATTTGACTTCTTTGCGATGCCGATTGTTTGCATATAAAAAAAATTAAAATCTACAATTGATTACGAAGCGGAGGCTGTACTTTAATCACATTTTATTTTAACTTCTTCGTGATGGTTTATACTATTATTGACTCCTGAACCTATTATCACATTTTTTATTGCAGTGGCCTGTTTCTTTTTTGGCTATGTAGGTGGTTTTAGTGTGTATGTGGAAGTAGCACGGTTTAGCCCGTTTGAGGTTTTGTTTTGCAATAAGTTTGAGAGTGTAGATTTCCTACCTTTTTTCACTGGGGACTTCTTAGGGTTTTGTTTCATGTCCCGTTTACATGGTTTTAGCTAAAAGAGAGTATTTTGATTAGTGGTGATGGAAGCATGAAGAATCTAAATGAAGGATTATTTGTTTTTTTCAGAGTCAGAAATATGAACTGTTATCTAGTGCAAGAAAGTGATGATTTCGTGGTTCCAAATGAATATTGTGGGCTTGATGTTATTCTGGCATCAACAAATGACGGGTCTCATTGGTGAGCGAGCGGATTTGAGAATAATGGATTATTGCCGAGGAAGTACCACTGCAACACGTCGGCAAAGGAAAATCTTACAAACAACTCGAACTCTGATACAAGAATGTCGCCTGCAGAAGGAATCAAGGTTCCTCGAGTACAACTGGTTCAAAAATCGGGCAGTTCAATTTCATGCGAGGACTTTCTGATGACCGACAGACGTATGAGAACTTCAGACGATTTATTCCGTGATTTGATTGATTTCGAGGTGCAGGATAGCCTGCAGAACATGGATGCCATTTTCTTGTACAAGCACAAACCTCTGGATTCCTTATGAAATTTGTTATATTGCCTGTAGGAATTATGTAGTTTTTGAGAAATTCGTCTCAGCTGCAAATTATAACTGCATTATATCAGATTTTTTAATATTTGTATTCACCTTCTTTACTTGCACGGATTCATTCCTGGATCAAGATCTAATGCATTTTTCTGAAAAAACTGATTGCTGCGTGTTTTTCTGAACTGAAATACCCTATTTGATACTGGATATTCTGAATTGAAATACCATTTTAAGTGCTTCTAATTGGAACAGACTTTTATTTTCACATGAAATGGTTTTTCTAACCGGGGCAAATATTTTTTTTTTTAAAAAAATCTGCCAAGTATTTGCCACGGGATCAAACCGTGGCAAATACTTTTTCTATAAGTATGTGAATTATTTGCCACGGTTGAACACCGTGGCTAATACTAGTCTTTTAGCCACGGCAGGGAAACCGTGGCAAATAATGGACTTTTAGCCACGGTAGGGAAATTGTGGATAATATGTGATGAAATCAGGTTCTTTAGCCACGAGTAAATTTCGTGGCTAAAAGTCGTGGCAAAAACGTATTTGGCACGGACTGAGCGTGGCAAATACCTTTTGCCACGCTCGCATTAGCCACACCCATTCGCCACGGCCATTCCGTGGCTAAAGGTCTTTAGCCACGGTTTGGAACTTTTAGCCACGGCAATTTGCCCTGGCTAAAATTCCAATTTCTGGTAGTGTGCTGAGGTCTGAGCTGTAGGATCAGAAGCTGATCTGAGGTAGGACCTGGTGTGGTCTGAGTTGTAGGACCTGCTGAGGTCTGAGCTGTAGGATCAGGAGTTGATCTGAGTTATAGGGCTGCTGAGCCTGAGGTAGGGTTTGGGAAAACCTGAGAGATCCTGAGGGATCTGAGTTGTAAGCTCTTTGAGCCAAGTTTGGAGGAGTTGGCCTTGTCTAACACATTGTTAGAAAGGTGAAGGGGGAAAGAGGACTACTTAAGACACCCTGTCTTGAGGAACCTCTATACATGCATGTGTGTTTTCTGTGTTGCTTGATTTTCTGCTTAGAATAGTTCTAACAGTCTATAATAATCAAGTAAAATCCAAAAGACCTATTCACCCCCCCCCCCTCCCCCCTCTAGGTGATTTAGACTGCAAACCTTATATTCTTTCACGATGCATTACCACCCAGGGAAGGCGAATGTAGTAGCGGATGCTCTGAGCAGGAGAGCTACCAAGTCAGGAGTGGAGCCCAAGTTGATGGCCATGGAGCTAGTACGGATGTTCGAGGACATGCAGATCTCTTTAGTATCCGAGGACGATCCGGAACTATACGAGGAGTATTTAGCGGCGATGGGTACCATTTACGACATTCGAGACCGCATCAGGGATGGGCAGAGGCAGGATGCCAAGCTAGAGCCGATTTTCAGAGCCTTGGAGGCAGGCTCAGCTGGAGACTATTCGTTGAAGGACGACCTGTTGAGTTTTAGAGGCCGAGTGTATATACCGGCAGGGAGCCAGATTCGGGAGGATATTATGACAGAAGCTCATTGCAGTAGATATTCCGTTCACCCGGGTATCACCAAGATGACGGCGGATCTGAAGAGGACTATGTATTGGCCGGGTATGAAGAAGGACATCACCTATTTTGTGACCCACTGCGAGTCTTGCCAACTCGTGAAGGCGGAGTGCCGGAACCCAGCCGGGTTATTGTAGTCGCTCCCAGTACTGGAGTGGAAGTTCGACGACATCGCTATGGACTTTATACACGGTCTTCCCCGATCTCATGCGGGAAATGACTCGATTTGGGTGATCGTCGACAGATTGACAAAGGTGGCCAGGTTCATTCCAGTCAGGAAGGACGATCCGGTCGGTGTTTTGGTACGGAGGTTCGTGGAGCAGTTTGTTCGATATCATGGTGTGCCGAGGATGATCGTGTAGGATCGAGATGGACGATTTACGTCGAGGGAGTAGAGAGCAGTGCAGGCCTACCTAGGCAACCGGTTGACTTTTAGTATGGCTGTCCACCCCCAGACAGACGGGCAAACAGGGCGTACTAACCGGACCCTGGAGGATCTTCTACGCCTTTGAATTCTGGATCGCGGGGAGCCATGGGAGAGACTATTTCCATTAGTCGAGTTCTCATACAGCAACAGTCACCAGGATAGCATAGGCAGGGCACCTTACGAGGCATTATACGGACGGAGGTGCAGGACACCATTGTCTTGGATTCAGGATGAGGATCCCAAGGCACTTGGCTTAGAGTTCGTGGAGGACACGGAGGCTCAGGTGAGGCTGATTCGAGATAGGATGCTGGAGGCCCAGAGCATGCAGGCCAAGTATTACGACGCACGTCATCGTATGGTAGAGTTCTGATAGTGCATTATTTATAGTTATTTTTATATAGTATTTTAGTAGTAATTAATTAGTTGTTATATAATTTTAGTTTAATATATATCTAATTCGCTTTATTTTGTGTTTTCAGGTAATCTGGGCTGCTAATAATAAATTCAAGCTCACAGCTGTGTTCAAGAGAAATAAAGGAACAAATCTGCAAAAATCTCAAGTACACGCTCCAGGTCACGGGCGTGACCTGGGGGCGTGACTCCATGTCATGGCCGTGACCTAGCCGAGCCGTCTTCCATCTTCCAGAACACGCCGCCACATCAGATTAAAGTTACACGCCCCCTGTCACGGGCGTGACAGCAGGGCGTGACCTTCAGGTCACGAGCGTAACTCGCCCAACAAGCATTCAATACAAGCAGTTTCCGCCGCCGAGCCGTTCCAGTTTACACGCCCTTGGTCACAGGCATGACTAAGGGCGTGACCTCTCCCACAACTACCAGATTAACTCCAGATCGCACCGTTTCCCACCGTTTCCTGACTCAGTCAAGACACGCCCTAGGTCACGGGCGTGACCTAGGCCGTGACCCGTCGAGATGATCAATTTTGGCGGTTTCTCTCCCCCAACGTTCCCGGTCTTTCATGACGCAGTTATGCAGCTTACACGCCCTTGGTCACGGGCGTGACCAAGGGCGTGACTCACCAATTTTCTTCCTATAAAAGCCAGTTGCTGCCAAAGTGATTGGATCCAGTCCTTGCTTCGATTGGGTCAATTTTAGAGTAGTTTTTCTGCATTTCATTAGTGTAATTTTATTTATGCAATTTATTTTATGCTTTGCAATTTCAATTCATAGCTTAGATTTACTTTACTCGCACTTGTACTTCTCTTTTCATAGTTATAAAATGTTTTTTTCTTCAATCATGAGTAGCTAATTTTGCTACATTTGATTGGATGAATTCTTAAGTAGTGTTATTTTGTAATCTCTTTTTCATAGTTTGGTTTTGGAAAACTAGAATGTATCTTTGAATTTAATTGCTTCGAATTCATATGTCGTGAATATGTTTCTCGATCTAAGATTCGTATGCTAGTGATCGAGAGATCCATGCGAAAGAGGAGATCACTCAAAGATAAAAAGAGTTTCATGCACTCCTCGAGAGAGGGTGACGCAATTCTTCCGGATTGGAGTCAAATCCAATAGTGGGGCTCACCGCATAAAGCAAGCTTAGGGGTTTCGACTGGCCGAGGGGTCTTAATCGATCAACCTAAGGTTAGGTGGTAGTTCTCTCGAGAGAGGCTCTACCATATTTTGGGAACCTCCACGGTCAAGTTTGTCCAAATTAATTTATGATGTTTACGAAATATTTTACTTAAGAAGGATTCTCGATCAAATGTTTTCTCTCTTTTATCATTTCTTAAAACCTCTATTTTATTACCGATAAAATAATACTCATTTGCGTGAGTAGAAGTACTCAACAGACCCGTGGAATACGACACTTGATATTTTTAATATCATATGCTATATTTCGATAGGTACACTTGCCTTAATCGAGTATAGATTGGAGAATATGATTTTTTTCTATCAAGTTCTAGGTGGGAGATCGGGTTTTCTTGAAGATACGTCTGATGCATGGAGTCTCGCAGGTTCGCGGGCGGAAGAAGCTCAGTCTGAGATATATGAGGCCTTACAGGATCCTGGAGTGGATCGGTCCCTTGGCTTACAGACTGGAGATACCGCCGGAGTTGGAGGGACTGCATGACATTTTTCACGTCTCCTCACTTAGGAAGGCTCTACTTCGGCCAGAGCAGCAGATATCTACTTCCGAGGGGCCAGTAGCTACTGATCGGTCGGTTCACCTAGAGCCTGTTCGGATAGATGACACGGAGTTACGAGTCTTGCGGTGCAAGAAGGTTCCGCTGGTCAAGGTCCTATGGAGGAATCATGGACAAGAGGAGCATACTTGGGAGCCACTGGACTTGATGCATCAAAAGTACCCGGAGCTCTTTACGACAGGTATAATTTAATTTTCCTGGGATGTTACATTTACTTCCTTGTAGTAAAAACCCCACAGGCCTAACCTGAATTTTGAGGACGAAATTTTTATTTTTATGTATTGGCATTTGTAACATCCCCCAAATAACTAGACCCCTAAGTTGGTTTTGTCATGACCAGGTCATGACAAAACCATAGGAAGAGCTCAAGACCATGATAACTTAGGTGAGAAGGAGAAAACCCAAGTGGTTTGCAAATAGCAATTTTCAGATACCAAACCTAGGGTTGGACTTTAGGGCCTCATCATGAAACTTGACCCCACCATAGTGTCCCTAACCCACTAGGGGCCTCCTTGGAGCACCAGGGGCCCATTGGGGTCAACAAAAGGGGCCAAATTGACCAAAGTCAACCCCAACCTTAAATTGGTCAAACTAGCTCAATTAGGGCCGGCCAATTGGCCTTCACCATGCCAAATTGACCCTTCCCCTACACTCATAGGGTCAATAGGGACCTAATGGACAAAAAAACCCCATCATGGGACCTTCAATTTGGCCAATTTTACCAAAATCAAGTTTAGCCCTAATTTTGGTTGAAGTGCCCTATAAAGGGGCAATTCACCCTCACCTTGCCAAATTGACCCCACCTACACCTTCCTAACCCTTAACGAAGTCCATTGGAGCCTAATCCACCCATTGGGGTCAACTCAATTGATCAATTTGACCAAAGTCAACCTTGTCATAAACTAGGTCAAAATAACCTAATTTGCCCAAATTAAACCCAATCCATTTGGGCTAGCCCAACTTAAGTGGTCCACCACCTAGTAGGCTTGGTAATTACTGAAATCACCACTCAATTTCTGTAATTGGTGATTAGGAGAGAGAAAAGGGAGGTTTCCCCCAAATTGAAGAGAGAAGGAGAGCATTCATGGTGAGTAATGCATTTGATCCTTCAATTCCTCCCCAATTGAAGAGCATTCACCTCCCCCTTCAGTTACAGACAGATTTCTGGAGTTTCCATGGCCAGGGGAGCTGAATTGGGGGAGAAATAGAGGTGGCTGAAATCTCCACTAATGGCCATTAATGGCAATTGATGCCAAGGCTCCTCCCCTCCCCCAATTGATCTCCTTAACACCCTCAGGGATCAAAGAGGAGTGAAACCCCCCTCCTCCTCGAAGAAATCGAGCACTAGAAGCTAGGATTGACATGGCACTGAAAGCTCCACCTCCGGCCATGGCGACTCGCCGGAATACGCACCACCAAGCTCCCACACAGGTCCGATCCGCCTCCTCTCCCTTAGTGCTAGATCTTCAGATGATTTGGGGCTTGATCCGAGCTCAATTGGGCTCGGATCGTGCTTCCAAAAGGGCTCGATTCGAGCCCTCTTTCCCCTCCCTGAAAACCCTACTCTGGCCACCACCGGCTGGCAAGGGACCACATATCGCTAGCCCCCACCTTAATGGAGGTGGTGGTGGCACTTGCCGACCGGGGAGAGGTGAGGGTGGCCGGGAAATTATCCCGCAAAGAAGCCCAGGACGGGCTGTCGCGCGTCGTCCATCCATCGGGGACGATGACCATGAGACGTTGGATCTGTCGCGATCTGATAAGCGCGGACCTAAATGATTTAATGTTATGAATTGTATTATTCTGTCACATATAATGCAGTACCTTGATTTAAATATTAAAAATACTTAGGCTCAGTTTCAGAGAAAATGTTCTGCATGATAGTTGTAGGTATTGAGGTTGACTTTAAGTGAAAATTTATTTCAGCTCAATAGGGGCACTATAGCTCCCTGTGGAGTCATTTTTCTAGGACTGGTCCCTAGGGTAGGACAGTCACAATTTCTTGAATATCTTTCTATTGGTAAATGGTATAGCCCTAAAATTTAAAACATAGGCTATGAACACCTACACACACATCATACCCAAAGATGGGAATTTTAGGAGAACATTTTTCTAAGGTTTTTGTAATAATTTCATAAATCAAATATTAATTAATTATTGGGTCAAATGACCACCAATGCCCTCCAAATTTTGGTGGGTACTTTTTAGGGTTATCACATGACCCTGGTAAAATTTTCAGCCCAATTGGGACTGATTTGGTTGGGTAATTTGCCAACCCAAGTTAGGTCAAATTAGGTCAAAATTAGGGCATGGTGTTTATCTTGGGGTATGGTGGTCAAAACTCATCACCATGAGTTGGAACCTTAGCCACTGGTTTAGGATCACCTAAAACACCTTCATGATTAAGAGGGGGTGGTGTAGATGTGGATATGCCCTAGGACCCTAGTTTTACCCCTTGGGGTGCATATAGAACCTTATGAAGGCCATGTGGTCAAAAGCCCTAGAATGGCCATGGAATTTAGGAGATATGTTCATGGGGTGTGATTATGCTCTAGGGAATTTTGAGAGAATTTTAGGAGTACTTGTATCCCCTAAATTAGGTCATAACCCCTTTAAAGAAATTTCTTATAAGAGATATTTACATGCTCAAATGGTCTTGGATGAAGATGAAACTTTGGTAGTGCCTTTATAATCATATTATAGACCTCTGGTATTTTTTGTGTAATTTTTTAAATGATTTAACCAGTACTTCATTCTCAAGGAACCTATTTTGTCTTAATCTTAAGAAAAATAATTTAGGCTACAAAACTCTTTGGAAAAATGTGCAACTCGGTGATAGGACACTTCAGAGCACTAGAAAGCTCTGTAAATTTTTATTTAATTTTTGGAGATTGTTATCAGTATGCTACTTCACAACATGCTCATATTAGGATTTCTTTGGAATATTTATTAAAGTGGTTAATATGCCTTTATAAATTCTAAAATTTGGCCTGAGAACTTTTCTGATCAATATAAATGTCTGGTAATATTCCCATAATTTTTGGACAAGTATTGTTGGTGGTTGCTTCTTTAATTTCTAATTTTGGTTAAATATTCAATATTATAATTAGAGGACAATTCCTAATTGTAAAATTGTGACACTCTGTATTTATTGTTATTTTGGCGTGATAGATTTATCTTAATTTTATGAGATTCATGTCATAAGAATACCTTACACTTCATGCTCATATTCATACTTGGCAAATATTGGAGAAATTTAAATAAATGCTAAAATGTTGAGGAAAAAACTATGACTCTTTGGATTTAGTCTTATAATGCCATGATAGTCCTCCGATAAAAATCTTGTGTCATGTGGTTGAATATTTGGAGTGCTTCTACTTATTAGCTTCATATAGTTAGTTGGTCTGCGTATAGTAAAAATGTGAAACTTGGGTATTTAGGGGCCTACCGAGTGGAAGTGGCATGTAGTTGGTGTGCATGGTCATGATGAAGAGGATGAGGTCATCAAAAAGGAGTTTAGGAGATAAGAGTGCTAGGTGAGCTAAGGGCAAGGTTGTGCTTGGGATTGACGAAAGATCATCCTTCCCCTAGCGTGTCATAAACCACCTAGGGTTAATACAAGTGAAAAGATAAGAGGCTTAGGCATATGGGTAGATACCCATAATATTAAATGCCTTGATAAAGGGAGCCTTGGGTGTCATCCCAGTATAGTTCCTAGTACCGTAGCGAGCCCCTAACAGGGTAATCCTCGGGAAGTCCAAAGTTAACTATAAACTATAGGGCTAAGTTGTTATACAAGATTAACTAAGTAATATACTCACTCACACTCCATTGTCAGGGGTGCTTATTCGGTTTGGTCTTACGAGCGGTAGGCTCGGTGGTTGTAGTAATAGACTTATTAGTATGGTGAGTTGTGACTCAACCATGTTTGTTGTGCTGGACGGGTTAGCCCGGGGAGCTTATGGCTCGGAGGTAGATGTAAACATGTTTGCATGTGCATAATGTGGTGGGTCATTAGTGTTGATGGTCGTTGCACCGACATTAATACTTGGGCTCGGTAAGTGAGGGTAACCCTTTACCAAAACAAGTCTGGTGGTCTAACCAGCAAGAGTACGCAGTAGCTCCGCTGTTGTGTTCTTAGCGTTGAGGCGTACATTAGGTCTAGGTTAGGTAGTGCAAATACCAACCTAGAGGTGGGCAAGGCCCAACCCACCGCTTCCGTTTGCCACTACCGGAGTATCCTGGGAGTCTTGCTAGCTCCAAAAAGGGGGAACTAAAGGTCTGTGCGCATAGAATTGTAGTGTGTGAATTGCACTTATGTGAACATAACATTTAACTGCATACCTTGCATGACATAGCATCAACATTGCATTTCAACCCCTACCCCTATCGTATAAGTCAGTTATGGGACTTCTTATATGATAGGTCTTGCTAAACAACCCCTTGGTCTATAGGTTTGTGTGGGCATTCCTATAAATCAACGGTTACTTTTCCTTACTTACCTTTATATGCTTGCTCTACTTGTTTACTTTACCTGTTCGTACCATACTTTACTTACTGCTTCAGTAATGATGTATATATTTTGCGTAGTGGTAGACATTCCCTGTGCCCCTGTCACCTGCTATTGTTTACACCCCTTGTTGTCCTCCGCTTCATTCCTCCCGCACGGTGCCTAGGAGTCACCAGGGGAGGGGTGGGGGATTGGCTTAGTCTTTTTGACTAACGGTCGCTGGACCTTATCATTTTAGGGGACCCAGGAGATACTGCAGCACCAGAGGCCGGTGCAGATGGAGACGGGGCAGTCTAGCACGGGAGCACCGTTGGCAGGATCTGTGAGCATCGTTTAGTTCTAGTATTTTGTGCTTCCACGAGTGTCTATGTAGTGAGGATTTGATGTATCGGGCAGGAGCCCTTGTTATTTCTATCTTTTATTTCGGTTACTTCCTGTGGACATCTCTTATGATGATTTACTATTTATGTGTTGTGGACTTGTCTTATTTAGAGCTTGTTATACTTTACTTTTTCTGTGATCGATATTGCTGGCAGGATCGGCATTTTGTAGTGGCATCCTAAAAGTGAGGTTAGATCTTAGATTTACTCTAGAGGGGGGTGAATAGAGTATTAAAAACTTTTCACTTAATTTTATAGCGGAATTAAAATAGTGATACTTATATGTGTATTGAGTGAGTAATAAAAACAAACACAAAGAAAGCACACCACACACCACAGCACACAGAAAATCACAACACAGAGGACACAAGGATTTTATAGTAGTTCCCCAATAAACCTGGGTACGTCTACTCTTCTACCGCCCTTGGTAGGATTCTACTAGGTTTTTGATCAGGTGCCCTATCACCAAGGGGTTTTTGATCAGGTGTCCACACACCAAGTGAGATTTTGATCAGGTGCTCTAACCAAACTACAGGTTATTGTTCAGGTGCCCAGCCACCAAGGGGTTAACTTTTGAAGGGAGTTATAACCCTGTACAAGATAGGATAAGAAGGGTTTAGATGTTCTTCTCTGTCAATATTCTGAGAGAAGACTCTAGTGGAATGTTGTTGTAAAGTTCCTCTGTCTGATATAAAATGTTTGGCAGTAGATGGCTGGAGCTTTCTCTTGAATGTACTGATCTTCCTGTAGCTGATGAATCTAAGAGAATAAGTACCTCAGATTATTGTTGCTCTTTGAAGATCTGATTTTGCAGCAGAAATACTGAGAGAAGATGTTGATGTTCTCAGTGAATGAAATTGCTGCTTGAAGAAGATGAAGACTGAAGAGCTTTTTCTGTATATTTCTTTCTTCTTCCTCTCGACTGTATTATCCTTCTTCTTTCTTTTTTCCTGTATTGCTATTCTGTAATAATCTTGCTATCTTGTAATGTGATACTGTATATCTTCTTTTCTTATTCCCTTTTGAAATCTCTGACAGATTTGAAATTCAAATCCCTTATTTTAAGGAATAAAATATTCTGAAAGAGATATCCAGGGAACTGCAAATCTGATACGTCGTTAATCTTTTTCCTTTTCCATAAACGTATCCTTTTCAGCTAAATATCAACGGCTATATTCTCGAAATAATAAAAGAAAAGATATAATCCTTGCTTATCTGATATAATAGAGTCGTTGCTGAAAGATCTGAGTTCAGAGAATGAAATAAAATAGTCTATCTGAAGTACTGAACTGAAATAACAAATTTCGTCGAGCGCAGAGCTGAGTTCGTCGAACGCAGAATGAAGTTCGTCAAACTGAAGAGAATAATATAACTGATCGATTGTAAGATCCCCCTCCCGGAACACACAACACGGCCGAGGGGAATCTTATGCCCAGGACAGCCGTCTTGCGGAAGCGCCAGCCGAGCTAGCCTCCCCCACAAGACGCCTATCCTGCCGGCCAAATCAACTAAACAGCGCCAACCCATCAATGAAAGAATGTATTAAAAGCCAAAGATTCACAATAAGTAAAAATGTCCAAATCAGAGTAATCAGCTAAATGCCCCAAGGGCTACATCTCAAAACACTCACCCGCCTCTGTCACTAACGGCAGCTAAGGTACCACAAACCCCAGCCCTGCACACCTGACCCGACTGGCCTCCGGTGCTGAACGCTGCTACACATCTGAATGTGCTCCTAAAAAGAGGGAGGTAGCAACCGTTAGTCATAAAGACTAAGTGGCTTCCCATCCGCTCCCCCGGCGACTCCAAGGCACCGGGCGGAAGGAAAGGAAGAAAAGCTGCAATATAACAGTAATATATACGAAGCAGGTGACGGGGAAAGTAAGCTAGTATATACACAAATTCTAAGCTACACAAGTGTAAAAGGGTTAATCTTGTAACATCCGGCCAGTACGAAGAGTATAACAGCAGGTCCGGCCGGGACCCCACGCCATACAAACCACACTAGCTAGGAGTTAAAAGGTGATAACCAGAAAAACAACAACTAAACGAGAGTACAAAACGTAAGCGGAAGCATTAATTAAACCATTCAAATAGAACTGTCCACTATCATAGGAATGTATCCAGAATAAGAGTTACGGCCTTAAGGCCTTACATTCATCCAATGCACAAAACTCCAAGAATACATCGGCACGCAGGCCGGCCATACATGAATAACAGAAAAAGGGCTGGCCTTTGAGGGCCAACAATGCAAAGGGCCATCGCCCGCTATTTCCCGCTAGGCTCACCTGCACCTGCATAAGAACATTCCACCAAGCGGTGGCAAACAAAGTAACGGTCAGCACAGCTGACCAAATTATAATGACCCCACCCCTTTTCCGGGGTGGCGGAGCTTCTACCCTGCAAGCAAGCCATACTAGCACAAGTACTAAATATAAAGAAAGTGCAAACTACACAAGGTGGGGTTTCAAGCACAATCAATCTTCTAGGTTGAGCATCAAAAGAGAGGGGAACCTAGGTATGCACATGATGTTGGTTGAGTTCACCCGAAGGTTCCTCACAACCGCCTAAGCAATCGCATGAGGCTAATCATAACATCCATTTCACAAAACACTCCACCGTAAGGGCCACAACCTTGGGTGGAAACAAGAGCTTTTGGTCGGTCTAGGTATGACACCTTCCACGACCTCTCCCATGATCACACGGCTTTCCTGAGGAAGGGACCTCTTACCGATCTGCATGGAAACGGGTTCGGTTTAGCTTTGCCCGTGCTCTAATCGTCGCGATCTATCGCACGACGCGGGTACGGCTTCGCCTCGGCCCGTGAGGGTTTAGCACCTTCAAGTGCTACACTAAATATACGCTACGCACCTAACCCCTTCACCAGGATCTAGGTTTCACGAATACTCAACAAGGGAGGTGCAATACACTCCGCATCAATTTCGTGGTGAAGGTTTGCCTTCATCCAAAACTCAAAGCATGGGGCTTTTGTTAGGATCTTCCCAAGACGCCTACAACGAGTTCCCGCAATACTATAGGTGAGTTCACGGAGTCATTCTCCGGCACGCATTCTAGGCCTAACCTAAATGCAACGTCGCAAATCAAGCATCACCGATTCGGGCTCACGGCCACGAATATGCTTCACACAAAATGCCTAAATCCGCGCGACTACCGAATTTTCTACTTGCAAAAATGTCGGGGACGGACACAATCTACCCGGAGTTCCGAAGAACTTGAGGAAATCCTACACTTCACCCATTTGGTGAAAGGGATACCTCATGCAAACATAGAAAGAGGAATGAAAGGACAAATACAAGTCCAAAGTTCGGGAGGAAGAATCGTTACCCTAGACGCGTTCTTTTTCGCCATAGATCCGAGATTCTACACGGAGAGAAACGACCGCACCGGGATGCACTCTCCAAATCTGGAAACGGCTCGCGAAACGGAGCTCCGGAGCTCCGTCAATGGCGGGATCTACCTTCTTCTTCCTTGGCTCCCCCTTCTTTCTCTAGGGTTTGGAGAGAGAATGGCTTAGAGAATATGAGGGTTTAACCCCCTCTCATCAGCCCTAAAGGTCTCCCGCAACTAAACCTAGCCGTTGGATCAATTTCCAATAGATTTGGACGGTCCGATCTTCTTCTCCGCTCAAAATCGCGGAACAGAATAAACAGGGCGCACGATCGCTGGCGCACGATCACTGGTCGTGCGCGAAGAGGAAAATGGTCGTGCGCACTGTCCGAGACAGAAATCGATTCTCTCCTGAATTAACGCACGATCGTTGGCGCACGATCACTGGTCGTGCGCGAAGAGGCCACTGATCGTGCGCTAAGAGCAGAAAGGGAAGATTTAGCCTGCTTCAAGTGCAGCACTACCACTCCGCCTACTTCGCTGAACCACGATTTTTGGGGTGTTACAAATCTAATCAGGTATAAGCAGGAGTATAATAAAGGTGTACAGCAGTAAATAAACAGTAAGCAGGTAAAGCAAGGCAGTAAGAACAGTAGCGACAAGTAATCAATCTCGTACCCTAACTTATATGAATGCCCATACAAACTTATAAGTTAGGATTTCCAGGAATTATAACTCATCATATAAAAGAGCCCATACTAATTTATATGATGAGGATCTGCAAGTGCGTATGCTATGTTATGCCATGAATGATTATGCAATGAACTCACACACGACTCGCGCATAGACCTTTGTAGTTCCCTCTATTTGAGAGGAAGCCAACCTCTCTGGTACCAACCGCTGTGACACACGGTGGTAGCGGACCGGGCCGTCCACTCCTAGGCGGGTATGCACACTACTAGGCCTAGACCGCACGTACGCCTCAACGCTAAACAACCGCGGAGCTCTGCGTACTCTTTGCTGGAGTCCACCAGGCTTTGAGCTAAGTGGAAGGTGTCTTCGAGAAATTGTCGTCCCGACACGCAGACAAGCTGGCCCCTCAGACCCCAACACACCCGCTAAGTCCACGTACCGTGGTCGGTGTGACGACCTGCCTAGTACCGAAGACCTGCCAAAATTATCCAAGAACTAACGGGGCAATCCTCCCCTCGAGCCTCCAGCTCGTCCAACCCAGTATACCACACGCTTGCCACTCCCTCACTAGGAGGAGATACATAAAACCAATCTTACCCTACTATGGCTACTCTTGCCTACTTTAGATGTTATTGCAGTTTAGGGTTAATCTTGAACTTCCCGAGGTATACCCGGTGAAGGGCTCTCAACGGTACTAGGGAATGTGATGGGATGTATCCCAAATTCCTCTATCTAAGGATATTTAATTTAGTTGGTGGATGTATTTCACTTCGCATTTCGTGTTGCTCTAATAGTTAAGTGGATTTAGACTTCGACTCCCACTTTGCCCGATTGGGCTAAGCGCAGCTCGCACTTAACTTTAACTCTTGACTTAGCCTTAACCTGACCTTAAGTGGTAGCCCCTCACGGGTTTAAAGGATAAATCCGATCTCCTAATGCTACGCTCCAAGTTTCTCCCAAGTCTCATGGGGTTTAGAAGGTCTAAGCTCAAAACTCAATTTTTGCTAAACCTAGACCACTCAGGCGAACTATATTTACCCCAAAGGTGGAACCCTCAAAATATTTATCCTCATGATCTGATATAATTAACATCGGTTCCCACTAACCTACGCAGGTCATGATCCAAAATTCATCATTTCCTCTGTCAAATTGGTCATTAATAATATCTGTCTAATTATGTGACACATGCTAAATTACATATGAAGTATAAATTATATAAGTCCATATCGTCCAATAAAATCACCAGAGATATGTAATGTTAATTTAAGTTAATGGACAAGATTCATAATCCTCTAAGGTGATTTAGCATATTATTTAATAGTTGAACATAATTACCAAAATGTCACTATACTTGTTAAGTCCTAAAATAATCATCCCAAAATTTTAAGGAAAATTACACTGTGGCTCATATGACTGAAATAAACATCTAACCATAATTTTAGAATTTCCAAGGTGATTTAGCCGTATTTAATTCATTAATTCACAAGGTGCTAAAATCATATTTCTAAAATCACTGTCACCGTGCCTCATCATCTATAACATGATTCATATATAACCTTAGCTCAATCAAGCTTCCGAATCAGTACCTATATCACAATTAAATTACTAAATAAGTGATTAATAACTTTGAAACTACACATCCAAAAATTACAAAACTTCACAGGGGGTATATAATCATGTTATTAATTACTCCACCAATTTCATGAGCATCGAAGTAACATATTGCAAGACATTCAAAATATACTATAATCACATGTGTTGTGACACAATTCTGTAAATCTGATATTCTAGAAGCTACACTCATCCAAAAATTATGATTAACCCTAATATGGAAATCTAAGAACGAGAGCTACAACTTTTATGTTACCATAAAACCCAGGACCTAAAGCTTCATACCCAAAATCAGTGTTGAATGCAATTGTACAAACCTGGGCAGAAATCAGAGAACTAAAACAAGGTTTAGTTTTCTGGACAGTCCACTCGACTGGACTTTTAGGGAGCTACAGGTCACCCCAGAAAACGTGTAACCTATCGTTGGAAAGCTCTTTTCAAGGGCTACTACTTTCATGTTGAGCCCGAAATCTAATTCCAGTGGGGTCAAGCCCAAAAAAATTGGCTTGAACCCAGCTGCGCACAGTTCTCCTTAATAACCAAGAGCAAGTTATGAATTGAATCTGATTTAACAGGGAGCTTTCATCACATCTATCCACAGTTATATAATTAGCAACCCTAATTAATCAGGGCGTTATTCCTCATCTTTCCCAGACAATTATTACATAATCAAAACTATGTTTAACGGAGCTTCATTTTATTCTCTTCCCCAAACATGAACTAAATGTATATATATAAATATATACAATTGAAATCCATTCAACAGGAATCTTATTTCTCAACTCCAAATCAACAGGGAACTTATTTCTATTATCATCCCAAATGCCTAATGAACATATATATATATATATAATTGAAATTCCATCTAACAGGGAACTATTTCCCAAGCAGCTACAAGTCATATATATATATATATATATATATATGTATATATATAATCGAAATCTCAATTACAGGTAACTAATTAATAAAATCCCATATGAAAGTTTGGGGCAGCCACCTTCACTCCTCTCATGCACCCTCACGAGGCCTCCGATTATCACGAAACCAACGTCCCACGTTCGTATTGAAGCGGGGAGTCGATTGGGGGCATTTTCGTGGCGAACGACGCCCTACGGCAAAAAACCCTAACGCGGCCTTTTTCCTACGGAGCTTCATCACGCTCGCAAATCGACTCAATTGAGTTCGATATCTCGCCTAGCGGATCTAAGAAAACTAGCACCAAGGGAGAGGGGAGGAAGTCACCTGAGTGTCCATGCATGCAACCCAATAGCCGCGTATGCGGCATTTGTCCGTCGCTCCCGGTCATGGCCGGATCTCGCCGATCCGGATCTCGTCGGACGTTGCCGAAGTGGTAACGACCTCTTTGAGTGGGCTGTTTTGGTTTTCGGACGCGAAGCTCGCCGGTTTGCCGGGTCTAAAATGGAGAAGCTCGGCAAGGTTGGCGGCCATGGCGTTTGCTTGATCTGAAATGGAGAGATGGCCGGCCATAGATCTTGAGGTTAGAGAGAGAGAAGATGAAGGAGTGCTGGAGGATTTTGGATGGTTCTGTAAGAGAAATAGAGAGAGAGAAGGAGGGAGAGAGAGATAAGAGAGATGGGAGTGGCTGGAGGAGGAGGCTCACGGGAGGGGGAGTTGCCGGAGTTGCTCGCCGTGAGGAGCTTGCCCGAGCCGCGAGGAGGAGAGCAAGGGCGGACGGAGGAAGCTTGGTCGGGGATTTGGTGGTGGTCGGCCATGGCGGATGAGAGATGGCTCGAGATGGAGGGAGGAGTTTCGGCCATGGATGCTTGCCGAAGGAGAAGGTGCGCCGGAGAAGGGAGGTTGCTGGAGGAGTATAGGAACGCCGGAGAAGGAGGAAGTGTGGCCGCCGGAGTTGAGAGCTTGGAGGGGATCTGGATCGGCAAGGGGGGAAGTGTTGACGGCGCTGGGAGGAGGAAAGGCTCGGCAGGTAAGCTTCTAACCTAAAGTTTAAGTTATATTTATAAATAATTATATATAATAATAATAATAATATTATTATTATTATTGTTATTATTACTATTATTATCATTTAATCGCTCGTATAACACTCTAGAGGACTCGGAATTCGTCCCGAAAAGGCTCGTTACGACCGTCTCGTCGATATGCACCCATCGAAACGATTCACGATCAGTTCCGAGTTTGTTTGCTCATTTTATGCTTGTCCGAGCGTTTACGGCCTAATATACTTAAACGTCAAAACTCATTCAAACGATGTCGGAATCGCAAACGGATAGATTCGTTGAACTCGTACTATTATTACGAGTCTAACAAGACTGATTGGGGTCAAGTGCGGGGTCGTTTCGCATATTTCACCATTTTGGATGAATACGCTATTCGCAGACCACATTAATAAAATCGTTGATTCTCATCAGAATCAAGCGCAGACAGTTTTGTTGAACTCGTATAGGCTTCACGAGTCTAGCAAAACTGACTGGGGTGAATACCGAGGCCGTTTGCTCGATTTCACCGCTTTGGATAAATAGGTTACTTAGAGTCGCGTCGACGCGATTAATTCTCCGATACACATCGGAATTGAGTGCAGTCGACTTCGTTTGACTGGTATCAACTTTACGAGTCTAACAAAATCAACTAAGGCCGATTATGCGGTCATTTGCACAATAGACATATTTGAGGCGTCGTGTAGCTCAAGGCGACTGTTTTGGTCGACTTCATATATACGCTATTTGAACACCATGACATTTGAGCTAACGTACGCACTATAATTCCTTCGAGTCGGTACGCCTCCTTCGAGTTTTATCGCTCAAGTTATGCTCTCCGGGCGGCTCGGATCCCGATACAGCAAACATCGGGATAAAGAATAGAACTGGTACTCGCCGCATTCGTCGAGTGCACTTCCCCGGCTCAGTTGCAAGCCTGGCCCTCAGTACACCCCGAGCCCGAGTCAACTCGTGTGACTCAAAAGCGCGCACAAGGGGTCTAGCTCGAATCGGGATGTTACATCGATCTTCTGAAATAAATCTGCTGAAGAGACTTTTCGTCGATCAGAAGAAATTTCGTCGAACATAATGTTGAGTTCGTCGATCTCAACTGAATCTGGCTGGAAGAGTTGAATTAGTTGAGCTGAGAAGAACTTTCGTTGATCTGAACATCTGATACTAATTCTTCGAACGCAGAGCTGAGTTCATCGAACACTGAGATTGGGAGGTTCGTCGAATGCTGAGACTTGGTCAACCGCTGAGACGAGGTTCAACAGCTGCTGAGACGAGCTTTCGTTGACCGCTGAGAGCATTTCGTCGAACGCAGAGAGGAGTTCGTCGAACGCAGAATGAGTTTGTCGAACTGAAGAGATAAACTGCAGGACTGGCTTGAGAACTGAGAGCGTCGAGCTGGAGAGCAAGTTCGTTGAACGCAGAGATGAGTTCATCGAATGCAGACTAGAGTTCGTCGAACGCAGAATGAGTTTGTCAAACGCAGAACCTTGCTAAGTTCGTCGAACGCAGGAGCAAGCCGTTCGTCAAACGCAGGATGGAGTTCGTCGAACGCAGTATGGAGTTCGTCGAACGCAGAAAACTTGTCTTTTCCTAAGTTCTATCAGCCTAAAACCTTGACCCTTAAGACTATACATTGGAGTCAACTTGGTCCTAATAAACAGATAGTGATCCTAGCCCAAATCAGTAATAGGGTTGTTCCAACACATCCCTCCCGAGTGAAGGAGCCACCGCAAAACGGCGGTTCTGGGCATAAGACCCCGGGTTCAAAACAAAATGGGGTCTTACACATGGAGTCCACTCCCCCTTCTACCTCCTTCCTCTCACCGGAGAACCCAAACAATGGGCCATCCGAGGCCAACACCCTCCTGCTCTCCACCTTCATATCGTCGAACGCCTTCTTAAAGATAACGTTGACCGAGCTCCCGTTATCCACAAGCATCCGGGAGACGGTGAAGTTCTCGATCGTTGTCTGAATGACCAGCGCATCGCAGAAAGGGTCTTCATGACCCGACATGTCCTTTTGAGTGAACAAGATCTTCTCCGTCGGGGGAGGGGCTAGGGACGTCGAAGCCACCCTACGACGATAGATGGTGTGGAGGCTTGCCTTCCGGGTCGCCTCAATCCCTACCCCCCCCCCCCCCCATGGATCGCCCCGATCTCCCCTCGGGTCCCCACATCCACCCGGTCTTCACACCTCTCATCCTCCTCGTCCCGAGATAGGACCTCCTCAATCCTCACCGCCCGCAGCTCCAGCGGCACCGGTGCTCTGGCTTCCTTCATCTCCAAGAACTCAGGGCAGGTGGCCGTTGCGTGACTTTCCTCCACGTGGAAGTCACAATAAGGCAACGCCGCCCCCTTCTGTCGACCTCTCCCACCCTGTTCCTCCTCCTAGGAGCGGCCCCTCCGGCTCCGGCTCCTCTACCCCTGCCCGGCCTCCCCCTACCGACCGTCATCGCCTGCTGAGGCAGGTGGGGGTGAGGTGGCCTCAGGCCCTGCCTCCACCCTAGCTGGTGGGGTCTTCCTTGGCCTCCTTGGAAGTTGCACCCTCCCTGGTGGAAACCCCTTCCTGGGCCCTGCCTCCCTCCTTCCTGCTACCTCCACCCCACCTCCGGGGCTCTTGCCTCCTCTCTTCTCCTCGGCTCCGGATGCTTGACCTCCGGCTCGCTCAGTCATGCCAACCTTTTTGTGAACTCGGGGTTTGCGGCCTCCCCCTCTATCTCCTCCTCCGCTCTCTTCATCAGCTCCTCGAAAGACAAAGGAGCCCTCCTCTTAAGGTCCATCTTGAAGAACCCCTCTCATAGTCCCACTATGAAGGCGAGATGGAGAGTGTACCATGGCACCTCCTGGATGAGGAGGACCTCCTCCTGGAACCGATCCACATAATGAGCTAGCGACTCCCCCTGCCTCTGCTTGATGCTGAAGAGGGCCTCGGGGTCCTTCTTCCTCCTCTTCGAGGTTGAGAAGCGCAGCAGGAAAGCCGCGACGCAAATCCTCGAAAGCATATATCGACCTGGAGGGCAACTGGTGGAACCAGTCCCTTGCTTTCTCATTTAGGGTGGTGGCGAAGAGTCAGCACTTGAAAGCTTCTGACATAGGCCTGATCGAGACCATGTCTTCGAACCACTGCAGATGCTGAGTGTGGTCATCCTTGCCAGTATACTGAGTCATGACCGACTCGCTGAACCCCTCGGGGAGTGGTGCCAAGAGCACCAACTCGCAGAAGGGACTCCCCCCTTCGCACTCCTGACCTGCTTCACTCGCCCCGCGAGCTCCCCGGGCAGACCGGCTCCCGCCGGCCTCGCGCTCGCTGAAGGGCCGCTCGTCGGGACCCCACTGGATGGGATCCCGCCTGCCTCGGGGAACTCGCCTGGGCCCCACTCGCTCGCACCGGGCTGGGGAAAAGCTCTCGTACCGCGAGGTCTTGGTCCGGCGCCTGATACATTGCCTCCTTCCCAGGCCTCTGCTCCGGAGCGCGCTCACCTACTCCAGCTGGAGGGTCCACTTGGGGCGCAGGAGTCGCGTTCCCCCAAGTGCCGAGGCGAGGGCGCACTGAAAGGCCCCTAGCAGATCTCTCTTCAGGTCGGTCAGCATCTCCACCGTTGCTGGCGCGCCAGGTGGCGGCGAGCCACCGAACTCCTCCTCTCGCTCGTTGTTTCCTGCCATCTCTTCCTTGGAGCTTTCTTGAGCTAGCTGCACTCCACGCTCACCGAACCAAAAATGTTGAAACCAAGACTTGGCTTCTTTGTGGAGCTCGGGCCCTCAATGAAGAGGGGCAGCTAGCACTTACCAATTCCTCGGAAGGAACCAACCGGAGACTCGGAACTAAGAACAGACCCTTGGTCGCAGCGAGGAGATCCCACCACACACCCGGAAGATCGTTGAGCGCTTCCCCTCCCTAGCCAAAGCTGAGACTGGGCACCTTGGAGAGCCTGAGAGCTAAGCCAAGATTACCTAGGGAGGAAGAAGCTCAGAAAACTGAGATTGGAGTCATCTCCCAAGGTGCTCTTCAATGTCTATATATAGTTTTTCAAGTCTGGTCTGCTAATAGCGCAATTCCGCCTTACACTTTTGCTATATGCAGCCCAAAATGGTCTGCCAATAGCCAAACTCCGTTGTTTGGAGGGGCTAACTGCAGACCACCAGGGGTTTTTAGGTAAAATTTGTCATGGACCCTTCCTGGGCGAGCCACCCACCGGGAACTCTCTCGCGAGCCGCGTGTCTCGGTTTGCTCTCCTCCCTGCGAGCGACCGACAAGGCCCCTGGCCTGCTCGCCCTCCTGCGAGCGACGACGAGAGCCGGGCTCGCCCGGTGCTCTGGCTCGCTAGCCTTCTTACTCCTTTTGCCTGACGATCCCTTCGCCACTGTTCACACCCCTGGCGGACACCGGGGTTGTACAACAACATTTCAAAAATGGTGCAATAGATTTACCTAAAAACTGTTGCCTTTATTAAGGGTAAAGACAACCTTTTTTATAGTGTTGCCTAAATGTATGAAAAATTGTTGCCTTTGAGAATAGGTAACGCGGGCATAAGCACTACTCAATGACATCAGTTATTTATGTTTAGACAACAGTTTGCAGTTTTATGCAACATTTCTGAAGTGTTGTTAAATGCCGAAAATATTGTAGTAGTGTTTGGCCTTTGTTTAGTTTTTGAGAAAACAGAGTACGTATTAGATTTATTGGGTGTTTGAGAGAGCTGATATCAAAAATACAATTTTTTTAAAAAAGCTGCCTATAGGTATAATTCCAACCGCATGTCTGAGTTGCTTTTCCTGCGGTCCAGACGCCAGCATCTACGAAGGCGGAAGGTGTGAAGGAGGAAGGTGGAAGGCTCGATGCCAGCGACTCGTTGCTCTTCTTCCCGCAGTACTCGAAAATCTTTGGGAACGACGCAGGAGTTCGGCAGTTCTTCTTCCGGCGGTAGTTCGGCCTCGCACTGTTCTTCTTCCCACAGGAGTTCGACAGTTCTTCTTCCAGCGGGATATTTTATTGTTTGCATAGTACATAATGAGCTGGCCCTAGCTTATATTTAAATTTTATATCCCTCGCCTGCGCGGGGATATTTTGTGCATCGAGCTGCCCTTTTATATTTAAAATTTCTATATTTTTGCTTTGTCTTTTGATTGGACCCCTTTTGACAAAATTTCTAAATCTGCCTCTGTATACACCTGATTTGACAATAAAGGTTGGAAAAGAAAAGAGGGCTATTTTTCTTCCTGTATATATAAAATATAATTCCAAATACTAGTGAAAATGTGTCACGTTACATAAAATCTAGAATAGGGCTGGTTTGGCACAACGGATTTGCCGCAGAGAAAATTCGCATGGTTGCAGCCGGGTGATGCCATCTGTGCGACCACGGCGGATCAACCCCGCCAAATGCGCGCTAAAGCGGCCTCTGAGGTGGTGGATTAGGAACAATAAAATTGTGGGTATGAAAATTTGCAGCTGGCGAAAATCTTATTACTCCCTCCCTGTTTCCAAGCTTCCTTGAGATAACAAAATCTGCAAAATAATTCACACTTATCAATTATAAGAACCCATATTAATCATATATGTATGGACTAAGATTTCAAACTTATAATCATTTAAATTTTAGTAGCCGAGAATGTTCAAATTCCTGCTGGAAGAGAAATTTGGGCTAACAAGTTGTCATGTGAGTGCTACGTACGTTTTAAACACGATTACTACACGGCTACCACTATGTTTATTACCTAATTTTCACATGGCCACCTCTCAAATGCTATAATTATTTCAAATAGAGCAGATTACTTTCTCATGGTTAGAGTTTTGTTGTGGGTCGCTTAGCGCTCTACTGATCCGGAAGAATAAACAGTCATAGCTCGAGAGTGAACCAAGGGCGCACACAATCAAAAAGTGAATTAACAACAGAACATCAAGACGTTTTACGTGGTAAAACCCGAAAAGGGACAAAACCACGTGGTCGATTCGGACCCGACCAAATCCACAAATTTTTAGACGGTTACAAGTGTTACAATTTTTCGGCCGGAAAACTTTGGTTGCTTGTCTTCGAATGAAGGACTGGAGGTCTTTTTATAGTTTTTCTAAGAGGCGTCATAGTAATTGTGTCATCTTTGAATTTGAACTGGCAAATGAGAATGTGCGATTCTGATCACCTGAATTATCAATTCTCAAAAAATGACGATCATGCCCCTCTAGCGGTTTGGGCAATAATCCTGGCGGCCCTGGCAGATTCGCCAGCGAGACGGCGACGACAGCGGTGGCAGCGGAGAGAGAGAGGCGTGCGAGAGAAGGGCACGCACGCAGGGGTGCGGGAACGCGGCATGTGCGACCACTGCGCACAGGCGGCCTGCGCGCGTACTAGAGGCATGCCTTCGTGTCGCCTGCATGTGTGTGCGGCATGTGAGCACACGACCGCAACACGCGACCTACGAGGGTGCAGGCGTGAGGCCTGCGCGCCTGCACGCACACTCGGGAGCATGTGCGGCAGTGCGCGGCCTGCTTGCGTGTGCGTTCTCCCAAGGGTGCGTGTGCTCTCATTTGCTTGTGTGCCCCGGAAGGGGCGTGTGCGCGGGCTTTTGGCTGCGGGGACCGCTCCGTCCATGGTGAGGCTTTATGCGGCCGAGTCGGTACTCCTTGGAGATCCGGTCGAGGTCGTCATGATCTTGAAACCCGACCTGACTCAGATGAATTTTAGGGGAAACCCCATCAAATGCCCCTAATTTCTGGAGGTCGCGACTTGTAAAGAGTGTGTCCGAAAATTTTTCCTGTTGACAACATATTCACGGGCATGCGAGACTTTATGTGTTGAAATCGTTCTTTTTGCATGTCATTTTGCGATTTTGCTTTAGGTGATTTAGAGCGCTTCGTGTTGTGATGAGCTTGCCACTACGTGGATACTGGAAACCAGCGCTAGAGTGTTGAACTCGCTCTTTGGCGTAAACACTGGAGGTCGGCGCTTGATTATGATCCTCTACGGCATATCCAAGCATCAACCTCTGACACTAACGCCGAGCGATGAACTCCGAAACCATCTCCAGCGACATGCTTGACAATCCCAGGTAAGAGCGAACAAAGGACCCACTACGTCATATTCGAGCGTCAACCTCTGGCACTAACGCCGAGTGATGACCTCCGGAACTATATCCAGCGACATGCTTGCCAATTCCCGGTAAGGGCGGACGAAAGTCCCTAAGCTCGCCATCCGAGCGTCTACTTCCGGCACGAACGCCGAGCGACGACCTCCGTAACTAATCTCAAGCAACATGCTTGCTAACCACTGGTAAGGGCGGGCAAGGTCCCTCTACGCCGCATTCAAGCGCAGACCTCCGGCACGAACACCGAGCGAGGAACTTTGGAACAAATCCCGAGCAACATGCTTGCCAACCCCTGGAAAGAGCGCACAAGATCCCTCTACGCCGCATCCAAGTGTCTACCAACGACAATGACGCCGAGCGGAGACCTCCGAAGCTAACGCTAGGCGACAAACCTACACAATCGACACTTACAAGAGAAGTGCAAACAACAGAATGCTTCGAACTAGCCATAGCACATGAGACTCAAATAATGGAGCATCTCGATAAACTCAAAAAAGGCCACCAAAGCTACAAAACAAACAAAAACATACAAATGTGCTACACTGCACATACTGCGACAAAAACAAAATAACAAGTAAAAGTGATACAAGACGCAAAAGCAATGTGTATGCAATCGGACGTGAAGGTAACCCCCTCCATGTCAACATCGGAATCGAGATCCTCCGAGGCATCATCAACTCTGAGATCCTCCACGCTGCGCCCTTACCAAAGCCTTATTGAAACGCAATCTCGCACTCGTCCTCCAGGAGTTGGTCCACCTCAGTAGCCATAATCTCGGCCTGAGCCTCCTCCGAAATCTGAGTACACTCCACCATAAAGTCAATAGACTCCTTGTACTCCGTGATTGCAACCGCTTTAATCGCCTCAATGTCTGGCTGCGCGGAAATCAATCAGGCCATCTCATCCTTCAGTTGCGACGTCTCAGACTCCATAGTGGACATATCCGCCTGGGCAGCCGCAAGTAAACCGAAGGCCTCCTCATGAGCCACCACGGCCTTCTCAGCCTCCCCTCGTAGTGTCTCATTCTCGGCTCTGTAAGCGGCAAGCTCGGACTCCGATCTAACCAAGCAAGAGAGAACCCTCTCCCTACTCTTCCTAGTTGAAGACAAAGAGTCCTATGTCCTACTGAGTTTCTCTTGGAGGGACTCTAACTAATCCGTCATGGACACGTAATGATCGTTCCATGTATGAGTAATGGTACACAACTCCCCGATCTGAACAACTGCAAGCACACTATTAGAACCACAATAAAAAAACACAACTGTAAAGCGATCAAAAACAATTTGCTTATCTTCGATGTAACATCCTAAAGGGAGGAGGACGCACAATTATTACCTTTGGCAGCCACCGAAGTCGGCGCCCGTTTATCACGGGGAGCGGCTCAGTAGTCAGCAACTCATGAATCTCCCACGCATCGAAGTCAAGAAGTGCCACACCCCCTCTAGAACCCTAGGACCATCATCCTCTATCTCGACAACAGGCTCAGGGGATGCAGAGGATGTGTAACGTCCCAAGGCCCTGGACTTACCATCGGGACAACGTCCACCGACAGCCTCGCCCGGCGACCTTTACCGGGCTACAGCCCAAGCACCTCAACCCCTCTCCAACCCACAGGGGGGTTGTTGGTGGCCACAGCCTCCCTATAGTGAGAAGTGATCCAGTTAAGCGCCTCTACGGGGCCTTCCCAGGAGGTCACCCATCCCAGTACTATTCCAGCCCGAGCACGCTTAACTATAATAGTTCTTTCACTTCTCATCACCAATTGAGCTGCAGCTCAATTGGTGATGAGAAGTGAAAGAACTATATAGTTAAGCGTGCTCGGGCTGGAGTAGTACTAGAATGGGTGACCTCCTGGGAAGGCCCCGTAGAGGCGCTTTGTAACGACCCAGAAGCCGACGTCCGATCGGGACACCGTCCACCGATCTAGTCTCAGCTGGCCTCGCTACCGGGCTGCAACCCAAACACCCCAACCCCTCTCCAGCCCTGCTGGCGGGTTGTTGGTGGCCACAGCCGATGGGTGACCTCCTGGGAAGTCCCCGTGGTGCATGCTTGACTATCGAGTTTGCCTCATC
Source organism: Dactylorhiza incarnata (assembly GCA_033032865.1). Taxonomy (NCBI): domain Eukaryota; kingdom Viridiplantae; phylum Streptophyta; class Magnoliopsida; order Asparagales; family Orchidaceae; genus Dactylorhiza; species Dactylorhiza incarnata. The sequence continues at coordinate 4,475,943 of JAWHQI010000067.1, forward strand.
AAAGGGAAATTGTGACCACCAACAACCCGTCAGCAGGGTTGGAGAGGGGTTGGGGTGCTTGGACTGCAGCCCGGTAGCGAGGCCAGTTGATACTAGATCGGTGGACGGTGTCCCGATCAAACGTCAGCTTCTGGGACGTTGCATGATGACCCTGCTCCCCCGTGCTTCATGGTAAAAACCAACTTTCGCTTCCTGCCCCGCTCCAGGGGCACGCCACAGCTCCGCTCAACATCAGTATAGAGGCCCGCCATGATCAACCTCTTCTCATCAACAAACGCGTCAATATGGTTAAAAGCTTTTGCCACGTCCCACGCATCTTCAAAACCTAGCACAGGAGAATAGTCGCCTTCCAGGAACGACAGCCGGCGGCAACGTCCAGGTAGTGCACGCCAAACCTCAGGTAGCCCCAAGGGTTCTTGATGAAGCCAAAGGGCGTTCCCCCCGTGATGGTAATCAGTCTTGTCCTAAAAAACAAGACGCTCCTTGTTGCTCCTGACATCAATCTGATCTCCCGAGCCAGGGTAAACCTCGCAGCATTCTTGAAAAAGCGGGACAGTAAACCTAGAGTAGTGCTCATGAAAGAAGCTGACAACACCCATAATCTTTGTTATACCCACTGAGGAAAACTGCTTGATCGGCACTCCGCAGAATCTGAAAAATCTCCACCACTTCCTCAGCAGGAGTGACTTGAAAACTTGCCTTGAGGAACCATCCGAGATCGTAATATAACCCTCGTACGGAGCTTGGGCACGCTCACCAGGAAGTGGAATCTTCACCTCCAAGTCCGCCATAAAGCCAAATCGCTTATGCCACGCACCAATTCGATCATCTCTCAGAGTCGATGGAAGGCGCATGGATTTCGCTGGAACGGTATGCTTCAAGGCCTGAAACAAGAAAGGCAAAGGTCAAAAAGAAGCAAGAAGCACAAAAAACTGAGAGCAACCCCGCAGCCCAAGCACGTAGGAGCGGGTGCGCACGCATAAGCACGGGCACACGCGTGCATCATGCATTGCAGCGCATGCATGGCGCCTGCCCGCATCGCGCGCACACGACCGCACCACCCGCATACGGCCACGCAGTCCGCGTGCACGACCGCTCTATGTGCGGCCCTGCAGCCCGCGCGTGGCCGTGCCATCCGCTCGCCACGCACAATGGCATCGCCCGGACGAGGCACTATCGGCCCATGCACGACGACGCTCGCTCAGGAGCCATATACGATAGTCGCCCGACTCCAGTCGGGTCGATCCTCTGCCTCCCATTGACACCCTCTCCCATGCACGAACTTTCCTCAAAAATTTTTACCCTGCTCGACGGAGACTTGACGGTGGAGTTCCTCCTCGGCATCGTCCAGACTCTCTCAAAAAATCCAGCGGGAAACAATGAAATGAAGAGGATCCCCTACATAGTTTATAAAACACTCATGTCTCGCGGAGGAAAGTATGCTCGAAGTGCTAAAATATATTGCGATATACTATATCCTTAAAACAGCAAAATGTTCGATTCTAATTAAAACGGGGATCTCACGGAAGAGATAGGGAATATCCTGCGAATAAGCAGCAAATCTCCGGGATTTTGGCAGAAAATATAACCATGATGTGCATCGAATAAACCCGTGCTACAATAAATCGTGTCACGCGAGTACCAAGTTTTTTCGGAAAACGTACACCCGTAACAAAATTTTACGTGCTCATCTTTTGCAAATTCCAACCCACGAAAATTGGGGGGCATTTGATGGGGTTCCCCTAAATTTGTTCTGGGTCAGGCAATTTTTGTCACAATCATGGCTTCGCACGAATCGACAAGATGGGCCAAGACGGTCAAGTTGGAGTGCCTCCAAGCCCGGCACACGACAACTCCAACGCCAAGCGTGATCAAGGGTCACGTGCACGCGAGCAGCGGACATGCTTGGGCGCAACGCGCACACGACCCCCCTCCCGCGGCACGCTCCCCCTGCAGGTGACACGTTCGAGATATTCAGAATCACACAACCTCATTCGTGAGTTCAAATTCTAAGAGGGCGCAATTACCGACATGCCCTCAAAAAACTATAAAAAGGACTCAGACCTTCATTTGAAGACAATCAACTAAGGAGTGAAGAAAGAAATCTGAAGTTTTCCGGCGAAGACTTGACGCTCTAACCGCTCACCTGCTCAGCTTCGACTCTCCTGTTCAGAGTTCACTCTGCTCTCTACAGTGCCTGCTCCAAAGACTGCTCATGCGAGCGCTACTGAAGACTTTGCCTTTTTTCTCTTTCAAGAGCTTGTAAAATGGAGTGGTGGTCTGTCACCCTTCGGAAAATTCTAACGCTTGTAATTGCATACAAACTTAGTGAATTTTGTCGACACCGAACTGTCCCTGTGGCTTTTTCCCTCCGGGTTTTTTCACGTAAAACGTCTTGCTGCTTTGTTGTTGGTTCACATTTTGACTGTTTGCGCACTTGGCTCACTCTCGAGCTAAGGCGGTTCGATTCTTTAGGACCGCGAGAGCACTAAGCGACCCGCAACAATATGTAAATGTCCAACTTTCACTAGTTTGGTGTCCTTGTATGAGTAAGCTCTTTGTGCATCTAGAATTTTTTTCCTATCATTTATGATTTTGCGAGGACTCGAGTTTCATCGCATCACCCTCTAAGCATGTTTAGATGAAATGTGAGGAAACACATTATAAAAGTAGTTAAGATTTATGAAAATGTCACCTAAAATTATTATTAATCGGGACGGTTGCGTCTCACTCGAGGCTTATGTAACCGGTCTAGATTGGACCGTCTTAGCCTGGGAGCGGTCGAGTGCGCAATCAGTCACAAAAAAAAAAGACGGGTGGCAAGAGACCTTTTTTACAGTGGAAAACCCCAGAAATGGGTCAAAATCCACGTGGCAGATCGGTGCCGACCAAAGTTCCACTATCTGGTTAGTGTTGTACAGAGCTTTTGAGAGAATGCGAGGGCAATAGACCGCTCCTCGTTACAACTTGCAGGGGAGAGAGAGAGAGAGTTGCGTTCGGAGGGTGACATACCACCACTCTCGAAGCTAAGCCTTTTTCTTGGCCGAGTTGGAAGCCAGATGGAGATCTTCGAGCGATCTTCGAAATGCATGAAGATCTTCAAGGGCGTCTTCGAAGGCGATGAAGATTCCCGGTGGAATTTTCTTGCACGTAGGAGGAGAAGCCGGAGGAGAAAAATTATGGAATGAAAGAGAGATCGGGGTCCTATTTATAGGCCCCGTGGTGGTTATGGTGGTTATGTTGCATTTTTATAATATTTACTACGCGCAAGCATATATAATTTTGGCTATGTGCACTCAACCATAATGTGTGGTTACGCCGGTGGTTATGCAGGTGGTTATACGTACATCGGACGGTGAAGATCGCGTGGCGACGATCGGACGGCGAAGGATTGGCCGACGGCGGAGAAGGGTCGATTGGTGGTGGTGGCCGGCAAAGAGTCCCCGACAGCGGGATGCTGTCTGGGGAGGAGGGAGGCGGCCTGCTGCGGGCGAGCGGGGGGGCGGCCTGCCCGGAGGCCGGTCGCGGGCCTTTGCGGTTGCCGGCTCGCGGCCTTGAGGCAAGGCGGCGGAGGCCGCGTGACGGCACGACGCTGCGGCGTCGGAATGCTGGCGACCGCACAGCGCGGCGGAGGACGGTCGCGGGTCGTGCGTCAGCATTCGAGCGGCTGTATGGCGCGACGACTGCCTGCGGGAGGCCTACCGTGTGGTGCGATGATAGTTGGCGTGTGGATCGTGTGCGGTGATCGCGTGCGTGATATTTTCCTTCATAACCCCTTATTAAGTTAGTGGGGGTCATGAAATTCCTGCTAATCACAACCCGGAATTCCTATAAATTGAGGGACCCAATTAGAGGCAAAAAATTTATGAAATATTCAACTAATTTTCACAGTCTAATGATAATGATGATTATTTGATCTAATTAAAGAATTTTTAACAATAAGCTATAAAATGTCTATTTGACAAAATTGATAGTCCAATGCAATCTCCAGGAAAATATTCGGTCGATTTTGTGCATTTTTGTATATAAGTCCAACTCTGCTTTCAAATTTATATTTTCGTTCGGCAATTATAGAGAAATCAATTCTTAAAATTTATTAATTTGCATGAGCATAAAAAACTATATATAATTTTCTCCCGACAACTGACAACATTATTACAAAATATTTCCATTGATCTGCATAGCTGCAACTCCATATATAAGAGTCTATGAATCAGATCATTTGTCGCATGAGAGAGATGCGTAATATTATAATTGGCCACATTAGTACGTAATATGAAAAATTAGCATTCTTTAGTTGATATTTTTGCCATAAACAGTAACATGCTGTAATATTACAGCTCTAAATTACACTTAAATCTTGCTTAATTACCTCCATAAACCGTAGAGAGATGGAAGATGATGATCGCCGCCATTAGCAGTCGAAAAAGAAGAGAAGCAGAAAGAGAAGAGCGAGGCATGACAGTTGCAGTCACTCGATCGATATTCTAACTTATTTTCTATGGCTTCCTAAGCCATTTCTTTATATGGACTCGTGTTCAATCCTGATGTTCTTCTCTGACCGGCCGGCACCCGGCCGGGGCGCCGGCCAAATATAATTTTTATTTTTGGGTTAGTTCATCTCTTTGAAATCTACGGAGGAATAAATAATATAGTCAATCCGTTCGGATCAGTGATGTTTTAAATTAATATAAACATTAATGAATAAGTCAGAGGTTAAGCTTAAAAATTCTCGGTTTCTAGACTACCCAGAGACATCCATCGTTTTACCTATCAGCCTAGGAGATGATTTCTCGGTGCAGACGGTTCATGACCACCGTGTTGACGACCGCCACCGCCAAAGGAAGCCATAGTATTAATTAAGGCAAATTATTACATTGTAAGAAATAAGATGAATCGGTGGAGCAGAGATAAGTTCAAATTCAACCATTTCAATCGGAAAATACCACATACACAATTAATATTTGGGAATTATATTTAAATTCTTCTGAAATGATTAATGGAGCTTCGTGGAAACGATATGTCTTCCGCATGCGAGCTTGGCTTGGTTATTTTCTGCGGTGGTCATTAGCTGTGGTTCATGCATTTTATGCTCAAAACTAATTTATTTTCTTGATAGCGGTCATAACTTTTGTCTTGCTCAAAACTAATGGAGCTCCGACTATTGTCGACACGCTACACCGTACCCGTGCCTGCAACCCCACCTGTCTCCGGCCTCCGTGACATCACTCTGACAACAAATTCTCCACCCACAACCCGTGCCAAGCCAAGGCGCACTACTGTAATGCCCACAAAGTAAAAAAAATGGAATTTTAATAAAATAGTTATATGGTGTGCGGATAGGGACGTACTTTGGTCTGCAGTTAGCGGGAATACCCTAGGTTTTAAAACAAAGAAACTGACCTTCCCCCTCCTTTTGATCTCTCTCTCTCTCTCTCTCACTCTCACGTGCAGTCGGCGATCGACTCCCCTCCCGTTTCATTTGAACTTGAATTGCGTCGTCGAGGAGGTTGACCACTCCTTGCCCCTTGCCTTCATCTGCACCACCGACCCGTTGTGCTCCCACGAGAAGAAAAGGAGTGTCGGGGCAGGTCTTCTTCACTTGAGTCGACTAACCTGGAGGGGATAAAGAAATCTTCTGCCACCCCCTTTCCCAATTGCTAGGGTTGTATGTGAGTGTGGCCGAGCGAGAAGAGGAAGTGGGAAAGATCGAAGTCTCCCGCTGCCGCGAGGATTCCCTTGTCGAGACTCCATTGTTGGGGCTATTGTTGTGGTGATTTTTGAGCCCCTCTTTACCGACCAAGAGGAAGGTGGAGGTTGTCGTCGTGGAGGTTTACGACCAATTGGAAGGTGGATTCCCTCTTACCGAAGCCTTGTTTGGCCCTTTGCCGACCAAGAGGAGCATTTTTTCGTTGTCGAGTGTTGGCTTCTAGCCGTGCGGAGGAGACTTTTGCTAAGAATTGCAGAGGAAGAGACCGATTCAGAGCTTGATTCATTACGGGAGTCCGGATCTACAAATGGGAAAAATTCTCTACGAACGTACAATGCCTCTGAGATGCACGCTGAGGGTAACAATATCTTTCCCCGGTATTATGACCGTTATTTTGTGCATGTGATCATTTTCATGCCATGAGAGTCCCCTCGTATTGTTTCGGTTGAAGACGAAGAATTCGCCAAGGCGTAGGGTTGCGAACCCGACGTATGTTTGTGTGATATGCAAGTAGAATCCCCTTTTGGCTACGCGGTAGAGAGTCGGAACTCCGCCAGGGGCGTGAAATTGTGACCCCGACGTAGCTTTTATGCTTTTATCAGAATAGGAGGGCCACCCGCCACAAATTGGTGGCAGTGTGTGATTCCCTCAGTTCATTACGAAACACCAGGTCGATTGTGTCTGCCCCCGACACGAATTTGCATTAGTAATAATCCAATTAACGTGCAAGTCCGGATTTAGTCATGGTGTGTGAAGCCTACCCGTGGTGATAAGCCCGGATCGGTGACGTTGATGTGCATTGTGAGTAGCTCTAGGTGCGTAAACAGGAGAGTCTCATATCGTTCGTCGTAGTGATAGCAGGAATTTGTGGACTTTCTTCATGAAGGACCCATTCCTAAGTGAGCCTGTGTTGGATCCGGTGGTAGAATGACTATTTTTGAGGGCTTTCGTGCGACCGACGAATTTCCCATCACCTTGTTGTTGTACATACGAGTTTTTTAGCTTACGAGACATAGTACCTTGTTGCTAATGCTGTGACCTAATGTACTAGGTTGTTGGGAGCCGGGTGATGCTAATGCTGTGACCTAATGTACTAGGTTGTTGGGAGCCGGGTGAAGGCAAGCTTAGCGAAGCAAAAGTCTCAATAGAGAGGCTTGTAGTGTCACAATAAATGAAGTTGAATTCATTCCATTTTGAACGAGTTTTTGAAACCCCGTCATTTTCAATGAAACGAATCTCAAGATAATTTTGACTTGCTTTCTCGTGCCAGGTAAGGCTAAAGTGCGCTCCTTGAACACTACTATGCTTCCTTACGAAGAAAACAGTGATTTCTTTTGGTATAGCTAGCAAGACTTGAACCTACAACGATTAGGTAGATTTGACAATAAGGGTTAGAACAAAAAAATAGAATAGATGGCAAATAAGATTATGGGAGAGATAAAAATGGAAATGTTGAAATTGTAGATCAAGAAGGACTCGTACTTGTAGATGAATCATTTACAGCCTATTATTATTTATGAAATTTCCAATGTTAATTTATCTACACTTATATCCTATATAATAATTCCAAGTACTACTAAAATTGTGTTCCTAATTCCTATGCATAAAATGTAGAATAGGGGCGGGTTTGGCGGGACTGATTTCCCGCAGGAAATTCTCATAATCGCAACCGGGCGGTGCAGTCTGCGCGATCTCGGCGGATCAGCCCCGGCGGAGAGCCAATCATGTGGAATATAATGGAAGATTTGCAGCAGGCGGAGGTGTTTGTACTGTTAGAATGTTGCTCGAAGCATCCGGGTGAGTGTCTAGTTTGGAACACTCTACTCGTTGCCCATAGCAGGGTATTTATAGGCAAACCCTAATTCCCCGGCGGGTGCGTGGATCCCTAACGGGTCCTAACATACCGCTAAGCATCCGTTAACCCGATAGTTCAATATACCTCAACATTCTCCTCCTATATTGTAAATATCGGGGTCACATCACAGATTACTTTAAACAAGAGTTAATAACGACAAACATGAGTTTTCCAGAAACATAAATATGAGTTTTAGAATACACAATATCTAAACTCAAACACAAGGCTCCAAACAAGAAAAACAGTAAGCAAAGCTGGAAAAACACTCAAAGAACAGATAATGAACAGTGATCTATGCAAACAATAGATCATCATCATCTGGGTCGAAATCAACTTTCTCTCCTCCAATCTCCATGTGATCTGCAAACAGACACAATAAGAATGTCATGAGACAAATCTCTATGAATTCTAACATTTGCTAATCAAGAGTAAAGTGAATAGTTCTAGCAGTAAAAGAACGTAATACTCTAACCAGGAAGAAAAGAATCACGTATCAGCATCTCTATCCAATTTACACAAAATTAGACAATTGATTTCAAAGAATCAAACCATGTTCCTTCGATTATTAAGATTATTACCAAACGTTTCACAATTGTATTATATCATCAAGTTTGGAATGATACAACAAGCTGTGACCAATATATCATCAAGTTTGGAATGATATAAGTAATGATCATAATATCAGGACGCATATCAGCAACTTCAGTATTCGTTTTTAGAATGATACCCAAATCAGCCTTTGAATTAAAAATAATTGCGTAAGTCATCAAGTTTGGAATGACTGGCAACTATCCATCGCTGGCTTTCATCAGATAGCATCTGGAATACTTTCGTGTGCTCACTCTAGATGCTCGAATGTAAGCAGACTACGGTTCTAAGATTTAAAACATAAGCAGGGTATTAAGTCATACTAAATGAACCTTAATCCCATCTCCCCCAATGTTTTATGTGTTAGAACCTTACATAAACCCTTGGTAAGGACATCTGCTACATTATCCTTCGATCTCACGTCCAATAGAGAGATTATCCCCTGACTGGTGAGATGGGTCAATCAGGCCTGTTTCATCCTTAGTTGCCTTCGCTTCTCATTGAACAACGTATTTGTTGCAATGGTCTTTGTGGCTTGATTGTCACAATATAGAGAAATAGAGTTCATTTTTAGACTCATCATTGGAATGTCGATAATCAGATCTCTTATCCACTCAGCTTCTTCTCCTGCTGAAGCGAGGGCGTAGAGTTTCGATTTCATAGAGGAAAGTGCAATGCACGTCTGCCTCTTTGACTTCCAAGCTACTGCTCCTCCTCCTAGGGTAAATACAAAACCGCTAGTGGATCTACTGTCAGCAATTTCTGAACACCAGGAGGCGTCAGAATACCCCTCAAGTACAGGAGGATGTCCACTGTAACATAAAACATACTTTTCAGTGTGCTTTAAGTATCGCATAAGCCTGTCTAAGGCATTCCAGTGGTCCTGCCCAGGGTTACTCGTAAATCTACTTAACATGCCGACCGTAAAGGCTATGTCAGGTCTAGTGCAGGTTGTAGTATACATGAGACTACCTATGAGTTTGGAGTAATCCAACTGTTTAATAGATGAACCTTCATTCGGTTTCAGTCTATTGTTATAATCGTATGGAGTCTCACTATCTTTGCTATGAACGTAACCCCACTTCTCAAGTAGATTTCTAATATTGTGACTCTGACTGAGGGTAATACCCTTGTCAGTGAAGTTCACTTCCATTCCTAGGATGGTTTTCACCACGCCTAAGTCAGTCATGCTAAATTGTGTCGTCAAGGCAGCTTTCACGTCTTTCACCTCAGACTGATCAGTGCCCAGAATTAGCATGTCATCAACATACAAGCATATAATTGCAACTTTATTTGAACGTGTACGAACGTACAGACATTTATCTGAAAAGCTAGATTTAAAACCCATAGCTTTAACACAAATGTCAAATTTTTCGTGCCACAATTTAGGTGCTTGCTTCAATTCGTATAGTGACTTTATCAACTTACAGACCTTATTTTCTAGACCTTCTACCACAAACCCTTCAGGTTGGTTCATGTAGATCTCTTCGGTCAGATCTCCATTAAGAAATGCAGTCTTGACGTCCATCTGATGAACTGTAAAGTGTTTAATAGATCCTATAGCGAGAAGTATCCTAATTGTCGCATAGTGACAAACAGGTGAGTATATATCAAAGTAGTCTATTCCACTCACTTGAGTGAAGCCTTTTGCAACTAGACGTGCTTTGTATTTGGCAATACTCCAATCAGGATGAAGCTTCTTCTTCAGAACCCATTTGTTTCCAATGGTCTTAGCCCCTTTAGGCAAGTCAACCAATGTCCACGTGTTGTTCTGCATGAGAGAGTTTAACTCTTCATCGATGACTTCTTTCCATAATAGAGAGTCTCGAGATCGCATCGCATCCTTATAGGTGGATGGATCAGCTTCAACTTGGTAAGTCACGAAGTCTGTACCGAAGCTTTTAGGCATTTTCTCTCTACTAGATAGCCTTCTGGTATCTAAACCACTCGTGTCTACAGGCTCAGTGTCAGAGCGACGTTGACTTGGCTCAGCAGGAGGCTCAAGACTAGTGGCTGGCAGACCTGAAAGCGTCAGGTTCTTATCCTTAAGGAACTTATCCTCAAAGAAGGCAGCGTCTCTAGATTCGATTACAGTGTTCGTTGAGAGATCTAGAAATCTGTCAGCAACACTATCCTCTGCACATCCTAAATAGACACACATATTTGTCCTAGGTCCAATCTTAGCTCTTCTAAGGTCAGGTATCCTAACATAAGCGATACAACCCCATGTCTTAAGATTATCAAATCTAGGAGGTCTCTTAAACCAAAGTTCATGGGGTGTCTTAGTCAACTTGGCATGGGGAACTTTATTAAGAATGTGATTAGACGTGAGGGCAGCTTCACCCCAGTAGGCCGCAGACATGCCAGTAGTCAACAACATGGAATTTAACATTTCTGTTAAAGTCCTATTTTTCCGCTCAGCAATACCGTTGGATTGGGGTGAATAAGGAGCAGTCGTTTCAGGGATGATGCCATTGCTGGCAAGGAAATCTCTGAACTCCCCCGAGACGTATTCTCCACCTCTATCACTCCTTAGCCGTTTGATTTTCATGTCAAGTTGATTCTCAACCCTAGTTTTGAATATACGGAATTTTTCAAAAGCTTCCTCTTTGGATTTAAGTAGATAAATGTGACTGAATCTAGAGTAGTCGTCGATAAAAGTTATCAGATACTTCCGACCTCCACGCGTGACAAAACTTTTGTAGTCACATATGTCGGAGTGTATTAACTCTAGCAAATGTGTGCTCCTAGAAACCTGACTAAAAGGTGCTCTAGTTATCTTAGTTTGAGCACAGATTTCACATTTGTCAAATCTGGTTTTTGTGTCTAAAGAGATGTTGTGAGTTCTAGCTAGCAGAAGTAGTTTTCGATAATTGACGTGTCCTAGTCTTGCATGTAAAGTCTTAGGATCAATCAAATTAGAACTAACCTGATTTACTACTTCGTTTGCTAGACTCAACCTATACATGCCGTTGACGACATACGCACAACCAAAGTAGTGCGAGTGAACCATAAGCGTTACTCGACCACCACTAATGTTAAAGGACATACCCACATCGCATAACAAACTAATTGAAATTAAATTAGCAGCTAATGATGGTAGAAATTTAACATTTTTTAAAGTAAGAGTTTTACCTGAGGAGAGCGTCAAGGTAGCATTGCCGACCCTCAGCACGTCAGCAACTCCTCCATCAGCAATAGTAACAGTCTTTCGGACTGCAGTGACATCCTCCAGAAGCGCAATGTTGTTGCAGACGTGACATGTAGCACCTGAGTCTAGCCACCACTCTGTACTGGCCTGTCCGTTACCGACCATGGCAACAAAGTCGGTGGGCGTAGTCTGATGGACCATATTGGCCCTATTATCAGGCTTTGGTGTACTAGGATCTCCTCTCTTGGGCTGCTTGCATTCAGAAGCACAGTGACCCCACTTGTTACAATTGTAGCACTTGCCTTTGAATTTCTTCACCTTCTTGCTCGTGTCCACAACTGCGGGCGCACTGGGTAACGGTCTAGTCTTGTCGGGCTTAAACTTCCGCTTAGGATGCGTGACCATGTTGGCAGCAGAGGACTGCTTGCTAATAGTCTCCCTAGCGTGTCTAGTCCTGTTCTCATCCTAAATGCAAATGAAGCGCTTGAGGTCTTTAAGACTGACCTGCGTTTTCTTCCGATACATCTTCGTTTTAAAGGAGTACCACGCCGACGGGAGCTTGAAGATTATAGCTCCTGCAACAAAACCATCATGCAATGGGATGTTCTCACTGTTCAGCTTGTCCACCAGATTCTCAAAATAGGCGACCTGTGGAAGGATTTCCCTTTCCTTAGTGAAGGTGAAAGCCATGAACTTGTCCACGAGGTGCGTCTTGGACATATTTTCCTCTTCCTTGAACTGCTCCTCCAGAGCATCCCAGATTTTTTTGGCGGTCTTCATTTTGCTGTACGTCTCAACAAGCTTGTTGGAAAGGCGGTTCAACAAGTAGTCACGACAATAATCTTCATCGACCACCCACTGAGTCTCTTCAGCTGTCCCAAGAACCTCAGCACGTACAGTCTGAATGGTGTAGAACACGTTCAGGTACTTCATGCCAAACTGAGTGTTCCTCTTCCAAGCAGAGAACTCAGAATTGGAGAATTTCTCCAATTTTATCATCGGAATAGGAGTCGAGCCCTTCGACATTGTGTGTCTCTTGCCAAAAAAATACTAGAATTCCACTAGCAAACTAATTACGGACAGAAATCTAGAAAGAGATCACCTGAGACGCGTAGAGGCGAGAAATTCTTCGGATCCAATCCAGAAAAAGCCGTGCTCCTCTTCTCCGGCTGAACAAAGTCGTCGAAGACTAGATCCACGCAGACAACGGCGGCAATGAACCACCAAAGCCAAAAACTGGATTACCAAGAGGGAGAGAGCTGTCGGAATTCCGATATCGCTGTCGGAATTCCGATAGCGGAAAAAACGATAGCAACATCGGCGGCTCCTACGACAGGGAGCGGGCTCTGAATCGAGAAGACGGGGACTGAGATTGACTGCGTCGACAGGGAAGACGTCGACTAAGATCGACTGCGTCGACAGGGAAGACGTCGACTGGGATCGACTGCATCGACAGGGAAGACGTCGACTGGGATCGACTGCGTCGACAGGGAAGACGTCGACTGGGATCGACTGCGTCGACAGGGAAGACGTCGACTGAGATCGACGGTGTCAACAGGAGGATCGGCAACAGCGGTGCGCAAGGATGCGGCTTCTTCTTCGCTGCAGAGAAACGGGTGGCCAAACCACTTAGGGCATGGCGACAAGGAAGACCGGATGCGGGCAGATCCGACGACCTTCAGCGAGGGCTTGGCTGCAGGGAGACTCGCGAACAGGGAGACGAGCGACGTGTCTCCTTCTCGCGCAGGACCGGCGACTGAGATCGCAAGGAATAACTGCGACCGACGGCAGCGACGGAAGAGAAGCGCACACAATCCTTCCTCCTTCGCAGCGACAGAAAACCCCCACACAGGAACCATCAACCTTTTTCTCCTTCACGATTGGGGTGACATCCTTCGCTCGATCGACGGGAATAACCGCAAGGAGCTATTGCAGTTACGGGAATTCTTCTCCTTCGATCGACGGGGACGACAGCAGAGAGGGGCGGTTACGGGGAAATCGCACGAAGCGCGAGTATGAACTTCGAGAATGTTAGAATGGTGCTCGAAGCATCCGGGTGAGTGTCTAGTTTGGAACACTCTACTCGTTGCCCCTAGCAGGGTATTTATAGGCAAACCCTAATTCCACGGCGGGTGCGTGGATCCCTAACAGGTCCTAACCTACCGCTAAGCATCTGTTAACTCGGTAGTTCAATATACCTCAACATGTACTTCCTCCCTGTTTCCAAGCTTCCTTGAGATAACATCTGCAATATACGTCACACTTATCAATTATAAGAACCCATATTAATTATATATATATATACGAGTGACGGGCACGGGCTCCGGTCCTATGTGAGGGCAATCGGCGGGCTTCGCCCGCCCCCCGGCGGGCTTCGTCCGCCCCTCAGTTTAATTTTTATTAAGTATATAACCCTTCCCTGCGGCCCGGAGTAATCACTCCTGCGTTCGTCGAACGGTGGCCCTGTCCGTTCGTCGAACGCAGAAGTGCCGCCGTTCGTCGAACGACGAACCTGCGTTCGACGAACGGCGACACTACTGCGCTTGACGAACGACGGAAGGTTCGCCGTTGGTCGAACGCAGGTGGCGTCTGCGTTTGTCGTACGAAGGAGGGCCGCTCATCGTCGAACGCAGATTCGTCGTTCGACGAACGCAGACGCTCCTGCGTTCGACGAACGGTCATGGCCACTGCTCGACGAACGCAGGCGCTCCTACGTTCGACGAACGGTCATGGCCAGCGTTCGTCGAACGACGAACCTGCGTTCGACGAACGGCAGAACTCTGCGTTTGACGAACGGCGGCGCCACCGCCGTCGTTGGCCCTGCCGGAGCCCCGCCGAAGTACCACCGACAGGCGGCAGACCAAAAGGGGGCGGGAAGGACGGGAGGGAGGGGGCACAGGATTTCGCTGGGTTGGAGGGATTGAGTTTTTGGAAAATTGGCTATTCTCAGACATTTTTTCTGATTTGATTTGAGATCCAATGGCTGTGATCTGATTTGTCTCAATTTCTTTGCCATGGAGTTCCTATTTATCTTGCCATGGACACAAAAACGATATTTCTTTATAATATAGTATATATATACTGTACATAAACATTTATAATGAATTGAATGCAAACGTTTATATATATTAATATCATAAACGTTTATTATAATAATATTATTATTATATTATATATATTAATAATTATTTATTATAGATATATAAACTGATATAAACGTTTATATTATAAATAAGTCATAATATTTTGATATAAAATCATTTATAACATAAACATTAGAATTAAATATTTTTAATTAGTACAACTTAATGTTTCAAATATTATAATAAATTATAAGGTTGATTTTGAGCTTATAAATAGCTCTTCAAAATATGAGAGGATATAAATACAATATTTTCTCATATTTCTTCCTAAGCTCTTATATCGCCCACTATATTTTCTTTCTATTATACGTTTGCTAAGTTCAGTGGAAGTTCGGGTGCTCTGAGCTTTGAGCCGTTGATCCCAACGGCAGCTGGCATGACAACATTATTGTTGTCATGCCAGTGCTAGTAGGCTGCCATTGGCAGCCTAGTACTAAGGCTAATAAGCCTAGGGCCTAGGCTAGGTACCGATCCCCCCTCATAACTGATCCCCCCTCTCTCTCTCTTCTCGCCTCTCTCTCTCTCTCCAACCCATTCTCTCTCTCTCTCGTCTGATCTCTCTCTCTCTCACTCTCTTCAACTCATTCTCTCTCTCTCTCTCACACGTCGAACTTGACATCGTCATCCTCGGCGCCAATGTCGTCTACTCAAACTGCGCATGAAGTGGTGGAGCACAAGCGTACGACGCCAATTTGGAAGCATTTCGATAAAATTAAAGTCAACGACGAATTTAAGGCGAGGTGCAAATTATGCTCGAAGTTGCTGACCCTTACTGGCAACTCGACACTAGCAAGAAACTTCAAGTCTTGCGTTTCGAAACAAGCTCCCGAGTCCAGTCAGACACAAATTTTGGGAGCAAGACAAATTTGGACGTACGATCAACTTCGGCAACGGGAGCTGTAGATGAAGAACGTCATCAGACGTGGGTTGCCGTTCAGCCACTACGACAACGAGGAGGAGACCGAATACATACATCAAGGGCTTCAAACAAAATATCAACAGGTAAGTAGATCCTCTCTTAGGCGTGGCGCTCTCAAATTTTATTTAGAAGCAAAACAATCTTTAATAAATTATTTTGAAAATTTTGAAGGACGTGTGAGTTTAACGAGTGGCGTTTGGAGTAGTAGCATAAAATTAGTGTTGGGTATTGTAGCCACAATTACCTTGATTTGAAGAAGTGTCCCTTTGAACTAAGTTGATTTGAGTTGTATTTGATGTTGTTTTTTAGTTATGTGTTTGCAGATTATAAATGACTAAGTTATAAACCAATGTCAAATTTCAATGTGTCATAAAACACAAGTATATTCAATGTAATTCTTCATTGTGTAAACCAAGGTGTTGACTCATGTGGAATCTCTCTATTGGGGTGTACTTTATATTCAAACACAAAGGAAGATCCAAGGAGAGCCAAGGAAAGTTGCTGCTGGAATGAAGAAAATAATATTTCTAAGTTTTCTGGAATTCGTCGAACTCAGTTCGACGAACGGAAATGATTTCGTCGAACGCAGTTCGTCGATCGCAGTTCGCCGAAGTGAATATATTTCGTCGTTCTCTGGTTTGCTGATAGTTGAAGCTGTTTCGTCGAGCGCAGGAAGCCGTTCGTCGAACGCAGCATCGAGTTTGTCGAACGCAGTGGATTGGTCGTTCGTCGAACGCAGATTTTTGTCGACCGCTGAGCATCGACCGCTGAGACGGGAGCGTCGACCGCTGAGACGGGAGCGTCGACCGCTGAGACGGGAGCGTCGACCGCTGAGACGGGATCGTCAACCGCTGAGATTGTTGTTCTTCGTCGACCGCTGAGATAGCCGTTCGTCGAACGCAACATCGAGTTCGTCGAACGCAGTGATTTGGCCGTTCGTCGAACGAAGGGAAGTAGCCGTTCGTCGAACGCAGGGAATTAGCCGTTCGTCGAACGCAGGGAGATGGTCGTTCGTCGAACGCAGAGAGATGGCCATTCGTCGAACGCAGAGTTGGCCGTTCGTCGAACTCAGAGCGTTGGCCGTTCGTCGAGCGCTGTTCCGTTCGACGAAATTTTAACAGACGACAGAATTTGCTCTGCGCTGTTTCGAAATTCAATTTGCTGACAAATCTCATTAATGCTTCACGGAATATCTTCCTTAAATCATGCAGACAGCCGTTGGAGAAGATTATTTGCCTTAATTTATTGGAGATAGCCGTTGGGGAGAATATTTATTCCTAAATTCTTGCTACAGCAAAAGAAAGAAATATTCTTCCTTATTTATGTTATTTAGCCGTTGGAAAGGAGGTCTCTATATAATTCCCTTTGATTTATTCGTTGAAGGCTAATGAATACAATCTGATTCGAAAATAAAAAGAAGAAGAACAAAAGAATTCTGTCTGCGCCCCGTTCGTTCTCGCAAAGTCTTTTGCCGCTGCCGACAAATTTGTTGGCGATTCTTCTTCAAGAAAAGAGAAAAATAGATCTCTGATTTCTGATTCTATCAAGCTTCTTTCAGATCTATTTTTCTCAAAAGTATTCAGATCAAGTTCTTTCAAGGCAAGATTTCTTCTTCCTCCTTCAAGATCCAGATTTCTATTTTATACTAGGAAGAAGAAGATCTATCTCTTTCAGATCTGAATAATTCAAGTCTCCAGAAGATTTTAAGAAGATTGTTTTTCAGTCTAAAGTTTTGTAAAAATCTTTTACATATTCTTGTAGGAGGTTTTCCTCCGAGTTTTTTGTAGATCCTTGTTGAAGGATCGAGTTTTTGTAGGAGTGGTTTGCTCTGAGTTTTTGTAGGAGTGGTTTGCTCCGAGTTTCTTTGCAGGAGTGGTGACTCCGAGTTTTTGTAGGATTGTTGATAATCCGAGATAGTGAAGTAGCCTTGTCTAGCCGGTCGTGCTAGATAGGTGAGGTGCAAAGTGGACTACCCAAGATCGGGGAACCACTATAAATCCTTGTGTTGTGCTGTGCTCTTTGGTTTCTATGTGTTTTTATTTCTATAGTTTTTAATTCCGCAAAAGGCCATAGAATTCACCTATTCACCCCCCCCCTAGGTGATTTAGGTAGGCAACTAGATACTTTCAATTGGTATCAGAGCCAGGTTGTTTATAAAAGGTTAACACCTTGAACAAGATCTATAAAATCTAGTTGCAAGAGCAAGTATGTCCGGAATGGATAGATCCAAGGATTCCGTCAAGTTGCCCTTCTGCTCTAAGGAGAACTTCCCCATGTGGAAGGAAAGAGTGAAGTTCTACATGGAAGCCACCGACCCGAGAATTTTTCAAATTGTTGAAGAAGGTCTCCATGTTCCTATGAAACCATCTTCAATAAATTTTGCTATCATGATTCCAAAGAAGATGTTGGAACTAGACAAAGATGAGATTGCTCTCGTCGCCTTGGACAAGAAGGCCAAGAACATTATTGCCGGTGCAGTGGACGATTTAATGCTTCAAAATCTTATACACTGTAAGTCTGCCAAGGAAATATGGGATTCCATAGTTATTCTTATGGAAGGTACATAAGAAGTGAGGGATGATCGACGATCGTTGCTAAACCAAGAATATGAAACATTCAAGCAAGATCTAAGAGACTCCATTTCTGATACTTATGAGAAGTTCTTTAAGATCGTAAACGGTCTTAGGAATTATGATCGTGAATTCACCGTCGGAGAATTAAATGACAAGTTCTTGAGATCCCTAACGAAAGAATGGGATACCAAGGCAATTGCTATCCGGGAATTTGGAAAGTTGGCTACGATGGAGCCACAAATATTGTTTGGCAAGCTCCTATCCCATGAATTAAAGCTCAGTATTAGAAAAACTGAAGAAGAAGGATGCTCGACTTCTGGAAGGGAGAAGTCCGTGGCACTGAAGGCCAAAGAGGCAAGAAGAGGTAAAGCTAGATCATCTGAAAGGACACAGCCGTCAGATGAAGACAATGAGTCTGTGGCTTGCTCATCAAGCTCAGACATGTCCGATGGAGAGTACTCTTCACTCTCTAAGAAATTCAAGAAATTGTTCAGAAAAGGGAGCCGAAGGAAAAGTCAGTCCTCATCCGATCATAGAAGATCAAGACGTGATGATGAACATCACAAGAAGGAACACAACAACGACAGGTATAAAACTAAACCGTACAAACATATTTCGACTGATATTATTTGTTATTGTTGTAATAAGTCAGGACATATAAGTACGGAATGTCCTTACAAAAAGAAGAAAGAGAAGAAATTCTTCAAAGGAAAAAGGAAAAAGGAAAGAAGAAAAGAGCTTCTTAGCAAAGAAGACTAAGACTCTTAGCGACAATGACTCAGGAAAGTCAAGCTCAGATAATGAAGCCTATTTTGGGCTAATGGCACATTCAGATGAGGAAGTAAGCAACTCCACATACAAAGGGAAGGTAAACTCGCACACTCCTCTTTCTGCATCTAAAACTGGATCCAATGCAAATGAAGGCTATTCTTCAGAGGAAGACTTAGATCTAATGACTCAGTATAAAGCCGTTTTGGAAGGATTTGACAAATGCCGCAAGGTAGTCAAATCTCAAGCAAAAGAGATTGAATCTCTCAAGATGATGGAATCAGATTTGAGGGAGGAAATTGAAAAATTAACTCCTCTCAAATATGAAGTCCAAATCTTGAAAGATGAACTTCATAGCTGTACTGAGTTATTAAATCTTAAGGGGAAGTTTATAAATGAATTAGAAGAAAAGTTAGTGGTGGAAAGGAAGATAGTTGAAAGCTTCTCTAAACCAAAAACTATTCTTCCAATCATTGATAGATTTTCTGCTCCTGCGAAGGGTAGTGGCCTTGGTTATGAGGCTGAAAGTAGTAAGGCTGCTGAGAAAAGAACCGTGAAAGGAAAGGGAAAGGCTGATCAAAGTCAACCTTCATTCAGGAAGGTAGTTTTTCCTACAAACCCTTTTGACTTTGATTCATCCTATGGTCACTTTACAAGACCAACTCATGTTGAGTCAAGTAAGGGGAACCAATGATGGAGCCGTCCCCGAAGCCTCGAAACAACTGCTTTCACGGCACCTTATGAAGAAGTAATCCTCAAGCATCATGGTTCATTTGTAGATGGATCAGTTGCTAAGAAAGCACCAAAGATCCAATCTATTGGTTCTAAATCTCTTGAAGAGAAGAAGGAGTTGTGTGTATGTTGCAACCACGAGGCTTCTACTTCTAAGAATGTTGCTCCTATTAAAGTCCCCGTTCAAAAGGTAAAACAGGAGAACAAGAGAAGATACAATCGATTTGATTGCTGGTGTTGTGGCAAGGTTGGTCACTTCGCCATAGATTGTTGGTTTAACCCCAGAAATTATAAGACTCCACAGGTTAACAATGTAAGAATGACCCCTTGCAATGTTAACACTCCGAGTGGTGTTGATCTAACCAGGAACCTAGGACTCAAATCCTTTTGGGTTCCTAAGGGTAATTAATCTTTGTTTGCAGGTATGTCAAAAGGCCAACCAAAACTCTAATCAGGCATTTGGACAGTGGATGTTCATGGTACATGACCAGAACAAAGAAGTATATAGTAAGGTTGCTGAAAAGCTTAGGAAATCAGTCCAGGCACTGAAATTCTAAGGGGGAGAAAAGATTGAGGGGGAGCTGATTCAACATATTCAAAATATACTCCCAAATGTGAACTCCCATGCAGTTGCTGAGGGGGAGCTTTGATCTCTCATGATTTTCCTTCCCTATCTGAAGTAGTCAGAAAGGGGGAGAGAAGTTGAAATTGGGAGAAAAGCTGAAGTTGAAAGTGAAAGTTGAAAGGGAGAGAAAGTTTTAAAAGCTAAGTTTTTTTTACTCTCCTTATCTATTTAATATATATATATATAAGTGCAATTCAACTCAGTACATAGGTTCTGACTTCTTCAAATAGGGAGAGATTGTTGGGTATTGTAGCCACAATTACCTTGATTTGAAGAAGTGCCCCTTTGAACTAAGTTGAATTGAGTTGTATTTGATGTTGTTTTCTAGTTATGTGTTTGCAGATTATAAATGACTAAGTATAAACTGTTGAGGAAATGATTTCTCTTAACCCCTAGAAATAAGTTGAATATGAATTCTAAGAAAGAAAAACAAGGTTAAGTAAATATGCGTCGAATAGTATTCTACGCAACGTCGAAATATAGTCGACGTTTCCTTCAGATTGAGTCGAAGTAACTCTAGGAAGATTTCGACGTATGTGTTGTCGACGCTACTCTGATTTCTAGTCGACGCATCTAATGAAGTCGACGCACCTTCCTTATTTTCCTCTCGACGTCCAGCCAGGATGAATTCGACGCTTACGTCGAATGGTAATCGGCGCACGTCGATTTATGTGACAGATTTATATATGCGCCAGATCTCTTTCCTTCTTTCAGCAGATCTGATTTGTATGGAATAAATGTCAATATTTTATAGCCGTTCTGAATCATTCTTTCCTTATATCTGATTCCTGGCTAATTTGATTAAACTTATTTGGACATTATTTGAAATCAGAATTAGTTCTTTCCTTCTACAGAAATAAATATTATGGAAACATTTTCATCTTTCTATTTCTCTGACTGATAATTGATTATCCTCCTATAGTATTATTTTGAATTAACAGAGCTATAAATAAAGAGGAGGTCGGCAGAAAAACAAGAAGTGATTCACCATTTTTACATTTGAAAAAGAGGAAGAGCTCCCAAGTATAGAGAGAAAATTGAGAAATTGTTCTGCAACAATATTCAAGCACTTCTTCTTCTCCTGCTTCTGAAGTCATTCTGCTGCAAGTTCTGATAGATCTCACAAAGAGAGAAAGGCTACAAATCTTCTTCTCTCTATAGAAGTAAGATTTAATTCACTTCTTGTGCTTCCAATCTTCTTGCTAGGAAGAAGATTCTTTTTATTCATTTCTTCTTCTTCTTCATTCTTCTTATTTAAATATTGTAAAAGAGTTTTTAGAATCTCTCTCCAAAAAATTCAGTGTACTGGTTCTAAGAGTCTCCTTGTCAAAAGACTCAGTTGGTTCTAAGAGTCTCCTTGTCAAAAGACTCAGTGTGGTTCTAAGAGTCTCCTTATCAAAAGACTCAGTACAAGATAGTGAATTCCTACCAAGGGGGTAGAAGAGTGGACTACCCAAAGTTTGGGGAACCACTATATTTTCTTGTGTTGTGCTGTGATTTCTTTTCTTGCATTTACTTTAGTTGTTTAATTCTTGTTGGTGTGTGAGAAGCTCTAATCTGTGATCATACATATATATATATATATATATATATATATATATATTAGCTTTGCACAAAATAATTTTTAATTCTCTATTCACCCCCCCCCCCCCCCCTCTAGAGAATTCTAGTGAGGTAAACTGTGCACTTTCAATTGGTATCAAAGCTAGGTTGATCTAAAAAGGGTTAACTCATTGATCAAAAAGGTCCTACCTCTTGTTTATATATATATATATATACTTTTCTAACAATCAATTTTCACATGGCACAAATCAAGGATTATGCTTCCACCAGATCACCAATGTGCAATCTTGAAAATTTTGCAGTTTGGAAAACAAGAATCAGAATTTATATGAATTCCATTGATGCTGACTTGTTCAATATTACTGTGACAGGTCCCCCAAAGCCTTATAGAAAGGATGCAAGTGGCAATGTCACACAAACACTTGTTCCAAGATCTGAATGGACAGAAGATGAGAAGAAGACAAGAACACATGATCTAAAGTCCATGAACATACTTGTCTCAACTCTCTCAGATGACATCTTTCAAAGGGTTGTTGACTGTGAATCATCCAAAGAAATTTGGGATGCTCTCACAAAGATGGTGGAAGGAAGTGCTGATGAAAAGAAAGATAAGAAGGCCCTATTGATCTCTCAATATGAGAACTTCCAAAAGAAGGATGAAGAAAGCATCTCTGAAATGTATGACAGATTCAGTCTGATCATCAGTCAACTAAGAGACTTGGATAGAGAAAATCTCTCTCACAGAGATCAATGACAAATTGCTGATGAGTCTCCCAAGCTCATGGGACTCAAGGATATGGGCAATAAGAGACACAAGAGGTCAAAGGGAAATTTCAACAGATGCTCTCTTAGGAAAACTCAGATCCTATGAGCAATTGCTGAAAACTAGAGAAGAGAAGGAAAGAAGAGAAAACACTCCAATTTCCTCAAAAGGCAGGAACATTGCTCTAAAGGCAACAAAAGAAGGAACTCCTGTCACTGAAGAAGAACTATTCAGTTTCTTGGCCAGAAGATTTAAGAAATGGGTCAAGACAGATGGATCAAAAAGGAGGGAGTCAAAACCAAGGTATGACAAAACCCCACTAAAGAAATTATTTGCTATTCTTGCAGGAAACCTGGACATATTGCCCCAGAATGTCCAGAGAATGCTGAAACAAAGAAAGATCTGAAAAAGAAAGATCTCAAGAAAAAGGGGAAGAAGAAAGAAAGAGGCTTTATTGCAGAAGCCTGGAGTGAAACAGACTCTGAGGACAGTTCATCCTCTAAGAGTGACAATGAAGAATCTAGGAAAGAAGACCTATGCTTGATGGCCTTTGAAGGCCCCAAGAATGATGATGGTGCTAAATCTTGGAGTGAGACAGGATCAGAAGAAAGTATATCTTCTGAAGATGAAAAAGAAGATAGCCTTATTCTCATAGAGGAATCTGAGGATAAGGATGAGGTAAGCATGTTTGATAAAATAGATTTTCAAAGTGATAACTTTAGAAATGAGTTTATGGGAATGTATCTAGATCAACTAAAAGCAACACAAGAAATTAAAGATCTAAAAGAACAAATCAATGTAGCTAAAAGCCAGAGAAACAGAGAAGTTAAATGCTCTAAAGATTATGAATTAAGGGCTAACATCATAGAAAAGGAGGTAGAAAGGCTAAAATAGAAAATCAGTTCCTTAAGGATAAGGTTTCCCAGGCAAAGGCCTTTGAAGAATCAATAAACATGAGAAGCCAAACTCTTAAGGAAATCACTGAAAAACAAACATTAAGACCCAAAAATCTTGGGCTAGGGGCTGATCCATCAATCAGCCTAATTCCATCCAACAAGCCTGCTTGGATGAGCCCTGTAAAATTCACTAAACCCATCAAATCAGCAAACCAAGAAAAAGAATCACAACATAGGAAAGAACACCTCTTCAAGGAAATAAAGGAATTTGATGAAACATCATATTATTCAGCTGATGACTCACAAACTTCATCTGAAGAGACAACTAAACCAAAAGAAGCAACATACAAAGGAGTAAAAACAGAAAAAGGTAAAATGAAAATTTATGAAGACACAGTTGCGTCGACTTCATATCGACGCATGAATGATTGTGCGTCGACTTCTACTCGACGTAATCTCTCAGATGCCTCAACCTCCACTCGACGCTTGAATAAAGATACGTCGACATTAAATCGGCGCAACTTCCTCCATGCGTCGATACCAGATCAACGCAATCTGAGGAATGCGCCGAATATAAATCGACGCAACTATCAACATACGTTGAATAGATATCGACGCATAAAAACTCAGAGCAACATGAATACCTATATTCCAAAATTCTTCCATCTTAACCCCCATTCAGGACCCATTCATCCTGATGATGATTTCTATCCTAATCAACATTCTAATCAAAATTTTTACCCAAAACTTGGTAACCAAACTTCCCATCCTAATGAAACCTTCTATCCTAATCAACACTGGTATCCTAGTCAACACTTCTATTTCCCTTTAAACTCAAACTCTCACAAAAGTAAGATACTCAAGTGTTACATATGCAACAAAAATGGCCACCTTGCCAAGAAATGTTGGTATAATCAATCAAATTGGTCTTAAAACCCAGTCCTAGGCTAACTTAGAAACCTTTAGGATTAGGAAGAGATAAGAAGAAATAAACACCTAGAACTTTTCAGGAAAATTAAAAGTCACGTCGACTTCCAATCGACGCACCGTCGATAACTCAGATCAATAAGTACAATCGACGCATGCGTCGACTACTATCGACGCATACATCGATAAGAAACCCTTGCATCCCAGAACAGACTAAATCGACGCTCACGTCGAATTCCACTCGATGTAACGTCGACTTCATAAAAACGAGCGGCAAGACTAAATTATTTTCGGTCACATCCACTGAAGTACCGAATAAGCCTCTAGTTGAGTCCTGTTTCGACGCTTCACCTGACTTAAATAGATTCTTCAGTTAGAAACCTTCACGACCTCTGCATCTTTCATCCTTCTTGCTCCTCAGTCCAGCCACCTCTTCCTCTCTCTCTCCAACCTAAAATGGCTCCCAAAACTAACTCTGGCTTCGACATTGACCTGGAATCCTTCCAAGCCGCCGCCGACAACTTTAAGAACATAATAGCTCTGTTCACTGAAGCTGGTCCGGATAAGCTCATTTCAACAAGATGCAAGCTTCTGGAGACAGAACTAACAGAGCTCATAGCTCATGTTCAGATAACTGAACAAGGGGAAATTTCAGGCACAATCTATGAGACACTTGTATCAATATCTGCAGAACACATAAGGACCACCTTTGATCTTCCATCAGGTATATCCTAATATCATCTTTGTTTAAATGAAATAAGGAAAGAAAATGAGCTTCTAAAAAGAATGACTAAACATGTCTTAATTACTCCCTTATTAGGTGATGAATCCATTGAACTCACACCTGATGAAATCAAGCATTTACTCACCACCATGAAATTCTCAAAAGATAGGCCAATCCATCTGAAAAAGATAGATTTTTCTGATGAGTACAGATTGCTGGCAGATATAGTAGGGAAAGTTCTACTATGCAAAATCTCAGCACATGATGCAGTACCCAAACACCAACTGAACATCATGGTGGTCCTTGTGCTGAAGAAGAAAGTAAACTGGGCCTCATGGCTACTCAAGATAATAGGCTCTAGATATTCTCACAAAGAGAATGCCTACATGAGGATTATGAGTCAAGTACTCTTCCACTCCTTCCCTGACCTCTGTAGGTCAAAAGGAATTCCTATCCCTCCTGGAAAGAGGATGTCCATTGCCCTCTTCTCCAAATGGACCAGGCAAATCCCCAAGCCTGGCTCCATTCCTGAAAGGACTCCCACTCCTCCTAACTCTCCTGCTCACCCTTCTCCTCCTCCTTCTCCTCAAAGAGACAATTCTTCTCTACCACCATCATCCACTCAAATAGCCTCTACCACCCTCACAACTCCTACTTTACCTACTTCTTCTCAAACTCCTGCTCAGACAGCAGTTTCTCCTTCTCTCCCTCCTCCTATTTTCCCATCTTCTTTACCTCCATTATCACCCATACCTCATGTATCAACTCACTTCTCTCCTCCTCCATCACCTCTTCCTCCATCATCACCTCCTCACCTTTCACACCATGAATCATCTGCATCCACTGAGGCTCTCCTCACTCAGTGCATCAAATCAGCAGCTGAAAAATTCCAAGTGATGTTGGATGAGCATTGCTCTCAAATTCATTCCTCCATCCTTCACATGCACACCCAAATAGATGGGGTCAGTGCCTCTGTGCAAGGCCTAAAGACCTCTCTCTCTTCCTCTAGAGTGACAAGGTCTTTCTTAACCTCCCTGGCCAAGAAGGTCAAGAAGGGGGAGAATCTAGATGAAGAGCAGCTCTCCAATCCTAAATCTCTCTCTCACAAGTCCCCTCCTCCAAAATCTGACAAAATCCTTGGGAATGAGACAGTACCTGAGCTACATAATGATGAACAAACAATAGAGGTACTCAACATAGCAAGAGATGCTGCAAATCAAATGACACTACTACAAGGGGAGGGAAGCAGAGCAGAAAGTGAGGCTGCAAAGGAAGATGGTGAGAAAGATAAAGAAACTGAACTTCAGGGGGAGCTGAAAGCTGTGTTAGCTGAAGAAGGAGCTATGGATACTATTATAAATGAAGCTGAGACTCAGGGGGAGCAAATGGCTGAGACCCAGGGGGGCTAGGAGAACTTCCTACAAATGAGAAAGAGAAACTCTCCTCTCCTAAAACAGTAGTATTCAAGAGAAAGAGAAAGACCCCTCCTACCCCTCCTGAGTAATATTTGAAAACAATGCTGATATATTTTTGAGTACTAATTGGAGTGAACATGACATCTGTTTATATGATTCTGGAACATTTGATCTCTTCTTCTAAATTTCACTTTTTGATTATTTGATATATTTCTTTTCTATACAAATGCTGTACTGGATTGATTTTATGCTAATACAATTTCTCTCTAAGTAGGGTTAAGACAAATAGGGGGAGATTGTTGGGGAAATGATTTCTCTTAACCCCTAGAAATAAGTTGAATATGAATTCTAAGAAAGAAAAACAAGGTTAAGTAAATATGCGTCGAATAGTATTCGACGCAACATCGAAATATAGTCGACGTTTCCTTCAGATTGAGTCGAAGTAACTCTAGGAAGATTTCGACGTATGTGTTGTCGACGCTACTCTGTTTTCTAGTCGACGCATCTAATGAAGTCGACGCACCTTCCTTATTTTCCTCTCGACGTCCAGCCAGGATGAATTCGACGCTTACGTCGAATGGTAATCGACGCACGTCGATTTATGTGACAGATTTATATATGCGCCAGATCTCTTTCCTTCTTTCAGTAGATCTGATTTGTATGGAATAAATGTCAATATTTTATAGCCGTTCTGAATCATTCTTTCCTTATATCTGATTCCTGGCTAATTTGATTAAACTTATTTGGACATTATTTGAAATCAGAATTAATTCTTTCCTTCTACAGAAATAAATATTATGGAAACATTTTCATCTTTCTATTTCTCTGACTGATAATTGATTATCCTTCTATAGTATTATTTTGAATTAACAGAGCTATAAATAAAGAGGAGGTCGGCAGAAAAACAAGAAGTGATTCACCATTTTTACATTTGAAAAAGAGGAAGAGCTCCCAAGTATAGAGAGAAAATTGAGAAATTGTTCTGCAGCAATATTCAAGCACTTCTTCTTCTCATGCTTCTGAAGTCATTCTGCTGCAAGTTCTGATAGATCTCACAAAGAGAGAAAGGCTACAAATCTTCTTCTATCTATAGAAGAAAGATTTAATTCACTTCTTGTGCTTCCAATCTTCTTGCTAGGAAGAAGATTCTTTTTTATTCATTTCTTCTTCTTCTTCTTCATTCTTCTTATTTAAACATTGTAAAAGAGTTTTTAGAATCTCTCTCCAAAAAATTCAGTGTACTGGTTCTAAGAGTCTCCTTGTCAAAAGACTCAGTTGGTTCTAAGAGTCTCCTTGTCAAAAGACTCAGGGTGGTTCTAAGAGTCTCCTTATCAAAAGACTCAGTACAAGATAGTGAATTCCTACCAAGGGGGTAGAAGAGTGGACTACCCAAAGTTTGGGGAACCACTATATTTTCTTGTGTTGTGCTGTGATTTCTTTTCTTGCATTTACTTTAGTTGTTTAATTCTTGTTGGTGTGTGGGAAGCTCTAATCTGTGATCATACACATATATATATATTAACTTTGCACAAAATAATTTTTAATTCTCTATTCACCCCCCCCCCCCCCTCTAGAGAATTCTAGTGAGGTAAACTGTGCACTTTCATAAACCAATGTCAGGTTTCAATGAGTCATAAAACACAGGTATATGCAATATAATTCTTCATTGTGTAAACCAAGGTGTTGACTTATGTGGAATCTCTCTATTGGGGTGTACTTTATATTCAAACACAAAGGAAGAGCCAAGGAGAGCCAAGGAAAGTTGCTGCTGGAATGAAGAAAATAATATTTCTAAGTTTTCTGGAATTCGTCGAACTCAGTTCGACGAACGGAAATGATTTCGTCGAACGCAGTTCGTCGATCGCAGTTCGCCGAAGTGAATATATTTCGTCGTTCTCTGGTTTGCTGATAGTTGAAGCTGTTTCGTCGAGCGCAGGAAGCCGTTCGTCGAACGCATCATCGAGTTCGTCGAACGCAGTGGATTGGCCGTTCGTCGAACGCAGATTTTCGTCGACCGCTGAGACGGGAGCGTCGACCGCTGAGATGGGAGCGTCGACCGCTGAGACGGGAGCGTCGACCGCTGAGATGGGAGCGTCGACAGCTGAGACGGGAGCGTCGACCGCTGAGACGGGAGCATCGACCGCTGAGATTGTTATTCTTAGTCGACCGCTGAGATAGTCGTTCGTCGAACGCAGCATCGAGTTCGTCGAACGCAGTGATCTGGTCGTTCGTCGAACGCAGGGAAGTAGCCGTTCGTCGAACGCAGGGAAGTAGCCGTTCGTCGAACGCAGGGAAGTAGCCGTTCGTCGAACGCAGGGATATGGCCGTTCGTCGAACGCAGAGAGATGGCTGTTCATCGAACGCAGAGTTGGCCGTTCGTCGAACTCAGAGCGTTGGCCGTTCGTCGAGCGCTGTTCCGTTCGACGAAATTTTAACAAACGACAGAATTTGCTCTACGTTGTTTTGAAATTCAATTTGCTGACAAATCTCATTAATGCTTCACGGAATATCTTCCTTAAATCATGCAGACAGTCGTTGGAGAAGATTATTTGCCTTAATTTATTGGAGATAGCCGTTGGGGAGAATATTTATTCCTAAATTCTTGCTACAGCAAAAGAAAGAAATATTCTCCTTATTTATTTTATTTAGCCGTTGGAAAGGAGGTCTCTATATAATTCCCTTTGATTTATTTGTTGAAGGCTAATGAATACAATCTGATTCGAAAATAAAAAGAAGAACACAAGAATTCTGTCTGCGCCCCGTTTGTTCTCACAAAGTCTTTTGTCGCTGCCGACAAATTTGTTGGTGATTCTTCTTGAAGAAAAGAGAAAAATATATCTCTGATTTCTGATTCTATCAAGCTTCTTTCAGATCTAGTTTTTCTCCAAAGTATTCAGATCAAGTTCTTTCAAGGCAAGATTTCTTCTTCCTCCTTCAAGATCCAGATTTCTATTTTATACTAGGAAGAAGAAGATCTATCTCTTTCAGATCTGAATAAGTCAAGTCTCCAAAAGATTTTAAGAAGATTGTTTTTCAGTCTAAAGTTTTGTAAAAATCTTTTACATATTCTTGTAGGAGGTTTTCCTTTGAGTTTTTTTGTAGATCCTTGTTGAAGGATCGAGTTTTTGTAGAAGTGGTTTGCTCTGAGTTTATGTAGGAGTGGTTTGCTCCGAGTTTTTTTGTAGGAGTGGTGACTCCGAGTTTTTGTAGGATTGTTGATAATCCGAGATAGTGAAGTAGCCTTGTCTAGCCGGTCGTGCTAGATAGGTGAGGTGCAAAGTGGACTACCTAAGATCGGGGAACCACTATAAATCTTTGTGTTGTGCTGTGCTCTTTGGTTTCTATGTGCTTTTATTTCTATAGTTTTTAATTCCGCAAAAGGCCATAGAATCCACCTATTCACCCCCCCCCCCTAGGTGATTTAGGTAGGCAACTAGATACTTTCAATTAGGACTATCGTATATTTGTATCACTTGTCATTGGGTCGATCTGGTTTCATGGGATCTAAATAAACATATAATTTATTTTGAAAGTTTTGAAGTCCCACACACAAGTCAAGCTATATATCAAATAATTATTAAATGTGTGCGAGAATTTAAAATTAAGGATAAAATTATGAGTATTTCTTTTGATAACGCTACTAATAATAATGTTGCAATTGAGTGGTTAAAACGCGATTTAAAACCAATGTTAAACGGAGCGTTTTTTTCATACTCGATGCGTTTGTCATGTTTTAAATTTAGTGGTACAAGATAGTTTATCTTATATGGAACCATATATTAATAAAATTCATCTTATGTTACAATTTATTTATAGTTCTAGGCAACGTAAACAAAATTTTAAATTTTTTATAAATGATCAAGGTCAAAAATATTTAAAACCTCAATTTGATATGCCCATTAGATGGAACTCAACATACAAAATGTTAAAAAGAGCGTTCCAGCAAAAATCACTTCTTATAGAATACTATACTATGCTAAATATTCATAATTTGAACGATAACGATTGAGACGTATTAGAAATTTATATGGATTTATTAAAATGTTTTTATAGGGCGACAACTTTTTATCTAGCGTATATTATCCAATTAGCCCTCTAGTAATTGAAAATTTGTAAATATCGCACAAAAATTTAACTATTATAAGCAAAACGAAGGGTGGTGTCCTTTAATTGAAATAATGGAAGCAAATTTTTTAAAATATTATAGAGAAATATCTGTCATGTTTTCATGCGCCGCCGTTTTAAATCCTCTATTCGGCGTAGACGGCGTAGAAAATTTGATATAAGAAATAAATAATAATTTAAACTTAAATATAACTTTCGTGAATTTTGATGACGTTAGTATTTTAAAATTTAATTCAATTTTTACCGAATGTTATAACTATTATGATAACTTATACGGCTCGCGGCCCCGAGAAGAAATATCGCAACCCAGAACAAAAGATACTTTTAAAAATAAAATTTTAGAATTAGCTTCCAGGAAAAAAGCGCGCACATCTAGTTCTAGTATTTTAAATGAATTAGAATTATATACTAAAACACAATTTCGTAATTTTATGAGCACAGAGGAGATTGAAAACTTCGATCTCTTAAAATGGTGGAAAGGTAAAGTTAATACATATCCTATTTTGGCATATATGACCCGTGATTTACTAACAATCCAAGCTAGTACGGTAGCTTCGGAGTCTGCTTTTTCTCTTAGTGGCAGGGTTCTGAACGAGCGGAGGAGTCGCCTCAACGAAGAATCACTGGAAAACTGCATCTGCTACAAGGACTACTTGGATGCTGCGAAGAGGAAACAACACATTTCTATGGCTTTTAAAATCATGGACATGGGCACGGGGCCCCCAGCCTATGAAGGCGGGGACGACGAAATTCGGTGGGGACGATGACATTTGGCAGGAGCGACATTTGGCAGGGGCAGCGACATTCGGCGGGGGCGACATTTGACAGGGTCGGCGACATTCGGCGGGGGCGACATTCGGCAGGAGTGACGACATTCGGCGAGGGTGGTCTATATTTATTTATGTATATATAAAACCTAATTGAATGTTGTTCAACAAAAACCATATGGTATGATGGTTGTTATCTTTGCTCCACATAGTGGAAACCAGAGTTCAATTCTCACCATTGATAATTTTTGTAAGATTAAAAAGTTGGTCATATGACTCTCCTTTTTCAATAAATTTAGGGGTAAAATTGTAATTTCATGTTGTAGGGTACCTTATACCTTCATAATTTAGGTTGCCTCCTAGTAGGTTTAGGAGACCTACGAAATAATGGAGAGAGAGATGGAGTGGTTTGATCCGACGACTAATGAAATATCATGCCAGATTCGACGACCGTAATCATTTCAATAGTTCAACATTCATGAGTTCATATTTCTTTATATATGGTAAGTGAATATCCATATTTGGAAGCACGCCATAAATTTGATTTCAGCCCTTGGATATAAAATCAATGAAAAGGAGAGAGGGAGAGGGCTGCGACAGCATAGAGAGAGGAGAGAGAGAGAGAGAGAGAGAGAGAGAGAGAGAGAGAGAGAGAGAGAGAGAGAGAAAACCAGAGGAAGAGAGAGGAGAGAGAAAAAGAGGAAGGAGATAAATATGCGGGACCCATGCATTCAAAGCCTGCGGAAGAAGTGGGCGGAGAGAGAAAGAGAGGCGAGAGGGGGAGAGGAGGTGGGACCCACTTCAATATATCTTTAACTACTATATACAAGAAGTTGTATTTAGTGCAACATTCAAAATTGCCAAATATAGCATCATTCTTTTACCCTAATGACTTAACGTATATTATGAAAAAATGAAAATTCATAAAATATAATGGTTATTTGTGTAATTACACTATATCCATATAATAAAAATAATGATGAAAATTCATAAAATTCAAAAGCTTTTCAGTAGACCTCATACACCTACTATGGTAGGTAATCATTAGACCTTCTAGACCTACATTAAAATGATTTTTTGTTAAAATATAAATATTTTTGAAAACAAAACAATTATAAAATATTAATTAAAATGTTTGTGCGGTCATTTTGAGTACTCATATGTATATGTTGTGGGCGCAACCGGCTTGATGCGGGCGCAACCCGGAGCGTCATGGGCGTAGCCCGCCGGGGGCGGGCGAAGCCCGCCGCCGCTGGCCGGGTACTATCGCGCTTGGCCGGGAGCGATCGAAGCCCACTGTCGCCGGCCGAGTATTGTCGTGCTTGGCAGTAGGGGCCCCGTGCCTGTCACACGTGGAAGCTAACTCAGAGAAAGAGGTTGGAGCACCTCTAGCTTAGACGATCTTCTTTGATGGAGCTTCGGGGAGAAACTCATCCAGAGTAGGAGTTGTTCTGATTAACCCAAATGGGGTTAAATTAGATCAAGCTTTGAAGTTTTATTTTCCAACAACGAACAATCAAGTCTTGTGAAACCTAACAAACCATGTCTTGGACGACTCTTTCAGGTCATATAAGGATTTCTTCAAGTGGCAGACTAGCTCTTCTTATCCCTTTCTCACAAACCCAGAAAAGATTTTCATGTAGACCTCTTCATCCAGCTCACCGTGGAGGAAGGGATAATTTATGTCAAGTTGATGAAGATCCCAACTTAGACAAGCGGCACAGGATAAGAGAACATGTATGGATTCCATCTTCGCTACTTGAGCAAAAGTCTTCTGGCAATCCACTCCTAATTTTGTTTAATAGATAACACTCACCTCGAAACAATTGCTTTCTTCCTTGATGTGCGTCCAAACGAACAGACCCTTAGAGAAGGTTGATTTTACTCCTACTCGTGATAACTAGGAAATCACCACAATTTAACAATATTCATTACATAACAGATTATTTTCGAGAGACGCACATCACAAAAGCACAATGAGTATGAAATGTACAAAATAAAACTTTTTTTTAATTAAAAGCACATCTATAGATAGTCTCCTAACCAAAAATACATCGATATAAGAGTGTTAATACAAAAAGAGTACATATAATAGCCACTATGTAGTACTATGACATCATAGCATAGCCACTACTATATAATAGTCTAAGCTGATTGGTTCATCGCCCCTGATATCCATATATTAGTTTTAACCAGAACTGGTATTGATCCTCTCTTCTCTTTTTTTTTTCTCTTCCTCGGACAATTTCTTATTGGTGTTCTGTTTTATGCATGGACCCTTCAGCTGTTACGAAAGAGCCTGCATAATAGGCGAGAGTGGAAACTTCAGCCTCATATTGGGCACCGATCGATTATCCCGCACAAGTCTTAGAAATTTCTCCTATAGCAATCTTTTTTCCGACATTGGCACAAACTAATTTGTAAACTCTTGCACGAACTCCTCCCATGAAATGACAGTTGTTCCTTGTAGCAAATTTTGCATGCATCATGTTATCCCACCATCTCTTAGCTTCGTCTTCGAGCAAAAATGTTGCTAAATCAACCTTTTTGTTTTCAAGGCAACGAATGACACGAAAACCCATTTCAATCCTTGTAATTCAATCTTTAGTCTTGAGAGGGATAAGTAACCATGAAAAACAGGCAATTTTAACTCCATGAATTGTTTTAAATCCACATCCACCTGACATTGTTGGGGCTATATGGACGAGCCAACTGGAAGCACTGCAGGTAGAGTGTCTCCTACCAATCAGGTAGCTTCTACAAGTGCTTGCGCAATGTAGGTCTCTTATAGTTGTGGCTTCTGCTCATTATCACTTTTTGCTGACATAGTTTCCTTTGCAACTTTCGGTTCCACTCGAGTTTCACGAGCTCTCCGAAGCAATGCCAATTATGATCAAGGGTACAAAGGAAGGAAAGAAGGAAATTACCTCGGTACAAGTTGTTAAGGGCTTTCGTGAAGTGTTTCCAGAAGATCTATCGAGTTTGCCTCTGGTTAGAGAAGTAGCGTTCGAGTTGCTTGACATATAGTGTAGTGGCCGTGCACAAAAAAAACCGGTCTGGTTGGGACCGGCTAGGGACCGGTCCCGGTTAGGAACAGTACAGTCTCGGACCAGTCCCAGAGGGCCTGAGGGGTCCCCCTTTTTTCATCAAAGACCGGTCCCGCACCGGGACCGATAAAAGACCGATCTTTTACCGGTCTTTCACTGGTCCTGGGCCAGGACCGGGACCGGTCAAAGACCGGTCCCATTAAAGAGACGTTACAAACGGCTCTTTAAATGGCTTAAGTGGCAGCCTGCCACTTATTATTTAATATTATTTTTAATTAAATATATTTGTTTTTTAAAAATTAAAACTAAAAAAAATTAATATCTATAAATATCCCCCTCTCTCTCATTCCCTCTCTCTATTTCTCTCTCTAAAATTCACTCGAATCCAAATGACTTTCTCTTCATCCATGCCGGCGTCCTCCTCTGCGTTTGTCGCGCATGAGATAGTAGAGCACCACCACAAAGCGGCAATATGAAAGAATTTGATAAAGTGCGGATCGGTGGCAAAATTAAAGCGAAGTGCAAACTTTGTGGGAAGCTAATGGCCGTTGACAGCAACATAACGCTCGTCTGGCATATAAAATCTTGTATTTCTAAGCAAGCCCTAGAGTCTACCCAAGCTCAAATTTCGGCGACCGGACACATTTGGACGTATGACCAAGCTCGACAATGAGAGCGACAAAAGGAGAGCGTCATCAAAAGCGGACTTCCATTCAACCACTACGACAATGAAGAAATGACGGCTTACATTATTATTATTTTTAAATTAAATTTATGTTGGTTTTTTAATTAAAACAAAAAAATATTTAAAATCTATAAATATCCCCCCCCCCCCCCCCCCCCACCCTCCTTCATTCCATCTCTCTATTTCTCTCTATCTCTCAAATTCGCTCGAATCCAAATGACTTCCTCTTCATCCATGTCGGCGTCCTCCTCCGCATCTGTCGCTCGTGAGATAGTAGAACACCACCACAAAGCGGCAGTATGAGAGAACTTTGATAAAGTGCGGACCGGTGGCGAAATTAAGGCGAAGTGCAAAATTTGCGGGAAGCTAATGGCCGTTGGAAGCAACACAACGCTCGTTTGACATGTAAAATCTTGTATTTCTAAACAAGCCCCGGAGTCTACCCAAGCTCATATTTCGGCGACCGGGCACATTTAGACGTATGACCAAGCTCGACAACGAGAGCGACAAATGAAGAACGTCATCAAAAGCGGACTTTCATTCAACCACTACGACGATGAAGAAATAACGGCTTACATTCACGAAGTACTCCGACCTAAATATCAACAGGTAAGTCGTACTACAACTAGACGCGATGCTTTAGAAGCTTATATGCAATCTAAACAATATTTAAAAAATTATTTTGAAACATTCGACGGTCGCGTTAGTTTAACGAGCGACGTTTGGAATAGCGGCATAATTGATGGACTTTCTTATATTTGCATTACTTGTCACTGGATCGATCCCGATAATTGGGAACTAAATAAACGTATAATTTGTTTTGAAGAATTTGAATATCCGCACAGCGGTAAAACTATTTATCAGGTTATTATTAAATTTATTAGGGAATTTAAAAGAAAAAATTATGAGTGTTGCGGGTCGCTCGGGTGCTCTGGTAGACCGGTCGAATTGAACCACCTTAGCTCGGAAGCGAACCGAGCGCACAAACAGTCAATTAGAGATTCGTTGAGTACACTGAGAGTTTTTAACGTGGAAAACCCGGAAAGGGTAAAAAACCACGCGGTCGGAGCTGTGCCGACCAACTTTCACTATCTTCTGGGGTGTTACAATTAGAGACTTAGAACTCGAGCGCGACAGGACGCTGCTCGTTACAATAATAGAGAGAGAGTTCCGAAAGTGACAGGCCACCTTCAAAAAAACTAAGTCTTTTTCCTTCTGAGAACTGTGGAGAACAAAAGTGAGAATGCTGAGTCGCCTTCCGGGAGAACAAAAGTGAGAATGCTGAGTCGCCTTTCGGGATGAAGGAAATATTCAAGTCCACGGAGATCTTCAAGCGCCGAATGAGAATTCTGTGAAAATCTTCAGGGAGCTCTCCCGGGTGCAGAAGGCAAAAGTCCTCCCAAATGAAGGTTCTGGGCTCCTTTTATAGCTTTGGCCGGGGGTAGCCTGGTAATTTCGCCGTTGTAACCACCGCAACCACCTGGCAGACGAATCACGTTTTTCGGTTCGGAGCACACGGATCGCCATTTTTCGTAAATGACCATCTCGCCCTCGGGCAGTTCGGGCAGTTCGGGCAGCTTTGTTGAAGGCGAAAAAGGCGACAAGCCGTTCCTGCAATCTGAGAAATTAGAAAGACAAAAAGTGAGCATGCTCGAAATGTGAAAGTGCTCTGAGCGCGCTCAGAAGCGTTCTGAGCGCGCAACGAACGGAGAAGCAATCTGAGCGACTGGGGAGGCGTTCTGAGAATGCAACGAGCGCGAGAGCGCTCTGAGCGCGCAACGAATACGAGAGCGTTCTGAGCGTGCAACGAGCGCGGGAGCGCTCTGAGCGCGCAACGAACACGAGAACATTCTGAGCGAACGGAGATGCGTTCTGAGCGCGTAACAAGCGCGGGAGCGCTCTGAGCGCGCAACGAACACGAGAGCGTTCTGAGCAACGCGAACGGAGAGGCGTTCTGAGGGCGCAACGAGCGCGGGAGCTCTGAGCGCGCAACGAACACGAGAGCGTTCTGAGTGAACGGAGAGGCGTTCTGAGCACGCAACGAGCGCGGGAGTGCTCTGAGCGGGCAACGAACACGAGAGCGTTCTGAGCGAACGGAGAGGCGTTCTGAGCGCGTAACGAGCGTCGGAGCGCTCTGAGCGCGCAACGAACACAAGAGCGTTCTGAGCGAACGGAGAGGCGTTCTCAGCGCGCAACGAGCGCGGGAGCTCTGAGCGCGCAATGAACACGAGAGCGTTCTGAGTAAACGGAGAGGCGTACTGAGCGCGCAACGAACACGAGAACGTTCTGAGCGAACGAAGAGGCGTTCTGAGCGCGCAACGAGCGCGGGAGCTCTGAGCGCGCAACGAACATGAGTGCGTTCTGAGTGTGCTAAGAGGCGTTCTAAGCAGAATCTGGAACCCGAAGAGCGGACGGCGAGCCAGAAGAGGGGGGATTTGCCCCAATCCCGTTACGGGGGAGAGTGGCTCGGCCGCACCTTAAGGGGGGCGCGATGCGGACGCACCCGAGGGGGGTGCGACTTGGCTTGGTCGCACCCCAAGGGGGTGCGTCCGGGCCGCACCCAAGGGGGTGCGGCTTGGCTTGGCCGCACCCAAGGGGGTGCGGCTTGGCTTGGCCGCACCCCAAGGGGGTGCGGCCGGGCCGCACCCCACATGGGGTGCGGCGTGGCCGCACCCCTCATGGGGTACGGCTTGGCCGCACCCCAAGGGGGCGCGGCTTGGCCGCACCCCAAGGGGGCGCGGCTTGGCCGCACCCCAAGGGGGCGCAGCTTGGCCGCACCCCACAAGTGGTGCAGTTTGGCCGTACCCCCCACTATGGGGGTGCGGTTTGGCCGTACCCCCCACTATGGGGGTGCGGCTATTCGCACCCCACTAATGTGGTGCGGGCTAGTCGCACCCCAGTAGTGCGGTTCGGCTATGGCGGCGTGCTCCGTACGTTTCGTGCGTGTTCTCGCACTGGCGGTTGGCGGCGGAAATGGCGGGTTCGGTTTCTTCAACTTGGGCGATCATGCGTTGACCGTTGACCCCACCACCCTTTAGTGGAGTTTTCTCTAGACGCACTCCAAGGCCTTTATGGATGTATAACATAAGCCCCCCAAACCTTCGGAGTCCGAATTTCTGCGCGGAGGAGTTCGGAGGTTTCGATTTTTCTGTGGCAGCTTTGATCATTGCTCTCTTCGTGGTGCCTTGGGTAGAAATTGTTGTCGAAGGATGAGTGTGTGGTTGCTTTTGCTTTCTTGTTCTGTTTAGGCGTTTCTCGCTCTGCGCTGCGTTGCGATAGCACTCTCGTGGCCCTGCTGCCCTGGTCGTTGTCGAAGTGTCGATTGAGGAAAGGTGCTTCAAGATGGCCGACGGAGGATGTTCGTACTTTGGGATTGTTGCTGGCTTGCTATTTAGCGTTGATACTTGAACAGCTTGATGGCCTTTTACAAAATACCGGATGAGCCTGCGCGAGTCTTAGTAGAATATTAGTTTGCGCGAGTCTGAGCTCGCGGTTTTTTACATAATAGAAAAATTAGTTTGCGCGAGTCTGATCTCGCGGCTTTTACATAATAAAAAATTAGTTTGCGCGAGTCTGAGCTTGCGGCTTTTATAATACAGAAAATTAGTTTGCGCGAGTCTGAGCTCGCGGCTTTTACATATTAGAAAAATAGTTTGCGCGAGTCTGAGCTCGCGGCTTTTTCAATATAGAAAATTAGTTTAGGCGAGCCTGAGCCCGTGGATTTTTTTTTATATAATAGAAAATAAGTTTGCGCGAGTCCGAGCTCGCGACTTTTGCATGAATAGAAAATAAGTTTGCGCGAGTCTGAGCTCGCGGCTTTTTACATAATAGAAAATAAGTTTTGCCGGTGAATAGCGGGTGTATTCAAACCGGGGGCGAACGTAAGGGGGGCAGGCCCCTACGACGCCGGGACTCGACGGCGGAGGAGAAGGGCAAACCTTCAATCGACGGCGGTGCAAAAGTCCCCGGGGCAGGGCCCCAAAGTGGCCGGTGAATAGCTGGCGTATTCAAACTGGGGGGGCAAACGTAAGGGGGGCAGGCCCCTACGACGCCGGGACTCGACGACGGAGGAGAAGGGCGAACCTTCAATCGACGGCGGTGCAAAGTCCCCGGGGCAGGGCCCCGAAGTGGCCGGTGAATAGCTGGTGTATTCAAACTGGGGGCGAACGTAAGGGGGGCAGGCCCCTACGACGTCGGGAGTCGACGGCGGAGGAGAAGGGCGAACCTTCAATCGACGGCGGTGCAAAGTCCCCGGGGCAGGGCCCCGAAGTGGCCGGTGAATAGCTGGTGTATTCAAACCGGGGGCGAACGTAAGGGGGCAGGCCCTACGACGCCGGGACTCGACGGCGGAGGAGAAGGGTGAACCTTCAATCGACGGCGGTGCGAAGTCCCCGGGGCATGGCCCCAAAGTGGGTTCTTGCAGTAGAGTAGTTTAGCACAGGTAAAACATAATTAGAAAATGAACATTAATACATGCTCAAGTGCAATCTTGCGGCTTCTGAGCTAATAAGCTTCCGATACAAGTTTGACGAGATAGAAGGTAACATCGAGCTCTCTTTGCGTTGTGTTTGCTCGAGCTCTTTCGGTCGCTCAGCATGGTGGGCGGCGGTGACCCGGTGACCGATCCTTGGTGGCATCCTTCTGTGCTTCTTCGCGGAAAGCCTCAAGGTGTCCTAACTGGACAAGGCGTTCAATTTCTTCTTTCAACATGGCACAGTGCTCCGTACGGTGTCCTCGGCCTTTGTGGAAATTGCAAAACTGGGATTGATCTCCCCTGTGCTGGGAGAGCGCTCTGGGCCAGTTGATGATTTTGCTGTTGTAGATGACGGACAGTATATGCTCGCGGGGGGCATTTAACGGGGTGTAGATCCGGGAGCTTTGATTTGCTTGCCCTTGGGAGCGGTCTGCTTGGTTCTGAAGGGGCGGTACGGCCTTCTCGAGTTGATGTTGTTATCCCTTTCTCTTGCGACACGTATCTCCAAATCGTAGTGGGTTTGTCGGTGCCGGGAGATTAGCGTTTTCTACCAATGCGGGAGTTGCGCGGCACTCTCGCACGCCTTGCTTCTCAGAATTTGGTTTTGGCGACGGGTCGTAGTTGATCCAAGGGAGCTCGGCTGTGGCCGTGCTGAAGCCACGAATTGCATCCCTGAGGATTCTCCGTTTGTTGGTCATGCGTCCAGACATGGAAACGTCGTGTTCCAAGGCGTCGAGTAGGAGACTCCCAAATATTGCATCGTAGGGAGAGTCTGCCTCTGCGATGACGAACTGAACGTCATATTGGACTGGTTCCGAGTGCATCCCTACTTGGACGGGGAGGGTGACGACTCCTATGATGGGCACCATAGTTCCGTCTGGGAGCTCTGCGTCGCTGGCCCTGAGCTTGAGGTTCCCGCTTAGGAGTTTGAGCCGCACCACGGCTGCCACGAACAGGATGTTGAACGAGATGCGATGGGTTATCAACGCCCTTCTTAGCTCGCAGGCTGGATTGCTTATGCTTGCATCTAAGGCGAAGTCCGACCATCCACGGGGACGCTCTTGGGGAAAGCTTGTGTAGATCTTCTCGTGCTGCTTGCTCCGCTCCGCTTCCCTTAGGCGGGGCGACTCTACGGTCTCGGCCTCTTCTCGCTCTTCTTCTTGGATCCTTGGCGCGCGCGCTTCGTGCCATTCAACGAACAGTTGGGACAACTCGGTGAAGTTGTGAATCGCTCCGTTTGGCAGGGATTGATACCAACGGAGGGCGTCTCCGCGCAGTGTCTTGGTGAAGATTTTGCAGCTGATTTGGTCGGGAAGTCCGAACGTCCACACCGTTATCAAGAAGTGATTAACGTGCCCGTACGTGTCCTCTGCTCCGTGGAACTCCTTGAAGTGCGGGAGCTTTAGCCACGACGGAACTGAGTATGCCAAAATTGACTTTGACAGGGGGGATCGCCTTTGCTGGTGCGTGATATCGTTCGGATCCTGCCCCGCTACGAGAGGGGTCGGCTTGCTAGTTGATCCAATCCACTGGGGCTGGATGGGTGCAGCGATGAGCGCTCTTTTCGCCGGGCCTTCAGGGATCGAGGAACTGCATGCGTCGGATAGTTCGGGGGATGTGTCCACTCTTGCTGGTTCCGTGAACTCAGACGAAACGGGTGCTGCATTCGGAAATCCTTTGCTAGGTGTTTGGGAATCCATTCCCACAGACGGCGCCAAACTGTTGCGGGTCGCTCGGGTGCTCTGGTAGACCGGTCGAATTGAACCACCTTTGCTCGGAAGCGAACCGAGCGCGCAAACAGTCAATTAGAGATTCGTTGAGTACACCGAGACTTTTTAACGTGGAAAACCCGGAAAGGTAAAAAACCACGCGTTCGGAGCTGTGCCGACCAACTTCCACTATCTTCTGGGGGGTTACAATTAGAGACTTAGAACTCGGGCGCGACAGGCCGCTGCTCGTTACAATAATAGAGAGAGAGAGAGTTCCGAAAGTGACAGGTCACCTTCAGAAAAACTAAGTTTTTTTCCTTATGAGAACTGTGGAGAACAAAAGTGAGAATGCTGAGTCGCCTTCCGGGAGAACAAAAGTGAGAATGCTGAGTCGCATTTCGGGATGAAGGAAATCTTCAAGTCCACGGAGATCTTCAAGCGTCGAAGGAGAATTCCGTGAAAATCTTCAGGGAGCTCTCCCGGGTGCAGAAGGCTTTGCCCTCCCAAATGAAGGTTCTGAGCTCCTTTTATAGCTTTGGCCGAGGGTAGCCCGGTAATTCGCTGTTGTAACCACCGTAACCACCTGGCGGACGAATCACGTTTTTCGGTTCGGAGCACACGGATCGCCATTTTTCGTAAATGACCGTCTCGCCCTCCGGCAGTTCGGGTAGTTCGGGCAGCTTTGTTGAAGGCGAAAAAGGTGACAAGCCGTTCCTGCAATCTGAGAAATTAGAAAGACAAAAAGTGAGCGTGCCCGAAATGAGAAAGTGCTCTGAGCGCGCTAAGAAGTGTTCTGAGCGCGCAACGAACGGAGAAGCAATATGAGCGACTGGGGAGGCGTTCTGAGAATGCAGCGAGCGCGAGAGCGCTCTGAGCGAACGGAGAGGCGTTCTGAGCGCGCAACGAGCGCGGGAGCGCTCTGAGCGCGCAACGAATACGAGAGCGTTTTGAGCGAACGGAGAGGCGTTCTGAGCGCGGGAGCGCTCTGAGCGCGCAACGAACACGAGAACGTTCTGAGCGAACGGAGAGGCGTTCTGAGCTCGTAACGAGCGCGAGAGCGCTCTGAGCGCGCAACGAACACGAGAGCGTTCTGAGCGAACGGAGAGGCGTTCTGAGCGCGCAACGAGCGCGGGAGCTCTGAGCGCGCAACGAACACGAGAGCGCTGAGCGCGCAACGAACACGAGAGCGTTCTGAGTGAACGAAGAGGCGTTCTGAGCGCGCAACGAGCGCGGGAGCGCTCTGAGCGCGCAACGAACACGAGAGCGTTCTGAGCGAACAGAGAGGCGTTCTGAGCGCGTAACGAGCGCGGGAGCGCTCTGAGCGCGCAACGAACACGAGATCATTCTGAGCGAACGGAAAGACGTTCTGAGCGCGCAACGAGCGCGGGAGCTCTAAGCGCGCAACGAACACGAGAGCGTTCTGAGTGAACGGAGAGGCGTTATGAGCGTGCAACGAGCGCGGGAGCGCTCTGAGCGCGCAACGAACACGAGAGCGTTTTGAGCGAACGAAGAGGCGTTCTGAGTGTGCAACGAGCGCGGGAGCTCTGAGCGCGCAACGAACATGAGAGCATTCTGAGTGTGCTAGGAGGCGTTTTAGGCGGAATCCGGAACCCGAAGAGGGGACGGCGAGCCAGAAGAGGGGGGATTTGCCCCAACCCCGTTACGGGGGAGAGTGGCTCGGTCGCACCCTAAGGGGGGCGCGGTGCGGCTGCACCCGAGGGGGGTGCGGCTTGGCTTGGCCGCACCCCAAGGGGGTTCGTCCGGGCCGCACCCAAGGGGGTGCGGCTTGGCTTGGCCGCACCCAAGGGGGTGCGGCTTGGCGTGGCCGCACCCATGGGGTGCGGCGTGGCTGCAAGCCGCACCCCTCATGAGGTGCGGCTGGGCCGCACCCCAAGGGGGTGCGGCTTGGCCGCACCCCACAAGTGGTGCGGTTTGGCTGTACCCCCACTATGGCGGGTGCGGTTTGGCCGTACCCCCCACTATGGTGGGTGCGGCTATTCGTACCCCACTAGTGGGGTGCGGGCTAGTCGAACCCCAGTAGTGGGGTTCGGCTATGGCGGCGTGCTCCGTGCGTTTCGTGCGTGTTCTCGCACTGGCGGTTGACGGCGGAAATGGCGGGTTCGGTTTCTTCAACTTGGGCGATCATGCGTTGACCGTTGACCCGACCACCCTTTAGTGGAGTTTTCTCTATACGCACTCCAAGGCCTTTATGGATGTATAACAATGAGTATTTCTTTCAATAACACTTCAAATAATTGGATGACCGTCAAATATTTGATATCAAGTTTGCAATCAATGTTAGATGAAAAAAATTTCATACACATTGCGTTTGTCACGTTTTAAATTTAATTGTGCAAGGTAGTTTAGTTTATATGAACGACTATATTATTAAAATACGAACTATGTTAAGAGTTATTTATAGTTCTAAAAGAAGAAAATAAGATTTTACAAAATTTGTAATTTCACAAGGTAAAAAAAATTTAGGCCCATCTTAT
This sequence comes from Dactylorhiza incarnata, assembly GCA_033032865.1. Taxonomy (NCBI): domain Eukaryota; kingdom Viridiplantae; phylum Streptophyta; class Magnoliopsida; order Asparagales; family Orchidaceae; genus Dactylorhiza; species Dactylorhiza incarnata. Next base: position 4,519,597 of record JAWHQI010000067.1, read on the forward strand.
GATATGTATATACGATGGAACTCGACTTATAAAATGCTAAAGCGAGCTTTGCCACAAATAACCTTACTAATAGAATTTTATAATAGTATGAAATCACATGATTTTGTCACGTCGGACTGGGTCGTGCTCGAAAATTATGTAAATTTATCATAAAGTTTTTATTGATCAACAACTATTTTATTTGAAGTTGATTATCCTATTAGCTCATTGGTTATTGAAAATTTATTATTAATTACTAAAACGTTTAGAAACTACAAAACGAAGCGTTCATTAATATTAAAAATGGAGGAATTTTTTTTAAAATATTACAAAGATGTGTCACCTATATTTTCTTGCACAGAGTCATTAAACCCTTTAATGGGTGTAGACGGGATAGAAAATTTTATAGAAGAAATTAATCGGAATTTAAATCTAAACGAATCATCTAGTGATTTTGTTAATGTTAGTGTTTCAAAATTTAATCGATTTTACTCGCTTTTATAATTATTATGATCAGTTGTATGAATCGCTATATCGCGAAAAATCCACTCAACCTAAAACGAAAGATATTTTAAAAATAGACTTTTAGAATTAGCTTCTAGAAAAAAAACTCAATGAACTTCAAGTACTTTAAACGAATTAGGTTTATATAGCAAAACATAATTTCAAGATTATATGACCGCAAGCGAAAAAGAAAATTTTGATATTTTAAAATGGCGGATCTCTAAAACTACTGTATATCCTATTTTGGTCTTACTGGCCCGTGATTTACTAACATTTCAAGCTAGTACGGTAGCTTCGAGTCTGTGTTTTCTTTGAGTTACATGATTCTGAACGAGTGAAGAAGTCGTTTGACCGAAGAATCTTTGGAGATTTCCATTTGTTATAAGGACCATTTGGATGCTATAAGAGGGAGACATGTCTCGTTAATTGAAGATAGCGAGTCCGAAGTTGAAGACGAGCTGAATAACTTAAATCTGGGCAGCGAAGAATAAAGAAGAAAAGTGTAATTTAAATATTGTCAGTTTAGTAATTTAAATATAATAACAAAAATTGAAATTTTGTAATTTTCACTTATAAGTTGTAATGTTATTTAATTTTTTATTAAAAATCAAATTTTATTTCATTTCATTTTATTTTTATTAACTATATTTAATATTTTAATTAAATATAACTTTATAATTTATTTTTTAAATAAATAAAAAATAAGAAAGACCGGTTAGGACCGGTCCTCCGGTCCTCCTCAAGAGAAGGAAAACCAATCCCGGCTTGGGAATGGTTTGAGCGGGACTGATCCGGGATCGATAGGCCAAAAGACCAGTCCTTTAATAGACCGGTCCTTTAAAAGCCTAGTCCCGGACCGGCCCGACAGTCCTAATATGCACGAATAATGTAGTATAGTGAATACATATAAACACAAGTTATAAAAAATCATTTAATATTCCTAATTTATTTTAGGGATTTAATAATTAAAAGTTTAAGTATGAATGTTTGTGGTGCTAAGACATGCTTCTTCAGTTAAGTGATTGAGAGTTAATCACTTCTGGAAGTTGACCAGTAAAAAGCCTCTAAAACAGTTTATTTAAAGAAGCATTTTTCAAAAAATTATTCATTCAAATAATCAAAAAAAATTCTTGTTGCTCGAATAAAACTTTCTGAATAGAAAAAGTTGTCACAAACAAAGCCTTATTTAGGGCCTGTTTAGGAGGGCTTTTTAGCTCTTTTTCGTTTTCTGAAAAGCGCCACCGCACCTAACAAACTGTTTGGATTGTCTACCGGTGGGAAAAGCTACCGCGAAAAATCTTTTTTGTCCTCCTTTTGATAAGTCACTTGTCCCCTACTTTTCCACCTTTTAGAAAAGCACTTCCTCATCCGCGCGAGCATAATTTTTCCCCGTGCGTACATTTTTCTGTACGGGCGAGCATTTCTTCGCCCATGGGCGCATTTTAGGCCCGGACGAAAATTTTTTGCTCGGTCACGCATATTTTGCCCAGTCACGCATTTTTTCGCCCAGGAGAGCATTTTTCGCCCATCCGCGCATTTTTTGCCGGTCACGCATTTTTTCGCTCGAGCGCTCATTTTTCGCTCGGGCGCAAATTTTTTACCCATGCGCGCATTTTTCGCCCCGGCGCATATTTTTTCGCGCGGGCACGCATTTTCTGTGCTGGCGCGCTTTTTTTCGCGCGAGCGTGCATTTTTTGCCCAGGGCGCATTTTTTGCCAGTGCACACATTTTTTGCCTGGACTCGCATTTTTTCGCCCGGGCACGCATTTTCTTCCCGGGCGCATATTTTTCGCCTGTGCGCGCGTTTTTTGCCCGAACGCGCATTTTTTCGACCGGGCGCGCATTTTTTTCCCGGGTGAAAAATGAGTGCCTAGGAGGAAAAAGAGCGCATGGGCGAAAAAATGCACGCCCGGGCGAAAAATGCGCGTCTGGGCGAAAAATGCGCGCCCGGACGAAAAGTGCGTTTCCGGGTAAATAAATGTGAGCCCAGGCGTAAAATGGTTGTTCGGGAGAAAAATGTTCGTTCGGGCGAAAAATGGGCGTTCAGAAGAAAAATGTGTGCCCGGGCAAAAAAATGGGCGTTCGGGCGAAAAATGCGCGTCCGAGCGAAAAATGCGCGCCCGGGCGAAAAATGCGCGCACAGACAAAAAATGCGCGCACCGAAAAAAATACGCGTACGGGCGAAAAAGTAGAGCACGGGCGTAAAATGCGAGCCCAGGGAGGAAAATGCGCGCCCGGGGCGAAAAATGTGCGCCAAGGGCAATAAATGTGCACCCCGGAGAAATATGCGCGCCCGGGCGAAATATGCGCGTCCGGGCGTAATATGCGCGCCCAACCGAAATATGCACATCCGGGCAAAAAATTCGCTCTCGGGCGCTCATTTTCCCCGGGTGCGGATTTTTTTGCCCGGGGTTGCATTTTTAATAAAAAAAGTTACCGCAACGGAGATTTGTCAAACAATTTTTAAAGTGTTTCTCATTTTTGAAAATCACTGCAAAATGAGTTCACCCAAACAGATATCTTTTTGCAATAAACATTTTCCAAAAGCACATTTTCCTACCATCCTTTTGCCACCACTCCTCCTTTCTGAAAATCCCTCCCAAACAGAGCCTTATTTAGTCATTAATTTGGCTAATATAGCTGGCCACCTATCCTCCATAAAACAGATGACGTCCATTAATATTACAGACAAATCAAACTTCATGGTAGATCATCATATTGCATGAATATTTGACATACTTTATCTTTTATTAATAGACCAAAAATAAACTCCAAACTTAACATCCTCCTAAATACCCAATTTTACTAACCGGGGGCCCTCCCCGAAACCCAATAGTCCTCACACGGTGCCCACCCAAAGATCCTTCATCGTTCCTTCCAGTCGCATTCTCTCCATCCATCGATGACATTCTCCAGACTTCAAAATGCCTAGGATGGCAGAGATATGTGCGTCCGATTGAAAAACGCATGCCCCAGGCAAAAAAGAGTGTCCGAGCGAAAAACATGATCCCGGATCGAAAAATACGTGCATGGGCAAAAAACACGCGCATGCGCAAAAAACACGAGCCCGCGTGAAAAGGCCTGCACGAGCGAAAAACATCAGCCAGGGCCAAAAAACGTGCATGGGCGAAAAACATCCGCATGTACAGAAAAACAAGCGCCCGACTGAAAAATGCACGCCCGAAAAAAAAACACGTTTGGCCAAAAAATGCGAGCCCGACCGAGAAATGCTTGTCCAGGCCGAAAAATACGGTCTCAGGCAAAAACACTCAATTATGTGGAAAATCTTTGGACGGAGGTAAAAATTGACGATTTAATTTTTTGGGTTCAAAGACAATCATGAGTTTTCACATAAAAGTCAATATCCGCATAAATTTCGTCACGCCGAACGCTAGAATAGAATTCCTAATCTCCAATGTCAAATTCAGAAAGCTAATTCCAGAAAATCAATTCCATCCAAACGAACGGAATCTTTGAGTCCGAGCATTTCTCCCATGAATTTGGACAAAAATGCCAATATCACAAAATGTGTTTGGCATGACCAAGGTTATGACCATCGCCCGTCATCGACACACCAAAATTGTGATGGGCCAGGCTGAGACTGCAATCCCGTCTCGATTTCTCGCCGCTCTCACTCCTACCATCGAAACAGTGTGCGAGTAAAAATTGCAACTCAGTTTTGATGATACATTTTGGTTTCTAGAATGTTACAGCTTTTGGTTTTAAATTTAGGAGCTTTAACTTATTTATTTTATTTACAATAACTCAAATTAATACCAAAATAAACTCTTTTAAAATTTTAATTATCATGTATAAAATATTTTTTCTTGCCATAGAAGAGAACAAAGAACTAGTTATAATGCATGCCAATATTTTTTTAATCTGGTTATATGAATATCAAATTCATATCAACATCCTAAAATTTAAAAAATTATTATAAGGCAAAATTCTCTATCCGCAAGTCAAATATCTAACCATTTATTTCAATTAAATATCCTCTATCGGCAAAACCAAATTTCTAACAAATAATTTAAGAAATAAAAAATTATGAGCTTTCAAATTTTTTTTGTTATTTAAACTTATTGTATGAGCAAAAAATGGGAGCTGCAGAGACGAAAATGCTTAGGTGGATGTGTGGACACACGGGACTGAATAAAATTAAGAATGAATGTATCAGGGATAAGACAGAAGTGACACTAATTGCAGAGAAGATGCAAGAAGCTCGACTAAGATGGTTTGGACAAGTAAAAGGAGACCAATAAAGACTTCGAATGAAACTATAAGGAAAGATATGAAGTACTTAGACATTAGTGAGATTAAGGCTAAAGATAGGGCGACAAAGGTTTCATATAGCTGTCTTAAGAAAATCTCTATTTATTTTAAGATTTTTATGTGTATAATAATTGTCTTTTATGTTGAGAACTTCTAAGTAAATGTATACACTCATTAATTGAATTACAAAAATTCAATACTTTTTTTGCTAAGATAAAATACTTGTAATTGCAGAAATAAATGCTATTTTATTTTATTTTTTTCTGAATTATAGATCTACGAATAACAATTTTTGTTCTATATTTAGAGGTGCCAATAATAAAAATCTATGGATAAACGATCAACTCCCAAAATTTAGAGGGTACGTACGTGAAAGAGAGCACATGCAGTTAGGCAATAGATGTACAGGAGCCAGTTAACTGCTTCCAGTACAAGGCACACGAGCCAAGGTCGCACGTGTTGAAGTCTCAAGAAGATGCAGCAAACGCATTGCAGAGATTCAATTCTTCATGAGCAAAGAAATTTAAGCAATTAACTGATGTACAATAGGAAAGATCTCCATAAAAATAGCTAGAACTATACTATTTATTGCCACATTAATAATATCCTTGACTTGGCAGCAGATGACAGGCCGGCGATCCGTATCGATCGCGAAAAACCCTTCCAGCATCTAATACGTGAACTCTTCTTCAATGAGGTGACGAGGAAAAGGCTTGATCTCGAGTCTATTTCCAGCGAGCTAGACTCGACTCAAAATCAAAATTTTTGAGTCCGGCTCAGCCTGAATCCATATCCGACCCAACTCAAAATTTTGGTATGTTTCAATTAATTAATTTATTTAAAAAAACACTCCAAATCGGATTAGGGACGCTTCGATTCGACTCAAATTATTTTAATTCGATTTTGAATCTGAGTCAAATACCCAGGAAAACCCAGTTTTCTGTAAGAGAAGAGGCCCCAGATTTATATTAAGCACAAAAGGAGACACGAGTTTCTTGATGCTGGCAGTGCACCTTATTGAGAAACAAGCCACGGCTCGGGACGAGACAATAATGCTAAGCATAGCCCTAAATTACAGCTCACAAATGAAAGATTGGTACTTTATGGAAGGTAGGGCCAAGATTCATGTGAGCACACAGGAGCAAAAGGGAAGGGAGGAAGAGCTCATCAGCTGACTTTGTACATGAAAGGGAAATTGAATAAAAGAGGTTAGATGATAGGTGAAAAGGAGCTCACTCATTACCTTCAAGTCTTCCTATATATATAAGCGCTCACATGTTCATGAAGACACCTGTAAGGAACAGGAAAAAAGAAAGAAAAGAAAAGGTGATATTTTAAAGAAAATAAAGGGAGGGAGGGGGGGGAAGAAGGTTGAAGGAAGCCATGGGAAGGCCTCCTTGCTGTGTTAAGGGCAGTATCAAGAAAGGGCCATGGACTCCAGAAGAAGATATCATCCTTGTGTCCTACATACAGGACCATGGCCCTGGAAACTGGAGATTAGTCCCTACTAATACTGGTGCATATTTCTTCCTTTAGTTTCTTATTTTTGAGAAAATGATGAATTTTTTTACAGGACTGTTGTTTCTGCTATGCTGCAGTCCCTTTTCTTTTTAGAAAATGATCAACTTTTTTTATCTGATGTTTTTTCCTTGCTTCAAACACTTCTTTTTGAGAAAAATATCAAAACTTTATCTGTGCTGTTGTTTCAGCTATGCTTCAATCTCTTTGGGACAAAGTCAAATTGTTCATCTGTATTGGTGCTGCTACTAATTCCATATCGGAGATTAGGTTCTAAAATTGCAATCTCTTTCCTAAAGAAAATGATATTTTCTTTAAGAAAATATCATTTTTACACGAACTGGTGCTCATGCTCGCTTGTTTATAGCTCTATAACTTAATTACTTTTTGTAAATCTTTCTCAAATATCATTTCCCTTTTGTATGTTTGCATCATTCTAGGGTATAATCAGGTCACATCAGGAATTGTAGACCATAATTGTACTTACAGCACCCTACCCTGCATCACAATCTGTTTTCTATGAGAACAAGATCAATTTTTTTATATATGCACAGCTGCTTCGGTTACACAGCAATCTCTATTCTTTGAGAAAACATCAGTTTTTTATCAGTTACACTGCGTCTACTTGGCGGCAATCCCTTTTTCTCGGAGAAAAATAATATTTTTTTGTGTTTATGTTTGTTGTTTGTTTGCAGGATTGATGAGATGCAGTAAAAGTTGTAGGCTGAGATGGACTAATTACCTTAGGCCTGGAATCAAGCGTGGCAACTTCACCTCCCATGAAGAGGAAATCATAATTCAGCTTCAGGCCTTGCTAGGAAACAGGCAAAGTTCTTTCAATATTTTTCCTTTGCCAAATTCACTTCTTCTTCTTCTTTTTCCTTATTAATAGTCCTGTTCAAGAATGCTCTCCTGAAAAACTGTATTAGGAGCTCATGTGCATTATTACGCCTGCAAGACGAATAATTAAAGCATAAGGTTGTTTGGTCAAAATTATGGGACTATATATTTTGTTCTGAACTATAAGTTTGTCATTTTGTAGTGTATAATAGTTGTTTTGTAGTTATATATTATATAAATTCTTATATTCATGATCAAATGTTCTATTTTAATCACGTGTCTGTTAGAATGAGGCAAAAAAGATAATATAACAGAAGGGAATAATGTATTCATCCCAGCCTGAAGAATATAAATGAGAAAACAAAAATATGGTAACAAAATCCTGAATACAAAGAATTCAAAAAAATGGTATTTAGCGCTCAATAAATTCATGATAGGAACAACAAAACAAAAAAATCATGATAGGAACAATCACTACTTCGGAGTAGAGAGGAAGACGAGCAAACACCCTTTTAATGCTCGATGATCAATCATTTAAAGTTTTCTCAAAAGGGAAAAGTGCTTGTGACCTTTATCAACCTTTGTGATGTTATGTTATCTGCAACTGAGACACACCAGTAAGGAGTCATTAGAGAATAGTTGTAGTCATAGCCCTGCACAGGGCCTCAACGCTAGAATCAGGAAACCACATCCTGTTTTTCGTATCGACGATCAGTAATATCTCTTGCTCAATCAACATAAATATAAGCACAAAGCTCTCTAGCTACAAGACAGAGGACAAACTAGAGATATAGGCTTCGTTTGGCGCGGTGGTGGCGGTCGTGAACACGGTGTTCATGAACCGTCGTTCGTGAACGCCCGACCTCACCTAAAAAAATTCATGCATTTTATGCTCAAAACTAGTTTAGTTCCTTCGTAGCGGTCATAACCTTTGTCTTGCCAAACATACATTCTATGATAATGGCGTTTTTGACTAAACTCACCGAAGCAAATAAGCCGCGCAAAATGAAGCAGATTGCTGATTGTTGAGTTGCAGCATAGTCATGAGTTGTTGAATCTGCTCGTAAGAAAAAGGAGAAGAGTTGTCAGCAACAGTAGCCTGAGGAGCAGGGCGGCATGGGAATCAGTGACTGGCTGCTTCTTGGGCTTTTCGGGTTACAGAGAATGACATTCTTGAGTGTTATGACTGTCAGGTCGCTTGTGTCGCACACCAATTTTTTCCAGAAGAGGGTTGCTCGGGTTTGCTAAGACGAGGTCTAGGAGATTTGGGTTTTGGAGGAGGTCGAGCAACCGCAGCAATGGGCGGAACAACATCAGTGGGTCGAGTGGTCAAGACAGAGTGTTCCAGACAAGAGCTTGTGCAGATGCATCAGGAACTGTAGCAACCACTGATGAAAACGGAGAGCAAGGTATTGGGTGTAGAAGGGACTAGTATCTCCGGGCAGAGAAGTAGGCTCCATGATGTTGAGTTGGTTCCAAAGATCCATCATAACAGTGTGATATTGTCGTATAGTAAGATTCTCTTGTCGAGCAGATTGAATGGTTTGAAGAAGCTGAAATTCATGGGCACTATCAATAAAGGTGAAATACATGTGCAGATGGTTCCACATGGTGGTCGCATTGTCATAGGGTTCAAGTTGAAGTATGATAGAGGAGGAGACAGACTGGACGATGACATCGATAAATTGATGCTCATCATACATCCAAGTATCAAGCAGAGTGAGGTCAGCATGATCGAGGGATTTGTCTGATGCCTTGGGAGTTGGTGTTAGGGTGTAACCATCAATGTACCCCTATACTCGACGACTTCTTAGATGACTCTTGACAACTAGGGACCATATTCTGTAGTTGGTGCCATCCAATGTGATACGCATGCAAGACTCAGATGTGAGTGTTGTTGGTCATCGGCGCAGAGAAAAATCTTGGATAAAAGTTGTGATAACTTCCAAAAGAATTGAATTTGGGTGATCGACGGGGAGAAACGAGCTCAAATGGGTAAACTGGTTTGTCGGTGGGTAGAGAATTTTGTGCCGATTTCGAGAAAGTATTATATGCCCAAATCTGACGGTTGGGTCAAAAGTTATGGTTGTTTGAACTCTGGACGCAGCGAGATCAAAGATCAAGTGTCGGCGAGCTCCGAAGAGCAAGGATTCGCGAGTACTGCTGGTGAGAGTGACTGGAGAATACTTTGGGCGAGTACTGCGACGAGTACTGCGGAGGGTGTTGTTTCGAGTACGACTGTGAGTGAGTGCGACGCCGAGTACTTGTGAGGGTATTACGTCAAGTACGACTGCGGGTACTGTGTCGAGTATGTCTGCGGGTGCTACGAGCGAGTGCGCTTTCGGGTGCTGTGTGTGAGTACTGTGGCGAGTACTGCGGAGGGTGTTGCGTCGAGTACGACAACGAGCACTACGGGTGAGTACTCCTTCGAGTATTGCGGCGAGTACTACTTCAAGTGTTGCCGGCGAGCATCCTTGCGAGTACTACTTGAGAGTAGGCTAGTACTGTTGCAGGGAGCTGCGAGTGCACTCGTAGTCAGCGGGGCAGGGCTGGTTATTTTGGCAGGCGGTGGAGTGCAGTTGATGGGCGAGTACCCGAGGTGAGGTATGCGAGTACCTGTAGGTTATGGGCGAGTACTCGAACTTAGTAGCTCTGATACCATGTTAGAATGATAGGGAGCATAAAAGGATTGTGTATTATTCATCCCTTGAAGGAGTATAAATAGGTAAAGAGAGTAAGACCAATGTACAATTTGGTGATAGGAGACTAAAAAGAAGTTATTGGCTTTACATAATGGGCTTTATATAATGGGCTTTGTACATACAAGGGTAATATATTAAACAGTAGCAATCTTCCCCATACTGGGATCATATATCATCCGAGTATAAGTGGTAAATGAAACAATGCAAGACAATCAACCGAGAAATCGATGGATGACTAATGGTCAGGCATGAGGTATGATAAACATCAAAGATAGTGGAGTAGGGTGATGCATCAAATACCATAACTAACAGTCGGTAGTGTGGTTACATCAACCGTGCAAATGGTGATGAAACAAATAGGAGTAAGACTACTAAAACAAGTTGAATAACTGGTCATATGATAGAAAGCTATTTAGTCAAGAATTCAAGATTGCGAAGATATACCTACAAAAGCAACAAAAGAAGACCACACATAGGGTAGCAGTTGGCTGATCAAACATTCCTAACATGTTCATGAACCTTTGAATCTGATCAGCAGTGAAAGGGGGTTGCGGTTAAAAGCTATAAAAGATATGAACTGCTTAAGTTGAGAACACATATAAGATCTTCCAAGTGCAACATACTGGAATTGCACTAAACAAGGTCTTGACACTTCTGATTGGTGTGAGTACCATGCACTTGTACCAAGCACACTATTTCTAACTGGGACGAGAATGTCTAGGGCCAGGAGCAATAAGTCAAAGCTAAACCAGAATAGTAAGAAAGTCGAGCCACCAAAATCAAGCTCTAAGGAGTGATAAAGGATTGTTCCTCAAGAGCAATGCTAGTGGTAAAAAACACAACGATCGAGTGACCCTGGCACAAAAGCGTGACAAATAGAGAAGCTAATAAACTCCAAGCCCATGAGTAAATCGTCTGCATAGGGGTCGGCAACATATGATGACGACATCATAAAAAATCGAGCATGGAAAGATCTCTGACCGGGGAGGTCATGGGAAGAGGAAACCATTGCAGGAGGCAAGGAACAACAAGAAATAATGACAAGGAGGTCGTGAACAAGAGAGATAGATCTCTAACAGGGATCACAGCTCCAGATTGGATCATCGTGGTCCACACGGTTCTATATACACAGGAGACAGAGATAGAAACATCATTTGACAATCCGAGCACTCAGTCAAGTTCGGATCGACGACAAAATATTTTCATGTAATTTTTCTACTTTTTCATGGGATTTTACAACCATCACGATTCTTGACTGCTCATAATCATTGTTCTAAGTTGTGTAATCTATAAATAACATAAGTTGTTGAATTTAGGCATCGACGATTTTGGCCAAATATTTCCAAGATCGATTGATCATTCCTAGGTGGCAAAATTGTTGAATCTAGGTGTTGAGGCCTAGTCTCTCTCTCCTTCTCCCTTGGTCGGCCACTCCTTTCCTCGCTATCCTCCGACCGGTCGGCCACCCAATTTCTCTGGCCTGCCATTACCTTGCTCCTCTCCAACCACCACACTCTCACTTTCTATAACCACAATAACTACCCCACTAGAAATAACGACCATAAATACCCACATCCTCCCTCATAACAACTTCACTACCCTCCAATAAGTACGTTACTATCATTGTTAGAGCCAAGCGGTCTCGAAGGTTTGAAGCCCCACGATCTGAAGCCAGCGGTCTGTGCGGTCTCCAGTAATCAGACCGCGACTTCCCCTCTGATGTACCAGATCGCGCCAGATAAAGATAAGTTGAAGCTGCGCGGTTACAAGTCAGCGGTCTGCGCGGTCTCCCAGAATCAGACCGCGACTTCTCCTCAAGTATGCGAGGTCGCGTCTTGTGAAGGTCAGCATCATTCCGCCTCTCCAAGCGGTCTAGCGCCAGCGGTCTAGCGCCAGCGGTCTAGCGCCAGCGGTCTCAGCGGTCTCCAAGTACAAGACTGACGGTTCATCTCGGATATACCAGATCGCTTCTTATGGAGAGAAGCGGTCTGACCCTCCCGATCTCTCCCTTATGGGGGAGTGTTCGCCACAACGGTCTAACCACCAGACGGTCTCCTCTGTCACACGACCTTCCTCCTGTCGTGTGACCGCCCGATCTCACTCCAGATCGCAGAGGTCGTTGCGGTCTCAGTATTCATGATCGCCCAGACCGCCCAACTCTCTTGTGTATTTGTATTTAGTCCCACATCGTATATTTGTCTTTTACTGTTTCCCTCCTAGTCTATATAAAGGAGGCAATACACTTGTAATACTTAATTTTTTGGAAATAAAATTTCTGTTATTTTCAAATTCTCACATGGTATCAGAGCGATCGATCTCTTCGACCGGTCTCGTCTTCTTCTGACCGCACCTTCTGTGCGATCTCCTCTCTTCCTCTTCTTGTTCACGCGATCTCTCTTTTTCTCGAGACCGAGCGGTCTCCCTTATATCCGCGAGCCCGCGCGATCATGGGTACCCCTTCTGTGAATGCTACCCCACCCCCCCCCCCCCCCCCCCCCCCCCGCCCACTCCTGTGGCTATTTCTACCTCTTCCTCGGGCAACCTTGGCACCACGTCAAAGCTCACTGGAACTAACTATCCTGATTGGAGTGTCTCCTTCACCTTTCTCTTACGCTCTCAACGCAAACGCCACCATCTCACCGATGATCCTCCTCCCACAGGATCTGCTACCTTTGATGATTGGGATGCTAGCGATGCTCTTGTCCGCACCTGGCTTGCTAACAGTCTCTCTGATGAGTGTCTTCCTATCATTCGTCATGATGAGACAGTCAAGGCAGCGTGGAAGCATCTTGCGGCCCTTTACTCCAAAGGCGCCAAAACCTTCCGCATTTACACCTTGTATGCTGATCTCTTTGCCCGCCCAACCATGGATCCCACCACAGCATATCAAGCAGTTCAGGCCCTTGGGGCTGAACTCCTTCAGCATCGCCCCTTCTCTGCTGATCTTGCCGAACAACATAAACACTTCCAAGAGCTCCTGGTTGTATGTTACCTTCTCCGTCTTCCGGAGTCTTATGATATGATACGACAACAAATCCTTGGAGAAGCTGAGTCTCCGACTCTTGATGCCACCGCTGCTCGGGTCTCTGCTGTTACCTCCCTTCTCCAACGACCCTTGTTGTCTTCCCCTCCTCCTCCAGAGAGCTTTGCTCACCGGGCTGAACGTGGTCACCCTGGTGACCGTGGTGGATCTCTTGGTGGTCGTGGACCTCCACGACACATCTGCTCTCATTGTGGTCGGAGGGGTCACCCAATTGATCGTTGCTATCTCAAGCATCCTCACCTTCGCCCTCTGGCTGCTGCATCTCACCCGGATATTAGCTCACCGTCTGCTTCTGTTGCTACCTCCTCAGGTAGCGTGCATGTGGTTACTGAAGGTAAATGGCTTATTGATTCTGGCGCAACAAATCATATGACAGGGAACCCTCACCTTTTCTCCCAATTACTAGAGCACAAGAATTTACCTCCGGTTCTCACCGCTGATGGTTCTCCCTCACATGTGTGTGGGACTGGAATAGTTCAAGTCACTCCGACTATCTCTCTTCAGAACACTCTTTATGTGCCTACTTTTCCGTGCAACTTACTATCAGTCAAGGCTCTCTCTCAACAATTACAATGCTCTATTATGTTTACTCCGACTAACTGTTATTTTCAGGATCTTCATACGAAGGAGACAGTTGCTACTGGGACTGAGAGTGGAGGCATCTACTTCCTTGACGTTCTTGCTGCTCACTCTGCCTCTACCGTCTCGAATTCTCTCCATCAATGGCACCTCCGTCTTGGTCACCCTCCACCTCGACTGCTGTATCAACTTCTACCTCACCTCGCCAAAGATACTTCTCCTCTCAACTGTGAAGCTTGTCAACTAGGAAAGCACCATCGGGCTTCCTACCCTGCCAAACCTGGACGTAGCTCGACTCGTCTTTTTGATCTCATCCACTCGGACATCTGGGGTCCCTCTCCTACCAAGACTGTCGGTGGGGGCAGTTTGTATTTTATTACTTTTATTGATGACTTCTCTCGATGTACTTGGGTGTATCTATTAAAAGAATGCTCAGAAGTTTTTTCTGTTTTCAACACCTTTTATAATGAAATTTTCACTCAGTTTGGAGTGTCTATCAAGACTATTCGCACTGATAATGCTAAGGAATATGTTTCTCATCAATTTTCCGAGTTTTGCATGAATCGTGGTCTTATACATCATACTAGTTGTCCTTATACCTCTCAACAAAATGGGATAGCAGAACGTAAGAATCGTCACCTCCTCGACATGGCTCGCACCTTACTCTTTCAGATGAATATTCTCAAAACCTATTGGGGTCATGCCATCCTCATCTCCTGCTATCTCATTAACCGCATTCCCTCCACCCTTCTTCAAGGCTCCACCCCCTTCTCTATACTATATCCCACCTCACAACCCTTCTCCTTACCTCTCAAGGTGTTCGGTTGTACTGCGTTTGTCCACACTCCTTCCCCAGGTCGGGACAAACTCTCTCCTCGGGCAGTTAAATGCATCTTTGTTGGTTATTCACCAACTCAGAAAGGGTACAGGTGCTATGACCCCATTCTTCGCAAACAATATGTTTCCGCTGATGTCACATTCTTTGAAAATGTTCCCTACTTTTCTACCTCTTCCACCTCGCTGCCTCCTGCGCCTAATCCGACAACACCTCTGATTTACTCTCCACCACCACCACCTACTCTCCCAACTCCACCACCTCTTCCTTCCCCTCCACCGTCTCCAGCATCTCCTTCCACCTGTCCTCCTACTCCGGGGCCTTCTCTCCCAACTCTTGGGCCAGCACTATCTTCTTCCGACGATGACTCTCCTGCAGATACAGTCACCACTGAAGACCTTCCTATTGCTCTTCGCAAGGGAGTCCGCTCATGTACGCAACATTCTATTCACGATGTTGTAACTTATGCTCAACTTACCCCCTCTGCTAGGGCATTTGCTATTGCTATTACAGATACTGCCACCCCAACCAGTTATCAGGAGGCTCTTGCCATCCCACAGTACCGGGGCACTTGGACTCTTGTTCCTCCACCTATAGGGATAGATGTTGTTGGGTCTAGATGGGTCTTTGTGATAAAATATCGTGCTGATGGCTCTGTTGACCGCTACAAAGCTCGCTTGGTTGCCAAAGGTTTTACTTAGACATATGGAGTATACTTCTTTGACACCTTCTCCCCTGTCGCTCGTCTTACAACCATCAGGGTCCTCTTCTCTGTGGCCGTCAACAAAGATTGGCAACTCTCTCAGCTGGATGTCAAGAATGCTTTTCTCTATGGTGACCTTCAAGAGGTTGTTTTCATGGAGCAACCTCCAGGGTATGTTGCTCAGGGGGAGACTCGTGTATGTAAGCTTAAGAAGGCTATCTATGGTCTTAAGCAAAGTCCTCACGCCTGGTTCGAAAAATTTAACGAAGTTATCAAGATCATTGGATTCGTCCGAAGTTCTGCGGATCACTCTCTCTTCATTCGCAAGACATCTCATGGAATGGTTGTTCTGGCTGTATACGTTGATGACATCCTTCTCACAGGTAATGACGTTGAAGGTGTCTCCCTTACAAAGAAACATCTTCTCCAACACTTTGTAACCAAAGATATGGGGACTCCCAAATACTTTCTGGGCATTGAGATCTCAAGGAAGCATAGCTCAATTGTTCTCTCACAACGGAAGTATACTATTGATCTTCTAAAAGAAACAGGTCTTCTGGGTTCTAAACCCGCTAAGTATCCAATGGCAATTGGAGACGACAAACTCTGGACTGACAACTCTCCTCCTCTACTTGATAGCACCAGATATCGTCGTCTTGTTGGCAAGCTCATCTACCTAACTGTAACAAGACCTGATATCTGCTATGCGGTTGGGAAGGTCAGTCAATTCATGCAAGCTCCGAAGGAATGTCATCTTCAAGCTGCTTTAAAAATATTAGAATACGTTAAGGGATCTCCAGGGAAGGGACTTCTGTTCCAAAGGAACAACCATCTCAAGATAGAAGCCTACTCAGATGCTAGCTACGCTGATGATAAAGGGGACAGGAAATCCACATCTGGGTTCTGTACCTTCGTGGGAGGAAATCTGGTGAGTTGGAAGAGCAAGAAACAAACAGTAGTTTCCAGATCAAGTGCTGAGGCCGAGTACAGGAGCATGGCCCAAACTACATGCGAGTTGAAGTGGTTACGAACTCTCCTTCTTGACTTAGGAGAAGTTTACAATCATCCAATACCAATGTTCTGTGACAACAAAGCTGCAATCTATATATCTCAGAACCCAGTCTTTCATGAAATAACCAAACACATTGAAGTGGACTGTCATTTCATCAGGGAAGAAATCTTGAAGAAACAAATCTGCACTCCCTTCGTAACTTCGGATAAAGAGCTGACTGATATCTTCACCAAACCTATATCTTCGTCCTTCTCCGATGTGTGTAACAAGCTAGGCATGATTGATATATATGCTCCAGCTTGCGGGGGAGTGTTAGAGCCAAGCGGTCTCGAAGGTTTGAAGCCCCACGATCTGAAGCCAGCGGTCTGTGCGGTCTCCAGTAATCAGACCGCGGCTTCCCCTCTGATGTACCAGATCGCGCCAGATAAAGATAAGTTGAAGCTGCGCGGTTACAAGTCAGCGGTCTGCGCGGTCTCCCAGAATCAGACCGCGACTTCTCCTCAAGTATGCGAGGTCGCGTCTTGTGAAGGTCAGCATCATTCCGCCTCTCCAAGCGGTCTAGCGCCAGCGGTCTCAGCGGTCTCCAAGTACAAGACTGACGGTTCATCTCGGATATACCAGATCGCTTCTTATGGAGAGAAGCGGTCTGACCCTCCCGATCTCTCCCTTATGGGGGAGTGTTCGCCACAACGGTCTAACCACCAGACGGTCTCCTCTGTCACACGACCTTCCTCCTGTCGTGTGACCGCTCGATCTCACTCCAGATCGCAGAGGTCGCTGCGGTCTCAATATTCATGATCGCCCAGACCGCCCAGCTCTCTTGTGTATTTGTATTTGTATTTAGTCCCACATCGTATATTTGTCTTTTACTGTTTCCCTCCTTGTCTATATAAAGGAGGCAATACACTTGTAATACTTAGTTTTTTGGAAATAAAATTTCTGTTATTTTCAAATTCTCACAATCATATCCCACTCCCCTCACTCCATAACTTCCCCAACAACCTTACCCACTTCTCCCTATTTTGTTGACCAGATCCCACTATAGCCAACTAAAAGACCCGCTACTTTAATCCACGTGGAAAACGGCACCAGCCATCCTACTGAGCACCTCTCAACCTCTTAAACTCCTACCAACACTACATGAACTTTCAGGTCGTCTTGTCGAGCCCTCCCAATACTGCCTAACAAGCTAGCAAACAATCCAAACCCATCACAACCCATCAGAAGTCCGCCATGCCAACTACAGCCCACAAGAAACCCACACATCCCCACTGCAGCCCTCTGGTAACCACAATAGTTAAAGTTTACAAGCAAGGAAGCACATGAAGTTGTATAAATGCAAGAGAGCTCAAAATCAAATAACCAAGTAAGCAGGAACGTGCAATGTTTCCAAACTCAAACAATGATTACAAATAAATATTCCTCAAATAGAGAACTGGAACAAATATTCAACACAAAATAAATGACTTCCAACTATGAAAGCTTACACAACTTGGTAGTAGAGGATTTGGTGAGATTTCCAGGAGTCGGAATTGAAGGCGGCACTAAATTCCGGGCTACCTAAGGAGCAACAAGGTGCTGGACAGCACGAAACCAGGCTGTAAATAAGCTCCCTGAAGGCTAGAAGAAGATGATTGTTGCTGCTAGTATGAAGGGATGTGGATAGAGGAAGGGGTGGAGGCGCTGTTTTAAATGTTCTCTGATATGTCCGACATGTCTCCCGACATTGTTTTGTAAAATATAGTCCGAGATGTCCGATTTTTTCCGATATATCGGCCGACATGACTTTTAAATATATCGCCCGTTATTTCATTTTATGTTATATTAGCAGACTAGCAACATATGTTTAAATTGCCTATGAATATTATATTATGTATGTTTAAATCGATTATATTTATTGTTTCGGTTTTTTTAACGTTTTATTCTTACAAACAATTTTGCATAATTGTTTCACAATTTTTTAATTTCATATTACAAAAACTATGAAAATATTTAATACATTTATGACAAAAAATATGAAAATATTTAAATCTTCTTTATTTGCAATAAACTTATTGTTATCAAAATAAAATTATTGTATACTATTAAATATATTTTACAATATATCATTTTGTATTTGTTAATAATATTTTATCTTAGATACTATTCGATTTTATTTTGTAATATAAATGACTCATTTTTTATCTATTTGTTATATTATTTTTCTGTTTTTATAACATATAATTATAGTTAGTATACATAAAAATAAAAATTTTAATTATAAAACATGGAAATCCGATATTTTAAAATATCTCCGACATGTCTGCGACTTCAGACATCCGACATTTAAAAACTCAATCTGATATGTCGATGACATCTGATGTTTAAAACATTTGGTGGAGGTCGGAAGGAAACTGGAGGGCTCAGAAATGCACGAGACTGCAAGGACTGTGCAGGAATATCACTGGCAGGAGGCTATAATGCTCTGGCAGAAGCTGTGAGGATGTAAAGTTACTGTCTGGAAATGAATTCCAGCAAGCAGCGCCGACCCCCCTGGACTGAAGCTGGGTAACTGGATGAGGGCTGGGAAGGATGTACAGGGGTTGCCAGCTGCTGAACTTTGAGTGGGAATTGGCTGGAGAAATGGTTCCACGTGAGGGAGGTGGGGCTGTTGAATGAGAGTAGTGGAGGGCTCGGTTGGATGGGGGTGGTTCCACGTGAGGGCTGTTGTCGAGGATGTGGACGGCTGAAAGGGAGGGAGTGGGACTCAGTTGAGAGAGGGGAAAGTGGATCCACGTAAGGTAGTAGAGGAGATAAAGGGGAACTGGGGAATGGAAGGTGTGTAGATAATTTCGGAGTGTTCCTAAATTAATGGGAGAGTGGGGTAGTGAGGAGGTAGTTATGGTAGTTATGTTAGTGGTGGGAGGGTGGTGGCTGGCCGGAGGTGATCGCCGGAAGTGGTGGTGGTGGTGGTGGCACTCTCCTCCCGAGCACCATCATCCCCTCCGCGTCCGGCCACAACTCCGGCGAGCACATAACAACTTGGTATCAGGGCCTTCGATCCCCCTCCTCTCTTCCGCCCGATCCAACAACATACCCGAACACACAAAAAACACTATGGTTTTCACGGTAAGGGAGGCAGCGTTGAGAAGACCACATAGCATCCCTTGTGCCAGACCATCATTGTTTGCACATATTGGATTTCCAAAGACGTCGCGCTGGTTTTCACAGGGAGACCACCACTTGAAGAAGAAACCGACATCCCATCTTCATCCTTTGCAGGAGAAGTCGACGAAAGCTTTTTCCTCGTTGGGGACCTGCAGAGGAGCAAGACGTCTGCTCCTTCCATTGTCGAAGCACGCTCTGTCTCGATGGGCGGCAACCGCTTCTTCATCCTCGCCGGGATCTATGGGATCACAATGCTCGTACGTGCGATCTCCTTGCATCGGCGACGGGGTCTCCCCCTGCGCCCGATTCACACATATTCGTCGCCTGTTTCCATCTTCGAGTACCCCCGACAATGGAAGACTCCTCTGTTTTGAGCGATGTGTGACCTCCCAGCATCTTCTCTTCTCCACATCAAGCCCACCATTCCCCGTCAGCAAAAGCACCTGGAAACTTGGTTCTTTTTCGAGCCACCCCCATCTCATCAAGCCTACACGCCACCTGCTTTTCGAGCCAAGCGCCCATAATTTCTAGGGTTTCCCACACCCTGACCTTTTCAAGCCCAACACCTAAAGCCAATTTTATGGATGGATCGATTTTAATTAATTAATCACTTATCTTATTAATTAATTATCTTTTTAATTATTCAAAAAAATATAAACAATTAATTACTTACTTGGTAATTAATTAAGGGCAATGTTATTAGCAGTCCTAAGACGGCTATTCACAGTCCTAAGACGGCTATTCACAGTCCTAAAAACACTTAAAATGACTATTCACAGTCCTAAAACACTTAAATTCATCGGACTGCGAATATCAATGGACTGCGTATAGCAGTTATAGGACTGCTTATAACATTGCCCTTAATTAATTACATTTTTTAATGATGTCTGAGGAGGCCCGACACGATATTAGGAGGCCATGATGGCCTCTCACACCTCGACAATGGCAAACTGTGCCGCCGCCCTCCTCGCCAGACTCGACGACCTGATTGTTGCACACAAACATCAACAACTGCTCTCTCGTCTACCGATCTCTGTGTCGTCATCGAACTCATTGATTGTTCCACCGCAACCTGTGCCAACCGTGCTATCAGCCACCTCTATCCAGCGCCCTCCGCTCCAATTACATGTTCCGTCGGTCCCTCTGGCGCCATTCCTTCCGGTGACCATTCCCCAGTCGGCGCCGCCACTTCAAATCATCGCGACTCATATTCAGCAGGCACACTTGCCCTGCCAACCATTATGCATGCCAGGCTCTCCTCAGCTAACGCCTGCACCACGCCAGATCCCTACATCTCTCTGTGACATTTGTGCGCACGATGACGGCTTGTCGCTCTCTGTGCAACCCCCGTTACATCGACGCACTGCAAGGAGCTATTTTGGCGCGAAATAAAAGAGTCAGATGATCAAATCGGTCAATCATCGTTCAAGTTTGAGGACAAGCTCAATTAGAAGGTCGGGTGAGATGTTATGGGCCACGGGTGACGATTACTAACCCTAATACAAAGATGTCGATTGTTGAATTTTAGATGTTTCTAGTAGTTCAGTTTGATCACATTGTCGCTCACTTAGACACATAAAAATTGAATTAACTTGCATGAATGCGAGCATCGACTTACAACTTAGGACTTTGGGCAAGCCACTCCACCAGTAGTTTGCATCATAAGGAACCCTTCCCAACCCGGGACCACTAATGTGCTTAGTCGTGTTCCCATAGACATCTCATCCAAGGCCCCAACTATAGGGTCATCTCTTCGTAATGAGATTCGGTGTCATGTGCCAGGATAGAGGGCAAGTAGCGGCCTAGCCATGCAAAGAGTCTGCTCGATGATGAGAACGAGTCTACCTCTAACCAAATTGTGCAGACTAAGGAAGGTAGCGTTGTAATGGTCATGGATGTTTCGGAAAGCGACACTAGTTTGAGTGTATAATACATACACCTAGTTTTATTGAGGATGAGATTCAAGTGAGAGGCTCATCTACAAGTACAAGATCCTTGAAGTCTCTTCCATTCATATCTCTGAATTAGTCCAAAACTGAGGATTTGGAGTTTATCATTACGTATGTAGGGCATGATTCACAAATACCATAGGTCGCATCTTATTTTCGATGTCTCAAGTGATTATTTCAATGATCATAACACTCGCAATGAATTTTCTATACCCCACCAGTTGGGCCTCCTGAACAAGTACTCCTTTTGGAAGGCATCTATGGCATCATAGAGTCTCTATGTATCCATCATTTACATTTGGTACATAATTCACCTTCGCTGCATGATTTGCATCTATTGCATGAATCAAAAATATTGCATGATGTGCATGGACCTATCTGACGAAAGATTGCTAGTAGTAATGAAATTTATAAGATTATGTGAATAGCTAAAAAGATAGCAAAGCTTTAGAGTGGGCGAGAAGATAATGGTTTGTGTTTGGGCTGAGAGGTTCTCCCAGGGAACAACTAAAAATTTGAATGTTGGGCAAATGGCCCCCACTCAACTGTGCAAACAATAAGTAAATGCTTATGAGTTTGAATCCATATGAGTACAAGAATTCATCTCGTGCTCAATGATGAAGATTTAACTTCATATTTTGAACCACACGAGTATATGGGTCCACACCTTGACACCACTTCAGAGTCTCAATCATATTCCTCCTCTCACGACACTAAATGTCATGAGATTGTAATGATGCTTAACGAAGACAACAAGTTACATGGTTCACTAAAGAGGATGCACTTTCATTGGCAACACCTGGATAGCACCCAAGGAGCTAGATCGACTCGCTTACCGCTGGTTTACACCGAGATTATGATCATTGTCATTCAACGGAGATTAATGCTTTCAAACCGAGGGAGGATTGATGGGGATCACAGTTCGAGGTCGGATCATCAGTGTTGGAACCAAGATACCAGTTCACAAAGTCTGGACCTAAAGGGTAGCCTGAGGTTACTGACCCCGCGGTCTAGCATCACAGATCTGATGGCAAGAGAGAGACGATCACAAGGATTACAGACCAGAATGCCTACAAACAAGACCCATGAGCTGCAGTTAGGAGACTCCACCACACGCCCGGAAGTATATAGGAACTTCACCTCCTAAACCAAGATTGTCTAGGCACAAGGAAGGCACGAGTTTAGCAAATGGGAAACCTTGGGGGGGGGGGGGGGGGGGCAGCGCGCCTTTCCTGTGTGTCATGGGGTCCTATTTATAGGAAATTTCGAGGGGGGGGGGGGGGTCTGCGAATATCCTCCGCCACAAAATACCTGACCCGTCATGCCGTAGGGCGTCGACGATAGAGATTGCGTAGAATGACCTCGCAAGTTTGGAGCTTTCTCTACGAGCTTGTTAGCGACCTCCAGAGAGGCCTCGCCTATGAGCGACCTCCCAAGAGGCCTAGCCTATGGGCGGCTTCCATAAAGACCTCGCTGATGAGCGACTCAATAGCTTTATTCTTTTGACTGCTCTTTACTCTTCTTTGGACAATGCTCTCTGGTAAATGATCGATTTTCTTGATGTTGTAGGCCGATAATTAGGTTGGGCCTACCCTCGACGAATACGGGTTATACACAATCCCCGTTCTTTGCGAGTTTTCTTAAAGCTCGGAAAGAATCGTTCAACCCTTATTCGGCGAGCTGCGCCTTCTGAGTTGTTCTCGCAAGTTGAGTGGTCGCGAGATCTTTGTCTCTTATAAATAGGGGATGAGGCCACCCATAGCTGTAGTCTTGACTGATAGCTAGCGAGATGGAATCCGCATCGGCAAAAGTAGTTGCGGTATCAGCTTCCCTCCTTGTCACCGTAAAAAAACGTCCTTCTCGTCATGGGAAGAGGCGCAAGACGAGGGAAAAGAGGGACAGATTGAGAAAAAGAACCTCTACCTCGTTGACGGCGAAAATAGTTTCAGACGAGGGGCCCTCGATGGAGAGAGGTGAGCCCGCTGAGAGACGCGAGCCGAATACTTCAGAGCACGCCCGTGAGGTAATTCGGGGTAGTGATTGTGCTTTTTCAATGACCTGATATGTCATCTTTTCTGACTTCGCCATTGCTTTCAGGCCTTGGATGTGTCCGGGTTCGGATCTTATGGCGACATGATACCTCTTAGGTATCGACGGACGGCAGTGGGGGCGGCAGCGAGAGAGGGAGGCTGTAGTCGGGGGTGTCGTCGGGAGGCAGGCAGGCGTTACCGAGCGTGAGCGGGAGATGGAGATAGGTTAGAGAGGGAGATAGAGAGATAGAGAGAGAGGAAAAAAGGGGAGCAGCCCCACTTAACATAAATGATACAAAGATAACATTCAACCCTAAGGTGATCCCTTATATAGGGGGAACCCACCTCATAACAAGAGTCTAATAAAACAAGCAACATACAACATAATAAATAACTGAAAGCTGAAATAACTCGGGCCGGTCGCCCCCCCTAGGCAGCCCCCGTTTCACCACCCGGTTCACCGCCCGGTTCGCCGCCAGCTCTTGCGCGCGTCCTTCGCGAGTACACCTGTCATTCAGGCTCATCTGTCTGGATATCGGTAACAATACCCCCATCTGAAAAATTGGCCTTGTCCTCAAGGCAATAATCTGGGAACTGGCGCCTGAAATCCTCACGAAGTAACCATGTTGCGGCGGAGGCGGGTCGGCCACGCCAAGCCACACGTATCTCCTATGGGGTTGCTTCGCCCGGCGTGTAGTGGCGCCGGTCAACAATGGCCTCTGGGTAAAGTGGGTCGGAGCCGAAAAAATCCAAGTCCGTTGGGATGTGGTCGGTGACCGGATGGTCGTCGACAACCCGGCGAAGTTGCGATACATGAAACACGGGGTGGATTCGACTGTTCTCCGGGAGGCGGAGGCGGTAAGCCACGACTCCAATGCGGCTCATGATCTCGAAGGGCCCGTAGAAGCGGGGTGCTAGCTGGGGCATGGTCGGCGGGCTACCGTAAGTTGCCGATAAGGATGTAGTTTGATGAACACCCGTTCACCAATCTGAAATGATAAGTCTCGGCGTTTCCTGTTGGCAAATGAGGTCATCTTCGCCTGGGTACGCCGCAGATGATGCTTCAAACTATCCAAGATCACGTCCCGATCATGGAGGTGGTCAGCCAAACTGGCGAACGGGCATTCCCCCGGAAGGTGGCGGAGGATGGAAGGTGGTGGCCGGCCGTAGACTGTCTCGAACGGCGAAGTATGCGCGGAATAGTGATAGGCGGTGTTGTAAGAATACTCGGCCCAGCACAGCCACTTTGCCCACGAGCCCGGTCGCTCTCCAATGAAGCAGCGCAAGTAGGTCTCCAGACACCTATTCAAGAACTCAGACTGGCCGTCCGACTGCGGGTGGTAAGCTGTACTCATCCGTAAGTGCGTGCCCTGTAAGCGGAAGAGCGATGTCCAAAAGCTACTGAGGAAGAGTGGATCACGATCGCTGACGATCGAGCGGGGAAACCCATGGAGCCGCACGATCTCTGCGATGAAACTGTCCGCCACGGTCGCCGCTGTGTATGGGTGGCGAAGAGGCACGAAGTGGGCGTACTTCGTCAGTCGGTCGACAACGACAAGGATGCAATCAAAACCGTTGGAGCACGGCAGGCGAGTGATGAAGACCATCGCGATGTTCTCCCAAATTCGCTCTGGAATCGGGAGGGGCTGAAGTAGGCCACTAGGAAACATGATCTCATATTTGGCCTTCTGACAGGGTAAACATGCCGCCACATAAGCCTTCACCTGACGGAGCATGTGGGGCCAGAAAAGAGACGCGGCCAGGCGGCGGTAGGTGTGGAACGCGCCCGCGTGGCCACCCGATGGTGTGGAGTGAAACTCTGCAAGTAGCTGGGGAATCCGCGAGGATGAGGCCGATAGAACTAAGCGATCTCGATGGAAGAGGCGGCCCCCTATGAGAGCGTAGGGAGGTCGGGACGTGGGGTCGGCTAGTAAGGCCGCCCGAATGCACACCAACTGCGGGTCCCTGTCCACCTCCTGTTGGAGGCCGGTGGCATCGTCCCACACCGGTCTCGAAATGGCGGTCAACTCTGGGGGATGGGGATGACGGGATAGTGCATCGGCCGCGCGGTTCGTCTTGCCCGACCGGAACTCGATCGTGAAATCGTAGCCAAGGAGCTTCGCCACCCACACCTGTTGTGTCGGCGTGGCAATCTTCTGCTGTAGGAGGTAACGCAAGCTGCGGTGATCCGTACGGATGATAAAGGGGCAGCCGAGAAGGTAGGGTGGCCAATGCTGGACCGCCAAAACGAGGGCCATGAGCTTGTTTTCGTAGGCGGATCTGCTCCGCACGGCTGTGGAGAATGCCCGGCTGTAATAGGCGATAGGCCGGCCGGCCTGCATCAACACGGCGCCGACGCCGGACCCCGAAGCGTCACACTCCACTACGAACGGCTGACTGAAATCCGGCATTGCCAATACCGGGCCCTGAACCAAGGCCGACTGCAACGCGGCAGGGGGCCACTCGAACGGTCTGTCCTCTGCCGTCTTCAACAGCTGGGTGAGGGGGCGGGCCAACCCGTCGTAGTCTCTGATAAAACGCCGGTAATAGCCGGTCAGCCCGAGGAATGCGCGCACGTCCCGAACAGAGTGTGGAGTCGGCCAACGCAGCACTGCCTAGATCTTGTCCTCATCCATGGCCACCCCATGGGCGGAGATAGTATGACCCAAGTAGCTGACCGTCGAAGTGCCGAAAGTGCACTTCTTACGGTTGACTGTAAGATGGTGACGGCGGAGGGTGGTGAAGGTCTCGCGCATGTGTCTGAGATGCTCCTGCCAAGAACGACTAAAGACAAGTATATCATCAGGGAAGACAAGTACATGCTTACGGAGCACTGGTCTGAAGATGTCGTTCATGGTAGCCTGGAAGGTAGCCGGAGCGTTAGTGAGCCCGAAAGGCATCACTAAAAACTCAAAATGGTCGTGTGTGCGGAAAGCCGTCTTTGGCACGTCCGCCGACCGCGAACCCGGATCTGATGATAGCCGGCGCGAAGGTCCAGCTTGGTAAAGAAAGCCGCACCATGCAGCTCGTCCAACAGCTCTTGGATCACTGGGATGGGGTATTTGTCGGGAACGGTCGCCTTGTTCATCTCCCGGTAGTCCACGCAGAAAACGCCAACTTCCATCCTTCTTGCGTACCAGCAAGACGGGACTGGAAAAAGGGCTGACACTGGGCCGAATGAGGCCCCCGAGTAACATCTCCCGAACGAGCCGCTCCATCTCGTCCTTTTGTGCATGCCCATAATGATATGGCCGGACGGACACCGCCGCCGACCCTGGGTGGAGGACGATGGCGTGATCGGTCGACCGAGGTGGGGGAAGGCCCGTTGGTGTAGTGAAAACATCCTCGAAATCTGCAAGCACTGAGTACATCGCGGGGGCAAGGGGGTCGGCCGTCGCTGAAGGGCCGACCTGCAGAGGCCACTGCCAGGCCGAGAAGTCAACATCGGTAATGCGCGTCATCGCGCGGAATGAGATCGGGGAACGTAGAAGAGTCGGATCGCCCGTCAAGCGGCATGGCTGGCCCTGGTGCTGGAAAGCCATGGTCATCGACGCTCAATTGACGCGGACGTCCCCCAATGTCTCGAGCCAGGCCACCCCTAAGATCGCATCCAGACCACCCAATTCGAACATATAGAAGTCAGCTGCAACCGTGCAGGAGCCGGGAGATACGGTCACGTCTCGGCACTGTCCAAGCGTCGGGCGGCGGCGGCCGTCACCAAGGCACATCGAAAATCGAGCGACGGATCCAACGGTAAGGCGAGCTCGGCGGCAAGTCGGGCCGATAGGAAGTTGTGACTTGCCCCGCTATCTACCATCACAATGATGGGTCGGTCCTGGACCATGCCGGCTAGTTTCATAGTGTGGGGTCCGGTGAGTCCCCCCACCGAGTAAAAGGGCAGCTCCAGAACGTTGAGGGGTGCGTCCTCTAACTCCTCCGTGGTGTGCTCCAGTAAGATGTCCAACGCGGGGGGGGGGGGGGGGGGGGGGGGGGGGGGGGGGGTCCGTGGCCATGGGGTCCCCCTCACCGTCGCTGAAAATGGCATGGAATTCCTTGACGGGGCAAACATGTTGCGGAGAGTACGGTTGGCGGCATCGAAAACATAGGCCGCGGCGGCGTACGTCGTTGTAGTCGCCGTTGGAAACACGGTGCGGTCCCTCTGCCCGCGCAGGGCGGCCGGGCGGCACGATGGCCGACCGGTAGCCGGTGTGTCGGGGTGGTGGAGGTCAGAAAGGTGCGGGGCTGGTTTGGCGAGGTCCAATGTCCGCCTCTACCGCCCGGGCGAGTTCGAGGGATTCCGACACTGAACGGGGCTGGTGAGTACGTATGCGAGATCGGATGTTGGGGCTCAAGCCTTGTAGAAAGAAGCCCAAATAGTGCTCGGGGGGAAGTCCCGGAAGTTGAGTCACGAGTGCCACGAACTCGTCGATATATGCGTCGACGGTAGTGGATTGGCGATTCATGCACAGGTGCTCGACGGCGGAGCCGGTGTAACGGGAATCGTAGCGGGTAACCATCTCACGCTTGAACTCCATCCAGGAAATGTCGGGGTGGACTTGGCGGAGCCACCGAGCCCAATGGAGCGCCGAGCCCTCCAGGCCGACGATGGTCGTGGCCACCTTATCTGCGTCGGGGTGGAGTTGAGGACAAAAAACTGCTCCGCACGTGCGATCCACCCCAAAGGATCCACGCCCGAGAAGCCAGGGATGTCCAAGGAGAGGGGCGGTCGGTCGGGTGCTTGAAAGGGCTGGAACGCGGCGGGGAAGATCCCGGGCGGCGGCTGGAGGTTGGCCGGATTGGGCGTAGCGGCAGCGGCTTGGGCGGGGCTCCCGGCAGGTAGTCGACCAAGCCCCGTCGGCAGTGGGCTGGGCGGGGTTCCGAGAAAGGATGCGGATCCAGCGGCGGAGCCCGCACCTGAGCCCGGCTGGGTCGGAAGCGGCGGATCCGGTGCGGACATGGGGGCGGGGTTCGCAGCGGAGATGAGGGCGTCTAGGCGTGCGAGGATCGTGGCTTGGCCGTCCGTGAGTGCCTCCACGGAGGACTGAAGGGAGGAGAGGTGGCTGTCGTGGGTGGCGAGCCGGCCGGCGAGGATGTCATCGTCGGTGCGTGGAGCGCCCTTCGGAGGCATTTCTGAAATCCGGCGGCCGCGAGCGGTGCGGCGGGCGTTACCGAGCGTGAGCGGGAGAGTGAGATAGGTTAGAGAGGGAGATAGAGAGAGAGAGAGAGAGAGAGGAAAAAAGGGGAGCAGCCCCACTTAACATAAATGATCCAAAGATAACATTCAACCCTATGGTGATCCCTTATATAGGGGGAACCCACCTCATAACAAGAGTCTAATAAAACAAGCAGCATACAACATAATAAATAACTGAAAGCTGAAATTACTCGGGCCGGTCGCCCCCCCCCCCCCCCCCTAGGCAGCCCCCGTTTCACCGCCCGGTTCGCCGCCAGCTCTTGCGCGTGTCCTTCGCGTGTACACCTGCCATTCAGGCTCATCTGTCTGGATGTCGGTAACACGACATCACCATCTACGAGTATCACATCTCTACCCCCTTGGGTAGGGATTCTGTGGCGACCCTGCACCACGACCTCGGAGCTCAGACTCATGCTGAGCTCAACTCGCCAGGTAGGGCCGTTTCTTCTCGACCAGCGACTTTTACCTGTTGACCTTGCTGACTTGGGGCTTCTGTGTAGTTCCCGCTCATGTCGGGACGACTGAAGTCCGCCATTCTGGCGGTCTTGCTCTTGCTGAGACAACCGCGGCAGAGTCGTATGGCAAATCCATGGCGGGGCAGTCCTTACCGCACTCTGATGCGGTAGGCGTGATCCTGCCTGAAGTTGATGAGAGGTCTCGCTCCCAGCGTGACCTCGTTGCATCCCATGTCGGGAGATGCCAAGAACGGAGCCCCAATACTCCAATGGAATACAACTCCAGTTATCTTATCGAGCCCCTCCAAACCCCTATACCTTATACCATTATTGCACGAACTCTCAGGTCCCCTTGTCAAGCCTTCCAACACTGTTTAACCATACAACAATCAATCCTGGACCATCCCAAAGCCCATTGTAAACCCACCCAGCCTCACTGCAGCCCTTTGTAACCCTTTTAACTCCTCTCTAAATCCTGCACCACCACACCACCCTCAACCACTAACTACCCCCACCGGTCCATCATCATCTTCCCCCCAAAATTCCACCCCTTGCTTCTCCATATTTTCGCTATGCTGATGTCAACGTTTTTCGGAGGACATCGCCACTGGGTATCCCATACTATATATTCTTCCATCCCTTATCCCATATGCTTGTTGTAAGTTCATATTTTCGCTTCTGCGGCGTTGGTGGGAGCGGCGACTGCTCTAGTAGAATCGGTCTAGAGGCGGCCTGCAAGGTCTAACAGTGGCAGGGGTGCAGTGGCATAACCGGCAGCCTTGCGGAGGAGCATGTTGATATCGACCCATTGGTGAAGTCAGAGAGGAGTTGCGACAAGGAGGTCTGATATGAAGCCATCAACGAACGAAGGATAGCCGCATCGGCGACGCTTATTTTCGTGTCCAACATAAATAATTGATTAAGTAGTTAATCCAATTCAGAATTAATTCATTAAATCAACTAATCAAATCCATAGTGAAGAAAGGCGGGCGGAGCAAGGAAGGGAAGGAGTGCTTCTTGAACGAGAAGGCGCTGATGCGACGGTGTGCACATGTGACAGACGAGTCTAGACGCAGGCACTGTCAGGCTCGATAGACTCGTGCAGCAAGAAGACGAAGAGGACGACTGGGGCATACGTGTGCGGTCGTTGGGCTCGACGAGGCCTGCGGTTTCGACGGGAAAGATGTTGCTGCTGGGCAGTCGAGCGCGGGGAGTTGTGGTAGTTGGGCTCGATGATGGAAGGAGCGGGGATGGCTCTTCGGTGTACGTCCAGCGAGGAAGCCAACGAGGCGGAGTTAGGCTGCTGCGATGGGTTCGTCAACAACTGTTGGGAATAATGACATTGGAAGGGAATGCAGACGGTAACAGGAGCGCAAACAACAATTCCCGGGCGTGAACTTGGAAGCGATTTCTGACGAGGACAAATGCGCTGGAAGAGGAAGACCGAAGGCGGCGGTGATGCAGGTGGAGCATTTTGAAGATGACAGAGGAAGGAGTGTCCCTGATACCAAGTTTGTTGTGGGCCTACTTCAAGACTTCGTCGGAGGTAGCGGTGGAGGCGGAGATACAAAGGGGGTAACCCTAGAATGGGGACTAAAGGAAGAGAAGAGGAGACTTGAGAGAGAGGGAAGAACTTGAGAGAGAGAGAGAGAGAGAGAGAGAGAAATTGTTTTAATTCTTTGACATCTCATGCAAGACCTAAGGGGGCCTATATATAAGACCCCGATGGCATGGGCATAAATACCTCATATAAAGAAAAATACGTGAAACATTAAAACACTAAGATGCTAATAACATGTAACGATGATACGACTCGATACGACTCGACTCATGCACTCGACTCAATACAACTCGACTTAATACCTAAAGGCTCATAATAATATAACCACTAAATAACTAATGGTGTGGGACCCCTAACAAAGACCTCAGGCAATATTCTCACTTTTCTCTTGCCAATTTCACATTTTGTCTGCTTATTAAATAATTGTTTGGGGTGAGGCCGGGGGTGTTCAAGAAAAAAATTGTATTTAGAGCTTCCAATGCATTTTTAGGAATACAAGACAAGTGATCAATCAAAATGTGTTTGGTTCAATGTCTAAGACAGCACAAATTTTTCCTAAAATGAAACTATGAGTTTTGAGTGTCTTCAGTAATACACAATAGTTGTCTTGAAGTTATATAAATGCCCTACATTTATGATCAACTGTCCTTTTATTTTAATCACTTGTCGTGCTATCCGATATAAAAATGTATTGGGAGCTCCTGATATATTTCTTCCTATGTTTGAAATGAACTGATGAAGAATCAGATATAATAATGTTCAAGTCTATTTTCATCCCATATGTAAGCATAGACATAACCAATTATTTGGCATTTCCACACCATGTTTTCATATCCAATGTAGGACTAAACTCAATACTCTCACATCCTTTACTAGTTCCTCACTGACATTATATCTCTTCACATCTACCAATACTCCCAATCACATCAAAAAAAAGTTAGCTTGATACATATCTCACCCAACATGTGCAACCATAATGACAGTCATCCACTCTTAAACAATCGTAAAAGCATCCAGGCTACACGGAAGCACATGCACAAATCACTTGATTCCAGCTGAATCATCGAGTTTGATACCACATGCTATGTTGTATTCCAATGGTCAAACACGTTTAGAATCCAAAAGCATAAGCATATAGGTGATTACAACAGCTTGGTGTTTGCACATAAATATATTTTCTACTTGTAATGTGGGACTAAACTCGATACTTTCACGTGACCTGCAACAATTACATTTCATGTGAAATCCAAAGTTGCAATCTCTATCTTTTTTCCTTCAGGTGGGCAGCAATTGCTTCTTACCTACCACAAAGAACAGATAATGATATCAAGAACTACTGGAACACACACCTGAAGAAGAAAATGAAAAAATATCAAGCTGCAATGAGCAGCTACATTGCGCCAGCTGATTCAGGGGGTTCTACGAGCAATGATATCATGCATTCAGGCACCACCAATTCTCACATCCTCATTCACAGCTCCTCTACTTATGCCTCGAGCGCCGAAAACATATCTAGACTCCTCGAAGGTTGGATGAGATCCTCCCCAAATCAGACACTCAATTCAGCTCATGAGGAATTTAATCATCAAATGAAGAAAGAAAGTATCACTATCAACAACAACACGGGATTCAGTGAGAATCAATTGATGATTAACGAAGATTTCAACTTGCAGATGCCGCTCGAGGAATCTGTAATAGAATGGGATAAAACAGCAGCAAATATAGTTTTTGAGGAGAACAAGGAGTTCACTGTGATGGAACTCGATCATAAAATGAGAGCGGAGAGCCAGTCATTGCTGGAGAAATGGCTGCTAGAGGAGAACACAGAACATGTTGATGCTTTCTTAGAGCTTACTGGTGCTGGAATTGGTGCTGGTTGCGGTTCTGAGTCTATGTTCTAAGTTTTAGTCTTCTTCTTTCTCATGAGCTAGCTATGCATGTAAATTCATGCAAAACATACTTCTATGGAATGGGAAACTTTGGAATTGTTAATAAAAATTAGCTACATAGTGCAAGTGTATTTCAAGAATCATCTGAAATGAATAAGCATAGTTGTCTTTCTTTGATATATTATAATGCCGAGCTCAGTTTCTAGGCACAATAAAAGATGAATAAACAAACCCCTCTGATCAGCTCTTCACACTTGGGAAAGCCGATGGCACATTTTTCATAGCTATCAACTCCAAACTTTTACATGTTAAATTGCATATGGAGCAATTTTCAGCAGCATACTTCAATAACAGATCAGGCCTTTGTTGTGTGAGAACTTAAAAATGTATACATGAGGAAAAAAAACCTAAATCAGGGGAATTTATGGGGCCGCTAATGAACAATGCACCATTATCAATAGTCTTTCTCAAGCTTGCCCAATCTTGAGATTACAATGACAATGATACATGGAGGAGCGAGAAAAAGCAAGAAGGAATGAGAGTAAGGAATTTCATCTTCAACGAAAAAGCCTCCCTCCCTCTCTATGCACTCGGTTCTCTATTATGTGATAGATCTTAAGGTTTAGATTTACGAACTTTATTTATATTCATGGAGCATGGCATTGGGGGCATCGACGGGTGTGAGATGGAGGGGGTACTCCGCAACTATACTCAAAGCGAATAGTAAGCTTGCCAGGAACAATTTTGATTGTCAATTTACAAATGGCAAATGATGGCGTTAGTTGTATCAGCTTCTACTCGCGCGACTACTCGCACCCAAGATAAACTCAGGAAGTAGTTAAGATCCTTCTAGCGATTTCAAAATAAACCTGATACTTGCTTCAGTAAACTGCATATGAGAAGGACCCAACACATCTATCAACTCATAAGCTTAATAAATGGTTTATAGGCCATAACTATATTTTAGATTAAGTACGAGACGACTTTTTACTCTCATGTGCACCTCAATATTCTCACCACTCTCCTATAAATAGAAAACTTTCAAAATCGCCAAGTATAATACATTAAAGACCCAATTAAACACATGAAGCCCTTCATAATAGACATGCTCATTTTGTTCAATCATGATAGAAGCAATAAAGACTTTTAGGAGCCACAAACCCCATGAAATAGTTGATAGTAGACGAAACACCAAGGGGCTCAACTGTTGAGCCTACTACTAGTGGATTGATACCCTTCAACTAAAAGGATTAAGCTAATGGAAAGGAGGCCACTTGCAAACTCTTCGTTTCTTAACTTCCAATGTGGGACAATTTCACAGTCAATGGCGTATCGCGATCCGTATTCAATAATTCAAAAAAAGCATGCGATGATCAATCTGTAACCCCATACGACTCCACCAAGAAATAAGTTACACCAAACTTCTCCAACTTTCCAGACCTTAATCCAATATGTAATCAAAATTTGCTTTTCGAAAAGTAAAAAAAAACTAGATTATCAAATAATGAAAATCACAGATCGGGTCACCTCATCAACCAACATTGTTGCTCAAGTTCTCTAAATATTTCATTAGATCAATCTCACACAAGCGACCAATGCCCACTTACTCCCTTATTGTCCTCTCGCTTGCAAAAACACTACTTCTAGTTGGCAAATACCATGTTGTCTTCTCTACAAACAACAAACATCAGCTCCTCTTGATACCCGTTCGGACAATCCGAGTCCACGGATGCGCCCGGATGATCGTTCCAAGTCTGTTTCATGTAAATTTTTTTTTTTTGAGTTGTATTTGACATTCGATCGGTCCAGACATTTTGAGCTGTCCGATTCAGATGCCCTAGTTGTTTGCCCTATATCAATGGCTGCAGGCTTCCTTGTACAAGGATCGATGTTTTGGAGTCATTTTCCCGAAACCGTAGCTCCCCACTGATGTGATTCTGTGAGTCCCCTTGGTGCGACACCTTAGGCTTATACCTTCCTCCTTATACTCCTAGTCTTCAAAACACTACCCACTACGCCGACTCCGCTCCAGTCCGCAGGACGCAGCCCTCTTCCTACCTTGCCAGCGCACGTCAATACCTCCTCCGACCTCTCCACTGCCAGCCGATGTTTCCTCCGACTTCCACTTCGCACGCCGCAGCCTCCACTGACTTCCCCTTCGCACGTCACAGTCTCCTACGATCTCCCTTTTGCAAACTGATGCCTGCTCTTTTCCTCCTCCCTCCAGACCGTCTCCCTGCCCCTTCCGACTTAATATCCTGCTGCAACCCTGACTCTGCTCTCCCGGTCCCAAACCTCACCCGAACCACCTCTCCTCATCGCCTATCGCCAAGAACCGCCCCCAGTCAGAGCCAACTACGTTGGATGTTCACCACTGCTGCATTTCGTCTCCGCCTGCACACGTAAGTCATATATGAGTGTTCTTTGTTATTGTTATTTGGACTATGTTTAGTTTGATACGATTATTATATGATGTGTTTCTGTGAAATAGCTTGACTTCCAGGGCCTATTCGGAGCGCACTTGAATCATTTGTACTTCAATTATGAAATTTATACTCATTTTTCCAATTCAATTTCTTGTGAACAAATGTGCTCCTAGCAATACTTTATTTTAATTAATTACTTGTTAATTTGCAATTGGACTAATACATTTGCATCTGCATTAAATTAGTATTTTATTCATTGGATCGTGCATACGCTTTCACGTCATGCTAGGTTTAGTCGTAGGTGCATCGCATTCGTCGCGTGCTCGCTTACATTGTAATTAGGGTTAAGGAATTCACGTGTCTGCCACCTATAGATTCGTCCTCCATCAGTTGGTATCAGAGCGCCAGGTTCAGGCTTTATTTTGATGCACAATCATTGAGTTTATAGGTTGCGTCAAATGGCGTATTATCGTCGCTACTCGTCGCCTTTACTTGAGAAATTCGAGTCTATTTATACTCAACCCAGTAGAGTTTCACTTGTGAGATCCCCATGTTATTACGAAGGATATTCTCGTTCGTGGCACACCACTTCCAGAGATCGTGTCGACCACTCGACACGATTCCACTATGTCAGAGACGATTACTACGATGACAATTGGCGTCCATATCCCCGTGCACAAGCGGACCGTGTTGAACCTTCAGCACAATTTGATCATCTTAGGGATGATTACTATGAGAATCATCATTTCAAGAGAGATCTCGAGTGTAGGTTTTGTGATGTTGCCCAATGGTTTGACAGCTCATTGAGTCTATAGTCTTAGTTATTGAAA
Organism: Dactylorhiza incarnata; assembly: GCA_033032865.1. Lineage (NCBI taxonomy): Eukaryota > Viridiplantae > Streptophyta > Magnoliopsida > Asparagales > Orchidaceae > Dactylorhiza > Dactylorhiza incarnata. The sequence continues at coordinate 4,555,065 of JAWHQI010000067.1, forward strand.
TATTATCTCGATTATTTTGAATTATTCGGTGAGAGTCGTATCAAATTTGCAAAACTCTGATTTCTAGATCAGGCGAGAGCATATTGGTCTAGTATTGAGAGGACCCACGAGCGAAATCGTCTTCACCACATCACTACTTGGGTGGTGATGAAACTAATGTTAAGATAGAGGTATTTGCGAACATCGTATCACAGTCGCCTGCTAGAGCAATTATTTACCCTTCGACAAGGATCAATGTTCGTCGCTGAGTATATGGATCGTTTTGACGAGTTAGTAGGGAGGAGCAACATTCGAGAGGGGTCAGCTATGATCATTTCACGATTTCGGTCTAGACTTCGATCTGAGATACGTACTAAGTTTACTTATCACTACTTAGAGTCTCTCGAGCAGACATACCAGCTCGAGCAGTGCTTGAGATCTGTTAGAGTTAGCTGAGTGGATGCGCACATTGACCTCCTCAGTATGAGTCTTTCCCATCCTGAGGCGTGTATCACACCTACTCATTTCTCTTTGGAGAGGGACGATATAACATCTGAAGTCGGGTTATCTCACCCCCAGTGAGGTGTTTTGTCCGATTAGTGGTCCATCATTTGATTTCAATTCATTTCTTATAACCCTGACTGAGAGTGAGCACGAGCAACCTGGTGATCTTATAGTTGCACGTCCTTCCCTTATCCCATGTGTTGAGTTAGATGCTTATTTAACCATCCGCTCACTCATGGGCGATTGTTGATCAGAGCTTCACGAAGAGTTAGTGTCGCATAGTATTGGCGTTGTGGTAATTGTTACACCTGTTCCCGACGACATTATCATTGATGATGATTCTCATCTGGAGAATCATACTACTATTGTTGACCCATTGAATGAATTCTTTCTTCTGGGAGACACTCTTCAAACTCTAGTGTCAGATTCTATTTCCGATGCCTAAGGTATTCACTCGGGTGATCGTCTCACTCGCGACAAATTTTCATACATACCTCCTAGAGAGCCATCTGGCGAGCTTTTCCCTTTTAGAGACAGTTGACACCACCCCGAGTTGCACCTTTGTGTCAACGTCTCAAACATTCACTCAGGTGATCGTTGCACTCACAACTTATTCTTCTATACCCCTCCAAGTGAGCCTCTTGATGCATCACATTCCATGAAAGGCATTTGGCACGTTATGAAGTCGTATTTTAGTGTGGATGTCTCATGTAGAGGTGCAAACTTGGCCCGGGTCTGGTTGCCCAGCCAGGCCCAGGCCAGGCTTAAGGGGGCTCATCAGGCCCAGGCCTTATAATCGGTTCTTAAGTTTTCAAATGTCTTATCCATCACTTTAATTTTAATTTTAAGATCTTGACACCTTGAACACTTAGTTTTCAAAGCTAAATTTACTGGAGTTAATAACTCATTTTTCTTTTCTAAAATTTTAATTTTCGCCCGCCTCACATCTAATGCGATGGAGATTGAATCGAGATTTTCTTTTGAGTTTGCAGAGGAGCTTGCAGTTCTTTTTGGCTCGGAATTTTGATTTGAACAATAAGTTCCTTTATCATCTTCTTTACTTGATGTGTTTGCCGTGTCGCCATCCGCGCATGATATTGTGAAGTTGCATTCCTTTTTCCTTGATGGGTTTGAGAAGTCATCCTCCAAGCATGAATCCTCATCGTTTTCTTTTCTTGGATCCATAGGAAATTGCTCTTGTTCATCATCTGTAAAAGGAAGACTAAGTTTTCTCAAGAAATCTCCAAACTTCATAAGCAATAGAAAAAGTATAAATATGTTTGAAAATATTTTTATTAAGAACACAAAATAAACTATTCATGGCTTTAGCATTTAAAAAACACGCGTTCCTATTTAAATCACTTGAGAGTTTTCTTATGATTTTCCATACTTCAATAAGATATAAGAATTTGTTTCAATAAGATTTTCTACCCATTAAAATTTGTATTGATAAATAAAGGTGATGCTAATGATTTTGTATTATTTGAAAGTTCATCCCCTCTAGTTCATGCGAGATCATGATGCGTTATTATTCCCGGTGGTGAAATCGTTTTGGAATAACCTAGCTCTGATACTACTTGTTGCATCTACAGACGCCCTTAGACGCGGGGGAGGGGGGGATAAAGATTTTAAGAAATTTACTCTATTTTTAAAAACTTAGAACAAAAATATTTTCCCATAATATTTTACTGAATAGAAATTCAAATCAATATGATAAAACAAAAACATGATTATAATTCTTAAATAAATCGATTACAAAATTGATTTCCATGACGCTAGAAATAAAGGGGGTAAAATATAAAAGTCCTTTTTGTTTTCTATACCGACCCTTATCCCCAATGACCGGTTGGCCCTAGCCTATCTCTCCCTAAATAGGCCTCATGCCGCCCCTAGACCTGAATTCTAGATCTAGTCGTCAACACCCGTGGCGAATTCCTCCCTAAGCCGTGCACGACCTAGTCGCCAGCACTTGCGGTGAATTCCACTAACGATACAAAAGTAGTGACCAAAATAAAAAGAGAATACAAGATGAAGGATGTAGTATTCAGAATATAAAAACTTCCTATAGGAAACTCTGAAGGAGATGACGAAGGAACACTAGAGATCGGAGTAGTCGGTGCATTCTTCCATCGTGTAGAATGAGCGTGAGTGAGTCCTCCTTTAAGTTCCTCTCTTGATCTTCAAGGTTGATGTAGGGAAGGCTTTGGACATCTGGGATGAGGGGTCTCATGAAAAGGTATGATGTTGTAGCTTTGTGGTTCATCCAAAAAAGAACAATCGGAGTGTCTCTATTTATAGGACTGGGAGCTAGCGCCGGCGGTAGGTGTTACCGCCGAACGGTAGCCTAAATAGAATGAGATCTATGACGCATCCGTCAAGGAATGGTATGCGTATTCCTTATTTTAGGCAACCACTACAGCGACGTGATAGGGTTACCGCGCCACATTAGCTCCTTATACGCTCCCGCCGTTCGAGTGATTTCTTGCTCCATTTGGCTCCTCAATCAGCTATTGATTGCGGATCATTCCATAGGTTACCGCCGCGCGTTAGTGTCGCGCGCTAACTTCTTGATAAAGATGGACTTCGCTCCTGCCAGCCCTTGCGTTCAAATGCAATCTGTCAGTTGTCTAAATGACATGATAGCTACCGCATGCGGTAGGTGTTACCACCGCGCGGTAGGTCTTTATTCAGAGCATTGTCTTCATTCTGTCACGCATTCCATGTACGCATTCAGAGTGGTATTGTACATGTATTTCTTGCGCACTATAAACACAAGACGAGCATGATCAAATACATAATGAGATTTGTTATTCTCAAACCAAGAGATGCGAAACGTGTGTTCCAACAAAAACTGTGAGTTTCTTAATGCGGGACCATATGCTAAAAATATGCATAAAAACTTATGTTAATAATGAACAAAGACCACACCCATGCATCTAGAATGAAAAGTTGTCAGGCATCCAACATAGCATATCAAATTGCCATCCAATCTAATGGACAACCTCATCCTTCGTCGTCAGAAATCTTGTTAGGAAAATGAATGCATCCTGGAACATTAAAATGTTTTAATATCAAAAATGAAAACAAAAGCAAGAGATTACATAGAATATTGGATGCATCTTAGTCCCATTAATCCTGGCAGCTTCAAGCGCGTTGAATCTGATCATAATGTTATTGTACATAATCAGTGAATGGTTAGACTGAATGAAGCCCATCCCTCCCATATCGGAGGCGAGGTTGAACACATGGTCAATACCCAGAGTGACTTTGAGACAATTGTTCATAACCTTGAGCTCTCTCTCTCTCTCTCTTTCTCTCTCTCCCTCTCACTCTCCCTCTCTCTCAATATATATATATATATATATATATCACAAGTGTAATTGAGTTTGAAAAATATTGAGGATCCTTCAAAAAGAACTGTTCGTCTCCTAGCCCGGCCTATCTCCCATGTTCGCCTAAACTGTAGCACAACTGCAGTTACAAATGGATGCAACAAAAAATAGAAAATTCCAATTCATCACTTGGATATTAGTACTCTCATGAGAAAGAGGATCCTATTCAACCAAATTTTGAGTATGTTAGCATTGACATTTCACAAGGGATCAATGACATCTGAATGCAACCCTGAGTGACTTCTAATTTTTGCAATTTCAGCTTACTAGTACATGATAGAACTATAACAAAATTACAAAATTCAAAACAAAAAATCCGAAATATTCTAACAAAGATATACGGCAAGCATAAACCATAAGTCTTCTGTATTCGAATTAATTGTGTTTCAAGTCTTGAAAGAACAATACTATGCTCAAAGCTCTGTTTATCATGAGATGGCTCAACAAAAAACTAAAAAATATTCTTGCATTAATAGATTATTAGTGATTTTAGCCATGGAATTGCGCCGAAGACAAATCCGATCATCTGCAAAACATCATATGATTTTATAAGCTGTCTAACAAATTAAGAAACTAAGGTGCTACAAAATGAGATAATTAGACGAGCAGACAGCGGTCTACTAATGCCAAAAAAACTATTATGTTGGAGGTATTACCGCAGCCATGGTCGGCGGTTCGATTAGTTCCTCTACAAGTTGATGAAGAGTTTCTGAGATTTTCTTCCAGAGAGGCTTATTAACGCCGGGCTTCCCGCCGGATAGCAGTGGTTTCCACCTATAAATAGAGTTTCAGAACTGAATTCAGAGAGCTGAATATCTAAGCAATCCTGTTATGGGCGTAACGACGCCAGTTATCTTGTGTATTCAAATTTATGTTTTGTTATTTTGTTTTGTTATTTTTAGCAATATTGTGCCCATTGTGGTAAGCCCAAATGGGGGGCATGTGTGTGAACTTAAATAGTAGCGGGCTAGACTTTGTGGAGGCATGAAATGAGAAATCAAGAAAAATCTCTCTCTCTCTTAATTTCCTTCCCTCCTATCTCTCTCTCTCTAACCCACGGATAATCCGTGAGTTTTGCCCTAGCCGCCTCCTCGCTATCTTGCTCGATCGACGCCGACTGCCGCTCCCTCGCACATTTCAGGCTTCGACCATTGCTCCTCCCCCGCTCACAAGGTCTAAGGGGAAGGGTCACAACAGTTTGGTATCAAAGCGAGGTTTCGATCCTGGGACCTGTGGGTTATGGGCCCACCACGCTTCCGCTGCGCCGGCTCTCCCTCCGCCTGCCCAAATCAGCGACGCCGACACTGTGCGCCCGCCATCTCCTCGTCCGACGTTCCGTGCGCCCCCAACAGCCACCCCAGCCCCGCCGCTACTACTCAGCAGCACCCGCAACCCCCGCTTCCAGCCCCGTGGCTCCTGTGCGCCGCTCCTTCTCTTGGCCCAAACCCCGCAGCAACAACTCAGCGGCTCTTCCCGTCAGCCGGCCTTCTTCCAACACCGCCGGCTATTTTTCCACCTCGATCACCGATGGCGGATGATACTCCCTCGCTCGCCGAGATCATGGCACTCTTCCAATCCATGTTTGCGACTCAGAACGCCAAAATGGACGCCCTCAATGCACGTTTGGATTCCCTACAGGGGACGCCTTCTCCTCCACCTATGAACCCGACCGATCACCCTTCGACAAGCCGCGTGGGCTCCACCACTCCTGCAGGCGGGGACTACCCCGCCAACGCTCGATCTCTCCGGATGGATTTTCCGATCTACGGGGGCCGCGAAGACCCTCTTCCTTGGCTCACCCGCTGCGATATTTTCTTCGCGAACCAATGCACGCCGGAGGCAGACCGCGTCGGCATCGCCTCCTTCCACTTACTTGGGCCAGCGCAATTATGGTTCACTCAACTTATGCGCGAGCACCCCCATACTTCGTGGGCGGACTTCAGTGCGACCTGTACCTTAAGGTTTGGTCCTCCCCTACAGGGCAACCCACTCGGCGACCTGGTGAACCTCAAACAGGACAGCTCCATTGACACCTATCTCGAACAATTTCAACTTCTCCTGTCTAGGGCGACGTCAGTCCTACCGGAACAACAAGTGCACCTCTTCACTGCCGGCCTTCATGAGCGTTTACGTTGGGATGTGGAATTTCTGCTGCCACGTGATCTCAACACGGCCATGAGCCTCGCCAGGGCTTGTGAACAGCGACCGCTACTAGATCGTCCACCTTTGGGACGTCGGGACTACCAGGGCGCTTACTCTCTAGCCAATCTTCCGGCCAAGGCTCCACCTCGGGATGATCCACCGCGACCTACTGTCCGTCGCCGTTTGTCCAGCTCTGAGATGACCGCGCGTCGTGAGAAAGGCTTGTGCTACAATTGTGATGAACACTTTACCCCGGGACATCGTTGCAAACGCTTATTCTGGCTCGAAGTAGATGATCCTCCCAGTGATGACGCGGCAAAGGACGAACCCACCTCAATACCATTTGATCCAGCTTGAGGACAAGCTGTCTTCTGGCGAGGGCGGCGATGTTATGGGCGTAACGACGCCAGTTATCTTGTGTCTTCAAATTTATGTTTTGTTATTTTGTTGTGTTATTTTTAGCAATATTGTGCCCATTGTGGTAAGCCCAAATGGGGGGCATGTGTGTGAACTTAAATAGTAGCGGGCTAGACTTTGTGGAGGCATGAAATGAGAAATCAAGAAAAATCTCTCTCTCTCTTAATTTCCTTCCCTCCAATCTCTCTCTCTCTCTCTAACCCACGGATAGTCCGTGAATTTTGCCCTAGCCGCCTCCTCGCTATCTTGCTCGATCGACGCCGACTCCCGCTCCCTCGCGCATTTCAGGCTTCGACCATTGCTCCTCCCCCGCTCACAAGGTCTAAGGGGAAGGGTCACAACAAATCCACTACACTCGATATTAACCAACTCTACGAATCATTAGGACTTAGATTAGGATTAATGTAGGCTTGGGTTTAAGGGTGAGATATAGCAAAGATAAACAAGAAGGCTTTTCACAATTAAACAAAAAGTTTTGAGCTTAAGAAAATAAATAACTACCACACGAAGAAGAGAGTGAAACCCCCGGACTTGCTTTTTGAATTGGGGTCACTCTCCAAAGCCTAAACCAAAGCATTTTCTTTTCTTTTCTTTTCCCAAATTATCAATGAAAGTCTTTTCCCTAAACACTAAAAGAGATTTTGAAAGCTCTCTCTCTCGAGCACGCCCCGCTTAGACAGACACGGTCAAGGCTCCATAGTATCTCCGCCACCATCATCTTCACCTCCGGCCACTCCTCCGGCAACCTCTGAGTAGGCCCATAACACAATAATAATCCCGCAGCTTCGGATTATAGCAACAGTAATAATCCTGCAGCTTGGGATTATAGCTGCAGTAAAAATCCTGCAGCTTGGGATTATAGCTGCAGTAAAAATCCTGCAGCTTGGGATTATAGCTGCAGTAAAAATCCTGCAGCTTGGGATTATAGCTGCAGTAAAAATCCTGCAGCTTGGGATTATAGCTGCAGTAGTAATCGCTGCAAATAAATTTAAACAAAAAACCTACAGCTTGGCTATTTTACCTCCAAAAAAAATACTGTGGCAGCGGCATAAAATCATTGTGGAAATTACTGCAGCTATACGTTTTGTAGCATTTAGATATTGCCATTGTGGACTGATTTGGCAGCTGCTGGTGTGTGTGTAGTAACGCGTCTCAAATCCAGTGGTCATGGGGAAGAAAGCAAGCCGCTAGAAAAGAAATGGATGTGTTCCCCCCTAACAAATAAGGCAACTAGGCAACCCGAAACTGTAGATTTTGCAAAAAAAAAAAAATTGATCAAAGTTCAAACATACAATTAATGGTAGTTCAGGTGCTTCTAAAATCCGGTCTAGCAGGGTACACCAAAAATCTTATAATGCAATTAATGATAGTTATATGAGCAATTTTGAATTGAGAATACTCGTCAGTTCCGTTGTAAAGCTGCAAAGTTGGTGGAAACAAGTATTATTGCATAGATCCAGGACACATACGGCAATCTCATATCAGTCTTTTATCTGTGGTTGGATTGATTGAAGGGATGCTGCTAAAAGAAAACAAAGCATTTCCACAATTCATGTAGGTCTTTTATTTTATTACCTTTCTTGAATTTAGTTCTGTTGTAATTTTTTTTAATGTATATTTGGACAATAATCGTGTTCGGAGGCTACGGGTCGGTTGAGTACACGGATACCCGATACCCGTAGACACTCCTAGAGTTTGCCTATTTATACCCGCCTAGGGACAACGGAGAGTTCATTCCACCTTGATGGGCCTCCGGATGCTTCGAGCAACTCCATCTCAATCTCGAAGTTTGCCCTAAGGGGTTGTTCCCGTCCGGTTCCTGTACGCACGTCGACAGGAGGAAATCGCGAGATCGCGTAACTGCAGCTCCTCTTAGTCGCCGCACGTCCAGAGGAAGGAGATCGCCTTCGTCGTTCGCTGCTGGTTCCCCGTCGCCGCTCACCTGAAGGACTTCTCCCGTATCAGCATCGTCACAGTTCTCCCTCTCCTCGCGGACGCACGTTAAGAGGAAATCGGTCGTCGCTCGTCTGGAGCGATTAGCCGGCCACTGCTTCGCTGCGGTTCTCCCGTCCCTGTCGCCGACGTACGATCGCGAGACCACTGCTAGTCTCTTCGCCGCAAGTTCTCGCAGTCGCCGATCACTGGGTTCCCGTCGCCGCTGTCGTAAGTGCTCGCTGCGACTTATCGCACGAAGCTGCAGCCTCTCTCCGTCGGATCTAGAAGCCTCCTCCGCCGCTCTTCGCCTCAGAGCACTCCCAGTCCAGAGCACTCCCGCCGCCACTGTCTCCGATCAAAAGGAAGTGCAGCCCTAAGCGTTACCGCCAGTGCTATTTGTTAGCGCCTGGCGCTAGCGGCTGAACTCGCTACCGCCCCGGCTACCGCCGGCGTTAACGAAAGAGTCCCCTTTCCTCTGGTTGGTGACATGATCCCGTCTGCTGGGCGCACAATGATGAAGGGGAACAACTTTTCGTCCCCCGTTCCGATGACCAAGCTGGAGAAGTTCACGGCGACTGAGTTCAACGACTGGAAGTTGAATACTCAGTTCGGGATGAAGTACCTGAACGTGTTCTACACAGTTCAGTCTGATCATGTTGGGGTCGTCGGGACTGATGACGAAGCTCAGTGGGTTTCTGATGAAGACTTCTGTCGCGACTACCTGCTCAACTGCCTGTCCTTAAATCTGGCAAAGATGGACATGAAGATGAAGACAGCAAAGGAGATCTGGGACGCACTGCCGGAGCACTTCAGACAAGAGGAGGATCTGTCCAAGGCGCACCTGGTGGACAAGTTCCACTCATTCACCTTCGACGAGGAGAAAGTCATTCTCCCTCATGTATCAGATTTTGAGGTTTTAGTAGATTCCTTGCATAGTGAAAATATTTCGTTGCCAGATATCTTTGTTGCTGGCACAATTGTGTATAAGTTGCCTTTCACGTGGTACAATTTCAAAACTGAAATGTACCGCAAGAAGATGCAGGTGGGTTTAAACGAACTCAAGCGTTTTATACGCATTGAGGACGAGAATAGGATTTGACACGCATTAGAAGTTGTTAGCAAGCAGAAGGCTGCTGCTAACATGATAACAAACTCTAAGCGCGTGCCGAACCCTAGGAAACCGAAACCCAACCCTAGTAGCTCCCAGGTTGCAGGCCCCAGTAAACACATTAAAAAGTTTAAGAGGAAGTGTTTTAACTGTAACAAGTGGGGACACAGTGCATCTGATTGCAGGCTTCCTCGCAAGGAAAAGTGCAAAGCACCACAGGAAGGCAACCATGCTAACATGGTTAGCCTCACCGAGTCATCCAACTTTGTTGCCATGGTTGGAAACGAGGAGGCCAGTACAGAGTGGTACCTTGACTCGGGGGCAACGTGCCACGTGTGCAACAACTCTACTCTGATGACAGGACTCACTGATGCAAGAGAATCGGTGATCGTTGCCAATGGTGAGACAGCTGACGTACTGAAGGTGGGGAACGCAACTTTGCTGCTATCCTCAGGTAAGACTTTAACCTTAAAGAACGTTAAATTCATTCCTTCATTAGCTGCTAACTTAGTGTCTATTAGCTTACTTTGTGATGCTGATATGTCATTTAATTTCTGTAGCGGTAGATTAACACTGTCAGTTAACTCACACTATTTTGGATGTGCATACGTCCAAAATAGGATGTACAGACTAAGTCTAGCAAATGATATAGTTCAACAAGTTCAAACAAACTTAGTTAGCTCTAAAACTCTACATGAGAGACAAGGACACGTAAACTATAGGAAAATGTTCCAAATTGCTAGAACTCACCAGATTGCTTTAGACACTATAGACAAAACTGATAAATGTGAAGTGTGTGCTCAGACTAAGATCACTAGGAAACCTTTTAGTGCGGTTACTAGGAGCACAACACCCTTAGAACTGATACATTCCGACATTTGTGACTTCAAAAGTTTTGTCACTAGAGAAGACAGGAAGTATTTGATCACCTTTATAGATGATTGTTCTAGGTTTTGTCACATTTATCTCCTTAAAACCAAAGACGAAGCATTTGAAAATTTTTGTATTTTCAAAACCAGGGTGGAAAACCAACTTGACATGAAAATCAAGAGATTTAGAAGTGATAGAGGAGGAGAATATGTGTCCAGTGAGTTCAAGTGTTTCCTTGCCCAACATGGAATCATAGCAGAAACCACTGCTCCTTACTCACCCCAGTTGTACAACCCCGTATTCGTCGAGTGGTTCCGACATTCATATGGGCCCCGAGGGGGATTCGCCCAGTGGGACAGAATGGCACCCACCCAGGAAGGAATCATGGTGTGCAGATAGAATGACGAGTGAAGGCCCGGGGGTTCATCCGCACAAAGGAACAGGAAGCGGCGGGTGGTGCCTTCAGAGACCATTCGCCCAGAACAGGCGAGTGGCATCTTAATGAGTCATTCGCCCGAATTCGAGAAGTCCAAGGCGTGCGAGAAGCCTCGCGGGTGGAGCTCTCCCGGACCATTCGGCCGGTAGGATCTGGGGGAAAATTACCTGCATGCCCCCAGGAGACCGCCAATAGCCTTTCAGAACAGCGGGGTCTGGCTGTTAGCAGACCAATTTGGTGTGCGTCTAGTAGAATTAGAAGGCGGAATTACGTCATTTGCAGGCCTAGTTAAGAAATCTATAAATAGACCCTTAAGGGCACCTTGGAGAGGCATCTCACTTTTCTTGGAGATTGAGCTCCCTCCTCCCTGGTCTATCTTGGGTTGGCTTTTTCAAGCCCTCCTAGGTACCCGGTTCAGCTGGTTTTAGAGGGGAAGCGCTCTAAGATCTTCCGGGTACGTGGTGGGACCTCCCTACTGCAACCTTGGGTCAGTTCTGATTTCTTAGCCGGTAGTCGAGAATCCTTGGTGAGAGCCCAGTAAGAGTAAACTGCAACCCCTTGAGGGTTTGATCTCCCCGAGAGACCGGTTGACGGTTTCACCAATGCCTCAAGTTCCATAGCGGAGGGATCCAGGTCCGGATCCGAGGAGACGCAAAGGTAGCGAGGCAATGTTACGTGACTGTCGTCAACACCGTCACTTGGATGGCGGAGGCTGAAGAGATGGATCGGGGGATGAGTGAGCCGGCAGGACTCGAAGAAGAGACAGAAGGAAGGGAAGAAGAAGAGATCCGTGCTCGGGAGGAGACAGAGGAGAAAATAAACGGAGCAGCTGAAGCAATGGAGGTGGAGATGGAGGAGGCCCTGGCCGAAGAAAGGAGGGAAGGTGAAGAAGAGGGGCCGACTCGGCTGGAGGCAGCGGAAGAAGTGGTGAAGATGGAGGTTACCACCCACGACGGCAGAGTGGAGAGGGTGCGGATCAGCGGGGGGCTGAGTTTGGAAGATCGAGAGAAGATGTTAAGGTGTATCCAGAAGAATGTAGACATCTTCGCCTGGAGCGCCGACGACATGCCAGGCATCGATGTAGATGTGTCTTGCCACCGCCTCAACCTTGATCCGGAGATCCGCCCCATCCGCCAGAAGAGGAGGACCATCGCCGACAGGCTGGAGGAGCCAATCCGAGAGGAGGTAGAGAAGCTGCTTAGCGCGGGTTTTGTAAAAGAGATCCAGTATCCATGCTGGGTTTCTAATGTAGTAATGGTGAAGAAGGGCGATGGCCGTTGGAGAATGTGTATCGATTTTTCTTTGTTGAATAAAGCATGCCCCAAGGATTGTTATCCCCTGCCCCGAATCGACGCGCTAGTCGATTCAGCCGTTGGTTTTCCTGTAATGAGTTTTTTAGACGCTTTCTCAGGTTACCACCAGATCAGGATGCACCCCTCAGATGTTAAGGATGTCTCGTTCATTACCCGGGAATGGTGCTACTGCTATAAGATGATGCCCTTCGGGCTAAAGAACGCAAGGGCAACCTACCAAAGAATGATGGATCGAGTCTTCCGGGAGCAGAGAGGTCGAAACTTGGAAGTATATGTGGATGACCTTATGGTGAAAAGCAAAGACGTGAGCTCTCACCTCTTGGACCTCAGGGAGACTTTTGTCACTCTCCGAAAGTTCAAGATGAGGCTGAACCCCTTGAAGTGTGTCTTCGGGGCTAGCAGGGGAAAATTCCTGGGTCACCTCCTCACCCCAGCAGGGGTGGGGCCTAACCCAGATAAAGTAAGAGCGATCGTGGAGCTGGGGTAGCCAAGGAATGCCAAGGAAGTGCAGTGCTTGACAGGAAAGCTGGCAGGATTGAGTAGGTTCCTCTCTCGGGCAGGGGAGAAGTGCTCACCTTTCTTCAAGGTGGTGCGAGGTAACCAGAAATTTGAGTGGACAAGGGAGTGTGAGGAGGCTTTCCAAGCCTTGAAAAATCAGCTCGCTAAGGCTCCGCTCCTCCAAGGGCCAAAGGAGGGCGAGAACCTAGCTCTGTACCTAGGGGTCGGGACAGAGGCGGTGAGCTCCGTCCTGGTTCGAGAAGAAGGTAAGAAACAGCTACTTATCTATTATGTGAGTAGGGTCCTGAAGAAGGCGGAGCTCAGGTATCCTATCCTGGAGAAGTTGGCGTTCGCTTTGGTCATCTCGGCTCGAAAGCTCAGGCCATACTTCCAAGCACACTCAATTCAGGTGGTGACCGACCACCCGCTCCGGAAGATCGTCGAAGGGGTGGAGCATTCGGGAAGGCTTGAGAAGTGGTCGGTGGAACTGAGCGAGTTCGATATCACCTTTGCCCCGCGACTGTCGATGAAGGCTCAGGCAGTGGCAGACTTCCTGGCCGATTACGTGATCGAGGTAGAAGAAGAGCAAGTCCCGTGGCAAGTCCCATGGAGGCTGCTGGTAGATGGGGCTTCAGGGAGAAATTCCCTAGGAGGGGGGATCGTGTTGGAGAGCCCCCAGGGGACCAAGATAGAGCAAACCCTGGTCATTCACTTTCCCATCACCAACAACCAGGCGGAGTACGAGGCAGTAATCGCAGGCTTGCGCTTGGCCCGAGAGCTCGGAGTTCATGAGGTGGAAGTTCACACCGATTCGTTGGTGATAGCATCGCAGACCAAGGGAGAGTTCAAAGCAAGGGAGCCAACACTCATAAAGTACTTGTCCAAAGTGAGGGGGCTCATTGGGACGTTCAGGGCTTTCTCCATCCAGCATGTTCCGAGGGAGGAAAGTGCCCCAGCAGATCGGTTGGCCAAGTCAGGCCCCCGGGCTGGGGGAACCCTGTCAGACCTGTTCCGCCCATCCACTGAAGAAGAAGAATCGATGGAGATAGATCAACGTCCCTCGTGGAGGTATCCCTTTGTCACCTTTTTGAAGACAGGGAAGTTTCCGGAGGAGGTTCCGTACCAGAGGCGTTTTAGACATAAGTCGGCCTATTACGTCCTGCATGAGGGAGATCTATATCGGAAGACCCTCTCAGGACTCTTGGCGCGATGTGCTTCTGAGGAGGAAGTCCCAATGATCCTGGAAGAGGTTCACTCAGGCGAGTGCGGCAGTCACTCGGGGAGCAGGACGTTGGAGTCCCGGATAGTGAGGCAAGGCTACTTCTGGCCGACCCTGGGCAAAGATGCAGCAGAGTTCGCCAGGAAGTGTAAAAAGTGTCAGCTCTTCGCCCCTCTTCAGCTCATGCCGGCCCAGAGATTAAGGAGCATCACAGCACCATGGCCCTTCGCCATCTGGGGAATGGACCTGGTGGGACCTTTTCCTCCGGCGAGCGGGCAGAGAAGGTACCTCCTAGTCATGATAGATTATTTCTCAAAATGGATGGAGGTAAAGGCGTTGGCCAAGGTAACTTCCCAGGTGATCAGAAATTTTGTGTGGGGGGAAATCATCTGTCGGCATGGGCTTCCGTAAGCCATAGTCACGGATAATGGACTGCAATTCGCCAGTGAAGAATTCATCAGTTTTTGCAGCCAGCTGGGGATAGACCTCCGGTTTGCGTCCGTCCACCACCCCAGAAGCAACGGGCAGGTGGAGGCGGCAAACAAGGTCATAGTAAATTTGCTAAAAAAGAAAGTGGAAAACCTGAGAGGTAGCTGGGTGGAGCAGCTCCCCTCGGTCCTATGGGCTCTCAGAACAACACCTAACACAACCACTAGAGAGACCCCGTTCAAGCTTTCCCACGGTTGCGAAGATGTCATCCCAGTGGAGTTCGAGGTCAAGACGCCACGAGTGGTGGCCGCAGAGGAAGGCGGCGAGGAATGGAGAGCGGAGAATGATGAAGAAATGCGGCTCACCCTGGACCTGTTGGAAGAGCTCCGGGACCTGGCTGCTGTTCGACAGGAGGAAGTCAAGCGTCGAATGTCGAGGTACTTCGACAAGCATGTTAGAATCAAACAATTTGTTGAAGGAGACCTAGTCTTGAAAAAGGTCGACGCGGCAGGGAGGTCGGCCGCGGTAGGGAAGCTTAACCCCAATTGGGAGGGCCCCTATGTAGTCAGGGAAGCCTTGAAATCTGGGGGATATCACCTCCAAAATGTGTAGGGAGAGCCCGTCGGTCGCACATGGAGTGGCGACGACTTGAAGCGTTTTTACCCTTAGCTGTTTAATAATTAAAAATGTTGTTTTCCGAACTGCTTCCCTCTATAAGTAATCATTGCTGACATGAAAAGTAGTGGTATTTGAGTAAGATAACAGCCCCGAGTAGATCCGTTGACCAGGCTTCCATCTAGCTGGCAGGGCCGTAGACTCGCTCGGTGGTGTGAAAGAGTTTCAAAAGTGGCAGCCCCGAGTAGATCCGCTGACCAGGCTTCCATCTAGCTGGCAGGGTCGTAGACTCACTCGGTGGCATGAGAGAGTTTCAAAAGTGGCAGCCCCGAGTAGATCCGCTGACCAGACTCCCATCTAGCTGGCAGGGTCGTAGACTCGCTCGGTGGTGTGAAAGAGTTTCAAAAGTGGCAGCCCCGAGTAGATCCGCTGACTAGGCTCCCATCTAGCTGGCAGGGTCGTAGACTCGCTCGGCGGTGTGAAAGAGTTTCAAAAGTGGCAGCCCCGAGTAGATCCGCTGACCAGGCTTCCATCTAGCTGGAAGAACCGTAGACTCGCTCGGTGGCATGAAAGAGTTTCAAAAGTGGCAGCCCCGAGTAGATCCGCTGACCAAGCTCTCATCTAGCTGGCAGGGCCGTAGACTCGCTCGGTGGCATGAAAGAGTTTCCAAAGTGGCAGCCCCGAGTAGATCCGCTGACCAGGCTCCCATCTAGCTGGCAGGGCCGTAGACTCGCTCGGTGGTGTGAAAGAGTTTCAAAAGTGGCAGCCCCGAGTAGATCCGCTGACCAGGCTTCCATCTAGCTGGCAGGGCCGTAGACTCGCTCTGTGGCATGAAAGAGTTTCAAAAGTGGCAGCCCCGAGTAGATCCGCTGACCAGGCTCCCATCTAGCTGGCAGGGTCGTAGACTCGCTCGGTGGCATGAAAGAGTTTAAAAAGTGGCAGCCCCGAGTAGATCCGCTGACCAGGCTCCCATCTAGCTGGCAGGGCCGTAGACGCGCTCGGTGGCATGAAAGAGTTTCAAAAGTGGCAGCCCCGAGTAGGTCCGCTGACCAGGCTCCCATCTAGCTGACAGGGCCGTAGACTCGCTCGGTGGCATGAAAGATTTTCAAAAGTGGCAGCCCCGAGCAGATCCGCTGACCAGGCTCCCATCTAGCTGGTAGGGTCGTAGACTCACTCGGTGGTGTGAAAAAGTTTCAAAAGTGGCAGTCCCAAGCAGATCCGCTGACTAGGCTCCCATCTAGCTGGCAGGACCGTAGACACACTTGGAGGCAGTAAAAATTCGGAGGTTAGATGGGTCGATGCAAACCCACAGCCCAGACTCACATCCATCAGGCAGGGGAGTGGTACCCTCCAGAGGTGGAAGGTAAAGTTGTGCAGAATCTAAGGTAGGTGAGTGAGGCCTACCGGGAGAATCTCCCGCCCCGCGAAAGCACCCAGGCCCTACAGAGAAGGATGGGCGAGTGGATCGTTCGGAAGAGGGAAGAGCTCTCGGCAAGATCCCGCTTCCGGCAGGAATCTCGGGGTCGCCGCCTGGTCTCTAAAGGAACAAGGGACAGGCGCGAGCGGATGAGTCATGCCTCTTTCATTCGCACGTCACTTTTATTTTTTACTTAATCAATTGACGCGGAAGCACTATCGCTCTGGCGAATGGCCAGGTGACGCGAAAGGCACGATCTATTTGCTTCAAGAACTCATTGTGGCCCTAGCCTGGCGGGTGGCTGGTGACAGCGAGTGAGGTGTTTTAGGGATGCGGAAGACTCGGCGAGCGGCCGAAGCAAATACGTATTAATTTCGCGACCCTAGGAGCCTAGCGGAAATAGAAAGCAAGAAAAGAAAGAAAAGACAGTAGCTGCCAAAAAGTCTTCATTAATAAATATAGCAGGGGTCCCGCCCCGGGTTTGACTTACATTTGGACAAAAGAAAAACAAAAAAGAGAGGAGGAAAGGACAAGTTTCAAGGGTCATCGGGTCTCTCGCTGGAAGATCCGCCGCTTTCGTCCGAGTCAAGGATGATGGCCCCTCCTAGCTGCTGTTGTGCCTTGTCCTCAAGAGCCGGAATCGGGATGAAGAGGTCGGGTACGACATGGCGAATGGAGAGCTTCTCAGCGTCCTCCTTCAAATACCCGGCGTCTCGCAGCACCCGCAGCGTGTGCCTCGCGGCACCTTGGCCGCTTTCCTGCATCAGCTCCTCAAACTCATAATTAGAGTAAGAGTGCCTTTTGCTCCCTCCCGCAAGGGCCGAGGCTGCGGCTTCTCGCAGACGCTGGGCCTCAGCTCTGGACTCCCTGACCTCGTCCTCAAGGTCGGCCACCCGGGCGCGAAGCATCTCGGTGACGGTGGTGTCCTGCAAGAAGGGAATGGTGACTCGGAGGGAAAGGGAAGCGACCATGCAAAACATTCGCGAGAAGACGTTTACCTCCTGGACGGGGCGACTAGCGAGAAGGGCTTTAGCGGCCTCCAGCTTGCGCTACAGCTCTAGGACCTCGGCAGAAGCGAGGGCCCGTGTCAACTCGACTTCGTTAAGACTCCGCGCAAGATTGATGCTGCGGCGCGAAGACATGTGCGCGAGCTCAAGGGCCCGAAGGAGGGCCCGCGCGGTCTCATGGGCGAGAACCTGCGTCTTCTCCGCGTCGAAGACTTCGGCGTCATCTCGGCCGTAGAGAGCATAGGCGATGGCAAAGGCCTCGCCGCTGGCAGTATCCTGCTCAATCCAGGACGGATGGAGAGTGGATAGAGAAACCCTATTGGAGTTCCGATCCCACTGAACTATGGGAGCACCCGCGGGGTCCGCGTATTTCTCACCGTTGGCGAAGTTGCGGTGATCCCTTGGCAACGACCTCGACAGGGCCGCTCCCGACGGAGCTGAGGTACCGCCCGGCGCACTCGCTCCCGGAGTCTCAGTCAAGGCTCCCTTATCCTTCGCGGATGAAGGAGTTTTCGATTTCTTAGACGAAGAGGAGAGAAGAGGAGCGTCTGGCTTTCGCTTCTGGACACCAGGATTGGGGGAGGATGGATCCTTCCGGCAAGCTTCCGCGGCTGCTCGCGCAAGGGACAGAGAAGGTCCCAGGACCGTCCCAGTCGGAAGCGGAGGGTGAAGCGGGAGATCGCGCATACCTGCACCCGCAAGGACAGCTTAGCAATTAAGTAAGGAAGTAGGTCGCATCTAAGCGAGAGGATGCGGCCCAAACTTACCCTCGCCCTGAGGGACGGGTGGAAGCGAGTTAACGTTCTTCCGAAGATGGACGGCATCCATCCCGCGTTCCAGGATGAACTGATGGAGTTTGGCCTCGTGACCTCGTAGCGTTGGGGGCCTGAAGGTTGGCTCCTCCTGCACCGGCGCAAAGAGAATGTTGCCGAAGTTTCCGCTGACGAAAACAAAGCGGCGAACCCAGTCGTAGTTCTTATTGGCGAGACCCGTCACCTTGAGCGGGTTCAGGCCCGGGAAGAAGGCCACGCCGTGCGACGCGCGGAAGGTGAAGAGCTTGCGGAAGACGGGGAGGTTGAATTCTATCCCCTCTTCTCGCAGGCGAACCCAACCAGCATAGCGATGGAGTTCGGGTTGAGCTGACCAGGCACAACCCCGAAATACCGGAACGCCTGGCGAAGTTCCGGCCAGATGGGGAGGCGGAACCCCACCTCAAAATGCTCCAGCGGAATCGCGAGAGAGCCCGGCGAGAAGGTATTTATGCGGTCTTCCGGTCCCGGGCGACTCGTGGGTTGGTCTTCCGGTCCCGGGCGACTCGCGGAGAACCCCGGCGGAATGTAGTCCGCAACGGTAGCCATGTAAGCCTCCTCCGAAAGGTCACAGGAGTCGAAAATGTGTTGGGCTAATGCGTTGGCACATTTCGCCCTGCCTTCGCTTTCGCCTCCCATCTCGCTAAAACTGAACTAAATCGAAATCGCACAAAGGAGAGAAGCGCGAGTGCTAGCGACAGGAGAGAGAGAGCGGATGGAAAGGTAATTAATACGGTTGGTAAGACCGCCTATTTATAGAGAAAGAAAGAAAACGAAGGGTCTCCTAGGCAGCGGGGGTGCGAATAACAACTGCGCCTCTCCGGTGCCTCGGAGCCAGAGCCAACCCCTTTTCACCCATTAATGGCGAATGTCATGCGCATGGTCATCCGGAAGAGTGGGAAAAGAAAAATAAGAATTGAATAGTTAAACGAATAGCATTCGGCAGACAAAGAAGAGTCGTATAAAAGTCAAAATGAAATGCCAAAGATAAAACCATTCGCGGAACACAGTCTAAGAAATTATTATTATTACAGAGCAAACGTTCTTCGGAGCGCTAGCAGCCAGGGGGCGAGTGTCGGTAGGCTAATGTTCGATCCAATGCCATCGACCCCGACCTCGCGCCCCAGCTACCGGTGGCACTTGCGAGTGATAATACGCGTTCATGGCGGTAATCTCTTGGTTGGCCAAATGCAGTTGGTCCCGAGCCCGCGCAGCATGCCTCCCGGGAGAAAGGTCCCCACCCTCAGCTCCTAGGCGCTCCACTTCGGCGAGAAGGCGCGAATAGTCTCGACGGAGAGCTTTCAGCTCGCGCGCAGTCTCCATTTGCTGCCCGTCCATCTG
The DNA here is from genome assembly GCA_033032865.1 of Dactylorhiza incarnata. Lineage (NCBI taxonomy): Eukaryota > Viridiplantae > Streptophyta > Magnoliopsida > Asparagales > Orchidaceae > Dactylorhiza > Dactylorhiza incarnata. The sequence goes on from JAWHQI010000067.1 coordinate 4,574,496, forward strand.
ACCCGCGAGGTCCCGCTGCATATAGATGAGCTTCCCCAGGACCTCCTTCATTCGCTCCTTCAGAGTCGGAGCATCGGAAGGGTCGCCGAGAAAGTCCGAGAGATCTCCAGGAGAGGGAGGTGGCGAGACCATCCCTTCTCCCCCCTCGTAGTAGGACCCCATCGGGGAAGCTTCTCGGTGACCTGCGAAAACAAGAAAATATTGATCTCGATAGTCCCGGTAATCATGTCAAAGTGGGTGAAGAGGCTAACCTGGTACGGGCTCCCTGTGCCTGGAGGGACGCGAGGAAGAAGGTTGCCCACCGAACAGACTAGCGGAGGGATGAAGGGATTTGCCCCTCCCAGGGCGGAAAGGTTCCTGGTGAGCAACTGGAGTGGTAGCCTGGCCGGGTGTGTGTTGGGAAGGATCAGGGTCCCTTACGAGAGACCCCTCCCGCTCATTCGCGGAAGAAGGGGTGCCCTGGCGAAGGGGAGAGTCGCGAGGAATGGAAGGTTGACCCAGGGCGTCAAGAGCGGGGGTTGCGAGAAGCAGCAGTTAAGAATCACTCAAATAAGAAGGGTCATTATGATATTCGAAGCTTACCCGGATGATGCAGGGTCTCGCCAGGAGGGGGAGGAGGAATGAAATCCTGAGCCAGCGAAGACCTCACGTCCACAGGCGGGTGCATCGTATCATTCGCCAGAACTGTCCCATGGTCATCCCCGGGAACCAGCACCTCCTACGAATGATCAGACCCCTCAGGAGGGCAGTGTCCTAGGAGTTAACAGTAAGAGGTGAGAACTTGGAGTACCTGCACCTGAATATCAGGAGGGTCGCTTGCTGGAGATTTCGATGCAGATTCACTTCCCGTCATGTCCCGCCGAACCATCCTCGCTCTCCTCGAGAGGTAAGGGGAGTTGGGGTCCCGTTTCGAGACAAGCCAGGGGGCGAACCTGGCGGTCCTGGAGGCATTCTTCCCCTGGGCTGCAGCCAAGCGGTCCAGCATCTCTTCAGAGATTGGCTTCGCGGATGGTTTCATGGATGTCATATAGACCGGCGAGAGCTCAGAGAGAAGGAAAATTTCTGTCAGAAGAAGTGAAGTGTTCCGAAAAAAGGTTCGGACTGGAGATATATATAGCCAGGTGGTGGGACCCACGAAAAGATTCTGTCCGGTCAGCAAGTACTCATCGAATACATGGTTGGACTGTTCTTTCCGAGTGTAAAACTCACTCGCAAAGAGCGGGGATTGTGTACAACCCCTTATTCGTCGAGTGGTTCCGGCATTCATATGGGCCCCGAGGGGGATTCGCCCAGTGGGACAGAATGGCACCCGCCCAGGAAGGAATCATGGTGTGCAGATAGAATAGCGAGTGAAGGCCCGGGGGTTCATCCGCACAAAGGAACAGGAAGCAGTGAGTGGTGCCTTCAGAGACCATTCGCCCAGAATAGACGAGGGGCATCTTAATGAGTCATTCGACCGGATTCGAGAAGTCCAAGGCGTGCGAGAAGCCTCGCGGGTGGAGCCCTCCCAGACCATTCGGCCAGCAGGATCCGGGGGAAAATTACCTGCATGCCCCCAGGAGACCGCCAATAGCCTTTCAGAACAGCGGGGTCTGGCTGTTAGCAGACCAATTTGGTGTGCGTCTAGTAGAATTAGAAGGCGGAATTACGCTATTTGTAGGCCTAGTTAAGAAATCTATAAATAGACCCTTAAGGGCACCTTGGAGAGGCATCTCATTTTTCTTGGAGATTGAGCTCCCTCCTCCCTGGTCTATCTTGGGTTGGTTTTTTCAAGCCCTCCTAAGTGCCCGGTTCAGCTGATTTTGGAGGGGAAGCGCTCTAAGATCTTCCGGGTCCGTGTTGGGATGTCCCTACTGCAACCTTGGTTCAGTTCTGATTTCTTAGCCGCTAGTCGAGAATCCTTGGTGAGAGCCTAGTAAGAGTAAACTGCAACCCCTTGAGGGTTTGATCTCCCCGAGAGACCGGTTGACGGTTTCAACACCAGTCTAATGGCATAGCTGAGCGTAAAAATCGGACGTTAACAGAAATGTTAAACTCTATGCTCTTGACTGCAGGCATGTCTTCCGCTTATTGGGGAGAAGCAGTCTTAACTGCAAACCACATTCTAAACAAAGTTTCTCATGCTAAGTTAGAGGTTACACCCTATGAGCTTTGGTTTAAGAGACTCTCGTCTTTTACTAGACTTGAGACCTGGGGTTGCATAGCCTATGTCAGGGTTCCTGACCCCAGACGGTCTAAGATTGGGCCTAGGACCAATACATGTGTCTACCTAGGTTGTGCTGAAAATAGTGTTGCAGATATATTCCTAGATATTTCTAATAATATCGTTATAGAATCTAGGGATGCAGTGTTCTTTGAAGATAAGTTCCTCAAGGATAAGAACATGTCACTCTCAGGTATGCAAGTAACTATTACTGAAGAAGATCCTAATTCAGTACCGAGCACCTCCTATTCAGTTCCTGTAGACAACTCTGGCCTAGATTCTAGGAGAACTTCTGTAAGAGCGCGAATTCCCACAACCTTCGGTAGTGACTTTGTCACTTGCCACGTTGAGGCTGATCCATCCACCTATAAGGAAGCGATGAGATCCAGGGATTCACTACTCTGGAAAGAAGCTATTGATGAAGAGATGAATTCTCTACTTCAGAATAACACCTGGACGTTGGTTGATAAGCCAAAAGGGGCTAAAACTGTAGGGTGTAAGTGGATTCTGAAAAAGAAACTGAATCCTGATGGTAGCGTAGCTAAGTATAAAGCACGCCTGGTGGCTAAAGATTTCACACAAGTAAGCGGAGTAGATTATTTTGATGTCTACTCACCCGTGTGTCGCTTAGCAACCATTAGGGTCCTCCTTGTTATTGCGTCTATTGAGAACTTTATTGTTCATCAAATGGATGTTAAGACTGCGTTCTTGAACGGAGATCTGACCGAAGAGATCTACATGAATAAACCTGAAGGTTTCATTGTAGACGGTCATGAAACGAAAGTCTGTAAATTACTTAAGTCTTTATACGGACTAAAACAAGCACCTAAACTATGGCATGAGAAATTTGACTATAGTGTAAAGAACATGGGATTCATGTCGAGTCTCTCGGATAAATGTCTTTACATACGTAATAGATCAGATAAAATCGTCATAATTTGCCTGTATGTAGATGATATGATCATTCTAGGGTCTGATCAATCCGAAGTGGATGACGTTAAGTCAGACCTAATAAAAGAATTTAGCATCAAAGACCTAGGTGTAGCTAACATTATACTAGGCATGCAAATGAGCTTTGGGAAGAATGACATCTCCCTAAGTCAAAGCCACTACATAAAGTCCATGTTGGACACGTGGGGATACATTGACAGTAGAGCATTTGAGACATCATACGACTACACTAACCGCCTAAAGCTCAATGAAGGAGATATGGTTAGACAGTTAGATTACTCTAAACTGATCGGTAGTCTCATGTATGCTATGGTCTGCACTAGACCTGACATAGCCTTTACGGTCGGCATGTTATGCAGATTCACTAGTAATCCTGGCCAAAACCACTGGAACGTCTTAGATAGGCTAATGAGGTAATTAAAGCACACCCAAAAGTATGTTTTATTCTACACTGGTCATCCTTCAGTTCTTGAAGGATATTCTAATGCATCATGGTGCTCGGAATTAAATGACAGCAAGTCCACTAGTGGGTTTGTATTCACACTAGGCGGAGCAGCTGTAGCCTGGAAGTCCAAGAGGCAATCCCGTATTGCACTCTCTTCTATGGAATCCGAACTCTACGCTCTAGCTACAGCAGGAGGAGAAGCAGAGTGGCTAAGAGATTTGGTGATGGACATTCCACTGTCGAGCCTGAAAATGAGTTCTGTTGCAGTTTACTGTGACAATCAGGCTACTAAAACGATTGCTACGAACACTTTGTTCAATGGCAAAAGAAGGCAACTAAGGCTGAAACAATCCTGGTTGACCTCACTCACAAGTCAAGGGATTATGACCCTGATTGATGTGAGATCGAAAGACAATGTTGCAGACGCCTTGACCAAAGGCCTGAATAGAGCTCTCACAATAAAAACATCGGGGGAGATGGGACTAAAGTTCATAGAAATATGAAACTTTCCTCCGTTGTTTATATTTTCATAGTGAGAACCTATATAGTCGCAACATTCAAGTATCTAATAACAGACTGAAAACCCCCAAATAATTTCTTGATGAAAACCCAAGATGGTTAGATGTCTGTTATTCCACATTTGATAACTAAGCATCTTTCTCATTGTAAGTTGATTCGAAAATTATTCAACTGGGAATAGAAAGTCGTTGTAGTCGGTTAATCTAACATTAATGATCATAGCACATTATTCCACACCTGATAATGTTGCAAATGTTGTTGTGCCAAATCATTCCACATTTGATGATGAGGTACATAATGATCACTAATGAGTAAGATAACAACGGTTGATTTACAAAATCAACATTAGACTGGTCCCTGCTAGACTGGATAGAGATGCTGACAGTGTTACTTCACCAATGCTACAGGTTCTAAGCTCACTTATGTAAGAGTTAGTTCACTTTCTACGTTACTGCATATGTTCATGAATTCATAGAGTCTAACTCATGGAATTCTTTGCAGACACTGGTGAAGATGGAGGAGAGAAAGTAGTGTTTGACATGGATGTTGATGATCTACTAGACGAGTAGAATTGTCATATGTTTTATCCTTGTCATTCTGTTTTTCAGACTTATATTGTTGAGTAGCACTTTTATTCTGGATGTTTTATTTTACTATGTGTAAACTCCTGCTGCTATTTAATGTGCTAACTCTTATGATATTGTGTTAAGTTGAAAACCACTTTTATGCGATTCACTACTTTCTGCACTTCGAAACGTATACGATATTTGTCACAAATATAGGAGGAGATTGTTAATGTATATTTAGACAATAATTGTGTTCGGAGGCTAAACGGGTCGGTTGAGTACACGGATACTCGATACCCGTAGACACTCCTAGGGTTTGCCTATTTATACCCGCCTAGGGGCAACGGAGAGTTCATTCCACCTTGATGGGCCACCGGATGCTTTGAGCAACTCCATCTCAATATTTAAGTGTCAACATATGTTCTTTTGATGCAAACAGCGTGAAGAAATATGTTACAAAACTGAAACAATTTCAACAGCCGTTGAACTATTAAAAATTTGGTTTTAGAAAGAACCTAAATCATTAGCACAATAAATACCCTCAAATATTCAAGAAACTACCGATCACTCTTTAATGTATTACTGGAACAAACAAAACTAAGCTAAAAAATCAGTAGAATACAAAGAAAGGTTGACCATTAATTTATGTCCGTACAAATAACCGGAATGCAGTGTAGAATCAAAATTTGTATGGTAAGTTATGAAAGAAAGAAAACCTAATAAATTTCATACCTAGAACTTTAGCAAAAATTGAATCTTTGTTTTAGAATCAAATGCTCACAGAGGCAGTGGCAAGCGAGTAGATAGTCAGCAGCAGACGAGTGATTCAGAGGGGGATTTGGAACCGTAGATGGTGAGAGAAAGATCAAAACTCATATAGACATGTTGTGAATGAAGAAGGCGTCGAGAAAAGGAAATCATAAACCTTCAGACGAGTCTCTTCCCCCCAACAGAGATGCAGCTACAGTTGGTTACCAAAAGAAACTATTAGGTAAAATTTTTACTTTTATTACAATTTAGTAGTTGCATTTTCTTGTAGAGATTAGGTGAAAGAATATAAACTAGCTCTTCTTGAAAGGATAAACTCAATAATGATTCGATGGATAAAATTTCTAGAGATGTTCAGAGACTGATTTGTGAAACTTACAGCTAGGAGGGAGATGTGGAATAAGTTGGTAAGGATGATTTAGGATGGATGGTTAATGATGTAGCATGAGATTGGGGCTCGATTTGGTTGTGGTTTGTCTCCATTTTGGTGGGATAAAAACGCCACCAAAGAAATTAGTGTATTCTGTAAACTTCGAGTGTTTGTGCCAAAGGAAAGACCAAAAACTCAATTTTGGCTGCATTTCTCACCCAAGGGTGAGAGCTCCATTTCTCACCGGAACTTCATTTTACACGCACTGATACGTCCCTATGATGATCTTTAACCCTGATGAGAAATTATGTTGATTTTTAAATGGTCTAAGGGATGCCTCATGCCCTCATCAGCCTTTAATCACTTTAAGCATTGAAGATATTTTTAGTACAAGTGGATAAGAGACTGGAAGATGGAGATTTGAGGCTCAAACTCTTCAGAGAAGCAAAGAAAATAATAAGAAAAAGAATTCTGAGAACTAAGGGAGGAAATACTTCACTGCCAAGTGGTTCAGGATGGAAGAACTCCAATTAAAGTTCTAAAGGAACCGATAATATTCAATTGAGTGTGCCTTACATGTATTGATCTTATGCTACAAGTTGTATAAGCCTAGACATAAAGCAAGAAACTGCCTCAATGCTGGAAAGACTTTCATGTTCTTGCGGATGACACTTACCAACACAAAAATATCCTTTGCCATCCATGGAAAACTGAACTTCTGCTGCGGCAGGCCATTTCCATCGCCGGCCAGAAGCAGAGAAGGAACTTCTGCTGCGGCGGTCATAATCGTTGTCATGCCAAACATATAATTTATGATGATAGCATTTTTGTCCAAACTCATCGGAACAAAAACTTCGCGCCAAACGGGACCTTAAATCTTAAAATTTCTCCTCTCGTGTCTTCGTTGAGAACCGCAATCTGAGCAATTTTCAATATAATAACCTTGTCAAGTGTCGACGGTGTCATCGATACTCAGATTGTCCCCCACGAGTTATGTATCATCCCTAACAACCAAAGTACTTGGATCTCATCCTCAAGCTCATTCATCGAGCCTTGAAATTCATTGATGTGATCAAATATGTAAGTCATATCGCCGTATCGCTAAATTTCAACTTCCTAATCAATTGCAGCATGTTCATGATTTTCTTCTTGACACAGAGATTCCAGCTTTGGCACATAGTTCGCACATTCACTTCATTGGCAATATAAGTATAATGTATCCTAATTCTCAAAGTCCTAATTCTCAAAGTCCCACTCCTCTTCATATTTGTCCATCGCCTTCACGAGCAAGTTTTTTATCTGGCTCATCTGTGTGCTAGATATTATTCAGGCTAACCATCATGCCAAAGTTCATCGTTATCTTTCTCTCGGTCAAACACAATAAGAACATTGCTCTAATATCAATCTGCTGCGATGGGACCAAAAAATATTTGTGGAAAATAAACTCGGGAAAAATTATAGGTTGTTAGGTTAAACCGCAGAAAGCACCACCGAGGAATAAAAATTACAGCAAACTTCTACAATCTTACCCACCAATCGACACATCCAAACAGAGGATACAAATATTACAACAATAGAAGTGAAGAACAACATTACCAAATAATGAAGATATTAAACCGGTCAACTCACCTACCAGGCTACCATAGTTGTGAAATTTTCCGAATCTTTATGGAGTGAGCAGGAATTGTACAACTTAAGAGTTCACAAGCCAAACAACCAGAAGCACATGGAGGAAATAGAGTCTTTATTGATAATAGCAATCTTCATTACATAGCGAGGTATACATGGCGAGACATGATTTCGCCAGTACACAAAACCAAAGAGAAAATACAATGCTGAAGAAAAGATAACTGAGACCGCTTGAGACCGCGCGGTCTCCCTCCGATCTCTGCAAGCTGCCTGACCGCAGAACACTGCCGGTCACAGATCAACACCCCTGACCGTTGAGCTTCCGCGACCTCCTTCCGAACTCCACTGATTCTCCCGAACTCCAGCAACCCACACTGCAAGCCGCGAGACCGCCCGAACACTTTCAGTGGAAGAGGTGATCGCTGCTGCCCGCACTATCCGCAGAAGTTGCACAAGGAAAATTCAATCAGCAGACCGCCCGGTCACAAAGATTTAGACCACAGGAACAAAAACGAACTCAGCTTACACTTGGTGTGATATTAATGTTGCTACAGTGGCTCCTATTTATAGGCGTGAGACCTGATCCAGTCACCACCCTATGAGATAGGATCACCACCCTCCAAATCGCGCGACCAGAACCGGTCAACCCGCGCGATCAGCAACAGATCATTCTGCTTAGGTGAGATCGCAGGCTTCAACAACAGACCGCGGGAGATCGCCACTCCCACAATGAAGCCGCCCACCACCAGTGTTCGTGTTACCGACATCCAGTCGGACGAGCCGGAATGGCAGGTTTATTCGAGAAGGGCGCGTGCGAGACAAGGCGACAACACCGACCCACCTACCGAACCGGGCGGTTTGGAGGATACCGTCTAAGGGGCCGGTCGGCCCTATTTATCTTTCCCGCTTTTATTTCGTTATGTAATTTTAATTTGAACTCTTGATTATGTGTGTGGTGGATTCCCCCTATATAAGGGATCACCTAGGGTTATGTTCTCATCTTTTGGATCAATCAACTTAGGAGGGGCTGCTCCCCTTGTCTCTATCTTCTTCTATATTCCTCTCCCTCTCTACTTCTCCCGCTCGACTCCCATCAGCTACCGCCGTTGTCGCCCGGCGTCACCCCGCGCGTTACCCAGCCCACTACCGCCGCTCCTATCGGCAGCCCGTTACCCGCAGCGGTAACATTGGTCCGACCTGCCATCTCCGCCCGCTTCCTCGCAGCCGCCGGAACCCTAATGGCCCCCAACACCCGCCTTCACCCCGCCGACTCTTCCAACGCCGACGACACCGCCCCGCTCGCGGAAAGCATCGCGCTCCATACCTCCCAAATCTCCAGCCTTCACTCCATGATAGAGGCAATCCTCACCACGCAGAAGGCGCTCCTCGCGACCCAGGACCAGCTCGTGTCGCGGCTGGATGCTCTGCAGCCCTCGTCGACCGCACCGCCGCCGATATCGACCCCAGCGGACACGGCGTCGGTGCTCGGCACCCCACCTCCCCCTCTCACGACCGGCCCCCGTGCACCGATGGCATTCCAACAGGCCTCACCGACCCCTCCGGTCACCGCCCTTCGCACCCCAATGACCATGGATGTTCCCCCTTTCTCCGGGACGGACCCTATGGGCTGGATTGCCCGTACGGAGCAATATTTCGACCTCAATGGTACCCCCCGACGGATCGCGTCAGCACCGCCATGGTCGGCATGGATGGCTCGGCCCTCCATTGGGCCCGTTGGCTTCGCCAAGTGCAACCCCTCATCCCATGGCATGAATTCAAACACGAAATGATTAGCCGTTATGACTCGTGCTACACCGGCTCCGCTATCGAGCGGCTGTGCTCCGCCCGCCAATCAACAACGGTGGACGCATACATCGATGAGTTCGTGGCGCTCGTCACACAAATCCCCGGCCTTCCGCCCGACCATTACTTGGGCTTTTTCCTGCAAGGTCTCCTTCCCAATATCCGCTCCCGCATTCGCACTCATCACCCGCGCTCGATTTCGGAAGCCCTGGAATTTGCCTGTGCGGTCGAAGCAGACATCGGCCCTCGGCACCCCGGCCCACCACCTTTCCGTCCTCCTCCGGGGCGGGACAACGGTCATCGACCGGCCCCTGTCGCCCACGCTCGGCCGGCACGCCCGGACGGCCCCAACCGCATCTCCACCGTCGACTACAATGATCTTCGGCGCCGCGGATTATGTTTCCGCTGTCGTCAACCATACTCGTCTCAGCATGTTTGCCCGGTCAAAGAATTCCACGCTATTTTCAGCGAGAGCGAGGGGGTACGCCACCGCCGAGGACTTGCCACCCTTGGAGCCACCACCCGACCCACCTACGGCCAACCTCGAGGACGCCCCACTCAACGTGTTGGAACTTCCATTCTACTCCGTGGGGGGATTAACGGGCCCCCGCACCATGAAGTTGGTCGGCGAACTACACAACCGCCCCGTCATCGTGATGGTGGATAGCGGGGCGAGTCACAATTTCATGTCCTCCCATCTAGCGCAGGAGCTCGCCATACCGGTGGATTCGTCACCAGACTTTTCGGTGTGCCTGGGCGATGGCCGCCGCCGACCGACTTTGGGCCAATGCCGGGATGTTACCATGACAGTGGGGCTGTGCCGGGTCACGGCTGACTTCTACATGTTCGAGCTAGGAGGTCTCGACGCTATTTTCGGCGTTGCTTGGCTCGAGACCCTGGGGGACGTCCGCGTGAACTGGGCTTCGATGACAATGGATTTTCAGCAGCAGGGCCGACAATGTCGTTTGGTGGGTGACCCGACCCTCCTCCGCTCCCCGCTCTCGTATCGGGCGATGACACGCGTTGCCGACGTCGATTTCTCAGCCTGGTTATGGCCCCTTCAGGCGAGTTCCCCCGCGGCGGCCGCACCCATCAAGGCCGGCATGAGCGCCGTACTCGCGGAGTTCGAGGACATCTTCACCGCACCCTCGGGACTTCCACCCACCAGACCGACCGATCACGCCATCGTGCTTTATCCGGGGTCGTCGGCGGTGTCAGTGCGGCCCTACCGATATGGGCACGCCCAAAAGGACGAGATAGAGAGACTCGTTCGGGAGATGTTGTTGGGCGGTATTATACGGCCCAGTGCGAGCCCGTTTTCCAGCCAGGTGTTACTGGTCCGCAAGAAAGATGGCAGTTGGAGGTTCTGTGTGGACTACCGGGAGCTCAACAAGGCCACTGTCCCGGACAAGTATCCTATTCCGGTTATTCAGGAGCTCCTGGACGAGCTCCACGACGCGACTTTCTTCACCAAGCTGGACCTACGGGCCGGCTATCATCAGATTCGTGTTCGGCCGGAGGATGTGCCAAAGACGGCGTTCAGGACACACGATGGGCACTTCGAGTTCTTGGTCATGTCGTTTGGGCTCACCAACGCCCCCGCAACATTCCAGGCAACCATGAACGAGATCTTTCGGCCCGTTCTGCGTAAGCATGTACTTGTTTTTTTTGATGATATCCTTGTCTTCAGTCACACTTGGCAGGACCACCTCCGTCATGTTCGGGAGACGTTCGCCACTCTCCTCCTACATCACCTCACTGTCAACCACAAAAAGTGCACCTTCGGCACGGCAACGGTCAGCTACTTGGGCCATACTATTTCAGCCCACGGCGTGGCCATGAATGAAGAAAAAATTCGGACGGTGCTGAGATGGCCGACTCCCGCCTCCTTGCACGACGTCCGGGCTTTTCTCGGCCTGACAGGATACTACCGGCGCTTCATCAGAGATTACGGCGGCTTGGCCCGCCCCCTCACTCAGCTGCTGAAGAAATCCGAGGAAGGGCCCTTCACATGGCCACCGGCGGCTATGGAGGCCTTCACGGAGCTCTAGTCCGCCTTGGTCCGCGGCCCGGTTTTAGCCATGTCGGACTTCCACCAGCAGTTTGTCGTCGAGTGTGATGCATCGGGCACAGGCGTCGGCGCCGTCTTGATGCAGGCCGGCCGACCAATTGCCTTCTATAGTCAGGCGTTTTCCAATGTGGTGCGCAGCCGCTCGGCGTACGAGAACGAGCTCATGGCGTTGGTCTTGGCGGTCCAACACTGGCGACCTTATCTCCTGGGGCGGCCCTTCGTCATTCGCACCGATCACCACAGCCTCCGCTATCTCCTCCAACAAAAGATCGCCACGCCGACACAGCAAGTTTGGGTGGCCAAGCTGCTCGGTTATGACTTCACAGTGGAATTTCGTCCGGGCAAGACGAATCGGGCGGCCGATGCGCTCTCCCGTTGCCCGCACGCGCCAGAATTGACAGCCATCTCCCGGCCGGTGTGGGACGACGCCGCGGCCATTCAACACGAGGTGGACCGGGACCCTCAACTTCAGGATATTCGGGCAGCCTTGTTGGCCGACCCTTCGTCCCGGCCGCCATTTACACTGATCGGCGGCCGCCTCTTCCATCGGGACCGCCTCGTTTTATCTGCATCATCGGCATTGATTCCGGCCCTACTGGCGGAATTCCACTCCACCCCGTCGGGCGGCCATGCAAGTGCATATCGGACGTACCGTCGGTTGGCGGCCTCGCTCTTCTTGCCCCACATGCTTCGACAGGTGAAGGCTTACGTGGCGGCCTGCCTACCATGCCAGAAGGCCAAATACGAGACGTTGTTTCCCAGCAGCCTCCTGCAGCCCCTTCCGATTCCGGAGCGTGTCTGGGAGGACATCGTTATGGACTTCATCACCAGATTGCCCCGCTCCAACGGCTTTGATTGCATCTTGGTGGTTGTGGACCGCCTAACGAAGTACGCGCATTTCATCCCGCTTCGCCACCCCTACACGGCGGCGTCGGTGGCCGATAGCTTCATCGCGGAGATAGTCCGTCTTCATGGGTTTCCCCGTTCGATTGTTAGCGATCGTGACCCTCTCTTTCTCAGTAGCTTCTGGACTGAGTTATTCCGTCTGCAGGGTACCCAACTTCGGATGAGTACAGCATATCACCCGCAATCGGATGGCCAATCCGAGGTCCTTAACAGGTGTTTGGAAACATACTTGCGCTGCTTCATCGGGGAGAGGCCCGGTTCGTGGAACAAATGGCTTGGATGGGCAGAGTACTCCTACAATACCGCATACCACCACGCCGCCAACATCTCACCATTAGAGACGGTATATGGCCGGCCACCGCCGACCGTGCTCCGCCATTTACCCGGGGAATGCCCGGTGGCTAGTTTGGCGGATCATCTACACGATCGGGATGTCATTTTGGACAGTTTAAAGCACCATCTTCGACGGGCTCAAGCAAAGATGGCGTCTTTTGCCAACCGGAAACGCCGGGACCTTCAATTCCAAGTGGGAGAGCGAGTGTTCATTAAACTCCACCCCTATCGCCAGCTCACGGTGGCCCGCCGCACATGCCCCAAGCTCGCTCCACGCTTCTTTGGACCGTTTGAGGTTCTCAGCCGCATCGGAGCCGTGGCCTACCGTCTCCGCCTTCCGGACACCGCCCGCATTCACCCCGTGTTTCATGTCTCACAGCTCCGGCGCGTCATCGACGATCATCCCGTCTCCGACCATATTCCACCCGACTTGGACGCGGCCAATTCCGACCCTCTCTACCCGGATGCCATTATTGATCAGCGCAAGTCCACGACGGGAGCGGCCCAACCAGAAGAAAAACGAGTGGCTTGGCGGAACCGGCCCAGCACCACCGCTACTTGGCTCCTTCGCGACAATTTTTGCCGACAATTTCCGGATTACTGCCTTGAGGACAAGGCCAATTTCCCAGATGGCGGTATTGTTACCGACATCCAGTCGGACGAGCCGGAATGACAGGTTTATTCGAGAAGGGCGCGTGCGAGACAAGGCGACAACACCGACCCACCTACCGAACCGGGCGGTTTGGAGGAGACCATCTAAGGGGCCGGTCGGCCCTATTTATCTTTCCCGCTTTTATTTCGTTATGTAATTTTAATTTGAACTCTTGATTATGTGTGTGGTGGATTCCCCCTATATAAGGGATCACCTAGGGTTATGTTCTCATCTTTTTGATCAATCAACTTAGGAGGGGCTGCTCCCCTTGTCTCTATCTTCTTCTCTATTCCTCTCCCTCTCTACTTCTCCCGCTCGACTCCCATCAGCTACCGCCGCTGTCGCCCAGCGTCACCCCGCGCGTTACCCAGCCCGCTACCGCCGCTCCTATCGGCAGCCCGTTACCCGCAGCGGTAACAGTTCGCCAACGAGACCTCGAACATAACTTGTTCGCTAACGCCACATCGAACACAACCTGTTCGCCTACCAGCCTCCTCCTGAGACCGCGAACAGAGACCGCTCGACTAAGATGCCTTAGTCAGCGATCACCACCAGGAACCCGGACAGCCATCAGACCGGCTTCTGGAAACCTGAACCAACCTGTGCGGTCACACCAGACCGGCACAGCCCTGAAGTGGTCAGCCCGCCACGCGGTTACAGACCAGACCGCGCGGCCTCACTTCAGCATCCAAGGAGAGAGAGAAGCAGCAGTCACGCCTGATCACCAGGAGACCGGCTAGACAACATGTCAGACCGCGGCTGGAGACCGCCAGGTCGTGCGGTCACACCAGACCGCCCGACCACCTACCAGACCGCCAACTTCCAAAACTTCCACTTCAACATTTTCAACAATAGTAACTGCTCAAGTTCTCCAGATTTCTCCCCAGATCATTCTCCTTCGGACGACTAAAGACCTACTCTCCTTTTGTGCTCACGCTCTCAAAACCACAGCCATGTTGCATCTTCACCCTTTCCATAAACAGAAAACACAAAATTCTCCTGCTCTCCTACCCGTTCGTAATGGGGCAGTACATTGCCAGCTTAGCAGTTGCTCGCGTCCCTCTAGCGTTGCTCATGCGCTCGGCCTGCTCTCCCCATTCGGTTGGATGTCGTCTGCATCACTATCTCCGCTCCAGTCATTTAGCAGAGTACGAATTCTTCGTCCCCGGGAGAAGGAACGAGCGAATATAACCAAAATTATTTTTGGGATGACTAGCATCTTCGCTGGGCTACACTCGTGCTCGATGCTCTTCTGCGGGCTGCGCCCGCATACGACTAACCTGCACCCCTGCTCGGCTGCGCCGCATTCAAACGGGCGAGTCTGATCGGAAACAATTACAGTTGGCTCAAGCCTAACGCATGAATCTTTAATCTAACATGCATGTAAATTGCAGGAAAAAAAAGGGTTGAATTGTATCATAAACACTATCCTCCTAGTCACTATAGGAATGCAGAAAATGATCAATTATCAAAGCGATGCATAGTCAGCTAACTTGTATAGGATTAGAATAATTGATTAGAATAGAATAATATATTAAAAGAATGTTTGTAGCCAGCTTTCACAGTCACCTTGAACAGATCAAGTATTATTAACATGAAAGTTTGTCATATTAAATCTAACGGCATATACAAGATTAAGCATTTAATCAATGAATTAACATGAAATACAAATTATTATAACATGAAATTACTAACGTTTGAAGGATTTAATGGCTGCCACTGCGGGAAGCAACATCTGGGTCTAGGCAGTAGCGGCGGTGAATGCAACCTAGGTGGAGGAGATAAAATGCATGAGAAGGTTTAAAGAAAATAGCAGAACAAATGAAAATAAGAGGGCGAAGAATTTTCAGGTATCATGAGAAGTTCAGGTGAAACAGGGTGGGGGTATGGTGCAACCTTAGATTACTTGAAAATTAATTGAAGATGAAGTACCTGGGAGGAAAAGTAGTCGGGAGGGTTGAGGTAGACGGAATTCTTCCACTGTCCTTTTATTTTAATCACTTGTCGTGCTATCCGATATAAAAATGTATTGGGAGCTCCTGATATATTTCTTCCTACGTTTGAAATGAACTGATGAAGAATCAGATATGTCATATGATAATGTTCAAGTCTATTTTCAACCCATATGTAAGCATAGACATAACAACCAATTATTTGGCATTTCCACAGCATGTTTTCATGTCCAATGTAAGGACTAAACTCAATACTCTCACATCCTTTACTAGTTCCTTGCTTACATTATATCTCTTCACATCTACCATCACTCCCTATCACATCAAAAAAAAGTTTGCGTCGAGTATAATTGATAAATATCTCACCCACCATGTGGAATCAGAATGGCAGTCATCCACACATAAACATTGCTCAACAATCGTAGAAGCATAAGCATCCAGGCCACACGGAAGCTACAAACTGCACAAATCACTTGATTCCAGCATTAAATGTTGGGGCTGCCTCCCTAGCATAAAAGGCTGGGACGGCAGCCCCAGCATATGATGCTGGGGCGCAGCCCCGGCATATGATGCCGGGGCGGCAGCCCCAGCGTATAATGTTGGGCAGCCAGTGTGCACAGTTGTTTCGTCCGACTTCCCCTTCGCACGCCGCAGCCTCCACCGACTTGCCCTTTGCACGACGCAGCCTCCTCCAATCTACCCTTCTCAAACCAATGCATGCTCTTTTCCTCCTCCCTCCACTACCCCCCTTCCGACTTGCAATCTTGTTGCAGCCCCGACTCCCCTCACACAACCACAAACGTCACCTGAACTACCTCTCTTCGCCCCCTATCGCCAACAGCAGCCCCCAGTCGGAGCCAACAACCCGTGGATGTTCACCACTATTGTTAACACAAATATCAAGACCTTCATTTGTAAATTTGATATTATCAAATAGGTGTACATATTGCATTTGCGCCAGGTTACTTTCTCTAATTGCTCCTCTTGCAAATACAAATATAAATCGCAATGGCGTAGTAGAGAAAAAAAATCATTCTTCCAAGAGTCATCCATTATTGCAGGATTTGCATTAAAATAATCCGCAAATTTTCGAATATGTCGGACACACTATTTTCCCACCATAGATACTACAAAATCGTTGACGAGTGAATGCTTTATGAAGCCCTCTACTAGATAACTGCCAAAAAGTCGATTTATAAATGTTGAACTACGATCACCGATACCTCCAGTGATATAAAGATTTATGTCATCACACTCTTTAATAGACTCATCAATTTGGTGCATCACCTCTGCAATTGAATATCATAAACATATAACGACAATTTCCACCTGCATAGTAGAATTTTGACTTAACCAATTCTTCAAGTGATAAAGTGCAATCTGCGTTTAAATCTAAGATGGAATTGAAATAGTCCTTAACATTCTTTAAGAAATTGTCATACTTCACATCCATGAGATATTCTTGCAAATTCCATGAATATACAAAAAATTTCTTAACTCCTAATCTATCATCTTGTGTAATATTATGTTTTCCCTCGACCAGCCATTGAGCTAACAATGAGCAGTCGTCGTTGGTTTTTGTTTCTCTCTAAATAATTTGCAAACCAATGTTAGCAAGTCAACATAATTTCACAAAAATTCTTTCCCACCCCGGTATATCCATCATGGATAACGAGGTGTTTTTTAGTTATGTTGAAACTGAATAGGATGACATGTATGCTTGCACTACTGCGATTCACCTCGCAAATTCATATACAATCGTTAGTTAATTGGACACAACGAAGATGCAATTCGCAATCACTGCATGGCAGCCAAGTCACAATGCATTTGTCTTTATCCAACGTTGTAACAAACGCAAATGCAGAAGAAGATTTTCCTATGCCGGGAGGGCCAAGAATCCAACCCACCCCCGATTTCTCGATAACTTGCTTGTTAAGTTATTCAAATTGCTCTTGAAATTTTTTGCGACAAAATAGTACAAGGCTGCTTTCACGACATGGCACTTTAGCAATCTCCAGGTATTTAGCAGAAATTTCTAAAAGTTGAGACATCGTGTTCAATGAGAGTCGGGATAAGACCCAGTGCTATCTATTCATATGGGTTTTATAGGTTTTGCGACTCCAAATGCTCGAAAAGCAGACAAATTCATTCATGTTAAATTGTAGTCATATTGTAGCATCTTTCAAGAAACTCAAACAAGATGTAATTTGGAAATTTTGAAATGGATAAAAAAAATTAGGTAAATCTTTCACAATTTAAAGAATAATAATAGATAACAATAATTACTGGTTGCATTGGGAGTGATGCTAAACTCGGTTAACTCAATAGATAAAGGACTTTCGTAACTATTCTGATTATTCACAGAATTTAAAAAATCATTGGGTAGAATAATATTTCAATCAGACGTTCTAAGCGTCTAAGCAGGGCTTGAAATGGTATCCAAAGCAGGAGTGTACGCTTTTTTAATTGCTTCCTTGAGTTGTACTAGATTAATATAGTCAGTAACATCAATTTCGTGTGGTTGAGTGTTTGAGTTGGCTACGACTACCCATAATCACTTATACACATCTTCGCTTACTTCTATTGTGCCTAATGGAATCAAGATATCAATAATTCTCTTATTCATCTAATCTCATCAGAGACCACTAGAGCATCAATTTTACAAGCAAACAACAGAACTAGAAGTATATATCAGAAGTAAAAAATGGTAATGAAATAAGCAGTAATATTTCATTCTAAAATGCATGACAAGTTAAACACAAGAAAATGTATGACAAGTTAAACATTTCTTCCCCATCTTTCTTCCCCTCTCTCTTTCACTCTCCTTCTTAATCCCTTACTCATTTCTTAGATGTTGCCTCTTAATCCCTTCCTCATTTCTTTTGGCCATGGAAGATACTGCCTCGTCGTACCTGAACACCAGAGGTTCTCCCCCATTTTTCCTCTGAAAACCTAGAGTTTTTTGCCCATTCCTCTGGTTCAGTGTTTTCTAACCCATTTTGATACAAGCACGAGCGATCTCATTAGCGGGCGCCGTTACGTGCGCGTGTAAATGTGTCATGCACGTAGCTCGGATGCGGCGTGAGACCGGGCGGAATTATCTCCTTATTGCATTACTATATTATGTTTGTCATATTTTAGTATGTGTACTCTTTCTATTTGGGGTTGGTTCAGCCTTTGTATCGGACCCTCCTATATATAGAGGAGGGGTCTTAACTTTAATCTTATGCTTGTATTTGATTTAACTAAATGAAAACGGAGAGAAGAAACGACCCAGTGTAGCCCCCTTGCCCTAATACCGTCGGTTCTACCAATTTGGTCCGAGCTACCGGATCGCATGCTGTTTCGCATCGCTTACCACCGAGCACACCGGCGTGCCCTCCTCGGTTCGACCTCAGCCCTTATCGCCTGCATTCCTCAACTAATCGCTCGTCGCCCTCTCCGATGCTGCTTGCGTGCCCTCCACTGATCGCTCATTCTCATTTACGCGGCATCCCACACGCCTTACATCTTGCTTGCTCCACCCGCCTTTTGTCCTCGTGCATGCCCATCACCCGAAGCATGGCGCACGATAAGGATATCGTTCCCTCGATCAAGGCCCTATCCGACTGTATCGATAGAGGGATCGACTGAGGATTGAAGGTCGAAGAGTGTGATATTGACGTGATCGATCTAGTCGGAGAGGGCCTCGATCGATGGAATGGTATCCTTATTGCGCGCCATGCTTCGAGTGATGGGCATGCACGACGAAGGAAGGCGGGCGGAGTAAGCGGGACACGGGACATGCAAGATGCCGCGAAAATGGCGATGAGCGGTCGACGGAGGTCACGCAAGCAGCAGCGGAGAGGGCGGTGAGTGATCGGATGAGGAATGCGAGCGACGAGGGCAGAGGTCGAACTGAGGTGTGCGCGGCGCAAAGCGGCATGCGATCCGACAGGTTGGACCTAATTGGTAGAACCAACGATATTAGGGCAAGGGGGCTACGCTGGGTTGTATCCCCTCTCCGATTTCATTTAGTCAAAACCAAATACAAACATAAGATCAAAGTTAAGAACCCCCCCCCCCCAATATATAAGAGGGTGTGATACAAAGGTTGAACCAACTCCAAATAGAAAAAGCGCATATACTAAAATACGACAAACATAATATAGTAATGCATAAGAAGATAATTTTGCACGGCCCCACGTCGTATACCCATGTGTGCGACGCATGTACACGAGCGCGTAATGGCGCCCACCAATGGGATCACTCGTGCTCATATCAAAATGGGGAGACAACACTGAACTAGATAAATTGGCAAAATATTGTAGGTTTTCAGAATGGAAAATGGGGGACTACCTCTGGAGTTCAGGTACGGCGAGGCAGCATCTTCCATGGCCAATAAAATGATGAAGGGATTAAGAGGCAGTGTCTAAGAAATGAGTAAGGGATTAAGAGGGAGAGAATGGGAGAAGGGAAAAAAAGAGGGGGAAGAAATGTTTAACTTGTCACGCATTTCCTTGTGTTTAACTTGTCAAGCATTTTGGAATGTAATGTTACTGTTTATTCCAAAACCATTTCTTACTTTTGATATATACTTCTAATTCAGTTGTTTGCTTGAAAAATTAATGCTCTAGTGTTCTCTGATGAGATTAGATGAATAAGAGAATATCTTGATTTCATTAGCTACAATAGAAGCAAGTGAAGATATGTAACAAGTAGTTATGGGTAGTCCTAACCAACTCGAACACTCAACCACACGAGATTGATGTTACTGACTGTATTAATCTTGAGCAGTTCAAGGAAGCAATTAAAAAAACTTACACTCCCGCTTTGGATACCATTTCAAGATTTGCTTTGACGTTTAGAACGTCTGATGGAAATATTATTCTACCCAATGATTTTTTAAATTCTGCGATGAATCAGAATAGTTACAAAAGTCATTTCTCTATTGAGTTAATCGATTTTAGCATCACTACCAATACAACAGGTAATAATTGTCATCTATTATTATTACTTTTTAAATTGTGAAAGATTGACCTAAAATTTTATCCATTTCAACATTTCTAAATTACATCTTATTTAAGTTCCTTGAAAGATGCTACAATATAACAACAATATAACATTAATGAATTTGACTGTTTTTGCAGCATTTGGAGTCGTAAAATATATAAAACCCATATGGATAAAGAGCATCGGGTCTTATCATGCGTTCTCAATGAACAAGATGTTTCAACTTTTTGAAATTCCTACTAAATACCTGGAGATTGCTAAATTGTCATGTCATGAAAGCAGCCTTGTACACTTTTGTCGCAAAAAATTTCAAGAGCAATTTGAATTCATTGGCAAGCAAGTTATCGAGAAATCGACAGTGGGCCGGATTCTTGGCCCTCCCGGCAAAGGAAAATCTTCTTCTGCATTTGCGTTTGTTATAACGTTGGATAAAGAAGAATGGATTATGACTTGACTGCATTGCAGTGATAGAGAATTCAATCTTTGTTGTGCTCAATTAACTGGCGATTGTATATGGACTTGTGAGATGAATCACAGTAGTGTAGGATTACATGACATCCTATACAATTTCAACACAACTAAAAACATTTTGTTATTCTTGATGGATATACCGGGACGGAAAAGAATAATTTTGAAATTACGTCGACTTGCCAACATTGGCTTGCAGATTATTTAGAGAGAAACGAAAACCAACGACGACTGCTCATTGTCAACTCAATGGCTGGTCGAGGAAAACACAATATTACACAAGATGATAGATTGGGAATTAAGGAATTTTTTGCATATTCATAGAATTTGCAAGAATATCTCATGGATGTGAAGTATGATAATTTCTTAAAAAAAATTAAGAACTATTTCAACTCCATCACAGATTTAAACACAGATTGTACTTTATCACTTGAAGAATTGCTTAAGTCAAAATTCTACTATGTGAGTGGAAATTGTCATTATATGTTTATGATTTCAATTGCAGAGGTAATGCACCAAATTGATGAGTCTATTAAGAAGTGTGATGACGTAAACTTTTATATCACTGGAGGTATCGGTGATCGTAGTTCAACAGTTATAAATCAACTCTTTGGCAGTTACATAGTGGAGGGCTTCAGAAAGCATTCACTCGTCAGCGATTGTGCGGTATCTGTGGTGGGAAAAAGAGTAGGCCCTGACATATTCGAAAATTTGCAGATTATTTTAATGCAAACCCTTCAATAATGGATGGCTCTTGGAAGAATGATTTTTTTCTCTACTACGTCATTGCGATTTATATTTGTATTTGCAAGAGGAGCAATTAGAGAAAGTAACCTGGCCCAAATGCAATATGATACACCTATTTGATACTAGTACATTTTCAAATGGAGATCTTGATATTTGTGTTAACGGAGATTGGTTGAGGCCCTCTATTCTCTGTTATTGTTATTTGGACTATGTTTAGTTGGATACAATTATTATATGTTGTGTTTCTGTGAAATAGCTTGGCTTGTAGAGCATATTCGGCGCGCGCTTGAAATATGTGCGCCTCAATTGCTTGTGAAATTAATACTCGTTTTTCCAATTCAATTTCCAGTGATTGAATGTGCTCCTGACTAGACTTCATTTTAATTGATTACTTGTTAATTTGCAATCGGGCTAATTCATTTGCATCTGCATTAAATTGGTATTTTATTTATTGGATCGTGTGTATGCCTTCACGTCATTCTAGGTTTGGTCGTAGGTTCATCGCATTCGTCGCGTGCTCGCTTACATTGTAGTTAAGGATAGGGAATTCACGCATTCACTACCTATATATTCGTCCTGCGCCAGCTCTCCTAACCATTGGCAATGGGCGTTGTCCATCATCGATGCTTCTCGAATTGGTAAGCTACCAGTAAGAAGCCATATAATTGTAAAAGGCATCGCTCACGAGCTTATCTAATACGTATATGCCCTGACAAATATGTAACTCGCGCCCTCAGATGACCGACCTCGCTACACGAGAGTTCTCTTGAAAATGCGAATATCTTTAGGGATTATCTTGTATTCTTAATTAATTACGTCTTTTGTCTTTGAGTGCATTTTGTCTCATCGATCATTTGTCATGTAGCGGGTCTCTATATTATATAAGGAGCTTAGTTAAAGTATTAAAGGCTTGGAGTTAGTTTGTCTTAGGCTTTCTTAGGACAGAATGACTATTAGAGGGATCCTGCCCTCAAGAGCCTAAAACAAACATGTCTAGTTAACTGTATCTTCCTATCGTTTTCCACTAGCAATATTACAAGCTCTACCTTGCATTCTTGATACGTTTGCGCTTGTTCATATCAATGGGACCGAATTGCTACTCTTAGGCTGACGTTCCTTCGTTCGTCAGGGACCAGCTTGTAACCTTTCCCACGTTGTGGCCATCATCGCAGAATAGTTGCACGCTCTCTTTGACGGGATAAATGGCGTCATGGTTGACCTCCTCAGGATGGCGTGCACATTTTACCAACGACCAACCTTTCCCTCCTGCGCAAGACACAATTTCTCCCACTGCCACATGCACCACTTTCATGGTCCTCGCAGCAAAAGTGTTGAACAACCCAACCCACAACCAGTATGCCCACCCCACCTCAAACGCACATTATGTTACCCTCCCAGCAAACCCCCTACTACTGACACAGCCCAAGCCCCCGCCATCTTTCTTATTCTGACATATGCACCTTTCCATTCTACCGCCGCATTCACCCAACGGGACAACAAACCCATTAGCACGTCTCCCTCACTCTAAAACCCAAGAATGTACCTCCCCGCTCAAGCTTGTGTCTGTTGCTCAACTATATATCCCTAATATCTAACCCCGACATCTCCTCTACTTCGTCCCTTAGTGTTGTCGAACCCACAACCCAACAACAGCTCCACACTAGCTCAAACGTCCTTCGACAGTAACGCTCCCAACCTAGCACTCTTCCTCAGGCTCCGTCAATGCCAGCGCAACATGTTTCAACTCTTCTAATCCCGCGACAATGTCTGTAGCTATGCATGCTAACTTCGACCCATGTGTCGTTGTCTCCTCATTCCACTCTCCTCAAGCCCAGCATCGTATCTATCAATTGCTACATGCCAAAAATAGCAAACCCCTGCTTCAGTCATCGGATGCCTTTCGTACATGGATTTGTTTCTCGTGTCTTATCTGGAAGCACCCATTCACGCTACCCATAGTCACGTGTCTTTTTCCCTCCTTGGGATCCTCCACTGCCACACCTCATTATTATTATTCAGCTATTGGACCATCGGGCAACAACAACCACTCATTATTATTCTCTAATAGTCATTATTATTATTCAGCTATTGGACCATCGGGCAACAACAACCACTCCTTCCTATTATTCTCTAATAGTCATGGACCACCCCTCATCAAATCCAATCTTGCCCTATTCCCAATGCTTGCTCATGTGGCTGCCCAATTAAATGCAAATTGGCAGTATTTCCTTTCTTTCAAAATTATCATCACTATGCTTGCATTATCTTTCTCTTGCACCTTAGTTTACGTACCTTATTATTCACTCGCGATCAACATTATGACCTCCTTGCGTGCTCTCTTTGCCAAAATTATTGGCCGTCCCCATGTTCGTAACGACCAAGAGAAATGCAAGTGGTCATCACATTTTTTCCTTTTCCGACACATCACTTTTCATCGCTTCCCTCGCACCGCACTGCAATACAAATATACAATGCTCCTGACATGCCTAATCACGCGGATTCTCTCCGCCACCAACCTCCTTCAGAACCCAGACAATGAGATAATGCGGCTTACCTCGCAGTCCATCCAACGGGCTCGAGGCTAGAAGATGATCGTCTATCTCTGCGTGAAATGCTAGTTTCGTTTTACAGAGATATTCTTCGTTCTTTCTTCACACTTGTGGTTTTTCCTCCTCTGAATTTGTCCTACATAATGGAGAAAAAGTTGTGGATGTCGTGGATTTATACATGCATCGACACGCCCTTAGCACACGGGCGTGTGCCCCAATCGGTGCGTAGTTTAACTGCCAATCGTGTATAACTCCCAGAACCGCAACCAAACGGCTATACGTTTGTAGCACACGGGCTTGTGTCGCGGGCGTGTGGATCTAAAAATCGTATCTCCAGCATTGGAAACTTCCTCCACGCGTTGGGCCACAAAAAGACACATTCACTCACTTTAAATCGCTAGAGAGAGAAACATTAATGGTATTTAGGAATTCTCATTTCCATTCAAAACCGAATTTATTAATTCCTTTTATAATTAATTCCTAATTAATCAAATATCATATAGTGTATATCTAATATACGTATTTAAAACTTCGTTTCATAAACCAACACGATCAATCACTCCATTTTTCGCACGCCCTTATGTGCGACCTTATAGGCTCGAATCATGTTGGCAGTGAGGCTAATCCCTTGACTACTTCTAGATCACAAGATTCCATCAATTTCTCCTCAGATCATTCTCCTTTGGGCGACTAAAGACCTACTCTCATGTTGTCCTCACACTCTCAAAACCACAGCCATGTTGCGTCTTCACTCATGTCGTAAATAGAGTACACCAGCTTCTCCTTCTCTCCTACCCGTCCGTAATGGGGGCAGTGTGTCACCAGCCTAGCAGTTGCCCGCGTCCCTCCAGCACAACTCATGCACTCGGCATGCTCTCTCCCCATCCGGTTGGATGTTGTCTGCATCTCTCCCTCCGCTCCAGTCAGTCAGCAGAGTACGAATTCTTCGTCCCCAGGAAAAGAAACGAGCGAATATAACCAAAATTATTTTGGGGGTGACTAACATCTTCGCACAGGCTACGCATGTGCTTGCTCTCATGCGAGCAGCGCCCACAGGCATGCGGGTTGTGCCCGCATACGTATAGCCTACACCCCGAACTCAACTGCTCACTTGTGGCTACATCGCATTCAAACGGGAGAACCTTATCGGAGACAGCAGTTGGCTCAAGCTTAAAGCATAAATCTTTACTCTAACTTGCATGTAAATTGCAGGAAAAAAACAAAGGTTGAAATTTATCATAAACACTATCCTCATAGTCACTCTAGGAATGCAGTAAATGATTGACACACCCAAACAAAGGATACAAAAATTATAGCAATAAAAGTGAAGAACAACATTACCCAATAATGAAGATATTAAATCGGTCAACTCACCTACCATAATAACTACTCAAGTTCTAGATATTTCTCCCCAGATCATTCTCCTTCGGCCAACCAAAGACCTACTCTCATGTTGTCCTCACGCTCTCAAAATCACTGCCAGGTAACATCTTCACCCTTGTCGTAAACAGAAAACACTAGCTTCTTCTGCTCTCCTACCTGTCCGTAATAGGGGCAGTGTGACACAGCCTAGCAGCTGCCCGCGTCACTCCAGTGATGCTCATGCGCTCGGTCTGCTCTCCCATCTGGTTGGACGTCGTATATGTTATATGGGAATAACCTAGCTCTCACCTAGAGGGGGTGAATAAGTGACGTATTTTTACCTTTTTTAAATTTGTCGCAGCGGAATAATCTAGACGTGAGCAGAGAGAAAAACACAACACAAACACAAGGATTTTTATAGTGGTTCCCCATCTTGGGTACTCCACTCTCCCCCCTTCGCCTATCTAGCAGTGTGTTAGCCTCAGCAACTCCAAATCAACTCGGATCAACAAATGATCTTACACTCAGAGAACAGATCTCCTACCTCAGGAACACTAGCATGTTCCCTACCTCAGATCCCCTAACTCAGGATCCTACCTCAGGTTCCACAGAGGAATCCTACAGAAAACTCAAATTCAACAAATGAATCCTACCAAAAGATTTATAAGAGTTATACAACAATTTCTCTAGACTCAATAAAATAGATCTTGAATGTGTTGAGTCTTCTTGAAGCTTAAAATGATTGAGTTGTAAACTGCTTCCTCTTGATCAAAGACTTCAGACCTAGAAAGAATCTATCTCCTCTGATGGATCGGCTTCCAGTGAATGAGAGGAGAAATCTGATGCATAGAATCAGGTCTGATCTTCAATCGACTGTTTTGAGAATCTAGCTTCGCTCGATTGAAGAATGGAATGAACTGATTTGAGTGATTCTTGAAAGCGTGCGGGTTTACAGTTCACCGCGTCTTCTCCTTCTCGATTTCGATTTTGCTGGCTTGCGTGATTGCTCGATCGCTAGATTGCTAGATTAGGGTTGGCCGTCGACGCCTCATCCCTATTTATAATAGATGTGAGTCTAACGGCTAATACGACTTCGTCCCGATGTTCTCACATGTCCACGACAGTTGTACGATGTCACACGAACAGTCGTGATTGTCTGATTTGAATTTTAGAAGCAGCGAGAACTGTCTTGTCAATATGACTAATCTGGTCGATATTTATTGTACGTCTTCCAGTCGACATTGGCAGTCTAGTCGACATTTACTGGACGCTTTCCAGTCGACATAAGCAGTCTAGTCAATATTTACTGTAAGCCTACCAGTCGACATCCACTGTGCTTTGTCTGAGCATCTGCAGTCGATAAATGTTGTTCATTGAATCTGTCAATGGTTACTTTGGTCGACAAGCACTGCTCTAGTTCTTGGTGTCGGTATCATGTCTAGTCGACAAATGACTTAGCCAGATTTTTTTTAATTTCTGCTTATCTAGCCAATGCACCAACCATCTGTGAGGAACTTATAACTACTGAAAATGATTGAGTGACAAGCTTAACATAGTTTAGAACTTATGTCGACATGGTGTTTTGCACAATGAGGGATTACATTAACAAAACTATGTCTATTGACAATAAGCCTAGCCCTATGCTAACCTTGCACTAAATTACATTTGAAACATCAAAACTTAAACACTCATCAAATACATAGTGAGTTTATCTTTATCCTGAGGACTTCTTCAAATCAGGATAATTCTGGGCAATTTTCCCAACAGTGTACATCTCTCTCTCACTCTCTGCTTCAGACAGTAACCAGAGTACGAATTCTTTGTCCCCGGGAGAAGAAACGAGCGAATATAACCAAAATTATTTTGGGATGACTAGCATCTTCGCACGGGCGTGCTCGATGCTCTCCTGCGGGCTGCGCCCACATACAAATAACATACACTCGTGCTCGTCTTCTCTCTTGTGAGATGAGCCGCATTCAAACGGGGGAACCTGATCAGAGACAATTGCAGTTGGCTCAACCCTAAAGCATAAAACTTTAATCTAACTTGCATGTAAATTGCAGCAAAAAAAAACAAAGGTTGAATTTAATCACAAACACTATCCTCATAGTCACTATAGGAATGCAGAAAATGATCTATTAGAAGTGCTGCATTGTCAGCTAAACTGTATGAGATTAGAATAATATATTAAAAGAATGCTTGTAGCCAGGTTTCGCTGTCTCCTTAAACAGATCAAGTGCTATTAACATGAAAGCTTGCCATATTAAATCTCAAGGCATATACTGCTATAAGATTAAGCATTTAATCAATGAATAAACATGAAATACAAATTATTATAACATGAAATTACTAATGTTTGAAGGATTTCGTGGCTGCCGCTGCGGGAAGCAGCATCTGGGTCTAGGCGGTAGCGGCGGTGGATGAAACCTGGGTGGAGGAGATGAAATGCATGAGAAGGTTTAAAGAAAGTAGCAGAACAAATGAAAATAAGAGGGCGAAGAATTTTCAGGTATCATGAGAAGTTCAGGAGAAACAGGGTGGGGGTATGGTGCAACCTTAAATTACTTGAAAAATTGAAGATGAAGTACCTGGGAGGCAAAGTAGTCGGGAGGGTTGAGGTAGACGGAATTCTTCCACCATCGAAGGTCTGGAACAAAGTGGAGGATCAGAGCAGAGACGGAATCTGCCATCATCGAAAGAGACGACTTTTGCAAATGTAGGAGAAGAGACGACATGCGCGGTAGGGGTTTGGCTTGGCCGGAGGTAGAGGAATGCAGATCTTCCGCTTTGCCGGATGCACATAAGATATTCTGATTGGATGGGGGCTTTTGTGACTACAGGGTTTTGTCCATATTCGAAAGAGACCCTAGAACCCTAAAGACTACAGAACCGGATACTCTAGATTCCGTGCGGGAACTCCATGGGTGGAACCCCTTTTTTTATATTTTTTTTTAGTTTTTTACTTTTTTTTTGTCTCCGAATGAATAAATATACCAGCCGTTGGATTGATGGTCATAATGCTTTCTCGCCCGTTGGATTGAACTCCATGGTGAAGTTCTCGCACCAAATCTAGAGGATCCGGATCCAAAGACTACAGGCGAGAAAGAGTAAAGCAGGAGGTGAATAATATTTAAAGAGAAATGTTAATAGCACTTTTCATCGTGGTGATAGTATTCCATAATTAATATTTAAATTTAATAGTTGATAGCACCTCTTACAGCCCCTCTTCCCGCTCCTATTTCCGGCAAAATTTCTGACCGAGACTGCTCTTCTCTTCGGCGAAGCCTCCGACCGAGTCTGCAGGGTGCCGGCAGCGATCCTCGGCCGCAGGTTGATGAATAAGGCTTCGTTTGGCGCGGTGGTGGCGGTCTTGAACGCCGTGGTCATGAATCGTCGTTCGTGAATGTTCGACCTCACCTAAAAAAATTCATGCATTTTATGATCAAAATTAGTTTATTTTCTTTATAGCAGTCATAACCTTTGCCTTGCCAAACATACACTCTATGATAATGGTGTTTTTTACCAAACTCACCAGAGTAAATAATCCACGCCAAACGAAGCCTAAGTCGAGTTTATCCCGGCCTACATTAAATGTCTTCAGAGGGCACGAGCGGATGCTGATTTTAGGTGAAAAGAAATGGAGCATAGTTTGAAAAAGAAAAAAGATAGAGAAAGCAAGTTTACAAAGAAAGAAGAAATGGCAGTGGAGATTTTCTAATACTGCAAAATATTTGAGTGAGGAAAAATAGCACACAAAACCTTTTTTTTAATTCAATAGAAATTCATTAGAACTCAGAAGGCCCAACTCAGGCAAATCAGTGTTGGATCTGTAGGCGCCCTTAGAGGGGGGAATAAGGGTTTTAAAACTTTTAGGGTTCGTTCGGCGCACAGGAATTGGCTTTCTGGAATTGGCTTTGATCAGAAATTCAATATCTGCAGGAATTGGCTTTGTGCAGAAAACCAATTCTGTTGTTCGGCTGAATGATGGAATTCAGTGAACAGAATTAAAATTAAGACCTAAAGGATGTTCGGTTGTACGATGAAACTGACTTTCTGGAATTGAAATTTTTAAAATTTATAAATTTTCAAATTGAACCATTTAATCAAAATAGTAATAATAATTGAAGTTCCTTAACATAAATATGTTTTAATTCATAAACATTGTCCATAAATAAATAAAAAACAGAAATAGCAAACGATCTAGATAAAGGTGCATTGTTAAGAAAATCGCTGACTACCACAGCTGCACCAAAAATCACTGCAATAACTAAATTTGTAATAATATCTCTTGTGTCTATTTTGTAGCTTTAAATTATCCATGACAGTCTACGTAATATGTCAAAATGTCCATTGTTAAGAAAATAAATATTAAGATTTTTCTGATCCGACTAACAAATTTTTCTGTTCAGTAACAATAACAAGATTTTTTCCAAAAACTAAATAAAAATATTTCCTTATTCATATCAAAACATTCCGATCTGACTATAATCTCAAAAGATTTAACTAGTTCAAATTAAAACAATGAATTGAATATAGTATTTGATATTGTGAGAACAAATTTTACGGGATATCTTAAATTAAAACTTATATGACGGACGCTCCAGCAAAATGAGAAACTTATAGGCCATCGTTTCTTCAAATTAAAACTAGATCAGAAAATTATAGCCTATCATTTCTTCAAATTAAACATAGTTCAGATTACACATAATTTCTTACACTCTAAGCAAATGAGAAATTTCAGAAATTTCATTTTTTTTAACACTCCAGCAAAATTTCAGATTCATCTTTTTCTTAACACTCGAGCAAAATTTCAGATTTCAAGGGATTTAAGATATCATGGGATTTCATATTTCACAGGAGAGTTAAAAAATTCAGGCTTCTACATGTTTTCTCCAAAAATGCTGGAGTGTCAAATGTCCAGCAGAAAAAAATACGAAGATGAAGAATAGGAAGAACAAGAAAATGAAGTGGAATATGAAGAAGAAGAAGATGAAACGGAACATGTGAAGAAGAAAAAAAAGGAAGAAGAAGATGAAGCGGGACAGGAAGAAGAAAAAAAAAGGAAGAGTTACATAATACCAATGAAAACGATAAGAGTTACATAATACAAAATAAAAACTAAAAGACAAACTCCCTCATAGGTTGAACTCGATGATGATAACGAAGGCGCGCCGAAGTAAACGTTGGAATTGAAGCGTACGACCTTCGTGTAGAATAAGTGTAATCGATCCTTCTTCTAGTTCTTTGCGTTTCAGAACGTTGATGGAGTTGTCTTGGTTGCAAGGAGACCTCTCACGAAGTTCAAGAGTTGTGGCTTTTCTCTTTTTTCAATCAGCACCGCTAAACTGAGGAGGACCGCTCTTTAAATAGACTCGGGTCCTAGCGCCAGCGCCAGCGCTACCGCAGGGCGATAGCGCTACCGAAGGGCGGTAGCTGCTTTAGGCATTTTGCTGGCACGCGGATTGAGTCATCTTTGGCAACATTTTGCTCCAAATATGGTTACCCCTCCTACCGCGCCACGGTAATACTAACACGCCGCGTTAGCATTATATTATTCCTTGCCGCCAGATCTCATTCCTCTTTTGCTCCTCAATCAGCAGCATGGTGGCAGGACTTCCATAAGCTACCGTCGGGCGTTAGCCTTAATGCGCCGCGGTAGGGCTTGCTATAATAGAGTCCCGTCGACATTCCTTTCACGACGGTCTTTCCTTCTCGACGTTGTTTCCAAATATGTCGACGATATCGTTAGCGTTAGTGTTAACGCTCTGCGTTAGAACTTGCTATATCTGAGTTGTGTTGATATTCCACTCTCGGCGATATTGCCATCTCCACGATATTTCCAAGTACACAGAAGCTGCCGCCAGCGTTAGCGTTAACACACCGCGTTAGTAACAGTGCATCGTTATGATGGAGAATCGTCGTCTTTCTTTTTCGTACTCATAGGGGCTTGAAAGATGAAGTTCCTGCACACTATAAACACATGACAAGTATGATCAAATACAATGAGATTTGTTATTCTCAAACCAAGAGATGTGGAAAGCATGTTCCAACAAACCCCCTTTTAAATAATAACAAATCATCTTAGAAAGAAATAGTTCAAATGTAATAAATGTGTTTATAGTTAATTGTAAGCGTAATAGTATGGAATTGTGCATATGCTCCCCCTATATGAATGCTCCCCTTATATGAGTGCTCCCCTACATCAACGCTTCCCTATGAATTTGACTCCCCTTAAATGTGTGAATTTCTTTCAAAAGTTATTTTCCCCCTTTTGGTATTATCAAAAGAGGGTGGAGAAAAAATATCGTTTAAGAGTTCAATATTTGTGTAGAAAGGGAATGAGCATAAGAAGGATTTATGAATTGATGATACCACATGGTGAAGGAATAAAAGAGATTTGAGTTGTAAGTGTGAGGTACCATTAGAGTAGTAAATAATACCACTTGTTGGGAAATACAATATTCATGATCGAGCGAATAAGTAGTAAAAAGAAGTGGAAAACGTGTTTCAAGATTTTGGAAATGAACACTTTTATATGAGTTTTAAGCATAGTAAATGATTAAGAGTTGCAGTCTAGTAGAAAATAGATGTTTTAGCAATTGAAGACCAAAAAAAATATCACTTAATAGCAAAAATATAGTAGCACTTGTTGAGAAAGTAAATAGTCAAGATAATACAAGGCGTAGTGAAAGATAAGTTCAAAAAAATTAAACATCTTTTTAGAAAGTAAGAGCATATATAATGAGTTTTATGCCTAAAATGTTTTCAATTAAGGTTAAAGAGATGCTATTTCATTGGAATTTTAGAAGTAGAATTGCAAGCATGATTTCATAATATCAAGAAGAAATAGAAACTACAATGTAAACTAATTTGCATTTCAAGTAAGACTAACTATTGTAGCGATCATGCTCTGTCATCTAGTGCATTTACTTAAGTTTGTAGAGAATTGAGTAGATGTGCATTATGATCCAATTCTCATGAGTAGAAGTTTTATGAAAGATAATGATGTGTACAAAATAGTGTTTTGATAAAATATACAAGTGAATCAATCAAAACACATGACATATACAATGAAATAACACAATATTAAAGTACACAATTACTAATACTTCCACAATATTTCAATGCACATGA
The DNA here is from genome assembly GCA_033032865.1 of Dactylorhiza incarnata. Lineage (NCBI taxonomy): Eukaryota > Viridiplantae > Streptophyta > Magnoliopsida > Asparagales > Orchidaceae > Dactylorhiza > Dactylorhiza incarnata. The sequence goes on from JAWHQI010000067.1 coordinate 4,606,916, forward strand.
ATAAATAGTATAACTACCAAAGTGCTCTGCACACACAATACTTATTAAAACTTATCCCGGTGCAAAGTACTGCTTGGGGGATCACATTTATTCTTTGTACTTTTTAATTTCATTTTTTTGTAATCCGGTGTACTAAGAGAAGTGGTGTATAAATTGTTTGCTACAAGACACTTTACAATTCTTAACCAAGGTGCTCAACCTCACAATGCTCATTAAGACTTATCAGGAGAGTGAGTAGTGCTTGGTGGACATTTTCTTGTCATTTATTTTTTGCTTTTAAGCTTAGTGACTAAGGACTCTGAATTCACTTGTTTGGCAAACATAACATTTTAATTTTAAATCACGTTTCTCTAAAGAATAAGTGTATGAAAGACAGATTTGTAATAACAAATTCAATGTTATGTAGGTAATCTATTTATGCATTTAATTATTTATATTATTACACCACACAATCATGCAAGTATAAGATTGTGAACACATGTAGGTTATCAAAAATAAGCGAGTGAATGATTTATTATCAAACATAATACATTACTCATACTTAGAGGCATGTTAAGCATTTCTACACATATTTTCTACAATCAATTTCATTGCACATAACAAGATGATTTTCAAGGTATGACAAATACATAACAATGTTTTTATGAAATTTAAAAATTAAATTAAACATTGTATTTAATCTTTAATTGATATAATTAATCATCCTTGACATTGACAATGAATAGCAATCAATTTTTATAAATTTTTGAATTTTTGCACAAATACAAAACAAAAAATACTCATACAGGAAAAATAAGAAAATCATGTTTTTGTTCTTTGAAATTATTTTGTAATTTTATATTTGATTTTTAAATATTCAAATTTAAATAGTTTTCTGGAAAACATAGAAGTCTTTAACAAGCCTATCCGTAAATGATATTCTATGCTAGAGAAAATGAAAAGAAAAAGGGAAAATTTCGATTTTCTGCTAACGCCAGCGCTAGTCTTATCGCTTGGCGCTAGCAACAGAGAATTTTTCTTTTGCTTAGAAAACACGTTTTTTGATAATTTTTCGCTCTGGTTTTTCTTGATTCATATTTTCTAAGAAAAGTGACATCAAGTACCGCAATGAGTTTTGAATAATAATTAAAATTGTGGATAAACGATTTTTGGCATAAGGTGTCAAAATAAAATTCCTTGGACAATAAGAAGCTCTTTTGCAATAAGAAGCTCTTTTTCAAGCACCTTGAATTTTTCATTTAATTTATCATAATCAATAATACCAAGAAGAAGAACTAGACACATCAGAATTTGATTCTACATTAGCATTTGCTTTTAAACTTTCATTTTCTAAATATAATTTTGAATTAGTATTTTTTAATTTTTTAATTTTACGTTTAGCAATCACTAGCACATGTAATGTAGATAAGGAATTGGAAAAAAGAAGTGATTTAGAATTACTTACAATGCTCCTTGGACATTCCTCTTACGAGTTTTTACATTTGCTTTTAAAGTTCCTTGGACATCTTCTTGGCATTCCTCTTCCATATACGAGTTTCCATCATCCCTTCCACTTGATGAGTTATCTTCCTTTATTCCATTTGATGTGCACTCTATACCTGTAGAAGGGGAATCATAAGTATTTTCAAAAAAATTCCAAATTTCAAAAACAGTAGTAAGTGTATAAATGAGTTTGAAAATATTTTGATCAAGCCCACAAAATAAACTATTCATTGCTTTAGCATTTAACGAACATTCATTCCTATTTAAGACACTTTGGGGCTTTTTAATTGTAATATTCCAAACTCTTATATCTAAGGACTTAAGAAAATTTTCCATTAAACTTTTCCACCCTTTATAATTTTTCCCTTCAAATAAAGGTGGTGCTAGTGATTTTTCATTTATATAAAATTTCTCCCCACTAGTAGAAGCGAGATCATGATCATGAAGCGTCATTATTCCGGGTGGTGAAACCATTTTAGAATAACCTTGCTCTACTACCACTTGTTGGATCTTAAGGCGCCCTTAGAGGGGGAGGGGGGGTGAATAAGGGTTTTAGAAATCTTTATATTTTAATAGAAAACTTTTGATATTTTATAAGAAATAGATTGGATCAAAAGTAAATTATAAGAATTGAAAACCAAATCAATTTTATTGAACAAGTAAAGGCATGATTATCATTGATAAAATTGATTACAAAATAGGATTTCTATAACGCTAGAAACCGAGGTGAATAATATGAATAACTCTTTTTGTTTTCTATACTGACTCTTCTCCCTAAGAACCGGTTGGCTTTAGCCGATCGATCCTCAGATATGGCTTCAAGCCTCTCTATCCCCAGAAAGGCCTCGAGCACCCCCTAGATCTAAGCCCTAGACCTAATTGTTGGATCTGTATGCGTACTTAGAGGGGGGGATAAGGATTTTAAAACTTTTCGAAGCTTAGGTGAAATTATACAAATAAGTTGAATATATTTTATGAAAATATTTTAGTTAAGGCGATGATGTAAGCTTTTAAATAAATTGTGCTGCACTAAGCAAGAGAGATGAAGACTCTGTTGCTAACGCCAGTGGTAGAAGTTAGCGCTCTGCGTTAGTGACAAAAACTCCTTTTTCGTTTAGATTTCAAAGATAAAAGATGCCAAGTCAATACTAGAGAAAAAGATAGTATTGTTTCTTCAAATAGGATTACAAAAACTTAATCCCAATGACGCTTGGAATTGAGGCAAATGTAAAAACCTTTTTGTTTTTTTATACCGTCCCTTCTCCCAAGGACCGGTTGGCTCTAGCCTATCTCTCCCCAAATGAGGCCTCCAGCCGCCCCTAGATCTAACACTAGACCTAGTCGCCACACCCACACGGCGAATTCTCCCTAGTCCTCGCAAGGACCAAGTCGCCAACCACAGGCGATTTTCTCTACGAACAAAAAAGTTTAGAGTTACAATCAATAATAAAAACTAAAACATCAAAAACTCCCTCAAGGATTGAACTTGAAGATGATGTAGGCGTGATCGATTCATATTCAAGTTCTTAGCATTCACGAGCGTTGATAGAGTTCTTTTGGTTGCAAGGAGAAGGCTCTCACGAAAGTTCAGGAGTTGTAGCTTTTCATTCTTCGTATTTCAGCACCGCTAAAAGGAGGAGGACCACTCTTTAAATAGACTCGGATCATAGCGCCAGCGGTAGCCGCTTTAGGCAATAGGCTGACACAAGGATTGAGTCATCTTAGGCAACATTCTTGCTTCAAAATTGGCATCCCCTCCTACCGCGCCGCGGTAATACAAATGTGCCGCATTAGCGATATATCTTTCTTAGCCGTCGGATCTCCTTCCTCTTTTGCTCCTCAATCAACAACATGACGGCGGGACTTCCATAAGTTACCGTTGGCGTTAACCTTAACGCGTCGCGGTAGAACTTGCTATATCTGAGTCCCGTTGACATTCCTTTCTTGAAGATATTTCCATCTCGACGTTGTTTCCAATTATGCTAATGCTATCGCCAGTGGTATCGTTAACGCACCACGATAGAACTTGCTATATATAAGTCACGTCGATTGAAAGTACATAGTGTGCCTCTGAGAATCCTCTAGAGGGGGGGGGGGGGGGGGGTTGAATAGAGATTTAAAAGTTTCTATCCTAACTGTGTTTAACAATAAACTGTTCTAAAGAATTATGCTTAACAATCCAGGCAGAATAAAGATTGCAGGAAATAAAATGCAGAATAAGAGAATGGGACAGCACAGAAATTCACAGCACAGACACAATGAATTTTATAGAGGTTCCCCAAACCCTGGGTACTCCTCTCTTCTACCACCTGGTAGGAATGCACCAACAGTGTCTGAGTCTTTTGATAAGGAGACTCTTAGAATCACTGAGTCTTTTGGTAAGGAGACTCTTAGAACCACTGATCTTTTGATAAGGAGATCATGAACCACCAGATCTTTTCGTAAGGAGATCTTGAATCACTGAATCCTTTGAAGAGGGATTAATAAAACTCTTTTACAGAAAATAGAAAGAAAGAGAAGGAGGAAGGTTAAAGGAATTCTGTTCTCAGAATTCTTGTGTAGGCTGAATGAAGATCAACCTATGAGTTGTTCCAAGGAATCTGCTCTTGATTAGCCCCTGCTTTTGATGGTGATGATTTGCAGGAGCTTTATATTGTCATCTCCTTTCTTCTTCTTTTTCTTGAGATCTAACTGACAAAAGATAGTGATGAAGAGCAGTTGTTCAGATTCTTTGTTCTATCAGATGAAGAACACCAGAGCCTTCTTTCTCTTTCACAGCTCTGTATTAGGGTTCCTGAGAGATTGAGAGGAGAAGACAGGAAACCCTAAATTTGAAAAGCGTCGGCTGATTGTGATTAATACTCTGTTCTTCTCTTCCTTCTCTATCCTTATATACCCTGTCTCTATTTTGAATTTCTTTCCTTGTTAGGTAAGACCTGAAAAGGTATCTTTGATGGACATTCTCTTTCATTCCTTTATTACTTCTCGACCCGCCCACCCTGAAGGTGTATATTTCCAAGAAAGCCTTTTTCTTCTTCTTTAATGCTTCTTTCTTCTTCTGGTAGTAATTAGGCCGTTGGAGAATGGTCTTGAAAGATGTGGGCCATGATAGAAGCATCAGAATGACAGTTGCAAAAGTTCAACTTTTGCAGACTGTATTCGACGTAGCGTCGAATTAACTTCCTTCCTTATCGACGCTACTTCGAGTTCATCTAGGAGCTGCTTCGATTTCATCTGTGCTCTAACTGAACTCTGTTAGTCGACGTTGCGTCGATATCTCATCGACTCATCCGTCAAGTTGAACACCATTGCTTTGACTTTCATAAACTGCGTCGAGATGAAGTCGACGTTGTGTCGACTTTAGATGACTTCGACAGATCTCCCCTTCTGCGTCGAGTTGAAGTAGAAGATGCGTCGACTTCTCAAGTTCCTTCGACAAGTCCCTGGTCTCTACGTCGATATCTAGTCGACGTAACATCAACTTGGGTTACTTCGACAGAAGGGTTCAACCACTTGGACTTCTAGTCAGAGTAGCGTCGATATGTACTCGATGTTGCGTCGAATTCAATTCGACGCAAATGTTAACTTTGTCCATTTTTGCTTCCCTTGGTCGAATGTTGACACTCTAGGTTGAGTGTGACATCCTAGGAGATCTAATGACCAGATTACCCTTAATATACAATGGGTAATTTACTCCTAGAAAATAAAATCACTTTTAGTTAATTTGTTAAGTTAAATCAAGGGTTTTCCCCAACAATCTCCTCCTATTTATCTTAACAAATTTTACATTTGGTTCTCAGTGATTTTATATTATTTTTATAAACAACAACTCATTTCATACAAGACAGTGTAGACAAAAATAAAATGACAAGCTGTTTTCTCAGATCATTTCATTCAATAATCAAGAAAAATATTTGTAATCCCAACTGTTTAAGAATAGACTGTACTTCTTTGCAAAATATCTGAGACTTACTGCTCTTTCTCAGGAGTTTTCCTTTTCCTTGAAAACACCCTAGGGATTTTTCTTTGAGTTATCTTTAGAGGTTCATTGTCATCATCTTCTTCAGCAACACCTTCTTTCTCATTGGGAAGCTCCCCCTGAGTTTGTGCATGTTCTTCAACTTGTGCATACTCTTCAGCTTCTTGGGCAGCTTCCACAACAATTCTAGCCACATCATCTAGCAGATATTCATCTTGAGGCTCACTCTGATCCTTGCAGTGCTCACAGATTCCAGTTCCATATTCAGATTTCTCTGAACATCTTGAGCTGGCTCCTGTTCAGCCTCCTGACCTGCTGGCTCCTGACATGCTGTCTCCCCCTGGATTTATGCTCCCTGAAAGGTAGTCACCTTGTCAGGGGCAGGCTCTTCATTTGCTTCATCTTGAACATCTCCCCCCAGGATAGGACCCTCTTCCTCTAGGATATTCTCCCCCTTCTTGACCTTGCTGTCCAGGGAGGTTAAGAATTCTCTTGTAACCATGGAGGAAGAGACAAATTCTATCAATCCTCGAAGAGATCTCTTTGACTCCAGCAGTTCAGCCTCTATCTGGGAGTATTTTCTATCAAACTTCCTTGCTTGGGTGGCCACCAAGTCAGCAAAGGTAGAGGAGGCCAGGGCCACAGCCTTAGAGATGACCTGATCAAGATCAATGGGGGTAATTTGAGCTGGAGGAGGTGGAGGTGATGGAGGATAATCCTCAGGGATGGGGGAGAGTGAGTGGTAGATATCAGGTGAGATGTGAATTGATGGTGGTGGAGGTGGAGCAAACTGATGTTCAGGAAAGTGGATGAATGGTGGTTGTTGGGATGATTGTGAAGATGGTTCAGGAACAAATGTGGATGGAAGTAGATGGGTTTATAAAAGATGGTTCAGGTGGAGAAGTGGAAGGGATCTGTTGTTGTTGTTGTTGTTGTTGCAGTGTTTGTGGAAGTTGTTGTTGTTGTTGAAGTGGGGAATCTGGAATCTCCATGTTTGACTCTAGAGGAGGAGGATATGGAGGGGGAGAAGATGCAACTTGACCAGACTTCACTATTTTCCTGGTCCACTTGGAGAATATTCCTATATTTATTCTTTTATCAGGAGGAATGGGCACTCCTTTTGACTTGCAGACACTTGGGAAGTGTTGGAAGAGCACTTGACTCATTATCCTCATGTATGCATTCTCCTTGTGAGAATACTTGTGAGCTATCAACTTTAATAGGCATCTCCCCCAATTGATCTTCTTTTTCAAGACAAGAGCTCCCATTATTTGCAATTGTTGCCCGGGGATAACATCATGAGCTGATATCTTACACAGTATAACCTTCCCCACCATGTCAGCCAAAAACCTGTACTCTTCTGCCACATCAATCTTTTTAAGGTTCATTGGCTTCTCCTTCTTGAACTGCATTATTTCCAGGACATTCCTTATTTCTTCTCCTGATAGTTCATCTGGATCATTCCCACTAGGAAGATCAAATGTTTGGGAGAGAAGCTCTTTAGTTATACTAATATCTTGGCCATAAACTGTCCCTTGAAGGGGCCCATCATCTGCAATATGTACACTGTCTTTGAACTCTGTAAGTTCGACGTCTAGGATCTTACACCTTGTTGAAATCAACTTAGGCTTCATTTGGTAAAGATTTTGGAACCGCCCGTTTCCTCGAAACGCAACCGCCGGCTAAATGAACCGTTTGTTTTGCCGCCTCCCTTTCCAATCGCCGGCGTTTAACGCGTGAAGAATTTCTGGCCTTTCTAATCGGCGCCCCGAGCTCCAGTTCAGAGCGTTTTCACCCTCCCGTGCCCCGTGCCTCGTGCAGGAATAGCCGCTCCAGGCAGTTTTTTTTTGGGCTGCCGCCGGCGGCGGAGCCACCGCCGGCCTGACCGGAGCCCACCGGCAGGGTGGCGGTGGCCCTGCCGGAGCCCAGCCGGACTACACCCGGCGGGTTCGCCGGAGTCCGGCGACCCCGCCGGTGGGCTCCGGTCAGGCCGGCGGCGGCTCCGCCGGCGGCGGCACCTCTACCAATATCGAGCCCGGGCAGGCGGAGGGAGGCGGAGCGAGGCGGAGACACCAAGTAATTGCAAAATAAAAATAAAAATTACAATTCTATCCTACCCTAGGAAGATCAAATGTTTGGGAGAGAAGCTCTTTAGTTATACTAATATCTTGGCCATAAACTGTCCCTTGAAGGGGCCCATCATCTGCAATATGTACACTGTCTTTGAACTCTGTAAGTTCGACGTCTAGGATCTTACACCTTGTTGAAATCAACTTAGGCTTCATTTGGTAAAGATTTTGGAACCGCCCGTTTCCCGAAACGCAACCGCCGGCTAAATGAACCGTTTGTTTTGCCGCCTCCCTTTCCAATCGCCGGCGTTTAGCGCGTGAAGAATTTCTGGCCTTTCTAATCGGCGCCCCGAGCTCCAGTTCAGAGCGTTTTCACCCTCCCGTGCCCCGTGCCTTGTGCAGGAATAGCCGCTCCAGGCGGTTTTTTTTTGGGCTGCCGCCGGCGGCGGAGCCGCCGCCGGCCTGACCGGAGCCCACCGGCAGGGTGGCGGTGGCCCTGCCGGAGCCCAGCCGGACTACACCCGGCGGGTTCGCCGGAGTCCGGCGACCCCGCCGGTGGGCTCCGGTCAGGCCGGCGGCGGCTCCGCCGGCGGCGGCACCTCTACCAATATCGAGCCCGGGCAGGCGGAGGGAGGCGGAGCGAGGCGGAGACACCAAGTAATTGCAAAATAAAAATAAAAATTACAATTCTATCCTAACCTATAGTTTGAATAGTAAATAAAATTACAAAAAAAATTTGTTTTATATTATAATATATAAATTAGAATAATATATATATATAACAAAATTTATAAATTTATATAAATCAGAATTTTTATATTTTTATATAAAACAAAATTTATATATTTTTTATATAATTTTTTTTTTAAAAAAATTATAATAAAAAAAATTTATAAAACGTCACCGCTGTTTTGCCAAATGGTTCTCTGTTCTGAACAGCTTTGCAAACACAGACTACCCAAACAGATTTCCGTTTCCAGCATCCAGTTTCCACCAGCTCCATTTACAAACCTCCCATTACAACAGCTCCCTTTACAACCGCAACCGCTAAACCAAATGAAGCCTTAGTCAGGCCAGCCTCCTGAAATAGGCCAAGGATAGTTTTGATTCTATCGGCAGCTGCGCTGAACGAGTCGACATTTACATCGAATCCAGAATTGACCTTGGGAGGAGCCATCTCTGTGAATGTACCTGCAAAGATGAAGAGAAAGAGAGAAAAGAGAGCGAGAGAGCTAGAGAACAAGAGAGCAGGAAGGCAAGAAGGCAGGAGAGCAGGAGAGTTCGAAAGCATGATGATTTCGACGCTGATGTTGCTTAAAAGAAGCTGATTCGTCGTTGCTTAGGGTTTAAGTCAACGCGGCGTCGATGTATGTTAGTATTTGGCGCGCAGAGATGAATTGACATGATGTCATTCTGAGCGCGCAGATATTTTGACGTTGCATCGAATTTCATTCGACGTATTCTAGTCGACGTAGTTACTTTCTGAAGATTTCTCAGTAAGCCTCAAGTCGACGTAGTTCAGTCGATGTTGCGTCGATTTCCATTCGACGTAACCTCGACTTTGATCAGCGTCCAGTCATCACGACGCATGCATCAATAAGAACTCGACGTTGCGTCTAGATTTACTCGAGTTATTTACTCTGAGTGCTTCTCGACGCTAGCGTCGAGTAGAAATCGATGGTACATCGATTTCCATTCGACGCACCTCTGAGTGATCAGATCTATTTTCTTTGGAGAATTCTTTTTGTTTTTCCCAGCAATTTCATTTATTGAAAATAGATCATAGTATTAATTTTGTAATCTGTTGGACACATTAAGATAGAAATTACTCCCTTGAATGAGGTTTGTTCCTTATATTTGTCATATATCACCCTTCCCACTCCATTTCTCCTGAGTGGGACCTTACCTAATCCTGCACAAGTAAGTGAAACATTAGATGGAACCCAAGTTACCTTGGGCCCTTTGCATTTACCATTATAGGGTTCAATGAAAGAATAGAAGGGTCTTTCATGGTACCCCTTTGGATGATAGGGAATGGATCTCCTAAATCTATTATTTTGATACTTGAAATGAGAATACAATGTATCAAAATATAATGAATCAGCAGAATGTTTGATTATCCTAGGTCTTGATTTACCCTTTTGATTATGATTATTTAATTTCCCTATGTTGTTTTTACCTGAGGGTTTTTCTTTCTTATTCAGATGTATTTTATTAGGTTTATCTACCTTATCTGAGTTGTTACCAGACTTACCCTTGGTTGATTCACTCTTCTCATTGGGTTGATAGTCACTAGGTCTGACAAAAGATACTGGATTTTTCCAGGAAGGCTTCCTAGGTGGTTCTGTGCTTGTGGAGGGCTCTGCTCCTAGCCCTAGATGATTAAATCCCATAGAGAGATTTTCAGTGATGTCTTTGAGCTGCTGACTCCTCCCATTGAGTGAGTCCTCAAAGGACTTTGCCTCTGCTAGCTCTTCTTTCAGTCTTAAGTTTTCTTTTCTAATTTCTATTAGTTCTAATTCTTTATTGTTAATCTCTTTTATTAGGCCTTAATTTCTTACATATACATCATTTTTCTTAAGGTTTTCTAGCTCAGTCCTAGCTGTGTCTAACTCTTTTTCTACCCTAAGGTGATCAGTGCAGAATTCTCTGAAACTAGTTTTAAACTCTTCTGATTCAAAATCAAATTCATCAAAGACTGATACCTGTTCTTCTTCATCATCTGATGACATCCCAAGAGCCATCATGCAAGCTGCCACTGCTTCTTCTTCCTCATCACTTTCAGATGATGATGAGCTTAATTCTGCCTCAGAGTCACTCCATGTTTCAGCAATAAAGCCCTTGACTTTCTTCTTGTCCTTTCCTCTATATGACTTCTTCTTCTTCTTCTCCTCCTTATTGTTGCTCCTGTTCCTTTGCTCTTGTGGGCTGATAAGTAAATTTTTGGATAAATAATATTCTCCAAATTCTACGAACTATAGGCAAGAACACTTATCGTTCATAGCATAGGATATTTAAAACAAATAAATATCAAGTGTGGTATTCAGATCAGCAGACAAGATCGCGCATAGGCCGCGCGGACACGAGACCGCGCACAAGCCGTGCGGTCACAACAACGCTCCTTCCTTAGAACACCAGGAGCAAGCTAGAACCATCTGGCCGACTTCAACCAAGTCGCCAGATCGCCAAGATAGACCGCCCGGGTAGACGGCCATATAGGAACAACCCGCCCGGTCTTCCAATAAGGGGGCCAAGCAAACCAGTAGATCTACTCAGGAATAACCCACATCTACCAAGAACAGACCGCCCATAATAAGACCGGAAACAACCCGCAACAGGTCGCCAATGACCAAACCCAAGAAGCAGGCTTGCCGATCTCACCAGATCGCCAGAACCAAACCGCCAGATCACCAGCGCAGACCGTGCGGTCTCTGCGGTCTCCAGCCTTCAGACCGGCCGGACTCCCTTCCACTTCACTTCAACAATTTCAACACTCCCCCTTGAAGTGGGAAGTGGAAACTAGCCCGAGCAACCCTCTTAACCGAGTAAACGGTCCCTTCTCCAGCGGCTTTGTGAAGATGTCAGCGACATTGTCCGCACTCCGAACATGCTCGACCATAAGAGATCCTCCCAACACCTTTTCACGAATGAAATGGTGCTCAATCTCTATATGCTTGGTCCTCGCGTGACAGACTGGATTATTAACCAGCTTGAGAGCACTCTCATTGTCCCCGCGTAGCATAGTGGGACCTCGAACCTCCTGATGAACGTCCTCTACCAACCTCCTGAGCCAAACGGCTTCCTGAGCTGCCAAGGCCGAAGCCTTGTACTCCGCTTCCGTGGTAGATACAGACACCGAGTCTTGCTTCTTGCTGCACCAAGAGATAGCTGTGGGGCCCGTCATAAAGACATAACCAGACGTTGATCTCCGATCATCCACGTCTCCCCCATAATCAGCATCCATATATCCATGCAACTCCAAGCTTGACCCTCTCCTATATAGGAGACCCAAATCAGAGGTCGTCTTCACATACTTCAATATACCTTTCGCCGCTAGAAGATGAGGCTTCCGTGGCTCCGCCATGTACCGACTCACCTTGCCAACTGCATAAGCAATATCTGGCCTTGTGATCGTCAAGTAGATCAAGCTCCCAACCAGAGCTCGGAACACCAACGGATCAGATAGAACTCTTCCCTCATCCTTCCGAAGTTTATGATGTTGCTCCAGAGGTATAGAGCTGCTCTTCCCTTCCTCCAAGCCAAATCGTTGAACGATCCGCTCCGCATAGCCAGCCTGAGAAATGAGCACTCTGCTCTCCCGCCTCTGCACCTCGAGTCCAAGGAAATGGTGAAGCTCCCCCAGATCCTTCATCTTGAACCTGATAGCAAGCTCAACTCTCAGCCTTGCTACCGCCTCCTTCGAATTCCCGGTGACAATCATGTCATCCACATACAGCAGCACAATCACCCGAAGCACCCCCTCCTTCTTGATGAACAAGCTAGAGTCAGAGTCTGAAGCAACGAATCCGCAGAATAAGAGATACTCTGCAATCTTCCCGTACCATGCCCAAGGCGCTTGCTTCAACCCATACAAGGCCTTCTTCAACTTACAAACGTAGTCCGGATACTCCTTCGAGATGAAGCCTTGTGGTTGGAGCATGAAGATATCCTTGTCAATTTTGCCGTATAAGAAAGCATTCTTCACGTCGAGTTGCCAAATCTCCCAACCACTCGAAGCCGCCAAGGCAATAACAAATCGAACCGAAGTCATCTTTGCCACTGGACTAAACGTCTCATCATAATCTTCTCCGTATTGCTGTGAGAACCCACGAGCTACAAGGCGAGCCTTGTAACGCTCGATACTACCGTCAGCTTTCTTCTTCAGCTTGAAGACCCACTTGCAAGTGACAGGAGTGGTGCCCTTGGGCTTGGGCACAAGAGACCAGGTCTCATTCTTCTCGAGAGTTGCCATCTCTTCTTGCATAGCAATGTCCCATTCCTTCACGCCTCTGGCTTTCTCAAAGCTCGACGGCTCCCTTTCATCAAAGGGACCAGCAAAGAAACATGAAACAAAGTTCACCATGTTTCCTCCTGTGTATCGATCTGGTGGTTGAATAGTCCTCTTCGACCTCCTAAGAGGTTGCTCCTGACTAACCACCTCCTTAGCCGCTTCTTCTGTGCAAGCTTCTCTTCCAGATGAACTAGGAGCATTGCTCCCCCTGCTTCCAGAACCTGAAGCCTCCATCTCAGAGCTTGACACAACTGGAGCTCCTGGTGAAACAGGCAACTCCACTTGAAGACTTCCCGCAGCTTTTCCTCCTTCATCAACCCTGCTCTCTGGTAGCTCAACTCCTGAACTTCCCTTGTAAGAAGTCACTTCATTGAACACCACATCCCGAGAAACAATTGACCTCCGTGTCTCAGGATCCATGCATCTCCATCCCTTCTTCCGCTCATCATACCCAACAAAGACTAGCTTCCTTGCTTTCGCATCTAGCTTTGTCCGAAGAGCATCAGGAATGTGCACATAGCAGGTTGATCCAAACACCCGAAGGTGTGTAACGCTCGGTTTCTCCTTGAACATTAATTCGTGAGGGGTCTTCATGCTGATAGGACTCAGAGGCAATCTGTTGATGACATAAGCTGCACAAGACATTCCCTCCGCCCAGAAGGACTTTGGGATACTCTTGGCATGAAGCCAGCATTTGCAGGTTTCCGTCAGATGACGGATCTTCCTTTCCGCAACGCCATTCTGCTGTGGAGTATGGGCACAAGTGAGCTCTCTCCTGATGCCATGCTTCCTGCAAAAACTTGAGAACTCACCAGAGGTGAACTCCCCACCATTGTCAGTTCTAAGTTTTTTAACCCGCAGGCCAAGCCGGCCTTCAACCAGCTCCTTGAACTCCACAAATTTTGCAAAGGCTTCTGACTTCTCTTTCAAGAAATACACCCAGACATATCTGGTGTAATCGTCAATCAACACCAACATGTATCTGTTGCCTCCAAGGCTTGGGGTGGCAGTTGGTCCCATCAAATCACCGTGGATGCACTCCAACGACACTTTGCACCTTGTTTGCGATTTGTTAAATGGAAGTCGATGAGACTTACCAAACTGACATCCTTCGCAGACATGATCGTCTCCATAGGAGGACAAGCTAGGCAAGCCATTGACAAGGCCCCTTACCGCTATAGCCTTCAATTTGTCCATACCTACATGTCCCAACCTTTCATGCCAGATGGCAGCGCCATCATTGGTCCTCATCTTATCAACATAGGTACTTGTCGATAAAACGAACAAGTCCTTCACACGCTTGCCGATATGAATAACATCTCCCTTAATCTCTGGTTGAGTTTTAAGAAACTTCACTTCTGTTGGGCCAAACAGAACGTGATAACCGGCATCGACCGCATTGGTCACAGAGAAGAGATTTTTCTTCATACCAGGCACGTGATAAACACTCCTTAACGTGAGTGGACCCTTATCACTGCTCAGAGAGACGACTCCTTCGTGCTCTACTGGATGAATTGAATTATCATCCGTAATGATAGCATTGTTACCTGAGTAAGGCGCCAAAGAGGAGAACTTTGATCCATCCCCGGTGAGATGATGCCCACACCCTGAATCAACAATCTAGTCCTCATCATAGTTGATGGAAGCCAAGGCCTTAACGGGCATCGCCGTTATATTAGACGCAAAAGCTCCTTCCCATCCAACTTCACCAGACTTTGGCATCTCCTTCTCAACTGCATGTCCCGGCTGAAGATTCACCCGACAATCTTTCTTGAAGTGCCCGGTCTTATTGCATCTAAAACACCTCGGTCCCTCTCCTTTCTTCTTCCCATCAGACTTAGGAGCATAGCCCCTATCTTGCTGACCTGAAGTGGAGGGTCCATCATGACCCGACTTCTTCTTCTTCCCAGAGAACATCACATCACTTTCTCCCCCGGAGATAGAAACCCCCGCCATCTGTCTTGCTAAACTTTCTTGCGAAGCAAGAAAGTTCTCTAGCTCTAACAACGACGGTTGATTTGCCCAACCCTGAACTGAAGTCACAAAGGCAAGATACTCCTTCCGCAACCCGCAAATGATATGCCTCTTCAGTTTTGCCTCAGAGATAGGCTCATCAGGGTCCAATGCAGAAATCTCTGCCGTGAGGTTCTTCATTTTGAGGAAAAAGGTAGAAATAGAAAGATCACCTTGAGAGGCCTTTGCCAACTCATTTTCAAGATACTGTAGCCTTGCTACATTCTTCTTATTGAACAATCCATCCAAGGATGTCCAAATCTCAGCAGCAGATTTACATCCTATGATGTGATCAAACAGCTCCGGTGAGATAGCCCTCTTGAGAGTGAACTCAGCCTTAGCATTCGTCCTCCTCCAAAGTCTCACCTCTGCTATATTATCTCCTGCTAGAAGCACCTCTTGTGTGTCTTCTCCGCCAACTACCTCCCATAGATCCTCGCCAAGCAAGTAACTCTCCATACACGACTTCCACTTTTTAAAGTTAGTCGATGTGAGGAGTTCAATACCAAGACCTCTTGCGTATCCACCTTCCATGGCAATCTATGTGGTCTCTTCTTCACAAAGACGATGGCAACTCTAGTTGATCACTGCTTATCCACTCCAGAAACCTGCCTCTGATACTGTAACATCCCCCAGACAGCTAGACCCCCCAGGTGGATCTGTCTTGACAAGGTCATGATAAGGCCTTGGTAGTGTGGAAATCCCTTTAACTTAGGCAAGATTAGGGTTGAAAGTGCCTTGGACTGCAAATAGCAATTTCCAATTACCAAGCTTAGGGTTGGGCTTTAGGGCCTCAACTTGACCATTTGACCCCACCATAGTATCCCTAACCCATTAGGGGTCCCCTTAGGGCACCAGGGGCCCATTGGGGTCAACCAAAGAGGCCAAATTGACCAAAGTCAACCCTAACCCTAAATTGGTCAAAGTAGCCTAATTAGAGTCAACTGACCTCCTCCATGCCAAATTGACCACTCCTCTAGGTCTAAAATATCATAAGAAACCTAGTAGACCTAAAAGCCCCATCATGGGACCCCCAGTGGTGCAAATTGACCAAAATGCCCTTTTAGGTCAAAATGGCAATTCTTCACTAAGTGCCCTAATTGACCATCACCATGCTAAATTGACCCTACCCTTAGGGTTACCATGTCATAGGGAACCCAGTGGACCAAAAAGCCCCATGACTGGGTCAACCCTAGGGCCCAATTTGACCAAAGTCACCTTAGCCTGTTTTGGTCAAATCAGCTTAAATTGGGTCAACTAAGGCTCATGTGACCAAATTGACCCCACCAGTAGTTTCTAAACCTAATTTGGAATTCAATGGACCCAAAAGCCCCATCCTAGGGTCACCCAATTGGTCAATTTGACCAAAAGTCAAATTTGCCCAAATTAGGTCAAATCTCTTGAACCTAGCCCAATCCCTTTGGGCTAAGCCCAAATTGACCACTTGACCAGCCTAGTAGACTGATAATTAACCTAGGAGAGAGAGGAAAATCGGCCATGGTGAGTAGGAGAGAGAAAAACCCAATTTTTAATGGAGAGAGAATGTGGTATTCATGGTCATTAAGGTGTTAAACCCCTTGGAATCCCCATTGGTGCCTCCCTTCATCTCCCCTGATGAATGTGGAGGGAATTCCAGGAGTTTTCTGGAGGAATTGAAGGCAGGGGGGATGCATTAGGGTGGCCGGCCATGGGGGAGAGGAGGGGTCACATGGTGACCTCTTAATGGAGCCCTCCTCCCTTTAAATTGAGGCCTCCATTAGCTTTAGAAGGGTTCAAGGAGTTGAAACCCCCCCTTCCCCGAGAGAGATGTGTCATCTGTGCAATGAGTTGGGAGGTGCCGATTTTTCCAAGGAGGAGCAATGGTGGTCGACGGCCGGAGCACCTAAACCCCCCAATGCAGGTCTGGTTCTCTTCCCCTCTCTTCAGTGGATAGATCCCCTCAATCGGCGGCAAGGTTCGAGCCCTAATGGCTCTGGATCGGGCATGCCAAGAAATTCGAAATCGAGCTTTTATTTCCGACCTAAATGCCCTGTTCCGGCCACTTCCGGCCGACCAACCACCGCTATTCGCCGGCCACCACCTCAATGAAGGTGGTGGTGGCATTGGCCGGCCGGGGCGGCGCCTAGGTGGCCGGGAAAACAAGGATCAAGGTGGCCCAGGCGCGGGCGATCCTGGCCGTTGGCCAGAGGAAGAAGACGACCACGCGCGGTTAGATCTGCTTTAAGATTCGTGCGCCCCTTAGCTTTATATTCTATTTTCTGTGATTAAACTGCAACACCTAATTAATTCTGCTAAAAATATTTAGGGACCTCTAGGGAAAAATTGTCCAACATCAAAGTTGGAGCCCTTGAGGTCTAGTTTAATCCAAAATTGAGTTCACTCGATTTAGAGCCCTGGTTAGGGCACAACACTCATTGTGGTGAGGTCTGTCCATAAGGCTAATCAGAGCTTGTTTTTGATGGCCACACCAATCTGGAACTCCAAATGACTTGAAATTTGGAGTGTAGGCTACTCTTATATACATCTAACACATGTCCAAAAATCAGATTGATTGGAGAACTTTTTCCCATAGTTTTTGGAAAAGTTCAATAATCCTTGTGGGACCTAATTAGGTGCCCTAAACACATCAAAACCCTTCCAAATTTGGATGGGAGGTCCTAGAGAGTAAGTAGGGTCACTGGTTAAAATTTAATAATTTATGGAGTTGTTTTGGTGGGGTAATTCACCAATACAACCTTAGGCCCCCTAGGTTTAGGCAAAACTTTGGGTGAGTGCCCCCACTCTTCCACAAAGCCAATTGGCTTCATATTTGGGGTGCACATCACCCTCCCCCATGCCAACCTTTAGTCCAAATTTGGTGGCCATTGGAGGAGGATTGCCCTAGTAAATCAAAAAGGGGCTAAATGCTATTTGCACCCCAAATAGGTACCCAATAGAACCCCACTCCTCACCAAATGTTGGTAGGATCTTGGGTGGTCATACACTGACCCTTGGCCAGTGTAGTGAGTAGGTTGGGCTTGGGCAAGGTAGGGAGTTCCTTGGGCATAGTTTGCTTAAGGGTTATGTTTAGGGCAAAGGTGAACTTAAGTTAGTTTTGGAGTGTGGAGGGGTTTCCTCCCACTGATAGAAGGGGTGACCTTGGTCACTGACTTGGGATGTATGGGACACCCAAGGAGCAATTTTGGAGGAATTAGGGCTTAGTGTGCCCTCAAACCCTAATGGTTAGCCTTAGGGTGCCCTTTAGAACTTGTGAAGGACTTAGGAGTGTTTGTCCTTGGAGAGGTGTGTAATGGACCCCTCTGGACTCTATGAGTCCTATAATATCCTCACAAGAAGTTTGGGTGGATTTGGAGAAGTTTTGGCCCTAACCCTATGTTAAACCCTAAAGGGGTGCAATTAGATGCTAATGAAGGAAGAGGGGTCAAACCTTAATGGTTTGACTTGAAATTTTGGGGAGATGGTCTTGGTGACCAGAGAATGCTAATGTGAGAAACTGGATGGATTTGGAGTTGCCAATCCTAGGTAATAAACCCTTGGGTAGATTTGTAAATAATTAGGGTTTTGGGTTTTAGGAAGAAATAATACTTAATGATTAACCATCTTCTGTCACCAACTTAGTTTTGATGTTATTAATCCCTGGAGATTTTGTTAGAGCCATTGGAAGAATTTTGGAGGTCCAAATTGTAATTATTCATATTGTTGACAATTTTTGGGATGACTAATTTTAGGGTGTTAGTTTTCTGTAATTAAATGAAACTTTGCTGGATGACCTTTCATACCGATATGTACCCACAGTATTTTTCGCATAATTTATGGGTTGATATTTTTGGTACCTCTAGTTCAATTTGGCATTAATTACAAATATATCCTTTGTGGCAATTACAGATGTAACCTTTATGGAATGTGGTCAAACTTTGTAGGGATGAATATTTTAGTGTGAAACACCTCTGTATAAATTTGCATAAGGTTTAGAGTTCATATGAGGGTACCTCCTTTGTAATTTATTGGAAATAAATGGGTTTTGGAATTTTCAAATATAGTAAATCTTGCTGGAATCTCCTACAAATTCATATCTACTGATTAATAGGTACCCTTGATTTATGTAAAAAGTTGGGTAGGCAGTGGAAGTCAGAAAAGTGCACTTGTAGTTCAAACCTTAGGAAGTCGTATTTTGGAAAAATGGTTTTAAATATTAATATTATTGGGAAAATTATGGAACTCTGCAATGGATCTTAAATCAGTAACATGGACCCCCAGTAAAAATATTGGATCATAGTGTTGATTATTTAATGTACCTCCCTTCATGAGCATCAAAACATTAAGGATGGTCTGCGTTTAGCAAATTGGCAGTTTTTGGAGTTATAGGCCAAATTGGGGTATATTGATTGGAGATGCGGGAGTTTAATGGTGATTATATGACTATGTAAGGATACCCGGAGTTAATTAGGGTTTGAAGAGTCCTAGGGTGGTGGGGTGCCACCCTTGGGGTAGGTCGTCCTGAGATTGACGAAAGATCGTCTTTTGCCTTAGATCTTAAAGCACTTAGTTTTAGATCAGGTAAAGTATTAAAGGGGTTTCCTTATGGGTAGTAACTAGTAACATTAAGTGTCTTGGGAATGGGAACTTTGGGGTGTCATCCCATAGTGGTTCCTAGTACCGTAGCGAGCCCCTCACAGGGTAACCCTCGGGAAGTCCAAGACTAACCCTAACTCATAGGAGTAAGACATTGTACAAGATTAACTAATAACACACTCATCCACACCCTGTGGTTTCAGGAGTTTAGTTGGTTTGGTTGTACGAGCGGTGGGCTCGGTGGTTGTAGCAGCAGACTAGTTAGTCTGGTGAGCTTGTGGCTCAGTAGTGTTTGATGGCGGGCAGGTTAGCCCGGGGAGCTTATGGCTCGGAAGGTTTCTGATGGCGGGCAGGTTAGCCCGGGGAGCTTATGGCTCGGAAGGTTATTGATGGCGGGCAGGTTAGCCCGGAGAGCTTATGGCTCAGAGATAGGAAGTAGAACATGTTGCTTGTGCATTGAAGGTGGTGGGTCTTCGGTATTGGACGGTCGTTCACACCGACGTCAATACGTTGACTCGGCGAGTGTGGTATTTACACTTAGCCTTGAAAGTCTGGCGGTCCAGTCAGCAAGAGTACGCAGACGCTCCGCGGGTTTAGTGGAGGCGTATAATAGGTCTAGGTTAGGAAGTGTGAATACCAACCTAGAGGTGGGCGAGACACAACCCACCGCTTCCGTTTGCCACTACGGGAGTATCCTGGGAGTCTAGCTCGCTCCAAAAAGGGGGAACTAAAGGTCTATGCGCATAGAGTCGTAGTGGGTGAGTTGCACTTGTATGAACATAGCATAACAGCATACTTTGCATGACATAGCATAAACATTGCATTCAACCTACCCCTAACGTATAAGTTGGTTATGGGACTTTTTATACGGTAGGCCCTGCTAAACGACCCCTTGGTCTATAGGTTTGTATGGGCATTCCTATAAATCAATGGTTACTTTTTGCTACTACACTTACTGCTCTTTATATACTTTTTACCATGCTCTTAATTACTGTTTCAATTATATGAATACACATGTGTAGTGTAGAAACGTTCCATGTACCATCGTCACCTGCTCTTTGTTATACCCCTTGCTGTCCTCCGCTTCATCCTCCCGCACGGTGCCTAGGAGCCATTGGGGGTGGGGTGGGGAACATAAGGCTTAGTCTTTTTGACTAACGGTCGGTGGACCATATCATTTTAGGGGTTCGAGGAGACGCAGCAACACCAGAGGCCGGAGCAGACGGAGGCGGGCCAGTCTAGTACAGGAGCACATGATTCAGGATCTGTGAGTGATTAGTAGTTAGCTTCCGCGAGTGATCTTATAGTGAGGATATGATGTACAGGGCATGAGCCCTCTTTATTATTGTACCCCTTGTTATCTTTTATTCAGTTATTATCTGTGGACATTTACCTTTATGGTTTATAATTCATGTGATTCTGTGGACTTGTCTTCTCTTTAATGTACTTTTCTTCGTGATCGATTTGGCCGGCAGGATCGGCGTTTTCTAGTGGCGACCTTCCCGAGTGAAGGTGTCACCGCAAACAGCGGTTCTGGGCCTAAGACCCGGTGGTTTTTGCAAAAAAAAAAAAAGGGGTCTTACAGATACCATGTTAAAAATTTTGATTGGACCGATTAGGAGTAAGCAGGAGTTGTATCAACAAGAGTTATAGCCAAACAACCACAATGCCAAACAGCAACACAAGAAATCTTTATTGAAACAGAACTGCTTTACAATGCGAGGTATACATGGCGAGACATGATTCATCAGAATCACGGAGACGAGAAGAACAAAACACACCAAAAGAGCAAAGCTGGCGGCTAGACAAGCTCAGACCGCACAAGCCGCACCACTCCAGAACTCGCTCGGCTTGCCCTGAGATCGCACGAACAGAAACCGCACAGACTGCCAACACTGCAAGACCGCATCTCAGACCGCACGAACTGAAGCTTATTGGAACAAAGAACTGAACCTGTTGCCAGACCGCAACTCAGACCGCCTAACCGCTGAAGGTCGCCTGATCCCTGAGTCCGCTGCGAACATCACAAGAACACAATAACCCAGTTCGCTGACAGACCACAGACGAATTGTTTATTCGAGCCACCGGAAATCACCAAGGAAGGAGACCGCACTCTGCTGACCGCAATCCTGCGAACACAACAAAGGTTAACTCGCATCCAAGTCGCGCGAACTCAAACTTGAGACCGCAAGAACAATCCGGGCTCTAGTTCTTACAGTTTTTGTTGTGAATGACAGGCCATGCACCCCTATTTATAGGCGGGTGGACGGATGTCGTCACCGCACAAACCGGGATACAGTCACCACCCATCAGATCGCGAACGGTCTCAAAAGACAGACCGCATGAACAGACCTCTTGGACGATCACCCGACCAAGACGCAGATCAGCAGACAAGATCGCGCACAGGCCGCGTGGACACGAGACCGCGCACAAGCCGTGAGGTCACAACAACGCTCCTTCCTTAGAACACCAGGAGCAAGCTAGAACCATCTGGCCGACTTCAACCAAGTCGCCAGATCGCCAAGATAGACCGCCCGGGTAGACGGCCATATAGAAACAACCCGCCCGGTCTTCCAATAAGGGGGCCAAGCAAACCAGTAGATCTACTCAGGAATAACCCGCATCTACCAAGAACAGACCGCCCATAATAAGACCGGAAACAACCCGCAACAGGTCGCCAACGACCAAACCCAAGAAGCTGGCTTGCCGATCTCACCAGATCGCCAGAACCAAACCGCCAGAGCACCAGCGCAGACCGCGCGGTCTCTGCGGTCTCCAGCCTTCAGACCGGCCGGACTCCCTTCCACTTCACTTCAATAATTTCAACAGGTCACGGCCGTGCCATGGTGTCACGCCCTAGGTCACGCCCGTGACCCGCGGCGTGTACTGAGGATTTTTGCAGAAATGCTCCAGAATTTCCCCTGAACACGGCTGTGGGCTTGAAATTGCTGTTAGTAGCCCCAAAGTCCCTGAAAACACAAAACAAAGCAAATTAGATATATATTAAATTAAAATTATATAAAAACTAATTAATTACTACTAAAATATTATATAAAAATAACTATAAATAATGTACTATCATGGGCACTCAGGAGCAATGTGCCCTAGCTTATTACAGGTGAAGCAGATAATCTCCTTCTTTGGAGTTTTATCATACCTGGGCTTTGAGTCTCTTTCTTTTCTCCTGGAGTCTTCAGTCTTAACCCACTTCTTGAATCTCCTAGCTAGGAGATTGAACATCTCATCTTCTAGAGTAGAAGACTCCCCTTTAGAGACTTTCAGGGCAAGGCTTCTTTGGATGGGAGTTGGGGTCTTCTCCTATTGTTATGATTCTGCCCTGTTCTTTAGGAGCATCTCATATGATTTAAGTTTTCCTAGCAAAGCTTCAGTGGAGATTTCTCTATGGCATCTGGATTATCTGATTGCCCAGATTCTGGAATCCCATGAGCAAGGGAAGCACATGAGGATCTTATCATTAATTTCAGTCAAGGATATCTCCTTGTCTAAGCCTCTGAGCTCATTAATGATCAGACTGAATCAGTCATACATATTGACAATAGATTCTTCAGCTTTCTTTTGAAAGTTCTCATACTGGGATATGAGAAGAGACTTTCTGTCCTTTCTTTCATCAGAACTTCCTTCCACCATGTTGGTGAGTGAGTCCCAGATTTCCTTTGCTGATTGGCACTCATCAACTTTCTGGAAAATGTCATCTGACATTGTTGACACCAGAATGTTAATGGCTTTGGCATCACATGCCTTAACCTTCTTCTCAGCCTCTGTCCATTCTTTTCTTGGAAGAGCCTCTGTTGTTGATGATTCTCCTTCCTTACGTCTGACTGGAGCTGGAGGACCTGTGAGAAGAACATCATAGATATCTTCATCAATGGAGTTCATGTAAAGTCTGATTCTAGCCTTCCAGAGCGTGAACTTATTTAAGTTACACACTGGAGGTCTTGTTGAAGCATAATCCTTAGAACTCATTTTCTTTATGCAATAATTTTTTTTAAAAGAAAATAAGAGTAGGAGATCTTTTTGATCAAGGTGTTAGCCTTTAATTGATCAACCTAGCTCTGATACCAATTGAAAGTGCACAGTGTGCCTCTGAGAATCCTCTAGAGGGGGGGGGGGGGGGGGTGAATAGAGATTTAAAATTTTCTATCCTAACTGTGTTTAACAATAAACTGTTCTAAAGAATTATGCTTAACAATCCAGGCAGAATAAAGATTGCAGGAAATAAAATGCAGAATAAGAGAATGGGATAGCACAGAAATTCACAGCACAGACACAATGAATTTTATAGAGGTTCCCCAAACCCTGGGTACTCTTCTCTTCTACCACCTGGTAGGAATGCACCAACAGTGCCTGAGTCTTTTGATAAGGAGACTCTTAGAACCACTGAGTCTTTTGGTAAGGAGACTCTTAGAACCACTGATCTTTTGATAAGGAGATCATGAACCACCAGATCTTTTGGTAAGGAGATCTTGAACCACTGAATCCTTTGAATAGAGATTAATAAAACTCTTTTACAGAAAATAGAAAGAAAGAGAAGGAGGAAGGTTAAAGGAATTCTGTTCTCAGAATTCTTGTGTATGCTGAATGAAGACCAGCCTATGAGTTGTTCCAAGGAATCTACTCTTGATTAGCCCCTGCTTTTGATGGTGATGATTTGCAGGAGCTTTACATTGTCAGATCATTTCTTTTTCTTTTTCTTGAGATCTAGCTGCCAAAAGATAGTGATGAAGAGCAGCTGTTCAGATTTTTGTTCTATCAGATGAAGAACACCAGATCCTTCTTTCTCTTTCACAGCTCTGTATTAGGGTTCCTGAGAGAGAGAGAGAGAGAGAGAGAGAGAGAGAGAGAGAGAGAGAAGAAGAAGAAGACAGGAAACCCTAAATTTGAAAAGAGTCGGCTGATTGTGATTAATACTCTGTTCTTCTCTTCCTTCTCTATCCTTATATACCCTGTCTATATTTTGAATTTCTTTCCTTGTTAGGTAAGACCTGAAAAGGTATCTTTGATGGACATTCTCTTTCATTCCTTTATTACTTCTCGACCCATCCACCCTGAAGGTGTATATTTCCAAGAAAGCCTTTTTCTTCTTCTTTAATGCTTATTTCTTCTTCTGGTAATAATTAGGCCGTTGGAGAACGGTCTTGAAAGATGTGGGCCATGATAGAAGCATCAGAATGACAGCTGCAAAAGTTCAACTTTGCAGACCATATTCGACGTAACGTCAAATTAACTTCCTTCCTTATCGACGCTACTTCGAGTTCATCTAGGTGCTGCTTCGATTTCATCTGTGCTCTGACTAAACTCCGTTAGTCGACGTTGCGTAGATATCTCATCGACGCATTCGTCGAGTTGAACACCATTGCTCTGACTTTCATAAACTGCGTCGAGATGAAGTCGACGTTGCGTCGACTTTAGATGACTTCGACAGATCTCCCCTTCTACATCGAGTTGAAGTAAAAGCTGCGCCGACTTCTAAAGTTCCTTCGACAAGTCCCTGGTCTCTATGTCGATATCTAGTCGACGTAACGTCGACTTGAGTTACTTTGACAGAAGGGTTCAACCACTTGGACTTCTAGTCAGAGTAGCGTCGATATGGACTCGATGTTACGCCGAATTCAATTCGACGCAAATGTTAACTTTGTCCATTTTTGCTTCCCTTGGTCTAGTGTTGACACTCTAGGTTGAGTGTGACATCCTAGGACATCTAATGACCAGATTACCCTTACTATACATTGGGTAATTTACTCCTAGAGAATAAAATCACTTTTAGTTAATTTGTTAAGTTAAATCAAGGGGTTTTCCCAACATCGATATTCCATTCTCGACGATATAGCCCTCTCGACGATATTTCCAATTAAGCCACAGTTACTGCCAATGGTAGTGTTATCAAGCCGCGTTAGTAGCAGAGCATCGTTGTGATAGAGAATCGTCATCTTTCTTTTTTGTACTCATGGAGGCCTGAGAGACGAAGTTCCTGCACACTATAAATACATGACAAGTATGATCAAATACAATGAGATTTATTATTTTCAAACTAAGAGATGTGAAAAGCATGTTCCAACAAACTCCCCCTTTTGATATGTAACATCTCATTCCCTTCTAGACCCCTTAGGGTAATGTAGGCCATGGTACCATGGCTAGGGCAGGGTGAAAGGTCTAGAACCCAATAGACATGGTAAACCCACCTTGTGGACCCAAGTCAAACTAGATCAACATAGCCTAGTTCACCACAATTGAATCCCTAATGACCCAATTGAACTCACCTCACCCTAATGATTACAAAGATAAGTTATTAGAGTCATGACCAACATCATTGGGGCACCTAATTCCATAGATTTGACCAAAGTCGACTCTAGGTCAACATAACCCAAATTGACTTAAGTTGGCTAAATTAACCTCCCAATGACCCCAGTATAACCCAACTCAATTAGGATGGTGACATAAGACCCATGACCACCATATGGGGGCAGCCACCTCATCAGTTGACTAAGTCAACACCAATGTCAACCATGGTCAAAATTGACCTAATTAGAGAAATTAAGTGCGTTATCCCAATTCTCAATGGGCCAAGAGCTCCACCCATTGCCCATCATGCAACCCAACTCATAAATTATCACCCTTAACCCTGAAAATGGTGACATGGCCACATGCATGAAGGTAAAAGAGGAAAATCCATGATCACCATATGGGACAAAGAGGACAAGAGGGAATGGAGGCCACTTGGCCATCCATTCCTTCTCCCAACCTCATCCCTTAACACCTCACAACTAGCCAACCAAAATTGGAGGAGAATGGGTACCAAATGGCAGCTAGGAGGGGCTTCCTAAGCATGGCCGACCACCTCCATCATGGCTTTCCATATACAGCCACCCTCAACCCCTTTTGAGCATGCTATCATCTTCCCCATCTACTAAGGAGTCGAGCAAGCCCTTTGGTCGAAGACTTGGAGCTCAGGAGCTCAGTTTGGATCAAGGTCGTCAGAATCCGCCACCACCAGGCCTCCCCGACGAATCACCAGGGCTCGAGCACGATCTTAGGTGCATTTTCGCTCTTCTCCCTTAGTCCTAGCTTCCTATCACATTTCCAAGATGATTCAAACTCAATTGAGCTTGAATCGAGCTCACCAAATCGGCCGAAAATATGATTTTTGGCCACATTGGAATTCTGTTTTCCGGCCACCTTAGGTCACCTGACCCCCCCCCCCCCCCCCCCCCCCTCACCTCGACGAAGGTGGTGGTGGTTGGCCGGGAAGATGCCCGGGTGGCCGGGAAATCCCCTTCAAAGAAGCTCCCGGATGAGAGGATTGTGGCCATTACTGGAGGTTGAAGATGACGGAGGAGCATTGGATCTGCTCCAAGATTCGTGCAGATCATGCTATACGCAGCCCTGGCCTTATAATTAGAAAAGTTTACTTTGTCAAACTCAAACCAACCACTTCAAGCCCGATTTTGAGCTAGTTCTGGCTAGATCCAGACCAGGCTTCAACATAAATGCTGTAGCCCTTGGTGAGGGCATCCCGAATTGCACTTGATCTCCCTCTGAGGTGATATGTACCTCCCACAATCCTGATTCAAAGATTGGGTGTTGTGAAGACTATGAAAATGCTTTAATTGTTATATCTCTCAATTTGTTGCTTGCATGTCTATGAAATTTGGACCCAATGTGTGTCATGATGTTATGCACCATATCTGTGAATTTTACAATTTTTGGGAATAATGTTTCTAAAGTTTTTGTTGAAAACTTAAAGGTGTGACACAAATGATATAAATGAAATTTTTATATCTTAGATGATGTCAAAAATACCAAATTTGTGGTGACATGTTCTTTATATCACTTTACATCTATGTTATAAATTTTAAGTCATTTGGAGCTCTGTATGTAGGTTTATCCCACATGCATGTAAAGGTGATGAATGGGTAGTTGGTGTGCATATAGCATATGTATGCATTTTGTGAATTTTTCACAAATGGCTTGATTAATGTTAGTGATATTTGGACCATGCACACATTATGATGAAAGGGATCATCATTGGAAAAATTAGGATTTTTGGTGATCCTAGGTGTTTAATTAATTGTAATTATGTCGCATAATTAAATTAATGAAATGAAAGTGACCAAATGACCTAGGAAAATCCTAATTTTCTGTCACATGATGACTTATGTCCTATTACATCTCTGGTAATTTTATTAGACTTTTTGAAAGCCATTCACCTTGAAACAAATCAAATTTCCATTTGTCACACCCTTGTATTATTAAAATACTTGTGGTAATGTGACTTGGAAAATCCCCAAACTTTGGTGGAACCTTAATTGAGTCAAAATACAACTCTGGAAATAAATTGGGAATTTTAGAATAATTACACATATAATTTGACAATATTTAAGTCATATCACACTATGGTATTATTGAAGTAATTAGGACTTGAATGTTCTGAAAAATCCCAAATCTATGGGAAACCTTCCTTATAATAAGTTACACTTATGGTAGAAATTTTAGGTCAATTGGTTAAATGAAATTTGATGTACACACTATATTTCACATGTGTGGTGCTAATAAGAATTTTTGATTATTAGAATATCACTTTTAATATTCATCAAACATTAACCAAACATTACTGACAGTATATTCAATTCATCTTAGACTTATGGTAGAAATTTTAGGTCAATTAGTTAAATGGAATTTGATGTACACACAATATTTCACATGTGAGGTGCTAATATGAATTTTTGATTATTAGAATATCTCTTTTAATATTCATCAAAAATTAACCAAACTTTTCTGGCAGTATATTCAATTCATCTTAGACCTATGGTAGAAATTTTAGGTCAATTGGTTAAATGAAATCTGATGTACAAACAATATTTCACATGTGGGGTGCTAATAGGAATTTTTGACTATTAGAATATCTCTTTTAATACTTATCAAAAATTAACCAAACTTTGTTGGCAGTATATTCAATTCATCTTAGACTTATGGTAGAAATTTTAGGTCAATCAGTTAAATGGAATTTGATGTACACACTATATTTCACATGTGGGGTGCTAATAGGAATTTTTGATTATTAGAATATCTCGTTTAATATTCATAAAAAATTAACCAAACTTTGCTGCCAGTATGTTCAATTCATCTTAGACCTATGGTAGAAATTTGAGGTCAATTGGTTTAATGGACTTTGATGTACACACTATATTTCATATGTGGGGTGCTAATAAGAATTTTTGATTATTGGAATATCTCTCTTAAAACTCATCAAAAATTAACCAAACCTTGCTGAAAGTATATTCAATTCATCTTAGACCTATGGTAGAAATTTTAGGTCAATTGGTTAAATTGAATTTGATGTGCACACTTATAATTCACATGTGGGGTGCTAATAGTAAATTCTGATTGTTGGGATAACTCTTCTAATACTCATCAAAAGTTAACCAAATCTTACCAGCAGTACTCATGACTTACATTAGACCTATGGTAGAAATTTTAGGTCAATCGGTTATATAGAAATTGAAGTACACCCTTGTGATCCACACATGATGTGCTAATAATAAATTTTGATTGTTGGAATAACTCTTTTAATACTCATCAAAAGTTAACCAAATCTTGCTGGAAGTACTCTTGACTTACATTAGACCTATGGTAGAAATTTTAGGCCAATTGGTTATATAGAAATTAATGTACACCCTTGTGATCCACTTACGGCGTGCTACTAATAAAATTTGATTGTTGGAATAACTCCTTTTAATACTTATCAAAAGTTAACCAAATCTTGCTGGAAGTATACTTGACTTACCTTAGGCATATGGTAGAATTTTAGGTCAATTGGTTATAGAGAAATTAATGTACACCCTTGTGATCCACTTGTGGTGTGATAATAGTAAAATTTGTTTGTTGGAATAACTCTTTTAATACTTATCAAAAGTTAACCAAATCTTGCTGGCAATTTACTTGACTTACCTTAGACCTATGGTAGAAGTTTGAGCCAAGTGGGGTAGACTAAAGCGTTTGACTTCATATGGAACCTCAAATGAGGGTGCGGTTAGTAATTCCTTGCTTAAGAACCTTTATCTCAATACAACCTCGCAACGACACCTTTCCTTTTGATTATACTATTAGGAAATGTTGGGAACCCATAATATTAATTGTCTTGAGAAAGGGAGGGTTGAGATGTCATCCCATTGCACCTCCTAGTACCGCTGCGAGCCCTTCATCGGGTAGACCTCGAGAAGTCCAAGATTCAATGTAAACCATTAAGTCTACATACGATGAATATATTAAGCAAAAAATATACACTCATAATACCATAAGTAATCCTTAGGATCATGATTAAATTACTATGATTGTACTTCCCCCAGATAGGACTTGAACCCTAGGTTATAGGGTGTTGTTACTCAGAGCTTATACATTCATCTTATATATCCTGGTGGATGAGTGTAGAGAGGACTCGGTTGATATTCCCTGGGAGCTGTTAGCTCAGTGTTTCATATGAGGTGGGGATGTCTACTTGTGCATGTGCATATAGATCCTATGATGGGATTACTTGTGGTGGGTCTACGATACATGTCCAGTTGTCACGCCGATGGAAGCATGTAGACTTGGCTAGAGGGGTGGAGGTCTAGTGGGCCAGCTCAGCTGGTGTCCTGGAGACGCTTTCCCAATGACTCTTCCCTAAGCCTTGGAGGTCTAGTTTGGTTCATTCCAGCAAGAGTATGCAGAGGCTCCGCAATGCTCACGCGTTGAGGCGTACGTAAGGCCTAGGTCTGGTAGTGTGTTATACCCACCTAGTAGTGGAGACGCCCACTTCACTGTCTCTATTTGACCACGATGGGAGATGCCTGAGAGGTTAGCTACCCTCTAAAAGTGGGAACTAAAAGTATATGTCGACATAGAGTTTGTGTGTGTGGGTAACTACATATGGAGTCATCATATTATAGCATAGCGTGACATGTGCATCATGACCTTCACCAAGATCCTCATCATATAAATTAGTATGAGCTCTTTTATATGATGAGTTACTTTACCTGCCAGAACGATCATTAAAATATAAATATGTATGAGCATTTTATAAGTTAAGTTATTTATTAATTGTTGCTACATGGTTGTACATGATAGTTTATTTTTGAGTTTAGCAAGTAGATGTAGATCTATAATCATGCAATGAGAACTATAACACTCTTATTAATCCTACATGTTCAACTACTTGATATATTGTTATGAATGACACCATAGAATACATTATCCCTATGTACATGCTTATATTATTATTACTGCTTATATTATAACTTTCTTTTCCATCCTTCTGTCTGGTGCCTAGGAGTGGTCAGGGGAGTGGATGCCGAAACCGCTTAGTCTTTTTTGACTAACGATCAGTAGACTATATCATTTTAGGGGACCGTGCCGACGCAATAGCTGAACCTCAAGGAGGAGGACCACCAAGCCAGAGAGGTAGAGGATAACGTGATGATGTGGCATGTTCCAGCCCCTTCTGCAGTAGATGTGAGACATTAGAGATCTTCCGCTTGTAGTAGTTTATATTTTATTTTGGACATGTATCAGACGGTATCAATCATTATTAATATTCTATGAACTACTATTTTTATTTAATGTGATGTGGACTTAACTTGTATTCCTTTAATATTGTGGTTGGCCTTGATATTTGGAAATTGCCGACAGAATAGGCGTCTTGTGGTGGTTGCCAGCCCGTGAGTTGGTTCTTCCGCAAGGCGGCTGTTCTGGGCATAAAACTCCCCTCGGCGTGCCTAATTACCGGGAGACGGAGTTTTACATGATAATAACAAATCCTATTAGAAAGAAATCATTCAAATATAATAATTATGTTCATAGAAAAGGATAAGCGCGATAGAATGCATATGTTCCGCCTATATAGATGCTCCCCTTATATGAGTGCTCCCTTTCATTAAAGCATCCTATGTATTTTACTCCCCTTAAGAGTGAATTTCTTTCAAAGTTATTATCCCCCTTTTGGTATTATCAAAAGAGGTGGATAGAAAAATATATCGTTTAAGGTGTAATATATTTGTAGAGAAGGGAAAGAGCATAACAAAGATTTATGACTTAGTGATACCACATGGTGAGTGAGTAAAAGAAATTTGAGTTGAAAGAGTGAAGTATCAATAGTTTAGTAATCAAGACCACTTGTTGGGTAAAAAAAATACATGTTTGAGCTTTCAAGTAGTAAAAATAGTAGAAAGCATGTTGAAAGATTTTGTAAAGAAAACATCTTTACAAGAGTTTGAAGCATAGTAAATGAGTAAGAGTTTTAGTCTAGTAGAAAATAGATGTTTTATTAATTGAAGGCCAAGATCAAATATCACTTGTTAACAAAACATAATAGCACTTGTTTAGAGAGTAAATAATCAAGATTGGGCATACAAGGGGTAGCGAAAAGTAAGTTTAAAAAAGATGTTAGAATGATCGATGTTATGAAGAAAAGATAGAAATATACAATGTTTGAAATTCATAAAGAAAGTAAACTTATAAATTATAGAGATCATGCAATGTTATCTAGTGCATCTACTAAAGATTGTAAAATAAATATAGATATACATTAGAGTCCAATACTCATGAGTAGAAGTTTTATAAGAGATAATGATGTGTACAATAATATTTTTGATAAGAGTGAAAGTGAGCTTAGATCTTAGATTTACTCTAGAGGGGGGGGGGGGGGGGTGAATAGAGTATTAAAAACTTTTAAGTTATTTTTATAGCGGAATTAAAATACTTATATTTATATGTGTATAATAGAGTGAGTTATAAAGAGAAAATAAAGCTATCACACAACAGAACATAGAAAATAAGCACAAACACAGAGGACACAAGGATCTATAGTGGTTCCCCAATCAACCTGGGTACATCAACTCTTCTACCACCCTTGGTAAGAATCCACTACAGGTTTTTGCTCAGGTGCCCTGCCACCAAAGGAGTTTATATCAGGTGCCCAAAACACCACAGAGCTTTTGATTAGGTGCTCAAAACCAGTCCACAGGTTTTTGACCAGGTGCCCTGCCACCAAATAGTTAACTTTTGAAGGGAGTTATAACCCTTTATAAGATGAGAAAAAGAGGGTTTATGAAGTTCTTCTCTGTCACTAATCTGAGAGAAGACTAGTGGATTTTTGTTGTTGTAAAGCTCCCCCTGTCTGATTGAAATGGTTGACAGTTGAGAATGAAGATTTCACTTGAATGAATCAAATCTTCTTTGAAGCTGAGGAATCTGAGAGACAATGTTTCTCAGATTTGTTGTTGCTCTTGAAGATTTGAACTAGCAGATGAAATTTGAGAGATTAATCTTGTTGATGTTCTCAGAGAATGAATGATGGTGCTGCTTGAGGAGGATGATCTCTCTGTTTCTCTTTTTTGTATCTTTCTCTTTTACTGATACTTTTATATATTTTTTTCTTATCTGATACAGCTCATCTTTTTCTTAGACCATATGTAACTCATTTTAAATTTCGAATCCTTTGAATAAGGAATAGAATAATCAGGATTAAATCCTTCTTGGGACTGCAACAGTAACCAAACGATTTTGGCAGTGTCCTTTAATTCCTTTGTCGTGAAAGATTCCTTTTCCATTAAATGTCAACGACTATTGTCTTGGAATAAGAGAATAATAAGGAATATAATAATGAAGGATAATATCTTTACTTATCTGACTGAATACATCCAAAGATATATGAATAGATCCGTTGTTGTAGTCGATCTGAGTTCAGAGAACTATGTAAAAGATCTTCAGGATTCATCAAAGTCAAGAGGGAAAATTTCGTCGAACTGAAGTAGGAGTTCGTCGATCTCAATCTGGAGTTCGTCGAACTGAGCATCTGTTAAAGATTCGTCGAACACAGACAGGAGTTCGTCGATCTCAATTGAAGTTCGTTGAACTGAAGGTTAAACAGATAGACTTGCTGCAGAACTGAGTTCAAAGACTGAGTTCGTCGAACTGAAAGATGAGTTCGTCGATCTCAATTAGGAGTTAGTCAAACTAAAGTAGAATCTGTTGAACTGGCTTGAAGGATTGAGTTCATCGAGCTGAGAAGCTATTTCGTCGAACGCAGAGAGAAGTTCGTCGAATGCTGAGACTTGACAAATTCATCGATCGCTGAGACTTGGCAAGTTTGTCGACCGCTGAGACAAGTTCTTCGACCACTAAGACAAGTTTGTCGACCACTGAGACAAGTTCGTCGACCGCTGAGACAAGTTTGTCGACCGCTGAGAGAAGTTCTTCGAGCGCAGAACTAAACTGCTGGGCTGGCTGGATAACTTGATTCGTCGAACAGAAGCATGTCGTTCGTCGAACTCAGAATGAAGTTTGTCGAACGCAGTTTGGAGATCGTCGAACGCAAAAACTGATCTTTTCCTTAAGTTCTAGCAGCCTAAAACCTCGACCCTTTGACTATACATTGGGGTCAACTTAGCCCTAGTCAACAGATAGTGATCATAGCCCAAATCAGCAATAGGGTTGTTCCAACAATCTCCCCCTATTTGGGTTAGGACACTATTTGACAAAATTCAAATAATAAAACAACAGAAAATATATATCTTCTGCTTTGGCTTTGTTTATCTGAGCTGGAGGTGACTTCACCAAATCAACTTTATCTGTTACTTCAACTGTAACTGGAAAACTTTGATAATCTTCTTTAGCAAAACAATCATAGGAATTTGAGCAGTAACTGGAGCTTCTTCTGTATCAACAACCATATGATTCTGCATCATAACTGCATCTGAAACTATCTGTATCTGTATTAACTTATCTCTGAAGTTGCATTATATGGAGCTTCTTCATAACATATCTCCCCCTGAAACTGTAGCTTCTTCATGAGACATCTCTCCCTGATTCATAAAGCATCTCCCCTGTCAAAAAGGAGCTTCTTCATGAAACATCTCCCCCTGCCTAGTTTCAGGAAGGCCTGAAGCTAGGCCCCTAGAAGAAGGGACAATTTGATGAGAGGAAGGGAAGGATGCAATTTTTTTGAATCTGATTGCCAATGTTCCTGCAAAAATAAATAAAAGAGATCAAGTGCAAAGGAACTAGAAGAAGAAGCAATTTCTTTAGGCACTCAGTAAATAGAAAATTTAAGTTTGATATGATAAGGGAATAGGGGATAAGTAGAAAATTTAGCTTTTAATTGATTGAAACTCCATCTATCATTCATAGCTGATTTATAAAGAAAATATGTTTCTTTTCATCCAAAGGTTTGGTGAAAATATCAGCCATTTGTAAATCAGTTGAAACGAATTGTAGGCAAATTTTATTTTTATCCACATTATCTCTGATAAAGTTGTGACTAATTTCTATGTGTTTAGTCCTACTATGGAGCACTAGATTTTGTGTTATAGATATTGCACTAGTATTGTCACAAAATATAATTGATTTATTTAAGTTGATACCATAATCTAGAAGTTGATTTTGTATCCACAATATCAGTGAGCAGCAACTGCCTGCAGCAATGTATTCTGCTTCAGCTGTTGATGTAGACACAGATGTTTGGTTCTTACAAAACCAAGACACAAGCCTATCACCAAGAAACTGGCAAGTTCCTGATGTACTTTTCCTATCTACTCTGCATCCAGCATAATCTGAATCTGAGAATCCAGTTAATTCAAATTCAGATACAATTGGATACCAGAGTCCTAGATTTGGACAACCCTTTATATATCTCAAAATTCTTTTTAATAAAATAAGGCGAGATTCTTTGGGGTTAACTTGAAACCTAGCACAAATACATGTAGCAAATATTATGTCTGGTTTACTAGCTGTTAAATAAAGCAAAGAGCCAACAATTGCTCTATATACTTTTTGATCAACAGGTTTCCCTGATTCATCATTATCAACAACAACATTAGAGGGCATGGGTGTTTTCATGGTGGAAGCATCAGACATACCAAACCTTTTCACTAATTCCTTAGCATACTTGGATTGTGATATGAATATGCCATTTGGAGTTTGCTTCACTTGAAGACCAAGGAAGTAAGATAACTCACCCATACTACTCATTTCAAATTTAGATTGCATTAGGTTAGAAAACCTTTTGCATAGATTTGAATCAGTAGAGCCAAAGATAATATTATCTACATAAATTTGAACTAGTAAAGTTTGATTTTTATGTATCCTAAAAAATAAGGTTTTATCAACCGTGCCTCTACAGAAATTGTTCTCCAAAAGAAAATTAGCTAAAGTCTCATATCATGCTCTGGGAGATTGTTTGAGACCATAGAGAGCTTTATTAAGCTTAAATACATAAGAAGAGTGAGTTGGAGAGATTAAACCTGGTGGTTGTTTCACATAGACTTCTTCTTTGATGTCTCCATTTAAAAATGCACTCTTCACATCCATTTGATATACCTTGAACTTCTTGAATGCAGCAAATGCAAGCAAAATCTTTATAGCTTCAAGTCTTGCAACAGGAGCAAAAGTTTGGTCATAGTCAATTCCTTCTTCCTGTGAATATCCTTGAGCTACTAGTCTTGCTTTGTTCCTTATTATTGATCCTTGATCATCAAGCTTGTTCCTGAAAACCCATTTGATGCCAATGACTGGATGGCCCTTTGGTCTTGGAACCAAATCCCAAACCTTGTTCCTTTCAAATTGGTTGAGCTCCTCTTGCATTGCAGGAATCCAATTTGGATCTTGTTCTGCATCTTTGATGGATTGAGGTTTAACTTGTGATAGGAAATAAGTGTGCATCCCATTTTGGTTGAGTTGATGCCTTGTTTGAACACCTGCTGAAATATCTCCAATAATTTGGGATATTGGATGATCTCTAACTGTGATGTGATCAACAGTTGGAGTTGGTTCAGCAATAGCTTCCTCTTGAGGGATTTGCTCAGCTTTCCTGAGATCTGAACTATCAGCAATAATTTCTGGATTGTCTTCTTCACTGTCTTCAAGAGTTTGAGCTGATGGAAGTAGAGACTCTTCATTCTGTAGATCCAATTTATTGAGCTCTTCACATAGAGCTGGTTCCTGCAAAGTATTTATGGTAGAGGTGGTGTTCCTCTCCTCATTTAACAAATTAGTTTCATCAAAAGAAACATGCATGGACTCTTCTATCTTAAGAGTAGATTTGTTATAAACTCTATATGCTTTACTAGAAAGAGAGTATCCAAGGAATATGCCTTCAGCTGCCTTTGCTTTAAACTTCCTTAGATATTTCTTATCATTGTTATGCACATAGCATTTACAACCAAAAATCTTAAAATAGCTAACCTTAGGCTTTTTATTCTTGAGTAATTCATAGGGAGTTTTACCCTTAAGTTTGTGTATCAAACTTCTATTCAACAATAATTTGTTGTGTTCACTGCTTCTGCCCAAAAAGAGAGTGGCAAGTGAGCATCAACAAGCAATGTAGTTGCTGATTCAATTAAGGTTCTATTTTTCCCTTTAGCTACCCCATTTTGTTGAGGAGTTTTAGGAGCAGAGAAACACTGCCTGATCCCTTCTTTTCCACAGAATTCTCTCATCAGAAGAGACTCAAACTCAGTGCCATGATCACTTCTGATCAATACAACTACAGTAGAGTACTCAATCTTCATGGACCTGAGAAAGTCTGTTAAAACATTGAAGGTGTCAGACTTGTTCCTAAGAAAGAACACCCAAGTGAATCTTGAGAAGTCATCTACAATAACTAGAGAGTAATGCTTCCCTCCTAAGCTTTGTATAACACTAGGTCCAAAAAGATCTAAATGTAGCAAATACAGAATCCTAGGTGAATCACTCTTGGATAAAGATTTGAAATTACTCTTAGTTTGCTTTCCTAATTAACAAGCCCTGCAAAGTCCTTCCTTCTTGTATGAACCAGAAGGCAGTCCTCTAACAAGATTATCCTTGGATAACTTAGAGATAGTTCTAAGGTTAATGTGTCCAAGCCTTTTATGTCATAATTCATTTGTCTTACTTATTGAATTAAATAGACAGATGTCTGAATTGGCAGAGTCAAAATTGACTAAATAAATATTTCCTTGTCTAATACCAGATAATACATTTATGTTTTTATTATTGGTAATAAGACATTGGGAAGGGTTAAAAATTACCTGATAACCTTCATCACATAACTGACTTATGCTGATAAGGTTGTGCTTCAGACCTTTGACATAAGCTACTTCTTTGAAGGTGACTGCTCCAACCTTGACTTGTCCATATCCTTTTGTCTGTCCACAGTTGGAGTCTCCAAAGATAACTTTGGGTCCAAGCCTTGCCTTGTAGTTGCTCAGGTTGGCCTTGTTTCCTGTCATATGCTTTGAGCATCCACTATCCAAGTACCATTGTTCCTTTATTTTTGGATAGCTGTGTACCTGCAAAATCAGAAAAACAGTCTAGTTGTTCTTGACCCAGACTACCTTGGGTCCATTTGTCTTTCCACAAAAATCAGAAATGTAAGATATTTTAGGCTGATCCTTATAGCCTTGTGGATGATATCTCTTGGAGGAATTATCCACTCAGTGAAAGGATTTTTAGTATATTGAGAATATGAATTCTTTAGATTTTCTGTATATTTTCCGTTCGACGACTTTGGATGAATTCGTCGATCGCCGTTCGACGAAGTGAAGTGCTTTCGTCGAGCGCCGTTCGATGGATAGATGTACTAAAATTCTGAGTTCAGCTTTCGTCGAGCTCCATTCGACGAATTCGTGGGATTTCGTCGAGCTCCGTTCGACGAATTCTGTTGAATTCCTTTATTCTTAATATTCTTGCTTGAAATATTCTTACTTACTTCTACTACCTCTTTGCTCTTAGCAGAAATGAATTTTACTGGTGTAGAAAGGATATTTTTCTTAATAAGATGTGGCTCACTTGATGATGCACCCAAGCCCAGTCTGCTACTAAGTCTGGCATTCACTATGCTTGTGATGTCCATCAGTTTGATACTTCTCCCATTGAGGGATTCTTCAAACTTCTTAGCTTCAGACAACTTGTTCTCAATGAGAACAATGTGTTCCCTGGAGGCAGCCAAATCTTTCTTAAGATTGACATTTTCTTCACTTAGTTGGTTCATTTCAACCAACTTATTTCTGAGAGAGATTATTTCCTTCTCAGATTTAATTAAGTCTAAGCAAAGTCTTTTGAATTCATCTTTGAATTCATTTGAATTGAAATCAAAGTTAGATATTACCTGATCACTGTCAGCTTCAGATTCTGATTCATCTGAATTATGTCCTGAGGCATTGATAGCCATCATGCAAAAGTGTTTTTCTTCTTCATCATCACTGGAGCTGGATGATGATGATGGATATTCCGACTCACTGCTTGAGTCATATATAGCCACTAAGCATTGATCCTTCTCATTTGACTTTTCTTCATCTTCAGAAGAGCTGGATGAAGATTCTGAGTCTGTTTCACTCCAGGTTTCAGCTACAAAGCCTCTTCCCTTATGTTTGTGTTTGTGGGAGGAAGGCTTGCTGGAGTGTCTTTTCTCTTCTTTATCTTTTCTCTTCTTTATCTTTTCTCTTTTCCTTCTTTTGATTCTCTGGACACTCAGGTAGAATGTGTTCAGGTTTCCTGCAGCCATAACAAATAATTTCTTTAGTATTAGATTTGTCATACCTTAGCTTTTCTCTTGATCTGAAGTCCTTCTTTCTGAAGTCCTTCTTAGCCATTTTATAGAACCTCTCGTCTAGTAGGCTCATGATCTCCATTTCTCCAGGAGCTTTGAGTTCCTCTTCAGTTGCTTGAAAGGCAATGTTCCTTTCCTTCTTAGTGGATGGAGATGATGTAGATTGTTCAGCTTCTCTGGACTTGATAAGCTGCTCATAGGATTTGAGCTTGCCTAACAAGGCCTCAGTTGAGATCTCATTAAGGCTTCTGGCTTCCTTGATTGGCCAGATCCTAGAGTCCCATGTGCTGGGGAAGCACATTAGGATATTATCATTGATCTCAGTGATAGAGATCACTTTGTCCAAAGACTTCAGCTCATTGATGATGAGACTGAGTCTATTGTACATATCTGCAACACTCTCAGTTTCTCCTTTCTTGAAATTTTCATATTGAGAAATTAGGTGTGATCTTCTGTCCTTTCTTTCATCTGCTGATCCTTCAACCATATTGTTGAGTGAAATCCAGATCTCCCTTGCTGAGGTGCATTCCACAACTTTTTGAAAAATGTCATCAGACATTGTTTGTGCCAATATATTCATTGCTTTGGCATCATCACTTCTTTGCTTCTTTTGAGCTTCTGTCCACTCAGGAGGTGGAATAGCATTGTTGTTTGTTGTTGTTCCAACAGTTGTTGTTGTTGAAGGAGTAGGGGGTCCTGTCAAAATGACATTGAAAATATCCTCATCAATAGAATTCATGTATAACCTGATCCTTGTCTTCCATAGTGCAAACTTATTTAGATTGCACATAGGAGGTCTTGTGCTTGAGTACTCTTTGTTTTGTGCCATGAGTTTTTAGAAAACAAAACTCTAGAAAAACTTAAGATTTAATTGATCTTTTGATTCAGTTGTTAGCCTGTATACAATCAACCTACCTCTGATACCAATTGAAAGTGAGGTTAGATCTTAGATTTACTCTAGAGGGGGGGGGGGGGGTGAATAGAGTATTAAAAACTTTCAAGTTATTTTTATAGCAGAATTAAAATACTGATATTTATATGTGTATAATAGAGTGAGTTATAAAGAGAAAATAAAGCAATCACACAGCACAAAACAGAAAATTAGCACAAACACAGAGGACACAAGGATCTATAGTGGTTCCCCAATCAACCTGGGTACATCCACTCTTCTACCACCCTTGGTAGGAATCCACTACAGGTTTTTGCTCAGGTGCCCTGCCACCAAAGGAGTTTTGATCAGGTGCCCAAAACACCACAGAGCTTTTGATCAGATGCTCAAAACCAGTCCACAGGTTTTTGACCAGGTGCCCTGCCACCAAACAGTTAACTTTTGAAGGGAGTTATAACCCTTTACAAGATGGGAAAAAGAGGGTTTATGAAGTTCATCTCTGTCAATAATCTGAGAGAAGACTAGTGGATTTTTGTTGTTGTAAAGCTCCCCCTGTCTGATTGAAATGGTTGACAGTTGAGGATGGAGCTTTGACTTGAATGAATCAAATCTTCTTTGAAGCTGATGAATCTGAGAGACAATGTTTCTCAGATTTGTTGTTGCTCTTGAAGATTTGAACTAGTAGCTGAAATCTGAGAGATTGATCTTGTTGATGCTCTCAGAGAATGAATGATGATGATGCTTGAGGAAGTTGATCTCTCTGTTTCTCTTTTTTGTATCTTTCTCTTTTACTGATACTTCTCTATATTTTTTCTTGTCTGATACAACTCATCTTTTTCTTAGACCATATGTAACTCATTTTAAATTTCGAATCCTCTGAATAAGGAATAGAATAATCAGGATTAAATCCTTCTTGGGACTGCAATAGTAACCAAATGATTTTGGCAGTGTCCTTTAATTCCTTTGCCGTGAAAGATTCCTTTTCCATTAAATGTCAACGGCTATTGTCTTGGAATAAGAGAATAATAAGGAATATAATAATGAAGGATAATATCTTTACTTATCTGACAGAATACATCCAAAGATATATGAATAGATCCGTTGCTGTAGTCGATCTGAGTTCAGAGAACTATGTAAAAGATCTTCAGGATTCATCAAAGTCAAGAGGGAAAATTTCGTCGAACTGAAGTAGGAGTTCGTCGATCTCAATCTGGAGTTCGTCGAACTGAGCATCTGTTAAAGATTCGTCGAACACAGACTGGAGTTCGTCGATCTCAATTAAAGTTCGTCGAACTGAAGGTTAAACTAATAGACTTGCTGAAGAACTGAGTTCGAAGACTGAGTTCGTCAAACTGAAAGATGAGTTCGTCGATCTCAATCAGGAGTTAGTCGAACTAAAGTAGAATCTGTTGAACTGGCTTGAAGGATTAAGTTCATAGAGCTGAGAAGCTATTTCGTTGAACGCAGAGAGAAGTTCATCGAACACTGAGACTTGGCAAATTTGTCGACCGCTGAGACTTGGCAAGTTCGTCGACCGCTGAGACAAGTTCTTCGACCGCTGAGACAAGTTCGTCGACCGCTGAGACAAGTTTGTCGACCGCTGAGACAAGCTCTTCGAGCGCAGAACTAAACTGCTGGGCTAGCTGGATAACTTGATTCGTCGAACAGAAGCACGTCGTTCGTCGAACTCAGAATGAAGTTCATCGAACACAGTTTGGAGTTCGTCGAACGCAGAAATTGATCTTTTCCTTAAGTTCTAGCAGCCTAAAACCTTGACCCTTAGACTATACATTGGGGTCAACTTAGCCCTAGTCAACAGATAGTGATCCTAGCCTAAATCAGCAATAGGGTTGTTCCAACAAAGAGTGTACACATGATTTAATCAAAACACATGACATGTATAATGAAATAAATACAACATTATTGAAAATGCGTTTTTAGAGTTACTTCCACCCACAAAGCTAATTTTTTTTTCAATGCACATGAAAAATAGTCCAACTACCAAGGTGCTCTGCACACATAACACTTATTAAGACTTATCAGGGTGCAAAGTAATGCTTGGGGGATCACATATATTATATTTTCTTTGATTTAGTTGTGATCCGGTGTACAAGAAGAAGTTGTATATAAATGAGTTTGCACAAGACACTTTATAATTCTCTCCAAGGTACTTATCCTCACAATGCTCATTAAGACTTATCAGGAGGGTGAGTAGTGTTTGATGGAGTTATCTTTGTCAATTATTCATTTGAATTTTAGCTTAATGACAAAAGTCTCCGAATTCACTTATTTTTGCAAACATAGAGTTTTGAATGAGCACACTTCTTCAAATATGGGTGCATGAAGGAGGTTTTTATTGTGGTGTAGGTAAACTAATCA
Source organism: Dactylorhiza incarnata (assembly GCA_033032865.1). Lineage (NCBI taxonomy): Eukaryota > Viridiplantae > Streptophyta > Magnoliopsida > Asparagales > Orchidaceae > Dactylorhiza > Dactylorhiza incarnata. The sequence goes on from JAWHQI010000067.1 coordinate 4,648,886, forward strand.
CACAACCAACAATGTTAAGTTATTACACTACACAATCATGCAAGAGTAAGATTAAAGTCATATGTAGATTATCAAAGATGTGCGTGAGTAAACCATTATCAAATATAAAATATTACTCATACCTAGAGGCATGCTAAGCAATCCTACACATGATTTCTATAATCAATTTCATTTGCACTTTACAAGATAATGTTCAAGGCATTGTTGGATCTGTAGGCGCCCTTAGAGGGGGGGGGGGGGGGGGTGAATAAGGGTTTTAAAACTTATGTTATGTTTTTAATATTTTTGAAAGCACTTTGAAAGAAATCAAACACAATGATTGAAATAAACAAAAGACATGCTTTATTAATATGAAAATAGCGAATTACAAAACTTGATTTCTATGACGCCAGAAATCGAAGGCGACAAATAGTAATTTTCTTTTTGTTTTCTATACCGACTCGTATCCCCACGAACCCGTTGGCTTTAGCCTATCCTACCTCGGATGAGGCCTCAAGCCGCTCTAGCCCTTCTATCCCCAGAAAGGGCCTCGAGCACCCCCTAGAGCTACTCCTTAGACCTAGTCGACAATGACGCGGCGAATTCCTCCCTAAGTCCTACCTAGACCTAGTCGCCAACAATGCGGCGAATTCATAAACTGATTACAAAAAGTTTTACAGAAGAAAATAACAATTCAAATTTCAAACTCCCTATAAGAATTCTGGAGATGACGAAGGCACGCTGAGTATTCTTGAGGTCGAAGCGAGTGCTCTTCGTGTTGAGGAAGTGTTGATCCGATTCTCCTTGAATTCTTTCTTTGAACTTGTGTGGGAGATGATTGTAGGGAAAATACGGCCTTTGCTGAGTTTATGAAGTGCTGGAGAAAGGCTCTTGATCAGGTGTGTATTGAGAAGCCGAGACCCACGAATTTATAAGGAAGATGGTCAACGCTGGCGTTGAGGCTAACGCCTGGCGTTGTCCTGATTTAGAAACATTTTAATGGCTCGGATCTGCAAGAGAGGAATGAGATATTAACATTTTAGGAATCATTCATTTTTGGTAACATTAACGCCTGACGTTGATGTCAACGCTGGCGTTGGACACAATCATTCCTAAAATGTCCTTCAATCACGGCAGCTTTCCTCCTTTCCAAGTTCGTCGAAAGGCAAGCGCCTGGCGTTGAGCATAACGCCCAACATTGAGAATTCGTCGAACGACTTCTTAGTCGAGCGACAACAGCTTTCGTCGGCCACCACTTAGTCGAACGGGGCATCCATGTTCGTCGACCAGAAATTCGTCGAACGAAAATTTTCATCGAACGGGATTTTCGTCGAGCGAACTTTTCATCGAGCACAGATTCCATTTCGTCGACCATCATTTTTGTCCAGTGACAACGTCCAACGTTAAGCTTAACGCCTGGCGTTGAGTATTTTTCAATTCTTCAGCTAGTGGTTAGATCCAGATCAATGCAGCAGCAACCTGATGTCATAATAGCAAACCCGCATGCTAAAAACACAAAGGCAAACAAGATCAAATACAAGTAGAATTTGTTATTCTCAAACCAAAGGGATGCGGAAAAACAGGTTCCAACAATCTCCCCCTTTTGATAATAACAAATCCAATTAGAGATAAATCAGATTAAAAAAAATGTGTTTTTAGAGAGATATATGACACAAGCAATAATAATATAATGATAAGAATTATAGATCATTTAATTGTACTCCCCCTACAAAAATGCTCCCCCTTAGTGTATACTCCCATACATGCTCCCCCTTAATCTAGTGAATCCTACTCCATTAATCTTTATGATTTATCATTTTATTCTCCTCCTTTGTTATTAACAAAAGAGGGTGGAGTGAAACAAAATGGAAAAAAAGAATTCAATAGGTGGGACATAACTAAAAGAGGATTTAAGAGTTTTGTGTAAAAAAAGTCATGATCGAGCTAAGGTAGAGAGTAGCATAACGTAAAAAGGTTTATGATAAGCGTGAGAGAACATAATATATAACATAAAAATAATCACTTGCCTTTGTAAATTAATTATAAGAGAAGTAGTACTTGTTTAAGTGAGATGCAATTTTTGTGACAAGTACATGTAAGAGATAGGCGTAAAAAGTAGGCAAGTAGGAATGCGGAAAGGTAAAACAAAGTAAAAATTGTTTTTGGTTTGACATTTCCAACAATATGTTTAGACCTTTCATATTTGAGCAGTTATCTTTGTACATTTTCATAACTAATAGGCAAGCATGATTTAACATATTCAAAAAGATTAGAGCTACAATGTAACCAATTCATATTTCAAGTAAAGAAAATATTGTAGAAATCATGCATTGCAATCTAGTGCTTTTACTTAAGTTTTTAGAGAATTATGTAGTGTTTGCATTAGGATCCAATTCTCATGAATAGAAGCTTTATGAAAATCAATGATGTGTGCAAAAAGGTGTTTTGATAAAAGTATACAAGTGGAATAATCAAAACACATGACATATGTAATGAAATAGTAATAACAACATTAAGATTGTAATCATATAATTACTTTCACACATCACATTTAGAGTAAAATTTCAAGGCACAGAACATAAGTACAACTACCAAGGTGCTTTGCCCACACAATGCTCATTAAAACTTATCAGGGAGCGAAGTAGTGCTTGGGGATCACAAAAGCAAGTTTATTGATTTTTATTTTTAGTGATCCGGTGTACACAAAATATAAGTGATAGAAAGAAAAGATGTTTGCACAAGACACTTTACAATTCTTTCCAAGGTGCTCAACCTCACAATGCTCATTAAGACTTATCAGAGGGTGAGTAGTGATTGGTGGAGTTTTATTTGGCATATTATTTAAGATTTTTTTGTTTGGGCCAAAGTTCTCCGAATTCACTTGTTGTTTGCAAACATTTTTAATTTTGAAATAAACACTTCTGTGTTGTGCAAGAAATTTGTTGTTTGAATGAAGGTGTAGGTAATTTAATTATACAACTTAATGTGTTAAAACTACTACACTACACAATCATGCAAGACTAAGATTATGAGCACATGTAGATTACCAAAGGTAGTGAGTGTATAAATCATTGATGGACATAAAACATTACTCATACTTAGAGGCATGCTAGGCAATCATACATAATGGTCTATAGAAAATTTCGTTGCACATAAGGAGATTATGGTCAAGGCATGAGAAAAACAATGTTTATCAAATTTGAAATTAAAATTGGACATTGAAGGAAATCTTTAATTGTATGCCAAAAATCAAATTTGACCATTTGAATCAAAAGTAACTAAGATGTTTGCTCTTGTGAAATTATGTAGTCAAACCATAATTTTTGTAAATTTTTAGAACAACAAGAAGTAACACACAAAAAAAAATTTGAGCTTTTGTGAATTTTTTAGTTATTATTTTTTTGTGTTTTGGATTTTAAACTACTAATTTAATAGCAAAATAATTAAATCTGAGAGAATAAGTATATAAAAGAAAACTAGAAAAATACTCAAAAAGGTTTGGAAAAGATAGAAACTCGATTGGGCCAAACTAGCTAACGCCTGGCGTTAACTAGTCAACGCCCAATCAGAGATTGGTTTTTCAGGAATTTTGAAAAAAAATTTGGATTAATATATATATAGGTCTTCCTAATGTAGCAATTCCAGAGATAATAGAAATGGTTTGAAGGCATATATAAACATATTTTGGCGTTTTGAAATTTTTATCTTTTATATTTTATTGTTGATTTAATTTAGAGGAGTCATAGCATGTGAATAGTTCAAGGTGTTAACTCTAAGACTCCTAATTCAAGGCGAAGTAAGGCAAAACGTGAATCATGAAGAGGCTTGGTGAAAATGTCAGCAAGTTGTGAATCAGTTCCAATAAAATTTACATGAACATGTTCCTTTTTTATATGATCCCTGATGAAATGATGTCTCACGTCTATGTGTTTGGATCTTGAGTGATGGACTGGGTTGTTGGTTAAATCAATGGCACTCTTATTGTCACATTTTAGTTCAATATTAGTTAGATGAACTCCAAAGTCTTCTAATGTTTGAGTCATCCATAATGCTTGGGCACAACAACTTCCAAGTGCAAGATATTCCGCCTCGATTGTGGAAAGTGCAACGGAGTTTTGTTTCCAACTTGACCATGCAACTAGGGAAGGACCTAAGAAGTGACACGTACCACTAGTACTTTTCTTATCTAGAGAACAACCCGCATAATCAGAATCAGAATATCCATGTAATATAAAAGAGTCATTATGTGGATACCAAAGACCTAATTTATAAGTGCCAATTAGATATCGAAAAATTCGTTTTACCACTTTTAAATAAGATTCTTTTGGGTTTGCTTGGAATCTAGCACATAGGCATACGACAAACATAATGTCGGGTCTAGATGCACTAAGGTACAATAAGGATCCAATCATTCCTCTATACAAAGTTTGATCAATGGAAATTCTGGTTTCATCTTTTCCTAACTTTAATGACGCGCTCATTGGAGTACTAGCTTGTTTTAAGTTTTCAAATCCAAATCATTTTAGCATATCATATATGTATTTAGATTGGCATATGAATATTCCATCTTCTCTTTGAGTTATTTGAAAACCTAAAAAATATGTTAATTCACCAACTAGACTCATTTCAAATTCATTTTGCATTACTTGTACAACTTCCTTGCACAACTCTTCATTAGTGGCTCCAAAAATGACATCATCAACATATATTTGTAAAATAATTATTTCATTATCAATATGCTTAATGAAGAGTGTGTTATCGACACTACCCATTTTATAATCGTGTTTTAAGAAAAAAAAGATGTTAGTCATTCATACCATGCACGGGGCGCTTGTTTTAGACCATAGAGCGCCTTTTCTAATTTATAAATGTGATTTGGAAAATCTTTATCAAGAAAACCGGGGGCTGTTCTACATAGACTTCTTCTTTAATTATCCCGTTTAAGAAAACACTTTTTACATCCATTTGAAATAATTTAAATCGTTTATAACTCGCAAATGCCAGAAAAATTCTAATTGATTCAAGGCGAGCTATGGGTGCAAGAGTTTCATCAAAGTCTACCCCCTCGATTTGAGAATAACCTTGTGCTACTAATCTAGCTTTATTCCTAGTGATTCTAGAATCTCCATCTAATTTATTTTTAAATATCCATTTTACGCCTATGACCGGATGATTAGATGGTCTTTCAACAAGCTTCCAAACCCTATTTCTTTCAAATTGATTTAATTCTTCATTCATAACTATAAACCAAAACTCATCATTTAAAGCAGTAGAAACGTTTTTGGGTTCGATTTCAGAAACGAAGCATAGATTAGAAAAGGATTCATTTAGGGAAGCACATGTCGTTACCCCTCTTGATGGTTCTCCAATAACGAGCTCCCTTGGATGATCTCTTGTGAATCTGAGCACGCTTGGAGGTACAGCTGCTTCTTGTACGGAATCTCCAGCTTTGTCCTCTCCAAGTGGTTCATCATCATCAAGCTCCAAAGGTGAGAGAGGTTGATCTTCCTTTCCTGTATTGTTAGCATCTACACATGGCACAAGTTCATCAAATTTTATATGAATAGATTCTTCAACCTTTTTAGAATTTTTATTGTATGTCCTATATGCCTTGCTAGTAGATGAGTAACCAAGAAATATTCCTTCATCACATTTTTCATCGAATTTAGCTAATGCGCTTTAGTATTTAAGATAAAGCATTTACATCCAAAAACATGAAAATAAGATACATTAGGTTTCTTTTGGTAATATAATTCATATGGAGTTAATTTCAAAATAGGGCGAAGCATGATACGATTTATAACATAGCACGAAGTATTTACCGCTTCAGCCCAAAAAGATCTAGGTAACCCATACTCGGATAACATAGTGCGTGCGAGTTCCTGAAGGGTTCGATTTTTCCTCTCCACCACACCATTTTGTTGGGGAGTGCGTGGAGCGGAAAATTCATGTTCAATGCCTAGATTATTACAGAAAGTAGTGAAATTATCATTTTCAAATTCACCTCCATGATCCGACCTTATGCATTTAATTTTTAAGTCTAATTCATTTTGAATGCGAATGCAGAGTTTTGAAAATTCAGAAAATGCATCGGATTTGGCGGTAAGAAATAGAGTCCACGTGAATCTTGAAAAATCGTCAATTAAAACAAACGTATACTTTTTACAACCAAGACTACAAGTGCTGATTGGCCCAAAAAGGTCCATGTGAATTAGTTGCAAGGGTCTTGAGGTGGATACTTCAATTTTACTTTTAAATGACGTTTTTGAAAATTTTCCCTTTTGGCAAGGCGAGCATAAGGAAGAGAGATTTCCATTTAAGATTGGCAATCCTCTAACAATTTTATTTTTTGACAATTTTAAAATTAACTTGGTGCTAGAGTGACCAAGACGCCTATGCCATAATTCAAGTTCTTCATTTTTGGATATAAGACATTTAAGAGATGCACGCGATAGATCATGAAATGCAATTAAATAGACGTTATGAATTCTTGGTGCAGTGAGTACAATATCATTAGTCTTTGGATCAATTATTTTGCACAAATTTGTAGAAGACTCAAATAACACATTTAGCCCTTTATCACATAATTGACTAATAGAGATTAGGTTATGCTTTAAGCCTTCAACAAACAAGACATTAGTAAGAGAGAACGAGTCGTTACCCACTGTACCGGTGCCTAGTATTCTTCCTTTTCCGTTGTCACCAAATGTCACGGTTCCTCCTTTCTTCTTAGTGAGGCTAAGGAACTTTGTTTTATCGCCCGTCATGTGCTTGGAGCAACCTGAATCCAAGTACCACATGTCTTCTTTGTCCTTAGCCTGCCAACACACCTAAGAGGAAAAAGTTAGTGAAGATCCGGATACCCATGAGGTTCCTCCCATAACATAGGTGGAGACCTTAGGTACCCAGATTTGCTTTACAATACGCTTTCCCTTCTTTCTGCAAGAGTTTGTGGTGTGACTAAAAATTAAACAATTGGCACACGCAACAAAAGGGGTTGAGACCTTTTTCAGAGACAGTTGTTGACCCTTACTGGTAGATGCAGATCAGTTAGAGGGAGTGAAGGTATTATTTTTAAAAGAAGATTTCAGATTTCTGGAAGAAAAGCTAACGCCAGCGTTGGTAGTCAACGCTGGGCGGTAGGCTTCCGAAACATAACCTAGCCCAAACTTTGCAGATCCATGGCACTGGCTGCCCAAAATCATGTCTAGTGATTTTTGGCCAACTCCAAACTTTTTTATTGCCATATTAAGATCATTTATTTGTGCTTTTAAGGCAAAGCTTTCGCTTACCAAATTTCCACATCTCTTTGCAAAAGTTTTCTTTTCATTTTCAGTTTGAGAAAGCGATATTTTCAACCTCCTTTCTAAGTCTCACTTTTCTTTTGTGAGTGATTCGATATTCAAGAGAGCTTTAGAAAGTTCGCATTCAAGTTCCTTTGCCTTTTCCGAATGATTGTCATTCTTTTGGCAAAACACTAGTTCTTTATCCAAAGTATTTAGTTCTTTACTTAATTTTTGATTCTGTTTCAAAAGGATTTTATTTTCAGTTTTAAGAAGATCAAGATCTTTTAAATTTTTGCCAAAATATTTGCACGTTTTTAAATATTCAACATAAAGATCATCATATGTGGAAGGGATTACCTCAGTGTCGCTTTGGACACTGCATTCATCGTCAGTTGAGTCTTGGTTCCTCCCCATGAGGCACAAGTTTGCCTCATCGTCCTCGCTAGAACTTGATTTGCTTGAGCATTCCGATGAAGCGTCATCCCAAGTAGCAGCCTTCAAGACTTTCTTCTTCTCCTTTCCCTTATGCTTCTTTTCTTTTTTCTCCTTTAAGTACTTTGGGCATTGACTTCTTATATGCCCAGTCTTCTTGCAGTGGAAACACTCAGGAGGAGGTCGCTCTTCATCATCGTCACTTGATTTCTCCTTCTTCTCCTTCTTGGAACGTGATCCCTTTCAGAAGTACTTGCGGAAGGCGTTCCTTCTTTCTGGATTCTTCATGAACTTTGTGAAGTTTTTCACAAAGAGACTCTCCTCGTCATCTTCCTCATCGTTATCTTCATTCTTTGACTTCAGTGCCAAAGCTTTCTTCTTTGGCTCCATTTTTTATTCTTCATCTTGAATTTTGAGTTCGACCTCATGGGTTTTGAGATTCCCAATGAGGCTCTCAATTTGAAGCCGTCTTAGATCATGTGATTCGGAAATAGCGGTCACCTTTGGGTTGAACTTCGGAGGGAGAGATCGAAGGATCTTTCTCACCAAGTCACCATTTGAGAAGGTTTTTCCATGAATTTTTGAGGCGTTGACGATCTTGGTAAAGCGTGAGTACATTGAGTAGACGTCCTCGGTTGGATCCATCCTGAATCTTTCAAACTCTGATTCCAGTTGGAATAGTTTAGAGTCTTTGACCTGCGAGGTACCCTCATGAGTTATTTCAAGTAAATTCCAAATGTCATAAGCAGATTCACATGCACAAACTCTATTAGCGCAAAATATGGCGTTCATAGATTTTGCATTATTTTTGCATCTATTTTTATCCCCATCGTCCCACTTATCTCTAGGTTTTTCCATGGTAACTTCTCCAACAACATACGTTGGAGTCATATACGGAGTTTCAACACTAGCCCAGACATCTAGATCTAAATTTATTAGAAAGCCACGCATTCGCGTTCTCCAATAGTTGTAGTCAGTTACGGTGAATAGTGGAGGTCTACTTATTCCTTGCCCCTCATAAAAAGCGAGATCACGAGACGCCATTACTCCCGGTTGTTAGACCATTTTTGGAGTAACCTCCCTCTGATACCACTTGTTGGATCTGTAGACGCCCTTAGAGGGGGGTGGGGGGGGGGGGGTGAATAAGGGTTTTAAAACTTATGTTATATTTTTAGTATTTTTGAAAGCACTTTGAAAGAAATCAAACACAATGATTGAAATAAACAAAAGACACGCTTTATTAATATGAAAATAGCGAATTACAAAACTTGATTTCTCTGACGCCAGAAATCGAAGGAGACAAATAGTAATTTTCCTTTTGTTTTCTATACCGACTCGTATCCCCACGAACCCGTTGGCTTTAGCCTATCCTACCTCGGATGAGGCCTCAAGCCGCTCTAGCCCTTCTATCCCCAGAAAGGGCCTCTAGCACCCCTAGATCTACTCCCTAGACCTAGTCGCCAACGACGTGGCAAATTCCTCCCTAAGTCCTACCAGACCTAGTCGCCAACAATGCGGCGAATTCACAAACCGATTACAAAAAGTTTTACAGAAGAAAATAACAATTCAAATTTCAAACTCCCTATAAGAATTCTGGAGATGACGAAGGCACGCTGAGTATTCTTGAGGTTGAAGCGAGTGCTCTGTAAGATCTCTTTTCTCAAAACCCGTTCGGGTACTTGAAAACTCGAACCTCTTCCGAATCACACGGTTGAGGTGGATCTTCGCCCATAATCGCTACCTTGCGGTGTCACCAACACTCGGGTTGGCTAACCCCGCTCAGCACCAACTCTGTCGGCTATACGATCATAAGTAAAAATATGCCAAAAAGGTAAGTACAGAAGTAAAGGCATGTCCACAATCACATCATCATATAAATATATAATGAAACAGAAAATCCAAAAAGAGGCAGTACAAGCAAAAAGGGCTTAAGCCCGATACATATCCAAAATAAGTACTCTCTCTCTCTACAACATGCGGAAACTACAACAAAACTCTCAAATGCTGAAATCTAACTATCTAATCATCAACCTGTGGCGTCGTGGTAGTACGCTGCATCCGCTGCTCAGGTCCTGTCATCTCGTCCAGCTGCGCGCAGGACAACTCCGTCTCCTCGGACTCCTGCGGTCACAACCGATCATTAGTCATAAAGACTAAGTCATTTTGTGCTCGCCTCCCTCCACGACTCCTAGGTACCGAGCGGGAGGAAGAAGCGGAGGACAACAAAGGGGTAGACAAAGAAAGAGGTGACATGACACTAATCTAGCAAGTATAGGTAAAGCAGTAAAACTAGCTAGCAGGATAGTGCAAATAAATGACAGTAAAGTAGAGCATGAAGTAAATCAGTAATAGAAAGAAAATGTGGTGCAGTAAGTAAAACTAATCTACCATCACAGATACGTACCTTAACTTATATGAATGCTCATACGACATATAAGTTAAGATGTCCAGGTAACCCATCATATAAAAGAGCCCATACTAATTTATATGATGGGGGTATGCTAATGTGTATGTTATGCTATGCTATAATTATGATGATTTAATGTGTTTATGCAATGTGACTCACTCACACGACTCTATGCGCACAGACCTTTATAGTTCCCATTTTGTTAGAAAGGAAGCCAACCTTTCGGGTACCGACCGTCGTGGCTCACGGTGGCAGTGGATCGGGCACTCCACATCCTAGGCGGGTATGGTCACTACCAAGCCTAGACCTCATGTACGCCTCAACGCTAAGAACACAACAACGGAGCTCCTGCGTACTCTTGCTGGAATCCACCAGACTTTAAGGTCGGGGTGGGTTATTAGGGATTGTCCTCCAGACCGCGGTACTCAAACTTACCGACCCTCTAAACCTCACCCTCACCTGAGTCAACGTACTATCGTCGGTGACACGACTAGCCTAGTACCGGAGACTCGCCACTATTTGCATAAGTAACAGGTATTATCAAGTCCACCCGAGCTTCCGACTCAGGGATTAACACACAAGTTGATCCAACCCATCTCCTTCCCGAAGGAGATCCATACTAGTTTACTGGCCTAATTAGGCTACTCTTGCCTACAATTTAGTTAGTGTTATATTTATGGTGAATCTTGGACTTCCCGCGGTATACCCCGAAAAGGGGCTCTCAACGGTACTATGGATTCAATGAGCTCAACCTCACCATCCTCCTTCTCAAGACAATTACTTTAGTTGGTGATTAACATTTAGTTCACCCCTCATTATTTCATATACTTAAAGTGACTTAGCTCAACACCCGTCCCACCCAATTGGGTTGGACGTACCTCCACACCTCATACACTAACCCTAGCACTACCTCACAGTTAACCCTAGGTTTGACCCTCCTTGAATCATTGTGAGATATGACTCAAATACTGAATGGATATAACTTCTAAACACTACTTAGCGGTCTGAATTGTCTAAAATTCAAAATTCTGTTTTTACTAATCGCAGACCACTAAGTTGAACTAACCTCAAACCTCATAAGGGAATCCTTCTAAAAACTCATCACCAAGGTCTAGCATAATTATCCTAGGCTCCCACTGACCTTAATAAGTTATGTTCCAATTTCCATAATTTTCCATATTAATTTGGTATTTATTATTATTTAAAGTAGTTAAGGCCTTAAGTCAAATTACACATGATCTATCCTCAAAATGCTTCAACATGCTACATGAAAATTATCAGTAAAGTAATGTCCCATATCAAGGTGGTTTAATGAGTTTCATGACCCTAGGATGTCATGTGGCCTACTAAATCATCATAGTTGCATAATTACCAAAATGCCACTATAATTAGGAAAAATAGTATTTCACATCTAAAAATTCTACAAAAATTACCAAGTGTCGAAATGGGGATCTAAGTTCCTCTGCCAAATGATTGTGTCATTACCATATGATTTGACATTTTAAAATGATTTAACATCCAAGTGTTGAAAATATCAATTTTTACATGAGGTATATGAAATACAAATCTACAGGCTTCCAAATAATTATCATGGGTATACATCCACATAAAATGATAGATAACCAAGTTTCAAAATTTTTCCTCATGATTTGACATTTTTCAAAATTAAATTCCTCTAAGCTAGTAAGCACAAAAAATCCTCCACAAGGGATAATACTTCAATAAATCATAATAAAATTACCATAGCCTATTCTCATCCCCATTAAGCCACTGTTAAAATTTCAAAGCCATACAAGGTCATATGACCATGCATTTTATTTATTTAAGGAAAAAGTGGCAATTTCATTAATTAAAAGAAAAATACCTAAATGACTCTAAAAATTCCCATTAAATTATCTAAGCCATTTTATGCTCTTAAAAACATGTCTACAAAGTTCTGAGCCAAGGCAAGGACATTTGATCCTATGTCCTTCACAAGCCCTAATTTGCAACCTTAAGGGTTTACCCTTAGGGTTTTAGGACACACCACCCTAATGACTCCAAATGCTCCATTAGGGGGTGTCACATGCATTTACATAACATTACGTACATAGCCATCATGGTGGGAGGAGGCTAACTCACTCAACTCCTCAAAATGGCCTAAACCCTAATTTGACCCTTAAAGGCCCTCATTAGGGTTTCCCATTTTCCTTATCAAATCAACTCCAAATGGAGTGAAAATTTAGTCAGACACTACTCATGTACTAAAGAGCATGCCACCAAAATTCGGTGTCATTTGGACTTCATATGCTCCAAAAATCAACATTATTTAAATATCCTAATTACCACAAAAACTATAGGTAAAAGTGCCCATCAAGGGCTGATCTTTGGGCAGGGGGTGCCCCTAGGGTATACCTACCCATTGTTAAAATCTCAGCTTAAATCTTGAGGGGTTTAGGCCAGGTAATTATTTTAGTGGACTGACCTAATGTAGGACCAGTCCTAGTAAAACAGCTCCCCAGGGAGCTGTGGGTCACCAAATGACCTGAACTCAAGCCCTAATGAAAGTTAAGGTCAAGGCCTACAACGTCCATGTTGGGCACTTTTGCTAATTCAGGCATTAAGAGCCCTTAATTAATTTTTGAACTGGTTGGTATAATAAAGGCAGAAATTCCAAGACTTGAATTAAATTAATTAGAGAAATAGAGCTGTGCACGAATCTTAAAGCGCATCTAGCGGCAGCCAGCTCGTCTTCCTCCTCCAGCCAATGGCTGAGATTGAGCCGCGCTGGGTGATTTTACGATCGAGATTGTCGGCGATCCAGCCACCACCACCACCGGCCAACACCACCGACACCTTCGTGGTGGTCGGGGCTACCGTCTACCGTCGACTGGTGGCCGGAGGAGGCAGTTTCCGGCAATCCCAGCCTTCCCGTTTCGAGCCGAATTCCATGGATTTAAGGAATGGATTCGGGCTCAATTGAGCCCGATCCTTCTTCATTTTGATATAGGAAGCTAGCCTGGGGGAGAGGAGGAGAAACGAACCGTGATTGGGGCGTGGCGGCAGCTCCAGCGGTGGTTCACCATGGATATGCTTTGCTCCGGCGACCCCGCTCCCGATCTCGATTCTCCAGCTCTAGCCTTGCTCCAGGTGTCATTCCCGACTGCTCTCTCCCTTCTGAAGCTGATGGTGTGGCTGGAATGAGGTGGGGAGGCCTCTATAGCCGGTTTTGAAATCAAGCTCCCTCGGATAAGCTCCTTGCTTCCACCCTTCTGCAGCCCTGCCCCTGCTGGCCTCCTGGTCTCCTCCTGCTGCTTAGTAATCAAGGGTGGGGTGCCCCAAACTGATTGGAGGTGGAGTGTAGAGGAGGGGGTTAGCTTTTGCTTTTCTCTTTTTGCTTTTGCCTTTTTAATCACCTTTTGGTCCCCCCCTCTCATTTGATTAATCAATCCTAAGGTTTGGGTTCAGTCCAAGGCTGATGATGGGCATGTCCTAAGTTCATAAGTGATTGATTAGATGATGGGGGTTGGGTTCCATTCAAATTAGGCTTAGAATTCCCCTTAATGGGCTATGTTGACAATGGTTGACTTTGGTCAACAAGGTGAGTGGGTTGACCCCACTTGGGGGTCATGGGTCCCTTAACATCACCCAACATTGGTTGGTCCATGGTGGGGGCTCCAATTGGTTCAATTTAATCAAAGGGGTGTAGATTTGACCAAAATTGGGTAAAGTTTGACTTTGGTCAATTTCATGAAATTGGGTCCCACCCAAGTGCAATTTCCATCCTATAGGTCTCCCTTAGTGGTTAGGGCATCATATGTGAGGTCAATTTGGACAATTGAGGGTCAATTGACCTAGTTGAGGGGCTTAGGGTTAGGTTAGTTTTTGAGCTTTGGTGTGCACTTTGCAATTTCTAGCCTAGCCTAAGGCCCTTGTGGCCACTCATCTCACCACTATGCCCTAACATTTCCAATGGGTCTAGTAGGATTGGGGATGTTACAAATCCTAATAAATAAATAAAATATTTCGTACCCGAAATTTAAGATCGGGTCTACGGGTTCTACGCAATATAAGGTAAAAAGAAATTTGCAAGGAGGTTTAGGTTGTACCTGAAGTGAAGAGTTCCGTGTAGCGTTGTTGCATGAGGTCCATGGGCTCCCATGTGTGCTCCTCTCGCCCGTGGTTGGAACACAACACCTTCACCAACGGTACACTCTTCCACCGCAGGACTCGGACCTCCGTATCGTCGATCCGGATGGGCTCCAGTAGGACTGACCGATCGGGTGCCACCGGGCCTGATGTAGATGTAACATGCTGCTCAGGATGAAGCAGGGCTCTCCGAAGCGAAGCGACGTGGAAGACGTCATGCAGTTTCTCCAACTCTGGCGGTAGCTCCAGCCTGTACGCCATAGGACCGATCCGCTCCAGGATCAAATAAGGCCCCACGTACCGAGGACTGAGCTTCTTGTGCCCCCGCACTCGAGAAACCTCGTGCATAGGCCGAATCTTCAAGAACACACGCTCTCCCTCCTGGAACTCCACCATACGATGCCTCACATCATAGTACTTCGCCTGTCTGCTCTGGGCCTCAAGCATCCGCTCCCTGATCAGCCTTACCCACGCATCCGTCTCGTCAATATAATCTGAACCTAACGACCTCGGGTCCTCGTTCTGGATCCAAGAAAGTGGTGTGCGACACTTCCTCCCATACAATGCGGCATAAGGTGCCATCCCAATGCTAGCCTGATGACTGTTGTTATAGGAAAACTCTATCGAAGGCAACAGTCTCTCCCAGGGCTTGCCTGTATCTAAAATGCACAAACGTAGTAGGTCCTCCATAGTCCGGTTGGTGCGCTCAGTCTGACCGTTAGTCTGTGGATGGAATGTCGTGCTAAATGTCAACCGGGATCCCAAGTAAGCCTGAACCGCCTTCCACTCTCTCGAAGTGAAGCGTCCGTCTCTATCTGAAACTATCGTCTTGGGCACCCCGTGATATCTGACCACCTGCTCCACAAACACCCTTACAAGATCACCGACCGGCCCCTCCTTCCGTACCGGAATAAACCGAGCTACCTTCATCAGCCTGTCCACTATCACCCATATCGAGTCATTCCCAGAGCGGGAGCGAGGTAGACCATGCACGAAGTCCATCGATATGTCCTCAAACTTCCACTCAGGTACTGGTAATGGCTGTAACATTCCTCCTGGGCTCCTGCACTCCGCCTTCATGCGCTGGCAGCCCTCGCAGTGCGTCACATACTGGATAATATCTCTTTTCATCCCTTGCCAAAACACAACCTTCTGAAGGTCTGCTGCCATCTTCGTGATCCCTGGATGCACTGAATACTGGGAGCAATGAGCCTCCCTAAGCACCTCCTCTCTAATACCTCCTCCAGCTGGGATGTAGACTCGGTCTCGATGGTGAATAAGATCCTCCCTCAGTGAATAGTCCCCTGCCACGCCGTCCACCAACGATCTGAATACTGGCTCCAAGGCAGGGTCCTGCAACTGTGCCTCCCGAATGCGGTCCCGAATATCGCAGACAATACTCAAGGATGCTAGATACTCCATATACGTCTCGGGGTCGGCCCTGGATACAACTGTAATGTGCATGTCCTCCAATGCCTGAATCAGCTCCATAGCCATCACACGGCTCTCTGCTCCTGGTGTACCTCCTCTCCTGCTCAAAGCATCCGCTATGGTGGTGGCCTTGCCTGGATGGTAATGCAATGTGTAACTGTAGTCGCACAAGAACTCTAACCACCTCCGCTGACGTAGGTTCAAGTCCTTCTGCGTGTCAATATACTTGAGGTTCTTGTGGTTTGAGAAGATCTCACAATGAACCCCATACAGGTAGTGCCTCCAGGTCTTCAAGGCGAAGATGACCGCTCCGAGCTCGAGGTCATGCACTGGGTAGTTCCTCTCATGTACCTTCAACTGACGGGAAGCGTACGCGATCACGTGACCATGCTGCATCAACACTGCTCCCAACCCCTGAAATGATGCGTCTGTGTAAACCTGAAATCCTTCCTTCCCAGATGGAAGTGCAAGGATGGGGGAAGAGGTGAGTTGGCCCTTCAGCTCCAAGTAGGCCGCCTCACACTGCGGAGACCAGACGAATGGGGCGTCCTTCTTGGTCAAAGAAGTGAGTGGAAGGGCAATCCTGGAGAACCCTTCCACAAACTTCCGGTAATAGACCGCCAATCCTAGAAAGCTCTGCACATCTGAAGCTGACTGCAGTCGAGGCCACTCCTGAACGGCCCGCGCCTTGGCTGGATCCACTGCCAGACCTTCTCCACTGATGATGTGTCCCAGAAAAGCCACCTCCCGTAGCCAAAACTGACACTTGGAGAACTTCGCATACATCTGATGTTCTCTCAGCTTCCTCAATACTAGGGCCAGATGCCCAGCATGCTCCTCCTCCGTCCTGGAATATACTAGGATGTCATCGATGAACACGATAACGAAGATGTCGAGAAAGGCCTCGAACACCCTATTCATCATGCTCATGAATGCTGAGGGGGCATTAGTGAGCCCGAAGAGCATCACCGTGAACTCCTGCAATCCATACCTGGAACTGAAAGCTGTCTTCGGTATGTACTCCTCTCGGATCCGTAGCTGATAGTATCCTGATCTCAAGTCGAGCTTGGAGAACCAGTGAGCTCCCTGCAACCGATCGAAGAGCTCGTCAATCCTCGGTAATGGATAGGTGTTCCACACCATCAGTCTATTGAGCTCCCGATAATCTATACATAATCTGAGCGTTCCATCCTTCTTCTTCACAAATAATTCTGGCGCTCCCCAAGGTGAAGAGCTCGGCCTGACGAAGCCCGCATCTACCAGCTCTTTTAACTGCACCCTAAACTCTGCCAGTTCCTTGGGTGCCATGCGGTACGGTGCCCGAGACACGAGCCTCGCTCCCGGCACCAGCTGAATCGGAAAATCTACCTCTCGATGCGGTGGCAGTCTGGGCAACTTCTCCGGGAATACGTCGGAGAAGTCCTGTACTATGGGAATGTCTGATAAGGAGGCCTTCACCTCCGCCATCTCGAAGCATACAAGATATACCTCGTCTCCCTGCTCGTGGGCCTTGACTATCTGGACAGATGATAAAGAAGAGCGTGATATCGGTTCAATACCTTCGAACGTCGCGGAGGTGGTATCGTGCCGCAACACCACTCTCATTTCTTGGCAGTCTATCTAGGCGTGGTTCCAAGCGAGCCACGTCATGCCCAAGATAAGGTCGAAGTCGGCGAGCTTCAGCACCGAAGCTGGAGCATCGAGCGTTAGGCCGTCGATGGTCACCTTCAAGGTGCACTTGGCCGTCGTCTCGATATCTGATCCATTGGGGGAGGCGTACCCTCCTGGTGGGTCCCGTGTAATAATGGATTTGCTCCAAGCCCTTAACAAAGTCTTCGGAAATAAAGTTATGCGAGGCACCAGTATCAAATAGGGTGTGGGCGGGCTTGCCACACACCACTATAATGCCTGGGGAAAGTGGATTGTTTGTTGAATTTTCTAATATAGAAGGTTGAAAATGCAGGTAAATTTAAGCGGTAATAAATTAAAGTACTGAAAGCATTAAATTACCTGCTATAACCTCCTCCGGGTTCCTTGGTTGTGCAAGATCCAAGGCGTAAGCCTGCTCCTGCTGTCTACCTCTGCCGTGATTCCCCCTGCCTCTACCCCGTCCTCGGCCTCGGCCCCGCTGTGCTGGAGGGGCTGCCGGAGGTGCTGCTGGTGGTGGAGGAGGAGGTGGAGGGAATCGTCGAGGGCAATGGGTCCTGATGTGGCCTAGCTGGTTACACTCAAAGCACACCACTGGAGCGCGTCCCCGATCGTCAAATCTCTGAGGCCCCCAGGTACGTAGGGGTTGTGGGGCTAGTAAGGGCTGGGGCTGCTGTACTGGTGCAATCTGAGGACGAAGACGTCCCCCACCCCTCCGATGCCTCATAAGTCTGCCCCGTTGTGAGCCTCTGCTGCTCTCCCCCTGGTACATGGCCTCAGCTGGCTTCTTCACTCTACCCTGCACTCCGATCTAATTTGCCTCCATCTTCTTCGCTGTCTCGATAATCTGAGTTAGGCTGCCCTCAGAAACAAACAAGAGTGCCTGCCTCATCGGGTCTCGAAGCCCCTTGTAGAATCTCTTCGCAAGAGCGCGATCATCTGGTGCATGAGACCTCGCAAATCTGGCTAAATGGGAGAACTCTCTCTGGTACTCAATCACTAAGCGTATCCCCTGAGTGAGGCGTAGAAACCTCTCTTCCAGCTCATCCCTGTCCGTGCTGGATATGAAGTGCTCCAGGAAAGTGGTGCTAAACTCGTACCAAGAAATATCTGAGTACTCCCTATCTATGTAAGTGGTCTCCAATAGCGACTTCCACCACCTCTTGGCATGTGCCTCAAGAGCTGATACTGCCAAAAATACTGCCTTGCCGATCGGGCAACCGATGCCGACCAACATCTCCTGAATGGTGTCCAACCACTCCTCAGTCTTTACTGCATCCTCTGTCCCTCGGTAGGTCGGTGGGGAAAGACCTCTAAAGGTGCTCAACCAGTTCGCTCCCGGGTTTGGCAGTGGTGCCGGGATGGACTGGGCCCTGAAGGTCTCTAAAATGGCTCCTAACGTCTGTCCCAACTCCGACTGCTGAAAAGTAGTGGTAGTCGGAGGGGGAGGGATGCTGACCTGAGGTTCCGTGCTCACTGGGGCCTACAAAAGATAGGGATTCACTTAAATTTTTTGGCCTTACTTAATGATTATTTGACTGTTTTATGTGATTCCATACATGGGCACACCACAGCTTCCGCTGCCTAGTTTGTCCGCAAACTAAGCTCGAGCGGGGTGACCCAGTATGTTGTGGACTGTTCTCTTATGATCGTTCAATGATACCATTTGTAAGATCTCTTTTCTCAAAACCCGTTCGGGTACTTGAAAACTCGAACCTCTCCCGTATCGCACGGTTGAGGTGGATCTTCGCCCAGAATCGCTGCCCCATGATTTGACATTTTTCAAAATTAAATTCCTCTAAGCTAGTAAGCACAAAAAATCCTCCACAAGGGATAACACTTCAATAAATCATAATAAAATTACCATAGCCTGTTCTCATCCCCATTCAGCCACTGTTAAAATTTCAAAGCCATACAAGGTCATATGACCATGCATTTTATTTATTTAAGGAAAAAGTGGTAATTTCATTAATTAAGAGAAAAATACCTAAATGACTCTAAAAATTCCCATTAAATTATCTAAGCCATTTTATGCTCTTAAAAACATGTCTACAAAGTTCTTAGCCAAGGCAAGGACATTTGATCCTATGTCCTTCACAAGCCCTAATTTGCAACCTTAAGGGTTTATCCTTAGGGTTTAAGGACACATCACCTTAATGACTCCAAATGCTCCATTAGGGGGTGTCACATGCATTTACATAACATTACCTACATAGCCATCATGGTGGGAGGAGGCTAACTCACTCAACTCCTCAAAATGGCCTAAACCCTAATTTGACCCTTAAAGACCCTCATTAGGATTTCCCATTTTCCATATCAAATCAACTCCAAATGGAGTGAAAATTTAGGCAGGCCCTACTCATGTACTAAAGAGCATGCCACCAAAATTTGGTGTCATTTGGACTTCATATGCTCCAAAATATCAACATTATTTAAATATCCTAATTACCACAAAAACTATAGGTCAAAGTGCCCATCAAGGGCTGATCTTTGGGCAGGGGGTGACCCTAGGGTATACCTACCCATGGTTAAAATCTCAGTTTCAAAGCTTGAGGGGTTTAGGCTAGGTAATTATTTTAGTGGACTGACCTAGTGTAGGACCAGTCCTAGTAAAACAACTCCCCGGGGAGCCGTGGGTCACCAAATGACCTGAACTCAAGACCTAATGAAAGTTACGGTCAAGGCCTACAACTTTCATGTTGGGCAATTTTGCTAATTCAGGCATTAAGATCCCTTAATTAATTTTTGAAGTTGCTGGTATAATAAAGGCAGAAATTCCAAGACTTGAATTAAATTAATTAGAGAAATAGAGCTGCGCACGAATCTTAAAGCGCATCTAGTGGCAGCCGGCTCATCTTTCTCCTCCAGCCAATGGCTGAGATTGAGCCGCGCTGGGTGATTTTACGATCGAGATTGCCGGCGATCCAGCCACCACCACCGCCGGCCAACACCACCGACACCTTCGTGGTGGTCGGGGCTACCGTCTACTGGCGACTGGTGGCCGGAGGAGGCGGTTTCTGGCGATCCCAGCCTTCCCATTTCGAGCCGAATTCCATGGATTTAAGGAATGGATTCGGGCTCAATTGATATAGGAAGCTAGCGTGGGGGGAGAGGAGGAGAAACGAACCGTGATTGGGGCGTGGCGGCGGCTCCGACGGCGGTTCACCATGGATATGCTTTGCTCCGGCGACCCCGCTCCCAATCTCGATTCTCCAGCTCCTAACGTCTGTCCCAACTCCGACTGCTAAAAAGTAGTGGTAGTCGGAAGGGGAGGGATGCTGACCTGAGGCTCCGTGCTCACTGGGCCTACAAAAGATAGGGATTTAGTTAAAATTTTTGGCCTTACTTAATGATTATTTGACTGTTTTATGTGATTCCATACATGGGCACACCACAGCTTCCGCTGCCTAGTTTGTCCGCAAACTAAGCTCGAGCAGGGTGACCCAGTATGTTGTGGATTGTTCTCTTATGATCGTTCGTTCAGTGATACCATTTGTAAGATCTCTTTTCTCAAAACCCATTCGGGTACTTGAAAACTCGAACCTCTTCCGTATCGCACGGTTGAGGTGGATCTTCGGCCAGAATCGCTGCCCCATGATTTGACATTTTTCAAAATTAAATTCCTCTAAGCTAGTAAGCACAAAAAATCCTCCACAAGGGATAACACTTCAATAAATCATAATAAAATTACCATAGCCTATTCTCATCCCCATTCAGCCACTGTTAAAATTTCAAAGCCATACAAGGTCATATGACCATGCATTTTATTTATTTAAGGAAAAAGTGGTAATTTCATTAATTAAGAGAAAAATACCTAAATGACTCTAAAAATTCCCATTAAATTATCTAAGCCATTTTATGCTCTTAAAAACATGTCTACAAAGTTCTGAGCCAAGGCAAGGACATTTGATCCTATGTCCTTCACAAGCCCTAATTTGCAACCTTAAGGGTTTACCCTTAGGGTTTTAGGACACACCACCATAATGACTCCAAATGCTCCATTAGGGGGTGTCACATGCATTTACATAACATTACCTACATATCCATCATGGTGGGAGGAGGCTAACTCACTCAACTCCTCAAAATGGCCTAAACCCTAATTTAACCCTTAAAGGCCCTCATTAGGGTTTCCCATTTTCCATATCAAATCAACTCCAAATGGAGTGAAAATTTAGGCAGGCCCTACTCATGTACTAAAGAGCATGCCACCAAAATTTGGTGTCATTTGGACTTCATATGCTCCAAAATATCAACATTATTTAAATATCCTTATTACCACAAAAACTATAGGTCAAAGTGCCCATCAAGGGCTGATCTTTGGGCAGGGGGTGACCCTAGGGTATACCTACCCATGGTTAAAATCTCAGCTTCAAAGCTTGAGGGGTTTAGGCTAGGTAATTATTTTAGTGGACTGACCTAGTGTAGGACCAGTCCTAGTAAAACAGCTCCCCAGGGAGCCGTGGGTCACCAAATGACTTGAACTCAATACCTAATGAAAGTTATGGTCAAGGCCTACAACTTTCATGTTGGGCAATTTTGCTAATTCAGGCATTAAGAGCCCTTAATTAATTTTTGAAGTGGCTGGTATAATAAAGGTAGAAATTCCAAGACTTGAATTAAATTAATTAGAGAAATAGAGCTGCGCACGAATCTTAAAGCACATCTAGTGGCAGCCGGCTCATCTTGCTCCTCCAACCAACGACTGAGATTGAGCCACGCTGGGTGATTTTACGATCGAGATTGCCGGCGATCCAGCCACCACCACCGCCGGCCAACACAACTGACACCTTCGTGGTGGTCGGGGCTACCGTCTACCGGCGACTGGTGGCCGGAGGAGGCGGTTTCCGGCGATCCCAGCCTTCCCGTTTCGAACCAAATTCCATGGATTTAAGGAATGGATTCAGGCTCAATTGAGCCCGATCCTTATTCGTTTTGATATAAGAAGCTAGCGTGGGGGGAGAGGAGGAGAAACGAACCGTGATTGGGGCGTGGCGGCGGCTCCGATGGCGGTTCACCATGGATATGCTTTGCTCCGGCGACCCCGCTCCCGATCTCGATTCTATAGCTCTAGCCTTGCTCCAGGTGTCGTTCCCGACTGCTCTCTCCTTTCTGAAGCTAATGGTGTGGCTGGAATGATGTGGGGAGGCCTCTATTGCCGGTTTTGAAATCAAGCTCCCTCGGATAAGCTCCTTATTGCCACCCTCCTGCAGCCCTGCCCCTGCTGGCCTCCTGGTCTCCTCCTGCTGCTTAGTAATCAAGGGTGGGGTGCCCCAAACTGATTGGAGGTGGAGTGTAGAGGAGGGGGGTTAGCTTTTGCTTTTCTCTTTTTGCTTTTGCCTTTTTAATCACCTTTTGGTCCCCCCTCTCATTTGATTAATCAATCCTAAGGTTTGGGTTCAGTCCAAGGCTGATGATGGGCATGCCCTAAGTTCATAAGTGATTGATTAGATGATGGGGGTTGGGTTCCATTCAAATTAGGCTTAGAATTCCCCTTAATGGGCTATGTTGACCATGGTTGACTTTGGTCAACAAGGTGAGTGGGTTGACCCCACTTGGGGGTCATGGGTCCCTTAACATCACCCAACATTGGTTGGTCCATGGCGGGGGCTCCAATTGGTTCAATTTAATCAAAGGGGTGTAGATTTGACCAAAATTGGGTAAAGTTTGACTTTGGTCAATTTCATGAAATTGGGTCCCACCCAAGAGCAATTTCCATCCTATAGGTCTCCCTTAGTGGTTAGGGCATCATATGTGAGGTCAATTTGGACAATTGAGGGTCAATTGACCTAGTTGAGGGGCTTAGGGTTAGGTTTGTTTTTGAGCTTTGGTGTGCACTTAGCAATTTCTAGCCTAGCCTAAGGCCCTTGTGGCCACTCATCTCACCACTATGCCCTAATATTTCCAATGGGTCTAGTAGGATTGGGGATGTTACATGCTCTTCGTGTTGAGGAAGCGTTGATCCGATTCTCCTTGAATTCTTTCTTTGAACTTGTGTGAGAGATGATTGTCGGGAAAATACGGCCTTTGCTGAGTTTATGAAGTGCTGGAGAAAGGATCTTGATCAGGTGTGTATTGAGAAGCCGAGACCCACCAATTTATAGGGAAGATGGTCAACGCTGGCGTTGAGGCTAACGCCTGGCGTTGTCCTGATTTGGAAACATTTTATGGCTCAGATCTGCAAGAGAGGAATGAGATATTAGCATTTTAGGAAACATTCATTTTTGGTAACATTAACGCCTGGCGTTGATGTCAACGCTGTCGTTGGACACAATCATTCCTAAAATGTCCTTCAATCACGGCAGCTTTCCTCCTTTCCAAGTTCGTCGAACGGCAAGCGCCTGGCGTTGAGAATTCGTCGAACGACTTCTTAGTCGAACGGCTTCTTAGTCGAGCGACAACAGCTTTCGTCGGCCACCACTTAGTCGAACGGGGCATCCATGTTCGTCGACCAGAAATTCGTCGAACAAAAATTTTCGTCGAACGGGATTTTCGTCGAGCGAACTTTTCGTCGAGCACTGATTCCATTTTGTCGACCGCCATTTTTGTCCAGTGACAACGCCCAGCGTTAAGCTTAACGCCTGGCGTCGAGTATTTTTCAATTCTTCAGCTAGTGGTTAGAGCTAGATCAATGCAGCAGCAACCTGATGTCATAATAGCAAACTGTTGGAGTTTCTGAGGTGATCTCAAAGCAATCAATAGTTAGTCTTGCTGCCAACGCAATATGAGTCTATAGGGTCGCACATAAAAGCGTTTGGAGAAATTGGAGAAAGGATTGTGTTGGACTTACTCATATTGGATATGAGTGGAGGACCAATCCTGTGACTGCTTGGAATTAAGTTGAGATTGTCTCAACCGGAAATCGTTTAAAGGGTTAAACGAATGGATTTATACATGACAAATTCGGCTAAAGGGTTTAACCGAATTGTGTCAAATTCGGCTAATGTGATTAACCGAATTATTTTGATTCGACTAATGAAATTCGGCTAATATGATTAACCGAATTTATTACAGATTCGACTAAAGGGTTTAGCCGAATCCGGTCAGTTCGATGAAAGGGTTTCGCCGAATTTATATAGCCGAATTCGGTTATAGTGATTAGCCGAATTCGGCGGATGTCATTGGTCGAATTCGGCGAATGTCATTAGTCGAATTCGGCGAATGTAAATCTGGACAGAAATGTTCTGGTCTGCGGATAGCCTGATTTATGCATTTTAGTATAAAAGGGCTTGCAATTCTAGGTTTACGGAGGACTTAATCTTTTCGCGATTCTGACGTGAACAGCCGACTGGAACAGTTCCGTGCGAGGGTCTCGTTCTTCCCATCCGCCGATCGTCTTCCGCCGCTAGTCGTTGCCGTCGGCCGCAGCCTCCTCTGGATCGGACCTAGCAGTCCGTGAGGATGTTGGGAGCTTCCTTCTCCGACCTAGTTCTTGTGCGACAAGAAGCTAGGGTTCTCCATCGTTCGTGTGGATCATTGTAGAGGAATCGATCTATTTCGATTCTTGAAGAACTCAGAGGCAGATCTTGGATTTCTCTTTGGAGCACCTTGGCTGAGTGTTGACTCAATCCCGCAAAGGTACTATGTATTTCGATTTGCTTATTCTCTTGAATCATGAAAACCGCAAGATCCGTTGATCTCTTTTTGGGTTGTTCTTGTCATTTCCGCTGCGCATATTTGATATGTCATCCCTTCTGAAGGGGTATAAAAAACCCAACAGTGGTAAGGGTGCGAGACCACCGCCAGGGGCGCGGCCCCTTGGAACCCCGCTAGGAACGCATGTGATTGCGTTGCGATTTTCATGTTTCAGAGGTTGTTTCTCCTCTGCAGTAACCGTCCCTCAAAATGGTTTGTGAAACCAAATGTTTAGATTATTGAATCTGACATGAGAGACGAGTTTGTCTACTGCACAAGTGGAGTTGCTTTGCATGTGTTCAATGCATGTAAATCTGAAGATCTATAAGTGTTCTAAGTATTCAGATTTAACCCCCTTTTATCAAACTGTTGATAATCCTTTTATGTGCACATAGGGGATGCATTTATTTTGTGTATGTGCATGGTGATTAAATGTTAATCACGATGAAATGTTCATCTATTGAAAAATAAAATCCCTTATCTAATATTAAGTATTCGGATGCCTTCCGATGGATGACACTCTTCCTGCCTTGATCGATGAAGTGTGGGCTTGCCAAAGCAAGGTGCATTAATCTATCTTGGTAAGGGTGCGAGCGGATAATTGTGATATCCCACTGTCGACATCGGGTCAAACTTAACTAGGTGAACTCAAATGTTGAGTGCCTAGAGGCATAGGGTTGACATGCTCCATATGATGGATGCGAATAAAGAGTTATTCACCAACCATACAAGAGTTGCATAGTGATGCAATTGACAAATGTTGTCTACCTAAATAACCGCATTATGAGAGGAACGCCAAAGCGGACTCGTGGTGTTGGTGAAATACGGATCTTGTCCACTAAGAGAGTAGCTCGCATAAACTCTCCGTATCAATATTAAGGGTTATTGATTTGATTAAAATAGTGGGAGCTTTAATAAAAGTCCTTATTAAAATAAATAAAATGTACTTTGAAATATAGTACTAAATTTAACTTTGCAAAATTTATTGTAGAATTTACATGGCAAATACATCTCACTCCACGTTGTCCCTGAGAACTATCCTTGAGAAGGACAAGCTCAATGGGACGAACTTCCTCGACTGGTACAGGAACCTGAGAATTGTTCTCAGGCAAGAGCGCAAGCTCTATGTCTTGGAAGGGGAAGCCCCCACAGAGCCGACCGGAAATGCTCCGCGAGCAGATAGAGATGCTTACAAGAAGTATCAGGATGATACCTTAGATGTGGAATGCCTCATGCTTGCTACCATGTCCTCTGAGCTTCAGAAGCAACACGAGAGCATGTGTGGTTATGAGATAATCGGGCACCTCAAGAAAATGTTCGAGGGGCAGGCCCGGCAAGAGAGGTTTGACATATCCAAGGCATTATTTCAGTGCAAAATGGGAGCTCGGGACTCAGTAGGGACTCGCGTACTCAAGATGATTGGGTATATAGAGAACCTTGAAAAAATGGGTTTTCCCTTGGGCCAAGAGTTGGCCACAGATCTGATCCTGCAATCGTTGCCGGACAGTTATGAGCAGTTCATCTTGAACTATAATATGAATGAAATTCAAAAGACACAGCTCGAGCCCCTTGGCATGTTGAGAACTGCCAAGAACAATATGAAGAAGGCCAAGCCTGCCAGCCCCATACTGATGGTGCATAAGGGCAAGGGCAAGGCCAGGGGATCTAAGAAGACGAAGATTGGATCTAAGTCTCCTCTTGATCCCAAGTCTTCAGCACTGAAGAAGAAAGGTCTGGCGAAGGAAGGAAAATGCCACCACTGCGGTAAGGCAGGGCACTGGAGGCGGAACTGTCCCCTCTATATTGAGGATCTGCAAAAGAAGAAGGGAAGTGTGACTTCTACTTCAGGTATTTACGTTATAGAGATAAACCTTTCTGCTCCTTCATCTTGGGTATTGGATACCGGATGTGGTTCTCACATTTGTACAAATGTGCAGGAACTGAGAAGGAGAAGAATGCTGGGTAAAGGGGAGGTAGACCTGCGCGTCGGGAATGGAGCAAGAGTTGCTGTCGTTGCCGTTGGTGTCTATTGTCTTTCTTTGCCCACTGGGCTTGTAATAGAATTAGATAACTGTTATTTTGTTCCAGCCATAACTAGAAACATTATATCCATTTCATGTCTTGACATGAAGGGTTTTTCATTTATAATTAAGAACAACTGCTGTTCAATTTTTATGAATGATGTTGGTTATGGTGTAGCCCAATTGTTTAATGGTTTATATGTTTTGAACTTAGACCATCCGATCTATAATGTTGAAAATAATAAAAGACTAAGAACAAATGACTCGAATCCTACATACCTTTGACATTGTTGTTTGGGCCATATAAACGAGAAACGCATATCCAAGCTCCATAGAGATGGACTACTGGACTCATTTGATTATGAATCATTTGAGAGATGCGAGTCTTGCTTATTAGGCAAAATGACTAAAGCCCCTTTCACTGGTCATACTGAGAGGGCAGATGATCTCTTGGGTGTCATACATAGTGATGTGTGCGGACCTATGAGCTCTATGGCTAGAGGTGGGTTCCACTACTTCGTCATATTTACTGATGATTACAGTAGATACAGATACGTGTTTCTTATGAAGAACAAATCCGAGACCTTTGAAAAGTTCAAAGAGTTTAAGAATGAAGTAGAGAACCAACTGGGTAAAAGAATAAAAGCACTCCGATCTGATCGAGGTGGCGAATATTTGAGTCAGGAGTTCCGTGATCATCTGAAAGAGTGTGGTATTGTATCACAGCTCACCCCACCCAGAACACCGCAACATAATGGTGTTTCTGAGAGGAGGAATCGCACTTTGTTAGACATGGTGCGGTCGATGATGAGTCATGCAGATCTGCCCGTTTCCTTTTGGGGTTTTGCTCTTGAGACTGCTGCTTTTACACTAAATCGCGTTCCGACAAAAACGGTTCAAAAGACACCATATGAGATATGGACTGGGAAGCATCCTAGTATGTCTTTCATTAAGATTTGGGGCTGTGAGGCATACGTACGACGTCAAATGCCTGACAAGCTGAAACCCAAATCAGATAAATGTTATCTAGTGGGGTATCCTAGGGAAACCAAAGGATACTACTTCTACTTACCTTCTGAGGGCAAAGTGTTTGTCGCAAGGACTGGTGTCTTTTTGGAGAAAGAGTTCTTATCCAGAAAGACTGCAAAGGTAGAACTTGAAGAAGTTCAAGAGCCACAAACAATGAACGAACCAGAATTGGAACCTGAGCAAGGACTACAAGAAGTTGTAGCTGGAGAGCCTGCTCAAGAAACACAAGTCCTACGTAGATCTGGTAGACCAAGATTTGAGCCTGAGAGATATGGATTTCTCATGACTCAAATAGGTAATGTGTTGCTTATGGATCATGATGATGAGCCTGCAACCTACCAAGAGGCTATGCATGGACCTGACTCCGAGAAGTGGCTTGCGGCCATGAAATCTGAAATGGACTCCATGTATGAAAACCGAGTTTGGAACTTGGTGGAACCACCTGAAGGGGTACGACCCATAGGGTGCAAGTGGGTCTTCAAGAAGAAGACCGACATGGAAGGGAATGTACAGACATTCAAAGGCCGGCTGGTGGCTAAAGGTTTCAGCCAAATTCATGGTGTTGACTATGATGAAACATTTTCCCCTGTTGCTATGGTCAAGTCCATCAGAATTCTACTTGCTATTGCTGCGTATTATGACTACGAGATCTGGCAAATGGATGTCAAAACGGCTTTCCTTAATGGAAACCTCCTTGAGGAAGTGTATATGACACAACCTGAGGGTTTTGTATCTCCAAATGAAGCCACTAAAATATGCAAGTTGAATCGATCCACTTATGGATTGAAACAAGCTTCTCGAAGTTGGAATCTGCGTTTTGATGAGAAGATCAAAGAGTTTGATTTCATCAAGAACGAAGATGAGCCTTGTGTTTACAAGAAGATTAGTGGGAGCATTGTTGTATTCCTGATATTGTATGTAGATGACATACTGTTGATCGGGAATGACATTCCGACCCTGCAAGTTATTAAAAACAACCTAGGGAAATGCTTTTCTATGAAAGACTTGGGCGAAGCAACTTATATACTTGGTATTAAGATCTATAGAGATAGATCGAAGAAGTTGCTGGGTTTAACCCAGAGTACATACATTGAGAAGGTGTTGAAACGGTTCAACATGCTTGAGTCCAAGAAGGGATTCTTACCCATGTCTCATGGTGTGAGTCTCTCTAAGGACCAATGTCCTAAATCTTTGGAAGATAAGGACCGCATGAAGTTGATTCCATATGCTTCGGCAATTGGGTCAATCATGTATGTAATGTTGTGTACTCAACCCGATGTCTCTTATGCTTTAAGCATGACTAGCAGGTATCAGTCTAATCCAGGTGATGGTCACTGGATAGCCGTCAAGAATATCCTAAAGTACTTGAGAAGGACTAAGGATACATTCTTGGTGTTTGGTGGAGAGGAAGAGCTCGTTGTAAAGGGTTACACAGATGCAAGCTTCCAGACTGACAGAGATGACTCGAAGTCACAGTCAGGTTTTGTGTTTTGCCTTAATGGAGGAGCTGTAAGCTGGAAGAGTTCCAAGCAAGAGACAGTTGCTGATTCTACGACTGAGGCCGAGTATATCGCTGTAGCGAATGCGGCGAAGGAGGCTGCGTGGATTAGGAAATTCATCAGCGAGCTTGATGTAGTTCCTAGCATTGTTGATCTCGTAGTTCTCTACTGTGACAACAACGGTGCAATTGCACAAGCTAAGGAACCTAGATCTCATCAGCGCTCCAAGCACATACTTCGGCGGTTCCATCTTATTCGAGAGATTGTCGATCGAGGAGATGTAAGTATATGCAGAGTACCGACTGAAGAAAATATAGCGGATCCATTGGCAAAGCCTCTTGCGCAAAAGAAGCATGATGGTCATGTTAGATCAATGGGTATTAGATACCTGAATGATTATCTTTAGTGGGAGCCTTGTGGATTGCATATTTGTTGGTTGTTTGTTCATTGGATGAATTGTAAAATGTACTATGTATTTCATTTTATATTTATGGCAAGTTCTTTTGTTATGTCATTTATATCTGTCTGATAAGATTAATTAGCATAATAAATGCCCTTTGAGTGTTTGCTTCCATAGGAATTCAAGTACGTGACTTGAATGTGAGAGCTTATGTTTATAAGAAGCTTCATTCTTAAATGGTCCCTGGTCGAAGTATCATCTTAGAATCCAAGGGCGATGATGGTACATTAAGACTAGCATGTGCGTTGACTTATGACCGGTTCTCATAGGTCATGATATTGTGATATCAAGTCATCACATGGGTACTTGTTAAGAACAAGTTGTACTAGACAGACCCCCCATGAGACTACTTTGTGGATTGTTATATGAACGTGTCACAAGTAGGTCTCATCTGACAATGGTGTTTGTGGTCCTTTTGTTGAAATTGTTGAAGTGGAAGTTTGGAGGCTTTTGGACCTGGGCGGTCTGGGCGGAGGTCGGGCGGTCTGGCGTGACCGCACGACTTGGCGGTCTGCCTCTGCGGTCTGGCTGGTAGTAGCCTAGCTGCAGTCTCCTGGCTTGATCGCTGGTATAGGTCCAAGTCGGCTGGAGGTGAGGCCGCGCGGTCTGTCTCTGACCGCGTGGCGGGTTGATCATCTTCAGGTTTCTTCCAGGTTCTCTCCGGAATGCGGTCTGGTAGCTGACCAGGCTTTCTGGGAGTATTCGCGGACTAAGGGACTTAGTCGCGCGGTCACAGTTCGCGGTCTCAGAAGGAGACTGGTATGTGAGCTGGTTGCTGTTCATGGTCTCAGGAGGAGATCGGCATGTGGACAGGAGTTCGCGGTCTGATGGCGAACTGGCTGTGTTCGTGGTCTCGAACGAACACAGGTGGTGAAGGGCTTCGGGCGGTCTGGCGATCTCTTTGGAGAGTCGCGGTCTGCTGTGAGAGTGGCGGTCTCTCATAGCGACATTGAAGCTGGCGGGTTCACCAAAATGAAGCAGAAGTAATATTGCTGATCGCGCGGAGTGACCGATCAGGTCGCGCGGTCTGGGGGTGGTGATCCTATCTCATAGGGCGGTGACTGGATCAGGTCCCGCGCCTATAAATAGGAGGCCACTGTAGCAGCATGAAAGACACACCAAGCGTAAGCTAAACTTTCTCCTTCCTGCGGTCTGTGTTTATGTAACCGGGCGGTCTCCTGATTGAACTTCTATTGTGCAGCTTCTGCGGATAGTGCGGGCAGCAGCGATCACCTCTTCCTCTAAAAGTGTTTGGGCGGTCTGCGGCTTGGAGTTGTGGTGCTGGAGTTTGGGAGAATCAGGCGGTCTGGAGAAGTAAGCGGCTAGGAGCAGGTTGTGTTCTGTGATCGTCGAGTAGCAGCGGTCTGGCAGCTATCGAGATCGCAGGGAGGTCGCGCGGTCTGAGCGGTCTCAAGTTATCTTCAACTTGTATCTTTCCTTTGTGTTTGTGCTGACGAAATCATGTCTCGTCAAGCATGCCTCGCCTTGTAATTTTGAAGTGTTGCTATCAATAAAGATCAGTTGTTTGCCTTCATTTGTTTCTGGTTGTTTTGGCTTTGATCTCTAAGTTGACTAGCTCCTGCTTGCTCCATAAAGATTAAAAAAAAATATTCACATGGTATCAGAGCCAGGTTGGAGTGGTTGAGCAGTGAGTAACTTAGAGTAGCCATCGCCTTTGTGAAGAAAGGAACCAGTGGAAGAACAATGGAAGGTGGATTTGCAAAGGGTCTTGGGATTGAGGTGCTTACATCGACCAACTTCAAGAAGTGGAAGTCGTGTATGCAAAGCTATCTTGTAGGTGAGGACCTCTGGGAAGTTGTTGGAGGAGATCAGACGCAGGAAGTTGTCCCGGAAGGGGATAATGGGGCTGAGGTGAGAACTTGGAGGAGGACGAATGCGAAGGCAGAGTTCACTTTGAAGAGGGCAATCTCACCTGACCTATTTGATCACATCTTGGGGTGTGGTTCAGCTGCGGAGATCTGGAGAGCCCTGGATGGGCTGTTTAACAAGAAGAATGTGGCGAGGCTGCAGTTCTTGGAGAATGAGCTGGCAAGGTCGGCTCAGGGTGATCTTTCTATCTCCACCTTCTTTCTGAAGTTGAAGAACTTGTGTGCTGAAATCTCAGCATTGGACCCTGATGAGCCTATCTCTGAGGCGAAACTGAAGAGGCACATCATCCGCGGCCTGCGGAAGGAATATGTTGCCTTTGTGGGGATGGGCAAATCAGCCGTCTCTGTTGGAGCTGGAGAACTTGCTTGCATCGCAAGAAAGTTTGGCAAGGCAAATGGCGGGGGTGTCGGTGGTTGGGGGAGATGGCGAAGTTCTCTTCTCAGGGAAGAAGAAGAAGTGGGACAAGAAGAAGAAGACCGCTGGAAGTGGCTATGGGCCTTCAACTTCTGGGCAGCAGGAAAGGGGGTATGCTCCCAAGGCTGACGGGAAGAAGAAGGGTGAAGGTCCGAAGTGCTACAAGTGTGGCAAGTTTGGCCACATCAGGAAGGATTGCAAGGTGGTCACCCAAGCTGGGCATGCTGCGGAGAAGGAGGAAGCTGAGGCCAGGCACATTCAAGGAGGTTGGGGAGGAGCCTTTTCGGCTTCTGCTGGAGCTTCTGTTCCTATCAACTATCTGGAGGATTGGATCGTGGACTCGGGGTGTGGTCATCATCTCACCGGAGACGGGACCAAGCTTTCTTCTGCACAGCCCTATACAGGTAACAATGCAATCATTACTGCTGATAATACTGTACATCCAGTGGAGAAGGTGGGGGTTGTTTCCTTGGGCAGTGATAGAGGGCCACTTACTTTGAAAAGTGTCTATCACGTGCCTGGTATGAAGAAAAATCTCTTCTCCGTGACCAATGCTGTAGACGCCGGGTATCACGTTCTGTTCGGCCCAACAGAAGTGAAGTTTCTACGCAATGTTGAGGCCGTAAAGGCCGAGGTCGTCCATGTCGGGAGACGGGCAAAGGACTTGTTTGTTTTATCAACAAGTTCCTACGTCGACAAGATGAAGACGAATGATGGTGCCGTTATATGGCATGAGAGGTTGGGGCACATGGGGATGGACAAGCTGAAAGCTATGGCGGTGAGAGGTCTGGTCAAGGGCCTGCCAAGTCTATCCTCCTACGGTGAAGGTCATGTTTGTGAGGGATGTCAGTTCGGCAAGTCTCATCGACTACCGTTTGACAAGTCGCAAACAAGGTGTAGTGTGTCGTTGGAGTGCATCCACGGTGACTTGATGGGACCTACTGCTACCCCAAGCCTCGGAGACAGCAGATATATGCTGGTGTTGATCGATGATTACTCCAGATATGTCTGGGTATATTTCCTGAAGGAGAAGGCGGAGGCGTTTGCCAAGTTTGTGGAGTTCAAGGAGCTCGTGGAAGGTCGGCTGGGACTGCGAGTGAAGAAGCTGAGTACTGACAACGGAGGGGAGTTCACCTCCAGTGAGTTCTCTACTTTTTGCAGGAAGGCGGACATCCAGAGAGAGCTCACTTGTGCTCATACTCCACAACAGAACGGAGTTGCAGAACGGAAGATCCGTCATCTGACGGAGACCTGCAAGTGTTGGCTGCATGCCAAGAGTATCCCAAAGTCCTTCTGGGCGGAGGGAATGTCTTGTGCTGCCTACGTCATCAACAGGATGCCTCTGAGCCCCATCAACATGCTGACTCCACATGAGATGATGTTCAAGGAGAAGCCAAGTGTGGCACACCTTAGGGTGTTTGGTTCCACCTGCTACGTGCATGTTCCAGATGCTCTTCGGACGAAGCTAGATGCGAAAGCAAGGAAGCTAGTCTTCGTGGGATAC
The DNA here is from genome assembly GCA_033032865.1 of Dactylorhiza incarnata. Lineage (NCBI taxonomy): Eukaryota > Viridiplantae > Streptophyta > Magnoliopsida > Asparagales > Orchidaceae > Dactylorhiza > Dactylorhiza incarnata. The sequence goes on from JAWHQI010000067.1 coordinate 4,682,645, forward strand.
GATGAGCGGAAGAAAGGGTGGAAGTGCATGGACCCGGAGACGCGGAGATTTGTTGTATCTCGCGACGTCGTGTTCGATGAGGTGACATCTTACAAGGGGTCTTCTGATGTGGAGTTACCAGAGAGCAGGGTGGAGATGCCAGAGAAAGCTGTGGAGAATCTTCAGGTGGAGCTACCTGTGTCACCAGGTGGTCCATCTCCTTCTAGTTCCGAGACGGGGGCTTCTGGTTCAGGGAGCAGGGGGAGCGATGCTCCTAGCACGTCTGGAAGGGGAGCTAGGGAAGAAGCAGCCGATGACATTGCAGTTCAAGGGAAGGAGCTGAGGAGGTCGAAGCGAGCGATCATCGCCCCTGATCGCTATACAGGAGGAAACGCAGTGAGCTTCGTCTCATGTTTCTTCGCTGGTCCCTTGGATGAGAGGGAGCCGTCGAACTTTGAGAAGGCCCAAGGCATGAAGGAGTGGGACGTTGCGATGCAAGAAGAGATGGCAGCTCTTGAGAAGAACGAGACCTGGTCTCTTGTGCCCAAGCCCAAGGGCATCACTCCTGTGACATGCAAGTGGGTCTACAAGCTTAAGAAGAAAGCTGACGGCAGTATCGAGCGGTACAAAGCTCGTCTTGTAGCTCGGGGGTTCTCGCAGCAATACGGTGAAGACTATGATGAGACATTCAGTCCGGTGGCAAAAATGACTTCAGTTCGGTTCATCATTGCCTTGGCGGCGTTCAGTGGATGGGAGATTTGGCAGCTCGACGTCAAGAACGCTTTCTTGTACGGCGAGATTGACAAGGACATCTTCATGGTCCAGCCACCAGGTTTTGTGTCTGAAGATCTTCCGGAGCATGTCTGCAAGCTGAAGAAGGCCCTGTATGGGTTGAAGCAAGCGCCGAGGGCGTGGTACGGGAAGATTGCAGAATATCTCCGATTCTGTGGATTTGTTGCTTCAGACTCAGACTCGAGCTTGTTCGTCAAGAAGAGCGGGGAGCTTCAGGTCATCGTGCTGCTATACGTTGACGATATGATCGTGACGGGGAACTCGAAGGAGGAGGTAGCACAGCTTCAGGCTGAACTATCTATCAGGTTCGAGATGAAGGATCTTGGTGAGCTTCACCATTTTCTTGGACTTGAGGTGCAGAGGAAGGAAGGTGGAGTGCTGGTGACCCAAGCCGGATATGCGGAGCGGATCGTGGAGCGATTCGGCATGAAGGAAGGGAAGTGCACTTCCACACCTCTGGAGAAGGCTATGAAGCTTCGGAAGGATGAGGGAAGGATCATGCAAGATCCGTTGGTGTTCCGAGCTCTGGTTGGGAGCTTGATTTATCTGACGATCACAAGGCCGGATATTGCATATGCAGTAGGCAGGGTGAGTCGGTTTATGGCGGAACCACGAGTACCTCATCTGCTAGCGGCCAAGAACATTCTGAAGTATGTCAAGGCGACCTCGGACATGGGTCTCCTATACAGGAGGGATGCGGGCTTCGAGGTGCATGGATACATGGATGCTGATTACGGGGGAGATTCGGATGATCGGAAGTCGACATCTGGATTCGTCTTCATGGCGGGCCCTACAGCTATATCATGGTGCAGCAAGAAGCAGGATTCCGTATCGGTCTCTACCACGGAAGCGGAATAGAAGGCTTCGGCCTTGGCAGCTCAGGAAGCCATCTGGCTTAGGAGGTTGGTTGGAGACGTCCACAAGGAGGTTCGGGAGCCGACTCTGCTACGCGGTGACAACGAGAGTGCTCTCAAACTGGTGACCAATCCAGTTTGTCACGCGAGGACGAAGCATATTGAGATCGAGCATCACTTCATACGGGAGAAGGTGCTGGAGGGATCTCTTTCGGTCGAGCATGTGCGGAGTGCGGACAATGTCGCAGACATCTTCACAAAGGCGCTGGCAAAGGGGTCGTTCACACGGCTAAGGAGCCTATTGGGGCTGGTTTCAACTTCCCACTTCAAGGGGGAGTGTTGAAATTGTTGAAGTGGAAGTTTGGAGGCTTTTGGACCTGGGCGGTCTGGGCGGAGGTCGGGCGGTCTGGCGTGACCGCACGACTTGGCGGTCTGCCTCTGCGGTCTGGCTGGTAGTAGCCTAGCTGCAGTCTCCTGGCTTGATCGCTGGTATAGGTCCAAGTCGGCTGGAGGTGAGGCCGCGCGGTCTGTCTCTGACCGCGTGGCGGGTTGATCATCTTCAGGTTTCTTCCAGGTTCTCTCCGGAATGCGGTCTGGTAGCTGACCAGGCTTTCTGGGAGTATTCGCGGACTAAGGGACTTAGTCGCGCGGTCACAGTTCGCGGTCTCAGAAGGAGACTGGTATGTGAGCTGGTTGCTGTTCATGGTCTCAGGAGGAGATCGGCATGTGGACAGGAGTTCGCGGTCTGATGGCGAACTGGCTGTGTTCGTGGTCTCGAACGAACACAGGTGGTGAAGGGCTTCGGGCGGTCTGGCGATCTCTTTGGAGAGTCGCGGTCTGCTGTGAGAGTGGCGGTCTCTCATAGCGACATTGAAGCTAGCGGGTTCACCAAAATGAAGCAGAAGTAATATTGCTGATTGCGCGGAGTGACCGATCAGGTCGCGCGGTCTGGGGGTGGTGATCCTATCTCATAGGGCGGTGACTAGATCAGGTCCCGCGCCTATAAATAGGAGGCCACTGTAGCAGCATGAAAGACACACCAAGCGTAAGCTAAACTTTCTCCTTCCTGCGGTCTGTGTTTATGTAACCGGGCGGTCTCCTGATTGAACTTCTATTGTGCAGCTTCTGCGGATAGTGCGGGCAGCAGCGATCACCTCTTCCTCTGAAAGTGTTTGGGCGGTCTGCGGCTTGGAGTTGTGGTGCTGGAGTTCGGGAGAATCAGGCGGTCTGGAGAAGTAAGCGGCTAGGAGCAGGTTGTGTTCTGTGATCGTCGAGTAGCAGCGGTCTGGCAGCTATCGAGATCGCAGGGAGGTCGCGCGGTCTGAGCGGTCTCAAGTTATCTTCAACTTGTATCTTTCCTTTGTGTTTGTGCTGACGAAATCATGTCTCGTCAAGCATGCCTCGCCTTGTAATTTTGAAGTGCTGCTATCAATAAAGATCAGTTGTTTGCCTTCATTTGTTTCTGGTTGTTTTGGCTTTGATCTCTAAGTTGACTAGCTCCTGCTTGCTCCATAAAGATTAAAAAAAAAATTTCACACCTTTGACCTGGAGTCACAGCATTCATCAAATGAGGAAGAGCGTACTTTGATGCCATCTAAAGTCTTCTCTTGAGAAAGGTTGATGATAAGGGTGGTAATTGGGTATGTTACGAGTCATTTGGATGTTTGTGTGTGAGCAGAAATGAAATTTGTCCTCCTTTATGACAGGAGTTACATCCATGAGCCCCTTGATGGAATGAGACTGAGAAATGCATGACCATGCTTGGTAGAGTCAATATGTGATATTGAGCTCACCAATTTTCAGACAGTCAATTCTGGATCAAGAAACTAGGATTGAACGATTATGAGGGTGACACGGTCCATGCCTCTAGTTCTATCCGGATGTAAAGGACAAAGGGACATGACAACACTGATACATTGGTCATGACAGGCTTGTTGAGTTATGAACTCTTATTGCTTGGGTAGCAATGATGTATTGCTAGATGCCGCTCATTGTTTGTGAGACTTTTGTTGATACTTTGTGATCAAGTGGGAGACTGTTGGAGTTTCTGAGGTGATCTCAAAGCAATCAATAGTTAGTCTTGCTGCCAACGCAATATGAGCCTATATGGTCGCACATAAAAGCGTTTGGAGAAATTGGAGAAAGGATTGTGTTGGCCTTACTCATATTGGATATGAGTGGAGGACCAATCCTGTGACTGCTTGGAATTAAGTTGAGATTGTCTCAACGGGAAATCGTTTAAAGGGTTAAACGAATGGATTTATACATGAAAAATTCGGCTAAATGGTTTAACCGAATTGTGTCAAATTCGGCTAATGTGATTAACCGAATTATGTTGATTCGAGTAATGAAATTCGGCTAATATGATTAACCGAATTTATTACAGATTCGACTAAAGGGTTTAGCCGAATCTGGTCAGTTCGATGAAAGGGTTTCGCCGAATTTATATAGCCGAATTCGGTTATAGTGATTAGCCGAATTCGGCGGATGTCACTGGTCGAATTCGGCGAATGTCATTAGTCGAATTCGGCGAATGTAAATCTGGACAGAAATGTTCTGGTCTGCGGATAGCCTGATTTATGCGTTTTAGTATAAAAGGGCTTGCAATTCTAGGTTTACGGAGGACTTAATCTTTTCGCGATTCTGACGTGAACGGCCGACCGGAATAGTTTCGTGCGAGGGTCTCATTCTTCCCGTCCGCCGATCGCCTTCCGCCGCTAGTCGCCGCTGTCGGTCGCCGCCTCCTCTGCATCGGACCTAGCAGTCCGTGAGGACGTTGAGAGCTTCCTTCTTCGACCTAGTTCTTGTGCGACAAGAAGCTAGGGTTCTCCATTGTTTGTGTGGATCACTGTAGAGGAGTCGATACATTTCGGTTCTTGGAACTCAGATTTCGGATTTCCTTTTGGAACACCTTGGTTGAGTGTTGACTCAATCCCGCAAAGGTACTTTGCATTTCGATTTGCTTATTCTCTTGAATCATGAAAACCGCAAAATCCGTTAGCTTCTTTTGGGTTGTTCTTGTTATTTCCGCTGCGCATATTTGATATGTCATCCCTTTCGAGGGGTATAGAAAACCCAACACAAACCTGCATGCTAAAAACACAAAGGCAAACAAGATCAAATACAAGTAGGATTTATTATTCTCAAACCAAAGGGATGCTGAAAAACATGTTCCAACAGGCATGACACAAAAACAATGTTTTAAGATACTTGAAATTATAATTTAACATTGTATTTTAATCTTGAAAAGATAAACATAATCATCCTTGAAACATTTCAATGAATAGCAATCAGTTTTTATAAATTTTTGACTTTTTAAAGATAATATCAAAAACAATTGAAAACATATTTTTGTGTTTTTAGTTTGTTTTTCAATTTTGTAGTTGATTTTAGATATATATATATATATTTGTTATATATATATATATATTTGTTATATATATATATATATTTGTTATATATATATATATTTGTTATATATATATATATTTGTTATATATATATATATTTGTTATATATATATATATCTTTATTATATAAGCAAAGGCAAAAGTGAGGATGGTGAAACATTTTCGAGACCAAAATACCCTCATAAAATCACCTACTTTAGTTCTAACATTTGGTTTTTTGGTCTTTTGGACATCACTCCCGCCAGATTTTGCACCCGCGCCCCCATGCTCTCCCGCCAGCTCCGGTTCTGCCCTCCTCCCACGCGGCTTTCTCCTCCCACGCACGCAACTGTCGCCTCATGTCTTCCTCGACTGCCACCCACCGAAAGAAGCAGAGTGCCCCGCCGAAAGCATCGTCTATACCCTCGACAGAGCCCAACTCTCCTCCACAGTGCCATTTTCAACTCTCCTCGGTAGAGCCTCAACTTTCCTCGACAGAGCCTCAACGATCCTCCCTCATCGCGATTCTGACAAACTCCTCCTCCACTGTTGATCCACCATTGCTGCGAGCTTCCTTCAGGTCCATTGTTTGGGGTGCTTTCTCCTTATTTTCGGTGCTTCTTCCTTATTTTTTGTGTTTCTTCCTTTCTTAGGGTTTTCCTTCATTTGGTCACAGCTAAACAGACCCTCACCTCAACAGTGCCTCACCTCAACAGCTCCTCCTCCATCATGATAGCAAAGCTTCCTCCTCCTCCGCCGTTGCCGCGAGCTTTCTTCAGGTGCATTTCTTTGGGTGCTTCTCCTTCTTAAGTCAGCAAAAACATGGCTTTCCAATCTTCTTACTAAATCTTAGGTTTAAACTGAGTTTCAATATAATTATTAAAGAGTTCAAAGATATAACTAACTAGATTCACTAGGAAGTTGGTTTCTGGTCGGTGCTCCCTGCTCTCTGTTCCTACTTGGTGAAAATCATTTCTCTTCTGCTTTGCATCTACAGTACTCACCTCCCCATTGGAGAAGCCAGATTCTGATCTAACCTCAGGCAACTCCAATTCAAGGTAACAGGTAACAATGCATGTACTCAATTTTTTTTATTCCATTTCAGTTTCCACGATATTGATACATATGCTTAATATTTGTGGGGTATATCTTCTATTAATCTTTCACATTCATTTGTTCTTATTTCATTCAGGAAATAATTTATTCATTGTTATTATGTTTCTAATTTGGTGTTCAGCTTTGTTCTTATATCATTATGTCATTGCTATTATGTTTCTAATTTGGTGTTAATATAACAATGCATCTAATTTGGAATCTATCTTCCAAAGAGATTTTTGGGTAAGCAATTAGACAATCGATCACATTCTTTTTGTTTTCAGCTCTCTGCTTTGTCAGCATTTTTTTTGGCTTTTTCTGATTAAAAAATGTGAGGGTGCACACCTTGCACCTTGAATCTATATTACAGCTCTATGCAAGGGTGGAGCACACTTTGTTAGCATTATATAGCTTTTTAAGTTTAAAAAAATGTATCCATGGTGTAATATGGTGCACACCTTGCACCTTGAATCTATATTGCACCTTGCTCGCACATTATTATTGTACCATGCTTGCACTTTTTTTTAATTTATTTACTGCATTCGACATGTTTGATATATTGTCCAAATTTTGGTTGCATGAGAGTCTAGCCCTATGTTTTCTTGATTTCTTATTGATTATCCTACAACTTAGTTAGCGGATATTGATTAGTTGCTACACATTTTACTAACTTAAATTTTATCAGCATTCCAAACAACTATTAAGTATCTATGTCAATAGAAAAATTGAAATTAGAAAAAATGTGTAGCAAGGTAGGGTCTACTTGATTATATCAGCATTCCAAATAAAATTAGTTTTGATATGATTTTAAAGGTTGCTATTCTTTATTGCTTTTTATGCCAAATTATTAATACACCCAAGAGAAGTAGATTCTGATTTTTTTTCAATAGTCATTGTTTTAGTAAGCTTCCACAGATTTTTTTTTTTGTTTAAGTGGGTTCTTAATGTTGCCCCTTCTATATTGCCCCTTCTACATGTTGTCCTGTTGCTACACTCTTGATCAACACCACTCTCTCTCAACTAAATTAACCCTAAATGTAATCTACATGTTGTCCTGTTGCTACACTTTATTTCTGCCTTCTACTGCAGTTTTCTCTTTTGATGCAGTTTTCGTTTTTATTTCAAGCTTCTTTGTATTTCGGAGCTTTCAGTCCAAACTTCTTATGTTTGAGGAGCAAGATTGATTTCCCATACTTCTTCTGTTTGAGTACAAATCATGTGTGTTTTCAGAGCTTTTTTGCTGCTCTTCATACGAAAATGACTGCTCTTCATACGAAATGACCGAAAATAGTGTCTTTAGATTTTGAGGGATATTTCAAGATTCTTTAGATTTATATGTGAGTGCAGCCTTACATTTTATTGCAGTTCATCAGTTATTGTGAGCTTGCAGTATTTGTGAGCAGTATTTGTACTAATTGTTAGACTTCAGTTATTTGTGTAAAGCAGTATTTGTGAGCTTGCAGCAGTATTTGTGATTTCATCAGTTATTTCAAGCTTCTTTGTTAAGTGAGCTTTCAGATTTCTGTTTTGAGATTTCAGATTTGTTATTATTATTATTATTATTATCAGAATAAAATAAAAAAACTAATAAGCGGTAAATCTAAATCTATAGCCCATTTACTAAAGCCCGAAATATAGGAAGAACTGCAGTTTTCTGCATTTGCTCTTTTTATTCATTTTCATAAATGGTGATAATCTGTTGTGTCAAATAAATCATATCTTTTAAGCTCTTATGTTTGTCATGCTATGTTATCTTAGGATTTGTTCCTTCTACAAAAATAACTAAACTGGGTTAGATATTTTTCTGCCAAGCATTAAGCCTATTACCGGTATTAATAGGGAACAAGAATAGAGGCCAAATATTTGAGATTCAAATTCTCACGTTCTATTCAGAGTTTGATTTTTATGTGAGTTTTAAACTCCTGCACATTTTTATGAAACATTTGAGAATGTCTATTTCCCTCTCTGATCACCAGTGTTTTCAATTTAATCTGTACATGGATTAATTTGGTGTAGTTTAATTGGTTGAAGGAAAGTTTCTTTGAAGATAATGAAGACAAGTGAAAATCTTACATCAAACATCTTTATCTTTATTGTATAAGGGAAGAGGTTTGGATGGATGGTGTAACATTTTTATGACTAAATTGCCCTCAAAAATTATTTTCTATTCTCCTCACACTGGGTTTTTCGGTCATTTTGGATGGTGTAACATTATTATCTTTATTATATAAGCTATCTCCTACAAATCAAATTAGATTTTTTTAAATCTCTACCTGCAATTCCATTCCCACACGCCAGTCCCCTCTCTACCTCAACTGCCACCCGCCGAAAACACTGCACCCGCCGAAAGCATTAAATGATGTATGTCATTTGTCAAACCAACAAAAAGCTATGCCAGCTTTTCACGTTTCCTGAAAAGCCTTTTTTCCATTTCAAAATCAACATGGTCTCTCACTTCTTCCCCACGTCTTCCCCTCCCTCGCTCCCCTCCCTCCCACTCACCCGCTCTCCCCGTCGCCGGATGCCCCACCGTCGGACGCCCGCTGCCAGATCCCCCGCCGCCGGACAGCCTGCAGTCGGACGCTTGACCTCCAGACAGTAAGTGGAAGGTAGCGGCATTTCCACCACTCTTTCCTTTTGCTAACTTCTGGATTTTCAACCTTTTATTTTCTAATATTTTATTTTGTTGACCATTCAATATGTAAGTTCTGTTTGCTCTTATGATTTTTTTTATATAGTTACTCATTGTTTTCCTTAAAATATTGTATATGCACATTTGTTAGGTATACATGAGCTAATCGGAGAGGGGTACTCGGAGATGGCGAATGGCCGGAGATCTTCATTGTGTTTCTCCAACATCCGTCGGGCCATCTCTGGCTATGGCAAAGGTCTCTCCTCGCATGCCACTAAAGAATCCAGTTTCAATGTTTTGAGTTGCGTTTTCGTCTCACCCCGGAACACTCGCAGTGCAAACTTTTTCCCCATGTCTCCATCCTCCCCTCTCTCTTGCAGTGCAGGCGGAAGAACGATAAGTCATAGACCATCCATCTGGTTGTAAGTAAATATGCAGGGCTTGAGCTATTTTTGTTCGTCTAAGCATTCAATTTTTTGTTTCTTGCTTAAATTTTCACATCCTCTTGAAAAACCTCGAACTTCTGTCTAAAGAAAAACCTTTAATTTCTCTGCTTTGCAGGGAAGGATGTAAAGTTCGTAGGAGAAAAGATGCGTCAAATTTTTCTAATAAATGTTGGTGAAGACCTCACAGATATGATGATTTTCACCACTGTCATCATTATTTTTATTCCCACTAACTGAAGCATGTTTTATGGAATTTCTAATGAGACCCTTTCAATGATAACTTTTGTTTTCTGTTGAGTAAATTTGCATACTTTTACTCATTTTAAATTTGACAAATCTATGTTCTTTCCAAATCCATCCAATGTAAGTATATTTTCTTCCTTACTGCTGCATAATTTCTTTCTTCCTTGAAGGCTGTGATGAACAATGAGGAGCTCTCCAAGCACAAATAAATTTTATGGATCATCCCACACGGATGAGGGCGCTTCTCGCACGGATGAGGGCGCAGCCCGCACGGATGAGGGCGCAGCCCGCACGGATGAGGGCGCAGCCCGCACGGATGAGGGCGCAGCCCGCACGGATGAGGGCGCAGCCCGCACGGATGAGGGCGCAGCCCGCACGGATGAGGGCGCAGCCCCCACGGATGAGGGCGCAGCCCGCACGGATGAGGGCCGCGATGAGGGCGCGGCCCGTTCTCTACCTATTTTAAATTATTGATTCTTTATGCAGTCTTAATTAACATATGTTTTGCTCAGAGTGTACTATGCTTCAGGTTCAGTGGACTCCTAAACTTAGTTGGATCTGTATTTGTTTATTGGATTAAAATAGTTCCACCATTATTTTCCTAACCGCTAGCTGTTGTTTACTTGGGTTGTCAACATGTAACCTTAGTGCAAATTGTGTCAACGGTTGTGATATCATATATATCCTTAAATAGAAATTACTAAATCTATGCTTGCATTATTAAAATTCTAAAACCCTTGAATAAGAAGAATGTTTAGTTCCTTTTAGGTTTTAGGGATTTTAGCTTCCAATTTCAGTCGCCTGTGCATTATTAAAATTCTAAAACCCTTGAATAGATATTACTAAATGTATGCTTGCATTATTAAAATTGATGTATCTACTAAAATCATTCACCAGCCTTCCAATTTCAGTCGTCGGTGCTACGACAAAGCCAAATCATGTAAAGCAAATTCTACGTGCATTCATATGGATGAACACCAATTTGATACATACATTGATAGTTTGTACAGAAAGTTGCATCAGCTGTAATTGCCTCAAAGGTTCTTATAAGATTGCTTCAGAATGCAAGAGAATGACAGTTGTCTTAAGGAAATTCTGATATAAAAGCAAACCTGAGTGCAGAATTTCACAAAATTAAGCATACAAACTTACCTGGTCATGTCTGTGATGAAGAATCTCCTTTAATCTTAGCACCTCCACAGTAACCCGGTTCTTCTCATCCTTCACCTCTCTGAGAGCCTTAGTCGTGATTGCCGTTGCCCCCACACCCGCCGCCCCCTCCCCCCCCTCCCCCCCCCTCCCCCCCCCTCCCCCGCGGCATGTCGCCCCATCGACTGCATGTCGCCGCATCGACCGCATGTCGCCGCATCGACCGCATGTCGCCGCATCGACCGCATGTCGCCGCATCGACCGTATGTCGCCGCCCCCGCTGCATGTTGCCGCCCCCGCCCCATGTCGCCTCCCCCGCCGCATGTCGTCGCGCCCGCCGCATGTCGCCGCCCCCGCCGCATGTCGCCGCCCCCGCCGCATGTCGCCGCCCCCGCCGCATGTCGCCGTCCATGTCGCCGTTCCCGCCGCATGTCGCCGTCCATGTCGCCGTTCCCGCCGCATGTCGCCATTCCAGCCGCATGTCGCCCGCCCTAGCAATGCCCCCCACGACCAATGTCGCCCCGAAGACCAATGTCGCCCCGAAGACCAATGTCGCCCCGAAGACCAATGTTGCCTCACGACCAATGTCGCCCCCATGACCAATGTGAGCCCCCATGAGCAATGTCGCCCCCCCCGCACGGGGTCCCCCGTGCACGACTGCTCGTATTATATAAGGGAAGAGGAAAGATGTTATGGTGTAACATTTTCGGGACAAGAATGCCCTCAACAAAATGCCCCATGAATTCAAAATACTGGGTTATTTGGTAATTCCATACAAAAAATCAATACAAAGGAAAAAAATAAAATAAATCCACAACAAATCCCTCCTCTTCTCATCGATTGCCGCACGGCATTGCCTTTTCATCGATTGCCCCGCGCCGAAAGCCTGCCCCTATTCATTCTTCCTCCTGCCAGGGCCAACCCTCTTCTCTCCCGCCAGCCCCCTCCTCTCTACCTCTGCCACGCGCCGATTTGTCTGCACCTCGCTTGAAGTTTTAGCTTGCATTAAATATATAAGTTTTTGCTTGCATTAAAAATATAAGTTTTAGCTCTTAGGTCTATATTTATCTTGCATTATTTTGTATCTTTATTTGGTTTGAGAAAAGCATGTGATCTCCTCCTTGCGCGAACTCCTCTCACTTTAGTTTTCATTTATTTTTCGTGATGTGCAGGAAGCACGATGAGTGCGGAGATCTGCGCAACTATACTCCAACTCCGGACTGCCACATCTTTTGAAATTGTGCTGATAGTGTTCACAGATTCGTGATCCATTAAATAAACATTCATTTCAATATCAATGCTGAATCTTCTCTATAAATGCACACGGATATTTATTTTGTGAGTTGTGTTTGGTGGTCCATCGTGAAGAGTGATTATGGCAACAGATCAAAGCAATAATATTGACAAAGAGAAACATGTGAACAATTTTATGTTTCCATAAGAGTGCTAACACTTTTTTGATTATCCTGTAAGTTAGTGTGCGGATATGAATGTGTGGATGGATGTGCGAATGTGTATGTGTTAACATGTGTGTGTATGTATTTATGTGGACGTGTTTATAGCTGCCCTAATTTATTCTTGATTAAGATGAATGTGTATCTATTAGCATTGGCAATGTGCATGATATTGCATTGGCAGAATCATAATGTCAATAAAGTATTTTCACTGTTTTTTATAACCAGTTCTTATATGTTTTTTAATCAGGTCTTATAAATTCAAGAACTATGTTTAAAGATGCAAGTTCTGAATATACTCAAGTTTAGAGTATCAATATTTTACTGTGTGATATACTCAAGTTGATCATCTTCATACTGAAGAGACTCCACTATGACTATAGATTTGTCTTTTTTTTGCATAGTTCTGAATAAATCTAAACATAATATAAAAGTTGACCCAAGTGTGGAGATTCCTCTGTAGATTAATTTCAGTTTTTAGCTTTCATTTTCAGCTTTAAGTTTTTAGCTATCAGTTTTTGAGCTTTCAGTTCCTCATTTAGTTTGTATATCTGAATAACTGCATAAATAATACTACAGCAGTGTTTTTGCTTGCTAATAATTTTAGTTTAATATTTAGTTCTGGCTGGAGTTTAATAATAAATTTTCAGCTTCTTAAGTCCTCTTAATACTGGATTTTTGATTTCAGCTAATTAGAAGCTCCTACCCGAAAGGCATATATGAGCTTAGCATTTTTTTTTCAGCTCTCTACTTTGTCAGCATTTTTCTTAGCATTTTCTGTTCTCTGCATTCTTTTTTCCAACTTTTTGCCTCTTTTTGTGTGCTTTTTGTGTGCTCTTTCCAGCTTTTTCCTCGCCGAATTGCCTATATGAACTTTGTTATTCCTTTTATTTCATTCCCTAGCACATATCTAATATTTTTTGACTGGATGAAACTTTTGAGAGATTAGAAATGTAGAGAGATTCCGGCAAGCTCTGCCATTGCTGCAAGCTTCCTTTAGGTGCATTTTTTTGCCGCTTCTTCCTTTTTTAAGTTATCCTTAGCATTTTTTAGTTGGTTCTTCATATTCTCAGCATTTTTTTCTGTATTGTGTTCTCAGCACCTTTTTTTTAACTTTTTCAGCTTTTTTAGTCCTCTTAAAATTGGATTTGTCATTTCTTCTAATTAGAAGCTCCTATGAAAGGCATATATGAGCTTAGCATTTTCTTATTTTCAGCTCTCTATTTTGTTAGCATTTTTCTTAGCTTTTTTTGTTCTCTGCATATTTTTTCATCTTTTTGTGAACCCTTTATGCAACTTCTTATGAAACTGGAGATTTCAACTACTTTGAAAAAGGCCAAGCCCAACTCTCTCTATATTTTGTTTAGTGCATGTATCAAGTCCTAATCCCTTCATTCTTTGGTAGGTTATTATTACTGCTGTTGTTGTCAAATAAAAACCAAAAGAGGGCATACAACTGCTGCCCAAACTAAGGTTATATGTTTCTTATTTTTACCTGCTGCAGCTTATCTATCAGATTTATATAAGGCGGAGAAAGCTATAGGAGGAAAGATGGGAGGGCATCAAACTGACTTTTGCACCCAATGAAGGAATTTAAAACTAATTCAAATTTATAATTTTATAACATCTAACTATTCTTTTACCAATGACATGCACGACGAGATTTTATAACATCTAACTATTAATGTTTTTCCTAACAAAATAATTATCTCTCACATGCTTTGATAACATTTTTCATAGCTATGAATGCAAAACTTACTACTATTGCAATGTATGTTTGAAGGATATATTAAGGCTATGAATGCTTCATAGGGAAAACTAGCTTCTTAAACACATGTTCCTAACTGCTATTTATTACAGTAGATGACTCTAAGGGTTAGGTTTAAGTGTGCTCCTTTAGGATGAGAAACTGCTTAACTTGAAAGTTTGGTGTAATTATGAAGGTTTGCCCCCACCAAATGTCATCGCTCATGACCGATGTCGCCGCCCATGACCGATGTCGTCGCCCTCGACCGTTGTCGCCGCCCACGATCGATGTCACTGCCCATGATCGATATCGCCGCCCACGACCGATGTCGCCGCCCACGTCCGATATCGCCGCCCACGACAAATGATGCCCCCATGCCCGATGTCATTGCCCACAACCAATATCGCCGCCCACGACAAATGGTGCTCGCGCCCCCATGACATTTGTCGCCCCCACGACCAATGTCACCCCCACGACTAATGTCGTTGCCATGACAAATGTTGCCCCCACAACATTTATCGCCCCCAAATATGATGATGCCGCCCCGACCATTGTCGCCTCCCCGACCAATGTTGCCGCCCGACCAATGTTGCCGCCCAACCATTGTTGCCCCCCTGACCAATGTCGCCCTGACGACCAATGTCGCCCTGACGACCAATGTCGCCCCGACGACCAATGTTGCCCCACGACCAATGTCGCCCCCATGACCAATGTCGCCCTCCCGCACGGGGTCTCCTGTGCATGACTGCTCGTATATATATAAAGAGAAACATATTTTTGTTTTATTTTTATTTGTTTTACAGTTTTTTTGTTGTTTTTAGTCTTTAGAGAAAAGAGGAAATGAATATAAATACAAAACTTTAAAAATAAATAGCAAATTCAGCATTTTTATACTACCGCCAGCGGTAAGACTTACCGCTGCGCGTTAGTAACAAAAGTCGTGTTTTCAGGAAAAATGTGTGTTTTTTGTAATTTTTTGCCGGATTATGATTGTTCAGTGTAGGAGCTATGTATTAGAGCAAAGAAATCAGACAAGAATACACACAATATGAGGGTTTGTCATTTTTAAGCAAAGATGTCCAAAACCTCTAATTCTAGCCTAACTAAGGCAAATCGTGCATCAGGTAGAGGCTTGGTAAAGATGTCCGCAAGTTGGGATTCAATTCCTATAAAGTTTACATGAACATGTTCCTTTTTTATGTGATCCCTAATGAAGTGATGTATCACGTCTATGTGTTTGGATCTTGAGTGATGATCGGGGTTGTTAGTTAGGTTAATAACACTCTTGTTGTCACATTTTAGTTCAATATTGGTTAGATGAACTCCGAAGTCTTCTAAGGTTTGAGTCATCCATAACGCTTGTTCACAACAACTTCATAGTGCGATATATTTGGCCTCGGTGGTGGTGAGGGCAACCGAATTTTGCTTTCTACTTGACCATGCAACCAGTGAAGGGCCTAAGAAATGACATATGCCACTAGTGGGTTTTCTATCTAATGAACACCCCGTATAATCAGAATCAGAATACCCAATGTAAAAGAAAAGAATCATTATTTGGGTACCATAAACGTAATCTAGATGTTCCGATTAAATATATAAAAATTTGTTTCACCACTTTTAAGTGAGATTTTTTTGGATTAGCTTGAAATCTAGCACATAAACATACGAAAAAAAGAAATGTTGGGTCTAGAAGCACTCAAATACAATAATGTTCCAATCATTCCTCTATACAATGTTTGATCAATTGAAATTCTGGCTTCATCATGTTGGGAACAGTGCCCAACAATGTTCCTGATTTGAAGAAGTGCTCAGATCAATGATAAATGCACTATGTATTTGATGGTATATCTTATTCATGACAACAGAGGATAAATTATATGTCCAGTAATTCTCTAATTTCTCTAAGTCCAAAATCGACGAGAAGGACTGGACATATCGTTAAGATGATACACATATCGTTGAAAAACATCAAAGCTCTATCACTAGTATCAAGACTATAAAAGTAATGAAAATTTCACTAAGTAAAATATCATCTCAAGACTTAGTAGATAAATCGGTGGGAAAGGAAACATATCGTCGAGAAAGTCTCGATGATATCGTCTTGAAGAAACTTTATTGCTGAGAAAGCAAGGTCAAGTCGTGTAGATAGCATCTCGACGATATTGTCTTGAGGAAAGCTTATCGACTTGAAGATTAAGCTTAAGTCATATAAAAGGAATCATCTAGAAGATATTGTCTAGAAGAACTCATATTGAGGAGAAGATTATGAAGAAAGGATCGTGTAGACAATATCAACTTGAAGAATAAATATAGTCTACATAGATCAAGACGATATCAACTTAAAGGAAATTTATCATCTTAACAATTGCAGAGATGCATTTAATGCACAAACTTTCTTGGAAATTGATATACAGGGAATTTGCACGCCGCCTATCTTGCGCACTAATCAAGGAATAATTAATGACATATCTCCTGCAGAATATAGCCGTTTATACAGCATTTAAGAAGAACATTATTTCTAAATATTGCAAGTTCCAAAAAGGGAAAGTATTTATGGTGATTTATTTTGCCGTTCCAGTATATATTCTCTGGTTGTCTAATTAAGTAAGAAATGAATGATTGAGGATCTTTATGCAAAAATTGCAGAGGAGTATAAAAGAAAGACTTTTTTGAGTTCAGAGGTACTTGTTTTTCTTGTCTTCTCTCACGATTATTCTGAGAAATACTAACAGAAAAGAGAGAAAAGTATAAACAAGAAGAAGACTTCATTGCTGTACTGTGAAGGTCAAAGTAAAAGAAGATTCTATAGAAAGGTTCAGTGATTCACAAGATCTTTGAACTTATACTTGCAAGAAGAAGAAGTCTGATCAGTCAAAACTTATATCTTAAAGACTTCTCTTCTACAATAGCAAACTCATTTGTCTTTTTCTGTAGGGTTCTTTGTGAGCCTGAGCTTGTAGGATCTTGTAATAGATCTGAGTTTGTAGGGTTCTTTGTGAGCCTGAGTTTGGCAGGATCTTGGTGAATATCTGAGTTATTGTAAGACTTGTAAAGTCTTAGTTGTTAGTAGGGTTCTTTGTGAGCCTGAGTTGTAAGATTTGCTTATTGAGAAGAGATCTGAGAAGTTGGAGAAGTTGCCTAGTCTAAGTCATTGCTAGATAGGTGGGAGGGACATTGGACTACCTCTAGACATATTGTCTTGTAGGGAACCACTTTAAATTCTGTGTTTTTCTGTGTTGTTTATGTGTTATGATAGCTAGAATTTAAAGTAGTAAATAACCTCATAAACACCTAGTCACCCCCCGCCCCCTTTTAGGTGTAGTTTAATCAAACCCATATCTTTCAATTAGTATCAGAGAGAGGTTAAGTTCAAAGGCTTAATAACTTAGAACAAGATCTACAAGTTTATGGGGTTGTGATCATTCAATGGCTAGTGAGCATAACGAGGAAGTAAGCTCAATGAAGCTGCCTATTTGCTCAAAGGACAATTTCCCCATCTGGAAGCAAAGAATCAGATTATTCATGGAAGCTTTAGATCCTAGAATATTCATGGCTATTGAAGAGGGACCTTATGTTCCCATGACTGTTTCAGTGACTCCAACAACACCTTCAGTTCCTAAAACTTTATCCCAGTTCACCAAGGATGAAGTAGCATTGGTGACTATGGACAAAAGAACAAAAAATATAATTGTTAATGCAATTGATGATTCTACATTTCAGAATTTAATTCATTGCAAAATAGCAAAAGAAATGTGGGACTCCTTGGTGGTCTATATGAAGGGGACTGAAGAAGTAAGGAATGTCAGAAAATCCCTTCTAAATCAGGAGTATGAGTCCTTCAGGAAAGACAAGAAGGACAACATAGCTACCTGCTATGAAAAATTCTTCAGGATTGTTAATAGGCTCAAAACTTATGAAAGGGAGTTCACCAATTATGAACTCAATGATAAGTTCTTGAGATCCCTGAACAAAGAATGGGACATGAAGATTTGTGCCATCAGAGAAGTTGGAAATCTGGGAAATATGAAACCTCAGCAGCTATTTGGCAAACTTCTATCTTATGAGCTACAACTGGATACCAGAAGGTCTGAAGAGGAGACTCCTAAAGTTTCCACTAAAGAAAGGCCCATGGCCCTTAAAGATGAAAGCTTGAGAAGTACCAAGGACAAGACTCCTATACTTCAGGATATATCTGAAGGGAGTGTAGCATCTGATGCAACACTTCAGACTCTGATAACACTGATAAAGAACTAGCACTTTTCTCTAAGCAGTTCAAAAGGATGATGTCTAGAAGGAGAAGAGACAACCATATGACATCCTCCTCAAGCTCCAGAAGATCTGGTCAATATGATAAACCCAAATCTTCAAGGGAGGAAAGGTATAAATCTAAACTCAATGAATTTGATTTGACTAACTTAGTTTGTTATCACTGCAAGAAGATAGGTCACATGATTGCCGACTGTCCCTCCAAGAAGAGAGAATCAAAGAAGAATGATGATAGAAGAAGTCCAAGGGACAAAAATAAAGCTGAGAAAAGATTCATTGCTAAGAAAATCAGAACACTTAGTGATTCTGATTCATCAGAATCTGAGGAGGAAGCTCTTATTGGCATCATGGCCATAATTGAAGAAATCTAGGATGAGAACACCTCTCCTGGGAAGGTACTCATCAGAGCTCCCTTGACTGCCTCTGATTCTCAATCATTGGCAGATTCTGTGCATAATAATGAATGTGAATCTGCTTGCAATGACATATCCTCAAGATCAATACATGAGGTTCTGAACTAGTACAACAAAATGAAGCCTTATGGATTGCTTTGAAAAGAAGTAAGAAGCTTCTTAAGACTCAATCTAAGGAGTTAGCATCATTGAAATCTGCCCAATCTGAGCTCCAATAGACAACTGAAAAGCTGACTGGTGTGAGCAAAGAAGTGTGCAAGCTCAAGAATGTCACAAAGCTCAAAGATGCTGAATTGGGTCAGAAGAAGAAGATCATCAAAGATCTTGAGGAAATGTTGTTAGTTGAGAAGAAAATTGTTGTCAGCTTTTCAATGCCCAAGACTGTCCTTCCCATCATTAACAGATTTTCTGCACCATTCAAAAGTGGTGTAGGATTTTGTAAGGAGACAGTCCAGGGAAAGACCTCTGAAGCCCAACCCTTTTTCAATAAGAAGCTGCTGGCATCAAATTTCTTTGACCATGGATCTACAACATCAGCACCTAAAAGTAAGGGAAAGACAGTTCCCACCAGGCCTGTTCCCAAGGTGGTGAACGAAAAATGTGTGAGGCCAGCCAACTACATACTCACACCTCTGAGATTCACCCAAGGCTTGTTAGGACATCTGTCTTCACTCATGCCCACCAACACTTCCAAATGATGAGGCAAAAGAGAAGATACAACAGATACGAGTGATGGTGTTGTTGAAAAATTGGTCATTTTGCCTTGGACTGCTGGTTCAATCCAACAGTGCCTAGTGCAAAAAGAATGCAGACCACTCAGAGATGTGGTATTTCAGTTTGTTCCCCTAACAAAAACATAGGACCCAAATCCAATTGGGTACCTAAGGGTAAGTAATCCTTCTTGCAGGTATGTCCAAATGCCACCTAGTCACTCATTTGGCATTTGGACAGTGGTTGCTCCAGGCATATGGCTGGAGTAAATAGGCATATGGTTCAGAAAAGCGAATGACCAGAAGTTATGCCTTACACAAAGTGACCAGTATATTTCATTAGGGGATGCACATACAGCATGGAAAAGACGAGAGCTATTCATTGAAGACAAGGATGAAATCTTACATAAAGGACAAAAGTCACTCTCAGAAAATTACAAGATGCTCACAGACAAGTCAAGCATCATCCTCAAAAGTAAGTTATGAGGAGTTGTCAATCCAACAAAATGTTCCCAGTCTATGAAGTCGAAATAGGAATCCAAGCCCCTTCATCTCCAATCAAAATACTTGAAAGAGGAAATCTAAGTGGCACAACCTCCAAAGAGTCTTTCAAAAAGGTGCTAACAATCTTACCCAGACAGACAAATATCAGATGGTTGTCTCGACGACATAGACAGCTTCTCATCGATACAGAATGAAACGTCTCGACGACATAATCTGGTATCTCTATGACAATGTGGTAAGTCTCAACGATACATAGACTTAATGGAAAGGATACGTGGAGGCGACCCAGTTCGACGACAAAAATGCATATCGTCGAAATACATCCCAGATGCTCAATGCAATATTGGATCTTTTAATCAGAACCGTCCAGTGATTTATTAATCAAATCTTCAGTACGAAAAGGTACCCTCCCCTTCATCTACTCATACTATAAATAGAATGAATGCTTAGAACAAAATTACACTTTCATTTGCCCTAAGTCTTCTCTACGACAAACTCTCGTTCCATTCTCAATATTTCTCGTTCCCTCCAGTCTGATTCAATGGCCCCCCAAGAAGGAAGAAGCTACAATCATTTCAGGATGTGATATTCAGAGAGGAGGGTTCAACTCCTGCTCTGAAGAGATAATGTCGGTCATTGGATTACTTGAAGCAGTCAGATTGGAGTATCTGCTGAGTGAGCCAGGTGTCTTGATGCAGAAGGAATTGATAGAATTCTTTGACGGAGCAAGAATCAATCACTCTGAAACCTAAATAAAATCTGTAGTGGCTAAGAAGAAAGTGAAGATGTCAACCAAAAGCTTGGGAAAAGTTTTGCGTCTACCCCGACTGAGTGGAGAAGAAAAAGAGGAAGTACTAACTACAGAAGATCCAAATAAAGGATATGTCTGGTGAGGGCACAGTGGCAAGACCTATGGGTCTATTAAAAGAGCAGAGTTCAACCAGAAAGGAAAAATCCTGGCTAACATTGTAGGGAAGGTGCTACTGTACAAGCCTGGTTCCCATGACAGGATCTCTAAAGAAATGTTTGAGGTCATGTGCAGGATCATTGTCTCTAAGAAAATAGACTGGAGAGAGTTTCTGTTCCAAAGGATAAAGAACACCTTGAAAACCCCTTCATTTGGAAGAATCTTATCTATCTTCCTTCTGAATTCCCTTGGGGAAGTGTTGAAAAGAAAAATGGGAGTATCTCTACATTACTCTAAGAGAATAGACTCAAAAATGTTGGATATATGGGAGAGAGTTATCTCTAAATCCTCAAAGGATGCCTAAGCTACTCTAAAAGAGAAGAAAAAGAAAAATGTAGTAGTTGATGACTCAGAATAGGTAGGGTCCTCTAGTAGTTCTGAAGAAGTAGAAGCCCCATCAATTCCAGACCCAAACCTGTTGAAGGAAGCCGAGGAAGAAGGAGCCCCATCTTTACCAAACCCTGCTTTGATAGAGGGGGAGGTAGCTCTTAGTCAACTAATCCCAGAAAACCTGAATGAACCTTCTAACACAGAGCTTATTGAAGAAAGAAGAAGCCCCATTCTGGGAGGTGATTTAGTTGAGGGGGAGCCCCAACTTGGGAGCTCAGCCCAAGAGGCTGCAAATGTTGAGGGGGAGTCCTAACTTGGGAGCTCAGCCTTCTAACACAGAGGTAATGCATGAGTAGGTTTCTCCAGAGCTAGACGAGGAAAGTGCAAGACAAGTGCTAGAGAAGGACGGTGGCAAGGAACCAGAGAAAGTTGACAGTGCTGAACCCCAGGCTGAGCTGGGTTTAGTTCTTCTCAGAGGCAAAGAAGTGCTAATGGAAGGAGAGGAAGAAGAGCAAATGCCAGTAGATCTTCCTGACCTTCAGGGTCATGACAGTGCTCATAGAAGTGCTCCAAAAGAGGAGAATGTAGCTAGACCATCTTCTGATCACTCAGGATCCCTATTATACATGATCTCAGCATTGCTGAAAGTTCAAAGGGAGAAGATGGAACAATTCATTCTGCAGATAGTAGATGGACTCAGGCAAGAGATGAATAGTGAACTGCAGAGTGTGAAAGATGACCTACATCATCTGAACACTCAACACACTCACTTCTTTCACCTAGCAGCCCCAGCCATGGAGCATGTTGGTGAGGAGATCAATAAGGTTTGTCATCAAACTCATCAAATCATCCAGAATCAGGGCACTATGTCTGGCGATTTTGAGAGAGCTTTCCAACAGATAGCAAGCTACATGAATGCAGATAAACAACAAATTCTGAATAGAATGAACTTGAATACTCAGACCATAGATGAACATTTGCTGGAAGTAGGAAATAACTTGGATGAGGCTGAACAACACTTACATTAAAGGGTAAATCTGGTACAAGTAGCTCTTGATGACCATATTGCTGAAGAAGTCCTAAAGGGGGAGAAGACAATGATAAATGCTGGTTCACATCAAGCCATGTGGACTGTAAATAAAGTCAAGCAAGCCTTACATAAGTCTCCCTCTGTTGGGAATTGTATCCACAATTACCTTGATTTGATGAAGTCCCCTTGAACTAAGTTGAATTGAGTTTGTATTTGATGTTGTTTTCTAGTAGTGTGTTTGCAGGTTTTAATTGACTAAGTACAATCCAATGTCAGATTTCAATGAGTCTTCAAACACAGTCCTATGCAATGTAATTCCTCATTGTATGGACCAAGGTGTTGACTCATGAGGAATCTCTCTATTGGGTGTACTTCTTATTCAAACACAAAGGAAGAGCTAAGAGAAAGTTGCTGCTGATGTGGAAGAAACATTTTTTTAGTATTTACAAATTCGTCGAACGCAGTATTGAGTTCGTCGAACGCAGAGAATTGGCAGTTCATTGAACGCAGTATATTGGCAGTTCATCGAACGCAGCATCGAGTTAGTCGAATGCAGAATGATATTTCGTCGACCGCTGTTTGCTGAAGTTTGAAGGGACTTCGTCGATCTCAGTTCGTCGAACGCAGTATAGCTTTCGTCGACCGTTGTTTGCTGAAGTTTGAAGGGAGTTTGCCGATCTCAGTTCGTCGAATGAAGTATAGCTTTCATCGACCGCTGTTATACTGGATTTGAAGCAGTTTCTTCTCAGCGGCCGTGGACTTATCTCGGCGGTTTTCCTCAGCTGTTCGTCGAGCGCCGAATTGAAAAGATTTCGTCGACCGCTGTTCTGTTTGAAGAATTTTCCTCAGGCCGACGAATTGCTTAGCTCTGTTTCGTTTTTCAAATTTCAAATTGATGGGCTTCCGTAATGTATGCAACGCATGGAAGATTTTCCTTAAATCTTGCATATAGCCGTTGGAGAAATCTTGCACATAGCCGTTGGAGAAGATTTAATATATATTTCTAAGAGTTATTCTCTTCTGTCTCTAATTGTGAATCGCAAAACAGAAAGAAAATTTTTGGGATTTCTGCCAGCATCTTTTCTCACTCGCAAAAGTAGATCTCTGGCCGCCGACAAGCTTGGTGCTCGATTCTTCATCAAGTTTCTATTCCACAAGATCACTGCACTTGGTTTGTTTCATCTCTGCTCCAGATCTTGTTGAGTAGACAAGTTTTCAGATCAAAGCTTTCAAGAAAAAGAGTTTTCTTCTTCCTCACTTTCATTCAGGATTTCTATATTCAAAGAAGAAGAAGATTTAATCTTTCAGATCTGAAGAAGAAAAATAATTTCTTTAAGATTCTTAGATATTGGATTTATTAATCCAAGAAGTTTGTAATACCTTTTTACATTTTTGTAGGAGGTTTGCCTCCGAGTTTTGTAGATCCTTTTTGAAGGATCGAGTTGTAGGAGTGGTTTGCTCCGAGTTTGTAGGAGCTCTGTCTCCGAGTTGTAGGAGAGGTTTTCTCCGAGTTATAGTGAAATAGCCTAGTCTAGCCAGGAGAGCTAGATAGGTGTGGTGGAAAGTGGACGTACCCATTCCGGGGAACCACTATATATCCTTGTGTTGTGCTATGCTCTTTTGGTTTCTGTGTGCTTTTATTTCTCATATTTTTATTCCGCAAAAAGCCATAGAATCCACCTATTCACCCCTCTAGGTGATTTAGGCTGCAACTAGATACTTTCAATTGGTATCAGAGCGAGGTTGTTCGTTAAAAGGCTAACACCTTGAACAAGATCTCTAAGTCTAGTTGCAAGAGACAGTATGTCTGGAATGGATAAATCCAAGGATTCCGTCAAGTTGCCAGTCTGCACTAAAGAGAACTTCCCGATGTGGAAAGAAAGGGTAAAATTCTACATGGAAGTCGCAGACCCAAGAATTTTTCAGATTGTTGAGGAAGGTCCACATGTTCCGATGAAAGCTTCTTCAGCAAACTCAACCATTCAGGTTCCAAAGAAGATGCTGGAGTTAACTAAAGATGAGATTGCTCTCGTTGCCTTAGACAAGAAGGCAAAGAACATCATTGCCGGTGCAGTGGACGATTCTATGTTGCAAAACCTTATACATTGCAAGTCTACCAAGGAGATGTGGGATTCTCTAGTTGTTCTTATGGAAGGTACAGAAGAAGTGAGGGATGATCGACGATCATTGCTAAACCAAGAAAATGAAGCATTCAAGCAAGATCAAAGAGACTCCATTTCTGATACTTATGAGAAGTTCTTTAAGATCGTAAATGGTCTAAGGAACTATGATCGGGAATTCACCGTTGGAGAGCTAAATGACAAGTTCTTAAGATCCCCGACGAAAGAATGGGACACAAAAGCAATTGCCATCAGAGAATTTGGAAAGCTGGCTACTATGGAGCCACAAATCTTGTTTGGGAAGCTTCTTTCCCATGAGCTCAAGCTAAGCATCAGGAAAGCAGAAGAAGAAGGATGCTCGACTTCTGGAAGAGAGAAGTTTGTAGCTTTGAAAGCGGAAGGGTCAAGAAGAAGTAAAGCTACGTCATCTGTCAGGAGACATTCCTCAGATGAAGATGAGGAATCAAATACTTGCCCCTCATGCTCTGATATGTCAGATGGAGAGTTCTCTTCGCTCTCCAAGCAATTCAAGAGGTTGCTCATAAAAAGAAACCAAATGAAAAGTCAGTCCTCTTCAAATCATAAAAGATCAAGGCGTGATGATGAACATCACAAGAAGGGACACAGCAATGACAGGTATAAGTCTAAACCGAACAAACATGTTTCTACTGATATTATTTGTTATTGCTGTAATAAGCCAGGACATTTAAGTACGGAATGTCCATACAAAAAGAAAGAAGAGAAGAAATCCTTCAAGAGTAAAAGGAAAGAGGAAAATAGCTTCATCGCAAGGAAGTCAAGGACTCTTAGCGATAGCGACTCAGATAAGTCAAGCTCAAATGAAGAATCCTACTTTGGGCTTATAGCCCAATCAGATGAGGATAACAGCGACACCTCATATACGAGGAAGGTAAACTCTCACACTCCTCTTTCTGATTCTGAATCTGGATCCAATGCGAATGAAGGCTATTCTTCAGAGGAGGATTCAGAATTGATGACTCTGTATAAAGCCATTTTGAAAGGATTTGACAAGTGCCTTAAGGTAGTCAAATCTGAAACAAAAGAGATTGAATCATTTAATAAGTTGGAATCAGAATTGAGAGAGATAAATCGAAAGATTGACTCCCTTCAGAGATGAAGTCCAAATCCTAAAGAATGAATTGAAAGGCTTCACTGAGTTATTAACTCTGAAGAAGAAACTTATAAATGAATTAGAATATAAGTTAGTGGTGGAAAGGAAGATAGTAGAAAACTTCTCCAAGCCAAAAACTATTCTTCCAATCATTGATAGATTTTCTGCTCCTACGAAGGGTAGTGGCCTTGGTCATGAGGCTGAAAGTAGTAAGGCTGCTGAGAAAAGAGCCGTGAAAGGAAAGGGAAAAGATGATCAAAGTCAACCTTCATTTAGGAAGGTAGTTTTTTCGACAAACCCTTTTGACTTTGAGGCATCCTATGGTCACTTTGCTAGACCAACACAGGTTGAATCTAGCAACAGATATCAAGGATGGAGTAGACCCCGAAACTTTGACACGACTCCATTCAAAGCTCCTCATGAAGAAGTAATCCTCAAGGACTATGGTTCATTCGTGCATGGACCGTCAGCTAAGAAAGCGCCAAAAGTCAAATCTATTGTTGCTAAGACTCTTGAGAAGAAGGAGTCATGTGTTTGTTGCAATCATGAGGCTTCTACCTCTAAGAATGTTGCTCCTACTAGACCTCCCGTCCAAAAAGTCAAGCAGGAGGGTAAAAGAAGGTACAACAGATTTGATTATTGGTGTTGTGGCAAAGTTGGTCACTTCGCCATAGATTGTTGGTTTAATCCTAGAAATGTCAAGACTCCTCTAGTTAACAGTGCAAGGCCGACCACTCACAAGGTTAACAATCCAAGTGGAAGCCGTCTAACCAGGAACCTAGGACCCAACTCCGTTTCGGTTCCTAAGGGTAATTAATCTATGATTGCAGGTATGTCTAAAGGTCAACCAAAACTCTAATCAGGCATTTGGATAGTGGATGTTTGTGGTACATGACCAGAACAAGAAGTCTTTAGTAAGGTTGCTGAAAAGCTTAGGAAATCAGTCCAAACACTGAAATTCTAAGGGGGGGAAAAGATTGAGGGGGAGATGATTCAATATTTTCAAAGTATACTCTCAAATGAGGACTCCTATGCAGTTGCCGAGGGGGAGCTCTCTGTTGATCTCTCAAGCTTTTTCTTCCCTATCTGAAGTAGTCAGAAAGGGGGAGAGAAGTTGAAGGGGGAGAGAAGTTGAAGTTGGGAGAAAAGTTGAAGTTGAGAGAAGTTGAAAGGGAGAGAGAAGGTTGAAAAGCTAAGTTTTAAACTCTCCTTATCTCTTTATGTATTTATTAATATTTCCTCTCTATGCAATTCAACATAGTACATAGTTCTGACTTCTTCAAATAGGGGGAGATTGTTGGGAATTGTATCCACAATTACATTGATTTGAAGAAGTCCCCTTGAACTAAGTTGAATTGAGTTTGTATTTGATGTTGTTTTCTAGTAGTGTGTTTGCAGGTTTTAATTGACTAAGTACAATCCAATGTCAGGTTTCAATGAGTCTTCAAACACAGGCCTATGCAATGTAATTCCTCATTGTATGGACCAAGGTGTTGACTCATGAGGAATCTCTCTATTGGGTGTACTTCTTATTCAAACACAAAGGAAGAGCTAAGAGAAAGTTGCTGCTGATGTGGAAGAAACATTTTTTTTAGTATTTACAAATTCGTCGAACACAGCATTGAGTTCGTCGAACACAGAGAATTGGCAGTTCGTCGAATGCAGTATATTGCCAGTTTGTCGAACGCAGTATATTGGTAGTTCGTCGAACGCAGCATCGAGTTCGTCGAACGCAGAATGATATTTCGTCGACCGCTGTTTGCTGAAGTTTGAAGGGAGTTCATCGATCTCAGTTCGTCGAACGCAGTATAGCTTTCGTCGACCGCTGTTTGCTGAAGTTTGAAGGGAGTTCGTCGATCTCAGTTCGTCGAACGAAGCATAGCTTTCGTCGACCGCTGTTATACTGGATTTGAAGCAGTTTCTTCTCAGCGGCCGTGGACTTGTCTCAGCGGTTTTCCTCAGCCGTTCGTCGAGCGCCGAATTGAAAAGATTTCATCGACCGCTGTTCTGTTCGATGAATTTTCCTCAGGCCGACAAATTGCTTTGCGCTGTTTCGTTTTTCAAATTTCAAATTGATGGGCTTCCGTAATGTATGCTACGCGTGGAAGATTTTCCTTAAATCTTGCATATAGCCGTTGGAGAACTCTTGCACATAGCCGTTGGAGAAAGAGATCTTTATATTTATTCATTTCTGATATTTCATCCAACAGGAATCGTGAAAAATACTTTCTCCTCTCAACAGTTTTGTCGGCCGATCTTTTCTCACGCAAGCTCCTTGCCTCCGACAAAAAGTGTTTTGATGTTCTTCTTCTCAAGGGCAGTCGACAAGATCAAGACCTTCTGAATCTCTCTAATATTTTCTTGATCCAGTCGACTCAAGGTTTCAAATCAAGCTTTCAAAGATTCCAGAAATCCTTCTTCATCCATTTGCAAAGGACTGAATTTATTTCAAAGGAAGAAGAAATTTAACTCTGTAGATCTGAAGAAGAACTCCATCAGAAGTTTTAGTGTTTTTGTACAAATCTTTACATACACCTGTAGGAGGCTTGCCTCTGAGTTTTGTAGATCATTTTTGAAGGATCGAGTTGTACGAGTGGTTTGCTCCGAGTTTGTAGGAGCTTTGTCTCCGAGTTGTAGGAGAGGTTTTCTCCGAGTTATAGTGAAGTAGCCTAGTCTAGCCAGGAGAGCTAGATAGGCGAGGTGGAAAGTGTACGTACCCATTCCGGGGAACCACTATATATCCTTGTGTTGTGCTGTGCTCTTTTGGTTTCTGTGTACTTTTATTTCTCATATTTTTATTCCGCAAAAAGCCATAGAATCCACCTATTCACCCCCTCTCTAGGTGATTTAGGCTGCAACTAGATACTTTCACCCTCTATTTATGAATTAACAGAACCATCTGAGAGCACTGCTTCAGAAGCATATGGAATTGAAATTGGAGAATCTGCCAGCTCAAGAAAAAGGAAGAGAGTTCAGAGCAAAAGGTACATGCAGAAAAGGCTAAGGGAAATTGAGAAGGATCCACAGTCAGGCAAGTGGAGTCCTAACTCTAAGATCTTGATCTTAGAAGCTTGGATGGAGTTTGGATACCCTCAAGATGGGTCAGAAAGAGTTTACTATTCTGCTGACTGGAACCTTCGTCTGAATCAAATGGAGAAAAGGAGAAATTATAAGCTAGCATTTCCTCATGGTCCTCCTCCTTCTCCAAAGAAGATTCCAAAGCCAATCAGCTTCTATGAAAGGCAGGGAAGAAAAGGAAAGGGAAGCAGCAGCAGGACCTGAAGATAAATGAATGTTTTGTCTGAACTTGACTTGGGCAAATGACTATGGAATATTTTGTTTTAAAACATTATCTCTGTTTATATAATGTTAATAGATGAATCATGTTACATTTGCTGAGCATTCTGAAATATGATTTTGTTTATTGTATGGTATTTATCATTGAAGTAAGTTATGACTTCTTCAAATAGGGGGAGATTGTTGGGAACAGTGCCCAACAATGTTCCTGATTTGAAGAAGTGCTCAGATCAATGATAAATGCACTATGTATTTGATGGTATATCTTATTCATGACTACAAAGGATAAATTATATGTCCAGTAATTCTCTAATTTCTCTAAGTCCAAAATCAACGAAAAGGACTGGACATATTGTTGAGATGATACACATATCGTTAAAAAGCATCAAAGCTCCATCACTACTATCAAGACTATAAAAGTAATGAAAATTTCACTAAGTAAAATATCGTCTCAAGACTTAACAGATAAATCGGTGGGAAAGGAAACAAACATATCGTCGAGACAATCTCGACGATATCATCTTGAAGAAACTTTATCGCTGAGAAAACAAGGTCAAGTCATGTAGACAGTATCTCGACGATATCGTCTTGAAGAAAGCTTATCGACTTGAAGATTATAGAAGAAATCATCTAGACGATATCGTCTAGAAGAAGTCATATCGAGGAGAAGATTATGAAGAAAGGATCGTGTAGACAATATCGACTTGAAGAATATATATAGTCTACATTGATCAAGACGATATCGACTTGAAGGAATTTTATCATCTTGAAAATTGCAGAGCTGCATTTAATGCACATAATTTCTTGGAAATTGATATCAAGGGAATGTGCATGCCGCCTATCTTGCGCACCAATCAAGGAATAATTAATGACATATCTCATGCAGAATATTGTCGTTTACACATCATTTAAGAAGAACATTATTTATTTCTAAATATTGCAAGTTCCAAAAGGGAAAGTATTTATGGTGATTTATTCTGCCGTTCCAGTATATATTCTCTGGTTGTCTAATTAAGTAAGAAATAAATGATTGAGGATCTTTATGCAAAAATTGCAGAGGAGTATAAAAGAAAGACTTTTTCGAGTTCAGAGGTACTTGTTTTTCTTTTGTCTTCTCTCACGATTATTCTGAGACATACTAACAGAAAAGAGAGAAAAGTATTAACAAGAAGAAGACCTCATTGTTGTACTGTGAAGGTCAAAGAAGAAGAAGATTCTATAGAAAGGTTCAGTGATTGGCAAGATCTCTGAACTTATACTTGCAAGAATAAGAAGAAGTCTGATCAGTCAAAGCTTATATCTTAAAGCATTCTCTTCTACAACAGCAAACTCATTTGTCTTTTCTGTAAGGTTCTTTGTGAGCCCGAGCTTGTAGGATCTTGCAATAGATCTGAGTTGGCAGGGTTCTTTGTGAGCCTGAGTTTGGTAGGATCTTGGTGAATATCTGAGTTATTGTAAGACTTGTAAAGTCTGAGTTGTTGGTAGGGTTCTTTGTGAGTTTGAGATGTAAGATCTGCTTATTAAGAAGAGATCTAAAATGTTGGAGAAGTTTCCTAGTCTAGCTCATTGCTAGATAGGTGGGAGGGACATTGGACTACCTCTAGACACATTGTCTTGTAGGGAATCACTATAAATTTTGTGTATTTTTCTGTGTTGTTTATGTGCTGTGATAGCTAGAATTTAAAGTAGTAAATAACAACATAACACCTAATCACCCCCCCATATAGGTGTAGTTTATTCAAACCCATATCTTTCACATCCTTTCCTAATTTTAGTGATGCGCTCTGGTGGAGTTTTCAAATCCAAAATATTTTAGCATATCATGTACATATTTAGTTTGACAAATAAAGATTCCATCATTTCTTTGTGTTATTTGAAAACCTAAAAAATATGTGAGTTCTCCAACTAAGCTCATCTTAACTTCGTTTTACATCACTTGTACTACTTCATTACACAACTCTTCATTAGTGGCTCCAAAGATAATATCATCAATATAAATTTGTAAAATTATCATTTCATTATTAATATGCTTAATGAAGAGTGTGTTATCGGCACTACCATTTTATAACCGTGCTTTAATAAAAAAGATGTTAAATGCTCATACCATGCATAGGGAGCTTGCTTAAAACCATAAAACGCTTTTTCTAATCTATAGACATGATTAGGAAAATTTTCATCTATAAAACTGAGGGGGTTGTTCAACATAGACTTCTTCTTTAATTATCCGGGTTAAGAGAGCACTTTTTACATCTATTTGAAATAGTTTAAACTTCTTATAACTCGCAAAAGCAAGAAAAATTCTAATAGATTCAAGGCGAGCAACGGGTGCAAATGTTTCATCAAAATCTACCCCCTTGATTTGAGAGTATCCTTGTGCTACTAGTCTAGCTTTTTTCCTAGTGATTCTAGAATCTCCATCTAATTTAATTTTCAATATCCATTTTACACCGATAATCGGGTGATTAGATGGTCTTTCTACTAACTTCCAAACCCTATTTCGTTCAAATTGATTTAGTTCTTCATTCATAGCAATAAACCAAAATTCATCATTTAAAGCGGTTGAAATATTTTGGGTTCAATTTCGGAAACAAAGCATAAATTAGAAAAAAGGATTCATAAATGGAAGAATGTGTCGTTACCCCTCTTGATGGTTCTCCAATGATAAGCTCCCTTGGATGATCTTTTGTAAATCTAAGCACGCTTGGAGGTACAAAATCTTCTTGCACCTCCTCTATTTTTTATCAACATCAATTGGTTCATCATCCTCATGCTCCAAGGGTGAAAGGGGTTCCTCTTCTTTTCCTGCAATATTAATATCTACACAAGGAATAAGTTCATCAAAACTAACATGAATATACTCTTCAACCTTTTTAGACTTTTTATTGTATATTCTATATGCTTTACTAGTTGAAGAGTATCCAAGAACAATTCCTTAATCACATTTCTCATCCAATTTTCCTAAGGTATCTTTGATGTTTAAATAAAGCATTTACACCCAAACACATGAAAGTAAGATACATTAAGTTTCTTTTCTTAGCATTGTTCATATGGTGTCAATTTTAAAATTGGGCAAAGCATGACTCGATTTATTAAATAGCAAGAGGTATTTACCGCTTCAGCCCCAAAAGATCTAGGCAACCCATACTTGGATAATATAATGCGTGCAAGTTCCTGAAGGGTTCTATTTTTCCTCTTCACCATACCATTTTGATGAGGGGTGCATGGACGGAAAATTCGTGCTTGATGCCTAGATTATTGGCAAAAGTTGTGAAATTTTCATTTTCAAATTCTCCTCCATGATTCGAGCGAATGCATTTGATTTTTAAATCTAACTCATTTTGAATACGATTGCATAATTTTGCAAATTCAAAAAATGCATCAGATTTGAAGGTAAGAAATAATGTCCATGTAGATCTAGAATAATCATCAATCAACACAAATATGTACTTTCTACCTCCTAGACTACGAGTGCTAATTGGTCCAAATAAATCCATGTGAATTAGTTGTAAGGGTCTAGTGGTAGAAATTTCATTTTTATTTTTAAACGAGGTTTTAGAAAATTTTCCTTTTTGGCAAGGCGAGCAAAGTGAAGATATGTTTCCATGTATTGACAAACCTCTTATTATTATTTTTTTACAATTTTAAAATCAACTTAGTGCTAGAGTGACCAAGACGCCTATGCCATAATTCTAGTTCTTCATTTTTTGAGATTAGACATTTTAGTGAAGCACGCGAGAGATCATGAAAAGCAATCAAATAGACATTGTCAGTTTTTGGTGCAGTGAGTAAAATATCATTAGTTTTAGGATTTATAATTTTACACAAATTTATAGAAGATTCAAATAACACATTAAGACCTTTATCGCACAGTTAACTAATAGAGATTAAGTTATGTTTCAAGCTTTCTACATATAAAATGTTTGTAATATAGAAAGTGTCGTTACCCACTGTACTGGTGCCTAAGATTCTTCCATTTCCATTATCACCAAAAGTCACCATTCCTCCTTTCTTCTTTGTGAGGCTAAAGAACTTTGCTTTGTCGCTCGTCATGTGTTTGGAACATCCCGAGTCCAAGTACCACATGTCTTCCTTTTCCTTAGCCTTCCAACACCTAAAAAGAAGACGAGAGTAAAGATCCAGATACCCAAGTGGTTCCTCCCATAGAGTAGGTGGAAACCATAGGCACCCAGACTTGCTTGAAAGCACATCGTCCATTTATCCTACAAGAGTCCATGGTGTGTTCAAAGTGAAAGCACTTAGCACAAGACACAAAAGGGGTTGAGACCTTTTTCAAATTTTTCTTCGGACTCTTGTTGGAGGGTGGGGAACCAGCAGAAAACATTGTCGATTTGTAATGTAAGAACTAATGTTTCTGTTACTACCATCAGCAGTAAAAGATACCATCGTGTGGTAACTTCGAGAGCCATACCCAATCTCATATTTTGCACTTCCATGCCTTTGTTTTCCCAAAATCATGACAAGGGTCTTTTGGCTAACTCCGAATTTTTCTATAGTCATGCTCAAGTCATGGATCCGGGATTTTAAGAAAGTGTTTTCATTAACTAGATTTTCACACCGATTTGCAAAATTATTCTTTCCATCTTCAATTTGAGAATGAGAGTTTTGTAAGATTCTTTATAAGTCTCCCTTTAATTTTGTAAGAGATTCAATATTTGAGAGAGCCTTAGAAAGATTGTTTTCTAGTTATTTTATCCTTGCTAAGAAGTGATCATTCTCTTGGTAAGACTCCTTCTATTTTACCAAAGATTTTACTTCCTTAGTTAACTTTTGATTTTGTTTTAAAAGAATTTTATTTTCAGTTTTAATTAGATCAAGATCTTTTAGAATTTTATTGAAAACATTGTAGGTTTTCATATATTCAATATAGAGATCTTCATAAGTAGAAGGAAGTACCGTTGTGTCACTTTGGACACTGCAATCATCTTCTGATGATTCATGGCTTCTTCCCATGAGGCACATATTTTCCTTTTCGTCGTCGCTTGAAGTAGAGCCGTTTGAGCTTTCGGAAGAAGAGTCATCCCATATTGCCGCCTTCTGAACTTTCTTCTTTTCTTTTCCTTTGTGCCGCTTTTCTTTTTGTTCTTTCAGGTACTTTGGGCACTAGCTTCGTATATGTTCGGTCTTCCTACAGTGGAAGCACTCTGGTGGAGGTCACTCGTCGTCGTCTTCACTTGCTTTCTCCTTTTTCTACTTTTTGGATGATGAGCCTTTTCGAAAATACTTACGAAAAGTGTTCCTCCTTTCAGGGTTTTACATGAACTTTGTGAAATTTTTCACAAAGAGGCTCTCTTTGTCCTCCTCGTCGTCGTCATCCTCTTTTCTTGACTTCATTGACAAGGCTTTCTTCTTCGGCTCTTTGTTGTATTCTTTATCTTGGATTTTGAGTTCAATCTCATGGGTTTTGAAATTCCCAATGAGGCTCTCAATCTGGAGCTGTCTTAGATCATATAACTCAGAAATAGCCGTCACTTTCAGATTGAACTTTGGAGGGAGAAACCAAAGGATTTTCCTCACCAAGTCACCGTTTGAGAAGGTTTTCCCGAGTATCTTTGAGTCATTGACGATCTTGGTGAAGCGAGTGTACATAGAGTCTACGTCCTTGTCTATATCCAATCTGAACCTTTCAAACTCCGACTCCAGTTGGAATGGATTTGAGTCTTTAACCTGCAAAGTACCTTCATGAGTTATTTCTAATAAATTCCAGATATCGTAAGCAGTTTTGCAAGCACTCACTCGATTGAATTCAATTTTATCTAAAGCGCAAAATAAGGCGTTCATTGTTTTTGCATTATTTTTGCATCTACTTTTATCTCCATCATCCCATTTATCTCCAGGCTTTTCCCTGATTACATCTCCAACTACATATGTAGGAGTGGTATAATGCTGTTCTACCCAAGTCCAGACATCTAATTCTAAACTCATTAGAAAATAACACATATGCGTTCTCCAGTAATTGTAATCATTTCCAGTGAAAAGTGGAGGTCTACTTATCCCTTGCCCCTCTTGAAAAGCGAGATCATGGACCACCATTATTCTCGGTTGTTAGACCATTTTGGAAAAACCTTGCTCTGATATTACTTGTTGGATCTGTAGGCGCCCTTAGAGGGGGGGGGGGGGTGAATAAGGGTTTTAAAACTTTTCGAATATTAGGTGAAATTATACAAATAAGTTGAATATATATTAAGAAAATATTTCAGTTAAGGAAATGATGTGAGCTTTTTAATAAACTGTGTTGAACGAAGCAAGAGAGATGGAGACTCTATTTCTACCGCCAACGGTAGAAGTTACCGCTCGACGTTAGTGATAGAAAACTCCCTTTTTATTTAGATTTCAAAGATCAAAGCTGCAAGTCAATACTAGAGAAAAGTATAGTATTATTTCTTCAAATAAGATTACAAAAACTTAATCTCAATGACGCTTGGAATTGAGGCGAATGTAAAAACCTTTTGGGTTTTCTATACCGACCCTTCTCCCAAGGACCGGTTGGTTCTAGCCTATCTCTCCCCAGATGAGGCCTTGAGCCACCCCTAGATCTAACCCTAGACCTAGTCGCCACACCCACGCGATAAATTCTCCCTAGTCCTCGCAAGGCCCTAGTTGCCAACCACGGATGAATTTGTCTACCGACAAAAAGATAAGAGTTACAATCAATAATAAAAACTAAAACATCAAAAACCCTCAAAGATTTAACTTAAAGATGATATAGGCGCGATCGATCCATCTTCAAGTTCTTAGCGTTCACGAGTATTGATGGAGTTCGCTTGGCTGCAAGGAGGAGGCTCTCACGGAAGTTCAGGAGTTGTAGCTTTTGAATCTTCGTATTTCAGCACCGCTAAAAGGAGGAGGACTGCTCTTTAAATAGACTCAGATCATAGCGCTAGCGGTAGTGCTACCGCCATGCGGTAACCTCTTTAGGCAATATGGCACATGGATTGAGTCATCTTAGGCAACATTCTTGCTCCAAAATTGGCAGACCCTCCTACCGCGCCGCGGTAATACTAACGTGCCGCATTAGCGATATACCTTTCCTAGCCATCAGATCCCCTTCCTCTTTTGCTCCTCAATCAACAGTGTGATGGTGGGACTTCCATAAGTTACCGTCGACATTCCTTTCCCGATGATATTTCCATCTCGACGTTGTTTCCAATTATGCTGATGCTTTCGCTAGCGGTATTATTAACGATCTGCGGTAGAACTTGCTATCTATGAGTCACATCGATATTCCATTCTCGACGATATAGCCCTCTCGATGATATTTCCAATTAAGTCGCAGTTACTACCAGTGGTAATGTTATCGCATTGCGTTTGCAGCAGAGCATCATAGTGATAGAGAATCATCGTCTTTCTTTTTCGTACTCATGGGGGCTTGAGAGATGAAGTTCCTGCATACAATAAATATATGGAAAGTATGATCAAATACAATGGGATTTATTATTTTCAAACTAAGAGATGTGGAAAGCATGTTCCAACACTAGTCGCCTTAAGGCGAATTTCCCATAAGCCGCACACAGACCTAGTCACTAACAACCACGACAAATTCACGAAACGATCACAAAGATAAAATGTATTACAAAATAGGAGACAATTTAAAACTCCCTATGAAGAAATCTGAAGGAGACGACGAAGAACAATTGAAGATCGTTGAAGTTGAAGCGTGCATTCTTTGCGTTGAGTTAGCGTTGATGCAATCCGCATTTGATTTCTTCTCTTGAATTTGAATGGGAGATCTTTGGTGGTCTGGAAATACGACCCTCGCACAGAATTCAGAGTAGTGTAATATGGCTCCTTGAGTTGTTAAGTTGAACAGAACGAATGCCACATATTTATGGGAGAGGAAGCTAACACTGGCATTAGAGCTAACGCTAGGCATTGACCCTGTATAGAAATGTTTTGATGGCACGTATCCTCATTCCAGGAAGGAGATATTACATGTTTGGAAACATCTTATTTTAGACAACCCTAACGCTAGTGTTAAGTCTAACTCCTGGCGTTAAGCCAAATCATTACCAAAATGCACATGCAATCACGGCAGCTTCCCTCCATAGCATTTTCATACTGGTGAGATTGAGGGTCAATGACAGTGTTGGCTCTAACGCCTGGCGTTAGACCATATCCTTTCCTTTCAGCACATTAAGCTAGTCCAGACTAGAATATAGCAACATAGTGTCACCCTTATTAAATCCTGTATGCTAAAAGCACAATGACATACTTGATCAAATACAAGTAGGATTTATTATTCTCAAACCAAAGGGATGCGGAAAACCGTGTTCCAATAGATTATTGCATTGGAGATGTATCCCGCCTTTATTTCAGAGTATGTGTCGACTGTCAGTCAGAGATACATCGACTTCCAATCAACGTTGCATCAACTTCTACTCAATGCAACCATGTCTTGGCTAATTTTCTTATGGATTTTAAAATGCTTTCTTCTGCCTTTGACTAGACTGAATTCCTAGGACTTATAATAACCAAATTACCCTTATTATACAATATGGGCAATTATCCTAGGAAGTAAAATCACTTATAAATAATTTGTTAAGTTAAATCAAGGGTTTTTCCCAACAATTTTTTCGCAATTTTCTAGTTTAAGGTGTTCATTAGCCAGGTAAGCGTAAGGTTCATGGTCACACTATGTACCGTTATACACCTCTTTTCTTTTGGGGGATGTTGGCTCACCCTTAAACACTTTCCTAGACACCAATTAGACAACTTAAATGCCGAACTCGCAAGCACAATACTTTATTAAACTGATCTTATTTTGTTCCTACTTGTATCTACCCCACTAAGGTTTACTAACCTATGTTCAGGAGGTCTAATCCTATTGTTCAAGTATTCTTCTAATTTTAATGGTTCCGCTATTTTTATGTGTAACCTCCCTTTGATACCAACTTATCACATCCTGAACTAGTAAGCTCAATTTAACGAGACGGGAACAGTAAATGTGAGGAGAGGATCTTTTAACCATTGCACATATCAGAGCAAGAATCAACAAAACTAGCATATTTTATTCATAATTCACAATGATTACATGATTACATCATTCTTTAATACAATATTATTTTACATAGTACAAAATAGAGGTCTTCCTCATTGCCCACTAACACCCCCGTAAGACTCACCTTCCCAGAAATTGAGCACAGCTGAGGGAAGTCTTATGCCCAGAACAGTCGCCTTGCGGTAGTGCCAGCACATGGGCTAGCATCCACTACAAGATGCTTATTATGTCGACAACTTTCATTCATCACTGACACGTAGATTCTACACCGCTAAAAGCGAAAGTAGAATGCGGTCCAAACGGCAGTGTACCGGTCATTGTCAAGTAATAATTTTGGGAATATGATTCCCCGAATATCGATCTCTCGAGGAATGCAGATTAGGTGAAGTTATCGTGTCGTGGAAAGATTGATACAGCGAGTGAAAGTAACTAACGTGCTTTGTTTGGGTTTTCTAATCTAACGACAAGAAAGGTAAAATGCAGGTCGAGAGCACCGCTTTGCTTGGCAAGATGACTAGTGCAGGACGCAATGGCGGGAGTGAGGGTCTTAAACACCTCTTCGAACTCTCATCACTAGCCTTTGCTAGCGTGAATCAACTCATGCATGTGTGGGATGGATGTGGAGTGGAGGCGAGGCGCATCACAACAAAACAACAAGGTGAAAACAACAACTAGACATGCTTTCATTCATAGACAAACAAGAGCATTTGAGTTCATTACACTAATTAGAGGTACATTTCACAAATGAAAAAAGTGTAGAGTCAATCACAAGAAGAGAATCCTCGCCGTAGATCTTGGCCGGATTGGTGGGTTGTCAGGCCGCCTCCGAGCTCAGTCCGTTGTTGCTTCTGGGATCCAAAGGCTGTCACTACCTCTGATCTTTTCTCTGTCTTCTTCTCTATTGTAGGTTTCTTCTTCTTCACCAAATGGCAGCACCCAAACCTTGATTTGTTTGCCGTAGATGGCCGAGAAGGCTTCCAGGATCCTTGTATGTGGCTTAGAATCACTGGAGAAAGCTTCCCAGGTAAAGGAAATGGATGGAGGGCTTGTGGAGAGCAAAAACGACGCATGTGCGCAGGAGAGAATGGCGGCAAAATGTCCGGGAATGCCCTAAAATTGCGTGATCAACATTTAAATACGAAGCAAAATAAATAGGGTGCACGATCAGTGGCGCATGAGCAGTGGTCGTGCGAGAAGAGATGACACTGATCATGCGAGAACAACCTGTAGCAGAATACAGAATGCCAAAATAGCGCACGATCACTAGTGCACGACCAATGGTCATGCGAGAAGGAATCCAGTGATCGTGTGAACCGCTCGGTTGGAAAAAGGGGAAATGCGCACGACCAGTGGTCATGTGCCTGATCGTGCGCGAACAAAAATGCACGACCAGTGCCCTTTTAGGCTAAAATTGGCACAACCCACTCTGAGCGTCCACACAATCCCTGTACCTGCAGAAAAACCACTGAAATAGGCATTCTACATAATCCACAGTACCGGTATATCATCACAGAATATATCGAAAGTAAGGCATACAAGAAATCACACCAAAAGGGTCAAGGATTGTACTTAGAATAGAAATACGCAATGTGATCAATAGAAGCATCGATGAGTAATAAGTGAAGTGCATCGGCAAGAAAAATGACCTAGATAAGTCTGGAAATAGCTATATAAACCAGACTCATCACACCCCCGGACTTACCTGTTTGCGCGTCCCAAGCAAAAAAATCCGGCGGAGTGGGAAAAGCATAGCTAGCCCAAAAAATTGCGAACAAGGAGTAATATGCGATGTTGCATACTTGTGTGCGTAGAAATTCATTAGAAGAAGTTTCTAAATATGCTAGCTAATTTATAAAAGTGTAAATGCGTAAAATTTATTTTTACTCAAAAATGGAATATTGGTGTATCTTGTGGTCACACGTAGTACGAAAGTAAGCAAGTCACGAAGGGGAGTGTTATCCAAGATTAGAACTCGAAAGTATCTCCGTTGAAATCCATCAACGTCAAGAGCCATAAGCTCGCCGGTCACACTCTCTCCACGACACTAGTGAACTCTCGAGATGAATCAATATGACTTTAGTTATATACGAGGCTTAGGTTACGGTTTGAAATGCAAAGATAAACATGATGGCTAATCGCAACCCAAAAGAGCTCATAATTGTGATAAATCATTGCAGCCCCAATAATACACGTGTAACACACCCCCAGACTTGACTTTGAAACCGGGTGTGCACACTGCCTACTCCAATCGATAGCACTTAGATATTTCAATTAAAATGCTAAGGATATTTTTTTCTATGCTTTTCATTTTCTTTTCTTTTTATCCCCAAATTTATTCGCAAATATCTCAGCATAAAGGAATTTTAAAGATATCCACATCAACACAAAATTTTCACATCACCGCACCGCATTGGAAAATTACAATTCATTAATGCTTTAGTATTATTTCTGGTTGCGATAATGGGATTAGCTTTTAGGCCTTGGTGAAGTATGGTGGAGTTGAACCAAAAGGTCGGGTAAGCACAAGATAGGCTAGCATATAGGAACGGTAGAACAAAGCTCAAGCTTGCCAAATAGATGACCTACATCACGCTCAACTTGCAAATCGTTCGCACCCATGCTTCGAGAGTCGCTTGGGGCAAGTTCTTAGCCCCCGAGAAAGGTAATCCTTCATCCCGACTCGAGCAACACGAACCTCGCGCTCGCCTACACACTATACCACGCTACCACTAGATTCAACCACATTCACCATTTTGAGTAAAGTAATTTAAAATCTACGCAAATCAAGTATTTGTAAATTAGAAGCATAAATAAAAACTAATTCTACTCAAATTTCTAAGCAAGACACTAGTACCCAACTAGAGCACAACATGAGTCGACATGCCACTCCATCTCACAATTTGTAGGCTAATACAACAACTCCTACATCACAACCAAAAATTGAATATATGGGAGCACACAAATAAGCAAGTGCGCGCTCGTGCGGGTGAAACGGTGTGTGATGCAAGTGTTAAATTCTACAAAAAAATGATAAGTACTACCGGTAAGCTAAAACATGTGCACGTGTAGTGAGCACCAGGTACGGCTCTTCCCCCAGACTTAAAGTCAATCAAATCAGAATAGAACAGTTGCATAATAAAAAGAGCTAAGGGGTAGAGGGTACCTAGGCTCAGAAATGAGCCAACCAGAATATTCGAAATTTGTCCAGAAGCGCCAGTTCCGCCATGCTCTAAATAGATCTGGACCTGCGATTAAAGTATTCTCCCAGACGAAACAAAATAAACATATATATAGAATAGAAAAAGATAATAGAACGGAACCAAATGGTCCCACTGGGTTGTCTCCCAGGAGCCCTTTTGTTTAACGTCCTTCAGGTGGACCAAACACCTGTATTATAGCAGTTGGTAGTAGAAGGGTTCACCGAACAAGTAACAAGAAATAGAATATTCTTAGAATCTCAAAACAACAAAATCCTGAAGTCAAAAACTGAAAGACCGCAATCAACTAACAACAGATTTATGATGCATCTCTCCCGTGGATTGAGAATGACCGGGGGTGGAAGCTTTAGGGCCAAAATTGGTTTTACCCAACTTCCCCCTAGCCCCCTCTTTCTCACCACAGAGAGCCGCAAGACGTGTTGTGA
This sequence comes from Dactylorhiza incarnata, assembly GCA_033032865.1. NCBI lineage: Eukaryota > Viridiplantae > Streptophyta > Magnoliopsida > Asparagales > Orchidaceae > Dactylorhiza > Dactylorhiza incarnata. The sequence continues at coordinate 4,723,853 of JAWHQI010000067.1, forward strand.
GCTGGAGTTTTTCCATCTTCATTTTCTCCACAGTGGGAGAGCGTCATTTCATATATTCCTCATTGTTCCCCACCTTAGTGGTGGTCAGCATCATGTCCGGCACCGAAGTGGCGACCAGATCAGCCCAAGCTACGAAACGCTTAACAAGTTCATTATTAACCTTACTACAGATAGAACTAGGGAGTTGCTCCTGAATAAAACTAGGTTCACCAATTTCAAAAATAGAGTTTTCCAAGTTTCGGGATCCCATCTTTTCTATCCCATCGATCACTACGTCTTCCACCTCGGCCTTATTTTCTTCTTCTTCCCTGTTTTCTTCAACACTTACAAAATCATCTGTAATCAAAATTGGTGAAGTATCAAAGTCAGAAGTTGTGGTTATGGTCACGATAGAAGTCGTCACTCTAGGAGGTAGAGTGACGCAACAATTAGAAAAGTCTATTTTCATCCCGCTCTCCTTTAGGAATGGGACACCCAGAATTGGAATTGACTTTTTCTCACGGGGTCCCAGAACCTAGAAATCGGTCACCACCTCAGTCCAATCCACCACAACTTTGACTTTTCTTACTTCCCCCTCAGTTTCCACCACTGCTCCATTTGCTAGAGTAAGAGAAGTCCGGTCATCCACATCCATATGGAGATTTAACTTCTCAACATCTTGCAAAGCAAGAATGTTGCGTGACGAACCGGAGTCGCACAACGCCGTAGTGTTCACATTATTAATTCAACACGAGAGTTCCCAATCACCATGGCTAACGGCATCAGCAACCATCTTCCCATTTTCGATCGGATTCTTCTCAGTGGTACTAGGAAGGGTGCCCTGAACGCGCTCGGAAATCGCTTGGGCCAATTGGCCCATTTGCACTTCCATGCTTCTCATCGATGTCGTCTGGTTAGCCATGTTAGCTTGGGTAATTTCAATTAATTTTTCTAACGTCTCTTCTAAGCTACTCTTTTTCGGTGCCGGAGGTGTTTGATTCTAACCCGCATGAGGGGTCCGCGGTTGATTTCTGGAAGCAGAAACATCAAACTGATGCTGCCCCGGCTGACATCTTTGGACAACAGTATTTTGATTCCAAGCAAAATTGGGGTGATTTCTCACGCTCGGGTGATAAGCATTTCCGTACGGCATTCCCCTATTCTGATTAGTCATGAAATTAACAGATTCAGTAATATTCAAGTTTGTGAGATCATCTGAGAGATCCTCCCCTGGACACTCATATGCATGATGTCCTGCTGCTCCACACCCTTGGCAGGATATCACTGCTACAGGCGCTGCAGTGGGGGTAACTAATCCCAAGGCGAAGATACCTCTGGTGTTCTTCTACGTGTTACTCCCTGCTATCCAGTATGTGTTGTTCGAGGCTGTATCTTGAAGTATCCACAATGCTTTTTCTGGGTTATGGTTCATAAGGGTCTCTCCTGCCGCAGCACCAATCATTGCCATATAGTTGGGGTCGATGGCAAAGTAGAAATTGCCCACGAGGTTCCAAGGCTGGAGCTCGTGGTTAGGGCATTTCCGCAGGAGGTCATGGTGCGAGGCCTTGGCCGGTTCACTTCCTGTTCATCCACATTAACATTCTGCCCAACCTCGAGCACTCCTCGGCCCCTGTGGCCTTCTCCTTGATTCAGATTATCTCCCATTTCAGCAAGAGCAACTGCAGCACGCCAACGTGCATGGGCAGTCCTCTCTACCTCTGGGTCGAAAGGGAATAGGTCACCTGGAGCTTGCCCCTGCATACACAAAAGAAGAATAATAAAAAACAACTCAAAAACAACGACCCCTATAATAATTTTTTCAACAACAAAAATCACATCTCGCCTGCATTCCCCGTCAATGCCGCCTAAAACTTGACACGTAGATTCTACACCGCTAAAAGCGAGAGCAGAATGCGGTCCGAACGGCAGTGTACCAATCATTGTGAAGTAATAATTTTGGGAATATGATTCCCTGAATATCGATCTCTCGAGGAATCCAGATTAGGTGAAGTTATCGTGTCGTGGAAAGATTGCTACAGCGAGCGAAAGTAACTAACGGGCTTTGTTTGGGTTTTCTAATCTAACGACAAGAAAGGTAAAATGCGGGTCGAGAGCACTGCTTCGCTTGGCGAGATGACTAGTACAGGCCGTGATGCCATGCTTCGGTAAACGGATGGACAGTAGGCAGATGGTAGGAGGATTCTCAAGTGCGGGAGTGAGGGTCATAAACACCTATTCGAACTCTCACCACTAGCCTTTGCTAGCATGAATCAAATCATGTGTGTGTGGGATGGATGTCGAGTTGAGGTGAGGCGCATCACAACAAAACAACAAGGTGAAAACAACAACTAGACATGCTTTCATTCATAGACAAACAAGAGCATTCGAGTTCATTACACTAATTAGAGGTACATTTCATAAATGGAAAAAGTTTAGAGTCAACCACAAGAAGAGAAGCCTCGCCGTAGATCTTGGTCGGAATGGTGGGTTGTCAGGCCGCCTCCGAGCTCAGTCCGTGGATGTTTCCGGGATCCAAAGGCTTTCACTACCTCTGATCTTTTCTCCGTCTTCTTCTCTATTGTAGGTTTCTTCTTCTTCACCAAATGGCAGCACCCAAACCTTGATTTGCTTGTCATAGATGGCCGGGAAGGCTTCCGGGATCCTTGTATGTGGCTTAGAATCACCGGAGAAAGCTTCCCAAGTGAAGGAAATGGATGGAGGGCTTGTGGAGAGCAAAAAAGGCGCAGGTGCTCGGGAGAGACGGGCGGAAAAATGTCCAGTAATGTCCTAAAATCGCGGGATAAACATTTAAATACGGAGCAGAATAAATAGGGCGCACGAGCGCACGACCAGTGGTCGTGCGAGAAGAGATGCCACTAATCGTGCGAGAACAACCTGTAGCAGAATCCAGAATGCTAAAATAGTGCACGATCACTGGTGCACGGACAGTGGTCGTGCGAGAAGGAATCCAGTGATCATGCGAACCGCTCGGTTGGAAAAAGGGGAAATGTGCATGACCAGTGGTCGTGCGCCTGATCGTGCGCAAACAAAAACACACGACCAGTGGCCTTTTAGACTAAAATTGGCCCAATCCACTCCGAGCATCCACACAATCCTTGTACCTGCAGGAAAACCACTGAAATAGGCATTCCACATAATCCACAATACCGGTATATCATCACAGAATAAATCGAAAGTAAGGCATACAAGAAATCACACCAAAAAGGGTCAAGGATTGCACTTAGAATAGAAATACACAATGTGATCAATATAAGCATCAATGAGCAATAAGTGAAGTGCATCGGCAAGAAAAGCGACCTAGATGAGTCCGGAAATAGCTATATAAACCAGACTCATCAATCACAAGCCAACCACGTTGTGCATAAAAAATAATAAGCATGAAGTCCAACATCACATTAATCATAAAGAGCAGTCCTCAATGATAATAATAATAATAATGTCTGATACAAGATCAATTACAAAATACATCATAAAATACGTAAGCTCTCAAAATCTCACATATGTCGCAGGAGGAATCAGAATGTGATGCGCCGCCAGGCCAGGCGCTGTCTCCATGGCCTAGTGGTCCTCCTGCATGAGGTGTTGATGCTGCTCTGGTTGTACTCCTAAAATGATGTGATATGATGCTCGTTTATCAAAAAGACTTAGCGGTTTCGGCATCCACTCCCCGACACTCCTAGGCACCGGGTGGGAGGATGGAAACAAAAGCTAAAATATAAGCCGTAGTGTATATGCAAGCAGGTGACAAGTCGGAGTATAACATATGATAGCAATTGTAATTACAAGAGCAAGATTATAATCAATTCTAAAGACTGCATCAATAATAAATGTGCAAGTAAGAGCAGTATAAAGAGCAGAAAGTACAGAATTGAAAGTAACTTAACTTAGAAAAATGCACATACAAATTTATAAGTTAAGGATCTTGTGTAAGAGTACAAAAGTAACTCATCATATAAAAGAGCCCATACTAATTTATATATTGAGGATCTTCTTGTACGGTGCGATGCAATGCAATGTACGATGAATGTTGTCTCACCTATGATTTACTCACGCACACAACTCTATGTCGACATAGAACTTTAGTTCCCACTTTTTGAGGGTAGCTAACCTCTTAGGAACCTCCCATTATGGCCAGACGGTAACAATGAAACGGGATTCTCCACTACTAGGTGTGTATGCACACTACAAGACATAGGTCTTATGTAAGCCTCGACGCTAAAACCAGTGGAGAAATTGCGTACTCTTGCTCGGCTAAAACCAACGGAGTCTTAATAGCTAAGGGAACTGTCAATGAGAAAACATCACCAAGACACGAACTAAGCTGTGCCACAAGACCACAACCCCACCAACCTAGACTCTATCCCTCAGCTTCCGTCAGTTTGATGACCGAAAAAGCTCATAGACCTGCTACAAGCAATCCTACAACTAGGATCATTATGTAATAGTGTATACCAACACTCATAACACACCCATGAGTACAAAACATGCCTCCAACACCCAATGACTATCAACCAAGTACTTAATGTAATATTGATTCTACCAAGTATAAACCCTTGCTTACCAGCACCCAATGACTAACAACCAAGTCCTTACTATAGTGAAACCAAGATATAAACATATCCTTCAAACCACAACAAGAACCCACTACCACTATTACGAGTTGTCATCACCCTAAAACCATAGGGCCCGACTCTAGTGTAGGGGGTGTATAAAACATGGGTATGTCTACTCGTGATCCTAAGGATTACTTGTGGTACCCATGCTATGTTTGAAGTTTGCCAATTAAGGTTTGCCCCATAAATCCTGTTTCACCCAACCTTGGAACTCACTAAGACTTACATAGATCCATACTAAGTTAGCAATCCCTTACCACGCAACAACTCATTCTAGATTAAACATTCACCAAGTTACCCTAGGCTTAATTACAAGTCCTAGACTTGGGAGTGAACTTATCATCCAACTATGCCCCTCTTATTGCCATAACATGAGATGGCCTAAATCTCATTAAATGAGGTGCGTGTTAGTCTATCACAGAGTTTATCCATTCATTAGTAATCTCATCTCAACACTTGGGTGACAAGGACTTGTGTTACTAAGATTATTCATCTTGTGTATCTACATGAATAGTATTGACCTAAGTGCACATGCCTCCTCGTCATTTATTTATGATTCACTACATGCATGGAAACTTGCAAGACCTTAAGAACAGTAAGGTTGACATGATTATATGTGTATACATCTGATTATGATCAATGTTTGGCAAGATTCTAATGTCATTCTAAATCAATTCCAATAAAATATTTATATGCACTACATTCTCAATCAAGGTCAAATTGCTTTATCATAATCTTAATAGTATGTACACATGGTAATAATTCAGAATGTTAACATCTAAATATCTGAATTGAAATGCACCAATCAATGTTCATCGGAATTCTTAAGCAATAAGTTAAAGTGGCTTCATGAACAAGGGCAAGATTGCAAAAATCATAAACCAAGTCAAATCATTTCCAAATGTCCTAAACTTTTTCCATAGATCATTTCTAACATGGTTATGTCACTGTAAAAATTTGAGATTTTATTTCAGCCAAATAGACATTAATTTCATTAATAACATCTTGTGACAATTATTGAATTTAATTCAAAAACTATGAAAATATATGCTCCAAAATTTCTACAAATTTTTGGAGCACTCCCTAAGGTCGTTACCTTGTCATGTATGAATTTTCAAGTCATTTGGATAAGGATTGATTGAAATATTCCAAGAATACTAAAAGGCTTAAGGTACATGTCTAGGGATCTTCTAGTCGATATTGCCTTAGTGTTGACCAACCAGTCTAGTCGACAATTACTTAGACATACTTTATATCTAAGGCTCTTCTAGTCGACAGACAAGGTAAGTCTTCTTGTCTAAAGGTCTTCTAGTCCATATTGTCATGGTGTCGACTACAATTCTAGTCGATAAATGACTTAGAGATTGATTTTGTATAAGTTATTTTAGTCTAATGCTCTTCCAGTTGACAGATAAGGTAAGTCTTCTTATCTAAATGTCTTCTAGTCGATATTGTCCTGGTGTCGACTACAAGTCTAGTCGACAAATGACTTAGACTGATTTTATATAAGTTATCCTAGTCTAAGGTTCTTCCAGTCAACAGATGAGGTAAGCTTTCTTGTCTAAAGGTCTTCTAGTCGATATTGTCGTAGTGTTGACTACAAATCTAGTTGACAAATGACTTAGACTAATTTTATATGAGTTATCCTAGTCTAAGGCTCTTCCAATCAACAGACAAGGTAAGTCTTCTTGTCTAAAGCTCTTCTAGTCGATATTGTCATGGTGTCAACTACAAGTCTAGTCGACAAATGACTTAGATTGATTTTATATAAGTTATCCTATTCAAAGGCTCTTCCATTCGATAAACAAGGTAATTCTTCTTGTCTAAAGGTCTTCTAGTTGATATTGTCCTGGTGTCGACTACAAGTCTAGTCGACAAAGACTTAGACTAACTTCTTTGTATATCCATAATTTCTTAGTGTGACAAATCTTACAATTCTCTAATCCAAATGTCCCAATATTTTTATCACAGACCAAATATTGTTTAAGGATGAAGCTATAAAAACTTGGGAATTTTACCAGATGATTTAACCCAAATAATTTCACAAATTTCATTGTTTGACATTTATTTAATAACCCTTTGTACTTGGGAAAATTATAATACAAAAATTGAACAAATTTTTTTGGAGTTATTCCTGAGGTTATTGTACTATCATGTATCAAATTTCATGGCATTTGAGCTAAGTAGTATAGGGATATTCAACATGCAAGTTTCAAATATTATGTGTAATATAACCATAGCCCTAAAGAGAACCTATTAATCTTTTAAAAAATAGTAATTAAATGACCTCCAAATCCCTCCCAATTTCTACTAGTAGACATGCATGACACAACATGTATGCCACTAAAATTTGAGTCACAATGACCAAAAGAAACATCATATATGTAACAATCTATTAAAATGAAATTACTCACAAAACCATTGGAAAATCATTTCCAAAAATTATGAAATTTGGTGGGAGTGTTTATAACATCAATAAGAATGCATGTATAAAATTTCATCAGCATTAGAATAATATTTTGAGAAAAATACACAAAACATTGAGATCCCTAAGTTGGTGACACCTCATTTTCAAAATAAGATCTACGGATCTGTATTGCACCAACTATTTTGTAACACCCCATTCTAGAAAGGTCTTTCCCAGTAATACAATTTTCATGTTGAGTCAAGGTCCAGATCTTAGTGCAGCATGCCTAAAAATTGGCTTGAACCTGGCTGAGTAAATGTGACAGCTTTAAAATTTAAGATATAATCGATTTTGGTATGCAGATAGCAGATCTGCACGAATATGGAAGCAGATCCAACAGCAGCTGGTCATCTTCTTCCTTTAGCCGACGACTAGGATGAGCCCTAACTTCATCCCTTAAATATTCCCTTTACAGACTACCATTTTCACGAAATTAAATCATATAGCTTCGTTTTGAGGAGGGGAGTTGATTAGGACTTGTTTCAAAACTTATTATGCAATAAATCCAAAGTTCTAGCATGGGCATTTGCCATGATTTTTTCAATGGATTTATCTAAAATCAAGCTTAGTTGAGCTTGATATCTCTCCTAATTAGTTCTAGGATACTAGCACCAAGGGAGTAGAGTGAAAAGACACATGATTTAGGGCTGATGATTGGGTATTTCCTCTAAGAGGCATGGTGGTGGTTATCTCCGGCGACCCTACTCCAATATGTGCTCCTGAACTCATTTTCTCTAGGAAAATGTCTAGCTCGATTGCTTGAGAGGTGAGGAGGGAGGTTATAGGCTCAAACAGAGGAAAGGGCGGCTGAGTGGGGTGAACCCATTTTGAAGCTCTCGGCCACCACCTTGGATGTTCCACCTAACTCCAATTGGTACCACTATGATGGCAGTCAGCTAGGAGTAATAGCGGCATTTTCCGTGCATTGGAAGTATAAGCCAAGCTCCAAGTGGCATCCTTTCTAATCTACCTTGTCTCCACATGCATGGTCAACATTTCTTCATGCATGTTGACCATGTTGACATATATTGTCCACATTAGCTGGAGTGGCATCCTAGAGTGGGCCTCCATTTACTGAAATGGTTTAATGGAATGTATTGAACCCAATGGAATTGGGTTTGGGCTTTAGGAATCAAATTTGGGGCTTATTTGACCATGGTTGACCTTATGTTGAGTCTGGTCATAATTAAAAATTTGGGTGGCCCATTCATCATGTCCATTAGGGCCTTAGACCAATGACCTAGCCCAACTCAGCAAAATATGACATATGTCACACTAGGGGGTCTAGTTCCAAGTGGGATGTTACAAATTCCAATAAACAAAGAAAATAATTTTGTCCCTGAAATTGAGATTGGAACCACGGGTGTTAACGTGCAAATAAACATAGGCGAGTTCGGATAACACCTGAGAGCAATAATCCTGGAAAGTGATGTTGCATAAGGTCCATCGGCTCTCAAGTATGCTCTTCCTGGATTGGACCACGGGACTGTTGGATCTGTAGGCGCCCTTAGAGGGCGGGGGGGGGGGGGGGGGGGGGGGGGGGGGGGGGGGGCTGAATAAGGGTTTTAAAAACTTATGTTATATTTTGATTTTCTTTGAAATAATGAGAGATCAAAATAGAGTAAAACAAAAACAAATCAAGTGAAATAAACTGGAGACATGATTTTATTAATATGAAATAATATGATTACAAAATTTGATTTCAATGACGCTGGAAATCAAGGCGAAATATGAAAGACTCTTTTTGTTTTCTATATCGACACGTATCCCCACGAACCGGATGGCTTTAGCCGATCTTTCCCAAATACAGCCTCAAGCCACTCTAGCCAATCCTTCCTCGAATATGGCCACAAGCACCCTCTAGACCTAACCTAGATCTAGTCGCCAACACGATGCGAATTTCTGCCCTAAGTCCTTCCCAGACCTAGTCTCAAATACGAGACGAATTTACTCCACGATAAAAGTGATAAAAAATAATTACAACAATATAAGAACTCTCTCTTGAAGAACTTTTGAAGTTGGAGACGACAGATTGCTGTAGAATAAGCGTTGTTAAAGCGATCGCTGTTCGGATCCAGCGTGAAGAAATCCTCCTTCAGAAATTCATAGAACTTTGATGGGAGATCAACTTTCGGCAGAATAAGGCTCTGGAATTTAGGCACTCAACCCCTCTCTGGAATCTCTGAGGATAACGAGAGAAGAGTGCTCCTTTTATAGGAGAGAGCGCTAGCGCCCGCGCTAACGCTACCGCAGGCGCTATCCCCATTTAGGAAATATTCTCCGTATGCATTTCTTCATTCCAAGGAAACCCTGCCGCATTGCCTCTTGTGCTCCACGCCACCGTCTGCGCTATCCGCTACCGCCTGGCGCTTGCGCCTTCTAAAAAATGCTCCCGGAATTGCTCTAATCAGAGCTAGTGCCTACGCTAGGTGCTACCTCCGGCGCTAGTGGGCATGTTGGAATTCTGGCTTCAAACTTGGGGGCAACCTTCACATATTATCCTTGAGTCATATGGCTTTGTTTCCTGCACACTTAAACACACAACATCAAATACACATAAGATTTGTTATTCTCAAACCTAGGAGATGCGGAAGACCATGTTCCAATAAACTCCTCCTTTTAATAATAACAAATCCATTAATGATAAATCAGAGCATTAATATATAAAGCATGAAGAAACCTACTTGTGTGTGTGTGTGAGTGATGATTTAGGATAATTGTCGATTTTAGTATTTAGTATTGCTCCCCCTAAATACATGCTCCCCCTATGTGAATGCTCCCTTTATATGTAAGCTATCATCTTAATTAATAATCATTTTAGTTTTCCCTTTTGATAGCGATTATTATTTATCAAGGTAGTTCTCCCCCTTTTGTTATTAGCAAAAGTGGGTTAAGGAAGCAAGAGACATAAAAAGAGAATTTTTGAGTAAAAGATTAGGCATGATCGAGTTTTTTAGAGGAAATGAAGAGATAAGGAGTTTTGAGCATAAATATTGTCATAAAAATAAATCAGAGTTTTAGCATAAAAAATGAAATGCGTGTTAGAAAAACCAATATAAATTCTACCAAGCAAGTCTACCACTTGTTGAAATTTTTTTTTGAGATTGGAGACTTTGATATAAGCATGAAAGCGCAAGGTAAAAGTTATAAGGTAATATGGCAGAAGACTTACATAAATACAAGAAACATCTTTTTGTAATCAAGACTAATTATAAAAAATATGAGTTAAATCCAAAATGAGAAGATGTTTTTTGTAAATCATTGTTCTTTTAAATTCTTTAAGGTTTACACTAAAGTAACCAGGCTTGAAAGAAATATATCAAAAAGAGACTACTACAATGTTATTGTAATTCATAAATTCAAAACATACCAAACATTGTAGAGAGCGTGCTAGGTTATCTAGTACATATATATATATAAAGAGTAGTATAGAATTAGCATTAGGATCCAATACCCATGAGAAGAAGTGTTATGGAAGATAATGATGTGCACATAAGTGTATTTTGAAGAGAGTAAACAAATGATTTAATCAAAAATACAAGACATATGTAGAGTAAAGTGCACAATAAAACACAAATAATTTTACTTCCACACACTTCAATGCACACAGAAAATGTACAGCAACCAAGGTGCTTTGCACACACAATGCTCATTAAGAGTTATCACGGTGCAAAGTAGTGCTTGAGGGACCACACACTTTATTTTTCAATATTGATTTTTTGTGATCCGGTGTACTTAAGAATAAGTGGTTTTTGTTTTAAGAAAAGAATGAAGGTTTGCACAAGACACTTTACTATTCTTTTCAAAGTGCTCAACCTCACAACGCTTATTAAGACTTATCAGGAGGTTCAAGTAGTGCTTGGTGGAGTTATCTTTGTCTATTTATTTCATGATTTTTGTTGTGTACAAAGATCTCCGAATACACTTGTTTTGCAAACCAATTTTAGTTTTGAAAGCACAACCACTTTTCTTAATTTTTAGAGTGCAAATAAAAGTAGTGTAGGTAAGATACTTGTGCAATTTTAATTCATTGTACAATTACAATACATGCGCAAGCATTCTTAGATTAAAAGCATATGTAGACTTTTGCCAAAATAAGTGAGTGAATAAATATCATTATCAATCATAAAATATTTACTCATACTTAGAGGCATGCTAAGCTTGGTTCTACACAACTTTTACACTATAATTGATGCACATGTGATTATATATATAAAAGCATGATAAAAAATGTTCAAAGTAGTTTGAAAAAAATGAATTACAACATTGTAGAAGGTCTAAATGATAGATTAAACCATGCTTGATATTGACAATAAAGTCCATACAATTTTTTTTATATTTTGAAAAATAATTTTGAGTTAAGATTTGAACTCTTATAATTGATCTTGGACTTCCCGAGGACTACCCTGTGAGGGGTTCGCCCGGTATTAGGAGATATGATGAGGTGACATCCCAAATCTCCCTTTCACAAGATACATGCAAATAGAAAAGTTAAGTTCAAGAATAATCTTTGATAATTTTTATGTTTTATATTTTTGTATTTGATTTTTGCATATAGGAATATAAATTAGACAAATAAACAAAGAAAGGAAGTGAATAAACAATATTTTTTGTAATTTGGCTTTTGTAACTTTAATTTTAATTTTTCAAAAATCAAATAAAGACAGAAAAGAAAAAATAAGTAGTACATATAAAAGAGCATATAGATTTTGTGATATTTTAAGAATACAGAAATTTAAAACCATGCGATACCGCCAGTGCTAGTACTAGCGCTGGCGCTAGGCTTCTTTAGTTAAACCCCCTCTTTCCTTGTCGTTTTGGCCATTTCAACTCAAGCTCTCCCGAAAAACCCTATCAGATAGCGCATCCCACGTATAGATCTAAGGTAAATCTTCATCATTTCTTATGATTTTTGTTTTAAACTTTGATTTTGATGTTTGAGATGAAGATTTATGAACCTATTTGAGATTTTTTGTGATTTAGATGATGGATCAAAAAGAAAATTAGATCAAAGGTGGATCTCCACTATTTTTATGATTTTTGTTTTACACTTTAAATTTTATGAAGATTTCTAGTTTTTATTTTAGCCTAGAACATATGAAATTCATGGATCTAACTGTTTGAGAAAGTTAGGATTCGGGAATATTGAATAATAGGTAGATCTAGTGTTTTTTATCAGAATGATAGCGTCAGCGCTAGTGTAGACGCTAGTGCTAGCGCCTGGCGCTAGTGCTAGCACTAGCGCTAGTTTTTCTTCCTTAATTTTAATGTTTCTTATAAAAATGTGACAGATGGCTCCTGTATCTAAGGGGAAGAAAAGTGTTGGACTGGCAGTTGAGAAAGCAACAGTGGGTGTCCCCTATTTTGTGGAATTTGCCCTCCCAAGACACCACCATATTATGCAATTGTTTGCAACGTCTGAGGTCTCCAATGTGTTTCTTTTGGATTCATTTTCCTCAGAGTTTGTTAGATAGTTTTATAGGCATTTGGAAGATCCATCTCAGCCAGGTCTAGATGGAGGAGTGCAGTCCCAGGTGCAGGTACAATTGGTTACTATAACACAAGATGATTTGAGGGTAGTGCTTGGGTTGACCGAGCACCCGAATATGTTGGATGTTGTTGAAAAGTTTCGGGCTGACAGGGATTAAACTCAGCTGAATTTGGTACTCCACCAAAGAGCATGCAGGAGTTTGATCTCTTCGGTGGCGACTCTTACATTGGATTCCCTTGCGGTACAGGACGTTTTGCGCCATAACATTATGCTGAAATTCGGTGATACTACAAAGATTACAGCACAACTCAGCCTCGTCTCATACTTCATTCTTGAGGAGGAGCGAATTGATGTGGCTGACTTGTTACTTTCATTGATTCGATACAAATACAAGTTGCAGGATCCTTCCCGTCAGCGATACAACAACCTCCCGCTTGGTGGCATTATCCAGAGGGTTATTTTACATAGGTACCCTTCTATTGAGATTGTTTTTATTTGATGGATTGCTTTCCTTCCATCTACAACACCGCGTACCTTTGAGCAACATCACTCCCGGATGATCCATCTTCGTCCACTCGACCACATCTCCGGAGAGGAGCGTCAGCCCGAGAGACTCGAGATGATTGATTTGAACGTTTTTGAGAAGATATGGGGGAGCGGTTGACACGAGTGGAGGAGGATGTGTCGGAGGTAAAGAAGGATGTTTCCAGCATTAAGAAGATGGTGAAGTTTATGATAAAGGCCTTAAAGCTGAATCCATCATCACTGGAGCGGAGGGAATGGGATTGCCCACCAGTGGATCCGCCATGACATTCTATTAGGCGGACTCGCAGACGAAGGTCACCAAGCCCTAGTGTGGAGGAGGTGGATGAGACTGAGTAGAAGAAGAGGAATGACCTGAGGGTAACTTATATTTGAGTTGTATAATAATACAGGAGTTGAAAAACAATTGTTAAAACAATTTCCACTACCGCCGGCGCTACCAGCTAGCGCCGACGCTACTTGTTATTTTTAATTATAATGTTTTTTTGGATTTGTGGATCTCTTTATCTGGTTCTTATAATCCATTTTAGTAGTTTTAAAAAATTGTCTTACATTTTTATGCACATTTTAAATTTTAGTCAAAACCCTTAATAAAATGTGATTTCATTAATCTGAATAAATATCTCATAACAAATCTTGAATTCAATTTATATGGATATATAAGATATTTGTAGGCAATAATTTTAAGAAAGATAGACTAGTCACCATAAAAAATGACTTTTTACTTTTGATTTAATTTGATTTGTAAACTTCATTTAGGCTTTAAGGGACAAAGTCAAATTTCAAATATTATATTAGGTGACCATGGCATGATGACTTAAGCAAAAAAATAAAAGACAATAAAAAGGAACATTAGGCATATCATGAAGTAGAGTATTTTGTAATTCATTTTGATTTATTTCTACTTCATGCAAATGAATGATATTAGTAGATAAGAGATTTAGGTATCCAAAGTTGACCATGTGAGATGGTTCCTTTGGGTACCCAAATATATCATGATGATTTTTGGGGAGACAAAGATGAATGAGCCCTTTTATATGTGTTCTTTTTAATTTTGGGTCTCCATTCATATTTTGGTTTGATGTTATTCTTATGCATTAAATTTCTATTGGGATTACCTGTATCTTGAAGATTATGATTGTAATGATTATTAAAAGTATCGTTCATAGGAGATTTGTGTAATTCTAATTTTAAGTTGGGAGAAACATGATTTTGTAAATAATGGTGATTTGGATTTTTATTTTTAAATATTTTGTGTTTCTTATTCCCATTATTAGGCTTAGATAAGATATTCATATTTATATTCAACTTGCTTTTAGGTATTGCATGATATTGTGAATTTGTGTGTTGTGAATTTTTATTCATAATTTTTATAAACAAATTGATTTTTGATTTTAATTCATCATTTTTGATCTTAAGATTATGTCTAGCTTTATTATAAGCTATTGTGCTATTTTTAAGACTGAAAACAATTGAATCAATACGATTTTGATAGTTATTTCTCAATTCTTCAAATGTTTCATCTATCTATTTAATTTCAATTTTATAGTTTTTGCACTTAGCGCAATTACTTTTCAAAGAAGAGTTTCTAAACACAATTTTTCATTATGTTCTTTTCCAAAAATAAACTCTTTTTCAAGTTCCTTGTAACTGTCTTTTAATTCAATACATGAGTTACAAGGTGAAGCTATTTTAACTAAAGAGCAAGAGTGAGAATTAGGTAATTAAAAACTTGATTTTACATTAATATTAACTTTTAACCTTTTATTTTCTAAACGTAATTTCTTATTAGCAATTTTTAATTTCTTCATTTTACGTTTAGCAATTTTTATTATATGGAAATAAGAAGAAGAATTAGACTTTCTTACAACGCTATCAGAAGAGGCAAGATGTGAACATGAAGTTCCTTTGTCGTCTTCTAGGCCTTCCTCTTCCAAAGATAGGATTTCTCCTCTTCCACTTGATGTGCACTCCATTGATCCATCATGAGAGGAGCTTTCTTGAACATCTGTGCAAGCTTGTATGTTCTCCAATTCTTGCATTTGTTCCATACCTGTAGATGGAGAATCATAAGTTATCTCAAGAAACTTCCACATCTCATATGCAGTCGGAAAAGTATAAATGAGTTTGGAACTATTTTGACTAAGTGCACAAAATAGACAATTCATTAATTTTGCATTTAAGACACGCTAAACCCTACTCAACTCATTTGGTGGCTTCCTAATGGTAATATTCCATATTTTAATATCTAATGACTTAAGAAATTTTTCCATTAAATTTTTCCACCCTTTATATTTTCTGCCTTCAAATAAAGATGGTGCTAGTGATTTTCCTTCTTCATAAACATTTAACCCACTAATGGAAGCGAGATCATGAGATGCCATTATTCCCGGTTGTTAAGCCAGTTTGGAATAACCTCGCTCTGATACCATTTGTTGGATCTGTAGGCGCCCTTAGGGGGGGGGGGGGGTGAATAAGGCTTTTAAAAACTTATGTTATATTTTGATTTTCTTTGAAATAATGAGAGATCAAAATAGAGTAAAACAAAAACAAATCAAGTGAAATATTCTAGAGACATGATTTATTAATATGAAATAATATGATTACAAAATTTGATTTCAATGACGCTAGAAATCAAGGCAAAATATGAAAGACTCTTTTTGTTTTCTATACCGACTCGTATCCCCACGAACCGGTTGGCTTTAGCCGATCTTTCCCAGATACGGCCTCAAGCCGCTCTAGCCAATCCTTCCCTAAATATGGCCTCGAGCACCCCCTAGACCTAACCTATATCTAGTCGCCAACACGAGGCGAATTTCTGCCCTAAGTCCTACCCAGACCTAGTCGCCAACACGAGGCGAATTTACTTCACGATAAAAGTGATAAAATTAATAACAACAATATAAGAACTCCCTCTTGAAGAACTTCTGAAGTTGGAGAGGATGGATCGCTGTAGAATAAGTGTTCTTGAAGCGATTGTTGTTCAGATCCGGCGTGAAGAAATCCTCCTTCAGAAATTCATAGAACTTTGATGGGAGATCAACTTTCGGCAGAATAAGACTCTGTAATTTAGGCACTCAACCCCTCTCTGGAATCTATGAGGAAAACGAGAGAAGAGGGATCCTTTTATAGGAGAGAGCGCTAGCGCCTGCGCTAACGCTACCGCCGACGTTATCCCCATTTAGGAAATATTCTCCGTGTGCGTATCTTCATTCCAAGGAAACCATGTTGCATTGCCTCTTGTGCTCCGCGCTACCCATGCATTATCCGCTAGCGCCTGGTGCTAGCGCCTTCTAAAAATGCTCCCGGAATTTCTCTAATCAGAGCTAGCGTCTGTGCTAGGTGCTACCGCCGGCGCTAGTGGGCATGTTGGAATTCTGGCTTCAAACTTGGGGGCAACCTTCACATATTATCCTTGAGTCATATGCTTTGTTTCCTGCACACTTAAACACACAACATCAAATACACATATGATTTGTTATTCTCAAACCTAGGAGATGCGGAAGACCATGTTCCAACAAGGACTTTAACCAACGGGACCTTCTTCCGCCGCAACACTTGAACATCGAAATCCACTATCCGTATTAGCTCCAGCTGAACTGATCCATCAAATACCACAGGGCCAGATGTAGACGTGATGTCCTGGCTGGGGTGAAGCAGTGCTCTCTGAAGGGAAGATACATGGAAGACATTGTACAGGTTTCCCAGTTCCAGTGGCAGTTCCAACCTATATGCCAAGGGGTCGATCCACTCTAGGATAGTATATGGCCCCATATACCGAGGGTTAAGCTTCTTCTTCCTCCAGACACGAGACACACCATGCATTGGTCTGATCTTCAAGAACACTCTGTATCCCACCTGGAATTCCACCATCTGGTGTTCAAATTATAGTACTTCGCTTGCCGGTTCTGAGCCTCGAGCATACGATCTCGAATCAGCCACATCACTGCATCTGTGTCGTTAATGTAATCTACCCCAGTGCCTTTGGGTCCTCATCCTGGACCCAAGATAGAGGCATCTTACACCTCCTACCATATAATGCCTCATAAGGAGCCATGTCGATGCTTTCCTGATAACTATTATTGTAGGAGAACTTTATTAACGGTAGCAGTCTCTCCCATGGCTCTCTGTGGTCCAGGATGCATAGTTGTAACAGGTCCTCCATCGTCCTGATAGTTTGCTCTGTCTGACCATTGTTCTGCGGATGGAAAGCGGTGATGAAGACCAAGTGAGTGCCCAGGTAAGCATGCACTGCATTCCATTCCCTGGATGTGAAGCGACCATCTCGGTATAAAACAATAGTTTTGGGCACCCCATGATATCTGACAAACTACTCCATGAAGAGACACACCAGAACGTCGACGTGAGTATCCTTCATGACCGGAAAAAATCTGAAGACCTTCATCAATCTGTCAAGAACCACCCAAATAAAGTCTTTCCTAGAGCGGGAGCAGGGTAGATCGTGCACAAAGACTATGAAAATATCCTCAAATTTCCACTTAGGTACTAGCAATAGCTGTAGTAATCCCTCAGGGATGTTGCACTATGCCTTTACCCGCTGGCAGGTTTCACAGTGGGTAACAAAGTGAATGACATCCATTTTCATCCCAGGCCAGTACATCGTCCTCCGTAAGTCTGCATGCATCTTGGTGATCCCAGGATGCACTGAATACTTGGTGATCCCAGGATGCAATGAATACTTGGTGCAATGTACCTCCCTTAATATATCCTCTCGGATTCCTCGTCCCGTGGGAATATATAACCGACCATGGAAGTGAACGAGGTCCTCTCGTAGTGTATACTACTTAGCGGAACCATCCTCCAGATCTCAGAATATAGGGTCTACGGAAGCATCCTTCCTCTGCTCAGCTCAGATTCGATCATGGATATCACATACAATGCTCATGGTAGCTAGGTACTCGATATAGACCTCAGGGCGAGCTCTAAATACAAGTGTAATCTCCATCTCCTCGAGCATCCTGGCCAACTCCATGACCATCAAGCGGGACTCTAGGCTGGATGTTGGGGCTCTCCAGCTTAGTGCATCAGCCACCGAGTTTGCCTTCCCGAGGTGGTAATTTAGCGTGAATTCATAATTGCATAGGAACTCTATCCATCGCCGCTGCTTCAGGTTCAGATCCTTTTGGGTATGTACGTACTTCAGATTTTTGTGATCTAAAAATTTCTTGCAGTGGACGCCGTATAAGTAATGCCTCTAGATCTTTAAGGCGAAGACCACTACTACTAGCTCCAAGTCATGCACTATGTAGTTCACCTCGTGCTTCATCAGCTGCCTAGAAGCATAAGCAATCACATGTTCTTGTTGCATCAGTACTGCTCCTATGCCCTGGTATGAAGTGTAAGTGTAAATATGAAATCCTTCCTTCCTAGATGGAAGGGCAAGGATCCGTGCGGAGGTAAGGCAATCTCTTAGCTCCTGGAATGCAGCCTCACACTCGCCCTCCCAAAAATTGAGCACGGCCGAGGGGAGACTTATTCCCAAAATAGCCGCCTTATGGTAGTGCCAGTACACGGGCTAACATCCACTACAAGATGCATATTCTGCGGGTAACTTTCATTCATCACAAGTCAACCATGATGTGCATAAAAGTTAATAAGCATGACGTCCAACCTCACATTAATCATAAAGAGCATTCCACAATGATAATAATAATGTCCGAAACAAGATCAATTACAAAATACAACATAAAATGTGTATTCTCTCAAAATCTCACATCTATCGCAGGAGGAATCAGAATGTGCTGTGTCACCAGGTTAGGCCCTATCTCCATGGCCTAGTGGTCCTCCTGCACGAGGTGTTGTTGCTGCTCCGGCTGTACATGCTCCTAAAATGATGTGGTGCGAAGACAATTAGTCAACAATACTAAGCAGCTTCAGCATCTACTCCCTCAGCGAATCCTAGGCATCGGGCGGGAGGATGGAAACAAAAGCTACAATATAAGAAGTAGTGTATATACAAGCAGGTGACAAGTCAGAGTATAATATTGATGAGTATTTTTATACCAATTTTTAGTATAGTTTTAATACAATATTACTATGAAATTATGAAAATTATATGTATTCTCCTAAATAAATCATTTTTTATAATTGTTTACTAATATAAGTTTATTTTCTGTTTTCCAAGTTTTTTGGACATTTTGAGCAAAAATTCCCAATACACGCCCTAGGTCATGCCCGTGACCAAGGGTGTGTCAACCTAAAATCGTGTTCGAGACCTGCTACTGCTGTCCTAAACCCAAGCCAAGAAGAATCTCCAGAACACGCCCTCGGACATGGGCATTACCGAGGGCGTGTCAACTTAATACAACAGTTCCAGCTCAGTCGGCCGTGTTCAGAAGCCATGTCAAGAATTCTGCCAAGTACACGCCCGTAACCCAGAAGTCACACCCGTGTTTGATCGTCCTTCACATGCTCAGCCCAAGGATCACGCCCGCTATCACGCCCAGAGGGTTTGCCGCACTTAACACGTCCGTGTAAATCAAAAGTCACGGGCGTGTACTGCCCCGGCTAGCCGATCACGCCTTTGTCCCGCCAGAAGTTCCCTCCAATTGCAATCTTTAATATTACACGCCCATGGTCACGGTCATGACCAAGGGCATAATGCACCGTGTAACACCTGTAATAACTCCAGATTGCGCCTCTCCGCAGCCGTTTCAATTCCGACTCAGACACGCCCTAGGTCACGGACGTGACCTAGGGCATGTAACACAATTTTTCTGCCTATTTAAAACCAACTACTCCAGAACTCAAGGGACAAATTTTTGGGAGTGCTTTTCTGAGTTTTAGCCTTCTGTTTTATTGTTCTAGTGTTCTACTTGCACACTCTTTTTCCTTGTAAGTTCTTTTAGAATTTTATTTACTTGTAATCTTCAAATTTTTCTCACTTATAATTCTTTGCTACTAGTAATAAAATTATCTCTTTTTTCTTCTTAATCACTTCTTTTCTTCAACATACAATTCTTTACTTTTTTTAATTCCTCCATCTTCATGGGTAGCTACAAGTTTATTAGTACTCGATCAAGATTATCCAAGGAATGAAATAACCATGTATCTTTTTCTCTCTTCTTAGAATGCTTAATGATTTACCCTTGATCTATTTTGAGTGAGGTCTTATCATCGATATATGATCTCCACTTCCATTTTCGTACTCTAGTTGGCCGAAAGGTTTGTGCGTACGATTCGATCACTCATGGGTAAAGAGAGTTGAATGCAACCATCGAGAGAGGACGACGTTATTTATCTCGGGTTGGAGTCAAAGACAATAACGAGGTTCACCACGTAAAGCGAGCTTTAGGGGTTTCGATTATAGAACGAAAGTTCGGTCGATCAACCTAAACTCAGTTGGACGTATCCTCGAAAGAGGTGAGATCATAATTTGGGAATCCCCACTGTCGAAGCAATATCATTAAAGAGAGTTAGAATCTTAATTCTTCCAATTATTTTTCATTCTGTGGTGATTCAAGGACCGAGTACTAGTTTTTAATTATACTCTTGATCGGTTTCTTAAATTTGAAATTTAGTTCTTTTTATTTGAAAGTGCATAGTGTGCCTCTAAGTATTCTCTAGAGGGGGTGAATAGAGATTTATATATTTTCTATCCTTATAATGCACACACAATAAAAACTACTAAGTATTATGCACTCCGCAAACCAAACACAGAATAAAGTAAGCACAGATTGCTGAAAAGAAATAAACACAGAAATCAGAAAGAAGAGACAGCACAAAAAATCAACACAGAGAAGAAACATGATTTTTATAGTGGTTCCCCAAAATGTGGGTACTCCACTCTTCTACCTCCCTGGTAGGATTGCACAACCTGTGCCTGAGTCTTTTGATAAGGAGACTCTTAGAACCACTAAGTCTTTTGATAAGGAGACTCTTAGAACCACTGAGTCTTTTGATAAGGAGACTCTTAGAACCACTGAATCCTTTGGAGGAGGGATTAATAAAACTCTTTTATAGTTTGAAGAATAAGGAGAAGAAAGGAGAAAGATGAAGAAAGGAATTCTGTTCTCAGAATTCTTTAGAAGCTATTTCAGTTCAGCTTCTGTTTCTTTTTCACTGGATCTGTTGATGATGAACCCTTGCTTATGATTGTGATGATTTGCAAGGGTTATTTTCAGATCCTTTTTTCTGAGAGCTTCTTGTAATCTGGCTGCTGTAAAATGAAGAAGAGGGAGCAACAGCTATTTTTCTTTCTTCTCTGCAAAGTAAGGTTCAGTCTGTCTCTTAGGGTTGAAGGAGGAAGAAGAAGCCCTAATCGACTGCCTGGAAATTTTGTATTGAATGCTCTCTATTTCTCTTCTCTTCTCAACCTACTTATTGTCCATGATTGGATTTGAATATGTTTCTTCTTCTGGACTGTTCTGAGAAGGAATTTCTATTGGACCCTTGATTTCTCTTTCTTCTTTTGTTCCCGACACGTCTATCACATTTGAATACATTCCAAGAATGCTTTTGCTCTTCTAGAATATTCCATTCCTTTCTTGGCAATAAAGGAGCCGTTGGGGAACTGTCTTTAGGACAGTGGACCCTCTGAAAAGGTATTAGAAAGACAGGGAAGAAAGTTTCTATTTTAGACTGTATTCGACGCTACGTCGACTTCATCATTCTTCATGTCGACGCTCCTCTGAGTTCTTATAAGAGTAGCTTCGAATTCCTTCTTAGCTTTGGCTAAACTCAGATGTCGACATTGCATCGATTCCTTATCGACGTAATCGTCGAGTTGAAGACTTGGACATGATCTTCATCTTCTGCGTCAAATTGAAGTCAAAGTTGCGTCGACTTCAGATGGCTTCGACAGACTCTTCCTTCTACGTTGAGTTGAAGCCGAAGTTGCATCGACTTATAAGATAACATCGACAAGCTCTTCCTTCTACGTCGATTTCCTTTCGACGTTGCATCGACTTGATATACTTCAACAGACAGTTTGAGTTGCTTCGACTTTCAGTCAGAGTTACGTCGACATCTAGTCAAAGTTGCGTCGACTTCTATTCGACGCAAATATCAATTCAACTGAATTTGTCTTTGTTTACCCAGAAATCAGCGGTCCTCTCCGAGCTAACATTTTTAGGTATTTCAGTATTTTTGGAGATCCCGGGCGATCTCCCGCTCCGGGCGATCTCGCCCCTCAGAGAAGTCTCGCCGAGCCCGGGCGATCTCGCACGGAGGTCACCCCTCCTGGGCGACCTCGCATGGAGGAGGTCGCCCCTCTTGGGCGACCTCGCGTGGAGGAGGTCGCCCCTCTTGGGCGACCTCGTGCGGAGGTCGCCCCTCCTGGGCGACCTTGCGCGGAGGAGGTCGCCCCTCTTGGGCGACCTCGAACGGAGGAGGTCTACCCTCCTGGGTGACCTCGCGCGGAGGAGGTCGCCCCTCTTAGGCGACCTCGCACAGAGGAGGTCGCCCCTCCTGGGCAACCTCGTGACGGGGAGGTCGCCCCTCTTGGGCGACCTCGCGACGAGGACGTCGCCCCTCCTGGGCGACCTCGCGACGGGGAGGTCGCCCCTCCTGGGCGACCGACCTCGCAGCGAGGGAGGTCGCCCCTCCTGGGCGACCTCGCAGATGGAGGTCGCCCCTCCCGGGCGACCTCGCAGAAGGGAGGTCGCCCCTCCTGGTCTACCTCGCAGAGGGGAGGTCGCCGCTCCTGGGCGACCTCGCAGAGGGGAGGTCGCCCCTCCTGGGCAACCTCGCAGAGGGGAGGTCGCCCCTTCTGGGCGACCTCGCAGAGGATAGGTCGCCCCTCCTGGGCGACCTCGCAGCGAGGAGGTTGCCCCTCCTGGGCGACCTCACAGGGTGTAGGTCGCCGCTCCTGGGTGACCTCGCAGCGAGGAGGTTGCCCCTCCCGAGCGACCTCGCAGTGTGGAGGTCACCCCTCCCGCTCTGGAAGGTCTCAGCCCTGTGCTGACTCCTTTTTGTGTGATCTCTTTTCAGGTGATTTTCCTCCATGACGATCTCAGCAGGTCCAGACGATCTCAGCAGGTCCAGATGATCTCAGCAGGTCCAGACGATCTCAGCAGGTCCAAACGATCTTAGCAGCGGTCTCAGACAATCTCAACAGATCCGGGAAGCCCGTTACCTTTCAGATCTGCCCATTCGGGCAGGCCCCCACACCTATAAATAGAGGGGTAGGGGTACCAGTTGGGGGACTTCGGAGAGTTTCCAGCTCTAGCCGGTGACTTGAGCGGTCTCAGTTTTTTGAGACCGCGGAGACCTTCCCGACTCCCTTCCGGGGACCTCTCCACCTCTTTTCAGGAGACCTCGCCATCTCCCTCCATGAGATCCCCAATAGCTAGCTCTTTTCTCCAAATCTTATGCTTTTCTTTCACACTTTCTATTGTAACCTCAGCTGTAACACAAGCTTTATAACAATAAAATTGCCCGTCCTTCAGTTCAAAGTAACCAACCGCCCAGCATCCACACCCCCCTTCCTTCAGTTTGAGCAAGTGTGGACTTGGTACATTTTTTGGTATCAACAGAAAACTCGCGACCTTCAGATTTTGAGTGGTTGGTGAACAGCAGTTGCGAGGAAGTTGCGGGATTCGACCTAAAACACACCAAAGCTTCAAACGGCCATAACTTTTGATCCGGGTGTCGGAATTCAGAAATTCAAAGCTTGTCAGAACCGTCTCGACCTGAACTATCCAAAAATTGTACTGAGTTCCATGTTCGGTCACTTTTCAGCCCTCAAATTTAAAAAATTCGACTCCATTTAGAAGTTATCGCAGTTATTCTCTTTCGCCAATTCTTGTTTTTGAGTGGCAATGGAGATGCCAGAGGTTCAAGCCAATTCGAATGATGAATTTACCCTGGAAGCGCTCGAGCTTCGTATATAGCTCTGTCTGGAGCAATTTTTCCGAGATCTGGAGCAGTCTCGCCAAGAGACCACTCAAGAACTAGAGCAGACTCGATGACAATTGGATGCAATTAACCGAACCCTAATCACCATCACTCCGTAGTTTCCTCCTCAAGTGGCAGCTCCTTTGTCTTCTCAAGTAGTAACTCATTCTCCTCCTCCGAGATTTTCACATCCGGTTGCTCCTCTGCCGTCTCAAGATGAGGAATTCGCAGTTACTCGCCATGACTACCTTAGACTAGTTGTCCAAGAAGATCCAGTAGAAGCGCTGAACTTTCAGGAGGATTGTGCTTGCTTTTCGGCCCCTGCTGATGCAGCTTATTCTCCATCTCATCCCATTATTGTTGAAATAAAGAGGCCTTCTCCCTTTACTAACAAAATTAGATGGGAGCCGATTCCCAATGGATTTAGGAAGCCTCGTTTGCCAGCCTTCTCTGGAGGAGAAGACCCCATCAGCCATCTTCAAACTTTTGAATCTGCTATGTCTTTAAGAGCCGTCTGAAATGGGATCAAGTGCAAATTATTATCTTCATCCTTTATCGGGCAAGCTAGAGAATGGTTTTTCAAGCTGCCACCTCAATCAGTTACTTGCTTCGCTGACATTCGAAGAGATCTTCTCTTGAGGTTCCCCACCTCAAAGAAGCGGAAAAGAGGCCTAGCAACTCTCTTTCAAATCGAGCAAGGAGATGATGAGGCACTTGCTCACTTCATTGACAGATTTCAAAGAGAAATACTTGAAATTGTTGATGTTGATCAGAACTTGTATAAAATCACCTTAATTAATGGGTTGAAAGAAGGTCTTCTCAAATCTACAGTCAGCCGAAATAAGCCCGAGTCTTATGGACATCTTATCAGGGTAGCAAATCAAGTTATTGAAATAGAAGCAACAGATCCTGACTTTGTTTTTTCTCAGAGAACCCAAAAGCAGCAAAGGAAATTTTTTATCAACATCCGTCTTCATCACAAAATATTCCGCAAGATAAAGACTTCAGATCTTACTCTTTTCTAGAAAATACATCCACTCAACCTCCACAACAACAAGATACATCTCCTGAATTTCTAAGAGCTTATCCTATTCCGTCTTACGATCCGAGAACACTTGAATTCAAAACTTATCCAGAAAAGTATACTCAGCTTAATACTTCCATGAAAGTTCTTCCAATTATTCAAAATGTGCCAGAGTTTAGAGGACCTCATCCTATAAAGTCTAAGGTCAGAAATCACAATCAAGAACTTTTCTGCACATATCATTCAAAAATTGGCCATGATACAGAGGACTGTCTTGCCCTCCAAAAATTGGCAACATTGGCAAACCAATTATTGAAGGCAGGAAAATTACAAGACTATTTTGCTCAGTAAACGAATGATTACCTCTCCTCCATCAGAGACAGTGTCACAAAGCAAAGAACTTCTCATTCAATAAAATAAGTGCATAGACTACAGATGAGATAAAATGTCATTTTGTTTCTTATTTTGGATACCACCCTTTTTGTTTGGAGTTTTTTGCATCTTCTCTTTTCCACCTTTACTTGTAGTAAGCAATGAAGAATGGCCAAAAACTTCGATAAAGCATCAGAGTTAAAGATTTTGATGTTAGCAACTTAGTCCTCAAGAAAATAGATACAGCAACAAGAACTGACTCAGTTAGAAAGCACATTATAATTGGGCAAGGTCGTTTATTGTCAAAAAAAGTTCTTTAAAATGGTGCATATCACCTCCAAATTTATGAAAGGGAAGAACTATCTCATACTTGGAGTGGAGATGATCTCAAGCTTCTCTTTTCTTGAAAACTTGAATTTTTATTTCATTTCTTCTCTTGTTTTTCTTCTTTCAAGCATTAAGATGATGAGGTTGTAATCTCTTGTGATCTGTAAAGGAAGCACCAAAAATGAATTGATCCAAAGGCTAAAATCCTGCCAAGAGTGATATCGAAGGATCCTACTTCATTCCCCCTCGACTTGAAGATCGAGATGTAAATCAGCCAGGACCACAGGTAGCGGGGAGAATTCGCATCTGTGTAGCAGTAGCTCGCCAAGCTCGTGTGGAGGACGTTTAGGATGCCGGGTCCTTGCTGAAATCTAACACACCTCTGAATCAAGGGAATTCTGGGTGAATGTTTAGCTCTGTCATGCATTGTAGGAGGACATTGTTACAGTCGTGATGATCCCTAGAGGAAAGCAATGACGGTGTAGCCCCTACAACATGACCGCACCGACCCTATTGATCATCTTATGTTGTGACTCTCGAATACTCATTGGAGCGTGGGTAGCCAAGGGGTGGTTGGAAACATCTATGACCGTCGCCTGAGTCCTGAAGTGGCAAATTCTGAAATATTTGAGACCGCGGGATGGATCTCCTCCAGGACTTGGATGTTAGAGATTGCTGGTGGGATCTCTAGAGTTTTATTTGGAAAGAAGTTTTTTCAGCGATCTGAAATATTTGAGACCACCGGCTGGATCTCCTCCGGGACTTGGAAGTTAGAGATTGCTGGTAGGATCTCCAGAGTTTTATTTGGAAAGAAGTTTTATCAGCGATCTGAAATATTTGAGACCGCCGGCTGGATATCCTCCAGGACTTGGATGTTAGAGATTGCTGGTGGGATCTCCAGAGTTTTATTTGGGAAAAAGTTTTTTCAGCGATCTGAAATATTTGAGACCGTCGGCTGGATCTCCTCTAGGACTTAGATGTTAGAGATTGCTCGTGGGATCTCCAGAGTTTTATTTGGAAAGAAGTTTTTCAGCGATTTGAAATATTTGAGACCTCCGGCTGGATCTCCTCTAGGAGTTGGATGTTAGAGATCGCTGGTTGGATCTCCAGAAAAGTTTCAGTTTTAGAAGAGATTTTGGCATTCTATTCAAGGACGTTAGCTGGATCTCTTCCAGGACTTGGATGTTAGAGATCGCTGGTTGGATCTCCAGAAAGGTTTCAGTTTTAGAAGATATTTTGGCATTCTATTCAAGGCCGCCAGCTAGATCTCCTCCAGGACTTGGATGTTAGAGATCGCTGGTTGGATCTCCAGAAAGGTTTCAGTTTTAGAAGAGATTTTGGCATTCTATTCAAGGCCGCCAGCTGGATCTCCTCCAGGACTTGGATGTTAGAGATTGCTGGTTGGATCTCCAGAAAGGTTTTAGTTTTAGTAGAGATTTTGGCATTCTATTCAAGGCCGCCAGCTGGATCTCCTCCAGGACTTGGATGTTAGAGATCGCTGGTTGGATCTCTAGAAAGGTTTCAGTTTTAGAAGAGATTTTGGCATTCTATTCAAGGCCGCCAGCTGGATCTCCACCAGGACTTGGATATTAGAGATCGCTGGTTGGATCTCCAGAAATTTTCCAGTTTTAGAAGAGATTTTGGCAATCTGGAGTATTGGAGACAATTGACTGGGTCTCCTCCGAAAAGCTTTTCTGACTGACAAGTGATTTGGGACATTTATGATCATCATCTGAGAACCTCTCATATTTATTTTGAGCGGTCTGGAGAAATTAAGACCACAACGTGAATGTTTATCTTCTCATTAAGTGATCTGGAGTATATCAGGGTTTTCTTGAGATATTTTTCTATTTTTTCTGTTAGAGGACGGTCTGGGATAGTTGAGAACATTGATCATCAATCTCCTAACATGAATCCATCAAAAATTTATCATTTTTTATTCTACAAGAAGGGGCGGTCTGGATTATTTGAGACTGACATTTGTCCCATAAAGATCATTCAAATTGGACTATAGAGTTCAGGATCATCATTTTTGGATTATCGCAATTTAGTTTCTCCCTAGAAGACCTTGAGTATTGAAGATCGGCATTTACAAATAGTTGACATCGGAATTATTTCATAACAAAGCAGCTTCAAATAGACAAAGTTAATATCTTCTTAAAAGGCATTTTGACAACCACAAGATCGCCATTCTTAATTATCAATTGTAATTCAAATATGAACAAAATAAGTATCAACAAGTTGTCTCAGGTACCTGACATATCTTTACTTTTTCATATACATGTTCAAACATACCTTTTCGCATATGGAAACAGGTGCTCACTAGTTCTCTTCAGGTACTCATGTAATATATGTTTCTCCTATACCTGCTCTGACCGTTCTTTCGCAGAAATAAGCAGGTGCTCGCGGTTTCTCTTCAGGCACTCGCTTGAAACCAAGTGTTCGCAAGTCTTCTTAAGAAGAGAGAGAAAATATTCGCAAGCATGCCTGGTGGTAGGAAGTTCGCACAGGTACTTGCATATTTTCATCACACATGCTCTAATATGACAGGAAAGGTAGATCGCAATTCTCGTGGGTAAGTTTTATTTTTTCGAAGTTTTTTCAAAACTTTAAAAAATGCGTGGATTATGTTTACCCAGAAATCGGTGATCCTCTCTGAGCTAACATTTTCAGGTATTTTAGTATTTTTGGAGATCCAGGGCTATCTCCCGCTCCGGGCGATCTCGCCCCTCTGAGAGGTCTCGCCGAGCCCGGGCGGTCTCACCGAGCCCGGGCGGTCTCGCACGGAGGAGGTCTCCCCTCCTGGGAGACCTCGTGCGGAGGAGGTCGCCCCTCCTGGGCGACCTCGTGCGGAGGAGGTCGCCCCTCATAGGCAACCTCGCGCGTAGGAGGTCGCCCCTCCTTGGCGACCTCGCGCGGAGGAGGTCGCCCCTCCTGGGCGAACTCGGGTGTAGGAGGTCGCCCCTCCTTGGAGACCTCGCGCGGAGGAGGTCGCCCCTCCTGGGCGACCTCGCGCGGAGGAGGTCGCCACTCCTGGGTGACCTCGCGACGGGGAGGTCGCTCCTCTAGGGCAACCTCGTGACGGGGAGGTCGTCCCTCTTGAACGACCTCGTGACGGGGAGATCGCCCCTCTTGGGCAACCTCGCAACGGGTAGGTCGTCCCTCCTGGGAGACCAACCTCGCAGCGAGGGAGGTCGCCCCTCCTAGCGACCTCGCAGAGGGGAGGTCGCCCCTCCTGGGCGACCTCGCATAGGGGAGGTCGCCCCTCCTGGGCGACCTCGCAGATGGGAGGTCGCCCCTCCTGGGCGACCTCGCAGAGGGGAGGTCGCCCCTCCTGGGCGACCTCGCAGCGAGGAGGTCTCCCCTCCTGGGTGACCTCGCAGGGTGGAGGTCGCCTCTCCTGGGCGACCTCGCAGCGAGGAGGTCTCCCCTCCTAGGCAACCTCGCAGTGTGGAGGTCGCCCCTCCTCGACGACCTCACTTCGGAAGGTCTCAGCCCTGTGCTGACTCCTTTTTGTGTGATCTCTTTTCAGGTGATTTTCCTCCAAGACGATCTCATCAGGTCCAGACGATCTCAGCAGGTCCAGACGATCTCAGCAAGTCCAGGCGATCTCAGTAGGTCCTGACGATCTCAGCTGCGGTCTCAGACGATCTCAGCAGATCCGGGCAGCCTGTTACCTTTCAGATCTGCCCGTTCGGGCAGGCCCCCACGCCTATAAATAGAGGGGTAGGGGTACCAGTTGGTGGACTTCGGAGAGTTTCCAGCTCCAGCCGGTGACTTGAGCGGTCTCAGTTCTTTGAGATCGCGGAGACCATCCCGTCTCCCTTCTGGAGACCTCTCCACCTCTTTTCAGGGGACCTCGCCATCTCCCTCCATGAGATCCCCAATAGCTAGCTCTTTTCTCCAAATCTTATGCTCTTCTTTCGCACTTTCTATTGTAACCTCAGTTGTAACACAAGCTTTATATCAATAAAATTGCTCGTCCTTCAACTCAAAGTAACCGACCGCCCAGCAGTCACACCCCCATCCTTCAGTTTGAGCAAGTGTGGACTTGGTACATTTTTTGGTATCAACAATCTTGACTTGGTCTTGACACTCTAAGGTGAGTGTGACATCCTAAGACATCTAATGACCAATTTACCCTTACTATACAATCTGGGTAATTATAACCAAACCGATTAAATCACTTTAACTAATTTGTTAGATAAATTACAATGGTTTTCCCAACAATCTCGCCATATTTATCATAACAAATTTTACAAGATGAAGTAAGTGATTTCATACAAATTTTGACACACACTCAGATACAAATAATTATACATAGACAATAAACTGAAAGAATGGTAAACTGAAACATCTGATTGATATAAGTAAAAATTTATCAGAGTTAGTTACCCAAGAAATAGTTTACTTTCTTCCTTTAAGAAAAGTGGATAAGGCCTCATAGACCTTTCTGAATTTCCTCTCCACATATTTGAAGTTTGTTGTGGTATCTTTCTCAGGATTCTTCTGAATTCTCTCATGTCCCTTGAATAGTTTTTCCAGATCAACTTCGGCTTCAGGATAGACATCATTAAGTTGGAGACCTAGATCAAATACTTTAGCTGTCATAAAGTTGATTTCTTCCAAATCTAGATTTTCTTGACTAGGGTCTAGTACAATAAAAGTTGATTGTGGATTCCCAGAAGTTTGAGCTGTCTTGAATACAATCTTCTTTTTCTATTGGGGTAGCTGCTCTACTTTCTTTTTCTTTTGAGGTGGCTACTCTGCTTCATCTAGATCACATCCAATACCCCCTCTATGAAGTTGCCATATACCTTCCAATATTTTGGCTTGAGGATTTTAGGAAGCATACTTTGTAGGGTCGAAGAGTTTTCTTGGAATTTTGATTGCTTCCTTCAATTGTTCTTTCTCCACAAAGTCCTTGCCCTTCTTTATCCTTTCAATGAACAACCTTCTATTTTCTTCTATCTCTCTTTGAGAGGCTTCATATTCATATGCATCCCTATCCCTGATTTCATCTAGGGCTTCATTAAGAGTTAGATCAGTGTATGTTACCATTCCGTTCTCTGGAATTTCAATCCTCTCTTAGGTTTTATGGTAGGGCTTGTCTTTCTTAAATTGATTCCTTTGTTCTTTTGTATAATTTTTCCAAATTGCCAGCTTTTCTCTGTCCCCTTTTCTTCTTCCTCTTCCTCTGTATGGATGTCTTCCTCTGTATTGAGGTCTTCCTCTGAAGACTGGTGTTGGATGTATTGGAGTGGGTGCTAGAAGAGTTGGAGTGGGTGCTGGAAGAGTTGGAGTGTGCTAGAATAGGATCAGGAGGAAGTTGAGTTGGAGGTGAGGAAGGTGGAGCAGCAAAGACCCGATCAGCAACCTTGACTGGAGAAGGTGATGTTGTAGATTCTTCAGAAGAGACCCTGAATCCCTGAACATCAGGAATGACTGGCTCAGTATCCTTATTGAACTCTTGCAAACCCTTCAGATAGGCATTGTCATCTGAGAGTAGAGCATACTCCCCCTGATTTGATGACTCCCCCTATGTTGAAGGCAGGATCCTTGTAGGAGTTGACTCCCCCCGAGTTGCTGAATCTTCAAGAAATAGCTTGGAGGTAATGGTTGGCTCTCCTTCAGAGACAAAGGATAATGGAATTGTTGTGGTGTACACTGAATCTTGAGGAGGCCTGCTAGCACACTTCTCCCCCTGCTTTACATCGTTGTGTAAGGATGTAAAGGCGCCAGCAAACAACACTAATGACCTCACTTCTGCATCCATGGCTTTGATTTGAGCATTGAGATACTGTAATTTCCTATGTTGAGCATGAATTTTTCTATAACAATCTGTCGAGAAATCCAGATACAAAGAACTGAATTAAGATAGCAGCATCTCGAGAGCTAGATCAACTGCATCTACAATATCTCTTTGATTTTGAGGAGTCACCATTGATGCACTGTGAGTACCTACACGAAAACAGAAAGAAAGACGGAGAAAAGGAAAATGGAGGAGAGCAGTAGACAGAGAATTCGAAAGCACAGGAGATTCGACGTCTAAATTGCATAAGAGGAGACGATTTGTCGCAACTTAGGGTTGAATTCACCGCAGCGTCGACAAGAATTAATATTCAGCGCGCTAAAACGTGTCAAGGCTGCTTCTAGAAGTGACTCTGCGCGCACTTATATGTCAACGTTCCGTCAATTAGTAATCGACGTGGCGTCAAATGAAGACGACAGATATAATGTCGACGGATACGTCGATATGTATTCAACGCTAAGTGGAGTACTATTCGAATGACCTATCCCAGGATTGTCTCGAAACTGACGTCGAGTAGAAGTTGATGGTACGTCGATTTGAATTCGACGCAGCTCTGATTAAATAGTTATGTTTTTCTCAAAAAATTTGTTGTTTTTCCAGCAATAACTTTCTATAGTAAATAGATCTTTATACATAATAAGTGTGTCCTACAGTGCTCCATCAAGCATACCTAGTGCATTGATGAAGAACTTATGCTTACTTTCATCAAGTGGCTTAGTGAAGATGTCAGCCCTTTGAATATCAGTGGATATGTATTGAAGGTTGATCTTACCCTTCTCTACATTGTCCCTCAGAAAGTGGTGCATTATCTCTATGTGCTTAGTTCTGCTGTGGATAACATGATTGCAAGCTATAGAAATAGCACTAGAGTTGTCACAAAATATTGTGGAATTGTCAAGGGAAAAATTGTAGTCTAACAATTGATTTTGCATCCACAATATTTGTGAGCTTCCTGCAGCTATATACTCAGCTTCAGCTGTAAAAGTAGAGACCGTGGTTTGCTTATTGCTAAACCATGAGATCAGTCTAGCACCCAGGAATTAATATGTTCCTGAGGTGATTTTTTATCCAGTCTACATCCAACATAGTCTGAATCTGAATATCCAACTAGATCAAATCCAGAATCTGCTTGATACCACAAGCCAAGTTTAGGTGTACTCTTTAGGTATCTGAGTATCCTTTTTACAGAACTCATGTGGGATTCCTTGGGTTCAACCTGAAACCTAGCACATATACAAGTATCAAACATTATATCTGCTCTGCTGGCTGTCAGATAGAGAAGAGAGCCAATGGCTGCTCTGTAAGTTTTCTGATCAAAGGACTTACCCTTTTCATCTCTATCTAAAACAACATTAGTAGCCATGGGGGTTTTCATTACAGAGGCATTTTCCATCCCAAACCTCTTGATGAGTTCTCTGGTATACTTGGATTGGGATATATAGATGCCATATACAGACTGCCTTACTTGGAGGCCAAGGAAATAAGATAATTCCCCCATGCTACTCATTTCAAATCTAGACTGCATTAGTTTTGTAAACCTTTTGGATAGTGATTGATCTGTTGACCCAAATATAATATCATCTACATATATCTGTACTAGTAAAAGTTGATACTTATATGCTCTTGTGAAGAGTGTTTAATCCACTTTCCCTCTTTCAAAGGAGTGTTCGAGAAGGAAAGTGGATACGGCCTCATACCAAGCTCTTGGAGCTTGCTTGAGGTCATACAGTGCTTTATCTAGCCTATATACAAAGGAGGGTGTTGGGAAAAACCCTTGATTTAACTTAACAAATTAATTAAAAGTGATTTTATCCCCTAGGATTTATGTTACCCATTGTATAGTGAGGGTAATCTGGTCATTAGATGTCTTAGAATGTCACACTCAATCTAGAGTGTCAAAACTAGTTCAAGGGAAGCAAACATGAACAAATTTAACATTTGCGTCGAATTGAATTCGACGCAACATTGAGTTGATATCGACACTACTCCGACTAGAAGTCCAATGGTTTAACCCTTCTATCAAAGTAACTCAAGTCGACGTTACGTCGAATAGATATCGACGTAGAGACCAGGGACCTGTTAGAGTAACTTAAGAAGTCAATGCAACTTTTACTTCAACTTGACGCAGAAGGCGATATCTTTCGAAGTCATCTAAAGTCGACGCAACGTCGACTTCATCTCGACGCAAATAATGAAAGTCAGAGCCATGGTGTTCAATTCGACAGGTGTGTCGATAAGATATCGATGCAACGTCGACTAGCAGAGTTCAGTCAGAGCACAGATGAAATCGAAGTAGCTCCTAGAAGAACTCGAAGCTGCGTCGATAAGGGAGGAATTTGAATCGACGCTACATCGAATACAGTCTGCAAAAGTTTAACCTTTGCAGCATTCATTCTGATGCTTCTATCATGGCCCACATCTTTCAAGACCGTTCTCCAATGGCCTAATAATTTCCTGAAGAAGGAAGCATTAAAGAAGAAGAAAAAGGATTTCTTGGAAGTATACACCTTCTGGGTGGACGGTTCGAGAAGTAATAAAGGAATGAAAGAGGATGTCCACAAAATATACCTTTTCAGGTCTTACCTAACAAGGAAACAAATTCAAAATTGAGACATGGTATATAAGGATAGAGAATTAAGAGAAGAACACAACATTAATCACAATCAGCCGTCTCTTCTCAACTTAGGGTTTCCTGTCTACTTCTCCCTCTCTCTTTCAGGAACCATAATACAGAGCTGTGAAAGAGAAAAGAAGGCTCTTGTGTTCTTCATCTGACAGAACAAAGGATCTGAACATCTGCTCTTCATCACCATCTTTTGGCAGACAGATCTCGATCAGAAGAAGAAGAAAGAATCTGACAATACAAAGCTCCTGCAATCCATCACCATCAAAAGCAGGGGCTAATCAAGAGCAGATTCCTTGGAACAACTAATAGGCTGATCTTCATCCAGTCTTTACAAGAATTCTGAGAATAGAATTCTTTTTAACCCTCCTTCTCCTTTTTCTCAATTTATGTAAAAGAGTTTTATTAATCCCTCTTCAAAGGATTCAGTGGTTCAAGATCTCCTTACCAAAAGATCTGGTGGTTCATGATCTCCTTATCAAAAGATCAGTGGTTCTAAGAGTCTCCTGATCAAAAGACTCAGGCACAGGTGGTGCAATCCTACCAGGTGGTAGAAGAGAGGAGTGCCCAGGGTTTGGGGAACCTCTATAAAATTCATTGTGTCTGTGCTGTGATTTTCTGTGCTGTCCTAGTCTTTTATTCTGCACTTTATTTCCTGCAATCTTTATCCTGCATGGATTGTTAAGCATAATTCTTTAGAACAATTTATTGTTAAACACAGTTAGGATAGAAACCTTTTAAATCTCTATTCACCCCCCACCCTCTAGAGGATTCTCAGAGGCACACCGTGCACTTTCAATTTGGTATCAGAGAGAGTTTGATCAATAAAAGGCTAACACCTTGATCAAAAAGACCTCCTACCTTTTGTTCTTTTAATTAAAACTATTTTCTAGGAATATGAGTACTGAGGATTATGCTTCAATAAGACCTCCAGTGTGCAACTTAAACAAGTTCACACTCTGGAAGGCAAGAATAAGACTCTACATGAATTCCATTGATGAAGATATCTATGATGTTCTTCTTACAGGACCTCCAGCTCCAGTCAGACAAAGGGCGGGAGAATCCTCAACAATAGTGGTTGTTCCAAGAAAAGAATGGACAGAGGCTGAGAAGAAGGTCAAGGCATGTGATGTCAAGGCCATGAACATTCTGGTGTCAACAATGTCAGATGACATTTTCCAGAAAGTTGCTGAGTGCCAATCAACAAAGGAAATTTGGGATTCACTCACCATCATGGTGGAGGGAAGTGCTGATGAAAGGAAGGACAAAAAGTCTCTTCTCATATCCCAGTATGAGAACTTTCAAAAGAAAGATGAAGAATATGTTGCCAATATGTATGACAGATTCAGTCAGATCATTAATGAGCTCAGAGGCTTAGACAAGGAGATATCCTTGACTGAAATTAATGATAAGATCCTCATGTGCTTCCCTAAATCATGGGATTCCAGAATCTGGGGAATAAGAGAATCCAGATGCCATAGGGAAATCTCTACTAAAGCTTTGCTAGGAAAGCTTAAATCATATGAGATGCTCCTAAAGAACAGGGCAGAATCAGAATAAGAGGAGAAGACCCCAGCTCCCATCCAAAGAAGCCTTGCCTTGAAAGTCTCTGAAGGGGAGCCTTCTACCCCAAAAGATGAGATGTTCAATCTCTTAGCTAGGAGATTCAAGAAGTGGGTCAAGACTGTAGACTCTAGGAGAAGAGAAAGAGACTCAAGGCCCAGGTATGATAAAACCCCAAAGAAGGAGATCATCTGCTTCACCTGCAACAAGCCAGGGCAAATTGCTCCTGAGTGCCCACAAAAGCAAAGGAACAGGAGCAACAATAAAGAGGAAAAGAAGAAAAAGAAGTCCTTCAGAGGAAAGAACAAGAGGAAAGGCAAGGGTTTCATTGTTGAACCTGGAGTGACTCTGAAGCAGAGTTGAGCTCATCCTCATCTGAGAGTGATGATGAAGCAGAAGCTGAAGCAAACTCCATGATGGCACTGGGAATGTCATCAGATGATGAAGAAGAACATGTATCAATTTTTGATGAATTTGATTTTGAATCAGAAGATTTTAAAACTAGTTTTAGAGAATTCTGCATTGATCACCTTAAGGTAGAAAAGGAACTAGACACTATTAGGTTAGAACTAGAAAACCTGAAGTAAGATGATGTATATGTAAGGAATCAAGGCCTAATAGAAGAAATTAACAATAAAGAATTAGAACTAAAAGAAATTAGGAAAGAAAATATAAGACTAAAAGAGGAGCCAGCAGAGACAAAAGCCTTTGAGGACTCACTCAATGGGAGGAGTCAAAAGCTCAAAGATATCACTGAAAAACTCTCTATGAGATTTAATCATCTAGGATTAGGGGCAGAACCCTCCACCAGCACAAAATCTACTAAGAAGCCTGCCTAGCAAAATCCGGTGTCTTTTGTTAGACCTAGTGTTATCAACCTAGTGAGAAGAGTGTCTCATGTAAGGGTGAAAGTTCCAATCAGCCAGATAGGATAGGTAAAACTAATAAGGTGAAACCTTTATGTAAGAACAACATAGGAAAACTAAATAACAAAGAACAACAGGGTAAAGTAAAACCTAGGATAATAAGACATTTTGCTGATCTATTATATTTTGATACATTTTATACTCATTTCAAGTATCAGAATAATAGGTTTTGGAAATCCATTCCTTATCATCCCAAAGGGAATCATGAAAGACCCTTCTATTCCTTCATTGAACCCTACAATCGTAAAAGCAAAGGACCCAAGGTAACCTCGGTTCCCTCTAATGTTTGAATTACATGTGCAGGGGTAGGTAGGATCCCACTCAGGAGAGAATTGAGTAGGAAGGAAGATATAGGACAAAGATAAGGAACAAACTTCACCCAAGGGAGTGAACTCTACCTTGATTTGTCTTTATAGCTTATGAAACTAATAG
The DNA here is from genome assembly GCA_033032865.1 of Dactylorhiza incarnata. NCBI lineage: Eukaryota > Viridiplantae > Streptophyta > Magnoliopsida > Asparagales > Orchidaceae > Dactylorhiza > Dactylorhiza incarnata. Next base: position 4,760,903 of record JAWHQI010000067.1, read on the forward strand.
TATAATCTATCTTCAATAAACATGATTGCTGAGAAAAACAACAAGAATTTTCTATGGAAATGGCTCTGTTCATTCAGAGGTGCGTCGAATAGAAATCGATGATGCGTCGAATTCTACTCGACGTCAGCGTCGAGAAGCACATAGACTGAATAATTCAAATAGATCTCGACGTAACGTCAATTTCGTATCGACGCATGCGTCGTAATGATTGGACGCTCATTAAAGTTGAAGTTGCATCGATAGCAAATCGACGCAACGTTGACTAGTCTACGTCGAATTAGAGATTGCTGAGTAATCTTCAGCAAGTGATTGCGTCGACTGGATTACGTCGAATATAATTCGACGCAACGTCGAATTGTCCATGCGCTAAGAATGTCTTCTAGAAGCATTCTCTACTTATTTTTGCGCGCCAAACATTGACACACATCGACGGTGCGTCAACTTAAACCCTAAGCAGCGACGAATCACCTTCTTTTATGCAACACCAGCGTCGAAATCATTACGCTGTCAAATTTTCTTGCTATCTTGTCTTCCTGCGCTCTTGCTCTCTTCCTCTCTAGCTTTCCCGTGCAACTCCTTTTTCTCTCATTTTCCTTGTGTTTGCAGGAACAACCAAGATCAAATGGCTCCACCAAAGGTGAACATAGGATTCGATGTTGACATGGACTCTTTCAATGCGGCCGCAGAAAGTTTCAAGGCCATTCTTGGCCTATTTGATTCTGCTGGATTAACAAAGCTCATCTCCACCTGATGTAAGATTCTAGATATAGAACTTACAGAATTCAAGGATACCGTTTCAGTGACAGATGATAGTGCTCTCCACGGGACAATATCTGGCCAAGACATCAGTGTGTCTGAAGAAATTCTCTCCCAAACATTTGATCTACCCACAGGGAATGACTCAGATGAACTAACAACAGAAGAAGTAAAGAATGCTCTAGAAATAATGCAGTTCAGGAAGGAGAAGACAATTAACCTCAAAAAGGTTGACCTGGCAGAGGAATACAGATTCCTAGCTGACATTGTAGGAAAAGTGCTGCTCTGCAAGGTCTCTGCTCATGATGCAATACCAAAGCAGCAATTACAAGTAATGGGAATTTTGGTACTCGACAAGAAGGTGAACTGGTGAAGACTGCTCCTAAAGATTATTGGGCATAAGTATGCCCATAAAGAGAATGCCTATATGAGAATAATGAGCCAAGTGCTCCTCAAACATTATCCAAATATCTGCAAGTCAAAAGGAGTGTCCATTCCTCCTGGTAAAAGAGTAAATATCGGAATATTCTCCAAGTGGACCAGGCAAATAGTGAAGCCTGGTCAAGCTGCAGCTTCTCCTCCTCCATCTCGTCCTCCACTAGACTCAGAAAGGGAAGTTACAACACACCCTCAAGAAGATACATCACTTCAACAACATCAACAACCACCACAACAACAACAACAACAACAAGATCTCCCATCCACATCTGTTCCTGAGCCATCTTCAGAATCATCCCAACAACCACCATTCATCCACCTTCCTGAACATCATCTTAGTCCACCTCCACCACCATCAATTCACATCTCACCTGATGTCTACCAATCACTCTCCCCCATCCCTGAGGATTTTCCTCCATCACCTCCACCTCCTCCAGCTCAAATTACTCCCATTGACCTTGATCAGGTCATATCTAAGGTTGTGGTCCTTGCCTCCTCTACCTTTGCTAACCTGGTGGCCACCCAGGTAAGGAAGTTTGATAGGAAATACTCCCAGATAGAGGCTGAGCTGCTGGAGTCAAAGAGATCCCTTCAGAGCTTGAAAGAATTTGTCTCTTCCTCTATGGTTACAAGAGAATTCTTAACCTCACTGGCCAGCAAGGTCAAGAAGGGGGAGAATATCTTAGAGGAAGAAGGTCCTATCTTGGGGGGAGATGTTCAAGAAAAAGAAAATGAAGAGCCTGCCCCTAACAAGGTGACTACCTTTCAGGGAGCACAAATCCAGGAGGAGCCAGCAGATCAAGTGGGGCTTCCAATTATTCTGGGTCAGGAGGCTGAGCAGGAGCCAGCTCAAGATATTCAAATAAATCTGAATATGGAACTGGAAGTTGTGAGCACAGCAAGGGATCAGAGGGAGCTCCAAGATGAAAATCCACTGGATGATGTAGCCAGAATTGTTGTGGAAGCTGCCCAAGAAGCTGAAGAGAATGCACAAACTCAGGGGGAGCTTCCCAAGGAGAAAGAAGGTGCTGCAGAAGAAGATGATGACAATGAACCTCTAAAGATAGCTCAAAGAAAAATCCCTAAGGTATTTTCAAGGAAAAGGAAAACTCCAGAGAAAGAGCAGTAAGGCTCGGGTATTTTGCAAAGAAGAACAGTCTATTTTAAACAGTTGGGATTACATATATTCTTCTTGTTTATTGAATGAAAAGATCTAAGAAAACAGCTTGTAATTTTATTATGTCTACACTGTCTTGTATGAAATGAATTGTTGTTTATAAAAATTGTATAAAATCACTCAGAACAAAAATGTAAAATTTGTAAAGATAAATAGGGGAGATTGTTGGGAAAAACCCTTGATTTAACTTAACAAATTAATTAAAAGTGATTTTATCCCATAGGATCTATGTTACTCATTGTATAGTGAGGGTAATCTGGTCATTAGATGTCTTAGGATGTCACACTATACCTAGAGTGTCAAGACTAGTTCAAGGGAAGCAATCATGGACAAAGTTAACATTTGCGTCGAATTGAATTCGACGCAACATCGAGTTGATATCGACGCTACTCCGACTAGAAGTCCAATGGTTTAACCCTTCTGTCGAAGTAACTCAAGTCGACGTTACGTCAAATAGATATCAACGTAGAGACCAGGGACCTGTCAGAGTAACTTAAGAAATTGACGTAGCTTTTACTTCAACTCGACACAGAAGGCGATATCTGTCAAAGTCATCTAAAGTCGACGTAATGTCGACTTCATCTCGACACAGATAATGAAAGTCAGATCCATGGTGTTCAATTCGACGGGTGCGTCGATAAGATATCGACGCAACGTCGACTAGCAGAGTTCAGTCAGAGCACAAATGAAATCGATGCAGCTCCTAGAAGAACTTGAAGCTGCGTCGATAAGGGAGGAAGTTGATTCGACGCTACGTCGAATACAGTCTGCAAAAGTTCAACCTTTGCAACTGTCATTCTAATGCTTCTATCATGGCCCACATCTTTCAAGACCATTCTCCAACGGCCTAATAATTGCCTGAAGAAGAAGGAAGCATTAAAGAAGAAGAAAAAGGCTTTCTTGGAAGTATACACCTTCTGGGTGGACGGGTCAAGAAGTAATAAAGGAATGAAAGAGAATGTCCACCAAATATACCTTTTCAGGTTTTACCTAACAAGGAATCAAATTCAAAATAGAGACAGGGTATATAAGGATAGAGAAGGAAGAGAAGAACACATCATTAATCACAATCAACCGTCTCTTCTCAACTTAGGGTTTCCTGTCTTCTTCTCCCTCTCTATCAGGAACCCTAATACAGAGCTGTGAAAGAGAAAAGAAGGCTCTGGTGTTCTTCATCTGATGGAACAAAGGATCTGAATAGCTGCTCTTCATCACCATCATTTGGCAGCCAGATCTCGATCAGAAGAAGAAGAAAGAATCTGACAATACAAAGCTCCTGCAATCCATCACCATCAAAAGCAGGGGCTAATCAAGAGCAGATTCCTTGGAACATCTAATAGGTTGATCTTCATCTATCTTTCACAAGAATTCTGAGAACAGAATTCCTTTTAACCCTCCTCCTTCTCCTTCTTCTCAATTTCTGTAAAAGAGTTTTATTAATCCCTCTTCAAAGGATTCAGTGGTTCAAGATCTCCTTACCAAAAGATCTGGTGGTTCATGATCTCCTTATCAAAAGATCAGTGGTTATAAGAGTCTCCTGATCAAAAGACTCAGGCACAGGTGGTGCATTCCTACCAGGTGGTAGAAGAGAGGAGTACCAAGGGTTTGGGAAACCTCTATAAAATTCATTGTGTTTGTGCTGTCCCAGTCTTTTATTCTGCACTTTATTTCCTGCAATCTTTATCCTGCATGGATTGTTAAGCATAATTCTTTAGAACAATTTATTGTTAAACACAGTTAGGATAGAAACCTTTTAAATCTCAAATCACCCCCCTCTAGAGGATCCTCAGAGGCACACTGTGCACTTTCATAAGAAAAAGATGGATTGACAAAACCTGGGGGCTGCTCCACATATACTTCTTCCTGAAGAGTGCCATTTAGAAATGCACTCTTTACATCCATCTGATAGACTTTGATTTTCATGAGTGGAGCATATGCAAGAAACATTTTGATAGCCTCCAGCCTTGCTACTGGAGAAAATGTTTGGTTGAAGTCAACCCCCTCCTCTTGTCTATATCCTTGAGCCACTAGTCTAGACCTGTTCCTGACTATGACTCCTGTTGAATCAATTTTGTTTTTGAATACCCATTTGGTTCTAATGACTGGGTAATTCCTTGGTCTCTCAACCAATGTCCAGACCTTGTTTCTCTCAAATTGAGTTAGTTCTTCTTGCATTGCAGATATCCAGTAGGGATCACTATCTGCTTCTTCAAACTTCTTAGGTTCATATTGAGAGAGAAAACATTGCAACATTGTTTCATTTGTTAGTTGCTTTCTTGTCTTGACTCCAACTGTCAAATCTCTTATAACCTGTGTTGCAGGATGATCCTTTAGAGTTATTCTGGTTCTTGGTAGGTTATTGAGGGGATTCTCTTCTTCCTGAACATCCACTTGCTCATTTACAGTGGGGGCACCATCTTCATTCTCTAGAATGATTTCAGTAGCTGGTAGTTCAGGTGCTGTAGGTTCTTCATCTGCAATAGATTCTTCATCTAAATTAGTGTCAACTTTCTGTTTTTCTTTGCCTTGACATTCTGATGAATGATCCATGATGCTGAGCCTTTCAACTTGATCTGCTAGTTGATCTTCTTCCTGTAAAATAGTGTTGGTGGAAGTTTCCTTCCCTTTATAGAACATGTTAGCTTCATCAAAGACTACATGCACAAACTCCTCAATTTTGAGAGAGCTTTTATTATAGCACCTATAGGCCTTGCTTGATGTAGAATATCCCAAAAATATTCCATCATCAGCCTTCTTGTCAAATTTGGCAAGATGACTTTTCCCATTGTTTAGGATAAAGCAAGTACAATCAAAGATCCTAAAGTAAGTGACTATAGGTGCCTTTCCCTTCAGTAGCTCATAGGGAGTCTTCAACTTTATCTTGTGGATGAGACTTCTATTCAGAACATTGTTGGCAGTATTCACTACCTCATCCTAAAAGGACTTTGGCAAGTTGGATTCAGCCAATAATGTCCTTCCTGATTCAATCAAGGTTCTATTTTTCCTTTCAGCCACCCCATTTTGTTGGGGGGTTCTAGGAGCTGAAAAGCTTTGTCTTATCCCTTCATCCTCACAGAATCTACACATTAACCGATTTTCAACTTCAGTACCATGATCACTTCTGATCACAACAACCTGAGTATTGAATTCAGATTGAATCTGTCTAATGAATCTTGAGAGGATCTTGAAGGTGCCTGACTTAGCTTTTAGAAAGAACACCCAACCAAATCTAGAAATGTCGTCAACAATGACTAAAGTATAGGACTTACCTGCTAAGCTCTGAGTGGAGATAGGATCAAATAGGTCCATGTGCAACAAGTATATGATTCTGGGAGAATCATTCTTACCAATTGGCTTGAATGATGATTTGATCTGCTTTCCTAGTTGGCAGGCTCTACAGGGATGGTCTTTATTGAACTTACATGTTGGTAAGCCTCTTACTAGGTTAAGCTTAGAGAGTTTGGCAATGGTCTTAAAGTTAAGATGGCTAAGTCTCCTATGCCACAACTCATTGTTTTCTAACTGAGAGTTGAATAAGCAGATCTCTGACTTAGTATACTCAAAGTCTACAACATAAACCTTACCTTTCCTAAGACCAGTCAATACAATTTGGTTAGTTAAAGAACTAACTATATGACATAAAGACTTAGTGAATACAACTTTGTATTCACCATCACACAACTGACTGATACTAATTAGATTATGTTGAATTCCTTCAACATAAGCTACTTTAGAAAAAGAGACTTCCCCAATCCCGAGCAAACCATAACCTTTGGTTTGACTAGAGTGGGAATTCCCAAAAATTACCTTAGGCTCTTCCTTGGCCTTGTAGTTGTCCAACAATTCTTTTGCTTCAGTCATATGCATGGAACATCCACTGTCCAAATACCACTACTGGTTTGTGGTTGAACAGTCTCCCTTCTGCTTCTTTAGTTCCACACTCTTCATCACTATCAGATGAGGAGGAGCTTGGCTCAGACTCAGAATAACTCCAGGTTCTAGCAATGAAACCTTTCCCTCTTTTCTTATCCTTCCTTATGGAGGATTTCTTCTTGTGCTCCTTCTTCTGCTTGCTGCTTTTGTTCTTTTCTTCTTCAGGACATTTAGTGGCAAAGTGCTTAGGTTTTCTGCATGAGAAGAAGATCATTTCCTTGTTAGGAGTTTTGTCATACCTTGGTTTTCTTGAACTCCACCCTTTCCTTCTGGAGTCCTCTATCTTGACCCACCTCTTGAATCTTTTAGCCAAGAAATTGAACATCTCTTCTTTAGAGGTGGAAGTCTCTCCTTCAGCAGCCTTTAATGCAAGTGTCCTTTCTTTAGGAGTTGAGGTTCTCTCATGAACCTCTGATTCAACCCTGCTTTTTAGTAAGAGCTCATAGGACTTGAGCTTGCCTAGCAGGGCATCTGTTGATATTTCTCTGAGGCATCTAGAATCTCTGATGGCCCAGATTCTTGATTCTCAAGTGCTTGAGAAGTACATGAGAAGCTTGTCATTTATTTCTATTAGAGAGATTTCTTTGTCAAGGTCCTTCAGCTCATTTATGGTGAGACTGAACCTGTCATACATTTCAGCTATGCTCTCATCAGCCTTTTTCTTGTGTTGGAACACGGTTTTCCGCATCCCTTTGATTTGAGAATAACAAATCCTACTTGTATTTGATCTTGTTTTCCATTGTGATTTTAGCATGCATGTTTGAACAAATATGACACTAGGATGCTGTTGTTGGTTTGGATTTGCTCACAAGCTGAAAAGAAAGGAAGTGAGCTAATGCCCAACATTAGGTCTTAACGCCCGACGTTGACTTTTGTTCCCACCAAGAAGAAAATGGCATGGAGGGAAGTTGTCGTGATTGTAGGAGCATTTTAGGAATGATTTGACTTAACGCCCGACGTTAGCTTCAATGCCAGCGTTAAGGTTGCCTAAAATGAAAGTTTCCAAAGATGCAGAATCTCCTTTCTATTTTGAAGATCCGAGCCATCAAGTTATTTCTATACAGAGTCAATGCCCGCCATTAGCCTTAACGCCAGCGTTAGCCTTAACGTCGGCGTTAGCTTCATGTCCTATAAAAAGGTGGATTTCATTTTCTTCAACCAACCATGCCAAGGAGCCCTATTCCGGCACTCTGAATCATTTGTGAGGGCCATATTTCCATACCACAAAGGATCTCTCATTCAATTTAAAAAGGAGGAATCAAAGGAGGCTTAGATCAACACGCTAACTCAACGCGAAGAACGCACGCTTGGACTTCAACGATATTCAGCGATTCTTCATCGTTTCCTTCAGATTACCTTATAAGGAGTTTTTATATTTGTATTTTATATATAACTTTGTAATCGATTTGTGAATTCGCCTCGTGCTGGCGACTAGGTCTGGGTAGGACTTAGGGAGTAATTCGCCTCATGTTGGCGACTAATTCTAGGGATTAGATCTAGGGGGTGCTCGAGGCCTTTTTGGGGATAGAAAGGCTAGAGCGGCTTGAGGCCATATCTGGGGAGAGATCGGCTAAAGCCAACCGGTTCTTGGTGAGAAGAGTCGGTATAGAAAACGAAAAGAGTCTTTCATATTTCGCTTTAATTTCTAGCGTCATTGAAATCGAATTTTGTAATCATATTTTATAAATGATAATCATGTCCTTTTCAATTCAATAAATTCTTTTCTTATTTAATTGATTTAGTACTCTTCACTTTTAATTCACTCTTATTCAAATAAAATATCAAAAGTTTTCTATTAAATATTAAAGTTTTCTAAAACCCTTATTCACCCCCCCCCCCTTCTAAGGGCGCCTCAAGATCCAACAAGTGGTATCTGATCTAGGTTATTCCAAATCGGCTTAACAACCGAGGATAATGGCGTCTCATGATCTCGCTTCTATTAGTGGTGGGAATTTTTGTGAAGAAGGAAAATCAATAGCACCACCTTTATTTGAAGGCAGAAATTATAAATGGTGGAAAATTTTAATGGAAAAATTTCTTAAGTCATTAGATATTAAAATATGGAATTTTACCATTAGGAAGCCACCAAATGAGTTGAGTAGGGAAGAGCGTGTCTTAAATGCTTAATCAATGAATTGTCTATTTTGTGCACTTAGTCAAAATATTTCCAAACTCATTTATACTTTTCCTGCTGCATATGAGATGTGAAATTTTCTTGAGATAACTTATGATTCTCCATCTACAGGTATGGAACAAACGCAAGAATTAGAGAGCATACAAGCTTGCACAAATGTTCAAGAAAGCTCCTCTCATGATGGATCAATAGAGTGCACATCAAGTGGAAGAGAAGAAGAAATCTTATCTTTGGAAGAGGAGTGCCAAAAAGATGTCAAAGGAACTATTTGTTCAAATCTTGCCTCTTCCGATAGCAATGTAAGGAAATCAAATTCTTCTTTTTTATGACAAATTCCATTTACGGATTACATATGCTACAAAGTGATAAACGTAAAATTAAGAAATTGAAAATCGCTAATGAGAAATTATGTTTAGAAAATAAAAGGTTAAAAGCGAATGTTAATATAAAATCTAGTTGTGTTGTGGCTTCTCCATCTTGCACTTTAATTGAAATCTCAAAGCCTTGTTTTGATTATAATGATATTAAAGAAAAATTCAAGGATTTTGAAAAAAACTTTTAATTTCAAAAGAGCATAATGAAAAATTGTTAAATGAAAATAATATTTTATCTAATAAACTAGAATCATTAAAACTATTTGTGAAAAAAATTTGAAGTAATAAATTTTTTTTTATTTCTAGTTTATCTTCAAATATGTGTAAAACCTCTAATAGTATTTTAAAATATATTAAACATGCACCTAGTAGAATGTTTAATCATATAAGCATAATTAATTCTAACCCTCATTATGTATCTCCCAAATTAAATTCAAATGTCCAAAAATTTCCTATGAAAAATGATTTCAAAAGTCATTATTATTTTAAGCCTAATTTTAATGAATATGAAAATTTGATGCATAATTATAATATTAAATCAAAGTATGAATGGAGACCCACAATAAAAATAAAACATTAACTCCACTTGAAAGGATCCATTCATTTTTGTCTCCCCAAAAATCATCTCGCTATATTTGGGTACCCAAAGGAACCATCCCACGTGGTCCCTTTTGGATACCTAAATCTCTTACTCATTAGGTATCATCAAATGCATGAAGTAGAATCTTTTCAAAATGAAATAAATAAATTTCTACTTCATGATATGCTTTAACGTTTTTTTGTTTTTTTTTGTTTTTGATATCATGTCATTGTCATCTTGTATATTATTGGTAATATGACTTTATCTCTTAAAGCTTAATAAGTTTATAAATCAAATTGATCAAAATTCAAAGTCATATTTTATTTTGATGACCTATCTATCTTTCTTAAATTCATTGCCTATAAATATCTTATATTATCAATATAAATCGAATTCAGAATTTATAATGCGATATTTATCTAGATTAATGAAATCATGAACTTCAATTTTTCTCTTTCGAAAATTTTGAGTCTATAAATTTTAAATATTAAATATGGGTAGCAACCAATAACACTTAAATATCTTGAGAAAGGGAGATTTGGGATGTCACCACATCATATCTCCTAGTACCGGTGCGAACCCTTCACAGGGTAGACCTCAGGAAGTCCAAAATTCACTCTAAATTGCTAAGTCCAACTAAAGTCTAGAAAGATCAAATTAATTATAGACTCATGTGTACTCTTGCAATAACCAAAAAAGAAAACTATCATTATCTTGTACTTTCAGAAAAATATTATAGGCTTTTGGTAACTTTTTCTAAAAAATAAAAAATTAATATATGCGAGATTTCGACCTAAAACTTCAAACGATCATAACTTTTGATCCGCTTGTCAGAATTTCACCCACAATAGCTTTTCGGAACGAGGTTGAGAAGATCTATGCAATGACAAACCAGATTTGCTGGTTTGAATTCATTTTGATCCTCAAATTGCCAAAATTCAACCCCGTTTAGAAGTTATCTCAGTTTCTTTCTTTTTCGGCAATTTTTGTTGTCTACGTATTTTACATCACAGACTCCTGAGTACCCTTCCAACAAATCATATGCTTGTAATCTTTACATAGCATTGCACCTTGTTACCATAAATTTTCATTCTAGCATCATCACTTACTATAAGTAGAAATCAATGTCTATGTTAGTTATATCATGCCATGTTATGCTAAAGAAAAATATAATAATGAATTTTGAAAGTCAAGAAAATTATATATATATATATGTTTTGTTTAAATATTCAAAAATTCAAAGAGAAAATTTACAAAACCTTTCTTAATAACCAAAAATATTTTCTCATCATATTTATATTCATTATTCACCTTACAATCCTCTCTTTAATATTTTGAAAAGGACGAATACTAATTGTTTTATATATTTCACTTACAATAATTAATTATGATACCAAAATTTCTATGTGATAAAATTAATGATCATAATTATGCAAAATCAAAAGATCTTATAATTCGAACATTAAACATAACATTATATTCAAACTCATCATTCTAGCATTATCAACTTATAAATATTATCACTCACGCTAGTTATCTCTTATTGCCTCCATGAATTAATTTTAAAAAAGGGTAGAAAAATTGAAAGATAAAATAACTATGTGATATTAAACTGATTCCATAGGATAAAATGCTTAGGATGTCCATGACCATTCACCCACATTATGTGTCTCACAATAGCGAGGGTGTGGGATTGTATGCATTAGAAGATTTAACCTCTAAGTCATGTCTTGTCCATAACCGGGGAGGGTTCTAGTGGGGCCTTGCGAGGCACTGGGGGGAAAGAGTGCTAGGTTGAGCGTTCTCTAGTATGTGCATATGGAATTAACACCCCAACCTACGGCATGAGTGCAACTCCACATGCCCATCCATCACTAAGTACGGGGCCAGTGTGTAGGCATATAGTTAGGGTATTATAATCTAGGATATACCTATAACATTTGTTTTGCATGCACTCTTTATGATTATATTCTTCATGCAGTCTTGGGTTGATTGAACATGCTTAAACTTGTGTTTTGGATATTGAAAGTATCTAGTTGGTACCTAAGTCACCTAGAGGGGGGTGAATAGGTGAGTTCTATGGCTTCTATGCGGAATTAAAAAATACTTATAAAATCAAGCACACAAAAAACAAAGATCACACAGACACAAGGATTTATAGTGGTTCCCTAGAATGGGTACGTCCACTTTCCACCTCACCTATCTAGCACTCCCGGCTAGACTAGGCTACTTCACTAATCTCAGGTTATCAATAACCTTACAACTCGGAGTCAAAACTCCAACAAGCTCGGAGAATAATCTCTCCTACAATCTCAGAGTACAAACCACTCCTACAACTCGATCCTCTAAGCTAGGATCTACAAAAACTCGGAAGATGAACTTCCTACAATAGTATGTAAGAGATGTTACAATCACTTTGGATTAAGGAATCCAATCTTGTAGAATCTCCTATAGATTCTAATTCTTCAGATCTGAACTGATAGTTCTTCTTCTTCCCTGTGAAATGAATTTCTAAACTTGAGATGGGAAGAGAAGAACTTTGATTCTTGAAAGCTTTTGATCTGAATACTTAATCACCCAACAAGATCTAGAGGCGTATCGAATCAGTCCAAGCATAGAGATCTTGTTGAATGAGAACTTGCAAAGGAATCGTGCACAAAACTGGTCGGCGGCAGTAGATCATTGTTTGCGAGAACGAAAGTACGGGCCAACGGAATTCTTAGTTTTCATTCTGATTTTCACGATTAGGGTTAGAGAGAAACATCTCTTATGTATTTATAGACTTCCCTTCAACGGCTATAAGTCTCACTTAAGGAGAAATGAACACGTGGAAGAAAGCCCTAAACAGACAGACGGGCGGAAATCATGTTGTCATCATTCGTCGAAGGAAACTGTTGACTCGATGAATTCGTCGATAGAAATTATTTCTTCGACGAACCTACTTAAACGGCACTTGAAGAGAAGCTGTCAAACTAATTTATTTTATCGAAAGGAAAGATCCTTCTTCAACGAATTCGTCGAACGAATGATCTTCCTCGACGAATTCGTCGGATAATGTAAAGGACCATTTCGACGAATTTACTTAGATGCAATTCTTCCAATCCTGAATTAAGCAATCCTAACTTCTACCTCTTCCATGGTGTTTGAAAATGAAGTACATCCCAATAGAGAGATTTCACATGAGTCAACACCTTGGTCTACACAATGAGGAATTACATTGCATAAGCCTGTGTTTGTGACTCACTGAAACATGACATTGGTTTGTACTTAGCAATTAAGATCCTGCAAACACACAACTAAGAGACTATATCAAATACAATATCAATTCATCTTAGTTTAAGGGACACTTCTTCAAATCAAGGTTATTGTGGCTACAATACCCAACAATCTCCCCCTATTTGAAGAAGTCAAAACCCTATCTACCAAGGTGAATTGCATAGGCAAGGAATATGATAAAAAGTACAGCAGGATATAACAAAACAAATAATATGAGATGAACCATCAAAGCATCAAAATATATAAATATTAACGTTTTCAGATTTCAAAGTTCACAACACACATTAAGGCATTTTGGCTTTTCCTTCTCTGCTTTTCTTAATTTGCCTTGCGAAATATTCCTTTGGCTTTGGGTAGTATCTTGGTGGTGGTGGAGGTGCTTCCGGATTCTTGTGGCCATGAATTCTGAAGTAGATTTTTCTCTTCAACTTGGCATCTTTGTATAAGTTGTACTCATCTTGACTGTAATAGTCCAAAGCTTTGATATTGCCAATTTCCAACAAATTGTAGTTGTCCAAGATGATGGCTTTAGAAATTGGACTCCAGACATCTTGACCAACTCTTCTTTCTACTACAGGTTCTCTTATCAATATCCCTGGATTTCTTCTAGGAGACATGTCAGCTCTTTAGGAGGAAGCTCCTTCTTCTACCTTTCTTTTCTTGGGAGCTGGCTCAGAGGGCTCAGCAACATCTTCAGCATCTGACCAAATCTGAGTGTATTGGGAAGGAGGATTGATGGGGAAATCTTTAAAGGTACTGACGGGAGGCTAATCTACAGGCTATTGCTGGGAACACCAACAAATGTTTCATATAACCAATTCAGACCTTGATGTCTTTCAACATTTGCCTCTGTAAATTTGTTTTCTATCTCCCTGCTCTGATCATGCAACTGATATGTAATTCTCTCATCCCCCTTTCTGACTTCTTCAGAGACGGTTCAGAGAATTTCATCTTTGAATACCGATACAGATTGCAAAACTTCCGATTTAAATCTGGATAGATCTGAGATGATATCATCTCGGATGCTATCACTTTGCTCATAAATATTTTTCTGGCCTTGTAGCAGATAGGTTGAATTGTCATATACATCTCTCAAACCTTCATTGGTGCAGCACACTGCTTCAACTCTAGTAGAGAAGTGACTGTCTAGATTACTTTTCATTTTAGACACATTGTGCTTGATTTCAGCAAGGCCATTGTTCATGTCCTTCTCAACTTCCTTAATTTTCAAGAAGACTTGCTTCAGAGAGAATTCAAATTGCTCGGCCTGAGACTTGAGCAATACTTCCATAGTCTGGAGCAACTCACTGTTAGAGGTGGATGGCACTGGAGCGGGCACACTAACTGGAGAAGGAGTTCCAAAGCTTTCGTCATTGAAGATAAACTCATTTGAATGAACTCCCCCTTCAACAGGCAGATCTCTTTCTTGAAGTGCTGGCACTTCTTCATCTTTTTCAACTATCTCCTCCTTGTCTTTTTGGACTGACTCCCCCTCAGAATCTGCAAGGGTTGATCTTTCTGGTATGGCTGTCAGAGGAGCACCTTCTGGATTTGGGGCATCATCATCATCATCATTCCCATTTTCATCTTCAGCATCCTCATCACTAATCTCATCATCAACATCATCATCTTCTTCACTAAGCTGGTAATCTGGATCATCATCATCATCATCATCATCATCATCATCATCATCAAGCTCATCAACTTCTATTACTGGCATCTTGGCTTCTTCGTGAGACGGATCAGTTTGCTTGCCAGGGATTAGATTAATTCTTTTCTCCAGGTTGGAGATGAAGTCATCAACTTCCTGTTGAACCTTGTGATGCTCCTCTTGCACTTTAGCATGGCTGGACGGATCTTCAGAAGTCACTTGATTTTCCATCATACTTAGAGGAGATGAGGGAAGAGACATTACAGGAAGAATAAGAGATGGTGTTCTCTGGATAACGGAATCAGGAGTTGTGGAGCTCTCCCCCTGTGTTAATGGGACTACTTGCTCTGGAGCTGCCGGGATAACTGCTTGAGGAGAAGGTGCCCTATTCGGAGATGGTGCATACCTTTCCTCTTCTTCAACTTCCTCTTCATCGAGATACTCATTTAAATCCTCAACTGGTTCTTCAACTTCTTGTGAAAGGAGGTTTTTAGTTCATAAAATCTTTTTCTGTTCATTAAAATCCTTGTTAAGTTTATTTCAAAATTGTGATAAGTATATATAAGTGTATGAGTGCTGATTTATATCACAGATTTACAAAATAAGAACAATAAATAGAACAAGCAAATGACACACAGAAATATAGTGGTTCCTGATGTAGGGTAGGCTGTGTAGTGGCGCTTAGGATGCAAATTAGTGATGTGAGGGGAATCGACTCAACCAAACCAATGATTAAATGCAAGACACGATTGATAGGCGAATTAATCAACGTAAGCAAACAAAATCATTATAATAAAACATCGCATTCATTCGAGGCAAGATAAGCAATTTTCTTTAAGCGGCTAGGCAATAGCTTTCCTCCGCACGGAGGGCTAGAATAAGCGCGCGGCGAATTAGGCGACCTGCAGGGCAAGAGATTCACAGGAGAATACAACAAGCTAAAATTCCTTGAACAAAAGTACCACACGTGCACAATATATTATACCCAACAAAATAGATCGTCACAAATAACACATACAAAAATCTGAAATAAATCCAAGGGTGGCCGCAATCCAACACGGATCTGAATTTCGGAGGCGAAATAGGGCTTTCCGGGTGGTGGAGGACTAGATCGGGCACGGAGGAAAGTGGATCCACGGAAGGGAAGTGATTGGCGGCGGGATCGGGGCGTTTTAGGGCTGGTTCGAGGCTTGGGACTGGACCGGGGCAGATCTGTCCAGATCTGGACAGATCCGGACAATTTTGGGACAAGGGCAGCAGGAGGGCTATGAGAGGGGGCGGCTGGTGGTGTAGGCGGGCAGGCGGCGTGGGTGTTCAGGCGGTGGAGAGGCGGCAGGGGGGAGGGCTGTAGAGGGGCGGTGGCGAGATGGCTGCGGGCTAGGGAGGGGGCGGTGGCTGGTTGCGGGTTGGGAGGGAGGTGGCTGTAGCGCCGGCTGGTGGAGGGGGCAGCAGGGCTGCTGTAGTCGGCTGCAGGTGGGGCTGGCGGCAAGGGAAAACAGGGAGGATAGGAGGAGGAGGAGGAAAGGAAGCTTACCCAATGGAGTCGGCACCACGGGCTCCACGGCGTCGGCACCGCGGAAGGATCACCGGAAGCAAGGAAGATATCTTCTCCAAACTTCAGCAATAAGAAATCAGCCACCCTAAGACTCATATTTATAAGAAAACAAAACTAGGGCACCCGGAATCGACGGCTATGATTGGCCGACGGTTCCGTTCCCAAAATTATATGAAATAATATCCGAAATACATAGAGCTATATATGAAAGTGACTCGAAACGACGAGCCGGACGCATCCGCGGTAACGGATCGCCGATTCGATCAAGTCCGTCGGCGCGAATATACGAAGGTGGGGCCCGCCTTGCGCCGAGTTGCGCTCGATGGTCCCCCATCAACTCCCCCCGACTGAAAAGCCTGCATCTCCGATGAATGGAGACGATCGTACTGTAGTCGAAGCCCGGGGGCGAGTTGATCAAGCTCAGCAGCAGCAATCTAAGTGTCGTCGGAAGAAGAACGTCCCAACCAGCGAACCAAGTAGCGGCACACGAGCCCATCCGCGGCGGGGATGAACTCATGCGTAATGATCTCAGTAATCTGCTCGACCCTCTGCTCTCGGGAGAAGTGGTCCGGCGATGGTGGTGGTACCGCCGGTGAAGCCAATGGTGGTGAACTCCTGGGGAAGTGGGAATCAAGTGGAGGCTGGGTGGTGGGGTCAAGGGGTGATGGTGGAAGGTCAGGAGGGCTGCCAAGGTAAGGGTCAGAGTACTCGTGAGGTGGGAAGTACGGTGTCAGGTCCTCAACATTGAACACGGGGTGGATACCCATGCTCGAAGGAATGTCTAGCTCGTAGGCATTCAACCCGATCCGCTTCAAAACGCTGTAGGGCCCAATTCGCTTGGCGCTTAATTTCTTGGAAGGCCCCTGAGGGAGCCGTTCCGCATGAACTCGAACCATCACCTGTTCGCCAACCAGAAAATGTTTCTCCCGCCTATGTCTGTCCGCCTGTTCTTTATAATGTTCGTTGCTTAAATTGATTTTTCGCCTGACAGACTCATGCAACTCATGCAAATGACGCGTGAAAGACTCAGCAGACTCACTAGGACGTGACTCAGTCGGGATAGGTATAAGATCAATAGGCTTCCTAGGGTCATAACCGGATACTACCTGGAACGGACTCAGACCAGTCGACCTATTGATGGAACTGTTATACGCAAACTCCGCTATAGGGAGTATCGAGTCCCAGCCAGATGCGTGCTCACCAACGAGACATCTCAACAGGTTACCCAGACTTCTATTCACCACCTCGGTCTGGCCGTCAGTCTGAGGGTGGTAAGCGGAAGAGAACTTAAGCGTAGTCCCGGTCTTGCGCCATAACGTCTTCCAAAAATAACTAACGAACCGCACATCTCGATCGGACACGATGGACTTCGGGAGACCGTGTAATCTAAAGACCTCACTCATAAATAGGGCTGCGACGTGGGGCGCGTCGAAAGTCTTCCTACATGCGATAAAATGTGCCATCTTAGAGAACCGGTCGACCACTACAAAGATAGAATCATGCTTCCGCAGAGTGCGCGGAAGTCCAAGCACGAAGTCCATACTAATGTCCTCCCAAGGACGATGTGGAACGGGTAAAGGAGTGTATAAGCCCGTGTTCTGCTTCGTTCCCTTGGCCGTCTGGCATACGCGACAGTGTCGAACTACACGAGCTACATCTTTCTTCAAGCTCGGCCAATAGAAACGATCCTCTACCATAGCAATCGATTTGTCTCGACCAAAATGGCCGGCGGCGCCCCCGGCGTGTAGTTCCCATACTAAATAATCACGATATGAGGTATTGGGTACACACAAGCGGGAGCCCCGGAATAGGTATTTGTCGATGATCTGAAATCCTTCGACAGGATCAGGAGGGTCCCTCGATAACGCGGTGTAAGTCTCAGCAAAATCAGGACAAGTAGGGTAGTCCAGGATCAATCTCTCGAAGCCATCCACCTGGGCCCGCAGTGTGTGAAGTAGAGAGACTCGACGACTGAGAGCGTCGGCGGGCTTGTTCTCAACACCAGCACGATGTTTGAGAACATAGTGGAAATCCTGAAGGTACTCTACCCACTTCGCATGGCGGTGACTCAGCTTCCTCTGAGAGTCGAGGTAGCGTAGGGCCTGGTGGTCCGAATACAGCACAAACTCCCGGGGAAGGAGGTAGTGTCTCCAATATCGCAGTGACTGGACGATAGCATAAAATTCCCGATCATAATTCGAGTATTTTTGCTTGGCTTCATTCAGTTTCTCACTAAAGTAGGAAACTGGGTGTCCCTCTTGACTCAACACTCCCCCAATGCCCATGCCTGACGCGTCACACGCAACCTCGAAGGCTTTGCTAAAATCGGGGAGTCGTAGAACGGGGGCGGACGTCAGCTTGTCCTTTATCTCTTCGAATGCTCGAGTGGCCGCAGGGGTCCACTGAAAATCTCCCTTGCGCAGGCAACTAGTGAATGGGGCCATAATCGAGCTAAAATCCCTAACGAATCTCCTATAAAAGGTCGCAAGCCCATGAAAGCTACGGGCCTCATGAATGGTCGAGGGTATGGGCCACTCACGGATGGACTGGACCTTCTCAGGGTCGACTGACACGCCTGAGGAGGAGATAATAAATCCCAGAAAGTGGACGGACTCAGATAGGAAGGAGCACTTCTTGAGGTTGATAAACAGTTTCTCCTTTCGGAGAATATCGAATAAGAGTCTCAAGTGCTCGAGGTGATCTGGCTCACTGTGGCTATAGATCAGAATGTCGTCAAAGTAGACGATGAGGAATTTGCCCATATAGGGCCGCAGGACCTGGGTCATGACTCGCATAAACGTGCTCGGGGCGTTCGAGAGCCCAAATGGCATGACCAGCCACTCGTATAAACCGTCTTTCGTCTTAAACGCCGTCTTCCACTCGTCGCCCTCACGCACTCTAATCTGGTGATACCCGCTTCGGAGATCGATCTTCGAGAAGATCTGAGCCCCGGACATCGTGTCTAGTAGGTCGTCCAGACGAGGGATCGGGAAACGATACTTTACCGTAATTTTATTTATAGCGCGACTATCAATACACATACGCCAGCTTCCGTCCTTCTTAGGGGTAAGAAGGGCGGGGACGGCGCACGGACTCAAGCTCTCACGGATAAATTGCTTCCGAAGAAGCTCATCAACCTGCCTCTTGAGCTCAGCGTGCTCAACAGGGTTCATGCGATAGTGTGGCAGGTTGGGGAGCGAGGCCCCCGGGACTAAATCGATGGCGTGCTGAATGTCCCGCAGAGGGGGTAACTCATCAGGAAGCTCCTCTGGCATAATATCCGCAAACTCACCTAGTAAGGGTCGAACGGCGGGATGAACCTCGGGTGTAGGGCAATCAGATGCCATAGTGGCTGCCACTACGTACATGATCCCCGCATCGATGCTATCTCTCAGGAACTCACCACACCTCAGAATGTGCACGGGTCTCGAAGCAATCGTGCTAGTGGACGGCTCGACCCGGGCCTTGGACCGCTCTCTGGGCTGGGTGGGAGATAAAGTGATCTTCCGCCCCTTATCATAGAAGACACACGTGTTTGACCGACCGAAACACGTGACATCGCGATCAAATAGCCAAGGGCGGCCCAGCAAGACGTGGGCGACATCCATAGGGATGACGTCGCACCAAACTCGGTCCTCAAAGGATGCGATGGTGATCGGAACAAGGCAGCGCTGGGTAACCTGGATGGCTGTCTTGTCGACCCAGATGACACGATAAGGGTGGGGGTGAGGCTCTGCCTTCACCTGCATGCGGTCTAGACCCTTCTGGGCCACGATATTCACACAGCTCCCACTATCGATAGCTAACTTGCAGGGTCCGCCTGCACTCGGGAAATATGTGTAGAAAATGGTAGTACGGCGCCAATCCTCATCAGCACGTGGGGTGTGCAGGAAGCGCCTGACTACACCAACCTCTAACGACCGCTCAGCGTCGCTCTCCCATCCCTCCTCAACGGTGGCAGTGACCTCCTCAGTAATCTCCCCATCTCCCTCTAAAGCGGTCTCCTCCTCGTCAATCAACAGACTACGTGTGGGGCAGTGGGCCGCAACGTGTCCTCTACCCCCGCACCTAAAACACTGAATACCCCCAGGCCTCTGGCCCTCGGTAGCGACAGCCTTCCCCCTCAAATCAGGGGTGACTCGGGGGGGGGGGGGGGGGGGGGGGTGGAGTGGCTGCAGCAGTCTGGGCTGGAGCGGGCTTCCTAAACGTCGACGAATCCGTCCGGGAAGGAAACTGCTTCGTGCTAGGGGCACGAAGGTACTGCTCATATTCAAGAGCGAGCTGGAATATCTGGTCTACAGTCTCCAAGCGGTGGGGAATCAGCTCTCTCCGGAGATCCGCACGGAGGCCAGCCTTGAATCGAGAGGCAGTGGCAATAGGTTCCTCCGAAATATCGCTCCTAACAACTAGCTCGTCGAATCGAGCCATATACTCAGCTACGGAAAGCGTCCCCTGACGTAAGCTCTGCAGCTGATCAAGTAGTTGGTCACGGTAGGAAGCGGGGAGGTATTTGTCCTTAAGCCTCTCCTTCATATCATCCCATCGGGTGATGGGATAGTAACCGTCACGATCTAAGGCTCGCTCAACACTAATCCAATACACCTTAGCCTGTCCGACTAACTTCATCTTGGCAAACCGGACGCAACGATCATCACTCATGTCGTACCAATCAAAATAGTGATCCATGTCCAGGAGCCAGTCACTAAAGGCCTTCGGATCCAGGCGACCATCGAATGTCGGGGCATCGAGGCGAATCCTACGGGTGATGTCAAGTGCGCGGTCACCTCTCCGCGGGTCAGGATAATCATCAAGATCGTCGTCACGCTCGTAATCGTGCCGAGCGGGTGGGGGTCCGCGCTCACGTCGTCCTGGTGGGTAGTACTCGTCACGATGCTGGTCATGACGACCGTGTGGAGGGGCACGGTCCCTGTGGCCAGGCTGACGTGGCATGCGGTAGTCTTCCCGCGGGGGCGGGGGTCGGCCACGTGCTGGCTCAGGAGTCCGCCTTGCTGGCGGGGTGGGGGCTCTCACAGGAATCTCGCGGCGGTAGCGGTAAGCCGGCGGTGGGTCATCTCTGTCCCGCTGACCACGGCGGGGAGGATAGCCCGGATCATCTGCTATCTCATCGTCATGTTGGGAAGGAGTATCCCTAGCGTTCTCAATCCTATCTAGGCGACGGTTTACCGCGGCAATATCATGTTGCACGGCCTCAAACTGGGTGCCTAAAGCATCGAAACGGTCTAACATCAGACGCTCAAAATCCGTCGTGGCAGCGCTCGAATTCGAGCCTGCCGCTCGTTCGTTGGTGACCTGTGGATCTACCATGCTTCTAAATGACCTACCACTACGGAGCATGCAAACAGCCCGACCTGGGCTCTGATACCAACTGATGTAGGGTAGGCTGTGTAGTGGCGCTTAGGATGCAAATTAGTGATGTGAGGGGAATCGACTCAACCAAACCAATGATTAAATGCAAGACACGATTGATAGGCGAATTAATCAACGTAAGCAAACAAAATCATTATAATAAAACATCGCATTCATTCGAGGCAAGATAAGCAATTTTCTTTAAGCGGCTAGGCAATAGCTTTCCTCCGCACGGAGGGCTAGAATAAGCGCGCGGCGAATTAGGCGACCTGCAGGGCAAGAGATTCACAGGAGAATACAACAAGCTAAAATTCCTTGAACAAAAGTACCACACGTGCACAATATATTATACCCAACAAAATAGATCGTCACAAATAACACATACAAAAATCTGAAATAAATCCAAGGGTGGCCGCAATCCAACACG
The DNA here is from genome assembly GCA_033032865.1 of Dactylorhiza incarnata. Classification (NCBI taxonomy): domain Eukaryota; kingdom Viridiplantae; phylum Streptophyta; class Magnoliopsida; order Asparagales; family Orchidaceae; genus Dactylorhiza; species Dactylorhiza incarnata. The sequence goes on from JAWHQI010000067.1 coordinate 4,782,571, forward strand.
GATCTGAATTTCGGAGGCGAAATAGGGCTTTCCGGGTGGTGGAGGACTAGATCGGGCACGGAGGAAAGTGGATCCACGGAAGGGAAGTGATTGGCGGCGGGATCGGGGCGTTTTAGGGCTGGTTCGAGGCTTGGGACTGGACCGGGGCAGATCTGTCCAGATCTGGACAGATCCGGACAGTTTTGGGACAAGGGCAGCAGGAGGGCTATGAGAGGGGGCGGCTGGTGGTGTAGGCGGGCAGGCGGCGTGGGTGTTCAGGCGGTGGAGAGGCGGCAGGGGGGAGGGCTGTAGAGGGGCGGTGGCGAGATGGCTGCGGGCTAGGGAGGGGGCGGTGGCTGGTTGCGGGTTGGGAGGGAGGTGGCTGTAGCACCGGCTGGCGGAGGGGGCAGCAGGGCTGCTGTAGTCGGCTGCAGGTGGGGCTGGCGGCAAGGGAAAACAGGGAGGATAGGAGGAGGAGGAGGAAAGGAAGCTTACCCAATGGAGTCGGCACCACGGGCTCCACGGCGTCGGCACCGCGGAAGGATCACCGGAAGCAAGGAAGATATCTTCTCCAAACTTCAGCAATAAGAAATCAGCCACCCTAAGACTCATATTTATAAGAAAACAAAACTAGGGCACCCGGAATCGACGGCTATGATTGGCCGACGGTTCCGTTCCCAAAATTATATGAAATAATATCCGAAATACATAGAGCTATATATGAAAGTGACTCGAAACGACGAGCCGGACGCATCCGCGGTAACGGATCGCCGATTCGATCAAGTCCGTCGGCGCGAATATACGAAGGTGGGGCCCGCCTTGCGCCGAGTTGCGCTCGATGGTCCCCCATCAGTTCCCCTCTCAATAGGGTACATCCACTCTTCTACCACACTGGTAGGAATCCACTAGGATTTTTGATCAGGTGCCCTAACACCTATGGGGTTTTGATCAGGTTCCCAAAAACCAACTAGATTTTTTGTTAAGGTGTCTTGCCACCAAGGTTAAACTTTTGAAGGGAGTTTTAACCCTTTACAAGATGGGGAAAAGAAATAATAAAGAAAACAAAAAGGTTCTGTTGTCCTTCTCTTTCTGAGAAGGCTCTTGTGATCCTGGTCTGAAGTTGAAAGGATCTTGATGAAGATGTTGAAGAGCTTCCCCTGTCTGATATAATTGTCGACAGTTTGTGGAGGCCTCTTCTTTTGATTCAAATACTCCTTCTTCTTATGCAGTGATGATCCTGAGCAATTGATGGTGATTGGTGTCTCAGGATGTATGTGATCTGCAAGAAGGAGTTAGCAAAGAGCAAGATGTAAAATATGTTTTCTCCTCTTGTGGTTCTTCCTTTTTGTTGTATCTGCTCTCTATATCTTATCCTTCTCTGCTCACCTCTGTATATTTATTCTGAAGAGGTGTTCGGCTAATTTTGAATTCTTGCCGACAAGGAAAGAGATGATACACTTTAATTCTTATTTCTTGGGAAGATAAGATGTTGTATTTGTCTCTTCTGCAACGACTATAATCTTTAATGCTGCAACTGCTATAATATAAAGGCAGCAAAATATAACAATATATAAAGTAGAAATGAATAAAATATTGCTTATAATATTAGTCGAGCTGAGATAGAAGAAATGTGATTTTTGTTAAATATTTTGTCGATCTCATCTTGATTCGTCGATCTCCTCTTTTCGTGGATCGCCGGTCTGAGAATGATTCGTCGACCGTTGGAACGGGCTGGCTTCTTCGAGCGCTGGGACTGGCTGTTCGTCGACCGCTTGATATATTGTTGTTCGTTGAGCGGGGGATGAAATGTAAGATTCGTCTAGCGCCCTAAGTTATTAAAGGTGCAAAATGCATCGAGGCGCAATGGGGTCCTGGAGCCTAGGCGCAAGGCGCAGGCGCGCGCCTGAGGCACGTGAGGCGTAAAAAGGAAAAAAGATAAAATATAGCTTATTAAACATAAAAATATATAAAAATAAATCTATCACCATATCAACATACTATAATTGCATACCAAAAATAATTAACATTAAAAATAAGATTTCAAAAATTACTAGGCAAAAAAAATCTATTGATGAAGCAAGGCGCGCCTAGGTACACTTGAGGCGCACCCGAGGCGCACGATGAGGCGCTCCTAAGGCGCGCCTGGGGCACATCGCCCGCCTCTGCCTTGCAGAGGCGAGGCCCGGTGTGCCTGGTGATCCCGGAGCCTGAGGCGCGCCTTTCATAACAGATTTTCAAAAATTACTTCTTGGGTACCATAAGCCAAGATTTGGTGTGCCTTTAAGATATCTCAAAATACTCTTTGTAGCGGCATAGTGAGATTCCTTAGAGTTCACCTGAAATCTAGCGCATACACATGTTGAAAACATTATGTCTGGTCTACTAGCAATGAGGTAGAGCAAGGATCCAATTATGATTCTGTACTTGGTTTCATCAAAAGGTTTCCCTTTCTCATCCTTGTCAAGAGACATAGCTGAACCCATTGGAGTCCTCATAGAGGTTGCATTCTCCATTCCGAATTTCTTAATTAACTCTTTGGTAAACTTCGTCTGAGAGATGAAAATTCCATCTTCAGATTGCTTTACCTGAAGTCCTAAGAAATACTTCAGCTCACCCATACTGCTCATTTCAAATTTCCCTTGCATCAAGTTAGAGAACTTTTTTGCAGAGGTTATCATCCGTAGAACAAAAAATAATGTTGTCGACATAGATTTGCACTAGCAAAATCTTGCCTTTTACTTCCCTAAGAAATAATGTCTTGTCTATCTTTCCTCTTGCGAACTTGTTTTCAAGAAGAAAGCTAGAGAGCGTCTCATACCAAGCTCAGGGAGCTTGTTTGAGACCATTTAAAGCTTTACGTAGGAAATACACATGATCAGGTAGGGATGAATCAACAAAACCTGGGGGTTGTTCTACGTATACTTCTTCCTTTAGATTACCATTAAGGAAGGCTGATTTCACGTCCATTTGGTAGACTTTGAATCCTTTGTGAGCAGCATACGCTAGAAACAACCTGATCGCCTCGAGCCTTGCCACAGGGGCATAGGTTTGATCGAAGTCGATCCCTTCTTCTTGACGATAACCTTGGGCTACAAGTCTGGCTTTATTTTTTATAATGACTCCATCTTCATCCAACTTGTTTCTGTAAACCCATTTAGTTCCAATCACGTTCTGACCTTTGGGTCTTAGCACCAACTTCCAGACTTTGCATCGCTTGAACTGATTGAGCTACACTTGCATTGCGATGATCCATGACGCATCCTCTTTGGCTTCATCAAATTTCTTTGGTTCAACCTGCGAGAGAAAACTCATATGCAAAACCTGGTTAGTTGTACCTCTTCTGGTTCTTACTCCAACATCGGTTTCTCCGATGATTTGATCAATAGGGTGATCTCTTTGATGTCTAGTCACCAAATTTCTTCCAAGTACATTGACCACAGGTACATTTGCTTGTGGTATGTCTTCCACTTCTGGGGTATCTTCCTCTTCCTGAGATTCTTCTTCCTCAAGTGGAATTAGGGTGTGTGCTTCTATAGACTTTGGACTGTCTTCCTTCGCTGCTTCTTCTAGGTTGAGTTCTTTGAATTTTGCACCTACATCTTCAACAAAGACACTAGAAGAGCTGCAGTGAAGCATGCTCGTCTCATCAAAGATAACATTGTACGTTTCTTCTACAACCAGGGTTTTCTTATTGAAAATCCTATATGTCTTACTATGGCTACTATAGCCTACGAAAATACCTTCAAAACATTTTTCACTAAATTTAGTTTTGTGATACTTACCATTATTGAGCACGAAGCATTTACTGCCAAAAATTCTAAAATAAGACAAGGTTGGTTTCTTGCCTTTCAGAAGTTCATAGGGAGTCTGATGATGATTTTTGTTGATTAGAGCTCTGTTTTGTACGTGGCAAATAGTGTTGATACCTTCAGCCCAGAAGTATTCCGGTAGTGAAGAATCACTCAACATTGTTCTGTAAGCCTCTATGAGTGTTCTAGTCTTTCTCTCGGCCACTCCATTTTGTTGTGGAGTGCGAGGAGAGGAAAACTCATGAGAGATACCTAGGCTTTCACAAAATTCTGTCATGGCCCCAGACTTGAATTCTGTACCATGGTCACTTCTGATTTTGACCATAGAACATTCCAATTCATTCTGAATTTGCCTGACGAACGCTGTGAAAGAGTCAAAGGTGTCTGACTTGGGTTTCAGAAAGAATACCCAAGCAAAATGTGAGTAGTCATCAACAATAACCAATGTATAAGATTTGCCTCCTAAACTCCGAATTGGCATGGGACCAAACAAGTCCATATGTAGCAGATATAAGCATCTGGTAGAATCTTTGCCAATTATTCTCTTAAAGGTATCCCGAGTCTGCTTGCCCATTTGGCATGCGTGACATGGTCTCTCTTTAATGCACTTAACATCAGGAGCATCACGAACTAAATTCTGAGAAAATAGCATACTAATAGTTTTGAAATTAATATGTGCTAGTCTCTTGTGTCATTGGTCACAAAGAGATGCACTATCTTTTGCTAAAAAGCACACTGGTGTAGAAGAATCTAAGCATAGAAAATTTAAGCAGAAAATATTTCTACTCCGAGTGCCTGTTAAAAGAGTTTCTGACGTATCAGACGACTTTATTAAGTACTTGTCCTTATAGAATTCTACCATATAGCCTTTGTCACATAGTTGACTTATGCTAATGAGATTATGTTGTAATCCTTTAACATAAGCTACGCCTGTGAAAGAGACTATACCATTAGTAATCATACCGTAGCCTTTAGTTATTCCCTGATCGGATCCACCAAAGATAACTTTTGGACCATCTTTCACAGGGGTATATTCTTGTAATAGGCTTCTTGTTCCAGTCATATGTCGTGAACATTCACTGTCCAAGTACCATATAGGATTTGTATTGGCCTTTAGACATACCTGCAATCAATAATCATTTGCCCTTAGGAACCCAAGCTGATTTGGGTCCTTGGCTTATTGTTAGATGACAGCCACTAGGAATGTTAACCGTGCGAGGGGTCATTCTTGCATTGTTAACCCGTGGAGTCTTTACATTAATTGGATTAAACCAACAATTTATGGCAAAGTGACCAACCTTGCCACAACACCAACAATCAAATCGATTGTACCTTCATTTGGTCTCCTGTTTTACTTTTTGAATGAGAGATATAACAGGAGCAGCTTTCTTAAAAGTAGAGGCCTCATGGTGACAACACACACATGGCTCCAACTTCTTCTCAACAGATTTGGCAACAGTCGAGTGGATCTTTGGTGCTTTCTTTGCAGCTGATCCATGAACAAATGGACCATGATTCTTGAGGATTACTTCTTCATGAGGAGCTTTGAACGCAGTCGTGTCAAAGTTTCGGGGTCGGCTCCATCCTTTATATCTATTGCTAGATTCAACATGTGTTGATCTAGCAAAATGACCATATGATGCTTCAAAGTCAAAAGGGTTTGTCAGAAAAACCACCTTCCTGAATGAAGGTTGACTTTGATCAGCCTTCCCCTTTCCTTTCACGGCTCTTTTCTCAGCCTCCTTACTACTTTCAGCCTCATGACCAAGGCCGCTACCCTTCGCAGGAGCAGAAAATCTATCAATGATTGGAAGAATGGTTTTTGGCTTGGAGAAGCTTTCTACTATCTTCCTTTCCACCACTAGCTTTTCTTCTAATTCATTGATGAGTTTCTCCTTCAGAGTTAATAGCTCAGTGGAGCCTTTCAGTTTATCCTTTAGGATTTGGACTTCATCTCTGAAGGGGGTTAATCTTTTGATTTCCTCTTTCTGTTCTGATTCCAACATCTTAAGTGATTCAATCTGTTTTGATTGAGATTTGACGACCTTGCGGCATTTGTCAAATCCCTTCAAAAGAGCTTTATACTGAGTCATCAACTCTGAATCCTCCTCTGACGAGTAGCCTTCATTTGCATTGGAATCAGTCTCGGATTCAGAAAGAGGAGTATGAGAGTTTACCTTCCCTTCATAAGGGGTTTCATAGTTTTCCTCATCGGTTTGAGTCATTAGGCCAAAGTAGGCCTCTTCATCTGAGCTTGACTCATCTGAGTCACTGTCGCTCAGTGTTTTTGGCTTCTTCGCTAAGAAGCTCTTTTCTTCCTTCTTCTTACTCTTGAAGGGTTTTCTCTCTTCCTTCCTCGATCCGTCTTTCTTTTTGTAGGGGCATTCCGCAATTACATGCCCTGGCTTGTTACAGCAATAACAGATAATGTCAGTCGAAATATGTTTGTTCAGTTTAGATTTATACCTGTCATTGTTGTAGTCCTTCTTGTGATGTTCACCGTCACGTCTTGATCTCCTATGATCAGAAGTAGAGGATTGACCTATCCTCTGCTTGCTTTTGTTTAGTAGCCTTTTGAATTGCTTGGTGAGAAGAGAGAACTCTCCATCGGACATGTCTGAGCTTGATGAGCAAGCCACAGACTCATCATCCTCTTCTGATGACCGACTCCTTACCGGTGTCATGACCCTGCTTTTCTTAGATCCTTCAGCTTTCAGAGCCACGGACCTTTCCTTACCAGACATTCTGTTGTCGTCTTCCTCAGCTTTCCTGATGCTGAGTTTCAGCTCATGAGAGAGAAGCTTTCCAAATAGGATTTGAGGCTCCATTGTACCCAATTTGCCAAACTCTCTTATTGCAATCGCCTTAGTATCCCATTCTTTCGTCAGGGATCTTAAGAACTTGTCGTTCAGTTCTCCAACAGTAAATTCTCGATCATAATTTCGTAGACCGTTAACAATCTGAAAGAACTTTTCATAAGTGTCTGATATACTGTCTCTTGGGTCTTGCTTGAAGGCCTCGTACTCTTGATTCAGTAGAGATCTACGGTCATCTCTAACTTCTGCAGTGCCCTCCATCAAGACAACAAGAGAATCTCACATCTCTTTGGCGGACTTGCAGTGAATGAGATTTTGTAGCATGGAGTTATCTACAGCACTGGCAATGATGTTCTTTTCGTTCTTGTCCAAGGCTATGATGGCTATCTCATCTTTAGTGAGCTCTAGCTTCTTCTTTGCAACTTGAATGCTTGAGTTTATTGAGGATGGCTTCATGGGAACTGTAATAACCCCAAATTAATAATAACATTAATAATACTAATACTAATAAAAAAACACTATTCTCCATTTCAGGTCTAACCGCAGCCCAGCTCTCCCCCTTTTAACTTCCCTCTCACGATTAAACCCCCCCCCGGTCCGAGCCTTCTCGCAAAAGCCGCACGCACTAGGGTTCCCGCAGCAGCGATCCGTCTGTCTCCCGCTCTCGATTCCGAAGGCCGACGCCGCTCCCGTCTCGTGCGTGCAGCACAGCCGCCGCCGGCTGCTCCTCCTCCTGCTGGCGCCGGCGCTCGCTGCTCCTCTCCCTCTCTTCCAGGGGCCCGACTGTTTCTCCAGCCGCCTCCAGGGCAGTCGATAGCCCTCTTCCTCCATCCAAGAGGCCAGCAGTAGCCACCCCTCCCTTCTTCTAGGGTTTTTGCAGCCACAACCCCTCTTCTCCTTCGTCGATTTGGTCGGTGCTTGCTAGAGGAACTTCTAGGGTTTCATCCTCTCTCCTCCTTGAGGCCTGATTTGACTTCCTTGGGTAAGGATCTTCCTTTTCCTCCTATATTCAGATTTCTCCTAAATTTTTGTTGTGCAATTTTGTGAATGTAGCTGCGTTTAATTTGCATTTCAGATTTTTGTGCACTTCCTAAGCACCAAATCCTTAGGTATTCGTGCTCCCCGGCGTCGTTCGTCGCTCTAATTGACGGGAACACGCGAAGTCCCTTCCGACTTAGGGTTTCCCTATCCTAAAGCGCAGCCAAATCTTCGGTTCCTCCGTGTAATCCTCTCTCCCCTCACCTTCGAGGGAGGTATGGTTTTCTTCGCTATCTCGCATCTGTCTAATTTGCAATTTAAAATGCGCATGCTCATGTGGTGTCACCTGTTTAATGCAATTATCATTCAGGTTTGTGCTTAATCAGGTCGAATTGAAATTGTTAATTTGGTTGCGCCCTTAGCCGCCACCGTCAATTTCTGCCTTACTTAAGGCAAGTAGAGAAACTCCTCACTTGCAAACTCATGTTTTTACTTATGACAAATTCCTATAGGGAAAATTTTTCCTGTCAGATACCTGAATCCTCGATTTGATAACCTGTCTCAGTGCACTAGAATCCATGAAATTCTGCATTTAAGTCATTAATAGCGTAAGTTAACATTGAAAGGTAGGGTTTAATTGATGCAACTCCTTGACTTGGGTTCCCTCTTGAATCCCTAATGGGAACAAAGGACCGGTCATAGCGAGCTTAAATTTTCTGAATCTTCTGAATCCGTACTTGAATCTGTCTGAATCATGAATCATGTGCATCAAACAAAACACCTGCACTTTCATTTGTCCTAACTTATGTTATTATTTAGACATTTATACTCCGGAGTAGGCTAATGTTTTAGTTCTGTTTCTGCAATTCTTGTATTTACATGTCTTGCTAGCTTTGTTATTTACCTTGCTTTAACTACATGTATCATGGTTCTGAGGCTTTTTCCTTGTTTACTTTAGAATTTGCGTTAGCGTCCATGGACGCGCCCCGTGGTACCTGAGCCTGCTCTGCACCCTGCTCCTACTTCCATGGAGGTTTCTTTTGTTAGTTGTTGTGTCAGGTTCCATGTTGTATTTCCTTTACTGTCAGTTATTTCATAGTATGTAATGATTATGGTTAGCCATTTTCTCTTATATCAAGGACAACTATTAGGCTGTTATATGTACTATCATTTTGTATCAATGCATGTTCACCCTCCCGGAGGTCTATATTACTTGTATCTGTTCTAGAAATTTCAAATGGAGTTTTTCACATTATGCTTGCATGTTTCTTTACTTTTTTGTGTGTTTTAAAGCTTCCGCAATAAATCAATCTGTTTTACGTAAAAGTAACTATTTTAAAACTATTTGTAGTACTTCTAATTCCGCCTTAGCTGGCATGGATTTCTTTTCGCCCCTGCCTGTGGTATCACGATCTGCCCCGAAGCGCACTCTGACTCTTGTCGAGAAGGGTCGGGACAGTTGGTGTCAGAGCTAGGTTTAGCATCTAAAGATAAAGTATTTTGAAATCACATATATTTTGAAATCTATTATATAAGTATATGTACATGCATCATTTCCTCACTGACCTTATCATTATTGTTGTGCATAACATAAATCATTTGCACAAGTGTCAAGCTAGGAATGACAGATAATGATTTTACACACATGGATTTGTTAATTGTTACATATTGCACCTGTTTTTTGTTGCATTTGCATGATCATTACTAGCAGTTGTCCAAAGAAATTGCTGTAATTATTACATGATTTACATACCTGACAGTATAAGAAGTGTTGAACCTCTAGTTTCTAGTTATCCTATTCTTGCTTGACTCTCGATCTAACCTGATGCTCCTGTATCTCCTTCTAGATGGCTCCCAAGCATTCTCAGCGCAAGAAGCCAACCCCTCCCGCAGTGGAAACTTTTGGTGGTGCTACTGCTCAAATTCTGAAGCAGATCCTGGATCGCCTCACTCGTCTTGAGGGGGATCGCCAGACTCCTGATCCAGCCACTGGTTCCGGCCCCTCAGGGACAGCTGGAGTGACTATCACTCCTGAATCCGCCCCTTGCATCCGAACCTGTAATCAGCCCGCTCCCCGTCAATCTAGTGACTCCGCTTGCATCGATTCCGATTGCTCCTCCTGTGGCGATGGCAGACACTTTAGCGTTCAAAAGACTAAAGCCGCCATCTTACGATGGCAACCGTGACTACTTCGTCATTTCCGAGTGGTTCTCTCAAATGGAGAAGCACTTCCAGTACACTAGAATTCCAGAGGTCCAGAAGGTTCTTCTTGCAGCCTATCAGCTGGCCGAGGATGCGTACACTTGGTGGCTTCAGCGTCGCACTCTTCCCGACTCTGGCACCATGACTTGGGTTCAGTTCAAAGGAGCTCTTATGGAGAAGTTCCTTTCTTCCGTGGAGCGTGACCGGCTAGCCGAGAAGTTCTTGTCTCTTCAGCAACCAGGCAGATCAGTGACCGAGTACGAAAGAGAGTTCTCCCTCCTGTCACTCCTTGCTGTGGAGTTGGTGCCAAGCAAGTCCAAGAAGATCAGTCGTTTCGTGAAAGGGCTTCGACATGATTTCCGTCAACATGTGGTAGCTCATGGCGCCACTACCTATGCCGAGACTGTGGAAGTCGCGTTGCAGGTGGAAGCTATCGAGTTGGAGCGTTCTTCTAAGAAGGTCCAACATGGATCTAGCAATGCTGCATCGTCTGACCTCAAGCGCAAAGGTGCACCATTCCAGGAACAAGGCCCCAATTCCAAGGAGGTGTGTGCTTTCTGCCACAAGGTGGGCCTTGTCGCCCAAGTCTGCCGCATTCTCTTGAAGAAGCAGAAGATGGTTGTTCCTGCACAACAACCCCAGTTGATGCTTGCCACTGTTTCCTCTGTCTGCACCTACTATAAGAGGCCAGGTCATCTGCTGAAGGACTACCGCTGCAAGCAGAATACGTGCTACCGATGCGGTCAGGTTGGGCACCATATCCAGGACTGCCCGGTTCCCGCTCAGCCTCCGCAGTCTGTTCCGGGAACTCAGGAACAGGGTAGAGCCGTGCTGAATGTCATTACCCAAGGCGAGGCACTTGCATCCACTGACGTCATCTCTGATACGTAATGCACAATTGTTATTTCTTGCAATTTTGTTTTAGCTTATTTGCTTTCGATCCGAGCAATCATGTTTTGCGTGCATGTTCTTCTTTCTTAGGGAGATTTAGGGTCAACAATAAATGGATGCAGATTCTTTTTTATTCTGGCGCATCCCATTCGTTCATTGCTCGTCATATTGTGGATCATTATCGTTGTCCTACCTCGCCTCTTGAGGTGCCTTATGAGATCTCCGTGCCCGGTCATCTGCATCTTTCGCATAGTGGCATTCCCAATTGTCCGATCATGCTTGGTGAATTGCAAGTCTCAGCCGATCTCATAGTCCTGGAGATGTCAGAGTTCGAGTTAATCTTGGGAATGAATTGGCTGGTTGCGTATAAAGCTAAATTGGACTGCGTGGCAAAGAGGGTCAACCTCAGCATTGATGGCAATGATTTCAGCGTTCATGTTCAGACCCGCAGTCACATGAAGGTAATTTCCATCATACGCGCCACTCGCCTTCTTAGTCAAGGATATTCTGCGTGTTTTGTGTATGCTGCACATTCGGATTCTGTCTCTCCTTCTCTTGAATCCATACCCGTTGCTTCTGAATTTCCTGATGTCTTTCCTGCCGAATTGCCTGGGATGACTCCTGATCGAGATGTGGAGTTTTCTATTGACTTGGAGCCGGGAACTCGCCCCATATCTAAGGCTTCGTACCGTATGGCCCCGCGCGAGCTAGAGGAGCTTAGATCGCAGTTGGATGAATTGCTTGAGCGTGGATACATTCGTCCCAGCTCGTCACCCTGGGGAGCCCCCGTTCTCTTCGTGAAAAAGAAGGACGGTTCTATGAGGCTCTGCATCGATTATCGGGACTTAAACAAGGTGACCGTCAAGAATAAGTATCCCCTTTCGCGTGTGGACGACCTTTTCGATCAGCTGAAAGGTAGTTCAGTCTTCTCCAAGATAGATCTTAGATCAGGTTACCATCAGCTGAAGATCAAAGAATCCGATATTCCCAGGACCGCCTTCCGAACTCGGTATGGTCATTTTGAATTCTTAGTGATGTCCTTCGGTCTGACTAACGCTCCTTCTGCTTTTATGGATATGATGAACCGTTTTTTTTCGTGAATATTTGGATAAGTTCATCATCGTGTACATTGATGACATTCTGGTTTATTCCAAGACTCATGAGGATCATGCAGTACATCTTAGGCTCACTCTCTCCACTCTTCGTCAGCATCAGCTCTATGCCAAGCTGTCAAAATGTGAGTTCTGGCTGGATCGTGTTGCTTTTCTGGGACATGATGTTTCTGGTGATGGACTCTCTGTTGATCCTGCCAAGATTTCAGCTGTTATGGACTGGAAGCGACCTTCTACCCCTTCTGAGATTCGCAGTTTCCTTGGGCTTGCTGGTTACTACCGCCGTTTTGTCAAGGATTTCTCCTCTCTTGCTGCTCCGTTGACAAAGCTAACACAAAAGCATGTTAGATTTGATTGGTCAGATCAGTGTGAGCAGGCCTTCTTGGAGCTAAAGCAACGCCTGTGTTCGACGCCAGTTCTGGCCCTTCCTTCAGAGGGGGCAGATTTTTCAGTTTATACTGATGCTTCCGGAGTCGTCTTGGGATGTGTCTTGATGCAGGGCGATCGTGTCATTGCTTATGGGTCGAGGCAGTTGAAGACTCACGAGCGTAATTACCCCACTCATGATCTGGAGTTCGCCGCTGTGGTGTTTGCGTTGAAGCTTTGGCGTCATTATCTCTATGGCGTGAAGTGCCACTTCTTCACTGACCATCAGAGCTTGAGGTATATCTTTGATCAGAAGGATCTCAATCTTTGTCAGAGGCGGTGGGTCGAATTTGTAGCAGATTTTGATTTGGAGCTTACCTATGTCCCCAGCAAGGCAAATGCGGTAGCTGATGCGTTGAGTCATCAAGTTTCTGTTTCCTCTGGTGCCCCCATGTCAGCTACTCTTGCAGCTCTGATTGGTGACCTCGAGCGGATGGACATATCCATCTCACTAAAAGGTCAAGGTCAGATTTTTGGTCCGTCGTGGGTGGAGCAAGTGAAAGATTTGCAGCCTTCCGACCCCATTCTCCAGCGCATTCGCCGAAGGGTTGAACTTGAGTCTCTTCCGGATTTCTCAATCTCTGATGATGTTCTGCGTTTTCGAGGCCGTCTTTGCATCCCCGCTGTTCCTGAATTACTTGATGCTATATGCCGTGAAGCTCATGAGTCGCGCACATCTGGTCATCCAGGAAATAATAAGATGTATCATGACTTAGAGCAGATTGTTTGGTGGCCTGATATGAAGAATCATATAGCTAGCTTCATCTCTCGATGCCCGACGTGCCAAAAGGTGAAAGCTCAGCGTCAGTGTCCTGGTGGTCTTTTGCAGCCTCTGCCCATCCCTGAATGGAAGTGGGAGGACATTTCTATGGATTTTATCACAGGTTTGCCTCGCACTCCGAGAGGACACGATGCGATTTGGGTGATAGTGGATCGGTTGACCAAGGTAGCCCACTTCATCCCTTATAAGGAAGGTCACTATACTGAGAATATGGCTCGAATCTATGTGTCGGAGATCGTTAGACTTCACGGGATTCCTTTACGTATTGTGTCGGATCGTGACTCGAGGTTTGTCTCTCATTTTTGGAAAGGCTTTCAGCAAGCTTTGGGCACAGATCTCAACCTGAGCACCGCTTATCATCCGACAACCGATGGTCAGACCGAAAGAGTTAATCAAATTCTTGAAGACATGCTTCGGTGTTACATTTTGGACTATAAGGGAGCTTGGGATGAGCACTTACCTTTGGTCGAGTTTGCCTACTATAATAGCTATCAGGAGAGCCTCCGGATGGCCCCCTTCGAAGCACTGTATGGGCGTCGTTGTAGGACCCCTCTCTTTTGGTCAGAAGTTGGTGAAAAGGTTGTGTTGGGACCTGAGTTGCTCCAGGAAATGGACGAAGCCACAAAGAAGACTCGACTCCAGCTCAGTCGTGCTATTGAGAGACAGAGAAAGTATGCAAATTTGCGTCGCCGTATGCTAATTTTTGCTGTGGGTGATCAAGTTTTTCTGAAGGTTTCCCCTTCTCCTGGGGTGAAACGGTTTGGTCGCCATCACAAGCTTAGCCCAAGGTTCACGGGACCTTTTTCTATCTCAGAGCGTGTTGGGGAATCTGCTTACCGTCTTGAGTTACCTGCTTCTTTTGCCGGTGTTCATAACGTCTTCCATGTTAGCCAGCTACGGAAGTACATTCATGATCCCAACCGCATTGTTGAAGAGATTTCTGTAATTCCTGAAGCCAATATCTCGTACTCGGTCGAACCTGCTAAGATCGTGGAGTATCAAGAGCGCAAACTTCCAAAAAGGACCATTCCTATGGTGAAAGTACTTTGGATGCATGGCAAGTCTGGGGAGTTCACTTGGGAGCTCGAAGCTGACATGCGTAGCAAATATCCGCACCTATTCTCCTGATCTTGGTAAGCCTCTGAATTTGTTCTCTTCTCATTTTTGTATGTTCATAGTCAGCTTCTATGTCTTGGTTTTAAAAAAAAATTCTATTGGAATGAATGACATCGGAGTCGTCGCCATAAGAAACCCCTTCCAAAAACAAATCCTCGAAAGTTTCGGGATGAAACTTCCTAAGTAGGGGAGAATGTAACAACCCCAAATTAATAATAACATTAATAATAATAATACTAATAAAAAAACCACTATTCTCCATTTCAGGTCTAACCGCAGCCCAGCTCTCCCCCTTTTAACTTCCCTCTCACGATTAAACCCCTGCCCCCCCCCCCCCCCCCCTCCCGGTCCGAGCATTCTCGCAAAAGCAGCACGCACTAGGGTTCCCGCAGCAGCGATCCGTCTGTCTCCCGCTCTCGATTCCGCAGGCCGACGCCGCTCCCGTCTCGTGCGTGCAGCACAGCCGCCGCCGGCTGCTCCTCCTCCTGTCGGCGCCGCCGCTCGCTTCTCCTCTCCCTCTCTTCCAGGGGCCCGACTGTTTCTCCAGCCGCCTCCAGGGCAGTCGACAGCCCGCTTCCTCCCTCCAAGAGGCTAGCAGCAGCCACCCCTCCCTTCTTCTAGGGGTTTTGCAGCCACAACCCCTCTTCTCCTTCGTCAATTTGGTCGGTGCTTGCTAGAGGAACTTCTAGGGGTTCATCCTCTCTCCTCCTTAAGGCCCGATTTGACTTCCTTGGGTAAGGATCTTCCTTTTCCTCCTATATTCAGATTTCTCCTAAATTTTTGTTGTGCAATTTTGTGAATGTAGCTGCGTTTAATTTGCATTTCAGATTTTTGTGCACTTCCTAAGCACCAAATCCTTAGGTATTCGTGCTCCCTGGCGTCGTTCGTCGCTCTAATTGACGGGAACATGCGAAGCCCCTTCCGACTTAGGGTTTCCCTATCCTAAAGCGCAGCCAAATCTCTGGTTCCTCCGTGTAATCCTCTCTCCCTCACCTTCGAGGGAGGTATGGTTTTCTTCGCTATCTCGCATCTGTCTAATTTGCAATTTAAAACGTGCATGCTCATGTGGTGTCACCTGTTTAATGCAATTATCATTCATGTTTGTGCTTAATCAGGTCGAATTGAAATTGTTAATTTGGTTGCGCCCTTAGCCGCCACCGTCAATTTCCTCCTTACTTAAGGCAAGTAGAGAAACTCCTCACTTGCAAACTCATGTTTTTACTTATGACAAATTCCTATAGGGTAAATTTTTCCTGTCAGATACCTGAATCCTCGATTTGATAACTTGTCTCAGTGCACTAGAATCCATGAAATTCTGCATTTAAGTCATTAATAACGTAAGTTAACATTGAAAGGTAGGGTTTAATTGATGCAACTCCTTGACTTGGGTTCCCTCTTGAATCCCTAATGGGAACAAAGGACCGGTCCTAGCGAGCTTAAATTTTCTGAATCTTCTGAATCCGTACTTGAATCTGTCTGAATCATGAATCATGTGCATCAAACAAAACACCTGCACTTTCATTTGTCCTAACTTATGTTATTATTTAGACATTTATACTCCGGAGTAGACTAATGTTTTAGTTCTGTTTCTGCAATTCTTGTATTTACCTGTCTTGCTAGCTTTGTTATTTACCTTGCTTTAACTACATGTATCATGGTTCTGAGGCTTTTTCCTTGTTTATTTTGGAATTTGCCTTAGCGTCCGTGGCCGCGCCCCATGGTACCTGAGCCTGCTCTGCACCCTGCTCCTGCTTCCCTGGAGGTTTCTTTTGTTAGTTGCTGTGTCAGGTTCCATGTTGTATTTCCTTTACTATTAGTTATTTCATATTATGTAATGATTATGGTTAGCCATTTTCTCTTGTATCAAGGACAACTGTTAGGCTGTTATATGTACTATCATTTTGTATCGATGCATGTTCACCCTCCCGGAGGTCTATATTACTTGTATCTGTACTAGAAATTTCAAATGGAGTTTTTCACATTATGCTTGCATGTTTCTTTACTTTTTTTGTGTGTTTTAAAGCTTCCGCAATAAATCAATTTTTTTACATAAAAGTAACTATTTTAAGACTATTTGTAGTACTTCTGCTTCCGCCTTAGCAGGCATGGATTTCTTTTCGCCCCTGCCTATGGCATCAAGATCCGCCCCGAAGCGCACTCTGACTCTTGTCGAGACGGGTCGTGACAGGAACGTACAGACCTTCTTCAACTATTTGGAAGATCCTTGGGTCAGCGACTTCCATGTGGAACTTTACTCTTTCATTCCACATGGGGAAGTTCTCTTTGGTGCAAACTGGCAGCTTCATAGAGGAATCCTTGTTCTTGTCCATTCCAGACATGTTGACTTAGAACAACTAGATGGAGGAGTTTGTTCAAGGTGTTAACCTTTTTTCGAACAACCTACCTCTAATACCAATTGAAAGTATCTAGTTGCTACCTAAATCACCTAGAGGGGGGAGTGAATAGGTGAGTTCTATGTCTTCTATGTGGAATTAAAATATTTATTAAATCAAGCACACAGAAAACAAAGATCATACAGACACAAGGATTTATAGTGGTTCCCCAGAATGGGTACGTCCATTTTCCACCTCACCTATCTAGCACTCCCGGCTAGACTAGGATACTTCACTAATCTCAGGTTATCAATAAACTTACAACTTGGAGTCAAAACTCCTACAAGCTCGGAGAATAATCTCTCCTACAATCTCAGAGTACAAACCACTCCTACAACTCGATCCTCTAAGCTAGGATCTACAAAAACTCGGAAGATGAACTTCCTACAATAGTATGTAAAAGATGTTACAATCACTTTGGATTAAGGAATACAATCTTTTAGAATCTCCTATAGATTCTATTTCTTCAGATCTGAACTGATAGGTCTTCATCTTCCTTGTGAAATGAATTTATGAACTTGAGACGGGAAGAGAAGAACTTTGATTCTTGAAAGCTTTTGATCTGAATACTTAATCACCCAACAAGTTCTAGAGGAGTATCGAATCAGTCCAAGCACAGAGATCTTGTTGAATGAGAACTTGCAAAGGAATCGTGCACAAAACTGGTCGGCGGCAGTAGATTGTCGTTTGCGAGAATGAAAGTACGGGCCGACGGAATTCTTAGTTTTCATTCTGATTTTCACGATTAGGGTTAGAGAGAAACATCTCTTATATATTTATAGACTTTCCTTCAACGGCTATAAGCCTCACTTAAGGAGAAATGAACACGTGGAAGAAAGCCCTAAACAGACAGACGGACGGAAATCACGCTGTCATCATTCGTCGAAGGAAACTGTTGACTCGACGAATTCGTCTATAGAAATTATTTCTTCGACGAACCTACTTAGACTGCACTTGAAGAGAAGTTGTCGAACTGATTTATTTCGTCGAAAGGAAAGATCCTTCTTCGACGAATTCGTCGAACGAATGATCTTCCTCGACGAATTCGTCGGATAATGTAAAGGACCATTTAGACGAATTTACTTAGATGCAATTCTTCCAATCCTGAATTCAGCAATCTTGACTTCTACCTCTTCCATGGTGTTTGAAAATGAAGTACACCTCAAACGAGATATTTCACATGAGTCAACACCTTGGTCTACACAATGAGGAATTACATTGCATAGGCCTGTATTTGTGACTCACTGAAACCTGACATTGGTTTGTACTTAGCAATTAAGATCCTGCAAACACACAACTAAGAGACTATATCAAATACAATATCAATTCATCTTAGTTTAAGGGACACTTCTTCAAATCAAGGTTGTTGTGGCTACAATACCCAACAAATATTTTATCATTTTTTATCTTTAATGATCGTCTAAAACAAAAGTATTTGAAAACCCAATAATAATAAAACCATTTTTAAATAAACTAAAACATGCTTAATAAGCCTTCTAGTGATCTCTAAAAAGTCTGAAATTTCTACACAAAGAAGACTTCTATATAATAACTCAAAATCAAAGAAAAGTTTTTTTTTAAATGCATGAAATCATCTACTGCCTCGGCGTTAAGAGATAATGTCAGGCGTTAGCCTTAACGCTCGCGTTGAATGTTAACGCCGAGTGTTAGCCATATGTGCAAAATTTCCAATACATTAATGCTGAATAATATCTGATATCTACATCTCTTAATACAGTCTTCATGTTACATTATTTGAATTAACATTCTTCAAAATAATTTCCAACCTTTTTATGAAAAAGTATTCAACGATTTGTGCCTTTTAATCATCTTTAAATTGTCTGAAATGTCTACATTAAGAAGGCTTATTTATAACACTCTAAGCCAAATAAATTTTTTTTCAAAACCTAAGAAAACAGTGTTCTGTTTAGGCGTTAAGAAGTTAACGCCAGGCATTAGCTTCTTTTGGCGAAATTGAAAAATCCCTTTTTAAACTATTTCTGGTATTTTTATGCATTTTCTCAGTTTATTTTCTCTGCTTTAAAATTATTTTGTTCTTAATTTGTTAATTTTATTCCAAAATACAAAAATTAAATAATTCAAAATGCTTAAGAATATGCTTTTGTCCATTTGTTTTTGTCTTAAATATTTACAAAAATATAATTTGACTATAAGACTTCACAAGAGCAAACATCTTAGTCATTTTGTTTCAAATGGTCAAAATTGATTTAGGCATACACTTAAATATTTTCTTCAATGTCTAATTTTCATTTCAAAATTCCTAAACATTGTTTTATCTTGTCATGCCTTGACCTTTATCTGATTATGTGCAATGAAATAGTCTATAGAAAATTGTGTATGATTGTCTAGCATGCCTCTAAGTATGAGTAATATTTTTTGTTAATCAATGATTCATACACTCATTTTTTTGGTAATCTACATGTGCTCATAATCTTAGTCTTGCATGATTATGTAGTGTAATAGTTTTAACACTTTAATTTGTATGTCTGAATTACCTACACCTTCATTCAAACAATAAATTTCTTGCACACATAGAAGTGTTATTTCAATATAATTTGTGTTTGCAACAACAAGTGAATTCGGAGAACTTGGCCCAAATTACAAAAAATATGAAATAATATGCCAAAGATAACTCCGCCAAGCACTACTCACCCTCCTGATAAGTCTTAATGAGCATTGTGAGGTTGATCACCTTGGAAAGAATTGTAAAGTGTCTTGTGCAAACACATCTCTTTATCACTTCTATTTGAATACCGGATCACTAAAATTAAAAATTTTATAAACAAATGCTTATGTGATCGCCCTAGAAATACTTCGCTCCCTGATAAGTCTTAATGAGCATTGTGTGGGTGAACACCTTGGTAGTTGTACCCTTTTATGTGCTTTGAAATTTTATTCTAGAATTAATGTGTGAAAGTAATTATAAGATTACATTCTTAATATTGTTGTTACTATTTCATTACATATGTCATGTGTTTTGATAATTTCACTTATATACTTTTATCAAAACACCTTATGCATACATCATTGTTTTTCATAAATCTTCTACTCATGAGAATTGGATCCTAATGCAACATTACATAATTCTCTAAAAAACTCAAGTAAAAGCACTAGATTGCAATGCATGATTTCTGCAATATTTTCTTTACTTGAAATACGAATTGGTTACATTGTAGCTATTATCTTTTTGAATATATTAAATCATGCTTGCCTATTTGTTATGAGAATTTACAAAGTTAATGCTCAAATGTGAAAAGTCTAGTGACAAACCAAAACAAGAATATTCTTTTCAAAAATATCAATCTTAACAACTTTATTTTATCTTTTCTGCATTCCTATTTGACTATGTTGTGTTTACCATGCTTTATCATGCTTACTTCTAAGGTTTTTTTCTTCACTTGCGCTTGTCAAACTATATTGCATTTCTTTCAACAAGTTTTTTTTTGAAAATTAATTTGAAAAGCAAGTCGTAGAATTCCTTTGGTAAAAACATGGAATGTTGTTCTTTCGCGCTTATCATATCTTTTTCCGATGTACTACTCTCTCCTTTAGCTCGATCATGACTTACTTAATGTTTAAACAAAACTCATAATCCTCTCTTAGTTATGTCCCAACTTTTGTCTTCTCTATTCTATTTTTGTTTCACTCCACCCACTTTTGCTAATAACAAAAGAGGGAGAATAAAATAATAAATCATAATGATTAAAGGAGTAAGATTCACTAGATTAAGGGGGGAATTAATCTAGTCTATGGGGGAGCATACACTAAGGGGGAGCACTTAAGTAGGGGGGGGGGGCAAAATTTAACGAAATTTAATTCTTATCTCTATGATTGCTTAGTATCATATATCCTTCTAAAACACATATCTTATATATAAATCTGATTTATCTCTATTAGATTTATTTTTATCAAAATGAGGAGATTGTTGGAACACGTTTTCCGCATCCTTTTGATTTGAGAATAACAAATCCTACTTGTATTTGATCTTGTCTGTCATTGTGTTTTTAGCATGTAGGTTTGAACAAATATGCACTAGGATATTGTTGTTGGTCTGGATTTGCTCACAAGCTGAAAAGAAAGGAAGTGAGTTAACGCCCGACGTTAGGTCTTAATGCTGGCGTTGACTTTTGTTCCCACCAAGATGAAAATGACATGGAGGGAAGTTATCGTGATTGCAGGTGCATTTTGGGAATGATTTGACTTAACGGCCGACGTTAGCTTCAACGCCAGCGTTAAGGTTGCCTAAAATGAAAGTTTCCAAAGATGCAGAATCTCCTTCCTATTTTGAAGATCGGAGCCGTCAAGTTATTTCTATACAGAGTCAACGCCTGGTGTTAGCCTTTACGCCGACGTTAGCTTCCTGTCCTATAAAAATGTGGATTTCGTTCTCTTCAACCAGCCATGCCATGGAGCCCTATTCCAGCACTATGAATCATTTGTGAGGGCCGTATTTCCAGACCACAAAGGATCTCCCATTCAATTTCAAAAGGAGGAATCAAAGGAGGCTTAGATCAACACGCTAACTCAACGCGAAGAATGCACGCTTGGACTTCAATGATATTCGGCGATTCTTCGTCGTCTCCTTCAGATTACCTCATAAG
The DNA here is from genome assembly GCA_033032865.1 of Dactylorhiza incarnata. NCBI lineage: Eukaryota > Viridiplantae > Streptophyta > Magnoliopsida > Asparagales > Orchidaceae > Dactylorhiza > Dactylorhiza incarnata. The sequence goes on from JAWHQI010000067.1 coordinate 4,803,696, forward strand.
GAGTTTTTATATTTGTATTTAATATTTAAATTTATAATCGGTTCATGAATTTGCCTCGTGCTGGCAACTAGGTTGAAAGTGAGGTTAGATCTTAAATTAACTCGAGAGGGGGGGGGGGGGGGGTGAATAGAGTTTTAAAACCTTTTATTAGTTTTATAGCAGAATTAAAATACTGGTATATGTATATATGTGTACTAAGTGATTTATAAAAACAAATAATAAAACACAGCACAGCACAGAAAAGTAAACACAATCACAGAGGACACAAGGATCTATAGTGGTTCCCCAATCAACCTGGGTACATCCACTCTTCTACCACCCTTGGTAGGAATCCACTACAGGTTTTTGCTCAGGTGCCCTGCCACCAAAGGAGTTTTGATCAGGTGCCCTAAACACCACAGAGCTTTTGATCAGGTGCTCAAAACCAAACACAGTTTTTTGATCAGGTGCCCTGCCACCAAAGGGTTAACTTTTGAAGGGAGTTATAACCCTGTACAAGATGGGTAAAAAGAGGTTATGAAGTTCTCCTCTGTCAATATTCTGAGAGAAGACTAGTGGAATTTGATGTAGTAAAGCTCCCCCTGTCTGATTGAAATGGTTGATAGTTTGTGGTGAAGCTTTCTCTTGAATGAACAATATCTTCTTTGAAGCTGATGAATCTGAGAGACTATGTTTCTCATATTTGTTGTTGCTCTTGAAGATTTGAACTTGCAGTAGAGATCTGAGAGAAGGTGTTGATGTTCTCAGAAAAAGAATAAGGGTGCTGCTTGAGGAAGAAGATGACTGAATGTGTTTCTTTGTCTATTCTTCTTTTTTACTGAAACTTCTTCCTCTTCTACAAAAATGAATATCTTGTCTGTAAAGATGTTTGTGTCTAATAACTTCCTTCTTTGATATTATAATATGATTTGAATTTCAAATCATCTGCTTTAAGGAATAGAATAATCTGACTTAAATCCTTCTTGGAACTGCAATAGTAACCAAAACGATTTTGGCAGTGTCCTTTATTTCTTTTGCCGTGAAAGTTGCCTTTTTCATTAAATGTCAACGGCTATTCTCTTGGAATAAGAGAATAAAAGGAATATAATAAAGAAAGATAAAATCCTTGACTTATCTGACTGAATACGTCCAAAGATATTGAATAGATCAGTTACTGTCGTCGATTTGAGTTCAGAGAATTTTATTATAACTGATCTTTCTGAAATAAATAATCTGAGGACAAAATTCGTCGATCTGAGAATAGAGATCGTCGATCTGAAAGATAGATTTCATAATCTGGATGGAAGAATTGATTTTAGTCGATCTGAAACACTTTCGTCGAACGCAGAATAGAGTTCGTCGAACGCTGAGACTGGCAAGTTCGTCGACCGCTGAGACGGGTTCGTCGACCGCCGAGATGGGTTCGTCGAACGCTGAGACTTGGTCAACCGCTGAGACTGAGGTTCATCAACCGCTAAGACGAGCTTTCGTCGACCGCTGAGAGCATTTCGTCGACCGCAGAGAGGAGTTCGTCGAACGCAGAATGAGTTCGTCGAACACAGAACCTTGGCAAGTTCGTCGAACACAGAATGAGTTCGTCGAACGCAGAACCTTGGCAAGTTCATCGAACAAAGGAGCATGTCGTTCGTCGAACGCAGGATTGAGTTCGACGAACGCAGTATGGAGTTCGTCGAATGCAGAAAACTTATCTTTTCCTTAGTTTTATCATCCTAAAACAATGACCCTTAAGACTATACATTGGGGTCAACTTAGTCCTAATCAACAGATAGTGATCCTAGCCCAAATCAGTTTTAGGGTTGTTCCAACAATCTCCCCCTATTTGGGTTAGGACACTATTTGACAAAAATTGAATAATAAAATAAATAACAAAACAACAGAGCATATATTTGATAGATTTTGAATATTTCAGCAGATATAAAATATGATACTCTGAGTTTTGAAATTACATTGAAAACAAATAAATAAATCAGAACCTTTTGCTTTCTCTGAATTCTGACATTGCCTTCAGCTTTCTGAATTTGATTATCTGAACTGAATCTGCTATATCAAAATTTGATATCTGAGTTGTATCTGCTATATCAAATATCATAACTGAATCAGTATCAGTCATCACTGAATCATCATTCACTGTAACAGAATCTGGAGCTGTAACTGAAGCTTCTTGTATATCTGTCTCTGCATTTAACTGAAGTAAAAAACTGCATCTGAAACTGCATCATATGGAACTTCTTCATAAAGCATCTCCCCCTATCAAAAGTAGCTTCTTCATGAAACATCTCCCGTTGTTTCATAAAACATCTCCCCCTATCAAAAGGAGCTTCTTCATGAAACATCTCCCCATGCCTAGTTTCAGGATGACCTGAAGCTAGGCCCCTAGAAGAAGGGACATTTGAAGAGGAGAAAGGGAAGGATGCAATCTTATTTCCAGAAATTGATCCTGATAATGTTGTTGCAATCTCTGTCTTAAAGGTGTGTACCCATTCCTTTATTTCTGCTACTGGGAGTTTGATTCTGGTTGTCATGAGCTTCTTGAGTTGTTGTTCTTCAAATAGATGAAGAATTTCTTGAATGAGATTGTGATCTTGTACTTGCAAAATGTCTCTGGTAGAGGTGGTGTTCCTCTCCAGATCAGCATCAGTTTCAGATTTTGATTCATCTGAATTGTTTGATGAGGCATTGATAGCCATCATGCAGAAGTTTCTTTCTTCTTCATCATATTCTGACTCACTGCATGAATCATAGATAGTTATCAAGCATTGGTCCTTGTCCTTTGATTCTTCTTCATCTTCAGAAGAGCTGGATGATGACTCTGATTCTTCTGCAGAACCTTCAACCATGTTGTTGAGTGAAATCCAGATTTCTCTTGCTGAAATGCATTCCACAACTTTTTGAAAAATGTCATCAGACATTGTCTGTGCCAAAATATTCATTGCTTTGGCATCTGCACTTCTCTGTTTCTTTTGAGCATCTGTCCACTCAGGAGGTGGAACAACATTGTTGTTTGTTGCTGCTTCAGTACTTGTTGATGTTGTAGGAGTAGGAGGTTCTGTCAAAATAACATTAAAAATTTCCTCATCAATAGAGTTCATATATAACCTGATCCTTGCCTTCCATAGTGCAAACTTATTTATATTACACATAGGAGGTCTTGTGCTTGAGTACTCTTTGTTTTGTGCCATGAGTTTTTAAACAAAAATAAAATAAAAACTCTAGAAAAACTTAAGATCTAATTGATCTTTTGATTCAGGTGTTAGCCTGTAAAGAATCAACCAACCTCTGATACCAATTGAAAGTGAGGTTAGATCTTAAATTAACTCTAGAGAGGGGTTGAATAGAGTTTTAAAACTTTTTATTAGTTTTATAGCAGAATTAAAATACTGGTATATGTATATATGTGTACTGAGTGATTTATAAAAGCAAATAATAAAACACAGCACAGCAGAGCACAGAAAAGTAAACACAATCACAGAGGACAGAAGGATCTATAGTGGTTCCCCAATCAACCTGGGTACATCCACTCTTCTACCACCCTTGGTAGGAATCCACTACAGGTTTTTGCTCAGGTGCCCTGCCACCAAAAGAGTTTTGATCATGTGTCATAAACACCACAGAGCTTTTGATCAGGTGCTCAAAACCAAACACAGGTTTTTGATCAGGTGCCCTACCACCAAAGGGTTAACTTTTGAAGGGAGTTATAACCTTGTACAAGATGGGAAAAAGGAGGTTATGAAGTTCTTCTCTGTCAATATTCTGAGAGAAGACTAGTGGAATTTGATGTAGTAAAGCTCCTCCTGTCTGATTGAAATGGTTCACAGTTTGTGGTGAAGCTTTCTCTTGAATGAACAATATCTTCTTTGAAGCTGATGAATCTGAGAGACTATGTTTCTCAGATTTGTTGTTGCTCTTGAAGATTTGAACATGCAGCAGAGATCTGAGAGAAGGTGTTGATGTTCTCAGAAAAAGAATAAGGGTGCTGCTTGAGGAAGAAGATGACTGAATGTGTTTCTTTGTCTATTCTTCTTTTTTACTGAAACTTCTTCCTCTTCTAGAAAAATGAATATCTTGTTTGTAAAGATGTCTATGTCTGATAACTTCCTTCTTTGATATTATAATATGATTTGAATTTCAAATCATCTGCTTTAAGGAATAGAATAATCTGACTTAAATCCTTCTTGGAACTGCAATAGTAACCAAAATGATTTTGGCAGTGTCCTTTATTTCTTTTGCCATGAAAGATGCTTTTTTCATTAAATGTCAACGACTATTCTCTTGGAATAAGAGAATAAAAGGAATATAATAAAGAAAGATCAAATCCTTGACTTATCTGACTGAATACGTCCAAAGATATTGAATAGATCTGTTACTGTCGTCGATCTGAGTTCAGAGAACTTTAATATAACTGATCTTTCTGAAATAAATAATCTGAGGACAAAATTCGTCGATCTGAGAATAGAGATCGTCGATCTGAAAGATAGATTCCATAATCTGGTTGGAAGAATTGATTTTAGTCGATCTGAAACACTTTCGTCGAACGCAGAATAGAGTTCGTCGAACGCTGAGACTGGCAAGTTCATCAACCGGTGAGACGGGTTCGTCGACCGCTGAGATGGGTTCGTCGACCGCTGAGACTTGGTCAACCGCTGAGACTGAGGTTCATCAACCGCTGAGACAAACTTTCATCGACCGCTGAGAGCATTTTGTCGACCGCAGAGAGGAGTTCGTCGAACGCAGAATGAGTTCGTCGAACGCAGAACCTTGGCAATTTCGTCGAACACAGAATGAGTTCGTCGAACGCAGAACCTTGGCAAGTTCGTCGAACAAAGGAGCATGTCGTTCGTCGAACGCGTGATTGAGTTCGTCAAACGCAGTATGGAGTTCGTCGAACGCAGAAAACTTATGTTTTCCTTAGTTTTATCAGCCTAAAACTATGACCCTTAAGATTATACATTGGGGTCAACTTAGTCCTAATGAACAGATAGTGATCCTAGCCCAAATCAGTAATAGGGTTGTTCCAACATAAGTCTAGGTAGGACTTAGAGAGTAATTCACCTCGTGTTGGCGACTAGGTCTAGGGATTAGATCTAAGGGGTGCTCGAGGCCTTTCTGGGGATAGAAAGGCTAGAGCGGCTTGAGGCCGTATCTGGGGAGAGATCGGCTAAAGCCAATCGGTTCTTGGTGAGAAGAGTCGGTATAGAAAATGAAGAGTCTTTCATATTTTGCCTTGATTTCTAGCGTCATTGAAATCGAATTTTGTAATCATATTTTATAAATGATAATCATGTCCCTTTCAATTCAATAAAGTCTTTTCTTATTTAATTGATTTAGCACTCTTAACTTTTAATTCACTCTTATTCAAATAAAATATCAAAAGTTTTCTAAAACCCTTATTCACCCCCCCCCCCCCTCTAAGGGCGCCTCAAGATCCAATATCTTGAAGTTCTCATACTGGGATATGAGAAGGGAATTTTTGTCCTTTCTTTCATCAGAGCTGCCCTCAACTAATCTGGAGAGTGATTCCCAGATTTCTTTGGCAAAGTTGCAATCAACAACTTTTTGAAATATGTCATCTGACATAGTTGACACAAGGATATTCATGGCTTTGGCATCACATGCCTTCACCTTCTTCTCAGCATCAGTGCACTCTGCTCTGGGGACTGTAGTTTGTGTTACTATCTCACTAACATCTTTTCTCACTGGGGCGGGGGACCTGTAATAATGACAATTAAAAATGTCTTCATCAATAGAGTTCATATATAGCTTTATTCAGGCCTTTCAGAGTGTAAACTTATTTAGGTTACACACTGGTGGTCTAGTTGATGCATAATCCTTAGAACTCATTTTCTTTAGAAGATAGTTTGAATTAATTTTTTTAAAGAAAATAAGAGTGAGGAGATCTTTTGATCAAGGTGTTAACCTTTTAATGATCAACCTTGCTCTGATACCAATTGAAAGTGCATAGTGTGGCTCTGAGTATTCTCTAGAGGAGGGGGGTGAATAGAGATTTAAATATTTTCTATCCTAATAATGCACACACAATAAAAACTACTTAGTATTATGCACTCAGCAAACCAAACACAGAATAAATTAAGCACAGATTGCTGAAAAGAAATAAACACATAAATCAGAAAAAAGAGACGGCATATAAAATCAACACACAGAAGACACAAGATTTTTATAGTGGTTCCCCGAAAATATGGGTACTCCACTCTTCTACCTCCCTAGTAGGAGGATTGCACAACCTGTTCCTGAGTCTTTTGATAAGGATACTCTTAGAACCACTGAGTCTTTTGATAAGAAGACTCTTAGAACCACTGAGTCTTTTGATAAGGAGACTCTTAGAACCACTAAATCCTTTGGAAGAGGGATTAATAAAACTCTTTTATAGTTTGAAGAATAAGGAGAAGAAAGGAGAAAGATGAAGAAAAGAATTTTGTTCTCAGAATTCTTTAGAAGCTATTTTCACTGGATCTGTTGATGATGAACCCTTGCTTATGTTTGTGATGATTTGCAAGGGTTATTTTTCATATCCTTTTCTCTGAGAGCTTCTTGTAATCTGGTTGCTGTAAAATGAAGAAGAGGGAGCAGCATCTGTTTTTCTTTCTCTGCAGAGCAATATTCAGTCTGTCTCTTAGGGTTGAAGGAGGAAGAAGAAGCCATAATCGACTGCCTGAAAATTATGTATTGAATGCTCTATATTTCTCTTCTCTTCTCAGCCTACTATTACCCATGATTGGATTTGAATATGTTTCTTCTTCTGGACTGTCCTGAGAAGGAATTTCTATTGGACCTTGATTTCTCTTTCTTCTTTTGTTCCCGACCCGCCTATCACATTTGATTGCATTCCAAGAATTCTTTTGCTCTTCTGGAATATTCCATTCCTTTCTTGGCAATAAACGAGCCGCTGGGGAACTGTCTTCAGTACAGTGGACCCTCTGAAAAGTTATTAGAAAGACAGGGGAGAAAGTTTCTATTTTAGACTGTATTCGACGCTGCGTCGACTTCATCATTCTTCATGTCAACGCACCTCTGAGTTCTTATAAGAGTAACTTCGAATTCCTTCTTAGCTCTGGCTGAACTCAGATGTCGACGTTGCACCGATTCCTTATCGACGTAACCGTCGAGTTGAAGACTTGGACTTGATCTTCATCTTCTGCGTCAAATTGAAGTCGAAGTTGCGTCGACTTCAGATGGCTTCGACAGACACTTCCTTCTGCGTTGAGTTGAAGTCGAAGTTGCGTCGACTTCTAAGATAACTTCTACAAGCTCTTCCTTCTATGTCGATTTCCTTTCGATGTTGCGTTGACTTGATATACTTCGACAGACAGTTTGAGTTGCTTCGACTTTCAGTCAGAGTTACATCGACATCTAGTCGAAGTTGCGTCGACTTCTATTCGACGCAAATATCAATTCAACTGAATTTGTGTGTGTCTTGACTTGGTCTTGACACTCTAAGGTGAGTGTGACATCCTAAGACATCTAATGACCAATTTACCCTCACTATACAATGTGGGTAATTATAACCTAACTAATGAAATCACTTTAACTAATTTGTTAGATAAATTACAAGGGGTTTCCCAACATTATTTTACAAACCAACCAAAGTTTTAGTTGATAAAATAATAGCAATTTTCTTGAAATAAAAGTATTCAACGCGCCCGGAAAAATATGACCTTGATATTTTAATATCCTATATTATAATTGATAAGGTACGCTTGTCTTTATTGATATAGGATTGAAGAACATCTTCTTCTTGATTTTTATAAATCTCTAAATTTTCCTATCAAGTTTTTGGTGCCGCGTCTGGAGATTGGTGTTGATATTTCGGAAAAAGGATAGTTATTAATTTTATTGTTTTCTTATCTGTTTATTTACGTTTTCCAAAAAAAGAATCTTTAAGGTTCAACAATATTCTTGGAAGGGGAGGTTGGGATGTCACCTCAGTATATCTCCTAGTACCGGTGCGAACCTCTCACAGGGTAGACCTCGGGAAAGTCCATGACTAACTTAAATTGTCTAAAAAGAAGAGAAAAAATCTATCAAAAAAGAATAATTTTAGCATTCCTTTCTTTTTCTTTTATTTTCTTTTCTTCTTCCTCTTTTTTGGTCTATGACCCGAGGAAATTCTTCGAATAATCCTGATATTCATTTTGATCCAAAAATCGAGCGGACTTTACGACGACGCCTCTGATTTCATGATCAGGATTTACCAATAATTCTGAATGAGACCCAGCAACGGACCATGTCATATTATGTACGACCTAATTTGGAGGGTACACAATCTATTATTGTTCGACCCGCAATAGCACACAACAATTTTGAGATCAAATCTAGCATCATTCAGATAGTACAACAATCGGTACTGTTTGATGGGTTGTCAGATGAAGATCCTAATTTGCACCTCTTAAATTTCTTGGAAATATGTGAAGCATTTAAGAACAATGATGTTACTGATGACACCATTCAGTTGCGTTTGTTTCCTTTTTTTGCGGACAATGACCAAACAGTGGTTGAGGTCTCTTCCTAAAGATGATTACATGGGCCGAAATGACGGAGAAATTTTTATCTAAATATTTTCCTCCGGCCAAGACCGTTAAATTGCACACCGATGTCTTCTCTTTTACGCAAATCGATTATAACACTCTCTATCACACATTGGAGCGCTTTAAGAAACTTTTGCGTAGATTTCCCCACCATGCGCTTCCTTCTTGTTTACAAGTGCAAACATTCTATAATGGTTTGAATTTCCAAACAAGACAAATGATTGATACTGTCGTCGGGGTACTCTAAACAATAAGACCCCGGAAATCGCTCAAGAGCTTCTTGAGGAAATGACCATGAATGCCTACCAATGGAATCCACCCCGGCCGCGCCCTAACAAGCCGGCCAGAGTTTTTGAAGTAGATGCTACCTCTAATCTATCTTTGCAAGTAGAATGGTTAAGCAAGTGGCGGAGATGCCTGCTTCTTCCGCTACTTCGTCTTGGGCTAATAATAATAATATGATCAAAGAACATGTCGACTACATGGGAAATCCGCCTCGGCCTTTCTTTAACCCGAATAACATTTTGTATAATAACACCTACAATTCGGGTTATAGGAACCATCCGAATTTCTCATGGAGCAACCAAAGTAATGCCCAGCGTCCCCCAAATATAAATCCACCTAGATTTCCTTTGCAACCTCTGAAGCCCTCTTCAATTGAAGAGACCTTCTCTAAATATGTTGTTTCAAATGTGTCCAACATCCAGAATCTCTCTGGATAAATTAAAAAATCTAGAAAATCAAATTGGACAGATCGCCAAGTTGTTCTCTGAACGACAGCAAGGAGCTTTGTCGGGCAACACGGAGCCGAATTTGGTCGAGCCCGAGGTAAGGAGCTAACTTCACCTCAACATGTTATTTCTTCTACTTTAGCTTCGCGCAATATTCAAACTTCTTCTATTCCTTATCCTTTAAAAATTCAAAACGAGGAGCAATATAAAAAAATTTATAAATATTTTAAAACAAATCCAAATAAATGTGTCATTTTGCGAGGCAATCTCTCAAATGCCTAAATACGCAAAATATCCCAAGGAATTACTCTCAAAATAAAAACTTGAAGATATTTCGCATGTTTCTCTTAACACGGAATGCTCGGCGGTTTTGTTAAATAAATTGCCACAAAAATTGAATGATCCGGGACGGTTCTCTATCTCGTGCTTGTTCGACAATTTGTTAATAAAACACGCCTTGGCCGATTTGGGCGCTAACATAAATTTAATGACATATTCTTTATTTGAAAAGTTTGGTTTATGCACTCCAAGCCCAACGAAAATGATCATCCAACTAGCGGATCGGTCGATTAAATACCCAATAGGAGTTGTAGAGGATGTGCTAGTCAAGGTTGATAAATTTATCTTCCTGGTAGATTTTGTCATCCATGACATTGAAGAGGATGTTAAGGTACCCTCATACTCGGCCGCCCCTTCCTCACCACCTCTCGCGCGATAATTGATGTTAAGTAACAGAAAGCTTCTCCTTCGGGTTGGGGATGATGAAATTACAGAGATTAGACTGTTTCTTCTGCCTGATGTTGATCGACAACCTTAGCCTGATGAAGATCGGCTTCTTGAGATTGAAGAAGAATGCTTCTGAATCAGATCTTGAATGCGCGGTTCTTCTTCAATTCTTTCTTAGCCTGATGTGGATTGGATTCTTAGCAGTCGATGAGGATGGCTGCTTCTTGTTCACTTCTTCTTCTTCTCCGCAAAGATGTACTGTTCGATTGATGAACGGCGGGATTCTCCTTTTTCTTTTTCGTTATGCAGCTCTCTTGATTTCTAGGGCATCATTGCCTCTTTTTATAGGGAAGCCACATAACGGTCACATACAGCCTCCCTTTCTGTCAGATGCCCATCCTTCAAGGCGTGTGCTGATTGGACAGCCAGGCGGCGGTATTAATTGTTGACAGCACCTTCGCAACTTTTGAATTTGTCGTCGGTAATATTTCCATTGTTACGTCGACATGGAATATATCTCGACGACATGCTTTTGTCGGCGCCTTGTGCTTTGGTAAGCCTTCAACTCTTCTAGCTTCTGCTTCTGATGCCCGTCTTTCGACGATACGAGGCATACATGCCTTCCTGCATATACGACGATATGTTGTTCTTGACCGTGTCGCTGAGACCTTCCTTCTTCCTTCTGTCGTCGTAATCGCAGGGACTCTCTGTCGACGATACTTCATTCTTCTCGACGACATGTTGTACTTTGACAGTTGCTCTGCCTTTGCCTTGCTCATCATTACAATGACAAGCATACTTTGTCGACGGCATCACCTGTGCTTCTTGACGACATATACTTATAATTTCCTGAGATTGTAAACTAGAAATGTGATTAAATACATAGTGAAGTATTCTTGATAAGATGACTTCTTCAAATCAGGAATCATGTGGGCACAATTCCCAACAATCTCCCCCTATTTAAAAAAGTCAGAACCTCAATACAAGACTACTTCACTTGATAATTAACAAGAAAATATGAGAATATAACTTGGCTTAGCTCCCCCTTGATGTGGTCACAATTCCCAACAATCTCCCCTAGGCTTAGCCCCCCCTTGATTAGATGTCTCTTCTCTTCTTTGCTCCCCCTGTCTTTAGGGTATGTTTGAGTACCCATGCTTAGCTCCCACTTGATTTGATGTCTCTTCTTTGAGCACCATTTCTCCCCCTTTCTGACTTCTTACCTTTATTCAACGCCTTCAAGTATTCTTGACCTGTTTGCTCCATGAGACGCTTTACCTATTTCCCTGCATTCTGCATAGTTTGCATCTAGCACGGGTAATTATATGATTGTATGACATCTTGGCTGGGCAAGCACCTAGAGTGCAAGGCCCTTATCGATAAGCACAGTCATAGCAGATTGCACAATAAGAAATGTGACAAAATATTCCCAGGCATATGCCTTATAATCATTCATATATAAGAATATTTATATAGATTGTGCTTGAGTTTGATTATCCAAGCACAGGCCGATGTTATTTCTACGAACTGGTTAGTAAGTAGATGTCTGCTTCGTGCTGACTGCATCTAGCTCCGTCCGCTCCCCTATCCAAGGAGTAGTACAATCTCTCCCTTGACGATGTCTTTTCATTACAGTTCCCTGCATAATTTGTATTTGAGTATCTAGCATAACTTGCACATCTCCTATGTGTTAGCTAAGCACACATCATTGATTATCAGCAGACAGATAGTAGGGATTGTAGTTGTATGAATATGAAGCACATGAAGTATGCCAAAATGTCAGGCACATATAAGTGTTCTTATAGTAGAATTGTTCGTGTATAAGACTAGCTATTTAGATAAAAAAAATTTAGTTGTTGCCAAGCAGGACGTCTTTGCTGGAGCTGGCTTTCTTTGCTTCCTTCTTCTTATGCCTTGTGTAGAAGTGAATTGGCCTTGGTATTCTTTTTGGTGGCGGAGGAGGTCCATCAGGAAATGCCATCTTGTGAAGCTTCCTTGCTTCCAGCTCCTTCTGATGACGATTCCACTCGACCTAGGAGTAAGCTCTTCCAGGACTGATTTGAGGATGTCCGAACGCCACCCACGATTCAGTGATGATTTCCCTTGAGCGGGGACTCCACTTACCAGCTTCGGGGTCCAGCTCAACCTCATTTAGCCTTTTCCGCCGGTACTCTGTGCTAGAAGCTCTTCGTCTCTTCTTGGTTGACGTGGACTCGTCTGAATCTCCTCCATAAGCGTTAAAGTCAGAGCTAACTGAGGGTTCAGTAAGTGCGTTCAAGCATGGGGTCACGTGTAGCGCTTCTTTTACTTGTGTGCTCACCCATATGGCTTGGTGTGAGCCGGCATGTATATTTCTTTTACCTTCCTCCTCGATCTTTTCCTTAATGTTATTCTCCATTTCTTGGACGTTTTCAGATATGGATTTTTCCAGCCCGACTAACTGTTGCAGGGCTACCTGATTTCTTGCATCTACGAAGTCTCTGACTTCTAACAGTTGGGCGTTCAAGTTTTGCTCTTGGATAGTGATCCTATTCAGGATAAGACTCGTGAAGTGGGCATGTTGGGTGTTATGATCCAGGACATCCTTCTTTATAGATTCTATCTCGGTTTTAATCTCAGTCCTAAACTCACAAATGGTCTTTAGTATGAAGTTTTCCATTTGCTCTTTCTGAGCAGCGAGAAGAGTTGAAATTGAGTGGAAGAGAGAGTCACTTAGAGCTACGGATTTTCCTGGTTCAGGGATGCTGCTTTCCTTCTCCATGGCAGGAATGCGAGCCGACGGGGACAAGGAAGGAGTCGTTAGCCAGGTTTCTTAGAAGGTTGTTCTACTTATAGTAAGAGGAAGATGAAGAGTCGTTCGATATCCGTGCCTATTTGAATTTATCGATGAACTGACGGCTATTGTCAGGTGGTTCTGATTTATCGATTTACTAGGTATTTATTTAATTGCGCCAAATCTTTATACACCATTACCTCGATACGACAGACGTTATGCCGTCGAAATATCTTGCTATGTCATGATTTCCTGTGTTTGTCAGTTTTAAACAAGCTTCGTTCCTTCCTAGGTGGCTTCTTTTAGAGGCTCTGCTAAAAAAGTAGTGATTGAATCTGCTGTTCTTTGTACTTTAGAACAGCAACTTGTCCAAAGCCTCAAATTTGCTTTTGATAGGCTTTCAGACTATCTGCAGGGTAAATTTACAGACCCTTAGGGACCCAAGTGGTCTTGGGTCCAGGGATATTGTTAGCTTTAAAAAACACAGCTTCAGGAATTGTATAAAGAGAGTGATTAGCCTTCGTTACCCTTGGCGTAGTTGGATTATGCCAACAGTCAATTGCAAAATGACCCGTCTTGCCACAGCACCAACAGTTGAATTTATTATATCTTGTCCTGTTACGATAGGCTGGGGTATGATTTTTGTGTGGGCAGTTGGAGGTGTACCTGTAGGAGACAGAATTGTATTGGTTAGAAGTATAATTCTCCCTGTTCATGTTTCTTCTTTTGAATTCGGTCCTTTGTGGTGATTCCTTCTTCCTCATGTGTCCTCTGAGCTCCTGTTTTCCCGTGTCTTTCTTCTTGAGACGTACCTTGGAAGTAGTAGGTAACATCTTTCTCAGATTAACCTTTGTCTCCCATGGTGGGTCTAAACCATTCTTTTGATGGCAGTTGTGCTCTCCTCTTGGAGTAGAGCAGCAGCCGTTGAAGGGCTTAGTGGAGCTTGTTGATGGGTTTTCCTTGAAAGAGAATTTGTTTTCTATATTTTTAACACTTGGTTTTAGGGGGGCCAGCCCGGTCTCTATCCTTCTTTAGAAAAATGATCTCTTTGGTGAGAGAGTAGCATACCTCCCTGCTATCTTCTATGGCTTTCAGAGTTTTTCCAAACTTACTTATTAGATCCAAGTTGGAGCTGGCGTTGAAATCATTCTTGAGTTGGCAGAACTCTGCATTTTGCAGTGTAAGTTTCTCTGACTTTTCCAAGAGATCAAGGTTCCTGGCTTGGAGAATGGAGATTTCATCAGCTTGCTTTTTGCAAAGTTCTCTGCTCCTCAAATCTTCTATAAGTTCCTCATAACTTCCTGAAAAGCTTGTTTCAGAATCTGAATCGGTGTTTGACAAGGGAGCTCTTATTCCACCTTGTTTAGAAATGAATTCATTCTGGACTTCCTCCTCTGATTAAGATAGAGCAGTTAGTCCAAAGTGAGCTTCTTCCCCTGTATTTGACTTACTTGAGTCAAGTTTACTCGAGATCTTGTTCTTGTTCTTGTTCTCCGTGGCAGTGCTTTTCACTCCTGGTGATCTTTCCATGAGGATTCCCAACCACTCCCACATTTCCTTGGCTGTTGAGCAATGAGTAATTTTTTGAAATGTAGGAACATCAACTGCTCCTGCTAGAATATTTTTCGCCTCATTGTCCAAACTAGTTAGGGTGAGATCATTCTCAGTTGTTCCTGATGATTCCTTGGCCATAACATATGGCCCTACTTGAGTAGTCAGGAACATTCTAGGATCTATGGCATCCATAATCTTTTCTACCCTTATTTTCCACAAGCCATAGTTCATCCTAGAGCAGATAGGTAATCTGGATCCCATCACTGTAGCAGGTAGATACCCCTTAAGCAGATCTGTTCAAGTTGTTAAGCTTTTCTTTGAACAACCTCCCTCTGATACCACTTGTTGTTTATGGGGGTGTCTACTTGATTACCTAGAGGGGGGGTGAATAGGTTTTTCGATTTTATATATCCCCTTTAGGTTTTTCTTTATTGTGATTGACGGATCTATAGGGTTAAAGAGCTAATCACAGAAAGCACATAAACGATCTATAGAGGTTCCTCAAGAACGGGTGTCTTGAGTAGTCCTCTGTCCCTCTGCGCCTACCCAGCGATCCGCTAGGCTCGGCAATCTCCGCCAAAAGCTTCAGGACCACAAGCCTTACAACACGGACCCGCAAGTCCAACAGCCTAGGCCCTCAAGACCCTACTTCCCCCGAGCCCGCAAGCTCGACACTCATGCCCTCAAGCCCTACAACCAGGACCCGCAAGCCCCAACAGCCTAGGCCCGCAAGCCCCTACTTCCCCCGAGCCCTCAAGCTCGACAAATCGCACCCGCAAGTGCACTACCCTGGCCCTCAAGCCTCACAGCTCTCCAGCCCTCAAGCTAGACAATATGGCCTGCAAGCCTTACAAGAAATTACAGAGATTAGACTGTTTCTTCTACCTGATGTTGATCGACAACCTTAGCCTAATGAAGATCGGCTTCTTGAGATTGAAGAAGAATACTTCTGAATCAGATCTTGAATGCGCGGTTCTTCTTCAATTCTTTCTTAGCCAGATGTGGATTGGCTTCTTAGCAGTTGATGAGGATGGCTGCTTCTTGTTCACTTCTTCTTCTTCTCCGCAAAGATGTACTGTTCGATTGATGAACGACGGGATTCTCCTTTTTCTTTTTCGTTATGCAGCTCTCTTGATTTCTAGGGCATCATTGCCTCTTTTTATAGGGAAGCCGCATAACGGTCACATACAACCTCCCTTTCTGTCCGATGCCCATCCTTCAAGGCGTGCACTGATTGGACAGCCAGGCGGCGGTATTAATTGCTGACAGCGCCTCCGCAACTTTTGAATTTGCCGTCGGTAATATTTCCATTGTTACGTCGACATGGAATATATCTCGACGACATGCTTTTGTCGGCGCCTTGTGCTTTGGTAAGCCTTCAACTCTTCTAGCTTCTGCTTCTGATGCCCGTCTTTCGACTATACGAGGCATACAAGCCTTCCCGCATATACGACGATATGTTGTTCTTGACCGTGTCGCTGAGACCTTCCTTCTTCCTTCTGTCGTCGTAATCGCAGGGACTCTTTGTCGACGATACTTCATTCTTCTCGACGACATGCTGTACTTTGACAGTTGCTCTGCCTTTGCCTTGCTCATCATTACAATGACAAGCATACTTTGTCGACGGCATCACCTGTGCTTCTTGACGACATATACTTATAATTTCCTGAGATTGTAAACTAGAAATGTGATTAAATACATAGTGAAGTATTCTTGATAAGATGACTTCTTCAAATCAGGAATCATGTGAGCACAATTCCCAACATAACTCGACTGTTACCTTTAGAACATATTAATTTAAATAATTTTAAAATAAAATCTCTTATGAATAACCGCCGAGTCTCGAATTAAAACAGCTTCCGGATCATTTAATATATATTTTTTAAGAAAATAATTCTAATTTGTATGTATCATTGATTACCCAGAAATTGGTGATCCCCTTCGAGCTGACAATTGCAGGTGATTGGCGATCTCAACCTGTCCCAGGCGGTCTCAGCCTGTCCCAGGCAGTCTCAGCCTGTCCTAGGCGATGTCAGCGTGCCCGGTGGTCTCATCCTGCACGGCGATCTCAGCCTGCCTGCCGGTCTTAGCCTGCCCAGCGATCTCAGCCTACCCGGAGGTCTCAGCCTGCCTGGAGGTCTCAGCCTGCCCGGCGGTCTCAGCCTGCCCGACGGTCTCAGACTGTCCGACGATCTTAGCCTGCCAGGCGATCTCAGCAAATCCGGGCAGCCCGTTATTCTTAGACCTGCCCGTTTGGGCAGGCCCTCGCGCCTATAAATAGAGGGGAGGGGGTACTCAGAAAAGGACCTTGGGGAAGTATCTAGCCCCCAGCTTGTGACCTGAGCGGTCTCAAGTTTTCAGACTGCGGTGACCAGGCGGTCTCTCCTCTGCCGAGCGGTCTCCTTTAGGCGGTCTCCTTCAGCTCTCAGCGACCTCAGCGACTTCGGCGATCTCCCGCTTGACCACCAGCTCTTGTCTTCAATCTCTGTATTGTTTTCATTTTCATGTATCTCAATATAACTTCAGTTGTAACTCAGGTTTTATATCAATAGCATTGCCCGCCGCAAGAGAGGCATTCTCCGCAGCGGGTAGATCTGGTCCCGCCGCTTGCTCGCGGCCATCTCTTCTCCCCCTTTCCCACTCCTTCACTCGTGACTCAAAGTAACCGGCTACTCAACAATCACCCCCTCATCCTTCGGCTTGAGGAAGTGTGGACTTGGAACATTTTTGGTGCCAACAGAACTAACACACGACCTTCAGATATTGAGTGGTTGATGAACAATAGTTGCGATGAAGATGCAGGATTTAGGCCAAAATACTGCCAAACTTAAAACAGCCTTAACTTTCGATTCGCTTGTCCGTTTTTGCCCACAATAGCTTTTCGGGACCGGCTCAGAGCCCTCCATCCAATGACAAATAGTTTTACCAGTTCGAGTTCATTTAGTGCCCTCACACTGCTCAAATTCAACTCCATTTAGAAGTTATCGCAGTTTTTCTCTTGCGGCAATTTTTGTTTTCGTGCGGGCGATTAGCCATGGCTGACCGCGAATTCACCCAGCCCCCAATTCAATCTAGCCTGGGTAAAGCAATCTTCTAGCGTCCAGTTCAAGCTCGTTTTGAGGAGTTTCCTCCTTCTCCTACAAGATTTGCACATCTGGTCGCTCCTCTACTGTCTCAAGCTGAGGAGTTCACAACTGCTTTCCATGACTACTTCAGATCAGTTGCCCAGGAAGATCCAGCAGAAGTGCTGAACTTTCAGGAGGACTGTGCTTATTTTTCGGCCCCTGCTGATGCTGCTTATCCTTCAACCCCTCCCGTTATTGTTGAAGTAAAGGAGCCTTTTCCCTTTACAGATAGAGTTCGTTGGGAACCTGCTCCTAATGGGTTTAGAGAACCCCACCTGCCAACCTTCTCAGGGGGAGAAGATTCAGCCTCCCACCTTCAAGACTTTGAGTCAACTGTTGCGTTCAGAGAGATATCAGATGGCATCAGGTGGAAGCTTCTTGTCGTGACCTTTGGCGGTCAAGCTAGAGAATGGTTCTATAAGTTGTCACCTCAATCAATTACCTGTTTCGCGGATCTTCGAAGAGAACTTCTCTTGAGTTTCGCTACCTCAAAGAAGCGAAAAAGAGGTTCAGCAGCTCTCTTTCAGATCAAACAAAGAGATAGTGAGTGTACAACCCTCATTCTCCGAGGTAGGCCCATTCAAAGCCACGTAGGCTGAAGTCAAGGTCAAAGGTTCAGCACAGGAGCCGGCAGTCCAAGACACAAGGCAACTCAGCCAGCAGGAGCAAGAGGCGAGCTGGGCGAGCAAGGGGCGAGTATGGCGAGCAAGGGGCGAGTATGGCGAGCAAGGGGCGAGTATGGCGAGCAAGGGGCGAGTATGGCGAGCAAGGGGCGAGTATGGCGAGCAAGGGGCGAGCAGAGGCGAGCTTGGGCGAGTATCTCGCGAGTATGGGCGAGTATCTCGCGAGTATGGGCGAGTAGCCCTTGTAACTCGCGAGCAGAGGCAGTATACTCGCCTGTACCCCCCCTAGGATTTCTCTATAAATAGACCCCCAGGGGTACTAGAAATGGCACTTTTGGGAAGTGGTCGAGGTCCCCCCCAAGTTGGATACTCGCCAAATCCATGCCCGTCTAGTACCTCGCCCAGCTTTTGGTTGCGGAGGGGAAGTTTCTCCCAAACTTCCGGGTACGTGGTGGGACCTCCCTGCTGGAGCACCTGGGGTGTGCTTAGTCATTTTCTCTCTCCTATTTTAGCTATCAGAGCCGTAGAGTTGGACCGCAGGATCAGTAACCTCGGGCTGCATTGATCCGAATCTTGAGGTCAGGATTTTCCTGGCGTCAACAGTGAGACTCTTGCTTATTTCATTGATCGTTTCCAAAAGGAAGTTCTCGATATCGTTGATGTTGATCAGGACATGTATCAATTGGCCTTAACATGCGGCCTCCGACAAGGATTGTTTAGCTTTGAAGTAAATCGTGATCCACCTAAGTCTTATAAAGACCTTATTGGTAGAGCTAACAGCTTCATCGAAGGGGAGAATGCAAACCCAATTTTCATCTCCTCTCTTTCTCAACTGATATGTTAACAGAAAGAAGAATCTCTTCGTAGTTGTCCACCTATTGGTTATGGCAACTGTTTGTTAGAACGCAATCAAGAATCCAACCACCTAGAGTCACAGTTTAAAAAAATTGTGGTCACATGCATCCATCTGCTCCTCAAAATCTTCAGCAATCAAAATAGCCAAAGTCATATGTTCCTCCTCGCACATACATGCAAAGGGGATCTCAAAAACAGTATACAAATTTAGTTATCTTTATGAAAAAAGTTCTTCAAATTATCCAACAGGAGCCAGATTTTATGAGACCTCCCCTTTACGACCTGATCATAGGAGCTGTCATAAGAGCTTATTTTGTCAATATCACCTGAGTGTTGGCCACGATACAGAAGGGTGTCGAGCACTTCACAAGCTTGTTGAGAAATTGCTAATGGAAGGTAAGCTGCAAAAATACGTTGCTTAAAAGTCTAGATGTGGGTCTTCTCAAGTGATGGCCAATATTCATTCGATGCTAGAACTACTCCCGAGATCTTTCGGTGGTTAGATTTATCTTCTTAAAGTTTTTTCAATTATGCTTGTATTAGCTTGTCTTTTCAGTTGTTTGAATAGATGAGAATTATATGAAGATGATCTGACAATAAACCCACTTTTCAGTGGTTGCCCTAGCTTCTCTCTTTGGAAATAAACCCACTTTTCAGTGATCGCCTTAGCTTCTCTCTTTGGCAATAAACCCAGTTTTCAATGGTTTCCATAGCTTCTATCTTGGACAATTTACCCACTTTTCAGTGGTCGCCCTAGCTTCTCTCTTTGGAAATAAACCCACTTTTCAGTGGTCGCCCTAGCTTCTCTCTTTGGCAATAAACCCACTTTTCAGTGGTCTCCCTAGCTGCTCTCTTTGGCAATAAACCCACTTTTCAGTGATCGCCCTAGCTTCTCTCTTTGGCAATAAACCCACTTTTCAATGGTCGCCCTAGCTTCTCTCTTTGGCAATAAACCCACTTTTCAGTGGTCTCCCTAGCTTCTATCTTTGACAATAAACCCACCTTGTCGTGGTCGCCCTAACCCCATTTCTAGTTTGGCAATGAGCCCACCTTGTTATGATCGCCCTAATTCAATTGTTGTTATAAAACCACTTTCTAGTGGTCAGCCCGGTTAAGTAAAGTTACAATGAGGTTTTTCTCTGCAATAAATATGAATACCTTTCAGTTTCTCATCAAGAAATGAGATGTTGTTTCTTATGCACTTCAAGTACAGATAAAGCGAGTATCAACAAGTTGTCTTTGCTACCTGACATGATGTATACACCTATTTTTATAATCTTCTGCAGAGATAAACAGGTGTTCACGAGTTTTCTTTAGGTACTCGCGCATTATATTTCATATACCTGTTTTCTATATCTTTTTGCAGATAGAAACAGGTGTTCGCGAGTTTTCTTCAGGTACTCGCACATTATATTTCATATACCTGTTTTCTATATCTTTTTACAAATAGAAACAGGTGGTCGCGAGTTTTCTTCAGGTACTCGCGCATTATATTTCATATACATGTTTTCTATATCTTTTTGCAGATAGAAACATGTGTTCGCGAGTTTTTTTCAGGTACTCGCGCATTATATTTCATATACATATTTTCTATATCTTTTTACAGATAGAAACAGGTGTTTGCGAGTTCTCTTGAGGTACTCGTGCATTATATTTCATATATTTGTTTTCTATATCTTTTTGCAGATGGAAACAGGTGTTCGCGAGTTTTCTTCAGGTACTCATGCATTATATTTCATATACATGTTTTCAATTTCTTTTTGCAGATAGAAACATGTGTTCGCGAGTTTCCTTCAGGTACTTGCACATTATATTTCATATACCTATTTTCTATATCTTTTTGCAGATAGAAACAGGTGTTCGCGAGTTTTCTTCAGGTACTCGCGCATTATATTTCATATACCTATTTTTTATATCTGTTTGCAGATAGAAACAGGTGTTCGCGAGTTTCCTTCAGGTACTCGCGAATTATATTTCATATACATGTTCTTATATCTTTTGTAGATATAAGCAGGTGTTCGCGAGTTTTATTCAGGTACTCGCGTATTATGTTTTCATATACCTGTTCTTCATATCTTTTGCAGATAAAAAATAGGTATTCGTGAGTTTCCTTCAGGTACTTGCGTATTAAGTTTTCATATACCTGTTCTTCATATCTTTCGCAGACAAAAAGCAGGTGTTCGCGAGTTTCCTTCAGGTACTCGCATATTATGTTTTCATATACCTATTCTTCATATCATTTGCAGATAAAAATAGGTGTTCGCGAGTTCCCTTTAGGTACTCGCGTAATATGTTTCTTTTATACATGCTTTGACTAATCTTTTACAGAGATAAGCAGATGGTCGCGAGTTCTCTTCAGGTACTCGCGTAATATGTTTCTTTTATATCTTCTTTGACTACTCTTTTGCAGAGATAAGCAGGTGGTCGCGAGTTTTCTTCAGGTACTCGCATAATATGTTTCTTTTATACCTGCTTTGACTACTCTTTTGCAGAGATAAGCAAGTGGTCGCGAGTTCTCTTCAGGTACTCGCGTAATATGTTTCTTTTATACCTTCTTTGACTACTCTTTTGCAGAGATAAGCATGTGGTCGTGAGTTCTCTTCAGGTACTCACGTGATATGTTTCTTTTATACCTTCTTTGACTACTCTTTTGCAGAGATAAGCAGTTGGTCGTGAGTTCTCTTCAGGTACTCGCGTATTATGTTTCTTTTATACATGTTTTGATAAGCAGGTGGTCGTGAGTTCTCTTCAGGTACTCGCGTAAGATGTTTCTTTTATACATGCTTTGACTACTCTTTTGTAGAGATAAGTAGGTGGTCGCGAGTTCTCTTCAGGTACTAACGTAATATGTTCTTTTATACCTGCTTTGACTACTCTTTTGCAGAGATAAGTAGGTGGTCGCGAGTTCTCTTCGGGTACTCGCGTAATATGTTTCTTTTATACCTGCTTTGACTACTCTTTTGCAGAGATAAGCAGGTGGTCGTGAGTTCTCTTCAAGTACTCACGTAATATGTTTCTTTTATACCTTCTTTGACTACTCTTTTGAAGAGATAAGCAGGTGGTCGTGAGTTCTCTTCAGGCCCTGGCAAGTTCCCACAGGTACTTGCACTCTTTTATACACATGTTTTGTCCTGACAGAAAAGGTGGATCTCGATTCTCGTGGATAAGCTCTATTTTTTGAAGTTTTTTCAAAACATGAAAAAATGCGGGGATCAATCATTTCTTCTGCTTTGAACGATTCAGAAATTTTTTGAATTAGTTCAAGTTTTAAATAATCACCGCCGCGCAATTGCATGACAAATCTCAGATATAAAGGGAATTTGCCCCTTTTTTGCACGCACAAAATAATATTAAAGGATAATTCATGTAACACCGTACAACCTCAATGGCGTCTTAACCCGAACATGAAAGACGTCGTTAAGGCTGAAATAATTAAACTTTTAGATGCGAGAATTATTTACCCAATTTCAGACAGTACTGGGGTTAGCCTAGCACAAGTCGTGCCCAAGAAAGGCTAGGAGACCATAGTGTCCAACGAAAATAATGAACTAATTCCAACTCGTACTGTTACGGGTTGGCGGATGTGCATCGGCTATAGAAAACTAAATGATGACACGCGTAAGGGCCACTTCCCGTTACCCTTTATTGATCAAATTTTAGAACGTCTTTCCGATCAATCACTCATTCTACTGTTTTCTCGATGGTCTTTCAGGATATTTCCAAATCTCAATCTCACCCGAAGACCAGGAGAAAACCAATTTTGTTGGATCGGTAGGCGCCCTTAGAGGGGGGTGAATAAGGGTTTTAAAGATTTTATAAATATTTTGAATATTTTAGAAAAAGCTTTGAATATGATAATGAAGAAGATCAAGACTAATCAAATAAAGTAAAAATAGAGACATAATTTTATTAACTTGAGAAACATGATTACAAAATATGATCTCTTATGAAAGCTAGAAATCAAAGCTAAAATCGAAAAGAACTCTTTTGGTTTTCTATCCCGACTCGCTTCCCCACGAACCGGTGGCCCTAGCCTTATCCTCCCCGGATTCGGCCTCAAGCCGCTCTAGCCAATCCCTCCCCGGATGTGGCCTCGAGCCCCCTAGACCTAGCCTAGATCTAGTCGCCAACACGAGGCAATTTTCCCCCTAAGTCCTACCCAGACCTAGTCGCCAACACGAGGCGATTTAACTAATCGTTTACAAAGAGGAATATGAAATAACAATAAAGAAATAAGAACTCCCTCAAGATGGACTTCTGAAGTTGGAGACGAAGATCCGCCGTTGAATAAGCGTTGTAGAAGCGGACTTCGATCTGATCCGGCGTGACGAGATTCTCTTTCAGAAGTTTTGCAGAGCTTCGCTAGCACATCAACTTTCGGCCAAGATAGCCTCTGGAATTCTGGCACTCAATATATCTCTCTGATGTGTTGTATGAAACGAGAGGACTTGGGTCCTTTTTATAGCCCACGCGCTACCGCCGGCGCTAGCCCGGATTAGGCAATGTTTTGCGTGGCAGAATCTCCCATCTGCGGCAACCTCTTGCTCTATGCCTTAAGTGAGTCATGCTACCGCCGGCGCTATCCACTACCGCCGGCGCTATCCCTGGTTAAGAAACTCTTTGCGCGGCAAGATCTTCAATCCGAGGCAACAATTCCAGCAAGCCTTCTGTGCATCGAGCTAGCGCCGGCGCTATCCACTATCGCCTGCGCTAGTGATCAGTTTGGAGTTGATGGCTCAATTTCGGGGGCAACCACCATATGTAAACCTTGAGTCATTTTGACCTGTTATCCTACACACTTAGATCACACAAGATTAAATACACACATAGGATTTATTATTCTCAAACCTAGGAGATGCGGAAGACCGTGTTCCAACAAACTCCCCCCTTTTGATAATAACAAATCCATTAATGATAAATCAGAGCATTAATCAAAATAAGCATGAAGAAACATATTTGTGTGTGTGTGACAAGGATGACTTAGGATAAATAATGATTATAGCATTTTAGTATTGCTCCCCCTAAATACCTAAATACATGCTCCCCCTAAGTGAATGCTCTCCTAATATGTTCTTAACAGAATTAAGCATGTTAGAGATGTTATCATGTTAGTTCTCCCCCTTTTGTTATTAGCAAAAGTGGGAAGGAGACACCACTTCAAATTGTATTAATACGGTTAATAGGCATGATCGAGCTTTGAGAGAAGGAAATGATAAGGAGTTGTGGAAATCTTTTTATTGAATTAGATTAGAGTTTGAGTATCTATATTGTCAGAAATCAGAGCTTTGTATCATAAACACAAGAAAAAAGCAAAGGTGTGGAAGACTTAAAAGAAAACATCTTGTATAAGAAATGATAATTCAAAAGATAGTGGAGTTTTCATTTCAGAAAGAAGATGTTTTGTACATCAAAGGTTAAACAAGAGGTTAATTTCACCAATGAAGAAACCAAGCATGAATAAATATTATCACAAGAGAGATTACTACAATGTTATGGTAGTTCATAATTTCAAAAACAAACTAAACATTGTAGAAATCATGCTAGGTTATCTAGTGCATTTTATAAATAAAGAGTAAGTATAGAATTAGCATTAGGATCCAATACTCATGAGAAGAAGTGTTACGGAAGATAATGATGTGCACAAGTGTATTTTGAATAAAGTGAACAAGTGTGTTAACCAAAAATACAAGACAAATATAGAGTAAAGTGCACAATAAAAACACAAATAATTTTACTTCCACACACTTTTAAGCACAAAATAAAATGTACAACAACCAAGGTGCTTTGCACACACAATGCTTATGAAGGCTTATCAGGGTGCAAAGTAGTGTTTGGGGGATCACATAATTTTATTCTTGTGTTTTTTTTTTTTTTGTGATCCGGTGTACTTAAGAAGAAGAGGTTTTATTTTTAAAATGAGGAGTTTGCACAAGACATTTTTCTAATCTATCCAAGGTGCTCAACCCCACAATGCTTATGAAGACTTATCAGGAGGTTCAAGTAGTGCTTGGTGGAGGTGACTTTGTCAAGGTTATGATGAGTTTTGTTTTGAACAAAGTTCTCCGATTACACTTGTTTTGCAAACACTTTAAAGAAGAAATTCAACCACTCTTCTTAATATTTAATAGTGCAAATAAATGTTGTGTAGGTAAGATACTTGTGCAATTTTAATTTTATGTACAATCACAATATATTAGCAAGCATTCTTAAATTAAGAAGCACAAGCAGACTAAGCCAAAAGGTGAGTGAAATAATATCATTATCAAACATAAAACATTTACTCATACTTAGAGGCATGCTAAGCTTAGTCCTACACAAACTTTTCTAATTATTATTGATGCACATATGAATAGATAGATCAAAGCATGATAAAAGCAATGTTAAAGAAGTTTGAAAGAATCAATTGTAACATTATAGAGACTCTAAAGAATAGATTTAAATCATGCTTGATGTTAAAAATACAAAATTTTTGGATTGTTTTTAAGTTTTATGTTTTTGTATTTTGATTTAAAAAAAACTTTAAATAAAAGCAAAACATATATTTTGGTTTTTGTCTTTTGTTATTTTATATTTGATTTTGGTAAATGACAAAAGCTTCAAACAAGAGCAAAACATATTTTTGGAATTGTCTTTTATAGTTTTGTTTTTGATTTTTCAAAATTTAAATAAAATTAGTGGTGCAAAAACAAGTAGTACATATCTAGTAACATAATTTTTGGAATTTTTCAAAATTTTAAAAATGCAGAAAATAAGAAAGTCACGCTAGCGTCGGCGCTAGCGCAGAATACAGTACACGATTTTCGAGGTGTTTAAAATTTTTGAATGTTGATCCTGATTAGGTGTCCCAATAGTAGTTTCATGCTGAAATTTTGGATTTGTAGCAGGTGTATTGGATGGTTAAACATTGCAAATGTTAGGTGTTAAAGGTGTGCAAATAGTGGACACCCAACACAAGAAAAATGATGAAATCCTGCATTACCAGATAATTCAAAATAGGGGGGATTAATTTTAGGAGATTTATAGATTTTTATTTGAATAAAGGATCAGAAAAGGCGCGATATCGCCGGCGCTAGTGATAGCGCTGGCGCTATCGCGGCTTTTGGTAAAACCGAGATCTATCTCCAGATCTTCCATTTCCACCCAATTTCTCTCAGGAAAAACCTAGAAGACGAGTCCTCCCCTGCATAGATCTGAGGTAAATCATCACCATTTCTTTTGATTTTTGCTTTAATCCTTGATTGTGATGATGGAGATGATGATGTTTGGGGTTTTTATGTTTGATTTAGGGATTAGATCCACAATGTTTGATTTTCTTCTTGGTTTTGATTTTGAGACTTAATGGTTTTGATTTTTGAGACAACATTTTTACATTTTCTTTTGATTTGGAGACTAGATTCACAAAGTTTGGTTTTCTTCACAATATTTGATTTTGGATTTTGGTTTTAATTTGTGTGGATATAAAAATTTTGATTGAGCAAGGTATGAAATGAGAGTATTTTGATATGTTCCCAAAAAATCTTGAAATTAGTATTTGATATTGTCATGATATATGAGGTTAAGGTTTTTTTTTTTGGAATTTTTGTGAAAACAATTTTTCAACACTCATTAAGTTCCAAAAAAAAATCATGTTTTCTTGAAATATTAGGATGATAATAATTTTAGAAACCAATTTTTAAGATGATAATTAAGATATTGGATTTCTTGATTTTTATTTGATTTCTTAAATTTTTGAATTGAGAATAATTGAAAACATGTTGGATTTTAAAGATTTTCTTAACAAATTTTTGTTTGTTTTTAGATGATAGTAATTTTAATTGTTATATTAATTTTTTTGTAATGTGACAGATGGCACAAGGAAATAGGGGTAAGAAGGCGGCAAGTTTGGCCGTGGAGGCGGCAGTGGTGGGAGTCCCGTATGTGGTGGAGTTTGCCCTTCCACGACACCACCACATCATGCAGTTGTTTGTTGCCTCCGAGGTTTTTAGCTTGTTTTCTCCGGATGGGTTCTGCTCGGAAATGGTTAGAAATTTTTATACGCACCTAGAAGATCCATTGGAGTCGGATCTTGATGGAGGAGTACGATCAACGGTACAAGGTCATGAGGTGACGATTACCCATGACCTTCTCAGGAACGTGTTTGGGCTATCACAGTATCCACACCGTTTAGAGATTGTTGAGAAATTTAGAGCGGATAGAGACTGGACACGAGTGAATATGGTCCTGCATAATAGGGAATGTAGAAGTCTCATTTCCACGGTGTCGACACTTACCGCAGATGCTTTGGTAGTCCAGGAAGTACTACGCCACACAATCTTATTGAAGTTGGGTGATACGGCAAAAATTACCGCTCAACTGAGTTATGTTACTTATATGATTCTAGAGGGGGAGAAATTTGATGTGGCTGATTTGATACTTTCTCTGATTCGATATTCGTTCAAGTTGCGGCATCCATCCCGTCAGAGATACAATAACTTGCCCCTGGGTGGCATTATTCAGCGTGTTATTCAGGGTATGTATCCTTCAGTAGAGCTTGGTTTTTACTTGATGGATTGTTTTCCTATGGTTTATAGTACTTCACAATTGCGAGCATCCTTTGTCTCGGATGAGCCATCGTCATCAGTTCAACCACCACTTCGCCGAGGAGCGTCATCTCGAGGAGCTCGAGATGTCCCATATGGGACTTTTCGAGAGGAGATGGGTGAACGGATGGCACGGGTAGAAGGGGATGTTACCGTGATAAAGAAGGATGTCTCTGGGATAAAGAAAATGATGAAGTTTATGATGAAGGCTCTAAATTTGAGTCCATCAACACCGGAGCGAAGGGAGTGGGAGAGTCCGGTGCAAGATCCGCCAAGGCATTCAATCCGACGGACACGAAGACGACAATCACCTAGTCCAAGTGTGGAGGAGGTGGATGATGATGATGAGTAGAGATGGAATTTTATGTGTGTAATAATACAGGGATGTGAACCTTAGACATCTGCTACTGTCTGCTAGCGCTGGCGCTACCAGTTAGCGCTGGCGCTATCTATGATTTTGATTATGAGTTTTCTGGATGTTTGGCAGTTTCTATCTGGTTCTTGTGATTCATTTTTGCTAATTCTTATACTTTAGTTTCACGTTTATGTTTAAATCTAACATTATATGAAGTGAAAATGTTAAAGATAGATTTGAAAATATATGCCTTATAATTTTGAAATAACCCAAATAGCATCAAGGATTTTTCTTATGTGGATGATATAAGTAGATAATGAGATTTAGGAGGATGAAGAATCTTGGTCAATAGGAGTTTTAAACTATCATTTGTTTAATTTTATAAAACTTCATAGGTTTTAGGATTATATTTTCATCACTACATATAGAATTATTAGCCAAAACTAAATAACAAAATGTTAAATAATATCATGAAGTAGAATAATTGAAACTCAATTTTTTGATGATTTCTACTTCATGCGTTTGGTGACACTTAATGATTAGAAGATTTAGGGATCCAAAGGGGACCAAGAGTGGTGGTTCCTTTGGGTACCAAGATACTACGTGTTCGCTTTTGAGGAGATGAAAGTGAATGACCCATTTTGAGTGGAGTTAATGTTTCATTTCTAATGTTGGGTCTCCATTCAAATTGAGGTTTAGTATTATTTTTATGAGTCAAATTTCCATAGTGATTGTTGAAACTGTTTTCCATAGGAAATTTATTAGCTTTTATGTTGGGTGAATATTGTAAATGATGATGATAACAGTGTTTTGGAATTTGATTTACAATTTGTTGATGTCTTTTATTTCCATTGTTTGATTTGTTAATATTTTGAGGAATTATATTCAACTTGCTTTTGGATACATCTTGATATTGTGAATGAATGTTTTGATTGTTTTTCTTTATGATTTCCCTAAGCAAGATAATTTTGGCATTAATTCATCATTCTTTGTTTTTAAACTATGTCTAGCTTTATTATAATTGATTGTGCTATTTTTAAGAGTTGTAACAATTGATTCAATATGTTTTTCATATTTATCCCTATATTCATCAAATGTTTCATCCATCTCTTTAATTTCTATTTCGTAGTCCTTACACTTAGCACAATCATTTATCAAAGATGAATTTTCTAAACATAATTTTTCATTTTGTTCTTTTATACAACTAATTTCTTTTTCAAGTTCCTTAAGTCTTTCCTTAATAATATCACAATTTAAACAAGGTTTTGTGTTTTCAAGTAAAGAACAAGATGGTGAAATCATATCACAACATGATCCTAAATTAACATTAGCTTTTAATCTCTTATTTTCCAACTGTAAATTTTTAATAGTGATTTTCAATTTCTTGATCTTACGTTTAGCAGTTTTTAGTATGTTGAAACTAGAAATGGAAGTTATCACACAAGAAGAAGATTTTGACTTTCTTACAGCGCTTTTGGTTGAGGGAGGATTTGAACATATTGTTCCTTTGTCTTCTTCTAGGCACTCCTCTTCCAAAAGTAAGATTTCTTCTTCTTTTTCTCTTGGTGTATTGTTCTCCTTTTCTATTTCAATATTCTCCTTGGCTTCGCTCCGAGATAGATCCTTTTGAATGATAATGGATACTTGTACGTTCTTTTCCTCCTGTGTTTGTTCCATACCTGCGAGAGGAAAATCATACATTTCTTCAAGAAATTTCCATACTTTATAAGCATTAGAAAAGCAGTACACAAATTTGAAAATTTCATTTGATAGTGCACAAAATAAATAGTGTTTGGCTTTGGAATTTAGCTGACGTTCTTTTTTATTTGATTCATCCGCACGTCTTATAACTGCTACGTTCCATACTTCGATGTCTAAAGTTTTAATAAATTTTTCGATTAAAATTTTCCATCCTTTATAATTTGTTCCTTCAAACAAAGGTGGTTTATGTGATATTTCATCTTCACAGAAGTTTGCCCCACTAGTTGAAGCGACATCATGAGACGCCATTATTCTCGGTTGTTAAGCCGATTGGAATAAAACCTCGCTCTGATACCACTTGTTGGATCGGTAGGCGCCCTTAGAGGGGGGGGGGGGGGTGAATAAGGGTTTTAAAGATTTTATAAATATTTTGAATATTTTAGAAAAAGCTTTGAAAATGATAATGAAGAAGATCAAGACTAATCAAATAAAGTAAAAATAGAGACATGATTTTATTAACTTGAGAAACATGATTACAAAATATGATCTTTTATGAAAGCTAGAAATCAAAGCTAAAATCGAAAAGAACTTTTTTGGTTTTCTATCCCGACTCGCTTCCCCACGAACCGGTGGCCCTAGCCTTATCCTCCCCGGATTCGGCCTCAAGCCGCTCTAGCCAATCCCTCCCCGGATGTGGCCTCGAGCCCCCCTAGACCTAGCCTAGATCTAGTCGCCAACACGAGGCGATTTTCCCCCTAAGTCCTACCCAGACCTAGTCGCCAACACGAGGCGATTTAACTAATCGTTTACAAAGAGGAATATGAAATAACAATAAAGAAATAAGAACTCCCTCAAGATGGACTTCTGAAGTTGGAGACGAAGATCCGCCGTTGAATAAGCGTTGTAGAAGCGGACTTCGATCTGATCCGGCGTGACGAGATTCTCCTTCAGAAGTTTTGCAGAGCTTCGCTAGCACATCAACTTTCGGCCAAGATAGCCTCTGGAATTCTGGCACTCAATATCTCTCTCTGATGTGTTGTATGAAACGAGAGGACTTGGGTCCTTTTTATAGCCCACGCGCTACCGCCGGCGCTAGCGCTACCGCCGGCGCTAGCCCGGATTAGGCAACGTTTTGCGCGGCAGAATCTCCCATCCGCGACAACCTCTTGCTCTATGCCTTAAGTGAGTCATGCTACCGCCGGCGTTATCCACTACCGCCGGCGCTATCCCTGGTTAAGAAACTCTTTACGCGGCAAAATCTTCAATCCGAGGCAACAATTCCAGCAAGCCTTCTGTGCATCGAGCTAGCGCCGGCGCTATCCACTATCGCCTGCGCTAGTGATCAGTTTGGAGTTGATGGCTCAATTTCGGGGGCAACCACCATATGTAAACCTTGAGTCATTTTGACCTGTTATCCTGCACACTTAGATCACACAAGATTAAATACACACATAGGATTTGTTATTCTCAAACCTAGGAGATGCGGAAGACCGTGTTCCAACAAATTTTACTTGTCCCTCCGGCACATTCGCTTATCAAAGGATGTCGTTTGGTCTTTGTAACGAGTCAGCTACATTTCAAAGATGTATGCTGACAATCTTTGATGAGTTACTAGAGGATGTGAAGGAAGTTTTTATGGATGATTTTTCAGTTTTTGAAAATTCCTTTCAATCTTGCTTAAAAAATCTCGATCGTGTTCTTCAACGCTGCGAAGAAACGAACTTGACATTAAATTGGGAAAAGTACCACTTTATGGTCCGAAAAGGATTAATCCTCGGGCATAACATCTCTAGCAAGGGGATTGTTGAAACCGAGACTTGCGAACAAGACTTAGTCTCTGTGGAGTTCGGGGCCCTCAGCTAGCCGAGGGGCGACCAATCCTTACTCCTCCCAAGGGAGAGCTCTAGGTTGAAGGTGTTGGAACTAGGAACTGGACCAAGGGCTTGGTGGGGAGGTCCCACCACATACCCGGAAGTTCCCTAGGAACTTCCCCTCCCAAGCCACTACTAAGCTTGGGCACCACTGGAGGCTCTCCTCACCCCCTAGAGAGACTTGGGGAGGGAGAGAGAGAGAGAGGGAGAGAGCTAGCCTAGCATGAGATCCTCTCCAAATGGTGCCCCCTTGGTCCTATTTATAGGATTTCTGAAGTTGGGCTGCAAATAGCCGAAAACTTGTCTGCCAGATTACCAAAATACCCTTGAACTGGGCTGCAGATAGCCATATCCCGCTGCTCTTGGACTGCGAATAACCAAAACTGGACTGCGAATAGCCAAATCCCGCTACTCTTGGGCGCTAAATGCAGACCGCCTACCCGGCTTGGAGCTGGGCGAGCCGGAGGCCTCCCGGACCTCCCCGGCTCGCCCCCACAAGGTTCTGGGCGAGCCGGAGGCCTCCTAGCCCTCCCAGCTCGCCCCCACAAGGCTCTGGGCGAGCCGGAGGCCTCCCGGCCCTCCCAGCTCGCCCCCACAAGGTTCTGGGCGAGCCGGAGGCCTCCCGGCCCTCCCAGCTCGCCCCCACAAGGCTCTGGGCGAGCCGGAGGCCTCCCGGCCCTCCCAGCTCGCCCTCACAAGGTTCGGGGCGAGCCGGAGGCCTCCCGACCCTCCCAGCTCGCCCCCACAAGGCTCTGGGCGAGTCGGAGGCCTCCCGGCCCTCCCAGCTCTCCCCCACAAGGTTCTGGGCGAGTCGGAGGCCTCCCGGCCCTCCCAGCTCGCCCCCACAAGGTTCTGGGCGAGCCGGAGGCCTCCCGGCCCTCCCAGCTCGCCCCCACAAGGCTCTAGGCGAGCCGGAGGCCTCCCGGCCCTCTCAGCTCGCCCCCACAAGGCTCTGGGCGAGCCGGAGGCCTCCCGGCCCTCCCAGCTCGCCCCCACAAGGCTCTGGGCGAGCCGGAGGCCTCCCGGCCCTCCCAGCTCGCCCCCACAAGGCTCTGGGCGAGCCAGAGGCCTCCCGGCCCTCCCAGCTCACCCCCACAAGGCTCTGGGCGAGCCGGAGGCCTCCCGGCCCTCCCCGGCTCGCCCTCACAAGGGAACAGTCCTGGGATGCGCCCCTCAGACTCGACTCCCTCCAAATGCTCACCCTCCTCCTCCCGGGGTCGCGCCCTTTGGAAATATTGGGCCTAAAAATATCTCGGGCCTCGGGGGCCCACTCGGCGAATACAGGGTTGTACACAATCCGCGCTCTTTTCGAGCGTGGCTCACGCTCAGAAAGAAATGTCCAACCCTGCATATTCGACGAGTGTCGCTGGGAATCCGGTTATTGGTGATATCTTAGAAAAGCCTCGCTCACCGCACCATGTGTTGAAACCGAGACTTGCGAACAAGACTTAGTCTCTGTGGAGTTCGGGGCCCTCAGCTAGCCGAGGGGCGACCAATCCTTACTCCTCCCAAGGGAGAGCTCTAGGTTGAAGGTGTTGGAACTAGGAACTGGACCAAGGGCTTGGTGGGGAGGTCCCGCCACATACCCGGAAGTTTCCTAGGAACTTCCCCTCCCAAGCCACTACTAAGCTTGGGCACCACTGGAGGCTCTCCTCACCCCCTAGAGAGGCTTGGGGAGGGAGAGAGGGAGAGAGAGGGAGAGAGCTAGCCTAGCATGAGATCCCCTCCAAATGGTGCCCCCTTGGTCCTATTTATAGGATTTCTGAAGTTGGGCTGCAAATAGCCGAAAACTTGTCTGCCAGATTACCAAAATACCCTTGAACTGGGCTGCAGATAGCCATATCCCGCTGCTCTTGGACTGCGAATAACCAAAACTGGACTGCGAATAGCCAAATCCCACTACTCTTGGGCGCTAAACGCAGACCGCCTACCCGGCTTGGAGCTGGGCGAGCCGGAGGCCTCCGGACCTCCCCGGCTCGCCCCCACAAGGTTCTGGGCGAGCCGGAGGCCTCCTGGCCCTCCCAGCTCGCCCCCACAAGGCTCTGGGCGAGCCGGAGGCCTCCTGGCCCTCCCAGCTCGCCCCCACAAGGTTCTGGGCGAGCCGGAGGCCTCCCGGCCCTCCCAGCTCGCCCCCACAAGGCTCTGGGCGAGCCGGAGACCTCCCGACCCTCCCAGCTCGCCCCCACAAGGATCTGGGCGAGCCGGAGGCCTCCCGGCCCTCCGAGCTCGCCCGCACAAGGTTCTGGGCGAGCCGGAGGCCTCCCGGCCCTCCCAGCTCGCCCCCACAAGGCTCTGGGCGAGCCGGAGGCCTCCCGGCCCTCCCAGCTCGCCCCCACAAGGTTCTGGGCGAGCCGGAGGCCTCCCGGCCCTCCCAGCTCGCCCCCACAAGGTTCTGGGCGAGCCGGAGGCTTCCCGGCCCTCCCAGCTCGCCCCCACAAGGCTCTGGGCGAGCCGGAGGCCTCCCGGCCCTCCCAGCTCGCCCCCACAAGGCTCTGGGCGAGCCGGAGGCCTCCCGGCCCTCCCAGCTCGCCCCCACAAGGCTCTGGGCGAGCCGGAGGCCTCCCGGCCCTCCCCGGCTCGCCCTCACAAGGGAACAGTCCTGGGATGCGCCCCTCAGACTCGACTCCCTCCAAATGCTCACCCCTCCTCCTCCCGGGGTCGCGCCCTTTGGAAATATTGGGCCTAAAAATATCTCGGGCCTCGGGGGCCCACTCGGCGAATACAGGGTTGTACAGGGATCGAGGTCGATAGGGCCAAATCGAAGTCATAGAAAAACATCCCCCTCCCATAAATGCTAAATCAATTAGAAGTTTTCTAGGGCATGCGGGTTTTTATCATCGCTTTATTCAAAATTTCTCTAAAATTACAAAGGCATTAACACATCTTTTAGAAAAAGAATATGCATTTATTTTTGATGAAAGAATGTTTATTGTCTTTTAATAAAATTAAGAACGAACTTATCATTTCGCCAATTTTAGTAGCGCCAGATTGGTCTTTACCATTCGAAATAATGTGTGATGTGAGCGGCTTTGCGGTAGGGGCAGTATTAACTATATATATGTGTGTGTGTGTGTGTGTGCGCGCGCGCGTGTGTGTGTGTGTGCGCGCGCGCGTGTGTGTGTGCGTGTGTGTGTGGGGGGGGGGGGGGGGGTGTGTGTGTGCGTGTGTGCGTGTGTGCGTGTGTGCGTGTGTGCGTGTGTGCGTGTGTGCGTGTGTGCGTGTGTGCATGTGTGCGTGTGTGCATGTGTGTGTGTGTGCGTGTGTGCGTGTAATTTCGGATGCGGATGTAGCCCGTGCGCCGCATAGAGCATGGGTGAAGCCCGCTTGAATGCGGGCGCAACCCGCAACGACGCATCGAGCACGAGCGAAGCCCATGCAAAAATGTTATTATATATTTACACACACACACACATAAGTGACAGGCACGGGGCCCCACCCCTATCCAAAGCGACATCTGTCGTGGGGGGTGACATTGGTCGTGGGGGCGATATTGATCGTGGGGGCGACGTTGAGTGTGGGCGACGACATTGGTCGTGCGGGGGGGGGGGGGGGGGGGGGGGGGGGGGCGACATTGGTCGTGGGCGGCGACATTCGTCGGGGGCGTATTTGTTATGGGGGATATTGTGAAGCCATGGGGCATCCGATAGGGATTTAAGGAGGCTTTGGTTAAGATCTAGTTGTTAGGATCAATTTTATTGCTCATTTATGTAACATAATTTTGTAGCCACGATTTGATAGAGTATGAGCAAATAGGTTAGTATCATGTTTCTATGTTGGTTAGAAACGAATGAATTATGCAGTCTAACCCCCTAAAGCTCCCCAATAAAACATCTCCTCCCAAATAAGGGAGATGTCTACAGATATAAACTAAAATTTGAGACTCATTTATTAATTAATATGTTTTGGTATTAGACCTCAGCTTCATCATAAACCTTAAGGGACCGTTCGTTTGGACCGGAATAGGAATTGGATATTGAAATTCGATGACGAATTCCAATTACGCTGTTCGGTTCTCAAGTAATTTTAAGAAATAAAATTTGAGTTGAATATCATGATATTGGGTTTAGCCTAGGTCTAAAATCTACCTAGCCATATCGAAATTGGGTGTCTCGCTCGCTCCCGATAAAAAAGGAAAGACGAGTCAGGGCGCTCGCTCGACTAACCCGAGCGAGCATTTTTTTTCTCGAGCGAGCATTTTTGGAATATGTCTCTTTTCGCCCAGGAGCGCTTTTTTCGCCAGTGCACATTTTTGTTTACCCGAGCGCGCTTTTTTTTTTCCAAGGAGCACGTTATTCGCCCCTGCACGCGTTTTTCTCCTGGGCGAGCATTTTTCGCCCGGGCGAGCAGTTTTTCGCCCGGGCGCGTGTTTTTTCCCCGGGCGAGTATTTTTCTCCCCGACACGCGTTTTGTCGCCCTGGCGCGTGTATTTCGCTCGGGCCCCTATTTTTCGCCCGGATGCGCGTATTACGCTCGGGCGCGCGTATTTCTCCCGAGAGCCCGTTTTTAGCCCGAGCGAGCATTTTTGACGGGGCGCGCGTTTTTCGGCCGGGCGCCCATTTTTCGCCCGGGCGTGGGTTTTTAGCCGAGGCGCGCGTTTTGTCGCCCGGGTGCGTGTTTTGTCTCCCGGACTCTCGTTTTTCACCCGGGCGGGCGTTTTTTTCGCCCGAGCACGCGTTTTTTTACCCAGTCGCGCAATTTTTTGCTCGGGCGCCCATTTTTCGTCGGAGCGCTCATTTTTCGCCCGTGCGAGCGTTTTCGACGGGGCGCACGTTTTTCGCCCGGGCGCGCATTTTTCGCCCGGGCGCGAGTTTTTGGCCCAGGCCCCCGTTTTTCTCCTGAGAGCACATTTTTCGCCCGGTCACACATTTTTTGCCCAGTTGCGTGTTTTTCGCCCGGTTGCCCGTTTTTTCTCCCGGGTGCGCGTTTTGTCTGTCGGTGCGCCCGTTTTTTCGCCCGAGCGGGCGTTTTTTTTCCCCGGGAGGGGGGGCGTATTTCGCCCGGTCGCCCATTCTTCGCAAGGGCACCCGTTTTTTCGCCCGGGCAAGCGTTTTCGACGGGGCGCGCATTTTTCGCCCGGGCGCGAGTTTTTCGCCCGGCTGCGCGTTTTCTCTCCCGGGCCCCTTTTTTTCACCCTTGCGGACATTTTTCGCCCGTGCGCACATTTTTTTCCCGGGAGCGCATTTTTCGCCCGGGCTCGCGTTTTGTCGTCTGGGGGCGCGTATTTCTCCCTGGCGCGCGTATTTCGCCCTGGCACGTATTTTTCACCCGGACGCATGTATTGTCGTCGGGGTGAGCGTTTTGCGCCCGGGCGCAAGTTTTGTCTCGCGGGCACATTTTTGCGCCCGAGCGCGTATTTTTTGTCCGGGATCGCGTTTTATGCCCGAGCTCGCATTTTTTTCCAGCTGACGCATTTTTTATTATATGTACAAAAATATTTGTTTCTTCGTAATATTTTTCAATTTTTAGATTGAATTTTATTTAACAAAAGAACAATTGAATTGATCATTTCCACAATATTCATCAATATTATTTTTTAAGCGAACACTGAAATTGGAATTAGACCAATTCAAATTCTGAATATCGAATCCCAATTTAGAATTCCAATATCAAATTCCAATTCTGTCCAAACGAACGGGCCCTAAAGGTGTTGTAAGCAACCATAGTATCAGTGGCATACAATATTTATGCTCTTTTATTTTTCATCAAATTCATATTATGCATTTTATAATAACTGCACGTTGCATTTCAAGAATTATGTGTGCAATAGCAAACCAAAATCAATTTTGTTGTAGTGATTTCCTTGCTTTGCATGATTTCGATAGCTGCACTGGAGCGGCGACATTCTGCGGGGGCGGCGACATTTGGCGGGGATTAATTAGGGCTTTGAAAGGTATATAATAGAGAAAGGGATGTGTTCTTCATTTTTGCAATAGGTAAATGATTTCTATTCATTAGTAGGAGTATATTATCAATCAACACATATAAAAGAACTTCAAAAAAAATTCGATGGTCACAATCCACGGGTTCCAAACTCAATATATGACACATGCAACACATCAGAATATTCCATGAGTCAAGATCATTCCAATAAATGTTTCAATATTTTTGCAGAATTTGCTATTAATATACCAAAATAACACATAAGTCCAAGAAATCAATAACAAAGTACCTGATCCAACCTTGAACATAAAAAGGGATGTTTGTTGCCCCAACCACATGCCCAGCATTGAACTCATCCACAGTTATATATTAAGGGAAGAGGTTCAAAAAATGGCACATGCAACACAGATAATTCCAAGATTCAAGATCATTCCAATAAATGCTTCAATTTTTTGCAGAATTTGCTATTAACATACCAAAATAACACTTAGATAAGTCAAAGAAATCAATGACAAAGTACTTGATCCAACCTTGAACATTGAAGGGATGTTGATTGCCTCAACCACATGCCCAACAAACTTTCATCAATCAAAAGTTTTATGTGATTATTGAAATGATTTGTTTGAACTAACTAAGAATCAGGCTAGAAACCTGATTTTTTAGATCATGTCTTAAAAAAATTCCTGCATTACAGGTCCATCAAGTGTGTGAAAAATGTTTACAACTTGTAAATAATAAAAGGTTCAGATAGTGCTATAATAATTTGATTATATAGAAATTAAAAAGGTCAGATTTAAGGAGTGATCTTACCATAGATAAACTGAAATAATCGCTAACACTAAACTAAGTAGTTCTGATTTAGATAAGCAATACCATCTTTATATAACAGTGTAATGACAATCTACTAACAATGACATTATACTTCAATAAAAACAATCCATAAATCTTACATTTGCTAAATGTATAGTGTCTCGTGGAAATGCATATTAGGTATATATTCACGGGTATTTGGAAGGTAGTAATTTCATTCCATCTACACTCAGGAAGCTTATAAAAGAGTTTTTTGAGTTTCAAGCACCCAAAGATCGTTGAGTGACAGGGCACGGGCCTCCCCATGTGCGGGGGGCGACCTTTGGCTGGGGCGGCGACCTTCAGGGGGCGACTTTCGGAGGGAGCGACAAATTTTGGCGGGGTTTCGATGAATAGGTGTTGGGCTTCAACCCTACAATGAGGTGCAACCTTCGGCGGGGCTTCGCCCTTATAATGATGTGCAACCTTCGGCGGGGCTTCGCTTAATTCGAATCCTACACATCAACTAAACAAAGCTTATAAGCATAATAGGTGTCGGGCTACGCCCCTATAATGAACTGCAACCTATGCTCAAGTCTAAATAAATTGTAAGTTTGTTTTTTTATCAGAAGCACACCTTGTAAGGAAAGTATCAGAAAACTAAAGTCTTCAACTGAGAACATAAATTAAAGCCTTCAATGGAGAACAGAAATTAAATCATAAGTTTTATTTACTTATAAGAAATGAATCCATGTTTCAGCATAAAATGACCACTAAAAAATGAGAGAAGATGGAGGTTTGATCGGTTTTTTGATATGTGGTTTCTATAAAAGTGTTCTTTTTAGAGATCCCCCCCCCCCCCTAACCATACGATAGGGAGAAGATAATCACGAAGAAGAAGAAGCTAGTATCGAGTGCTAAATTAAAAAAAATTAAGCTGCAGTTACCAATGCGAAGGAGCGGAGGTTTCAATAAAAAATGAAGACCAAGAAACAAAAAAAAATTTAAGAACAATCGAATCTGTAGTAGGAAGTTCCGATCACAAAAATCAAAAGTGGATGGAGAAAAAGAGGGCGTGTTTTACCTCGGATCTTTAACATTCGTTTCGAGGCAGTACCGGGAGGAGATTCAAGTCGGAGAAGGCTAAGTGGTTAGCAGATAGTGATGCCCTAACGGGAGCGTGAGGAATGGGAAGCGTCGGGAGGGGTAAAGCCGTTGTAATGAAATTGAAATAAAAAAACTCATTACCAGATTTCTTGATAGGAGATCAAATTTGTTGAAGGTTGAACATCCATGAGAAGGCAGCAAGATCCATGCGGAGGCAAAGTTTCGACGCTCTTCTACATCTCCAAAACTCGATCTGAGCTTCCAACTTCCATGAGAAAGTGGCACCAAAATACTGGGAGCGGTCCATCGAGCGTGAAAACCTGGATGCCCTCCACGCAGCGTTCCCGAATGAGTAAATGTAGAGTGTCGTTCCCAGCGGGGGAAGCCTTGAGATGCTTGAAGGAGTCGACGAAGGCGTGGCTTGGAATAGCGATGCAGTACTGCGAGCGATATCGGGATGAACCCTAGCAGAGCGGCCTGGAGAGATCGGGATTTAGGAGAGAGAGAGAGAGGGCGTGCGTGGAATTGAAATAAAAATCGTGGATAATAAGAGGAGGTAAGAATAAACGGCTAGGATTACTCCAATGGATTTTAAATTCATGGCTTTAAAAAGTCATCCCATAAATCCTTTTAGAATAATATATATATATAATAGAAGCATCCGTGCACGGGTTCCAATGTACCCGACGCGACAATACATCTTCCGTTCATCGGCTCCGTAAAACTTGTTACTGCAGAAATGTAAGGGACGAAGAAAGGTAAAATTGGAAAGATTAGAATATGTTCTCATCTCTATCTGTATATATAACTTGGATTGTTTATTTATGTCCTATTTTCCCTTATTGTTAAAAAAATATTGTTATAATATATTTCTTCAGTCCTAGAGAAAAGAATAAAGAAAATTTCTTTATGATCACCACACTCACAGTTGGATTCCCCTGCACGTGATGGCTGTCGTCGATGCATATATTTGCTCACCATGCTAAGTGTTGGAATTTTTGGATGCGGAAGTGCAATCCTCAGATACAGCTAAATACAGAGTTGCAAGAAAATTTGTAGTTCGCACGATTTTATTAACACAACAAAATTAATAAGTACTCAATCAAGAGATATAAATTTGAAAATATAATGCAGAAGAACTCGAACTACGAAAACTCGTAGGAGAGTAATATGAATTTGACTGTAATCCGTAAAATGGACGCATAAGATTTGTACCAGAATGAACCTTCGTCGACGTCAGACAACCAACCACCACCGCCACCATCGAGAAGAGATCCAAGTCAGGACTTGGCCTTGCCGCGAACATGCAGCCCACCAACGTCACCACTTGTGCACAACCACCACCGCCTATGAGCATGCAACCATCGAGCACCGTGCACCTTGTTGCAGCTTGTTGGGAAACACCCCTTAGATTTAACTTAACAAATTATCTAGAAGTGATTTTAACTATTAGGATTCAATTACCCAATGTATAGTGAGGGTAATCTGGTCATTAGATGTCTTAGGATGTCACACTCAACCTAGGGTGTCAAGACCATATCAAAAGAAGCACAAATTAGGTGGAGTTAACATTTGCGTCGAATAGAAGTCGACACAACATCGAGTTAAAGTCGACGTCACTCTGATTAGAACTCCAAGCACTTCAGGTTGTCTGTCGAAGTAGATCAAGCCAACGCTACGTCGAAATACTATCGACATAGGAGAAATGTTAATGTCGAAGTAAACATAGAAATCGAAGCAGCTTCGAGTTCAATTCAACGTAGAAGGAAGAGTCTGTCGAAGCCAGCTGAAGTCGACGCAACTTCGATTACATATCGACGCAGATGATGAAGTTCAATCTCGACGTCTTCAACTCGACGGATACATCGACAAGAAATTGACGCAACGTCGACTTCAGAGTTGAATCAGAGCAAGGCAGAATTCGAAGCTACTCTTATAAGAAGTCGAAGGAACGTCGATAAGAGAGGAAGAGAAGTCGACATAACGTCGAATACAGTCTGAAAAGGAAACCTTTTCAGCTGTCATTTTGATGATCTCTCTTAAGGCCCACAGCACTGAAGACCGTTCTCCAATAACTTAATTATTGCCTGAAATAGAAGGAAGCATTAATAGAGGACAGGAAAGCTTTCTTGGAAACAAGCTTACAGTTGGGAGATGGGTCGAGAATCAAGAATAGGAAGAAAGAGAAATTGCAAACAAAATACTTTTTCAGGACTTACCAGAGTTTGAAAGGAATTCAAATTAAAGAGGGACAATAAAAGGGAAGAGAGAGACAGAGAATAGCAGAGCATTCATTACAATCGGCTATCAGCTTTTCAATTAGGGTTTCCTCTTCTTCTTTTTCCTCCTGGAACCCTAATAGAAAGGCACAGAATCACAAAACAAGAACTGCTCTCTCCTGAACAACAGAACAACTGAAGGCTGTTTCTCATCACTACCATATAGCAGCCAGAGTTCTATAGGAAGAAAAGAAAAAGGATCTGACAATCATAACTCCTGCAATCTGAGCAGGAGTTCATCATCTGCGGATCCTGTAGAAGAATTTAGAAGTTGTTCTTGAAACAGGCTTCAATAGAATTCTGAGAACAGAATTCTTCTCCCTCATTCTTCCCCTTTCTCTCTTTCTCATTCTCAAACTGTAAAGAGTTTTAAGAATCCCTCTTCCAAAGGATTCAGTGGTTCAAGATCTCCTTATCAAAAGATCTGGTGGTTCAAGATCTCATTATCAAAAGATCTGGTTGGTTCATGATCTCCTTGTCAAAAGATCAGTGATTCTAAGAGTCTCCTTATCAAAAGACTCAGGCATAGTGGTGCATTCCTACCAGGTGGTAGAAGAGAGGAGTACCCACATTTAGGGGACCTCTATAAATTCTCTGTGTCTTTTGGTTGTGTGTTTTTCTGTGCTGTCCCATTTCATTTACGATTTTTTCTTTCTTTACTTAACTGCAATTGTTTATTCTGGGAGCTATCTTGCTGAAGCATAATACTTAGGATTTATTGTATTTGCACAAATAGAATAGGAATAATTTTAAAATCTCTATTCACCCCCCTAAAGAGTACTCTGAGGCACACTGTGCACTTTCAATTGGTATCAGAGGGAGGTTGATCATTAAAAGGTTAACACCTTGATCAAAAAGACCTCCTACTCTTATTTTCTATAAATACATATTTTATAAAATGAGTTCTAAGGGTTATGCCTCAACAAGACCTCCAGTGTGTAACTTAAATAAATTCACACTCTAGAAGGCTAGAATAAAACTTTACATGAACTCTATTGATGAAGACATCTATGATGTTATTCTTTCAGGTCCTCAAACTCCAGTCAGACAAAGGGAAGGAGAGTCCTCAACAGCAGAGGTTGTCCCAAGAAGTGAGTGGACTGAAGCTGAAAAGAAGCTGAAGGCATGTGATGCCAAGGCCATGAATATCCTAGTCTCCACTATGTCAGATGATATCTTCCAAAAGGTTGCTGACTGCCAATCAGCAAAGGAGATCTGGGATTCCCTCACCAGAATGGTGGAAGGAAGTTCTGATGAAAGAAAGGACAGAAAGTCCCTTCTCATATCCCAATATGAGAAGTTTCAAAAGAAGGCTGGGGAATCTGTAAGTGAGATGTATGACAAATTCAACATCATAGTGAATGAGTTGAAGGGGCTAAAGAAGGAGATTTCTCTAACTGAGATAAATGATAAGATCCTCATGTGCTTCCCCAGCTCATGGGATCCAAGGATCTGGGCTATC
Organism: Dactylorhiza incarnata; assembly: GCA_033032865.1. NCBI lineage: Eukaryota > Viridiplantae > Streptophyta > Magnoliopsida > Asparagales > Orchidaceae > Dactylorhiza > Dactylorhiza incarnata. The sequence goes on from JAWHQI010000067.1 coordinate 4,846,646, forward strand.
GGAGAGTCCAGAGGACATAGAGAAATCTCCACTGATGCTTTGCTAGGAAAGCTCAAATCCTATGAAATGTTGTTGAAGAGCAGGGCTGAAGCTGAGGCAATGGAGAAGATTCCACCTCCAATTCAAAGGAATCTTGCTCTAAAAGCTTCTGAAGGAGAGTCCTTCACTCCTGAAGATGAGATGTTCAGCCTCTTGGCTAGTAGGTTCAAGAAGTGGGTCAAAACAGAAGACTCAAGGAGGAGAGAAAGGAGCTCAAGGCCCAGATATGATAAAACTCCAAAGAAGGAGATTATCTGCTTCACTTGCAACAAACGAGGGCACATTGCTCCTAAGTGCCCACAAGAACAAAGGGACTGAAGCAGCAACAAGGATGAGAAGAAGAAGAAGAAGTCCTTCAAAGGGAAAGACAAGAAGAAAGACAAGGGTTTCATTGCTGAAACCTGGAGTGACTCTGAAGCAGAGTTGAGCTCATCCTCATCTGAGAGTGATGATGAAGTTGAAGCTGAAGCAGCTTGCATGATGGCACTAGGGATGTCATCAGATGATGAAGAGGAACATGTATCATTATTTGATGATGTTGATTTTAGTTCAGAAGATTTCAAAACCTGTTTTAAAAATTTTTGTAATGATTTTCTTAAGATAGAAAAAGAAATAGACACAGTTAGGTTAGAACTAGACAACCTAAAGAAAGATGAATTGTATGTAAGAAATCAAGGCTTGATAGAAGAAATTGATAATAGAGAATTAGAATTAATTGAAATCAAGAAAGAAAATGTAAGGTTAAAAGAAGAGCTGTAAGTGACAATTTACAAAAACATGTTAAAATAAACTACTTCTCACAAAAGGTAGATGAGTGATGAGCCAGAGACAATTAGCTAACACTCGACAAAGTTACAAGTATGAGTACTCAACGTTGGATTCAAGGAGGACGCCAAAGACACATGGAACATCGGAAGAGTTGGCGGAGGGATCACATCATGAATCGTCCCCCACGCCTTCAAGAACAACATTGTCCTCCAAGTTGGAGTTGCTTATACCATCATCGGGTTAAAGTTCATCCTACAATGTAAAGGACATGAATGACCGTGTGAATGCAGAAACCTTCAGGTTGCAGTTTGTAGGCACGGTGCAAATGTGAGAAAGAATATGAAAGGGTCGTAGTAGCCACAATTGACTTTTGTGAATGAGCGATGGAGGCCGGATTGTTGGCGACATGGTTGAAGCGAGCAACTTCTGTTCGGCTGCTAGTTTTCCCGATAGGTAATGCCAAAAGGAGCTTAAGAAGGGGTTGCGGTCGCTGATGATATATAACAAGCAAACCATGTAGCTTGAAGATATATTGAGTGAATATTGATTGGAAATGGGTTAGAATGGAGTCCAACTTCAAGATGAAAAGTTGGTGAGCCAGCGGGCTCTGTGGGGTTGGTGACAAAGAGAAATATGGAGAAGACCAAAGTGTTCCCCAAGTAGCGGGAGAGTTGGGCACGTTGTATCAGGTGAAGGTCAATGGTGCTAAGGTGAAGTTATTGTGCCCATTGTACACCAAGGATGAGATTGACACCATATAGAGAGCGTGTAGAAATCGAAGGGGTAAGGGCGACTTAAGTGCAAATAGTCGATGCCTGCATAACATAGGAGATGAATGACTTAATGGTGAGATGAAAGTGTTTGGCAATTTGGGCTTGGATGAAGTTGCGCGGAAGCGATGAATGGATGATTAGGGCAGGAAGGTAGATTTATGGTTGAGAAGTTGAGGAGGTATTGGTTCAAGGGAGTGTTCAAAAGGGGAGTGCGCATCGGATTCGTCGGCATGGAGAGGAATCTAGTTACCTTCAGGGTTGGAGATGAGTAAAAGGAGAAATGTGGGTTTCACAGGGATGGACATGATCACAGTTAAAGCAAAGTTTCTGCTCGAACAACGATGTTGCATCTGAGCACGTGCTAGGCGGAAAATAGGTATGGGGATTGGGTTGTCGATAGGGGTAGTGTTATCGAGTTGTCAGTGAAAGTTGGTGTTGTCAACAATAGCAGGAGGCTATAAACAAAGTGGTTGTGGGTTTGTAGAAAATAGAGCAGTGCAGCAGCAGATTTATCTCTGCAATTTCACTAGCCCATAGCTTATGAAATAGTAGGGGGATGAAAAGCCCGTGTCTGCAGCAACTGTAATTGTCAGTGGTGTTAGATGTCACGGCTTCATTAACGTGAATGATATCATCCTCAAGATCGTTTTCCTTTGCGGCTATAGAAGTTTTTCATTATATAGTATGCCATAATTTACTAAAAAAAATGCTCATGCTTCAACTCTTGAGGATTGGCTCCCTCTAAGAGTTTTTCTTCAAAAAGAGTGTTTACAAGAAGGAACACTGCCAACAAGACAAAAATGACAAAGAACCTAAAGGCAAAATACTAATACAATATTAATAAAAGTTAAGTTAAATAGATGCTCCGAGCATTCTCTCATGGTGAGGGTTCGCCAAAGGAAGTGTATGTATCTGTTGTCGACGATGCATATATGTATTACAAGAAAATGCATAAAAAGGTACAAAAGTTTTAGTCTCATACGATATACCAACTAAAATCTAGAGCTATAGAAAAAATACCGCATCGGTTTAGTAGATAAGTGAAGAAAATTTGAAGACTATGGCTCCATTGGCGCGACAGTGATTGTCACGAACACGGTGGTTATGAACCGTCGTTCGTGAACGCCCGAACTCACCTAAGGAACTTCATCCACTTTTATGTTCAAAACTAGTTTTCTTTTTTGATGGTGGTCATAACCGTTGTCATGCCAAACATACATTCTATGGCGATGGCCGTCTTTGTCCAAACTCACCGGAGAAAAAAAGCAGCGCCAAATGGAGCCTAGGAGGATGTCGTGATATTTTCTAAATGAGTTAGGTACTTAAGTGCACTGTTTTAAAGTCCATTTGGTTAACTTGTAACCATGCTAGTTTCCATCATATCCTTCTACAATGATTACAGTTGAAGGCCTAACAAATTACATGCCCAAACCATCTGAATCAACTCCCATTGTTGATGCCAGTGTTTATTTCAAAACATTAAATTTCGTCCGAAAGTTACAAGGCCGTATTTTGCAAATAAACTACGCTATTGATCATTAGATACATTCGAAAATCAATGATTCATACTGTAAATTTGAAATTTCTAGTTCTTCAAAATCAAACCATTCAGCTAGTCAGGATATAAAAAGGATAAAAATAATTATTGTGGTTTTAATGAGACAACAACAATATATCGAGCTTGCTGAATTTTTTAATTAACATTGTTTCAATCATTATGTGATCACCATTACATCATGAATCACAGATGTATGTATAAGAACTTTGAAGCAGAGGGAAGAGAACTGGAAGGGGATTTTGCCGCTTAAATCAATTGCTGTAGATTCATGTTCAATGGACAGAAGCTTAATCTTATTTCGTTTCCTACTGTTTCTGTCGCGTGCATGGTTTTAACGTGTCAATGGTTCTTCGGAGAGGTGGTTGGAGGTGGAGATGACCACAGAGATACTGCGGAGCGAGAAGCCCGGTAGCCTAAGCAGGAAGCTCGGGGCAGGAGATCTACTGTTAGGGGTCGGGAAATTGGGTTAAGAGAGAGAGAGAGAGAGAGAGAGAGAAAATTAGGGTTAAGAGAGAGGAGAAGAGAACACACACATTCATTCCAGGATGAAAATAATACAGGGCTTACGCCTCCTCTTATAGCGATGAGGAGCGAATACAAAAGGAAATATTCTGAAAAGGAAATACGAAGTTACTTAAAATAAATCATGCAAACAAAGCAACAAATAAAACACTTGAAGCAAACAAAGCGGCAAATAAATTATTAATTATCTTCCGCGGGAATGGTGGGCCCATCCGATATACGCGCCAGGCGCGTGTAAACTTTCCAAGAAGGCTCGTCGTCGTGCGGCTCCGTAACAATGCCACCGTCTGGAAAATGTGTCTTGTCCTCAAGGCAGTAGTCGGCGAACTGGCGACGGAAATCATCCCGGGGAAGTCATGTTGCGTTTGAGTCGGGCCGGCCGGTTCAAGTCACTAGAACCTCTTCCGATGTAGTGTCCCCCGTGGTGCGGCACCTGCGGTCGAGGATCGAGGCGGGGTAGTAGGGCGCTTCCCCGGCGAGGTCGAGGTCATCCGGGATGTGGTCAGTAGTGGTGTGCTCCCCCACCGCGCACCGAAGTTGTGAGACATGGAAGACCGGATGAATGTGATTCCCGGTTGGGAGGCGTAGGCGGTAAGCAACCGCGCCTATGCGGGCGATGATCTCGAAGGGCCCGAAGAACCGTGGCGTCAATTTGGGGCATGGTCGGCGTGCCACTGAAAGCTGGCGGTAGGGATGGAGCTTGATGAAAACCTTCTCTCCCACTTCAAAGGAGAGGTCCCGTCGCTTCTTGTTGGCGAAGGAAACCATCTTCTGTTGGACCCGTCGTAGGTGGTGCTTCAGATGATCCAGAATGGTGTCCCTATCGCGGAGAGCGGTGGCCAGGCTCTCCACCTGGCATTCCCCTGGGAGGTGGCGGACAATAGATGGTGGAGGACGGACATAGACGGCCTCAAAAGGAGTAGTGTCAGTCGCCTGGTGGTGGGCGGTGTTGTAAGAGTACTCAGCCCATCCGAGCCACTTGGCCAAACTGCGAGGTTGTTCCCCCACGAAGCAGCGAAGGTACGTTTCCAGGCACCGGTTGAGGAACTCTGACTGGTCGTCGGTCTGTGGGTGGTATGTCGTGCTCATACGAAGACGGGTACCCTGTAAACGGAACAGTGTAGTCCAAAAAGTACTCAGGATTAGCGGGTCGCGGTCGCTCACGATTGACCGGGGAAATTCGTGGAGGCGCACGATCCCCTGGATGAAGTTGTCGGCGACTGTGGCGGCGGTGTATGGATGATGGAGGGGAATGAAATGTGCATACTTCGAGAGCCGGTATACCACGACCAGGATGCAATCGTGTCCCTGTGATCGGGGCAGTCGTGTGATGAAATCCATGGCGATGTCATCCCACACGCGGTCGGGGATCGGAAGAGGCTGAAGTAGACCACCCGGAAATACTGCTTCGTACTTGGCTTTTTGGCAGATGAGGCAGGCGGCCACGAAGGCCTTGACCTATCGGAACATGTGAGGCCAATAAAGAGAGGTTGTCAACCGTCGGTACGTCCGGTAAGCACTGACATGTCCTCCCGTTGGGGATGCATGAAACTCCGCCATTAACAGGGGGAGGCTCGAGGAGGAGGGCGCGAGTATGAGGCGGCCCTTGAAGAGAAGGTGGCCGTCCACCAAGGAGTACGGTGGGTGGGCTGCGGCGTCCGTGCTGAGTGCTGTCCGAATCCTGTTGAGCGTCGGGTCGGCTTCTACTTCCCGTTGGAGGGCCTCCGTACCCTCCCAGACTGGGTGGGAGATGGCTGCCAGTATGGGGTTGCGGGAGAGGGCGTCAGCTGCGCGATTCGCCTTGCCAGGCCGAAACTCGATCCGAAAGTGGTAGCCCAGTAGCTTGGCCACCCACACCTGTTGGGCGGGCATAGCGATCTTCTGCTGCAGGAGGTACCGAAGGCTATGGTGGTTGGTGCGGACCACGAAATGTCGGCCCAGTAGATAGGGCTGCAAGTGCTAGATTGCGAGGGCGAGGCCCATGAGCTCATTCTCGTAAGCGGAGCGGCTACGGATAGTGTCGGACGGGCCGCGGACCAGGGCCTACTGAAGAGCGACGAAAGCGGCGGAGGCCGCCGTTGACCACCCGAAGATGCCCTCGGCTGACTTCTTAAGGAGCTGGGTGAGGGGACGGGCCAGAGTGTCGTACCCCTGTGTGAACCTGCGGTAGTATCCTGTTAGGCCAAGGAACCCGCGGACATCGCGAATAGAAGATGGTGTTGGCCACTGGAGGACCGCCTCGATCTTGTCACTATCCATTGCGACCCCTGTGGCGGAGATGGTGTGTCCCAGGTAGCGCACCTCCGAAACCCCAAAAGAGAGCTTGGTTGGGTGGAGCTTGAGGTGGTGGTGCCGTAGCGTGGCCAGCGTCTGGCGGACGTGCTGGAGGTGCTCCTGCCAAGAAGAACTGTAGACCAAGATATCATAAAAAAAACAAGTACATGTTGTCGAAGTACCGGTCGAAAGATGTCGTTCATCGTGGCCTGAAAGGTGGACGGCGCGTTAGTCGGGCCGAATGGCATGACCAGGAACTCGTAGTGACCGTCATGGGTCCGGAAGGCCATCTTGGCTACGTCAGCCGTACGAACGCGGATCTGGTGGTAGCCAGCACGGAGGTCCAACTTGGTGAAGATGGTCGCGCCGTGGAGTTCGCCCAGAAGCTCCCGAATCACTGGAATTGGGTACTTGTCCGGGACGGTGGCTTTGTTGAGCTCCCGATAGTCTACACAAAAGCGTCAGCTGCCGTCCTTCTTTCTGACCAAGAGGACCGGGCAAGAGAAGGGGCTCGCAGTGGGGCGGATGAGGCCCCCCATCAGCATGTCGCGTGCGAGACTCTCGATTTCATCCTTTTGTACGTGTCCATAACGGTATGGTCGGACCGAGACTGCGGTCACGCCGGGCTGTAGAGGGATGTCATGATCGTGCGCTCGGGCGGGTGGCAACTCGGATGTTGCTGAGAAGAGGTCTGCAAACTCGGATAGAAGGGCCTGAAGGGCCGGAGGTGGAGATGGGGCCGGTGGTGCCGTGTCCGCGATGGACCAAAGCCTTGCTGAGTAATCGACGTCTGAAGTCCGCTGAATCGTGTGAAAGGAGACGGGGGAGCGAAGTAAAGCGACATCTCCCGTAAGGCAGTGCTCCGGACCGTCTTGTAGGAATCGCATCGTCATAGTCCTTCAGTTGACTTGCACGTCACCCAGCGTGCACAGCCATGCCACACCACGGATGGCGTCGATCCCGCCAAGGCCGAAGACGTAGAAGTCTGTCGTCGCTGAGTAAGGGCCCACGGAAAGCGAGATGGCTGGACAACGTCCCTGGATCGAGCGGCGGCGGCCATCGCCCAAGCTAACAGTGAAGTCCGGAGATGGCTCTATCGGGAGGCGGAGTTACTTGGCCAGTTGTACTGAGAGGAAATTATGACTAGCCCCGCTGTCCACCATGATGATAATGCGGCGATCGCCTAACTTGCCCGCCAACTTCATGGTTTTGGGGCCGGAGATGCCGCCCACCGAAAAACAAGGGAGTTCCAGACAGTGAAGGTCGGCATCGGTGGCGGTCCCGGTGGTGTCCTCTGCAGCGATCTCGAGGTCCTCAGAGTCCTGCAAGGTGATCTCTGGTTCAAAGTCACCAATGATGGCGTGAAATTCCTTGACCGTGCATACGTGGGTAGGGGAGTAGGGTTGACGGCAGCGAAAACAGAGCCCTTTGCGATGAAGGTCGTCGAACTCGCGGTTGGAGATTCGTTGCGGGGGTCCTGGGCGGCCCGGCCGGCCGAGTGAACGGTGGTTCTGGGTTGGCAGTACGCCATGGTCGGCCGCCCGGCGGAGGCCCGCCTGGAGTCGGTGGGGGTCGCGGAGACAGATCGGCCTCCACGTGGCGTGCCATGTCGAGGGCCTCGGACACCGTCCAGGGGTGATTGGTGCGGAGTCGGGACCGGATGTTGGGCTTGAGGCCTTGCATGAAGAAGCCGAGATAATGGTCCGGTGGTAGGCCCGGAACATGGGTGACGAGGGCCACGAACTCATCGATGTAATCATCCAATGCGCTGATCTGGCGTACCCCACACAGTCGTTCGATGGCGGATCCAGAGTAGAGGCTGTTGTAGCGGCGGATCATCTCCTGTTTGATCTCCGGCCAAGATATAGCCGGGTTGGTTTGGCGGAGCCACCGGGCCCAATGAAGGGCGGAGCCGTCGAGTCCTATGACGGCGGTAGAGACCTTGTCCTGCTCGGGCGTATGGTGGAGATCGAAGTATTGTTCCGCCTTGGCAATCCACCCGATTGGGTCCACACCGGCGAAGGTGGGAAGATCCAAGGTGAGGGATGGACGGCCTGGAGGAACTAGCGCCACGGGATCTCCGTTGTGCGGTACTGGTGCCGCGCCGAGGATGGACGCGTCGGTGGATGGGCACGCAGATCCGTTGGTGGAGGAGGCGGTTGTGGATTGGAGGGCATCAAACTTTGCGTGAAGGGCGGCAAGTGAGGCGTGCATGGCGGTCACGAGGGATTCCTGTGCGTCGATACGGCGGAGGAGTGCCTCGTTGGAGTCCGCCGCTAGAACTTCTGTCGTGGAACGGGTGTTGGGGGCCATCCCCCCGAGCGGTTAGGTGGACGGGCTGTGGCGCGGAGGGCTGCAGCGGTGGAAGGGCGGCGGAGGGCGCGGGAAGGCACGGACAGAATCGCGGCGTGGGAACCACGGACGGAACCGCGGCGGCGGGCGCAGGCGGAACTGCGGCGTGGTCGACGGCGAATGCGGGCGGGCGGGACTGCAGACGGCGGTGGGGCTGGTTCTCCGGCGGCTGTGGACGGGTGGAGATGACAAGTCGGACCAGTAGTTAGGGGTCGGGAAATTGGGTTACGAGATAGAGAGAGAGAGAGAGAGAGAGAGAACGAATTAGGGTTAAGAGAGAGGAGAAGAGAACACACACATTCATTCCAGGATGAAAATAATATAGGGCTTACGCCTCCTCTTATAGCGATGAGGAGCGAATACAAAAGAAAATATTCTGAAAACGAAATACGAAGTTACTTAAAATAAATCATGCAAACAAAGCAACAAATAAAACACTTGAAGCAAACAAAGCATCAAATAAATTATTAATTATCTTCCGTGGGAATGGTGGGCCCATCCGACATACGCGCCCGGCGCGTGTAAACTTTCCAAGGAGGCTCGTCGTCGTGCAGCTCCGTAACATCTACCAAATCTCGAACCATAGGAGGAGAGAACTAAAGAGAGAAGATAACTTCCTTGCTTACCCATTCCAAGCCCAAGTAACCCTTAAGTAGAAGATACCAAAAAGACCAAAACACTTGAAATAACCTAGAAGCAACAACTATACATAAAACATGAAGTAAAAAAATGACTAGGGTATGTAATACAAACAACACTTGGTGATCACGATACATAGAAAGAATACAACTATCAATAAGCAATTCTGAAAGAATTTCTTTACAAAAATCAATAACCTCACATTCACATATTAAATGCCATTACCTGTAGCACAAAATCAACAACCTTATAAAAAAGAAAACTTTCTTCAGCTTTTGAAATGTAAAAACTCACCAAAACGGCGACTATCAGTATGAAATCAGCAGTATCAATCAAGTTTAAGCAACCAAGCGTAATTTTTTGTCTGAGCTCTAATAAATTTGAAAGGAAACTTGTGATGGAAGCACAACTTAATTTGGAAAAGGGAAAAAATGAAAAATTACCTTAGAATTGTCATCTTCAAGTGCTTTGCTAGAGAAGAGGGAGAGATAGAATTGATGCACAGCTCAAGTCAAAAGTTGATGATGAACCTTTCTCCAGTTTGATAGATACTTATTTTGCAGCATAATGAAGCACAAGGAGTCTTTATTTCTGGAACAACACATTTTTTTAGCAAATTAAGGAACTGTTTGAGAGATCGGTGGCAGTTATGAATACCGTGGTCACAAATGTTACTTTCTAAAAATGCCATTTTAGGCCATAACGCCACCATAATCATGCATGTGTGGTCAAACTTTAGCAGTCGTGAACGCTCGGATTCCATAAAAAAAATTGGGCCGAAAAACTGTAAGGGAAGTTCCAAATATAAGTAAACTGTTATCATTATGTTTACTGCACACCGTCACCGCCGGAACACCATAGTTGCTCCACACAGAGTTTAAAGTAATGCAAAATCACAGATTCTCCTCCTCCCTCCTTGGAGAGACCAATACTGATCTCACGACCTATCTGATTTGAGTAGGGCTGGTTCAGCTCATTTTCGTCAGACATTCTAGATTCGACACAACGAATTTGTTCTGTTTCTTCCCTTACCCACTCCAAAGGTATTAGCTTGATTGAAAGGAAACACAAGTTTTAGAGACACAATCACCAGAAATCATTGCATGAGCAATTCCCGCCAACAAACCGATGAAATCTAACACGGTCCCTCACAATGATCTCTCTACCATACTCTTTACTTACAATTTTGGTCACTTCATGGCAGTCGGCGCAAAATCTCAAGTTCTTTACAACGCGAATCACCACAGGCGCACTCGTCTTTAACAGCCCAAAAGCAATAGCCAACCTCTCACTGTGCTCACAAAGAGCACTCTCCTTTTCCTCTTCATCGACATCGTGCAAAACAGAGGAAGTCCATGGCAGATGACTGGAGAGTCGAACTCGCTCGGAGATGCCTTTCAACACCACTCGAATCTGCTTGATTTCTGGGTGTGACTCATCACCAACAACAAAATCATGCACAAATCCATCAATTTCGATGGAACTACATCCTGGAATAACCTTGATGCCATTGTCCTTCATCTTCTTCCTCATACTACTCACCTTGTCCCATTGGGATCTAAGTGCATATATGTTTGATAAAACCACATAATTCTCTGCATTTAGTGGCTCTAATTGAAGAAGATGATCAGCTATAAGCTCCTCCTTATCTTGAAATCCATTTTTCTTGCATCCTACAAGAAGGGTCCTCCAAATTACAGCGTTTGGTGGGAAGGGCATTCTGTTGACAAATGAGTATGCTTCTTTGAATAGACCAGCTCGGCAGAGAAGATCAACCATGCATCCATAATGTTCCATTAATGGTTGAATGTCTAAATTGTGCATGGCCAACCAAAATCTCAGGCCATCTCCTACAAGGCCACTATGTGCACAGGCTAACAGAGCACCGAGGAAGGTCACATGATTTGGTTTCACCTGAAAAATGATAAACAATGTCTTTAGAAAGATTAAGAAAATCTAAGAAATTAAGTTAGCGGATCACTATACGATGCTAATTGTCATTCCATGAAAATAATAATGAGAAAATCTTCGGAATCTGAGGGGTGAAAGATCCATTAAGAACATATATGCCTATGTCACAAAGCAAAATTCTTGAATATAACTACAGACTAGAACAAGTCTGATATGAAAAACATACTTCCTTTTATTTAACCATTGACAAGCTACCAAGTAAAGAATTATTTGAATCACATCAACATTTTGAAACTGTGACTAGCATTGCATCTGTCATCTCCTAAGTGGTATTCCAAATTGCTAGTTATATGCCTCATATCATAACCTATTTGGAGATTCCAAAAACACGTCATTCAATACATCACCAGATAGCACCCTTGCATCAAAAGCCACTACGTAGAGTTTTCAGAAGGGTCTTTTACGAATTTTCTGTATGCACAGAATTGTGTACCACTTATTTAAATCCGAACTATGTCTCTCCTCTTGAACCTATTTGTTCTTCCATCAGTTGCTATCTGTGGACGTAGAGCTTAGGATGAATCACGTAAATCTCTATTCTTTTATGCTTATTTGTACTGCTTGATTCTGTAAGACAAACCTTTTAATTGGATTTAGATACAAAGACATAAATTTATAATTGAATTCAGATAAAAAGACAGCTTAGTAAAATCAAGGGAGAATAATATTCAATATCTAGAGGCTATCGCTATACAAAAAACACAATGCATGCATAAGCCAAGAAATCAAGTACCTTTGAAGCTAACATCCTTGGGAAAAGCTTCAAAGCATCATCAACAAGCCCATGAGTTGCAAAGCCAACAATCATTGTGCTCCAAGCCATAGTATCCCTCTCGAGCATTTCATCAAACACCTCCTTCGCCTTCCCAATCAAACCGCACTTGGCATACATGTCAATCAGTGCAGTACTTAGCACCAAATCAGCTCTGATACCCTTCCTATCCACAAACGAATGAACCCATCTTCCCAAATCTAATGCCCCGGCCTTCGCACAAGCCGAGATTACGCTCACCATTGTGACCTCGTCGGGCGAAATTCCGGCCTTCTGCATCTCCCTGAACAAGCCCAAAGCTTCATTTACCATCCCGATCCTCGAATATCCGCTAATCATAGCACTCCATACTATCAAATTTTTATCGGGAATATCGCCAAAAACAACACGAGCAGAAGAAATTTCTTCACATTTTGCATACAAGTTCAGCAAACCGGTCTGGACGAAGGGGCTGGAATCAAGACCATATTTGTATGCGTGAGATTGGATTTGTCGGCCTTCTCTCAAGGCCGAGATTTTCGAACATGCCTTCAGGACAAAAGCGACGGTGAAGCTGTTTGGATTGGCAAAACCAGAGCACAGCAAGTTCTTGTACAAAGCAATGGGTTCTCTGGATTGGTTTTGGACCTGGGAGAAACCCCTTATCATGGAGTTCCAAGAGAAGACATTTGGTTGGGGGATAGCATCGAACACGCGACGGGCATACCTGATATCACCATGGGGAGAGAGTGCGCAGAAGGCTAGAATTTTTGAGAGGGAAAACGTGTAAGTGAAAGAAGAAAAGGTTGGATTCCTGAGTACTCGGACGTGGATTTGACGGAGGGTTTTCATGTCCGGGCATTTTTGAATTAGAGAAGTAATGTGTTCCTCAAATGCGTTGTTGCTTGAAAGAGAAGACTTGGGTTTCATATATTTGTGTGTGTGTGTAATCGGGATGGGCACTGGCTGCTGTCGAGCGCACGATCTGCGGTCGTACGCGAACTGAACGCAACGGGCTGCGGTCGTGCGCAAACTGGACGCACGGGCTGCGGTCGTGCGCGAACTGGACGCACGATCTGCGGTCGTGCGCGAACTGAGCGCACGATCGTGCGAGAAGGCTCCGGGCTAGGGCAGCAGCGACGGCAACAGCGGCAGCAGTCTCCTTCTTCTTCGCGAACGGCGGCGAGCTCTGCGAACTCCTCTTCGCGCGAGCGCAGAAACCACCGGCGGAATCGCAAACTGCCCCTACTTTGCGACCAGCGGCGGAAGCTGCTAGCGCAGAAAATGCGAGCGGGATGAAGCGCGATCTCCTCCCTTCTTCTCGCGAGCGGCGGCGGGAAACCAACCAGCGAACGGCAGCGGGAGGTTCGCGATCTTCTTCCTTGCGAATGGCAGAAGGGCAGGATCGACGATGAAAACGCGAAGGATGGGAGGCGCTGCGACGGGAAATCGTGATTCCTTCGCGTCAACAGGGACGGACGGGAGCGGGAGAGCTAACCATAGGGGCGGGACTTCCAGATTGAGAGGGTTGCTCGAAACATTCGGAGGTAGGACTGATATTGAGTCAAGTTCGGTCGATTTCAACCCGGCTCGAAATCGAAATTTTCGACTCGAAGTCGGCTCGAAATCGACTCGAATTCGAAATTGTTTTCGAGTTGAGCCAGCTCGGCTCGAAATTAATTCGAGTTGGAGTCAACTCGAAATTAATTATTTTTTTATAAAAATTAATTTATTACGCATTAATTATTACACATTAATTTATTACACATTAATGTCGTCGCGCTCGCTGCTCGCGTGGGGAGAGACTGGACCGTCCGCAGTCTGCTCGCGTGGGGAGAGACTGGACCGTCCGCAGTCCGCTCGCGTGTGGAATGAGGAGAGGCTGGACCGCCTGAACTCTGGAGAGGTTTAAACTTTAGAGGTTTAGGGTTTCACTGTCTCCACTCTCCAGGACCGGACTCCAGGAGGCAGAAGTGTGAAAGTGAAACCGTGAAAGAGAGTAATAAGTATTTCTGTGTTGGATTTGACGGAAAGCGTGCATGCAGACTGCCAGCTAGCTTTGAAAAATGGAGACATGGAGAATTGGAGATGTAGTTAATGGAGAGTTGACTTTTGGAGACAGGACACCCGACACAGGAGGCGTGAAGATGTGAAGTTAATCAGTTAAGTTAATAAGTTAACGTAGAAATTTAAAAATTATAATTTTAGAAATTTAAAAATTATAATTTTGAATAAATTTTTAAATCGAGCCGGCTCGAATCAATAATCGAGCGAATCATTTGAGACTCGAAATCGACTCGAAATTGATTTCGAGTCAATTTTGATTCGACTCAATTTGATTCGATTTTTTTATTTCGAGTTCGAACCGAATAAAAACTCGAGCGATTTTCGAGCGACTATCGATTTTCGATTATTATGCTCACCCTTATCCGGAGGTCCATCAAGGTGGAAAGAACTCCTCGTTGCCCCTAGCGGGGTATATATAGGCAAACCCTAGGAATGTCTACGGGTATCGGGTATCCGTGTACTCGACCGACCAGCTTAGCCTCCGAACAATGTTATTTATCCAAATATACATTAACAGAAATAACCTAGAAGCAATATCTAAACATAAAACATGAAGTAAAAAATGACTAGTCTATGCAATACAAACAAAACTTGGTGATCACGATACATAGAAAGAATACAACAACTATCGGTAAGCAATTTTGAAAGAATATCTTTACCAAAATCAATAACCTCATATATTAAATGTCATTACCTGTAGCACAAAATCAACAACCTTAAAAAAAAACTTTCTTCAGCTTTTGAAATGTAAAAACTCTTCAAAACGGCGATAATCAGTATGAAATCAAAAGTATCAATCAAGTTTAAATAATCAAGCGTAATGTTTTGTCTGAGCTCTAATAAATTTGAAAGTAAACTTGTGATGGAAGCAAAACTTAATTTGGAAAAGGGAAAAAATGACAAATTACCTTAGAATTGTCATCTTCAAGTGCTTTGCTAGAGAAGAGGGAGAGTTAGAATTGATGCACAGCTCAAGTCAAAAGTTGATGATGAACCTTTCTCCAGTTTGATAGATACTTATTTTGCAGCATAATGAAGCACAAGGAGTCTTTATTTCTGGAACAACACATTTTTTTAGCAAATTAAGGAACTGTTTGAGAGATCGGTGGCAGTTATGAGTGTAGTTATGAATACTGTGGTCACAAACGTTACTTTCTAAAAATGTCATTTTAGGCCATAACGCCACCATAATCATGCATGTGTGGTCAAACTTTAGCAGTCGTGAACGCTTGGATTCCAGAAGAAAAAAAATTGTGCCGAAAAACTGTAAGGGTCCGTTCGTTTGGTCGGAATTGGGAGGAAGGAATTGGAATTGGCTCTCCAATTACAATTCTGTTGTTCGGCGTGCCTTTTTTCGGGCGGAATTGGAATTCGGCTGAATTCCATTGGAATTCAATTTTGCCTAGAGTTCTCCACCTCGAATTCTTACCTCCCGAGCTATTCTTTCCCAATTCCATTCTCGCATTTTTCGCCCGGGCGCGCATATTTTGCCCGAGCGCGCATTTTTCACCCGCACGCACTACATTTTTCGCCCGAGCGCTCATTTTTCGCATGTGCGCGCATTTTTCTCGGTGCGCGCATTTTTCGTCCGGGCGCGCATTTTTCGTCCGGGCACACATTTTTCATCCGGGCGCGCATTTTTCGCCCGAGCGCGCATTTTTCGCCCAGAAGCGCATTTTTTCACCCAAACGCCCATTTTTTCAGTCGGGCGCTCATTTATCTCCCGGACGAGTATTTTTCGCGGGGGGGGGGGGGGGGCCATTTTTCTCTCAAACGCCCATTTTCGCCCGGGCGAGCATTTTTCGCCCAAACACCAATTTTTCGCCCGGGCTCGCATTTTTTCACCCAGGCGCGCATTTTTCGCCCGGGCGCACATTTTTTGCCCGGGCGCTCATTTTTCACCCGTGCGCGCATTTTTGTCGGTGCACACATTTTTCGTCTGGGCGCGTTTTTTTCACCCGTGCGCGCTTTTTTCGCCCGGAAGCGCATTTTTCGCCTGAAAGCGCATTTTTCGTTCGGGCGCGCATTTTTCGCCCGAGCGCACATTTTTCGCCAGGACGCTCATTTTTCGCCTGTGCGCGCATTTTTGTCGGTGAGTGCATTTTTCTCCCGGGCGCGCATTTTTCTCCCGGAAGCGCATTTTTCGCCCGCACGCTCATTTTTCTCCCGGACGAGTATTTTTCGCGGGGCGCACATTTTTCTCTCGAACGCCATTTTTCGCCCGGGCGAGCATTTTTCGCCCAAACACCCATTTTTCGATCTCGCATTTTTTCGCCCAGGTGCGCATTTTTCGCCCGGGCGCACATTTTCCGCCCGGGCGCTAATTTTTCGCCCGAACGCGCATTTTTTTCGGTGCGCACATTTTCGTCCGGGCGCGCATTTTTTGCCCGGGCGAGAATTTTTTCGCCAGTGTGCTCTTTTTTCTCTCGGGAGCGCATTTTTCGCTAGGGCACCCGAGACAAAAATGCGCACCCGGGAGAAAAAAGAGCGTTTGGGCGAAAAAATGTGTGCACACGCGAAAAATGTGCGCCCTAGAGATAAATTCGCGCCCGAGAAGAAAATGCGTGTCTGGGCGAAAAAATACGTGCCCGCGCGAAAAAATGCTTGCCCGCGCAAAAAATGTGCGCCCGTGTGAAAAATGCGCGCCCGCGCGGAAATTGCGCGACCAGTCGAAAAATGCGCGCCCGAGCGAAAGATGCGCGACCGAGAAAAAATTAGGCGACCAAGCAAAAAATTCTTGAAGAAAAGAATTGTCAATTCCAATTCCTTTTTGAATGCAGCCGAACAACAGAATTGGAATTGTCTCAATTCTGATTCCCATGAGAATTGAAATTGGGACAATTCCAATTCACATCCCCCAATTCCGTCCAAACGAACGGACCCTAAGGGAAGTTCCAAATATAAGTAAACTGTTATCATTATGTTTACTGCACACAGTCACCGCTGGAACACCATAGTTGCTCCACACAGAGTTTAAAGTAATGCAAAATCACAGATTCTCCTCCTCCCTCCTTGGAGAGACCAATACTGATCTCACGACCTATCTGATTTGAGTAGGGCTGGTTCAGCTCATTTTCGTCAGACATTCTAGATTCGACACAACGAATTTGTTATGTTTCTTTCCTCTTTTACCCACTCCAAAGGTATTAGCTTGATTGAAAGGAAACACAAGTTTTAGAGACACAATCACTAGAAATCATTGCATGAGCAATTCCCACCAACAAACCGATGAAATCTAACACAGTCCCTCACAATGATCTCTCTACCATACTCTTTACTTACAATTTTGGTCACTTCATGGCAGTCGGCTCAAAATCTCAAGTTCTTTCCAACGTGAAACACCACAGGCGCACTCGTCTTTAACAGCACAAAAGCAATAGCCAACCTCCCACTGTGCTCACAAAGAGAACTCTCCTTTTCCTCTTCATCGACATCGTGCAAAACAGAGGAAGTCCATGGCAGATGACCGGAGAGTCGAACTCGCTCGGAGATGCCTTTCAACACCACTCGAATCTGCTTGATTTCTGGGTGTGACTCATCACCAACAACAAAATCATGCACAAATCCATCAATTTCGATGGAACTACATCCTGGAATAACCTTGATGACATTCTCCTGCATCTTCTTCCTCATACTACTCACCTTGTCCCATTGGGATCTAAGTGCATATATATTTGATAAAACCACATAATTCTCTGCATTTAGTGGCTCTAATTGAAGAAGATGATCAGCTATAAGCTCCTCCTTATCTTGAAATCCATTTTTCTTGCATCCTACAAGAAGGGTCCTCCAAATTACAGCGTTTGGTGGGAAGGGCATTATGTTGACAAATGAGTATGCTTCTTTGAATAGACCAGCTCGGCAGAGAAGATCAACCATGCATCCATAATGTTCCATTAATGGTTGAATGCCTAAATCGTGCATGGCCAACCAAAATCTCCGACCATCTCCTACAAGGCCACTATGTGCACAGGCAAACAGAGCACCGAGGAAGGTCACATGATTTGGTTTCACCTGAAAATGATAGACAGTGTCTTTAGAAAGATCAAGAAAATCTAAGAAATTAAGTTAACGGATCACTATACGATGCTAATTGTCATTCCATGAAAATAATAATGAGAAAATCTAGAGGCTATCACTATACAAAAAACATAATGCATGCATAAGCTAAGAAATCAAGTACCTTTGAAGCTAACATCCTTGGGAAAAGCTTCAAAGCATCATCAACAAGCCCATGAGTTGCAAAGCCAACAATCATTGTGCTCCAAGCCATAGTATCCCTCTCGAGCATTTCATCAAACACCTCCTTCGCCTTCCCAATCAAACCGCACTTGCCATACATGTCAATCAGTGCAGTACTTAACACCAAATCAGCTCTGATACCCTTCCTATCCACAAACGAATGAACCCAACTTCCCAAATCTAATGCCCCGGCCTTCGCACAAGCCGAGATTACGCTCACCATTGTGACCACGTCGGGCGAAATTCCCGCCTTCTGCATCTCCCTGAACAAGCCCAAAGCTTTATTTACCATCCCGATCCTCGAATATCCGCTAATCATAGCACTCCATACTATCAAATTTTTATCGGGAATATCGCCAAAAACAACACGAGCAGAAGAAATTTCTTCACATTTTGCATACAAGTTCAGCAAACCGGTCTGGACGAAGGGGCTAGAATCAAGACCATATTTGTATGCGTGAGATTGGATTTGTCGGCCTTCTCTCAAGGCCGAGATTTTCGAACATGTCTTCAGGACAAAAGCGACGGTGAAGCTGTTTGGATTGGCAAAACCAGAGCACAACAAGTTCTTATACAAAGGAATGGGTTCTCTGGATTGGTTTTGGACCTGGGAGAAACCCCTTATCATGGTTCCAACAGAAGACATTTGGTTGGGGGATAGCATCGAACACGCGACGGGCATACCTGATATCACCATGGGGAGAGAGTGCGCAGAAGGCTAGAATTTTTGAGAGGGAAAACGTGTAAGTGAAAGAAGAAAAGGTTGGATTTCTGAGTACTCGGACGTGGATTTGACGGAGGGCTTTCATGTCCGGGCATTTTTGAATTAGAGAAATAATGTGTTCCTCAAATGCGTTGTTGCTTGAAAGAGAAGACTTGAGTTTCATATATTTGTGTGTGTGTGTAATCGGGATGGGCGATGGAGTTGGATTTTTGTAGCGGGATGAAAGGGGGATCTTGGGGGTAATAGGTATGGCGGAAGGCAACGGTCGTATTTTTGAATGTCGAACTGAAGGGCAATAGACTTAAACGCGGTTGTTACGAACAATCATTCGTCAAACTCATATTGATGACGGTGGTGATTTTGTTCAAACTCATCGGAGCAAAACCCGCGCCAAACAAATGACGGTTTGTAACCATGCACCGTGTTCACGATCACCACTCTCATGCCGAACGGACCTTTAGCCAAGATATGGGCATGTACCGCCCCGTGGTAAAAAAGTTCAAGAATTCCTTCTGCCTAGAAATTCATGGACAAAACTCTAATTATTATTCACATCTAACACGCTAATCCTTCTCATCGGCCAAGTCAAATATTTCTTGAATAAATTAGAACAGAAAGCAGTTGGGTTATATTTCTATTTGTGACAAAAATAGTCCTGACCAAAAATCCTGGCAGGCCCTGGCCAGGACTGGGCCTGCCGGGCCCTGGCTTTTTCACCCGGGCTCGGGCACCCTCCGCTAGAGGGGGCCTGCTTAGGCCCCCAAGGCCGGGCCAGCCCAGGCCGGGCTGGGCCTCAGAAATCCCGCCTATAGGCGAAATTTCCTGTTGGAAATCCCGTCTGGCGGGATTTCCAATAGGAATCCCGCCTATAGGCGGGATTTCCTACGCATGGCGGGATTTCCACATAGGAAATCCTGCCAGGCGGCAGGATTTCCTGCCAGGCGGCGGGATTTCCTGCCAGGCGGCGGGATTTCCTGCCAGGCGGCGGGATTTCCTGCCAGGCGGCGGGATTTCCTGCCAGGCGGCGGGATTTCCTGCCAGGCGGCGGGATTTCCTGCCAGGCGGCAGGATTTCCTGCCAGGCAGCAGGATTTCCTATTGGAAATCCCGCCGTCCAGGTGGGATCAAAATCCCGCCTGGCGGGATTAGCTAAAGTGATTAGCAAATCCCGGGCCTGGAGTCAGGCCGACTCCAGGCCCGGTGCCCGGGCTTAGCCGTGCCTGGCCCAGGCCGGGCTGATAGTTAATATGGGGGCCCTGTTAGGCCCCCAGAGCCCGGCCTGGGCCCGGGGCTGGGCCTAGCCGGGCTTTAACCGGGTCGGGCCCGATTTGCACTCGGGCTCTTAGGATCGTCCTAACCAAACACTATCAATCTTCGATTGAAGTTTATGCAAAATTTATTCTCTAATTAAACAATTAAATTAAAATAAAGAACACACAATTAAATGGTACTTGAATTTAACTGAAGTGCGAATAATAAACCGTACCATTCTTCGCGTCTTGTTCGTGTTTCATGATGGCGAATATTCACAACAATTGTGGAGTGTTGTTCCTTATGAATTCCTCCGCATCGGAAGAACCAGCTATCATATAAATGTATTTGAATGCCTTTTCCGAACATTATGCAATGGATCAACAAAACTTCTGTTCTGTAGAGAAGCTGAGGTCGGCGATCAAGATCCGGGATAAAAGTCGCGAGATCTTCTGATCGTGATCTGGTATGGATCCGAAGAGAATTGTCTCCTCCGATGCTTACATCTGAGATGGCAAAGGTTGAAGAAGTTGAATCCTTTAGATCTACTCCAGATCTACTCCTCTCCTTGAAGGCGGTTGCTCCTGTTTCTCGATGAAGTGGTGAGGCAACCTTCTCACCAAAAACAGAGAAAAAAAAACCAAGGAGAAGATGAAAGATTCTTCTCGGCAAGGATGGAATGAGAAGAACAAAGAGGAAGAAGAGTTTTCGATTTAAAAAAAACAGAGAACAAGTCTCACGGGTTTTCAGCCCCTGTTCACGCTGAAAAGAAAAAAAAATTAATAGCATAATTCCCTCTTAGGCTCTTAATAGGTAGAGTCCACTTTGGGGGTTACAAAAAGAAGAAAGAATTAAATTCTCCTAATCAATGCCACCAAAATAAATAAAACAAATTATGAAAATCCATCAATTAATTGAATTTCACGATTATGCTAAAAACTTTGCCAGGGGTGAGACCGCGGTCGCGATATAAATTACGAGGCGGTTGGGCCCACCTATCACAGGCTTCGACCATTCGCACGACTGAATTAACGCACGCTCGTGAGAGTCCGAATAGATTTTAATTTTCCCGTATGACTCTATCTGGACGTCTCGATGAATCTAGTCCACTCAACAAAAAAATTTCAACATTCTCCCACTTGAACTTGTATTCATCGTAATTTATGACGTTCCATATAAAATTTTCACTAAACTTAATGGTACCAAATAGTGAATGTGATATTAAGAGTCTGCTCCCACGTCAATCCGGTCCAACTACATCCTTCATTCTAAATCATGGTGAAAACCGCATCATTAAACGACATGGGATCTTCCATGGTCACAGCAGCTTACAGATTCAATCGACATGAACAAAGCGTGGTTATACAAAATATAGAACAACATAATGAAAATGTGCACATGATGGTTGTTCTACTTGGTGGTCAATCAAACTTCTCAAATCAATGCACTATATCATGTTGCGAAAAGTTCTTAATTGTTCAAAAGAACATGCATGTTCAATCTTAAGATTTTAAATACATGTGTCATAAGACATACAACATGCCCTAATTCAAAATGTAGTGTCATGGGCCTTATGCTCCGACTGACACAAGTCATGAGACTTTTAAATGTAGTGTAACGTGTCACATAAATTTTCACGAATATCGAATCTTAATAATATTCCTAAATGAATATTCTTAAATACTTAAGAATTAAATAAAGTGATATATAAATGACAAATAAATGAAATGGAGCTTCATGCAACCTCCCACTAATCTTGTACATCAAATGGCTCTCCTGAAGACATGCTTTTGAAACACATTGGGGCGAAGTCCTTTAGTAAGTGGATCGACTAACATGACATCTGTCCCTAAATGCTCCATTGAAATGTCACATTTCTTGACCAATTCCTTAACGGTCAAAAAATTAATTTCATATGCTTAGACTATGTGATACTTCTATTGATTATCGAGAACATAACTGCAGAAATATTATCACAGTACAACCGAATGGGTCCAACTATAGAATCGACGACCTTCAACTCCATAAAGAAATTATTAATCCACCTTACGTGAGTAGAAGCTCCGAAAAGAGCAACAAACTCTGCATGCATTGTGGATGAAGTGATGAGTGTCTGTTTGGCACTCTTCCACAAAATGGTCCCACCATCAAATTTAAAAATATATCTTGAGGAAGACTTTCTATCATCCTCACACCCAGCAAATTCAGAATCTGTATACCCCATTAATTCTTTTGGGTCCAGTGTTCCTTCACTTGACCCGTTGCGCCTTTCCTACTTACTTAAAGAAAAAATAGCGTCTTTCTCATCAGTTCGGGCTTTTGGGACAGTTGGTTGCGCTTGATCCCGCAAGTGGTATCAGAGGAGGTTGCGGGGTCGAAACCAGGGGAGCACTGATTAAATCTTGAAATTTCTCTACCTGTGTGGGTCCCGCCGGGTCAGGTGGCCGCAGACATGTGTAAAGCCACTTTTGAGCCATGTGGTGCACCACCTCTGATTCATGTGGAGCACCTCTAAGCTTGCGGGTCGTGCTGGATGCTGGGGGAGGGATTGTTGGGTCCAGCATTCCTTCACTTGACCCGTAGCGCCTTTCCTACTTACTTAAAGAAAAAGTTGCGTCCTTCCCATCATTCCGGGCTTTTGGGACAGTTGGTTGCGCTTGATCCGACAAATTCAAGTTTTGAACTCTATGGTAGACCAATTTAACATCCTTAGTTCCCTTCAAATACCTTACAACTTTTTTGGCAGCCACCCAATGAGCAGATCCTGGGTTCGACTGATATCTGCCTAAAAGTCCTATTACGAAGGCAATGTCTGGTCTGGTATAGACTTGGGCATACATTAAGCTGCCTACCGCACTAGCGTAAGATATATCTTTCATGTATTCTCTTTCTCTCTCTCTGTATAGTTCCTGGGGCATTATGCTAAGCTAAGCTTATCACCCTTAATCGCAGGTACGTCACCAGGCTTACAATCAAGCATGATAAATCTCTCAAGTACACGCTCGACGTAGGCTTTTTGAGAGAGTGCTAAAGAATAGTGAGATCGATCCCTAATGATCTCAATTCCGATAACAAAGGATGCCTCTCCAAGATCTTTCTAATCGAATTATTTTGACATAAATTACTTCGATTCATGCAATAACATCAAATCATTACTCACGAGCAAGATATCATCTACATAAAGAATTACGAAGATGTATCTACTTCTGGTGATCTTGAGATATATGCAGCGGTCTATCTTATTTTCTACAAAACCAAAAGAGGTAACTATCTCATCGAATTTTAGATACCACTGTCTAGAAGCTTGCTTTAGACCATATACTGATTTATTAAGTTTACACACAAGCTGGTCAGAATGACCAGACTTGAATCCCTCAGGCTGCACCATATAGACTTTCTCGGTAAGGTCGTCATTCAGGAATGAGATCTTAACACCCATTTGATGTAGATCCAAATCATAATGAGCTACAAGTGTCATTATTACTCTGAAAGAGTCTTTGGAGGAAATGGGAAAAAATGTCTTGTTATAATCGATTCCTTCTCTCTGCGAAAAATCTCTTGGCAACCAGTCTCGCCTTAAACCGCTCGGCCTTTTCTTTGGAGTCCCTCTTTGTCTTAAAACCCCATTTAGAACCAATGGGCTTACAGCCATTGGGTAATTCAACTAACTCCCAAACTTTATTCAGCTCCATAGACCTCATCTCGTCTTTCATTGCATCCCACCACAGATCAGTTTGAGGTGCAGACACAGCCTCCTCAAATGTCACTGGGTCAACTACATGACCAATGTCAAAATCACTCTTTCCTAGATAGACTTCATGGTCTGAGGAAATTGCAGGTCTTCTCTGTCTAATGGATCTCCTAACGTGTGATTGAAACTCTTGAACTTGGAGAGGAACCTCAACCGGGATCGGTGATAAAACCGGATCCACATCCTCCACATGTTTCATCATAGGTTCAGGCACCACGGGATTTCCTACCAAAAGGACAAATAAATTAATAGGCACGATTTTCTCGACTCCACTAATTGTACGAGAGCAACTCAGTTCGTCAGCAACATCAAGCTCTAAAAATTTAACAGTTTAAGACTCAACAATTCTGGGTCCTCCGGAAGGGGAATAAAACTTAAAACTCTTGAAGTGATCTGGGTAGCCTATGAAATAGCAACGACAAGACCTAGGGGCTATCTTACTTTTTGATGGATTGTATAAATGGACTTCTGCAGGACAACCCCAAATGCATAAATGATTAAGGCTGGGTCGTATATCCGTCCACAACTCGAAAGGAGTCTTGGGTACTGATTTTGAAGGTACTCTATTAAGGATGTACACCGCAGTCTTAAGTGTTTCTCCCCACAAAAACTCGGGAAGATTTTTCATACTCATCATTTCCTTAAGGGTACGATTACGCCTTTCGGCGACACCATTTTGATCAAGTCTCTCCACCTTCATGTTGTACTGGGCAACAATGTCGCAGCTCTCCAAGTATCTGGCAAACGGACATTTATGTTTCCCAGAGGCATCATGTCTACCGAAATACTCATCACCTTTGTCAGACCTAATAATCTTGATGACTTTCCCTATTTGCTTCTCAACTTCAGTCTTGAAAAACTTGAATTTATCAAGAGATTCAGACTTTTTCTTAATTAAGTACAAATACCCGAAACAGGAGTGGTCATCTATGAAAATAATGGAGTAAGTGTTCTTATAGAGAGTAGTGGAATAAGGGCCGTTGATGTCCATATGAATAATCTACAATAAAATTTGAACTACGAGTTGAGCATTTCTTTTTAATCTTGGTCATTTTGTCTCTACAGCAGTCAACACATGTCTCTAAGTCACTGAAGTCTAAAGTAAGAAAAATATTTTGCTTAATTAACTCTCTACTCTTTCCCTAGAGATATGACCTAATCTTTTATGTCATAACATGGAGGACTATTCCTTAATTAGAGGTCCTTTAGTGACAATATTTTCTGCATTATTTAAGGTGGCATAATAATTAATGGAAGCAAGACATATCATATATAAACCATTAGATGGAGAACATTGACCAATAAATTGTGATTCATGAAATAACTTAATCAAACCACCAGAAATATTAAAGCCATAACCAAGTCTATCTAATGCAGAAACTGAAATCAAGTTCCTTCTAAACAAAGGAATAAAAAATATGTCTTTCAATAAAAATTCATAACCAGAATCAAGGACTAAACAAATGTCCCTGATGTACTTCACATCCACCTCAGCATTGTTACCAACTGTGAGTCTGCACTCACCCTTGTTTGTCCTCATCCTTTTGATGAACCTCTGCAGTGTGTAAGCAATAAGATTAGTTGTTTTACTATCGAGCCACTAAGAACTAGATAGGGCTTCTATTAAGTTAGATTCACAAAGGACAAGAGCTAAAGGGTTACCTTTAGGTGTGAAGTCACGTTTCTCCATCCAAGATTTAAATTTTATACACTCACTCTTCATATGCCCCTTCCTCTTGCAAAAGAAGTAGCTAAGTGGTTTCTTTTCACCAACGCTCTTGGTCCATGAAGTGTGTCTATCCTGAGCCTTGTAAGGAGCTTTGGACTTCTTCTTATTTCTCTTAAAAGAGGACTTGGAGACAAGCAATGCAGTGTGTATCTTCTCATTCTTCAATTTCTCCTCCTCAGCGACGCAGCGAGTAATCATATCATTTATCTTTCACATCTCATCCTGGGAATTATAAGTGGTCTTCGGGATGTTGAACTCTGTATGGAGGGTGTTCAGTGTTTGGTGCATAATTAACGCTTCAGGGAGAGTAATCTCCATCTCATGCAGTTTGGTCTGGAAATAGATCATCTTCAGTATGAAGTCGCAGACACCGCCTCCTCCCAAATATCTCATGGAGAAGAGGTCCTGAATCAGTGTCCTGATTTCAGCATTTGAGGACACCTTGTACCTTTACCCAATGACAGTCAGAAAATCTCTGGCGACGGTCGTATCAGGAAGACCACTCAGCAAATGCTCTGGAATGGAACACTTCATAGTCAACAACCAGATTTTGTTTGACTTGTTCCATGCACCATAATGATCTTTCTCATCTTGAGTGTTGCTCGATGTAAGGCCTGTAGGCTGGTCGGTATTCATGGCCATTTCGATATATGCCATCTCAAGAGCAAACATGATGTCCAACTTCCACTTCTTAAAATTCGATCCAGTGAGTTTCTCAATGGTCTTCATATTATTATGAACAGTAAGGTGACTGTGGAGAGAGAAAAGAAAAATCAGAGACAAATAGGGCAACAGTGGCTATAATACTCTAAGTAGCACTCAAAGCAGAGAATCCAAACACGTCAGTGCGCAACACCTTTGGGCAGACTACGTGCCACGCAATTAGTGATTCTCAACATAAGAACGAATAATAATTATGCTTGAGCTTTTCGCGGATCTACCACATTTGGGCGAATAGATAACTAGAGCCTCGCACTACCGTCCAAATGTCAGTGTGTATCCCTATGAATCTATTGTGCAAGCACCACCTTTGGGTGAATGATTGCGCACTAGTCTCGGAGAACTCCCTAAAATATGTGAAATTATAATCTCACAAACTGACTCGAAAAGGCCACTTTGGCAGCTACAGTTCTTATCAATCTATAAGACTCTTTCGCACCGGGATATCAGAAGATTGCCCTAAAATTAATGCCGTGTTTCTTAGCTTAATAACGTGTGGGCACTTAATCGTCTAAAGAAAACACGACGCTTTTGTCGGGAATTGATTAAATTAATTATTTTATTTCTCTCTAAAGCACTTAATGAGTTTTGAAAATTGTGTTCTTTAATTGAATTAATCAAAAAAATAATTTAGTCCAAAATAATGAATTACATCAATGGATTTGAGTTAAGTCGCTCTGATACCATCTATTATAAAATTTGGAGTAAGCGTCGCTACAGTGAATTTATAATATCATAAAATTCAAATGAATGTAGCGACGAATGAAGTTCCTAGGATCGTCCTAACCAAACACTATCGATCTTCGATTGGAGTCTATGCAAAATTTATTTTCTAATTAAACAATTAAATTAAAATAAAGAACACACAATTAAATGGTACTTGAATTTAACTGAAGTGCGGATACCATTCTTTGCGTCTTGTTCGTGTTTAATGATGACAGATATTCGCAACAATTGTGATGTGTTGTTCCTTATGAATTTCGCTATGTCGGAAGAACCAGCTATCATATAAATGTATCTGAATGCCTTTTCCGAACACTATGCAGATCTGACCCAAAAATAAATGATTATTATGGAAGATAGTAGTTCGACTCTTTCAAGGTAGCAATGGATCAACAAAACTTCTATTTGTGGAGAAGCTGAGGTCGACGATCAAGATCCGAGATAAAATCCGTGAGATCGTCGGATCGTGATCTGGTATGGATCCGAAGAGAATAGTCTCCTCTGCTGCTTAGATCTGAGATGGCAAAGGTTGAAGAAGTCGAATCCTTGAGATCTACTCCAGATCTGCTCCTCTCCTTGAAGCCGACTGCTTCTATTTCTCGATGAAGTGGTGAGGCAGCCTTCTCACCAAAAACAGAGAAAGAAAAACTTAGGAGAAGATGGAAGGTTCTTTCGAGGCAAGGCTGGAATGAAAATAACAAAGAGGAAGAAGAGTTTTTCGGTTTCCCAAATAAACAGAGAACGGGACTCACGGGTTTTCGGCCCCTGTTCACGCTGAAAAGAAAAAAGGCTTAATGACATAATTCCCTCTTAGGCTCTTAATAGGTTAGAGTTCACTTTGGGGGTAACAAAAAGAAGAAAGAATTAAATTCTCCTAATCAATGCCCCCAAAATAAATAAAACAAATTATGAAAATCCATCAATTAATTGGATTTCACGATTATGCCAAAAACCGTGTCAGGGATGAGACCGCGGTCACGATATAAATTACGAGACGGTCGGGCCACCTATCACATGCTTCCACCGTTCGCGCGACTGAATTAACGCACGCTCGTGGGAGTTTGAATAGATTCTATTTTCGCGTGCGACTCAGCAGGACGTCTCGATGAATCTAGTCCACTCAACGGAAAAATTCCAACATTATTTTCACATGAATTTTGTTTCATCTCGCTCCTTTTATCTTTTTCCGAGACTTGGAGAGGTTCACATCTCCCTTAGCTTAACATCGAAACTATCTCCACTACTGGATTTCCTTTTCGCTTTTAATTGCCACCCTTGCCTTCTTCTATTTTACCATGTAAGTTTCTACAATACCCAAAATTGTAAGCATGTTGGTGCAAAATGTGCATAATTAATTGGTGCACATTCATTGACTAATACCACAATTTTGCAGAATATGATACATCACTATGGGAACTTTTGAAGATATTTTGAAAATAATTTGAGTAGCATTAATTTGTAGGCTTTAAAAATGATTAGAACTATTTTGTAATACTAACAAAATAATTTCATAATAACTCTAATTTAATATGAATGAACATTGCTCATTATACAGTGAGAATGTTTTAAAAAAAAATTATGTGGTTTGCTAATAAAAAAGTGATTTACGAATAGTAATTTTCAGAATTCATAATTTACGTAATAATTTGTTATATGTCATATGTGATTTGCCAGTAACAACAACACTCATTATTTATTGAGGACTTTAGGAGAAAAGAAATTATGTGATTTTGATTTTTGAACGGAAATAACATTCTCTTAACATCGAAAGCGATGTGAAAGATAGGCTCTGTTTGGCGCGATGGTGACGGTCGTGAACGCGGTGGTAAAATCGTCATTCGTGAACGAGCACCTAAGGAACTTCATTCACTTTTATGTTCAGGTGGATTTGGACGGTTTTACCACCGCGTTCATAACTGCCACTATTGTACCAAACGGAGCCATAGTAGCACGCGCGTTAAATATGAATGGTATTTTATGAATCATAGTCCTCGTACTCTGTGTGGCCTGCAAGCATTAGATTTGGACCCGTTCGCACATACGAAGCTAGCTTATTGGTTACCACGTAAAGGTCTTTTATTAATTATTGCACTATTATCATTTAAAGGCATTAGGGTTTCGATATTATAAGGTTAGGGTTTGGGATTGAATCCATAAAATATTTATCAAAACCAATTTTGGTAAGCTGGCAGTCAAGTAATAGGCAAACCCAGTATTGTTGGAAGTGCCCAGTCATTAGTCATTACCCAGCTGGAAACTGTACTAGCGCTGGAAAGAAATTATGCCTGAGAATTTATCTGCTGCGTGTTATGCAGAAGAAAATTGGATCACAAACGACCATTTTGCAATAAACTGATTCAAAAAAAAAAAATTAATCGGAGCTGGCATACTCACCACGGCTGATGTCGCCGGCGGATATCGTTCATCTCCGGCAATGCCCGGCTAATGTCGCCTCACCGGTAAGACAGCGTGCAACTAATGTTTGTAAATACAATGATTACTCAAATATCCCCCTAAGAGTTAGCATAATAACCACTATATAATAAATTTACATTTCATAACATGCAGGCACACAATATCTCACGAGCGCTTTCCTCCAGGGCTATTTTCGTGCATACATCTATAATTATATTAAAAGTGAAAAACCTCATTTGGCAACAGATTCATCTTTTCAATTTTATCATTTCTTTAGAATATTTTTTTACATTTAAAAAAAGTGGCTTTAATTTAATTTTTAAAATATACGAGCCTTTGGTTAAAATAAATTCATGGAGATGATGAATGAATGTTGTACTGCCGCGTTGGGGCAACGCACGAGGGAACCATGCAGACAACCGCTTGTGTTATGAAGTATAAATTTAAAGGGGAGGTTATTGTAATTTTTAAAGATAAAAGGGGTGCAACCTATAATTTTGCAAACTTTGGAGAGGTCTGGATAAACGACCCAACTAACTATTAATTATTCAAACCTCATGTATACATATTTATAGTTATGTATACATATGTAGAAGAATTCTTCTAGGAATTTTCTGTAGTTTATAATTAAAATGAGAATTCTTAAACGTGATAAGACCGATAGATAATCCGAGTCCGTAATTGCGTTAAGAACCAAAGATGAATAGTTCAGATCAGAGCATATCCCAAAAACATAAACAGAAGTTACTTCAGAAGTCCTCCCCAAAAATTCTTTAAAAAGTTAGAGTGATGCAAGAAAGAGGAGAGAGAGAGAGGGAACCAAAAATATAAAATATTTCGCTTCACCAATTCCTAGTATGTTGTGCTGAACAACAGGTTCAAGAATAACAAAGAAAATCAAGCCTCTGGCGTAATAAAACAATTAATAATAAGGTATAAAGGGCGCAGCGACTACTTCTATCTCAAAGAATTGAACATTAACCATAATAGAGGGGCGAAAGAAAGAACCACCTCCGGAAGCAGAAAAGGGATTGATAATCAGAGCGCTGTCTAACTTCGCCAGGCTCCAAGCAAACATATGGTCAAAAGCAGCCGAGGGATATTCTTATTGCCACCGGTGTGCTACAGGAGTGGCTTATTTGTTGCGCTTTTTTGCCTCGCTGTAGAGAATGACGCCAAAGACGGTAAGGCTGTACCCGAGCATCCCCGTCACCGAAACGGGGTTTCTGAATATTAGAATTGAGATAACTACAGCAACAGCGCCTTTGGCATTCCCAAGAACCTAACAAAAAATAAGGTATGGTTAATCTTACAAGGTCAGGTTAAAAGAGCAATAAAAGTCATCATTAAACTCAAAGTTAAGTTTGTGTAATTAAGAAGGCACCTCTCCAAGTTTATGAATTTAACTAATAAAAATTGTAAATTTGAAAATATATTTCCCAAATTAAAATAATGATTTTTTTTTTAATATTTCAGGTCAAAATTATGGAGTTAGGATCATCGTGTGGACGACCCGAGTCCGTAGTGTGGACGGCCCGAGTCCGTAGTCACGTTCAATCATAGCCATCCTATGTACTTTCGTATTTTTATGACCTCACGCCGGTCAGTCATAGTTGTCCGTTGTTTTCCTCTCAGCCTATAAATATGGGATTTGAAATTCAATTCAAGTCATTGCAGAATTTTGAAGAAAGATTTCAGATTTTAGAGATCTCCCACGGTGCCGAATCCGTGAAACATAAGTATCGAAGCCTAGGCACTCTCCCCTTGCAACCGCCGGCCAAGCCGACGGAAACCACCCCTACAAGAGCCGGACAGCCATCTTCACACTACTCCGCCCTCACTCAAATAACTGTTAAGGTATATTTAATTATCGGGTTAACGGATGCTTAGCGGTAGGTTAGGACCCGTTAGGGATCCACGCACCCGCCGGGGAATTAGGGTTTGCCTATAAATACCCTGCTAGGGGCAACGAGTAGAGTGTTCCAAACTAGACACTCACACGGATGCTTCGAGCACCATTCTAACATTCTCGAAGTCCTCTCTCGTTCCCGTGTGTTTTTTCCCCCGTAACCGTCCCTGTGCACGGTTTTTTTCTCGCGTTCGCTGCAAGGAGGAAGAAACCGGTCCTTACCGATCCCGTCGATTGAGCGAAGGCCGTCGGTTTTTTCCGTCGTTGCAAGGAGGAAGAAGCCCGCTGCTCATCTCTCTGGCGTTTTCTTCATCGTTGCGTGCAGTTTTCTCCCGGTACCTGCCCGCCGATCTCTCCCCAGCGCTCGTTGTTCTCGCCGATCGACGCCCTGCGACGAAGTAGAAGGTCGCCGGAGGAGTTCGCTGTAAGAAGTCGACTGTCCTTCCTGCGCGAGAAGGAGTCTCGCCGCTCCAGTCGCCGCTGTGTTGCTGATGCTGCCGACGGTGCCGATCTTCTCTCCGGTCCTGTTCGTCGGGTTCTGTGAACACCGCTGCTCCCGATCGACGCCGCTTCACCCTGCTTATGTTTTAAATTTTAGAACCGTAGTCTGCTTACATTCGAGCATCTAGAGTGAGCACACAGAAGTATTCCAGATGCTATCTAATGAAAGCCAGAGATGGATAGTTGTCAGTCATTCCAAATTTGATGACTTACGCAATTATTTTTAATTCAAAGGTTGATTTGGGTATCATTCCAAAAACGAATACTGAAGTTGCTGATATGCCTCCTGATATTATGATCATTACTTATATCATTCCAAACTTGATGATATATTGGTCACAGCTTGTTGCCAAACTTGATGATATAATACAATTGTGAAACGTTTTGGTAATAATCTTAATAATCGAATGAACATGGTTTGATTCTTTGAAATCAATTGTCTAATTTTGTGTAAATTGGATAGAGATGCTGATATGTGATTCTTTCTTCTTGGTTAGAGTATTACGTTCTTTACTGCTAGAACTATTCACTTTACTCATGATTAGCAAATGTTAGAATTCATAGAGATTTTTCCCATGACATTCTTATTGTGTCTATTTGCAGATCACATGGAGATTGGAGGAGAGAAAGTTGATTTCGACCCAGAGAATGATGATCTGTTGTTCGCATAGATCATTGTTCATTTATCTGTTTTGAGTTATTTCCAGCTTTGCTTACTGTT
This sequence comes from Dactylorhiza incarnata, assembly GCA_033032865.1. Taxonomy (NCBI): domain Eukaryota; kingdom Viridiplantae; phylum Streptophyta; class Magnoliopsida; order Asparagales; family Orchidaceae; genus Dactylorhiza; species Dactylorhiza incarnata. The sequence goes on from JAWHQI010000067.1 coordinate 4,879,045, forward strand.
TCTTGTTTGGAGCCATGTGTTTGAGTTTAGATATTCTGTATTCTAAAACTCATATTTATGTTTTCTGGAAAACTCATGTTTGTCGTTATTAACTCTTGTTTAAGTAATCTGTGATGTGACCCCGATATTTACAATATAGGAGGAGATTGTTAAGGTATATTTAATTATCGGGTTAACGGATGCTTAGCGGTAGGCTAGGACCCGTTAGGGATCCACGCACCCGCCGGGGAATTAGGGTTTGCCTATAAATACCCTGCTAGGGGAAACGAGTAGAGTGTTCCAAACTAGACACTCACCCGGATGCTTCGAGCACCATTCTAACAATAACTACCTATAACCGCATAATAATCAACCCAACAACCACCAAAATGCCTATAACCACGGTAACCACCCACTACCTAGGCAGTTATTGACGGTTACTCCTCCTCTAGGACAAACTTAGTTTCCTCCTTTCAATTTCTGCCCAGCCGGCAGCCTGCCCATTCATTTGGAGTCTGCTTGCCATATAATTGGAGAACCTGCTTGCTGGAGGGTAAAACAGAGCCGACTGCCCTCAATTTCCTGCAGCCCCGCCTCAGTTTTCTACTACTGTTCCTCTGCCAGCCACTCCCCTGCCAGTCCAGTCGTTGTTCTGGATTTCCTGCACCAATTGACATCCTTCATTGGTCCAGATTCCTACCGCCAGACCTTCCGTGGCTGTTCTGGGCTACCTGCACGTATTGGCCGCCTTCCCGACTGCATCCCCGCAGTCCTGGTCTACAATCAGCAACCCCTTTAAAATATTTCTCCAACTGGCAGTCCTCGCCCGCCATTACACGACCTCCAGGAACTCAAATTAGCACAAGTACTTTGAAATCAGTAACATACACGCTTCAAAACAGCTGTCTAAAGCCTGAAATTGCAGCACATCTCCCACTTTGGTCTTGAATGCTTATGTAAATTTTAATTGGAAAGCATATTTCTCTGTGTTTAACACCCGTTGAATTGTATATGATTTGGGATATTACTTTGTATAGTTTGCTCAATTTTCTCAAACGTGCATGTTCGCATTGCCTAGATTAATTTTATCATTTTCTTGCAATTACTTGTCGCCAAAAAAGAAGCTAAAAATACAATAAGTAATGCAGCAATTAAAGCAAAAAGTCAAGCTTATGAAGAATTTTATAAACGACTAGATACCAAAGATGGAGAGCATGATATATATAAAATTGCTCGATCTAAAGAGAGAATGACAAGAGATTTAAGTTAAGTTAAATGCATAAAAGATGAATCAAATACGGTTTTAACGGATGATGGAAAATATACTTTTACCAATTATACAATTAAGAAAAGACAATAAACTGAACTTAAAAGAGTTAGGTAAATCGAATGAGTATAGAAACATAAATTTTTATCGTAAAATTCATGCATCAGAGATAGATGACGCTCTGAAGAAGATGAAAAATGGAAAGGCGGTTGGGTCAGACGATATACTCATTGAAGTATGGAAATGTTGAGGGAGGGAAGAAATTTTATGGCTTACAAGTTTCTTTAATAAGATACTGAAAACAAAGATAATGTCAGACCAATGGAGAGAAAGTATTTTGGTACTTTTGTATAAGAACAAAGAAGATATACAAAATTGTGTCAATTACAAAGGAAATTAAATTAATGAGTCATACTATAAAACTATGGGAACGAGTAATAGAGAGAAGAGTTAAACGAGAGACTAGCATCTCAGAGAATCAATTTGGATTCATGTCAGGGAGGTCAACCATGGAAGTTATACATCTCTTGAGGAGACTCATTGACAACTATCGGGAAAGGCAAAAAGATTTGCACATGTTATTTATCGATCTGGAGAAGGCTTATGATAGGGTTCCAAGAGAGGTCTTGTGGAGAGTCTTAGAAAAGAAAGGTATAAATGTATCATACATTGACGTAATCAAAGATATGTATACAAATTCAGTGACCAGGATGAGGACATCTGGAGGATTAACACAGGAATTCCCTATCGTTGTTGGCTTACATCAAGGGTCAGCTTTAAGCCCTTATCTCTTTACCCTTATCTTAAATGAGCTCACTGGACATATCCAACAAGCAATACCTTGGTGTTTATTATTTGCAGATGATATTGTTTTGGTCGATGAGACAAGCGAGGGTATAAACACGAAACTTGAATCTTGGCAAGGCACTTTAGAAAAGAAGGGTTGTAGATTGAGTAGGACAAAGACGGAGTATATAAAGCTTAAATTTAGTAGTGCAAGAAGGTCGGATGACTCTGTCATTAAATTGGGTGACCAAGATATTTCCCGCAGTGAGTGCTTTAAATATCTGTGATCGATAATTCAAAAAGATGGAGGTGTAGATAAAGATGTGATACATAGAATCCAAGCAGGTTGGTTGAAGTGGAGAGGCGCGCCTGGGATCTTATGCGATCGTAAAGTACCATTAAAACTTAAAGGAAAGTTTTACCGTACTGCAATTAGGCCAGCAATGCTCTATGGTTCTGAGTGTTGGGCAGTGAATGGTGTATATGAGCAAAAAATGGGAGTTGCAGAGATAAGAATGCTTAGGTGGATGTGTGGTCACACGAGACTGGATAAAATTAGGAATGAATGTATCAGGGATAAAACAGGAGTGACGCCAATTGTAGAGAAGATGTGAGAAGCTCGTTTAAGATGGTTCGGCATGTGCATATGAGACCATTAGAGGCACCTGTTAGGCGTTGTGAGAGTTTAGTCACTAGACATGTTAAACGGGGGAGGGGTAGACCAAAAAAGACTTGGAAGAAAACTATAAGGAAAGATATGATGTACTTAGGCACTAGTGAGGCTATGATTAAAGATAGGGCGCAATGGCGACAAAAGATCCATATAGCCGACCCCACTATGGTGGGATAAAGGCTTGAGAGTTGTTGTTGTTGCAATTACTTGTCGGACAGTCGCATGTGCATTGCATCATTATTTTAAATTCCGTACATCCTACACTTGCATTCACTCATTAGAATCCTGTTAGGGCACACGACCATCCTTTGTACACCCGTAGGTCCTGCGTCAATTTGGTATCAGAGCCCCAGGTTCAGGCTTAGCTTAAGATATGTGAGACTAGAGTTTATATCAGCTCATGTCATATCATAGTGATCGTTGCTACCATAATTCTCTATTTGAGGAACCAGAGTCTGTCTATGCTCAATCATATAGAATTTATCTGGAGAGATCTTTGCATTATTACGATGATCATCATCGTCCTCAACCCTACGCTTGTAGAAGTCGTGTTAACCCTTTGACACGATTTGATTCCTATATAGGCGATTATTACGATGAGCATCATATATCTCATAGAGGGTACTATCATGAGGATGATATCACGCGTAAATTCAGATTAGATGTGTCGTCCTTTGACTGCCAATTGGACTCAAAGGAATTTAAAAGTTGTTGTCAGGCATGGAAGACCGTTATGAACGGTATGAAGTATCAAACGAGTGTCGTGTTATGTTTACTAAGATGAAACTCCAAGGTTAGGCTAAGATTTATTGGACTAACCTAGAGCGTAGGATTAAGTGTGATGGTATTCGCCCCATAACCTGATGGGCAGACATGAAACAAGTATTAAGGGGGAAATATCTCTCAGTACCCCATAGGAATCAGCTCCTTGACCAATTACACGACTTTCAGTAAGGGACTATGTTTGTGGTCGATTATATGACTCGATTCCAAGAGTTAGTAGTGAGGAGCGATATTTAGGAGAAGATCATGGCGTTAGCATGTCGGTCCTACGAAATATGCTCTTGCAGTCAGTCCCTATAATATGCTCTTGCTATGCGTCAACAACATCTTCTGCATGTTTTCGACGTGGTGATGGTCTTCTTCAGCTGGGTGGACTATATATACCCCCTCTGAAGGGGGTGGGGCTGAGGAGCACTACAGAGAAGAGGTTGTGAGAGTGAACTCTTTGATATTTGGGTTGGTGATGAATACCAAGAGGTCTATTCAGATCCTGGCATGAATTCATTAGCCAAACCCCAACTTTTTGTCGGAATGAGGGTTATAAGCGGGCTAGCCCATCCACCCATTGATCTTTTTTCCCTTTTTTCAGAGTTAATCAGGTATAGATTGCAGTAATATGCAAAAAAGCAATTAAAAACCTGAATAAGAGAATAGCGGTACCTGGAGAGTCAAAGCACTAGTGTGCTTGGTGACCAAGAAGTTGGTCAGATTCACAAAATACGCTAAAGAAGAATTAAACAAGAGATACCAAAGATCGTTGAGTGGAGAAATACACATATTAGGTATATATTCACGGGTATTTGGAAGGTAGTAATTTCATTCCATCTACACTCAGGAAGCTTATAAAAGAGTTTTTTGAGTTTCAAGCACCCAAAGATCGTTGAGTGACAGGGCACGGGCCTCCCCATGTGCGGGGGGCGACCTTTGGCTGGGGAGGCGACCTTCAGCGGGCGACTTTCGGAGGGAGCGACAAATTTTGGCGGGGTTTCGATGAATAGGTGTTGGGCTTCAACCCTACAATGAGGTGCAACCTTCGGCGGGGCTTCGCCCTTATAATGATGTGCAACCTTCGGCGGGGCTTCGCTTAATTCGAATCCTACACATCAACTAAACAAAGCTTATAAGCATAATAGGTGTCGGGCTACGCCCCTATAATGAACTGCAACCTATGCTCAAGTCTAAATAAATTGTAAGTTTGTTTTTTTATCAGAAGCACACCTTGTAAGGAAAGTATCAGAAAATTAAAGTCTTCAACTGAGAACATAAATTAAAGCCTTCAATGGAGAACATAAATTAAATCATAAGTTTTATTTACTTATAAGAAATGAATCCATGTTTCAGCATAAAATGACCACAAAAAAATGAGAGAAGATGGAGGTTTGATCGGTTTTTTGATATGTGGTTTCTATAAAAGTGTTCTTTTTAGAGATCCCCCCTAACCATACGATAGGGAGAAGATAATCACGAAGAAGAAGCTAGTATCGAGTGCTAAATTAAAAAAAATTAAGCAGCAGTTACCAATGCGAAGGAGCGGAGGTTTCAATAAAAAATGAAGACCAAGAAACAAAAAAAATTAAGAACAATCGATTCTGTAGTAGGAAGTTCCGATCACAAAAATCAAAAGTGAATGGAGAAAAAGAGGGCGTGTTTTACCTCGGATATTCAACATTCGTTTCGAGGCAGTACCGGGAGGAGATTCAAGTCGGAGAAGGCTAAGTGGTTAGCAGAGAGTGATGCCCTAACGGGAGCGTGAGGAATGGGAAGCGTCGGGAGGGGTAAAGCCGTTGTAATGAAATTGAAATAAAAAAACTCATTACCAGATTTCTTGATAGGAGATCAGATTTGTTGAAGGTTGAACATCCATGAGAAGGCAGCAAGATCCATGCGGAGGCAAAGTTTCGACGCTCTTCTACATCTCCAAAACTCGATCTGAGCTTCCAACTTCCATGAGAAAGTGGCACCAAAATACTGGGAGCGGTCCATCGAGCGTGAAAACCTGGATGCCCTCCACGCAGCGTTCCCGAATGAGTAAATGTAGAGCGTCGTTCCCAGCGGGGGAAGCCTTGAGATGCTTGAAGGAGTCGACGAAGGCGTGGCTTGGAATAGCGATGCAGTACTGCGAGCGATATCGGGATGAACCCTAGCAGAGCGACCTGGAGAGATCGGGATTTAGGAGAGAGAGAGAGAGGGTGTGCGTGGAATTGAAATAAAAATCGTGGATAATAAGAGGAGGTAAGAATAAACGGCTAGGATTACTCCAATGGATTTTAAATTCATGGCTTTAAAAAGTCATCCCATAAATCCTTTTAGAATAATATATATATATATATATAATAGAAGCATCCGTGCACGGGTTCCAATGTACCCGACGCGACAATACATCTTCCGTTCATCGGCTTCGTACAACTTGTTACTGCAGAAATGTAAGGGACGAAGAAAGGTAAAATTGGAAAGATTAAAATATGTTCTCATCTCTATCTGTATATATAATTTGGATTGTTTATTTATGTCCTATTTTCCCTTATTGTTAAAAAAATATTGTTATAATGTATTTCTTCAGTCCTAGAGAAAAGAATAAAGAAAATTTCTTTATGATCACCACACTCACAGTCGGATTCCCCTGCACGTGATGGCTGTCGTCGATGCTTATATTTGCTCACCATGCTAAGTGTTGAAATTTTTGGATGCGAAAGTGCAATCCTCAGATACAGCTAAATACAGAGTTGCAAGAAAATTTGTTGTTCGCACGATTTTATTAACACAACAAAATTAATAAGTACTCAATCAAGAGATATAAATTTGAAAATATAATGCAGAAGAACTCGAACTACGAAAACTCATAGGAGAGTAATATGAATTTGACTGTAATCCGTAAAATGGACGCACAAGATTTATACCAGAATGAACCTTCGTCGACGTCAGACAACCAACCACCACCGCCACCATCGAGAAGAGATCCAAGTCAGGACTTGCCCTTGCCGCGAACATGCAGCCCGCCAACGTCACCACTTGTGCACAACCACCACCGCCTATGAGCATGCAACCATCGAGCACCGTGCACCTTGTTGCAGCTTGTTGGGAAAAACCCCTTAGATTTAACTTAACAAATTATCTAGAAGTGATTTTAACTATTAGGATTCAATTACCCAATGTATAGTGAGAGTAATCTGGTCATTAGATGTCTTAGGATGTCACACTCAACCTAGGGTGTCAAGACCATACCAAAAGAAGCACAAATTAGGTGGAGTTAACATTTGCCTCGAATAGAAGTCGACACAACATCGAGTTAAAGTCGACGCCACTCTGACTAGAACTCCAAGCACTTCAGGTTGTCTGTCGAAGTAGATCAAGCCAACGCTACGTCGAAATACTATCGACATAGGAGAAATGTCAATGTCGAAGTAAACATAGAAATCGAAGCAGCTTCGAGTTCAATTCAACGCAGAAGGAAGAGTCTGTCGAAGCCAGCTGAAGTCGACGCAACTTCGATTACATATCGACGCAGATGATGAAGTTCAATCTCGACGTCTTCAACTCGACGGATACATCGACAAGAAATTGACGCAACGTCGACTTCAGAGTTGAATCAGAGCAAGGCAGAATTCGAAGCTACTCTTATAAGAAGTCGAAGGAACGTCGATAAGAGAGGAAGAGAAGTCGACACAACGTCGAATACAGTCTGAAAAGGAAACCTTTTCAACTGTCATTTTGATGATCTCTCTTAAGGCCCACAACACTGAAGACCGTTCTCCAATAACTTAATTATTGCCTGAAATAGAAGGAAGCATTAATAGAGGACAGGAAAGCTTTCTTGGAAACAAGCTTACAGTTGGGAGACGGGTCGAGAATCAAGAATAGGAAGAAAGAGAAATTGCAAACAAAATACTTTTTCAGGACTTACCAGAGTTTGAAAGGAATTCAAATTAAAGAGGGACAATAAAAGGGAAGAGAGAGACAGAGAATAGCAGAGCATTCATTACAACCGCCTATCAGCTTTTCAATTAGGGTTTCCTCTTCTTCTTTTTCCTCCTGGAACCCTAATAGAAAGGCACAGAATCACAAAACAAGAACTGCTCTCTCCTGAACAACAGAACAACTGAAGGCTGTTTCTCATCACTACCATATAGCAGCCAGAGTTCTATAGGAAGAAAAGAAAAAGGATATGACAATCATAACTCCTGCAATCTGAGCAGGAGTTCATCATCTGCGGATCCTGTAGAAGAATTTAGAAGTTGTTCTTGAAACAGGCTTCAATAGAATTCTGAGAACAGAATTCTTCTCCCTCATTCTTCCCCTTTCTCTCTTTCTCATTCTCAAACTGTAAAGAGTTTTAAGAATCCCTCTTCCAAAGGATTCAGTGGTTCAAGATCTCCTTATCAAAAGATCTGGTGGTTCAAGATCTCATTATCAAAAGATCTGGTTGGTTCATGATCTCCTTGTCAAAAGATCAATGATTCTAAGAGTCTCCTTATCAAAAGACTCAGGCATAGTGGTGCATTCCTACCAGGTGGTAGAAGAGAGGAGTACCCACATTTAGGGGACCTCTATAAATTCTCTGTGTCTTTTGGTTGTGTGTTTTTCTGTGCTGTCCCATTTCATTTACGGTTTTTTCTTTCTTTACTTAACTGCAATTGTTTATTCTGGGAGCTATCTTGCTGAAGCATAATACTTATGATTTATTGTATTTGTACAAATAGAATAGGAATAATTTTTAAATCTCTATTCACCCCCTAGAGAGTACTCTGAGGCACACTGTGCACTTTCAATTGGTATCAGAGGGAGGTTGATCATTAAAAGGTTAACACCTTGATCAAAAAGACCTCCTACTCTTATTTTCTATAAATACATATTTTATAAAATGAGTTCTAAGGGCTATGCCTCAACAAGACCTCCAGTGTGTAACTTAAATAAATTCACACTCTAGAAGGCTAGAATAAAACTTTACATGAACTCTATTGATGAAGACATCTATGATGTTATTCTTTCAGGTCCTCAAACTCCAGTCAGACAAAGGGAAGGAGAGTCCTCAACAGCAGAGGTTGTCCCAAGAAGTGAGTGGACTAAAGCTGAAAAGAAGCTGAAGGCATGTGATGCCAAGGCCATGAATATCCTAGTCTCCACTATGTCAGATGATATCTTCCAAAAGGTTGCTGACTGGCAATCAGCAAAGGAGATCTGGGATTCCCTCACCAGAATGGTGGAAGAAAGTTCTGATGAAAGAAAGGACAGAAAGTCCCTTCTCATATCCCAATATGAGAAGTTTCAAAAGAAGGCTGAGGAATCTGTAAGTGAGATGTATGACAAATTCAACATCATAGTGAATGAGTTGAAGGGGCTAGAGAAGGAGATTTCTCTAACTGAGATAAATGATAAGATCCTCATGTGCTTCCCCAGCTCATGGGATCCAAGGATCTGGGCTATCGGAGAGTCCAGAGGACATAGAGAAATCTCCACTGATGCTTTGCTAGGAAAGCTCAAATCCTATGAAATGTTGTTGAAGAGCAGGGCTGAAGCTGAGGCAATGGAGAAGATTCCACCTCCAATTCAAAGGAATCTTGCTCTAAAAGCTTCTGAAGGAGAGTCCTCCACTCCTGAAGATGAGATGTTCAGCCTCTTGGCTAGTAGGTTCAAGAAGTGGGTCAAAACAGAAGACTCAAGGAGGAGAGAAAGGAGCTCAAGGCCCAGATATGATAAAACTCCAAAGAAGGAGATTATCTGCTTCACTTGCAACAAACGAGGGCACATTGCTCCTAAGTGCCCACAAGAACAAAGGGACTGAAGCAGCAACAAGGATGAGAAGAAGAAGAAGAAGTCCTTCAAAGGGAAAGACAAGAAGAAAGACAAGGGTTTCATTGCTGAAACCTGGAGTGACTCTGAAGCAGAGTTGAGCTCATCCTCATCTGAGAGTGATGATGAAGTTGAAGCTGAAGCAGCTTGCATGATGACACTAGGGATGTCATCAGATGATGAAGAGGAACATGTATCATTATTTGATGATGTTGATTTTAGTTCAGAAGATTTCAAAACCTGTTTTAAAAATTTTTGTAATGATTTTCTTAAGATAGAAAAAGAAATAGACACAGTTAGGTTAGAACTAGACAACCTAAAGAAAGATGAATTGTATGTAAGAAATCAAGGCTTGAGAGAAGAAATTGATAATAGAGAATTAGAATTAATTGAAATCAAGAAAGAAAATGTAAGGTTAAAAGAAGAGCTGTAAGTGACAATTTACAAAAAACATGTTAAAATAAACTACTTCTCACAAAAGGTAGATGAGTGATGAGCCAGAGACAATTAGCTAACACTCGACAAAGTTACAAGTATGAGTACTCAACATTGGATTCAAGGAGGACGCCAAAGACACATGGAACATCGGAAGAGTTGGCGGAGGGATCACATCATGAATCGTCCCCCACGCCTTCAAGAACAACATTGTCCTCCAAGTTGGAGTTGCTTATACCATCATCGGGTTAAAGTTCATCCTACAATGTAAAGGACATGAATGACCGTGTGAATGCAGAAACCTTCAAGTTGCAGTTTGTAGGCACGGTGCAAATGTGAGAAAGAATCTGAAAGGGTCGTAGTAGCCACAATTGACTTTTGTGAATGAGCGATGGAGGCCGGATTGTTGGCGACATGGTTGAAGCGAGCAACTTCTGTTCGGCTGCTAGTTTTCTCGATAGGTAATGCCAAAAGGAATTAAGACGGGGTTGCGGTCGCTGATGATATATAACAAGCAAACCATGTAGCTTGAAGATATATTGAGTGAATATTGATTGGAAATGGGTTAGAATGGAGTCCAACTTCAAGATGTAAAGTTGGTGAGCCAGCGGGCTCTGTGGGGTTGGTTACAAAGAGAAATATGGAGAAGACCAAAGTGTTCCCCAAGTAGCGGGAGAGTTGGGCACGTTGTATCAGGTGAAGGTCAATGGTGCTAAGGTGAAGTTATTGTGCCCATTGTCAAGGATGAGATTGACACCATATAGAGAGCGTGTAGAAATCGAAGGGGTAACGACGACTTAAGTGCAAATAGTCGATGCCTGCATAACATAGGAGATGAATGACTTAATGGTGAGATGAAAGTGTTTGGCAATTTGGGCTTGGATGAAGTTGCGCGGAAGCGATGAATGGACGATTAGGGCAGGAAGGTAGATTTATGGTTGAGAAGTTGAGGAGGTATTGGTTCATGGGAGTGTTCAAAAGGGGAGTGCGCATCGGATTCGTCGGCATGGAGAGGAATCTAGTTACCTTCAGGGTTGGAGATGAGTAAAAGGAGAAATGGGGTTAAAGCAAAGTTTCTGCTCGAGCAACGATGTTGCATCTGAGCACGTGCTAGGCGGAAAATAGGTATGGGGATTGGGTTGTCGATAGGGGTAGTGTTATCGAGTTGTCAGTGAAAGTTGGTGTTGTCAACAATAGCAGGAGGTTATAAACAAAGTGGTTGTGGGTTTGTAGAAAATAGAGCAGTGCAGCAGCAGATTTATCTCTGCAATTTCACTAGCCCATAGCTTATGAAATAGTAGGGGGGATGAAAAGCCCGTGTCTGCAGCAACTGTAATTGTCAGTGGTGTTAGATGTCACGACTTCATTAACGTGAATGATATCATCCTCAAGATCTTTTTCCTTTGCAGCTATAGAAGTTTTTCATTATATAGTATGCCATAATTTACTAAAAAAATGCTCATGCTTCAACTCTTGAGGATTGGCTCCCTCTAAGAGTTTTTCTTCAAAAAGAGTGTTTACAAGAAGGAACACTCCCAACAAGACAAAAATGACAAAGAACCTAAAGGCAAAATACTAATACAATATTAATAAAAGTTAAGTTAAATAGATGCTCCGAGCATTCTCTCATCGTGAGGGTTCGCCAAATGAAGTGTATGTATCTGTTGTTGACGATGCATCTATGTATTACAAGAAAATGCATAAAAAGGTACAAAAGTTTTAGTCTCATACGATATACCAACTAAAATCTAGAGCTATAGAAAAAATACCGCATCGGTTTAGTAGATAAGTGAAGAAAATTTGAAGACTAGGGCTCCATTGGCGCGACAGTGATTGTCACGAACACGGTGGTAATGAACCGTCGTTCGTGAACGCCCGAACTCACCTAAGGAACTTCATCCACTTTTATGTTCAAAACTAGTTTTCTTTTTTGATGGCGGTCATAACCGTTGTCATGCCAAACATACATTCTGTGGCGATGGCCGTCTTTGTCCAAACTCACCGGAGAAAAAAAGCAGCGCCAAATGGAGCCTAGGATGATGTCGTGATATTTTCTAAATGAGTTAGGCACTTAAGTGCACTGCTTTAAAGTCCATTTGGTTAACTTGTAACCATGCTAGTTTCCATCATATCCTTCTACAATGATTATAGTTGAAGGCGTAACAAATTACATGCCCAAACCATCTGAATCAACTCCCATTGTTGAGGCCAGTGTTTATTTCAAAACATTAAATTTCATCCGAAAGTTATATGGCCGTATTTTGCAAATAAACCACGCTATTGATCATTAGATACATTCGAAAATCACTGATCCATACTGTAAATTTGAAAATTCCAGTTCTTCAAAATCAAACCATTCAGCTAGTCAGGATATAAAAAGGATAAAAATAATTATTGTGGTTTTAATGAGACAACAACAATATATAGAACTTTAACCACATGACATATAGGTAGACTGAATCAACAACAACGCAATAATATTGTACATAAACATTTTGCCATTGCCAAAACCCTCCGAAGAAAAAAAAATGTAAAGATTTCCTAATGAGCTGGAAGTCCTTCGCCCATCGAGCTTGCTGAATTCTTTAATAAACATTGTTCCAATCATTATGTGATCACCATTACATCATGAATCACAGATGTATATATAAGAACTTCGAAGCAGAGGGAAGAGAAATGAAAAGGGATCTTGCCGCTTAAATCAATTGCTGTAGATTCATGTTCAATGGACAGAAGCTTAATCTTATTTCGTTTCCTACAGTTTCTGTTGCGTGCATGGTTTTAACGCGTCAATGGTTCTTTGGAGTGGTGGCTGGAGGTGGAGATGACCACAGAGATACTACGGACCGAGAAGCCCGGTTGCCTAAGCAGGAAGCTCGGGGGAGGAGATCTACCAAATCTCTAACCATAGGAGGAGAGAACTAAAGAGAGAAGATAACTTCCTTGCTTACCCATTCCAAGCCCATCTAACCCTTAAGTAGAAGATACCTAAAAGAACAAAACACTTGAATAACCTAGAAGCAATAACTATACATAAAACATGAAGTAAAAAATGACTAGTCTATGCAATACAAACAACACTTGGTCATCACAATACATAGAAAGAATACAACTATCAATAAGCAATTCTGAAAGAATTTCTTTACAAAAATCAATAACCTAACATATTAAATGTCATTTCCTGTAGCACAAAATCACCAACCTTATAAAAAAGAAAACTTTCTTCAGTTTTTGAAATGTAAAAACACATCAAAACGGCGACTATCAGTATGAAATCAGCAGTATCAATCAAGTTTAAGTAATCAAGCGTAATTTTTTGTCTGAGCTCTAATAAATTTGAAAGGAAACTTCTGATGGAAGCACAACTTAATTTGGAAAAGGGAAAAAAAATGAAAAATTACCTTAGAATTGTCATCTTCAAGTGCTTTGCTAGAGAAGAGGGAGAGTTAGAATTGATGCACAGCTCAAGTCAAAAGTTGATGATGAACCTTTCTCCAGTTTGATAAACACTTATTTTACAGCATAATGAAGTACAAGGAGTCTTTATTTCTGGAACAACACGTTCTTTTTAGAAAATTAAGAAACTATTTGAGAGATCGGTGGCAGTTATGAATACCGTGGTCACAAACGTTACTTTCTAAAAATGCCATTTTAGGCCATAATGCTACCACAATCATGCACGTGTGGTCAAACTTTAGCAGCCGTAAACGCTCGGATTCCAGATAATTAAATTTGGGCCGGAAAACTGTAAAAGGGAAGTTCCAAATATAAGTAAACTGCCATCATTATGTTTACTGCACACCGTCACCGCTGGAACACCATAGTTGCTCCACACAGTTTAAAGTAATGCAGAATCACAGATTCTCTTTCTCCTTGGAGAGACCAATACTGATCTCACGACCTATCTGATTTGAGTAGGGCTGGTTCATCACATTTTCGTCAGACATTCTAGATTCGACACAACAAATTTGTTCTGTTTCTTCCCTCTTTTACCCACTCCAAAGGTATTAGCTTGATTGCAAGGGAACACAAGTTTTAGAGACACAATCACCAGAAATCATTGCATGAGCAATTCCCGCCAACAAACTGATGAAATCTAACCCGATCCCTCACAATGATCTCTCTACCATACTCTTTACTTACAATTTTGGTCACTTCATGGCAGTCGACGCAAAATCTCAAGTTCTTTACAACGCGAATCACCAAAGGCGCACTCGTCTTTAACAGCCCAAAAGCAATAGCCAACCTCTCACTGTGCTCACAAAGAGCATTCTCCTTTTCCTCTTCATCCACGTCGTGCAAAACAGAGGAAGTCCATGGCAGATGACCGGAGAGTCGAACTCGCTCGGAGATCCCTTTCAACACCACTCGAATCTGCTTGATTTCTGGGTGTGACTCATCACCAACAACAAAATCATGCACAAAACCATAAATTTCAATGGAACTACATCCTGGAATAACCTTGATGTCATTGTCCTTCATCTTCTTCCTCATACTACTCACCTTGTCCCACTGGGATCTAAGTGCATATATGTTTGATAAAACCACATAATTCTCTGCATTTAGTGGCTCTAATTGAAGAAGATGATCAGCTATAAGCTCCTCCTTATCTTGAAATCCATTTTTCTTGCATCCTACAAGAAGGGTCCTCCAAATTACAGCGTTTGGTGGGAAGGGCATTCTGTTGACAAATGAGTATGCTTCTTTGAATAGACCAGCTCGGCAGAGAAGATCAACCATGCATCCATAATGTTCCATTAATGGTTGAATGCCTAAATCGCGCATGGCCAACCAAAATCTCCGGCCATCTCCTACAAGGCCACTATGTGCACAGGCTAATAGAGCACCGAGGAAGGTCACATGATTAGGTTTCACCTGAAAATGATAGATAGTGTCTTTAAAAAGATCATGAAAAACTAAGAAATTAAGTTAGCGGATCACTATACGATGCTAATTGCCATTCTATGAAAACAATAATGAGAAAATCTTCGGAATCCGAGGGGTGAAAGATCCATTAAGAAGATATATGCCTATGTCACAAAGCAAAATTCTTGAATATAACTACAGACTAGAACAAGTCTGATATGAAAAACATACTTCCATTTATGTAACCATTGACAAGCCACGAAGAAAAGAATTATTTGAATCACATCAACATTTTGAAACTGTGACTAGCATGGCTTCTGTCATCTCCTAAGTGGTATTCCAAATTTTTAGTTATATGCATCATATCATAACCTATTTGGAGATTCCAAAAACACTTCATTCAATACATCACCAGATCACACCCTTGCATCAAAAGCCACTACGTAGAGTTTTCAGAAGGGTATTTTAGGAATTTTCTGTATGCACAGAATTGTGTACCGCTTATTTAAATCCGAACTATGTCTCTCCTCTTGAACCTATTTGTTCTTCCATCAGTTGCTATCTGTGGACGTAGAGCTTAGAATGAACCACGTAAATCTCTATTCTTTTATGCTTATTTGTACTGCTTGATTCTGTAACACAAACCTTTTAATTGAATTTATATACAAAGACATAAATTTATAGTTGAATTCAGATAAAAAGACAACTTAGTAAAATCAAGGGAGAATAATAATCAATATCTAGAGGCTATCACTATACAAAAAACACAATGCATGCATAAGCCAAGAAATCAAGTACCTTTGAAGCTAACATCCTTGAGAAAAGCTTCAAAGCCATCAACAAGCCCATGAGTTGCAAAGCCAACGATCATTGTGCTCCAAGCCATAGTATCCCTCTCGAGCATTTCATCGAACACCTCCTTCGCCTTCCCAATCAACCCGCACTTGGCATACATGTCAATCAGTGCAGTACTTAGCACCAAATCAGCTCTGATACCCTTCCTATCCACAAACGAATGAACCCATCTTCCCAAATCTAATGCACTGGCCTTTGCACAAGCCGAAATTACGCTCACCAGTGTGACCTCATCGGGCGAAATCCCCGCCTTCTCCATCTTCCTGAACAAGCCCAAAGCTTCATTTACCATCCCGATCCTCGAATATCCGCTAATCATAGCACTCCATACTATCAAACTCTTATCGGTAATATCGCCAAAAACAACACGAGCAGAAGAAATTTCTTCACATTTTGCATAAAAGTTCAGCAAATCGGTCTGGACGAAGGGGCTGGAATCAAGACCATATTTGTATGCGTGAGATTGGATTTGTCGGCCTTCTTTCAAGGCCGAGATTTTCGAACATGCCTTCAGGACAAAAGCGACGGTGAAGCTGTTTGGATTGGCAAAATCAGAGCACAGCAAGTTCTTATACAAAGCAATGGCTTCTCTGGATTGGTTTTGGACCTGGGAGAAACCCCTTATCATGGAGTTCCAAGAGAAGATATTTGGTTGGGGGATAGGGTCGAACAAGCGGCGGGCATATGTGATATCACCATGGGGAGAGAGTGCACAGAAGGCTAGAATTTTTGAGAGGGAAAACGTGTAAGTGAAAGAAGAAAAGGTTGGATTCCTGAGTACTCGGACGTGGATTTGACGGAGGGTTTTCATGTCCGGGCATTTTTGAATTAGAGAAGTAATGTGTTCCTCAAATGCGTTGTTGCTTGAAAGAGAAGACTTGGGTTTCATATATTTGTGTGTATGTGCGCGATGGAGTTGGAGTTTTGTAGCAGGATGAAAGGGAGAGCTTGGCGGTAATCGGTACGGCGGAAGGCAACGGTCGTATTTTTGAATGTCGAACTGAACGACAATGGACTAGGAAGCTTTCTACCCTTTTGGCGCCAAATAAGAGCAGTTATGAGCTAAAAGGCTCAATAAAGAATCCCATCATCTTTTAATTTGTAAAATACACCGATATTTGTTATAAACTTCTATCCATCGTACTCATGTCTCATTCTGATGTTGATGGGCATCCCTCATTTTATAAGTAAAATGGTGTTATGAATAAAGAAGCTCAAGTTGAGGACATGAGTAAAAACGATAAGAGTAAGGGATAAGATAAGAGGAATACTCGTGTTGAGGACATTAATGCAGAAGACATTCAAGGCTCAGAGAAGATGAGGAGGAACAATAAAGAAGATCACATACCAAGTTCAGCCATTCTATCTCGCAGGAAGACGAAGCATTGTAATGAAGAATGAATGTGCACCTCTGATGAAGTCGAAGCACTTTGCATTTATTTCCTCTTTTAATCTATGTACTTGTTCCTCTCTATATAAGGAACACTTTTGCTATCTGCAATGTATCAATAAATATTAGTATGAAAGAAATTGAATGTGTTTTACTCATTTTCCTTGTGCGTATGTTTGAGATTTCATTTTTCTTTTCACCCCCCAGTTTTTCATCATGGTATCAGAGCATAGATCTTGTTTAATAAGAAGTCCATCAGAGGAAGGATGTTTGAGCATCTGATCTCTTACTCTTATCATTTTTACATCCATATTCCCATCATCATATGGCTACACCAAATTCATCCAGTCATATGTTCCAATTCACCCAGTCTGCTATTCCCATCTTTGATGGAGAACACTATGTGTAACACCTCCCCTGCAATGATCATATAACATGGGTCCGGCCGGGACCCCACTACATATAACCGCCACAACTTCAGTATTAAAAGATGATATTGACTACCCATTCTCAAAACTCAGACAACATAGTGGAAACAAATAGAAAACACAGAGATTGTCCATACTACATAGGAGTCCAACTGGCCTTAAGGCCTTACAAATCCACAGTCCAAATCACCAAACATTCAACACAAAAGAACGTCCCAACAAAAGGGGACAGGTAATAGTTTTACCTAAACTACCTCGGCATGCAAGCCGGTTACAACAAAATGTAATAATAGAAGTGCATGAAGACAAGGTAAACACTTCATGAGGCTTTAGGCCTTTTTGGCCGGCGCGCTGGGTCCAGCCTGCGATTCTTGCCCTGCAACCAAATCACAAAGAGCGGTAAACGAGGGTCAGCTATGGCTGACCACAAACGGTGTAACAACATCCCTCCTCCCGGCCGTCCTAGCGGACCCCGGGGAACTACTTCACCCTGCAAGTCAGCACTTCGTATGCAAATGTACATAAACGGAAAACAGCATAAAAACAGGTATGAGTGTCACATACAGCATCCACGTTTCTATGTTGAGCAGATAATAAAAAGGGGCCTATCAGTGCAGAATGAATGCAAACCTGGGTTTCACCCAAGGCACCCTAAAGCGTATGAATCTATCACATCATCATACATCATCATCACATCACAAACATAAGGGTACTTATCGTTTCCCCGCAAGGGCATCATAACCCAAGGCCAAGAGCTCTCGCTGAGACCCACCTCGCCTGGCTCACCATGCCATCGGGATTGTCTAACAGCTCACACGCTCGGGCCGCCAACAACACACCAAGACCGATACTAAGAATTCTGGCTAACCAAAACGTCCCAAGACCCTGGACTTACTCTCGGGACAACGTCCACCGATTGCCTCGCCTGGCGACCGTCAACGGACTCATCCGTAGCACAGACATTCTCGTCAGTCAACAATCGAAGGGACTAATCTTGCCGGGACACTCTCCACACGTGAATCTCAGTCTTCACGGGATAGCCAGCCGACCACAAAGACCAATCGCGCCTTCGCACAACACTAGGCATCACAAGCCCCATAATCCGCACATTATTTCTCCGCCCTAAACCCAACGTTCGTTACCACACGAAGCTACAAGGGCATCACAACGACGAGTTTGCCGTAATCGGATTTCTAACAAAACCCCTAGAATGCGCGTAAATCAACATCACCGAATCGGACCAACGACCACAAATCCGGCTTCACCCACAATGCCTAATCCGCTAACGGAGCGGATCTCTAGTGCAAATCATGTCGGGGACGGACTCAATCAACCCGATGGTTCCTTTTGAACCAAGGCGACCCGGATCCCTCTCACTCGACGGATCCGGTGCCAAAATGCAGAAAATAAAGGGATGCCAAGCACGCATCCTAAAGACCGGGAGGAGAAATGTCGTTACCTTTTGAGATCTCCTCCTAGCCATGAGAAGCTTGCAACCCAACGGTGGAGAAGAAGCGCCTTGACGCCCTCTATGCGTTGCCGGTCTCGGATCGGCGATCGGAGCTCCGAAGCTCCAACAATGGCGGATCTCCCCTCTTCTTCCTCCTTGCCCCCTTCTCCTTTCTACAACCTAAGAGAGAGAAAAGGCTTGAAAATATGAGGGATTAACCCCTCATCCAAGCCCTAAAGCCCCCCAGCGAAACATCTCAGCCGCTGGATCAAATCCCGAATTATTTGATCGGTCGGATCGTCATCCCTGCACGATTTCGCGGAACAGAAATAAACAGGGCGCACGATCACAGGCGCACGATCACTGGTCGTGCGCGAAGAGGAGAATGGTCGTGCGATAAGCCGAGACAGAACTCCGATTCCTTGCGAGATACGCACAGTCACTAGCGCACGATCACTAGTCGTGCGCGAAGAGGCCAATGGTCGTGCGCATAGAATAGTTGTGGAATTTTTAGCCTATCCCGAGCGCAGCATTACCACTCCGCCTACCTCGCTGAACTACGATTTTTGGGGTGTTACAACTCCACCCCCCTTAAAAAGAATTTCGTCCTCGAAATTTCAGAATTTAAACAGGAAATTCATAACGCATACCTGGAGCGAAAAGTTCCGGGAAATCCTCCCGCATCGCTTGCTCACGCTCCCAAGAGAATTCGTCTCGCCCGCAGTTGTCCCATCGCACCTTTACAAGTTTGACTTGCTTGTTACGCAACTGCCGGACTTCTGAATCCTCCACGCACACCGGGCGAACCCTCGCCCCCAAGTCCTCCATCACCGGCACCGCCGCCGCTTTGACCACGACGCTCGGCTCTACCAAAGCTTTCCTCAGCACAGAGACATGGAAAATGTCATGTAATCCACTTAACTCTGCGGACAACGCCAAACGATAGGCTGCTTCGCCTATACGCTCCGTAACCTCGAACGGACCCAAATATCTCGGACTCAACTTCTTGAGTCGCCGCACCCGCGAAACGCCCTTGAACGGCTTGATCTTCAAATAGACCATGTCGCCCACTGCGAACTCCACATTTCTGTGACGCGCATTAAAATACTTCGCTTGTCGATCCTGAGCAACCCTCATGCGCTCCTGAATCGTCCGCACAATCTCGCAAGCATCTTCCACCACTTGCTTTCCCAAAATCTTAGTGTCTCCCACCTCTGCCCAAGACATCGGCGTTCGACACTTCCTTCCATACAAAGCTTCGTATGGCGCCATCTTGATACTCGCCTGGAAGCTATTATTATAGGCGAACTCCACCATGAAAAGGTGGTCTTCCCAACCTTTGCCAAAGTCGAGAGCACACATCCTCAACATGTCTTCCAACGTACGGTTCGTTCGCTCCGTCTGACCATCGGTCTGCGGATGGAACGCGGTACTAAACTTGAGCTTCGTGCCTAGACTTTTCTGCACTAATCTCCAGTCCTTCGAGGTGAATCGCCCATCGCGATCACTAACGATGCTCTTCGGAATCCCGTGCAACAATGTTTCGAACATAAAGCTCCACGAGCTTCTCCACGCCATCGCCCTTCTGATTCGGAATGAAGTGGGCCACCTTCGTCAGGCGATCCACTATCACCCAAATCGCATCGTTACCCTGCTGCGATCGAGGCAAACCATGCACAAAATCCATAGAGATGTCATCAAATTTCCATTCGGGGATGGGAAGAGGCTTCAAGAAACCACCGGGCCTTTGGCACTCAGCCTTCACCAAGGCACAAGTCTGACATCGGCTCACGTACTTGGCTACATCCCGCTTCATCCCAGGCCACCAAACAGATTTCTTCAAATCCGCGTACATCTTTGTACTTCCTGGATGAACGGAGTACTTCGTAAAGTGAGCTTCAAACATCAACTCCTCGCGAAGCTTGCCGAGGCGCGGAACACAGATCCTTCCGTCTCTCCTCAGAATTCCACCAACCATCTCCAGAGCAGTGCCTTCGCTTTGCTGAGCCTCCAACACCAACTGTTGGCACTCCTCGTCCGCACTGGTCGCCTCTCGGGTTCGATCCGTTACATCACACTGCATTTCAATCCAGTTCAAAGAGCTACGCTAGACTCACCCCTAGCCACACAAGAAATGTCAAGGGACTCCAAGTCTCGAATCAAACGCTCGTTATGCGCCTCCATCCAATTACCTTGCCCGGAGTACTTCCTACTCAAAGCATCCGCCACCACGTTGGCTTTACCCGGCGTATACTGAATCTCCATGTCGTAGTCCCCAAGGAACTCGACCCACCTACGCTGCCGCATATTCAGGTCCTTTTGGTTTAGAAGATACCTCAAGCTTTTGTGATCTGTGAAGATCTCCACCTTCGCACCATAAACGTAGTGCCGCCACAACTTTAGCGCAAAGATTACCGCCGCCAACTCCAGATCGTGGACGGGATAATTCTTCTCATGAGTCTTTAACTGCCTTGACCCATAAGCGATCACCTTGCCGTGCTGCACCAGCACGCAACCCAACCCGCAACCTGACGCGTCGCTGAAAATCTGAAATCCTTCCGTCCCACTAGGAAGACTAAGGATTGGAGCGGACATCAACCTTTCCTTCAGATTCTCAAATGCACGGGCACACTCCGGTGTCCATACGAACCTTTGGTCCTTGCGAGTGAGAGTGGTGAGGGGCAACGCCATCCGCGAAAAGTTCTCCACAAACCTTCTGTAATAACCGGCTAGTCCAAGGAAACTCCGGACTTCCGCCACGGTTCTCAAAACAGGCCAATCTCTAATGGCTTCAATCTTCGCTGGATCTACCGCCACCCCGTCTCCACTAATTACGTGACCTA
This sequence comes from Dactylorhiza incarnata, assembly GCA_033032865.1. Lineage (NCBI taxonomy): Eukaryota > Viridiplantae > Streptophyta > Magnoliopsida > Asparagales > Orchidaceae > Dactylorhiza > Dactylorhiza incarnata. The sequence goes on from JAWHQI010000067.1 coordinate 4,900,587, forward strand.
AGAATGCCACCTTCTCGATCCAAAACTCGCATTTTGAGAACTTAGCATAAAGCTGATTCTCCCTTAGAGTCTGCAATACTTGCCTCAAGTGAGACTCATGCTCTGCCTCCGATTTTGAATACACCAAAATGTCATCAATAAACACCACCACGAACGAATCTAAGAACGGGCGAAAAACCCTGTTCATCAAATCCATGAACACAGATGGCGCGTTCGTCAGTCCGAACGGCATCACCGAAAACTCGTAGTGTCCATACCGAGCCCCAAACGCTGTCTTGGCAACGTCCTCTTCTCGAATCTTCAACTGGTAGTACCCCGATTTCAAATCCAACTTGGAGTACACTACCGACCCCACTAACTGGTCGAACAAATCATCGATTCGGGGAATCGGATATTTATTCTTAACGGTCAATTTATTCAATTCACGATAATCGATACACAACCGCATACTTCCGTCTTTCTTCTTCACAAACAATACCAGCGCGCTCCACGGCGAAGAGCTGGGCCTAATGTACCCTTGCTCTAACAACTCCTGCAACTGAACCTTCAACTCGGCCAGTTCCTTCGGTGCCATCCTAAACGGAGGACGCGACACCGACCTCGCACCCGGTACCAACTCTATCGAGAAATCAATTTCACGCCGAGGAGGTGCTCCCGGAAGCTCCTCGGGGAATACATCCTCAAATTCTTTCACCACCGGGACTTCTCTAATCGCCAACTTTGTGGAGTGAGTCTCCAACAAAGCTAAGAACGCCTCGCCTCCTTGGTTTACCGCACGCCTCATTTGCATAGCGGAAATCAGGGAGCAAGCCACTCCGCTTAGGCCTTCAAACTTGACCTCTGCTCTACCTTCACCTCTCAGGGTTACCACCTTCAACTGGCAGTCGATACTAGCTCGCTGCTCCGCAAGCCAGTCCATTCCCAAGATAACATCGAATTCAGCTAGTGGTAGAATCGCTGCTACTAACACGAAATCACAATCTCCCATTTGCATCACAATGCGTCCCTTCCTCATGGTAGTCATGAAAGACCCATTCGGCATACGCACACTCAACTCCACTTCTGCCACTACGGACTCAACACCAATCTTTCGGATAAAATTTTCCGCAAGAAAAGAGTGTGACGCCCTCGTGTCGAACAACACTCGAGAGGGGTAGCCCGAAACTAGCACGAAACCTAACCACGTGCAAAACAACATGAAAGGCCGCAACCTACATTATAGTAATAATGAAACTTAAACCTTTCGTACCTGTCACCACATCGGGTTGACGTATCGCTTCCTGTTGCCCAAGATTATAGGCTCTAGGCTGCACTGGAGGGAACCGCGAAGCACTCGACTCCGCCGCTTTCCCCTTCTCTGCAACACTGGGACCCGAACGCACCGATTGTTCTTGCCTCGGCTCTGGCCCAGCTCCGCCCTCGGTACAAAAACGACTAATGTGACCCACCTTGCCACACTGGTAACAAGTAACCGGACCTTTGGAACGGAAATCTCCCGAAGGTGCGCCACTTCTCTCCCCAGGCCTATTAGGACGTGGCTTCTTCTTCCATCGGCTGCCCTCGGACTTCCACTGGGGCTGAGACTGAGAAGGCTTTCCTTCTCCCTGCCTTGCCGCAACACCCTTTCGCCGCTGAGTTCGCTCCAAGTCGCTCTCCAGCGTGCGAGCGGCTTCGACCAACTCATTGAATCCCGCATTCTTCAAGGCTATGAGTGGTTGCCTTAAATTTTCCCTCAACCCTTGATAAAAGAGGTTATCTCTCTCTTCATTATCTGCCATAGTCGTACCCGCATAACGACCCAATCGAGTGAACTCTTGCAGATATTCATCCACTGTCTTCTCCCGCTGCACCAAATGCAGAAACTGTCGCTGCAATGCTAACCTTGTTGAAGCTGGAATGTAATGCTTTAGGAAAGCGTTTCCGAACCCCTCCATGGACGGAACACGCCCAACAAAAAGTCGACCGTTATGGTTCACCCACCACAACTTCGCATCGCCCTCTAACATAAAGCTCGCAAAGTGAGATTGCCTCTCAGCTGGGGTCTCAGCTGCCTTCAAGAGCTCCTGGATCCTCGAAAGCCAATCCTCGGCATCCGTTGGAGTGCCCACTCCCTTGAATGTCGGAGGGTGGAAACTCAAGAAATACTTTATGAATCGATCACCCATCGGAATAGCTCTCTCCGCTAAAGGCTCTGCTTGCCTTACTTCGACCTCCGGTGTATCCGGCGTAGCCGCCGGAGTAACAGGAGTCGCAACTTGCACTACCGGCGTAGTAACCCGTGGCATCGCTCCAGCTTGAGCCGCTACCATTGCCTCCGCTAGCATGCGACAGAAATCAACCGGGGACATGCCCACATTCATGAGGCCTGGAGCAGTAGCACTGCTCCCCGAAGGCTCCTCTTGCCTCCTCGACATCCCCGCATCGTCGCCAACGTCCTAGCATAAGCAAGGAAAAAATAAAAGCTCATCAGGATCTAAACGCAAGACTCGAACGCAGGGATACTCATGATCCCGCACAATACTCCTATGTGGACAATCTCTTACGCGATCCAAAAACACTAGACCTCGCAAGAATACTGAACCTCCCTCTGATACCAAATTGTAACACCTCCCCTGCAATGGTCATATAACATGGGTCCGGCCGGGACCCACTACATATAACCGCCACAGCTTCAGTATTAAAAGATGATATTGACTACCCATTCTCAAAACTCAGACAACACAGCGAAAACAAACAGAAAACACAGAGATTGTCCATACTACATAGGAGTCCAACTGGCCTTAAGGCCTTACAAATCCACAGTCCAAATCACCAAACATTCAACACAAAAGAACGTCCCAACAAAAGGGGACAGGTAATAGTTTTACCTAAACTACCTCCGCATGCAAGCCGGTTACAACAAAATGTAATAATAGAAGTGCATGAAGACAAGGTAAACACTTCATGAGGCTTTAGGCCTTTTTGGCCGGCGCGCTGGGTTCAGCCTGCGATTCTTGCCCTGCAACCAAATCACAAAGAGCGGTAAACGAGGGTCAGCTATGGCTGACCACAAACGGTGTAACAACATCCCTCCTCCCGGCCGTCCTAGCGGACCCCGGGGAACTACTTCACCCTGCAAGTCAGCACTTCGTATGCAAATGTACATAAACGGAAAACAACATAAAAATAGGTATGAGTGTCACATACAGCATCCACATTTCTATGTTGAGCAGATAATAAAAAGGGGCCTATCAGTGCAGAATGAATGCAAACCCGGGTTTCACCCAAGGCACCCTAAAGCGTATGAATCTATCACATCATCATACATCATCATCACATCACAAACACAAGGGTACTTATCGTTTCCCCGCAAGGGCATCATAACCCAAGGCCAAGAGCTCTTGCTGAGACCCACCTCGCCTGGCTCACCACGCCATCGGGCTTGTCTAACAGCTCACACGCTCGGGCCGCCAACAACACACCAAGACCGATACTAAGAATTCTGGCTAACCAAAACGTCCTAAGGCCCTGGACTTACTCTCGGGACAACGTCCACCGATTGCCTCGCCTGGCGACCGTCAACAGACTCATCCGTAGCACAGACATTCTCGTCAGTCAACAATCGAAGGGATTAATCTTGCCGGGACACTCTCCACACGTGAATCTCAGTCTTCACGGGATAGCCAGCCAACCACAAAGACCAATCGCGCCTTCGCACAACACTAGGCATCACAAGCCCCATAATCCGCACATTATTTCTCCGCCCTAAACCCAACGTTCGTTACCACACGAAGCTACAAGGGCATCACAACGACGAGTTCGCCGTAATCGGATTTCTAACAAAACCCCTAGAATGCGCGTAAATCAACATCACCGAATCGGACCAACGGCCACAAATCCGGCTTCACCCACAATGCCTAATCCGCTAACGGAGCGGATCTCTAGTGCAAATCATGTCGGGGACGGACTCAATCAACCCGATGGTTCCTTTTGAACCAAGGCGACCCGGACCCCTCTCACTCGACAGATCCGGTGCCAAAATGCAGAAAATAAAGGGATGCCAAGCACGCATCCTAAAGACCGGGAGGAGAAATGTCGTTACCTTTTGAGATCTCCTCCTAGCCATGAGAAGCTTGCAACCCAACGATGGAGAAGAAGCGCCTTGATGCCCTCTACGCGTTGCCGGTCTCGGATCGGCGATCGGAGCTCCGAAGCTCCAACAATGGCGGATTTCCCCTCTTCTTCCTCCTTGCCCCCTTCTCCTTTCTACAACCTAAGAGAGAGAAAAGGCTTGAAAATATGAGGGATTAACCCCTCATCCAAGCCCTAAAGCCCCCAGCGAAACATCTCAGCCGCTGGATCAAATCCCGAATTATTTGATCGGTCGGATCGTCATCCCCGCACGATTTCGCGGAACAGAAATAAACAGGGCGCACGATCACATGCGCACGATCACTGGTCGTGCGCGAAGAGGAGAATGGTCGTGCGATAAGCCGAGATAGAACTCCGATTCCTTGCAAGATACGCACGATCACTAGCGCACGATCACTGGTCGTGCGCGAAGAGGCCAATGGTCGTGCGCATAGAACAGTTGTGGAATTTTTAGCCTATCCCGAGCGCAGCATTACCACTCCGCCTACCTCGCTGAACTACGATTTTTGGGGTGTTACACTATGACTTCTGGTCCACCCATATTCGCCTTGTGTTTAGATCACAGGGCCTTTGACAACTTATAGAAAAACCTGATCTGCCAGCAGAGACATCCAAAGGGAAAGAGTCAGATGCAGCCATCCTTAAAGCAGCCCAAGAAGAAGTAAAGCTAGAAGCAAAAGCTCTTCTTATACTGCACCAAGGAGTTAGCAAGGACATCTACCCAAGGATAATGGGTGCGGCTATAACAAATGAAGCATGGGACATCCTTCACAATGAATTTCAAGGATCCGAGAAGGTAATTTCAATTAAGCTTCAACATAAATGGAAATTGTTTGAAAACATCTCCATGAAAGAAACTGAAACAGTTAAAGAGTTTGTAACTAGGCTGATAGGAATAGTAAACTAGATAAGGAGTCCAGGGGACAAATTAAAAGATAAGAAGATTACCCCCAAAATTCTTAGATGTCTTCCTCAGAAATTTAATCCCATGGTTACCACAATTGAAGAAACCAAGGACCTTAAAATTCTTCCGATCTCAGAGCTTATGGGATCACTCCAAGCTCATGAGGAAAGGATTAAAGTACCTACTGGTGACTTAGATCATGCTTTTCAAGCAAAAGCAAGAATTTCATCTGTTGAAAAAAGCTCTTCTAGAAACCCAAAGATGTCCACAAGAGGTAGAGGTAGAGGTAGACAAGGAGAACCAAGAAATGTTGAGCATAGACCCAATTCTCAAATTTTCTGCAATCTATGTAAAAGATCAAACCACACTGCTTTTGATTGTTTTTACAAGTGCAAAAGATGTAAAAAACCAACACATATGATAAAGGATTGTTGATCTCAAAATAAAGAAGAAAAGAAGGAGGATGTCAAGTTTATTGACACAACTGAGAAGCTCTTAATCACTAGCACTGATTTTGAGACTAATAGAACATGGTTTGTAGATAGTGGATGCTCAAACCATATGTCCCCTTGCAAAAAATTTTTTTGTTAGGATTAAAGAATCCAGCAAATCACATGTTATTCTAGGGGATGGAAAAAGCCTAGTAATAGAATGGACTGGAACAGTTGTTGTCAAGTCTAAAGATGGTCAAATTAGACATATAGAAGATGCGCGCTATGTCCCCATGCTCACACAAATCCTGTTAAGTGTAGGGTAGCTCATGAAGAATGGGTATACCATCACTTTTGAGGACACTCACTGCCATATTCTACACAAAGAAACAAGTGTCTGCATTTCTTCAGTGAAGATGACCCCAAATAAAATGTTTCCTTTAGATTTGGAAACTCCGACTGATCAAGCTTTTGTTTGTAGCTCCACTATTTCCTTAGGGCATCACAGATTTTCTCATCTAAACAATAGAGATCTACAAATGCTTCATCAAAAGGAGATGGTGGAAGGGCTACCCAAGCTGGAAGGTGAAAATAACCTGTGTGAAGGATGCATAATGGGGAAGAGTCATCGACATCCTTTTCAAAACTCAGCAACCTGGAGGGCTCAGAAACCATTAGAGCTTGTGCATGCTGACTTATGGAGTCCGACATCCACACACTCCATGGGTGGCATGAGGTATTACTTGTGTTTTATATATGATCATTCAAGATATGCATGGGTTTTTTTCTTGCAGCAAAAATCAGAAGCTTTTGGCAAGTTCAAAGAATTCAAGGTGCTTGTTGAAAAAGAATGTGGGCACAACATAAAGTGTCTTAGGACTGATCGTGGAGGGGAATTCACTGGAGGTGAATTATTGGCCTACTGCAAAGAACATGGAATCAGCAGGGAACTCACCTCCCCTCAGTCCCTAGAGCAAAACGGCATGGTTGAAAGAAAGAACAGGACAATAATTGAAAAGGTAAGAGCAATGCTTCAACACCACAATCTGCCTTTAGAATTTTGGGCAGAAGCTGTCCAGACAGCCATCTATGTACTGAACAGATCCCCAACCAGAAGCATTGATCTTTCAACTCCTTATGAAGTCTGGAGGAAGAAAAAGCCAAATGTTCAACACTTAAGAACATTTGGTTGCCTTGCCTATCGACACATCCCAAAAGAGAAGAGGAAGAAGTTAGAAATGAAAGCGAAAAAGGGTGTATTTGCCAGGTACAGCCAACACTCAAAGGCCTACCACATCTACAATCCAGTGACAAAACAGCTAAACATCTCCAGGGATGTTATCTTTGATGAGGATAAATCATGGAATTGGGATCAGTCGTCTATCTTCTCTCAGATTGAGGAAATTGGCTCAGAGAATGTAGCCTCTGATGAGGTTGTTGTTGATGTACAGCCTTCCATCCAACCAGAAGACATAGAGCAGGACGAGCAAAGCTCTGATTCTGAAGACGATTCATCATTTCCCAAGAAGTTCATATCTCTATCTGAGATCTATAAACAAAATGATACTTCTTTCATCATCAAAGAAGAGCCTGAGAACTACAATGCTGCAGCTTGTGACCCAAAATGGTTAAATGCCATGAAAGAAGAAATTGAGATGGTTGAGAAGAATAATACCTGGGAGCTTATCCCTAAACCTCCGGGTAAAAACATTATAAACTTAAAGTGGGTCTACAAGGTTAAACAAGATGGTAAAGGAAATATAATAAGACATAAAGCAAAAATTGTGGCAAAGGGATATTCCCAACGGCATGGAATAGACTATACTGAAACCTTTGCCCTAGTGGTTCGAATGGAGTCCATAAGAACCCTTCTTGCTATTGCTGCCCAAGCCAGGTGTAAGACCCTCTTTTTTTTGCTTCTTTCCAGGGTCTTGCGGCGACACCATTACACCCAATAGTCGCCGCCACAAGACGCCGATCCTGCCCGCTATTCATCATCATCCAGGCCAACCATAATCACAGTAATTGAAGTATTAAAAGAAACAAGTCCACAAAACCACATTATTTATTTATCATAATATATACATGATTACAATGTCCACGATGAGAAAGAATTAAACGAATAAGGGCTTATGCCCGGTATATGTTCAAATATAGTGCAACAACACTCTCACTCTACATCCATGCAGAAGCTATCAAACACTGTCTTCATGTATCTGTAGCTGTTGCTGCGACGACATGTAGTGGCTGCTCTGCTTCATCCCGTCCTCCTGTCCTGTCTCCTGAACGAGGTCCTGCTGTTCCGACACATCATCCCTAAAAAGATGAGGTCCACCGACCGTCAGTCTATAAGACTCAGCATATTCCTCACCGCCTCTACCCGCGACTCCTAGGCACCGTGCGGGAGGAGGAAGTGGAGGACATCAAAGGGTAAATCAAAAGCAGGTGACAATCGGGTATTACTAACCTAGCAATTATATAAATAGCTAACAACATGTATATAAAAGCATTTACATCTAGCAATTATATCATTAGCTAACAACATGTATATATATGTATATATATCAAGCACCTTTCTAGCAAATCTATTATAACAAATCAAGGGGCCACAAAGAAACCGAGTAGTATATAAACGAGCTTCAAAGTGAGTATACACACGCAGTTATAAAATAGTCTAAGCAGCTAGAAAAGTACACCATAGTAGTTATAAAGAAAACTAGTGCAAGTAAAGAAACAACTAGAGCAGATATGAAAGTAACCTTAACTTATGTGTATACACACACAAACACACAAGCTAAGGGATCTGGCAAGAAGTAAACTCATCGTATAAAAGAGCCCGTACTAATTTATACGACGAGGTCTCTGATTTATGCAAGAATGCTATGCTATGATATGCAATGCAATGCAATGCAATGGTGCAACTCACACATGCGACTTTGTACGTATAGACCTTTAGTTCCCACTTTTCGGAGGTAGCTAACCTCTCGGGCACCTCCCGTCGTGGTCAAACAGTGGAAGAGGAGGGGGCGTCTCCTCACCTAGGTGGGTAAGTCACACTACCAGACCTAGGCCCAAACGTACGCTGTGATACCGGTACTCACGAACTCATGCGTACTAAACTGAAATGGCCAGGCAGGGTTTAGGGAATCCATCCCGTCGGACGCGCAGTAAATCAACCTGGCCGCTAATCAACCACTAGCACTGCCGAGTCAACGAACTGCTGTCGGTGTGACGACTAAGCCAGCACCGAAGACCCACCACATCTTATGCATATGCAAATATGTATTAACCCTTACTACCGAGCCTCCAGCTCGCAATTTTAAATCAATATTTATAAAGTAGAGCCTACCGCTCGTTAGACTAAATCAGTCTTATATTTAAACTACGAGCCTACCGCTCGCTAGAATATCCCAGTCCTTATTCCTTATAACCCGAGCCTACCGCTCGCAGGACTATCCCAGTCCTTATTCCTTTTAACCCGAGCCTACCGCTCGTAGGACTATCCCAGTCATTATTCACTATAACCTGAGCCTACTGCTCGCAGGACTATCCCAGTCCTTATTCCTTTTAACCCGAGCCTACCGCTCGTAGGACTAACTCAGTCCTTATTCCTTTTAACCTGAGCCTACCGCTCGCAGGACTATCCCAATCCTTGTTCCTTATAACCCGAGCCCACCGCTCGCAGGACTATCCCAGTCCTTATTCCTTTTAACCCGAGCCTACCGCTCGCAGGACTATCCCAGTCCTTATTCCTTATAACCCGAGCCTACCGCTCGCAGGACTATCCCAGTAATTATTCCTTTTAACCCAAGCCTACCGCTCGCAGGACTATCCCAGTCCTTATTCCTTATAACCCGAGCCTACCACTCGCAGGACTATCCCAGTCCTTATTCCTTTTAACCCGAGCCTACCGCTCGCAGGAATATCTCAGTCCTTATTCCTTTTAACCCGAGCCTACCGCTCGCGGGACTATCCCAGTCCATATTCCTTATAACCTGAGCCTACCACTCACAGGACTATCCCAGTCCTTATTCCTTATAACCCGAGCCTACCGCTCACAGGACTATCCCAGTCCATATTCCTTTTAACCCGAGCCTACCGCTCGCAGGACTATCCCAGTCCTTATTCCTTATAACCCGAGCCTACCGCTCGCAGGACTATCCCAGTCTTTATTCCTTATAACCCGAGCCTACCGCTCGCAGGACTATCCCAGTCCTTATTCCTTTTAACCCGAGCCTACCCCTCGCAGGACTATCTCAGTCCTTATTCCTTTTAACCCGAGCCTACCGCTCGCAGGACTATCCCAGTCCTTATTCCTTTTAACCCAAGCCTACCGCCCGCAGGACTATCCCAGTCCTTATTTCATTCCTTCCCAAATTTGGGAGGGAGATTATGTTTCCAGTTCTCCTACTTACTATTCTTGTCTATTGTTATTTGATCTTAGCAGCTTGGGGTGAATCCTGGACTTCCCGTGGATTACCCGGTGAAGGGCTCGCAGAGGTACTAGGGAATGTGATGGTGACTGAAGCCCAAATCCCCCTTTCTAGGATATTTATTTTATTTAGTTGCTACCCATTTGTACGCCCATTTACTCTCCAATTGCTCTAAAATCCTAGGGTGGATTACCATTTGACTCGGGCAGACATGTGTCGGTGTTCTATTGAACACCGAGCCATGTCATTCCTAGTGATCGACTATTTCCTTGTTTTATCTCTCAATCACAATTTTCACTTCTTGCTCAGTCATCCTTCGCCTCCCCTAATAGGTTCTCGTCAAATTCCTGAATTGATAAATTTACTAAACGCACTCCGTCTTTATTTCTGATGACTGCCCTTGGTGATTAATCCTTCAACCTAATTGGGCATCTGCAATTCTCTTAGAGTTAGTAACTCTGGTGGTGGTGACCATAAGGAAGGGGTCCGAATCTATTTTTTTCAGTTTCTACTGTTCGCAGACCAAGGTGGAATTGAACTAGGTTTGACTCTTAAGACGCAACCTTGGTCCTATCATGTCTTAATGAGTTCCAAGTTCTTACCGTAGGTTCACAGTGAGTAATGATCTAACAACCTCAAATTCTACATTCCATATTCTTCCAAAGATTGTTTAACCACAATTTCTACTTACATGAGTAGGGGTGAACAAGGATTTACACTACAAGTATTATTTTAAGACTTCAATAAATTCTGGGAAAATTACTATAGCTCAATGTTGGTCTAAAAACACCAGATCCTAAGTCTCATATTAAACCAAGGTGTATTTATCCTTAATTATCATTTATTACATTTGGTGTGCCAATAAGGGTTTACACTACAAGTACTATGTTAAGACTTCAATAAATTCTGGGAAAATTACTATAGCTCAATGTTGGTCTAAAAACACAAGATCCTAAGTCTCATATTAAACCAAGGTGTATTTATCCTTAATTATCATTTATTATATTTGGTGTGCCAATAAGAGTTTACACTACAAGTACTATGTTAAGACTTCAATAAATTCTGGGAAAATTACTATAGCTCAATGTTGGTCTAAAAACACCAGATCCTAAGTCTTATATTAAACCAAGGTGTATTTATCCTTAATTATCATTTATTACATTCTTGCCAAATGCACCCCAATTTTTCCTACACCCATAAGTCCAAAACTTCAACTTGAAGTTCAGAGAAATCCACTCATGCACATGAGTTGAATTCTTAACTACAGGTGGTTGAAATCATGTCTAAGGCATGGACAAATTTTCAAAGCATTTGCATGAGCCAAAATCACTAAACACACCAGATATACTTTTATACATGTCTCACTAAAAGTGGCCTAAAAGGTGCCACACTTGACCAAATGACATGAATTTAGTGGAATTTTGAAGGTAACCTCAAGATCTACAATATTCATGTTGATCACTACCTCCAGAAATGAGCCTAACCTAGGTAAAATCAACATGCAAGTTCTGTACAAATTATTTAACTTAACAAAATACACTTAAATACATGTCTCACCAAAAATGGTGTTGAGTGAGCTAAAGAGATCCAAATGACATGAAATCAGTGGAATTTTAAAGTTAACTTCAAGATCTACAATTTTCATGTTGATCACTATCTCCAGAAATGAGCCTAACCTAGGTGAAGTCAACATGCAAGTTCTGTACAAAATGTTTAACTTAGCAAAATACAAATATATACACGTCACACCAAAAATGGCATAGAAGGAGCTACACTTGACCAAATGACATGAAATCCATGGCATTTTAAAGGTAACCTCAAAATCTACAATTTTCATGTTGATCACTACCTCCAGAAATGAGTCTAACCTAGGTAAAATCAACATGCAATTTCTGTACAAATTATTTAACTTAACAAAATACACTTAAATACATGTCTCACCAAAATGGTGCTGAGGGAGCTACAGGGATCCAAATGATATGAAATTAGTGGAATTTTAAAGGTAACTTCAAGATCTACAATTTTCATGTTGATCACTATCTCCAGAAATGAGCCTAACCTAGGTGAAGTCAACATGCAAGTTTTGTACAAAATGTTTAACTTAGCAAAATACAAATATATACATGTCACACCAAAAATGGCATAGAAGGAGCTACACTTGACCAAATGACATGAAATTAGTGGCATTTTAAAGGTAACCTCAAAGTCTACAATTTTCATGTTGATCACTACCTCCAGAAATGAGCCTAACCTAGGTGAAGTCAACATGCAAGTTCTGTACAAAATGTTTAACTTAGCAAAATACAAATATATACATGTCACACCAAAAATGGCATAGAATGAGCTACACTTGACCAAATGACATGAAGTCAGTGACATTTTAAAGGTAACCTCAAAGTCTACAATTTTCATGTTGATCACTACCTCCAGAAATGAGCCTAGCCTAGGTAAAATAAACATGCAAGTTCTGTACAAATTGTTCATCTTAACAAAATACAAATGTGGCAATTTAAATTAAATAAAAACATAATAATTCTAGCTCTAATGACCTCCAAACTCTAGGATTTGGATGGTTAGGTCACCATACATGCATGGTCAAAGTTTTAGTGACCTGCAAGGTGATTCTCATCTTCAAACACATCTAAAACCTCAACAAGCCCCAAATGGCTATTAGCAACCCAATTTTCTCCAAAGTCACAAAATTCATTTTGAAGTTCAGAGAAATATCCTCATGCATATGTGATGAAATTTTAACCAGTGTCCATACATGACCTAAATAAGCCCTCACCAAAATTTGGGATCATTAGGAGTTATATAACTCCAAATATTCCATTTATTTGATTTTTCATGTTCTGAATAAAACTTTAGAAAAATAATTTCCTAAAAATCTGATTTTTGAACCTAAGCTAGGTATATGGCACATGCATGCATGGCCAAAATCTCAAGTCCATCAGACTTATATTTTAGAGTGAGCACACTAATTAATTTCTGGTTCATGTTATGACCAGTCTCACTAAAATGAGTACTGTTGGACCTACACTTAACCAAATGATATGATTTTACTTTCAAATGAAAGTAGACGTCCAGCTCTACAATTCCTATCTCTGGGGATTTTTCTAATCATGGCCTCTAAAGGCCTCAAAATAAGCTTGCAAAATCGGATATAAAACGTGACAATTATTAAAACATAAGCATTAAATATAAAATGGCCTGCGATTAGCGCAGCTAGCCTGATCTAACGGCCACGGGGTCGTCTTCCTCGTTGAGCCAACGGTTCAGATCAATCCCGCCTGGGCCATCTTCTCCGACCATTTCTCGGCAACTTGCAGCACCCCACCGCCGGCCACCGCCTCCACCACCTCCGTTGAGGTGGTGGCTAACGCCAGACGGCGACACGGCCGCCGGAGGTAGCTTCTCTGGCGATCCAGAGCAAGAAGAAAAGCTCGAGAAAACTCCCACTATCTCACATGGGATCATGCTCATTTGAGCCCGATATCTCTCCTAGATGGGTCTAGAATCTAGCACAGATGGAGGGGGGAGGAACTTGCCTCAATCGAGCTTGATGGTGGACTTTTCCCGGAACTGCCATGGCCGACCATGCTCCAAGCTCTCCCATGCCGATCCTCCTCCTCTGAGCTCGAATCTTCCAATCGACTGAGGGGTTTTACTCCTTGGGAGGTCCTGAAGATGGTAGTGGAGTGAAATGAGGGAGGAGAAGGGTATATGGTGGGTTGCCATTAAGGCATTTTCGGCCAGCTCCTTGGCCGCCCCTTCCAGCCAATGGAACTCCTTCCCCACTGCCCCAAACTGAGGTAAATTACTCCCCCAGCTCAGAGGAGAGCTTAGGGAATGCAAAGGGGGTGCCATTTGGCACCCATCCCCTCAATTCCTCCTCCTTGTTTCCTTGTCTTCTTCCTCCATTTTTGACACTTGGACAAAGCTTCATTTTTCCCCAATTTCGAATTTTCAGCATGCTTCTGGTCTGGTCACCATGTGGGCTGACCACTTGAGCCATGAGATTGGGCTAAAACTACTTGATTTGAGTTTTGGGCTCACTTGACCCAAATAGGCCAAATTGGGGATTTTTGGGTTTGGGCTCGACTCAAGCTCACACCACTTAATATGTGTTGAAACCTTAGTTTTGATTTGAGTTAGGATCCACCTTTAGTGTCTAAGTATATATCATAATATATATTACAACTTAGATTAAATATCCTATTAAATTAAAAGGCTGAAAATAATATATATAAATAATATACTAAGAAATATATATATAATAATAGGCTAAATAATATAAGAGAAATTATTATAAAAGAAATTAATATAAAATAATATAAGAGAAATAATATATTTTATATATTAGCTGCGTTCGACATTCGTCGAACGGCGCTCGACATTCGTCGAACGGAGATCGGCGAACAGATCATAGCAGCGCTTGACAAACAGATTATAGCAGCGCTCGACATTCGTCCGACGACGATCGGCGTGTTGGATTTATTGTGCAACGTAGGGATGAAACCTTCACGGCGAACAGATCATAAGCAGCGCTCAACAAATTACAGCTGGGAAGCGGAGGTTGACAAATGACGAACGGCGGTCGACGAAATCCAACAGATATTCAGAAACAGAAATCACATGATCTGGTCGACGAATGAAATGATGAGCTCGACGAAAGTAGAGCTCAGCTCGACGAATTTCTGACAGGAATACTTTATGTTATTTAGCTTGACTAAAATAGATATTTTACTGTCAGATTTATTTAAAGCAATATTTCTTTATTCTATTTTATATATTGCTATATATATTGTTGATTTAACAATACAGCCGTTGCAACATTAAATGATAGAGCCGTTGGCAGAAAGCAATAAATGCTGTAGCCGTTGCAGCAAAGCCAAAGACGGTAAGGATTCAAAATATTATACAGCAGAATATATTACAGCAGATCATTATATAGCTGTCTCTCTCTACAGATTTAATAGATAACATATTATATATACAGCTTATATTGCTGTACCATAAAGAGGAAAAGTAGACAGAACATATACATATCATTATTGTTGTACAGGAAGAAAGAAGAAAAAGAAGAACAGAGCAAAGAGAAGAACAAATCAGAATACATATTATCTTCTTTTGCTAATCCTTTTTTGCAGATCATATAAAACCTGAGACATCAAACACTATCATTTGCTCAGGGATCTAAAACTGCAAGAAGAAGAAGAACAGAGGATTTGGAATCAAGAGAAGGAGCCTCCACAAACTGTCATCAAACTACATCAGACAGGGGGAGCTCTCTTCAACATATTCATCAAGATCCAACTGAACATCTCATCAGGATCTTCAAGTGTCTTCTCAGCTAAAGAGAAGAACAACATAATCTTTTCTGTTTTCCTTTATTTCTCCCATCTTGTACAGGGTTATAACTCCCTTCAAAAGTTAACTCCCGGTGACAGAGCACCTTAGCAAAAACCTGCATCTTGGTTAGAGCACCTTATCAACAGCTCACCTGGTGTGTGGACACCTTATCAAAATCACCTTGGTGTGAGGGCACCTTATCAACAACCTCCTAGTGGATTCCAACCAGTGGGTAGAATAGTAGATGTACCCGGGTTTGGGGAACTACTATATTTCTCTGTGTCATCTGGATGTGCTTGTTGTTGGATCCTGTGTCGCCCTTAGAGGGGGGGGGGGGGTGAATAAGGGTGTGTTTAAATTTGTAATTTTTACTTAATAATTTTAAGACAATTTTACTTTAATAAAAAGTTTCTTAAAAATTAATTTTAAAAACAAAGCAATTTTTGTATAACACCAAGCACAAATTTCTAAGATAAAAATTTAAGCAAACCAATTTGCGATTAGTGAGAAGATCATCATTTTATTTATCATGAAATTTGCATACAAATAAAAATGATCTTAACAATGCTTAAGATCAAGGCACAATGATAATATGTAAATACAATATTTTTGATTTACCAATCCTTCTCACAAGGATCGGAAGGCTATCGCTTGTCTTTCCCAAGACAAAGCCCAAGCCTATCCTCTAGATCTTCCCAAGATCTAGACGTAGCACACAAGGCCACGATTTCCCACCAAGCCACGCAAGGACTTGGACGCTCCGCACAAGGAAGCGCTTTTCCCCTAAGTCGCGCAAGGACTTAGACGCCGCACGCAAGACGACGATTTCTTCCCCAATACAAAATGAAATATGAGTAAATGAAATACAATATGAAAAAGTCAACTCCCTAGAAATTCAGATCTCTGAATGGATTGTTGAAGCCTTGAGATGATCGTTGATGGAGTAGCGCGCCCGATCTCGTCTTCAATCTTCAATCCTAGACGACGATTTCTTCCCCAATACAAAATGAAATATGAGTAAATGAAATACAATATGAAAAAGTCAACTCCCTAGAAATTCAGATCTCTGAATGGATTGTTGAAGCCTTGAGATGATCGTTGATGGAGTAGCGCGCCCGATCTCGTCTTCAATCTTCAATCCTAGACGACGATTTCTTCCCCAATACAAAATGAAATATGAGTAAATGAAATACAATATGAAAAAGTCAACTCCCTAGAAATTCAGATCTCTGAATGGATTGTTGAAGCCTTGAGATGATCGTTGATGGAGTAGCGCGCCCGATCTCGTCTTCAATCTTCAATCCTTCTTTGCACATTTAGGAGTTGAGGAGGTTCTGGAGCTCTCTGGTTTGTATGCACTCAGGTAGGGACTGGAAATCTCTAAAACTTAGAATGCACGAACCAAAGGCACCATTTTATAGACTTTCACTGTCGCCTGGGCGACAGTCACTGTCGGAAATTTCCGACAGCGCCAAACTGCCTCGGTCGTGCCGTCGAGCCGTCGTGTGGGCAGTTGCTGGAATCGTGGAGCTGTCGCTGGGGCGACATCGATGTCGGAATTCCGATAGCGCAAAACCGTCGGTCGTGGGTGAAGTCGTGGGCAGTTGATGTAACCGCTGAGCTGTCGCCTGGGCGACATCGCTGTCGGATTTCCGACAGCTCAATACTGCCGATTGCTGTTCTAACCGCTGAGCTGTCGCCTGGGCGACAGTGGGTGTCGGAATTTTCCGATAGTGAAAATTTCCCACAATCAATTTTTGCTCCAAGAGAATTGTGAACATTGCATACCTGTTATCTGCACACCATTAACAAAAATAGGATCAAATACAAACGGGACTTTGTTATTATCAAACCGGAGGAGTGCGAAACGCATGCTCCAACAATCTCCCCCTTTTGATAATAACAAATCCGTATAAAAAGTAAATCATGTCTATTTAGATTGTTGATTTTAACCTTTGGTGTGTACACAAAATTAACATTATATATATTCCTTGAAAAATAAATAATCTATCTCGAGATGAAAGCTCCTTCTAATTGAATGCTCCCCCTACATATATGCTCCCCCTAAAGATATGCTCCCCCTAAGTATATGATGTATTGTGTAGGTGGAATAGATGGTTGATTTTTCTTTTTATACTTGTGAATTCTCCCCCTTTTGGTATTAGCAAAAGTGAATATTAGAGTAGATAATAGTTCGAAAGGGAAGATACATAGGTTATAGAAAGATAGAGTAAGCGGAAGCAATTTTTGGGAAGGATAGAAGTCCTTTAAATAATAGGAATATGCCATAGTATGAACAAGCTCATGAAGGTACGGTATAGCCATATGAAGTAATGAAAGAAAATAACTTGAACATGAGTAAGATCATTAGAAAGTATCATAGAAAGACACAATAGTGTATAGATATATGGAATATTTTCGGTCCAATTCTCATGAGAGGAATGTTTATATAACATAATGATGTGTACATGTGATACTTAGATCAAACATATGAAGTCATTTAATTTACATGATCATTAAAATGTTGAACATAATAAAAGCTTATAAAGGCAACTTCGACTTTGAAGATATAGCACAAGCTGAATAGAAAAACCATTTTCTTTTGCTCAAGTTACTTTGCAATTCTTTCCAAGGTGCTTAACCTCACAATGCTCATTAAGACTTATCAGGAGGGTAAGTAGTGCTTGGTGGAGTATCCTTGTCTTTATTTTATAATTTTTTTGAGATCACAGATGTGATATCGTAATTTTGATATATTGATAATATTTTTTTTTGAGGATCTCCGAATTCACTTGAATCGCAAAAGATGGTGTATATTTTGTTGTGCTAACAAATCAAGGGTGAAAGTTGTTTTTAAGAAGTGCTATTTGATTATGTTAAAGCAAATATGATCCATGTATATATTAAATAAAATCAGTGTATTGATCAAAAGAGGTGAACGTGATGGCTCATTATGATAGATAAACAATTTCTCATACTTAGAGGCATGCGAAAACAATTTCCAATGGTCTAAACAACTTAGTAGAAATGTCAATACGATGATAGCTTGAAAATGAAATCATATAAACATGTAAGTCATTTTATTTAAAATAAATATCACATGGTTTGTCATCAAGTCATGAGATGAAGCATTAATAATGACATATAACTATTGTAGATCATAAAAGAGGCCTAAAATTGGAGTTTTGTGAAAATTGTAGCTGTCGGAAATTTCCGACAGCCACTGTCGCCTGGGCGACAGTGAAAAATTTAAATAGGGCTCAGGACCGAGTCAAAACATATTGTGCATCATTTCCTGGAGTGAAAAACAAGAGGAAGGCTGTCGGAAGTCGGCGACAACCCTAGATCCAAGGTATGGGTTTTTGATTTTGATGTTTTTAACTCCAAATTTTTTTAGGGCTTTGTTATTTTGATAGTAGAGAAGAAGGAAAATGAAGTTTTCATGTTGATTGTAGATGAATGGTGTAGGTTTTGAAAGTTTTGATTTGAAAAAATGTAGATCTAGTTTGAAAACAAGATGATCTTGGTGGATCTTTGCCAAAAATATAATTTTTTTTTTGTTAAATTTCTTTGTGATTTGGTGATGAAGGTTTCATTTGTTCATTTTCTTAAATATTTGTGTAGATTTAGGTTAGGGAAGAGGGTTGAAGATGATGAATAGTAAAGGATTTTGAGAATATTGTGATTTGAAAAATATGTTATATTTTTTTTGTATAAACTTGATGTTGAAATAATAGTTATTTTGAGTAGATCTGGAAGTGAAAGTAAAAATTTTCGAGAAAAATTCACTTGGAGGGCTGTCGGAAATTTCCGACAGCCACTGTCGCCTGGGCGACAGTGTTCCAGTGCACAATGAGAAAATCTGTTTTAATCAAAAATTTTTGTATTTTATTTGCAGAATGGCTTCCAGCTCTAAAGCCCGAAAGAGTACGTCGGAGGACGCACATACTTCATATCAAGTTTATTCTGGAGTGGAGAAGGCTATTGTTGGGGTGGCCAAATACATCGAATTTGATTTGCCAAAACATGATCATATTTATGATCGTCTTGCGAAGGCAGGTATTCTCTCAATAATCTCACCAGAGGGGTTTTCATCCTTTTTAATTCGTGAATTTTATAACCATTTGGAAGACCCAAATGTTACGGAATTGGATGGAGGTGTGAGATCAAGGATCCAAGGTCAACATGTGGAAATAACACATGTTGATCTACGAGAGGAATTTGGACTAGTGATGAGTGAGAATATGCCTGATATAGTGGAGAATTATCAGAAGGATAGAGATTGGACCCTAGTAAACATGAGTTTACATGGGAATCAGAAGAAAACTCTTACCACTGAAGTTACCTCACTTACACCGGATGCTTACTTAGTCCAAGATATATTAAGGAATTCGGTGATGTTGAAGAGTGGAGACACAAGAAGCATTACTGCGCAGTTGACCCTCTTTACGTACTATATTATGGAGGATGAGCCTTTTGATATGGCAGACTTCATACTATCCCAGATTAGGTATACGTACAGATTGAAACATCCAAGATGGGTGAAGGTGCATACGCTGCCAATGGGGTTGGTAATTCAGCGTGTACTTTATAAGAAGTATGGATGGATTGTGCAAGACTCGTATTTTGATGATTGTTATCCGGAAATTTATTTCACGGGTTCAATGAAAGGGAAGAAGCCGCTTAGAAAAGCTCAACCGGGAATCGAGATTAGAGAGCCGAGCATTTCTAGGGCAGGATCACTAAGGGAATCCATTGATGATTTGCGTGATTCGTTAGAGGATCACAAAAAGGAAGTGAAAAAGGATCGTAGTCGAATGCAGAAATTTATGAAGTTTCTTGTCAAAGGTCTGAAGTTGAAGCCAACGCCGGAGGAGGAGGCAGAATGGCAAGTTCCGGACGAGGAGCCGCCACGCCAATCGGTGAGGCAGACTCGCCGTGGCAAAGCCGTGAGACGAGGACCTCCAGAAGATTGTCCAGAGAGCAGCGGGGCTGGTTATGAAGACTCAGAGTAGGTTTGTGTTGCTGCTGCTGCTGGGAGATGTCGGAAAATTCCGACATCCACTGTCGCCTGGGCGACAGTGAACTTCTTTAAATTTCTGTGGTTTTTAATTTTTTTTTTTGTTTAAAGAACTTGATCCTTAAGTTTGTGCTACTGTTTTGATGTGAACACTATTGATGTAATGTTAGTGATGTTGAATTTTGTTAAGGTTTTTGAAATTTGATGTTTTGGTTTTTTTTTTTTATAATTTTGGCATTTTTGTATTTACATTGTTTATGTTTTGTGATAATAAATTTTTTGTTATAGGCTTTAAAAAGTGATATATTCATTGTGAAATGTCTAGAATTCCCAATTCTAGCCTAAGCATAGAAAAACGGGATTCCGGTAAAGGTTTAGTGAATATATCCGCTAGTTGATTATCCGTGCCTATAAATGAAATTTTTATGTGGTTATTTTTAATATGATCTCTAATAAAATGATGTCTCACATCAATATGCTTAGACCTTGAATGATGGACCGGGTTGTGTGTTAAATCAATTGCACTTTTATTATCACACCATAATTCAATAGTTTGTTGTTTAATATTAAAGTCTTCTAAGGTTTGTTTCATCCAAAGGGCTTGTGCACAACAACTACCTAGTGCGATGTATTCGGCTTCGGTGGTTGAAAGGGCAACAGAATTCTGTTTCCTACTCGACCATGAAATGAGTGAAGGGCCTAAAAAGTGACAAGTGCCACTAGTGCTTTTCCTATCTAGTGAACAACCGGCGTAATCAGAATCAGAATAACCAAAAAGTGTAAAATCATCGCTATGAGGATACCACAAACCAAGTTTAGATGTGCCAATTAAATATCTAAAAATTCTTTTTACCGCTTTTAAATGTGATTCTTTGGGATCGGCTTGAAATCTAGCACATAAACAAACTGAAAACATAATATCCGGTCTAGAAGCAGTCAAATATAAAAGTGAACCTATCATGCCTCTATATAAAGTTTGATCTATTGATATTCCAGTTTCATCTTTTCCTAATTTTAAAGATACACTCATAGGAGTATTTGCTTGTTTGAGATTTTCAAATCCAAATCGTTTTAAGACATCATGAATATATTTTGATTGGTTAATAAAAACTCCATCATGATTTTGAACAATTTGAAATCCTAAGAAATATTTTAATTCCCCTACCATACTCATCTCAAATTCACTTTCCATCATTTTTACAACATAGTTACACAACTCTTCATTAGTGGCTCCAAAAATAATATCATCAACATAAATTTGTAAAACAATTAAATCATCATTTACTTGCTTAATGAAGAGTGTACAATCAACACCACCCATTTTAAAACCATTTTGTAATAAATATATGGTCAATCTATCATACCATGCTCGTGGTGCTTGTTTTAAACCATACAAAGCTTTTAGCAATCTATATACGCGATTAGGAAATTTTTCATTTATAAATCCTGGGGGTTGTTCAACATAAACTTCTTCTTTAATCAACCCGTTTAAAAATGCAGTTTTAATATCCATTTGCAATAATTTAAATCTTTTATGGCTAGCAAATGCAACAAAAATTCTAACTGCTTCCAATCGTGCTACGGGTGCAAAAGTTTCATCAAAATCTACCCCTTCAATTTGATTATATCCTTTCGCTACAAGCCTAGCTTTGTTTCTAGTGACCCTAGAGTCACTATCTAATTTGTTTTTGAAAATCCATTTGACTCCTACCACTGGATGATCACTAGGTCTATCAACAAGAATCCAAACTTTATTTCTTTCAAATTGATTAAGTTCTTCATTCATAGCTAGAAACCAAGATTCATCATTTAAAGCGGTGGCAACATCTTTTGGTTCGATATTTGAGACAAAACATAAATTTGAAAAGGTTTCATGTAAACTAGAACGCGTACGTACCCCACATAATGGTTCTCCAATAACAAGTTCTTGCGGATGATCTTTTGAGAATTGTAGTTCGGTTGGAGGTACATACCCTTCTCTTTCTTCTTCTTCTCTATCTTCTTCTCCTCTTTCTTCTTCTCTTTCTTCTCCTTTTTCTTCTTCATTTTCTCCAAGTTCTTCTTCATCATTCTCCACCGTGGGAAGGAGTTCATCTTCTTTTCCTGTAATTTTCCTTTCTACACATGAAGCAAACTCATCAAACCTAACATGAATAGATTCTTCAACTATTTTTGTTCTCTTATTATAAACTCTATAGGCCTTGCTAGTTGAAGAATAACCAATGAAAATTCCTTCATCACATTTTTCATCAAATTTGCCTAAGTTATCTTTTGTATTCAAAATAAAGCATTTACAACCAAACACTTTAAAGTAAGATACATTTGGTTTTCTTTGAAAATAAATTTCATAAGGAGTTAATTGTAATGTGGGACGAATCATGACACGATTAATAATATAACATGCCGTACTAACTGCTTCGGCCCAAAAATATTTTGGCAATTTAAATTCACAAAGCATAGTACGTCCTAATTCTTGGAGTGTTCTATTTTTCCTCTCCACTACACCATTTTGCTGTGGTGTGCGTGGAGCGGAAAATTCATGTTTTATCCCAAAATCATTACAATATGAAATAAATTTTTCATTATCGAACTCTCCTCCATGATCTGATCTAATGCATTTTACCTTTAGATCAACTTCATTTTGAATACGTGAAATTAGTTTTACAAATTCATCAAAAGCATCAGATTTTGAATATAAAAACAAAGTCCAACAAAATCTAGAATAATCATCAATAATAACAAACGTATATTTTCTACCTCCTAGACTTTGTGTAGAAATTGGACCAAACAAGTCCATATGTAATAGATTCAAAGGTCTAGTGGTAGATATGACATTTTTGCTTTTAAAAGATGATTTTGTAAATTTTCCCTTTTGGCATGGTGAACATAATGAGGATAGCTTTCCATTCAAATTTGGTAATCCTTTTATTATTTTATTTTTAGAAAGCTTTACTATGCGTTTAGCACTAGAATGTCCTAGTCTCCTATGCCATAATTCAAGTTCATCATTCTTTGAAATGAAACATTTAAGTGTAGAATGAGATAAATCATGAAAAGTGATTGTATAGACATTGTTTATTCTTGGTGCAGTAAGTACGATTTCGTTTGTTTTAGAATCAATAATTTTGCAAAGGTTTGAGCTAGAGTCAAATAAAACACTTAGATTTTTATCACATAGTTGACTAATAGAAATTAAATTATGTTTCAAACCTTTAACATATAAAACATTTGAAATTTTAAATTCTTCGTTACCTACTACTCCAATGCCTTTGACTTTACCCTTTCCATTATCTCCAAATGTCACTGTTCCACCTTTCTTCATCTCCAGGCTAAGGAACTTTGATTTATCGCCCGTCATGTGTTTTGAACATCCAGAGTCCAAATACCACACGTCTTCTTTGTTCCTAGCCTGCACGCATACCTAAAAAGATGATGAGAGTAAAGATCTGGTTACCCAAGTGGTCGATCCCATTGTATAGGTGGACGCCTTAGGTACCCAGATTTGTTTAACAATAGCTTTTCCCTTCTTCCAACATGAGCTCGAGATGTGACCAAATCGATGACATTTGGCACACACAATGAATGGTGAGGAACCATTTTTCAATGGTTTCTCTGGACTCTTGCTGGTGGAAGCATCTTTATGTATGGACTTAGAAAAGATTGTATTTTTAGAAATAAGATTTCTGAACCTGGAGCTGTCGCCGGTTCCGATAGTAGCTGTCAGAAATTTCCGACAGCCTCCAGAGCTTCCAGAAATGTATCCTAGTCCATATTTTGCAGTACCATGGCATTGGTTGGCTAATAGCATATCCAGTGATTTTTTTCCAACACCAAATTTTCCAATTGCCATGTTCAACTCATTTACTTTGGATTTTAGAATTGAATTTTCTTTTACTATCATGCCACATCTATTTGCAAAAATTTTCTTATAATTATCTAATTGAGAATGAGAAGTTTTAACAACTTTTTCTAAGTCCCTTTTTTCTTTTACAAGTAGATCAAATTTTTGATCGGACTTAGAAATAGTAGTTTCAAGTTCTTTTATCCTTGTCGAAGAATGATCACACTCTTGACAAAATATCTTCTCTTTCCTAATAGATTCCAACTCTTTTGATAGTTTTTTATTTGCTTTTGAAAGACCTTTATTTTCAGATTTTAGAAAATCAATTTCCTTTAAGCTTTTATCTAAAACTTTGCATGTTTTCATAAATTCAGAATATAACTCATCAAAAGATGGAGGCGTTACCTCAGTGTCGCTTTGGACACTGCAGTCGTCTTCAGATGTAATGCTGTCTTTTGCCATCAAGCATAGATTAGCCTCCTCTTCTTCCTGTGTTGAGGGATCACTTTCTTCACCAGACGAAGAATCATCCCAAGTCTCTGCCTTTAACACTTTCTTCTTTTTATCGTGCCTCTTTGCTTTTTGCTCTTTCAGATACTTTGGGCACTTGCTTCTGATATGACCAATCTTCTTGCAATGGTAACACTCCGGTGGCGGACGCTCCTCTTCATTCTCCATTTTTCCTTTGCCTTTTTGGTAGGCAAAATCCTTCTTTTTGAAAAACTTTTTAAATGAGTTTCTCCTCTCTGGATTTCTCATAAACTTCTTAAAATTTCTTACAAACAATCCTTCTTCATCTTCATCACTTTCTTCAGTCTCACTCTCAAATTCCTTTTTAGATTTCAACGCCAAGCTCTTCTTTTTGGGCTCCAAATTATATTCTTGGCTTTGAATCTTCAACTCCACTTCATGGGTTTTTAGATTCCCAATGAGATTCTCCAATTTTAATGTCTTAAGATCATGTGACTCAGAAATTGCAGTCACTTTTGGATTGAACTTCGGGGGAAGTGATCTTAAGATTTTTCTAACTAAATCTCCATTTGAAAAGACCTTACCCAACACCTTTGAATCGTTCACGATTTTAGTGAATCGTGTGTACATTGTGTCAATTTCTTCATCCACCTCCATTTTGAATCTTTCGAACTCTGACTCCAATTGAAATAGCTTTGAATCCTTTACCTGCGAAGTACCTTCATGAGTAATTTCCAAAAGATTCCAAATATCAAAAGCAGTATCGCAAGCACAGACTCTATTAAACTCGGTGCAATCTAGTGCGCAAAATAAGGCATTCATGGCCTTTGCATTGTTTTTGCATTTTAATTTATCATTTTCATCCCACTTGTCTTTGGGTTTTTCCATAGTTACATCTCCTACAACAAATGTTGGAGAAGTGTAACTAGTTTCTACCATATTCCAGACTTCTATATCTAAAGCAATTAGAAAACAACGCATACGTGTTTTCCAATAATTATAGTCCGTGCCCGTGAAAAGTGGTGGCCTACTAATTCCTTGTCCCTCAACGAACGCGTGATCGTTGTGCGCCATTACTCCCGGTGGTAAAACCGTTTTGGAGTAACCTCCCTCTGATACCACTTGTTGGATCCTGTGTCGCCCTTAGAGGGGGGGGGGGGGTGAATAAGGGTGTGTTTAAATTTGTAATTTTTACTTAATAATTTTAAGACAATTTTACTTTAATAAAAAGTTTCTTAAAAATTAATTTTAAAAACAAAGCAATTTTTGTATAACACCAAGCACAAATTTCTAAGATAAAAATTTAAGCAAACCAATTTGCGATTAGTGAGAAGATCATCATTTTATTTATCATGAAATTTGCATACAAATAAAAATGATCTTAACAATGCTTAAGATCAAGGCACAATGATAATATGTAAATACAATATTTTTGATTTACCAATCCTTCTCACAAGGATCGGAAGGCTATCGCTTGTCTTTCCCAAGACAAAGCCCAAGCCTATCCTCTAGATCTTCCCAAGATCTAGACGTAGCACACAAGGCCACGATTTCCCACCAAGCCACGCAAGGACTTGGACGCTCCGCACAAGGAAGCGCTTTTCCCCTAAGTCGCGCAAGGACTTAGACGCCGCACGCAAGACGACGATTTCTTCCCCAATACAAAATGAAATATGAGTAAATGAAATACAATATGAAAAAGTCAACTCCCTAGAAATTCAGATCTCTGAATGGATTGTTGAAGCCTTGAGATGATCGTTGATGGAGTAGCGCGCCCGATCTCGTCTTCAATCTTCAATCCTAGACGACGATTTCTTCCCCAATACAAAATGAAATATGAGTAAATGAAATACAATATGAAAAAGTCAACTCCCTAGAAATTCAGATCTCTGAATGGATTGTTGAAGCCTTGAGATGATCGTTGATGGAGTAGCGCGCCCGATCTCGTCTTCAATCTTCAATCCTAGACGACGATTTCTTCCCCAATACAAAATGAAATATGAGTAAATGAAATACAATATGAAAAAGTCAACTCCCTAGAAATTCAGATCTCTGAATGGATTGTTGAAGCCTTGAGATGATCGTTGATGGAGTAGCGCGCCCGATCTCGTCTTCAATCTTCAATCCTTCTTTGCACATTTAGGAGTTGAGGAGGTTCTGGAGCTCTCTGGTTTGTATGCACTCAGGTAGGGACTGGAAATCTCTAAAACTTAGAATGCACGAACCAAAGGCACCATTTTATAGACTTTCACTGTCGCCTGGGCGACAGTCACTGTCGGAAATTTCCGACAGCGCCAAACTGCCTCGGTCGTGCCGTCGAGCCGTCGTGTGGGCAGTTGCTGGAATCGTGGAGCTGTCGCTGGGGCGACATCGATGTCGGAATTCCGATAGCGCAAAACCGTCGGTCGTGGGTGAAGTCGTGGGCAGTTGATGTAACCGCTGAGCTGTCGCCTGGGCGACATCGCTGTCGGATTTCCGACAGCTCAATACTGCCGATTGCTGTTCTAACCGCTGAGCTGTCGCCTGGGCGACAGTGGGTGTCGGAATTTTCCGACAGTGAAAATTTCCCACAATCAATTTTTGCTCCAAGAGAATTGTGAACATTGCATACCTGTTATCTGCACACCATTAACAAAAATAGGATCAAATACAAACGGGACTTTGTTATTATCAAACCGGAGGAGTGCGAAACGCATGCTCCAACACTTGTTTGTTTTGCTTTATTTCTTTTGCTGTTTATTACTTTGCACTCTCACTGTTTGTGCTTATTACTCTTACATCAAACTCATATATAGTTATATATATCATTTAATGTTTTAAGTAAAACTTAAACAAGAGTTTTAACATATAATAAGAACTAACCTCCAAGTTCAATTGGTATCAAAGCAGGTTGATTTTATCAATCACCCTCATCAGAGCATATCAATTGTCACTTTCAATTGGTATCAGAGGAGGCTGATTTTATTTTTTCAATTTCTTGCACCCGATACTCAATTGAACCCCTTTCAATTGGTATCAGAGGAAGTTGATTTTTCACACAGGCTAACACCTGAAATCACAAAGATCACCTTAGTTCTTAATTGTTCTTAAAAAGAGTTTTTCCAAATGGCTCTAGCAGTTTTTTTAATTTCAGATCCACCTTTTTGTAATTTGGATAATTTTGATTTATGGCAAATTAGAATTAAATTATTTATGAATGTCATAGATGAAGAGATATATAAATCTGTTTTGACAGGAACTACATCTTCAACTTCTTCATCTGATGATCAAGAAAGGCTGAAAAGTGTTGATGCCATAGCCTTGGAGATATTGGCTAAATCAATGTCTGATGACATTCTTCTTAAAGTGGCTGACTGCACTTCAGCAAGAAGCATTTGGAACTCCCTCTCTAGGATGGTAAATGAACCATCTTCTTCCTCTTCCTCTAACATCATTTTTGATGCAGAACCATCAGTTACTCTAACTGAAGAAGAAGACAAGGAAGAACAAAAAGCCAAAAATTTTTGCATGTTGGCAATATATGGCTCAAACTACATATCTGAATCTGAATCTGATTTAGAAAAGGTAAAAGTGGTATCTTCAAACTTTATTTTTACCTTTGATACTTTTAAATCTGTTTTCACTTCTTCATGCACAGATTTAATAAAATCTGATTTTAAATCTGTTTTTAATTCATCATGTACATATTTAATGTTATGTGAAAATTACAAATCTGACAAAGAAAATATAAAAGAGTTAAAAATAACTTCTGAACACACAAGACTTAAAATATATTTGAAAACATCAGAAAAGAATATTTTTTCTTTGAAAAACAAATTTGAACAACCTGTTAAGAAGAAAAGTATTTATGTTCAACAAAATCAATTTAAATTTTCAAATTTATACTTTAATGAAATAAAAAGGCCAAAATATCTAATTATAAGGCAATTTTGTTTTAACTGTTTAATATTTCTACTTAAATTAAATTAAACAGCAGTTTTAATGATTCTGTTGAATTTTTCTATTTTAAAAGCAATATCAGATAACTTCACTATCTTACAGATTTTCTCCAAAATCAGTTTGAGCATTCTACTCAAGTAGCATGGATCAGAAATGATCAGAGCTCTGAGTGTGAGTCTCTTATGATTAAGGGGATTCTATAGAAAGAAGCTATCAGATATTGTCTTTCTGATTATAAAAATTCTTAGAATCTGTTAAACAGCTAGCAATTCATTTCATTTAAATTCCTATTTAAAATAAGATCTAGGAAATTAGAAATTGCTTAGTTATAAAAGAAATTTAAAAATAATCTCTAACCCTTAAGCAGATTTAGACTTTTTATGCTTAGGAATCCTAAACCAAATAGGGGGAGATTGTTAGAACCTTGTTAATTTGGATTAGGATCCCAACTCAAATAGGGGGAGATTGTTGGAACCTTAATTTTGATTTGAGTTAGGATCCACCTTTAGTGTCTAAGTATATATCATAATATATATTACAACTTAGATTAAATATCCTATTAAATTAAAAGGCTGAAAATAATATATATAAATAATATACTAAGAAATTTATATATATAATAATAGGCTAAATAATATAAGAGAAATTATTATAAGAGAAATTAATATAAAATAATATAAGAGAAATAATATATTTTATATATTAGCTGCGTTCGACATTCGTCGAACAGCACTCGACATTCGTCGAACGGAGATCGGCGAACAGATCATAGCAGCGCTCGGCAAACAGATCATAGCAGCGCTCTGCATTCGTCGGACGGCGATCGGCGAACAGATCAGAAGCAGCGCTCGACAGATTACAGCTGAGAAGCGGAGGTCGACAAATGACGAATGGCGGTCGACGAAATCCAACAGATATTCAGAAACAGTAAATCACATGATCTGGTCGACGAATGAAATGATGAGCTCGACGAAAGTAGAGCTCAGCTCGATGAATTTCTGACAGGAATACTTTATGTTATTTAGCTTGACTAAAATAGATATTTTACTGTCAGATTTATTTAAAGCAATGTTTCTTTATTCTATTTTATATATTGCTATATATATTGTTGATTTAACAATACAGCTATTGCAACATTAAATGATAGAGCCGTTGGCAGAAAGCAATAAATGGTGTAGCCGTTGCAGCAAAGTCAAAGACGACAAGGATTCAAAATATTATACAGCAGAATATATTACAGCAGATCATTATATAGATGTCTCTCTCTACAGATTTAATAGATAACAGATTATATATACAGCTTATATTGCTGTACCATAAAGAGGAAAAATAGATAGAACATATACATATCATTATTGATGTACAGAAGGAAAGAAGAAAAAGAAGAAGAGAGCAAAAAGAAGAACAAATCAGAATACATATTATCTTCTTTTTGCTAATCCTTTTTTTTGCAGATCATATACAACCTGAGACATCAAACACTATCATTTGATCAGGGATCTAAAACTGCAAGAAGAAGAAGAACAGAGGATTTGGAATCAAGAGAAGGAGCCTCCACAAGCTGTCATCAAACTACATCAGACAAGGGGAGCTCTCTTCAACATATTCATCAAGATCCAACTGAACATCTCATCAGGATCTTCAAGTGTCTTCTCAGCTAAAGAGAAGAACAACATAATCTTTTCTGTTTTCCTTTATTTCTCCCATCTTGTACGGGGTTGTAACTCCCTTCAAAAGTTAACTCCCGGTGACAGGGCACCTTAGCAAAAACCTGCATCTTGGTTAGAGCACCTTATCAACAGCTCACCTGGTGTGTGGACACCTTATCAAAATCACCTTGTTGTGAGGGCACCTTATCAATAACCTCCTAGTGGATTCCTACCAGTGGGTAGAAGAGTAGATGTACCCGGGTTTGGGGAACTACTATATTTCTCTGTGTCATCTGGATGTGCTTGTTTATTTTGCTTTATTTCTTTTGTTGTTTATTACTTTGCACTCTCACTGTTTGTGCTTATTACTCTTACAACAATCTCATATATAGTTATATATATCATTTAATGTTTTAAGTAAAACATAAACAAGAGTTTTAACATATAATAAGAACTAACCTCCAATTTCAATTGGTATCAAAGCAGGTTGATTTTATCAATCACCCTCCTCAGAGCATATCAATTGTCCCTTTCAATATGACTGAACCACATTATTGTCTTGGACCCTATGGACCCATTCCAAGAGGAATTGAGTCATGGTGGGGTCATAAGGGGTTTGATTGCACTTATTTTCCTATAGGGGCAATTAGGGTATTTTGGTGATTTTGCCATAATTCTCCAAAATTGAATGCGCACCTTGGCTCATCTAGGTCACATTTACTTCCTTTGGTGTTTATGGAGGGTTGTGCTAGGTCAATTTGGCAAATTGAAGGTCAATTTAGGGTTTTAGCACAAATAGATCAATTTGGGGCTTTTTAGTAATTGGCCTAATTTCCCAAATTGGTAGCCCTATGATGGGGATTTTGGATCCATTAGGTCCCCTAGGGAGGTTGCCATATGATGGTGGGTCCAATTCGATCATTTGGAGTTCAATTGCCCTCATTTATGGAGGTTTGACCCAGGTGGCCTAAAATTGACTTTAGCAAATTTGATCAATTGGGTTTGATCCCAATGGGTCCTAAATGACCCAAGGGATTCCTTAAGGTGTTTAGGAAGAGTTGGTGGGGTTAATTTGTCATTTTGAAGTCTAATATCAAGTCATAAGCCTTTGGAGTCAAATTTGGCTATTTGCACACCAAGGTGATTTTCACTTATTCACCTTGGTTCTTAGGGCCATTTTGGTCTCTTAGAGGAATGTCATGACCTTGACATGACAAAATGCACTTCAGGGGTCTAGTTGTTCTGGGGATGCTACAAATCCCAATAAACGAAGAAACAATTTCGTCCCCGAAATTAAGGTTGGGTCCACGGGAGTTATAGTTCAGAATATACCTGAATGATTTAGTAGTTTTAGTGCAGCTTGACTCCCAGCTAATATTGGAAACGGTTAGGTCTAGTTCACATCGCCACATCCTAAGTTTTCTCCTAAGTGCACTTTCGTTAAATCTTACTATGTTCGTAGTCATGACCTTCTTCTTGGAGGTTTTTAAACAATTCCCAATTGATGAAGGTATACGCAGTGGAGAGAAGATCTAGATTGAAGTGAATTTACACACTCACAAGGCGAGTGAGTAACTCAATCGAGCCCTATAATCTATAGTCTGATGTCTTTGTAAGTATACAATTCTCGACCCGGAGAGTATATCGTCATGTTCACCGTCAATATTTTCAATACCATCCTTACTAACACTTTGGATCTAACTTTATGGTGGTTCACAATCATGGCAACGTGATGTCAACACTCTTATTTGTCAGGTGTTTGCAATTAGAATTTAGACTTGTCATCCAAGGTCATGATATGCTTATGGGTTGGGCAATATTAATTCTCCTACTTTTCATGACATCGTCATTCTTTTAATTCTTTATGTCATTGTTTAATATGCTTCTAAGATCCGAAACGATATTTAGTAAATGTAAACACATCATGGTCATTTACTAAATTAAAAGGATACTCTAGTAATAATCAAGCTTAGTTCTGGTACCTAGATTTATGTGAGTCATCAATTCCAATGCTCATAAGTTCATATATTGTAAATCCTCCAAAATTAACTCTTGAAGTGCACCCAATCGCATTAACGTCCTGAAGCCTCGTTCCTGATTTTTATCCCAAATCATGTGTTATTAACTGTCAGATCTATAGTCCTCATTTTTGTTAAACGCAAAACAAGCTCAAATTTTGCACGAGACCTATCACATATGAATCAACTATCGTAAATATGTCGTGAATTGATCTCTAAATCATTCCCTAAGTCTTGTATGCGACAATTTACAAATTTCAACTCTTCATAATGTCATAATTATTTTTAGCCTCATTCTTATTTCCTTCATAACTATGGGGGTCCCCAATTCGTACACCAAGTATCAGTTATCATGGGCCAATAGGTTTAACATACTTTTCAAAGACTAATCATGACCCAAGACAGTATTCAACATAAATTCATTATTTTCCTCTTTAAAATAACTCCAGAAGATTAATTATGAGGCTAAGGGTGCAAAACCCTTTTTGTGAAGGAAGTAGGATAACTAATCAATAGTTAAGTATAATAAAATTTTCAGAAGTTTAATGGAGACCGCGAGTCTATCTACCCATTTCTATAATATTCTAGATTTTTATACTGATCTAGGGGAGCATGACCCTGGAATTCTCAATACTGCTTAATGTAACAAGAGTTCACAAACCCCAATTTCCTACAGGACTCAATCCTCAAAGTCTTTGATTCCTTCAGAGATGAAAGATCTCTTGATAATAAGTACATCTTTCAAATTTCAAGAGAGTTGACCAAGGAAATAATTCTTATCCATAAAACTCTGTGTGTAACAACATGTGTATTATCTTAAGCTACCTTGGTCTTGCATGTGGGACCCACCAATATGTAGGGATCCAAATGGCCTCAAATTCGTCCAGGGACCTTTCTTTCCGAGTCCTACCATCCATAAAAAGGTTTGAGTGGATTGGTTTCCATTAAGCCTTAGGTCTACCACAATCGTATGCAATGAAATCATTTCCAAATCCATAGAACTTTATCTCCAAAATTCTGATTCTTGGACAACATATGTATCGTACTAAATTTACATGTACAGTGTAAAATTCAGATTATTTGGATAAGTCAGATGGTGGGGCACACAGATTTGGGTCTAGGGTTCACTTTATATACCCTGCACCAAAATAGGTGCCCGGGGAGTTGTATTACAGAGACTTTGATGTTTCCAAAACAACCCAAGTTAACGTCATAGTGATCCAATAAACGAAGAAACAAGATTAGCCTCCCGTAAATCTTGTGATGAGTTTCTTATATCCGAAAATTTGGACATCTCGTGTATTTACATAATCCTTATGGGTATACAGTCCCTGCGATTTGTGTATATGGTAAGGTTCTCTACCCTCAAAATTCCATTTACCGCAACTTTCCAAGGATCGTGTGCCTATTAAGTGGTCGTCTCTAAGTTGGAATTCTCATTCCACATTTGACATCCTTTCTTTGTGATGATTTTCCGAGGGTGGAAGTGTGGAGTATTAGCTTATAAGCACATAAGTAAAGCCTTACAAGTCTCCTACTAATCCGATAGTACAATCGCAAGCACCAAATCCACCTAAGATTGTCCTATTTGTTTGTGTGAGGGGTGTTAATATCACTTAGGAAGTGACGTGGGTATATCGGGGAGTAAGCCCCGAACACTTACACACGCTTTCAACTCCTTCTTTCAGTCACTTTGGGGGTATCCTACTACTTGGTCAAAATATACTTGAGGTTGATGTTGGACTAGGATACCTTATGAGATGTCTTGTTAAGTCAAACTGATACGGTGTACTAGTCAGGTTGGCCTTGTCTCATCGTTAAGTAGACACAGTTATGTGATTTCCCGTATGGGCACACCACTGCTTCCGCTGCTAGTTTGTCCTCAAACTAGCTCGAGCGGGGTGGCCCAGGGTTTGTGGACTTCTTTTACTTGGATCGAAAGTCGGCTAAGCTGATACCAGTTTGTAAGAACCTCTTTTTTTTGCTTTTTTCCCGGGTCTTACCGCCCAGAACCGTCGTCTTGCGGCGACACCATTACACCCAATGGTCGCCGCCACAAGACGTCGATCCCGCAGGCTATTCATCATCATCCAGGCCAACCATAATCACAGTAATTAAAGTATTAAAAGAAACAAGTCCACAAAACCACATTATTTATTTATCATAATACATGATTACAATGTCCACGATGAGAAAGAACTAAACGAATAAGGGCTTATGCCCGGTACATGTTCAAATATAGTGCAACAACACTCTCACTCTACATCCATGCGGAAGCTATCAAACACTGTCTTCATATATCTGTAGCTGCTGCTGCGACGACATGTAGTGGCTGCTCTGCTTCATCCCGTCCTCCTGCCATGTCTCCAGAACGAGGTACTGCTGTTCCGACACATCATCCCTAAAAAGATGAGGTCCACCGACCGTCAGTCTATAAGACTCAGCATATTCCTCACCGCCTCCACCCTCGACTCCTAGGCACCGTGTGGGAGGAGGAAGTGGAGGACATCAAAGGGTAAATCAAAAGCAGGTGACAATCGGGTATTACTAACCCAGCAATTATATAAATAGCTAACAACATGTATATAAAAGCATTTACATCTAGCAATTATATCATTAGCCAACAACATGTATATATATGTATATACATCAAGCACCTTTCTAGCAAATCTATCATAATAAATCAAGGGACCACAAAGAAACTGAGTAGTATATAAACGAGGTCAAAGTGAGTATACACACGCAGTTATAAAATAGTCTAAGCAGCTAGAAAAGTACACCAGAGTAGTTATAAAGAAAACTAGTGCAAGTAAAGAAACAACTAGAGCAGCTATGAAAGTAACCTATGTGTATACACACACAAACACATAAGCTAAGGGATCTGGCAATAAGTAAACTCATCGTATAAAAGAACCCATACTAATTTATACGATGAGGTCTCTGATTTATGCAAGAATGCTATGCTATGATACAATGCAATGGTGCAACTCACACACGCGACTCTGTACGTACAGACCTTTAGTTCTCACTTTTCGGAGGTAGCTAACCTCTCGGGCACCTCCCGTCGTGGTCAAACGGTGGCAGAAGGGCAGGCGTCTCCTCACCTAGGTGGGTAAGTCACACTACCATACCTAGGCCCAAACGTACGCTGTGATACTGGTACCCGGTACTCACGAACTCCTGCGTACTAAACCGAAATGACCAGGCAGGGTTTAGGGAATCTGTCCCGTCGGATGCGCAGTAAAACAACATGGCCCATAATCAACCACTAGCACTGCCGAGTCAACGAACTGCTGTCGGTGTGACGACTAAGCCAGAACCGAAGACCCACTACATCTTATGCATATGCAAATATGTATTAACCCTTACTACCGAGCCTCCAGCTCGCAATTCTAAATCAATATTTATAAAGTAGAGCCTACCGCTCGCCAGACTACATCAGTCTTATATTTAAACTACGAGCCTACCGCTCGCTAGACTATCCCAGTCCTTATTCCTTATAACCCGAGCCTACCGCTCGCAGGACTATCCCAGTCCATATTCCTTTTAACCCGAGCCTACCGCTCGCAGGACTATCCCAGTCCTTATTCATTATAACCCGAGCCTACCGCTCGCAGGACTATCCCAGTCCTTATTCCTTTTAACCTGAGCCTATCGCTCGCAGGACTATCTCAGTCCTTATTCCTTTTAACCCGAGCCTACCGCTCGCAGGACTATCCCAGTCCTTATTCCTTATAACCCGAGCCTACCGATCGCAGGACTATTCTAGTCCTTATTCCTATTAACCCGAGCCTACCGCTCGCAGGACTATCCCAGTCCTTATTCCTTATAACCCGAGCCTACCGCTCGCAGGACTATCCCAGACCTTATTCCTTTTAACCCGAGCCTACCGCTCACAGGACTATCCCAGTCCTTATTCCTTATAACCCGAGCCTACCGCTCGTAGGACTATCCCAGACCTTATTCCTTTTAACCCGAGCCTACCGCTCGCAGGACTATTTCAGTCTTTATTCCTTTTAACCCGAGCCTACCGCTCGCAGGACTATCCCAGTCCTTATTCCTTATAACCCGAGCCTACCGCTCGCAGGACTATCCATGTCCTTATTCCTTATAACCCGAGCCTACCGCTCGCAGGACTATCCCAGTCCTTATTCCTTTTAACCCGAGCCTACCGCTCGCAGGACTATCCCAGTCCTTATTCCTTATAACCCGAGCCTACCGCTCGCAGGACTATCCCAGTCCTTATTTCTTATAACCCGAGCCTACCGCTCGCAGGACTATCCCAGTCCTTATTCCTTTTAACCCGAGCCTACCGCTCGCAGGACTATCTCAGTCCTTATTCCTTTTAACCCGAGCCTACCGCTCGCAGGACTATCCCAGTCCTTATTCCTTTTAACCCGAGCCTACCGCTCGCAGGACTATCCCAGTCCTTATTTCATTCCTTCCCAAATTTGGGAGGGAGATTATGTTTCAAGTTCTCCTACTTACTATTCTTGTCTATTGTTATTTGATATTAGCCGCTTGGGGTGAATCCTGGAGTTCCCGTGGATTACCCGGTGAAGGGCTCGCAGAGGTACTAGGGAATGTGATGGTGACTGAAGCCCAAATCCCCCTTTCCAGGATATTTAATTTATTTAGTTGATACCCATTTGTACGCCCATTTACTCTCCAATTGCTCTAAAATCCTAGGGTGGATTACCATTTGACTCGGGCAGACATGTGTCGATGTTCTATTGAACACCGAGCCATGTCATTCCTAGTGATCGACTATTTCCTTGTGTTATCTCTCAATCACAATTTTCACTTCTTGCTCAGTCATCCTTCGCCTCCCCTAATAGGTTCTCGTCAAATTCCTGAATTGATAAATTTACTAAACGCACCTCGTCTTTATTTTCGATGACTGCCCTTGGTGATTAATCCTTCAACCTAATTGGGCATCTGCAATTCTCTTAGAGTTAGTAACTCTGGTGATGGTGACCATAAGGAAGGGGTCCGAATCTATATTTTCAGTTTCTACTGTTCGCAAACCAAGGTGGAATTAAACTAGGTTTGACTCTTAAGACTCAACCTTGGTCCTATCATGTCTTAATGAGTTCCAAGTTCTTACCGTAGGTTCACAGTGAGTAATGATCTAACAACCTCAAATTCTACATTCCATATTCTTCCAAAGATTGTTTAACCACAATTTCTACTTACATGAGTAGGGAGTGAACAAGGATTTACACTACAAGTATTATGTTAAGACTTCAATAAATTCTGGAAAAATTACTATAGCTCAATGTTGGTCTAAAAACACTAGATCCTAAGTCTCATATTAAACCAAGGTGTATTTATCCTTAATTATCATTTATTACATTTGGTGTGCCAATAAGGGTTTACACTACAAGTACTATGTTAAGACTTCAATAAATTCTGGGAAAATTACTATAGCTCAATGTTGGTCTAAAAACACCAGATCCTAAGTCTCATATTAAACTAAGGTGTATTTATCCTTAATTATCATTTATTACATTTGGTGTGCCAATAAGGGTTTACACTACAAGTACTATGTTAAGACTTAAATAAATTTTGGGAAAATTACTATAGCTCAATGTTGGTCTAAAAACACCAGATCCTAAGTCTCATATTAAACCAAGGTGTATTTATCTATAATTATCATTTATTACATTCTTGCCAAATGCACCCCAATTTTTCCTACACCCTTAAGTCCGAAACTTTAACTTGAAGTTCAGAGAAATCCACTCATGCACATGAGTTGAATTCTTAACTATAGGTGGTTGATATCATGTCTAAAGCATTGGACAAATTTTCAAAGCATTTGCATGAGCCAAAATCACTAAACACACCAGATACACTTTTATACATGTCTCACTAAAAGTGGCCTAAAAGGAGCTACACTTGACCAAATGACATGAAGTCAGTGCATTTTGAAGGTAACCTCAAGATCTACAATATTCATGTTGATCACTACCTCCAGAAATGAGCCTAACCTAGGTAAAATCAACATGCAAGTTCTGTACAAATTATTTAACTTAACAAAATACACTTAAATACATGTCTCACCAAAAATGGTGCTGAGGGAGCTACAGAGATCCAAATGACATGAAATTAGTGGCATTGTAAAGGTAACTTCAAGATCTACAATTTTCATGTTGATCACTATCTCCAGAAATGAGCCTAACCTAGGTGAAGTCAACATGCAAGTTCTGTACAAAATGTTTAACTTAGCAAAATACAAATATATATATATGTCACACCAAAAATGACATAGAAGGAGCTACACTTGACCAAATGACATGAAATAAGTGGCATTTTAAAGGTAACCTCAAAGTCTACAATTTTCATGTTGATCACTACATCCAGAAATGAGCCTAACCTAGGTAAAATCAACATGCAAGTTCTGTACAAATTATTTAACTTAACAAAATACACTTAAATACATGTCTCACCAAAAATGGTGCTGAGAGAGCTATAAGGATCCAAATAACATGAAATTAGTGGTATTTTAAAGCTAACTTCAAGATCTACAATTTTCATGTTCATCACTATCTCCAGAAATGAGCCTAACCGAGGTGAAGTCAACATGCAAGTTCTGTACAAAATGTTTAACTTAGCAAAATACAAATATATACATGTCACACCAAAAATGACATATAAGGAGCTACACTTGATCAAATGACATGAAATTAGTGGAACTTTAAAGGTAACCTCAAAGTCTACAATTTTCATGTTGATCACTACCTGCAGAAATGAGCCTAACCTAGGTGAAGTCAACATGCAAGTTCTGTACAAAATGTTTAACTTAGCAAAATACAAATATATACATGTCACACAAAAAATGGCATAGAAGGAGCTACACTTGACCAAATGACATGAAATCAGTGGCATTTTTAAGGAAACCTCCAGAAATGAGCCTAACCTTGGTAAAATAAACATGCAAGTTCTATACAAATTGTTCATCTTAACAAAATACAAATGTGACAATTTAAATTAAATAGAAAACATAATAATTCTAGCTCTAATGACCTCCAAACTCTTGGATTTGAATGGTTAGGTCACCATACATGCATGGTCGAAGTTTTAGTGACATGCAAGGTGATTCTCATCTTCAAACACATCTAAAACCTCAACAAGCCCCAAATGGCTATTAGCAACCCAATTTCCTCCAAAGTCACAAACTTCATTTTGAAGTTCAGAGAAATATCCTCATGCATATGTGATGAAATTTTAACCAGTGTCCATACATGACCTAAAGAAGCCCTCACCAAAATTTGGCATCATTAGGAGTTATATAACTCCAAATATTCCATTTATTTGATTTTCCATGTTCTGAATAAAACTTTAGAAAAATAATTGCCTAAAAATCTGATTTTTGAACCTAAGCTAGGTATATGGCACATGCATGCATGGCCAAAATCTGAAGTCCATCAGACTTATATTTTAGAGTGAGCACACTAATTAATTTCTGGTTTATGTTATGACCAGTCTCACTAAAATGAGTACTGTTGGACCTACACTTAACCAAATGACATGATTTTACTTTCAAATGAAAGTATACGTCCAGCTCTACAATTCCTATCTCTGGGGATTTTTCTAATCATGGCCTCTAAAGGCCTCAAAATAAGCTTGCAAAATCGGATATAAAACGTGACAATTATTAAAACATAAGCATTAAATATAAAATGGCTTGCGATTAGCGCAGCCAGCCTGATCTAACGGCCACGGGGTCGTCTTCCCCGTTGAGCCAATGGTTCAGATCAATCCCGCCTGGGCCATCTTCTCCGGCCATTTCCTGGCAACCTGCAGCACCCCACCGCCGTCCACCACCTCCGTTGAGGTGGTGGCTAACGCCAGACGGCGACACGGCCGCCGGAGATAGCTTCTCCGGCGATCCCGAGCAAGAAGAAAAGCTTGAGAAAACTCCCACTATCTCACATGGGATCGTGCTCGTTTGAGCCCGATATCTCACCTAGATGGGTCTAGAATCTAGCACAGATGGAGGGGGGAAGGAACTTGCCTCAA
This sequence comes from Dactylorhiza incarnata, assembly GCA_033032865.1. NCBI lineage: Eukaryota > Viridiplantae > Streptophyta > Magnoliopsida > Asparagales > Orchidaceae > Dactylorhiza > Dactylorhiza incarnata. Next base: position 4,940,798 of record JAWHQI010000067.1, read on the forward strand.
TCGAGCTTGATGGTGGACTTTTCCCGAAACCGCCATGGACGACCATGCTCCAAGCTCTCCCATGTCGATCCTCCTCCTCTGAGCTCGAATCTTCCAATCGACTGAGGGGTTTTACTCCTTGGGAGGTCCTGAAGATGGTAGTGGAGTGAAATGAGGGAGGAGAGGGGTACATGGTGGGTCGCCAATAAGGCATTTTCGGCCAGCTCCTTGGCCGCCCCTTCCAGCCAATGGAACTCCTTCCCCACTGCCCCAAACTGAGGGAAATTACTCCCCCAGCTCAGAGGAGAGCTTAGGGAATGCAAAGGGGGTGCCATTTGGCACCCATCCCCTCAATTCCTCCTCCTTGTTTCCTTGTCTTCTTCCTCCATTTTTAACACTTGGACAAAGCTTCCTTTTTCCCCAATTTCGAATTTTCAGCATGCTTATGGTCCGGTCACCATGTGGGCTGACCACTTGAGCCATGGGATTGGGCTAAAACTACTTGATTTGAGTTTTGGGCTCACTTGACCCAAATAGGCCAAATTGGGGATTTTTGGGTTTGGGCTCGACTCAAGCTCACACCACTTAATATGACTGACCCACATTATTGTCTTGGACCCTATGGACCCATTCCAAGAGGAATTGAGTCATGGTGGGGTCATATGAGGTTTGATTGCAATTATTTGCCAATAGGGGCAATTAGGGTATTTTGGTGATTTTGCCCTAATTCTCTAAAATTGAATGCGCACCTTGGCTCATCTAGGTCTCATTTACTTCCTTTGGTGTTTATGGAGGGTTGTGCTAGGTTAATTTGGCAAATTGAAGGTCAATTTAGGATTTTAGCACAAATAGATCAATTTGGGGCTTTTTAGTAATTGGCCTAATTTCCCAAATTGGTAGCCCTATGATGGGGATTTTGGATCCATTAGGTCCCCTAGGGAGGTTGCCATATGATGGTGGGTCCAATTCGATCATTTGGAGTTCAATTGCCCTCATTTATGGAGGTTTGACACAGGTTGCCTAAAGTTGACTTTAGCAAATTTGATCAATTGGGTTTGACCCCAATGGGTCCTAAATCACCCAAGGGATTCCTTAAGGTATTTAGGAAGAGTTGATGGGGTCAATTTGTCATTTTGAAGTCTAATATCAAGTCATAAGCCTTTGGAGTCAAATTTGGCTATTTGCACACCAAGGTGATTTTCACTTATTCACCTTGGTTCTTAGGGCCATTTTGATCTCTTAGAGGAATGCCATGACCTTGACGTGACAAAATGCACTTCAGGGGTCTAGTTGTTCTGGGGATGTTACACCAGGTTAGTTGTACATCAATTAGACGTAAAATCTGCATTTCTTAATGGCTATGTAGAAGAGGAGATTTATGTAAATCAGCCGGAAGGTTTTGAGAAGAGTGGAGAAGAAGGGAAGGTCTACAAATTATGAAAATCCCTGTATGGACTCAAGCAGGCACCGAAAGCATGGAACCAAAAGATTGACTCTTATCTCATTTCAAACTGTTTTCATAGGAGTCAGAATGAACCATCCCTCTATAGCAAAAGGTTTAATTCTAATCATTTTCTACTGCTCTGCCTCTATGTTGATGACCTTATCTTCATTGGGTCCACTAATGAAATTGTAGAAAGCTTCAAAGATATCATGAAGCTAGAATATGAGATGAGTGATCTTGGTTTAATGAAAGTTTTCTTAGGTTTACAAATAAAACAGAAACCAGGAGAAATCTTCTTAAACCAAGAACACTACATTAAAAAGCTGCTTGAAAATTTTGGTATGACAGAGTGCAATTCAGCTAATACCCCCATGGCAACAAATATCAAGCTAGCAAAAGGAGAAGAGAGCCTGGCTGATTTAGAGACTAAATACAGGAGCTTGGTATGGTCTCTAATCTACATCACAAATACAAGACCAGACGTCAAAAATGTTGTAAGTATTTTGTCTAGATACTTATCTACGCCCAACACAGAACATTTTCATGCCGCCAAGCATGTCCTAAGATACCTGAAAGGGACTATGCACCTGGGTTTACTCTACAAGGAGGAAGCAACATCAGATCTTACTGGCTTCTCAGACAGCGATTGGGGAGGTGATTCTGATGACAGAAAAAGCACCAGTGGATACGTTTTTATGTTAGGAAGAAGGTAATCTCATGGTCATCACGGAAGTAGAAGATCGTGGCTCTCTCTATGGCTGATGCTGAATATGTAGTTGTATGTACTGCTGCTTGTGAAGGGGTATGGCTACAGCGGTTGATAAGTGATATGTTGAAATTGTTGGAGTGGAAGTGAAGGTGGCTTTTGGACCTGGGCAGTCTGGGAGGAGGTCGGGCGGTCTGACGTGACCGCACGACCTGGCGGTCTGCATCTGCGGTCTGGCTGATCTATGCCTAGCTGCGGTCTCCTGGCTTGATCGCCGGTATGGGTTCAAGGCGGCTGAAGGTGGAGGCTGCGCGGTCTGTGCGTGACCGCGTGGCGTGCTGTCCTCTTCAAGGCTGTGGCGGTCTGGTGTGACCGCTCAGTTTGATCCAGGTTCTCTCTGGAATGCGGTCTGGTAGCTGACCGGGATTTCTGGGGGTATTCGCGGACTAAGGGTCTTAGTCACGCGGTCTCAGTTCGCGGTCTCAGGAGGAGACTGGTATGCGAGCTGGTTGTTGTTCGCGGTCTCAGGAGGAGATCGGCATGCGGACAGGAGTTCGTGATCTGATGGCGAACTGACTGTGTTCGCGGTCTCATGCAAACACAGGTGGTGAATAGCTTCGGGCGGTCTGGCGAGCTCTTTGTGGAGTCGCGGTCTACTGTGAGAGTGGCGGTCTCTCATGGTGACATTGAAGCTGGCGGGTTCACCAAAATGAAGCAGAAGTAATGTTGCTGATCGCGCGGATTGACCGTTCAGGTCGCGCGGTCTGGGGGGTGGTGATCCTATCTCATAGGGTGGTGACTGGATCAGGTCCCGCGCCTATAAATAGGAGGCCACTGTTGCAGCAAATAGACACACCAAGTGTAAGCTGAATTCGCTCTTGTTCTTGCGGTCTGGTTATTTCTGACCGGCGGTCTCTGATTGAACCTTTATTGTGCAGCTTCTGCGGATAGTGTGGGCAGCAGCGATCACCTCTTCCTCTGAAAGTGTTCGGGCGGTCTGCGGCTTGGAGTTGTGGTGCTGAAGTTCGGGAGAATCAGGAGGTCGAAAGAAGGGAGCGGTCTGTGCAGCGGTCTGGTGGTGTTCTGTGGTCGGCAGAGAGTTGCGGTCTTGCAACTGGCGGAGATCGCAGGGGAGGTCGCGCGGTTTGGGCTGTCTCCAGTTTTCCTCAGTTTTTTATATTTCTCTTTAGAGTTTTGTGCTGACGAAATCATGTCTCGTCAAGCATGTCTTGCCCTGTAATTGAAGTTTGCTATCAATAAAGATCGTTTGTTTGCCTAAGATTGTTTCTGGTTGCTTTGGCTTGTATCTCTAGTTGTTATTCCATGTTCTGAATAAAACTTTAGAAAAATAATTTCCTAAAAATCTGATTTTTGAACCTAAGCTAGGTATATGGCACATGCATGATTGGCCAAAATCTCAAGTCCATCAGACTTATATTTTAGAGTGAGCACACTAATTAATTTCTGGTTCATGTTATAACCAGTCTCACTAAAATGAGTACTGCAGGACCTACACTTAACTAAATGACATGATTTTACTTTCAAATGAAAGTAGACGTCCAGATCTACAATTCCTATCTCTGGGGAGTTTTCGAAATATGGCCTCTAAAGGCCTCAAAATAAGCTTGCAAAATCGGATATAAAATGTGACAATTATTAAAACATAAGCATTAAATATAAAATGGCCTGCGATTAGCGTAGCCAGCCTGATCTAACGGCCACGGGGTCGTCTTCCCCGTTGAGCCAATGGTTCAGATCAATCCCGCCTGGGCCATCTTCTCCGGCCATTTCCTGGCAACCTGCAGCACCCCACCGCCGGCCACCGCCTCTACCACCTCTGTTGAGGTGGTGGCTAACGCCAGACGACGACACGGCCGCCGGAGATAGCTTCTCCGGCGATCCCGAGCAAGAAGAAAAGCTTGAGAAAACTCCCACTATCTCACATGGGATCGTGCTCGTTTGAGCCCGATATCTCACCTAGATGGGTCTAGAATCTAGCACAGATGGAGGGGGGAAGGAACTTGCCTCAATCGAGCTTGATGGTGGACTTTTCCCGAAACCGCCATGAACGACCATGCTCCAAGCTCTCCCATGTAGATCCTCCTCCTCTGAGCTCGAATCTTCCAATCGACTGAGGGGTTTTACTCCTTGGGAGGTTCTGAAGATGGTAGTGGAGTGAAATGAGGGAGGAGAGGGGTACATGGTGGGTTGCCATTAAGGCATTTTCGGCCAGCTCCTTGGCCGCCCCTTCCAGCCAATGGAACTCCTTCCCCACTGCCCCAAACTGAGGGAAATTACTCCCCCAGCTCAGAGGAGAGCTTAGGGAATGCAAAGGGGGTGCCATTTGGCACCCATCCCCTCAATTCCTCCTCCTTGTTTCCTTGTCTTCTTCCTCCATTTTTGACACTTGGACAAAGCTTCCTTTTTCCCCAATTTCGAATTTTCAGCATGCTTATGGTCCGGTCACCATGTGGGCTGACAACTTGAGCCATGGGATTGGGCTAAAACTACTTGATTTGAGTTTTGGGCTCACTTGACCCAAATAGGCCAAATTGGGAATTTTTGGGTTTGGGCTCGACTCAAGCTCACACCACTTAATATGACTGACCCACATTATTGTCTTGGACCCTATGGACCCATTCCAAGAGGAATTGAGTCATGGTGGGGTCATATGAGGTTTGATTGCACTTATTTGCTTATAGGGGCAATTAGGGTATTTTGGTGATTTTGCCCTAATTTTCTAAAATTGAATGCGCACCTTGGCTCATCTAGGTCTCATTTACTTCCTTTGGTGTTTATGGAGGGTTGTGCTAGGTTAATTTGGCAAATTGAAGGTCAATTTAGGGTTTTAGCACAAATAGATCAATTTGGGGCTTTTTAGTAATTGGCCTAATTTCCCAAATTGGTAGCCCTATGATGGGGATTTTGGATCCATTAGGTCCCCTAGGGAGGTTGCCATATGATTTTAGGTCCAATTTGATCATTTGGAGTTCAATTGCCCTCATTTATGGAGTTTTGACACAGGTGGCCTAAAGTTGACTTTAACAAATTTGATCAATTGGGTTTGACCCCAATGGGTCCTAAATGACCCAAGGGATTCCTTAAGGTGTTTAGGAAGAGTTGATGGGGTCAATTTGTCATTTTGAAGTCTAATATCAAGTCATAAGCCTTTGGAGTCAAATTTGGCTATTTGCACACCAAGGTGATTTTCACTTATTCTCCTTGGTTCTTAGGGCCATTTTGATCTCTTAGAGGAATGCCATGACCTTGACGTGACAAAATGCACTTCAGGGGTCTAGTTGTTCTGGGGATATTACACCAGGTTAGTTGTACATCAATTAGACGTAAAATCTGCATTTCTTAATGGCTATGTAGAAGAGGAGATTTATGTAAATCAGCCGGAAGGTTTTGAGAAGAGTGGAGAAGAAGGGAAGGTCTACAAATTACGAAAATCCCTGTATGGACTCAAGCAGGCACCGAAAGCATGGAACCAAAAGATTGACTCTTATCTCATTTCAAACGGTTTTCATAGGAGTCAGAATGAACCATCCCTCTATAGCAAAAGGTTTAATTCTAATCATTTTCTACTGCTCTGCCTCTCTGTTGATGACCTTATCTTCATTGGGTCCACTAATGAAATTGTAGAAAGCTTCAAAGATATCATGAAGCTAGAATATGAGATGAGTGATCTTGGTTTAATGAAAGTTTTCTCAGGTTTACAAATAAAACAGAAACCAGGAGAAATCTTCTTAAACCAAGAACACTACATTAAAAAGCTGCTTGAAAATTTTGGTATGACAGAGTGAAATTCAGCTAATACCCCCATGGCAACAAATATCAAGCTAGCAAAAGGAGAAGAGAGCCTGGCTGATTTAGAGACTAAATACAGGAGCTTGGTATGGTCTCTAATCTACATCACAAATACAAGACCATACGTCAAAAATGTTGTAAGTATTTTGTCTAGATACTTATCTACGCCCAACACAGAACATTTTCATGCCGCCAAGCATGTCCTAAGATACCTGAAAGGGACTATGCACCTGGGTTTACTCTACAAGGAGGAAACAACATCAGATCTTACTGGCTTCTCAGACAGCGATTGGGGAGGTGATTCTGATGACAGAAAAAGCACCAGTGGATACGTTTTTATGTTAGGAAGAAGGTAATCTCATGGTCATCACGGAAGTAGAAGATCGTGGCTCTCCCTATGGCTGATACTGAATATGTAGTTGTATGTACTGCTGCTTGTGAAGGGGTATGGCTACAGCGGTTGATAAGTGATATGTTGAAATTGTTGGAGTGGAAGTGAAGGTGGCTTTTGGACCTGGGCGGTCTGGGAGGAGGTCGGGCGGTCTGACGTGACCGCACGACCTGGCGGTCTGCATCCGCGGTCTGGCTGATCTATGCCTAGCTGCGGTCTCCTGGCTTGATCGCCGGTATGGGTTCAAGGCGGCTGAAGGTGGAGGCTACGCGGTCTGTGCAAGACCGCGTGGCGTGCTGTCCTCTTCAAGGCTGTGGCGGTCTGGTGTGACCGCTCAGTTTGATCCAGGTTCTCTCCGGAATGCGGTCTGGTAGCTGACCGGGCTTTCTGGGGGTATTCGCGGACTAAGGGTCTTAGTCACGCGGTCTCAGTTCGCGGTCTCAGGAGGAGACTGGTATGCGAGCTGGTTGCTGTTCGCGGTCTCAGGAGGAGATCGGCATGCGGACAGGAGTTCGTGATCTGATGGAGAACTGACTGTGTTCGCGGTCTCATGCGAACACAGGTGGTGAATAGCTTCGGGCGGTCTGGCGAGCTCTTTGTGGAGTCGCGGTCTGCTGTGAGAGTGGCGGTCTCTCATGGTGACATTGAAGCTGGCGGGTTCACCAAAATGAAGCAGAAGTAATGTTGCTGATCGCGCGGATTGACCGTTCAGGTCGCGCGGTCTGGGGGTGGTGATCCTATCTCATAGGGTGGTGACTGGATCAGGTCCCGCACCTATAAATAGGAGGCCACTGTTGCAGCAAATAGACACACCAAGTGTAAGCTGAGTTCGCTCTTGTTCTTGCGGTCTGGTTATTTCTGACCGACGGTCTCTGATTGAACCTTTATTGTGCAGCTTCTGCGGATAGTGTGGGCAGCAGTGATCACCTCTTCCTCTGAAAGTGTTCGGGCGGTCTGCGGCTTGGAGTTGTGGTGCTGAAGTTCGGGAGAATCAGGAGGTCGAAAGAAGGGAGCGGTCTGTGCAGCGGTCTGGTGGTGTTCTGTGGTCGGCAGAGAGTTGCGGTCTTGCAACTGGCGGAGATCGCAGGGGAGGTCGCGCGGTTTGGGCGGTCTCCAGTTTTCCTCAGTTTTTTATATTTCTCTTTAGAGTTTTGTGCTGACGAAATCATGTCTCGTCAAGCATGTCTTGCCCTGTAATTGAAGTTTGCTATCAATAAAGATCGTATGTTTGCCTAAGATTGTTTCTGGTTGCTTTGGCTTGTATCTCTAGTTGCTATTCCTGCTTGCTCTCACAAGGTCCGAGAAATTTTCACATGGTATCAGAGGGAGGTTGGAGTGGATAGAGCAGTGAATAACTTAGAGTATCCATCGCCTTTGTGAAGAAGGAACCAGAGGAAGAACAATGGAAGGTGGATTTGCAAGAGGTCTTGGGATTGAGATGCTTACGTCGACTAAATTCAAGAAGTGGAAGTCGTGTATGCAGAGCTATATTCTAGGAGAGGACCTCTGGGAGGTTGTTGGAGGAGATGCAACAGAAGAGGTGAAGGCAACAGAAGCGGGTGACAATGGTCCGGCCATGAGGGCGTGGAGAAAGGCCAATGCTAAGGCCGAGTTCACTTTGAAGCGTGCCATTTCACCTGAGCTTTTTGATCACATTTTAGGGTGTGGATCAGCTGCCGAGATCTGGAGAGCCCTGGATGGGTTGTTTAACAAGAAGAATGTAGCTAGGCTACAGTTCTTAGAGAATGAGCTGGCAAGGTCGGCTCAGGGTGATCTTTCTATCTCAAATTTCTTTCTGAAGATGAAGAACCTCTGCACAGAGATATCAACATTGGATCCTGATGAGCCAATTTCTGAGGCGAAGCTGAAGAGTCACATCATTCGCGGCCTGCGGAAGGAATATGTGGCCTTTGTGACGTCGGTGCAGGGTTGGGCCAATCAGCCGTCTCTGATAGAGCTGGAGAATCTGCTAGCGTCGCAGGAAAGTCTGGCAAGGCAGATGGCGGGGGTGTCCGTGTCTGGGGGAGATGGCGAGGTTCTCTTCTCAGGGAAGAAGAAGAAGTGGGATAAGAAGAAGAAGACCGCTGGAGGCTATGGGCCTTCAACTTCTGGACAACAGGAGAGGGGCTATCCTCCTAAGGCTGAGGAGAAGAAGAAGAAGGAAGGTCTCAAATGCTACAAATGCGGGAAGGTTGGGCACTTCAAGAAGGACTGCAGGCTGAATACTCAGCCAGGGCATGTTGCTGAGAAGGAGGAAGCACCGGCCAGTCATATTGATGGAGGATGGGGAGGAGCCTTCTCGGCTTCTATTGGAGCCTCGGTTCCTATCAACTATCAGGAGGACTGGATCGTGGACTCGGGGTGTGGTCATCACCTCACCGGGGATGGGTCAAAGTTTTCTTCAGCGGAGCCCTACACAGGTAACAATGCTATTATTACTGCAGATAATACTGTGCATGTAGTCGAGAAGGTCGGGGTTGTTTCCTTGGGCAGTGATAGAGGGCCATTAACCTTGAAGAGTGTCTATCATGTGCCCGGTATGAGAAAAAACCTCTTCTCCGTGACCAACGCTGTTGACGCTGGGTATCACGTTCTGTTCGGCCCAACAGAAGTGAAATTTCTACGTAATGTAGAGGCCGTGAAGGCCGAGGTCGTCCATATCGGGAGGAGAGCGAAAGACTTGTTCGTTTTATCGACAAGTTCTTATGTGGACAAGATGAAGACGAATGACGGTGCCGTGATATGGCATGAGAGGTTGGGGCACGTATGGATGGATAAGCTGAAAGCTATGGCGGTAAGAGGACTGGTTAAGGGCCTGCCAAATCTATCTTCCTACGGTGAAGGTCATGTTTGCGAGGGATGTCAGTTCGGCATGTCTCATCGACTGCCGTTTGATAAGTCTCAGACAAGGTGTAGTGTGCCATTGGAGTGCATCCACGGTGACTTGATGGGACCAACTGCTACCCCAAGTCTCGGAGGCAGCAGGTATATGCTGGTGTTGATCGATGATTACACCAGATATGTCTGGGTTTATTTTCTGAAGGAGAAGGCGGAGGCGTTTGCCAAGTTTGTGGAGTTTAAGGAGCTCGTGGAGGGTCGGCTGAATCTGAGGATCAAGAAAATGAGGACGGACAACGGAGGGGAGTTCACCTCTACTGAGTTCTCCAGTTTTTGCAGGAAGGCAGGCATCCGGAGGGAGCTCACTTGTGCTCATACTCCACAACAGAACGGAGTTGCAGAGCGGAAGATCCGTCATCTGACGGAAACCTACAAGTGTTGGCTGCATGCCAAGAGTATCCCAAAGTCCTTCTGGGCGGAGGGAATGTCTTGTGATGCCTACGTCATCAACTGGATGCCTTTGAGTCCCATCAACATGTTGACTCCGCATGAGATGATGTTCAAAGAAAAGCCAAGCGTGGCACACCTTAGGGTGTTTGGTTCCACCTGCTACGTGCATGTTCCAGATGCTCTTCGGACGAAGCTAGGTGCGAAAGCAAGGAAGCTAGTCTTCGTGGGATACGATGAGCGGAAGAAAGGATGGAAGTGCATGGACCCGGAGACGCGGAGATTTGTGGTATCTCGCGACGTCGTGTTCGATGAGGTGACATCTTACAAGGGGTCTTCTGATGTGGAGCTACCAGAGAGTAGGGTGGAGGTGCCGGAAAAAGCTGTGGAGGATCTTCAGGTGGAGCTACCTGTGTCACCAGGTGGACCATCTCCTTCTAGTTCTGAGACGGAGGCTTCTGGTTCAGCGAGCAGGGGGTGCAATGCTCCTAGCACGTCTGGAAGAGGAGCTAGGGAAGCAGCAGCTGGAGATAATGCGGTTCAGGGGAAGGAGATGAGGAGATCGAAGCGAGCGATCGTAGCCCCTAATCGCTATGCAGGAGGAAACACAGTGAGCTTCGTCTCATGTTTCTTCGCTGGTCCCTTGGATGAGAGGGAGCCATCGAGCTTTGAGAAGGCCAGAGGCGTGAAGGAGTGGGATATCGCTATGCAAGAAGAAATGGCAGCTCTCGAGAAGAATGAGACCTGGTCTCTTGTGCCCAAGCCCAAGGGCACCACTCCTGTTACATGCAAGTGGGTCTACAAGCTCAAGAAAAAGCTGACGGCAGTATCGAGCGGTACAAGGCTCGTCTTGTGGCTCGGGGGTTCTCGCAGCAATACAGTGAGGACTATGAGGAGACATTCAGCCCGGTGGCAAAAATGACTTCAGTTCGGTTTATCATTGCCTTGGCAGCATTCAATGGATGGAAGATTTGGCAGCTCGACGTCAAGAACGCCTTCTTGTACGGCGAGATCGACAAGGATATCTTCATGGTCCAGCCGCCAGGCTTTGTGTCTGAGGATTTTCCGGAGCATGTCTGCAAGCTGAAGAAGGCCCTGTATAGGCTGAAGCAAGCGCCGAGGGCGTGGTACGGGAAGATTGCAGAATATCTCCTATTCTGTGGATTTGTTACTTCAGACTCAGACTCAAGCTTGTTCGTCAAGAAGAGCGGGGAGCTTCAAGTCATTGTGCTGCTTTACGTCGACGACATGATCGTGACGGGGAACTCGAAGGAGGAAGTAGCTCAGCTTCGGGCCGAGCTGGCTATCAGGTTCGAGATGAAGGACTTAGGTGAGCATCACCATTTTCTTGGACTCGAGGTGCAGAGGAAGGAGAGTGGAGTGCTGGTGTCCCAGGCTGGATATGCGGAGCGAATCGTGGAACGATTCAGCATGAAGGAAGGGAAGTACATTTCTACACCTCTGGAGAAGGCTATGAAGCTTCGGAAGGATGAGGGGAGGATTATGCAAGATCTGTTGGTGTTCCGAGCTCTGGTTGGGAGCTTGATCTATCTGACAATCACGAGGCCAGATATTGCATATGCAGTAGGCAGAGTGAGTCGGTATATGGCGGAGCCACGAGTACCTCATCTGCCAGCGGCCAAGAATATTTTGAAGTATGTCAAGGCGACCTCGGACATGGGTCTCCTATACAGGAGGGATGCGGGCTTCGAAGTGCATGGATACATGGATGCTGATTACGGGGGAGATTCGGATGATCGGAAGTCGACATCTGGATTCGTCTTCATGGTGGGCCCTACGACTATATCATGGTGCAGCAAGAAGCAGGATTCCGTATCGGTCTCCACCACGAAAGCGGAATACAAGGCTTCGGCCTTGGCAGCTCAGGAAACCATCTGGCTTAGGAGGTTGGTGGGAGACGTCCACAAGGAGGTTCAGGAGCCGACTCTGCTACGCGGTGACAACGAGAGTGCTCTCAAACTGGTAACCAATCTAGTTTGTCACGCGAGGACCAAGCATATCGAGATCGAGCATCACTTCATACGGGAGAAGGTGCTGGAGGGATCTCTCTCGGTCGGGCATGTGCGGAGTGCGGACAATGTCGCAGACATCTTCACAAAGGCGCTGGCAAAGGGGCCGTTCACACGTCTAAGGGAGCTACTTGGGCTGGTTTTCACTTCCCACTTCAAGGGGGAGTGTTGAAATTGTTGGAGTGGAAGTGAAGGTGGCTTTTGGACCTGGGCGGTCTGGGAGGAGGTCGGGCGGTCTGACATGACCGCACGACCTGGCGGTCTGCATCCGCGGTCTGGCTGATCTATGCCTAGCTGCGGTCTCCTGGCTTGATCGCCAGTATGGGTTCAAGGCGGCTGAAGGTGGAGGCTGCGCTGTCTGTGCGTGACCGCGTGGCGTGCTGTCCTCTTCAAGGCTGTGGCGGTCTGGTGTGACCGCTCAGTTTGATCCAGGTTCTCTCCGGAATGCGGTCTGGTAGCTGACCGTGCTTTCTGGGGGTATTCGCGGACTAAGGGTCTTAGTCACACGGTCTCAGTTCGCGGTCTCAGGAGGAGACTGGTATGCGAGTTGGTTGCTGTTCGCGGTCTCAGGAGGAGATCGGCATGCGGACAGGAGTTCGTGATCTGATGGCGAACTGACTGTGTTTGCGGTCTCATGCGAACACAGGTGGTGAATAGCTTCGGGCGGTCTGGCGAGCTCTTTGTGGAGTCGCGGTCTGCTGTGAGAGTGGCGGTCTCTCATGGTGACATTGAAGCTGGCGGGTTCACCAAAATGAAGCAGAAGTAATGTTGCTGATCGCGCGGATTGACCGTTCAGGTCGCGCGGTCTGGGGGGTGGTGATCCTATCTCATAGGGTGGTGACTGGATCAGGTCCCGCGCCTATAAATAGGAGGCCACTGTTGCAGCAAATAGACACACCAAGTGTAAGCTGAGTTCGCTCTTATTCTTACGGTCTGGTTATTTCTGACCGGCGGTCTCTGATTGAACCTTTATTGTGCAGCTTCTGCGGATAGTGTGGGCAGCAGCGATCACCTCTTCCTCTGAAAGTGTTCGGGCGGTCTGCGGCTTGGAGTTGTGGTGCTGAAGTTCGGGAGAATCAGGAGGTCGAAAGAAGGGAGCGGTCTGTGCAGCGGTCTGGTGGTGTTCTGTGGTCGGCGGAGAGTTGCGGTCTTGCAACTTGCGGAGATTGCAGGGGAGGTCGCGCGGTTTGGGCGGTCTCCAGTTTTCCTCAGTTTTTTGTATTTCTCTTTAGAGTTTTGTGCTGACGAAATCATGTCTCGTCAAGCATGTCTTGCCCTGTAATTGAAGTTTGCTATCAATAAAGATCGTTTGTTTGCCTAAGATTGTTTCTGGTTGCTTTGGCTTGTATCTCTAGTTGTTATTCCTGCTTGCTCTCACAAGGTCCGAGAAATTTTCACATGGTATCAGAGGGAGGTTGGAGTGGATAGAGCAGTGAATAACTTAGAGTAGCCATCGCCTTTGTGAAGAAGGAACCAGAGGAAGAACAATGGAAGGTGGATTTGCAAGAGGTCTTGGGATTGAGATGCTTACGTCGACTAACTTCAAGAAGTGGAAGTCGTGTATGCAGAGCTATCATCTAGGAGAGGACCTCTGGGAGGTTGTTGGAGGAGATGCAACAGAAGAGGTGAAGGCAACAAAAGCGGGTGACAATGGTCCGGCCATGAGGGCGTGGAGAAAGACCAATGCTAAGGCCGAGTTCACTTTGAAGCGTGCCATTTCACCTGAGCTTTTTGATCACATTTTAGGGTGTGGATCAGCTGCCGAGATCTGGAGAGCCCTGGATGAGTTGTTTAACAAGAAGAATGTAGCTATGCTACAGTTCTTAGAGAATGAGCTGGCAAGGTCGGCTCAGGGTGATCTTTCTATCTCAAATTTCTTTCTGAAGATGAAGAACCTCTGCGCAGAGATATCAGCACTGGATCCTGATGAGCCAATTTCTGAGGCGAAGCTGAAGAGGCACATCATCCGCGGCCTGCGGAAGGAATATGTGGCCTTTGTGACGTCGGTGCAGGGTTGGGCCAATCAGCCGTCTCTGATAGAGCTGGAGAATCTGCTAGCGTCGCAGGAAAGTCTGGCAAGGCAGATGGCGGGGGTGTCCGTGTCTGGGGGAGATGGCGAGGTTCTCTTCTCAGGGAAGAATAAGAAGTGGGATAAGAAGAAGAAGACCGCTGGAGGCTATGGGCCTTCAACTTCTGGACAACAGGAGAGGGGCTATCCTCCTAAGGCTGAGTAGAAGAAGAAGAAGGAAGCTCTCAAATGCTACAAATTCGGGAAGGTTGGGCACTTGAAGAAGGACTGCAGGCTGAATACTCAGCCAGGGCATGTTGCTGAGAAGGAGGAAGCACCGGCCAGTCATATTGATGGAGAATGGGGAGGAGCCTTCTCGGCTTCTATTGGAGCCTCGGTTCCTATCAACTATCAGGAGGACTGGATCGTGGACTCGGGGTGTGGTCATCACCTCACCGGGGATGGGTCAAAGTTTTCTTCAGCGGAGCCCTACACAGGTAACAATGTTATTATTACTGCAGATAATACTGTGCATGCAGTCGAGAAGGTCGGGGTTGTTTCCTTGGGCAGTGATAGAGGGCCATTAACCTTGAAGAGTGTCTATCATGTGCCCGGTATGAGAAAAAACCTCTTCTCTGTGACCAACGCTGTTGACGCTGGGTATCACGTACTGTTCGGCCCAACAGAAGTGAAATTTCTACTTAATGTAGAGGCCGTGAAGGCCGAGGTCGTCCATATCGGGAGGAGAGCGAAAGACTTGTTCGTTTTATCGATAAGTTCTTATGTCGACAAGATGAAGACGAATGACGGTGCTGTGATATGGCATGAGAGGTTGGGGCACGTAGGGATGGATAAGCTGAAAGCTATGGCGATAAGAGGTCTGGTTAAGGGCCTGCCAAATCTATCTTCCTATGGTGAAGGTCATGTTTGCGAGGGATGGAAAGTCTCATCGACTGCCGTTTGATAAGTCTTAGACAAGGTGTAGTGTGCCGTTGGAGTGCATCCACGGTGACTTGATGGGACCAACTGCTACCCCAAGTCTCGGAGGCAGCAGGTATATGCTGGTGTTGATCAATGATTACACCAGATATGTCTGGGTTTATTTTTTGAAGGAGAAGGCGGAGGCGTTTGCCTAGTTTGTGGAGTTCAAGGAGCTCGTGGAGGGTCGGCTGAATCTGCGGATCAAGAAACTGAGGACGGACAATGGAAGGGAGTTCACCTCTACTGAGTTCTCCAGTTTTTGCAGGAAGGCAGGCATCCGGAGGGAGCTCACTTGTGCTCATACTCCACAACAGAACGGAGTTGCAGAGCGGAAGATCCGTCATCTGACGGAAACCTGCAAGTGTTGGCTGCATGCCAAGAGTATCCCAAAGTCCTTCTGGGCGGAGGGAATGTCTTGTGCTGCCTACGTCATCAATCAGATGCCTTTGAGTCCCATCAACATGTTGACTCCGCATGAGATGATGTTCAAAGAAAAGCCAAGCATGGCACACCTTAGGGTGTTTGGTTCCACCTGCTACGTGCATGTTCCAGATCCTCTTCGGACGAAGCTAGATGCGAAAGCAAGGAAGCTAGTCTTCGTGGGATACGATGAGCGGAAGAAAGGATGGAAGTGCATGGACCCGGAGATGCGGAGATTTGTGGTATCTCGCGACGTCGTGTTCGATGAGGTGACATCTTACAAGGGGTCTTCTGATGTGGAGCTACCAGAGAGTAGGGTGGAGGTGCCGGAAAAAGGTGTGGAGGATCTTCAGGTGGAGCTACCTGTGTCACTTGGTGGACCATCTCCTTCTAGTTCTGAGACGGAGGCTTCTGGTTCAGGGAGCAGGGGGAGCAATGCTCCTAGCACGTCTGGAAGAGGAGCTAGGGAAGAAGCAGCTGGAGATAATGCGGTTCAGGGGAAGGAGCTGAGGAGATCGAAGCGAGCGATCGTTGCCCCTGATCGCTATACAGGAGGAAACACAGTGAGCTTCCTCTCATGTTTCTTCGCTGGTCCCTTGGATGAGAGGGAGCCGTCGAGCTTTGAGAAGGCCAGAGGCGTGAAGGAGTGGGATATCGCTATGCGAGAAGAAATGGCAGCTCTCGAGAAGAATGAGACCTGGTCTCTTGTGCCCAAGCCCAAGGGCACCACTCCTGTTACATGCAAGTGGGTCTACAAGCTCAAGAAGAAAGCTGACGGCAGTATCGAGCGGTACAAGGCTCGTCTTGTGGCTCGGGGGTTCTCGCAGCAATACGGTGAGGACTATGAGGAGACATTCAGCCCGGTGGCAAAAATGACTTCAGTTCGGTTTATCATTGCCTTGGCAGCATTCAATGGATGGAAGATTTGGCAGCTCGACGTCAAGAACGCCTTCTTGTACGGCGAGATCGACCAGGATATCTTCATGGTCCACCGCCAGGCTTTGTGTCTGAGGATTTTCCGGAGCATGTCTGCAAGCTGAAGAAGGCCCTGTATGGGCTGAAGCAAGCGCCGAGGGCGTGGTACGGGAAGATCGTAGAATATCTCCTATTCTGTGGATTTGTTGCTTCAGACTCAGACTCAAGCTTGTTCGTCAAGAAGAGCGGGGAGCTTCAAGTCATTGTGCTGCTTTACATCGACGACATGATCGTGACGGGGAACTCGAAGGAGGAAGTAGCTCAGCTTCGGGCCGAGCTGGCTATCAGGTTCGAGATGAAGGACTTAGGTGAGCTTCACCATTTTCTTGGACTCGAGGTGCAGAGGAAGGAGAGTGGAGTGCTGGTGTCCCAGGCTGGATATGCGGAGCGAATCATGGAACGATTCGGCATGAAGGAAGGGAAGTACATCTCTACACCTCTGGAGAAGGCTATGAAGCTTCGGAAGGATGAGGGGAGGATTATGCAAGATCCGTTGGTGTTCCGAGCTCTGGTTGGGAGCTTGATCTATCTGACGATCACGAGGCCGGATATTGCATATGCAGTAGGCAGAGTGAGTCGGTATACGGCGGAGCCACGAGTACCTCATCTGCTAGCGGCCAAGAATATTCTGAAGTATGTCAAGGCGACCTTGGACATGGGTCTCCTATACAGGAGGGATGCGGGCTTCGAAGTGCATAGATACATGGATGCTGATTACGGGGGAGATTCGGATGATCGGAAGTCGACATCTGGATTCGTCTTCATGGCGGGCCCTACGGGTATATCATGGTGCAGCAAGAAGCAGGATTCCGTATCGGTCTCCACCACGAAAGCGGAATACAAGGCTTCGGCCTTGGCAGCTCAGGAAGCCATCTGGCTTAGGAGGTTGGTGGGAGACGTCCACAAGGAGGTTCGGGAGCCGACTCTGCTACGCGGTGACAACGAGAGTGCTCTCAAACTGGTAACCAATCCAGTTTGTCACGCGAGGACCAAGCATATCGAGATCGAGCATCACTTCATACGGGAGAAGGTGTTGGAGGGATCTCTTTCGGTCGGGCATGTGCGGAGTGCGGACAATGTCGCAGACATCTTCACAAAGGCGCTGCCAAAGGGGCCGTTCACACAGCTAAGGGAGCTACTTGGGCTGGTTTCCACTTCCCACTTCAAGGGGGAGTGTTGAAATTGTTGGAGTGGAAGTGAAGGTGGCTTTTGGACCTGGGCGGTCTGGGAGGAGGTCGGGCGGTCTGACGTGACCGCACGACCTGGCGGTCTGCATCCGCGGTCTGGCTGATCTATGCCTAGCTGCGGTCTCCTGGCTTGATCGCCGGTATGGGTTCAAGGCGGCTGAAGGTGGAGGCTGCGCGGTCTGTGCGTGACCGCGTGGCGTGCTGTCCTCTTCACGGCTGTGGCGGTCTGGTGTGATCGCTCAGTTTGATCCAGGTTCTCTCCGGAATGCGGTCTGGTAGCTGACCGGGCTTTCTGGGGGTATTCGCGGACTAAGGGTCTTAGTCACGCGGTCTCAGTTCGTGGTCTCAAGAGGAGACTGGTATGCGAGCTGGTTGCTGTTCGCGGTCTAAGGAGGAGATCGGCATGCGGACAGGAGTTAGTGATCTGATGGCGAACTGACTGTGTTCGCGGTCTCATGCGAACACAGGTGGTGAATAGCTTCGGGCGGTCTGGCGAGCTCTTTGTGGAGTCGCGGTCTGCTGTGAGAGTGGCGGTCTCTCATGGTGACATTGAAGCTGGCGGGTTCACCAAAATGAAGCAGAAGTAATGTTGCTGATCGCGCGGATTGACCGTTCAGGTCGCGCGGTCTGGGGGGTGGTGATCCTATCTCATAGGGTGGTGACTGGATCAGGTCCCGCGCCTATAAATAGGAGGCCACTGTTGCAGCAAATAGACACACCAAGTGTAAGCTGAGTTCGCTCTTGTTCTTGCGGTCTGGTTATTTCTGACCGGCGGTCTCTGATTGAACCTTTATTGTGCAGCTTCTGCGGATAGTGTGGGCAGCAGCGATCACCTCTTCCTCTGAAAGTGTTCGGGCGGTCTGCGGCTTGGAGTTGTGGTGCTGAAGTTCGGGAGAATTAGGAGGTCGAAAGAAGGGAGCGGTCTGTGCAGCGGTCTGGTGGTGTTCTGTGGTCGGCAGAGAGTTGCGGTCTTACAACTGGCGGAGATCGCAGGGGAGGTCGCGCGGTTTGGGCTGTCTCCAGTTTTCCTCAGTTTTTTGTATTTCTCTTTAGTGTTTTGTGCTGACGAAATCATGTCTCGTCAAGCATGTCTTGCCCTGTAATTGAAGTTTGCTATCAATAAAGATCGTTTGTTTGCCTAAGATTGTTTCTGGTTGCTTTGGCTTGTATCTCTAGTTGTTATTCCTGCTTGCTCTCACAAGGTCCGAGAAATTTTCACATGATATGTTATTCCAGGAAAACAAGAAAGAAATTAAAATCTGGTGTGATAATACAGCTGCCATTGGGATAGCTAAAAATCCTATCTTCCACAGTCGTACAAAGCATATCGAGCTGCGATATCATTTCCTGAAGGGCCTTGTTGAAACAAAAGAAATTGAACTACAATACTATAATTCAGGCAAGCAGTTGGCAGACATAATGACAAAACCTCTTCCTGCACATGCTTTCACCACAATGAGGACCCATTTTGTCTCAGCATTAAGGGGGGATGTTGAGGACATTAATGCAGAAGACATTCAAGGCTCAGAGAAGATGAGGAGGCACAATAAAGAAGCTCACATACCAAGTTCAGCCATTCTATCTCGCAAGAAGACGAAGCATTGTAATGAAGAATGAATGCGCACCTCTGATGAAGTTGAAGCACTTTGCATTTATTTCCTCTTTTAATCTATGTACTCGTTCCTCTCTATATAAGGAACACTTTTGCTATCTGCAATGTATCAAGAAATATTAGTATGAAAGAAATTGAATGTGCTTGACTCATTTTCCTTGTGCGTATGTTTGAGATTTCGTTTTTCTTTTCTCCCCCAGGTTTTCATCAACATATGATGTGATGGGCATCCCTCATTTTATAAGTAAAATGGGGTTATGAATAGGCAAATTCCTATCATAATAGGTGTGAATAGCCACACTCCTCCCATTATGAGAAATAGCCTTAGTGGGGGAAGTGATACCGCTCATCGCTGCTGCGCCAAGGCCGCGTGTAGCACCCCCATCACGCCTGCCTCACGATCTTCACCGTGCAACCACTTTGGTTGCCTGGTCGCTCCGGTCGTTCGGCCTTTACCGGTCGCCCGACTCTGGATGCACAGCTTCTCTGGACGCATGGCCTCAGATATGAGGTTGCTCCGAGCGTGTTGTCTCCCCAGACGAGCGGCCACAACCATGCAGCCACCTTGGTCGTGCGGTATGCGGAGTGCCTGCCGCACTGCCGCGCGGTCTGCAGAGTGCCATCCACACCATCGTGCGAGCACCCTCGCATCCGGCGCGACACCCAGCACACGGCCGCACAAGAGACTTCTTCCATGCGCGGGAGACTTCTTTATCACGGACATGCCCGCGCATAGGTTTTTTCCCACATGCGCGTGCGCAACAAGTTCCTCTCACACGCATGGGTGCAGGAGGTCCTTGCACGCCTCCTTACTTTTTCCCTTAACTGTTGTAAGATCTCACGACGCCTTGTCGTCGTCAGTCCTGCCCAAACTGCCTAAACTGCCCAGAGGGCAAATCCGTCATATCCCCAGAAATGGCAATCCAAGTGCTCCCGATCGAGGATTCTTATTCCCCCTGGTAATTATGGAAGTTACAACGACATAATTACTAAAGTGACCCTCTCAAAAGCTATAAAAGGGACCCTGAGCCCTCATTTTGAAAGGACCTTGACTTCTAACTCCAAAAAGATAGTTCCTTCGAAGATCCTTCAGTGTTCGAAGATCGCCTCAAAGATCTCAGTCGGGCCTCAAAGATCTCCCTTGGGACACAAAGATCTCTTTTAGGATTCGAAGATCTCCTTCGGGACACGAAGATCTCCTTCTCCTCCGAGGATCTCCTCAGCTTCAAGCTCCGAGCTCAGAACTCCAATTGTTGCGTTAGTCATCTCAACGGCTTCAGAATGCACTTCTTTGCGCTCTGTCCATGACAACTTTGGCATACTTAGATAACTCATTATAACGAGCGTTGGCATGACAACCTCGATAAAATACTACTTGTAATACTCCAAAGAATAGTGAAACTTGGTCGACACCGATCCGACCCCATGGTTTTTCCCCTTTTCGGGTTTTTTTCATGTCAAAAGTCTTCCTGTCATTTGCTGGTTCATTCTGTGACTGTTTGCACGCTCGGGTCCCTCTCGAGCTGAGATGGTTCAATTCGAATGGTCCATAAGAGCGTCAAGCAACCCGCAATAGTTTGGCGTTGTCTGTGGGAAAGGTGTTCTCAAACTCTGCGAAGATTCTCTGAAGACAATACTGGCTTCACAGTAATACTCTTGACTAACATCAATGGCAAGAAAAGGTACTCGTACTACTGATGGGTCAATCCCTGGGGGTAATGCTGATCCCGCCCCCTCTCATTTGCTCATCAATGCACCTCTCGTAGAAGAGGTCATGATCACGCCCGTAGCTGCACTAGAAGGGTGCATGCGCCCAAAGGAAGAGCATCAAGCCGAGATGCTCGCCCTCTTGAGAAACATAGGAGCTCCTCGAGCTACCAATCCAGCTCCTGAACCATGTAACATGCCTCCGCCAGCTCCGAACCATGCCTCGATTGAACCTTCCTCTCATGAGCATCGTGCTACTAAAGAAGAGTTCTCTAACGCAGGCATCTCAATGCACCCATTTTGGCAGACCATAGAACCGGAGGCCAATTGCCATCATCACCAACCGGGAGCGGCATAATTTGGGCATACTATTAGAAGGCTCACTCACAAAGAAATTCGCGATGTGATCGCAGAAGAATATGGACAAGCCAGACGATGGGCCGCTTTCGCCCGTCGAATTCTCCACCACGGCTCTCCGTTGACGCACAAGGTTCTAGCACATCCAATCTCGCACGGCTTCAAGATCCCAAACATCGAGACGTTTGATTGGATCGATGACCCGCTAAAGCATGTCAATCTTTTTACCACCATCATGAGGATCTACAATGCTCTAGATCTGCTAATATGCCAAGTTTTCCCGATAATGTTGAAGGGGCAAGCGCACACCTGGTTCCATTTTCTAAGAGGAGTTATTAATAATTTTGCGGAACTAACTCAATAGTTCACGGAACAGTTCATCGCCAACTACAGAATCATTCGAGACCCCCTATCACCTTCAGGTATTCTCTAGAACGAATGAGAAATCCTCAAGAACTTTTTCGTCACTTAACTGCTGAGGCACGACAAATCCCAAGAGTCGATCTTGAGCTACTACGAGAAGTTTTTTTAGAGGAGCTCCCCCCAAGTGGCTTCTATTCGGCACTGATGTGGGAAACAATGCCTAGTTATCCCGACTTTGTGCATAGGATCGAAGCCTAGATAACCTCTGATAAAGATATCGAGACGCACCTCCAACAGTTGGAAGGAAACCAAAATAGAAAGAGAGGGCAGGAGCAAGCCCCTGGAAGGTAGGAGTGTTGTAATGACGAGCGTCTGCATGACCCTCGGAGACATCAGGGTCCCCGACTGCCTCAATTTTACACTCCTCTAAACACATCCCTAACTAATGTGCTCTACTCCATCTAAGTCAATCGAGCATTCCATAGGCCAAGGGCACTCTCCCCCCTCCCCCAAACAACAGGGGAAATAAGTCAAAGTTCTGTGAGTTCCACCGTGGAACTGAGCACAACATTGAAGAATGCTCCGAGGTGAAGGAAGAAATCAACCGCCTTGTTCGACAATGGCTCCTGGGAAAACTCTTACAAGGCCAGGTGTCTAATCAACCAGCACTGCCTAAGCAAGCAAGGGAGCAGCCTCCCACACCCTAGGGAGAGGACGGAGGCATGCCTATGGTGGGAGAAGTCAAGACTATCGCCGGGTCACCCATTCTTACCACCCAGTTCCTTTCCATCGCCAAACCCGGGATGGGTCATGAAGATAAGAAGTTCTGACAGGATACTATAATCGCCTTCAGGGACAATGACTTAGAGGGGTTTCGGTTGCCGCACCAAGACCCTCCCGTAATAAGCGTGGGGATCAGGGACTCCTGCTTTAACGTCAAGAAAATATTAGTCGACAATGGGAGCTCTGTCGACGTATTATTCATGTACACACTCGAGAGCATGAATCTCACTATAGAACACCTCAACCCCATTGTAGGGCCCGTCAATGGCTTCGATAACCACCCTACTCTGGTTCAGGGTATGATCTGTAATGACCCAAAAGCCGATGTCCGATCGGGACAACGCCCACCGATCTAGCCTCAACTGGCCTCGCTACTTGGCTGCAGCCCAAGCACCCCAACCCATCTCCAGCCCTGCTGGCGGGTTGTTGGTGTCTACAACCTCCCTTTGATGAGGTAAAATCGATAGTCAAACATGCACCACGGGGACTTCCCAGAAGGTCACCCATCCCAGTACTACTCCAGCCCGAGCACGCTTAACTATGGAGAAGCTTAATTTGTGTTGAGAAGTGAAAGTACTCCATAGTTAAGCGTGCTTGGGATGCAGCCCGGTAACGAGGCCAGTTGAGGCTAGATTGGTGGACATTGTCCCGATCGGACGTCGGCTTCTGGGTCGTTATAATAAAAAGTGCACTTTTATTTGTAACGTCCCAAGGCCCTGGACTTACCATCGGGACAACGTCCACCGACAGCCTCACCTGGCGACCGTTACCGGCTACAGCCCAAGCACCCCAACCCCTCTCCAGCCCTGCTGGCGGGTTGTTGGTGACCACAACCTCCCTTTGGTGAGAAGTGATCCGGTTAAGCACCTCCACGGGGCCTTACCGGGCTGCAGCCCAAGCACCCCAACCCCTCTCCAGCCCTGCTGGTGGGTTGTTGGTGACCACAACCTCCCTTTTGTGAGAAGTGATCCAGTTAAGCGCCTTTACGGGTCCTTCCCAGGAGGTCACCCATCCCAGTAATACTCCAGCCCGAGCACGCTTAACTATATAGTTCTTTCACTTCTCATCACCAATTGAGCTGCATATAAAGCTCAATTGGTGATGAGAAGTAAAAGAACTATATAGTTAAGCGTGCTTAGGCTGGAGTAGTACTGGGATGGGTGACCTCCTGGGAAGGCCCCGTAGAGGTGCTTAACTGGATCACTTCTCACCAAAGGAAGGTTGTGGCCACCAACAACCCGCCTGTGGGCTGGAGAGGGGTTGGGGTGCTTGGGCTGCAACCCGGTAATGAGGCCAGTTGAGGCTATATCGGTGGATGTTGTCCCGATAGAACGTCGGCTTCTAGGTCATTACATGATCACTCTCCCTGTCACGTTGGGTGAATTTCTAAGGCAAACAATGTAAGACCCTATTTTTTGCAATTCCACCGGGCATTATGCCCAGAACCGCCACCTTATGGTGACACTAATTCTCGGGAAGGTCGCCACTACAAGACGCCGATTTTGTCGGCAAATTCAGATCCAGGCCAACCATACATCACAGAGAAATTCAGTGGAATAATATAAGATTAAGTTCACATCACAAGGTGATATATATAAAATATCACGAAATAGTCCACGAAAAGAAATACTGAAGCTAAAGGGCTCATGCCCAGTACATAGTATCCTCATTACAGGCACTCGCAGAAGTAATAGATGTTAATAACTCACAGAACCCGTAGTCGATGATACTGCTCCCGAGCTATGCTGGCTCACCTCCTCCTGCATCGTACCCTGGTTGCGCAGGATCTCCTGGGGCAACTCTCTGTCTCCCAATCAGAGCTTCTGTGGTGTTTGGTCACAACCGACCATTAGTAAAAAGATTAAGCCAATCCCCCACCCTCCCCCGGTGACTCCTAGGCACCGATCGGGAGGAATGAAGAGGAGGACATCAAAGTAGAAGTGAACAAAGCATGTGACATGACCCTAACTCACATAGATCGTTCACTGAATGTAAAGTTATACTAGCAATTCTACTATGTAAGAACTGAGAGGTAATGAGCAGTAAATAAGTGCAGTAAAAGGCAATAAAGAAGCAATATAGAAAATGGAAAATTAAAGTGGTTATCACAGAGAAAGGTAACCTTAACTTATAAGAATGCACATACAAACTTATAAGTCAAGAGGTCATTTTGCAAGGCCCATCGTATAAAAGATCCCATAATAATTTATACGATGGGGGTAAATGTTTAATGCAATATTATGAATGACATGAAATGTAATGCAAGGTTTTATGTATATGTTCCACACCAATGCAACTCACTCACACAACTCTGCGCGCACAGACCTTTAGTTCCCCAGTTTTGGAGTTAGCTAAACTCTCAGGAGCCTCTTGTAGTGGCAAACGGAGACAGTGGGTTAGGCCACCCCACTCCAAGTCCGGTATTCACACTACCCAACTTAGCCCATACGTAATACTCGGTACACCTAGCCAGGTGCTATAGAGCATCTTGTAATAATGTTGGAAACCACCAGTCTTTTCTTAGCTATGTGAATACTCACACTTGCCAAGCCAACGTACTGACGTCAGTGTGAACGACTGCCCAATACCGATGACCCACCACTTATATGCACAAGCACATATGATACAATTGAACTCCCGAGCCACCGGCTCACTGGACTAACCAATCCACTTCAACAAACACCAAGCCACAACTACTTCTTATTAAACTCACACAGAGCCCACTGCTCGTAGGATTGGACCAACCAAAACTATCTCCCCGTATTAAAGGGGTGTATGTGTGTATGTGTACTTAATAATTTGTTATTAGATTAATCTTTCTTGTTACATTCCCTATCAGTTTAAGGGTTAGTCTTGGACTTCCCGAGGTCGACCCTGTGAGGGGCTCGCATCGGTACTAGGAGGTACAATGAGATGACACCCCAAACCTCCCTTTCACAAGACACTTAATATTATTGGTGACTACCCAACACCACTCACTTATGTTACTCTAGATTCCTATAGTGGATTAAGGTTCACTGATAGTATTAATGTTCTCTAGAACACTAACTCTCCACTTAAGAGTATACAACTCACACCCACAACTAGGGGAGGTCTTGAAGGGACTTTGCCCTTCCCACCATAGAATTGAACTATACAACCGCTTTCCCTGAAGTGATCCTAATCAAGAACCCTTAGAGAGACCCAAAACCACTAAACTCATTTTTGGCTATTCGCAGACCACTTCAATCATAAGGGGGAAGTTTAACATTTATGAATGTCTAATATGACTCCAAGGTATCCTAAAGACAAATTAAATAACCAGAGATTATTTATTGACTAATGTGATGGAAAATCAGTAAATTATTATTTTTTCTCCCTAATTAATTCCTTGAAAATCATTAAATGAATAATTATGACATAATCAAAATTTGTGAAGGAACTTCCACTTCCTACAACCCAAGTGATATGAATTAATTTCTAGGGGTTCTAATGGGCCTAAGATATCCTCCAACTGATTTTAATTATTTTTCAAGATTAAGAGCCCATATAAATTAATTAAATTACAAATGCTACATTTAATAATTATGTGAACAAAGTACTGAAAATATTCATCCAAATTTTACAATAGATTTTCCAGAGGACCATATTCACCCTAGAGGCCCTCTGACCAAGATTCACATTTTTCTAAAGTCAGATAACCACACAATTAATTTATTTCATTATAATTGAATCTAGTCACAATGTGAAGGAAATACCAAAAATCAATATCTAGTAAATTTAGTAAAATTACCATAGCTCTATCATGACCATATAAACTATTTGACTAAATTTCACATTTTTTTAAAATCAGAAAGCCACTTAAATAATTTTAATCATGGAAATTGATTTTTAGCACATTATGAAGGAACTACCAAATTACCTTATCAAAAAATTATAATAAAATTTCCAGAGATTCACAGCATCATGGAAAGTCCACTGTCAAAGTTTCATAACTTTCATAGAAAATATGACCATATATTTTGCACTTGAAATGAAAGTTACCAATGTAAATATTAAATATTCAGTGGATGATAATAACTCTAAAAATTCTAACAAAATTATCGAGGCACCCTATAAAACTATATACAAAGTTTCAAGCCCATCCATGGAGATATGTCTTCATTCTCTTCATTAACCCTAATATGCAACCCTATGGGTTGATCTATGTTTTCTTTATATTCCAACCCTAAAACTTCTAAAACTACTTGAGAAGGTGTATTGTTTGATAAAAAATTTGTGACCAGAGTTTCGCCTCTTTTGGTTGAGGGAAAGTCACATAAAACCACTAAGTGCACTTTTGAATAAACTAGGATTAACCTTCCCTAGGTCACCAAGATTGAGCACTAGTTTACCTAATCAAATCAAGCCCAAATGGGCTGATAATTTAATCATGACCATATAATATTCCAACAAATCATCCACCAAAGATTTGGAGGATTTTGAGGTCCACAAGCCCTATATTTAAGCCATGTTTGTATTATTAAATTATTACAAAAGTAATAGAAAAATCATCTCCAAAAATTCTGGTTTTTGGATATGATGTGGGTCATAACTAGATTGGCATATGGTCAAATTTTAGGTCATTTTGCTGAGTGGATCTCTGGGGGCACTCAAATAAATTTCTAGTGAGCCCTAGGGACACCTTGCACCAAAAAGGGTGTTGAGGGAGATCCAGTGGGCCAAATTGAGACAAACAAATTTTAAATTAAAATAGACACCAAGGTCAACATATATCATGTTGACCACTTTTTCAGTATAGGCTTTTAAGTATTTTTAATAAATAAAAATATCCACTGCATAATATGTGACATATTGTATTACAACATTTATATTAATTCATTTCGGCCTGCAATTAGTAGATTGTGCAAGATCTGACGGCCCAGGGTCATTGTCCCCTGCAGTTTGACGGTCCCCGACAGC
This sequence comes from Dactylorhiza incarnata, assembly GCA_033032865.1. NCBI lineage: Eukaryota > Viridiplantae > Streptophyta > Magnoliopsida > Asparagales > Orchidaceae > Dactylorhiza > Dactylorhiza incarnata. Next base: position 4,967,777 of record JAWHQI010000067.1, read on the forward strand.
CCGTCCTTGGTGACATTTGGACTTGATTTTCAGGCCACCCACGCTTCCTCCCGGCAGGCTATTGACACCACCACCTTCGCCGAGGTAGTGGCCGGCGATTTGCGGTGGCTTGCAAGCCGGAGGTGGTCGGAAGGAGGAATTCTAGCGGGGGCAAAAAGCTCAAAAATGAGCCCTTTTGGGAGCTTGATTCGAGCCTGATTTGGCTCGGATCAAGCCCCAAATAGATTAAAATCTATGCACTAATGGAGGAGGAGGGGATCAGACCTAAGTGGTGGCTGCTACCGTGGTATTCCGGCGAGTCGCCGTTGCCAAATTCCGAGCTTTAGGTGCCATGTTAATCTCTGGCTTAGGGCGCTCAAAATATTCAGTAACGATGGGGGTTTCACTTCTCTCATCCCTCTGAAGATGTTAAAGAGGTCAATTGAGGGAGGGAGAGGTTACATTTTGGATTGCCATTGATGGCCATTAATGGAAAATTTCGGCCAAGCCCAATTTCCATGAAATTGAGCTCCCCTAAGGCATGGAAATATCAGAAAACTCCTTGTAACTGAAAGGGGAGATGAATTCCCATCAGTGGGGGAGAATTGAGGGGTCAATTGCATTCAATCATCATGAATGTCCACTTGATTTCTCTTTCAAAATTGGGGAAACTCCCATTTCTCTCTCCTAGTCACCCCCTCCAGAAATTGAGTGGAATTCCATGTAATTTCAGTGGTGACTAATCATCTGGGCCATTGAAATTGGGCTTAGCCCAAAGGGATTGAGCTTTGGGCTTGATTAACCTAATTTGGGTAATATTGACCAAATGTTGACTTTGGTCAAATTAGTGAAATTAATTGGGTCCAATGGGTCAATGTTGACCCATTAGCCTCCCTTAGTGGGTAGGGGAACTTGGTGAAATTCAATTGGGCCAACTGAACCCTAATTGACCCTATATAGGTTGGTTTAACTTATTTGGGGCTAGGGTTGACTTTGGTCAAATTGACTAATTGGGTTGATCCCAATTGGTCTTTTGTGACCCCAGGGGCTCCCTACGGGTTAGGAAGATTTGGGTGAGGTCAATTTGACCAATTGGTCTTTAATAGGCTATTTTAAACTATCTAGGGTTAGAGTTGACTTTGGTCAACTTGACAACATTGGTTGACCCCAATGAGTCCTAAGTGACCCAAGGGACTTCTTGTGAGGTTAGAGGTGTCATGGTGGGGTAGTCAATTTGAGGCCCAAAAGTCACACCCTAGAATAAGTAACCAGAAATTGTTATTTGCAGTCCAAGGTAAAGGTGAGCATAATAATCGAAACTCGTTAATCGCTCGACTTTTTAATCGGATCGAAGTCGAAATAAATTGTTCGAAACAAACTGAATCGAATCAAAATTGACTCGAAAGTAATTTCGAGTTGATTTTGAGCCAGACATGAATCATTCGATTCATGATTCGAGCCGACTCAAAATTTTGATTCAGAATCAGTTTTGATTTTTTCCGGTTCCGTTTTAGTTTTATTTAGATGCACGGCTGCCAGTTGGCCCCGCTACCTACCATTTTCCACAACCTATTACCAGTATACTTTATTTTGAAATTTGAATTGGCTAAAAGCTTTCTGCCTAAAGCCTAAAGCTGTTGCTAAAAGATTTCTGCCAATTAGACTTTCTGCCTACACCCTAAAGCTATCTGCTATCGCGATGTATCGTGCATAATGTCGCGCGGCCCCACTCCTGAGCCGTAACTCCTAAGGCTTTACTCCACTCCCCAAAAATATTTAATTCAATATGTTAAGATGTTTCAGATTGACTAACTTGAAAAATTAATTGAATAAAAAAATTATTTAACATTATAATGTGTAATAACTTAATTTTTCAAAAAAATTAAATAATTTCGAGTCGACTCGAAATTGATTCGAGTTGGATCAAAATTGAATCGATTTCGAGTCAAGCCAACTTGACTCCAAATCGTTTTCGATTTTGTGTCGATTTCGAGCCGACTTCGAGTCGAAAATTTCAATTTCGAGCCGAGTTGAAATCTACCGAAATCGACTCGATATTAAGCATAGTGCAAGGTGACTTCACCTACTTACCTAGGTTCTTATGATCCTTTTGGTCTTCCTAGTGCTTTGTTACGACCTAGTCATGACAAAAACCCTCATAAGGGTCCAGTTGCTTGTGGGATGTTACAAACAACTCACAACAACCAGTTCGTGGTGGTTGAGTCGTGTTCTGCCTATAATGCCATCTTCAGAATGACTCTCTAATCCATATTCAGAGCAATCCCAACCCTTTGGCACTACCACCAGATGCATAGGCATCGTGCTGGGAAACCAATAAGCAGCCCAGACCTGCTCTTTGAAGCAAGCCCGACCAATTCAAGCAACTTCTCTCAGCATCGACAACTTTGATCTATGAGATGAAGCCACTCTATAGCGCAGAACGCCTGTCGAAGGCCCCGCGGAACAATCACTCTCCCACTACGATCATGTTGGGAATATTGTCCACAGGATTCCTGATGTATTTGTTTTGATGTGACAGGTATAACTAAAGTGCATGGCTAATGTAGGGTTAGTCTTATAGTCACTCAAACAGTGTTTTGCCTGTGTAATTCTTCATGGTGCAAAAGACTTATGTTCTAAAACTATATTATACTTGTCACTATCAAGAAAAAAATCATTTTGAAAAGGTTTGGAAATCATGCTGCAAAAATAACCAACAGGTTCGATTAAGCCCAAAATTGGCAAAGTCAAATATCGACTAGATGATCTAGACGACAGAGCCTCTATGTTGTCTGGACCATAGCTATATCGGCTAGATGATCTCAACGACAAGGTTTTTATGTCAGCTAGATCATAACTATATCGACCATATATTATTTATCTCTTAATATTAGCCAAATTCGATATCGTCTAGAAGGCATATATCGTCAAGAAGAGCTATATCATCCAGAAGGCATATATCATCTAGAAGAGCTATATCGTCTAAAAGGCCTATATTGTCTAGAAGAGCTATATTGACCAGAAGGCCTATATTGACCAGAAGGCCTATATTGTCTAGAAGAACTATATTGTCCAGAAGGCATATATCATCTAGAATAGTATATCATCCAGAAGATTTCTATACATGCTAGACGCTGGAAGAAAGCCGAGAATTGTGCTTTAACTTAAATTTCATTTTGAAATCCACCATTTGATGCGCCAATTAGAGAATTTCTTCTTGAAGGTTTTAATTAATTAAATACTTCTTGATTTAATTAAAGACCTTAGTAAAGACCTTGGTACTAAGGACTTCTGAAATTCAATTAATTCTGTCATTCAATCTTTAACTTTGATGAATCATTTGCGAACGGAACGAGAACGTAATTTCATTGGAGGGGACAACTAATTTTCTCAAAGGAATAAATCCAAGGTGTTGCTACAGTTCATTCTCAAGCATTCTTGCAGAATCTTCAGAGTATGTACAATCAAAGATCTGATTTATTCATTTACTCAAGTATTACTCAGCCGAACAAATTCTTCCTAAAGAATACTTATCTGCGTAAGACATTTTTCCTGATCAAGATTTTAGTCTTCAAGAGTATTATTTCACAGATCTGATCAAGGAAGAAGAAGCCTCTCTGATGTTCATCTACAGAAGACTCCAGATTATTCATTCTTGATTATTTGAGTCAAATTTATATTGTAAATAGTAAATTTATAGACTATTGTTGTAGGATCTCTTTTAAGATATGAGTGTAAGGCTTTCTTATAAGCCTGAGTTGTAGGGCTAAAGTCCAAAGTCTAGAAACATTGTATTCAATATATGGAGAGACTTTGGAGATATTGGAGAAGACATCTCCAGACATTACCCCTCAAGTGAATGAGATAAACACAAGAAGATAGAAGCCAGGAGATGGCTCTATACAAGACACCAACAAGAAGGAACACTGCCAGAGAATGCACCTCCTATTCCTGATAAGTACATCCCAAACCATTCTCCTAATTTGAAAGACAAGGGCAAAAGCTACAGAGCAAGGAGAAAGATACAGGAAAGAAAAGGGACTACTAAAATAGTACCAGCGCATGTGATAGCTAAAAGCAAAGGTTGTTGCAACTCTATTTAATAATATTTGGCTTATTTATAAAATCTTGCTGAAATTTATGAAGTACTTGTTTATGTACTCATTTCTTTATTCTGATACATGTTTAACCTATGCTAACATATTATTAATAATTAACTTATTTGTGATTAAACACTATGAGTAATAGTCAACAAATAATAGTTAATATAGTTGAAATAAAAAGTATTAATCACTAGAATTAATATATAATACAGTGTCACTAAATTGACAATGCATCCTTAAGAAAGCATACACACTATTATGAATGATGTTGTAGCTAACACACAAGATGTGCTCACGATGATTATGCATAAGAGCAATCCAATACAATATCATTTTGTCCACAAAATTATATCGTCGTGATAACAGATGGTATCATAGTGATGACTCTGCGATTTCGTCGTGATGACACGATAATACCTATTTATCTGTCTGTCAATTCAGAAATCTAAAATGAATCAATTACAACCATTCAATCTGAATTAATCAAATATCTAATACGCGACTCTTCGCTTATCACAGTAGAAATTATAAATAGGGTCAAATGTCTTGAAATTAAAAGCGTATGTTATATTTGCCCTAAAAGTCGTCGAGTGCTATCAGTCGGGTAGCAGTAAACAAGTCAATACGATCAGATCTCCTTCAAGGTTCTAAGAAATGGCTCCAAAGAAAGAAGGATACATGTATGAAGGGAGTTTGTTAGAAGGGATGGATTTCTGAAGGCTCCAGAAGAAATTCAAGTCACTATAAAACTGCTCGACTCTGTCGATTGCAGTTCATGCTATCTGAACCTACTATAATAATGAAAAGAGAAGTCTTTGAATCCTACTCAAATGCCAAAGTTGGCTCAAATGAGACATCAATAAAGAGCAAGATAAATGGAATAAAAGTAAAGGTAACCGGCACGAGAATGGCCAAGGTCTTCAAGCTGCCCTCCTTTGCCAGTAAAGAAGAGGATGAGGAAGTAACCACTCAAGATTTAAATGATGCCCTAGAATGGTGTGGGCAATCAAAGAAGACCTATGAGTGCTTGGGAAGAAAGAACTTCAACCAATAGGGGAAATTGCTGGCGGATATAGTTGGGAAAGCCCTACTGTGCTAGGTAGGATCCCATGATAGGATATCCAAACATATGTTTGAGTTGATGGCTAGGATAATCCTAATCAAGAAGACAAACTGGGCCAAGATTTTCTTTTTGAAAATTCAAGAGAGCTTTGAAGTACCAAATTTTGCTAGAATCCTTTCCATTTACCTACTCTTGTCATATCTTGACAACTTCAACAAGAAACTAGGAGTAAAAAATCCATCATATGAGAAGGATGGATATAAAGGTACTTGAAAGATGGGAGAGAGTTCTCACAAAATCTCCCAAAAGGAAGAGGGAAGCAATGAGTGTGTAGAGTAAATAAAGAAGCTCTTCCATAGAGAGTCAGCCTATGCACAATCCCAATCTATCAAGCTCTGAGGAGGAGGTGGAGCAGAGAGATGTCACACTCCAAACTTCAGCACATAGAACAAAATTTGGGGCCACTAAAGTTACTGGTCAAGGTAATGCTACAAGTGAGAGGGGCATGACACTGAGCAACCTTATCACATGGAAAAAGTGATCAGGAAGATCACTGAGGTTGAGGATGATGTCCATCCTAGATTAGCAGTCCAGAAGGACCCAGTTGAAGCTGAAAAGGAACTGAACCAAGAAGAGTTTATTGTCAACACAAGATTCCCAGATCTCTTTTGCAGAGTTGCAATCAGCAACTTTCTGGAATATATCATCAGACATAGTTGAGACAAGTATGTTCATGGCCTTGGCATCACATGTCTTGACCTTCTTCTCATCATCAGTCCATTCTGCTCTAGGGACTGAGGTTTGTATGACTTTTCCAGCGGTGTCTTTCCTTATTGTGGCTGGAGGATCTATGAGGATGACATTGAAGATTTCCTCATCAATTGAATTCATATACAGTTTTATTCTGGCCTTCCAGAGTGTTAACTTACTCAGATTACACACTGGAGGTCATATGAAAGCATAATCTTTAGAACTCATTTTCCTTATAAATTATTATTTGTAATAAAGAGAAATAAGTGTAGGACGCCTTTTTGATCAAGGTGTTAACCTTTTAATGATCAACCTCTCTCTGATACCAAATGAAAGTGCACAGCGTGCCTCTGAGAATCCTCTAGAGGGGGAGGGTAAATAGAGATTTAAAATTATTTCTAACCTAACTGCGCAAGCACAATAAAAACCTAAGTGTTAGGCTCCAACAAATACTTATCCAGAATAAAACAATGCTGAAATATAAAGCAGGAAAACAGTAAAGTAACCTAGCTATGAGGGATAACACATAAAATAAACAATCCAGAAGACACACAGATTTTTATAGAGGTTCCCCAAAATGTGGGTACTCCTCTTTTGGTGCACCTGGTAGGAATGCACCAACTGTGCCTGAGTCTTTTGGTAAGAAGACTCTCAGAAGCACCGATCTTTTGACAAGGAGATCATGAACCACTAGATCTTTTGATAAGGAGATCTTGAACCACCAGATCTTTTGATAAGGAGATCTTAAACCACTGAATCCTTTGGAAGTGGGATTCTCAAAACTCTTTACATGGGGTGTAAGAAAAGAAGAGTAAGAAGGAGAAGAAAGATTCAGAAATCTGTTTCACATATTTCTGTAACAGCAATCCTTGTGATGCTGTTGTTTGAGTGCTCTTCAGGATCTGTATCAAATTAACCCTAGATTATGATAGTGATGATTGCTAGGGCTTATGTAAGCTCTTGATCCTTCTGCTTTATTCTCTTTATAATAATATTATTGCTATATGATAGTGATGAGAGAGCAGCAGTTGATTCTCTGAGTAGAGTATATTCTTCAGTTGCTCCTTTTTTCTGTGTATTCTCTATTAGGGTTCCTAAGTAAGGAAGAAGAAAAAGAGTAAAAGCTCCAATAGAACAGTATAGCCGATTGTGATGAATGCTCTGTCTTTCTCTTTCTTCTCATGCCTTTTATTGTCACCCTGCAATTTTGAATCTGTTTCCTTTTCTGGTAGGTACTGAAAAAGCATTTTGCATAAGACAAATTTTCTTTCTTTCCTTCTTTAATTCTCGACCCATCCACCAACAATATGCTTCTTTCCAATAAAGCCTTTCTGTCCTCTTAAATCCTTCTTTCCATTTGAGGCACTTAATGAGCCGTTGGAGAACGGTCTTGAGTGAGGTGGTCCATGAGAGAGGGTCCAAAATGACATCTAAAAAGGTTTCCCTTTTCAGACTGTATTCGACATATCATCGAGTTCACTTCCTCTCTTATTGACACAACTTCGAGTTCTTGTAGGAGCAGCTTCAAATTCATCCTTGCTCGAATTGAACTCAGTTAGTCGACGTTGCGTTGATACCTTATCGACGTAAACATTGAGTTAATGGCATGGCTCTGAACTTCATTATCTACATCGAGATGAAGTCGACTTTGCGTCGACTTTAAATGGCTTCGACAGATACTTCCTTCTACTCTTAGTTGAAGTAGAAGCTGTGTCGACTTCTCAAAGTACTTCGACAGATCCATTGCCTATACATAGATATCTATTCGACGTAATGTTAACTTGAATTACTTTGACAGAAGGGTGAACCACTTGGACTTCTAGTCAGAGTAGCATTGACAATAACTTGACGTTGCGTCGAATTCTATTTGACGCAAATGTTAACTTTGCCCAAATTTTGCTTCTTTTGATCTGGTCTTGACACCCTAGGTTGAGTGTGATATCCTAAGACATCTAATGACCAGATTACCCTCACTATACACTGGGTAATACAACCTAAGAGATAAAATCACTTTTTAGATAATTTGTTAAGTTAAATTAAAGGGGTTTTTCCCAACAAGAAATGATCACCTTGCTCTTCTGAGTAGAAGAGCTATCTTCTCTCCTTATGTCTTCTTGTTGGTTCAGTGAGTAGGAGGAGGAGAGAGCTTGAAAGACGTCAATGGAATAGTGATAATAGCCTTCTTCTTTTCAGCACATCAACCGACTCTTTTGAAAGTGCCCTAACATGTTCTTTTATACTTCATGTGTCTTCAACGGCTCTTAGAATGGCCCCTGACACATAAGATGAAGATACAATGCTTTATCACTCCTTTACAGTTGTTTGCGCTAAAAGCAAGTTGTGCCACTATCTTCTTCTAGATTCAAATCTGTCTTAGCGGTTGGGCTTAGACAGTCTTTTATCGCAGCGGTTGAACTGCTTTCGTCTCAGCGGATCCGCTGAGACAGTTTCTCTTCTCAGCGGATTTTGTCTATCTGCAGCTCAGTAGAAGCAGATCACTTCTCGGCGGCTCCTGGTCCCCGGTTCCGCTGAGACAATGACTCCTTCTCAGCGGTTTTGACAGCAAACCTCTGAACATATTCCAATGTTTGGAATATCTTAACCCTACACATTCCTGATGTAAAGTAGGATTTATCAAATACAATATGTACTTAGCATTGTGAGTGATGCCTCTTCAAATCAAGGGAACATTGATGGCAATATTCCCAACAGACCATTCACTGCTGATCGAGTGCAAGAGGAATGATATTCAGAAGCACCGATCGCTCACCGCTCTACGGAGGATATTGGTTTTTGAGGGAGCAATAGTTTCTACCTCTTTCTTATTCATTCTTTCATTTTTTTCTCTTTGTTTTTGAGTGAAGGAAAATCATCTGGGGAGGTTGATGAGTATTTTTTATACTCATCTTTTAATATATTTTTAATACTACTTTTATTTGAATTCATATAATATATTTGAATTATCTCATGTAATTTGTTTCTTTTCATTTATATGAGCTAACTTAAGCTTATTCTGGTGTTTTTAGGTTTTCTAGGCATTTGAGCAAAAAATGCAAGTACACGACCAAGGTCGGGCATGACCAAGGGCGTGGCAGCCTAATATGTGTTCCAGACCTGCTGTCATCACCCCGGGCTCATTCTGTGAAAATTCGCTAAGTACACTCCCAGGTCATGGGCGTGACCAAGGGCGTGACCCAGGTCACGACCACGACCTGCTTCCAGCAGCCAGATCAGCCCGACATGATGATTAAAGTTACACGCCACAGGTCATGGGCGTGACCAGGGGCGTGACATCCAGTTCACGGGCGTGAACCCTCCCGCGCCTTTTCCCTCTGAAGACTTCCCACCAGATGCAGTTTTAAAGATTACACGCCCTAGGTAATGAGCGTGGCCTAGGGTATCACACGTACGTAACGCCTGTATTGAAGCCAAAAGGCGACTATCCCGCACCAGCTCCGATCATGCCAAGTACACGCCCTTGGTCACGGGCATGACAGAGGGCGTGTAACCTCAATTTGCAGCCTATTTAAAGCCAGCTCCACCAGAACTGAAGGGACGAATTTTTGGAGCTCAAGTCTTCTTTTTGCATGTATTGTTTTCATGTTCTTAGTAGTTCTTGTACTCCTCTTTCTTTCTTTCTTTCTTTCTTGCAATTGTAATTCTCAATTCCATAATTTGTAACTTTCTTTTGCAATCAATAAAATAGTTCTTTTCTCCTCATTATTCTATTCTCATTTTCATCATGTACTCTTTTATTTTCATCAATTCCTCCATCTCCATGAGTAGCTAAATTTCTATTAGTACTTGGTCGAGATGATCTAAGGAATAATATAAGTTATGAAGTAAAGTAGAGTTTCTTTTTCTCTTCTTTGGAAATGCTTAAGATTTATCCTTGATTAAATTATAATGAGATTATATTTTCGATATATGATTCTCATGCTTGTTTTCGTATTTAACTTAGCCTAACAGTTCATAATATGAATAGATCGTTCAAGGATAAAGAGAGTTGCATGCAACCCTCAAGAGAGGATGACATAAATTTCTCGAATTAGAGTCAAATCCAATAGACGTGTTCACCATCATAAAGCGGGTTTTATGGGTTTTGATTCTAGAGTGAAAGTTTGATTGATCAACCTAAACTCAGTTGAATGCATCCTCGAGAGAGGTGCGTTTAGAATTCGGGAATCTCCACGGTCGGAGCGGTTTTTTTAAGAGAATTAGATCACTTGTTTTCTTCAATTTTATTTCCAAGGTAATTCAAGATCGAGTGCTAACTTTTTAATCGTTGTTTTAACCACTATTTTAATTCAACATATTTTTCTTATAAGCAACCAAACTCCAACTTTTGTTGATAGAAAAATTGAGATTTTCTTGAAGTAAAAGTACTCAACTCGCCCGGATTTTTATACGACCATGGTTTTTATAAGCCAATACTACTTCCGACACGGTACACTTGTCGTTGTCATTTGCGGATATAATTCTGCCCAGCAAGTTTTTGGCGTCGTTGTCGGGAAAATGAGTTGATATTTTGAAAAAAGAAATATCAATTAATTTTATCGTTCTCTTTCTTCTCACCTTTCTCTTAAAAAATTTAAATATCTTAAAAGGCGTAATTTAAATTCTTGGAAAGGTAGATTTGGGATTGTCATCCCATCGCATCTCATATTACCTTGCGAACCCTTCACAGGGTAGACCTCGGGAAGTCCGGGACTAACTTAACCCGTTTTTTGGAAAATATATATATATATATAACAATGATAATAATTTTAGTTTTCCTTCTTCATCTTCCATTCTCTTCACCTCTTTTTCTCTTTTCTTTTCTTTTCTTTTAGTTTATGACCCGATGAAACTCTTCAATTAATCTTGAATTGTGTTTTGATCCAGAAATCGAGCGCACCTTGCAGGGACGTCTCTGATTTAGTGATCTACCAATAATTCGTGAAGAGTCAATCAGAGAAACTAACGAGAGTATAATGGAAGATCCTGTCCATAACGAGGCTCCGCTACAGACCATGCCCTATTATGCGAGGCCAAATTGGGAGGGAACACAGTCAAGTATTATTCGCCCGGCAGTGGCGAACAATACTTTTGAAATTAAAATGAGTATAATGTTGGAACATGATTTTCCGCATCCCTTTGATTTGAGAATAACAAATCCTACTTGTATTTGATCTTGTTTGTCACTGTATTTTGAGAATGCAGGTTTGAACAGATATGACACTAGGTTGTTGCATTATTAGTCTGGACCTGCTCACAAACTAAAAAGTGAGATGTGGTTTAACGCTAGGCATTAGTACTGAACGTTGGGCGTTGACTCTCATTCTTGTACAACCCCGGTATTCGCCAAGAGGTGAGCAGAGGCCAAGGGATCAACAGGCAAGAAGGATTGGAAGGAAGGTGAGCCAACGTGCTCAAGGGCCGCTCGCAAGGAGGCGGGCGAGCCAGGCTCTCGCCGGCCGCTCGCAGGAAGGCGAGCGGGGCGGGCCCTCGTCGACCGCTCATAGGAAGGCGGGTGGGTCGAGCCTCTCAGTTCGCGAGAGGAGCCCTTGTGGGCGGCTCGCCAGTAAGGGTCCATGGGTGATTTTACCTGAAAACCCTTGGTGGTCTGCAGTTAGCCTCTCCAAACAACAGGGCTTGGCTGTCGGCGGACCATTTTGGGCTGGGCATAACAAAAGTGTAAGGCGAAATCCTGTTATTAGCAGACCGTAAGTAAAAAACTATAAATAGACCTTGAAGGGCACCTTTGGAAAGGATTCCAATCTCAGTACTCTGAGCTTCCTCCTCCCTAGGTTATCTTGGCTTAGCTCTCAGGCTCTACAAGGTGCCCAGTCTCAGCTTTGGCTAGGGAGGGAAAGCGCTCAAAGATCTTCTGGGTGTGCGGTGGGACCTCCTCGCTGCGACCATGGGTCTATGTCTAGTTTCGAGTCTTCGGTCTGTTTCCCTCCGAGGAATCAGTAAGTGCTAACTACCCCCCCCCCCAACCTGTTGTGGGCCCGAGCTCCACAAGAGACCAAGTTCTGGTTACAACATTTTGGTGCAGTGAGCGTGGAGTGCAGATAGTACAGGAAAGTTCCAAGGAAGAGACATGGCGGGAGACGACGAACAAGAGGCAGGCTTTGGCGGTTCGCCACCACCCGGCGCGCCAGTGACGGTAGAGATGCTGGCGGACCTCAGGAGAGACCTGCTCGGGGCCTTTTAGTGCGCTCTCGCCACGACACTTTGGGGTCTCACCACCCCTGTGCCCCAGATGGCCCCTCCAGCTGGAGTTGGCTAGAATGCCCCCGGGTAGAGGGCAGGAAAGGAGGCGATGTCCCAGGCGCCGGAGCGAGATCTCGCAGGGTGGGAGATTTTCCCCAGTCCCGCGAGTGCGAGCGGGATACTGGCGAGTGATGTCCAGGAAGGCGGGATCCCGACCAATGGGGTCCCGGCGAGCGGCCCATCTGCGAGCGCGAGGCCGGTAGGAGGCGGGTCGCTCTAGGAGCTCGCAGGGAGAGTGGAGCAGATCAGAGGGGTGAAGGGAGGAAGCTCATTCTGCTTATTGGTGATCTCATCACCACTCCCCGAGGGGTTCAGAGAGTCGGCCATAATGTTGTATACCGACAAGGATGACCCCATTCAGCAGTTGTAGTGGTTCGAAGACATGGTCTCCATTAGGCCAATGTCGGACGCTTTCAAGTGCCGACTCTTCGCCACCACCCTAAAAGAAAAAGCAAGGGACTGGTTCCACCAGTTTCCCTCGGGGTCAATCTACGCTTTCGAGGATCTGCGCCGCGGCTTCCTGTTGTGTTTCTCGACCTCGAAAAAGAGGAAGAAGGACCCTGAAGCGCTCTTCAACATGAAGTAGAGAGTGAGGGAGTCGATAGCCCACTACGTAGATCAGTTCCAGGAGGAGGTCCTCATCCAGGAGGTGACGTGGTTCATCCTCCAGCTTGCCATCATAGTAGGGCTGCGGGAGGGGTTTTTCAAGATGGACCTCAAGAGGAGGGCTCATTTGCCATTTGAAGAGTTGATAGAGAGAGCGACAGAGGAGATAGAGAGGGAGGATGCCAACCTCGAGTTCTCGAAGAGGCTGGCACGGCTGAGCGAGCCGGAGGTCAGGCAGCCGGAGGAGAGGAGAAGAGAAGAGGCAAGGGCCCCAGCGCCAGGGTGGAGGAAGCAAGGAGGGGGTGCAGGGCCCAGGAAGGGGTTTCCACCAGGGAGGGGGTAACTTCCAAGGAGGGCAAGGAAGACCCCATCGGCTAGGGTGGAGGCAGGGCTCGAGGCCACCTCCTCCCCCACCTCAGCAGGAAATGGTAGTCGGGCGAGGGAGAGTAGGAAGAGGAAGAGGAGCAGGGTCCGGAGGAGTCGGGCCCAGGAGGAGGAACAGAGGGGCGGAGGCCGAGAGGAGGGGTGTGGTGTTGCCCTATTGTGACTTCCACCAAGAGAAAGGTCACGCGACGGCCACCTACCCGGAGTTCTTGGAAGTGAGGGGAGCTAGAGCGTCGGTGCAGTGAGAGCAGCGGCCGATGAGGATTGAAGGGGTCATGCCTCAGGACGAGAAGGAAGAAAGGTGTGAGGACCGGGTTGATGCGGGGACCCGAGGAGGGATCAGAGTGATCCATGGGGGGATAGGGATCGAGGCGACCCAGAAGGAAAGCCTCCATACCATCTATTATCGGAGCATGGATTCGACATCCCTAGCCCCACCCCGGCAGAAAAAATCATGTTTACTTAGAAGGACATGTTGGGCCATGAAGACCCGTTCTGCGATGCGCTGGTCATCCAGACGGCCATCGAGAACTTCACCGTCTCTCGAATCCTCGTGGACAACGGGAGCTTAGTCAATGTAATCTTCAAGAAGGCGTTCGATGAGATGAAGGTGGAGGCCATGAGGGTGTTGGCCTCGGATGGCCCGTTGTTTGGATTCTCAGAGGAAAGGAAGGAGGTGCAAGGAGGAGTGGGACTCCATGTGGTCTTGGGGGGGGGGGGGCAGTCCTGGAACTGCCGCTTTGTTATTATGGATGCCCCCAGCAGGTACAGCGCCATCTTCAGATGGCCCCTCATCAGTGCATTCCGATGCGTCCCCTCCACTTTCCACCAATGCCTCAAGTTCAACTCAGGGGGAGTTCAGGTCGGGTAAGGGGAGACCCTAAAGTGGCAAGGCAGTGTTACATGACTGTCGTGAACACCATAGCCTAGATGGCAGAGGCGAAGGAATGGGATAGGGAGATGGGGCAGCCGGCAAGATTGGAAGAGGTAGGAGAAGAGGAAGGGGGAGTAGGAGAGAAAGATCAGGCCAAGGAAGGAGGGGTAGAAGAGCTAATGGTGATCAAGGAGGAGGAGAAGGAGGAAGGAGCTGAAGCGCTTGCTTGCTGCGAGAGGAAGGAGAATGACTGGGCAGAGCATTCGAGGCTGGAGGCCGTGGATGAGGTGGTGGAGATGGAGGTCATCACCAGGGCAGGGGCGGTCGAGAAGGTGAAGATCAGTGGGGAGCTCAGCCCCAAGGACCAGAGGAAGATCTTGGCTTGCGTCCAAGAGAACATGGACGTCTTCGCCTAGAGCGTCGCAGAGATGCTTGGGATCGATGCGGATATGGCGTATCATTGCCTCAACCTCGACCTGACACTCGCCCCATCCGCCAGAAGAAGAGGTCCATTGCGGACAAGTTGGAGGCACCCATCCGAGAGGAGGTGAGCAAGTTCCTCAAGGTTGGCTTTGTATCAGAGATCCAGTATCCACGCTGGGTCTCCAACATGGTCATGTTAAAAAAGGGAGATGGGATATGTAGGATGTGTGTTGATTTCTCCTAATTGAATAAATCGTGCCTTAAGGATTGTTACCCCCTGCCTAGAATCGACGCGGTGGTTGATTCAGTCACCGGTTTTTCTCTAATGAGTTTCTTAGATGCCTTTTCAGGTTATCACCAGATCTGCATGCACCCCTCTGACATCAAGGATTTCTCCTTCATCACAGGGGATGGGTGTTACTGCTACAAAATGATGTCTTTCGGGCTAAAGAACGCAGGGGCAACCTACCGACGAATGATGGACATGGTCTTTCGAGAGCAAAAGGGAGGGAACCAGGAGGTCTATGCGGATGACCTCATGATAAAAAGTCGAGACTTCGAGTCCCACCTCCGTGACCTTGAGGAAACCTTCGGGACTTTGAGAAAGTTCAACATGAAGCTCAACCCCCAGAAGTGTGTCTTTGGGGCCAGCCGAGGAAAGTTCCTAGGTCACCTGCACACCCCGGCTGGGGTGGAGCCTAACCCGGACAAGGTTAGTGCAATCATGGAGATAGGGTCTCCGAGGAGTGCGAAGGAGGTCCAACATCTCACAGGGAAGTTGGCTGGACTAAGCAGGTTTCTCTCCAGGGCTGGGGAGAAGTGCTCGGCCTTCTTCAAGGTGCTGCGGGGGAACCAAAAGTTTGAGTGGACCCCCGAGTGTGAAAGGGCTTTTCAGGCACTGAAGGAATAGTTGACCCAAGCCCTGTTGCTGCAAGGGCCGAGATAGGGAGAGGACTTGTCCCTATACCCGGGGGTAGGACCCGAGGAGGTAAGCTCGGTGCTGGTCTGGGAAGAAGGAAAACGCAACTCCTAATTTACTATGTTAGTCGGGTGTTGAGGAAGGTTGAGCTTAGATACCCCATCTTGGAGAAGCTCGCCTTCGCCTTGGTGGTGTCGGACAGAAAGCTCTGGCCCTACTTTCAGGCATACTCAATCAAGGTGGTGATCGATCGCCCCCTTTGCAACATCATGAAGGGGGTGGAGCACTCCGGAAGGCTGTCCAAGTGGTCAGTGGAGTTGAGCGAGTTTGATATCTCGTATGTTCCCAGGTTGTCCATAAAAGCCCAAGCGGTGGCAGACTTTTTGGCAGACTATGTGACCGAGGTAGAAGAGTCTGAGCTGTCCGACTTGGTGGCCTGGATAATGCTGGTTGATGGGGCCTTAGGGAAACATTCCTTTGGGGGAGTGGTGGTTTTGGTAAGCCCCAAAGGGACATGGATCGAGCACGCGATCAACATCCGCTTCCCCCTCACCAACAATCAGGCCGAGTACGAGGCCATGATAGCAGGGCTCCGCCTAGCCCGGGAGTTGGGAGTGCAAGATGTGGAGGTCTCGACGGACTCCGTGGTGGTAGCTTGCCAAGTCAGGGGGAGTTCAAGGTGAACGAGTCGACTCTTCGGCGATACTTGGAAAAGTTCAAGAGACTCATATGGTAGTTCCCCACCGTCTCAATCCATCATGTGCTAAGGGAGGAGAGTGTCATGGCGGATCTCCTGGACAAGTTTGGTCCTAGGGCTGGAGGCACGGTGTCAGACCTCTTCCGGCCATCCATCGAGGAGGGAGAACTGACGTAGGTGGACCAGTGGGCATCATGGATGGACCCCTTCATCAACTTCCTGACGTCGAGGAAGTTCCCCGATGGGGGTACGGACAAACGGCGGTTCAGGTATTAGTCGGCATACTACTCTTTGTATGTAGGAGTACTATACCGGAAGATGCTCTCAGGGCTCCTATTCCGTTGTGTGTCGGAGGGGGAGGTCCTGAGGGTCCTGGAGGAGATCTACTCGGGGGATTATGGCAGCCACTCTAGGAGCCGAACCTTGGAGGGGAGAGTGTTGAGGCAAGACTACTTTTGTCCCACCCTCAGCAAGGACGCAGCAGAGTTCGCAAGGAAGTGCTCGAAGTGCCAACTATTCTCCCCTCTTCAGGTCCTGCCGGCCAAAAGACTTAGAACCATCATGGCCCCCTGGCCCTTTGCAATATGGGGTTTGGACCTGGTCGGTCCTTTCCCCAAAGCAAGTGGTCAAAGAAATTTCTTACTAGTGATGATCAATTATTTCTCCAAGTGGCTGGAGGTGAAGGCGCTGGCCAAGGTAACGTTCCAAGTAGTAAGAAATTTTATATGGGGGGGAGATAATTTGCAGGCACGGGCTCCCATTAGCCATAGTGACAGTCAATGGGCCGCAGTTTGCCAGCGACGAGTTCGTCAGCTTCTGCACCTAGCTCAGCATAGATCTTTGGTTTGCGTCGGTCCACCACCCGAGGAGCAATGTGCAAGTGGTGGAGGCAGCAAATAAAATAATTGTGAACTTGCTGAAGAAGAAGGTCGAGAACCTCAGGGGCAACTGGGTAGAGCAGTTACCCTCGGTCCTCTGGGACTTGAGGACCACTCCAAACACGGCCACAGGGGAGACTCCGCTCAAGCTCTCTCACGGATCCGAGGTCATCCTTCCAATAGAGTTCGAGGTGAAATCCCCTGGGGTGGTCACCACGGGTGAAGGGGATGAAGAATGGCTACTGGAGAATGAGGTAGAGCAAAGGCTATCCTTGGACCTGGTGGAAGAGCTCCGAGACTTAGCCACCGTCCGGCGGGAGGAAGTCAAGCGGCGGATGGCTCGGTACTTCGACAAGCATATCCGAGTAAAGCAGTTCGAGAAAGGAGATCTAGTCCTGAAAAAGGTTGACACGGCCGAGAGAGGGGTCGTGGTAGGAAAGCTCGAATCCAACTAGGAAGGGTCGTACATTGTAGATGAAGTGCTCAAGTCAAGAGGGTACCACCTCCAAGATGTGGAAGGGATACCTCTCGGCCGGGCTCAGAGTGGGGACGACCTAAAGCATTTCTACCCTTAAATTTTTCATATTGATGTTGGGTTTTTCTAGAACCATACATCGTATGTAGGCGCAGCGGAAATGAAGAGAAACAACCCAAAAAGATTCGGATCGGGCCATGAACATTAAATCAAGAAGTTAATAAAATGCTAGGTATGAAATTACCTTTGCGGGATTGGATCAAATCCAACCTAGATGCTCCACGAGTTGAGTCCTATCGTCGGCTATGCGAGAGTCCTCACGTAGAATAATGTCTACATCTCTACAGTGATCCACACGAGCCTGGAGAAGAACGACTGCACCTTGCACTTCCACGAACTGCTAGGTTCGCTCTAGGAAGAACAATCACGGCGACGATCGCCGGAGAGGAGGTCGGCGGAGGCGAACGGGGCGGCGGAACTCCTTCCGTCTAGGGTTCGGGAGAGAGGCGGAACACCTTCCTTTGGCTGAACTTCTTCGTAAGTCCTAAGAACCCTAAAAGAAGATCTATTTATACCCAAAGCATAAACAGGCTTCTAGAAGAATCTATATCCGCAGACCACACAGCAGAATTTGGGTTTCTGTAACAATTCGTCGGGATTCCACGGAACAATCCGACGAATTCCGACGAATCATATCAAACGGCAACATTTGCCGAGTTAAGGATCTCTGTAACAATTCGTCGGGATTCCACGGAACAATCCGACGAATCCGACGAATTCTGACGAATCATATCAGACGGCAGCATTTGCCGAGTTAAGGATCTCTGTAACAATTCGTCGGGATTCCACGGAACAATCCGACGAATCCGACGAATTCCGACGAATCATATCCGATGAATTCTATCCGTGTAAACCCGACGAATTCAGACAGCAACATTTGCTGGACCTCCCCCATTCTATATGGTGATTGGTAACCTTTACCAACACAGTCAATCTTCCATCTTCTCCACATGCTCTTATGTGCGACACTGCAGGCTCATATCGCGTTGGCAGTGAGATTACATGTTTGATCACTTCTAGATCACAATGGTAACTCCAACAGTCTCCCACTTGATCTTGAAAGTATCAAACAAAAACCTCACAAACAATGAGCGGCATCTAGCAATGCATCATTGCTCCCCAAGCAATAAGAGTTCATAACTCATAAGCCTTTATGACCAATGTTTCAGCGTTGTCTTTGTCCCTTTGTCCCTTACATCCGGAAAGAACTAGAGGCATGGACCGTGTCACCCTCATAATAGCTCAATCCAAGTTTCTTGATCTAGAACGGACTTCCAGAGAATGGTGAGCTCAATATCACATATTGACTCAACCAAGCATGGCCATGCATTTCTCAGTCCAATTCCATCAAGGGGCCCATGGATGCAACTCCTGTTATATAGGAGGACAAATCCCATATCTGCTCACACCCAAACACCCAAATGATTCGTAACGTACCCAACGACCACCCTTATCATCAACCTTCTTCAAGGAAGACTTTAGATGACATCAAAGCACGCTCTTCCTCACTCGATGAATGCTGTGACTTCAGGTCAAAGGACCACAACACCATTGTCAAATGAGACCTACTTGTGACACTTTTAAGTAACAATCCACAAAGTAGTCTCAGGTTGGGTCTGTCCAGTACAACTTGTTCACTAACAATTACCCACGTGATAACTTGATATCACAATATCATGACCTGTGAGAACCGGTCATCAGTCAACACACATACTAGTCTTAATGTATCATCATCACCCTTAGCTTCTACGATGATACCTCGACCAGGGACCTTTTAAGAATGAAGCTTCGAAATCATAGGCTCTCACATTCAAGTCATGTACTTGATGTCCTATGGAAGCGAACATTCTAAGGGTATTTATCACGAATTTTATTCTATCATATAGAAACAGTATATCGTAATAAAAGAACTTGCCATTAATTGTAAAAGGAAATAATTGGTATACAATTCATCATATGAATAAATAATAAACAGCCAACAGAATATATATTTTACATGCAACCCACAAGACTCCCACTAGAGTTGATCACTCAGGTATCGCATACCCATTGATCTAGTATGACCATCATGCTTTCTCTGTGCGAGAGGCTTTGCCAGTGGATCTGCAATATTCTCCTCAGTCGGCACTCTGCAAATGTTCACATCTCCTCGTTCGACAATCTCACGAATAAGATGGAACCGCCGAAGTATGTGCTTGGAGCGCTGATGGGATCTAGGTTCCTTAGATTCTGCAATTGCACCATTGTTATCACAGTAGAGAACTACGGGACCAACAATGCTAGGAACTACATCTAGCTCGCCGATGAATTTCCTAATCCATACAGCCTCCTTCGCTGCATTTGCCGCAGCGATATACTCGACCTCAGTTGTAGAATCAGCAACTGTCTCTTGCTTGGAACTCTTCCAGCTCGCAGCTCCTCCATTCAGGCAAAACACAAACCCTGACTGAGACTTCGAATCATCCCTATCAGTTTGGAAGCTGGCATCCGTGTAACCACTTACAACGAGCTCTTCCTCTCCACCATACACCAAGAATACATCCTTATTCCTTCTCAAGTACTTCAGGATATTCTTTATGGCTATCCAGTGACATTCACCAGGATCAAACTGATACCTGCTAGTCATGCTCAAAGCAAAAGAGACATCGGGTCGAGTAAATAACATTGCATACATGATTGACCCAATTGCCGAAGCATATGGAATCAACTTCATGCGGTCCTTATCTTCACAAGATTTTGGACACTGGTCCTTAGAGAGATTTACACCATGAGACATGGGTAAGAATCCTTTCTTGGACTCAAGCATGTTGAACCGCTTCAACACCTTCTCAATGTACGTACTCTGGGTCAGACCCAGCAACTTCTTCGATCTATCTCTATAGATCTTAATACCGAGTATGCAAGTCGCTTCACCCAAGTCCTTCATAGAAAAGCAGTTCCCTAGGTTGTTCTTAACAACTTTCAGGGTAGGTATGTCATTCCCGATCAACAGTATGTCATCTACATACAATATCAGGAAGACAACAATGCTCCCACTGATTCTCTTATAAACACACGGTTCATCCTCATTCTTGACAAAACCAAACTCTTTGATCTTCTCATCAAAACGAAGATTCCAACTTCTAGAGGCCTGTTTCAATCCATAGATGGACCTATTCAGCTTGCATATTTTAGTGGCTTCATTTGGGGATACAAAACCCTCGGGTTGTGTCATGTACACTTCCTCAAGGAGGTTTCCATTTAGGAAAGCCATTTTGACATCCATCTGCCAGATCTCGTAGTCATAATACGCAGCAATAGCAAGCAATATCCTAATGGACTTTACCATGGCAACAGGGGAAAAGGTCTCATCATAGTCAACACCATGAATTTGCTTGAAACCCTTAGCCACCAGTCACCCTTTGAATGTCTGTACATTCCCATCCATGTCGGTCTTCTTCTTGAAGACCCACTTGCACCCTATGGGTCGTACTCCTTCAGGTGGTTCCACCAAGTTCCAAACTTGGTTTGTATACATGGAGTCCATTTCAGATCTCATAGCCTCAAGCCATTTGTCGGAGTCCGGTCCATTCATAGCCTCTTGGTAGGTCGCTGGTTCATCATCATGATCCATAAGAAACACATTACCTATTTGAGACACGAGAAATCCATATCTCTCAGGCTCAAATCTTGGTCTACTAGATCTACGTAGGACTTGTGTCTCTTAAGCAGGTTCTCCAGCTACAACATCTTGTAGTCCTGGCTCAGAATCCAATTCTGGTTCATTCACTACTTGTGGTTCTTGAAATTCTTTAAGTTCTACCTTTTGCGTCTTTCTTGATAAGAACTCTTTCTCCAAGAAGACACCCGTCCTTGCGACAAACACTTTGCCCTCAGACGGTAGGTAAAAGTAATATCCTTTCGTTTCCTTAGGATATCCCACCAGATAACACTTATCTGATTTGGGTTCCAGCTTGTCAGGCATTTGACGTCGTACGTATGCCTCACAGCCCCAAATTTTAATGAATGACATACTAGGACGCTTCCCAGTCCATATCTCATATGGTGTCTTTAGAACCGTTTTCGTCGGAGCGCGATTCAGTGTCATTGCAGCAGTCTCTAAAGCAAAACCCCAAAAGGAAACAGGCAAGTCTGCATGACTCATCATCGACCGTACCATGTCTAACAGAGTACGATATCTCCTCTCAGACACACCATTATGCTGCGGTGTCCTAGGTGGAGTGAGCTGTGATACAATACCACACTCTTTCAGATGATCACGGAACTCATGACTCAGGTATTCGCCACCTCGATCAGATCAGAGTGCTTTAACCTTTTTACCCAATTGGTTCTCCACTTCATTCTTAAACTCTTTGAACTTTTCAAAAGTTTCGGATTTGCACTTCATAAGATACACGTATCCGTATCTACTGAAATCATCAGTAAATGTAACGAAGTAGAAATACCTGCCTCTAGCCATAGAACTCATGGGTCCGCATACATCACTATGTACTATACCCAAGAGATCCTCAGCCCTCTCAGTATAACCAGTGAAAGGGGCTTTAGTCATCTTGCCTACAAACAAGACTCGCATCGCTCAAATGATTCATAATCAAATGAGTCCAATAGTCCATCTTTATGGAGCTTGGATATGCGCTTCTCGTTTATATGGCCCAAACGACAGTGCCAGAGATATGTAGGATTTGAGTCATTTGTTCTTAGTCTTTTATTATTATTATCTACATTATAGATCGGATGGTCCAGGTTCAAAACATAAAGACCATTAAACAATTGAGCTACAGCATAACAAACATCATTCTTAAATATAGAACAACAATTTTTCTTAATTATAAAAGAAAATCCAATCATATCTAAGCATGAAATGGATATAATGTTTCTAGTTATGGCCGGAACAAAATAACAATTATTAAGTTCTATTACAAGCCCACTGGGTAAAGAAAGACGGTAAACCCCTACGGCTACAGCAGCAACTCTTGCTCCATTACCGACGTGCAGGTCCACCTCTCCTTTACTCAGCAATCTCCTCCTTCCTAGTTCCTGCACATTTGAACAAATGTGAGAACCACATCCGGTATCCAATACCCAAGATGAAGGAGCAGAAAGGTTTATCTCTATAACGTAAATATTCGAAGCGGAAGTCATACCTCCCTTCATTTTCTACAGACCCTCAATGTACGAAGGACAATTCCTCCTCCAATGACCAGCCTTGCCACAGTGGTGGCATTTCCCTCCTTCACGGTGCTCTTCCTTTTCAGCGCAGAAGATTTGGGCACAAGATGTGACTTAGGTCCCACCTTCGTCTTCTTGAAGCCCTTGGCCTTACCCTTGCCTTTATGTACCATCAATATGGGACTAGCAGGCTTGGCTTTCTTCATGTTTATCTCGGCAGTTCGCAACATGCCTAGGAGCTCGGGCAGTGTCTTGTCTATTTCATTCATGTTGTAGTTCAAGACGAACTGCTCATAACTATCCGCCAACGAATGCAGGATAAGATCTGTGGCCAACTCTTGACCCAGAGGAAAACCCAGTCTCTCCAGGTTCTCTATATACCCAATCATCTTGAGTACGTGAGTACCAACCGAGTCTCGAGCTCCCATTTTGCACTGAAATAATGCCTTCGTGACATCGAACCTCTCTTGACGAGCTTGCCCTTGAAACATTTTCTTTAGGTGCTCGTCAATCTCCTTGCACCCCATGTTCTCGTGTTGCTTCTGAAGCTCAGAGTTCATGGTGGCAAGCATAAGGCACTCGACATCTAAGGCGTCATCGGTATACTTCTTATAAGCATCCTTATCAACACGGGACGAGTTCCCGGTCGGCACCTCGGGGCTTCTTCTTCCAAGACGTAGAGCTTTCGCTCTTGCCTGAGAACAATTCTCAGGTTCCTATACCAGTCCATATAGTTCGTCCCACTTAGCTTGTCCTTCTCAAGGATAGCTCTCAGGGACAAGGTGGAATGTGAAACACTTGCCATGGAATTCTACAAGAATTCATGCAGAATTTAATTAGTACCTTAATTTCAAAATACAACTTATTTTAATTTGGACTTCAATTAAATACTCCCACTATTTTATTCAAATTGATAGCCCTCACTATCAATTCGGAGAGTCCATGCGAGCTACTCTCTTAGTGGACAAGATCCGTATTTCACCAACACCACGAGTCCGCTTTGGCGTTCCTCTCATAATGCGGTTATTTAGGTAGGCAACGCTTGCCAATTGCATCCTCATGCAATTCTTGTATGGCTGGTGAATAACTCCTTATTCGCATCCATCATATGGTGCATGCCAACCCTATGCCTCTAGGCACTCAACCTTTGAGGTCACCTAGTTAAGTTAGACCCGATGTCGACAGTGGGATATCACAATTATCCACTCGCACCCTTACCAAGATAGATTAATGCACCTTGCTTTGGCAAGCCCACACTTCATCGATCGAGGCAGGAAGAGTGTCATCCATCGGAAGGCATCCGAACATTTAATATTTGATGAAGGGAATTTTAAAAATAGGTTAACACTTAACCATGATCAACATCTGATCAATGTGCACATCCACAGAAAACAAGCTTTCTAAAATCCTCATGCATCCCTTATGTGCACTATATAAGACTATCAACCTTTGATAGACGAAAGGGCTAAATCTGGACATTTAGAACTCTTCCAAATCTTCAGATTTACATGCATTGGACAAAGGCAAAGACAACTCGACTTAAAGCAGTAGACAAGCTTGTCTCTCATTGTTGGATTCAAAATCCAAAACAATACAAGGGTTCATTAACCACTTGAGGGACGGTTACTGCTAAGGAGACAACAATTTCTAACAATTAGAAATTACCACGAAATCCCAGACGTTCCTGGCGGGGTTCCAAGGGGTCGCGCCCTTGGCGGGGTCTTAGGGGCAGAGCCCTTGCGGGGTGCGGGGCAGAGCCCCGACCAAATTTTTGAAATCCCACCACCAGAAACCACACAAAATCACATCAAATGTGATTTTCCAAGAAGAAATCTTGACATTTAGAACGCTTCCAAATACCTAGATTTGCACGTACTGGAATAACCTAACTTCTGAAACAACATTCATGACCGCAACCTCGCTCTGATACCACTATTGGGTTTTTCTAGAACCATACATCGTATGTAGGCGCAGCGGAAATGAAGAGAAACAACCCAAAAAGATTCGGATCGGGCCATGAACATTAAATCAAGAAGTTAATAAATTGCTAGGTATGAAATTACCTTTGCGGGATTGGATCAAATCCAACCTAGATGCTCCACGAGTTGAGTCCTGTCGTCGGCTATGCGAGAGTCCTCACGTATAATAATGTCTACGTCTCTACAGTGATCCACACGAGCCGGGAGAAGAACGACTGCACCTTGCACTTCCACGAACTGCTAGGTTCGCTCCAAGAAGAACAATCACGGCGACGATCGCTGGAGAGGAGGTCGGCGGAGGCGAACAGGGCGGCGGAACTCCTTCCGTCTAGGGTTCGGGCGAGAGGCGGAACACCTTCCGTCGGCTGAACTTCTTCGTAAGTCCTAAGAACCCTAAAAGAAGATTTATTTATACCCAAAGCATAAACAGGCTTCTAGAAGAATCTATATCCGCAGACCACACAGCAGAATTTGGGTTTCTGTAAGAATTCGTCGGGATTCCACGGAACAATCCGATGAATTCCGACGAATCATATCAGACGGCAACATTTGCCGGGTTAAGGATCTCTGTAACAATTCGTCGGGATTCCACGGAACAATCCGACGAATTCCGACGAATCATATCAGACGGCAACATTTGCAGAGTTAAGGATCTCTGTAACAATTCATCGGGATTCCACGGAACAATCCGACGAATCCGACGAATTCCGACGAATCATATCCGACGAATTCTATCCGTGTAAACCCGACGAATTCAGACAGCAACATTTGCTGGACCTCCCCCATTCTATATGGTGATTGGTAACCTTTACCAACACAGTCAATCTTCCATCTTCTCCACATGCTCTTATGTGCGACCCTGCAGGCTCATATCGCGTTGGCAGTGAGATTACATGTTTGATCACTTCTAGATCACAATGGTAACTCCAACAATTGATTTATTACATATTTGACTCATCATGTGTTGGTTTCAATGTTTCTTCTAAGCATGGGTCCTCGAAGTGTTTTATGCTGGAATGCCCTGGATGATTCCACTGTCGGGCTCTCACTAGTCGGTGGGTCAGGTTGATCTCATGGAGAGGCTGGCAAGGTATCAAGTGTTTTATGTTGGAATTCCCCGGATGATTCTGCTATCGGGCTCTCACTAGCTGGTGGGTCAGGTTGATCTCGGGAAGAGACTGGCAAGGTATCAAGTGTTTTGTGTTGGAATGCCCCAGATGATTCCGCTGTCGGGCTCTCACTAGCCAGTGGGTCAGGTTGATCTCGCTGAGAGGCTGGCGAGGTATCAAGTGTTTTATGCTGGAATGCCCCGGATGGTTCCGCTGTCGGGCTCTCACTAGTCGGTGGCTTAGGTCAATCTCGCGGAGAGGCTGGCAAGGTATCAAGTGTTTTATGCTGGAATGCCCCGCATGATTCCGTTGTCGGGCTCTCACTAACCGGTGGGTCAGGTCGATCTCACGGAGAGGCTGGCAAGGAGACGGCTTATGCTAGTCCTGGCTCGTAGAATCTCTCAATGCGAGGCCTAGGCTGGGCGATCCCCGAGGCTCGCTCGCACAAAAATAAAAAGTGATATCGAATGGAAAATATCTAAGTCAAGTGGTTATAGTGATGCAGCTGAACACGGTGGCAACAAAATATTTCGAGGTGATCCTTGGCTCGCGGAACACTCGAAGAGTCTCTAAGCAACACCTTAATATGCGAGTCAGGGGGACCGCCAGCGTGGGAATCAATGAGTAGCATCTGGTCACGCAAAGGTTGCGTCGAGCAAGGTTAGGCAATGCCGACCCTGCTCGTGAGGGCTCATACTAGGCGAGCCAGAGGTGCGAAGCGGTCCATGTTTTGCCCAGGTGCGGATGCATGCATAAAGTTTATCTAACAAACATAGAGAAGCTACGTGAATGCCTTATTGGGTGTGCGCGAGGTATGGTAGCGAGACAAAATGAAAGGACAATAAAACCGTGAACCTTATAACCATTGCAAAGGAAAAATGTGTGAACGTGTGCAGGGCTAAGCGTATGGGTGCGAGCATGACAAAACATATTAGTGTGAGCATAGTAAAAAGTATTAGCACGAGCAAAGTAAAAAGCATTGGCGTGAGGTGAGCAAGACAAATTTCAATTTAAAGAGAGAAAAATACTTGATTTCATTTCTTGAAAGGTGATCATTACATGTAACGGCGAACTCGCCAGTCAAAATAAAAATGTACATGGAAAAAACAAAAAAGTCAAGGCCTGTCGCCGGACAGCTCCTCCTCGAGCCCATGATCTTTGGGCTCTGAAATCGGCGCAAACAAGTTTGGGATGACATCCTCGGCGCTAAGCTTCATTGCATCCGGAGAAAGCAGGCTCGCCCCCTTGAGGGTATCGAAGACGAGGTTGGCGATGCCCATCGAGCTCTTGCGGGTCGCCTCTTCCTCGTCCCATGTTTGGTTGCGAGCCCCAGCTCGCGGAGGGGCAGGGGGAGCACAGCCCTAGTCATCTCGCGAATTTGAGCTTTTAGGAGCCCGTTCTCCATCTCCAGGTCGGCATTTTGCGTGAGGAGCTGGTTCGCTTACTCAGCGTCCTGAAAAATAAAAAATTAAGTCATAAGGTGAAAATAAAAGGCAAGCGAGGTGGAAAGGTTGCATGAACCACTTACCATTCCGCCTTGAAGGCTGGCAAGGAGACCCTCGGATAGGGCCTCTTTGCCCTTGAGGCGCGCGACCTCATTTGCGCCTCCTGGAGCTCGCGCTTGAGCTCCATAGAGTCCCTGTCCGAAGTTAGGTACCGCAGGCCCACCATATGGGTGAGCTCCATGGCCCAGAACTGGGCTCGTATGGCCTCGTAGACGAGCACCCTGGACCTTAGGGTGCTAAAGTTGGCGGCGTCCTCGCGGCCATACAGCCCGAAGGAGAGGGCGAACGCCTCGCCCCCAACCTTGTCGCTCTCAACCCAGGAGGGAAGGAGCAAAGAGTATGAGATCCTGTTGTGGTCAGTGTCACAACCCGCATTTTCCCATGAATTTAATAAATATTATCAGAGCAAGGGGAAAATACGATCTATGATGCCACGTCAAGCAGGGGACAACTACCGACGCTCAGGAAAACACTCCTTACGATTATTTTATAAAAGACATAAATATGTTTGGATTAAAGAGAGAGTTTTACATTTTAGCTTAGGACTGTGTCCCTCGGTCCGGTGGATCATCTAGTCCACCAATGGAAAACTATACATACACAGCGGAAAATAGATTCATTTTTGTTGGAACATGGTCTTCCGCATCTCCTAGGTTTGAGAATAACAAATCCTATGTGTATCTGATCTTGTGTGTTCAAGTGTGCAGGTTTACTAGGTCCATATGACTCAAGGAGTACACATGATGACTGCCCCCAAAATTGAGGCCAAAATTCGAACAAGCTCACTATCGCGGGCGGTAGCGATAACGCCCGGCGATAGCGTTGATTAGCGCGATTCTGGCAGTGTTTTTAGAAAGAGCTAGCGCCCGGCGGTATCTACTACCGCCGGCGGTAGTGTGATGCATATAAAGCATAGAGCAAGAAGTTGTCGCGGATGGGAGATTCTGCCACGCAAAACGTTGCCTAATCCGGGCTAGTGCCGGCGGTAGCGCTTGGGCTAGATAAATGATCCCTCACCTCTCGTTTCAGATAGGAGATTAGGGAGAGAGAGGCAGTGCTACAACTCCAGAGGCTATCTTGGCCGAAACTTGAAGTCCTAGTGAAGCTCTGCAAACTTCTGAAGGAGGATTACGTCACGCCGGATCCAAACGAAGTCCGCTTCTACAAACGTTGATTCTACAACGGATCTTCGCCTCCATCTTCAGAAGTTCATCTTAAGGGAAGTTTTATTATTTTATTTATCTTTCTTTGTAAACGGTAGTGAAATCGCCTCGTGTTGGCGACTAGGTCTGGGGTAGGACTTAGGGCTGAAATTCGCCTCGTGTTGGCGACTAGATCTAGGCTAGGTCTAGGGGGTGCTCAAGGCCTTTCTGGGGATAGATTGGCTAGAGCGGCTTGAGGCCGTATCTGGGGAGAGATCGACTAAAGCCAGCCGGTTCGTGGGGATACGAGTCGGTATAGAAAACGAAAAAGGATTTTTATTAGTCGCCTCCGATTTCCAGCGTCATAGAAATCAAGTTTTGTAAAACATTATTTGATATTAATAAAGCATGTCCCTTCATTATTGTTTTACTTGATTTCTCATTGTATTAATCTTGCAATATTTCAAAGTTTTCTAAATATAATCTTAAGTTTTTGAAAACCCTTATTCACCCCCCTCCCCTCTAAGGGCGCCGACCGATCCAACAAGTGGTATCAGAGGGGTTTTATTCCAATCGGCTTAACAACCGGGAATAATGGCGTCTCATGATCTCGCATCTACTAGTGGGGGAAATTTTTGTGAAGAGGAAAAATCACTTGCACCACCTTTATTTGAAGGGACAAATTATAAAGGATGGAAAATCTTAATTGAAAAATTTATTAATACTTTAGACATCGAAGTTTGGAATTTAGCAATAGCAAGACCTGCAAATGAATCAAATAAAAAATAACTTCAATTAAATGCAAAAGCTAAACACTATTTGTTTTGCGGTCAATCTAATGAAATTTTCAAATTAATATATTGCTTTTCAAGTGCATATAAAGTATGGCAATTTCTTGAAGAAATGTATGATTCTCCATCTACAGGTATGGAACAATCGCAAGAACTGGAGAATATCCAAGCGTGCACAAATCATCAAGAATGCCCTCCTCATGACGAATTAATGGAGCACACATCAAAGGAAAGAGAAGAAGAAATCTTACTTTTCGAAGAAAAGTGCCAAGAAGAAGACAAAGGAACATTATGTTCAAATCCTCCCTCATCCAAAAGCACTGTAAGGAAATCAAAATCCCTTATCATTTGCAATTCAATTTCTACGCTACAATTGCTACAAATTACTAAACGTAAGATTAAGAAATTAAAAAAGGCTAATGCAAAACTACGTTTAGAAAATAAAACTTTGAAGACAAATGTGAATGTAGAATCCAAAAATGATGTGATTGAATCTCCATCATGCTCTTTAATTGAAATTTCAAAGCCTTGTTTTGATTGTTATAATATTAAAGAAAAACTCAAGGATTTTGAAAAAGAACTGTTAATTTCAAAAGAGCATAATAAAAAATTAGTAAATGAAAATAATATTTTATTTAATAAACTAGAATCATTAAAACTATTTGTGGAAAATTTTACAAGTAATAAAAAATCTTTTATTTCTAGTTTATCATCTAAAATGTGTAAGACTTCTACTAGTATTATAAAATCTATTAAACATGCACCTAGTAGAATATTTAATCATAAAAGCATAATAAACTATAACGCTCATTATATATCTCCCAAATTAAATTCAAATGTGCACAAATTTCCAATGAAATATAATTTCAAAAGTGATTATTATTGTAAACCTAAGTTTAATGGATATGGAAATTTGATGCATAATATTAAATCAAAATATGAATGGAGACCCAAAATAAAAAATGAAACATTAACTCCACTTGAAAGAATTCATTCATCTTTGTCTCCCCAAAAACTATCACGCTATATTTGGGTACCTAAAGGAACCGTTACACTTGGTTCCCTTTGGATACCCAAATCTCTCATCTACTAGTATCATCAAATGCATGAAGTAGAAACCTTACACATTGAAATATACAAATTTCTACTTCATGATGTGCTTTAATGTCTTTTCTATTTTTTTCTTTTTTGTTTTCTGTTAAACTATCATGTCATGGTCATCCTATACAATATTAAAAATATGATTTTATCTCTTAAAAGCTTAATATGTTTATAAAATCAAATTGATCAAAATTCAAAATCATATTTTATTTTGATGACCTATCTTGTATTCATTGCTTCTTAATATCTTATATTATCCATATGAATCAAACTCTAAATTTGCTATAAGATATTTCAAATTAAATCCGGTTATTTGGCTATTAAGATTCTTAGCCTTCACCAACAAGTGGTTTAGTGAAATAACATTCAAGATCTAAATAAAATCTCAACTTTCAATATGGTTGTCATTGTTCACAACAAAAATTATATTGTGTTCACTCCTTGATGTCAAACATGATCTAAACCATCACTATTGTTCACCTATCAAAAATCACATATATATATATTCAAAATTCTTAATTAAAGGAAAATCACTAAAATGTATTGAAAGATTTTATCTTCATATTGAATTCACAAACACCACTATGATCTATTAATGTCCTTTGCTAAAATTCTCTAACATCATAAGTCATATCAAAAGTCTTATAAAAAAATAATTATTTCTATCACATTTATGTGAATTATAATTAATATATTAACTGATTACAATTGATATTATAATGGTTGGTGTATATTGTGATTTATTTTTAGTTTAGACCTTTGAATCATCTTGATGTCAAATCAAATAGAAACGTCACTCCATTCTAGGTCTATAAGTTGAAACACTATCAAACCTTGGTATAACATTAATCTCAAACTTATTATTCTGACATTGCCACCTAAAGAATATTCGTGTCTATGTTAGGCTTTATATGTTTACCAAGATATACTGGCTGGGTATTCTCATCTAGGGCTTATCCAAGATATTCTTGTGCATGAACATTATTACTAATCACTAAAATCATGCATATTTGATTTGTTCATTCGTGTCTTCTCGTGCTTACATTTCTTATCATTGTCAAACTACATTAGATTGATAAATACAAGCCTTAGAAAAATTAAAATGGAGATATAATAATTTATATCTCATGCAAAATTTATTTGATAAGGTCATATACAAAATCGCTTATGTTTCATGGAATTTGCACTATCTAGACATTTCTTAAAAATCTGAAATTTCAGCATGAAACTACTATTATGACACTTAATCAAGATCAACAATTAAAAATTTCAAAATCATCGAAAATCGGGTACTGTTTCCCGCGCTAGCGCTAACGCCGGCGCTAGCGAACCTATTCGATTTTCTGTATTTTTAAAATTTTGAAAAATCCCTAAAAATATATTAATCTATGGGTACTATTCATTTCTGCATTTTTGCTTTTATTATATTTTTGGAAAAACAAATACAAAAATAGAAAATCCAAATTACAAAAAATATGTTTTGCTTTCTGTTTTTTGTCATTTGCTTAAAGCCTATTTTTTCTTAAAAATCAAATACAAAAATATAAAACAAAAAATTATCAAAAATTGTTATTTTTGAACTTAACTTTTTACTTGTATCTTGCGAAAGGGTGATTTGGGCTATCATCCCATCATATCATCTAGTACCGGGCGAACCTCTCACAAGGTAGTCATCGGGAAGTCCAAGATCAATTTTATAAGTTCAAACTTTAAATAAAGATTATTTTTCAAAAATATCAAAAAAATACTGTGTGGACTTTATTGTAAAAATCAAGCATGATTTAATATATTATTTAGTACTTCTATAATGTTGCGATTTATCATCTCAAACTACTTTGAACATTGTTCTCTTCATGCTTAGATATATCTATTAATATGTGCATCAATTATATGTTAAAGGTTGTGTAGTATCAAGCTTAGCATGCCTCTAAGTATGAGAAACGTTTTATGTTTGATAATGATAGATATTCACTCACTTTTTGGCATTGTCTACATATGATTTAATTTAAGAATGCTTGTGTATGTTTATGTATTAGTACAATGAACTAAAATTGCACAAGTATCTTACCTACACTCCTTTATTTGCACTTGTAAAAGTTAAGAAAAGTGGTTATGTTTTTCATAAATCCATTGGTTTGCAAAACAAGTGTATTCAGAGAACTTTGTACAAAACAAAATTATAAAATAAATGACAAAGATAACTCCACCAAGCACTACTTGAACCTCCTGATAAGTCTTATTGAGCATTGTGAGGTTGAGCACCTTGGAAAGAATAATAAAGTGTCTTGTGCAAATCAAATCTTTCTTTCAAAAATAAGAAAAACTACTTTCTCTTAAGTACACCGGATCACTAGTCTCAAAATTCAAAATAAAATATGTGATCCCCCAAGCACTACTTTGCACCCTGATAAGTCTTGATGAGCATTGTGTGTGCAAAGCACCTTGGTAGTTGTACATTTTTTTTGTGCATTAAAGTTTGTGGAAGTAAAATTATTTGTGTTTTATTGTGCTCTTACTTTACATATTACTTGTATTTTTGATTAAAACATTTTTTTACTCTACTCAAAAATACACTTATGTGCACATCATTATCTTCCATAACACTTCTTCTCATGAGTATTGGATCCTAATGCAAATTCTATACTACTCTTTATTTATGAAATGCACTAGATAACCTAGCATGCTTTCTACAATGATTGGTATGATTTGAAATTGTGAATTGAAATAACATTGTAGTAATCTCTTTATGATAATATTATTTCATGCTTGGTTATTTTTTGTCAACCATAAAAGATTTCCATTGAAACATGATTTACATAAACATCTTCTTTTTTGAAATTAAACTTATATATCTTTTTATGGATTATCCTTGATTACAATAAGATGTTTCATGTATTTCTACAAGTCTTCCGCATTATCACCATATAATTTTTACCTTGTGCTTTCATGCTTATATCAAGTCTAAAATCTCAATTTTTCTAACAACAAATGATAGACTTGCTTGGTAGAATTTATATTGGTTGTTCTAACACGTATATCATTTCTTATGCTAAAAACTCTGATTTATTTCTATGAAAACGTTCATGCTAAACACCCCTCCAACAAGTAAAATACTGCTTATAAAAACATCCTCTTATTATTGAATTTCAAATCAAATTTTACCTCTTACTTCTAATTGCTAAAAGGATGTTGTTTCTTTATTCGAAAATGCTTCAACTCTTATCTTCATAAAGTTCATTTTGAAACTCAAAAACATCTCCTTTTTTAACTTAGACTCTTATTTAGTATTATGATGTTTCTTTTTCGAAATCTTCCGCAATGCTCAAACTCTGATTCATTCCTGAATTTCAATATAGCTATGTGAGTTTTATTTCCAAAATTCAAAAAAATATATAAACTCATACGCTATGAAATTTCCCATTAGATTTAAATGCTTAATGTTTCCAACAATTATTATCTATGACTGCATATCTCACCATAGCGGGGGCGTAGGGTTGTAGACATTAGATAACCTTATCTCTAGTCATGTCTTATCCTTAACCGGGGAGGGTTCCAGTGGGGCCTTGCGAGGCACTGGGGGGAAAGAGTGTTAGGATAAGTGTGTGTCTAGTATTTGCATATGGGACTAACACCCCAACCTACGGCATGTTTGCAGCTCCTCATGCCCATCCGTCCCTTAGTACGGGGCTAGGGTGTAGACATATTGTCTGGGTAGATTACTTACTTGGAAATCATAATTTTATGCTAAAACTCTGATATTTTTACAACTCTTATATAAAGGGGACCATCATTATTTTTCTTAGGCTAAAACTCTGATCTATTTTCTCTACAAATTGTTCTAAAACTTCTTATCATTTCCTTCTCACTACGAAGCTCGATCATGCCTTTATTATCCAACTTTTCTGTGATGCATCCCTACCCATTTTTGCTAATAACAAAGGGGGAGAACTAACATGATAAAATACAAAAGGGGGAGAACTAACATGATAAAAATATAATCCGCTATCAAAATAAAAACCCAACATGATTGATTAAGTTGATAGCATACATATTAGGGGAGCATTCACATAGGGGGAGCATATATTTAGGGGGAGCAATTCTAAATACTAAAATCAATAATTATCCTAAGTCATCACTATCACACACACACATAAGTAGGATTTCATCATGCTTATATATTAATGCTCTATTTTATCATTAATGGATTTGTTATTATCAAAAGGGGGAGTTTGTTGGAACATGGTCTTCCGCATCTCCTAGGTTTGAGAATAACAAATCCTATGTGTAATTGATCTTGTGTGTTCAAGTGTGCAGGTTTACTAGGTCCACATGACTCAAGGAGTACACATGATGACTGCCCCCAAAATAGAGGCCAAAATTCGAACAAGCTCACTATCGCCGGCGGTAGCGATAACGCCCGGCGATAGCGTTGATTAGCGCGATTCTGACAGTGTTTTTAGAAAGAGCTAGCGCCCGGAGGTATCTACTAGCGTCGGCGGTAGCGTGACGCATATAAGGCATAGAGCAAGAAGTTGTCGTGGATGGGAGATTCTGCCGCGCAAAATGATGCCTAATCCGGGCTAGCGCCGGCGGTAGCGCTTGGACTATATAAAGGACCCCTCACCTCTCGTTTCAGATAGGAGATTAGGGAGAGAGAGGCAGTGCTACAACTCCAGAGGCTATCTTGGCCGAAACTTGAAGTCCTTGCGAAGCTCTGCAAACTTCTGAAGGAGGATTACGTCACGCTGGATCCAAATGAAGTCCGCTTCTACAAACGCTGATTCTACAGCGGATCTTCGCCTCCATCTTCAGAAGTTCATCTTAAGGGAAGTTTTATTATTTTATTTATCTTTCTTTGTAAACGGTAGTGAAATCGCCTCGTGTTGGCAACTAGGTCTGGGGTAGGACTTAGGGCTGAAATTCGCCTCGTGTTGGCGACTAGATCTAGGCTAGGTCTAGGGGGTGCTCAAGGCCTTTCTGGGGATAGATTGGCTAGAGCGGCTTAAGGCCGTATCTGGGGAGAGATCGGCTAAAGCCAACCGGTTCGTGGGGATACGAGTCGGTATAGAAAACGAAAAAGAATTTTTATTAGTCGCCTCCGATTTCCAGCGTCATAGAAATCAAGTTTTGTAAAACATTATTTGATATTAATAAAGCATGTCTCTTCATTATTGTTTTACTTGATTTCTCATTGTATTAATCTTGCAATATTTCAAAGTTTTCTAAATATAATCTTAAGTTTTTGAAAACCCTTATTCACCCCCCTCTAAGGGCGCCAGCCGATCCAACAATTTTAGCCTACATGAGCATGAAGGTCAATATCCTAGAAATGATATGCATATATCTATGTTTAGTATAGTAAGAAAAGATTTTCTACGATCTTCAAAGTATGTGGCATTTATTTAAAAGTCATGATATGTAAGAATGACATTTTTTATACTAATAAAGTAATTAATGCATCCTAGCATAAAGCTTCCCAGAGAGCAAGTAGGTAAACAACCCGAAAGTAACAGCAAAACTACTAGCAAGTAAATTAAGCATAAAAGCCAAACGGGCGCCAACAACTGACACGAACCCGCAGGAAAGAAGGAAAACATCCAAAAGAAGGCAACAACTAAAGAACTGCCCCTTACCTAGAAGAGAGGAAGGGCCTCGACGGGAAAACTGAACGACACCGCTCTAACTCCTGCGGCAGCTAAAGACCTGAACCTGAGACATTCATAAGAAAAGAATGCCTCTGCCCAAAGGGTGCAAGAAAACCAAGATTAGCAGCAATCAGAAATAAAAGATTGCAGAAAGGAGAACTAAGCAGATAAACAGCAATAATCTTACAACAACTCGAGCCAGCTCAAACGAGTGCACTCGGTAAGAGGAAAAGCCTGCAGCAGAAGGTAGTAGACAAAGCAATCAAAGCCAACCACGTGTCCGCCATTGCGGCTCAGAGGTGATGGTCATACATATAATATCATAATACACATATATAAGCATATATGTTTATAAAAACTTGAGACTGATCAGCTCAAATAAAACAGGTGGCGGTCATTTATCCCCTGCCAACCCCAAAAGCCAAACTCGGGTGGTGGTACTCTATCCACTGCCACCCGAAAAGCCAAAACCGGGTGGTGGTCCTTTATCCACTGCCACCCAAAAAGCCAACACCGGGTGGTGGTCCTTTATCCACTGCCACCCAAAAAGCCAACACCGGGTGATGGTCCTTTATCCACTGCCACCCAAAAACTACCCATCGCGCAAGGCTTAAGACAAAGGTTCTAAATAATTGAATTAAGTTTCAATTAAGACACGGGACGTAACCCGAGATATCAGCACCATAACACCCTAAGAATAGGATCACAAAGAAATAAACACTACTCAACGATTCATTTGAAAACACTTGGTGAGTCCAAACTTGACTCCCAACGAACTTCCCGTAACAACACGATGAATAAGGCACGACAAGACACCACAATGAACACTAACTAAAAATAGGGCAACTCAAAGAATAGAGTATAGCTTTATCAAAAGTCTCAGCCAAAGGGACTTAAAAGGTTTGATAACATCGCTTAAGATACCCGGGAACACCCAGCAAAAGAACATATAAATATATGAGGAAACAATTTAGAATAAGCGATGAAATCGACTAGAAAGACTTACATCAAAGTCGACGAGAAAGACTTATATCAAGTCGACGGGAAACTTCATAAAAGAAGAAGAAATTGCACGATCTTAGGGCGTGCAAACTTTTCTAAACCTAGGGAAGTTTTATCAGACTACCTGGTAGCATAACTAAACAAGTATAGAAGTTATCCAGATTCCAAGGGGATGACAGCAGGAATCAAGAATCCAAAACACCAATCAAGACCCAAAAAGGGAAACACAACAGCCACTAACCTAAAATAAACAGGTTAGGCAGACAAGGAAGAAGAAATGACTGAAATGAAGGACTTCCAATCACCCAGCAAAATCAAGCCAAGGGGACTACTACTACTTGAAGGACACGGCCAACAAGAGAGCCTAGTATAACTAAGCTTCAAGAAACAAAGTCATTAAGGAGAAGGACTGCTATTTGCAGCCCACAACCACTAAAAAGAAATCTTTACATTCAACCAGATTGCTAAGACAGTGAGGAGGAAGCATTACCCTTCACTGAGAAAGTTAACACCAAAAATTTACATGGAAGACTGAATCTGGAGGGGTTTAAAATACTCAGAAGTAAAAGGCAGATTACACAGAAAACCAAGGAGTTCTGGAAAGAAATTTTGGACAGAAAGACTAAAAATTTCAGGGCAGATGTTCTAATAAATTCCGGACAAAAGGCTAGAAAATTCAGGAACTACACAGAGAGAACTTCTAAACAATTCTATGGTATAAACAGGAATTTAAAATGCACAAGAAGAAACTTGATTTCCGAGAATACACAGAAAATGACTTTTCCGAGAGAATCTATCAGAACAACAAGGAAGGTCACAAACAAAACTTCACTTGCTAAAAAGGAGGAGAAACAATCAAAAGATATATATATATAAAGAAGATTTAGAGTTATGAAGAAACATACAAGCCCAAGGAATTTAGGATCTGGTTCCTCATGCCGTTAGGAATTAACAAACAAGATTCCATGAAACTTAGCCACAAAACCAACCATACTTTTTATCAAGTATATATATAATCAGAAATAAAACTATCCAGGGTTGAGCCAGGCAATAATATACAGAAATAAATCTAACTAGATTTTAGCCGCTCAGAATTAACCATTTATTTATGTCTAGGATCCGACAAACTATCCATCTTCTAGACAATTGTATAAACACCTATCCGGAATCCCAGCTAATGACGAGTGCGGAGAATGACAAGTGTAGATTTTAGCCGAGAATATACCTACAACCATCCTAATTTCCAACAATGACAAGTGCAGAGAATAATAAGAGCAGAGGATGACAAGTGCAGGATTTAGCTGGCAACATAATCAAAAACGCCAAGATGAACCAAGCAAGCAACCCCACCAAAGAAGGAGTCCAGGATTCAATAGCAAGAGAGGTCCAAGATTTGTTATCAGCACACACACACACACACACACACACACACATATATATATATGAGCGCAAATTTAGCCAAAACCAGCCAACATAAGCCTCCAAGAAAGCTACTATATAACCCCCAGTAGATCCTGCCATCAGGAGTATAGAATAAAAATAAGATTTGCCAACAAAATCCCCCAAGCATTGATCGGATGGTGCAAACATTAGCTTCACCAACATAACTCCCCAAGGGAAAATCGGATAGATGAATATAAGGAACAAAACCAAAAATAAAGAAACTGCCAACATAAACCTCCCAGAATTTATCGGGTAGCAGGGAACTACAGCCAGGTGATGAGGACTGCCAGCACAATCCCTCCCCCCAAACTTAAGTAATCAGGTGAGAAAAGCAGCTAGTATAAGCTCACAATTAACACAACAAATAAGTCTAGTGCAGGAAATAAAAAAAAACTAGGTAAAGAAAACTGCCAAAACAAGTCCCCCAAGCATAGAAATCGGGTAAGGTAATTGCCAGCACAAGCTCCATACTAGAAAAGCAACATGAAAGGGGGAAGGAAGGGGGAGAAGAAGAGTTTTCTTGCCTCTAAATCAACCGGAGGACCTCCGGATCGCGACAAGCTCAAGAAACCCTAGCCTCGGCGACGAAGATAGGCCCGACGACCAAGATCCTTCCTCCTTCAACCGCTCCGACGCCGCTCGACACCGATTCGACGCAACCCTAACCCCTCGACATCTCGCCGGCTCCACGCGACAGGGAAAGAACAAACAGGAGGGGCTTGGCCTTTTTCTAGCAGCTGGGAGGAAATATATAATATAACCTCTCTCCCTCTCTCTTTTTTTCCTTTATTTATAACTTATAACTTATATACATAAGATTTTATATTTTATATATGTAAGATTATATATACCCCTTATACACATGTATATATATATAATTGTATAAATGTAGTACCCTACCCAAAACCCTCTTATAAAAACTTCAAGCATGCATTCTAATATGAATATATGTATTCGTATATATTTATAATAGTATGCTTATATTATAATTTTTTTATACATGCTTATAATTACATATGTATACATATATACGTATTTATATACACATTTTCATACATATATCCGCATTTAAGCCCCCATCTAAAAATAACTCGCCAGACGACGACGAACACGAAACGGTAACGCCCTCCAGCATTAGTACCACACAATGATAACTTTAATATTTAAACTATCAATATTACCATAACCCTACTTAAAAGACTATTAGAAAAATCTGGGGCGTTACAATCAGGATCCCACACCAGCAGCGGCTCGCCGACCGCGTCCGGGAGCTTCGCGCCGAGACCAAAATTCTTGTGGCTCGCTGGCTTGGGCTCGCCGGAAGCATTCCCAGCCTCACGGCTCCCCTTGGCAGCCTTTTGACTCGCGGGCGGGGGGAGTGGAGCCTCCATCACGCTCAGGTCCACGACATCTTTCCCCTTAGTTGTTGAGGGTGTCTCCTTGTTCCTTTTCTTTGTCGGGGGTCTCGCGGCGAGCTGGCTCGCAGGCGGCAGCCGCTTCTTGCCAGAAGCCAAGCCGAGAGGTTCTCGACATGCTTTGGCGGCCACGGTGGCGAGAGATCTGGAGGAGAGGGCTGCGCTCCTCGCATGCGGGGGTGGAGGGGAAGATCCCACTCTCCTGCAAAGGCAATGAAAGATTTAGCGATCAGAATAAGAAAAAGTTATGGGAGTTTGTGAGCGCGAGTCGAACCTTCTCCTTGTAGGACCGGCAGCAGTGAGTCCACCCTCTGTCGGAGGTAGGCGACCTCAAAGTTCTTCCCTTCCATATACTGGAAGGCTTCGCGTCGTCACCCCCGAGCGATGAAGGGGGAGGTAGGTTACATCATTTCGCAGGAGGGGGAGAAAAGAATATTGTTGAAGGGTCCTTTGACGAGGACGAACTTTTGGTGCCAGTAGTGGCTCTTGTTCACTATCTCGCAGACAGTAACGTGTTGGCTCGCGAAATGGGTTGTCCCATCTTTGTAGGTGCGGAAGGAGAAGATCTTGCGGAAGACGAGCAGGTTGAATTCCATTCTCTCCTTGCGTAGGTAGCTGGCAAACGTGACTATAACAGCGATCATGTTAGGGGTCAGCTGGCTTGGCAGGACGCCATAATATTTTAGTACCTGGGAAATTCACCAAAGAGGGGTTAGCGTATTGTTGGCGAAGCGAACAAGATATGTAATAGTTAAGTTACCTGGCATACTTCCAGCCATAGGGGGAGTCGCAACCCATTCTCGAAGTGAGCAATGGGGATGGCGAGCTATTCAGTGGATGGCTCGTTGATGGCGACGGTGTTCGCCAGGAGGCGAGCTACAAACCCCGAGGGGATGTATCTATCCACCATGGTGAGGAACTCCTCGTCGGAGAGCGAGGCGCAGAAGAAAGGATGGTCGCGGTAGGCCCCGGCACACCTGTCCCTCCGCTCGGAGTCTTCGTCAACAACCATGGCTTTTTATAATAGCGAACCGGAGGAAGCGCGAGTACGAGCTGAGAATTGCGAGAGAGCCTGGAAGAGAGAAGAAAGGTTGAAGACAGTTAATGCGGTGGTTAGAAAGTAAAAACCGATGGCTATTTATATGAATGAAAAGGGCGGGAAGGATTTGAAGCGCCAGGTGGTGCGGATAGCTGGTCCGCGCGGTGACGTTTTGACTTCTTGGACCTTATCTGCTCCGGATGGGCTCGCATCCTGGAGGCATCCTCTAACTCTCCATTAGCGAGCCAAGCTGTAGAGGAAAAAGTAAAGGTTGCGAAGGTGATGCAGTAGCTCGCGAGTCGTAAGGCGAGACAGACATAAGAAGCATAAAATAAGCAACATGCGAGCACAGTTAATATAGCGGTAGAAATAATCGAAAGTGAAAGGGAAAGATCGCGAGCGAGCAAAAATATCCTTATTACAAAATTCATAAATTGTTCAAAACCCCCAAAAGGGGGGATATTAAGAGTGAGCAACAAATAATAAAAAACAATTGTTCAGTAGTTGATCCATTTCCAGCGACCGCCGCCTCGCACCCCAGATCGCGGGGGCACTTTTGGGTAATGATACTCACGAACCGACTGGACCGCACGCTGCATCAGGCGCATCTGATCCTCAATTTGTGCGAGGTGCACACCGGGCGAGGTGACCTCGCCGCGAGTGAATTGGTTCATCTCGGCAAGGACTCGCACGTTCGCATCCTCCATCGCGGCGAACCTCTCTTCGTAAGTGGTCCTGTCCACCCGGTTCTAATCATATAGGTCTCACAGCATAAGGCCGTACTTCTGGAATAGCTCGGTGACCCGCCTTTTCATCTGCTCTGGGTTGTCGGGGTCCCCCAGGAAGTCTGCGAGCAGGTTCGGCGAGGGTGGGGGCGATAGCTCCTCCTCTCCGTGCTCTGATTCGGCGGGCAGGGTCAGGGGAACACCAGCATGAAAGAAATCAGCGATAATGAGAGGAAAGAGGCATCCAACAGAAATAATTTAACCTGGCGAGATGAGGATGGTACGGGCTCGCGGGCGAGAAGAGCTTGGCTGGCACTTGAAAGCTTCAGTGAAGGCAGGGGTAAAAGATTTCCCCAGGCCAGGGCGGTGCATCGTGTCGACCGCGAGTTCGGGGTCGGCAAGTAGCGACCCGCCCGGACTCCGTTGGCCTAGAGAGCCGAACCCCAGGGTTATGATGGTCATTTTAGGTGTGGCTGGCAAGCCCACCGGAGAGGTGGTTCGTCTCTCCGGAGTCGCGAGAGGGGTTACTGCATGAAAGGAATAATGCGGTTCAGCAAGCAAAGAAATACAAGAAAGAGCGAGGCGAATAGCTTACCAGGATGCGAGGATGAGACTCACAGGCCGGAGGTCCCCACCTCTGGGGGGAAGGTTAGTCCTCCCAGGGGACGCGAGGCAAGTCCTCGGTGGCGACTGCCCGAGGATATTTTCTTCAGCAAGAGGATTCTGCGAGCAAGGAAGTAAAGTCAGACGAATAAATATTAGGTTGTTGACCTGACAATAATACCTGCGAGGCAAGCTCATGACTGGGGGACGGGGACAGTGGTGATGAATCATCCTCCCCAGACAACCGTCGGATGGATTTCGCCTTTTTGATCTGAGGCAGAGGCGTAGTAGGTTACTGGGAGATCCAGGGAGCGAGCTCGGTAGCTTTGGCTTTTTGAGTCGCCTGTGAGGCCTTGAGGAGAGCCAATATCTCTTCTTTTTTGGACATCTCGGTGAATATGGCGACGAGCAGCGAAAGGGAGAAGAGGGAGAAAAAGTTCATGTACCGGCCAGAGAGAATGGTATTTATAGCATTGGGCATGGGGCCCACCAAAAGATTCTCACCACGTCATCAAGGGGCTGACAAACACCAGGGGTTGGATGTTTCTTCGCAAGCCTAAGGTAACCTCGCGAAGAGAGGGGATTGTGTACAACCCTAGTATTCACCAAGAGGTGAGCGGAGGCCAAGGGATCAACAGGCAATAAGGATAGGAAGGAAGGCGAACCTAGGTGCTCAAGGGCCGCTTGCAATGAGGCGGGCGAGTCGGGCTCTCGCTGGCTGCTCGCAGGAAGGAGAGCGGGTCGAGCCCTCATCGGTCGCTCGCAGGAAGGCGTACGAGTCGGGCCTCTCAATTCACGAGAGGAGCCCTTGTGGGCGGCTCACCCAGTAAGGGTCCAGGGGTGATTTTACCTGAAAACCCTTGGTGGTCTGTAGTTAGCCTCTCCAAACAACGGGGTTTGGCTGTTGG
Organism: Dactylorhiza incarnata; assembly: GCA_033032865.1. Classification (NCBI taxonomy): domain Eukaryota; kingdom Viridiplantae; phylum Streptophyta; class Magnoliopsida; order Asparagales; family Orchidaceae; genus Dactylorhiza; species Dactylorhiza incarnata. The sequence continues at coordinate 5,010,822 of JAWHQI010000067.1, forward strand.
CATACTATTTTGGGCTACGCATAGCAAAAGTGTGAGGCAGAATCCCGCTATTAGCAGACCGTAAGTAAAAAACTGTAAATAGACCTTGAAGGGCACCTTTGGAGAGGATTCCAATCTCAGTACTCCGAGCTTCCTCATCCCTAGGTTATCTTGGCTTAGCTCTCAGGCTCTCCAAGGTGCCCAGTCTCAGCTTTAGCTTGGGAGGGAAAGCGCTCAAAGATCTTCCAGGTGTGTGGTGGGACCTCCTCGCTGCGACCAAGGGTCTGCGTCTAGTTTTGAGTCTTCGGTCTGTTTCCCTCCGAGGAATCAATAAGTGCTAGCTTCCCCCCCCCCCCAACCTGTTGCGGGCCCTAGCTCCACAAGAAACCAAGTTCTAGTTTCAACAGTTCCCATCATGATGATTATGGCAAGGAGGGAAGCAGCTGTGATTGCATGAGCACTTTAGGAATGATCTGACCTAACGTCAGCGTTAGGGTTGCCTAAAATGAATGTTTCCTAAAGTGCAGAATCTCCTTCCCGTTTTGAAGATCTAAGCCATTAAAACAATTCTATACTAGGTCAACGGCAGGCGTTAGACTTAACACAAGCGTTAGCCTCCAGTCTTATAAATAAGTGGATTTTTTCTTCTCCAACCAGTGATTGAAGAGAGCCCTATTCCAGCACTTCAGAAACTCTGAGAGGGACGTATTTTCCAGACCATCATCTCCCACACGAATTTGAGGGAAGAATTCAAGGAGGATCGGATCAACACTTACTTAACGCGAAGAATGCACGCTTCGACTTTGAGAATATTCATCGAGCCTTCGCCATCTCCAGAACTCTTCATAGGGAGTTTTTATTTGTGTTTTGTATTTTGTTTTGTAACTCTTTCATTATAATTGTGGAGTAAATTTGCCTCGTGTTGGCGGCTAGGTCTGGGTAGGATTTAGGAAGGAATTCGCCTCGTGTTGGCGACTAGGTCTAGGGAGTAGATCTAGGGGGTGTTTGAGGCCTTTCTGGGGATAAAAAGGCAACAGCGGCTTGAGGCCGTATCCGGGAAAGATAGGTTAAAGCCAACCGGTTCTTGGAGAGAAGAGTCGGTATAGAAAACAAAAAGAATATTTCATATTTCACCTTCGATTTCTGGCATCAAAAGAAATCAAATTTTGTAATCTTATATATCATGTTAATAAAACCATGTCTTTCATTTATATTACTTGATTTCCTATTTTGGTGTGGTTTATCACAAATTTAATCTCTTATCATCTCAAGTATTTTTAAATATAACATAAGTTATTAAAACTCGTATTCACCCCCCCCCCCCCTCTAAGGGCGCCGCAAGATCCAACAAGTGGTATCAGAGCTAGGTTATTCCAAATCGTCTTAGCAACCGGTAATAATGGCGCTCCGTGATCTCGCTTTCCATGAGGGGCAAGGAATAAGTTGACATCCACTTTTCACTGGAACCGACTATAACTATTGGAGAACGCGAATGCGTTACTTTCTAATAAATTTGGATCTAGACGTCTAGGCTAGTGTTGAAACACCGTATACCACTCATACATATGTTGTTGGAGATGTAACCATGGAAAAACCTAGAGATAGATGAGATGATGGGGATAAAAATAAATGTAAAAATAATGTTAAAGCTATGAATGCTTTATTTTGGGCATTATATAGGACTAAATTTAATAGAGTTTGTGCGTGTGAAACTGCTTATTACATTTGGAATTTACTAGAAATAACTCATGTGCAACATCCCTCAAACAACTAGACCCCTAAGTTGGTTTTGTCTTGACTAGGTCATGACAAAACCATAGGAAGAGCTCAAGACCTTGTGAACATAGGTGAGAAGGATAAAACCCAAGTGGTCTACAAATAGCAATTTTCAGATACCAAGCCTAGGGTTGGACTTCAGGACCCCACCTTGAACCTTGACCCCACAATATCATCCCTAACCCATTAGAGGTCTCCTTGAAGCACCAGTGACCCATTAGGGTCAACCTAAGAGCCCAATTTGACTAAAGTCAACCTTAACCCTAAATTGGTCAAATTAGCTCAATTGAGATCAATTGGCCCCCACCATGCCAAATTGACCATGCCCCTACCCTTGTATGGGTACTAGGATCCTTATGGACCAAAAAGCCCCATCATGGGGCCTCCAATTTGACCAATTTGCCCTAAACCCTAATTTGGTCAAAGTGCCCTAATAAATGGCAATTCACCCTCACCTTGTCAAATTGACACCACCTATACCTTCCTAACCTTTAATGGAAGTCAATGGAGCCCAAGCCACTCTTTGGGGTCAACCCAATTGGTCAATTTGACCAAAGTCAAACTCAAGCCAAATTTAGGTCAACATACCCCAATTTAACCTAATCTAGCCCAATCCACTTGGGCTAGACCCAATTAAGGTGGTACACCATCTGGTGGGCCTGGTAATTTCTGGATATTACCACTTAATTGCTGTAATTGCTGAGTAGGAGAGAGAATGGGAAGGTTTCTCCCAAATCGGAGAGAGAGAAAGAGAGCTTTCATGGTATTAGATGCAATTGATCCTTCATATCCCTCCCCAATTGATGTGCTTTCATTCCACCTTCAGTTACAATCGAAATTCTGGAGTTTTCCAGGGACAGAGGGGCTGATTTAAAGGAAATATAGCTGTAACCAAAATCTTGATAATGGCCATTAATGGCTTTTGGAGATAAAGCCATCCTAGCCGAATGAAACTCCTCCCATTTCCTTCAGTGCTCAGAGAGGAAGAGATTCCCCATTTTCCAAGTGAATTTCATGCAGAGAAATCCTAGATCGGCATGGCACCAAAAGCTCCAGCACCGTCAATGGCAACTCGCCGGAATTCACGCCGCCAAGCCCCTGCTCAGGTCCGATCCTCTTCTCCTCCCTTAGTGCTAGATCTCTTCATATTTCGGGGCTTGATCCGTGCACAATAGGGCATGGATTGTGCATCCGAAAGGGTGCGTTACGTACCCGTTTTCCTCCCTCTAAAACCAGATCCGGCCGGCCAACCACCCCCTATCGCCGGCCACCACCTCAATGGAGGTGGTGGTGGCATTGGCCGGCCGGAAAGAGGCTTAGGTGGCAAGGAAATCACCCCGCAAAGAGGCCCAGGATGGGCTATCGCGAGCCGTCCAACGATCGGGGAAGATGATGGAGAGCCGTCGGATCTTAATATTAAATGTTTACGATTATATCATTTGTTTCGTCGAACGCTGTAAGAAATTCATCGAATGAATATTTCGTCGAACGCGAGGCGTTCAACTTTAGTCGAGCGCTGATATTAGAGATATTAGTCGAGCGTTGTTATTAGAGAAATTATTCGAGCACAGCTGCGTTCGGCTTTCGTCGAACGGAGATTGGATCTGCTTTCGTCGAACGCAGCTTTTGTAAAGTTTCGTCGAACGCAATTCTGCGTTGAATTAGTCGAGCGCTGTTATTAAGTATATTAGCCGAACGAAATAGTTTTCGTCGAACGCAGATTTGATATGCTTTCGTCGAACACAGAGTTTGAATTTCGTCGAACGGGGAAACAGTTATATAATTGAATATTTATAAGATTTCTGTCATATATTTTGCTGTAAATAGATTTAATTATTAAAAATACTTAGGGCCCTATACAGAAAAAGTGGTCAACACCAAAGTTGTAGCCCTTGAAGTCTACTTTATTTTAAAATTAATTTCACCCCAAAAGGAGTTCTGTAGCTCCCTGTAGGTCCATTTTAGTGGGGCTGGTCCCTAGTGTAGGAAAGCCACCAATTCTTGAATGACTTTTGATTGGGAAATGATATGGACTTAAGATTTGAAACATAGTCTATTTATACCTACAAACACATCATATCAAAAGATGGGATTTTTAGGAGAACCTTTTTCTAAGGTTTTTGAAATAATTTCATAAATCATCTAATAATTAATTAGTGGGTTAAATTACCTCCAATGCCCTCCAAATTTTGGTGGGTGCTCCTTAGGGTTACTGTATGACCTTGGTAAAATTATCAGCCCAATTGGGACTGTTTTGTTTGAGTATTTTTGTAAACCCAAGTTAGGACAAATAGGGTCAAAGTTAGGGTATGGTGTTTACCTTGGGGTATGGTGGTCAAAACTCATCACCATGTAGTGAAACCTTGGTAACTAGTTTAGGATCACCTAAAGAATCCCCATGGGTGGTTTGGGGTGGTGTATAGGTGGATAAGCCCTAGATTGCTAGTTTTATTCCTAGGTGTGCATTTAGAGCCTTGTGAAGGCCATGTGGTCAAAAGTCCCTGGTTGGTTATGAAACTTGGTGGATAGATTCATAGGGTGTAAATAGGCACTGGGTAATTTTATAAGAATTTTAGGAGCCAATATTCCCTTTGATTTAAAACTTAACCCCTTTAGGGAAACTTCTTATAAGAAACATTTACATGCTTAAAATGTCTTGGATGATGATGAGACTGTGGTTGTGCCCTTATAATCATGATTTAGACCTCTGGTAATTTTTGTGAATTTTATTAAATAATTTAATCAGTACTTCTTTCACAAGGCACTTGTTTTGAGTTAAATTGTGAAAATTGGTGATAGGCCCTTTCTGAACATTAGAAACCTCTGTAAATTTTTATAGAATTTTTTAAGAGTTAAATCAGTAGGCTACTTCACAGTTCATTGATTTTGAGATTTTTTAATTTATTTATTTTAGTGAGAAAGTGGTTTCCTTAAATCCTGAAACTTAGTCAGTAGCCTTTTCTGGTAAGTATAAGAGCTTGGTAATTTTTCCATAATTTTAGTGTTGATCATTTTGGTGGTTCCTTCATAAAACTATGATTTTGGATAGATGATAAATAATTAAATTAGAGGAGAATTTATTACTGTAAAAATATGATATGTTGTTTCTGATGTTATTTAGTCACCATAGATTTATCATAATTTTTGGAGAGTCGTATCATAAGATTTACTTACACTTCATGTTCATTTTCATACTTGGCAGATGTTTGGAGAAATTAAAATAAATATTAATTAATTAGGGAAAAATATGATTCTCTGGAATTACTCTTATAACATCATGATAGACCTCCAGTAAATAGCTTGGGTCAGTTGGATGAATATTTGGAGTACCTCTAGTTGTGAGCTTCATATAACTAGTTTGGTCTGCGTATAGTAAAACTGTGAAACTCGGATTTTTAGTGACCTACAAGGTGGAAATGGTGTGCAGATGGTGCACATGGGATGATTAGATAGTTGTGAGTCCACCCAAGGAAGTGTATGGGAGGTAAGTGGTTACCTAGTTTAGTTTAAGAGGTGTGATGGTCAACAAGAAGGATTATAGATGGTAAAGGTGTGCTTGGTGACTTAGAGGTAAGTTGCACTCGGGGTCGACGAAAGATCGTCTTGGAAAGTCATAAGTCACTTAGGGTAATCCAAGTGTAATAACAAGGAGGGGTAATCTTATGGGTAGATACCAACAACACTAAGTGTCTTGAGAAAGGGAACTTTGGGGTGTCATCCCATTATAGTTCCTAGTACCGTAGCGAGCCACTTACAGGGTAATCCTCGGGAAGTCCAAGATTAACCATAAGTCGTAGGAGTATGGAAGATGCTCAAGATTAACTAATAACACATTCACTCACACTCCGTTGTCACGGGAGTTTAGTTGGTTTGGTACCCCAGGTTGTAGGCTCGGTGGTGGTTTGTACGGATTGTTGATCCGTGAGTTTGTGACTCAGGTATGTTTTTGGCTTGGCAAGTTAAGCCCGGGTGGTCTATGTTTGGAGTATGTAGATAGATAGTAGAACATGTTGCATGTGCACAAGGTGGTGGGTCCTTAGTGTCGACGGTCGTTGCACCGACGTTGGTACTCGGGCTCGGGAAGTGTGGAATTTGCACTTAGCCATAAAAGTCTGGTGGTCCAGCCAGTAAGAGTACGCAGATGCTCCGCGGTTTTGCGTTGAGACATACGATAGGTCTAGGTTAGGTAGTGCATATACCAACCTAGAGGTGGGCGAGGCCCAACCCGCCGCTTCCGTTTGCCACCACGGGAGTATCCTGGGAGTCTTGCTAGCTCCAAAAAGGGGGAACTAAAGGTCTGTGCGCATAGTCGAAGTGGGTGAGTTGCACTTGTATGAACATAGCATAACTGCATACCTTGCCTGTCATAGCATAAACATTGCATTTCAACCCCTATCCCTATCGTATAAGTTGGTTATGAGACTTCTTATACGATAGGCCTTGCTAAACGACCCCTTGGTCTATAGGTTTGTGTGGGCATTCCTATAAATCAATGGTTACTTTTCTATTACTATTGTCTTTACTTACTGCACTTTACTTACTCTTTACCTGCTCTTACTATGCTTTATTACCTGTTTCAATTATGTATATATACTTGAGTAGTGGTAAAACTCTTCCTGTAGAATATACCATGTCATCTGCTTTTGCTATTGTCCCTTGTTTGTCCTCCGCTTCATCCTTCCCACTCGGTGCCTAGGAGTCACCGGGGGAGGGGTGGGGGATTGGCTTAGTCTTTTGACTAACGGTCGGTGGACCTTATCATTTTAGGAGACCGCGACGACGGAGCAGCACCAGAGGCCGGTGCAGATGGAGGTGGGACAGTCTAGTACGGGAGCACCGATGACAGGATCCGTGAGTGGCTATTAGTTCTATTTATTTTGCTTCCGCGAGTGAATTTGTAGTGAGGCTTGATGTATCGGGCAGGAGCCCTTGTAATCTCCTTTTTATTTCAGTTATATTTATGTGGACATCTCTTCGTGGATGTATTACTTTTTATGTGATATGGACTTGGCTTTCCTTTTAGCTTATCTTTTTTTGCTTCTTCGTGATCGATTTGGCCGGCATCATCAGCGTTTTGTAGTGGCGACCTTCCCGAGCGAGGGTGTCACTGCAGAATGGCGGTTCTGGGCCTAAGACCCGATTGTTTGAAAAAAAATGGGGTCTTACATCATGAAGGTACCTCTCAGGTTAAAGACTCCAAGCTCTTCCAATTGGAATCGGAGTTTGAAAGATTCAGAATGGAATCAGATGAGGACGTGGACTCGATGTTCACACATTTTACCAAGATCGTAAACGCCTCAAAGATCCTTGGAAAAACCATCTCGAATGGTGACTTGGTGAGGAAGATCCTTCGATCTCTCCCTCTGAAGTTCAATCCAAAGGTGACAGCTATTTTGGAATCGCATGATTAAAGACGGCTCTAGATTGAGAACCTCATTGGGAATCTCAAAACCCATGAGGTAGAAGTCAAAATCCAAGATGAAGAATACAACAAGGAACCCAAGAAGAAAGCCTTAGCACTAAAGTCAAGGAAAGAGGATGACAACGAGGAAGAGGACGAGGAGAGTCATTTTGTAAAAAAATTCACAAAGTTCATGAAGAATCCAGAAAGGAGGAATACTTTCCGTAAGTGCTTCTGAAAAGGCTCATCCTCCAAAAAGGAGAAAAGGAAAAATTAAGCGACGACGATAAAGAGCGACCTCCTCCCGAGTGCTTCCATTGCAGGAAGACTAGACATATAAGAAGCCAATGCCCAAAGTACTTGAAAGAACAAAAAGAAAAGCGACATAAAGGAAGAGAAAAGAAGAAGGTTTTAAAGGCTGCAAAATGGGATGACTCTTCATCTGAAAGTTCAAAGGAGTCAACTTCAAGCGATAGTGATGAGGCAAATCTGTGCCTTATGGGGAGGATCCATGAATCAACGGACAGTGATTGCAGTGTCCAAAGCGGCATTGAGGTAATTCCTAATACTTATAATGACCTTTATATTGAGTACATGAAAACATGCAAATTATTTAGTAAAAGTCTATAAGATCTTGATCTTCTAAAAACTAAACGTAAAATTCTTTTAAAACAAAATCAAAAATTAAATAAGGAAATAAAGTCTTTGGGAAAAGAGATAGGATATAGCCAAGAAAATGATCATAACTTAGCAAGAACAAAAGAACTGGAAAACGATCTTTCTAAGGCTCTCTCCAATATCGAATCTCTCACAAAACAAAAGGGAGACTGAGAAAGAAGTTTAAAAATTTCTCTTTCTCAAACAGAAAATGAAAAGAAAAATTTCGCAAAGAGGTGTGGAAATTTATTAAGCGAAAATTTTGCCTTAAAAGCCCGAATCGATGATCTTAATATGGCAATAAACAAATTCGGGGTTGGCCAAAAATCACTGGACATGATTTTGGGAAACCAGTGCTATGGTTCTGCAAAGTTTGGGATGGGTTATGGTTCGGGAAGCTACCGCCCAGCATTAGCTTCTAACGTTGGCGTTAGCTCTAGTTCCAGAAACAAAAATTCTTTTTATATTAATAATTCTGCCACCCCTTCCACTTCTGTGTCTACCGGTAAGGGTCAACAAAGTTCTCTGAAAAAGGTCTCATCTCCTTATGGTGCATGCGCAAATTGTTTATTGTTTGGCCACACCACGGAATCTTGCAGGAAGAAGGGAAAGCGCACTTTAAAACAAATCTGGGTACCTTAGTTCACCACCTATATTATGAGCAGAACCTCTTAATTGGGTATCCAGATCTTCACTAACATCTTCTATTTAGGTGTGTTGGCAGGCTAAGGACAAGGAAGACATGTGGTACTTAAACTCAGGCTGTTCCAAGCACATGACCGGCGATAAAGCAAAGTTCCTTGGCCTCACAAAGAAAAAAGGAGGAACGGTGACATTCAGTGATAACAAAAAAAGAAGAATCTTAGGCACCGGTACAGTGGGTAACGACTCTTTCTCTCTTACAAATGTCTTATATGTAGAAGGCTTAAAACACAACTTAATTTCTATTAGTCAACTATGTGATAAAGGCCTTAATGTGTTATTTGAGTCTTCTACTAATTTGTGCAAAATTATAGATCCTAAGACTAATAATACTATACTCACTGCACCAAGAACTCCTAATGTCTATTTAATTTCTTTTCATGATCTATCACATGTGTCACTAAAATGTCTAATTACAAAAAATGAAGAACTAGAATTATGGCATAGGTGTCTTGGTCACACTAGCACCAAGTTGATCTTAAAATTGTTGAAAATAAAATAATAAGGGGTTTACCAATGCTTAATGGAAATCTATCTACTTTATGCCCACCATGCCAAAAAGGAAAATTTTCTAAAACATCTTTTATAAACAAAAATGAAATGTCCACCACTAGACCCCTAAACTAATTCATATGGACCTATTTGTGCCAATTAGCACTTGTAGTCTTTTTTTCTCTCTTTTTTAAAAAAAATTAGCACTTGTAGTCTAGGTGGTAAAAAGTACACATTTGTTTTAATTGATGATTTTTCTAGATTTACTAGGACATTATTTCTTACCTCCAAATCCGATGCTTTTTTTGAATTTACTAAACTATGCAATCACATTCAAAATGAATTAGAATTAAAAATTAAGTGCATTAGATCGGATCATTGAGGGGAATTTGAAAATGATAGTTTCATCACTTTTTGTAACAATCTAGGTATTAAACACGAATTTTTTGCTCCACGCACTCCCCAACAAAATGGTGTCGTGGAATGGAAAAATAGAACCCTTCAGGAACTCGCATGCACTATGCTATCCGAGTATGGGTTGCCTAGATCCTTTTGGGGTGAAGCTGTAAATACATCTTGTTATGTCATAAATTGAGTCATGCTTCGCCCAATCCTAAAATTAACTCCATATGAATTATATTACAAAAAGAAACCTAATGTATCTTACTTTCATGTTTTTAGATGTCAATGTTTTATCTTAAACACCAAAGATGCTTTAGCAAAATTTGATGAAAATGTGTTGAAGGAATATTTCTTGGTTACTCTTCAACTAGTAAAGCATATAGGATATATAATAAAAGGTCTAAAAAGGTTGAACAGTCCATTCATGTGAAGTTTGATGAATTTGTTCCTTGTGTAGATTCTAATAGTGCAGGAAAGGAAGATGGACCATCATTACCCTTGGAGGATGATAATGTTGAACTACTTGGAGGTGGCAAAGAAATGGAGATGGTACAAGAAGAGTTCGTGCCTCCAAGTGTGCTTAGATTCACAAAAGATCATCCCAGGAAACTTGTCATTGGAGAACCATCTATTGGGGTAAGAACTCGATCTTCTCTTCATGAAACATTTTCAAACCTTTGCTTTATTTCCGAAATTGAACCTAAAAACATTTCAATCGCTTTAAATGATGAATTTTGGTTTTTGGCTATGAATGAAGAGTTAGATCAATTTGAAAGAAATAAAGTTTGGAACCTAGTAAAACGACCATATAATCATCTCGTTGTTGGCATAAAATGGATTTTTAAAAATAAATTAGATGGTGAATCTAGGATTACAAGAAATAATGCCCGCTTAGTCGCACAAGGCTTTTCTCAAATCGAGGGGGTAGATTTTGGAGAAACTTTTGCACTCGTTGCTCGCCTAGAATTTATACGAATATTTTTGGCATTTGCGTGTTTTAAAAGGATAAAATTATTCCAAATGGATGTTAAAAGTGTTTTTTAAAATGGGTTTATAAAAGAAGAAGTTTATGTAGAACAACCCCCCCCCCCCCCCCTTTTAAATGAAAAATTTCCAAATCATGTTTATAAATTAGAAAAGGCGCTTTATGGTTTAAAACAAGCGCCCTGTGCAGTGTATGATAGACTTACATCATTTTTTTAAAGCATGGTTATGTCATGGGAAGTGCTGACAACACACTCTTCATTATGCATAAAAATAACGATTTAATTATTTTACAAATATATGTTGATGATATCATTTTTGGAGCCACTAATAAAGAGTTGTATAATGTAGTAGTCTTAGTAATAAAAATTATATTTGAAATGAGCCTTGTAGGAGAACTTTCTTACTTTCTTGGTTTTCAAATCTCATAACGAAATGATGGTATTTTTATTTGCCAAACGAAATATGTTCATGATATGCTTAAACGATTTGGATTTGAAAATCTTAAACAAGCTTCTACACCTATGAGTGCCTCATTAAAACTAGGAAAAGATGAATCTGGAATTTCTATCGATCAAACTATATGTAGAGTTATGATTGAATCTCTTCTTTACTTAAGTGCATCTAGACTGGATATAATGTTTGTCGTATGTTTATGTGCTCGCTTTCAAGCCAATCCAAAAGAATCTCATTTAAAAGCGGTAAAACATATTCTTAGATATCTATCAGGGTCATCTAGATTATGATTATGGTACCCACACAATGATTCATTTACATTACAAGGCTATTTTGATTCGGATTACGCCGGATGTTCACTAGATTGAAAAAGCACTAGCGGTACTTGTCACTTTTTAGGACCCTCATTTGTAGCATGGTCTAGTAGAAAACAATCTTCGGTTGCACTCTCCGCCATGGAGGCTGAATACATCGCTCTTGGGAGTTGTTGTGCACAAGCTTTATGGATGAGCCAAACTCTAGAGGATTTTGGTTTTCATCTCAAAAATATTGATCTCAAATGTGACAATGAAAGTGTCATAGATCTTACAAATAATCACGTACACCACTCTAGATCCAAACACATAGATGTTCGCAATCACTTCATTAGGGATCATATTAAGAAAGAGCATGTAAAAATAAGTTTCAATGATACAGAATCCCAACTTGCAGATATTTTCACAAAACCTCTCCCTGATGCTCATTTCAACATGCTTCGACTAGAATTAGGAGTCTTAGATATATCAAATTAAAGCCCATCAAATGTTATCTCTCCTCAAAACTAACTTTCGTACTACTTTAATTAATCCTCTAATTCTAAATATATTTATTTCACTCTTTCAAAAATTTTGAGTTTATAAATTTTCAATATTAAGCTTGGGTAGCAATCAATAACAATTAAATATCTTGTGAAAGGGAGGTTTGAGATGTCACCACATCACATCTCCTAGTACCAGTGCGAACCCTTCACAGGGTAGACTTCGGGAAGTCCAAGATCCACTATAAATTGCTAAGTCCAACTATAGTCTCACAAAAATCTAAGTCAAATATAAAATATAAAAACTATTTTAAAACCACCAAAAATATGTTTAAATAGCCTTCTAATCTTCTCCAAATTCTCAGAAATTTTTACACTAAGAAAGCCTATATACATACTACATATTTCAAAAGAATTTTTTTTCAAAAATCTCAAAAAAGGTGTTATGTTTGGGCGTTAAGTAGTTAACGTCAGTCATTAGCCCTTTTTACCAAATTGAATTTCTATTTTCTCTACACTATTTCTGATATTTTTATAATGATTTTTCTCTGTTTCTTTTCTCAATTTTTTGAAATTATTTTGTTATTAATTTGGTTGTTTTATTCAAAAATATAAAAAAAGTTCAAATAATTCAAAATAATCAAAAATATGTCTTTTTCTATTTGTTTTGTTTTAAATATTTACAAAACTATGGTTTGACTATAAGACTTCACAAGAGCAAACTTCTTAGTTATTTTGTTTTAAATGGTCAAAATTGATTAGGCATACACTTAAAGATTGTCTTCAATATCTAATTTTAATTTCAAATTTCTTAAACATTGTTTTATCTTCATGCCCTGACCTTAATCTGATTATGTGCAATGAAATAGTCTATAAAAAATTCTATATGATTGTCTAGCATGCCTCTAAGTATGAGTAATATTTTATGCTAATCAATGATTCATACACTCACTATTTTGGTAATCTACATGTGCTAATAATCTTAGTCTTGCATGATTGTATAGTGTAATAGTTTTAACATATTAAGTTGTATGTCTAAATTACCTACACCGTCTTTCAAACAATAAATTTCTGGCACATATAGAAGTGTTATTTCAATATTGTTCATGTTTGCAACAACAAGTGAATTCGAAGACCTTTGGCCCAAACAAAAAAATATATGAAATAAAATGTCAAAGATAACTCCACCAAGCTCTACTCACCCTCCTGATAAGTCTTAATGAGCATTGTGAGGTTGAGCACCTTGGAAAGAAGTGTAAAGTGTCTTGTGCAAACATATTCTTTTTTTTATCACTTCTAAAAATAAAATTTTTATAAAAATGTTTATGAGATCCCACAAGCAATACTTCGCTCCCTGATAAGTCTTAATGAGCATTGTGTGGGCGAAGCACCTTGGTAGTTGTACCCTTTTATGTGCTTTGAAATTTTATTCTAGAATTGATGTGTGAAAGTAATTATAAGTTTACAATCTTAATATTATTGTTACTATTTCATTACATATGTCATGTGTTTTGATTATTTCACTTGTATACTTTTATCAAAACACCTTATGCACACATCATTGTTTTTTATAAAACTTCTACTCATGAGAATTGGATACTAATACAACATTACATAATTCTCTAAAAACTCAAGTAAAAGCACTAGATTGCAATGCATGACTTCTACAATGTTTTTTTACTTGAAATACGAATTGGTTATATTGTAGTTATTATTTTTTAGAATATGTTAAATCATGCTCGCCTGCTTGTTAGAAAATTTTCAAAGTTAAATGCTCAAATGTGAAGAATCTAGATATATTGTTGGAATGGTCAAACTATTACAAAAATGTTAATCTTAGTTATTTTGTTTTATTTTTTTGCATTCCTAATTTGATCATGTATTTCTTTTACCATGCTTTATCATGCTTACTTCTAAGGTTTTTCTTCCCTTGTACTTGTCAAACTATATTGCGTTTTTTCCAACAAGTTTCTTAAAAAATTTCACTTTGAAAAGCAAGTGGTAGAATTCCTTTGGTAAAACAATAAATGGAATGTTGTTCGTTCACGCTTATCATATCTTTTTCCGTTGTGCTGCTCTCTCCCTTAGCTCGATCACGACTTACTTTATGTTTAAACAAAACTCTTAATCCTCTCTTAGTTATGTCTCAACTTTTGTCTTCTAGTTTTTGTTTCAACTCTGCCCTCTTTTGTTAATAACAAAAGGGGGAGAATAAAATGATAAATCTTAATGATTAAAGGAGTAGGATTCACTAGATTAAGGGGGAACATAAATCTAGTCTATGGGTGCATACACTAAGGGGGAGCACTTAAGTAGGGGGAGCACAACTTAGATAATCTATAATTCTTATTATTGTCTCTATATTGTTTAGTGTCATATATCCGTCTAAAAACACACCTCTCTCATATATGAATCTGATTTATCTATATTAAATTTGTTATTATCAAAAGGGGAAGATTGTTGGAACATGGTTTTTTGCATCCCTTTGATTTGAGAATAACAAATCCTACTTGTATTTGATCTTGTTTGCCATTGTGTTTTTAGCATGCAGGTTTGAACAGATATGACACTAGGTTGCTGCATTATTGGTCTGGACCTGCTCACAAACTGAAAGTGGGATGTGGTCTAATGTTAGGCGTTAGTACTTAACGTTGGGCGTTGACTCTCATTCCCATCATGATGATTATGGCAAGGAGGGAAGCAGACGTGATTGCAGGAGCACTTTAGGAATGATCTGACCTAATGCTAGTGTTAGACTCAACGTCAGTGTTAGGGTTACCTAAAATGAATGTTTCCTAAACTGCATAATCTCCTTCCCGTTTTGAAGATCTGAGCCATCAAAACAATTCTATATTGGGTCAACGCCAGGCGTTAGACTTAACGCCAGTGTTAGCCTCTAGTCCTATAAATTGGTGGATTTCGTCTTCTCCAACCACTGATTGAAGAGAGCACTATTCCAGCACTTCAGAAACTCTGAGAGGGCCGTATTTTCCAGACCATCATCTCCCACACAAATTTGAGAGAAGAATTCAAGGAGGATCAGATCAACGCTTACTCAACGCGAAGAACGCACGCTTCGACTTTGAGAATATTCGGCGAGCCTTCGCCATCTCCAGAATTCTTCATAGGGAGTTTGTATTTGTGCTTTGTATTTCGTTTTGTAACTCTTTCATTATAATCGTGGAGTAAATTCGCCTCGTGTTGGAGACTAAGTCTGGGTAGGATTTAGGGATGAATTCACCTCGTGTTGGTGACTAGATCTAGGGAGTAGACCTAGGGGGTGCTCGAGGCCTTTCTGGGGATAGAAAGGCTAGAGCGGCTTGAGGTCGTATCCGGGATGGATAGGTTAAAGCCAACTGGTTCTTGGTGAGAAGAGTCGGTATAGAAAACAAAAAGAATATTTCATATTTCGCCTTCGATTTCTAGCGTCATAAGAAATAATCTTATATATCAAGTTAATAAAGCCATGTCCTTCATTTATATTACTTGATTTACTCTTTTTGTGTGGTTTATCACAAATTTAATCTCTTACCATTTCAAGTATTTTAAAATATTACATAAGTTATTAAAACCCTTATTCACCCACCCACCCCCCACCCACCCTCTAAGGGTGCCGCAAGATCCAACATATCATTCAGATGGTACAGCAAACCGTCATTTTCGATGGCTTACCGGATGTAGATCCAAATTTATATTTACTAATTTTTTTGGAAATTTGTGACACTTTCAAAATAAATGGTGTCACCGATGACGCCATTCGTTTGCGTTTATTTTATTTCTCTTTGTGTACTAAGGCCAAGCAGTGGTTGGGTTCTCTTCCTAGAGTTTCCATCACTACGTGGGCCAAGATGACAGAGAAATTCTTAAAAAAATATTTCCCTCCGGCAAAACCCGCTAAATTACGTACGGACATTCTTTCCTTTACGCAAATAGACTCGTAGTCTCTCTACGACACATGGGAGCGCTTCAAGGAACTTTTGTGGAGATGTACTCATCATGCCCTCCCAGTGTGGCAACAAGTTTAAACTTTCTATAATGGTTTGAATCTCCAAACGAGGCAGATGATTGATGCGGACTCAGGAGGAACCCTTAATAACAAAAACCCTGAGGCCACTAAAGAGCTTTTTGAGGAGATGGCCATGAATGCCTATCAGTGGAATGCGCCAAGGTCATGCCCTAACAAGCTGACCGGACTCTTTGAAGTCGAGGTCACACTGAATTTAGCACTTCAAGTAGAAATGCTCACAAAGAAAGTGACAAAGATGTATGCTTCCTCCGCCACTAATTGGGCTAATAATAATAATTTGAATCAAGAACATGTAGATTATATGGGGAACTCATACTGCCCTCCTTATAACCCGAATAATATTATTCCTTTCAATAATAGCAATAATCTGGGTCTAAAGAACCACCCAAATTTTTCATGGAGCAACCCCAATAATGCTCAACGACTCCACAAGTGAATCCTCCCGGATTCGATTCACCACCGCACAAGCTCTCTTCACTTGAAGAGATCTTCACTAAATATATTGCCTCCAACGAGTCCAACATCCGGAATCTATCTGGATCTATTAAAAGCTTGGAAAATCAGATTGGACAGCTCGCCAAGATGTTCTTCGAACGCCAACAAGGAGCTCTGTCGGGCAATATTGAGCCCAATCCATGGGAGAGTGCCAACGCAATAACCCTCCACAGAGGAAAGGAGGTAAAATCTACAAATTTGGCTGAGCCCGAGGTAAATATTTCAACCCCACCTCTGCATTTTATTTTTTCTAATTTAGCTCCGCGCACTATTCAAGCTCCTTCTATCACTTATCCTTCAAAAATTCAAAACGAGCGCAACGAGGAGCAATATAAAATTTTTATAAATATTTTAAAACAAATACAAATTAATGTTCCATTTTGCGAGGCACTCTCTCAAATGCCTAAATTCGCGAAATACCTAAAAGTTTTGATATCAAATAAAAAGAAACTTGAAGATATTTCACGTGTTTCTCTTAACGCAGAATGTTCAGCAATTGTTTTAAACAAATTGCCGCAAAAGGTTAATGATCTGGGACGGTTTTCCATCCCGTGTTTATTCGGCAAATTATTAATCAAACACGCCTTGGCCGACTTAGGAGCTAGTATTAATTTGATGTCGTTCTCATTATTTAAAAAGCTTGGTTTGGGAACCCCAAGCCCAACTAGTATGAGCATCCAGCTAGTAGATCGGACGATTAAATACCTAATAGGGGTCGTGGAGGATGTGCTAGTGAAGGTTGACAAATTTATCTTCCCGGAAGACTTTGTCATCCTCGATATCGAAGAGGACTCCAAAGTACATCTCATACTCGGTCAACCCTTCCTAGCCACCGCTCAAGCAATAATTGACGTAAGTAACAGAAAACTTCTCCTTCGGGTTGGGGGCGAAGAAGTTACTTTTAGCGTAAATCAATCAATGAAGAACGTGCTCTCTAACGAAGATTCTTGCTTCACTTTGGAGTCAAATTTAGAAGAAGAATTATCATCTTTTGCTGAATTAATTTCTCCTTTTTAAAAATTCGGAGTTAGAAACTTTATTTTGTTTAAAAGAAATGACTCGGCAGCTTAAATTTGAACAAATAAATTTAAATAATTTAAAAATTAAAACATCTTATGAAGAGCCATCGAGCCTAGAACTAAAACAACTCCTGGAACATTTAAAATATATTCCTTTTAGAAAAAAATTCAAAATTGCCCGTAATTATTTCTTCTATGCTAAATGAATCGGAAATTTCTGAGTTAACAAAAGTTTTAAATAACCACCGCCACGCAATTGCGTGGAAAATATCTGAAGGTAATAAATACCTCATTTTGCACACATAAAATAAATTTAGAAAATAATTCTCGCGGCACTATTCAGCCTCAACGACGCCTTAATCCCAATATGAAGGACGTCGTTAAGGCCAAAATTATAAAATTATTAGACGCGAGAGTTATTTACCCAATTTCTGATAGCACTTGGATTAGCCTAGTGCAAGTTGTGCATAAAAAGGGCAGAATAATGGTAGTTACAAACGAAAATAACGAGTTGATTCTAACCCGTACCGTTACGGGTTGGCGGGTATGCATCGATTATAGGAAATTAAATGATGCCACCCGTAAGGATCACTTTTCGTTGCCCTTCATTGAACAAATCTTAGAACGCTTATCTGGTCACTCACACTACTGTTTTCTCGCTGGTCTTTCGGGATACTTCCAAATCCCAATTGCACCCGAAGACCAAGAGAAAACCACTTTCAGCTGTCCTTTCGGCACCTTCGCATATCGAAGAATGCGTCTGGTCTTTGCAACGCGCCGGCTACATTTCAAATATGTATGTTGGCAATTTTTAATAAATTAGTAGAGGTCGTCATAGAAGTTTTCATGGATGATTTTTCAGTCTTTGGTGATTCCTTTACTAACTGCCTAAACAATCTTGATTGTGTTCTTCAACGCTGCGAAGACACGAATTTCGCACTGAACTGGTTGAAGTGACACTTTATGGTCCAAGAGGGATTAGTCCTCGGACATATAGTTTTGAGTAAAGGGATCAAGGTCGATAGGGCCAAGATCGAGGTCATAGAAAAACTCCCCCCTCCTACTAATATTAAATCCATTAGGAGTTTTCTAGGACATGCGGGTTTCTATAGACGGTTTATTAAAGACTTTTCAAAAATTACAAAACCGCTAACACAGTTATTAGAAAAAGAATCTGCATTTATTTTTGATGACGAATGTCTTAAGCCGTTTAATAAAATTAAAAATGAACTTATCAAATCACCAATCTTAATCGCGCCAAATTGGTCTTTACTGTTTGAAATTATGTGTGATGCAAGTGATTTTGATGTAGGGGTTGTTTTAGGCCACCAAGTGAATAAATATTTTCACCCGATTTATTACGCAAGCAAATGCTAACATACGCGCAAGCGAATTATACAACAACGGAAAAAGAATTTTTGACAATAATTTTCGCGTTTGATAAATTCCGATCATATATAATGCTTTCAAAATTTGTTATTTTTACAGATCACTCCGCTCTCCGGTACTTACTAAATAAAGGAGATGCAAAGCCCCGACTGCTAAGGTGGATCCTCTTCCTGCAAGAATTTGATTTGGAGATCCAGGATAAAAGGGGAGCGGAGAATCTTGCGGCCGACCACCTCTCATGGTTGGAAAATTCGGCTGCAGAATCACTAGTGCAGGCTGAAATTGATGATAAAATTCCTGAAGAGCGCCTCCTCGCCATCGAAAAGGTATCGACTTTTTCCACCCCTTGGTATGCGGATCTTGCCAACTATTTAGTGGCCCAGGTCCTACCAAAAGATTTTTCAGGTCAACAAAAGAAGAAATTCTTTTGGAACTTGAAAAAATATTTTTGTGAGGACTCCTTTATATTTCATGTCTACGCGGACCAATTGGTAAGAAGGTGTATTTCAGACGAGGAAGGGGTCCAAATTTTGTGGCACTACCACGAAGGACCAACCGGTGGTCATTATCAAGCAAAATGGACTGCAAGAAAGGTGCTAGAGGCGGGCTTCTACTGGCCCACCTTATTCAAAGATACTCACTTTCCTGAGTAATTGTGATCGGTGCCCAAGGCCAGGTAACATTTCTAACCGAGACGAAATGCCTCAAAATATATTTTTAGAATGCGAAATTTTCGATCTGTGGGGAATAGATTTCATAGGTCCTTTTACCTTCGTCATTTAATAATAAATTTATTCTTGTTGCGGTCGATTACGTGTCAAGGTAGGTGGAAGCACAAGCCCTTCCCACCAACAACGCGAGAGTCGTCTTAAATTTTTAAAAAAAAGTATTTTCACGATTTGGCACACCCCGGACACTAATTTGTGATAGGGGCACAAATTTTTGTAACAACCAACTTGCTAAAATTTTAGCAAAGTATGGAGTTATACACAAGCTTTCTACCGACTATCACCCACATGCAAATGGCCAAGTGGAGGTGGTAAATCGTGAATTAAAAAAAATCCTAGAAAAAACTGTGTCCGTTAACAGGAAGTATTGGTCGTTAAAATTTGACGACACGCTATGGGCATATCGGACAGCGTACAAAACCGCCATTGGATGTACACCGTACCGATTAGTCTATGGAAAAGCATGCCACTTACCGGTGGAATTAAAATATCGCGCATTTTGGGCGCTAAAAATTTTAAATTTAGATTTAAACTTAGCCTCCGAACAACGTAAATTTCAATTAAATGAATAAGACGAATGGTGTGCAAACACCTACGACAATAACAAATTTTATAAGAAGTGTACTAAGTTTTATCATGATAAAAAAATAAATTTCCTAAATCTTTTCCCCGGGAGATCTAGTCCTTCTTTATAATTCTAGACTAAAACCTTTTCCGGGCAAATTAAAATCCCGATGGTCCAGCCCTTTTATTGTTAAAGAGGTTTGGTCATATAGGACTGTGCTAGATCTTTTAAGGTTAACGGCCACCGACTAAAATTGTATCACCTCGGCGACCCAGCGTCTGGACAAATTGAAATGAAAATGCTCAGTTTTCCTAATTTTTAAAGCAATAATTGTCACTTAGTCAAGCTACGCGATGGTAAATAAAACACACTTTGGAGGCACCCCAACATTATCTTCTTTCTTTCTCTTTTGTGTTGTTTGTTTATTTTTGCAGGTTTTTATTCCGGCAACCCATTCTACCAACAAGGGAAGCCCTCTTCTCCCCTCCTCTCATCCTCTTATTTAATTTTTTTTACTATCCTCAATTCAATTCCTGCATTATTTAATTTTTTTGTTGATACTTCATACTTAGTTTTAAACATTGGGGACAATTTTTAATTTAAGTTTGGGGTGCAGTGTAGCTTTCTAGACTTTCTTTGTAGTATAACTTTCTAGACTTTCTTTTCGAAGTATAAAAAGAAATAAAAAAAATTAAATTATTTAAAATCTTATTTCTTGGAAAGGGAGGTTTGGAATGTCACCCCATCACATCTCCTAATACCAGTGAGAGCCCTTCATAGGGAATACCTCGGGAAGTCTAAGCACTTAATAAAAAAAATTTATAATTAATTAATTTAAATACTCCTTACTTGTTGCTTTTATTATTTCCTAGAAATCTAGTTTGAGGTTCGATTATAAGTATTCTTACATTTTTAATTTAGCTAATGTTTTGTTTCATCAGAATTTGTTAGATTTAAATTTCAAGTAATTTAGTTTTAAGAAATATTTTATGTTTTTAATTCGATTAGAAAATTTATTTATCATTACTTCTCCTTTTAAATTTTAAATAGCCTCACTTTGTGGTAAATTGGCTAAACATTTTTAGGTTTTTATTATATTCTCTACTAACGTTTAGATCTTAGGAAATTTCATTCCAATAAAAAGTTGCTCTCAAAATAGTTTAATTGAAAAACTAGAATTATTTCTTTATCCCCCACCCGTTGTTGGCAAATAAAAAATAGTAAATGATCATATGTCATAGGAATAAGAGAATAAAATTCATTATCCCCTAAACATATGCACCCAAAATCAATTAAAAGACTATATGTCATGAATTAAGAGGATAAAATTCATTACTTCTAAACATATAGATTTTGGGTTTTTGATTGAAGAAAATTTTTTAAAAGATTATATGGCATGGAAAATGAGAGGATAAAATTCATCATTTTCCTAAACATATACAAATTCATTTGTAAATAAGGTGAAAGGATAAAATTTATCACCTCTATTTTAGAATCTCTTCACTTTGCCTTTTTGTTTAAAACCCCTCTTTAGCCAACTTTATTGGTTCTAGTCCTAAATAAAATTATTAAGAGAGCAATAGTTTGGTAGGTGATTTCTCCGTAAGTCACTTTTATGTTAGAGTTTCTATAATTCCAATCTATTTTTGTATGATAATTTCTACAATTTTGTTTGCTAAATATTTATTTAGAGAAGTCTGTAGCTAAGCATGTTTCTCTTTTCTAATTAATACCATAACTTATGACTTAATTCTTAATTTCCTAGAATTTATTTTTAACTCACTCTTGGTTTAATAAAATTTTAGTTAGTTAGAAATAATATCGATGTCATATAAATCCTTCTCACTCTTTTGCTCTAGAATAGCAAAAGCTCAAGAATGGGGGTGTTTGATAAGTATTTTTTATAATCATCTTTTAATATATTTTTAATACTACTTTTATTTGAATTCATATAATATATTTGAATTATCTCATGTAATTTGTTTCTTTTCATTTATATGAGCTAACTTAAGCTTATTCTGGGGTTTTCAGTTTTTCTGAGCATTTTGAGCAAAAATTGCAAGTACGCTCCCAAGGTCACGGGCATGACCAAGGGCGTGACAACCTAAGATGTATTCCAGACCTGCTGGTGCCACCCATGGCTCACTCCGTGAAGATTCACCAAGTACACGCCCCAGGTCACGGGCGTGACCAAGGGCGTGACTCATGTCACGGCCACGACCCGCCTCCAGCAGCCAGATCAGCCCGACACGACGATTAAAGTCACATGCCCCAGGTCACGTGCGTGACCAGGGGCGTGACATCCAGTTCACGGGCGTGAAACCTCCCGTGCCTTTGCCCGCCGAAGAATTCCCTCCAGACGTAGTTTTAAAGATTACACACCCTAGGTTACAGGCGTGACCTAGGGCGTAACACGTACGTAACGCCTGCATTGAATCCAGAAGGTGTCTATCCCGCACCAGTTTCGATCACGCCAAGTACACGCCCTTGGTCACGAGCGTGACCGATGACGTGTAACCTCAATTTACAGCCTATTTAAAGCCAGCTCCACCAGAACTGAAGGGACGAAATTTTGGAGCTCAAGTGTTATTTTTCATGTATTGTTTCATGTTCTTAGTAGTTCTTGTACTCCTCTTTCTTTCTTTCTTGCAATTGTAATTCTCAATTCCATAGTTTGTAACTTTCTTTTGCAATCAATAAAATAGTTCTTTTCTCCTCATTATTATATTTTCATTTTCATCATGTACTCTTTTATTTTCATCATTTCCTCCATCTCCATGAGTAGCTAAATTTCTATTAGTACTCGGTCAAGATGATCCAAGGAATAATATAAGTTATGAAGTAAATTAGAGTTTCTTTTTCTCTTCTTGGAAGTGTTTAAGATTTATCGTTGATTAAATTATAATGAGATTATATTTTCGATATATGATTCTCATGCTTGTTTTCGTATTTAATGTAGCCTAACGGTTCATAATACGAATAGATCTTTCAAGGATAAAGAGAGTTGTGTGCAACCCTCGAGAGAGGATGACATAAATCTCCCGGATTGGAGTCAAATCCAATAGAGGGGTTCACCACGATAAAGCGAGTTTTATGGGTTTTGATTCTAGAGCAAAAGTTCGATTGATCAACCTAAATTTAGTTGAATGTATCCTCGACAGAGGTGCATTTAGAATCCGGGAACCTCCACGGTCGGAGCGGTTTTCTTAAAAGAATTAGAACTCTTGTTTTCTTCTATTTTATTTCCAAGGTGATTCAAGATCGAGTGCTAACTTTGTAATCGTTGTTTTAACCACTATTTTAATTCACCAAATTTTTCTTATAAGCAACCCATCTCCAAGTTTTGTTGATAAAATAAT
The DNA here is from genome assembly GCA_033032865.1 of Dactylorhiza incarnata. Classification (NCBI taxonomy): domain Eukaryota; kingdom Viridiplantae; phylum Streptophyta; class Magnoliopsida; order Asparagales; family Orchidaceae; genus Dactylorhiza; species Dactylorhiza incarnata. The sequence continues at coordinate 5,034,049 of JAWHQI010000067.1, forward strand.
AGAAATTTTCTTGAAGTAAAAGTACTCAACTCGCCCGAATTTTTATACGACCTTGGGTTTTATAAGCATATACTACTTCTGACACGGTACAGTTGTCATTGTCATTTGCGGATATAGCTCTGCCCATCAGAGGTCGTCGGAATCTGGGAAGGATTACGTAGGAAATCATCCTGGGAAGACGTCTGGATCTGGGAGATCTAGCGGGGCTCTAAGACCTTCCTGGGAGGAAGGTGAAGAGCGGCTCGAAGTGAGTCAATCGATCCTTAGTTTATGGTCGGTATAGAAAATCAAAGGTTGTTATATTCATCGCCTCCGATCTCCGGCGTCATGGAGATCTAAGTTTTTGTATAAACAATGTTGTGTTATTCAATGATATCTTGATTCTATAGTTTATTTATAAGCTGATGTGTTTTCCTGCTGAATATATTGGTTGCTACAGTGCTTTTCCCGAAACATTATCCTGCAGTAATTGTGTTATTTCCAGAGCTAACGCCGCATGGTAGGGTTACCGCCCAGCGCTAGCAAATGTGCGTGCATTCTTACAGTATTATATTTAAATCTCCAATACTTGTTTACAAACCTTATTCCCCCCCCCCCCCCCCCCCCCCTCTCTTTAAGGTTGGCCACCTGATCCAACAGCAAGGTGGTCATGCCCCAAAATTTGATGATCTGACCGACCAAACCCGAGCGTTCATATTCATTCGTCCAATAACCAAGAGAACACAATTACTTATGTGCCCCCTTTGAAAACCTATAAAAAAGGTCTAAACCTTCATTTGAACAGGACAGAAGAGAAAGAACTCTAAGATTTTCCGACGAGGAGTTGCAGACTTAAACCAACTCTAAGGCACGAAGACCCTACCCAGCGCTCAACCACCCGCTCAGCACGCGCTTCTCGCATTCCCGCTCCTTGTTCAAGTCTGCTCTTGTGTGCGCCCCCGTGCTCCTCTCCATTGCATGTCTTTGCGCTCCGCTCTACTGTGCACTCCACCGCACTTCATTCTGCTCAGCATCGTACACTTAGAAACATTTTGTAAACCAGTGGTGTCCTGTCACCCTCTGAAGAGTTGATCCTTGTACTTAACTGCTATTAGTGGATTTTGTCAGAACTGTGTTTGGCCCCGTGATTTTTCCCTTTTCGGATTTTCCACATAAAATTTTTATTGTCTATTGTTGGCTCTCTACTTTGGCTGTTTGTGCATTTTGCTCACTCTCAAGCTAAGATGGTCCACTTTATACGATTCATGAGAGAGCAGAGCGACCCGCAATAGTTTTATATCGTATATGGGAAAGTGTTCTCAACCCTCTGAATATAGTACTTGCTTTGTGAAAGTACTCCTGACGGACAACAATGACAAGAATAAACACTTGTGCTACCGACGGGGAAGTACCTGAGGGACGTGTCGATCAAGCTACAACTAATGCTCTCATCAGTAATGAGTCGCTTCCTGAAGAAGCCATCGTTGCGTGGAGAAGACTCCATGTATATATCCTGAAGATCAAACCTTTGTTAGAATTTCCATCGTTGCGGGAGATTAATTACAATGTTTGTTTACAAAATATAGGTGGCTTCCAGACATCGGCACGCAGGCCGGCCACACATGAACAAAAGTAAACAAAAGCTTTGGCCTTCAAGGGCCAGCACAGCACAGCAGCAGGGGCTTCAGCCCGCTATCTCCCGCTAGTCTCACCGGGACCTGTATAAGCAAATCCACCAAGTGGTGGGAAAACAAGTAACCGGTCAGCTTTAGCTGACCAAGATTTATAATGACCCCACTCCAAACTCGGGGCGGCGGTGCTCCTTCCCTGCAAGTAAGAGTCAGCAGCATATATATATATATCCGCAACCAACACCAACGAAGGCATACCAAGCCACCCGCTTCGTGCTCTCAAGGCACACTTTGGCATACTCCCTGAGTTACGCCCTCACGCTAAGTCCTATTTCAACTTAGACAAGCAATTTGAGCTAGTCCGTACACACGAAGTTACGTCACTCTTCCATAGCCCGGTGCACCGAGGGGCGACCTCTTCACCACCACTATGGGAGGGTTCGAATCAGCTAGGCATGTGCTCAAATACCGCGATTCAACTATGCACGATACGGGTAAGCTTCACCTAATACCCATCACTTAAAGCTGGGCTTTGCAAATTCCACAGCTTCTCCTGCTACATATCCAGTCCCCAGGACTTTTGTTAGCACGGAAACACACAATCTGTGTGCTGGGCGCTACCGCCGGCGCTAACACTAGCGCCCGGCGCTAGTAACAGAACCCAGTTCTGCCCGGCACTGGTAACAGAAGTCAGTTTTGCCACCTCTGGGAAAACACCTCCAGATAACAACACTATTAGCTCACCGGGAGCTACCGCCGGCACTATCGCTAGCGCACGGCGCTAGTAACAGAACTCAATTATGCTACCAAACTTCGGGTATTGCCTGGGAAACACCTCCAGGATAATTTGCTGTACAAAACAGTACCGAAGACCCGAACCACAGCATATACATGGAGTCTTCTCCACGCGATAAACATCACCAATCCGGCTCGAACTGTCCAGATGGGCTTCACACAGCATGCCTATGCCCGTAATTCCATTCCAGACTCTATATGCAATTTATGGGGGAATCACTTCAACCCACCGGAAGATCCGATCTACTAATTAGTAGAAGTCTTCCAAAACATGGAAATCAAAGGACGCGCATGTCCAAAGACTAGGGAGGAGAATCGTTACCCTAGTTGGTCGTTTTGGCGCCATAGAACTGAGAGGGAAATGGCTGGAATCCGCGGTGGCACACGCACGCAGACGCTTATTCACAAATCCCTCCTAGCACGACGAAAACTCAATTCCAATGGATCTCCTTCCCTGCTCCCAGCTCTCTGCCCTCAGAACTGCAATGGCTCTCAGAGAAAATGAGCTGAAGAGTCGGATTTTGAGGTATATAAGAATTTCCCGCTACCGTCGGCGCTAGTGGCTAACGCTGCCGCTAGCGACAAAGTCGGTACCGCTCTACCGCTTAAGGACTTTGCGAGAAATACTACCGCTAGCGCTAGCGCTACCGCCGGCGCTATCTTTAATTGACAAACTTCTCGCGAAATGCCACCCTCTCAAGAAAGGACACACTTCTCGGAAAGTCACTACCGCTGGCGCTAACACTAGCGCCGGGCGCTAGCTCCTTAGCTTCAGCACACCTCTAAACTCTTTGCACTTAGAACCTGGGGTCTTACAATTCTTCCCCTCTTCAAAGAATTTCGTCCCGAAATTTTAACAGTGCAAATAACAACAAGATACACAAATAAATAATTCGGGGAACAATTCGTACCTTAACAGAACAATTCGGGGAACTCATCACGCATGGTTTGCTCACGCTCCCATGAAAGCTCCTCACGACCGCAATTGTTCCAGCGGACCTTGACCATCTTGATCAGTTTATTCCGCAGTTGTTTGACATCAGTGTCTTCGATGCAAATAGGTGTGACCAGCGTCTTCAGCCCATCATCAATCGGCACCTGACTAGCTACAAGCACTTGGCTAGGCTCTGGTACAGCTTTCCTTAACACCAATATGTGGAACACATCGTGCAAACCACTCAACTCTATCGAAAGAGCGAGTCGATAGGCAGCTTCGCCAACACGTTCCAGTATCTCAAACGGTCCAATGTATCTTGGACTCAGCTTTTTCAAGCGCCGAATCCTGGACACACCCTTGAAAGGTTTGATCTTCAGGAATAATTACAATGTTTGTAATATATCTTTAGCGGGAAATTATATTCTTCCGTTATGCGACTCTGTTAAATGCTAATTTTAGTACCACGCTCTTCTGTTCATCTCATATGGCGTGGGGTCCCGGCCGGACCTACTGTTATATGATATGTAACAGGGAGGGTGTTACAAATTGGTATCAGCTACGGGTCTCGTTCCCTTTCCGTCTGAATTTGTGGTCGAATTCTTTTTTAGGGGTGGTGAGCCCGGGTGTGCGTCGTCTTTAACTCATGTAAATAACCAGTAATTGTCCACCTTAGGAATGAATTACATGTATCCGTGTAGCATTCTGATGGAACTTCTGTGTTCCTTTATTGCTTCATGCTATCTCTTAGTCGCTAAGTATGTTTTGGGTACATATATAGGCGGCTGGGAATGGAGCGAGGCCTTCTCGACCCCCTCGTTCGACTGCAAGTAGTGCACCAACTCTGGTGTCGACTCCTCCTTCGGCTGAAACTGTAAGGATGATCACTGAGGTAGTATTTGCGATGTTCACGGCGCAACCAGGAGGGCATGTCCCTGGATAGCCTCCTATTCCGGGAGCGGCTCCAGTGCAGGCTCCAACAGCCGAACCTGCGGTGGAAAGGCCAGTGCCGTTGAGGGCACGAAGAGCTCCAGATCAACAGCTGCAATACTTTTTGAGTTGCCACCCTCCCACGTTCACGGGGGCAGGAACCCCGACGCAAGCGGAGGATTGGCTGTCAAGGGTGCGCAAAACCTTGAAGGCCACAAATACAGAGGAAGAGCAAAAAGTTACTTTGGCAACCTTCCTATTGGATGGGGAGGCGCAGCTGTGGTGGGACGAGATGGAGTTACATCAGCTAGCGGGACGGCAGCTGACAGATATCTCCTTTGATGAGTTTTCCAAACTGTTCTTGGCGCAGTATCTTCCACCGGCCCAACAGATAGAGATGGAAAATCAGTTCAACCGTCTGACTCAGGGTGATAGAATGATCGACGACTATCTACATGAGTTTACACGGTTGGGGCGCTATGCAGGCGTGACGTTTACGGATGAAGCTCGTAAGACAAATCGGTTTTACGAAGGCTTGCGAGAAGAGTTGTGGTTCCTTCTGTCGGGGCCAATGACGCAGGGGTTTATGACCCTGGTCACTCGGCTCATTCTTTAGAGAAAGATATGAAACAGTCCCAAAGCAGGAAGGAGCTAGCAGTAGTCAAGCCAGAATTCAAAGTAGCGAGCTCGGCAAAGTCGGGACGAGGCAAATGGAAGAAAGGAGCGCGATTGTCTGGGTCAGCTCAATCTTCAGCATCGGGAGTGACTGGGCATCGCCCAATCATCTGTTACAACTGCGGCAAGTCGGGACATATTGCTCGTGACTGTCATAGTGGGAAGAAGATAGTTGCGGCCTATGCGGCAGAGAAAGGGAAGGCGGCAGAGTCAACCGCATCCCACGCTGCTCCAGCATAGCCTAGAGTATACAACCTTGGCCAACAGGAGGCCATCAAACAGAGCGATGTGGTGACAAGTATGCGATAGTATATAGTTTTTATTGCTTTTTATACTTCATACCTTATGCATTGCTTGTTAACCATTAATGTACTAGGCTTTGTCCTGATCTTTAATTATCCGGCGAGAGCACTATTCTACACGGGTGCTTCACATTCCTTTCTATCGGAGGCCTTCATACAGCAACTTGGAGTGCCTTCGTCATTTAGACATGAACGTTTAGATGTGATGCTACCCAATGGGTTTTCGATGCGCGCGGATCGAGGTTGTGTGGTAAAGGTACGAATAGGGAGTCAAGACTTTGATTTGGAAGCACTGATACTCCCGCTTTCGGAGTTCGATGTAATCTTTGGTATAGACTGGCTGTCAGCGCGGCAGGCCTACATTGATTGCACGTCTAAGGAGGTCACACTGGGGCGGAATACCAAACCTGCGACTACGTTTGCTGGTTTACATGGATTGAGCAAGACACTGATGTCTGTTGTCCAAGTGGTCAAGGCGGTTCGGCAAGGTGCAGAGTTATCTGTTGTGCTAGTGGGGGCTGCAAAGCCTCAACCCAGTTTGAGTGATGTTCCTGTGATTTCAGAGTATCCAGATGTGTTTCCGAAAGATCTTCCTGGGGCGCCACCTCAGCGAGAGATTGACTTCACGATAGAGCTGGTGCCAGGGTCCAAACTTGTGTCACGCTCTCCGTACCGAATTGCGCCAAAGGAGATGGCGGAGTTGAAGGTTCAATTACAGGAGTTGCTAGAGCAGGGTTACATACGCCCAAGTACATCCCCTTGGGGTGCTCCGGTCCTTTTTGTGAAGAAGAAGGACGGAAGCCTGCGTCTATGCATTGACTACCGAGAATTGAACAAGCTGACCGAGAAGAACAAGTATCTGATTCCTCGAATCGATGACTTATTTGATCAGCTAGTGGGGTCAACTATGTATTCAAAGTTGGATCTCAAGTCCGGCTATTACCAGTTACGAATTCGGGATTGTGATATCCCTAAGACAGCATTCAGTACTCGCTACAGACACTACGAGTTTACAGTGATGCCGTTTGGATTGATGAATGCACCGTCAGTATTTATGGATCTGATGAATAGGACCTTTCGAGAGTACCTTGATCGGTTTGTCATTGTCTTCATTGACGATATCTTGGTGTACTCTCAGTCTGAAGAAGAGTACGCAATACATTTGCGCGAAGTTTTGGACACCCTGCGATGTAGTCAACTATATGCCAAGTTCTCTAAGTGCGAGTTCTGGCTAACCTCAGTGGCGTTCCTTGGTCATGTTGTTAGTGGCGAGGGTATCGCAGTGGATCCGGCAAAGATTGATGCAATCCAGAAGTGGCCCGGTTTGGCGACAGTAGCGGAAGTCAGGAGTTTCCTTAGACTTGCCGGCTACTATCGGCGCTTCGTGGAGAACTTTTCGCGGATCGCTCTACCTCTCACCACCTTGACGAGGAAGGATTAGAAGTTCGTTTGGTCACTGGAGTGTGCACGGGCTTTTGAGGAACTGAAGAGGCGTCTGACCACAACACCAATTCTGTGTTTGCCATCTGGTGCAGATGGTTATGAAATTTATAGTGATGCGTCAGGGAGCGGCTTAGGCTGCGTACTTCTTCAGCATGGTCAAGTGATAGCTTATGGCTCTCGATAGCTGAAAGTGCATGAGTGGAACTATCCGGTCCACGACTTGGAATTGGCGGCCGTGATCTTCGCTCTAAAGTTGTGGCGGCACTACTTATATGGTGTGAAGGTTGACATCTTTACAGACCATAAGAGCCTTAAATATCCGTTACATCAGAAGGAGCTCAATATGCGACAACGAAGGTGGATGGAGTTCCTGGGGGACTACACTTTTGATATACATTATACTCCAGGAAAGGGGAATGTCGTCGCAGATGCTTTGAGCATGAGGGCTCATTCACAGGCCAACTGGATTCAGATGTATGATCCACGTCTGATCAGGGACTTGGAAGCCTTGGAGATCTCCTGTGTGGAGAGGATTTCTAGTGCGAGTGTGTGCTTGAACTGGACGGAGGTGCAGTATGACCTCGCAGACAGAATACGACAGGCCTTGGAGCTTGATTCAAGCATGCAACGCTATTTAGCAGAGTCTGGGGATGGGACCGCTGCAGAGTTTGTATTAGACGACGGTCTGATATGGAAAGACGGTTGGTTGTGCGTCCCAAATGTTGGTAAGTTGCGGGAGGAATTGATGTACGAAGCGCACTTTACAAAGTACTCAATTCACCCAGGGAGCACAAAGATGTACCAAGACATGAAAAACCTGTTTTGGTGGCCAGGATTGAAGAAAGACATGGCCTTGTAAGTGGCAAAATGCAAAACTTGCGCACTAGTGAAGGCGGAATGTCAGAAACCTGGAGGTTTCCTGAAGTCGTTGCCTATACTGGAATGGAAATTTGATGACATTTCGATGGATTTCGTGCACGGTTTGCCGAGATCACAGAGTGGGAACGATACCATTTGGGTGATCGTGGATCACTTGACGAAGGTAGCCCACTTTATTCCAAACCGGAAGGACGATTCAGTTGAAAAGTTGGCAAAACTTTATGTAGATAGCATTGTCCGATTGCACGGTGTGCCCCGTAGCATCGTCAGTGACCGAGATGGGCGCTTTACTTCCAAGGATTGTATAACAGTCCTGTCCCAAGCCTCACCGGGCTTGCCGCCCTAGGAACTGCCGGCACCGACAGCCCAGGCCCATCCTGGGAGCGGCCTGACCAGTCAACACTGGCCCGTCCTAGGACACTGGCACCATCGGTTCAGCCTGACCACAACTGGTCAACAACAAGCCTGCAGGTCGTACACCCCAACCCCCTCTCTTTCCTGCCACAGGGCACAGCGGGTTGTTGGAGGGGGGCACAAACCCACGCCCTCCCTTTGATGAGAATTAAGCCAGTTAAGCGGCAGCGCGTGGACTTCCCAAGAGGTCACCCATCCAGTGACTACTCCAGCCCGAGCAAGCTTAACTACGGAGTTCTTTCGATTCTCATCACCAACGCAGCTCAGTTGGTGATGAGAATCGAAAGAACTCCGTAGTTAAGCGTGCTCGGGCTGGAGTTGTCACGGGATGGGTGACCTCCTGGGAAGTCCACGCGCTGCCGCTTAACTGGCTCAAATCTCATCAAAGGGAGGGCGTGGGTTCGTGCCCCCCCCCCCCCCCCCCCCCTCCAACAACCCACTGTGCCCTGTGGCAGGCCAGAGAGGGGTTGGGGTGTACGGCCTGCAGGCTTGTTGTTGACCAGTTGTGGTATGGCTGAACCGGTGGTGCCAGTGTCCTAGGACGGGGCCAGTGACCCGGGATGGGCTTGGTCAGGCCGATCCCAGAATGGGCATGGGCCGCCGGTGCCGGTAGTTCCTGGGGCGGCAAGACCCGGTGAGGCTTGGGCCAGGACTGTTACAAAAAGTGCAAATATTATAAACTTGATTATAATAGGTTGGTGGGAATGAGAGGTAGTTGGTGTACCTGATTTGGATGAAGAGGTTGAGGTCACCAAAAAGGAGTTTAGGTGATGAGAGTGCTTGGTGAGCTATGGGTAAGGCTGTGCTCGGGATTGACGAAAGATCGTCTTTCCCCTTAGAGGGTCATAAAGCACTGAGGTTTACTTCAAGCGAAATGATAAGAGGGTATTCTTATGGGTAGATACCAATAATACTAAGTGTCTTGAGAAAGGGAACTTTGGGGTGTTATCCCATTGTAGTGCCTAGTACCGTAGCGAGCCCCTTACAGGGTAACCCTCGGGAAGTCCAAGATTAACCCTAAATTGCAATAACATTTAAAGTAGGCAAGAGTAGCCATAGTAGGGTAAGATTGGATTTATGTATCTCCTCCCAGTGTGGGAGTGACAGGTGTGTGGTATACTGGGTTGGACGAGCTGGAGGCTCGAGGGGAGGATAGCCCTGTTACTTCTTGGATAATTGTGGCAGGTCTTCGGTACTAGGCAGGTCGTCACACCGACCGCGGTACGTGGACTTAGCGGGTGTGTTGGGGTCTGAGGGGCCAGCTTGTCTGCGTGTTGGGACGACAATTCCTCGAAGACACCTTCCACTTAGCTCAAAGCCTGGTGGACTCCAGCAAAGAGTACGCAGAGCTCCGCGGTTGTTTAGCGTCGAGGCGTACGTGCGGTCTAGGCCTGGTAGTGTGCATACCCGCCTAGGAGTGGACGACCCGGTCCGCTACCACCATGTTTTTGTAACAGTCCTGGCCCAAGCCTCACCGGGTCTTGCCGCCCCAGGAACTGCCGGCACCGACGGCCCAGGCCCATCCTGGGAGCGACCTGACCAAGCCCATCCCGGGTCACTGGCCCCGTCCTAGGACACTGGCGCCATCGGTTCAGCCTGACCACAACCGGTCAACAACAAGCCTGCAGGCCGTACACCCCAACCCCTCTCTGGCCTTCCACAGGGCACAACGGGTTGTTGGAGGGGGGCACCAACCCACGCCCTCCCTTTGATGAGAATTGAGCCAGTTAAGCGGCAGCGCGTGGACTTCCCAGGAGGTCACCCATCCCGTGACTACTCCAGCCCGAGCACGCTTAACTATGGAGTTCTTTCGATTCTCATCACCAACTGAGCTGCAGTTGGTGATGAGAATCGAAAGAACTCTGTAGTTAAGCGTGCTCGGCCTGGAGTAGTCACGGGATGGGTGACCTCCTGGGAAGTCCACGCGCTGCCGCTTAACTGGCTCAATTCTCATCAAAGGGAGGGCGTGGGTTGGTGCCCCCCCTCCAACAACCCGCTGTGCCCTGTGGCAGGCCAGAGAGGGGTTGGGGTGTACGGCCTGCAGGCTTGTTGTTGACCGGTTGTGGTCAGGCTGAACCGATGGCGCCAGTGTCCTAGGACGGGGCCAGTGACCCGGGATGGGCTTGGTCAGGCCGCTCCCAGGATGGTCCTGGGCCGTCGGTGCCGGCAGTTCCTGGGGCGGCAAGACCCGGTGAAGCTTGGGCCAGGACTGTTATAAAAGGGAACTACAAAGGTCTATGCGCATAGAGTCGTGTGTGTGAGTTTCATTGCATAAATCATTCATAGCATACGCACTTGCAGATCCTCATCATATAAATTAGTAGGGGCTCTTTTATATGATGAGTTATAATTCCTGGAAATCCTAACTTATAAGTTTGTATGGGCATTCATATAAGTTAGGGTACGAGATTGATTACGTGCACTTTTTATAACAGTCCTGGCCCAAGCCTCACCGGGTCTTGCCGCCCCAGGAACTGCCAGCACCGACGGCCCAGGCCCATCCTGGGAGCGGCCTGACCAGTCAACACTGGCCCCGTCCTAGGACACTGGCACCATCGGTTCAGCCTGACCACAACTGTTCAACAACAAGCCTGCAGACCGTACACCCCAACCCCCTCTCTGGCATGCCACAGGGCACAGCGGGTTGTTGGAGGGGAGGCACGAACCCACGCCCTCCCTTTGATGAGAATTGAGCCAGTTAAGCGGCAGCGCGTGGACTTCCCAGGAGGTCACCCATCCCGTGACTACTCCAGCCCGAGCACGCTTAACTACGGAGTACTTTCGATTCTCATCACCAACTGAGCTGCACTTTTTGTAACAGTCCTGGCCCAAGCCTCACCGGGTCTTGCCGCCCCAGGAACTGCCGGCACCGACGGCCCAGGACCATCCTGGGAGCGGCCTGACCAGTCAACACTGGCCCCATCCTAGGACACTGGCACCATCGGTTCAGCCTGACCACAACTGGTCAACAACAAGCCTGCAGGCCGTACACCCCAACCCCTCTCTGGCCTGCCATAGGGCACAGTGGGTTGTTGGAGGGGGGGCACAAACCCACGCCCTTTTTTATAACAGTCCTGGCCCAAGCCCATCCCCGGGTCACTGACCCCAGGAACTGCCGGCACCGACGGCCCAGGCCCATCCTGGGAGCGGCCTGACCAGTCAACACTGGCCCCGTCCTAGGACACTGGCGCCATCGGTTCAGCCTGACCACAACTTGTCAACAACAAGCCTGCAGGCCGTACACCCCAACCCCTCTCTGGCCTACCATAGGGCACAGCGGGTTGTTGGAGGGGGGGCACGAACCCACGCCCTCCCTTTGATGAGAAATGAGTTAGTTAAGCGGCAGCGCGTGGACTTCCCAGGAGGTCACCCATCCCGTGACTACTCCAGCCCGAGCACGCTTAACTACGGAGTTCTTTCACTTCTCATCACCAACTGAGCTGTTTGTAAGACCCCAAATGTTAATGTGCACAAAATACACAAAATGAAAAAGGGTTGAAGTCAGGGAGCTAGCGCCAGGCGCTAGTGCTAGCGTCGGCGGTAGCATCCCTTAGCGGTACCAACTTAGGGCTAGCGCCAGGCGCTAGCCACTAGCGCCAGGCGCTAGCCACTAGCGCCGGCGGTAACGCTAAATGTTAAATACCCTCAAACCCGACCTCTCAGCCATTTTTCTCTGCATTTCTCTCAAGTGCTGAGGGGTGAGAGCTGGGAGAAAGGAGGGAGAGCCTTTGGAGTTGAGCTTTCACCGTGCCAGGAGGGAGATTTTTGAAGAAGCGTCTACGTGCGTGTGCCACCGTGGATTCCAGCCACCTCCCTCTCAGTTCTATGGCACCAAGACGGCCTACAAGGGTAACAAATCTCCTCCCTAATCCTTGGACATGTACGTCCTTTGATTTGCATGCGTTTTGGAATACTTCTACTAATTAGTAGATCGTCTATTCCGGTGGGTTGAAGTGATTTCCCCACAAATTGTATATAGAGTCCGAAACGGTATTACGGACATAGGCATGCTGTGTGAAGCCCATCCGGACAGGTCGAGTCGGATTGGTGATGATTAGTGAGTGTAAGTGCCGGAAACAATTCCGTGTACGTGCTGTGATTCGGGTCATGTGACTTTTGTTGTACAGAAAATAGGACCTGGAGGTGTTTCTCAGGCTGTACCAGAAATTTGGTGGCAGAACTGAGTTCTGTCACTAGCACCGGGCGCTAGCGTTAGCGCCGGCGGTAGCTCCAGTTGAGCTACCAGTGTTGACGTCTGGAGGTGGTTTCCCAGAGGTGGCAGTACAGATTTCTGTTACCAGTGTCGGGCAGAACTAAGTTCTGTTGCTAGCGCCGGGCGCTAGTTGTAAGACCCCCCCTCCCCAATCCTGAACCGGGTTCAGGGAGGGGGGATCTTACTGCCCAAAGAAGACCACCCAGCGCTTTCCAGGTGGCGACGTCCCACCCGCTTAAGCACTGAGCGGTCTCTTTGTCAGGCACAAGAATCACAACTTCACATCAGAACGCATAGCGGAAGCAATCAACAAAATAGGAAACCCAAAACACACTGCTTATATTTACAACTTAACGGGGCCGAAGCCTATCGTTTACAAAATATTGTCCGTAGACTACATATGCTAAGACAAAAGGGAGTCCTGGGCTCGTCCCTATATACTCGTACTCACATCTCTGAAGATAGAAGGGGAGGCTGGGGTAATCGAACGGATCATCTCCAAGGCTTCCCGGTCAACCTGTGAGGTGGGGGCTTCACGCTGTCCCGTCTCCTGTGATTGGTTATAAGAAATAACCGTTAGTCACAGAGCTAAGCAGAAAACACATCCCCCTCCCCGGATCCGTATCCAGGGGGCGGCTAAAGACAGAATTGAAATAGCCGAAGCAAGGAAAGGGTTAGCAGCAGGTAATCATATACATACACATATATATATATAAAGCGGGGCTCCTGCCCGAATAACCACAATCGCGCGGCATAATAAATCTACAATACTATCGCGCGTATACACACACCCCAGGTTCTCAAGACCTGTACCCACACAAAGACCCTGTGTCGACACAGTTTTTAGACCGCTTTAGTTCAAGCAGGGGAGCTAATCCCGCGGGCCTCACCGATGTGGCCGTCGGTGACAGTGGCCAGTCCTGCCACTTCTGAATGTAGTCGTACCGTATCATTCAGGCCCTCCCGTACAACTTGGTGTACTGAATGGATGTGAGCGACATCCGGCGAACCGATTTTTAGGCCGACCAGCGGAGGCGATACTGCAGGCTCAGAGGGTAATAACCCACTGTGCCCATCTCCCTGTCGCCATGAGTCGTCAACTCACCCGCACCGGTACGAACGGTCTGCGAGCGTGACCGACCCGCCACTTCCAAACAATCTTCACCCGCTTATTTTTAAACGAACCTTTAGGCCACGTGGCAATTCATACTCGACCGGTCGCATGACCTTGGACCGGGAGGCTTAGTGGTATGAGTGCTCCTTGCTTGGGGCTAACTTGGGAGGAGAGACTCGACTCCGAGTTTTCCCCAACTAAGGCCCCGCCGAAGGGAGGATAAGCACCGCATTTGTTGCCACGGCAGCTCTTCACTAGTAAATAAATTAGGCTGAAGCATGGGCCATAATATTTAAACAGAAATGTAGGCCGAAAGCAAAGGCCATGTAATAAACAGAAAGGTAGGCCGAAAGCAAAGGCCATGTAATAAACAGAAAGGTAGGCCGAAAGCAAAGGCCATGTAATAAGGAGAAAGGTAGGCCGAAAGCAAAGGCCATGTAATAAACAGAAAGGTAGGCCGAAAGCAAAGGCCATGTAATAAGGAGAAAGGTAGGCCGAAAGCAAAGGCCATGTAATAAACAGAAAGGTAGGCCGAAAGCAAAGGCCATGTAATAAGGACCAGTACGAGACTGGATTTAAACGAAAGTACAGAAAATAAGTACGGGGGACCAGTGCGAGACTGGATTTAATTGAGAGTACAGAAAATAAGTACGGGGGACCAGTGCGAGACTGGATTTAATTGAGAGTACAGAAAATAAGTACGGGGGACCAGTGCGAGACTGGATTTAATTGAGAGTACAGAAAATAAGTACGGGGGACCAGTGCGAGACTGGATTTAAACGAAAGTAATTGCATAAGAAGAAATGGTTAGTAGTCCAATCACTCCATAAGAGGAGGCTTCGATCGGCGACTCCGTTCTTTTATTATTGTCGCGGCGGGGTTACGTTTTGGTGCTGCGTCGCGATGTCGTTCCGATTTTTGCGTTGCTTCTTCGAGCTTAGTCGATCTTTTTAGTTTAATACGCATAATTTTGGATAAATATTTAAGATATGCGTCGAGGAGACGCCGATTCGTTTTAATGAATTTCGCTCTTTTCCGGGCGTCTATTTTTGTTTGAAAAGGCTTTTGAGGGGTTAAATCACAAGTCCACACCCCCTATCTTTGGTAGTATTTGTAAATTTCCTATATTTAGTGCCCCTAATTTTTGGGGATTTTTAGAAACACATTTGGGCATTTTAATACCTAAAATAGACTTTATATTGGGTTTTAAAAATAGTAAAACCCCTCCTAAAAATCCCAAAAAATTACAGGGGGTGCCCCTAAGGGTGAGGCACACTTTTCATTTAGAAAACTTTTTCTGAAACGGCCCCATTTTTCCTCAGAAAAATGGAGAAGCCTATAGGGTGTTTGGGGTGCGAATAGAGGCAGGGAGGAACCTGGGGGGCGCCGCACCGGGCGCCGTTCTTTGTCCCCACAGCGGATCCACAGCGGATCCGCTGTGGGGGGGGCACTCAAACCCACGCGGGGGCGGGAGTTAAGGTTACAGGAGCCGTTGATCTCCCGGGGGAGATCGAACGGCTCCCGTCAGCCCTGATGGGAGACGGCCACTGCCGCCGCCGGCAGCGGCCGGTTGTGGCCGGCGCCGCCCCCGGTCGGTGCGCCGGGGGCGGGCGACCACTCCGGTGGTGGTCCGGCGGCCTGGCGCCGCCGGCCACCGCCGGGGTTCGTGCTGTAAGGGCACGGGGGCGGTGGCGACCCGCACGCCTCCTGCATGCTTGCCGCCACCGCCTCCACCGGAGGGGATGGGGTGGGGGGGTGCCCCCGGCCGGTGCGCCGGGGGCCGGCGACTCCTCCGGGGGTGGTCCGGCGACCTGTCACCGCCGGCCACCGCCGGGGGAGGGATTAAAAGGGGCGGGCGGCGGCAGCGTGGCCTGCATGGGCCATGCAGGCCGCGGTGCCGCCGCTCCTGCCGAGTGCTGCCCTCCCGGCCGCCACTGGACGGGGCGCCGGGGAGGGGGCAACCCTCCGGCGGTGGCCCGGCGGCCTGGAGCCGCCGGCCGCCGCCGGGGGTTTTGGCTATTCCTATACAGGAAAGCAGGGGAGGCGGGGATTCTACCCTAGAGGTAGGAAGGAGGAGGAGGAGGTCTCTACCTGGGGTGGAGGGGGTGCTCGGGAGGAGGAAGGGTGGTGGTGGCCGGCCATGGAGGAGGAAGAGGAGGGTGGTGGCGGCTTGGCTCCGGCTAGCTCCGGCGAGGGGGGTGGCCGGCTGGGTTGGGGTGCTGGCAGAGGGGAGCTGAGGGAGAGAGAGAGAGAGAGAGAGAGAGAGGGGTGGTGTGTGGGGGAGGAATGGAGGGGCTGCCCCTCCTTTTATAGGAAGGAGGAGGCTCTCCTCCCCCCCCCTTCCTCTTCCTCCACGTGGGGATAAGGGAGGGGGAGATATTTCTCCCCCTCCCCTCCCTCCTCTCTCTCCTGCCCAAATAGGGGGGCTGCCCATGAATAGGCAGCCCTTCCTTTTTGGGGGAGGGGCTTCTCTCCCCCCCCCTCCCCCTTTTTTTTTTCTTTTCGTCTTTTCCTAAGTAATTTCAGACGGGGGGGGGGGGGGGGGGTTTGACCAAGTCAACTTAGGGCGGGGTCCTCCTCGGCTCCCGGGACATGATAAGAGTCGCCGGGGCCGATGCCGGGTTCGTGTGCTTTATATTTCGTGCGTTGCACTGAGGCGATTTGCATAGGACTAAAATGGCATACCCTCCATACGACCTCGTATCGAGACGCAACGAGTTCCGTTGTGCTCGTATTGTCCATACGAGTCCAACGGAACTGACGGAAGATAATTCGGGGTTCGTACGGCCACTATTCATAATAATGAGGTAGTGGTGCGCTACGATACCCGAAATGGTCGTTTTCTCCAAACGACCTCGGGTCGAAGTGCAACGAATTCCGTTGCGCTCGTATTGTCCATACGAGTCCAACGGAACTGACGGAAGTTAATTCGGGGTTCGTACGGCCACTATTCATAATAATGGGGTAGTGGTGCGCTACGATACCCGAAATGGTCGTTTTCTCCAAACGACCTCGGATCGAAGTGCAACGAATTCCGTTGCGCTCGTATTGTCCATACGAGTCCAACGGAACTGACGGAAGTTAATTCGGGGTTCGTACGGCCACTATTCATAATAATGGGGTAGTGGTGCGCTACGATACCCGAAATGGTCGTTTTCTCCAAACGACCTCGGATCGAAGTGCAACGAATTCCGTTGCGCTCGTATTGTCCATACGAGTCCAACGGAACTGACGGAAGTTAATTCGGGGTTCGTACGGCCACTATTCATAATAATGAGGTAGTGGTGCGCTACGATACCCGAAATGGTCGTTTTTTCCAAACGACCTCGGGTCGAAGTGCAACGAATTCCGTTGCGCTCGTATTGTCCATACGAGTCCAACGGAACTGACGGAAGTTAATTCGGGGTTCGTACGGCCACTATTCATAACAATGAGGTAGTGGCGCGCGACGATACCCGAAATGGTCGTTTTCTACTGCTCGGGCCTACTTTTATTGGGCTCACTAGGGTCTAGTGGCCCAATAAAAGTCGGGATGTTACAATCCAATAAAAATAAAGAGATTTTCGTCCCCGAAAATTGGCTAAAGTAGGGGTTTAAATGATGTACCTGGGGGAAGAGCGTCGGGTATTTCTCTCGTACGAGCGTTTCTGGTTCCCAAGTGAACTCTTCGCGTCCACCGTTCGACCATAAGATCTTGACCATTGTGACTGTCTTGTTCCGCAGTTCTTTGATCTTGGAGTCCACTATCTTCACAGGTTCGAGTCGGACAGATCGGTCGGATTGTACGGATGTTGGGGGTGTGGGGAGGTGCTGCTCTGGTTGGCGCAGAACACGTCTTAGCGAGGAGACATGAAATACGTCGTGAAGGCTCCCCAGCTCGGCTGGCAAAGCTAACCTGTAAGCCACCGGGCCAATTCTTTCGACGACTGGATACGGGCCTAGATAGCGGGGGTCCAGCTTTTTCTGCCTCTTGATTTGTGATATCCCATGCATTGGCTTAATCTTTAAGAAAACCATATCTCCCACTTGGAATTCCACTTGCCGATGACGTGCGTCGTAATACTTGGCCTGTCGGCTCTGCGCCTCCAGCATGCGTTCCCGGATTAGTCTTATTGCGGCGGTGGTATCGTCGATGTAGGTGATTCCCAAGGCTTCGGGGTCCTCATCCTGTGCCCAAGATAGCGGGGTCCGACAGCGTCTTCCGTAGAGGGCTTCGTACGGTGCCATCTTGATGCTTGCCTGGAAGCTGTTGTTATATGAGAACTCTACCAAAGGTAGTAACTGCTCCCATGGCTCGTTGTGCTCCACTATGCATAATCGGAGAAGGTCTTCCATCGTCCGATTCGTCCTTTCCGTCTGCCCATCGGTCTGGGGGTGGAAGGCGGTGCTAAAAGCTAATCTGGTTCCCAGATAAGCTTGCACTCTTCTCCATTCCTTCGATGTAAAGCGCCCATCGCGGTCCGAGACGATTGATTTGGGTATTCCATGAAATCGGACTACCTGCTCGATAAATAGTCGGGCTAGAATGTCGACACCATCGCCTTGCCGGTTCGGGATGAATCGGGCTACCTTGGTGAGGCGGTCCACTACTACCCATATGGAGTCGTTACCTGCACGGGATCGGGGTAAGCCATGGACAAAATCCATGGAAATATCCTCGAACTTCCATTCTGGAATTGGCAGGGGTTGTAGTAGACCTCCTGGGCTACGACATTCGGCCTTGACCATTTGGCAGGTTTGGCAGTGCGCTACATAATCGGTGACATCCTTTTTCATGCCTGGCCAGTATAGGGTCCTGCGCAGGTCCGTATACATTTTTACTACTCCCGGGTGTATCGAGTACCTTGTCTGGTGAGCTTCACGGAGTATCTCCTCACGGATCCCTTCTGCAGCGGGAATGAATATGCGGTGTCTGTATTGCAGGATGCCATCGTACAGGTTGTAGTCTTCTTGTACACCGTGTTGCAAGGCCTGAATGATCGGTGCTGCTTCAACGTCGGTCTTCTGGGCTTCTCGTATTCTATTCCTGATGTCACACTGTATCTCCATCCAATAGAGGTGGGCTTGGTATTCCATCGGATTTCTGCGGGTGATGAGGATAATATCCATTTCTGCCAATGATTTGACTAACTCCTCTGGCACCATTTCTAACCAACTCCCGGTCCTCGGAGGCTGCCGACTCAAGGCGTCTGCAACTTTATTAGCCTTGCCAGGGTGGTACTGGAGGGCGAAGTCATAATCACAGAGAAATTCTAACCACCGGCGTTGCCGGAGGTTTAGCTCTTTCTGGGTGAAGACGTATTTGAGGCTTTTATGATCGGAGAAGATCTCGCATCGTACCCCGTAGAGGTAATGTCTCCAGATTTTTAAGGCGAAAACTACCGCTCCCAGCTCCAAATCGTGCGTGGCGTAGTTTAGTTCATGCGGCTTGAGCTGCCGTGAGGCGTAGGCAATCACCTTGCCATGTTGCATAAGCACGGCCCCCAATCCTTTCAGAGAGGCATCAGCATAGATTTGGAAACCCTCGGTACCGGAGGGGAGGGTTAGGATTGGGGCCGATATTAGTCGGTTCTTTAGTTCGATGAATGCCGCCTCGCATTCAGGAGACCATTGGAATGTCACATCCTTCTTGGTGAGGGTGGTAAGTGGTAATGCGATCTTGGAGAAGCCTTCGACAAACTTACGGTAGTAGCCGGCGAGGCCAAGGAAACTTCGGATGTCTGCCGCTGTCTTAAGTGGCGGCCAATCTCGTACTGCTTGCACCTTGGCTTGATCTACTGCTACTCCGTTCTTGTTGACGGTGTGTCCCAGAAAGCCGACTTCTTCCATCCAGAATTCGCATTTGCTAAACTTGGCGAAGAGTGAGTGTTCTCTTAGCTTAAGTAGAACCATTTGGAGGTGCCTGGAGTGATCGGTTTTGTTCTTTGAGTAGATGAGAATATCATCTATGAAGACTATTACGAAATGATCCAGGAAGGGTTTGAATACCGTATTCATCAAAGCCATGAAGGCGGACGGGGCATTGGTTAACCCAAATGGCATTACCATGAACTCGTATAGTCCGTAGCGAGAGCTAAAGGCGGTCTTGGGAATGTCCTCTTCTCGTACTCTAAGTTGATAGTAGCCGGACCTTAAGTCCATTTTGGAAAAGACGGACGCGCCTTGTAGTTGATCGAACAGTTCATCTATCCGGGGTAGGGGATAGGTATTTCGGATGGTGAGTTTATTCAAGCCTCTGTAGTCGATGCAGAGGCGCAGCGATCCGTCCTTCTTTTTAACGAACAATACTGGGGCTCCCCAGGGAGAGGTACTAGGACGTATGAATCCTGCGTCGACTAACTCTTGTAGCTGAATCTTGAGCTCAGCCAGTTCCCTCGGGGCCATCCGGTACGGTGCTCGGGACATTGGTCGGGCTCCTTGAGTAAGTTCGATTTGGAAGTCTACTTCCCGTTGCGGGGGCAACCCGGGGAGTGACTCTGGGAAGATATCTGGGAAGTCCCTGATCACCGGTACTTTAGCGAGTACTTGCGTCGTGTTCTCCATCTCAAAGTAGATTAGGTACATCTCGTCCTTCCGTCGAACTGCCTTGACGGTTTGTGCAGATGTTAAGATAATGCGGGTGACGGAGGGTATACCTGCTAGCGTGATAAATTGCCCATTCGGATTCTGGAGGCGGATTTCTCGAGTCGAACAATTGATTTGGGCGCTGTGCTCGGCCAACCAATCCATTCCCAGAATGATGTCGAACCCGGTTATTGCTAAGATGGTGGCGTTGACTTCGAACTCTATGCCTCCTAGCATCGCCTGGAAGGAACACTTTTCGGTGGAAGTCATATCTGATCCATCCGGGAGTCGTATTCGGATTGACATCCCGGATGATCGTACCGTGTTCTCCTTGTCTGCGATGAAGTTTTGTGCAACGAAAGAGTGTGTGGCGCCGGTATCGAACAGTGTTTTAGCGGGACGACCTTCTACCAAAAGTAAACCTGATAACATATATGTATATATATCATAATCATAAGCTTTTCACAGATATACAAGAGTAGGGATGACATATACAAAAAGTCCCAATATATAAGCTAAAACATCTCCTAGGATATCGTACTATCGAAAGTAGATACCTATCACTACGTCAGGAGCAGGACCGTGCTGGAGATCCAACGCGTATGCCTCGAGCGGTGCTGCTCTGCCCTGCCTAGCCGGCTCCCTCCTGCCTGCGGGACGTCCTCTGCGTCCACCTCGTCCTCTCTCCGCCGCTCTCTGTACTGCTCCTAAACCGGGTCTCCCGGTAGCCTGTGGGCAGAAGGCTCGTATATGCCCAGGCTGCTGGCATAGGTAGCAGTTCCCTGCGAAGGGAACATCTCGTCGTGCGGCCGGGATGACCTGTGGTGCTGGGGCTGGGGGTGCTGGTCGGGGCTGGGGTGCTGGTCGGGGCTGGGGTGCCTGCCTATATGGCTGGTGACGCTGCCGCTGTCTCCCGTCTCGGCCCTGCCTGCGAGGACCTGCTCTTCTCTCTCGGTCCTGAGTCCGGGGAATACCTACGTGTCCCCTCCGCTGCTGGGCTACCATCCGCTGATCCATCTCTAGAGCGGTGGCATGTGAGGTGATCGTGTGGAAGGATGCCTGGGATATCATGATCAGGGCCTGACGGAGGTCGTCTCGTAATCCCCGATAAAATCTGGCCGCCCTGTCCCTATCTGTACCTGCTAAGGTCCCGGCGAAGCGGGCCAGGTGGATAAACTCTCTCTGGTAGTCTGGAACCGTCCTATCTCCCTGTCTGATCTGTAGGAACCGCTCCTGGAGTGCCATCCGGTCTGCATCTGAAATGAAATGCTCTAAGAAAGCATCCGAGAATTCCCCCCAGAGAATGGTGCTAAGGGGTCGTCCTCTAAAAGTGGAGCGGCTAGCTGCCCTCCACCAGTCCCGGGCATAGCCCTCCAACATGGTCACTAC
The DNA here is from genome assembly GCA_033032865.1 of Dactylorhiza incarnata. Lineage (NCBI taxonomy): Eukaryota > Viridiplantae > Streptophyta > Magnoliopsida > Asparagales > Orchidaceae > Dactylorhiza > Dactylorhiza incarnata. Next base: position 5,055,311 of record JAWHQI010000067.1, read on the forward strand.
TAGGGATACTGCGGCTACTGCTGGGCACATCATCCCTACAAGAAGCTCCTCTACCCTCTCCACCCACTCCTCGGCCTGGATGGCCGACTCTGTACCCCGAAAGGTGGGGGGCCTTAGCCCTCGGAAAGTCGTCAATAGATCAGTGGGTACGGTGGCCTGCTGGGGTGGCCGTAAAGTGGCTGTCTGGAAGGCGGCCAACAGGGCTACCAGGGTCTGCCCGAGCTCTGTCTCTCCGAATGGAACTGTGGCCGGAGCGGTCTGAGCTGGTGGTGGAGTGGTAGGGTGGTACTGGTCTTGAGAGGAAGACCTTCCATTACTTGACTCCGGTATCTGGAGAAGTAACAAACGGGTGTCAGAACTTGCAAAACTAAGGGCATTTTGCAGGACTGAAAGGAAAGAAAGCGGAAAGCGTGTGGGTGTACTATCGTGCAGTCTCGAGTCCTTAACCTTAACCTAGAGGGTCCACCAGGCTTCCGCTGCATGGTTCGTCCCGAACCAAGAAACGGAACCGGGGAAAAGGAGGATCGAAAGACTGCCCCATGTGGTCGGATCGTGGTAGCTCTGATCCATTTGTAAGACCCCCCCTCCCCAATCCTGAACCGGGTTCAGGGAGGGGGGATCTTACTGCCCAAAGAAGACCACCCAGCGCTTTCCAGGTGGCGACGTCCCACCCGCTTAAGCACTGAGCGGTCTCTTTGTCAGGCACAAGAATCACAACTTCACATCAGAACGCATAGCGGAAGCAATCAACAAAATAGGAAACCCAAAACACACTGCTTATATTTACAACTTAACGGGGCCGAAGCCTATCGTTTACAAAATATTGTCCGTAGACTACATATGCTAAGACAAAAGGGAGTCCTGGGCTCGTCCCTATATACTCGTACTCACATCTCTGAAGATAGAAGGGGAGGCTGGGGTAATCGAACGGATCATCTCCAAGGCTTCCCGGTCAACCTGTGAGGTGGGGGCTTCACGCTGTCCCGTCTCCTGTGATTGGTTATAAGAAATAACCGTTAGTCACAGAGCTAAGCAGAAAACACATCCCCCTCCCCGGATCCGTATCCAGGGGGCGGCTAAAGACAGAATTGAAATAGCCGAAGCAAGGAAAGGGTTAGCAGCAGGTAATCATATACATACACATATATATATATAAAGCGGGGCTCCTGCCCGAATAACCACAATCGCGCGGCATAATAAATCTACAATACTATCGCGCGTATACACACACCCCAGGTTCTCAAGACCTGTACCCACACAAAGACCCTGTGTCGACACAGTTTTTAGACCGCTTTAGTTCAAGCAGGGGAGCTAATCCCGCGGGCCTCACCGATGTGGCCGTCGGTGACAGTGGCCAGTCCTGCCACTTCTGAATGTAGTCGTACCGTATCATTCAGGCCCTCCCGTACAACTTGGTGTACTGAATGGATGTGAGCGACATCCGGCGAACCGATTTTTAGGCCGACCAGCGGAGGCGATACTGCAGGCTCAGAGGGTAATAACCCACTGTGCCCATCTCCCTGTCGCCATGAGTCGTCAACTCACCCGCACCGGTACGAACGGTCTGCGAGCGTGACCGACCCGCCACTTCCAAACAATCTTCACCCGCTTATTTTTAAACGAACCTTTAGGCCACGTGGCAATTCATACTCGACCGGTCGCATGACCTTGGACCGGGAGGCTTAGTGGTATGAGTGCTCCTTGCTTGGGGCTAACTTGGGAGGAGAGACTCGACTCCGAGTTTTCCCCAACTAAGGCCCCGCCGAAGGGAGGATAAGCACCGCATTTGTTGCCACGGCAGCTCTTCACTAGTAAATAAATTAGGCTGAAGCATGGGCCATAATATTTAAACAGAAATGTAGGCCGAAAGCAAAGGCCATGTAATAAACAGAAAGGTAGGCCGAAAGCAAAGGCCATGTAATAAACAGAAAGGTAGGCCGAAAGCAAAGGCCATGTAATAAGGAGAAAGGTAGGCCGAAAGCAAAGGCCATGTAATAAACAGAAAGGTAGGCCGAAAGCAAAGGCCATGTAATAAGGAGAAAGGTAGGCCGAAAGCAAAGGCCATGTAATAAACAGAAAGGTAGGCCGAAAGCAAAGGCCATGTAATAAGGACCAGTACGAGACTGGATTTAAACGAAAGTACAGAAAATAAGTACGGGGGACCAGTGCGAGACTGGATTTAATTGAGAGTACAGAAAATAAGTACGGGGGACCAGTGCGAGACTGGATTTAATTGAGAGTACAGAAAATAAGTACGGGGGACCAGTGCGAGACTGGATTTAATTGAGAGTACAGAAAATAAGTACGGGGGACCAGTGCGAGACTGGATTTAAACGAAAGTAATTGCATAAGAAGAAATGGTTAGTAGTCCAATCACTCCATAAGAGGAGGCTTCGATCGGCGACTCCGTTCTTTTATTATTGTCGCGGCGGGGTTACGTTTTGGTGCTGCGTCGCGATGTCGTTCCGATTTTTGCGTTGCTTCTTCGAGCTTAGTCGATCTTTTTAGTTTAATACGCATAATTTTGGATAAATATTTAAGATATGCGTCGAGGAGACGCCGATTCGTTTTAATGAATTTCGCTCTTTTCCGGGCGTCTATTTTTGTTTGAAAAGGCTTTTGAGGGGTTAAATCACAAGTCCACACCCCCTATCTTTGGTAGTATTTGTAAATTTCCTATATTTAGTGCCCCTAATTTTTGGGGATTTTTAGAAACACATTTGGGCATTTTAATACCTAAAATAGACTTTATATTGGGTTTTAAAAATAGTAAAACCCCTCCTAAAAATCCCAAAAAATTACAGGGGGTGCCCCTAAGGGTGAGGCACACTTTTCATTTAGAAAACTTTTTCTGAAACGGCCCCATTTTTCCTCAGAAAAATGGAGAAGCCTATAGGGTGTTTGGGGTGCGAATAGAGGCAGGGAGGAACCTGGGGGGCGCCGCACCGGGCGCCGTTCTTTGTCCCCACAGCGGATCCACAGCGGATCCGCTGTGGGGGGGGCACTCAAACCCACGCGGGGGCGGGAGTTAAGGTTACAGGAGCCGTTGATCTCCCGGGGGAGATCGAACGGCTCCCGTCAGCCCTGATGGGAGACGGCCACTGCCGCCGCCGGCAGCGGCCGGTTGTGGCCGGCGCCGCCCCCGGTCGGTGCGCCGGGGGCGGGCGACCACTCCGGTGGTGGTCCGGCGGCCTGGCGCCGCCGGCCACCGCCGGGGTTCGTGCTGTAAGGGCACGGGGGCGGTGGCGACCCGCACGCCTCCTGCATGCTTGCCGCCACCGCCTCCACCGGAGGGGATGGGGTGGGGGGGTGCCCCCGGCCGGTGCGCCGGGGGCCGGCGACTCCTCCGGGGGTGGTCCGGCGACCTGTCACCGCCGGCCACCGCCGGGGGAGGGATTAAAAGGGGCGGGCGGCGGCAGCGTGGCCTGCATGGGCCATGCAGGCCGCGGTGCCGCCGCTCCTGCCGAGTGCTGCCCTCCCGGCCGCCACTGGACGGGGCGCCGGGGAGGGGGCAACCCTCCGGCGGTGGCCCGGCGGCCTGGAGCCGCCGGCCGCCGCCGGGGGTTTTGGCTATTCCTATACAGGAAAGCAGGGGAGGCGGGGATTCTACCCTAGAGGTAGGAAGGAGGAGGAGGAGGTCTCTACCTGGGGTGGAGGGGGTGCTCGGGAGGAGGAAGGGTGGTGGTGGCCGGCCATGGAGGAGGAAGAGGAGGGTGGTGGCGGCTTGGCTCCGGCTAGCTCCGGCGAGGGGGGTGGCCGGCTGGGTTGGGGTGCTGGCAGAGGGGAGCTGAGGGAGAGAGAGAGAGAGAGAGAGAGAGAGGGGTGGTGTGTGGGGGAGGAATGGAGGGGCTGCCCCTCCTTTTATAGGAAGGAGGAGGCTCTCCTCCCCCCCCTTCCTCTTCCTCCACGTGGGGATAAGGGAGGGGGAGATATTTCTCCCCCTCCCCTCCCTCCTCTCTCTCCTGCCCAAATAGGGGGGCTGCCCATGAATAGGCAGCCCTTCCTTTTTGGGGGAGGGGCTTCTCTCCCCCCCCCCTCCCCCTTTTTTTTTTCTTTTCGTCTTTTCCTAAGTAATTTCAGACGGGGGGGGGGGGGGGGGGGGGGGTTTGACCAAGTCAACTTAGGGCGGGGTCCTCCTCGGCTCCCGGGACATGATAAGAGTCGCCGGGGCCGATGCCGGGTTCGTGTGCTTTATATTTCGTGCGTTGCACTGAGGCGATTTGCATAGGACTAAAATGGCATACCCTCCATACGACCTCGTATCGAGACGCAACGAGTTCCGTTGTGCTCGTATTGTCCATACGAGTCCAACGGAACTGACGGAAGATAATTCGGGGTTCGTACGGCCACTATTCATAATAATGAGGTAGTGGTGCGCTACGATACCCGAAATGGTCGTTTTCTCCAAACGACCTCGGGTCGAAGTGCAACGAATTCCGTTGCGCTCGTATTGTCCATACGAGTCCAACGGAACTGACGGAAGTTAATTCGGGGTTCGTACGGCCACTATTCATAATAATGGGGTAGTGGTGCGCTACGATACCCGAAATGGTCGTTTTCTCCAAACGACCTCGGATCGAAGTGCAACGAATTCCGTTGCGCTCGTATTGTCCATACGAGTCCAACGGAACTGACGGAAGTTAATTCGGGGTTCGTACGGCCACTATTCATAATAATGGGGTAGTGGTGCGCTACGATACCCGAAATGGTCGTTTTCTCCAAACGACCTCGGATCGAAGTGCAACGAATTCCGTTGCGCTCGTATTGTCCATACGAGTCCAACGGAACTGACGGAAGTTAATTCGGGGTTCGTACGGCCACTATTCATAATAATGAGGTAGTGGTGCGCTACGATACCCGAAATGGTCGTTTTCTCCAAACGACCTCGGGTCGAAGTGCAACGAATTCCGTTGCGCTCGTATTGTCCATACGAGTCCAACGGAACTGACGGAAGTTAATTCGGGGTTCGTACGGCCACTATTCATAACAATGAGGTAGTGGCGCGCGACGATACCCGAAATGGTCGTTTTCTACTGCTCGGGCCTACTTTTATTGGGCTCACTAGGGTCTAGTGGCCCAATAAAAGTCGGGATGTTACACTAGTGCTAGCGCCGGCGGTAGCTCCCAGCACGCTTTATATGTGATTCAGTGTTACCCAATGTCCTGGGGACTGGATATATAGCAGTTAAAGCTGTGGAATTTGCAAAGCCCAGTTTTAAGTGTCGGGCACAAGGTGACGCTTACCCGTATCGTGCAGAGTTGAATCGCGATAATTGAGCACGGGCCTAGATGATCTGAACCCGCCCATAGTAGTGGTGAAGAGGTCGCCCCTCGGTGCACCGGACTATGGAAGAGTGCCGGAACTTCGTGTGTACGGCCTAGCTCAATTTGCTTGTCTAAGTTGAAATAGGACTTAGCGTAAGGGCGTAACTCAGGGAGTATGCCAAAGTGTGCCTTGAGAGCACGAAGCAGGTGGCTTGGTTTGCCTCTGTTGGTGTTGTTTGCGGATATATATATGCTGCTGACTCTTACTTGCAGGGAAGGATCACCGCCGTCCCGAGTGTGGGGCGGGGTCGTTATAAATCTTGGTCAGCTAAAGCTGACCGGTTGCTTGTTTTCCCACCAATTGGTGGTTTTGCTTATACAGGTCCCGGTGAGACTAGCGGCAGATAGTGGGCTGAAGCCCTTGTTGTTGTGCTATGCTGGCACTTGAAGGCCGTAGCTTTTGTTTACTCTTTTGTTCATGAATGGCCGGCCTGCGCGCCGATGTCTGGAAGCCACCTTTTTGATGTAAACAAACTTATGTAATAACTATTTATGTATTTCATTCTGAGTAGTGATGTGGACATGTATATAACTGGTTTCAAGTAAATGATAAATATGCTTCCGTTGTGACTCTGATGCTGAGATAGTTTGTAACTGTTGAACACTAATTTTAGTAACGCGCTCTTCTGTTCATTTCATATGGCGTGGGGTTCCGGCCGGACCCGCTGTTATATGCTATATTGATAGCATTGTACGATTGCACGGTGTGCCCCGTAGCTTCGTCAGTGACCAAGATGGGCTCTTCACTTCGACAGCTCAGTTGGTGATGAGAAGTGAAAGAACTCCGTAGTTAAGCGTGCTCAGGCTGGAGTAGTCACGGGATGGGTGACCTCCTGGGAAGTCCACGCGCTGCTGCTTAACTGGCTCATTTCTCATCAAAGGGAGGGCGTGGGTTCGTGCCCCCCCCCCCCCCCCCCCTCCAACAACCCGTTGTGCCCTGTGGCAGGCCAGAGAGGGGTTGGGGTGTACGGCCTGCAGGCTTGTTATTGACCAGTTGTGGTCAGGCTGAACCGATGGCGCCAGTGTCCTAGGACGGGGCCAGTGTTGAATGGTCAGGCCGCTCCCAGGATGGGCCTGGGTTGTCGGTGCCGGCAGTTCCTGGGGGTCAGTGACCCGGGGATGGGCTTGGGCCAGGACTGTTATAAAAAGTGCACTTTTATAACAGTCCTGGCTCAAGCCTCACCGGGTCTTGCCGCCCTAGGAACTGCCGGCACCGACGGCCCAGGACCATTCTGGGAGCGGCCTGACCAGTCAACACTGGCCCCGTCCTAGGAAACTGGCACTATCGGTTCAGCCTGACCACAGCTGGTCAACAACAAGCCTGCAGGTCGTACACCCCAACCCCTCTCTGGCCTGCCACAGGGCACAGTGGGTTGTTGGAGGGGGGCACGAACTCACGCCCTCCCTTTGATGAGAATTGAGCCAGTTAAGCGGCAGCGCGTGGACTTCCCAGGAGGTCACCCATCCCGTGACTACTCCAGCCCGAGCACTCTTAACTACGGAGTTCTTTCAATTCTCATCACCAACTGAGCTGTAGAATTTCATGATTTTTAGATGAATATTTATTGTCATATTGTGAATAATAAATTGTAATCGTAACAAAGCAGCGAGTCTATGCTAGAGGCTTCAGCGAGATCGGAATTGAAATGGATCCTTGTTTATATATATATTTTGTTGATGAATTCTCATCAAAGGGAGGGCGTGGGTTGGTGCCCCCCCCCCCCCCCCCCCCCCCCCCCCCCTCCAACAACCCGCTGTGCCCTGTGGCAGGCCAGAGAGGGGTTGGGGTGTACGGCATGTAGGCTTGTTGTTGACCGGTTGTGGTCAGGCTGAACCGATGGCGCCAGTGTCCTAGGACGGGGCCAGTGACCCGGGATGGGCTTGGTCAGGCCGCTCCCAGGATGGGCATGGGCCGTCGGTGCCGGCAGTTCCTGGGGCGGCAAGACCCGGTGAGGCTTGGGCCCGGACTGTTACAGATTGGAGGCTAATCCACCAGTTGTTAGGTACAAAGCTGAAGTTTAGCACGGCCTTCCACCCTCAGACGGATGGACAGACTGAACGTACGAACAGAACTCTGGAGGATATGCTCTGAATGTGCGTCCTAGATTTCGGTAAAAAGTGGGAAGATCATCTCTACATGATCGAATTCGCTTATAATAACAGCTATCAGGTAAAGATGGCACCCTTCGAGGCCCTCTATGGTAGAGCTTGCTGCACTCCCTTATCGTGGGCGGAGACAGGTGAAACGAAGGTGTTTAAGCGAAAGGAAGTCGAAGAGGCAAATGCGGCGATTCAAACAATCCGGGATAGATTGTTGATTGCACAAGATAGGCAGGCAAAGTACTACAATGCCAAGCACAGAAACGTCGAGTTCGCCGTGGGCGACTGGGTTTATCTGAGAGTCGTGTAAACAAACATTGTAAAAATTTCCCTCTACCGCCGGCGCTAGTGGCTAGCGCTGGCGCTAGCGACAAAGTCGGTACCGCTCTACCGCTTAAGGACTTTGCGAGAAATACTAACGCTAGCGCTAGCGCTACCGCTGGCGCTATCTTTAATTGACAAACTTCTCGCGAAATGCCACCCTCTCGAGAAAGGACACACTTCTCGGAAAGTCACTACCGTCGGCGCTAACACTAGCGTCGGGCGCTAGCTCCTTAGCTTCAGCACACCTCTAAACTCTTTGCACTTAGAACCTGGGGTCTTACAACAACATCCATGGAAGGGGCGTGTGCGCCTATTGGAGGAGCGTCACGTTGAGGTGCTCAATCTGATGGGGAATTTAAGGGCCTCTCACTCCCTCAACCCGGCCATGGCACCGGGCCATCAACTGCCGATGATTTCAAATCACACCTCACCCAAAGGCGCAAAACTGCAAAACACTCGCTTACCAATAGTAGGTCCCCCTCATACCATCTAAAGCCCGTACGGGCGCAGTCCATAGGATACACAACTCATGACGAGAATCGTACACTCCCTGACGCGGCAAGCTCAGCACATCATACGTAACCAAACAGTACCCCTCATGCTGCCCCGCGCGACTCTTTGGATCAACTCAGAGCAGCAATCAGAGACGAACAACATGTTATGAGGCCATTCAAGGGAGATAGTCCGGAAGAGTGTGTCACTCGTTGTACTGGCGACACTCCCCCTTATCAAGAAAAGGCATTAATCCATCCATACCCATCTGATTTCCCACACAATCCGCACCAATGAAAAAAGCCAAAATACCAACAAAACCAACTCTAAACAGTTGCTCGTGGTGTGATTCCACAAACACCAAGTTCTGCTACTACAACAACTACAAATAGCCTCTCTTATCCTCGATACTTCTGCAAGGCATGTAGAAGATATTGGACCAAGGGAGGAATACTGAGAAACGTGTCGATCAGCGGTGGCTGCCGAAAGAACAAGAGATACTCCTCCTCTCCAAACTCATCTTCTAATTCCTCCTTCACTAGAAAATCACTTTCAAACCGGCCCCAAGAGACCCTTCTCATCAAAAACATCAATACAAAACCTCCATCAGAATCCATGGGCGGCACCACAATCCCCAACTTCCGTCTTCCCAACGACCTCACCCTTGCGTTCAACCCTTTCCTTATTGATCAGAACCCTAACCCTAATCCGATTTTACTTGACATCTTGATGGGTGGCGTGTTGTGAAGCCCACACAGCAAAGTCATGGCAGGGGAGGTGGGTTTCAGAGCTTGTGTTATGGGTTCGATAGTTGAGATAATGATCAACGTGGCATGCTTCCTTTTCATGGTGGCAGCAGAACACCACCACTAATCGCAGTTGCTGCATCGGGAATGGCGATCGTCAGAGATGATGATGATAATTACGTAGATGAACATTATAGTTTAAATTATTTTAAAATGAATAGAAAATTTTGATGACATTAGATTAAAAAATCAAAAGTAATATTGACATTATGAAGGAAATTTTTCACTATATACAAAATGTGTGTGTGTGTGCGTGTGTGTGTGCGTGTGCGTGTGCGTGTGCGTGTGCGTGTGCGTGTGCGTGTGCGTGTGCGTGTGCGTGTGTGTTTATGTGCGTTAAAAGTCATATCAGTTCCTGACGTTTCAAGCCCACATGAATGAGGCCTAATGTAATTTACAAATCCTTCCCAAAATGAAAGCAAGACATCAATGAGTGCAGTGACTTGAAATTATTCAAAAAGTATAGTGTCTGAATTAACAAATTTTGTAATTAAATATTGAAATACATGTAGTTGTTTATTCATAGGTTGATCTTCCTTAAATGTAAATTTTTGGATGGAAGAAATAATGAAACGATCTACTCCAGCGATATCGTTTCTGTAATACAGTAAAATCCTAGGTGGTATGGTAGAGAAAAACACGCTATAATGGATCTACTAAAGCACTCAAAATCTAAATTTACAATGAAAATCAATTTTCTCGAAAGTAGAATTTGATTTTTTTTCGGTATAGGTATTGGTTGAGCAGAAGTGGAGATAACGACAACGGTTTTCTCTTTAGTAATTCTAGTGCCTGGTAGAAGGCGGTGCCGACTCAGTAGTGTGTGTAGGAATATGACTATCTTTAATTGTCGTGATTAAGCCTAGGATAGTTAAGCAATATTCACCTTGTAGTTGTCATGTTTTAAAATCATTAGGGCCCTTGGATTTTTCAGGTTTGATTGAACTTGATTCAAAGAATACGACCATGATTTATGTCATTAAAAATGTAGAAATATACAATATTTAGTATTAATATTAGATTGTTGGATATGGAAAAAAATTCTACAAATATTAATAGCAATAGTTAATTTTTAAAATATTTTGTATAAGCAGTTGTGCAAAATAAAATTAAAGCACATAATGGGAAAAGACATGCAAAATTTTGTGCTAGCCTAAGATTAATATTGTCTCCCTCCTATGCAGGCTAAGCACAAAAAATTAATTATATGGTTAATGTCCCCGGGAACTTCCGAAACTTCAAATCGTAGAAGTCTTTGAAGCGTTTTAAGAGACTTGGATATATGTAAATCCAAAATTATGAGAAGAACCGTGGATCGTCTAGAGAGCAAGAAGGATAGCAGACCGTAAATCGCAGAAAGGAAAAGAAGGCCTGGGCCTGAGTCTGGTTGGCACATGCGGGCATGTGGTGTATTTCATACCCCAATTTTTCTCGTCTTCGGAAGACAGACAGGAATTCTTATATAGACCAAAGAAAATCTCAGTTGGTGATGTGGGATTAATGGGGTTTTCCCCTTTCCCAAACTTAATATTTATTTAAATAATATTCTAACAAAATCTACTTTTGATATGAAACATGCTTGAACAAAGGCGGCTTACCTGGAAGTTAGTTAATTCTTAATCTCATTGAAAACAAATCATTTTCCTGATCAAAAATACTATAGAGTCTGAGCTTATTTGGAGGGCTTTTTAGAAAAGAGAATGAGTAGTGGCAAAGTGATGGTAGGAAAATGTGATTTTGGAAAATGTCTATTACAAAAGGAGATCTGTGTGGGTGAACTACTTTGGAAGAGATTTTCAAAAATGAGAAACACTTTATAAACTGTTTGGCAAATCCCCGTTGCGGTGACTTTTTTTATTAAAAATACAAACTCGGGCAGAAAAATGCGCGCCCGGGGGAAAATGTGCGCTCAAGAGTGAATTTTTTGCCCTGAAGTGCATTTTTCGTCTGGGCGCGCATATTTTGCTCGGGCGCGTATACTACGTCCGAGCGCGCATATTTCGCCCGGGAGCGCATTTTTCTCCGGGCTGCGTATTTTTCGACCCGGGCGTGCATTTTTCGCTCGTGCTCTCATTTTTTGCTAGTGCGCGCATTTTTGACAGTGCGCGCATTTTTTGTGGGGGAGTACATTTTTTGCCCGAACGCCCATTTTTTCGCTCGGGCACTCATTTTTCGCCCGGACGAGTATTTTTCGCCCGGACACGCATTTTTTCGCCCGAGCGCGCATTTTTTCCCCCGGGTGGAAAATGCGCGACCGAGCGAAAAATTCGCTTGCGGGCCAAAAATGCGCCCATGGGCTAAGAAATACTCGCCCGGGCAGAAAAATGTACGCACTGGGGAAAAATTTGCGCTTGGGCAGAAAATTCGCTAACCTTGTATCGGGATGAGGAAGTACTTTTCGAAAAGGTTGAAAAGTAGGGGACAAATGACTTTTCAAACGAAGGAGAAAAAGGAGTTTTCCGCGGTAGCTTTTCCCACCGGTAGACAATTCAAACAGTTTGTTAAGTGCGGTGGCATTTTTCAGAAAACAGAAAGGAGCTAAAAAGCTCTCCCAAATAGGCCCTTAGGGTCTGTTTGGCTCATAGACTTAAATGCAGTTGTTACAAACAATCATTCGTCAAACTCATATTGACGACGGTGGTGTTTTTGTTCAAACTCATCGGAAAAAAAATCGCGCCAAACAAATGACGGTTGGTAACCATGCACCATGTTCACGACCGCCACAACCATGCCGAACGGACCCTTAGCCAAGAGGACAAATTTCCTAAAGAGCCCTATTATTAATCTATAGTATAAAAATAGCCCAGCTTTCGTAATCGTTCTCAATATAGCCTCTTTTTTCTGAATTGTCAGGCATTGGCAGTTTTGTGGGCCCGACTGTACAATTTACCTAAGTTAAATAATAAATCCGGTAAAGTTTTAACATAAAAATCAGTCCAGCATTTATTTGGTGGTTACCATTTAATAAATTATTATTCTATAGTATAAAAAGAGCATCACACTTCAACTCTTCACATGGGATGTCGCCGTTTCAGTTTTAAAATCAGTCCACACTGCTTGTAATACTTTTCACATGGGGCGCTGAAAACAAAATAATTTAATAATCATTTTAAATATAATCTCACACTGCTTGTAGAACTTTTCTATTTGTGTGAGAGTCTATAAAAAAATCATATGCTCATAAAATAAATCACACAAAATACAATTGCATTTCTTTATCAAAGGATTTGCTCCCTCTACAACCCGTATGCAGGTTAGTTATTTAATATTTTAAATTTATAGGTTTTTTTTCTTAATAGATATGAGTTAAGTTTTTTTGTTTTATTTCTATAATTATTTAGATGTTTAATTTATTTTATTGTTGCTAATAGTATTTTTTTTAATTCAGTTATTTTGAGGTGGCATAACCATGTCGGATGCTGTTGAATTTGAATTTGATGACTGCGGAGTGTATCAGCAACAAGAATTAAATAATGATCTAAATGAAATGGACGATAACAGCAGTGATGACTCTTCTGATAATGATGATGAAAATATTTTTCAAACTCAAAGTAGAGTTAAAGAAATCTTTTAACGATCAATTTCAGTTGATCGTAGTTTGCGACATTTGCGTGAAAATTTTAAAAAAGCTGTTAGAGGTTTTGGTTTGAATGGAATTGATGTGTTGTGTGATAAAATGTATTGGACGCCCTCAAACTCGTCGACATCATAATACAATGGATGAACACATTGATCGTAGTAATAGAAAATGTGGTATTTGTAAACAATTGAGACACAATCGGGCAACATGCCCCACAAATCCAGAAAATCGAAGGTAAGAATGTATTTGATTTTGAAATAATGTTTCTTTTAATTTTTTGCAATAATGTATCTTTTAATTTTTTGCAGGTTCTATGAAGAAATGCACTAGATACAGCAAAGAAAGTCTCGTCGTTATCTAATGTTATGAGAATGTTGTTTCCCTTAATTTATGGCCTTATTATTTGTTTTAAATATTGTTATGTATGATTTTAGATCATTTTGTTTATGGCCTTACGAGGTTTTAAATTATTTTGTTTTCAGCGCCAACTATGGACTCATTATTTAAGGTTTTTATAATAAATGCTGGACTGATTTTAAGATTGAAACGACGGCACCCCATGTGAAGAGTTGAAGTGTGATGCTCTTTTTATACTATAGAATAATAATTTATTAAATGATAACAGCCAAATAAATGCTGGACTGATTTTTATGTTAAAGCTTTACCAGATTTATTATTTAACTTAAGTAAATTGTACAGCTGGGCCCACAAAACTGCCAATGCCTGACAATTCAGAAAAAAGAGGCTACATTGAGAACGATTATGAAAGCTGGGCTATTTTTATACTATAGATTAATAATAGGGCTCTTTAGGAAATTTGTCCTAGCCAAGATATGGGCCTGCACCAACCCATGGTCAAAATTCCTTAATTATGCCTAGAAAATCATGGACAAAACTCTAATTATTATTCACATCTAACACGCTAATTCTTCTCATCAGCAAGTAAGCAATTGTGTTATATTTCTTATCGCGTCAACATTCATACGACTAAAAATTACTCAAAAAGAAGATTGACTCAATTTGGACAGACAATCATATGGACGGATCAAATGTCAACTCAATCGAAGCCCAGAGCCTTCTACACCCATGAAAGCTTCGTTGAGGATTCCTCGGGGTTCTCCTTCGGCGCTTGAAGACCTCCTTCAAGTCTTCGAAGATCTCTTTCAAGTCCTCGGAGATCTTCTTCAAGTCCTCGAAGATCACCTTCCAGTATTCGAAGATCTCCTTCAAGTCCTCGAATATCTCCTTCAAGCATTCAAAGATCTCCCTCGAGCCTTTCGAGATCTTCTTCGCTTTCGAAGACATTCTTCCTAAGTGACTTGGAGATCCTCCGGGCACCAAAAGGCAACTAGAGCATCTCACTTTCATTCCCGCAAAAAAGTACTTAGTTTCCCAAGAGGTGATCTGTCACCCTCGGAGATTCTCTCTATTACTACTGTAACGAGCGGCGGCATGTCTCCCTCGAGTTCTCAGCTTTCACTTGTAACAAACCGACATATAGTGGAATTTGACTGGGACAGCTCCGGCTGCGTGGTTTTTTAGCCATTTCTGATTTTCCACGATAAAAACTTCTTCTCGTCGTCTATTAGTTATCTCCTTGATTGTTTGCGCGTTCGGCTCGCTCTCAAGCTAAGATGGTTCGATTCGTTCGGTCTACCAGAGCGTCGAGCGACCCGTAACAATGTATAATCATACAGGGAATATATATTTATGAATTATACAATAATCATGTAATAATAAATTTATAATGACCTAATGAACATAGTAAAGACTCAGTCGTCGAAGCTAGGGAACAAGAAAGAGGCGTCAAAATCTAGGGCACAAGAAAGACGTGTCAAAAGCTAGGGCACATGAAGGAGGAGTCGGCGGCAGTAAACATCATAAAGGGCATCAAATGAGAGAGAGACGTGAAAGTCATCGAAGCTAGAGTTAGACGGATGCATGAAATGAAATAAGAAATAAAATATTACCACTCGATCACTTTAAAGAACTGGAAAAAGAAATCGTTTTAATACTCGCATCAGTATATCGGCCGGGAGATCGATATTGCCTGATATACCAGGTAAAAAAAATATGTTGCGATATTCCAAAATTGGATGTCTTGACATTTTCTCTCCAAAATCTTCATGTCAGCACACGACATGCCAGTCATGTCGAACATGTCGGTCGACATCTACAATCCGTTGAAAAGAGCAGCGATGGTTGACTTTCATGTTCTTGATGAGGGGACCTTGTCTCTTTCACCTCCATGGGAGAAACCCTTCAAAGGAAATGAAGGCCTCTATATTATCTATGTTCATTCTTTGCTCAGTTATGTATCACCAGCTATCCCAAGCACTCCCTAGCTCTTCTACAGGAGGCAGATTCAGAGACCGGTACTCCATGACTTCCCAAAATTTTAATTTGAAGTTCAACTTTATTTTACCATACTTCTGTAAACATTCTTTACCTGAAAGAAATTAATTTGAAGCTTTTGAATCATTTATTTGTTATAAAATTTGGAATAATCGTTGTTGCGGTGAATTTATAATATCGTAAATTTCAAATGAATGTAGCGACGAGTGAAGCTCCTAGGATCGTCCTAAACAAACACTATCGATCTTCGATCGGAGTTTATGCAAAATTTATTTTCTAATTAAACAATTAAATTAAAGGACACACAATTAAATAGTACTTGAATTTAACTGAAGTGCGGATAATAAACTGTACCATTCTTCGCGTCTTGTTCGTGTTTCATGATGACGGGTATTCACAACAATTGTGACGTGTTGTTTCTTATGAATTCCGCCGCGTTGGAAGAACCAGCTATCATATAAATGCATATGAATGCCTTTTTTGAACACTATGCGGATCTGACCCAAAAATAAATGATTATTATGGAAGATAGTAGTTCGACTCTTTCAAGGTAGCAATAGATCAACAAAACATCTGTTATGTAGAGAAGCTGAGGTCGGGGATCAAGATCCGAGATAAAATCTGCGAGATCGTCGAATCGTGATCTGGTATGGATCCGAAGAGAATAGTCTCATCTGCTGCTTAGATCTGAGATGGCAAAGGTTGAAGTAGCCAAATCCTTGAGATCTACTACAGATATGATCCTCTCCTTGAAGTCGGTTGCTCCTGTTTCTCGATGAAGTGGTGAGGCGCCCTTCTCACCAAAAACAGAGAAAGTAAAACCTAGGAAAAGATGAAAGGTTCTTCTCGTCAAGACTGGAATGAGAAGAACAATGAGGAAGAAGAGTTATTCTGTTTCCAAAAAAAAATAGAGAACAAGACTCACGGGTTTTCAGCCCTTGTTAACGCTGAAAAGAAAAGCCTTAATGGCATAATTCCCTCTTAGGCTCTTAATAGATAGAGTCCACTTTGGGGGTTACAAAAATAAGAAACAATTAAATTCTCCTAATCAATGCCCCCAAAAAAAATAAAACAAATTATGAAAATCCATCAATTAATTGGATTTCACGATTATGCCAAAAACCGTGTCAGGGGTGAGACCGTGGTCGTGATATAAATTACGAGATGGTCGGGCCCACCTATCACAAGCTTCGACCGTTCGCGTGACTGAATTAACGTACACTCGTAGGAGTCCGAATAGACTATAATTTTGCGTATGACTCTATCAGGATGTCTCGATGAATATAGTCCACTCAACGGAAAAATTCCAACATTCTCCCACTTGGACTTTTATTCATCGTAATTTATGACGTTCCGTATAAAATCTTCTCTAAATTTAAGGGTGTCAATTAGTGAACGCGACATTAAGAGTCTGCTCTCACGTCAATCCGGTCCAACCAAAACCTTCATTCTGAACCATGGCGGCAACCACATCATTGAGCGACACAGGATCTTCCATGGTCACAGCAGGTTACAGATTCAATCGACGCGAACAAAGCGCGGTTATACAAAATATAGCACAACATAATAAAAATGTGCACATGAATGTTATTTTACTTGGTGGTCAACCAAACTTCTCAAATGAATGCACTATACCATGTTGGCATGAGTTCTTAATTGTTCAGAAGAACATGTATATCCAATCTTAAGATTTTAAATGCATATGTCATAAGACATACAACATACCCTAATTCAAAATGTTGTGTTATGGGCCTTATGCTCCGACTGACACAAGTCATGAGATTCTTAAATGCAGTATGACGTGTCACATAAATTTTTCACGACTATCGAAACTTAATGATATTCCTAAATATTAAGAATTAAATAAAGTGTTATATAAATGACAGATAAATGAAATTGAGCTTCATGCAGCCTCCCACTAATCTTGTACATCAAATGACTCCTTAAGTCTCATATTGAAGACATGTTTTTGAATACATGGGGGCAAAATCCTTTAGTAAGTGGATCGACTAACATGCCATCTATCCCTAAATGCTCTGCTGAAATGTCACCTTTCTTAACCAATTCCTTAATGGTCAAAAATTTATTTTTCATATGCTTGGACTCTGTGATACTTTTATTGTTCATCGAGAATATAACTGCAGAAATATTATCAAAATATAATCGAATGGGTCCAGTTATAGAATTGACGACCTTCAACTCTATAATGAAATTCTTAAGCCACATTGCATGAGTAGAAGCTCTGAAAAGAGCAACAAACTCCGCATGCATTGTGGATGAAGTGACGAGTGTCAGTTTGACACTCTTCCACGAAATGGCCCCACCAACAAACTTAAAAATATATCCTGAGGTAGACTTTCTAACATTCTCACACACAATAAAATCAGAATATGTATGCCCCCATTAATTCAAGGTTTTGAACTTTATGGTAGACCAATTAAACATTCTTAGTTCCCTTCAAATACTTTACGACTTTCTTGGGTGGCACTGGGTTCGACTAATATCTATCTAAAAGTCCTACTGTGAAGGCAATGTTCGGTCTGATATAGACTTGGGCATATGATAAGTAGTATTTTTATAACTTTTTAATAGAAAATCTTGTAAATATTTAATATGAATTCTCTATTTTATATCAAATTTAGGTTATAAGTAGTTCTTTTTGTAATTTTGATTCTAACTTAGCTTAATTTCGATATTTGCAGATTTTTGGAACAAATCGGGAAAAATGGCATGTCACGCCCTCGGTCACGCCCGTGACCAAGGGCGTGTAAGCTGAAGATCAGTCCAGAATCGATGCCGCACTGTTTGAACCAGTCCACACCAAGTCACGCCCCAGGTCACGCCCGTGACCCAAAGTCACGCCCGTGACCGGGGGCGTGTAATCTTAGAATCGTCCACGTGGAGCCGCCGTCGAGACGAGGAGATGCTGTCGAGAAGTCAACCTAAGTCACGCCCGTGACCCACATGTCACGCCCGTGACTTTCCAGTGTGATCCCTGCTCTATCGCCGCGCCGAATTCCAGCCCACGCCGCATTTAATGCACACGTCCAAAGTCACGCCCGTGACCATGTTACACGGGCGTGTAATGTCCAACTTTTCTGCCGCCGACACGCCAAGCCCACGCCGCTGCCAGATCCAATGTTACAGTGATTACACACCCTTGGACACGCCCGTGACCGAGGGCGTGTAACTTGAAAATTTTGCCTATAAATTCAGAGGCTCTCCTTGAGTCCAGGGTTCAGAAATTTGGAGATGGGGAGGTGCTGTTAGAGCTGAGAGTGAGTTTTTCAAGTTAATGTTCATGTTTCTTAAGGCTTTCATGTTCTCCTCCTTCCCTTTTTCATGCAATGTTGTAGTGTAACTTTCGTGTACTAGTTTTCTTAAGCTTGCAACTTTCATTTTCCTTAGCCTTGCACTCTTAATTTAAGGCTTGTAATAGTTCTTTGATTTTCAATAAAATTAGTTTTCTCTTTCATGTTCTTTTTCTCCTTAAGTAATTTCTTCCTTTTCATGCAAGGTTAAATTTTTCTCTCCTTAGTAATGTTCTCTTTTTTATGCAATGTCAAATTCTCTTTCTTTTCATGCAATGTTCAAGCTTTTCATTTAGTTTGAATTTAGTTTTAATTTTAGTTAAGCGAAAACAAACCACCTCAAATTTTCGTCGATAAAATAATAGTGATTTTCCTCGAAGTAGAAGTAATCAACGCGCCCCGTGGAATACGACCTTGATATTCCTAAATATCCTATACTATAGACGATAAGGTACACTTGCCTTTATCGGATATAGTTTTGGAGAAAATCTTAACCCTTCACTAAATTTCAAAACCTACCAAATTAAATATCAAGTTTTTGGCGCCGTTGCCGGGGACTTTGCGTAGATATTTTGAAAAGAGGATAGCTATTAATTTTATCATGCTTCTTTCTATTTTAGTTTGTTTTTTCTAACTTTCAAAAAGAAAAAAAAAATTTAGTTTTTCTTCTTCCTTTCTTCTCTTTTTAGTGTATGACCCGAGGTAGCACTTCGATTCTTCCTTTTGATCCGGAGATCGAGCGAACCCTTTTGAGGCACCGCCGTTCTCGTGATCAGGGAAATCAAGTAGAATCCGAAGAGTCGATCGGGGACACTAACGCAGCAAATATGGATCATAATCTTAATCCTCCTAATCTTAACGAGCCAAATCCTAATGAGGACGCGCAACGGACCATGTCCTATTATGCGCGGCCGAATTTGGAAGGCACACAATCGAGTATTGTTCGCCCCACGGTGGCGAACAATAATTTTGAGATCAAGTCCAGCATCATACAAATGGTGCAACAATCGGTGACCTTTGATGGTCAACCGGACGAGGATCCAAATTCACATATCTCTTACTTTTTTGAAATTTGCGACACTTTTAAGATCAATGGCGTCACCGATGACGCCATTCGATTACGTCTTTTTCCTTTTTCTTTGCGGTCTAAGGCCAAGCAGTGGCTGGGCTCCCTACCTAGGGGATCCATCACTACATGGGCCGAAATGGCGGAAAAATTTCTTAATAAATATTTCCCGCCTTCAAAGACCGCTAAATTGCGCACGGATATTGCATCGTTCATGCAAATCGACTCGGAGACTCTCTATGACACATGGGAGCGCTTCAAGGAGCTTTTGCGTCGATGCCCTCACCATGCACTTGCCACTTGGCAACAAGTGCAAGTTTTTTATAATGGCTTAAATCTCCAAACGAGGCAAATGATTGATGCGGCCGCCGGGGGGACATTAAATAATAAAACCCCGATCGCCGCTCAAGAGCTTTTCGAAGAGATGGCCACAAATGCGTATCAATAGAACATGCCCCGAGCGCGGCCTAATAAGCCGGCCGGAATTTTTTAAATAGACGCAAACGCAAATTTGGCTTTACAAGTTGAGCGCTTAACAAAGCAAGTGGCGGAGATGTCTGCTTCCTCCGCCACTCCTCCTTGGGCCAATAACGTTTTAATTGAAGAACATGTTGACTACATGGGAAATCCACCTCGGCCTTCCTATAACCCGAACACCGCTCCGTATAATAACACCTACAATGCGGGTTATAGGAATCATCCGAATTTCTCATGGAGCAACCAAGGAAATGCTCAGCGTCCTATGAATTTAAATCAACCTCCCCCTAATCAACTTCTTAACTTAACTCCGCCTCAAAATTTGATTTCTCAAAATTATAATCCACCCGGTTTTCCACCGCAACAGCAAAAACTCTCTCTGATTGAAGAGGTTTTTGCAATATGTTGCTACAAATGAAACGAACATCCGGAACCTTACCGGATCAATCAAAAATTTAGAGAATCAAGTGGGCCAACTCGCAAAGATGATTTCTGAGCGTCAACAAGGAGCACTACCGGGGAACACCGAGCAAAATCCAAAGGAGAGCGCGCACGCGATTACACTCCGAAGCGGGAAGGAGGTGGTTCAAAAACAGGACGAACCCAAGGTAATTTCCTCTCCTCCTCCTACTTTTAATTCATCTTCAAATTTGCCCGCTACGATAGCTCCGCACTCTTCTATTTTAAATCTGCGCGCTCCTACTTCTAATATTCCGTATCCATCGAAATTTAAAAATGAAAGCGCCGAAAAAAATTATAAAAAGTTTTTAGATGTTTTAAAACAAATCCATATTAATGTTCCTTTCTGCGAGGCTATCTCACAAATGCCTAAATATGCGAAATATCTTAAGGAGTTGCTCTCCAATAAAAAAAAGTTAGAAGATATTTCGCATATTTCTTTAAACGCAGAATGCTCCGCGGTTGTACTCAACAAATTGCCGAAAAAAGCAAATGACCCGGGACGGTTTTCCATCCCATGTCTTTTTGGCAATTCGTTAGTAAAACACGCCTTAGCGGATCTTGGAGCAAGCATCAACCTTATGCCATTTTCTTTGTTCAAAAAGTTAGGTCTAGGAAATCCAAGGCCCACTCGAATGAGTATCTAATTAGCGGATCGTTCTTTAAAATATCCGATAGGAATAGTGGAGGACGTGCTCGTCAAGGTTGACAAATTCATCTTCCCGGTGGATTTTGTCATTCTTGACATCGAAGAGGATGCCGAAGTACCCCTCATACTCGGCCGCCCCTTCCTTGCCACCTCCCGCGCTATTATCGACGTAAGTAACGGAAAGCTCCTCCTACGGGTTGGAGACGATGAAGTTACTTTCGGCATAAATTCCTCGATGCGGAACACGCTAGAAAATGACGATTCATGTTTTTACTTAGAAGAGTGTTGTGAGTTCGATTCATCCCTCGAGTTAGTTTCATCGGCGGATAGTGATTCCGAGCCCGTAGAGCTCTTTTGCGATGAAGAAGAAGTCTCTCACCCCACACCACCCGAACCATTATTTTTAGAAAAATTAAAAATCAAGACTTCTTATGAAGAACCACCCGAATTAGAGTTGAAACAACTCCCCCCTCACCTTAAATACTTGTTTTTGGAAAAAGAGTCTAAGCTACCCGTCATCATTTCATCCGATCTTAGCAACTCAGAAATTTATGAGTTGACTATAGTCTTAAGAAAGCACCGCCACGCAATTGCGTGGCAATTATCGGACATTAAGGGTATAAACCCATCTTTCTGCACTCATAAAATATTTCTCGAAGATAATTCCCGAAATTCAGTCCAGCCTCAACGACGGCTAAACCCTAACATGAAAGAAGTCGTTAAGGCCGAAGTTATAAAACTTCTGGACGCGGGAATCATCTACCCGATATCGGACAGTACTTGGGTTAGCCCAGTACAAGTCGTGCCAAAGAAAGGTGGTGTTACGGTAGTTACGAACGAAAATAACGAATTGATCCCAACCCGTACTGTTACGGGTTGGCGGATGTGCATCGACTATCGGAAATTAAATGATGCCACCCGTAAGGATCATTTCCCTCTACCATTTATCGACCAAATTTTAGAACGCCTTTCGGGTCACTCCTACTACTGTTTTCTCGATGGTTTGTCGGGATACTTCCAAATTCCGATTTCGCCCGACGACCAAGAGAAAACCACTTTCACTTGTCCCTTTGGCACCTTCGCTTATCGAAGGATGCCATTCGGTCTTTGTAACGCGCCAGCTACATTCCAAAGATGTATGCTGGCAATTTTTGACGAGTTAGTGGAGGAGGTGATGGAAGTATTTATGGACGATTTTTCCGTATACGGGAGTTCTTTTGAAAATTGTTTAAAAAATCTCGAGCGCGTGTTGCAGCGATGTGAGGAAACAAATTTAGCGCTTAATTGGGAAAAATGCCATTTTATGGTCAAGGAAGGACTAGTCCTTGGCCATAAAATTTCGGGCAAGGGGATCGAGGTCGATAGGGCCAAGATTGAAGTAATTGAAAAACTCCCCCCTCCCACAAACGTAAAAGCTATTAGGAGTTTCCTAGGCCACGCGGGGTTCTATCGGCGCTTTATACAAAATTTTTCAAAAATTACAAAGCCGTTAACCCATCTTCTCGAGAAAGATTCTTCTTTTCTTTTTAGCGATGAATGTCATTTAGCTTTTCAACTTATCAAAGAAAAACTTATAAACTCCCCGATTCTAGTCGCGCCGGATTGGTCGCTCCCTTTTGAAATCATGTGCGACGCGAGTGACATTGCGGTTGGTGTCGTTTTAGGCCAACGGGTGAGTAAGTATTTCCACCCTATCTATTATGCGAGCAAAACACTCACGTCGGCACAAGCAAATTACACCACGACCGAGAAGGAACTTATAGCAATCGTTTTCGCCTTCGATAAGTTTAGGTCGTATATCACCCTCTCGAAAGTCATCGTCTTCACGGATCACTCCGCACTTAGATATCTTTTAAGCAAATCGGACGCCAAACCTCGTCTTTTGCGATGGATCCTCCTCTTGCAGGAGTTTGACTTAGAGATCCGGGACAAAAGGGGAGCCGAAAACTTGGCGGCCGATCATCTCTCCCGTTTAGAAAACCCCGCCTCGGACGTATTAATAGAATCTGACATTAATGATAAATTTCCCGAAGAGCGCCTCCTTGCTCTCGAAAATATTAATTCATCGTCTACCCCCTGGTTTGCAGATCTGGCTAACTATTTAGTAGCCCGGGTCCTGCCAAAAGAAGTCTCGAGTCAGCAAAAGAAGAAATTCTTTTCTGATTTAAAGAATTACTTTTGGGAGGACCCCTTTTTATTCCGTGTATGGCAGACCAGGTAGTAAGACGATGCGTCTCGAGTGAGGAAGGCCTTAAAATTTTACGTCATTGTCATGAGGGACCCACCGGAGGTCATTATCATTCAAACCGAACCGCGAGGAAGGTGCTGGAGGCGGGCTTTTATTGGCCCTCGCTCTTCAAAGATGCTCACAACCTTGTGAGTACTTGCGACAGCTGTCAGCGGTCGGGGAACATCTCTCGCCGGGATGAGATGCCCCAAAACATTTTCTTAGAATGCGAAATTTTCGATCTTTGGGGCATTGATTTCGTTGGTCCTCTCCCTCCTTCATTTTCAAATAAGTATATTCTAGTAGCGGTCGACTACGTGTCAAGGTGGGCGGAAGCGCAAGCTCTTCCCACTAACGATGCGCGAGTCGTCGTTAACTTTTTAAAAAAATTATTCTCTCGATTTGGCACTCCGCGCGCTATTGTGAGTGATCGGGGCACCCATTTTTGTAATACTCAATTCACAAAAATCTTAGCAAAATATGGTGTTACGCACAAATTATCCACTGCATATCACCCACAAACGAGCGGCCAAGTTGAAGTTGTTAATCGAGAATTAAAACGGATCTTAGAAAAAACGGTTTCTATTAATCGGAAGGATTGGGCAATAAAGCTCGATGACGCGCTATGGGCCTATCGAACGGCGTACAAGACCGCTATCGGTTGTACACCGTAACGAACGGTTTATGGCAAGGCTTGCCATCTTCCGGTCGAATTAGAACATCGCGCATTTTGGGCGCTTAAATTTTTAAACCTCGATTCCACTCTAGCGGGAGAACAAAGAAAATTTCAAATGAACGAATTAGATGAGTGGCGAGCGAACGCATATGAGAGCAATAAATTATATAAGGAGCGAACAAAGTTTTATCACGATAAGCATATAAAATTTCCAAAAACTTTTTCGCCGGGCGATCTCGTCCTCCTTTATAATTCCCGCCTTCGCCTTTTTCCGGGAAAACTAAAATCACGATGGACCGGACCCTTTATTGTTAAAGAGGTTTGGTCCTATGGGACAATTTTAATTTCCCACCCGGAAAAAGGCACCTTCAAAGTTAACGGGCACCGCCTTAAATTATATCTTCCGGGAGAGTTACCAAATGAAAAGAGTGATTCAATTGTTTTTCAACCTTTAATATGACCGGCAAGTGGGTCAAGCTACGCGACCTTAAACAAAGCGCTTTTGGGAGGCACCCCAAAGTTATCTTTTTATTGTCTTCTCTTGTTCTTTAATATATTTTGTAGGTAATCGTCGCTTCCCCGCGCAAACTTCAAAAATCAGGGAAGCCCCTTCTCTTTCTTCCTTCTCTTTTATCATGCATTTCCTTTTTATTTTGTTTTGCACTTCTTTTTTTTCCTTTACTTCATACTTAGTTTTAAACATTGGGGACAATGTTTAACTTTAAGTATGGGGGTGTAAATAGTTTTCTTAAATAGTTGTTAAATCAGAAAATTTTCAAAACAAAAAAATATATATTTTTTTTCTTATGTTTTCTTCTATTTTAGCACTTGTAAAACCCAAAAACTAAAAAAAAATAGAAAACAGAAAAATTTAAATTTTGGAAAAAGACGTTTGGGATTTTATCCCATCACACCTCCTAGTACCTTGCGAACCCTTCACCGGGTAGCCCTTGGGAAGTCCAAGACTTGCAAAAAAAAATTTGTTAAGTTTTAAAGCTAGTTCCCTTTCTTTGTAAATAGTTTTTAATGAGAAAAATTCAAAAAAAAAAAGATAATATCAAAAATTCCAAAAAATTCGTATTTCCCTCCTTGTTATTTTTGTGATTTCTTAGAAATCTAGTTGAGAATGTTTATAAGCATGTTTAAGTTTTTAATTGGCTGAAATTTTGCTTATCATAGTTTGTTAATTTTAAATTTGAGGTAATTTTGATTTAAGAATCATCTTATGATTTTAAATTGATTAGAGAATTTTGTTAGCATGACTTCTCTTTTTATTTTTAAATGGCTTCATTTTGTAGTAAATTTCCTAGACCTCTTTAGATTTTAATTATATTTTCTTCTAACTTCTTAGATCTTAGGAATTTTAATTTTACTAGAATTTGCTCTCAATATGATTTAAAGCTAGCTAGATTTTTTTTCCCCTACCCTACCCCTTTGATGGCATAAAAAAAATGTATTAAAAGATCATATGTCATGGGAATAAGAGGATAAAATTCATTATTCCCTAAAACATATGCACCCAAAATTTTTGAAAAGATTATATGGCATGGAGTAAGAGGATAAAATTCATTACTCCTAAACCATATACATTTTGGGTTTTTATTAGAAGAGAAAAAAAAAAGAGTAAGAAAAAAAAAAGAGAAGGAAATTTCATGATAAATTCCATTTCCTCCATTCAAAAATTTCTCTTCTTATGCCAAATTTTATGAAATCCCCCTTAGCCAATTATCATTGTTCTAGTTTTAGTTGAAAATTATGGAGAGAGCAATATTTAGTAATTTACTTTTCCTTAAGATTCTTTTAAGATAGAGTTCTTATAATTTTAATTTAATTTACTTTTATAATTTCTACAATTTTGTCAAACCACTTAATTTTCTTGAGAAGTTATTGCCTAAACATTTTTCCCTCTTTTCAAATCATCATCATAATTTAGGACTTAACTCCCCCTTGAATTTACTCTTAACTTAACTTTTGGTTAAATGAAATTTTAGTTTTAAATTAAAAATTTTTTAAGGATGTCTTATAAATAATGTCTCACACTTTTGCTCTGGAATAGCAAAACCTCAAGTATGGGGGTATTTGATAAGTAGTATTTTTATAACTTTTTAATAGAAAATCTTGTAAATATTTAATATGAATTCTCTATTTTATGTCAAATTTAGGTTATAAGTAGTTCTTTTTGTAATTTTGATTCTAACTTAGCTTAATTTCGATATTTGCAGATTTTTGGGACAAATCGGGAAAAATGGCATGTCACGCCCTCGGTCACGCCCGTGACCAAGGGCGTGTAAGATGAAGTTCAGTCCAGAATCGATGCCGCACTGTTTGAACCAGTCCACACCAAGTCACGCCCCAGGTCACGCCCGTGACCCAAAGTCACGCCCGTGACCGGGGGCGTGTAATCTTAGAATCGTCCACGTGGAGCCACCGTCGAGACGAGGAGATGCTGTCGAGAAGTCAACCTAAGTCACGCCCGTGACCCACATGTCACACCCGTGACTTTCCAGCGTGATCCCTGCTCTACCGCCGCGCCGAATTCCAGCCCACGCCGCATTTAATGCACACGTCCAAAGTCACGCCCGTGACCATGTTACACGGGCGTGTAATGTCCAACTTTTCTGCCGCCGACACGCCAAGCCCACGCCGCTGCCAGATCCAATGTTACAGTGATTACACGCCCGTGACCGAGGGCGTGTAACTTGAAAATTTTGCCTATAAATTCAGAGGCTCTCCTTGAGTCCAGGGTTCAGAAATTTGGAGATGGGGAGGTGCTGTTAGAGTTGAGAGTGAGTTTTTCAAGTTAATGTTCATGTTTCTTAAGGCTTTCATGTTCTCCTCCTTCCCTTTTTCATGCAATGTTGTAGTGTAACTTTCGTGTACTAGTTTTCTTAAGCTTGCAACTTTCATTTTCCTTAGCCTTGCACTCTTAATTTAAGGCTTGTAATAGTTCTTTGATTTTCAATAAAATTAGTTTTCTCTTTCATGTTCTTTTTCTCCTTAAGTAATTTCTTCCTTTTCATGCAAGGTTAAATTTTTCTCTCCTTAGTAATGTTCTTTTTTTTATGCAATGTCAATTTCTCTTTCTTTTCATGCAATGTTCAAGCTTTTCATTTAGTTTGAATTTAGTTTTAATTTTAGTTAAGTGAAAACAAACCACCTCAAATTTTCGTCGATAAAATAATAGTGATTTTCCTCGAAGTAGAAGTAATCAACGCGCCCCGTGGAATACGACCTTGATATTCCTAAATATCCTATACTATAGACGATAAGGTACACTTGCCTTTATCGGATATAGTTTTGGAGAAAATCTTAACCCTTCACTAAATTTCAAAACCTACCAAATTAAATATCAGCATACATTGAGCTGTCTACCGCACTAGGGTAAGGTATATCTTTCATATACTCTCTTTCTGTATCATTCCTGGGGCATTGTGCTAAGCTAAGTTTACACCCTTAATCACAGGTATGTCGTCAGGCTTACAATCAAGCAAGTTAAATCTCTCAAGTACATGCTCGACGTAGGATTTCTGAGAGAGTGCTAAAGAATGGTGAGATCGGTCCCTAATGATCTCAATTCCTAGAACGAATGATGCCTCTCCAAGATCTTTCATATCAAATTGGTTTGACAGAATTACGTACTTTGATTCATGCAATAACGTTAAATCAGTACTCACAAGCAAGATATCATCTACATAAAGAATTAAGAAGATATATCTACTCTCACTGATCTGCAGCGGTCTACCTTATTTTCTACAAAACTAAAAAAAGGTAACTACCTCATCGAATTTTAGATACCACTGTCTAGAAGCTTGCTTCAGACAATATAGGGATTTATTAAGTTTACACACAAGCTGGTCAGAATGACCAGACTTGAATCCCTCAGGCTGCACCATATAAACTTCTTTGGCAAGGTCACCATTCAGGAATGCGGTCTTAACATCCATATGGTGTAGCTCCAAATCATAATGAGCTATAAGTGTCATTATCACTCAAAAAGAGTCTTTAGAGGAAACTGGAGAAAAGGTCTCGTTATAATCGATTCTTTCTCTCTACGTAAATCCCTTGGCAACTAGTCTCTCCTTAAAGCTCAACATTTCCTTTGGAGTCCTTCTTTGTCTTAAACACTAATTTAGTACCAATGGGCTTACAACTTTTATGTAACTCAACTAACCCTCAAACTTTATTCAGCTTCATAGACTTCATCTCGTCTTTTGTTGCATCCCACCACATATCAGTTTGAGGTCCAGACACATCCTCCTCAAATGTCACTGAGTCAACTACATGACCTATGTTGGGTTGCGGTCAGCGATTGCCCCGGCGTGCTGCGCTATTCGAAGCGGAAGGGCGTGTCCCCCGTGGGCCTAACTGGCTGCCCCATGGATCCTGCTCGGGTGACCAGCTCTATAAAGGATAGAATGCGCCTTCACCAATAGTCCGGGCTTTTGGTCGAGTTGGTTGCGTCGAGTCCCCACAAGTGGTATCAGAGGGGGTCGCGGGTTCGAAACCCCGGGTCATTGCTGGGGGGGATTGTTGGGCTGCGGTCAGTGATTGCCCCGGCGTGCTGCGCTATTCAAAGCGGAAGGGCGTGTCCCCTGTTGGCCTAACTGGCTGCCCCGTGGATCCTGCTCGGGTGACCAGCTCTATAAAGGATAGATTGCGCCTTCACCAATAGTCCGGGCTTTTGGTCGAGTTGGTTGTGTCGAGTCCCCACAAGAAGTCATCTAGATCGACGAAAATTAATTTTTCGTCGAACGCAGTTTTGATGAAGCCTATGTCTCTGATCTCTTTCCTAATAATCAAATCTTAACTTTTTTTACTTTATGCCTACATAAATTGCTTCTCCTTCTAGTTCCTTTGCACATGATCTCTCTTTTCATTTTGCAGGAACAATGGCAATCATTCTTCTAAACTTGCATCCTTCCCAGCCTCCTCATCCTATGTCCCTTCTTCTAGGGTCCTAGCTTCAGGTCTTCCTGAAACTAGGCAGGGGGAGATGTTTCATGAAGAAGCTCCTTTTTATAAGGGGAGATACTTTATGAAGAAGCTCCAGTTTCAGGGGGAGATGCTTTATGAAGAAGCAAAATTTGATAGAAGTTGTTTTCAGTTCTTGATGAAGAAGTTCCAGATCATACAGAAGAAGATTCAGATATGGTTCTTGATGCAGATTCAATTATGGTTTGTGATGTAAAAGCAGCTCCAGATTCAGAAATAATTTTTGATATAGCAGATACAGTTTTTTATACAGAAGATCAATAAAGAAGATCAACAATTCAGTTCCAGTTATTGCTACAGCTCAGATCAACAAGGCAAAAAAACTGAAGGAAAAGATTTTTCTCAGTATTCAACAATGTCAGAATTCAGAAAGCAAGAATTTGAAAGGCAAATCACATTCAAGCCTCCTTCAGAGAAAGACAAAAGGTTCTGATTATTTGTTTTTTATTATTTCTGTTTTCAATGTAAAATTTCAAAACTCAGAGTATCATATTTTATATCTGCTGAAATGTTTAAAATCTGTCAGATATATATGCTCTGTTGTTTTGTTGTTTATTTTATTATTTGATTTTGTCAAATAGTGTTCTAACCCAAATAGGGGGAGATTGTTGGAACAACCCTATTACTGATTTGGGCTAGGATCACTATCTATTGACTAGGACTAAGTTGACCCCAATGTATAGTCTAATGGTCAATGTTTTAGGTTGTTAGAACTTAAGGAAAAGATCACGTTTCTGCGTTCGACGAACTCCTATCTGCGTTCGATGAAATGCATTCTGCGTTCAACGAACGTCTTGCTCTAGTTTGACGAACTTGCCAAGTCTCAGCGTTCGACGAACTTGCCAAGTCTCAGCGTTCAACAAACTTGCCAAATATCAGCGTTCAACGAACTTGCCAAATCTCAACGTTCGACGAACTTCCCAAGTCTCAGTGTTCGACGAACTCAGCTCTGTGGTCGAAGAATAAGTATAAAGATGTTCAGATCGACGAAAGCTCTTCTCAGCTTGACGAATTCAATATTCCAGCTTGCTTATCAGATTTTATCTCTCAGTTTGACGACCTCCAACTTGAGATCGATGAACTCCAGTCTGCGTTCGATGAATCAGCAATAGAATTTCAGTTCAACGAAATCAACATTCAGTTCGACGAACTCAACCTTCAGATCGACGAACTCAGTTCTCAGATCGACGAAAGTTTCTCTTCAGCTTGTTAATTTCAGAAGGATCAGTTTTATTCAATTCTCTGAACTCAAATCGACTTTCAGCAATGGATCTATTCCTATCAGATAAGTCAGGATTTAATCCTTTCCTTTTATTATTTCGAGAAAGTAGCTGTTGATACAATTTGGAAAAGGACACTTTCATGGAAAAGGAAAAGAGTTAAGGTCTATTTGCTGATTCAGTTTGTAGTTCCAAGAATATCTATTCAGAATATTTTATTCCTTAAATTAAAAGATTTGATTTCAAATCTGTCAGAGATTTCTCTAAGGAAAAAGAAAAAGTATAACAGTATTACAGCAGTACAACAAGAAGATAGAAAATAAAGAGAAAGGAACAGTCGAGAAAAAGAAATACAGGAAGAAAAAGAAAAGGCTTTCAGTGTTCATCTTCCTCAAGCAGCACTCATTCAATCTCTGAGATCAACACAAATATTCTCTCAGTATTCTGCTGCTGGTTCTAATCTTCAAGAGCAACAACAAATTTGAGAAACATTGTCTCTCAGATTCATCAGCTTCAAAGAAGATTTGTTTCATTCAAGTGAAAGCTCCATCCTCAACTGTCAACCATTTCTATCAGACAGGGGGAGCTTTACATCAACACAATCCACTAGTCTTCTCTCAGATTATTGACAGAGAAGAACTTCATAACCCTCTTTATCCCATCTTGTACAGGGTTCTAACTCCCTTTAAAAGTTAACTATTTGGTGGCAGGGCACCTGATCAAAAACCTGCAGTTGGTGTATTGGGCACCTGATCAAAACCCAATTGGTGATAGGGCACCTAATCAATAACCTAGTGGATTCCTACCAAGGGTGGTAGAAGAGTAGATGTACCCAGGTTTATTGGGGAACTACTATAGATCCTTGTGTTTTCTGTGTTCTTGTTTATTTTTGTGTATTATGATGTGTTGTGTTTTCTTTATTTGTTTTTATAACTCACTCAGTACATATATATATCACTATTATAATTCCGCTATAAAAATAAGTGAAAAACTTTTTAACACTCTATTCACCCCCCCCCCCCCCCCCCCCCCCCTCTAGAGTAAATCTAAGATCTAACCTCCCTTTCCTTTGATATCAGAGATTACTTTCAACTGATATCAGATATTTTAAGTGGTATCAGAGGGGGGCGCGGGTTCGAAACCCCGGGTCGTTGCTGGGGGGGGGGGGATTATTGGGTTGCGGTCAGCAATTGCCCCGGCGTGTTGCGTTATTCGAAGCGGAAGGGCGTGTCCCCTGTGGGCCTAACTGGTTGCCACGTGGATCCTGCTCGGGTGAGCAGCTCTATAAAGGATAGATTGCGCCTTCACCAACAGTCCGGGATTTTGGTCGAGTTGGTTATGTTGAGTCCCCACAACCTATGTCAAAAATACTCTTGCCTAGATAGACTTCATAGTCTGAGGAAATTACAGGCCTTCTCTGCCTAATGGATCTCCTAACGGATGGTTCAACCTCTTGAACTTGCGGAGGAACCTCAACCGGGATCGGTGGTAAAACTGGATCCACATCCTCCATATGTTCCATCACAAGTTCAGGCACCACGAGATTTCTTACCAAAAGGACAGATAAATTAATAAGCACGATTTCTTCGACTTCACTAATAGTACGAGAGCAATTTGGTTCGTCAGCGATATCAAACTCTACAAATTTAGTACTTTGATACTCAACAATTATGTCTTCCTAAAGGGGAATAAAACTTAAATCCTTTAGAGTGATCTAGGTAGCCTATGAAATAGCAACAACAAGACCTAAAGGCTATCTTACTTTCTGATGGATTGTATAAACGGACTTCTGTAGAACAACCTCAAACACATAAATGATTAAGGTTGGGTCGTCTACGAGCCCACAAATCGAAAAGTGTCTTGGATACTGATTTTGAAGGTACTATATTAAGTATGTATGTCGCAGTCTTAAGTGCTTCTCCCCACAAAAACTCAGGAAGATTTTTCATACTTATCATGCTCTTCATCATTTACTTAAGGGTAAAATTACGTCTTTCGAACACACCATTTTGATCAAGACTACCCGGCATAGAGTACTGGGCAACAATGTCGCAGCTCTCCAAGTATCTGGCAAATATACATGTATGTTGCTCGGAGGCATCGTGTCTATCAAAATACTCACCACATTTGTCAGACCTAACAATCTTGATGACTTTCTCTATTTGCTTCTCAACTTCAGTCTTGAAAATCTTGAATTTATCAAGAGATTCAAACTTTTCTTTAATTAAGTACAAATACTCGAAACAGGAGTAGTTATCTATGAAAGTAATGAAGTAAGTGTTCTTATAGAGGGTAGAGGAATAAGGGTCGTTGATGTCCGTATGAATAATCTCCAATAAATTTGAACTATGAGTTGAGCATTTCTGCTTAATCTTGGTCATTTTGCTTCTACAACAGTCCACACATGTCTCTAAGTCACTGAAGTATAGAGTAGGAAGAATATTTTGTTTAATTAATCTCTCTGCTCTTTCCATAAGGATATGACCTAATCTTTTATGTCATAACATGGAGGATTGTTCCTTAATTAGATCTTTTAGTGGCAATATTTTTCTACATTATTTAAGGTGGTATAGTAATTAATGGGAGCAAGACATATCATATTTAAACTATTAGATAGAGAACATTGGCTAATAAATTTTGATTCATGAAATAACTTAATCAACCCACTAGAAATATTAAAGCTATATACAAGTCTATCTAATGTAGAAACTAAAATCAAGTTCCTTCTAAATGAAGGAATATAACATACGTCTTTCAATACAAGTTCATAACCAGAATCAAGGACTAAATAAATGTCTCAGATGAACTCCACCTCCACCTCAGCATTGTTGTCAATTGTGAGCATGCACTCACCCTTGTTTGGCCTCCTCCTTTTGATGAACCTGTGTAGTGTGTAAGCAACATGATTAGTTGCTCCACTATCGAGCCACCAAGAACTAGATGGGGCATCTATTAAGTTGGATTTTCAAAGGACAAGAGCTAAGGGTTACCTTTAGGTGCGAAACCACATTTCTCCATCCAAGATTTAAATTTTAGACACTCGCTCTTCGCATGCCCCTTCTTCTTGCAAAAGAAGCAGCTAAGAGGCTTCTTTTTACCAGCGTCCTTGGTACCTGAAGTGTATCCATCCTGAGCCTTGTAAGGTTCTTTGGACTTCTTCTTATTCCTCTTAAAAGAGGGCTTGAAGACAAGCAGTGCGGTGTGTGTCTTCTCGTTCTTTAGTTTCTCCTCCTCAGCAATGCACCGATTAATCAGATCATTATCTTTCACACCTCATCCTGGGAATTATAAGCGGTCTTCAGGATGCTGAACTATGAAGGGAGGGTGTTGAGTGTCTGGTGCATAATCAACACTTCAGGGAGAGTAATCTCCATCTCATGCAATTTGGTATGGAAATAGATCATCTTCAGTATGTAGTCGTGGACACGGCCTCCACCCGAATACATCATGGAGAAAAGGTCCTGAATCAATGTCCTGATTTCAGCATTTGAGGACACCTTGTACCTCTGCCTAACGTCAGACAGAAAATCCCTGACGACGGTCGTATCAGGAAGACCACTCAACAGATGTTCTGGAATGGAACGCTTCATAGTCAATAAGCATATTTTGTTTGACTTGTTCCATGCACCATAATGATCTTTCTCGGCTTGAGTGTTGTTCGTTGTGAGGGTTGCAGGCTGGTCGGTATTCATGGCTATTTCGATATCCGTCATCTCAAGAGCAAACATGATGTCTGACTTCCACTTCTTAAAATTCGATCCAGTGAGTTTCTCAATGATCGCTATATTATTATGAACTGTAAATGTGATTGTGGAGAGAGAAAAGAATAATCAGAGACAAATAGGGAAATAGTGGTTATAAAACCCTAAGTAGCACACTAGGCAAAGAATCCAGATGTGTCAGCGCGCAACACCTTTGGGCAGACCACGCACCAAGCAATTAGTGATTCTCAACACAAGAACGAGCAATAGTTGTACTTGAGCTTTTCGCGGATCTACCACCTTTGGACGAATAGATTATTAGAGCCTCGCACTACCGTCCAAATATATGTGTGTATCCCTCTGAACATAGTGCACAAGCACCACCTTTGGGTGAATGATTGTGCACTAGTCTCAGAGAACTCCCTAAAATATGTGAAACTATAATCTCACAAACTGACTCGAAGAGACCACTTTGACAGCTACAATGCTTATTAATCTATGAGACTCTTTCACACCGGAATATCTGAAGATTGCTCTTAAATAAATGTCGTGTTTCCTAGCTTAATAATGTGTGGGCACTTAATCGTCTAAAGAAAACACGACGCTTTTGTCAAAGATTGATTAATTAATGCACTTTGATTCTTAATCCCAAATTGTATTTCTCTCTAAAGCACTTAATGAGTTTGAAAATTGTGTTCTTTAATTGAATTAATTGGAAAAATAATTTACTCCAAAATAATGAATGAGATCAAGGGATTTGAGTTAAGTCACTCTGATACCATCTGTTATCAAATTTGGAGTAAGCGTCGCTACAGTGAATTTATAATATCGTAAAATTCAAATAAATATAGCAACGAATGAAGCTCTTAGGTTCGTCCTAACCAAACACTATCGATCTTCGATTGGAGTTTATGCAAAATTTATTTAATAATTAAAAAATTAAATTAAAATAAAGAACACACAATTAAATGGTACTTAAATTTAACTGAAGTGTGGATAATAAACCGTACCATTCTTCGTGTCTTGTTCGTGTTTCCTGATGGCGGATAATCACAATAATTGTGACGTGTTGTTCCTTATGAATTCCACCATATCGGAGAACCAACTATCATATAAATATATCTGAATGCCTTTTCCGAACACTATGCAGATCTGACCCAAAAATAAATGATTATTATGAAAGATAGTAGTTCGACTCTTTCAAGATAGCAATGGATCAACAAAACTTCTGTTCTATAGAGAAGTTGAGGTTGGCGTTCAAGATCCGAGATAAAATCCGTGAGATCGTCAGATCTGGTATGGATCCGAAGTGAATAGTCTCCTCTGCAACTTAGATCGGAGATGGCAAAGGTTGAAGAAGCCGAATCCTTGAGATCTACTCCAGATCTGCTCCTCTCCTTGAAGTCAGCTGCTCCTGTTTCTCGATGAAGCGGTGAGGCAGGCTTCTCACCAAAAACATTGAAAGTAAAACCTAGGAGAAGATCACTACTAGAAAATTGACTTTTAGCCACGCTCGTATTGCCCACGGCCATTTTTCGTGGCAAACAGTCAAATTATCGTGGCTAAAAGTCTAAAATCGTGGCTAAAAGTCAGAGAAAAAGGGTATTTGCCACAGAAAGAGCATGACAAATACTTTTTTGCCACGCTCGTATTGGCCATGCCCATTTGCCATGGCAGTCCGTGGCTAAAAGTCTTTTGCCACGATTTTGGACTTTTAGCCACGACAATTTACCCTGGCTAAAAGTCAATTTTCTTGTAGTGGATGAAAGGTTCGTCTCGGCAAGGCTAGAATGAGAAGAACAAGGAGGAAGAAGATTTTTTCGGTTTCCAAAAAAAACAGAGAACAAGACTTACCGATTTTCAGCCCCTATCAAATGTGCACAAAAGGCCCGGGCCTGGAGAAAAGATTTGCATCTGCTCGGTAAAAAGCCTGGGAGGCTCGGGACCAGTAAGGCTTGGTCCAAACCCAAGACGGGCCTAGGAGGCCTCACCATGCCTCCTTTTCCTCCTAGAGGTCGGTCTGAATCCTGGCCCGGGTACTAAGCTTAGCATGGTGCCCGGCTAGGCCAACCGTTGGGCCTGGCGTGGCCCAACTATTATTATAGTTGGGCATCAACCCAGCTAGTAGTGTTGGCGTCCCTCCCAACATTAAATGTTAGTTGAGAAGCCCAACTAGCCTTTTTGTCCGGGCCCAGCCAAAAAGGCTTAATCAGGCCCCACTTCAAAGGGGCTTGGCCAAAAGCACGAGCTCAATATCAAAAACCCAGGCCCAGGTCTGGTCCTGGTATCTAAAAAGGGGCTTAGCCTTTTTGTCCGGGCCCGCCAAGCTTTTTGTGCAGGGGGATTCACGCGCAGAAAAGAAAAAGGCTTAATGGCATAATTCCCTCTTAGGCTCTTAATAGGTAAGAGTCCACTTTGGGGGTTACAAAAAGAAGAAAGAATTAAATTCTCTTAATCAATGTCCCCAAAATAAATAAAACAAACTATGATAATCCATCGATTAATTGGATTTCATGATTATGCCAAAAACCGTGCCAGGGGTGAGACCGCGGTCGCGATATAAATTACAAGACGATCGGGCCCACATATCGCAGGCTTCGACCGTTCGCGCGACTGAATTAATGCACGTTCTTGGGACTCTATCAGGACGTCTCGATAAATCTAGTTCACTCAACGAAAAATTCCAACATTACTTTCACATGAATTTTGTTGCATCTCGCTCCATTTATCTTTTTCCGAGACTTGGAGAGGTTCACATCTCCCCTAGCTTCCTTCGCATTGAATCTATCTCCGCTACTGGATTTCCTTTTTGCTTTTAACTGCCTCTCTTGCCTTCTTCTATTTTACCTTGTAAGTTTCTTTCCCCCGGATCTTAAGTTGTTTTCGACAGTACCCAAAATTTTATTCCTGTTGGTGCAAATGTGCATAATTAATTCCTGCACATTCATTGACTAATACCACAATTTTGCGGAATATGATTGTACAACCCTCATTCTCCGAGGGTAGGCCCATTCAAAGCCACGTATGCAGAAGTCAAGGTCAAAAGGTCAGCACAGAAGCCGGCAGTCCAAGACACAAGGCAACTCAGCCAGCAGGAGCAAGGGGCGAGCTGGGCGAGCAAGGGGAGAGCTGGGCGAGCAAGGCGCGAGCTGGGCGAGCAAGGCGCGAGCTGGGCGAGTAAGGGGCGAGCAAGGGGCGAGCAAGGGGTGAGTATGGAGAGCAAGGGGCGAGCAGAGGTGAGCAGAGGCGAGCTTGGGCGAGTATCTCGCGAGTAGCCCTTGTAACTCGCGAGCAGAGGCAGTATACTCGCCTGTACCCCCCCCCCCCCCCCCAGATTTCTCTATAAATAGACCCCCAGGGGTACTAGAAATGACACTTTTTGGAAATGGTCGAGGTCCCCCCAAGCTGGATATTCGCCAAATCCATGCACGTTTAGTACCTCGCCCAGCTTTTGGTTGTGGAGGGGAAGTTTCTCCCAAACTTCCGGGTACGTGGTGGGACCTCCCTGCTGGAGCACCTGGGGTGTGCTTATAGTCATTTTCTCTCTCCTATTTAGCTATTCGAGCCGTGGAGTTGGACCACAGGATCAGTAACCTCGGGCTGCATTGATCCGAATTTTGGGGCCAGGATTTTCCTGGCGTCAACACTTTGGTGCGGTGAGCGTGGATCGTAGTCGGAGGAAGAAATTTTTGCGAGAAGGCTTCATGGCTTAAAGTGGCGAGATGGAGGCCAAAGGCAGCAACTCGCGAGCATTCGACAAGTTAGGCGAGTTCCAGATGGCGACATCCTGAAGGCGAGTTCCAGAAGCGAGTTCATGCAGACGAGTTCCATAGGCGAGTTCCATAGGCGAGTTCCATTCTGGCGAGATCCCTACTCGCCATAGGCGAGTTCCTGCAGGCGAGATCCAGAGATAAGTTCAGACCAGCGACTTTACTCGGAAGAGAGGCGAGCTTCCTGGATAGTGGCGAGATCCTTCCTTACTCGTCATCCTTACTCGCCCATAGGCGAGTTCATGCAGACAACTTTTTACAGGAGAGCGAGCTTCTTCAATACTCGCCCATAGGCGAGCTCCTTCAATACTCGCCCATAGGCGAGCTTCTTCCTAACTCGCACATAGGCGATTTCAAATGAGGCGACTTCATGCAGGCGAGCAAGATTCTTCTATACTCGCCCATAGGCGAGTTCTCTACTCGCGAGGGTGAGTTCTCTACTCGCAAGTTGGTGAGAACCTGGTACCTAGATCAAGAGTGGCGAGTTCCTGAAGGGCGATTTCAAGGCCAGGCGAGTATGGAAAATAAAAAATTTCCAGGGGCGCTGCCCCCAACCCCGCAGGGGGTGCTGCCCCCTTGACCCCCGTCCGCTGACCGGGCAGCGGAACCCCTTAGTTTCGTCCTTCTTCAATTCCAGTGCTTTCCATACATCTATATGCTTACGGGTGCTTTGGTAAAGCCCGCGAGTGCTTTTGTCTGACTAACAAACAGGATGATTCATGACGAGTTCGCCACCAAGGGAAAGCACATAAGCTACTCACTAGGTCTCCAAGTTGATGCTCGGCGAGCTCCTAGTCGCGATGGTCTTCTTCAGCAACCTACTCGCGAGGTCTCCAAGTTGATTCTCGGCGAGCTCCTAGTCGCGATGGTCTTCTTCAGCAACCTACTCGCGAGGCCTCCAAGTTGATGCTCGGCGAGCTCCTAGTCGCGGTGGTTTTCAAAGCTAGGATTCCGCAAGCTCATACTCGCGATGATCTTCATCAAGGGCTTACATTCCACGACGATGCTGACTCGTGACGTCTCAAAGCTGGTGTTCCGCGAGCTTCTACTCACGATGATCTTCATAAAGGATTTATGTTCCATGAGAATGCTTACTCATGACGTCTCCAAGCTTGGTATTCTGCAAGCTCCTTACTCCCGATGATCTCCTTCCGTCGGCTATGATCCATGAGAATGCTTACTCATGAGGTATTCCAGTTGATGTCCCGCGTTGATGTCCCGCGGTACTATACTCCCGATGATCTCCTTCCGTCGGCTATGATCCATGAAGGGTCTTACTCATAAGGTGTTCCAGTTGGTATCCCCGATGTTATGTTCTTACTCGTATAGCCTTCAAGTTGATATCCCTCACCTCCCTGAAGCATGGGAGATTGAAACAGGTTTGGTCGGCATTCAACACCCAAGTAGGATGGAGACCTCGGGATGGTGTGTTCCTTTGGAACCTCCCCGACTGTCAGTCCCCTTCATGGTGTGTTCTATGAGATGAAGAACTGCTCAGAAGCACCTAAAGGCTCAACAGGGAGATCACTTGTCATCGAGAAGCTCGAACTGAACTAGGAGGGATCTTTCATCGTTCAAGAGGCATTCGAGACTGGCAGAGACCGCCTGTAGAATCATGAAGGGAAATCGCTTGGGAATACCTGGAGCGGCAATGACCTGAAAAGGTTCTATCCCTGAGCGGGAAGGTCTATTCTCCCCCCTCCTTGTGTTTATTCCATTTAAATAAAATTTCCTTGGCCCCTGAAACATGGGCCGCGAGAATTGTTTTTCTCTTCTGGCAAGAGCTTTTCGAAGTAGGTAAAACCGATCTCCACGACAGGTTGGGAACGAGCCTCCGACTTGATTCTCGTAAAACCCAGAACGGATGATGAGACAGTGCCTCGGTAGTGCGTTCTCCTAATACCAAGCCTCTGCACTGACGGTCGAGATCAGCTCACCCCTTGCACGTTGGTCGAGTTACCCTCCGACCGCATCTCTCATCCTACTGGAGAGATTAGCAGGAGAAAGTCTGGACGCCGACCTCCCAACTCGTCGAAGCGATGATCGATCTACTTGACCGAGGGACCCTTGAATAAAGGTGTCATTTGACCTCTTGCGACAAAGCCTAATATCTCTAGTCGTTTATTCCAATCATATAGGTTGGTGCGGTTAATCCCCTCTGATTGTTGAGTGACAGTATGAAGACTCTTTCGCAACCTGGCGACCGATTGGGGGATAGGTCTCCGACTCGACTCTCGTAAAAACCAAAGTCGGGTGGTGGGATAGCGCCTCGGGAGAGAGTCCTCCTAAGACCAAGCATCTGCATTGACGGTCGAGATCAGCTCCCCCCTTGCACGTTGGCTGAGTTACCCCCCGACTGCACTTCCCATCCGGCTGGAGAGGTTATCAGAGGAGAGTCCGGACGCCAACCCCCCAACTTGACGAAGAGATGATCGATTTGACCAACCAGCATTCAACAACCGCAATAGGATGGAGGACTCTTTCTCTCCACCTCTAATTGATCTCGGCTCCTAGAAGGTGTCGACCTTGTGTCCGCCCCCAGTTGAGCTCGGCTCCTGCGAGGTGTTGACCTTCTCTCCATCTCTAGTTGAGCTGGGCTTCTAGAAGGTGTCGACCTTCTCTCCACCTCTAGTTAAGCTCGGCTACTAGAAGGTGTCGACCTTGTATCCGCCTCCAGTTGAGCTCGGCTCCTGCGAGGTGTCGACCTTCTCTCCACCTCTAGTTGTGCTCGGCTCCTAGAAGGTGTCGACCTTGTATCCGCCCCCAGTTGAGCTCGGCTCCTGCGAGGTGTCGACCTTCTCTCCACCTTTAGTTGAGCTCGGCTCCTAGAAGGTGTCGACCTTATATCCGCTTCCAGTTGAGCTCGGCTCCTGCGAGGTGTCGAACTTCTCTCCACCTCTAGTAGAGCTCGGCTCCTAGAAGGTGTCGACCTTGTATCCGCCCCTAGTTGAGCTCGGCTCCTGCGAGGTGTCGACCTTCTATCCGCCTCCAGTTGAGCTCGGCTCCTGCGAGGTGTCGACCTTCTCTCCGCCTCCAGTTGAGCTCGGCTCCTGCGAGGTGCCGACCTTCTATTTACCTCTAGTTGAGCTCGGCTCCTAGAAGGTGTAGACCTTCTCTCCACCTCTAGTTGAGCTCGGCTCCTAGAAGGTGTCGACCTTGTATCCGCCCCCAGTTGAGCTCGGCTCCTGTGAGGTGTCGACCTTCTCTCCACCTTTAGTTAAGCTCGGCTCCCAGAAGGTGTCAACCTTGTATCTGCCTCTAGTTGAGCTCGGCTCCTGCGAGGTGTCGACCTTCTCTCCACCTCTAGTTGAGCTCGGCTCCTAGAAGGTGTCAACCTTATATCCGCTTCCAGTTGAGCTCGGCTCCTGCGAGATGTCGACCTTCTATCCGCCTCCAGTTGAGCTCGGCTCCTGCGAGGTGTCGACCTTCTCTCTACCTCCAGTTGAGCTCGGCTCCTGCGAGGTGTCGACCTTCTCTCCACCTCTAGTTGAGCTCGGCTCCTAGAAGGTGTCGACCTTGTATCCGCCCCCAGTTGAGCTCGGCTCCTGCGAGGTGTTGACCTTCTCTCCATCTCTAGTTGAGCTGGGCTCCTAGAAGGTGTCGACCTTCTCTCCACCTCTAGTTAAGCTCGGCTACTAGAAGGTGTCGACCTTGTATCCGCCTCCAGTTGAGCTCGGCTCCTGCGAGGTGTCGACCTTCTATCCGCCTCCAGTTGAGCTCGGCTCCTGCGAGGTGTCGACCTTCTCTCTACCTCCAGTTGAGCTCGGCTCCTGCGAGGTGTCGACCTTCTCTCCACCTTTAGTTGAGCTCGGCTCCTAGAAGGTGTCGACCTTGTATCCGCCTCCAGTTGAGCTCGGCTCCTGCGAGGTGTCGACCTTCTCTCCACCTCTAGTTGAGCTCGGCTCCTAGAAGGTGTCGACCTTGTATCCGCCCCTAGTTGAGCTCGGATCCTGCGAGGTGTCGACCTTCTCTCCACCTTTAGTTGAGCTCGGCTCCTAGAAGGTGTCGACCTTCTATCCGCTTCCAGTTGAGCTCGGCTCCTGCGAGGTGTCGACCTTCTCTCCACCTCTAGTTGAGCTCGGCTCCTAGAAGGTGTCGACCTTGTATCCGCACCCAGTTGAGCTTGGCTCCTGCGAGGTGTCGACCTTCTATCCGCCTCCAGTTGAGCTCGGCTCCTGCGAGGTGGCGACCTTCTCTCCGCCTCCAGTTGAGCTCGGCTCCTGCGAGGTGCCGACCTTCTATTCACCTCTAGTTGAGCTCGGCTCCTAGAAGGTGTCGACCTTCTCTCCACCTCTAGTTGAGCTCGGCTCCTAGAAGGTGTCGACCTTGTATCCTCCCCCAGTTGAGCTCGGCTCCTGCGAGGTGTCGACCTTCTCTCCACCGTTAGTTGAGCTCGGCTCCTAGAAGGTGTCCACCTTGTATCCGCCTCCAGTTGAGCTCGGCTCCTGCGAGGAGTCGACCTTCTCTCCACCTCTAGTTGAACTCGGCTCCTAGAAGGTGTCGACCTTATATCTGCTTCCAGTTGAGCTCGGCTCCTGCGAGGTGTCGACCTTCTATCCGCCTCCAGTTGAGCTCGGCTCCTGCGAGGTGTCGACCTTCTCTCTACCTCCAGTTGAGCTCGGCTCCTGCGAGGTGTCGACCTTCTCTCCACCTCTAGTTGAGCTCGGCTCCTAGAAGGTGTCGACCTTGTATCCGCCCCCAGTTGAGCTCGTCTCCTGCGAGGTGTTGACCTTCTCTCCATCTCTAGTTGAGCTGGTCTCCTAGAAGGTGTCGACCTTCTCTCCACCTCTAGTTAAGCTCGGCTACTAGAAGGTGTCGACCTTGTATCTGCCTCCAGTTGAGCTCGGCTCCTGCGAGGTGTCGACCTTCTATCCGCCTCCAGTTGAGCTCGGCTCCTGCGAGGTGTCGACCTTCTCTCTACCTCCAGTTGAGCTCGGCTCCTGCGAGGTGTCGACCTTCTCTCCACCTTTAGTTGAGCTCGGCTCCTAGAAGGTGTCGACCTTGTATCCGCCTCCAGTTGAGCTCGGCTCCTGCGAGGTGTCGACCTTCTCTCCACCTCTAGTTGAGCTCGGCTCCTAGAAGGTGTCGACCTTGTATCCGCCCCCAGTTGAGCTCGGCTCCTGCGAGGTGTTGACCTTCTCTCCACCTTTAGTTGAGCTCGGCTCCTAGAAGGTGTCGACCTTATATCCGCTTCCAGTTGAGCTCGGCTCCTGCGAGGTGTCGACCTTCTCTCCACCTCTAGTTGAGCTCGGCTCCTAGAAGGTGTCGACCTTGTATCCGCCCCCAGTTGAGCTCGGCTCCTGCGAGGTGTCGACCTTCTATCCGCCTCCAGTTGAGCTCGGCTCCTGCGAGGTGTCGACCTTCTCTCCGCCTCCAGTTGAGCTCGGCTCCTGCGAGGTGCCGACCTTCTA
Organism: Dactylorhiza incarnata; assembly: GCA_033032865.1. Taxonomy (NCBI): domain Eukaryota; kingdom Viridiplantae; phylum Streptophyta; class Magnoliopsida; order Asparagales; family Orchidaceae; genus Dactylorhiza; species Dactylorhiza incarnata. The sequence continues at coordinate 5,098,252 of JAWHQI010000067.1, forward strand.
TTCACCTCTAGTTGAGCTCGGCTCCTAGAAGGTGTCGACCTTCTCTCCACCTCTAGTTGAGCTTGGCTCCTAGACTGTGTCGACCTTGTATCCTCCTCTAGTTGAGCTTGGCTCCTAGAAGGTGTCGACCTTGTATCCGCCTCCTGTTGAGCTCGGCTCCTGTGAGGTGTCGACCTTTTCTCGCCAGAAAGACAGCTCGTCGAATAAGGGTTGGATGATTCTTTCCGAGCAACTACGTTACTCGCAAAGAGCGGGGATTGTGTACAACCCTCATTCTCCGAGGGTAGGCCCATTCAAAGCCACGTAGGCAGAAGTCAAGGTCAAAAGGTCAGCACAGAAGTCGGCAGTCCAAGACACAAGGCAACTCAGCCAGCAGGAGCAAGGGGCGAGCAAGGGGCGAGCTGGGCGAGCAAGGGGCGAGCTGGGCGAGCAAGGCGCGAGCTGGGCGAGCAAGGGGCGAGTATGGTGAGCAAGGGGCGAGCAAAGGTGAGCAGAGGCGAGCTTGGGCGAGTATCTCGCGAGCAGAGGCAGTATACTCGCCTGTACCCCCCCCCCCCCCCCCCCCCCAGATTTCTCTATAAATAGACCCCCAGGGGTACTAGAAATGACACTTTTTGGAAGTGGTCGAGGTCCCCCCAAGCTGGATACTCGCCAAATCCATGCCCGTGTAGTACCTCGCCCAGCTTTTGGTTGCGGAGGGGATGTTTCTCCTAAACTTCCGGGTACGTGGTGGGACCTCCCTGCTGGAGCACCTGGGGTGTGCTTATAGTCATTTTCTCTCTCCTATTTTAGCTATTCGAGTCGTGGAGTTGGACCGCAGGATCAGTAACCTCGGGTTGCATTGATCCGAATTTTGGGGCCAGAATTTTCCTGGCGTCAACAATGATACATCGCTATGGGAACTTTTGAAGAGATTTTGAAAAAAATTTGAGTAGCACCAATTTGTAAAACATTAGTAATACTAACAAAATAATTTGAATATAATACTAACAAAATAATTTCATAATAACTCTAATTTAATATGAATGAATATTGCTCATTATACAGTGAGAATGTTTTTAAAACATGATGTGGTTTGCTAATAAAAAAATGATATGCAAACAGTTATTTTCAGAACTCATAATTTACGTAATAATTTGTTATGGCGTAATAATTTGTTATGAGCCATATGTGATTTGCCCATAACAACAACACTCATTATTTATTGAGGATTTTAGGAGAAAAGAAGTTATGTGATTTTGCTTTTTGAACGGAAATAACATTCTCATAAAGCAATGTGAAAGATAATAGTTGCAGGGACGTTAATTATGAATGATATTTTATGGATCATAGTCCTCATACGCTTTGTGTGGCCTGCAAGAATTAGATGTGGATCCGCTCGCACATACGAAGCTAGCTTATTGGTTACCATGTAAAGGTCTTTTATTAATTATTGCACTATTATCATTTAAAGGTGTTGCGGGTCGGTTGGGTGCTCTTGGTAGACCGGTCGATTTGAACCGTCTTAGCTCTGAAGCGAGTCAAGCGTGTCAACAGTCAATTAGAGATTCGTTGATTACACTGGGACTTTTTAACGTGGAAAATCAGAAAAGGGTGAAAAACCAAGCGGCCGGAGTTGTGTCAGCCAACTTTCACTATCTTATGGGGGATTACAATTAGAGACTTAGAGCTCGAGCGCGACAGGCCGCTGCTCGTTGCAATGAGAGAGAGATCTCGCGTTCGTTCGCTCAAAACGCCTCTTCGTTCATTACAATTAGAGACTTAGAGCTCAGAACGCCTCTCCGTTCGCTCAAAACGCTCTCGTGTTCGTTGGGCGCTCAGAGCGCTCCCGCGCTCGTTGCACACTCAGAATGTCTCTTCGTTCTCTCAGAACGCTCTCGTGTTCATTGCGCGCTCAGAGCGCTCTCGCGCTCGTTGCGCACTCAGAATGTCTCTCTGTTCGCTCAGAACGCTCTCGCGTTCGTTACGCGCTCAGAGTGCTCCCGCGCTCATTGCGCGCTCAGAATGCTCTCGCGTTCGTTCCGCGCTCAGAGCGCTCCCGCGCTCGTTGCGCGCTCAGAACGCCTCTCCGTTCGCTCAGACCGCTCTCGCGTTCGTTACGCGCTCAGAGCGCTCTCGTGCTCGTTGCGCGCTCAGAACGTCTCTCCGTTCGCTCAGAACGCTTCCAAGTTCGTTGCGCGCTCAGAACACTCACGAGTTCGTTGCGCGCTCAGAATGCTTCCCCGCGCGCTCAGAAGGCTTCCCCGCGCGCTCAGAACGTTTCCACGTTCTGAACGCGCGTGCAATTAACATTTCTTAATTTCTCAGATTGCAGGGCTCACTTGCCGCCTTTTTCGCCTTCAACAAAACTGCCCGAAGGGCGAGACGGTTATTTACAAAATATGACGATCCGTGTGCTCCAAATCGACCAGCGTGATTCGCCCGATAGGTGGTTACGGTGGTTACGACGGCAAAATTACCGGGCTACCCTCGGCCAAAATTATAAAAGGAGCCTCAGACCTTCATTTCAAGGGACCTTGCCTTCTGCGCCCGAGAGATCTCCTTTGAAGATTTCCTTCGAATTCTCCTTCGGCGCTTGAAGATCTCCTTCGAATCTTCGAAGATCTCCTTCGAGCCTTCGAAGGTAGCGAAAGGCGACTCAGCCTTCTCACTTTTGTTCTCACCCCTGTTCTCAGAAGAGAACACTTAGTTTTCCGAGAGGTGGTCTGTCACCCTCGGAATTCTTTCTCTCTCTCTCTCTCCATCATTATAACGAGCAGCGCCCTGTCGCGCTCGAGTTCTCAATTTCTAACTGTAACCCCCAGAATATAGTGGAAGTTGGCTGGCACAGCTCCGGTCGCATGGTTCCTTTCCGAGTTTTTCACGTTAAAAGTCCTTGTGTCGCTACTAACTTGTTCATTGATTGTTTGCGCGCTCGGTCCGCTTTCGAGCTAAGGTGGTTCAGTTCGACCGGTCTACCAAAGCGCCCGAGCGACTCGTAACAAAAGGCATTAGGGTCTCCAATTATTGCACTTTAATGATTATAAGGTTAGGGTTTGGGATTGAATACATAAAATATTTATCAAAATCACTTTTGGTAAGCTGGTAGCCAAGTAATAACCCAGTATTGTTGAAAGTGCCCAGTCATTAGTTATTAAGCAGCTGGAAACTGTACTAACGCTGGAAAGGAATTATCCTGAGAAGTTATCTGCTACGTGTTAGGCAGAAGAAAATTGGATCACAAATAAAACTATCATTTAAAACTGAAAATTGTAAATTGAATCGGAACTGAATCGGAACCGCAAAGAACCGGACCGAACCGTTTGCGAATTATTTGGGTTCCGGTTTCAATTTTGGAACCGTGAACAACATTGGTCCGGGTGTGATTCTTTGATTTTATTATCCGGACCGGAACCGAAACCGAAACCGTAATATACAAGTCTCAAGCGGTTTCAAGATTTTTAGAACCGATCCGAACCGGACCGAAGCAGAACCGAACCGCAACCCATTTATTATTATTATTAATATCATTATAATATTGTTATTTTTTTATAATATATCTATAATATCTATACTTACTATTATGAGTGAAACGGATGCGGTTTGAACCCAAACCGCCATCACAACAAAGGGGGTTGGTTTTGGACTGAGCAAAATCGCACCGCACTAAAATCGTGTTGTGGTTTGACATTGGTGCAATTTGGAGTCGATTTTTGCGGTGTACTTTTGATTTTTATACAGTCATATAATGTATTTTTAATTTTACTCACATATTTTTTCGAAATATTTTATTTAAAAATATAGAGGATATACAACCAACGTTTTGAGAACCGGACCGAAGAACGAACCGGTGTGATCAAAGGTTCAAGGTCCGACCGGTTGGACCGGTCGGACCAGGGCTGAACTGTGATATTAAATAATAATAATGTATATATAATTAAATAATAAAGAAAGATAAAATTATTAGATACCAAGCTCAAATATAATTAAATAATATAAGAAAGATAAAATTAAACATATTGAACTAAAATTAACATCATATGTATAATACGCATATTATATATCCCTATATTTTATACAAATATAATTGTAATTGATAAATTAGGCAAATTGAATTAACTAATATATTTTTCAAACAAAATTTTAATTGTAAAATAAGATTTTAAGAACAACATTTCGAAATTCTTTATTCCATGTTGAGTCGTGATCTGCAGCAACAAGAATATTGCATCAGTATTACACAATTGTGATCTTTGAATTTTTAAAAACGGCACGGTCTGGTGCAAATTTGTGATTTTGGCGTTTCAGTTTTTAACTTTTATCCCGACTTACTATATATTATACAAAAAGTACTCTCTTGGTGTAACGCGAAATTCATACGCCTAGGCCTCAGACCTCGAAGTCCCTCTTGCAAAAAAAAAACTAAACTGATATACTTTTCCCCTCCATTTTTTTTATTTTTGACCTCTCATTCATTCCGTCAAGTTTAGTTTCGTTTTAGTTGGAACCGATTGAAACCGGACCGAACCGCATAGAACCGGACCGAACTGTTAGTGGCTGATTTGATTTTGGTTCTTATTGAACCGTAACCAGAACCGTTAACATGACGGTTCCACAAATTATGCTGGAACTGGAACCGGTCAAACCAAATACAGTTTTGATTCTAATTTGAAGAACCGTTACCTTAGCGGTTTGGTTCATGATTTTAATAGAACCAGAGCCGAACCGAAACCATGACAACTCTAATCACAAATTACCATTTGCCAATAAACTGATTCAATAAAATTTAATCAGAGCCAGCATACTCACCAATCCTTCCATCGTGGAATGGCTGCTGATGTCGCCGTCGGATATCGTTCATCTCCGGCAATGCCGTGCACATAGGCTCACGTGCACCTAATGTTTGTAAATACAATGATTACTCAAATCTCCCCTGAGAGTTAACATAATTTATTGTGGACAAATTTCCATACTAGCCCCTTCCTAAACTAAAAGTATCAAAATAGCCCCATTTCTAAAAGCATTCTCAAACTAGCACCATTTACCTTTTTTGACATGACATAATGCATAATTTCGAGAATATATATGCTTTATTAGTTTGAATAAAAATATGGCTGTCATATAATGGATGACTTTTTGAAAATATATGCCTTATTATTGAGCTTCAACCACCTACTTTAATATGAAGGACTGGACGATCTCAAACTCGTCGACATAATAATACAATGAATGAACACATTGATTGCAGTAATAAAAGATGCGGTATTTGTAAAAATTTAAGACACAATCGAGCAACTTGTCCCACAAATCCAGAAAATATGATTTAGAATTTTTTTGTCTATTAAATTATTTCATCTACTTCGATATTTGTAATAATATATTTTTTTTATTTTTTTCAGGAGTTTTGGAGGAACGCACTAACTGCTTGGTTAAGGATTCAGCCTCCGAGTTAATTTTTTTGGTTTAAATTTGGCTGTAATGTTTATTCCATATTTCCATCACATCCGTAGTTAGTGTAATGTTAATTCTGTGTTAATGTTTATTTTTTTAACTGCTTGGTAATTGCTGCGTTAATATTTATTCTATATTTCGACATAATAAGTTAATAACTGCTTGATAATTGCTGTAATATTAGTTCTCATTTTTAAACTAGCAAAAACATGAATTGGGTAGTTACTGTAATGTTTATTCCATATTTCCATCACATCGATAAATGGCCATTATGTAAATTTCAAAATTCTGCATTATGTCATGTCAAAAAAAGGTAAATTGGGCTAGTTTGGGAATGCTTTTAGAAATGGGGCTATTTTGATACTTCCAGTTTAGAAAGGGGCTAGTATGGAAATTTGTCTTTTCAGTTTTATCATTTTTTATAATACTTTTTGTTTTAATTTATTTTTTAAAATATACGAGCCTTTGGTTAAAATAAATTCATGGAGATGACTAATGAATGTTGTACTCAGTCTGCCACATTGGGGTACGAGGGAACCACGTGGACGACTGCTTGTGTTGTGAAATATAAATTTATAGGAGAGGTTATTGTAATTTTTAAAGATCAAACATAGTGTAGAGGTCTGGATAAACGACCCAACTATTAATTATTCAAACCTCATGTATACATACTTATACTTGTGTATACATATTTATACTTATGTTTACACATGTAGAAGAATTCTTCTAGGAATTTTCTGTAGTTTAGAATAAAAATGAGAATTCTTAAAGGTGACTCCAAGTAGATGGTGATGGGGGATCGCACATCGAGGGGGCACGACACTTAAAACACATAAGTATGTAGGAGGAGATAAGATCATCTGATAGATAACCCGAGTCGGTATTCGCGTTAAGAACTAAAGATGAATAGTTCAGATCAGAGCATATCCAAAAAACATACACAGAAGTTACTCCAGAAGTCCTCCCCAAAATTCTTTAAAAAGTTAGAGTGATGCAAGAAAGAGGAAAGAGAGAGAGGGAGCCAAAAATATAAAATATTTCTCTTCACCATTTCCGTGTATGTTGTGCTGAACAACAGGTTCAAGAATAACAAAGAAAAACAAGCCTCTGGCATAATAAAACAATTAATAATAAGGTATAAAGGGCAAAGTGACTACTTCTATCTCAAAGAATTGAACATCAACCATAAAAGAGGGCGAAAGAAAGAACCTCCTCCGGAAGCAGAAAAGGGGTGGAAAATCAGAGCGCTGTCTAACTTCGCCAGGCTCCGGGCAAACATATGGTCAAAAGCAGCCGAGACATATTCTTATTGCCACCGGTGCGCTACAGGAGTGGCTTATTTGTTGCGCTTTTTTGCCTCGCTGTAGAGAATGACGCCAACGACAGTAAGGCTGTAACCGAGCATCCCAGTCACCGAAACGGGGTTTCTGAATATTAGAATTGAGATAACTACGGCGACAGCGCCTTTGGCATTCCCAAGAACCTGACAAAAAATAAGGCATGGTTAATCTTACAGGGTCAGGTTAAAAGAGCAATAAAAGTCATCATTAAACTCAAAGTTATGGTTGTGTAATTATAGGAACCCTCATCCCCTCTTGAAATTAAGAAAGCACCTCTTCAAGTTTATGAATTTAACTAATAAAAATTGTAAATTTGAAAATATGTTTCCCAAATTAAAATAATGAAAAGAATTTTTTTAATATTTCAGGTCAAAATTATGGAGTTAGGATCGTCGAGTGGACGACACGAGTTTGTAGTCACGTCCAATCATAGCTGTCCTATGTACTTTCGTATTTTTACAACCCCAAGCTGGCCAATCATAGCTGTGCGTTGCTTTCCTCTTAGCCTATAAATATGGGATTTGAAATTCAATGCAAATCATTGCAGAATTTTGAAGAAAGATTTCAGATTTTAGAGTCTCCCAAGGTGCCGAATCCGTGAAACCTAAGTATCGAAGCCTAGGTCTGTCTCTCCCCTTGCAACCGCCGGCCAAGCAGCCGGAAACCACCACTACAAGGGCCGGACAGACATCTTCACACTACTCCGCCCTCACTCAAATAACTACCTATAACCGCACAATAATCAACCCAACAACCAGCAAATGCCTATAACCATTGTAACCGCCCACTACCTAGGCAGTTATTGACGGTTACTCCTCTAGGCCAAACTGAGTCGCCTCCTTTCAATATCTGCCCAGCCGACAGCCTGCCCCTTCATTTGGAGTCTGCTTGCTGTATAATTGCAGAACCTGCTTGCTGAGGGCAAAACAGAGCCGACTGCCCTCAATTTCCTGCAGCCCCGCCTCAGTTTCCTACTACTGTTCCTCTGCCAGCCACTCCCCTTGCCAGTCCAGTCGTTCTGGATTTCCTGCACCAATCGACAGCCTCCATTGGTCCAGATTCCTACCGACAGACCTTCCGTGGCTGTTCTGGGCTACCTGCACGTATTGGCCGCCTTCCCGACTGCATCGCCGCAGTCCTGGTCTACAATCAGCAACCCCTTTAAAATATTTCTCCAACCGGCAGTCCTCGCCCACCATTACACGACCTCCCGGAACTCAAATTAGCACAAGTACTTTGAAATGAGTAACATGCACGCTTCAAAACTGCTGTCTAAAGCCTGAAATTGCAGCACATCTCCCACTTTGGTCTTGAATGCTTATGTCAATTCTAATTGGAAAACATATTTCTCTGTGTTTACACCGGTTGAATTGTATATGATTTGGGATATTACTTTATATAGTTTGCTCAATTTTCACGCAATTGCTTCAAGGATTTATTCGCCAAACATTTAATCCAAGTAATCTTATTTTAATTGTCGCTAGAACTCGTTCATTGCTTTACAGTCAAATCTCAAACGTGCGTGTTCGCATTGCTTAGATTAATTTTATCATTTTGTTGCAATTACTTGTCGGACACTCGCATGTGCGTTGCATCGTTATTTTAAATTCCCTACATCCTACACTTGCATTCACTCATTAGAATCCTGTTAGGGCACACGACCACCCTTTGTACACCCGTCCTGCGTCTGATACAGTTTGGTATCAGAACCCCAAGTTCAGGCTTAGCTTAAGATATGTGAGACTAGAGTCTATATAACCTCATGTCATATCATTGTGATCGTTGCTACCATAATTCTCTATTTGAGGAACCAGAGCCTGTCTATGCTCAATCATATAGAATTTATCTGGAGAGATCGCTGCATTATTACGATGATCATCATCGTCTTCAACCCTCCGCTTGTAGAAGTCGTGTTAACCCTTTGACACAATTTGATTCCTATAGAGGCAATCTAGAGACAATTATTACGATGAGCATCATAGATCTCATAGAGGGTACTATCATGAGGATGATATCACGCCTAAATTCAGATTAGATGTGCCGTCCTTTGACTCCCAATTGGACTCAAAGGAATTAGAAAGTTGGTTGTTAGCCATGGAGGACCATTTTGAATGGTATGAAGTATCGAACGAGTGTCGTGTTAGGTTTGCTAAGATGAAACTCCAAGGTTAGGCTAAGATTTATTGGACTAACCTAGAGCGTAGGATTAAGTGTGATGGTATTCGCCCCATAACCTGATGGGCAGACAATCAGACATGAAACAAGTATTAAGGGGGAAATATCTCTCGGTACCCCATAGGAATCAGCTCCTTGACCAATTACACAACTTTCAGTAAGGGACTATGTCTGTGGTCGATTATATGACTCGATTCCAAGAGTCAGTAGTGAGGAGCGATATTTAGGAGAAGCTCATTGCGCTAGCCTGTCGGTCCTAGGAAATATGCTCTTGCAGTCATTCCCTATAATATGATCTTGCTATGCGTCAACAACATCTTCTGCATGTTTTCGACATGGTGATGGTCTTCTTCAGCTGGGTGGACTATATATAACCCCTCTGAATGGGGTGGGGGTGAGGGGAACTACGGAGAAGAGGTTGTGAGAATGAACTCTTTGATATTTGGGTTGGTGTTGAGTTCTCTAATGTCTCTCTGTCTGCACTCTGAAGTATGATTCTACTCAAACACCTCCACTGATAAATTGGGGTTCAACGTATATCATACTTATAAGTACATATTTTTACTATCTTATACACATAAATTTTTTACTATGTATTGAGCAGCGCCTCCACCTGCGGTTTCAAGCAATGATTTGGTATTATATTGAAATACCAAGAGGTCTATTCAGACCCCGGCATGAACTCATTAGCCAAACCCCAACTTTTTGTCGGAATGAGGGTTATAAGCGGGCTAGCCCATCCCCCCATTGATCTATTTTCCCTTTTTTCAGAGTTAATCAGGTATAGATTGCAGTAATATGCAAAAAAACAATTAAACACCTGAAAAAGAGACCAGCGGTACCTGGAGAGTCAAAGCACTAGTGTGCTTGGTGACCAAGAAGTTGGTCAGATTCACAAAATACGCTAAAGAAGAATTAAACAAGAGATACCAAACTATTTTGATATCTTCTCTAGCAAGTGCAATGGTGATTCCAAGAACATTCTTCTCCATGAGAAGTGTAGCAGGAAGCAAGAATACAACAGCAACTGGAGCCATGTATAGAAGGAGATTCATAGAATTAAGCTTCTCCCTGCAGAAAAAGTGTACAAAAATATAGATTCACAGTCAGATATAAATCTTTGTAATGAGTACAGGCCAACAAGCAGAAAAAATCAAAGAAAATAAATGGAGCTTTTTAAGCAAAAGGACAATTTCAAGATGACCTAAAGATTGTCAAATATTCAATGAATGCAATGAAGTAAAAAAAATGCTGGAAAATTGCATGATTAAATTCTTCCGTAGATCATGAAGGATGTTGGAAGCTAAAATATAAATATTTAATGGAATAAACACTTTTTACCCTTCAGAGGACAATAAAATTCCTTGTAACACTGATTTTAGTGCCCTTGCAGCAGTTGCAGCAACACATACAATAAACCCAAATAAGTGAAAACTAGGCTCGCCCTACAAAAACAGAGAAATAAAATATCATTAATCATACTTCAGCATCAAGGCTTAAATTTGTTAAGAAGAGAAAAATAGGTGACATAGGCTTCGTTTAGCGGGGCGGATCCGCGCCGGTCGCGCGGGCGAAACCGCGCCGGTCGCGCGGGCGAAACCGCCCCGCCGCGGTTTCCGCCTGTTTGGGGGGGGGGGCCGCGGTCGGGCGGTGGGGCTCCAGCCCGCCGTGCGAAACCGCGGATTTCCCGCGGAAATCACCCACCCCGCCAAACGAAACCATAAACTTTATCAATATGGCCCATAGAAGGGTTATCATTCAACAAAACAACCAAGAAGGTTGATGTACATCGCCAAGATTGTAAATCCTTCAAAATTCCTTTTTGTAATGAATTGTGTGAAGCTTGTTGAACATTGCAAATTATGACAAAGATGTTGGTAATATAATTTCACCGAAGAGGAACAAAAAAGAAGATAGTGATATGGGTTTCTCACACAGTTTATTTCCGAACATACGCTTGCTTTTATATGAGCTTTTACATTTATAAGAGTCACAAACTTTTGACTCTTCTAACACTGACAAGTGTTATACAGATATGCTTACAATTACCTACAAGTCAACTTAACAATTTACACCCCGAAATCTATATTTCTTCCTTTTGGTATAAAGAGTGGGTTTGCTTTGACATTTGCTGAAACCATTCACTTGCAAATAGACATCAATATTTGCATTCCAGGCTCTTGGGGCCTGTTTAAGTCCATAAAATGTTTTCTTTAATCTATAGACTTCATCTTTACTATCTTCTTGTATGAATCCTTGAGGCTGATCAACATATATTTCTTCTGAAATGATGTTATTAAGAAATGCGGATTTTACATCATAATGGTACACTGGAAGTTGTAATTGGGATGCATGTGCTAGTAGTAGACGAATGGTATTCATACGCACTACTGGAGCATATGTCTCTTCATAATCTTTTTCAGGCTTTTGTGTAAACCCTTTTGCGACAAGTCGAGTTTTATGTCGTGAAACAGACCCATCTTCATTATATTTGATCTTAAGAATCCACTTTAAGCCAACTGTATTTTCCAGGAGGTTTTTCTACAAGGTTTCATGTTTGATTCTTATTTATCATCCTCATCTCTTCAGTCATTGCAGTTCTCCATTCTGGAAATTGGTTTGCTTCTTTAAACCTAGCAGGTGTTGTACATGATAGAGCTAGATCATTGGTTTGATAGATTTCCTCCAAGCTACGTGTTTTATGGGGCGATGAAGAGTAAGAGCTTGAATCAGTTGATGACTTGATGATTCTTTTATTTGATGTTCCATTGGAGGATTCTAGAAGGTTTCATTAGTAAGTAATGAATCAACCAATCTTCTTTGTAGTAAACTTTCTTGCTCTGTTGAGTCCCATTTCCATGCTCCATTGAAAATTACATCACGAGATAGCAACAATTTTCTTTCTTTTGGTTGATGAGGCGCGAGGGTGGAAACGCAAAACTTGAATCTTGGCAAGACACTTTAGAAAAGAAGGGTTTTAGGTTGAGCAGGGCAAGGACGGAGTATATGGAGCTTAAATTTAGTAGTGCAAGAAAGACGGATGACTTCATTATTAAGTTGGGTGATCAAGATATTTCCCGCAGTGAGTGCTTTAAATATCTGGGATCGATAGATGGAGGTGTAGATAAAGATGTGATACATAGAATCCAAGCAGGTTGGTTGAAGTGGAGAGGCGCGCCTGGGATCTTATGTGATCGTAAAGTACCATTACAACTTTAAAGGCAAGTTTTACCGTACTGCAATTAGGCCATCAATGCTCTACGGTTCTGAGTGTTGGGCAGTGAATGGTGTACATGAGCAAAAAATGGGAGTTGCGGAGATGAGAATGCTTAGGTGGATGTGTGGACACACGAGACTAGATAAAATTAGGAATGAATGTATCAGAGATAAGACATGAGTGGCACCAATTGCAGAGAAGATGCGAGAAGCTCGACTAAGATGGTTTGAACACGTACAAAGGAGACCATTAGAGGCACCTGTTATTGTTAGGCGTTGTGAGAGTTTAAGCACTATGCATGTTAAACGGGGGAGGGGTAGACCAATAAAGACTTATGATGTACTTAGGCATTATTGAGATTATGACTAAACAATGGCAACAAAAGATCCGTATAGCCGACCCCACTATAATGGGATAAAGGCTTGAGTGTTGTTGTTGGTTGAAACAGTCGATAAGCTTTTGATTGCTCAATATACCCAATAAATATACATTCTTTACTTTTTTGTCTAGTTTCTCTTCTCTTCCTTTATGCAGTAGCATATAAGCTATACATCCAAATATTCTTAAGTGTTGTATTAAAGGTTGTTGTTTAAGGAGCTTTTCATAAGGGGCGGTATCTTGTAGAGCCTTTGTAGGAGCTCTGTTCAAGATATGCATTGTTGTATTAACAACTTCAGCCCATAATTCTTTTGGTAAGCTCTTATGAAGTAACATAGTCCTAGCCATTTCTGCGATTGTTCGATTCCTTATCTCCACTACACCATTCTGTTGGGGGGAGTATGGTGCAATTAGGTGTCTTCTTATACCATTTTCATAGCATAATGTTTGGAATTAGGAGAAAGTGAATTCCCCCCCCCCCCCCCCCCCCCCACCCCTCTATTTGTTCTAAAACTCTTGATAGAATGATTAATAGGCGAGGAAATATATCCACATGTATTTGCTGAAATTGTCTACTAATAGAAAATAGTAGTTCTTACCTCCTATAGATTTTGTTGTTGTTGGCCCCCATAAATCTCCATGTATTAATTTCATAGGATATTTTGAACTCCCTATTGATTTCAATGGAAATGGTATTTGTGAGCTTCTCCTTATGCACAGCTAGAGCAGAATTTATGTTCTTTTGTTATTTCTGGAAGACCTGTTACTAACCGTTTGTGCTTCATAAGATATATTGCATCCCAATGTAAATGTCCAGTCAATGATGCCACAGTTAAAGATCAGAGTTGCAACCCTGTTTACTCCTGTTTGGAAAACCTGAAAGGCCTCAGATTTATAGGCGAGGAAATATATCCACATGTATTTGCTGAAATTGTCTACTAATAGAAAATAGTAGTTCTTACCTCCTATAGATTTTGTTGTTGTTGGCCCCCATAAATCTCCATGTATTAATTTCATAGGATATTTTGAACTCCCTATTGATTTCAATGGAAATGGTATTTGTGAGCTTCTCCTTATGCACAGCTAGAGCAGAATTTATGTTCTTTTGTTATTTCTGGAAGACCTGTTACTAACCGTTTGTGCTTCATAAGATATATTGCATCCCAATGTAAATGTCCAGTCAATGATGCCACAGTTAAAGATCAGAGTTGCAACCCTGTTTACAGTTGAGGGCAGCATCATGATTGTTAATTGATAGATCCAATGGAAAAAAACTCTGTTTTTTCCATTTGTGCTGAGACTATAAGGGAGCCTGAATCTTGGTCAGTATTTCTACAAGAATTTTGAGCAAACGAAACATCGTATCCTATTTGTAGCAATAGGTCTACACTTAGTAGGTTTTGTGTTAGCTGTGACACATATTGTACATCAGAAATTTGTTTGACATGTCCTGATGCAGTGGTAATATTGATACTTCCTTTTTCCTTCTATCTTAGAAGTTTTCCCATTACCAAGATATACCTGAGGTTTGTGTGATTCATCCAATGTGGTAAGAGATTCCTTTTTGTATGTCATATGAGGTGAACATCCACTATCTATATACACCATAGATTTGAAAAGTTGCATTCAGTTTTGAAACAGGAATAGAAGAGACTTTCTGATTCTTCCCCCTTCCCTTTTCCACAAAATATGTTGCATCTTTATGTCAGCAGTCCTTATCAAAATGATTAGGAATCTTACATCTCTTACACTTTGAGTAACAGTCTCTGGAATTATGTGTAGTCTTATTGCAGATTATACAATAAGTGGATGTGTTTCCCATAACTTTCTCAAGAGATTGTATAGGTGCTTTACCTCTACCTCTCCCTCTTGTTATTCACCCAGGGCTAATTAGCCTTGGTCTCTTTCTGTTGGAATGTTTTCTGGTAGTGCTCTCCTTTTTGGTTCTCATAAGCTGGCTTGCTAATTCTCATTTTTGTTTGTAAGGCTTGATCAAGATGTTGGGAATCTCTTGCTAAATGATCTTCATGAGATTTTAATGAGGTCATGAGTTCAGTTAATGGCAATGTATAGATGTTTTTTGACTCTTCTATTGCTGTCATTGCAGGATTGAAGGCACTTGGAAGGCTTCTTAATAATTTGGGTACAATATGCTTATTTTCTACTGTAACACCAAGGTTTCTAATTTGATTTATCAAATTGACTACTCTTGCAAGAAAATCTTGTACAGCTTCAACAGATTTCATGGCTCCAGAATCTAATTCTGCCGATAGAGTTTGAAGTTTGATTGCAATCACTTTGGCAGAACCTTTATATTCTTCTTTAAGAATATCCCAAGCTTTTTTGGCTGTTTCAGCACTCATGATACGGGAAAGATGGTATCTATTACACCTTGCTGGATTAACATAAAAGCTTTTGAGTCTTTCATAAGGATTTCTTCTTTTTTCTGTAAATAAACTGCTTCAATTTATTTACCACCTAGAAGGAAAACAAGCCCATCTTGCACCAGATCCCATGAGCCCTGTGATCGGAACACTGTGCACATTTGTACCCACCAGTGTTGGTATTTAACTCCATTAAACACAGGGATTGAAGAGTGAGTATAGGAGAAGGATTCAGAGGTAGATGATGAAGCCATTTTTGCTTGCATGAGAAGAAGCTCTGAGAAAAGTTTGCTCTGATACCAGTGTTGGTAAGATAATTTCACCAAAGAGGAACAAAAAAGAAGATAGTGATATCACACTTTATTTCCGAACATGCGTTTGCTTTTAAATGAGCTTTTACATTTATAAGAGTCACAAACTTTTGACTCTTCTAACAATGACATGTGTTATTTTAACTTCTCTCTTTTAACTCTCCCTTATCTCATTACACAGATATGCTTACAATTACCTACAGGTCAGCTTAACTCTTTACAAAAGAACATCTCCTACAAATATCAGTATCAAAGCATTTCCAGTATTTCTAAGACATTTTTTTAGCTTTATATGCTCTTTACTGATTCAAAACAAGTGTAAAAAGCATCAAAACAAAGGCACACGTCAGAATTAGGAAATGTGAAATTGTAAATACTATGCAATGAAGATCGATCACGCCTCATTTGAGCAATTTTTCATTATTGACACATTTGGATAGTTGGACGGACTACTAGAGCCTGTGATTGCGACCAACTCGATTTATCATATTTATTATGTATTTTCTTTTACGAGCTTTATTTCGAGAATTGGGTTAGGTTATCAGATTGGACGTTTCCAGTCGTCAGATGCACTTAACCTAATTCCCCTCCAATATATACTCTTATTATGATATTTTCTAGGGCGTCGAGAGTTTGGTTCTCCACACGACAGATCCTAATGGTACTCCCCTTGGTGCGACGTCGAGTCCCCCGTCCGCCGCCTCCCTTGCCTCCGGAGAACCGCCTCCTTCCTCCAGTTGTCGCTCCCATCCATCCACCCTCGGCCGACCGCCACCAAAACCCTTAACCAGCCGATGCCCCACCCCCTCCTTTTGCCATCTCCAAACCGGAACCAACCCCTCTTTCCTCCTCCATGCAAGCGTTGGCCACCCTCCACAAAACTTTTCCCCACCAACAGCCCCTTTCTAAGCCATTCCACCATCAGCCGCCCTACCATACATGTCCTGCACCCACCTAAAACCCTCTTCGACCGCCAAACCCAACCTAGCCGCATCTTACCCTACATCCGACCACTCCCCTGTCTTCAGATACTGCCACCAGCGGAACTAAGCTCATTCTAGGGCTTTGTCAAGTCACTTTCCTACATCCAAAGTCTGGCCAGCCAATCCTCTGCACCCATCCCTCCTCCCCCTTGCACGACACAGCCCAATCCCTTCTTGCAATCCACAACCAATCGTAAATTCTCTCTGGCAGCCAACCTACATCAGCCTTCTTTCTTAGGATTGCCACTGCTGCTCCAACGATCATCCGATTTTTGTTGCTACGCTGATAGCCCTTTTACTTTGTGTTCATATTTATTTTCTTATCATTACATCTTATGGATGCACTTTATATTTCTTGTAATATTGGGCTTAATTAATGTTGGCCAGAATTTCTTTCATTTCATGTGTCTTTCATATTCGCTCTACTATTCAATTCATATGCCCTCTTAATTAATTGCAATTGTCACGTGTTTAGTTGATTTGAATGATTACGATTAATTGTGACTCATTGCACAAGTTTTATGTTTTGTTATTTAATTAATTGAATGTCAAAAACTATCTTGCATACTCATTGCATTAGTGTTAGGGTTAGTGGGCATTTAGTTCATTGGATTACTTGCATGTATTCCTTTGCATCCCTATTTTAGGGTTTAGGTTCGAGTTCGTGTGTGTATGCTTCTACATCCCCAATTTGAATCATATAAATTCTTCATGCGTCACTATGTTATTCCTGACCATACAATATGCTAGCAGCTATGTAATATGTTGTACAGAAACATATAAAAGATATTGAGGTTGGGTAAGCACGGCGAAATGCTCGAGACCTGAATATGCAATGCCTGGTGACAAGTGATGCGTTAACCGTACTTGCAGCAAGTGATGTGTTAATCGTACTTGTAGCAAATACACTCAGCTTAAAACTAAATGCATGCAACTTTCAGATAATCTGTCAGTAGATTAGCAAGTTAATAATAAAACAATAACTATGGAGCGAGATTCGCAGCAATTCACGGATATAACGAAAACAACAAGTTGTGATTCACCTCTGATTGGTGCACAAGCTAGAACACAGGGCGATTAAGCCAA
The DNA here is from genome assembly GCA_033032865.1 of Dactylorhiza incarnata. NCBI lineage: Eukaryota > Viridiplantae > Streptophyta > Magnoliopsida > Asparagales > Orchidaceae > Dactylorhiza > Dactylorhiza incarnata. The sequence goes on from JAWHQI010000067.1 coordinate 5,115,556, forward strand.
AGTGTCAAACAATCTATGTAGAATAAATCGTGAGACAAACAACTAAGAGTTAATCTCCACTAGACAGTGCATACAACCACTGCGTACAATAAAGAAGCAAAAAAACTAAAACTACAACCTTATGAGCGTTAGGGCTGTTTTGAGAAGTTCGACGGATGCAGGAGGGAGGGAGACTGTTGTAGATGGATCGGAGTGAATCTACGGGCTAGGCGCGGCAGAGGATCAATGGTGGGGTTGTGGAGGCTTCGGTTGGGACTATGGAGGAGGTGGGGGAAGCTGGCGTGGCCATGGGGCTAGGCGGCGTAAGCGATGAGGGAAGCAGGTGGTGGATGGGGGTTCGGCGAAAGTTGGGTTTGTGGCTGACGGGAGGGGGAGGAGCTTGGAGTAGCGGGGTCGTGAGTGTCGGGGGGGAGTTGAGGAGGGAGTTCCTGCTATGGGATTTGGCAGAGGGGGACGGGGAAGTCGCGGGAACAAGGGTTGGGCGAGATTCACAGCGACGAGAAGGGGGAAAGGATTTTCTTCTTACCGGTGAGTAATGGGGGTGGGGAGTAGTTGAAGATTTTTGCTAGGCCTATAAACGGTTCGGCTCAATCTTAGGCAAAACAAAAACCAAACCGAATAGTCTCGGTTTTTACACACCCCAAACCGAAATTGAATCGAAACTGATCGGTTCAATTTTTAAACATCGGTTCGGTTTTTAAACATAGGTTTGATTTTCCGACATACTAAATTACAAATACAAGTAAAACCGAACCATTTACATGCCTAAAGTATATTCTATTGAGGCATCCTTCTGTGCGGTCTCATATACCTAACTCACCTTTTGTCATCTTAAAAATTCAATCATCATACTTAAGTTTTTGTGTTCTTCACTCCTGTGTTACTCATCACTATAAGCACTTAAGTTATCCATTATCATTCATATAGTATACTTGACAAAATGTTTTAATTGTATTAGAATAATTATCCATTAAAATTTCTAGTTTATTTATGCTCAGTTATTTACAATAAGTTAAGTATTTTTTATCAATTTAATTGTGTTGAACCTATCTATTAATATTTAGTTTATATTTTCTTAAACACAACCAGATACAATCACATAAGCATAAAATTAATGAGACAGTAACAACTATCAAGACAAGAGATATAGGGTACTCAAACCACGTTGAATCTTACTCATCTTCTAGGTGGGCGTACACTCAGCACACCCCTTTCACGAATCACGGGATCAGTCACGGACTCACGAGACGAAGACACGCGAATCAAGATAGACATAAATTGCAAAACATTTGAAGCATGCTTCGTCGGCTTGGTTTCATCGGTTTAACGAAGGTGTAAATAAAAATCGAACCGGTTCTAGTTTAGTGCGAATAATATCCCAAAAAATCTTCCCTAGAAGGGCTTCCACCTTTTCTGTTTAGTGCGAATAATATCCAGTAGACGTTTATCATGTCATACCTCAGTTCGAGCACCAACAACTTCACAAACTAACCAATTGAATCCAACATATACAGATATAAGAAATACCAATATAATTTAGCTATCTAAAGGACCATAAAATGATAGACTTTTCTATTCTATTGAAGATGTCATATTTCATTCTAAAAACTATATTAGTGCATACATAGTAACATATCTAAATGCATGACATGTAACTACCCCTGCCACTAGCAAGTGCCTTGGACGCGAGAATAAGAGAGCAAACACATTATGCCAATATTACCATCATAACCAACACTATTAGTCGTATCTTACTATTTAGCCTTATCATTTTATCCGTATGTTGCGTGTTACCTAAGGTATTGTCTATATGCTCTTGCGTGTTGCCTGAGGTAATTGTTAATCTATTTTACACAGATCGTCTTGCACATTTTTCTAGCAATGACATGAAACACATGCTAGCTCACTCTAAGAACGTAAGGAAAAAGCGTCTATATAGTTATAATCGCACAACAATCATCTCTTTTTTAACACAGAAGTGCTGATGTTTAGGTTTTACATTTCATGCAAGTAATCCATTAATCAATAACAATACTAAAGGCTGGTAAACAAAGGGATAATTGCAATAAGTAGGAACCACGAAATAGAACAGTTGTAATACTTTGCATTTAATTAACAATATATTACCTAATTTTTAAGTTTCACTGGTAATTAATGTACAAAATGGGAAAGAAAACGAAATCCCAACTATTTTATTGATTCACCAAACTCGCAGAGTCCAAATTTGGTGCAGATGGTGAAAAAACCATAAGGTTTCTAACATATATTAGAGAAAAATAGCCTTTTCTGTTAAAATAAAAATTTGACGGTATGAGTTCATTTCAAAGATTAAACTTTAAACACAAAATTCAGGAAATATGGAACAAAAAATTTAAATACTCCAAAGGAAGAATATATGGCCTAATTATCTGAGCCTAGTCATGCCGGTAGGTCTTGGGCCTCCGTGCTGGCCCAAGGTACTTGCTTTACCTCCATTCCTAAAGAGGTGAAGCAAGTGGTGGTAAAAAATTCATCACCTTGCTGACACAAGTCAGAATGAATGCTAACATTTTAGAGGCTAATTCATGGTAAAAATGAAGCCTTATATGATTATCGAAAAGTCATGACTCACATTCAAGACTCTCACATTGCAACAATCTAATATAGGGATTTCTGAACAATAGTAAAACAATCTTATCAGGAAAAGGATGGCGATAATAGTAAAGATGAGATCCTCACATGGCTATAATGTGTTTCCTCGTATTATCTACCTTCCTTGCAAATAAATTTGGCTAACACAAGAAGCAACAAATAAAAGACATAAAAATTGTAAAACTTTTAAATGAACAAATGACAAACTTGCAGGGATATTAATTTGGAACGCAATAGCAAATCTAAAACAGATATAAATTTGCATAAACGTTCAAGTGAGAGATTCAGAGATTCATGTGATGTAGAACTTTTAGATGATCAAATGGCATAAAAATTAAAAAGGGCGGGAGTGAAAGTCTAACGGTGTGATGTATTCCTCAAATTATAGATGCAAGATAATGAACTACCATAAAAATTGCACTTTAAGAGAATAATAAGATCTGCATGAAAAATAAAGAAAAATTCCACAAATCATTCAATGCAAATCAAAAGCGAATAACATTACAAACTCACCCCACTAGCAATGACGACACCGGTGACAACTGGGATCAGCGTGATGTAAGTGATCCACGACTCCCGCTTTACGGTCATGATGTAAGCAAACACTGCCGTGAAAAAGGGGGTGGTCGCGCCAACGGCCTGGTTGAAGGAGACAGGAAGGTACCGCAGTGAAATGTTACCGCTGACCACAGATCCGCAGAAGACGAGGCTGAGCGCAGCGATCTTAACAAACTGCAACCGCGAACGCACGGCTTGCATCGGTACAACCTTCATCCAAGCGATCGCGGCATAGCTGAACAGTGAGCACGCCGTCATGTGGCACATGGTGAGGAAGATCGGGTACTTAAAGCCATAGTTGCTCAGCAGGTACTTGTTGAGCAGCAGCACGCCAATGTTGGATGCATACCACGAGACCACCAATCCCACGGTGAAGAGCCGCCCGGTAACCGCCGGAAACGGAGAGATCACCTTCCCGCTCATCTCCCCTCCTCCTCCTTCAACCAGGGGAGATCGGCTCCGTCCGCTCTCCCTCCGGCGAAGATCTGGGAGGGCTGCAATTGAGATGTCAGTAACGTAATGCAACGGCGAAGGAAGCTGTGACGGCTGGTGAATCTAGGATTTCAACTGCGGACCGCAAGAGTATCGGCCGAAAAACCACCTGATCGATGGATATCTCATCCGTAACTGAAGGCGCGAAGACGACGAGCTGAAGGGTCTGTTTGGGAGAGTTATTGAGGATTGAAAATATGCTAATCAAATAGAGCTGATTGAACACTCGTTGAGAAGCTGTTTTGAAAAGCTGCAGGTTGTTTGGATCTCAACTTGCTGTGTTTTCTCCCACCTTTGGATTTCACATATAATTGTATACCCAAAAAATTAGGAATCTACAACAAACTGGCAGACAAGAAATAGAAATCCTTCAAGTTCATAGAATGAATCGCATTTATCAAATTAGAGAATGTATCAAACTAGAGAATAATGTATACCTGAATCATGCAGATCTGAAGAGCAGATCTTGGAATCGAGCAAATCTGGTAGAGCAGGGCTCGGAATCGAGCAGATCAAGACGTGGCGCGCTCGGAATCGACCGGATCTGGAAGAGGAGGGCTTGGAATCAAGCAGATCTGGACGTGGAACGCTCCGAATAGCCGGAGGAAGGCTCAAAATCGACAGGAGGAAGGCTCAGAATCGACGGGATGTTGGGTCTTGTGGAGGAGAAGACGACATCCAGTTCGTCGAGGAGAAGACGGTGGCTGGAAGAGGAGCAGGCGTGGTCTGCGACTGGATGTTAGGGCCCGTCGAGGAGAAGACCACTGAAGTCCGTCAAGGAGAAAACTGAAGTCCGTCGAGGAGAAGACGGTGCTCTAACCTGCGATCGGGAAGAAGAGCAGCGAACTGGATGTTAGGGCTCGTCAACGCGGCATTTAAAAAAGAAGATATTTATATGGGCAGATCTATTTATGCTATTGGCAAAAGAAGTACTCTAAAATTAACTTTCTAAAAATAACTTGTTTTTTATTTCTCTTTCTCATTTTCACTAGTGGCAGCTCAATTTTTTCTCCCGATGCAAAGCCATAACCTCGCCTTCATGCAATCTGCCTCAGTGAACCCGCGCCGCCGCCCAGCGCTTCCTCCCCAACGGCGTCTCCGACCATCCTGCATTTGCTTCCATCGAATATTCTTCTCTTGTCTGATGGTCCTTCCTCTCCGACGATCCTTCCATCGAACATCATCCTCTCCGGCGACCCTTTTCTTTCGTAGCCATCTCCGACCTTCCTTGTTCTGCGCCAGAGTTTGATGTCGTGCCTCTCCTTAAAGCCGTGCCGCTGCCTGAAACCCCACTTTTGTTCGACGCCGCTCCTCCACCTGATTCGACGGGGTGAAATCAGAGGCCTCATCTTCCTTCGATGCAACATCAGGAATATAGAAATCCATCAATGCTACTAATTTTGAGTAATTTTTACAGCAATATTGAAGAATGTGCAAATATTGATCTTTTTAGATTCTCATTTTGTAACTCAGTTTCCATTTCTATGCATTTGTTAAGTAGTATTTAGAGCCCTCCCTCATAATCAATAGCCGAGTGATAACTTTCTCCACGGTTCCGGGACATGTACAATTTGTTTTACATCATGAGCTTAAAAAATAGTAATATCAAATGTATGAATAGATTTAGTTACATGCAATTATGTCTTTAAATATGATGCCTGAGATGCAAAATGTTGGTCGTGTTTTAATCTTGTGTAACTGTAGTGTTTTTTACATATAGTCTTCATATATAGTATTGACTATATTTCTATTGAAATTAAGTTGTTTATGGAATTTCGCTGAGTAAATGTTCATGCAAAGTTTTATACATGCCCATTTACTTGCTCTTAATTTTGTTCCTGACAACATTTAGGCTCTGTTTGGGGGGACTTATTTTCACTGGTCAAGCGGTCACGACCGCATGTACCGGATCTTACTTAAGTTCCGATTCATGCGGTCGTGACCGCTTGACCGGTGAAAATAAATCCCCACAAACAGAGCCTTAGTTTGATCAAGAAGATAAATTTGAGCTTGTTGTGCTTTAAGTAGATGGAATAGGTTCAGTAGAAATTTGAAAACCGAACCCAAAGCACATCACATTCAGGTAGGCTGAGGTGGGCCAGATTTTGGTGGTGTTAAAGCGACTGCCAAAACCCGTCTGTGTGTAATTCCAGCTCATTATTTTGAAGATTAATTTGCAAAAAGGCAATCCTTTCTCAACCATGTTTATACAATTCTATATTATTACATGCAATTAATTAAAATTATTTTTTATTTTTTGCATGATCAACCTTTACGAATGATACGAAAGATTACATTTTGAAATTTTTGTGCATAAAATGATGTGTCTGGTAATTTAAATGACAGCTATGGACTTTATGTTTGATTTTAGATGCTTATTTAAATTTTTAATTTTCATGTTGGTCTGCAAATAATAATTTGATTTGACATTAAAAATCTCGGTTTGACATTAACATTCTTGGTCAGCCATTAACCTTGAGTTGTCATTAGTCAAAGTAGGTTTGCCCATAACACCATCCTTAAAAAAGCGATTTTAAAAAACTCAGCCCTCAAACAGGTAAAAACAGCTCTCACGATTGGAGTAGAGATTTTCCATCCGCCAGGCTGACCCAAGCAAACCCGAAGAGATAGGTTTCTTTTTTTCGCGGATTATAGTTGAGATCTGAGAAAAAAGCTCATCTCTCTCTCTCTCCTCTGATCCAATTAATCAGCAGCGGTTTGTAAATATATATGGAAAATTTAGCATTAACTAACTTTTATTTAATTTTAGGCAAAATACCTATTTCAGTCCCTTACCTTTAATACCTTTAATATTTCAGTCTCAAACATTTCATTTTGAGTAAATTAGTCTCCAATAAATCAATGCGTTTCATTCCAGTCCTAAAATAAATGGCAAATGCCTTTTCCGTTCACTTAGGTCATGCGGGCCTTTTCCCACGCGAAAACTCCACCGCTACACTCCATGCAACGAATCCAGGCGGCGTCTTCCCAGGCGACGACTCCACGCGAGTACTCGGCGAACGGGCGTTACCACCACTGGGCGGCGATTCCAGGCGATACCACCACCGGGGCGGCGATTCCAGCAGGTAATCGAAACTTTTAGGGTTTCTGCGATTTAGGATTTCTACGATCTGTGATTTAGGCGTTGAAAATCGTCTTAAAAGGTTTGGCATCAGAGTTTTTAGGCAATAAACCTCTGCAGAGCTTAGTCACTCTACACTAGAACAAAAATGAAAACATAAGGACGGAGGACTACTATATCGGCTAGAGCTTCGGTCGATATCGATTGGAGCTCCAGTCGATTTCGAATGGAGCACAACCATTGAATATGTATGTCTCCAATCAGAGCTTTGGTCGATATTGGGAAGCTTTTGGACATTGTTGGCATCCTTGGTGAAGCAAGTGGTGGTGAAAACTTCGTCTCCTTGCTAACACAAGTCAGAATGAATGCTAACATTTTAGAGGCTAATCCATGGTCAAAATGAAATCATATATGATTATTGAATAGTCACAATAAGCACTACCCCACACAAGAGCTGACTTTCACATTACAACAATCTAATATAGGGATTTCTGAACAAAAGAGAAACAATCTCATCAGGAAAAGAATGGCGATAATAGTAAAGATGAGATCCTCACATGGCTATAATGTGTTTACTCGTATTATCTACCTTCCTTCCAACTAAATTTGGCTAACACAAGAAGCAACAAATAAAAGACATAAAGACTGTAGAACTTTTAGATGAACAAATGACATAAAGTTGCATAGATATTAATTTGAAACACAATAACAAATCTAAAACAAATATAAATTTGCATAAACGTTCAAGTGAGAGATTCAAAGATTCATGTGATGTAGAACTTTTAGATGATCAAATGATATAAACATTAAAAAGGGCCGGAGTGAAAGCCTAACATGATGTAGGTGATCCATGACTCCCAAAGCGAATAACATTACAAACTCACCCCACTAGCTATGACGACACCTGCGCAACTGGGATCAACGTGATGTAGGTGATCCAAGACTCCCGCTTCACAGTCATGATGTAAGCAAACACGGGTGTGAAAAAGGGTTTGGTCGCGCCAACGACCTGGTTGAAGGAGACAGGAAGGTACCGCGGTGAAATGTTACTGCTGACCACAGATCCGCGGAAGACAAGGCTGAGCGCAGCGATCTTAACTAACTGCAACCACGAACGCACTACTTACATCGGTAGATGATCAAATGGCATAAACATTAAAAAGGGCGGGAGTGAAAACCTAACGTGATGTAGGTGATCCATGACTCCCAAAGTGAATAACATTACAAACTCACCCCACTAGCTATGACGACACCGGTGACAATTGGGATCAACGTGATGTAGGTGATCCATGACTCCCACTTCACGGTCATGATGTACGCAAACACGGCCGTGAAAAGGGGGTGGCTGCGCCAACGACCTGGTTGAAGGAGACAGGAAGGTACCGCAGTGAAATTTTACCGCTAAGATCCGCAGAAGACAAGAGCACATTGATCTAAACTAACTGCAACCGCTAACGCACTACTTACATCAGTACAACCTTCATCCAAGCGATCGTGGCGTAGCTGAACAACGAGCACAATGTCATGTGGCACGTGGTGAGGAAGATCAGGTACTTGAAGCCATAGTTACATAACAGGCACTTGTTGAGCAGCAACACGTCAATGTTGGATGCATACCACGAGACCATCAATCCCACGATGAATAGCCGCCCAGTAACCGCCGGAAACAGAGAGATAACCTTCCCGCTCATCTCCCCTCCTTCAACCAGGGGAGACGGCTCTGTCTGCTCTCCCTCCGGTGAAGATCTGGGAGGGCTGCATTTGAGATGTCAGTAACGTAACGACAAAGGAAGTTGTGGACGCTGGTGAATCTAGGGTTTTAATTGCGGATTGCAAGAGTATCGGCCGAAAAAACACCAGATCGATGGATATCTCATCGGTAACTGAAGGCGCGATGACGACGAGCTGAAGAGATAAGGTTTCATTTTTTCGCGGATTATAGTCGAGATCTGAGAAGAAAGCTCCTCTCTCTCCTCTGATCCAATAATTTATTAGTGGTTTGTAAATATATATGGACAATTTAACATTGACCAACTTTTATTTAATTTTAGGCAAAATGCCTATTTCAGTCCCTAACCTTTAATACCTTTAATATTTCAGACCCAAAATTTTCATTTTGAGTAAATCAGTCCCAAACATTTCAATGCTTTTCATTTCAGTCCTAAAATAAACAACAAAATGTCTTTTACATTCACTTAGGTCACGCAAGCCATTTCCCACGTGAAAACTCCACCACGACACTCCACACGACGAATCCAAGCGGCGTCTTCTCCGGCGACGAGTCCAAGCGGCGTCTTCTTCGGCGACGACTCCACGCGAGTACTTGGCGAACATGCATTACCACCACCGGGGCGGCGATTCCAGGCGACACCACCACCAGGGCGGCGATTCCAGCAGGTAATCGAAACTCTTAGGGTTTCTGCGATTTATGATTCCTGCGATCTGCGATTTAGGCGTGAAAATCATCTTACAAGGTTTGACATCAGATTTTTTTAGGCAATAAGCCTCTCCAGAGCTTAGTGACTCTACACCAGAACAAAAATGAAAACATAAGGACGGATGACTGCCATATCGACTGGAGCTCCAGTTGATATCGATTTGAGCACAACCATTGAATAAGTATGTTTCCAATCAGAGCTTTGGTCGATATTGCGAAGCTTTTGGACATTGCCGAAAACTGTCACCTTGTTGACACAAGTCAGAATGAATGCTAACATTTTAGACGCTAATCTATGGTCAGAATGAAGCCATATATGATTATCGAATAGTAACAATAAGCACTACCCCGCACAAGAACTGACTCACATTCATGACTCTCACACTGCAACAATTTAATATAGGAATTTTTGAACAATAGAAAAACAATCATCAGGAAAAGGATGGCGATAATTGTAAAAAAGAGATCCTCACATGGCTATAATGTGTTTCCTCATATTATCTACCTTCCTTGCAAATAAATTTGGCTAACACAAGAAGCAACAAATAAAAGGCATACAAATTGTAGAACTTTTAGATGTACAAATGACATAAATTTGCAGGGATATTAATTTGGAACACAATAACAAATATAAAACGGATATAATTTTGCATAAACATTCAAGGGAGAGATTCAGAGATTCATGTGATGTAGAACTTTTAGATGATCATTTGGCATAAACATTAAAAATGGCGGGAGTGAAAGCCTAATGGTATGATGTATTTCTCAAATTATAGATTCAAGATAATGAACTACCATAAAGATTGCATTTTAAGAGAATAATAAGATCTGCATGGAAAATAAAGAAAAATTCCACAGATCATTCAATCCAAATCCAAAGCGAATAACATTACAAATACATCCCACTAGCTATTACGACACATGTGACAACTGGGATCCACATGATGTAGGTGATCCACGACTCCCGCTTTACGATCATGATGTAAGCAAACATGGTCGTGAAAAAGAGGGTGGTTGCGCCAAAAGCATGGTTGAAGGAGATTGGAAGGTACCGCGGTAAAATGTTACCGCTAACCACAGATCCGCAGAAGACAAGGCTAAGCGCAGTGATCTTAACAAACTGCAACCGTGAGCGCACGACTTGAATCTATAGAACCTTCTTCCAAGCAATTGCGACGTAACTGAACAGCGAGCACGCCTTCATGTGGCATATGGTGAGGAAGATCGGGTACTTGAGGGCATAGTTGCTCAGCAGGTAGTTGTTGAGCAACAACACGCCAATGTTATATGCATACCACGAGACCACCAATCCCATGGTGAAGAGTCGCCCGATAATCGTCGGAAATGGTGAGATCACCTTCCCGCTCATCTCCCCTCCTCCTCCTTCACCCAGGGGAGATCGACTCTGTCCGCTCTCCTTATGACGAAGATTTTGGAGGGCTATAATTGAGATATTAGTAACGTAACGCAATGACGAAAGAAGTTGTGGTAGCTGGTAAATCTAGGGTTTCAACTGCGGATAGCAAGAGTATCGGCCGAAAAACTACATGATCAATGGATATCTCATCGATGACCGAAGGTGTGAAGACGGCGAGTTGAAGTGATAGGTTTTTTTTTCGCGGATTATAGTCGAGATCTAAGAAGAAAGTTGTAATATCCCGACTTTTATTGGGTCACTAGGACCCTAGATGACCCAATAAAAGTAGCTCTATCACCTACAAGGTACACTAGAAGCTAGGAGGTGACTCAAAATAAAATATTGAGTAAATGAGCTCTGAATCAATTTACGTCAGTTGCATGCATTAGATTCGTATAGTTGATACGAGTGCAACAGAAATCGTTTCATTCTAACCTGAGTTCATTTGGAGAAAATGGTCATTTTAGAGTAACATTGCGTGTCACAACAATGCTGAATAAGTGTATTGAGCAATTGATCTCTGATTTAACTTCCGTCAGTTGCATTAGACTCGTATTATTGATACGAGTGCAATAGAACTCGTTTCGTCACAATTCGAGGTCACTTACAAAAAATGTCTGTTTTTGCGTATCGATGTGCGTCGCCACGACACTGAAATTACTTTTTGTTGGGAATTGTGTCTTCAATGTTCCTAGATTTGAAGAAGAAACACAAGTATAGATAAACAAAGTTGTTTTTGATATGTTTTTTAGTTTCTGATGTGACAGATATATCAAGACTATATTCTTAGTATCAAGACTATAATAGAAGTGAAAAATCACTAAGTCAAATATTGACTGGAACCTTAGCAGACAAATGGTTGAGACAGAAAGCATATCATCGAGACAGTCTGGACGACATTGTCTTGAAGAAGCTTTATCGCTGAGAAAGCTAAGTCAAATCGTGTAGACAGCATGCCAATGATATCATCTTGAAGAATCCTTATCGACTTGAAGATTAAAGATAAGTCGTGTAGAAACAAACATCTCGACGATATCGTTTAGAAGAAGTCATGTCGTGTAGAAGATTATCTCGATGATATCGGCTTGAAGACTTTATATCATCTAGATGATCAAGACGATATCAGCTTGAAGGTTTTGTATCGTCTAGATGATCAAGACGATATCGGCTTGAAGGAAGTTTATCATCTTGACAGTTGCAGAGCTGCATTTAATGCACAGATTTTCTTGGAAATTGTTATACAGGGAATGTGCAGACCGCCTATCTTGTGCCCAAATCAAGGAATAATTAATGATATATTCTCTGCAGATCTAGCCGTTACACAGCAATTAAAGAAGAATATCTAATACTTCTATATTATGCAAGTTCCAAAAACGGCAAAAATATTTATGGCATATTATTCTGACGTTTTAGTCTATATTCCTTAATGGCTCAATTAATTAATGAATAAATTATTAAGGGCTTTTATGCATAAGTGCAGAGGAGCATAAATAGAGAAAATTTCGAATTCTATAGACAGTTGTTATTATTCTCTCACTCTCACACTTACAAAAAGGAGAAAAGTATTGAACAAGAAGTCCTCATTGCTGTGTTGTGAAGATCAAAGAAAGAATCTTCTTCCTGTACAAGAAGTTCATTCTGATATTTTTTAGAAGAAGATTCTCAAGAAAGCTATGGTGATTCTAAATATCTCTGAGGCTACATCTGCAAGAATAAGAAGAAGATCATTCAGTAAAAGCTTTATTCTTAAAGCCTTCTCTTCTACAACAGCAAAACAACCTTTACTTTTGCTAGGATCTGGTGAAGATCTGAGTTTGGTAGGATCTTGGTGAAGATCTGAGTTTGGTAGGATCTTGGTGAAGATCTGAGTTTGGTAGGACTTGTAAAGTCTGAGTTATTGGTAGGGTTTATGTAACCTGAGTGTAAGCTTTTCTGTGTGAGGGCTGAGGTGGGACCCTTTGTGGTCTGAGTTGTAAGATCTACTGTATTGTAAAAGATATCTGAGTTTTTGGAGAAGTTGCCTAGTCTAGCACATTGCTAGATAGGTGGGAGGGATAGTGAACTACCTCTTAACACATTGTCTTGAAGGGAACCACTATAAATCTCTGTGTGTTTTCTGGTTTGCTTGTGTGATGTGCTAAATAATCTTAAAGAATTAAATAATACTGAAAACGTCTAATTAGACCCCCTCTAGGTGTATTTTAGTCAAACTTAAATCTATCAATTGGTATCAGAGGTAGGTTAAGTTCAAAGGCCTAACAACTTAGAACAAGATCCCTAAATTTTATTGGACTATTAGCGAACTATGGCTGGTGAGCATCACAAGGAGATAAGTTCAATGAAGCTGCCCATCTGCACCAAGGAAAATTTTCCCATCTGGAAGCAAAGGATTAAACTGTACATGGAGGCCTCAGATCCTAGAGTCCACTTGGCTGTAGAAGAGGGAACCTATGTCCCCACGACTATTCTTGTGGATCCAACAACAATCCCTATTCCTAAGACCTTGTCTCAGTTCACCAAGGATGAAGTAGCTTTGATCACCATGGACAGGAGAGCCAAAAATATAATTGTGAATGCAATTGATGATTCCACCTTTCAGAACCCGATCCACTATAAAACAACAAAATAAATATGGGAATCCATAAATTTCTACATGGAAGGAACATGAGAAGTTAGGGATGACAGAAAATCCCTTTTGAATCAGGAATATAAATCCTTTAGGCAAGACAAGAAGGAAAATATAGCTACCTGCTATAAAAAATTCTTCAGAATTGTTAATGGGCTCAGAACTTATGAAAGAGAGTTCACCAATTATGAGCTCAATGATAAGTTCCTGAGATCTCCGAACAAGGAATGAGATATGAAGCTTTGTGCCATCAGAGAGGTTGGCAATCTGGGAAACATGGAGCCTAAGCAGTTGTTTCGCAAACTCCTATCTTATGTGCTGCAGTTGAATAACAGAAAATCAGAAGAGGAGAACTCTAAGGCTCACAACAGAGAAAGGGCAATGGCCTTCAAAGCTAACACTTCAAGAAAGCACAAAGTGTGGAGGCTGCTTGCATCTCAGAAGATGAGATCATCAATGTTGGATATGGAATGATCACCTAGAGGGGGGTGTTAGGTGATCTTGGTACTTTTTGATCTATTAGTGTGAGTTAGCAAGATTCAAGCAATACACAAAATTATCACACAAATAAAACACACCAGACGACACAAGATCTATAGAGGTTCCTCACGACAGGGAGTCGTGAGTAGTCCTCTTTCCCTCTGCTCCTACCCAGCAGTGTGCTGGGCTCGGCAAACTCCGCCAAAAGCTTCAGGCCCTCAAGCCTTACAACACGGACCCGCAAGTCCCAACAGCCTAGGCCCTCAAGCCCCTACTGCCCCCGAGCCCGCAAGCTCGACACTCAGGCCCTCAAGCCCCTACTGCCCCCGAGCCCGCAAGCTCGACAAGACGCACACGGAAAGTGCATTGCCCTGGCCCTCAAGCCTCACAGCTCTCCAGCCCTCAAGCTAGACGGTTCGGCCCGCAAGCCTTACAAGAGAATACAGTAAAGAAAACTATTTCTTCTGCCAGATGTTGATCGGCAACTTAACCTGTTGAAGATCGGCTCCTTGAGATTGAAGAAGATTGTTATGAATCAGATCTTGAGCGCAGGGTTCTTCTTCAAATCTTTTCTTAGCCAGATGAGGATTGGCTTCTTAGCAGTCGATGAAGATGACCGCTCCTTCCTTTACTCTTTCTTTCTTGCGACGCTTGTATTTTTCAATTTACTATGTGCGCAAGTTCTTTCTTGATCATTTTCTTTTTAGGGCAGCCTCATATATCCTTTTATAAGACTGCGATGCCCCCAACGGTCTTCTAAGAAGTTTCTTTATGTGTCAGACCTCCATTCCCTTTTAGCACGTGCTGATATCTTTTTCTTTTTGGAGTACGCGCTAATGCATCGATTCATTAAGTGCACACGCTGATTTGGACAATCAGGCGGCGACATTAACTCCTGATAGTACGTCTGCACGATTTGAATCTATCTCGACAATATTTCCATTGTTATGACGACATGGATAATATCTCGACGACAGCCCTTTGTTGATGCCATGAACTCTGGTAGACCTTCATGTCTTCTTTCTTCTGCCTCTGATGCTGGCATCACAACAATACGAGACATCCTGGCGATTCTTCACATACGACGATATGCCGTTTCTGACTGTGTCGTTGAGATCCTCTTTCTTGCAATATGTCGTCGTAATCATGTTGTTTACTCGACGACAACCCTTCCTTCGATATCTTTGATTCTTCTCTGCGTTCGACGATCTCTCCACGTCTCAGCGTTCGACAATCATCATTCTTCGTTCGACGATCTCGCCATATCTCAGCGTTCGACGATCGGCATTCTTCGTTCGACGATTTCTCCATGTCTCAGCGGTCGACAAATACTTTGCTTCTCAACGGCTGCTGTTCTGCCCGTCATTATGACGACAAGCACGCATTGTCGACGATATCGCATGTTCTTCTCAACGTTGTGTACTTATATTTTCCTGAGATTATGAACTAGATGTGCGATCAAATACAAAGTGAAGTACTCTTGAAATGATGACTTCTTCAAATCAGGAATCATGTGGGCAAGATTCCCAACAATCTCCCCCTATTTAAAGAAGTCAGAATCTCAATTCAAGCCTACTTTCACTTGACATTAAATATCATAATCTTAGATGAAACTGTTGAAAGATTTAACTTATCTTTTGCAGAACTCTTGGAGTACATCAAGTTTGTAGCTCCCCCTTGATTTGATGCCTCTTCCTTGCTCCCCGTGCCTTTAAGGTCTTCTTGAGCACTACTTGAGCACCATTTCTCCCCCTTTCTGACTTCTTGCCTTCTGCTTTTCTAACCAAGGAGTAGGACAAGCTCCCCCTTGCTCATGCATGATTCTTCAAGGTCCTGTGAGATTTTCTGACCACTCATCTAGAAAGGCATTAGTAAATAGTAAAGTTGAGGGTTACTCTAAGTTTAACATTACCAATTGGAATTTGAAGAAGTTAAACTTAGCTTCATCTAGGGGCTTTGTGAATATATCAGCCACTTGTTTGTCTGTTGGGACAAATTCAAGGGTGATATCTTCATTTTTCACATGCTCCCTAATGAAGTGATACCTGATCTCAATATGTTTAGTCCTGCTGTGAGATACAGGGTTCTTAGCAATTGATATGGCACTTGAAGAGTCACAAAACAGGGGTGTTTTGGTCATCTTTAGATTGTAGTCTTCAAGTTGATGTTGAATCCATATCAGTTGGGCACAACAGCTCCCAGCAGAGATATACTCTGATTCTGCTGTCGAGATTGCCACACTGGTCTGCTTCTTACTGCTCCAGGAAATCAGTCTTCCACCAAGGAATTGGCATGTCCCTGAGGTACTCTTTCTATCTTCCTTGCACCCTGCATAATCTGCATCTGAATAACCAGTCAGTTCACACTCATTGTTCCTAGGGTACCATAGGCCAAGATTTGATGTACCCTTTAGGTATCTTAAGATTCTCTTGACAGAGACATAGTGAGATTCCTTAGGATTCACCTAATATCTAGCACAGACACATGTAGCAAATATTATGTCAGGCCTACTTGCAGTTAGATAGAGCAAGGATCCAATCATGCATCTGTACTTGGTTTCATCAAAGGGTATGCCCTTCTCATCCTTGTCAAGAGACACATTGGTTCCCATTAGAGTTTTCATTGAAGAAGCACTATCTAATCCAAATTTCTTGACTAGCTCCCTAGTGAATTTGGTATGAGAGATGAAAATCCCATCTTTAGATTGTTTCACTTGGAGACCTAGGAAGTATTTGAGCTCACCCATACTGCTCATCTCAAACTTTCCCTGCATCAAGTTGGCAAACTTTTTGCAGAGATTGTTATCTGTAGAGCCAAAGATGATGTCATCCACATAGATCTGTACTAGCAAGATCTTGCCCTTCACTTCCCTTAGGAACAATGTCTTATCAATCTTTCCCCTTGAGAACTTGTTCTCAATTAGAAAGCTTGACAGAGTCTCATACCAGGCCCTAGGTGCCTGCTTTAAGCCATAAAGTGCTTTTCTAAGAAAGTAAACATAATCAGGATGAGTGGAGTCAACAAAACCTGAAGGCTGCTCTACATATACTTCCTCTTTGAGGTCACCATTTAGGAAGGCTGACTTCACATCCATTTGGTAGACCTTGAAACCTTTGTATGCTGCATAAGAGAGGAACCGTCTTATTGCTTCCAGTCTGGCTACTGGAGCGAATGTCTGATCAAAATCTATCCCCTCCTCTTGTCTGTAGCCTTTTGCCACAAGTCTTGCTTTATTCTTGATGATGATTCCATTTTCATCCAATTTGTTCCTGTAGACCCATTTGGTTCCTATGATGTTGTGCCCTTGGGGTCTTGGAACTAATTTCCACACTTTGCATCTTTTAAATTGATTCAGTTCCTCCTGCATTGCAGCAATCCAAAATGGATCCTGATTTGCTTCCTCAAATTTCTTAGGTTCAATTTGAGAGAGAAAACTTAGGTACAATGCTTGATTTGCAGCTCTACTCCTTGTCAGCACCCCTTGGTTGACATTTCCTATTATCTGCTCTTGGGGATGATCTCTTACTTGTCTTAAGGCAGTTGGAAGTGGTCTGGGTATTTCTGCAGGAGCTACTTCTGCAGGCTGCAATTCTTCTGCCGTTTATGTATCTTCTGCAGGTTCTACCTCTATTTCAACCATCACTGGCTGATTCTTGTTGTTGAATGAGGTGTCAACATTGTCTTCAATGGATAGCTTTTCTAATCTTTCCACTGTACCTGCATTCACTAGAGAACTAGACCAGCCCTTATGGATAAGGCTAGTCTCATCAAATACAACATGAACAGATTCTTCCACTATTTGGGTATTGAGGTTGTATACTCTGTATGCCCGGCTGTAGGAATTGTATCCAACAAATATACCCTCACAACTTTTCTCACCAAACTTAGTTAGTTTGGATTTCCCATTATTAAGGACATATCATTTGCTGCCAAAGATCCTAAAGTAGGATAGAGTTGGTTTTCTGCCCTTCATTAGCTCATAGGGAGCTTTCTTGTGATTTTTGATGATAGAGGCCCTGTTTATCACGTGACAAGCAGTGTTGACAGCCTCTGCCCAGAAGTATTCTGGTAATGAGGAGTCAATTAGCATTGTCCTGCTAGTCTCTATCAAGGTTCTGTTCTTCCTTTCAGCAACCCCATTCTATTGAGGAGTTCTGGGGGAGGAGAATTCTTGGGAGATACCTAGGTCTTGGCAGAATTCTGTCATGGCCCCTGACTGAAATTCTGTTCCATGGTCACTTCTGAATTTGACCACAGTACATCTCATCTCATTCTGGATCTGCCTGACAAAATTCTTCAAGATATCGAGGGTATCTGATTTCTTTTTGAGGAAGAATACCCAAGTGAACCTTGAGTAGTCATCAACAACTACAAGGGTGTATGCCTTCCCTCCTAAGCTATGAACTGACATAGTACCAAATAAATCCATGTGCAGTAAAAATAAGCACCTTGTGGACTCTTTGTTAGAGATGCTTTTAAAGCTAGTCCTAGTCTGCTTTCCAAGTTGGCAGGCTTGACAAGGACCATCTTTGATGCACTTAATGTCAGGTCCATTTCTGACCAGGTTTTGTGAGAAAAGCTTGCCTATTGTCTTATAGTTGATGTGTGCAAGTCTCTTATGCCATTGTACACATAGAGCCTCTTTGCCATCAGCTATAAGACACATGGGCATGGAAGAATTTGTATTAAGAAAATTTAAGCAATAAATGTTCCCACTCCAAGTGCCAGTTAAGGTAGTCTCAGAATCTGAGGACTTCTTAATTAGACACTTGTCCTTGTGGAAAATAATAACGAAGCCTAGATCACAAAGCTGACTTATGCTTATGAGGTTGTGTCTCAACCCCTCTACATAAGCTACCTTTGTGATGGTAACTAACCCATTAGTTACGCTGTCGTAGCCCCTGGTCACTCCCTTTTCTGAACCTCCAAAGATAACAGTTGGTCCATTCCCCACAGGGATGAATTCTTTCAAATACTTTCTGACTCCAGTCATATGCCTGGAGCAGCCACTGTCCAAATACCAAATTGGAGATCGGTTGGCATTTGGATCTACCTGCAAAACAAATCACTTCCCCTCAGGTACCCAATAGGGATTGGGTCCTTGGTTTTTCTTAGGGTGATAGAATGGAATCGCAAACCTCAGAGGATTCTGCACTCTCCTTGCATTGAGCCTAGTTGGGTTGAACCAACAGTTCAATGCAAAGTGGCATACTTTCCCGCAGCACCAACATTCATATATATTATATCTTCTCTTCCGCTTCATCATCTGAGTAGGATGACAGTGCTGATGAGCAGGAGAGAAGGCTTCTTGTCTAACAGATCTAGGGTGAACCTCATGTGTGTGTGCCGGGGGAGGAATTGGCTTCACCACTCTTTGGTTCACCTTCTTGGGAGCGGGCTTTATAGGAACAACCACTCCCATTCTTTTAGCTGTTGTTGCTGCAGGTCTGTGGGCTGAAGGATTTGCTATCAACACCTTCTTATAAGAAGGTCTGGCTTCAGGATCTTTGCCCATGACTGGTTCCTGATGGAAACCGATACCAGCTCTGAACTGTCCAGAGAAGGTGTCAATTATCGGCAGGATAGTTTTGGGCATTGAGAAGATGGAAGCAAGTTTCTTCTCAGCCAGCAACATTTCTTCAAGGTCCCTAATGACCTTGTTTTTCTGCCCTAACTCAGCATTCTTAAGCCTTATGGCTTCTTTAAGTTTGTCCACTTCTTTGCTCATAGAGGTTAGCCTCTCGGTTGTCTCCTGGAGCTTGGATTGGACAGGTTTTAAGGAATCTAACTCCTTGATTTGCACCTTGAGGAGTTTCTTACTGCCTATGAAGGCTTTCCATAAGGCTTTATATTGCCTTATTAGTTCAGATTCAATTTCATACTGGGATCTTGAGGCAGTGCTGTTGGCAGCAGATACCTCCTCATCATTATGCAAAGAATCTGCTACTGATTTAGAATCAGAGGCAGATAGAGAAGTTCTGTGTTTTACCTTTCCAGGAGAGTTGTCATCCTGGTTGCCTTCATTAATAGCCATCAGTCCAATAAGTGCATCATCCTCAGTCCCAGAGGAACTTGAGTTAGAGTCACTCAACGTTTTGGTCTTCTTTGCCACGAACCCCTTTTCAGAGGTTCTCTTGCTCCTGGAGCTTCTTCTCTCTTCATGGTTCCTTGACTCCTTTTTCTTGGAGGGGCAGTCGGCAACCATGTGACCTGTTTTGCTGCAGGAATAGCAGACAGTATTATGTAAATCATGTTTACTGGAGTTGGATCTATACCTGTCTTCCCTGAGAGCCCTAGATCTGTCCCGATAGTCAGATCTTCTAGAGCTTGAGGAGGAGTTTCTGCTGTTGTCCCTCCTTCTTCTGTGTAGCAGCTTTCTGAATTGTTTTGAGAGGAGGGCCACCTCTCTATCAGTGTCATCAGATTCAGAGGAGCTGCCTCCTGATTCCTCACTGCTTTCAGATCTATTCTGAGAAGCAGAGGTCTTGCCCTTGAATCTTCGGGTCCTCTCCGCCTTTAGAGCCACCGATCTTTCTCTTGAGCTCACCTTTGAGCTTTCTTCTTCTTCAGCCTTCCTTGTATTAAGCTGAAGTTCATGAGACAGCAGCTTCCCATATAGGTTCTTGGGCTCCATGTTGCCCAGTTGGCCCATCTCTCTGATGGCACATATCTTGATGTCCCATTCCTTTGTGAGGGATCTGAGAAATTTGTCATTTAGATTCGAGTTTGTGAACTCTCTATCATAGTTTTTCAGTCCATTCACGATCTTAAAAAATCTCTCATAGCAATTGGAGATTGTTTCATTCTTGCCTTGTTTGAAGGCTTCATATTCCTGGTTGAGGAGAGATTTCCTGTCATCCCTTACCTCTTCAGTACCCTCCATGTATACGATCAAGGAGTCCCACATCTCCTTGGCCGTTTTGCAGTGAATTAGATTTTGGAGGGTTGAGTCATCTATGGCACTTACAATGACATTTTGTGCCCTTTTGTCTAGACCTGCCAAGGCCAGCTCTTCCTTGGTCATGTCTTCATATTTCTTTATCACCTGCCTGGTTGGATCAATAGTGGAGGCAGTGGTAGGGATGAAGGGACCCTGCTTGATTGTCAGGTAGATTCTTGGGTCAGCTGCCTCCATAAAGAGTCTTACTCTTTCCTTCCAAATGAGGAAATTCTCTTTTGTGCAGATGGGAAGCTTCATGGCTCTCATTTCGCGATTCGGATCTCCACCGGCATGGTGAGTCATTCCTGATCTAGATCGGACTGTTAAGTCCCCTTTTGATCAACCTCGCTTTGATACCACTTGTTGGATATAGAACGATCACCTAGAGGGGGGGGGGGGGGGGGGGGGGGGGGGGGGTTAGGTGATCTTGGTACTTTTTGATCTATTAGTGCGAGTTATCAAGATTCAAGCAATACACAAAATTATCACACAAATAAAACACAAGATCTATAGAGGTTCCTCACGACAGGGAGTCGTGAGTAGTCCTCTTTCCCTCTGCAACTACCTAGCAGTGTGCTGGGCTCGGCAAACTCCGCCAAAAGTTTCAGGCCCTCAAGCCTTACAACACGGACCCGCAAGTCCCAACAGCCTAGGCCCTGAAGCCCCTACTGCCCCCGAGCCCGCAAGCTCGACACTCAGGCCCTCAAGCCCCTACTGCCCCCGAGCCCGTGACGCACCCGCAAGTGCACTGCCCGGGCCCTCAAGCCTCACAGCTCTCCAGCCCTCAAGCTAGACGGTTCGGCCCGCAAGCCTTACAAGAGAATACAGTAAGAAAACTGTTTCTTCTGCCAGATGTTGATCAGCAACTTAGCCTGTTGAAGATCAGCTCCTTGAGATTGAAGAAGATTGTTATGAATCAGATCTTGAGCGCACGGTTCTTCTTCAAATCTTTTCTTAGCCAGATGAGGATTGGCTTCTTAGCAGTCGATGAAGATGACTGCTCCTTCCTTTACTCTTTCTTTCTTGCGGCGCTTGTGTTTTTCAATTTACTATGTGCGCAAGTTCTTTCTTGATCATTTTCTTTTTAGGGCAGCCTCATATATCCTTTTATAAGACTGCGATGCCCCCCAACGGTCTTCTAAGAAGTTTCTTTATGTGTCAGACCTCCATTCCCTTTTAGCACGCGTTGATATCCTTTTCTTTTTGGAGTACGCGCTAATGCCTCGATTCATTAAGTGCACACGCTGATTTGGACAATCAGGCGGCGACATTAACTGCTGATAGTATGTCTGCACGATTTGAATCTGTCTCGACGATATTTCCATGGTTATGACGACATGGATAATATCTCGACGACAGCCCTTTGTCGATGCCATGAACTCTGGTAGACCTTCATGTCTTCTTTCTTCTGCCTCTGATGCTGGCATCACAACAATACGAGACATCCTGGCGATTCTTCACATACGACGATATGCCGTTTCTGACTGTGTCGTTGAGATCCTCTTTCTTGCAATATGTCGTCGTAATCATGTTGTTTACTCGACGACAACCCTTCCTTCGATATCTTTGATTCTTCTCTGCGTTCGACGATCTCTCCACGTCTCAGCGTTCGACGATCAGCATTCTTCGTTCGACGATCTGTCCATGTCTCAGCGTTCGACGATCGGCATTCTTCATTCGACGATTTCGCCATGTCTCAGCGGTCGACGAATACTTTGCTTCTCAGCGGCTGCTGCTCTGCCCGTCATTACGACGACAAGCACGCATTGTCGACGATATCGCCTGTTCTTCTCGACGATGTGTGCTTATATTTTCCTGAGATTATGAACTAGATGTACAATCAAATACAAAGTGAAGTACTCTTGAAATGACTTCTTCTTCAAATCAGGAATCATGTGGGCAAGATTCCCAACAATCAATAATTCAAGTTCTGATCTCTCAGATGGAGAACTCTCCTTGTTCACTAAGCAGTTCAAGAAACTGCTGTGAAATAGAAGAAGAGGGAACATGAGGTAGAAAGCTTCTCTCTCCAGTTCAGGGACAGAAGACAAATCTGGGAGCAGACACAAATCAGACAGGTATGGTTTTAAATCCAACAAACAAAATTCTTCTAATATTATTTGTTACAGCTTCCAAAAGCCTGAACACATCATAGCTGAGTGCCCATATAAGAGAAAAGAGAAGAGTGAAGAAAGGAAGAACTCAAAGAGCAGGAAGATGGAGAAGAGCTATGTAGATAAGAAAGTGAGAACCCTCAGTGACAGTGACACTGAGTCATCCTCATCAGAAGCTGACAGCTACTTGGCAGCAAATGTTAAAAATTGTGAATAAGCGGAAAACGGGAACCAGGTCGCAGGAGCACTCTCAACCATACCAAGCACCAGAAATCAGAAACAATGAAGGAACGAGAAAGAATCTTGTATCAACTATCTTTTGTACATTGTGAGGTATACATGACGAGACATGATTTATCAGACGACAGATGAGAAGAAGAAAACAACAAACAAGAAGCTGGCGGTTACAAAACACAACCCGCCAAACCGCTTGGCTAATAAAGCTGACCACGTAAACCGTCAAGTCGCCAACCCATAACTCAATACGTGGTCTGCCCATTATTCCAATGCTCACTCTGTTCGTCCAAGCAAAGCCGCCCGACCGCTGTCACTTAGCCGCTCCTAACCGCGAACAAGCTGTTGAAGAATTGAACAGAAAACTGTTCGGCAAAGGCAAACCGCCTAACCACCCGAACTGATCTTTATTGAAAGCTGCCAAAGAAAAAACTGCCTTGTCGCTAACCGCGACCTCCTGTTGCTACCCGCTGCTGACTGCTATCGACTTATCCGCCGCAGTCTCCTCTGATCAGATCAGAACCACGAGCAAGCCATATAACCTGCGAACACAGCAAATACAATCTCAAACCGCGCGAACAGAAATTCTATCCGCACAAAACTTGCGAGCTCTCACTTACTGTTCACGTTATATATCGTCCTTCGGTGGGGTTCCTATTTATAGGCGCAAGGAGGAGTGTGGTCACCACCTCATACGATAGGATAACCGCCCACAACAGCAGCGGGTAGAACCAACTCGCGCGGCTTGCTGAGATAACCCTGCAGAATAGTTCACCGACTTAAGAACAAGCCGCGCGGACTACTCGCAAAACTCCAGCAATATAACAGACACCTGCTAGCCCACGAGCAAATAACCGGCCAGAGAAGAAGTAACCGCGGTCCTAACCACATAGTTACAACCAGAACTGACCCCGGATGGACAATAGAACAAGGCCACCAACAACTGGCAGACCGCCAGTCCAAAGCTGAAAGACAACCCACGCGGTCTTCAAACTAGACCGCCCGACCTCCGCGGTTTACCAAACCGCTCGGTCTGTTGCCCAGACTGCCCGACCTCCACTTCACTCCTCACTTCAACAATTTCAACACCCCCCTTGAAGTGAGAAGTGGAAGTTAGCCCAAGCAAACTCCGCAACCGACCAAAAGGTCCCTTCGACAACGGCTTGGTAAAGATGTCAGCAATATTATCCTTGCTTTGCACATGCTCCACAATCAGAGATCCCTCCAACACCTTCTCATGAATGAAATGGTGATGAATCTCTATGTGCTTCGTACGTGCGTGGCAAACTGGATTATTCACCAGCTTGAGAGCACTCTCATTGAAACCACATAATAGAGTAGGACCTTGCACCTCCCTATGAATGTCCTCCATAAGCCTCCTAAGCCATATGGCTTCCTGAGCTTCCAGAGCCGAAGCTTTGTACTCCGCTTCCGTGGTAGAGACAGACACAGAATCCTGCTTCTTGCTGCACCATGATATAGCTGTAGAGCCTGCCATAAAGATATATCTAGACGTCGATCTCTGATTATCTGAATCTCCTCCATAATCAGCATCCATGTACCCGTGCAAGCAAAAGCCCGAATCTCTCCCGTAGAAGAGACCCAAATTCGAGGTGGAATTGACATACTTCAAAAATACTCATAGCCGCCATAAGATGAGGTTTTTGAGGGTCTGCCATAAGCCGACTCACCCGACCAACTGCATAAGCAATATCTGGCCTCGTGATCGTCAAGTATATCAGACTACCAAAGCCCGGAACACCAAAGTGTTGGAGCTTGTGTTCCACTTCTCTTAGTTTGAGAAATAACAAATCACACTATGTATTTGATCTTGCTTGTGTTATATAACCCTATGAACAGGATGCTGATTGATGACGATTCTCTGAAAAGAGAGCAAACACCCCACGTTAGTAGTTAACGCCCAGCGTTAACTTTCGTCAAGAAGGATCCGTCGAGATGAAATGCCGTCGAGAAGGAATCCATCGAGAAGCCAGAGACAACGCCAGCGTTGACTCTTAACGCCCGCGTTGAGTCACGATCTACCACGATCCCGACGGTTTGCACGAACTCAGCAACTGCCGTACACGATGCTTAACGCTGACATTAATGCTTAACATCGGGCGTTAGCTCCCGTGTCTATTTAAAGACCTGATTTCATTTGCTCAAGTGAGATGCATTGAAGCCTTCATTCCAGAGATCTGAGAGAGCATTTCATTCCAAATTCAGAGAGAACTCCCAACACCAACATTGAGGAACAAGAGTGAGAAGAAGATTTCCAACGACAAATTTGAAGAAGGACGCTTGCTTCAACTCCGACGTGGTCATGGCGTATCTTCAACATCACCTTCAGCGCTCTTCATTCTAGGGAGTCTTTTCTTCTGATTTTATCTTTATCTTTTTATATTTTCTTGTAACAGTAGTAAATTCGCTGCCTTGCGTGTGACGACTAGGTCCTTGTGCGGCTTAGGGGGTAATTCGTCGTCTTGTGCGTGACGACTAGGTCAAGGGTAGATCTAGGGGGTGGTTAGAGGCCTTATCTGAGGATTGATAGGCTAAAGCCAACCGGTCCTTGGGAGAAGGGCCTGTGAAAGAACAAAAAAAGTGATTTTTTATCTTGTCGCTTTTATTTCAAGCGTTATTGAAATTAAATGTTTTATAATCTTCTTCTTGAAATAAATAATACTCATTTTATTATCTCTATTTGTCTGAAAGTTTATTTCACTTAAGATTGTGCAAGTAAAATCAAATATTTCTACAAAAATATTTTTGGGAGAGATAACGCCCGATGTTAACTATATAACGCCAGGCGTTAGCTACAGAGCCGAAAAGTTTTTCTGTTTTTATAAAATCTATCAGTTTACTTTAAAAAATAGTAAACCCCTTATTCACCCCCCCTCTAAGGGCGCCATCAGATCCAACATTTGGTATCAGAGGTAGGTTATTCCAAAACGGTTTCACAACCGGGAATAATGGCGCATCATGATTATGCTTTCATTGAGGGTCAAGGAATTTGTAGACCTCCACTATTTACCGGGACTGATTATAACTATTGGAAAACAAGAATGTGTTGTTTCTTAATTGCTTTAGATAATGATGTGTGGGGTATGGTAGAACAAAGTTACTCTCCACCAACAATTGTTGTTGGAGAAATTACTATGGAAAAACCAAAAGATAGATAGGATGATAATGACAAGTTAAGATGCAAAAATAACGCTAAAGCAATGAATGCGTTATTTTGTGCTTTGGATAGAACAGAATTTAATAGAACTTGTGCTTGCGAAACTGCGTATGATATATGGAATTTATTAGAACTCACTCATGAAGGTACTTCGCAGGTCAAGGATTCAAAGCTTTTCCAACTTGAATCCGAATACGAGAAATTCCGGATGGAGGCGGATGACATTGATTCAATGTACACAACATTTACCAAGATCGTCAATGACTCAAAAGTACTTGGAAAAGTGTTCTCCAATGGCGACTTGGTGAGAAAAATTCTACAGTCTCTCCCACCAAAGCTCAATCGAAAGGTGACGGCTATCTCGGAGTCGCACGATTTAAAGAAACTCCAAATTGAGAGCCTCATTGGGAACCTCAAGACCCATGAGGTTGAACTCAAGATTCAACAACAAGAGTACAACTTGGAGCCAAAGAAGAAGGCCTTAGCATTGAAGTCAAAGAAGGAGGTTGACGGAGATGATGATGAAGAGGACAAGGAGAGCCTCTTTGTGAAGAAGTTCAAAAGGTTCATGAAAAATCCGGAAAGGAGAAATACCTTTCAGAAATACTTCATCAAGAAGGGATCTTCATCGAAGAAAGGAAGAGGTAGCGACGAGGATGATGATGAGCGACCACCACCGGAGTGCTATCATTGTAGAAAGGCCGGACACATCCGGAGCCAGTGCCCGAAATATCTGAAAGAGCGTAAAGAAAAGCGGCACATGAGAAAAGAGAAGAAGGTCCTAAAAGCGGCTACATGGGATGACTTCTCCTCCGAGGATTCAAGCGGCTCATCCACTAGCGATGAAGAAGAGGCAAATATGTGTCTTATGGGAAAAAGTAACAAAACATCCGAGGATGAAAGCAGTGTTCAAAGCGACACTGAGGAAAGTCTCCCTACTACTTATGATGATTTGTGTATTGAATATTTACAAACATGCAAATTTTTTGATACAAGTTTAAAAGATATTGATCTTCTAAGTTTTGAAAATAAATTTGTATTAAAAGAAACAAAAAATTATCTAAACAATTAGGGAAAGAAAAGGTATCTTGCCAAGAGTGCAATCACTCCTTGGCAAGAGTTAAAGAACTTGAAGAAGCTCTTTTTAAATCCCAATCCAATATTGAAATTCTTACTAAGGAGAAGGGGGATTTAGAAAGAACTTTAAAAACCTCTCTTTCTCAAATAGAGGAAGGAAAGAAGAGTTTTGTGAATCGATGCATTATGTTGGTAACGGAAAACACTACTCTCAAAGCTCGTATTCATGATTTAAATATAGTTATTAAGAAGTTTGGAGTTGGGCAAAGATCTCTGGACATGATCTTGGCCAACCAATGCCATGGAAGTGCCAAATATGGCCTTGGATATGGCTCTGGAAGCTATCGCAGGCGTTAACTCCTAACGCTGACGTTAGATATAATTCCAGAAACACTATTTCTGTTATTAAAAACTAAAAATTCAAATGTTACCTCATTTTCAAGCAAGAGTTTATCCAAAACTTCAAAAAGGGTCTCATCCCCTTTTATATCGTGTGTCAAATGTCATTTATTTGGACACACCTCAAACTCTTGTAAGAAAACGGGCGGTAGTGCTATAAAGCAAATCTGGGTGCCTAAGGTTACCACCTACTCTATGGGAGGAACCTCTTGGGTATCCGGATCTTTACTCTCAACTCCTTTTTAGGTATGTTAGCAGGCTAAGGACAAAAAGGACGTGTGGTATTTGGACTCGGGATGCTCCAAACACATGACGGGAAACAAAGCAAAGTTTCTTAGCCTTGAGATGAAGAAAGGAGGGATGGTGACATTTGGTGACAATGAAAAAGGAAGGATCATGGGCATCGACACAGTGGGTAACGATTCTTTTTCAATCTCAAATGTTTTATTTGTAGATGGCTTAAAACATAATTTAATTTCAATTAGTCAATTATGTGATATAGGCTTAAATGTATTATTTGAATCATCTACAAATCTTTGCAAAATTATAAATTCTAAAACAAATGATGTCGTACTCACCACACCAAGGATGCATAATGTTTATATGATTGCCTTTAATGATCTTTCAAATTTTTCTTTAAAATGCTTTATTTCTAAAAATGTAGAATTAGAACTTTGGCATAAGCGCCTTGGTCACTCGAGCACTAAGCTTATTTTGAAATTATCAAAAGATAAATTAATTAAAGGTCTACCTATGCTTAATGGTAATTTATCTTCTCTTTGCACACCTTGCGAAAAAGGAAAGTTTTCAAAAAATTCTTTTAAAAGCAAAAAAAGGTAATTTCTACTATTAGACCACTTCAATTAATTCATATGGATCTATTTGGACCGGTTATCACTTCAAGTCTAGGAGGTAGAAAATATATTTTTGTAATAATTGATGATTATTCTAGATTTTGTTGAACTTTATTTCTATCTTTCAAATTAGATGCATTTCTGGAATTTACAAAACTATGCATTCGTATCAAAATGAACTTGATTTAAAAATTAAGTGCATAAGCTCGGATCATGGAGGAGAATTTGAAAATGATAAATTTTCTTCTTTTTGTAATGATTTAGGAATTAAACATGAATTTTCCGCTCCTCGCACCCCACAACAAAATGGTGTAGTGGAGAGGAAAAATAGAACCCTTCAAGAGCTAGCACGCACTATGCTTTGTGAATATGGGTTGCCTTAATCATTTTGGGCCGAAGAGGTTAATACTTCTTGTTATATCATTAATCGTGTCATGCTTCGTCCTATTTTAAAATTGACACCTTATGAGCTTCACTTTAAAAGAAAACCTAATGTATCTTATTGTTGTTTATGGGGTGTCTACTTAATCACCTAGAGGGGGGGGGGGGGGGGGTGAATAGGTTTTTCTTTTTATAAAATCCCCCTTTAGGTTTTCCTTCTTTCTGGTTAATAGATTTAAGAAGTAAAGAACAAACCACAGAAAGCACACAACGATCTATAGAGGTTCCTCAAGACTGAGTATCTTGAGTAGTCCTCTCTCCCTCTGCGCCTACCCAGCAGTGTGCTGGATTCGGCAAACTCCGCCAAAAGTTTCAGGCCCTCAAGACTTACAACACGAACCCGCAAGTCCCAACAGCCTACGCCCTCAAGCCCCTACTGCCCCCGAGCCCGCAAGCTCGACACTTAGGCCCTCAAGCCCTACCACACGGACCCACAAGTCCCAACAGCCTAGGCCCGCAAGCCCCTACTTCCCCTGAGCCCGCAAGCTCGACAAGATGCACCCGCAAGTGCACTGCCCTGTCCCTCAAGCCTCACAACTCTCTAGCCCTAAAGCTAGACAATTTGGCCCGCAAGCCTTACAAGAAATTACAGTAAATAAAACTGCTTCTTCTGCCGGATGGTGATCGACAACTTAGCCTGATGAAGATTGGCTTCTTAAAGTTGAAGAGGACGCTTTAGATTTGATCTTTATGGCTCAGCTCCTTCTTCAATCTTCTTCTTTAGCCTGATGTTGAACGGCGGCTTCTCAGTCAATGGAGATGACTGATTCTTATGAGAACTCTTGAATCTTGTTCTCTTTTTTCTCTGCTGAAGAACTGTTCTATTGAAGAGCGGCGGGATTCTTTTTCACTTTCTTTTCTTGCACCGCAAGCCTCTTTGTTCCAGGGCAATATTGTTCCCTTTTAAAGGACAGATAAGCCACATAACAGTAACATCTATTGTCCTTTAATGTCAGATGCCCATTCCATAAGAGCACGCGCTGATTGGACAATCAGGCGGCACCATTAACTGCTGACAGTACGTCCGCAAGATTTGAATTCTGGCTTGAAGATATCTGCATCATTTCGATGACAAGCTGTCTCTGACTTTGTCGTCGCGATCTTCCTCCTGCCTCATGTCGTCATAATTGTTGACCCAGAAATCGGTGATCCTACTCTAGGAGGACTCTTTTGCTACATATTTGCAGATTATGCGCCCGGGAAGGATTAGACCTCACGCGAAGGCACTTTTTTCACCCAAAGTGGTAAGAAGGGGCAGCCTCATCCTTCAAACTGCCCAAGTGGGGCGGCCTCTCCATTCAAACTGCCCAAGTGGGGCGGTCTCTCCATTCAAACCGCCCAGGTGGGGGGGGGGGGGGGGGGGCTTCTCCCTTCAAGTCGCCCAGGTGGGGCGGTCTCTCCCTTCAGGTCGCCCAGGTGGGGCGGTCTCTCCCTTCAGTCCGCACGGGTAGGCGGCCTCCTCCTTCAGTCCGCACGGGTAGGCGGCCTCCTCCTTCAGTCCGCGCGGGTAGGCGACCTCCTCCTTCAGTCCGCGCGGGTAGGCGGCCTCCTCCTTCAGTCCGCGCGGGTAGGCGGCCTCCTCCTTCAATCCAAGCGGGTAGGCGGCCTCCTCCTTCAGTCCGCGCGGGTAGGCGGCCTCCTCCTTCAGTCCGCGTGGGTAGGCGGCCTCCTCTTTCAGTCCTCGCGGGTAGGCGGCCTCCTCCTTCAGTCCGCGCGGGTAGGCGGCCTCATCCTTCAATCCGCGCGGGTAGGCGGCCTCCTCCTTCAGTTCGCGCGGGTAGGCGGCCTCCTCCTTCAATCCGCGCGGGTAGGCGGCCTCCTCCTTCAGTCCGCGCGGGTAGGCGGCCTCCTCCTTCAATCCGCGCGGGTAGGCGGCCTCCTCCTTGAGTCCGCGTGGGTAGGCGGCCTCCTCCTTCAATCCGCGCGGGTAGGCGGCCTCCTCCTTCAGACCGCGCGGGTAGAACTCCAGTCACCGGCTCACCGGAGGTGACGACATCGACCCAGAGCCTATAAATAGGACCCTCGACCATGAAGAAGGGACGGGCAAGTTGGGGGCAAAACCGGCGGCTAGAAACAGTCAGACCGCACCATGCTGCGACCTGTTCGGGCGACCTGTCCGGGTGACCTGTCCGGGCGACCTATCCGGGAGACCTGTCCGGGCGACCTGTCCGGGCAACCTCAGCGACCTGTCCGGGCGACCTCAGCGACCTGTCCGGGCGACCTCAGCGACCTGTCCGGGCGACCTCGGCATACAGCCCGCGCGACTTACTCTTTTCTTACCCGCAACTCTCTTGTATTCATTCTATTTTCCATGTACTAAACACAATGAGCTGTAATACAGATTATTAAATAAAGGGAAAGCCCGTTGCAGGAGTGGCATTTGCCGCGGCGGGCGAAGTCTGGCCTCGCCGCAAGCTAGCGACCCTCTCTTCTTCTCTTCTCCCCTCTTCACTCGCAACTCAAGTAACCAGTTTCTCGCGGCCTCCTTTTTCCCCTATTTCCTCGAGTAGATCGTGGAGGTGCCATTTTGGATTCAACAGAAACACGCGACCTTCAGATAGCGAGTGGTTGATGAACAACAGTTGCGATGAAGATGCGAGATTTGGCCTAAAATACACTCACTCTTAAAGCGACCATAACTTTTGATCCGGGTGTCGGAATTCAGAAATTCAAAGCCCGACGCGACCGGATCGAGCCGAACTATCCAAAAATTGAACGGGTTAACCTGTTCAGCCACTTTTCAGCCCTCAGATTTCAAAAATTCGGCTCCGTTTGAAAGTTATTTCAGTTTTTCCCGTTCAACATTTCCTGTTTTCATGGATCATTCGTCCAAGAGCCTCGGGCATCCCTCCGATCATCCAAAAATGCGTGTGCAAAACAACGACATCCATAGCCTATTAGCAGAGACCATTCCACTCAAAGGACAAGTGGATTCTTAACTTCATACTGCAACAACTACTAATGACAAACTTTTCAGTAATCATATAGAACATTTGGCGCATCTTGAAGCAGAAGAGCCCTCTACTCCTCACCATGAGTTCTATAAGGTGTGTATGAGTAATTCTCCATATCATGCTGATGGTCTAACCTTTCTTGCAGGACAATACCAAGATCCTTCCCATTATTAAACAAAATTTGTTGGGAGGTTGTTGCGAGTCGAACCTCGTCCAGCCAGATCAGGTCCCATTGGGAAATTAAGTCCTAACTGGGTAGACCCATTTATCATCAAGGTATTAAGAAGTGGAATTTATCATCTCTAGACAACTGTAGTCATGTGATGGTGAAGACATCTTGGAGCGACGACGATCTCAAAACGGTTCTATCCTTAATGATAATGTCCTCATTTGTTTGCATTTTGATATCAAATGAAGTGGATACAATACTGACACTCTTCCTTGTGACTTGCTTATTCCTTTTTACTTATTATCAAACTCACTGAACCACGGAGACATCGCCAAGTTCTGCTCGAACCCCCTCGGATTGTAGTCATTAGCGTAAAACCATGAAGATCATGTGTAGCGGGGAGTTTTCACACACGTGTAGTGGTAGCTTGCCAATTCCCGTGCGGTGGTCTTCAGAACCTTGGATCCCGGCTGATATCCGACACACCCCTGCATAAAGGGAGGTCTAGGTGAATGTTGGCTCTATCACGCCCCGAGAGGGATATAGTTACAGCTTTGATGATCTTTCTGAGGAAAGCAATGTCGGTATAGCCTCCGCGGCATAACCACACCTGCCCAACTGATCATCTTAGTCTGTGACCATCGAATACTCCTAGGTACTCTCAAGCGATGCCTAAGCGGGACCCACAACTGAGTTGATCTCTCTGAGGAAAGCAATGTTCGCCGCCTAGGCCCACCTGCCCAATTGATCAACTCGGCTTGTAGCCCTAGGCAAGAGAGCAGTTCAGTCGTTTACAGCCCTTATGACCACTTGAGAAAAGCAATGTTCGCCGCCTAGGCCCACCTGCCCACTTGGTCATCTGGGTCTGTACTTCCTTTTTCTTTATTTCTACAGCTCTTATGACCACTTGAGGAAAGCAATGTTCGCCGCCTAGGCCCACCTGCCCACTTGGTCATCTGGGTCTGTACTTCCTTTTTCTTTATTTCTACAGCTCTTATGACCACTTGAGGAAAGCAATGTTCGCCGCCTAGGCCCACCTGCCCACTTGGTCATCTGAGTCTGTAGCCATTCCTTCTTCCTTACAGGAAAATTATCTCTCTTATGATCCTTGATCATCTGGAGAAAGCAGTATCTAACAGGTACAAATATTGGCCCACTTGGTCATTTAAAAGTTGAAAAACTTTTAGACCAGGCGGTTTCATCTATCAAGCCGGTCGGTTTGAAAAATGGCTGCATAATATGCTAGCCAAGTGGGTAAAATATATCTGGCTTCAAAGCTGGAAAGCGGGCTATTACAGGAAGCAACAAGGCAGTATTACCGACTCGAGATAATCGAGTCAAGGCTTTCACTCTAATAGTCGGGAAATGGACTTATTAATCCTCTGGACAATCAGAGCTTATGAAGATATAATCTCTGGCAGTTTCAGCCCGCGATTCATCTTCATTATGATAAACCGTCAGGGCAACATTTCATGATAACTGGACAATTATTCTTTTGGAGATATCTTTTCCCTGGAGGTTTTTTAAAAAGGATTTGAAGTTTTATAAGGAATAATGCTAAAAACAGAAGATCGCATATGAATATCCACAAGTAAGTAAAATAGCAAAGACTAACAGTTATGAATTCATTTATACCTGCTTTATGTTCTCTTTTTGCAGAGATTAGCAGGTATTCGCGAGTTCTCTCTAGGTACTCGCGTTATAGATTATTTTATACCTGCTTTATGTTCTCCTTTTGCAGAGATTAGCAGGTGTTCGCGAGGTCTCTTCAGGTACTCGCGCTATGTTTTATACCTGCTTTGAGTTCTCTTTTGCAGAGATTAGCAGGTGTTCGCGAGGTCTCTTCAGGTACTCGCGCTATGTTTTATACCTGCTTTGAGTTCTCTTTTGCAGAGATTAGCAGGTGTTCGCGAGGTCTCTTCAGGTACTCGCGTTATGTTTTATACCTGCTTTGGGTTATCTTTTGCATAGATTAACAGGTATTCGCGAGGTCTCTTCAGGTACTCGCGTTATGTTTTATACCTGCTTTGAGTTCTCTTTTGCAGAGATTAGCAGGTGTTCGCGAGGTCTCTTCAGGTACTCGCGTTATGTTTTATACTTGCTTTGAGTTCTCTTTTGCAGAGATTAGCAGGTGTTCGCGAGGTCTCTTCAGGTACTCGCGCTATGTTTTATACCTGCTTTGCGTTATCTTTTCCAGAGATTAGCAGGTGTTCGCGAGGTCTCTTCAGGTACTCGCGCTATGTTTTATACCTGCTTTGAGTTCTCTTTTGCAGAGATTAGCAGGTGTTCGCGAGGTCTCTTCAGGTACTCGCGCTATGTTTTATACCTGCTTTGAGTTCTCTTTTGCAGAGATTAGCAGGTGTTCGCGAGGTCTCTTCAGGTACTCGCGTTATGTTTTATACCTGCTTTGAGTTCTCTTTTGCAGAGATTAGCAGGTGTTCGCGAGGTCTCTTCAGGTACTCGCGTTATGTTTTATACCTGCTTTGAGTTCTCTTTTGCAGAGATTAGCAGGTGTTCGCGAGGTCTCTTCAGGTACTCGCGCTATGTTTTATACCTGCTTTGAGTTCTCTTTTGCAGAGATTAGCAGGTGTTCGCGAGGTCTCTTCAGGTACTCGCGCTATGTTTTATACCTGCTTTATGTTCTCTTTTTGCAGAGATTAGCAGTATCCGCGAGTTCTCTAAAGGTACTCGCATTATAGATTGTTTTATACCTGCTTTATGTTCTCTTTTTGCAGAGATTAGCAGGTATTCGCGAGGTCTCTTCAGGTACTCGCGCTATGTTTTATACCTGCTTTGAGTTCTCTTTTGCAGAGATTAGCAGGTGTTCGCGAGGTCTCTTCAGGTACTCGCGCTATGTTTTATACCTGCTTTGAGTTCTCTTTTGCAGAGATTAGCAGGTGTTCGCGAGGTCTCTTCAGGTACTCGCGTTATGTTTTATACCTGCTTTGAGTTCTCTTTTGCAGAGATTAGCAGGTGTTCGCGAGGTCTCTTCAGGTACTCGCGTTATGTTTTATACCTGCTTTGAGTTCTCTTTTGCAGAGATTAGCAGGTGTTCGCGAGGTCTCTTCAGGTACTCGCGTTATGTTTTATACCTGCTTTGAGTTCTCTTTTGCAGAGATTAGCAGGTGTTCGCGAGGTCTCTTCAGGTACTCGCGTTATGTTTTATACCTGCTTTGGGTTATCTTTTTGCAGAGATTAGCAGGTATTCGCGAGGTCTCTTCAGGTACTCGCGTTATGTTTTATACCTGCTTTGAGTTCTCTTTTGCAGAGATTAGCAGGTGTTCGCGAGGTCTCTTCAGGTACTCGCGTTATGTTTTATACCTGCTTTGAGTTCTCTTTTCCAGAGATTAGCATGTGTTCGCGAGGTCTCTTCAGGTACTCGCGCTATGTTTTATACCTGCTTTATGTTCTCTTTTTGCAGAGATTAGCAGGTATCCGCGAGTTCTCTAAAGGTACTCGCATTATAGATTGTTTTATACCTGCTTTATGTTCTCTTTTTGCAGAGATTAGCAGGTGTTCGCGAGGTCTCTTCAGGTACTCGCGCTATGTTTTATACCTGCTTTGAGTTCTCTTTTGCAGAGATTAGCAGGTGTTCGCGAGGTCTCTTCAGGTACTCGCGCTATGTTTTATACCTGCTTTGAGTTCTCTTTTGCAGAGATTAGCAGGTGTTCGCGAGGTCTCTTCAGGTACTCGCGGTATGTTTTATACCTGCTTTGAGTTCTCTTTTGCAGAGATTAGCAGGTGTTCGCGAGGTCTCTTCAGGTACTCGCGCACTGTTTTATACCTGCTTTGAGTTCTCTTTTGCAGAGATTAGCAGGTGTTCGCGAGGTCTCTTCAGGTACTCGCGCTATATTTTATACCTGCTTTGAGTTCTCTTTTGCAGAGATTAGCAGGTGCTCGCGAGGTCTCTTTAGGTACTCGCGTTATGTTTTATACCTGCTTTGGGTTATCTTTTGCAGAGATTAGCAGGTATTCGCGAGGACTCTTCAGGTACTCGCGTTATGTTTTATACCTGCTTTGAGTTCTCTTTTGCATAGATTAGCAGGTGTTCGCGAGGTCTCTTCAGGTACTCGCGTTATGTTTTATACCTGCTTTGAGTTCTCTTTTGCAGAGATTAGCAGGTGTTCGCGAGGTCTCTTCAGGTACTCGCGCTATGGTTTATACCTGCTTTATGTTCTCTTTTTGCAGAGATTAGCAGGTATCCGCGAGTTCTCTAAAGGTACTCGCATTATAGATTATTTTATACCTGCTTTATGTTCTCTTTTTGCAGAGATTAGCAGGTATTCGCGAGGTCTCTTCAGGTACTCGCGCTATGTTTTATACCTGCTTTGAGTTCTCTTTTGCAGAGATTAGCAGGTGTTCACGAGGTCTCTTCAGGTACTCGCGCTATGTTTTATACCTGCTTTGAGTTCTCTTTTGCAGAGATTAGCAGGTGTTCGCGAGGTCTCTTCAGGTGCTCGCGTTATGTTTTATACCTGCTTTGAGTTCTCTTTTGCAGAGATTAGCAGGTGTTCGCGAGGTCTCTTCAGGTACTCGCGTTATGTTTTATACCTGCTTTGAGTTCTCTTTTGCAGAGATTACCAGGTGTTCGCGAGGTCTCTTCAGGTACTCGCGTTATGTTTTATACCTGCTTTGAGTTCTCTTTTGCAGAGATTAGCAGGTGTTCGCGAGGTCTCTTCAGGTAGTCGCGTTATGTTTTATACCTGCTTTGGGTTATCTTTTGCAGAGATTAGCAGGTATTCGCGAGGTCTCTTCAGG
Organism: Dactylorhiza incarnata; assembly: GCA_033032865.1. Lineage (NCBI taxonomy): Eukaryota > Viridiplantae > Streptophyta > Magnoliopsida > Asparagales > Orchidaceae > Dactylorhiza > Dactylorhiza incarnata. The sequence goes on from JAWHQI010000067.1 coordinate 5,152,397, forward strand.
TACTCGCGCTATGTTTTATACCTGCTTTGAGTTCTCTTTTGCAGAGATTAGCAGGTGTTCGCGAGGTTTCCTCAGCTACTTACGTTATGTTTTATACCTGCTTTGAGTTCTCTTTTGCAGAGATTAGCAGGTGTTCGCGAGGTCTCTTCAGGTACTCACGCTATGTTTTATACCTGCTTTGAGTTCTCATTTGCAGAGATTAGCAGGTGTTCGCGAGGTCTCTTCAGGTACTCGCGCTATGTTTTATACCTGCTTTGAGTTCTCTTTTGCAGAGATTAGCAGGTGTTCGCGAGGTCTCTTCAGGTACTCGCGCTATGTTTTATACCTTCTTTGAGTTCTCTTTTGCAGAGATTAGCAGGTGTTCGCGAGGTGTCTTCAGGTACTCGCGTTATGTTTTATACCTGCTTTGGGTTATCTTTTGCAGAGATTAGCAGGTATTCGCGAGGTCTCTTCAGGTACTCGCGTTATATTGTATACCTGCTTTGAGTTCTCTTTTGCAGAGATTAGCAGGTGTTCGCGAGGTCTCTTCAGGTACTCGCGTTATGTTTTATACCTGCTTTGAGTTCTCTTTTGCAGAGATTAGCAGGTGTTCGCGAGGTCTCTTCAGGTACTCGCGTTATGTTTTATACCTGCTTTGCGTTCTCTTTTCCAGAGATTAGCAGGTGTTCGAGAGGTCTCTTCAGGTACTCGCGCTATGTTTTATACCTGCTTTGAGTTCTCTTTTGCAGAGATTAGCAGGTGTTCGCGAGGTCTCTTCAGGTACTCGCGTTATGTTTTATACCTGCTTTGAGTTCTCTTTTGCAGAGATTAGCAGGTATTCGCGAGGTCTCTTCAGGTACTCGCGCTATGTTTTATACCTGCTTTGCGTTCTCTGTTGCAGAGATTAGCAGGTATTCGCGAGGTCTCTTCAGGTACTCGCGTTATGTTTTATACCTGCTTTGAGTTGTCTTTTGCAGAGATTAGCAGGTGTTCGCGAGGTCTCTTCAGGTACTCGCGTTATGTTTTATACCTGCTTTGAGTTCTCTTTTGCAGAGATTAGCAGGTGTTCGCGAGGTCTCTTCAGGTACTCGCGCTATGTTTTATACCTGCTTTGAGTTCTCTTTTGCAGAGATTAGCAGGTGTTCGCGAGGTCTCTTCAGGTACTCGCGCTATGTTTTATACCTGCTTTGAGTTCTCTTTTGCAGAGATTAGCAGGTGTTCGCGAGGTCTCTTCAGGTACTCGCGCTATGTTTTATACCTGCTTTGAGTTCTCTTTTGCAGAGATTAGCAGGTGTTCGCGAGGTCTCTTCAGGTACTCGCATTATGTTTTATACCTGCTTTGGGTTATCTTTTGCAGAGATTAGCAGGTATTTGCGAGGTCTCTTCAGGTACTAGCGTTATATTGTATACCTGCTTTGAGTTCTCTTTTGCAGAGATTAGCAGGTGTTCGCGAGGTCTCTTCAGGTACTCGCGTTATGTTTTATACCTGCTTTGAATTGTCTTTTGCAGAGATTAGCAGGTGTTCGCGAGGTCTCTTCAGGTACTCGCGTTATGTTTTATACCTGCTTTGCGTTCTCTTTTCCAGAGATTAGCAGGTGTTCGCGAGGTCTCTTCAGGTACTCGCGCTATGTTTTATACCTGCTTTGAGTTCTCTTTTGCAGAGATTAGCAGGTGTTCGCGAGGTCTCTTCAGGTACTCGCATTATGTTTTATACCTGCTTTGAGTTCTCTTTTGCAGAGATTAGCAGGTGTTCGCGAGGTCTCTTCAGGTACTCGCGTTATGTTTTATACCTGCTTTGGGTTATCTTTTGCAGAGATTAGCAGGTATTCGCGAGGTCTCTTCAGGTACTCGCGCTATGTTTTATACCTGCTTTGCGTTCTCTGTTGCAGAGATTAGCAGGTGTTCGTGAGGTCTCTTCAGGTACTCGCGCTATGTTTTATACCTGCTTTGAGTTCTCTTTTGTAGAGATTAGCAGGTGTTCGCGAGGTCTCTTCAGGTACTCGCGCTATGTTTTATACCTGCTTTGAGTTCTCTTTTGCAGAGATTAGCAGGTTCTCGCGAGGTCTCTTCAGGTACTCGCGTTATGTTTTATACCTGCTTTGGGTTATCTTTTGCAGAGATTAGCAGGTATTCGCGAGGACTCTTCAGGTACTCGCGTTATGTTTTATACCTGCTTTGAGTTCTCTTTTGCAGAGATTAGTAGGTGTTCGCGAGGTCTCTTCAGGTACTCGCGTTATGTTTTATACCTGCTTTGAGTTCTCTTTTGCAGAGATTAGCAGGTGTTCGCGAGGTCTCTTCAGGTACTCGCGCTATGTTTTATACCTGCTTTGAGTTCTCTTTTGCAGAGATTAGCAGGTGTTCGCGAGGTCTCTTCAGGTACTCGCGCTATGTTTTATACCTGCTTTGAGTTCTCTTTTGCAGAGATTAGCAGGTGTTCGCGAGGTCTCTTCAGGTACTCGCGCTATGTTTTATACCTGCTTTGAGTTCTCTTTTGCAGAGATTAGCAGGTGTTCGCGAGGTCTCTTCAGGTACTCGCGTTATGTTTTATACCTGCTTTGCGTTCTCTTTTCCATAGATTAGCAGGTGTTCGAGAGGTCTCTTCAGGTACTCGCGCTATGTTTTATACCTGCTTTGAGTTCTCTTTTGCAGAGATTAGCAGGTGTTCGCGAGGTCTCTTCAGGTACTCGCGTTATGTTTTATACCTGCTTTGAGTTCTCTTTTGCAGAGATTAGCAGGTATTCGCGAGGTCTCTTCAGGTACTCGCGCTATGTTTTATACCTGCTTTGCGTTCTCTGTTGCAGAGATTAGCAGGTATTCGCGAGGTCTCTTCAGGTACTCGCGTTATGTTTTATACCTGCTTTGAGTTGTCTTTTGCAGAGATTAGCAGGTGTTCGCGAGGTCTCTTCAGGTACTCGCGTTATGTTTTATACCTGCTTTGAGTTCTCTTTTGCAGAGATTAGCAGGTGTTCGCGAGGTCTCTTCAGGTACTCGCGCTATGTTTTATACCTGCTTTGAGTTCTCTTTTGCAGAGATTAGCAGGTGTTCGCGAGGTCTCTTCAGGTACTCGCGCTATGTTTTATACCTGCTTTGAGTTCTCTTTTGCAGAGATTAGCAGGTGTTCGCGAGGTCTCTTCAGGTACTCGCGCTATGTTTTATACCTGCTTTGAGTTCTCTTTTGCAGAGATTAGCAGGTGTTCGCGAGGTCTCATCAGGTACTCGCGTTATGTTTTATACCTGCTTTGGGTTATCTTTTGCAGAGATTAGCAGGTATTCGCGAGGTCTCTTCAGGTACTAGCGTTATATTGTATACCTGCTTTGAGTTCTCTTTTGCAGAGATTAGCAGGTGTTCGCGAGGTCTCTTCAGGTACTCGCGTTATGTTTTATACCTGCTTTGAATTGTCTTTTGCAGAGATTAGCAGGTGTTCGCGAGGTCTCTTCAGGTACTCGCGTTATGTTTTATACCTGCTTTGCGTTCTCTTTTCCAGAGATTAGCAGGTGTTCGCGAGGTCTCTTCAGGTACTCGCGCTATGTTTTATACCTGCTTTGAGTTCTCTTTTGCAGAGATTAGCAGGTGTTCGCGAGGTCTCTTCAGGTACTCGCATTATGTTTTATACCTGCTTTGAGTTCTCTTTTGCAGAGATTAGCAGGTGTTCGCGAGGTCTCTTCAGGTACTCGCGTTATGTTTTATACCTGCTTTGGGTTATCTTTTGCAGAGATTAGCAGGTATTCGCGAGGTCTCTTCAGGTACTCGCGCTATGTTTTATACCTGCTTTGCGTTCTCTGTTGCAGAGATTAGCAGGTGTTCGTGAGGTCTCTTCAGGTACTCGCGCTATGTTTTATACCTGCTTTGAGTTCTCTTTTGTAGAGATTAGCAGGTGTTCGCGAGGTCTCTTCAGGTACTCGCGCTATGTTTTATACCTGCTTTGAGTTCTCTTTTGCAGAGATTAGCAGGTTCTCGCGAGGTCTCTTCAGGTACTCGCGTTATGTTTTATACCTGCTTTGGGTTATCTTTTGCAGAGATTAGCAGGTATTCGCGAGGACTCTTCAGGTACTCGCGTTATGTTTTATACCTGCTTTGAGTTCTCTTTTGCAGAGATTAGTAGGTGTTCGCGAGGTCTCTTCAGGTACTCGCGTTATGTTTTATACCTGCTTTGAGTTCTCTTTTGCAGAGATTAGCAGGTGTTCGCGAGGTCTCTTCAGGTACTCGCGCTATGTTTTATACCTGCTTTGAGTTCTCTTTTGCAGAGATTAGCAGGTGTTCGCGAGGTCTCTTCAGGTACTCGCGCTATGTTTTATACCTGCTTTGAGTTCTCTTTTGCAGAGATTAACAGGTGTTCGCGAGGTCTCTTCAGGTACTCGCGCTATGTTTTATACCTGCTTTGAGTTCTCTTTTGCAGAGATTAGCAGGTATTCGCGAGGTCTCTTCAGGTACTCGCGTTATGTTTTATACCTGCTTTGGGTTATCTTTTGCAGAGATTAGCAGGTATTCGCGAGGTCTCTTCAGGTACTCGCATTATGTTTTATACCTGCTTTGAGTTCTCTTTTGCAGAGATTAGCAGGTGTTCGCGAGGTCTCTTCAGGTACTCGCGTTATGTTTTATACCTGCTTTGAGTTCTCTTTTGCAGAGATTAGCAGGTGTTCGCGAGGTCTCTTCAGGTACTCGCGCTATGTTTTATACCTTCTTTGAGTTCTCTTTTGCAGAGATTAGCAGGTGTTCGCGAGGTCTCTTCAGGTACTCGCGCTATGTTTTATACCTGCTTTGATTTCTCTTTTGCAGAGATTAGCAGGTGTTCGCGAGGTCTCTTCAGGTACTCGCATTATGTTTTATACCTGCTTTGGGTTATCTTTTGCAGAGATTAGCAGGTGTCCGCGAGTTCTCTTCAGGTACTCCCGTTATGTTATATTTCATACCTGCTTTGAGTTCTCTTTTGCAGAGATTAGCAGGTGTTCGCGAGTTCTCTTCAGGTACTCGCGTTATATTATATTTCATACTTGCTGTGAGTTCTCTTTTGCATAGATTAGCAGGTATTCGCGAGTTCTCTTCAGGTACTCGCGTTATAGATTATTTTATACCTGCTTTATGTTCTCTTTTTGCAGAGATTAGCAGGTATTCGCGAGTTCTCTAAAGGTACTCGCATTATAGATCTTTTGCAGAGATTAGCAGGTGTTCGCGAGTTCTCTTCAGGTACTCGCGTTATATTATATTTCATACCTGCTTTGAGTTCTCTTTTGCAGAGATTAGCAGGTATTCGCGAGGTTTCTTCAGGTACTCGCGTTATGTTTTATACCTGCTGTGAGTTCTCTTTTGCAGAGATTAGCAGGCGCTCGCGAGGTCTCTTCAGGTACTCGCGTTATGTTTTATACCTGCTGTGAGTTCTCTTTTGCAGAGATTAGCAGGTGCTCGCGAGGTCTCTTAAGGTACTCGCATTATGTTTTATACCTGCTGTGAGTTCTCTTTTGCAGAGATTAGCAGGCGCTCGCGAGGTCTCTTCAGGTACTCGCGTTATGTTTTATACCTGCTGTGAGTTCTCTTTTGCAGAGATTTGCAGGTGCTCGCGAGGTCTCTTCAGGTACTCGCGTTATGTTTTATACCTGCTTTGAGTTCTCTTTTGCAGAGATTAGCAGGAGTTCGTGAGTTCTCTTCAGGTACTCGCGTTATGTTTTATACCTGCTGTGAGTTCTCTTTTGCAGAGATTAGCAGGTGTTCGCGAGTTCTCTTTAGGTACTCGCGTTATATTATATTTAATACCTGCTTTGATTTCTCTTTTGCAGAGATTAGCAGGTGTTCGCGAGGTCTCTTCAGGTACTCGAGTTATGTTTTATACCTGCTTTGAATTCTCTTTTGCAGAGATTAGCAGGTGTTCGCGAGTTCTCTTCAGGTACTCGCGTTATGTTTTATACCTGCTTTGAGTTCTCATTTGCAGAGATTAACAGGTATTCGCGGGGTCTTTTCAGGTACTCGCGTTATGTTTTATGCCTGCTTTATGTTCTCTTTTGCAGAGATTAGCAGGTGTCCGCGAGTTCTCTTCAGGTACTCCTGTTATGTTATATTTCATACCTGCTTTGAGTTCTCTTTTGCAGAGATTAGCAGGTTTTCGTGAGTTCTCTTCAGGTACTCGCGTTATATTATATTTCATACCTGCTTTGAGTTCTCTTTTGCAGAGATTAGCAGGTATTCGCGAGGTTTCTTCAGGTACTCGCGTTATGTTTTATACCTGCTGTGAGTTCTCTTTTGCAGAGATTAGCAGGCACTCGCGAGGTCTCTTCAGGTACTCGCGTTATGTTTTATACTTGCTTTGAGTTCTCTTTTGCAGAGATTAGCAGGTGTTCGCGAGGTCTCTTCAGGTACTCGCGTTATGTTTTATACCTGCTTTGAGTTCTCTTTTGCAGAGATTAGCAGGTGTTCGCGAGGTCTCTTCAGGTACTCGCGTTATATTTTTATACCTGCTGTGAGCTCTCTTTAGCAGAAATTAGCAGGTGATCGCGAGTTCTCTTCAGGTACTCGCGTTATAGATTCTTTTGCCTGCTTTGAGTTCTCTTTTGCAGAGATTAGCAGGTATTCGCGAGGTCTCTTCAGGTACTCGCGTTATGTTTTATACCTGCTTTAAGTTCTCTTTTGCAGAGATTAGCAGGAGTTCGCGAGTTCTCTTCAGGTACTCGCGTTATGTTTTATACCTGCTGTGAGTTCTCTTTTGCAGAGATTTGCAGGTATTCGCGAGTTCTCTTCAGGTACTCGCGTTATATTATATTTCATACCTGCTTTGAGTTCTCTGTTGCAGAGATTAGCAGGTATTCACGAGGTTTCTTCAGGTACTTGCGTTATATTTTTATACCTGCTGTGAGCTCTCTTTTGTAGAAATTAGCAGGTGATCGCGAGTTCTCTTCAGGTACTCGCGTTATAGATTCTTTTGCCTGCTTTGAGTTCTCTTTTGCAGAGATTAGCAGGTATTCGCGAGGTCTCTTCAGGTACTCGCGTTATGTTTTATACCTGCTTTGAGTTCTCTTTTGCAGAGATTAGCAGGAGTTCGCGAGGTCTCTTCAGGTACTCGCGTTATGTTTTATACCTGCTTTGAGTTCTCTTTTGCAGAGATTAGCAGGTGTTCGCGAGGTCTATTTAGGTACTCGCGTTATGTTTTTTACTTGCTGTGAGTTCTCTTTTGCAGAGATTAGCAGGTGCTCGCGAGTTCTCTTCAGGTACTCGTGTTATAGTTTCTCTTATACCTGCTTTGAGTTCTCTTTTGCAGATGTTAGCGGGTATTCGCGAGTCCTCTTCAGGTACTCGCGCCACGTTCTTTCTTTACTTATCGAGTTCTCCTCAGAGACTAGTAGGTGATTACTAGTCAACCTCAGAGGACAAAGTGAGCCGATGTTCGCAAGTTCCCTTCAGGTACTTGTGAATTGTGTTTTATATTTGCTATGACTCTCTTCCCTCACAGGAGAAAAAATAGGCATTCACTAGTTCCTTTGTGGAGAGGCATCAGGTACTCGTTCCCTCTTTGTCTTTCCCACTCTTTCGATAGTTTACCAGTAGCGGATCACGATTTTTGTGGGTCAATTCCTACTTTTTCGAAGTTTCTTGGAAATTTGAAAAAGTGCGGGGATTATGTTGACCCAGAAATCGGTGATCCTACCCCGGGAGGCCTCTTTTGCTACATATTTGCAGATTATGCACCCGGGAAGGATTAGACCTCACGCGAAGGCACTTTTTTCACCCGAAGTGGTAAGAAGGGGCAGCCTCTTCCTTCAAACCGCCCAAGTGGGGCGGCCTCTCCATTCAAACCGCCCAAGTGGGGCGGTCTCTCCATTCAAACCGCCCAGGTGGGGGGGCTTCTCCCTTCAAGTCGCCCAGGTGGGGCGGTCTCTCCCTTCAGGTCGCCTAGGTGGGGCGGTCTCTCCCTTCAGTCCGCGCGGGTAGGCGGCCTCCTCCTTCAGTCCGCGCGGGTAGGCGGCCTCCTCCTTCAGTCCGCGCGGGTAGGCGGCCTCCTCCTTCAGTCCGTGCGGGTAGGCGGCCTCCTCCTTCAGTCCGCGCGGGTAGCCGGCCTCCTCCTTCAGTCCGGGCGAGTAGGCGGCCTCCTCCTTCAGTCCGCGCGGGTAGGCGGCCTCCTCCTTCAGTCCGCGCGGGTAAGCGGCCTCCTCCTTCAGTCCGCGCGGGTAGGCGGCCTCTTCCTTCAGTCCTCGCGGGTAGGCGGCCTCCTCCTTCAGTCCGCGCGGGTAGGCGGCCTCATCCTTCAATCCGCGCGGGTAGGCGGCCTCCTCCTTCAGTCCGCGCGGGTAGGCGGCCTCCTCCTTCAATCCGCGCGGGTAGACGGCCTCCTCCTTCAATCCGCGCGGGTAGGCGGCCTCCTCCTTCAGTCCGCGCGGGTAGGAGGCCTCCTCCTTCAATCCGCGCGGGTAGGCGGCCTCCTCCTTCAGTCCGCGCGGGTAGGCGGCCTCCTCCTTCAATCCGCGCGGGTAGGCGGCCTCCTCCTTCAGACCGCGCGGGTAGAACTCCAGTCACCGGCTCAACGGAGGTGACGACATCGACCCAGAGCCTATAAATAGGACCCTCGACCATGAAGAAGGGACGGGCAAGTTGGGGTCAAAACCGGCGGCTAGAAACAGTCAGACTGCACCATGCTGCGACCTGTCCGGGCGACCTGTCCGGGCGACCTGTCCGGGCGACCTATTCGGGCGACCTGTCCGGGCGACCTGTCCGGGCGACCTCAGCGACCTGTCTGGGCGACCTCAGCGACCTGTCCGGGCGACCTCAGCGACCTGTCCGGGCGACCTCGGCATACAGCCCGCGCGGCTTACTCTTTTCTTACCCGCAACTCTCTTGTATTCATTCTATTTTCCATGTACTAAACACAATGAGCTGTAATACAGATTATTAAATAAAGGGAAAGCCCGTCGCAGGAGTGGCATTTGCCGCGGCGGGCGAAGTCTGGCCTCGCCGCAAGCTAGCGGCCCTCTCTTCTTCTCTTCTCCCCTCTTCACTCGCAACTCAAGTAACCAGTTGCTCGCGGCCTCCTTTTTCCCCTATTTCCTCGAGTAGATCGTGGAGGTGCCATTTTGGATTCAACAGTAATCATATGTTCTCTCGACGATACAGGATATCCTGGTGATTCTGTATATACGACGATCTTTTTTCTCTGACAGTGTCATCGTGAGCTTTCTTCTTGTATCATGTCGTCGTAATCATATGTTCTCTCGACGACATGTGTTCCACAGGATGATGACCTGTGTCTTCTCTGCGTACGACTAACAGCATTCTGCGTTTGCCGATCTCGCCATGTCTCAGCGGTCGACGAACACTTTGCTTCTCAGCGACTGCTGCTCTATCCGTCATTACGACGATAAGCATTCTTTGTCGACGACATCACTTTAGTTTCTCGACGATATAGCACTTAGTAAAATAACTAGAGTACATGACATGTTGTCGTTTCCTGCAAGCATGAACTAGATGGAATGTCAAATATAACTTGCATTTATCATTGAGCTGATCACTTCTTCAAATCAGGAATATTGCAGGGCACTGTTCCCAACACTTATTTTCATGCGTTTGGTTGTAAATGTTTCATTTTAAACACTAAAGATGCACTAGGAAAATTTGATGAAAAATGCGATGAGGGAATTTTCATTGGTTACTCTTCAACTAGCAAGACTTATAGAATATATAATAAAAGAACTAAAGTAGTTGAAGAGTCTATACATGTAGGGTTTGATGAGTTTGTTCCTTGTGTAGATACTAATCATACAGGAAACGAAGACGAACCCCTTTCCCCTTTGGAGCATAAGGATGATGAATCGCTTGGAGAAAAAGATGAAGAAAAAGAGGAGAAAGAAGATGAAATAGTAGAATATGTTCCTCCAAGTGAGTTGCAGTTTACTAAGGATCATCCAAAGGAGCTTGTGATAGGAGAACCATCAAAAGGGGTAAGTACTCGTTCTTCTTTATATGAGTCTTTTTCAAACCTTTGTTTTGTATCCGAAATAGAACCAAAAAATGTTTCAACCGCTTTAAATGATGAATTTTGGTTTTTAGCTATGAATGATGAATTAAATCAATTTGAACGTAATAAGGTTTGGAATTTAGTTGAGTGGCCATCTAATCACTCGGTTATAAGAGTCAAATGGATTTTCAAAAACAAACTAGACGGTGACTCTAGGATAACAAGAAATAAAGCTAGACTAGTTGCACAAGGATATTCACAAATCGAAGGGGTAGATTTTGGTGAAACTTTTGCACCCGTTGCTCGCCTTGAGTCTATTAGAATATTTCTTGCATTTGCTAGTTTTAAAAGATTTTAATTATTTCAAATGGATGTTAAAAGTGCTTTTTTGAATGGGATTATAAAAGAAGAAGTTTATGTAGAACAACCCCCAGTTTTGTAAGTGAAAAATTTCTCAATCATGTGTATAAGTTAGAAAAAGCTTTATGGATTAAAGCACGCGCTACTTGCTTGGTATGATAGATTGACATTATTTTTGATAAAGCACGGTTATAAAATGGGAAGTGCGGATAATACACTCTTCATTAAGCATGCAGATAATGATTTGATTATATTGCAAATTTATATTGATGATATCATTTTTGGAGCCACTAATGAAGAGTTATGTAATGAAGTAATTTTAGTGATGAAAAATGAATTTGAAATGTGCTTGGTGGGAGAACTCACTTATTTTCTAGGATTTCAAATCTCACAAAAACAAGATGGTATATTTATTTGTCAAACTAAAATATTTATGATATTCTTAAAAGATTTGGATTTGAAAACCTAAAACAAGCTAATATACCAATGAGTGCATCACTAAAATTAGGAAAAGATGAAGCCGGTATTTCTATTGATCAAACATTATATAGAGGGATGATAGGCTCATTGCTATATTTAAGCGCATCTAGACCCGATATTATGTTTTCTGTTTGCTTATGTGCTAGATTTCAAGCTAACCCAAAAGAATCACATTTAAAAGCGATGAAATGTATTTTTAGATATCTAATCGGAACGTCTAGATTAGGCTTATGGTATCCTCATAATGATTGTTTTATTCTACACGATTTTTCTGATTCGGATTATGCGGGATGTTCATTAGATCGTAAAAGCATTAGTGGCCCGTGTCATTTTATAGGCCCTTCACTCGTATCATGGTCTAGTAGGAAACAGAATTCTGTTGCCCTCTCCACCACCGAGGCCGAATATATCGCACTAGGTAGTTGTTGTGCACAAGCCTTGTGGATGACCCAAATGTTAGAAGACTTTGGTGTTCATCTAAATAACATATAATTAAAGTGTGACAACAAGAGCGCTATAGATCTCACAAACAATCCCGTACATCACTCTAGATCGAAACATATAGATGTCCGACACCATTTCATTAGAGATTATATAAAGAAGGAACATGTTAAAATTAGCTTTATAGGGACTGAATCACAACTTGCCGACATTTTTACTAAACCTCTACCCGATGCACGTTTTCACATGCTTAGGTTAGAATTAGGTGTCTTAGAAATATCACTTTAACCCTTATAAAAGGCTATCAAAATTATCTTATGTACTTTGTTATATTTGTTTGTTTGTTTTTAAAAAAAATTCAAAAATCAATAAAAATGTAAAAACTATAGACAAACCGCCAAAAATACGCTAAAAGAGCCTTCATATCAACTTCATAATGTCTGAAATTTCAACTGTAAGAAGGCCTATTTATATTACAAATTTATCATGAAAAAGATTTTTCAAAAAGTCAAAAATTGATGTTCTGTCTCGACGTTAAGAAGCTAATGCCTGGCGTTAGCCTCTATGCTCAATTTTTTTTAATTTTTTTTCTTTCTTGTTTGTTGTTATTTACTTCAAAAATTAAAAACAAAAAAAATAAATATGTGCTTAAATGTTTATTTCAAGGATGATTATATATATTGCTTAAAGATTTTGTTTACAATGTTTAATTTAAACCTTCAAGTTTCTTAAAAAACATTGTTTTGATTTTATCATGCCTTGAATATCATCTTCAAATGTGCAAAAAACACAATTGGTTATGGATTACATGTGTAGAAATGTTTTTACATGCCTCTAAGTATGAGTAAAGTTTTTTTATCTTTGATAATGATTTTCTCACTTACACATTTTTGTTAATATACATGTGTTTTAAATCTTATTGCATAATTGTGTAGTATAAGAACTTATTTTGAATCTCATAAATAGTTTACCTACACAACATTGAATTATTTTTTGAATTCTTTGTTCTTCATGCACTTGTGATTCGAGAAATGTGGTATATAAAATAAAAATTCCATGTTTGCAAAAACAAGTGAATTCAGAGTCCTTAGTCACTAATCTAAAAAGCAAATAATGAAGGACAAGGTTAACTCCACCAAACACTACTCACCCTCCTGATAAGTCTTAATGAGCATTGTGAGGTTGAGCACCTTGGAAAGAATTGTAAAGTGTCTTGTGCAAACAAAATTTTCAGCACTTCTCTTTAAAAATAAAAATGAAAATCTTTATGTGCATTGAAATTTGTGGAAGTAAAGTTGTTTATGTTCAATTCAAGTTATGTTCTTCCATTACATAGTTTCATGTGGTTTAATTTATACTCTTTATAATTGATCAAAACACACTTATTGAACACATCATTATCATTTATAATACTTCCACTCATGAGAATTGGACTAAAAATTTCTCTATACAATTTTCTACAATCATGAGTAAATGCACTATATAACAACGCATGATCATTACAATGTTTTTGTATACTTGAAATGCAAATTTATTTACATTGTAAACATATATTTACTTGATATTTTTATAATCTTGCTTGCTACTTTTATATTACAAATTTCCAATGTACTTGCAACTTGTGTATCTAAATTACATCTACTTATTTACTTTAAACGCTTATTATATTTTGTTCTTACAAATTCTTAAGGATGTTCAATATTGCTTTCACGGTTTTCACTATTTTTCAAAATGTTGCATTTATTTATACATAGTGCACACATGATACTACTCATCCCCACCTCATTTTGATTATAACAAAAGGGTGAGTTTCAATTAAAGAAATAAATTAGAGAAATCTATGATTTAGGGGGAGTAAATTAGGAAATGCACTCATGTAGGGGGAGTATCCACATAGGGGGAGTATGTATGTTTATAACGCTTAACATATACTATAAACACTACTTTAATTATATTTTATTTCTTATTAGTGGATTTGTTATTATCAAAAGGGGGGAGATTGTTAGAGCTTGTGTTCCACTTCTCTTAGTTTGAGAAATAACAAATCACACTATGTATTTGATCTTGCTTGTGTTTATAGTGTGCAAGTACTATAATTATATAACCCTATGAACAGGATGCTGATTGATGATGATTCTATGAAAAGAGAGCTAACGCCCCGCGTTAGTAGTTAACGCCTCACGTTAACTTTCATCAAGAAGGATCCGTCGAGATGAAATGCAGTCGAGAAGGAATCCGTCGAGAAGCCAGAGACAACGCCAGCATTGACTCTTTAACGCCCACGTTGAGTCACGATCTACCACGATCCCGACGGTTTGCACGATCTCAGCAACTGTCGTACACGATGCTTAGCGCTGGCGTTAACGCTTAACGCTGGGCGTTAGCTCCCATATCTATATAAAGACCTGATTTCATTTGCTCAAGTGAGATGCATTGAAGCCTTCATTCCAGAGATCTGAGAGAGCATTTCATTCCGGATTCAGAGAGAACTCCCAACACCAACATTGAGGAACAAGAGTGAGAAGGAGATTTCCAACGACAAATTTGAAGAAGGACGCTTGCTTCAACTCCGACGTGGTCATGACGTATCTTCAACATCTCCTTCAACGCTCTTCATTGTAGGGAGTTTTTTGTTCTGATTTTATCTTTATCTTTTTATATTTTCTTGTAATAGTAGTAAATTCATCGCCTTGCGTGTGACAACTAGGTCCTTGTGCGGCTTAGGGGGTAATTTGCCGCCTTGTGCGTGGTGACTAGGTCAAGGGTAGATCTAGGGGGTGGCTAGAGGCCTTATCTGAGGATTGATAGGCTAAAGCCAACCGGTCCTTGGGAGAAGGACCGGTGAAGGAACAAAAAAAGTGTTTTTTTATCTTGTCGCCTTTATTTCAAGCGTTATTGAAATTAAATGTTTTGTAATCTTCTTCTTGAAATAAATAATACTCATTTTATTATCTCTGATTGTCTAAAAAATAATTTCACTTAAGATTGTGCAAGTAAAATCACTTTGAATATTTCTGCAAAAATATTTTTGGGAGAGATAACGCCCTGCGTTAACTATATAACGCCAGGCGTTAGATACAGAGCCGAAAAGTTTTTCTGTTTTTATAAAATCTGTCAGTTTACTTTAAAAAACAGTAAACCTCTTATTCACCCCCCTCTAAGGGTTCCATCAGATCCAACACAAAGGATCCGTAAGAACTTTCCCTTCATCTCGTCGAAGATGAACTCCAATCTCCAGTGGAGTAGAACTGCTCTTCCCCCCTTCCATGCCAAATCTCTTCACGATCCGATCTGCATAGCCTTTCTAGGAAACAAGCATACCGCTCTCCTTCCTCTCCACTTTAAGTCCAAGAAAATGGTGGAGCTTACCCAAATCCTTCATCTCAAATTGGATAGCTAGCTCAGCACGGAGCCTAGCTACCTCCACTTCAGAATTCCCTATGACAATCATATAGTCAATGTATAGCAGCACCAAGACCAAAAGCTCCCGCGTCTTCTTTACAAATAAGCTCAAATCAGAATCAAAAGCAAAGTATTCACAGAACTGGAGGTATTCCGCGATCTTCCCATTCCATACCTGAGGCGCCTGCTTCAAGCCGTAAAGAGCCTTCTTGAGCTTGCAAACATGTCTTGGGTGCTCTTCAGATACATAACCAGGTTGCTGATCCATGAAGATATCCTTATCAATCTCGCTGTATAAGAAGGCATTCTCCACGTCGAGTGGCAAAATTTTCCACCCTTGGCAAGCTGCCAATTCGATCACCACCCGGATCGAAGTCATCTTGGCAACGGGACTAAATGTTTCTTCATAATCCTCCCCATACTTCTGAGAGAAACCTCGAGCTACAAGGCAAGCCTTGTACCGCTCAATACTTCCACCAACCTTCTTCTTTAGCTTGGAAGCCCACTTGCAAGTCACCGGAGTAACACCCTCAACCTTAGGCACCAAGTCCCAAGTCTCATTCTTCCTGAGGGCAGCCATCTCTTCTTCCATGGCTCCTTCCCACTCCTTGACTCCAATGCCATTTTCATAACAAGATGGATCTCTCTCATCCAGGGGACCTGCGAAGAAACATGAGACAAAGCTCACCAAGTTTCTGCCCGTATACCGATCTGGTGGAATAATGGTCCTCTTGGACCTCCTCAGGGCTTTAACCTGATCCACCTCTTCCACTGCAACTTCTGGACTAGCTCTTCTCCCGGGCACACTTGGAGCATCGCTCCCCCTGCTTCCAGAACCTAAAGCGCTTGACCCAGAGCTAGAAACACCTAGAGCACCTGGAGAAACAGGTAACTCCATCAGAACTTCCCTTGCAGCTTCTTCTTGCCCACCATCAGACCTGCTTTCCTGTAGCTCCACAGATGAGCTACCCTGGTATGATGTTAGCTCGTCGAATACCACATCCTTTGAGACCATAGCTTTCCGTGTCTCTGGATCCATGCATCTCCACCCTTTCTTCCGGTCATCATAACTGACGAAGACTAGCTTCCTTGCTTTCGCATCTAGCTTCGTTCGAAGGGCATCAGGAACATGCACGTAGCAGGTAGATCCAAACACTCAAAAGTGTTCAACAGAAGGCTTCTCCTTAAACATCAGTTCATGTGGAGTCTTCATATTGATCGGACTAAGAGGCATCTTGTTGATGACAGAAGCTGCACAAGACATACCCTCCGCCCAAAAGGACTTAGGAATATTCTTCGCATGAAGCCAACACTTCACAGTATCCGTCAAGTGATGGATCTTTCGCTCAGCAACTCCATTCTGTTGTGGAGTGTGATCACAAGTAAGCTCTCTCTGGATGCCATACTTCCTGCAAAAGTTGAAGAAAGCACTTGAGGTGAACTCCCCTCCATTGTCCGTTGTCAACTTCTTGATCCGCAGGTTAAGCCGACCCTCCACTAGCTCCTTGAACTCCACAAATTTTTCGAACGCTTCCGACTTCTACTTCGGAAAGTATACCCATGTATACCTAGTGAAATCATCAACCAAGATCAGCATATACCTGCTACCTCCAAGACTGGCATTCTCAGTTGGTCCACATAGATCACCATGGATGCACTCTAATGGCACTCTACATCTGCTTTGTGACTTGTCAAATGGAAGACGATGAGATTTTCCATATTAACATCCAGCACAAACATGGCCATCTCCTATGGATTAAAGACTAGGCAGGCCTCTCACCAGATCTCTTATCGCCATAGCCTTCAACTTATCCATTCTGACATGCCTAAGTCTTTCATGCCAGATAGCAGCGCTATCATTTGCCCGCATCTTATCAACATAGGAACTTGTTGATAAAACAAACAAGTCCTTCACCCTTTTTTCAACATGAGTGACATCGGCCTTCACTGCTGATACGTTCCGAAGGAACTTCACTTATGTTGGCCCGAACAGAATGTGATAACCATCATCTACAACATTAGTCACCGAGAAGAGGTTTTTCTTCATTCCCGGCACATGATAGACACTCCTTGACGTGAGTGGACCTATATCACTACCCAAATAAACTGCACCATACTTCTCAACTGCATGTATAGTATCATCAGCAGTAATGATAGCATCATTACCTGAGTATGCCTGCAACGAAGAGAACTTCAACTCGTCCCCGGTGAGGTGATGACCACACCCAGAGTCCACGATCCAATCATCCTTATAGTTAATGGACGCCATGGCCTGAACAAACGTTCCCGTCATGAAGGCTCCATCTTGCCAACTACAATCAGCATTTGAATCTATCTCTCCCTTTCCTGCAGCATGACCTGGCTGAAGATTAACCATGCAGTCACTTTTGAAGTGACCAGGCTTATTGCACCTGAAGCATCTAGGTCCTTCCTTCTTCTTCCCATCACGCTTAGGAGCATAGCTCCTCTCCTGCTGATATGAAGTAGATGGACCGTCATATTCAGATGACTTCTTCTTCTTCTTGTCCCAATACTTCTTCTTCCCTGAGTATAAGATGTTGCTTTCTCCCCCGGAGACAGACATCCCCGCCATTTGCTTTGCCAAACTCTCTTGCGAAGCAAGCAAGTTCTCCAGCTCCAGCAACGATGGCTGATTGGCCCAGCCTTGAACAGAAGTTACAAAGGCCACATACTCCCTCCGCAAGCCATGGATTATATGGCTCTTCAGCTTTTCTTCTGAGATAGGCTCATCTGGGTCCAATGCCGATATCTCTGCGCAAAGGTTCTTCATTTTCAAGAAGAACGTTGAAATGGATAAGTCTCCTTGAGTGGCTTTCGCCAACTCATTCTCCAAGAACTGTTGCCGATCTATATTCTTCTTATTGAACAAGCCATCCAAAGCCGTCCAAATCTCAGCAGCTGGTCGACATCCAATGATGTGATTAAACAACTCCGATGAGATAGCCCGCTTGAGAGTAAACTCCGCCTTAGCATTAGTTCTCCTCCAAGCTCTCACCAGATGAGCATTTTCACCGGCAGCAACCACTTCTTGAGTTTCTTCTCCACCAACAACATCCCAGAGGTCCTCACCCAAAAGATAGCTCTCCATGCAAGACTTCCACTTCTTAAAGTTAGTCTGCGTCAGGAGCTCAATACCAAGACCTCTTGCTATTACTCCTTCCATTGCTATACCACTGATAACTGAGCTTCCAGAAATCCAAGCAAGATAACTGCGGCTGAATCACTGCTCAAACCTCTGTTCCCTCTGATACCATGTTAAAAATTGTGAATAAGCAGAAAACGGGAACCAGGTCGCAGGAGCACTTTCAACCATACCAAGCACCAGAAATCAGAAACAAGGAAGGAACAAGAAAGAATCTTGTATCAACTATCTTTTGTACATTGCGAGGTATACATGGTGAGACATGATTTGTCAAACGCCAGATGAGAAGAAGAAACCAACAAATAAGAAGCTGGCAGTTACAAAATACAACCCACCAAACCGCTCGGCTAACAAAGCTGACCGCGCAAACCGTCCAGTCGCCAACCGCAACTCAACACGCGGTCTGCCCGTTATTCCAATGCTCACTCTATTCGCCCAAGCAAGGCCGCCTGACCACTGTCACTTGGCCTCTCCTAGCCGTGAACAAGCTGCTGAAGAACTGAACATAAAATAGTCCGGCAAAGGCAAACCGCCTAACCGCCCGAACTGATCTTTATTGAAAGCCGCCAAAGAGGAAAATGCCTTGTTGCTAACCGCGACCTCCTGCTGCTACCCGCTGCTGACTGCTACCGACTTATCCGCTGCATTCTTCTCTTATCAGATCAGAACCACGAGCAAGCTGCACAACCTACGAACACAGCGAAGGCAATCTCAAACAGCGTGAACAGAAATTCTATCCACACCAAACTTGCGAGCTCTCACTTACTGTTCACGTTATATATCCTCCTTCGGTGGGGGTCTATTTATAGGCGCGAGGAGGAGTGTGGTCACTGCCCCATACTATAGGATAACCGCCCACAATAGCAGTGGGTAGAACCAACTCGTGCGGCTTGTTGAGATAACCCTGCAGAATAGTTCGCCGACTTAAGAACAAGCCGCACAGACTACTCGCAAAACTCCAGCAATACAACAGACACCTGCCAGCCCGCGAGCAAATAACCGGCCAGAGAATAATTAATCGCGGTCCTAACCGCACGGTTACAACCAGAACTGACCCCAGATGGCCATTAGAACAAGACCACCAACAACTGGCAGACCGCCAGTCCAAAGCAGAAAGACAACCCGCGTGGTCTTCAAACTAGACCGCCCAACCTCCGCGGTTTACCAAACCGCCCGGTCTGATACCCAGACCGCCCGACCTGATGCCCAGACCGCCCGACCTCCACTTCACTCCTCACTTCAACAATTTCAACAGCAATGACCTTTTTAGATGAAGAAAGTTGTGATGAATCCCATCACAACCAGGTAATTCTTAAAGCCACTCCTACCATATCTGACACAGATTCAGATGTCTGCTCCTCTTCAAGAGTAAGAGATGATGACTCTGAATACATTGAGAAATTTGGTGCCCTGCTTGAAGCACTTAAGAAAGCAAAAGTCTCTGTAAGGCATAAACAGCTGAGATCATCTCCTTAAGTGATAAGAGAGATGAATTGCTTGAGAAAGTAACTGAACTAGCTCAAGATAATGCCAAATTATCAATGTCTACACTGAACACCAACACTCTAACTAAAGTCATTAAGCATAAAAATAATAGAATCAAAGAGCTGAAGGATACGCTCTTAGAGGAAAGGAAAATTGTGGTCAGTCATTCCAAACCACAAACTATTCTTCCTTTAATTGATGGATTTTCACAAACAAATAAGAAATATTTGGGCTATTGTCAAGGTGAAGACAGTGGGAAATCTTCTCAAGGGAAGACAATCTTCAGAAAAGTGGTCATGCCCTCAAACCCATATGATCATAATATCATCTATGGATGCAAAGAGAGCAATAAGATAGAGGG
The DNA here is from genome assembly GCA_033032865.1 of Dactylorhiza incarnata. NCBI lineage: Eukaryota > Viridiplantae > Streptophyta > Magnoliopsida > Asparagales > Orchidaceae > Dactylorhiza > Dactylorhiza incarnata. The sequence goes on from JAWHQI010000067.1 coordinate 5,172,000, forward strand.
TGGTCTTAAGCTCCCTTCAACTTATCTAAGTAAAAGACAGACTTTTCTTGGGAAGAGTGCTCTATCAGCACCCCAAAAGAATTTTCCTGTGAAAGTATTCAAAAATTCTCAAACTGGGGAAAATTCTTTAGCCAATAAGAATGGAGGGTTAGCTGTCAAGTAAAGCCTAACCCAGTCAGACCAAGCACGATAAGAAAATCTAGATACAATAGATTTGAATGCTGGTGTTGTGGTAAAGTATGACATTTTGTCTTAGATTGTTGGTTCAATCCAACTGTCCAGAATGATCCCCACATGAAAATTAGAAGGCAAGCTGTTAATCTTCCATTTAGATCTTTTTCTAACAAGCACCTAGGACGCAAGAAAGCATGTGTTCCTAAGGAGGTGTAGCTATCTTGCATGTATGCCCAAAAACCACCAAGACTCCTGTGTGGTATTTGGACAGTGGTTGTGATAGGAACATGACTGGAACTAGAAGCCTCTTCAAGGAGTTTACACCTGTAGAAGATGGACCCAAAGTCAAATTTGGTTGATCTGACAGAGGTGTAGTCAAAGGCTATGGTAAGATCACTAATGGTAGTATCACTATCACAAAGGTAGCTTATGTTGAAGGGTTACAACATAACCTCATTAGCATAAGTCAACTATGTGACTTGGGATATAATATTGCTTTCCATAAGGATGAGTGCCTGATCAAGGATTCTAAGAATGCTGAATCTATTCTAACAGGCACTATGAGTGGTAATATTTATTATTTAAATTTTATTTGCATTAAAAAGAATGAATTTGTATGCCTTGTAGCAAATGGAGTGTCTACTTGTGTAAAATGGCACAAGAGACTATCCCACATAAATTATAAGTCTCTTAAGAAATTAATGACAGAAAATTTGGTAAGGGTTACTCCTAAGTTGGATTGTTTAGAAATGAGTCCTTGTCATACATGCCAAATGGGCAAGCAAACAAGAACTTCATTTAAAAGAATACATGACAAACAATCCACCAGATGCTTATACCTTCTAGATATGGACCTATTTGGCCCTATGACAGCTCACAGCTTAGGAGGAATGGTTTATACATTAGTTATTGTTGATGATCACTCTAGATTTACCTGGGTGTTCTTTTTAAAACACAAGTCTGATACCCTAAGTACATTCAAGAATTTTGTCAAACAAATTCAGAATGAAATAAGCAGCTCTGTGGTCAAGATTAGAAGTGATCATGGAACTGAATTTCAGTCTGGTTCAATGACCAAATTTTGTGAAGAAGAAGATATCTTACAAGACTTTTCTTCTCCCAGAGCTCCCCAACAAAAAGGGGTGGTTAAGAGAAAAAATAGAACACTTATTGAAGCTAGTATGACCATGCTAAGTGACTCCTCACTCCCAGAATACCTTTGGGCTGAAGCAGTCAATACTCCATGTCATGTGCAAAATAGAGCATTCATCAATAAGAACAATAACAAGACTCCTTATGAGCTGATTAAAGGTAAAAAGCCAATACTAGCTTACTTCATAATTTTTGGAAGTAAATGCTATGTGCTGAAGAACAATAGACATTACATTACCAAATTCTCTAAAAAGAGTTATGAAGGTATCTTTGTAGGATATACCAAGCATAACAAAGCCTACAGAGTCTTCAATAAGAATCCTCTTACAATTGAAGAATCTATTCATATAGTTTTTTATGAGAGCAACATGATGCATAACCCTCTATCTAGTTCATGAAGTGTAGGAATTGAGGCTGGACTGGATAATCTAAAAATCAGAGAAGAAGAGTCTAGTGAGAAAGAAGAACTCTCCACACAAAACTCCATTCCTGAAAAGTAGAAGAAGCTACAGAAAATACAGATTATCAAAATGGTAATCCTGAAGCAGCAGATGAAGAAATTGCTGAAGTAGAAGAACCTCAAAGGGTGCTACCCATAATAGGAAGACATCTTAGAAATCACCCATCAGACTAGATAATTAGTGAGCTTAACCATGGAGTTAGAACTAGAAGAAATGCTCTGAATGAAAACTTGCACCTTAGTTTTCTATCACAACTTGAACCAAAGAAATTTGAGGAGGCCGACCAAGACCAATTCTCGGTTATGGTCATGAAAGAAGAGTTCAACCAATTCAAGAGATGAAAAGTTTGGAAGCTTGTTCCAAGGCCACAAGGGCATAATATCATTGGGACAAAGTGGGTTTACAGAAACAAGATGGATGAAGCTGGAGTGATCATAAAGATTAAAACAAGACTAGTGGCCTAGGGATATAGGCAGAAGGAAGGCATAAATTTTGATCAGACATTTGCCCATGTTGCTAGACTTGAGGCCATCAGACTTTTTCTAGTATATGCTGCATTCAAGGGCTTCAAAGTTCATCAAATTGATATCAAATCAACATTTTTGAATGGAGACTTGAAAGAGGTCTATGTAGCTCAACCAGCAGGTTTTATCTCTCCTACTCATCCTGATCATGTTTACTTTCTAAAGAAATCCTTGTATGATTTGGATCAACTGATGGGAGTCTTTGCAAAAAGTTTGCTAAACTCCTGCAAAGTAAATTTGAAATGAGTAGTATGAGAGAACTTAAATATTTCTTAGGTCTCCAAGTAAAACAATATGAGAAAGGAATTTTCATTTCTCAGACCAAATTTACCTTGGATATCATAAAGAAATTTAGAATGGAGAACTCTACCCCTATGAGCTCAAATATGTCTCTAGACAAGGATGAGAAGGGGAAACCCTATAACGAGTCCATGTATAAAAGTATAATTGGCTCATTGCTCTACCTCACTACTATTAGGCCAGACATCATATTTGCTACATATGTTTGTGCATGATGAGTAATTTATTTACTCATCTTTTAGTTTAGGTTTATTATGTTTTTAATATAAAATTATGTTATTTATAGGAATTTTATCATATAAATCCTTCCATTATTTATTTCATAAGCTAACTTAAGTTTATTTTGTGTTTTCAGGTTTTCTGGGCTGTTTCGAGCAAAAAGTTAAATTACACGCCCCAGGTCACGGGCGTGACCCACGGGCGTGACCCAATGTCACGGCCGCGACCCGCCGCAAGCATCCAGAATCAGCTGCCACGTCAATTAAAATTACACGCCTACGGCCACGGGCGTGACATCCAGTCACGGGCGTGACATTTGAGGCGTGATATCCGGTACACGGGCGTGACTCTTCTCGCGCAAATTTCCCGCCGAAGCTTCCCGCCAGCAGCAAGTTTTAAAGATTACACGCCCCAGGTCACGGGCATGACCTAGGGCGTGACACATCCGAAATGCCTGCATTGAAGCCAGAACGCACCCTCTCCGCCAGCACCGATCACGCCCCCTACACGCCCCTTGGTCACGGGCGTGACCAAGGGCGTGTAACACCAAATTTTCAGATATTTAAAGGGTGCTTTTCCAGAAGTTCAGGGCCGAAGTTTTGGAGTTCTAGCTTATTTTCTTGCACTGCTTTTGTCAATCTTAAGCTTGCAATCTTCCTTCTTAGCTTGTTCTTTCAATTCCTAGCTTGTAATTTTTAATTCCTAGTTGTAATTTCTTTTGCAAGTCAATAAAAGTAGTTCCTTTTTCTCTTAATCCATTCTCTTTTCCATTATGCACTCTTTTATTTCTCTTAATTCCTCCATCTCCATGAGTAGCAAAATTTCCATTAGTACTCGGCCGAGATGATCCAAGGAAAAAATGATTCATAATTTTGTTTATAACTTCTTTCTCTCTTATTTAGATCGCTTAGATTTATCCTTGAATTTAAATTGATTGAGATTATATTATCGATATATAAATCTCATTCTTGTTTTCGTAGTCTAATAACCGAGAGGTTTTGAGTTCGAATCGATCATTTCAAGGATAAAGAGATTTGAATGCACTCCTTGAGAGAGGACGACATAAATCTCCTGGATTGGAGTCAAATCCAATAGAGGGGTTCACTTCGTTAAAGCAAGTTTAGGGGTTTCAATTATAGAACGAGAGTTCGGTTGATCAACCTAATCTTAGTTGGGCGTATCCTCGAGAGAGGTACGTTTATAATTCGGGAACCTCCACGGTCAAGCAATTCTTTTAAAGAGAATCAGAAGTTTTATTTCTTAATTTATTTATTTTTCCAAGGTGATTCAAGGTCGAGTGCTAGTTCTTTAATCATAGTTTTAACAAATTATTTCTCTTTCTTGCAAGCAACCAACCCGAGTTTTATTCGATAAAATAATAGAAATTTTCCGAAGTAAGAGTAATCAACCGCCCCGAGTCTAATACGACCTTGGTTTTTTATAATCTATACTACATTCGATACGGTACACTTGCCGTTATCGTTTGCGGATATAGTTTTGCGCATCAAGTTTTTGGCGTCGTTGCCGGGGAATACGGTTGATATTTTGAAAAATGAAATATCTATTAATTTTATCTTTTATTTTCGTATTTCTATTAAGGTGTAACTAAATTCCTGGAAAGGACGCTTTGGGCTTGAATTCCCATCACAGCCTCTAGTACCTTGCAAGCCCTTCACCGGGTAGATCTTGGGAAGTCCAGGACTAATTTTAAATCACATAATAAAAAAAAAATAATACTAAAATTAAAATAAATATATTAATCTAAAATCTTATTTCCCCTTTTTCTTTTTCCGCATCTTTTCTTTTCTTTTGGTTTATGACCCGAGGAAACTCTTCAATTAATCTTGAATTTTGTTTTGATCCGGAAATGAAGCGCACCTTGCGGCGTCGTCTCCGATTTAGTGATCTACCAATAATTCAAGAAGAGTCAATCAGAGAGACTAACGAAGGTTTAATGGATAATCCCGACCATAATGAGGCCCCGCTACGGACTATGTCCTATTATGCGAGGCCAAATTTGGAGGGAACACAATCTAGCATAATTCGCCCGGCGGTGGCGAATAATAATTTTGAAATTAAAACGAGTATCATTCAGATGGTACAGCAAACAGTCATCTTTGACGGCTTACCAGATGAAGATCCAAATTTACATTTATTAAATTTTTTGGAAATTTGCGATACGTTTAAAATCAATGGCGTCACCGATGACGCCATTCGCTTGGGTTTATTTCCATTCTCTTTGCGGACTAAGGCCAAGCAGTGGTTGGGATCTCTTCCTAGAGGTTCCATCACTACGTGGGCCGAGATGACGGAGAAATTTTTAACTAAATATTTTCCTCCGGCAAAGTCTGCTAAATTACGTACGGACATTCTCTCATTTAAGCAAATAGACTCGGAGTCTCTCTATGACACATGGGAGCGCTTCAAGGAATTATTGCGGAGATGTCCTCACCATGCCCTTCCTTTATGGCAACAAGTTCAAACATTCTACAATGGTTTGAATCTCCAAACGAGGCAAATGATTGATGCGGCAGCTGGGGGAACTCTAAATAACAAAACCCCAGACGCCGCTCAAGAGTTTTTTAAGGAGATGTCCATGAATGCTTATCAGTGGAATGCGCCACGGTCGCGTCCTAACAAACCAACCGGACTCTTTGAAGTCGAGGGCACCCCAAATTTATCATATCAAGTAGAATGACTCACTAAGCAAATGGCGGAGATGTCTGCTTCCTCCGCCACAAACGGGGCTAATAACTATAATAATAATAATTATAATTATAATAACAATTTTAATCAAGAGCAAGTAGATTATATGGTGAACTCCTACCGTCTTCCTTATAACCCAATTAATAATCTTCCTAATAGTTATAATCCGGGTTTAAGGAACCACCCGAATTTTTCATGGAGCAACCCCAATAATGCTCAACGCCCCCCACAAGCGAATCCTCCCGGATTCGCTCCACCATAACCACCAAAGGCCCCTTCACTTGAAGAGGTCTTCACCAAATACGTCGCCTCTACTGATGCCAATATCCAGAACCTTTTCGGATCTATTAAAAGCCAAGAAAATCAGATTGGACAACTCGCCAAGATGTTCTCCGAACGCCAGCAGGGAGCTCTACCGGGCAATACTGAGCCCAATCCACGGGAGAGCGCCAACGCTATAACCCTCCGCAGCGGAAAGGAGGTAAAAAGTTCAAATTTGGCCGAGCCTAAGGTAAACATTTCAACTCCAACTCCGCATTTAAACTCTTCTGATTTAGCTCCGCGCATTATTCAAACGCCTTCTATTCCGTATCCTTCTAAATTACAAAATGAGCGCAACGAGGAGCAGTATAAAATTTTATAAATATTTTAAAACAAATACAAATCAATATACCATTTTGCGAGGCACTCTCTCAAATGCCTAAATACGCGAAATATCTCAAGGATTTATTATCAAATAAAAAGAAACTTGAAGATATTTCGCGTGTTTCTCTTAATGCAGAATGTTCGGCGATAGTTCTTAATAAATTACCGGAAAAATTAAATGATCCGGGCTGGTTTTCCATCCCGTGTTTGTTCGGAAATTTATTAATTAAAAACGCCTTGGCCGATCTAGGGGCGAGCATAAATCTTATGCCATTCTCCTTATTTAAGAAGCTTGGTTAGGGCACCCCAAGCCCAACCAATATAAGCATCCAACTAGCGGATCGGTCCGTAAAGTATCCAATCGGGATCATTGAGGATGTGCTAGTGAAGGTTGACAAGTTTATCTTTCCGGTAGACTTTTGTCATCCTCGATATCGAAGAGGACGCCGAAGTACCACTCACACTCGGCCAGCCCTTCCAAGCCACCGCTCGGGCTATAATTGACGTAAGTAACAGAAACCTTCTCCTACGAGTTGGGGAAGAAGAAGTTACTTTTAATATAAATCAATCAATGAGAAATGCGTTTCCAAACGACGACTCTTGTTTTACCTTAGAAACAAATTTTGAAGAGGAAATAACGCTGTTTTCTGAAATAATTTCGCCTTTATTTGAAAATCCAGAAATTGCAAATTTATTTTATTTAGAAGAAATAACTCGGCCAACCAAATTTGAAGAAGTAAACTTAAATATTTCTAAAATAAAAACATCTTACGAGGAGCCACCGAGTTTAGAACTAAAACAATTGCCGGAACATTTAAAATACATATTTTTAGAAAAAAATTCAAAACTGCCCGTAATAATATCTTCCGCACTTAACGATTCGGAAATTTCCGAATTAATTAAAATTTTAAATAATCACTGCCATGCAATTGCATGGCAAATTTCAGATATAAAGGGGATTAGCCCCTCGTTTTGCACGCATAAAATTAATTTAGAAAATAATTCTCGCGGCGCTATTCAGCCTCAACGATGCCTTAACCCAAAAATGAAGGACGTCGTTAAGGCCAAAATTATAAAATTATTAGACGCATGAATTATTTATCCGATTTCTGATAGCACTTGGGTTAGCCCAGTGCAAGTCGTGCCCAAAAAGGGAGGAATAACAGTAATCACTAACGAAAATAATGAGTTGATTCCAACCCGTACTGTTACGGGTTGGCGAGTATGCATCGATTACAGAAAATTAAATGATGCTACCCGCAAGGATCACTTTCCGTTACCCTTTATTGACCAAATTTTAGAACGCTTATCCGGTCATTCGCACTATTGTTTTCTCGATGGTCTTTCGGGATATTTTCAAATCCCAATTGCTCCCGAAGATCAAGAGAAAACCACCTTCACATGTCCGTTCGGCACCTTCGCATATAGAAGAATGCCGTTTGGACTTTGCAACACGCCGACTATATTTCAAAGATGTATGTTGGCAATTTTTAATGAACTTATAGAAGACGTCATGGAAGTATTCATAGATGATTTTTCTGTTTTTGACGATTCTTTCACTAATTGTCTAAATAATCTTGATCGTGTTCTTCAACGCTGCGAAGACACGAATTTAGCACTCAACTGGGAGAAGTGCCACTTTATGGTCTGAGAGGGGTTAGTCCTCGGACATAAAGTTTCTAGTAAAGGGATCGAGGTCGATAGGGCCAAGATCGAGGTCATAGAAAAACTCCCCCCTCCTACTAATGTAAAATCTATTAGGAGTTTTCTAGGACATGCGGGTTTCTATAGGCGGTTTATAAAAGATTTCTCAAAAATTACGAAACCACTAACTCATCTTTTAGAAAAAGAATCCGCGTTTAATTTTGATGATGAATGTTTAAAAGCATTTAATAAAATTAAAAACGAGCTTATCAATTCTCCTATTTTAATCACGCAAAATTGGTCTCTTCCGTTTGAAATCATGTGTGATGCGAGTGATTTTGCTGTAGGTGCAGTTTTAGGCCAACGGGTGAATAAATATTTTCACCTGATTTATTACGTAAGCAAACCACTAACATCCGCGCAAGCAAATTATACAACAACGGAAAAGGAATTTTTGGCAATAATTTTTGCATTTGATAAATTTCGATCATATTTAACGCTTTCAAAAGTTATTGTATTTACAGATCATTCCGCTCTCCGGTATATACTACAAAAAGGAGATGCAAAGCCTCGACTGCTAAGGTGGATCCTCCTACTACAAGAATTCAATTTGGAGATCCAGGACAAAAGGGGAGCGGAGAATGTTGCAGCCGACCACCTCTCCGGTTGGAGAATCCGGCTGCAGGAGCGCTAGTGGAAGCCAAAATTGACAACAAATTTCCTGAGGAGTGCCTCCTTGCCATCGAAAAGGTAACGACTTCTTCCACCCCTTGGTACGCAGATTTGGCCAACTATTTAGTGGCCCGGGCCCTACCAAAAAATTTTTCAAGTCAACAAAAGAAGAAATTTTTTTCGGATTTGAAAAATTATTTTTGGGAGGACCCCTTTTTATTTCGTGTCTGCGCGGACCAAGTGGTAAGGTGTATTTCGGCCGAGGAAGGCGCCCAAATTCTGCGGCACTGCCACGAAGGGCCAACCGGTGGCCATTATCAAGCGACCAGGACCGCAAGAAAGGCGCTAGAGTCGGGCTTCTACTGACCCACCTTATTTAAAGATGCTCATAATTTTGTGAGTAATTGTGATCGGTGCCAACGGTCAGGTAACATTTCTAACTGGGACGAAATGCCCCAAAATATTTCCTTAGAATGCGAAATTTTTGATCTTTGGGGAATAGATTTCGTAGGTCCTTTACCCTCCTCTTTTAATAATAAATATATCCTTGTTGCGGTCGATTACGTGTCAAGGTGGGCGAAAGCACAAGCTTTTCCCACCAACGACGCAAGAGTCGTCGTAAATTTTTAAAAAAAATTATTTTCACGATTTGGCACACCCCGAGCACTAATTAACGATCGGGGCACACATTTTTGTAACAACCAACTCGCTAAAATTTTAGCAAAGTATGGAGTTACCCACAAGCTATCCACCGCCTACCACCCACAAGCAAATGGCCAAGTGGAGGTGGTGAATCGTGAACTTAAAAGAATTTTAGAAAAAACTGTGCCCGTTAATAGGAAGGATTGGTCACTAAAATTAGACGACGCACTATGGGCATATCGGACAGTGTACAAAACCGCCATCGGATGTACACCGTACCGATTAGTCTATGGAAAAGCTTGCCATATACCGGTGGAATTAGAGCATCGCGCCTTTTGGGCACTAATTTTTTAAATTTGGATTTAAACTTAGCCTCCGAGCACAGAAAACTGCAATTAAATGAATTAGACGAGTGGCGCGCAAACGCCTATGAAAATAATAAGATTTATAAGGAGCGCACAAAGTTTTATCATGATAAAAAAATCAAAAATCCAAAAACTTTTTCACCGGGAGACTTAGTCCTTTTATTTAATGCTAGACTTAGGCTTTTTCGGGTAAATTAAAATCACGATGATCTGGTCCATTCATTGTTAAAGAAGTTTGGCCATACGGAACGGTGCTAATAGAGCACCCGGAAAAAGGCTCTTTCAAAGTCAACGGACAACGTTTAAAATTATATCACCCCGACGACCCAGCGTCTGGAAACATCGAAACCATTCACTTCCAAAATCTTTAAAATTGCCACTTAGTCAAGCTACGCGACGGTAAACAAAGCGCTTTTGGGAGGCAACCCAATGTTAACATTTTTTTCTTGTTTGTTTTTCTACTTTAACTCTGTAGGTATTTTGTCCGGCAACCCCGTCTACCACTCAGGGAAGCCCTCTTCACCCTTTAGTCATTTTATTTTATTTAACTTTTCTCTATTGTCAATTAAGCTTTTGTCTTCATATTTAGTTTTAAACATTGGGGACAATATTTAACTTTAAGTATGGGGGTGCAGTTTTCCTGATTTAATATAGCTTAGTTTTCTTGTTTTTTTTTTAAAAAAAGAAAAAAAAAATAAGAAAATCGAAATTAAATTTCTTGGAAAGGACGCTTTGGGCTTGAATTCCCATCACAGCCTCTAGTACCTTGCAAACCCTTCACCGGGTAGATCTTGGGAAGTCCAAGAATAAAAAAAATTTAAAAAAATATATATTTATTTTAGGAAAAGTTCTTTTTGTTTAGCTTGTCAAAACATCCCAACTTGCTAATTTGTAGTTCTAAAGTAGACTTATTTTTCATTTGCACTAAGAATTGTTTGTGCAAGAATAGTTTTTTTGAAACTTTTGAGTAAAATTGTTGGCTCATGTAGTGCTCCTAGTCTTATGCTTGTATTTGAGTAGGGTTTGTGTAAAATTAATTTCTTGGCATAAATCTAAAATTATGTTTTATTAAATTGCGTAGTGATAATTTATTTCACTTTTAAAAATCGAATCCGATCTTATCTAAAAGTAGTTTAGGTGAGTGTGTAGAAGATTGTTAGAAAGCTATTACTCGATTTAAACAGAAGGGTGTCCTTTCGATGTCTAGAACTTGCCCCAAGCTATTTTTGAAGCATGTGCACTTTAGTCAAAATTAACTTTACGGAAATGATTTAGGCCTTTCTTTGGATAGTTTGAGCCTTTGCACCCAACCTAGATTTACTACCATTGTTCACACAAATTTGAGCCTTACACCTTTATTTGAACTACCCTCATCATTTCGGCACCAAAGCTAAAAAGCTGAAAACCCAAATGAACACTTGAAATTTTGAGCTAAATTTTTGAAAAAATTTATTTGGGTATGATTGAATGAAGAAAAAAATTATGGGTATCAATCCAAAAGAAATGAAGGTTATATCAAAATGCAATAATCTCATAATGATATGCGGCCTAGGTATGCACATGCATACCTGGAATGATCCCAATTATGAAGATTCGTGATATAAAAGAAAAAAATATATATATATATATATATACATATATAAAGAAGAAGAATGAGAGTGTTTCCCATAGAAAAATATGAATATGGGGGTAAAGCTTCTTTTGTGGTAGTCATTATTTTAGCTCAAAACTTTTCGTTTAAGTGGAATGCGCCTTCATGTTTATCATTGTTTTCCTCTCCCTTGAACCCAAGCCTTAAAATATACCCTATTTAAGTCCTAAAGATCCATAGAGTTGATTTAGTATGAAGTGTAGTGGAGAAGGTGCAAACGGGCAAGCCTATGGCCGTCGACATTGATGGATTTCTTTGGAGGCCACCCTGAGCATTCAAGTCTAGTAATTTAAATCTCTGCATTCACGTTATTTTCTCCCTTTACATGACTTTTTGATTGACCGTTGACTCATTTTAAAAGTGATAATAAATAATTATAACGCAGTTTGAATATTTCATAAATTAGTATTTATGCCAAGAATGTCTTTTTACTAAAACATCTATGCATGTCAGCATAGAACTTCGCATTTTACTCTATAGCTTTCATATTTCTTTCTAGCATTAATTTTTCCTACCCTTATGAAGACTGGTTTGCTCGGGACGAGCAATGAGCAAGTATGGGGGTGTTTGATGAGTAATTTATTTACTCATCTTTTAGTTTAGGTTTATTATGTTTTAATATAAAACTATGCTATTTATAGGAATTTTATCATATAAATCCTTCCATTATTTTTTTCATAAGCTAACTTAAGTTTATTTTGTGTTTTCAGGTTTTCTGGGCTGTTTCGAGCAAAAAAGTTAAATTACACGCCCCAGGTCACGGGCGTGAGCCATGGGCGTGTAACCTACGAAGTGTTCCAAACCTGTTTCCGCCACTCCGGAGTCGTTCCGTGAAGAAATTGCCTAGTACACACCCCAGGTCACGGGCGTGACCCAATGTCACGACCGCGACCCGCCGCAAGCATCCAGAATCAACTGCCACGTCAATTAAAATTACACGCCTACGGCCAAGGGCGTGACATCCAGTCACGGGCGTGGCATTTGAGGCGTGACATCCAGTACACGGGCGTGACTCTTCCCGCGCCAATTTCCCACTGAAGCTTCCTGCCAGCAGCAAGTTTTAAAGATTACACGCCCCAGGTCACGGGCGTGACCTAGGGCGTGACGCGTCCGAAATGCCTGCATTGAAGCCAGAACGCGCCCTCTCTGCCAACACCGATCACGCCCCCTACGCGCCCCTTGGTCACGGGCGTGACCAAGGGCGTGTAACACCAAATTTTCAGCTATTTAAAAGGTGCTTTTCTAGAAGTTCAGGGCCAAAGTTTTGGAGTTCTAACTTATTTTCTTGCACTGTTTTTGTCATTCTTAAGCTTGTATTCTTCCTTCTTAGCTTGTTCTTTCAATTCCTAGCTTGTAATTTTTAATTCTTAGTTGTAATTTCTTTTGCAAGTCAATAAAAAGTAGTTCCTTTTTTCTCTTAATCCATTCTCTTTTCCATTATGTGCTCTTTTATTTCTCTTAATTCCTCCATCTCCATGAGTAGCTAAATTTCCATTAGTACTCGACCGAGATGATCCAAGGAAAAATGATTCATAATTTTGTTTAGAAGTTCTTTCTCTCTTATTTAGATCGCTTAGATTTATCCTTGAATTTAAATTGATTGAGATTATATTATCGATATATAAATCTCATTCTTGTTTTCGTAGTCTAATAACCGAGAGGTTTTGAGTTCGTATCGATCATTTCAAGGATAAAGAGATTTGAATGCACTCCTCGAGAGAGGACGACATAAATCTCCCGGATTGGAGTCAAATCCAATAGAGGGGTTCACTTCGTTAAAGCAAGTTTAGGGGTTTCAATTATAGAACGAGAGTTCGGTTGATCAACCTAATCTTAGTTGGGCGTATCCTCGAGAGAGGTACGTTTATAATTCAGGAACCTCCACGGTCAAGCAATTCTTTTAAAGAGAATTAGAAGTTTTATTTCTTAATTTATTTATTTTTCCAAGGTGATTCAAGGTCGAGTGCTAGTTCTTTAATCATAGTTTTAACAAATTATTTCTCTTTCTTGCAAGCAACCAACCCGAGTTTTATTCGTTAAAATAATAGAGATTTTCCGAAGTAAGAGTAATCAACCGCCCCGAGTCTAATACGACCTTGGTTTTTTATAACCTATACTACATTCGATACGGTACACTTGCCGTTATCATTTGCGGATATAGAGTTGCGCATCAGTGCATAATATCAAGTGAACCCCAAAGAATCCCATTACTCAATAGTCAAAAGAATTATGAAATATCTGAAGGGTACTCCAAATCTAGCGCTCTGGTATCCTAAGTCAAATGACTTTGAGTTGTGTGGTTATTCTGATGCAGACTTTGCTGGGTGCAAAGAGGACAGAAAAAGCACTTTAGGAACTTGTCAGTTCTTAGGGAGAAGGCTCGTGTCCTGGAGTAGCAAAAAGCAAAACAACATTGTTATCTCTATAGTCGAGTCAAAATACATCTCTGCTGGTAGTTGTTGTGCACAACTTCTTTGGATTCAACACCAATTAGAGGATTACAATTTGCAAACAAAGAGAGCATCTCTCTTTCGTGATTCCTCTAGTGCCATTTCTATTGCTAAGAATCATGTGGCACACAGTAGAATAAAGCATATTGAAATTAGATATCATTTTATTATGGAGCATATAGAAAAAAGGACATCTGCCTTGAGTATGTCAATACAAAAAGACAGATAACTGACATTTTTACTAAGCCCCTTGATGAGTCTAAGTTCAATAAATTCAAAATTGAATTGAGGATGCTAAGTTCTTAAAAATTGGGCATGTTGAATTCCTTATGTCTCTTATTAGAGGAATTGAAATATTTTGATAATGGGCAAGATCTCTCTGAAGGTCCACCCTAAAGTTGTCTAATAACTTTAGTTTTGTAGACAGGAACAACAGAAAAATGGCTAAGGCAGAAGTAAAAAAGTCGTCTAGAGAAACGACAATGAAAATCATCTTGATGGTCAAGACGACATTGCTAGTGTCTCGACGACAAACTTAATGTGATCTTTACGATGGAGTTCACATGATCTCGATGACAAAACTCAGTCAGGCTGACAGAATGACGTCACAGGACACGTCAGCGTCATAATTATGCTGTATTTATGGGTCTATCAACACGATTCTGGAAGATTTGAATAGGTACGCGCCTCTTACCCTTCCCAATGTATGCTAGTATATATTAGACAAAGTGAAGGCATGGAAATTGTGTACACACAAAATCCTAGAATCCCTATTTCATCATCTTCTTCCTCTCGATGACTTCCTGCAACAAGCAATGGCGCCAAAGATGTCAGATGAGAAAGTCCTATCTGGAGGAGAATTAGTCAAAGATGGATTCAAAGGTGCAGATGAAGAACTTCATATGGTGATTACCTTGTTATATGCTTCAGAATTAGAGTATGTTCTCACTGAGCCTACTCGACTCTACTACACAGCATTGTCTGAAATATATGAAAATGCCCAAATTAGCAAGGTAGGAAAAACAATTCTCACCACTATATCATGAGAATATATAAGGGTTACTGCCTTGGGCCTAACCAATGCCCTTAAACTAACAGTTTTGGATGAGAATGAAGAAGAAGAATCAATCAACCTTGAGGATTTCTTGGAAGGATCAAATGGTGTGTCCTGGAGGGCAAGCCTTATGGGAGCATTCAGAGAAATAAGATGAATGTTTAGGGTAAGCTCTTTTTAGACATTATTGGAAAAGTACTATTGTGCAAGGCTGGGTCATATGAAAGAATCTTCAGAGAAATGTTTGAGCTGATGATCAGAGTTATTATTGAGAAAAAGACTGACTGGGGCAAAGTCCTATTTGATAAGATCAAAGAAATCCTGAAGGCCCCCAAGTTTGGCAGAATACTTTCATTATACTTAAAGCACTCCATTCCTCAATATTTAAATGAATCTGAATCAATACCTCTCCATTATCTGAAAAGAATATTTTTGAAGACTATTAGCAGGTGGGAGAAGAAGTTCACCAAAAAGATTGTAGGTGAACCTTCCTCACAAAGAATTGATGACCCTCAAAGCCTTGCTCAACCTTCACTAGTTACTCAAAACTCTCCTGCTCCTATTGAGGGGGAGCCAATGAGAGAAGATAATGCTGTGATTAGCAGTGACCCAGTACCTCAAGAGGTGTCCCCAGAAGATGTTCTGATCATTGCTAAAAAGGTTGCAATGAATGTGGAAATTGTTGAGACTGGGAAAAGTCCAAGTAGTGGACATGAAGATGTTGAAGAGGTGGAAAATTCTGAAAGGTCTTTGGAAGACCTTCTCAATAATGATGATATGCAACATAGCTCTCCTAATAATGATGATACGTGTAGAATAACTTAAATCACTTGCTTGATGTACATATTATATGGTTGCTCCATATGTATTTGCAGGGTTTGAGATAGCTCGCTCTAGAGTCCACTAGGGCGGTAAGGGAGGGAGTTGTTACGCAATAGTTGGTTAACTTATGCTTATCCTAATTTCCCCACTTATGAATCTTTTTGGAGGTAACGTGGAGCCTAAGAAACCATAGCGGGCAAGCGCGCAAAGTTAAAAATAAAGAAGTGTATTACTTATCACTACTCTATTTCATTATATGCACCTGCACTCTTAGCTTCTCCCTTTAAACTTTTGATGTAATGATGTAAAAGGCCATATCAACTATTTTGGATGATATAATGGTGTATGATCTACTCCTTATTATGGTTTAGTGTGGACAATTTTATTCATTGAATTTAAGCTTTCGCTCGATTTTTTTATTTTATACATATTATAGGTTGCATGCATTTTTTGTGTCATCTTATAATATTGTGTTTGTAAGAATTGTATGTTATGGGGACTGGTCGGATCCATACTATATATTGGACACAGGAGGGGTGTTACATAGCTGATGTTATAGTTAGTACATATAGAATTCCTGACCCCGACACTACTTGGGTCCAAAAGGTGCTTGTTGAAGATGTTGGTCTGATACCCAAGATATTGGGTCCCCAAGGCACTCGTAGAGGATGCATTCTTGTACCCTAAAACACTTGCGCAGTGAAAATACAACATATATTGATGCATTCTCGCACCCGTGGGTTTTGCTGGAGATTTCTATAACTTAGCTCCAACATTGTCGAATATCACGTCACATATGTGTTGTCGAAGATTTCTACAACTTAGCTCCAATATTTACGGCAACAATCTTTAACCCCTAAGTGTTGTCGAGAACTTCTACAATTTAGCTCAAACATTTGGGCGCACATCCTCATGCCCCTTGGTGTTGTTGAGATTTTATATATCATAACTTCAACATCTAGGGTTGAGTTCTCACACCCCCTTAGTGTTGTTGAGGACTTCTACAACATAGATCCAACAATCAATGCCATGTCCTCGCACTGTCTAGGTGAGGTCGAGGTATTCTATGACTTAGCTCAAACATTCAGGGCCGCAAGTTTATGCCCATGTGTGTTGTCAATTAGATGGGGAGCCTTCACAATCACTCAATTCCACATAGCAAAACAAACATAACATTTCCAAAAAAGAGAGGGAATGAAGCACATAAACATCAAGGAGAAACAAATGATGACTACAAACTTATATGTACGAGGTGAGTAAAAGGAAAAAAGGAGCTTAAACCCCTATCTATTGTACATTGATTTTCGAAAAAGTATATATCTTTGCAGACATACTCTTAGTAGACTTTAGCCATATAAAGCCTTTTTCCTTATGACCTTTCGCGCATACAATAAATTCAACATCACTGCCATGTCATGCTTGCCAGTCTCAAGCATATGACCCTATCATGAATGGCCCTCTTGCAGACACTATATCACACACTCGGTGAGATAAGATCAACATCCGTATTTAATACCTCCTTGCAAGATACAACATTAGCCAAGCACTTTCACAGACATTTTGCTTCGGCCCACGAGGTCATCGGTTGCTTCCTGATCTCTTCCCCACGGGATCACATGACAACTATACTTTTCTTCCACCACTCCTAGGGCGCTCCACGAGAAAGTGCAAAGGTAAGAAAGCATGCCAAGCTCTATTTGAGGGCAGGAAATGAGATTCCTCGGTACCTATAAAGAACTAAGAGGTCCTCGGTACCTGTAAAGTACTAAGAGGGCACGTGTCAAGCCCTGAATTGGACTTGAATTAATGAGGCAGAAATGAAGGTGCAAGTTGTGGGTCTTACACTCCCATAATTCTAAACATCCAAGATTTCATATAAATTACATCCATATGTGTAACGAAAACATAAATCAATTTAATATACCTCAATATTTCACAATCCCTTCTCTATACATTTGACATTGTTTTATGCAAAACATAATAAAGTCAACATAGTATAAATATAAGAAATATAACATTAAGTGTAGTGAAATGCTTCCGGTCTCGTTTCCATTTTATTAGGAAAAATGTTTGGATTAGTTCTCATCGGGTTGAGGTTTTTTTAACTTAGCCACCGCCTACGTACTCCATATTACCCGCTACATATTCAAATCAACATAGTTTTAAAGTATTGCATGGATATTCTTTTCAGACTAGCCAACACAGGAATCACATTAGATTAAAACTCATAGACCATTCAATATTTCTCGAGAAGATGCATTTATCCCATAAGACACATTATTTCCAGACTAGACACTTATTTTTCATCCAGGCTCATAATTTTTATAAGGCACAATATCTTCGATGAGATATAATATTCATTATTAAAAGCACATAATTTCCACTGAAGACATAATACCTGGTCAGGCACTTTAATTTTATAAGGCGCAATTGTTTCCAATAAAGCACACTACTTTAGATAGTGCACATTATTCTAATTCTGGTTGCCCTGAGAAACTTCGAGGTCATTGACAAACAATTTCCCCATAATAAAAGATAAAATCACTTTTCCCCGTGAATCAGAAAGTTTCCCGAGTATCTCCTTAAGTTTTTTATTCTAGTTTATCATATTTTCTTCTATTAAGTTTTTGATAGGCATCAACAAATTTATTAAGAATAAGAAAGTATCTTGTCTACATAATTATTCCAATCTACCCCTTTTTCGATGATTTTATATGCTTGCACGCTGCTACCATAGGCTAACCTATTTATCTCTTCATGCAACGAGCGATGGAACAACAAGCAAGTGTAGGCATATGCATAGTACATCGAGAGACATCGATCAAGTAACTACGTTTGCAGGAGCACATCAAAGGGAAGTTAACCATGCTCCTATTAGATGATGGAAACAACATACGATGCAGGAGCAAAGAGATGCTCACAATGCAGGAAGGCGTCATCTCTATCAAATCCAACGTAGTGCATTAAACACAACTTTTGTCGTGTCAACGTAAACCACAACGTCAATATATCGACTAATTAGCATTTACATTGACTCATGCACTCAATCAAAATCAATGCAATGTTACACCTACCCAAAGTAACTTTGCCAATCCCCCTGCTCACCAGCATGAGGCACCCACTTCGGCAGGTTCATATAGTATTGTCCTCACTGCTCTTTAATTTGGCCCCATTTATTTACATTCACTATGATTTTATTATTTCATTCATTTACAACAAAATCAAGGGAACCCAAACACTTCTTATCACAATATTGCATGACACCGTAACTCAACCACAAATATTCCATTTTTAGAACTCAACCAACCGGCGAGTTGCTCATTTTCACTGCCAAAATTAATTCAATAAATCTACTCTTAATGACAAATTCTTTCCTCTACCGCGTTATGTATTCTTAGCTTTTTATCCTTAGGTTTATTCTCAATCGTCGGCAGATGTGACTTTTTTTATGACTATATACAATGCAAGGTCTGAATTTATACATTTCATAAGCGTAACTTTATGTATCACACATGGACACATGTTTCAATCTTAATGCAACTTATTTGAAGGAGTTGGTTTGATTTCTTCTCAATTTCACCCAAACACATATACTCGATATTTTATAGAAATCGGGACCATATGGTTGCACTAATGTCCTTTTGACAACTGAACACAAACACTTGTAAGGAAATTAAAATTTTATGCATCGATAGACAGGTTGATGTCTCAATTAATTAATTTTTAATAAGATCTTATGATCTTTCCTTGCAGATTAGTGCATGATCATTGCCCATCTTAATTTCCAGAGTTTATATATAAGAGCTACTTTGGCGGATTTGAATTGTTTTGTTATAGTGCTCCAACCATTTTGAAAATTTGAGACATGGATGTGATTATCAGGTAATTCTACCTTTTTTGAGAAGATGCATATGCATTAAAAGAAGAAAAGAAAAAACAAAGCTAAATTACCACAATATGCCCTCCAAATTGGATTGGACGAGCTCAACAAACTCAGGTAGATATCTGATGAGTAGTTTTTGTACTCATCTTTTAGTATAATTTTAATATGAATTTATTCAATTTATTTGCATTTTCTTATTTAATCTATTCCCTTCTAATTTTATAATCTAACTTAGACTTATCTTATGTTTTCAGGTTTTCTGGATATTTTGAGCAAAATTCCCAAGTACACGCCCATGGTCACGGCGTGACCCATAGGCGTGTAATCTATGATGTGTTCCAGACCCGATTTCACCACCCCGGGATCATTCCGTGAAGATTCGCCAAGTACACGCCCCAGGTCACGGGCATGACTAGGGGCGTGACATCCAAGTCACGGCCGGGACCCCGCCACCAGCTGCCATCATGCCTGCCACGTTATTTAAAGTTACATTCCCCAGGTCACGGGCGTGACCAGGGGCGTGACATCCAGGTCACCGGCGTGACTCGCCCCGCGCTCCTTCCCGCCGAAGATTCCCGCCAGAAGCCAGATTTTAAGATTACACGCCCCAGGTCACGGGCGTGACCTAGGGCGTGACACGGCTGAAATGCTCGCATTTACTCCAGAAGGCGCCCTCTCCGTTGCTGCTTCGATCACGCCCCTTACACGCTCTTGGTCACGGGCGTGACCAAGGGCGTGTAACCTCAACTTTTCAGCTATATAAAGCCAGCTCCAGCAGATGTTTAAGGACGAATTTTGGGAGTTCAAATCTCCCTTTCTTGTTTTATTTTCATGTTTTTAGTAGCTCTTGTACGTCTTTTTCTTATTAGCATTTGTAATTTTCAATGCAATAGTTGTAATTTCCTTTTCATAGTTTGTAATCTCTTTTGCATTTCAATAAAATAAAATACTTCTCTTTCTCTTTTCCACTCTCTCTTTTATCATGTACTTTTTTATTCCTTTCATTTCCTCCATCTCCATGAGTAGCTAAAATATTATTAGTACTCGATCGAGATGATCCAAGGAATGATATAAGTCATGAAATAATCTATAGTTGTTATTTCTCTTTTCGAAAATGCTTAAGATTTACCCTTGATTTTAAGATAACGAGATTATATTTTCGATATATAATTCTTGTTCTAGTTTTTTTCTTTAGTTAGCCGAGAGGCTCGTAAGACGAATCGATCACTCAAGGATAAAAAAGAGTAGAATGCAATCCTCGAGAGAGGATGACGTTACCCTTCCGGATTGGAGTAAAAGCCAATAGCGGGATTCACTTCGATAAGGCGAGTTTTAGGGGTTTCGATTCTAGAACGAGAGTTCGATTGATCAACCTAAACTCAGTTGAGCGCATCCTCGAGAGAGGTGCGTTCATAATTCGGGAATCTCCACGGTCAAAGCTATTTTATTAAGAGAATGCGCTTTTATTCCTTGTTCTTATTTTTTTATCTCCAAGGTGATTCAAAGATCGAGTGCTAATCGTTCTTTTTATTCTTATTTTAATTTTCCATTTGCAAAACTAACCTCAAGTTTTAATTGATAAAATAATAGAGACTTTCTTGAAGTAAGAGTACTCAACCGCCTCGAGTCTAATACGACCTTGTTTTAATAACCTATACTACATTCGATACGGTACACTTGCCGTTGTCGTTTGCAAGCATAGTTTTGCCCATCAAGTTTTTGGCGCAGTTGCCGGGGACACGGTTGATATTTTGAAAAAAAAAGAAATATTTATTAATTTTATCATTCTTTTTCTTTCTCCCTCTCCTCCTAAAATTTTTAAATAAAAAATCTTAAAAAGCGCAATCTAAATTCTCGGAAAGGACGCTTTGGGCTTGAATTCCCATCATAGCCTCTAGTACCTTGCGAGCCCTTCACCGGGTTGACCTTGGGAAGTCCGGGACTAATTTAACCCGTTTTTTGAAAAAAATATATAATAAAAATATTTTTAAAATTCCATTTATTTAAGTGAAAGTTATTTCCTTTTTTTCTTTCTTATTATGAAATTAGTAGAAGCGGTCGTTAAAATTACTGTGCTTCGAAACCAAATTGAACTCTTACAAGCCGCACGAAGGCGCCAGTTTAGTTGTTATTATTGTGGTGAGCCTCATCAAAGTGAGGAATGTTATTTACATTCATATTCTCAAAATAATTATTATGAAAATAATTATCCTCAATATTATGCAAATAATTTTGATTATAATTACGATCATAATTTTTCCTCTTTTAATGAAAATAATTTTTCAAACTTTGATGAAAATAATTTTTCTAATTTTAATGAGAATCATTTTTCGGCATTTAATAATTGTTCTTCTAGCTCCTAAGTAGATTATTCCTCGTGGCAAGCTCACCCGGATAGTTCTCGGAGCAATGAAGATAAATCTGTAGATCCGAACTTTTGTTTTTCTTCTTATACATCGCAGTTTTCGTTCTCTAATTTGGGGGAAATTTCGCAGATCCAAATAGATACTTCCCCCCAAAATTTAGAGGAAAATATTATTTTGTCTAGTGTTTTCTCTAATTTTCACAAGAATAATTTTTCAGCTTCTAATAATTTTTCTTCTAGCACCGAAGTAGATTATTCTTGGTGGAAAGGTCACCCGGATATCGGGGTGATGAAGATAAATCTTTAGATCCGAATTCTTGTTCTTCTTCTTTTGCGCCGCAATTTTCTTTCTCTAATTTTGGGGAATCTCCACCGAATCAATTTGATACCCCCCCCCCCCCCAAATTTAGAGGAAAATTTTATTTGTTATAGTATTTTTTCTCCATCTTTGGACAATTTAGTTATGGAGGAACATGTGGTTTCATGTAATCCCATAACTTCTTTTACCGAAGATGAAGAAAAGTTACTTTACCAAGAATTTCTTAAAGTTATGGGCACCCCGGATGAAATAGAAGAAGAACAAGTTTCTTCCCCTAATTCACCCGGATTTTATTTTCTTTGTCATGAATATTCGCAAATTTCTTCTATCAAACCAAAAATTGATGAAAATTTTGTGTCAGAAAATTTTATTCCACTTGGTAACGCACTAGATTTTTCAAAAGAAAATTTTAGTTTAGAAAAGGAACAACCGGAGCTTAATCATTTATTTTCGCAAGCGCCTCCTCCTTGCGAAAAATTATCTGACACGTTTAATTGTGATTCTCTCTATACTAATAATTTTCAGGTTGAAGATGAGCCGTTGCTACCCCAATCAATTTATGATCCATATGCCGCTCATCTTTATAAATTCAAATCACCTCAGGTATGTATATGTGATTTGGATTTACACATTCAAATTCAAGGACAAAAGGAGAATCACAAGATAAATGGAGGAGTAGCCGTGCGACTGACGCCGACATATTCACCTACGCGTGAATTAGGGGAGTTGCCTGTTCACTTCTCTTTTAATTTTCCTTTTTCCTAACACTAACCGTCTAGCTTAAAGATGGGAAAAAGAAAGCGCTCTTGGGAGGCACCCCTTGCTTATCTTTAATTTTATGTATTTTTCTTTTAAAAGTTTTTTTTTCAAGTTTTCTTCATACTTTGTTTTAAACATTGGGGACAATGTTTACTTTTAAGTATGGGGGTGTAGCTTTGCATTCACTGTATTTTTATTTTAAAAAAAAATTATAAAAATTATAAAAATCTAATTTCTTGGAAAGGGCGCTTTGGGCTTGAACTCCTATCACAGCTCCTAGTACCTTGCGAACCCTTCACCGGGTAGCCCTCGGGAAGACCAAGAAATAATATTTATAAAAATAAATAAATAAAAATAAATACGCCTAGCCTTGTTGTTTTTATTCTTCTAGAAATTTAGTTTGAGGTTTGATTATAAGTATTCTTACATTTTTGATTTAGCTAATATTTCGTTTTATCAGAATTTGTTAAATTTAAATTTGAAGTAATTTGGTTTTAAGAAATATTTTATGTTTTTAATTTGATTAAAGAATCTATTTAGCACTACTTCTCCTTTTAATTTTAAATAGCTTCACTTTGTGGTAAATTGGCTAAACATCTCTAGATTTTTTTATTATATTCGCTATTAACTTTAAGATCTTAGGAAATTTCATTCCACTAAAAAGTTGCTCTCAAAATAGTTTAATTTATAAACTAGAAATATTTCTTTACCCTTGGTAAACATATGTATTTTTTTCTTTTCCCCTATTGTTAGATCATATGTCATGGGAATAAGGAGATGTTAGTTCTTTATTCTCTGGTAAACATATGCAACCCCAAAATAAAAATGAAGAGAGAAAAAATGTGTATATGTCGTGGAAATGATAGGATAATAGTCTATCATTCTCTGGTATTACATATACTAAAAAAAGGGGGTTGAGAGGATAAAATTCATCACCCCAATCAAAAACCTCTTCATATCCTTTATCTTCATTTGCCATTCCGTTTAAACCCATCCCTAGCCAATTTCATTGTTTCTAGTCCTAAACTAAATTATTAAGAGAGCAATATTTTGGTAGGTGTCTTTTTCTTAAGATTCTTTTATGTTCGAGTGTCTATAATTTCAATCTAATTTTGTTTGAAAATTTCTATAATTTCGGATGCTAAATAGTTATCTTGAGAAGTAGTTAGCTAAATAAATTTCTCTTTTTAAATTATCAACATAAGTTATAACTTAATTCTTGAATAACTAGAATTTACTTTTAACTCACTCTTGGTTTAATGAAATTTTAGTTAATTAAAAAATAATATCGATGTCTTGTAATTCTTTCCTCACTCTTTTGCTCTGAAATATCAAAAATGAAGTATGGGGGTGTTTGATGAGTAGTTTTTGTACTCATCTTTTAGTATAATTTTAATGTAGTTTTAGTATGAATTTATTCAATTTATTTGCATTTTCTTATTTAATTTGTTTCCTTCTAATTTTATAATCTAACTTAGACTTATCTTATGTTTTCAGGTTTTCTGGATATTTTGAGCAAAATTCCCAAGTTCACGCCCATGGTCACGGGCGTGACCCATAGGCGTGTAACCTACGATGTGTTCCAGACCCGATTCCGCCACCCCGGGATCATTCCGTGAAGATTCGCCAAGTACACGCCCCAGGTCACAGGCGTGACCAGGGGCGTGACATCCAAGTCACGGCCGGGACCCTGCCACCAGTTGCCATCACGCCTGCCACATCATTTAAAGTTACACGCCCCAGGTCACGGGCGTGACCATGGGCGTGACATCTAGGTCATGGGCGTGAGTCGCCCCGCGCTCCTTCCCGTCGAAGATTCCCGCCAGAAGCCAAATTTTAAGATTACACGCCCCAGGTCACGGGCGTGACCTAGGGCGTGACACGGCTGAAACGCTCTCATTTACTCCAGAAGGCGCCCTCTCCGCTACTGCTTCGATCACGCCCCTTACACGCCCTTGGTCACGGGCGTGACCAAGGGCATGTAACCTCAACTTTTCAGCTATATAAAGCCAGCTCCAGCAGATGTTTAAGGACGAATTTAGGGAGTTCAAATCTCCTTTTCTTGTTTTATTTTCATGTTTTTAGTACCTCTTGTACATCTTTTTCTTATTAGCATTTGTAATTTTCAATGCAATAGTTGTAATTTCCTTTTCATAGTTTGTAATCTCTTTTGCATTTCAATAAAATAAAATAGTTCTCTTTCTCTTTTCCACTCTCTCTTTTATCATGTACTCTTTTATTCCTTTCATTTCCTCCATCTCCATGAGTAGCTAAAATATTATTAGTACTCGATCGAGATGGTCCAAGGAATGATATAAGTCATGAAATAATCTATAGTTGCTATTTCTCTTTTCGAAAATGCTTAAGATTTACCCATGATTTTAAGATAACGAGATTATATTTTCGATATATAATTCTTGTTCTAGTTTTCGTTCTTTAGTTAGCCGAGAGGCTCGTAAGACGAATCCATTACTCAAGGATAAAAAAGAGTAGAAAGCAATCCTCGAGAGAGGACGACGTTACCCTTCCGGATTGGAGTAAAAGCCAATAGCGGGATTCACTTCGATAAGGCAAGTTTTAGGGGTTTCGATTCTAGAATGAGAGTTCGATTGATCAACCTAAACTTAGTTGAGCGCATCCTCGAGAGAGGTGCGTTCATAATTCAGGAATCTCCATGGTCAAAGCTATTTTATTAAGAGAATGCGCTTTTATTCCTTGTTCTTATGTTTTTATCTCCAAGGTGATTCAAAGATCGAGTGCTAATCATTCTTTTTATTCTTATTAGAATTTTCCATTTGAAAAACCAACCTCAAGTTTTAATTGATAAAATAATAGAGACTTTCTTGAAGTAAGAGTACTCAACCGCCCCAAGTCTAATACGACCTTGTTTTAATAACCTATACTACATTCGATACGGTACACTTGCCGTTGTCATTTGCAAGCATAGTTTTTCCCATCAATATCTGAGAATGCTAGACCACACAAAATCCCCCTCCATAGTAAACTGAGCACAAAAGTCAGGCAACTCTATTCGCTTCCCGACACACATGCTGAAAACAGAACTGGGGAAAGCAGCTTAAGAAGGAGAGTCCTCCTCGCCATCATTCGCTGCTCCCCAGCCACCTCGCCTCAGGCTCGCAGAACAGTCATCAATCATTTTTTTGCAATCCACCTCCACAATGGCTCCATGGGCATCAAATAGAGATTGCTCAACAAAAGGATTCAGGGCCAAGAGAGCCGCAAGCTCGACCCCACCCGGATCCCAATATAAGATCAAGGACCCAACCACAATAACAATCTCCCACACATCATTGCAGGCCACCAACCCAAGCCCTGCACCAAAAGAAGGACCAATAACACCATCAACATTGAACTTTATCCATCCAGGGGGCACCACGAGGAAGGTTACGCCAAACTGCGAGGCTGAGTGTGTCCCTGGAAAGAGAAAGACCGCAGTATGAAGATGCTCTCCGCAATAGTCATCGCCATTATTGTAACCGTGGATACCTCCCCAGGATGGACCTTAACATTACACCCACACCATGCATGATAAACTGCATAACAGAAAAGGCGCACTGGGCCGATCTCGTGAACCGAGACAGAGGAGAGAAGATCCATCGTGTTCTCCCAGCAGGAGATGGTGGGGATCTGAATCCCCCATCGAAGCAGGGCCGCCATAATAGCCGCCAAGTACCCGCAATTCGCCACCAAGTCATCACGGTCCTCCACCGATGAGAAGCCTCAAGGGCATCCCCTATCCACCGTGAGCCCCCTATGTGCATGTCAATCCCGAGTAGGGATCACATTCCAAGCCAGGCACCATCGAAAGAGGCAAACCCGGTGTAACATACCGATGTTTATTGGGTCACTAAGACCGTAGAAGACCCAATAAAAGTGACCCGAACACCTATAAGGTACCATGGAAGCTAGGAGGTGATTCAAAATGATATATTGAGCATACGCGCTCCGAATCGACTTTTGTCAGTTGCATTAGACTCGTATAGTCGATATGAGTGTAACCGAACTCGTTTCGTTCCAATGTCACTTAAAGTAAGAGAAGAGATTATAGATTTGGGGGTGATGAATTTTATCCTCTCATCCCACTCAATTTTTTTTCATTTGAATATGATTAGGGAATGAAAGTCTTATTCCCATTGATTTTTTTCTCTTCAATATTAACCTAAAATGCCTATGTTTGCGGAATAAAATTTTATTCTCATTGACATAAGAGCTTTTTTTTAAAAAAATTGGGTGCCTATGTTTACGGAATTAAATCATATTCCCATTGACATAAGATCTTTTTTAAAAAAAATATCAAGTGAATGAGATAAATGGTAAGCAAGAAATTTCTAGAGTTTATAAATTAAGAAAATTTTGAGAGCAAATTTTAGTAGCTTAGAATATTCCTAAAGTTTCACAAGTTTGAATTAAGAATAATTAA
Source organism: Dactylorhiza incarnata (assembly GCA_033032865.1). Taxonomy (NCBI): domain Eukaryota; kingdom Viridiplantae; phylum Streptophyta; class Magnoliopsida; order Asparagales; family Orchidaceae; genus Dactylorhiza; species Dactylorhiza incarnata. The sequence continues at coordinate 5,199,248 of JAWHQI010000067.1, forward strand.
AATCTAAAAGTGGTTTGCTAATATAATACAAAAAGAAGCTATTTAGGAAAAGCTTGAAGTAGTGCTAAAAAGTTTGTTCTCAAATTAATTTAAAATCATAACATGTTCTTTATAACAAAATTTCCAAAAATTTAAATCTACAAATTATGATAAAAATAAAAGATGTAGCAATTAAAAAATAATGAAAACGCTTATAAATAAACTTAACCTAGCTTTGAAAATAACAAAAAGCTTAGTAGGGTATTCTATTTTTGATTTTTGGCTAAGTTTTTTCATCAATTTTTTTGGGTTTTTACTTATGATTTTTTTTATTTTGTTATATATATACACATTAATACTAAAAAAAAGAACAAGAAAGAAGAAAAATTAAGAAAAAAATAAAAATACAAATATGATTTTTTTTCTAAAACGATCCCTTTAAAATTTTTTGATTGCTTTTAAATTAAAAGAAAGGGACAAATATTACAAAAAGGGGGAAAACACCATCATACTTAAAAGTCAACATTGTCCTCAATGTTGAAATTAAGTATGAGGAACAAATATGTATATATATAAAAGCATGAAAAAGAATAAAAGACAATAAAGAAATAGCATGGGAAAGGGCACGTCCTTAATTTGGAGACGGGGTGAACAGATTAAAACCTGCAAAGCACGCTTAAAACAAAAACTATATATATATATGTTTTGTTTTATATACAAAGCAAAGTAGAATAAAAAAACACATAAATAAAAACAAAAAAATATACAAAAACAAAATAAATGAATGGAAAACTATTTTGTCATTTATATGGGTTTTGTATTTTATTATTTTGGTTTTTTCTCTTAACTTACGAAAAGATAGTGCAAACCTTATTTATAAATGCAAAAAATATACAAAATAAAACAAAAGAAAAGAAAGACACATTTTTTGTGTGTGAGCTTCTTAAAGTTTTTTCATTTTTGTGATTTTTTTGGATTTCTTAAAGTTTATAAAATAAGGAAGGAAATATTTTTTGGTGTTTTAAATTTTTTTGTTTGGTTTTTTTTAAAGGAAAATAGATAAGAATAAAATCAATAGCGTTTTCTCTTTTCAAAATATCAACAAAAATCCTCGGCAATGGCGCCAAAAACTTGATGAATTACATTATGAGATTATTCCGCAGGAAAAGCTTTTGTTGATGATGATAGAATTCGGCGGGCGCTTTCAAGGTGTCTCGCGAGTACTCCTACTTCGAGAAACTAACCATTATCTTACTTCGATGAATAGAAGTAATGATATTTCCTTCTTTCGGAATATCGACGATTACGCCGCGTCGGCGTCGCCGAAAACTTTTTAAAAAAAGAGAAAATAAGAAATTGGAGTGGAAAAATTTCCTGCGGAGTTTTTGTATCGTTTATCCAAACTACTCATTCGATAAAGGCAAGTATACCTTATCGCGTATAGTTTAGGATATTTTTAGAAAATTATCAAGGTCATATTTAGATCCGGGTTTGTTAAGTACTTCTACTTCGAGAAAATGGGCTATTGTTCTATCGATAGATCGCGTGATTTAAAGAAATTGAAATTACAGAATTGAAATTGCATAATTAAAACAGAAAATTGAAGTTGCATAATGAAAGACAGAAGTGCAATCTCTACCCGAATAGGTAGAGGGAAAATAAATGTGTGAGCGAGTTCTACCTAACCGGGTAGACGGGAAATAAATACGTGACAATAAAGAAATCATAAAACGACAAAAATGCGTGACAATAAAGAAAACATAAACGAAAAATAACACGAAAGCGAAAAATAACGAAAGCGGAAATTGCAAGAATGAAAATAACGAGAACGACAATTACTTTGAAACGAAAATAAACCGAAACATAATATTCAGCTCTAATCTCTAGCGTGTCAAGGAAGAAAAAGAACGAAAATTACGACGACGAATAATTTCGAATCAAACAAAAAAATAATATTACGGCAATAAGTAAACTTAGCTAAAGAAAGGAAAAATCTGGGAATTGAAATTAAACTAGAAAGCAGAAAATGCAGGAATTGAAATTACTGAAATGAAACTAAGTTATGAATTGAAATTACAGGACATAATTGAAACTAAGTAATGGATTGAAATTACTGGACATAATTGAACAAAATAGAAACTAAACTTATTTATTGCATAATGAGAGGGTTACAAGAAATAAAATTACAACATTTAAAAAGAAGTTTCAAAAAGAAAAATACAAAAATAAAAAGACATAAAAAACTGGAAAATGATGGTGGAAGATCACCCAAAAGGGCAATCCAAGAGGACCCAAGAGGTTCCAAGAGAGAGAAGTGGTGAGGGGGTCAGACTCTATTTATAGGCAAAAATTTGGAAGTACACGCCCTTGGTCACGGGCATGACCTAGGGCGTGTAATCCTGGTGTCCGATTAGAGGAGTCAGCTTGCATCTTCTGGAAGATTCCAGAAGAATTTGACGGGAGAGGTGGCCGAACACAGGCGTGACTCGAGTGTCACAGGCGTAACTGATGTCGGCAGGCGCTGGGCATGACGACTGGCGTGTCCTTGCGGTTCTGGAAGACTTTGACTGGAAACGTGGCTGAACACAGGCGTGACCCATTTGTCACGGGCGTGTCTTCAAAAATTCGACGAGACGGTGAGGAGTCCCAATTATATACACATATATGGACTCATCTGGGCCGATTTTCTAGTCTATGCACTGCACTTTAGCCCTGTTTTAGCTCATATATGTTATTCCATGCTATGTGCACTTCTAGCCCATTTTGGTGTTATTTCTTTTTTATCTTAGCTATTAGTTTTCATGCGTTGTTAAGTGCCACCTTTAGTGGCTAGATTGGTGTTGTATGCTGGAACAGGAGTCGTGCAGGTGTTCCCGGTACAATTCTGTACAGGAACACTGCGCACGATCACTGGTTCTATTGCGCACGACCACTGGTCGTGCGCCACTGATCGTGTGCACTTAACCACTGAAAACCGAGTTCTGTCTTCCTTATCGCACGACCACTTACGATAGCGTGCACGACCACTGGTCGTGCGCCACTGGTCGTGCGAACATTGTATTTTATAATTTTCTTGCCTTGCAGGCTCCGTCCAGGCAGGCGCACGATCACAGGATTCTAGTGCGCACGACCACTGGTCGTGCGCCAATGACCATGCGCGCTGTTCATTCCAGCGCCTATATATAATCCTGTTCGCGAATTAGGTCGGGATCGACGCATTTCTTTCGCCCAGCTCCGCCGTTTTCGCCCCTTCCGCAGGTTTTCGCCCCTCCATCGCCGCCCAACATATGGAGGTGCTCCGGGCTTGTTCTTCACGCCAATCTTGAGCCGGAGCTTCCTCTCGGCCTCCTCCTTCATCCTAGTGCTCCAAGGGAAGACCTAGCCGCCATTACCATCAAGCAAGAGGAAGTTTGCAACCTCTACCGGATCGTGACACGAAGAAGACGGGCTCATTGGAGAGTAGTGACAACTTTCTCTACCCCGGACGTAGTTGCGGACCGAGCTTGGACGCGGATTGACAACCCAGCGATTCCAACCGTGAATCTACAACGAGACTTCGGATTCGGTCGATTTCTTGCCTTATTCTTCTCTTATTGATGTGTATGTAGTTAGATCTATGTATTAAGATGAAGTTGCACTTAAAACTAGTTTGTATTTCTATATATTTCATGTCTATGTGAAATGTTTGTTGTTTGAGTTGCTTAAGGTGCGCCCCATTCCATCCTCCATCCCGCCGTCACGTTCGTCGCCGCACTAGCAATTGCTAGTGGCGTGCTTGTTGAAGAGGTGCTTACGACCCTCACTCCGTCTGCCTACTCGTCCATCCGCCCTTGCGACGCAGTGCGCTCAAGGCCTGCCTAGTCTCCATTCCGCCAAGTGAAGCATTGCATAGCGGCATTGCATAGGAGTAGTCATAGCATTTTCTCTTAATTTTCCACAATCCAAAATCCCCGTTTCCGCATCCATCTGCTCGAAAGGACTTCAATCTCAAGTCCTTCCTCGATAATAAACTCCACCTTACTGTGTTCCTTTGAGATTCGATACTCGGGGATTACTCCTCGTTTTATATTACTTGAACGATCGGTACACTGCCGTTTCGTGTCGCAGTCGAGCTACCGCCTATAGCGGTGTGTGAGATTTGCACCATCAAGTTTTTGGTGCCGTTGCCGGGGAACACAGTCGTGTGAGTTTTCTGGAGAGGGAGAACCTGAGAGAGAAGCCCTTCCATCTGTAAATCGCATTTCTTTGTTTTATTTCTTTTTATTCCATTTTCCTGTTTTAATTAGGTTGCTTTAGTAATTTTTGTTAGGTGTAGTATTTTGCACAATAGCATTTTTTATTTTGAATCGTATTATCTTCACACTATGTGGGCACATCTTAATTTCCGTTGCCGTTGGTGTGGAGCTACCTCCCACTCTAGTGATGAATGCCCTACGGAGAATAGTAGGCATAATTCTTATAGCCCAGCATATGGAGCACCGACTTCGTCTGGTACTCCATATGGTGCGCGTAAGTCTTATGGCTACTCTGCTGAGCCTTTACCGTCATACTTCTTTTCGGCTTCAGCCCCCGCTGTGCCAAAGAAGCCCGCAAGGCAGTGCCGGTTTTGTCGGAGCACTGATCATGTCTTGAAGGACTGTGCCGAGTATCTTCGCCAATTGGATGAGGATTACGAGCCGGATATCCGGATCGTCCCAACTCCTAACTCTGGCGGCACACCTTCAACATCCGGTTATGTGTCTTTGTCACCTTCACATCTTGAAGGGAATGGCATGGATACAGTCACCGGATGTGCGGCTGATCTATGCACCAACATTGCTGAGCCTATTCTCCATGTGCATCCACCACCCCTAGTGGATTCGATTCTTTGTGAGGAATCAGTGCTTGACATTTATCCAAGCACTATTCCTCCCCCTGTTGTGCATACTACTTTCGTCTCTGACGACATTGTTGAGGATGTGTCGCGGGATGAGGCTGGCGATTTATGTGTTATGCCTGCTCCTATGGAGGAGGACAACCTTCTAGGTGAAGAGGAGTTTTCCTCAGCACCGGTGGAGGAAGTCCAAATCCTAAGCCTGGCCACCGTTGATCCCGCTGAATCTTGTAGCATTGATGACAATGCAAACACTATTTTACTTCCCCAACCTGATGGGAGTGAGACCGGGATCACTCCCCCGATTGATGTTTATTTATGTTCTTCGTCTTCTTTATTTCTTGATCCCCTTCCTTCATCTGAGTCTGTGCAGGTTGAATCTTCACAGGTACTTCAGGAGGACTTGGAGCTTTTTGCTCAAGTCAATGATGAGAGCATCCTCTCATGTGAGGAGGTTTATTCTCCCTCCGTAGAGGAAGCTCCACTCATTGCCTTCGCCTCCTGCTGCCTCCCTGTGGACGATACCTTGCTGGGCAAGGATAGTTTTGGTGAGATGAGTGAGGACCAGGCCTCCTCCTCTTCTTACTTTCTTTTCCCTCTACCTGTGATGGGCAGATTTTATTTATATTCGGGTAGAGGCGTGACTGTTCTTTCTCCGTATAGGTACCCGCTACCGACACGGATATTGGGCCAGTTACCTGTCCACTTCTCCTTCCATACTCCCATTAGCTAGATATTATAAAGTTTTGAATAAGTCGTGCTGGGATGACAATAACCCCAGTAGTTATCTTAATTTTTCCTGCATTTTCATGTCTTTTCTAATTTTATTTAGTTAATTGCACTTTATTTCAACGTTTCTATTTTCTTTTGTTTCTGCGGAGCTGACCCCTGCAGGTATCTTTTCTGGATGGCGGATGTTGTAGCTTCATTTTAGCTTACACGCCAATCTTCTGGTGTGCTCATTTCTGAGCATTGGGTACTCTCTTCCCCTAGCTCTTTTCTGAATATCATAGATATATATTGTGTGTATTGTCTAGTTTAAGTCTGGGGGAGAGTAGTTCTGTGTGCCCTCGCACGTGCACTATTGCATTGCATGCTAGAAGTATTTTTATTTCATTTATTTAGTATTGTTCATCTTCATTGCACACCACAGCACCCACTTGAGCGCATACTCATCTGTTTGCTTGCTCTGTTGTGAATTTAATTCTTCTGCTTGTGGGAAAGTCTAGGTGATGGCTTAGGACTATGTAGCAGAGTAAAATGTTGACTCCAGTAGTGCTCCTAGTCGAGTGCTCGGTTGCATAGGAATTTGTGTAGATTAGACATCTTTTTATACTTACGGTTTTATATTTTTTTTTTCTATTAGTGTAAATGTTGTTTACTCTACTCAAATGGTGAATCCGGTGGGATCAAACGGTAGCGTAGGGATGTATGTAAACGATCGCTAGACTCGTATTGCTTGAGTCGGGAGAAAGGAGAATCTTTCTCGGTGGCTAGAACTTGCCCCAAGCGATTCTTGAAGCATTGGCATAGGATAGTTCTAGTGCGTGAGAATGACGTAGGCCATTATTTTGGCCCGGTTGAGCTTTTTATTTCATGCCTTTCATCTACCCTTGCTATCCCCTTTGTGCCTACCCCTTCCTCTTGATTCAGCCCCACTTTTATCGCACCAAAAGCTTAAAAGCCTAACCTAGTCGCACACCCAAATCTGAGCTTTAAATTATAGTTATGTTTACATTTTGGGGGGTGTTGATGTAGTAATTTTTATATTTGAAATTGTGGGTGTATTCATTGATATTTTTGCTGAAAAAGAAAAGAAAGAAAAAGAAGAATGAAGAAGAGAAAGAAAAAAAAAAGGGGGATTGTTATGAAAAAGTTGAATTGAAAATTTTGAAATTTTGGTATTGGGAGCGGGCGGTGCACACACCTATGTTGCAAAAGTCCAAGTCTGGGGGTGTGGTGCATTTGTTTATTATCGTCGTGCGGGTAGCTTTATCTTATGCTCATGTTGGGTTAGGTGTGCTTAGACTCCATGTTTATCTTTGTTTACCTCACGGTAAACCAAGCCCCATCTCTAACCTAAAGTCCTACCGACTCACTCTATGGACCAATCTAGTGTCGTAGAGAGAATGTGACCGGGTGAGCTTATGGTCACCGACACTGATGGATTTCAGTGGAGTTTGTCCCGCATCCCGATCTTGAGCAATGCTCATCTCAGCGCTTTGCTTACTTTCTCCGTATGCATGACCGGATGATTCACCGTAGTTCACCATTTTGAGTGGTTGTAATATACTTTTACTCTTTTAGAAATATATAAACTATTTATATAATCAGAAACCTTCTCTACTATTTTTCTTATGCACGCGAGCATGCGACTTCGCATGGTACTCTGTATTATAATTTTAAGCCATCTACTTTTCTTTCCTCGTTCGCGTAGAATTTGTTTGCTCGGGACGCGCAAACAGGTAAGTCTGGGTGTGTGATGAGTCCCAATTATATACACATATATGGACTCATCTGGGCCAATTTTCTAGTCTATGCACTGCACTTTAGCTCTGTTTTAGCTCATATTTGTTATTCCATGCTATGTGCACTTCTAGGCCCATTTTGGTGTTATTTCTTGTTTATCTTAGCTATTAGTTTTCATGCGTTGTTAAGTTCCACCTTCAGTGGCTAGATTGGTGTTGTATGCTGGAATAGGAGTCGTGCAGGTGTTCCCGGTACAATTATGTACAGGAACACTGCGCACGATCACTGGTTCTATTGCGCACGACCACTGGTCGTGCGCCACTGATCGTGTGCACTTAACCACTGAAAACTGAGTTCTGTCTTCCTTATCGCACGACCACTTACGATAGTGCGCACGACCACTGGTCGTGCGCCACTGGTCGTGCGAACATTGTATTTTATAATTTTCTTGCCTTGCAGGCTCCGTCCAGGCAGGCGCACGATCACAAGATTCTAGTGCGCACGACCACTGGTCGTGCGCCAATGACCGTGCACACTGTTCATTCCAGCGCCTATATATAATCCTGTTCGCGAATTAGGTTGGGATCGACGCATTTCTTCCGCCCAGCTCCGCCGTTTTCGCCCCTTCCGCAGGTTTTTCGCCCCTCCATCGCCGCCCACCATATGGAGGTGCTCCGGGCTTGTTCTTCACGCCAATTTTGAGCCGGAGCTTCCTCTCGGCCTCCTCCTTCATCCTAGTGCTCCAAGGGAAGACCTAGCCGCCATTACCATCAAGCAAGAGGAAGTTTGCAACCTCTACCGGATCGTGACACGAAGAAGACGGGCTCATTGGAGAGTAGTGACAGCTTTCTCTACCCCGGACGTAGTTGCGGACCGAGCTTGGACGCGGATTGACAACCCGGCGATTCCAACCGTGAATCTACAACGAGACTTCGGATTCGGTCGATTTCTTGCCTTATTCTTCTCTTATTGATGTGTATGTAGTTAGATCTATGTATTAAGATGAAGTTGCACTTAAAACTAGTTTGTATTTCTATATATTTCATGTCTATGTGAAATGTTTGTTGTTTGATTTGCTTGAGGTGCGCCCCATTCCATCCTCCATCCCGCCGTCACGTTCGTCGCCGCACTAGCAATTGCTAGTGGCGTGTTTGTTGAAGAGGTGCTTACGACCCTCACTCCGTCTGCCTACTCGTCCATCCGCCCTTGCGACGCAGCGCGCTCAAGGCCTGCCTAGTCTCCATTCCGCCAAGCGAAGCATTGCATAGCGGCATTGCATAGGAGTAGTCATAGCATTTTCTCTTTATTTTCCACAATCCAAAATCCCCGTTTCCGCATCCATCCGCTCGAAAGGACTTCAATCTCAAGTCCTTCCTCGATAATAAACTCCACCTTACTGTGTTCCTTTGAGATTCGATACTCGGGGATTACTCCTCGTTTTATATTACTTGAACGATCGGTACACTGCCGTTTCGTGTCGCAGTCGAGCTACCGCCTATAGCGGTGTGTGAGATTTGCGCCATCAGACGGCAAGCTGATCGACGAGACAACGATCCGATCGACGAGACAAGTGGTACACGGGCATGACCAAGTACACGGGCGTGTCCAAATACACTGGCGTGTCTTTGGAAATTCGATGAGACGACAAGCCGATCGTCGGGACAAGCACGAAATTGGTCTTTAAGCTGTCACGCCCTTGGTCATGGGCGTGACCTAAGTGTCACAGGCGTGACTGAGGAGGTGACCTAAGAAAAAAAGCATAAAACTAAAAAAAATTAGAAAAATTATGTTAGAAAAGGAAATATATAACAATAAGCATTTTATTCATTAATTTACATATATTCACAATTTTAATTAAAACTATACAAAAAAACTATAAAAAAAATATGTATAAATTAGTATTAATCAATAGCTCTAATCCATTTGTAAGATCCCCCCCAGAACTGAACCCATGTTGGGGGAAGCGGGTCTTACTGCCCAAGGCAGCCACTCAGTGCTTCCCGGGTGGCAACGACCCACCCTCTCAAGCACTAGGTGGTCGCCTTGTCAGAAAAGAGAATCAATACATCACATCAAATCACAGTGCAGAAACAATCATAAGGAACACTAACAAGCCTACGTATATACATAAGCAAAATGACCGTAGCCAACAGGTTACATGGGTGGCCCTGTGGGCTAAGGATAGCTACTAAATCCCTTACATTCCTTACATAGTCATATACCCTAGGACTCACATCACGGAAGACAGGAGGTGAGGCCGGTGTATCAGATCGGGCAAACTCAAAAGCAGGTATGCTGTCATGCGGTATGGGAGCTTCACGCTGTCCCATCTCCTGTGAATGGTTATACAAACAACCATTAGTCACAGAGCTAAGTGGAAAACACATCTCCTCCCCGAATCCGTATCCTGGGGATGAGCTCAGTACCCAAACAGTAAGTAGATAGCCGAAGCGAAAGAGGTTAGCAGCATGTAAATATCGAGTAGCCCTAATTATACCATCAGTTGAATTAAAAGCACAGCTTAGCTAATAGCGTTAATAACCCAAGTGACCGAGATTTGCAAACATGCTGCATGTGTTCAAACCGCTCACAAAACCCTGTGGCATCACAGTTTGGACCGCTTTTCTTCTAGCAGGGTAGCGAACCCTGCGGGCCTCACCGATATGGTCATCAGTGACAGTGGACAATCCTGCCACTTCTGGGTGTGGTCGTACCGCACCACCCAGGCCCTCCCGTACAACCTAGTGCACTACTTGGTTGTGACCGACATGCGGCGATTATGAAATTTAGGCCGACCAGTGGAGGCAAATCAATGGGTACGGAATAGTGATCACCCGTGGTACACATCTCCCCATCGCCATGAGTCGTCAACTCTCCGCACCAGTATGAACGGTCTACGCGTGTGACCGACCCGCCACTTTTACCACAAGAATTTCACAAACTTTTAAAATAATGAAAACACACTTCGGGCCTGCCACAACCTTATTATATTGACCGACTGTTCTATACTTGGTCGAGAGGCGCAATGGGCGTAAGGGCATATTATTTGGGGCTAACCCTGGAGGAGATACTCAACTTGTGGTTATCCCTAACTAAGGCTCTACTAAAAAGTGATGGCCGCTCGTCAGAGAAGAACCCGGGAGAACTGTAGACATATTAAATTATCGTTATTGAGTGTAGTAAAATAGTATTATAAATAAGCTACATAAATGAAATGATGAACAGTAAAAGAACTAAATGAAAGAACGGAAGTAATGAGCTGAGATAGCCGAACCAGTAAGAGACTGGATGTAAGATCTCTTTTCTCAAAACCCGTTCGGGTACATGAAAAACTCGAACCTCTCCCACATCGTACGGTTGAGGTGGATCTTCGCCCAGAATCGCTGCCTTGCGGTGTCACCAACACTCGGGTTGGCTAACACCGCCTAGCACCGACTCTGCCGGCTATACGATCATAAGTAAATATATGATAAAAGTAAGTACAGAGGTAAATGCATGTCCACATGTCACAACACCATATAGAAATATATGAAACAGAAAGGTCCAAAAAGAGACAGTACAAGCAAAAAGGGCTTAAGCCTGATACATATCCAAAATGAGTACTCTCTCTCTCTACAACATGCGGAAACTACAAACTCTCAAAGCTGAAATCTAACTATCTAGTCATCAACCTGTGGCGTCGTGGTAGTGCGCTGCATCCGCTGCTCAGGTCCTGCCATCTCGTCCAGCTGCGCGCGGGACAACTCCGTCTCCTCGGACTCCTATTGCGGCCACATCCGACCGTTAGTCATAAAGACTAAGTCGTTTTGTCCTCGCCTCCCTCCACGACTCCTAGGTACCGTGCGGGAGGACGAAGCGGAGGACAACAAGGGGTAAACAAGGAAAGAGGTGACATGACACTATTTAAGCAAGTATAGGCAAAGCGGTAAAACTAGCTAGCAGTATAGTGCAAATAAATGACAGTAAATGAAAGTGCACAATTAACCTCACTAGAATTCTCTAGGGGGGGGGGGGGGTGAATAGAGATTTAAAAATATTTTGTGCAAAGTTAATAAATATATATATATGTGTAATATTCACAGATTTAAGCTTCCCACACACCAACAAGAATTAAGCAAATAAATAAATAAATAGCAAAAAGAAAATCACAGCACAACACAAAGAAATATAGTGGTTCCCCAAACTTTGGGTAGTCCACTCTTCTACCCCCTTGGTAGGAATTCACTATCTTGCACTGAGTCTTTTGATAAGGAGACTCTTAGAACCAGCCTGAGTCTTTTGATAAGGAGACTCTTAGAACCACTCCAACTGAATTTTTTGAAGAGAGATTCTAAAAACTCTTTTACACAATTTGAAAATGAAATAAGAATAAGAAGAAGAAGTAGAAGAAAAACAATTGAAGCAAGAAAGAATCTTCTTCCTAGCAAGAAGATTAGAAGCACAAGTATAGTGAATGAAATCTCTCTTCTATAATGAGAAGGAGATTGTAGGCCTTTTTCTCTTTCAGTGAGAGCTTTCAGAAATGGCAGCAGTATGGCTTTAGAGGGAGAAGAAGAAGACTTTTTCTTTTCTGTAGCACTCTTTTCAATTTTCTCAGCTTTCTCACTTTTCACTTGAGAGCTTTTCCTCTTTTTCAAATGGATGGAGTGGATCACTTGTCATTTTTCTTTGCCGACCTCCTTCTGTATTTATAGCTCTGTTTATTCAAAAATATTGCTATAGGAGGATAATCAATTAGCAGTCAGAGAAATAGTAAGAAATAAAAGTTTCCATAATCATTATTTTTGTAGAAGGAAAGAGATCATTCTATTTTCAAATAATGTCCATAATAATCTTAATCAAATTAGCCAAGAATCATTTAGAAGGAAAGATTGATTCAGAACGGCTAGAAAAGAATAATATAATTCCATAAAATTCAGATCTACAGAAAGATGGAAAGAGATCTGGCGTGTTTTTGAATCTGTCACAGAATTCGACGTGCGTCGATTACTATTCGACGTAAGTGTCGATTTCAGCCTGGCTATACGTCGAGAAGAAAATATGGAAGGAGCGTCGACAGCGGTGCGTCGACTTTACTGGGTGCGTCGACTAGAAATCAGAGTTACGTCGATTAAGGTTACATCGAAATCTGTTTAGAGTTACTTCGACTCATTTTGAGAGATACGTCGACTACACTTCGATGTTGCGTCGATTACTATTCGACGCATATTTACTTAAACTAATTTTCTCACTCTGAGAACTCATTTTCTACTCATTTCTAGGGGTTAAGATAAATCATTTCCCCAACAATCTCCCCCTATTTGTCTTAACCCTATTCAGAGAGAAATTTTATCAGCTTGTAATCAACATATCAAAGCATATTTATAGAAAAGAGATACATTAAGTAATCAGAAGATAATGGAAAAAGAAATCATATAACAGACTTTTTGTACAGATCAAGCAGTACTTAAGTATTAAAAATAGAGCTCTGCTCAAAATTGTTCAACATATCATTCAGGAGGAGTAGGAGGAGTTTTTCTCTTCCTAGAGAATACTAAAGGGATATCAGGTCTTTTTATAGAGGTGAGTTGTTCCTTCTCAGTAGCAAGATGTTCATTCAGCTCCCCCTGAGTCAAAGCAGTCTGCTCCCCCTGAGATAGAACTTCCTTTATACTTTCTTTTTCTGCTTCTTCAGCTTCTTTCTCAGCTCCAGCTTCAGTTATGACAGCATTTGGCTCCCCCTGAGCTTCAGCTTCTTTTTCTTTTTCACTTTCAGCCAAACCTTCAGCCTCAGCTTCCTTTTCAACTTCTTTCTCTACTCTACTTGCCTCCCCTTGAAAGAGAACTACTTGTTGTTCAGCTTCTCTTGCTATAGAAAGTACATCTGTTAGTTGTTCTGTAGTATGTAGCTCAGGTACTATTTCATTCCCAATGGTCTTAAGCAGAGCAAGACTATCAGATTTTGATGTTGGAGAGGATTTGTGTGAGTGAGATTTGTGACTGGAGAGCTGTTCTTCATCTAACTTCTCCCCCTTCTTGACCTTCTTAGCCAAGGAGGTTAAGAATGATTTAGTAACCTTAGATGAAGACACAGAGGTTTTGAGTACTTGCACAGAGGCATTTACCCCATCCAACTGGGTTTGCATGTGCCTGATAGAGGAGTGAATTTGAAGGCAGTATCCATCCAGCATTTCTTGAAATCTTTGGGCTGCTGACTGGATACACTGAGTGATGAGAGTTTCAATGGATGGAGATGGTTCAGGGTGTGTTGGTGAAGGAGATAATGGTGGAGGGGATAAAGGTGGAGAAGTGATTGTTGATATATAAGGTATGTGAGATGATGTAGGTAGAGAGGATGTGATAGTAGGAGGAAGAAGAGGTGGTGATTGAATTGGTGTATGTGAAGATGTAGTTAAGGTAGGAGGTGTGAGGGTAGTGGAGACTATTGGTGTGGATGATGTTGGTAGGGAAGAGATGTCTGTATGTTGAGGAGGAGGTGAAGATGGATGCACAGGAGAATTAGGAGGAGAGGAAGTCCTTTCAGGAATGGAACCAGGATTGGGGATTTGCCTGGTCCATTTTGAGAAGAGGGCTATGGACATACTTTTTCCAGGAGGAATGGGAATTACTTTTGACCTACATAGGTCAGGGAAGGAGTGAAGAAGTACCTGACTCACGATCCTCATGTAGGCATTCTCTTTGTGAGAATATTTGTGGCCTATCGTCTTCAGTAAGCAGCTGCTCCAGTCTATCTTCTTTTTCAGTACAAGGGCCCCCATAATGTTCAGTTGCTGCTTGGGCACTGCATCATGGGCAGAGATTTTGCATAGTGGTATTTTTCCTACTATGTCTGCCAAGAGCCTATATTCATCAGAGAAGTCTATTTTCTTCAGGTTGATTGGTCTATCTCTGGAGAATTTCATGGTGATTAATAAGTTTTTGATTTCCTCAGGAGTGAGTTCCACAGGTTCATTACCTGATAAGGGAATGTTGATTGAGATTCATTTAGCTATTCTTAGAAAATAATTTGCTTTCCCTTTGATTTGAACAAGGATAGTGTTGGTGTGTACCTGATGGAAGATCAAAGTTATCCTAAGATGTTCTGCAGAGATTGAGACAGGTGTTTCATGGATTGTTCCTGTAATCTCTCCTTGTTCAGATATCTGAACATGATTCATCAACTCAGTGTGTTCTATTTCCAGGAGTTTGCATCTTATTGAAATGAGTTTGTTTAGACCGGCTTTAGTGAAAAGAGCTATGATGCTCTTGTAGTTTTCGGCGGCGGCTTGGAAAGAGTCAAGATCAATATTAAAACCAGAGTTGATCTTGGGAGCCATTTTGGTCAGTGAGAGAGAGAGGAAGTGATGGCTGGACTGAGAAGTGAGAAGGATGAGAGATGTAGAGAGTGTGCAGATTTCTAACTGAAGAGTTTATTTAAGTCAGGTGAAACGTCGAGACGAGACACAACTCGAGGTTTATTCGGTACTACAGTAGATGTGACCGAAAATATTTTAGTATTGTCGCTCTTTTTCATGCAGTTGACGTTGCGTCGAGTGGAAGTCGATGTATGCGTCGGTATAGTCTGAATTGAGATGTTAGGGTTTCCGATCGACGATGCGTCGATTTAGAAATCGACGTGACTTTTATTTTCTCTTGAAAATTCTAAGTTTTCTTGAGAGATTATTTCTTCCTAATCCTAAGGTTTTCTAAGTCAGCCTTGGACTAATTTTATAGACAATTGGATTGATTGTGCCAACATTGTTTGGCAATGTGGCCAGTTTTATTACAGATATAACACCTGATTGTCTTTAGATTATGGGAATTTGAGTTTAGAGAGGGATAGAAATGTTGATTAGGATAAAAGTTTTGATTAGGATAGAAATTTTGATTAGGATAAATTTTTTGATTAGGATAGAGATTTTGATAAGGATGAATGGGTCCTGAATGGGGTTTAAGATAGAAAATTTTTGAAGGATAGATATGTCCCGTATTTAAGTTATTCTGAGGTTTTATGCGTCGATATCTATTCGACGTATGTTGAGAGTTATGTCGATATGTATTCGGCGCTTTCTCTAGATTGCGTTGATCTGGAATCGATGCATCGAAGTAGTTGCGTCGATTGTAAGTCGACGTAATTTTATTCATGCGTCGATTTGAGGTCGAAGCATCTGAGAGATTGCATCGAGTAGAATTCGACGTACTATCATTCATACGTCGATATGAAGTCGATGCAATTTTGTCTTCACAGATTTTATTCTTCCCTTTTTCTGGTTGGAGATTTATTTCTTTATGAATTGTTTCTTTTGGCCTAGTAGCCTTCTTAGAAGGAGTTTGAGAGTCTTCATCTGAATAGTATGATGTTTCATCAAAATGGTCTATCTTCTTGAAGGTGAAGTCTTCTTCTTTATTTTGTGAGTCTTCTTCTAAGTTTGTTGATTTTATGGGTTTAATAAATTTAACAGGGCTCATCCAAGCAGGTTTGGTAGATGGTATTGAACTGGTTGAAGGATCTGCCCCTAGCCCCAGATTCTTATGTCTGATTGTTTGTTTTTCAGTGATTTCTTTAAGTGTTTGGCTTCTGACTTTTATAGATTCTTTAAAAGCTTTTGCCTGGGAAACCTTATTCTTAAGGAGTTGATTTTCTATTTTAGCACTTTGTATTTCCTTTTCTATTTTATAGATTTCACACCTTAGTTCATAATTTTTTGAACATGTATCCTCTATTTTTCTCATATTGATTTGTTCTTTTAGATCCTTAATTTCTTGTTTAGCTTTTAGTTGATCTAAACAGAGTCCTTTAAAATCATTTTTGAAATCATCACATAGAAAATCTATTTCATAAAAAATGCTTACCTCATCCTTATCCTCAGATTCCTCTATGAGAATAAGGCTATCTTCTTTTTCATCTTCAGAAGATATGCTTCCTTCTGAACCTGTTTCACTCCATGATTCAGCAACACATTCTTTTTTTGAGCTTCCAAGAGCCATTAAGCATAGGTCTTCTTGCTTAGACTCTTCATTGCCACTTTTAGATGAGGTGCTGTCTTCAGAGGCTGTTTCACTCCAAGCTTCTGCAATGAAGCCTCTTTCTTTCTTCTTCTCCTTCCTCTTGAGATCTTTCTTTTTCAGATCTTTCTTTTTCTCAGCATTTTCTGGACATTCTGGAGCAATATGTCCAGTTTTCCTGCAGGAGTAACAAATAATTTCTTTAGTAGGAGTCTTATCATGCCTTAGTTTTGACTCTCTCCTTCTAGACCCATCTTTCCTGACCCATTTCTTGAATCTTCTGGCCAGGAGGCTGAATAATTCTTCTTCAGTAACAGGGGTTTCCTCTTCTATTGCTTTTAATGCAATGTTTCTATCTTTTGAGGAGGTTGGAGTGTTTTCCCTTCATTCCTTCTCTTCTCGGGTTTTCAGTAGTTGCTCATAGGATTTTAGTTTTCCTAAGAGGGCATCTGTTGAGATTTCCTTTTGTCCTCTAGTATCTCTTATTGCCCATATTCTTGAGTCCCATGAACTTGGGAGACTCATTAATAATTTGTCATTGATCTCTGTGAGAGAGATCTCTCTATCCAAGCTCCTTAATTGATTGATGATCAGACTGAATCTGTCATACATCTCAGATATGCTTTCTTCATGCTTCTTTTGAAAGTTCTCATATTGGGAGATCAATAGAGCCTTTCTATCTTTCCTTTCATCAGCACTTACTTCTACTATCTTTGTAAGAGCCTCCCATATTTTTTTGGCTGATTCACAGTCAACAACCTTTTGAAAGATTTCATCTGAGAGGGTTGAGACAAGAATGTTCACAGCTTTTGCATCACTTGTTCCTACCTTCTTCTCATCAACTGTCCACTCAGCCCTTGGGACAAGTGTTTGAGTCACTTTACCACTTAAGTCCTTTCAATAGGGCTTGGGAGGACCTGTCAAAATAACATTAAATAATTCTTCATCAATAGAATTCATATTGATCCTAATTCTTGTTTTCCAAAGTGCAAACTTTTCAAGGTTGCAAATTGGTGGTCTGGTGGAAGCATAATCTTTGATTTGTGCCATACAAAAAAGTTTTTAGAAATATATATATATGAGGTAGGATCTTTTTGATCAAGGAATTACCCCTTTTTGATCAACCTCGCTTTGATACCAATTGAAAGTGCACAGTTAACCTCACTAGAATTCTCTAGAGGGGGGGGGGGGGGGGGTGAATAGAGATTTAAAAATATTTTGTGCAAAGTTAATAAATATATATATATATATATGTGTGTAATATTCACAGATATAAGCTTCCCATACACCAACAAGAATTAAGCAAATAAATAAAGAAATAGCAAAAAGAAAATCACAACACAACACAAAGAAATATAGTGGTTCCCCAAACTTTGGGTAGTCCACTCTTCTACCCCCTTGGTAGGAATTCACTATCTTGCACTGAGTCTTTTGATAAGGAGACTCTTAGAACCAGCCTGAGTCTTTTGATAAGAAGACTCTTAGAACCACAACAACTGAATTTTTTGAAGAGAGATTCTAAAAACTCTTTTACACAATTTGAAAATGAAATAAGAACAAGAAGAAGAAGTAGAAGAAAAACAATTGAAGCAAGAAAGAATCTTCTTCCTAGCAAGAAGATTAGAAGCACAAGTATAGTGAATGAAATCTCTCTTCTATAGTGAGAAGGAGATTGTAGGCCTTTTTCTCTTTCAGTGAGAGCTTTCAGAAATGGCAGCAGTATGGCTTTAGAGGGAGAAGAAGAAGACTTTTTCTTTTCTGTAGCACTCTTTCACTTTTCTCAGCTTTCTCACTTTTCACTTGAGAGCTTTTCCTCTTTTTCAAATGGATGGAGTGGATCACTTGTCATTTTTCTTTGCCGACCTCCTTCTGTATTTATAGTTCTGTTTATTCAAAAACATTGCTATAGGAGAATAATCAATTAGCAGTCAGAGAAATAGTAAGAAAGAAAAGTTTCCATAATCATTATTTTTGTAGAAGGAAAGAGATCATTCTATTTTCAAATAATGTCCATAATAATCTTAATCAAATTAGCCAAGAATCATTTAGAAGGAAAGATTGATTCAGAACGGCTAGAAAAGAATAATATAATTCCATAAAATTCAGATCTACAGAAAGATGGAAAGAGATCTGGCGTGTTTTTGAATCTGTCACAGAAATCGACGTGCGTCGATTACTATTTGACGTAAGCGTCGATTTCAGCCTGACTAGACGTCGAGAAGAAAATATGGAAGGAGCGTCGACAGCGGTGCGTCGACTAGAAATCAAAGTTACGTCGATTAAGGTTACATCGAAATCTGTTCAGAGTTACTTTGACTCATTTTGAGAGATACGTCGACTACACTTCGACGTTGCGTCGATTACTATTCGACGCATATTTACTTAAACTAATTATCTCACTCTGAGAACTCATTTTCTACTCATTTCTAGGGGTTAAGATAAATCATTTCCCCAACAGTAAAGTAGAGCATGAAGTAGACCAGTAATAAAAATGCGGTGCAGTAAGTAAAACTAATCTACCATAACAAATTCGTACCTTAACTTATATGAACGCCCATACGACATATAAGTTAAGATGTCTAGGTAACCCATCATATAAAAGAGCCCATAATAATTTATATGATGGGGGTATGTTAATGTGTATGTTATGCTATGCTATGCTTATGATGATTTAATGTGTTTATGCAATGCGACTCACCCACACGACTCTATGCGCACAGACCTTTATAGTTCCCAATTGGTTAGAAAGGAAGCCAACCTTTCGGGTACCGACCGTGGTGGCTCATGGTGGCAGTGGATTGGGCACTCCACATCCTAGGCGGGTATGCTCACTACCAAGTCTAGACCTCACGTACGCCTCAACGCTAAGGAAACAACAGCGGAGCCACTGCGTACTCTTGCTGGAATCCACCAGACTTTAAGGTCGGGGTGGGTTATTAGGGATTGTCCTCCAGACCGCGGTACTCAATCTTACCGGCCCTCTAAACCTCACCCTCACCTGAGTCAACGTACTATCGTCGGTGACACGACTAGCCTAGTACCGAAGACTCGCCACTAATTGCATAAGTAACAGGTGTTATCAAGTCCACCCGAGCCTCCGGCTCAGGGACTAACACACAAGTTGTTCAAACTCATCTCCTTCCGGAAGGAGATCCATACTAGTTCGCTGACCTAATTAGGCTACTCTTGCCTACAATTAAGTTAGTATTATATTTAGGGTGAATCTTGGACTTCCCGCGGTATACCCCGTAAAGGGGCCCCCAATAGTACTAAGGATTCAATGGGCTCAACCCCACCATCCTCTTTCTCAAGACAATTACTTTAGTTGGTGATTAACATTTAGTTCACCCCTCAATATTCCATATAATTAAAGTGACTTAGCTCAACACCCGTCCCACCCAATTGGGTTGGACGTACCTCCACACCTCATACACAAACCCTAGTGTACAACCCCCATATCCATCGAGTGAGGCCCAGCATGGAGGGCCGCCGAGACGTGTCTGTACAACCCTATATCCGCCGAGTAGGTTGCCAGGACCCAAGAGTGCATCAGGGCCACGTTTGTAGTGTGATCCAAGACATAGAGAAAGGAGGGAGAGCGGTAGAGGCAGAAACCTCCTGCTCACCCAGCTGGAGTAAGAGGCAAGTGAGGGGGCGAGAGGAGGAGGGGTAGGTGCCCCCCCTCTCGCCCGCGCCCAGCTAGGGGCGAGAGGAGGAGGGGCAGGGTGCCCCCCCCTCTCGCCCTCGCCTAGTTAGGGGCGAGAGGAGGAGGGGCGTGTGCCCCCCCCCCCCTCTCGCCCGCTCAGCTAGGGGCGAGAGGAGGAGGGGCGGGTGCCCCCCCTCTCGCCCGCGCCCAGCTAGGGGCGAGAGGAGGAGGGGCGGGTGCCCCCCCTCTCGCCCTCGCCCAGCTAGGGGCGAGAGGAGGAGGGGCGGGTGCCCCACCTCTCGCCCGCGCCCAGCTAGGGGCGAGAGGAGGAGGGGTGGGTGCCCCCCCCTCTCGCCCTCGCCCAGCTAGGGGAGAGAGGAGGAGGGGCGGGTGCCCCCCCTCTCGCCCGCGCCCAGCTAGGGGCGAGAGGAGGAGGGGCGGGTGCCCCCCTCTCGCCCGCGCCCAACTAGGGGCGAGAGGAGGAGGGGCGGGTGCCCCCCTCTCGCCCGCGCCTAGCTAGTTGCGAGAGGAGGAGGGTGGGTGCCCCCCTCTCGCCCGCGCCCAGCTAGGGGCGAGAGGAGGGCGGGTGCCCCCCACTCTCGCCCTCGCCAGGCCAGGGGCGAGTGGAGGAGGGGGGCCGACCCCCTCTCTCGCCCCCGACCCTGGTAAGGGGGAAGACCCTTGGTCTCGCCCCACCCCAGCGAGGAGGCTCGCCGAGCTCCGCGAGGTAACCCCTCTCGCTCAGTTCCAGAGGAGGGGGGGGGGGGGGGGGGGGGGGGGGGGGGGGGGGGTTGGTCTGCGTTTAGTATCCCAGAACAGCGAGATTTGGCTATTTGCAGTCCAGTTTTGGCTATTCGCAGTCCAGATCCGAGGGTATTTTGGTAATCTGGCAGATCAGTTTTTGGCTATTTGCAGCCCAACTTGGAAAACCTATAAATAGACCCTAAGGGGCACCAAAGGAGGGGACTTCTAGATTTCCAAATTTCGGATCTTCTTCTTCCCTTAGAGCTCTCCTTTGGTGCTTCTCGTTCATCATTGGCTAGGGAGGGGAAGATCTCTCAGGTCTTCCGGGTGTGAGGTGGGACCTCCTCGCTGTAGCCTAGGGTCCGTTTCCAAGTCCAAGTGCTCTTGCCTAGAGAGTTGGCTCGAGAGAAGTAGGTGTGAGACCACCCCTTTTTTGGGACCCCGAACTCCACGGAAACCGAGTTGTCGGTTTCAACATTTTTGGTGCGGTGAGCGTGGAGAGTGGTCAGCACAGAAGTTCTTGAACCAAATCTCATGGCAGGAGACCTCGGAAGAGCAGACGATGAGGGGTCTCACATCCCAAGTGAGGTGGTAGGAAGGGGAGAGTTCATGACGGCCATCAAGGGAATCATGGAGCTACTCCAAGGCATCACCAGGGGAGGTGACTGCTCGGCTCCCTCCCCCCAGACACCGCCTTCTGGGTCGCAAGGAGTGCTCGGCCAGGGGGAGTCATGAGAGGTTGCCTCAGGGGGTCGGCCAGGAAAGGAACCAGTGACTGAGAGTGGCGAGCGGGACCTCGCCGGGCGAGTGCTTTTTCCTAGCCCGGTGAGTGGGGTCTCGCTCGGAGCCGGAGTCGCGCAAGTGGAGCTCGCGAAGCCAGCGAGTGGGGGGTCACCCTTTAGCGAGCTGATCATCTCGGCTCCCATCCCAGAAGGCTTCAAGGAGCCCAACATGACTTTCTATACCGGGAAGGATGATCCCGTCCAGCACCTGTAGTGGTTCGAGGATACCGTCTCCATCAGGCCCATGACGGACGCGTTCAAGTGTCATCTCTTCGCCACCACCCTGAAGGACAAAGCTAGGGACTGGTTCCACCAGCTCCCGGTTGGCTCCATTTACAGCTTCGAGGACTTGGGCCGAAGCTTCCAGCTACGCTTCTCCACATCCAAGAAGAGGAAGAAGAATGCTGAGTCCATTTTCCTGATCAAGCAGAGGCACGAGGAGACGTTGGCCCAGTACATGGACAGATTCCAGGAGGAGATCCTGAACATCAAGGAGGTGGCAGGGTATGCCCTCCAGATGGCTTTCACCGTAGGGCTACGAGAGAGCCTTTTCAAAATGCGCCTAACTAGGAAGCCTCCCTTGTCCTTTGAGGACCTGATGGAAAAAGCTACAAAGGAGGTAGCCACCGAGGCGGCAAACCCGGGGCTGGCAAAGAAGTTGGCAAAGTTGGTAGATGTTGAATCCGAAATGGCACCTCCACGATCTACTCGAGGAAATAGGGGGAAAAGGAGGCCGCGAGAAACTGGTTACTTGAGTCGCGAGTGAAGAGGGGAGAAGAGAAGAAGAGAGGGCCGCTAGCTTGCGGCGAGGCCAGACTTCGCCCGCCGCGGCAAATGCCACTCCTGCGACGGGCTTTCCCTTTATTTAATAATCTGTATTACAGCTCATTGTGTTTAGTACATGGAAAATAGAATGAATACAAGAGAGTTGCGGGTAAGAAAAGAGTAAGCCGCGCGGGCTGTTTGCCGAGGTCGCCCGGACAGGTCGCTGAGGTCGCCCGGACAGGTTGCCCGGACAGGTCGCCCGGACAGGTCGCCCGGATAGGTTGCCCGGACAGGTCGCCCGGACAGGTCTCCCGGATAGGTCGCCCGGACAGGTCGCCCGGACAGGTCGCCCGGACAGGTCGCCCGGACAGGTCGCCCGGACAGGTCGCCCGGACAGGTCGCAGCATGGTGCGGTCTGACTGTTTCTAGCCGCCGGTTTCGCCCCCAACTTGCCTGTCACTTCTTCATGGTCGAGGGTCCTATTTATAGGCTCTGGGTCGATGTCGTCACCTTCGGTGAGCCGGTGACTGGAGTTCTACCCGCGCGGACTGAAGGAGGAGGCCGCCTACCCGCGCGGACTGAAGGAGGAGGCCGCCTACCCGCGCGGACTGAAGGAGGAGGCCGCCTACCCTCGCGGACTGAAGGAGGAGGCCGCCTACCCGCGCGAACTGAAGGAGGAGGCCGCCTACCCGCGCGGACTGAAGGAGGAGGCCGCCTACCCGCGGGGACTGAAGGAGGAGGCCGCCTACCCGCGCGGACTGAAGGAGGCGGCCGCCTACCCGCGCGGACTGAAGGAGGAGGCCGCCTACCCGCGGGGACTGAAGGAGGAGGCCGCCTACCCGTGCGGACTGAAGGAGGAGGCCGCCTACCCGCGCGGACTGAAGGAGGAGGCCGCCTACCCGCACGGACTGAAGGAGGAGGCCGCCTACCCGCGCGGACTGAAGGAGGAGGCCGCCTACCCGCGCGGACTGAAGGAGGAGGCCGCCTACCCGCGGGGACTGAAGGAGGAGGCCGCCTACCCGCGCGGTCTGAAGGGAGAGACCGCCCCACCTGGGCGACTTGAAGGGAGAAGCCGCCCCACCTGGGCGGTTTGAATGGAGAGGCCGCCCCACTTGGGCGGTTTGAATGGAGAGGCCGCCCCACTTGGGCGGTTTGAAGGATGAGGCTGCCCCTTCTTACCACTTCAGGTGTAAAAAGTGCCTTGGCGTGAGGTCTAATCCTTCCCGGACGCATAATCTGCAAAAATGTAGCAAAAGAGGCCTCCCAGGGTAGGATCGCTGATTTCTGGGTCAACAGTAGAGGCCGAGCCAAGAGAGCAAGGTGGCCCCAGGTAGCAGGAAGGAAGGAGGAGGGAAGAGCAGAGAGGTCAAGGGTACCGGGACCCCAGGGGGGTCAGGAGCAAGGGAGGGGTCTCGCCCAAGGAGGAGGAAACTTCTACGGAGGCCAAGGGAGGCCCAACCCTCTTCTTTGGAGACAGGCCCCTAGGCAGCTCCTACCCCCACCAGCTCAAGCTATGGCGATTCAAAGAGGAGGAGGAGTTGAAGCAAGAGACATCCCAGCCCGTAGGAGAAGGGGGGGAAGGGCGGTGCCATACTGCGACTACCACCAAGCAGAGGGGCATGCAACAACTACCTGCCCAGAGTTCTTGGAGGTGAGAGAGGCGAGAGGTCAGACACAACAGCAGCCGCCAGTGCGGATTGAAGAAGTTCCACCTGGAGCAGTAGTGGATGATGACATCTGCGAGGACCGAACTGATGTAGGAGCCAAAGGAAGGGTCGCGGTAATCCACGGGGGGGGGGGGGGGGGGGGGGGGGGTAGGGGTCGAGGCCACTCGTAAGGCAAGCCTCCACTCCGTATTTCGACGCAGCGTCGCTTCGACGTCGCAGGACCCACCTCCCGAGGAGAAAATCACTTTCTCAAGCAAGGACATGCCAGATCACGAGGATCCATTCTGTGATGCGCTAGTCATTCAGACAGCCATCGAAGGTTACACTGTCTCTCAGATCCTCATTGACAACGGGAGCTCTGTCAACGGCATTTTCAAGAAGGCATTTGATGAGTTGAAGGTAGAGGCAAGGAGGGTGCTGGCCTCAGATGGGCCCTTGTTTTGATTCTCCGGAGAAAGGAAAGAGGTAGAGGGTGGAGTTGGACTCCAAGTGACGATGGGGGGAGGTTCAAGGAACTGTCGGTTCGTCATAGTTGACGCTCCTAGCAGTTATAATGCCATCTTTGGAAGACCCCTCATCAGCGCCTTCCGATGCGTACCATCATCCTTCCACCAGTGCCTCAAGTTCAACACTGGAGGAATCCAAGTCAGGATCCGCGGAGACCCCAGGATGGCGAGGCACTGCTACGTCACGCCGTCAACAACATCTCTTGGCAAGCGGGGGCGGAGGAGATGGAGAAGATCATGGAGAGCATGAGCCAGATGGGAGTGGCAGGAGAAGCAGAGGAATGATCATCTCGCGCAAGCAGCCTGAGAGGCGAGTGCCATGGGGGGTATGTTGTGTTTATTTTTTGTTTTTTGTTGTTTTCCTTGGTAGCAAGTTCTACCCCTCGCTGGTTGGGCCAGGAGTTTTTGACAAGGGAAATCCCCCCATTAGATGGATGAAGTTATTTTGCTTATATGATTAGTAAGTTGCCATCGAGATGTCCTCCTCACTCCAGGCTCTCACTAGCTGGGTGGGTCGAATGATCCTCAGAAGGGTAAGTTCAACGCCGAGATGTCCTCCTCACTCCAGGCTCTCACTAGCTGGGTGGGTCGAATGATCCTCGGATGGGTAAGTTCAACGCCGAGATGTCCTCCTCACTCCAGGCTCTCACTAGCTGGGTGGGTCGAATGATCCTCAGAAGGAAGAGCTTGCCATCGAGATGTCCTCCTCACTCCAGGCTCTCACTAGCTGGGTGGGTCGAATGATCCTCGGATGGGTAAGTTCAACGCCGAGATGTCCTCCTCACTCCAGGCTCTCACTAGCTGGGTGGGTCGAATGATCCTCGGAAGGAAGAGCTTGCCATCGAGATGTCCTCCTCACTCCAGGCTCTCACTAGCTGGGTGGGTCGAATGATCCTCGGATGGGTAAGTTCAACGCCGAGATGTCTTCCTCACTCCAGGCTCTCACTAGCTGGGTGGGTCGAATGATCCTCAGAAGGAAGAGCTTGCCATCAAGATGTCCTCCTCACTCCAGGCTCTCACTAGCTGGGTGGGTCGAATGATCCTCGGATGGGTAAGTTCAACGCCGAGATGTCCTCTTCACTCAAGGCTCTCACTAGCTGGGTGGGTCGAATGATCCTCGGACGGAAGAGCTTGCCATCGAGATGTCCTCCTCACTCCAGGCTCTCACTAGCTGGGTGGGTCGAATGATCCTCGGATGGGTAAGTTCAACGCCGAGATGTCCTCCTCACTCTAGGCTCTCACTAGCTGGGTGGGTCGAATGATCCTCGGAAGGAAGAGCTTGCCATCGAGATGTCCTCCTCACTCCAGGCTCTCACCAGCTGGGTGGGTCGAATGATCCTCGGATGGGTAAGTTCAACGCCGAGATGTCCTCCTCACTCCAGGCTCTCACTAGCTGGGTGGGTCGAATGGTCCTCGGAAGGAAGAGCTTGCCATCGAGATGTCCTCCTCACTCCAGGCTCTCACTAGCTGGGTGGGTTGAATGATCCTCGGATGGGTAAGTTCAACGCCGAGATGTCCTCCTCACTCCAGGCTCTCACTAGCTGGGTGGGTCGAATGATCCTCGGAAGGAAGAGCTTGCCATCGAGATGTCCTCCTTACTCCAGGCTCTCACTAGCTGGGTGGGTCGAATGATCCTCGGAAGGAAGAGCTTGCCATCGAGATGTCCTCCTCACTCCAGGCTCTCACTAGCTGGGTGGATCGAATGATCCTCGGATGGGTAAGTTCAACGCCGAGATGTCCTCCTCACTCCAGGCTCTCACTAGCTGGGTGGGTCGAATGATCCTCGGAAGGAAGAGCTTGCCATCGAGATGTCCTCCTCACTCCAGGCTCTCACTAGCTGGGTGGGTCGAATGATCCTCGGGTGGGTAAGTTCAACGCCGAGATGTCCTCCTCACTCCAGGCTCTCACTAGCTGGGTGGGTCGAATGATCCTCGGAAGGAAGAGCTTGCCATCGAGATGTCCTCCTCACTCCAAGCTCTCACTAGCTGGGTGGGTCGAATGATCCTCGAATGGGTAAGTTCAACGCCGAGATGTCCTCCTCACTCCAGGCTCTCACTAGCTGGGTGGGTCGAATGATCCTCGGAAGGAAGAGCTTGCCATCAAGATGTCCTCCTCACTCCAGGCTCTCACTAGCTGGGTGGGTCGAATGATCCTCGGATGGGTAAGTTCAACGCCGAGATGTCCTCCTCACTCCAGGCTCTCACTAGCTGTATGGGTCGAATGATCCTCGGAAGGAAGAGCTTGCCATCGAGATGTCCTCCTCACTCCAGGCTCTCACTAGCTGGGTGGGTCGAATGATCCTCGGAAGGAAGAGCTTGCCATCGAGATGTCCTCCTCAATCCAGGCTCTCACTAGCTGGGTGGGCCGAATGATCCTCGGATGGGTAAGTTCAACGCCGAGATGTCCCCCTCACTCCAGGCTCTCACTAGCTGGGTCGGTCGAATGATCCTCGGATGGGTAAGTTCAACGCTGAGATGTCCTCCTCACTCCAGGCTCTCACCAGCTGGATGGGTCAAACGTGCCTCGGGGGGGAGGTTCTGCCCCCCTCGATGGATATTTGGGCTTGGACTTTTCTTTCCGAGGTTGTGCCAACCTCGCAAAGAGCGGGGATTGTGTACAACCCCCATATCCATCGAGTGAGGCCCAGCGTGGAGGGCCGCCGAGACGTGTCTGTACAACCCTATATCCGCCGAGTAGGTTGCCAGGACCCAAGAGTGCATCAGGGCCACGTTTGTAGTATGATCCAAGACAGAGAGAAAGGAGGGAGAGCGGTAGAGGCAGAAACCTCCTGCTCACCCAGCTGGAGTAAGAGGCAAGTGAGGGGGCGAGAGGAGGAGGGGCGGGTGCGCCCCCTCTCGCCCGCGCCCAGCTAGGGGCGAGAGGAGGAGGGGCGGGTTCCCCCCCTCTCGCCCTCGCCCAGCTAGGGGCGAGAGGAGGAGGGGCAGGTGCCCCCCCCCCCCCCCCCCCTCTCGCCCGCGCCCAGCTAGGGGCGAGAGGAGGAGGGGCGGGTGCCCCCCTCTCGCCCGCGCCCAGCTAGGGGCGAGAGGAGGAGGGGCGGGTGCCCCCCCTCTCGCCCGCGCCCAGCAAGGGGAGAGAGGAGGAGGGGCGGGTGCCCCCCTCTCGCCCTCGCCCAGCTACGGGCGAGAGGAGGAGGGGCGGGTGCCCCCCCTCTCGCCCGCGCCCAGCTAGGGGCGAGAGGAGGAGGGGCGGGTGCCCCCTCTCGCCCGCGCCCAGCTAGGGGCGAGAGGAGGAGGGGCAGGTGCCCCCCCTCTCGCCCGCGCCCAGCTAGGGGAGAGAGGAGGAGGGCGGGTGCCCCCCCTCTCGCCCACGCCCAGCTAGGGGCGAGAGGAGGAGGGCGGGTGCCCCCCTCTCGCCCTCGCCAGGCCAGGGGCGAGTGGAGGAGGGGGGCCGACCCCCTCTCTCGCCCCCGACCTGGTAAGGGGGAAGACCCTTGGTCTCGCCTCACCCCAGCGAGGAGGCTCGCCGAGCTCCGCGAGGTAACCCCTGTCGCCCAGTTCCAGAGGAGGGGGGGTTGGTCTGCGTTTAGTATCCCAGAACAGCGGGATTTGGCTATTTGCAGTCTAGTTTTGGCTATTCGCAGTCCAGATCCGAGGGTATTTTGGTAATCTAGCAGATCAGTTTTTGGCTATTTGCAGCCCAACTTGGAAAACCTATAAATAGACCCTAAGGGGCACCAAAGGAGGGGACTTCTAGATTTCCAAATTTCGGATCTTCTTCTTCCCTTAGAGCTCTCCTTTGGTGCTTCTGGTTCAGCATTGGCTAGGGAGGGGAAGATCTCTCAGGTCTTCCGGGTGTGAGGTGGGACCTCCTCGCTATAGCCTAAGGTCTGTTTCCAAGTCCAAGTGCTCTTGCCTAGAGAGTTGGCTCGAGAGAAGTAGGTGTGAGACCACCCCTTTTTTGGGACCCCGAACTCCACGGAAACCGAGTTGTCGGTTTCAACACCTAGCACAATCTCAATGTTATCCTAGGTTTGACCATCCTTGAATCATTGTGAACTGTAACTCAAATACTGAATGGATATAACTTCTAAACACTACTTATGGGTCTGAATTGTCTTAAAATCAAAAATCTGGTTTTTACTAAACGCAGACCATTAAGTTGAACTAACCTCAAACCCCATAAGGGGATCCTTCTAAAAACTAATCACCAGGGTATGGTATAATTATACTAGATTCCCACTGACCTTAATAAGGTGTGTTCTAATTTCCATAGTTTTCCATATTAATTTTGTATTTATTATTAATTAAAGTATTTATGGCCTTAAGTCAAATTACACAAGATCTATCCTCAAAATGCTTCTACATGCTACCTGAAAATTATCAGTAAGGTAATATTCCATAACAAGGTGGTTCACTGAGTTTTATGACCCTAGGATGTCATGTGGCCTACTATATCATCATAGTTGTATAATTACCAAAATGCCATTATAATTAGGAAAAATAATATTTCATATCTGAAAATTCTATAAAAATTACCATGAGTTCAAAGGGGGGTCTAGAGTCCTCTGCCAAATATTTATATCATTACCATATGATTTGACTAATTAAAATGATTTAACATCCAAGTGTAGTAAATACCAATTTCTACATGATGCATGCAGGAAATACAAATCCACATGCTTCCAAATATTTATCATGTGCATATATCAACATAAAAAGGCAGATAACCAAGTTTCATAATTTTGCCCAGTGATTTGACATTTTTCATAATTAAATTCCTCTAAGCTAGTAAGCACTTAAAAATTCCTCCACAAAGAATAATACTTCAACAAATCATAATAAAATTACCATAGCCTATAATCATCCCAATTCAGCCACAGTTAAAATCTCAGAACCAGACAAGGTCATCTGACCATGCATTTCATTTATTTAAGGAAATAATGGCAATTTCATTTAATAAGAGAAATATACATAAATGACTCTAAATATTCCCATTAAATTATCTAAGCCATTTCTTGCTCCTAAAAACATGTCTACCAAGTTCTGAGCCAAGGCAAGGACATTTGGTCATATGTCCTTCACAAACCCTAAATTGCATCCCAAAGGGTTTACCCTTAGGGTTTAGGACACATTGCCCTAATGGTTCCAAATGCTCCATTAGGGGGTGTCACATGTATCTATATATCACTACCTACAAAGTAATCATGATTGGAGGAGGCCAACTCACTCAACTCCTCAAAGTAGCCTAAACCCTAATTTGACCCTTGAGGACCCTCATTAGTGTTTCCTATTTTCCATATCAAATCAACTCCAAATAGAGTGAAAATTTAGGCAGGCACTACTCATGAACTAAAGAGCATGCCACCAAAATTTGGTGTCATTTGGACTCCTTATGCTCCAAAAATCAACAATATTTAATTATCTTAATTACCACAAAAACTATAGGCAAAATTGCCCATCAAATACTGATCTTTTGGCAGAGGGTACCCCTAGGGTACACCTAACCATTGTTAAAATCTCAGCTTCCAAGCTTGAGAGATCTAGGCTAAATAAATGTTTTAGTGGGATGTCCTAGTGTAGGACCAGTCCTAGAAAAACAGCCCCCCAGGGAGCTGTGGGTCACCAAATGACCTGAACTTAAGCCCAAACGAAAGCTAAGGTCAAGGCCTACAACTTTCATGTTGGGCACTTTTTCTGATTCAGTCATTAAGTACCTCTAATTAATATTAGAAGGAGGCTGAACAATAGAGGGGTAATGAATCCAAAATATTAAGTTAATTTAAATAAATAAGGCGCGCACGAATCTTGATGCAGATCCCGCGGCCAGGGAGTCGTCTTCCTCCTCCAGCCAACGGCTGAGATCGAGCCGTGCTGAGCGGTCGCGACCGTGATTGTCGGCGATCCAGCCACCACCACCCCCGACCAACATCACGGACACCTTCGTGGTGGTCGGGGCTACCATTTACCGGCGACTGGCGGCCGGAGGCGGCCGTTCCCGGCGATCCCAGGCTTCCCATTTCGAGCAGAAAAGCTCGGTTTTAAGGAATGGATTCGGGCTCAGTTGAGCCCGATCCTTCTTCGTTTTGTTATAGAAAGCTAGCGTGGGGGGAGAGGAGGAGAAACGAACCGTGATAGGGGTGTGGCGGAGGCTCCGGCGGCGGTTCACCATGGTTTAGCTTTGCTCCGACAACCCTGCTCCCGAATTCGATTCTCCGGCTATGGTGAAAGTGGAGGTCAGATCTTAAGTTACTCTAGAGGGGGGGGGGGTGAATAGAGTATTAAAACTTCTTATTTAGTTTTATAGTGGAATTTAAAATACTGTTAAGTATATGTGTAATCAGTGAGAGTTAAAGATAAAGACAGAAACAGTAAAAAGAAAATCACACATCACAAGCACAGAAGAATAAGCAAGCACAGAAGACACAAGGAGCTATAGTAGTTCCCCAATAAATCTGGGTACGTCTACTCTTCTACCACCCTTGGTAGGAATCCACTAGGAGGGTTGATCAGGTGCCCTAGCACCAAGGGGTTTTTGATAAGGTGTCCACACACCAATAAGCTTTTGATAAGGTGCTTAAAAACCACACAAGGATTTTTTGATAAGGTGTCTTGCCACCACTGTGTAAACTTTTGAAGGGAGAATTAACCCTGTACAAGATGAGATAAAGAGGTTTAGAGTGTTCTTCTCTGTCAATGATCTGAGAGAAGACAAGATGGTGCTGAAGCTGAAAGCTCGCCCTGTCTGATGAGAGTTGATGACAGTTAGTGGACAGAGCTTTCTCTAACACAAGTCTTTTGTAGCAGATTATCTGGAAGAAATGAATCTTTAGATTGTTGTTGCTCTTTGAAAGACTTTAACTTGCAGCAGTTCTGAGAGGTTGAGTGTTGTTCTCAGAATGATGAGGGTGCTGCCTTGGGTAAGATGAAGGCTGGGAAAAAAATGAATAATGTTCTGTCCTTCTTCTTCTTTCTCTAATACTTCTCTTTGTTCTTCTTGTTCTGTAATAATAGAGAGACTGAGAGAAATTTTTTTGAATGTATCTCTGTGCTCTGTCTGAAGAAAAAAAATCGACTCTTGTATATGCTTCTTTGATGACTTGTAATCTTTCAAATTCAAATCATCTGCTTTTAAGGAATATATTATTCTGACTTAAATCCTTCTTGGAACTATGCAGTCACCCAAAGCAGTTTTGGCAAGTCCTTTCAATTCCTTTTGTCGTGAAAGATGCCTTGGCATTAAATGTCAACGGCTATTCTTTTTCTTGTAATAGAAAGAATATAGGGATATAATAAATAAGAAAGATATCCTTACATAGCTGACTGAATACGTCCAAAAAGAAATAAATATATCTGTTATTCTGTCGATTTGTGTTCAGAGAACTGATGTCCAACTGAAAATATTAATCTGAGCTTCAGAAAGGAATTTGTCGAGCGCTGGCTGAAATTCGTCGAGCACTGCCTGAAATTTGTCGAACACTGACAGACAAATCGTCGAACGCCGCTAGCCATTTGTCGAGCTTGAATTTTCCTAAGTTCTGACTAATCTAATCAGCCTAAAAACTTGACCCTAAGACTATACAATGGGGTCAATACAGATCTTAATCAACATATAGTGATCCTAGCCCAAATCAGTAATAGGGTTGTTCCAACAATCTCCCCCTATTTGGGTTAGGATACTATTTAACAATCTTTTAAATAATATACAACTGAAAAAGAAAACAACAGAGCATAAATGAATCTGACAGAATGAAAAATCATTTCAACAGATGAAATAAGAAGTGCTCTGAGTTCTCACAGTATTACAACAAAGTCGAATCTATCAAACAAACAAAGATGATAGTTTAGAACCTTTTATTTCTTTGCAGATGAAGGCTTGAAAATTATTTGCCTGTTTGGATCTTGAGATTTCTTCTTGCTGATGTATAGATCTTGAGCTCCCAAAATAGTTTGAGATTTAACATGAGGGACAAAAGCTTCTGGGTGTATATCAATATATTCTTCAGCATTGAATAACTCTTTGGAGTTGTACTTGTCAAGTTCTTTCCTTCTATAATCAGACATGGTAGAAATGTTTGTAAAATCTTTACCTTCTGATTTTGCTTTGTTAATCTTGGCATAAGCAATTGATTCTTTGAGTCTTGCCATTTGAAATAATCTTTCTTCTTCTGGATCTGGAGTATAATAAATATATTCTGAATTATCTTTATCTTGAGTAACCTTTTGAGGTGATTTGTCTCTGTGAAGAGATCCATCAGAAATGTGATACTTGTATGCTGAAGAAACTTGAGAGGGAGTAGTGACTGTTCTTTCTTTAGGATCAATTGCAGTCTTCTTAGAAGGAGGAGCACTGGCTGATCCAGAGGCTTGAGAACCACTAGAACTACCAGGTCTCCTTGATTGTTGAGAGCTGGGCTTCTGGGAGAAGGATGATGGTGCTGATGAGCCTGCTGCTGGAGGAGGAGGAGGATGGTTATATTTGACAGGTTTGTCAGAATAGTAATATTATGAAGAACATAATATGAAATAACATTCTCAGGATTTGGAGGCTTCGGAACAGCCTTTGACTTAGCTATTCTTTTCTTTCTTTTCCTTGATAATGTGTCATCAGAATCACTGTTATCATCATCATCATCATCATCTTCAGAGTCAGAAGAAGAAATTTGCTTATTATATAAATCATCAATTGTTTTGATTACTTCAAGAGATTTTAATCTTTCTTCTTCAGCTTTGTCAAACTCTGCATCTGTCATCAAAACTTGGCATTGGTTCTTCATTCCATTAAAGAGTTGGAGGTGAGGAAATAATTCTTGAAGTTGTTTCATCTGATGGAGTATCATCTGATGGAGTAGGGGGATCTTCTATATCATCTAGAAATTCTGCAAGATCATCCTCATATTCTGCAGAAGTGTCCTTCATCTGAATATCTTGATCAGAGATTGAAGGAATAGAAGAGATGAAACTTTTTATGATGTCAGAATGAGTCTTCTGAGGAAGGCATATCAGAGCCTTTGATAAATCCTCTCTGTGTACTTTTGGTGACACCCTTGATGTATATTTAGTATCAAATTTTGATAATAAGCTATGCAGATCACAAGAGGGATGAATGCAGATACAGATATTATTTATTTCTTCTATAACTTGTATATCTGATACTATACAAGAATCAACCATATCTGTATCATAAACTACAATTGAATCTTCTTTACTTTGTACTATCTCAGAATTATCTAATTCAAAAACTGTTACTTATGCTACTTCTGGAGCAACTTTTGCTTCTGGAGCTTCTTCACAGGACATCTCCCCCTGCCTAGCTTCAAGGACACCTGAATCTAGGCCCCTAGAAGAAGGGACAACAATAGAGGAAGGAAGGGAAGAAAGCTTAGCAGATAAGGTAGAAATAGCTTGGAGGACTGGAGCAAATTTTGCATCCAGGAGATGGTTTATTTTAGGAAGAATGTGATCAAAAATTTGATCAGCAATAGAGGTGAGGTTGAGAGATAGATAATCTGATGGAAGTGATGTAGATGGTTGTGAAGTGGATGGGATGAAAGTTGGTAGAAGGATATTTCTGTCAGTTTCAGAATGTGTGGAAATGCTATCTGGATGGTTTGAACGTGAGGGATGAATTGGTGACTGATGTTCATCATGTATTGGAGATGGAGGTGGAATAGGTGATTGAGGTAGAGTTGAGGAATTGAGATTAGTGTTGATAGGAGATGGAGGAGGGGAAGGTAGTGGTTCTGGAGATAGAGAGGAAATATCATTAATAGGTGGTATATCAGTTGAAGGAGGTGGTGGAGAGTTTGGAGGTAGAGATTGTTCAGGGGACTGTTGAGCAGGTGGAGATGGGATATGAGAAGGAGAAGGAACTGAGGGAGGAACTTCTGGAAGGGTAGTGGGAGTGACTTGGTCAGTCCATGTATCCTCAGATGTTTTCCTTTTCCTAGAAGCATTAGCTCTTACATTCTTCTTGGGGATTACCCTGTCCCACTTAGAAAAGAGTGATGAGGTCAGCCTCTTGCTGGCATTTATAGTCACCTTGGGTGACACCAGAAGGTCTGGATGCCTTTCCTGCAGGAAAATACCGATAACTCTTCCAAAACTGACACTATCTTTAGAATTTTTCTTTTTAATCAATTCAAAGAGAATTGATCCCCAGTTAATTTTCTTCTTCTCCATCAAGGCCACCATCAACATAAATTGGTGCCTGTTGATATAGTCATGCCCAGAAGTCTTGCCCAGCAAGACTTTTCCAACAATGTCAGCTAAGAACTTGTAGTCCTGAGATAAGTTCTTTTTCAGTAAGTGATTAGGGTTTCCAGTTAAGTGACCCATTTTGACTAAAGCTTCATCAAATTGTTCTGAGCTTATGTCTAAGTCATCATCACCATTCTCAAAACCAAAAATTTCAGTAAGAATGGTGGGAGAGAGAGAGACTTGATGACCTGAGATGGTGCCAGACATCTTCTCATCCTCTGTCTGAACAGTATGAACCCATTCTTTAATCTCTGCAACTGGTATTTTCTGCCTGGTGCTCAAAAACTTCTTTAGATGTTGGTCTTCCAGTAGTTGAAGAACATCCTTGAAGATTTGGTCAGATTGTGCAAAAGAATCCATGTCGATATCAAAACCTGCGTCAAACTTCATTGAGTGCAGAGAGGCCTGAGAAATCGCCATTGTTCCTGCAAAGAAAATGAAGATCAAGTGCAGAGGGGAACTGGAGGGAAAGACGATTTCTATAGGCGCAAACTTAGAAAGAGATAAAATAAAGCTTATATAGAAAGATCGAAGAATGAGGGCGCATTCGTAGACCGCTGTTCGACAAAACCAAATAAAATTAGAAGTCGAAAAGGCTTTATTTCTTCGTCAGACTGCGTACGAAAACATCTTTTTCGTCGACCACCGTTCGACAAATGAAACTGTCTTTATCGATTCTGAGGTTAACAGGTTTTGTCGACTGCCGTTCGACAAATGGTTCAAATTCGTCGTTCTTCGTTCGACGAATTTATGGGATAGATAGAAAATTTAATTTTTAATAGATTGAGTCTCCATCTATCATTCCTAGTTGATTTATAATGAAGACGTGCTTCTTTTCATCCAAGGGCTTGGTGAAAATATCAGCTCTTTGCAAATCAGTAGAAATGAATTGTAGGCAAATTTTGTTTTTATCCACATTATCCCTAAGGAAGTGGTGCCTAATTTCTATGTGTTTAGTCCTACTATGGAGAACTGGATTTTGTGCTATAGATATTGCACTAGTGTTGTAACAAAATATAATTGAATTATTTAAGTTGACACCATAGTCTAGGAGCTGATTTTGTATCCACAATATTTGTGAGCAGCAACTGCCAGCAGCTATGTATTCAGCTTCAGCTGTTGATGTAGACACAAATGTTTTTTTCTTACAAACCAAGACACAAGCCTATCACCAAGAAACTTACAAGTTCCTGACGTGCTCTTCCTGTCTACTCTGCATCCAGCATAATCTGAATCTGAGAATCCAGTTAATTCAAATTCAGATGCTGTTGGATACCAAAGTCTTAGATTAAGGCAACCCTTTATATATCTTAAAATTCTTTTTAGTAAAATAAGATGAGATTCTTTAGGGTTAACTTGAAACCTAGCACAAATACATGTAGCAAACATTATATCTGGCCTACTAGCTGTTAAATAGAGTAGAGAGCCAACAATTGCCCTATACACTTTCTGATCAACAGGTTTCCCTGATTCATCAGTATCAACAACAGCATTAGAGGCCATGGGTGTTTTCATGGTAGAAGAATCAGACATTCCAAATCTTTTCACTAATTCCTTAGCATACTTAGATTGGGAAATGAAGATTCCTGATGGGGTTTGCTTCACTTGAATACCAAGGAAGTATGATAATTCACCCATGCTACTTATTTCAAATTTAGATTGCATTAGTTTAGAGAACTTTTTGCATAAATTTGAATCTATAGAGCCAAAGATAATATCATCTACTTATATTTGAACTAGTAAGGTTTGATTTTTATGTATCCTGAAAAATAATATTTTATCTACTGTGCCCCTACAGAAATAATTTTCCAAAAGAAAATTAGCTAAAGTCTCATACCATGCTCTGGGAGCTTATTTGAGACCATAAAGAGCTTTATTAAGCTTAAATACATAGGAGGAATGAGTTGGAGAGATGAAACCTGATGGTTGTTCCACATAGACTTCTTCTTTGATGTCTCCATTTAGAAATGCACTCTTCACATCCATTTGATATACTTTGAACTTTTTATATGCAGCAAATGCAAGGAAGATTCTGATTGCTTCTAACCTTGCAACTGGTGCAAAAGTTTGATCATAGTCTATTCCTTCTTCCTGTGAGTACCCTTGAGCCACTAGCCTAGCTTTGTTTCTCACAATATTGCCTTGATCATCAAGTTTATTCCTGAAGACCCACTTGGTGCCAATAACAGGATGGCCTTTTGGTCTTGGAACCAAATCCCAAACCTTGTTCCTTTCAAACTGGTTGAGTTCCTCTTGCATTGCAAGGATCCAGTTTGGATCTTGTTCTGCATCTTTTATGGTTTGAGGTTCAACTTGTGATAGGAAACAAGTATGCATCTGATTTTGGTGTAGTTGATGCCTTGTTTGAACACCTGCTGTGATATCACCAATTACTTGTGAAATTGGATGATCTCTACTGTGATGTGGTCGACAGTTGGAGTGGGTTCAGCAGCAGTATCCATTTGGGGAATTTGTTCAGCTGTTGTGTCATGTGGAGGATGTTCTGCTATTACTTGATTTAGGTTAACAGCAAGATCTGGATGATCTTCTTCTTCACTATCTTCAAGAGTTTGAGGTGATGGATATAGTGAAGCTTCTGTCTGTAGATTTAATCCATCAAGCTCTTCACATAGAGCTGATACCTGCAGATTGTTTTTGGTAGAAGAATTCTTCTCCTTGTAAAACATGTTAATTTCATCAAAAGAAACATGTATAGACTCTTCTATTTTAAGAGAAGATTTATTAAATACCCTATATGCTTTGCTAACTAATGAATACCCTAAGAAGATTCGTTCTTCAGATTTTGGTTCAAATTTTCTAAGGTACTTTTTATCATTGTTATGAACAAAACATCTACATCCAAAAGTTCTAAAGTAATCAACTTTAGGTTTCTTCCCTTTAAGTAATTCATAGAGAGTTTTACCCTTAAGTTTGTGTATCAAACTTCTATTCAGAACATAATTTGCTGTGATGACAGCCTCTGCCCAAAAAGATAGTGGCAAGTTAGCATCTGCAAGCAATGTTCTTGCTGATTCAATTAGAGTTCTATTTTTCCTTTTAACTACCCCATTTTGTTGAGGAGTTCTAGGATCTGAGAAGCAATGCCTAATACCTTCCATCTCACAGAATTCTTGCATGAGAAGAGACTCAAACTCAGTGCCATGATCACTTCTGATCAATGCAACTACAGTAGAGTACTCAATCTGTATGATCTTAAGAAAGTCTGTAAGAACTTTAAAGTTATCTGACTTTTCTCTCAAAAAGAACACCCAAGTGAATCTAGAGAAGTCATCTACAATGACTAGAGTGTAAGACTTCCCCCCTAAACTCTTTATTGCTATAGGTCCAAAAAGGTCCATATGTAGCAAATACAAGATTCTAGGTGAATCACTTTTAGATAATGATTTAAAGCTGTTTTTGGTTTGCTTGCCTAACTGACATGCCCTACAAAGACCTTCTTTCTTATATGATCCTGATGGTAAGCATCTAACAAGATTATCCTTAGCTAGTTTAGCAATGGTCCTAAAGTTTATATGTCCTAATCTTTTATGCCATAATTCACTAAGTTTGCTTAGCTCATTAAATAAACAATTTTCTGATTTGGATGAGTTGAAATTTACTAAATATATATTTCCTTGCCTAATACCTGATAGAACAATAACATTATCAGAGGATTTAATAATGCATTCTGATTTATTAAATGTTACCTGATAACCTTCATCACATAACTGACTTATGCTGATGAGGTTATGCTTCAGACCCTTGACATAGGTTACTTCCTTGAATGTCACTGCTCCAACTTTAATTTGATCATAGCCTTTGGTTTGTCCACAGTTGGAGTCTCCAAAGATCACCTTGGGTCCAAGCTTTGTCTTGTAGTTGTTCAGGTTGGCCTTGTTTCCTGTCATGTGCTTTGAGCAGCCACTATCCAAGTACCATTTTTGATTTAATCTTGGATAGCTGTGTACCTGCAAATACGAAAACATAAACTAGTTATTTTTGACCTAGACCACCTTGGGTCCTTTTATGTTACCACAAAATTAAGAGATAAATGGCATTTCAGGCTGATCCTTATAGCCTTGTGGATGATATCTCCTTGGAGGTATAGTCCACTCAGTAAAAGGATTTTTAGTATATTTAGGATTATAATTCTTAGAGTTTTCTGTATAATGTCTGTTCGACAAATTTGGGTAAAATTGTTGACCGCCGTTCGACGAATGTGCATGTTTTTGTCGAGCGCCGTCCATATTATAACTATACTGAAAATCTGTTCTCAGTTTTCGTCGATCCCCGTTTGACAGATTTGAGTCTTTTTGTCGAGCTTCGTTCGACGAATTCTTCTGAATTCTCTTATCCTTAACATACTTGCTTGAAATATCTTTATTTCTTTCTGCAGCCTCTTTGCTTTTAGCAGAAATGAATTTTATGGGTGTGGAGAGGATGTTTCTCTTAATCAGAGATGGCTCACTTGATGAAGCACCCAAGCCCAGTTTGCTATTGTTAAATCTAGCATTGACAGTGCTTGTGATGCCCATCAGTTTGATGCTTCTCCCATTGAGAGATTCTTCAAATTTCTTGGCTTCAGACAACTTATTCTCAATGAGAATAATGTATTCTTTGGAGGAAGCCAACTCTTTCTTAAGACTTGCATTCTCTTCACTTATATTATTCATCTCAACTAACTTATTTCTGAGAGAGATTACTTCTTTCTCAGATTTTATTAAGTCTTGGCAAAGAATTTTGAAATCATCTTTGAATTCAATAGAAGTAAAATCAAAGCCAGATAGTACCTGATCAGTATCATCTTCTGTTTCTGATTCTGATTTCTCTTCATCAGAATTGTTGGTTGAGGCATTGATTGCCATCATACAGAAATTTCTTTCTTCTTCATCATCACTGGAGCTGGATGATGATGCAGATTGTGACTCACTGTCTAAGTCATAAATAGCCATCAGACATTGGTCATTGTCTTTTGTTTCCTCTTCATCAGATGAGCATGATGAAGATTCTGACTCAGACTCTGTATCACTCCAGGATTTTGCTACAAATCCTCTTCCCTTCTTTTTGTGAGAGTGGGAGGAAGATTTGCTAGAGCTCTTCTTTTCTTCCTTTTCTCTTCTCCTGTCCTTCTTGTCCTTTTGTTCTGATTATCTGGACAGTCAGGAGCAATGTGTCCTGGTTTCCTGCAACCAAATCATATAATTTCATTAGAGTGATTTTTGTCATACCTTGGCTTGTCATGGCTTCTGGATGACTTTTTCCTGAAATCTTTTCTAGCCATTTTATCGAATCTTTTGGCTATCAGACTCATAAACTCCTCATTGTCAGGAGCTTTTCCTTCTTCTTCTGCAGCCTTGAAGGCTATGCTTCTTTCCTTCTTGGGTGCTGGAGATGAAGTAGATTCTTCAGCTTCCCTAGCTTTGATAAGCTGCTCATAAGACTTGAGCTTGCCCAACAATGCTTCAATGATGATCTCATTGAGACTTCTGGCTTCCTTGATTGGCCAGATTCTGGAGTCCCATGTGCTGGGGAAGCACATAAGAATTTTGTCATTGATCTCTGTGAGTGAGATCACTTTGTCCAGAGACTTCAGCTCATTTATTATGAGGCTGAGCCTATTGTACATATCAGCAACACTTTCTGATTCTCCCATCTTGAAGTTCTCATATTGAGAAATCAGATGAGATCTTCTATCTTTTCTTTCATCTGCTGAGCCTGCCACCATGTTGTTGAGAGATTCCCAAATTTCTCTTGCTGAGGTGCACTCAACAACCTTCTGGAATATGTCATCTGACATAGTTGGGGCCAAAATATTCATGGCCTTTGCATCTGCATTTCTCTGCTTCTTCTGAGCTTCAGTCCACTCAGGAGGTGGAACAGCAGTATTGTCTGTTGCTGCATCAGTACTTGTTGATGTTGTGGTAGCTGGAGGTCCTGTCAAAATGACATTGAAAATTTCTTCATCAATGGAGTTCATATACAGCCTAATCCTTCCTTTCCATAGTGCAAACTTATTGAGATTGCACATATGAGGTATTGTGCTGGAATATTCCTTGTTTTGTGCCATGAGTTTTAAATAAGATAAAAAGAAAGAAACTCTGAGGAAATTTAAGATCTGGTTGATCTTTGTGATTCAGGTGTTAGCCTGTAAAGAATCAACCTAGCTCTGATACCAATTGAAAGTGGAGGTCAGATCTTAAGTTACTCTAGAGGGGGGGGGGGGGGAATAGAGTATTAAAACTTTTTATTTAGTTTTATAGCGGAATTTAAAATACTGTTAAGTATATGTGTAATCAGTGAAAGTTAAAGATAAAGACATAAACAGTAAAAAGAAAATCACACAGCACAAGCACAGAAGAATAAGCAAGCACAGAAGACACAAGCAGCTATAGTAATTCCCCAATAAATCTGGGTACGCCTACTCTTCTGCCACCCTTGGTAGGAATCCACTAGGAGGGTTGATCAGGTGCCCTAGCACCAAGGGGTTTTTGATAGGGTGTCCACACACCAATAAGCTTTTGATAAGGTGCTTAAAAACCACACAAGGATTTTTTGATAAGGTGTCTTGCCACCACTGTGTAAACTTTTGAAGGGAGAATTAACCCTGTACAAGATGAGATAAAGAGGTTTAGAGTGTTCTTCTCTGTCAATGATCTGAGAGAAGACAAGATGGTGTTGAAGCTGAAAGCTCCCCCTGTCTGATGAGAGTTGATGACAGTTAGTGGACAGAGATTTCTCTAACACAAGTTTTTTGTAGCAGATTATCTGGAAGAAATGAATCTTCAGATTGTTGTTGCTCTTTGAAAGACTTTAACTTGCAGCAGTTCTGAGAGGTTGAGTGTTGTTCTCAGAATGATGAGGGTGCTGCCTTGGGTAAGAAGAAGGCTGGTAAAAAATGAATAATGTTCTGTCCTTCTTCTTCTTTCTCTAATACTTCTCTTTGTTCTTCTTGTTCTGTAATAATAGAGAGACTGAGAGAAATTTTTTGAATGTATCTCTGTGCTCTGTCTGAAGAAAAAAATTGACTCTTGTAAATGCTTCTTTGATGACTTGTAATCTTTCAAATTCAAATCATCTGCTTTTAAGGAATATATTATTCTGACTTAATTCCTTCTTGGAACTATGCAACCACCCAAAGCAGTTTTGGCAAGTCCTTTCAATTCCTTTTGTCGTGAAAGATGCCTTGGCATTAAATGTCAACGGCTATTCTTTTTCTTGGAATAGAAAGAATATATGGATATAATAAATAGGAAAGATATCCTTACATAGCTAACTGAATACGTCCAAAAAGAAATAAATATATCCGTTATTCTGTCGATTTGTGTTCAGAGAACTGATGTCCAACTGAAAAAATTAATCTGAGCTTCAGAAAGGAATTTGTCTAGCGCTGGCTGAAATTCGTCGAGCACTGCCTGGAATTTGTCGAACACTGACAGACAAATCGTCGAACGCCGCTAGCCATTTGTCGAGCTTGAATTTTCCTAAGTTCTGACTAATCTAATCAGCCTAAAAACTTGACCCTAAGACTATACAATGGGGTCAATACAGATCCTAATCAACATATAGTGATCCTAGCCCAAATCAGTAATAGGGTTGTTCCAACATATGGCCTTGCTCCAGGTGTCATTCCTAACTACTCTCTCCCTTCTGAAGCTGATGGTGTGGCTGGAATGAGGTGGGGAGGCTTCTATTGCTGGTTTTGAATCCTAGCCTTCTCGGATTTCTCCTTGTTGCCACCCTCCTGCACCCCTGTCCTTGCTGGGCCTTCTGGTCTCCTTCCGAGGCTTAGTAATCAAGGGTGGAGTATCCAACATTGATTGGAGGTGGAGTGTTAGAGGGGGTTTGCTTTAACCTTTATCTTTTGCCTATTTAATTACTTTTGGTCCCCTCTCATTTGGTTAATCAAACCCCATGGTTTGGGCTCAGTCCAAGGCTGATAAGGGTGTGTCCTAAGTCCATAAATAATTGATTAATTGATGGGTGTTGGGTTCCATTCAAATTAGGCTTAGAATTCACCTTAATGAGCTATGTTGACCATGGTTGACGTTGGTCAACAAGGTGAGTGGGTTGACCCCACATGGGGGTCATGGGTCCCTTGACATCACCCAACATTGGCTGGTCCATGGTGGGGCCCCAAATGGTTCAATTTAATCAAAGGGTGTAGATTTGACCAAAATTAGGTAAAGTTTGAC
Organism: Dactylorhiza incarnata; assembly: GCA_033032865.1. Classification (NCBI taxonomy): domain Eukaryota; kingdom Viridiplantae; phylum Streptophyta; class Magnoliopsida; order Asparagales; family Orchidaceae; genus Dactylorhiza; species Dactylorhiza incarnata. The sequence goes on from JAWHQI010000067.1 coordinate 5,242,073, forward strand.
TTTGGTCAATTTTATGCAATTGGGTCCCACCCAAGTGCAATTTCCATCCTATTGGTCTCCATTAGTGGCTAGGGCAACAAATGTGAGGTCAATTTGGACAATTGAGGGTCAGTTGACCTAGTTGAGGGGCTTAGGGCAGGTTGGTTTTTGAGCTTTGGTGTGCACTTAGCCATTTCCACCCTAGCCTAAGGCCCTAGTGGACACTCATCTCACCACTATGCCCTAACATTTCCAATGGGTCTAGCAGGATTGGGGATGTTACAAATCCTAATAAACAAAAAAAATATTTCATCCCCGAAATTTATGATCGGGCTACGGGTTCTACGCAATATAAGGTAAAAAGAAATTTGCAAGGAGGTTTAGGTTGTACTTGAAGTGAAGAGTTCCGGGTAGCGTTGTTGCATGAGGTCCATGGGCTCCCATGTGTGCTCCACTCGTCCGTGGTTGGACCACAACACCTTCACCAACGGTACACTCTTCCGCCGCAGGACTCAGACCTCCGTATCGTCGATCCGGATGGGCTCTAGTAGGACTGACCGATCGGGCGCTACCGGGCCTGATGTAGATGTAACATGCTGCTCAGGACGCATCAGGGCTCTCCGAAGCGAAGAGACATGGAAGACGTCATGCAGGTTCTCCAACTCTGGTGGTAGCTCCAACCTGTACGCCAAAGGACCGATCCGCTCTAGGATCAAATAAGGCCCCACGTACCGAGGACTGAGCTTCTTGTGCCCCCGCACTCGAGAAACCCCGTGCATAGGACGAATCTTCAAGAACACTCGCTCTCCCACCTGGAACTCCACCATACGATGCCTCGCATCATAGTACTTCGCCTGTTTGCTCTGGGTCTCCAGCATCCGCTCCCTGATCAGCCTCACCTGTGCATCTGTCTCCTCAATATAATCTGAACCTTACGACCTCGGGTCCTCGTTCTGGATCCAGGAAAGTGGTGTGCGGCACTTCCTCCCATACAATGCGGCATAAGGTGTCATCCCAATGCTATCCTGGTGACTGTTGTTATAGGAAAACTCTATCAAGGGAAACTGTCTCTCCCAGGGCTTGCCGGTGTCTAAATTGCACAAACGCAGTAGGTCCTCCATAGTCCGGTTGGTGCGCTCAGTCTGACCATCAGTCTGTGGATGAAATGCCGTGTTGAATGTCAACCGGGATCCCAAGTAAGCCTGAACCGCCTTCCACTCCCTCGAAGTGAAGCGTCCGTCTCTATCTGAAACTATCGTCTTGGGCACCCCATGATATCTGACCACCTGCTCCACAAACACCCTTACAAGGTCACTGACCGAACCCTCCTTCCGTACCGGAATAAACCGAGCTACCTTCGTCAGCCTGTCCACTATCACCCATATCGAGTCATTCCCAGAGCGGGAGCGCGGTAGACCATGCACGAAGTCCATCGATATGTCCTCAAACTTCCACTCAGGCACTGGTAATGGCTGTAACATTCCTCCCGGGCTCCTGCACTCCGCCGTCACGTGCTGGCAGCTCTCGCAGTGCGTCACATACTGGATAATATCCCTCTTAATCCCCGGCCAAAATACGACCTTCTGAAGGTCTGCTGCCATCTTCGTGATCTCTAGATGCACTGAATACTGGGAGCAATGAGCCTCCCTAAGCACCTCCTCTCTAATACCTCCTCCAGCTGGGATGTAGACTCGGTCTCGATGGTGAATAAGATCCTCCCTTAATGAATAGTCCCCTGCCACGCCGTCCACCAACGATCTGAATACTGGCTCCAAGGCAGGGTCCTGCAACTGTGCCTCCCGAATGCGGTCCTGAATATCGCAGACAATATTCAAGGACGCTAGATACTCCATATATGTCTCGGGATCGGCACTGGATACAACTAAAATGTGCATGTCCTCCAATGCCTGAGTCAGCTCCATAGCCATCACACGGCTCTCTACTCCTGGTGTACCTCCTCTCCTGCTCAAAGCATCCGCTACGGTGTTGGCCTTGCTTGGATGGTAATGCAATGTGTAACTGTAGTCGCACAGGTACTCTAACCACCTCCGCCGACGTAGGTTCAAGTCCTTCTGCGTATCAATATACTTGAGGTTCTTGTGGTCTGAGAAGATCTCACAATGAACCCCATATAGGTAGTGCCTCCAGGTCTTCAAGGCGAAGATGACCGCTCCGAGGTCGAGGTCATGCACTGGGTAGTTCCTCTCATGTACCTTCAACTGACGGGAAGCGTACACGACCACGTGACCATGCTGCATCAACACTGCTCCCAACCCCTGAAATGATGCATCTGTGTAAACCTGAAATCCTTCCTTCCCAGATGGAAGGGCAAGGCTGGGGGAAGAGGTGAGTCAGCCCTTCAGCTCCAAGTAGGCTGCCTCACACTGCGGAGACCAGAAGAATGGGGCATCCTTCTTGGTCAAAGAAGTGAGCGGAAGGGCAATCTTGGAGAACCCTTCCACAAACTTCCGGTAATAGCCCGCCAATCCTAGAAAGCTCCGCACATCTGAAGCTGACTACAGTCGAGGCCACTCCTGAACAGCCCGCACCTTGGCCGAATACACTGCCAGTCCTTCTCCACTGATGATGTGTCCCAGAAAAGCCACCTCCGTAGCCAAAACTGACACTTGGAGAACTTCGTATACATCTGGTGCTCTCTCAGCTTCCTCAATATTAGGGCCAGATACCCAGCATGCTCCTCCTCTGTCCTGGAATATACTAGGATGTCATCGATGAACACGATAACGAAGATGTCGAGAAAGGCCTCGAACACCCTGTTCATCATGCTCATGAATGCTGAGGGGGCATTAGTGAGCCCAAAGGGCATCACTGTGAACTCATGCAATCCATACCTGGAACTGAAAGCTGTCTTCGGTATGTCCTCCTCTCGAATCCGCAGCTGATAGTATCCTGATCTCAAGTCGAGCTTGGAGAACCAGTGAGCTCCCTGCAACTGATCGAAGAGCTCGTCAATCCTCGGTAACGGATAGGTGTTCCGTACCGTCAACCTATTGAGCTCCTGGTAATCTATACATAATCTGAGCGTTCCATCCTTCTTCTTCACAAATAATACCGGTGCTCCCCAAGGTGAAGAGCTCGGCCTGATGAAACCCGCATCTACCAGCTCCTTCAACTGCACCCTAAACTCTGCCAGTTCCTTGGGTGCCATGCGGTACGGTGCCCGAGACACGGGCCTCGCTTCTGGCACCAGCTGAATCTGAATATCTACCTCTCGATGCGGTGATAGTCCGGGAAACTTCTCCGGGAATACGTCGGAGAAGTCCCGTACTATGGGAATGTCTGATAAGGAGGCCTCCACCTCCGCCATCTCGAAGCATACAAGATATACCTCGTCGCCCTTCTCGTGGGCCTTGACTACCTGAACAGATGATAAAGAAGAGCGGGAGATCGGTCCAATACCTTCGAACGTCGCGAAGGTGGTATCATACAGCAACACCACTCTCTTTGCTTGGCAGTCTATCTGGGCGTGGTTCCAAGCGAGCTACGTCATGCCCAAGATAAGGTCGAAGTCGGTGAGCTTCAGCACCGAAGCTGGAGCATCGAGCGTTAGGCCGTCGATGGTCACCTTCAAGGTGCACTTGGCCGTCGCCTCGATCTCTGATCCATTGGGGAGGCGCACCCTCCTGGTGGGTCCCGTGTAATAATGGATTTGGTCCAATCCCTTAACAAAGTCTTCGGAAACAAAGTTATGTGAGGCACCAGTATCGAATAGGGTGTGGGCGGGCTTGCCACACACCAATATAATGCCTGGGGAAGGTGGATTGTTTGTTCAATTTCTAATCTAGAAGGTTGAAAATGCAGGTAAATTTAAGCAGTAATAAATTAAAGTACTGAAAGCATTAAATTACCTACTGTAACCTCCTCCGGGTTCCTCGGCTGTGCAAGATCCAAGGCATAAACTTGCTCCTGCTGCCTACCTCTGAAGTGATACCCCCTGCCTCGACCCCATCCTCGGCCTCGGCCCCGCTGTGCTGGAGGGGCTGCCGGAGGTGCTGATGGTGGTGGAGGGAATCGACGAGGGCAATAGGCCCTGATGTGACCTGGCTGGTTGCACTGGAAGCACACCACTGGAGCGCGTCCCTGGTCGTCAAATCTCTGGAGCCCCCAGGTACGTAGGGGTTGTGGGGCTAGTAAGGGCTGGGGCTGCTGTACTGGTGCAATCTGAGGACGAGGACGTCCCCCACCCCTCCGGTGCCTCATAAGTCTGCCCCACTGTGAGCCTCTGCTGCTCCCCCTGGTACATGGCCTCAGCTGGCCTCTTCCTTCCACCCTGCACTCTGATTTGATCTGCCTCCAACTTCTTTGTCGTCTTGATAATCTGAGTTAGGCTGCCCTCGGAAACAAACAAGAGTGCCTGCCTCAACGGGTCTCGAAGCCCCTTGTAGAATTTCTTCGCAAGAGTGCGATCATCTGCGGCATGAGACCTCGCAAATCTGGCTAAATGGGAGAACTCCCTCTGGTACTCAATCACTAAGCGTGTCCCCTGAGTGAGGTGTAGAAACCTCTCTTCCAGCTCATCTCTGTCCATGCTGGATATGAAGTGCTCCAGGAAAGTGGCACTAAACTCGTCCCAAGAAATATCTGAGTACTCCCTATCTCTGTAAGTGGTCTCCAGCAGTGACTTCCACCACCTCTTGTCATGTGCATCAAGAGATGACACTGCCAAAAATAAAGCCTTGCCGACCGGGCAACCGATGCCGGCCAGCATCTCCTGAATGGTGTCCAACCACTCCTCAATCTTCACTGCATCCTCTGTCCCTCGGTAGGTCGGTGGGGAAAGACCTCTAAAGGTGCTCAACCAGTTTGCTCCCGGGTTTGGCAGTGGTGTCGGGATGGACTGGGCCCTGAAGGTCTCTAAAATGGCTGCTAACGTCTGTCCCAACTCTGACTGCTGAAAAGTAGTGGTAGTCGGAGGGGGAGGGATACTGACATGAGGCTCGCTGCTCACTGGGGCCTACAAAAGATAGGGATTTTAGTTAAATTTTTGGTCTTATTGATTATTGGACTGTTTTATGTGATTCCATACATGGGCACACCATAGCTTCCGCTGCCTAGTTTGTCCGCAAACTAAGCTCGAGCGGGGTGACCCAGTATGTTGTGGACTGTTCTCTTATGATCATTCGTTTAGTGATACCATTTTAGATCTCTTTTCTCAAAACCCGTTCGGGTACATGAAAAACTCGAACCTCTCCTGCATCGTACGGTTGAGGTGGATCTTCGCCCAGAATCGCTGCCTTACGGTGTCACCAACACTCGGGTTGGCTAACACCGCTCAGCACTGACTCTGCCGGCTATTCGATCATAAGTAAATATATGCCAAAAGTAAGTACAGAGGTAAAGGCATGTCCACATGTCACAACATCATATAGAAATATATGAAACAGAAAGGTCCAAAAAGAGACAGTACAAGCAAAAAGGGCTTAAGCCCGATACATATCCAAAATGAGTACTTTCTCTACAACATGCAGAAACTACAAACTCTCAAAGCTGAAATCTAACTATCTAGTCATCAACATGTGGCATCGTGGTAGTGCGCTGCATCCGCTGTTCAGGTCTTGCCATCTCGTCCAGCTACGCGCGGGACAACTCCGTCTCCTCGGACTCCTGTTACAGCCACATCCGACCGTTAGTCATAAAGACTAAGTCGTTTTGTCCTCGCTTCCCTCCACGACTCCTAGGTATCGAGCGGGAGGAAGAAGCGGAGGACAACAAGGGGTAAAAAAGGAAAGAGGTGACATGACACTATTCAAGCAAGTATAGGGAAAGCGGTAAAACTAGCTAGCAGTATAGTGCAAATAAATGACAGTAAAGTAGAGCATGAAGTAGACCAGTAATAAAAATGCGGTGCAGTAAGTAAAACTAATCTAGCATAAAAGATTCGTACCTTAACTTATATGAACGCCCATACGACATATAAGTTAAGATGTCCAGGTAACCCATCATATAAAAGAGCCCATACTAATTTATATGACGGGGGTATGCTAATGTGTATGTTATGCTATGCTATGCTTATGATGATTTAATGTGTTTATGCAATGCGACTCACCCACATGACTCTATGCGCACCGACCTTTATAGTTCCCACTTGGTTAGAAAGGAAGCCAACCTTTCGGGTACTGACCGTCGTGGCTCACGGTGGCAGTGGATCGGGCACTCCACATCCTAGGCGGGTATGCTCACTACCAAGCCTAGAACTCACGTACGCCTCAACGCTAAGAACACAATAGCGGAGCCCCTACGTACTCTTGCTGGAATCCACCAGACTTTCAGGTCGGGGTGGGTTATTAGGGATTGTCCTCCAGACCGCGGTACTCAATTTTACTGGCCCTCTAAACCTCACCCTCACCTGAGTCAACGTACTATCGTCGGTGACACGACTAGCCTAGTACCAAAGACTCGCCACTAATTGCATAAGTAACAGGTGTTATCAAGTCCACCCGAGCCTCCGGCTCAGGGACTAACACACAAGTTTTTCCAACTCATCTCCTTCCTGAAGGAGATCCATACTAGTTCGCTGACCTAATTAGGCTACTCTTGCCTACAATTAAGTTAGTATTATATTTAGGGTGAATCTTGGACTTCCCGCGGTATACCCCGTAAAGGGGCCCCCAATAGTACTAAGGATTCAATGGGCTCAACCCCACCATCCTCTTTGTCAAGACAATTACTTTAGTTGGTGATTAACATTTAGTTCACCCCTCATTATTTCATATAATTAAAGTGACTTAGCTCAACACCCGTCCCACCCAATTGGGTTGGACGTACCTCCACACCTCATACACCAACCCTAGCACAATCTCAATGTTAATCCTAGGTTTGACCCTCCTTGAATCATTGTGAACTATAACTCAAATACTGAATGGACATAACTTCTAAACACTACTTATGGGTCTGAATTGTCTTAAAATCAAAATTCTGGTTTTTACTAAACGCAGACCACTAAGTTGAACTAACCTCAAACCTCATAAGGGGATCCTTCTAAAAACTCATCACACCAGGGTATGGTATAAGTATACTAGACTACCACTGACTTTAATAATGTGTGTTCTAATTTCCATAGTTTTCCATATTAATTTGGTATTTATTATTAATTAAAGTAGTTAAGGCCTTAGGTCAAATTACACAAGAACTATCCTCAAAATACTTCTACATGCTACCTGAAAATTATCAGTAAGGTAATATTCCATAACAAGGTGGTTCACTGAGTTTCATGACCCTAGGATGTCATGTGGCCTACTATATCATCATAGTTGTATAATTACCAAAATGCCACTATAATTAGGAAAAATAATATTTCACATCTGAAAATTCTATAAAAATTACCATGAGTTCAAAGGGGTGTCTAGAGTCCTCTGCCAAATATTTATATCATTACCATATGATTTGACTAATTAAAATGATTTAACATCTAAGTGTAGTAAATACCAATTTGTACATGATGTACAGGAAATACAAATCCACATGCTTCCAAATATTTATCATGGACATATATCAACATAAAATGACAGATAACCAAGTTTCATAATTTTGCCCAGTGATTTGACATTTTTCATAATTAAATTCCTCTAAGCTGGTAAGCACTTAAAAATTCCTCCACAAAGAATAATACTTCCACAAATCATAATAAAATTACCATAGCCTATAATCATCCAAATTCAGCCACAGTTAAAATCTCAAAACCATACAAGGTCATCTGACCATGCATTTCATTTATTTAAGGAAATAGTGGCAATTTCATTTAATAAGAGAAAAATACATAAATGACTCTAAATATTCCCATTAAATTATCTAAGTCATTTCTTGATCCTAAAAACATGTCTACCAAGTTTGGAGCCAAGGAAAGGACATTTGGTCCTATGTCCTTCACAAACCCTAAATTGCATCCCTAAGGGTTTACCCTTAGGGCTTAGGACACACTACCCTAATGGTTCCAAATGCTCCATTAGGGGGTGTCACATGTATCTATATTTCACTACCTACAAAGTCATCATGATTGTAGGAGGCCAACTCACTCAACTCCTCAAAGTAGCATAAACCCTAATTTGACCCTTAAGGGCCCTCATTAGTGTTTCCTATTTTCCATATCAAATCAACTCCAAATGGAGTGAAAATTTAGACAAGCACTACTCATGAACTAAAGAGCATGCCAACAAAATGTGGTGTCATTTGGACTTCTTATGCTCCAAAAATCAACAATATTTAATTATCTTAATTACCACAAAAACTATAGGCAAAAGTGCCCATCAAATACTGATCTTTGGGCAGAGGGTACCCCTAGGGTATATCTAACCATGGTTAAAATCTCAGCTTCCAAGCTTGAGAGATCTAGGCTAAATAAATGTTTTAGTGGGCTGTCCTAGTGTAGGACCAGTCCTAGAAAAACAGCCCCCCAGGGAGCTGTGTGTCACCAAATGACCTGAACTCAAGCCCAAATGAAAGCTAAGGTCAAGGCCTACAACTTTCATGTTGGGCACTTTTTCTGATTCAGTCATTAAGTACCTCTAATTAATATTAGAAGGAGGCTGAACAATAGAGGGGTAATGAATCCAAAATATTAAGTTAATTTAAATAAATAAGGCGCGCACGAATCTTGATGCAGATCCCACGGCCGTGATTGCCGGCGATCCAGCCACCACCACCGCCGGCCAACACCACCGACACCTTCGTGGTGGTCGGGGCTACCATTTACCGCCGACTGGCGGCCGGAGGCGGCGGTTCCCGGCGATCCCAGGCTTCCCATTTCGAGCGGAAAAGCTCGGTTTTAAGGAATGGATTCGGGCTCAATTGAGCCCAATCCTTCTTCGTTTTGTTATAGAAAGCTAGTGTGGGGGGAGAGGAGGAGAAACGAACCGTGATAGGGGCGTGGCGGCGGCTCCGGCGGCGGTTCACCATGGTTTAGCTTTGCTCCGGCAACCCTGCTCCCGAATTCAATTCTCCGGCTATGGCCTTGCTCCAGGTGTCGTTCCCGACTGCTCTCTCCCTTCTGAAGCTGATGGTGTGGCGGGAATGAGGTGGGGAGGCTTCTATTGCTGGTTTTGAATCCAAGCCTTCTCGGATTGCTCCTTGCTGCCACCCTCCTGCACCCCTATCCTTGATGGGCCTTCTGGTCTCCTTCTGAGGCTTAGTAATCAAGGGTGGAGTGTCCAACATTGATTGGAGGTGGAGTGTTAGAGGGGGTTTGCTTTAACCTTTATCTTTTGCCTTTTTAATTACTTTTGGTCCCCCTCTCATTTGGTTAATCAAACCCATGGTTTGGGCTCATTCCAAGGCTGATAAGGGTGTGTCCTAAGTCCATAAATAATTGATTAATTGATGGGTGTTGGGTTCCATTCAAATTAGGCATAGAATTCACCTTAATGAGCTATGTTGACCATGGTTGACTTTGGTCAACAAGGTGAGTGGGTTGACTCACATGGGGGTCATGGGTCCCTTGACATCACCCAACATTGGTTGGTCCATGGTGGGCCCCAAATGGTTCAATTTAATCAAAGGGTGTAGATTTGACCAAAATTAGGTAAAGTTTGACTTTGGTCAATTTTATGCAATTGGGTCCCACCCAAGTGCAATTTCCATCCTATTGGTCTCCCTTAGTGGTTAGGGCAACAAATGTGAGGTCAATTTGGACAATTGAGGGTCAGTTGACCTAGTTGAGGGGCTTAGGGCTAGGTTGGTTTTTGAGCTTTGGTGTGCACTTAGCCATTTCCACCCTAGCCTAAGGCCCTCGTGGCCACTCATCTCACCACTATTCCCTAACATTTCCAATGGGTCTAGTAGGATTTGGGATGTTACACTGGAGTAGTACTGAAACGAATGGAAGTACTGAAATGGACTGAAGTACTTAAAAGAAACTGAAGTATGGAAAAGAGTTGGACCAGTACGAGACTGGAGTAGTACTGAAAAGAAACTGAAGTACTGAAATGAATGAAAGTACTTAAAAGAAACTAAACTACTGAATAGGACTGAAGTACTTAAAAGAAGCTGAAGTACGGAAAAGAGCTGGACCAGTACGAGACTGGAGTAAAAGAAATTGCAATAGAATAAAAGGGTTAGTAGTCCTTCACTCCCTATATAGGAGGCTTCAGTTCCATCTCCATTCATAGGAGGAAAGTTATGTTCTGTTTCCGTTCATAGGAGTCTCTTCCAAATTCTGCCCCTTTATTACAATTTGACCATAGGTATTAATTGTGCCTTGTAAACATGGCTTAAACGGATTGGAGGAATGTTTTTATGAGTTCCTTAATTTCTCCGGAAAGAGGCAACTTCCAATGTCTGAGTATTCTTCTAAATGCAGCTCGATGATTTGGAAAACACCACATTGCTTCGAGCTTGATTTTTCATTTTTATTTATCGGGTCAACATTTGTTGTAATATCATCCAACGATTTAAATGCGATTGCGTGCTACAATCTCTTCTCCCCATTTTTAGAAAATTTAAGACTCGATCATTTTACTCAATAGTTTGGTAGTTACACCATTTTCCTCCAAATAACTCCATTTTTAATAGCACATCCTAGAAATCCTATTAGGGGTCTAGGAATTTTTTGCAAACATTTCCAAGTTATTGAGGCATTTATTTTTGGCCAAACAAACCTTATTTAAGCCCTTAAAATATCAAATCACTTTAGAAAAATCCCAACATTTGATAGAATATCCAGGAGGCTCTGTTAGGGCTTAGGAGTTTTTCCAAAAAAATTCCAAGTTAATGAGGCATTTTTTTTGGTCAAACAAACCATATTTAAGCTCATAAAAATATCAAATCTCTTTAGAAAAATCCAAAAAAATTAGGGGAGATAGCCCTCTTAGTGGGTGACAAATTTTATGTTCAAACATTTTTCCCTAGGGGTATACAATTTCCTCAGAAAAATCAGGAAGAAAAATAGGGGATTGGGTGCAGATAGGCAAATCCCAGCACTGCGATTAAGGGCCAACCGCACGCGTGGTATTTTGTCTTGTTGGAAAAAACTCCTTTGATTTAACTTAACAAATTAACTATAAGTGATTTTACCTTCTAGGTTTATTACCCATTGTATAGTAAGCGTAATTTGGTCAATAGATGTCTTAGGATGTCTCACTCACCTTAGAGTGTCAAGACCAGGTCAAGACAAGCACAATCTGAGTTAAATTAATACTTGTGTCGAATATAAGTCGATGCAACTTCGACTTAATATCGACACAACTCAGACTACAAGTCTAAGCAACTTAATCTCTCTGTCGAAGTATAACAAGTCGACGCAACGTTGAAAGGATCTCGACGCAGAAGGAAGACCCAGTCGAAGCTATCTGAGAAGTCAACGCAACTTCTACTTCAACTCAACGTAAAAGATGAAGGTCAAGTCCAATTCTTCAACTCGACGATTACGTCGATAAATAATCGACGCAACGTCGACATCTGATATTAACCAGAGCTAAAGAGCAATTCAAAGCTACATCGATAAGAACTCAGAGGTGCGTCGACATGAAGGAAGATGACGTCGGCGTAGCATCGAATACAATCAGAAAAAGGAATTCTTTCCAGCTGTCCTTTTAATACCTTTTCAGAAGGTCCACCTTACTGAAGACAGTTGTCCAACGACTAATTGTTGCCAATAAAGGAAAGGAGTATTCCAGAAGAGGAAAAGCATTCTTGGAATGAAATAAAATGTGATAGACGGGTCAGGAACAAAAGAAGAAAAGAAATCAAGTATTCAATAAGAATACCTTCTCAGGACTGTCCAAAATATGAAAGAAATTCAAATCAAATGATGGACAATAAGTAGGTTGAGAAGAGAAGAAAATAAGAGAGCATTCATTACAATTTGCTACAGCTTGTCGATTTGGGTTCCCACTTCTTCTTCTTCCTCTTGGAAACCCTAACAAGAGAAAGATAAAACAAGTGCTCTCTCTCAGAACAGAAAACAGGGCTGCTTCTTATTCTACATCTTACAACAACCAGAATACAAGAAGCTTTCAGTGAAAAGGATCTGACAAACATAACCCTTGCAAATCATCGCAATCATAAGCAAGAGTTCATCATCAGCATTTCTAGTGAAAGAAAATAGAAGCTGAATTTGAGAAAAGCTTCTAAAGAATTATGAGAGCAGAATTCTTTACCTTCTACTTCCTTCCTTCTTCTTACTTTTCCCCCAACTGTACATTGTTTTAAGAATCCCTCTTCCAAAGGATTCAATGGTTCAAGATATCCTTATCAAAAGATCTGAGGGGTTCAAGATCTCTTTATCAAAAAATCTGAGTGGTTCAAGTTCTCCTTATCAAAAGATATTTGGTTCTAAGAGTCTCCTTATCAAAAGACTCGGGCACAAGTTGTGCATTCCTACCAGGTAGTAGAAGAGAGGACTGCCCACATTTTGGGGAACCTCTATAAAATCTTGTGTCTTCTATGTGTGTTAATTTTCTGTGATGTCCCATATAACTTACAGCTTTTCTACTTTACTTTAACAACATTTATTTATTCTGTGTTTGGTATTGTTGAAGCATAACACTTAGTGTTTTTATTGTGTGTGCACAAATAGGATAGAAAATATTCTTAAATCTTTATTCACCCCACCTCCTATAGAGTATACGCAGAAGCACACTGTGCACTTTCAATTGATATCAGAGGTAGGTTGATCATTAAAAGGTTAACACCTTGATCAAAAAGATCTCCTACTCTCATTTATCAATTTTAAAATTAATTAAAAGTATTTCTAAATAAAATGAGTTCTAAGGAGTATGCATCAACAAGACCTCCAATGTGTAATCTGAATAATTTTACACTCTGGAAGGCCAGAATAAAACTCGATATGAACTCCATTGATGAAGAAATTTTCAATGTCATCCTTACAGGTCCCCTGGCCCCAGTAAGGAAAGATGCTAGTGGAAAAGTCACACAAACCTTAGTCCCCAGAGCAGAGTGGATTGATGCTGAGAAGAAGGACATGGCATGTGATGCCAAGGCCATGAACATCCTGGTCTCAACTATGTCAGATGACATATTTCAAAAAGTTGCTGATTGCAACTCTGCCAAAGAAATCTGGGAGTCTCTTTCCAGATTAGTTGAAGGCAGCTCTAACGAGAGAAAACACAAAAAGTCACTTCTCATATCCCAATATGAGAACTTCAAGAAAAAGGCGGATGAAAGCATAACAGAAATGTGTGACAGATTCAGTCTCATCATAAATAAGCTGAGAGGGCTTGACAAAGAAGTTTCTCTAACAGAAATTAATGACAAGCTCCTCATGTGCTTCCCAAGCACATGAGACTCTAGAATCTGGGCTATTAGAGATTCTAGATGCCTCAGAGAGATAACAACTGATGCTCTGCTGGGAAAGCTCAAGTCCTATGAGCTTCTACTGAAGAGCAGGGCTGAGTCAGAAGCCCAGGAGAGAATATCTACTCCTAAAGAAAGTACTCTTGCATTGAAGACTGCTGAAGCAGAGTCCTCCACCACTGAAGAAGAGATGTTCAATCTCTTGGCTAAAAGATTCAAGAGGTGGGTCAGGACAGAGGACTCTAGAAGGAAATAGAGGAGTTCAAGCAAGCCAAGGTATGACAAAACTCCTAAACAGGAGATTATCTGCTTTTCTTATAGAAAACCAGGACACTTTGCCACTGAGTGTCCTGAGGAAGAGAATAACAAGAACAACAAGCAGAGGAAGGAGCACAAGAAGAAATCCTTCAGGAGGAAGGATAAGAAAGGAGGGAAAGGTTTCATTGCTGAAACCTGGAGTGATTCATACTCTAAATCAAGCTCCTCCTCATATGATGATGATGAAGATTGTGGACCAGAAGAAGCCTGCTTAATGGCTCTGGAAGACTCCTCTGCTAAGAATGAGGTAATAATCTTTGATGACTTTGACTTTTCATCAAGAGATTTTAAAGATTGCTTTAAAGAATTCTGCCAATACTTTATTAACAACCAAAATGAACTTACAATAATCAGAACAGAACTAGAAAATCTTAGGAAAGATAATCAGTACTCAGTTAATTATGATCCGAGAGATAAATTATATAAGAAAGAAAAAGAATTATACATATTAGATAATGAAAATTCAGACCTAAAGAAAGAACTCACAAAGGCAAAAACCTTTGAGGACTCCCTCAATGGAAGGAGTCAAAAGCATAAAGATATCTCATAAAATCTCTCCAAGAGATTTGATTATCTTGATTAGGAATTACTACCCTCCACAAGCGCACCAATCCCTAGTAAACTTGCTTGGGAAAATCCTGTAGCATTATTTAGTTCTAGACCTAATAATATTTTAGAATCATGTGAAAATCATAATAATAATAACCCCAATAAACTCACCATATTTAATAGGGTAAATATTGGTAATCAACAAGAGATTTTAGGCACACATCCCTTAGAAAAATCAAATAAAAATAATGAAAATCTTAAAAAGGAATCATGCGTCGAATAAAACTCGACGCAATTTTAAAGATGCGTCGAATGCAACTCGATGAAGATTAGCATATGCTTCGACATCAATTCGAAGCAAGTATGAGGGTGCGTCGAATTATATTTGACGCAACCAATACTCTGCATCAAATTATTATTGACGGAACTATGCAGATACGTCGAATTACATTCGACGCAACTCTAAAGATGCGTCAATTTCTTCTCGATGAATGTTTCCTGCAAAGATTTATCAAACATCTAGACCACTCACTACCATCATTCCTAGATGCTTCTGTTGTTGTAAACTATGACATATAGCCAAACATTGCTGACATAATAATGCAGCACTTCTTCACCTTAAGGTGTATACTGAAATACCTTCTCATTCTTTCATAACTCCATATGATGATAGAAGAAAGAGACCCCAGCATGTGAGGGTCTATACTAATGGTTGATTTCATATGCAGAAGGGAGACTGTTCAACCACAAACCAGCAGTGGTATCTAGACAGGGGATGCTCTATGCATATGACTGGAGAAAAAGAACTGCTGCAGAACTTCAAGGCCGAGGAAGGGCCTACGATAATCTTTGGGAATTCCTACTCTGGCCAAACCAAAGGATATGGTTTGCTCAGGATTGGGGAAGTCTTATTTTCTAAGGTAGCTTATGTTGAAGATCTTCAACATAATCTATTCAGTATTAGTCAGCTGTGTGATAGTGAATACAAAGTTGTATTCATTAAGTCTTTGTGTCATATAGTTATCTCTAAAACTAACCAAATAGTATTGACTGGTCTTAGGAAGGGTAAGGTCTATGTTGTAGACTTTGAGTACACAAAGTCTGAGACCTGCTTATTCAACTCCCAGTTAGAAAACAGTGAGTTATGGAATAAGAGACTTAGTCACCTTAATTTTAAGACAATTGCCAAACTCTCCAAACTCAACCTAGTGAGGGGCTTACCAACTGGTAAGTTCAATAAAGACCACCCCTGTAGAGCCTGCCAACTAGGAAAGTAGATCAAAGCATCATACAAACCTATTGGTAAGAATGATTCTCCCAGAATCCTATTCCTGTTGCACATGGATCTATTTGGTACCATCTCCACTCAAAGCTTAGCAGGTAAGTCCTATACTTTAGTCATTGTTGATGACTTTTCTAAGTTCAGCTGGATGTTCTTTCTAAAAGCTATTTCAGACACCTTCAAGATCCTCTCAAGATTCATTAGACAGATTCAACCTGAATTCAACACTCAAGTTGTTGTGATCAGAAGTGATCATGGCACTGAGTTTGAAAATCATTTAAAGTGTAAATTCTGTGAGGATGAAGGGATAAGACAAAGCTTTTCAGCTCCTAGAACCCTCCAACAAAATGGGGCTGCTGAAAGGAAAAATAGAACCCTAATTGAATCAGGAAGGACATTATTGGCTGAATCCAACTTGCCAAAGTCCTTTTGGGCCGAGGTAGTAAATATGCCAACTATGTTCTGAGTAGGAGTCTCATTCACAAGACTAAGTTGAATACTCCCTATGAGTTATTGAAGGGAAAGACACATATAGTCACTTACTTTAGGATTTTTGGGTGTACTTGCTTTATCCTCAATAATGGGAAAAGTCATCTTGCCAAATTTGACAAAAAGGCTGATGATGGGATATTCTTGGGATATTCCTCATCAAACAAGGCTTATAGGTGCTATAATAAAAGCTCTCTCAAAATTGAGGAGTCTGTGCATATAGTTTTTAATGAAGCTAACATGTTTTATAAATGGAAGGAAACTTCCACTAGCACTATTTTACAGGAAGAAGATCAGCTAGCAGAACAAGTTGAAAGGATAACCATAATGGACCATCCATCAGTGTGTCAAGACAAAGGAAAATAGAAGATTGACACTGATTCAGATGAAGATTCCACAGTATATGAAGAGGAAATCGCAGCACCTGAGTTGCCATCAACAGAGATCATTCCAGTGAATGAGGATGAAGTCCCCACTGTCACTGAGCAAGTGATTCCTCAGGAAGAAGAGAATCTCCTAGATAACTCAATAAGATCCAGGATGACCCTAAAAGATCATCCTTCAACACAAGTTATAGGAGACTTGACAGTTGGAGTCAAGACAAGGAAACAACTTACAAGTGAAACAATGCTACAATGCTTCCTCTCTCAGTATGAACCTAAGAAGTTTGAAGAAGCAGACAGTGATCCTCACTGGATATCTGCTATGCAAGAAGAGCTAACCTAGTTTGAGAGGAAAAAGGTTTGGACATTGGTTGAAAGACCAAAGAATTACCCAGTCATTGGCACCAAATGGGTATTCAAAAACAAAATGGACTCAACAGGAGCCATAATCAAGAATAAGGCCAGACTTGTGGCCCAAGGATACAGGCAAGAGGAGGGAATTAAACTTTAACCAGACATTTGCTCTAGTAGCAAGACTGGAGGCCATCAGAATATTTCTGGCATATGCAGCTCAAATGAAGATCAAAGTCTATCAGATGGATGTAAAGAGTGCATTCCTAAATGGAACTCTACAAGAGGAAGTATATGTGGAGCAGCCCCCAGGTTTTGTCAAACCAACTTTTCCCTCTTTTGTGTATAGGTTAGATAAAGCATTATATGGTCTCAAGCAAGCTCCAAGAGCTTGGTATGAGACCCTATCCACTTTCCTTCTGGAACACTCCTTTGAAAGAGGGAAAGTGGATAAAACACTCTTCACAATAGCATATAAGAATCAGCTATTGCTAGTACAAATATATATAGATGATCTTATATTTGGGTCAACAGATCAATCTCTCTGCAAAAGGTTTGCTCACCTAATGCAGTCAAGATTTGAAATGAGTAGCATGGGGGAACTATCATATTTTCTTGGTCTTCAAGTAAGACAAAATGCAGATGACATTTTCATATCTTAATCCAAGTATACCAGAGAACTCATCAAGAGATTTGGGATGGAAAATGCCTCTGTCATGAAAACCCTCATTGCTACTAATGTTGTTTTGGATAGAGATGAAAATGGTAAGTCCTTTGATCACAAGACTTACAGAGAAGCCATTGGCTCTCTTCTCTACCTGACAGCTAGAAGATCTGATATAATGTTTGCTACTTGTATATGTGTTAGGTTTCAGGTTGACCCAAAGGAATCACACATGAATTCGGTAAAAAGAATACTTAGATATCTAAAGGGTACACCTGAACTTGGCTTGTGGTATCCAGCTGAATCTGGATTGAATTAATTAGTTATTCAGATGCAGACTATGTTGGATGCAGGCTGGATAGAAAAAGCACTTCAGGAACATGTCATTTCCTGGGTGCTAGACTGATTTCAGGGTTTATCAAGAAACAAACCACAGTCTCCACCTCTACAGCTGAAGCTGAGTATATAGCTGCAGGAAGCTGCTGCTCACAAATATTGTGGATGCAAAATCAGTTGTTGGATAACAACTTTTCCCTTGCCAATTCCACAATATATTGTGACAGCTCTAGTGCTATTTCAATAGCTTCCAATCCTGTTCTCCACAGCAGAACTATGCACATAGAGATAAGGCACTACTTTCTCAGGAACAATGTAGAGAAGGACAAGATCAACCTTCAATACATATCCACTGATATTCAAAGGGCTGGCATCTTCATTAAGCCACTTGATGAAAGTAAGCACAAGTTCTTCATCAATGCACTGGGTATGCTTGATGGAGCATTGTAGGTCATACTTATTATGTATAATGATCTATTTTCTATAGAAAGTTATTGCTGAGAAAACAGTAAGAATTTTGAAGAAAAACATAACTATTTAATCAGAGCTGCATCGAATTCAAATCGATGTATCGTCGAATTCTACTCGACGTCAGCTTCGAGAGCATCCTGGGACAGCTCATTCGAATAACACTCGACGTAATGTCGAATACCTATCGATGCTTACGTCGAAATCATAGTTGATGATTATATTTCGGAGCCACGTCAACTTCCACTCGGCGTTACATCGACTTCAACTCGACGTTCCGTCGACGTGTCAAAACGCGCGCATTTTTTGCGCGATGAATTCAGCTCTTTTCAACGTTGCTTCGAATATAACCCTAAGTTGTGATGATTCATCTACTCAAAGCAACTTAAGCATTCAATGTTATTGTGTTTTTCGAATCTTTCTCTCTCTTGCTCTCCTCCTCTTTCCTTTCTTCATCTTTCTTTCTGTTTCAGTGCAGGTACTCGCAGGACATCAATGGCATCTCCTCAAGATATTGTCGAAGCGATTGATCATGCCCTAGAGACCTTACTCTCTCATTTCAGCTCCCTCTATCTCGATTTTTCAAAAGACTATTATAGAAAGATTAGTGCTCAACATAGAAAGCTACAGTACTTTACTGCTCAGTTCAAAGATCTAGATGAAAAGGTAAGGTCGGTGAGTCTCCCTGCTTATGTTTTTATATCCTTCTTCAACGATATACAATGGGGGGGGGGAGAAGTCTGTCAGTAGGTCTCCTCAAGATTTTGTGTACAAACCTCTTCAAGACTCAGTGTACACCACAGCAATCCCACTCACCTATATCTCTGAAGGGGAGTCAGCCATTACATTTAAGCTGCAGATTGACGGTTCAACAACTCAGTGGGAGCCAACTACTCCATGTATCATGCCTTCAACACAGGGGGAGTCCTCAATTCAGGGGGAGATTCCCCTAATCTCAGATGATCAGGTCTACCTAAAGACTCTGCAAAAGTTCCATGAAGACACTGAGCCATCCATTCTTGATGAACTAGCATTCAGGGTTTATTTTGAAGACTCTACAACAACACCTTCTCCAGTCAAGGTGGTTGATCAGGACCTTGCTCCATCTAATCCAGCTCCAGCTCAGCTTTCACCTCCAGCTCAACTTTCACCTCCACCTGCTCCAACTCAAGCAGCTAAACCAATTCTCCCAACACCTGTCTTCAGAGGAAGACCTCCATATAAAGGTAGAGGAAGAGGAAGAGGGGGCAGAGGTGTAACATCCCCAATCCTACTAGACCTCATGATGATGTTAGGGCATAAAATGAAGAGAGAATGGTGAGTTGAGACAAGGGGTGACCTTAGGACTCTTTGAGTTAGGATGAACTCACACAGGGCCCCCTATGGTGCACAAGTCAACATTGGTCAAACTACCCAAATTGCACTCACAAATACAAGTTGAACTCACCACTATGTCTCTAACCCTAAGGGAGACCCATTTGACCAAGAACCCCAACAATTGGTCACCCAAATAGGCTAAATTGACAAAGTCAAACCTAGGTCAACATAACCCTATTCAACACAATTGGACTCAATGGACCTTCAATACTTCAAATTGACCTTACCTAGGTTACCCAAACCACTAAGGGAGGTCATTAGGTCAATAATCACTAAATAATTCCACTCAATTCCAAGGTGTTAACCAAAGTCAACTTTTAGTCAACATAGCTCAAATCAACCCAATCAAGGACCAATTGGCCTTCAATTGGTCAAATTGACTTGACCCTAACCTCATAACCCAATTAGGAATCTAATAGACCCAAAAGACCCATCAAGTAATCAACCATTCCCTTCAATTTGACAAAAGTCAACCTTAGGCCAAATTGGGTCAAACTCACACCACATGGATCAATTAACCAAATTGAAGCCACACCATGACCCAATGGACTTTGGGTACGGTTTTAGGACTCATGGCCATCAAGTGGGGCTAACTCACTCATCAATTTAATCAAGTCAACCCAAAAATCAACCATGGTCAACATAATGCCTTAGAGGAGAAATTGAAAGACCAAGTGAAATCCAAGTGAACCAAGACCCCACCCCATGCCTAACCAGCATGACATAAACTTATTATACCCCACATTTGAAATTGGAGAAAGGATATGATCATGGGGGCAAAAATGCCATTTTTCCCAAAAAACTTAAAGGGAAAAATGATTTTGGAGTGAAGGAGCTTCCATGGCCCCCACCACCTCGCCCAAGCCCCCCAGCCAAATTACCAGGCTGTGAACTGTCATTTCAGGCATGGAAGCCGCCCAAACAGTAAAGTAGGGGTGGTACAAGCCATGACCGAACACCCCCCTTTCCATCCTCTCTATACAGCAAACCTCACCCTCATTTGACCCCTCCATCACCTTCAGAGGGTCCTTAGCAGTCGAGCAACCTATTGGAGCAGAGAAAATGGTGGGGAATCGGCGGATCGGGCAAGCTCGCTGGAGACGGAGAAATCCATGGCCGCACGCCGGAGCACACGCCACCGAGCCACAATTGAGGTCTGTTTCTCCCCCTCTCCCCCTGTGCTAGCATCTAGAACCACTTAAGAGAGAAATTGGGCTCAATTGAGCCCAATCCCACGTGAGGAAGAGGAAGATTTTCTGAGCTTTTATCCTAGCTCGGGATCACCGGAGTAGCTATCTCCGGCAGCCGTGTCACCGCCTAGCGGTAGCCACCACCTCAACGAAGGTGGTGGAGGTGGTGGCCGGTAGTGGTGGCCCTCAGGTGGCTGGGAAATGGAGATGGAAGTTGGCCCAGCTGGGAGTAATGCTGGCCGTTGGCTGGAGGTAGGAGACGAAATCAAGGCCATTGATTTCAGCTGATGGCTATATGTAGACCAGAATTTATAAACATTAAATTATTCTGTCACACTTTATACAGTAGATTGAACTCAATATTTAGGCTACTTAGAGGCTGTTGTAGGCAAAAGTGCCTGAGACAACTTTTGTAGCCCTTGATGTCTACTTCCTATAGGGCTTTGAATCACCAAGTTTGGTAAGCTACAACCCCTTGTAGGGCTATTTTACTGAGACATGCCCAAAAAGGTGTGCAGACCTTATTTTGTAGATCTAGACTTCATGGTTACATGGATCAGTCTAATATTTTAGACATTGTTGTAAATAACATAGATTCACCCCCTTCCCAAAAATCATAATTTTGGGAAACATTTTTCTATGGTTTTATGCTAAATATGGTTTTTCATATTAATGAAATAATTATGGTTAAATTTATGCAAAATGACCCAAATCTTGGGTGGTATGATGGTTAGACCCTAATGAGTAACATGTGAAAATTTGAGACAATTTGGCTCACTGTAGATCATAATTTCTCATATTCATAGGAATGTGATGTATGGAAGGGGTGGTGTGCATATATCACATTTGTGTATTTTGTAATTTCATCACTTATGGCTGGTGGTAAGCTCATGAAATTTTGGTAACACACCTAGCATAGAGGAGGGTATCATTCTTAGAAATATTAGGATGTTTGGGGAGAAACATCCTAAATATTTGAGCAATAGTGTATTTGTCACATAAATATTTTAATCAAATAAAAGTGATCAAACAACCTAGGAAAAATTTGATTTTTCCGTCAAATGATATTTTAGGATGTTATACACCACTGTAAATTTTGTTGGAATTTTTGGAATTAATTTTCGTGGTCATTTGTGCATAATGAATTTTGTCATAATATGTATTAATGAAATAAACATCACCTAAGACCTAGGGAAAAGTCCAATACTCTGCCACATGATAATTTTCCTTGAAACAGAGCTCTGGAAATTTTAGTAGGAATTTTGAAAGTCATTCACACTGATAATTACCAAAAATGTCCTTTGTCACACTTATGAATTAATGGAATTTATATGACTAATATTATTTGGAAAATTTTGAAAATTTGGCTAGGATGTATTTTGATCATCATAAGTCTATGGTAATTTTTATAGAATTTTTGGATCAGTTATTTCAGTACTTACTGTGTAATGTGCCCAATTGATTTAAATGATTGAATATTTAAATGGTGGACTTAAACATTATGAAAAATTAAGAAATCCAGCCAGCCATGATATTTATGAATTACATGTCACTGATAATTTATTGAGAGCATTTTGACCTCAGAACATTATACTTCATGTGTAAAGTGAGATGTGCATGATCATTAAAGTATTTTTATAAATGGCCAAAATAGTTGGGAAAATTATGAATTTCTGACCATATTGTAATTAGGTCATGTGTAACCTATGGTAAAAATTTTAGGTCATTTGGTCATGTTTTGGTGATGTTCACATTAAGGAGATTAAATTAGTCCAATGTTGAGTTGGTCTGCGTTTAGCAAAAACTTGGGATAGTGTCTAGGCTAGCCAAAACATGTGGGAATGGAATGAAATTTGGAACACAACATTAGGGCATACATAACTACAGTTCACATGAGTTGTAGACTAATTGGAGAAAGTCTTTCCTATAGAGGATAGTGAACGGAAGTACGTCTTGATGAACAATTGGAGTAATTTGGGAGTCTCCTATCCATGGTAGTATAGTGACACATAAGGTGATCATGATGCACTCAAGGTTAATGGTGAGCCTATAGGAGAACTTCTAAGGATCTGCACCAGTCATCGTTAAAAGGGTCGTCGAGCTATCTAGAATCGTTTAAATCATGCTTAAGTAAGTTAGAGCAACCATGAGGCTAACCTTGACGAGGGTAGTTACCAATAAAAGTAAATATTCTGAGAATGGAAGGTTTGGGATGTCATCCTAGTATACCATCTAGTACTGCTATGAGCCCTTCACCGGGTAGACCTTGGGAAGCCCAGAATTCACCTTAAATTATTATGATCGCCTAAGTAACAAACAAGAGTAACCTTAACTAAGTTAAATTGAGAAAAGTAAACCTCGTCCTATTAGTAGGGACGGAACGGTTCAGGAATAGTTAGTTCTACGAATTGGTGGATCTGGAAATGTAATAAATCTTGCATGTGCATAAACTAGTGGCAGGTCTTCAATACGGGTCCATTTGTCACACCAATGACAGTACGTTGACCTTGGCGGAGTGTGGTGAGATAGAGGGCCAGTAGGTTATTTTATTGCGGTCTAGCAGACAATCCCTAGTAACCCCCCCCCCCCCCCCCCGACCATAAAAGTCCGGCGGGATGTTAGCAAGAGTACGCAAAAGCTCATGGAAGTGCACCTAGGACGTGTACAACATCATACGTAAGGTCTAGGTCTGGCAATGTGCATGCCCACCTAGAAGTGGAGTGCCTGATTCACTAATTTCGTTGCCACGGTGGAAGTACATGAGAGGCTGTCTACCTCCGAAAAGCGGGAACTAAAGGTCTGTGCGCACAGAGTCATTTGAGTGAGTTGCACTGTATGAACATAACATAACATTCATAACATCATAATGACATACACATTTGCATACCCTTATCATATAAATTAGTATGGGCTCTTTTATATGATAAGTTATAGTTTTGGAAATCTTAACTTATAAGTTTGTATGAGAATTCATATAAGTTAAGATACTCTAGATGATGGTGTGGTAGTTTTACTTATTACTTCACTTGCGCTGCATTTATTTATTTACTGCTCATTATTTACCTACTATTGTTGTCTTACTTACTGCATTTATTACATACTGCTATTGTTCTCACTGCTCACTTACCCTTTATAATGTTAGTACTATCCATGTCACTTGTACTTCTTTTTACCCCTTGATGTCCTCCGCTTCGTCCTCCCGCTCGGTACCTAGAGTCGTGGGGGGAGGCGGGCACAAAATGACTTAGTATTTTTGACTAATGGTCGGATGTGGCCGTAACACCAGGAGATCGAGGAGCAGGAGCCTCAGTATGTCAGGCAGGACGTGACGGCAGACCCTGAGGAGCAGATGCCGCTCATTACTACTTCCACACGGCGATAGGTTGGAGAGTATTTTGTGTTGTTTCCGTATAGTGTAGTGTGAGAGAGTGCTATGTCATATTTGTGATATTACTTCTTGCAAATTGGCCCGTGTTTTGATCAAACTAGCTGGTAGGAGCGGCGTCAAGCGTTGATGACTAACCCGTGAGTTGGTGTCACCGTAAGACGGCGGTCCTGACTAAGATCCGGGAACTCTCCAGTAAGGAGGAGGGGGATCTTACAAATGGTATCACTTGACAACGATCATAACAGAAAGAAGTCCACAAAACACTGGGTCGCCCTGCTCGAGCATTAGTTTGAGGACAAACTATGCAGCAGAAGCAATGGTGTGCCCAAGTGTGAAATCACATTTATAGTCCGTCTAAACAATGAGTTAGGCCGATTCTAATAAACTTCCAACATTTATGTATCCCCCAAGGAGTACAGGCCCATGAGATACTCCTCCTTTCCCTCCGGCTGCCACTACCTTCCAGTAGTCAGAGCTCGGTCAAACATTGACAACTATTCTGGAGGCCTTTAAGGCACAGTAGGTTTCAGCCTCTCAGCCGAACCAGGGATCTAATTGGATGAGCGCATTCAAGAGATTGTCCCCTCCGATGTATCACAGGACATAGACTACGGTCAAGACGGAGGAGTGGATGGATACCATTCAGGAGATGCTCGCAGGCATCAACTGCCCGGTTAGCACGGCAGTCTCTTTGGCGACTACTGCTTTGGATGCCCATGCCAAGAGATGGTGGAAGTCCATGATGGATTCCACTTATGCGGACCGGTATTACTCAGAGATTACTTGGGAGGAGTTCAACACCACTTTTCTGGAGCACTTTGTGAAAGTGACGGACAGAGACGAGTTGGAGGAGAGGTTTTTAAACCTCAGACAGGGGAGTTGGTCGGTGATAGAGTACTAGAGGGAGTTCTCCCATCTAGCTAGATTTGCGGGGATGCACTCACTAGATGACAAAGGTTATGCCAAGAGGTTCTATCGGGGACTTAGAGACCCATTGAGGCAGGCATTGTTGTTCGTGGCTGAGGACAGTTTGGCCAAGATCATAGAGATAGCGAAGAAGCTGGAGGCAGATCATCTGATGGTGCAGGGTAGAGGGAAGAGACCATGGGATGGGACACACTTTGGAGAGGGCAGCAGGGGACCACAACGGGGTAGGATTATGAGGCATAAGAAAGGCGGAGGACACCCTCGTGCTAACTTCAGGCCAGATCAGCAGCAACCTCCTGCAGTGTCAGTCCCTCCACCAATGCGGATTCAGGAGCCACCGAGGCATGATGATAGAGGATTCCGCCCAGTGGTATGTTTCGGATGCCACCAGTCAGGGCACATCAAGGCCAATTTCCCCCAGCTATTCCGTACTCATCCTCCTCCCCCTCCACCAGCCCCTCCAGCACTAGCACATCAGGGCCGGGGCAGAGGACGAGGTCGGGGTCGGAGACATCACGACAGAGGTCCAAGGTAAGTGTATGCACTGGATTTGGCCCAGGAAAGGAACCCCATGGAAGTCATCACAAGAACTTCCATACTTTCTTTACAATTACATAGTACCTTGCAAAATAGTAGTTTTATTAGACTTATAACCCAAACAACAAAACCACCCCAGGTATAGTGTTTGTCTATGGAAAACCTGCTTACACTTTATTCGACATGCGTGCTTCACACTCATTCATATCGGAGGAATTTGTACATGATCTGGATCAGGTCCAGCATTTCGAGGGCATCCACCGAAATGTGAGACTACCAGATGGGTCAGAGATAGAGACGTATGCCAAGTGCAACATGGTGGTAGAGATTAGAGGTAAGACATTTGAGGCACCAGCGACCCGCCTAAAGATGCCAGACTTTGACATGATCCTAGGCATGAATTGGCTACACGGGAACCAGGCCAGGATCGACTGCCTAATGAAGAAGATCATACTGAAGCATGATGGCTCCGAGGTGGTAGTAGAAGGTATTAGACCCATCTCCCGTATTTTATTATCCTCTATTCAGGCTGTTAAAGCCCATCATCAGGGAGACAAGGTGTATGTGCTCTGTTTTGGAATGGTAGAGGCGGAGGCCTCCATGGTCGACATCCCCGTTGTTCGGGACTTTTCCGACGTATTTCCAAAAAAGTTGCCCGGATTACCTTCACGACGAGACGTGGACTTCTAGATCCAGCTGGTGCCCGGAGCCAATCTTGTGTCTCGGGCACCATATCGGATGGCACCCAAGGAGCTAGTCGAGTTCCGCACTCAGCTCCAGGAGCTAGTGGAGGCAGGATTTGTTAGGCCGAGCTCATCGCCATGGGGAGATCCGGTGCTATTCGTAAAGAAGAAGGATGGGTCACTACGACTCTGCATCGACTACCGATAGCTGAACCGACTGAGGGTGCGGAATACTTATCCGCTACCGAGGATCGACGAATTATTTTACCAGCTTCAGGGAGCCCACTGGTTCTCCAAACTCGATCTGAAGTCAGGGTACCATCAACTGAGGATCCATGAGGAGGATATACCCAAGACAGCATTCAACTCGTGCTATAGTTTATATGAGTTCACGATGATGCCTTTCGGGCTCACGAATGTGCCATCTGCATTCATGAGCCTGATGAACCATGTATTCGAGGCCTACTTGGAAATCTTCATCATAGTTTCATCGACGACATCTTGATCTACTCTGTGAGCAAGGAGGACCATACTCAGCATTTGACACTGGTATTGGGGAAGCTGAGGGAGCACCAGATGTATGCCAAATTTTCGAAGTGCCAATTTTGGCTACAGGAGGTAGCATTCTTGGGGCACACCATCAGCGAAGCCGAGTTGGCAGTAGACCCGACCAAGGTGCAAGCAGTTAGGGAGTGGTCACAATTGAGATCGACATCAGACGTTCGAAGCTTTCTCGGACTGGCGGGTTATTACCGCAAGTTCGTACATGGGTTTTCAAAGGTCGCCCTCCCGCTTACATCTTTGATGAAGAAGGATGTTACCTTCACTTGGACAGCGCAGTGTGATGCATCATTCCAGGAGCTGAAGGACAAACTTACATCAGCCCCGATCCTTGCCCTTCCATCTGGGAAGGAAGGATTTCAGATATACACAGACGCATCCTACCAAGGGATGGGTGTGGTATTGATGCAGCACGGGCACGTCATAACATATGCATCGAGGCAGTTGAAGAAGCACGAGCAGAATTACCCAGTACATGATTTAGAGCTCGGGGCCGTGATCTTTGCCTTGAAGATATGGAGGCACTATCTTTATGAGGTTCGTTGTGAGATATTATCGGATCACAAAAACCTCAAGTATATAGATACTCAGAAGGATCTGAACCTACGCCAGCGGAGGTGGCTAGAGTTCCTATGCGATTACGACTACACCTTGCACTATCACCCGGGAAAGGCAAACACAGTGGCGCATGCCTTGAGTAGGAGAGCCAGTACATCTGGACCGGAGCCCCGAGTGATGGATATGGAGCTGGTGAAGATGTTGCAGGACATGGAGATCACATTGGTATCCAGGGCCGAGCCTGAGGCCTATAGAGAGTACCTAGCTGCCCTGAGCATTACCTGTGATATCTGAGACTGCATTAGGGCACAACAGAGATAAGATGCAGCACTGGAGCTGGTATTCAGAGCCCTGGGAGAGGGCAGCTCAGGAGACAACTCATTTCAGGACGACCTCGTTCATTTTCGGGATCGTATATACATACCAGCAGGAGGTGGGATCCAGGAGGACATACTTAGGGAGGCACACTGCACTCGGTACTCAGTGCACCCCGAGATCACCAAGATGACGGCGGACCTACGGAAGATTATGTACTGGCATGGGATGAAGAGGGATATCATAGTTTGGGTGATGCACTGCGAGACCTGTCAGCGGGTGAAGGCAAAGTGCAAGAGCCCTGGAGGTTTGCTACAGCCGCTACCAGTCCCAGAGTGGAAGTTCGAAGACATAGCCATGGATTTTGTGCATGGGCTACCACAGTCTCATTTTGGCATGATTCCATCTGGGTCATTGTAGACAGGTTGACCAAGGTGGCCAGATTCATTCCAGTCTGGAAGGACGCTTCAGTTGCTATCTTAGTGAGGTTATTTGTGGAGCAGTTTGTCAGGTACCACGGCGTGCCCAGGACGATTGTCTCAGATATGGATGGTCGCTTTACTTCAAGGGAGTGGAGGGCAGTGCAGGCATATCTATGGTCTCGGCTCACCTTTAGCACTGCTTTCCATCCACAGACCGATGGCCAGACAGAGCGCACCAATAGGACGATGGAGGACTTACTACTTTTATGCATTCTGGATATGGGGAAACCCCGGGAGAGGCTGTTACCACTTATATAGTTTTCTTTTAAAAACAGCCACCAGGCAAGTATTGGGATGTCACCATATGAGGCTCTGTACGGGAGGAGGTGTCGGACGCCATTGTCTTGGGTCCAGGACAAGGATCCAAGGGCGCTTGGATCGAAGTATATAGATGATACAAATGTTGTGGTACGGATGATCCGCGACCAGATGTTGGAGGCTCAGAGCTGTCAGGCCAAGTATTACAATGCAAAGCATCGGAAGGTGGAGTTCCAGGTAGGAGGCAGGGTTTTCTTGAAGATACGACCAGTGCATGGTGTCTCGCGGGTGCGAAGACAGAAGAAGCTCAGCCCATGATTTATGGGGCCTTATATGATCCTGGAGCGGATCGGCCCCTTGGCTTATAGGCTGGAGCTGCCATAAGAGTTAGCGAACCTGCACGACGTCTTCCACGTCTCCTCACTTCGGACAGCCTTACTTCGGCAGAGCAACATGTTATGACTACAACAGGCCCAATAGCATCCGACCGATCAGTCCGTCTGGAGCCCATCCGCATCGACTATACAGTCGTCCGAGTGCTGCGGAGTAAGAAGGTTCCTCTTGTCAAGGTGTTATTGTCCAATCATGGACGAGAGGAGCACACATGGGAACCAAGGGATCTCATGCAACAACAATACCCTGGATTATTCACCTCAGGTACACACTAAACATGAGTTAATACTCTTTATTCTCATCTTATATAGAATCTCGTAGACCCGAACTTAAATTTCGAGGACGACATTATTATTTTTATTTATTGGGATTTGTAACATTCTCAATCCTACTAGAACCCATGATGATGTTAGGGCATAACATGAAGAGAGAATGGTGAGTTGAGATAAGGGGTGACCTTAGGACTCTTTGAGTTAGGATGAACTCACATAGGGTCCCATATGGTACACAAGTCAACATTGGTCAAACTACCCAAATTGCACTCACGAATACAAGTTGAACTCACCACTATGTCTCTAACCCTAAGGGAGACCCATTTTACAAAGAACCCCAACAATTGGTCACCTAAATAGGCTAAATTGACCAAAGTCAAACCTAGGTCAACATAGCCATATTCAACACAATTGGACTCAATGCATCTTCAATACTTCAAATTGACCTTACCTAGGTTACCCAAACCACTAAGGGAGGTCATTAGGTCAATAATCACTAAATAATTTCACTCAAATCCAATGTGTTGACCAAAGTCAACTTTTAGTCAACATAGCCCAAATCAACCCAATCAAGGACCAATTGGCCTTCAATTGGTCAAATTGACTTGACCCTAACCTCATAACCCCATTAGGAATCTAATAGACCCAAAAGCCTCATCAAGTGATCAACCATTCCCTTCAATTTGACAAAAGTCAACCTTAGGCCAAATTGGGTCAAACTTACACCACATGGATCAAATAACCAAATTGAAGCCACACCATGACCCAATGGACTTTGGGTAAGGTTATAGGACTCATGGTCATCAAGTGGGGCTAACCCACTCACAAATTAAACCAAGTCAACCCAAAAGTCAACCATGGTCAACATAAGGCCTTAGAGGAGAAATTGAAAAACCAAGTGAACCAAGACCCCACCCCATGCCTAACCAGCATGACATAAACTTATTAGTACCCCACATTTGAAATTGGAGAAAGGAGATGATCATGGGGGCAAAAATGCCATTTTTTCCAAAAGGCTTAAAGGGGAGAAATGATTTTTGAGTGAAGGAGCTTCCATGGTCCCCACCACCTCAGCCCAAGCCCCCAGCTGAATTCCCAGGCTGTGAATAGTCATTTTAGGCATGGCAGCCGCCCAAACAGTAGAGTAGGGGTGGTACAAGCCATGGTTGAACACCCCCTTTCCATCCTCTATATACAGCAAACCTCTTCCTCATTTGACCCCTCCATCACCTTCAGAAGGTCCTTAGCAGCCGAGCCAGCCTATTGGAGCAGAGAAAACGGCGGGGAATCAGCGGATCGGGCAAGCTCGCTAGAGACAGAGAAATCCATGGCCGCACACCGGAGCACACGCCGTCGAGCCACAATCGAGGTCCGTTTCTCCCCCATCTCCCCCTGTGCTAGCATCTAGAACCACTTAGGAGATAAATCGAGGTCAATTGAGCCCGATCCCATGTGTGGAAGAGGAAGATTTTCCGAGCTTTTCTCCTGGCTCGGGATCGCCGGAGTAGCTATCTCCGGCAGCCATGTTGCCGCCTGGCGGTAGCTACCACCTCAACGAAGGTGGTGGAGGTGGTGGCCGGCAGTGGTGGCCCTCAGGTGGCCGGGAAATGGAGATGGAAGATGGCCCAGATGGGAGTAATGCTAGCCGTTGGCTGGAGGTAGGAGACAAAATCAAGGCCATTGATTTCAGCTGATGGCTATATGCAGACCAGAATTTATACACATTAAATTATTCTGTCACACTTTATACAGTAGATTGAACACAATATTTAGGCTACTTAGAAGCTGTTTTAGGCAAAAGTGTCTGAGATAACTTTTGTAGCCCTTGATGTCTACTTCCTATAGGGCTTTGAATCACCAAGTTTGGTGGCCTACAGCCCCTTGCAGGGCTATTTTACCGAGACATGTCCAAAAAGGTGTGCAGACCTTATTTTGTAGATCTAGACTTCATGGTTACATGGATCTGTCTAATATTTTAGACATAGTTGTAAATAGCATAGATTCACCCTATGATTTTTGGGCAACATTTTTCTTAGGTTTTATGTTAAATATGGTTTTCATATTAATGAAATAATTATGGTTAAATATATGCAAAATGACCCAAATCTTGGGGGTATGATGGTTAGACCCTAATGAGTAACATGAAAAAATTTGACACTATTTGGCTTACTGTAGGTCATAATTTCTCATATTCATAGGAATGTGATGTATGGAGGGGTGGTGTGCATATAACACATTTGTGTATTTTATAATTTCATCACTTATGGCTGGTGGTAAGCTCATGAAATTTGGTAACACACCTAGCATAGAGGAGGGTATAATTCTTAGAAATATTAAGATGTTTGGGGAGAAACATCCTAAATATTTGAGCAATAGTGTATTTGTCACATAAATATATTAATCAAATAAAAGTAATCAAACAACCTAGGAAAAATCTGATTTGTCTGTCACATGATATTTTCGGATGTAATACACCTCTGTAAATTTTGTTGTAATTTTTGGAATTAATTTTCTTGGTCATTTGTGGATAATGAATTTTGTCATAATGTGTTTTAATGAAATATACATCACCTAAGACCTAGGGAAAAGTCCAATACTCTGCCACATGATAATTTTCCTTGAAACAGAGCTCTGGAAATTTTGGAAGTCATTCACACTAATAATTACCAAAAACGCCCTTTGTCACACTTGTGTATTAATCGAATTTATATGACTAATATTATCTGGAAAATTTTGAAAATTTGGCAAGACTGTACTTTGATCATCATAAGTCTATGGTAAATTTCATAGAATTTTTGGATCAGTTATTTCAGTACTTACTGTGTAATGTGCCCAATTGATTTAAATGTTTGAATATTTAAATGGTGGTCTTAAACATTATGAAAAATTAAGAAATCCAGCCAGCCATGATATTTATACATTACATGTCACTGATAATTTATTGAGAGCATTTTGACCTCAGAACGTTGTACTTCATGTGTAAAGTGAGGTGTGCATGATCATTATAGTATTTTTATAAATGGCTACAATAGTTGGAAAAATTATGAATTTCTGACCATATTGTAATTAGGTCATGTGTAACACATGGTAAAAATTTTAGGTCATTTGGTCATGTTATGGTGATGTTCACATTAAGGAGATTAAATTAGTCCAATGTTGAGTTGGTCTGCGTTTAACAAAAACTTGGGGTAGTGTCTAGGCTAGCCAAAATATGTGGGAATGGAATGAAATTTGGAACACAATATTAGGGCATACATAACTACAGTTCACATGAGTTGTAGGCTAATTGGAGAAAGTCTTTCCTATAGAGAATAGTGAACGAAAGTACGTCTCGATGAACAATTGGAGTAATTTGGGAGTCTCTTATCCATGGTAGTATAATGACACATAAGGTGATCATGATGCACTCAAGGTTAATGGTGAGCCTATAGGAGAACTTCTAAGGATCTACACCAGCCATCATTAAAAGGGTCGTCGATCTATCTAGAATAGTTTAAATCATGCTTAAGTAAGTTAGAGCAACCATGATGGTAACCTTGACGAGGGTAGTTACCAATAAAAGTAAATATTCTGAGAATGGAAGGTTTGGGATGTCATCCCAGTATACCATCTAGTACCGCTGCGAGCCCTTCACCGGGTAGACCTCGGGAAGCCCAGAATTCACCTTAAATTGCTATGATCGCCTAAGTAACAAACAAGAGTAACCTTAACTAAGTTAAATTGAGAAAAGTAAACCTCGTTGTACAACCCTCATTCTCCGAGGGTAGGGCCCACTCAAAGCCTCGTATGCAGAAGTCAAGGTCAAAGGGTCAAAACAGAAGTCAACAGTTCAAGACACCAAGACAGCTCAACCAGCAGGAGCATCAGAAGGCCTAGGCGAGTAAGGGTGCACTCGTGCGAGTAGCCCGAATACTCGCCAAAAGGTGGGCGACCATAGGTGATACTCGCCTCTTCTATGGGGGAGATCGCCTCAATGTCGCTAGTCGTCGGGCAGGGTCTGGGCTATAAAAACCCCTACCCCTTGGTTTTCTTATAAATAGGACCCCAAGGGTACTTGGATTGGCACATGAACTTGAGCTTTTGGAACCCCCCTCATTCAAATTCTCGGACCCGTCATCCTTGGTAGTCAGTCCCGGTACTAGCCATGTCGGTGCCTTCCTCGTACCCTGCTCGACCATTCTTGGTCTTATAGGGGAAGTCTCTTTTGAGCTTCTGGGTACGTGGTGGGACCTCCCTGCCGTAGCACCTGGGGTCCTGTTTGTTACTCTTCTAGCTTCTTCGTCATTGTCAGCCAAGTCATCTCGTTGGACTGTTGGGCGAGTAGCCTCCGGCTGCATTAGTCCGAATTTTGGAGTCTAGGATTTTCCTGGCTTCAACACTTTGGTGCGGTGAGTGTGGATCGTAGTCAGAGGGAGAAAGTTTGGTAGAAAGGCGAGATGGTTGTAGTTGGCGACCTTGCTGAGGTAGTCGGGAACTCATCCGGTGGCGGTGAGTTTGTAATGTTAGCAGTCTTCGAGGAATTCGTGCGGCGGATAGAAGGATCCATGTGAGCAGCTCTTCAACCTCGCATGGAAGGAACGACGACCTCGCCTCATCGTCCGATTCTGACTGAAGAAGGTGCTCACCTTCGGCGAGCAGGGCAGGAGCATGAAGAGGAGCTGGAGCGACCAAGGAGGTCGCAGTTCTACCCGCAAGTCTCGCAGGGAGCAGGCAGAATCCGATTCTGCGAGCAGGAGTAGCAGTCGAGGTATATCGGTACTCGCCAGGTTAGCGAGTATGGGTGCGATACTCACCAAGAAGAGGGTCATCGCCAGATTGGTGGGAGGAGCCCATTCTGTGAGGTGATCGTTGTCGCGCTAGTGCCGGAGGGTTCAGAGATCCCACGATGAATTACTACTCGGGGAAGGATGACCCTATCCGACACATCCAGTGGTTCAAGGATGTAGCCTCCATCCGAACCATGTCTGATGCCTTCAAGTGTAGGCTGTTCGCGATCACCTTCCGGGGGAATGCCCGAGACTGGTTCCACCAGTTGCCAGCAGGTTCCATTTACTGCTTCGAAGACTTGTGTCGGGGACTTACCATGCGGCTCGCCATGGAAAAGAAGCTGAAGAAGGAGGCCACGACCCTTTTCCATTTGGTGCAGGGAGCAAAGGAAACGTTGGGGGATTATATCGACCGCTTCCAGGAGGAGGTGTTGGACATCCAGGAGGTGGATGGTCGCACCTTACAGCTGGCCCTGACTTTCAGCCTTCGTGAAGGCCTCCTCAAGTTGGAGCTCGGTAGGATCCCTCCCTATTCCTACGACAATCTCATTGAGAGGGCCAACCAATTCGTCCAGGGTGAGGCTTCCAACCGCAGCTTCCTAGACAGGCCCACCCGAGTGACCAAGGAGGATGAGGAGGAGGAAGAGGAGAAGACACCCGAGAGGAGGAAAAAGGAAGAGCCCGGGAGGGCAGAGAAGCAGAAGCCAGAAGGAAGGGGCAGGGAAGAGAGAAGGAGAAAAGAGCCCAGGAAGGAGGAGCCTAGAAGAAACGATGAGAGGAGGCTCATCGTAGCCCCAGAGCGTTGGGAGGAGGAGAGGCGCTACCAAGTCCCCGCTAACCGGCCACCTTGGAGGCAGGCCAGAGGACCTCAGCGTCAGGACCGGGGAAGGAGACCCCGGAGAGAAGACGCTTCGATCAGCCAGGGAGGCATCCGGAAAGGAGAAGGAAGGAAGCAATGGCAGTTGCCCAGCGAGGCAATCGACAAGGCCTGAAGAAACGGAAGCAGAGGAGGCCGCAGGTGGATGAGATCCCCCTCTATTGTGATTTCTATTAGGTGGAGGGGCATGGGACGATGGCTTGCCCAGATTTTTGGGAAGCTCATAGAAGGTTGGCAGCAGGAGAAGCAGGAGGAGAGCAGCGGAGGATTGAAGCCCCTGTCGAGCTGCCGGCAGCTCAGGCCGTCGGTCGAAGAAGGAATGAAGACCGCGTCGACCACAGAGGTCGAGGATACCTCGTCCAGGGAGGCAGAGGAGTTGGAGTGATCCACGGGGGAGCAGGGCCGGGAGCTTCCCGCAAGGGGAGTCTCCAACAAATTTATCGAAGGAGTGTCGCTTTGACTTCGCAGGCACCGCCCCCGGTGGAGGAGATCACCTTCTCAGAGGAGGACATGCTAGGGAATGAGAATCCCTTCCATGATTCCCTCGTGATCCAAGCCGCAATGGAGTACTTCATCGTTGATTGGATTCTGATCGATAACGGTAGTTCCGTAAACGTCGTCTTCAAGGAGATGCTCGACGGGCTGGGCGTCGAAGCAGCAAGAGTCCGGGCGCCGGATGGTCCCCTCTTTGGCATCTACGGAGAGAAGAAAGAGGTGGAAGAAGGAGTAGATCTCCTTGTAACTCTCGGTGGCACCCCTGTCCAGTGCCATTTCATCATCGTCGACGGCCCGAGTTGCTACAAGGCCATCTTTGGAAGGCCGCTTCTCAATACCTTCAAGGCCGTCCCATCCTCCTACCATCAGTGCCTCAAGTACTGCCAGGGGGATGTTCAGGTGAGGATCAGGAGCGATCCAAGAGCTTCCCACGAGTGCTATCTTAGCTCATTCAGCACTATCAGCTGGATGGCTGACGCGGAGGAGTTCAAAAGGGTGACAGGAGGTACGGCCCGGCTGGAAGCGTCAGAAGAAGTTGAGGAAATCAAGGTACTCTCCGCAGCAGGAGTACCTGGGTTGCTGAAGATCAGAGGATCGCTGAAGATTAGCGAGAAGATGGAGATGGCGACGTGCTTGCAAGAGAACGTCGACATCTTTGCCTGGAATGCTGCCGAGATGCCCGGGATCGATCCTGAGGTGGCATGCCACCATCTCAATCTTGACCCCGCAGTTAAGCCCATCCGCCAGAAGAAAAGATCAAGTGCCACCGTGTTAGCCGGACCCATCCGTGAAGAAGTGAAGAAGCTGCTGGATGCAGGCTTTGTGTCAGAGATCCAGTATCCAGGATGGGTCTCGAATGTTATAATGGTCAAGAAAGCTGGGGGTAGCTGGAGGATGTGTGTAGATTTCTCTTTGATGAATAAAAGCTGCCCGAAGGATTGTTATCCCTTGCCTCGAATCGACGCCCTGGTTGATTCAGCCATCGGTTTTTCTATAATGAGCTTCCTTGATGCGTTTTCAGGATATCATCAGATCCGGATGTATCCTCCTGATTGCCGAGATGTTTCCATCATCACGGGTGATGGCTGCTACAGCTACAAGATGATGCCCTTTAGGATAAAGAATGCAGGAGCCACTTACCAGCGGATGATGGACCACGTGTTCAAGGAGCAGAAGTGGAGGAACCTAGAGGTGTACGTAGACGACCTCTTGATTAAGAGCAAGAGCGTTAGGGAGCATGTGGCTGATCTGGTGGAGACCTTCGAAACGCTAAGAAAGTTCAAGAGGAGGCTCAATCCGGCAAAGTGCGTGTTCGGGGCTGGAAGAGGAAAGTTTCTGGGAAATCTCATCACCCCAGAGGGAGTGGAGCCGAACCCTGACAAGGTTAAGGCGATCTTGGAGATGACCTCGCCGAAGACGATGAAAGAAGTTCAAAGGCTGATAGGAAGGTTGGCGGGTCTTAGCCGCTTTCTATCAAAGGCAGGGGAGAAGTGCTCTCCATTTTTCAAGATGCTCCGGAAAAGCGAGGGATTCATTTGGTCCGACGAATGCGAGAAGGCGTTCGGTAGGCTGAAGGAGAAGTTGACTCAGACACCTCTCCTTCAGAGCCCGAAAGAAGGTGAAGACCTACTCATCTACTTAGGAGTAGGAGTGGAAGCAGTAAGCTCGGTGCTGGTCCGGGAAGAAGGAAAGAAGCAGCTCCCTATTTACTATGTTAGTCAGGTGCTAAAAAAGGCGGAACTGAGATATCCAATCTTGGAGAAGCTTGTCTTCGCCTTGGTGGTGTCGGCGCGGAAGCTCCGACCGTATTTTCAAGCTCACTCTATCCGGGTCATGACTGACCATCCTCTCCGAAATATCTTGGAAGGGGTTGAGCATTCAGGGAGGCTGGCGAAGTGGTCGGTAGAACTCAGCGAGTTTGATATTTCCATCTCGCCCCGGGTGGCGATCAAAGCACAGGTGGTAGCAGATTTCTTAGCCGACTTCTCAGTGGAGTCAGAGCCGGGAGAGGAGGCTTCTACTCTTATCCCTTGGAAGATGTTCGTGGATGGAGCTTCGGGCAAGAGCTCTGTGGGAGTGGGCATCGTTCTTGTCAGCCCACAAGGAACTAGGATCGAGCAGGCGGTCGAGATCCTCTTCCTCATCACAAATAATCAGGTGGAGTACGAGGCCATAATAGCAGGCTTGCGCCTCGCAAAAGAGCTAGGTATTCAAGATATCAGGGCTTTCACCGATTCAATGGTGGTTGCGTCGCAGATTCAGGGAGAGTTCGAAGTACGCGACACCATCCCGCAAAAGTATCTTGTCAAGGTAAAAGGATTGATTGGAGGCTTTCAATCCTTCTTCGTCGAGCACGTACCGAGAGAGGAGAACTCGGCAGCAGATCGTCTGGCCAAGTATGGTCCAAGGACTGGAGGGATCGTCACCGAATTGTTTCGACCATCCATCGAGGAAGGAGAGATGATGGAGATCGAGCAGCGCCCCTCGTGGATGGATCCACTCGCGGCGTTTCTATCTACTGGACAGCTTCCTGCGGAGGGTGGAGACCAAAGAATATTTCGGTACAAGGCGGCGTACTACTTATTGCAGGAAGGGGAGCAGTATCGCAAGACCATCTCGGGCCCCCTGGTTAGATGCGTCTCTGAAGACGAAGTACCTCGAGTGTTGGAAGAGATCCACTCGGGAGAGTGCGGAAGCCATTCTGGGACTCGCACTTTGGAGCAAAGGATACTGAGGCATGGCTACTTCTGGCCTACTATCCGTAAGGATGCGGAGGTTTTCTCGAAGAAATGTCAAAAGTGCCAGCTATTTGCCCCCCTCCAGTTGCAGCCGTCCCAGCAGCTTCGCTCGATCACCGCCCCGTGGCCGTTCTCTATATGGGGGATGGATTTGATAGGTCCCTTTCCCTCGGCTAGTGGCCAGAGGAAGTTCATTCTCGTCATGATCGACTACTTCTCCAAGTGGATCGAGGCCAAAGCTCTGGCCAAGACCACCTCTCAAATCGTGAAGAACTTCATCTGGGGAGAGATCGTCTGCAGATTCGGGATCCCCCTCGCCATCGTCACTGACAACGGTCCTCAGTTCGCCAGCTTGGAGCTGGATGATTTTTGCAGGCAACTCGGAACTGATCTTTGGTTGGCGTCAGTACATCATCCAAGAAGCAACGGACAAGTGAAGGCTGCCAACAAGCTGATCATCAACCTGCTGAAGAAGAAAGTCGAGAACCTAAGAGGTAATTGGGCAGAATAGCTCTCCTCGGTGTTATGGGCTTTGAGGGCCACTCCTAGCTCAGCCACAGGGGAAACCCCGTTCAAACTCTCTCATGGGTCTGAAGCTCTCATTCCAGTAGAGTTCGAGGTCAGAAGTCCGAGGGTGATCGCAGCTGAATACGGAGACGAAGAATGGCGTTTGGAGAATGTGGAAGCTCAGAAGCTATCCCTCGACTACATTAAAGAACTCCGAGACTTAGCCTCAGCCCGTCAAGAGGAGATCAAGCGTCGAATGGCGAAGCACTTCGACAAGCACGTTCGCCTCAAACACTTCCAAGTGGGTGATCTAGTCCTGGAGAAGGTGGACGCAACAGGAAGATCGGCATCCATTGGAAAGCTCAACCTGAAATGGGAGGGACCTTTCATCGTCCATGAACCACTTGCAACAGGAGGATATCGCCTGCAAAATCACGAAGGGGAGCTATTGGGGAATACTTGGAGCGGCGATGACTTGAAAAGGTTTTATCCCTGAGCGGGAACGTGTACATCCCTCTCCTGTAAATTAATTATTTATAAATACATTCCTCACCTCACTGAAACATGGGATGGCGAGAGATTCTTGCTCCTATCACAGCAACAATTATCTTAAAAGAAAGAAGGAAAGCATGTAAAGCCGACCTCCGCGTCAGGTTGGGAAATGGGCCTTCGAATTGATTCTCATAAGATCCAGAACGGATGATGGGACGGTGCCTCGGTAGTGCGTTCCCCTAAGACCAAGCCTCTGCATTGACGGCCGAGATCAGCTCCCCCCTTGCATGTTGGTGGCGGTTCCCTCTGACTGCACCTCTCTTCCGACTAGAGAGATTATCAAGAAGAAGTTGTGACGCAACCTCCCGACTCGATGATAGGATGATCGACTTAACCTCTTAGGAGACCCTTGAATAAAGGTGGCAGAAACCCTCAAGGGTAAAAAACTCACTGCATAACGTTTTGTTTCCGATAACCCTGTCCGATCATTTGAGTTGGTGTGTTTAATCCCCTCTGATTGTTGAGTATATCAGGAAAAAGTCCGTCGAAACAGCATCAACATCACGTAGGATGGAGACCTCGGGACGGTGTGTCTTCAGACCTCCCCGACAGTCAATCCCTACTTGTCGATCTCTTCACCAGCATCAACATCACAGTAGGATGGAGACCTCGGGATGGTGTGTCTTCGGACCTCCCCGACTGTTAGTCCCTACTTGTCGATCTCTTCACCGACATCAACGTTATTGTACAAAAGAGAACTTTTGGAAGTGTTTGTCCCTCAGGACTCTCCAAAGACCCTCCACTTATTGACCCCAACAAGGTTCATCTTGAAGATGGCGAGTATGCGTGTGCGACTATCTACATGCGAGTATATAGTGCGAGTATGCGGATGGGAGTAAGGTATAATCTTCGACCGCAGCGCTCAATCTCGCCCGTACCTAGGAGCCTAGCGAGCACTTAACCTCGTCGCAAGCCTAAAAGGCTACTCGAACATGCAAACAAAAAAGCAGGAAAGAGAACATCAGGCGAGCACAAAAATCTGTATTCATTACTTTCATGATTACATGTTCAGAAAAAAATGATGTACACAGAAGAACATGAGACTATGCCGCATCATCGCCATCATCATCACCATCGTCCTCGCCGTCTATATCGACATCTTCGCCATCATCATCCTCGTCCTCGGAATCATCATCCTCTGCATCGCTGGATGAGGATGGGAGATCTCGCCTAGGGGAGGTGGACTCTTTGGCGAGCAGCGCCGGGATGAGGTCCACCATAATCAAGTTCAATGCCTCCGGCTTCAGCAAACCTTCGGCTTTCAACCTGCTCAGGACGACTTTCCCGGTCGCCCTCGCGATCTCCCAGCGAACGTGTGACATCTCGTCATCGTGCATCCTTATCTGCTTTCCTCTGGAGGGGCCCGCCTCTGAAGGTTGTTGCTCGGCAGGCCGAGTTTCCAGCTCGGCGATGCGGACTTGGGCGGCCTCCAAGGCCTGCCGAGTATCCTCCAGCTCCTTCTCAAGCTAGCATACCTTCTTCGCTACCTCGATCTTGGCAGCCTGAAAAGACATGAAGACGGAGATTAGCAGAATGTTCGGCATAAAAAGCGAGTATCCCAGAAGCCAGGAAGTGGACAAGCGAGTACCTCATGTTCCTTCCACTTTGCGGCCTCTAGCCCCATGGCGATGAGCTTCTTCGCCTGCACCTTCATCATCTGCTCGTATTCTAGCAACCGCCTCGACGTTGCATGGCCAAGCTCGGCAGCTCACAGGTAAGCTCGTGAGCTCTGGTTCGATAGATACTCGGCCGAGACATCTTGCAGGGCCTCGGCATCTGTGCGACCGTATAGGGCGAACATCATATCGAATGCCTCACCACTATCCTCACAATCCTCCGACTAGACAGGATGATTGGTGCTCAAAGTCACCTCGTGGGCGCGCTCAGCCCAGGACACCAGATGGCGACCATAGGCATCCTCGCTGCTGCCACCTTCGTTGAAGAGCGGGTGACTGTGAGGCTCGCCGGCCTCCGAAAGGTTCGCCTTCGCCTTCAAGTCCCTCTTGGCGACCTCCTTTTTCTTCCTTGTCGCAGGCTC
Source organism: Dactylorhiza incarnata (assembly GCA_033032865.1). Taxonomy (NCBI): domain Eukaryota; kingdom Viridiplantae; phylum Streptophyta; class Magnoliopsida; order Asparagales; family Orchidaceae; genus Dactylorhiza; species Dactylorhiza incarnata. The sequence goes on from JAWHQI010000067.1 coordinate 5,283,072, forward strand.
CGCGGACTTGGCCTTACCCTTCCGCTTCCTAGAAGGCTCAGCATCCTTGTCGGCGACCTCCTGCCCATCACCACCGGACGACGAGTCGATCGGGGTGGAAGACCCCTCCTTCGGCGCTAATGGAAGAAGCTCGCTCGGCAAGGAGCGAATAGCTGCAACAGAACAAGACACATGGTATTTGTCATCAATTGAAGACAAAAGGCGAGTATGTATAGTGCTCACTCAGAAGACTACCTTCATCTGCGAACACCTCGGCGAGCTCGTCTACTCGCCTCCTCCAGACGAGGACATCCAAGAGATGACCCCTGAAGCTGTCGAGCAGCTTCCCCCTCGTCTCCTCTAGGTAAGGGGTCAGAAAGACGCTTTCCGCCGGCTGGAAGGATGCGACAGGGATAATTTGAAAGTCGCCACTTATGACGACTAGTCGCTCACCCCAGCGGTGGTTCTTGTTTGCCATGCCGGTCAGCGTACAGACGTGGCTGCATAAGAAGACAATGCCCTTGCCAGTAGCGTTGAAGTGGAATACTCGCAGGAAGACAGAAAGATCGAAGGCGATCTTCTGTTCTCGCAGGAAGCATAAGAACCCAATGATCATCGCCACCCCGTTAGGGTTGATCTGGGCGGGGACTATCCCGAAGAAGCGAAGGATTTGACAAAACTCCGTCCAAAGGGGTAGTCGCAAGCCGACCTCGAAGTGGAGAGTGGGGAACACCAGCTCGGTCGTCGAGAATGAGTTCAGTCGCTCATCCTCGCGGGGGAGCCTGGTGACATACCCAGGCGACAAGTACTTGGCACAGAACTCGTTCAAGTCTTGCGGCCGAAGAATCGGCTTCTTAAAGGTAGTCGCCCGGAAATTCTTGGCGTTATTCGCACGCCGAATAGCCGGCCTCGTCAGCCATTCTAGAAGAAGAAGAGAAGAAGGAGAGAGTATCAAATAGGCGAGAAAGGAAGCAACAGGAAGATACTCCCTAGGAATGCAAGAAGATCGCCAGAAAGCGTAATAAATACGTACCCACCCCCTATTTATAGTAGTCGGGGATACTTGGCTTGTCGCATACGCCGCCGCGAGTACGAGTACAGGATGGCGAGTAGCAAGGAAAGTCGCCAAAAGCCAGCGACACACGTCAAATCATCATCACTCAGCGAGCGGGTACCTGCACAAAGATACAAGGGAGCTCACCAGATAGGTGCGACAAACAACCAATACTCGCAAAAACAACCGCAAAAAAGGAGCTAGTGAAAAAATCATGCATCGCAGAAATCAAGCTAGCGAATAGTAAATGAAGGGCGAGTTTCATTCAAGCTAGCGAATAGTAAATGAAGGGCGAGTTTCATATACTCGCCAATAAAATTACTTAAAAAACTTAAATTGTTCAAATTACGAATCATTCGCCAAAAGGCGACCAAGCGACTACAACAACAAAGAAGAAAGGAAGAAGCATCTAAGGGCCTTGGAGGTTTGCCTGGGCTTCAGGAGGTTGCGAATGTCGCCCGACCCAGCCCATGCTGCGAGCACGCTTGAAGTGCTCGAAGGCCAGAGTCATCGCGTCCTCGCCCTGCCACAGCTGGTCTTCAATCATCGCCAAGCGGCCGACCGAGTCCATGCTCGCGCGTATTCCGACGAGCTCGTCATGGTGAAGTTGCTTACGATGCTCCAACATGGCGACCCGGCGCTCCAAGTCGTTCGCAATCTGCAGGAGAGATTCCACGCCAGTCAGCCTAGTATCGAATTCCTCCAGCCGCGATACTCGCGCCTCCAGCTCGGTCAGTCGACGATGAGGCTCAACGGCCGCCATGCGCTCAACCCGCGACTCCATATCGGTCAGTCGACGATAAGGCTCGCTGATCACCAGACGCTCTATCTTCACCTCCAGATCCAAGATGGCGCGAGTAGCCCTCTCTTGGTACTCGCGAGAAGGCAGGCCGACTCCATCAATCAGAGCTCCCACAGGAGTCTGAGCGCGAGCTGAAAAGAAGACAAGAAGGCGAAAGACTTTAGTAGCGAGTATTAAAAAGTGGATCCCACAGAGCACGTAGATCAGCCACTAAGTTACCCAGACGACGAGTATCATTCCTCGAGCTGCGAAGAGGACTGCGAGATCGCCGAGGAGGGGGGATCCTTCCTCGGTGAGGGGAGGAGCTATGGTGCCCAGCACCTCGCCGGGTGGAATGAGTCCCACCAGTTTGCTCCCTGCCGCGAGAAGCGTCCCCTCGGCCGCGACCATCTACTGGTCGCCCTCCTCCCCTTGGAGCGAAGAGACCCGAAGAGCCCCCAGCCCCGCCTCGGCGGGAGGATTCTCCCAGGTTCATTGAAGGAGCAGCAGACGTAGGGCGTTGATCTCACTGAATATCGGCAGAATGAGGGAACAGAGGAGGTGGCGGAATCCCACCCACAGGCAGCTGCGAGTTGCTCACCATCTCTGGTTCTTGAGGAGGCGATGGCGGTGGAGGTGCGCTACTCGCCGAAGGGGCCCTCTGCTCGCACGAAGGCCGTTTCTCCAACAAGGAGCTGTGAATGATTCGCACCGAGCGACTACCAGCCCCAGACGAGATCATCGAAGATGATCGCAAAGGCGGGCACCTTCAAAGGCTCCTCCTGAGCATTTATAATCGGCGAATCTGCGAGTATCAGAAAGCATCAGAACCTCGCCAACAATGTTAAAATCAGCGAACTAACCCAAAAGGTGGCGAGTAGGTAGCACCACCTCGCACAGGTGCGAAGTCTGGTTGATTCGGGGCCGAGGTCCACATCGTACTCGGCCCCGCGACGACATTTGGTGCAGGAGGATCAGTTGCAGGCGAGTCTCCCTTGTGAGAAAGACCCAGGTCATCAAGCAGTTGCTGACGTCGGTCAACTGGAGGATCGGCGACATCCTCCGGAGTAGTCGTCTTCCCCTTCTTTTTCTCTTTCTTCTTCTTCTTCTTGTCAAGTCGCTTCCTCTTCTTGGAGGTGAGGAAGTCTTCAAGCTCGACATCCACGCGAACAGGAGCCCGAAGGGGCGGCAACAGACCTACAAGCTATGCCATATCAGCAGCAGCTTCCTCGGCATGAGTGCGCGACATCTTTAGCAAGATCAGAAAGGTCGTGCCATCAGAGACCCCTCCTCCTCTATATATAGAGTCCAAAAGCCAGCCATGTGACTGCCGAGTATGTCCTAATACTCGCCCAAAGCAGCTCGTCGAATGAAGGTTGGATGATTCTTTCCGAGCAACTACGTTACTCGCAAAGAGCCGGGATTGTGTACAACCCTCATTCTCCGAGGGTAAGGCTCACTCAAAGCCACGTAGGCAGAAGTCAAGGTCAAAGGGTCAACACAGAAGTCAACAGTTCAAGACACCAAGATAGCTTAGCCAGCAGGAGCAGAAGAAGGCCTAGGCGAGTAAGGGTGCACTCGTGTGAGTAGCCCGGATACTCGCCAAAAGTTGGGCGACCAAAAGTGATACTCGCCTCTTCTATGGGGGAGATCGCCTCAATGTCGCTAGTCGTCAGGCAGGGTCTGGGCTATAAAACCCCCTACCCCTTAGTTTTCCTATAAATAGGACCCCAGGGGTACTTGGATTGGCACCTGAACTTAAGCTTTTGGAACCCCCCTCATTCAAATTCTCGGACCCGTCATCCTTGGTAGTCACTCCCGGTACTAGCCAAGTTGGTGCCTTCCTCGTACCCTGCTCGGCCATTCTTGGTCATGGAGGGGAAGTCTCTTCTGAGCTTCTGGGTACGTGGTGGGACCTCCCTGCCGCAGCACCTGGGGTCCTGTTTGTTGCTCTTCTAGCTTCTTCGTCGTTGCCAGCCAAGTCATCTCATTGGACTACTGGGCGAGTAGCCTCCGACTGCATTGATCCGAATTTTGGAGCCTAGGATTTTCCTGGCTTCAACACTCATCATATGAGGAGGGACGGAACAGTTCAAGAATAGTTAGTCCTACGAATTGGTGGCTTGGGAAATGTAATGAATCTTGCATATGCATAAACTAGTGGCAGGTCTTTGGTACGGGTCCATTTATCACTCCAATGGCGGTACGTTGACCTTGTCAGGGTGTGGTGAGATAGAGGGCCAGTAAGTTATATTACTGCGGTCTAGCAGACAATCCCTAGTAACCCACCCCTGACCATAAAAGTCTGGCGGAATGTCAGCAAGAGTACGCAAAACCTCACGGAAGTGCACCTAGGACGTGTAAATCAGCATACATAAGGTCTAGGTCTGGCAGTGTGCATGCCCACCTAGAAGTGGAGTGTCCGATTCACTGATTCCGTTGCCACGACGGAAGTACCTGAGAGGCTGGCTACCTCCGAAAAGCGGGAACTAAATGTCCATGTGCGCAAAGTCGTGTGAGTGAGTTGCACTGTATAAACATAGCATAGCATACCATAACATTCATAACATCATAATGAACCTGAGGAGCAGATTCCGGGCATTACTACTTCCACACGGCGACAGGTTGGAGAGTATTTTGTGTTGCTTCCGCATAGTGTAGTGTGAGAGAGTGATATGTCATTAGTATTTTCTTTTGGATATGTATCGGGCTTAAGCCCTTGCACTCTTTTAGATTTGTACTCATTGTGGACTATTTGCACTTTCCTTTATATAAATATATGTGTTGTGTTGTGGACTTGTCATATTTGTGATATTACTTCTTGCAAATTGGCCTGTGTTATGATCAAACTAGCCGGCAGGAGCGGCGTCGAGCGGTGATGACTAACCCGTGAGTTGGTCTCACCATAAGACGGTGGTCCTGGGAATAAGATCCGGGACCTCTCCAGTTGGGAGGAGGGGGATCTTACAAGAGGAAAGCTACCAATTTGGGAAATGTATTCAAAAGATCAAAGGAAGCAATACAAGAAAGACAAATCCTATCACAAAAAATATGAGAGGATTGAATTCCCAGAGAATACAATGGAAACATACACTGATCCAAAGCTCTACAAAGCTTTGGAGAAGATTGGAGATAGAGACAGATATGAATATGAGACAGCCCAAAAAGAGATTGAAGAAAAGAGAAACATGTTCATTGATATTTTGAAGAGAGGAAAAGAGGTTGTTGAACAAGAGGAGTTGGCAAAAGCAATCCCAATCAAAACCACCTTGTTTGACCCCACTAAATATACTCTAGAGGGGGGTGAATAGGGATTTAAAAATATTTTCTATCCTATTTGTGCACACACAATAAAAACACTAAATGTTATGCTTCAACAATACCAAACACATAATAAAATAAATGGTGTTAATGTAAAGCAGAAAAGTTGTAAGCTATATGAGGCAGCATAGAAAATTAAAATACACAGAAGACACAAGATTTTATAGAGGTTCCCCAAAATGTGGGTAGTCCTCTCTTCTACCTCCCTGGTAGGATTGCACAACATGTGCATGAGTCTTTTGATAAGGAGACTCTTAGAACCAAAGATCTTTTGATAAGGAGATCTTGAACCACTCAGATCTTTTGATAAGGAGATCTTGAACCACTAAGATCTTTTGATAAGGAGATCTTGAACCACTAAATCCTTTAGAAGAGGGATTCTAAAAACTCCGTACAGTTGAGGGAGATCTCTTGGCTCGGATTTGGCTCAAAGGGCTTGATCGTGGTGGAAGCGGCGAAGGCGAACGTGCTCTACATCAAGTGACTCATCTCCGGTGGTCTCCGCGGATGAACAATCTTTAGGATTCCTACATCTCGGATCTACGATTCTGAGGGGGTAATGAACTCTCAACTCGTGTGATTCCTTTCTTAGATAGTTCTGTGGTGGCTAGATCTGTGATGCTTTGAACCGTTGATTTTCTTGCGGATTTTCTTTATTGTGGATTTGTATTTCGATCTTGGATTTCGTTTTAATTCGACGAGGAGTGACGATCCTCTTTTGTTCTTGTTGGGGGAGATTTTTCGTTTCCGAAATCTTTACCTTTTCGGAGGATCTCTCTTTGGTAAACAACAACAACCGCTCGACCGGATCGTGTGGATCCTTTTAGCCGGGAGCGAAGTTGGCCCATAGCCTCCTTCCGTTCCCTCGCGGTGTGGCTGCCCGTGCGTGATAAATAACGTGAATAAAAATCATTACGCGAGTTGGCTGCGTTCGTTCACACTTGTTTGAGATTAGGAAGCATTGGGAGTAATCAAATCGATCGCGCACGAGTGAGTGAACCCAAACACCCTTTCCAACATCAATTTGGTATCAAAGCGAGGTTGTATCAATTTCCTAATTGATACCATCCTAATTTTTTTCTTATCGTAGGACGCCGACATATAATTAATTTTGCACGATTCCTTTCCAAAACAACCAAATCTTAATTAATCTTGCACGATTTGTTTCCAAAACAATTAATTTTCAAAATCGGGCTTGCGAATAGCGGCCTAAAACTTTATTTTTTCAGCCACAAAAAAAAATCTGAAAAAAAAATTAATTGGCACAATCCTAAATTTTATCGTACCTTAGGACACCATCGCACAATAAATCATGTACGATTTGTCGCCAAAATCACAAAATTTTCAAAATCTGGCCTGCGAATAGCGGCCTGAACACTTCAGTTTTTAGAACAAAATTTCCAGAAAAATTCCTGCATATTTCCCATGTATTACCACATATTAAAACAAATATATATTTAAATTTCCTTAGTTATTTGGTGGTGCCATAAATCATTTCGTCGTAATTTGTAGTCGGGTCAACACTAGTGCACTAATTTTGATGGTCTGCGAATAACGGGCTAAAATCTGTAATTTTTGACGAAATAGACTGAAAATTTTTCTGCATATTCCCAACATCATAACCAGCATTAACTTATAAAAAAATACTCATTTGCGTCAAAGCCCAAGCGTAAAAAAATCAATACTCGTAAAATTTATGCTGCTCAGCACCTAGTTTTCTCGAGAATATGGCTACTAGGTTAGATCTGGGGTATTCCCCTGCACTTTCACCCAAGACTGCAGCCCGGTCCTTGGATGATGATCCAATTGCTATCTCTAGACTCCACCGGAAGTTCACGGGTCAAGTAGATCAGTTGATGATCGAGATTAAGAACTTGATTCACACTCTTAGGATGAATCAAGAAATCCCCAAAAATCATGTTATTATCCCACGTGAAAGAGTACAACCCCGCACTAACAAACATAGTACTGAACCACATGAGTCATGTGGGGGGCGGGATGACGTTGTGAAGGTGTTAAGGTTCGGCCGTGACCTGACGCACAAATTTAGGTTAAATTTTAAGCACGGTGAGAAGTGGTGCAGGCTAGTTGTTGATAGCGTCTGCCATACAAATGCTATTTCTGAGAACGCGGTGTCTAGGATGTTGGTGACCACTGAGCCACATCCTCGCCCATATCGGCTTGTATGTCCTGACGAGTGTACTGTTTTTGTGTCAAGGCGTTGCTTGGTGCCCCTCAACATCAAAGCCTATTCTGAGCGAGTTTGGTGTGATGTCCTTCCTATGAAGGATTGCCAAGTACTGCTAGGACGCCCATGGCTTGTTGACCATGCTGTAACCCACGATGACCACGACCACACGTTAGAATTCATGCATAGAGGTCAGCTTATCACTCTTAGGTCCACTCCGCCTAAGAAGCCTTCGGTCCTACCTGGAGGTACTTGTAGCCCTACTGAGTCGACACCACCGTGCCTAGCAACGAAAGAGGATTTTGACACTGTTAGTCAAAATCGGCCTATAGACTGTATTAGCCCCTCCGAAATGAACACATTAAGCTTAATCGTTAAAGCTAAAGCTGACCCTGTTAGTCAAAGCCTTCCTAAGGACAATATTGTCCCTACTGAAATAACCACGCTTAGCTTAGTATGTGAGACTGAGGTTATCCCGATTAGTCAACCATTACGTGATCCCTTTAGCCTTATGACGCCTTCAGTTGAACACCCCAAGAACATTCAGGAGGTTGACGAGAAATCTGAAGGTGAGTTTAGAGTTATTGATGAACATGGCGCGGTAGTTATGGGGAAAGGACGAGTCTTATTTGCTCCACATGTTTTCGATGACGGGACTAAGGGTAGTAATTTTTCTTTGACGTTTAATGGAGGAGATAAGTGGTCCAGGCCGATACTTGGTAGGGGTAGTTGTTTGGACATAGTTTCTGCGCTTGTGGACACTCGGATAGCGTTAGCTCCCCCTTTGCAACTTCATCCATTCAAGGTTGCTTGGGTCACTACTACTTCAGCCCCGGATTGGAAGTATGGCATGGAGCCCGTAATCACTTCGGAGTATGCTGAGTGGTTTGGGTTTGAGGTCCTTCCTTTGGTTTCTTACCATATTCTACGGGGTCGCCCATGGCTTTGTGAACGCGACGTCACTCAATTAAGGAGTGCTAACGTTTCTGAACTTAAATTTGAGGGCAAAATTATTATTTTAAAACCTTTACCACCTAAGAACCCTTCGATTCAATTTAGTGAGGCCATCATTCCTATGGAGGACAAGACCTTAAATTTAATCTATAACTTTCTGATTGCTCCAAATTTTCCTAACCAACCCAAGCATGAGAATATTACATTAGCCGACCCATTTTGGTCTTATCACGTTATGTGTAGTGCGCAAAAGAGAGCATCCCATCATAAAATGGGAGATTTAATTATGGTATGTCTCAACCCTGAACGGTGGCCTTCCGGCGCTTTAGAGGACATCATGAGTCCGAACGCTAAACCTTTTCGAATTTCACTGAATTTAGGAAAGAGTACTTTTCATATGAAGGTTTCTGCTGAGTGGGGTTTGCCCCCTATTTTTGATGTTTCAAATTTTACGTCATGCTTTCTACCACCACTTAAACTGTCTCCCCTTCCGTTACTTTCTACTAATCATTCTATTGGGTTGAGAGGTGGGCAGTAGTAGATTGTTTTCTCCTAAGGTCATCACTGGAGGTATGTTGTCCGTTGATGTTTTAGCATATTTTCCTTCGTTATCTAATGTTGCTTTCAAGGTCCCAAAGACCAACTCTGTGCTTGACAGGAATTCTGAGGTTGCAATCCTTCCAGTTCTCCACGATGCCGACTCATCGGTGATGAGTCCTTTCAACTGGGGGAGGATTGATGGAGGCCATCCATTCCTCTCAGCCCTTCTCCATCTCCCTGTTAATGAAGACCCCCACATGGACCCACACTTTGTGGGGGATGAGGTCATTGCTGATGAAGACCCCCACATAGACCCACACTTTGTTGGGGAGGTAGATGTTGCTGCAGATGGTCATGACCCTCCACCACGAGATTAGGAAGATGTTGCAGATATTGATCCACCACCATTCGTCGAAGCTGCGGTTGAGGACTCTCCACTTGTTGGGGATTTGGATGATGATGCTGACGACCCTCCATGATTCACCACCCATGGGTGGTCATCTCATCGCATGCTTGATTAAGACTTTATTTAGATGCTCATTTTTATTTCATAGTTTATTTTAAGTTTTGGGACATTTTGATTTTGGTTTGCTTTTAGCCATAATCTGGTTTGCTTTTAAAATTCTCGGCCACATAATCTGCCATGAAATCAGCCACCACCTGTGCCTTCATGGATAGTCGAGGGACGAAGACAATGTTGAATTCACTTAGCTCTATCGACCATTTTGCGAGCCTTCCCGAATGTTCCACTCCTTCGAAGATCTGGCAGAGAGGGTGGTCCGTCACCACTTGAATTGAATGGGCCTGGAAGTATGGCCTGAGCTTCCTTGCTGCGACGACCAGAGCAAAGGCCAACTTCTCCAAAATCGGGTATCTGAGCTCTGCTTCCCTCAGGACCCTGCTCACGTAGTAGACGGGCAGCTGCTTCTTGCCTTCCTCCCGAACCAGGACGGAGCTTACGGCCTCTGTACCGACCCCGAGATATAGATATAGATCCTCCCCCTCTTTGGGACCTTGAAGCAGTGGAGCCTTGGTGAGTTGGCTCTTCAAGGCCTGGAAGGCCTCCTCGCATTCTTTTGTCCATTCAAACTTCTGGTTACCTCGTAATGTTTTGAAGAAGGGGGAGCATTTCTCCCCGGCTCGGGAGAGAAACCTGCTCAGCCTAGCGAGTCTTCCGGTCAAGCGCTAAACTTCCTTGGCGTTCCGCGGCGACCCTAACTCCATTATGGCCTTAACCTTGTCCGGGTTAGGTTCTACCCCCCAAGGGGTGAGAAGGTGCCCCAGGAATTTCCCCTTGCTGGCCCGGAACACACACTTCAGGGGGTTCAAGCACATCTTGTACTTGTGTAGGGTGGCGAAGGTCTCCTCGAGGTCCTGGATGTGAGAGTTCACGCACTTGCTCTTCACCATAAGGTCATCCACGTAGACCTCCAGGTTCCTTCCCCTTTGCTCCCTAAATACCCGGTCCATCATCTTCAGGTAGGTTGCTCCTGCATTTTTCAGCCCGAAGGGCATCATCTTATAGCAGTAGCATCCCTCCCTGGTGATGAACGAGACGTCTTTGACATCTGGGGGTGCATCCTGATCTGGTGATAACCTGAAAAAGCATCCAAAAAACTCATCACAGAAAAACCGACGGCTGAGTCAACCAGCGCGTCGATCCGAGGCAGGGGATAACAATCCTTAGGGCAGGCCTTGTTTAATAATGAAAAATTCACACAAATACGCCAACGGCCATCGGCCTTTTTTACCATTACGACGTTGGAGACCCAGCCTGGGTACTGGATCTCCGATACAAAACCTGCTTCGAGGAGCTTGGCCACCTCCCCGCGGATTGGTTCTTCGAGCTTGCTGGCGAAGGTCCTTCTCTTCTGTCGGATGGGGCGGGCTCCTGGATCAAGGTTGAGACGATGGCAAGCCACGTCCGCCTCGATGCCTGGCATATCAGCTGCGCTCCATGCGAAGACATCCACGTTCTTCTGGATGCACTCCAACATCTTCACCCTGTCCTCCGGGCCGAGACCCCCGCTGATCCGCACCTCTTTCACTCTCCCCTCCTGGGTGATGACCTCCATCTCAACCACCTCTTCTGCCGCCTCGAGCCGGGTTGGCTCTTCCCATTGGCCCTTTGCTTCTCGCCCCTCCTCCCGGGCTTCTTCCTCTGTGGCTCCTTCCGCCTCCATCGGCTTGATCCCCTGCTCCTCCCAAGCGACCTCCATATTCTCCTCTCGGGCATCGCCCTCTTCCTCTACTCCACTCTTCTCCACTTCTTCTCCTGGCTCCTCCGGCCTCGTCATCTCCTTATCCATCCTCTCAGCCTCCGCCATCCAAGAGATGGTGTTGACGGCAGTCACATAGCACTGCCTCGCCACCTTAGCATCTCCTCGGATCCAGACCTGGACTCCTCCACTATGGAACATCAGGCACCGGTGGTACGATGAGGGCACGCACTGGAAAGCACTAATGAGAGGGCGTCCGAAGATAGCATTGTAGCTGCTCGGAGCGTCAACGATGACGAACCGGCAGTTCCTTGGGACCCCTCCTAACGTCACTTGGAGACCCACGCCTCCCTCGACTTCCTTCCGCTCCCCTGAGAAACCAAACAGTGGTCCGTTGGAGGCCTGCACCCTCTTCTTCTCCACCTCCATCGCGTCGAAGGCCTTCTTGAAGATCACATTCACTGAGCTCCCGTTATCAACCAGGATCCGGGAGACCGTGAAATTTTCAATCGCCGTCTGGATCACCAGGGCGTCGCAGAATGGATCTTCATAATCTGGCATGTCTTCCGAGGAGAAGGTGAGCTTCTCCGAGGGGGGTGGAGTTTGGGAAGTCGATGCGAAGTCCCTTCGGAACATCGCCTGGAAGCTCCTCTTGCGAGAGGCCTCTATCCCAACCCCACCATGAATCACCCTGATTCCCCCCTTGTTCCGGTATCAGCCCGGTCTTCACACCTATCCTCTTCCCCTTCCGGGAACACCTCCTCAATCCTGATCGGCTGCTGCCGTGGTTGCCCTCTTCCCCTCATCTCCAGGAACTCGGGGCAGGTGGCCGTTGCGTGACCCTCTTCCTGATGAAAGTCACAATAGGGCAACACCACCCTACCCCCTCTTCCCGCTCTTCCTCTTCCTCCTCTAGCTCCTCTAGCTCCTCTTCCTCTGCCTACCGCCATGGCTTGCTCCCACGGAGGAGGAGGGGGTTGGGGGCCCTGCCTCCACCCCGGGTTGACTCCCCCCGTCTCCCTTCCTTGGTATCCTCCTTCCTAACCTCTCGCAGGTCCCTCCTGATTCCTCCACCCCAACCTGTTGTGGGGCTCCTGAAACCTCCAATTCCGAGGTGGCCTCTCAAACCCTTGACCTCTGGGTTCCTCTCTCCTTCTTCCCTCTTGTTGCCTCACCTCAGGCTCGCTCATCTTCGCCAACCTTTTGTACAACTCCGGGTTGTCCGCCTCCCCTTTTATCTCCTCCGCCGCTCGCTCCATCAACTCCTCAAAGGAGACCGGAGCCCTCCTCTTCAGGTCCATTTTGAAGAACCCGTCTCTCAATCCCACAATGAACGCCATTTTGAGGGAGAACCCTGGCACCTCCTGCACAAGGTGTATCTCTTCCTGGAACCTGTCCACGTAATGTGCCAGGGACTCCCCCTCCCTCTGCCTGATCTTGAAGAGAGCCTCCGCATCCTTCTTCCTCTTTTTTGACGTCGAGAATCGCAGCCAGAAGCCCCGACGCAGATCATCGAACGCGTAGATAGAACCTACGGGAAGCTGGTGGAACCAATCCCTTGCTTTCTCCTTCAGGGTGGTTGCGAAGAGCCGGCATTGGAATGCATCCGACATGGGGAGAATTGAGGTCATGTCCTCAAACCACTGTAGGTGCATGACCGGGTCCTCTTTTCTGGTGTAGTAGGACATCTCCGGCCCCCGGAACCCCTCTGGCACTGGAGCCGAGAGGATCATCTCGCAAAAGGGGCTCCCTTCCCCTGCTCGGCGAATGGTCCTCTCGCGCGGAGCCAACTCGCACACCTCAGCACTCGCCGGACTGCTGAACAGCTGCCGCCCCGGGAGATCTCGTGCACTTCCTTCTGCTGGCACCTCCTTTCCCGGCCGCTGCCCCGGAGCGTTCTCGCCGACCTGCTGGGGTGGAATGATGGGAACCGTTGGCGTCTCACATTCGCCCCTTGCCGCGAGAACTGTCTGCAGGACTTCTCGCTTGAATTTCTCGAACATCTCCAGCCACTCCCCTGTCGCTGGTGGCTGCGAGTGTCCTGAGTCAGAACCATTCCCTCCATCTCCTGTCATCGAGTCTAGCTTGGGATTTTCCTTCACTGGCTACGGTCCACGCTCACCGCACCAAAAATGTTGAAACCTGCAACAGGCCTCTTGAGTTCGGACCCACTGGGGGTGCAGCCGATGCTTACTTCTCCCTCACTAGACTCTCTCGACGGTGGATGTGAGAATAAGAAAAGACCCAAGGCTGAAGCGAGGAGGTCCCGCCACACACCCGGAAGATCTTAGAGAGCTTCCCCTCCCAAACCAGAGCCCAACCGGGCACCTTGGAGGGCACTAGCAGCCGACCAAAAACTAGCCTGGAGGAGAGGATTCTCTAAAATCGGATCTCCTCCAAGGTGCCCTTAAGGGTCTATTTATAGTTTTTCCTAGGCTGGTCTGCAGATAACACGAATCCGCCTTTTAGTTTTACTAACCGCACCCCAAATTGGTCTGCTAATAGCCTAACTCCACTGTTCCGAAGGGCTATTTGCAGCCCACAAGGGGCATTATGGTCATTTCCCCCTCAAAGCCTTTGGGGCGAGTGGTCCGTGAGGGCACCACTCGCCGATCTCCCGCTCGGCTGGGCGAGTGCCCATGCTACTGAGCGAGTGGTCTGTGAGGGCACCACTCGCCGATCTCCCGCTCAGCTGGGCGAGTGTCCATGCTACTGAGCGAGTGGTCCGTGAGGGCACCACTCGCCGATCTCCTTCTCGCCTGCAGCGTACCCCCACTAATCCGGGGATCTCTCCACCTTCCTTAGCCTGGGCGAATGATCCGGCTAACCCAGGTCTCGCCAGTTGGCTTGAGGGAACCACTCGGCGAATATGGGTTGTACAGGTGGAGGTGTGAGGTTCTCATTCAGATTAGGAGGATCTTGGTAGGCAGTAGAAAGATATTGGTAGGTTTCTAGAGAGAAATGAGCTGGTGGTGGTGGTGGAGGAACATACAGATTGTCTGGAAGTAGGGTGGATGGTTGTTGCTGTGGTTGGGAAGGAATGTGAGGTTCATGTTCTGTGGGAGGAATGAAGGAGCTGGCCTGGTTTAATGGGGCTTGATCAGCATCAGGAGTATCATCTTGTTGAGTTGCTAGAGTATTTTGAGGAGGTATATTGTACCTTGGGGGATCTGGTAGATGTCTCTCTGAAGTTTGAGGAGGTGGAGAGGGAGGAGGAGAAGGTGCTGACTGACCAGGCTTTAGAATCTGCTTGGTCCACTTGGAGAATATCCCTTTGTTTAACCTTTTTCCTGGAGGAATGGGCACTCCTTTGGACCTGCACACCATTGGATAATGGTGGAAGAGCACCTGACTCATAATCCTCATGTATGCATTTTCTTTGTGGGCATATTTGTGCCCAATCATTTTCAGGAGGCATCTCCCGAGTTTATTTGCTTCTTCAGAACTAGAATACCCATGATTTGCAGTTGCTGCTTTGGAATGGCATCATGGGCAGAGATTTTACAGAGCAGCACCTTCCCTACAATGTCTGCTAGAAATCTATATTCCTCTACAAGATCAATACTCTTCAGATTGATAGCCTTCTCTTTCTTGAACTGCATTATTTCTAAGACCCATTTGATTTCTTCACCTGAAAGCTCATCAGACTCATTCCAGCTGGAAGATCAAAGGTTTGTGACAACCTTTCCTCTGTTATGTTGATATATGTTCCTGAAATATTCCCATTCAGTGATCCATCTTCTCCGATATGGATAGTGTCCTTGAGCTCAGTCAGCTCCACATCAAGGATTTTGCACCTGGTGAATATTAATTTTGTTAACCCAGCCAACTAAAACGAGCCAAGAATGGCTTTGAATTACCTGACGCAGCATTGAAAGAATCCACATCAACATCAAAGCCAGAGTTAATCTTTGGAGGGGCCATTAACTCGTTTGTGAAGTACCTGCAAACACAAAGAAAACATGAGAGAGAGAGAGACAAGGATGCAAGAGAGCTGGAGAAGAAAGAAGCAAGAGAGCAGGGAGAGGAAAATTCGAAAGCGTAAATGATTCGACGTTGAAGTTGCTTAAACGAAGATGATTCATCGCAACTTAGGGTTTAAGTCGAAGCACCGTCGATATACATTAATATTCAGCGCGCCAAAATATGCCAGGACAGCTTCTAGAAACAATCTTGTGCGCGCTGGCATCTCGACGTTGCTTCGATTACTATTCGACGCAACTTCGAGATTGCTTAGGAACAAATAAGTTGACGTAGTCATGTCGACGTTGCGTCGAGTTGTAATCGACGTGACCTCGAATTTAATCAGTGACTATTAAGTCGACGCATGCATCGATATGAACTTGATGGTGCGTCGAATATCATTCGTATTATCCGCTCTGATTGGATCTTGAAGCATGCGTTGAGTAGGACCCAATGGCACATCGAGTTCTATTCGACACAACTCTGAATAAATAGTTCCATTTTCTTAGAAAATTCTTGTTGTTTTTCCCAGCAATGATGTTTATTGAAAATGGTGTTAATGCTTATTACTTTTATGAATTATGAGAATATAAAGGGAATTTAGAGAAGAAATCACTCTCTTAATTGAATTTAGTTCCTCCTTCCTCTTTCACTATCTCTTAGATAGGACCCTACCTTATCCTGCACAAGTAATTCAAACATTAGAAGGAACCTAGGTTACCTTGGGCCCTTTGATTTTACCATTATAAGGTTCAATAAAAGAGTAGATGGGTCTTTCATGATACCCTTTTGGATGGCAGAGGATTGGTTTCCCAAACCTATATTTATTACCTTGGTACTGAAAATGTGGATAGAGTGAATCCACATATAATAGATCTGCAAAATGTCTAATGATTCTTCTTGTGATTTTCGTTCTTTGATTGAGATTCATAGGTTTTCCTAAATTGTTTTTCCCTAGAGTTTTCTTTTCATTAGTTGGATTAACTCCACTGAATTTAGTGATTCTATCTGGATGATTGTTGTTTATGGATTTTGCTACAAGATGTTTGCTTAGTATTCCTTGTTGATTATTAACATTCACCCTATTGAATATTATAACTTTATCAGGATGATGTATACTTCTTCACAAACTTCACTATTTCCATTTACTTGATTCTCACTAGATCCAACAAAAATTACTGGATTTTTCCAGGCAGGTCTCCTAGGGACTTCTGTACTAGTGGATGGGTTTGCTCCTAAACCAAGATGTTTAAATCTCATATTGAGATTTTGTGTGATGTCTTTGAGTTTTTGACTCCTCCCACTGAGTGACTCTTCAAAGGCTTTTGCCTTTGTAAGCTCTTCCTTGAGTTTTAGATTTTCAGCCTTTATTTCATCTACTTGTTTCTTAACTCTCCTACCTCAATCCTGAGTTGATTATCATAGGAATGATCTTCATTTATCCTTTTACTTTTTAGTTCCTTTAACTCTTTCCTAAGTATATTTATTTGATTTTCTGCCTCTAATTGATCTTGACAGAATTCTTTAAAGCAAGTTTTAAATTCATTTAAGGAGAAATCAAAATTATCAAAATATGATACCTGATCTTCTTCATTATCTGAGGAGGCCTCCAAGGCCATCAGACAAACCTCTTCAACAGTATCTTCCTGTTTACTTCCAGATGAGGAGCATGACTCAGATTCTGAGTCACACCAGGTTCAGTTAGGAAACTTCTTCCATTCTTCCGTCCCTTCTTATCATCAGCACTTCCTTCAGCTATACTGATCATTGTATCACATATTTCTTTTGCAGACTGGCATTCTTCCACTTCCTGAAATATGTCATCTGACAGAGTGGATGATAGTATATTCATAGCCTTAGCATCATAGGCTTATGCATTCTTGTTAGCATGTGTCCACTCATTCCTTGGGACAGCTTCCAGTGTTGAGGACCCACTGGTATTTTGTCTGAGTGGAGCTGGGGGATCTGAAATCATAACATCAAAGATGTATTCATCAATAGAGTTCATGTAAATATTTATTCTGGCCTTCCAGAGTGTAAACCCTTTTAGGTTACACACTGGTGGGCTTGTTGGTGCATAATCCTTAAAACTCGTTTTCTTTAAAAATAGTTTTAATTAATTTTAAAATGAATAAATGAGAGTATGAGATCTTTGTTCAAGGTGTTAGCCTTTTAATGATCAACCTCCCACTGGTACCAATTGAAAGTTCAGAGTGTGCCTCTGAAAATTTTCTAGAGGGGGGATGGGGTGAATAGAGATTTAAAATATTTTCTATCCTAACTGAGCATACAATAAAATACTAAGGGATTATGCTTCAGCAACACCAAGGTGCAGAATAAATTAAGTACAGTAAATATAAAAGAAGACTAAACACTAAGCTATAAGAGGGACAACACAGAAAATGAACAACCAGAAGACACAATATTTTATAGAGGTTCCCCAAAATGTGGGTAGTCCTCTCTTCTACCTCCCTGGTAGGATTGCACAACTTGTGTCTGAGTCTTTTGATAAGGAGCTCTTAGAACCAAAGATCTATTGATAAGGAGATCTTGAACCACTCAGATCTTTTGATAAGGAGATCTTGAACCACTCAGATATTTTGATAAGGAGATCTTGAACCACTGAATCCCTTAGAAGAGGGATTCTTAAAACTCTGTTACAGTAGTAGAATATAGTAAGAAGAGAGAGGGAAGTAGAAGATAAAGAATCTTGTTCTTAGAATTCTTTAGAAGCTTTTCTCAAGTTCAGCTTCTGTTTTCTTTCACTGGATCTGTTGATGATGAACCCTTGCTTATGATTGTGATGATATGCAAGGGTTATATTTCTCAGATCATTTTCTCTGAAAGCTTCTTGTAATCTGGATGTTGTGTGATGTAGAAGAAGAACCAGCCCTGTATATTTCTTGTGCAGAGAGAGCACTTGATTTCTTTCTGCTTCTCTTAGGGTTGAAGGAGGAAGAAGAAGAAGCAACCCTAAATGACAGCCCAGATGTTTGTAATGAATGATATCTTGTTTTCTTCTCTTCTCTGTTTACTTATTGTCCATCATTGAGTTTTGAATTTCTTTCTAATTTTGGACAGTCTTGAGAAGGAATTCTGATTGGGTACATTAATTCTTCTTTCTTCTTTTGTTCCCGACTCGTCCATCATATTTGAAAAAACATTCCAAGGATGCTTTTGCCCTTCTGGAATGCTTCATTCCTTTCTTGGCAACAAATGAGTCATTGGAGAACTGTCTTCAATCTGGTGTTCCTTCTGAAAAGGTGTTAGAGAGACAGCTGGAAAGACTTTCTTTTTCAGGTTATATTCGATGCTGCGTCGACTTCATCAATCTTCATGTCGACGCACCTCTGAGTTCTTATCGGCGTAGCTTCGAATTTCTTCTTAGCTTCGGCTGAACTCAGATGTCGACGTTACGTCGATTACTTATCGGCGTACCTGTCGAGTTGAAGCCTTGGACTTGATCTCTTAACTTCTGCATCGAATTGTAGTCGACATTGCTTCGACTTCTCAAATAGCTTCAACTGGCTCTTCCTCTTGCGTTGAGATCCTTTAAATGTTGTGTCGACTTGAATTTATACTTCGACAAACTGAATGATCTGCTCTGACTTAAAGTCATAGTTACGTTGATATCCAATCAAAGTTGTGTCGACTTTTATTCGACGCAAGTCTTAACTCAACTTGTTTTGTGATTGTTTTGACTTGGCACTGACACTCTAAGTTGAGTGTGATATCCTAAGACATCTAATGACCAGTTTACCCTTACTATACAATGTGGGTAATAAACCTAGGAGGTAAAATCACTTATAAGTAATTTGTTAAGTTAAATCACAAGGAGTTTTTCCCAACATGGGATGACCTTGTTCATTTTTGGGGCCGTATATACATACCCCCAGGAGGTGGGATCTGGGAGGACATACTCAGGGAGGCACACTACACTCGTTACTCAGTGCACCCCGGGATCACCAAGATGACGGTAGACTTGCGGAAGACTATGTACGGGCTTAGGATGAAGCGGGAGATCATAGCTTGGGTGACGCACTGCATGACCTGCCATCGGGTAAAGGTTGAGTGCAAGAGCCCTGGGGGTTTGCTACAGTCGCTACCAGTTCTAGAGTGGAAGTTCGATGACATAGCCATGGATTTTGTGCATGGGCTACCACAGTCCCACTCTGGGCACGATTCCATCTGGATCATAGTGGACAGATTGACCAAGGTGGCCAGATTCATCCCAGTCCGGAAGGACGCTTCAGTTACTGTATTAGTGAGATTATTTGTGGAGCAGTTCATCAGGTACCACGGCGTGCCCAGGACGATTATTTCAGATAGGGATGGTCGCTTTACTTCGAGGGAGTGGAGGGCAGTGTAGACATATCTAGCATCTCAACTCACCTTCAGTGCTGCTTTCCATCCACAGGCCGACGTCCAGACAGAGCGCACCAACAGGACGATGGAGGACTTGTTGCGTTTATGCATCCTGGATACGGGGAAACCCTGGGAGAGGTTGTTACCACTGATAGTGATTTCTTATAATAATAGCCACCAGGAAAGCATTAAGATGACATTTATGAGGCTCTATACGGGAGGAAGTGTTGGACGCCATTATCTTGAGTCCAGGATGAGAATCCAAGGGCACTTGGATCAGAGTACATAGATGATACGAATGCTTTAGTACGGATAATCAGGGATCTGATGTTGGAGGATTAGATCCGGCAGGCCATGTATTACGATGTGAGGCATCGAAAGGTGGAGTTCCGAGTAGGAGATAGGGTTTTCTTGAAGATACAACCGGTGCATGGTGTCTCGTGGGTGCTAGGACAGAAGAAGCTCAGCCCTTAATTTATGGGGCCTTATGTGATCCTGGAGCGGATCGGCCCCTTGGATTATAGGCTGGAGCTGCCATAGGAGTTTGCAAACCTGCACGACTTCTTCCACGTCTCCTCACTTCAGAGAGCCTTACTTCGGCCAGAGAAGCATGTTACGACTACAGTAGGCCCGATATCATCTGACAGATCAGTCCGCCTGGAGCCCATCCGCATCGACGACACAGCCGTTCGAGCTCTACGAAGAAAGAAGGTCCCTCTCGTCAAGGTGTTGTCGTCCAATCAAGGACGAGAGGAGCACACATGGGAACCAATGGGACCTCATCCAACAGTAATATCTAGGACTGTTCACCTCAGGTACAACCTAAACATGAGTTACATTTCTTATTCTCATCTTGCATGGAATCCCGTAGACCCGAACTTAAATTTCGAGAACGAAATTATTTTTTTATTTATTGGGATTTGTAACATCCCTAATCCTAATAGACCTCATAAAGGTGTTAGGGCATAACATGAGGGGAGAAGGGTGAGTGGAGGCAAGGGGAAGACCTTAGGGTTCACGAAGTGGGGTGAGATCACATAGTGCTCACCATAGAGCACAAGTCAACTTAGGTCAAATTACCCAAATTGAACTCACAAACCTTAGTTGACCTCACCACTATGTTCCTAACCCTAATACAGACTCATTTGACCAAGAACCCAAACAATTGATCAACCAAATAGGCCAAATTGACCAAAGTCAAACTTAGGTCAACATAACCATATTCAACACAAATAGACTCAATTGACCTTCAATACCTCAAATTGACCTTACATATGTTCCCCTAACCACTAAGGAAGGTAATTAGGTCAATAATCACTGATTGATTCCACACAATTTCAAGGTATTGACCAAAGTCAACTTTTGGTCAACATAGCCTAAATCAACCCAATCAAGGACCAATTAGCCTTCAATTGGTCAAATTGACTTCACCCCTAACCTCCTAACCCCATTGGGGATCTATTGGACCCAAAATCCCCATCAAGTGGTCAATCAATCCTTACAATTTGACCAAAGTCAAAACTTAGGCTAATTTGGGTCGAACCACCATATGGATCAATTAACCAAATTGGAGCCACACCATGGTCCAATACACTTTGGGTAAGGTCATATGACCCATGACCATCAAGTGCGGCTAAGACACCTATCAATTTGACCAAGTCAACTCAAAAGTCAACCATGATCAACATAAGGCCTTAAGGAAGAAATTGAAAGACCAAGTCAAATCCAAGTGGACCAAGGCCCCGCCCATGTAACATCCCCAATCCTACTAGACCCCATGATGATTGAAAGTGAGGTATTAGACCTTAGATTTACTTTAGAAGGGGGGGTGAATAGAGTATTAAAAGGAAAGATCAAATCTTGCCTTATTTGATAAACGAATAAGTATTGAATAGATCCATTGCTGAATAGTTGATAACTGATCCTTAAAAATTTGTCAAGAAGAAAATTCGTCGAACTGAATCTGGAGTTCGTTGAACTGAATTAATTCGTCGAACTGAGAGAAAATCTGCTGAACTGGCTGGAAGACTGAATTCGTCGAGCTGAAGAGCAAGTTCGTCAAACTGAAGCATGACGTTCGTCGAACGCAGAACGGACTTCGTCGAACGCAGATAACATGACGTTCGTTGAACGCAGAACAGATTTCGTCGAACGCAGATTGAAGTTCATCGAACACAGAAACTTGAAATTTCTCCTAAGTTTTAGCTACTCAGACACACTTAGACCTTGACCCTTAGACTATACAATAGCTGTTTGCCCGGAAAACCGCTCCTCGGTTTGAACCATTATCAGACCGCTCGGACTCCTGAGCCAAGCCGCTGGGTCCTGGAATCGGCGGTTCCCCGTTCAAGAAGGGCCAGGCCGGGCGGCCTGGTGTCATTTCCAGGATCACCCCCAAAGAGATAAGATCGTCAAAGAGCCAAGGAAGGAAGTTCATCCGCGGTCTCAGCAAGAAGGCCGCGCAGGGTGTCCCATAGAAACTCGAAGTTCCAGCCCCGAAGAACAGGCCGGGGGTCCAGATCGAAGGCTATCCAAGTAACCTCTTGAAGGTCGGCTAAGTCATGACCAGAGGGCAGACCGCGACCTCAATCTCCAAACCGCGCGGTCTGCATTGTTGACTTGGTCCCGGTGTCCTCAGCCGCAAGCAAGACAGATCGGGAAGGCAGGCCGTCAGATCGCGCGGCCTCTTTCTTTCTCTTCTTTGTGTATCCCGTCACCGCCTGCCCGTTTCTCCTGTACCCGGGCAGGAGGTTATTTTATCCCTGCCCGATCGGGCAGGCCCCCAAGCCTATAAATAGGGGGCGGCACTGTTCCCAAGACACGCACACTCGAATCCAAGAGCTCGCTTGTCTGAGCTCCGGTCTCGAGTTTCAGGTCTCGCGAACTGCTGACCGGCCGGCTTCTACTTTCTCACATTTGTAACCGCTACTTTTCAATCAAAGGAAAGCCCGTCGCAGGAGTGGCATTTGCCGCGACGGGCGAAGTCTGGCCTCGACCGCTGCTAGCGGTCTGAATTCTCTAGCTAAATAGTAACTGATAGTCCGCAACCCTCGTTTTCCTTCGGAGGCGCACTTTTGAATCGAACAGAAACACGCGACCTTCAGATCGCAGACTGTCAGCGAAATCTTTGGTTCAGAATGTCAGACCGCCAGCTCCCTCCAAGAGACCGATCCGACCACAGTGAAGACTCTTTGTGGGAAGCTCTGGAGCAGACAAAGAGGGAGGCCGACCAGGCTCGGCAGGCGACTGATCAGCGTCTGGACGCAATCACTCAGGCCCTAACTCTACTAACCGAGCGGTTAGCCCCTCAGCAGGCCGCGGCTCCCCAGGCGGTCACTCCTGTTTTACCTCCTCCACCTCCATATCCGTTCGCGCAAGTCGCTCATTCCCGACCACCACAAGAAGGTTCCGCGGACCGTCCGAATCTCTACCAAGAGGCCGCGCGATGTATGCCAGCTCGGGTCCTTGACTTTCAAGGGGCGACCTCTCAGGCCGCTCATTTTCCCTATCCGCCTGAGGTCGCCACTTTCCAATCATATCCGGCTGGAGCACCTGCCCGCTCTTATCATGCGGCCTGTCCGCCAATGACCGCAGCCGAGGTCCCTTATAACTCTGCTTTCCCCCTGTATGAGGATGCCGAGGAGAGTTCTCCCTTCACCGACGAAATCCGAGGAGAGCCGGCCCCAAACAACTTTCGAGAACCACGTATGTCAGCATATAGTGGGGAGTCCGATCCAGCAATACACCTCCAGGCATTCGAATCGGCTGTTGCTCTGAGGACCATCACTGATGCAACAAAGTGCAAGCTCCTGGTGACATCCTTTGATGGGCAGGCCAGAGAATGGTTCTATGGATTGCATCCTCGATCTATCAGATGCTTTGCGGAGTTGCGTAGAGAATTTCTGCTTCGATTCTCTACCTCTAAGAAGAGAAAGAATGGTCCGGCAGCCTTATTCGAAATACGACAACAAGAAAACGAAACGTGGGCCCGTTTCGTCGATCGTTTCCAAAGGGAAATAATGGAGGTACAAAACGTCGATCCGGAGTTATATAGGGTCGCACTAATGCATGGCCTTAGGGAGGGGCCACTGAAGTTTGAAGCCCAAATCAGGGAACCAAAGACATATCAAGAAATGATTAGTCTGGCAAACAAATTTATCAGGGGGGAAAAGACTAATCCGGGTTACGTTGCCAAGTTGCTCAGTGACAACGATCAGTTCAATTCTGCATCAACCCATCAGCAACGTTATAATCACTCGTCTCGGCCTGATTTCGAGCCTCGGGCTCAAAGGGGAAGGAATCTTAAGCCCAAGCAACCATTCATTGGCCATCAACGGTTTCAGGATCAGAAGCCGCCGTTGGCCATCGCACCCACTCAACCCATGGGAGTTCCGCAAATCATGCCCGTATATCTGCCACAATACATCGCACAACCATCTCCACCTATCCCATCCATCCGATATGATGAATCACAAGATTCGTTCACCCCACTCAACATCACCATGAATGAGGTCGTACAGATTCTTCAGAAGAGGCCTGACTTTAAAAGGCCCCCTCCCTTGAAATCAGAAGTTCGCAATCGGAACCCAAACCTTTACTGTGAATATCATAAAGAAGAGGGGCATCAAACTGAAGATTGTCGGGCCCTCCGGTGGTTGATAGAAAAACTCCTGAAAGAGGGAAAGCTTCGGGGGTTGATTCGGCAAGAAACTCCGGTTGAACCGCGAGCTGAGAAGAAGAAGGAGGCAGTCGAAGTAGCATGGGAGTGTGCTGATGTAGAGGAGGCCGGTAGTTATGGGGATATACATCCTGCAGCCGAATGCATAGAGGTGAATGATGTTGGCCCTCTCGGTAACATCTATTGCATCCATGGTGGGGCAGGGATAGAATCCTCCCGAAAATCTAGCATCGGGAGAGTTGCAAAGCAAGAAGTGGCAGTTGCCTCCACTTCTGCCCCGGAAAGGACGGTTGTTACGTTTGGCCAGGAAGATCTCTCCCCGAATGCGAATCCGTTCGATGACGCGGTGGTGATAAAGGCGGTTATTGAGAATTACGCAGTGCACAAAATTTTGATCGATACAGGCAGCTCAGTTAATCTCATCTTTCGCCAAACGTTTGAGGCCCTCAAGACTGGAAAATCCTTACTCTCTACGGAAGGCCCCCTCTATGGCTTCTCAGGAGAAAAGAAGGAAGTAGAAGGGTGCGTGAAGCTTCTGGTATCGCTAGGGGGCATAACAAAGTTGGTGAACTTCGTAGTAGTGGAAGCCCCAAGTAGCTACTGCGCAATTTTCGGAAGGCCAATCCTGAATGCTTACAGAGCGGTGGTATCTACTTTCCATTTGGCCTTGAAATTCGCTGCTGAGGGGCGTCAGTACCGGATCCGGAGCGATCCAAAGGTGGCACGCGAATGTTATGTGAAGACAGTTAATGTGATCACCGAGGCACCACTTCACAAGGCCCAGAATGACATCCAAGAGGTGTCCGAACTCCCTGAAGAAGCTGAGGGGAGCGTGGAACGGAAAGGGACCTACCTGGAACCTGCCCAGGAGACCCAAGAGATCCCCATTGTTGAAGGGGAAGGGAAGAAGCTGATCATCAACGCCGAGCTATCAGAAGAGGAAAAGCTCCAGTTAACCTCCTGCCTGCTGAATAACTTGGACATCTTCGCTTGGTCGGCGGAAGACATGCCTGGAATAGATCCAGATGTCGCGTGCCATCACCTCAACGTTTCTCCGGAGTTCAAGCCAATCCAACAGAAGAAGAGGGAGGTAGCAACTAAGCTGGCGGTACCTATCAAAGAAGAAGTTGCAAAGCTTCTTAAGGCCAATTTCATTTCTGAAATCCAGTACCCCACCTGGATGTCGAATGTAGTGATGGTGAAAAAGTCTGGGGGGAAATGGCGTATGTGTGTTGATTTCACTAAACTCAATAAAGCATGCCCCAAGGATTGTTATCCCTTGCCTCGGATAGATGTTTTGGTAGATTCCGCGGTGGGATATAGTTTTATGAGTTTTTTAGATGCATTTTCTGGTTATCACCAGATTAAGATGCATAAGCCTGATATCCCGCATACATCCTTCATTACCAATGATGGATGTTATTGTTATCTCGTCATGCCTTTCGGCCTCAAAAATGCGGGGGCAACATATCAGAGGATGATGGACACAGTTTTTGAAAAACAAAAAGGGAGAAATCTGGAAGTATATGTTGATGATCTCCTTCTAAAAAGTAAAACTTTTTTAATCCATCTGGAAGACCTCGTAGAGACGTTCGCTACTCTACGGAGGTTCAAATTAAAATTAAACCCCTCGAAATGCGTGTTCGGGGCGAACAAGGGGAAATTTCTTGGACATCTTCTCACTCCTGATGGTCTCGCACCGAACCCAGATAAAGTAAAAGCCATCCTAGACATGACCCCTCCTCGTAATCCGAAAGAGGTACAGCAACTTGGCGGAAGGTTGGCAGGATTGAGCCGATTCATTTCCAAATCGGGAGATAAAAGCGCTCCGTTCTTCAAAACACTTAGGGGAGGATCTAAGTTTGAATGGAACGAGGAATGCAATAATGCTTTCGAACAATTGAAAAAGCAATTAACTTCAACCCCCCTTCTTCAAAGCCCTCGCGAAGGAGAAACACTATTCTTGTACTTGGGGGTGGGCCCTGATGCAATAAGCTCTGTCCTGGTTCGGGAAGAGAAAAAGAAACAGTTTCCGATATACTATGTCAGCCATATCCTTAAAGATGCAGAAACTAGATATTCAATCCTGGAGAAATTAGCCTTGGCTTTAGTCATGTCATCACGAAGGCTCCGCCCCTATTTTCAAGCTCATCCTATTCAGGTGGTTTCAGATCATCCACTGAGGAATATCTTGGAGAAGCCGGAACATTCAGGAAGGTTGGCCAAATGGGCAATCGAGCTAAGCGAGTTCGAAATATTGTACACTCCCAGAACGGCAATAAAGGCACAAGTATTGGCAGATTTCTTGGTAGACACAATGGAGTCTAATCCAGAGCAGGTAGTGCAATCTCCTTTTTCTTGGATCATTTATGTGGATGGGGCTTCTGGTAGGAACTCCGTGGGAGCCGGAGTGGTTTTGATCAGTCCAAACGGCATCAGGCTGGAACAAGCTGTTAGATTCTTCTTTTCAGTTACAAATAACCAGGCCGAATACGAAGCACTCTTGGCCGGCCTGAGACTCGCAAAGGAGCTTGGGATAGAACATGTTCATGTGAAAACTGATTCTCTTGTAATGGCCTCGCAGGTTCTGGGGAACTACGAGACAAGAGAACCGATGTTGAGAAAATATCTATTCCTAGCTAAGAAAGAAATCGGGAGATTCAAATCCTTCATCATCGAGCACATTCCGAGAACGCAGAATGAAGAGGCAGACGAATTGTCAAAATTTGGTCTTCCATCAGGGGGAGTAACCTCAGAACTTTTTCATCCGGCAACAGAGGAGACAGAGGAAGAAGAGCTCATGCAGATCGATCAACATCCTTCTTGGAAAGACCCCTACGAATTGTTTCTGACAAAAGGAGAATATCATCCATCAATCAAGGACAAAAATAGGTTCAGAAGAAAGGCGGCGTACTACTACTTGATAGCAGGAGTCTTGTACCGAAAAACTTTGATTTCTCCCTCAGCACGGTGCGTTTCAGAAGAGGAGATCCCGGTCATACTTCAGGAAGTTCATTCTGGGGAGTGTGGTAGCCATTCAGGGGCGAAAACCTTAGAAAAAAGGATCCTGCGGCAAGGATACTTCTGGCCAACCATGAGAAAGGATGCTGAAGCCTTCGCCAAGCGATGTGTCCAGTGTCAAAAGTTCGCTCCTCTTCAACATTTGCCTGCTCAGTCACTCAGGTCAATAACTGCGCCATGGCCTTTTGCAGTATGGGGAATGGATCTTATGGGGCCTTTCCCAATGGCCAGCGGACAACGTCGCTTTATCCTGGTAATGATCGATTATTTCAGTAAGTGGATCGAAGCAAAAGCATTAGCAAGAACTACCACCCAAATTGTCAGAAACTTCGTCTGGGGAGAGATTATCTGCCGACATGGAATTCCGTTGGCAATCGTCACCGATAATGGCCCACAATTCAACAATCCAGAGATGATAAACTTCTGTGATCAGATAGGAATTGATCTTCGGTTTGCCTCAGTACACCATCCAAGGACCAATGGTCAAGTGGAGGCGGCAAACAGGCAAATTCGGCAGCTTTTAATGAAAAGAGTCTTGAACCAGAAAGGGAATTGGGCGGACCAACTTCCTTCCATCCTGTGGACCCTTCGTACTACTCCGTCCTCGGCTACCGGGGAGACACCTTTCAAATTATCTCATGGCTCGGAAGCTGTTGTCCCTGTGGAATTCGAGGTGGTCACTCCAAGGGTTATTTACGCCAAAGAAGGAGGAGAATCCTGGATAGATGAAAATGGTGAGGCCCTCATGCACAATCTTGATCTAATCGAGGAACTTCAGGATGAAGCAACAATCAGGCAGGAAGAAGTTAAAAGGAGAATGGCAAAATATTTTGATAAGAATGTCAGAGTGAAGCAGTTTGTAGTCGGGGATTTGGTGTTAAAAAAGGTGGATGCCGCAGCGAGGTCTGGTAATGTTGGAAAGCTGGATCCTAATTGGGCAGGACCTTTCATCATCAAAGAAGTATCTAAGAATGGGGCCTACCGTCTCCAAACCAACGAAGGAGAAGACATCCCACGCACGTGGAGCGGTGACGATCTCAAACGATTCTATCCTTGAAACTATTTCTTTTATTCTTTACATTTCTTTTTGGTATTGAATAAAAAGCCCTATACTGACATTTCCTTCTTGTATGATGGTTCTCCGCATCATAAATATAAACACACATATCTCACTCCCCGAACCTCTGAGATATCGCCAAATTCTGCTCGAACCCCCTCGGATTGTAGTCGTAGCGTAAAACCCACCAAGACCATGTGATGCGGGGAGTTTTCGCACACATGTAGTGGTAGCTTGCCAATTCCGCTGCGGTGGTCTTCAGAACTTTGGATCCCGGCCGATATCTGACACACCCCTGCATCAAGGGAGGTCTAGGTGATTGTCAGCTCTATCATGCCCCGAAGGGATATAGTTACAGCTTTGATGATCTTTCTGAGGAAAGCAATGTTCGCCGCCGAGGCCCACCTGCCCAACTGATCATCATAGTCTGTGACCATCGAATACTCTTAGGTACTCTCGAAACAGTACCTAGTTGGGCCCACAACTGAGTTGATCTCTCTGAGGAAAGCAATGTTCGCCGCCGAGGCCCACCTGCCCAATTGATCAATTCGGCTTGTAACCCTAGGCAAGAGAGCGGATGAGTCGTTTACAGCTCTTATGACCACTTGAGGAAAGCAATGTTCGCCGCCGAGGCCCACCTGCCCACTTGGTCATCTGAGTCTGTACATATTTTTTCTTTTTTCCCTACAGCTCTTATGACCACTTGAGGAAAGCAATGTTCGCCGCCGAGGCCCACCTGCCCACTTGGTCATTTGAGCCTGTAGGATTATTCTTCTTCCCTACAGGGAGGCATTCACTTCTGATGATTTTCTATATGGACCACTCAAGGAGAATATTGTTAGAACAGGTGCAGGTGTTCGTCTACCCCAATAAAGGGGTTGTGATATTAAGACCGGACGGTTTGAGTTTTTCAGGCCGATCGGTCTGGTTGAACAGGTGCAGGTGTTCGTCTACCCCAATAAGGGGTTGTGGTATTAAGACCATACGGTCTGAGTATTTCAGGCCTAGCGGTCTGACTGAACATAGGTTAAGTCATCTTTTGGAACTGATCATGTTATCACCAGGGTTATATTCAAACCGGGCGGGTATGCCCGTCGTCTATTAAGGAAAGTATTTCTGAATCTGGGCATATGATCACCCGGGTTATTATGCAACCGGGCGGTCTTATCAATATATTACAAGTTGGAATATTTTCTGGCAAAGCATATGATTACCCGGGTTATTATGCAACCGTGCGGTCTTATCAATATTGTACAAGTTGGAAATCTTCTAAAGCTAATCATCTATTTCCCGGGTGGCATTCAAACCGGGCGGATTTAATCATCTTTTATAAGTTTGGTATTTCTGGATCTAACATGTAATTGCTCAGATTTCATCCTGACCGGTCGGACTTATCTATCTATCCGTCCGATAATGAGTTAGGCATTTCTAAATTCAAATCATATGGTTGTCCGGATTGCAGTCTGACCGAGCGAACCTATCAATACTTCAAATTAATCAAATCTGGTTGTCTCTGGAATTGAGTATATCACCGTTCAGTTTATATTTTAACCGGTCGGGTTGACTGACTTCCTAGCAAAAGTTATCTTTGGATGCAATACGTTGTTCGCCCGGATTGATTTCAAAATCGCTCAAAGTTAAAGGATCATTACTTGCATCAACAAGGATGCGGTATCTCTCTTTTTAAATAAGGGGCCGCTCGGCCTAACACTATGATCGCACAAGAAATCGGACATCCTGAGATTTTTTTTAAAAAAAAAAAGGAGTAACCGCGCGGCCTAAATATAAACCACCCAAGATCCTCAATCGTCATCTATATTTGGATCAGGATAGCCGCGCGGCTAGATTATAAGAAGCGAAAGAGAAGAAGGAGAGAAAAAGACAAGATATCAATCACAAGTAAGTAACAGCAAAATGACAACCAGACAGGTAAGAAATTTCTATTCATTTCTTCAAAAATATGTTTACAAAAGTACTGACCGCCCGGTTAACAAAAAGAAACCGGCGGTTACAAAAGT
Organism: Dactylorhiza incarnata; assembly: GCA_033032865.1. Lineage (NCBI taxonomy): Eukaryota > Viridiplantae > Streptophyta > Magnoliopsida > Asparagales > Orchidaceae > Dactylorhiza > Dactylorhiza incarnata. Next base: position 5,313,210 of record JAWHQI010000067.1, read on the forward strand.
TAAAAAGTAAAACGAGAGCACTAGTCTGCCGACTTTTTCCGCTTCTTGACAGGCGGACTTGAGGTCAGGCCTTCGATGTCAATCTCCGGCGAATAGCCTTCGCTGAACGAAGAAGAATCCGACGAACCGCTGGAACTTGATCGCCCGGTCCTACTGGCGGAGCCAGTGGTCCCAGAGGATAGGTCATCTTCATCGTCCTCATCAGCGTCACCGGCTTCATTGTCCGCATCGACCTCATCGGCGGCTTCACCGCTTCCATCTCCTCCTTGATGAAGCACGACCTCTCTGCCCGCGTCAGCCTCAGCCTCCTCGCCCACCTTGGTCTTCCCTTTGCGCCTTCGGCTGATTTCGTCGAGTTGAGTCTTCAAGGTGGGGAAGAGGTCGGAGAAGGTGGTACCCTCGAACCCTTCGCTCAGACCGCCCCGGTCTTCCATAAGACCCAGGGCCTTGTTGATTCCTTGGGCCACATGGGGCAGCACCTCGTCCTGGAAGGACGGGTTGGTCATCTCATATTGCTTCTGCAAGAAAAAGGAAAAATGAATCAGGCCGCCCGGGCTGAACAAAAGGGACCGCATTGTCTTTTGAAAAAACTCACCGCCACGACTTCTTGAAGCCGCGCGTTCTCTTCTTGAAGCCGCGTGATCTCCGCGGCCTGCCCCTCGAATCTCTTCTCCAGGTGTTTTTGGACGGAAACCAGCCGCTTGAACGACAAGGCCATAAAGTGGTTGGCCGCAAATCCCCATGCACCGGCCTGAGCCGCTAACCGGGGGAGCTCTTCCTCGGGAGTATTCCTCAGCCTCTTCAAAGTCTTTCGACCATATAAGGCAGCCCCGGCGGCTAGGGCGTGGCGGTCAATCTTTTCACTCCCCCACGGAGGGAGCGCGGTGGATACCCGGATCCGACTTCCATCCCTGTGCCAAAGGACGGTCGGGTTGCCCTGCAGGTCGGGCGGGTTCCCACTTGAATGAAGGATTTCGTAATCGTCAGAAGAGGTCGGGCCCTCTTCCTCCGAAGATGGCGACCTCTTTCGCCGCTGCCTCTTCTCCCTCTGGGTTAAAACTGGGCCGGCCGGCGTGACCGGCTTGTTCGCTGGAACGATATGGGCGGCTGCAAAATAAAATCAAGAGTATAAGTAAAGAAGGCCGCGCGGTCATATAAAGGCGGTCTAGAAGAACTTACTATGTTCGGGGAGAATGTTCTCAAGCTCCGAGAAAAGCGGGATGTAGTGGTTGATATCAAGCCGCTCCTTCTCAAGGAACGCGAAGGTGTCCGCCTCGATCTTGCCGACTTGGGGGATCTGGAAAACTTCTTCCCCCCGGACTTGCGGGTTGGTCTGCAACAGTCCGAAGTTGCCCTCGAGCATTACAAACCGCTCCGACCAATCGGAGACTTTGTTCGCCAGATTGACAACCTTCAGCCCGAGGCAGCTGAAGTAGAGGTGCCCTCGGTAAGTCGAAGTCCCCGAGTCGGATACTGCCCGCACCGAGAAGAACTTCCTGAACAAGTCGATGGAAAATTTGGTTCGCTCGAACCGCAGATAGGAGATGAAGCTGTATATTGAAGCGATGGAGTTCGGTGGAAGCTGACCGGGCACAACCCCGTAGTGGTCAAAAATGGCTATGACTTCAAGCGGCAGTGGAAACTTGAAGCCATACTCGAAGTGGTCAACTGGGATGGCGATCTGGTGCGGACTGGAAGAGTTAATCCGCTCGTCGCGCAAAGGAAGCCGCGCGAGCAGAGTACTCCCTACCATGTGTTTAGCAATGAAGTCATCCAGTTCGTTCTGGGTAAGGCGGCATTCCGGATGGTCCGCCGAATGGAATGCCAAGGCCGCGTCAGCTCGGACGGCCTTAACTTTAACAGGTCGCTGCGACTTGTTCTTGGATCGCGCCATCTGGAAATCGTGAGAATGACTTCGGCAAATTCTATACTTATAGATTTCTATGATCTGTGAATAGTAAAATCATGACACGGCTATACAATCTGACCGCGCGGTCAATGGCCTATATGGTTAGATTCACCAGAAAAATGAAAGAAGCAAAGGCATCCAGAAAACACAGAAGTAAGCATACATCACAGTTCGCCCGATCAGAAAACGGTTCGAATGAAACATAAGATTTAAACAAGGCATAAAGTACAGCGGTTAAAGTAAGAGACCGCGCGAATTGTTCAAATAAAAGACAAGAGTAAAGAAGAATATTGTCCAGATCAACAAACCACATTCATAATACAAGTTGTATTCAAATATTAATCACGACTGACGGCGCTCTGGGGAAGCATCCTCTCTATGAAGTCGCGCGACCTGGTCACTGGTCATGTTCAAGAGAGAATAAATTTGGCTTGTATGATAATGAAGGTGGTTGATTGTGCAATGAAGCCGCCCGGCATCCCTTTCGACCCGCGTAGCGGCAATCATTCGGGGGGTTGCGGCGGCCTCGTCAATCATTGGATCAGCCGCCCGGACTGAAGGAGGATTCGAGCTCGCTCCAATAGTCGGGCGGCTAACAGCTACCACCCCATCATTCACATTTCGCCGACCAGCGGCGACTTCTCTGGTTAAGCGCAGGAATTTATCCTGGTAATATTTTGAGTCACTCTCAAATTTGGCAGAGGCTTTCTTCTCCTTCTCCAGTTGGACGGTTAGAGCAGTCCGCGTAGCCACCACCGCTGCTCGCGCGGCCTCAAGCTGAGTCTCCAGGATTTTCACTTTCTCTGTGCTGGACCTCCTGTCAATCTCCGATTGCGCCAGAGCGGTCCGAGTGGCGGCCTCCCGGTCCTCTACCTCCTTCAAGCTGGCCCTCAGGTTGATCAGATCTGCCTCAAGGCGATCAAACAGATGCGGTCTTTCCGGCAAGGATGTCGCACAGGTTGAAATCGGGGGTGCTAGCCGAGGCAGACTGGCCTCAAGGTCACCCGGCTTCACGATTTGATCAGCGCTATCTGAAAGAAGCCGCTTGGTTATGAAAAATAAGAGCATACAACGCTACATATATATAAAGTAGAAACGAACATAAACACGAGAGCAGTGCCTGGGCGGACAGGCCATTTAGACCGTTCCGAGTTCATCCTCTGACATTGCTCACGCCAGAGTCTCTCCGTACTTGACCTAACGGAAGGGAACCGGGCCGCTAAAGGAAAGAGGTTTGGCGGCGGGTTCACTAATTTATTATGGCAAGGCCGCGGAATGGAAAAACGGACCGCTTTATAGTCCGTGGAACCCTTACCTGCCGCAAGAAGATCAGGCCGCGGCGGCTTGTTCAAGGCCTGTTCCGCCCTCTCCTTCTTCACCTTCATGATCTCTTCCCCGGTCATTGCTGGGGGTACCTCCTCCCGCGCTCACAGAACTTCTTCAAGTTCCCTTGTTTTCTTTTCGACCTCCAAGGCAGTCCGGGCGGCGGCCTCTCGCTCTTCGGCCTCCATCCGAGCGGTCTCTTCAGACCGGGCTGTGTCGTCAGTAGCAAGAGCGTTTTGGTCAGAGGCGGTCGGGCTGACAAGAAACTGATCTCGCTTCACCAGCTCATCCATGTCTTTGAAGATCCCGTTGAAGGATATACTGCTCGCCGGGTCCGGAGGCAGTTCGCCCGTTTTCGCGTCAGGAGTGGCCGGCGATTCGTTTGACTTGCTGGGTGGAGGAGTCGCAAGACCTAGCTCCTCTTTCAGCCGCGAATTGATCTGGAGGAGGGATTCGGTCGGTTTCTTAAGGGCCGCCCTTTCCTTAGCGGCCAGCCTCTTGACTTTCTTAGTTATCCGCTCGGTAACAGACCCGGTCTTCTTCCTCTTTCTTTCTCTCTTATTCGGCGCTGGGCCAAGTTCTTTCGAGGGGCTGGGGTAGTCATCCACGGACAAAGGGGTGTTCTGTTCGCCCGTCCTTGGGGAGGTAACCGCCTCCTTCTCTAGATCTCGGACGAGCAAATGAGGGTTCCCGGATGGGGTGATTTCCACACCAAACGAGTCATTCTCTCCGGCCTTCTTCGAAGGGCTTTCTGGAGCAACTTCTTCAGGAGGAGCGGTCTCCTCTTTATTCAGCGGGCTGGCGGTCTGTTGGTTGAGGCCTTTGGGAGAAATCGGCAAGTCATCAGGAGGAGGCTCCGAACTGTTCGCCACGAGCTCTGCAGGAGTCTTAGGAGTCGTTAAGTCCACAACCGGCTTGGAGCTGCCCGTTGCGGCCTTCTCGGCCCGTTTTCTCTTTTTCCGGTCTTTCCGGTCTTGCTTTTCCCTCGCCTTATCCAATTTTTCCGGCGATTCGCTCCTCTTGTTTTCCGCCCTCTTCTGATCCCCACTGGGATCCACGCGGTCTAGCACGGCGTCCAGGAAATCCATTACTGAAGAATTGCCGGTCTTAAAAACTCTAACCGCAGCTGGCGAGTAATACCCCGAGATTCCGCAGAAAAACTCCACAGAATGAATTCTCTGGCTCTCTTATAGGATTCAAGGCAGGGCGGGTGCGGTCTCCCGGTCAAAGCTAATATTTTCGAAATCCTCTTGAGATTTGAAAATATGCGGGGATTATGTTTGCCCGGAAAACCGCTCCTCGGTTTGAACCATTATCAGACCGCTCGGACTCCTGAGCCAAGCCGCTGGGTCCTGGAATCGGCGGTTCCCCGTTCAAGAAGGGCCAGGCCGGGCGGCCTGGTGTCATTTCCAGGATCACCCCCAAAGAGATAAGATCGTCAAAGAGCCAAGGAAGGAAGTTCATCCGCGGTCTCAGCAAGAAGGCCGCGCAGGGTGTCCCATAGAAACTCGAAGTTCCAGCCCCGAAGAACAGGCCGGGGGTCCAGATCGAAGGCTATCCAAGTAACCTCTTGAAGGTCGGCTAAGTCATGACCAGAGGGCAGACCGCGACCTCAATCTCCAAACCGCGCGGTCTGCATTGTTGACTTGGTCCCGGTGTCCTCAGCCGCAAGCAAGACAGATCGGGAAGGCAGGCCGTCAGATCGCGCGGCCTCTTTCTTTCTCTTCTTTGTGTATCCCGTCACCGCCTGCCCGTTTCTCCTGTACCCGGGCAGGAGGTTATTTTATCCCTGCCCGATCGGGCAGGCCCCCAAGCCTATAAATAGGGGGCGGCACTGTTCCCAAGACACGCACACTCGAATCCAAGAGCTCGCTTGTCTGAGCTCCGGTCTCGAGTTTCAGGTCTCGCGAACTGCTGACCGGCCGGCTTCTACTTTCTCACATTTGTAACCGCTACTTTTCAATCAAAGGAAAGCCCGTCGCAGGAGTGGCATTTGCCGCGACGGGCGAAGTCTGGCCTCGACCGCTGCTAGCGGTCTGAATTCTCTAGCTAAATAGTAACTGATAGTCCGCAACCCTCGTTTTCCTTCGGAGGCGCACTTTTGAATCGAACAATAGCGTCAACTTGAGTCCTAGTCAACTTTATCCATCATAGCCCAAGCCCCCCAGCCGAATTCCCTAGCCCATGAACAGTCTTTTCAGGCATGGGAGCCACTCAAACAGTAGCATAGGGGAGGTACAAGCCATGACCGAACATCCCCCTTTCCATCCTCCTTATACAGCCACTTTCCCCCTCATATGGCCTTTCCATCATCTTCAGAAGGTCCAAAGGAGTCGAGCTAGCCTCCTAGAGCAGAGCTTTTGGTGGAGAATCGGCAGATCGGGCAAGCTCGCCGGAGACGGAGAATTCCATGGCCACACGCCGGAGTACACGCCGTCAAGCCACAATCGAGGTCCGTTTCTCCCCCTCTCCCTCTGTGCTAGCATCTAGAATCACCTAGGAGATAAATCGGGCTCAATTGAGCCAGATCCCATGTGAGGAAGAGGAAGATTTTCCGATCTTTTCTCCTAGCTCGGGATCGCCGGAGGAGCGATCTCCGGCAGCCATGACACTGCCTGGCGGTAGACACCAACTCAACGAAGGTGGTGGAGGTGGTGGCCGGCAGTGGTGTCCCTCAGGTGGCTGGGAAATGAAGGTAGAAGTCGGCCCAGCTGGGAGTAATGCTGGTCGTCAGCTGGAGGAAGGAGACGAAATCAAGGCCCTTGATTTCAGGTGATGGTTATATGCAAACCAGTATTTATATATTTTAATTAAATCTGTCACACTTTATACATACGATTAAACACAATATTTAGGCTACTTAGAGGCTGTTTTAGGCAAAAGTGCCAGAGAGAGACAAATTTTGTAGGCCTTGCTCTCTACTTTCCATAGGGCTTTGAACCACCCCATTTGGTGACCTACAGTCCCTTATAGGTCAATTCTACTGAGACATGTACAAAAGGGTGTTCAGACTTTATTTTGTAGATCTAGACTTCATACCTACATGGATGAGAGTCTAATATTTTAGCCATAGTTGTAAATAGTATAGACACACCCCCTGCCCAAAAATCCAAATTTTAGGGCAACATTTTTCTATGATTTTATGTTAAATGTGATATTTCATATTAATGAAATATTTATGGTTAAATATATGCAAAGTGACCCAAATCTTGGGTGGTATAAGGGTTAGACCCTATTGAGTAACATGTCAAAATTTGGGACCATTTGGCCCACTTTAGATCATATTTTCTAATATTCATAGGAATGTGATGTATGGAGGGGTGGTGTGCACATAACACATTTGGGTATTTTTATAATTTCAATGCTTATGGCTGGTAGTAGGCTTATGAAATTTTGGTAACACACCTACCATAGAGAAGGGTATCATCCTTAGAAATATCAGGATTTTTGGAAAGAAAAATCCAAAATATTTGGACAATAATGAATTTGTCACATAAATATATTAAACAAATAAAAGTGGTCAAACAACCTAGGAAAAATTTGATTTTCTGTCAAATGATATCTTAGGATGTTATACATCTCTGTACATTTTGTTGGAATTTTTAGAATTTATTTTCTTGGATATTTGTGAATAATGAATTTTGTCACAAAGTGTATTAATGGAATAAACATCACCAAAAACCTAGGGAAAAATCCAATACCCTGGCATATGATAGTTTATTTTGAATTACAACTCTAGAAATTTTGGTAGAATTTTTAGAAGTCATTTACACGAATAATTACCAAAAATACCCTTTGGCACACTTATGTATTAATGGAATTTTCATGACAAATATTATCTGGAAAATTCTAAAAATCTGGCTGGGCTCTATTTTGATCATCAACAGTATATGGTAATTTTTATAGAATTTTTGGAGCAATTAATTTAGTACTTACTGTGTAATGCGCCCAATTAATTTAAAAGTTTGAATATTTAAATAGTGGTCTTAAACATTATGAAAAAAATTGGAAATTCAGCAAGCCATGATATTTGTACAATATATGTCACTGATAATTTATTGAGAGCATTTTGACTTCAGAACATTATACTTCATGTGTAAAGTGAGGTGTGCATAATCATTAAAGTATTTTTATAAATGGCCAAATTAGTTGAGAAAATTATGAATTTTTGACCATATTGTGATTAGGTCATTTTTGATCTATGATAAAAATCTTAAGTCATTTGTTCATGTTTTGGTGATATTCATATTAAGGAGATTCAAATTCACCCAACGTAGAGTTGGTCTGCGTTTAGCAAAACTTGGGGTAGTATCTAAGCTAGTCAAAACATGTGGGAATGGAATGAAATTTGGAGCATAACATTAGGGCATATATAACTATAGTCCACATGAGTGGTAGGCTAATTGGAGAAAGTCTTCCCCGTGGGGAATAATGAACGGAAGTACGTCGATCTCGATGAACAAGCGAAGTAAATTTGAGGGTTTTCTATCCATTGTACTTATAGTGACACTTAGACAGTTAAGTTGGCAATAATGCATTCAAGCTTAGGTATGAGTGTTTAGGTGAACACCTAAGGATTTGCACCAAGCATTAGTAGAAGGTCGTCAGTTACCTAAAGGAAATCTAAATCGTACTTAAGTTGTATAGAGCAACCATGAGGGTAAACTTAACAAGGGTAGTTACCAATAAGAATAAATATTCTGAGAAGGGAAGGTCTGGGATATCACCCCAGAATACCATCTAGTACCGCTGCGAGCCCTTCACCGGGTAAACCTTGGGGTGTCCAGGACTCACCCTAAACTTCTAAGTATACAATAATTAGACAAGATTAGTCTAACTAAATGAATAAGAGATATGGTAAACTTCATCCCGAGTTCAGGGATGGGAGATTATATATCAAAATGAGTTAGTCCTGCGAGCTGGAGGCTCGGGAAATAGTATATCAGGACGAGATAGTCCTGCGAGCTGAAGGCTCGGGTGGTGATAAATTGCATGTGCATAAGAACAAATTAGTGGCGGGTCTTCGGTACTGGACCGGTCGTCACACCGACAGTTGTACGATGACTTAGGTGGGTGTGAGGGTTTGAGGGGCCAGTAGGTTATTTATACTACGGTCTGGAGGAAGATCCCCGAAAATGCACACTTGACCTCAAAGGCTGGTGGGTACCAGCAAAGAGTACGAAAGACTCTAGAGTGCACCTAGGACGTGTACAGAGGCGTACAAAGGGTCTAGGCCTGGTAGTGTGTATACCCGCCTAGGAAGTGGAGTTGCCTGTTCCACTACTACCGTGGCCATAACGGTGGTACTAGAGAGTGAAGCAAGCTCCAAAAAGCGGGAACTAAAGGTCTGTGATCACAGAGTCGTGTGAGTGAGTTGCACTGTATGAACATAGCATAACATATCATAACATTTATAATATTATAATGACATACTCATTTGTAGACTCTTATCATATAAATTAGTATGGGCTCTTTTATATGATAAGTTATAATTCCGGAAATCTTAACTTATAAGTTTGTATGGGCATTCATATAAGTTATGATACTCTAGATGATGGTGTGGTAGATTTACCTATTACTTCAATTGCACCGCATTTATTTATTACTGCTCATTACTTACCTGTCATTGTTGTCTTACTTACTGCATTTATTACATGTTTTTCTTGTTCTCACTACTCAATTGTCCTTTATACTGTTGGTACTATCCATGTCACTTGTATATCTTTTTACCCCTTGATGTCCTCCGCTTCGTCCTCCCGCTCGGCACCTAGGAGTCATGGGGGGAGGCAGGGACAAAATGGCTTAGTCTTTTTGACTAACGGTCGGATGTGGCCATAACACCAGGAGATCGAGGAGCAGGAGCCGCAGTATGTTAGGCAGGACGTGACGGCAGACCCTGAGGAGCAGATGTCGCGCATCACTACTACCACACGACGACAGGTTGGAGAGTATTTTGAGTTGCTTCCGCATAGTGTAGTGTGAGAGATTGCTATGTTATCATAATTTCCTTTTGGATATGTACCGGGCATAAGCCCTTTTACTCTTTCTCTTATTGTACTCATTGATGGACAGTTTATATTTGGATATATATATACATATGCGTATGATTGTGGACTTGTTTACTTATTTTCTTCTTATTCTTGTTGGCCTACTTGATCGTTCTTGCCGGCAGGATCAGCGTCTTGCGGAGGTGGCTAACTCATGTGTTAGCATCACCGTAAGGAGGCGGTTCTGGGCATAAGATCCGGGAACTCTCCTGGTGCGGGAGAGGGATCTTACAAACGGTATCAGAGGGACAAATGATCCAATGAGAAATAAGTCCACAAAACCCTGGGACACCCCCGCTCAAGTTAGTTTGAGGACAAACTAGCAGCGGAAGCAGTGGTGTGCCCATGTGTAAAAATAACACAAAATAGTCCATTAATCAATGAGTTAGGCCAACCTAACTAGGATCTTAAAGTACGTGGAATATTAATAGGTCTCAGGATGAGGCTCTGAGTCTAGGGTCGGATACCCTAAGGATTGAATGCATGTCTAGGACGAATATATCCTAATGATACCAAAGAAACTTAGCCCAAAATGAATGGGAGCTAATCCTTTTGTTTATTGGATTAGTTTGGTACCAACTTGGATTTCCTAGACCTTAGTTACAGAAAATGTTGTGCATATAGCACCCAAATTGAACTTAATGAATCTTGGAGTTCTACAACTCCAAGTAGGATGAAATTTTGGTCATGCATAAGTCATGCACAATTACATACACTACCCAGAATTGGGAATTTTTGGAAAGACCTATGTTTAAATGATCGGTAGAAAAACCTTTACTTAGGCCACACCAAAAGGTTGTTTCTACACTAGTAAAACCGATCTTCTTCTCTCCAAATTTTGAGGCCCTTAGAAGCCTTAAAATGAAAAGTAGGCTGAGATAACTTTTGTAGGAATTTGTGTTTACTATCTTTAGAAAGTGAGATCACATCATTTGGAGCCCCACAACTCTCAGTAGGCCGGATTTAGTAAGACTGGTCCTAGTGAAGGACATACCTTAAAATGTGAATAACTTTTACATAGTAAATGATATGAGGCCGATAATTTGACCTTGTGTGTATGCAGTTTAGATCTACTATATGCCAAAGATCAGAATTATTGGAGCATATTTCTCTAAAGTATTAGTATAAAGTAAATAAATTATATATGGTGTATAATATGAGTGATTTGGTCCAAAATCACACCAAATCTCCTTTGGAGGGTAGTCATGTATATAATAGACCATAGTAAAAATGTTATGTCAATTAGACCTCTGGAAGTCAATTTTCTTCACAAGCAAGTGCAAGGATATTGGTGTGCTTATAGCACGACCATGTAACACTAGGTCTACATGAGATTTTAAGGGTTTTCCCTTGGTCAATTCTCATGAAACTTAAAATATACACTTAGGGTTATGAGACAATATACCTTGGAGAAAATCATAAACTTTTTGGTTGATTTCCCAAGGAAATTGGAATTTATATGAATTGTCACATAGACCTTAAAGGAGAATTTTAGGGTCAAAACTTTCTGAGAAGACATAAAGTTATGGGATCCACTTAAAAGAGCGAGATCACACTCTGTAGGTTTTTGGTGGGATTTTGATGATATTATAGTTCATTAATCATTAATTATTCAATTATCCCAACTTACCTCATCCCGTAAATAAGTAAGCTGATGAACTTAAAGCTGCAGAAAACTGGATAATTGGAGTTATGAGACCACCTAAGACCTCTGAAAATTTTGTTAGAATTAATCCTCGAGTAAATAACAAGCTTCCTTCACAAAGTAGTATATGGACCTATAGCTTGAGAAATTAATTTCTCGAATCATTGATATTAAAATGCTAGCAAATTTTGTACAAGGTCCTTTCTTTTTTTATGTCAGTATGAAGTTATGGAAATTTCATCTGATTCAATCTCTGAGTAAACTTCATACTTCATTCACCACATGCAAATTAGAGTTATAAATTTAGAATATTCATATCTGGAATAATTGACACTGGAATATTCTAGAATTCTGGACATAACCTTGTGATAATATTATACGCCTCTGGTAATTTTTCATGGAATTTATGGTTACCATTTTTGATACTTCCTTCGCAAAGTAGAATTTGAGCATTTTAAGAGATTCATACCATGAGTTATTGTTACTGAATTGTTATGGAATTGTTGTATATATACCTCTTATATCGGTAGGAAGCCCTGGGAATTTTCTTAGAAGTAATCAGTGAATAAAAGACATGCTTCCTTCACGAAGTGGGAATTGAACGTATAATTGGAAGAATTCCTACAATGAATTATTATTGATGGGTTGTTATAGAATTATGTACATTTTTTTTATATATCAGTAGGAAGATCTGGAAATATTGTTGGAACTCATTACTGAGATGACATCGTACTGACTTCATAAGTGCAACCTTGGAATATATTTGAAGGATGGATATGATGAAACATTGACGATGAGATAACATAGCAATTACCAGATAGTCTTATGATATCATATATACCTTCTTGAGACTTTCATCTTCAATAAGCCTAGAACTCCGTAGACCCGAACTTAAATTTCGGGGACGAAATTATTTTTTGTTTATTGGGATTTGTAACATCCCCAATCCTACTAGACCCCAAGATGATTGAAAGTGAGGTATTAGACCTTAGATTTACTTTAGAAGGAGAGTGAATAGAGTATTAAAAGGAAAGATCAAATCTTGACTTATCTGATAAACGAATAAGTATTAAATAGATCCATTGCTGAATAGTTGATAACTGATCCTTAAGAAATTTGTCAAGAAGAAAATTTGTCGAACTAAATCCGGAGTTCGTCGAACTGAATTAATTCGTCGAACTGAGAGAAAAGCTGTTGAACTGGCTGGAAGACTGAATTCGTCGAGCGGAAGAGCAAGTTCATCGAATTGAAGCATGACGTTCGTCGAACGCGGAATGGACTTCGTCGAATGCAGATAGCATGATGTTCGTCGAACGAAGAATAGATTTAGTCGAACGCAGATTGAAGTTCGTCGAACACAGAAACTTGAAATTTCTCCTAAGTTCTAGCTACTAAGACACACATAGACCTTGACCCTTAGACTATACAATAGGGTCAACTTGAGTCCTGGTCAACTTTAGCCATCATAGCCCAAGCCCCCCAGCCGAATTCCCCAGCCCATGAACAGTCTTTTCAGGCATGGGAGCCGCTCAAATAGTAGCATAGGGGAGGTACAAGCCATGACCGAACATTCCCCTTTATATCCTCCCTATACAGCCACTTTCCCCCTCATCTGGCCTTTCCATCATCTTTAGAAGGTCCTAAGGAGTCGAGCTAGCCTCATGGAGCAGAGCTTTTGGTGGAGAATCGGCAGATCGGGCAAGTTCGCCGGTGACGGAGAATTCCATGGCCGCATGCCGGAGTACATGCCGTTGAGCCACAATCGAGGTCCGTCCCCCCCCCCCCCCCCCCCCCCCCTCAGTGCTAGCATCTAGAATCACCTAGGAGAGAAATCGGGTTCAATTGAGCCCGGTCTCATATGAGGAAGAGGAAGATTTTCCAAGCTTTTCTCCTAGCTTGGGATCGCTGGAGGAGCTATCTCCGGCAGCCGTGACACCGCCTGGCGGTAGCCACCACCTCAACGAAGGTGGTGGAGGTGGTGGCCGGCAGTGGTGGCCCTCAGGTGGCTGGGAAATAAAGGTAGAAGTCGGACCAGCTGGGAGTAATGCTGGCCGTCGGTTGGAGGAAGGAGACGAAATCAAGACCCTTGATTTCAGGTGATGGCTATATGCAGACCAGTATTTATATATTTTAATTAAATCTGTCACACTTTATACATTTGATTAAACTCAATATTTGGGCTACTTAGAGGCTGTTTTAGGCAAATGTGCCAGAGACAACTTTTGTAGGCCTTGCTCTCTACTTTCCATAGGGCTTTGAATCACCCCATTTGGTGACCTACAGTCCCTTGTAGGTCTATTCTACTGAGACATGTACAAAAGGGTGTTCAGACTTTATTTTGTAGATCTAGACTTCATACCTACATGGATGAGTCTAATATTTTAGCCATAGTTGTAAATAGTATATACTCACTCCCTGACCAAAAATCCAAATTTTAGGGCAACATTTTTCTATGATTTTATGTTAAATGTGATATTTCATATTAATGAAATATTTATGGTTAAATATATGCAAAGTTACCCAAATAATGGGTGGTATAAGGGTTAAACCCTATTGAGTAACATGTCAAAATTTGGGACCATTTGGCCCACTTTAGATCATATTTTCTCATATTCATAGGAATGTGATGTATGGAGGGGTGGTGTGCACATAGCACATTTGGGTATTTTTATAATTTCATCACTTATGGCTGGTAGTAGGCTCATGAAAATTTGGTAACACACCTACCATAGAGAAGGGTATCATCCTTAGAAATATTAGGATTTTTGGAAAGAAAATCCTAAATATTTGGACAATAATGAATTTGTCACATAAATATATTAATCAAATAAAAGTGGTCAAACAACCTAGGAAAAATCTGATTTTCTGTCAAATGATATCTTAGGATGTTATACATCTCTGTAAATTTTGTTGGAATTTTTGGAATTTATTTTCTTGGATATTTGTGAATAATGAATTTTGTCACAAAGTGTATTAATAAAATAATCATCACCTAAAACCTAGGGAAAATCCAATACCCTAGCATATGATAGTTTATCTTGAATTACAACTCTGGAAATTTTGGTAGAATTTTTAGAAGTCATTTACACTAATAATTACCAAAAATACCCTTTGGCACACTTATGTATTAATGGAATTTTCATGACAAATATTATCTGGAAAATTCTAAAAATCTGGCTGGGCTCTATTTTGATCATCAACAGTATATGGTAATTTTTATAGAATTTTTGGAGCAATTAATTTAGTACTTACTGTGTAATGCGCCCAATTAATTTAAAAGTTTGAATATTTAAATAGTGGTCTTAAACATTATGAAAAAAAATCGGAAATTCAGCAAGCCATGATATTTGTACAATATATGTCACTGATAATTTATTGAGAGCATTTTGACTTCAGAACATTATACTTCATGTGTAAAGTGAGGTGTGCATAATCATTAAAGTATTTTTATAAATGGCCAAATTAGTTGAGAAAATTATGAATTTTTGACCATATTGTGATTAGGTCATTTTTGATCTATGATAAAAATCTTAAGTCATTTGTTCATGTTTTGGTGATATTCATATTAAGGAGATTCAAATTCACCCAACGTAGAGTTGGTCTGCGTTTAGCAAAACTTGGGGTAGTATCTAAGCTAGTCAAAACATGTGGGAATGGAATGAAATTTGGAGCATAACATTAGGGCATATATAACTACAGTCCACATGAGTGGTAGGCTAATTGGAGAAAGTCTTCCCCGTGGGGAATAATGAACGGAAGTACGTCGATCTCGATGAACAAGCGAAGTAAATTTGAGGGTTTTCTATCCATAGTACTTATAGTGACACTTAGACAGTTAAGTTGGCAATAATGCATTCAAGCTTAGGTATGAGTGTTTAGGTGAACACCTAAGGATTTGCACCAAGCATTAGTAGAAGGTCGTCAGTTACCTAAAGGAAATCTAAATCGTACTTAAGTTGTATAGAGCAACCATGAGGGTAAACTTAACAAGGGTAGTTACCAATAAGAATAAATATTCTGAGAAGGGAAGGTCTGGGATATCACCCCAGAATACCATCTAGTACCGCTGCGAGCCCTTCACCGGGTAAACCTTGGGGTGTCCAGGACTCACCCTAAACTTCTAAGTATACAATAATTAGACAAGATTAGTCTAACTAAATGAATAAGAGATATGGTAAACTTCATCCCAAGTTAAGGGATGGGAGATTGTATATCAGGATGAGTTAGTCCTGCGAGCTGGAGGCTAGGGAAATAGTATATCAGGACGAGATAGTCCTGCGAGTTGAAGGCTCGGGTGGTGATAAATTGCATGTGCATAAGAACAAATTAGTGGCGGGTCTTCGGTACTGGACCGGTCATCACACGGATGGCAGTACGATGACTTAGGTGGGTTTGAGGGGCCAGTAGGTTGTTTATACTGCGGTCTGGAAGACGATCCCCGAAAATGCACACTTAACCTCAAAGACTGGTGGTTACCAGCAAAGGGTACGCAAGACTCTAGAGTGCACCTAGGACGTGTACAGAGGCGTACGAAGGGTCTAGGCCTGGTAGTGTGTATACCCACCTAGGAAGTGGAGTTGCCCGCTCCACTGCTGTCGTGGTCACAATGGTGGTACCAGAAAGTGAAGCTAGCTCCAAAAAGCGGGAACTAAAGTTCTGTGATCACAGAGTCATGTGAGTTAGTTGCACTATATGAACATAGCATAACATATCATAACATTCATAATATCATAATGACATACTCATTTGCAAACCCTTATCATATAAATTAGTATGGGCTCTTTTATATGATAAGTTATAATTCCGAAAATCTTAACTTATAAGTTTGTATTGGCATTCATATAAGTTAAGATACTCTAGATGATGGTGTGGTAGATTTACCTATTACTTCAATTATGCCACATTTATTTATTACTGCTCATTACTTACCTGTCATTGTTGTCTTACTTACTGCATTTATTACATGTTGTTCTTGTTCTCACTACTCACTTGTCCTTTATACTGTTGGTACTTTCCATGTCACTTGTTTTTCTTTTTACCCCTTGATGTCCTCCGCTTCGTCCTCCCGCTCGGTACCTAGGAGTCGTGGGGGGAGGCGGGGATAAAATGGCTTAGTCTTTTTTACTAACGGTCGGATGTGGCCGTAACACCAGGAGATCGAGGAGCAGGAGCCGCAGTACATCAGGCAGGACGTGACGGCAGACCCTGAGGAGCAGATGTCGCGCATCACTACTACCACACGATGATAGGTTGGAGAGTATTTTGAGTTACTTCTACATAGTGTAGTGTGAGAGAGTGTTATGTTATCATAATTTCCTTTTGGGTATGTACCGGGCATAAGCCCTTTTACTCTTTCTTTTATTGTACTCATTGATGGACAGTTTACATTTGGATATATATACAGATGCGTGTGATTGTGGACTTGTTTACTTATTTTCTTCTTATTCTTGTTGGCCTACTTGATCGTTCTTGCCGGCAGGATCGGCGTCTTGCGGAGGTGGCTAACTCGTGTGTTAGCGTCACCGTAAGGCGGCGGTTCTGGGCATAAGATCCAGGAACTCTCCTGGTGCGGGAGAGGGATCTTACAACCCATGCCTAACCAGCAGGCCACACACCTATTGGCACCCCACATCTGAATTTGGGGGAAAAGGGTGAGCATGGGGGCAAAATTGTCATTTTCCACCAAAACGCTTAAGGGAGAAAAGCAATTTTGTTGTAATGGAGGTACCATGGCCCTTGCCACCTATGCCGAAGCTAGCAGCCAACCTCCCCAACCCATGAACAGTCTTTTCAGGGCATGGCTGTCGCTCAGCCGCATAGGGGAAAGCAAAAAAATCATGATCGAAACACCATGCTTCCCATCTTCTCTATACAGCAATCCTCTCCTCCATTTGAAGCTTCCATTACCTTCAGAGATTCCTTAGCAGTCAATCCAGACCCTTGGAGCAGAGTAATTGGTGGAGAATCCATGGATCAAGCTAGCTTACCGGAGATGGAGAAATCCATGGCCACCCGTCGGAGCACCCGCAGCCGAGCCACAAATGAGGTATGTTTCTCCTCCTCTCCCACTGTGTTATCTTTCTAGCTCACTAGGCCAAGAAATCAGGCTCAATTGATCCACGATCCATGTGAGTTAAGTGTGATTTTTCCTAGCTCTTTACCCCGCTCGGGATCACCAGAGACACCTCCTCTGGTGGTCGTGTCGCCGCCAATCGATAGCCACCACCTCAACGGAGGTGGTGGTGGTGGTGGTGGTGGTGGTCTATAGTGGTGACCCTCAGGTGGTCGGGAATTGCAAGAGGAAGTGGCTTCATGAAGATGAAATCTTGGTCGTCAGCCTATCGGGGATGATGAACCAGAGCTGTCGGATTTGGAGTAGATCTCTATACGCAGACCCCATTCATGAAATGAAATTATTATGTCACATTATATGCTGAAATTTTGATTAATTATTTAGGATACTTAGAGTCCTTTTTAGACAAAAGTCCTGAGACAAGATTTGTAGCCCTTGGGGTCTACTGTCTATAGGGCTTTGAATCACCATATTTGGTGGCCTACAACTCCTTGTTGGGCCATTCTTCTGAGGTGTGTCCTAAAGGATGACCAGACCTTATTTTGTAGATCTAGCCCACATAGTTGTTTGGATTTGTCTAATTCTTTGGACATAAATGACATAGATACATCCTCTGCCCAAATCATAATTTTTGGGCAACATTTTTCTAAGGTTTTGGGTAAAATATGATTTTTCATATTAATGAAATAAATGATGTTAAATAAACTCAATTTGCCCCAAATTTTGGGTGGCATAATTGTTAGATCATGGATAGTTACATGTTAAAAATTGAGGTAATTTGGACTACTGTAGAACATTATAATTCTCATACATAGGAATGAGATGTATGGGAGGGTGGTGTGCATATAGCACCTTTGAGTATTTTGTGAATTCATCACTTATGGCTTGTTGTATGCTCATGATATTTGGGCAATACACCTAGTATGAAGGGTATCATCTATATAAATATTAAGATTTTTGGAAGAAAAATCCTAAGTATTTGAGTAATAATATTATTATCACATAAATATATTAATCAAATAAAAGTGATCAAATAACTTAGGATAAATCTATTTTCCGTCGCATGATGTTTTAGGATTATATATACCTCTGTAAATTTTATTGGGATTTTTGGAGTTAATTTCCTTAGTCATTTGAGCATAATTGATTTTGTCACAAAGTGTATAAATGAAATGAACATCCTCTAAGATTTAGATAAAAATCCAATATTCGTCCACATGATGTTTTACATTGAAATATACCTCTGGGAATTTTGGTAGGATTTTTGGAAGTCATTTACACTATTATTTACAAAAAATGTCCTTTGTCACACTTATGTATTAATGAAATTTTTATAGTTAATATTATCTGGAAAATTTTGAAATTTCGGCTGGACTATTTTTTGAGCATTATAAGTCTATGGTAATTTTTCTAGAATTTTTGAATCATTTATTTTGGTACGTGTTGTGTAATGTGATCAATTTACATAAATGTTTAAATATTTAAATAACGGTCATAATATAGAAAATTAATAAAATCAGTCATTCGTGATATTTTCTCATTTCATTTTACATATTTATTGGAAGCATTTTGACTTCTAGAAGTTGTACTCCATGTGTAAAGTGAGGTGTACATTATCATTTAAGTATTTTTATAAATGGCCAAAATAATTGGGAAAATTATGTATTTCTGACCATCACTTAATTGGATCATGATTAACCTATGGTAAAAAAATTAGGGCATTTGACCAAGTTATAGTGAAGTTAACATCATAGGGACCAACCTAGTTTAATGTTGAGTTGGACTGCGAATAACAAAAATTTGAGGTAGTGTTTATACTAGCCAGAACAAGTAGAAATGGGATGAAATTTGGAACGCGGGATTAAAGAATACATAACTTAAGCCCTATAAGTCATAGCCTTATTGAAGGACACCTACCCCATAGGGATTAGTAAACTAGAGGTACGCCTCGATGAGCAATTGAAGTACTTGGGGAGTTTTAAACCCTAGGAACTTATAGTGATATTTAGAGGGTTAATATGATCATGATGCATTCAAGGTTAGAGTTGTACATATAGAGAAATATCTAAGAGTTTGCACCACGCACCGTAAAAAGGTTGTTAAGATTGCCTAAAAGAAATCTAAGTCATTCCTTAGTAACCTAGAGCAACCATGAGGATAACCTTAACAGTGGGTAGTTACCAATAAAAGTAAATATTCTGAGAAAGGAAGGCATGGGATGTCATCCCAGAATACCATCTAGTACCGCTGCAAGCCCTTCACCGGGTAGACCTCGAGAAGTCCAGAATTCACCTTAAATTGCTAAGATCGCCTAAGTAACAAACAAGAGTAACCCTAAATGAGATAAATTGAGAAAAGTAAACCTCGTCCTATTAGAGAGGACGGAATGGTCCATAAGAAGTTAGTCATGCGAGTTGGAGGCTCGGGTAGTGTGATAAACCTTGCATGTGCATAAACTAGTGTCGGGTCTTCGGTACGGGTCCATTTATCACACCAATGACAGTACATTGACCTTGGCGGGGTGTGGTGAGTTAGAGGGCCAGTAGGTTACTTTACTGTGGTCTAGCAGACACTCCTTAGTAACCCACCCCCGACCATAAAAGACTAGCGGGATGCCAACAAGAGTATGCAAGAGCTCACGGAAGTGCACCTAAGACGTGTATAACAACGAATGTAATGTATGTTGGATCTGTAGGCGCCCTTAGAGAGGGAGGGGGTGAATAAGGGTCTTAAAACTTTTTATTATATTTTAAATGACTTGAAAACTAAGTAAATCAAAATAGTGATTTTGAATAAAGATCTAAATTGTTTTATAATGAAAGAGAGGATAATAAATAATTTAAAGAAATGAAAAACAAATCAATTTTATTACACAAAGAGAGACATGATTACTATTAATAAAAATGATTACAAAAAAGGATTTCTATAACACTAGAAATCGGAGGCGACTAGTAAGACTCTTGGGTTTTCTATCCCGACTCGTATCCCCAAGAACCGGTGGCTTTAGCCTATCCTCCCCCGGATGTTGCCTCAAGCCGCTCTAGCCAATCCTCTCCCAGATACGGCCTCGAGCACTCCCTAGATCTACACCCTAGACCTAGTCGCCAACATGAGGCGAATTTCTGCCCTAAGTCCTACCCAGACCTTGTTGTCAACACGAGGCGAATTCATTGCACGAGTACAAAAGAGTAAAGAAATAAAACAACAACAATGTAAAATATCCCTATGTGGATCTCTTGAAGAAGTAGACGAAGACCTGCAGAGTATGATCGTAGTCGATGCAGTCTTTCATCACAATGATTTAGCGTGTTGAAATCTTGTCCACTGATCTCCTTAAGCCTTCATGGATTTGTGGGAGTATCTCTCTGAAACCTCCTCTATATGTTGTGGTACGAAGCTCTAGAATTTAGGGTTGTAAAAGGATGAATAAGACGGAGCCAAGGGGTCCTTTTTATAGAGTTGGAGCTACCATCGGTGCTATCGCTACCACCGGCGCTATCCCGATTTAGGCAATATTTTACGTGTGAGAATCTTCATTCCAAGGAAAGCTGGCCGATATTTCTCTTGCGCATCGAGCTATCGCTTGCGCTAGCCGCTACCACCTACACTAGCCGCTACCGCCTGTGCTATCTCCTTCAATAACTGCTTCATGTAATTGCTCTAATCAAGTCTAGCACCTGCACTAGTGGCTGCCACCGGCGCTAGTGGCCATGCTGGAGTTTTGGCTTCAAACTTGGGCGCAACCTTCTTATGTTATCCTTAATTCATATGGCATTATTTCCCGCACACAAAAACACACAAGATCAAATACACATAGGATTTGTTATTCTCAAACCTAGGAGATGTGGAAGACCATATTCCAACAAACTACCCCTTTTGATAATAACCAATCCATTAATGATAAATCAGAGAATTAATACATAAAGCATGATGAATCCTACTTATGTGTGTGTGAGTGATGACTTAGGATAATTGTCGATTTTGGTATTTAGAAGTGCTCCCCCCAAATGCACGATCCCCTTATGTGAATTCTCCCCTTATATGTAGGTCATCTTCTTAGTCATTAATCATGTTAGTTCTCCCCCATTTAATAGCGTTTATTACTTATCATGTAAGTTCTCCCCCTTTTGTTATTAGCAAAAGTGGGTAAGGAAGCAAGATACATAAGGACTATGATGAAAAAATAGGCATGATCGAACTTTTATGAGAAATATAAGGATAAGGAGTTCTTAGCAAAAGAAAGAGATTTTCTTTAAACAAGATCAGAGTTACTATCATGAAAATAAAAAATATGCATGTTAGAACAACCAATATAAACTTTACCAAGCAAGTTCATCACTTGTTGAAGAAAAGGAATCTTGAGATTCAAGTGATGATTCACTCCAAAAGAAAAGACTTTAAATAAGCATGAAAGTGCAAGAAAAAAATTTATATTATAATATTGTGGAAGACTTATAGAAATACAAGAAATATCTTTCTTAGCATGAAAATCATAAGAGTAAATATGAGTTTAAGTCCAAACATAAGATGTTTTGGAGTTCAAAATTTTAAGAGTTATAGCATAATTTTTGAGAGATTTCAAACGAGATAATTTAGAGTTTTATCACAAGCGGAAAGACTATAAAATTGTTTATCCAAAGAAAACCTCTTTTTGGAAGTTCAAAGACCATAATAGAAATAAGAGATGTTATGCAATAAAAGTGATGTTATTTGGATAAAACCAAACTTATATAAACATCCAAGTTTAAGATAATATTTTTAAGAAATATTTTTCTTAAGCAAGTAAGGTTTTCAATAAAGTTTTCATTACAATAGGCAAGGAGTTCTATTTTTCAAAAACTACTTTGGCAAGCATGATTGCATATATTCTAGAAGATAGTAACTACAATGTTATTAATTTGCATTTCAAGTTATGAAAACATTGTAGAGATCATGCATTGCAATCTAGTGCTTTTACTAAAGCTTTCTAGAGAATTTATGTAAAGAAGCATTAGAGTCCAATTCTCATGAGTAGAAGATTTATGAGATATAATGATGTGTATAAAAGGTGTTTTGATAAAGGTATACAAGTGATATAATCCAAAACACATGACTTATATAGTAAAGTAGAAATATTATTAAGCATGTAATCTTTTTAACTACTTCTGCACATCAATTCTAGATTTGATACAAAGCACATAAAAAGTACAACTACCAAGGTGCTTCGCCCACACAATGCACATGAAGACTTATAAGGGAGCGAAGTAGTGTTTGGGGGATCACATATTTTACTTTCAATAAGAGTTTTTGTGATCCGTTGTACATAATAGAAGTGTATCAAAGTAGTTTGCACAAGACACTTTACAATTCTTTCCAAGGTGCTCAACCTCACAATGCATATGAAGACTTATCAGGATGTTCAAATAGTGCTTGGTGGAGTTATCTTTGTCATTTTATTTTTAATTTTTGAGCAAGACAAAGTTCTCCAAATTCACTTATTTTTGCAAACACTTATAATTTTGAAATTTCACTTCTATATGTGCAACAAAAAATTTTGAATAATGTGTAGGTAATAGAGATAGACATCTTAATATTGTAAGCTACTACACTACACAATCATGTAGGGTTAAGAATTATAAGCACATATGGTCTACCAAAAAGTGTGAGTGTAAAGAGATCATTATCTAACATAACACATTACTCATACTTAGAGGCATACTGATGCAATCCTACACAATCCACCATAGACTTTTTCATTGCACATAAAAAGATTAAAATCTAAGCATGACAAGCCAAAACAATGTTTAGAAAACTTGAGATTTTAAATTAAACATTTTTAGCCAAATCTAAAAGAACATACTTTGTCATTTTTGCCAAAGTAATGAAACATAGAAATCTTGTTATTTTAATAAAGCTTTGCAGAAACAAATAAAAATAAGCAAAACATATTTTTGTATTTTGAAATTTTATATTTTGATTTTTCATAAAACAAAGAAATACACAAAAAAAATGCTAAAAACACAGAAATAAGTAGAAAAAATATAAGATTATATTTTTGTAAAAAATTTCAGAAATTTGAAACACCGAGTCTTGAATCATGGAGCTAGCACCGGCGGTAGGTCCTAGCGCTTGCGTTAGATCACAGAGAGTGCTTATTTTAATCATACAGCCCAGATTTTCTTTGGTTTCACTTCCGATTTTGCTCAATTATGTTTGTGCAAATTAAGACCTGTCTAATGAAATGAAAAGACGAGAAGAAATCGCAAAAAGTTGCGGAAGTTAAAATTTTAGACCATGAGCTCCAAAAACTTAATTCTAATTTTTTAAATAACTTGAGTTTTGCATAATCATTTAAGCTTAATATGATAGGATATGCAAACAAAGAATTCATGATTGAACAAAACAAATATGCATGATTTTAGTGATTATATAAAAATTATGTCCAAGCATAAAATAAAAATAGGTATGCCCTAGATAAAAATACCCAGACTATATGTCTACACCATAGCCCTATACTAAGTGACGGATGAGCATGAGGAGCTATACATAGGTTAGGGTGTTACTCTCATATGCATACACTAGAGAACTCTCAACCTAGCACTCTATCTCGCAGTGCCTCGCAAGGCCCCACTGGAACCCTCCCCGGTTAAGGACAAGACATGACTTAGAGGTTAGGTCTTTTAATGCATGCAACCCTACGCCCCCTCTATTGTGAGACATACAATATTGGTATATGATCATGGACATACAAAGCAATTAGGTTTAAGAATGATTTATAAACTATAAGTTAATATTATGTCATAAGAAAAATGCATGTTTCTTAAACTGATAGAGATTCAATTTGTATACCTAGAGTTAAGTGATGATTTGATTTGATGTTATTGATATCAAGGTGATCCTAAGGTATAGATATAGTAAGATACATGCAAAAATTAGCGAACCACATTTCACACATAATACACCTACCATGGTATGAAGTTATAATACTAATAGCCAACATATAAATCATAATTCCTAAGTTTGATAAAAGTAGTTGATTTAAGATAATCTTAATAGATCATGAATTATGATATATGATTATAGAGAATTTTAGCAAAGGATATCACAAGATCATGATGGCGTGTGTGAATTCAATATTCATTCTTTTGAGTTATATGACAATTAATTCTTTCAATATGTCTTTTGTGATTTCTCTTTTTTTAATTACGAATTTTGAATATATATAATTTTTTGAAAGTACAAGATAATGATAGTTTTCTTTTTCCGTCATTACAAGAGTACGCAAAGAGTCTACAATTAATTTGATCTTTGCTAGACTTTAGTTGGACTTAATAATTTAGAGTGGATCTTGGACTTCCCGAGGTCTACTCGGTGAAGGGTTCGCAATGGTACTAGGAGGTACGATGGGGTGACATCCCAAACCTCCCTTTCTCAAGATATTTAAGTGTTATTGGTTGCCACCCATACTTAATATTTAAACTTTATAGACTCAAAAATTTCCGAAATAGAAAAATTGAAGTTCATGATTTCATTAATCTAGATAAATATCTCATAACAATTTTAGAATTAGATTTATATGGATAATATAAGGTATTTATAGGCAATGAATTTAAGAAAGGTAGATAGGTCACCAAAATAAAATATGACTTTGAATTTTGATCAATTTAATTTATAAACTCACTAAGCTTTTAAGAGATAAAATCATATTTCCAATAATATATAAGATGACCATGACATGATAGCTTAAAAAAATAAGAAAACCAAAAAGAAAAAAAAAGACATTAAAGCCTATCATGAAGTAGAAATTTGTATATTTCATTTTGAAAAGATTCCACTTCATGCATTTGATGATACCTAAAGAATAAGAGATTTAGGTATCCAATAGGAACCAAGTGCAACGGTTCCTTTGGGTACCCAAATATAGCGAGATGATTTTTTGGGAGATGAGAATGAAGGAACCCTTTCAAGTGGAGTTAATGTTTTATCTTTAATTTTGGGTCTCCACTCATACTTAGGTTTAGTGTTATAATTATGCATCAAATTTCCATTTTCATTAAACTTAGGCTTAAAATAATAATGACTTTTGAAACTATTTTTCCTAGGAAATTTTTGCACATTTGAATTTAATTTGGGAGATACATAAAGAGGGTTAGAATTCATTATGCTTGTATGATTAAACATTCTATTAGGTGCATGTTTAATATATTTTAAAATACTTGTATAAGTTTTACACATGTTTGATGATACACCAGAAATAAAAGATTTTTTATTACTTCGAAATTTTTGCACAAATAGTTTTAATGATTCTTGTTTATTAGATAAAATATTATTTTCATTTACCAATTTTTCATTATGCTCTTTTAAAATTAAAAGTTCTTTTTCAAAATCTTTAACTTTTTCTTTAATATCATTACAATCAAAACAAGGCTTTGAGATTTCAATTAGAGAGCAAGATGGAGAAGCCACATCACAATTACATTCTGAATTAACATTAGCTTTTAACCTTTTATTTTCTAAACGTAATTTTTTATTAGAAATTTTCAATTTCTTGATTTTATGTTTAGCCATTTTTAGTATATGGAAAGTAGAGATAGAAGTTATCACACAAGAAGAAGAATTAGACTTTCTTATAGTGTTATCGAAAGAGGCAAGATGTGAACATGGAATTCCTTTATCGTCTTCTAGGCCTTCCTCCTTCATAGATGAATTTTCATCTTCATTTTCTCTTGATGAATTGCTCTCTTCGTCTAAGTCAATTTCCATGATTTTCATGGTTTTACTACGAGAGAGATCTCCTTGAATAATGGTGGATGCGTGTATGTCCTTATCCTCCTCTGTTCCATCCATACCTGCACATGGAAGATTATATATCTCATCAAAAAATTTCCAAACTTTATATGCACTAGAAAAATAATATATCAATTTAAAAATATCTTGAGATAAAGCACAAAAAATACTATTCAAAGCCTTTGCATTTAGGTGACATTCTTTTTTATTTGATTCATCTGTTGGTCTTACTATTGTTATATTCCACGCATCGATATCTAATGTTTTAATAAACTTTTCCATTAAAATTTTCCACCCTCTATAATTTCTCCCTTCAAATAAAGGTGGTGCTGATGATTTTCCTTCTTCATAAAAATTTCCCCCACTAATAGAAGCGAGATCATGAGACGCCATTATTCCCGGTTGTTTAGCCTATCCTCCCTCGGATTTGGCCTCAAGCCGCTCTAGTCAATCCTCCCCTGGATACGATCTCGAGCACTCCCTAGATCTACACCCTAGACCTAGTCAGCAACATAAGGCGAATTTCTGCCCTAAGTCCTACCCAGACCTAGTCGCCAACACAAGGCGAATTCACTACACGAGTATAAAAGAGCAAAGAAATGAAATAACAACAATGTAAAAACTCCCTATGTGGATCTCTTGAAGAAGTAGATGAAGACCCGCAGAGTATGATCGTAATCGATGCGGTCTTACGCCACGATGATGTAGCGTGTTGAAATCTTCTCCACTGATCTCCTTAATCTTTCATGGATTTGTGGGAGTATCTCTCTGAAACTTCCTCTATATATTGTGGCACGAAGCTCTGGAATTTAGGGTTATAAGAGGATGAAGAAGACGGAGCCAAGGGGTCCTTTTTATAGAGTTGGAGCTACCGCCGATGCTATCCCAGTTTAGGCAATATTCTGTGTGGGAGAATCTTCATTCCAAGGAAAGCTGGTCGAGATTCCTCTTGCGCATCGAGCTACTGCATGCGCTAGCCGCTACCGCCTGCGTTATCTCCTTCTATAACTACTTCCCAAAATTGCTCTAATCAAGTCTAGCACCTGTGCTAGTGGCTACCGTCGGTGCTAGTGGCCATGCTGTAGTTTTGGCTTCAAACTTTGGCACAGCCTTCTTATGTTATCCTTAAGTCATATGACATTATTTCCTGCACACTTAAACACACAAGATCAAATACACATAGGATTTTCTATTCTCAAACCTAGGAGATGTGGAAGACCATGTCCCAACAAGATCTAGGTCTGGTAGTGTGTATACCCACCTAGAAGTGGAGTGCCAGATCCACTGATTCTGTTGCCATGACATATACATTTGCAGACCCTTATCATATAAATTAGTATGGGCTCTTTTATATGATAAGTTACAATTCCGAAAATCTTAACTTATAAGTTTGTATGAGCATTCATATAAGTTAAGGTACTCTAGGTGGTAGTATGATAGTTTTCTAATTACATTACTTGCGCTGCATTTACTTACTTACTATTCGTTTATTACCTACTGCTGTCATATTTACTGCTCATATATTACCTATTATTGTTATACTTACTGTTCGCTCATTCATCATATTATTAGTATAATCCATGTCACTTGCACCTTCTTTTACCCTTTATTGTCCTTTGCTTTGTCCTCCCGCTTGGTACCTAGGAGTCGTGGGGGGAGGCGAGGACTAAATGGCTTAGCCTTTTTGACTAATGGTCGGATGTGGCCGTAACACCAAGAGATCGAGGAGCAGGAGCCGCAGTACGTCAGGCAAGACGTGACGGTAGACCCTGAGGAGCAGATGACGCACATCACTACTTCCACACGACAACAATTGGAGAGTATTTTGTGTTGCTTCCGCATAGTGTAGAGTGAGAGAGTGCTTTGTCATTTGTATTTCCTTTTGGATCTGTATCGGGTTTAAGCCCTTGCACTCTTAACTTTGTACTCATTGTGGACTATTTGCACTCTTCTTTATATATATATATATATATATGTGTGTGTGTGTGTGTGTGTGTGTTGTGGACTTGTCTTATTTATATTATTACTTCTTGCAAAAATTGGCCTGTGATATGATCGTATTAGCTGGCAGGATCGGTGTTGAGCGGTGACAGCTAACCCGTGAGTTGGGGTCACCGTAAGACGGCGGTTCTGGGCATAAGATCTGTGAACTCTTCGGTAAGGGGAGGGGTATCTGTTGGGTTTTCCTTTAAGGTATACACATCAGATGTGTGCAGCGGAATATATCAAGAACAAACCAAAGAGACATGTGGATCGTGCTAAAACCATGAATCAATAAATTGCGGCAACAATAAAATTACCTTATAGGGATTGAGTCGATACTCAATCAAAAGCTCCAAGAAAAGTCTTCTAGGATTCGGAATCCTAATCCAAGTCCTTGCTTTGCACTTCCTTCGGCTCCGGTCAACGTTGAACTGCTCGTCGGAGGAGTTAGTGTAGAATTGTGTCCACACCTCTATAGAAGTCCACACGAGAATGGAGAACCCTTAGCCTCTTGTCAAACAAGAGCTAGGTCAGAGAAGGAATGCCCTCAACGTCTCCACAGATTACTAGATCTGTTAAAGGAGAGGAGGCGACTTCAACGGTTGCGGCTAGAACCGAATGGTAACACTTCCCGTCGATGTCAAGACGCGTCACGATCTTTCAGGAACGATTACCTTCAATCTCCAGAAGCAACGAATAGATTCCAAAGGAACGAATCCTCTCGATCTACCGGTCGGCGACAGATTTCACGCACGGGTAAGGGCACGCCGTCGGAAATCGCAAGTCGCCGATCGTCGTCCGCTTCCGTTCTTCTCTCGGGTTCACTTCAAGTCGAATACTTACTAAACCCTAAAAGGTTTAGCCTTTTATACCCCGAGAAAAGAAAGACCACGACGTCGGCTATCCGCAAACCAGATTAAAACAGAAGCTACGGGTTTTCGTCGAAACAGAATTCGTCAATACCTATTCGACGGATTCGTCGAAACAATTTTGATGAATTCGTCGAGTCAGTATCGACGACTCCAGTCAGCCCGCAAGACGGTCTCAGTGGCTCGACCAGCCTTTCCGTCGAATCAATATTCGATGAATTCGTCGATACAATATCGACGGATTCTTCGACAACCTTTTGACGAATTCGTCAAAACAATTTTGACGAAATCTCCAAGGCTCAATTCGACAAGTTCCTGTCAATGCATGTAATCGAGACAATCTCGACGACATTGTTTACGAGTCGATATTCACAATATTAACTCGAAAACTTCAAGACATGCTCCATACAATATTCACAATATCTAGGAGCAGTCTTCCCGTACTAACTGTATTCCAAGTAGCCATAGGTTTGGTTCTCCACCCATATCCAATATGAGCAAGACCAACACAAAACAATCTCCAACTTCTCCAATACTCTTATGTGCGACCCTATAGGCTCATATCGCGTTGGCAGTAAGACTAATTGCTGATTCCTTCCGGATCACCAAAGAAACTCCAACAGTCTCTCACTTGATCTAGAAGGTATCAACAAAAGTCTCACAAACAATGAGTGGCACCTAGTAATGCATCATTGCTACCCAAGCAATAAGAGTTCATAACTCAATAAGCCTGTCTTGACCAATGTATCAGTGTTGTCATGTCCCTTTGTCCCTTACATCCGGATAGAACTAGAGGCATGGACCGTGTCACCCTTATGATCGTTCAATCCTTGTTTCCTGATCTAAAAAAGTCTGTCTGAAATTGGTGAGCTCAATATCATATATTGACTCAACCAAGCATGGTCATGCATTTCTCAGTCTCATTCCATCAAGGGGCCCATGGATGTAACTCCTGTCATAAAGGAGGACAAATTCCATATCTGTTCACACACAAATATCCAAATGATTCGTAACATACCCAATAACTACCCTTATCGTCAACCTTTCTCAAGAGAAGACTTTAGATAGTATCAAAGTACGCTCTTCCTCACATAATGAATGTTGTTACTTCAGGTCAAAGGACCACAAACACCATTGCCAGTTGAGATCTACTTGTGACACGTTCATATAACAATCCACAAAGTAGTCTCACGGGGGGGGGGGGGTCTGTCCAGTACAACTTGTTCATAACAAGTACCCATGTGATGACTTGATATCACAATATCATGACCTGTGGAACCGGTCATCAGTCAACGCACATGCTAGTCTTATGGTCTCATCCTCGCCCTAAATTCTAGGATGATACCTCGACCAGGGACCATTTAAGAATGAAGCTTCATATAAACATAGGCCCTCACATTCAAGTCACGTACTTGAATTCCTATGGAAGCAAATATTCTAAGGGCATTCATTATGTTAATTAGTCTATCATATAGAAACAGTTGACATAATAAAACAACTTGCCATAAATGTAAAATGAAACATACAGTACATATCATAATTCATCAAATGAATAAACAACCGACAAACATGCAATCCACAAGGCTCCCACTAAAGATGATCATTCAGGTATCTAATACCCATTGATCTAGCATGACCATCATGCTTCCTTTGTGCAAGAGGCTTTGTCAGTGGATCTGATATGTTATCTTCAGTCGGTACTCTGCAAATGCTTACATCTCCTCAATCGACAATCTCTCGAATAAGATGGAACCGCCGAAGTATGTGCTTGGAGCGCTGATGAGATCTAGGTTCCTTAGCTTGGGCAATTTCACCGTTGTTGTCACAGTAGAGAACTACGGGATCAACAATGCTAGGAACTACATCTAGCTCGTCGATGAATTTCCTAATCCACACAGCCTCCTTTGCCGCATTTGCGGCAGCAATATACTCGGCTTCTGTCATAGAATCGGCAACTGTCTCTTGCTTGGAACTCTTCTAGCTTACAGCTCCTCCATTGAGGCAAAATACAAAACCTGATTGGGACTTTGAATCGTCCTTATCAGTTTGGAAGCTAGCATCCGTGTAACCACTTACAACGAGCTCTTCCTCTCCACCATACACGAAGAATGTATCCTTACTCCTTCTCAAGTACTTTAGGATATTCTTGACAGCTATCCAGTGACCATCACCAGGATCAGACTGATACCTTCTCGTCATGCTCAAAGCATAAGAGACATCGGGTCGAGTGCATAACATTACGTACATGATTGATCCAATTGTCGAAGCGTATGGAATCATCTTCATGCGGTCCTTATCTTCCAAAGACTTTGGACACTGGTCCTTAGAGAGACTCACACCATATGACATGGGTAAGAATCCTTTCTTGGACTCAAGCATGTTGAACCATTTCAACACCTTGTCAATGTATGTACTTTGGGTCAAACCCAGCAACTTCTTCGATCTATCTCTATAGATCTTAATAACAAGTATGTAAGTCTCTTCACCCAAGTCCTTCAAAGAAAAGCAATCCCCTAGCCTATTCTTAACAGCTTGCAGGGTTGGAATGTCATTCCCGGTCAGCAGTATGTCATCTACATACAATATCAGGAAGACAACAATGCTCCCACTAATCTTCTTATAAACACAAGGCTCATCTTCATTCTTGATGAAACCAAACTCTTTGATCTTCTCATCAAAAACAGATTCCAACTTCGAGAAGCTTGTTTCAATCCATAAATGGATCGATTCAACTTGCATATTTTTTTGGCTTCACTTGGCGATACAAAACCCTCGGGTTGTGTCATATACACTTCCTCAAGGAGGTTTCCATTAAGGAAAGCAGTTTTGACATCCATTTGCCAGATCTCGTAGTCATAATACGCAGCAATAGCAAGTAGAATTCTGATGGACTTGACCATAGCTACAGGGGAAAAGGTTTCATCATAGTCAACACCATGAATTTGCCTGAAACCTTTAGCCACCAGCCGGCCTTTGAATATCTGTGCATTCTCATCCATGTCGGTCTTCTTCTTGAAGACCCACTTGCACCCTATGGGTTGTACCCCTTCAGGTGGTTCCACCAAGGTCCAAACTTGGTTTGCATACATGGAGTCCATTTCAGATTTCATGGCCTCAAGCCACTTCTCGGAGTTAGGTCCACACATAGCCTCCTGTTAGGTTGCAGGCTCATCATCATGATCCATAAGCAACACATTACCTATTTGAGACACGAGAAATCCATATCTCTCAGGCTCAAATCTTGGTCTATCAGATCTACGTAGGACTTGTGTTTCTTGAGCAGGTTCTCCATCTACAACAGATTGTAGTCCTTGCTCAGGTTCCAATTCATGTTCATTCATTGTTTGTGGTTCTTGAACCTCTTCAAGTTCCACCTTTGCAGTCTTTCTGGATAAGAACTCTTTCTCCAAAAAGACGTCAGTCCTTGCGACAAACACTTTGCCCTCGGATGGTAGGTAGAAGTAATACCCTTTTGGTTTCACTAGGATATCCCACAAGATAACACTTATCTGATTTGGGTTCCAGCTTGTCAGACACTTGACGTCATACGTATGCCTCACAGCCCCAAATCTTAATGAAAGACATACTAGGACGCTTCCCTTTCCATATCTCATATGGTGTCTTTTGAACCGTTTTCGTCGGAACTCGATTTAGTGTAAAAGCAGCAGTCTCTAGAGCAAAACCCCAAAAGGAAACGGGCAGATCTGTATGACTCGTCATCGACCGCACCATGTCTAACAATGTACGATTTCTCTTCTCAGAAACACCATTATGTTGCGGCGTTCTAGGTGGGGTGAGTTGTGATACAATACCACACTCTTTCATATGATCACGGAACTCCTGACTTAAATATTCTCCACCTTGATCAGATCAGAGTGCTTTTATCCTTTTACCCAGTTGGTTCTCTACTTCATTCTTAAACTCTTTGAACTTTTCAAAGGTCTCAGATTTGTTCTTCATAAGAAACACGTATCCGTATCTAGTGAAATCATCAGTAAATGTAACGAAGTAGTGGAACCCACCTCTAGCGATAGAACTCATGGGTCTGCACACATCACTGTGTATGACACCCAAGAGATCATCTTCTCTCTCAGTATGACCAGTGAAAGGGGCTTTAGTCATTTTTCCTAACAAGCAAGACTCGCATCTCTCAAATGATTCATAATCAAATGAGTCCAATAGTCCATCTCTATGGATCTTGGATATGTGTTTCTCATTTATATGGCCCAAACGACAATGCCAAAGGTATGTAGGATTCGAGTCATTTGTTCTTAGTCTTTTATTATTTTCTACATTATAGATTGGATGGTCTATGTTCAAAACATATAAACCATTAAACAATTGGGCTACACCATAACAAACATCATTCATAAAAATCGAACAACAATTGTTCTTAATTATAAACGAAAAACCCTTCATGTCAAGACATGAAATGGATATAATGTTTCTAGTTATGGCTGGAACATAATAACAATTATCTAGTTCTATTACAAGCCCAGTGGGCAAAGAAAGACAGTAGACACCAACAGCGACGGCAGCAACTCTTGCTCCATTCCCGACGCGCAGGTCTACCTCCCCTTTACCCAGCATTTTCTCCTTCTCAGTTCCTGCACATTTTTACAAATGTGAGAACCACATCCGGTATCCAATACCCAAGATGAAGGAGCAGAAAGGTTTATCTCTACAACGTAGATACCTGAAGTGGAGGTCATACCTCCCTTCTTCTTCTACAGATCCTCAATATAGAGGGGACAGTTCCGCCTCCAATGCCCTGCCTTACCGCAGTGGTGGCACTTTCCTTCCTTCGTCAGACCTTTCCTTTTCAGTGCGGAAGACTTGGGGTCAAGATGAGACTTAAATCCGATCTTCATCTTCTTAGATCCCCTGGTCTTGCCCTTGCCCTTATGCACCATCAGTATGGGGTTGGCAGGCTTGACCTTCTTCATGTTGTTCTCGGTAGTTCTCAACATGCCAAGGAGCTCGGGTAGTGTCTTTTCTATTTCATTCATGTTATAGTTCAAGACGAACTGCTCATAACTGTCCGGCAACGATTGCAGGATCAGATCTGTGGCCAACTCTTGGCCAAAGTGAAAACCCAGTTTTTCAAGGTTCTCTATATACCCAATCATCTTGAGTACGTGAGTCCCTACTGAGTCTCGATCTCCCATTTTGCACTGAAACAATGCCTTGGATATGTCAAACCTCTCTTGCCGAGCTTGCCCCTCGAACATTTTCTTGAGGTGCCCGATTATCTCATAACCACACATGCTCTCGTGTTGCCTCTGAAGCTCAGAGGACATGTTAGCAAGCATGAGGCATTCTACATCCAAGGTACCATCCTGATACTTCTTGTAAGCATCTTTGTCTGCTCGCGGAGCATTTTCGGTCGGCTCTGTGGGGGCTTCCCCTTCCAAGACATAGAGCTTGCGCTCTTGCCTGAGAACAATTCTCAGGTTCTTATCCCAGTCGAGGAAGTTCATCACATCGAGCTTCTCCTTCTCAAGGATGGCTCTCAGGGACAACGTGGAGCGAGATGTATTTGCCATGGAAATTCTACAATAAATTTGCAAAAGATTTTCGGTACTATATTTCAAAATACATTTTATTTTAATAAGGACTTTAATTAAATACTCCCACTATTTTAATCAAATCGATAACCCTTAATTTCGATTCGGAGAGTTTATGCGAGCTACTCTCTTAGTGGACAAGATCCGTATTTC
The DNA here is from genome assembly GCA_033032865.1 of Dactylorhiza incarnata. Lineage (NCBI taxonomy): Eukaryota > Viridiplantae > Streptophyta > Magnoliopsida > Asparagales > Orchidaceae > Dactylorhiza > Dactylorhiza incarnata. The sequence continues at coordinate 5,347,545 of JAWHQI010000067.1, forward strand.
ACCAACATAATGAGTCCGCTTTGGCGTTTCTCTCGCGATGCAGTTATTTAGGTAGACAACACTTGCCAATTGCATCACTATGCAACTCTTGTATGGTTGGTGAATAACTCTTTATTCGCATACATCATATGGTGCATGCCAACCATATGCCTCTAAGCACTCAACCTTTGAGGTCACTTAGTTAAGTTGGACTCGATGTCAACAGTGGGATATCACAATTATCCGCTCGCACCCTTACCAAGATAGATTAATGCACCTTGCTTTGGCAAGCCCACACTTCATCGATCGAGGCAGGAAGAGTGTCATCCACTTGAAGGCATCCGAATAATTAATATTAGATTAAGGGGTTTTAAGATACAGTCGATGAACATTTCATCGTGATTAACATTTAATCAATGTGCACACAATTCACAAACAGACCAAGCATAACCCGGATACATTCCAGATGCACAAAACCATCAACACTTGATGATATGGATTAAATCTGAGTATTTAGAACATTTCTAAACCTTCAGATTTACATGTACCGGATGCTAGCAAAAGCAAACACCCTTATTACAGTAGACAAGCTCGTCTCTTTAGTCTTTAGTTTCACAAACTATCATAGAGACAGACGGTTATTGCGAAGGGAACAATTTTTGAAACATGGAATTAGCATAAACCTCCCTCTGATACCACTGTTGGGTTTTCCTTTAAGGTATACACATCAGATGTGCGCAGGGGAATATATCAAGAACAACCCAAAGAGACATGTGGATCGTGCTAAAACCATGAATCTAGAAATTGCGGCAACAATAAAATTACCTTATAGGGATTGAGTCGATACTCAATCAAAAGCTCTAAGAAAAGTCTTCTAGGATTCAGAATCCTAATCTAAGTCCTTGCTTTGCGCTTCCTTCGGCTCCGGTCAATGTCGAACTGCTCGTCGGAGGAGTTAGTGTAGAATTGTGTCCACACCTCTATAGAAGTCCACACGAGAATGGAGAACCCTTAGCCTCTTGTCAAACAAGAGCTAGGTCGAAGAAGGAATGCCCTCAACGTCTCCACAGATTACTAGATCTGTTAAAGGAGAGGAGGCGACTTCAACGGTTGCGGCTAGAACCGAATGGGAACACTTCCCGTCGATGTCAAGGTGCGCCACGATCTTTCGGGAACGATTCCCTTCAATATCCAGAAGCAACGAATAGATTCCAAAGGAACGATTCCTCTCTATCTACCGGTCGGCGAGAGATTTCACGCACGGGTAAGGGCACCCTGTCGGAAATCGCAAGTCATTGATCGTCGTCCGCTTCCGTTCTTCTCTCGGGTTCACTTCAAGTCGAACACTTACTAAAGCCTAAAAGGATTAGCCTTTTATACCCCGAGAAAAGAAAGACCACGGCGTCGGCTATCCGCAAACAAGATTAATACAGAAGCTACGGGTTTTTGTCGAAACAGAATTCGTCAATACCTATTCGACGGATTCGTCGAAACAATTCCGACGAATTTGTCGAGTCAGTATCGATGACTCCAGTTAGCCCGCGAGACGGTCTCAGCGGCTCGACCAGCCTTTCCGTCGAATCAATATTCGACGAATTCGTCGATACAATATTGACGGATTCTTCGACAACCTTTTGACGAATTCGTCGAAACAATTCCGACGAAATCTCCAAGGCTCAATTTGACAAGTCTCTGTCAACGCATGTAATCGAGACAATCTCGATGACATTGTTTACGAGTCGATATTCACAATATTAACTCAAAAACTTCAAGACATGCTCCATACAATATTCACAATATCTAGGAGCAGTCTTCCCGTACTAACTGTATTCCAAGTAGCCATAGGTTTGGTTCTCCACCTATATCCAATATGAGCAAGACCAACACAAACCAATCTCCAACTTCTTCAATACTCTTATATGCGACCCTATAGGCTCATATCGCGTTGGCACACCAAAGAAACTCCAACAGTATCTTACAATACCAGTCCCGCAAATAGGAGATGGAGAACCATCTGCAATCAAAATTGGAGGTGATCGGTTATGTTTGTCCAAATGAGAGAAAAGAAGATGATTTCCTGTCATATGATTAGTAGCGCCAGAGTCAATGAGCCACTTACCCATGGTGACCATATGGGCACTACCTGAAGAGGTGGCAACTGATGCAAACGTCTTGGTGACCGATAAAGTTGAATCACTCACTTGAGGGAGAAGATGAGGATGCTTGACCCATCAACGATCCACAAAATGCCCTATCTTGTTGCAATGAGAGTAGACAGATTGGGATAGACCTCACCCAGAGTGATCTCTATATCCACTAGTGTTGCTTCGATGAGCCGGATGAGCAATGGTGTTAGAGGGAGGTGGGGGGCAAGCAGAGGACGTTGAGGAAGAGTGGTGACAGCGGAGATGCGAGCAGCGGTAGCAGCAAGGGTGGGAGAATCAGTTTCTCCTAGAATTTGTTGTCGGGTCATATCATAATACTCTAGGAGGCGAAGAAGGTAACACACCACCATGAGTTCCTGGAAGTGTTTGTGTTGCTCGACAAGATAAGCAGAATACGCTTTCTGGATGCTAGCGCAGAGCGGAAGGGTTGACGTTGGCGGTATATCACAGAAAACGTATTCTAGTGAGTAACCTTCGTTCGATCCGTGCAGGTGATCATTTCAGCGTATTTTAGATTGTAATTTTAAACAAGTAAGATGAAATAATAACTAGTGATTGCAATCAACACTAAAAGCATGAAAGTAACAATTAATTAGAAGATTTATAATGATTTTACAATTACAAATTGTTGTCTCCAAGATGCCGGAGATCGAGGCGATGAATAGAAATGCTCTTGGGTTTTCTATACTGAACCTCCCTCTAAGGACCGGTTGGCTCTCTCCCTTCTCCCCGAAGGTCTTCGAGCACTTGCTAGACCTCCCCGGTCTAGACGCCCTTCAGGAACAATTTTTATGAAATCCTCCTCAGATTTCGACGTCCTCCCCAGATGATTTCTCACAGACTCCTCAGAATCCAACGACCTCTCCGGTCGATTTCTCATAGAATCCTCCCCGAATTTTGACATCCTCGCCAGATGATTTCTTCATGAACCCCAATACAATAAATAAGAAAAAAGAAGAAATACAAAGTAGATCAAAGAAGATATTTTGCTCCCTCAAATATTATCTTCGAAGGCGGTGAGTGATCGGCGGTTTTGATTCTCGCTCTTTGTGCACTAGATCGTCCTCAGATTCTCATTTTTTGTTCGCACTGTCTGAAGATCTTCATCATTCTTGCTTGAGGGTGAATGTCCTTCTCATTGGGTGGTAACTTCTTACTTCAGAGACGGTGTGACAACCTTTTGGTCTTTGTACTAGGGTTCTGCGTTGTCCAAAGGAGAATTGAAACTCTTTTATATGATTTTAAACAAGCTACCACCGACAGTATCGCTAGCGCCTGACGGCAGGCTTCGTTTATGCATTTTCCTCCCAGCTGTCATGCTCCATGTAAGGAAGGCAGCATAGCATTCCTTGCAATCATCAAGTAGCGTGGAGCGGCAGCGCTAGCGCGGCGTGGTAGGTGTGCTTGTTTTAGCGCTTGCACAACTGGCAGTCTACAGATAAGGAAGGTGGTTACTCTTTCCTTGCAAACCCCTGTTACCGCGGAGCAGTAGGTGCTACCGTGAGCGGTCGTGCCATTTATTTTTGTGGTTGCCATCAAGTTACCGCATTGAGCACTCAGATTGCTGACGTGGACGTCCAGGTGGTGCGACACATTAGCAGTAATGCATTGCGGTAGTTGAAGCGCCTAGTCTCGTCGATTCTTCTTCCAGTCAACACAAATGTCTAGTCGATCCTTCCTTTTAGTTGACATGACTAGCGCTCGGCGTTAGGGCTATCACCAGCGGTAGCTCACAAATCTAGTCGACGTGTGTTGTCTCGTCAATGTTCTCTTTTAGTATACATAAGATTTCTAGTTGACTCTCTCTTTTAGTCGACACGCTAGCGCCTAACAGTATGTCTAGCATCGGTAGTAGTTGACAAGTCCAGTCGACATGCTCTATCTTGTCGATGTGCTCCTTCCAGTTGACATGGACATTCTAGTCGATCTTGCCTTCATGTCGACACACTACCACCTGGTGGTATCAACAACGCACGACGGTATTCATTGTGACTTGTCTGGTCGATGTGAGCAGTCTAGTCATGAAAGTAACAATTCATTAGAAGATTTATAATGATTTTACAATTACAAAATTGTTGTCTCCATGAAGTCGAAGATCGATGCGATGAATAGAAATGCTCTTGGGTTTTCTATACCGACCCTACCCCTGAGGACTAGTTGACTCTCTCCCTTCTCCCCGAAGGTCTTTGAGACCTTTCTAGACTTCTCCGGTCTATACGCCCTTCATGGACGATTTTCTATGGAATCCTCCTCGGATTTTGATGTCCTCCCCAGACATTTCTCGTGGACTCCTCCCAGAATTCGATAACCTACCCGGTCGATTTCTCACAGAATCCTCCCCCGATTCTGACTTCCTCGTCGGACGATTTCTTCACAAACCTTGATACAATAAAAGAAGAAAATAGAAGAAATACAAAATAGATCAAAGAAGATATTTTGCTCCCTCAAATATTATCTCTGAAGGCGGTGAGTGATCGACGCTTTTGATTATCGTTCTTTATGGGCTAGATCGCCCTCAGATTCTCGTTCTTTGTTCGCGCTCTCTGAAGAACTTCTTTGTTTTTGCTTGAGGGTGAATGTCCATCTCCTTGGGCGGTGGCTTCTTACTACAGAGATAGCGTAATAGCCTTCTGGTTCGTACTAGGGTTCTGTGTCGTCCAAAGGAGAAAAAAAACTCTTTTATGACTTTAAATAAGTTACCGCCGACGGTATCACTAGTGCCCGGCGGTAGGCTCCGTTTATGAATTTTTCTCCCATCATGATCCATATAAGGAAGGCGGCAGAACATTCCTTGTAATCATCCAGTAGAGCGAAGTGGTATCGCTAGCGCGACGAGGTAGGTGTGCTTGATTTGGCGCTTGCACAGTTGGTAGTCCACGAATATGGAAGGTGATGGCTCTTTAATTGCAAACTCATGTTACCGCAGAGCAGTAGGTGATACCGCGAGCGGTGGTGTTTTATGGTTCCCACCAAGTTACCGCATTGAGCATTCAGATCGATGACGTGGACTTCCAGGTAGCACGACGTGTTAGCAGTGACGTGCAGCGGTACTTGAAGCGTCTGGTATCGTCGATTCTTCTTCTCGTCGACTCAAGCTGTCTAGACGACCCTTCCTTTCAGTTGACATGACTAGAGCCCGGTGTTAGGGCTATCGCCAGTGGTAGCTCATAAATTTAGTCGACACGTGCTGTCTCGTCGTTGTTCTCTTCCAGCCGACTCTCCCTTTCAGTCAACATGCTAGCGCATGGCGGTATGTCTAGCACTGTCGATAGTTGACAAGTCCAGTCGACATGCTCTGTCTAGTCGATGTGCTCCTTTGAGGCGACATGGACAATCTAGTCGATCTTGCCTTCCTGTAGACACACCAACACCTAGAGGTATCAGTAACATGCGGCGGTAGTTATTGTGACTTGTCTGGTCAATGTGAGCAGTCTAACCGACATTTGCCTTAGTCTGAGCAAGTCCAGTCGACGAGTATGAACAGAGCTAGCACCTGGCGATATCTCTAATGCCGGCGGTAACTGGCACAAATTGTAGTTCTCGTACAACTACACACCTGTAAACCTGCACAATATACCCAATACAAGTATGATCAAATACAACTCAGGATTTGTTATTATCAAACCTGAGAGATGCAGAAAGCATGTTTCAACAGGTTTGTCACTCTCGAGAATTATATTGTTTGTAACACTCAAAGAAATAGTGGAATTTGGTCGGCATCGATCTGGCCCAGTGGTTTTTCATCCTTTCCTGGTTATTCTATGTTTAAAATCTTCTTGTCCGTTGTTGGTCTCTACTTTGACTATTTGTGCGCACGGCCCGCACTCAAGCTAAGACGGTTCATTTTAACCGGTCTATGGGAGCGTCGAGCGACACACAACAAGTCCTTTTTCACAATCCTCAATAATGTGAATCAAATTAAGCTCAGATTATTCATTTTTTTATATCAATGATATAATGAAACACAAGAGTTAGTAGAAAAAATATAATGATCTTGCATAGGGTCTCCCATGGATAGTGCGTCGCGACAACAATGTTTGATTGCCACTCCACTGATGCACGACAAAAGTATCGCCCACAAGTAATAAAGATGTGAGTGATTCACTCGGGGATTTATTTCTCCACAGGAAGCTCGAAATGGTAATATGATGTTGATATCATTTGTTAGATTATGACACCTCATCGCGCCCGGATCGTTAGGATCGCGACATGTTACCGATCCGTGGGAGTAATTCTTTCCTAGTTTAGGATTATCTCTATATAGGAATATCATTATGTGGAGAATATTTCTCAAGGATGCCTATCCTATTTTGGCCAAGCCTAAATTTGGCTATCTCTTATTTAGGAGTTTATTTCCTAATGGTGGAGATGCATTCTCATCCTATATATCTAGGAGACGGTTATAGCCGAAAAGAGGAAAAATCTGATACATTCGCGAGAGACAAGGAGGAGGAGGTGCAGGGGGCTTCTGTTGGCGGTGCTAGCGGCGTCAACTTCGATCGGTCCAGGCGGGATCGGCATCCAGTCGGGCTAGCGGCGGCAACTCTGGTCGATCCAGGCGGGATCGGCATCCGGTCGTGCTAGCGGTGACAACTCCGGTCGATCCAGGCGGGATCGACATCCGGTCGTGCTAGCGGCGGCAACTCCGGTTGGTCCAGGTGGTATCGGCATCCGGTTGTGCTAGCGGCGGCAAATCCGGTCGGTCCAGGCTGGATCGGCATCTGGCCGAGCTAGCAGCGGCACATCCTATCGGCTCTAGGTGGAGAGACATCTGGTCGGGCTCTATTCCGACGACCGTGATTCGGTCTCTGTGTAACCTCTCTATAACTCAGTTTATCAGTGGATCTCTTCTAGCGCGCTCTCCCCGTGGACGTAGGAGCTCCTCTCCGAACCACGTATTTCTGTTTGTCGTCTGTGTGTGTGCTTGAAATCTCATTCTGTTCTGTGTTTATTTTGCGCGAGTGTTTTGCTCGATCAATTTCTGTTGCGCTACCGCGGTACTCGATCCGATTGCATAACAATTGGTATCAGAGCCAGGTTCCGCGGGGGTGATCATCTGGACGTTCCGATTTTAGATTTGGGTCAACGGTAGGTGACGACATCGGTCCGCTCCCTATCTTCTCAGATCTGATCTGTGAACATTATTTAGATTGCCCAGTAGCTCTGCGAGCAAAGCAATGACGGCAAAATTTGAGATCTCAAGGTACGACGGCAAGTCTAGGAGAGAGGTCCGACTGCCTCTCAGGCTACAGGACTCTGCAGCATATGCTTTCCAAGCAATATCCTCAGATCCTGGTTCCTATGAAAAGACTATAAAGAGCAGAGACCGCTCTCAGGGGAAAGCTAGGAAGGACCAGTGGAAGAACATGGCAAGTTTCATGGCGAGGGAGTGCGCGCAGAGGAAAGGCCTTGGCGAAGGTAAAATCTCCACAGCCGTAGAGGATAAGGGCAGAGAGTCATCTCAGGAGTGCGCAGACATCGCAAGGGGAGCCATCCGGCTCAAATGTCTCACCGAGGAACTTAGGTTCACTCAGAAGAAGGTGGAGCTGCATAGTGGAAATTCGAGTGCGAGCCGTTCTGCAAAAGACCCGGTCTATCGTGCAAGAAAAAAGCACGTCGGTGTGTGACACCAGGAGTCGAGGGAGTTCACTGAAGGTGTACGCATGTAGTTGCGAGAGATATTTACGGAGGATGACGTAGTGAGCATGCAGAAGAAATCAGTGAGAGGAGTCAAGTTCAAGAGCGGTCCTGACATGGCTCAGACTGATGCATGTTGATCGTGATGACCCCAGGGAGAGGGGGTAGTTCGCCGGAGGGAGGAGATCCAAGTTTCAGGTGGAGTCTGTCGCATGAGGCGTCAAGGTGGAGATTGTTAGATTATGACACCTCATCGCGCCCGGATCGTTAGGATCGCACCCGGATCGTTAGGATCGCGCCATGTCACCGATCCGTGGGAGTAATTCTTTCCTAGTTTAGGATTATCTCTATATAGGAATATCATTATGTGGAGAATATTTCTCAAGGATGTCTATCCTATTTTGGCCAAGCCTAAATTTGGCTATCTCTTATTTAGGAGTTTATTTCCTAATGGTGGAGATGCATTCTCATCCTATATATATAGGAGACGGTTATAGCCGAAAAGAGGAAAAATCTGATACATTCGTGAGAGACAAGGAGGAGGAGGTGCAGGAGGCTTCTGTTGGCGGTGTTAGCGGCGACAACTCCGGTCGTTCCAGGCGGGATCGCCATCCGGTCGGGCTAGCGGCGGCAACTCCGGTCGATCCATGCGGGATCGACATCCGGTCGTGCTAGCAGCGACAACTCCGGTCGATCCAGGCGGGATCGGTATCCGGTCGTGCTAGCGGCGGCAACTCTGGTCGGTCCAGGCGGGATCGGCATCCGGTCGTGCTAGCGGCGGCAAATATGGTCAGTCCAGGCGGGATCGGCATCTGGCCAAGCTAGCGGCGGCACATCCTGTCGGCTCCAGGTTGAGCGACATCTGGTCGGGCTCTATTCTGACGACCGTGATTCGTCTCTGTGTAACCTCTCTGTAACTCCTCAGTTTATCAGTGGATCTCTTCTGGCGCGCTCTCCCCGTGGACGTAGGAGCTCCTCTCCGAACCACGTATTTCTGTTTGTCGTCTGTGTGTGTGTGTGTGTGCTTGAAATATCGTTCCGTTCTGTGTTTATTTTGCGCGATTGTTTTGCTCGATCAATTTCCGTTGCGCTACCGCGGTACTCGATCCAATTGCATAACAATCATTAGCAAATTACGGCAAATTGATTAATTGGGTGAATGATATATATAAACTAGAGCTAAAGAAATCCGAATATTATTTAATCAATCAAGAAAGATTAACTTGGACATTAAGGTTCAATATACAAAGGCAAGATGAAAGCGTACATCAATGTTCATCTCACAAACTTTAGTTCATTACAACAAACATAAAAAAAATACTCACAAACATTAGAATCAAGAGTAATATGTCATCCACTAGAAGAGAAGAACCAAATTATCTTCCGTGAAGAGAAAGAAGCATGGATTGGTCTTCCTCCCTCCAAATGCTCTTTCACGGCCATCGTCTTGTGTACGGGAGATGTCATCAACCTCCAATTTCCCGTCTTCTCTTGGGCCAGCTTCTAATCTTCCGTGTCACGAACACCTTCCTTAAATACTGCAGTGGCACCATCAATCACCATGAAAACCCCTTGCAGATGAAGGAGAAGGCATGAAATCGAGTTGAGAGAGCTTGAATACGAATCTAGGGGAGAAGGGGAGGTGACGACGCGCGTCTGGGTGAGTCCCAATTTTCAGATCCTCCAAAATAAAGCCCTAACACACATAAATACCGTCAAATGAAAAAATAAATTTTCTTAAAAAGTTTAATAAATTTTTAAATATATGAATAAATGATAGTGCATGAGAAATATGTAGCATTAATAGTATTGCAATGACAGAGTGATCAAATGTACTTCACACAAACCCTATTAGGATGTAGTCTAGGGATCAACCGACCTTCCTACACGGTTACCCAAATACCCAATCGTTGTTCACAAGGTTCATCTCTTGTAAACTCTCTCCAACCGAGCGAAGACACGGCTCTCTCTTCCAAGAATTGAATGCATGCCCAATCTTGGTGACGATATCTCGATCTAACCCTCCCTCGATTCTCTGCCGATCGAAGTACATCTGCGCGCATTTTTTAGGGTAAAAATTCACAAATACCACACCCCCAATCTCTTATTTATCCTCAGAATACCGGTATCGTGCGATCAAAATCACCCAAAATTGTTTGTTCCTCCTCCAATCACGGAATCCCATCTTCTTTACGCTGAAGGCTGCCATGGATAGGGGTGCAAGCGCCCCGAGGTCGCCCAGCAGTGACCCACCGATAAGGGTGCTTGAAGCACTTCCGATTTTCTCCTTGCCACCGCTGCCTCTTCTTCCCTCCATTCTCTTCCCCCGCCTTCATCATCTGAGATACCTGATTGCGACGTACATGGAGTCCTCCTCCTCCAGTCGTGGAGGGGAGTCTCTGCCGACGGCTCCTGCGAATCCGAGGACGATCCCTATCATCCGCTGGCTCAGGCCAGCTGTTTCACTAGCAGGGGTAAGTTCTAGAAGTTACTATCTGCAGTCGACTGCGGGGATATTGACGTGTCGGTGCAACTCACATCACTGATAGAGCTCTGCAAAGCCATGTCCTTCTGGAATCAGGATCCTCTCCATTTCACGATCCAGATCTATCTCTGGCTGATCCGATGGGTTCACTAATCCCATCATTTTATATTTGTGTTTATTCAAAAAATTCTACATCATTAGATTAAATGAGAATGCATCTAGATCACGAAATAGATCTCCATTTGGAGTAGGCATGCAAACAAATCCCCGTGGGCCTGAGCCAGACCCGGGCCTGGGTGTAACATCCCCATCCGTTCGGGAGCATATAACAGAAGGTCCGGCTGGGGCCCCACGCCATATACTACAAAACAAACGGGAACGTCACTTAATTGAAATATCGAACGACTCTAAACAACGAACCTAACTCAGAGCATTCTATGCGGAAGCAAAAGAGAGAGACACGATATATAAACCACAAAACCCGAACCCGGGTATGTCCACTTCTATTACTTGGAATGAAATGTTTTACACAACAAAATTTAGGCACAACGGCCTTACAAATTACCAACATCGGCGCGCAGGCCGGCCATACATGAAAATAAGAGAACATCAAAAAGGCCTACAAGCGCCGCAGCAGCGCAAGGGCTTCAGCCCGCTATGTTCCCGCTCGGTCCAGAACCTGTACAACAAGCCCACCAAAAATGGTGGCAAAACAGGGCAACGGTCAGCAACGGCTGACCAAATTATAACGACCCCACCCCTTCGAGGGGGTGGTAGTTTCCCGTCCCTGCAAGAACATCACAACATATATATATAACAGAATGAAGCGGCTGACACAGACCACAGCAATTCATACATATGCATCAATCACAAATGTGGGAATGGCCTCCACGTCTCGTGCTCCCAGGCACTCTTTGATGTACTCCGCCTTCCACCACCATCCACTCTTGATGGCTTTGCCATTCGAGGCTAAAGTCGGTGGCCCGAATACCAGAGCTCTCCCGTACTTTAATTGTGAACATCCCGTAGTCCGAAGACTCTTTCTCATTGCTTCCCGACATGCTGGACGAGACTTACTAATCAGGTGCTGCAATGGTGCAGTTTCAGGTTCGCCAAATGCCCGTTGTTCACAGCTCTCGTTGTACAACACGAAAAGCGGGTATGGCGTCCCCTCAGCCCAGGTATTCTCAATTAGCTGGCTCTACGGTCCGTTAAGTCATCCACCAGGACATCCTCACAGGTCGGGCACACAGGCCTCAGGTCCTCTCAACAGGTGGGCACAACAACATCACCAGAACTCAGTCTGGGAGCTGTCGCCAGCGTTAACGCTAACGCCTGGCGATAGCGCACAGAAACCCCATTTTGGCTTCTAACTGTGAGTGCTTCCCGGGGCACACCCCCAGGCATTGTTGCACATGCAGTAGCACTCCCACTGCCTCAGAACGCACAAAATCACCAGAACCAAGTCTGGGAGCTACCGTCCGGCGATAACGCTAGCGCCAGCGGTAGTGAACAGAAACTCCATTTCTGCTTCTAACTTCGGGTGCTTCCCGGGGCACCCGCCAGGCCTTGCTGCGCATGCAGTAGCACCCTCTAGTCCTACGAAGCAGGATATCAACACGAAGTTTTCCCCGGCACGCATGATATCAAAAAGCATCAACAATCCGGACGAACCGTCTCGGATGGGCTTCACACAGCGCGCCTACGTCCATTCCACGCATGGACTCTACATGTATGCAAGATCTGACGGGGATAACACGAATCCACCCGTCGGAGGTCACGACCTCACCCTTTTGGGTAGGGACCTCAAAGTTGCACGGAAATGGACTAACACATGTCCAAAAGAGGGAAGAAATGATCGTTACCCTTAGACGTCGCTTCGAGGCCATAGCTTGATTTTTGGCACGGATGGAAAGGAGCGTATAGCCCTCCTCTACGCGTAGCCACCAACGCCTTCGACTTCAGAGTAGTAGAGCTCCTCCAAAGATGAGGTCTAGGCTAGGGTTTACTATTGAGCTTCTTCTCCAAAGCTCTCTCTCTCACTTAGGAATAAAACCCTTAGTGGAATAATGAAATCAAGAGGGTTTCGGCCACCCTATGCCAGCTCCCGAGCCAAGTCCGTCCAAAAGCGACCCAAAAGTCCATTGGCCATTGATGCGATAATTTGGGCAAGTGCACCGGTCGCGCAAGTAATAAATGTTGGGAATAGAATCCCCGAGTGTCGGTCTCTTGAGCAATGCAGGTTGGGTGAACGAAATGCGTTGTGTGACAATTGTTACACAAGCGGGAACAAACGCGAAAAGTGGAGTTTTGATTTGAGTTTCCTACTGTTAACAACAATAAAAGAAATGCGGGTCGAAATCACCGCTTCGCAAGGCGAGATGGGTGCAACGGCCGCAATGCCGAGGTTCGTGAGTCGGATGGACGGTGCGCATGCGAATGAAGTGGTCTCTAGTGCGGAAATTGAGGGTCGCAAACACCTCTTCACAACTCGCCGCTAGCTCTTGCTAACGCAAATCGAACACGATGTGTGCGTGCGTGAGTGAGTGAGCGCGTGGAGGTGAAACAAATCACAAACATTCATTGGAGGACAGAGAAGAAATAACCATTGCATTTAAACCAAACATCATGATATTCAAGTTTAAAATGATTCGCAAAAGTACAACAAATGGGAGAGGAAGAGGACAACCAATGGACGAAGACTAGCGGCCGTTCACGGCCGGAATGGCAGTTTGTCAAGCTACCTCCGGATTCGGGCGGACTGTGCTTCCGGCGTCGAGAGACTGTCACGATCTCTCCACGTGCTTCCGTCGTCTTCTACCTCAGGATTGCTATCCTCCTCACCGAACAGAAATGGAGACGGCTTGCTTGAGTGCTTGCGGACGGTGGAGAATGCTTCCGGATGATGGAGGAACGTTTAGAATGACCAGAGATGACTTCCCCTTGCGGAGAAGATGAAGGGGAGGTGTCTGGAAATGGAAATCGGCGGCGTACGGACTGGAAAACCCGCTCCCGGAAGCCCGATTATCCCTAATTCGCGAACAGGATTATAAATAGGCGCTGGAATAAACAGTGCGCACGGTCATTGGCGCACGACCAGTGGTCGTGCGCACTAGCATCCTGTGATCGTGCGCCTGACTGGACGGAGCCTGCAAGGTAAGAAAATTATAAAATACAATGTTCGCACGACCAGTGGCGCACGCCCAGTGGTCGTGCGCGCTATCGTAGGTGGTCGTGCGATAAGGAAGACAGAACTCAGATTTCAGGGGGTAAGTGCACACGATCAATGGCGCACGACCAGTGGTCGTGCGCAATAGAACCAGTGATCGTGCGTTGTGTTCCTGTACAGAATTGTACCGGAAACACCTGCACGATACCTGTTCCAGCACAACCACGAATCCAGCCACTGAAAGTGGCACTTAACAATGCAAAGCAACTACTAAAGGAGAATAATACGAAATAACACCAAAAACGGGCCTAAATGTGCACTTAGCATGGAGAATCAAATATAAGTGAAAACATGTCTAAAGTGAAGTGCATAGACTAGAAAATCGGCCCAGATGAGTCCATAAATGTGTATATATTTGGGACTCATCACACCCCCAGACTTACCTGTTTGCGCGTCCCGAGCAAACGAATTCGGCGGAGTGTGAAAATGGTAGTTAACAACGAAAATTACACAAAGGAGTTCAATGCGAAGTAACAGAAGCATGCAAATAGAAATTTAGTAAAAAGAGATCCTAACTATGCTAACTAATTTACAAAAGTATTAGAGCGTAAATAAAGATTTGTTAATACTCAGTTGGTGAATCGTGAAGAACTTGAGCGATCATGCCCGGTGTGAAAGTAACAAGCCACTAAGGAGGGTGTTACGCAAGGTCGGGGTTCAGGAATAACTCCGCTGAAATCCATCAGCGTCGAGAGCCATAAGCTTGCCCGGTCACACTCTCTCCACGGCGCTAGCAAACTCACGAGATAAATCAATAGGACTTTAGGATTAAGTTGGGCTTAGGTTGCGGCGTGATATTCAAGGATAGAAATGAAGGCTACGCAACCAAATTGAGTCAACGGAACGCTGCACCACACAAAACCACGCACAAAGCTAGTGTGACATACCCCCAGACTTATTATGAGAACTAGGTGTGCACACGGCCTACTTCATAAATACCAACGGATTTTCTAATACGCTCGGAAGGATTTCTCTTCAATACAAATTTTTTTTCAGATTTTCATTTCAATAACATATATATTTTTTTCTTTTTCTTATCCTCCGGTTGGTTCATAATCAGCAAATAAAATTTATTTCTTCATCACATCACAAAGATTCCAAAAATCACACCAAATCAAGAACATGAGTGCAGATAAACATCTATTTGGTTGCGAAAGTGGGCAAAGCTTCAGGCCTTGGTGAATGGAGGAGGAGCTGTAACAAGGAAGTGATAGGCACAAATGTTGGCTTGCAAAGGTGAGCGAATAGGACACGGAAAGCTAAGGCTCAAACTAGCCAAAAGGTGGCCTACATCATATTTAACTCAAAGAATCGCTCACACCCATGCTTCAAGAGTCGCTTGGGGCAAGTTCTTAGCCCACGAGAAAGGTAAACCTTCCTCCCGACTCGAGCAACACACAACTAGTGCTCGTGAACACACAACACCGGGTTATCACCAATTTCGTTCACATTCACCATTTGAGTATAACACATCTAGAACTACGCAAAAATACTAATCATATTCTACTGCAGCATGCGGGTGCGACTAGAACACTGCTCGAGTCAACATCGCACTCCAAATAGTAATTCCTAAGCTAACACACCAATTCACATTCCTAACCAAAATAGTTTATTTGGAAACAACACAAATAGGAAAGCGCGCGCTCATGTGGGTGAAGTGGTGCATGAAGCGTGGAATAATGATGATGGTAATGAAAAATATAAACAAACTTCTAGCATGCGGTGCAACTCGTACGCATAGTGGATAACACATGCTCTCCCCTAGACTTAATCTACACATTACATCACAAAACTGAAAGCTAGGAGGGAGAAGTGTTACCCAATGCTCAGAATTGAGCATACCGGAAGATTGGCGTTAATTTCGTGCACAATCCGCAGCATCCTCCAACACGAAGTACAAAGCACACCTGCAAACGGTACAACTAAAAGCAGCAAAATAGATAAAAACGGAATTGAAACAAGTTAGAAAAACAAAAACAGCAAATCTGGGTTGTCTCCCAGCAGCGCTTTTGTTTTATGTCCTTAAGCTGGACCAAATACCTGTATTATAATTGTTTAAAGAGTGCAGAAATTAAATAAGAGTGCATAAGAGAAAGTTTCACAAAATAAGAGATAAACAGAACATCAGCTGTAAGCGCTTTTATGGTGCTCGTCTCCCGTAGCATGTAGGCGGGAGGTGAAGGCTTTAGGGCCAACACTAGTGTCACCCAGTGTTCCCCTAACCTCCGCCCTCTTGCCACGGAGAGCGGCAGAGCGCACATCGCGCAGACACTTCTCTTGTTTAAGTTTAAGTTGAGCACATCGCGCAGACTGCCAACGTTGAGCATTTTCAGATCCTCCTCTCATAGGAGCGGGAGGTGTCATTTCCGTAGCCGCAGTGACGACCGGATCGGCCCAAGAGATGGAACGCTTAACTTGTTTATTACAGGATTCTATACAAGAAAATAATGGGACGTCGTCCCGAATCACGTTCAGCTCAAAATGTTTAGGACTGTTGTCCTCCTCTCTCTTGGAATCATAGTCTCTCCAAGAGTCTACTTCTTCCTCTCCGCTTGACTGGTACTCTTCCTTTTCTCCTTCAGATGATCCATCACCTTTCTTATCCCCTGCACAACTTAGTGATTCATCAGAAATAAAAGGAGGAGGGCAAATGGATGTTTCAGTTATAGTCTTGGGACAAGTGGGCAAAGGTATCTTATTGGGTAGGAGGACACAACCCGCAGAAAAGTCAAGGGTGGCACCGCTCTCTTTCAAGAACGGTACACCCAAGATGGGGATGGAGTGATTCTCCCGGGGTCCTAACACTTGAAAATCAGCAACCACCACTGTCCCATCAACTATAACTTCTACATTTTTCACTTCCCCTTCTGATTGTATGATGGTACCGTTTGCGAGCACAAGAGATTTCCGTTCCTCCGTATTAATTTCAAGTTGCAAGTTATCAACGTCTTGCAAAGCAATGACGTTGCGGGAGGAGCCAGAATCACACAAAGCCTTAGTCTCTATTTTATTAATGGAGCAGGAGATCACTAACTCATGCGGATGACCCACTTCCACGTCGCCGAGACTCTTCCCTTGGTCAATTGGGTTTTTTGCAGTGTTACTAGGAAGAGTCCCATGCGACCGCTCGGTTAGCACTTGGGCCAATTGGCCCAGCTGCGTTTCCAAGTTCCGCATTGACGCGGTTTGGTTAACCATGTTTGAGTTAGCCGCTTGCATAAATTTTTCCATCATCTCCTCCAAGTTACTCTTTTTGGGAGCCGGGGGGCCTTGGTTATATTCCGGATGAGGTGGCCTTGGTTGGCTCCCGGAGGCGTAGGCATCGTTCTGATGCTGCCCCGGTGCCCATCGTTGGCCAGGTGCGTTGGAGTTCCATGAGAAGTTTGGGTGACTTCTCACTCCCGGATGAGATGTGTTATTGAATGGCACCCCCTTAGATTGATTACCAACAAAATTAACCGATTCGTTTAAAGAGAGGTTCGAGAAGTTACCTGATAAATCACTGCCCGAGCATTCATACGCGTGGTGTCCACCGCCTCCACATCCTTCGCACGTAATAACAGCAACCGGTGTGGATGTAGGCGGAAGCGAGTCGACCACGAAGAGACCACGGGTGCTTCTTGGTGCATTTCTCCCGGCCGTCCAAAATGTACTGTGGGAGGCGGTGTCCCGCAGAATTCAAAGGGCCTTCTCTGGAGTATGGTTCATTAGAGTACCTCCCGCAGCAGCATCGATCATTGCCCGGTATTTGGGCTCGATCGCGAAGTAAAATGTCTCTACAACATTCCAAGGTTGGAGCTCGTGGTTCGGGCAACGGCGGAGAAGATCATTAAGGCGCTCCCACGCCTCGGCAAGGGTCTCTTGGTCAGCTTGGCGAAAGGTGGCGATCTCCCGCCGCAGGCTCACAATTTTATCAACGGGGTGGAATTTGGCCAGGAACTTGGATGCAAGAGCATCCCAAGTCGCGGCGGTCCCAGGAGGAATAGAATGGAGCCACACCTTGGCCTTGTCGCGAAGTGAGAATGGGAACAGTCGCAGCTTGACTGTATCGTCAGGTATTCCAGCGTAGCGGAAAGTTCCGCAGATATCGGAAAACTCTGCCAGGTGCAGGTGCGGGTCTTCACTGGTCATCCCGGAGAACTGAGCATTGTTCCGGGTCTATGTTGTCACCCATTGCCGCCTGTACGGCTGCTGCGCGCCTTCGTGCGCGAGCAGTCCGTTCGATCTCTGGATCAAAGGGTACAAGTTCCCCCGCGGCTTGTCTCTGCATGCACAGTCACAACAAAAAGAAAACAAAACAAAGGAAACCAAAAACAACTGCTCTTATAACAAAAGCTCACAACTCAAGACGTTACACGCCTGAACATTCCCCGACAACGGCGCCAAAAACTTGATGCGATAATTTCGGCAAGTGCACCGGTCGCGCAAGTAATAAATGTTGGGAATAGAATCCCCGAGTGTCGGTCTCTTGAGGAATGCAGGTTGGGTGAACGAAATGCGTTGTGTGACAATTGTTACACAAGCGGGAACAAACACGAAAAATGGAGTTTTGATTTGGGTTTCCTACTGTTAACAACAATAAAAGAAATGCGGGTCGAAATCACCGCTTCGCAAGGCGAGATGGGTGCAATGGCCGCAATGCCGAGGTTCGTGAGGCGGATGGACGGTGCGCATGCGAATGAAGTGGTCTCTAGTGTGGAAAGTGAGGGTCGCAAACACCTCTTCACAACTCGTCTCTAGCTCTTGCTAACGTGAATCGAACACGATGTGTGCGTGCGTGAGTGAGTGAGCGCGTGGAGGTGAAACAAATCACAAACATTCATTGGAGGACAGAGAAGAAATAACCATTGCATTTAAACCAAACATCATGATATTCAAGTTTAAAATGATTCGCAAAAGTACAACAAATGGGAGAGGAAGAGGACAACCAATGGACGAAGACTAGCGGACGTTCACGGCCGGAATGGCAGTTTGTCAAGCTACCTCCAGATTCGGGCGGACTGTGCTTCCGACGTCGAGAGACTGTCACGATCTCTCCACGTGCTTCCGTCGTCTTCTACCTCAGGATTGTTATCCTCCTCACCGAACAGAAATGGAGACGGCTTGCTTGAGTGCTTGCGGACGGTGGAGAATGCTTCCGGATGATGGAGGAACGTCTAGAATGACCGGAGATGACTTACCCTTGCGGAGAAGATGAAGGGGAGGTGTCTGGAAATGGAAATCAGCGGCGTACGGACTGGAAAACCCGCTCCCGGAAGCCCGATTATCCCTAATTCGCGAACAGGATTATATATAGGCGCTGGAATAAACAGTGCGCATGGTCATTGGCGCACGACCAGTGGTCGTGCGCACTAGCATCCTGTGATCGTGCGCCTGACTGGACGGAGCCTGCAAGGTAAGAAAATTATAAAATACAATGTTCGCACGACCAGTGGCGCACGACCAGTTATCATGCGCGCTATCGTAGGTGGTCGTGCGATAAGGAAGACAGAACTCATATTTCAGGGGGTAAGTGCACACGATCAGTGGCGCACGACCAGTGGTCGTGCGCAATAGAACTAGTGATCGTGCACTGTGTTCCTGTACAGAATTGTACCGGAAACACCTGCACGATACCTGTTCCAGCACAACCACGAATCCAGCCACTGAAAGTGGCACTTAACAATGCAAAGCAACTACTAAAGGAGAATAATACGAAATAACACCAAAAACGGGCCTAAAGGTGCACTTAGCATGGAGAATCAAATATAAGTGAAAACATGTCTAAAGTGAAGTGCATAGACTAGAAAATCGGCCCAGATGAGTCCATAAATGTGTATATATTTGGGACTAATCAGCCATCAATGCCCACGATTTCAAATCACGGATCTGTATCGCGCGCTAGCGCCTGCGCTAGCTTCCGTCTCGACGCTAGTGGCTGTCGACGCTTAAGGCTTCCGTCTCGACGCTAGCAACCGTCGAGATGGCTAGCGCCAGGCGGTAGCACTACCGCCTGCGCTAGCTCCTAGCAGCCCAAATCTGCTTCGAAGTTTTGGGGTGTTACAACTCCACCCCCCCCCCCCCCCCCCCCCCTTAACAGAATTTCGGCCCGAAATTCCGAAAACAGAAAGGTACAAAAAGATTATACCTGTAAGGAAAAGCTCGGGGTACTCCGCAAGCATGTTTTGCTCTCTTTCCCAAGAGAGTTCCTCTTTTCCGCAGTTGTCCCAACGAACCTTCACCATCCGAATGGACTTGTTCCGCAACTGCTTCACTGCAGTGTCTTCAATGCAAATGGGTTTGACTTTCGTCGCTAGCCCACCATCTACCGACACTTCGCTGACCGCAACAACATGAGTAGGCTCTTTCACAGCCTTCCGCAAAACAGAAATGTGAAATATGTCGTGTAGCCCGCTCAGTTCCGCCGATAGTGCAAGCCTATAAGCTGCCTCGCTGACGCGCTCGATGATCTCAAACGGTCCAAGGTATCTCGGACTCAGCTTTTTCAAGCGTCGAATCCTGGATACACCCTTGAACGACCTGATCTTCAAGTAAACCCAATCGCCAACGGCGAACTGGACGTCGCGGTGCTTCGCATTATAGTACTTCGCCTGCCTATCCTGCGCAACCAAAAGCCTCTCCCGGATCATACGTACCGTCGAAGTCGCCTCTTCGACGTCTTTCCTCTTGAAGAGCTTCGTCTCGCCCGTTTCCGCCCAAGCTAAGGGAGTGCGGCACTTCCTACCATAGAGGGCCTCGAAAGGCGCCATCTGAATACTCGCCTGGTAGTTGTTGTTGTACGCGAACTCAACAAGAAAGAGCTGATCTTCCCACCCCTTGCCGAAATCCAGGACGCACATCCGGAGCATGTCCTCCATCGTCCTATTGGTACGCTCAGTTTGGCCATCCGTCTGAGGATGAAAGGCCATGTTAAACTGCAGCTTCGTACCCAATAGACAGTTGACTAGCCTCCAGTCGCTCGAAGTAAAGCGTCCATCTCGATCACTGACGATGCTACGGGGCACACCGTGCAATCGTACTATTGTATCAACATACAGCTTCGCCAACTTCTCCACCAAGTCATCCCTCCGGTTGGGGATAAAGTGCGCCACCTTCGTCAGCCGGTCTACGACTACCCAGATGGCATCGTTCCCGCGCTGCAATCTCGGCAGCCCATGCACGAAATCCATGGAAACGTCATCGAATTTTCACTCTGGAACCGGTAATGACTTCAAAAAGCCACCGGGCTTTTGACATTCCGCCTTCACTAGCGCACAAGTGTGGCACTTGGCCACGTAGTGAGCGATGTCCCTCTTCAAACTCGGCCACCAGAAAAGGACCTTCATGTCCTCGTACTTCTTCGTGCTCCCCGGATGAACTGAATACCTGGTACGATGCGCCTCGTACATCAACTCATCGCGCAGCTCACCCACCTTGGGGATGCACAAACGGTCGCCTCTCCACAGCAACCCGTCACGCACCTGAAACTGGGCATCCGGCCCACCACCAGCCTCCTCCGCGTAGCGCTTTAAACTCGGATCGAGTTCTAAAGCCTGGCGGACTCTATCTGCGAGGTCGTACTGCACCTCAGTCCAACTCAAACAGGCACCGGCACTGCTCCTCTTCTCCACGCAAGAAATGTCCAAGGCCTCCAGGTCACGCATCAGGTGCGCATCATGCATCTGAATCCAGTTGGCCTACGCTGGAGCCCTGCGACTAAGCGCGTCCGCGACAACATTCCCCTACCCGGGAGTGTAATGAATCTCGAAGGTGTAGTCCCCAAGGAACTCCATCCACCTCTGCTGTCGCATATTCAGCTCCTTTTGCGTCAGAAGGTACTTCAGGCTCTTATGGTCCGTGAAGATGTCGATCTTCACGCCATACACATAATGCCGCCAAAGCTTCAGGGCAAAAATCACGGCTGCCAACTCTAAGTCGTGGACCGGATAGTTCCGCTCGTGCACCTTTAGCTGGCGAGAGCCGTACGCTACTACCTTGCCATGCTGCTGCAGAACACAGCCAAGGCCGCTCCCAGAAGCGTCGGTGTAGATCTCGTAGCCCTCCGTGCCGCAAGGCAAACATAAGATCGGAGCCGTGGTAAGCCGCCACTTCAACTCCTCGAAAGCCTGCGCACACGCGGGCGTCCAAATAAACTCCTGCATCTTCCGTGTCAGCATCGAAAGAGGCAGCGCGATCCTGAGAAGTTCTCCACGAAGCGCCTGTAATAGCCGGCCAGCCCGAGAAAGCTACGGACCTCCGCTACAGTAGAAAGAACAGGCCACTCCCTGTTGGCCGCAACCTTCACCGGATCTACCGCCACACCCGCTCCACTAACCACATGGCCTAAGAACGCCACGGAAGGTAGCCAGAATTCGCACTTCGAGAACTTGGCATACAGTTGGTTCCTCCTCAGAACCTCCAAGACTACTCGCAGGTGATCACCGTGCTCCTCCTCGGACTGAGAGTAGACCAGTATGTCGTCAAGGAAGACGATCACAAACCGGTCGAGGTACTCTCGGAAAGTCCGGTGCATCAAGTCCATAAACACTGAAGGCGCATTAGACAGCCCAAACAGCATCACGGTGAACTCATACTGCCCGTACCTTGTACTGAAGGCAGTCTTCGGGATGTCGCACTCCCTGATCCGCACCTGATAATAGTCGGACTTCAAGTCCAGCTTCGAGTATACAGTCGAACCAACGAGCTGGTCGAACAAGTCGTTTATCCTCGGAAGAGGATACTTGTTCTTCTCGGTCAGCTTGTTCAGCTTCCGATAATCGATGCAAAGCCGCAGGCTACCATCCTTCTTTTTGACAAAGAGGACCGGTGCACTCCAAGGTGAGGAACTCGGACGCACGTAGCCCTGCTCAAGCAGCTCCTGCAATTGCAGCTTCAACTCCGCCAACTCCTTCGGAGCCATACGATACGGCGAGCGGGCCACAGGCTTAGCGCCTGGCACCAACTCAATCGTGAAATCTATCTCCCGCTGCGGTGGGGGCACCGGGGAGATCGCTCGGGAACACATCGAGGAACTCTGAAACTACCGGAACATCCACTAGGCTGGGCCTCGGCGTTGAAGCCTCCACTAGAGCAAAGAATAACTCTGCTCCCTGTCGCACTGTCTTGGACACCTGGAGAGCAGACATCAACATCTTGCTCGATCCACGCATGCCCGCAAAGACCGTCTCACGATCGGCACACTGCCCAAACCTCACCTCCTTGGTGGTGCAATCGATGCACGCACGCTGTTCCGACAGCCAGTCCATGCCGAAGATTACATCGAACTCAACCAGGGGAGTAACGATGCTTTCAGGTCATACTCCTGGCTTCCAACTAGAACCTTCACGCAGCAACTCCTCTCCACACGCATCGAATATCCATTCGGCAGTACGACCTCCAGTCCATCTGCAGAAGCAATCGACGGCGCACCAATACGTTGGATGAAGTCCGACAATAAGAAGGAGTGTGAAGCTACAGTATCGAAAAGCGCTCTCGCAGGAATGCCTAAAACATTTACAAAACCTACGCGGCCAAACAAGGTTAGCATGAACACTAAAACAGGTATATAAAACAGTAAGGACTGTATCTTAAATTATACCTGTCACGATGTCCTTGGCTTTGATAGCCTCCTGCTGACCAAGACTGAAGACTCTGGGCTGCGGGGGAGCCATACGGGAGGCAGTGGACTCAGCCGCCTTCCCCTTCTCAGAATAAGATGACCCAGTCTTCTTCTCTGACCTTGGAAGCCCACTGCGGCAATCCCGAGAGAAATGGCCAGGCTTGCCATAAGTAAAACAAATAAGAGGGCCACGTCCAGACGACGCGCCCGAAGCAGAGGGAGCTGGCCCAGATAATCGAGCCTTCTTCCAGCGATTCAACCTCCGCAACTTCGCCGCACTCGGCGCCTTGCCCTCCGGCACTGCCTCGACCACAACCACCTTGCCCTTCTCCCTGAGCATGTCCTGCTCAAGCGCTCGGGCTGAACTAACGAGGGTCGTGAAACCCTGCGTCAACGGCCCTGTCAGAAGGTACCGCAACTCACTACGCAAGCCGCCGTAGAACCTGTTCACCCTTCTCCCCTCGTCATCAAAAGAAGTTCCAGCGTAACGCCCGAGGCGGGTGAACTCATACAGGTAGTCGTCAACCAGTCTATCACCCTGCATCAGAGCCAGGAACTGGTTCTCCATCGCGATCTGCTGCGACAGAGGCACATACCTTGCCAGGAAGATTCTCGAGAACTCTTCCAACGGCACATCAACCAGTCGCCTTCCCGCAAACTGGCGCCTCTCTACCTCATCCCACCACCGCCTGGCTTCCTTTTCCAACAAGAAAGTAGCGAAGGTCACTTTCTGCGCTTCATCCGACTGTGTCGCTGTCAGAATTCGCTCCATATGTGACAGCCAGTCCTCGGTAGAGCTGTCACGGTTCCGGTTCTACTAAAACCGTGAACCGAACCGCTAAGGTAACAGTTCTTCAAATTAGAACCAAAACTGAATTTGGTTTGACCGGTTCCGGTTCTGGTTCCGGTTCCAGCATTATTTTTGGAACCGTCGTGTTAACGGTTCCAGTTCCGGTTCAACAAAAACCAAAACCAAACCGACCATTAACGGTTCGGTCCGGTTCTATGCGGTTCGGTCCGATTCCAATCGGTTCCAATTAGAAACAAAACCAAACTTGACGGAATGAATGGGGGATGTCAAAAATAAAAAACCGGAGGGGAAAAGTATACCCGTTCAGTTTTTTTTGCAAGCGGGACTTTAAAGTCTGAGGCCCGGGCGTAGGAATTTCGCATTACACCAAGGGGAAGTAATTTTTGTATAATATATAGTAAGTCGGACTAAAAGTTAAAAACTGAAACCGCAAAACCATAAAATTGCACCAGACCGCGCCGATTTTAAAAATTCAAAGATCACGACCGTGTACTGCTGATGCAATGTTCATGTTGCTGAAGATTACGACTCAACATAGGGTAAATAACTTTGAATTGTTTCTCTTGAAATTTTATTTTACAATTAAAATTTTGCTTGAAGAATATATTAGTTAATTCAATTTGACTTTTGACTAATTATCATCTACAATTATATTTGTATTTCATGATTATTATTAAATAGTAGTTGTATATCCTCAATATTTTTAAAACAAAATATTTCAGAAAAATATGTGAGTAAAATTGAAAATACATTATATGATTGTATAAAAATCGAAAGTACACCGCAAAAACCGACTTCAAATTGCATCAATGTCAAACCACACATTACAATTTTAGCGCGGTGCGATTTTGTTCAGTCCAAAACCGACCTCATTTGTTGCGATTGTTGTTTGGGTTCAAACAGCACCAGTTTCACTCATAATAGCAAGCATTATAGATATATTATAACAAAATAACAATATAATAATAATAATAATAATAATAATAATAATAATAAACGGGTTGCGGTTCGGTTCTGCTTCGGTCCGGTTCGGATCGGTTCTAAAAATCTTGAAACCGCTTGAAACTTGTATATTTCGGTTCCGGTTTCGGTTCCGGTCCGGATGATAAAATGAAAGAACCACACCCGGACCAATGTTGTTCACGGTTCCAAAACTCAACCGGAACCCAAATAATTCGCGAACGGTTCGGTCCGGTTCTTTGCGGTTCCGGTTCGATTCCGATTCGGTTTACGGTTTTCAGTTTTAAGTGACAGCTTTAGTCCTCGGCCTCAGCTGGGGATTCAACCCCGGTAAACGGAGGAGGTCGAAATCCCAGGAAGTGCTTCAGCTGTTGCTCAGCAGCACGTCTCACGGGGACTTGCTCCACTCTTAGTGGCTCTGGGGCCACTTCCTGCACCGGCGGTTGACCTTGCCTTCTAGGCTGGCCATTCAACGCAGCTAGAACGGCTTCTGTAACTCGCCGAAACATCTCAGCAGACGGAGGTGTAGGAGCCTCAGCAGACCCGCTACTCTCAACCACGTCACGGGCACGCGACAGTCCCGCTGCACTTCGAGTGCCCTACACGAGTGCATCACACAGTTAGGCGACAGCACAGTCGCAACTAACAACAAAAGGAACACCCAGGTTCCAAAATCATGCAATAATTGTTGGTTTGTTGTTACATTTTATTCCTAAGTGGACATTTTTGGGTTTATTTTACGTCTCGACGGTAGCGCACACACGTGCTCACCACCCCTTAAAAGAATTCGTCCACGAATTCCTTAGAAGGACACGAAACCCTAGAAGCTGATACCAATTTGTAACATCCCCATCCGTTCGGGAGCATATAATATAAGGTCCGGCCGGAGCCCCACGCCATATACTACAAAACAAACGGGAACGTCACTTAATTGAAATATCGAACGACCCTAAACAACGAACCTAACTCAGAGCATTCTATGCGGAAGCAAAAGAGAGAGACAAGATATATAAACCACAAAACCCGAACTCGGGTATGTCCACTTCTATTACTTGGAATGAAATGTTTTACATAACAAAATTTAGGCACAACGGCCTTACAAATTACCAACATCGGCGCGCAGGCCGGCCATACATGAAAACAAGAGAACATCAAAAAGGCCTTCAAGGGCCGCAGCAGCGCAGGGGCTTCAGCCCGCTATGAGCCCGCTCGGTCCAGCACCTGTACAACAAGCCCACCAAAAACGGTGGCAAAACAGGGCAACGGTCAGCAACGGCTGACCAAATTATAACGACCCCACCCCTTCGAGGGGGTGGTAGTTTCCCGTCCCTGCAAGAGCATCACATCATATATATAACAGAATGAAGCGGCTGACACGGACCACAACAATTCATACATATGCATCAATCACAAACGTGGGAATGACCTCCACGTCTCGTGCTCTCAGGCACTCTTTGGTGTACTCCGCCTTCCACCACCATCCACTCTTGATGGCTTTGCCCTTCGAGGCTAAAGTCGGTGGCCCGAATACCAGGGCTCTCCCGTACTTTAATTGTGAACATCCCGTAGTCCGAAGACTCTTTCTCATTGCTTCCCGACATGCTGGACGAGACTTACTAATCAAGTGCTGCAATGGTGCGGTTTCAGGTTCGCCAAATGCCCGTTGTTCACAGCTCTCGTTGTACAACACGAAAAGCGGGTATGGCGTCCCCTCAGCCCAGGTATTCTCAATTAGCCGGCTCTACGGGCCGCTAAGTCATCCACCAGGACATCCTCATAGGTCGGGCACACAGACCTCAGGTCCTCTCAACAGGTGGGCACAACAACATCACCAGAACTCAGTCTGGGAGCTGTCGTCAGCGTTAACGCTAACGCCTGGCGATAGCGCACAGAAACCCCATTTTGGCTTCTAGCTGTGGGTGCTTCCCGGGGCACACCCCCAGGCATTGCTGCACATGCAGTAGCACTCCCACTGCCTCAGAATGCACAAAATCACCAGAACCAAGTCTGGGAGCTACCGCCCGGCGATAACGCTAGCGCCAGCGGTAGTGAACAGAAACTCCATTTCTGCTTCTAACTTCGGGTGCTTCCCGGGGCACACCCCCAGGCGTTGCTGCGCATGCAGTAGCACCCTCTAGTCCTACGAAGCAGGATATCAACACGGAGTTTTCCCCAGCACGCATGATATCAAAAAGCATCACCAATCCGGACGAACCGTCTCGGATGGGCTTCACACAGCGCGCCTACGTCCATTTCACGCATGGACTCTACATGTATGCAAGATCTGACGGGGATAACACGAATCCACCCGTCGGAGGTCACGACCTCACCCTTTTGGGTAGGGACCTCAAAGATGCACAGAAATGGACTAACACATGTCCAAAAGAGGGTAGAAATGATCGTTACCCTTAGACGTCGCTTCGAGGCCATAGCTTGATTTTTGGCACGGATGGAAAGGAGCGTATAGCCCTCCTCTACACGTAGCCACCAACGCCTTCGACTTCGGAGTAGTAGAGCTCCTCCAAAGATGAGGTCTAGGCTAGGGTTTACTATTGAGCTTCTTCTCCAAAGCTCTCTCTCTCACTTAGGAATAAAACCCTTAGTGGAATAATGAAATCAAGAGGGTTTCGGCCACCCTATGCCAGCTCCCAAGCCAAGTCCGTCCAAAACCGACCCAAAAGTCCATTGGACATCAATGCCCATGATTTCAAATCACGGATCTGTATCGCGCGCTAGCGCCGGCGCTAGCGCTAGCGCCTGCGCTAGCTTCCGTCTCGACGCTAGCGGCTGTCGACGCTTAAGGCTTCCGTCTCGACGCTAGCAACCGTCGAGATGGCTAGCGCTAGGCGGTAGCACTACCGCCTGCGCTAGCTCCCAGCAGCCCAAATCTGCTTCGAAGTTTTGGGGTGTTACACTGGGCCAGACTCGGGCCCCCAGGGCCCGGGCTTTATATCTGCCAGGCTCAGGCCCGGCCTCTGCCAAACCAGGCCCAAACTCGGGCCTCACCGAAATAAGGGGGCCTGCTTGAGCCCATAAGACGGGGCCCAAGCAGGCCCCAAAATAAACAAATATTTAAATTTCAAATATTTTATAATATTATATAAATTATAATATTAATGGCTTCCAAAAGGGGCTACCTTTTGGCGACCATTATGCTGGGTGGCCAACGTGGCAGCCCAGTATTTAATGCTGGGCAGTGCTCCATTTAAATGTTGGCGCTGCCCAGCATTAAATGATGGGTTCCACCCAGCTTTACAGTTGGGCAGCCCCCAGCTGATTGTTCCCAACGGTGCCCGGGCTCGCCTGGGCCCGGCCCGGGCACCAGGCCGGGCTCTGGTCAAATAAGGGGGCCTGGTGATCCCCTTAGGCCTGGCTTGAGCCTATCACGAGCCTAACCGGGCCCGGGCTTTATCGGGCTCAGACCCGGGCAGACCTGGGCCGAGCAACCGGACCGGGCCACATTTGCACGCCTAATTTGGAGTCCCAAATGGGAGAGATTTTTAGGTCCGCCACTCGGACCTTAAACATGGTCCGCGTCACCCCAGGGCCATGTGATCAATTATCAGACCGCGAGCGAAATTTGCAATTAAAAAAAGCAAAAAATGATATCCGGTCGGATTTTAAAGGGCGCGATATCCGATCGGATTTAAAAAAAATTATTTTTATAGGAAAAAATAACGATAAAAAAATCATAATTAATATTTATAATTTATTTTATAAAAAAACATTTTTTTTGTTAGGGTAAAAATATTTTTTTTGGGTACTCGGACTACGGCTGATATCGAGTCGAGTTCGAGCGATTTGGTCTCGGCTCGAAATCAAAATTTTCGAGTCAAACTCGGCTCAAATCGATTTCAAGTCGAGCCGTCTCGACTCGAAATGGCTCGATTCCGAGCCCGCTCGAAATTGAATTTAGTTGGCTCAAAATAGAATCGTGATGACTCGAAATCGAATTTAGCCGGCTCAAAATCATATTGAGCTGGATCAAAATTGAATCAAGCTGGCTCGAAATTGAGCAAAGTTTCTCTTTATGCCTAGTTGACTCGAAATTAAATTGGGAAACATTTAAATTTAGCAAATGAAATACGTAAATCCTTCAATATTTATATTTGAGTTTAAAATTTAGTGTTTTCAACTTTAAAATAATAATATATTAATAAATACATAATATTTTTTATCAATTCGAGCTGATTCAAATCATATTTCGAGTCAGGGCTGACAAGAAATCGACTCGAAATTAGATTCGAGTCAAATTGAATCGACTCAAATTGAGTCCAATCAATTGTGACTGATTCCGATTCAGCTCAATGTTCTAGCGATTTTCGAGCGACTTTCGAGTTTCGAATAATATGTTCAGCCGTAACTTGGACCATGCTTTTGGTTGGAGTCCCGGACCAAAAATTTTCCCCGAAATGGAGGACAGATTTTTCCGTCGGAAGCCCGTTTCCAAATTTTCCGCCCGAGATCAATAAAAAAAGGACGTATGTCATACATTTTTTGTGCGTGAGTCAAAGATAGAAAGATAAAGCTATTTTAGAAGATGAAAAACAGTCCAAGAGATTATATTTTGATCTCCAAAAAATGATATTTTAAGGGCGCTGCTATTAGCACTGCGCTTTTGTCTATTAGCACTCAAAATTTTAAAATTTTAGGGCTTATTATCATTCACTTTTGTCTATTAGCACTAAAAATTTAAAATTTTATGGTGTTATTTTTAATAGCCGCAAGCAGCTCTTTCCCCTTAGATGCATGCCCCTACACATCTCCTCTCGCAGAAACGACGCCGTTGGAGTCGGCGGCGATGACGATGGCGTTGGCGTTGGCGGAGACGACGATGGCGTTGGCGGAGGCGACGATGGCGTTGGCGGCGGCGACGATGGAGTTGGCGGCGACGGCGAAGGCGTTGGCGGCGGTGACGATGGTGTTGGTGGCGGCGACGATGGCGTTGGTGGAGGCAACGACGGCGATGGCGTTGGCGGCGACGACGATGGCGTTGGAGTTGGCGGCGACGACGATGGCGTTGACGGAGGCGACGATGGCGTTGGCGGAGGCGGCGATGGCGTTGGAGTTGGCGGCGACGACGATGGCGTTGGCGGAGGCGGCGATGGCGTTGGAGGCGTCGACGATGGCGTTGGGGCAGCGACGATGGCGTTGGCGGCGGTGACGATGGCGTTGGCGACGATAGTGAAAATGATATTTTTATTATGTTAAAAAAAATTGACGAAAAAGTGCTAATAGTAATAGTGCTTTGCTAATAGACAGGTTGAATGCGAATAGACAATCACTTAAAACAGCGCTTGCTAATAGCGGCGAGTGCAAATAGACAAAAATGCAGTGCTTATAGCAGCGCCCTATTTTAATCTCAAAAAAAAAAAAAGATATTTTGATTTGCATCCGGGATCAAAAATGATGTCTGCAAGACCACCGAATAATTTGTCCAAATGGAGAGATCCCGGTCCGTTTCTGCATGGAGGATTCATTGGGCCACGGCCCGATGGACACCGCTTTGCCTGTACTCGTCAGACTCGCGGGAAGTGAGGGAAATCCGGATATCATGCTCCTCGCAATCCGAGCAGTCACTTATTTGTGCGATCTAATGCCCAGACTCCATTGTACGGCCCGATGGACACCGCTTTGCCTGTACTCGTCAGACTCGCGGGAAGTGAGGGTTGCCTGTTCTCTGTGCCCGGCTGCTCTCGATCGAGCACCTGGACGTGGCTGAGCAGGTATGCTAAACTATGTTTTTTTTCCGGAATTAATAAAACTTCCTTGTTTTACTCATTTCGGCTGCGCAGTCCTTGCAGGCCTTGCAAGCTTTCTCACGTTTGTCTCTTTCCTTTTGTCCATCATTACTCCAAGAACATAATTGCAATTGTATGCGATGGTTAAGATTACAAAACCTTCTCTAAAACATATTCTATAAGGACGAAATTTACGATGGATTTCTAGAGCTTTGCTTTTTTGATTTGTCTTTGGGCTCCCGTTTCGTTAATCGATTAGGGTTCGCCCGTCCTTGCTTTTGATTTGTGTTTGCTTGAGAAGATCGTTTAATCTGTGTCTATGTTTTTGTTTCCTTTAATCTAGAGGTTATCATTTTTCATGCGCATCTCTTATTGTTCACAATGGGCAGGGAGAGAAGTGGGAGGGAGAGATGACCGGTGGAAATGAAAGGATTTTAAAGAAGGTACTTGACCTAATTAAGAAATATAATTAGATCTTTTTTTTTGAAAGAAGGTACTTTTTCCTCTTTTTCATTATGTATCTGAAAATTTCATACCAAGGCAGAATAAAATACTTAATTTTTTTTGGTAAATTTATCTACTTTTTGACTATTGCTGGTGTCTTGCAGTCCCCTTTTTCCTGGATTTTTGGAGCGAGAGAGAAGGATTCATCATCCAAAATTAATGCAAATTCAACTAACCCCCCTGGTATGTTCAAAAATATCTTAGGTTGGCACATTTATAACTTGATGTTCCTTTATTTTCCAGGCACGACTGTCGTTTTGATCTTAATTGGAAGAGAAATGCGGTAAATAAAAGTTGGTCTGTATATGATATACTGATAAAAGAGAAATTGTTCGTTGGACTTCCAAATTTATTAAGAGCGGGATTCTTAGGTTGTACGTACGGAGAGTTCCCCTAATATGCTTGTACCACTTATTTGATTTTAACATTCGGACAGTTTGAAGTCATTTATTTGTTCGTTGAGGCTATAATGTCGTGATTTCCTAGAAGAAGTACTTAGATATGAGTCCAGCATGCAATATTACATCTTGAAAATATCTATTTTGTCTTATGGATAAAAAATTTTTTAATGCATATTTTAGGCTAAAATGGAGAAGTGCTTTACATATTATTCTATAAGAGGATACCATTAGGATTTCCAGGTAAATGAAGGCTTCGTTTGGCGCGGCGTTTTTGTTCCGGTGAGTTTGGAGAAAAACTCCACCGTCATAGAATACAACATGTTTGGCATGACAATGGTTATGTACGCCACCAAAAAAAGATTACTAGTTTTGAACATAAAAGTGGATGAAGTTCCTTAGGTGAGGTCGGGCGTTCACGAACGGCGGTTCACAACCACCACGTTCACGACCGCCACCGCCGTGCCAAACGGAGCCGAAGTCACAATTAATTTGGTAATGTTGTATGGACCACCAAGTGGAAAGTTAGATGAAGAAGAGGCTTAAATTGGTCATATGAAGACTGTGTTAGATCTATTGATTTCTTAGCTCAATCCATGTACAAAAAGAATTGGGTGAGAAGGAGAAAAAAGAGAGCCAAGGATGGGCATTTGATATGAATGTAAAAGAGTTATAAGGATGGCTCCTTGTTGTGACTTTCCACCCACAACCTTCCATTTGAATACCCCCTATTTTTTTACGTGGCTTCCCCCATTTGTTGGGCCTTAATCGATGTAATAGCCACATGAATAACAATATAAAAAAGATTACTGGGCTGCAGTTAGCCATCTTTATCCATACACTCTAAGTTGAGCTATAGTAATTTCCCTATGAAGCGGTCCGGAAAAAGGTTGATGTAATTGTGGCGGGAGTCCCAGAAATTGGCATGTTAGGTGATTATCAAATAATGATTAGTTGAAGTTGCTTTTAGCATATTGAGCGTTGCCGAGTTGTCTTATGGGCATGTCATACTTCTTCTAGGTTTGATAGTCTCTCGAGGATGACTGCCTGCTATCCGCTAAATTAGCACTCCATTGAATTCTAGTGTTTGTAGTCGTTTTTGCCTGCTAGCTCAAGTAATGACTTGAGGTGAGAATCTAACTTACAGTGATTTTGATTGAGTTGACTGCTAGATGCTGCATCACATATTGGGTGATTAGTTGAGTCAGTCGTCTAGTAGACCTGAATAACTCGATCCATATATTACTAGTAAAATTAATACTTATCTTGATAAGTCTTGTATGCGGACTAAAAAAGAGTACTCAATATTCATCTCATACTTGAATTCCGAGTTTCACTTTGCGAGGTAAATATATTTTCATTAGATCTTTGAAGAGTATACAATACTTTTCTTTCTCAAAACAAAGCTAAAGTAAACTCTCCCCTCTCCGGTTTATCTTTGAAGTTTCCATGCGTCTTCCCGCCTTTTTCGTTCATCACCTCGATTTAGCGTTCATGTGACTACATCAAATCACTTTTATGGTTAATGACTCATTCACCACAACTTTCAGCAAATTAAAGATTAGCCAATTTAATCTCGCGTTAGGGGTATTCGACACATCAACGTCCAGTAATTTGACTATATTGGGAGTAGAGCCGGCCACTATTCCCTGATGCAATTGGCAAGACATTACTTCTTCAGGTTCTAACCACTTTAAAGAGAAACATAGAGCAATTTTGAAGTCATTTTTAACTTACAGTCACAATTTTGCATTTTTTCAATGATGCTTTTGAATAATAGGTTTACTGTGCCAATCATGATATTGTGTATTTGGACGTTAACAATCATGGTCACGACTATCACATCATGGGGGGGGGGGGGGGGGGGGGTGTGAATTATGAGAAGCAAACAGCAAGTAGTAAACAAAGAGACTTCTTCACAACGAAGTCTTATGAGACTCGACTATTGTAGACCATTATTTCTAGCTCCGTCGGTTGTGGTTTGAATAATGTCTCATATTTAGACATTGTTCAATAGAATTGGCTCGTTGTTCCCTCATTAATTGGCTACTTGTTCCTCCACTTGCTCGAACATGTGAGCATTAAGTCTTTTAAGAACCTTACCTAATGATTCTTGATCAACTTCAGAAGATGTCGACATTCTTCGGTGTCATCCCTTGATCTCGATGGAAAGGGCATTAGTTGGTTCTCTTTTGTATACCTCAAACTTCACTGGCGTTGGTTAACAATAGAAATTGTCTCTGATCACATTTGTGACCTTGGTCATGGAGACGCAGTGTGCAGTTGGTAAACTATCTCTGATCAAGTGATCCCTCTTTATGATTATGAAGATGAACACTTCGATGATAATACTTGTTAAGGGACTTGCCATGATAGAGACTAGAAAGTTGTGTGGATCACGTCAAGATCTTTGATAGTCTCTCTTTGGCGAGTGATGTGTTCAGAGAATAACATACTAACTTGTTCTATTGTGTGTTTGTTCCAATATAGCTTGAGCAAAACAAATTTCAAGATATTTTATTCTAAGCATCTCATTTTGCAATCGAGTTCTGAACTGTGCCAGCATCTCGGTCCATTTTAGCAAAGCCTGAGAGTTGACATGCAACTTTTGTGTATTGGTCAATTGTGACTTGAAGTCAACGTAAGAATAAATCCTAGAAGGTTGCATATTTCTGTAGTATCAAATATTGAGTGGTTGTAGTTGGCTTGGAGACGTCGGGTGTCATCAACTTGTCTTGTCTTGGAGGCACTTCATCCTCCATTAGCGTTTACTAGTCGTCCTTCCCACAATTAGTGGCTACACGCTCAGTTGTCATCTTTGCTACATACCAGGGTTTGTAGTGCCTACTACTGACTAGCTATTGTAACGATTTGAGATGAGTGACACGCCTATGGTGAATTTGACCATGTTGAGTATTGAACACTGTCACTTTCAGGGCAATTGTTGACTTGAGATTATTCTAGGTGACATTTGTTAAAGGTAGTTTAAACTTAGATGGTTTGAACATGTACAATAAATGACAAAAGATGCAACAGTTAGATGGGTAGAAAAAATTGTGTTGAAGGATTATGGAGGAGAGCTAGCAGTTCAAAGATACATGGATAATATTTGTTCAAAATGATTTATGAAAAATTGATTTAATATTTAGGTAGCATCAACTCAGCAGAAACATGTAAAAATGAGAACTCAAAGTGCAGACCTTAAATAATTAAGATAAGGCTAATCACAAAAATGATGATTATGACGCATACTTAGCAACTTATTTTATTTTATCCTTCTCTTCTGCCCCCCCCCCCCCCCCCCCCCCCCCCCCCCCCCCCCAAACAGTTGAACTTATTCTATTTTATCCTTCTCTTGTGCCTTTTCCCCCCAAACAGCTGAGATACATGGTAAACCATCTTTAGCAGGTATGATTTTCTCTTCAATTCCTTATGTTGTAATTGTGAAGGATATCATAGATTTCTTTTACCCATTGGATTCCTTGTTTAATAATGAAGAGCAGAAGATTACTTGAAGCCAGTAAACATGGCCTCTGGGGAGTCCTCCACACGGCTAACAAACATTCCAAATAGTCAGAGCTTCAGGTATCCTTTCATTTGTGAATTTTAGGCTAAATGATTGTGCTCTCCCTTTTTTGTATCTGATGTACGAACTTAATCACATATTTTTGTATTCCTTAGAATATTTATTGCAACATGGAATGTCGGCGGAAAACACCCTCATGATGGTTTAAACCTCAATGACATTCTTATGGAAAACGAAGGTTGCGATATGTATGTAATAGGGTATGCATCACATCATTCTACATGGACTTCTCTTGAAAAATATCATTTTCTTATAGCGGTAAACTCTGTTATCTTCTCATATTTTTCACATTTTCTGAGGTGGTACTAGTTTCCAGGAAATAGTTCCTTTAAATGCTGGAAATGTACTCGTAATAGAAGACACTGATCCAGCTGTGAAATGGCTCTCTCTGATCTATCAAACCTTGAACATGCCATTAGAGTCTGATTCATTTGTCTCTTCTACTGCACCATCCAACCAGGCCGGCAACTCCATTCAAGCATCCGACACCATCACACCAATATTCCCGCAGTTGAATAGTCCCAGGAATTCATTGTTTTTTCAGAAGCTCTCTCTAAAGGCTGTCAGTAAAACTTTTATCATGGAGCAGGGAAAGTTTCTGAAGTCCTGCAACTGCTCATCAGAATCTGTGAGAAAAGATTCTCGGGATTCGTGTTTCTGCTGCACAAATGCACATTACAGCAGTGAAGATGACTCTGATGATGATGAGGATTTATCGAATGATTCTATGATGATGGACATAGCCGCTCAATTTAGTAGTCGAAGCGACCAGAGGAAATACAGTCTAGTAGCGAGCAAACAGATGGTTGGGATTTTTGTGACCGTGTGGGCTAGAAAGGAACTCGTGCAGCATATAAGACATTTGAGGACCTCTACTATTGGGCGCGGGGTTATGGGTTATCTGGGCAACAAGGTGAATAATAGTGAATAAAAGTTGAAGAAATCTGCTTATGGTTTTAATTTCTATACACAACGGGTTTGATGTTGTGCTTGCGCATTTGAATAGTTAGGAATATATTGGTAATTTTCACTATTGTGATATTTTTTGACATTGGATATTATGGTTGACTGCCTTTTTGTGTTTTACTCAACGATGACATATGACTCTGATGTTGGTTGCCCAGGTTAAGCTTGCTAAAATGAGAATGTTAAGATAGATACAAAAAAATAAGAGGAATAAACTCCAGAATGATTATGTTAGAAGGACGGTTAGAGTTACATTTATTAAGTTCTTAATTGAACACAGACAATGAGGGAAGAATTTCCACCCATGATAAAATTAGTCTCAAATCATCATTAGAAAAATATGAGTAGATCTAAGATAACATGGGTAGAATTTTGTATGAATGATTTGACAAAAAATATTTTTAACACCTCAGACAACATTCAACAAGAATGACACGATTCATATGGCCGACCCCAACAGTTGGGTTAAGGACAGCGATGATGTTATTAGAACTTCAATTCAATT
Organism: Dactylorhiza incarnata; assembly: GCA_033032865.1. NCBI lineage: Eukaryota > Viridiplantae > Streptophyta > Magnoliopsida > Asparagales > Orchidaceae > Dactylorhiza > Dactylorhiza incarnata. Next base: position 5,384,109 of record JAWHQI010000067.1, read on the forward strand.
TTATGTGTAGTAACACTGATTTTTTTCCTTTTCTTATTATATCAGGGTTGTATATCTGTGAGCATGACATTGCATCAGACTAGTTTCTGCTTCATCTGCAGCCACTTAGCATCTGGTGAAAAAGAAGGGGATGAGCTAAGAAGAAACTCTGATGTCAATGAGATACTCAAGAATACCCAGTTCCGAAAGTTCTACAGTAAACATTGTAGGAGAAATCTTATGAAAATTCTCGAACATGAGTGAGCACACTATCTTCCTGCATGATTAGTAATGAGTTTTACAACAATCTTACATCGGCCATTTAACCCATCATTTTCTTTTCTATGTTTCGCCAGCCGGATCATATGGTTTGGTGATTTGAACTATCGAATTGCATTGAGCTACTTTGATGCTAATAAATTGCTTCAGGAGAATGATTGGGATGCACTTCTAGAGAAAGATCAGGTAATTTGTCTTAGTTACATCACATATTGAATTTTCTATTTTTGTTGCATAACATTAAATTAATTTTGTTATGGGCGCTCGGCTGAGTCCGGGGCCTGGGGAGGGAGAAGTCCTTAAGGAAATCCTCTCCACCCTTCATGGATCTAGGTTTTGTTGAATAGAAGAAAATGAATACTTGATGTTATTTATTCATCCCTCAAGGGGGCATTATATAAGACATATATGGACTCTTAAAGTTAAAACTGCAATGTGTGACTAAACCCAACAACACCTAAAGTCTCTAATAGACCGACATTGACTCGACATTTCCAACACTTCCCCTCAAGCTGGAGGGGAAACCTCCCGCTTGAAAACATCAAATAAAGGTAATGGAAGTAGGCAATGTGAGACAAATCATCAGACGAGCCACCGGGGGAAATTCCAAACCGGGGACTTAGCCACACACGATATAAACCCACACACGACGCATGTCCCACACACGACGCATGTCCCACACACGACGTGAACTCGCTGGAATCGGATCAACCAACATAACCTATACACACAACATGTGGAAGTAACAAACGATGTGGGGTTAATCATCAAATGGGCAACCAGGGATAATCCGCCTGGGATAATTCACACAAAGGGCGGTCCCACATGACACATTCCCGCACGACACGGTCACACACGACACAACCCGCTGAGATTAAGAAAACCAACAACGACCGTACTACAACACATGTACCAATCAACAAAGAAAAATGAGGAGACACAAATAACACAAGACAAGGACTGTGTAGGACTAAGGCGAGAGTTGGGAAATACCATCTGAGTCGCCTTCGTCCCAAACACTAACAATATTCAAGCAAAGACACATAAAAACTACTAAAAACAACAGACAATGTCAGCATTAGCGAGAGATAACGCCCCTGATGGGGTAGCAGCAGCTGGAATTGATGGAAACCCAAGGTGCAGCGGCTGGAGTTGTCGAAGGACAAGGGGCAGCGACTGGAGTCGTCAGAAACATGTAGGAGAAGAATCCCTTTGAGCGGGCGAGATGTCGTGGTCTGGAGCAACCGACGACGGGAGGAGGAGAACTTGTGGGATCTGCAACAGATCCTTCAAGATGTCGCCGAAGTCGAGATTGAAATGGGAGCAGAAGCCCATGCGTTGAAGCTGGCAGAGGCGAGAGATTGTCGTCAGGGCTGCAGAGGGAACCTTCGTCGATGAGGGCCACAGAGGCAGCGAGCAGGCTGTCATCGACAAGATGAGAAACATCGGCTTACGGGAGCAACGACAGGATCGTCGACGGAAATTGTTGATGAGGACTGGACGTAAGATCGACGACGGACGAGGCACATGTAAGCGTCAACGGGATCGGTGGCTGTAGCGTCAGGAGGGATCGACAACGGGAGGAATCTCGTTGATGAGGGGCATGACCTCATGATTAGCTGACGAGACCGAGAGAAGCCACGAGAGACGAAAGCATGAGCGAGTGGCTAATCAGATTTGCGAGACAATGCGTCTCAGAGATGCCCTACACAAGGGCAGAGCGGAATGTTTCCGGCCAGAAATTTCAAGGCGCCAACAATTTTAGGGTACCGCAATTTCAAGGAGGAATTTTTTCCTGCTCTAATACCATGTTGAATATAAGAAAATGAATACTTGATGTTATTTATTCATCCCTCAACGGGGGCATTATATAAGACATACATGAACTCTTAAAGTTAAAACTGCAATGTGGAACTAAACCTAACAACACCTAAAGTCTCTAATAGACCGACATTGACTCGATATTTTCAACAGGTTTTACATCAATGGAGAGGAAGGGAGAGCCGCCAGCCAAAGGAGACGTTGAGTAGTAGTGAGGAGGAGAGGAAGAGCCTCAATGGGGAGTGATCTCTACCATAGCCTCAAGAGGGGTTGCATCTAAGAAGAGAGGAAAGAGGAGAGGGTGTAAGAAATTTGTGTTTGCTTATCTTTCTGTACTCCCTTAAGTGGTGAAAGGGGCTAAGTTTCGGATATTGCAAAAATGCCCCTCACTCAGGCTTTAACATCATATGTGAGTTTATAAAACAAAATTACTAAAATAAAAGTGCATATGTCACTCCTATCTTAATATGAAGTGTGATACTTAATGTCAAATGTCTCCTTATTTTCCAAATGTCAAATCCTGATATATTTTGCATCAGGATATTTGGTGGTGACCAGCCCCGATCAGGTCGACGTAAAAGTACCCGACGCCGCACCCGACCGGACCAATATCAGCCCTGAGTCTACCATTTTATTTGTGTCACTTTTGGCCTTTGTAATTTGTGTAATTTGCATTTTATGTGTGGAAATATATACATATATATATATAAATATTTATAATACTTATAAGTATATATACATATATATATGACATCTAACCTAAGAGCCGGTTCAAGATTTCCCCAGCCGCTTATTTTTCTTCCTCCCCGATTTGATCCAAGGCCGCTGGAAACTCTCCCGGTTCAGCCATGGCGCACAACTAGGGTTCGGTGTCGACAATTTCCAGCCGCTCCTTTCCCGATTTTGGCGCTGCACCAGGAGAAGCTCCCACACGATGTCTTCCCACGATCCCGCTGCTCCACACGTCGCGCGGCCTCCAAGCCCCGTTCCGCAGCCATGATGCTCCATTCCCAACAGGTTCAGCTACACGTCCAAGCTTCTGCCATGGCCGACCGAGGCAAACAGTTTAAGTTCCTTTTTCGTTTTCATGTTGCCCTATAAAAGGGAATGATGTATTTTTGTTGAGGGGTTAATGCTGATGAATATTGATTGTTGTGTTTTGCTTCCGTGAGAGGAGTTTGGCTATTGTGAGATTGTTGTTTGTCTACCGTTTCCTGTTTAGGAGTTGGAGAGATGATGAACAGTTGATAGATTTGATAAATGTTACTGTTGAAAATGATTGTGGGTGATATGCTTTCATCTCTTGGAGTCCGCTGTTGGTAATATTGAGTGTTATCTGCTACTGTTTGGCTTCCCGTTGAGAGAAAAGGTGCTTGTCGTTTAGTTTCCTAAAGCAGTTGCAAGGAAATTAGTGAAGGATTAGGCTAGATCGCTGTGTGGTCGGCAACCGTGAAAGAAATAGTGTTGTTAGGTTTGTGGTTTCCTTAGTAGCTGAGTGAATGAGATTTCGTGGATCCTCTATTGTGCGAGATAGAGAGAGAATTATTTCCGCGGTGCCCGTGTGCGATAGCGTCCGACCTCGGAGCGGAAGATCGAAGGAGACGAGGAATTCCTCACGGGATCGCCGTCGACTTCGGTTGCAGAAAGACGACTCTTTCCCTGGGTAATTGCTTCTTCCCCTTCCTTTGCGTGCGTCTACATTTTCTCTTTAGGTTAATAGATTCATTGCTGGATTTTCGCCCGGATTTTGTCAGCGAAAGCTACGTCGAAAACTCCAAACGGAAACGTATTTGGAGTTCACGATTTTGTTTTTGCTACGACAAGGTGAATAGAGCGAAAGTTGATAATTTCCTTTCCCCGGATTTAGAATTGAGTCATTTTTTCAAGAAAATTCATTTTAAACAAAATAGTAATTTTGTGTTTTACAAAAATCCAGTTGCTTAATTTCTTAAGGTTCGTGCAACGCCCGCTCAAATTTCAATTTTAATTGCATGCATTTAGAGTTTCCTAGAAATAGCCGACAGACGCGCAAACCCTACTCGCCGTCCTGCATCAATTTGGTATCAGAGCTAGGTTACGAAATTTTTCTAAGTTTCTAAATCCGCCCTGCGTAAAATAGGAAACCCGCATAGCATTTTAATTTTTCAAAAAAGAAGAAGAAGAAGGTTTTACTTTTATTTTTATATAGCACAATCATCCATTTTATTTGTGTGTTTGCATGCATCTGCGTGGTGGTAGGTTAGTGAGTATGAGTTCACCACACCACACTCCACCTGAACACCCTCAAGAGGTAAACTCCGAGATGCGTCGAGTTGAACGTGGCCAAGCGAGTCGTGCGAACGAAGGGACTGAACCACCCCAGTGGTTTCTACCTTTCGCCCACCAAATGACATCGTTAACCGAGAGTGTCTATCAAGTGAGAGAAGCGTTTGAAAACCTCAGTGTTAGGATGAATAGCTTAGAGATATCTCCTCGAGTTTCAATGTCACCTCCAATTCGAGATGAGCATTCTGTTCGTCCACAACACGAAGCCCCACCACACTACGTAGAAAGTTCTGCACTTAGGAGAAATCCTCTATTTAAGGAAGACGTTAGAAATCCCATAGATAGGTTCGAGTTTGCGCACGATCAGGGTAGCAAATTTCCAAGGAATTTTTCTGAACCCCGACGAGAGCCTATCTTAGGCATGCGAGATAATTATCAGGAGAGGCCTCATTATGCCGTAGCAAGAGAAGAGCGTCCTCGAGACCATCGTCGGCCTATGCCGGCCATGCATCGTGATGATCGCCCTTGAGATTGACATCAACCTCCACCCCCATGGTATCGAGACAATCATGATCCTTACGATGATGATTACGACTACCCTCCCCAGGATAGGAGACCGGATCTCACACGAGTTGTGAAGCTAGATCCGCTACTTTATGATGGTTCCATGGATCCCAAGGTCTTTTCAAACTGGGTTATCGGCATAGAGACATACTTTGAGTGGTATTGTATGACGAAGGACCAAAAGGTTCAGTTCGCCAAAATGAGATTGACTGGGTGAGCGAAGATCTTTTGGATAGGTGAAGAGCGTAGTCTAGAGAGGAATGAACGTTCTCCCATTACACTTTGGCAACACATGAAAGCCATATTGGAGGAGCAGTACATTCCCCAACATTACCAGACCCGTCTACGAGATGAGCTGACGTCTCTACGTCAAGGGACCAAAACAGTTTCTGATTACTTAGCTGAGATGAAGGATCTTATGCTTAGGTGCAGCGTAGTAGAACACCCACGTGACACCTTATCCAAATTTAAGTGTGGAATACGATCTGAGATCCGAGATGAGTTGATTCGATATGACCATTATTCTCTCCCTGAGATCATATCTATCGCCATCGACATCGAGGAGCACCAGAAGAGAACCTCCCGATTCAAATCTCAACCTAAAACAAATACTCCTTACAAGAGAGGAACTGAAAGGTAAGGAGAGTGCGTCGAAGCCTACCTCGGCCGATACGAGAAATCAGAGAAGGAAGCCTGAAAGTGCACAGTTAACCTCACTAGAATTCTCTAGAGGGGGGGGGGGGGGGTGAATAGAGATTTAAAATATTTTGTGCAAATATATATATTTATATGTGGTGATCACAGATTAAGGCTTCCCACACACCAACAAGAATTAAACAAGTAAAGAAAATAAATGCAAGAAAAGAAATCACAGCACAACACAAAGAAATATAGTGGTTCCCCAAACTTTGGGTAGTCCACTCTTCTACCCCCTTGGTAGGAAATTCACTATCTTGCACTGAGTCTTTTGATAAGGAGACTCTTAGAACCACCCTGAGTCTTTTGACAAGGAGACTCTTAGAACCAACTGAGTCTTTTGAAAAGGAGACTCTTAGAACCAGTACAACTGAATTTTTTTGAAGAGAGATTCTAAAAACTCTTTTACAATATGTGAAAATAAAGGTAAAGAAGAAAGAGAGATAATATAAAGACAAGAAGGAATCTTCTTCCTAGCAAGAAGTAGTGAATGAAATCTCTCTTCTATAGTGAGAAGGAGATTGTAGCCCTTTTCTCTCTTTTGTGAGAGCTATCAGAGTTTGCAGCAGTATGACTTCAGAGTGAGAAGGAGAAGGAAGCTTGTTCTTTGCTGCAGCACTATTTCTCAATTTTTCTCTTTTCACTTGGGAGCTTTTCCTCTTTTTCAAATGTAAAATGGTGGATCACTTCTTATTACTCTCTGCCGACCACCTTGTTATTTATAGCTCTGTTCATTAAAATAACACTATAGGAGAGTAATCAATTAGCAGACAGAGTATTAGAAAGAAAAAGAAATTTCCATAACAGTTATATCCATAGAAGGAGAGTATTCAATCTGATTTCAAATAATGTCCATAAATGATTTAATTAATTTAGCCAAGGATCTATTAGAGGAAAGAATAATTCAGAACGACTATAAAGAATAAATTGATTCCATATAAATCAGATCTATGAAAGAAGGAAAGAGATCTGGCGATTTTTGAATTAATCATAGAAATCGACGTGCGTCGATTACTATTCGACGTAGGCGTCGAATTCGTCCTGGCAGAACGTCGAGAGGAGAATAAAGAAGGTGCGTCGACTTCTCAAGATACGTCGACTAGAAGTCAGAGCTACGTCGACATAGGATACGTCGAATTCTGCTTGGAGCTACTTCGACTCATTCTGATAGAAACGTCGACTTTATTTCGACGTTGCGTCGAATACTATTCGACGCATATTTACTTACCTTGATTTTCCTTTCTTGGAATTCATATTCAACTCATTTTCACGGGTTAAGATAAATCATTTTTCCAACAATCTCCCCCTATTTGTCTTAACCCTATTTAGAGGGAAATTGTACTAGCATTTAATTAACCCAGCACAGCATTTGTAAAGATAAGAAATATATTAAACAATCAGAAGAGAAATTAGAATAAGAAAGCATATGACAAACATTTGTCTTTCACAAGAATTAAACCAGAAACTTCTTTTTGTACATGAAGTTGACAAAAGCAGAATAAAGTTTCTTAGATAAGTTTTCAATAGCATCAAAAATGTAGCCCCTGGCTCTATCAGGTCGTTGCTGAACATTCCTGATGATTGTATGCAGTTTTTCCAAGAGTTTATCACCATCAGGGATAGTGTCATTTATGGAGTAGCCTTTGCTGATGATGATTGCTGCCTTTTCATCAATCATCTCAATCGTAATGTTTTGAATTTTCTTTTCAGTAGGCTTGATCTCAGGTGGTCCCTTGCTATCAACCTTGGGCCTATATTTTGTTTTCCTTTCTGATTGCTGCTTCTCAGGAATCTCATCCATTTTTCCTTTCCCTTTCCAGGATGAGGCATGCCACTTGTCTAATTTTACAGGTCTGTTGGGCTTCTTGTAGGGAGTGTAAGTATCTTCTGTACACCCTACACCCCTCTCGTGCTTTTGGCCTTTCTCTAGGATGACCCCTGCCTGAGGGTTTTTCTTTTGATAAGCTTCAATATCAAACAACTTCTTTGAAATTTTGACAGAAGATTCAGCCAGAATTTGTTCCTTGGTCATTCCCCTGTTGATCTTTTCCATCCAGGCATTCCTCTTATCTTCTACTTCCTTCCTAGCTGCTTCATATTCATACAGCTCTCTTTCTCTTATTTCTTCATGCCTCTTTTCCATGTCAGGGTCATGGTACTCCTTCACAGGGCTGTTAGGAGTGATAATAGGCATCTTTTCAAATCTTTTTATTTCCTCACATGCTTTTCTATACTTCTTTTCTTTTGCATACTCTTTCCTTTCTTCTTTGGAGAAGTTTTGCCAGTAGGGAATGACTTCTCTTTTTCTTTTCATCTGTCCTTCTGGACTTTGCCTAGGTAGGATCTGTTTAGTGAGTTTTGCTATTGGAGGAGGTAGAGGTAGCAGTGGAGGTAGAGAAGAAGGTTGAGGTGGAGGTAGAGGTAGCAGAGGAGAAGGAGTTTTCTCTTTAGGTGTAGAAGGGATTTGTTCAAGAGGGGGCTGAATTTCTGAAGGGATGTCCTCAAGTAGAGGTGTCTTCAGTTTGATGTAACTGGCAGAGAAGCCAGGAGAGTGATGCTGAATTTCTTCCTCACATGAGATTGCTTCAATCCACACTTGTCCTCTCCAGTCATCAGAGTACGCTGCTTCTTCCTCCCCCTGGACTTTTGTGTTCTTTACCACAACAATCTCCCCCCTGGGTATGTGGGGCATCTATTCTGAATGCTGAATCCACATCATGCTCTCCTTCAGTATGGTAGGAGGAGGTTTCTTCAAAGTTTTTGTTGAAGGTGTAGTTAGAGTGATTGGAGAAGATTGGAGCCTATTGTAAGAAGAGAAGTTGGAGTAATACTTTAGAGATAATAAGATTTAGAGTTGAAGAGGAAATTAATCCTGAGCTTTTAAGAGAGATAGATAACCTGACAAAGGGGGTTTCTGGAGCATCTCTCCCCCTGGTTTATATCCTGCACAAAGGATTTAAACCTTTCTGGCGACAGAGGCCGTTCTTGAATGAGAGCATTAAGCTCAGGAAGAGAAGAAGAGAGGGTTGCCAGTTTGGCTGCACAGGTGTTGATCATGGCAGCACATTCGTTGGCGAAGTGATTCAGCCGAATCTGGAAGTCATTTACGAGGTGTTCGAGAGCATCGTTCATCTCTTTGATGAGGGCCGATTGATCAGAGGTTGGTGCCATTGATGCAGAGAGAGAGAGAGAGAGAGAGAGAGAGAGAGAGAGAGAGAGAGGTAGAAGACGAAGTTTTGGCGGTTGAGGAGAGTATATGTTATGAAATAGGAGGTATTATTTAAAGAAGATGAAACGTCGAGAAAGGAAACAGAAATCACGGTAATCCAATCGTCAAAAGAGGAAGTGAGGATTTGATTCTAATTGTAACCAGATGTCGACGTTTCGTCGAATTGATGTCGACATATGCGTCGATATGAAGTTGACGCTCCGTGGAGATTTGTCCACTTACTGTTCTGTCGACGTGTTCATAGCCCTGCGTCGATATAAGTTTGACGGTGCGTCGATACGTTATCAACGTAACTTTGCCCGGAAGAAATCAACGCCAGCGTTGAGTTCGTTTCGACGGTGCGTCGATATGTATTCGACGCATCTTCAAATACTGTCTTAGATTTCCTGATTAATTTTAGATTTCCCAACAATGGTGGTTACAGACTACCATCAAGCATTCCTAAGGTGTTGATGAAATAATTATGCTTAGTTTCATCCAAGAGTTGTGTGAAGATGTCTGCTCTTTGATTGTCTGTGGGAATATATTCTAGGGTTATCTTACCTTTTTCTACATTGTCTCTAAGGAAGTGATGTCTGATTTCTATATGTTTGGTCCTACTATGAAGGACTGGGTTGGATGCTATGGATATAGCACTAGAGCTATCACAATAGATCTTAGAGTTATGTATTTCCAATTTGTAGTCAAGAAGCTGATTTTGCATCCACAGGATTTGTGAACAACAGCTCCCAGCAGCTATGTATTTAGCTTCAGCTGTTGAGGTTGAGACTGAGGTTTGTTTCTTACTAAACCATGATATCAATCTGTCACCTAGGAATTGGCAGGTGCCAGATGTGCTTTTTCTATCAACCCTACATCCAGCATAATCTGCATCTGAGAAACCTATTAATTCAAAGTTGGTTTCTGCTGAGTACCATAGACCTAGTTCAGGGGTTCCCTTTAGGTATCTAAGAATCCTTTTTACAGAGGTGAAATGGGATTCCTTTGGATCAACCTGAAATCTAGCACATATGCAAGTGGCAAACATGATGTCAGGTCTGCTAGCTGTTAGATATAGAAGGGATCCTATGATGACCCTATAAGTCTTGTGATCTACTGATTTTCCTTTATCATCTTTTTCTATAATGACATTGGTTGCCATGGGTGTTTTCATGGTAGATGCTGATTCCATACCAAACTTTTTGATTAGCTCTTTAGTATATTTGGATTGTGAGATGAAGATTCCCTCACTACTTTGTTTTACTTGTAATCCTAAGAAATATGAGAGTTCTCCCATACTACTCATTTCAAATTTAGATTGCATTAGATTAGCAAATCTTTTACACAGTTTAGGATGAGTTGAGCTAAAGATGATGTCATCTACATATATTTGAACAAGGAGGAGTTGGTTTTTATGGGTTCTAGTAAAAAGTGTCTTGTCTACTTTTCCTCTTTCAAAGGAATTTTCTAAAAGAGAGTTTCATACCAAGCTCTAGGTGCTTGCTTAAGACCATATAGTGCTTTGTTAAATCTATAAACAAAGTTAGGAGAAGAGGGATTAACAAAACCTGGTGGTTGCTCCACATATACCTCTTCTTGAATATCACCATTCAGAAAAGCACTCTTGACATCTATTTGGTAGACTTTCATCTTCATGAAGGTTGCATAGGCAAGAAAGAGCCTGATTGCCTCTAATCTGGCTACTGGAGCAAATGTCTGGTTGTAGTCTATCCCTTCTTCTTGTCTATATCCTTGTGCTACAAGTCTTGCCTTGTTCCTGACAATTACTCCAGTAGAATCTAGTTTGTTCCTGTAAACCCATTTTGTACCAATCACAGGGTAGTTTCTTGGTCTTTCAACTAGGTTCCACACTTTGTTTCTCTCAAATTGGCCTAGTTCTTCTTGCATGGCTATAATCCAGTGAGGATCACAATTTGCTTCCTCAAACTTCTTTGGTTCAACTTGTGATAGGAAGCATTGGAGCATCATCCCATTGGAGACCTGGTGTCTTGTTCTTACTCCTGTATTGGGGTCTCTAATTACTTGAGTTTGTGGATGATCTTTCAAATTGACCCTTGTCCTGCCTGGACTTGTCAGATGTTCTTCTTCCTCATTGGTGATAGGATCATTGTCCACCTGGCCTTCCTGAACCATGTTCTCTTGTGGGAGTTGGCTTTGAATGTTCTTTTCTGAATCTTCTTCATGTTCTTGTTCAGATTCCTCACTTGATTCCTTTATCTTGTTTTCTTTTCCATTATCTGTGTTCTCTAGAACCAGTTGTTCAAGCTGTGTTTCTATGCTGCTGCTTTTCTGTGGAAAAGAGCTGGTGGGAGTTCCCTCCCCCTTAAACAGCATGTTAGTTTCATCAAATATAATGTGCATAGACTCTTCAATTTTAAAAGTTCTCTTGTTATAGCACCTATAGGCTTTACTAGATGCTGAGTATCCCAGAAATATTCCATCATCAGATTTCTTGTCAAACTTGGCAAGATGATCTTTTCCATTATTTAGGATAAAACAAGCACATCCAAAGATCTTAAAATATTTAAATAGGGGTGTTTTTTCCTTTCAGGAGCTTATATGGAGTTTTTGATTTAGTTTTGTGTATTAGGCTTCTATTTAGAACATAGTTGGCAGTGTTGACTGCTTCAGCCCAGAAAGTTTTTGGTAAACCTGATTCTACTAATAAGGTCCTTCCTGATTCTATTAAAGTTCTATTCTTTCTTTCAGCAACTCCATTTTGCTGAGGGGTTCTAGGGGCTGAAAAACTTTGTTTGATACCTATATCTTCACAGAAACTACTCATAAACTGATTTTCAAATTCAGTCCCATGATCACTTCTGATTATGGAAACCTGACTATTGAGTTCAGATTGAATTTGTTTTATGAATCTTGAGAGAGTCTTGTGGGTTTCAGACTTAGGCCTTAGAAAGAATACCCAGCTGAATCTGGAATAGTCATCCACAATGACTAGGGTATAGGATTTTCCACCTAAGCTCTGAGTGGATATGGGACCAAAGAGATCCATGTGTAGTAAGTAAAGGACCCTGGGAGAGTCATACTTACCAATTGGTTTGAAGGATGATTTGGTTTGTTTTCCTAGTTGGCAAGGTCTGCATGGAGAATCCTTAGAGTACCTACCCTTTGGTAAGCCTCTGACTAGGTTATTGTTTGCTAGTTTACTAATTGTTTTGTAGTTTAGATGACCTAGTCTCCTATGCCATAATTCACTTTTATCAATAATATTGTTGAATAAACAGACTTCTGTGGGTGAGGAGCTAAAGTCCACTACATATACTTTTCTTTTTCTAATTCCATTGAGTACTGTGGCACCAGTCTTGATATCAATAATATGGCAGAATAGTGTGGTGAATTTTACCTCATACTTACCATTTTCACATATCTGACTTATACTTATCAGATTGTGCTTCAGTCCTTTGACTACTGCCACATTCTTGAAGGTGACTTTCCCTTCTTTGAAATCTCCAAAGCCCTTGGTTTGGCCACAGCTAGAGTCTCCAAAAGTTACTGATGGTCCAAGTCTATCATCAAAGTTGATTAACAGGTTTTTGCATCCTGTCATGTGCATGGAGCATCCACTGTCCAAGTACCACACCAGCCTGGAGATGTGATACATCTGCACATAAAATTTTAAACATTAGTTTGAACCCTGCTGAGCTGGGGTCCCTTTCTCCCATCAATGTAAAATTTAATAAAAGAGTAAGTGGGTTTTTCTGAATATCCTTCCTCCTTTAGGGGCATTGGTTTATCATACCAATTTTCTTTGGTGATGTTACAGAAGTAGTGGTCATAGTAAAAGGAGATGGATTGAGACAGCTGTTTGGTAGAGGAGAGATGTCTGTCTGATTGGTTGCGTCGATATGTATTCGACGTAGGTTTATGGTTGCGTCGATATGAAGTCGACGCTTTCTCCATTCTGCGTTTACTTTCAGTCGAAGCATGAGAGAGGTTGCGTCGGGTAGGAGTCGATGTACTTTGGTGTATGCGTCGATTAGAAGTCGACGCACGTTGATAAGTATTCAACGCAAGTTTAAATTTTTTCTGAGGATATCTTCCCAGGATTCCTTCATATATAATGGGATTAGTTTTATTAAAGACAGTGGTTGTTTCTGGATTTTCCTGTGATCTTTCTCCTGTCAAATGTCCTTCCCTAGTGAAGTGAATGAGATGTCTCCAAACAGATTTCCTAGGTGATTGAGTTTTTGGTTCTAAGTCAGTATTATCTTCTAGTTGTCTAAGTCTTTCAGTAAGATTTCTAGAGATGTTCTTGAGCTTCTGACTTCTCCCATTTAGAGAGTCTTCAAAGACCTTTGCCTTTGCTAGCTCATTTTTCAGTGTTAGATTTTCTGTATAGATTTTGTCTAATTCCTTTAGGCTAAGCTCATAGTTATTATACTGTGTATTTACTTGTTTGAGATTGTTTAATTCATTTCTTAGTTCTTTAATTTCTTTTTCAGATTTGATTAGATTTAAACAGAATTCTTTGAAATTGTTTTTGAAATCAGTGGAAGAGAAATCTATATCATCAAGTATATTTACCATAGATGTATCATTAGGCTTCTCAGTGGCCATCAAACAGGTTTTCTCCAGCTTGGCCTCTTCTTGATCATTGTCAGATGAGGTGCTTTCTTCAGATTCTGAATCACTCCATGATTGAGCAATGAGACCATTCTCTTTCTTCTTTTTCTTCTGTAGATCTGTTCTTTTCAGATCTTTCTTTTTGCTGATCTCCTTAGGACATTCAGGTGCAATATGTCCAGGTTTCCTGCAAGAGTAACATATAATCTCTTTAGTAGGTGTTTTATTATACCTGATTTTTGAGTCTCTTCCTCTGGATCCTTCTGTTTTGATCCACTTCTTGAACCTTCTGGCTAGTAGGCTGATCAGCTCCTCATCACTTGTAGAGGGTTCACCTTCAACAGCCTTTAATGCAATACTCTTTTCTTTTGAGAGTGAAGGAGTCTTTTCTTTCTCTTCTTTCTCAGCTCTTGTTTTTAACAGATGTTCATAAGATTTTAATTTGCCCAACAGGACATCTGTTGAGATTTCTCTTTGACTTCTGGAGTCTGTAATTGGCCAGATTCTTGAATCCCAAGAGCTAGGGAAGCAAGTTAGCAGTTTGTCATTTATCTCAGTGAGAGATATGTCCTTTTCAAGTGTTCTCAACTCATTCACTATGAGGCTGAATCTGGCATACATGTCAGCAACACTTTCACCTTCTTTCTTCTGAAAGTTTTCATATTGAGAGATGAGTAGTGCCTTTCTATCCTTCTTCTCATCAGCACTTCCCTCTACCATTTTGGTGAGAGCTTCCCATACTTCCTTAGCTGACTCACAATCAGCAATCTTTTGGAAGATTTCATCTGAGAGGGTTGAGACTAGAATATTCATAGCCTTGGCATCATATCCTTGGGCTTTCTTTTCTTCCTCTGTCCACTCAGCTTTTGGAGCAAGTGTTTCAGTCACTTTTCCACTTCAGTCCTTTCTGAATGGCTTGGGGGGACCTGTCAAGATAACATTAAACAATTCATCATCAATAGAGTTTAAATAAATTCTAATTCTTGTTTTCCAAAGTGCAAACTTTTCAAGGTTGCAAATTGGTGGTCTGGTGGAAGCATAATCTTTGATTTGTGTCATGTGAAAATTAATATTTTTCAGAAATATATATATATATAAATAAGAGGTAGGATCTTTTTGATCAAGGAGTTAACCTTCTTAGATCAACCTCCCTCTGATACCAATTGAAAGTGCACAGTTAACCTCACTAGAATTCTCTAGAGGGGGGGGGGGGGTGAATAGAGATTTAAAATATTTTGTGCAAATATATATTTATATGTGGTGATCACAGATTAAGGCTTCCCACACACCAATAAGAATTAAACAAGTAAAGAAAATAAATGCAAGAAAAGAAATCACAGCACAACACAAAGAAATATAGTGGTTCCCCAAACTTTGGGTAGTCCACTCTTCTACCCCCTTGGTAGGAAATTCACTATCTTGCACTGAGTCTTTTGATAAGGAGACTCTTAGAACCACCCTGAGTCTTTTGACAAGGAGACTCTTAGAACCAACTGAGTCTTTTGAAAAGGAGACTCTTAGAACCAGTACAACTGAATTTTTTTGAAGAGAGATTCTAAAAACTCTTTTACAATATGTGAAAATAAAGGTAAAGAAGAAAGAGAGATAATATAAAGACAAGAAGGAATCTTCTTCCTAGCAAGAAGATTGGAAGCACAAGAAGTAGTGAATGAAATCTCTCTTCTATAGTGAGAAGGAGATTGTAGCCCTTTTATCTCTTTTGTGAGAGCTATCAGAGTTTGCAGCAGTATGACTTCAGAGTGAGAAGGAGAAGGAAGCTTGTTCTTTGCTGCAACACTATTTTTCAATTTTTCTCTTTTCACTTGAGAGCTTTTTCTCTTTTTCAAATGTAAAATGGTGGATCACTTCTTATTACTCTCTGCCGACCACCTTGTTATTTATAGCTCTGTTCATTACAATAACATTATAGGAGAGTAATCAATTAGCAGGCAGAGTATTAGAAAGAAAGAGAAATTTCCATAACAGTTATATCCATAGAAGGAGAGTATTCAATCTGATTTCAAATAATGTCCATAAAGGATTTAATTAATTTAGCCAAGAATCTATTAGAGGAAAGAATGATTCAGAACGGCTATAAAGAATAATTGATTCCATATAAATCAGATCTATGAAAGAAGGAAAGAGATCTGGCGATTTTTGAATTAATCATAGAAATCGACGTGCGTCGATTACTATTCGACGTAGGCGTCGAATTCGTCCTGACAGAACGTCGAGAGGAGAATAAGGAGGGTGCGTCGACTAGGGTGCGTCGACTTCTCAAGATACGTCGACTAGAAGTCAGAGCTACGTCGACATAGGATACGTCGAATTCTGCTTGGAGCTACTTCGACTCATTCTGATAGAAACGTCGACTTTATTTCGACGTTGCGTCGAATACTATTCGACGCATATTTACTTACCTTGATTTTCCTTTCTTGGAATTCATATTCAACTCATTTTCAGGGGTTAAGAGAAATCATTTTCCCAACAAAGCCCCCCATGTGAACTGTGACCCCTTCACAGATCCGATGGTATGAGTGCCAGCAGATGAGCCACATTTCGAGAGATTGTCCCAAGAGGAAAGACACGTTAGTTATTCATGAGGTGACTGAGGAGGATGTCCGTTCTAGTGGTGAGATGCATTTTATCCACACTACAAGAATTTGCCGATTATTGGTGGACGAACATCTTCCAGGCCTACTTTAAGGCTGGGGAGAGTGTGTCGTTTAGTAGTGGATATCGGGAGTTGTATGAATGTGATATCTGAGACAGCTTTAGCCCGATGGGACTCACTGCTGAGCCGCACTCATCCCCATTTCAGGTAGCATGGGTTACCAAGACTACATTATCAGTGACTAGGAGATGTTTAGCGTCCATCACTATCGATACGTACTCCGATATGATCTGGTGTGATGTTATGCCTATGGATGTGTGCCACGTATTACTTGGGCGACCCTGGTGATACGACCGGGATGTCACCATACATGACAGGTCCAACGCTTGCTCTTTTCTACTGGACGGAAAGAGAGTAGTGTTGACCCCGATGCGACCCAAAGCACCGCCATTCCACGCGAGTAGTAGTGCGAAAGAATCTCTTCCTCCCACTGAAAGGAAGAAGACTCTTAGCATTATACGAGGCACTGAGTTCCATCGAGAGAGTTTTGACGGTGAATTTTATTACGCCTTAGTGGTTTTACAGGCATCTGATTTATCAGAGATATATGAGTCTACTCCTATACCTGCTAGGAGACTCTTAGAGGAGTTCCATGATCTACACCCTGATGAGCTTCCGGCTCAGTTACCTCCTATGAGGTGTATTCGACACGCGATAGACTTTGTTCCTAGAGCTTCCCTACCCTCATTTACCGCATTGCCGATTGAATCCTACCGCCCATGAGGAGCTACAGAAGCAGATTGAAGACTTATTAGATAGAGGCTTTATTCGCCATAGCCTTAGTCCTTGTGCGGTGCCTGCCCTCCTTGCCCTGAAAAAGGATGGTACTTGGCGTATCTCCGTTGACAGTCGTGCTGTCAACAAGATCACAGTGAAATATCGATTCCCGATACCCCGACTTGATGACATGTTGGACATGTTGACTGGTGCTACGATCTTCTCTAAGATCGGCCTTCGCATTGGTTATCATCAGATCCGTATACGCGAAGGAGACGAGTGGAAGACTGCCTTCAAGTCGAGGATGGACTTTATGAGTGGCTTGTGATGCCCTTTGGGTTGTCCAATGCCCCTAGTACTTTCGCCCGGATGATGACCCATGTCTTCAGACCTTATATTGGAAAGTTCGTAGTAGTTTATTTCGACAACATTTTGATCTATAATCAGACTGAGAGTGAGCATTTGACTCACCTACGTACTATTTTTGAGCTCCTGCGTGCCGAACGACTATACATCAATTTGAAGAAATGTGTTTTTATGGCTGAGTCTGTTATTTTTCTGGGATATATAGTGAGCTCCGCTGACATCACTATTGATCCCGAGAAAGTTCGAGCGATTCGTGAGTGGTCTAAACCCCGGAGCATTCACGATGTCTGTAGTTTTCATGGGCTAGCCACCTTTTATCGTCGATTCATTAAGAACTTTAGTACTATTATGGCGCCAGTCACTGAGTGTACGAAGAAGGGAATTTCCAGTGGACGTCATCTACAACTAGAGCCTTTGAGATCATCAAAGATAAGATGTCCACTGCACCTGTTTTGAGACTCCCTGATTTTAGTCACGTGTTCAAGGTATCCTGTGATGCCTCTGGGGTTGGGATAGGAGGTGTACTTAATCAAGAGGATCACCCGGTTGGATTTTTCAGTAAAAACACTCAGGCCCGAAACTGAATTATTCCAACTACGAGCGCGAGTTCTATGCAATTGTGCAGACGTTACGTCATTGGAGGCACTACTTGTTGTGTCCTCCACTCCGATCATCAAGCGTTGCATTATATCAATTCGCAACAGAAGTTGAACCCTCGACATGCTAAGTGGGTATCCTATTTGCAGGAGTACACCTTCGTTCTCAAGCACTGTAAGGGAACAGAGAATCGGGTTGTCGACGCCCTTAGTTGAGTCACCCCCGTGTTATCACAGATGCGTACTTAGGTGATAGGATTTGAGCGTATCAAAGACAACTATTCTAGTTGTCCTGATTTTAGCGGAATTTATGATGCGATAAACTCTGATCCCTTTCACGATGACATAGATTATCTCATTCGAGACAGATATTTGTTTCGTGGAACCTGTCTGTGTATTCCTCGCACCTCGTTGCGAAACTTCATTGTATGAGAATTACATGACGGAGGCGTAGGTGGACACTTTGGACGAGATAAGACGATAACCTTAGTAGAGGAGCGATTCTATTGGCCCGGGTTGAAACGGGTTATCACACAGATTGTCAGTAGCTGTCGCACTTGTCAGGTAGCGAAGGGCAATGAACAACCCGCTGGATTATATACACCTTTAACGGTTCCTAGTATTCCTTGGGATGATGTTAGCATGGATTTTGTGCTTGGGTTATCACGCACTTTTAGGAAGCACGATTCCATTCTTGTGGTGGTCGATCGGTTTTCTAAAATGGCGTATTTCATCCCTTCCAACAAAACCGATGACGCCTCTCATATTGCCCGTATTTATTATAAGGAGGTTGTCGCGCACCGAGAGATACTTAAGACTATTGTTACCGATCGAGATGTCAAGTTCACAAGTTATTTTTGGAAGTCACTCTGGAGACTATTAGGTATTAAACTTCTATTTTCGACCGCCTATCATCCAGATCGACGGTCAAACTGAGGTTGTTAATAGGAGTTTAGGAAATTTACTGCGCTGTTTGGTAGGAGATCACCATGGGAATTGGGATCTAATTCTTTCACACGCTCAATTGGCCTACAATAATTCAAAGAATAGATTTACGGGTTTATCTCCCAATGAGGTTGTTCATTGTCACACTGCACGAGTGCCGCTAGATTTAGCACCACTGCCACCCACTTTTAGGACTAGCCAATTTGCACACGACTATGCATTGCATTTGCATGACTTGCATAAAGAAATTGAGCGGAAATTGCATAGTACTTATGATTTATACGCAACTCAAGCTAACAAGCATAAAAAAGCTACTAGTTTCAAAGTGAATGACTTGGTGATGGTTCGGCTAAATCCGGAACGGTTACCTTCGGGTACCGTAAAGAAGTTAGCTGACCGTAGAACTGGACCCTTTAGAGTGGTCAAGCGGATTGGGCAAAATGCGTATGAACTTGAAATGCCTTCAGTTTGGGGTGCAAATCCGGTTCTTAACGTTGCCGATCTGACTTTATTCCACGATTATCCACACGAGTCTTTAGATTTTCCACCGCCTTCTCC
Source organism: Dactylorhiza incarnata (assembly GCA_033032865.1). NCBI lineage: Eukaryota > Viridiplantae > Streptophyta > Magnoliopsida > Asparagales > Orchidaceae > Dactylorhiza > Dactylorhiza incarnata. The sequence goes on from JAWHQI010000067.1 coordinate 5,403,376, forward strand.
TCCATTTGTTTCTTCTGGGTTGGTGAGTGCTAGTGAGGAGCCACATTCCTGACACACCGACACTCATTCAGTTACTGACACACCATCTGCAGTTCAACCATTTTCCACTGACAGTTTTCAGGATGAGCATGAGACACCAGGTGATTCTTTCACACCAGTTCCCAGAGCCGCTGACAGACTTCCGCGACAGATCTTGGTTCCCGAACAAATATTGGACGACGAAACAGTAACCACTACTGATGGTGGTTTTCAGAGTTACTTTGTTCGTTGACATGGCAGACCAGAGACCGAGACTAGCTGGGTCTTGGCCGAGGAGTTACAGCGTATGGATGCTGATCTTCTACAACACTACCGCTCGGAGCACTCACCAGAGATGAGTGATTTCGAGAGGGGGAGAGTTGGTGGAGACCAGCCTCGATCGGGTCGACGTAAAAGTACCCGACGCCGCACTCGACCAGACCACTATCAGCCGTGAGTCTACCATTTTATTTGTCACTTTTGGTCATTGTAATTTGTGTAATTTGCATTTTATGCGTGGAAATATATATATATCTACATATACATATATACATATACATATACATATATACATATACATATATACATATATACATATATACATATATACATATATACATATACACATATACATATACACATATACATATACACATTTACATATACATATACAAATATACATATACACATAGACATATACATATATACATATACATATATACATATACATATATACATATACATATATACATATACATATATACATATACATATATACATATACATATATACATATACATATATACATATATACATATACATATATACATATACATATATACATATACATATACATATATACATATACATATATACATATATATTTATAATACTTATTGTTGACCCAGAAATCGGCGATCCTCCCCTGGGAGGCCTTTTTCGCTATATTTTTATAGATTACGCGCTCGGGAAGAATTAGACCTCACGCAAAGGCTATTTCATGCCCAAAGTGGCAAGAAGCGGCGGTCTCTTTCCATCCTAACCGCCGGCGGCCTCCTCCTTCAAACCGCCAAGGCGGCGGCCTCCTCCTTCAAACCGCCAAGGTGGCGGCCTCCTCCTTCAAACCGCCAAGGTGGCGGCCTCCTCCTTCAAACCGCCAAGATGGCGGCCTCTACCTTCAAACCGCCAAGGTGGCGGTCTCCACCTTCAAACCGCCAAGGTGGCGGTCTCTTCCATCTAATCGCCAAGATGGCGGTCACAAGTTGTCTGGCCGCCGGCTAGACCTCCGTTCCAGTCGACAAGGTGGCGACCTCCAGCTTTCAGACCGCGCGGGTAGAGCTCCGGCCACCGGCTCACCGGCGGTGACGACACCGACCCTGGGCCTATAAATAGGACCCCCGGGCATGAACATGGTGGGGGGGGGGGGGGACATGAGGGAGACGGAGGCGGAGATTCGTCTCGGCGGTCTCAATCATCTTAATCACACAAGTCGAGCGGTCTGCCTCCATCTCCGGCGATCTCGGTCCCAAGTTGAGCGGTCTGCCTCCATCTCCGGCGATCTCAGTCCCAAGTCGAGCGGTCTGCCTCCATCTCCGGCGATCTCGGTCCCAAGTCGAGCGGTCTGCCTCCATCTCCGGCGATCTCAAGGAGAGAAGATCACTCAAGTCGCCGTCCACCTCCACACGAGGCCTAGACGGCCTAGTCGGGCTCTTTCTTGCTCATTAGCTATTGTAATCAATATTATTTTCTCCTCTCTACATACTCAAATCCAAGGCAAGCTGTAATACAAGTTCATAAATAAAGGGAAAGCCCGCCGCAGGAGTGACATTTGTCGCGGCGGGCGAAGTCTGGCCTCGTCACAAGCTAGCGGCCCTCTCTTCTTCTCTCTCTCTCATCTCTTCATTCGCGACTCAAGTAACCAGCTGCTCAACAGTTAACCCGTCTCGTCTCATAAAATTAGAGCATCGTGGACCTGGTACAATTTTGGCATCAACAGGAACACGCGACCTTCAGATCTTGAGTGGTTGATGAACAACAGTTGCAATGAAGATGTGGGATTTTGCCGAGAACGACATCCAATCTTAAAACAGCCAAATCTTTTGATCCGCTTGTCCGTTTTCAACCTACAATAGCTTTTCGGAACCGGCTCGGAGCCGTCCATCCATTGGCGAATCGATTTACCCGTTCGGGTTCGTTTCACACCCTCAGATTGCTCAAATTCGACTTCATTTAAAAGTTATAGCAGCTTTTCTCTTTCGACAATTCCTGTTTTCATGGAACATCCGTCAAAAGGCTTCGGGCCTCCCTTCAATCAACCAGAAATGGTTGTACAAAACAACGACATCAACCTCCTATTTGCAGAGAACATTCGACCCAAGGGACAAGTGGATTCTCAACTTAATACGGTAACAACTACTAATGACAAGCCTTTTAGCAATCATCTAGAATATTTGTTACAACCTGAAGCAGAAGAACTCTCCATTCCTCATCCTGAGTCTCATAAGGTTAGTATGGGTGATCCCCCTTACCTAGTTGATAGATTAATAATTCCTGCAGGAGAAGAACAAGAACCCTCCCCATTATCATACAAAATTCGTTGGGAAGTAGTCCCAAGTGATTTCAAAGAGCCTCGTCTACCAGTCTATTCTGGAATGAGTGATCCGGTTTTTCATCTACAAGCCTTTGAGGCGGCTATTTCACTAAGAACTCTATCAGATGGTATCAAGTGTAAACTTCTCATCATGACTTTTGACGATCAAGCTATGGATTGGTTCTATCATTTACCACCTCAATCGATCAATTGCTTCTGGGATCTTCGAAGAGAATTTCACTTAAGGTTCAGTACTTTAAGGAAGCGTAAGAGAGGTCTACCGGCTCTTTTTCAGATCAAGCAAATGGATAACGAATCTACCGCTCACTTCATCGATCGCTTTCAAAAAGAAATCCTTGATGTTGTTAATGCTGATCAAAATCTCTATAAACATGCCTTAATCAATGGTCTCCAAGAAGGTCCTCTTAAGTTCGAAGTCACCATGAAAGAACCAGAATCTTATGCTCATCTTATTGAAATAGCAAATCAGTTTATTAAGGGTGAGGATACGAACCCTGGTTCAAAAGGATTATTCTTCTCATAATCATCTTCCTATCAATCATGGTCGCTATTTGTTAGAATATGAACAAGGTCCCAACTTATCATCTCAACATGAAACATGTTATGATCATGGGCGTCTATCTGCTTCTCAAAGTATCCTACAGCTAAATCAATCAGAGCTATGTCTTGTCAATCCTAATATCTCAACTCAGGCTTATGATTACGAACCATGCGATCCTCCTCGCACATATAAACAGGATAAGGTCCGAGGAAGATATACGAGTTTTACTATCTCTATGGAAGAAGTTCTTCAGATTATTCAACATGAACCTGGTTTTACGAGACCTTCTCTCCTGCGACCTGATCATAGGAGCTGTCATAAAGACTTATTTTGTCAATACCACATGTGTGCGGGTCATGATACGGAAAAATGTCGAGCTCTTCATAAGCTTGTAGCGAAATTGCTAAAAGAAGGCAAACTGCGAGAATATGCTGCTTAAAAATATTATTGCAAATCTTTCCTAGCAATATTGGGTATTCACTTAATACTAGATCTACTTTCATTAGTCAGAAAGGTTTGTCTCAAAGCTCGTCTTAAAGCTTTTTCAATTGTATTTGCACTAGCCTTCTCCTTCAAATGCGTACATGGTTAAACATGGCTTGTAAATATTGTGGCAGTCAAATTCACCTTTTTGGTGGTTACCCAAGTCTTTATAAGGCAATCAAACCCATCTTTCGATGGTCGCCCAAATCTTTATAAGGCAATGAAACCCATCTTTCGATGGTCGCCCAAATCTTTATAAGGCAATCAAACCCATCTTTCGATGGTCGCCCAAATCTTTATAAGGCAATCAAACCCATCTTTCGATGGTCGCCCCAATACAATTTTGGGTTTTATATCCACATTGTAGTGGTTGCTCTGATTGAGCATTGTTATTTCTCGTATCCTTCTAAAATGCATGGATGAGATGAATATCACCATATTGTGTCAAGGCACCTAAAAACTTCTCTTCTATGAATTTTTATATGAATACCTGTTCTTTATATATATCCCTTGTAAAGATGAACAGGTGATCGCGAGTTCTCTTCAGGTACTCGCGTTATAAAATCTTTTTGTAACTGCTTTTAGTTCTCTTTTGCAGAGATTAGCAGGTGATCCGCGAGTTCTCTTCAGGTACTCGCGTTATAAAATCTTTTTATACCTGCTTTGAGTTCTCTTTTGCAGAGATTAGCAGGTGATCGCGAGTTCTCTTCAGGTACTCGCGTTATAAATTCTCTTTATGCCTGCTTTGAGTTCTCTTTTGCAGAGATTAGCAGGTGATCGCGAGTTCTCTTCAGGTACTCGCGTTATAAATTCTTGTATACCTGCTTTGAGTTCTTTTTTGCAGAGATTAGCAGGTGATCGCGAGTTCTCTTCAGGTACTCGCGCTATAAAATCTCTTTATGCCTACTTTGAGTTCTCTTTTGCCGAGATTAGCAGGTGATCGCGAGTTCTCTTCAGGTACTCGCGTTATAAATTCTTTTATACCTGCTTTGAGTTCTCTTTTGTAGAGATTAGTAGGTGATCGCCAGTTCTCTTCAGGTACTCGCGTTATAAATTCTTTTATACCTGCTTTGAGTTCTCTTTTGCAGAGATTAGCAGGTGATCGCGAGTTCTCTTCAGGTACTCGCGTTATAAAATCTCTTTATGCCTGCTTTGAGTTCTCTTTTGCAGAGATTAACAGGTGATCGCGAGTTCTCTTCAGGTACTCGCGTTATAAATTCTTTTATACCTGCTTTGAGTTCTCTTTTGCAGAGATTAGCAGGTGATCACGAGTTCTCTTCAGGTACTCGCGTCATAAATTTTCTTTTATACCTGCTTTGAGTTCTCTTTTGCAGAGATTAGCAGGTGATCGCGAGTTCTCTTCAGGTACTCGCGTCATAAATTCTCTTTATGCCTGTTTTGAGTTCTCTTTTGCAGAGATTAGCAGGTGATCGCAAGTTCTCTTCAGGTACTCGCGTTATAATTTCTTTATACCTGTTTTTAGTTCTCTTTTGCAGAGATTAACAGGTGGTCGCGAGTTTCCTCAGGTATTCGCGTCATAAATTTCTTTAATACCTGCTTTAAGTTCTCTTTTGTAAAGATTAGCAGGTATTCGTGAGTTCTGTTCAGACACTCGCGCTACGTTTTTCTTTACTTGTCGAATTCTCCTCAGAGGCTAGCAGATGCTTACTAGTCCGCCTCAGAGATCAAAATGAGCCGATGTTCGCAAGTTCCCTTCAGGTACTTGTGAGTTATGTTTTTTGCTATGACTCTTCTCCCTTGCAGGAGAAAGAATAAGCATTCACCAGTTCCTTTGTGGAGAGGCATCAGGTACTTGTTCTCTCTCTCTTTCCCACTCTTTTGACAATTTACCAGTGGCGGATCACGATTTTCGTGGGTCAGTACCTACTTTTTCGAAGTTTCTTAGAAACTTGAAAAAGTGCGGGGATTATGTTGACCCAGAAATCGGCGATCCTCCCCTAGGGAGGCCTTTTTCGCTACATTTTTCTAGATTACGCGCCCGGGAAGAATTAGACCTCACGCAAAGGCTATTTCACGCCCAAAGTGGCAAGAAGCGGCTGTCTCTTTCCATCCCAACCGCCGACGGCCTCCTCCTTCAAACCGCCAAGGTGGCGGCCTCCTCCTTCAAACCGCCAAGGTGGCGGCCTCCTCTTTCAAACCGCCAAGGTGGCGGCCTCCTCTTTCAAACCGCCAAGATGGCGGCCTCCACCTTCAAACCGCCAAGGTGGCGGTCTCTTCCATCTAATCGCCAAGATGGCTGTCACAAGTTGTCTGGCCGCCGGCTAGACCTCCGTTCCAGTCGACAAGGTGGCGACCTCCAGCTTTCAGACCGCGCGGGTAGAGCTCCGGCCACCGGCTCACCGGCGGTGACGACACCGACCCTGGGCCTATAAATAGGACCCCCGGGCATGAACATGGTGGTGGTGGTGGTGGTGGTGGGGGGGGGGGGGACACGAGGGAGACGGAGGCCGAGATTCGTCTCGGCGGTCTCAATCATCTTAACCGCACATGTCGAGCGGTCTGCCTCCATCTCCGGCGATCTCGGTCCCAAGTTGAGCGGTCTGCCTCCATCTCCGGCGATCTCGGTCCCAAGTCGAGCGGTCTGCCTCCATCTCCGGCGATCTCGGTCCCAAGTCGAGCGGTCTGCCTCCATCTACGGCGATCTCAAGAAGAGAAGATCGTTCAAGTCGCCATCCACCTCTACACGAGGCCTAAACGGCCTAGTCGGGCTCTTTCTTGCTCATTAGCTCTTGTAATCAATATTATTTTCTCCTCTCTACATACTCAAATCCAAGGCAAGCTGTAATACAAGTTCATAAATAAAGGGAAAGCCCGCCGGAGGAGTGGCATTTGCCGCGGCGGGCGAAGTCTGTCCTCGCCGCAAGCTAGCGGCCCTCTCTTCTTCTCTCTCTCTCATCTCTTCATTCGCGACTCAAGTAACCAGCTGCTCAACAGTTAACCCGTCTCGTCTCATAAAACTAGAGCATCGTGGACCTGGTACAATTTTGGCATCAAGTATATATATATATATAGAGAGAGATATATGATATCTAACCTAAGAGCCGGTTCAAGCTTTCCCCAACCGCTTATTTTTCTTCCTCCCCGATTTGATCCAAGGCCGCTGGAAACTCTCCCGGTTCAGCCATGGCGCACAACTAGGGTTCGGTGTCGACAACTTCCAGCCGCTCCTTTCCCGACTTTGGCGCTGCACCAGGAGAAGCTCCCACACGATGCCTTCCCACGATCCCGCCGCTCCACACGTTGCGCGGCCTCCAAGCCCCGTTCCGCAGCCACGACGCTCCATTCCCAACAGGTTCAGCTACACGTCCAAGCTTATGCCATGGTCGACCGAGGCAAACAATTTAAGTTCCTTTTTCGTTTTCATGTTGCCCTATAAAAGGGAATGATGTATTTTTGTTGAGGGGTTAATGTTGATGAATATTGATTGCTATGTTTTGCTTCCGTGAGAGGAGTCTGGCTATTGTGATATTGTTGTTTGTCTACTGTTCCCTGTTTAGGAGTTGGAGAGATGATGAACAGTTGATAGATTTGATAAATGTTGCTGTTGAAAATGATTGTGGGTAATATGATTTCATCTTTTGGAGTCCCGCTGTTGGTAATATTGAGTGTTAGTTGCTACTGTTTGACTTCCCGTTGAGAGAAAAGGTGCTTGTCGTTTAGTTTCCTAAAACAGTTGCAAGGAAATTAGTGAAGGATTAGGCTAGATCGTTGTGTGGTCGGCAACTGTGAAAGAAAGTGTTGTTAGGTTGTGGTTTCCTTAGTAGTTGAGTGAATGAGATTTCATGGATCCTCTATTGTGCGAGATAGAGAGAGAATTATTTCCGTGGTGCCCGTGTGCGATAGAGGCCGACCTCAGAGCGGGAGATCGAAGGAGACGAGGAATTCCTCGCGGGATCGCCGTCGACTTCGGTTGCGGAAAGACGACTCTTTCCGTGGGTAATTTCTTCTTCCTCTTCCTTTGCGTGCGTATACATTTTCTCTTTAGGTTAATAGATTCATTGCTGGATTTTCGCCTGGATTTTGTCGGCGAAAGCTACGTCGAAAATTCCAAACGGAAACGTATTTGAAGTTCACTTTTTTTGTTTTTGCTACGGCAAGGGGAATAGAGCGAAAGTTGCTAATTTCCTTTCCCCGGATTTAGAATTGAATCATTTTTTCAAGAAAATTCATTTTAAACAAAATAGTAATTTTGTGCTTTACAAAAATATAGTTGCTTAATTTCTTATGGTTTGTGCAACGCCCGCTCAAATTTCAATTTTAATTGCATGCATTTAGGGTTTCTTAGAAATAGCCGACATGCGCGCAAACCCTACGCGCCGTCCTGCATCAATATTCTTAACTCTTTCCCCTTAGGAGGGAGCTGTATTTTGCTTCCACTAACCAGAATAGAGAATTTAAAAAGTCACATGACTGTAGGATGAATTCATTGACACAATATTTTCTCAAACGTGGTCTCTAAACAACACATGCGTTTCGGGTCATGAAATGATATTTCTCTTCTTCGAGATCCTCACACGAGTGTTCTTCATTGATTTTTGACAATTGAGCTTCTGGAAGGACAATAATGGTCACTTTTGGATAAGTTTAGGATTCTCTGAGCAATCATGGAACCATTGTAGTCATTTTCTCAGTAGAAATATTATTGCTTCTCATGTTCTATGGCTATTTGTGTATGAAAAAAGCCTATATTTTGCACCACTTTGTTTCAGCTCAAAATTGAAAGAGAAGCTGGGCGGGTGTTCAAGGGATGGAGTGAAGGGAAGATCTATTTTGCTCCTACATACAAATATTCCTCAAATTCAGATTCATATGCTGGGGAAAGCGTCAAATCTAAGACGAAAAGAAGAACTCCAGCATGGTAATGTTATGTTTTATTCTGTATGTACTTTTTCTCTGTAAATCACCTGCTTCTGAGTCTGAAAAGTGTCCATGTTATTTTATCGAACTAGCAATATGCTAATAATACCAATTTATCAGGTGTGACCGCATACTTTGGCATGGTGATGGGATTGCGGAATTGTCATACATTCGCGGTGAATCTAGATTTTCTGACCATCGACCAGTTTGCGCAATTTTTAAGGTGGAGGTTGGAGTTCTTAATGATGGAGCTAGGAAGAGCTTCTCAACTCCAAACATGAGAATCGGAGTGGAGGAGCTCTTACCTTCAAAGAGTAACTACACAGATCATGAGAAAAGGTAAGATGGCTTCTTATCATCTCAAGTGTCTTTTGTGATTAAAGGAATTCTCTAATCTTGCATGTTTTGAGCATTGAGAGTAAAGGTTATGAATTTGAAACAGTGTATTCTTATTTGTGGTGGGTTCAGGCCATTCTCCTTTAATGAGTGTTGTCAGTGCACACATTTTGTTGTAGAAGTGCAGGAAGAGCATCGGCGCGTTAATTATAAGATGATTAAAATTACAAAAATGATGGAGCGAGTTGTTGTCTATGTTGGGGTCCATCACGTGTGAACTGGAAGTAAACCAGACTAGGTTTATTTCTTTGATATAAGTCTTGCTTTCACTTTCGATTGTGTGGGAGAGGAATCTCTCTTTCGACAGAACCCTAGCAAAACAACTTCTCCCTTTTTACCTCAATTGCACTTTCTATTCCGCGAAGAAGATTAGTGTCGCCTTCTTCCTCATGAAGCTGTTATCAGCCTAGTCCTCGAAAAGATCTAGAGAAGCTAAGCTGGTTCAATCCAACCCTAGCCGTATGCTGGTGATGCCTTAGCAATTTGAATCTGAGATCATTGTGCAGAAAAGAAGTTAGTTGGCGATTTCCCTGGCGACGTTCCCATGGTGACTTCCAGTCCAATTAGACTTCAGATTGGTATCCATCGTATTACTGATTTTTATTGCTAGTTTTTGTGTGCTTATATTTTTGGGTTCTTCAGTCCCATAAAAGTGGTATAAGAGTCAAGTTCGGCAAAGTAGATGGTAGATGCATATTATACATGATTAATTGTCTCTCTCCCCAGGTTTAATTGGCAAAATTAGAAGCCATGGATAGAGGACCTGCTATATTGCAAGGACATATATGGTCAGTTGGAGAGCATTTTGGTGGAGCCGCATATGTCTGATGGTGATTGGAAGAAGATTGGATGAAAGACAATCTGCTGCATCAGACAATGGCTGACTGATAATGCAATTCAGTTAGAGACTACTGCAGCAATGCTATTACACAAGTTTGAGAATTTATGCAAGTTGGCAAACCTTATTGGACTTCTGATAGATATTGGCAGTTTCTCTCAAAGTTCAACGAAGGATGATGTTATTATCACAACAAAGGTAACAAATTCTTTACTCAATGAGGAGCTGATGACAAAGTAGTCGTGCTATCATCATCCTATTCCTATCTACTTGGAAGCAGGGGATATCAAAGTGGCATTAGAAGGGAGATGTTTGTGGGTCTAGATGTCGCAGGTCAAAGTTTAGGTCCAAGAAGGATAAATCCTATCATTACTAGATCGTGGATTACTTCAAACATGATTTGTAGTAAATTGAAGCACAACTCCTCTCTTCTCTAGAATCCATACACCCCTTATCATTTTATGAACAACTATCTCTCAAGCACAAATTGAAGTTTGGCCTAATATGAAAATGAAGCACTTAAAATGTATCAACGTGCGCTTTCATTGGGCACATATGGTAGGAGTGTGTGTGTTAGGAAGCTACTAGAGATGGAGAAGAAACTAGAGAAGAAGGAGGCTAGGGTTTAGAAGAAGGAGAATACCTTGAGATTATCATGCATGCCAACAAAAGAGGGGGTCCAGGTATATTTATACCCGGGCCCAGGGCCAGCCAACCAAAGGGCCGGCCGGCCCCAATGGGGGCTGAACCGGGTGGGTTCAGCCCCCCCCCCCCCCCCCCCCCCCCCCCCCCACCCCCACCCCCCTTGGGCCGATTCTATAAAGAGGGGGCTGAACCAATTGGTTCAGCCCCGTTGCCGCCTCCGTCTTGCCTCTGCCGCCGCTTGTATTGCCGGCCAAATAACCTGGCCTCGTCCGGGGGCGTAACATTCTCTTCCCCATCAAAAACCAGCTTGTCCCCAAGGTGGTAATCGGGGTAAAGCTCCCGGAATTCCAGCAAATCCACCCATGTGTTGTGTTCAACGGCCAAGTCCTTCCACTTGACCAGCAGCTCAGGACAGTACGACGTGCCTCGCCGTTTCCACTTGATCAACAGTACATCCTCAGGAATCGGGCGCAGCTCGCCCCCACTAGTGGCCTCGGGAAGACGGGGGTTGACATGGAGAGTATCACCGATCTTCCGCTTCAACAAGGAGACGTGGAAGGTTGGATGTATCCGACTCCCTTCGGGAAACGCCAACGTATAAGCAACTGGGCCAACCCGTCGGGTGATCCAAAATGGACCATAATAACGGGGTGCCAGCTTCTGATTCGACCGCTGTGCGACGGACAACTGCCGATAGGGGCGGAGCTTGAGAAACACATCGTCCCCCACCTGAAATTCGCGCTCTGTTCGATGCCTGTCAGCCTGGGCCTTCATACGATCCTGTGCTGTCCGGAGATTCTCGCGCAAGGTAGCAAGTGTGCGGTCACGATCACGAAGTGCACGGTCAACTGCTGCCACTGCCGTACTACCCGGCTCATAACTGCTCAGAGAAGGGGGTGGTCGCCCGTATACTACCTCAAAGGGAGTGAGCTTGCTGGCTGAATGATAGGAAGTGTTGAAGCAGTACTCAGCCCAATGCAACCAACTCATCCAAGTTCGCGGCTCATCCATAACAAAGCATCGGAGGTATGTCTCGACGCCCCGATTCAACACCTCAGTTTGACCATCTGTTTGCGGATGGTGAGCCGTGCTGAAACGCAAGGAGCTCCCCTGTAGACGAAAGAGCTCCTTCCAAAAGTGGCCAACAAAGGTCGGATCGCGATCCGAGATGATCGCCCGAGGGATGCCATGAAGCCGAACAATCTCTCGAGCAAAAAGAGCAGCAACAGATTCACCCGTGTAAGGGTGGCTCAGTGCGATGAAATGTGCGTACTTGGACAATTTATCAACCACCACCATGATGACCATCTTACCCTTAGACCGCGGCAAGTCATCAATGAAATCCATGGATACTATATCCCAAATCTGGTGCGGAATCTCCAAGGGTGTAAGTAACCCGGCCGGGGAAGTGGTCTCGTACTTCTGCCGCTGGCAAACATCACACTGCTGAACAAATAACTGGATATCCCGTCGCATCCCTTTCCAAAACACATTTGCCCGTGCCCGCTGAAGAGTACGGAGAACACCGGCGTGACCGCCCGTCGGGGACGAATGGAACTCATGCATCATGACCGTCCTCCAAGCTGACTGAGAGGGTAGGACTACCCGTCCCTGATAGTATAGCCGGTCATTCTGCAGATGATAACCGGGGGCTATCTCTCGTGCCTGCCGCAGATCCTCCACAATGCCCCGCAACTCGGGGTCTCGCTGTACCTCCTCCTGAATCTCGTCAATAGAGTCCAACTGAGGTGTAGAAAGTTGGGCTAGAGCGCCCTCAGGCAAACGGGATAGTGCATCAGCAACCCGATTGTCCTTCCCTTGCCGATAAACAATCTCGTAGTCGTACCCCAAAAGCTTGGTGACCCATTTCTGTTGGAGAGGGGAAGAGACCCGCTGTTCCAAAAAATGCTTCAAACTCTGATGATCAGTCCGTATTTTGAAATGACGTCCCAGCAGGTATGGTCGCCACAATGCCACCGCGTGAATAACCGCCAACATCTCCTTTTCGTAGTCGGATAAGCCTAATGTCCGCGGAGCCAAAGCCTTGTCGTAGAAAGCTAACGGCCGTCCCTCCTGCATTAGCACGACACCTAGTCCCACTCCCGACGCGTCCGTCTCCACGACGAACTCCTTGGAGAAGTCCGGGAGTGCCAAAACTGGAGTCGTCGTCATAGCCCGTTTGAGTGCCTGAAAAGCTGACTCAGCCTCATCCTGCCAAGAAAAGGCGTCCCTCTGTAACAACTGTGTTAACGGCCGGACAATCTTACCATAGTCCCGCACGAAACGCCTGTAGTAGCCCGTGAGCCCCAAGAAGCCTCGCAAAGCCCGAATAGTCTGAGGCCGTGGCCACAACACCATGCTCTCGATCTTCCGAGGATCGTCCTTTACCCCTTCAGCCGAAACCAGATGCCCCAAATATTCCACCTCCTTCTGTCCAAAAGAACACTTCGACCGCTTCGCAAAGAGCTGATGCTGGCGCAAAATGGAGAATACCTGTGCAACGTGGCTCAAGTGGTCATCCCAGGTAGCGCTGTATATGAGTATGTCATCAAAAAATATTAGCACAAAGAGACGAAGCAACGGACGGAAGATCTCATTCATATTAGCCTGGAAGGTGGACGGTCCTCCCGTCAACCCATTGGCCATCACCAAGAACTCATAGTGGCCGTCATGAGTGCGGAATGCTGTCTTGTGGACATCTTCCTCTCGCATGCGAATCTGGTAGTAGCCTGATCGTAAATCAAGCTTGGTGAACACAGTCGCCCCATGTAGCTCGTCTAGCAGCTCTTCAATCAAAGGAATCGGAAACATATCCTTCACAGTGATGCTATTTAAGGCCCGATAGTCCACACAAAATCGCCAGGACCCGTCCTTCTTAACGAGAATGATCGGAGCCGAGAAGGAACTAGTGCTAGGTCGTATGATGCCGGCATCGAGCATCTCCCGTACGCTGAGTTCAATCTCGGCTTTCTGCATGTGCGGGTACCGATATGGTCTGATGTTGGTAGGCTCCATCCCTGCCTTGAGGATAATCTGATGATCCCGAAACCGTGAAGGTGGGAGTGTACGTGGCTTCTGAAACACATCAGCATACTGCTCCACCAATGCCCGCATCGGTAGAGGTACCTCAACTGATCCCGCCGCATCCGTCCGTACCCCCAACAATACCGCCATCAAACTCCCGGTCCCTTCAAGCTGTTGTAGACTGCGAAGAGAAATCTCCTTAACTGGTGAGGACGTGAGGCCCTTCAAACAAAACTGTTTCCCGCTCTGTAAGAACTCCATTGTCATCTGATCCCAATCAAACGTAACCCTCCTCAACTGCTGTAGCCACTGAACTCTCAGCACCATGTCCGAACCCCGAATGGGTAGAAGATAGACATCTGTGCGACCAACGTACCCCTGCATCCGAAGCTCTACTCCCTTGAGCACACCCTGACACTGTAATTTACTGCCATCCGCCACCATGACCTGGAAGGCCGCTCCAGTATCAATCAGATGCCCCACCTTCTGTGCCACATCCGGGTGGATGAAGTTGTGCTTGTGCATACTTCCGCTGTCCACCAGAATAGTCACCTTCTCTTGTCGGACCCTCCCCGCGAGCCGCATAGTGAGCGGAGGGGGATGACACCCTTCCATAGCATGTATAGAGACCCCGAGCTCGGTCAGGTCCCAATCTCCTTCAGAATCCAGCTCCTCTGGCGCCAACTTGTCATCCGCGTCCTGATGTAACATGAAGACTTGGACCTTCTGATGCTTGTGACCTGGAACAAACTTCTCGTCACAATTAAAACATAATCCCTTCTCCTTTCGGGCCTGAAGCTCGCCCCACGACAAACGAGTCACAGTAGGCCTCACAACCTCCTGCGGGTCTCTCCTGGCCACGGCCAGGGTGGCAGCAGGTCTCCCCGTCGCCCGCAACCGCTGCCGGTTGAAGCGCTCTTCCTGAATGCGGGCTAAGCTGATGGCGTGGTTCAAACTCCGCGGCATATATGCGTGAACCTCATCCCGCAGCTGCTCCTTCAGACCTGACACAAAACAACTTAGCAATGTCTTCTCCTCCGAGTGTACTCGGTTTGCCAGCTTCTCGAACTCTGTCCGGTACTCCATCACCGTACCCTTCTGTCGTAACTTCTGCAGTAGCGCCTCAAAGTCCTCGTACTCTAGAGGTCCAAATCGGGCGGTGAACCCTTCCACAAAATCAGTCCAGGGCACATAATCTCGATCTCTCATGAACCACTGAGTCCACTGGAACGCGTCGTCTTCCAGATGAAACGATGCTAGTTGCACCCACTGCCCTTCTGGGACCTCCTGGTAGCTGAAGAACAACTCCGCTTTCTGAACCCACTCCAGTGCACCCCCCCCTTTGAACTTGGGGAAATTCATACGTGTCAACTTCGGTGGCATGTGCGCTCGGGGCCCTGCCTGCCCTTGCCAGCCCTGTCCATGCCCATTTTGCCCCAGTCCGTTCCACGCCTGCCGTCCTGGGCCCACATGACCTTCCTGTGCCCCCGGGTAGCCCGGAGGTGGCTGTCCCGGATGAGGAAAATGCTGTCCGGCCCACGGAGCCCCTCCTCCATAGGCGCCGGGAGGAATGCCGCCCCGCGGAAGAGGAAGAATGCCCGCCGTACCTCCTGGAGCCCGCACAGTCGTCCCCTGCCCTCCATCCATCTGCTGCCATGGCTGCCGGCCACAATCGACTCCCCCAGCAAAAGCCAGAACGACGCCTGGGAGTCTGGATGGCACGCAGTCGATCGGTCCCGTGTAGCTGGGGCCGACACCTCCAGCGCCTCCAGCTGCGGCTGCCGACCACGCCGCCCCTCCTGGTGCCTCGCCGGTGGTCCCCCAAGGTCGGGGCAAGCCGCCTGCAGCGTATCCCCCCATTCCCGACGCTCCCAAGCCGACGCGCGCCGGATCGGGCGTTCCCGATGCTTCCGCCGACCGATCGGGCCTTCCGCCGATCGGATCTTCCTCGCTCACGGCCTTCCCTCTCAACATCGCCTTGAGCTCATCCATTCGTGCCTCTATACGATCCTCTAAGCGCCGCGTAGACGTCCGCATCTCCTGCTCGATGGTTGTTACCGAATCAGCCAGTCCGCCATAGTTTTCCTCCAAGGTTTCCAAGCGGGTGATCTTCTCTTGCGTGCGAGTGGTGACCATCGTCGGAGGATGAAGGCTTTGATACCAATTGTTAGGAAGCTACTAGAGAGGGGGAAGAAACTAGAGAAGAAGGAGGCTAGGGTTTAGAAGAAGGAGAATACCTTGAGATTATCATGCATGCCAACAAAAGAGGGGGTCCAGGTATATTTATACCTGGGCCCAGGGCCAGCCAACCAAAGGGCCGGCTGGCCCCAATGGGGGCTGAACCGGGTGGGTTCAGCCCCCCTTGGGCCGATTCTATAAAGAGGGGGCTGAACCAATTGGTTCAGCCCCGTTGCCGCCTCCGTCCTGCCTCTGCCGCCGCTTGTATTGCCGGCCAAATAACCTGGCCTCGTCCGGGGGCGTAACAGTGTGAAAGGAAGGGGCGCGATGAACTGAGATTTTATAATTAATGCATTCTATTTATGTTTTCGCATTTTTGTTAACATTATTATTTCCGCATTTTTGGTAGTTACTATTACCACATTTATTTCCACACTTTATTTATGTTTGGACTCCTATTTAAGCCCATGTTCACGTTGGAATCAGACATGCTTACTAAAATTCAGTTTTTCTTGGGCATCTTGAGGTCTTTGGGCTCTTTCCTCTCTCTCACGCGTGCCTGCACAACCGCCGTTGGCCATCCCGGTACCTGCCAACACATCCTCTTGAAGGCTGCCGAACTGCCAAGAGCTACTCCATAGCCCCCACATGCCCAACACTTTGCGTCTGGGCAACGGTAGGGCTGCTATGCATTCACCACGCCAACACGCATCCATACAGCGCCTGTTGCGCGCAGGGACCAGTTGCATGACTGTCGTTTCCTGCAAGCGCTGAAACTCATCTTGCCTTGCAACATCCCTTCATGTAGTACCTCCCACAAGTGCCCCTGCTTTGGCAGCAACAACAAGGCTCCACCCACGCGCCCAACATAGGTCATCATCAAGGATCTTCGGGAAAACGACTTGCTCTCTCCTCTTGGTCTCCTTCATCAGTCGCATCCCGTCTGGTGACTTGATTCTTTGCACAGGCCTGTGACAACTTGGTTTCAGATCCAACCATGATGAGATCCAACAGCCTAATGGATGCAATATTCGATAGGATGCACAAAATGATGATGGACCAACTCGCCACTTCTGAGGATCGACAACAAGCATCTTTGACTAAACTTTTGGCCCACATGGAGAGCCTTATTCTCCCGCAGTGTGGATGCAGTGGTGTCCGCTATGATGGAATGGAGTCCACCATAAGGAGCGTCCTACTTATGATGGCAAAAGCGATCCACTAGGTTGGCTGCCCCGGTGCGAGCAGTTCTTTGCCAATCAAAGGACGCCAGCCATGGTGTGGATTTTGCTCGTTGCGTATCACTTGATCGGTGCGGCCCAGATGTGGTTCTTGCGCTTAAATATGGAGAAGCCCTACATGACCTCGGAAAATTTCAATCAGTTCTGCCACCTTGGCTTTGAGCCTCCAATGCGTGACAATCCCTTGGGCAATTTGATATCTCTGAAACATTTTGGGGCGATCTACGATTATCTGGAGAAATTTCAGACTCTCCTTTCACACGTGCCTGATATTTGACCAGGGCAGCATGTCTCCATCTTCACAACGGGTCTCCAAGAGTGCCTTCACTTGGACGTCGAGTTTGAGGGTCCTCCTGACCTAACCACGACAATGAGACTTGGCATGGATTTGTGATCGTAGTCTTTATTCCTCCTTGGAACCAACCCCTCGACCGACAGTGCCCCAACCTTGGGGGAGGGGACTGGGGGCTAATGATATGGACACTTTCATTCATCCACAAACTTTTTCATATAGAGATGATAGAGCAACGAGCCTAAGGGTCCTGTTTAATTGCGATGAGCCTTATGAGCTAGACATCGGTGTAAAAAGGCTCTTCTGGCTGATGGTGGAAGACGACAGGGACATTGTTTCCATGGACAAGGACGATCCAGAGATTTCTCTTCATGCCATGACGGGCTCCAAGAGTTTACAAATGATATAGATGCAGGACTAAGTGGCCATCCCCCTTTGAGTCCTGATTGTTTCACTGATTGCTGCAGACTACGGCCTTCGAGTGGTTTATGGCCGTGACCTACTGACCATTATTATGTAGACACCGATAGAGGCAAAGATGGAAGGGGAGGACCAGTTACTCCATAGCAAAGAGTAGATCATAGCTTCTGCCCAGGAGCATCTCTTACAAACCCAAGAGCCAGCAAAGAGGTACTATGATGACATACACACACCCATGGAATTCTAGGTGCACGATTGGGGTATGGCTGAAGCTTCAGCCTCATCAACAATTGAAGATTGCCCGACCACTATGCAATAAACTCTCACCTCGCTGCTATGGGCCTTTCCAAGTGCTAGAGCGGATTGGGACGGTCTACCGACCGGGTCGAAGATACACAATGTCTTCCACGTCTTACAACTGAAGGCATTTCACGTAGCAGCTTTGAGGATCATTTCTGAACTTTAACTAGTGTTCGAGAGGAGACAAGTGTCGAGGGACCCTCAAGACCATTCGGTCCTGCCTCAATTGAGGAACTTGTGAGGTTCTGATCCGCTGGGACGAGTCACTGCAGGAGGAGAGCTGGGAGATGCTGGAGTATTTCCGGAAGGCATACCCCGAACTCAAGCTTGAGGGCAAGCTCGACTTGAAGGAGCAGAGTGATGTCACAGATGCTTTCATTAGGCTCAATTATGGTAGGAGGGTGCAAAAGGAAGGGGTGTACGACCATGATTTTATAATTATTGCATTCTATTTATGTTTTCGCAATTTTGTGAAAATTACTATTTTCACACTTTTGGTAATGTTACTATTTTTAGATTTATTTTCGCACTGAAATTATGTTTGGACTCCTATTTAATCCCAAGTTCACGTTGGAACTAGGAATGCTCAATAAAATTCAATTTTTCTTGTGCATCTTGAGGTTTTAGGGCTCCCTCATCCCTCTCACGCATGCCTCCACAACTGCCTTAGGGCCGCCACTGTCCATCCCTTCACCCGCCGACATTCCCCTTGTAGGCCGCCAGGTTGTCGCGCAGCTCCCACACCCAGCACCCAGCAACTGGATAGTGCTAGGGTTACTGTGCTGTCACCGCGCCATCATCCAGCTGCACATCGTCTACTGTGCATTGGAACCAAACAGACGACTCCCCTTCTCTGTAAGCGCCATGACTCGTCTCTCCTTGCAACATCCCTCCTTCCACCACCTCCTATGGACGCCTCCGCTTTTACAGCCGCAGGAAGACTCCACCCACCTCCACCCACCTCCACCCACGACCCCATCATAGGTCGACATCAAGGATTTCGGGGAAAACAACTTGCGCTCTCCTCCTCATCTCTTTCATCCGTCGCATCCCATTCAGTGATTCGATCCTTTGCGCGGGCATGTAACAAAACGTATCTTCACAGACCAAGAATTGCGAGGTCTCCCCTTCAGTTTTAGGGTGATGAAGGGATCATAGTATTCGATTAGTAGATGCAATTTTCAGTGATAAGGGGAGAAACCTACATAGAAGATACCATAAACATTTCAACCGCAGCTATCTATCAGGGGTTGAATTCCCCCCAAAAGTTATCTGCTGAGGAGTACAATCACAAGTATGATGGCATGACTACAGAAAGTGTTTAGGAGGCACTAAAGGATAAACATCAAAGTGAGTGGATTTAAGCCACGAAGCATACACCGCTTTTTCCTTCAATGAATCATATTTATGATCTCGTGCTACCCAAAGGTAAGAAATTTCTGATAAACAAATAGGTTTTCAAGTTGAAGTTCGAAGACCAGGATTCACAACCAAAGTATAAGACAAGGTTGATCGTGATGTGTTATACTTGAGGAAAGACATCAACTTTAATGAGAAATTTTTACCCATTGTGAAATTGTCTTTGTGCTCACATTAGCTGAACGTATGGATGTGGGGAGATGTGAATACAACATTGTTGCATGGTGACCTGCAAGAGCAGAGCTACATGGAGCACCCAGAAGGATTGAAAGTTTGCGGAAGAGAATATATAATTTGTCAATTAAGAAAGTCTGCTGTTAAAACAAACAACTCGCCATTGTTACAAAAAGTTCAATTCATTTATGGATGACCATTACTATAAAAGTGCACCCACAAATCACTTTGTAATATAAAGAGATACGTTGACACTTTTCTTTTTTATCTTGCTCTGAGTTTCCTACATGTTTATGGTGTGGAAGGGCAAAGGAAAGATTCAGAAAATGAACATGGGGTTAAACAAGGTTTTCTATATGAATGACTTAGGGTCAACAAAGAATATTCTAGGCATGCAAATAGCTCGTGATAGGAAAGCAATCGTGCTTTGGCTATCTCTGTATGTCTGCATGGTGTTGGATGGGTTCAACATGATCAAGGAGAATTTGTTCGGCAGTCCACTTGCAGGTCGCTTCAAGCTCACGTCGTAGTATTGTCCTCCTAGTTAAGTGAGAAAGGCAGAGATACAGAAGATCCCCTAAATCCTAATCTGCAGAGTTAGTTGACTCCTATATACCCTCGTATGCACAAGATTTGATATTGCACATGTGGTTGTGGTGGTCAATGGGTTTCTCTAAACATAGGAAACGAGCATTAGACAATGATGAAGTTAGCTTTGCTTGTGGCTGAGCCAATCTTGGAAGGCTATTTTAATCCTGACATGGTAGGAGATGAGGACACCCGGGGTATTTGTGTCAGTGCATTACTAACTAGAAAGGTGTCGTATTTTTATTAATGGAAGCAAATTTCATTGCTCTATTGAGATTGTACGAAGGTTATGTTATGGGCTTGGGCTTGGTTATGTTACACGGGCAATCCCTAGAAATGGTGGAGGAGAAGATGAAAACCCTAGAGGGTGGAGGAAGGAGAGAAGAGCTTAGAGAGAGAGAGAGAGAGAGAGAGAGAGAGAGAGAGAGAGAGAGGAATTAGATAGAGAAAAAGGAAATTTCATAATTCATTGCTTAAAAACCAACTACATGAGAAGGGTCTATTTATAGGACCCCGGGTGGCATACCCGTAATTACATAAGATGCATAAAATATTAAAACGCTAAAACATTACGAGTCTAATAACGATGAATCAATATACACGGCGAGATAATAAGATAACTGACGGAGGACCATAACACAACACTCCACCCGTCCTTCATTTTGAGCTTGTCCTCAAGCTCAAACTCCAGTAGGATGGTCGGCTTCTCCGACTCCTTGATCTTGCGCGAAAATAGCGCCTGGTAGTCCGTCGCGGTGGTAGTGGCGGCGAGGAGTAGCGGCGACGCCTTTGGGAAGACGAGTGGCGGAAGGAATGGGGCCGGTTGGTCTGGCGGAGCGGCGGGAAGTCGGAGTAGCAGGGCAACCGAAGGAACAATCGGCAAAATGAAGGGGTCCGGCGGGAACGACGGTGTGGTGCGAGGCAGCAACGGCCATGCGGCCGAAAGGGCCGACAGAGTAGTGGCCGACAACAGTGGCAGCGGCGTGGTTGGAGGCGGCAGAGCGGAAACCAGCGGTGGTCGGAGGCTGGAGGGACCGTCAAGACAGGGTCCGATAGAGCAAGAGCAGACGGCGGCGGCGGCGGCGACGACGGCGGCGGCGACGACGGCGGCGGCGACGACGGCGGAGGCAACACAAGCTGTGCGGGATTGGAGAGTGGGACCGACAAGGCAGGGGCCGGTGGCGGAGGAGGCGGAACAGCCGGTGGCGGAACGTCAAAGTATCCTGAGTGCTCCAATTGATCAAGCTTGGCCTCGAAGCGAGACATGGAGGCTTGAAATGTCGTCGACCACTTCAGCAGCATCGAGTGGAGGACGCCCGCATCCGTGGCACTAAGATGAATGTTCATCAAATTTTTTGGAGATTGGAGAAGTGGGAGTAGGAGTAATTAAAAATAGTATGACGTGGAGGAAAGAAGAAATTTAAAACAAAAAGAAAGGGGTGCGGTTAGGAAGAGACAAGGAAATGAAATGAAATAAAATAAAAGGAGGGTTGGGGGATTTGATGATAAGAAAAATTTAATAAGAAAAGATAGGGGCACACGTGACTGGGACGCGAAATGAAGACAGGGCGCAGGCGGAACAGGCGATAAGCGCAGGGGGCAGCAGAGGGCGTGGCTTGAGGGGTTGCAGCGGCGAGTGGAAGAGGCGGCTGGAGATGCGCAAGAAGAGAAAGGGCGCGCTGGGTCGGCTCTGAAGCTGAGAGCTGGGGTTCGGCGCTGCGGTTAGTAGATCACTGGAGATGCTGGGGATCGATGAAAGAGGCGCAGTGTATGAGTGCGTGCTGGGAGACGAGCGGAGGATGTTGAGTCGACGAGGATGTACAGTTGGCTTGCTGATGTTGTATGATCTGGTGGACGATGCAGTGGGCTGGAATGGGCTGTCTTCGGTGAATGGGACGCAACGGCAGCGGCGAGGTGTTGGCTTGCGGGAGCAGTTGAAGCGGCGGAAGACGGCGGAAGGAGTGTCGGGAATGGAGTCGCCGACGTTTAGCTCTGATACCAAGATGTTATGGGCTTGGGTTGTTGCGCTCGTTGGAGGCGGGAATACATGGGCAAGCCCTAGAAATGGTGGAGGAGATGAGAGAAGATGAAAACCCTAGAGGGTGGAGGAAGGAGAGAAGAGCTTAGAGATAGAGAGGAATTAGATAGAGAGAAAAGAAATTTCATAATTCATTGCTTAAAAACCAACTACATGAGAAGGGTCTATTTATAGGACCTCGGGTGGCATACCCGTAATTACATAAGATGCATAAAATATTAAAACGCTAAAACATTACGATTCTAATAACGATGACTCAATACACACGACGAGATAATAAGATAACTGACGGAGGACCATAACACATAACAAGTGCTTTGGATGGGGCGATTCTTTAAGGAGCTGGGTCAACTGCTGGGGAGATACATTGTGTATTTTGATAATTAAAGTATTCTTCTTCTTAGCTAGAATCCCAACTTTAATTCAAAGTCAAAGAATATTGAGACGCTCTTGGTAGGATGCCATTATTGTTGGAAAAAATCCATACTAATAAAAATGGTGCAGATATGTTCACAAAGTATATACCATAAGAGAAGCACAAGTTTTGTCAGTATGCCTCCAACATGATTACCATGTAGGTGGACATGAAGCCACCCCTTTATGTTTTTGGGTTGGAGGGGGAGCTTGTTAGCGTTTAATCTGTGTGAACCCAAGATAAATTGGATCGAGTTTATTCTTTGGATATAAGTCGTTGATTTAACTCTTGATCGCGTCGGAGAGAAGTTTATTACTTTTGTTAAAGCCCTATGTCTCCATTTTTTCTTTCCCACGACTACTTTTCCCGTGCAGTGAAGAAGACTGTTACGGACCCACGATGGGGGATCACGTACAAGCAAGTAAACTAACTCATAGTCATGCTATCTTTTATTTTATGTACCCGGACTTTAATTTGTATTTAGAACTCTTGGATTTGGTTTAGCCCCAACCGGTTATAGGGTGGGGGTGGGTTTGATTTGATGGTACGGAAAGTATTAATCTAAATCTCTCTCTCTCTTTAATTCTCTCTATCTCCTTCTCTCGTTCCTTTCTGTCCGAGCGCCCTAACCGACACGCCAAGACCGCCGCACCCATCGCTAGCTCCCATCGGTTCCTCCCCTCTCCGGCGAGATAGGTTCATGAGGGTCCAAGTAGGGTCACGCCAAACTCCTACGCGTCTTCTCCTTCGATCGTCCTCGTACCCGATCACAAACTATGGCCCTTACCAACTTGGTATACTCTTCTCGCAGACAGAACGTGCCTCTTGCCCACTCCCCCTCGCGATTTTCCGTCCTCTCCGGCGGTACCTATGGATGACGGCAACCTCAGCGGCCTCACCTTAGCTCTGATCTTGGAGTCATTTCAAAATATGATGGTAGCCAACAATAGGGCTCACATCGAGGCCCTTCGGCCGGACGGCCCCCTCCTCCCCCGTGCATCGCTTCGGGCTCGTCCCAGGCAGGACATGATTTCCCTACCCCTCGTTCTGAGGGGCGCCGACATCCCTCGTTTTGTGAAGATGGATTTCCCGATTTTTGACGGTCAAGAGGACCCCTTGACATGGCTCACACACTGCGAGCAGTTCTTTGCCAACTAACGTACACCGTGGGAGGATTGGATTGGTGTCTCTTCTTTCCATCTCATGGGCTCAGCAGAATTATGGTTCTCCCAGTTATAGTGGGAGAAACCAGACCGTGTCGATCAATGACTATCTCGAGCAGTTCCAAGTGCTCCTTGCCCGTGCCCCTCCGTTTCGGCGGCACATCAGGTGCCCTTCTTTACCGCGGGTCTCCACAAGAGACTATGTTTGGATGTCGAGTTCCAGTCTCCTCCAGACCTCACAACGGCCATGAGTTTAGCACACGTTTGTGAGAAACGCATTTTGATGGACCGCCCGTACTTGGGGCGTCGCTCTGGTGATGGACCACCCAAGGGTTTTGACCCTTCCCATCCTCCATCTAGCAGTGGAGCCGGCAAGGGCAAGGAGGGGGACCGCCCTTCCACTATTTGTCGACTGTCAACTCAGGAGATGGCCGACCGCAGGGTCAAGGGTCTCTGTTTCAACTATGATGAAGCCTTCTGTTGCAAACATCGGTGCAAGTGCCTCTTTTGGCATGAGTTGGAGGACCCCTTCGATGAGGACGTGGAGGAAGAGAATCACGGGGACCCCAAGATCTCTATCCATGCTATAACGGGCCCCCAGTACGGGGATACGATACAAATACCGATCTCTCCATGGTGGGTCATTAGTTGGTCGCTCTCATGGACTCTGGCAGTACGTACAACTTCCTTAGCGACCTCACCAAACAACATCTTTGCCTCGCAGTGACACCCCGTCAGAGCCTTTGCCTGTCCGTGTCCAATGACATGGCAATGGCTTGCACCGGGGTTTGTCGCGCTGTGCATATCATGGTGGAGGGCTACCATACCCACGTGGATTTATTTGTGATCGCTCTCCGGGGCTTTGAGGATGTGTTAGGGGTTTGGTGGCGCGCACTACTGTGGGACTTTGACACGCTTACGATGACATACGGTTGTTGACCACGACAGACCGTGTGGCAGGGGCGCTCACTGACCGTCAGGTTTTCCTTACTCGGACCTACCCGCCATAGCCCTCCGATCTTGATGCTCTTCTTCGGGAGTATAGTGACACTACGACTGCCCCGATGAGACTTCCTCCTTTGCGGCGCCAGGACCACCGTATCTGCCTCTTGCCAAATACAGCTCCCGTGGTTGTCCGTCCCCACCGCTATCCTTTTTTGCAAAAGGATGAAATTTAACGGAAGTGCTCCGCCATGCTGCGACAGGGTATCATCTGCCACAACGTCTCCCCTTTCTTTTCTTCTGTCTTGTTGGTCCACAAAAAGGATAGCACGTGGAGATTCTGTGTGGATTACTGCGAGCTAAACGCACAGGCAATGAAGGACAAGTTTCCCATTCCTATAGTTGAAGAGTTGCTTGACGAGTTACACGACGCCAGATACTTCTCCAAATTGGACCTTTGCTCGGGGTACCATCAGGTGCGCATGACCCCATCAGATGTAGAGAAGACCACTTTCCGCACCCATTATGGACAATTAGAGTTTCTCGTGATGCCCTTCTGTCTCACAAACGCATCGTCCATCTTCTAGGCTCTCATGAATGAGGTATTTCACGTCTTACTGCGTCGTCGTGTGCCTATTTTTTTTGACGATATCCTAGTATACAACCCTACTTGGGAGGACCACCTAGTCCATCTCTGCATAATATTTCAGTTGGTTCGCGCCCACCGCCTTTTCTTGAAGGAGGACAAATGTTCTTTTGGGACGGACCAGGTCGCATACTTGGGCCACATCGTCGACAGTACGGGTGTCTCCGCCGATCCCCTTAAGATTCAAGGGGCGACCGATTGGCCGCTTTCTCAGTCCCAGCGTGAGTTCCGCGGCTTTCTTGGCCTCGCAGACTACTATAAGTGTTTCATCCAAGGGTACAACGTGACTGCAACACCGTTGTTTGCCCTATTGAGGAGGCAATCCTTCGCATGGGGGGTCGCCGCGACGACTGCCTTTCGAGCTCTACAGCAGGCCTTAGTGTCGGCACCCGTACTTCGCCTACCAGACTTTGGCCAGGAGTTCCAGGTCGAGTGCAATGCATCGAGGCAAGGTTGTGCTACTGTGCTTTAACAGGGGGCCATCTAACTGCATATTTCAGCCGTCGGACGACACTTCATCACCAAAAACTCCAGGCTTACGAACATGAGTTGATTGGGCTAGTCAAGGCCGTCCAGCATTAGCGGCCGTATTTGTGGGGACGTTCCTTCCTGATTCGCACCGGCCACTTCAACCTCAAATATCTCTTTGAACATCACCTCACCACGACCCCTCAACATCGTTGGATCATCAAACTCATGGGCTTTGATTTTCAGGTGGAATACAAGGCGGGTGTCTTGAATCGGGCAGCTGATGCCCTCTCACGCTGCGACCACGAGGAGGCACTTGTATTGGCCATTTCCCAGACGACATCTCCCGTTCTCCACCGCCTTCGGCAGGAGATTCAGGACACCCCGGTCCTCCTAGAGATTCTCCACCACATTAAAGAGGGGGCCGCCTTTGACAGGAGATTCAGGACACCCCAGTCCTCCTAGAGCTTCTCCACTGCATTGAAGAGGGGGCTATTACCATTGTATTGGGCCGCACGGGACAGACTTATCTTCTACAAGGATTGGCTCTACCTATCGGATACCTCTCCATTGGTTTCAGATATTCTGGCGGGCACTCACGGTGCCACTCATGAAGGGGTTCACAAGACTCTTCAACGAATTCAGGCAGAGTTCTTTTGGAGGGGACTCAAACGCGGCATCCAGGACTTCATCGCCCTTTGCCCCGCCTGTCAGCGCTGCAAGGCCGACCACCTACTACCTGCCGGGCTCTATGGACTTCATCGAGGGATTCCACATCGAGGGGTCGGTCAATCATCTTCATGGTGGTGGATAGATTTTCTAAGGGCACACATTTCATCGCCATGAGCTGCCCTATTACGGGGGATGGGGTAGCACGCACCTTCTGTTGGGTTTTTCTAGAACCATACATCAGATGTAGGCGCAGCGGAAATAAACAGAAACAACCCAAAAATGCTTGGATCGGCCATGAATGTTGAATCAAGAAGTTAATAAAATACTAGGTAAAAATTACCTCAATGGGGTTGGATCAAATCCAACCAAGATGCTCCAAGAGTTGATCCCTGTCGGTGGCAAGAAGAGTTCTCACGTAGAATTATGTCTACGTCTCTACAGAAGTCCACACGAGCCGTGAGAACGCCAAGTCACGTCGCACGCAACTCGGAAGGAAGAAAGGCTGCACCTTGCACTTCCACGAATTGCTAGATCCGCTTCAGGAAGAACAATGCCGGCGACAATCGACGGAGAGGAGGTCAGCGGAGGCGAACGAGCGACGGAACTCCTTCCGTCTAGGGTTCGGGCGAGAGCGGAACACTTCCGTCGGCCTTTCTCTTTTTGAGTTCTATTGAACCCTAAAACGAAGTCCTATTTATACCCAAAGGATAAACAGCTTCTAGAAGAATCGCTATCCGCAGACCACACATCAGAATAAGGGCTTCTGTTACAATTCGTCGGAATTTCACGGAAGATCATTCGTCGAGATTTCACGGGATAACCCGACGAAATCCGACGAATCCAACCAGACGGCAACAATTGCCTAGTCAAGGCTCTCTGTGATAATTCGTCGAGATTCCACGGAATGACCCGACGAATCCCGACGAATTCCGACGAATCCAGACAGACGACAACACTTTGTCGAGTGAAGGATCTCTGTCACAGTTCGTCGAGTTTCCACGGAATGACCCGACGAATCCCGACGAATCCGACGAATCCAATCCGTGTAAACCCGACGAATCCGACGAATCATATCCGACGAATCCAATCCGTGTAAACCCGACGAATCCGACGAATCATATCCGACGAATTCAGACAGCAACATTTGCTGGACTTCCCCATTCTATATATATGGTGATTGGTAACCTTTACCAACACAGTCAATCTTCCATCTTCTCCACATGCTCTTATGTGCGACCCTGCAGGCTCATATCGCGTTGGCAGTGAGATTACATATTTGACCACTTCTAGATCACAATGGCAACTCCAACAGTCTCCCACTTGATCTTGAAAGTATCAAACCAAAAACCTCACAAACAATGAGCGGCATCTAGCAATGCATCATTGCTCCCCAAGCAATACGAGTTCATAACTCATAAGCCTTTATGACCAATGTTCCAGCGTTGTCTTTGTCCCTTTGTCCCTTACATCCGGAAAGAACTAGAGGTATGGACCGTGTCACCCTCTTAATAGCTCAATCCAAGTTTCTTGATCTAGAACGGACTTCCAGAGAATGGTGAGCTCAATATCACATATTGACTCAACCAAGCATGGCCATGCATTTCCCAGTCCAATTCCATCAAGGGGCCCATGGATGCAACTCCTGTTATATAGGAGGACAAATCCCATATCTGCTCACACCCAAACACCCAAATGATTCGTAACGTACCCAACGACCACCCTTATCATCAACCTTCTTCAAGGAAGACTTTAGATGACATCAAAGCACACTCTTCCTCACTCGGTGAATGCTGTGACTTCAGGTCAAAGGACCACAACACCATTGTCAAATGAGACCTACTTGTGACACTTTTAAGTAACAATCCACAAAGTAGTCTCAGGTTGGGTCTGTCCAGTACAACTTGTTCACTAACAAGTACCCATGTGATGACTTGATATCACAATATCATGACCTGTGAGAACCGGTCATCAGTCAACACACATGCTAGTCTTAATGTATCATCATCACCCTTAGCTTCTACGATGATACCTCGACCAGGGACCTTTTAAGAATGAAGCTTCAAAATCATAGGCTCTCACATTCAAGTCACGTACTTGATGTCCTATGGAAGCGAACATTCTAAGGGTATTTATCACGAATTTTATTCTATCATATAGAAACAGTATATCGTAATAAAAGAACTTGCCATTAATCGTAAAAAGAAATAATTGGTACACAATTCATCATATGAATAAATTTTAAACAGCCAACAGAATATTTATTTTACATGCAACCCACAAGACTCCCACTAGAGTTGATCATTCAGGTATCGTATACCCATTGATCTAGTATGACCATCATGCTTTCTCTGCGCGAGAGGCTTTGTCAGTGGATCTGCAATATTCTCCTCAGTCGGCACTCTGCAAATGTTCACATCTCCTCGTTCGACAATCTCACGAATAAGATGGAACCGCCGAAGTATGTGCTTGGAGCGCTGATGGGATCTAGGTTCCTTAGATTGTGCAATTGCACCATTGTTATCACAGTAGAGAACTACGGGACCAACAATGCTAGGAACAACATCTAGCTCGCCGATGAATTTCCTAATCCATACAGCCTCCTTCGCTGCATTAGCTGCAGCGATATACTCGGCCTCAGTTGTAGAATCAGCAACTGTCTCTTGCTTGGAACTCTTCCAGCTCACAGCTCCTCCATTCAGGCAAAACACAAACCCTGACTGAGACTTTGAATCATCCCTATCAGTTTGGAAGCTGGCATCCGTGTAACCACTTACAACGAGCTCTTCCTTTCCACCATACACCAAGAATACATCCTTAGTCCTTCTCAAGTACTTCAGGATATTCTTTACGGCTATCCAGTGACATTCACCGGGATCAGACTGATACCTGCTAGTCATGCTCAAAGCAAAAGAGACATCGGGTCGAGTACATAACATTGCATACATGATTGACCCAATTGCCGAAGCATATGGAATCAACTTCATGCGGTCCTTATCTTCACAAGATTTTGGACACTGGTCCTTAGAGAGATTCACACCATGAGACATGGGCAAAAATCCTTTCTTGGACTCAAGCATGTTGAACCGCTTCAACACCTTGTCAATGTACGTACTCTGGGTCAAACCCAGCAACTTCTTCGATCTATCTCTATAGATCTTAATACCGAGTATGTAAGTCGCTTCACCCAAGTCCTTCATAGAAAAGCAGTTCCCTAGGTTGTTCTTAACAACTTTCAGGGTAGGTATGTCATTCCCGATCAGCAGTATGTCATCTACATACAATATCAGGAAGACAACAATGCTCCCACTGATTCGCTTGTAAACACACGGTTCATCTTCGTTCTTGACAAAACCAAACTCTTTGATCTTCTCATCAAAACGAAGATTCCAACTTCTAGAGGCTTGTTTCAATCCATAGATGGACTTATTCAGCTTGCATATTTTAGTGGCTTCATTTGGGGATACAAAACCCTCGGGTTGTGTCATGTACACTTCCTCAAGGAGGTTTCCATTTAGGAAAGCCGTTTTGACATCCATCTGCCAGATCTCGTAGTCATAATACGCAGCAATAGCAAGCAATATCCTAATGGACTTTACCATGGCAACAGGGGAAAAGGTCTCATCATAGTCAACACCATGAATTTGCTTGAAACCCTTAGCCACCAGTCGCCCTTTGAATGTCTGTACATTCCCATCCATGTCGGTCTTCTTCTTGAAGACCCACTTGCACCCTATGGGTCGTACCCCTTCAGGTGGTTCCACCAAGTTCCAAACTTGGTTTATATACATGGAGTCCATTTCGGATTTCATAGCCTCAAGCCATTTGTCGGAGTCCGGTCCATTCATAGCCTCTTGGTAGGTTGCTGGTTCATCATCATGATCCATAAGCAACACATTACCTATTTGAGACACGAGAAATCCATATCTCTCAGGCTCAAATCTTGGTCTACCAGATCTACGTAGGACTTGTGTTTCGTGAGCAGGTTCTCTAGCTACAACATCTTGTAGTCCTGGCTCAGAATCCAACTCTGGTTCATTCACTATTTGTGGTTCTTGAACTTCTTCAAGTTCTACCTTTTGCGTCTTTCTTGATAAGAACTCTTTCTCCAAGAAGACACCCGTCCTTGCGACAAACACTTTGCCCTCAGACGGTAGGTAAAAGTAATATCCCTTCGTTTCCTTAGGATATCCCACCAGATAACACTTATCTGATTTGGGTTCCAGCTTGTCAGGCATTTGACGTCGTACGTATGCCTCACAGCCCCAAATTTTAATGAACGACATACTAGGACGCTTCCCAGTCCATATCTCATATGGTGTCTTTAGAACCGTTTTCGTCGGAGCGCGATTCAGTGTCATTGCAGCAGTCTCTAAAGCAAAACCCCAAAAGGAAACAGGCAAGTCTGCATGACTCATCATCGACCGTACCATGTCTAACAGAGTACGATTTCTCCTCTCAGACACACCATTATGCTGCGGTGTCCTAGGTGGAGTGAGCTGTGATACAATACCACACTCTTTCAGATGATCACGGAACTCATGACTCAGGTATTCGCCACCTCGATCAGATCGGAGTGCTTTAACCTTTTTACCCAATTGGTTCTCCACTTCATTCTTAAACTCTTTGAACTTTTCAAAGGTTTCGGATTTGCACTTCATAAGATACACGTATCCGTATCTACTGAAATCATCAGTAAATGTAACGAAGTAGAAATACCCACCTCTAGCCATAGAACTCATGGGTCCGCATACATCACTATGTACAACACCCAAGAGATCCTCAGCCCTCTCAGTATAACCAGTGAAAGGGGCTTTAGTCATCTTGCCTAATAAACAAGACTCACATCGCTCAAATGATTCATAATCAAATGAGTCCAATAGTCCATCTTTATGGAGCTTGGATATGCGCTTCTCATTTATATGGCCCAAACGACAATGCCAGAGATATGTAGGATTTGAGTCATTTGTTCTTAGTCTTTTATTATTATCTACATTATAGATCGGATGGTCCAGGTTCAAAACATAAAGACCATTAAACAATTGAGCTACAGCATAACAAACATCATTCTTAAATATAGAACAACAATTGTTCTTAATTATAAAAGAAAATCCAATCATGTCTAAGCATGAAATGGATATAATGTTTCTAGTTATGGCCGGAACATAATAACAATTATCAAGTTCTATTACAAGCCCACTGGGCAAAGAAAGACGGTAAACCCCTACGGCTACAGCAGCAACTCTTGCTCCATTGCCGACACGTAGGTCCACCTCTCCTTTACTCAGCAATCTCCTCCTTCCTAGTTCCTGCACATTTGTACAAATGTGAGAACCACATCCGGTATCCAATACCCAAGATGAAGGAGCAGAAAGGTTTATCTCTATAACATAAATATCCGAAGCGGAAGTCATACCTCCCTTCATTTTCTGCAGACCCTCAATGTACGAAGGACAATTCTTCCTCCAATGACCAGCCTTGCCACAGTGGTGGCATTTTCCTTCCTTCACGGTGCTCTTCCTTTTCAGCGCAGAAGATTTGGGCTCAAGATGTGACTTAGGTCCCACCTTCGTCTTCTTGAAGCCCTTGGCCTTACCCTTGCCTTTATGTACCATCAATATGGGACTAGCAGGCTTGGCCTTCTTCATGTTTATTTCGGCAGTTCGCAACATGCCTAGGAGCTCGGGCAGTGTCTTGTCTATTTCATTCATGTTATAGTTCAAGACGAACTGCTCATAACTATCCGGCAACGATTGCAGGATAAGATCTGTGGCCAACTCTTGACCCAGAGGAAAACCCAGTCTCTCCAGGTTCTCTATATACCCAATCATCTTGAGTACGTGAGTACCAACTGAGTCTCGAGCTCCCATTTTGCACTGAAATAATGCCTTCGTGACATCGAACCTCTCTTGACGAGCTTGCCCTTGAAACATTTTCTTTAGGTGCTCGTCAATCTCCTTGCACCCCATGTTCTCGTGTTGCTTCTGAAGCTCAGAGTTCATGGTGGCAAGCATAAGGCACTCGACGTCTAAGGCGTCATCGGTATACTTCTTATAAGCATCCTTATCAACACGGGACGAGTTCCCGGTCGGCACCTCGGGGGCTTCTTCTTCCAAGACGTAGAGCTTTCGCTCTTGCCTGAGAACAATTCTCAGGTTCCTATACCAGTCCATATAGTTCGTCCCACTAAGCTTGTCCTTCTCAAGGATAGCTCTTAGGGACAAGGTGGAATGTGAACCACTTGCCATGGAATTCTACAAGAATTCATGCAGAATCTAATTAGTACCTTAATTTCAAAATACAATTTATTTTTAATTTGGACTTCAATTAAATACTCCCACTATTTTATTCAAATTGATAGCCCTCACTATCAATTCGGAGAGTCCATGCGAGCTACTCTCTTAGTGGACAAGATCCGTACTTCACCAACACCACGAGTCCGCTTTGGCGTTCCTCTCATAATGCGGTTATTTAGGTAGGCAACGCTTGCCAATTGCATCCTCATGCAACTCTTGTATGGCTGGTGAATAACTCCTTATTCGCATCCATCATATGGTGCATGCCAACCCTATGCCTCTAGGCACTCAACCTTTGAGGTCACCTAGTTAAGTTAGACCCGATGTCGACAGTGGGATATCACAATTATCCGCTCGCACCCTTACCAAGATAGATTAATGCACCTTGCTTTGGCAAGCCCACACTTCATCGATCGAGGCAGGAAGAGTGTCATCCATCGGAAGGCATCCGAACACTTAATATTTGATGAAGGGATTTTAATTTTAATAATAGGTTAACACTTAACCATGATCAACATTTGATCAAAGTGCACATCCACAGAAAAATAAGCTTTCTTAAATCCACATGCATCCCTTATGTGCACAACATAAGACTATCAACCTTTGATAGACGAAAGGGCTAAATCTGGACATTTAGAACTCTTCCAAATCTTCAGATTTACATGCATTGGACAAAGGCAAAGACAACTCGACTTAAAGCAGTAGACAAGCTCGTCTCTCATTGTTGGATTCAAAATCCAAAACAGAACAAGGGTTCATTAACCACTTGAGGGACGGTTACTGCTAAGGAGACAATAATTTCTAACAATTAGAAATTACCACGAAATCCCAGACGTTCCTGGCGGGGTTCCAAGGGGCCGCGCCCCTGGCGGGGTCTTAGGGGCAGAGCCCCGACCAAATTTTCGAAATCCCACCACCAGAAACCACACAAAATCACATCAAATGTGATATTCCAAGAAGAAATCTTGACATTTAGAACGCTTCCAAATACCTAGATTTGCACGTACTGGAATAACCAAACTTCTGAAACAAAATTCATGACCAGAACCTGGCTCTGATACCACTGTTGGGTTTTTCTAGAACCATACATCAGATGTAGGCGCAGCGGAAATAAACAGAAACAACCCAAAAATGCTTGGATCGGCCATGAATGTTGAATCAAGAAGTTAATAAAATACTAGGTAAAAATTACCTCAATGGGGTTGGATCAAATCCAACCAAGATGCTCCAAGAGTTGATCCCTGTCGGTGGCAAGAAGAGTTCTCACGTAGAATTATGTCTACGTCTCTACAGAAGTCCACACGAGCCGTGAGAACGCCAAGTCACGTCGCACGCAACTCGGAAGGAAGAAAGGCTGCACCTTGCACTTCCACGAATTGCTAGATCCGCTTCAGGAAGAACAATGCCGGCGACAATCGACGGAGAGGAGGTCAGCGGAGGCGAACGAGCGACGGAACTCCTTCCGTCTAGGGTTCGGGCGAGAGCGGAACACTTCCGTCGGCCTTTCTCTTTTTGAGTTCTATTGAACCCTAAAACGTAGTCCTATTTATACCCAAAGGATAAACAGCTTCTAGAAGAATCGCTATCCGCAGACCACACATCAGAATAAGGGCTTCTGTTATAATTCGTCGGAATTTCACGGAAGATCATTCGTCGAGATTTCACGGGATAACCCGACGAAATCCGACGAATCCAACCAGACGGCAACAATTGCCTAGTCAAGGCTCTCTGTGATAATTCGTCGAGATTCCACGGAATGACCCGACGAATCCCGACGAATTCCGACGAATCCAGACAGACGACAACACTTTGTCGAGTGAAGGATCTCTGACACAGTTCGTCGAGTTTCCACGGAATGACCCGACGAATCCCGACGAATCCGACGAATCCAATCCGTGTAAACCCGACGAATCCGACGAATCATATCCGATGAATCCAATCCGTGTAAACCCGACGAATCCGACGAATCATATCCGACGAATTCAGACAGCAACATTTGCTGGACTTCCCCATTCTATATATATGGTGATTGGTAACCTTTACCAACACAGTCAATCTTCCATCTTCTCCACATGCTCTTATGTGCGACCCTGCAGGCTCATATCGCGTTGGCAGTGAGATTACATGTTTGACCACTTCTAGATCACAATGGCAACTCCAACACCTTCGACTAGGTGTTCCATCTGCACGACATCCCTGAGAGCAATGTGTCTGACTGAGACAAGATTTTTTACTTTGCTATTTTGGCAGGAGCTGTTCACACTATGTGGTACTAAGCTTGCTCTGTTCGGCTTACCATCCACAGTCGGACGGGCAGACCGAGGTGGTCAATCAGATACTCGAGATGTACCTTCGTTGCATTACATGGGACCGCCTGAAGGACTGGGCAAGGTGGCTTCCATGGGTGGAATATTGTTACAACACGTCATATCATACGACCCTTTGGACCACTCCCTTCCACCTTGTCTACCACCAGAAATCGCCGCGACTACTCACATACATCAGCGCCTCAGCTCGATCGATTGCCGTTAACATCGAATTGCAGACTCACGATCAGATTCTTAGCTTAGCCCGCGAGCGCCTTATTCAGGCTCATACACGCATGGATTGCCTACAACTGGGGACACCGCGAGCTATTCTTTTCCCTGGGGGATTGGGTGTGGCTAAAACATTGCCCTTACCGCGGATCGACCATCGCCAAGAGCCCATACCACACGTCGGGCTCCAAGTTCTACGGGTTGTTTGAGATTTTACAACGCATCGGCGAGGTGGCTTACCGGGATTAATACAAAAAAAAAATAGCGGGACGACTTGGAATATGAATTACAACTCTCCCCCTCAAGTCGGACGGAAGATATCAGTTATTCCAAGCTTCTGAATACCATCAGTAGACATATCACATCCCAAGCTTTTGGTGAACACATCGGCCAGTTGATCTTTGGAATGAACGAAGGGAGTTACCACAGTCTTTTTATCCAAGTGATCTTTAATAAAATGTCGATCAATCTCAACATGCTTTGTCCTGTCATGTTGGACTGGGTTATGTGTTATGCTAATAGCGGCCTTATTGTCACAAAATAAGGAGAATGGAGCTGTCTCAGTGAAACCTAGATCTTGTAACACAGTACGCAGCCACAGACCCTCACATAGGCCCTGAGACATAGCACGGAATTCAGCCTCAACACTTGATCTGGCCACCACATTCTGCTTCTTGCTACGCCATGTCACAAGGTTTCCACCAATGGAAGAACAATAACCAATTGTGGACTTTCTGTCATCTTGACATCCAGCCCAATCAACGTCGGTAAATACCTCAATGTTCAGGTTGTTGTTTTTGGAGAACAATAGACCACGGTCAGGTGCTTTCTTCAAGTATCTCAGCACACGACACGTAGCTTCTTGATGTCTGATCCTGGGAGAATGCATATACTTGCTCAGAATCCCTACCGCAAATGTAATGTCAGGCCGAGTATGGGATAAGTATATAAGTTTCCCAACCAGTCTTTGATAACGTGATACATCAGCATGGTCACCATCACTATCACCATCAATCTTATGGTTCTCCTCCAAGGGAGTGTTAGCAGGAGCACACCCAAGCATCCATGTCTCCTTCAGGAGATCCAATACATACTTTCGTTGGAATATGAATATACCCTGATCAGATTTAGCCACCTCGATACCCAGAAAGTACCGTAACCTTCCTAAGCCCTTCACCTCAAATTCAACAGCTAAGAGTGTTTTAAGACCAACAATCTCCTCTGTGTCATTTCCTGTAATCACAATGTCATCCACGTAGACAATGAGAACCTACCTTCTGTTCACGTCTCCGGATAAACATGGTATGATCGGAGTGAGCTTGCTTGTACCCAAACTTGAGCATAGCTATGAGAAACCTTCCGAACCAGGCCCTAGGAGATTGCTTCAGGCCATATAAAGATTTCTTTAAGCGGCAGACAAACCCTTCAGCCCCCTTCTTCACAAAACCAGGAGGAAACTTTATGCACACCTCTTCATCGAGCTCACCGTGAAGGAACACGTTCTTCACATCCAGTTGATGAAGGTCCCAGTCCAGGCAAGCCGCACAGGATAATAACACCCGAATAGAGTCCATCTTTGCAACAGGAGCAAAGGTCTCTTGGTAATCAACTCCCTGCGTCTGAGTGTATCATTGAGCAACCAAACGTGCTTTGTACCGTTCCACTTTACCGTCTTGGTTTTGCTTAACAGTAAAGACCCACCGTGAGCCTATAACTTTCTTTCCAGGAGGAAGAGAGGAGTCTTCCCAAGTATGATTCTTGTCCAGGGGAGACATCTCATCGTGCATATCCTGTGTCCATACAGGCATCTGTAAGGCTTCCTGCAACAATTTAGGAATGACAACCAAGGAAAGGGATGAAACAAAGGCCTGATGCGCCGGGGTGAAATGTTGATAAGACACATTGATAGAAATAGGGTGTTGCGTACTCGTGGCTTTACCTTTCAGCAATGCAAGAGGATATGCATATCCGCATCATCAGAATCTGAGGCCGAAGTAGACATAGATAGAGGAGGAACTCTAGTAGCCTGTGTTCCTGAACGACAGTGATATATGTGGGGAAGCAGAGAGATCAGGGTGGAGATCAAAGGTACCTGGATCGGAAAGTGGAGGTCATGGAAGGAAGGGGAGGAAGAGGGATAGGAGTAGTAGCTGTATCACCATCACTCTCCCCCTGACGAAGAGAATGAGTCGAAGGCAAAAAAATAAGATTCCTGCTCCCGGAAAGTAACGTCCATGGTACAGAACATACGCCGGGACGGAGGGTGATAACAACGATACCCTTTGGTGGCAGAAGAGTAGCCAAGAAAGACACAACGGAGAGCCCGAGGGTCAAGTTTGTCATGACTGGGTTGGTGGATATGCACACAGCAAACACACCCAAAGATACGAGGTGCCAAATGGAAGTATGAACCACACATGTAGTGGAAAGACGAGCTAGAGGAGTAGTATATGAAAGGACACGAGAAGGAAGACGATTGATAAGATGAGCGACGGTGAGAACTGCATCCCCCCAATAGGTTTTGGGAAGGTGCATGGTGGATAGAAGACATCGAGCAACCTCAAGGAGGTGCCGGTTTTTATGTTCGGCCACACCATTTTGAGTAGATGTGTGGACCCGTTTTCTGGTGGATAATACCACGAGTGGTGAGATAAGGACCTAAGGCACCACGATCGTCATACTCCCCGCCATTATCACTTCAAAGAACACAAATAGAAGCATCGAATTGAGTTTGCACCATTTTATGAAATATTTGAAAACAAGAAAAAACTTCACGTTTTTTCTTCAAAAGATAAACCTATGTAGTGCGAGAGAAACAGTCATTTACGGTGACAAACCATCGAAAACCATTTAAAGATAAAATAGGGGACGACCCCCACACATCAGAATGTATCACATCAAAAGGGACAGTACTGGAAAAAAGAGATGCGAAGAAGTATGTCGCACATGTTTAGACTCATCACATACATCACAAGTAAAATTCTGAAGAAAAGGTAAAAAAACAGGAAACAATTTTTACAGATAAGTGGAAGACGGATGTCCTAGGCGCAGATGCCAACGACGAACATCATCAACCGTGGCGACGGAACAGGAAAGAGCCTGAGAGGGTATCTGGGGGTTCAGGTAGTACAAACCACCATGATTCCTACCACTGCCAATGTTCCGCTTCGTACTCAGTTCCTGAAAAACACAAGAATCAGGAAAAAAAGTTACATAGCACTTTAGAGATCTAGTAATATTGCTGATAGAAAGCAAATTGCGAGGAAAAGAGGGGACATGAAGAACAGAAGGAAGAGAAATAGATGGGGAACATGAAATGTTGCCTTTACCCCCAATAGAGGATAAAGATCCATTTGCAGAAATGACCTTGTCCTTACCAGACAAGGGGGTATAAGAGAGGAAACCTGAGGAGGACCCAGTCATATGATGTGTTGCGCCGGAGTCAAGCACCCATTCAGAGGAAGAGGTAGTGGCATCATGAGCACTGGGCATCGCAATAGTCGCCAGGGATGTAGAGCCGCCCGTCACAGGATCAGACTGAGAGGAGAGCAGACGACGGAAGGCATCCACTTCCTGAGCTGTAAGAGATCCAAGAGGGGAACAGTGAGACTCATCATAGACATCTGTAGTGTAAGCAACATCATGAGAGCGATGGCCACTCTGTCTCTGGCCACCATGACCAGGTCCACGACCACGGCCACGACCACGACCAGGAGGAGCAAGATGTGGATGATGCATGAAACACACCTCCCGAGAATGTGTCCCCTACGACCACAGTAGTCACAGGTGGGCACAGAAGAGCCAGGAGTGGGAATAGGACCACGACCTCGTCAAAACTGAACGATCAGGCGGCGCCATAACACTGAGGGACTTGCGTCAGTCTTCATCACCCAGAACCATACTGAAGGCCTCACGAAGGGAGGGAAGCGGAGAGCGGTGAAGAATATGCGTCCGCACCATATCGGATTCCATGTTCAATCCCATCAAGAAAACATGATGTTGAAAACGGTCCTCATTTTGCTTTATCTGAACAGCATCAACAGTACACGCAGGAGTGAAGTGAGCAAAGTAGTCCAACTCTTGGTGTAGACGCTCAAACTCAGAGAAGAATGATGAAACGGTCATCGGACCTTGCCGCAATTCCAAAATACGGCGAGTGAGCTCATACACCTGAGTGGAACTACCGATCTGTGAGTATGTTTCGCGAGCACGGGTCCAGATCTCAGATGCAGAATCCATCAACATATAGCTCTGGTAGACCTTGGGAGACATCGAATGTGGGATGAGTTGTCAGAATCCCAACGCTTCCAGGAGGGATCGGTCTTCGGAGGCTCCTTGATCGTGCCATCGATATACCCAAACATCTGTTGGCTGCGAATACCTAGTAGAATAGAAATAATGCTTTGATAATCAATTCATTGAACCCTTACTCATACATATACATGAGTGAGGGGAAAACCTAAAAACAGAGAAAGACCAAAATACCCTCAACCGGGATTAATACAAAAAAAAAACAGCGGGACGGCTTGGAATATGAATTACAACTCTTATTTCATTTATTATACTTTTAACTATGACTATAGAGAGTAATAAGCTTTTGAAGACACTAGTTGCTAAAGTTCATTTGGGTGCTTGAAGTTAGATAGCGCGTTTACAATTGAATTAGTTAATCTGTCTTATTTGGTTGGATGTAGTCAATAATTAGTTTTAAATTCTGTTGAGAATAATTTTATATTAGGAAACTCATGTAGCATTATGCAATGAAATATAGATCACATGCCCCTCCACCTACACAATAGTATTAAGTTAATTTGACAAATCAAATGTTTTCTTTCATGCATGCTTGTTGTTTATGCTGTTTGATGAAATTTGTAGCCTTCACCTCCTCTATGCTAGATAGAAAAGATATTTAGATTTAGGGTTGTTTGGTTAAATTCCATCTAGATCGTGTTGTTGTTCATTTAATAACAAGGGTTAATTACGGGGACCTCCCATGGGAGATTGCATAATTATAATGATAACATCCCCACGTTTCTAAACTACAAAAACCTCGCATATTAGTTTGCTCTGTTTACAGAACCCACCCCTCCGTTAGGATTATAGATGGGTAGTGATAAAATTAGCTCAAATATTCATTAAGGGGTCGGCTATATGGATCTTTTGTCGCCATTGTGCCATATCTTTAGTCATAATCTCACTAATGCCTAAGTACATCATGGCTTTCCCTGTAGTTTCATTCCAAGTCTTTATTGGTCTACCCCTCCCTCGTTTAATAAGTCAATGGGCCCGGTGCACAAGGCATCCCCGCGGAGCGAGGGTCCGGGGAAGGGACCCACCATAAGGGTGAAATGTAGGCAAACCTTACCTTGCATTTTTGCAAGAGGCTGCTTCCAGGACTCGAACCCGTGACCTCAAGGGCACACGGCAACACCTCAACCGGTGCGCCAAGGCTCCCCTTCCCGTTTAATAAGTCAATATAAAGGAAACTTATATGGGAGGTTTTGGTAATTTTTAAATTTAGAAGGGTGGTCCTAGTAATCTACCCTAGTAACAATGCTATCTATTAAATTTCTTCATTAAACTCCTTTTGTTTTTATTTATTTTATGAACCTAACAGGTTGATGCCACGTTTTAATGACTTAACTGTGACACATTTGGCAACCCATTAGAGACTCTACAAGGGTGAAGACCTAAGAAGGATGAAGTCAAGAAGAAGCTACTCGAACAATATAGAAAATGCATTTACCTAGAAGTTTATACATCCATGTAGGTAAATAGATCCCATGGTAGAACCTAGAAATTGTAGATAACTCTAGCATGAAGAGTATTCTAGAAAGACCCATTGTTTGGAGGGAAACATCTTTGGAGCCCCATAAAAGGGAGATGTCCCTCATAATCGATTTTGGTAGTTCACATGCGGTCTTGTGATGAGGAGATGGGAGCGGGGTGTCCAAACACTACACGGGCTTGTGTACGAGATGTCTCTAGTCCCATGACACTGACACCTTGGCAGAGTATGACTTAGGCTCCGTTTGGCGTGGCGGTTGCGAACGCGATGGTTATGAAACCTTGTTCGTGAGCGCCCGACCTCACCTAAGCAATTTCATCCACTTTATGT
The DNA here is from genome assembly GCA_033032865.1 of Dactylorhiza incarnata. Classification (NCBI taxonomy): domain Eukaryota; kingdom Viridiplantae; phylum Streptophyta; class Magnoliopsida; order Asparagales; family Orchidaceae; genus Dactylorhiza; species Dactylorhiza incarnata. The sequence goes on from JAWHQI010000067.1 coordinate 5,444,714, forward strand.
TCAAAATTAGTTTTCTTTTCTTGGTGGCGGTCATAACCGGTTCATGCCAAACATATCCAAACAAACTAGAGGACACGAGCATCGTATTAGCAAACCAAATAGCGGTTTTAGTTTATTTCTCAGCAGTTTTCTCCCATATACTGTTCTTATTTTTCTTACAGATTTGATTTTTGATGCCATTAAACACGGTCATTATGTACGACCGGATTAATGAATCATCGTTTTTTATTTATCTTAATATATAATTTTATAAATTTTGTAGATGATGTATATACGACAACAAAACCACCGACACTGAAGATTTGAAGATTCGAGGGCAGTTTTGACAATTGCAGAGAGCGAAGAAACAGATTAGGCAGCCTTCAGTTTCTTGAAATGTAGATAATTATTTCACAGTTAATATATTTGTTTATTTTCTTTCGTGGTCACCATTTTTCTTTATTTTGACTTGGGTGCAGCTTCAACAAGACCCACGGTTATCGGTCCGGCGCCCGTTCGGTAAGATGAGGCTAATAAGTTTTTTTAGTGCGGGGGTGGCGAAAGGGCGCATACTCATTTACGGATTTGTATATTGAACCCCATTTTCTTTTGTAATGTAACTGAAAGACTCAGTTTCTAAGGGTTTGACTATCTCTCAAGTCTAGGCCTGCAAATGGTGTACCGCCCCCAGCCTAAGGACATTGATAAAGGACCATCCCATAAAGGCCGACAAAAATGCCATCGTCATAGAATGTATGTTTGGCATGACAACGGTTACGACCACATCGAAGAAAACAAAACTAATTTTGAACATAGAAGTGGATGAAGTTCCTTAGGTGTTGCCGGGCGTTCATGAACGATGATTCATAACCCCCGCGTTCATGACCGCCATTGCCGTGCCAATGGGAGCCTTAATATATTTGATCTTTTCAACTGTAGTTGATTGGTTTCGATTTTATGCATCATGTTCTAACATGGTATCAATAGATCTACTTTCAGATCGCCTTTCAAAAGAAAACATTAATGTGTTAAAGGCCTAAAGATTTTAGATGTGAAGGGTTGTGTGAGAATATAGTGTGATATTATGCATATATGGAGTCGATTTGTAATCTCTATGTGATAGTGTTGAACGACGTTAATTAAAATGGTCATTTTCGTCAAACGACCTTGGGTTCAGACGAAACGTGTTCCATTGCACTCGTATCGACTATACCAGTCTTTTGCAACAAACGAAAGTTGATTCGGAGCTCATTTGCTCAATATGCTATTTCGGTGTTGTGTCGACACACAATGCTATTTAAAATGTTCATTTTCTTTAAATAACCTTGGATCGGAACGAAACGAGTTCTGTTGCACTCGTATTGACTATACGATTCTAACGTAACTGACGGAAGTCAATTATGAGTTTGTTTGCTCAAAATGACTTTTTGAGTCACCTCTTAGCTTCTAGGACACCTCGTAGATGATTGAGTCACTTTTATTGGGTCATCTAGAGTCCTAGTAGCCCAATAAAAGTCGGGATGTTACACGGGTCCGTTATTTTAGGAGGTGCATATGTACCTTTGTCCATTCTCGCCTAAGTAGAAGGACACATGGTCCGTTCTTTCAGGAGGTGCAGCATGACCTTTGTCCATTCTTGCCTAAGTAAAAGGATACATGGTCCATTCTTTTAGGAGGTGCATAAGGACCCTTGTCAGTTCTCACCTAATTAGAAGGACACAGGGTCCGTTCTTTCAGGAGGTGAAGAAGGACCTTTGTCCATTCTTGCCTAAGTAGAATAACACAAGGTCTGTTCTTTCAGGAGGTGCAGAAGGACCTTTGTCCGTTCTCCCTATATAGGATATGAGGTTCGTTCTTTCAGGAGGTGCAGAAGGACCATTGTCCGTTCTCTCCTAACTGTAGAAGGACATGGTGTCCGTTCTTTACAGGGCGCCGATTGCCAGAGATGAATCCAAAAATCCATTGTGTTATTGCTGAAAAAGAAAACACATGTGTGCGTAGGTCCTGCCGTGCAGCTTATTATTCGATGAAGAAAGTTTAAAAACATGGGAAAGTAAATTACTGATAGTGGCGGGGTTCCTTTCATCCCACTTCCCTGAGTTCCGTGTGTCAAGTTCATGCGACATATTTGGCAGTTGTGTCCCGCGAGTAGACCTCCACTACAATGCCTTGCGCGAGGGCGTCAGACTAGAGCGCCCTTAGTAGCGCCCCCTAAGAATGGCTCTACACGTTGAGCTGGCTTGCACGATGATCAACTAGATGTCATAGGTAGCTTGCGTCGGGGGGTTCCCTAGAGGTATCGGTAGGACGATGCTTCCCAAGATGGGGATTGTTGGGTGGTTCCTGACACGAGCACCACCCACTCCTAGCTGGGAATTCCTTCTAGAGATTCTGAGATGAAGCTGAGTCAACAGAAATAGAACGTTAAATTTGGCAGTCACATCATCATCAATCAATATTCCGCCCACTTTCAAAGGAGGATTGTTGGGAATATTGCCTTCAATGTTCCCTTGATTTGAAGAGGCACGTCACTCAATGCTAAGTACAAGTTGTATTTGATAAAGCCTATTTTGTATCATGCTAAAGCAGGGTTAGGTTATTCCAAGAAGTGGAATATGTTCAGAAGTTTAATGCCAAAACCGCTGAGATGACCTCTCAATCTCAGCTGAACCGCTGAGGCAAGGCCAGGTGCCGCTGAGAAGAAGTATGGGTCTGCTAAGCCGCAGATAGAGGAAAATCGCTGAGACGACTGTCTGTCTCAGCGGAGCTGCTGAGACGGAGACAAAAGTTGTCGCTGAGTCTAAAGGCTATCTCAGCCCAACCGCTGAGACAAATTCAAATATGAATAAAGCACTGACGGGATCTGTTTTTGGCGCAAATGGCTGAAAAGCAAGATACATTATTGACAGATAACCATGCTGTGTCAGGGGATTCTAATAGCCGTTGAAAGTCAGAAGGAAGTATAAAAGAAGATGTTAGGTCTAAAAGAAGACAACAGTTATATCAGGAAGATTTTCATTGTGTGCTGCAAGTTCTATCTTCTTCAAGCTTCCTGAAGGGCAATCTCTCAAGCAAAAACTGAACTCTGCTGGGAGATAAGATAGTTCTTCCTGAATCATTCAAGAAGAATAAGTAGATCTTCAACTTTGCTGAAGGAGAAGATCAAGAAGAAACAAGACCTGTAGCTGCTGCTTCACAGTTCTGTTTCAAGATAGCAGAAGACAAGGTCTAAAGGTTAACTTTATATAGTCTTCTATTGTATCTTTAACACTTTATTTATCTGTAAGACCTTTGTACCTGAGCTGTAGGGCTGCTTATCCTGAGGGTAGAGCTGTACTCCCAGCTTGAGTGTAGGATCTTTGTGAAGATCTGAGGTAGGAATTCTTTATAGGTCCGAGGTAGGAAATCATGAGATTTCTGAGTTGTAGGAGTTGGAGGACTCTGAGTTTGTAGGGTTGTTGAGCCTGAGGTAAGGTTTGGAGAAAACCTGAGAGATTCTGAGGAATCTGAGTTGTAAGCTCTTGAAGCTGAGTTGGAGGAGTTGGCTCTGTCTAACTCATTGTTAGAAGGGTGAAGGGGGAAAAAGGACTACTCAAGACACCTTGTCTTGAAGAACCTCTATATATGTTTGTGTGCTTTCTGAGTGTGTGCTTATAACTTTTACATTCATTGAAAACAGCTAGGCTTAATAGGAAAGAAAAGAAAGAGACATATTCACCCCCTCTAAGTGATCTAGACTACTACCTATAAACTATCAAGTGGTATCAGAGGGAGGTTGGTCAAAAAGGACTTAACTGTCTGACCAGATCCTACAAAGGAGTAGTCATATCTGATTCCAATGACTGCCACTGGATTGCAGAAGGAGATGAGGTCTATGAAGTTTCCCATATGCAACAAAGAGAACTTTGGCACATGGAAGCAAAGGGTAAGGCTGTTCATGGAAGCCTCAGACCCTAGGATCTACATTACTGTGAAGCATGGTCCTTTTACTTTTCAAACAGCCTCCACCATAGATCCAACTAGGAGAGTGGCCAATCCTTTTATTGACTTGACCAATGATGAACTTGTCCTATTCACAATGGATAATAGAGCCCAGAACATTATTGTGAATGCAATTGATGATTCCACCTTCCAGAACTTGGTGCACTGTACAACATCCAAGGAGATGTGGGATACACTTGTGGTGTATATGAAAGGGACTGCTGAAGTGAGGGATGATAGGAAATCTCTCCTCAATCAGGAATATGAAGCTTTCAGGCAGCTCAGCCAGGAAAACATATCTATCTGCTACGAAAGGTTCTTCAGGATAGTTAATGAACTGAGGACCTATGAAAGGGTATTCAGTGACTATGAGCAAAATGATAAGTTCCTAAGATCTCTAACTAGAGACTGAGACACAAAGATATGTGTCATCAGGGAAGTGGCTAAGCTGGGTGAAACTCCTACCCATACATTGTTTGGGAAGCTGCTCTCTTATGAGATGTAGCTGTCTGCAAGGAAGGAGGAGGATACATCCACTAGGCCTCATGCAAGGGAGAAAACTGTGGCTCTCAAAGCTGACAACCCCAAAAGGAGCAATGCCAGATTGCTGTATCCTTCAAGGAAAGTTGCTGATTCTGAAAATTCTTTGAACTACACTTCTGACAGCACCTCATCTGATGAGGAGTTTGCTGCCTTCTCTAGGCACCTCAAGAAGCTGATGAGGAGAAAGCAATGGAAGAACAAACCTTCCTCCTCCTCACATCCCAGGAAGGACCACAACAGATATGAAAGGAAGCACCCAAAGGGTGACAGGTATGACCCTAAACATGCTAAACATATTTCATCTAATGTTATACGCGGCTACTGCTGCAGCAAGCCTGGACATGTCATTGCTGAATGTCCAGTCAAGAGAAAGGAAAAAGGTGATAAGAAACATCATCACCAAAAGGAAAGGAAAGGTGAAAAATCCTTCCTAGCAAATAAGGGGAAGAGCTGGAGTGAATCTGAGTCCTCAACCACAGATTCAGATGAAGAGGAGAAAACCTACATTGGGTTGTTTGCTGCAGAAGAGGATGAAGACTTTCCTGCTGCCAGGATTGAAATCAGGGCCCCTCTGTCACATTCAGACAGTGACATAGAGGAGGATGAAGACATCCAAGAAGACCATGGGATGATGGCTCTAACAGAAGATGAGGACATTCAAAACAATTCAGACAATGAGCAGGTACTAATCCACTGCATTTCTTCTTCTGAATATGAGAAAAGCCCAGAATCTGAATCAACTCCATCTAATGCTGGAAGTGATTCAGAATCTGAGGAAGATGTCAATCAATTGATTGACAGGTATGATGCTCTCTTGGAAGCTCTGAAAAAGAGCAAGATGTTTGCTAAGAGGCAAGCTCTAGAGATTGCTTCCCTAAAGTAGGCAAAAACTGATTGCACTGAACATGCTACCCAGCTAGCTCAGATGAGCAAAGAAATTAGCAAGTTAAGGGGAACGTCAATTATCCATGTTGGCACCATAAGCCATAAAATCAAGATCATCAAGGATCTTGAGGAAAAGCTTCTCAAGGAGAGGATGCTAGTGGCTCAATTCTCTAAGCCTAAGACAGTGCTACCTATTATTGACACCTTCTCCTCCCATAATAAAAGAGGATTGAGATTCAATAAAGAGGCAGCAGCTGGTAACACAAAAGGTAAGGACATGGGTTCAATTGAACCAAAGGCTTCCTTTGTGAAGGTAATGATGCCATCCAATATATATGACCAACAAAGCATACATGGTCACCTGTTGAATGGTAGTTCCAATATCTTGAGCAAAGATGTTCACAACTATATGAGTAGAAAGGAGTTAGGCTTGAGTGCCTTAAAGGCTCCACATGAGAAAATTCAGATGACCCATCATGGACCATTTATTTTTGGAACCTCAACAACTACACTCAAGATAAAGGAGGCTGCATCTTCCAACTCCCATCCAACAAAAATTGGGGCTGCTGTCAGACCTATAACCAAGCCTAACAGTCTAATTTCTGCTGCCATCAACACTTGCTTAGCTGCCAAGCTAAAATCTGTTGATGCCAATCAGAAAATGGCTGCCAAGACTGATTATAGGAAGACAAAAAGCCAAGTGATTGCTGAAAGGAACAAGAAGAATGCAACTGTATCCTTTCCTGAGAATAAGGAAACCTCAACTTCTAAATCTATACAGAAAAGAAGATACAACATATATGAGTATTGGTGCTGTGGCAAAGTGGGTCACTTTGCAATTGATTGTTGACACAACCCCAATGTGCCAATTGCAAGGAAGGGCACTCCAGCCAAACAAATCCTTTCCAGGAATATTCCATATGGTATTAACATGGACCTAGGACCCAAAATTAGTTGGGTTCCTAAGGTATAGTAAATTTTATCTTGCAAGTTAGTTCAAGTACCAGTCTTAAACAAATATGGTACTTGGACAGTGGGTGCTTAAGGCATATGACAGGTACCAGAAGTCTTCTACAAGACTACACAGCTGTGAAGAATGGACCTAAAGTTATATTTGGTGGATCTGAAAAAGGAGTCACCAAAGGATATGGTACAATCTCCAATGACATAGTCTCAATCACAAGGGTAGCTTATGTTGAAGGGTTGCAAAACAACCTTGTAAGCATAAGTCAACTATGTGACCTAGGCTATGTCATTGAATTCCACAATGACAAGTGTTTGATCAAAAAGTCAAATGACTTAGAGACCATTCTCTTAGGCACTAGGAGTGAGAATGTATATTGTTTAGATTTTATTGGCTATAATTCCCTATCTCTTATGTGTCTTGTATCTAATGAAAGTGAGTCTCTTTGCGTTCAATGGCATAAGAGACTTGCCCACATTAACTACAAGACAATGTATAGATTATTTTCTAAAAACCTTGTTAGGAATAATCCAAATCTAAAATGTATTAAAAGTGGTCCCTGTCATGCTTGCCAAATGGGTAAGCAAACTAGGGCCACTTTCAAAAGTATTAGCTCCAAAGACACTGGAAGATGTCTATATCTATTGCACATGGACTTGTTTGGTCCTTTGCCAATTCAGAGTCTAGGTAGGAAGTTGTATACCTTGGTGATTGTTGATGATCACTCAAAGTATACATGGGTATTCTTCCTAAAGATGAAATCTAATACCTTAGATGTCTTTATAAATCATGTCAAGGCCATTCAGAATGATCTACAATGTACTGTGGTCAAGACTAGGACTGCCATGACACAGAATTTCAATCTGAGGCTACGATAAGGTTTTGTCAAGAATTTGGTATCACCCAGGAGTTCTCCTCCCCAAGGACTCCACAACAAAATGGTGTGTCTGAGAGGAGAAATAAGACCTTGATAGAAGCTGGGAGAACATTGCTTAGTGACTCCTCACTCCCAGAATATTTCTGGGCTGAGGCAGTCAATATTGCTTATTATGTTCTCAATAGAGCATCCATCAATAAGGTCCTTGAAATTACCCCACATGAGATTCTGAAATGCAAACAACCAACAATATCATACTTTAGAATCTTTGGTTGCAAATGCTACATTTTAATAAATGGAAAATCTCATTTGACAATGTTTGTAGAAAAATGCAATGTAGGGGTTCTTGTAGGCTATAGCTCACAAAGTAGAGCTTATAGAGTATACAATAAGAAAACTCGTGTTGTAGAAGAGTCTGTGCATGTAGTGTTTGATGAGACCAACCTACTTTATAAGGGATGGTCTAGTTCTTCTGTTTTGACAGGAAATGAACAGAAATTGGAAGAGATGTCTGTCCAAGACATTCCCAACAACAACAAAGCTTATACAGATGTTGCTATTCCTGAAGATGAAGAAGTGCAGGCTGCCGAAGACCCTGCTGTTCCAGAAGAAGACTTGCAGATTGTTGACAGGATGCCTACATCAACAAGACACTTGAGAGATCATCCAAGAGAACAGATAATTGGAGCTAAAAATCAAGGTTTGATCACAAGAAGTAGGTGTTGGACTTGCATGTCACATCCCTTTGTTTGAGAATAACAAATCCCATATTGTATTTGATCTTGCTTGTCGTGTGTTTATAGTGTGCAAGAACTATAAGTGCAATACTCTACAGGTAGAAGGCAACTTGGAATCAAATTCTCTGAATGGAGCACTACTGCCAGCGCTAGCCGATACCGCAGGCGTTAGCGCTACCGCAGGCGCTAGCACTACCGCCTGACGCTAGCTCCAACTTGTGCCACAATGCCACGCCGCAACGGTTTCCTAACCGCCTCTACACGACCGCTACTACATGCGCTAGGAGCTACCGCATGCGCTAACTCCAAGTTGTATAAAATGAAGATTTCTCTCTCGTTTTGGCAACTCATCCCAGAGAGAATTCCTGTGCCAAATTTCAAGAGCTGTTACTCTACCGAAAAGTCATCTCCCACTCAAAGCTAAAGAAGATTTCTGGAGAAGGAAGCCATCACGGTGCATTCGAAGAACGATCGTATCAACCTCACTTATGCTACAACGATCCTTCACCGCCAACTTTAGAAAATCTCATAGAGGGAGTTTTTTCATTTGTGTTATTTCATTATTTTGAATCTTTGTAGTTAAATCGCCTTGTGTTGGTGACTAGGTCCTTGCGTGGCTTAGGGGGAATTCGCCGCATGTGTTGGCGACTAGGTCTAGGTGATTAGATCTAGGGGGTGCTCGAGGCCATATCCGGGGTAGGATTGGCTGGAGCGGCTTGAGGCCATATCCAGGGAAGGATAGGATGAAGCCACCGGTTCGTGGGGATACGAGTCAGTATAGAAAAGGAAAAAGTAATTGTATTTGTACGCCTCCGATTTCTAGCGATATTGAAATCAAATGTATGTAAACACTTTTTATCTAATACAATCTTGTCTCAAATTGTGTTTACTTGATTTCCTTCATTTGGCTAAATTCTAAAATTGCAAATTACATTATTTTCTTCTTTTACCTAAATTGTTATTTCGCTCTCGTTTGCTTAAAAACCATTTAGTAAATTGCTTAATTTTATAGAAAGAATTTTTATTCCCTTATTTACCTCCCTCTAAGGGCGCCTATCAATCCAACAATAAGGCTCACAATGAAGCTATATTCCCGTGCTTCCTGTCACAATTGGAGCCCAAGAAGTTTGAAGAGGCCAATCAAGATACATTCTAGATTCAAGCCATGCAAGAAGAGCTTCTTCAATTCAAGAGATGCAAAGTTTGGAAGTTGGTGCCAAAACCTCAAAGACACAACATCACTGGCACCAAATGGATATACAGAAATAAGTTGGATGAGAATGGAATCATCATCAAGAACAAAGCTAGATTAGTAGCCAAAGCTATAGACAAGAAGAGGGTATAGACTTTGATCAAACCTTTGTCTCAGTTGCAAAGTTAGAAGCAATTAGGCTATTCCTTGCCTATGCTTCCCACAAGGGGTTCAAAGTATACCAGATGGATGTCAAGTCAGCTTTCCTCAATGGTAACTTGAAGGAAGAGATATATATTGAACAACCATCAGATTTTGCAGGATGCAAAGAAGACAGGAAAAGTACAAGTGGTACTTGTCAATTCCTAGGAAGGAGGTTGATATCATGGAGCAGCAAGAAGCAAACCAGTGTGGCTATTTCCACTGCTGAGTCAGAATATATAGCTGCAGGTAGCTGTTGTGCACAAATTTTGTGGATACAACATCAGCTAGAGGACTACAACCTCAAGTTAAGTCAGTCTCCTTTATATTGTGACCCATCTAGTACTATCTCTATTGCTAAGAATCCAGTCTCTTATAGCAGGACTAAGCACATAGAGATAAGATATCATTTTATTAGAGAACATGTTGAAAGTAAAGATATCTGCCTTGAATTTGTCCCCACTGACAATCAAGTTGCTGAAATCTTTACAAAGCCATTGGATGAGGCTAAATTTAATGCTTTCAAGTTTGATCTCGGTATGATAAATATTGAATAGTGACTAACTTGTCTTATTATTAGTCCTCTATGATAGATTGAATGTTATGTTCTGGTACAATATGTTGATACATCAACACACTTAGTGACATGAATAGGACATCAACCAATCCAATCAATATGGTTTAATATTAGTCTGTAAGATCAGTTAAAACAAGAGACTTATTTTAGCTGAGTCGCTGAGACAGCTGTGTGAATCCCAGCTGAATCGCAGAGACAGCTAAAATGTCCCAGTGGTTGATAGTTCTCTGTCCTAGCGGTTGACAGTTCTCTATCCCAGCGGTTGACAGTTCTCTATCCCAGCGATTTAGATCGCCGTCTCAGCGATTCCATTGAGACGGGTTGTCTCAATTACTATTTGTCAAAATTAAATATTAAATGATCTACAATCACTTAAAATAAAAAGTCCAATCAACTTTAATCATTAGGGCTAATCAAAATGTAAACCAAACCTATATCAATAGATCAAGGTTGAGTAAAGATAATTACAAAACCCTTACTTCCCATCCGTCGAGACGAATCATCTTCCCTTCCATCTCAGCATCTCATTTTTCTTAGAAATAATGGCGCCAAAGAGTTCTAAGGATCTTCTGGAAGGGTATGAAGTAGTAAGAAATGGATTAGCTCATGCTCCAGAAGAAATAAAGGAGGTGATTCAACTTCTAGAAGCTCAAAGTCGGGAATATCTTCTATCTGAGCCCACTATCATTCTCAGAACTGAAGCTCTGGAATGGTACAGTAATGTAAGGATCTCCCCATCCAAGTCTACTTTGAAGTCAAAGCTTGGAGGTGAAAAGATTAAAGTCTCCTCCAAGAGGATAGAAAAAGGTCTGCATTTAACTCCATGCAGTCTTGATGAGGAAGAAGAAATCTCAGATAAAGATAAGAAGAAAGCTTTAACCTGGTGTAACTATGGTGATGCCCCAAAAGGTTCATTGAAGAGGAAATTCTTCAATCAGAGAGGCAAGCTCCTCTCTGACATAGTTGGGAAGGCCATTCTTTGTAAACCAGGCTCCCATGACACCATCTCCCAGTTCATGTTTGAACTAATGACAAGTATTATCTTGAAGAGGAAGACATCCTGGGGAAATGTGATCTTCCAAAGATTAAAAGAGTGCCTGCGAATTATGTCCCTCTACCTTCTAAATGTTGGAGTTGGGGAACACCTCTGGTCAGTGTTCGTCGAACGACGTTCGACGAACGGAGAAGAGTTCGTCGAACTCCGCCCGCGCTTGACGAACGGAGAAGGGTTCGCCGAATGGCGTTCGACGAATAGAGAAGGGTTCGCCGAACTCCTCCTGCGTTCGACGAACGTGTCCTTGATTACTCCAGCCTCAGCGGCTCGTCCAATGGGAGAAGCTTGCATTCGACGCATGACGCATGCGTTCGATGCTCGACGCCTGCGTTCGATGCTCGACGCCTGGTGTTCATGCTGTCTCAGCAGGTTCCGTCTCAGCGGATGTTATTGAACCGTCTCTGCGGATGTTTGGTCTGAGCCCAGTTTGGCGCCCTATTTAAAGGGTGCACAACCCTGGTTTAGGGTTAAGGTCATTAAGCCCAAGAGAGTGTAACAGTGTTCTGCGCAGTTTTCCTTGGCGACGGTTCCTCTGTTCTTGACTGAAGAGGGTTAAGTGAGGTAGGATCATTTTTGATCCTTGTAACCTTGTAAGCTGTAATCCGTCTTGGTAAATAGAAGAAAGAGAAGAGGAAGGGGAGAGGGGACGTAGCCCGGATTGGGGTGAACCTCTGTACATCTATGTGTCTTCTGTGATTGATCTGATTTTCTGTGTTTTGATTTCTTTCGAATTTCTCATCTCGGCACACCCTATTTTCTTTACATTTGGTATCAGAGGGAGGTTCTTGATCCTGGAAATGGGTTCTGGCGGCGTGCGGATCGAGATCGAGAAGTTTGACGGAAGTCGATTCGATCTATGGAAGATGAAGATGGAAGATATGTTGATTGATCGAGATCTATGGTCTGCGATCGAAGATGATCGTCCCGTTCCTAAGGTTGCAGAGAAGGATGCGAGCGCATCGAAGGGAAAATCTGCAGACGCGACTATAGATGTTGCAGCGGAGGCTGCGGCCTGGACGAAAACCGATCGGAAGGCTAAGGGCCTGATCCGGTTATTCCTTGCAGATTCAATCTTGACTAATGTCATGGAGGAGACTTCAACACGAAGTCTGTGTCGTATGTTGGAATCCCTCTACCAGAGCAAGTCCCTGGTAAACAAATTGCTATTGAGGAAGAAGTGGTATAAACTTCAATTGCATGAGGGCAATTCATTTTTAGAGCACTTGACTCAATTCAATACCATTGTGAGTCAGTTAATCTCTATTGGTGAGAAGATCTCGGATGAGGTTAGAGCCATCACCTTGTTGTGCTCGCTGCCAGATTCATGGGACAACCTGCTTGTCGTGATTTGGGGGAGTGGAGACAAGGAACTATCATATGATATTGTATGTGCAGCTCTTTTATCTGAGGAGACCAGGAGAGGAGGTTCTGAGGCGACGAGCAAAGGTGCTTTGAGTGTATCTAGATCCCGTCCTCAACGAAGGGAGAGCAAGCATGGTGGATATCGAGATAAGTCTCGAGGTAGATCCAAGAGCCAGGAGAGGGAGAAGAGTAAGAAGCCCGTTCGGTGCTGGAAGTGCAATGAGACTGGTCATGTGAAGTCTCAATGTCCGAACAAGGCCGTTCAGAACAAGGACACACCGACAACTTCTGGTACGAAGAAGGAGGGCGACGACGGTGACATGTACATCGCTGCCGCGTGCGTTGCTCAGAGAGATTCTGATATGTTGTATGTAGACACAGGAGCATCATACCACATGACCCCTCATAGGCAATGGTTCTATGAGTATGAGAGGTTTGATGGTGGAGATGTCATGCTGGGTGATGATTCTGCTGTGCAGATTATTGGGCGTGGCAAGGTGATGTTGAAGTTGTCTAATGGGACCACAAGGTCTCTTCCAAATGTGATGCACATTCCTGGGATGAGCAGGAATTTAATCTCGGTGGGTTCTATGGTGGATGCAGGAGTGCACTTCAGCTGTGACAAGCAATCTTGCAAGATGACAAGGGGGGCAATGGTCATTGCCAGTGGAGTGAGACATGGAACACTGTATACTCTACTTGCTGATACAGTGGTTCCAAGTGGGGCTCTTATCTCTGAGAGCCAGGAGGTTGACCAGGAGGAGGTGTCCAGGCTGTGGCATCATCGGCTTGGGCATATCAGTGAGAAGGGGATGCCGACCATGGCATCTGGTCAGATGGTGGAAGGGCTGTCGGAGTGCTCCACAAGCTTTGGGTTCTGTGAGCATTGCCTGCTTGGCAAACATACCAGAGTAAGCTTTCGTGGGACGGACACGAGGGAAACAAAAGTGTTGGAGTTGATACACAGTGATGTGTTTGGGCCAACTCCAGCTCCATCTCTTGGCGGCACAAGGTACTATGTGTCCTTTACTGATGACCTCTCACGGTATTCCTGGATCTATTTTCTCAGGTCCAAGTCAGACGTTCTGGATAGGTTTAAGGAATTTAAGAACCTGGTGGAGAACTAGTTGGAGAGAAAGGTGAAGGTCCTCTGTTCTGATAATGGAGGGGAGTACCGCTCTGATGCTTTTGAGAGGTACTGTACTGAGCAGGGAATTGCACGGCAGAAGACCACACCGTACACTCCAGAGTAGAATGGAGTGTCAGAGAGGCTGAACAGGACCTTGATGGAGAAGGCCAGGTGCATGCTCAGTTGGGCAGGTTTGGGGAAGGAATGTTGGGCTGAAGCAGTGGCGACTGCAAACTACCTGAAGAACAGGTCCCCTACATCTGATGTGGAGGGATGTACACCCTTTGAAGCCATCTTCAAGAGAAAGCCAAATCTGGCCTATGCTCGTGCGTTTGGGTGTGATGCATATGTTCACATTCCAAAGGAGAAGAGGGGGAAGCTTGATGTTAAATCTGAAAAGTGCATCTTTGTGGGTTACAAAGATGGCATAAAAGGGTACAAGCTTTGCAACCCTGTGACCAGGACTATTACATTCAGCAAGGATGTGGTGTTTCATGAAACCAGTCCACAGGCAGTCACACAAGCTGAGAAGGCTAAAGAAGCAGAGAAAGAGACAGTAGTGGTGGAAGGAAGTTTTGAAAAAGGAGCTACTACTGTTGGGGCTGAATCTGATTCTGAATCAGATGATTTGGAGATGGTTAGAAGTGCTGATGAGTCAGAAGATGAAGTTGAGGAAATCCCACTTCTGAGGAGATCGAAAAGGGAAAGAAGGGCACCAGTCAGATATCCCCAATGTGTAGTGGCTGCACAATGTTGCCTGAGTATGCTTGGTGAAGATCCAACCTCTGCCAGAGATGCTAGATCAAGGGATGATTCAAATCAGTGGGAGCTAGCCATGGTGGATGAAATGGAGTCTCTGAGGAAGAATCAGACTTGGTGTCTGTGTAAGCTTCCAAAGGGGAGGAAGGCCATTGGAAGCAAATGGGTTTTCAAGCAGAAGGTGAAGGGTGATGGCACTGTGGAGAAATACAAGGCAAGGTTGGTTGCAAAGGGGTTCTCCCAGGTCGAAGGTGTTAATTATGATGAGATCTTCTCACCTGTAGCCAAGATGACGTCGATCAGACTAGTACTCTCTATTGCGGCAGCGCATGATTTAGAGATCGAGCAGATGGATGTGAAGACGTCGTTTCTTCACGGTGATCTGGAGGAGGAGATATACATGAAGCAGCTGGAAGGATTCGAAGCCAAGGGCAAGGAGGATCAAGTCTGCAGGCTGAAGAAGTCCCTGTATGGACTAAAACAATCTCCGAGGATGTGGTACCAGAAATTCGACACCTACATGCTTGAGTTAGGTTTTGAAAGGTCGAATTCAGACCACTGTGTGTACATCCAGAGAACGGGAGAGCAGTTCATCTTCCTGACACTCTATGTAGATGATATGCTACTGGTGGGCAATAATGTCAGGATGATCCAACAAGTGAAGAAGCTGCTCTCAGCCAAATTTGAGATGAAGGATTTGGGGCCAGCAAGTGTCATCTTGGGAATGCAGATTTCCAGGGATCGAAGCAAGAAGAAGCTTTGGTTGGGGCAGCAGAGGTACGTCGAGGAGATGTTGAAGAAGTTCAATATGACGGACTGCAAGCCAGTGGGAGCACCAATGCCAGTTGGGTGCAAGTTATCTGCAGAGTTGAGCCCGAAGACACAAGATGAGGTCGTGGACATGGCGAAGGTCCCTTATGCTAGTGCTTTGGGAAGCTTGATGTACGCCATGGTCTGCACTCGCCCCGACATTGCTCAAGCAGTGGGAGTGTTGAGCCGGTATATGGCTACACCAGGAAAGGAACACTGGAACGCTGTGAAGCGTGTGTTCAGGTATCTCCGAGGCACTTCGAATTACTCCCTATGTTTTGAAGGAGCTGGTGAAGGAGGAGTCCAGGACGTGGTTGGACACGTGGACTCAGATTGGGGAGGTGATCTGGATAGCAGGAGATCCACCAGTGGGTACGTGTTCACACTGTTTGGAGGTGCAATCATTTGGATGAGTCGGAGGCAATGCGTGGTGGCACTCTCGTCGACGGAGGCAGAGTACATGGCTCTTACTCATGCGAGCAAGGAGGCCATATGGCTGCGGAGGCTATGTTTGGAGCTCGGGTTTGAGAAGGGGCCAGTGAAGCTGTGGTGTGACAGCCAAGGGGCTATTCAGCTAGCCAAGAATCCAGCCTTCCACGCATGAAACAAACACATCGACATCCAGTATCATTTCATCCGGGAGAGGGTGGAGAAGAAGGTAGTTCAACTGGAGAAGGTGGACACGATGGAGAATAACTCTGATTTTCTTACCAAGGCGGTTCCTGTTGCCAAATTTCAGTGGTGTGCAACGGCCGTAGGGTTGAAGAGGAAGGTTGGAGGAGTAGCTCTCATCGGAGGAAGATGTTCACCAAGGGGGAGAATGTTGGAGTTGGGGAACACTTCTGGTCAGTGTTCGTCGAACGGCGTTCGACAAACGGAGAAGAGTTTGTCGAACTCCGCCTGCGCTTGACGAAAGGAGAAGGGTTCGTCGAACAGCGTTCAACGAATGGAGAAGGGTTCGTCGAACTCCGCCTGCGTTCGACGAACGGGTCCTTGATTACTCCAGTCTAAGCGGCTCGTCGAACGGGAGAAGGCTGCGTTCGACGCTCGATGCCTGCGCTCGACGCCTGCGTTCGACGCTCGACGCCTGCGCTCGACACCTGCGTTCGACACTCGACACCTGCGCTCGATGCCTGCATTCGACGCTCGACGCCTGGTGTTCATGCTGTCTCAGCAGGTTCTGTCTCAGCGGATGTTATTGAACCATCTCAGCGGATGTTTGGTCTGAGCCCGGTTTGGCGCCCTATTTAAAGGGTGCATAACCCTGGTTTAGGGTTAAGGTCATTAAGCCCAAGAGAGTGCAACAGTGTTCTGCGCAGTTTTCCTTGGCGGCGGTTTTCCTTGGCGGCGGTTCCTCTGTTCTTGACTGAAGAGGGTTAAGTGAGGTAGGATCGTTTTTGATCATTGTAACCTTGTAAGCTGTAATCCGTCTTAGTAAATAGAAGAAAGAGAAGAGGAAGGGGAGAGGGGACGTAGCCCGTATTGGGGTGAACCTCTGTACATCTGTGTGTCTTCTGTGATTGATCTGATTTTCTGTGTTTTGATTTCTTTCGAATTTCTCGTCTCGGCACACCCTATTTTATTTACACTGAACACCTATCCTGAGAAGTTTGAGATCTCAAAAGGGTCAAAACTCCACTACCTAAAAAGGATGGATATAAAAACTCTGGATAGGTTCACTAGGGTGCTCCCCATGAGCTAGCCCTCTGAGGCAAAGGACAAGAAGAAGAAGATGTCAAAAGATCCCAAGAAGTCCAGAATGGTTATGTCAAGTTCTGAGTCAGAACATTCTGATAAGGATGAGGATGCTGGTACTGATCTGAACTCTCACAGCAGTCCAAACAAAGATATTCTTCTGGATGACAAGAATGAGGATACTACATCTAATAATGGTGCTGCAGATGCACAAAATTTGCCTGCTGATTCTGTCAACACAAATGACATGGAGAAAATGACCACCCTTGGTACTTAATCCTTCAAACTCAAATTACTGATAATGGTATCTAATCTTGAACAAGTAAATTAGTTAATAGCTAATGATTCCACAATAATCTCACCTTCAGATCCTCAAGACCAGTTGGATACCCTATCTGAGAGGGAGCAACAACAAGAGACATCTACAATTGATGTTGCTGATAATAATAATAATGTTGAAAAGTCTCTGCCAGGATTGATGAGGACAAAGTGCATTCTCCTGATGATATGCAAAGTAAGATTGACACCTTCCTCTTAAATCTTGAAAAAAGAATCAAACTTAATCCTGATAATCAACCAGCTCTCTGGGATTCACCAGATCACAGACAAGCTGATGCCCCATATGAGGGGGAGAAGCCATCAATTGGTATTGATGCTAGTATCTCTGGAAAGCATGATGTGGAGAACTTAGGCTCCAAAAATGATTTACTAGATTTCTTGGACTCAACTGATCATGATCAGTCCAGTGCTCTATCTGAGGGGGAGGAGCAAGGAAAATTTGATGATAATAACATTGATAATGATGATGTTGGTGTTGGAGATGATAAGGATAATGATGGAGTCCTCCCTGACCATGTACAAGGAGATGATCAAGACAAAAGGCAAAATACTTCAGTCATTAATCCAATTCTGGAAGTACAAGGGCAAATAACCCCCCCAGGTGGAATCTATCCCTCCTCCAAGTCTCCCTAAGAAGCTCAAAGAACCTGTAGTGATTGATCAGCAAGCTTCAACCTCCATCTCCTCACAGTCAAATGAGAATATTCTTAGTGCTATCCAAATAATGCTATGAAAGTGCACAATTAACCTCACTAGAATTCTCTAGAGGGGGGGGGGGGGGGTGAATATTCTTAGTGTTATCCGTATATATATATACGTGTAATAATCACAGATTTAAGCTTCCCACACACCAACAAGAATTAAGCAAGTAAAGAAGAAAAATAACAAGAAGAAAATCACAGCACAACACAAAGAAATATAGTGGTTCCCCAAACTTTGGGTAGTCCACTCTTCTACCCCCTTTGGTAGGAATTCATTATCCTGCACTGAGTCTTTTGATAAGGAGACTCTTAGAACCAGCCTGAGTCTTTTGATAAGGAGACTCTTAGAACCAGCCTCAGTCTTTTGAAAAGGAGACTCTTAGAACCAGTACAACTGAATTTTTTGAAGAGAGATTCTAAAAGCTCTTTTACAATATTTGAGAATGAAATTAGAAAGAGAAGAAGAAGTATTTGAAACAAGAAAGAATCTTCTTCCTAGCAAGAAGATTAGAAGCACAAGAAATAGTGAATGAAATCTCTCTTCTATAGTGAGAAGGAGATTGTAGGCCTTTTCTCTCTTTTAGTGAGAGCTATCAGAGTTTGCAGCAGTATGGCTTCAGAATGAGGAGAAGAAAGCTTGATCTTTGCTGCAACACTATTTCTCAATTGTCTCTCTTTTCACTTGGGAGCTCTTCCTCTTTTTCAAAATGAATATGGTGGATCACTTTTTGTCATTCTCTGCCGACCTCCTTCTTATTTATAGCTCTGTTTAAAATATATTGCTAAAAGGGAATAATCAATTAGCAGACAGAGAAATAGAAAGAGATAAGAGTTTCCATAATGAATATTTCTGTAGAAGGAAAGGAATTCATTCTGATTTCAAATAATATCCATAACAATCTTAATCAAATTAGCCAAGAATCAAATAGAAGGAAAGGCTGATTCAGAACGGCTATAAAAGAATAATGTCATTCCATAAAAATCAGATCTACAGAAAGAAGGAAAGAGATCTGGCGTGATTTTGAATTACTTGTAGATATCGACGTGCGTCAATTACTATTCGACGTAAGCGTCGAATTCATCTTGGCTGAACGTCGAAAGGAGAATAAGGAAGGAGCGTCGACTAAGGTGCGTCGACTTCACTAGATGCGTCGACTAGAAGTCAGAGTAACGTCGACATAGAATGCGTTGAATTCTGTTTGGAGTTACTTAGACTCATTCAGAGAGAGACGTCGACTTCATTTCGACGTTGCGTCGAATACTATTCGACGCATATTTACTTAGCCTAATTTTTCATACTTTGAATTTATATTCTTCTGAATTTTAGGGGTTAAGATAAATCATTTCCCCAACAATCTCCCCCTATTTGTCTTAACCCTACATAGAGAGAAATTGTATCAGTATTTAATCAACACAGCAAAGCATTTATATAGAGAAGAAGTATGCTAAGCAATCAGAAGGAATCATATAACAAGTAATTGTCTTTCACAAGATTTAAACTAGAAACTTCTTGTTATACATGAAATTTTCAAAGGCAGAATAGAGTTTTCTAGATAAATTTTCAATAGCATCAAAAATATAGCCCCTGGCTCTATCAGGATGCTCTTGGACATTTCTGATGATTGTGTGCAGTTTCTCCAGGACTTTGTCAGCATCAGGGAGAGTATCATTTATAGAATAGCCCTTGCTGATGATAATTGCTGCCTTTTCATCAATCATCTCAATTGTAATATTTTGAGGTTTCTTTTGAGTAGGCTTGGGCTCAGGTGGTCCTTTGTTGTCAACCTTTGGCCTATATTTTCTCTTCTCTGATTGCTGTTTCTCAGGGATCTCAGTCATTTTTTCCTTTCCCTTTCCAGGGTGAGTCATGCCATTTGTCTAATCCTTTTGGCCTTTCAGGCTTCTTATAGGGGATGTAAACATCTTCTGAACATCATACACCCCTTTTGTGCTTTTGTCCTTTTTCTAGGATAAGCCCTGCCTGAGGATTTTTCTTCAGATAGGCTTCAACATCAAATAATTTCTTTGGAATTTTGATGGTAGATTCAGCAAGAATTTGTTCCTTGGTCATTCCCCTGTTGATCTTTTCCATCCAGACATTCCTCTTATCTTCTACTTCTTTTATAGCTGCTTCATATTCATACAACTCTCTTTCTCTTATTTCTTCATGCCTCTTTTCCATGTCAGGGTCATGGTATTCCTTTACAGGGCTGTTAGGAGTGATAACATGCATCTTTTCAAACCTCTTTATCTCCTTAACAACCTTTTTATATTTCTTTTCCTTTGCATATTCTTTTCTTTCTTCTTTGGAGAATTTTTGCCAGTAGGGGGTGGCTTCTCTTTTTCTTTTTATTTGTCCTCCTGGACTTTGCCTAGGTAGGATTTGGGTAGGTGCTTTAAGCTGCTCAGTAAGTTTTGTTACTGGTGGAGGTAGAGGTAGCAGTGGAGGTAGAGAGGAAGGTTGAAGTGGAGTTTTCTTTTTAGGTGGAGAAGGAACTTCTTCAAGAAGAGGAGTTTGATCTGCCATGAAATGCAGAATGTCCTATGGTAGGGCAATTTCTGCTGAAGGATGTTTGTCTCCTTCAATCTCTCCTGAAGGGATATCCTCAAGTAGGGGTGTCTTCAGTTTGATATAACTGGCAGAGAAGCCAGGAGAGTGATGCTGAATTTCTTCCTCACATGGGGTTGCTTCAATCCACACTTGTCCTCTCCAGTCATCAGAGGAGGCTGCTTCTTCCTCCCCCTGGAGTTCTGTGTTCTTGACCACAGCAATCTCCCCCTGGGTACGTGGGGCATCTACTCTGAATGCTGAATCCACAGCATGATCTCCTTCAGTATGGTAAGATGAGGTCTCTCCAAAGTGTTTGGTGAAGGTGTAGTCAGAGTGATTGGAGAATATTGGAGCCTATTGTAAGAGAAGAAGTTGGTGTAATACTTTAGAGATAATATTTAGAGTTGGAGAGGAAATTAACCCTGAGCTTTTAAGAGAGATAGAGAACCTGACAAGGGGGGTTTCTGGAGCAACTCTCCCGCTGATTTATATCCTGCATAAAGGATTTAAACCCTTCTGGCGACAGAGGCTGTTCTTGAATGAGAGCATTAAGCTCAGGAAGAGAAGCAGAGAGGTTTGCCAGTTTGGCTGCACAGGTGTTGATCATGGCAGCACACTCGTTGGCAAAGTGGTTCAGTCGAGTCTGGAAGTCATTTACTAGTTGTTCAAGAGCATCGTTCATCGCTTTGATGAGGGACGATTGATCAGGAGTTGGTGCCATTGACGTAGAGAGAGAGAGAGAGAGAGGTAGAAGACGAAGTTTTGGCGGTTGAGGAGAGTATATGTTGTGAAATAAGAGGTATTATTTAAAGAAGATGAAACGTCGAGAAAGGAAACAGAAATCAAGGTATATCAGGTAATCCAATCGTCAAAAGAGGAAGTAAGGATTTGATTCTAATTTTGACAAGAGGTCGTCGTTACGGCAAATTGTTGTCGACGCATGGTCATTGATGTCGACGTATGCGTCGATATGGAGTCGACGCTCCGTGGAGATATGCCAGCCTAGCATTTTGTCGACGTGTTCATAGACTTGCGTCGATATAAAGTCGACGGTGCGTCGATATGTATTCGACGTATCTTCAAATACTTTCTTAGATCTTTTAGATTTTCCCAACAATGGTGGTTACAGGCTTCCATCAAGCATTCCTAAGGTGTTGATGAAGTAATTATGCTTAGTTTCATCCAAGGGTTTTGTGAAGATGTCTGCTCTTTGACTGTCTGTAGGAATGTATTCTAAGGTTATCTTACCTTTTTCTATATTGTCTCTAAGGAAGTGATGTCTGATCTCTATATGTTTGGTTCTACTATGAAGGACTGGGTTGGATGCTATGGATATAGCACTGGAGCTATCACAATAGATCTTAGAGTTATTGACCTCCAATTTGTAGTCAAGAAGTTGATTTTGCATCCAGAGGATTTGTGAACACCAGCTCCCAACAGCTATGTATTCAGCTTCAGCTGTTGAGGTTGAGACTGAGGTTTGTTTCTTACTAAACCATGATATTAATCTGTCACCTAGGAATTGGCAAGTACCAGATGTACTTTTTCTATCAACCCTACATCCAGCATAATCTGCATCTGAGAAACCTATTAATTCAAAGTTGGTTTCTGCTGAGTACCACAGACCTAGTTCAGGGGTTCCCTTTAGGTATCTAAGAATCCTTTTTACAGAGGTGAGATGGGATTCTTTTGGATCAACCTGAAATCTAGCACATATGCAAGTGGCAAACATAATGTCAGGTCTGCTAGCTGTTAGATATAGAAGGGATCCTATTATTGCCCTATATGTCTTTTGATCTACTGATTTTCCCTTGTCATCCTTTTCTATAATGGCATTAGTTGCCATAGGTGTTTTCATAGTAGAAGCTGATTCCATACCAAACTTTTTGATTAACTCTTTAGTGTACTTAGACTGTGAGATGAAGATTCCCTCACTACTTTGTTTTACTTGTAGTCCTAGGAAATAAGAGAGTTCTCCCATACTACTCATTTCAAATTTAGATTGCATTAGATTGGCAAATCTTTTACAAAGTGGGATGAGTTGAGCTAAAGATGATGTCATCTACATAGATTTGAACAAGAAGGAGTTGATTTTTATGGATCTTAGTAAAAAGTGTTTTATCCACTTTTCCTCTTTCAAAAGAATTTTCTAAAAGGAAGTTAGAGAGAGTTTCATACCAAGCTCTAGGTGCTTGCTTAAGACCATATAGTGCTTTGTTAAGTCTATAAACAAAGTTAGGAGAGGAGGGATTTACAAAACCTGGTGGTTGCTCTACATATACCTCTTCTTGAAGGTCACCATTCAAAAAGGCACTCTTGACATCCATCTGATAGACTTTCATCTTCATGAAAGCTGCATAGGCAAGGAAGAGCCTGATTGCCTCCAATCTTGCTACTGTAGCAAAGGTTTGGTTGTTGTCTATTCCTTCTTCTTGTCTATATCCTTGTGCTACAAGTCTTGCCTTGTTCCTGACAATTACTCTAGTGGAATCTAGTTTGTTTCTGTATACCCACTTTGTACCAATTACTGGGTAGTTTCTTGGTCTTTCAACTAAGTTCCACACTTTGTTTCTCTCAAATTGGCCTAGTTCTTCTTGCATGGCCATAATCCAGTGAGGATCACAATTTGCTTCCTCAAACTTCTTTGGTTCAACTTGTGATAAGAAGCATTGGAGCATCATCCCATTGGAGACTTGGTGTCTTGTTCTTACTGCTGTATTGGGGTCTCCAATTACTTGAGATTGTGGATGATCTTTCAAATTGACCCTTGTCCTGCTTGGACTTGTCAGATGTTCTTCTTCCTCATTAGCAATGGGATCATTGTCCACCTGTTCTTCCTGAACCATGTTCTCTTGTGGGAGTTGGTTTTGAATGCTCTTTTCTGAATCTTCTTCATGTTCTTGTTCAGATTCCTCACTTGATTCCTCTAGCTGGTTTTCTTTTCCATTATCTGTGTTCTCTAGAACCAGTTGCTCAAGTGATGAGTCCTGATCATATACACATTTATGGACTCATCCGGGCCGTTTTTTTTGTCATTTCTCCGCACTTTAGCATTGTTATAGTTTATATTTGATAATCCATGCTAGGTGCACATCTAGGCCCACTTTGGTGTGATTTTCGTGCTTATTGTCATTAGTAGTGTTCATGTGCTGTTAAGTGCCACTTTCAGTGGCTAGATCTGTGGTTGTGCGGGAATAGGAGTCGTGCAAGTGTTCCCGGTGCAATTCTGCACAGGAACACTGCGCACGATCGCCGGTTCTATTGCGCACGACCACTGGTCGTGCGCCACTGATCGTGTGCACTTAACCCTTTTTCACGAGTTCTGTTTGGTGCAGTGCGCACGACCATCAACGACAGTGCGCACGACCACCGGTCGTGCGCCACTGCTCGTGCGCACTTATCATTAAAATTCTGAGTTCTGTTTGCTGTACTGCGCACGACCATCAACGATAGTGCGCACGACCACCGGTCGTGCGCCACTGGTCGTGCGAACATTTTATTTTATAATTTCGTATCTTGCAGGTTCCACCCAGGCAGTGCGCACGATCGCAGAATTCCAGTGCGCACGACCACTGGTCGTGCGCCAATGACCGTGCGCAGTATTTAATCCAGCGCCTATTTAAACGCCTGTTGCGATTTTAGGGCAATCGTTCACTGGCGGGAGCGGGATTCCTGTTCCGTACGCCGCCGATTTCCACCGTGGGACGCCTCCACTTCATCTTCTACGCAAGGGGAAGCCTCCTCCACCCATTCCAAGACTTCCTCCATTGTCCGTGAGTGTTCTCCATCGTCCGCAAGCCTCCAAGCAACCATTCTCTCATTCCGCCCGGTTAGAAGAAGAAGGAACCTGAAGTCGAAGACGACGGAGCTACGTAGGGAGATCGTGACAGCTCTCTACGCCGGAAGCATAGTCCGTCCGAGTCCGGAGGTATCCCGACAACCTACCATTCCGGCCGTGAACGGCCGCTAGTCTTCACCACCGGTTATTTCTTTTCTCTTTTCCCTCGTTGTACTCTTTGAACCGTGCAATACTCGAATATTGTGATGTTTATTTTGATGGGAATGAATATTTCTTTGTTGTTCTTCATGGTTTGGTGGTGATTCATTCCGCTTTCCCTCACTCACTCGCGCACGCACGCAAGGTGTTTGATCCGCGTTAGCAAGAGCTAACGGCGGTTGTGAAGAGGTGTTTGCGACCCTCACCCTCTCGCACTTGAGTTCACTTCATCCGCCTCACGAAGCACGGCATCGCGGTCGTTGCATCCACCTCACTTTGCGAAGCGGTGTTTTCGACCCGCATCTCTTTTGTTGTTGATAAGATTAGGAAAACCAACCAAAAGCCCCATCTTTGTGTTTGTTGAACGCTTGTGTAACAATAATCACTGCGCAATTCGTTCACCCATCCTGCATTCCTCAAGAGACCGACATCCGGGGAATTTATTCTCCACAATTATTACTTGACAGCGACCGGTGTACTTGCCGACACGCATCAAGTTTTTGGCGCCGTTGCCGGGGAGTGCAGGCGTGTTTCGTCTTGTGTTGTGACTTTCGTTATACGAGCAGTTGTTTTTTTTATTTTCTTTGTTTTTCTTTTTGTTTTTGACAGTTCATGCAGAGGCAGGTCGCAGGTGAACTCGCACCTTTTGATCCAGAAATCGAACGAACTGCTCGCGCGCGAAGGCGCGCTGCGGCTGTACAAGCGGCCATGGGTGATCAGGTAGACCCAAATGATGTTGATCCGAGAATGCCCGGCGTGGGGGAACATCAGCCTGGGATTGAGCAGGAGGCAGCTAGGCCTCGACCCCGCACGATGAGGGACTACACCACTCCAAGTGCTGGGAGTGTGTATCCGGGGTTCGGGCCCAATATTTTGAATAATCAGTTTGAGATCAAGCCAGCGATCTTAAACATCATCCGGAACAACGCTCAGTTCTCGGGGTTGGCCAGCGAAGATCCGCATCTGCATCTGGCGGAGTTTTCTGATATTTGCGGAACCTTCCGCTACGCAGGGATTGCTGACGACACGGTCAAGCTTAGACTGTTTCCCTTTTCACTCCGCGACAAAGCAAAGGTGTGGCTCCACTCCATTCCGCCCGGGACTGCTGCAACTTGGGATGCCCTCGCATCCAAGTTCCTTGCTAAATTCCACCCTGTGGATAAGATTGTAAGCTTGCGGCGGGAGATCGCCACATTTCACCAACTTGACCAAGAGACCCTTGCTGAAGCATGGGAGCGCCTCAACGATCTCCTTCGCCGTTGCCCTGGCCACGAGCTCCAACCATGGAATGTGGTTGAATTGTTCTACTTCGCGATCGAGCCCAACTACAGGGCAATGATCGATGCTGCGGCGGGTGGCACCTTGATGAACCACACCCCTGAGGAAGCCCTTCGAATTCTGCGCGACACTGCCTCCCACAGTACATTCTGGACTGCAGGGAGAAATGCTCCAAGAAGCGGCCGAGGTCTTTTCATGGTCGACTCTCTTCCCTCTCCATCCGTGACTGCTGCTGTCATTACCTGCGAGGGATGTGGAGGCGGAGGCCACCACGCGTATGAGTGTTCGGGGAACAATGTGGCAGGTGACTTCGCACACTTGAACTTGAACGAATCTGTTAATTATGTAGGAAATCAGCCTAGGGGGGCGCCTTTCAATAATGCTTATAATCCGGGAGCGAGAAGTCACCCGAACTTCTCGTGGAATCCAAACACACCTGGCCAACGATGGGCACCGGGGCAGCATCAAAATGATGCTTACGCCTCCGGGAGCCAACCGAGGCCACCACACCCGGACTATAATCAAGCACCCCCTACTCAAAAAAAGAGTAGTCTAGAAGAGATGATGGAGAAATTCATGCAAGTAGCTAATTCGAATATGGCAAATCAAACTGCATCCATGCGAAACCTGGAAACGCAGTTGGGCCAATTGGCCCAAGTGCTAACCGAGCGATCGCAGGGGACCCTTCCCAGCAACACGGAGAAGAACCCAATTGATCAAGGGAAGAGTCTTGGGGATGTGGTAGAGGTTGAACCGAGTGAGCTGGTAATTTCTTGTGCCATCAATAAGGTTGAAACAAAAGCTTTATGCGATTCCGGTTCCTCCCGCAACGTCATTGCACTGCAAGATGTTGCGAAATTACAACTTGAGATGAACACGGAGGAAAGGAAATCGCTTATTCTCGCTAACGGCACTATTATCCAATCTGAGGGGGAAGTGAGAAATGTGGAAGTAATAGTTGAGGGGACGACTGTGGTCGCGGACTTTCAGGTGTTGGGCCCCCAGGAAAATCAATCCATTCCTATCTTGGGCGTGCCGTTCTTGAAAGAGAGGGGCGCCACCCTTGACTTCGCTACGGGGTGTGTTCTCCTACCTAACAAGGCGCTGCAGCCCACTCGCCTCGAAGCTACAGCTGACACATCCACTCCTCCCCCTCTCGTTATTTCTGATGAATTTCTAAGATGTGCAGGAAAGATACATGATCAAGAAACAAGTGAAGGAGGAAAGGAGGAGCTCCAATCAGATGAGGAAGAAGAGGTTGACTTCCGGAAAGAGTTCGACTCCGAGAAGGAGGAAGACTGCAGTTCGGGAAACGTTGACTTGGATCTAGTTAGGGATGCTGATTATTTATCTTCTTGTGGTGAATCTTGTAATAAACTATCTAAGCGCTCCATCTCCTGGGCCGATCCGGTGGTCACCGCGATACCGGAGGTGACGCCACCCGCCACTAAGGCGGAAAATTCTGAAAACTTTCAACGGTGGCAGTCTCCGACTGTCACCAAACTTAAAAAGGAAAAACTTCTGCGCGACGCTCGTGCTGCCGCTCTTCGTGGTAAGGTGGCGGAGGTTAGGGGAGCATTGGGTAATACCAGTGCTGGCCCTAAAGCCTTCACCTCCCGCCTACGTGCTACGGGAGAAGCGCACCATAAGAGCGCTTTTAGCTGATTTTTGTTTAGTTGATGTGGTGAACTGCTTCTGAACATTTCTCTTTTAATTCCTGCACTCTTTAAACACTGCTAATACAGGTATTTGGTCCAGCTTAAGGACGTCAAATGAAAGCGCTCCTGGGAGACAACCCAGATTTCCTGTTTTCGTAGTTCCTTTTTTCTAACTTCTTTTAGTTCAGCTTTTGTTTTTGCTTTTGTTGCTTTAAGTTTGTGCTTGCAGGTTTTGTGTTCGATGGTGCGGATGCTGCGGACTAGTCTTGATCGTAAACGCCAATCGTCTGGTATGCTCATTTCTGAGCATGGGGTAACGCTTCCTCCCCTCTTTTCGCTTCAAATTTCTAGATATATTGTTTAGCTTAAGTCTGGGGGAGCGGTTGTTGTTACCCACTGTGCACGAGTTGCACCGCATACTAGAAGGTTGTATCTTTATTTATCCTAGTCATTATTTTTGTTTTTCATGCTTCACACACCACTTCACCCACTTGAGTGCGTGTTTATCTTTTTGTCGTTGTTCCGTTTAAACTATTTTGGTCGGAATGTGAAATAGATTGTTAAAGTAGGAATTATTATTTGGAGTGCGATGTTGACTCATGTAGTGTTCTAGTCACTTCGCATGTTATGGTAGAATTTGAGTAGAACTAGATTTTCTTTATGCATCTAAATTATGTTTAGTATTTCTGCGTAAATTTAGATTTAATATACTCAAGTGGTGAATTTGTATGGAATTGACGATAACCCGGTGTTGTGTGTGTGCGATTACTAGTCGTGTGTTGCTCGAGTCGGGAGGAAGGTTTATCTTTCTCGTGGGCTAAGAACTTGCCCCAAGCGACTCTCGAAGCATGGGTGAGAGCTACTCGTTGAGTCAAGCATGATGTAGGCCACCCTTTGGCTAGTTTGAGCTTTGTTATTCCATGTCCATTTCATTCACCTTTGCAAGCCTATTTTGTGCCTACCAATCCTTTGTTCAGCTCCTCTTCATCCACCAAAGCCTGAAGCCTATCCCACGCCCGCAACCAAATTGTTTTTAACTGCGCTCATAATTCTAAACTTGTGTGGAGTGTGGAATCATTGTGTTATGATGGGAAAATAACGTCCATCTGCTGATTTTGAACCAACCGGGGGTTACATAAAAGAAGTAAAATATGTAAAAAAAAGAAAAAAGAAAAAGAGTATTTTGAAAAAAAATCCTCCCTAGCTAAAAAAAAAAGACAATCTGTTGGTATTTGTGAAGTAGGCCGTGTGCACACTTGGTTTTCATGATAAGTCTGGGGGTGTGTCACACGAGCATAGTTGTTGGTCTTGCGTGGTGCAGCGTTCCGTTAGCTCACTTGGGTTGCGTAGCCATCGTGTTTAACTTTGAAATATCATACCGTAACCTAAGCCCCGATTTAATCCTAAAAGCCCTACTGATTTGACTTGCGAGTTTGCTAGCGCCGTGGAGAGAGTGTGACCGGGCAAGCGTATGGTTCACGACGTTGATGGATTTCAGCGGAGTTATTCCTAAGCCCCGATCTTTTGCAACACCCGCCTCAGTGTCTCGTCACTTTCATACCGGGCATGATCGTCAAATTCTTCGTAATTCACCAACTGAGTATAACTAAATCTTTAATTACGCTTTAATACTTATGTAAATTAGTTAGCATAGTTAAACTCTCCTTCTACTAGAATCTCTACTTGCATGCGTTGTTACTTCGCACCGTACTCCCTTGTGTAATTCTCTATGTTAATTATCGTTTTCACGCTCCGCCGGATTCGTTTGCTCGGGACGCGCAAACAGTTAAGTCTGGGGGTGTGATGAGTCATGATCATATACACATTTATGGACTCATTCGGGCCGTTTTTAAGTCATTTCTCCGCACTTTAGCCTTGTTATAGTTTATATTTGATAATCCATGCTAGGTGCACATCTAGGCCCACTTTGGTGTGATTTTCGTGCTTATTGTCATTAGTAGTGTTCATGTGCTGTTAAGTGCCACTTTCAGTGGCTAGATCTGTGGTTGTGCGGGAATAGGAGTCGTGCAAGTGTTCCCGGTGCAATTCTGCACAGGAACACTGCGCACGATCGCCGGTTCTATTGCGCACGACCACTGGTCCTGCGCCACTGATCGTGTGCACTTAACCCTTTTTCATGAGTTCTGTTTGGTGCAGTGCGCATGACCATCAACGACAGTGCGCACGACCACCGGTCGTGCGCCACTGCTCGTGCGCACTTATCATTAAAATTCTGAGTTCTGTTTGCTGTACTGCGCACGACCATCAACGATAGTGCGCACGACCACCGGTCGTGCGCCACTGGTCGTGCGAACATTTTATTTTATAATTTCGTATCTTGCAGGTTCCACCCAGGCAGTGCGCACGATCGCAGAATTCCAGTGCGCACGACCACTGGTCGTGCGCCAATGACCGTGCGCAGTATTTAATCCAGCGCCTATTTAAACGCCTGTTGCGATTTTAGGGCAATCGTTCACTGGCGGGAGCGGGATTCCTGTTCCGTACGCCGCCGATTTCCACCGTGGGACGCCTCCACTTCATCTTCTACGCAAGGGGAAGCCTCCTCCACCCATTCCAAGACTTCCTCCATTGTCCGTGAGTGTTCTCCATCGTCCGCAAGCCTCCAAGCAACCATTCTCTCATTCCGCCCGGTGAGAAGAAGAAGGAACCTGAAGTCGAAGACGACGGAGCTACGTAGGGAGATCGTGACAGCTCTCTACGCCGGAAGCATAGTCCGTCCGAGTCCGGAGGTAGCCCGACAACCTACCATTCCGGCCGTGAACGGCCGCTAGTCTTCACCACCGGTTATTTCTTTCCTCTTTTCCCTCGTTGTACTCTTTGAACCGTGCAATACTCGAATATTGTGATGTTTATTTTGATGGGAATGAATATTTCTTTGTTGTTCTTCATGGTTTGGTGGTGATTCATTCCGCTTTCCCTCACTCACTCGCGCACGCACGCAAGGTGTTTGATCCGCGTTAGCAAGAGCTAACGGCGGTTGTGAAGAGGTGTTTGCGACCCTCACCCTCTCGCACTTGAGTTCACTTCATCCGCCTCACGAAGCACGGCATCGCGGTCGTTGCATCCACCTCACTTTGCGAAGCGGTGTTTTCGACC
Source organism: Dactylorhiza incarnata (assembly GCA_033032865.1). Classification (NCBI taxonomy): domain Eukaryota; kingdom Viridiplantae; phylum Streptophyta; class Magnoliopsida; order Asparagales; family Orchidaceae; genus Dactylorhiza; species Dactylorhiza incarnata. The sequence continues at coordinate 5,475,100 of JAWHQI010000067.1, forward strand.
CGCATCTCTTTTGTTGTTGATAAGATTAGGAAAACCAACCAAAAGCCCCATCTTTGTGTTTGTTGAACGCTTGTGTAACAATAATCACTGCGCAATTCGTTCACCCATCCTGCATTCCTCAAGAGACCGACATCCGGGGAATTTATTCTCCACAATTATTACTTGACAGCGACCGGTGCACTTGCCGACACGCATCATCAAGCTGTGTTTCTATGCTGCTGTCTTCCCGTGGAAAAGAACTGATGGGAGTTTCCTCCCCCTTAAACAGCATGTTAGTTTCATCAAATATAATGTGCATAGATTCTTCAATTTTAAGAGTTCTCTTGTTATAACACCTATAGGCTTTACTAGATGATGAGTATCCCAGAAATATTCCATCATCAGACTTCTTGTCAAATTTGGCAAGATGATCTTTCCTATTATTTAGAATAAAGCAGGCACATCCAAAATTTTTAAAATATTTAACAATGGGTGTTTTTCCTTTCAGGAGCTCATATGGAGTCTTTGATTTAGTTTTGTGTATGAGGCTTCTATTTAGAACATAGTTGGCAGTGTTGACTGCTTCAGCCCAGAAGGTTTTTGGTAATCCTGATTCTGCAAGTAAGGTCCTTCCTGATTCAATTAAAGTTCTATTCTTTCTTTCAACAACTCCATTTTGTTGAGGAGTTCTAGGGGCTGAGAAACTTTGTTTAATACCTATATCCTCACAGAAACTACAAATCAACTAATTTTCAAATTCAGTCCCATGATCACTTCTGATAATTGAAACATGAGTGTTAAACTCAGATTGAATCTGTCTTATGAATTTTGAGAGAATCTTATGGGTTTTAGACTTAGCCCTTAGAAAGAATACCCAGCTAAACCTAGAATAGTCATCCACAATGACTAGTGTATAAGATTTTCCACCTAAGCTCTGAGTGGATATGGGACCAAAGAGGTCCATATGCAGTAAGTAGAGAATCCTGGGAGAGTCATCCTTACCAATTGGTTTGAAGGATGATTTGGTCTGTTTTCCTAGTTGGCAAGGTCTACATGGAGAATCCTTAGAGTACCTACCCTTTGGTAGGCCTCTGACTAGGTTATTCTTTGCTAGTTTACTAATGGTTTTGTGGTTTAAGTGACCCAGTCTCCTATGGCATAATTCACTTTTATCAATAATATTGTTAAACAAACAAACTTCTGTGGGTGAGGAGCTAAAATCCACTATATATACTTTCCCTTTTCTAATTCCATTGAGTACTATGGCACCAGACTTGACATCAATAATATGGCAAAGTAGTGTGGTGAATTTTACCTCATACTTACCACTGTCACATATCTGACTTATACTTATCAGATTGTACTTCAGTCCTTTGACTACTACCACATTCTTGAAGGTAACTTTTCCTTCTTTAAAATCTCCAAAGCCCCTGGTTTGCCCACAGCTAGAGTCTCCAAAGGTCACTGGTGGTCCATGTCTATCCTCAAAATTGGTTAACAGATTTTTGTACCCTGTCATGTGCATGGAGCATCCACTGTCCAAGTACCACACCAGCCTGGAGATGTGATACATCTGCACATAAGATTTTAAACATTAGTTTGGACCCTGCTGAGTTGGGGTCCCTTCCTCCCAACAGTGAAAGATTTAATGAAAGAATAAGTGGGTTTTTCAGAATATCCTTCCTCCTTTAGGGGTATTGGCTTGTCATACCAATTTTCTTTGGTAATGTCGCAGAAATAGTGTTCATAATAAAGGGACATGGATTGAGAGGACTGTTTGGAAGAGGAGAAATTTCTGTCAGATTGGTTGCGTCGATATGAATTCGACGTAGGCTTATGGTTGCATCGATATGAAGTCGACGTCTGCTCAAGGTTACGTCGAGTAGAAGTCGATGCTTCCTTCATTCTGCATTCACTTTTAGTCGAAGCATGGGAGAAGTTGCGTCGGGTAGAAGTCGACGCACTTTGGTGTAAGCGTCGATTAGAAATCGACGCACGTTGATAAGAATTCGACGCATGTTTATTTATTTTCTGAGGATATTTACCTAGGATTCCTTCATATGTAATGGGATTATTTTTATTAAAGACAGTGGTTGTTTCTGGATTTTCATGTGACCTCTCTCCGGTTGGATGATTCTCCCTAGTGAAGTGAATATGATGTTTCCAGACAGATTTGCTGGATGATTGAGGTTTGGGGTTCTTCATTAGTGTTAAACTTTAGTTGTCTAAATCTATTAGTGAGATTCTCAGAAATATTCTTGAGCTTCTGACTTCTCCCATTTAGAGAGTCTTCAAAGGCTTTTGCCTTTACTAGCTCATTTCTTAGTGTTAGATTTTCTATATAGATTTTATCTAGTTCCTCCTCTGAGAGTCCCAGACTGAGCTCATAGTTTTTATATTGTGTATTCATTTGTTTGAGATTGTTTAATTCATTTCTTAGTTCTTTTATTTCTCTTTCAGATTTGATTAGATCTAAGCAGAATTCTTTGAAATTGTTTTTGAAATCAGTGGAAGAAAAATCTATATCATCAAATATATTTACCATAAATGTATCCTCAGGCTTCTCAGTGGCCATCAAACAGGTTTCCTCTAGCTTGGCCTCTTCCTGATCATTGTCAGATGAGGTACTTTCTTCAGATTCTGAATCACTCCATGATTGAGCAATGAAGCCTTTCTCTTTCTTCTTCTTCTTCTTTTGATCTGTTCTTTTCAGATCTTTCTTTTTGCTGATCTCTTTAGGACATTCAGGTGCAATATGTCCTGGTTTCCTGCAAGAGTAACATATAATCTCTTTAGTAGGAGTTTTATTATACCTGGTTTTTGAGTCTCTTCCTCTGGATCCTTCTGTTTTGATCCACTTCTTGAACCTTCTGGCCAGTAGACTGATCAGCTCCTCATCACTTGTAGAGGGTTCACCTTCAACAGCCTTCAATGCAATACTCTTTTCTTTTGAGAGTGAAGGAGCCTTTTCTTTCTCAGCTCTTGTTTTCAACAGTTGTTCATAAGATTTTAGTTTACCCAACAGGACATCTGTTGAGATTTCTCTTTGACTTCTGGAGTCTCTAATTGGCCAGATTCTTGAATCCCAAGAGCTAGGGAAGCAAGTTAACAATTTGTCATTTATCTCAGTGAGAGATATGTCCTTCTCAAGTGTTCTCAGCTCATTTACTATAAGGCTGAATCTGGCATACATGTCAGCAACACTTTCACCTTCTTTCTTCTGGTAGTTTTCATATTGAGAGATGAGTAGTGCCTTTCTATCATTTTCTCATCAGCACTTCCCTCTACCATTTTGGTGAGAGCTTCCCATACTTCCTTAGCTGACTCACATTCAGCAATCTTTTGGAAGATTTCATCTGAGAGGGTTGAGACTAAGATATTCATAGCTTTGGCATCACATGCTTGAGCTTTCTTTTCTTCATCTGTCCATTCAGCCTTTGGAGCAAGTGTTTGTGTGACCTTTCCACTTGAGTCCTTCTTGTATGGCTTGGGAGGACCTATCATAATAACATCAAATAATTCTCCATCAATAGAGCTTAGATAGATCTTAATTCTTGTTTTCCAAAGTGCAAACTTTTCAAGATTGCAAATTGGTGGTCTGGTGGAAGCATAATCTTTGATTTGTGCCATGTGAAAAATAATTTTTAGAAATATATATATATAAATAAGAGGTAGGATCTTTTTGATCAAGGAGTTAACCCTTTTAGATCAACCTCCCTCTGATACCAATTGAAAGTGCATAAACTCACTAGAATTCTCTAGAGGGGGGGGGGGGGTGAATAGAGATTAAAAATACTTTGTGCAATTATATATATATGTGTGTAATAATCACAGATTTAAGCTTCCCACACACCAAAAAGAATTAAGCAAGTAAAGAAGAAAAATAACAAGAAGAAAATCACAGCACAACACAAAGAAATATAGTGGTTCCTCAAACTTTGGGTAGTCCACTCTTCTACCCCCTTTGGTAGGAATTCACTATCTTGCACTGAGTCTTTTGATAAGGAGACTCTTAGAACCAGCCTGAGTCTTTTGATAAGGAGACTCTTAGAACCAGCCTGAGTCTTTTGAAAAGGAGACTCTTAGAACTAGTACAACTGAATTTTTTGAAGAGAGATTCTAAAAACTCTTTTACAATATTTGAGAATGAAATTAGAAAGAGAAGAAGAAGTATTTGAAACAAGAAAGAATCTTCTTCCTAGCAAGAAGATTAGAAGCACAAGAAATAGTGAATGAAATCTCTCTTCTATAGTGAGAAGGAGATTGTAGGCCTTTTCTCTCTTTTAGTGAGAGCTATCAGAGTTTGCAGCAGTATGGCTTCAGAATGAGGAGAAGAAAGCTTGATCTTTGCTGCAACACTATTTCTCAATTGTCTCTCTTTTCACTTGGGAGCTCTTCCTCTTTTTCAAAATGAATATGGTGGATCACTTCTTGTCATTCTCTGCCGACCTCCTTCTTATTTATAGCTCTGTTTAAAATATATTGCTAAAAGGGAATAATCAATTAGCAGACAGAGAAATAGAAAGAGATAAGAATTTCCATAATGAATATTTCTGTAGAAGGAAAGGAATTCATTCTGATTTCAAATAATATCCATAACAATCTTAATCAAATTAGCCAAGAATCAAATAGAAGGAAAGGCTGATTCAGAACGGCTATAAAAGAATAATGTCATTCCATAAAAATCAGATCTACAGAAAGAAGGAAAGAGATCTGGCGTGATTTTGAATTACTTGTAGATATCGACGTGCGTCGATTACTATTCGACGTAAGCGTCAAATTCATCCTGGCTGAACGTCGAAAGGAGAATAAGGAAGGAGCGTCGACTAAGGTGCGTCGACTTCACTAGATGCGTCGACTAGAAGTCAGAGTAACGTCGACATAGAATGCGTTGAATTCTGTTTGGAGTTACTTCGACTCATTCAGAGAGAGACGTCGACTTCATTTCGACGTTGCGTCGAATACTATTCGACGCATATTTACTTAGCCTAATTTTTCATACTTAGAATTTATATTCTTCTGAATTCTAAGGGTTAAGATAAATCATTTCCCCAACATGCTAGATTCTCATCTGACATCCATGAATTATTATGTTGATAGATCAGCCTCTACAATGAAGGAGTATGTAGATCAGTCCATCTCCAATGTAAAGACTGAAGTTATGGATGAACTAAAGCAATCAAGGATGAAACTGTCTATCTAAATCAACAAATGACCAAGTGGTTTGTCATGGCTGAAAAGACAGTAAACTCTCAATCTGAAATATTCAAATCCATCAACAATGACCTTAAATTAGCAGAGTCTGATATGAGATATGTCAAAGAGTATGCCAGCAAAGCAGATAGGGTGCTTCAGAGGACAGCATCTCATATTGAGGATTATGTGTGGTCAACTACTAGCCAAATGGATGCTGAGGCAGTAAAGCTGAAGGATGAGCTCAAAGTTGACATTGAAAATGTCTTCCAAACCTTCTCTGGTACAATCACATCAGCTAACCAAGACATCAATCAAAGAATATTTGAAGAAGCCAGAAAGGGGGAGAATACCAATGATATAACCAACTCCGAGCTAGCCCTCAAAGTTCTACAAGGAACAAGGATAGCCTTAAACCTTCCCCTCTTGGACAGGCAGATAGAAGAAGATTGGGACTTCCCTAATTAAGAGAAAATTGCTCAAAATGTCAGATTGGCAAAGAAAAGAGAGAGAACACATGATGATAGCTGAAGAATTTATGGCTAAGCAAAGGGATGAGCAGAGCAAAGACCCAGATTTTGAATATTGGAGTGAGGACTCCAAGAGCATAATCCTGAATGCATGGCTAAGTTATGGACAAGTCTGCAAAGACATTGATAGATTCTATCCCTCTGAAGAATGGATAAAGCATTTGGAAAGAACACAAAAAGGGAAAAAATATTCAAGGAAAATCTGGTGAGGAAGGAAAACCCAAGGAGGATGTCTTCAAGGTATATTCCAAAGCCATACCTGTACTTCAAAAGGCAAGAAAACAAGAAGATGCTAACTGAAATAGTAGCAGCACATGCAGAAAAGGACACTACTACTGAAAACAAGGCTGATGCTACTGAAGACAAGGAGACCTCAGCAAAAAGGAAAGAAGTTGTTGTTGACAAAACTAAATGCTCAACATCTTCTAAGAGGAGAAGAACTTAAATTAATGTATTTAGTTTTATCTTCTGAAAGTCAAAATGTAACTTAAACAATGTCTCAACATTTTGACAAAAATGAAAATGAAAATTTGGCTAAATCTATTGGTTTATGTTAGAGGCTAATCTTAGCCATTGCCTATTAATAGTAAGTATCATTGCTATAGAGATTCTGTGATATCTGAACATAATGAATTAACAATGCTATTGTCTTGATAAACAATATTGTTATTATGATTGTTATAAATGTAATATATATTGCCATGATTTGTACTGCCTAAGTTATGTCATCTTTTATATGATATGATATCATGAATACTATATAATTTATTACATGATAAGTTTTCTCTTGTTATGTATCTTAGCATTGGGGATGTTCTGCCTTCTTCAAATAGGGGGAGATTATTGGGAATATTGCCTTCAATGTTCCCTTGATTTGAAGAGGCACCTCACTCAATGCTAAGTACAAGTTGTATTGATAAACCCTATTTTGTATCATGCTAAAGAAGGGTTAGGTTATTCCAAGAAGTAGAATATGTTCAGAATTTTAATGCCAAAACCGCTGAGATGACCTCTCAATCTCAGCTGAACTGCTGAGACAAGGCCAGGTGCCGCTGAGAAGAAGTCTGGGTCTGTTGAGCTGTAGATAGAGGAAAATCGCTGAGACGACTGTCTGTCTCAGTGGAGCCGCTGAGACGGAGACATAAGTTGTCGCTGAGTCTGAAGGCTGTCTCAGCCCAACTGCTGAGACATATTCAAATATAAATAAAGCGCTGGCGGGATCTATTTTTGGCTCAAGTGGCTGAAAAGCAAGATACATTATTGACAGATGTCCATGCTGTGTGATGGCGCAAATCTTAGCACACCTCTATAGGCGGTAGTAAGACTGCGGCACGAAACGGCAGTGTACCGATCGTTCAAGTAATATAAAATGGGAATGAATCCCCAAGTATCGATCTCAAAGGAACACAGTAAGGTGGAGTTTATTATCGAGGAAGGACTTGAGATTGAAGTCCTTTCGAGCGGATGGATGCGGAAATGGGGGATTTGGTTTGTGGAAAATAAAAGAAAACAACTTAAACTACTCCTATGCAATGCCGCTATGCAATACTTCGCTTGGCGGGGCCTTGAGCGCGCTGCGTCGCAAGGGCGGATGGGCGAGTAGGCTAGCGGAATCGAACTATGCAGGCCTTGAGCGCGCTGCTTCGTTAGGCAGGATGGATTACACGGGCCGCGATGCCACGCTTCGGTTGGTTGATGGACGAGTAGGCTAACGGAATGAGGGTCGCAAGCACCTCTTCGACAAGCACGCCACTAGCAATTGCTAGTGCGGCACACGAACGTGATGGCAGAATGGAAAATGGATGGGGCGCACCTCATACACACATATAAACAAAAGATAATTTCAATAAGATGAAATAAGCATTACATAGCATGGTTTATAGTGCACATCATCAATAATATAGAGATTACAAACATTACATCACACAAAGAGAGAAAAAGGCAAGAGATACGACCGAATCCGGAGGCTCGTTGTAGATTCACGGTAGGAAGCACCGGGTTGTCAATCCGCGTCCTAGCTCGGTCCCAACTATCGTCCGGGGTAGAGAAGGCTGTCACTACCTTCCAATGGACCCATCTTCTCCAGCGTTTTACAATCCGGCCACGTCCGATGCGAAGAACTCCTTCCTTGGCGATGAAGATGAGCGTAGAATCTCCTCCTTGAAGCTCTTGGATGATGGAGGAGGCCTAGGGGGCGAAAAACCTGCGGAAGGGGTGGAACGGCGGAGCTGGGCGGAAGAAATGCGGAGATCCCGACCTAAATCGCGAGCAGGAATATTTTTAGGCGCTGGAATAAACAGTGCGCACGGTCATTGGCGCACGACCAGTGGTCGTGCGCATTAGAATCCTGTGATCGTGCGCCTGCCTGGGCGGAGCCTGCAATGTAAGAAATTTATAAAATATAATGTTCGCACGACCAGTGGCGCACGACCAGTGGTCGTGCGCATTATCGTAAGTGGTCGTGCGCATTGGTCGAGACAGAACTCATAAAATGGGGGTTAAGTGCGCACGATCAGCGGCGCACGACCAGTGGTCGTGCGCAATAGAGCCAGTGATCGTGCGCAGTGTTCCTGTACAGAATTGTACCGGGAACACCTGCACGACTCATGTTCCTACAAAAATGCTAATCAGGCTACTGAAAGTAGCACTCAACAATACGATAAGGCTATCAAAAGAGAATAAACATCAAAACACACCAAAATAGGCCAAGAAGTGCACCTAGCATAGAATGACAAATATGAGCTAAAACAAGGCTAAAGTGCAGTGGAAAGACTAGAAAAACGGCCCAGATGAGTCCATATATGTGTATATGATTAGGACTCATCACACCCCCAGACTTACCTGTTTGCGCGTCCCGAGCAAACGAATTCCTCAAGCATCTGAGAAAAATACACAGCTGGCATAGAAATTGTAAAGCGGAGTATCATGCGAAGTCGCATGCTCATGCGCGTAGAAATACAGTAGACAAAATTTCTAATTGCACATATTAGTTTATACTTTTCTAGGGGCGTATTTATATATTACATTTACTCAAAAAGTGAATCACGGTGAATCATAAGGTCGTACATAGGAGGAAAGTAAACTGAATGCTGAGGCGAGCATTGCCAAAGATTGGGGCTCGAGACAACCTCCATTGAAATCCATCAATGTCGGTGACCATAAGCTTGCCCGTTCGCACTCTCTCCACGGCACTGGTTTGACTCAAATGGGTGAATCAATAGGACTTAAGGTTTTAGATGACACTTGAGTTTAGGTGAGGTAAACAAATATAAACATGAAGGCTTAGAACACAAAAACCCAAATGAGCAAATGCATAACACTATCCAAGTAGCCATAAAACACGCGGATGCACCACACCCCCAGACTTAGACTTAGACGCATGGGTGTGTGCACCGCCTACTCCCAAATATAAATCTCAAACAGATTTTTTCAATTGAACTTTTCATTCTTCTTTTTCTTTTCAAATCTTTTTCTTCTTTTCTTTTTCTTTCTTTAGCAATTTCAGCAAATTTTCAAAGATGCACATCCACATTTTCACATTGTACTTCCACAATCAACACCACCAATTTAAAATTTAAACAAAATGCTTACATTTTGGGTGTGCGACTAGGATTGGAGTTTAGGCTTTGGTGAACAATAGTGGAGCTGAACCAAAAGAATGGGGTAGGCACAACTGGGCTAGCGAGGAAATGATGATAGGAATGGCACAAAGGCTCAACCGGGCCAAAATGATGTCCTATATCACATTCACACAATTGACTAACCGTATACCCATGCTTCAAGAATCGCTTGGGGCAAGTTCTTAGCCACCGAGAAAGATAACCCTTTCTCCCGACTCGGGCAATACAAGGCTAACGAACGCCTACACACATTCCTATGCTACCGTCTGATTCACACCGGATTCACCACTTTTTGAGTAAGGTAAACAATATTTACGCTAATAGAAAAACATAATCTAAGAGCCTAAAAAGAAATTGAATCTATACGAATTTCTAAGCGAGACATGAGCACTCGACTAGGAGCACTACATGAGTCGACATTTTACTCCGCCTCATAATCCTAAGCCAGCACAGTGATTTTCCAAATCACACGAAAAGAAATGAGTTCAGCTCAAGACGTGCCAACAGCTAAGTGCACGCTCGAGTGGGTGTTGTGGTGTGCGGTGCAAATGAAACAACACTAAATAACTGAAATTAAAATACTTCTAGTATTCAAATGATATGTGCACGTGCAGTGGGTAACATATAGCAGCTCTCCCCCAGACTTAATCTATGCAACAGATACAAATGATGTAATCATGAAAATTGAATAAAAGACCAGGGGAAGAAAAGTTACCCATGCTCAGAAATGAGCATACCAGAAGACGCATGAAAACCAAGACAAAGAGCAGCTTCCTCCATCCCGAAGATGAACCTGCAGGGGTAAGCTCCGCAAAAACAAAAGAAAATAGACAAACTAAAATGAATACAACTAACTAAACTAAACAAGATGAAATAAGAAATGCAGGAAAAGGTAAGATAACTACTGGGGTTATTGTCATCCCAGCACGACTTATTTGGCATTTGTACAGTTCTAGCTAATAGGAGAATGGAAGGAGAAGTGGACAGGTAACTGGCCTAATATCCGCGTCGGTAGCGGGTACCGATACGGTGATAGAACATGCACTCCCCTACCTAAATAAAAATACCTGTTCTTCACAGGTAGGGGAAGCATAAAGTAAGAAGTGGAGGAGGAGTCCTCCTCACTATTCTCACCAAAAACATCCTTGCCTAGCAAGGTGTCTTCAACAGGGAGGTGGCGGGAGGAAAAGGCAATGAGTGGAGCTTCCTCTACGGAGGGGGAATCAACCTCCTCACATAAGAGGATGCTCTCATCATTGACTTGGGCAATATGCACCAAATCCTCCTAGGGTACCTGTGAAGACTCAACCTGCACAGGCTCGGATGAAGAGGGGGGATCGAGAAATAAACAAGACGAAGAACATAAATAATCAAAAATCGGGGGAGTGGTCCCGATCTCACTCCCATCAGGTTGGGGAAGTAAAATAATGTTTGCATTGACATCAATGCTACAAGATTCGGCGGGATCAACAGTGGACAAGCTAGAGATTTGGACTTCCTCCACCGGTGCTGAGGAAAACTCCTCTTCACCTGGAAGGTTGACCTCCTCCATAGGAACATGCATGACACTAAATTCACCAGCCTCCTCTTGCGACACATCATCAACAATGTCGTCAGAGACGAGTGTAGTATGCACAACAGGGAGAGCAATAGTGCTCGGATAAAAGTCGAGCACCGATTCCTCACAAAGAATTGAATCCACTAGGGGTGGTGGATGCACTGGGAGAATAGGCTCAGCAATGTCAGTGCCCAGATCAGCCACACATCTGGTGACTGTGTCAACGCCATACCCTTCAAGATGTGAAGGTGGCAAAGACACAAAACCGGATGTTGATGGTGTGCCGCCAGAGTTAGGATTCAGGACGATCCGGATATCCGGCTCGTCATCCTCATCCAATTGGCGACGAAAAGCAGCACAATCCTTCAGGGCATGATCTGTGCTCTGCCAAAACTAGCACTGCCTAGCGGGCTTCTTTGGCACAGCGGGTGCTGAAGCCGAAAAGAAGTAAGACGGTAAAGGCTCAGCAGAGTAGCCATATGACTTACGCACACCATATGGAGTATCAGACGAAGTCGATGCTCTATTGCTGGGCGAGAAGAATTATGCCCACCATTCTCCGTAGGGCATTCATCACTAGAGTGGGAGGTAGCTCCACACCAACGACAACGGATATTAAGATGTGCCCACATAGTGCGAAGATAAAACGATTCAAAAAGAAAAACACTATTGTGCGAAATACCACACCTAACAAAAATTACTAACGCAACCTAATTAAAAACAGGAAACAGAATACGAGGAAATAAAACAAAGGAATGCGATTTACAAATGGAAGGGCTTCTCTCTCAGGTTCTCCCTCTCCAGAAAACTCACACGACTGTGTTCCCCGGCAACGGCGCCAAAAACTTGATGGCGCAAATCTTAGCACACCGCTATAGGCAGTAGTAAGACTGCGGCACGAAACGGCAGTGTACCGATCGTTCAAGTAATATAAAATGGGAATGAATCCCCAAGTATCGATCTCAAAGGAACACAGTAAGGTGGAGTTTATTATCGAGGAAGGACTTGAGATTGAAGTTCTTTCGAGCGGATGGATGCGGAAATGAGGGATTTGGTTTGTGGAAAATAAAAGAAAACAACTTAAACTACTCCTATGCAATGCCGCTATGCAATGCTTCGCTTGGCGGGATGGAGACTAGGCAGGCCTTGAGCGCGCTGCGTCGCAAGGGCGGATGGGCGAGTAGGCTAGCGAAATCGAACTATGCAGGCCTTGAGCGCGCTGCTTCGTTAGGCGGGATGGATTACACGGGCCGCGATGCCACGCTTCGGTAGGCAGATGGACGAGTAGGCTAACGGAATGAGGGTCGCAAGCACCTCTTCGACAAGCACGCCACTAGCAATTGCTAGTGCGGCACACGAACGTGATGGCGGAATGGAAAATGGATGGGGCGCACCTCATACACACATATAAACAAAAGATAATTTCAATAAGATGAAATAAGCATTACATAGCATGGTTTATAGTGCACATCATCAATAATATAGAGATTACAAATATTACATCACACAAAGAGAGAAAAAGGCAAGAGATACGACCGAATCCGGAGGCTCGTTGTAGATTCACGGTAGGAAGCACCGGGTTGTCAATCCGCGTCCTAGCTCGATCCCAACTATCGTCCGGGGTAGAGAAGGCTGTCACTACCTTCCAATGGACCCGTCTTCTCCAGCCTTTTACAATCCGGCCACGTCCGATGCGAAGAACTCCTTCCTTGGCGATGAAGATGAGCGTAGAATCTCCTCCTTGAAGCTCTTGGATGATGGAGGAGGCCTAGGGGGCGAAAAAACCTACGGAAGGGGCCGAACGGCGGAGCTGGGCGGAAGAAATGCGGAGATCCCGACCTAAATCGCGAGCAGGAATATTTATAGGCGCTGGAATAAATAGTGCGCACGGTCACTGGCGCACGACCAGTGGTCGTGCGCACTATAATCCTGTGATCGTGCGCCTGCCTGGGCGGAGCCTGCAATGTAAGAAATTTATAAAATATAATGTTCGCACGACCAGTGGCGCACGACCAGTGGTCATGCGCATTATCATAAGTGGTCGTGCGCATTGGTCGAGACAGAACTCATAAAATGGGGGTTAAGTGCGCACAATCAGCGGCGCACGACCAGTGGTCGTGCGCAATAGAACAGGTGATCGTGCACAGTGTTCCTGTACAGAATTGTACCGGGAACACCTGCACGACTCCTGTTCCTATAGAAATGCTAATCAGGCTACTGAAAGTGGCACTCAACAATACGATAAGGCTATCAAAAGAGAATAAACATCAAAACACACCAAAATAGGCCAAGAAGTGCACCTAGCATAGAATGACAAATATGAGCTAAAACAAGGCTAAAGTGCAGTGGAAAGACTAGAAAAATGGCCCAGATGAGTCCATATATGTGTATCTGATCAAGACTCATCACTGTGTCAGAGGCTTCTAATTGTTGTTGAAAGTCATAAGGAAGTATAAAAGATGATGTTAGGTCTAAAAGAAGACAAATGTTCAATCGGGAAGAGCTTCATTGTGCGCTGCAAGTTCTATCTTCTTCAAGCTTCCTGAAGGGCAATCTCTCAAGCAAAAGCTGAACTCTGCTGGGAGATAAGATAGTTCTTCCTGAATCATTCAAGAAGAATAAGTAGATCTTCAACTTTGCTGAAGGAGAAGATCAAGGAGAAACAAGACCTGTAGCTGCTACTTCACAGTTCTATTTCAAGATAGCAGAAGACAAGATCTGAAGGTTAACTTCATATAGTCCTCTGTTGTATCTTTAACACTTTATTTATCTGTAAGGCCTTTGTGCCTGAGATGTAGGGATGCTTAGCCTGAGGGTAGAGTTGTACTCCCATCTTGAGTGTAGGATCTTTATGAAGATCTGTGGTAGGACTTCTTGATAGGTCTGAGGTAGGAAATCAAGAGATTTCTGAGTTGTAGGAGTTGGAGGACTCTGAGTTTGTAGGGCTGTTGAGCCTGAGGTAAGGTTTGGAGAAAACCTGAGAGATTCTGAGGAATTTAAGTTGTAAGCACTTGAAGCTGATTTGGAGGAGTTGGCCCTGTCTAACTCATTGTTAGAAGGGTGAAGGGGGCAAGAGGACTACTCAAGACACCCTGTCTTGAGGAACCTCTATATATGCTTGTGTGCTTTCTGAGTGTGCTTATAACTTTTTCATTCACTGAAAATAGCTAGGCTTAATAGGAAAGAAAAGAAAGAGACCTATTCACCCCCCTCTAGGTGATCTAGACTACTACCTATAAACTATCAAGGATCTCCGATGATTGCGTTGATGTGTTGATGATCTTGTGAAGATCCTTGCATCGCTCGAGGGGTCGGTTTGACCATTGCTAGTAGTGATTCAGAGGAAGCTCCCACGCGCCTTTACCCCCTAGCGGGATTGGTCGGGACAGACTGCGCTGACCCCCTTTTTCTTTGAGATCTTTCGAGGAGGCCGAGGTACATGAAACGATCGATCTCTTCTTTCAGGCGCATGCATCCCTCTGTGTCGTGTCCATGACTTTGATGGTAGTGACATATTTTAGACGAGTCTCTTCTTTCAGGCGCATGTGTCCCTCTGTGCAGGATGATTGCGAACGGCCTGTAGAACTTCTGTCCGGGAAGCGTTGAGATGCATGAAGAGTTGATCCTGCTACTGCCCCCCCCCCCCCCCCCCCCCCCCCATCTTGTAGGGCATCCCTCCGGTGCCCGCCTCCTTTCTTGTGTGTTGGGCTAAGATCCCGCTCCTTCTTTCTTTTTTGGTTACCCGTGTCCTGTTAGAGATGTGCCTCTTTGCTGGTGATGCTTTCGTTGGTCCGTTCCCCTATAATTAGCTGGCACCCGACGAAGCATTTGGTGCGGACAATTCCTCTAAGCGAGTCGCGGCTCAAAGAGAATGATGTTCAATTAGCAGTTGCAAGGACTGGATTGGGGGCTTGAGAAGCTCCTAAATCCTTCAGTTAGGCGAGCGCCTAAGCCTGGCGCTCCTCCAACATGTGCATTCATTGCTCCATCGAGGACGGTAGCACGAAGATTACTTCCTCAAGGCGTGGCATGCCGCTGGCGGGAGAGTCAATGGGGCTTGGTTGCAGTTTCCTCGCAAGTTGTCCAACCCGCATCGTGTGCGCCTCCTTTGGTCATTGTTTTCAGTCAGGTGCTTGTGTAAATGCATGCAGATCGGGACGGAATTCTCTACTTTTGAAATCAGATATTCATTCCTTTCGGGGGACAACTTCACCATTAGATTTTGTATGAGAGTCATCACACCCACAACTCGATCCACCCAGACATCAAAAAGATGCATGCAGATCTAAAAAAAGATATTTTGGTGGTCAGCAGTGAAGCGAGATGTGGTCTTCTTCGTGACTCATTGCAAGATCCCCGTCGGGTTATTGCAGCCACTCCTCATCCCTGAGTGGAAATTCGAGGACATATCCATGGATTTCATCCATGGCCTACCCCGCTCATGGACTGGGAATTATTCTATTTGGGTGGTGGTCGATCGACTGACAAAATTTGCAAGATTCATCCCCAACCGTCAGGACGACGAAGTTAGAAAATTGGTGCTACTTTTTATTGAAAATGTGGTTCGATTCCACGGTGTGTTGAAGACCATAATTTCTGATCAAGATGGATGATTCACCGCCAACGAGTGGCGGAGGGTTCAAGCATATTTGGGACAAAACTGCCATTCAACACGACTTTTCATAACCAGACGGACAGACAGAACACACAAACCAAACATTGGAGGATCTCCTACGATTATGTCTAGTGGATAAGAAGGAGCCATGTGAGCGTCTCCTTCCCTTGGTTGAGTTATACTATAATAACACTTATCAAGCAAGTATTGACATGGCCCCGTATGAAGCCATATATGGTCGGATGTGCCGAACTTCACTTTCTTAGGACCAGGATAAGAATCAAGAGCCCTGGGATCTGTTTTCATGGTGAATGTCATGGAGATTGTTCGGGTGGTACAAGAATGACTACACGAAGCTCATAGCCAGCAATCCAAGTATTATAACGCTCACAAGGTTTACTTGAAGATCTACCCTCGCCATGGAGTATCCCAACTCCATTGTCAATAAAAGTTGAGCCCAAGATACATAGGGTTGTATAACATCATAGAACGAATTGGTAAAAGAGCTTATAGGTTGGAGTTACTCTCGGAACTACAGGAGTTACATGACGTATATCATGTCTCAGGAGGCTCCCGGACTAGTAGAACCCGATCGATCTGTATCTCTCAGGCCAATTTGAATCATGGACACTGATATGAAAGTCTTGCGACAAAAGAGAGTCCCCCTTATTTGAGTACTATGGAACAACTGAGTGAATGGGGAATCTACATGGAAACCTGAGGATCAGATGAAAGAACTCTACACCGACCTATTTACGTCAGGTAACACCTGAATTTTTTTAGATCTCTTACTTTAAGCATATAGATTTTTGCTCGTATTCGGATACACCACGACCCAATCGAATTTTCGAGGATGAAAATTTTGTTAGACTTTTTGTATTTGTAACATCCCGATCCCAATCTTCTAGACCCCTTGAGTAATAATTGACCCACACAGATTTAGTGGGCCAAGTTGACACACAAATGGTGGGTGAATGCCTTATTTGGTGTTTTTGATCCATCGATCACCCAATTCACCCGCTTGCGCACATGAGTATTACCCGACTCAAACGAACACTACTCCCTGTGTGTGTGAATTGACCCACTAGGTCTTAGTAAATTCAAGTAACACACGAATAATACGCCAATACTCTAAATGGGTAAAAATTGACCCATTATGACTCATACTCATCGATTCGATCAACGTGAATCTCACAAACTCATAGTTTGCCCTAATTAGTCTAAACGCACACCAAACTACCCAACTCGGATGATCAAATCATAGATGGCAGGTGCCCTTGACCCGCCAATGCACCAAAAGGGCTCCATTATGCCCATGGGTAGAGGAGAGACCTCTGAATTATTTAATTATATTTAAATGATTTGTTTAATTATTAAATATTTAATAAATTATCTAAACAATGGAGAGATGGAAAAATAGCAAATGACCACCTATCAATCCCAAAATTTTACCACAACACCCTAACAATATTTCGCGTGAATTTATTAATTAAAATTTATTATTTAATTTAAATTAGATTTATTTTAAATTAAACAATGTAGACACAACAATTAAATAAAAGAAAATAGGAGGGTACCTCCAATCATTATAAAATAATTTGTAAAATAAAATAGGACACGGAGGCTAGGATAATTATTTTGACAAAAGATAAATTATAATAATTAGTTAAATATGACAGATTTTAAGCCCTAATTAATGAGTTAAAAGTTAAAACCCCCCATATTGATTTTCATTACTCCAAAAGCCAAAAGTCTGCTAGGGGAGTGAATCCTCCCTCCCAACGCATGAGGAAGGGGGTAGGGTGGCAGAAAGGAGATGGAGGGACAGAGCCACCAAGGAGTGGTTGTTGGGAAAGTGCCCACAACTTTTCTGATTTGAAGAAGTCCTCAGGATAAAGATAACTCACTTTGTATTTGATGATTATTTCTATGTGATTATGTTTTAGGTAATTTCATTCTATGTTATAAACACTACATACTTGCTTGCAAATATGATAGAAGCATTTGAAAATATCACAGAAGAAATCAAAGTTGTACCAAGTACAATATCGACTTGACAAGGTTCAGAGAAATACAATTTGTCATCGAGAGAAGGTCCCGACATGGGCTTATATTGACTAGAAGCTCAAAGAAGTTAAGCCAAAATCGACTAGAAGCTCAACAGCTAAAATATCGACGAGACAGTCTTCATATCGACTAGATAGTGCAATATCGACGAGACAATCTTCATGTCGACTAGACAGTGTGTAAGACCCCATTTTTTTTCGCTACAAAACCAGGTCTTATGCCTAGAACCGCCGCTTTGTGGTGACACCAACTCTCGGGAAGGTCGACACTACAAAACGTCGATCCTGCCAGCCATATCGATCACATAAAAAGAAAAGTATAAACGAACAAATAGAAGTTCAAGTCCACAAATCACATTGTATATATATAAGTGTCCACTTGATATAACTGAAATAACAAAGGTTATAATAATAAAGGGCTCACACCCTATACATCATGTCCTCACTACATGGTCACTCGCGGAAGCTAACTACTAATCACTCGCTGATCTTGAAACTGATGCTCCTGTACTAGACTGTCCCGCCTCCATCTGCACCGTCCTCTAGTGCTGTTGCGTCTCTTCGATCCCCTAAAATGATATGGTCCACCGACCGTTAGTCAAAAAGACTAAGCCTTATTTTCCCCACCCTTCCCCCAATGGATCCTATGCACCGTGCGGGAGGATGAAGCGGAGGACATCAAGGGGTATAAACAAAGAGTAGATGACGGTGAATCTAACTACGGAAAGTTCTACCACTACACATGTGTACATAGATAATTGAAGCAGTAACATAAAGCATGGTAAAGGGGAAGTAAAGAACAGTAAGTAAAGGTAGGTACATAATAGAAAAGTAACCATTGATTTATAGGAATGCCCATACAAACCTATAGACCAAGTGGTCGTTTAACAGGACCTATAATATAAAAAGTCCCATAACCAATTTATATGATAGGGGTAGGGGTTGAAATGCAATGATTATGTCATGACATGCAGAGTTATGCAGTTTATGCTATGTTCACACAAGTGCAACTCATATACTTCGACTCTATGCGCACAGACCTTTAGTTCCCCCTTTTTGGAGCTAGCAAGACTCCAAGGATACTCTCATAGTGGCAAACGAAAGCGGTGGGTTGGGCTTCGCCCACCTCTATGTTGGTATTCACACTGCCTAACCTAGACCTATCGTACGCCTCAACGCAAAACTGCGGAGCATCTGTGTACTCTTACTGGCTGGACCACCAGACTTTTATGGCTTAGTGCAAATTCCACACTTACCGAGTCAATGTATTGACATCAGTGTGAACAACCATCCAATACTGAAGAACCACCACCTTTATGCACATGCAAACATGTTTACCATCTATCTCCGAGCCCTAAGCTCCTCGGACTAACCTGTCCGACACAATAACCCTCTGAGCCACCGACTCACCGGAGTAATCCGTCCGTGCCAACAACCACTGAGCCTACCGATCATAAGACCAAACCTAACCAGCCTCCTTAATCATGGGATGTGGGTGTGTGCATTATTAATTTAATCTTGCACCGCCATTTATTCCTACATATTAGGGTTAACCATGGACTTCCCGAGGACTACCCTATGAGGGGCTCACTACGGTACTAAGAACTATAATGGGATGACACCCCAAAACTCCCTTTCCAAGGCACTTAATGTTATTAGTGACTACCCATAAGTATACCCTTCTTATCATTACACTTGGATTACCCTACGTATTTTCTGACCTTCTAAGGGGAAAGACGATCTTTCGTCGGTCCCGAACACAACCTTACCTCTTAGCTTATCAGGTACACTCAACATATAGACCCCTAATGGTGACCTCACATCTTCTCTACCAGACTAGGTACACCATCTACCTTCCATTCCCACCTAATGATCTACAAATTACTCAAAGTCTTATAATTTTACTATACGCAGACCAAATGAGTTATATGAGTTGCGTAAGAGGAGGTACCCCAAATATTCATCCAACTGACTCAATATTATTACTAGGAGTCTATCATGATATTCTAAGACTAAATTCAGAGGATCATAATTTTCCTTAATTATTTGACATTTATTATAATTTCTTCAACATTGGCTAAGTATGAAATTGAACATGAAGTGTAAGGTCTTCTTATGATATGACCCCCATAAAATTATGGAAAATCTATGATGTCAAAATAACAGTACATACAGAATATCACAATTTTGCAGTAAGGTGTTGGCCTCTAGTTATAATATTGAATAATTATGCTAAATTAGAAATAAAAGAAGGACCACCAAAAATACTTGTCCAAAAATTATGGGAAAATTACCAGACCTTTATATTGATCAGAAAAGTCTACTGACTAAATTTTTAGAATTTATCAGAACTAATTAGTCACATAAATAAATATTCCAAGTAAACTCATACTAGGGAAAATTGTGTAGTAACCTACTGATAAATAATTCCAAAACTTATACAAAAATTCACAGAGCTCTTTAATGTCATAAAATGTCCTACCACCAAGTTTCATAATTTTCCTGAGGGTATTTGACCCTCATTTATTTAACATATTCCTAAGACAAAATAGATGACTTGTGAATGAAGTGTTAATTAAATCAATTCAATAATTACACAAAAATTACCAGAGGTCTCTATCATGATTTCAAGTAATCTGTCAAACTTTCATCAACATCCAAGATAATTTGAGCATGTAAATTCCTTTTGTAAGAAGGTTCCCTAAAAAAGTTATAACATAATTTAGAGGGGAAAATTGTTCCTAAAATTCTCATAAAATTTCCTAGGGCATATTTACACCCTATGAACTTATCTACTAAGTTTCATGACCATTACAGGACATATGCCCCTATGTCCTTCACAAGGCTTAAAGTGCAACCATAAGGTTAGAACTAGGGTCCTAGGGCATATCCACCCCACATCACCCCAAATTACTTATGGGGGTGTCTTATGTGATCCTAAACTAGTGGCCAAAGTTTCACACCACTTTTATGATATTTGACCACCTAATTCCATCATGTGCACTTTTAACCTAGTTTGACCAAACTTGGGTTAGCATATTACCCAACCAAACCAGTCCCAATTGGGCTGAAATTTTTACCAGAGTTATATAATAACCCTAAGAGGCACCTACCAAAATTTGGAGGGGATTGGAGGTCGTTAGACCCTATAAATAATTAATATATGGATTATTAAATTTTTATAAAAACCTTAGAAAAATGTTCTCCAAAAATTTCCATCTTTGGATAAGTTAAGGGTGTAGGTACAAATAGCCTATGTTTCAATTTTCAAGTCAATATCATTTCCCAATCACAAGTTATTCAAGAAATAGTGGCTGTCCTACCCTAGGGACCAGTCCCACGAAAATGGCTCTACAGGGAGCTACGGTGCTCCTTTTGGTCTGAAACAAATTTTAAATTAAAGTACACACCAAGGGCTACAACTTTGTTGTTGATTACGTTTTCTGTAGAGGGGCCTAAGTATTTTTAATATTTATATTAATGTTCAGCATAAAAAAAGGCAGAAATATGAATTAAATCAATAACACACATCATGACGCAAGATTGGAGGGCATCCACTCATCTTCCTCCTCTAGCCGACGGCCCAGATCGTCCCAACCTGGAAGGTTTTGTAAGAGGTTTTCTCGGCCACCCACGCCCCTCCCCGGCCGGCCAATGCCACCACCACCTTCTTTGAGGTGGTGGCCGACGATAGGAGGTCTCGGCCGGCCGGTGGTGGTCGGAACCGCCGGCTTAGAAAAGAAGAAAAACCTCCAAAAATAGAGATTTCGGCCATTTTTATTGGGGACCAATTGACCCCAATCCTTTCTGATTTTAGTTGTAGATCTATCCACTTGAGAAGAGGAGAAGAACCAGACCTTCTTGGAGCCCGACGACGAAGGCGTCGGTAGTCGGCCATGGCTTTTCCTTCTCCGACGAGCTTGCCCGATATCTCCATTCTCCACCAAAACCATCGACCCAATATATGATTTCGACTGCCATCCACCTTTTGAAGCTAATGGTGGAGTTGGATTTGAGAATGGGGGGCTGTATAGGGGGAATTTGAGGGGGAAATTTTCGGCCATGGCCATTAAGGCTTCTTTGGAAAACTGAAATCTCATCAATTCAACCACCATATGGCCTGAAAAAACTCATAACCTTCTTGTAACAACCATGGGAGATGAATCCCCATCAATTGGGAGATCAATTGGCCTCCCATGGCCATGAATGCCATTACTCCTCTCTTTCTCTCTCCACCATTTTTGGGGAAAATGGTGTTTTCTCTCTCCTGATCGAATTCTCTGAAATTTAATGGTCAATTCAATAATTCCAAACCCCATTAGCTAGTGGACCACCTCAATTGGGTCTAGCCCAAGTAAATTGGGCTTGATTAGGTCAAAATAAGTTATTTTAAATTTAGGGTGGATTTGACTTTGGTCAATTTGACCATTTGGGTTGACCCCAATGCGTGGGTAGTGACCCATTGGTCTACCATAAGGGTAGGAAGGTCTAGGTAGCGTAAATTTGGCAAGGTGGAGGCCAATTGACCCACCATAGGGCAATTTGACCAAAAAAGGGCTAGAGTTGACTTAGGTCAAATTGGCCAAATTAGTGGCCCCATGATGGGGGTGTTTAGTCCATTAGGTCCCTAATATCTTTATAAGGGTAGGGGTAAGGTCAATTTGGCATGGTGGAGGTCAATTGACCGTAATTAGGCTACTTTGACTAATTTAAGTTTAGGGTTGACTTTGGTCAACTTGACCTATTTGGTTGACCCCAATGGGTCCTTGGTGCTCTAAGGGAACCACTAAAGGGTTAGGTATGCTATGGTGGGGTCAAAGGGTCAAGGTGAGGCCCTAAAGTCTAACCCTAAGCTTGGTAACTGGAAATTGCTATTTGTAGACCAAGGTGGTTTCCTCCTTCCTTCCTAAGATTTTATGCTCCCTTTGTGCTTCCTATGGTTTTGCCATGCCCTAGTCATGACAAAACCATCTTATGGGTCTAGTTGTTTGGGGGATGTTACAAATCCCAATAAATTAAAAAATAATTTCGTCCCCAAAATTCAGGTTAGGCCTGCGGGGTTTCTAACGCAAGTGATTGTATGTAACATCCCATAAGAGACTAATTATACCTGAAGCAAAAAGCTCTGGATACTTCTGCTGCATCAGTTCTAGTGGCTCCCTGATAAGCTTCTCCTGTCCATGATTTTTACCACATGACTTTTACCTACGGAAACTTCTTGCGCCGCAAGACTCGCACCGTCGTACCGCATATCCTATCTGGCTCCGCGCAACTGATCAGTCAGAAGTTATTGGCCCATCCGTAATATAAATCTGCTGCTCTGGCCGTAGTAGAGCTCTCCTAAGGGAGGAGACGTGGAAGACATTATGCAAACCCGCTACCTCCGACGGTAGCTCCAGTCTATAAGCCAATGGGCCGATCCACTCCAGGATCCTGTAGAGCCCCATTTATCTTAGACTGAGCTTCTTCCGCCTGCGTGCCCGCGAGACTCCATACATCCAACGTATCTTAAAGAACACTTGGTCTCCGCCCTAAAACTCTACCTAACAATACTACGCATCGTAATACCTGACCTGGCTGCTCTGGGCCCCAGCATCCTAACTCTAATCAATCACACTTGGGCATTTAGGTCCTCCACAAATTCCGAGCTGAGTGCCTTGGGATCCTCATCCTGGATCCAAGATAGTGGAGTCTTGTGCTTCCGTCCCTCTGAGGGTGGAATGTTGTGCTGACGTCAACCAAGAGCCCAAATGAGCCTGGACTGATCTTCACTTCTTGGACGTAACCCGTCCATCCCGATCTGACACGATCATCCTGGGTGCACCACGATAATGGATAGACATCTCATCAAATCACATCAAACACCCACGGGAGTATCCTTCCAGCCTGGGGTGACCCTAGCTACCTTGGTCAATCTATCTTCGATGTTCCCGATAAAATTGAGCCCGGAGTGGGATGTGGTAACCTATGTATGAAATCCATAATTATATACTCGAACTTCCACTCTAACCTGGGCAGTGACTATGGTAGTTCTCCAAAGACTTTTACACTTGGCCTTCATCGTGCATCACAAAACCTATGCCATCTTTCTACATTTCGAGGACATACACGCTCCGGAATACACCCTTTTTCCGATGACTAAAGCTCATGTTTGTATGGGTAGGCAATGCCTCTATAAAGTTTTCTCTACATGTTCAGATTCTTTTTCCTTCAAGTACGCCCGAGTGATCAATCATCTCCACTCCATGACTTATCCAGTTCTTACTACTGGTGGAACTGATCAGATCATCAAGGGTTCCAATCATCCTCAAAATTTCAGGGGGGTGTACTCGTGAACTTTTATAAACATATGTTAACCAATCTTTATTAGTATCCATGTTTGTAAGATGGCTCCCAATCATTTTCTATATGGAGTTTGATTCATAAGGTATACGGGTAAAATCTTTTAAAACCCTACGATTTTTCACAAGTCAATTTCATCAAGGAAATATCATCATGTTTATTTCACCAAATTCCTATCACTTCCACATATGCTAGTCTTGATCACTTTCAAATGCCCCAAGTCACAAGAACCTCAAATATAACTACAACTTGTATGACCTAGTTTCCGTCCATAACTTCTAGAATGAGACATCTGCATCCCTAAGTGACAAGACCTAGCAACTTTACATTTCTAATGCTTCAACTAAGGTCGAGTCGTTGTTCGATCAACGATGTCTATCCATTGTCCTGGTAATACTACAGATCATGATTCCAAATATACTGTTACACCGTCTTATCTTCGTCCTAGTAACATTGAATAAGATCGACTTCAAAATCATCATGCTCACGACACATCACTTGCTAAATTAGATCTAAGGGATACCCAAGTCAATAACCAATTCACCAAATTAACAAAAGGTAAGCCCCAATAAATAAAAGATAAGCCACTATCCATTTTGGGCTAAGTATCTTCGGTGTCACTATGTTATATTCATCCTAGGTATGCAAATAATCCTTAGGGCACACAACCTTAGACTTGGGTCTATATTGAGACTTGTTAGTGTACTCCATAATTTAGACTCTTCAAGTTACCCTCTATGACAACCTTATCAGGGTCAACATGTGACCCAATCCCAAACGGGTCTCTTCTGAACTTGAATTCTTATCTGACCCTCGGTGTTTGTCGTGGTGGTTGTCTCAATGTAATCATGTCACTGATACAAGGGTTGAGTCTATGAGTCCCCTACCATTCTCCTTTTTTGTCGATCTCCTTAAGGCTGTCCTATCAGTTTGGGTAATCCTTGGTATGTGAAGTAGGGACATCCGAGTTTATGGCTTAAGTGGTAGTTCCCGCATTAAGCTCTTCTTTTAACCTCTTGGAGTATCCTCATGCCTTAATCAAATTTATACTTACGGTCTATGTCATACTAGGGCATGGTATAAATTGTCATGGTGAGTCATGTGTCCTAGTGGGGTTGAGTCTAACTCATTAACTAAAGGACTATCTAAAGAGATCTTTGCAGCCGGAGGCATTCCCTGCTGGGGGCAGTGTTCGTCGCAGGCTACAAAAGAAAGCTTGACACTCGTAAGGAGATTTGGCTAAAAAGATTCAGTTAAAAGTGGACTTTTCCATGTGATTTCCCCATATGGGCACACCATTGCTTCCGCTGCTTAGTTTCTCCTTAAACTAAATTCGCGCGGGGTGTCCCAGGGTTTGTGGACTTCTTTTCTTCGGATTGAGGTTTTCTCTGATACCAGTTTGTAATACCCCATTTTTTTGCTACAAAACCCGGTCTTATGCCCAAAACCACCGCTTTGCGGTAACACCAACTCCCGGGAAGGTCTTCACTACAAAACGTCGATCCTGCCGACCATATCGATCACATAAGAAGAAAAGTATAAACGAACAAATAGAAGTTCAAGTCCACAAATCACATGCTATATATATAAGTGTCCAAATGCTATAACTGAAATAACAAAGGTTACAATAATAAAGGGCTCATGCCTATACATCATGTCATCACTACATGGTCACTCGCGGAAGCTAACTACTAATCACTCGCTGATCTTGAAACTGATGCTCCTGTACTAGACTGTCCCGCCTCCATCTGCACCGTCCTCTAGTGCTGTTGCGTCTCTTCGATCCCCTAAAATGATATGGTCCACCGACCGTTAGTCAAAAAGACTAAGCCTTATGTTCCCCACCCTCTCCCAATGGATCCTAGGCACCATGCGGGAGGATGAAGCGGAGGACAACAAGGGGGTATAAACAAAGAGCAGATGACGGTGAATCTAACTATAAAAAGTTCTACCACTACACATGTGTACATAGATAATTGAAGCAGTAACATAAAGCATGGTAAAGGGGAAGTAAAGAACAGTATGTAAAGGTAGGTACATAATAGAAAAGTAACCATTGATTTATAGGAATGCCCATACAAACCTATAGACCAAGGGGTCGTTTAACAGTGTCTATTGTATAAAAAGTCCCATAACCAATTTATACGATAGGCGTAGGGGTTGAAATGCAATGCTTATGTCATAACATGCAGAGTTATGCAGTTTATGCTATGTTCACAGAAGTGCAACTCACACACTTCGACTCTATGTGCACGAACCTTTAGTTCCCCCTTTTTGGAGCTAGCAAGAATCCCAGGATACTCCCGTAGTGGCAAACGGAAGCGGTGGGTTAGGCCTCGCCCACCTCTAGGTTGGTATTCACACTACCTAACCTAGACCTATCGTACGCCTCAATGCAAAACCACGAAGCATTTGCATACTCTTACTGGCTGGACCACAATACTTTCATGGCTAAGTGCAAATTCCACACTTGCCGAGTCAACGTATTGACGTCGGTTTGAACGACCGTCCAATACCGAAGACCCACCACCTTTATGCACATGCAAACATGTTTACCATCTATCTCCGAGCCCTAAGCTCCTCGGACTAACCTGTCCGACACAATAACCTTTTGAGCCACCGGCTCACCGGACTAATCTGTCTGTGCCAACAACCACCGAGCCTACCGCTCGTAAGACCAAACCTAACTAGCCTCCTTAACCATGGGATGTGAGTGTGTGCATTATTAAGTTAATCTTGCACCGCCATTTATTCCTACATATTAGGGCTAACCATGGACTTCCCGAGGACTACCCTATGAGGGGCTCGCTACGGTACTATTAACTATAATGGGATGACACCCCAAAACTCCCTTTCCAAGGCACTTAATGTTATTAGTGACTACCCATAAGTATACCTTCTTATCATTACACTTGGATTACCCTACGTATTTTATGACCTTCTAAGGGGAAAGACGATCTTTCGTCGGTCCCGAACACAACCTTATCTCTTTGCTTATCGGGTACACTCAACATATAGACCCCTAATGGTGACCTCACATCTTCTCTACCAGACTAGGTACACCATCTACCTTCCTTTCCCACCTAATGATCCACAAATTACTCAAGTTTACAATTTTACTATACGCAGACCAACTGAGTTATATGAGTTGCGTAAGAGGAGGTACCCCAAATATTCATCCAACTGACTCAAGATTATTACTAGGAGTCTATCATGATATTCTAAGACTAAATCCAGAGGATCATATTTTTCCTTAATTATTTGGCATTTATTATAATTTCTCCAATATTGGCCAAGTATGAAATTGAACATGAAGTGTAAGGTCTTCTTATGATATGGACCCCATAAAATTATGGAAAATTTATGAAGTCAAAATAACTGTATATACATAATATCACAATTTTGCAGTAAGGTGTTGGCCTCTAGTTATAATATTGAATAATTACCCCAAATTAGAAATTAAAGAAGGAACCACCAAAAATACTTGTCCAAAAATTATGGGAAAATTACCAGACCTTTATATTGTTCAGAAAAGTCTACTGACTAAATTTCAGAATTTATCAGAACTAATTAGTCACATAAATAAATATTTCAAGTAAACTCATACTAGGGAAAATTGTGAAGTAACCTACTGATAAATAATTCCAAAACTTATACAAAATTCACAGAGCTCTTTAATGCCCTAAAATGTTCTACCACCAAGTTTCATAATTTTCTAGAGGGTATTTGGCCCTCATTTATTTAACATATTCCTAAGACAAAATAGATGACTTGTGAATGAAGTGCTAATTAAATCAATTCAATAATTACACAAAAATTACTAGATGTCTATATCATGATTTCAAGTAATCTATCAAACTTTCATCAATATCCAAGATAATTTGAGCATGTAAATTCCTTTTATAAGAAGGTTCCCTAAAAAGGTTATAACATAATTCAGAGGGGACAAGTGTTCCTAAAATTCTCATAAAATTTCCTAAGGCATATTTACACCATATGAACTTATATACCAAGTTTCATGACCGTTCTAGAACATATGCCCCTATGTCCTTCACAAGGCTTAAAGTGCAACCATAAGGTTAGAACTAGGGTTCTAGGGCATATCCCCCCCACATCACCCCAAATTACTCACGGGGGTGTCTTATGTGATCCTAAACCAGTGGCCAAAGTTTCACACCACTTTGATGAGATTTGACCACCTAATTCCATCATGTGCACTTTTAACCTAGTTTGACCTAGTTTGACCAAACTTGGGTTAATAAATTACCCAACCAAACTAGTCCTAATTGGGCTGAAATTTTTACCAAGGTCATATAATAACCCTAAGAGGCACCCACCAAAATTTGGAGGGTATTGGAGGTCATTAGACCCTATAATTAATTAATATATGGATTATTAAATATTTACAAAAACCTTAGTAAAATGTTCTCCAAAAATTCCCATCTTTGGATATGTTAAGGGTGTAGGTACAAATAGCTTATGTTTCAATTTTCAAGCTACAACTTTGGTGTTGACAACATTTTCTGTAGAGGGGCCTAAGTATTTTTTATATTTATATTAAGGTTTAGCATAAAAAAGGCAGAAATACGAATTAAATCAATAGCACACATCTTGACGCAAGATTGGAGGGCATCCACTTATCTTCCTCCTCTAGCCAACGACCCAGATCGCCCCGACCTGGAAGGTTTTGTAAGAGGTTTTCCCGGCCACCCACGCCCCTCCCCGACCGGCCAATGCCACCACCACCTTCCTTGAGGCGGTGGCCGGCGATAGGAGGTCTCGACCGGCGAGTGGTGGCTAGAACCGACAGTTTAGACAAGAAGAAAAACTCCAAAAATGGAGATTTTGGCCATTTTTATTGGGGACCAATTAGCCCCTATCCTTGCCGATTTTAGATGTAGATCTATCCACTGGAGAAGAGGAGAAGAACCAGACCGTCTTGGAGCCCGACGACGATGGCGGCGGTGGTCGGCCATGGATTTTCCCTTCTCCGGCGAGCTTGCCCGATCTCTCCATTCTCCACCAAAACCTTCGATCCAATATATGATTTCGACTGCCATCAACCTTTTGAAGCTAATGGTGGAGTTGGATTTGAGAATGGGGGGATGTATAGGGGGAATTTGAGGGGGAAATATTTGGCCATGGCCATTAAGGCTTCTTTGGAAAACTGAAATCTCATCAATTCAGCCACCATATGGCCTGGAAAAACTCCTAATTTTCTTGTAACAACCATGGGAGATGAATCCCCATCAATTGGGAGATCAATTGGCCTCCCTTGGCCATGAATGCCATTACTCCTCTCTTTCTCTCTCCACCATTTTTGGGGAAAATGGTGTTTTCTCTCTACTGGTCGAATTCTTTGAAATTGAATGGTCAATTCAGTAATTCCAAACTCCATTAGCTAGTGGACCACCTCAATTGGGTCTAGCCCAAGTCAATTGGGCTTGATTAGGTTAAAATAGGTTATTTTGACCCAAATTTAGGGTGTTGTTGACTTTGGTCAATTTGACCATTTGGGTTGACCCCAATGGGTGGGTAGTGACCCATTGGTCTCCCTTAAGGGTAGGAAGGTCTAGGTATGGTCAATTTGGCACGGTGGAGGCCAATTGACCCACCATAGGGCAATTTGACCAAAATAGGGCTAAAAGCTACTTTGGTCAAATTGGACAAATTGGTGGCCCCATGATGGGGGTGTTTAGTCCATTGGGTCCCTAATATCCTTATAAGGTTATGGTTAAGGTCAATTTGGCATGTTGGAGGTTAATTGATCCTAATTAGGCTACTTTGACCAATTTAAGGTTAAGGTTGACTTTGGTCAACTTGACCTATTTGGTTGACCCCAATGGGTCCTTGGTGCTCTAAGGGAACCACTAAATGGTTAGGTATGCTATGGTGGGGTCAAATGGTCAAGGTGAGTCCCTAAAGTCCAACCCTAAGCTTGTTAACTAGAAATTGCTATTTACAGACCAAGGTGGTTTCCTCCTTCCTTCCTAAGCTTTTATGCTCCCTTTGTGCTTCCTATGGTTTTGTCATGCCCTAGTCATGACAAAACCATCCTAGGGGTCTAGTTGTTTGGGGGATGTTACACAGTGCAATATCGACGAGACAGTTTGATAAGTAGTATTTATATAACTTTTTAATAGAAATTTTTGTAATTATTTAATATGAATTTTTCCTTTTCATGTCAATTTTAGGTTATAAGTAGTTCTTTTTGTAATTTTGATTCTAACTTAGATTAATTTCAATATTTGCAGAATTTTAAGAGAAATTGGTGAAATTTACAAGTCACGCCCAAGGTCACGCCCGTGACAAAGGGCGTGTAACCTGAAGATCAAACCAGAGTCGATGCCGCGCTGATTGAGCTAGTCCACAACAAGTCACGCCCTCGGTCATGCCCGTGACCTAAATTCACGCCCGTGACCAAGGGCATGTAAATTTAGAATCTTCCCAGCGAGCTGCCGTCGAGACGTGGAGATGTCGTCGAGAAGTCAACCTCGGTCACGCCCGTGACCCACATGTCACGACCGTGACTTTCCCGCGTGATCCATGCACACCACCGCGCCACAATCAAGCCCACATTGCATTAAATGAAGCCGTCCAAAGTCACGCCCGTGACCCATATGTCATGCCCGTGTAATGTACTTTTCCGTCGCGTCGTCACGCAAGCCCTACGCCGCTGCTGAATCCAATATGAACAGTGCTGTCACGCCCTTGGTCACGCCCGTGACCGAGGGCGGGTAACTTGAATTTTTTTTCTATAAATTCAGAGGCTCTCCTTGAGTTCAGGGTTCAGAAATTTGGAGAGGGGGAGGTGCTGCTAGAGCTGTTAGTGAGTTTTTCATGTTTTTGTTCATGTCTTTCATGCTTTCATGTTCTCTCTCTTCCCTTCATGCAATGTTCTAGTTTTATTTTCATGTACTAGTTTATTTAGCTTATAATATTCATGTTTCCTAGCTTTGTACTCTTCCTTAAAGTTTGTAATAGTTTTTATTATCAATAAAATTTAGTTTGGCTATCTTTATTTGTCTCCTCCTACCTTAGTTAATTTTCCCGTTATGCAATTTTATTTTTCTTTCTCTTTCCCCTCCACCATGATTAACTAATTCTCATTAGTGCTCGATCGAAATGATTTGAGGATGAGATAATCAAGTTATGATTTCCTAAAGCTCTCTTTTTCCGTTTTTATAAACACTCGAATTACCCTTGATTTTTAACTAGTGAGGCCATATTTTCGATGTATGGTTTTCGCTTAAGTTTTCATATTTAGTTAGCCGAGAGGCTCAAAGTATGAATTGATCACTCAAGGGTAAAGAGAGTTGCACGCACCCCTCGAGAGAGGATGACGTAAATATCCCAGATTGGAGTCAAATCCAATAGTGGGCTTCACAACGTAAAGCAAGTTTTAGGTAATCAATTATAGGACGAGAGTCCGGTTGATCTTTCCTAATCTTAGTTGGGCATTAACCTCGAGAGAGGCATGACCGAGCTTTAGGAACCTCCACGGTCAAGTAGTTTAAATTAAACGAAATTAGATTTATTTCTCTTTTACTTGATTGTTCTCACTCCAAGGTGACTTTTGATTGAGCACTAGTCTCTTTTACCATCATTTAAACCTTTCATTTAGCTAGCAAATTGTCTCTTTTAGCTAAGTAAAACAAAACCTCAAGAATCGTTAGATAAGATAATAGTGATTTTTCTCGAAGTAGAAGTAATCAACGCACCCCAGGGAATACGACCTTGGTATTTCTTAATATCCTATATTATAGACGATAAGGTACACTTGCCTTTATTAGATATAGTTTTGGAGAACATATTTAACCTTTTCATTTTGCAAAGCCCAAAATTTATATATCAAGTTTTTGGCGCCGTTGCTGGGGATTTGCGTAGATATTTTGAAAAGAGGATATCTATTAATTTTATCATGTTTCTTTTTTATTTTACTTTTTCTAAATCAAACAAAAAAAATCTTAAAGGCGTAATTTAAATCTTGGAAAGGCACGTTTGGGCCCTCATCCCTTCTCACCTCCTAGTACCATTGAGAACCCTTCACCGGGTATACCTCGGGAACTCCAAGACTAACTTAATCCGCCTAAAAGAAAAAAAATTTTAATAGTCTAGTTTTCCTCTTTCTTTCTTTTCTTTTCATTATCTGCTCTTTTCTTCATTTCCCTTCTTCCTTTTTAGTGTATGACCCGAGGTAGCGCTTCGAATATTCCTTTTGATGCAGATATTGAGCGAACCCTTTTGCGGCGAGACTGTTCTCATAATCAGGATATACATTTAGAATTCAAAGAGTCGATCGGGGACACTAACACAGCAAATATGGATCCTAATCCTCCTAATCCTAACACGACAAATCCTAATGAGGCCGCGCAACGGACCATGTCCTATTATGCATGGCCGAATCTGGAAGGCACGCAGTCCAGTATTGTTCGCCCCGCGGTGGTGAACAATAACTTTGAGATCAAGTCCAGCATCATACAAATGGTGCAACAATCAGTGACCTTCGATGGTCAGCCGGACGAAGATCCAAACTTTAATATTTCTAATTTTCTCGAAATCTGCGACACATTTAAAATCAATGGCGTCACCGATGATGCCATTCGATTATGTCTTTTTCCTTTTTCTTTGCAGTCTAAGGCCAAGCAGTGGTTGGGCTCCCTTCCTAAGGAGTCCATCACTACATGGGCCGATATGGCGGAAAAATTTCTCACTAAATATTTTCCGCCTTCAAAGACCGCCAAAATGCAAACAGATATTGCGTCATTTATGCAAATCGACTCAGAGACTCTCTATGACACATGGGAGCGCTTCAAGGAGCTTTTGCGTAGATGCCCTCACCACGCACTCCCACTTGGCAACAAGTGCAAATTTTTTATAATGGCTTGAATTTCCAAACTAGGCAAATGATTGATGCGGCCGCCGGGAGTACATTAAATAGGACGACCCCGGAGGCAACTCAAGAGATTTTTGAGGAAATGGACATGAATGCATACCAATGGAATATGCCCCGAGCGCGGCCTAACAAGCCAACCAGAATTTTTGAAATAGACGCAAATGCAAATTTAGATTTACAAGTTGAGCGCTTAACAAAGCAAGTGGCGGAAATGTCTGCTTCCTCCGCCACTCCTCCTTGGGCTAATAATATTTTAATTGAAGAGCAGGTTGACTACATGGGAAATCCACCTCGGCCTTCCTATAACCCCAACACCGCTCCATACAACAACACTTACAATGCGGGTTATAGGAACCATCCAAATTTCTCGTGGAGCAACCAAGGAAATGCTCAACGCCCTATGAATCTAAATCAACCCCCCTAATCAACTTCTTAACTTAACTCCACCTCTAAATTTAATCCACCCGGTTTTCCACCGCAACAGCAAAAGCTCTCTCCGCTTGAAGAGGTTTTTGCAAAATATGTTACTACAAATGAAACGAACATCCAGAACCTTACCGGATCGATAAAAAATTTAGAGAATCAAGTGGACCAGCTCGCAAAGATGATTTCCGAGCATCAGCAAGGAGCACTACCAGGGAATATGGAGCAAAATCCATGGGAGAGCGCAAACGTGATTACACTCTGAAGCGGTAAGGAGGTGGTTTCAAAACAAGACGAACCCAAGGTAACTTCTTCTCCTCCTCCTACTTCTATTTTATCGTCAAATTTGCCCGCTATGCTTGCCCCGCACGCTTCTAGTTCTAATATTCCGTATCCGTCTAAATTTAAGAGTGAGTGCGCCAAGAAAAAATACAAATTTTTTTTAGAGATTTTAAAACAAATTCATATTAATGTACTCTTCGGCGAGGCTATCTCTCAAATGCCGAAGTATGCGAAATATCTTAAGGAGTTGCTTTCCAATAAGAAGAAATTAGAAGATATTTCGTATATTTCCTTAAACGCAGAATGCTTCGCGGTTATACTAAACAAATTGCCTCAAAAAGCAAATGACCTGCGACGGTTCTCCATCCCGTGTCTATTTGTCAATTCGTTAGTAAAACATGCCTTAGCGGATCTTGGAGCAAGCATCAACCTCATGCCTTTTTCGTTATTCAAAGAGTTAGGTCTAAAAGATCCGAGCCCCACTCGAATGAGTATTCAATTAGTGGATCGTTCATTAAAATATCTGGTAGGGATAGTGGAGGATGTGCTCGTTAAGGTTGACAAGTTCATCTTCCCGGTGGACTTTGTCATTCTTGACATCGAAGAGGATGCCGAAGTACCCCTCATACTCGGCCGCCCCTTCGTTGACACCTCCCGTGCAGTTATAGACGTAAGTAACAGAAAGCTCCTCCTATGGGTTGGAGACGATGAAGTTACTTTCAGTATAATTCCCTCAATGCGAAACACCTTAGAGAATGACGATTTGTGCTTCTATTTAGAAGAATGTTTTGAGAATGAATTTTATTCACTTCCCGATTTAGTCTTCACATTGAGTCACGAATCCGAGCTCGCCGAGCTCTTTTGCTTAGAAGAAGAAGTCTCTCGCTCCACACCACCTGAACCACTATTTTTGAAAAAATTAAAAATCAAAACTTCTTATGAAGAGCCACCCGTTTTAGAATTGAAACAACTCCCTGTTGGACATGTGTGTCACATCCCTTTGTTTGAGAATAACAAATCCCAAATTGTATTTGATCTTGTATTTTGTGTGTTTAGAGTATGCAGGAACTATCGGTGCGATACTCCATAGGTATAAAACAGATTGGAGATGATTCTCTGGAATATGTGCTAATGCTCGCATTAGTAGTTAACGCCCAGCATTATCAACTGCTGAGAAGAAAACCGCTGAGACGAAAACCGCTGAGAAGAAAATCGCTGAGACGAAAACCGCTGAGAAGGAAACTGCGTTCGACGAATGGAACCTGCGAACTCTGAAGGCACTCGATGAAATCTGAAGGAACCTGCGTTCGACGAACTCTAAAGGCGCTCGACGAAATCTGAAGGAACCTGCGTTCGACGAACTCTGAAGGCGCTTGATGAGTATTTTTTGTACTCATCCTTTATTATATTTCTATTGATATTTTATAATGAATTTGAATAAATAGCATGAATTATTTAATCCAATTCATTCCTTTTTATTTCTTTAACTAATGTAAGCTTGTTTTATGTTTTTCAGGTTTCCTGGGCACTTTTGAGAAAAATTTCAAAGTACACACCCATGGTCACGGGCGTGACCATGGGGCGTGACAGCCTAGATGTGTTCCAGACCCGTTTCCGCCACCCCGGGGTCATTCCGTGAAGATTCGCCAAGTACACGCCCCAGGTCACGAGCGTGACCAAGGGCGTGACCCAATGTCACGGCCGCGACTCGCCGCAAGCATCCAGAATCAGCCTGCCACGTCAATTAAATTTACATGCCCCAGGTCACGGGCGTGACCAGGGGCGTGACTCAATGTCACGGGCGTGACTCATCCCGCGCCACTCCCCGCTTCTTCCCGCCGAAGATTCCCGCCAGCAACACATTTTGAAGGTTACACGCCTTAGGTCACGGGCGTGACCTAGGGCGTGACGCGCCCGAATCGCCTGCAATATTAATGCCAGACTACGCCCTTTCCGCTCCGAGATGATCGCGCGCCTTACACGCCCTTGGTCACGGGCGTGACCGAGGGCGTGTAACCCAGAATTTCTGCCTATTTAAAGCCAGCTTCACCAGGAACTTAGAAGGAAGTTTTGAAGACGAATTTTAGGATTAGCCATTTTCATTTCATGTCTTTATTTTTATTTTAATTTTTTTAGTAGTCTTGTAATCCTTCTTCTTGCAATTTATATTTTCAATTAAATAGTTGTAGCTTTCAATTCCTAGTTGCAACTTTCTTTTGCAATTAATAAAATAATTTTTCTTATTCTCTTATTTCTCATTCTCCTCCTTCTTCACTTTTTTATTTCTTTTGTTATCAATTCCC
This sequence comes from Dactylorhiza incarnata, assembly GCA_033032865.1. NCBI lineage: Eukaryota > Viridiplantae > Streptophyta > Magnoliopsida > Asparagales > Orchidaceae > Dactylorhiza > Dactylorhiza incarnata. Next base: position 5,510,907 of record JAWHQI010000067.1, read on the forward strand.
AAGTTTTATTTGATAAAATAATAGAGACTTTCTTGAAGTAAGAGTACTCAACCACCCCGAGTCTAATACGACCTTGGTTTTATATCCTATACTACATTCGATACGGTACACTTGCCGTTGTCGTTTGCAAGCATAGTTTTGCGCATCAAGTTTTTGGCGCCGTTGTCGGGGACACAGTTGATATTTCGAAAAAAGAAATATTTATTAATTTTATCGTTCTCTTTCTTTTCCCCTTCTCTTTAATTTTTTTTTTATAAAAAAAAATCTTAAAAAGCGCAATCTAAATTCTCAAAAAGGACGCTTTGGGCTTGAATTCCCATCACAGCCTCTAGTACCTTGCAAACCCTTCACCGGGTAGATCTTGGGAAGTCCGGGACTAATTTAACCCGCTTTTTGAAAAATTTTATATAATAATTTTTTTTTAAAATTTCTTTCATTTGAGTAAAGGTTGTTTCTTTTTTATTTTTTATTATGCAATCTCTTGAATTGGCCGTAAAAGTTGCCGAGCTTCAAAGTCAAGTATATCTTTTGGAAGCGGCACAAAAATGCCAAAAATGCTGTTATTATTGTAATGCGCCTCATCAAAGTGAGAATTGTTATTTACATTCATATGCTCAAAATAATTATTATGAAAATAATTTTTCTCAATATTATGCAAATAATTTTGATAATAATTATGATCATAATTTTTCCCCTTTTAATGAAAATAATTTTTCAAACTTTGATGAAAATAATTTTTCTAATTATAATGAAAACAAAATTTTGACATTTACTAATTGTTCTTCTAGCTCCGAAGTTGATTATTCTTGGTGGCAAGCTCACCCGGATAATTCTCGGAGCGGCGAAGATAAATCTTTAAACACAAAATTTTGGTTTTTCTTCTTATACACCGCAGTTTTCGTTCTCTAATTTGGGGGAAATTCCGCAGATTCAAATAAATACCGCCCCCCAAAATTTAAAGGAAAATAATTTTTCTAATTTTCACGAGAATAATTTTTCGGCTTCTAATAATTTGTATTCTAGCCCCAAAGTAGATTATTCTTGGTGGCAAGGTCACCTGGATAGCTCTCGGAGCGATGAAGATAAATCTTTCGATCCGAATTCTTGTTCATCTTCTTTTACGCAGCAATTTTCGTACTCTAATTTTGGGGAATGTCCATTTTTTCAATTTGATACTCTACCCCAGAATTTAGATGAAAATTTTATTTCTCCTAGTGCTTTTTCCTTGTCTTTGGAAAATTTAGTTATGGAGGAACATGATTGTTTATGTACTCCCATAATTTCTTTTTTCAAAGATGAAGAAAAATTCTCTTACCAAGAAATTCTTAATATTTTGGGAACCCCGGATGAACTAGAAGAAGAACAAGTTTCTTCCCCCACTTCACCCAGATCTTCTTTTCTTTATCATGAATTTTCGCAAATCTCTTCTATTTCAATTCAACCGAAAATTCATGAAATTTTAGTGTTCGAAAATCTTATTCCGCTTGGTAGTGCACTAGATTTTTATAAGGAAAATTTTATTTTTGAAAAGGAACAACCGGAGCTTAATTTTATATTTTCGCGAGTGCCTCCTCCTTGCGAAAAATTATCTGAATCGTTTATTTGTGATTCTTTATACACTAACAATTTTTAGGTTGAAGATGAGCCGTTGCTACCCCCAATAATCGACGATCGATATGCCGCTCATCTGTATAAATTAAAATCACCTCAGGTATGTATAGGTGATTTGGATTTACATATTCAAGTTCAAGGACAAAAGGAGAATCACAAGATAAATGGAGGAGTAGCCGTGCGACTGACGCCGGCACATTCACCTACGCGTGAATTAGGGGAGTTGCCTGTTCACTTCTCTTTTTATTTTCCGTTTTCCTAACAATAACTATCTAGCTTAAAGACGGGAAAAAGAAAGCGCTCTTGGGAGACACCCCTTGCTTATCTTTAATTTTTATTGCATTTTTCTTTTTTAAAAGTTTATACTTAGTTTTAAACATTGGGGACAATGTTTAATTTTAAGTATGGGGGTGTAGCTTAGAATTCATAGTATTTATATTTGAAAAAGAAAAAAAAATAAAAAATTATAAAAATCTAATTTCTTGGAAAGGGCGCTTTGGGCTTGAACTCCCATCACAGCTCCTAGTACCTTGCGAACCCTTCCCCGGGTAGCCCTCGGGAAGTCCAAGAAATATTATATAAAAAGAAAAATTAATAATAATAATAAATACGCCTAGCCTTGTTATTTTTAATGTTCTAGAAATTTAGTTTGAGGTCCGATTATAAGTATTCCTACATTTTTAATTTAGCTAATATTTTATTTTATCAGAATTTGTTAAATCTAAATTTGAAGTAATTTAGTTTTAAGAAACACTTTATGTTTTTAATTCGATTAGAGAATTAATTTAGCACTACTTCTCCGTTTAATTTTAAATGACTTCACTTTGTGGAAAATTGGCTAAACATCTCTAGATTTTTTATTATATTCGCTTCTAAACCTTGAGATCTTAGGAAATTTCATTCCACTAAAAATTTGCTCTCAAAATAGTTTAATTTATAAACTAGAAGTATTTCTTTACCCTTGGTAAACATTTGTGTTTTTTTCTTTTCCCCTATTGTTAGATCATATGTCATGGGAATAAGGAGATGTTAGTTCTTTATTCTCTGGTAAACATTTGCAACCCAAAAAAAATGAAGAGAGAAAAAATGTGTATATGTCGTGGAAATGATAGGATAATAGTTTATCATTCTCTGGTATTACATATACTAAAAAAAGGGGGGTTGAGAGGATAAAATTCATCACCCCAATCAAAAACCTCTTCATATCCTTTGTCTTCATTTTTCCATTCCGTTTAAACCCATCCCTAGCCAATTTCATTGTTTCTAGTCCTAAACTAAATTATTAAGAGAGCAATATTTTGGTAGGTGTCTTTTCCTTAAGTTTCTTTTATGTTAGAGTGTTTATAATTTCAATCTAATTTTGTTTGAAAATTTCTATAATTTCGAATGCTAAATAGTTATCTTGAGAAGTAGTAGCTAAACAAATTTCTCTTTTTTAATTATCAACATAACTTATGACTTAATTCTTGAATTCCTAGAATTTACTTTTAACTTACTCTTGATTTAATGAAATTCTAGTTAATTAAAAATAATATCGATGTCTTGTAATTCTTTCCTCACTCTTTTGCTCTGGAATAGCAAAAGCTCAAGTATGGGGGTGTTTGATGAGTACTTTTTGTACTCATCCTTTATTATATTTCTATTGATATTTTATAATGAATTTGAATAAATAGCATGAATTATTTAATCTAATTCATTCCTTTTTATTTCTTTAACTAATGTAAGCTTGTTTTATGTTTTTCAGGTTTCCTGGGCACTTTTGAGAAAAATTTCAAAGTACACGCCCAAGGTCACGGGCGTGACCATGGGGCATGACAGCCTAGATGTGTTCCAGACCCATTTCCGCCACCCCGAGGTCATTCCGTGAAGATTCGCCAAGTACACGCCCCAGGTCACGGGCGTGACCAAGGGCGTGACCCAATGTCACGGTCGTGACTCGCCGCAAGCATCCAAAATCAGCCTGCCACGTCAATTAAATTTACACGCCCCAGGTCACAGGCGTGACCAGGGGCGTGACTCAATGTCACGGCCGTGAATCATCCCGCGCCACTCCCCGCTTCTTCCCGCCGAAGATTCCCGCCAGCAACATGTTTTGAAGGTTACACGCCCTAGGTCACGGGCGTGACCTAGGGCATGACGTGCCCGAATCGCCTGCATTAATGCCAGACTGCGCCCTTTCCGCTCCGAGATGATCGCGCGCCTTACATGCCCTTGGTCACGGGCGTGACCAAGGGCGTGTAACCCAGAATTTCTGCCTATTTAAAGCCAGCTTCACCAGGAACTTAGAAGGAAGTTTTGGAGACGAATTTTAGGATTAGCCATTTTCATTTCATGTCTTTATTTTTATTTTTTTAGTAGTCTTGTAATCCTTCTTCTTGCAATTTATATTTTCAATTAAATAGTTGTAGCTTTCAATTCCTAGTTGTAACTTTCTTTTGCAATTAATAAAATAGTTTTTCTTATTCTCTTATTTCTCATTCTCCTCCTTCTTCACTTTTTTTTTTATTTCTTTTGTTATCAATTCCCAAGTTTTATTTGATAAAATAATAGAGACTTTCTTGAAGTAAGAGTACTCAACCGCCCCGAGTCTAATACGACCTTGGTTTTATATCCTATACTACATTCGATACGGTACACTTGCTGTTGTCGTTTGCAAGCATAGTTTTGCGCATCAGCGTTCGATGAAACCTAAAGGAAGCTGCGTTTGACGAACGAGGAGTTCCGTTCGACAAAATTTCCTGCGCTCGACAAGCTGCGTTCGACGAACGAGGAGTTTCGTTCGACGAACTGAGCCTGCGCTCGATGACATTGCGCCCGACAACTGCGTTCGACAAACTTGAAGTTCCGTTCGACGAAATTGATTCTGTTCGACGAAAGTTTGTTCTGCCACGATCCCGGCGGTTTGTACGATCCTAACAGTTGCGATTTTCCATTCGACGAAGGTGCGTTCGATGAAATTTGTTTTCGTTTGACGAAATTTTGTTCAGCCACGCTCCCGACTTTATGCATGATCTCAGCAACTGCCATACATGTTCACTAACGCCGCGCGTTAACCTTAACGCTACGCGTTAGCTCAAGTGGTTATTTAAAAAGACCTGATCTCGTTTGTTGCTAATGAGGGGGCTGGAAGCATTATTGAAGCATCAATTCCAGAAATTTGAGAGAGCTTCCAGAAAGCATACTTGTGCCAAAACTCCATTATTGTTTATGCTACCGAAGAAGGATCTCCCACAAAAAGCTTAAGGAGAATTCTGAAGGAGGACTACGTCACGCTACATCCGAAGGACGATCGCTTCGACCTCGCTCATACTACAACGATCCTTCATCCTCATCTTCAGAGATCTCATATAGGGAGTTTTATTATTGTTATCTTTATTTTCATTCCATACTTTTTGTAATCGTTTAGTTAATTCGTCTTGTGTTGGCGACTAAGTCTGGGTAGGACTTAGGGAGGAATTCGCCTTGTGTTGGCGACTAGTTCTAGGTGATTAGATCTAAGGGGTGCTCGAGGTCATATCTGGGGAAGGATTGACTAGAGAAGCTTGAGGCCTTATCCGGGGAAGGATAGGCTAAAGCCAACCGGTTTGTGGGGATACAAGTCGGTATGGAAAAGGAAAAGATAGTTACATTTGTACGCCTCCGATTTCTAGCGATATTGAAATCAAATTTATATAACCACCTTTTTATATAAATACAATCATGTCTCTATTTGTGTTTATTTGATTTCTCTCATTTGGCATAATCTCTAAATATTGGTTACAAAGTTTTCAATTCTAATTACTTTATCTAAATTGTTTATTTCAATCTCTTTAATCATAAAATTGTTAAAATTTTTGAAAGACCGTTTAGGAGTAAGCAGGAGTTGTATCAACAAGAGTTATAGCGAAACAACCACAATGCCAAAACAACAACACAAGAAATCTTTATTGAAACAGAACTGCTTTACACTTCGAGGTATACATGGCGATACATGATTCATAAGAATCACGGAGATGAGAAGAACAAAACACACCAAAACTGAAACTGGCGGTCTGCCAAAGCAGAGACCGCACAGAACGCAAAAAGGTCAGGTCGCCCAGCTTGCTCTGCTGTACTCCCAGACCGCTTGCACAGTCAGACCGCAGAAACACCTTGAGACCGCGCGAATAGAAACAGACAACCTGTACTGCCAGACCGCAATCCCAGACCGCACGAACAGAAGCTTATTGGAACAAAGAACTGAAGCTGTCGCCAGATCGCAACTCAGACCGCCTAACCGCTGATGGTCGCCTGATCACTGAGCTCGCTGCGAACAGCACAAGAACACAATAAACCAGTTCACTGACAGACCACAGACGAACTGTTTATTCAAGCCACCAGAAATCACCAAGGAAGGAGACCACAACCTGCTGACCGCAAACAGTTCTTGTTAGGAATGATGGGCCCTGCACCCCTATTTATAGGCGGATAGATGGATGTCGTCACCGCACAAACCGGGATACAATAACCGCCCATCAGATCACCAGCGGCCTCATAAGACAGACCGCACGGACACAACACTTGGACGAGATCCAGCACAAGTCCGCAAGACAGCAACAGTCCGCGCACAAGCCGCGCGGACACAACACTTGGACAAGATCCAGCCCAAGTCAGCAAGACAGCAGCAGTCCGCGCACAAGCCACGCGGACACAGCGACCACCCTTCCTGAGATCGCCTACGCAGGGACAAACATCTGGCCGACTCTAACCAAGTCACCAGAACAGCCCAAACAAGCCGCCCGGTCACTGCGGACAACCAAGAACAGGCCGCCCAGAACAAGACCGAAAGAACTCGCAACAGGTCGCCAGAACCAACGACCAAACCAAGAAGCAAACTGGCCGATCACAACAGATCGCCAGAACAGCAGGGAGAGAACGCAGAACCAAACCGCCAGAGCACCAGCGCAGGTCGCGCGGTCTCTGCGGTCTCCAGCCTTCAGACTGGCCGGACTCCCTTCCACTTCACTTCAACAATTTCAACAAAAATAATTTAGTACTTATTTCTAAACTTGAAAAATATGATATTCTCTTAATTTAGCTAAATTGTTATTTTGCCTTTCTCCTATTATAAAACAATTTAGTAATTTTCATAACATTATTAAAAAGAATTTTTATTCCCTTATTCACCCCCTCTAAGGGCGCCTATCGATCCAACACTCCCTCCTCACCTAAAATATCTACTTTTACAAAAAGAGTCTAAGCTACCCGTTATCGTTTCATTCAAACTTAGCGATTCAAAAATTTCTGAATTGACTATTGTCTTAAGCAAGCACCGCCACGCAATTGCGTGGCAAATATCAGATATCAAGGGTATTAACCCTTCCTTCTGCACTCACAAAATCTTCCTCGAAGATAATTCCCGCAACACGGTCCAGCCTCAATGACGGCTAAACCCGAATATGAAAGAAGTTGTTAAGGCTGAAGTTATCAAACTTTTATACACGGGAATCATCTACCCGATATCAGATAGTACTTGGGTTAGCTCAGTATAAGTTGTGCCTAAGAAAGGCGGCGTAACGGTAGTAGCAAATGAAAATAACGAATTGATCCCAACCCGTACCGTTACGGGTTGGCGGATGTGCATTGATTATCGAAAACTCAATGATGCCACCCATAAGGATCACTTCCCGTTACCATTCATCGATCAAATCTTAGAGCGCCTTTCAGGTCATTCCTACTACTATTTTCTAGATTGTTTGTCGGGATATTTTCAAATCCCTATTTCGCCAGATGACCAAGAGAAAACAACATTCACTTGTCCCTTTGGCACCTTCGCTTATCGAAGGATGCCATTTGGTCTTTATAACACGCCAGCTACATTCCAAAGATGTATGCTGGCGATATTCGACGAGTTTGTAGAGGAAGTGATGGAGGTTTTCATGGATGACTTTTTCGTTTTCAGAATTTCTTTTCAAAATTGTTTAAAAAATCTCGAACGTGTGCTACAACATTGTGAGGAAACAAATTTAGCTCTCAATTGGGAGAAATGCCATTTTATGGTCAAAAAAGGATTAGTCCTTGGTCATAAAATATCAGGCAAGGGGATCGAGGTCGATAGAGCCAAGATCGAAGTTATCGAAAAACTCCCCCCTCCAACGAATGTAAACGCTATTAGAAGTTTCCTAGGGCACGCAGGGTTCTATCGGCGTTTCATTCAAAACTTTTCAAAAATCACGAATCCATTAACCCATCTTCTCGAGAAAGAATCTTCTTTCATTTTTGATGATGAATGGCATTTGGCCTTTAAACTTATAAAAGATAAGCTTGTAAACTCTCTGATTCTAGTCGCACCGGATTGGTCGCTCCCCTTTGAAATTATGTGCGACGCAAGTGATATTGCGGTAGGCACCATATTAGGTCAACGGGTGAGTAAGTATTTCCATCCAATCTATAATGCGAGCAAAACACTCACGTCGGCACAAGCAAATTACACCACGACCGAGAAGGAACTTCTAGCAATCGTTTTTTTCTTTTGATAAGTTTAGGTCGTACATCACCCTCTGAAAAGTCATCATTTTCACAGATCACTCTGCTCTTCGATATCTTTTAAGTAAATCGGATGCCAAGCCCCATCTTTTGCGATGGATCCTCCTCTTGCAGGAGTTTGATCTAGAGATCGGGGACAAAAGGGGAGCCGAAAACTTGGCAGCCGATCATCTTTCCCATTTAGAAAACCCCGCCACAGGAGAGTTAATAGAAGCCAACATTAATGATAAATTCCCTGAAGAGAGCCCCCTCGCTCTCAAAAATTTAAATATATCTTCCACCCTATGGTTTGCAGATTTGGCTAATTATCTAGTTGTCCGGGTCCTACCAAAAGAATTCTCGAGTCAGCAAAAGAAGAAATTCTTTTCTGATTTAAAGAATTATTTTTGAGAGGACCCCTTTTTATTCCGTGTTTGTGCAGACCAAGTGGTGAGAAGTGTTGGATCGGTAGGCGCCCTTAGGGGGGGGGGTGAATAAGGGTTTTAAAAACTTATAATATATTTTGAATATTTTAGAAAAAGCTTTGATTATTAAACTAGAGAAGATCAAGACAAATCAAGTGAAGTAAAAGTAGAGACATGATTTTATTAACTTGAGAAGCATGATTACAAAACTTGATCTCTTATCGAAGCTAGAAATCAAAGCTAATAAAAAGACTCTTTTTGTTTTCTATACCGACTCGTATCCCCACGAACCGGTTGGCTTTAGCCGATCCTTCCCCGGATACGGCCTTAAGCCGCTCTAGCCAACCCTTCCCCGGATATGGCCTCGAGCATCCCCTAGACCTACACCCGAGACCTAGTCGCCAACACGAGGCAAATTTCTGCCCTAAGTCCTACCCAGACCTAGACGCCAACACGAGGCGAATTCACTAACGATTACAAAAATAAAGATGTGAATATAAAAACATCAATAATAAAAACTCCCTCTAAGAACTTCTGAAGTTGGAGACGTTGGACCGCTGTAGTATAAGCGTTGTTGAAGCGGTCGTCGGTCGGATGAAGCGTGAAGAAGTCCTCCTTCAAAAATTCTCTCTAAGCTTTTGGTGGGAGTATCTCTCTGAAATTTCCTCTCTATGATATGGCACGAAGCTCTGGAATTTAGAGTTATAGAAGAGTGAGGAAGACGGAGCCAATGGGTCCTTTTTATAGCCTAAGCGCTACCGCCGGCGCTACCGCTACAGTCGGCGCTATCCCCGATTAAGTAATGTTTTGCGCGGCAGAATCTTCAATCCGCGGCAACATTTTGCTCTATGCCTCTTGTGCGCCATGCTACCGCCAGCGCTAGTAGCTACCGCCAGCGCTAGTAGCTACCACCAGCGCTATCCCATATTAGGACACATTCTGCGCGGCAGAATCTCCAATCCGCGGCAACATTGCTCTTATGCCTTCTGTTCTCCGCGCTACCGCCAGCGCTATCAGATATCGCCTGGCGTTATCGCCTTCTATATTTTCTCCGGAATTGCGCTGATCATCGCTAGCGCCAGGCGCTAAGTGCTACCGCCGGCGCTAGTGGGAGTCTTGGAATTTCTGGCCCAAAATTGGGGGCAACCATCCTTGAGTCATGTAGACTTTAATTTCCTGCACACTTAAGCACACAAGATCAAATACACATAGGATTTGTTATTCTCAAACCTAGGAGATGCGGAAGACCATGTTCCAACAAACTCCCCCTTTTGATAATAACAAATCCATTAATGATAAATCAAAGCATTAATAAATAAGCATGATGAAACTATACTTGTGTGTGTGTGAGTGATGACTTAGGATAATTATTGATTTTAGCATTTAGAATTGCTCCCCCTAAATACATGCTCCCCCTAAGTGAATGTTCCCCTAATATGTAAGCTATCATCTGAATTTGTCATGTTGGGTTTATGATAGCGGGTTATATTTATCATGTTAGTTCTCCCTCTTTTGTTATTAGCAAAAGTGGGTAGGGAAACAAAGCACCAAAAAAGTTTGTAAGTAGAAAATAAGGCATGATCGAGCTTTTGAAGTAAATGATAAGGAGTTTTAGAATTGTTTTTCATTTAAATAGATCAGAGTTATAAGCATTACACAATTTTTCATAGAAAGAAATCAGAGTTTTTAGCATAAAAAAAGTAATGATTTTCCCATTATATAAAAGTTTTAAGCAAAAAAATAAGGATTTCCAAATAACCAATCTACCCAGACAATATGTCTACACCCTAGCCCCGTACTAAATGACGGATGGGCATGAGGAGCTGCAAACATGCCGTAGGTTGGGGTGTTAGTCCCATATGCAAACACTAGACAAAACTCAACCTAGCACTCTCTCCCCCCAGTGCCTCGCAAGGCCCCACTGGAACCCTCCCCGGTTAACGACAAGACATGACTAAAGATAAGTTTATCTAATGTCTACAACCCTACGCCCCCGCTATGGTGAGATATGAAGTCACGGATAATTGTTTTTTGAAACATGAAGCTTTTAAATCTAATGGGAAGAATCATAATTGAATTTTTTTTTGAAATAAAACTTACTTAGCTATATTGAAATTCATGAATGTATCAGAGTTTGAGCATTGCGGAAGATTTCGAAAAAGAAACACCATAATACTAAATAAGAGTTTAAGTTAAAAAGGAGATGTTTTTGAGTTTCAAAACTAACTTTATAAAGATAAGAGTTGAAGCATTTTGGAAGAAAGAAACAACATCCTTTTAGCAATGTTTTACTTGTTGGAAGAGCGTTTAGCATACACGTTTATATTGAAATAAATCAGAGTTTGTTACTATAAAAATGATATGCGTGTTGGAACAACCAATATAAATTCTACCAAGCAAGTCTACCACTTGTTTTTGAGATTTAAGACTTGATATAAGCATGAAAGTGCAAGGTAAAAGTTATATGGTGATGATGCAGAAGACTTGTAGAAATACATGAAACATCTTATTGTAATCAAGAATAATCCCTAAAAATATATATGAGTTTAATTTCAAAAAGAAGATGTTTATGTAAATCATGTTTCAATGAAAATCTTTTATGGTTGACAAAAATAACCAAGCATGAGATAATATTATCACAAAGAGATTACTACAATGTTATTTCAATTCACAATTTCAAATCATACCAAACATTATAGAAAACATGCTAAGTTATCTAGTACATTTCATAAGTAAAGAGTAATATAGAATTAGCATTAGGATCCAATACTCATGAGAAGAAGTGTTATGGAATATAATGATGTGTACATAAGTGTATTTTTGAGTAGTGTAAACAAATGTTTTAATCAAAAATACAAGAAATATGTAAAGTAATAGCACAATAAAACACAAATAAGATTACTTCCACACACTTTAATGCACAATAAAAAGTACAACTACCAAGGTGCTCTGCACACACAATGCTCATTAAGACTTATCAGGGTGCAAAGTAGTGCTTGGGGGATCACATATTTTATTTTGAATTTTGAGACTAGTGATCCGGTGTACTTAAAAGTAAGTGGTTTTTCTTATTTTTGAAAGAAAGATTTGATTTGCACAAGACAGTTTACTATTCTTTCCAAGGTGCTCAACCTCACAATGCTTATTAAGACTTATCAAGAGGTTCAAGTAGTGCTTGGTGGAGTTATCTTTGTCATTTATTTTATAATTTTGTTTTGTACAAAGTTCTCTGAATACACTTGTTTTGCAAATCAATAGAATTTATGAAAAACATAACCATTTTTTTAAGAGTGCAAAATAAGGAGTGTAGGTAAGATACTTGTGCAATTTTAATCCATTGTACTAATACAAAACATACACAAGTATTCTTAGATTAAACACATATGTAGACAATGCCAAAAAGGGTGAGTGAATAAATATCATTATCAAACATAAAACATTTACTCATACTTAGAGACATGCTAAGCTTAGTTCTAAACAACCTTTAAAATATAATTGTTGCACATATTAATAGATATATCAAAGCATGATGAAAACAATGTTCAAATAATTTGAAAGAGTAACTTGTAACATTATAGAGATTCTAAATAATTAAATCATGCTTGATTTTCACAAGAAAGTCCATACAGTTTTTTGATAGTTTTAAGGTTTTATATTTTTGTAGTTGATTTTTGCAATAATAGACTTTAAACAAATGACAAAAGAAAAAAAAAACATATTTTTGTAACTTTGCTTTTGTATTTTTGTATTTGATTTTTCAAAAATAAAATAAAATTAGAAGAGCAAAGCTAAATAGTACATATAGATTAATATATTTATAAGAATTTTACAAAATTTTAAAATCACAGAAAAATGAATATGGACGCTAGCGCTAGCGCGGGAGACAGTGAATGATTTTTTATGATTTTGGAATTTTTAATTGTTGATCTTGATTAGGTGTCCCAATAGTAGTTCATGCTGAAATATCAGAATTTTAGGAGATATTTTTGATGGTTAAAAAAAACCGTTGCGTTTTTGAATTTGTTTTAATTTGAAAGATCTTGGACACCTAACTCAAGTCTTAGCAATTGATTTATAAACTATGACATCATTTGAATTAAAAATTTAGACTCACATAGTTTTTCTACCTTTTGATTTAGCATGACATTCTAAGTGATATATCTATTATGAGTACCAAAAGAAGATTTATACTGGGAAGTAATGCTGAGATAATGAGATTTGGTGCAAATTCATGGCGATGTAGATCAATTTGATAGATGCTAGTATTGCATGTACACAAAGAGGAATTTCAATTTGATTTTCTTTTTACTTAGAACGAAATGATGAACCTTTATACGAACAAGATTTAAAAAAATGTACATGCAATCTCTAGACCTAATACAATCATATCAAAGATAAAGATCACATAAATAAAGTTTTGAAATAATATCATCGATTTTATTACTTAAATTTATTGATCTTTGGTTCCACATGATATTATATAATTTCAAGATATATGTTCTAATGATTAATCCATAAACTATGTGTTAAATAGAATTTTAGTGTTCTATTATGATTTCAAATCACATAGTTGTCATAAAATTTGAATAACATCATAAATGTTGTACCTAGCAAAGATATATAAGCATAAACCCAAAAGTGATGCTAGGATGATGAGTTTGGATGCAATTTTATACATAGGATTAATCATGCATTTTGTGAAAAAATATTTTTCTTTATTATAAGGGCTATCATCAACACGATTAACACATTTCACATTTTAATTTTTAATGACATACCCTAAGCCCTTTAATAAACCATTTAAATCCATTCTCTAAAATAATATCATTAGTCTTGATAATAATTTCAATATTAAATTTATAATGATAGTTCAAGACATTTTAAAGGTAATGGATTTAGAAAGGTAAAAATAAAAAGGATAAGTAGATCACTTAAAAATGATGACTTTTTATTCAACTTTATTCAATTTAATTTATTAATGAAGTTTGGTTTAATATGTGGAAGTCATACCATAAGTTATATAAAGTGATCATATCATGATGGTTTCAAGAAAAATCAAAAGACAATAAACAAAAAGAAAGTTTAAGTATATCATGAAGTAGAGAAATGATATTTCATTTTTAATTGATCTCTACTTCATGCAAATGATGGGATACTAATGAATAAGAGATTTAGGTATCCAAAGAGGACCGGTAGTGACGGTTCCTTTGGGTACCCAAATACATCGTGTTTTCATTTGGGGAGATGGAAATGAATGAGCCCTTTTTAGTGGTGTTTGTGTTTCATCTTTAGTTTTGGGCCTCCATTCAAACTTTGGTTTAGTGTTATTTTTATATGTGAAATTTCCATTGTGATATTCTTTATTTTTAAGATTGTAGTGATTATTGGAAGTAATTTTTATAGGAAATTTGTGAAATTTTATGTTTGGAGAAGTTTGATGTTATACATGATAATAATGATTGTATTTTGAAACTTTATTTTCAATCCTCATATTTTGTGAAATCAAATTCAACTTGCTTTTAGAGTTTGCTTGATCTTGAGAATTTTTCTTTATGATTTCCTTAAGCAAGTTAATTTTAGTTTCTAATTCATTGTTCTTAGGTTTCAAATTATGTCTAGCTTTATTATAGTTGATTGTGCTATTTTTAAGAGTGGTAACAATTGATTCAATATGATCTTGATAGTTATTTCTATATTCATCAAATGTTTCATCCATCTCTTTAATTTCAATTTTATATTCTTTACATTTAGCACAATCATTTATCAAAGATGAATTTTCTAAACATAATTTTTCATTTTGTTCTCTTATAAAAATAATTTCTTTTTCAAGTTCCTTAAGTTTTTCTTTAATATCATTACAATCAAGACAAGGTTTTGTATTTTCAATTGAAGTGACATGAGTAAAGCTAGATAAATCAGATTTTGATACTACTTTAACTTTTGCTTTTAAATTTTTATTTTCTAAGCGCAATTTGCAATTTGCTTTTTTTAATTTCTTAATTTTGCGCTTTGTAATTTGTAGCAATTGTAAAGTAGAAATAGAAGTGCAAAAGATGTGATTTGATTTCCTTACATTGCTTTCGGGAGAGGCATGATTTGAGCATATCGTTTCTTTTACATCTATTTTGCACTCCTCTTCCGAAGACGGTACTTCTTCTTCTTTTCCATTTGATGTGTGCTTCATGGATCCGTCATGAGAGCAGCATTCTTGAAGACTTGTGCAAGCTTGCATATTCTCCGGTTCTTGCGATTGTTCCATACCTGCAGAAGGAGAATCATACATTTCTTCAAGAAATTTCCATACTTTGTATGCACTAGAAAAACAATATATTAATTTAAAAATATCTTGAGATAAAGCACAAAAAATATAATGCATAGCTTTTGCATTTAGGTGACGCTCTTGTTTATTTGATTCGTCCGCTGGTCTAACTATTGCTATATCCCATGCATTGATATTTAAGCTTTTAATAAATTTTTCCATTAATAATTTTCACCCTTTATAATTTTTCCCTTCGAATAGAGGTGGTTTAGGAGATTTTTCTTCTTCATAAAAATTTACCCCACTAGTAGAAGCGAGATCATGAGACGCCATTATTCCCGGTTGTTAAGCCGATTTGGAATAACCTCGCTCTGATACCACTTGTTGGATCGGTAGGCGCCCTTAGAGGGGGGGGGGGGGGGGGAGGGGTGAATAAGGGTTTTAAAAACTTATAATATATTTTGAATATTTTAGAAAAAGCTTGATTATTAAACTAGAGAAGATCAAGACAAATCAAGTTAAGTAAAAGTAGAGACATGATTTTATTAACTTGAGAAGCATGATTACAAAACTTGATCTCTTATCGAAGCTAGAAATCAAAGCTAATAAAAAGACTCTTTTTGTTTTCTATACCGACTCGTATCCCCACGAACCGGTTGGCTTTAACCGATCCTTCCCTGGATACGGCCTCAAGCCGCTCTAGCCAACCCTTCCCCGGATATGGCCTCGAGCACCCCCTAGACCTACACCCGAGACCTAGTCGCCAACACGAGGTGAATTTCTGCCCTGTCCTACCCAGACCTAGTCGCCAACACGAGGCGAATTCACTAATGATTACAAAAATAAAGATGTGAATATAAAAACATCAATAATAAAAACTCCCTCTAAGAACTTCTGAAGTTGGAGACGTTGGACCGCTGTAGTATAAGCATTGTTGAAGCGGTCACCGGTCGGATGAAGCGTGAAGAAGTCCTCCTTCAGAAATTCTCTCTAAGCTTTTGGTGGGAGTATCTCTCTGAAATTTCCTCTCTATGATATGGCACGAAGCTCTGGAATTTATAGTTATAGAAGAGTGAGGAAGACGGAGCCAATGGATCATTTTTATAGCCTAAGCGCTACCGCCGGCGCTATCCCCTATTAAGTAATGTTTTGCGCGGCAGAATCTTCAATCCGCGGCAACATTTTGCTCTATGCCTCTTATGCGCCATGCTACCGCCAGCGCTAGTAGCAACCGCCAGCGCTATCCCATATTAGGACACATTCTGCGCGGCAGAATCTCCAATCTGCGGCAACATTGCTCTTATGCCTTCTGTGCTCCGCGCTACAGCCAGCGCTATCAGCTACCGCCTGGCGTTATCGCCTTCTATATTTGCTCCGGAATTGCGCTGATCATCGCTAGCGCCAGGCGCTAAGTGCTACCGCCGGCGCTAGTGGGAGTCTTGGAATTTCTGGCCCAAAATTGGGGGCAACCATCCTTGAGTCATGTGGACTTTGATTTCCTGCGCACTTAAACACACAAGATCAAATACACATAGATTTGTTATTCTCAAACCTAGGAGATGCGGAAGACCATGTTCCAACAAGAAGATGTGTTTCGAGTGAGGAAGGGCTAAAAATTTTACGGCATTGTCACGAGGGACCAACCTGTGGTCATTATCAAGCAAACCGAACCGCAAGGAAGGCGCTGGAGGCGGGCTTGTATTATCCCATGCTCTTCAAAGATGATCACACCCTTGTGCGTACTTGCGATAGCTGCCAGCAGTCGGGGAACATCTCGCGCCGGGATGAGATGCCCCAAAATATTTTCTTAGAATGTTAAACTTTTGATCTTTGGGGTATTGATTTCATTGGTCCTCTCCCTCCTTCTTATTTAAATAAGTATATTCTAGTTGCGGTCGACTATGTGTCGAGGTGGGTGGAAGCTCAAGCTCTCCCCACTAATGATGCGAGAGTCATCGTAAATTTCTTAAAAAAATTATTCTCTCGATTTGGCACGCCGGGCGCTATAATTAGTGATCGAGGCACCTATTTTTGCAATACCCAATTCACAAAAATCTTAGCAAAATACAGTGTCACGCACAAACTATCCACTGCTTATCTTCTGCAAATAAGCGGCCAAGTCAAAGTCGTAAATCGAGAAAAACAAATTTTAGAAAAAACTGTTTCTATTAATCGGAAGGATTGGGCGCTTAAGCACGATGACTCGCTATGGGCCTATCGAACGGCGTACAAGACCGCTATCGGTTGTACACCATATCGAATGGTTTATGGCAAGGCTTGCCACCTTTCAGTCGAATTAGAACACCGCGCGTTTTGGGCGCTTTAATTTTTGAATCTCGATTCTACGTTAGAACCCGAGCAAAGAAAATTTCAAATGAACGAATTAGACGAGTGGCGTGCGAATGCGTATGAGAGCAACAAATTATATAAGGAGCGAACAAAGTTTTACCACGATAAAAACATAAAATTTCCAATAACTTTTTCGCCGGGCGATCTCGTCCTCCTTTATAATTCTCGTCTTCACCTTTTTCTGGGAAAACTAAAATCTCGATGGTCCGGACCCTTTATTGTTAAAGAGGTTTGGTCCTATGGGACAATTCTAATTTCCCACCCGGAAAAAGGTTCCTTCAAAGTTAACGGGCACTGCCTTAAGTTGTATCTTCCGGGAGAGTTAGCGAACGAGAAGAGTGAGTCGATATTACTTCCACCTATAATATGATCGACAATTGGGTCAAGCTACGCGACCTTAAACAAAGCGCTTTTGGGAGGCACCCCAAAGTTATCTTTTTATTATTTCCTCTTGTCTTGTTTCTTCTTTAACATGTCTTGTAGGTCACCGCCGCTTCCCCCCGCATCTTCAAAAATTAGGGAAGCCCTTCCTCCTTCTTTTTCCTTCTCTTTTATCTTGCATTTCTTTTTATTTTGTCTTGCATATTATTTACTTTTTCTTTTCTTCATACTTAGTTTTAAACATTGGGGACAATGTTTAACTGTAAGTATGGGGGGTGTAAATAGTTTAAAAAAAATGTAGTTCTTAACTTAGAAAATCTTCAAAAAGTTTTTATTTTTCTTATATTTTCTTCTTTTTAAGCACTTAAAAAACCCAAAAATTAAAAAAAATCGAAAATCGAAAATTTAAATCTTGGAAAGGAACGTTTGGGCCATCACCCCATCTCACCTCCTAGTACCGTTGAGAACCATTCATGAGGTATACCTCGGGATGTCCAAGAGTTAACAAAATTATTAGGTTTAAAACTAGTTTCCTTTCTTTTATTATGAAAATCTAAAAAAAAAGATAATATAAAAAATTCCAATATATATATATATATGAAAAACTTAGAAAAAAAAAATCAAAAAAATTTATACCCCTCCTACTTGTTGTTGTGTGATTTCTTAGAAATCTAGTTGAGAATGTTTATAAGCATTTTCGGTTTTTAATTGGCTAAAATTTTGTTTATCATAGTTTGTTAATTTTAAATTTTAGGTAATCTTGTTTTAAGAACCATCTTATGATTTGAGTTTGATTAGATAATTTTTGTTAGCATGACTTCTCTTTTTTATTTTTAAATGACTTCATTGTGTAGTAAATTTGATAAACCTCTTTAGATTTCAATTATATTTTCTTCTACCTTTTTAGATTTTAGGAAATTTAAATTTACTAGAATTTGCTCTCAATATAATTTAATTTATAAACTAGAAATTTTTCCTACCCTACCCCTTTGATGATATATAAAAAAAAGATTTTTTTAAAAAGATCATATGCATGAGAATAAGAGGATAAAATTCATTATTCCCTAAACATATGCACCCAAAATCATTTAAAAGATTATATGGCATGTAGTAAGAGGATAAAATTCATTACTCCTTAACATATACATTTTGGGTTTATTAGAAGAGAATTTAAAAGAATATATGGTATGGAGTAAGAGGATAAAATTCATTACTTCTAAACATATACCAAAAAAAGGAAAAAAGAAAAAAAATAGAGGTGAGAGGATAAAATTCATCACCTCCATTCAAAAATCTCTTCTTGTGCCAAGCTTTGTAAACCCCCTGTCACAACCCGCATTTTCCCACGAATTTAATACATATTATTAGAGCAAGGGGAAAATGCGCGTCGTGATGCCACGTCCTGCGGGAGACGACTACAGATGCTCAGGCAAACACTCCTTACGATAAATTTATAAAAGACATATATGTTTGAGATAAAAAGAATATTTATATTTTTAGCTTAGGACCGCGTCCCTCGGTCCGGTGGATCACTAGTCCACAAGTAGAAAGCTATACGTACGCAGCGGAAAATAGGTTTGTTTTTAGCCTACATGAGCATGAAGATCCACATCCCAGAAATGATATGCACATGTCTATGTTTAGTATAGTAAGAAAGTATTTTCTACGGTCTTCAAAGTATGTGACAATTATTTAAAATCATGATGTGCAAGAATGACATTTTATACCAAAAAGTAACTAATGCATCCTAGCATAAAGCTTCCCAGAGAGCAAGTAGGTAAACAACCTAAAAGTAACAGCAAATCAACTAGCAAGTAAACTAGCATAAGAAATCTAGAGTTATGGGCGTCAACAACTGACACGAACCCATAGAAAAGAAGGAAAATAAACAACTAAAGATCTGCCCCTTACCTAAAAGAGAGGCAGGGCCTCGACAGGAAAGCTGAACGACGCCACTCTAACTACTGCGACAGCTAAAGACCTGAACCTGAGACATTCATAAGAAAAGAATGCATCAGCCCAAAAGGGTGCAAGAAAACCAAGATTAGCAGCATCAGAAGTAAAAGAGTGCAGAAAGGAAACTAAGCAGATGAACATCAATAATCTTACAACAACTCGAGCCAGCTCAAATGAGTGCACTCGGTAAGAGGAAAAGCCTGCACCAGACGGTATTAGCCAAAACAATCAAAGCCTACCACGTGTCCGCCATTGCGGCTCAGAGGTGATGGTCATATATATAATATCATAATACACATATATAAGCATATATGTTTATAAGAACTTGAGACTGATCAGCTCGAGGGAAAAGCGTCCTCCAAAAGAAGGCACTGCGACGGTGGTATCTTCCACTAACGCCCGCAGCCCAAAACTGGGTGGTGGTCCTTTATCCACTGCCACCCAAAAACCAAAACCGGGTGGTGGTACTCTATCCACTGCCACCCAAAACTACCCACCGTGCAAGGCTTAAGACAAAGGTTCTACATAATTGAATTAAGTTTCAAATAAGACACGGGACATAAACCGAGATATCAGCACCATAACACCCTAAGAATAGGGTCACAAAGAAATAAACACTACTCAACGATTCATTTGAAAACACTTGGTGAGTCCAAACTTGACTCCCAACGAACTTCCCGTAACAGCACGATGAATAAGGCACGACAAGACACCACAATGAACACTAACCAAAAAATAGGACAACTCAAAGAATAGAGTATAGCTTTATCAAAAGTCTCAGCCAAAGGGACTTAAAAGGTTTGATAACAACGTTTGAGATACCCGGGAACACCCGGCGGAAAAACATATAGATATAAGAGGAAACAATTAAGAATAAGCGATGAAATCGACAGGAAACTCGAAAGGAGCCTACGTGAAAAGACTTATATCAAGTCAACGAGGAGGACTTATATCAAAGTTGACTAGAAGACTTCATTTCAAAGTCGACGGGGAACTTCATAAAAGAAGTAATAGTTGCACAATCTTAGGGCGAGCAAACTTCTCTAAACCTAGGGAAGTCTTATCAGTATACCTGGTAGCATAATTAAACAGGAATAAAAGCTATTCAGATTCTAAGGGGGATGGCAACAGAGATCAAGAACCCAGAACACCAAACAAGACCCAAAAAGGGAAACACAACAGCCACTAACCTATAATCAACATGTTAGGCTGACCAGGAAGAAGAAAGGAGGGAAACTATAAAATGTAACCTATAAAATGTTGGTTAGCTATAGGTAAGGATCGAATTGAATAATTTTCCTCGGATAAAGCATGAGCCACAAGAGCAACCCTAAACCGAGGCATCTAAAAGGAAGCCATACCAAGCTGCTGCATGACAAGCTAAGAGAACCGTGGTGGGGACCCATACGTCCACCCGTTCTCTAGTCTGAAACCAGTGCCCAACATAAACTCATCAGCATCATGCTTAGTTTGAAGCTCGAGGAGGGGTTTATATTTACTATAAGGGAACGAACCTTAATACTTGCACCTTAAGTATGACACTATTTAATAACATTCAATAACATTTATATACATACACGAGTGCTATCTAATAACATTCACTAATCTTTATCATCAGCACAAAGCTGCCGGTCCCCGGCACAAATAGAGATTCAAGCCGAAATTTCATCACGCATTCTTCGAGATAAACCGATGCTAACCTCGCTAAGTCCTCGAGAGTTAGCAAAAGAAATTCCCAGGAACAAAATTTAACTCCGCATGTACCCAAACAAAATCCTAACATATAGATGCAGCATTTCATAATCGAGAATTTAATTTAGGATAAAACAAGGAGAATAAAATAAATCAGCAGTTACCGTGCTAATATCAATGAGTATACCAGCTGCCGACTAGAACCAAGGGAAAACAAAGTAGGACAATAGCTGCCATGCTAAATCAGGGAGGAGACAGCCACAAAGAAGCTATAAGGAACCTTGCCAACAACCAAGAGGAACACCACACATAAATCTAATAGGTAGGATCATAATTACAGCAGCCCCAATTAGAGAATATATAACAGCCAGCCCCCATCAACCACACTTGAGAAACATCCCCCTAACAGAGTATAAACCAGGCAGCCCAATGAACAAAAATAGGAAATAGCCACCAAACAAAATCATAGGAGCACCCCATGTTAAATTATATTTCAGCATCCCCCTCCACAAATCAGAACATAGGTAAGGCAGCCCCCAATTAGCAAGTAGAAAAAAAAAGGTAGAGCTGCCCCAATAGAATATCATAGCAGCAGCCCCCTATCTAAACGATTATATTAACAGCCCCCATCGCAAAGCTATAAGGCAGCCCCCCGAAATGATAAATACAGCAAAAGATCGAGAGGATAGCAGCACCAAAATAGAAACAAAACCAGAATTTTTGCTAACACAGAAAAAAAGAACTAGAGGAGCGAGCCCCAATAATGATCCAAGCATTTTATCAACAGAAATTCAAGTTTCTGCACTTAAAGGTACAGGAAAATCACCAACAAGGAAGAGATCCAGCAACAGAGAAGAAGAGAGGGAGAAAGGAAAAGGTTTTCTTGCCTGGATTTGATTGACGACACGCCGGATCGCAGCAAGACCGGCGAATGCCGACCTAAAAAGCTGCCCCGGCGACGAAAGGAAGGCCCGACCAGCTCCAAAACTTCCACGAAGGCCAAGACCTCCGGCGCCCGGCGACTCCGGCGAAAGCCCTAGGTCGCCTCTACCACACCCTCGGAAGCACTGAAATTATCGGGGAAGGAAGGAAAAAAAAATCTGCCGGCCTGATAAACTAAACTGCATATATGTATCAAATAAAATAAAAACTTATATATATATATATATAAGATTTTGTATATAACTTTTATAAATATATATATATAACTCTTATATATGTTATATGAGATTGTATATATATATATACACACACCCGCATATAAACATAAAGCCTAATGTATCCCAAATTTTATACATATATATGTATATATTGTATTTATGTTTGTATAAATCTTTATACGCCACTATACGCACAAACATATACCCTTATACAACCCCTTGCACAAATACGAATACATATATACACTTATATATTTTTCCTACTTGCGTAACCCCTTCACAATCGATTAGGTTGCTTATACATGCATAAAACTTCATACGTAACATCATAAATGTATATATATATGCATATCTATACACCTACCCGCAAGAACTTTCATACATGCAAATAAATACTTATGCCCGCGTAGATGGTTCAATCTAAGATTAACCCGCCAGACGATGACGACGACGCCTCTGAAACGGTAACGCCCTCTCGCATTTACAAGTTGTAACGGGAGTTTCATATTTAAGACATTATCCTCTCGCGTTCCCCGCTTAAAAGACTATAAGAAAATCTGGGGCGTTACACCCCCTTAACCAATATCTTTGATCTAGTTTTAACTTAAGTTATGGAGAGAGCAATATTTAGTAAATTACTTTTTCTTAAGTTTCTTTTAAGTTAGAGTTCTTATAATTTTAATTTAATCGTAGTTTTATAATTTCTACAATTTTGTTAGCTAATTAATTATCTTGAGAAGTCAATGCCTAAACACTTTTCCCTCTTTTCAAATTATTTTCATAATTTAGGACTTAGCTCCTCCTAGAATTTATCCTTAACTTAACTTTTGGTTTAAATGAAATTTTAGTTTATAATTAAAAATTTTATGGATGTCTTATAAATTATGTCTCATACTTTTGCTCTGGAAAAGCAAAAACCTAAAATATGGGGGTATTTGATAAGTAGTATTTATATAACTTTTTAAAATTTTTGTAATTATCTAATATGAATTTTTCCTTTTCATGTCAATTTTAGATTATAAGTAGTTCTTTTTGTAATTTTGATTCTAACTTAGCTTAATTTCAATATTTACAGAATTTTGAGAGAAATTGGTGAAATTTATAAGTCACGCCCAAGGTCACGCCCGTGACAAAGGGCGTGTAACCTGAAGATCAAATCAGAGTCGATGCCGCGCTGATTGACCTAGTCCACAACAAGTCACGCCCTCGGTCACGCTCGTGACCAAGGGCGTGTAAATTTAGAATCTTCCCAGCGAGCTGCCGTCGAGACGTGGAGATGCCGTCGAGAAGTCAATCTCGGTCATACCCGTGACCCACATGTCACGGCCGTGACTTTCCCGCATGATCCCTGCACACCACCGCGCCGCAATCAAGCCCACACTTCATTAAATGAAGCCATCCAAAGTCGCGCCCGTGACCCATATGTCACACCCGTATAATGTACTTTTCTGCCGCACTGTCACGCAAGTCCCACGCCGCTGCCGAATCTAATGTGAACAGTGCTGTCACGCCCTTGGTCATGCCCGTGACCGAGGGCGTGTAACTTGAATTTTTTTTCTATAAATTCAGAGGCTCTCCTTGAGTTCAGGGTTCAGAAATTTGGAGAGGGGGGGGGGGGGGGGGGGGTGCTGCTAGAGCTGTTAGTGAGTTTTTAATGTTTTTGTTCATGTCTTTCATACTTTCATATTCTCTCTCTCTCTCCCTTCATGCAATGTTCTAGTTTTATTTTCATGTCCTAGTTTATTAAGCTTGTAATCTTCATGTTTCCTAGCTTTGTACTCTTCCTTAAAGTTTGTAATAGTTTTTATTATCAATAAATTTAGTTTGTCTATCTTTATTTGGTCTCCTTCTACCTTAGTTAATTTTCCCGTTATGCAATTTTATTTTTCTTTCTCTTTCCCCTCCACCATGATTAACTAATTCTCATTAGTGCTCGATCAAAATGATCCGAGGATGAGATAATCAAGTTATGATTTCTTAAAGCTCTCTTTTTCCATTTTTATAAACACTTGAATTACCCTTGATTTTTAACTAGTGAGGCCATATTTTCGATGTATGATTTTCGCTTAAGTTTTCATACTTAGTTAGCCGAGAGGCTTAAAGTATGAATTGATCCCTCAAGGCTAAAGAGAGTTGTACGCACCCCTCCAGAGAGGATGATGTAAATCTCCCGGATTGGAGTCAAATCCAATAGTGGGGTTCACAGTGTAAAATAAGTTTTAGGTAATCAATTATAGGACGAGAGTCCGGTTGATCTTTCCTAAACTTAGTTGGGCATTAACCTCGAGAGAGTCATGGCCGAGCTTTAGGAACCTCCACGATCAAGTAGTTTAAATTAAACAGAATTAGATTTATTTCTCTTTTACTTGATTGTTCTCACTCCAAGGTGACTTTTGATTGAGCACTAGTCTCTTTTACCATCGTTTAAACCTTTCGTTTAGCTTGCAAATTGTCTGTTTTTAATTAGCTAAGTAAAACAAAACCTCAAGAATCATTAGATAAGATAATAGTGTTTTTTCTCGAAGTAGAAGTAATCAACGCACCCCGTGGAATACGACCTTGGTATTTCTTAATATCCTATATTATAGACGATAAGGTACACTTGTCTTTATCAGATATAGTTTTGGAGAACATCTTTAACCTTTTCATTTTGCAAAGCCCTAAATTTATATATCACAGTCTTCATGTCAACTAGATAATGCAATATCGATGAGACAGTCTCGATATCATCGAGATGGGACACATATCGACGAGACAGTGTAAAATCGACTAGAAGAACTTATATTGACCAGAAGACGATATTTAAAATATCAACTTTAACGGCACCGCTAATTTAGCCAATCAAATTGGACAATAAATGGCAAGTGGATTAAATAATATAAATCTCAATATGGTCGTTAAAGTATTCAGTATATATACCTAAAGTGTGGATTGGCTAAACCTAACTTTTGCTGAGAGAAATTATTCTGAAAGAAAAGTGTACAGTGCGACTGAATGATGAAGAAGAACCCAAACTAAATCCTTGAGCAGTTTCATTTCTCATTCTTCTATAAAATGCTCAAGCTGATCATCTGCATGGTGCACCCAGCCGTCGGAGCGCCTTCGAAGTGCCGCCACCACCCGAGCCATGTTGTAATCTCGGGTGGTGACTAAGCAGAGTGTGCCTCCCAATGCTCTATTAAGCTATTGTGAGGTTGTAATTCACCGGAGAGGGGTCGACGACCCTCTTCAGGCAGAGATAAGGCGGTGGTGCCGCCGGAAAACGGACCTCCGATGGTACTCGTGTGCTTACCCACTATAAGTGGAATTCCTGGCGGCGACCAATGACGTTAGGCCGCTGGACCACCACAGGAACGTGCGTCATCCCCGGCGAGTCGGCCGGTGGCGGTGGCATGGCAAGCCGACGACCGGCCGGCGGTGGAGAGACCTCGCAAGCCTTCTGCCGTCGGGGAAGCCACAAATGTCGTCTGATCAAGATCAAGGACCGTGTGGCACAGATCATCCCCCTTACAGTGGATCTGTGTCGGATCCACTGTGCCACCGCGGTATGTGCTCTGCCTGGCTCAATATCAGCCGTAGAAACTTGTTATCCACACACTAGCACTTATTCAGATGTTTTCTTTTATTTCTAAGGCATGTATAGGGTACTAATGAGAAAACATTGAATAAAGAAGTTGTTTCTAATCACAAGATCTACTCCCTATAAAATTTTGGAATTTTTCTGAATAAAATTAGTAATTTTAATACTTAATTTAAGGAGGGTTTTCCTTTTTTTTAACGGAGGGCCTAAAATAAGTGATAAAATTCTGAGAACATTTGAGTATAAAATTAGGACATGTTTACACCCACAATGATTATTTGAGGATTTATGGCCTTATTTTACTAATGTTAACTGTTCAAGCCAAAAATGCTCCAGGTCCACACTCGCTCAAGCTGAAAACAGGTGGAGGAAGAAAACTGTTAGATGGTTGGTTACTTTGAGCTATGATGGAAGACAAGAGGGAGGAGAAAAAGAGATGTCGAGGGTCTCCCGGGAGGAGATAGCAGAATCTGCTGAAAAAAGAGGTAACGAGGTCTCAGAAATGAGATTGCTCTAGTTGCCGAAGTGAGATAATGACGATCTCAGAAGTGAGACCGCCCCAGCTGCTGAAAAGTGGTAATGACGATCTAAAAAATGAGACCACCCCAGTCAAAGGCAAGGGCTGGAAACTCTCCCCCAAAAAGATCCCCAAACCAATGCCCCTACCCCCTATTTATAGGCGAGGGGGCCTGCCCAAACGGGCAGGTCAGGAAGGAACGGGCTGCCCAGAGCCGAGACCTCCCAGGACGAGGTCGCCCCAAAGGGGACGACCTGGCGAGGTCGCCCAAAGGGCAACCTCAGGCCGAGATCGCCCCAGATGGGGTGATCTGCCTCAGGCCGAGGTCACCCTAGAGGGGACGACCTGGCGAGGTCTCCTAGAGGGCGACTTCAGGCCGAGATCGCCCCAGCTGGGGTGATCTGCCTTAGGCCGAGGTCACCCCGAAGGGGGCGACCTGGCGAGGTCGCCCAGAGGGCGACCTCAGGCCGAGATCGCCCCATCTGGGGTGATCTGCCTCAGGCCGAGGTCGCCCCAGAGGGGACGACCTGGCGAGGTCGCCCAGAGGGAGACCTCGGGCCGAGATTGCCCCAGCTGGGGAGATCTGCCTCAGGCCGAGGTCACCCCGAAGGGGGCGACCTGGCGAGGTCTGGGCGACCTCAGGCCGAGATCGCCCCAGCTGGGGCGATCTGCCTCAGGCCGAGGTCACCCCAAAGGGGAGACCTCTCGAGGGAGGGATTCCGTGGGGCGTGACCTCTAGGCAAGGTCGAGCAAAGTGAGACCTCTACGAGACAAAAGGCGAGACCACCTGTGCGGTGAGGGACCGCCAGGGCTTGGATATTCAGAGAAAAAAATACCTGGACTGCCGGGAGAGGGTGTGGATTGCTTCGGTTACCTGCAAAAAGCTAGCTCAAGGTGATCGCTGATTTCTGGGTAAACATAATCCCCGCATTTTTTTTAAGTTTTGAGAAGCTTGAAAAAATAGAACTTACCCATGCAAATCAAGATCCACCTCTCTTGTGAAGACATAATGTGTATATAAAAATGTAAATACCTGCGAGGAATTGTCAATGGCTGAAGAGAACTCACCCGCGAGTACGTACATATTTCTGAAAAAGGACTCGCGAACCCCTGCTCTATCTTCAAAAAGGTATAAGGACTGGTATATGAAAAATTTAGTATGCGAGTACCTGAAGAGAACTCACAAGCACCTGATTTTATCTGCAAAGGATATCAAAACATGTATATGAAAATTTTAGTATGCGAGTACCTGAAGAGAACTCGCAAGCACATGTATATCTCTGCAAAAGATATAAGAACAGATGTATATAGAAAATTTAGTATGCGAGTACCTGAAGAGAACTCGCAAGCACCTGTATATCTCTGCAAAAGATATAAGAACAGATGTATATAGAAAATTTAGTATGCGAGTACCTGAAGAGAACTCGCAAGTACCTGTATATCTCTGCAAAAGATATAAGAAGTAGGTATTGAAGATCAAAAGTATGTCCCCGCACCATTTCTTTTTATTCATACTTGAAGTGTATGAGAGAGATTATCCCATTTATATAGAGTATATGAGTGTTTATTCACAATCACTTTGCTTTGATGTTGATGAAATAATATCTGTGTGAAGAGAAGAGATAATACTCATGCCTGTGGAGAGATAAAACTAACATTCTGATATCACCACATTTACATATTCCAGAACAGTGAGTGTGAAGTCCATATAGCTAGCTGATTCTGAATTGTTGATATAATATTTTTATTGAGGTTATGTTAGCTGATGCCCAAACCAGGGTATGATTTTGCGAAATCCAGAAATGATTAATGGATTAACCATGAAATCCCAAAGTCCGGAAATCTAGAAAATCCGACATGATATATATATATATATGTGAAGTCCATGGTACCTGAAAAATTGGTAGCCAACAAATAATTGTATAATTATTTGGTAGTCATTGTAGTACATACTAAAGTCAGTATGTTTTTCTTGCCAACGCATGTCAATCATAACATTAGTTGTCAGCATTTTATCATAACCAATCTGTTATCAGATGTAATCATCTGTTTCAAGCAAAGCAAGTTGATTAACTCGACGAGATGTCATGACAATCAATGACAATCATTATAGAGAGAGAGAGAGAGAGGAAAAGAGGCTGGTCTACCACTACACATCTGCGAGTGCTTCAAGAGAGATGTGGTTGCAGTGGGTTTTACGACCCTCACCCAAATCAGAGGTAGTATTTCTACCATTTGCAACCACGCAATGTTTATAGGTATCGATGTAAATAGCAGGAAGTAGAGTAATGAAATAATCTTAAGACATAAAAAGGATAAATGCTTGCAATGAAGGATACGAGAGTGAATATGGATATGACGTTTGATGTATCTGACTGCTGAGAAGATCTTCGCAATGATAGCTGCTGATAGAACCCCAGTCACTGTCATACTTATTACAAGTAAAACTAAAAAAGAAAAGATACGAAAAAAGCTCTAAACAAATGGGAGTCATACAAAATAGGGAATAAAGTGATATCCTATCTCTTTCTATTCTATGCACTTCTTTTATTTGAGGGAAAAACTCTCTGCTTTGTAAAGTTGTCTCTGCTAGAAGAAACACAATCTTCATATTACCAAGTGACATAGTCTTGTAACTTTCCTGCCTTCCATAGTTGGCCTATTAGTTTTCGGGGAGCATGACAGTCTTCTGTATCATGACCAACATCTGAAAGATATGCTCAGAAGAGCTCTTGATTGCGATTTTCAACCTTAGACTTTATAGGACGAGGTCTTCTATACTCTGGCATATTTTGAATATTTGTAAGGACCTGTTCCAAGGAGAGATTCAACTTAGTAGATCCTTCTGGGTGATTTTCATATTTAAGTGTTCTAGGATCATAAGACTGAATGGGAGAGACTTCCAAGTATGGAGATGATATATTCTGAGGAAGGGAGTAAGACTCAAACTGCTCAACTTGCGGAGGGCTCTGTGTCGAAGATGAGTGACTGTGATAGAGATTTCTCTGGTGTTGCTGAATCTTATGGTTCTGAGAACGCACATAGTTAGGATTCATCGCTTCACCTTCAATAAATTGATTTGCTATTTCGATGAGATGCTCATAAGACTTTGTCTCTTTTATGCTGACTTTATATTTGAGAGGGCCTTCTTGAAGTCCATGAATGAAGGCACATTTATACATCTCTTGATCAACATTAACAACCTCAAGAATCTCTCTTTGGAATCTATCGATAAAGTGAGCGATAGTTTCATTAACTCCTTGCTTGATTTGAAAAAGAGCTGCTGGGCGTCTCTTTCGCTTCCTTGAGGTAGCAAATTTCAACAGAAGTTCTCTTCTGAGATCCATAAAGTAGTTGATTGATTGAGGCGGCAACTTGTAGAACCATTCCAGAGCTTGTCTGCCAAAGGTCATGACGAGAAGCTTGCACCTGATGCTATCTGATATAGTTCTCAACGCAACAGCTGATTCAAAGGCTTGAAGGTGTGAGATTGGATCTTCTCCCCCTGAGAAGGTTGGCAGACGGGGTTCTTTAAACCCATTAGGAGCAGGTTCCCAACAAATTCTATCTGCAAAAGGAGAAGACTCCTCTACTTTAGCTATAACTTGAGGGGCTGAAGGAGTTTCGACTTGAGGAGGAAGCTGCTGAATGATAGCTGTTATAGCTCGATTAATCCTATCAAACTGCCGATGAGTCTGCTCCTACTGTTGATCAAGTTCTTTGTGAAATTGCTCCAGACGAATCTCTATGCGAAGCTTAAGACCTTCCAGAGTAAGTTCACCACTTGAATGATCTTGAACCTTTGCCATCTCCATTGCTACTCAAAAAATAGAAATTGCTGAAATTGCCGAAAAAGAGAAAAAATGCAATAACTTCCAAACGGGGCCGAATTTTTGCAATCCGAGGGCTAAATAATGCCTAAACGAGAAACTCCGTTCAAGCTCGAGCCGATCGCGGCAAGCTTTGAATTTCTGAATTCCGACACCCGGATCAAAAGTTATGACCGTTTTAAGATTTGGTGTTATGCTCGGCAAAATCTTATATCTTCACCGCAGCTGATATTCATCAACCATTCTGATCTGAAGGTCGCATGTTATGTTAGAGACAAAAATGCTCCAGGTCCACACTCGCTCAAGCTGAAAAGAGGTGGAGGAAGAAAACTGTTAGATAGTTGGTTACTTTGAGCTATGATGGAAGACAAGAGGGAGGAGAAAAAGAGATGTCGAGGGTCTCCTGGGAGGAGATAGCAGAATCTGCTAAAAAAGAGGTAATGAGGTCTCATAAATGAGATAGCTCCAGCTGCCGAAGTGAGATAATGACGATCTCAGAAGTGAGATCGCCCCAGCTGCTGAAAAGTGGTAATGACGATCTCAGAAATGAGACCACCCCAGTCAAAGGCAAGGGCTGGAAACTCTCCCCCCAAAAGATCCCCAAACCAATGCCCCTACCGCCTATTTATAGGCGAGGGGGCCTGCCTAAACGGGCAGGTCAGGAAGGAATGGGCTGCCCGGAGCCGAGACCTTCCAGGCCGAGGTCGCCCTAGAGGGGACGACCTGGCGAGGTCGCCCAGAGGGCGATCTCAGGCCGAGATCGCCCCATCTAGTGCGATTTGCCTCAGGCCGAGGTCGCCCCAGAGGGGACGGCCTAGCGTGGTCGCCCAGAGGGTGACCTCAGGCCGAGATCGCCCAAGCTGGGGCGATCTGCCTCAGGCCGAGGTCACCCTGAAGGGGGCGACCTGGCGAGGTCTCCCAGAGGGCGACCTCAGGCCGATATCGCCCCAGCTGGGGCGATCTTCCTCCGGCCAAGGTCTCCCCAGAGGGGACGACCTGGCGAGGTTGCCCAGAGGGCGACCTCAGGCCGAGATCGCCCCAGCTGGGGCGATCTGCCTCAGGCCGAGGTCACCCCGAAGGAGGCGACCTGGCGAGGTCTGGGCGACCTCAGGCCGAGATCGCCCCAACTGGGGAGATTTTCCTCAGGCCGAGGTCACCCCAAAGGGGCGACCTCTCTCGAGAGGTATCCCGCGGGGCGTGACCTCTAGGCGAGGTCGAGCGAAGCGAGACCTCTACGAGACGAAAGGCGAGACCACCTATGCGGTGAGGGACCGCCAGGGCTTGGATATTCGGAGAAAAAATACCTGGACTGCCGGGAGAGGGTGTGGATTGCTTCGGTTACCTGCAAAAAGCTAGCTCAGGGTGATCGCTGATTTCTGGGTAAACATTAACTAAATAATAAATGATCAAGATTTCAATTAGAAATTAATAGGGGAGGATCCCACAAATCAAAACTAATGATATTTTTTTTATTATAGACCAGGATAGGCATGATATAGTCTTTGGAAAAATATGAAATTTTTGTAAACATTCTTGGTATTTAAAAGAAATTTTATTTTAGGGTTTAGAAGATTATAAAAATTGTTGTGGCTGCGCAAGACCTCAAAAGGGTGCGAAAATTATTTATGGTGGTGCAGAATTGTTATTTTAAACTACTAGCTAAGTTTGGTAATTTTTGAGATTCCCTACTATTTTAAATAATAAAATACCACAAATTTAGCTGATTTGGAAATTCCCGGAGAAATGCTTATTTATAAAAAAAATATTTGGTAAATTTGTGAGGGATTGTTGGTGATGCTATACACTCCATGTAAAAGATTAAGGAACTTTGGATCATTTCAAGTATTTTTAATATTTAAAATAATATCTTGGTTAGATCATATAATTTATTAGGAGATGAATTAGAGTTCATAATAGCTCGAGAAAATTATGAGGGATAAGTTAGGGCAACTCTAACTTCTGTTTTAAATTTCATAATTTTTCTGATTATTCGAGAAGTAGTAAATAAAAAGGGGCTAAATATTGGAAGAAACTATATCAGCCATAATCAACAATCTCGAACCGCCCAATGGAATGATTGTGGTTGAAGGTTTCGTATTAAAACTTCTACGGAGATATGGTGCATTGTCGATTGAATCGAGTATTTATAATGAATCATAAATGAAAGGCTCAGAGATATAATATGCTCAAATAAATCATTGAATCCTGTAAAACACACGCAAGCTGGTAACATGCCAAAAACATGCAACTGAAATAACTATCCGGTTTGAATAACTTAAAACTCAGCAAACCCTAATCCAGTTAATAAAGCGCAAAATTCACCACAAATTATAAAGTTTGCCTCCTTGGAATGGAGATGCCTCCTCAGAACAGAGATGTCTCCTCGGAATGGAGATGCCTCCTCAGAACAGAGATGCCTTCTCAGAATGGAGATACCTTCTTGGAACGGAGATGCCTCCTTTGAACGGAGATGCCTCCTCGGAACTGGGTTGCCTCTTATGAAACAAAGATGCCTCTTATGATTGGAGATGTCTCCTCAGAATATAGATGAGAAGTTAACTTGCCTCTTTGGGATGGAGATGCCTCCTTCAAACAGAGAAGGAACTACATTTACTAGAATTTGATTTTTTTGCACTTCATTTCAGTATTTCAATTACTGTACTTCATTTCAGTATTTCATTTATTGCTTTTTAGTTCAGTATTTTGTTTATTGCACTTTGTTTCAATATTTTATTTATAGTACTTTGTTTCGTCATTTTACTTCTTGCACTTCATTTACACCATTTTATTTACTGCAATTTATTAATGCATTTATTTTTGCACCTTCCTTAAGGGTTTAGCTTAATATAAACATTAGTTAGGGTTATGGAGACGAAACATTCCTCCAAGGGAAACTCTAAATAATGGGCGCTCTTGATCGCAATGATTGTCAATTAAAGCCTGAGCGATACGATCAATCCTCATGGAAATGTCGTGTGCCTGAATTATTTTATGTCAAATAGGGCAAGCGACTGTTGACCCAGAAGGTGCACACTTGTTCTTTGATTATAATGCTTGTAAATTGGTTTACGATTAAAGTGGCGGGACGATCATGCTCGTAGATTATTCGTACAGATACAGGAAGGTTAACGACTTTGGGCACTAAGGAGAGTGAACCCTGAGAGTTTGTCTTTTATTTTATGCCATGTCTAGTCCCTCCACTAGTTAACCTGATTCTCATTATTGCCAAATGTCGCTCACATCCACGAGCAAACCATGTTGTACACTAGGTCCTGGGTAGTGTGGTATGAATATAGCCAGAAGTGGTAGGACCGACCACTATCATCGTTCTACCACATCGGTGAGGGCCATTGGGTTAGCTACCCCTCGTGAAGCAATAAGGTCAAACTATGTCGACATAGGGTGTTGCTATAGGTTATGAACACCTGTTGGGTTGTGCGCTAGTTAGAAGTGCTTTTGATATGTAAATGCTTATATCTGTGTTTTTGAGCTACGTAACCGACATCATTTATTTCAGCACTTGTTTCTAGCTTACTAGCATACAACTTGCATATGTTCATGATAGATGTTTACATATATATATGCTAATGCTGTTTAACTGTTATTTTTATGTCCCTTCAGCTTTTGATAACCTGCAGAGGCTCACTCTCATCCCCAAGCCTTAGGGATCTTAGGGAGGGGGTGGGAATTCACTAGTCTTTATGACTAACGTGGTCGCAAACTCTTTTTAGGAGATGGAGCAGTGCGAGGCCCAGCTAGAGCGTGAGATAGTACCCTCTATAGATCCTACACAAGTAGATGTGATAGCCTCGCCTCCCGACTTTAGAGATGTGAGATTTAGAGCTTAGTGGGAGCGAGAGATTTTGTACTTTTGTTATAGCCCGTACGGGCAATATGTACAAGCTTATGACTACAACTTTTTATGATATATATATGTATGTATGTGTGTGTGTGTTTTGAGTTTGTTTTCGCAAGTGAATTAATCTGATGTGACGATGTTCCATAGCCTAACAAG
The DNA here is from genome assembly GCA_033032865.1 of Dactylorhiza incarnata. Classification (NCBI taxonomy): domain Eukaryota; kingdom Viridiplantae; phylum Streptophyta; class Magnoliopsida; order Asparagales; family Orchidaceae; genus Dactylorhiza; species Dactylorhiza incarnata. The sequence continues at coordinate 5,545,165 of JAWHQI010000067.1, forward strand.
GCGATCATTCTACACTTGGTGTAACACCCCCATCCGTTTGGGAGCATATAACAGAGGGTCCGGCCGGGGCCCCACGCCATATACTACAAAACAAACGGGAACGTCACATAATTAGGCGACAGCACAGTCGCAATTAACAACAAACCAACAATTATTGCATGATTTTGGAACCTGAGTGTTCCTTTTGTTGTTAATTGCGACTGTGCTGTCGCCTAATTATGTGACGTTCCCGTTTGTTTTGTAGTATATGGCGTGGGGCCCCGACCGGACCCTCTGTTATATGCTCCCGAACGGATGGGGTTGTTACACTTGGAAAGCGGGCACCCATTTGGAAAGCGTAGGGTGGCCATCTTGGGCAGAAAGACCACCTTTCTCTTGTGGGGTGGGGTGGGGTGGGTGGAGGGGGGGGGGGGTAGTCTTACACCCCGTGTCCTTCTACTTAGGCAAGAACGAACACATGTCCTTCTGCACCTCCTGAAATAATGAACCTCATGTACTCCTACTTAGGCAAGAACAGAAAAAGCTCCTTATGCACCTCCTGAAAGAACGGACCCAGTGTCCTTCTACTTAGGCGAGAATAGATAAAAGTCCTTCTGCGCCTCCTGAAAGAACGGACCGCGTGCCCTTATGCTTAGGAAAGAATGAAAAAAATGTCCTTCTATACCTCATGAAAGAATGGACCCTGTGTTCATCTATGTTGGATCTCAAGGCGCCCTTAAAGGGGGGGGGGGGGGGTGAATAAGGGTTTTGGAAAACTTTAAATCTTTATAAAAAATGTTAGATATTTTATTAGAAGTAAGTTAAATCAAAAGAGATAGAAATTCGAAATGAAATCAATTTTATTAAATAAGAAAAGACAGGATTATTATTTATAAAATTGATTACAAAATCTGATTTCTATGACGCTAGAAATCAAAGCGATTATGAAATACTCTTTTCATTTTCTATACCGACTCTTCTCACTAAAAACCGGTTGGCTTTAGTCGATATCTCCCTAGATATGGACTCAAGCCGATCTAATTCTTCTATCCCCAGAAAGGCCTCAAGCACCCCCTAGATCTACTCCCTAGACCTAGTCGCCAACATGAGGCGAATTCGTCCCAAAGTCCTACCTAGACCTAGTCGCCAACACGAGGCGAATTTACGAACCGATTACAAAGATAAATATAAAATACAAAAGATAAATATAAAAACTCCCTATGAGGTAATCTGAAAGAGACGCCAAAGAATCACTGAAGATCGCCAAGTCCAAGCGTGCGTTCTTCGTGTTAAGTTAGCATGTTGATCTAAGCCTCCTTTGATTCCTCCTTTTTGAAAATTAGTGGGAGATGTGTTGGTCTGAAAATACAGCCCTCTCAGAGTTTCTGAAGTGCTAGAATAGGGCTCTCTTCAATCAATAATTGGAGAAGATGAAGTCCACCAATTATAGGACTGAAGGCTAACGCCTGGCGTTGACCCAGTATGGAATTGTTTTGATGGCTTGGATATTCAAAACGGGAAGGAGATTTTGTACTTTAGGAAACTTTTATTTTAGGCAACCCTAACGCTAGCGTTGAGGTTAACACTAGCGTTAGGTCAGATCATTCCTAAAGTGCTCCTTCAATCACGGCTGCTTCCCTCCTTGCCATAATCATCGAGAGTTAACACCCAGCGTTAAGACCAAATGCCTAACGTTAAACCTCTTTCATTTTCTCAGTCGGCAAGCCATCCCGTCGATCAGTAAGACATCCCGTCGATTGGCAAGCCATCCCGTCGATCATCAACGCCCAACATTAAGTCTTAACACCTGGCGTTAGACCATAATCATAATTTCTTCTTGTGGGTAATTCCAGATCAATAATGCAGCAACATAGTGTCATATCTGTTTAAACCTACATGCTAAAAACACAATGGCAAACAAGATCAAATACAAGTAGGATTTGTTATTTTCAAATCAAAGTGATGCGGAAAACCATGTTCCAACAATCTCCCCCTTTCAATAATAACAAATCCAATATAGATAAATCAGATTCATATAAGAGAGGTGTGTTTTTAGAAGAATATATGACACTAAGCAATATAGAGATAATAATAAGAACTATAGATTGTTTAAGTTGTGCTCCCCTACATAAGTGCTCCCCCTTAGTGTATGCATCCATATACTAGGTTTATGCTCCCCCTTAATCTAGTGAATCCTACTCCTTTAATCATTACAATTTATCATTTTATTCTCCCCCTTTTGTTATTAGCAAAAGTGGGTGGAGTTGAAACAAAACTAGAAGAGGGAAGACAAAAGTTAGGACATAACTAAGAGAGGATTGAGAGTTTTATTTAAGTATAAGGCAAGTCGTGATCGAGCTAAGGGAGAGAGTAGCACAACGAAAAAATATATGTAAGCGTGAAAGAGCAACATTCCATGATTTTACCAAAAGAATTCTACCACTTGCTTTGCAAATTAATTTTAAAGAAGATTATTACTTGTTGAGAGAGATGCAATATAGTTTGACAAGCACAAGTGAAGAAAATCTAAGAAGTAAGCATGATAAACCATGGTAAAAGAAATACATGACCAAAAAAATTGCAGAAAACAAAAACAAAACAATGATGAGTAGTTATTTTGTTATAGTTTGACCATTTCAACAATATGTGTAGACTCTTCACATTTGAGCATTTAACTTTGAATATTTTCATAACTAATAGGCAAGCATGCTTTAACATATTCAAAAAGATAATAGCTACAATGTAACTAATTCGTATTTCAAGTAAAGAAAATATTATAGAAATCATGCATTGCAATTTAGTGCTTTTACTTAAGTTTTTAGAGAATTATGTAATTTTACATTAGGATCCAATTCTCATGAGTATAAGCTTTATGGAAAATAACGATGTGTGCATAAGGTGTTTTGATAAAAGTATACAAGTGAAATAATCAAAGCACATGACATATGTAATGAAATAGTAACCACAATATTAAGATTGTAATCTTATAATTACTTTCACACATCAATTTAGAATAAAACTTCAAAGCATATAAAAGGAGTACAACTACCAAGGTGCTTCACCCATACAATGCTCCTTAAGACTTATCAGGGAGCGAAGTATTGCTTGGGGGATCACATAAGCATTTTTATAATAGTTTTTTTTTATTTTTAATGATTCAGTGTACAAATAGAAGTGATAAAACAAAATGTGTTTGCACAAGACAATTTACAATTCTTTCCAAGGTGCTCAACCTCACAATGCTCATTAAGACTTAGCAAGATGGTGAGTAGTGCTTGGTGGAGTTATCGTTGGCTTTTTATTTCATAGATTTTTTTTTAAGTTTGGCCCAAATGTCTCCGAATTCACTTGTTGATGCAAACATTAGCAATTTTTGAAATAACACTTCTATGTGTGCAAGAAATTTATTGTTTGAAAGATGGTGTAGGTAATTTAGACATACAACTTGAGATGTTACAAATTATTACACTACACAATCATGCAAGACTAAGATTATGAGCACATGTAGATTACCAAAATAGTGTGTGTAGGAATCATTGATTAACATAAAACATTACTCATACTTAGAGGCATGCTAGACAATCATACACAATTTTCTTTAGGCTATTTCATTGCACATAATCAGATTAAGGTCAAGTCATGACAAGTTAAAACAATGTTTAGGAAATTTGAAATTAAAATTAGACATTGAAGAAAATCTTTAAGTGTATGCCAAAATCAATTTTGACCATTTGAAACAAAAATAACTAAGATGTTTGCTCTTGTGGATTTGTATAGTCAAACCATAGTTTTGTAAATATTTAAAGCAAAAGCAAATAACATAAAACATATTTTTGATTATTTTGAATTATTTGATTTGTTTTTTTTATTTTAGAATAAAATTAGCAAATTAAGAAAAAGTTATTTGAAATCAGAAAAAATAAACTGAGAAAATTCATTTGAAATATACCAGAAATATTCCAGAGAAAATAGAATTTCAATATGGCAAAAGGAGCCAACTCCTGGCGTTAACTACTTAACGCCCAACCAGGCCACTGTTTCGTGAGGTATTTGAAATTTTTTTTCTGGAATAGGGAGTAGTTATATAGACCTTCTTAGTGTTGAAATTTCAGAGAATTTGGAAATGATTAGAATGCTATTTAAGCATATTTTATTTGTTAGAAGAAGGTTTTTATATTTTTATTTGGTTTTCAAATATTTGTGTTTTACAATATCATTAAAGCTCAAAAATGATAAAATATGCAAAACACGAGAGAAGCATGTTCGATTAAAATAAGAATGCATGAATAAGATAATCATAAAGAGTGCATGCAAAATATGATATAGGTATGTCCCAGATTATAATACCCTAACCATGTGCCTACTCACTAGCCCCATACTAAGTGACGGATGGGCATGAGGAGCTGCACACATGCCATAGGTTGGGGTGTTAATCCCATATGCACACACTAGAGAATGCTCAACCTAGCACTCTTTCCCCCAGTGCCTCACAAGGCCCCACTGGAACCCTCCCCGGTTAAGGACAAGACATGACTTAGAGGTTAGGTCATCTAATGCATACAATCCTACGCCCTTGCTATTGTGAGACATATAATGTGGGTGAATGATCATGGATCTCCTAAGCATTTTGTACTATAGAAACAATTTGTAAACTATGGCTTTTTATGAGAGATTGATTTTTAATTATATTTTAATGCAACATAGTTATTATGAGTTTTAACTTTTAATTGTTCTACTTTAAGATAGATTCATTATGGCATTATTAGATGACTAGCATGAATGATAATATTTATTTGTTGATAATGCGAGAATGATGAGTTTAAAAGCAATGTTATGCCATAAGATTAGTAGAGTTAATGTTGCATGTATTTAAAAATAGTATTTCAAATTTTAGACCTAGAACAAAGTGATGATTCAATTTGATTTGATCTTATTAGTATAAAGATGATTCTAGGGTTTACATATGGGTGAGATACATGCTCACACAAAACATATTTCATTCATATAATTATCATGATCACAAATCATATGTTAGAAGCAAAAAAGGATCTTTTGTAGTTATATTTAATGCTTGAATTTTAGAATGATAATATAAAAACTCATAGTTATCATGAATTTTAAGTTCCAAATTTTCTATTTTTATATTTTGGCAAGAATATCAAAACTAACAGTGCATGAGATTAGCATGATAACTAATAATATTCATTAGGTGACAATGTTAGTATGATGAATTAATATTATGCCATAAGAATAATGCATGTTTCTTAAATTGATAGAGATTCAATTTGTAGACCTAGAATTAAGTGATGAGTTGATTTATTGATGTCAACGTGATTCTAAGGTCTAGATATAGTAAGATAAAAAAATTGGGAACCTCCTTTCATAATACTCCTACCATGATATGAAGTTATAATAGCCAACATATAAATCATAATTCCTAAGTATGATAAAAGTAATTGATTTAAGATAGTTCTTGAAAGATCATGAATTATGATATTTGATTATAGAGAATTTTATCATGGGATATCACAAGATCATGGTGGCGAGTGTGAATTCAATATTCATTCTTTTAGGTTATGATAATGAGTTCTTTTAATGTGTCTTTTATGATTTTCCTTTTAAACATAATTTTGTGAGATCACAATATAATGATAATTTTCTTTTTCAGTCATTACATGAATACACATGAGTCTATAATTATTTTGATCTTTGCTAGGCTTTAGTTGGACTTAGCAATTTAGAGTGGATCGTGGACTTCCCAAGGTCTACCCTGTGAAGGGTTCACACCGATAATAGGAAATGTGATGGGGTGACATCCCAAACCTCCATTTCTCAAGATATTTAAGTGTTATTGGTTTCTACACATACTAAATATTTAAAATTTATAGACTCAAAAATTGTCGAAAAAGAAAAAACTGAGATAACTTCTAAACGGAGTTGAATTTTGGAAATTTTGAGGGTTGAAAGGAACTCAAACTAGAGAAGCTTGTTTGCCATTGCATAGATTTTCTCTACCTCATTCCGAAAAGCTATTGCGGGCAAAATTTTGACAAGCAGATCAAAAGTTATGATCGTTTGAAGTTTGGGTCAAAATCTCGCATATTTTTTTAAATTTGATTTTGGTTTTTGTTAAAAACAAAACATATGATTTTTGCGATTTTTTTTTTCAATTCCGATTTTTCATGAATATCATTAAACATATTAGTGGCAATCAAATGACACAAGGATATCAAATAAATAATCAACCACTTGTACATTTTATACATTTAGCCTAAGACCCCTAATTTTCCTTTAAATCCCCTTTTTTGACAATTATTTTATTAGTCTTGATAATTAAAAAAACTTTAGCATTTAGTTTATAATAATGATATAAGACTTTTAAAGGTAATAGATTTAGAACGTTAAACATAAAAAGGATAGATAAGTCACTTGAGAGATGATATGATTTTTATTCAATTTCATTCACTTTGATTCATTAATGAATTTGTGGCTTAATGTGTGAAAGTCATATCACATGTTATACAAAGTGACCATAGCATGATGGTTAAAAAAAGAAAAACAAACAAAATAGAAGTTTAAGCATATCATGAAGTAGAGTTGATGATATTTCATATTTAATTATTTCTACTTCATGCATTTGTATGATACCTAATGAATATGAGATTTAGGTATCCAAAGGGGACCAAGTGGGATGGTTCCTTTGGGTACCCAAATACATCGTGTTTGCTTTTGGGGAGATGGAAATGAATGAGCCCTTTTGAGTGGAGTTTGTGTTTCATCTTTAACTTTGGGTCTCCATTCAAACCTTGTTTAATATTATTTTTATGCATCAAATTTCCCATTATGATTGTCTTTATTTTGAAGAGTATAATTGTAATGATGATTGAAAATATTTTTCGTAGGAAATTTGTGCACTTCTATCTTTAAGTTGGGAGAAGAATGATTTTGTAAATAATAGTGTTTGGGATTTTGATTTACAAATACTTTGTGTTCCTTACTCCAATTTTTAGGTTTAGTCAAGATATTCATATTCAACTTGTTTTTAGATATTACTTGATATTGTGAATTTATGTATTGTGAATTTTAATTCATAATTTTCATAAGCAAGTTGATTTTTGTTTTTAATTCATCATTCTTGATCTTAAGATTATCTCTAGCTTTATTATAGGCTATTGTGCTATTTTTAAGAGTGGACACAATAGAGTCAATATGAATTTGATAATTATTTCTGAATTCTTCAAATGTTTCATCCATCTCTTTAATTTCAATTTTATAAGTTTTGCACATAGCATAATTATTTTTCAAGGATGTATTTTTAAGCAAAATCTTTCATTTTGTTCTTGTACAAAAATAACTTTCTTTTTAAGTACTTTGTATTTTTCTTTTAATTCATTATAATCAATACAAGATGTAATATTTTCAATTAAAGAGACATGAGTATAACTAGATAAATTAGAAATTGATTCTACATTAACCTTTGTTTTTAAACTTCTATTTTCTAAGTGCAATTGTTTATTAGCATTTTATAATTTCTTAATTTTGCGCTTTGTAGTTTGAAGCAATTGTAATGTAGTAATAGAATTACACAAAATAAGAGATTTTGATTTCCTTATAGCGCTTGTGGATGAGGCAAGATTTGAACATATAGTTCCTTTGACATCTTTTTGTCACTCCTCTTCCGAAGATAAGATTTCTTATTCTCTTCCACTAGATGTGCACTCCATTGATCCATCCCGTGAGGAGCTTTCTGGAACATTTGTGCAAGCTTGTATATTCTCTGATTCTTGTGATTGTTCCATACCTATAGAAGGAGAATCATAAGTTCTTTTAAGGAAATTACAAATCTCATATGCGGTAGGTAAATTATAAATAAGTTTGAAAATATTTTGATCTAACGCACAAAATAAACAATTTATAGATTTTGCATTTAAAACAATTTCGTTTCTAGTCAGTACGCTAGGTGGATTTTCAATAGTAATATTCCAAACTTTTTCATCTAAGGCTTTAAGAAAATTTTTTATTAATATTTTCCACCCTTTAAAATTTTTGCCCATAAATAAAGGTGGTGATAATACTTTTTCATTTATATTAGAATTTTCCCCACTAGTAGAAGCAAGATCATGATCAAGGGACGCCATTATTCCTGATTGTTAAGCCGATTTGGAATAACCTACCTCTGATACCACTTGATGGATCTTGACGTGCCCTTAGAGGGGGGTGAATAAGGGTTTTGGAAAACTTTAAATCTTTATAGAAAAATGATAGATATTTTATTAGAAGTAAGTTAAAGCAAGAGAGATAGAAATTAGAAATGAAATCAATTTTATTAAACAAGAAAAGACATGATTATTATTTATAAAATTGATTACAAAATCTGATTTCTATGACTCTAGAAATCAAAGCGATTATGAAATACTCTTTTTGTTTTCTATACCGACTCTTCTCACTAAGAACCAGTTGGCTTTAGCTGGTCTCTCCCCAGATACGGCCTCAAGCCGCTCTATCCCTTATATCCCTAGAAAGGCCTCGAGCACCCCCTAGATCTACACCCTAGACCCAGCCGCCAATACGAGGCGAATTCCTCCCTAAGTCCTACCGAGACCTAGTCACCAACACGAAGCGAATTTATGAACTGATTATAAAGATAAATATAAAATACAAAAGACAAATATAAAAACTCCCTATGAGGTAATCTGAAGGGGACGCCAAAGAATCGCTGAAGATCATTGAAGTCTAAGTGTGCATTCTTCACGTTGAGTTAGCGTGTTGATCCAAGCCTCCTTTGATTCCTCCTTTTTGAAATTTAGTGGGAGATGTGTTGGTCTGGAAATACGGCCCTCTCAGAGTTTCTGAAGTACTAGAATAGGGCTCTCTTCAATAAATAGTTGGAGAAGATGAAGTCCACCAATTTATAGGACTGAAGGCTAACGCCGACGTTAAGGCTAATGCCTAGCGTTGACTGATGACTGGTATTTTAGTCATCGTTTTATGTTAATATCTTATTAAATATTAAAATAAATTATCACATTTGTTTGTTGTTGTTATAAATTTTCATAAGAATATTATTTTATGTCCAAATCTTATAGATATTTTTATTTTGTAGGATTACGGCAGGCCTGGGGGGATTCATGTGCAATGTCCCGCTGTCGCATCCAAGGTTTATATGTAAGTCAAATCCGTCGACATGGTGCTTGACCGGATCTTTTCAATGTTGCTTCGACCGCCACCATGCAACATCACCACCTTTGCATGCATGATGTGCTCGGCCACTTCCGCCTCCTCCAAAACCCCGAAAGTGCAATGCCATCGCCGCCACCTTTGAACCTCTCACATGAAATCTATGCAAGACCTTTGTTCAAATATATATATATATATATATATATATATATATATATATATATATAAGACTTGGGCTTTAAAACCGGGCCTGGGGGGCGGGCCCAGGCCCGGCCTGGCAAAAGCCCGAGTAGTCCCGGTGGCGGGCTAAGCCCGCCCCGGGCCAGGCCGGGCTACGGGGCCCTTGCAGGGCCCCAATTTTGGGGCAAAGCCCAGCCTGAAAACCGGCCCGAGCCAGGCCGGGCAAAGCCCGGTTTTAGGCCCAGGCTAGAACTGGGCCGGGCTTTGCCCCGGCCAATTAATTCCAATGGCTATAGAGCCATTGGAAGCCAACGGCTCTAAAGCCGTTGGGCTGCTGCCGCCTGCAGCATTTAATACTGCTGCAAGCAGCAGCAGCACTAAGTGGCTGATGCCACTTGATTAAAGTGGCAGCAGCCACTTTTATTTTATTATTAGTTTTTAAAAAATAATTTTAAATTAAAATTTTAATTTTAGTTTTTTAGTTTTTTAAATTTTTATTTTAAAAAAAATCTATTTATACCCCCCCCCCCCCCCCCTCTCTTCATTATATCTCTTCTCTCTCTCTCTCTCACTCTCTCTCTTACTAAGTTACTCTCTCTCTTACTCTCTTACTCTCTTACTCTCTCTCTCTCTCTCTCTCTCTCTCTCTCTCTTACTCTCTCTCATAGTCTCATTCAATGTCGTCGAGCATGGTGTCGTCGTCATCAACGTTGGCGCACGAAATTGTGGAGCACAAACACATGGCTCCAGTGTGGGAGCACTTCGAGAAAGTCAAAGTCGGCAACGAACACAGGGCAAAGTACAAACTTTGTGCGAAACTGCTCACCCTCAGTGGCAACTTAACAATCGCACGACACATTAAGTCGTGCATGGCGAAGCAAGCTCCTGAGTCCAGTCAGGCGTAATTATCGGGATCCACACAAATATAGACATATAATCAAGCTCGGCAGCGCGAGCTGCAGGTGAAGAACATCATCAGACGTGGGTTGCCGTTCAACCACTATGATAATGCGGAGGAGACCGAGTACATACATCAAGGGCTTCAACCCAAATATCATCAAGTAAGTCGATGCACCATTAAGAGCGACGCACTTAAATATTATTTAGAAGCGAAACAATCTTTAATAAATTATTTTGAAAATTTTGAGGGTCGAGTGAGTTTAACGAGCGACGTTTGGACAAGTAGAATTAGGATTATCATATCTTTGCATCACTTATCACTGGGTCGATCCCATTTCCTGGGATCTAAATAAGCGCATAATATGTTTTGAAAGTTTTGAGTCCCGCACACCGGTCAAGCAATTTATCAAATTATTTTAAAATGTGTGCTGGAATTTAAAATAAAAGATAAAATTATGAGTATTACTTTCGATAACGCCACAAATAATACCACAACAATTGAGTGGTTAAAACGAGATTTAAAACCTATGTTAAACAGGGCTTTTTTTCATACTCGTTGTGTATGTCACGTTTTAAATTTAGTCGTACAAGATAGTTTAACTTATATAGAACCATGTATTAATAAAATTCGTTTAATGTTACAATTTATTTATAGTTCTAAACAACGACTACAAGATTTTAAAAAATTCGTAAATGCACAAGGTGAAATTTTTTTGAAACCTTTATCTGACATGCCAATTAGATGGAACTCGAACTACATAATATTAAAACGGGCGATTCGTCAAAAATCACTACTTATGGAATATTATACTACATTAGGTATGTTAAATTTAAGTGAGGCCGATTGGGCAGTCTTAGAAAGTTATATGGAATTATTAGAAGTTTTTTACACGACAACAAATTATTTATCGGGCGTATATTATCCTACTAGCCCGCTAGTTATTGAAATTTTTGTTAATATAACACGAAAATTAAATTATTTTAAACAACATATCGGATGGCAAGATTTAATAGAATTAATGGAATTTTTTTTAAAATATTATAAAGAAATGTCAGCGATGTTTTCATGCGCCGCCGCCGCTTTGAATCCTCTATTCGGCGTAGAAGGCGTTGAAAATTTAATAGAAGAAATAAATAATAATTTTTGCTAAAATATTAGTTACTCAAATTTGGATAATATTAGTATTTTAAATTTTAACACTATTTTTACTGAATGTTATAATTATTACGATAATTTATACGGATCGCGGCCCCGAGAGGATGTGTCGCAACCAAAAACACGTGATAGTTTTAAAAATAAAATGTTAGAGCTAGCATCTAGGAAAAAAGCGCGCATAACTTCTAGTAGTTTAAATGAATTAGGTTTGTATACGAAGACACAATTTCGTGATTTTATGAGTACAGACAAAATAGAAAATTTTGATCTTTTATAATGGTGGAAAGGTAAAGTAAATACCTATCCTATTATGGCCTATATGGCCCGAGATTTACTAATGATCCAAGCTAGCACAGTAGCTTCAGAGTCGACTTTTTCTCTTAGTGGCAGGGTGTTGAACGAGCGGAGAAGTCGCCTAAGCGAAGAATCACTCGAAATCTGCATATGCTACAAGGATCACTTGGATGCAATGTGGAGGAAGCAGCATACTTCAAATTTGGAGGATAGCTCGTCCGAAATGGAAGACGAGATGGACGCAATCAACCTAACTTAGTTAAAAGCTAAAAGCTCAAAGCCTCAAAGGTGGCGAGCAGGATTTTGGAAAGCGGACGAAATATGTAATCTTTATTTTGTAATAATTGTATTTGCAAAGTTATTTGATACGGATAATTATTAATTTTTATTTTAGAATTCAAATTTTCAAATACGCATATGTATAATTTTGTTCATTTTCGTTCAACATTAATAAAATTTATTTTTTCTCATATTACTCGTATCTATTTTTATATTTAATAGTTTATAAATTCAGAAATATGTATCTTATTTTTTTATATTTTATAGTTTATAAACTCATAGCAGCAGTTCGGCGAGCACCAGCCGTTCTACAAATGGCCTGCCGTTCTACGAACTGGTCAGGCCATTCGTGGAACGGCGTGGCCATCCGTCGAACTGGCCAGGTCGTTCGACGAACGGCCTGGCCAGTTCGAAGAACGGCCACGCCGTTCGACGAACGGCCAGGCCGTTCGACGAACTGGCCTGGCCGTTCGTCGAACGGCCTGCAGTTCGACGAACGACCTGCAGGTCCCCTTCCATTGGCGAAAGTTCAGCCTGGCCCGGCCCTGGGGGCCTAGGCAGGCCCCCTTCCATTGGTGAAAGCCCAGCCCGGCCCGTCCAGGTTGCAACCAAGGCCCGGGCCGAGCCCGGCTCCAAAAAGCCCGGGCCCGGTAAACCCGGTTCAAGCCCAGGCTCGGGGGGCTTATATATATATATATATATATATATATATATATATATATATGCGAATCATAAATCCGCCAGCCACCACGCAGCAATAGCGCCGACCACCTCAAGCTCCTCCATGTCAGCGATCCGCCCAAGCAGTTTCTCCATGTCAACGATCCAACTCCACCACGCTTCCATTGATGGCTCTGCCGTTTCACCTCCAGAAATCCCGTCATTGCTGTCAAATGCAAGGAAACGCCATTGATTTTCCTCCATTAAAACAGCCATGTGCCCCACCCCTCTATTTATTTTTCTTTTTTTTAATTGCTTGGGATGGCTTGTTGGTTTGCACCTATAAATAAGGCTCATTGGAGAGAAGGTTGGTGAAGAGATTTAGAGAATTCATCTTGTTAATTTTAGTCTAGAAGTTTTTGAGAGTTTGTTCATTCCGGGGGAAAAAAGAGGATTTGGCTTTTGTTAATTTTCCGTCAACTGGTAATCTCGTGCTGTTATTTTTTTGTATTTTTACGCTCTTGTGACCTCTCTTTCTACTAGCAATAAAATATTATTTCGATTATTTCTATTTCAATTTTTGTCACAAATTTCGTCTCTCGTCATCTTTCGCCCGTTTCCACCATTTGTATTTTGAAGCGAAAGATTCATCCATCTCCATGAGTAGCTAATTTCTAGAGTGCTCGATCGAGATAAACCGATGATGAGTTAATATTATTATAACTTATGAAATTGCTTTTCTCTAATTGTTGAACGCTACATTTTACATTTGATCTAAAAAAATATTATGAGGCTATATCATCAATATATAGTCTTCATATTGTTTTCGCTCTTTAGTTAGCCGAGAGGCTCGTAAGACGAATCGATCACTCATTGGTAATAAGAGTAGAATGTAACCCTCGAGAGAGGACAACGCAACTCTTCCGGATTAGAGTAAAATCTAATAGCGAGGTTCACTTCCTAAAGCAAGTCTTAGGCGATGCGATTTGAGAACGAAAGTTCGGTCGATACACCTAAGCTTAGTTGAACCTAATCCTCGAAAGAGGAGTGTTCATGCTGCGGGAACCTTCGCGGTCAAAGCCTCTTCAACAAGAGAATTGCATTGCTACTTTCATTTTGAAATTTTATAAATCCGAGGTGACTCAAGATCGGGCACTATTTTTAAACCATCAAATTAATTCTATTAGCCTTTCAAGTTTTTACTATTTGCAAACCAACTCCAAATTTCTAATTGATAAGATAATATCGATTTTTCAAAGTAGAATTACTCGACCTCCCCGAGTCTAATACGACATTGGTTTTTATAAACCTATACCACTTTCGATGCGGTACACTTGCCGTTGTCTTTTGCGGATATAATTTTGCGCATCAAGTTTTTGGCGCCGTTGTCGGGGAACTATTGGTCGATAATTTGAAAAAGAAATAGTTATTAATTTTATCGTTCTCTTTCTTCTCACCCTTTCTCTTAAAATTTTTAAAAATCTTAAAAGGTGTAATTTAAATTCTCGGAAAGGGAGATTTGGGCTTGAACTCCCATCGCATCTCCCAATACCTTGCGAACTCTTCACAGGGTAGACCTCGGGAAGTCCGGGACTAACTAAGCCCATTTTTTGAAAAAAAAAAGTTATATACATATATATATATTTAATAAAAATATTATAATGACATTATAATAATTTTAATTTTTCCTTCTTCACTTTTTTTTATTCCTTTCGCCTCTTTTTTCTCTTTTCTTTTCTTTTGGTTTATGACCCGAGGGTCTTCAATTAACCTTGAATTGTGTTTTGATCCGGAAATCGAGCGCACCTTGCAGCGACGTCTCTGATTCAGTGATCTACCAATAATTCGAGAAGAGTCAATCGGAGAGACTAACGAAGGTATAATTGAAGACCCCGACCATAACGAGGCTCCGCTACGGACCATGTTCTACTATGCGAGGCCAAATTGGGAGGGAACACAATCTAGTATTGTTCGCCCGGAGGTGCGAATAATAATTTTGAAATTAAAACGAGTATTATTCAGATGGTACATCAAACCGTCGTTTTCAATGGCTTACCGAATGAAGATCCTAATTTACATTTATTAAATTTTTTGGAAATTTGCAATACGTTGAAGATAAATGGCGTCACCGATCATGCCATTCGTTTGCGTTTATTTCCTTTCTCTTTGCGGACTAAGACTAAGCAGTGGTTGAGATCTCTTCCTAGAGGTTCCATCACTACATGGGCCGAGAAGACAGAGAAATTCTTAAAGAAATATTTTCCTCCGGCAAAGTCCGCTAAATTACGTACGGATATTCTCACCTTCACGCAAATAGACTCGGAGTCTCTCTACAACACATGGGAGCGCTTCAAGGAATTGTTGCGGAGATGTACTCATCATGCCCTTCCTGTGTGGCAACAAGTTCAAACTTTCTACAATTGTTTGAATCTCCAAACGAGGCAAATGATTGATGCGGCCGCAGGGGGGACCCTTAATAACAAAACCCCCGAGGCTGCTCAAGAGATTTTTGAGGAGATGGCCATGAATGCTTATTAGTGGAATGCGCCATGGTCGTGCCCTAACAAGCCGATCAGACTCTTTGAAGTCGAGTCCACCCCGAATTTAGCATTTCAAGTATAAATGGTTACTAAGCAAGTGGCGGAGATGTCTGCTTCCTCCGCCATTAATTGGGCTAATAATAATAATTTTAATAATAATAATAATTTTATTCAAGAGCATGTTGATTATATGGGGAACTCTTATCGTCCTCCTTATAACCCGAATAATAATCTGCCGTTAAATAATTGTTATAATCCGGGTTTAAGGAACCACCCAAACTTTTCCTAGAGCAACCCCAATAATGCTCAGCGTCCACCATAAGTGAATCCTCCCGGATTCACTCTGCCACCACCATACAAGCCCTCTTCATTTGAAGAGGCCTTCACTAAATACGTTGTCTCTAATGAGTCCAATATCCGGAACCTTTCCAGATCTATTAAAAGCTTAGAAAATCAGATTGGACAGCTCGCCAAGATATTCTTCGAACGCCAGCAAGGAGCTCTATCGGGCAATACTGAGCCCAATCCAAGGGAGAGCGCTAATGCAATAATCCTCCGCGGTGGAAAGGAGGTAACTTCTACAAACTTGGCTAGACCCGAGGTAAACGTTTCAACTTCATCTCCGCAAGTTATTTCTTCACCTACTTTACCTTCTTTTACTTTAGCTCCGCGTATTATTAAAAATCCTTCTATTCCTTATCCTTCGAAATTTAAAGATGAACGCAATGAGGAGCAATATAAAAAAATTATTGAAATTTTAAAACAAATCCAAATAAATGTGCCATTCCGCGAGGCGTTAGCCCAAAGGCCCAAGTACGTTAAATATCTAAAAGATTTACTTTCAAATAAAAAGAAACTTGAAAAAATTTCGCGTATATCTCTAAATGCAGAATGCTCGGCGGTTTTGTTAAATAAATTACCACAAAAATTAAATGACCCGGGGTTGTTCTCCATCCCTTGCTTGTTCGGTAATTTATTAATAAAACACGCCCTGACAGATTCGGGCGCTAGTATTAATTTGATGTCGTTTTCTTTATTTAAAAAGCTTGGTTTAGGCAATCCAAGCCCAACAAAAATCAGCATCCAACTTTTAGACCGATCGATAAAATACCCAATTGGGGTTATTGAGGATGTGCTTGTTAAGGTTGACAAATTTATCTTCCCGGAAGACTTTGTCATCCTAGACATTGAGGAAGACGTCGAAGTACGTATTATACTCGGACGTCCTTTTCTCGCCACCTCCCAGGCAATAATTGACGTTAGTAATGGCAAACTTCTCCTAGGAGTTGGGGATGAAGAAGTTATTTTTAGTATAAACAACTCTATGAGAATTTTTTTTTCAACGACGAATCTTTTTATACTTTAGAAACTAATTTTGATGAAGATTTATCATCGTTTTCTGAATTAATCTCGAATAATTTTGAAGATTCGGAGTTGGCTAATTTATTTTGTCTAAAAGAAGTAACTCGTCAATTACCGTTTGAGCAAATAAATTTAAAAAACTTTAAAATAAAAACTTCTTATGAAGAACCGCCGAATCTAGATTTAAAACAACTCCCGGATCATTTAAAATATATTTTTTTAGAAAAAAATTCAAAACTACCCGTAATCATTTCTTCTGCGCTTAATAATTCGGAAATTTCCGAATTAATTAAAATTTTAAATAATCACCGTCATGCAATTGCATGACAACTTTCAGATATCAAGGGAATTAGCCCTCATTTTGCACGCATAAAATAAATTTAGAAAATAATTCTCGCGGCACTATTCAGCCTCAACGACGTCTTAATCCCAATATGAAAGACATCGTTAAGGCTTAAATTATAAAATTATTAGACGAGGAGATTATTTACCCAATTTCTGATAGCACTTGGGTTAGCCCGGTGCAATGCGTGCCTAAGAACGGCGGGATAACAGTAGTTTCCAATGAAAATAATGAGTTAATCCCAACCCGTACTGTTACGGGTTGGTGGGTATGCATCTATTATAGAAAATTAAATGATGCTACCCGTAAGGATCACTTTTCGTTACCCTTAATTGACCAAATCTTAGAACGTCTATCCGGTCACTCACACTATTGTTTTCTTGATGGTCTTTTGGGATACTTTCAAATTCCAATCGCGCCCGAAGACCAAGAGAAAACCATGTTTACTTGTCCTTTCGGCACCTTCGCTTATCAGAGGATGTCGTTTGGTCTTTGCAACGCGCCGGCATATTTCAAAGATGTATGTTGACAATTTTTAATGAATTAGTAGAGGACGTCATGGAAGTTTTTATGGACAATTTTTCAGTCTTTGGCGATTCTTTCAAAAGTTATTTAAATAATCTTGATCGCGTTCTTCAATGTTGCGAATACACGAATCAGGCACTCAACTGGGAGAAGTGTTACTTTATGGTCCAAGAGGGATTAGTCCCCGGACATAAGGTTTCAAGTAAAGGGATCGAGGTCGACCGGGCCATAAGGTTTCAAGTAAAGGGATCGAGGACGACCGGGCCAAGATCGAGGTCATAGAAAAACTCCCTCCGCCTACTAATATTAAATATATTAGGAGTTTTCTAGGACATGCGAGATTCTATAGACGGTTCATTAAAGATTTTTCAAAAATTACAAAATCGTTAACACATTTATTAGAAAAAGAAACAACGCTTTTGTTGTAGGTGCGATGCAAGCGATTTTGTTATAGGTGCAGTCTTGGGTCAACAGGTAAATAAATATTTTCACCCAATTTATTACGCAAGCAAAACGCTTACATCCTCCCAAGCTAATTATACAACAACGGAAAAAGAACTTTTAGCGATTGTTTTTGCATTTGATAAATTTCGTTCATATATAACACTATCAAAGATTATTGTTTTTGCAGACCACTCCGCTCTCCGGTACTTGCTAGATAAAGGAGACGCCAAGCCCCGACTATTAAGATGGATTCTCCTCTTGTAAGAATTCGATTTGGAGATCCGAGATAAGAAAGGAGCGGAGAACTTGGCGGCTAACTACCTCTCAAGATTGGAGAACCTGACGACAGGAGAACTGGTGGAGGCCGAAATTGATGATAAATTCCCTGAAGAGCGCCTCCTCGCCATTGAAAAGGTAACGACTTCTTCCACCCTTTGGTATGCGGATCTTGCCAATTATTTAGTGGCTCAGATCCTCCCAAAGAATTTTTCAAGTCAACAAAAGAAGAAATTCTTTTTGGACTTGATAATTTACTTTTGGGAAGACCCCTTTTTATTTCGAATCTGCGCAGACCAAGTGGTAAGAAGGTGTATTTCGGGCGAGGAAGGCGTCCAAATATTACGACACTGCCACGATGGACCAACCGGTGGTCACTATCAAGCAAACCGGACCGCAAGAAAGGTGCTTGAGGCGTGCTTCTACTAGCCCACCTTATTCAAAGACGCTCACACTCTTGTGAGTAAATGCGATAGTTGTCAGCGGTCAGGTAATCTTTCTAACCGAGACGAGATGCCACAAAACATATTCATAGAATGCAAAATATTCGATTTATGGGGTTTAGATTTCATAGGTCCCTTACCTCCCTCTAACAATAATAAATTTATTCTTGTTGCGGTCGACTACGTGTCAAGGTGGGCAGAAGCACTAGCCCTTCCCACCAATGACGCAAGAGTCAACGTAAATTTTTTGAAACAATTATTTTCAAGATTTGGCACACCGCGCGCACTAGTTAGTGATAGGGGATCACATTTTTGTAACAGTCAACTTGCTAAAATTTTAGCAAAGTATGGCGTTACACACAAACTCTCCACCGCCTATCACCCACAAATAAATGGCCAAGTGGAGGTGGTAAACCGTGAGCTAAAAAGAATTTTAGAAAAAAAAACAGTGTCTAATAATAGAAAGGATTGGTCGTTTAAATTAGATGATGCCTTATGGGCTTATCGGACGGCGTACAAGACCGCCATCAGATGTACACCATACCGATTAGTCTACGGAAAAGTGTACCATTTACCGGTGGAATTAGAGCATCGCGCATATTGGGCGCTTAAATTTTTAAATTTAGATTTAAACTTAGCCTCCGAAAACCGAAAATTTCAATTGAATGAATTAGACGAATGACGTGCAAACGCCTATGAAAATAATAAATTCTACAAGGAGCGCACTAAGTATTATCATGACAAAAAATAAAAAATCCAAAGTCTTTTTCACAGGGAGATTTAGTCCTTGTTTATAACTCACGTTTAAGGCTTTTTCCCAGAAAACTGAAGTCCCGATGGTCCGGCCCCTTTGTAGTAAAAGAGGTTTGGCCATATGGGACCGTGCTAATAGAACAC
The DNA here is from genome assembly GCA_033032865.1 of Dactylorhiza incarnata. Taxonomy (NCBI): domain Eukaryota; kingdom Viridiplantae; phylum Streptophyta; class Magnoliopsida; order Asparagales; family Orchidaceae; genus Dactylorhiza; species Dactylorhiza incarnata. The sequence goes on from JAWHQI010000067.1 coordinate 5,564,620, forward strand.
CCTGAAAATGGCTCATTCAAGGTTAATGGACACCGTTTGAAATTATATCACTCCGGCGACCCCTCAACTGGAAAAATAGAAATGCTTAACCTACCAAACTCTTAATAAAATGTCACTTAGTCAAGCTACGCGACGGTAAACAAAGCACTTGTGGGAGGCACCCCATAGTTATCTCTTTTCATTACTATTGTTGTTGCTTGTTTTTGTTTTCCTTACAACCTTTGCAGGTTTTTTTGTCGATGTTCTAAAGCGGGCGCCCCGACAAGTAATCAGTGAAGCTTCCTTATAACACCTTGATTAATTTTTTTTCCATTTTTCTTTTGCTCTTCTTTTCAGAAAAAATTGTGATATTCATACTTAGTTTTAAACATTGGGGACAATGTTTACCTTTAAGTATGGAAGGATAGCATTAGTTAATTCATGTTTAGTTTGCTTACAAAACAAAACAAAAATTTAGGAATTAATTTCTTCACTTAGTTTATCAAAATCTCCATATGTATTCAATTGTAAGTTTCAAGTGAATTAAGTTTTTATATGGACTAAGAATTCTTCGTGCTAGAATAGTTTTCTTTGAAACTTTTGAGTAAAATTGTTGACTCATGTAGTGCTTCTAGTCAAATGCATGTGTTTGAATAGTATTGGTGTAGAATTAAATTCTTGGCATAGATCTAAAATTATGATTTGTTAATTTGCGTAGAAATAATTTAATTTACTTCTAATTCGAATCCGGTGGTTATCTAAAAGTAGTTTTGGTGAGTGTGTAGAAGATTGTTAGAAAGCTATTACTCCAATCGACCAGAAGGGTGTCCTTTCTCGATGTCTAGAACTTGCCTTTAGCTATCTTCAAAGCATTTGCGCTTTAGAATAATTAATCTTATGGAAATGACTTAGGCCTTTCTTTGGACAGTTTGAGCCCTTGCATCCAATCCTAAAATTACTACCGTTGTTGACACAAATTTGAGTCTTTTTATCCTCTTTTTTTTATCCACCCTCACCATTTTGCCACCAAAACCAAAAAGCCAAAACCATGTACACTTAAATTTTGAGCTAAATATTTAGGTGATGCAGTGAAGAGACAATTTTTTCAAAAAAAAAAATCATGGGTGTCAATTCAAAAGAAATATTTGTATATCAAAAAGCAAAATCTCATAATGATATGCGGCCTAGGTATGCACATGTGATGAGTAGTTTATATACTCATCTTTTTGTATAGTTTTAAAATATTTTTAATATGAAATTATAAAAATTATATGAATTATATCATATAAATCTTTCCTTTTTTGATTTCATGAACTAACTTAAGTTTATTTTATATTTTCAGTTTTTCTGAGCACTTTTGAAAAAATTTCCAAAGTACACGCCCTTGGTCACGGGCGTGACCAAGGGGCGTGACAACCAAGATGTGTTCCAGCCCGATTTCACCACCCCAGGCGCATTCCGTGAAGCTTCGTCGAGTACACGCCCCTGGTCACGAGCGTGACCTGGGTGCGTGACTCAATGTTACGGCCGTGACCCGCAACCTGTAGCAAAATCGCAATGCCACATCATTTAAAGTTACACGCATGTGACTCTATATGACACGCCCGTCTCCTTCCAAGGTCACGGGCGTGTACCGCCTTGCCGCCAAAAAGACGTGTTGCCGCCTCAAATTTTCTCGCCAGGAGCAGTTTGAAAATTACATGCCCTAGGTCACGGGCGTGACCTAGGGGAGTGACACGCACGTAATGCCTACGTTTAACACAGAGGTGCCTATCCCACACTGGCTTCGATCACGCCTGTTGCACGCCCCTTGGTCACGGGCGTGACCAAGGGCGTGTAACACCAACTTTTCACCTATTTAGAGGGAGCTTCTCCAAGTCAAAAGGGACGAATTTTGTAGGACTTAGACTCTTCTTTTCATGTTTTATTTTCATGTTTTAGTAGTCTTGTACTTCTTTTTATTCTTGCAATTGTAATCTAAATTAAATAGTTCGTAATCTCAATTCCTTAGTTTGTAATTTTCATTTGCAAATCAATAAAATTAGTTCTCTGAACTTCTTATTCTCCTCTTATTTTATTATGTACTCTTTTATGTCTTTTGATTCCTCCATCTCCATGAGTAACTAAAATATTATTAGTACTCGATCGAGATGATCCAAGGAATAATAAAGTTTTTGAAGTAATTTAGAATTGCTCTCTCTTTTCTAAAAATCTTAAGATTTATCCTTGATTTTAAGATAACGAGATTATATTTTCGATATATAATTCTTATTCTTATTTTCGTTCTTTAGTTAGCCGAGAGGCTCGTAAGACGAATCGATCACTCAAGGATAAAGAAGAGTAGAATGCAATCCTCGAGAGAGGACGACGTTACCCTTCTGGATTGGAGTAAAAGCCAATAGCGGGATTCACCCCATAAAGCAAGTATTAGGTTATCGATTATATAATGAGAATTCAGTTGATATTTCCTAATCTTAGTTGGGCATATCCTCGACCTAAGGTGCGTTCATAATTCAGAAATCCCCACGGTCAAAGCTATTTTATTAAGAGAATGCGATTTGGTTCTTTCTTCTTATATTTATCTCCGAGGTGATTCAAAGATCTAGTGCTAGTGTTTTTACTTATCGTTTAATCTTATTTTAATTTTCCTTCTGCAAAACCAACCCAAAGTATTGTTGATAGAATAATAGAGATTTTCTTGAAGTAAGAGTACTCAACCGCCCGGAGTCTAATACGACCTTGGTTTTTATAACCTGTACTACATTCGATACGGTACACTTGCCGTTGTCGTTTGCGGATATAGTTTTGCGCATCAAGTGTTTGGCGCCGTTGCCGGGGAATTTAGGTTGATATTTCGAAAAAAGGAATATCTATTAATTTTATCGTCCTATTTCTTCTCCCCCTTCTCTTAAAATTTTTTAAAATCTTAAAAGGCGTAATTTAAATTCTCGGAAAGGGAGATTTGGGCTTGAACTCTCATCGCATCTCCTAGTACCTTGCGAACCCTTTACATGGTAGACCTCGGGAAGTCTGGGACTAACTTAACCCGCTTTTTGAAAAAAAAATTATATAAATTTTTTTATATTATAATAATTTTCTAAAATTCTATTCATTTAAGTGAAGGTTGTTTTCTTTTTATTTTATTAAATGAAGTTATCTGAATTGGCCGTAAAAGTTGTCGAGCTTCAAAACCAAGTTAATCTATTGGAAGTCGCACGAAAGCGCCAAATTAGTTACAATTATTGTGGTGCTCCTCATCAAAGTGATTTTCATTCTTATTCTCAAAATTTATATTATTAAAATGATTTTTCTCAATCTTATGCAAATAATTTTGATAATAATTACGATCATAATTTTTCATCTTTTCAAGAAAATAATATTTCAAACTTTGATGAAAATATTTTTTCTAATTTTCACGAGAATAATTTTTCGGCTTTTAATAATTTTTCCTCTAGCCCCGAAGTAGATTATTCTTGGTGGCAAGCTCACCCGGATAGTTCTCGGAGCGATGAAGATAAATCTTTAGATCCGAATTTTTGTTCTTCTTCTTATGCGACGCATTTTTCGTGCTCTAATTTCGGGGAATTTCCACCAATTCAATTTAATCCTTCCCCCCAAAATTTAGAGGAACATATTTTTTCATCTAGTGCTTTTTCTCCATCTTTTGATAATTTAGTTATGATGGAACATGTGTTTTCATGTAATCCCATAACTTCATTTCCCAAAGATGAAGAAAAATTTTCTTACCAAGATTTTCTTAATATTATGGGCACCCCGGATAAAATAGAAGAAGAACAAGTTTCTTCCCTTACTTCACCCAGATCTTTTGTTCATTGTCATGAATTTTCGCAAATTTCTTGTATTTTAGTTCAACCGAAAATTCATGTAAATCTTGTGCCCGAAAATTTTATTCCACTTGGTAATGCATTATATTTTCCTAAAGAAAATTTTATTTCAGAAAAGGAACAACCGAAGCTTAATTTTATATTTTCACAAGCGCCTCCTCCTTGCGAAAAATTTTCTGAATCATTTATTTGTGATTCTTTACACACTAATAATTTTTAGGTTGAAGATGAGCCGTTGCTACCCCAAATAATTGATGATCCATATGCCGCTCATCTTTATAAATCCAAATCACAGCAGGTATGTATAGGTGATTTGGATTTGCATATTCAAGACCAAAGACAAAAGGAGAATCACATGTTAAGCGGAGGAGTAGCCGGGTAACTAACATCGGCACATTCACCTAAGCGTGAATTAGGGGAGTTGCCTGTCCACTTCTCTTTTCAATTTCCATTTACCTAACACTAACCGTCTAGCTTAAAGACGGGAAAAACAAAGCGCTCTTGGGAGGCACCCCTTGCTTATCTTAAATTTTCATGAATTTTCTTTCTTTTTTATGTTTATTTACTTTCAAGTGTTCTTCATACTTAGTTTTAAACATTGGGGACAATGTTTAATTTTAAGTATGGGTGTATAGCTTAACGTTCATGTTATTTTTATTGGAAAAAGAAAAAAAATTAATTTAATAAAAATCTAATTACTTGGAAAGGGCGCTTTGGGCTTGAACTCCCATCACAACTCCTAGTACCTTGCGAACCCTTCACCAGGTAGCCCTCGGGAAGTCCAAGAAATAATATTTATAAAATTAATAATAATAAATACGCCTAGCCTTGTTGTTTTTATTTTTCTAAAAATTTAGTTTGAGGTGTGATTATGAGTATTCTTACATTTTTAATTTAGCTAATATTTTGTTTTATCAGAATTTGTTAAATTTAAATTTGAAGTAATTTAGTTTTAAGAAACATTTTATGTTTTAATTCGATTAGAGAATTTATTTAGCACTACTTCTCCGTTTAATTTTAAATAGCTTCACTTTGTGGTAAATTGGCTAAGCATCTCTAGATTTTTATTATATTCTCTTTTAACTTTAAGATCGTAGGAAATTTCATTTCACTAAAAAGTTGCTCTCAAAATAGTTTAATTTATAAACTAGAAGTATTTCTTTACCCTTACCCTTTGTTGACAAATTTAAAAAAAATGTAGAAAAAAAAAATCATATGTCATGAGAATAAGAGGATAAAATTCATTATTTCCTAAACATATGCACCCAAAACTATTTAAAAGATTATATGTCATGATGTAAGAGGATAAAATTCATTTCATCTAAAACATATACATTTTGGGGTTTTGATTGGAGAGAAATTTTAAAAGATTATATGGCATGGAAAATAAGAGGATAAAATTCATTATTTTCTTAAACATATACAATTTCGTATTCAAATAAGGTGAGAGGATAAAATTCATCACCTTTTTTTAGTATCTCTTCATTTTGCCATTTCGTTTAAACCCATCCCTAGCCAATTTCATTGTTTCTAGTCCTAAACTAAATTATTAAGAGAGCAATATTTTGGTAGGTGTCTTTTCCTTAAGTTTCTTTTATGTTAGAGTGTTTATAATTTCAATCTAATTTTGTTTGAAAATTTCTATGATTCCATTTGCTAAATAGTCATCTTGAGAAGTATATAGCTAAGCAATTTTCTCTTTTTAAATTATCACCATAACTTATGACTTAATTCTTGAATTCCTATAATTTACTTTTAACTTACTCTTGGTTTAACGAAAGTTTAGTTAATTAGAAATAATATCGATGTCTTGTAATTCTTTCCTCATTCTTTTGCTCTGGAATAGCAAAAGCTCAAGTATGGGGGTATTTGATAAGTAGTTTATATACTCATCTTTTATTATAGTTTTAATATATTTTTAATATGAAATTATAAAAATTATATGAATTATATCATATAAATCTTTCCTTTTTTTGATTTCATGAACTAACTTAAGTTTATTTTATATTTTCAGGTTTTCTGGTCACTTTTGAGAAAATTTCCAAAGTACACGCCCTTGGTCATGGGCGTGACCAGGGGGCGTGACAGCCTAGATGTGTTCCAGACCCGATTTTGTCACCCCGGGCGCATTCCGTGAAGCTTCGCCGAGTACACGCCCCTGGTCACGGGCGTGACCTGGGGGCGTGACTCAATGTCACGGCCGTGACCCGCAGCCTGTAGCAAAATCGCAATGCCATATCATTTAAAGTTACATGCCCGTGACTCTACATATCACGCCCATGTACTTCCAAGGTCACGAGAGTGTACCGCCTTGCCGCCAGAAAAACATGTTGCCGCCTCAGATTTTCCCGCTAGGAGCAGTTTGAAGATTACACGCCCTAGGTCACGAGTGTGACCTAGGGGCGTGACACGCACGTACCGCCTGCATTTAACCCAGAGGCGCCTATCCCGCACTGGCTTCGATCACGCCTGTTACACGCCCCTTGGTCACGGGCATGACCAAGGGCGTATAACACCAACTTTTCACCTATTTAAAAGGGAGCTTCTTCAGAACGCCAGGGATGATTTTTTTAGGACTTAGACTCTTCTTTTCATGTTTTATTTTCATGTTTTAGTAGTCTTGTACTTCTTTTTATTCTTGCAATTGTAATCTAAATTAAATAGTTCGTAATCTCAATTCCTTAGTTTGTAATTTTCATTTGCAAATCAATAAAATTAGTTCTCTGAACTTCTTATTCTCCTCTTATTTTATTATGTACTCTTTTATGTCTTTTGATTCCTCCATCTCCATGAGTAACTAAAATATTATTAGTACTCGATTAAGATGATCCAAGGAATAATAAAGTTTTTGAATTAATTTAGAATTGCTCTTTCTCTTTTCTAAAAAGCTTAAGATTTATCCTTGATTTTAAGATAACGAGATTATATTTTTGATATATAATTCTTGTTCTTATTTTCCTTCTTTAGTTAGCCGAGAGGCTCGTAAGACGAATTGATCACTCAAGGATAAAGAAGAGTAGAATGCAATCCTCGAGAGAGGACGACGTTACCCTTCCGGATTGGAGTAAAAGCCAATAGCAGGATTCACCCCGTAAAGCAAGTATTAGGTTATCGATTATAGAATGAGAATTCAGTTGATATTTCCTAATATTAGTTGGGTGTATCCTCGACCTAAGGTGCGTTCATAATTCGGGAATCCCCACGGTCAAAGCTATTTTATAAAGAGAATGCGATTTGGTTCTTTCTTCTTATTTTTATCTCCGAGGTGATTCAAAGATCGAGTGCTAGTCTTTTTACTTATCATTTAATCTTATTTTAATTTTCCTTCTGCAAAACCAACCCAAAGTATTATTGATAGAATAATAGAGATTTTCTTGAAGTAAGAGTACTCAACCGCCTCGAGTCTAATACGACCTTGGTTTTTATAACCTATACTACATTCGATACGGTACACTTGTCATTGTCATTTGCGGATATAGTTTTGCGCATCAACTTGCATACTTAGAATGATCCTAATTATGAAGAATAATGGTATAAATGAAGGAGGAGAGTGTTCCCCTTAGCAAAACATGAGTATGGGGGTAAAGCTTCTTTATTTTATGGTAGTTATTATTTTCTTTTAGCTCAAAACTCATTGTTTAAGTGGAATACACCTTCATGTTTATCATTGTTTACCTCACACTTAAACCCAAGCCTTAAATTACAGCCTATTTAAGTCCTAAAGATCCATAGAGTTGATTTAGAATGAAGTATAGTGGAGAAGGTGCAAACGGGCAATCCTATGACCATCGACATTGATGGATTTCTTTGGAGGCCACCCCGAGCGTCAATATCTAGTAATTTAAATCTCAGCAATCACGCTATTTTCTCCCTTTACATAACTTTGAGATTGACCATCGACTCATTTTAAAAGTGATAATAAATAATTAAAACGCATATTGAATTATTTCATAAATTAGTATTTATGCCAAGAACGTCATTCTACTAAAATATTTATGCATGTCGGCATAAAACTTTGCATTTTACTCTCTAGCTTTCAAAATTCTATCTAACATTAGTTTTTTCTGCCCTTATCACATTTGTTTGTTGTTCTTATATATTTTCATAAGAATATTATTTTATGTCAAAATCTTATAGATATTTTTATTTTGTAGGATTATGGCAGACCTGGGGGGATTCATGTGCAAGGTCCCGCTATTGCATCCAAGGTTCATATGCAAGTCAAATCCGTCGACATGGTGCTCAGCCGGATCTTTTCAATGTTGCTTCGGCCGCCACCATGCAACATCACCACCTTTGCATGCATGATGTGCTCGGTCACTTCCGCCTCCTCCAAAACCCCAAAAGTGCAATGCCATCGCTGCCACCTCTGAACCTCTCACATGAAATCTATGCAAGACCTTTGTTCAAATATATATATATATGCGCATCAGAAATCCGCCAACCACCACGCAGTAATAACGCCGACCACCTCCAGCTCCTCCACGTCAGCGATCCGCCCAAGCAGTTTCTCCACGTCAACGATCCAACTCCACCACGCTGCCATTGATGGCTTTGCCGTTTCACCTCCAGAAATCCCACCATTGCTGCCAAATGCATGGAAACGCCATTGATTTTCCTCCATTAAAATAGCCATGGGCCCCACCCCTCTATTTATTTTTCTTTTTTTTAATTGCTTGGGACGGCTTGTTGGTTTGCACCTATAAATAAGGCTCATTGGAGAGGAGGATGGCGGGATTATTTTTGGTGAAGAGATTTAGAGAATTCATCTTGTTAATTTTAGTCCAGAAGTTTTTGGGAGTTTGTTCATTCCGGGGAAAAAAGAGGAATTGGCTTTTGTTAATTTTCCGTCAACTTGTAACCTTGTGCTGTTATTTTTTTGTATTTTTACGCTCTTGTAACCTCTTTTTCTACTAGCAATAAAATATTATTTCGATTATTTCTATTTCAATTTTTGTCACAAATTTCGTCTCTCGTCATCTTTCGCCCGTTTCCACCATTTATATTTTGAAGCGAAAGATTCATCTATCTCCATGAGTAGCTAATTTCTAGAGTGCTCGATCGAGATAATCTGAGGATAAGTTAATATTGTTATAACTTAAGAAATTGCTTTTCTCTAATTGTTGAACGCTTACGATTTACATTTGATCTAAAAAATTATTATGAGGCTATATCATCAATATATAGTCTTCATATTGTTTTCGCTCTTTAGTTAGCTGAGAGGCTCGTAAGACGAATCGATCACTCATTGGTAAGAAGAGTAGAACGTAACCCTCGAGAGAGGACAACGCAACACTTCCGGGTTGGAGTAAAATCCAATAGCGAGGTTCACTTCCTAAAGCAAGTCTTATGCGATGCAATTTGAGAACGAAAGTTCAGTCGATACACCTAAGCTTTGTTGAACCTAATCCTCGAAAGAGGGGTGTTCATGATGCGGGAACCTTCACGGTCTAAGCCTCTTCAACAAGAGAATTACATTGCTACTTTCATTTTGAAATTTTATAAATCCGAGTTGACTCGAGATCGGGCACTAGTTTTAAACCATCAAATTAATTCTATTAGCCCTTCTAGTTTTTACTATTCGCAACCCAACTCCAAATTTCTAATTGATAAGATAATAACGATTTTTCAAAGTAGAATTACTCGACCTCCCCGAGTCTAATACGACCTTGGTTTTTATAAACCTATACCACTTTTGACGCGGTACAATTGTCTTTGTCTTTTACGGATATAGTTTTGCGCATCATTGACCGAGTATGGAATTCTTTTGATGAATCAGATCTTCAAAATGGGAAGGAGATTTTGTACTTTAGGAAACTTTTATTTGAGGAAACCCTAACATTGGCGTTGAGGTTAACGCTAACGTTATGTCAGATCATTCCTAAAGTGCTCCATCAATCACAACTGCTTCCTCCTTGCCATAATCATCGAGATTTAATGCCCAGCGTTAAAACCTAACGCATGGCATTAAACTTCTTTCATTTTCTCAGTCGGCAAGCCATCCCGTCGATCGGCAAGCCATCCCGTCGATCGTCAATGCCCAATGTTAAGTCTTAACGCCTGACGTTAGACCATAATCATATTTTCTGCTTGTGGGTAGTTCCGGACCAATAATGCAGCAACCTAGTGTCATATCTATTTAAACCTGCATGCTAAAAACATAATGGCAAACAAGAACAAATACAAGTAGGATTTGTTATTCTCAAATCAAAGGGATGCAGAAAACCATGTTCCAACAATCTACTTAGGCTAGAACGAACAAAGGTCCTTCTGCACCTACTGAAAGATTAAACCCCTTGTTCTTCTACTTAAGCGATAATGGACAAAGGTCCTTCTACACCTCGTGAAAGAACATACCATGTGTCCTTATACTTAGGCGAGAATGAGCAAAGATCCTTCAACACCACCTGAAAGAACGAACTTCGTGTCCTTCTACTTATGCAAGAATGGACAAAGGTCCTTCTGTACCTCCTAAATGAACGAATCATGTGTCGTTCTACTTAGGAGAGAATGGACAAACGTCCTTCTGCACCGCCTAAAAGAACTGACCTCGTGTCCTTCTCCTTAGGAGAGAACGAACAAAGGTTCTTCTACATCTCTTGAAAGAATGGACCACGTGTCCCACTCAAGAGAGAACGGACAAAGGTTCTTCTACACCTCCTAAAAGAATGGACCATGTGCCATTCTACTATCTAGAAAAAAAAGGAAAAATACCTTATACATCTCTCGATAGGAATGGAATCTAAATCCTTCTGCCTCATAAGGGCAAGGGGCAAACATCCCTCCCCATCACGTGTTGGAACATGCGTTCCACATCTCTTTGTTTGAGAATAACAAATATTGTTATGTATTTGATCTAGTCTTTATATGTGTTTATAGTGTGCAAGTCATACAATTACCATCATACATTGAACGACAAAAAAAGACAAATGATGATGCTCATCATTATGTGCTACCGCGAGGTGGTAACAGCAACTACTGACGGTAGGTTCTGGATATAGAAGGACGACTAGCAAGATGTTTTGATCGCAAGAATGGAGAGAGCAAGACCATCTTTAGTAAGTTCCTACCGCGAAACGCTAACTGTAACGCTCGGTGGTAGAATATGGAAAGACCGTCAATCAACACTAAAATGTGGAGCCAAATGGGGAAGGAAATTCGATGGAGCACCATATAACAAGCTAATGCAGCACTTTAGCTCTTACCACAATGTGGTAAGGATGAATGCCTAAAATGAAGAAACATGGTTGCCATTTCTGCCACGATCTATGTGACTCCTAATTTCCATATGGGGTACCACGAGGCGGCAGATCTACCTCTAGTGGTAGCTCACTGGATCAATTTATAGACCGGATCCGCTCCATCCATTGTGACAACTACTCATCCACTGAAGCTATAACTCTGATCTTCTTGTGAGAGGCTCATCTCTAGACATCAAGAGAACTCCATTGGGCTAACACGAACTTTGAAAGAATAACGTGAAGGGGAAGTGCTACAATTCTTATTCAACATGAAGGGCGAATGTATCAAGAACGTTGATTCCTACATCGCCTTCATCTTCACCTTTTGAAGATCTTCTTAGGGAGTTTACTCTTTCATATTTTTATATATCATGTAATCCCTTTTTCTTTTATTTTATTATATCATGTGCCGAGGAGAAATCATCCGGGGAGGGCATCAAATTCTGAGGAGAATTCTGTGGAGTAATTGTCCTGGGAGGACGTCAGATTCCGGAGAGGATTTCATGGGAAAATCGTCTGTGAGGGGGGCATCTAGGCTGGGGAGGTCTAGGGAGGGATCGAAGACCTTCTAGGGGAGAATGGGGAGCGCCAACTGGTCCTCAGGGGAAGGGTCAGTATAGAAAACCAAAGATCGTGTTATTCATCACTTTCGATCTCCGACATCATGGAGATAACAATCTTGTAATTTATTTTCTTTGAAATAAAATCATGTCCTTTATTGTTTGATCATCTTGATTTTATTTCTTACTCACTTAAATGCTTTAAATAATATTTTCTCTAATTGGATTCAAAGTAAAATTTTTATAGTATAAAGGATCAATCTCTACGAGTTAATGTCGCGCGATAGCACCTACCATCGGCGGTAGGTAACAGACATTGAACTTCTCCTTCTCTAAAAAGTAGTGTTCAAGTCTAGATTTATGAAAACATTTTAACTTACAATAATATCTTTATTTAGAATAAAATTTCATAAAACCCTTATTCAGCCCCCTCTAACGACGCCAGTAGATCCAACAAGTGGTATCATATGCAGATTATTTCAAAATGGTTTCACTACCGGGAATAATGACGCTTCATAATCCCGCATCTACTAGAAGGGATGAAGTTCTATTTAATGAAAAATCTTTAGCACCAACGTTATTTATGGGTAGAAATTATAAAGGGTGAAAATTTTTAATGGAAAAGTTTCTTAAATTTGTAAATGTATAAGTTTGGAATATTACCGTTAGGAAGACCCAAGCATATTAAATAGGAAAAAATGTTTTTTTAGATGCTAAATCAACGAATATTTTATTTTGCGCACTCGATCAAGATATCTTCAAACTTATTTATACGTTTTTCTACTACTTATGAAGTTTGGAAATTTCTTGAGAATACTTATAGTCTTCCTTCTATATATGATGAACCTGAGCAAGTTCTTATGGATCCAAGAGAAGAAACAAATGAAGATTTGTGCTTGGAGGAAGACCTATCAAAGAAACAGGAATGCAAGATCACAATATCATGCTCGGATGGCGACACGACAAGTACATCATGCACATAAGAAAATGTCAAAAGAACTTTATGTTCTAATCTTGCCTCATCCGAGAACATTGTAAGTAAAATAAACTCCCTTTTTGCTACAACTTATATTTCTACATTGTGTGTGTTAGAAATTGCTAAACGTAGATTTAGGAAGCTGAAAAATATTAATTCAAATTTACATTTAGAAAATAAAAATTTTAAAAACAAAACTCAATGTAGAATCAAATATTGATGTGCTTAGTTCTCCCACATGCTCTTTACTTGAACTTGCTACACCTTGTATTGATTGCAATGAACTAAAAGAAAAATTTAAGGTTTTTGAAAAAGTGCTTCTTATTTCAAAAGTGCATAGTAAAACTTTAATAAATGAAAACAATGCTCTAATGTATAAACTAAAATCATTAAAACATTTGTGAAAAAAAAAATTAATAACAAAAAATCTCTCATGTCAATTATAAATCACAACTTCAATAGTTTTAGTCCACAATAAAAGAGTGTGTTTAAGTGAAAGAGTGGAAATAAAAAAAACAACAAATAATTAAGAATCAATCATCTAATACTTATTGTTACCCACTCTATTAACAATCAATTCTTAAGAAAGAATATCATTCTTCTATGTTTCAAGATAAGCAATATAATTCTATTTTGAAAAACAATTTCAACAAACATAAATCCCTAACGCATTGTTTTTCAAACAATCATCATCATCATTTGCAAAACCAATTTTCTCCAAACATAAAAGTGAATGTTGACAAATTTCCCATCAATCATATTTTTAAAAATCACCACTACTATATGTCTCAACATAAAAACAAAGACTATGGAAATTTGAAAAACATTCAACCAAAATATGAATGGAGGCCCATAATAAAAAATGACATATTAACTCCATTAAGGGCTCATTCATCCTCATCATTAAATAAATCATCATGCTATATTTGGGTACCCAAAGGAACCGTCACACTTGGTCTCATTTGGATACCTAAACTCGTATTCACTAGTATCTAATAAATTTGTGAAGTAGAAATAAATTGAAATGAAATACATGAAGTTCTACTTCACAATATACTTAAACATAAAGATAAAAATAACTTTTCCCTTTTTGTGCATATTTGTTTTGTTTTGTCTTATGTTGAGCCAACATTTCCAGTCACATTAGATATATGATGTCATATGACTCACTCACATTGCATAAGCTTAATGTTTAATAAATCAAATAGGATAAATTTGAATAAAAGTCATATCATTACAAGTGGCCAATTTATCTCATTATTCTAGCATATATACTAACGAAATCTATTGCTATGCTAGTTAAGTCTCTCTCATAATGACATTAAAAATTGAGTACTAAATTTTCAAGGAATTATTATCATGATTAATTAAATCATTTACACCAATTTATTACTTACGGAATTGGATTTAAATGGTTTATTAAGGGTCTTAGGCTAAAATTTAAAATGAGCAAGTTTTTGTTTATTTTCCTAATTTCATTGCTGCATGTGATAACCCATATAATGAAACCTCATGATCAAGAAAATTTGGAATCGAAAAAATCACAAGAACCTTAATTAAAAAAGCAAGTATCTATCTGCTACAGCCCGACGATATCCCTTACCGCCAACGGTAGCTCATATTTTTTAAAAATTCTGATATTCTCTAAATTATATATTCTGAAAATTATTCTAGTGTTTTACTTATTGTTATTTTCTGCATTCAGAAAATTTTGATATATTTTGGATCATTTTTTTAAATACAAATCAAAGAGAAAATTTTCAAAATAATTCATAAATCAACAAAAATATAATCACATTCAATATTCACCTAGAAAGCTTTCACCATAATTAATTAAAAAGGATGAATATGAATAATTTATTATGTGATGAGTAAAAGATGAATTTATTTCCATTATGCTGATGGCGACGAAGCCCCGCCATATGTTTGTGACCAGTTCCTTGACGACGCTGACTCGACGCATTATTTTGATCGCTGCCGCAACACTACATTTGAAGACTTGGATGGACGATGCCGCAACAACAATTATGGTGTACGCCATCGCCGCGACAATCATTTTGAAGAACGCCATCGCCGCACCGTCATGACAAACGCCATCGCCGTTACAACCTTCGTCCGCGGCGCAAGATTAATAATTAATAATTATAATTATTAATTAAAATTGTATCTAGCTTTGTCTTTTATTTTTGGACTTGTTTATATCCATGTTTATTTTAATTTTGGACTGCGTTTAGCCATGCTCATATTTTATTTTAATTTTGGACTGCGTTTAGCCATGTTTGTTGGCTAGCCTATAAAAGGCCATCTTGTATTAGATTTTATTATTCAATGATAAGACCAAAAATCAAACCCTAATCTCCTCTCTTGGATTTCCCTCCTCCTATCCGCCCCCTCTCTCTCTCCCTCTCCAAAATTTCGCCCCCCCCTCTCCCTCTCTTCCTTTCATTTTCATTCTCCTCTACCACTCTTTCTCACATCCCTCTCTCTTTCTCTCTTGCTTGCAACACGAAGGATCTCCTATCCTTTTCCCTTCAAGAAATTCGACCAACCTAAAGGCTTCCCCGTTGAAGATTTCTTTCAAGGTGCTTGGTGTTAGTTCATGTGGATCTTGGATTCAGCGTGAAGCGAATACGGCGGATGTGTTTCTCTCCAAACGACGTGTCTCCGGTGGATCCGTTGAAGAACGATTCGGGCGAGTGCATGCTTGAGGATAATCCCATCTCAAGCGGAGTAATGAAATTTCTACTCGTGAGATTTTCCCTCTTGTTAATTTCTTGTGGTGGTAAATTTTGGCGTGATCTTCGAATCACTTGGATAATCGTGGTTTTCTTCGATTGATTTGTGCGGTCTTCTATTTCTTTTAATTTTCGAAGATGATTAGCGAACCTCGACTTTTTATTGGGAGAGATCTACCCTTTTTGAATCATAAATTTTGGTAGATCTCTTTTGGTACAACTCAAGTTCATTCAGACCGGGTTGGTCCTTTTAGTCGGGAAGAATATTGGCCTATAGCCATCTATTCAACCTCTAGCGGCGTGACTACCGGTACGTTAACATCTAATTGATAATCATTGCGTTGCGTGTATGTTGCGAGTATTTTTGTGCGAACGTAAAACTTGGGAGCGTTGAGTGGGAACGCGTGTTTGTTCGTAGCGATCGTGTCGGAGACCGTAGCCTGCATCAATTTGGTATCAGAGCTAGGTTCGTGTCAATTTCTTAATTGACGCATTCCTATAGTTTTCTTAGATCACCGGCACACACAATCTTCACACGATTTTGTGATCAAAATATCAAAACTTTTAATTGGTGGTCTACGAATAGCGGTCTAAAATTTTTATTTTTCTGCGAAAATAAAAAAAAATTCTGGGAATTCTCCATATTATTCTCAGTAATAAAATCAAAAAAATATTTTAATTACACTAGTTATTAAGTGAGAATAAAATTATCTTTCATAAAATTTTGACCTGTTTAAAATTTCTGGTCTCCGAATAGCGGCCTAAAATTTTTATTTTTTCTGCGAAAATAACAAAAAAATTAAATTCTGGAAAGTCAAATTCAAATTTTGAAATTCAAATTCAAATTTTTGAAATTCAAATTCTAAATTCAAATTTTTGAAATTCAAAATTCAAATTTTTGAAATTCAAATTTTTGATTTTTCACATTTAAAATTCAAATTTGATTTTTTGAAATTTAAAATTCAAATTTTTGAAATTCAAATATTTCTGGAATTTCAAAAAATTTCACTTTATAAAATTCTCTTTTATAAATCTGTCTAGTTCAGATTCAAAAATTTTATATCATTGCATATTCACTAGTTCTGGTCCCGAGTGCACACCTACTCTTCGAGTATGGCTCATGACATTTATGTTTCCCATATAGATTACTTGTATGCCAAAGTTATTGCTAATCGCATCCCAACTTTGCCCCGTGACGTGCGACAACCAAATCGAAACCACTCACCGGTTGATGATTTTTGACGTGAGATGAATCAACAACTGGGGGATATTCAGGAAATGGTGGCCCAACTTTCGGCCAACCGAACCCCTCATCTGTCTTCATACCATCGAACGCAAATGTTTGATGAGTTATCTTCCCTTAGACAAGGGAATCAATCGGTTGCGGAGTACATGGGCCTCCTGAAGGACATGATGGCTAGGTGCGATGTTAGGGAGATGTCAGAGGTCACCCTTTCACAGTTTCGTAAGGGGCTTAACCCCGACATTCAAGGTAAACTCCATCATTATGAACACACAGATTTAAGCACCGCCTATAATGCCGCGTTGGATATTGAGAAGCATCTTGCTCACAAGTCGAAGTCTCATAATTTTCAGAAGGGCAAGTCCATCTTAGGGCCTCCCCCTCCGTTATCCCTGAAAGATAAGTTCCGGTCCACTGACTCGAACTCGATTGTCATTATGGCTAGGGATGCCATGAGACCGCGCGGTGAGAGTATTCTGATTAGTCAGGTTCCTCCCATAATTTCTACACACAATGCGTCGAGAATGTCTCCTCCCGAACTTCCTAATATAGTTTTTGAACCTTCTGATAGTACTGAGTATGTGCCCTTGACTGAGCTTACCGCTGAGGGCGATGTCGTTATTATGGAAGAACTTAGCAATGATGAGGAGATTGGTTACCCTAGTGATATGAAAGAGAACCTCCCCTCTGATCCGGTTTTAGATTTGTCTGATGATTCTGATTTAGAGGACGTACCTTGTGCATTGGAAGATTTACCTTGCGAGGAAAGGTTAACTTTGGGTGACTTTGATGTTAAGAACCTGAAGATATTTCTTTGATGTTATCACCTTTGCCTGAAGCTCATTATGAATTAGAAATTATGTCAGGTTCGATTTTGTCGGTCCTCCCTACTGACCCGTGGACTCGACCTGCAGAATTTTTAGGACATGAATTTATTATGCCGCGTCCTAGCCAGTTGGTTTTGCCTATGTTACTAGCCCCTCTATTGGCCATGTCCCGTCTGACATGTTTTGTTGAGTTGTTAGATTTGTGCTCGGTCTTTTCACCACCCTTCGTAGATCTGATTACGCGTCACCTTTGATTGACAATTTTATTGAGTGCCCGTCTACGGATTTGTTGGCGGTCGCGAGCGATTATGATTCTGTGGCAAATGTACCCCTGGACTTAGTTTCTTCACAACGTACTTACTCATCCGGTCCAGTTGCATATATTTTTCCTCCAATTGCTTACCACATTCACCTACACGTGTCTATGATTTTAGCTGACCACATGGGCACTTGGGATTTACTTTTTCCTCATGCTCAGTTAGCGAATAATAATTATAAAAATAGATCAACGGATTTATCGCCGAATGAAATGGTGCACGGTTATAAGGCACCAGTGCCACTTGAATTGATTCTGTTACCTTCTTCTTATAAGTCAAGTCAATTTGCACAAGATTTTGCCTCTCACGTTCATAATTTACACAAGCACATTAAGGACACGCTAGCTACTCAATATGCATCTTATCAATCTTATGCTAACATACATAAGAGAGCGTCACACTTGAAAGTTGGCGATTTGGTTATGGTGCGTCTCATCCCTGAACGGTTGCCTTCGGGCACCATAAAAAAGTTAGCAAATCGTCGAGCGGGTCCTTTTCGAATCTTAAAGCGATTGGGAGAAAACGCTTTTCTTTTGGAGTTACCCACTGATTGGGGAATCTCCCCTATTTTCAATGTTTCGGATTTAACGCCATATATTTCTCCACCACTTGAATTAACCGACTGTCCGTTTGGTTCCACTATATTTTCTAATGGGTTGGGGGGTGAGCTTGTGCCCAGTTCGCTCTCTTCTTCAGTTCCTACTAGAGGTACGTCTAATGTTGATGATGAAACATGTCCTCCTTATTTGCCTAATGCATTTCCAAGGGTTCCAGAGACCTTTACTTTGTCTGACAGGTGTTTGTTGATGTACCACTAATCAGTGATGAGTGATTTTGAGTGGGGGAGGATTAATGGCGACGATGCCCTGCCATATGTTCGTGACCAGTTCCTTGACAACGCCGACTCGACGCATTATTTTGATCACTGCTGCAACACTACATTTGAAGACTCGGATGGACGATGCTGCAACAACAATCATGGTGTACGCCATCGCCGCGACAACCATTTTGAAGAACGCCATCGCCGCACCGTCATGACAAACGCCATCGCCGTTACAACCTTCGTCCGCGGCGCATGATTAATAATTAATGATTATAATTATTTTATTATAATTATTAATTAAAATTTTATCTAGCTTTGTCTTTTATTTTTGGACTTGTTTATGTCCATGTTTATTTTAATTTTGGACTGCGTTTAGCCATACTCATGTTTTTATTTTAATTTCAAACTGCTTTTAGCCATGTTTGTTGGCTAGCCTATAAAAGGTCACCTTGTATTAGATTTTATTATTGAATGATAAGACCAAAAATCAAACCCTAATCTCCTCTCTTGGATTTTCCTCCTCCTAGCCGCCCCTCTCTCTCTTCTCTCTCCAAAATTTTGGCCCCCCTCTCTCCCTCTCTTCCTTTCATTTTCGTTCTCCTATACGACTCTTTCTCACATCCCTCTCTCTTTCTCTCTTGCTTGCAACACGAAGGATCGCCAATCCTTTTCCCTTCAAGAAATTCGACCAACCTAAAGGCTTCCCCGTTGAAAATTTCTTTCAAGGTGCTTGGTGTTAGTTCGTGTGGATCTTGGATTCGGCGTGAAGCGAATACAGCGGACGAATTTCTCTCCAAATAACGCGTCTTCGGTGGATCCTTTGAAGAATGATTCGGGCGACTGCATGCTTGAGGATAATCCCATCTCAAGCGGGGTAACGAAATTTCTACTCGTGAGATTTTCCCTCTTGTTAATTTCTTGTGGTGGTAAATTTTGGCATGATCTTCGAATCACTTGGATAATCGTGTTTTTCTTCGATTGATATGTGCGGTCTTCTATTTCTTTTAATTTCGAAGAGGATTGGTGAACCTCGACTTTTTGTTGGGAGAGATCTACCCTTTTTGAATCGTAAATTTTGGTAGATCTCTTTTGGTACAACTCAAGCTCGTTCGAACCGGGTGGGTCCTTTTAGTCGGGAAGAATATTGTCCTATAGCCATCTATTCAACTTCTAGCGGCGTTACTACCCGTACGTTAGCATCTAATTGATAATCATTGCAATGTGTGTACGTTGCGAGTATTTTTGTGTGAACGTAAAACTTAGGAGCATTGAGAGGGAACGCGTGTTTGTTCGTACCGATCATGTCGGAGACCGTAGGCTGCATCATATGCTTACACTTTTAAATCATCATTTGGAATTATCATATTGAATTGGAAAAGATCCCATTAATTTCAAAATCAATTTTGTGTGGTTTTAGTTTGTAATCATTATAGGAATGCATTATGTATTGTGATTGCATGTATCTCATTCTTGACTAGACCATAGAATCAACTTTGTACCAATAAAAAAGCTTAATCATTTTTAGGTCTATAAAAATGAGATTGAAACTCTATTTTTGAATGCATGCAACATTATCACCTACTTAACTTTATGGCATAACATTGCATTCAAACACATCATCCTAGCATCACCTCTTAGTATTTTTCAATTTAGTGTCTATGTTAGGTATATCATTTATAATATCATGTTAAATTAAAAGAAGAGTATTGAAAGATGAAAATCATGATATCTAAATATTCGAATATATAAATGAAAAATTCATAAATGGCTTTTAAATCAACTATCTTAATTACAATAATCATTTCAAAAATTCATCATCTAATAAACCCATATTTCATAAATTGGTAGGGTTTAAATGCTTTGTATGTCCATGATCATTCACCCATGATATGTCTCCACAATAGTGGGAGTGTAGATTTGTATGCATTAGAAGACCTAACCTCTAAGTTATGTCTTGTCCTTAACCGGGAAGGGTTCCAGTGGGGCCTTGCGAGGCACTAGAGGGAAAGAGTTGTTAGTTATGGATGTTGTCAAATCACCTAGAGGGGGGGGGGGTGAATAGGTATTTTAAAATCTTTTTACCCTCTTTCATTTGAGTCTATTTCTATAAAGGACCTACTATAAGGATTTAGAAATTAAGAGCACATCACAGAAGACACTCAAAGATTCTTAGTGGTTCCTCAAGACAAAGTGTCTTGAGTAGTCCACTGTCCCTCTGCGCCTATCTAGCAGAGTGCTAGGGTTGGTAAACTCCTCTAAAAACTCAGGCCCTCAAGCCCTACAAACTCAAGCCCTCAAGCCCTACAGCTCAGGCCCTCAAGCCCTACAATACTCAGGCCCTCAATCCCTATAGCTCAGGCCGTCAAGCCCTACAATACTCAGGCCGTCAAGCCCTAAGACTCAGGCCCTCAAGCCCTACAATATCAGGCCCTCAAGCCCTACATTACTCAGGCCCTCAAGCCCTACATCTCAGTCTCTCAAGCTCTACAATACTCAGGTCCTCAAGCCCTACAGCTCAAGCCCTCAAGCCTTACAATACTCAGGCCCTCAAGCCCTACAATACTCAGGCCCTCAAGCCCTACAATGCTCAATCCCTCAAGCCCTATGGCTCAGCCCCTCAAGCCCTACAATACTCAGGCCCTTAAGCCCTATAACTCAGATCTGAAATAGATCCTATAAACTCAGGCTTATAAAAGCCCTACAAAGAAAGAATGAGGAAAACTTCTTTAGCCAGATGAAGATCGACTTCTTGGACTTGAAGAGAATGCTTTTGATGTTTTCTTGGATGGCACGGATTCCTCTTCAGTCCCTTCTTCAATTCAGAACACTTCTTATCAGCCGATGTTGCTTGACTGAAACTTGGAGAACACTTGAATATCATTTTGTTCTCTGGTTCTTGTTCCTTCTTTATGCAGCTTGTTATTGTTCTATTGATTCGTGTGTGTATTCTTTGCGTTTCTTACTTATGTAAATTAGGGCAGACACTTATCACTTTTATAAGACTGAGGAGCCGACTAACGGTCTCTTAGGATGTCCTATAATTGTTAGAGGCCCATTCCTTAACAACACGCGCCGATTGGACCATCAGACGATGACATTAAATGCAGTCAACGCGATTTAAAATGCATTGATCTGTCTCGACGATATTTGCAATGTCTCGACGATAGAACTTACCGTTAAGCCGATCCATCTTGGAATTGGACAAATCTTCAAGTCTTCTTCAATCTTCTTTAGAGAATGATATCTCGACGATACAAGATATCACAGCTGCACTTGCACTTACAATGACATAAAGTCATCTAAAAGGTATCATCGTAATCTTGTTGTCAACTTGCGGTCTTCTCGACGATGTCATTGAAACCATACTATCTTATCGACGATATCATTGAAACCATTTTGTCTTATCAACGATATCGTTGAAACCATACTGTTATATCGATGATCTCCTCTTGATCATTCTGACGACAGACGATTCTTCTTCTATAAGCTATCTTCACGAGTTCTCCCTTAGCCTTCTCAATGACTAGCCTTCTTTACGATGATGTCATCGACAAAGCCGAGCATTCTTACTTAGGTCTTTAGAGAGCCTCCTTTCTCAACTCGATTACAAGATCTCTTTACGATGATGTCATCGACATTGCCGAATAGTTTGACTTAAATCTTCTTAGACCTTACAGCGATATAGTCGTGTGATTCTAGTTGACATGACCATACTGGACTTTGATCGATTCTTCTTGATCTTACGATGATATCGTCGTGTTTACTTCGATGTCACAATGATATCGTCGAATTGTTCATATTATCTTAACGATAACTGACATGAACCTTCTGCTTAACTCTGTGAGTAATCTCGACGATGTATGCATGCTTATTCGACGATATGTCCAGTCCTTCTCGATGATTTTAGACTTAGTGAGATTGGAAAAGTACTGGACATATGGCTTAATCTCTGCAAGTATAATCTAAGTGTACCATCAAATATAAATTGTACTTATCATTGATCTGAGCACTTCTTCAAATTAGGAACATTCCTGGGAACTGTTCCCAACAATCTCCCCCTATTTGAAGAAGTCATAATTCATTCAATGATAAAGTACTTCTTAAATAAAATCAGCATATAATAATGACATTTCAGTTTAGTTCATGTGATCACAGAAAGAGACATTTTGACACATATAATTTTATTGAGAAGTTATAAATTGACATATGTTTTGAAATTTTCAGCATTGCTACATATGCCCACAGTGAGTCAACCATCTATGTCTTTGGTTCCTTTATAGCTATTTCATTCCTTGCTTTCTTGGCAGCACCATCCTATTTCTTCTCAGATTGCCTAGGGAAGTACTCATATGGCTTGGGATGATACTTGAGTGGTTCTGGAACATCTGCTGGAATTCTTCCAGCTAGCTTGTCTTTTCTGTGGTTTCTTCTTGACTCTTCTTGATCTTCATATTTAGTCCACTCTTGAGAGTTATACAATTTGTATCTTTCAGATTTGTTTACCTTCATGAGCTCCCATGCATTTAATATTATTGCTTTGGATTGGGGGCTCCACCTCTCATAATCATCCTTCTTCTCCATTTCTTCTCTGTATCTTTTCTTTCTCAGCTTTACTTCATCTTCCTCTAATATCTCCTTTCCCTTCCTCTGATCAGCAACAACAATAATAGCAAAAATGTCATCAGGTTGAACAACAGGGTAATTATAGCTTAGGGGAGGGAGATTCATCGCTTCCCTGATAGTATTGGAGGTCCAGATGGCATGCTCACCACTGGCCTTTATCATTGATCTCTCCCCCTTTATGGCTTTTTCTGATATTTCCCTCTGGATGTTCCCCTGAAGAATTAGAATCTTATCTTTAAGCATATGGATTCCCTTTTCCAGATGATTTTTTTTCTCAAGTAGATGACTATCCAGTTCCTGACTGTGTTGATCTAATTTTTCTTGAAGATTGGTTTTGTGTTCATTCATCCACCTATTAGTGGCTATGTAGGCTTTCTATATATTGTTGCATAACATGCCTTGATTTTCCAGAACTTCAGCTATACCCTGATGAGTAATTGCTAGCTGTTTGGCAGTGTCTTCTTGCATATTCATCATATCAGTTTTTACTTACAGTCTCATTAGTTAGGCCCCTTCTTATCTTATTGACAGCATTGACAATATTGCTTTCAAATTTGAACCTTTGCTCTTCCAAGAGCATCCTTATCTGAGGCACAAATGAGGAGTTTTCTAACCTTTGCTATGCGGAAGAGTTGGGCTTGTCAGATTGTCCTTCAGCCTTCTTCTGCATTATGGTGGAAAGATAGATGTCCATCCGTTCAACTTCCTCATACATGGGGGATGAAGATCTTCTAAGGAGTGTTTGTCTTGGTTCATCCTCAGACACATTAGGATTTTCAGCAATTGGTAGGTCTCTGCTAGTCTCATTAGCAGGGTTATCTTGATTGACTTCTTGGTTAGCTTCACTTGGATCCTCTTGGACTGCTAGTCCAGTATGGATAGCATACTCATCCATAGTGAGCATGTGGATGAAATTTTTCACTTGAGTAGGGAGCTCAGTGTCCTGCTCCCCCTCAGTCTCAGCATTCCTCTGCTCCACATTCTCTTCAAAGCTAGACAATTCTGGATTGTGGGTGGGCTCACTTTCTTCTGAAGAACTTTCTTCTTCACTCACCACATTCACTTCATCCTGTGATCTCTTGGGAGACCTTGTTATGAACTTTTCCCACCTCTCCAGTACCTTGATATTCAATCTTCTCATATGATGGATTTTCACTCCAAATTGCTTGTTGAAGTTTTCAGGGTAGGATAGCTGCAGATAAAGAGAGTATTCTTTTCAGATTGGTCACTTGAAAGCTCTCTTGTATTCACTTGAAAATGATCTTAGCCCAATTGGTTTTCTTGCTTAGGATTATCCTGGTCATTATCTCAAACTTCTATTTGGATATCCTGTCATGAGACCCTACCTTACAGAGAAGGGCCTTTCCCACTATGTTAGCCAGTAGCTTTCCTTGTTGATTAAAGTTCTTCCTTTCCAGAGACCCATAGGTCTTCTTGGAATGGTCACACCATCCAGAGCTTTATCTAGGTACTCCTGGGTGACCCCTTCATTCTCCTCCTCTTTGGCAAACGTTGGCAGCTGCAGGACCTTTGCCAATCTCCGTGGATTTACCTTAACATTTATTCCATTGACCAGAATTTTGATAGATGTTCCCTTAGAGCCACTCTTGGCATTCGAATAGAATTCCAGAACTTCCCTTTTCATTATTATTGTTGATTCTGAGAGAACGAACTCCAAGCTGACGATGTCGAGTAGTCTTATTGTGCTTTGGATTTCTTCTGAAGCCTTCATGAAGCCATTCCTTACTACTTCACTTCCTTCAAACAGATATCCTTCCTTCTTAGGCTCCATTTCTAGATTAATCAGGGGAGGGTTCACCAATACTGACATGTTCACTCTCCGAAGTCAAGGAGTACACGACGGTTTTGTAGTGCAAATGTAGCAAGTGCTTTTAATTTAAGACATCTGACCTATTTATAACTTATGGTGTGGGAGGTGAAGTGCCGCTTGTTAAATGTTTAATTAAATCAGATTAAATTGTCGTGATTGATTTATTTCAGAATTCTGATTTCTCGAGTAGAGACTTAGGTATCATCGTGATGTTACGCCAAAGTTGTAGAGACATTTTGACGATACAAACTGTCATTTCGATGACATACACTGTTGTTACGATGAAATCATTTTGTATACACAACGATATTGTCTTTGTTTGTTCTTTTGCAGCATCAATATGTGTTACATGTTAGCTTCACATTTATATGCTTAAGTAGTGCACATTTAAGAGTGTCACTACTTTATTTTCATTTTATAGTTAAGCTAAATATTTTCAAAATAGAATTTCAACCACATTTGCTTTCAGCTATCACATGAGTCAGTTCAGCTCCTTTCTCTGAGATTTCTAGATGTAGAGATATCTCCCCCTCAATCTGATCAGGATTTTGTTGGGATTGGGCTCTTCTTTCCTCAGAGCTATTAGAGGACTCCTCCTCATCTGAGGCAGCCACCTTAGTATCTTTCTTTGTTTCTTCTGCTGAACTGAAGAGGTAGCTATAGGTCCTTTAGATATAGACCTATCCTACCTACCCAAAATATTGGAGTCCAGCCACTTGGAGTAGTGCATACCCACTCCCATCTTTCTGTTGCGCACTTCCCCTCAATAGTAGTCTCATCCCTGATTGGCAATATGGATTCTTCTGCTAAGGGCTCAGCATGAGTCTCCCCCTCAACTGTTGCACCATTCTTTCTGGAAGACAAGTCTTCATGTACTATCATCTAGAAACCACTCCTTTTCATGTGATGACTTAAAGCAAATGTGTGTTTTACTCTATTTCAAATAAACATGTGATTTATTTGAATATTTCTTACTTTAGATTGTGAAGGGACACTTACCTGGGTTGTTGGACTAATTGTTGGATCCAATAATTATGTCAGGCATGATACCTTTGGTTGTGATAAATTTCTTCTTATTCTAGATTTATACCTGGATTACTTATTGTCAATTGTCCATATTGACATTTGGTTGGCTACTTAGACAACCTGCAAGACAGAGATTTAACATCCCTTAGGAACCCAAGTGAATTTGGGTCCTAGGTTCTTGTTTGCACAGTAAGAAATATCTCTACCTACTGCAGCTTTTGCAGTCAAATTGCTGACTGGCTTCTCATACCTTGCTTTAGGCACTGTTGGGTTGAACCAACAATCTATAGCAAAATGCCCAACCTTGCCACAACACCAGAACCCAAATCAATTGTACCTTCTCTTCTGAGTCACCATTTGAGTGCAGGATAGGTGACTAGAGGAGTAGGCTGCTTTACAACATTCATTTCTACAAATCATGTGATTGTGCCTTGATTTTGGAATTGGTTTCACAGTCAATGATCTTTCTTTGGGAATATGTTTTTGAGGCAAAGCCTTTACCTTCTGTTTGGTTGATGGTGCTTGTGGAGAGACAAACTTCTAAAAGATAGTTCTAGCTTGCGAAGTCTCTCCAACTTCCTTATTATATCTCATTCCTCCCATGTCTTGAGTGGAGAAGCAGTCTATAATAGGGAGAACTATTTTGGGCCTAGAGAAGCTAGTCACAAGCTTTCTCTCGGCTATAAGTTTGTTCTCTAGAGACTTGATTGTCCTATCATGAGCATCATATTTCCTCTGAAGTAGGACAAGCTCACCATACAATCTAATCTCCTCCTTGATCTTCTCACCAACTTGAGATCTGAAGGGCTTGAGGATTCTAATTTCCTCAGCTTAAGATTTGACCAATTTCTTTCTTAAGAGCTGTCAAGAGAATCCTAAATTGTTCTATCAGTTTAGCATGGTTCTCATTATTGCATGATGAGAAGTCTTCTGCATCATTTCCAGATGATGAGCAGTCATCTGGTGCAGTAGTGGTCTTTTCAAATGAAGTAGGTACTGCAGATGTGTGAGTTGTACATACCTGAGCAAGATGTGAATCATCAAGACTTTCTTCATTTGATAAGGCAACCAACACTACTAGAAAATTGACTTTTAGCCACGCTCGTATTTGTTGGAGTTGGGGAACACTTCTGGTCAGTGTTCGTTGAACGGCGTTCGACGTACGGAGAAGAGTTCGTCGAACTCCGCCTGCGCTTGACGAACGGAGAAGGGTTCGTCGAACGGCGTTCGACGAACGGAGAAGGGCTCATCGAACTTCGTCTGCGTTCGACGAACGGGTCCTTGATTACTCCCATCTCAGCGGCTCATCGAACGGGAGAGGCCTGCATTTGACGTTCGATGCCTGCATTCGATGCTCGATGCCTGCATTCGATGCTCGATGCCTGCGCTCGACGCTTACGCTCAATGCCTGCGTTCGACGCTCGACGCCTGCGTTCAACGCTCGATGCCTGGTGTACATGATGTCTCAGCAGGTTCCGTCTCAGCGGATGTTATTGGACCATCTCAGCGGATGTTTGGTCTGAGCCCGGTCTGGCGCCCTATTTAAAGGGTGCATAACCCTGGTTTAGGGTTAAGGTCATTAAGCTCAAGTGAGCGCAATAGTTTTTTCGACGCAGTTTTCCTTGGCGGTGGCTTCCTCTGTTCTTGTGCGAGGAGGATTAAGTGAGGTAGGATCAGATCTGATCCTTGTAACCTTGTAAGCTGTAATCCGTCTTGGTGAATAGAACGAAGAGAAGAGGAAGGGGAGAGGGGACGTAGCCCGGCTTGGGTGAACCTCTGTATATCTGTGTGTCTTCTGTGTTTCTTCTGTGTGTTTTGATTTTTTTCTGTCAAATTTCTCGTCTCGGCACACCCTGTTTTCTTTACAGTATTGCCCATGACCATTTTTCGTGGCAAACAGTCAAATTATCGTGGCTAAAAGTCTAAAGTCGTGGCTAAAAGTCATAAAAAATGGTATTTGCCACAGAATGAGCATGGAAAATACTTTTTTTGCCATGCTCATATTGGCCACGCCCTTTTGCCACGGCAGTCCGTGGCCAAAGTCTTTTGCCACGATTTTAGACTTTTAGCCACGGAAATTTGCCCTGGCTAAAAGTCAATTTTCTAGTAGTGCAACTCATAGAGTTCCTCATCCTCAGAGTCACAATCTGAGAGAGTGAGTGTTGCCCTTATCCTTTCTCTAGCCACAGAGCCTTCTTCTTCCTCAGATTCACTGTCTGAGAGAGTCAGGGGTGCTCTAATTCCTTTCTCATTTAGCCTTAGACATCTTTCTTCTTCAAGATAAGAAGTGTTGTAGCTGCTTTCACTTAGAGATCTAAACTTCTTAACATTAGATCTTCTCATTTTCTTCATAAAACTTTAATCTTTTGATCTGATGGTTTGACACACCCAAGGGCAGATCTGTTCAAGCTGTTAGGCTTTCTTTGAACAACCACCCTCTGATACCACTTATTATTGTTATGGATGTTGTCAAATCACCTAGAGGGGGAGGGGGGGTGAATAGGTATTTTAAAATTTCTTTACCCTAGTTCTTTTGAGTCTATTTCTATGAAGGACCTACTATAAGGATTTAGAAATTAAGAGCACATCACAGAAGAAACTCAAAGATTTATAGTGGTTCCTCAAGACAGAGTATCTTGAGTAGTCCACTGTCCCTCTGCGCCTATCTAGCAGAGTGCTAGGGTTGGCAAACTCCTCCAAAAACTCAGGCCCTCAAGCCCTACAAACTCAGGCCCTCAAGCCCTACAAACTCAGGCCCTCAAGCCCTACAGCTCAGACATTCAAGCCCTACAATACTCAGGCCCTCAAGCCCTACAAAACTCAGGCCCGCAAGCCCTACAATACTCAGGCCCTCAAGCCCTACAGCTCAGGCCCTCAAGCCCTATAATACTTAGGACCTTAAGCCATACAATACTCAGGCCCTCAAGCCATACAGCTTAGGCCCTCAAGCCCTACAATACTTAGGCCCTCAAGCTCTACAATACTCAGGCCCTCAAACCCTACAGCTCAGGTCCTCAAGCCCTACAATACTCAGGCCCTCAAGCCCTACTATACTCAGACCCTCAAGCCCTATAACCCGGGCCCTCAAGCCCTACAATAATCAGGCCCTCAAGCCCTATATCTCAGCCCCTCAATACTCAGGCCCTCAATACTCAGGCCCCCAAGCCCTACAACTCAAATCTGAAACAGATCCAACCAACTCAAGCTTATAAAAGCCCTACAAAGAAAGAATGAGGAAAACTTCTTTAGCTGGATGAAGATCGGCTTCTTGGACTTGAAGAGAATGTTTTTTATGTTTTCTTGGAAGACATAGATTCCTCTTCAGTCCCTTCTTCAATCTGGAACACTTCTTATCAGCCGATGTTGCTTGACTGATACTTGGAGAACACTTGAATATCATTTCGTTCTCTTGATCTTGTTCCTTCTTTATGCAGCTTGTTACTGTTCTATTGATTCGTGTGTGTATTCTCTGCATTTCTTACTTGTGTAAATTAGGGAAAACACTTATCTCTTTTATAAAACTGAGGAGCCAACTAATGGTCTCCTAGGATGTCCTATAAGTGTCAGAGGCACATTCCTTAATGACACATGCTGATTGGACCATCAAACAACAACATTAAATGCAGACAGCGTGGTTTGAAATGTCTTGATCTGTCTCGACGATATTTGCACCATCTCGATGACAGAACTTGTTGTTAAGCTGATCTATCTTGGACTTGGGCAAATCTTCAAGTTTTCTTCAATCTTCTTTAGAGAATGATACCTCGACGATACAAGATATCACAGCTACACTTGCACTTACAATGACATAAAGTCATCTTAAAGGTATCATTGTAATCTTGTTGTCAACTTGCGGTCTTCTCGACGATGTCGTTGAAACCATACTGTCTTATCGACGATATCTTTGAAACATTTTGTCTTATCAACGATATCGTTGAAACCATACTATCAAATTGACAATCTCCTCTTGATCATTCTGACGACAGACGATTCTTCTTCTATAAGTTGTCTTCACGAGTTCTCCCTTAGCTTTCTCGATGACTAGCCTTCTTACAATGATGACATCGACAAAGCCAATCATTCTTACTTAGGTCTTTAGAGAGCTTCCTTTCTCATCTCGATGACAAGATCTCTTTACGACGATGTCATCGACATTGCCGGCTACTTTGACTTAACTCTTCTAAGACCTTACAACAATATCGTCATGTGATTCTGGTTGACACGATGATATTGGACTTTGATCGATTCTTCTTGATCTTATGACAATATCATCATGTGTTCTTTGATGTCACAATGATATCGTCGAATTGTTCATGTTATCTCGACAATAACTGACGTGAACCTTCTGCTTAACTCTATGAGTAATATTGACGATGTATGCGTGCTTATTCGACGATATGTCCAGTCATTCTCGACGATTTTAGACTTAGTGAGATTGGAGAAGTACTGGACATATGACTTAATCTCTGCAAGTATAATATATGTGTACCATCAAATACAAATTGCACTTATCATTGATCTGAGCACTTCTTCAAATAAGGAACATTGCTGGGCACTGTTCCCAACAAGAGTGCTAGTTTGAGCGATCTTTTTGTGTGCATATGGGACTAATAGCCTAACCTACGACATGTGTGCAACTCCTCATGCACATCCTCCACTTAGTACAGGGCTAGTGTGTTGACATATAGTTAGTTTTAATCTTAGGCATACTCATATCTTACTCACTACATGAACATTATTTTACACTATGATGATTTAAATCATGCATATTTGGTTTGTTCGAACATGCTTATCTTGTGTTTGCATATTTTATCTTATTGAGCTTTCATGTTTTTGAAAAATACAAGCATTTGAAAATAACTGTTTTGACTTCTTAGGGAAAAATCTTAAATACGCAACTTTTCAATATTTTTCGAAACTCTTTTCGGCAGTTGTTGTCCCCTTTCTTAGAAAATATTAATCAAGAATAATCAAAATAAAAAATTATCAAAAAACATGTTTTCTAAGCAAAAGAACAAGTCTCTATCTGCTAGTGTCACGTGTTAGGACCTAATGCTGGCGGTTGCATTAAAAATTTAATTTCACTTCTTTTTTGTATTTTTCTTTGGCATAGAAGATCATTATACTAATAAGCTCTTCAACAACTTCTGTGTTTTTCTAGAAAACTATTTATTCTCAAAAATATTCAAAAATCAAATATAAAATTACAAAACAATTTCAAAAACACAAAAATATATTTTTCTTGCTATTTTTTGTATTTTTATGAAAATTAAAATTATAAAAACTGTTTAATTTTCATTGCCAATGTCAAAGATAATTAAATTTATCTTTTAAAGATTAAATATAATATTTAATTTAATTTTCAAGTTTCTTAAAACATCATTTTGTTTTGTCATGCTTTGAAAACTATCTTGGTATATGCAATGAAATTGATTGTAGACAACATGTGTAGGAGTGCTTAGCATGCCTCTAAGTATGAGTAATGTTTTATATTTGATAATGATTAATTCACTCACTTATTTTGATACATACATGTGTCTTTAATCTTAGTCTTACATGATTGTGTAGTGTAATAACATAATAAATTAAAATGCTTAAATAAATTACCTACACAATTTTGAATTATTTCTTGCAATTCTTTGTCTTTTCATGCACTTATTTAATTGAGAAATGTGGTTTAGAAAAATAAAATTCTATATTTGCAAAACAAGTGAATTCAGAGTCCTTGGTCACAAAATTAAAAAGCAAATAATAAATGACAAGGAAAACTCCACCAAACACTACTCACCCTCCTGATAAGTCTTAATAAGAATTATAAGGATGTGCACCATGGAGAAAATTGTATAGTGTCTTATGCAAACAAACTATACACCACTTCTCTTAGTACACCAGATCACAAAAAATGAAATTGAAATTAAAAAGAATACATGTGATCCTCCAAGCACTACTATGTACCCTGATAAGACTTAATAAACATTGTGTGTGCGAAGAACCTTGGTAGTTGTACTTTACTTTTATGTGCATTGAAATATTGTGGAAGTAAAATTATTTGTGTATTTTAATGTTGTGTTTATTCTATTATATATGTCATGTGTTTTGATTATTACACATGTATACTTTATTAAAACACTTTTGTACACATCATTATCTCATATAAAACTTTCACTCATGAGAATTGAATCATAATGCATGAATACACTATTCTCTACAAACTTTAGTAAATACACTAGATGACAAAGCATGACCGCTACAATGTTTAGTTTTACTTGAAATGTAAATTAGTGTACTTTGTAGTTTTTATCTTCTTGATATTTCAAAATCATGCTTGCAAGTTTTATTTAATGAAATATCATCTATTGGACTTTAATTGAAAACATCTTCTTATTAGACTTTAAACTCATATCTTGTATATGCTATTATTTTCTAAATGGATGTTTATTTTTTAAGAGTGTTTATTATATTTTTTTTCGCTGTGTTTACTACTTGTGCTCGATCATGATTATTTATTTTTTCAACAGGTGGTATCTTAAAATAAGAATGCTTATTCTATAGTTTTTGTTATGTTGCTTACTACTTATATTCAATCATGCTTATATTTTTTTTCTACAAGTAGTATCTATAAAATTTTATATTGCATCCTGTTTTTCTTATTGCATACACACATCTCTAGCCTCTTTTGATACTACCAAAAGGGGTAAATAAATTGCATAAATCAAATAATTCAGGGGACGTATGTAAAAATTCATAGGAAGCATCTATGTAGGGGGGTAATCATATATGAGAGGCATACATTACTCTTTGCTCGATCATGAAAATCCTTAAATCAAGTGGTCTCAAATTAATCTCGTAACTACACACTTGTCCAAATCGATATATAACAAAAGGGGGAGAATAAATTGAGAAATCAAGTGAAATAGATATCTGGGGGGAGTAACTTATATATGAGACACTTATGTAGGGGGAGCATCCATATAGGAAGAGTATGCATTATAACATTTGAATATATCACGTTATATACATGTTAGTCATTCATATCTTTTACTGCGCTTATCTATAAACACAAGTATAATATTAAATTCACTAATTTCTCATATAGGTATTTGTTATTATCCAAAGGGGGAGTTTCTTGGAACATGCGTTCCACAACTTTTATTTGAGTAACAAATACTGTTATGTATTTGATCTAGTCTTTTTGCGTGTTTATAGTGTACAGGTCGTACAAGTACCAACATACATTGAACGAGAATAAAAGATGGATGACGATGCTCATCACTATGAGCTATCGTGGGATGGTAGCACCTACTGCTGGCATTAGGTTTTGGACTTACAAGGATACCTGACAAGATGTTTTGAATGCAAGAATGGCGGGAGCAAGGCCATCTTTAGAAAGTTCCTACTTCGAAGCGCTAACTCTAATGCTCGACGATAGCATATGGAAAGTCGTCAATTAACACTAAAATATGGATCCAAATGGGGAAGGAAATCCTGCAGAGCAGCGTATAATAAGCTAATGTGGCGTGTTAGCTCTTACCGCGACGCGGTAAAGATGATTTCCTAAAATGTTGAAACGTGCTTGCCATTTTTGTCATGATTCGTGTGACTCCTGATTTCCATATGCGGTATCGCAGGGTGGTAGATCTACCGCTGACGGTAGCTCTTTGGATCTATTTAAAGGCAAGATCTGCTCTGTCTATCATGACGACTTCTCATCCACCAAAGCTACAACTCTGATCTTCTTGTGAGAGGCGCGTCTCCAGACATCAAGAGGACTCCCTTGGGCGAACACAAACATCAAAAGAAGAACTTGATGGGCAAGTGCTACAATGCTTATTCAGCACAGAGGGCGAACACATCAAGAACGTTGATTCCTGCATCGCCTTGGTCTTCAGATTTAGAAGATCTTCTTAGAGAATTTTCTCTTTCATATTTTTATAAACCATATAATCTATTTTTATTTTGTTTTATTGTATTGTATGCCGAGGAGAAATCATCCGGGGCGAATGTTGAATTTTGAGGAGGATTCCATGGAGAAATTATCTGGGGAGGATGTCAGATTCTGGGGAGGATTCTATGGAGAAATTGTGTGGGAAGGATGTCAGATTCTGAGGAGGATTTCATGGGAAAATCATCTATGAGGGGCATCTAGACTGGGGAGGTCTAGGGAGGGCTCGAAGACCTTCTATGGGAGAAGGGAGAGAGCCAACCAGTCATCGGGGGAGGATCAATATAGAAAACCCAAGATCATGTTATTCAACGCTTTCGATCTTCGACATCATGGAGATCACAATCTTGTAATTGATTTTCTTTAAAATAAAATCATGTCCTTTATTGTTTGATCATCTTGATTTTATTTCTTACTCACTTAAATGCTTTAAATAATATTTTCTCTAAAAAATTCAAAGTAAAATGTTTATTGTATAAAGGATCAATCTCTGCAAGTTAACGATACGCAGTAGCACCTATCGTCGATGGTAGGTAACATAGATTGAATTTCTCCTTCATCATCATACTAAAAGTAATCTTCTCTGAAAAGTTAAAGTGTTCAAGTCTAGATTTCGGAAAACACTTTAACTTACAATAATATTTTTATTTAGAATTACCTTATTCACTCCCCCTCTCTAAGGGCGCCAGTAGATCCAACATCACGCTCAAGCATCTATGCTTGGCCTTGACGCCAAGTGGCAACCGATAAAACTGATGATAAGCGTCACGCGCATGCATTCAAGCAGGAGGAATGTGAAAAGCAAAACACTTCCAACCCATCACATCATGAATAAAAGAACATCCATATAATCTCAAAAATCGCCACATGTGCTACATCGCAGACATAGCATACAGCGGTGCTAAGCTGCACCTACAACAAAAAAAGCAAAAGGAAAACAAAAGATACAACGCGCGAGCACAACGTGGATACAAGCAAGTCATCCCTCAATATCGACGTCACACTACTAGAATAATGTTTTTTAGCCACATATTTTTTTCCAGCGGCAAAAAACCATGGCTAAAACTCTAGTATTAGTCACAGTTGCAAAAACCATGGCTAATATCTTACTTTTAGCCAGGGATGCAAAAGTGTGGCTAGTACTTACGTATTAGCCATGGGGATATCATAATCATAGCAAAAGTATACATATTTACCATGGTTTGGGCATATATGGCAAATAATAAGTGAAATGAAGTCATCTGCTCCATGAAGTATTTCCCGTGGGCGGCACATTTTGCATTCCCGCTCACAGCGAACTAGGGAAAAAGCGATCGCAGGAGAGTAACTTTCATCTTCTGTGGATAAAAACTTTTCTCCACGCGACCTTTAGCCACGAATTTTTACCGTGGCTAGACTGTGGCAAATGATCTTTAGCCACAGTTTTAAACTTTTTGTCAGGGCAAATTTCCCTAGCTAAAACTCTATTTTCTTGTAGTGTCGAGATTGTCATATGAGGCATCGTCCACCCCAAGGCTGGAGTGCTCTGGCAATCTCAACGCTAGATGGATGCTCTTGCCAAATCCAAGGCGAAACGCGACATCACGCTCATCCTCCAGCAGTGGATCGACCTCCATAGCCACCATCTCTGAATGATCCTCCTCTACAATCTGGGCTCTCTCAAATATAAAGTCATAAGATCCATGTACTCAATAATCGCGGAAGCCTGCGCTGCCTCAATGTCCTTCTGTGCTCTCTCCACCTTCAGTTGTGCCATATCAACCTCCATTTTGTACATCTCCATCTCGACCGCCTCAACACAGCTGAGGGCCTCTGAAATACTCGCCTCAGCCCCAACAAGCTTCCCCAAAGTGCCTCATTCTTGGCCTGGAAAGCAGCAAGCTCAGACTCTGACATATCTAAGTGAGAGATGGCATTATCTCTCCTCTTCCTAGCAGAATAAAGGGACTCCTCCTATGTAACCAGCTTATCCTGAAGAGACAATAACTTATCCTTCAAAGTCACGTAGCTGCTATCCCAAGTAAGTAAGATGTCACACAGCTCATCTACCTGAAGAAACCAAACACCAGATCAGAACCGTGACAAAATACATGGCTAAGGAACAATCAAGCAAAATGACCAACGTACCTTCGGCATAGCAGCCTAGAAAGAGGATGACTCATGCTTCTTGCCCTTCACAATAACCAGCGGTGACGCCAACCTATCCTGTGATACTAGCTCCCCCACAGGTAAATCCGGAGTCTCCTCAACCTCAAAAGTAGAGGAAGGGGTCAGTCCTCAAACTCGCTCGGGAAATCATCGGCAACCACTATAACAGACTCAGGAGCGGAGGAAGACAGTCTTGCTTCCCCACGCTTCAGTGGTAATACTAATTTACTCTTCTTGCCACACTCCAAGGGGATAGTGCAACTTCGCTTGACATTTGTGGAGAGACCCGCCAAGACCAGTCTCTTCTCACCAACAAAGGCACCGATCCCCAAAAGCACACTCACCAACTAGCGCGGATCCTTAAAGCCCAGCACGAGAGAGAAATCATACTCCCATCCCGTGAGCCTGCAGCAGCATCCCGGAAGCTCCCACAAAGTCTCAGGCAGTTTCCATGGGTTCCTAACAAACCCAAAAAGAGTTCCCCCATGGAGATAATAGGTCTTGTCATCGAAAGCAAGCCACCTCTTATTGCTCTTCACCTCGATCCGATCCCCAGAACTAGAGCAAACCTCGCACCACTCTCGAAAGTCATAAACAATCAGCCAGGAACCATGCTCTCAGAAGAAGTAAACTAGCCCCATGATTCTCCTCGTCCCCACCAAGGAGAACTACGTGACTGGGACACCGCAGAATCGAAAGATCTCCACAACCTCCTTAGCGGGAGGGATCTGGAATCCATCTTTCAGACACCTCTTTGAGATTGCAACATAGCCCGCGGGAGGATTCTGAGCATGCTCCTCCGAGAGCGGATTAATCACCTT
Organism: Dactylorhiza incarnata; assembly: GCA_033032865.1. NCBI lineage: Eukaryota > Viridiplantae > Streptophyta > Magnoliopsida > Asparagales > Orchidaceae > Dactylorhiza > Dactylorhiza incarnata. The sequence continues at coordinate 5,601,557 of JAWHQI010000067.1, forward strand.
GACGTCCATAAGGATATTGAAATGTTTCTGCCACACGCCCACACGGTCCTCACTCAAATTCAATGGGAGTTGCATGGAATTCGCTGAAACATTACTTCGGTACCAGAAATAGAGTAAAAAAAGTTAGCATAAAAACATGAAAATAAGAGATAGAAGAATCCATGACATCAGGAGTCAACCCACTCCTCGAGTAGAGCGCATGCAACACGTGCAACCCCTCATGTGCGCTACGCGATAGCACGCTCGCGCGCGTGCAAGCGATAGCATGTAGACCGCAAGGTACCACGCACGCACGCAGTAACACTCAGACCACGCACGGGCACCGCACGACTGCACTATGGCATCGTGCCCACGTGCGCACTGATCTCGGCGCCACACCTGCGTGCACAATACACCCTCATGCATGCGTCAGCCGATGCACATTTTCCTCCTCCTCCTTTCTCTCTCTTTTTCCCAACCACTCCCTTACGTAAAAAATTACAAAAATTCTTACCTTCGAGGACGGAGGCATGACGAAGAAAAATATCCTTGCACTCAAAGCATGAACTCTCTCCAAAGGCTCCGCCGTAAAGTAATGAAAAAGAGTAAGGGAGAACCTAAATCTATAAGCCATGCGCAGGACTTATAATGGAAGACGCAATTAAATCAAGAAAATATGTTGCTATATCTCATTCCCTTAAAAGTGGAAACATAATAGTTTCAATTCAATCAGTTATCTCACAAAAAGGGAAAAGAATATCCTCTATAATCATTGGAGTTCTCTAGTTTCAATCAAAAGGATACTCATGATTTCTAGACGTGTTAAATTCATAATAACCTTATCACATTTTTGTAGAGTCCATCACCACCCTTTGACCCGAGTGGGACTAACCTCCCAGCCCACGACAATCACAGAGTATCACCTCTTGTCCACCCGACTCTTAGTATGTGGCTTTGCACCGTCATTTATTTAAGGGGAAATGGTTGCTCCCTTTCCATACGTTCGAGTTTATGGACATGTTGAGTAAGCGCTGATCCTACAAGTGTTATCCGAGTGGGGTCGTGGGTTTGAGGACAAGTGGCAATGCATGAGGTGGATTTAATGGTATAAAGCCTGCAATTCAATCTTGGACCCGTGTGGGTTCTAGTTAGTTGGTGAGGCGCTGGGGGGCATTATTGTGTCCATTCTCAGCCTTTGACTCGAGTGGGACTAATTATCTCCCTGCCCACGACGCTTTCGACTCAACACCTCATGTCCACCTGATGCTTAGTATGGGGCTTTGCGCAGTCATTTTTAAGGGGAAATGGTTGCTCCCTTTTCATACGCTAGAGCTTATGGACACGTTGAGTAAGTGATTGATCCTACAAGTGGTATCCGAGTAGGGTCGTGGGTTTGAGGACAACCGACATTGCCTGAGGGTGGATTTAATGGTACAAAGCATGTAATTCAATCTTGGCCATGAGTGTGTTCCCTTAACGTGTGTAGGTTCTAGTTAGCTAGTGTGGCACTGGGGGCATTCTGGGGTCAATCGCCACACTTTGACTCAAATGGGACTGACCGCTCAGCTCACAGTGTTTACGGTGCATCACCTCATGTCCACCCGACGATTAGTGTGTGGCTTTGCGCTGTCATTTATTTAAGGGGGAATAATTGCGCTCTTTTTATAAGTTCGAGCTCGTAGACCAATTGGGTAAGCACTTGATCCTACAATTTTGAATTTCAGTTGATGTATTAAGGATGGTAAGTATCTATACGGTTTGGAGCATGCCCTCTTTGGGTTCATTTAGAGAGGCAATTTCAACAACTCAGTTGTCTTCCGAGAATATATATGCATACATTGTGAACGTATTGAAAGAATATAATTCTTTCTAGAATATTAAGCAACAACTATCAACATAATCTCCATGTCACGACTACTACTAATGTACCATGCTGCAAAAATAGTTTAAAGAAGAGATTAGACAAAATGACTAATTAGTTCTTTCACCCCCCCCCCCCACCCTGCAACTTAATTACTAAAAAAATGCTATTAATATACACTTAAATTTACAAGTTAACATTATAAAATTCTATGTATATAAACATGTATTGTGAACAACAATAAATATGAACATTATATATGAACATGTTAGCATGAAAATGATGTAACTGTAATCACACATAACCAATTGTTTCATATCGACCAACACAAACACAACTATTATTTCTAAGCTACCTCCAAGTCTATTTGATCTAAAAATACAGTTGTGTCAACTACACAACCATTAAGTATCTGCATAGCATCTTACACTTTATTATCAAGTTTAATTGTTAGAATAATTTTCCTCTATGTTTGCATTGATCACACAAATTCTAGGCAAAGGCCGCATAAGTGTAGCCAATTAAGTTTGGTAGGTAGAGTAATAAACAAGAGCCACATTCAATCAGAGCTATGTTGTAGTAGGTCTATTCCATCGTACACCACTAGCACATGCAAATAGCTTGACTAACTTCTTTGAGTGTATTCCCACTATTGACAAATTACACTGAGAAAATCGGTCACCACTTGTCAAACACATGCATACAACAAAAGTATCAGCCAACTAAGTGTGCAGATCTAACATACTTAGTGATAAGTTGAGGAACTATCTCAAACAATACTTCTAGCACATAGACCTATCTACTGATTGTGGGGCTTCCATGGCATCAAATGGGCAGCGGAATACATACAAACCCATGATAAGGATCCATACGAAAACTAATAATTAAAAAATTAAGCATATATACCTGCGATGAAATAAACTTTCGTGAAGAACAAGTTAGATTTTATAGAATAAAAATATAGAAATAAATCCATGTCTCGATGAGTATCTAGATGAATGCAGAAAAACTTCACGCAGTCCGTCCAACGATCTCGAGGAAGGAATATGATCGCTCATCTCTTGCAATGAAATACTAATTTCATTTTCAGCAAAGATTTCTCTGATGAAAATTGGGGGTAGAAAGAAAAACGAGATCTCAATAAAATACGCATAAGGAAGATGAGTCAAGCACATTCTATTTCAATCATACTAATATTTCCTGATTATATTGCAGATGGCAAAAAGTGTTCCTTATATAGAGAGGAATGAGTACATAGATTTAAAAGAGAAATAAATGTGATGTGCTTCGACTTCTTCAGAGGTGCGCATTCATTCTTCATTAGAATGCTTCGTCTTCCTGCGTGATAGAATGGTTGAACTTGGTATGTGAGATTCTTTATTATGCCTCCTCATCTTCTCTAAGCCTTGAATGTCCTCTACATTAATGTCCTCAACATCCTCCCTTAACGCTGAGACAAAATTGCTCCTCATTGTGGTGAAAACATGTGCAGGAAGGGGTTTTGTCATTATGTCTGCCAGCTGCTTGCTTGAATTACAATATTGTATTCCAATATATTTTGTTTCAACAAGACCCTTCAGGAAATGGTGGAAGATAGGATTTTTAGCTATCCCAATGGCAACTGTATTATCACACCAGATTTTAATTTTTTTCTTGTTTTGCTGGAATAACATATCACTTATCAGCCGCTGTAGCCATACTCCATCACAAGCAGCGGCACATACAACTACATATTCTGCTTCAGCCATGGAGAGAGCCACGATCTTCTGCTTCCATGATGACCATGAGATTACCTTGCTTCCTAGCATAAAAACATATTCGCTAGTGCTTTTTCTGTAATCAGAATCACCTCCCCAATCGCTGTCTGAGAAGCCAGAAAGATCTGATGTTGCTTGCTCCTTGTAGAGTAAACCAAGATGCATAGTCCCTTTCTGGTATCTTAGGACACGCTTAGTTGCATGAAAATATTCTGTGTTGGGCTTAGATAAGTATCTAGACAGAATACTTACAATATTTTCGACATCTGGTCTTGTATTTGTGATGTAGATTAGAGACCCTACCAAGCTCCTGTATTTAGTCTCTAAATCAGCCAAGCTCTCTTCTCCTTTTGCTAGCTTGATATTTGTTGCCATGAGAGTATTAGTTGAGTTGCATTCTGTCATACCAAAATTTTCAAGCAGCTTTTTAATGTACTGTTCTTGGTTTAAGAAAATTTCTCCTGGTTTCTGTTTTATTTGTAAACCTAAGAAGAATTTCATCAAACCAAGATCACTCATCTCATATTCTAACTTCATGACATCTTTGAATCTTTCTACAATTTCATTAGTGGACCCAATGAAGATGAGGTCATCAACATAGAGACAGAGCATCAGAAAATGATTAGAATTAAACCATTTGCTGTATAGGGATGGTTCATTCTGACTCCTATGAAAGCCATTTGAAATGAGATAAGAGACAATCTTTTGGTTCCATGCTTTAGGGGCCTGCTTGAGTCCATACAGGGCTTTTTGTAATTTGTAGACCTTCTCTTCTTCTCCACTCTTCTCAAAACCTTCCGACTGATTTACATAAATCTCATCTTCTACATAACCATTAAGAAATGCAGATTTTACGTCTAATTGATGTACATCTAACCTGGCTTGAGCAGTAATAACAAGAAGGGTTCTTATGGACTCCATTCGAACAACTGGGGCAAAAGTTTTAGTGTAGTCTATTCCATGCCGTTGGGAATATCCCTTTGCCACAATTCTTGCTTTATGTCTTACTATATTTCCTTCGCCATCTTGTTTAACCTTGTAGACCCACTTTAAGTTTATAATGTTTTTACCTAGAGGATAAGGGACAAGCTCCCAGGTATTGTTCTTCTCAACCATCTCAATTTCTTCTTTCATGGCATTTACCCACTTTGAGTCACAAGCTGCAGCATTGTAGTTCTCAGGCTCTTCTTTGATGAGGAAAGCGGTATCAGTTTGTTGATAGATCTCAGATAGAGATCTGAACTTCTTGGGAAATGATGAATCGTCTTCAGAATCAGAGCCTTGCTCATCCTGCTCTTTGTCTTCTGGTTGAATGGAAGGTTGTACATCAACAACAACCTCATCATAAACTATACTCTCTGAGCCAATTTCCTCAATCTGAGAGAAGATAGACGACTGATCCCAATTCCAGGATTTATCCTCATCAAAGATAACATCCCTGGAGATGTTTAGTTGTTTTGTCACTAGATTGTAAATGCGGTTGGCCTTTGAGTGTTGGATGTACCCGACAAATACACCTTTTTCCTCTTTCATTTCTAACTTCTTTCTCTTCTCTTTTGGGATTTGTCGATAGGCAAGACAACCAAATGTTCTTAAGTGCTAAACATTTTGCTTTTTCTTCCTCCAGATTTCATAAGGAGTTGAAAATTCAATGCTTCTGGTTGGAGACCTGTTGAGTACATAGATGGCTGTCTGGACAGCTTCTGCCCAGAATTCTGAGGGCAAATTGTGGTGTTGAAGCATTGCTCTTACCTTCTCAATTATTGTCCTGTTCTTTCTTTCAACCACGCCGTTTTGCTCTGGATACTGAGGGGGGTTGAGCTCCCTGCTGATTCCATGTTCTCTGCAGTAGGCCGAGAATTCACCTCTAGTGAATTCCCCACCTCGATCAGTCCTAAGACACTTTATATTGTGCCCACTTTCCTTTTCAACAAGCACTTTGAAATCTTTGAACTTGCTAAACGCTTCTGATTTTTGTTGTAAGAAATAAACCCATGCATATCTTTAATGATCATCTATAAAACATAAGTAATACCTCATGCCACTCATAGAGTGTGTGGATGTCGATCCCCATAAATCAGCATGAACAAGCTCTAATGGTTTCTGAGCCCTCCAGGTTGCTGAGTTTTGAAAAGGCTGTCGATGACTCTTCCCCATTATGCATCCTTCACGCAAATTGTTTTCACATTCCAGCTTGGGTTGCCCTTCCACGATCTCCTTTTGACGAAGCATTTGTAGATCTCTATTGTTTAGATGGGCAAATCTGTGATGCCATAAGGAAATAGTGGAGCTACATACAAAAGCTTGATCAGTTGGAGATTCCAAATCTAAAGGAAACATTTTATTTGAGGTCATCTTCACTGAAGCAATGCAGACATTTATTTCTTTGTGTAGAATATGGCAATGAGTGTCCTCAAAAGTGATGGTATACCCATTCTTCATGAGCTGCCCTACACTTAACAGGCTTTGTGTGAGCATGGGGACATAGTGCACATCTTCTATATGTCTAATTTGACCATCTTTAGATTTGACAGCAACTGTTCCAGTCCATTCTATTACTAGGCCTTTTTCATCTCCTAGCATAACATGTGATTTGTTGAATTCTTTAATCTTAACAAAAAATTGTTTGCATGGGTACATATGGTTTGAGCAGCCACTATCTACAAACCATGTTCTATTAGTCTCAAAATCAGTTCTAGTGATTAAGAGCTTTTCAGTTGTGTCAATAAACTTGGCATCCTCCTTCTTTTCTTCTTTATTTTGAGACCAACAATCATTTTGATATGTGTTGGTTTTTTACATCTTTTGCACTTGTAAAAGCAATCAAAAGCAGTGTGGTATGACCTTTTACATATAGTGCAAAAAGTTTGAGAATTGGGTCTATGCTCAACATTTCTTGGTTCTCCTTGGATACCTCTACCTCTTGTGGACATCTTTGGGTTTCTAGGAGAGATTTTTTCAACAGATGAAATTTTTTCTTTTGCTTAAAAATCATGATCTAAGTCACCAGTAGGTCCTTTTATCATTTCCTCATGAGCTTGGAGAGATCACATAAGCTCTGAGATCAAAAGAGTTTTATGGTCCTTGGTTTCTTCAATTGTGGTAACTATGGAATTAAATTTTTGAGGAAGACATCTCAGAATTTTGGGGGTAATCTTCTTATCTTTTAATTTGTCCCCTAGACTCCTTATCTGGTTTACTATTCCCATCAGCCTAGTTACAAACTCTTTAACTGTTTCAGTTTCTTTCATGGAGATATTTTCAAACAATTTCCATTGATGTTGAAGCTTAATTGAGATTACCTTCTCGGATCCTTGAAATTTATTGTGAAGGATGTCCCATGCTTCCATTGTTGTAGCCGCACAATTATCCTTGGTTAGATGTCCTTGATAACTCCTTGGTGCAGGATAGGAAGAGCTTTTGCTTCTAGCTTTACTTCTTCTTGGGCTGCTTTAAGGATGACTGCATATGAATCTTTCCCGTTGGATGTCTTTGCTGGCTGAATAGGTTTTTCTGTAAGCTGCCAAAGGCCCTATGATCTAAACACAAGGCGAATATGGGTGGACCAGAAGTCATAGTGTTCTCCATCAAAGATGGGAACACCGGACTGGGTGAATTGGAACATATGATCAGATGTATTTTGTGTAGCCATATGATGAGGGGAATATAGATGTAAAAATGATAAGTGTAAGAGATCAGATGCTCAAGCATCCTTCCTCTGATGGCCTTCTTATTGAAAAGGATCTATCCTCTGATATCATGATGAAAATTGGGGGTAGAAAGAAAAACAAAATCTCAATAAAATACGCACAAGGAAGATGAGTCAAGCACATTCTATTTCATTCATACTAATATTTCTTGATTACATTGCAGATGGAAAAAGTGTTCCTTATATAGAGAGGAACGAGTACATAGATTTAAAAGAGAAATAAATGTGATGTGCTTCGACTTCTTCAGAGGTGCGCATTCATTCTTCATTAGAATGCTTCGTCTTCCTGCGTGGTAGAATGGCTGAACTTGGTATGTGAGCTTCTTTATTGTGCCTCCTCATCTTATCTAAGCCTTAAATGTCTTTTGCATTAATGTCCTCAACATTCTCTCTCCTCCCTGACTCATTTTCTCCCTGTTTCTCGCTGCAATAACAAACCGCTACCCTCTCTATTTCTGGGTCAAAACCAAAAATATGATTCTTTTGGGTAGTTTCCAAAACTCGCCCCTTTATATATTATAGAGAGAGAGGGAGAGAGTGAGTGAGTGAGAGAGAGGATTTCAAAAATCCTTAATAGAGGAATATATGGCCTCATGGAAGTCATCGTTTCTGTTCAAAACAGAAAAATGTTAATTCGAATTAATTAATTCTCAATTAAATATTTATTATATAATAGTGAAAACAACAGTTTCTTTCTTGGTCGGAGATAAAATATTTCATTAATAAATACTAACTCCATGAATGTTTACTTAAGATTCAAAAATCTGATCGGACATTTAAGGGAACATCCTGTCAGAATTATCCAGTTGGGTTTCGAATAAAAAAACGACCAGATTCCCAATCTAAAAATCGACTGAAAGGAAATACAGAGATTACTCTGCATTCTTACTACACTATTAATATGCTTACTGGAATAGCTTCCAATTTATCAAAATGAAGTAAATTTCTTACAGTCTCCATGTCGTCTATTGTTGTTTTTCGAAGGTGAGCTTAGCATATTCTAGTCGACAAGAAAGGAGCGGCAAGAAGGGAGCGACAAGAAGTTAATATCTTATAGTCGGTAAGAATGAAATGTCAAAGGAAAGAGGATGATTTGATGGACAAAGTAAGCTAAAATGCCGCAAAGAAGGGGAGAAGGGAGCGAGGTATTCGTCTTCAACTCTCGGCTGGAGGAAAAAAAGTTTGGAGCCAATTTTTTTTGCTTTTTGTTGTTCTAAAAAGTATTGGGTCCCGCAAAAAAGATTATTTATTCCCGCGCGGTATGTATTGTTGAATATTTAATGTATGTCCACACGCATGTCGATACCGACTCGTTAGTGACCCATGGGTTGCATGTCACTCTATGGCAAGGATCTACGTTGCAGGTACTATATAAGGTCATTCCAAACTTGATGGACCTACGTAGAATACTTTAAGCAAGACCTAACCCTAACATTCTAAAAATAGTGCCGTCTAGGGTTCTTTTCTCTCGCGCTCTTCATGCTTCTTCGCTCCCGTGCGCCACTGGTGAGATCTCACAGATCCCTTCTCGCCTAGCATGCGCCGCTCCAAATATCTCGAGAGGAAGGAGTTTCGTGGTTGTTCCCGTCCGATCGAGAAGGATCTTTGATATTTCTGTTGCTTTTAGCACCGCCGAACCTTCTCTTGCAAATCTCGTAGATGCTCTCGATCTCGTTTGGAGATCCCATTTCTGTCGCTCCCGGTCTTGCAGTCTGCAGATCCAGGACAGTCGCCGGATCAGGGGATTGTCGTCTAGTTGTTCATGTGCAGATCGACATCTCCTGAAGAAAGGGTCAGTTTCGCTGCTCGTTTGCCTCCAAGGAGTTCTCGTTGACAGGCGAAGGATCTCGCAGAGAATCCGCAGAGAAGGATCCAACATTTTTCTCGTCGATAAGAACAAGCTTCTCGCCGCTAAGGAAGTCTTGTGATATTCTTCTTGTTGGCACCAAAAATGTACCTCCAAAACTCACACTTCAAAGGGATGAGTGGAAACTGTGGAGTGTCGGTCACTTGGACTGAAGGATGCTAGAGGAGAGGTTACTGAAGAAAAAACCTGCTTTGATTGATCAAAAAAGGGTTACATGAGGGTCTAAAATAGGTCAGGGTGAGAGGTAGAAAAGAGACAAAATTCTAGACCGCTTATACAGGTCATAAGCTGGAGGCTCGAATCAAAAATCCCTTTTCTGGTACCACTATCCCTCTATTTATAGATGCGGGGGCCTACCCAAATGGACAGGTCCAAAAAATAACGGGTTGCCCAGGGTACAGGAGAACCGGGGCAGAGAAGAGAAGATGCATGTGGTGCAAATAGCAAAAAGAGAGAAAACTCCAGACCACGCGGTCACACGGTCTCACTGGAAGTTGACCGCCTATGCCTTAGAGGATTTGCCAAATATGAGATAGGCAGTCAGGGCAGTCTCAGAAAATTGAGACCGCCGGGGCCGGTAACTCTGGTCGAAAAGTTGAGGTCGCGGACTTCTGGGCAAACATGGTCCCCGCACATTTTCAAGTTTCGTTGGAACTTCAGAAATGTTCGCTTTGACTGCGGAGATTACGACCGTCATAAATGTCGGAAGGTCTATAAATACTGCTTCAAGGCTTCAGAACTTAGAACTTTTTGAAAGAAGTTGCGAGTTAATCCACTTTGCGGTCATCCTTATTCAGATCGTCGCGATCTCTGAAAAATGGATATGATGATGGCTCTTGACAAGCGGGCATGCTTCTTCAAAGAAAATGATTGATGGAAAAGAATCGGCGCGCTCGAAGAAGGCTTTGACAGTCAAGACTTCTAAGGTGACAATTACAGGAGAGGCTCCAAAAGAGATCGTTGGTTCTTCTGCAAAGGAGAATCAGCAAGAGCTTGCGAAGGGTGGAGCGTTCTTGGCGGTCTCGAACATCATTGACTCATCGACCACCTCTTTAGGGCCACTTGAGTTGAGACTTCCCGAGGGCACAATCACCTTCGACTGCTAGAAGTCAATTGAATCCCTTAACCAAACCGGCATCCAGTCTAGTGAGACCGCTTCTACTGAGGCTATAAAAGCTGGGATGCAAAAGATGAAGACCTCAGCTGAAAATCTCAGGCAGCAGATAGTCGATCAGCAGGAAGCTACAAAAGCAAGAAAAAGGAAAGAGATAGATGGAGCACTTTAGAGGATCAGACCGCCTTTTGCTGACCACAGACCCTGCGATCACCAAAGAAGTCGAAGATCCCTTGCATGATCACGATCTCCCTTTCTTTCCAAGTATACTTTCTGCTCAATCTCTTTTGTTTTTTGAATAGTTATAGTCGAGCTTATACTTCTTTTCTTTTGACCGCAGATACTGAAGAGAACAAATCGGTCCCAGAAGAAGGAGAAATTTCGCAGAAGTTGACGATCCCTCCGTAGTTCGCGGACATTCTCAAACCTATCTTTGAGAATGTTTGCACTATGCTGGCTCGGGAGCAGATGCTAGAGGACCAACTGTGAACTTGGGAGTGGATGCTAGAGGACCAACTCAGGACTCAGACCGCTGATTTTGAAGAAAAGTTGTGTGCTAATGAAAAGCGAGTTCGCGAGGAGTATGAACTGAAGCTTGTCGAGCTCAACAGAACACTCCGGAAGTCTGAGAAGGATGTTGAATATTATAAGGGGATGGTCGTTGCCCTGACTGCTGAGGTTGGCACACTCAGGGCCGGTCCTGCCCACATGACTCTGCGCCCGGGAACTTCTGGTGGTCTCCAAGAAGAAAGACCATCGTTTGAGATCGTGGTGGTCCCCTTGGACAAGGTGGATAAGGATGTTGCAAAGCTTCACAGAGCGATAATGTTAGCGCATCAGGGTATGGCGACTACAATGATTGATGTCAATGAGATGCAAGATATCACCGCTTTCATTGGAAGGAAACATCCAGCGAGGAGATAGGATTGTTATTTTTCATTTAAGCGGTCTCAGAAGACAATAAACTTGGCCAATTTGATTATGTCTGTAATATATATTGATGCTTTAATTCCCTTTCTATGCGGTCTCTACAATGTTGTGATGTCGATCTCTGTGGTTGTGTGTTGCCTGCTATCTTCCATTGCATATTTTTGACTTACTGCTTGAAATGGTGCGGTCTAAATTTATTGATATCGATTTTACTATTCTCTATTTCTTGCCCATTGTGCAGTTCTAGTGGTCTACGAGGTTTATTGGGCGGTCTCGAACTTAGTCATCATGACAAAAATATCCTTCGATTTCAATAAATAGTGAAGTTTAGAATTGAAGTCTCACACTTTAGTGAATGCGTCCCAAACACTGGTCTCAGCGATCTCGCAAAATGGTGTCCGCCAGAGCTGTCGCTGCTGAGATTTTTGTGAACGCCGATCACAAACCATGCAGACTTTCTCAAGATGGAGTATGTGTCTTTTCTGGAAAAACACATGATTCAGAATCAGTTCGTCGTGCGACTTCCCAAGGAAAATGAAGGGCTAAACTTTGGTGTCGAGAATAAGCTTAGCATCCTCATCGATCACTTCGATTGCGGTCTGATGCTTCGCCTGCCCTGGGAATTCCTGGAGGTCATGGAATATTACGGAGTTGTGTTCGAACAGCTGTCGTCAAATTATATTGGTCTCATGTCAGTTTTCATTAGCTACTTGAGATCGGTAGAGATCAAATTTACAATGGATCTATTCCGCGCTACTTTCACAATGAAGTTGCTGAAAGAAGGGAGGAAGAAGGAAGAATTCAAAGGGTTGATGTATTTTTCCTGCAAAGGCATCAAGGTCCTGAACCTTCCAAACAAGATTCCTTTATGGACGCAAAGGTTCTTGGTGTTCGAAGACGACTTCGGCGGTCTCAAGACTTTGCCGTCTCGCCGAGGAGAAGGGATTTTCAGAAATCCCAAAGCGATCTCAGAAGACGAGATCGAGATCTTGGCCTTCCTGGCCGACAAGCGCTTTGACATCTTCCATTACTTGGCCCTCTGGCCTGTTGTCGCTTAGGTCACTCCTGAAGAAAGTAAGCAACTTTCTGTGGTTTCACTACCATTTTCCTTTGCTTTTTCTAATTATTTTGTTTCCTTTCAGTGACCTTGGCAGTCCCAACAGTCGATCCCGTGGCACTGGATGAGGAAGTCTTCACTCAGAGGGAGATGCAGTAAAAGCGAGACCGCGAGAGGGTGACAAATGAGACTGCTCAAGAGTCAGAGTCCACCTGCGATTCCTTTCCTCTGATAGGATTTTGCGGAAAGATGAAAGACACCAAGGGCAAGCCCCTTCTCAAATGGAATAAGAAGGGAAAGAGTGTGAAGGTGTCCACTCCCTCCCTCTTTGGAGTGGTAAGTTGACTCGCCATGCCAATGTGGTCACTTCTACGGTATATGGTGAATGCAACGCCAAAGAATCCTATGCCATTGATGTTGGGTTTTCTTAGAACAACAAATGAACAACATATCATATATGCGCAGAGGAATTAACAAATAAGAACAACCCAAAAGAGTTTAAGGATCTTACCATTTCATGAAATAAGAAAGGTAACAACAACGAGGTACCTTAAGGGGATTGAGTCAACACTCAACCAAGATGCTCCAAAATCAGATCCAGAAACTGGTGGCTGAGTTCCAAGCACAGAAAGTAGATATGTGCCTCTATAGCAGTCCACACGAGCGAAGGAGAACCCCAAGCCTCTTGTCGAACAAGATCTGGGTCGGAGAAGGAGTGCCATCAACGTCTCCCACGGATTGCTAGATCCGCATAAGGGAGAGGCAGCGACGACGGGAATAGATGGACGGGTCTCGCGGAGATCTTGCGGAACGCTTCTGTATGAATCTCCCAAAAGGATAATCACTCAGGGAAAACCTAATTGCTTCCCTATTTATACCCAGGGCATAAAATTGGATATCTGCAGACCCAGTCCTAAATAGGAGTATTCGATGTGTATCGTCAGGATCACTGAATATCGTTGAGACAATCTCAACGATATCATTGTGATGACCTGTATCGTCTTAACAGTCAAGACGATATAGTCTTGATGACCTATATCGTCGAGATGATCTCGACGATATCGTCATGTTACCTAAAATATCTTCTTGACATTCAAGATGATATTCCTTAGTATTCGACGATACATCATAGGTGATAGTCGGTCATATCGTCGTGATCATTCGATGATATTCACAATATCATTTTGATGATCTCGACGACACATGCAATGTCGTCTTAACCACATGCCAACATGCTCCATACAATATTCATAATATTTGTGGAACATTCAGTCGACTCGACCTAACTCCAATGAGTCATAGGATTAATCCTTCACTCTTATCCAATATGAGTAATGCCAACACAATCCTTCCTCCAACTTCTCCAAACACTCTTATGTGCGATCCTATAGGCTCATATTGCGTTGGCAGTGAGACTAAACTGCTTGATTGCTTTGAGATCACCTTAGAAATACTAACAATTGATTCCAAGATGCTCCCCGATATGGCCGCGCAAGAGGCCGCCAGGAGTGTGGTCTTGAACCACCATATGGGGCGGTCTCTTTGTATGGCCCTGAAAGACATCGACACTTTGCAAGAAAGATTACAAGGAAATTTTACCTATGGTCTTCAACTCCCTTTCATTGTGACCGCACGATCTAATATATTTTATTTTGTAGAAAATGAAGTGAAGAGGCTTATAATATTGATAATCCTGCCTTCCAAAAGGCAATGATAAAGCACAGGAAAGGCACGTCAGACATGACAATTTTGCGCCTTAGTGAACGCGGTGGTCTCTCCACTGAGTTTCAGAAGGTAGAATTTACTAATCTTTTTCCAGAGATGGCAAGAATGATCGATGAAGCGCCGATCACTATTTTTGAGACCGACGAAGAAGGTGAAGAAGGAGAGCTGCCGATGATGTAAATAGAGAGGGTGAGCCTACTCTTTTAAGTGGAGTACATTCCTGGTAATGAGCTGAGTTCAGTAGCGGCCTCAAGCTCTGGCTCTAGAATTCCTCATAGAAGCTCGAAAGAATCTTAAGAAGAGACCACATCTTCTTCATCAGAGGAGCGATCTCTAAAAATATTGAAGAGCAACCAAGAAGACTGAAGATCGTTTCTAGCTACCTTTTCTTTATTTGTTCAAAATATAACTGCCGGTTTTGAGATCGCGCGACCTCTATATACTTCAAAAAATGAAATGAAAAGAATATTTTGTGTGCCTTTGTTTGCCTTCTGTGAATGAATATGTTTTTTATATTGGATATGATTATGTCGATCTTATAATTGTTGATTTTGCGATCACATAATAACTCTCAATGAAGAAGAGTCGATCTCAATAAATTCCAATCGATCACTAGACTTATAATAGGAGAACAACTGTCTTCATTATGCGCGATCATGTATTCCAACGAAGTAACATTTACATTCGATCTCATGCTTTAAATGTTGTAGAGTTATAACATTTCAAACTTATAACAAATCATCTTTGGTTTGAAGCATAACTGATAACCAAGGATGGCGATCTCTTGAATGCTAGATCACTTTTCTCATGATAATTCAAAAGATAATGATTTCAAATGCTTGAGATTACCTCTTTATAAAATGTAGATGAGCCCAACAATAACTCAAATGACAACTGCTCGTAAATGGCGATTTCCAGTACTTGAGATCTTTTGTAAAAAAGTCAAAATCATTGTAACTATAGATGAAGGCCTCGGATGCTCCAATCCACTTGATAGATTTATATCAGAGATAAATAAGTGGCGATCTTAACTTCCCCAGACTATTCTTACAGAAAGGATAGAAGAAAAATCTCAGGAACGGTCTCCAATACTCCAGACTGCTCCCTTGATGAAAAAGATAAGTAGAGATAACTTTAGGCGACAGTCTCAAATTCTCCAAACCGCCCTTTATAAAAATAGATAATAGAGAAAACCCTTAGGTAATGGTCTTAAATTCCACAGACCATTTCATAACAGAAGAATGTATAGAGAAAGCCCAGGCGGCGGTCTTAAATGTTCCAGACCGCTCCTTGATAGAATAGATAATTGAGAAGCATAGATGGCAGTCTTAAATGCTCCAGACCGCCCCTTATCAGAAAAATAACAGAATCACATGCGACGGTCTTAAATGCTCCAGACCAACCCTTATCATAATAGGTAGAAATCCTGAGCTGGCGGTCTCAAATACTTTAGACCGCCCCTTATTGGAAAAAAATAGAAGATGGAGATGGTGGCCCTGATGGTCAAGAGGAGAAGAGGTGTACAAACCAAAATTTTCAAAATGGCAGGTGTAGTTGTTGAAGAGCTACCGACATTGCTTTCCTCAAGAGATCATCAAGATTGTAACAACTTAAGAGGAAAAGTGACCTTGACGGTCAGAAGAGAAGAGGTGTACAAACCAAAATGATCAAAAGGGCAAGTGTGGATGTTGAAGAGCCACCAACATTGATTTCCTCAAGAGATCAATAAGATTGTAACACCCTGGCCACTCCAGGGCTCAGGCGATGGTAATAGACGCTCCTGACCTCGCCTCCTGGCTATCCTTGAACTAATGAGTATTCGAGGTCACAGAGCAAGATGGTCAGTAGGGCAAGAGTGGTTGCTGAAGATCCACTGAAATTTCTTTCCCTGGGAAGGATCATCAAAACTGTATTGATGTCATGTAATGCATGACAAAGCTGGACATTCACCTAGACCTCCCTTAATGCAGAGTTGTGTCAGATGTCGGCAAGGACCCGACATCCTAAAGATCCTTCGCACGAGCTTGGCGAGCTACTACTACACATATGCGAAATCTCCCCTCTATTTGTGAACATGGTAGATTTACATATCAAGCTTCAAGTCAAGGGGTCAACAAGTAGGATTCGTTGATGTCTCGCTTAGGATTTTATCCTTGCCAACAATCTATCTCGATACTTCCTTTTCAATATATAGAGAGAGTACAAGAGGTTACATCATCAAAACATTTGCAAGAAATGAAAAGGCAAGATTATCAATAAAAGAAAAGCTTCAAGTCATCTCTGCTCCAGGTGTGTGACAACTCTTCCCCTACATAAGTCTGGAGATGATAAGCACCGTTCTTGAGCACTTCTTTGATTATGAATGGTCCTGCCCAGTTTGGGTTGAGCTTTCCAACTGAGTCAGATCTCGTTGCTGCATCTACCTTCTTTAAGACTAAATCTCCAACAGTAAATTCTTTTATCCTGACATTCTTGACAAAGTATTTGGTCATTCTTCTTTTTTAGTTCATCCTGCCTTATTGTTGACATATCTCTCAGCTCTTCAATAAGATCAAGGTTGCATCCCAGCTCTTCGTCATTTCCTTCCATCTAGCTATCTTCATTCTATTTTGATAGTAGTACTCTTGGACTCATTACCTCAAACTCAACTGGAATAAGAGCTTCTAAACCATGAGATAATATGAAAGGAGTTTCTCCAGTAACTGAGGTTGGAGTTATCCTCAAAGCCCAAAGCACCAAAGATAGTTGTTATGCCCAATCGCCTTGAAGATTTTCCACTTTCTTCTTCATGAGATTTATGATCAGCTTATTAGCAGCCTCCACTTTCTCATTACTCCTTGGATGGTGTACTGAAGCAAATCATAGCTCGGTGCCGATTTGATCACAAAAAATTATTAAATTAGAGTTGTTGAACCGAGGACCGTTATCAGTAATGATTGTCACAGGGATTCCATGCATGCACACGATTTCTCCTCATATAAAATTTTTCACGATTTGAGTGATGGTTTTTACCAACGCCATTGCCTCGATCCACTTGTTGAAGTAGTCGATCATTACCAGAATAAACCGGTGTTGTCCACTGTCCAAAGAGAAAGGTCCAATCAAATCCATTCCCCAAACTGTAAATGGCCATGAAGTTGTTATTGACTTGAGTTGTGAGTTGGTTGTTGCTGAAGAGGAGCAAACTTTTGGCATTGAACATATTTCTTTGCAAATTTCTCGGCATCCTTTCTCATTGGAGGTCAGAAATAACCTTGCCTCGGAATCCTCTTCTCCAAAGTTATAGCTCCCGAGTGGCTGCCACACTCTCCAAAATGAACCTCCCAAAGTACAACTGGAATTTCTTCTTCAAAGACGCATCTTGCTAGTGGTGAAAGAAAAGTCTTCATGTACAACACTCTTGCGATGGGATAGTAATATGATGTCTTCAGCTTGAATCTCTTCTTATCCTTCACGGATATGTGGTACTTCCCAGTTGAGAGGTAGAGGATGAAGGGATCCATCCAAGATGGACGTTGATCTATATGCATAACCTCACCTTCTTCAATACCTGGGTGGAAAAGTTCTAAGGTGGTTCCTCCTGAAAGAAGACCATACTTTGCTAGCTCATCAACTTCTGCGTTCTCTGATCGTGGGATGTGTTGAATAGTGAAGCTTCTGAACTTGCCAATCTCATTTTTCACCAGCGTTTGATATTGTTTCAAAGTAGAATCTCTAGTCTCAAAAGTTCTATTCACTTGAGATGACATTACTAGAGAATCAGTTTTAACTTTTACGTCTTCAATACCCAGATCTCTTACAAACCCGAGACCTGCAAGCAACGCTTCATATTCCGCCTGATTTTTTGTGGTTGGGAAATAGAACTTTAGAGCTTGATCCAGCCTAACCCCATTTGGGTTAATCAAGACAACTCCTGCTCCTGATGAATTCCTTCCTGAAGCTCCATCGACGAAGATTGTCCAAGCAAGAGGTGTTGCAACCTCTTTTTATGAATTAACTTTTGTCGCATCAATCATGAAGTCTGCTAGTACTTGAGCCTTGATTGCTACTCTTGGTACATATGAAATATCAAACTCGCTGATCTCTATTGCCCATTTTGCCAATCTGCTTAAATGTTCCAGCTTTTCTAGTATATTATTCAGTGGAAGATCCGTCACAACTTGAATAGAGTGAACTTGGAATTAAGTCTGTAACCTTCGAGCTGAAGTGACAAGCATCAATGCCAACTTCTCACGGATCGGATATCAACTTTTTACATCTTTTAATATCTTGCTCACATTGTAAACTGGAAACTGTCTCTTTTTCTCTTCTCTGATCAACACTGAACTGATTGCGTCCGACTCCAAGATAAATAAAACGGTCTTCGCCTTCCCGAGGGCTTTGAACTAAAGGAGTTGATGTTAATTGATTTTTGAGCTTGTTGAATGCATCATCGCATTCCTTTGTCCATTCAAACTTTGCTCCACCACGGAGAGTCTTAAGGAATGGAGCACTCTTATCTCCCGAGCGAGATATAAAATGGCTTAGGCCTGCCATTCTTCTGCCTAGCTGCTGAACTTCTTTAGATGACCTTAGAGGTTCCATATCTAGAATTTCTTTCACCTTGTCATGATTCTTTTCCAACCCCTCCAGAGTGTGGAGAGGACCAAGGAATTTTCCCTTGCTTGCTCCGAAAACACATTTCAATGAGTTCAAACTCATATTGAAGGCTTGGAGGGTTGCAAATGTCTCGGCGAGATCATCGAGGTGAGCAGAGAAGTTTTTACTTTTTATGAGGAGGTCGTCGACATAGACCTCCAAATTTCTTCCTTTTTTATTTTTAAAAAACGTATCCATCATTTTTTGGTATGTCGCTCCAGCATTTTTCAGCCCGAAAGGCATTACGAGATAGTAAAAACATCAGTCATTTGTGATGAATGAGGTGTGAGGGATGTCAGGCTTGTGTATTCTTATTTGTTGATAACCAGAGAATGCATCTAAAAAGGTAGCAATCTTCCGGGCAAGCTTTATTAAGTTTTGTGAAATCAACACACATTCTCCCCTAGATTTTTAAACCATTACAATGTTCGACACCCAATCCGGATATTGAATTTCCTGGATGAATTTGGCCTTCAGGAGTTTTTCCACCTCCTCCCAGATGGGTTGAGCTAAGTTCACAACCAATGCTCTTTTCTTTTCCTTGATGGGAATGAAGTTTGGGTCGATGTTGAGATGGTGGCAAGCAACATCAAGATTGACTCCTGGCATGTCGTATGTTGACCAAGCAAAGACATCCAGGTTCTTTAGAAGGCAAGAGATGAGGTGGCTTTTATCTTTTTCAGATAGCTCTGCTTTGATAGGGAGCTTCTTATTCTCATCTTCTTCATCGATGGAAAAGGCTTCAATCGCTTGGGCAAGTTCCAAGCGAGCTCCATCTCTAGCATCTTCTTCCATTATTTCTTCTGCGACTTTGAATTGTTGGAACCAGTATTTTGTCCCAACGAGGAGTTCAGACACCTGTAAAGGGGGGAAACAAGCACTTACTGATCCCACAGAGGAATCTAGTCGATGACTTAGAACGAAAGACACGACCCGTGGCAACAACGTGGAGGTCCCACCACACACCCGGAAGATATTTTGAGCACTTCCCCTCCTAAGCCAAGATTGTAGTCGGGCAACTTGGAGAGCTGAGGGAGCTAACCAAAGAGACCTTGAGGAGAAGAAAAGATCTAGGATCCTCACCCAAGGTGCCCCAAATGGTCTATTTATAGCCTTTTTTGAACTGGTCTGCTAATAGCGAGATTTCATCTTTTGGTTTTACTATACGCATCCCAAACTGGTCTGCCAGCAGCCAAACTCCGCTATTCTGGAGGGCTATTGGCAGCCCACCATGGCTATCAGGGCAAATTCACCTGCATCCCCTGGTGGGCGAGTGGCCCATAAAGGCGCCACTCGTCAGTCTCTCTGCGAGCTGGGCACGCTAGATCTCCTCTTACGAGTAGAGGCGAACCTCCACTCGCCATGCTAGACTACTGCTGTGAGATCTCACCTGACTCGCTCTAGCTAAATGCACCCCAGAGCGGTCTTCAAAACACAACCATGCTGTCGCCGCTTGCTACTCGCGAGCGGGATCTCTGGTTCGCCTCGCCCAGCCTTGGCAGGGTACTCATTGCGAGTCTGCGAGCACTCCCTGAATTGCCTGTGATTCATTCGTCCGCGAGTCCATGAACACTAGGTTGTACATGAATGATCAGTGTCTTGATGTACTATGGGAGATTCAACTATCTTGGGAGGAGATGATTCGGTCACATTGACTGTCTTTACATAACACTCCCGAGCTTTCTTCAGATCACTTCTGATACAGTATTGTTTTCCATTCTAAGCAAACTTCACGGCCATGTGTAAAGTGGAAACCACCGCTTGATACTCGTTCAGGATTGGCCTCCTAAAGATTGCATTGTAGTTATTTGGAGCTTCAACGATTATGAATTGGACCAACTTTGTGATTCCTCCAAGTGTCACCGAGAGCGTGACACTTCCTTCCACTTCTTTCTTCTCCTCGGAGAAGCTGTAGAGTGGCCCTTTGGTAGAAAGAAGAGTTTTTCCAGTCTTTAGGGCCTCAAATGCCGGCTTGAATAAGAGATTCATCGAGCTTCCAGTATTAATCATAATATTCTCCACCGTATAATTTGCAATCACCGCCTTAATGACTACAACATCGTTGAAGGGATTAGCGGTGGGAGGAAGGTCATCTTGCCCGAAAGTGACGAACCCCCGAACAGGAGCAGAAGAGGAGGTAGCAACGACTTCTGAGCGATAGAATCTTGTGAGCCTAGCTTTCCCGGATGACTCAAGCCCTGCTCCTCCGTGAATGCAGAAGAGGTATCCCAAGGCACCCTCATCATTAGTTTCCACGTATTCATTCAAATAACCAATGTTGCCAAGGTGGCCAACGTCATCTACTTCTTCATATTCCCAGTGAGTTTCTGTTACTTCTCTATTCTTAGCCATTGAATCCTTTGCATAATCATTTTTTAGGACTGTGTCCCGCAACTTTCCTTCCTTCAAGAGCTTCTCCATCAGCATGCGGAGAACTCAGCAATT
This sequence comes from Dactylorhiza incarnata, assembly GCA_033032865.1. Taxonomy (NCBI): domain Eukaryota; kingdom Viridiplantae; phylum Streptophyta; class Magnoliopsida; order Asparagales; family Orchidaceae; genus Dactylorhiza; species Dactylorhiza incarnata. The sequence goes on from JAWHQI010000067.1 coordinate 5,622,639, forward strand.
TTCTGTAAAATGTCCTCTCTTCTTGTGATGTTCACAATAAAGGGAGGGATTTCTAGATTTGGGACCTAACTGCAGAGGAGCGGGCCTTTTGTAAAAAGGCTGCTTTTGGAGGATTTGAACTACCTCGCTCAAGGATAAATTGAGATCGGTAAAAGACTCTTGAGAATCATCAAAAGAAGATTGTGACGAGGTTGGGAGAGAAGTTGGTTAAACTGGACCAAATGGACAGGTGTTGGTTGGGGAGTTGGAGCAATCGGGGTTGGCAGCAAAGGTCCCATTGGCTGGAACTGCTGATGACCCTGATACGGACGGTGATGGCAGAAATTCCTCCCCCTTTAAGCAGGAGGATAGAACTCTTGACGAGGAAGTTTCGTCGACTGCTGCGCAGGATAGAAACCAACAGAGCCCTTCTGACTGGCTCTGGATGTCAAGTTGGAAACATAGGTGGGGTTGCTAATTTCGCCTTGTATGAACCGGTTGTCGATGTTGATTAGCTTTTGATAAGAGCTAGGTTCCCGAGTGGTGACTTCAAACTTAAGAGGGCCTTTCTAGAGGCCATTCACTAAAGCCACCATATAAAGGGAGGGATCGACATCCCTTATTCCAAGGATCTCTTTTTGAAAGTGATCCACAAAGTGAGATAGGGTCTCGCTTTCTCCTTCCTTTGTTCTGAAGAGGTTTGCGGGGCCACTATTACTTTTCCTTGAGCTTGCAAAACTCAGAAGGAGATCTTGCCTAAGCACGACAAAGCATGTGATAGATTGGGGAGGTAGTTTGTAAAACCACTCCCGTGCTTGCCCATCTAAGGAGGTGATCAAAAGCTTTCACCTCTTCGCATATAAGAGAGATATCAGAGCGACATCAGACTCAAAAGCCTAAGGGTGAGAGACTGGGTCAATCTCTCCGATAAACATATGCAATCGGGGCTCCCTGAAGTAATTGGGAATAGGCTCCCAACGAACTCTGTCAATAAAAGGAGAGGGCTCTTCTACTTCAACTACGTCGGAAGGAGCAGAAGGGAAGGCATCAGCAGAAGCTGGAGGATAGGCATAATCCTCCTGGAAGTTCAACACTCTAGCTGGGGTTCCATGAGTTGTTATTCTAAAGAAATCACGGCGAGCTGCAAACTCCTCAGCTTGAGACTGCAGAGGAGCTGCGGTTTGGGGGACCACATGGTCAGAAGTGCACCCGCCAACTAGGGGATCAGGAGTGGATACCTGGTCAGTCTGAGGAATTATACTCTGAGAGATTGCAGTCAGGATCTGATTCATGGACTCAAGCTGTCGGGCGGTCTCCTACCAAGCCTGGGCGGCCTCTCGGTGAGCTTGCTTGAGGCGGAGCTCGATGCGAAGCTCAAGTTCTTCTAAGGAGATCGCACTATTCGAGGAAGGGTGACCGCTGGTGAGCTGATTGCATTGGACTTCACGGTCTGACATCTTGTCGCGTGTTCGTTCTGTTCTCACCAAAAATGTACCTCCAAAACTCACACTTCAAAGGGATGAGGAAAAACTATGGAGTGTCAGTTACTTGGACAGAAGGATTCCAGAAGAGAGGTTGCTGAGGAAAAACCCTGCTTTGATTGATCAAAAAAGGGTTACAGGAGGGTCTAAAATAGGTCAAGGTGAGAGGTAGAAAAGTGAGAAAATTCGAGACCGCTTATACAGGTCATAATTTGGAGGCTCGAATCAAAAGCCCCTTTTCTGGTTACCTTACCCCTATATTTATAGACGCGGGGGCCTACCCAAACGGGCAGATCCAAAAAATAACGGGCTGCCCAGGGTACAGGAGAACCGGGGCAGAGAAGAGAAGATACATGGGGTGCAAATAGCAAAAAGATGGAAAACTCTAGACCGCGCGATCATGCGGTATCGCTGGAAGCTGACCGCTTGTGTCTTAAAGGATTTGCCGAAGATGAGACAGGTGGTCTGGGCGGTCTCAGAAAATTGAGATCATCGGGGCTGGTAACTCTGGTCAAAAAGCTGAGGTCGGGAACTTCCGAGCAAGCACTTATCGTCGACAAGTGGGGATCTCGTCGATATCATATATTTTCTCGTCAATATTATCTTGTCGATTAACCTTGTCTTCATGAGGTCTCGTCGACATCAGATTTTGTCGACCAGTGTTCTCGTCGATAAGTTTCTCATCGACAGGTGATCTCGTCGACATCAGATTTTGTCGATAAGTGATCTCGTCGACAGGTGTTTTTTGTTGACCAGTGTTCTCGTCGACAAATTTTTCTTGTCTAAAGATGTTCTCATCGACAAGCTTTCCTTGTCGGAGGAGGAGAAAACTATTACTGGATTGGATCTGAAGTGGACTGATCGTCTCTGCTCGGATCAGGTGATATTCTTTCAGTTTTGTGTTTTCTATTTAAGATGTCGCGGTGAAGCACATATGACATCATGAAGTTGCAGTCATCTGACCCCACTGACTTCCACGATTGGAAACTACACGTCTAACTTGGAATGAAAGAACATGAAATCTTCTACACAGTTCTTAGTGACTATTCCACGACTCTTGAAGACGTGAATGAGTTTCAGTGGTCCAAAGACAAGGATTTCTGCAGGGATTATCTTCTAAATTTCCTGAATCCTCGCCTTGCAATGACCTACAGTGGGTTCAAAACCATAAAGAAGATCTGTGACCGTTTGGATGCACATTTCCAAAAGCAAGATGGATTGTTGAAAAATCTCCTTGTAGATAAGTTTTTCAACTTTAAATTGAATGTAAATTCGACAATCACCTCATAGTTGATTGAACTGGAGAATATGCATAACAAGTTGGATGAAGAAAAGTCTGATGATCTCTTTGTCGATTTAATCCTTAGCAAGTTGCCTCCTGAATGGACCACCTTCAAGACTGAAATGCACAGACTGAAGGAGCAGATTTGGCTTGATGAACTTATGAGGTTCATTTATATTGAAGATCAAAATGCTGCCAAGAAATGTGTGAAGCAAGTTAGTCAATCTACTCAGAATGTTAACTTAGTTTCACGTACTGGGAAACCTGATAGGAAGCCACCAGCACCTAAAGGTGAATCCTCTTTACAGTTCTAGGCCAAAATGCCTTCTTTCAAAAGGAAGAAGGGAAAGTGCCATAACTGTGGGAAGTGTGGTCACTGTGCTGCAGACTGCAAGGGTCCGAAGAAGCCAAAGGAGGATGGGTCAGACAACACTGGACCAAAATTATTTGTTCCTATGATTTGGAGTGGTCACCGCAATGCATCTTCTGAGTGGTGGTTGGACAGCGGTGCTACTTGTCATGTTACAAATGGCAAAGGTCTACTCACTGAGGTCATCAAGGTCAATGATAAGGTGGAGAATTGCAATGGAGGAGAGACTGATATGACTCATACTGGGACAACAGAGTTGGTCCTCTCTTAAGGTAAAATTCTGACTCTAAAACATGTTAGAGTAGTCCTTAGTGTAACTAAAAATTGATTTCTATGAGCTTGTTAGATAAGGCTAGCATAACTTTCACAACCTTCAACGGTAGAATAACCTTAACAGTTAATTGACATTATTTTGGTAGTGTGTATCTAATTAGTGGAATATATAGACTTGTCTTAAACGATGATAACATTAACCCAGTGAGTTCAAGCTTAATTGATCCAAAGTTATTACACAATAGACTTGGACATGTAAACTACGGGAAAATGCGAGATCTAGCTAAAAGTTATAACATCCCTATAAATTTATTTATTCAATTTGATAAGTGTGAGGTATGTGCACAAACTAAGATCACTAGAAAACCTTTCAAGTCAGTTTCTAGAAACACACAATTTCTTGAATTGATACATTCTGGCCTTTGTGATTTTAGAAGTCATGTCACTAAAAGGGGAAATAAGTATCTAATTATATTCATATACGATTATACCAGACATTGTCATGTATATCTACTGAAATAGAAAGACGAAACTTTTGAGATGTTTAAGATCTTCAAATCTCATGTTGAAAATCAATTAAACTTAAAATTATGAGATTTTGAAGTGATCGAGAAGGAGAATACACTTCAATTGGGTTCACAGAATTGTGTGCCTCTGAGGGCATAATACTTAAAACCACTACTCCTTACTCACCCTAGTCGAATGGTGTTGCTGAGTGGAAGAATAGAACTTTAACAAAAATGTAGAATTCTATGCTACTCACAGTAGGTATGCCTACGTCTTTTTGGGGAGAAGCAGTTCTAACTGCAAATTACATTCTGAATATATTGCCTCATTCTAAGCTCACTTTTACACCTTATGAGCTATGACATAGTCATCCGAGTAGATTTGATACCTAAAAGACTTAGGACTATATTGCTTATGTTAGGATACAAGACCTTAAGAGACCTAAGGTGGGATCTAGAACAATAACTTGTGTTTATCTAGGTAGTGCAGAAGATGGTGCAACTAATAGGTTTCTAGATATGTCCACTAATTTAGTGATAGAGTCTAGAGATGATATATTCTTTGAGAACAAATTTGTCAAAGATCAAGACTTAAATTTATTTGGGCCAATTGATATGATTTCAAAATCTACTGTAGAACTTGAAGTTGTCCCCTCTAGCATTGCTCTCCATCCTTTAGAGGTCATCCTATTCCAATTAGAGCGTCTATAAGAGACAAAATTCCTAAGAACTTCGATGAAAAGTTTATCACCTACCACTTAGAGGATGATCCATTCTCCTACTATGAAGGAATGATATCTAGAGATTCCCTGATGTGGGCAGAATCCATAGATGATGAAATGGACTCGCTGCTATAAAACATCATTTGACATCCAGTTAACCTACATAAAGGAGCTAATGTCCTTGGATGCAAGTGGGTGTTGAAGAAGAAATATAGTGATGAGTCTATAATAGATATAAAGCATGCTTAGTAGCTAAAGGTTATAACCAACAAGGGGGGATATACTTTTTTGATGATTATTCACCTGTGTGTCACCTATCGACTATAAGTGTTGAAATTGATTTCTCGGTCTCTTGTGAAGCTCAGGCCCTCAACAAGTTGAGGGGCAGCTTTCCCTTACTAGTCCCTCGAAAGGAGCAGACCTGAGACTTGGAAACTGACTAAGACCTTAGTCGCAGCGAGGAGGTCCCACCATAAACCCGGAAGATCTTTAGAGCGCTTCCCCTCCCAAGCCAAAGCTGAGACTTGGGCACCTTGGAGAGCTAGAGTGCTGAACCAAAGTAACCAAGGAAAAGGAAGAAGGTCAGAGAACTGAGATCGGATCTTCTCCCAAGGTGCCCTTTAAGGTCAATTTATAGTTTTTTTTATCCGGGTCTGTCAATAGCGGAATTCCGCCTTCTGGTTTTACTAAACGCACCCCAATTTGGCCTGCTAACAGCCAAACTCTGCTGTTTGGAGGGGCTACCTGCAAACCACCAGGGGCAGATGAGTGACTCTCCCTCTTTAATCTATGGACGAGTGGTTTATGAGAGAAACATTCGCGAGAGAGGTGAATTCGTCGAACGGGTTTCGTCGAGCGTATTTCGTCGAACGGAAAGATGAGTTCGTCGAATGGGTTTCGTCGAATGGGGAATGGAATTCGTCGAACGCTGAACTGAGTTTGACGATCTCAACAAATGCTCGGCGTTCGTCGAACGCAGGACGGATCTCGTCGAACCCTAAGACTTGGAAAGGATCCAGCTCGCTTGCCTTCTTGCGAACAGCCGACGAGTACCCGGCTCGCCAGCCTTCTTGTGAGCAGTCGGCGAGTATCCGGCTCACTTGCCTTCTCGCGAGCAGCCAGAGAGTACCCAGCTCGCTCGCCTTCTCGCGAGTAGCCGGCGGGTACCTGGCTCGCTCGCCTTCTTGCGAGTTGACCTTGAAACTTGGGCTCGTAGGGATATGACTTGCGCGCTTTCCTGCGAGTGACCCTTGAAGCTCTGGCTCGCCTTCTTTGTTACCTCTTCCATCTGTTGGATTTACAACCCCCGCTGGGCGAGCGGCCTGTGAAGACCTCGCTCGCATTCTTATCGGCGACGCCCATCGATGCCGGGTCTCGCGCTTCCTCCTGCGAATTCTTCCGCTGAGACAGGATAGAGGTAGCCGCTGAGACGGCCGTCGGACTGAGAAGCAAATTTGTCGAACGGACAATGGAGTTCGTCGAACTCAGGAAAGCGTCGATCGTTGAGCTGGGGTAAAAATGTCGATTGCTGAGCTTGAGTAAAAGCGTCGACCACTGAGCTTGAGAAAATGCGTCGACCGCTGTGCTTGAGTAGAAGCGTCGACCGCTGTAACAATCTGTTCGCCGATCGCTGAGCTGAGGTGGGATTGTCGAGCGCTGCTCAGATTTCGTCGAACGCAGATTTGAACCTTTTCGTCGACCACAGAGCGCCGTTCGTCGAACTCAGGTAGCCGTTTGTCGAACGCATAGAACATATGTAAATTTTATTCTTTCTCTTATTTTCTGCCTATTAATATATATTTCTCCCACATTACTTTTGCTTGGTTGTACACAATCCCTGCTCTTCGCGAGGCTTTCTAGGCTCGCGAAGAACCATCCAACCCCTGGTATTCGCCGATCCCCTGGTGATGTGGCGAGAATCTTTCGGTGGGCCCCAGGCCCACTACTATAAATACCACCCTTCCCGACCGCCATTCGGACTTTTTTTTATTCTTCTCTCCCTTTTCTTACTCGTCGCGAGCCCCAACGCGATGTCTAAAAAGGAAGAAATGTTGGCTCGCCTAAAGGCCTCGCAAGCGGCCCAGAAGGTAAAATATGCCGCCATCGCCTCCTGGGTTTCTCCGTGGTGCTCTCCGCCTCCGCCCTCCATCAAAACGGCAAAGGCCGTCTGGCGCTTGACCAGGGAGGGTGGGTCCTCTCTTTCAGCGCACTCCCCACCTGACGTGCTCGCCCTCCAGGTACTACCGCCAAGTTTGCTTATTTAATGTCTTCTTTTTTTGACCTTACTTATCCTACTCGCAGAGTGTTCCCCCGGGTGAGAATGCCCTGGTGAGACCAATCTCAGAGACCCACATCCCTTCTACGGGCGGGGCTGACGCTCTTCTCGTAGATGCGAGGGCCGCCGACCTACGGGATTCGCCTTCGCAACGAGGTGAGTGACTTACCTTGTCTCCCTTTGTATCCCTTAGCTTGCCTGATCACACTTACTTCGCCTTTGTTGAAGCATTCCGAGGCCAGCAAGGCACCTCTCGCCAGCGGCCCAGTACTCAAATTCCTCCACTAGGTTAGACCGTCGCTATAGAGTGTTATTGTCTGCCTTCTTGCTGATTTCTACTTCGCTGGTGATTCCATGACCCCGCTCACCGAGTCGGAGTCCGGGGTGTTGGAGATGTCTCCACCCTCCTCACCGAGTCAGGTCGCAGATTTTCTGGGGGACCCCAGCGATCCGGCGCGAATGAAGAGGCGGGTCACCGAGATATTTCAGAAGCATACCGTCCTGCTGCGGGATCTATACGAACAGAAGAGGTTGGACCGCCTCGCGAATGATGAGAGATTTGTCGCGATGGAGGACGCGAACGCGCGCATCCTCGCTGAGGTGCGGCCGAGCGATAACGGTGATGCGACCTCCCCCGGGGTGTATATTGCTCGGATTGACGACTACATGTGGCTGACGAGCCAGGCGAACCAGTCGCTTCGAGAGTATCACTACCAACGAGTCCCCCCTCGCTCGGGTGTACGGGGTCGCGGTCGCTGGAAGTGGTTGCGATATTAAGAACACTCGCTTTGCATTTTATTATTTTTCTTCCCCCTCCCCTTCGTAGGGAGAGATCGCGAACAATTTTCAAAAAAGTCTGTAATAATGATACTTTGACTCGCTTGCGAGCCCTTATTTTCCATGCTTATTACCTTCTCTTTCGCTATGCCTGGCTCGCTCATTCGTTGGTTACTTTTATGCTTCTATTACTCGCACTCGCGTCCTGCCCTCGCGTTTTGCTTTGTTTCATTGTCCAGCGTTAGCCCGCTGATGATTGACGGGAGGAAGTTTGGCCAGGTATTGACTCGCCGGGAGCGAATAGGACCCCTGGAGGCAGAAGAATTCTGCGCGAATCCGCTATCCGCAGACACCGGCGCTTCGACTTCTTCCCGTCTTTTTTATTTCTATAAATAGTCGGTCTTTTTTCTTTTCAACCACCACATTTACTATTCTTCCTTCGCGCTTCTTCTCTTTCTAACTCTTTCGCAAGCCTAGCTCGCTCTCACGACTTTTCTGATTCGCAGCTTCAAAACATCATGGTCGGCGATGCGGAAGCTGAGGGGCGGGCCAAGTGCTCTGGGGCTTCCTTGAGGGACTTTTCTTCTGTGCCAACCTCACGAAGGAGGAATATCAAGCCACCGTCGATCAATACATCCACTCCGGGTTTGTGGCTCGCTGCCCTACCGAGCGAGATACCATCAGCAATCCACATCCCGACGAGCTCGCTATCCCCATTGCTCATTTCGAGAATGGGCTGCGACTCCCTCTTTGGTCGGAAGTGCGCCAAGTATGTTTGTTTCTTGACCGTTATATTCCTGACTCGCTTTGCGAACGACATTCTAACCCTTGTTGACTTTTCTAGGTGCTCAGGTACTTCGGCGTTCTGCCGAGCCAGCTGACGCAGAACACAATTGCCGTGGTGGTCGCGTTCGCCAGCTACCTCAGGGCGAAGAAGATCGAGTTCAGCATGCTCGTCTTCCGCAAGGTGTTCTCGTTCCGTGCGTACAAGGACGGGATGGCTCATTTCGCGAGCCAGCATGTTACCGTGTGCGAAACGGTGAACAAATCCTACTATTGGACGCAGAAGTTCGTCCTGGTGAAGGGCCCTTTTGGCAACATCTTTTACATCCCCACCCAGCGGGACGAGGCAGCTTATCGCCCCCCGGCCTCGCTAGGGGTTATGATGCGAGCTTGTACCAATACCTCAAAGGAAAGAACTTTGAGGTCGCCTTCCTCCGAGAACGGGTGGACCTGTTGCCGCCTGTCCCCCAAGGAGAAGGTTTGACTCGCGTTCGTCGATCTCCCCACTCCCCTCTCCTTCGATTAGCTAACGCTCTTAGTTATCCTTGCAGGAGAGCGTGAACTTCCGCTCAACCCTCCGCACGCGGCTCCTTCCTCCCTCACCTCTAGCCCACTCGCGAGCGTGGCCGCCGAGGCCTTCCACGACATTCTGGGCTCTTCTTCGGGGAAGAAGCGATCCCTTCCTCCACGCCGGCCCGCCTCGCAGGGGGCGGCGAAGAAGACCAAGAAAGCCCCCTCCGCCGCCAAGGCGAAGGAGGTTGTGGACCTCTTCGAATCCGAACTCCCCTCTTCTCCTACAGCGAATCAGGAGCCCGCCAAAGAGGGTGGGGAGGCGGCCGCCAAGCCCAAGCCGACGAGACACACGAACTTCAGGCTCGGCATGAAGCTTGCGGATGCGGTTGGCGAGCCGGTGCTCACGTGGGAACCTGATCAGAACAAGATCGCCTGCTCCTCCCTCCTCCCTTCCTGGGTGGAGGGTGACAAAATTGGAGGTGAGGCATTCGCCCTCGCCTTCGGGCTCTATGGTCTCGAGGACGCCTCCCTCTTCCGGGCCTATACCCAGAAGGGACTCGTGTATGAGGCCATGCGGGCCCAATTCCGGGCGATGGAGCTTACCCATATGGTGGGTCGCCGATATTTCACTGCGGACAAGGATATCAAAGAGCTCAATGTTGAGCTCCGGAAGTCCGTTGACGAGGTCGCGGAACTTAAAGGGAAGGAGGACTTGTATGAAGGCCTCCTCGCCAGCCTTCAAGGCGGACTGGTAAGTAATGCTTTGCAAAAATCTTTTCCTGTCTCGCTTCGCTTTTCCTTTGCTAACCCGCATTTCACAGGATGCCGAGTCCGTCAGCCAGCTTCACGTGAGGATCGCTGACCTGGAGACGGAGAACACTTGCCTCAAGGCCCAGATCCACGATCTGACCTTGGCGGTGCTTCCCCCCCCCCCCCCCCCCCCCGCTTCCTCCGCGAGTTGGGACTCGTGGTCAGTTGCGAGAGGGAAAAGAGGCCAATCGCAAAAGGTCAATGGAGATCGCGGAGCTCGTCCTCGACACTCTCAAAGGGGCGGACATGATCGTTCCCGACGCCATGGATTTCACTGCGGAAGAAGTCATCCCTGACTTGTTCACACCCAGCTCCGAGGCAGGGGATCGCGAGAGTGACTGAAGAGTTACCTGGCGAGCCGCCTTAATTTTTGTTATTTATAATGTAAAAACTTTTCTTTTTGCCGGCGAGTCCGTCGTTTGTTTGTAATCTTTTGTGAGGAATAAAAAGAAACATTTTGTCTATCTTTCCAATGTTATAGCCTTACTTCTTATTCGCATGCGCCCCTTCATTCGTGCCCGCGCGATCCTGATTTTCTTGCGCTCGTACCTTTAAGACTTTCGTTTGATGCTCGCGCCCGCATCTCTTTAATTGACAATTTTCCCTTCGCCGTATTGTACCTAGGTCGCTCTCGCCCCCTTCTCTTCTCCGGCGATGGTAACACTTTGGTTGTATAACCTCATCCTTGCTTGGGATGCACCTTATTGGGGATCCTTGCGAGAGGGGTCAGTATGAGCATGCCTCACTCGCACTCGCCTTTTGCGATCCCTTATCGTTATTCGTGGACCACCGCGAAGAAGGGCCCTCTCTGGCTCGCCATCTTTACTCGCGCCACTGAAACTCACAAGTAACTTTGCGAACAGCGGACTCAGTCGTTCCGCCGCGATCTATTTCTTATGCGAACGGGCCCCTGGTCTCGCCTCGCCCGGTCTTTGAGGTTACTTGCGAGCTAGATCTCTCGCTATGAGTAACCCGTTTGCCTGCCCAAACTACTTGAAATATTGCCAGCCTCTCCAGAGATCAACCTGACCCACCGTCTATGAGAGCCCGGCAGCGGAATCGATCTGGGGCATTCTAGCAACTAACCACTTGAAACATTGCCAGCCTCTCCAGAGATCAACCTGACCCACCGTCTATGAGAGCCCGACAGCGGAATCGATCTGGGGCATTCCAGCACCAATCCACTTGAAACATTGCCAGCCTCTCCAGAGATCAACTTGACCCACCGTCTATGAGAGCCCGGCAGCGGAATCGATCTGGGGCATTCCAACACCAAACCTCTTGCAACATTGCCAACCTCTCCAGAGATCAACCTGACCCACCGTCTATGAGATCCCGGCAGCGGAATCGATCTGGGGCACTCCAGCACCAAACCTCTTGAAGCATTGCCAGCCTCTCCAGAGATCAACCTGACCCACCGTCTATGAGAACCCGGCAGCAGAATCGATCTGGGCCATTCTAGCACCTAACCACTTGAAACATTGCCAGCCTCTCCAGAGATCAACCTGACCCACCGTCTATGAGAGCCCGGCAGCGAAATCGATCTGGGGCATTCCAGCACCAATCCACTTGAAACATTACCAGCCTCTCCAGAGATCAACCTGACCCACCGTCTATGAGAGCCCGGCAGCGGAATCGATCTGGGGCATTCCAGCACCAAACCTCTTGCAACATTGCCAGCCTCTCCAGAGATCAACCTGACCCACCGTCTATGAGAGCCCGGCAGCGGAATCGATCTGGGGCACTCCAGCACCAAACCTCTTGAAACATTGCCAGCCTCTCCAGAGATCAACCTGACCCACCGTCTATGAGAGCCCGGCAATAGAATTGATCTGGGGCATTCCAGCACCGAACCTCTTGAAACATTGCCAGCCTATCCAAAAATCAACTTGACCCACCGTCTATGAGAGCCTGGCAGCGGAATCAATCTGGGGCATTCCAGTACTAAACCACTTGAAACATTGCCAGCCTCTCCAGAGATCAACCTGACCCACCGTCTATGAGAGCCCGGCAGCGAAATCGATCTGGGGCATTCCAGCACCAAACCACTTGAAACATTGCCAGCCTCTCCAGAGATCAACCTGACCCACCGTCTATGAGAGCCCGGCAGCGGAATCGATCTGGGGCATTCCACCACCAAACCACTTGAAACCTGCCAGAGAGTTATTTCAAAATATATGCATTGAGTAGGAAATATTCGAAAGTCAGTTACAGGAAATTGTTAAGGATAAAACCTCTCCTAATCATCCCCACTCCTGGCTCGGCCGAGAGGTACCCCTTCCACATCTCGGAGGTGGTACCCCCCCCCCCCCGACTTGAGCAGCTCACTTACAATGTAAGGCCCCTCCTAGTTGGGTTCTAGCTTACAGACCGCGGCTCCTCTTCCGGCCGCGTCAACCTTCTTTAGCACTAAGTCTCCCTTCTCGAAGTGCTTGATCCTGATGTGCTGGTCGAAGTACTTGGCCATCCGCCTCTTGACTTCCTCCTGTCTGATAGTAGCGAGGTCTCGGAGCTCTTCTACCAGGTCTAGGGACAACCTTTGCTCTACATCATTCTCTATTAACCATTCTCCATCTCCTTCACCCGCGGTGATCACCCTGGGGGTTTTGACTTCGAACTCTATCGGGAGAACGACCTCGGACCCGTGGGATAGTTTGAAAGGGGTCTCCCCTGTGGCCGTGCTTGGAGTAGTTCTCAAAGACCATAGGACCGAAGGTAGCTACTCCACCCAATTGCCTCTGAGATTCTCTACCTTCTTCTTCAGCAGGTTGACGATTACCTTGTTCGCCGCTTCCACTTGGCCGTTGCTCCTCGGGTGGTGGACCGACGCAAACCTGAGGTCTATGCCGAGTTGGGTGCAAAAACTTACAAATTCCTCACTGGCGAATTGGGGTCCGTTATCCGTCACGATGGCTAGGGGGAGCCCATGCCTGCAAATGATTTCACCCCAAACAAAATTTCTCACTACCTGGGACGTTACCTTGGCCAGCGCCCTCACTTCGACCCATTTGGAAAAGTAATCTATCATCACCAGTAGGAACTTCCTTTGGATGCTTGCGTGGGGGAAAGGTCCCACCAAATCCAGTTCCCATATAGCGAAGGGCCACGGAGCTGTGATGGTCCGGAGCCTTTGAGCTGGGAGGAGTTGGAGCGGAGCATAGAGTTGGCACTTTGAACACTTCCTTGCGAATTCCGCTGCATACTTGCTGAGGGTAGGCCAGAAATAGCCTTGCCTCAGCACTCTCCCCTCCAAAGTCCGGCTCCCAGAGTGGCTGCCACACTCCCCCGAGTGGATTTCTTCGAGGACCCTTGGGACCTCCTCTTTAGACACAACGAGCCAAGAGACCCGAGAGCGTTTTTCGGTATAGCAACCCTGCATGTAAGGAGTAATATGCAGATTTGTACCTGAACCGCCGTTTGTCAACATCTCCCTCAGGGAACTTTCCCGATGCTAGGAAGGTGATGAAGGGATCCATCCAAGATGTTCGCCGATCCACCTCCATAAGCTCCCCCTCTTCAATGGAAGGTCGGAAGAGTTCAGACATTGTTCCCCCCGCCTGAGGACCGAACTTGGCTAGTAGGTCCGTCGGGGTGCTCTCCTCCCTGGGCACATGTGTGATGGAAAAAGTGCGAAATAGGCTGATGATCCCCTTGGCCTTCTCTAGGTAGCGTTGGAGGGTTGGCTTTCTTGCTTCAAATTCTCCCCTGATTTGGCATGCCACCACCATGGAGTCCGTAGAGACCTCCACGTCTTGCACCCCTAGCTCCCTAGCCAGCCGCAGGCCCACTATCACTGCCTCGTACTCGGCTTGGTTGTTGGTAATGGGGAAATGGATGCTCAGGGCCTGCTCAATCTTTGTTCCTTGGGGGCTGATCAGGATGATTCCTCCTCCGTAGGAGTGCTTCCCTGACGCACCATCCACTAACATCTTCCAAGCGACTGGGGGAGGCGATTCATGTTCCCCTGCTTCAGTTGGGCAGTCCACCATTAAGTCTGCCACCGCTTGTGCCTTGACTGACATCCTAGGCACAAATGCGATGTCGAACTCGCTTAGCTTCACGGACCATTTTGCTAGCCTCCCCGAGTGCTCCACCCCCTCCATAACTTTGCGAAGCGGGTGGTCGGTCACCACTTTGATTGAGTGTGCTTGGAAATATGGTTTGAGCTTCCGGTCCGATATCACCAAGGCGAACGCCAACTTATCCAAAATCGGGTATCGGAGCTCCGCCTTCCTCAGCACTCGGCTGACGTAGTAGATGGGGAACTGCCTTCTCCCTTCCTCTCGGACCAACACCGAACTGACTGCCTCTGATACTACCCCTAAGTATAGGGATAGGTCCTCCCCTTGCCTTGGCCCCTGGAGTAGTGGGGTCTGGGTGAGTTTCCCTTTCAAAACCTGGAAAGCTTCCACACATTCTGAGGTCCACTAGAACTTCTTATTTCCCCGCAACACCTTGAAAAAGGGGGCACATTTTTCACCCGCCTTGGAGAGAAACCTGCTTAGCCCAACCAATTTCCCGTGAGGCGTTGAACTTCCTTCGTGTTTTTTGGCGGCCCCAATTCCAGGATTGCTTTGACCTTATCGGGGTTAGGCTCCACCCCTGTCGGGGTGAGCAAATGGCCTAGGAGCTTTCCCCGGCTAGCCCCGAAGACACATTTCAGGGGGTTGAGCTTCATCTTGTTCTTCCGCAAAGTCCCAAAAGTCTCTTCAAGATCTTGGAGGTGAGACTTGATGTCCCGGCTCTTTACCATGAGGTCATCAACATAGACCTCCAGGTTCCTTCCCTTTTACTCTCGGAAGACCCTGTCCATCATCCATTGGTATGTAGCCCCTGCATTCTTGAGCCCAAAAGGCATCATCTTATAACAAGAGCATCCATCCCCCGTGATGAAGGAGACATCTTTGACATCGGGGGGGGGGGGGGGGGGGGGGGGGGGGGGGGGGGGGGGGGGGGGGGGGGTGCATGCGAATTTGGTGATAACCTGAAAAAGCATCTAGAAAAGACATTACAGAGAAACCGACGGCAGAGTCAACCAGCGCGTCGATTCTAGGCAAGGGGTAACAATCCTTGGGGCATGACTTATTTAGTAATGAAAAATCAACGCACATCCTCCACTTACCATCCCCTTTTTTCACCATCACAACGTTGGAGACCCAGCCTGGGTACTGGATCTCCGATACAAAACCAGCCTTGACGAGCTTGCTCACCTCCTCCCGGATAGGTGCCTCCAGCTTGTCGATGGTGGGCCTCTTCTTCTGGCGGATGGGGCGAGTGCCGGGATCGAGATTGAGGCGATGGCATGCCACATCCGCGTCGATCCCTGGCATCTCCGCGGCACTCCATGTGAAGACGTCCATGTTGTCTTGGACGCAAGCCGAGACCTTCTTCTGGTCCTTCGGGCTGAGCTCCCCGTTGATCCTGATTTTCTCAATTGTTCCAGCCTTGGTGGTCACCTCCATCTCCACCACTTCCTCCATCGCTTCCAACCTGGATCGCTCTTCCCAGGCTCCATCCTCCTCTCCTCCACAAGCGAGCCCCCTGGCTCCTTCCCCCATCTCTTCCTCTTCCACCATCATCAACTCTTCCGCCCCTTCTTCCGCCCCTCCTCCCGGGGCCTCTTCTTCTTTCTTTCCCTCTTTCCCTTCCTCCGCCCTGGGCCCCTCAACGACCCCTTCCTGGGCATGAATTATTCCTCCATCCGCTCTTCCCCCCATCCTCTGCTCTTCTTCGACCTCGACCGCCTCTTCTATCACCTTGTCCCACTCCTCCGCTTCTCCCATCCAAGACATGGTGTTGACGGCAGCCACGTAGCACTGCCTCTCCACCTTGGGGTCTCCTCGGACCCGGACCTGGATTCCTCTGGTGTTGAACTTGAGGCACTGGTGGAAGGTGGATGGGACACATCGGAACGCGCTGATGAGAGGCCGTCCGAAAATGGCACTGTAGCTGCTCGGGGCATCCACTATCACGAAGCGGCAGTTCCGGGACTGCCCTCCCAAGGTCACATGGAGTCCCACTCCCCCTTCTACCTCCTTCCTATCCCCGGAGAATCCGAACAATGGACCATCCGAGTCCAACACCCTTCTGGCCTCCACCTTCATTTCGTCGAACGCCTTCTTGAAGATGACGTTGACCGAGCTCCCATTGTCCTTGAGAATTCGGGACACCGTGAAGTTCTCGATGGCGGTTTGGATGACCAGAGCATCGCAGAAGGGGTCCTCATGACCCGGCATATCCCTTTGGGAGAAAGTAATCTTTTCTGCTGGGGGTGGAGCCGTGGATGTCGAAGCCACGCTCCGGCGGTAGATGGTATGGAGGCTCGCCTTGCGGGGCGCCTCTACCCCCACTCCCCCGTGGATCAGTCTGATCCCTCCTCGGGTCCCCAAATCGACCCTTCCTCACACCTCTCCTACTCGTCCTCCCGAGGCAGGACTTCCTCGATCCTCACTTGTTGCTGCTGCCGCGGCACCGGAACCCTAGCTCTTTTTGTCTCCAAGAATTCGGGGCAGGTGGCCGTTGCGTGACCTTCCTCATCGTGGAAGTCACAGTACGGCAACGCCGCCTCTCCCCTATCGGCCTCTTCCGCCCTGTTTCCTCTTCTCCTCCCCGCTCCTGCTTCCACTACTTCTCTCCTTCCTCTTCATCTTCCTCTTCCTCTTCCTCCTCCTCCTCCTCTTCCTCGTCTGAGTGCCATAGCCTGCTGAGGCGGGGGAGGCATCTGCCTTGGACCCTGCCTCCATCCTAACTGTTGGGGTCTTCCTTGCCCTCCATAGAAGTTATCCCCTCCTAGGGCGTAGCCTCTTCCCTGGCCTTGCATCCCCCGCCATGTTGCCTTCATCCCCCCTCCGGGGCCCGGGGCTCTTCCCTTCTCCTTACCTCCTGCTGCCTGACCTCCGGCTCAGTGAGCTTTGCTAGCCTCTTGGTGAGCTCTGGATTGGCCTCCTCACTTTCGACCTCCTCCGCCACCCTCTCCATCAACTCCTCGTAGGAGACCGGGGCTTTCCTCTTCAGATCCATCTTGAAGAAACTCTCCTTCAACCCCAACGTGAAGGCGAGCTGAAGAGCAAACCCGTGCATCTCCTGGGTGATCAGGACTTCCTCCTGGAACTGATCTGCATAATGAGCCAACGACTCCCTGGGCTCCTGCTTCACCTTGAAGAGGTACTCGGCGTCCTTCTTCCTCTTCTTTGAAGTTGAAAACCGCAACAAGAAACTTCTACGTAAATCCTCGAATGCATAGATCGATCCGACGGGAAGTTGGTGAAAACACTCCCGAGCCTTCTCCTTCAGAGTGACGGCGAAGAGCCGACACTTGAAGGCGTCCGACATCGGCCTGATGGAGACCGATTCCTCGAACGACTGCAGGTGTTGGACCGGGTCATCCCGAACATGGTAATAGACCCTGTCCCACTCCTTGAACCCTTCCGGGACGGGTGCAGAGACCACCAACTCGCAAAAGGGGCTTCCTCCCCCTACTGCCCTATCCTGCTCAGCTCGCCCCCCCCCCCCCCCCCCCCCCCGAGCTCTCTCGCCAAGCTGGAGCTCGCCGGGGCCAAGCTCGCGAGAGACTCCGTTGCCGGACTGGCCTCCGCGGGTGCTGTGCCCACCGGTATCGCGCTCGCCGGCACCGTGCCTCCCTGTGTTGCACTCGTTGTCACCGAGGTAGCCGGACTAGCGAAAAGCACTCACCCCTCCAGGTCCGGCACTGACCCTCCGGCCACCTCCTTTCCATCTCTTCCTCCCGGGGCGCCCTCGCCGACCGTTGTGGGAAGATGTGACGTCGGAACCATCGGGGTCGCGAACTCGCTTCGCAGCGATGCAACTACGAACCCGAGGGTCTCGAGGACTTCTCTCTGAAAGTCTGAGAACATCCCCGGCGTCACCACCAGAGGCGACTCGTTGAGTTCCTCGCCTTGCTCTTCGTCTCTCGCCATGTTCCTGTCTTGGAATCTTCCTGGACCAGCCGCGCTCCACGCTCACCGCACCAAAATGTTGAAACTGATTTCTCGGTCTCTTGTGAAGCTCGGGCCCTCAACAAGTTGAGGGGCAGCTTGCCCTTACTAGTCCCTCGAAAGGAGCAGACCTGAGACTTGGAAACTGACTAAGACCTTAGTCGCAGCGAGGAGGTCCCACCACAAACCCGGAAGATCTTTAGAGCGCTTCCCCTCCCAAGCCAAAGCTGAGACTTGGGCACCTTGGAGAGCTAGAGAGCTGAACCAAAGTAACCAAGGAAAAAGAAGAAGCTCAGAGAACTGAGATTGGATCTTCTCCTAAGGTGCCCTTTAAGTTCTATTTATAGTTTTTTGATCCTGGTCTGTCAATAGCGGAATTTCGCCTTCTGGTTTTACTAAACGCACCCCAATTTGGCCTGCTAACAGCCAAACTCCGCTATTTGGAGGGGCTACCTGCAGACCACCAGGGGCAGAGGAGTGACTCTCCCTCTTTAATATATGGACGAGTGGTTTATGATAGCAACATTTGCGAGAGAGGTGAATTCGTCGAACAGGTTTCGTCGAGCAGATTTCGTCGAACGGAAAGATGAGTTCGTCGAATGGGTTTCGTCGAACGGGGAACGGAATTCGTCGAACGTTGAACTGAGTTTGACGATCTCAACAAATGCTCGGCGTTCGTCGAACGCAGGATGGATCTCGTCGAACCCTAAGACTTGGAAAGGATCCGGCTCGCTTGCCTTCTTGCGAACAGTCGGCGAGTACCTGGCTCGCCAGCCTTCTTGTGAGCAGCCGGCGAGTATCCGGCTCGCTCGCCTTCTCGCAAGCAGCCGGCGAGTACCCGGCTCGCTCGCCTTCTCGCGAGCAGCCGGCGGGTACCCGGCTCGCTCGCCTTCTTGCGAGTTGACCTTGAAACTTGGGCTCGCAGGGATATGACTTGCGCGCTTTCCTGCGAGTGACCCTTGAAGCTCTGGCTCGCTTTCTTTGTTACCTCTTCCATCTGTTGGATTTACAACCCCCGCTGGGAGAGCGGCCTGTGAATACCTCGCTCGCATTCTTACCGGCGACACCCATCGATGTCGGGTCTCGCGCTTCCTCCTGCGAATTCTTCCGCTGAGACGGGATAGAGGCAGCCGCTGAGACGGCCGTCGGACTGAGAAGCAAATTCGTCGAATGGACAATGGAGTTCGTCAAACTCAGGAAAGCGCCGGTCGTTGAGCTGGGGTAAAAACGTCGATCGCTGAGCTTGAGTAAAAGCGTCGACCACTGAGCTTGAGAAAAAGCGTCGACCGCTGTGCTTGAGTAGAAGCGTCGACCGCTGTAACAATCTGTTCGCCGACCGCTGAGCTGAGGCGGGATCGTCGAGCACTGCTCGGATTTCGTCGAACGCAGCTTTGAACCTTTTCGTCGACCGCAGAGCGTCGTTCGTCGAACTCAGGTAGCCGTTCGTCGAACGCACAGAACATGTGTAAATTTTATTCTTTCTCTTATTTTCTGCCTATTAATATATATTTCTCCCACATTACTTTTGCTTGTTTGTTATTCCTCTGTCTTTGTTCACCTCTAGGCGAATATTGGGATTGTACAATAAGAATTCTTTTTTGCTTTAGCGTATATCAAGAACTTTATAGTTCATCAAATGGATTTAAAGGCAACCTTCTTAAATTGAGAGCTTGATGAAGAGATCTATATGACACAACCTGAAAGTTATGTCCATAAAGACTTAAAAGATAAAGTTTGCAAATTAAATAAATCAATTTATGGGCTTAAGCAATCACCTAAGATATGGCACCTGAAATTTGACCAATTGGTAAATAGTTATGGATTTCAGTCCAGCCTTTCAGATAAATGCATATATCACCGCTCGATGTAAAATAAAATAGTCATCATATATCTATATGTGGATGACATGTTGATTCTAGGGTCGGATCTTACTGTAGTGATGGATATTAAATCCAGTATTGCAAAAGAATTTGACATGAAGGGTCTTGGTCCTGTTGATACCCTATTAGATATTAAAGTTAGAATTGATAAGGGTAGTGTTACTCTTAGTCAGACTCATTATATAGATTAACTTCTTTCTATTTGGGGATATAAAGACTGTAGGCCTGTAGAGAGACTGTTTGATCACAACATCAAGTTGAGTCCTAATGTAGGGACCAACATTGATCAAGTTAAATACTCAAGGATAATTAGTAGTCTCATGTATGCCACTAGCTCTACGAGACCAAACATTGCCTTTTTCTATTAGTATGCTGAGTCGCTTTACCAGTAGTCCAGGTAAAGAGCATTGAGATGCCCTAGATAGGCTGATGAGATACCTTAGAGGTACTAAAGATCATGCTTTATGCTATACTGGTTACCCTCTTATAGTGGATGGATTTTTTATGTCTCCTAGTGTTTAGAAATTAGAAATAGTAAGTCTACCAGTGGATACATATTCACTTTGGGTGGAGTTGTTATTACATGGAAAACCAAAAGACAGACTTGTATAACTTTGTCATCTATGGAAGCAGAATTGTTTGCCTTAGCTTCGGCTGGTGAAGAGGCAGAGTGGATCAGGAATGCGATTCTGGATATTCCTTTATCAAAGTTACACGTCAATTCTTTGATGTTTGTATTGTGATAATCAAGCAGTAATTCATGTCGTTAAGAATGCTCTCTATAACACTAAGAGGAGACTTGTATGACTGAGACATGATTTGTTGAATTATTTGAAAGAACAAGAAATTATCACTTTGATCGATGTGTGATCGAAGGATAACTTAGCTGATCCATTAATGAAAGGAATGCCCAAAGATCATTTGATCAAAATAGTGGGAGAAATGAGACTTAAGACGATCTAGATCATATATTAGTCAGCGTCTAAAGTTTTGACAATTTCAAAATTTCCTTTGTCAATCAATAAGCATGTTGTCTTTCTCTGATGTTCTTGGTTGCTGATAATGAATCTGGTGAGTTATTTCATTCCAAATTTGATGTTTATAACTTCACAAGAATTCGCCTTTCTTACCTGAGAAGAAAATGTTATTCCATAATCTAACTTGGTTTGATTCTTACTCTGTTCAACAATATCATTCCAAACTTAATGAAATTTGTTCAACTCTGGAAGTACAGTAACCGTGGCATTCCAATTTGGAAAACATATATAACTGCGTTGCCTAGAAGTTCATAAGATCGTCTCTTTTGACACAGATAATGGATTCTGGATTAGGACATAAAATACTCTGAGTAGAAATCCTCTTAACTTAATCATGAAGTACTAAGTTCTTATAGTAGAACTAGATACATGTAATTTTCAAATGTCTGAATTCATCTAAAATGAAATTCTTCGTTTAAAATTTATAGGAGATGCTGATGATGGAGGAACACTTGTTTTTCTGGATCTTGATGAGGATGATCTACTGTACATTTAAGGACAATGACAGTTCTTGAGTGTTATTTTGTTCTGGTTTTGCTTATTTATTTGCTTGGAGTTTGATTTGCTTACATGTTTGTTTGGACTTATGCTTTTTGGTGGACTATTTAGACACTAGGTGTGATGGAACCTGTGCTATGGTTGCACCTTAAACTTTTGAGTGATGCTGCTTTGATTTAAGTTTTATTCTTTTGACTGCATACTTTTTATTTAGTCTAATATTGTTTAACATGTTTGTGACACTGTGTGTATGAACATTGCACAAACCTTTTATATCAAAATCGGGTCTGCGGCGGATATAGATGTTGGATCTTACGATGCCCTTAGAGGGGGGGTGAATAAGGGTTTTATGGAATTTAAATCTTATTTAAGTTTATCAGAGTCTGGGACTGAAGTTTCAGAATATTATATAGAAATATATATTATTGTTGTTTCACCGGTCCTTCTCCCAAGGACCGGTTGGCTATAGCCTATCTATCCCTAGATAAGGCCTCTACCCACCCCCTAGATCTACCCTCGACCTAGTCGCCACGCACAAGGCGGCGAATTACCCCCTAAGCCTCACAAGGACCTAGTCGCCAACACAAGGCAAATTTACCCACGGAATCCTTCCCGGAATCCGACGTTCTCACCGAACGATTTCTCCACACAAATTACAAAAGGAAAAATAAAAGATTACAAGATAAGTAAAGAGAAACTCCCCAAGAAATTCTGAAGGTGAAGACGAAGTCGATGTAGATGTTGGCGTTCTTGAAACGATCGTCCTTCGTATGGAATATGCGTTGTAGACCTTCTCCTTCAAAATCTTCTTTAGATCTTCATGTTAGCCCAAGGGAGATCTCTTAATTGATGTACACGAACCTCTCTCCAAAGTATCAGAATTCTTGAATCATCTTTTTAAGGAATGAGAGGGGCTGTACTTTAAATAGCCTCGGAAGCTAACGTGCGGCGTTAAGGGATAATGCCAGCGTTAGTGAACGTGCAAACCGTCGGGATCGTGCAAACCGCCGGGATCGGGGCAGAACCAAATTTCGTCGAACGAAACTAATTTCATCGAACGCGCCTTCGTCGGACGCTCTAATTCGTCGATCGTAGGTCAGTTCATCGAACGCAATAAGTCGAGCGCAATTTCATCGAGCGTATGCAATTTCGTCGAACGGAACTCCAAGTTCGTCGAACGCAGGTTGTCGGGCACAATTTTGTCGGACGCAGGCAAATTCGTCGAACGGAACTCCAAGTTCATCGAACGCAGGTTATCGGGCGCAATTTCGTCAAACGCAGACAATTTCGTCGAATGAAACTCCAAGTTCGTCGAACAGTTAGCGCCGACGTTAAGTACTAAGTCCTGGCATTGTCTTTGCCTTCTCAATGGATTTCTTCTCAATGGAAGTTAACGCGGGGCGTTAACAACTAACGCGGGGCGTTAGCCATCTTTCAAGAGAGTCATTTCCAATCAGCAAACTATTCATAGGGATGTGTAGCTATAGTTCCTGTACAACCTGCATACTATAAACACACAAAATACAAGATCAAATACAATACGGTATTTGTTATTCTCAAACCAAGAGATGCGGAACATAGGCTCCAACAATCTCCCTCTTTTGATAATAACAAACACTTGTATGAGAAATTAGTGAGATTAAGACCATTTGTGTTTGTAGATAAGTGAGGTAATAATATATGCATGAATAACAGGTTAAAAGCAAGATAGATTTGATAGCGATAATGCATACTCTTTCTATATGAAGTCCTCCCCGTACATAAGTGTTCACTTAAAATTTACTCCCCCTAAATATTTATTTTACTAGATTTCTCAATTTCTTCTCCCCCTTTGTTATTAACAAAAGTGGGTAGGGATGAGTGTATATCTTCTAAGATAGATAAGGAACCACTTATTGAAGGATTGTCTTGATCGAGCATATGATAGTGTATGCACCTCCTATATGATTACTCCCCCTACAAAGATACTTTTTTTTGTTTAATATTATTATAATGCACTCCCCCTAAAAATTAGATTTATGCAATTTAATCTCCCCATCAAAAGAGGGTTTTAGGAGTGAGTATGTATAATAAGGAGTAATATATTTTATGTCGAATAGAAAAATAAGATGCAATCAAAAGTTTGTTAAATACTACTTGTTGAGAAAAAAAATATAAGCATGATGTAACATAAAGTAGTAAGCAACATAACAGAAATGATAAAGTAAGCATTCTTATTTTAAGATACCACTTATTCAAACCATGGTGTTAAAAATAATAGACATGAATGAGCATAAGTGGTAAACTTAGCAGAAGAATAAGCACTCTTAAACATAAACATCATTTTTAGAAGATAAAATCATACAAAGGATAATGAGTTTTAAATTTGAAAAGTTGATATTTGAGTTAAAGATTGAAGAGATGCTATTCCATTAAGATAATATTGCAAGCATGATTTCATAATATCAAGAAAATATACACAAACTACAATGTAATAAAATTTGCATTTCAAGTAAACATAAACATTGTAGCGATCATGCTTTGTTATCTAGTGCATTTACTTAAGTTTGTAGAGATTTGAGTAGATGAGCATTAGGATCCAATTCTCATGAGTAGAAGTTTTATGAAAGATAACGATGTGTACAAAGTAGTGTTTTGATAAAGTATACAAGTGAATCAATCAAAAACACATGACATATATAATGAAATAACACAGCATTAAAATACACAAATACTATTACTTCCACAATATTTCAATGCACATGAATAAATAGTACAACTACCAAGGTGCTCTGCACACACAATGCTTATTAAGACTTATCAGGGTGCAAAGTAGTGCTTGGGGGATCACTTTTATACTTTTTAGCTTTATTTTCAATTTTTTATGATCCGGTGTACTAAGAGAAGTGGTGTATAAATTGTTTGTTACAAGACGTACACTTTACAATTCTTAGCCAAGGTGCTCAACCTCACCATGCTCATTAAGACTTATCAGGAGGGTGAGTAGTGCTTGGTGGAGTTTTCCTTGTCATTTATTATTTGCTTTTTAGTTTAGTGACTAAGGACTCTGAATTCACTTATTTTGCAAACATAGCATTTTAAACCACATTTCTCTAATGAATAAGTGCTTCAAAGACAATGAATTGTAATAACCAATTCAATGTTGTGTAGGTAATCTATTTAAGAATTTTAATTATTTATGTTATTACACTACACAATCATATAAGAATAAGATTGTAAACACATGTAGGTTATCAAAAATAAGTGAGTGAATGAATCATTATCAAACATAATACATTACTCCTACTTAGAGGCATGTTAAGCGTTTCTACACATGTTTATCTACAATCAATTTCATTGCACATAACAAGATAATATTCAAGGCATGATAAATACAATACAATGTCTTTTAAGAAACATGAAAGTTAAATTAAACATTGTATTTAATCTTTAATTGATATAATTAATCATCCTTGACAATGGCAATGAATAACAATCAGTTTTATAAATTTTTTGAATTTTTTTTATATATGCACAAAATAATAAACACACATAAAGAAAAACATATTTTTGTTCTTTGAAATTGTTTTGTAATTTTGTATTTGTTTTTTTATATATATTCTCTGGAAAGACATAGAAGTCTTTAATAGCCCTTTCAGTAAATGATATTCTATGCCAGAGAAATGATGCGTGAGAAAATACATATAATAATTTTTTTTTAAGAAATAAAATTTTGTTTTAAAGGAAATAAAAAGATAGAAAACTTTTTACAAACAGAGAAATAAAACACACACAAAACATTAAAATAATACCAGAAATTATTCAAAACAAAATAAAAATATTTTGGAGCAAAGGAGCTAACGCCAGGCTTTAACTTCTTAACGCCAAAACAAAACTGCATTTCTTGATTTTTTTGAAAAATGTTTTACAAAATTCATTTTTATTATAAAGAGGCATTCCTTCAGTTGAAATTTCAGAGTATATTGATTATATTTGAAGGCTCTTTTAGCATGTTTTTGGTGATTTTTCAAATACTTGTGTTTTGTAAAATCATTAAAGCTCAAAATAATAAAGTATGCAAACACAAGATGCAATGTTAGAACAAAAACAAATATGCATGATTTATGTATAAAGAGTGAGATAATGTTCATGCAATGAATATAATATGAGTATATCTAAGATCAAGTTACCTTAACTACATGACTACACTCTAGCCCCGTACAAAGTGATGGATGGGCTTGAGGAGCTGCACACATGCCATAGGTTGGGGTGTTAATCCCATATGCATACAAAATACGACGCTCAACCTAGCACTCTTTCCCCTAGTGCCTCGAAGGCCCTACTAGAACCCTCCCCGGTTAAGGACAAGACATGACTTAGAGGTTATGGTCTCTAATGCACACAATCCTACGCCCTCGCTACCGTGAGACACAAGTCATGGGTTAGTGATTATAGATATACTAAGCATGTATGCCTTAAATATATTAACTATGGTATAATTGCATGATTAGTTTTGGATTTACAATTATATCGATGATTATCCATTTAGAATAAATTTTATTCATGCAAATAACTACAAAGGAAATTATAATTTTCATATTTTAGTAATATAATTTACTTTAGCATTACAAGATATAACTAGCATGAATATTGATTTCTACCAATGGTAAGTGATGATGCTAGTATGATGAATTACGACAACAAGGTGCAAAGCTAAGTAAAATTGGACAAATATATAATTGAATTGCATGTATTCAAACATAGAGTTTTGAATTTTCATAGACCTAGAAATAAGTGACAATTCTATTTGATTTCATCTTGTTGATATCAAGTTAATTCATAGGTCTAAAGATAATGAGATACATGCAAACAATAAAGATGCACATCACACACACAAAATAAGATATGAAACTATAATACCAATTGCAATCATATATTTCATAATTCCTAAGGTTGATAGAATTAGTTGATTTAAGATAGGTCTTGATGGATCATGAATTATGATATATGATTATAGTGAATTTTAGCATAGGATATTAATAGATCATGGTGGTGATTGTGATTCATATTCATCCTTTTAATATGTAGTGACTGCTTGTAAAGTGAATATTATACTACATATATAAAGGGACAAAAAAAATGTTTTGGTTATTTGAAAGTAGAAGATAATGATACTTAACATAGTAAAATAATTTTTCAGAAAATAATAAAATAGAGAAATCGGAATTTTTTGGAAAATATGCTACCGCCAGCGTTAGTGATAACGCCTGGCGTTAGCAACAGAGTTACAAAATTTGATTTAAAACACAATGTTTTTATATTATTTGATTCCGATTTTTCTTGATTATGATTTTCAATATAGGGGCTATTATATGCACCAACGAAAAATAGACAAATATGTAATAAGTTGTGCATTTAATATTTTAGCCTAAGACCCCTAAAAGTCCATTTAAATCCAATTTTGAAAGTAATTCCATTAGTCTTGATAATATCATTTAGCAAATTTAGCATTCAATTTATAATGATAATATAAGACATTTATAGGCAATGGATTTAAAAAGGATAAAACATAGAAAAAAGAAAAATAGATCACTTGAAAACTTTATGACTTTATATTTAATTTAATTTGTTAAACATTAGGCTTAAAATGTGAAAGTCATATTGCATAATATATAAAGTGATCATAGTGTGTTGGCTCAAAAATAAAAAAATAAACAAAAAAATCAATTAAGCATATCATGAAGTAGAGTAATAATATTTCATTTTTAATTTATTTCTACTTCATGCAATACAATGATTCCAAGTGAAAGAGAGATTTAGGTATCCAAAGGGGACCAAGTGTGATGGTTCCTTTGGGTACCCAAATACATCGTGTTGGCTTTTGGAGAGATAGTGATGAATGGGCCTTTACAAGTGGAGCTAGTGTTTCATTTTTAATTTTGGGCCTCCATTCATACTTTGGTTGTTTTTCTTTTAAATTCATATTATGATTATTTGACATCTTTTTGGAATGATAGTTGTTTGAAAAATAATTCATTTGGGATTTATGTTTATTCAAATTATTTTTCAAAATATATTGATGTTGATAATCATAATGAATTTTATTATATGGATTCTTTGAAAGTTTATAAGAGTGATTGTCTTTCTTTAGAAGTGATTGTTGAAAGAGTGGGTTACAATATGTTTTAAAAGATTGATTCTTATTTTGATGATTTTCATTTCCACTCTTTCTTATAAACATACTCTTATAATATGAAGGATAATATTTTGTAGTTTGATGAAAAGGAGTTTTTAAATTTGAGTCATGATTGAAAATATATTGAGACTTATAATAGTGACTCTTAAGAATTTTGTGAAGGTCATAATTCTTTTTGAAACTAAACTCCTTTTGAGTTGATGTATGAAAATGGTCCTTTTTAGAAATGATTTTGTAAGTTAATTTATCTTTGTTATTCAAAATCTCATGATGAAAGTTATTACTAGAAATTAGAACTTTTTCAACAAAAGATTTTCATTGTCTTAACTTACAAGTTAAAGCATCATTTTCAATTATCAATTTTTCATTATGTTCTTTAGAAACTAAG
The DNA here is from genome assembly GCA_033032865.1 of Dactylorhiza incarnata. Lineage (NCBI taxonomy): Eukaryota > Viridiplantae > Streptophyta > Magnoliopsida > Asparagales > Orchidaceae > Dactylorhiza > Dactylorhiza incarnata. The sequence goes on from JAWHQI010000067.1 coordinate 5,650,343, forward strand.
AGCCCTTCTTCAATATCCTTGAAATTTTCTTTTAATAGATTGCAATCTAAACAAGGAGTAGGAATTTTAACTAAAGAGCAAGAAAGTGAATTTAACACATCAATATTTGATTCTACTTTAGCATTTACTTTTAAAGTTTTATTTTCTAAACATAGTTTGAAATTAGCATTTTTCAAAATTTTAATTCTACGTTTAGCAATATTAAGCATATGTAGTGTAGAAATAGAATTTCTTACAAAGAGAGAGGACTTAGAATTTCTTACATTGCTATGGGATGAGACAAGATTTGAACCAAGGGTTCCTTTGACATTTTCTTCACATTCCTCTTCCATAGTTGGATTTCCATCTTCTCTTTTGCTTGATGTGTTGCCATCAATTGAGTCCAATATTGTGACGTTGTCTTCTTCTCTTGGATCCATAAGGAATTGCTCATATTCACCATCTGTGGAAGGAAGACTATAAGAATTCTCAAGAAATTTCCAAACTTCATAAGCATTAGGAAGTGTATAAATAAGTTTGAAATATTTTGATCTAATGTACAATATAGACTATTCATTGATTTGGCATTTAAAAACATTTCATTTTTATTTAAAATATTTGGGGGCATTTTAATTGTAATATTCCAAACTTCAATATCCAAGGATTTAAGAAATTTTTCCATAAGTATTCTCCACCCATTATAATTTTCACCCATAAATAATGGTGGACATAATGATTTTTCATTTTCATAAAAATTATCCCCTCTAGAAGATGCGAGATCATGAAGCGCCATTATTCCTGGTTGTGAAGCCGTATTGGAATAACCTAGCTCTGATACCACGTGTTGGATCTTACGGCGCCCTTAGATGGGGGTGAATAAGGGTTTTATGGAATTTAAATCTTATTTAAGTTTATCAGAGTCTGGGACTGAAGTTTCAGAATATTATATAGAAAAAATATTTAAATATTCCAGATAGGATTGTAATGAAGATTCCTTTTTAAATAATTGAAATAAAACTTTTTGTTGACTGTTGCTAACGCCTGGCATTAAGTCTTAACACTGGGCATTAGCTCTCTAGAGAATATTCCCCAGAACAAAAAGATTGCCACAGTGATTTTACTTATGAAATCTTAAATGAAATACAATTCCAGAAAATCTGAGATAATGAAAATAATTATTGTATTTCAAAGATAATTAAACAAATGTTAATTTTAATACTTTGACGAAAATAGAAATTAAAACATTCTTGAAGAGGAAAAAAATCAATTGAATAGAACATTAAAAGACATGATTTTATTTCATAATAAATTGAATACACAAATGTTTAATTTCTATAACGCTAGAAATCAAGGCGAAAATATGTAAAAACAGTTTTTGTTGTTTCACCGGTCCTTCTCCCAAGGACCGGTTGGCAATAGCCTATCTATCCCCAGATAAGGCCTCTAGCCACCCCCTAGATCTACCCTCGACCTAGTCGCCACACACAAGGCGGCGAATTACCCCCTAAGACTCACAAGGACCTAGTCGCCAACACAAGGCGAATTTACCCACGGAATCCTTCCCAGAATCCGACGTTCTCACCGAACGATTTCTCCACACAAATTACAAAAGGAAAAATAAAAGATTACAAGATAAGTAAAGAGAAACTCCCCAAGAAATTCTGAAGGTGAAGACGAAGTCGATGTAGATGTTGGCGTTCTTGAAACGATCGTCCTTCGTTTGGAATATGCGTTGTAGACCTTCTCCTTCAAATCTTCTTTAGATCTTCATGTTAGCCCAAGGGAGATCTCTTAATTGTTGTACACGAACCTCTCTCCAAAGTATCAGAATTCTGGAATCATCTTGTTAAGGAATGAGAGGGGTTGTACTTTAAATAGCCTTGGAAGCTAACGCGCGGCGTTAAGGGATAACGCCAACGTTAGTGAATGTGCAAACCGTCGGGATCGTGCAAACCGCCGGGATTGTGGCAGAACCAAATTTTGTCGAACAAAACTAATTTTGTCGAACGCTCCAATTCGTCGATCACAGGTCAGTTCATCGAACGCAATAAGTCGAGTGCAATTTCGTCGAACGCAGGCAATTTCGTCGAACGGAACTCCAAGTTCGTCGAACGCAGGTTGTCTGGCACAATTTCGTCGAATGCATGCAAATTCGTCGAACGGAACTCCAAGTTCGTCGAACGCATGTTATCGGGCGCAATTTCATCGAACACAGACAATTTTGTCAAACGAAACTCGAAGTTCGTCGAACAATTAGCGTCGGCGTTAAGTACTAACACATGGCGTTGTCTCTGCCTTCTCAACGGATTTCTTCTCAACGGAAGTTAACGCGGGGCGTTAACAACTAACGCGGGGCGTTAGCTATCTTTCCAGAGAGTCATTTACAATCAGGAAACTATTCATAGGGATGTGTAGCTATAGTTCCTGTACAACCTGCATACTATAAACACACAAAATACAAGATCAAATACAACACGATATTTGTTATTCTCAAACCAAGAGATGTGGAACATAGGCTCCAACAATAGAGGGAGATTGTTGAATATTTCATGTATGTACGCATGCATGTTGAGACCGACTCGTTAGTGACCCATGAGTTGCGTGCCACTCTAGGGCAAGACTCTACGATGAAGGTACTATATAAGGTCATTCCAAACTTGATGGACCTTTGTAGAATACTTTGAGCAAGACCTAATCCTAACAAGTATGATGTGTTAGAGCATCTCCAATGGGGATCTCTATATTTAGAGATCCCCATTGTACTAGGTTCTCCAAATATGGAGAACTTCATTGTTCAACTCCAACCATGTTCTCCATATTTGGAGAACATGATTATTTTTAATTATATGTATGTGTACACACACACACACACACATATATATATATGCATATGTATATGTATACATGTACATGTATATATAAATATATATAATAATTATAGAATTACTTTTGTATTATATTATTTTACTATATTCTTTTAATTTTTTAAGTTTTTTTTAAATTTGATTACATAACTAGAATAAAATAAGCATTGCATAATTCAAAATCAAAATATTGCATTTAGAATTAAAACTAAAATTCTGGTAGGTCATCACTTGGTTCACTACGACTTCCGCACGCGCTTTCCCCGTGTTGTTCTCCTCCATACCCTGGTATGTCATAGTCGCTTAGCTTCCTCCTTACTGGCTTCCTCTGTGCTGGTCTCCTCTGAGCTGAGGTCCTCTAAATTGGCTTCCGTCGTACTGGCTTTCTCAATAGTGCCTTTCTCGGTACTGACTTCCTCCAAATTGAGGGCCTCTAAATTGAGGTTCTCCAAATTGAGGCCCTCCAAATTGAGGTCCGTCGTGTGGGTCTCCTTCATACTGACTTCCTCCATAACCACTAACTCCATATATGCCTCCTACATATTCAGTTCCTTCGAGTGATGAAGATCCTCCAAATAGTGGTTTTATAATGTTTCTCTTCATAATGACTTGTTTTTTTGTCGAAAATACTGTCGCTGTGGAGTTCCTTTGATGTTATCCAAATCTATCATCATGATATCATGATATTGTTTAGCGCTGAAGCTCTAGTCTTCTCCTTTCATTTTCTGCTTGTAACTTCATGAGCTCTTGGATAGAAGACCTATCGTTTGCTCGTTGTTCTTGCCCTCTCTTTAAAACCTCTAAGATTTCTTCATTTTTTTACTGTGGGCCTAAATATCACAACTCTTACCACTCAATTTTCTCCTCCTCTCTTTTTCTTGTTTTCTTCCAGTAGGTCAATTAATGGAAATTGAGATCGGAGATTCTTCATCACCAGTACTACCAGGATTCATTTCATTGCTATCTGTATTTAAGTCTAATACTTCTCCGTTGACTGGGAGAGTTAGAACCTAAAGTTTGTGACATGTCAATATTCTGAGAGTTCATATCTTTTGTAGACCCAGACGTGTCTATCCACTTCTCTATATTTTTCAAGATAGACCAAACATGATCAAACAAGAAGTCTTTCTTCTCTTTTGTATCGTCGCTATATAAATTTTTTGCTTGATTGAGCTATAAAAAATAAATTATTTTAATAACATATTAATTAATGGATTTAATATTTAAAATCTAAGGAAATACTTACAATATCGAGTTCAGATGCACCGTCTGGGTTTCGTTGCTCAATCTGCGAATACATCATCAGAATTTGCTAGTCTTACTTGCCAAAAAGGACCAACGACATGAGAAAGATTTTGGGGTTCTCTGTCATTGCAAGTTTGAGGTCTTGTGCTGTGAAAAATATTTGAAACTCTTTCCGATAGCCTATGCTCTTTTTTATTACTCCCCATAACTTGGTCTTCTAAGACCTCAAGCAAAGCATAACATAGTGCTTGATATTCCTTAGGGGAGAATGCTAGCCCACGGTTGGGAAACATGATGAAAAACTAAAGGAGTAGAGAGTGCTTGATTTTGGACAAAGAGTGATGAGTACTTATAGAAGTCTTGGGATGAGGGGGAATGGAGAAAGAATCCAATGCCAGGCAAAAAACAAGGCTCTGGAATTGATGTTGACAAGATTGATGAGTTGAAAGGGAGATGTGAGTGGAGAAAGAATCCAATGCTGGGGAAAAAACAAGGCTCCAAAATTGATGTTGACAAGATTGATGAGTTGAAAGGGAGGTGTGAGTGGAGAAAGAATCCAATGCTGGGGGAAAAACAAGGCTCCGAAATTGATGTTGACAAGATTAATGAGTTGAAAGGGAGGTGTGAGTGGAGAAAGAATCCAATGCTGGGGAAAAACAAGGCTCCAGACTTGATGTTGACAAGATTGATGAGTTGAAAGGGATATGTGAGTGGAGAAAGAATCTAATATTGGGTAAAAAATGTAACATCCCATCTCCCTACTAGACCCCTTAACTTCAATTAGGGTAGGTCATGTGGTGTGTGAAGTGGGTTAGAGCTAGGTAGTGGCCTTAAGTCACATTGAAATTGAGAGAACTCAAAGGTGGTCCTCCAGAGGAGGAAGATGATGGAGAGACCTCTGATCTGCATCAAGTTTAGTGCAAGAATTAGTTCTGTCAATTAAAATCGAGGGATGGTCCCGTCAACCGACGGGACATTCCGTCGATAGAATTAGGTTTGTTGGGAAAAGATCGATGGATGGTCCCGTCAATCGATGGGACATCCCGTCAAAGGAATTATTCCTGCTAGATAAAATCGACATATGGTCCCATTGATCGATGGGACATCCCGCCGATGGATGTTAACTGAGGATTAGATAGAATCGACGGATGGTCCCATCGATCGATGGGACCTCCCGTCGAACGATGAGAACCATCTTTCAATTTTCTCTTGAGAAAGAAATTAAAAGCCCCAATCAATTCAATTGGGCTAAGGACTCAACCAAAGCCCATCCTGCAGCCCACAAACCTAATTACCAGCCAGGCCCTCTGAAAATAGGAGAGAGATGACATGCAAAAGGGCAGAATGGGTCTTTCCCCAAAATCCATTATGGACAAAGAGGATTTTGAGGAATGAAGTCCACTTGGCACTCCACTGCTCTGCCCAAAGCCATGCCCGATCTCTTTAGTAAATTCATAGCCAAAATTGGCCTGAACGATGCCACTTGGCGGCTGGGAGGAACAACCAAGGCATGGTCGAACCTTGCCTTAATAGGAAATACACATACAGCCCTTCCCAACTCCATTAGACCTTTCTATGAGCTTCAGAAGGAGGAGAGCAGTCGGGATAGCCACATAGAACAAGACATTAGCTGCCAGATCAAGGATTTGAGCAAGCTCGCCGGAGATACTCGTTGTCATGCCACCCCGATGAATCACCCGCTCCCAAGCCCACATTCAGGTCAGTTTCTCCCCCTCTCCCTCTGTGTTAGTCTCGTAGATCAAATAGGAGAGATATCCAGCTCAATCGAGTCGGATCCAAGTGAAGAAAATGAGAAATTTTCCATGGAATTGTCCATGTCGGGTTCGCTGGAAAACACCACCTCCGGCGGCCAAACCACCGTTGGCGGATAGCTACCACCTCAACGGAGGTGGTGGTGGCGATGGGCGGCCAGGGAGGTGGCTCAGCCGCCGGGAAATCGCATTGCAAGGTGGCCCAGGTCGGGGGAATCTCCACCATTGGCTAGAGGAGGAAGATGAAGGAGGGTCGTTGGATCTGGGAGATCTGCTAAATGCAGACCATATTAACATCATTTTAATTATCTCTCACACTTTTAACAGTTAATTATATCTTAAAATTAGGTGCCTTAGAGGCAGAATTAGCAAAACCCCTAAACATGAAACATATAGATATGTGTCTTAACTTTAGTCTGGCCCAGATTTCATGTGATTTGGTGCACCAGAGCCCACTGGGCACCAGTTTTGGTGAGGGTGTACAAAGTATGTGTGCATGCGTATTTTGTGCATATATCTGTCAAAATACCATGCATGCATGTGAAATTTGAAACTTAGATTAGACTTGAGGGAACACATCATCCTTCCAAAAATTAGAATTTTTGGAGATAATTTCCCTAAAGATTTGTCAAAAATATGATAAATCAAATAAATGAAATTTATGGAGTTGTATTACTCCAAATGACCCCAAATTTGAGTGACATGCTTATTAGGCCATCATTAGACCATGGTTAAAATTTGAGATCATTTAGACGTCTGCATGTAGGGTAATTCCACTTGCATGTCTCTACTTAAAAGGTGTTATGGTGTGCCAATAGCCAAAAGAGATATTTTGTGTATTCAACACATATGGCTTAGTGTTGACTTCTAAAATTTTGGCCACACCCTCTTTATGATATAATACATTACCTAAGAAATTTTAGGATTTTTGGGATCAAAAATCCTATCTATATGATCAATATGATTTATGTCACACTTATGTATTTGTGAAATGTTCATCGCTAATACCTTGTAGAAATTTTGAAACTCTAGAGAATCACTTGTTATACCATTTAGAATTCTGCAAATTTTTGTAGAAAACTTCAGAGATTATTTCTTTAGGAATTATCAAATTTATCTTAGGTCACAATTCTGAATAACTGAAAATTCACTAAGCAAAATGCTTGAGAAATTTTTGAAACTCTAGAAAATCATTAGGAACCTAATTATGAACCTCTGGAATTTTTGGTAGAATTTTTGGATATATTATTCATGGTAACATTCCATATATTCATTTTGTCACACTTCTTATTTTATGAAATATCTATGGTGAAACATTCCTGGAAAATTAGGAAACTTTGGATATGATGTTTTTAGGTCACAACAGTGGTATAGTAATTTTCTGAGAATTTTTGGAGGATATATAAACTAGTACTTGATGTGTAAAGTTATATTTTCATCTCTTTTATGTTAAATGGAAATTATGATTATAAATCCTCTGGAAAATTATGGAATTATGGAAAACATGTTATTATGTCATCTATTATCTCTAGAAATTTTATTTGCAAGATTTAACTTAATAACAAGGTACTTCCTTTGTAATTTAGATGATGTCAATTGATTAATTGATTTTAAATAGAATTCAAATTTATTTGAAACATGTCAAAACTCTGGTCAACCCTTAACTTATCCATTATGAACCTATGGTAAAACTTGGAACTCATTTGGAAATGATATGGTCAAGATTGCATTATAGGAATCAATTCTAGTTCAATATCATTTTGGTCCACAAATAGTAAAAATTTAATCTGATGATTTGACCAGCCAGATCACGTAGAAATTCAGTGAAATTTGGATTATAACAGTAACATATCATTTATATTATCCCCTATAATTTGTGGAATTTTTGGAGTACGTTAGCACTATGCTTTAGGGAGTAATTTAGATTGATGTCGCACTATACATAAAGGGGGCAATGTTTACGTTATGAGAGCATAGTAATCACACAGCATGGTAAAGTGTTCATGTTATATCGTTAGAGTGTGATTAGGGATATTGAGAATTACACAAGGCCTACACCACTTATAGGATGAGAGGTCTTAGGTGTTGAGCATCGTTCAAGAGAACGTTTGCTTAGGAATAGGGTGAAAGATAAGTCATAAAGCATCAAAATCATAAAGAGTAATAAGGAGAGTGGGTCTTTAGAAAAGGTAGCCACCAATAAAAGTAAATGTCTTGGAAAGGGGGATTTAGGTTTCAGCCCATCACATTTCCTAGTACCGTTGTGAGCTCTTCACCGGGTAAACCTCAGGAAGTCCAAGATTCACCTTAAACTTCTAAGTATAACAATAATTAGACAAGAGTAGTCTAACTAAATGAATAAGAGATATGATAAACTCCATCCTGAGTTAAGGGATGGGAAGTTGTTATCAGGACGGGTTAGTCCTGCGAGGTGGAGGCTCGGGAAGTTGTATATCAGGTCGGGTTAGTCCTGCGAGCTGGAGGCCTGGGAAGTTGTATATCAGGACGGGTTAGTCCTACGAGCTGGAGGCTCAGGTTATGATAACTTGCATGTGCATAGAAACAAATTAGCGAAGGGTCTTCGGTACTAGACCGGTCGTCACACCGACAATAGTATGTTGACTTAGGCGGGTGTGAGGGTTTGAGGGGCCAGTAGGTTGTTTATACTGCGGTCTGGAGGACGATCCCCGAAAACACACACCCGACCTCGAAGACTGGTGGATTTCAGCAAAGAGTATGCAAGACTCTAGAGTGCACCTAGGACGTGTAGAAAGGCGTACGAAGGGTCTATGCCTGGTAGTGTGTATACCCGCCTAGGAAGTAGAGGTGCCCACTCCACTATTGTCGTGGCCACAACAGTAGTACCAGAGAGTGAAGCTAGCTCCAAAAATTGGGAACTAAAGGTCTGTGATCACAGAGTCGTGTGGGTGAGTTGCACTTGTATGAATCATATCATAACATACATAAACTGTAGAACATTAAATGTAGACCCTTATCATATAAATTAGTATGGGATCTTTTATATGATAAGTTATATTCCTAGAAATCTTAACTTGTAAGTTTGTATGGGCATTCATATAAGTTAAGATACTTATGTAATGGTAGAATACTTTACTTGTTTACTATACTTGTGCGCACTTCTTACTTACTTACTTCTTTACCGTTCTTTACTGGTTACTTGTTTATACTGCTAGAGTAGTACACTACTATATATATATTTGCTAGCATAGATTCCCTTATCACCTGCTTCGATTATTCCACCTTGTTGTCCTCTGCTTCCTTCCTCCAACTCGGTGCCTAGGATTCGCGGTGGGAGGCGGGGACACAATCGTCTTAGTCTTTATGACGAACGGTCGGTTGTGACCGTAGGTGCCCGAGGAGCTGGAACCCCAGCTAGAAGAGGAGGTAGGACCTGAGGAGCAGATGTCGCGCATTACTTCCACTACGAGACAGGTGCTGGATGATATGAGGGTTTAGCTTCCGCGTAGAGAGTTATATAGAGGGAGAGAGTTTACTTACTTTATTCATTTGGTTATGTATCGGGCATAATCCCTTCTCTATATTTTGTACTCATGCTGGACTATCTGTTTTCTTTATAACATTTGTGATGTGGACTTGTTATTTCAGTTTCTTATTCTTTTCTCTATTGGCCTAAAGTTAAATGATCGTAATAGCTGGCAGAATTGGCGTCTTGCAGTGACGACTAATGTTGGGAATCTTGCCCTCATGATTCCTGATTTGGAGAAGTCACCAATTCAAGAGAACTTCACTATGTATTTGATTACCTTCTTAGCTTTATCATCTCAGTAGAAGACAAGTTCAAAGAATGTTGAGCTGACACATATCGTCGAAAAGAACTGGACATATCGTCGAAAAGAACTAGACACATCATCGAAAAGTGTATGCATGTCGTTGAAATGATGGGCAGAGCAAAGAAGAATGATCATATCGGCTATTGTCGAGACAACATGCGTATGATGATATCGTTGTGAGATCAACACTACAACACCTCACAATGATATCAGAAAGCCGAGATGAAGAAGAAGACTCAAGCAAAAAAATAAGTCAGATGTCGACGATATCGTCGTAAAGAAGCCGTGTCGTAGATAAGGATAATTAAGATAGACATCGTCGTAAAGAAGCCTTGTCGTTGGAAAGGCTAAGTAAGACTGATGTTGATGATATCGTCGTAAAGAAGACTTGACATCGAGAAGACTAAAGAAGGTCATATGAAGACAGACAGATGCTGAAGAATAGTCTGTCGACATGATATCGATTATGTCATCGATAAGATAAGGTGGTTACAATGATATCGACTAGTCAAGAAGATTACACTAACATCAGTTAGATGACTTCATGTCGTCTTAAGTGCAAGTGCAGAAGGGATGTCCCGTATCATCGAGATATCACTATCTCAAGAAGAAAAAGAAGACTTGAAGAACTGCCCTAGTCTAAATCAACGACAAGCTTGTCGTCGAGATATTGTCCATATCGTCGTAACAATGGAAATATCGCCGAGACAGATTCAAAAGTTTCCAAACGCACTGTTAGCATTTAATGTCATCGCCTGATTGTCCAATCAGTGCGTGCTCTTATGGTATGGGCGTCTGTCAGTGGAGGACATCATAGGAGACCGTTAAGTGGTTTCCCAGTCTTATAAAAGGGATAAGTGTCTGCCCTAAAAAGCAGTACAGAGAATACAAAAGAATTTACGGAAGAACTAATAAAACAGTGAAAGCGGCGTAAAAGAAGAAATAAGAACCGAGAACAAATCGATCTTCATCCATTATTCTCAGAGAACCAGTCTAGCCTCATCGGCGCTAATAAGGAGAAATCCAGATAGAAGAAAAGCTTGAAGAAGATCTGTGCGACTAAGATTCAAATCAGAAGTATCTTCTTCAAGAAAAGAAGTCGATCTCCACCAGGCAGAAGAATTTATATTATATCTTTCTTTGTAAGGCTTGTGGGCCAAAACTGTAAGATTTGTTTTTATATCTAAGTATCGAGTTTGAAGACTTGAGATCTATGAGGCTTGAGGGTCAGGGCAGAGGACTTGCGGGTCCAACCTTGTCGAGCTTGAGGGCTTGAGATCTGTGAGGCTTGAGGGCTAGAGCAGAGGACTTGCAGGTCCAACCATGTCGATCTTGCGGGCTTGGGTACAGTAGGGGATTGTGGTCCTAGGATGCAGGACTTGCGGGTCCAAGGGGCAAGACTTGAGAGTCTATGCTGTGTAGGGCTTGAGGGCCTGAGTCTCAATCTTGCAGGCTTGAGTGCAGTAGGGGCTTGCGTGCCTAGGCTGTAGGACTTGCAGGTCCGAGTTGTAAGGCTTGCGGGCCGAAGACATTGGCGGAGTTTGTTGAGCCTAGCACACTGCTAGGTAGGCACAGAGGGACAGAGGACTACTCAATACACTCTATCTTAAGGAACCTCTATACATCTTGTGTTTTGTGTTGGGATTTTCAATGTGATTTTTCTGTGCTGTGCTTACATTATATACGTCTCTTGCAAAAATATTTCAAAACAGCCAAAATCACCTAACCCCCCCCCCCCCCCCCCCCCCCTTAGGTGATCATTCTATAACTAACAAGTGGTATCAAAGCGAGGTTGATTGAAAAGTCACTTAACCATCAGATCTAGATCTTAGAACCTCTATATTGCTGGAGATGATCAGCATCGAGAAATGAGAGCCATGAAACTCGCAATCTGTACAAAGGAGAACTTTCCTATTTGGAAGGAAATAGTAAGGTTGTTCATGGAGGCAGTTGATCCTAGAGTCTATATAACTGTTCAAGAGGGTCCTTTCATTCCCACGACAACATCCACTATTGATCTAACTCTGATGGTGACAAATAAGTATGCAGACATGACCAAGGATGAGCTAACCTTGGCAAGTCTAGATATGAGGGCGCATAACGTAATTGTAAGTGCCATTGACGATTCAACCCTCCAGAACCTCATTCACTACAAGATAGCCAAGGAGATGTGGGACTCCCTGATTGTCTATATGGATGGTACTGAAGAGGTAAGGGATGACAGGAAATCCCTCCTCAATCAGGAGTATGAATCCTTCAAGCAAGGAAAGAATGAAACCATCTCTAGCTGTTATGAGAGGTTTTTCAAAATAGTGAATGGACTGAAAAATTATGGCAGAGACTTCACAAACTCTGACTTAAATGATAAGTTCCTTAGATTCCTCTCTAAGGAATGGGATATTAAGATTTGTGCCATCAGAGAGATGGGTCAGCTGGGCATCTTGGAGCCCAAGAATCTGTATGGTAAGCTGATGTCCCATGAACTTCAGCTCAACACTAGGAAAGCTGAAGAGGAAAGCTCAAAGGGGAGCTCTAGAGAATGATCTATGGCTCTCAAAGCTGAGAGCACAAGGAGGTCCAAGGACAAGACTCCTGCATACCCGAACAGGTCAGAGAGCAGTAAAGAGTCTGATGTAGTACATCAGATTCTAATGATACTGACAGAGAGATGGTCCTTCTCTCTAAGCAGTTCAAAAAGTTGATTACCAGAAGAAGAAGAAGAAGAGACAACCATAGACCCTCCTCCTCAAGCTCAAGGAGATCTGGTCAATATGATAGGTCTAAATTCTCAAGGGAGGACAGGTACAAATATAAACCAGGTAAATTTGATTTTGCTAACACTGTTTGTTACTCCTGCAATAAAATAGGCCATATAGCTGCTGATTGCTCTTCTAAGATAAGGGAATCAAGGAACTATGAAGATAATAGAAGATCAAGGGACAAGAAGAAACGTGAAAGAGGGTTTATAGCAAAGAAAATCAGAACTCTAAGTGATTCTGATTCAAGCTCCTCAGATACTGAGGAAGAGGCTCTGATTGGCCTAATGGACATAAAGGAAGACAACCAGGATGATATCTCTTTAGAAAGGTACCCATCAAATCTCATTTGTCTGTCTCTGATTCTGAATCAGTGGAAGACTCCTTGCATGAAAATGAGAGTGTGTCTGCTGCCAACAACACGACCTCAAGATCTCAGTATGATGTTGAATTTGACCTAATAAAGCGGTATAAAGCTCTATGGAAAGCTTTCAAGAATTGCAAGAAACTCCTCAAAATCTAGACCAAGGAGTTAGATTCCTCAAAGACTGTCCAGTCTGAGCTCAAGGAGACAGCTGAAAAGCTGGCTACCATGAGCAAAGAAGTGGACAGATTTAAGGATGCCATAAAGCTTAAGAATGCTGAATTAGGTCCGAAGAACAAAATCTTTAAGAATCTTGAGGAGATGTTGCTGGCTGAGAAGAAACTTGTTGCAAGCTTCTCTATGTCCAAGACAGTGTTGGCCACTATTGATACCTTCTCTGGATCATTCCGAGATGGTATAGGATTCAATCAAGAGACTGTCAAGGACAATGGTTCTGAAGCTCAATCTTCTTTTAAGAAGGTGCTAGTATCAGGTCCTTCTGCCCATGGACCTATAACAACAGCACTCAAGAGTAAGGGAAAAGCTGCTTCCACAAAGCCTGTTCCCCGGAAGGTGAACCAACAAGTGGTGAGACCAACTCCACTCCAATCTCACACCTGTAAGGTTCACCCAAGACCTGTTAGATCAGTAGTCTTCCCTCCTGCTCACCAACACTCCCATCCCAATCAAATGGTGAGGCAGAAAAGAAGGTATAATAGATATGAATGTCGGTGTTGTGGGAAAATAGGCCATTTTGCCCTGGACTATTGGTTCAACCCAACAGGACCCAATGCAAAGAGAGTGCAGAACCCTCAGTGGTGTGGCATTCCATTTTATCCTCCTAACAGGAACCAAGTACCCAAACCAAATTGGGTTCCTAAGGGAAATTAAATCTTCTTGCAGGTATGTCTAAATGCCAATCAATCTCCAATTTGGTATTTGGACAGTGGTTGCTCCAAGCACATGACTGGAGTCAGAAAGTATCTAAGAAGCTTCATCCCTGTGGAGAATGGACCAACAGTGATCTTTGGAGGTTCAGAAAAGGGGATGACTAAAGGTTATGGTAATATTTCTAATGGCCTAGTTACCATCACAAAGGTAGCTTATGTTGAGGGATTGAAACATAATCTCATAAGAATAAGTCAGCTCTGTGATCTAGGTTTTGTAATCATCTTCCACAAGGATAAGTATTTGATTAAGAAGTCCATAGACTCTGAGGCTATCTTAACTGGCACTAGGAGTGGTAATATTTACTGCTTAAATTTCTTTAATGGAAATTCTTTCATGCATGTGTGTCTTTTAGCTAATGACAAAGAGGCTCTATGTGTACAATGGCACAAGAGACTTGCTCACATTAACTATAAGATCATAAGCAAGCTTTTCTCACAAGACCTAATAAGAAATGGACTTAATATTAAGTGCATCAAGGAAGGTCCTTGTCAAGCTTGCCAACTTGGGAAGCAGACAAGGACCAGCTTTAAAAGCATTTCTGACAAAGATTCCTATAGGTGCTTATTTCTATTGCACATGGATTTGTTTGGTCCTATGTCAGTTCCCAGCTTGGGAGGGAAGGATTACACCCTTGTGGTAGTTGATGTTTACTCAAGGTTCACTTGGGTATTCTTCCTTAAAAAGAAGTCAGATACCTTAAATATCTTAAAGAACTTTGTTAGGTAGATCCAGAATGAGATGGACTGTACTGTGGTCAAGTTCATAAGTGACCATGGTACAAAATTTTAGTCATGAGCCATGACAGAATTATGCTAAGAACTGGGTATCTCCCAAGAATGTTCCTCCCCTAGAACTCCTTAACAGAATGGGGTTGTAGAAAGGAAAAATAGAACCTTGATAGAGACAAGTAAGACAATGTTTTGGGCAGAGGCTGTCAACACTGCTTGTCATGTGATAAACAGGGCCTCCATCACCAAAGACCACAAGAAGACTCCATATGAACTGGTGAAAGGCAGAAAACCTACCGTATCCTACTTCAGGATCTTTGGTAGTAAATGTTATGTACTTAATAATGGGAAGGCCGGGCTAACCAAGTTTGCTGAGAAAAGCAGTGAGGGTATTCTTATTGGTTACAACTCCTATAGCAAGGCTTATAGGGTGTACAACATCAATACCCAAGCAGTGGAAGAATTTGTACATTTTGTATTTGATGAGACTAGCCTTATATATAAAGGATGGTCTAGTTCTCTAGTGAATGCAGGTACAATAGAGAAAATGGAGAAGTTATCCATTGAAGACAAGGTTGAGACCTCAATTAAAGATAATAACCACTCAGCAATAGTTGAAATTGAAGACGAGGCTATAGAAGGCTCAGAAATAGCAAAGGAAATGCAACCTGAAGAACCTGCCACAACAGAAGTCCCCAGAATACTGCCAGTTGCCTTGAGACAAATGAGAGATCATCCTGAAGAGCAAATAATAGGAGATGTCAACCAAGGAGTGCTGACAAGGAGTAGAACTGTGAATGAAGCATTGTACCTGAGTTTTCTCTCTCAAATTGAACCCAAGAAATTTGAGGAAGCAAATCAGGATCCATTTTGGAGTGCAGCAATGCAGGAGGAGCTGAACCAATTTAAGAGATGCAAAGTATGGAAGTTGGTTCATAGACCCCAAGGACAGAATATCCTAGGAACTAAGTTGGTCTACAGAAATAAATTGGATGAGAATGGAATCATCACTAAGAATAAAGCAAGGCTAGTGGCAAAGGGATACAGACAGGAAGAGGGGATTGACTTTGATCAGACTTTTGCCCCTGTGGCCGGGCTGGAAGCCATCAGACTGTTCTTAGCATATGCAAGCTACCAAGGATTCAAAGTCTATCAGATGGATGTGAAGTCAGCCTTTCTTAATGGTGACCTCAAAGAAGAAGTCTATGTAGATCATCCTTCAGGTTTTGTTGATTCTACTTATCCTGACTATGTCTACTTTCTTAGGAAAGCCATATATGGCTTGAAGCAGGCACCTAGAGCCTGGTATGAGACTCTGTCAAGCTGTCTCTTTGATAATAAATTCTCCAGGGGAAATATTGATAAGACATTGTTCCTAAGGGAAGTTAAGGGGAAGATTTTGCTAGTGTAGATCTATGTAGATGACATTATCTTTGGCTCTACAGATAACAATCTCTACAAAAAGTTTGCCAGCTTGATGCAGGGAAAGTTTGAGATGAGCAGCATGGGTGAGCTCAAATACTTCCTAGGTCTCCAAGTGAAACAATCTGAAGATGGTATATTCATCTCTCGGACCAACTTCACTAGAGAGCTAGTCAAGAAGTTTGGATTGGAGAGTGCTTCCCCTATGAAGACTCCAATGGGAACCAATGTGTCTCTGGACAAGGATGAGAAGGGAATACCCTTTGATGAAACCAAGTACAGATGCAAGATTGGATCTTTGTTATACCTAACTGCAAGTAGGCCTGGCATAACGTTTGCCACATAAGTTTATGCTAGATATCAGGTGGACCCTAAGGAATCTCATCATGTCTCTGTAAAGAGAATCCTAAGATACCTAAAGGGTACATCAAATCTTGGCCTATGGTACCCTATGAACAATGGGTGTGAACTGACAGGCTACTCAGATGCAGATTATGCATGATGCAAAGAAGACAGGAAAAGTACCTCAGGAACATGCCAATTCCTTGGAGGAAGACTGATTTCTTGGAGCAGCAAGAAGCAGACAAGTGTAGCAATATCCACAATAGAATCAGAATACATCTCTGCTAGTAGCAGATGTGCTCAACTGTTATGGATTCAACATCAACTTGAAGACTACAATCTAAAGATGACCAAAACACCCTTGTTTTGTGACTCTTCCAGTGCAATCTCAATTGCTAAGAACCCTGTCTCACACAATAGGACTAAGCACATTGAGATCAGGTATCACTTCATCAGGGAGCAAATGGCGAATGAAGATATCACCCTTGAGTTTGTTCCTACAAACAAATAAGTGGTTGATATATTCACAAAGCCCCTAGATGAAGCTAAGTTTAACTTCTTCAAATTCCAATTGGGGATGTTAAACTTAGAGTAATTTTCAACTTATTGATCATTAATCGCCCTACATATGATAGTAAGAAGAACTTGCAGGACAAGTGCTGAAGCAGTCTGGTAATAAAAGCCTACCAAGTACCAAAGTCAGACAAATATTGAACAATGGTCACGATGACACAAACAATTGTCTCGACGACATGAACCATACTCACGATGACAACAGAAGGATCGTCGACAAAGGATCAAGCACATGAACACAGAATATAAAAGGCATATAATGAAAAGTCAGAAAGGGGGAGAAAAGAATAACCTGGGAAGAGAAGATGCATGAGTTAAGGGGGAGTAAAGAAAAGAGACATCGCATCAAGGGGGAGCTACCAGCTCAAAAAGATGCAAAAGCTAAGGGAATGGTAACTATGTTAATGTTTACTGCATAAACTCACATTTATTGGTAAGTGAAAGTAATTTTGAATTGGGGTTCTGACTTCTTCAAATAGGGGGAGATTCTTGGGAATCTTGCCCTCATGAATCCTGATTTGGAGAAGTCACCAATTCAAGAGAACTTCACTATGTATTTGATTACCTTCTTAGCTTTATCATCTCAGTAGAAGACAAGTTCAAAGAATGTCGAGATGACACATATCGTCGAAAAGAACTGGACATGTCGTCGAAAAGTGTATGCATGTCGTTGAAATGATGGGCAGAGCAATGCAGAATGATCATATCGGTTATCGTCGAGACAATATGCGTATGATGATATCGTTGTGAGATCAACACTACAACACCTCACAGCGATATCAGAAAGCCGAGATGAATAAGAAGACTCAAGCACAAAAATAAGTCAGATGTCGACGATATCGTCGTAAAGAAGCCATGTCGTAGATAAGGCTAATTAAGGCAGACATCGTCGTAAAGAAGCCTTGTCGTTGGAAAGGCTAAGTAAGATTGATGTCGATGATATCTTCGTACAGAAGACTTGACGTCGAGAAGACTAAAGAAGGTCATACGAAGACAGACAGTTGCTGAAGAATAGTCTGTCGACATGATATCGATTATGTCATCGACAAGATAAGGTGGTTACGACTGTTGGAGTTACCATTGTGATCTAGAAATGGTCAAACATGTAGTCTCACTGCCAACGCGATATGAGCCTGCAGGGTCGCACATAAGAGCATGTGGAGAAGTTGGAAGATTGACTGTATTGGTAAAGGTTACCAATCACCATACAGAATGGGGTCAGGCAAATGTTGCTGTCGGAATTCGTCGAATATGATTCGTCGGAATTCGTCGAATATGATTCGTGAAAACTCGACGAATGCTGATACCCGACGAATTGTTCCAGAAACCCTAAACTCGGCAAATGTTGCTGTCGGAATTCATCGAATATGATTCGTCGGAATTCGTCGAATATGATTCGTGGAAACTCGACGAATGCTGATACCCGACGAATTGTTCCAGAAACCCCATTTTTTTGTGGTCTGCGGATAGCGATTCTTTTAGGTCTGCTTATGCTTCGGGTATAAATAGGACTTGTTTTAAGGGTTCAATAGAAGGTTACGCAAATAGAAAGTTTGCCCGACGGAAGTGTTCCGCCTCCCGAACCCTAGTCGACGGAAGAAGTTCCGCCGCCCCGTTCGCCTCCGCCGACCTCCATTCCGGCGATCGTCGCCGCGATTGCATTTCCTGGAATGAACCTAGCAGTTCGTGGAAGCGCAAGGTGCAGTCTCCTTCTCCCGGCTCATGTGGATCTCTGTAGAGTCGCGGATATTATTCCGTGAAACTCTCTTTGCCGCCGACAGGACTCGACTTCTTGGAGCACCTAAGTTGGATTCGGCCCAACTCCACCAAGGTAATTTATGCCTAGTTTTTTTTTTTTGATTAGCTTCTTGATTCAATGTTCATGGCCTGATCCAAACTCTTTTGGGTTGTTCTCTTTATCTCCGCTGCGCCTACATATGATGTATGGCTGTAGAAAACCCAACAGTGGTATCAAAGCGAGGTTGCGGCCATGAATGTTGTTTCAGAAGTTAGGTTATTCCAGTACGTGCAAATCTAGGCATTTGGAAGCGTTCTAAATGTCAAGATTTCTTCCTGGAACATCAAAAGTTGATGTCAAGACCACCGCCAGGGGCGCTGCCCCTTGGACCCCGTTAGGGGCTCTGCCCCTAAGACCCCGCCAGGGGCGCGGCCCCTTGGAACCCCGCCAGGAACGTCTGGGATTTCATGGTAATTTCTAATTGTTAGAAATTGTTGTCTCCTTAGCAGTAACCGTCCCTCAAGTGGTTAATGAACCCTTGTATTGTTTTGGATTTTGAATCCAGCAATGAGAGACGAGCTTGTCTACTGCTTTAAGTCGAGTTGTCTTTGCCTTTGTCCAATGCATGTAAATCTGAAGATTTGGAAGAGTTCTAAATGTCCAGATTTAGCCCTTTCATCTATCAAAGGTTGATAGTCTTATGTTGTGCACATAAGGGATGCATGTGGATTTGTAGAAAGCCTGTTTTTCTGTGGATGTGCACACTGATCAAATGTTGATCATGGTTAAGTGTTAACCTATTATTAAAAATCCCTTCATCAAATATTAAGTGTTCGGATGCCTTCCGATGGATGACACTCTTCCTGCCTCGATCGATGAAATGTGGGCTTGCCAAAGCAAGGTGCATTAATCTATCTTGGTAAGGGTGCGAGCGGATACTTGTGATATCCCACTGTCGGCATCGGGTCTAACTTAACTAGGTGACCTCAAAGGTTGAGTGCCTAGAGGCATAAAGTTGGCTTGCACCATATGATGGATGCGAATAAGGAGTTATTCACCAACCATACAAGAGTTGCATAAGGATGCAATTGGCAAGCGTTGCCTACCTAAATAACTGCATAATGAGAGAAAAGCCAAAGCTGACTCATTGTGTTGGTGAAATACGAATCTTGTCCACTAAGAGAGTAGCTCGCATGAACTCTCCGAATTGATAGTGAGGGCTATCAGTTTGAATAAAATAGTGGGAGTATTTAATTGAAGTCCAAATTAAAATAAATTGTATTTTGAAATTTTGGTACTGATTAAATTCTGCATGAATTCTTGTAGAATTCCATGGCAAGTGGTTCACATTCCACCTTGTCCCTGAGAGCTATCCTTGAGAAGGACAAGCTAAGTGGGACGAACTACATGGACTGGTACAGGAACCTGAGAATTGTTCTCAGGCAAGAGCGAAAGCTCTACGTCTTGGAAGAAGAAGCCCCCGAGGTGCCGACCGGGAACTCGTCCCGTGTTGATAAGGATGCTTATAAGAAGTATACCGATGACGCCTTAGACGTCGAGTGCCTTATGCTTGCCACCATGAACTCTGAGCTTCAGAAGCAACACGAGAACATGGGGTGCAAGGAGATTGACGAGCACCTAAAGAAAATGTTTCAAGGGCAAGCTCGTCAAGAGAGGTTCGATGTCACGAAGGCATTATTTCAGTGCAAAATGGGAGCTCGAGACTCGGTTGGTACTCACGTACTCAAGATGATTAGGTATATAGAGAACCTGGAAAGACTAGGTTTTCCTCTGGGTCAAGAGTTGGCCACAGATCTTATCCTGCAATCGTTGCCGGATAGTTATGAGCAGTTCGTCTTGAACTACAACATGAATGAAATAGACAAGACACTGCCTGAGCTCCTAGGCATGTTGCGAACTGCCGAGATAAACATGAAGAAGGCCAAGCCTGCTAGTCCCATATTGATGGTACATAAAGGCAAGGGTAAGGCAAAGGGCTTCAAGAAGACGAAGGTGGGACCTAAGTCACATCTTGAGCCCAAATCTTCTGCGCTGAAAAGGAAGAGCACCGTGAAGGAAGGGAAATGCCACCACTGTGGCAAGGCTGGTCAATGGAGGAGGAATTGTCCTTCGTACATTGAGGGTCTGCAGAAAATGAAGGGAGGTATGACTTCCGCTTCGAATATTTACGTTATAGAGATAAACATTTCTGCTCCTTCATCTTGGGTATTGGATACCGGATGTGGTTCTCACATTTGTACAAATGTGCAGGAACTGAGAAGGAGAAGATTGCTGAGTAAAGGAGAGGTGGACCTGCGCGTCGGCAATGGAGCAAGAGTTGTTGCTGTAGCGGTAGGGGTTTACCATCTTTCTTTGCCCAGTGGGCTTGTAATAGAACTTAATAATTGTTATTTTGTTCCGGCCATAACTAGAAACATTATATCCATTTCATGCTTAGACATGATTGGATTTTCTTTTATAATTAAGAACAATTGTTGTTCTATATTTAAGAATGATGTTTGTGTAGCTCAATTGTTTAATGGTCTTTATGTTTTGAACCTGGACCATCCGATCTATAATGTAGATAATAATAAAAGACTAAGAACAAATGACTCAAATCCTACATATCTCTGGCATTGTCGTTTGGGGCATATAAACGAGAAGCGCATATCCAAGCTCCATAGAGATGGACTATTGGACTCATTTGATTATGAATCATTTGAGCGATGCGAGTCTTGTTTGTTAGGCAAGATGACTAAAGCCCCTTTCACTGGTTATACTGAGAGGGTTGAGGATCTCTTGTGGGTGTTGTACATAGTGATGTATGCGGGCCCATGAGTTCTATGGCTAGAGGTGGGTATTTCTACTTCGTTACATTTACTGATGATTTCAGTAGATACGGATACGTGTATCTTATGAAGTGCAAATCCGAAACTTTTGAAAAGTTCAAAGAGTTTAAGAATGAAGTGGAGAACCAATTGGGTAAAAAGGTTAAAGCACTCCGATCTGATCGAGGTGGCGAATACCTGAGTCATGAGTTTTGTGATCATCTAAAAGAGTGTGGTATTGTATCACAGCTCACTCCACCTAGGACACTGCAGCATAATGGTGTGTCTGAGAGGAGAAATCGTACTCTGTTAGACATGGTACGGTCGATGATGAGTCATGCAGACTTGCCTGTTTCCTTTCGGGATTTGAAGTCTCAGTCAGGGTTTGTGTTTTGCCTGAATGGAGGAGTTGTGAGCTGGAAGAGTTCCAATCAAGAGACAGTTGCTGATTCTACAAATGAGGCTGAGTATATCGCTGCGGCAAATGCAGCGAAGGAGGCTGTATGGATTAGGAAATTCATCGGCGAGCTAGATGTAGTTCCTAGCATTGTTGGTCTCATAGTTCTCTACTGTGATAACAATGGTGCAATTGCACAATCTAAGGAACCTAGATCCCATCAGCGCTCCAAGCACATACTTCGGCGGTTCCATCTTATTCGTGAGATTGTCGAACGAGGAGATGTGAACATTTGCAGAGTGCCGACTGAGGAGAATATTGCAGATCCACTGACAAAGCCTCTTGCGCAGAGAAATCATGATGGTCATACTAGATCAATGGGTATACGATACCTGAGTGATCAACTCTAGTGGGAGTCTTGTGGGTTGCATGTAAAATATATATTATGTTGGTTGTTTATTATTTATTCATATGATGAATTGTGTACCAATTATTTCTGTTTACAATTAATGGCAAGTTCTTTTATTATGATATACTGTTGCTATATGATAGAATAAAATTCGTGATAAATACCCTTAGAATGTTCGCTTCCATAGGACATCAAGTACGTGACTTGAATGTGAGAGCCTATGATTTCGAAGCTTCATTCTTAAAAGGTCCCTGGTCGAGGTATCATCGTAGAAGCTAAGGGTGATGATGATACATTAAGACTAGCATGTGTGTTGACTGATGACCGATTCTCACAGGTCATGATATTGTGATATCAAGTCATCACGTGGGTACTTGTTAGTGAACAAGTTGTACTGGACAGACCCAATCTGAGACTACTTTGTGGATTGTTACTTAAATGTGTCACAAGTAGGTCTCATTTGACTATGGTGTTGTGGTCCTTTGACCTGAAGTCACAACATTCATCGAGTGAGGAAGAGCGTGCTTTGATGTCATCTAAAGTCTTCCTTGAAGAAGGTTAATGATAAGGGTGGTTGTTGGGTACGTTACGAATCATTTGGGTGTTCGGGTGTGAGCAGATATGGGATTTGTCCTCCTATATAATAGGAGTTGCATCCATGGGCCATTGATGGAATTGGACTGAGAAATGCATGGCCATGCTTGGTTGAATCAATATGTGATATTGAGCTCACCATTTCTGGAAGTCCGTTCTAGATCAAGAAACTTGGATTGAGCTATTATGAGGGTGACACGGACCATGCCTCTAGTTCTTTCCGGATGTAAGGGACAAAGGGACAAAGACAACGCTGGAACATTGGTCATAAAGGCTTATGAGTTATGAACTCTTATTGCTTGGGGAGCAATGATGCATTGCTAGATGCCGCTCATTGTTTGTGAGGTTTTTGTTTGATACTTTCAAGATCAAGTGGGAGACTATTGGAGTTACCATTGTGATCTAGAAATGGTCAAACATGTAGTCTCACTGCCAACGCGATATGAGACTGCAGGGTCGCACATAAGAGCATGTGGAGAAGTTGGAAGATTGACTGTGTTGGTAAGGGTTACCAATCACCATACAGAATGGGGTCAGGCAAATGTTGCTGTCGGAATTCATCGAATATGATTCGTCGGAATTCATCGAATATGATTCGTGAAAACTAGACGAATGCTGATGCCCGACGAATTGTTCCAGAAACCCTAAACTCGGCAAATATTGCTGTCGGAATTCGTCGAATATGATTCGTCGGAATTCGTCGAATATGATTCGTCGGAATTCGTCGAATATGATTCGTGGAAACTCGATGAATGCTGATACCCGACGAATTATTCCAGAAACCCCAATTTTCTGTGGTCTGCGGATAGCGATTCTTTTAGGTCTGCTTATGCTTCGGGTATAAATAGGACTTGTTTTAAGGGTTCAATAGAAGGTTACGCAAATAGGAAGTTTGCCCTACGGAAGTGTTCCGCCTCCCGAACCCTAGTCGACGGAAGAAGTTCCGCCGCCCCGTTCGCCTCCGCCGACCTCCATTCCGGCGATCGTCGCCGCGATTGCATTTCCTGGAACGAACCTAGCAGTTCGTGGAAGCGCAAGGTGCAGTCTCCTTCTCCCGGCTCATGTGGATCTCTGTAGAGTCGCGGACATTATTCCGTGAAACTCTCTTTGCCGCCGACAGGACTCGACTTCTTGGAGCACCTAAGTTGGATTCGGCCCAACTCCACCAAGGTAATTTATGCCTAGTTTTTTTTTATTAGCTTCTTGATTCAATGTTCATGGACCGATCCAAACTCTTTTGGTTTGTTCTCTTTATCTCCGCTGCGCCTACACATGATGTATGGTTGTAGAAAACCCAACAACGACGATATCGAGAAGTTAAGAAGATTACGCCGACATCAGTTAGATGACTTTATGTCGTCTTAAGTGCAAGTGCAGAAGGGATGTCCCGTATCGTCGAGATATCACTATCTGAAGAAGAAGAAAGAAGACTTGAAGAACTGCCCTAGTACAAGTCAACGACAAGCCCTATCGTCGAGATATTGTTCATATCATCGTAACAATGGAAATATCATCGAGACAGATTCAAAAGTTGCCAGACGCGCTGTCAGCATTTAATGTCACCACCTGGTTGTCCAATCAGCGCGTGCTCTTAAGGTATGGGCATTTGTTAGTGGAGGACATCATAGGAGACCTTTAAGCGGCTCCTCAGTCTTATAAAAGGGATAAGTGTCTGCCCTAAAAAGTAGCACAGAGAATACAAAAGAATTTACGCAAGAAGTAATAAAATAGTGAAAGCGGCGTAAAAGAAGAAATAAGAACCGAGAACAAATCGATCTTCATCCATTGTTCTCAGAGAATCAGTCTAGCCTCATCGGCTAATAAGGAGAGTTCCAGATAGAAGAAAAGCTTGAAGAAGATATGTGCGACCAAGATTCAAATCAGAAGTATCTTCTTCAAGAAAAGAAGCCGATCTCCACCAGGCAGAAGAATCTATATTCTCTATTTCTTTGTAAGGCTTGCGGGCCAAAACTGCAAGATCTATTTTCAGATCTATGTGTCGAGCTCGAGGGCTTGAGATCTATGAGGCTTGAGGGCCACGACAGAGGACTTGCTGGTCCAACCTTGTGGATCTTGAGGTCTTAAGATCTATGAGGCTTGAGGGCCAGGGCAGAGGACTTGTGGTTCCAACCATGTCGAGCTTGCGGGCTTGGGTGCAGTTGGGGCTTGCGGGCCTAGGCTGCAGGACTTGCGGGTCTAAGGGGCAAGACTTGCGGGTCTGTGCTGTGTAGGGATTGAAGGTCTGAGTGTCGAGCTTGCGGGCTTGAGTGCAGTAGGGGCTTACGGTCCTAGGCTGTAGGACTTGCGGGTCCGAGTTGTAAGGCTTGTGGGCTGGAGACATTGGCGCAGTTTGTCAAGCCTAGCACACTGCTAGGTAGGCGCAGTGGGACATAGGACTACTCAAGACACCCTATCTTGAGGAACCTCTATACATCTTGTGTTGTATGCTTGGATTTTTTGTGTGATTTTTCTGTGATGTGCTTACATTATGTACGTTTCTTGCAAAAAAATATCAAAACAGCCAAAATCACCTATCCCCCCCCTAGGTGACTGTTCTATAACTAACAACTAACCCGTATGTTGGTGTCATCCGTAAGGCGGCGATTCTGGGCATTAGACCCGGGCAACCCTCCTATGTAAGGGGGAGGGGGTCTTACAAACTGGTATCACTTGAACAAACAATCATAAGAGAAAGAAGTCCACAACACTGGCCAACTCCGCTCGAGTTTTAGTTTGCGGACAAACTAAGCAGCGGAAGCTATGGTGTGCCCATGTGTAAAAATCACAAAAAATAGTCCATTTAAGCATTGAGTTAAGCCAATCCCAATACAACCTTACTTTTGTGTAGTCCCCGTAGTTCACTGATCCGCGAGATGTTGTCCCTCCCCCTCCGACTGCCACCCCTTTCCAGCAGACGGAGCTGGAGCAAACTCTGACGGCCATTCTGGATGCCTTCAGAGCTCAGCAGGTTCCTACCGCTCATCCGAACCTAGGATCAAATTGACTAAATGCCTTCAAGAGTTTGTCCCCTCCAGTGTACCATGGAACAGAAAATGCAGTGAAGATGGAGGAGTGGCTCGATTCCATTCAGGAGCTGCTAACATGCATTAGCTTCCTGGTCAACAGAGATGTCTCCTTGGCAACATCTGCTTTGGATGTGCACGCCAAAAGATGGTGGAAGTCAGTGTTGGACTCCACATTTGTAGATCGGGAGATGTCAGACATCTCATGGGACGAGTTCAGTGACGTCTTCCTAGAGCACTTTGTATCTTCCACAGATAGGGACGAGCTAGAAGAGAGGTTCTTGAACCTCCAGCAGGGGACCAGATCAGTGATTGAGTACCAGAGGAAGTTCTCCCACCTGGCCAGATTCGTTGGGGTACATGACTTGGATGATAGGAAGTACGCCAAGAGATTCTATCGGGGCCTCAGGGATTCATTGAGGCAGGCTCTACTTTTAGTATCGTATGGCACGTCTACCCAGATCATCGAGATGGACAAGAAACTGAAGGCAGGCCAATTGATGGTGCAGAGCAGGGGAAAGAGACCGGCGGATGGGTCATACTTTGGAGAGAGCAGCAAGGGCCCGCAGCGGGGCAGGGTGA
The DNA here is from genome assembly GCA_033032865.1 of Dactylorhiza incarnata. Classification (NCBI taxonomy): domain Eukaryota; kingdom Viridiplantae; phylum Streptophyta; class Magnoliopsida; order Asparagales; family Orchidaceae; genus Dactylorhiza; species Dactylorhiza incarnata. The sequence goes on from JAWHQI010000067.1 coordinate 5,676,722, forward strand.
TGAGTCACAGAAGAGGTAGGGGAATTCCTCATCCCAACTTCAGACCAGAGCAGCATCCCCCTCCAGTGATGGCTCTTCCACCGCTACAGATCCGGGAGCCGGGGAGGCAAGATGATTGGGGCCGCTAGCCAGTGATATGCTATGAGTGCCACTAGCCGGGGCACATCAAAGCTAACTGCCTTCAGCAGTTCCTTCCTCCTCCTCCTCCCCCTCCAGAAGCACCTCCAGCACAGCAGGGCCTAGGCTGAGGCCGAGGACAAGGTCGGGGCCGAGGACCCCACGGTAGAGGCCGACGACTAGAGCAGATGTACGCTCTGGATCTCGCAGAACCCCAGAACCCCGAAGAGGTCATTACAGGTACATTATTATTTGATTTCCATTACGTTCACATAGTACCTTTCAAACTTTAGTCTCACTTTAACTTATGACCCAAACAACAAAACTACCTAGGTATAGTATTTGTCTGCGGCAAACCCGCATACACTCTATTCGATACGGGCGAGGCATTCGTTTGTCTCCGACAAATTCATATACGACTTAGACCAAGTACAACACTTCAAGGGCATCGAGAGGAAGGTGTGACTTCCGGACGGGTCAGAGATAACAACATGTTCCAAGTGAAACATGAACGTGGAGATTGGGGGAAAGTTATTCGAAGCGCCGACAACACTTTTAAAGATGCCAGATTTTTATCTAATCTAGGCATGAACTGGCTGCACTGGAATCATGCTAAAATCGACTGCCCGCCGAAAAAAATTGTGCTTAGGCACAAAGATTCTGAAGTTGTAATTGAAGGTATTAAACCAATCTCCCGCAACTTAATATCATATGCACGGGTTATCAAGGCCCATGAGCAGGGAGATGAGGTGTACCTAATCTATTTCGAGATGGCAGAGACGAAAGTATCTATAGCGGATATTCTGGTAGTTAGGGATTTCTCTGATGTATTCCCAAAAAAATTACCCAGGATACCCCCATCCAGAGATATAGATTTCTGGATCTAGTTGGTACCATGTGCAAGGCCAGTGTCTCGAGCACCGTATAGGATGGCACCGAGAGAGCTAGCGGAGTTCAGGACCAACCTTCAGGAGCTGGTAGACTCTTGTTTTGTTAGGCCAAGCTCATCACCATAGGGAGCACCAGTATTATTCGTGAAGAAGAAGGATGGGTCGCTGTGACTCTGCATAGATTATCGGGAGCTGAATCGACTGACAGTGCGGAACACGTACCCGTTATCGCGGATTGATGAATTATTTGACCAGCTGTAGGGAGCCTTCTGGTTCTCCAAGCTCGATCTGAGATCCGGATATTACCAGCTGTAGATTCGAGAGGAAGATATCCCGAAGATGGCCTTCAGTTCCCACTACGGGTTATATGAATTCACGGTGATGCCCTTCGGGCTCACGAATTCTCCCTCTGCATTCATGAGCTTGATGGATTGTATATTCGAGCCCTACCTTGATAGATTCGGCATAGTGTTCATTGCCGACATCTTAATCTACTCCAAGACGAAGGAGGAGCACACCCAAGACTTGGCTCAAGTCTTGGGCAAGTTTTAGCAGCACTAGATGTACATGAAGTTCTCGAAATATTGGTTTTGGCTGTAGGAGGTGGTCTTCCTAGGACACATCATCAGCAGGGCCGGGTTGGCAGTAGACCCAGCCAAGGTACAAGCAGTAAGGGACTGGCCACGACCGAAGTCGGCCACGGATGTCTGCAGTTTCCTGGGACTGGCAGGGTATTACCATAAGTTCGTGCAGGGATTCTCACAGATTGCACTTCCCCTCACATCCTTGACGAAAGAAGGATATTGCTTTCACATGGACGAAAAAGTGTGAGGCAGCTTTCCAGGAGCTGAAAGACCGACTCACCTCATCCCCCATCCTTGCCCTCCCATCTGGGAAGGAGGGATTCCAGATCTACACTGATGCATCATATCAGGGGATGGGTGCAGTTCTCATGCAACACGGCCATGTGATTGCATATGCTTCAAGACAGCTGAAGAAGCATGAACAAAACTATCCAGTACACGACCTAGAGCTTGGAGCGGTGTTCTTCACCTTGAAGATTTGGAGGCATTATCTGTGTGGTATTCATTGTGAGATCATCTCTGACCACAAGAATCTCAAATACATCGACACCCAGAAGGATTTGAACTTATGCCAGCGGAGGTGGCTAGAGTTCTTGTGTGACTATGACTATGCCATGCACTATCATCCGGGGAAGGCGAACACTGTGGCAGATGCCTTGAGTAGGAGGGCCGACACTTCAGGACCAGAGACCCAGATGATGGCCATGGAGCTGGTGAAGATGTTAGAGGATATGCACATTACTTTGGTTTCTAAGGCGGATCCCGAGGCCCACAGGAAATATCTGGCATCTCTGAGCATCACCTGTAATATAAGAGACCACATCCGGGCACAACAGAGCCAGGATTCAGATCTGGAGCCTGTATTTAGATCCTTAGAAGCATGCAAGTCAGATGATTACTCTCTGCGTGATGATATTGTTCATCTCCAGGGTCGTGTTTACATACCCGCGGGAGGAGGGATTCGGGAAGAAATACTCAGGGAGACGCATTGCACTCATTACTCAGTGCACCCCGGATCTCCAAGATGATGGCGGACCTGCGGAGGAACTTATACTGGCCCGAAATGAAGAGGGAGATCGTAGATTTTGTCTCACATTGTGAGACTTGCCAGCTAGTGAATGCAAGAGCCCAGTAGGTCTACTACAGCCACTGCCAGTGCCGGAGTGGAAGTTCGAGGATATAGCCATGGACTTCGTACACGGATTGTCTCGCTCCCTCTCTAGGAATGACTCTATTTGGGTAATAGTAGACAGATTAACTAAGGTAGCACGGTATATACCGGTCCGAAAGGACGATTCAGTTGTAGTTCTGGTAAGATTATTTGTGGAGCAGTTCGTCAGGTACCACGGCGTACCCAGGACGATTGTCTCAGATCACGACAGTCGATTCACCTCTAGGGAATGGAGAGCGTTGCAAGCATACTGGGATCTCATCTTATGTTCAAAAACGCTTCCATCCACAGACCGACGGACAAACAGAGCGGACCATCCGGACCATGGAGGACCTGCTATGCTTGTGCATTCTTGATGCAGGAAAGACCTGGGAGAGGTTGTTGCCCATGATCGAGTTTTCCTACAACAACAGCCACCAACCAAGCATTCTGATGGCACCATTTGAGGCACTATATGGTAGGAAGTGTCGGAAACCACTTTCTTGGGTCCGGGATGCAGACTAGAAAGCACTCAGATCAGAATTTTTTGAGGACATGGACGCTACAGTTTGGATAATCAAGGACAGGATGCTAGAGGCTCGGAGTAGGCATGCCAAATATTATGATGTGAGGCATCAGAAGGTGGAGTTTCAAGTAGGAGACAAGGTTTATTTGAAGATACGTCCGATGCATGGTGTCTCACAGGTGCGAGGACACAAGAAGCTCAGCCCTCGATTTATGGGGCCTTACAGGATCCTGGAGCGAATCGGTCCCTTGGCTTACAGGCTAGAGCTGCCATTTGAGTTGGAAAACCTGCACGATGTCTTTCATGTCTCTTCACTACGGAGAGCTCTACTTAATCCGGAGCAGCATATCATTTTCCCCTCGGGTTCGGTGGAGTCCGATAGATCAGTTCGTCTGGAGCCAGTCCGGATTGACAATACAGCAGTCCGAGTCCCGCGGAAGAAGAAAGTTCCTTTAGTCAAGGTGTTGTGGTCCAACCATGGACAGGAAGAACACACATGGGAACCTAGGGACCTCATGCTGCAACAGTACCCAGAACTCTTCACTTCAGGTACACCCCAACCTTACTCAAGATTTACTTATTTTATGTTATGTAAAGAACCCCGTAGACCCGAACTTAAATTTTGAGGATGAAATTATTCTTTTGTTTATTGGGATTTGTAACATCCCATCTCCCTACTAGACCCCTTGACTTCAATTAGGGTAGGTCATGTGGTGTGTGAAGTGGGTCAAAGCTAGGTAGTGGCCTTAAGTCACATTGAAATTGAGAGAACTCACAGGTGTCCTCCAGAGGAGGAAGATGATGGAGAGCTCTCTGATCTGCATCAAGTTTAGTGTAGGAATTAGTTCTGTCAAGTAAAAATTGAGGGATGGTCCCGTCGATCAATGGGACATTCCGTCGATAGAATTAGGTTTGTCGGGAAAAGATCGACGGATGGTCCCATCGATCGATGGGATATCCCGTCGAAGGAATTAGTCCTGCTATGTAAAATCGACGGATGGTCCCATCGATCGACGGGACATCCCGCCGATGGATGTTAACTGAGGATTAGATAAAATCGTCGGATGGTCCCGTCGATCGACGGTACCTCCCGTCGATCGACGATAACCCTCTTTCGATTTTCTCTTGAGAAAGAAATTAAAAGCCCCAATCAATTCAATTGGGCTAAGGCCTCAGCCAAAGCCCATCCTGCAGCCCACATACCTAATTACCAGTCAGGCCCTCTGAAAATAGGAGAGAGATGACATGCAAAGGGGCAGAATGGGTCTTTCCCCAAAATCCATTAAGGACAAAAAGTATTTTGAGGAATGAAGGCCACTTGGCACTCCACTCCTCTGCCCAAAGCCATGCCCGAGCTCTTTAGTAAATTCCCAGCCAAAATTGGGCTGAACAGATGCCACTTGGCGGCTGGGAGGAACAACCAAGGCATGGTCGAACCTTGCCTTAATAGGAAATACACATACAGCCCTTCCCAACTCCATTAGACCTTACCACGAGCTTCATAAGGAGGAGAGCAGTCGGGATAGCCACCTGGAGTAAGATATTAGCTGCCGGATCAAGAATTTGAGCAAGCTAGTCAGAGATACTCGCTGCCATGCCGCCCCGACGAATCACCCGCTCCCAAGCCCCCATTCAAGTCGGTTTCTCCCCCTCTCCCTCTGTGCTAGTCTCATAGATCAAATAGGAGAGATATCCAGCTCAATCAAGCCGGATGCAAGTGAAGAAAATGAGAATTTTTCCATGGAATTGTCCATGTTGGTTTCGCCGAAAAACACCACCTCCGGCGGCCAAACCACCATCGGCCGATAGCCACCACCTCAACGGAGGTGGCAGTGGACGGCCAGGGAGGTGGCTCAGCCGCCGAGAAATTTCATTGGAAGGTGGCCCAGGTCGGGGGAATCTCCACCATTGTCTAGAGGTAGAAGATGAAGGAGGGTCGTTGGATCTGGGAGATCTGCTAAACCCAGACCATATTAATATCATTTTAATGATCTGTCACACTTAGGAGAGATATCCAGATCTGTCAAAAATATGATAAATCAAATAAATGAAATTTATGGAGTTGTATTACTCCAAATGTCCCCAAATTTGGGTGACATGCTTATTAGGCCATCATTAGACCATGGTTAAAATTTGAGATCATTTAGACCTCTGCATGTAGGGTAATTCCACTTGCATGTCTCTACTTAAAAGGTGTTATGGTGTGCCAATAGCCAAAAGAGATATTTTGTGTGTTTAACACATATGGCTTAGTGTTGACTTCTAAAATTTTGGCCACACCCTCTTTATGATATAATACATTACCTAAGAAAATTTAGGATTTTTGGGATCAAAAATCCTATCTATATGATCAATATGATTTATGTCACACTTATGTATTTGTGAAATGTTCATCGCTAATACCTTGTAGAAATCTTGAAACTCTGGAGAATCACTTGTTATACCATTTAGAATTCTGCAAATTTTTGTAGAAAACTTCAGAGATTATTTCTTTAGGAATTATCAAATTTATCTTAGGTCACAATTCTGAATAACTGAAAATTCACTAAGCAAAATGCTTGAGAAATTTTTGAAACTCTGGAAAATCATTAGGAACCTAATTATGAACCTCTGGAATTTTAGGTGGAATTTTTGGATATATTATTCATGGTAACATTCCATATATTCATTTTGTCACACTTCTTATTTTATGAAATATCTATGGTGAAACATTCCTGGAAAATTAGGAAACTTTGGATATGATGTTTTTAGGTCACAACAGTGGTATAGTAATTTTCTGAGAATTTTTGGAGGATATATAAACTAGTACTTGATGTGTAAAGTTATATTTTCATCTCTTTTATGTTAAATGGAAATTATGATTATAAATCCTCTGAAAAATTATGGAATTTTGGAAATCATGTTATTATGTCATCTATTATCTCTGGAAATTTTATTAGCAAGATTTAACTTATTGACAAGGTACTTCATTTGTAATTTAGATGATGTCAATTGATTAATTGATTTTAAATATATATCAAATTTATTTGAAACATGTCAAAACTCTTGTCAACCCTTAACTTATCCATTATGAACCTATGCTAAAAATTGGAACTCATTTGGGCATGATATGGCCAAGATTGCATCATAGGAATCAAATCTAGTTCAATCTCATTTTGGTCTGCGAATAATAAAAATTTGCTGTGATGATTTGACCAGCAAGATCACGTAGAAAATCAGTGAAATTCGGATTATAACAGTAACATATCATTTATATTAGCCCCTAGAAGTTGTGGAATTTTTTGGAGTACGTTAGCACTATGGTTTAGGGAGTAATTTAGATTCATGTCGCACTATACATAAAGGGGGCAAGTTTTACGTTATGAGAGCATAGTAATCACATAGCATGGTAAAGTGTTCATGTTATATCGTTTGAGTGTGATTAGGGATATTGAGAATTAGACAAGGCCTACACCACTTATAGGATGAGAGGTCTTAGGTGTTGAGCATCGTTCAAGAGAACGTTTGCTTAGGAATAGGGTGAAAGATAAGTCATAAAGCATCAAAATCATAAAGAGTAATAAGGAGAGTGGGTCTTTAGAAAAGGTAGCCACCAATAAAAGTAATTGTCTTGGAAAGGGGGATTTGGGTTTCAGCCCATCACATTTCCTAGTACCGCCGCGAGCTCTTCACCGGGTAAACCTCAGGAAGTCCAAGATTCACCCTAAACTTCTAAGTATAACAATAATTAAACAAGAGTATGTTGGATCTTGAGGCGCCCTTAGATGAGGGTGAATAAGGGTTTTAAAACTTTTGTTATATTTTAAAATACTTGAAATGATAAGAGATTAAACTAACAATAAAATCACGCAAAAAGAGGAGATTAAGTAATATAAATGAAAGACATGATTTTATTAACTGGAAATATAAGATTACGAAATTCGATTTCTTATGACGCTAGAAATCGTAGGCAATAAAGTAAAATAATCTTTTTGTTTTCTATACCGACTCTTCTCACCAAGAACCTGTTGGCTTTAGTCGATCTCTCGCCAGATACGGCCTCAAGCCGCTCTAGCCCTTCTATCCCCAAAAAGGCCTCGAGCACCCCCTAGATCTACTCCGTAGACCCAGACGCCAACACGAGGCGATTTCCTCTCTAAGTCCTACCCAGACCTAGTCACCAACATGAGGCGAATTCAATTCATGATTGTAATAAAAAGGTTACAAATAAAATACAAAACACAAATCAAAACTCCCTATGAAGAATTCTGGAGATGGTGAAGGCTCGCTGAATATTCTTGAAGTCGAAGCGTGCGTTCTTCGCGTTGAGTAAGCGTTGATCCGATCCTCCTTAAATTCTTCTCTCGAATTTGTGTGGGAGATGATGGTCTGGAAAATACGGCCCTCTCTGAGTTTCTATAGTGCTGGAATAGGGCTCTCTTCAATCAGTAGTTGGAGAAGACGAAGTCCACCAATTTATAGGACTAAAGGCTAACTCCAGCGTTAAGGTAACACCTGACGTTGACCCAGTATGGAATTGCTTTGATGGCTCGGATCTTCAAAACGGGAAGGAGATTCTGCACTTTAGGAAACATCTATTTTAGGCAACCCTAACGCTGGCGTTGAGGCTAACGCTGGCGTTATGTCAAATCATTCCTAAAGTGCCCATGCAATCACGGTTGCTTCCTCCTTGCCATAATCACCGAGAGTTAACGCCCCGCGTTAAGACCAAACACATGGCGTTGAACCTCTTTAATTTTCTTCAGTCGACAAGCTATCTCGTCGATTGGCAAGCCATCTCGTCGATCGACAAGCCATCCCGTCGATCATCAATGCCCAACGTTAAGTTTTAACGCCTGGCATTAGACCACATTCATAATTTCTTCTTGTGGGCAGTTCCAGACCAATAATGCAGCAACCTAGTGTCATATCTGTGTAAACCTTCATGCTAAAAACACAATGACAAACAAGATCAAATACAAGTAGGATTTGTTATTCTCAAATCAAAGGGATGCGGAAAACCATATTACAATATTCTCCCCCTTTTGATAATAACAAATCCAATATAGATAAATCAGATTCATATATAAGAGAGGTGTGTTTTTAGAAGAATATATGACACTAAGCAATATAGAGATAATGATAAGAATTATAGATTGTTTAAGTTGTGCTCCCCCTACATAAGTGCTCCCCTTAGTGTATGTATTCATATACTAGGTTTATGCTCCCCCTTAATCTAGTGAATCCTACTCATGTAGTCATTACGATTTATCATTTTATTCTCCCCCTTTTGTTATTAGCAAAAGAGGGTGGAGTTGAAACAAAACTAGAAAAGAGAAGACAAAAGTTAGGACATAACTAAGAGAGGATTAAGAGTTTTGTTTAAACATAAGGTAAGTCATGATCGAGCTAAGGGAGAGAGTAGCACAGCGGAAAAATATATGATAAGCGTGAAAAAGCAACATTCCATGATTGTACCAAAGGAATTCTACCACTTGCATTGCAAATTAATTTTAAAGAAGAATATTACTTGTTGAGAGAGATACAATATAGTTTAACAAGCACAAGTGAATAAAAAAAATTAATAAGTAAGCATGATAAACCATGGTAAACGAAATACATGACCAAAGGAGAAATGCGTAAAACAAAAACAAAACAATAATGAGTAGTATTTTTTGTTATAGTTTGACCATTCCAATAATATGTCTAGACTCTTCACATTTGAGCATTTAACTTTAAAAAATTTCATAACTAATAGGCAAGCATGATTTAACATATTCAAAAAGATAATAACTACAATGTAACCAATTCATATTTCAAGTAAAGAAAACATTGTAGAAATCATGCATTGCAATCTAGTGCTTTTACTTACGTTTTTAGAGAATTATGTAATTTTGCATTAGGATCCAATTCTCATGCGTAGAAGCTTTATGAAAAAATAATGATGTGTGCATAAGGTGTTTTGATAAAAGTATACAAGTGAAATAATCAAAGCACATGACATATGTAATGAAATAGTAATAATAATATTAAGATTGTAATCTTATAATTACTTTCACACATCAATTGAAAATAAAATTTCAAAGCACATAAAAGGAGTACAACTACCAAGGTGCTTCGCCCACACAATGCTCATTAAGACTTATCTGGGAGGGAAGTATTGCTTGGGGGATCACATAAGCATTTTTATAATTTTTTATTTTTAGTGATCTGGTGTACAAATAGAAGTGATAAAAAGAGTATGTTTGCACAAGACACTTTACAATTCTTTTTAAGGTGCTCAACCTCACAATGTTCATTAAGACTTATCAGGAGGGTGAGTAGTGCTTGGTGGAGTTATCTTTGGCTTTTTATTTCATTATAATAATTCTTTTTTTAAGTTTGGGCCAAAGGTCTCCGAATTCACTTGTTGAGGCAAACATTAGCAATTTTGAAAAAATACTTCTATGTGTGCAAGAAATTTATTGTTTGGATGATGATGCAAGACATTTATTGTTTGAAGGATGGTGTAGGTAATTTAGATATACAACTTAATGTGTTAAAACTATTACACTACACAATCATGCAAGACTAAGATTATAAGCACATGTAGATTACCAAAATAGTGAGTGTAATAATCATTGATTAACATAAAACATTACTCATACTTAGAGGCATGTTAGACAATCATAAATAATTTTCTATAGACTACTTCATTGCACATAATTAGATTAAGGTCAAGGCATGAAGATAAAACAATGTTTAGGAAATTTGAAATTAAAATTAGACATTGAAGAAAATCTGTAAGTGTATGCCAAAATCAATTTTGACCATTTGAAACAAAAATAACTAAGATGTTTGCTCTTGTGAATTTGTATAGTCAAACCATAGTTTGGTAAATATTTAAAGCAAAAGCAAATAACACAAAACATATTTTTGATTATTTTGAATTATTTGAAATTTTTTTGTATTTTAGAATAAAATTAGTAAATTAAGAACAAAGTAATTTGAAATCAGAAAAAATAAACTGAGAAAATTCATTAGAAAAATACCAAAAATATTCCAGAGAAAACAAAATTTCAATATGGCAAAAGGAGCTAACGCCTAGCGTTAACTACTTAATGCCCAAACAGGACACTATTTTGTTAGATTTTTGAAAAAAAATTCCTTGGATTAGGGAGTATGTATATAGACCTTCTTAGTGTAGAAATTTCAAAGAATTTGGAAATGATTAGAAGGCTATTTAAACGTATTTTTGGTGGTTTTAAAATGGTTTTTATATTTATATTTGATTTAGATTTTCCTTTTTTTGTGAGACTATAATTGGACTTAACAATTTAAATTGGATCTTGGACTTCCCGAGGTCTACCACATGAAGGGTTCGCACCGATACTAGGAGATATGATGGGGTGACATCCCAAATCTCCCTTTCACAAGATATTTAATTGCTATTGATTGCTACACAAGTTTTAATATTGAGATTTTATACACTCAAATTTTTTTGAAAGAGTGAAATAAATATGTTTAGAATTAGAGGATTAATTAAAGAAGTACGGAAGTTAGTTTTGAGGAGAGATAGCATTTGATGGGTTTCAATTTGGTATATCTAAGACTCCTAATTCTAGACGAAGCATGTTGAAACGAGCATCGGGGAGAGGTTTTGTGAAAATGTCTGCAAGTTGGGATTCCGTGCCAATGAAACTTATTTTTACGTGCTCTTTCTTAATATGATCCCTAATGAAGTGATGGAGTATATCTATGTGTTTGGATCTAGAGTGGTGTACGGGATTATTTGTAAGATCTATTGCACTTTTGTTGTCACATTTGAGATCAATATTTTTGATATGAAAACCAAAATCCTCTAGAGTTTGGCTCATCCATAAAGCTTGTGCACAACAACTCCCAAGAGCGATGTATTCGGCCTCCGTGGTGGAGAGTGCAACCGAAGATTGTTTTCTACTAGACCTTGCTACCAAAGAGGGTCCTAAAAAGTGACAAGTACTGCAAGTGCTTTTTCGATCTAGTGAACAGCCGGCGTAATTCGAATTGGAATAGCCATGCAATGTAAATGAATTATTGTGTGGGTGCCATAATCCTAATCTAGATGATCCTAATAGATATCTAAAAATACGTTTTACCGCTTTTAAGTGAGATTCTTTTGGATTGGCTTAAAAGCAAGCACATAGATATACGACAAACATTATATCCGGTCTAGATGCACTTAAGTAAAGAAGAGATCCAATCATACCTCTATGTTGGGGAAATGATTTATCTTAACCCCTAGAATTGAGAAGAATATAATTTCTAAGAATGAAAAATTAGTCTAAGTAAATATGCGTCGAATAGTAATCGACGCATCGTCGAAATGTAGTCGACGTTTCTCTCAGAATGAGTCGAAGTAACTCTAAGAAGAATTCGATGTAATCTTTGTCGATGTAACTCTGACTTCTAGTCGACGCATTTAATAAAGTCGACGCACCTTAGTCGACGCACCTTCCTTATTCTCCTCTCGACGTCCAGCCAGGATGAAATCGACGCTTACGTCAAATAGTAATCGACGCACGTCGATTTCTATAAGAAATTCAAAAACACGCCAGATCTCTTTCCTTCTTTCTGTAAATCTGATTCTTATGGAATGATGTTATTCTTTTATAGCCGTTCTGAATCAGTCTTTCCTTCTATTTGATTCTTGGCTAATTTGATTAAGATTATTATGGATATTATTTGAAATCAGAATGAATTCTTTCCTTCTACAGATTTAATTATTATGGAAACATTTCTCTCTAATTGCTGATTGATTATTCCCCTTTAGCAACATCTTTTGAAACGGAGCTATAAATAAAGAGGAGGTCGGCAGAGAATAATAACTAGTGATCCACCATATACATTTGAAAAAGAGGAAGAGCTCCCAAGTGAAGAGTGAGAAAGCTGAGAAAAGAGATAGTGTGCTGCAGCAAAGAAAAAGCCTTCATCTTCTCCTCCTTCTGAAGCCATTCTGCTGCAAATTCTGAAAGCTCTCACAAAAGAGAGAAAAGCTTACAATCTCCTTCTCACTATAGAAGAGAGATTACATTCACTATTCTTGTGCTTCTAATCTTCTTGCTAGGAAGAAGATTCTTTCTTGTTTTAATTGTTTCTTATAATTCTTCTTCTCATTCTTATTTCAACTTCAATTGTGTAAAAGAGTTTTTAGAATCTCTCTTCAAAAAATTCAGTTGTACTGGTTCTAAGAGTCTCCTTATCAAAAGACTCAGGCTGGTTCTAAGAATCTCCTTATCAAAAGATTCAGTGCAAGATAGTGAATTCCTACCAAGGGGGTAGAAGAGTGGACTACCCAAAGTTTGGGGAACCACTATATTTCTTTGTGTTGTGCTGTGATTTTTATTTTGCTATTTCTTTCTTTATTTACTTAATTCTTGTTGGTGTGTGTGGGAAGCTTAATTCTGTGATTATTACACACACATATATATATATATATATATATATTTGTTAACTTTGCACAAAATTTATTTAAATCTCTATTCACCCCCCCTCTAGAGAATTCTAGTGTGGTTAACTGTGCACTTTCAATTGGTATCAGAGGGAGGTTGATCTAAAAAGGTTAAATTCTTGATCAAAAAGATCCTACCTCTTATATATATATATATTTCTAAAAACTATTTTTCACATGGCACAAATCAAAGATTATGCTTCCACCAGACCACCAATGTGCAATCTTGAAAAGTTTGCAGTTTGGAAAACAAGAATTAGGATCAATATGAATTCTATTGATGAAGATTTGTTCAATGTTATTTTGACAGGTCCTCCTAAGCCCTATAGAAAGGACTCAAGTGGTAAAGTGACTCAAACACTTGTCCCAAGGGCAGAGTGGACAGTTGAAGAAAAGAAGGCAGGAACAAGTGATGCAAAAGCTATAAACATTCTTGTCTCAACCCTCTCAGATGAAATCTTTCAAAAGGTTGTTGACTGTGAATCAGCCAAAGATATCTGGGAGGCTCTTACAAAGATAGTAGAAGGAAGTGCTGATGAAAGGAAAGATAGAAAGGCTCTATTGATCTCCCAATATGAGAACTTTCAAAAGAAGCATGAAGAAAGCATATCTGAGATGTATGACAGATTCAGTCTGATCATCGATCAATTAAGGAGCCTGGATAGAGAGATCTCTCTCACAGAGATCAATGACAAACTGTTAATAAGTCTCCCAAGTTCATGGGACTCAAGAATATGGGCAATAAGAGATACAAGAGGACAAAAGGAAATCTCAACAGATGCTCTCTTAGGAAAACTAAAATCCTATGAGCAACTACTGAAAACCAGAGAAGAGAAGGAAAGAAGGGAAAACACTCCAACCTCTTCAAAAGATAGAAATATTGCATTAAAAGCAACAGAAGAAGAAACCTCGGTGACTGAAGAAGAACTATTCAGCCTCCTAGCCAGAAGATTCAAGAAATGGGTCAGACCAGATGGGTCTAGAAGGAGAGAGTCAAAATCAAGGTATTATAAGACTCCTACCAAAGATATTGTTTGTTATTCCTGCAGGAAAACTGGACACATTGCACCAGAATGTCCAAAAAATACTGAGAAAAAGAAAGATCTGAAAAAGAAAGATCTCAAGAAAAAGGGAAGAAGAAAGAAAGAGGCTTCATTGCAGAAGCTTGGAGTGAAACAGATTCTGAGGACAGCACCTCATCCAAAAGTGACAATGAAGAGTCTAAGCAAGAAGACCTATGCTTAATGGCTCTTGAAAGCTCAAAGGAAGAACATGGTGCTAAATCATGGAGTGAGACAGAATCAGAAGGAAGCATCTCTTCTGAAGATGATAAAGAAAATAGCCTTATTCTCATAGAGGAATCTGAGGATAAGGATGAGGTAATCATTTTTGATGACATAGATTTTCTGTGTGATGATTTCAAAAATGATTTTAAAGGATTATGTTTAGATCAACTAAAAGCTAAACAAGAAATTAAGAATCTAAAAGAAAAAATTAATGTCATTAAAACCAGAGAAATATAGAGGATACTTGTTCTAAAAATTATGAGTTAAGGGCTAACATCAGAGAAAAAGAAATAGAGAGGGCTAAAATAGAAAACCAGCTCCTTAAGAATAAGGTATCCCAAGCAAAAGCTTTTGAAGAATCAATAAAAATGAGAAGCCAAACACTTAAAGAAATCATAGAAAAAAAAACAAGAAGACATAAAAATCTTGGGCTAGGAGCTGATCCCTCAGCTAGTCTAATTCTATCCAACAAACCTGCATGGATGAGCCCTGTTAAATTCACTAAACCCACTAAATCAATAAACCAAGAAGAAGACTCGCAAAATAAGGAAGAAGACTCCCTCAATGAGATAAACCATTTTGATGAAACATCATACTATACAGATGAAGACTCTCAAACTACTTCTAAGAAGGCAACTAAGGCAAAAGAAACAACTCATAAAGAAATAAAATCAGAACAAGGGAAAAATAAAATTTGTGAAAACACAATTGCGTCGACTTCATATCGACGCATGAATGATAGTGCGTCGAATTCTACTCGACGCAATCTCTCAGATGCTTCGACCTCAACTCGACGCTTGAATAAAAGTACGTCGACTTCCAATCGACGCAACTTCTTACATGCGACGATTTTAGATCAACACAATCTGGAGAAAGCGCTGAATATAAATCGACGCAACTATCAACATACGTCAAATAGATATCGACGCATAAAAACTCAGAGCAACATAATTACAGGACATGTCTATTCTCCAAAAACTTTCCATCTTAACCCCCATTCAGGACCCATTCATCCTGATCATAATTTCTACCCTAATCAAAACTTCTATCCTAACCAAAATTTCTATCCTAATCAAAATTTCTATCCTAATCCACACCACTATCCCTCTCTAAACTCAAATTCCCATAATCTAAAGATAGTTAGATGGTATATCTGTAATAAAACTGGCCACATTGCCAAACAATGTTGGCACAATCAATCTAATTGTTTATAAAAATTAGTCCAAGACTGACTTAGAAAACATTAGGAGCAGGAAGAAATAATCTCTCAAGAGAAACCAAGAAGTTTCAGGCAAAATGAAAGTCATGTAGACTTATTAATCGACGCACCGTCGATAACCAATAATTATAAATAAAATCGACGCATGCGTCGACTTCGATCGATGCATACGTCGATAGGAAACCCTAACATCTTAACTCAGACTGTATCAACGCTTACGTCGAATTCCACTCGACGTAACGTCGACTTCATGAAAAAGAGCGGAAATATTAAAATATTTTTCGATCACATCTACTGTAGTACCGAATAAGCCTTGAATTGTGTCTCGTTTCGACGTTTCACCTGACTTAAATAAACTCTTCAGTTAGAAATCCTCTCGCACTCTGCATCCTTCATCCTTCTTACCTCTCAATCTGTAACACCCTGCCAGTACGAAAAGTATAACAGCAGGTCCGGCCGGGACCCCACGCCATACAAACCACACTAGTTAGGAGTTAAAAGGTGATAACCAAAAAGAACTACACCAGAGTACACTAAATATAAGCGGAAGCATAAAAGAATAACATCTCAATTAGAATTGTCCACTATCATAGGAATGAAGCCATGAAATAGAGTTACGGCCATAAGGCCTTACATTTAACAAAATGCACAAAACTCCATAAACATACATCGGCGCGCAGGCCGGCAATACAAGGAAAACAGAAAAAAGGCTGGCCTTCGAGGGCCAACACAGCAAAGGGCCACCGCCCGCTATTTTCCGCTAGGCTCACCTGCACCTGCATAAGAACATTCCACCAAGCGGTGGCAAACAAGGTAACGGTCAGCAAAGTTGACCAAATTATAACGACCCCACCCCTTTCCCGGGGTGGCGGAGCTTCTACCCTGCAAGCAAGCCATACTAGCCACAAGTACTAATATAAAGAAAGTGCAAACTACACAAGGTGAGGTTTCAAGCACAATCAATCTTCTAGGTTGAGCATCAAAGAGAAGGGAACCTAGGTATGCACATGATGTTGGTTGGGTTCACCCGAAGGTTCCCCACAACCGCCTAAGCAATCGCATGAGGCTAACCACATAAATTCATCACAAACGTGGGTACACACAACCGCACGCTCCATGCTCACAAGGCATGCACCAAAGGTACTTCTTCCCGAGCACCAACACCATCATGAGTCCGGAAACTTTAGATGGAAAAGAGCTTCGGCCCGTCTAGGTAAACACCTTCCGCGGCCTCTCCCATGATCACACAGCTTTACGAGAGACTACAATCTCTTTACCGATACCGCATGTAAACGGGTTCAGATCCGTCAATTCCCGTGCTCTAGTCATCGATTGAACACACGATGCGGGTATGACATCACCTCGGCCCGTAAGGGTTTAGCACTTGTTAGTGCTACACAAAACATAAGTTACAACACCCAAGCCTTCACGAGGACTTAGGCTTTATACGTAACCAAAAAAAGAGGTACAAGACCACTCCTCAACAAATCTAGTGGTGAAGGTTTGCATTCAACCACTCGCAAAGCATGGGGCTTTCGTTAGGATCTTCACAAGACGCCTACACTTAATTCCCGCAATACTATAGATGATTTCATGGAGTCATTCTCCGGCACGCATTCTAGGCCTAACCGAAATGCAACATCGCAGATCAAGCACCACCGATTCGGCTCACGGCCACGAATAGGCTTCACACACAATGCCTAAATCCACAGGACTACCGGATTTTCTACATGCAATATGCAGGGGACGGACACAATCGACCCAGAGTTCCGAAGAACTTGAGGAAATCCTACACTTCGCCCATTTGGTGAAAGAGATTCCTCATGCAAGCATAGGAAAAGGAAAGAGAGAACAAATGACAAGTCCAAAGATCGGGAGGAAGAATCGTTACCCTAGGAGCGTTCTTCTTAGCCATGGATCTGAGATTTTACACGGAGGGAAAGGACCACACCGGGGTGCACTCTCCAGATCTGGAAACGGCTCGCGAAACGGAGCTCCGTCAATGGCGGTATCTCCTCTTCTTCTTCCTTGCCTCCTTCTTCTTTCTCTAGCCTAGGAGAGAGAAAGCCCTCAAAATAATGAGGATTAATCTCCTCTCATAAGCCCTAATAGCCTCCAGCCAAAGCCCCTAGCCGTTGGATCCAAATCCAACCTAAATGAACGATCGGATCGCCATCTTCGTTCATTTTCGCGGAGCAGAATAAATAGTGCGCACGTTCACAGGCGCACGGTCACTGGTCATGCGCGAAGAACCTCTGGTCATGCGCGTAGTGCTTTTCAGCCGACCATATTTCCTCTCAATTAACGCACGATCATGCGCACGATCACTGGTCGTGCGCGAAGAAGAGGCCACTGGTCGTGCGCGTACACCCTTTCAGCCGACCCCTCTTCCTCATATTTAACACACAATCATGGCGCACGATCACTGGTCGTGCGCGAAGAAAGCCACTGACCGTGCGCGAGGAGCAGGAAGGGAAAATTCAGCCTACTTCGAGCGCAGCACTACCATTCCGCCTACTTCGTTAAACTACGATTTTTGGGGTGTTACAACTCCACCTCCCTTAAAAGAATTTCGTCCCGAAATTTCTAAACGTAGTAGCAGTAATTACGATCAAAATTACCTGAGGGAAATAGCTCGGGGTACTCCACAAGCATCGTTTGCTCTCTTTCCCAAGAGAGTTCCTCTCGCCCGCAATTGTTCCAACGGACCTTTACCATCCGAATGGACTTGTTCCGCAACTGCTTCACTTCAGTGTCTTCAATGCAAATGGGCTTGACTTTCGTCGCTAGCCCACCATCTACCGACACTTCGTTGACAGCAACAACCATATTAGGCTCTTTAACAGCCTTCCGCAACACAGAGATGTGGAATACATCATGCAGCCCGCTCAGCTCCAAAGATAGAGCAAGCCGGTAAGCAGCTTCACCGATGCGCTCCAAGATCTCGAACGGTCCTAAGTACCTCGGACTTAGCTTTTTCAAGCGTCGGATCCTTGATACTCCTTTGAACGGTTTGATCTTGAGATAAACCCAGTCGCCAACGGCGAACTCGACGTTTCGGTGATTTGCGTTGTAATATTTTGCCTGCCGATCCTAGGCAATGAGCAATCGCTCCCGAATAGCCCGGATCGATGTATTCGCCTCATCCACGTCTTTGCGTTTTAACAACTTAGTGTCGCCCGTTTCAGCCCAAGATAACGGCGTGCGACATTTCCTACCATAAAGAGCCTCGAAAGGGGCCATCTTTATACTCGCTTGGTAGCTGTTGTTGTAAGCAAATTCAATCATATAGAGATGGTCCTCCCATCTCTTTCCGAAATCCAGGGTGCACATCCTCAGCATGTCTTCCATAGTCCTATTGGTCCTTTCGGTATGTCCATCCGTTTGCGGGTGGAAGGTCGTGCTAAACTTCAGCTTGGTACCCAATAGTTGATGAATCAGCTTCCAATCATTCGATGTGAACCACCCATCGCGATCACTGACGATGCTACGGGGAATCCCATGCAATCGTACGATGTTATCCACGTACAACTTTGCCAGTTTTTCTACAGAATCATCCTTCCAGTTCGGAATGAAGTGAGATACCTTTGTCAATCGGTCCACGATCACCCAGATGGCGTCGTTTCCATGTTGTGATCTCGGCAATCCGTGCACGAAATCCATCGAAATATCATCAAACTTCCATTCTGGAATCGGCAAAGACTTCAGAAACCCACCGGGACGTTGACATTCCGCTTTCACCAACGCGCAAGTATGACACTTAGCCACGTAAAGGGCAATGTCTTTCTTCATACCCAGCCACCAGAACAGTTTCTTCATATCCATATACATTTTAGTGCTCCCAGGGTGGATCGAGTACTTGGTATGATGAGCCTCGTACATCAACTCCGCCCGTAGAGTGCCAATGTTTGGGACGCACAATCTGCCCTCTTTCCACATAAGGCCATCTTCGAAGGAGAAATCAGTGTTTAACCCCTCAACGGTTTCCACTTTATAGCGTTTCATGCTCTCATCCAGCTCCAATGCTTGTCGAACTCGATCGGCAAGGTCGTATTGAACCTCCGTCCAGTTCAAGCACGCTGAAGTAGACGCCCTTCTATCAATGCAGATGATCTCCATTTCTTCCAGCTCGCGGATTAGACGTTCATCGTGCATCAAAATCCAATTTGCTTGAGCAGGAGCCCGACGACTCAACGCGTCCGCAACTACATTTCCTTTACCAGGAGTATACTTGATGTCGAAAGGTGTAGTCCCCAAGGAACTCCATCCACCTCCTTTGACGCATATTCAACTCCCTTTGATCCAGCAGATACTTGAGGCTCTTGTGGTCGGTAAAGATATCGATCTTCACGCCATACAAATAATGCCTCCAAAGTTTGAGGGCGAAAACCACGGCCGCTAACTCCAAACCATGGACCGGGTAATTCCTCTCATGAACCTTCAGTTGTCGGGAACCGTAGGCAATTACCTTCCCGAACTGCACTAGGACACAACCCAAACCACTCCCTGAGGCGTCGCTATAATTTTCGTAGCCTTCCGTACCACATGGCGAGCATAGAATGGGCGCCGTGGTCAGACGGCTCTTCAGCTCTTCAAAAGCTCGTGCGCACTCGGGCGACCAAACGAACTTATGATCTTTCCTAGTCAGTTTAGTGAGAGGGAGTGCAATCCTTGAGAAGTTCTCCACAAAGCGCCTATAATAGCCGGCAAGTCCTAAGAAACTTCGGACTTCCGCTACGTTTTTCAACAAAGGCCACGCTCGGATCGCTTCTATCTTCGACGGATCAACTGCAATTCCTTCTCCACTAACAACATGACCAAGGAATGCTACTGACGGTAGCCAAAACTAGCAATTGGAGAACTTGGCATATAGCTGACTCCTCCTCAAGGTTCTCAGAACTGCGTGCAGATGCCCTACATGCTCCTCTTCCGACAGAGAGTATACCAAAATGTCGTCGATGAAGACGATCACAAATTGATCCAAATACTCTCGGAACGTTCTGTTCATTAAGTCCATGAATACCGACGGTGCATTAGACAGACCGAATGGCATCACCGTGAACTCATAGTGCCCAAAGCGGGTACTGAACGCTCTTTTTGGAATGTCACATTCCCTTATCCGCAGTTGGTAATAGCCGGACCTTAGGTCCAGCTTGGAGTATACTGTCGACCCAACCAGTTGGTCAAATAAATCATCGATTCTTGGAATCGGATAACGGTTCTTCTCGGTCAGCTTGGTCCGCTACTACTAGGACAATACAAAACTGTTCTTAGGCCCCGAGTCCTTCAACAAGGTGAAGAACATCTTCGCTCCTTTTCACAGTTTCTCCTATCCGCACTCACTCGAGATCTATTGGGCAGCATTACCTCTAATCTATCCTTGACTAAGGTAAACGACACTCTGATTCATAACATGAAGTCCTTAGACAGATAAGAGAGCGATGCTCTCGCACCAATAGAGCTCTCGTCGGATAGTCGATAATTAGGACAAGGCCTAATTGCACACAAATACAAGACTTAAATTTTGTTGTCATCGGATACAGTGGACACATTGTTATCTCTATCCGCACATGGGGTAGAAATCATATTAAATGATGATCATCCATACCTGTGGCGACATCGCATTGTTGAATGACCTTTTTCTGGCCATAAGAGTAGACTCTCGGCTGGGTTAGAGAATATTGGGGAATCGAAGACTCCACTGCCTTGCCTTTCTCTATAGCAGCTGAACCCATCGCACGAGCATAGTCCACTTCTCTGCTTTTTGCCTTTGGAGGACCACTTCGACACACCGCGGCTTTGTGTCCCACCTTTCCACAGGTGAAACATGTAATAGGGCCATGTGCTATCGTAGCCCCTAACACGTTTGAGCGAGTTGGCTCAGCCTGTTTGAACTTCCTTTTGTTCCTTCTGAACTCCGATTTGGACTGAGAGGTCGGCGCATGTAACTCATTGAAGTCTTTCACGCTCGACATACTCTTCATTTCCATTTCTAGAGATTTTGCTGCTTTCACTAAGACGTTGAAGCCAAGTAACATTGGACCCACAAGCATTAGTCTTAGGTCATCTCGCAGACCATTGTAGAACTTGTTGACCTTGGTCTCCTCATCTTCCCACATAGACCTCTCATAACGACCCAGACTGATGAACTCATTCAGGTACTCATCCACAGAGTGTGCTCCCTGCTCAAGGTGCAAGCACTGGTTCTGTAGTGCCAAATGCCCTGTTGAGAGCATGTACCTTAGAAGGAATGACTCATGGAAGTTTTCCCAAGAGATTTCGGTAAGTTGTCTCCCACCAAACTTGTGCACCAACTCCTCTTTCCACCAAAGTCTTGCTTCTCTTATAAGTAGGAAGGTGGCCAAGGCTACCAACATATCCTTAATTATAAGTATTGACGTTAAAGTCCCCTTTATTTCTAACAACCACTCAGCAGCTCTCACAGGAGATTCGGTCCCCGTGAAGGATGGAGGGTTGAGGCTCAAAAAGTACTTTAACAGTTGATAGCGCAATTGCTGTTCCGCTTCCGGCTCACTTACCTTTGTCGGAACCGGGGCCACAATAAGACTGGGAGGCTATACCAGCCTTCCTAGCCATGCATTTTGTGCGGCCATGACCGCTTCTGTGACCACTCTGATCATCTCAGCCGAAGGAGTGGTCGCTGGCACTTCAGCCGACCCACTACCTTCAGCGGTGTTGTGGGGTCGAGACTGCCCCGCAGCACTTCTAATCACCTATAATTATGCAAGGCACAATTTAGAGACCGAAAACATAGCAAACATCAATCATGGAACGCTCAGGTTCCGCAAACAAGTATGTTTTTTTCATTCCTAAGTGGACATTCTTATTAGTTTTTTGTCATTTTAGGTGAATGCACAACCCGTGCGCACCACCCCTTAAAAGGAATTCGTCCCGAATTCGCTAAACTACGGATTGACGCCCTAAGTCCGATACCAAATTGTAACACCCTGCCAGTACGAAAAGTATAACAGCAGGTCCGGCTGGGACCCCACGCCATACAAACCACACTAGTTAGGAGTTAAAAGGTGAT
Source organism: Dactylorhiza incarnata (assembly GCA_033032865.1). Classification (NCBI taxonomy): domain Eukaryota; kingdom Viridiplantae; phylum Streptophyta; class Magnoliopsida; order Asparagales; family Orchidaceae; genus Dactylorhiza; species Dactylorhiza incarnata. The sequence continues at coordinate 5,698,993 of JAWHQI010000067.1, forward strand.
AACCAGAAAGAACTACACCAGAGTACACTAAATATAAGCGGAAGCATAAAAGATTAACATCTCAATTAGAATTGTCCTCTATCATAGGAATGAAGCCATGAAATAGAGTTACGGACTTAAGGCCTTACATTTAACAAAATGCACAAAACTCCATAAACATACATCGGCGCGCAGGCCGACAATACAAGGAAAACAGAAAAGAGGCTGGCCTTCGAGGGCCAACACAGCAAAGGGCCACCGCCCGCTATTTTCCGCTAGGCTCACCTGCACCTGCATAAGAACATTCCACCAAGCGGTGGCAAACAAGGTAACGGTCAGCAAAGCTCACCAAATTATAACGACCCCACCCCTTTCCCGGGGTGGTGGAGCTTCTACCCTGCAAGCAAGCCATACTAGCCACAAGTACTAATATAAAGAAAGTGCAAACTACACAAGGTGAGGTTTCAAGCACAATCAATCTTTTAGGTTGAGCATCAAAGAGAAGGGAACCTAGGTATGCACATGATGTTGATTGGGTTCACCCGAAGGTTCCCCACAACCGCCTAAGCAATCGCATGAGGCTAACCACATAAATTCATCACAAACGTGGGTACACACAACCGCACGCTCCATGCTCACAAGGCATGCACCAAAGGTACTTCTTCCCGAGCACCAACACCATCATGAGTCCGGAAACTTTAGATGGAAAAGAGCTTCTGGCCCGTCTAGGTAAACACCTTCCGCGGCCTCTCCCATGATCACACTGCTTTACGAGAGACTACAATCTCTTTACCGATACCTCATGGAAACGGGTTCAGTTCCATCAATTCCCGTGCTCTAGTCATCGATTGAACACACGATGCGGGTATGACATCACCTCGGCCCGTAAGGGTTTAGCACTTGTTAGTGCTACACAAAACATAAGTTACAACACCCAAGCCTTCACGAGGACTTAGGCTTTATACGTAACAAAAAAAGAGGTACAATACCACTCCTCAACAAATCTAGTGGTGAAGGTTTGCATTCAACCACTCGCAAAGCATGGGGCTTTCGTTAGGATCTTCACAAGACGCCTACACTTAATTCCCGCAATACTATAGATGATTTCACGGAGTCATTCTCCGGCACGCATTCTAGGCCTAACCTAAATGCAACGTCGCAGATCAAGCATCACCGATTCGGCTCACGGCCACGAATAGGCTTCACACACAATGCCTAAATCCACACGACTACCATATTTTCTACATACAATATGCCGGGGACGGACACAATCGACCCGGAGTTCCGAAGAACTTGAGGAAATCCTACACTTCGCCCATTTGGTGAAAGTGATTCCTCATGCAAGCATAGGAAAAGGAAAGAGAGAACAAATGACAAGTCCAAAGATCAGGAGGAAGAATCGTTACCCTAGGAGCATTCTTCTTAGCCATGGATCTGAGATTTTACACGGAGGGAAAGGACCGCACCGGGGTGCCCTCTCCAAATATGGAAACGGCTCGCGAAACGGAGCTCCGGAGCTCCGTCAATGGCGGGATCTCCTCTTCTTCTTCCTTGCCTCCTTCTTCTTTCTCTAGCCTAGGAGAGAGAAAGCCCTCAAAATAATGAGGATTAATCTCCTCTCATAAGCCCTAATAGCCTCCAGCCAAAGCCCCTAGCCGTTGGATCCAAATCCAACCTAAATGAACGGCCGGATCGCCATCTCCGTTCATATTCGCGGAGCAGAATAAACAGTGCGCACGTTCACAGGCGCACGGTCACTGGTCGTGCGCGAAGAACCTCTGGTCGTGCGCGTAGTGCTTTTCAGCCGACCATATTTCCTCTCAATTAACGCACGATCATGCGCACGATCACTGGTCGTGCGCAAAGAAGAGGCCACTGGTCGTGCGCGTACACCCTTTTAGCCGACCCCTCTTCCTCATATTTAACACACGATCATGGCGCACGATCACTGGTCGTGCGCGAAGAAAGCCACTGACCGTGCGCGAGGAGCAGGTAGGGAAAATTCAGCCTACTTCGAGCGCAGCACTACCATTCCGCCTACTTCGTTAAACTACAATTTTTGGGGTGTTACACAGTCCAGCCATCTCTTTCTCTCTCTCACTGACCTAAAATGGCTCCCAAGATAAACTCTGGTTTCGACATTGACCTCGAATCCTTCCAGGCCGCCGCCGAAAATTATAAGAGCATCATAGCTCTCTTCACTGAAGCTGACCTAGATAAGCTCATCTCCACAAGATGCAAGCTCCTGGAGACAGAACTCACAGAGCTAATGGCTCATGTTCAGATATCTGAACAAGGAAAAATCACTGAAACAATATATGAGACACATGTCTGAATCTCTGCTGAACACATTAGGAACACCTTTGATCTTTCATCAGGTACATTCCAATATTATCCTTGTTCAAATCAAATAGGGAAAGCAAGTTATTTTCTAAAAGAGTAACTAAATAAATCTCCTTTACCATTCCCTTATCAGGTGATGAACCTGTGGAACTCACCCCTGATGAAATCAAGAATTTACTAATCACAATGAAGTTCTCAAAAGATAGACCAATCCATCTGAAGAAAATAGATTTTTCTGATGAGTATAGGCTACTGGCAGACATAGTAGGAAAAGTACTACTATGTAAGATCTCTGCCCATGATGCAGTGCCCAGGCAGCAACTAAATCTCATGGGGGCCCTTGTGCTGAAGAAGAAAGTAGACTGGGGCAGCTGCTTACTCAAAATGATAGACTACAAATATTCTCACAAAGAGAATGCCTACATGAGGATTATGAGTCAAGTCCTCTTCCACTCCTTCCCTGACCTATGCAAGTCAAAAGGAATTCCCATCCCTCCTGGCAAAAGGATGTCCATTGCTCTCTTCTCAAAATGGACCAGGCAAATCCCCAAGCCTGGTGCCATTCCTGAAAGGTCTCCATCTCCTCCTAACTCTCCTGCTCATCCATCTTCACCTCCTCCTCCTCCTCCTCATACAGACATCTCTTCTGTACCACCATCATCCACACCTTCACAAATACCAACTCAATCACCTGCTCAACCCTCCTCTATTCCTCCACCTCCTCCATCAAATACACCTCATCAAAATGATACAGTCCCCTCTCCACCTTCATCACATACACCTCCTCCTCCATTGTCTCCTCCTCCTCCAACACAACATGAACCATCTCCATCCACTAAAAACCTCATCACCCAGTGTATCCAGTCAGCAGCCCAAAAATATCAGGACATGCTGGATGGACACCTCTCTCAAATTCACTCCTCCATCATGCACATGCAAACCCAAATAGATGGGGTCAATGCCTCTGTGCAAAGCTTGAAGACTTCTGTCTCTTCCTCTAAAGTGACCAAGTCTTTCTTAACCTCCTTGGCTAAGAAGGTCAAGAAGGGGGAGAAATTAGATGAAGAGCAGTCCTCAAGTCACAAATCTCTCTCTCAAAAGTCCCTTCCTACTTCAAAAACTGATCTACTCAAGACCATTGGGAATGAAGTTGTACCTAAGCTACATACTGAAGAACAGATAACAGGTATACTCTCTATAGCAAGAGAAGCTGCCCAACAAGTAGTTCTCCTTCAAGGGGAGGCTAGCAGAGCAGAGAAAGAAGTTGAAAAGGAAACTGATGCTGAAGAAGATATAGGAGAGAAAGAAAAAGAAGCTGAAGCTCAGGGGGAGCCAAATACTGAAGCTGGAGCTGAGAAAGAAACTGAAAAGGTAAATGTAGAAGAAAAGGATGTTCCATTTCAGGGGGAGCAAATTGCTGTGACTCAGGGGGAGATGAGTGAACCACCTGTTACAGAGAAGGAGCAACCCACCTCTCCAAAAACAGTAGTATTCACTAGGAAAAGAAAAACTCCTCCTACCCCTCCTGAATGATGTGTTGAACAATATTGATACAATCTATTTTTTTTCTTTCTTTCCATGCTTAAATACTTATTATGAAGTCTGTTTATATGATTTCTCCCTTCTTCTGATTACTTAGAATATTTCTTCTCTATATAAATGCATTGCTGTGTTGATTAAAAGCTGATACAATTTCTCTCTAAATAGGGTTAAGACAAATAGGGGGAGATTGTTGGGGAAATGATTTATCTTAATCCCCAGAATTGAGAAGAATATAATTTCTAAGAATGAAAAATTAGTCTAAGTAAATATGCGTCGAATAGTAATCGACGCATCGTCGAAATGTAGTCGACGTTTCTCTCAGAATGAGTCGAAGTAACTCTAAGAAGAATTCGATGTAATATTTGTCGACGTAACTCTGACTTCTAGTCGACGCATTTAATAAAGTCGACGCACCTTCCTTATTCTCCTCTCGACGTCCAGCCAGGATGAAATCGACGCTTACGTCAAATAGTAATCGACGCACGTCAATTTCTATAAGAAATTCAAAAACATGCCAGATCTCTTTTCTTCTTTCTGTAAATCTGATTCTTATGGAATGATGTTATTCTTTTATAGCCGTTCTGAATCAGTCTTTCCTTCTATTTGATTCTTGGCTAATTTGATTAAGATTATTATGGATATTATTTGAAATCAGAATGAATTCTTTCCTTCTACAGATTTAATTATTATGGAAACTTTTTCTCTCTAATTACTGATTGATTATTCCCCTTTAGCAACATCTTTTGAAACAGAGCTATAAATAAAGAGGAGGTCGGCAGAGAATAATAACTAGTGATCCACCATATACATTTGAAAAAGAGGAAGAGCTCCCAAGTGAAGAGTGAGAAAGCTGAGAAAAGAGATAGTGTGCTGCAGCAAAGAAAAGGCCTTCATCTTCTCCTCCTTCTGAAGTCATTCTGCTGCAAATTCTGAAAGCTCTCACAAAAGAGAGAAAAGCTTACAATCTCCTTCTCACTATATAAGAGAGATTACATTCACTATTCTTATGCTTCTAATCTTCTTGTTAGGAAGAAGATTCTTTCTTATTTTAATTGTTTCTTCTAATTCTTCTTCTCATTCTTATTTCAACTTCAATTGTGTAAAAGAGTTTTTAGAATCTCTTTTCAAAAAATTCAGTTGTACTGGTTCTAAGAGTCTCCTTATCAAAAGACTCAGGATGGTTCTAAGAGTCTCCTTATCAAAAGACTCAGTGCAAGATAGTGAATTCCTACCAAGGGTGTAGAAGAGTGGACTACCCAAAGTTTGGGGAACCACTATATTTCTTTGTGTTGTGCTGTGATTTTCATTTTGCTATTTCTTTCTTTATTTACTTAATTCTTGTTGGTGTGTGTGGGAAGCTTAATTTTGTGATTATTACACATATATATATATATTTGTTAACTTTGCACAAAATTTATTTAAATCTCTATTCACCCCCCCCCCCCCCCCCTCTAGAGAATTCTAGTGTGGTTAACTGTGCACTTTCACTCTATATAAAGTTTGCTCAATAGAAATTCCAGATTCATCTTTCCCTAGTTTTAATGAAGCACTCATAGGTGTAGAAGCTTGTTTAAGATTCTCAAATCCAAATCGTTTAAGCATATCATGAACATATTTTGTTTGGCAAATAAAAATATCATCATTTCATTGTGAGATTTGAAACCAAAGAAAGTAAGAAAGTTCACCTACAAGACTCATTTCAAATTTATTTTTCATTACTAAGACTACTTCTTCATTACACAACTCTTCATTAGTGGCTCCAAAAATGATATCATCAACATATATTTGTAGAATAATTAAATCATTATTTTTATGCTTAATGAAGAGTGTGTTGTCGGCACTTCCCATGGCATAACCGTGTTTTAACAAAAATAATGTAAGTCTATCATACCATGCACGGGGTGCTTGTTTTAAACCATAAAGCACTTTTTCTAATATATAAACATGATTTGGAAATTTTTCATAGACTTCTTCTTTTATAAACCCGTTTAAAAAAGCACTCTTAACATCCATTTGAAATAATTTTATCCTTTTAAAACTTGCAAATGCCAAAAATATTCGAATTGATTCCAAGCGAGCGACGGGTGCAAAAGTTTCTTCAAAATCTACCCCCTCGATTTGAGAAAAACCTTGTGTAACCAAACGAGCTTTATTTCTTGTAATCCTAGATTCACCATCTAATTTGTTTTTGAAAATCCATTTTACGCCAACAACAGGATGATTAGATGGTCATTCTACTAGGTTCCAAACTTTATTTCTTTCAAATTGGTCTAACTCTTCATTCATAGCCAAAAACCAAAATTCGTCATTTAAAGCGATTGAAACTTTTTTAGGTTCAATTTCGGAAACAAAGCAAAGGTTTGAAAAAGTTTCATGAAGAGAAGATCGAGTTCTTACCCCAATAGATGGTTCTCCAATGACAAGTTCTCTTGGATGATCTTTTGCGAATCTAAGCACACTTGGCGGCACGAACTCTTCTTGTACCGTCACCATTTCTTTGACACCTCCAAGTAGTTCAACATTATCATCCTCTAAGGGTAAAGATGGTTCCTCTTCCTTTCCTGCACTATTAGAATCAGTACAAGGAACAATTTCATCAAACTTCACATGAATGGACTCTTCAACCTTTTTATTCCTTTTATGTATATCATATATGTTTTACTAGTTGAAGAGTATCCAAGAAATATTCCTACATCACTTTTTTCATCAAATTTTGCTAAGGCATGTTTGGTGTTTAGGATAAAACATTGACATTCAAAGACATGAAAGTAAGATACATTCGGTTTCTTTTTGTAATATAATTCATATGGAGTTAATTTTAGGATTGGGAGAAGCATGACTCGATTTATGAAATAACAAGATGTATTTACGGCTTCGGCCCAAAAGGATCTAGGCAACCCATACTCGGATAGCATGGTGCGTGCGAGTTTTGGAAGGGTTCTATTTTTCCTTTCCACCACACCATTTTGTTGGGGGTGCGTGGAGCGGAAAATTCATGTTTAATACCTAGATTATTACAAAAGGTGGTGAAACAATCATTTTAAAATTCCCCTCCATGATCCGATCTAATGCACTTAATTTTTAGTTCTAATTCATTTTGAATGTGATTGCATAGTTTAGTAAATTCAGAAAAAGCATCGGATTTGGAGGTAAGTAATAATGTCCAAGTAAATCTAGAAAAATCATCAATTAAAACAAACGGGTAATTTTTACCATCTAAACTACAAGTGCTAATTGGCCCAAATAAGTCCATGTGAATTAGTTGTAGAGGTCTAGTGGTGGACATTTCATTTTTATTTTTAAAAGATGTTTTAGAAAAATTTCCCTTTTGGCATGGCGGGCATAAAGTGGATAGATTTCCATTAAGCATTGGTAAACCCCTTATTATTTTATTTTTTGACAATTTTATGATCAAGTTGGTGCTAGTGTGACCAAGACGCTTATGTCATTATTCTAGTTCTTCATTTTTTTGTAATTGGACATTTTAGTGATACATGTGATAGATCATGAAAAGAGATTAAATAAACATTATGAGTTCTTGGTGCAGTGAGTACAATATCATTAGTCTTAGGATCTATAATTTTACACAAATTAGTAGAAGACTCAAATAACACATTAAGACCATTATCGCATAGTTGACAAATAGAAATTAAGTTGTGTTTAGGCCTTCTACAGATAAGACATTTGTAAGAGAGAAGGAGTCGTTACCCACTGTACTGGTGCCTAGTATTCTTCCTTTTCCATTGTCACCAAACGTCACGGTTCCTCCTTTCTTCATTGTGAGGCTAAGGAACTTTGCTTTATCGCCCGTCATGTGCTTGGAGAAACCTGAGTCCAAGTACCACATGTCTTCCTTGTCCTTAGCCTGCCAACACACCTAAGAAGAAGATGTTAGTGAAGACCTGGATACCCATGTGGTCCCTCCCATAACATAGGTGGTGATCATAGGTACCTAGATTTATTTTAAAGTGCACTTTCCCTTCTTCCTGCAAGAGTCCATGGTGTGCCCAAAAAGTAAACAATTGGCACACGCAACAAAAGGGGTTGAGACCTTTTTCAAAGAGTTTTGTTGACCCTTTCTGGTAGACACGGAAGTGGAAGGGGTGACAGAAATGTTATTATAAAAAGAATTTTTGTTTCTGGAATTAGAGCTAACACCGGCGTTAGAGGTTAACACAGGGTGGTAGCTTTCCGAACCATATTCAAGTCCAAACTTTCCAGAACTATGACACTGGTTGCCAAAAATCATATCTAGTGATTTTTGGCCAACTCCAAATTTGATTATTGTCATATTAAGATCATTGATTCGGGCTTTTAAAGCAAAGTTTTCACTTACTAAATTTCCACATCTCTTTGCAAAAATTTTCTTTTCATTTTCAGTTTCGGAAAGAGAGATTTTTAAACTTCTTTCTAAGTCTCTCTTTTGATTTGTGAGAGATTCGATATTTGAGAGAGCCTTAGGAAGATTATTTTCAAGTTCTTTTGTCCTTGCCAATTTATGATTATTTCCTTGGCTAGACCCTATCACTTTTCCAAAAAAATTTACTTCCTTACTTAATTTTTTATTTTGTTTTAAAAGAATTTTATTTTCTGTTTTTAGAAGATCAAGATCTTTTAGGCTTTTACTAAAGGATTTACATGTTTTCATGTACTCAAAATAAAGGTCATTATAAATAGTAGGAATTACCTCAGTGTCGCTTTGGATACTGCAATCGTCGTTCGTTGATTCATGGCTCTTCCCCATGAGGCACAGATTTGCCTCATTACTATCGCTTGAAGATGAACTATTCGGATGAAGAATCATCCCACGTTGCAGCCTTCAAGACCTTATTATGTTCCCTTCCTTTATGTCGCTTCTCTTTTTGCTCTTTTAAGTACTTTGGGCATTGGATTCTTATATGCCCAGTCTTCCTGCAGTGAAAGCACTCGGGAGAAGGTCGCTCTTCATCGTCCTCGCTTGATTTTTCCTTTTTCTCCATTTTGGAAGATGATCCTTTTCGGAAGTACTTGCGGAAGGTGATCCTCCTTTCTGGATTCTTCATGAACTTTGTGAAATTTTTCACAAAGAGACACTCCTCGTCTTCTTCCTCATTGTCATACTCTTTCCTTGACTTTAGTGTCAAGGCTTTCTTCTTTGGCTCTTTGGTGTATTCTTCATCTTGGATTTTAAGTTCCACCTCATGGGTTTTGAGGTTCCCAATGAGGCTCTCAATCTGGAGCAGTCTTAGATCATGCGATTCCGAAATAGCTGTTACCTTTGGATTAAACTTCGGAGTGAGTGATCGAAGGATCTTCCTCACCAAGTCACCGTTCGAGAAGGTTATTCCAAGGATCTTTGAGGCGTTCACGATCTTGGTAAAACGTGTGTACATCGAGTCAACGTCATCTTCTGGATCCATTCTGAATCTTTCAAACTCTGACTCCAGTTGGAAGAGCTTTGAGTCTTTAACCTGAGAGGTACCTTCATGAGTTAGTTCAAGCAAATTCCAAATGTCATAAGTAGTTTCACAAGCACAAACTCTATTAAATTTAGTCCTATCTAATGCGCAAAATAAGACATTCATAGATTTAGCATTATTTTTGCATTTATTTTTGTCCCCATCATCCCATCTATCTTTAGGCTTTTCCATGGTTACTTCTGCAACAACATAAGTAGGAGTAGTATACGGTGTTTCAACACTAGCCCAGATGTCTAGATCTAAATTTATTAGAAAATAACGTATTCGCGTTCTCCAATAGTTATAATCAGTTCCGGTGAAAAGTGGAGGTCTACTTATTCCTTACCCTTCATGGAAAGCGAGATCACGGAGCGCCATTATTCCCGGTTGATAGACCGTATTGGAATAACTTCCCTCTGATACCACTTGTTGGATCTTGAGGCGCCCTTAGAGGGGGGTGAATAAGGGTTTTAAAACTTTTGTTATATTTTAAAATACTTAAAATGATAAGAGATTAAACTAACAATAAAATCACACAAAAAGAGGAGATTATGTAATATAAATGAAAGACATGATTTTATTAACTTGAAATATAAGATTATAAAATTCGATTTCTTATGACGCTAGAATCTTAGGCGATAAAGTAAAATATTATTTTTGTTTTCTATACCGACTCTTCTCACCAAGAACCGGTTGGCTTTAGCCGATCTCTCCCCAAATACGGCCTCAAGCCGCTCTAGCCCTTCTATCCCCAGAAAGGCCTCGAGCACCACCTAGATCTACTCCCTAGACCCAGTCGCCAACACGAGGCAATTTCCTCCCTAAGTCCTACCCAGACCTAGTTGCCAACACGAGGCGAATTCAATTCACGATTGTAATAAAAAAGGTTGCAAATAAAATACAAAACACAAATCAAAACTCCCTATGAAGAATTCTGGAGATGGCGAAGGCTCGCTAAATATTCTCGAAGTTGAAGCGTGCGTTCTTCGCGTTGAGTAAGCATTGATCTAGTCCTCCTTGAATTCTTCTCTCGAATTTGAGTGGGAGATGGTGGTCTGGAAAATGCGGCCCTCTCTGAGTTTCTGTAGTGCTGGAATAGGGCTCTCTTCAATCAATATTTGGAGAAGACAAAGTCCACCAATTTATAGGACCGAAGGCTAACGCCAGCATTAAGGCTAACGCCTGGCGTTGACCCAGTATGAAATTGTTTTGATGGCTCGGATTTTCAAAATGGGAAGGAGATTCTGCACTTTAGGAAACATCCATTTTAGGCAACCCTAACACTGGCGTTGAGGCTAACACTGGCGTTAGGTCAAATCATTCCTAAAGTTCCCCTACAATCACAACTGCTTCCCTCCTTGCCATAATCGTCGAGAGTTAATGCCCCGCGTTAAGACCTAACGCCTGGTGTTGAACCACTTTTATTTTCTTCAATCGACAAGCTATCTCATCGATCGGCAAGCCATCTCATCGATCGGCAAGCCATCCTGTCGATCGTCAATGCCCAACGTTAAGTCTTAACGCCTGGCGTTAGACCACATTCATAATTTCTGCTTGTGGGCAGTTCCAGACTAATAATGCAGCAACCTAATGTCATATCTGTTTAAACCTACATGTTAAAAACACAATGGCAAGCAAGATCAAATACAAGTAAGATTAGTTATTCTCAAATCAAAGGGATGCGAAAAACCATGTTCCAACAGAGTAGTCTAATTAAATGAATAAGAGATATGATAAACTCCATCCCGAGTTAAGGGATGGGAAGTTGTTCTTAGGATGAGTTAGTCCTGCGAGCTGGAGGCTCGGGAAGTTGTATATCAGGACGGGTTAGTCCTGCGAGCTGGAGGATCGGGAGGTTGTATATCAGGATGGGTTAGTCCTGCGAGCTGGAGGATCGGGTTATGATAACTTGCATGTGCATAGAAACAAATTAGTGGCAGGTCTCCGGTACTAGACCGGTCGTCACACCGATGGCAGTACGTTGACTTAGGTGGGTGTGAGGGTTTGAGGGGCCAGTAGGTTGTTTGTACTGCGGTCTGGAGGATGGTCCCTGAAAACGCACACCTAACCTCAAAGACTGGTGGATTCCAGCAAAGAGTATGCAAGACTCTAGAGTGCACCTAGGATGTGTACAGGGGCTTACGAAGGGTCTAGGCCTGGTAGTGTGTATACCCGCCTAGGAAGTGGAGGTGCCCGCTCCACTACTGCCGTGGCCACAACGGTGGTACCAGAGAGTGAAGCTAGCTCCAAAAATTGGGAACTAAAGGTCTGTGATAACAGAGTCGTGTGGGTGAGTTGCACTTGTATGAATCATATCATAACATACATAAATTGTAGAACATTAAATATAGACCCTTATAATATAAATTAGTATGAGCTCTTTTATATGATAAGTTATATTCCTGGAAATCTTAACTTATAAGTTTGTATGAGCATTCATATAAGTTAAGATACTTATGTAATGGTAGAATACTTTACTTGTTTACTATACTTGCGCGCACTGCTTACTTACTTCTTTACCGTTCTTTATTGATTACCTGTTTATATTGCTAGAGTGGTACATTGCTATATATATACTTGCTAGCATAGATTCCCTTGTCACCTGCTTTGATTATTCCACCTTATTGTCCTCCGCTTCCTTCCTCCCACTCGAGGCCTAGGAGTGATGGGTGGAGGCGGGGACAAAATTGGCTTAGTCTTTATGACTAACAGTCGGTTGTGACCATATGTGCTCGAGGAGCTGGAGCCCCAGTTGGAAGAGGAGGCAGGACCTGAGGAGCAGATGCCACGCATTACTTCCACAACGAGACAGGTGCTGGATGATATGAGTGTTTAGCTTCCACGTAGAGTTGTAGAGAGGGAGAAAGTTTACTTACTTTATTCATTTGGTTATGTATCGGGCATAAGCCCTTCTCTCTATTTTGTACTAATGCTGGACTATCTGTTTTTCTTTATAACATTTATGATGTGGACTTGTTATTTCAGTTTCTTATTCTTTTCTCTATTGACCTAAAGTTAAATGATCGTAATATCCGGTAGAATTGGCGTCTTGCGGTTGCGACTAACTCGTATGTTGGTGTCATCCGTAAGGCGGCGGTTCTGGGCATAAGAATCGGGTAACCCTCCTATATAAGGGGAGGGGGTCTTACAAAAAAAGCTCCGGAATTGATGTTGACAAGATTGATGAGTTGAAAGGGAGGTGTGAGTGGAGAAAGAATCCAATGCTCGAGAAAAAAACAAGGCTCCAGAATTGATGTTGACAAGATTGATGAGTTGAAAGGGAGGTGTGAGTGGAGAAAGAATCTATATAAACACCAATTCCGGCTAGTCAAAAATACTTTCAAAATAATCTATATAAACATTACTGCCGTCTAACCACATATGCTTCCCTCGTACAAAAAATGAACTATGGAGCAGGGTCATCCCATTTGCGATCTTCATCGTCTTCAGATGATGAATTATTTTTGCAACAACTTCTCCAGCGGGAAAAAGACATAGATGAATGAGAGAAAGAAGATGAAATTTTAGCTCATATGTATGCCTCGGACAATGCCATAATCGCAGCTCAACTTCAAGATGATGCACATCCGCGACTTAGAGGTTCAATACCTGGCTACGTGTTAATCAATCGGGGGAGAATTGAAGTTAACACTAGGCTTTGGAATGATTACTTCTCTGAGCATCCCACTTATGGGGAAACATTTTTTCGAAGAAGATTTCACATGTGAAAGAATCTTTTCCTTCACATTGTCGTTGTAGTGCAGGAGCATGATAATTTCTTCATTCAAAAGAAGGATGCTCTTGGTAAGCTTGAATTATCAACTTTACAAAAAATTACAGCAGTATTTCGTATGTTGGCATAAGGAACATCAGCCGATAATTGTGATGAGTACATTCGAATTGTTGAGTCAACCGTGATTCAATGCTTGAAGAGATTTTGCATGGCGATTGTACAAGTGTACAAAGATGAATATTTGCGATATCTTAATGTGAATGATGTAACAAGATTATTACAGAAAGGTGAAGAACGCAGGTTTTCAGGGATGCTGGGAAGTTTAGATTATGCATTGGCAATGGAAGAACTGCCCAACAACATGGGTAGACCAATATTCTGAACGTCATGGTGGGCCAACAATCATTCTCGAGGTAGTAACATCGTATGACTTGTGGATATGACATGCATATTTTTGTTTACCAGACTCTAACAATGATATTAATGTCCTGCATTCGTCCATTTGTTTGCCAACTTAGCACAAAGTATTACACCTCCTACTTAATATATAATCTTGGGGAAAAATTATGATGTTGGTTATTACTTAGCTGACGGAATATATCCAAAATGGTCAACACTAGTTCAAACTATTTCTCAGTCACACGAAAAAAAAACACTTTGCAATAATGCAAGAAGCATGCCACAAAAATGTTGAGCGAGCATTTAGAGTTCTTCAATCACGGTTTGCAATTATTAAGGAGCCGTGTCGTTTTTGGATTATACATGCGTTACACGATATCATGACAGTTTGCATTATAATGCACAATATGATTGTCGAAGACGAACAAGATGAAAATGTAGATGTTGATATTTCTACGTCACAACCAACTCAGAATGTTGAAGAGATGGACATAATTGAAGCCGAAAGATTTCGTCAATTTCTAAATCGACATAAAAAGATCAGAGACAAAGATGCACATTTCGCACTTCGAGATGCACTGATTGAATATTTGTGGGCATAACATGGTAATGAATAAATGTAATTTTGAAAATTGTATGTATATTAATTTAAATGTATTTTGATTTATGTGCAAGTTTCGGTTCGGTGCGGTTTGGGCACAAATCGAAACCGCACCGCATGGGTGCGGTTTCTGACTGGCCAAAACCGCACCGCACCGAAACCGTGCGGTGCGGTTTCGATTCGGTGCGGTTTTGGATCGGTTTTTGCGGTGCGGTTTCGGTTTTCAGCAAATTTTTTTGCCCCTTCTTTAATTTGGGCAAGGTTCTTCAATGAAAAGTTGAAAACTTATTATAGATCTAATAACCATCATGAGGTCTTACAATATAGCCTAGGATTAGAGTGCTTATAGATTTTGTAACAATGTACTTCTGTACATAATTCCATCATAGCATGATTTGTAGCGATGTGCATGTAGATTCAACTCTACATACTCAATCTAGTTACAAAAATCGACCACTCATACAAATAACCAATTAACCATCAGCAGAGTTTAGTGTTTTTTTTCATTGTAGTTTTGAAGTTGAAAGTAATGTATTTAACTCGTAGATTTTTGCTTCCAAGGAATTGCGCTTGTGGCAAGAGCCATCTGAAGATTGCCCCTATACATGGAACTATTCATTATTCTTGCTAGGAATAAATAGCAACATATCTACTTCAGTTATCAACGAAGCTAAGTGGGCATGTCTGGTAAGTTGACCTACCGAACTAAGCTAATCATTTTGTTATATTGAGTGTTAGAGGAGTTAATGAAACAGAAGCACCCATCGATTCATGCATAAACCTATAAAATATTTCTTAAACTTTTCTCCCTCAAATGGAATGCACTATGCAGCTAATGCCTATATTAATATAATTTTAATACTTATATTTTATATATTATATAGTTATACTTTATATAAGATTGTTTGAAAGATTAAAGCTTGACCAGACTAAAGTCTAAACCCATTCATGAATCAGCGAATCACGGTGTGGACGGTTCTCTTACTAGACATAAGATTTTAAAATTTAAAACCTAAGTGACGGTGCGGTTTTCTCGGTTTTATGGAGTTATAAACCGCACCGCACCGACTGGGGGTCGGTTTTGACACACACAAAACCAAACCGCACCGCAACCGTGCGGTGCGGTTTGTCGGTTTGGTGCGGTATTCGGTTTCCCTGCACAGGCCTACTTCTCTTCCTATTTGTATGATCAATAATATTTAAAAAATTATTAAATATTAGTCTTGTTTTGTAGATCTCAAAAAAATAAATTTATTAATATATTATATATTATTTGAAAAAATATATTAACGATTATGATGAATATATTGAAATAAGTGAGTTTTATAAATACCTCATTTACAAAACTAAACTAAAATAAAAAATACATTAAAAAAATGTTATCCCTCTAAATATAGAGGGGGAGAGAGAAGATCTCTATTTTTATAAAAAAAATTTCTTCAGATTTTTGAGATAGGAGGGCGCCTTTTTGTGCTGTTACCATGTGTCTGAATCAGCCATCAGATCTTTCTCCCAGCATATCTTTCTACAGCCCCAAAACGACATTCTTGTACGAACAGCCAGCTCATAAACTGCATTTAGTCATGTTATTTATTCATTAATCTAATTAACTACAATTCATAGTCTTCTTGGCTTCTTCTTCGCTGGCTTACCATTTTTTCAGGCCTCACGTGCAAAAATAAAAAAAAAATGTATGACAAGCGTACGGGATGGAAATTTAGAGGAGGCCGGTTGAAAAATTTTCCCGCAGCATATTCATACCTGATACCGAAGTCCCTCGTATTCGCCCCATATTCATACCTGATACCTCCGCCGGGTCTCTCTCTCTCTCTCTCGCTCGCTGGCCTCGTCGCTTGCCACCCTTTCCTTTCTTCGTGGATGTTTGTATCTCCAAATCGAGCTTTTTTGTATATGTTTTCATGATTTAAGATGCCGCGGCGATGCTTTTCGCTGGGAGTAAGCTTCCAGTTGTGGCTTCGGGATTATGGCAGCCTCCAAGAACTGGCGATCATTCTCATTTATATCCAGGTATGTTAACAAGACCATAGGCTCTATTTACATCTGCAGAGCTTATTTAATGCATTCCCATCCAATTAGCTATCATTTTTTCGGATCTGTTCTCGTGCATTTGGCTCTGGAGTTTATTGTTTCAGAAATTGATTGATTTAGGGTTCACTGTGATAATAATGTGTTTGATTGGTTACTTGATGGGCTGTTTAGATTGGTTGCTCGATGGTGGGATCAGTGGGAGCTTTGTTTAATGGCATCTTGTTGGTGAACATGGCGGTGTCACTCTTTGCTCTTGTAGCCATTGAGACCAGCAGCCAGATTCTGGGGAGGACCTATGGAATCCTCCTCGCCTGCATGATATTTCTTGATGCTTCTTGGTTCTTTTTTTTCTCGGGCACGATATGGTACGCAAAATCAGTACTATCTTCGCATTATACTTGTACAACAATCTAGGGCTTAGTAGTAACTTCTCCATATCATGTTTTTTGATTGAATGGAGGAAAAAAGAAGAGCGTCGTTTTATCTTCCTAGTTTTGAAGCACATCGATCAGAAACTAGCTCGAGAAGAGATTTCACATAATCAAAGAATATGAATGCCTTGCATTGGTTCTTACTATGAAAAATTATATGTGTGTGATTTAAGCCATTAACGAGATATTTTGGTTAATCATTATACTGCATAAAACTGATAAGATAAATGGATAAGGCTCCCTATTGTGATGTGGGAAGGATCAAAGGAAGGAACTATTTATGTGGGGAGCAACTTTAGTTGAGGTTTATTAGAACCTAAGTATCCAATTTAAATCGAATTGGTTGAATTGGTTGTAGGTGAATGGAACCATGATCTATATTAAGTGCACAAGACTAAATTACTTTCTCAAAGTGGGACTGTTCGCAAAATACGTTTTATGTATAGGGTTTTTGACCTCTAATATGCAAATTGCTTATTTTTAATTATGTAAGAGAGGGATGTTAGGCCTACCACTCTAATATCATGCTAAAAATCTAAGCATTCAACCTAAAACTATTTGATTATAGGTGGAGGGTGATGTAGAAGAAGACACAATTTGAGTGCTTAGGTCATCGCCTAAGACTCAGAGATCTGGAATCCATCAGGAAGCAAGGTGAAACCCTAGCCATTTTCTTAGATTGCAAGAGAAAGGGAGTCATCATTCCATGAGACATAGCAACCCTTATATAGAAGAATACATTAAACAACAAGAGTCATGAAACAAGCAAGAGACAACAAAAACACGAAAAACATAAAATACGCAAAATAACTTAAAACGTCAACACCGTCCAAATAAGTAGAATTTGGGCTTGCTACTGGTGGTAATGAGCGCTAGCTGATTGAACCTCAATGATAACTAAACTCCATTTACGATTTGGTGCTACAGGTTCCACGGCTCCTCACGGATCAAGAGTTAGGCCTATTGACGCACAAAGTGGTGCATCTTCAATTTGCCCGATTGGATTACTGGCAATCCAATTGGTCCATGTAAGTTGTCGAAACCTGTTCTACATAAGTCCCTACACTTTGAAAAAAATCTTCTTCGAGTATGATCTGGATACAATGGCTCAACTGAGGAGCGATATGCAGTAATGTCAGCAACATTCAAAGTGTTCGAGATGTTCATATGTGATGGAAGACCCACTACGTACGCGTCGTTGATCTTCTTCACTTCCCGAAAAAGTCCGCACTTCTTTGATGATTTCAGTTTGTTGTATGTACCGACATGAAACTGTTTCTTCCACAAGACCATAACCATATCGTTAATGGAGAACACTTTGTGCCATTAATGTTGATCTACTGCCCCTTGTACTTCACATTGGACATTCTAGCTTATGTTGGACTTCCTTCTGCACGACCAGCACTTGTTCTGTTATATTTTCCGCAGCAATGCTAACACATTTACCATGAGGTATTGCGGATCATTTCCTACATGAGTTATTGCGGATCATTTCCTACATGAGTTATTTCAGATCATTTCCTACATGAGTTATTGCGGATCAAAATTTAAATGCTTAAAAATCATATGTTTAGTTCTCCAACTTTCTTTCCTCTTTCGTGCGGGTTACAGTTGCATGGGTTTCAATCCCTAGTATCCTTAGGAGGGTGGGTGTACAATGTCTGCATACTAATGCGCGCATCTCCAGTCATTTAAGCCGATATGGATAAATCAGGCCTAGATAAATGAATGCATGTAAGTCAATAATAGGAAAAACATAAAGGAAGACCATTATGACCTTTAACCACAATTCCAGTCAAAATCGTGCTATATATGCCTATGTATGACAAGGAAACTAAGCGAATCCTTCAAATCAGCCCTTAAGCTGACTGTCTACCTCCTCCTAGAGCTCATATATATGTTTACATATACCTTAATCTTCTAAATCAGCCCTATACAATTTTAAAGCCATCTGCCCCTCCAAAAAAACTATACGTTTTCCATGAAATAATTAAATTGACGCATAACAGTTCATATCCATCATCCACACTAAGCAAAATGAGGAAAAATCTTGATTCTACCATTAGAGTTTACTGTCTTTTGTGTTACAAGTGTTTCCCCCAGTTGTGCTTACTAACGACTACCAAGTACATCAATGCTCTAAACTCGGCCCTTTTCCAAATCATCCTAAGGTTGCACTAATAGGAAACACATAAAGGAAGACTATTATGACCTTTAACCACAATTTTCGTCAAATTCGTGCTATACGCCTATTTATGATCAGGAAAGTAAGCGAAGCTTTCAAATCAGCCCTCAAGCCGGTTGCCTACCTCCTCCAAGAGCCCATATGTATGTTTACATAGACCTTAATCATCTAATTCAGTCCTATACAATGTTCAAGTCATTTTCCCCTTCAAAACAACTCTATGTTTTGCATGAAATAATTAGCTTGACGCATAATAGTCCTTATCCATCATTCACATTAAGAAACATGAGGAAAAATCTTGATTCTACCATTAGGGTTTACTGTCTTTGGACGAAACTATGAAAGGGAAGAAGTTTTGGCATCGGGAATCACTTCAGAAACTTCTATGTATCTTCTAGCATGAAGGGAAGAAGAAAAAAAATCCCAAAACAATAAACATAGGGTTTTCGGCCCTATGAAATCCAAGACATTACCTTGAGAGGGAGACATTACCTTGAAATTGAGGAGAAAATTCTTTGAATTGGAACGGTTTTGGTGTGTCGACAGGCGTTAGCGTCGTGTGGTAGTGAGAGGAGGCGAGGGGGCTCGTAACGGGAGAAAGAAGAAGAGGCGCTGGCGAGGGGACTCTTATTTATTAGGAACGTGACACTATGAATGGCTTAAAATGCTCAGAACATAAAGTTCCGACATTACATGGAATTAAAAATAAAAAAAAGAAAAGAAAAATACTTGCTTATCCGTCGGCACTTTGAACGCGACTACAGGCTCGGATCGTCAATATGACGATACTATCTCCGCCTCCTATATATGTAGACTCGTGTGGGCTCCGGTAAGTATTGGCCCGCTTTCAATCCATGATCCCCATCACTCATGGATGTGTAACCTGTGGCTCTAATTATCTTTCATCTTATAGATGGTATGACTGGCAATAAGGGATATGCATTCCTCTATTCTAGAGATTTAGCATTCATAGTTTTCCGATGTTGAAGAGTCGACAGCTGTTCTCAGAGTTTGAGCTAATCTGGATTATCCAAATAATAACATCTACTAATTAGGAATTTGCAACACTTTCCTTTTTATATAGAAATATTTTCTTCTTAAGCATCCTTCTACAAGTATTTACTTTTTTTTCATTCCTATCTACATAATATTTATAATTTCCTCTGTAGGAACGTAAGTTATAATGAGAGCTATGGTACATTCTTTGTCTTCTCTCTCAAACTTTCATTATGGATGCAAATTATTGGCTCGTCCGTCAGGATCTTCTCCTCATTATTATGGATCCAGATGTATAGATTGGGGGCATCAAGTGGGGACAATGTATCTTGTCATCAAACATTTTATCAAAGGACCTCCTTATTTCGTTCAACCGAAGATATGGAAAGACAAAGTTTTATGTCAGATAATATTGTAGGTGGTTATGTCCGTAATGCATCTCCTTATACACCATTGTTTGAGGATTCCGAAGATAAAGGATATTCTTCTGAGGTACACGTCACTATAAATTTTTCAGCTATTTTTCTACTGTTTATGTGGAGGTAAAAACACGTTCAATCATTTGTACTTAAACTGTTTCCACGCCACAGTATTTTTATCCAATAATTACTACCTGGATGACATAAAGATTGGTTTGAAAATGCTAATGCTAAGTCCGTAATGCATCTCCTTATGCCTGCATGACTTAAGCGGTGTTATCTCAAATGAAATATTTGCATATCACTGTTCTTTTGTCCCGTTGAAAATGAACAAAAATCCTCTATTTATCTATACACTCCACTCATCTTTCTCAGGATTCTTTCTTTTCGGACAGAAGATTCAATTGAAAATGAAAATTTATGTTTATGTTTTAATCGTTTTAGTTAGGCCCATGAATATGTGCATGAGCACAATATGGGAGTTGCGGAGATGAGAATGCTTAGGTGGATGTGTGGACACACGGGATTGGATAAAATTAGGAATGAATGTATCAGGGATAAGACATGAGTGACACCAATTGTAGAGAAGATACGAGAAGCTTGATTAAGATGGTTCGGACACGTACAAAGGAGACCATTAGAGGCACCTGTTAGGCGTTGTGAGAGTTTAGCTACTAGGCATGTTAAACAGAGGAGGGGTAGACCAAAGAAGACTTGGAATGAAACTATAAGGAAAGGCATGATGTATTTAGACATTAGTGAGATTATGACTAAAGATAGGACGCAATGGAGACAAATGATCCATATAGCCGACCCCACTATGGTGGGATAAAGGCTTGAGTGTTGTTGTTGTATTCCTCTTAATTTTGCAGTAGCCTATACCGATCCAATCATAATCAATTTTAATTTTTCTAATTATGCTACCATGATATCATCATATTTAAACTCCTTATCTATAATTTTCTTCAGAAGTCCATTAGAAACCAAGTTCCATAGTTTACATTCTCTTTTGCTTTAGAAGAAGGTTTGATCAAATGAAAACTCAAATAAAGTAATCTGCTAAAGTAGATTTACTTCACTAAAGGGTGTTTGCTGGCGCTGTTGTTGGCATTGGTAAGCTATATTGATATCTGTAAAAATTGTGTAAACAAATAAAATTATTTACAGATCCAAAAATGATCTGCATAAATTCATACTAATGATTAACAGATAACACATTATAAAGAAGATAAGAGGCATTTGAGGATTTGTCTTTCTTGGCTGATTCACAAACAGAAGAAAAATATTAGCTAAATGTCTACTGACATGAAATTCGATGTTACAGGCTCACAGTAGAACATTGGTAGAATTGTCAGAGGATGGACGGAGGTGGGGATAACGGAGGCGGAGGATAACCGCTACTGCCTAGTCGGGGTGTGCTCAGGAGGAGAGCTACCATAATCTCTTCAAGGGGAAAGAGCATAGACTTCATTAATTCATTGATGGTCTTACATGACACCAAGATTCTTATATATATGACTCATAATGACATGGGCGTAAATAAACCCAATATAAAAGAGATGCGCAAAACCTAAACATTAATACTCTAATGACTCGTAATTACGACTCGACTTGATACAAATCGACTCATACAAATCGAAATCAAATACATACAAATCGACTTGATACTCTTATGACTCGTAATGAAATATGCGCAACATAACCGGCGATGAATAATGGCACAACATCCCACCCTGCCTTCGAGCCTGTCCTCAAGCTCGAGCAAAGCGCGAACGGTGTGATTGTTTGACTCCTTAATTTTTTTGCCAAAACAACTCTTCACAGTGCATCCATGTAGCGAAGGTTGCCTTGAGAAGGGAACCCCGGTGGATTCATGAGCTAGGTGTCGGCGAACTGAGTGGGGTTGGTAGTCGGTGTGGGGGAGGCACTTACTGAAGGAGAACTGACATAAGTAAAAGATGGGGACGGGCGAGGGTACCCGATGCTGGCAGAAGGTTAGGGGTGATAATGGAGCCTGCGGAGTGGGAACCGCTATGATCGGCCGTCGTAGTTCCATATGGGGAGCAATCCTCAGATGGAGTGGCTCGAGAGTGGCTGACGAGCGAGGTGGTATGGAGCGCGAAGCCGACGAAGGATGTGGCTGGAGGGGAACGATAGAGATCAGTAACTGAGACCAAGGAGCTTGAAAAATGTAGGCCAAAGTGGTTAGAGGTGATGACGTCTGTGTCGGGAGGAGGTTTTGCAGGAGCCGACGACGACATGGATTGCGCTGGTGTAGTCGTCAAGCTCGATGGCGGCACGGAGTTCGGAAGACGAGATTGGAGTCTGTTGGGAAAATGATTTCTCTTAACCCCTGAAAATGAGTTGAATATGAATTCCAAGAAAGGAAAATCAAGGTTAAGTAAATATGCGTCGAATAGTATTCGACGCAACGTCGAAATAAAGTCGACGTTTCTATCAGAATGAGTCGAAGTAGCTCCAAGCAGAATTCGACGTATCCTATGTCGACGTAGCTCTGACTTCTAGTCGACGTATCTTGAGAAGTCGACGCACCCTAGTCGACGCACCTTCCTTATTCTCCTCTCGACGTTCTGCTAGGACGAATTCGACGCCTACGTCGAATAGTAATCGACGCACGTCGATTTCTATGATTAATTCAAAAATTCGCCAGATCTCTTTCCTTCTTTCATAGATCTAATTTATATGGAATCAAATTATTCTTTATAGCCGTTCTGAATTATTCTTTTCCTCTAATGAATTCTTGGCTAATTTGATTAAATCCATTATGGACACTATTTGAAATCAGAATGAATACTTTCCTTCTATGGATATAATTGTTATGGAAATTTCTCCTTCTTTCTAATACTCTGCCTACTAATTGATTACTCTCCTATAGTGTTATTTTAATGAACAGAGCTATAAATAACAAGGTGGTCGGCAGAGAGCAACAAGAAGTGATCCACCATTTTTACATTTGAAAAAGAGGAAGAGCTCCCAAGTGAAAAGAGAAAATTGAGAAATAGTGCTGCAGCAAAGAACAAGCTTCCTTCTCCTTCTCACTCTGAAGTCATACTGCTGCAAACTCTGATAGCTCTCACAAAAGAGAGAAAAGGGCTACAATCTCCTTCTCACTATAGAAGAGAGATTTTATTCACTACTTCTTGTGCTTTCAATCTTCTTGCTAGGAAGAAGATTCTTTCTTGTCTTTTTATTATCTCTCTTTCTTCTTTATCTTATTTTCACTTTCAAATATTGTAAAAGAGTTTTTAGAATTTCTCTTCAAAAAATTCAGTTGTACTGGTTCTAAGAGTCTCCTTTTCAAAAGACTCAGTTGGTTCTAAGAGTCTCCTTATCAAAAGACTCAGGGTGGTTCTAAGAGTCTCCTTATCAAAAGACTCAGTGCAAGATAGTGAATTTCCTACCAAGGGGGTAGAAGAGTGGACTACCCAAAGTTTGGGGAATCACTATATTTCCTTGTGTTGTGCTGTGATTTTTCTCTTGCATTTATTTTCTTTACTTGTTTAATTCTTATTGGTGTGTGGGAAGCTCTAATCTGTGATCACTGCACCCATATATATAAATAATTATTAACTTTGCACAAAAATATTTTAAATATCTATTCACCCCCCTCTAGAGAATTCTAGTGAGGTTAACTGTGCACTTTCAATTGGTATCAGAGGGAGGTTGATCTAAAAAGGTTAACTCCTTGATCAAAAAGATCTTACCTCTTATTTATATATATATATTTTTCTAACAATTATTTTTCACATGACACAAATCAAAGATTATGCTTCCACCAGACCACCAATGTGCAATCTTGAAAAGTTTGCAGTTTGGAAAACAAGAATTAAGATTTATATGAATTCTATTGATGAAGATTTATTTAATGTTATCTTGACAGGTCCTCCCAAGCCTTATAGAAAAGACTCAAGTGGTGAAGTGACTCAAACACTTGTCCCAAAGGCTGAGTGGACAGTTGAAGAGAAAAAGACAGGAACATGTGATGCAAAAGCTGTAAATATTCTGGTCTCAACCCTCTCTGATGAAATCTTTCAAAGGGTTGATTGTGAATCAGCCAAAGAAATTTGGGAGGCTCTCATAAAGATGGTAGAAGGAAGTGCTGATGAAAGAAAAGATAGGAAGGCTCTATTGATCTCTCAATATGAGAACTTCCAAAAGAAGAATGAAGAAAGCATCTCTGAGATGTATGACAGATTTAGTCTGATCATCAATCAACTAAAGGACTTGGATAGAGAAATCTCTCTTACAGAAATCAATGACAAATTGCTGATGAGTCTCCCAAGCTCATGGGATTCAAGGATATGGGCAATAAGAGACACAAGAGGACAAATGGAAATTTCAACAGATGCTCTTTTAGGAAAACTCAGATCCTATGAGCAACTGCTGAAAACCAGAGAAGAGAAGAAGAGAAGAGAAAACACCCAAACTTCTTCAAACGACAGGAACATTGCATTAAAAGCAATAGAAGAAGGAAGCTCTATCACTGAAGAAGAACTATTCAATTTCCTGGCCAGAAAATTCAAGAAATGGGTCAGGACAGATGGATCAAGAAGGAGAGAGTCAAAACCAAGGTATGACAAAACTCCTACTAAAGAAATTATTTGTTATTCTTGCAGGAAACCTGGACATATTGCCCCAGAATGTCCAGAAAATGCTGAGACAAAGAAAGATCTGAAAAAGAAAGATCTCAAGAAAAAGGGGAAGAAGAAAGAAAGAGGCTTTATAGCAGAAGCCTGAAGTGATACAGACTCTGAGGACAGCTCCTCTTCTAAGAGTGACAATGAAGAGCCTAAGCAAGAAGATCTGTGCTTGATGGCCCTTGAAGGATCAAAGAATGATGATGGTGCTAAATCATGGAGTGAGACAGGATCAGAAGAAAGCATATCTTCTGAAGATGAAAAAGAAGATAGTCTTATTCTCATAGAGGAATCTGAGGATAAGGATGAGGTAAGCATGTTTGATGAAATAGATTTTCAAAGTGATAACTTCAGAAATGATTTTATGGGAATGTGTCTAGATCAACTAAAAGCTACACAAGAAATTAAAGATCTAAAATAACAAATCAATGTGGCTAAAAACCAGAGAAATAGAGAAGTTAAATGCTTTAAAGATTATGAATTAAAGGCTAACATCATAGAAAAGGAGGTAGAAATGGCTAGAATAGAAAACCAGCTCCTTAAGGATAAGGTATCCCAGGCAAAAGCCTTTGAAGAATCAATAAAAATGAGAAGCCAAACTCTCAAGGAAATCACTAAACAACAAACAAGGAGACATAACAATCTTGGTCTAGGGGCTGATCCCCTCAACCAGCCAAGTTCCATCCAACAAACCTGCTTGGATGATCCCTGTAAAATTCACAAAACCCATCAAATCAAACCAAGAAAAAGACTCACTAAATAAGGAAGAAGACTCCCTCAAGGAAATAAAACAATTTGATGAAACATCATATTATTCAGCTGATAACTCTCAAACTTCATCTGAAGAAGCAACTAAGCCAAAAGAAACAATACATAAAAGAACAAAATCAGAAAAAGGGAAAAAGAAAATGTATGAAGATACTGTTGCGTCGACTTTATATCGACGCATGAATGATAGTGCGTCGACTTTTACTCAACGCAACCTCTCTGATGCCTCGACCTCTACTCGACGCTTGAATAAAAGTACGTCGACTTCCAATCGACGCAACTTTTTCCATGCGTCGATATCAGATCAACGCTATCGGGAGAAAGCGCCGAATATAAATCGAAGCAACTATCAACATGCGTCGAATAGATATCGACGCACAAAAAATCAGAGCAACTTAAATGTCTATCCTCCAAAAACCCTCTATAATTCTCATTCAGGATCCATTCATTCTAACCATGATTTCCATCCTAATCAACACCCCTATCCTAACCAAAATTTCTACCCTAAACCTGATAACCAAAATTCCCATCCTAATCAAACTTTCTATCCTAATCAACCCTTCTATCCTTCTCTAAACTCAAATTATCATAAGAATAAGATAATCAAGTGCCATATATGTAACAAAACTGGCCACCTTGCCAAACAATGTTGGCACAACCAATCAAACTATCTGTAAAAATTAGTCCAAGACTGACTTAGAACTAGGAAGAGATAAAAAGAAATAAACACCTAAAATTCTTCAGAAAATCCAAAAGTCACGTCGACTTCTAATCGACGCACCGTCGATGACTCAACTCAATAAGTGAAATCGACGCATACGTCGATTACAATCGACGCATACGTCGATTACAATCGACGCATACGTCGATACGAAACCCTAGCATCTTAACGCGGGCTGTATCGACGCTTACGTCGAATTCCACTCGATGTAACGTCGACTTCATAAAAACGAGCGGCAATGCTAAAATATTTTCGGTCACATCCACTGAAGTACCGAATAAGCCTCGAATTGAGTCCCGTTTCGACGCTTCACCTGACTTAAAAAGACTCTTCAGTTAGAAACCTTCACTACTCTGCATTCTTCATCCTTCTTGCTTCTTAGTCCAGCCATTTCCTCCTCTTTTTCACTGACCTAAAATGGCTCCCAAGATAAACTCTGGTTTCGACATTGATCTCGATTCCTTCCAAGCCGCTGCAGAAAATTATAAGAACATCATAACTCTCTTCACTGAAGCTGGATTGGACAAACTCATCTCCACAAGATGCAAGCTCCTGGAAACAGAGCTCACAGAGCTGATGACTCATGTTCAGATATCTGAACAAGGAGAAATTCAGGGAACAATCTATGAGACACCAGTCTCAATCTCTGCAGAACATATTAGGACCACCTTTGATCTTCCATCAGGTATATCCTAATATTATCTTTGTTCAAATAAAATAGGGAAAGTAAATCAATTTCTAAAGAGTAACCTCATAAGTATTCATCATTCCCCTATTAGGTGATGAATCTATAGACCTCACACCTGATGAAATCAAGCATCTGCTAACCACCATGAAGTTTTCAAGGGATAAACCAATCCATCTAAAGAAAATAGATTTTTCTGAGGAGTACAGACTGCTAGCAGATATAGTAGGAAAGATACTACTATGTAAGATATCTGCCCATGATGCAGTGCCCAAGCAGCAACTAAACATCATGGGGGCCCTTGTATTGAAGAAGAAAATAGACTGGGCCAGCTGTCTGCTCAAGATAATAAGCTCCAAATACTCACACAAAGAAAATGCATATATGAGGATTATGAGTCAAGTACTCTTCCACTCCTTTCCTGACCTCTGTAGGTCAAAAGAAATTCCTATCCCTCCTGGAAAGAGGATGTCCGTTGCCCTCTTCTCCAAATGGACCAGGCAAATCCCCAAGCCTGGTTCCATTCCTGACAGAACTCCCTCTCCTCCTAATTCTCCTGGTCATCCATCTCCTCCTCCTCCTCCTCAAAGAAACACTCCTTCTCTACCACCACCATCTACTCCACTAGTCTCTTCAACTCTCACAACTCCTACTCTACCTACCTCTTCTCAAACACCTGCTCAAACATCAGTTTCTCCATCTCTTCCTCCTCTTACTTTCTCATCCTCTCCACCTCCTTTATCACCCATACCTCATGTATCAACTAACTTCTCTCCAACTTCATCACCACCTCCACCACTCTCTCCTCATCACCAACCACAACATGAACCATCTGCATCCACTGAAGCTCTCCTCACTCAGTGCATTGCATCAGCAGCTCAAACATTCCAAGCAGTGCTGGATGAGCACTGCTCCCAGATTCATTCCTCCATCCTACACATGCACACCCAAATAGATGGGGTCAGTGCCTCTGTGCAAAGTCTGAAGAACTCTCTCTCTTCCTCAAGAGTTACCAAGTCTTTCTTAACCTCCTTGGCCAAGAAGGTCAAGAAGGGGGAGAAGCTAGATGAAGAGCAGCCCTCCAATCTTAAATCTCCCTCACACAAATCCCCTCCTTCTTCAAAATCTGACAGTCTGCCACTGCTCAAGACAATTGGAAATGAGAAAGTACCTGAGCTACATATTGAAGAACAAACAATAGAGGTACCCAATATAGCAAGAGAGGCTGCAAATCAAGTGGTACTATTATAAGGGGAGGCAAGCAGGGCAGAAAATGAAGCTGAAAAGGAAGATGTGGCAGATGGTGAGAAAGACAAAGAAACTGAAACTCAGGGGGAGCTGGATACTGATATGAAGCTGGATACTGATATGAATGAAGCTGAAAATGAAAAAGGACAGTCAGATGCTGTGTTGACTGAAGCTGAAGCTCAGGTGGAGCCAAATGATGTTTTAACTAATGCTGAAATAGAAATAGAAGGCTCTGAAGTTCCATTCCAGGGGGAGCACACCACTGTGACTCAGGGGGAGCTAAGGGTACAATCTGCTACTGAGAAAGAGCAACCCACCAAAGTATTCAAAAGAAAAAGAAAGACTCCTCCTACCCCTCCTGAATAATGATTGAAAATAATGCTGATATACTTTACCTTATAGTTGAATACTAAACATGAAGTCTGCTTATATAATTCTGGGAAGTTTGTTTATATGATCTCTCTTTTTAATTTCTCTTCTGATTGTTTGACATATTTCTGTTCTATATAATTGCCTTGCTGAAGTTGATTAAATGCTAGTACAATTTTCCTCTAAATAGGGTTAAGACAAATATGGGGAGATTGTTGGGAAAATGATTTCTAACCCCTGAAAATGAGTTGAATATGAATTCCAAGAAAGGAAAATCAAGGTTAAGTAAATATGCGTCGAATAGTATTCGACGCAACGTCGAAATAAAGTCGACGTTTCTATCAGAATGAGTCGAAGTAGCTCCAAGCAGAATTCGACGTATCCTATGTCGACGTAGCTCTGACTTCTAGTCGACGTATCTTGAGAAGTCGACGCACCCTAATCGACGCACCTTCCTTATTCTCCTCTCGACGTTCTGCCAGGACGAATTCGACGCCTACGTCGAATAGTAATCGACGCACGTCGATTTCTATGATTAATTCAAAAATTCGCCAGATCTCTTTCCTTCTTTCATAGATCTAATTTATATGGAATCAAATTATTCTTTATAGCCGTTCTGAATTATTCTTTTCCTCTAATGAATTCTTGGCTAATTTGATTAAATCCATTATGGACACTATTTGAAATCAGAATGAATACTTTCCTTCTATGGATATAATTGCTATGGAAATTTCTCCTTCTTTATAATACTCTGCCTACTAATTGATTACTCTCCTATAGTGTTATTTTAATGAACAGAGCTATAAATAACAAGGTGGTCGGCAGAGAGCAACAAGAAGTGATCCACCATTTTTATATTTGAAAAAGAGGAAGAGCTCCCAAGTGAAAAGAGAAAATTGAGAAATAGTGCTGCAGCAAAGAACAAGCTTCCTTCTCCTTCTCACTCTGAAGTCATACTGCTGCAAACTCTGATAGCTCTCACAAAAGAGAGAAAAGGGCTACAATCTCCTTCTCACTATAGAAGAGAGATTTTATTCACTACTTCTTGTGCTTCCAATCTTCTTGCTAGGAAGAAGATTCTTTCTTGTCTTTTTATTATCTCTCTTTCTTCTTTATCTTATTTTCACTTTCAAATATTGTAAAAGAGTTTTTGGAATCTCTCTTCAAAAAATTCAGTTGTACTGGTTCTAAGAGTCTCCTTTTCAAAAGATTCAGTTGGTTCTAAGAGTCTCCTTATCAAAAGACTCAGGGTGGTTCTAAGAGTCTCCTTATCAAAAGACTCAGTGCAAGATAGTGAATTTCCTACCAAGGGGGTAAAAGAGTGGACTACCCAAAGTTTGGGGAACCACTATATTTCTTTGTGTTGCGCTGTGATTTTTCCTCTTGCATTTATTTTCTTTACTTGTTTAATTCTTGTTGGTGTGTGGGAAGCTCTAATCTGTGATCACTGCACCCATATATATAAATAATTATTAACTTTGCACAAAAATATTTTAAATCTCTATTCACCCCCCCCCCCTCTAGAGAATTCTAGTGAGGTTAACTGTGCACTTTCAGAGTCACCAAAGTTGGGTTCCCCAAAGTGTTTGATTTGTCGAGGGCAGCAAGGGCGATCTGGTGTCATGCTTGCGCTTCTTGGTGCGGATTATGGCTACAGTTGCCACATAAGTGTGCATCATATACTAAAGTTTGAGCTTGTGCAGCTGGGATTATAAATCTTCCATTTTTGAAACAACTGAATTAATCAAATTAATTAATTATTTGATCATGTGAATACTTGAGCAAATAATAAATTAACCAACCAATATGGCGTTGGGATCGA
Organism: Dactylorhiza incarnata; assembly: GCA_033032865.1. Classification (NCBI taxonomy): domain Eukaryota; kingdom Viridiplantae; phylum Streptophyta; class Magnoliopsida; order Asparagales; family Orchidaceae; genus Dactylorhiza; species Dactylorhiza incarnata. Next base: position 5,729,379 of record JAWHQI010000067.1, read on the forward strand.
AATAGGCACTGGGCTCGATGCTTGCGACGTGCACTGCGCGTGACAGATGGCGAGGGTGGCTCGATAGGCATGCACTTACTGGATTGAGGTTTTACGAAGGGTTGGATACACACGACTAGAAGTTGGTGACATGGAGGATCCACGATGAGAAGGGACGCACGAGCTTCCGCGATGCGCTCCCGAGCAGGGAAGGGACCTATGAGCTTGCCTTTACGATTAAAGGCCTCAAATCCCTTTTTGGCATGAACGGGGTGCTCGGTAGGCGTCAATGGGAGCAGTCGATGTCGGCGAAAAAAGGATCGCGGAAAGAAGGATCACAGAAAGAAGATGACATGCGTGCGGGAATCCCTCATCGAGGGCGGGACTTGTTTCAGCAACTCTCCAGGATCGGGTCTGCTGGTTGCCGAAGAGAGAAATAGCTCACGTGCTTTTGCCTCCCTGAAAACGACGAATCGTGTGCGGGATGAGAGCGGAGAAGCTGAGGAGATCGGCAACAGAGAGTTGTTACGTTTGGCGGAAGAGGAGGATCAAAATGTTCTTATACCAAGTTGTTACAAGCTCGCCGTAGAACGTTGGTAGAGTTGCCGGAGGATGGTTGGAAGCGAGGATGACATAGGCTGATGATACTATGGAGCGGGAACCACTGCTTCCTATGATGAGTGTGCTCGGGAGGAGAGAGCTACCATAATCTCTTCAAGGGGAAAGATAATAGACTTAATTATCTCATTGATGGTCTTACATGACACCAAGAGTTCCTATATATAGAACATGTAATGGCATGGACGTAAATAAACCTAATATAAATGAGATGCGCAAAACTTAAACTTTAAGACTCTAATGAATCATAACTACGACTCGATACACGTGACTGATACAACTCGAAATCAAATACATAAATACTCGTAATGAAATATGCGCAACATAATCGTCGACGAATAGTGAGGACCCATAACATTCAACTAAGCAAGTGACATAAGAATTGTGGAGTGTTGGAACCATAGCTTTTGATTTGAGTTAGGATCCACATTTAGTTTCTAAGTTTATATCATAACATATTGAATAACTTAGATCAAAATCTCATTAAGAAAGAAAGCTGAAAATAGACATATTATTAATAAGCAGAAAAAGAGAAAAGAAATAAAAATATCTTTTGTTCTCTGCGTTCGACAAATGTCGAACGGCGCTCGACAAATGTCGAACGGCGCTCGACAAATAGCCAGACAGCGCTCGACAAATATTCATCCGAACAGCGTTCGACAAATAGCGAACGGCGCTCGACGAATTCATCCAGACTTAGCAGGTCGACGAGATAAATCAAGATCAATAAAAAATCTTATTTGCAGAGAATTTCTCAGCACATCAAAAGGCGCTCGACAAATGCCGTTCAGTGCTCGACAAAATTCTAGCCAGAGCTCGACTAATATTTTATTGGGCTATCTTTCTTTATAATATTTAATCTAGTCGTTACAGCATTAAAAGCATATTGCCGTTACTGTATTGTCAAATCGGCAACTCCTCTTTCCAAGGAACAAAAATTAAAGAGATTTTATCTCTTTCCATTTTCCCGAGCAAGGATTCAAAAGCTTTCACCAGACTATATATTCATGAGAAGAGCAGAAAGAAAAATACAGATATAGGAAAGGTAGAGAAGAAAATACATAGAAGCAAATCTATTTTTCTTGTTAATATTCTCTTGCAGATCTCATACATCCTGAGACAACAATCACGACCAATTGCTCAGGATCATCACTGCAAAAGAAGGAAGAAGCATTTGAACAATCAAAAGGAAGAGACCTCCAGAACTGTCATTCATCTATACCAGACAGGGGGAGCTCTTCATCATCTGATCCTTTCAACACCATATCAGGATCATCAAGAGTCTTCTTATACAGAGAAGAACAATTTAATTTGTGCTTTTATTTTTCCCCTCTTTACACCATCCTGTACAGGGTTATAACTCTCTTCAAAAGTTAACTCTCGGTGACAGGGCACCTTAGCAAAAACCTGCAGTTTGGTTAGAGCACCTTATCAACAGCTCACCTGGTGAGAGGGCACCTTATCAACAACCTCATAGTGGATTCCTACCAGTGGGTAGAAGAGTAGATGTACCCAGTTGAGGGGAACTACTATACATCTTGTGTCATCTGGATGTTTGTTTTGTTTTTTATGCACTTGCACTGTTTGTGTTAATTACTCTTTCAGCAAACACATATAAATATACATATCATTTATTTTGAAACCAAAACTTAATCAAGATCTTTTAATAAAGTAAATAAGAACTAAAACACTCCACTTTCAATTGGTATCAGAGGGGTGTTGATCTCCATTACAGGCTAACACCTGGATCACAAAGATCACTTTAGTTCTTTCATATGTTCAACACAGTTTTTCAAAATGGCTCCATCAGTTTTCTCTATTACAGATTCACCTTTATGTAACTTGGATAGATTTGAGCTATGGCAAATTAGAATTAAATTATATATGAATGCCATAGATGAGAACATTTACAAATCTATTTTGACAGGACTTCCCCTCATGTCATCAAAGGCAGTTACACCTGCATTACCTAGTTCCATGGGTATCAAGTCTCCTTCGAGAGCAATGAAAGGGCCTGTTTACAAAAGAAAACGTGGCAACAGAGAGACTGATGTCACTGCCCGTGTTTGCAAAATGAAGCCAGATAAATTCAAAGCTGGTACTGATGATGGGCGGACTGATAAACATAAAGAGCCTTCCCCAACTACAGAACCTTCTCCATCCTCAGAAGCAGATGCCAAAGCCATGCAGATCTTGGCTCAGTCAGTGTCAAAGGACATTCTTCAAAAGCTTGAAGACTGCACCTCTGCAAGAGGAATCTGGACCTCCCTCTCCAAGATGGTAAATAAACCTTCTTTCATCTCTTCAACTAATTGTATTTTTGATGCAGAACCATCAACAAACCTAAGTGAAGAAGAAGAAGAAGAACTTAGAGCTAGAGCTTTCTGCATGATGGCCATATATGGTGGTTCACATCAAATCCCAGATGCAGAAGCAGAAGTAGAAAAGGTAAATGAGGTAATATCAATTCAAAACCCTACCTCTAAAAATTACAAATCTTCTTTTAAAATAACTTTTACCAATTTAATAAAATGTAACATAAAAATAAAGAAGTCAACAAATATAAATCATTTGATTTCCGAACATAACAAACCTAAAGAAGAACAAAATGACTTTTTAAAACATAAACTTGAACATTTTTTTAAAGAAAAACAAATTGATTATGTTCAACAATTTCAAGATAAATTTTCAAATTTATATTTTAATGAAATAAAAAGGCTAAAACTGCTAAACCTTTCAACTCTAATAAAATTCAAAGAAATTTTCTAATTAATTTCTCACCATTAAACTTCATCCCAATTCAAACAGCAAATCTAAAATTTACATGGATTGTTTCCATCATAAAAACTATGTTAAGACAACTTTGTATTCTTACAGACTTCTCCAAGTCAGTTTGAGCATTCTACTGTAGCTGCATTGATCAGAATTGATCATAGCACTGAGTGTGAGTCTCTTCTGATAAGCTGATTCTATGAGAAAGAAAATGTCTGCAATGTTTTTATAATCTAAAACATTCCTTAAAATCCATTAACAGCTGTAGCAATTCAAGATATTAAAAACATATTAACTCAAATCTAGATCAAATGAGTTGCTTAAATAAAATAATCTAAAGAGTCTACAGAAGACTAAAACCAAGTGAGAGAGAAAAGGAGAACATCAGAGAAGCCAAGTGAGAGAGAAAATGAGAAACACAAATCTCAAACAAAACTTAAATCTGTATAAAGGTTGCTGCAATTAGAAATTTTAAATAGGCTGAAATTAAAAATTTTAACTTCAAGAAATGAGCTGCTGCAACTGAAAATTCTAAAAATCATTTTAAGATTACCAGGTCACTAGTTTTGATTTGATCCCAACTCAAATAGGGGGAGATTGTTGGAACCATAGCTTTTGATTTGAGTTAGGATCCACCTTTAGTATCTAAGTTTATATCATAACATATTGAATAACTTAGATCAAAATCTCATTAAGAAAGAAAGCTGAAAATAGACATATTATTAATAAGCAGAAAAAGAGAAAAGAAATAAAAATATCTTTTGTTCTCTGCGTTAGACAATTGTCGAACGGCGTTCGACAAATGTCGAACGGCGCTCGACAAATGTCGAACAGCGCTCGACAAATGTCGAACAGCGCTCGACAAATGTCGAACAGCGCTCGACAAATAGCCAGACAGCGCTCGACAAATATTCATCCGAACAGCGTTCGACAAATAGCGAACGGCGCTCGACGAATTCATCCAGACTTAGCAGGTCGACGAGATAAATCAAGATCAACAAAAAATCTTATTTGCAGAGAATTTCTCAGCACATCAAAAGGCGCTCGACAAATGCCGTTCAGTGCTCGACAAAATTCTAGCCAGAGCTCGACTAATATTTTATTGGGCTATCTTTCTTTATAATATTTAATCTAGCCGTTACAGCATTAAAAGCATATTGCCGTTACTGTATTGTCAAATCGGCAACTCCTCTTTCCAAGGAACAAAAATTAAAGAGATTTTATCTCTTTCCATTTTCCCGAGCAAGGATTCAAAAGCTTTCACCAGACTATATATTCATGAGAAGAGCAGAAAGAAAAATACAAATATAGGAAAGGCAGAGAAGAAAATACATAGAAGCAAATCTATTTTTCTTGCTAATATTCTCTTGCAGATCTCATACATCCTGAGACAACAATCACGACCAATTGCTCAGGATCATCACTGCAAAAGAAGGAAGAAGCATTTGAACAATCAAAAGGAAGAGACCTCCAGAACTGTCATTCATCTATACCAGACAGGGGGAGCTCTTCATCATCTGATCCTTTCAACACCATATCAGGATCATCAAGAGTCTTCTTATACAGAGAAGAACAATTTAATTTGTGCTTTTATTTTTCCCCTCTTTACACCATCCTGTACAGGGTTATAACTCCCTTCAAAAGTTAACTCTCGGTGACAGGGCACCTTAGCAAAAACCTGCAGTTTGGTTAGAGCACCTTATCAACAGCTCACCTGGTGAGATGGCACCTTATCAACAACCTCATAGTGGATTCCTACCAGTGGGTAGAAGAGTAGATGTACCCAGCTGAGGGGAACTACTATACATCTTGTGTCATCTGGATGTTTGTTTTGTTTTTTATGCACTTGCACTGTTTGTGTTAATTACTCTTTCAGCAAACACATATAAATATACATATCATTTATTTTGAAACCAAAACTTAATCAAGATCTTTTAATAAAGTAAATAAGAACTAAAACACTCCACTTTCATGGAGGATGTATTATTTTTTGCCAATAATCCCAAGCTTGGTAGACCTGGTGTTTATTATTTGCAGATGATATTGTTTTGGTCGATGAGGCGCGCGAGGGTCTAAACGCGAAACTTGAATCTTGGCGAGACACTTTAGAAAAAAAGGTTTTAGGTTGGGCAGGACAAAGACGGAATATATAGAGCTTAAATTTAGTAGTGCAAGAAGGTCGGATGACTTCGTCATTAAATTGGGTGACCAAGATATTTCCTGCAATGAGTGCTTAAATATCTGGGATTGATAATTCAAAACGATGGAGGTGTAGATAAAGATGTGATACATAGCATCCAAGCAGGTTGGTTGAAGTGGAGAGGCGCGTCTGGGATCTTATGTGATTGTAAAGTATCATTAAAACTGAAAGGCAAGTTCTACCGTATTGCAATTAGGCCAACAATGCTCTATGGTTTGAGTGTTGGGCAGTGAATGGTGTCCATGAGCAAAAAATGGGAGTTGCAGAGATGAAAATGCTTAGGTGGATGTGTGGTCACATGAGACTGGATAAAATTAGGAATGAATGTATCAGGGATAAGATAGGAGTGGCGCCAATTGTAGAGAAGATGCAAGAAGCTCGTTTAAGATGGTTCAGACATGTATATAGGAGACCATTAGAGGCACCTGTTAGGCGTTGTGAGAGTTTAGTCACTAGACATGATGTACTTAGGCATTAGTGAGACTATGATTAAAGATAGGGCGCAATGACGACAAAGGATCCATATAGCCGACCCCACTATGGTGGGATAAAGGCTTGAGTGTTGTTGTTGTAATCCCAAGCTTGGTAGACATTTTTGCCCATCCACATGGGTAGTGTCTCCAAGAGTGAAGTACGACGAACACAAAGTAAACACAAATGAGATGGATCATCACGGGAGAACACAAACATTGACATGCTCAACATCAAAAGATATTAACGACCACTAACCTGGCTGCAAAACCACCTCTGAACTAATGATGGAAACTCAAACCAATGCATGGTTCATATCTTATATTTGATACAATCTAGGCATTTACGATCATACTAGATAGAGAGAGAATTGTGACCATTATGTTCATACACTACATCCATATTAAGGTCACATGCTGAAACCCAAATTGTCTGTGAAGGTTGCTGATGAGGTATTTCTAGTCACCATGACTTTCGACCATACAACAAGCATGATCCACAGGAGAAAGAATTAATCACTATGGTAGAAAAACAAATGAATGCACTGGTTGTTGAAAAGGCCCCCCCTCCCCTGAGTTACGACCAAAAATTAAAATTTAATCTTGTTAGAAAAGACCATGTAAAGGCCCATGATAAGACCCATTTAGTCATTTATTTTTTAGTCCCACATCTTGTATAGTGATTCTTTTCTCTTTCTCCCTCCTATATATATGTATTCATACTCTGTATTTGATCATTGAAGTAATATATACAAGATTCCGTATTTCTCTACATGGTATCAGAGCTTTCGGTCCGGATCTGCGGTCTCCCATTTTTCTGACCGCCACACCCTCCCTACGAGCTCCCCGACGGTCTCCCATTTTTCTGACCGCCAGACCCTCCCTACGAGCTCCCGACGGTCTCCCTTTTCATTGACCGCCCCCTGCCCTGCGATCTCTGCTGCTGCTCTCTCTGTCCCACTTGGCCTTCTCCTCGGCTCTCTTATAGCCTCCTCCCTTCTGTCAAGTGGGCCCCTCTCTCTGATCGCTCGGCTCCCGTGCGGTCTCCCTCCAACGGTCTCCTGCTCGTATTCTCTCCTGCTCGTGTTCTCTCCTGCCGAGCTCTCTCTCCAGCGATCACTCCTGCTCGCCGGTCTCACTCTGCCGGTCTCTCTCTCCTTCCGGTCTTCCTCTGCCGGTCTCGCTCTGCGCTCTCTCTGCTAGTCTCTCTCCTGCCGGTCTCTCTCTGCCGAGCTCTCTGTCGGTCTCTCTCTGCCGAGCTCTCTCTTTCCTGCCGGTCTCTCTCTGCCGAGCTCTCTCTAGTAGTCTCCTGCCGAGCTCTCTCCTACTCACCGCTCCCTCTGCCGGTCTCCCTCCAGCTGCCTCATCCCAGCGGTCTGCCTAGCTCCCTGTGACGTGCGACCTCCTCCCAGCAGCCAGACCGTGCGGACTCCTCCAGCGGCCATCTCCCAGCGGCCTCCTCCCAGCGCCTGCCGAGTAATAGATCCTGCTCGCTCTTGCTAGCTGCGATCTCCCTGCTCCCTGCTTGCGCGGTCTTGTTATCTGGTCACCTCTCCGCTGTGATTCCATGGGATCTTCAGTGGGATCCTCAGAGCTGCCTACATCCTCTCCGGCAGGCCGCATGGCTCCTGCTCCGGAGGTGCGTGATGAGTTGCGGATCACCACCATCTCCCTTGCTGGGAAGAAGAACTTTGTAGAATGGGTGCATTCTGTCAGACGGGTCCTCCAATCCAAGGGACTTCTGCATCATCTCAATAAGGATCCTCCTGCACCTACGGATGACTGGCTACGAGACGATGACCAGTGTTCAGACTTGGCTCCTCAACTCCCTTGATGGCGAACCCTATCGAATGACCATGTATCACGAGACAGCCAAGACAATGTGGGATGAGCTCCATTCTCTCTACTCCGGGAAGGACAGTCTCTAGCATCTCTTTGACATTATCACCGATCTTCAGAGTCTGGACATTGGTGGTGCTATCGACTTGACCTCCTTTGTTGCTCAGGCTAAGACACTAACCGAAGCCTGGATCCGACATCAGCCCGCCACTACGGATCTCGCTGCTCAACGTTCTCAGAAGGAAGCAGTTTGTATTGCCATGATGATGGCTCGTGTCCCGCCTCATCTTCAGAGCATTCGAGCTTAGATCCTCTCATCTGCTGCTACTCCATCACTCTCCGATGTGTTCTCCATGCTCCTAAAAGTATCACCTCCTCCTGATACTACGGGACCTCCCTCACCAGCCCTCCTTCAACACTCTTCTGCACCATTACTACCTATCCCTCTTCCTGCTCGTGGGGGACGTTCAGGTTCTCGAGGAAGGGGTCGTGGTGGCCGAACATGTCCTAAGTGTTCCTTCTGTGGTAGGGATGGCCACCTCGAGGCGACCTGCTACCGCAAACATGGTCTTCCTCCTCGTCCTGCTGCATCTATTGCTGCCGACAGTCCTTCTGCCAATCGTGCTGATCTTGAAGAAGTCCGCATCCAGCTCCAGCAACTCCACGGCATGCTCAGCCGCCCGCCTGCCTCCGTTGCCTCCGCTGCCTCCATCTCCAATGAAGGTATCACTTGTCTCTCCACTAGTACGCGTTGGATAGTGGATTCAGGTGCTACTCACTACATCACCTCGCTGAAGCCACCTCAATACTTGAACTCTTCGCATCCTAAATGTATCACAGTGGCCAATGGCGACACCGTTCTTGTCTCCGGCTCTCTGCTGATATTCTTCTAAATTCCTCTCTCTCCGCTCGGCTCTTCATGTCTCGGGCTCCCAATTCAATTTACTTTCTGTCAGTCGCCTCACTACAGATTTAAATTGCTCTGTCAAATTCACCTCCTCTTCCTTTCTGATGCAGGATCGACGGGCGCAGAGTATCATTGGTAAAGGACGACTGCAGAATGGGCTCTACCTTCTTGATGTTCCCGCTACCATCCTCTCTTCAGCCTCCTCCGTTGATTGGCACCGACGTCTTGGACATGCTCCTCTTCCAGTCCTCCAGAAGGCTCTTCCAGAGATTTCTCTTCCTCCTTTTAGTTGTGATTCATGTATTTTGGGCAAGCAACACCGTTCATCGTTTCCTCCACATTGTACTCGGAGCTCTGCTCCTTTTATTTTAGTACATTCTGATGTTTGGGGTCCGTACAAAACTACGAGTGTCTCTGGTTATCGCTACTTTATCACTTTTATTGATGATTATTCTCGAACGACATGACTATACTTCGTGATCGCTCCGAGCTTCCCTGTGTGTTCCGAGCATTTGTTCTTGAGACTCGAACACAGTTTTCCGAACCAATAAAAACTCTCAGAACGGATAACGCTCGCAAATACACTAGCCATGAATTTGCTAATCTCTGCTCTGAATTTGGAATTATTCATCAAACATCGCGTGCCTATACCCCCCAACAAAACGGTGTTGCTGAACGCAAAAATAGACATCTTCTCGATGTTGCTCGCTCCCTCATGATTCAAATGCAGGTACCCAAGACTTATTGGAATTTTGCGCTGTCAACGGCCTGCTACCTCATCAACCGTCTCCCTTCCTCCGTCCTTCAAAATGCTACTCCGTTCAGTCTCCTCTTCCCCTCTACTCCGTCATTCTCTCTCACCCCTCGCATCTTTGGTTGTACCTGCTACGCTCACGTACTTGGTCCATCCATAGACAAGTTGGAACCACGGGCATCCAAACACATGTTTGTCGGTTACTCCCGTACTCAGAAAGGATATGTCTGCTACTCTCCTACTACCCGCAAGGTGACAGTCTCGGTTGATGTTACATTCCGGGAAGATCAACCTTTCTTCTCTGCCCAAAACCCCCCTCTTCCACCACAATCATTACCAAGACCTGTAATCCCAGTTACCTCTCCACCATCTCTCCTTCCTACCCCGACTCCCGATCCCAACAAGCCCCCTCTTCTCCGTTTCTACACTCGTCGTCTTCCTCGCTCCGTAACCCCAATGCAGTCGGCTTCGACCTCTAACACTCTGCAACCTGCTGATCCGACACCAGCTTCCACTGCTCATCCCATGGCGAACTATGTTTCTTTACATCGCCTGTCCCCGCCGCTACACACCTTTGCTACTTCTTTATCCTCCATTTCTGTCTCTAACTCTGTGCAAGAGGCTCTCCAACATCCGGGGTGGTGGGCAGCCATGGACGAAGAAACGACAACTCTCTGGGCAAACCAGACATGGGATCTGGTTTCTCTCCCTCCAGGCCAGACTACTGTAGGTTGCAAATGGGTCTTTGTCATCGAGCATGCTCCTGATGGGACAATTGACCGTCTTAAAGCCCGACTGATGACTCGTGATTTCACTCAACAACAAGGTCTTGATTATGAGGAAACATTCTCTCCGGTAGCCAAGCTAAACACAGTTCGTATCCTTCTATCTGTGACTGTGCATCGTCAATGGCCTCTCCATCAGCTGGATATCAAGAATGCATTTTTAAATGGTGACCTACAAGAAACATTATACATGCAACAACCTCCCGGGTTTGAGACCACGGGGGAGTCCCGAGTGTGTCACCTTAAGAAATCCATTTATGGTCTCAAACAATCCCCCCGGGCATGGGTTGATAAGTTCAGTAAGGCTGTTCGGGAGGTTGGCTTCACTCGGAGCTCGGCAGACTTCTCTCTGTTCACTCGACATCGAACTACATGCACGGTTCTTCTGTTGGTATATGTCGATGACATCCTAATCACAAGAGATGATTCAAAGGGAATACCAGCAGTCAAACAACATCTTAGTTCCGTTTTTCAAATGAAAGATCTGGGGAACTTTCCATACTTCCTTGGCCTGTAGATCGCAAGACGTCATGATGGACTTGTCCTATCTCAACGAAAGTACTGTCTCGACCTTCTTCAAGATGCTGGCTGTTCTGGATGCAAACCGATTAACACCCCAATGGATGTCAATCACAAGCAGCGTGCACATGCTTCTGATGAAGATCTTCCTCTTCCAAATCCAGAATACTATCGACGACTCGTTGGAAAGCTTATTTACTTAACAGTCACGAGACCGGACATATCCTTTGCAGTTGGGGTGGTCAGCTGGTTTATGCATTCTCCTCGGATATCTCATCTACAAGCTGTCTAGCGCATCCTGAGATATCTAAAAACAGCTCCTGGTCAAGGGCTGGTATATAAAACCTCCTCTTCTACTCCAACATTGGTTGCGTATTCAGATGCAGATTATGCTGGTTCCCTGGACGATCGACAGTCTACCAGTGGTTTTCTTACCTACTTTGGAGGTCACCTTGTGACATGGCGCAGTAAGAAACAAGCTGTGGTTGCTCGATCATCAGCTGAGGCTGAATACCGGTCGATGACATCAGTTGTCTCTGAGCTTACTTGGTTGGAAAGTCTCCTCACTGATCTTGGAGTAAAACTTCCCTCACCTGCTACCTTACTATGTGACAGTCAAGCTGTTATACACATAGCTAAGAATCATGTCTTCCATGAAAGAACGAAACACATTGAAGTGGACTGCCACTTCATTAGGGAAAAAGTTCAAATGAAGAAGCTAGAATTGAAGCATGTTTCAGGCACTGACCAAGTTGCTGATCTTCTTACTAAAGCCCTATCAAGTTTCCTTTTTTATCAGTTCCTGTCCAAGCTGGGTGCTTACGACTTGTACGCTCCAGCTTGCAGGGGAGTGTTAGAAAAGACCATGTAAATGCCTATGATAAGACCCATTTAGTCTCTTATTATTTAGTCCCACATCTTGTATAGTGATTCTTTTCTCTTTCTCCCTCATATATATATGTATTCATACTCTGTATTTGATCATTGAAGTAATATATACAAGATTCCGTATTTCTCTACAAATCCTTATTCCTCCGAGTTGGCCTTTAGTTGAATGCCAAATAGCTTTTAAGAGTTCAGCTGTGACTAGTTGACGATTATGTTAGAAATTTTCAATGTGGTGGACTCAATTCATCGAAACGCGCCAGGAAAATCGTACGCGAATATTTGAGTCTATTCAGACTTCTACGAGCGTGTTAATTCAGTCGCGTGAATGATCAAAACCTTTGATATGTGAGTTAGACTGTCTCGTAAATTCATGTCGCGAACTTGATCTCACCCTTGACACGATTTTGGCATAATTGTGAGATTCAATTTTTTTGGGGGGTATCATATTTTTATTTAATTTTGAGTTAATGGATTTCAAAGTCCTATTTTGTAACTCGAAATGAGGCTTTCCCTGTTAAAGCCTAAACGAGTTTTATGGCATTCATACAATTGATTTGGAATCGTGAACTAGGGCTGAAAGAAAACTTCTTCCTTCATTTGTTAACCACTTCTTCCTTCATTTGGTAACCGCCTGACTCCCCTCTCCTCTTTGTTTTCGGGAGAAAATGAGCATGCACCCTTGATTCAGTTGTGATTAGAGTTATTATTTTACAAGTCGTCATTATTGTGTTATCCCCGTTTGGGGGTAGTTTGGTCATTTGGTATCTCTAGGTCTTGTATTTGTATGAGTAAGGTCTTGTATTGTAACATAATGAGTTTTATTTTGGGTTCAACTTGGTATCAGAGCGAGTAGGAACCCTAGCCGCAGCCGCGCGTTGTCGTCTTCTCTTTCGCCTGCTCGCCGATCGCTTCCGTCCCTTCAGTTCCTTCCCTCAGCCTCTTTGAAGGCTCTCATTGCATCGTCTCCCTTCATGTGGTCCCCAGGGGACCAGTCGCCGCCGCCGGTTGCTGAGAAGGACGCCGTCGTCGCCTTTCTATGTTGCCGCCAGACCTCCTGATACTCCTTTCTCCTTAATTTGGTTCTATCCAGCCACCATTTCAAACTTCTTTTGTCCGCTGCTTGATAGTAGTGCCTCCTGCTGGTGGACGATTGTCGTTCCTCATTGTTGTACCTTCGTTCCTCTGCTGGGACGTCCCGCTGTGCCCTCTGTTGCTCTCATTAGCCCCTGACTTTTTTTAGATGCCGATTGTCACCGACGACATGATTGCTCGTGCCGTGATTGCTCCTGCTACTTGAGCTCCAGCGTGCCTCTTCACCAATATGGGCGATTCTTCTGCTTTGTCGTCGGGTGTGATACCTCAGATGGGTGACCCTCAACGACCTCATGGACACTCCGACTCTTTGAAGATTACCACGGTTCCTTTGGATGACACAAATTATCTCGAATGGTCTCGCACTGCACAACATGTCATTCGCATTCACCAAATGTTTGGTTACATTGATGGGACGACTAAGGAGCCCCCCAAGACCGACCCCTTATGGAAGCGTTGGGACTCTGAAAACTCTCTGGTCTTCTCCTGGCTCCTGCATTCGGTGTCTCCCAAGGTCTATCAGAGTTATATGTTGATGGACTCTGCATACGAGATTTGGACCCGCGCACGGGAAACGTACTCCCAAATTGATAATTCCACCCAGGTTATGAGCTGACCCGCCACATTTTGGAGTTGTGGCAAGGATCTATGACGGTGTCGTTTTTCTTCTCTAAGTTTGAGCGACTGTATCAGGAATTGGACTACTTTGCGCACTTTACCCCTACTTGTACTGCCAATATTGTTCAGTTAAAACAACATGAGAACCACTTTTGTCTCCATGTCTTCTTGATGGACTTGAACATGGAATCTGATATGGTGCAAACACATCCTTCACCGCTCTCCTCTCACATCTCTTCGAGAGGCATTCAGTATGGTTCTTGGTGATGAAGACTGCCGGAAGTCCCTCAGTGTTATTGCTCCTCCCGATCGCTCCGCTCTGTCTGGTGCGGGTCGCAGCCATGTTCCCAGTTCTGGATCATCTGTGCCTACCTGTGATTATTGCGGTCGCATGGGACACACTCAGGAGGTGTGTTTCAAATTTCATCCGCATCTTGCCCCACCTGGCCGTGGTCGTGGACCTGGGCGTGGGGGCCATAGCCAGGGTGGCTCTTGGCCCCATGATGCTGCTTACTCTACAAATGTCTATGACGAGACATCGTGTTCCTCTCCCGGCCAGCTCACTGCTCATGAATTGGATGCTTTTCGTCGCTCGCTTCACTCTCAGTCTGATACTTCCTTTGGTGCTCCTACTTCTCTTGTTACTGTTACTATGCCCAGTGCTCATGCGACCACTGCCTCCTCTTCTGAGTGGGTGATCGACTCTGGTGCCACCCACCATATGATTGACTCTTCCTCAGGTTTTCTTTCTTGTACTCCTTTGTCTGGTAAGGTCAATGTCATTTCTGCTAACGACAGTTTGTCCCCCATTGCGAGCAAATGACACATCTCATGTTCTCTGGCCATTCCACTTCGTTATGTTCTTCATGTCTCCTCATTTCCGCGCAATTTACTCTCTATCAGCAATATTACTAGATCTATTAACTGTTCTGTAATTTTTTTTCCTAACACTTGTTTTCTTTTCTGGAACTGAGTATGAAGCGGACCATTGACAGTGGTAAGAACCGTGGCGGCCTGTACTACCTGAACTCCCAGCTTTCCTCTCATACTCTTTCCTACTCTACTGTGACTGCTGATGATGTTCACTGTTGACACCTGCGCCTTGGACATCTGTCTCAAGTTTACCTTCAAAAATTGTTTTCTGCTTTCTTACCTTTTCTACAAACCTTTGTCTGTGATGTCTGTGATATGTCAAAACATGTGCGACATACTTCATCGCATTTATCTTCTCCTACTAGCATTCCATTTGTTGTTATACATTCATATGTTTGGGGGCCTTCCCCTGTTTTATCGTTATCTGGATTTCGTTGGTTTGTTACTTTTATTGATTGTTTTTCTAGCACCACATTAGTTTATCTTTAAAAAAAAGTGAGGTTTTTCCATGTTTTCAAGCTTTTCATAAAATGGTGCATACCCAATTTAATGGATCTATTCGGGTTCTTCGAAGTGATAATGGAGGGAGTATGATGATCGTGGTGTGTTTGGCTCTTACCTTAACAATCATTGTATCATCCACCAGACAACTTGTGTTCACATCTCTACCCAAAATAGGGTTGCCGAACGGAAAAACCGTCACCTTCTTGACGTTGCTCGCTGTCTTCTAGCCACTATGCACCTTCCTATGTCTTATTGGGGTGATGATGTGCTCACAGCTGCACACCTTATCAACCGGCTTCCTTCTCGTGTTCTCGACTATGCCCCTCCTCTCGCCCGTCTCTCCACCATGATCGTTTTCCATACCTCTCATCTGGCACCCCGTGTCTTCGGATGTGTCTATTTTTTGCATGTCCATCAACCTCACTGGGACAAACTTGACCCTCGGGCTCAACGTTGTGTCTTCCTTGGTTACTCCTACACCACGAACGGGTATCGGTGTTACCCCCCCCCCCCCCCCCCCCCCCCAGGCGTATATGTTGTACTATGGTTGTTACCTTCAAGGAGGGGGAATCCTATTTTCTGCCTTCGACTCACTCTCTTCATGAGGGGGAGAATAGTGGTGATAATGATGCTCATTCCCTGATGTTCCTCTTTTCCTTCTTCCTTCCGCTCCACCACAGTCGCCACTTCCGGGCCCCATGGATCCTATCCCGGTACCTTTGCCCGATCCTCTGATCTCTCCTCCGATCTCTTCTTTTCCTCACGTATACCACCGTCGTCCCTCAGGTACATAGGCTATGAGAGTTTCACCTCTACCTTTGCCTGATACTCCGATCTCTCCTTTTCCTCGCGTATACCACCGTCGTCCCTTAAGTACACAGACTACTATAGTTCCACCTCTACCAGTGCCAACTTCAGCCTCAGATTCTGATGATGTTGATCTGCATGTCTCTCTTGCATTGCCGAAAGGTAAAACTACTTGTACACAACACCCTATTTCTAATCGCGTGGCTTACCACCATCTTACCCTGACCCATCAGGCCTGTGCTTCTTCTCTCTCCTTGGTTGTTATTCCTAAAACGTGGCAGGAAGCTTTGGGTATACCGGTATGGACTCAGGCTATGAAAGATGAATTGTTTGCCTTGTACAAGAATCACACATGAGATGTTTCCTCCCTTCCTCCTGGTAAGAAAGCCATTGGTTCAAGCTGGGTCTTCTCTGTTAAGCAGAACCAAGATGGTAAGGTGGAACGATACAAGGCACAGTTGGTTGCCCAAGGATACACCCAAACTCAGGGAGTAGACTACCAGAAGACCTTTACTCTTGTGTCAAAGATGGATTCCATTCAGGTGTTGTTATCGTGCGCTGCTTGCATGGACTGAGATCTTCATCAACTGGATGTTAAGAACGCATTTCTCCATGGTGAGCTTGATGAGGAGGTGTATATGAAATTCCCTCCTGGATTTACGAAGAAAGGAGCTGAAGGGATAGTCTGCCGCCTAAGGAGATCCTTATATGGCCTGAAACAGTCACTTAGGGCCTGGTTTGACAGATTTCTCATGACTATGCTCAAATTTGGGTACAAGCAGGCACAATTTGATCACACTAAGTTTATCCGGAGATGTGATCAGAGGGTTGTGATTCTTATCGTCTACATGGATGACATTGTGATCACCAGAAATGACACAGACGAGATTGCTAATCTGAAGTCCCTCTTATCTGCTGAATTTGAGGTGAAAGACTTGGGAAGATTACGATACTTCCTGCGTATTGAGGTGGCTAGATCTACTCAGGGAATCTTCATATCCCAACATAAGTATATATTAGATCTCTTAAAGGAGATTGGGATGCTTGTCCGTGTTCACGCGAACACTCCTATGGAAGAAAATCATGAGATTGGGGAAGATGGCGATGGTGATCGAACTGAAGTATCACGCTATCAGAGATTGGTTGGGAAACTCATATATCTATCTCGCACACGTCCTGATATTACTTATGCGATTAGAATTCTGTGTAGATATATGCACGCTCCTAGGATCAGACATCAAGATGTTGCATATCATGTTTACGGTATTTGAAGAAAGCCCCTGGCCGTGGCCTCTTGTTCTCCAAAAGCAACCACTTGAAGATCGAAGTTTTTATTGATGCTGATTGGGCTTGATGCCGTGACGACCGAAAATCCACAACATGATACTGTTTCTTTGTTGGAGGAAACTTGGTGACTTGGCGTAGTAAGAAGCAGAATGTGGTGGCCAGATCTAGTGCTAAGGCAGAATACCGTGCTATGCCACATGGCTTGTGTGATTGTCTATGGTTGCGTACTTCGTTACAAGATCTGGGTTTTTCCGAGACCGCACCTTTTTCCTTGTTTTGTGATAATAAATCAACTATTAGTATAGCTCATAACCCTGTCCAACATTACAGGACAAAACACGTTAAGGTTGATCAACACTTTATCAAAGATCACTTGGATAAAAAGATTGTGGTCACACCTTTTGTCCATTCTAAAGATCAACTGACTGATGTGTTCACCAAAGCTTGAGAAGTGATGTGTTTACCAATAATATTTAAAAACTTGGGATGACTGACATCTTTCGTCCGACTTGAGGGGGAGAGTTCTGATTAGAGTTATTATTTTACAAGTCGTCATTATTGTGTTATCCCCGTTTGGGGGTAGTTTGGTCTTTTGGTATCTCTAGGTCTTGTATATGTACGAGTAAGGTCTTGCTTTGTAACATAATGAGTTTTATTTTCGGTTCAACTGATTCTTCTCTCAAATTCAGCTTCTCATGTAGTGAGGGATTTCTTCATCGCCGACAACACCTTGCTTCACTGTGTGGTTTTCTGGAGAATTCAGGGTATCATCTTCTGATCTAGGTTTCCCTTTGGTCGAAGAATCCGTCGCCAGTCAGTCTCGGACCATTTGCAACAACCGACCTTGACTTGAAGATCCTATTGTCGGCTATCCTTACAACGCCTGCACCATTCGACTACAGAAAATCTTTCCAGGAGGTGTCTCCATCCAAACCGCCGATCACAAGCAAGAAACCTCCATATCGTGTTCTTCTTGGGAGATAAAAGCTGGTTTTCACCCTTCTTCGTATTGGATCTCTTTTCCTTGCATAATATCAAGGTACCCCTCCATACAAAACTTCATTTGATCACTTACATATGTGTATGAGAAAGATCTTGCTATATAAAATACACATGTTCAGGTCACTTCGTATCAATGTTTTAAATGTCGGATGTCGGAGACACGTCGGATTGGGTTTTTAGATGTCGGATGTCGGAGACATGTCGGGGATATTTTAATATGTTGGATTCGTAAAAAATATTTATATTATAAGTTATACCATATTATATTAGCTCTATAAACTATATTAATTTGTTCTACTCAATTGACACATTTTCTACTTGTATTATTTCCAAAATACCCAAATCTATCTTCAATCACCATTATCTTCTAACCATTCATCTATTTTTATTGTATGTATATCTCCATTTATTATTTTCATTTTTAAGTACTTAAATGTTGAAAATTATTTTATCATTCTTCCTCATTGTTGGAAACAGAAATGACAAACACTATTTAGATATCAACCTGCATTAAATAATGTGTTTTTTACTTCCATATAAACATGCAAATTAACTGTACAATACTAAGAATAAATGTGGCAAACTTGGTGACAAAACTTGATGAAATAAATTTAAGCAATCAAATGCGCAACTGATACTCCATACATAAAGCATGTAAGAAGAAAGCATTGGAAGGAGACAAGTGAAAATCAAGTATAATCCATGTGCTCGGAAATGTGCAATCAATAAAATGGGAAAAAACCTAGCAAAAAACCATTCCAACGGCGAGGACGGAGAATAAACGGAGAGAAATCTCTGATCATGCGACATTTAGAAATGTCGGCGGCGGCCGATATATCGGATTTAATCGGTTATGTCGTCCGACATAATGAAAAACGTCATAACCTTTAAATTTTCATTATGAAAGTCATTTTTGGTTCAAACAGGACACGTCGACCGACATGTCGGCCGACATTTAAAACATTGCTTTGTATAACCTAGAGATTCATGCATCAAATAAATAGATCTTATATTATTAAGATGTGGTGTTCATATTCTAGGTCACATCATCTATAGAGGTTTAATATCCTACTTTGGATCTAGAATATCAAACACGTCCTTGTTTTTAATCACAAATATTATGGTCGTTTTGTCTACACGTTTATGCTAACTCTCTTTTGGCGTAGAGAACATTTCTTTAAACATTGTTACTTGTTAGAGGGATCTTCTAGCACCGTGGATTTCATAAGGAAGAATACATCAAGGCTTTTGGGGATGGATGCTATGATGAAGCACAAATTTGAAGTGAAAATGATATACATTAAGTTCCACATTTAAGTACTATTCTCATTCGTTCAAGTTTCATTTCATTGTGTGTTCTTTGTTTAATTAATATATTAAAAAAATAATCATGCATATGGTCTAACTGAGATTAGTAGCTTTGATTAGGATGATCCTAGGACTTCATTGTCACTACTTTCATTAGTAAATATTTTTGATAATATTATTAGGCGCAATGACCCCTCTATTTTTATAACAGTTGGTATCAAGGTGACCTTAAATCAATTCTAATAATCTCATACATTACTTGGGAGTAAATTTATTTTCTAATTAATTCAATAAAAGAACGTCAAATTATAAAACTCATTAAGAAATTTAGAGAGAAATAAATAAAGGGGCTGCTTTTAAAGTGCATTGATGAAGCACAAACATGGTTTTCTAATTTGATGGTCTTTTATTGAATTAATTAGAAAATAAATTTACTCCAAGTAAATTTCTCTGACAAACATCGTGTTTTCTTTAGACAATTAAGTGCATGCACGTCATTAAGTAAAGAACAGAATATTAATTTTAAGGCAATCTTCAGATATTCTGATGTGAGACTATCTCATAGGTTGATAAGATCTGTAGCCGCCAAAATGGTTATTTCAAGTCATTCAGTGAGATTACAATTTCACATGTTTTAAGGAGTTCTGAGGCTAATGTGTAATCATTCACCTAAAGGTGGTGCTTGAGCAATAAGTTCAGAGGGATACACACGGACTTTTGAATGGTAGTGATGTGCTCTAGTAATTTATTCGCCGAAAAGTGGTAGACCTATGAAAAACTCAAGCATAACTGTTGCTCGTTCTTGTTTTGGGGATTACTAATTGCGTGATGCGTAGGCTGCACAAAGATATTTTTTTTACGCTCTTTGATTCTCTACCTAATGTGTTATTTAGAGTTTTTAGTCAATATTATACTATTGTCTAATACATATTTCACTCACTCTTTCTCTCTCTCTCTCTCTCTCTCTAGTCATCTTCGTTGTTCATAATAACATGACGACCATTAGAAAATTGGTTGGATCAAACTTCACGAAATGGAAGTCCGATATCATGTCTGTCCTAGAGATGACAGATGCAAAGATGACCATGAATACTAACCTGCCTGCAGTCCTCACAATGACCAATACTGAAGCTGAGAAAGATCATTTTATTGCACGAAACAAGTCCAACAAAATCTCCTTGTTGACTATGAATGGTTTTATTTCATAGCACCATTGCCAAGATGTCATCAAATGTTGAGATCGGGACACTGATTCATGACCTCTTCTCCATAAGGTACTCAGGTGGAGGTGGTATTCGTGACTACATACTAAAGAAGGTCTATTTTCAGACCAAGTTGCAGGAGTTGGAGATTATTTTACCTAAAGCATTGATAGTGCATTAAGCACTCAATACACTTCATGTAGACATTCTGAAGACGACCTACAACTCACAAGATGATGCGTGGAAGATAAATGATCTCATTACCCCCAGTGTTGCTGAGGAGAAACTAAAGAACAAGAAGACGGACACTGCATTGCTCGTGTCTAAGCCCTTCTTCAAGAAGAAGAAGTCCAATTCTCCTTTTAAAGCTTAGGAGGGCAAACTTCAGGGACTAAGGACACTACTGGAAAGAAGCCTCACCTGCTTCTTTTGTAAGGAGGGACACGTGAAAATGGAGTGCATAAAATTCATATCTTGGATGGAAAATGAGGTTTCACTTCTAAAGGCAACCCTTTGACATTAGTACTTTGTGAATCCAATTTATTTGAGGCCTCATCCAGTTCCTGATGTCTTGATAGTGAAACAACTAGTCAGTCATGTTGCTTTCACATTACAAGGATTCATCAGAAAGAGGAAGCCAAACAATGGTGAGTGCAAACTCACAGTAGACAAAAATACTGAGGTGAAGTTCATAGGAGATATATGTTTAGTTCTTGCTTTTGGTTTCGAACTTTATTCAAGAGATATTTTCTATATTCCTTCATTTAGAAGGAACTTGATTTCTGTTTGCATTTTGGATAAACTAAATTATTGTTTTAACATTCTGGTTGGTTCTATTAATATTACTCTTGAATCATATGCTATAAGTCAATGTTCATTATCTAATGAATTATATAGTTTATGTCTAACTCTTACAAATATTTATGTTATCTCTTAAAATGTAGAAAACGTTGTCAATAAAATACCAATACTTTAGTAAAAATTGTTCATGTTGTGACATAAATATTTAGGCCACATTTCTATGTGAGTGAGCGACTAACTGCAATCCTAGTGAGGGGCATGTAAGTTGCTCTCCTAATCTTAGGTACATCTATATGTATCTATATATTGCGCGCGCGCACAGTCACACACAGATTGCACCCCTCTTATTATTGAAATTACAAAAACCTCCCCTCAATGTTATAAAACATAACATTTACCTCCCCTGAAATTCATATTTCATAACATCCATGCACAAAATACCCCCCCTGAAAATGTACTCCGAAGGGGATATTTTTGTGCATGAATGTTATGAAATGTGAACTTCATGGGAGGTAAATGTTATATTTTGTAACATTAAGGGGAGGTTTTTGTAATTTCAATAATAAGAAGGGTGTAATCTGTAATTTTGCAAACTTAGAGGGGAGGTCCCGGTAATTGCCACTATATTTATATATGTGTATGAGCCATTTTTCCAAGCTTTAAACATTCCAGAAATATTTTCCGCAAGTTTTTCACTTGTGCAGTTGACACGTGATGCTGCCTTATCAATTATTTATTGTAATCATAATGCAGGATCGAATATTAAGAATGCCCCCGAAGTTTTGATAGTCTTGCGTATAAACACAGAGCATCAATTCACTTTTCCCTCGCATTCAAAAGCTTAAACTGCTGGAAGGAGACTGGTTCGGTCGTGATCACGGAGCACGTAAAATCTTCTAATCTTCAGAATGTCACCTCTTTTTAAACAAAGCCTCGTCCGCCCAACAAAGACGAACCTTTGTTTATTATGTTCTAGCGGAGGAGAGCATGCGATTTTACTGGCGGAGGCCAAATTTTTTCAGCATAAATGGTGTTCTTATTTGCTGGCTTCAGGAAATAAAAAGTTCATTTGTTCCAAATTGTTGGAACATTTACATTTAATTAATTCTTTTTGCCAAAAATGCATGTATCATTAATTAGGGTGTGTATATATCCATGGTGAGTACATATAAGATTTTCCAGTAACAAAGAACTTGCATAATTGATTGTTATGAAGCCATATTCTTGCACTTTATTATAATCAAGATGATTCATGTGATTTGACAATTGTTTGGGAGATTGACGTAGGACGATCCTATGTGACTAGAAAATAATGGGTGAACTCTTATATGCAATCACACATGAATCTGATGGTTTACTTGCAATAATTGATATTTATAAAGAAATATTAAATTGATTTGCCACGAAATTAAAACTTTCAAATAAGAGAACACGTGAGATGGTACAAATACAAAGATAAAAAAAATCAAATAACTAAATTGATGGAAAAATACAAAGACTAATAAATGAAAACAAGACTTACAAACTAATATTTCTTCGAGTCGAGATTAAACACAAGTTTCAATCGCAAAGAAATAACAAACATGTCTTGGACTAGCACAATATAGGAGAGGGAGGGCCGGAGATGTCTTCAAAGGGCTGTGGAGTAGTCGGGAGAGCCACCCGGGTCTGGAGTCTAGGTTCCAGAAATGTTGCAAGGCTGTTAGCGGCTGGAATTTAGATTCCAGCTCTTAGGTGAAGCTCGACAGTGAGCTGGGAGGCGAGTGGAGGCTCCTAGGATGCAGGGGGTGTGCTGGTAATCCAGTATAGGAGCTAGACAACAGTTAGGAGGTTAGGGGATGTAATTGGCTATCCAGAAAAGTTATTGTATGTGGTAGCTGGCTGGGAAGACATTCCAATAACTGGAGGCAGTGCTGCCCCTTTCTGGACAGTTCCGGGCAGTGGTTTGTGGGGTGGAGGGTTGCAATGGGCAGCCGGCTGATGGATGATGAATGTGGGCATGGGTGGATCTATAGGGGGGACCACAGGGACATGTGTCCCTCCAGTTTTTTTTTTTTTTTGAGATTTGCTATAAACACACAAAAAAAAATCAGATATTCGCACACCTAACATGGCTATTCACACACCAAAATAGGTTATTTGCCGTCTGCAGTAAAATTAAAACCAAACCGATTTATCTCATCCACGTGTCAACCTTCTAGTTCCCAACGATCGAGCCCCCTCCTTTCTCCCTCACGTGAAAACCCTAGGTTCCAGCGACTCGCGAATCGCGATCCCCCTCTTTTCTCCGTTCTGGACGATGGTCCCGTCCAACCTCAGGTCATCAAGAGGCCAAGCTCCAGGTCGTCCTTCGTCTCAAACTCTCCGACAAGATAGTGAAAATGAGGGGATTTCCCCTTCTCCATCCGAAGATAGTCATAATGTGCCCCTTTGCCATCACCACAAACTCAAGTTATTGTTTTGGATTGTGTATATGATATGGAGTTGCTTCCAAATGATTCGGAAAAAAGAAAAAAATTGATCGACCTTTTCGTTAAATGAACAAGATGCAGTGAGGAAAACCTATGTACTAAGAGGTTCATGTCAACCAAAAAGTCATTCTTTTTCTCAGAGAAAAATGGGAGATCGGGATCGTCGGTTTGTTATTACCTAGTTTGATATGTTTGATTGACTTGAGTATAGTGTTGAAAACGATGCTGCATTTTGTTTTATGTGTTACTTGTTCAAGAATGATACTGCAAATAGTGATGTTGGGGGTGATGCTTTTGTCATTGGTGGCAGATATATGTCATGGAACAAAGCTAAAGGATTCCAAAAACATATATGCAAGATTATTAGTACTCATCAACTAGCATTACAAATTTCAAGCTCTAAAACCCCGTAAAAAGTCTATCATTGTTGTTCTTGATAAACAATCAGATACTACTAAGCTTGAACTTAAAGCACGCTTACAAGCTTCTCTTAAATGTTTGAGATTTTTCTTGCGTCAAAGTTTGTCCCTGCGTGGTTATGATGAGAGTCAAGATTCACTTAACAAGGGAAATTTTCTTGAACTTCTGCAATAGCTAGCGGATATTGATGAGAAAATTGGTAAATGTCTGAAAAATGCCCCAAGAAATAATCAGTTGACTGCTCTATCAATTCAAAAAGATATAATTAATGTTTGTGCAAAGGAAACTACTAAGATTATTATGCAAGAACTTGGTGATGACTACTTTTCTATTCTAGCAGATGAATCTAGTGATGTGCAACAAAGAGCAATTGGTTATTTGTTTGCGTTATGTTGAAAAAAAGAGGTTAATAGGGTGATTTCTCGGTATTGTGCATGTTCAGAAGACAATTGCATTGTCAATTATATCTGGAATTAAATCTTTGCTAATGGAGAATTCATTGAACTTGTCTAAAATTCGTGGGCAAGGATATGATGAGGCTAGTAATATGAGTGGTGAGATAAATAGTCTTAAAAGTTTAATTTTGAGGGAAAATTCATGTGCACTACATTCATTGTTTTGCTCATCAACTTTAGTTAACACAAGTTGCGGTTATTAAGCTAAATGATGACTGTCAATAATTTTTTGAAGCAATTACAACTTTATTAAATGTGATTGGAGTTTCATGGAAGCAAAATGAAATGCTTAGAGAAAGCCAAATCCAAAAGGTTGCCAAGACAGTAGAAGATGGTGAACTGAAAACTGGATCAGGTTTAAATCAGGAGCTTTGTTTGAGTCGGCCTTGAGACACTCGTTGGGGGATCACATCACAAAACATTAGTGCATATTATTTCTTTATATCATAATATGGTTGCTACACTTTTGAAAATTGGGAAGAGAAACAAATGATCGGGTGAAGGCACATAATGTGTTGTTTACATTGGAATCTTTTGACTTTGTTTTATAGTTCACGTAATGACCACTATATTAGGGTGCACTCAAGAGTTAAATCTTATTTTGCAAAGAAAATATCAAGATATTGTTAATGCCATGTCCACAGTTGGACTCAGAACATCGAATTACATAGGGGTCGTCGCCATATTATTTGCGAAATAAGAGTTTGTGAGAAAAAGTGTGATTTTCTGTAGAACAAGTGCAAATTTCGAGAAACTGAGTTCGTTAATAAACTCAAAACACCGAAATCTTTTAAAATAAATATTTTATTTGTCAAAATCGAGGCACATATGGAAAAAGTGTAATTTAGGCAATGACCATTCAGAATTTGGCGAAGCGGAGGCTGGAATCTGGTCTAGAATGTCGAAAAATCTTACGAAAGATCTTTTTAGAATTTTCCGGGACCTAAAAGGCCCCAAAACACAAGACGACGCCACGTGGCAGTCGCCAGTGCCATGTGGCAACCGTCAGTGCCACATGGCACCAGCCACACGCGGCCCGCCGCTGGCCCAAGGCGCATGATGGGCACGCGTCCGCGCGTGTGATGAACATTTTCATCTAGTATTTATGCGCTTATCTAGTATAGTTTCATATCATTTGGCTCACCATTTAGTTTATTTACATATTATTTCATTCATATTTGCATAAGTCATCATGTGAATGCTTTCATGCTAGATAGAGTGATTTGTATTTATTCCATGCATGAAGGAGACTTTCTCTCCTTCTCATTTCATTTTCTTATATTGTTATATGATGTATGGTTGTGCGGATGTGTATTTCTGGGTGTTCTGGAGGTTTTTCATGCAGGTACAAGCCATGTGTGGTGTCCCCCGGGTGATTTAGCCCTATTTCAATTGGAATGCCACTGGTCGTGTGTATCTGTTCGTGCACGGGTAGTGGACTTCTCTGTGCATGACCACTGGTCGTGCGCGATCATTTGCCAAAATCGACTCGTGGATCGCACGAGCAGCGACACGAGTACTTGACCTCCTTCGCGCATGACCACTGGTCGTGCGCAATTCATTATTTTTCCCTCTAGGCGCCGCACTTTTTCCCACCAGTCCTTGTTCCTTCACGCACGGTTAGTGGCAAATCTTTTGCGCACGACCCGTGGTCGTGTGCCTAACCGTGCGCAGTCATTTTTTCTGCTTGCCTATAAATACCAATTTTGACGAGATTTTAGGTCTTGTTCTCCGATTTTTCTATTTACAGCTTTCCAGGTTCGTCTTTTTCTTCCACAAGGGCTAGGGATCATCCCATAGACTCTCACCTTCATCCAAGGACTCCAAAGTGAAGATCTATCATTCATTTCTCTCTGCAAGCTAGGATCTTGAAGAAGAAATGTGAACGGTGCAAGCCCCTCGAGAAGACGGCAGAGAGGCAGTGACAGCCTCAGCGACCCCGGACGACATCTGACGATCAAGGTCAATACGGAGCCATACTCCGGAGTCCCTTCGCATCCACAAAAGAATCTCGAGCACTATTTGTATTTCTCTCATCTCTTTCCGCACATTAGGTAGAGATTGGTGATTTGTATCTTCTATATTGATGATGAAAGGAATGAACTTGTTGTGATATTAGTTTATTATTGCTATATGTGATATCACTTGTGTGTGTTCATTTCCTGTGGAGTAGTCAAGGAGATCTAGCCTCTTGTTGTGTTTTTCCATCCAAGCTGTTCTCCATGAGTTTGTGATTGGTGGTTGTGGTTGACCTTTTCTTTTGCAAAGTACAACGAGCGAAGAGGAGGAACGTGACCCGCTGAGGTGCGAAGCGGAGGAGCGATGCGGAGGTCGGCGACCCACGGAGGAGCGAAGCGGTGCTGGCAACCCACACTCTAGTTTAGATTTCTTTTCCTGCATTAGTTGTTAGTAACCAAATCAAACCCCACATTAAACACCGGCTAAAAGACTTCTGTCTCAAGTCTTTTCTCGATAGATTACTCCACCCTGCCGTGTTCCACGTGAGATCGATACTCAGGAGTAACTCCTCATTTTATTATTACTTATACGACTGTGGTGGCGTGGTGCACTTGTCTGTGGTCACACATCAAATTTTTGGCGCCGTTGCCGGAGAACACGACACGTGTGAGTTTCTGGAGAGAGAGTCGAGAGATAAAGATCTTTTTCCATTTGTATATTGTGTTTGTTTTGATTTTGTTGCTTTTTGATTTTGTTGCTTCGTTTTTGTTTTTTTCCGTTTTCTTATTTCTTTTAATTATTCTGAATAGCACCATTTTAAATTTATTTCCTAGTCATCTTATTTTACAATTTACATCATATTATCCTTATTTAAAAATCATTGTGTGTAGTTAACCCCTGCAAAGATTAAATTTTTCATATGAATCACCCAACATCAATATGTGTGCAAATTCACAATGCAGATGGTGTGGTGCATCTAATCATCTTAGTGAAGAATGTCATATGAGAAGTCGTGGTTATGATTCATACGGCTCTTCGATCCTATGGGGAATCAATATCATACTATTTCTCATATGATCGGCCTAATTATCATAACCACGCACCTCCACCACGAGCACCACACCAATACTATAGTTTACCTCTTTTGAGGTCAAGGGTTAATCGCAAGTGTTTGTTTGTCATAGTATGAATCATGCCTTGAAGGATTGCATCGTCTTTAAACGGCAGATGGAGGAAGACGATGAACCGGCTATCCGGATCGTGTCTCCCTCCCCTCTTGATTACACTCCTTCAGCATCTGATTCATATTCTGACAATATGGAGTCGTCTCCCCATGTACATTCATCACTTATTTTTGATTCACATGCGGAGGATCCTGATCATATACTCTCTGATTTTGATATTGTTGTTCCTCCGCCTTCTTTGCATGAGTTTTCTACACCTATTTTTGATGTTCCTGTCAAAGATATTGTGCAAGGTTGAGCTATAATGTTATGAGGAGGTTGTTCTCTCTGATGGGGAGGATGACTACTTTAAGCGTAGTGGTGCGTCAAAATGGGATGAGGAGGATACCCTTTCTGATGAGGAGGTTTGCACTTCTTTACTAGACGAGGAGGTCCAACTCACCGTTGAGGCCCTCGAGTTCTCGGATGTCCCTTGTTTTGATTTGTACGATACCGACAGTGATCACTCGGTGGAGCCCCTGCTGGGAGTGAGACTGGGACCACTCCCCCGATGATTGATTATTTTTTCTTTCTTCTATTTTATTTTCTAATCCCCCTTCATTGTTTGAGCCTGTGCAGGTCGTACTTTCACAGGTACCCTAAGAGGATATTGAGCACACTGATCAAGTCAATGAGGAGAGCATCCCCTTATGTGAGAAGGTTGATCCCCCTTCGTAGAGGAAGCTCCATTCATTGCCTTCTCCTCTTGCATCCGTCCTGAAGAAGACGACATCTTGCTTGGCAAGGACACTTTTGGTGAGGTAAGTGAGGAGGAGCCCTCCTCCTCTTCTTACATCCTCTTCCCTCAACCCGTGAAGAGCATGTATTATTATTTAGGTAGAGGGGTAACTGTTTTATCACCGTATCGGTACCCATTACCGAAACGGATATTAAGACAGTTACATGTACATTTTTCTTTTCATACTCTTATAAGCTAAAACTTTTAAATTTCTGAATAAGTCATGACGGGGGACATGCAACCCAGTAGTTATCTTATTTTCACCTCCATTTTATTTTTTCAAGTCTTGTATAATTAGTTAAATTTCATTTTTTATTTCAGTTTGCATAGTTTTGTTTTTCAAATTCTATGATTTTTCTATTTTATTTTTGTTGAGCTAACATGGTCAGGAACCTTGGTGTTTATGGACGTAGCACTTTTCTGGAAAAGCTGGCTTGCCACAAAGCTTTGGGCCGCATTGCCGCACCGCTTTCGGAATGCCTCTTTCTCGGGCATTTGGTAACGAGTTTCTACCCCTCTTTATTTTTCATGTATTCCTCATATTATTCAACATGATAATTTGCATTGAGTACAATGCCATATTTAAGTCTGGAGGGTAGTTCGCGTCTCGTTGCTCGCTCCCTTGCCCGAGCAGTCATTATTTTTGCATTTCCGTTAGCATAATTTTGCCCAAATTTTTTTTTAAATTTCAATTTTTTCCCTCATGTCCATCCATTTCAGCACTCATATGTATGAGATTTAAATTATTGTTTTATTTTTCTAGCTTTCTTGCTCTACTTCATAAATTATTAGATTAGGTTAAATTTCTTTTAAAATTTGATCATGTGAGTGAATAGGACTCATGCAGTGCCCCTAGTTCAGTACACGTGTGTGGTGATAAGAGTTATTTCTAGAATTAATTTTGTATATGCTTTTTAGATTACATTTTCTTTTTGTCTTAATATCTTCGGTATATATCCACTTCTAGATAGAACGCGATGTCGTCCAATGATTTATGTAGGGATGTGTGTAGCAGGCCGTGAGTTTGATATTTTCTGATTTAGATGAAAGGGCAACCTTTCTCGATGTCTAGAATTTGCCTCTAGCAACTCTTGAAGCATTTACATAGGCTAGTTTAAATTCTTGAATATGACTTAAATTTCAAGAGAAGTAAATTCTAGATAGCAAATAAAAAGAATTAACTTTTCATGAAAATGAAAATAATAAGCGTCTAGATCGGTTCACATCTACTACACTCAACACTAATCATCTTTACAAAGATTTTTAGAAAAGAAAATAAGGGATGCTAGATTTTATAAAAGTGAAAAAGATAGCTTTGAAAAAATGCAAATATTCAAAAAAGTTTTTCAAAAATAACATGCTGCCTTAATTAGAAACACTGCATGAGCCAACATATTAATCACGAAACATAGGCGAAATGAAATTTAGAGAAATTTATTCTAACTAAACAAATAAACAAATAATTAAAAACAAGAAATGACAAAGTCATGGGGTACTAAAGACAAAACAAAAATTAACTCAAATTATTACATGTTTTTTAAAAAAAAATTGTTTTTTTATAGATTTTTCTAAACAAAATATTTTTGGAAGATTTGGAATTTAATACATTTTTTTTTGAAAATTTTCAAATTATATATATATATATATATGTATATAATTTGAAAGATTTTTAAGAGGAATGAAAAACTCCCCCGCACTTAAAATTCAACAGTCCCCAATGTTGAAACTAAGTACGAAGAATAACAAAAACAAGAACATGAAAGAGGAAACAAAAGACGACATGGCAGAAAAATCAAAATCAAAAGAACACGTCCCTCAGTTGGAGATGGGAAGGGCGCACGAACACCTGCAAAACATGTTAAAATATAACAAACCAACAACAACATTTTTTATGTTTTATAAATTTTTTTTTGTTTTTTTTTTAATTGTTTCCAAGTTCTACCAAGTGAAGGACTCGCAAGGTACCAGAAGATGTGATGGGAGGAAAGCCCAAATCTCCCTTTCCAAGAATTTAATTTCAACATAATTTTTTTTAGATAAGAGGGAAAAAAATAAAAATAAAAAGAACAAGATAAAAGATAAAAGTAATAGCATTCTCTCTTTTCAAAATATCGACAAAATATTTCACGACAACAACGCCAAAAATTTAATAGAAAAATTCGTGTTCTCCAATCTATAATCAATTAAGACTTGTACATATCAAAATATAGCATATGATATTAAAAATATAAGATCGTATTAAAACTCGGGGCTGTCGAGTACTTGTACTTTGAGATAACAACTATTATTTTATCGGAATTAAATTTTAAGAGAAATAATATTTTAAACTAAAATAAAAAAAAGAAAACTAACTTGATTGAAACAAAGTTCAAAATGAAATATAAAAGATAAATATAACTTTCTAATCCGATCCTTGACCATGGAGATTCCAGAATTATGAACGCACCTCTTTTGAGGGTATGCCCAACTGAGATTAGGTTGATCGACCGAACTCTCGTTCAACAATCGGAACCCCTAAAATTCGCTTTAACGAAGTGAATCCCGCTATACGATTTGACTCCTATCCAGAAGAAAATTACGTTACCCTCTCTCGAGAGTTGCGATCAATTTTTTTATTCCGGAGCGATCGAGTCGTACGCATGAGCCTCTCAGCTAACTAGAATACAGAATCATATATCGAAATTCATAACCGGAATATGAACTCGATGCATGATAAATCAGGAATAAATCGAAGGTGGAAAGAAACGATTATAAAGAGAAAGATATTTCATTCCAACGCTTGTAATAATCAAGTGTGATAGGGTTTCCTTGAAGGCACTAACCGCACCCCATTCATGGGTGTGCGGTTATCCAAAGAAACCCCACTATCCCCGTAACCACCCAACATGTGGGTGCAAATAGTAAAATCCTTCAACATGGGGGTGCAAATAGTAAAATTCTGCATCATGGGGTGCAAATAGTAAAATCCTCCAACATGGGGGTGCAAATAGTAAATTCCTCCATCATGGAGTGCAAATAGTAAAATCCTCCAACATGGGGGTGCAAATAGTAAAATCTCACATCATGAGGTGCAAATAGTAAAATCACTCATTATGGGGTGCAAATAGTAAAATCCTTCAACATGTGGGTGTAAATAGTAAAAATCCTCCAACATAAGGGTGTAAATAGTAAAATCCTCCAACAAGGGGGGTGCAAATAGTAAAATCCTTCAATACGGTCTGCATATAGCAAATAATATGGTTATGGTGTGCGCATAAGCATATCCGTCATATGAATACATATCACCGCAAAACTATACAAACTGGTGTGCGCGTAGCTATATTCATGATAAGTGTGCGTATAACACATAAATTGGTTATGGTGTGTGGGTAGCCGCATAACCACCATAACTACCATAACCACTCATTTAATTACGAAAGTGCCACCCTCAAAAACTATAAATAGAACCCCAAGGCTTCTCTTTTTTAGATCTTCATCTTCTCCTCCTCCATCTCTCCCCCCTTTTGAGACTTTCTCTCTCTCCAGCCGAGAAAATTCTCCTACGGATTTTCTCTCTCCTCCTTCTTCCTTGCGCGCTCACAAGCGCGCGTCCTCCTTGCGCGCTCACAAGCGCGCGTCCTCCTTGCGCGCTCACAAGCGCGCGTCCTCCTTGCGCGCTCATAAGCGCGCCTCCTCCTTGTGCGCTCACAAGCGAGCATCCTCCTTCCGCGCTCACCAGCGCGCCTCCTCCTTGCGCGCTCACAAGCGCGCATCCTCCTTGCGCGCTCACCAGCGCGCGTCCTCCTTGCGCGCTCACCAGCGCGCCTCCTCCTTGCGCGCTCACAAGCGTGCCTCCTCCTTGCGCGCTCACAAGCGCGCCTCCGTGCGCTCCGCTCTCAAGACCGCTCCAAATGCGCCTCCGCGCGCTCCGCTCTCAAGACCGTCCAAGCATAACCCCGCGTACTCAGCAACAAGCACTCCGCGCACTCAAGATCAAACGCTCCAGCCTCCAGCAACAAGCACCCCACAAAGCATCCGTCGGAGGGTACATCACTCCAGCAAGGCGCGCGGCAAAGCGCCCGACCCCGAAGCGGTGATCTGTCACCGACGGGGCACTCTCTCTCCTACAATTGTAACGAGGCGCGGCCGGCACTGTAACAGTCTAATATAGTGGAGGTTTCGGCTGGCACAGACCCGGCCGCGTGGTTTTTCACCCAGTTGACGAGTTTTCCACGTTAAAAAAATTGTCTTGTCAGCTTTCTCTTTTTCTGTGACTGTTTGCGCGCTCAAACGCTCCCGGGCTAAGACGGTCCAATCTAGTCCGGTCTACCGGAGCCTTGAGTGATCCGCAACAGTTTGGCGCCGTCTGTGAGAAAGAGTTCCCCGCATTCCAAGAAGATCTAAAAGACAGTATCACCAGCCCAACGATACTCGTGACTTGGCATCATGGCAGGAAAAGCCATCAGCGCCGCCGAAAGATCAATCACTGGGGGGCAAGGTGACCTAGTATCCTCCCGCCGGAAGAGGCTACGCAACCTGGTCGAATTTTCATTCGCCAGCGCCAACGCGGTCCTCTCAATTGAAAATAGGCGGCACAACCTGGATCGGATCTTCATTCTCCAGCGCTAGCGCAAGCCTCCATCCGCAGCCCCCAGATTGAATTTTCATTCTCTGGCGGTCCCCTCAACCGGAAAAGCCAACACAACCTGGATCAAATTTTCATTCTCCAGTGCAAGCGCAGATCTTTACTCGCAGCTCTGGATCGAATTTGCATCGAATACTGGCATTCTCTGACCCGTGTCTAGGCCCCGCAACCAGGTCGAATTTACATTCTCTGGCGCTGGATCGAATTACATTCTCTAGCATGACTGCCCGCCGACGTCCGCCATCGCCAGGGCCTGCCCCCCTCACGATGGCCACCAGATTGAATACTTACATTCTCCGGCAAAGCCGCGAGCAATCCTCGTGCAAACAAAGCTGCGAGCAACCCTCGTGCAAAAATCCGCGAGCCAGACTCGTGCAAAAAGCCGCGAGCCCGACTCGTGCAAAAAGCCGCGAGCCCGACTCGTGCAAAAAGCCGCGAGCCAGACTCGTGCAAAAAGCCGCGAGCCAGACTCGTGCAAAAAGCCGCGAGCCAGACTCGTGCAAAAAGCCGCGAGCCAGACTCGTGCAAAAAGCCGCGAGCCAAACTCGTGCAAAAAGCCGCGAGCCAGACTCGTGCAAAAAGCCGCGAGCCAGACTCGTGCAAAAAGCCGCGAGCAATCCTCGTGCAAACCAAGCCGCGAGCAATCCTCGTGCAAACAAAGCCGCGAGCCAGACTCGTGCAAAAAGCCGCGAGCCAGACTCGTGCAAAAAGCCGCGAGCCAGACTCGTGCAAAAAGCCGCGAGCCAGACTCGTGCAAAAAGCCGCGAGCAATCCTCGTGCAAACCAAGCCGCGAGCAATCCTCGTGCAAACAAAGCCGCGAGCCAGACTCGTGCAAAAAGCCGCGAGCCAGACTCGTGCAAAAAGCCGCGAGCCAGACTCGTGCAAAAAGCCGCGAGCCAGACTCGTGCAAAAAGCCGCGAGCCAGACTCGTGCAAAAAGCCGCGAGCCAGACTCGTGCAAAAAGCCGCGAGCCAGACTCGTGCAAACAAAGCCGCGAGCAATCCTCGTGCAAACAAAGCCGCGAGCCAGACTCGTAAAAAAAGCCGCGAGCCAGACTCGTGCAAAAAGCCGCGAGCCAGACTCGTGCAAAAAGCCGCGGGCCAGACTCGTGCAAAAAGCCGCGGGCCAGACTCGTGCAAAAAGCCGCGGGCCAGACTCGTGCAAAAAGCTGCGGGCCAGACTCGTGCAAAAAGCCGCGGGCCAGACTCGTGCAAAAAGCTGCGGGCCAGACTCGTGCAAAAAACCGCGAGCCAGACTCGTGCAAAAAGCCGCGAGCCAGCCTCGTGCAAAAAGCCGCGGGCCAGACTCGTGCAAAAAGCCGCGAGCCAGCCTCGTGCAAAAAGCCGCGGGTCAGCCTCGTGCAAAAAGCCGCGGGCCAGCCTCCTGCAAAAAGCCGCGGGCCAGACTCGTGCAAAAAGCCGCGGGCCAGACTCGTGCACCTGTTTTATTATAAAGCCACGAGCCAGACTCGTGCACCTATTTTATATAAAAGCCGCGAGCCAGACTCGTGCAAACTAATTTTTTGACTAACATAAAAGCCGCGAGCTCAAGTCCGCGCAAACTCATCTGTAACTTTGAAAATAATCAAACTACGCAGGTGCTAACAACCAGATTGACAAGGCTGGAACAGTAAACAAACACTCAAGCAACGCTCAAGGAGCTACCAAAGCTCTGTAAGCAAAGTACCAAGCTGCTGCATAATGCAAATGTGCAAAGAAACGATAAAGATGGAGCCACGCCTCATCCACATCAACACCAGTCTACCTCTCACCCTCGAAGAGACCTCCGACATCAAGCTCAGATATATCTCAGCAATGCGACAACACCGCCGTACAAGGGAACTTCACTCCCGGACTTGCAGGCATCCCATACCGTCACTTTCAAACATAAACATGCTCCACAACTAATGAGGAGCGCCACTACATAAACTACCCCTGAGGACAATGCCTCGCTCCCTGAAAGGCCAAGGAGTCGCCCGAGTCTTCACGAGCAAAGGCTCGTAGGTATGAGCCACATCACACAGGTGCGCTCCCCGCGCGCTCACCACATGTGGGCGCCACTCCTACATCCGCACAGCATGCGAGCGCACCTTCCTCACACCGCTCCGCTACAGGAAGTCCTTTCCAAGACCCTTCAAGCACCTCCTTCCATACCACGCTGCTGACTCCACCACAATCGCCACAACTATTTCGCACAAAAAGTCCACTCACCTCTCTCGCCCCGGCTCTGAACTTCGGGGACTTGGGGGGCAAATGATAGGGTTTCCTTGAAGGCGCTAACCGCACCCCATTCATGGGTGTGCGGTTATCCAAAGAAACCCCACTATCCCCGTAACCACCCAACATGTGGGTGCAAATAATAAAATCCTTCAACATGGGGGTGCAAATAGTAAAATTCTGCATCATGGGGTGCAAATAGTAAAATCCTCCAACATGGGGGTGCAAATAGTAAATTCCTCCATCATGGAGTGCAAATAGTAAAATCCTCCAACATGGGGGTGCAAATAGTAAAATCTCACATCATGAGGTGCAAATAGTAAAATCCCTCATTATGGGGTGCAAATAGTAAAATCCTTCAACATGTGGGTGTAAATAGTAAAATCCTCCAACATAAGGGTGTAAATAGTAAAATCCTCCAACAAGGGGGTGCAAATAGTAAAATCTTTCAATACGGTCTGCGTATAGCAAATAATATGGTTATGGTGTGCGCATAACCATATCCGTCATATGAATACATATCACCGCAAAACTATACAAACTGGTGTGCGCGTAGCTATATTCATGATAAGTGTGCGTATAACACATAAATTGGTTATGGTGTGCGGGTAGCCGCATAACCACCATAACTACCCTAACCACCCATTTAATTACGAAAGTGCCACCCTCAAAAACTATAAATAGAACCCCAAGGCTTCTCTTTTTTGGATCTTCATCTTCTCCTCCTCCATCTCTCCCCCCTTTTGAGACTTTCTCTCTCTCCAGCCGGGAAAATCCTCCTACGGATTTTCTCTCTCCTCCTTCTTCCTTGCGCGCTCACAAGCGCGCCTCCTCCTTGCGCGCTCACAAGCGCGTCTCCTCCTTGCGCGCTCACAAGCGCGCGTCCTCCTTGCGCGCTCACAAGCGCGCCTCCTCCTTGTGCGCTCACAAGCGAGCATCCTCCTTCCGCGCTCACCAGCGCGCCTCCTCCTTGCGCGCTCACAAGCGCGCATCCTCCTTGCGCGCTCACCAGCGCGCGTCCTCCTTGCGCGCTCACCAGCGCGCCTCCTCCTTGCGCGCTCACAAGCGTGCCTCCTCCTTGCGCACTCACAAGCGCGCCTCCGTGCGCTCCGCTCTCAACACCGCTCCAAGCGCGCCTCCGTGCGCTCCGCTCTCAAGACCGTCCAAGCATAACCCCGCGTACTCAGCAACAAGCACTCCGCGCACTCAAGAACAAACGCTCCAGCCTCCAGCAACAAGCACCCCACAAAGCATCCGTCGGAGGGTACATCACTCCAGCAAAGCGCGCGGCAAAGCGCCCGACTCTGAAGCGGTGATCTGTCACCGACGGGGCACTCTCTCTCTCTCCTACAATTGTAACGAGGCGCGGCCAGCCGCCCTCACATTCTTCAAGAAAGCACTGTAACAGCCTAATATAGTGGAGGTTTCGGCCGGCACAGACCCGGCCGCGTGGTTTTTCACCAAGTTGACGGGTTTTCCACGTTAAAAAAAATTGTCTTGTCAGCTTTCTCTTTTTTTGTGACTGTTTGCGCGCTCAAACGCTCTCGGGCTAAGACGGTCCAATCTAGTCCGGTCTACCGGAGCCTTGAGTGATCCGCAACAAAGTGCTAAGAATTTAACTACCAAACATAAAAAAAAGAGAATGAAAGGAAAGAGACAATGTTGAAATAAAATCTAAATTACTATTTCATTAAAAGAAAAGGAAGTCTAAGCTACATTGCATGAGAATACAAGTTACATGAAATAAAACTACTAGAACATGAAAATACAAAAAACAAAATGCACTTTGCCCAAACGGAGGAAGAGAGTCTCTCAAAACTTCTAACTTTTTATCTCCCTCCTCTTCTTAGTTCTTCTCTTGGTATCTTCTTCCATCATGTTTGTCTTGCCATTTTATTGATGAAAAACCATCTAGAATCATCCCAAGAGTATTAACTCTAGGGAATGAATCTAAATGGGAGAGTTAATGTGGTGGCTCTAATGGATATGAAAATTTCGGCTAAGGGAGGAGAGGAATAGGAATAGTTGCATTAATAATGGATCCATGTGAATAGTTTGCATGAATTTAACGATGGATTAAAAACCTCCCTCATTAGAAATCAAAGTGGCGTGAATGTAATATGAGAGAGAGAAGATGAAAGGTTGCTTCGATGGGCTGCATGAAATGAAATGAAATAAAAGGTTGCATGCAATAAAATAAGGTTGAATGACTGCATTAATTTATTTAAAATAAATTGCATTGATTTAATTAATAACCACATGAAGGATTCATACATGGGAGGAGAGGTGGGCCCGGCTAAATAATAATGCTACATGAATAGAAGGACACAGTTGCATGCAAGAATAGGTTCATTTGGAGTGATTAATAATAGGTTTCATGAAATAATAAAAATAGGCTACATGGAATTATAATAATAGCCTGTTGCATGAGTAATAATAATAAGAATGATATGAATAATGGATGGGTTGCGTATAAAAGTTAGGTGAAGGGCTTTGCATAAAAATATAATATGAGTTAATGTTTCATACATGATGATAAATAATAATAATTTGCATGGGATTATAAAAATATGTCCGGACGGCGTCTTCAAATAATAAAACTGGCCGCGTGCATGGACTGCATGGATTTAAAAGAAGATGACGGCTTGCATGCAAACAATAATAACCACGTGACGGGCATGACTTTGCAAAGATAATCC
Source organism: Dactylorhiza incarnata (assembly GCA_033032865.1). NCBI lineage: Eukaryota > Viridiplantae > Streptophyta > Magnoliopsida > Asparagales > Orchidaceae > Dactylorhiza > Dactylorhiza incarnata. The sequence continues at coordinate 5,767,411 of JAWHQI010000067.1, forward strand.
GCGTGCGCGCATAAGCGGGATTTTATATCGAAATGCACAGAAATTCCCCCAGGCCTGCAAAATAAAAATAATATTAGCATAATTTATAAGAAAAACTAATTAAAAAGCAAATTGAAATATTATATGGAGAAAATATGTAAATTAATATATAAAAATTAATATTTTTGTGCTAATAATTTAAGCCAAATTATATAGTATCAGTACTTCAGGCATTGGTGGTAGGACGAGGGCACGCATTGGAAGGCGTTGTTGAGGGGTCTCCCAAAGATGACATTGTAGCTGCTCAGCGCATCGACGATGGTGAACCTACAATTTTTTGACGTTCCTCCTAGAGTCACGAGGAGTTCTACCCCTCCCTCAACCTTCTTCCTCTCCCCAGAGAAACCGAAGAGTGGTCAGTCAGTGGAAGTGGTCATCTTCTCTTCCATCGACATTGCGTTGAAGGCCTTCTTAAAGACAACTTTAACGGAGCTCCTGTTGTCTGCCAGGATTCGAGATACCATGAAGTTTTCCATCGCCGCCTGAATTACCACCGTGTCATGGAAGGGTTTCACATTCCCCAGCATGTCCTCCGTTGAGAAGGTGATCTCTCTCATCGGGGGTGGAGTTTGGGAAGTCGACACCACGCTTTGGCGATACACTATGTGGAGACTCCCCTTCCCAGTTGCCTCCAATCCCGCCCATGCCCCCTCACCCTCGTGGATCACCTCAATTCCTCTACGACCTCTTAGATCTACTCGGTCTTCACACCCTCAGGGGGTTGACCCCCAATGCCATCATTCCTTACTTATTCTATCCCTCTCTTCTCATGCTACTCTCCATTAGCTCTTCCCCTGACTTCTCCCACAAGCTCCAAGAACTCTGGGCACATTGTTGTCACGTGACCTTCCACCTTATGGAAGTCACTATAGGGCATCACTCTTCGATCTTCTACTCTCCTGGGCTGTCGGGCTCCCCCCTCCCCTGACTTTGGGCTTGACCGATCATATTCGCCTACTAAGGTTGAGATTGGTTCTGTCTCCAAGGACCTAGCCTTATCTCGGGTGAGTTGGAATGAGCTTGGCGCTCCAGAGAAAATCTTCTTCGCATTGAGTTGCAAGAGAGGAGAGCTGCAAATATCTCCTGGAAAGAGTTTGTTAGCGGATTTCAGAATTAGTATTTGCCAATGTCGGCCCGCCAAGAGATGAAGGAGAGATTTGCGCAGCTGACCCAGGGAAACTTTTCTGTTACATAACACAAGGCAAAATTTGCTTATATTCTTTGTCGCGTGCCTGATGTCGTGTGATCTGTAGAGCAATAAATATTTCTTCTACGGCGTGGATTGCGCGTGTCAATCCAAACTATATTATCACCCTTGAACTTCAACGATTATCACCCCCTTGTCTAAGCAGCACGACAAGTTGAGGAGAGTTAAAAAATTGCTACAACGTCAACAAATGGGCAATTAGAGGAAAAATCAAGAGTTTGGCCATAATGATCGAGAAAAACGCTGAAATAATGACAACAACAAGAATAATGACTTTCAGTTTGCCCAAAATGCAACAAAATGCACTGAAGTATCTGCTGGGAGGATAAGAAGGACAACACACATGTTGTCTTTTCCACTAGCCCGGACATCGCGTGACGAATTGCCCAATGAAAAAGGGGAATGAAGGCCAAGCAAATGGAAGGTCGTAACATCTGGCCCCTACTCAACCCCGAATCTATGAGATGAATAATGAGGTAGAAAGAGAGGTGAATGTCGTCATCACATGTACTATAATATTTGAGAATATTCTGTCACTGCATTATTTGACTCTAGCGCGACACTTTAATTAATATCAGACACAATAGTTAGTCAAATTAAGTTAAAGAAACAAAAACTAGAAAAATCTACGTGCATAAATCTTCTCAATTATGAGAGGGTTTAAGTAGGAGAATATGCACATGGAGACATAAAGATTAGAGAGCGAAGATTTGAAGCTAATATGCTAATCTTTTCTCTTAACAACTCTAACATCATTTTGGGGATGGATTGGTTGACAAAGCATCAAGCTACGATCGACTGTGCTAAAAAGGAAGTAGCTTTCCGACAACTAAGAAAATCCACTTTCATATTTTGTGGAGTGGGCGGAATTGTTCTTACAATATTCTCTTTACGTACATGCAAGTTATTACGACATGGATGCATGTCATACCTTACCATTATATCAGAAGTTGAGGAAGAAAAGTCGGTGATCAAGGATGTGCTCGTCGTTTATAATTATCAAGACATCTTCCCAGAAGATCTATTGGACCTCCTGCCACAAAGGGGGATAGATTTTCCAATCACTCTAATCCCTGAGACAGAGCTAGTCTCTACGGCCCCATATCATCAGGTGTTACCTGAGCTGCAAGACTTAAAGAAGCAGTTGCAAGATTTATTAGACAAAGTATTCATCTATTTGAGCACCTCCCATCGGGGTGTTCCAATTGTTGGGAAATTAATTTATATTAACCCCTAGAAATGAGTAGAAACTGAGTTATCAGAGCAGAAAATTGGTTTAAGTAAAACGTGCGTCGAATAGTAATCGACGCAACGTCGAAGTGCAGTCGACGTTCTTCTCAAAATGAGTCGAAGTAATTCTAAACAGAATTCGACGTAACCAAAGTCGACGTAACTCTGATTTCTAGTCGACGCACCCAGTAAAGTCGACGCACCTCTGTCGACGCTCTTTCCATATTTTCTTCTCGACGTCTAGCCAGGCTGAAATCGACGCTTACGTCGAATAGTAATCGACGCACGTCGATTTCTGTGACAGATTCAAAAACACGCCAGATCTCTTTCCTTCTTTCTGTAGATCTGAATTTTATGGAATTATATTATTCTTTTCTAGCCGTTCTGAATCAATCTTTCCTTCTAAATGATTCTTGGCTAATTTGATTGAGATTATTATGGACATTATTTGAAAATAGAATGATCTTTTTCCTTCTACAGATATAATGATTATGGAAACTTTCCACTCTTACTATTTCTCTAACTGTCAATTGATTATTCTCCTATAAGCAATATTTTGAATAAACAGAGCTATAAATACACAAGGAGGTCGGCAAAGAAAACAAGAAGTGATCCACTCCATCCATTTGAAAAAGAGGAAAAGCTCCCAAGTGAAAAGTGAGAAAGCTGAGAAAAGTGAAAGAGTGCTGCAACAAAGAAAAAGCCTTCTTCTTCTCCTCGTTCTAAAGTCATACTGCTACAATTTCTGAAAGCTCTCACTGAAAGAGAAAAAGGCCTACAATCTCCTTCTCACTATAGAAGAGAGATTTCAAATTCACTATACTTGTGCTTCTAATATTCTTGCTAGGAAGAAGATTCTTTCTTGCTTTAATTGTTTTTCTTCTACTTCTTCTTCTTATTCTTATTTCATTTTCAAATTGTGTAAAAGAGTTTTTAGAATCTCTCTTCAAAAAATTCAGTTGTAGTGGTTCTAAGAGTCTCCTTATCAAAAGACTCGGGCTGGTTCTAAGAGTCTCCTTATCAAAAGACTCAGTGCAAGATAGTGAATTCCTACCAAGGGGGTAGAAGAGTGGACTACCCACAGTTTGGGGAACCACTATATTTCTTTGTGTTGTGCTGTGATTTTCTTTTTGCTATTTCTTTTGCTTAATTCTTGTTGGTGTGTGGGAAGCTCAAATCTGTGAATATTACACACATATATATATTTATTAACTTTGCACAAAATATTTTTAAATCTCTATTCACCCCCCCCCCTCTAGAGAATTCTAGTGAGGCTAACTGTGCACTTTCAATTGGTATCAGAGGGAGGTTGATCAAAAAGGGATAACTCCTTGATCAAAAAGATCCTACCTCATATATATATATATATATATATATATATTTCTAAAAAAAATTATGGCTCAAATCAAAGATTATGCTTCCACCGGACCACCAATTTGCAACCTTGAAAAGTTTGCACTTTGGAAAACAAGAATTAGGATCTATATGAATTATATTGATGAAGATTTGTTTAATGTTATTTTGACAGGTCCTCCCAAGCCCTATAGAAAAGACTCAAGTGGTAAAGTGACTCAAACACTTGTCCCAAGGGCTGAGTGGACAGTTGAAGAGAAGAAGGCAGGAACAAGTGATGCAAAAGCTGTGAACATTCTTGTCTCAACCCTCTCAGATGAAATTTTTCAAAAGGTTGTTGACTGTGAACCAGCCAAAGAAATCTGGGAGGCTCTTACAAAGATAATAGAAGGAAGTGCTGATGAAAGGAAAGATAGAAATGCTCTATTGATCTCGCAATATGAGAACTTTCAAAAGAAGCATGAAGAAAGCATATCTGAGATGTATGACAGATTCAGTCTGATCATCAATCAATTAAGGAGCTTGGATAGAGAGATCTCTCTCATAGAGATCAATGACAAATTGTTAATGAGTCTCCCAAGTTCATGGGACTCAAGAATATGGGCAATAAGGGATACTAGAGAACAAAAGGAAATCTCAACAGATGCCCTCTTAGGAAAACTCAAATCCTATGAGCAACTACTAAAAACCAGAGAAGAGAAGGAAAGAAGGGAAAACACTCCAACCTCCTCAAAAGATAGAAACATTGCATTAAAAGCAACAGAAGAGGAAACCCATGTTACTGGAGAAGAATTATTCAGCCTCCTGGCCAGAAGATTCAAGAAATGGGTCAGGAAAGATGGGTCTAGAAGGAGAGAGTCAAAACCAAGGTATGATAATACTCCTACTAAAGAAATTATTTGTTACTCCTGTAGGAAAACTGGACATATTGCTCCAGAATGTTCAGAAAATGCTGAGAAAAAGAAAGATCTGGAAAAGAAAGATCTCAAGAGGAAGGAGAAGAAGAAAGAAAGAGTCTTCATTGCAGAAGCTTGGAGTGAAACAGACTCTGAAGACAACACCTCATCTAAAAGTGACAGTGAAGAGTCTAAGCAAGAAGACCTATGCTTAATGGCTCTTGGAAGCTCAGAAAAAGAATGTGTTGCTGAATTATGGAGTGAAACAGGTTCAGAAGGAAGCATCTCTTCTGAAGATGAAAAAGAAGATAGCCTTATTCTCATAGAGGAATCTGAGGATAAGGATGAGGTAAGCATTTTTGATGAAATAGATTTTCTATGTGATGATTTCAAAAGTGATTTTAAAGGACTCTGTTTAGATCAACTAAAAGCTAAACAAGAAATTAAGGATCTAAAAGAACAAATCAATATGAGAAAAATAGAGGATACATGTTCAAAAAATTATGAACTAAGGTGTGAAATCTATAAAACAGAAAAGGAAATACAAAGTGCTAAAATAGAAAATCAACTCCTTAAGAATAAGGTTTCCCAGGCAAAAGCTTTTGAAGAATCTATAAAAGCCAGAAGCAAAACACTTAAAGAAATCACTGAAAAACAAACAATCAGACATAAGAATCTGGGGCTAGGGGCTGATCCTTCAACCAGTTCAATACCATCTACCAAACCTGCTTGGATGAGCCCTGTTAAATTTACTAAACCCATAAAATCAACAAACTTAGAAGAAGACTCACAGAATAAAGAAGAAGACTTCACCTTCAAGGAGATAGACCATTTTGATGAAACATCATACTATTCAGATGAAGACTCTCAAACTCCTCCTAAGAAGGCTACTAGGCCAAAAGAAACAATTCATAAAAAAATAAATCTCCAACCAGAAAAAGGGAAGAATAAAATCTGTGAAGACACAATTACATCGATTTCATATCGACATATGAATGACAGTACGTCGAATTCTACTCGACGCAATCTCTTAGATGCTTCGACCTCAAATCGACGCATGAATAACATTACGTCAACTTACAATCGACGCAACTACTTCCATGCATCGATTCCAGATCAACGCAATCTAGAGAAAGCGCCGAATACATATCGACGCAACTCTCAACATACGTCGAATAGATATCGACGCATAAAACCTCAGAACAACTTAAATACAGGACATATCTATCCTTCAAAAATTTTCTATCTTAAACCCCATTTAGGACCCATTCATCCTGATCAAAATCTCTACCCTTATCAAAACTTTTATCCTAATCAAAATTTCTATCCCAATCAAAATTGTTATCATAATCAACATCTCTATCCCTCTCTAAACTCAAATTCACATAATCTAAAGACAATCAGGTGTTATATCTGTAATAAAATTGGCCACATTGCCAAACAATGTTGGCACAATTAATCCAATTGTCTATAAAATTAGTCCAAAGCTGACTTAGAAAACCTTAGGAAGAAATAATCTCTCAAGAAAAACTTAGAATTTTCAAGACAAAATAAAAGTCACGTCGATTTCTAAATCGACGCATCGTCGATAGGAAACCCTAAACCATTTCTGACGCATACATTGACTTCCACTCGACGCAACGTCAACTTCATGAAAAAGAGCGGCAATACTAAAATATTTTCGGTCACATCTACTGTAGTACCGAATAAACCTCGAGTTGTGTCTCGTCTCGACGTTTCACCTGACTTAAATAAACTCTTCAGTTAGAAATTTGCACACTCTCTGCATCTCTCATCCTTCTCATTTCTCAGTCCAGCCATCTCTTCCTCTATTTCACTGACCTAAATGGCACCCAAGATCAACTCTGGTTTCGATATTGATCTTGAATCCTTCCAAGCGGCCGCCGAAAACTATAAGAGCATCATAGCTCTCTTCACCGAAGCTGGTCTAGACAAACTCATTTCCACAAGATGCAGACTCCTAGAGACAGAACTCACTGAGTTAATGAATCATGCTCAAATATCTGAACAAGGAGAGATCACAGGAACACTCTATGAGACACCTGTCTCAATCTCTGCAGAACACCTTAGGGACACTTTTGATCTTCCATCAGGTACTATCCTTGTTCAAATCAGAAAGGGAAAGTAAATTATTTTCTAAGAGTAACTAAATAAATCGCCATCATCATTCCCTTATCAGGTGATGAATCTGTGGAACTCACCCCTGAGGAAATCAAAAATCTATTACTCATCATGAAGTTCTCCAAAGATAAACCAATCCACCAGAAGAAAATAGATTTCTCTGATGAATATAGGCTATTGGCAGACATAGTAGGAAAAATTCTACTATACAAGATCTCTGCCCATGATGCAGTGCCCAAGCAGCAACTGAAAATCATTGGGACCCTTGTGCTGAAAAAGAAGGTTAACTGGGCCAACTGCCTACTAAAAATGATAGGCTACAAATATTCTCACAATGAAAATGTCTATATGAGGATCATGAGTCAGGTACTTCTCCACTCCTTCCCTGACCTATGTAGGTCAAAAGGAATTCTCATTCCTCCTGGAAAAAGGATGTCCATAGACCTCTTCTCAAAATGGACCAGGCAAATCCCCAAGCCTGGCTCCATTCCTGAAAGGACTCTCTCCTCCTAATTCTCATGTGCATCCATCTTCCCCTCCTCCTCAACATACAGACATCTCTTCCCTACCAACATCATCCACACCAATAGTCTCTACTACCATCACAACTCCTATCTTACCTACATCTTCACATACACCTGCTCAACCCTCCTCTATTCCTCCACCTCCTCCATCAAACACACTTCATCACAATGATACAGTCCTCTCTCCACCTTCATCACCTCCACCTTCACCATTATCTCCTACTCCAACACACCTTGAACCATCTCCATCTACTGAAACTCTCATCACCCAGTGTATCCAGTCAGCAGCCCAAAAATTTCAAGAAATGCTGGATGGACACTGCTCCCAACTTCACTCCTCCATCATGCACATGCAAACCCAAATAAATGGGGTCAATGCCTCTGTGCAAAGCTTGAAGTCCTCTGTCTCTTCCTCTAGGGTGACCAAGTCTTTCTTAACCTCCTTGGCTAAGAAGGTCAAGAAGGGGGAGAAGTTAGATGAAGAACAGCTATCCAGTCACAAATCTCACTCACACAAATCCCCTCCTACTTCAAAATCTGATAGTCTTGCTCTGCTTAAAACCCTTGGGAATGAAATAGTACCTGAGCTGCATACTGCAGAACAAATAACAGATGTACTCAATATAGCAAGATAAGCTGCACAAGGGGAGGCAAGTAGAGTAGAGAAAGAAGTTGAAAAGGAAGCTGAAGTTGAAGGTGTGGCTGAAAGTGAGAAAGAAAAAGAAGCTGAAGCTCAGGGGGAGCCAAATGTTGTTTTAGCTGAAGCAGGAGCTGGGAAAGAAGCTGAAGAAGCAGACAAAGAAGGCATAAAGGAAGTTCCATCTAAGGGGGAGCAGACTGCCTTAACTCAGGGGGAGCTGAATGAACATCCTACTACAATCTCTACAAAAACTCCTTTAGTATTCTCTAGGAAGAGAAAAACTCCTCCTACTCCTCCTGAGTGACATTATATACTCTTTAAATGCTTAGGTGCTAATTGATCTGTACAAATAGCTTGTTTATATGATTTATATTTCTATTTCTCTTCTGATGAATGATTGACAAATTTCTTTAATCCCTTAGACAAAAGGTAAAAATTTCTCTCTGATCAGGGTTAAGACAAATAGGGGGAGATTGTTGGGAAATTAATTTATCTTAACCCCTAGAAATGAGTAGAAAATGAGTTATCAGAGCAGAAAATTGGTTTTAAGTAAGACATCCGTCGAATAGTAATCGACGCAACGTCGAAGTGCAGTCGACGTTCTTCTCAAAATGAGTCGAAGTAATTTTAAACAGAATTCGACGTAACCAAAGTCGACGTAACTCTGATTTCTAGTCGACGCACCCAGTAAAGTCGACGCACCTCTGTCGACGCTCTTTCCATATTTTCTTCTCGACGTCTAGCCAGGATGAAATCGACGCTTACGTCGAATAGTAATCGACGCACGTCAATTTCTGTGACAGATTCAAAAACACGCTAGATCTCTTTCCTTCTTTCTGTAGATCTGAATTTTATGGAATTATATTATTCTTTTCTAGCCGTTCTGAATCAATCTTTCCTTCTAAATGATTCTTGGCTAATTTGATTGAGATTATTATGGACATTATTTGAAAATAGAATGATCTTTTTTCTTCTACAGATATAATGATTATGGAAACTTTCCACTCTTACTATTTCTCTGACTGCCAATTGATTATTCTCCTATAAGCAATATTTTGAATAAACAGAGCTATAAATATACAAGGAGGTCGGCAAAGAAAATAAGAAGTGATCCACTCCATCCATTTGAAAAAGAGGAAAAGCTCCCAAGTGAAAAGTGAGAAAGCTGAGAAAAGTGAAAGAGTGCTGCAGCAAAGAAAAAGCCTTCTTCTTCTCCTCCTTCTAAAGTCATACTGCTACAATTCTTGAAAGCTCTCCCTGAAAGAGAAAAAGGCCTACAATCTCCTTCTCACTATAGAAGAGAGATTTCAAATTCACTATACTTGTGCTTCTAATCTTCTTGCTAGGAAGAAGATTCTTTCTTGCTTTAATTGTTTTTCTTCTACTTCTTCTTCTTATTCTTATTTCATTTTCAAATTGTGTAAAAGAGTTTTTAGAATCTCTCTTCAAAAAATTTAGTTGTAGTGGTTCTAAGAGTCTCCTTATCAAAAGACTCGGGCTGGTTCTAAGAGTCTCCTTATCAAAAGACTCAGTGCAAGATAGTGAATTCCTACCAGGGGGTAGAAGAGTGGACTACCCAAAGTTTGGGGAACCACTATATTTCTTTGTGTTGTGGTGTGATTTTCTTTTGCTTAATTCTTGTTGGTGTGTGGGAAGCTCAAATCTGTGAATATTACACATATATATATTTATTAACTTTGCACAAAATATTTTTAAATCTTTATTCACCCCCCCCCCCCCCCCTCTAGAGAATTCTAGTGAGGCTAACTGTGCACTTTCACCAATATTATTTGCAAAGAAGAAAGATGGGAGTTTGCACATGTGTATTGACTATATAGGATTTAATAAGATAACTATCTAAAATTGATATCACTTGCCGAAGATTGATGACTTATTTGACTAACTACTGGGCGTGTCAGTCTTTTCAAATATTGACTTACGCTCAGGTTATCATCAGGTAAGAGTAAGAGACGAAGATATCCAAAAGACGGTGTTTCATATCATATATGGTCATTACGAATTCCTATTTATGTCGTTCGGAGTCACGAATGCCCCAGTAATATTTATGGACATGATGAACTGGGATATGAAACCTTTTCTTGATCAGTTTGCCATCATCTTTATTGAAGACGTCTTGGTGTACTCAAAGAATGAGATAGACCATAAGAGACATTTAGGATAAGTCCTTTAAACACTAAGAAAACATCGACTATTTGCCAAATTCTCTAAGCGACACTTCTGGCTTAAAGAGCTAGTCTTCCTTGGTCATATTATCAAGGATGGATATTGCCAAAATAGCGGCAATAGTCGAGTGGCTTTGACCGACTAATGTAACAGAGATTTGAAGTTTCTTGGGTTTAACGGGATATTATCGGAAGTTCGTTAAGGACTTTTCGAAGATTGCTACTCCGCTGATTGATGAGCGAATTTAGTATAGAGATTTAGGCCCTATTCTAGCATGATTTCTCTTTGTTATCGCTCAACTCTTTATTGTTTTATCTTAGAAACCTATAATAATGAAAATAATTGCATTGTGAGCTGTTTTGGCTAGATAGGTTAGTGTTAAGCATTTTTCATGCATGAGGGAGACTTATTCACCCTCTCATTTCAATTGTATGTTTAGATATCTTATGTATAGTTGTGCGGATGTTATTTTCTTGAGATGTTGATTGCGTTTGCTGCAGGTACAATGCTTGTGGTTTCCCACGGGCATCTCAGCACTTTTCCATTGAGGAGGCCACTACTCATGCGTTTTTCTTCTCGCATGAGTAATGACCCCGTCTGCGCAGGACCACTGGTCGTGCGTGACCATTTGATAAAATTGATCCGAGATTCCCCTTGAAAATGCACGAGGGCAATCACACGACCACTGGTTGTGCACGTTCAACAACCCCCCCCCCCCCCCCCCCCCCCCCAAATGCCAAATATTTCCCACCAGTCCAAGTTCCTTCTCGCACGAGTAGAGGACTTTTCTTCACACATGACCAATGGTTGTGCGCCTACTCGTGCACTGGTTAAAAATCTGTTCATCTATAATACGCACGTTCGCAATTTCAGTTGGAACCCCCCGCACAGTTCTGATGTTTTCCATCATTTTTCGCCCTATTTCGTCGTTTTCATCCCCAAGGGCTAGTGATCATCCCTTAGGCTCTCCCCATCATCCTAGAGCTCAAAAGTGAAGAAGAAGCACTCCCCTCGCCGTAAGTTAGGGATTTGGAAGAAGAAACGTGGGTGGTGCAAAACCCGTGAGAAGACGGGTCCATTGGGATCCAATGACAACGGTTCTTCTACCCTAGACGACAGACGATGAGCGAAGTCATCACAGAGTCGCACTTCAGAGCACCTTCATCTCCATGGAAGATTCTCAAGCATTGTTTGTATTTATTTCTTCATCTCCTGCATATTAGGTTGTGTAAGCTTGTATTTCTTCTTGTTTTGATGATGGTAGGAATAGATTCTTGATGTATGGATGTTGTGAATGTTTTTTATGAAATATATTTCGTGTTTGGCCATTTCCTTTGGAGTAGCCTAGGAGGCCTAGCCTCTTATTTACCATTAGTTTGTGTTGTGATTTGGTGGAGTGAGTGTCATGGCTGCGTTGTCGTTGAGTTATACACGAGCCGACAAATGAAGCGAAGGTCGGCGACCTGCGAAAGTGTGAAGCGGAGGTTGGCGCCCCGCGAAAGAGCAAAGCGGTGCTGACGATCTGTATAGTAATTTAGTTTTCTGTTTTTCTGCATTAGTGTAACAAACAAACCAAACCCCCCTGTGATTCTGATGTTTAAGAGACTTCAATCTCAAGTCTCTTCTTGAATGTAAAATCCATCTTTCTGTGTTACTTGAGAGATTCGATACTCAGGAATTCATTCTCATTTTATTTTATTTATACGACCATGGAACACTTTTCTGCGAGACACATCAAGTTTTTGGCGTCGTTGCTGGGGAACACGTGTAACACCCCAAATTTTACTGTTCTGCGAGCTAACACGGCGTGGTAATGCTACGCTCGGAGTGGTGGTGGGGGGGGGGGGGGGGGGGGGGGGGGGGGGGTTAACCCAATAGGCCACTGGTCGTGCGTGATTGTTCGCGCACGACCACTGGTCGTGCACATTGCCCATTTTCCAACCCGAGCGGTTCGCACGTTCACAGGCTTTGTTCTCGCACGACCACTGGTCGTGTGCCTTTGACCGTGCGCTGTTTTTGGCTGGCCATTCTGCTACAGGTTGTTCTCGCACGATCAGGAGAAATCCTTCTCGCACGACCACTGATCGTGTGCCCTATTTGTTCTGCTCTGTATTGAAATGCTGAACCGGCGATCAGAGCGGTCAAATCCTTTAGATCTTTATCCGACGGCTGAGAGATGTTGCTGGAAAGTATTAGGTCTTGACCTAAGACCATTTCCCCTCATAACTTTAAGTCTTTTCTCTCTCCTAAGCTTAAGAAGGAAGAGAAGCAAGGAGGAAGAAGAAGCTCTTTCGTCCATTAATGGAGCTCCGAATCGCGAGACATTTCCAGATCTGCAGAGAGCAGCCCGGTGCGGTTCTTTCTATCCGATTGGAATCTCAGATCTATGGCGCCGAAGAAAGCTCCGAGGGTAACAATCCTTCCTCCCGGTCTTAGGACGTGTTTTTGTCCTCTCATTCCTTTTTCTATGCTTGCATAAGGTATCCCTTTCACCAAATGGGTGAAGTGTAGGATTTCCTTAAGTTCTTCGGAACTCCGGGTTGATTGTGTCCGTCCCGGGCATATTGCATGTAGAAATCCGATAGACGTACCGATTTAGGCATTGTGTGTGAAGCCTATTCGTGGCTGTGAGCCCAGATCGGTGATGCTTAAATTGTGACGTGGCATTTAGGTTAAGCCTAGAATGCGTGTCGGAGAATGATTCCGTGAGATTTGTCCTTTCATTGTGGGGCTTGTGCGTTAGATTTCTTTCGGAGAGCCTAACGAAAGCCCCATGCTTGGAAAGTGGTTGAACGCAAACCATCACCACGAGATTTGAAGTGGAGCGGTCTTGTACCTCCTTCTTGGTTATAATTCGTGAAGCCTAAGTCCTTGTGATAGGATTGGGTGCGTAACTTATGTTTTATGTAGCACTTGTGTTTGTTAAATCCCTACGGGCCGAGGCAAAGTCGTACCCGCGTCATGCGATAGATCACAACGATTAGATCACGGGAAAAGCTAAACCGAACCCGTTTCCATGCCTAACGGTAGGAGGTAGCTACCTCTTGTAAGCCGTGTGATCATGGGAGAGGCCGTATAAGGTGTTTACCTAGACAGACCAAAAGCACTTTTCCCACCTGAGGTTTCCGAACCTAGGATGGAGTTGGTGCTCACGAAGGAGTACCTTGGATGCATGCCTTGTGTGCATGGAGTGTGTGGTCGTGTGTACCCACGTTTGTGATGTTTTGAAATGATGTTATGTTAGCCTCATGCGGTTGCTTAGGCGGTTGTGGGAATCCTCTGGGTGAACCCAACCACATCATGTGCATACCTAGGTTCCCCTTTCTTTGAAGCTCAACCTAGAAGATTGATTGTGCTTGAAATCTCACCATGTGTAGTGGTAGTTGCACTTTCTTTTATGATTACATGTTGCATGTACGACTTGCTTGCAGGTTAGTGGTGACACACCCTTGAGGCGGCTAGATGGTCGGGGGTGGCATCGTTACGCGATTTATGATCAGCTCATAGCTGACCCTCGTTTACCTCTGATTGGATGTTGGTTGCAGGTGCAGGTGAGCCTAGCGGAAATAGCGGGTGGTGGACCTTTTTGCTGAATTGGCCCTCGAAGGCTAGCCTCTTTTCTGCTTTTCATGTATTGTCGGCCTGCGTGCCGATGTATGCTTTGAGTTTAGTGCATTTGGATTGAATGTAAGGTCTTATGGTCGTAACTCTATCTATTGTTTTATTCCTGGGATAGTGGGCAGTTCTAAAAAATGTTTTTAAATCAAATGCTCTGCTTACACTTTATGTACTCTCGTGTAGTTGTAGTTCTTTTTCTGTTTATCACCTTATAATGCCTAGCTAGTGTGTATAGTATAGCGTGGGGTCCCGACCAGACTTACTGTTATATTATTTGTACTGGCAAGGTGTTACAATTTGGTATCGGACTTAGAAGTCGATCTGTAGTTTACAGAATTCGAGGCCGAATTCCTTTTAAGGGGTGGTATGCACGGGTTGTGCGTCCACCTAAAACGATAAAAACTAATAAGAATGTCCACTTAGGAATGAAAAACATACTTGTTTGTGGAAGCTGAGCGTTCCTTGATTGTTGTTTGCTATGTTTTCAGTCACTAAATTGTGTATTACACGATTATAGGTGACTAGGAGTGGTGCGGAGCAGTCTCAACCCTGTAACACTGCAGAAAGTAGTGCGTTCGCTGAGGTACCAACGACCACTCCTTCTGCTGAGATGGTTAGATTAGTCGCTGAAGCGGTCTTCGCGATGATAAATAATCAGACTGGGCGGCTTGCATAGCCTACTACCCCTACTCCTAATGTGGCCCCGGCGCCTGTGGCTGCAGTGGAGCTGAGAACGGAACCTGCAGTGTAGCCCAGGGTGGAACATAGAGTTGAACAGGTAGCTGTGGGAAGAGCGCGTGACCAGCAGTTAAAGCACTTTCTGAGCTTCAACCCTCCAACCTTTTCGGGGACCGAATCCCCAACAAAGGCAGAGGATTGGCTGTCAATGGTAAAGAAAATGCTAAGAGCGATGGCAACTGAAGAAGCGATGGTGGTCACCTTAGCCACATTCCTTTTTAAGGGAGAGGCAGCGCTTTGGTGGGAAGAGTTGGAAGCATACAAGTTGGCCGGTAGAGATATTACTAATATCTCGTTGGCAGAGTTCTCAAGAATGTTCCTCCAGAGGTTTATCCCCTCTGCCCAGCGCATTGCGTTGCAAAATCAGTTTTTGTGGTTAACTCAATACGATCATTTGGTTGACGAATACATGCATGAGTTTACCAGACTGAGTCGCTACGCGGGGTCTTTGGTGGAAGACGAGGAAACGAAAACGAATAAGTTTTATGAAGGGCTTCGATATGAGTTGAGGCTGCTCCTAGCAGGCCCAATGACTTTTTGTTTCCATGTCACGATGCAAACTGCCAGATCCCTTGAGTTGGATATGAAGAGAGTACAGAGCGCAAAAGGGATAAAGGAGAAGAAGCCTGAATTCCTTGTGCCAGCTTCTCAATCCAAATCTGAATTCAGGAGGAAAAAAGGAAGTTTAAGCCTGTGGAACCAACTCGCTCTAACATGTCAAGAGCTACAACTGCACATAGTCCTATTACATGTTTCACTTGCGGAAAGGTGGGACACAAAGAACGTGTGTGTCGAAGTGGTCCCCGAGACCAGAAAACCGAGCGATGGATAATGCTCGTGATGCGGGTCATGCGGAAAAGGGCAAAGTTGCGGAGTCTTCTGCTTGCCAGCATGTTCCGACCCAGCCGAGAGTTTACTCTCTTGACAACAAGAAGCTATCCGACAAACTGATGTCATTACATGTATGAATTAGAAGTTAGCTTTTACAACCATATGTGATTTATACCTTGTGCGACTTTATGTTTGTTTTAAGTGCATTTAGGCTTTGTACTAATTTTCAACTATCCGGCGAGAGCTCTTTTCGATACGGGAGCATCACACTCCTTTCTGTCCAAGGACTTTGTGATGCAAATCGGAGTGCTGTCTTGTAAGACCCCCCCCCCCCCCAAAACTGAACCCGGTTCAGGGAGGGGGGATCTTACTGCCCAAGAACGACCACTAGCGCTTCCCGGGTGGCAGCGGTCCACCCTCTCAAGCACTGAGTGGTCGCCTTGTCAGGCACAAGAATCACAACAACACATCAGATTCACATAGCGGAAGCATTAGAATAGGAAAACTAAGCACACAGCTGATATATACATAAAGCGGAAAAGGCCGAAGCCTATTGTTTAGTACATCTGCCTCGGGGGCTACACATGACTCTAACAAGGTGCTCTTAAAATAGTCCTACACTCTAGGACTCACATCGCGGAAGACAGGGGAGAGGCTGGAGTATCCGGTCGGGCCATCTCTAAGGCCGGTAACTCATCCTGCGGCACAGGGGCTTCACGCTGTCCCATCTCCTGTGATTGGTTATAAAATAACCGTTAGTCACAGAGCTAAGTAGAAAACAAATCCCCTCCCCGGATCAGTATCCTGGGGATGGGCTAAATGACATGAATAAATAGCCGAAGCAAGGTATAGGGTTAGCAGCAGGTAAAGCATATATACGTATATATATCTATAATGCCTACCAATCATAATTTCCACGAGGTGGCACAGACGTGCGGTACGAAACGACAAACAACACTAACTCGCACATACCCGCAACCAGGTATTCAAACCTGTACACACAAAACCATGTGTCGACACAGCTTGGACCGCTTTGCTTCAAGCGGGGTTGCGAACCCCGCGGGCCTCACCGATGTGGCCGTCGGTGACAGTGGCCAGTCCTGCCACTTCTGAATGTAGTCGTACCGTATCACTCAGGCCCTCTCGTACAACATGGTGTACTAACTGGGTGTGAGCGACATCCTGTGATTCCGAGATTTAGGCCGACCAGCGGAGGCAAAACTGCGGGTTCCGAGTGGTGATCGCCGCTGTGCACATCTCCCTGTCGCCATGAGTCGTCAACCCACCCGCACGGGTACGAACAGTCTGCGGGCGTGACCGACCCGCCACTTCCAAAACAATCTTCAAAAGCATAAGCACAGAGCAAGCACTTTAAAACTTGACGCGGCAATCTTACTCGATCGGTCACTCGACTCTTGACTGGGAGGCTTGGCGGTAGGAGGGCTCCTTATTTGGGGCTAACTTAGGAGGAGGGACTCAACTCCAGGTTTTCCCCAACTAAGGCCTCACAAAAGGAGGAGAAGCACCTCTAGCCAGCGTCGGAATGCGGTTAGCACTAGAATATAATTAAAGTGCAACATAAGCAGAAAGAAAGGCCGGAAGCAGGGGCCAAAATATCAGGACCAATACGAGACTGGAGAATTGAAAGTACAGAAAGCAGTAAATAAAGGACCAGTGCGAGACTGGATTACTGGAACTGAACGAACATAAATATAAGTAAGGGGACCCGTGCGTAACTGGATTTAGGAATAAATGTCGAAAGTAAAGCAGGGGGACCAGTGCGAGACTGGATTTAAAGAATAAATGCTGAAATTAAAAGCAGGGGGACCAGTGCGAAACTGGATTTAAATAAATGCTGAAAGTAAAGCAGGGGGACCAGTGCGAGACTGGATTTAAAGAATAAATGCTGAGAGTAAAAGCAGGGGGACCAGTGCGAAACTGGATTTAAATAAATGCTGAAAGTAAAGCAGTGGGGCAGTGCGAAACTGAATTTAAAGAATAAATGCTAAAAGTAAAGCAGGACCAGTACGTGACTAGAGAGCATAATAAATAAAGAGTTAGCAGTCCAATCACTCCATAACAGGAGGCTTCAAGATCGACTCCGTTCGTAGGAGGAAGTTCCGTTCAATCCCCGTTCATAGGGGTCTCTTCTCTGTTTGTAGGAGCATACTTATATTTTATGAGGTTCCTTATTTTCGTGTGCCTTAATTTCACATTTTTAATTATCATGACGTTATTGGATTGGAGGTGTCGCCCCGCAACTGAGGGAATTCGTCGAACTGAAGGGATTCGTTGTTCGATGAACTCAGCAAGGAATTCGTCGAACTCAAGAGGGATTCGTCGAACGCGGGAGAGGTATGTCGTTCGTCAAACTCAATAGGGATTCGTCGAACGCAGGAGCAGTTTGTCGAACACAAATGAAGTATGCCGTTCGTCGAACTCAGGGAGGAATTCGTCGAACGTAGGCGCGGTTCGTCGAACGCAGATGAAGTATGTCGTTCGTCGAACTCAGGGCGGAATTCGTCGAACTCGGGCTAGAGTTCGTCGAACGCAGATGGAATATGCCGTTCGTCGAACTCAGTGAGAAATTCGTCGAACTCAGGCTAGAGTTCGTCGAACGCAGATGGAGTGTGTCGTTCGTCGAACTCAGGGAGAAATTCGTCGAACTCAAAGAGGAGTTCGTCGAACGACAGCACGCCGTCCGTCGAACTCAGGAAAGAGGCGGCCGCTGCCGCCGCCGGGCAGCGGCCGGCTGGGGCCGGCGCCACCCCCAGTCGGTGCGCTGGGGGCCGGCGAGCACTCCGGTGGTGGTCCGGCATCCTGGCGCCGCCGGCCACCACTGGGATAAAGGGAAAAGGGGTGGGAGGCGGTGGTGTAGCGTGCATGCGCCATGCAGGCTCGCTGCGCCGCCTCCTTCGCTGAGGGAGCCTCCCTTACCGCCCCTGGCTGGGGCGCCGGGGAGGGGGAAATCCTTTGTCGGGGGTCCGGTGGCCTGGCGCCACTGGCCGCCATCGGGGGAGGGCTCTTTCCCCTTACAGGAAAAGTAGGGAGGTGATGAGTCCCAAATATATACACTTTTATGGACTCATCTGGGCCGATTTTATAGTCTTTGCACTACACTTTAGGCATGTTTTCGTACATATTTACATTCATATTTGTTATTCCCTGTTAGGTGCATTCTTAGGCCGTTTTATTTGGTGCTGCAATTGCACGCTTTGCTGTTGGGGGCAAGCACTTGGTGCTCCCCAATCTATTTTCTGTGTTTATTTGGTGCTGGAGGTATTCCCAGCTGGGTTGCTTTGTATGCAGGTGACCTGATCGTCCTGTTTTCCCTAGAATTCATGTCTGTGCATATCGCACGGTCGTGCGTTTCCTTGACGCACAGTCGGTTGCGGTCGTGCGTTTGTGCCTGTGCAGAAAACGGAGCGTCGGAGTCTACTCGTGCGTTCTTACGCACGGGCGGTTTGCCCGTGCGTGAGTAAAACGCATGGTCGACCTGTGTATTCTTGATTTCAGAGCGTCGGATTTTGCCCGTGCGTTTGTACGCATGAGCGGTGTTGATCGTGCGTAAGCAAAACGCACGGGCGGCGCAGCGTTTTCCCAAGTCAATTTTATCATTTAATAACGCACGGTCTGCGCACGGTCGTGCGTTCGACCGTGCGTGACCATTTTCTGACAGAATTTCTATTTAAGCCGCAGGTCTTGCCCTATTCTGGATCGATCGTTTTTCCCGCTCCCAGAGCTCCAATTCCGCGCCCTTTTCGCCGTCCATCGCCGCCCACCTTCAGGAGGTGCTCCGGGCTTGTTCTTCACGCCTATCTTGAGCCCGGAGATCATCTCGGCCTCCTCCTTCATCCTATAGCTTCAAAGGAAGTCTAGCCGCCATTACCATCAAGCAAGGGGAAGTTTGCAACCTCTACCGGATCGTGAGACGAAGAAGATGGGCTCATTGGAGAGTCGTGACAGCTCTCTCTACCCCGGACGTAGTTGCGGACCGAGCTTGGACGCGGATTGACAACCCGGCAATTCCAACCGTGAATCTACAACGAGCCTTCGGAGTCGGTCGATTTCTTACCTTGTTCTTCTCTTATTGATGTGTATGTAGTTATATTTAAATATTATGATGAAGTGGCACCTAAACTTGTTTGTATTTATATATTTCATGTCTATGTGAAATGCTTTTGTGGTTTATGTGATTTGAGGAGCGCCCCATTCCATCCTCCATCCCACCGTCGCGTTCGTTTGCCGCACTAGCAATTGCTAGTGGCGTGCTTGTCGAAGAGGTGCTTGCGACCCTCATTCCGTTTGCCTACTCGTCCATCCGCCCTTGCGACGCAGTGCGCTCAAGGCCTGCCTAGTCTCCATCCCGCCAAGCGAAGCATTGCATAGCGGCATTGTATAAGAGTAGTTATAGCATTTTCTCTTTATTTTCCACAATCCAAAACCCCTGTTTCCGCATCCATCCGACTAAAGGACTTCAATCTCAAGTCCTTCCTCGATAGATAGCTCCACCTTACCGTGTTCCTTTGAGATCGATACTTGGGGATTCACTCCCACATTTTATATTACTTGAACGATCGGTACACTGCCGTTTCGTGTCGCAGTCTTGCTACCGCCTATAGCGGTGTGCTAAGATTTGCGCATCATGTTTTTGGCGCCGTTGCCGGGGAACACAGATGTGTGAGTTTTCTGGAGAGGGAGAATCTGAGATTAACGCCCTTCCATTTGTGTATTGCATTCTTTTGCTTTATCTCTTCTTATTCTGTTTCCCTGTTTTTATTAGGTTGCTTAGTAAATTATTGTTGGGTGTAGCATTTTGCACAATAGTATTTTTATTTTGAATCATTTCATCTTCACACTATGTGGGCTTCATTCAATATTCGTTGTCGTTGGTGTGGAGATATTTCTCATGCTAGTGATAGATGCCCATCGGGAGATAATAGCCCTAGCACTCAAGGCCCAGCATATGGAGCACCGACTTCCTCTGGTACTCCATATGGTGCGCGTAAGTCCTATGACTATTCTGCTGAGCCTTTACCGTCACACTTCTTTTCGGTTTCAGCTTCTGCTGTGCCAAAGAAGCCCGCAAGGCAGTGCTTGTTTTGTCAAAGCACGGATCATGCCTTGAAGGATTGTGCTGCATTCCTTCGCCAATTGGACGAGGATGATGAGTCGAATATCCGGATCGTCCCGACTCCTACTTCTGGCAGCACACCTTCAACATCTGGTTATGTGCCCATTTCACCTTCAAGCTTTGAAGGGTATAATGTGGACACAGTCACCAGATGTGTGGATGATCTAGGCTCTGACATGACTGAGCCCATCTCCCCTGTCCATATATCACCATGCATGAATTTGATTCTTTGTGAGGAATCGGTGCTTGACATTTATCCAAGCACTATTCCTCCCCCTGTTGTGCATACTACTATATGCATCTCAGACGACATTGTTGAGGATGTGTCGCAGGATGAGGCTAGCGATCTATGTGTTGTGCTTGTTCCTATGGAGGAGGACAACCTTCTAGGTGAAGAGGAGCTTTCCTCAGCACAGGTGGAGGAAGTCCAAATCTTGGGCATGGCCACTGTTGATCCCGCCGAACCTTATATCATTGATGACAATGCGAACATTATTTTACTTTCCCAACCTGCTGGGAGTGAGACCGGGACCACTCCCCCGCTTGATTTTTATTTAAGTCATTCTTCTTGTTTATTTCTTGATCCCCTTTCTTCGTCTGAGCCTGTGCAGGTTGAGTCTTCACAGGTACTTCAGGAGGACTTGGACCATTATGCTCAAGTCAATGATGAGAGCATCCTCTTATGTGAGGAGGTTGATCCCCCCTCCGTAGAGGAAGCTCCACTCATTGCCTTCTCCTCCTGCCGCATCCCTGAAGACGACACCTTGCTGGGCAAGGATTTATTTTGTGGTGAGACGAGTGAGGACCAGCCTTCCTCCTCTTCTTACTTCCTATTTCCTCTACCTGTGTTAAGCAGGTATTATTATTTAGGTAGAGGGGTAACTGTTCTGTCTCCGTATCGGTACCCGCTACCGACACGCATATTAGAACAGTTACCTGTGCACTTTTCTTTTCATAGACCCATTAGCTAGAACTGTTTTCAATTTGAATAAGTCGTGCTGGGAGGACAATAACCCCAGTAGTTATCTTACTTTTCCTGCATTTTTATTTCTTCTAATCATGTTTAGTTAGCAGTAATTTATTTTAGTTTGTCTTTTTCTTTTGTTTTTGCGGAGCTCACCCCTGCAGGTCCTTCTTCTGTATGGCGGATGCTGCAACTTTTTCTTGGTTTCCACGCCAGTCTTCTGGTATGCTCACTTGCTGAGCATTGGGTACCCTCTTCCCTTAGCTTCATTTTGAATTTCATGGCCATATATTTTGTTGGATTGTTTAGATTAAGTCTGTGGGAGAGCCGCTATGTGTTACCCAACTGCACGTGCACATATCATTTGCATACTAGAAGTATCTTAATCTCATTTATTTTGTATTGTTCATCTTCACAGCACATCACAACACCCACTTGAGCACGCGCTTATTTGTCTATGCGTCTCGGGTAAATATTATTTTTCTGTGTGATTGAAAGATCATGATGCTGGCATAGGATTGAGTGGCGGAGTAACATGTTGACTCTAGCAGTGCTCCTAGTCAAGTGCTCATATCTCGCATAGAAATTTGTGTAGATTCAATTTCTTTTTATGCTTTTAGATTATATTTTTCTATTAGTGTAGATATTGTTTACTTTACTCAAAAAAATTGGTGAATCCGGTGTGAATCAAACGGTAGCATAGGGATGTGGGTAAACGATCGCTAGACTCGTATTGCTTGAGTCGGGAGAAAGGATTACCTTTCTCGGTGGCTAAGAACTTGCCCCAAGCGACTCTTGAAGCATGGGTATATGGTTAGTCAATCGCGTGAATGTGATATAGGCCATCATTTTGGCCCGGTTGAGATTTTGTGCCCATTCCTATCGGTCTATCCTCGTTAGCCCAGTTGTGCCTACCCGTTCTTTGATTTAGCCCCACTTGTATCTCACCAAAGCCTAAAAGCCAATCCTAGTCGCACACCCAAATTTGACCTTTAGTTGTTTATTATTTTCATGATTGGGGTGTTGATGTTGTGATATTTTTGTGAAAATGTGGATGCGCTTCATCGCTCATTTTGCTGAATATGTTTTGGAAAGAAAAGAAAAAGAAAATAAGAAAAAGAAAAAAATAAAGTAAGAAGAAAAGAAAAAGAGATGAGCTTAAGTGAAAAATCTTTTTGTATAAATTTATGATTGGGAGTAGGCGGTGCACACACCCATGTAGTCAAGTCCAAGCCTGGGGGTGTGGTGTACCCGCGTATCTTTTTGTGGTGCTTGAGGATAGTTTTCCGTGCTAGCTCATTTGGGTTTAGTGCTTGAGCCGTCGTTTTTAGCATTGTATACCTCACCTAAACCCAAGCCTCATCTAAAACCTAAAGTCCTATTGATTCACGCAGTTGAGTCAAACCTGTGTCGTGGAGAGAGTGCGAACGGGCAAGCTTATGGTCACCGACATTGATGGATTTCAATGGAGGTTGTCTCGAGCCCCGATCTTTGGCAATGCTCACTTCAGCGTTCAGTTTACTTTCTTCCTATGTATGACCTTATGATTCACCGTGATTCACTTTTTGAGTAAATGTAATATATAGATACGCCCCTAGAAAAGTATAAACTAATATGTATAATTAGGAATTTTGTCTACTGTATTTCTACGCGCATGAGCATGCGACTTCCCATGGTACTCCGCTTTACAATTTCTATGTCAGCTTATGTTTTTCTTATCTGCTTGAGGGATTTGTTTGCTCGGGACGCGCAACAGGTAAGTTTGGGGGTGTGATGAGTCCCAATTATATACACTTTTATGGACTCATCTGGGCCGATTTTATTGTCTTTGCACCACACTTTAGGCATGTTTTCGTACATATTTACATTCATATTTGTTATTCCCTGTTAGGTGCATTCTTAGGCCGTTTTGGTGTGCAATTGCACGCTTTGCTGTTGGGGGCAAGCACTTGGTGCTCCCCAATCTATTTTCTGTGTTTATTTGGTGCTGGAGGTATTCCCAACTGGGTTGCTTTGTATGCAGGTGACCTGATCGTCCTGTTTTCCCCAGAATTCATGTATGTGCATATCGCACGGTCGTGCGTTTCCTTGACGCACGGTCGGTTGCGGTCGTGCGTTTGTGCCTGTGCAGAAAATGGAGCGTCGGAGTCTACTCGTGCGTTTTTACGCACGGGCGGTTTGCCCGTGCGTGAGTGAAACGCACGGTCGACCTGTGTATTCTTGATTTTAGAGCGTCGGATTTTGCCCGTGCGTTTGTACGCACGGGCGGTGTTGATCGTGCGTAAGCAAAACGCACGGGCGGCGCAGCGTTTTCGCAAGTCAATTTTATCATTTAATAACGCACGGTCTGCGCACGGTCGTGCGTTCGACCGTGCGTGACCATTTTCTGACAGAATTTCTATTTAAGCCGCAGGTCTTGCCCTATTCTGGATCGATCGTTTTTCCCGCTCCCAGAGCTCCAGTTCCGTGCCCTTTTCGCCGTCCATCGCCGCCCACCTTCAGGAGGTGCTCCGGGCTTGTTCTTCACGCCTATCTTGAGCCCGGAGATCATCTCGGCCTCCTCCTTTATCCTATAGCTTCAAAGGAAGTCTAGCCGCCATTACCATCAAGCAAGGGGAAGTTTGCAACCTCTACCGGATCATGAGACGAAGAAGACGGGCTCATTAGAGAGTCGTGATAGCTTTCTCTACCCCGAACATAGTTGTGGACCGAGCTTGGACGCGGATTGACAACCCGGCAATTCCAACCGTGAATCTACAATGAGCCTTCGGAGTCGGTCGATTTCTTGCCTTGTTCTTCTCTTATTGATGTGTATGTAGCTGGATTTAAATATTATGATGAAGTGGCACCTAAACTTGTTTGTATTTCTATATTTCATGTCTATGTGAAATGCTTTTGTGGTTTATGTGATTTGAGGAGCGCCCCATTCCATCCTCCATCCCACCGTCGCGTTCGTTTGCCGCACTAGCAATTGCTAGTGGCGTGCTTGTCGAAGAGGTGCTTGCGACCCTCATTCCGTTTGCCTACTCGTCCATCCGCCCTTGCGACGCAGTGCGCTCAAGGCCTGCCTAGTCTCCATCCCGCCAAGCGAAGCATTGCATAGCGGCATTGCATAGGAGTAGTTATAGTATTTTCTCTTTATTTTCCACAATCCAAAACCCCTGTTTTCGCATCCATCCGACTAAAGGACTTCAATCTCAAGTCCTTCCTCGATAGATAGCTCCACCTTACCGTGTTCCTTTGAGATCGATACTTGGGGATTCAATCCCACATTTTATATTACTTGAACGATCGGTACACTGCCATTTCGTGACGCAGTCTTGCTACCGCCTATAGCGGTGTGCTAAGATTTGCGCATCAGGAGGGAGGGGGAAGAGTGCGGGTACCACCGGAGGCGCGTCCTCCGACAGCCCTGTCGCCGTTCCTCGTCGGAGCAGAGGTCCCCTGGTGGGGACCTGCTCCCCCAGCGCCACCACCGGCGTTGGGGGGGGGGGTGCAAGTCTCACGGCCAGCACCTCCACCCGTGCCTGGGCAAGGCTCGGGGTGGTGCTGGCGGCGCTCCGACGACGGGAAGGGCTGTCGGCTGCCTTAGGGAAGTAGGAAGGAGGAGGGGGAGGTTTCTACCTGTAGGGGAGGGGCTCGAGAGGTAGAGGGGTGGCTCGCCATGGAGAGGAGGTGGTGGCAGCGGTTCGGCTAGAAAGAGCTCCGACAGGGGTGGGAGAGGGCTGAGCGGTTGGGGGAGGAGGGGCTGAGGAGGGGGTTTGTGCACTCAGGAAGGAGGCTGGGCCCCTCCTTTTATAAGGGATGAGGGAGGCTTCCCCTCTCCCTTCCTTTATCCCACGTGGGTTAAAGGGAGAGATGGGTGGGGGAGATATTTTCTTCCCCCCCCCCCTTCCCTTGCCCTAACAAGGGGCTGCCTGTTCATGGGCAGCCCCTCCCTCCTGGTGAAGAGATTCTCTCTCCTCCCTCTTTTTCCTTTCTTTTCCCAAGATTTTCATGCTTGGGGGGAGGGTTTGACCAAGGTCACCTCAGGGCGGGGTCCCCCATGGTCCCGAGGGTCCACCAAGATTTACCGGGGCCGATTCCAAGTTTGTGCGTTCCGTATTTCGTGCGTTGTGCCGAGACGGTCTGCAAAGTCCCAAATGGGCATATTCTCCACATGACCTCGGATTGACGATCAACGAGTTCCATGACGCTAGTGTGGACTATTCATGTCTAACGAAACTGACCGAAGTCATATCGGAGTACGTTTGGCCACTATTCCACAATCGTGTGGTAGCGGCGCACAATGATACTCAAAATGGTTGTTTTGTCTAAACGACCTCGGATCGGGGTGCAACGAATTCCGTTGCACTCGTATCGGTCATACGAGTCTAACGGAACTGACGGAAGTCAAATCGGAGTACGTTTGGCCACAATTCCACAATAGTGTGGTAGCGGCGCACAACGATACTCAAAATGGTTGTTTTCTCTAAACGACCTCGGATCGGGATGCAATGAATCTCATTGCACTCGTATCGGTCATACGAGTCTAACGGAACTGACGGAAGTCAGATCGGAGTACGTTTGGCCACTATTCCACAATAATGTGATAGCGGCGCACAACGATACTCAAAATGGTTGTTTTCTCTAAACAACCTCAGATCGGGGTGCAACGAATTCCGTTGCACTCATATCGGTCATACGAGTCTAACGGAACTAACAGAAGTCAGATCGAAGTACGTTTGGCCACTATTCCACAATAGTGTGGTAGCGAGTGTGGTAGCGGCGCACAACGATACTCAAAATGGTCGTTTTCTCTAAACGACCTCGGATTGGGGTGCAACGAATTCTGTTGCACTCGTATCGGTCATACGAGTCTAACGGAACTGACGGGAGTCAAATCGTATTCCCTTAGTACATTATCCTATTATGGGTCATTCTCTATCGCTCGGGACTACTTTTATTTGGCTCACTAGAGTCAAATAAAAATAAAGGGATTTTCGTCCTCAAAAATTGCCTAAAGTAGGGGGGTTAAAGGGACATACCTGGGGAAATAGTGTCGGGTATTTTTCCCGAATGAGCGTCTCGGGTTCCCAGGTAAACTCCTCGCGTCCACAGTTTGGCCACAAGATCTTGACCATCGTGATGGTTTTGTTCCGCAGTTCCTTGATTTTGGAGTCTACTACCTTTACCGATTCGAGTTGGACGGATCGGTCAGTTTGCACTGTCGATGGTGGCACGGGAAGGTGATGCTCTGGTTGGCGAAGGACACGTCTTAGCGAGGAGACGTGGAATACGTCGTGGAGATTTCCCAATTCAACTTGTAGATCAAGCCTGTATGCCACGGGGTCAATCCTCTCTATGACTTGATATGGGCCCAGATAGCGGGGACCCAACTTTTTCTGCTTCTTTATTCGAGATATCCCATGCATTGGTTTAATCTTCAAGAATACCATGTCTCCTACCTGGAATTCCACTAGTCGATGATGTGCATCGTAATATTTGGCCTGACGGCTCTGTGCCTCCAACATTCGTTCTCGAATTAACCTTATAGTTGTTGTGGTATCATCTATGTAGGTGACTCCTAAAGCTTCGGGGTCCTCATCTTGTGCCCATGATAGTGGTGTTCGACAGCGTCTTCCGTAGAGGGCCTCGTACGGTGCCATCTTAATGCTTGCCTGGAAGCGGTTATTGTATGATAATTCTACCAAAGGTAGTAACTGTTCCCAAGGTTCATTGCGTTCTACTATGCACAATCGGAGGAGGTCTTCCATCGTCCGGTTCGTCCTTTCGGTTTGCCCATCGGTCTGGGGGTGGAAGGCGGTGCTAAAAGCCAATCTGGTTCCCAGATAAGCTTGCACTCTCCTCCATTCTTTCGACGTAAAGCGCCCGTCGCGGTCAGACACGATTGACTTGGGTACCCCATGAAATTGGACCACTTGTTCTATAAATAGCCGGGCTAATATGTCGACGTCGTCGCCTTGTCTGTTTGGGATAAAATGGGCCACTTTGGTGAGGCGATCTACTACGACCCATATGGAGTCGTTCCCTGCACGAGATTGGGGTAAGCCATGAACGAAGTCCATGGAAATATCTTCGAACTTCTATTCTGGGATGGGCAGGGGTTGTAGTAAACCTCCTGGGCTACGTCATTCTGCCTTAACCATTTGACAGGTCTGGCAGTGTGCTACATAATTGGTGACGTCCTTCTTCATACCTGGCCAATATAACGTTCTTCGTAGATCTGTATACATTTTCACTACTCCTGGATGTATTGAATACCTTGATTGATGTGCTTCGCGGAGTATCTCTTCCCGAATTCCTTCGGCAGAGGGAATGAATATGTGGTGCTTGTACTGCAGGATGCCGTCATATAGATTGTAGTCTTCCCGAGCACCGTGTTGTAGAGTCTGAATGATTGGGGCTGCTTCTACATCAATCTTCTGGGCCTCTCGTATTCTGTTTCTGATGTCACACTGTATCTCCATCCAGTAGAGCTGGGCCTGGTAATCCATCGGGTTCCTTCGAGTGATGAGGATGATATCCATGTCTGCCAAGGACTTGACTAACTCTTCCGGTATCATCCCTAGCCAATTTCCGGTTATCGGAGGTTGCCGACTCAGGGCATCTGCAACCTTATTGGCTTTGCTGGGGTGATATTGGAGGGCGAAGTCGTAATCGCACAGGAATTCCAACCACCAGCGCTGTCGGAGATTTAGCTCTTTCTGGGTGAAGATATATTTGAGGCTCTTGTGGTCGTAGAATCTCGCATCTTACTCCGTAGAGGTAATGTCTCCAGACTTTTAGTGTGAATACTACCGCACCCAATTCCAAGTCATGGGTTGCGTAGTTTAGTTCATGAGGCTTTAGCTGTCGTGAGGCGTATGCGACTACCCTGCCGTGTTGCATCAGTACGGCTCCCAGCCCTTTTAGTGATGTGTCGGCATAGATTTGGAAGCCCTTAGTGCCTGAGGGGAGTGTCAGAATCGGAGCCGATATTAGTCGGTTCTTTAGTTCTACGAACGCTGCTTCGCATTCAGGAGTCGACTGGAATGTTATATCCTTTTTGGTGAGGGAGGTGAGGGGCAAGGCGATTTTAGAGAAGCCTTCTACAAACTTGTGGTAGTAGTCGGCGAGGACAAGGAAGCTCCTGATATCTGCTGCTGACCTAAGTGGCGGCCAGTCTCGTACTGCTTGTACCTTGGCTTGGTCCACCGCTACCCCATTCTTGTTAATCGTATGCCCAAGAAAACCAACTTCCTCCATTCAGAATTCACACTTGCTAAACTTCGCGAAGAGCGAATGTTCCCTTAACTTGCGCAAAACCATTTGGAGATGCCTGGAATGATCGGTCTTACTCTTCGAATAGATGAGTATATCGTCTATAAAGACGATCACAAAGTGGTCTAGGAAGGGTTCAAACACTTTACTCATTAGAGCCATGAAGGCGGACGGGTCATTGGTCAGCCCAAATGGCATTACCATAAATTCGTAGTCCATAGCGGGAGTTGAAAGCGGTCTTGGGGATGTCTTCTTCCCGCACTCTGAGTTGATAATAGCCGGACCTTAAATCCATCTTGGAGAAGACGGACGCGCCTTGTAATTGATCGAATAATTCATCTATCCTGGGTAGGGGATAGGTATTTCGGATGGTGAGTTTGTTTAGCTCTCGGTAATCGATGCACAGTCGCATGGATCCATCCTTCTTCTTGACGAATAGTACTGGAGCTCCCCAGGGCGAGGTACTCGGACGAACGAAACCGGCGTCAATTAGCTCTTGTAGTTGTATCTTGAGCTCGGCTAGTTCCCTTGGGGCCATCCGGTAAGGTGCTCGGGACACTGGTCGAGCTCCCTGAGCAAGTACAATCTGGAAGTCCACTTCTCGTTGCGGGGGCAACCCGGGAAGGGATTCCGGAAATACGTCTGGGAAGTCTCGAATTATGGGTACTATAGAGAGCACTTGTGTCTTGTCTTCCATCTCGAATTAGATTAGGTACACCTCGTCCTTTCGTCGGACTGCTTTGACTATTTGAGCGGATGTTAAGATGATGCGAGTGATAGAGGGTATACCTGTTAGTGAGATTGACTGCCCATTTGGGCTCCGGAGATGGATCTCTCGAGTCGAGCAATTGATTTGGGTGATGTGCTCGACCAACCAATCCATTCCCAAAATGATGTTGAATCCGGTTATCGCTAGAATGGTTGCGTTGATTTCGAATTCTACGCTTCCCAGCGTTGCTTGAAAGGAGCACTTCTCCGTGGATGTCATGTCTGACCCATCCGGGAGTCGTATTCGTATCGACATTCCGGATGATCGTACGGTGTTTCCTTTGTCTGCGATGAAGTTCTAGCGGGTGCATCGGTATCGAACAATGTTTTAGCGGGGTGTCCTTCTACCAGAAGTAAACCTGATAATATATATATTTACTATGATCATAAGCTTTTTACAGATATACATGAGTAGTAATTACACCAGCTAAACAAAAGACTACATCATAGATTTCTACTATATCATCCTCCTAGGATATCGTGGTTGAAAGTATCTAGTTGCGACCTAAATCACCTAGAGGGGGGTGAATAGGTGGTTTCTATAGCTTTTTGCGGAATTAAAAATATAAGAAGTAAAGCACACAGAAAACCAAAGAGCACAGTACACACAAGGATTTATAGTGGTTCCCCGTTCTTGGGTAGTCCACTTTGCACCTCACCTATCTAGCACGACCGGCTAGACTAGGCTACTTCACTAACTCGGATTATGAATAATCATACAACTCGGAGTCAAACTCCTACAACTCGGAGACAAAGCTCCTACAAAAACTCGGAGAAAAACTCCTACAAAAACTCGGAGAAAAACTCCTACAACTCGGAGTAAAACACTCCTACAAAAACTCGATCCTTCAACAAGGATCTACAAAAACTCGGAGGAAAACCTCCTACAAAAAGAAATAGTTGTAAAACAAACTTCTTGAAATCTCAATGAGCTTTGACTTCAGATCTGAGGAAATTGGTCCTCTTCTTTCTTGCTTGAGAGATAAAGTCTTGCACTAGAAGATCGAAGAAAAAGAAAAACCTTGCTTGAAAAACCTTGATCTGAATACTTGAGTCGGCTTGATCAGGAAGATAGTAGAGAGATTCTGAATAGCTTGATCTTGTCGACTACCCTTGGCGATGAAGAATCGCAAAACACTTTCTTGTTGGAGACGAAGAACTTGCGTGAGGAATAATATCAGCCAACAGAACAAGAGAGAAAGAAAATCTGTATATAATATTTGCACTCCCTTTTCACGATTAAATTATGTTCAGGAAAAATAGAACAGAATATATATATATCTCCAACATTCTCCAAAAGCTGTACGCAAGTTCCTTTTGAAAACCTTCATCTCGAACAGCTGTAATCTTGAATAAAGGAAAGAATTATTCTGTCGACGGCTATAAGCAGAAATTAAGGAGAATTAATTCTCTAACAGCAAGAATTAAGGAAGAATAATATCTTCAACGGCTGTAAGCAAATAATAAGGAATTAAATCAATTCCAACGGCTGTCTGCAATAATCAAGGGAAATATTCCAAATATACTGTACGCGGAGGAATCGGCAATTTGAAATTTGAAACAGCGCAATTTCAGAGTCTGTCAAAATTTTGTCGAACGGAACTTCGATCGACGAACTTCCTTCCTTTCGTCGAACGGAGATCGGCGAGCGCAATCGACGAAGTATATATATAAACAGCGGTCGATGAAATATATTTATGAACAGCGGTCGACGAAATATAAGCAAACAGCGGTCGACGAATTAAATAATTACTGTGTTCGACGAACTACTGATTCCCTGCGTTCAACAAACTGCTAATAAGCTGCGTTCGACGAAATGTCTTCAGCTAACAGCAAACCAGAGATTGATGAAATACATTCACTTAGTCAAACAACGCTCGACGAAATGCTTCAGTTCACAGCGCTCGACGAAATCTTCAGCTAACAGCAAACCAGAGAATTAAGAAATGTCGAACGGTGATTGACGAATTCTAGCGTTCGACGATTTTTTGCGATCGACGAATTCTAGCGTTCGACGAAATCTTGCGTTCGACGAAATCACCACATTTCTTCCTTCTTTCTTCCAGCAACTTTCTCTTAGCAGCAACTTTCTCTTAGCCTTCCTTTGTGCTTGAATAAAAAGTATACCCCAATAGAGAGATTTCTCATAAGTTAACACTTTGGTCTATACCATGAGGAATTGCATAGTATAGTCCTGTGTTTAACAACTTATTGAAACCTGACATTGGTTTGTACTTAGTCATTTATAATCTACAAACACATAACTAGAAAACAACATCAAATACAACTCAATTCAACTTAGTTCAAAGGAACACTTCTTCAAATCAAGGTAATTGTGGCTACAATACCCAACAATCTCCCCCTATTTGAAGAAGTCAGAACCTATGTACTGAGTTGAATTGCACTTAGATAAATATATATTAAATAGATAAGGAGAGTTAAAAACTTAGCTTTTTCAACTTTCTCTCCCTTTCAACTTTCTCTTTCAACTTTGCCAATTCCTTCCAACTTCAAATTCTCTTCCAATTTCAACTTCTCTCCCCCTTTCTGACTCTTCAGATAGGGAAGAAAAAGCACGAGAGCTCAAAGCTCCCCCACACCAATTGCATAGGAGTCCTCATTTAGGAGTAGATTTGAAAATATTGAATCAGCTCCCCCTCAATCTTTTCTCTCCCTTAGTCTTATCTCCCCCTTAGAATTTTAGTGCCTGGACTGATTTCTTAAGCTTTTCAGCAACCTTACTATAATTCTTTTTTCTGGTCATGTACCATGAACATCCACTGTCCAAATGCCTGATTAGAGTTTTGGTTGGCCTTTGGACATACCTGCAATCACAGATTAATTACCCTTAGGAACCCAAAAGGATTTGGGTCCTAGGTTCCTGGTTAGATCAACACCACTCGGAATGTTAACATTGCAAGGGGTCATTCTTACATTGTTAACCCGTGGAGCCTTATAATTTCTGGGGTTAAACCAACAATCTATGGCGAAGTGACCAATCTTGCCACAACACTAACAATCAAATCGATTGTATCTTCTCTTGTTCTCCTGTTTTAACTTTTGAACGGGGAGTTTAACAGGAGCAACATTCTTAGAAGTAGAAGCCTCGTGGTTGCAACATACACACGGCTCCTTCTTCTCTTCAAGTGATTTAACAACAATAGATTTGATCTTTGGTGCTTTCTTAGAAACTGATCCATGTACAAATGAACCATGATCCTTGAGGATTACTTCTTCATAAGGTGCCTTGAAAGCAGTTGTTTCGAGGCTTCGGGGATGGCTACATCCTTGGTTCCTCTTACTTGACTCAACATGAGTTGGTCTTGTAAAGTGACCATAGGATGAATCAAGGTCAAATGGGTTTGTCGGAAAAACTACCTTCCTGAATGAAGGTTGACTTTGATCAGCCTTTCCTTTTCCTTTCACAACTCTCTTCTTAGCGGCCTTACTACTTTCAGCCTCATGACCAAGGCCACTACCCTTCGCAGGAGCAGAAAATCTATCAATGATTGGAAGAATAGTTTTTGGTTTAGAGAAGCTTTCAACTATCTTCCTTTCCACCACTAACTTTTCTTCTAATTCATTTATAAACTTCTCCTTAAGATTTAATAACTCAGAGGAGCTTTTAAGTTCATCTTTCAAGATTTGGATTTCTTCTTTGAGAGGAGTTAATTTTTCAATTTCCTCCCTCAAATCTGATTCCACCATCTTGAGAGATGCAATCTCTTTTGACTAAGATTTGACTACCTTGCGGCATTTGTCAAATCCTTCCAAAACGGCTTTATACTGAGTCATTAATTCTGAATCTTCCTCTGAAGAATAGCCTTCATTCACATTGGAGTCAGTTTCAGATGCAGAAAGAGGAGTGTGCGAGTTTACCTTCCCTTCATAAGGCATGTCGTAGTTTTCTGAATCTGAGTATGTCATAAGCCCAAAATAGGATTCTTCATATGAGCTTGACTTCCCTGAGTCGCTGTCGCTAAGAGTCTTAGTCTTCTTTGCTAAGAAGCTCTTTTCTTCTTTCCTTTTTCCTTTGAAGGATTTCTTCTCTTTCTTCTTTTTGTATGGACATTCCGTACTTATATGTTCTGGCTTATTACAGCAATAACAAATGATATCAGTTGAAACATGTTTATTCGGTTTAGTTTTATACCTGTCGTTGTTGTGTTCTTTCTTGTGATGGTCATCGTCATGTCTTGATCTTCTATGATCTGATGAGGAGGATTGACCTTTCCTTTGCTTCCTTTTTCTGAGCAATTTCTTGAATTTCTTGGAGAGTGAAGAGAACTCTCCATCGGACATGTCTGAGCTTGATGAGCAAGCCACAGACTTGTCGTGTTCATCTGACGACTGTGTCCTTTCAAATGATCTAGCTTTACCTCTTCTTGACTCTTTGGCCTTCAGTGCCACAGAGTTCTCCCTTCCAGAAGTGGAGCATCCTTCTTCTTCAGCTTTTTTAATACTCAGCTTTAGCTCATGTGATAGGAGCTTGCCAAATAATATTTGTGGCTCCATTGTAGCCAACTTTCCGAATTCCCGGATAGCAATTGCCTTGGTATCACATTCTTTCATCAGGGATCTCAAGAACTTGTCATTTAATTCTCCGACGGTGAATTCCCGATCATAATTTCTAAGACCGTTTACGATCTTGAAGAACTTTTCATAAGTGTCTGAGATGGAGTCTCTCGGATCTTGCTTAAATGCTTCATACTCTTGATTTAGCAAAGATCGTCGATCATCTCGCACTTCTTTTGTACCTTCCATGAGAACCACTAGGGAATCCCACATTTCTTTTGCAGATTTGCAATGTATCATATTTTGCAACATAGAACCATCCACTGCACCAGCAATGATGTTCTTGGCCTTTTTATCAAAAGAGACGAGAGCAATCTCATCCTTGGTCAATTCCAGCATTTTCTTGGCTATTTGATTATTAGAATTAATTGAAGAAGGTTTCATGGGGACAAGAGGGCCTTCTTCCACAATCTGAAAAATTCTTGGATCTGCAGCTTCAATGAAGACTTTTACTCTTTCTTTCCACATCAGAAAATTTTCATTAATGCAGACTAGCAACTTGACGGAATCCTTGGATTTATCCATTCCGGACATACTGTCTCTTGCAACTAGACTTAGAGATCTTGTTCAAGGTGTTAGCCTTTTAACGAAAAACCTGGCTTTGATACCAATTGAAAGTATCTAGTTGCGACCTAAATCACCTAGAGGGGGGTGAATAGGTGGTTTCTATAGCTTTTTGCGGAATTATTAATATAAGAAGTAAAGCACACAGAAAACCAAAGAGCACAGTACACACAAGGATTTATAGTGGTTACCCGTTCTTGGGTAGTCCACTTTGCACCTCACCTATCTAGCATGACCGGCTGGACTAGGCTACTTCACTACCTCGGATTATGAATAATCCTACAACTCGGAGTCAAACTCCTACAACCCGGAGACAAAGCTCCTACAAAAACTCGGAGAAAAACTCCTACAAAAACTCGGAGAAAAACTCCTACAACTCGGAGTAAAACACTCAAACAAAAACTCGATCATTCAACAAGGATCTACAAAAACTAGGAGGAAAACCTCCTACAAAAAGAAATAGTTGTAAAACAAACTTCTTGAAATCTCAATGAGATTTGACTTCAGATCTGAGAAAATCGGTCATCTTCATTCTTGCTTGAGAGATAAAGTCTTGCACTAGAAGATCGAAGAAGAAGAAAAACCTTGCTTGAAAAACCTTGATTTGAATACTTGAGTCGACTTTATCAGGAAGATAGTAGAGAGATTCTGAATAGCTTGATCTTGTCGACTACCCTTAGCGATGAAGAATCGCAAAACACTTTCTTGTTGGAGACGAAGAACTTGCGTGAGGAATAATATCAGCCAACAGAACAAGAGAGAAAGAAAATCTGTATATGATATTTGCACTCCCTTTTCACGATTAAATTATGTTCAGGAAAAATAGAACAGAATATATATTTATATATATATATCCAACATTCTCCAAAAGCTGTACGCAAGTTCCTTTTGGAAACCTTCATCTCGAACGGCTGTAATCTTGAATAAAGGAAAGAATTATCCTGTCAACGGCTATAAGCAGAAATTAAGGAGAAATAATTCTCTAACAGCAAGAATTAAGGAAGAATAATATCTCCAACGGCTGTAAGCAAATAATAAGGAATTAAATCAATTCCAACGGCTGTCTGCAATAATCAAGGGAAATATTCCAAATATACTGTACGCGAGGAATCAGCAATTTGAAATTTGAAACAGCGCAATTTCAGACTCTGTCAAAATTTCGTCGAACGGAACTTCGATCGACGAACTTCCTTCCTTTCGTCGAACGGATATCGGCAAGCGCGATCGACGAAGTATATATATAAACAGCGGTCGATGAAAAATATTTATGAACAGCGGTCGACGAAATATAAGCAAACAGCGGTCGACGAATTAAATATTTACTGCATTCGACGAACTACTGATTCCCTGCGTTCGACGAACTGCTAATAAGTTGCGTTCGACGAAATGTCTTCAGCTAACGGCAAACCAGAGATTGATGAAATACATTCACTTAGTCGAACAGCGCTCGACGAAATGCTTCAGTTCACAGCGCTCGATGAAATCTTCAGCTAACAGCAAACCAGAGAATTAAGAAATGTCGAACGGTGATCGATGAATTCTAGCGTTCGACGAATTCTTGCGATCAACGAATTCTAGCGTTCGACGAAATCACCACATTTCTTCCTTATTTCTTCCAGCAACTTTCTCTTAGCAGCAACTTTCTCTTAGCCTTCCTTTGTGCTTGAATAAAAAGTATACCCCAATAGAGAGATTTCTCATAAGTTAACACTTTGGTCTATACCATGAGGAATTACATAGTATAGTCCTGTGTTTAACAACTTATTGAAACCTGACATTGGTTTGTACTTAGTCATTTATAATCTGCAAACACATAACTAGAAAACAACATCAAATACAACTCAATTCAACTTAGTTCAAAGGAACACTTCTTCAAATCAAGGTAATTGTGGCTACAATACCCAACAGTGGCTAATGAAAATAGATACCTATCACCACATCTGGTGCAGGGCCGTGCTGGAGATCTAAAGCGTATGCCTCGAGCGGTGCTGCTCTGCCCTAGCCTCTCCTACCTGCAGGTCGTCCTCTGCGTCCACCTCATCCCCGTCCTCTCTCCGCGGCTCCCTGTACTGCTCCTAGGTCGGGCCTACCTATAGCCTGAGGGCAGAAAGCTCGTATGTGCCCAGGCTACTGGCAAAGGTAGCAATTCCCTGCAAAGGGGGCATCTCGTCATGCGGCTGGGGCGGCCTGAGGTGCTGGGGATGGAGGTGCTGGTCGGGGCTGGGGTGCCTTCCTATATGGCTGGTGGCGCTGATGCTGTCTCTATCCCGGTCCTGTCTGTGAGGGGCTACTCCTCTCCCTCGGCCCTGAGCCCGGGTAACATTTGTATGTCCCCTACGCTACTGGGCCACCATCCTCTGATCCATCTCTAAAGCTGCGGCGTGAGAGGTGATCGTGTGAAAGGTCGACTGGGAGATCATGATCAATGCCTGTCGAAGATCGTCTCGTAGACCTCGATAGAATCTAGACGCTCTATCCCTGTCTGTAACTGCCAAGGTCCCGGTAAAACGGGCCAGATGGATGAACTCTCGCTGGTACTCCGACACCGTCCTCTCTCCTTGCCGGATCTGCAGGAAACGCTCCTGAAGTGCAATCCTATCTGCGTCTGAGATAAAGTGCTCTAGGAAGGCCTCTGAGAACTCTCCCTAGAGGATCGTACTGAGTGGTCGCCCCCTAAATGTGGAGCGACTGGCTGCCCTCCACCAATCTCGGGCATAGCCCTCTAGCAAGGTCCCCACCAAGGATACTGCGGCCACGGAGGGGCACATCATCCCAACCAAGAGCTCCTCTACTCTCTCCACCCACTCTTCTGCATGTATGACAGACTTAGTGCCTAAGAAGGTAGGGGGCCTTAGCGCCCGGAACGTCGTCAGAAGGTCGGTAGGCACGGTGGTCTGCTGGGGTGGTCGTAGGATGGCCGTCTGGAAGGTGGCTAGCAGGGCTGTCAGTGTCCGTCCTAGATTCGTATCGACAAAAAGGACTGATGCTGGGGCTGCCGGGGCTGGTGGTGGAGTGGTAGGATGGTACTGATCCCTAGAGGAGGACCTTCCATTACTGGACTCCGGTATCTGGAGAAGTAACAGGCGAACATCGGTATTTGCAAAAATATGGGAATTTTGCAGAACTGACTGAAAGGAAGCGGAAAACGCGTGGTGTACTACCGTGCAATCTAGGATCCTTAAATCTTAAACCTAAGGCCACCAGGCTTCTGCTGCGTGGTTCGTCCCGAACCAAGTAACGGAAACAGGGAAGGGAGGATCTAAATACTGCACCATGTGGTCGGATCGTGGTAGCTCTGATCCATTTGTAAGACCCCCCCCCCCCCCCTCCCCAAAACTGAACCCGGTTTAGGGAGGGGGGATCTTACTGCCCAAGAACGGCCACTAGCGCTTCCCGGGTGGCAGCGGTCCACCCTCTCAATCACTGAGTGGTCGCCTTGTCAGGCACAAGAATCACAACAACACATCAGATTCACATAGCGGAAGCATTAGAACAGGAAAACTAAGCACGCAGCTAATATATACATAAAGAGGAAAAGGCCGAAGCCTATTGTTTAGTACATCTGCCTCGGGGGCTACACATGACTATAACAAGGTGCTCTTAAACTAGTCCTACACTCTAGGACTCACGTCGCAGAAGACAGGGGGCGAGGCTGGAGTATCCGATTGGTCCATCTCTAAGGCCGGTAACTCGTCTTGCGGCAGGGGGGCTTCACGCTGTCCCATCTCTCGTGATTGGTTATAAAATAACCGTTAGTCATAGAGCTAAGTAGAAAACACATCCCCTCCCCGGATCCGTATCCTGGGGACGGGCTAAAGGACAGGAATAAATAGCCGAAGCAAGGTAGAGGGTTAGCACCAGGTAAAGCATATATACGTATATATATCTATAATGCCTACCAATCATAATTTCCACGAGGTGGCACAGACGTGCGGTATGAAACGACAAACAACACTAACTCGCACATACCCGCAACCAGGTATTCAAACCTGTACACACAAAACCCTGTGTCGACACAGCTTGGACCGCTTTGCTTCAAGCGGGGTTGCGAACCCCGCGGGCCTCACTGATGTGGCCGTCGGTGACAGTGGCCAGTCTTGCCACTTCTGAATGTAGTCGTATCGTATCACTCAGGCTCTCTCGTACAACTTGGTGTACTAACTGGATGTGAGCGACATCCGGCGATTCCGAGATTTAGGCCGACCAGCGGAGGCAAAACTGTGGGTTTGGAGTGGTGATCACCGCTGTGCACATCTCCCTGTCGTCATGAGTCGTCAACCCACCCGCACCGGTACGAACGATCTGCGGGCATGACCGACCCGCCACTTCCAAAACAATCTTCAAAAGCATAAGAACAGAGCAAGCACTTTAAAACTTGACGCGACAATCTTACTCGACCGGTCACTTGACTCTTGACCGAGAGGCTTGGCGGTAGGAGGGCTCCTTATTTGGGGATAACTTTGGAGGAGGGACTCAACTCCAGGTTTTCCCCAACTAAGGCCTCACAAAAGGAGGAGAAGCACCGCTAGCCAGCGTCTGACTGCGGTTAGCACTACAATATAATTAAAGTGCAACATAAGCAGAAAGAAAGGCCGGAAGCAGGGGCCAAAATATCAGGACAAATACGAGACTGGAGAATTGAAAGTACAGAAAGCAGTAAATAAAAGACCAGTACGAGACTGGATTACTGGAACTGAACGAACAGAAATATAAGTAAGGGGACCCGTGCGTAACTGAATTTAAAGAATAAATGTCAAAAGTAAAGCAGGGGACCAGTGCGAGACTGGATTTACAGAATAAATGCTGAAATTAAAAGCAGGGGGACCAGTGCGAAACTGGATTTAAATAAATGCTGAAAGTAAAGCAGGGGGACCAGTGCGAGACTTGATTTAAAGAATAAATGCTGAGAGTAAAAGCAGGGGGGCCAGTGCGAAACTGGATTTAAATAAATGCTGAAAGTAAAGCAGGGGGACCAGTGCGAAACTGGATTTAAAGAATAATTGCTGAAAGTAAAGCAGGACCAGTACGAGACTGGAGAGCATAATAAATAAAGAGTTAGTAGTCTAATCACTCCATAACAGGAGGCTTCAAGGTCGACTCCGTTCTTAGGAGGAAGTTCTGTTCAATCCCCGTTCATAGGTGTCTCTTCTCTGTTTGTAGGAGCTTACTTATATTTTATGAGGTTCCTTATTTTC
Source organism: Dactylorhiza incarnata (assembly GCA_033032865.1). Lineage (NCBI taxonomy): Eukaryota > Viridiplantae > Streptophyta > Magnoliopsida > Asparagales > Orchidaceae > Dactylorhiza > Dactylorhiza incarnata. The sequence continues at coordinate 5,807,276 of JAWHQI010000067.1, forward strand.
GTGTGCCTTAATTTCACGTTTTTAATTATCTTGATGTTATTGGATTGGCGGTGTCACCCCGCAACTGAGGGAATTCGTCAAACTGAAGGGTTTCGTCATTCGATGAACTCAGCAAGGAATTCGTCGAACTCAAGAGGGATTCGTTGAACGCGGGAGAGGTATGCCGTTCGTCGAACTTAAGAGGGATTCGTCGAACGCAGGAGCAGTTCGTCTAACGCAGATGTAGTATGTCGTTCGTCGAACCCAGGGAGGAATTCGTCGAACGTAGGCGCGGTTAGTCAAACGCAGATGAAGTATGTCGTTCGTCGAACTCAGGGCGGAATTCATCGAACTCAGGCTAGAGTTCGTCGAACACAGATGTAGTATGTCGTTCGTCGAACTCAGGGAGAAATTCATCAAACTCAGGCTAGAGTTCGTCGAACGCAGATGGAGTGTGCCGTTCGTCGAACTCAGGGAGAAATTCGTCGAACTCAAAGAGGAGTTCGTCGAACGGCAGCACGTTGTCCGTCGAACTTAGGAAAGAGGCGGACGCTGCCGCCGCCGGGCAGCGGACGCTGCCGCCGCCGGGCAGCGGCCGGCTGTGACCGGCGCCGCCCCCAGTCGGTGCGCGGGGGGCCGGCGAGCACTCAGGTGGTGGTCTGGCGTCCTGGCGCCGCCGGCCACCACCGGGATAAAGGGAAAAGGGGCGAGAGGCGGTGGTGTAGCCTGCATGCGCAATGCAGGCTCGCTGCGCCGCCGCCTTTGCTGGGTGAGCCTCCCTTACCGCCCCTGGCTGGGGCGCCGGGGAGGGGGCAATCCTCTGGCGGGGGTCCGGTGGCCTGGCGCCACCGCCCGCCGCCGGGGGAGGGCTCTTTCCCCTTACAGGAAAAGTAGGGAGGGAGGGGGAAGAGTGCGGGTACCGCCGGAGGCGCGTCCTCCGGCGGCCCTGTCGTCGTTCCTCATCAGAGCAGAGGTCCCCTGGTGGGGACCTGCTCCCCCAGCGCCACCACCGGCGTTGGGGGGGGGGGGGGGGGTGCAAGTCTCACGGCCAGCACCTCCACCCGTGCCTGGGCAAGGCTCGGGGTGGTGCTGGCGGCGCTCCGGCGACGGGGAAGGGCGGCCGGCTGCCTTAGGGAAGTAGGAAGGAGGAGGGGGGGGGGGGTTTCTACCTGTAGGGGAGGGGCTCAGGAGGTAGAGGGGTGGCTCGCCATGGAGAGGAGGTGGTGGCAGCGGTTCGGCTGGAAAGAGCTCCGACAGGGGTGGGAGAGGGCTGGGCGGCTGGGGGTGGAGGGGCTGAGGAGGGGGTTTGTGCACTCAGGAAGGAGGTTGGGCCCCTCCTTTTATAAGGTATGAGGGAGGCTTCCCCTCTCCCTTCCTTTATCCCACGTGGGTTAAAGGGAGGGATGGGTGGGGGGAGTATCAGGGGGCTGCCTGTTCATGGGTAGCCCCTCCCTCCTGGGGAAGAGATTCCAAGTTTGTGCGTTCCGTATTTCGTGCATTGTGCCGAGGCGGTCTGCATAGTCCCAAATGGGCATATTCTCTACATGACATCGGATTCACGATCAACGAGTTCCATGACGCTAGTGTGGACTATTCAAGTCTAACGAAACTGACGGAAGTCAGATCGGAGTATGTTTGGCCACTATTCCACAATAGTGTGGTAGCGGGGCACAACGATACTCAAAATGGTCATTTTCTCTAAACGACCTCGGATCGGGGTGCAACGAATTCCGTTGCACTCGTATTGGTCATATGAGTCTAACGGAACTGGCGGAAGTCAGATCGGAGTACGCTTGGCCACTATTCCACAATAGTGTGGTAGCGGCGCACAACGATACTCAAAATGGTCATTTTCTCTAAACGACCTCGGATCGGGGTGCAATGAATTCCGTTGCACTCGTATTGGCCATACGAGTCTAAGGGAACTGACGGAAGTCAAATCGGAGTATGTTTGGCCACTATTCCACAATAGTGTGGTAGCGGCGCACAACGATACTCAAAATGGTTGTTTTCTCTAAACGACCTCGGATCGGGGTGCAACGAATTCCGTTGCACTCGTATCGGTCATACGAGTCTAACGGAACTGACAGAAGTCATATCGGAGTACGTTTGGCCACTATTCCACAATAGTGTGGTAGCGGCGCACAACGATACTCAAAATGGTCATTTTCTCTAAACGACCTCGGATTGGGGTGCAACGAACTCCGTTGCACTCGTATCGGTCATACGAGTCTAACGGAACTGACGGGAGTCAAATCATAGTCCCTTAGTACATTGTCCTATAATGGGTCATTCTCTATCGCTCGGGCCTACTTTTATTGGGCTCACTAGGGTCTAGTGACCCAATAAAAGTCGGGATGTTACACGTCTACCTTGGTAGAAGATAGATTGGAGGTAGTGCTGCCCAATGGATCTAGAATGAGCGCAGATAGGAAGAGCCGTGTAAAGGTGCGGATCAGAAATCAGGATTTTGACTTGGAAGCGTCGCTATTGCCGCTAGCTGAATTCGACGTGATCTTTGGCATGGACTGGCTCTCGGAGCACCGGGCATGCATAAATTGCAATTCGAAGGAGATTACTTTTGGGAAGAACACCAGAGACGAAACCACATTTGTGGGTATGCGAGGAGCGAGCAAGATGCTGATGTCTGCTCTCCAGGTGGTTAAGGCGGTGAGAAAGGGCGTGGAGCTGTTCTTCACCTTGTTGGAGGCTTTTATATCTAAGCCCAGTATAGGTGATGTCCCGATAGTGGCAGAGTACACTTACATGTTCCCTGACGATCTCCCTGGGGCTCCACCTCAGCGGGTGTATTTAGTTGGTGCCAGGTGCCAAACCTGTGTCACGCTCACCGTACCGGATAACGCCAAAGGAATTGGCAGAACTGAAGGTTCAATTACAAGAGCTACTAGTGCAAGTCTATGTACGTCCAAGTTCGTCACCTTGGAGTGCACCGGTCCTCTTTGTGAAAAAGAAGGACGGGAGCTTGCGTCTATGTATAGATTATCGAGAGTTGAATAAGCTGGCCGAGAAGAACCGTTATCCGATTCCAAGAATCGACGACTTATTTGACCATCTGGTTGGATTGACGGTATACTCTAAGCTAGACTTAAGGTCTGGCTATTATTAGCTTCGTATAAGGGAATGCGATATTCCAAAGACAGCGTTCAGTACCCGGTTTGGACACTATGAGTTCACGGCTATGTCGTTCGGTCTCTCCAACGCACCTTCGGTATTCATGGACTTAATGAACAGAACGTTCCGAGAGTACCTGGACCAATTTGTGATTGTGTTCATCGACGACATATTGGTATACTCTCAATCGGAAGAGGAGCATGCAGATCATCTGCACGTAGTTTTGAGCACCCTGAGGAGGAACCAACTATATGCCAAGTTCCCCAAGTGCAAATTTTGGCTATCGTCAGTAGCATTCCTGGGTCATGTTGTTAGTGGCGAAGGAATCACAGTCGATCCATCGAAGATAAGCGATCCGATCGTGGCCTGTGTTGAAAAATGTAGCGGAAGTCCGAAGTTTCTTAGGACTTGCCAGCTATTATAGGCGCTTTGTGGAGAACTTCTCGAGGATTGCACTTCCTCTCACTAAACTGACTAGGAAAGATCAGAAGTTCATTTGGTCGCTCGAGTGCGCACGGGCTTTTGAGGAACTGAAGAGCCGTTTGACCACGACACCCATTTTATGCTCGCCATGTGGAATGGAAGGCTATAGAATATATAGTGACGCTTCGGGGAGTGGCTTGGGTTGCATCTTAGTGTAATTCGGGCAGGTGATTGCCTATGGATCCCGTCAGTTGAAGGTACATGAGAGGAACTACCCGGTCCATGACTTGGAGTTAGCGGCCGTGGTATTCACTCTTAAGCTTTGGAGGCATTACCTATATGGCGTGAAGATCGACATCTTTACGGACCACAAAAGCCTCAAGTACCTGCTGGATCAAAGAGAATTGAATATGAGACAGAGGAGGTGGATGGAGTTCCTCGGGGACTACACCTTTGACATACGTTACACTCCCGGGAAGGGAAACGTTGTCGCAGACGCGTTGAGACGTCGGGCTCCCGCGCAAGCAAACTGGATTTTGATGCATGATGAGCGTCTAATCCGTGAGCTAGAGTCCTTGGAGCTCGTTTGCGTCGATAGGAGAGCGTCTACTACAACATGCTTGAACTGGACGGAGGTCCAATACGACCTTGTCGATCGAGTTCGACAAGCTTTGGAGCTAGATGAAAGCATAAACCGTTACAAATCAGAGACAGTTGATGGGTCAAACGCTGATTTCTCCTTCGAAGATGGTCTTATGTGGAAGGATTCTAGGTTGTGTGTCCCAAATGTTGGTACATTACGGGCAGAGTTGATGTATGAGGCTCACTTGACCAAGTACTCGATCCACCCAGGGAGCACAAAGATGTACATGGATATGAAGAAACTCTTATGGTATCCAGGAATGAAGAAAGACATTGCTCTCTACGTGGCCAAGTGTCATACTTGCGTGTTGGTGAAGGCTGAATGTCAAAGACCTGGTGGGTTTCTAAAGTCTTTGCCAATCTCGGAATGGAAGTTCGACGATATCTCGATGGATTTCGTGCACGGATTGCCGAGATCGCAACACAGAAATGATGCCATTTGGGTGATCGTAGATCGTTTAACGAAAGTATCGCACTTTATTCCGAACCGGAAAGATGATTCTGTGGAAAACTAGTAAAGTTATACATTGATAATATCGTACAGTTGCACGGGATTCCACGTAGCACCGTAAGTGATCGTGACAGGCGTTTCACATCGAAAGATTGGAGGCTTATCCATGAACTTTTGGGCACTAAGCTGAGGTTCAGCACGACCTTTCACCCACAAACAGATGGACAGACCGAGAGGACCAACAGGATTATGGAGGAAATGCTCTGAATGTGCGCTCTAGATTTTGGAAAGAAGTGGGAAGATCATCTCTACATGATTGAGTTTGCCTACAACAATAGCTACCAAGCAAGTATAAAGATGGCCCCTTTCGAGGCTCTTTATGGTAGGAAATGTCGTACACCGTTGGCTTGGGCTGAAATGGGTGACACAAAGTTGTTGAAGCGCAAGGACGTTGATGAAGCGAATACATCAATTCGGGCAATACGAGAGTGATTGCTCATTGCCCAGGATAGGCAAACAAAGTATTACAATGCGAATCACCGGAACGTCGAGTTCACCGTTGGTGATTGGGTTTATCTAAAGATCAAACCGTTCAAAGTATTATCGAGGATCCGACGCTTGAAAAGGCTAAGTACGAGGTACTGAGGACCGTTCGAGATCTTGGAGCGCATATGTGAAGCTGCCTAACGGCTTGCTCTATCTTTGGAGCTAAGCGGTCTGAATGATGTATTTCACATCTCTGTGTTGCAGAAGGCTGTCAAAGATCCTGCTCTTGTTGTTGTGGCCAACTGAGTGTCGGTTGATGGTGGGTTAACGACGAAAGTCAAGCCCATTCGCATCGAAGACACCGAGGTAAAGCAGTTGCGGAACAAGTCCATTCAGATGGTAAAGGTTCGTTGGAATAATTGCGGACGAGATGAACTCTCTTGGGAAAGGGAGCAGGAAATGCTTGCGGAGTACCCCGGGCTATTTCTCTCTGGTAACTTTTGAATCTGCTGCAACTATTTTCATAATTTCGGGACGAAATTCTTTTAAGGGGGGTGGAGTTGTAACACCCCAAATTTTACTGTTCTGCAAGCTAACGAGGTGTGGTAATGCTACGCTCGGAGTGAGGGGTTGGGCCATTGATTTTAGCCCAATAGGCCACTGGTCGTGCGTGATTGTTCGCGCACGATCAGGCGCACGACCACTGGTCGTGCGCATTGCCCATTTTCCCATCCGAGCGGTTTACATGTTCACAGGCTTCGTTCTCGCACGACCACTGGTCGTGTGCCTTTGATCGTGCGCTATTTTTGGCTTGCCATTCTGCTACAGGTTGTTCTCGCACGATCAGGAGAAATCCTTCTTGCACGACCACTTATCGTGCGCCCTGTTTGTTCTGCTCCATATTGAAATGTTGAACCAGCGATCGGAGCGGTCAAATCCTTTAGATCTTGATCCGACGGCTGAGAGATGTTGCTGGAAAGTATTAGGTCTTGACCTAAGACCATTTCCCCTCATAACTTTAAGTTTTTTCTCTCTCCCAAGCTTGAGAAGGAAGAGAGGCAAGGAGGAAGAAGATGCTCTTTCGGCCATTAACGGAGCTCCAAAGCTCCGAATTGTGAGGCGTTTCCAGATCTGTAGAGAGAAGCCCGGTGCGGTTCTTTCTATCCGATTGGAATCTCAGATCTATGGCGCCGAAGAAATCTCCAAGGGTAACGATCCTTCCTCCTGGTCTTAGGACGTGTTGTAGGATCAAGCGTAACCAACTATCCCAAAAGCCTGGACTGATGAGAAGGGCGCTACTTTTTCTTTAAGGAAGTAGGAAAGACGCTATGGGTTAACTGAAGGGACGCTGGACCCAACAATCCCCCCAGCGTCCAGCACGAACCGCAAGCTCAGAGGTGCTCCACATGGCTCAGAGGTGGCGCACCACATGTCTCAGAGGTGGTTTTTCACATGGCTCCGGCCGCCTGACCCGCCGGGACCCACACAGGTAGAGAAATTTTAGGATTTAATCAGCGTCCCCCAGTCTCAAACCCGCAACCTCCTCTGATACCACTTGTAGGATCAAGCACAACCAACTATCCCAAAATCTCAGACTGATGGGAAGGGCGCTACTTTTTCTTTAAGGAAGTAGGAAAGGCGCTACGGATCAAGTGAAGGGATGCTGGACCCAACGCGTGTTTTTGTCCTCTCATTCCTTTTTCTATGCTTGCATAAGGTATCCCTTTCACCAAATGGGTGAAGTGTAGGATTTCCTTAAGTTCTTTGGAACTCTGAGTTGATTGTGTCCATCCCCAACATGTTGCATGTAGAAATCCGATAGACGTACGAATTTAGGCATTGTGTGTAAAGCATTTTCGTGGTCGTGAGCCCGGATCGGTGATGCTTTAATTGTGATGTTGCATTTAGGCTAAGACTAGAATGCGTGTCGGAGAATGACTCCGTGAGATTTGTCATTTCATTGTGGGACTTGTGCGTTAGATGTCTTTAAGAGAGCCTAATGAAAGCCCCTTGCTTGGAAAGTGGTTGAACGCAAACCTTCACCACGAGATTTGAAGTGGAGCGGTCTTGTACCTCCTTCTTGGTTATTATTCGTGAAGCCTAAGTCCTTATGAGAGGATTGGGTGCGTAACTTATATTTTGTGTAGCACTTGTGTTTGTTAAATCCCTACGGGCCGAGGCAAAGTCATACCCTCTTCGTACGATAGATCACGACGATTAGAGCACGGGAAAAGCTGAACCGAACCCGTTTCCATTTCTAACGGTAAGAGGTAGCTACCTCTTGTAAAGCCGTGTGATCATGGGAGAGGCGGTATAAGGTGTTTACCTAGACAGGCCAAAAGCTCTTTTCCCACCTGAGGTTTCCGAACCTAGGATGGAGCTGGTGCTCACGAAGGAGTACCTTGGATGCATGCCTTGTGTGCATGGAGCGTGTGGTCGTGTGTACCCACGTTTGTGATGTTTTGAAATGATGTTATGTTAGCCTCACGCGGTTGCTTAGGCGGTTGTGGGAATCCTCCGGGTGAACTAAACCAACATCATGTGCATACCTAGGTTCCCCTTTCTTTGGTTCTCAACCTAGAAGATTGATTGTGCTTGAAACTTCACCATGTGTAGTGGTAGTTGCACTTTCTTTTATGATTACATGTTGCATGTACGGCTTGCTTGCAGGTTAGCGGTGACACGCCCCTGAGCCGGCTAGATGGCCGGGGGGTGGGATCGTTACGCGGTTTGTGGTCAGCTCATAGCTGACCCTCGTTTACCTCTGATTGGATGTTGGTTGTAGGTGCAGGTGAGCCTAGCGAGAAATAGCGGGCGGTGGCCCTTTTTGCTGAATTGGCCCTCGAAGGCCAGCCTCTTTTCTGTTTTTCATGTATTGTTGGCCTGCGTGCCGATTTATGCTTTGAGTTTAGTGCATTTGGATTGAATGTAAGGCCTTAAGGCCGTAACTCTATCTATTGTTTTATTCCTGGGATAGTGGACAGTTCTAAAAGATGTCTTAAATCAAATACTTCCGCTTACACTTTATGTACTCTCATGTAGTTGTAGTTATTTTTCTGTTTATCACCTTATAATGCCTAGCTAGTGTGTATAGTATGGCGTGGGGTCCCGGCCGGACCTACTATTATATTATTTGTACTGGCAAGGTGTTACAACATGGACGAGTAATTTTTCTATTTGAGTGAGTCGAGAGAATGAAGCCTTTTTCCATTGCTTATCGCGTTGTTTTTATTTTTAATTTCCTTATTTTCTTCACACTTATAAATTCATTAATTTTCTATTTCAGCCATTTCTAAATCCAGGTTTTCACTAATTCCATTTTTATATTGTGCATATTGAGTTTTTATCCTGCTTCTGTTATTTTTGAATCCATCTTTGCACCAATATGTATTCTCTTCAACCTTATAAATGGTGCGGAGTTCATAATCATTCTAGTGATGATTACCATTTAGGAAGTCGTGGTTATAATCTGTATGACCTATCGTATGGGGTATCCATATCTTCATGCAATGAACCTACCTATTATTGTTATGCGTCTCCAATGTGGGCATCACCTTCACCCGGAGTTTGCACCCCTTCTAATTCCAGGCCTACTAGGAAGCAGTGTTTGTTTTGTCACGGTTTTGATCACGTTCTGAAGCAATGTGAAAAATTTAAACTATAGATGGAGGAGAAAGATAAGCAAGTGCTTATCCACATCCCACCATTTCCTTCTTTCACTGTTCCTTCCATCGTTGAGGACATATACGATATTCCCCCTTGTCCTCATGGGAGCACAATAGATGTGTCCACTAGCGTAGATGTTGATCACTACGATGACATGTTGGAGTTTTCTTCCTCTATCATGTCATTTTTAATTTTGGATTCAGTGTCTGAGGATATATTTTCTCTTCTATCTGACTCTATCTTGATCCATGTTTATACTCAAACTTTTTCCTATATCAGTATGCATAGATCTTTTATTCTTATTTCAAATTGTCTAGAAGTGCAAGATGAGCCTTTGGAGCCCGAATCTGTGTTGAGTTACACTGAGGAGGATACTTTCCCTAGTGAGGATATTTCTACCTCATCATGGGAGGAGAAAACCCAACTCATCACTGAAGTTCCTTGCAGCTCACCGTTCTCTTGTAGTGATTTTATTGTTACCGATAATGATCCCTCTGTGAAAACTGATGGGAGTGAGACCGGGGTCACTCCTGCTATTATTGACCCTTTTTGTTCTTCTTCCATTTTATTTCATGAACATCTTTCTTTTAATTCTGAAATTGAGAAGTTAATTATCCCCCCTTGCTTCTAATGATGCTAATTATATGCCCCTACAGAACTATGAGTTTATGGACCCATTTTTGGGTGATCTTGAGAAGCAATCTTGGCAGGGAAAGCATATGACAATGACTGAACACATCGCATATTCTACCTCATTGCCACTGCTTGTGTTTCCCCTGAAGGATTGGGTACAGGGAGGCAAGAGATTTTTATTGATGATCGATGGTTGGAGGAGAAGAAGAAATCGAAAAAGGAGGAAATTTGGGGATGGAGGACTGATTCTCCTATCTTCCATCACTACTTGGTCTCCAGACCATCTTCTTTTATTTCTAGTTATTATTTCAAATCAGCGTGCAATTGATTATTGTGATGAGTGTTTATTAGTAGTACTCAGAATTTTTAGACTTTCAATTTTCTTATTTATGTCTAGAAAATATTATAAATTGCTAATACAGGTATTTGGCCTAGCTCAAGGACGTTAAACAAAGCGCTCTTGGGAGGCACCTCATGATTATTTGTATTTTTCATTAATGTTTTCATGTTTTATTTATTTTGACGGCGCTAATCTCATTGCGGGTTTTCGGTGAAATTGCGGATATTCTTTAGTTAAGCCGGAACCAGGAGCAAAATTCAAATTTCATTATCTGTTTGCTCGTGCATTCTGGTAGTGCTTATTTATCAATTTTGGTAGTGTAACAGGTTTATTTATCAATTTCTGCATTCTGTTATTGCTTATTTATCATTTCTGCATTCTAGTAGTGCTTATTTATCAATTTTGCTCCAAATTTTAAAATTGTAATCGCTCTCGCGCATTTTATTGTCCACACCCACTTTGATTTGACTTGAATTGTTGTTCTCTTGTGCGTTCTAATTCCTTTAGGTGTGTAGGTTAGATTAATTTATTATCAAAAAAATCAAAATTAGGTAGTGAACCGTAGACTCGTGGAGTGCTCCCAGTCGAGTGCCCATGTTCTCAAATAGAAATAAATTTAGAGTTCATTTTTTGCATATATTAAATATACTGCATTTTGACTTACTATCGTTGGTTGTATATCCACTCTTCATTAGAACGCGATCAAGTCCGACGTTAGTGTAATGTTATGTGTAGTGTCGTTAGTGTTGTATTATAAGCTCACGATGAGGGGGTGTCCTTTCTCGGTGTCTAGAACTCGCCCCTAGCGATCTTCGAAGCATTTGCACTAAATAGTAATTAACTATACGAAAATTATTTAGGCCATTCTTTGGATAGCTTGAGCCTATGTATCCGATCCTATACTCACTACCATTTTAAACCAAATTTGTGCATATGCCCCTCCTTTTGGTGCACCTCCACCTCACTAACACCAAATTCAAATTGCCAAAATCTCTATCACACTTAGCTACGAGCTGCATTTAGGGAACTTCTGAAGTTAGAGACGAGAGATCGTTGTAGAATAAGCGTGGTTGAAGCGATCATCGATCGGATGCGGCGTGAAGAAGTCCTTCAGAAACTCTCAGAACTTTTGGTGAGAGATCAACTCTCGGTAGAATAGGGCTCTGGAATTTATCACTCAACCTCTCTCTAGCATGTGTATTGAAAATGAGAGAAGAGGGCTCCTTTTATAGGAGAGCGAGCTAGCGCATGCGCTATCACTACCGCTGATGTTGAATAAGGAAATATTCTGCGCGTGCGTATCTTTCATTCCAAGGAAACCCATTCGAGATTCCTCTTGTGCGTCGAGCTACTGCCTGCGCTAGCCGCTACCGCCTGTGCTATCTCCTTCTATAACTGCTTCCCGGAATTTCTCTAATCAGGTCTAGCACCTGCGCTAGTGGATACCACCGGCGCTAGTGGCTATGCTGGAGTTTTGGCTTCAAACTTGGGCGCAACCTTCTTATGTTATCCTTAAGTCATATGATATTATTTCCTGTACACTTAAACACACAAGATCAAATACACATAGGATTTGTTATTCTCAAACCTAGGAGATGTTGAATACCATGTTCCAAAAAACTTCCCCTTTTGATAACAACAAATCCATTAATGATAAATCAGAGCATTAATACATAAAGCATGACGAATCCTACTTGTGTGTGTGTGAGTGATGACTTAGGATAATTATCGATTTTGGTATTTAGAAGTGCTCCCCCTAAATGCATGCTCGCCCTATGTGAATGCTCCCCTTATATGTAGGTTATCTTCTTAATCATTAATCAAGTTAGTTCTCCCCCATTTGATAGCGTTTATTATTTATCATGTTAGTTCTCCCCCTTTTGTTATTAGCAAAAGTGGGTTAAGGAAGCAAGAGACATAGAAAGAAGATTTTTGATAAAAAGTTAAGGCATAATCGAGATTTTATAAGAAATATAGTGATAAGGAGTTCTTAGCATAAAGAAATTTTTTCAATTAGATCAGAGTTTTTAGCGGAAAAATAATATGTATGTTAGAATAACCAATATAAAATTTTATCAAGCAAGTCTACCACTTGTTGAAGAAAATGAATTTTGAGATTTAAGTGATGATACACTCCAAAAGAAAAGACTTTAAATATGCATGAAAGCGCAAGGTACAAAATTATATGGTAATGTTGCGAAAGACTTATAGAATGCAAGAAACATTTTTTTGTACTCATGACGATTCAGAAGAAAAAATATGAGTTAATTTACAAAATAAGAAGTTGTTTTTGTAAATCATTTTTCTCTTAAAATCTTTAAAGTTTACAATAAAGTAACCACACATGAAAGAAAGATATCAGAAAGAGACTACTACAATATTATTTTAATTCACAAACTCAAGATATACCAAACATTGTGGAGAGCATGCTAGATTATCTAGTGCATTTATATATAAAGAGTAGTATAAAATTAGCATTAGGATCCAATACTCATGAGAAGATGTGTTATGGAAGATAATGATGTGTACATAAATGTATTTTGAAGAAAGTAAACAAATGATTTAATCAAGAAATACAAAACATATGGAGAGTAAAGTGCACAATAAAACACAAATAATTTTACTTCCACACACTTCAATGCACAAAAATGTATAACTACCAAGGTGTTCTGCACACACAATGCTCATTAAGACTTATCTTGGTGCAAAGTAGTGCTTGGGGGATCACACACTTTATTTTTCAATATGATATTTTTGTGATCCGGTGTACTTAAGAATAAGTGGTGTAAAAAAACTAAGGTTTGCACAAGACACTTTACTATTCTTCCAAGTTGCTCAACCTCACAATGCTTATTAAGCCTTTCAGGAGGTTCAAGTAGTGTTTGGTGGAGTTATCTTTGTCAATTTATTTCATGATTTTTTTTTATTTGTACAAAGTTCTCTGAATACACTTGTTTTGCAAACCAATTTAATTTTGAAAGCACAACCACTTTTCTTAATTTATAAGAGTGCAAATAAATGTAGTGTAAGTAAGATACTTGTGCAATTTTAATTCATTGTACAATTACAATACACAAGCAAACATTCTTAGATTAAAAGCACATGTAGACTTGCCAAAATAAGTGAGTGAAGAAATATCATTATCAATCATAAAACATTTACTCATACTTAGAGGCATGCTAAACTTGGTTCTACACATACTTTTTCAATACAACTGATGCACATGTGTTTAGATATATCAAAGCATGATAAGAAGTAAAACAATGTTCAAAGTAGTTTGAAAAGATGAATTTCAATAGTGTAGAAGGTCTAAATGATAGATTAAACCATGCTTGATATTAACAAGAAAGTCCTTACAGTTTTTTTATATTTTGAAAAAGAATTTTGTTGTTAAAAAATGATTAAGATTTTAACTCTTATAATTGATCTTGGACTTTCCGAGGTCTACCCTGTGAGAGATTCTCACAGGTACTAGGAGATGTGATGGGGTGATATCCCAAATCTCCCTTTCGCAAGATACATGTAAATAGAAAAAGTGAAGTTCAAAAATAATTTTTTGGTAAGTTTTTTTTGTTTTATAATTTATATTTGATTTTCTGCATATCGATGTAGAAAACAAACAAATAACCAAAGAAAGGAAGAGAATAAAATATTTTTTGCAATTTGGCTTTTGTAATTTTTTTATTTTAAATTTTCAAAAATCAATTAGTGGCAGAAATGCAAAAATAAGTAGTACATATAAAAAACATATTTTTAGTGATTTTGCAAAAAAATAAAAACACAGAAAATCAGATAGACGAAATAGCGCAGGCGCTAGCGCTAGCACCGCAAATAGTAAACAAAATATTAAGATTTTGAAAATTCTATTTTTTGATCTTGAATAAGTGACCAAAGATTAGTTTCATGCAGAAATTTTTGAAGGTTTGGAGATGTTTAGATAGTAAAAAAATGCATGAAACGATTGCGCTTTTGAATGTGACTTAACCCGAGAGATCTAGGACACCTAATTCTAGTCTTAGCAATCGAAATCTTGCATCGGGAAGAGGTTTAGTGAAAATGTCAGTAAGTGGGGAGTCTGTACCATTGAAACTTACTTTTACATGCTCTTTCTTAATATGACCCCTAATGAAGTGATGACGAACGTCTATGTGTTTGGATCTAGAGTGGTGTACTGGATTATTTGTAAGATCTATGGCACTTTTGTTGTCACATTTGAGATCAATATTTTTGAGATGAAAAACACAATCCTCTAGAGTTTGGCTCATCCATAAAGCTTGTGCACAACAACTCTCAAGAGCGATGTATTCAGCCTCCGTGGCAGAGAGTGCAACCGAAGATTGTTTCCTACTATACCATGCAACTAATGAGGGTCCTAAAATGTGACAAGTTCTGCTAGTGCTTTTTCGATCTAGTGAACATCTGGCATAATCCGAATCGGAATAGTCATGTAACATAAATGAATCATTGTGCGGGTACCATAATCCTAATATAGATGACCCTAATAGGTATCTAAAAAAGCGTTTTACCACTTTTTAATGAGATTCTTTTGAATTGGCTTGAAAGCGAGCACATAAACATACGGCAAATTTTATATCTGGTCTAGATGCACTTAAGTAAAGAAGAGATCCGATCATACCTCTATATAAAGTTTGATTGATAGAAATTCCAGATTCATCTTTTCCTAGTTTTAATGAAGCAATCATAGGTGTAGAAGCTTGTTTAAGATTTTCAAATCCAAACCGTTTAAGCATATCATGAACATATTTTGTTTGGCAAATAAAAATACCATCATTTCGTTGTGAAATTTGAAAACTAAGAAAATAAGAGAGTTCACCTACAAGGCTCATTTCAAATTCATTTTTCATTACTAAGATTACATCATTACACAACACTTCATTAGTGGCTCCAAAAATTATATCATCAACATATATTTGTAAAATAATTAAATCATTATTATTATGCTTAATGAACAGTGTGTTGTCGCACTTTCCATGACATAACTGTGCTTTAACAAAAATGATGTAAGTCTTTCATACCATGCACGGGGCGCTTGTTTTAAACCATAAAGCGCTTTTTATAATTTATAAACATGATCTGAAAAAAATTTCATTTATAAAATCGGGGGGTGGGGGGGTGTTCTACATAAACTTCTTCTTTTATAAAACCGTTTAGAAAAACACTTTTAACATCCATTTGAAATAATTTTATTCTTTTAAAACTCGCAAAGGCCAAAAAATTGTATAGATTCTAAGCGAGCAACGACTGCAAAAGTTTCATCAAAATCTACCCCCTCGATTTGAGAAAAACCTTGAGCGACTAAGCGAGCTTTATTCCTTGTAATTCTAGATTCACCATCTAATTTATTTTTAAAAATCCACTTTACGCCAACAACGGGATGATTAGATGGACGTTCTACTAGTTTCCAGACTTTATTTCTTTCAGATTGATCTAACTCTTCATTCATAGCCAAAAACTAAAATTCATCATTTAAAGCGGTTGAAATGTTTTTTGGTTCAATTTCGGAAACAAAGCAAATATTTGAAAAAGTTTCATGAGGAGAAGATCGAGTTCTTACCCCAATAGATGGTTCTCCAATAACTAGCTCCTTTGGATGATTCTTTGAGAAGTTTAAGATGTTTTGAGACACATATTCATCTTCCTTGGCCTCCTCCTCCTCTTTGGAAGGCTCCTCTTCGTCGTGCTCCAAAGTTGGCAAGGGTTCATCATTTGTACCTGCAGAAAGTTTTTCTACACAAGGAATAAATTAATCAAATTTTACATTAATAGACTCTTCAACCTTACTCGTTCTTTTGTTAAATATTCTATAAGCTTTACTAGTTGAAGAGTATCCAAGAAATATTCCTTCATCGCATTTTTCATCAAGCTTCCCTAAGACATCTTTTGTATTGAGAATAAAGCATTTACAACCAAAGATTTTAAAAAAATGATACGTTAGGTTTTTTTGATGATATAGTTTATACAGTGTGAGATTTAAAGATGGACGAAACATGACTCTATTCATTACATAACATGATGTGCTTACGACTTTGACCCAAAAAGACTTAGGTAATTTATACTCGGATAGCATGGTATGTGCTAGTTCTTGAATTGTCCTATTCTTTCTTTCTACAACACTGTTTTGTTGAGGTGTGCGTGGAACAGAGAACTCATGCTTAATACCTAACATTTCGCAAAAAGAGTTAAAATTTTCATTTTCAAATTCTCCTCCATGATCTGAGCGAATACATTTTATTTTTAAATCTAGTTCATGAATACAAGTACATAATTTTGAAAATTCGCAAAACGCATCAGATTTGGAAGAAAGAAATAAAGTCCAACAATATCTAGAAAAATCATCTATTCGAAAAAAGTATATATTCTGTCACCAAGACTTGCGGTGCTAATGGGGACAAAGAGATCCATATGAATTAATTGCAAAGGTCTTGTAGTAGAAATTTCGTTTTTGCTTTTAAAAGAAGATTTTGTGAATTTTCCTTTTTGACAAGGAAAACATGGTGAAGATAAATTTCCATTTAATCTAGGCAATCCTCTTATCAATTCCTTTTTGGCTAGTTTTAAAATGAGCTTTGTACTAGCGTGACCTAAACATCTATGTCATAGTTCTAACTCGTCATTTTTTGTTATAAAATATTTTATAGATGATTTGGAAAGATCATGAAAGGAAACTACATATTCGTTGTGAGTTCTAGGTGCAGTTAGTAAAACATCTTTTGTGTTATGATTAAATATTTTACAAAGATTTGTAGATGACTCAAATAAAACATCTAATCCTTTATCACACAATTGACTAATAGGTATTAAGTTATGTTTTAAACCTTTTACATAAAGAACATTAGAGATAGTAAAGGATTCGTTACCCACTGTACCGACTCTCATGTTCCTTCCTTTATCGTTATCTCCAAAAGTAACGATCCCTCCCCTCTTCTTTTTTAGGCTAAGGAACTTTGCTTTGTTGCATGTCATGTGCTTGGAGCAGCCCGAGTCCAAGTACCATACGTCCTCCGTATCCTTAGTCTGCCTGCAAATCTAGAAAGAAGATGAGAGTAAAGATCTGAATACCCAAGAGATACCACCCTAAGAATAAGTGGATGCCTTAGGTACCTAGATTTGCTTTAGTGATCCTTGTTTAATTTTCCAGCAAGATCTAGACGTGTGTCCAAACCTATGACAGTTTACACACGATATAAAGAAGGTTGAGACCCTTTTCTATAATTTTACATTGCTCTCACTGGAAGAAGTTTGTTTTTCGGAATAAATAGAAGCTTTTTTATATGAGGGGCTACCGCCGGCGTTAGGGGCTACCGCCGGCGTTAGGGGATAGCGTCGTGCGGTAGCTGCAACTTTGATATCCGAGTCCAAATTTTCCAGAACCATAACATTGGTTCCCTAAAATCATGTCCAGAGATTTTTGATCGATTCCAAAATTTTTGATGGTCATATTGAGGTCATGAGTTTGTTTTTTAAGAGATGAGTTTTCTTTTACAAGCATGACACATTTATTTTAAAAGTCTTTTTTGTTATTTTCAATTTATAAGAGAGAGGTTTTTAGTTTTCTCTCTAAGTCCACCTTTTCTCTTATAAGATTTTTGATTTGAGAGAGGCCCTTAAGAAGAGAAACTTTAAGATCTTTTGTCTTACATAAGGAGTGTTCACACTTTTGGCATGAAACCTTTATCTTTTCTAAAGAAATTATTTTTTTAGTAAGCTTATGATTTTCTTTGATAAGAGATTCATTTTCATGATTTAAAATAATACTTTCTATACTTTTATCATAGGCTTTACAGGTTTGAAAAAATTCATCATAAAGTTCTTCGAAGGTGGGAGGAGTTATCTTAGTGTCACTAAAAACACTGGTGTCGTCATCGTTGCCTTTTTCCATGAAGCATATGTTTGCTTCCTCCTCGCTGCTTGACTCGGATCCACTTAGTTCTTCAGAGGAAGAATCATCCCATGTTGCGTCTTTCAACACCTTCTTTTTCCCCTTCCCTTTGTATCATTTTTCTTTTTGCTCATTTAGATACTTCGGGCACTGACTCCGAATGTGTTCGGTCTTCCTATAGTGGAACCACTCCAATGGTGGTTTTCTTCTTCGTCACTTTCTTTTTCTTTCTTTGAAGAAGAGGAAGACCTTTTTCGTCGAGCATCCTTCTGGAAGTATTTCCGAAAGGTGTTCCTTTTTTTCGTATTTCTAATGAATTTTTTGAAGTTCTTAACTAGGAGACCTTCTTCATCTTCATCATCATCTACATTGATCTCCTTCTTTGACTTCAGTGTCAGCGCCTTTTTCTTTGACTCCTTGTTGTATTCATCGTGTTGAATCTGGAGTTCTACCTCACGGATTTTGAGATTCCCAATGAGGTTCTTAATCTGGAGAGTTCTCAGGTTGTGTGACTCCGAGATGGCTGTCACCTTTGGATTGAACCTAGGAGGTAGAGAGCGAAGAATCTTTCTGACCAAGTCGCCGTCAGAGTAGGTCTTTCCAATACCTTTTGAAGCGTTGACGATCTTGGTGAAGCGTGTGTACATCGAGTTGATGACTTCTTCAGCATCCATCCTGAACTTCTCATATTCTGACTCTAGTTGGAATAGCTTTGCATCTTTCACCTGCGATGTACCTTCATGAGTAACTTCCAATTGGTTCCAAATATCATAAGCAGTTACACATGCAAAAATTCTATTAAATTCAGTTCTATTTAATGCACAATATAAAGTAATCATTTCCTTAACATTATTTTTGCACTTGAGTTTATCGTTATCATCCCATCCATCCTTAGATTTTTCTACCATAACCTCTCATACTATCACTGTAGGAGGAGAGTACCGAACTTCCACCATATTCCGTACTTCTATATCCATGGTCATAAGAAAACACATCATCCTAGATTTCCAGTAGTTGAAATCTGACCCGGTAAAAAGAGGTGGTCTACTAACACCCTGACCCTCTAGAAACGGGAGATCATTAGACGTCATTTATTCCTGGTTATAAGACCGTTTGGAATAAACCCGCTCTGATACCATTTATTGGATCTGTAGGCACCATTAGGGGGTGAATAAGGGTTTTAATTTTTTTTTATTATATTTTGAATGACTTAAAAAACTAAGAGATCAAAATAGTGCAAAACCAAACAAATCAAGTGAAATAAAATAAAGGCATGATTTTATTAACTTGAAATAGAAGATTATAAAACTTGATTTCTTATGACGCTAGAAATCGAAGGCGAAAAGTAAAATGACTTTTTGTTTTCTATCACGACTCGTATCCCCACAAACCGGGGGCTTTAGCCTATCCTCCCCCGAATACGGCCTCAAGCCGCTCTAGTCAATCCTCCCTCGGATACGGCCTCGAGCACCCCCTAGAACAACTCTAGATCTAGTCGCTAACACGAGGTGAATTCCTCCCTAAGTCCTACCCAGACCTAGTCGCCAATACGAGGCAAATTCACTACACGATTACAAGAGTAAAGAGATGAAATAAACAACAACAATATGAAAAACTCTCTCTAAGGAACTTCGGAAGTTAGGGACGATAGATCGCTGTAGAATAAGCGTGGTTGAAGCGATCATCGGTAGAATGCGGCGTGAAGAAGTCCTCCTTCAGAAACTCTCAGAACTTTTGGTGGGATATCAACTCTCGACAGAATAGGACTCTGAAATTTAGGCACTCAACCTCTCTCTAGCATGTATATTGAAAACGAGAGAAGAGGGCTCCTTTTATAGGAGAGCGAGCTAGCGCCTGCGCTATCACTACCGCCGACGCTAGGTTGAATTAAGAAATATTCTGCGCGTGCGTATGTTTCATTCCAAGGAAACCCAGCCGAGATTCCTCTTGTGCGTCGAGCTATCGCCTGCACTAGCCGCTACCGCCGCGCTATCTCCTTCTATAACTGCTTCCCGGAATTGCTCTAATCAGGTCTAACACCTGCGCTAGTGGCTACTGTCGACGCTAGTGGCTATGCTGGAGTATAATGAAAATGATTGCATTGTGAGATGTTTTGGCTAGATTGGATAGTGTTTGAGCATTTTCATGCATGAGGGAGACCTCTTCACCCTCTCATTTCAATTGTATGTTTAGATATCTTGTGTATGGCTGTATAGATATTGTTTTATGGAGATGTTGAATGTCTTTGCTACAGGTACAGTGCTTGTGTGGTTTCTCCCGGGTGTTTTGGCCCTTTTCCATTAAGGAGGTCACTACTCGTGCATTTTTTCTCGCACGTGTAGTGGCCCCCTCTGCGCATGACCACTTATCATGCACGGGCATTTGATAAAATCGACCCGAGAACCCCCTTGAAAATGCATGAGTGAACGCACGAGTGCAATCTCACGACCACTGGTCGTGCACGTTCAACAATTTTCCCCCAAATGCCAAATATTTCTTGCCAGTCCAGGTTCCTTCTCGCACGAGTAGAGGACTTTCCTTCACGTACGGCCACTGGTAGTGCGCCTACTTATGTTTTGGTCAAAAATTTGTTCGTCTATAAATATGCAGGTTCACGATTTAAGTCGGGACCCCCGCACAGTTCTATCATTTTCTGTTGTTTTTCGCCCTACTTCGTCGTTTTCATCCCCCAAGGGCTAGGGATCATCCCCAGGCTCTCCCCATCATCCTAGAGCTCAAAGGTGAAGAAGAAGCAGTCCCTCATCGCAAGCTAGGGATTTGGAAAAAGAAACGTGGGTGGCCCAAAAATCTTGAGAAGACGGGTCCATTGGGAGTCGGTGATAGCGGTTCTTCTACCCCAGACGACAACTGATGAGCGAAGCCATCACGGAGTCGCACTCCAGAGCACCTTCATCTCCACGGAAGAATCTCAAGTGCTTTTTGTATTTCTCTTTATCTCCCGCATATTAGGTTGAGTAGGCTTGTATTTCTTCTTGTTTTGATGATGGTAGGAATGGATTCTTGATGTATGGATGTTGTGAATGTTTTTAATGTTTTTTATGAAATATATTTCTTGTTTGTCCATTTCCTTTGGAGTAGCCTAGGAGTCCTAGCCTCTTGTAGTGATTTTCCATAAGTTTGTGTTGAGATTTGGTGGAGTGAGTGTCTTGGTTGCGTTGTCATTGAGTTAGATACTAGCCGGCAAGTGAAGTGAAGGTCGGTGACCTGCGGAAGTGTGAAGCGGAGGTTGGTGGCCCACGTAAAAGTGAAGCAGTGTCGGCGACCTACATATTAATTTAATTTTCCATTTTCTGCATTAATGTAACGAGCAAACCAACCCCCCGTGATTCCGACGTTTAAGAGACTTCAATCTCAAGTTTCTCCTTGAACATAAAATCCACCTTTCTGTGTTCCTTGAGAGATTCGATACTCGGGAATTCATTCCCTTTTTATATTACTTGTACGACCATGGTGCCCTTGCTCAGAGATGAATCACTGACCCGCTTACCCAAGAAGGTAAAGAATTTCGAATGGAGCAGTAAATGTGAAAAGAGTTTTCAGAAGCTTAAGGAGTTGTTATTGTCAGCACTAATATTAACCGTTCAAGATGGTTTTGAAGATTCCCAAATTTATAGTGATGCATCATTTCAAGGGTTAGGATGTCTCTTGATGCAAAAAGGGAAGGTTATCGCCTATACTTCAGGACAACTTAGGGGAGCAGAAACACGATATCCTATCCATGACCTAAAATTAGTCATAGTATTTTCCTTGCAGATTTGGAGACATTATCTATTGGGGACAAAGTGTCAAGTGGTTACAGATCATAAAAGTTTAAAGTACTTCTTAAAGCAAAAGAACTTAAACATGTGGCAACGAAGATGGCTCGAGCTCATCAAAGATTACGACTTAGAGATCATATCATCCTGAAAAAGAAAATGTAGTAGCAAATGCTTTAAGTTGTAGATCAGAGGCCAAGTCGATGTCGTGTGCCTTAATTCCAGATTTGTCCAATATGATGAAGAATGGGAGAAAATGTCGAAGACCCTGGTAGAAAAGACAAAATCTAACATTTGTACATTTTTCGGCGTGGTACTAGATATGGAATTCCTAAAATTGATAACCTTCGGGATCAATTATTACGAGAAGCACATTAGTCGAAACTCTTAAAATTGATAACCTTCGGGATCAATTATTACGAGAAGCACATTAGTCGAAACTCTTAAAATTGATAACCTTCGGGATCAATTATTACGAGAAGCACATTAGTCGAAACTCTTAATCCATCAGAGAGCGATAAAGATGTTCCATGATTTGAAAATAATCTTTTGGTGCCAGACATGAAATCAGACATTGCAAAATTTGTTCAACCCTACTTGACCTATCAACAAGTTAAGGCTGAACATCATTATCCTGGTGGAGAACTGCAACCACTACCAATGCAAGACCCACCCCCTCGAAATTAGCAGTCCGACCAGGGGATCTTATCGCACACCACTTCCACACAACATCGAAGTGACCACATGAGAGTGGAGGCACGCCCATCTCCAATTTCTCTCATTGGTCACCCTGATGCCAAACATCAGCGATGTTGTTAAGCGAATTATCATCACACCTAAACAGAGTAGGGAAGCAGTTATATAGCAGAAGGCACCATTAACGAGTGTGTCTTGTAACAATTAGCGGAATACATGGTACTATTATCAGAAGACTAACTTCCACATAAACCCAATACTCAAGACCTGTATGAGTAACATCAACATCTATATCGCAATATATCAGGCAGGGCTCTATCATCAATGATTACCATGAGATATGTAAGAAAGATGCGGCTAGGCTGAGTTATACCTGATGTAGCCTGCTCATTGTCTTTCACATCTCCTTATGCACTATCATTCACCTACACCAGTAACCTGTGCTCTTAGTGAGTTATTAGAATAATGAATATAATCCAATCCCTATTAGCATCAAGTGCAGTAAAGTATTTGTAAGGGACGTAATGTCTGGACTTCTATTGGGTATTGGTATTCTTCCCATGACCACCACCTACATAATATGTATCAACCTACATACGGTCTCAGACCCGTGTAGTTTTATTAATTTCACGTGGGTTATCCTTCCATACCGTCCTTCATGCAGGTTGCCTTAGAGTATAACTCGTCAATAATCTAATTTTCCCTTTGACACAATTCTCAAATGCACTTTTCTCAAGACAATATAATTTCTATCAAAATCAAATATATCATATTGTCGTTGTAAAACGAAGCGATAAAAATTAGGTCGTTCAAATAGAAACCTTCATATAGTCAAACGAAACTCAATTGAAGGCACTCAAAAATTAAGTCAAAGGTTGGAGCCTTATCCTGCTCAATCAAGCTCATTAAACATATTTAAAACATTGTGACTCTGGTAAGCCCCAGTCCCTAGCTGGCTTGATAAGCGTCATGGTCTCTTAGGTTACGAACAAATTCGTTCACAATATTAGTTACAACAATTACGCTCCAAATCATTGCATTTGTATAAAGAAAGTAATTCATGCACTTCAAATCGATCGCTTGCCCAATTCTACATGTAAATAATTCAGGCAAGTGACTAAGGCGTTGAACTCGACCGCACTGCTCAACTAACAAGAGAGATGATCTAGTTAACTCTAAAGTTAACTCTAAAGAGGCATCATTTAGAGTTAACCTCGGAGAAGTCTCTCTTCCTCAGGTTAACTCTAAATTATAAAGTGGTAATGCAATATAGAATAGTAATCCAAGACATCAAACCCGACCACAATGCTCCACTAGTCAAGAGTTGATTGAGTTCGGCATTATTTTGGGTTAGCCTCGAAGAAACTGCATCTTCATGTTAACTCTAAAGTTATAGACAATATTGCAAAATAGAAAAATAGGCCAAGACATTGAATTCGACCGCACCACTTTACTAACATGAGAGTCGATCGAGTTCGCGTTATTTAGGGTTAGCCTCGAAGAAATCTCCTATCTCCAGGCTAACTCTAAATTAATAAGCAGTTGTGCAAAAATAGATAATAGGCCAAAATATCAAACTTGATTGCATCGCTCTACTAATATGAGAGTCGATCGAGTTCGGCATTATTTAGGGTTAGCTTCGAAGGAATCTCTCATCTTCAGGATAACTCTAAATTAATAAGCAGTAGTGCAAAAATAGATAATAGGCCAAGACATCGAACTCGACCGCATCGCTCTATTAGTATGAGAGTCGATTGAGTTCGACATTATTTAATCTCTAGGCTAACTTTAAATTATAAAGCAGTAATGCATACTAGAATAATAGGTGGTAGTCAACATTATGTAAAAGTGCAGTAAATAAAATGTCGTAATAATGGAGCAGTAATCAAAATGCAAAAATAGGAAGAACATAAATAAGAAGCAACTCAAGTTCTTGTATCTGCAGTTACATCTCCGTTCTAAGGAGGCATCTCTGTTCATATGAGACATCTTCATTCTGAGGAGGCATCTCTGTTCATAATAAGAAGGTTTTGTCTTTAATAATTTGTTAAAATGCCAGCTATGACTAGAGAAATCCCAAATTTAATCGAAAGGTCATGTATGAGATTATTGGCATATATTATTTTTATCAGGGCGTGGTGTACACAATTTCCACCTGATAAAATTTCCACTAATATTGTCCCCTTTTATTTATTAAATACCAAAATTGATCGAAAAATTATGAACGTACCCATAATTTTCTTAAGCCATTTTGAGCTAAGTACTAGCCTCCAATAAATTATCCTCCTTAAATAAATCATTAATTTCATACATAAAAATAGAGGATTAAGTCCTTTTAAGTCAATTAACATAGTAAATTAAATTTAAAAGTCATTAAACTTTTGAGCCTTCCGAGCTCTGAGGTCTTAATTGACCTCTATTGATTTATTTATCCTTATTTAGCCACTAATTAATTCTTTAAAAATATCAGGAATATTTATAAAATCCTCAAGTTTTTTAGTGGCTGCGTCTAGCCTTTAGTGATCAACCATAAAAATTTCAGGAGTTTTGTTTGAAGGACTTGCCCTTTGTAAAATTTTAACAGAAATCTTAGCCCATTTTTCATTACTTAAAATAGTAAACAATTACATAAATCCTAAAATAATTTCTGGGGGCGTAGAAAATTCTCAAAATAGAAAATTGTACCAACAGAGTGGTCTTCTGATAAATCAAAATAGAAAATTGTCTAGACTTTTCTAATTATTAAAAATACCAAACCACCTCAGGAAATTCTCCAAATTTTACTGGGGGTATCTCTAAATGTAATCTAAAACTTCCATATTCAAAAGTTTTCCATTTGAGCTCTGTATATGATTCAAAAAAATCAAACAATTTTTGTTTACTTAGAATCGGGCTTGCACATATCTTAACAAGATCTGGAGCTGAGATCGAGTCGGACCTGATCCTTCCTGCGGCACCACAACGGATCGGGCTTGGATCCGTTGTGGGGCAATCATTGGTTTGATCTTTTTAAGAAGAACAGAGCCGTTGGATCTCTAAATTGAGATCCAACGACATTTGTAGGTCGGCGGTGGCTGAAATCTTTCGAGCCTTTGCCACCGTCGGCCGGCAAGCGGATGACCGCGCCACCTCCTCTGGCCGGCTTGTTGGAGGCAGACGCCTCTTCCAGCAGTGATCCGGCGGCCGCAGGAAAGAGGCAATATTTGGGAATTGAAATCAGGCACCGCCGGATCTTGGTTCTTCGCGGTGCCACCGACTGGAGACTTCCCTAAGAGGATCGTCGGCCCATCTTAGGCGACGTTGGACTCACAGAGAGTTCAAGGTGGCTGGGGGAGTGCTTCCACGCACGGCCAAGCGGGGTGGTGATGGAGCTCCCTCAACTTCTCCTCCGGCGTCGGCAAGATTTCAAGTCGTCGTAGGGGGATCTCTTTCTGGTTATGGTGGAGGTATCATATTCTGAATCCAGGGAAGGCCTTATATACGAATCCAAATGCCCCTTTCTCTCCTCTCTCTCTCGGGTAAGGATGAACTGGGGTTGGCTCGCCGATGAACTAGGGTGGGCTGGTGGGGCAGCTGGCAACAAGGGAATGGGTGCGATTCTACTTGCTAATTAGGGGCAGCAAGGGTTAAGGTTAGTTTGATTGGGGTTAGGGGTGGGTTGAGTTTAAAATATCCAAAGCCACTCTTGGTTTAGGCTAGGTGGAGAGCTTTATCCTTGGGTCTAGGTTGGCTTTGGGTTAGGGTAGCCACATGGTTGAAAAGCAGCAAGGTTTACTATGGGGTTAATGTCCATTAGAACATGGGAGTGAGAGGCTTGCTTTAACCTTTTGAAAATCCTCTCTAAAGGAGGGTTTGACCAAAGTCAGCCTAAGTGGGTCCCACATGCATGTCAAAGTCAAGGTGGGTCCTAGTCGTCGAGTATCGAGTCAATGTTGATGCGACGAGGTTGAATTCAAGCGTTCATGTTTTTTGAGACGACATAATTTTACAAGATTTATTTTTATTCACTTGACTAAACGACGTCGAAATTGAGCGAAATGAGTTATATGTTGCACTCGTATTTACCATACATGTCAAATGCATCTGACTGGAGCAAATTCCGAGCTTGTTTGTTCAAAATTGATTTCGTGGTGATCGTGTCGAACGACGTAAACTAAAATAGTTTTTTTCACTAAACGACCTTTGATTCAAATGAAACAAGTTGTGTTGTACTCATATGGGTCATACAAGTCTAAAGCATCATTTGCCCAAAATGTAATTTCTGGGTGATCGTGTCGAACGATGTGAACTAAAACGGTCGTTTTCACTAAACGGTCTTAGATTCAAACGAAACGAGTTGTGTTACACTTGTATACGAGTCTAATGCAACTGACGGGAGTCAATTCCGAGCTCATTTGCACAAAATGATATTTCGGGGCTCTTGTGTCGAACAACGCTACCTAAAATGGTTACTTTCATCAAACGACCTCGGATTCAAACGAAACGAGTTGTGATGCATTTGTATGAGTCATACGAGTCTAGTGCAACTTACAAAAGTCAATTCTAAGTTCGTTTGCTCAGAAAATCACGTTTGAGGTCGTCGCATAGCTCGATCTAGCCTGAGTTAGCCAACTCTATCACTATTCATCAAAACGAAGCGTGATTGGTGTCGTCATGTTTATTTTGATCTCACCAGATCACTGTCATTGGCCGTGATCGATTCCAAATGGTTTTCCTCAGCTTTCATATCAAGTTATCATACCTTAAACCGACACTAATATAAGATAGGGGTCAAGTCATGGTTCACAATGATCCTAACTAAACTCCTCCAAGGATTCAATTGAACCGGCTAGGCCCCTTTTTTAAAGCTGTGATATTACAACTAATCCCTAAGTGGAAATGGGAAGACATCTCGATGGATCTAGTAGTAGGTCTTCAAATAACCCCATCAGGAAATGACGCAATTTGGATAATCGTCGACCGACTAACCAAGTTAGCCCACTTCTTGCCAAAAAGAGTTGGTGAGTCAATGTCAAGGTTAGCTCAGAAATATATCGA
The DNA here is from genome assembly GCA_033032865.1 of Dactylorhiza incarnata. NCBI lineage: Eukaryota > Viridiplantae > Streptophyta > Magnoliopsida > Asparagales > Orchidaceae > Dactylorhiza > Dactylorhiza incarnata. The sequence continues at coordinate 5,834,437 of JAWHQI010000067.1, forward strand.
CTGTATTGTAACCTTGCATGGAGTCCTAGTCTCGATTGTGCGTGCTCGCGACCTAAGATTTACTTCAAGATTTTGGAAGGCTTTTCAAGAATCTCTTGGTGCACAACTTAGCTTCAGTACTACTTATCATACCCAATCAGATGGGCAGACTGGAAGAACAAATCAAACACTCGAGGACCTATTGATGATGTGCATCCTTAAGTTTGGTGGAAGTTGGGAGCAACACCTTCCAATAGTGCAATTTACCTACAATAATAGTTATCACTCAAGCATCCAAATGGCTCGATATGAAGCTCTATATGGAAGAAGGTGTCGTACTCCTCTATTCCAGTTTGAAGACCAATAGAAATATGTACTTGGACCGCAATTGATTGAGGAATCTAATAAAAATAATTCAGATAATCCGAGACCATCTTTTGATTGCCCGGGATAGACAAAAGAAATGCTTTGAATTAAAACACAATGACGTGAAGTTTCAGGTCCGAGAACACGTGTTCTGGACGGTGAAACCTGGGCCTGGCAGATTAAAGATTTGGGGAATCGGGAAGCTTAAATCACGATATATCGGCCCGTTCGAAGTTCTTGATAAAATTGGTCTAATTGCATATCGACTTTCATTACCACCAGTCGTGAGTGGGATGCATAATGTGTTTCGCATGTCGATGCTAAGACACTATATCTACGATCCATCTCACATCATCCAGTTTGATACAGAAATCCTAGATCTCAGCTATGAAGCCCACTGGCCAAATCATAGTCCGGAAGGATAAACAGTTGAGAAACAAGATTATACTTGTGGTAAAAGTCATTTGGAACAGACGATCTGGATCGAGAAGAAGCAACTTGGGAATAAGAAGGGGACATGAAAAAAATCCAAATTTATTTTGATGTGACAAATTTTGGTGGGCAAAATTTTATAAAGAGGGGAGACTGTAATATCCTGTAATTATTTAGTCATGATTAGCAATAAATAATGTTGATTATGGATTGATAATCATGTTTGGGCATTCAAATTATCAAATGGGGACAAATATCAGAAAACAGAGTCCACTATTAGACTCAAAAAGTTAAAAAAACCTAGGATTCGACATATCAATTGCTAAAATCAGAGAACATTAGAAAAAAGCGCAATTTTCGACACAACCAACATGAATTACGAGAAACAATGTCCACGATTGGACTCAGAACGTCGAATTACATGGGGATCAACATATTATTTGTGAAATCAGAGTTCGTGAAAAAATGTGGTTTTCGGTAGAACCGAAATGAATTTCGGGAAACTGAATTCGCCAATAGATTTGGAAAGCCGAAATCTATTAGAATCAATATTTTATTTGTCAAAATCAGGGCACATATGAAAAAAGTGCAATTTAGGAAATGTCCGTTCGAAATTTGGCGAAACGGAATCGGAATCGGGTCTAGAACGTCAAAAAAATATGGGGTTGGTATTTTCAGAATTTTCCGGGACCTAAAACAGACCCAAAAGACCCCAAAATGCAAGACAACGCCATGTGGCAGACGTCAGGGCCACGTGGCGGCTACCTGGATGGTGAGTGGCCACGTGGCGCCCGCCACATAGTCGGGCCACGTGCCTGCATGTGTGGGGCCGCGTGGCGGCCCGCCATTGGACCAAGGCATTGGGCGCGGCGCGTGCCCATCATGCAGCCCGCCTGGATGGGCGCCACATGGCGCACGTACAGGTCACGTGGTGCCCATCCGTGAGACTGAAAGTGATATTTTAGTATCTTGTTGGTTTTTCGCGCTTTCTTGTGGACCCTGAACTCGAATTGAGACGTATTTACTTGTGTCAAAGCTACTATAAATACGCATCTAATTGTACTCTTTTCTCATTCCATATACTGAGCAAGCTTGGGAAATCTAGAAAGAAGGTTAGAAATATGAGAGAGAAAGTTTCATATCGCTGCCGAAACTTCGGGAATACTTTGGGAGGAGCTCGAGAACCAGTTTTTGGCCTCGGCTCGTGTCGAAGCCTTCCAAGGTGGTACAAAAGTGGCGCCGAAATAATATTTTTCCGCTTACGCATATTTACTTGTCGTCAAACTGCCAAAGTACTGCTGAATTTTCGTCGAGGTTGCCGACGTTGCTAAGAGGTTCATAGCTCAATTTTGGAGCACGGGGATCGAAGTAGGTGGAGAATATTGTACTATTTATATCTACGCTGGTTATTATTTTCGTTACTTTTGCGGGTAATATTTATATTTAAATGTCATCGAATTAATTACGGTAATTCGCTAGGCATGACGAAGGGTTAGGTCGTTTGTGTTCAAGTGATAATGAGACCCCGAGTTTTAGATTGCATGCATATTAATAATATGAAAATGTTTTGTTAATTATATTATCATGCAAAAATTATAGTATTTGATAATTTATTTACGCATGTGAAATTATCATGAGGTCGAACAAATATTATTTCAATCAAGTGAGATCTTTTACGACTAGACTGGTCTTTAGTGGTTTGCGACCAATGTCGATAATTTGAGATGTGCTCATGGGCGGACGTACGTTGGGGCGAGTGTGGGCGGCCGCCCACACTCGATAAATCGCAAATCCCTTCTAAGAGCATGTCTTCCTTCCTCCTCCCGCTAGGGTTCCAGACCTAGGGTGCTTGACGCCGGTTGCTGCGGAAAGTTGCGGTTTGGTGTTGCTACCAGATCGCTGTGCTTCCATTATTGTTTGAGGAGTTGACGTCCTTTGGGTTGCGCCGCAAATGACAAGGAAGAAGGATAAAGACAGTAAAGTCACAGCTGATTACTTGATCTCTTCCAACCCTCCTGGTTCGAGCAATGTTCTGGATGAGTGCATGGATTCTCAAGGTCTCTTCCAAGGAGATTGTTTCTCCTTCCCCCAAGCAAAAAAAGTCAGCTTGGAAGGCAAAAAATCCTTGCGTTCAGGAATCTGCGCACAAACGCAGTCCAGGTGTTTGTGAAATTGCCTCAATGAAAAAAGCTCCAGCATCTTCATCTCCTGAGCCCCCTTCGCCAAGTGTTTTGAATCTCGCATGCAGCAAAGCCCTTCTTACCTGGATCGGTGGAAGCTCTTCTAGGCTCACTCAATCAGGTATCCTCATTATATTTAAGGCATTGCTCATTGTATTGTTTGACTATTAATCTCACAAAATCATAAAGCAGATTCCTAAATTTTAATTAGGTATTTAAGATAAAGCTATTGTGGTTTGAAGTTTGAAGGGCATTGCATGTTTGTCAGAGATGGATGGTCCGAATAATGCCATAGATCTGCTCCTATCTTTAATCAAATTATGCCTGACTTTTGATTGAATGTTTTATGATTAGAATATTAGAAGATTGAATGTCTTATGGAGTAAACTTAAGATTAAAAGATTGAAAGTGTGATGTCTGGGAATCAGTTAATTTTTTTCTGCCTTGCTTAATTTGATTTTTCTTATGGAGTGAACTACTTAAATTGATTATGTGAATCTATTTTCTGAAGCTCGTTTTTTATTCGAGGATGAAGGATTCCTGCAGAGATGGATCCCTGTGTCTGAGCTTCTCTCTCACTCTGTAATCAGAAACACTACTTGAGGTATGCTTTATTTTTTGGGTCATAATGGTGCATTGTCATTTCTAGCTAGTTGTGTTAAAATGGTTGTCCTGATACTTTTTCATAGAACCATCGTCATCATAAATGGCTTTATCCCCAATTATACGTGTCATCGTCTTAGCCACAGGATTACTAGTGATTGTCCTGATTACTAGTGAAGTTACCTTCTCAGTTATAGTGAATGATGTTGTAGATTGCATCTCTTAAGTTGGCTATAAATTTGTTCTTTTTTAAACTTGGGTAATAATTATTATAAACATTATGGGAGCATACAAGTTATTGAAGAAATATCAAGTTGTGAAATTGTAATAGGAAGAAGAGAAGTAATTTTTTTTTTGCAATTTTTAAGTCCGCCCACACTGAAAAAATTTCCAGCATCTGCCGCTGGATGTGCTGATGCACGATATTATTGAAATGAATATAATATTAATGAAAAAAATTACACGCATGGAATTATCATGGGTCGGATCGGTATTATTAAAAAATCAGTCCAATGAAATCTTTTGCGACTAGACTGATCCTCGGGTAATAATTGATCGGTTTGCGACAAATAGAGATAATTCAAGATGCGATGATGCAATATGACGACTACTATGAACAATATTATAATGTTGTGTGGTGATGTGCACGAGTATGCTGGCCAGTATTTGGCTCGAAGGGATATAATAGAGTAATGCTCTCTAAAGATTGTTTTGTTGTCTTAGAAGAGGGAGTAGCGCTCCCCAAAGATTATTTTGTGGTCTAGTCCCAGACGCATATTGTGTGAGCTGAATCCCTGTCGACGGATTCCCTATCTGCATGACATGTTGGGTCTTAACTAAGCCTGAAGGGCAGTGAGCCTCTAGTAAGACTAACCGACGTACTTTAAGTGTTAACTAATAAATGAGCAATTTTTCTATAAGAAAAATATATTTTGAAAAGGATAAAGAAATATATGCTGATATGTTTATTTTGGTTACTCTTTCTGTTACATTACTCTACTTGTATATTGTGTATTGCGTACATAAATATTTTGTTATTCTTCCAGAGATGAGCAAGCAAATGCGCTCACCAGCTTATTAAATGTTCTTAGGTACCTACGAAGATGCGGGTGACAGAGCACAGTGAGAAAGAATACTTTATATTATGTAGCATGGAAAAATATAAATGCAAAAATATATGTATGTGTGACAAGTTGTACTTGTAATTGTAAAATATCAATAAAATATATCTATTTTCTTGCTCTTGATTTATGTACTGCAAAAGATCCTAAATCATATTATTATTCCCATCTCATTAACTCGAGCTTACCGGGCCTGGATGTGACATGTATGCTCTACCATCGTCGCAACATGTCTCGCTACTTCTGGTGCGACGGGAGTCGCACCAGTTACTACTTTAGTGACTTGAGTTGTCACTACCGCATCTGCTAGCATCCAACAAAAATTTGCGGGAGACATTCGCATTCAAGAGACCCGGAGCAGTGTTGCTACTGTCCGTAGGGTCCTCTCGGGCTCTGGAAGTTCTCGCTTCACCACTAGTGCCTTAGCAATCAAATATGGACAAACTCGATCTTCTTTACGGTATAGATATACTAAACCGCTCTCTATCGGTCTAGAACTCTTAAATCTGACTCCGATACCAAATTGTAACACCACCAACACAATGACTGTATAATGAGTCCCACCGGGCCCCACATCATACACTCATCAAAACTTAGGCATTATAAATGTATAAAAGTACAACTCAACAACCTAAACAGAAGCACAATAGAAACTTAAACAACACAGGCTCCACATTTCTATAATATAATATCAAAAGTTTGACTTTATGGTCATGCGAAACATTCAACAAAAACATATAAAATTTACTAAGTTACCTCAGCTTGCAGCCCGTCACAACATGCAAAGGAAATACATCGAAAAAAGATAAGGGGAAAACACTTAATGAGACTTGTTGCGGGTCGCACACGGCTCTTCCGCAGTCCGGTCTAGATCGACCGCCTCAGCTCGAGAGTCGAGCCGGTGCGCGCAAACAGTCAAAGTGGACGGCAATGGACAAGGAGACTTTTTACCGTGGAAAACCCCAAGGCGGGATGAAAAAACCACGTCGTCGGAGCTGCGCCGACTAAACTTCACTATTTTGCTGGGGATTACAACCTTTAGTGAGACAGAGGGCGACAGGCCGCACCTCTTTACAATCTTGGGTGAGAGAGATGTTCGGAGAGTGACAGGCCACCTCTCGCGATGCTGAGTAACTTAGGAAAATTCTCTAAGTCCCGGGTACTTCAGTTTCAGGGATGGACTCCTCCGAGATCATGGCTTTACCGGCGCTCTGAGTTTTGCCTTGTACAGGAGTCTCGAGACGCACTGGGAGAGTGCGAGCCTTGGGGAAGAGTGCACACGTTGAGAGTGTGCGCTTGCTGGAGCAGAGCGTGGGCGGTGCTCACTTCGGCGGAACGAGCGGCGCTCACTTCCGCGGAACGGAGTAGGCACGTAGGAGGATTCCCCGGTGGCAGAGTTCCTGTAGAGAGAGAAAGAGAGAAATAGAGATTTCCCAGAGAGAGAGAGTCCGGATCCAAATGAAGACCCCTGGGGTCCTATTTATAGGATTCCAGGGTAGTTATGGTGGTTACGGGGTGCGGATAGTGCCTTTTATTTAAATAAGTAATTAAATAAATAGGGAATTAGGGAGATCGGACGGCCCACACGCGACCCTTCCATGATCGGGCGGTTTGGTAACCGCCGGGTGGTTACCTCGCCGGAGCGGCGGCGCCGGCCATCGCCGGACTCCCAAAAATGGGCGGCGGTGGCGGCGGCCTTCTCCCTTGCGAGGAAGAAGGGCCTCCTCGAAGAGGGGGCGGCCGGCCTGCTCCCTCGAAGAGGGAGGGGCGGCCGGCCGGGCCGACCCCCTCCAAGGAGGGGGCGGCCGGCCTCCTCCCTCGAAGGGGGAGGGGCGGCCGTCGGCCTCCTCCCTCGAAGAGGGAGGGGCGGCCGGCCGGGCCGACCCCCTCCAAAGAGGGGGCGGCCGGCCTCCTCCCTCGAGGAGGGAGGGGCGGCCGGCCGGGCCGACCCCCTCCAAGGAGGGGGCGGCCGGCCTCCTCCCTCGAAGAGGGAGGGGCGGCCGGCCGGGCCGACCCCCTCCAAGGAGGGGGGGGCGGCCGGCCTCCTCCCTCGAAGAGGGAGGGGCGGCCGGCCGGGCCGACCCCCTCCAAAGAGGGGGCGGCCGACCTCCTCCCTCGAAGAGGGAGGGGCGGCCGGCGGCCTCCTCCCTCGAAGAGGGAGGGGCGGCCGGCCGGGCCGACCCCCTCCAAGGAGGGGGCGGCCGGCCTCCTCCCTCGAAGAGGGAGGGGCGGCCGGCCGGGCCGACCCCCTCCAAGGAGGGGGCGGCCGGCCCCCGCAAGGGGGGCGGCGGCCGGCTGCCGGCCTCCTCTCGAGAGAGAGGAGGCGGCGGTTAGCCCCGGTTGGGCTCGGCGGTTGGCTCTTCAGGAGCGGTTACACGTAGTGGGCGGTTACGCCGAGTGGCGGTTACGCCGTAGTGGGCGGTTACGCCGTAGTGGGCGGTTACGCCGTTTGACCGGACATGATGGAGAGAGTGGGGTTAGTGGGGGTTTGGAAAACCGCCCACTAACCACCCTAGACCGGGTAGCTGATATGAGGACGCATCAATTGCCCCTCAAGACCTTTGACGGGGAGAATGCTCGGCTTAAGGAGGAAAAGGTCTTTCCCTTACGAATGCTTGTTTTTATCATGGCCGGATGCGAGTAGATTGCTTGCGAGGCGAGTGAAACCATCGCGGGGATTGGTTGTGGAAAGAAGGGGCGGAGCACCCAAACGAGTGCGGGGAGTGGAGCGTTGCCGGGGTGCAAGCTGGTGCGCTTCCGGGGTGTGCGCTTCGGGCGAGCGTGCTCCCTAGGCGAGCGCGCGCCCCAGATGAGCGCGCGCCCCGGGTGAGCGCGCCCCGGGGGAGTGCGCCCCGGGCGAGCGCGCCCCGGGCGAGTGCGTGCCCCGGGAGAGCGTGCGTCCCGGGCGAGCGCGCCCCGGGAGAGCGCGCGTCCCGGGTGAGCGCGCCCCGGGCGAGCGTGCGCCCCGGGTGAGCGCCCCCCGGGTGAGCGCCCCCCGGGGGAGCGCCCCCCGGGGGAGCGCGCCCCGGGCGAGCGCGCCCCGGGCGAGCGCGCCCCGGGCGAGTGCGCGCCCCGGGAGAGCGCGCGTCCCGGGCGAGCGCTCCCCGGGCGATCGTGCGTCCCGGGCGAGTGCGCCCCGGGCGAGCGTGCGCCCCGGGTGAGCGAGCCCCGGGCGATTGCGCCCTGGGCGAGCGTGCGCCCCGGGTCAAGCGCAGCCTGGGTGCGCGTGTCCGCGTACGGGGCGACCGGGCGTGCGGGCGCTTGGGATGAACGCGCGCGGTGCGCGCCCGTGCTTGCGCGTGAGCTCTGGGGGATCGTGCCCCGGGCGAGTGTGTTCGATTGCGGTGAACGCGTGCGGGAGTGTGGGGGCAAATGTTGGCCGATCCCGAACTTAATTTCCTGCTTTATTCTTGCGGGACTCCAAGCGTGGAGGTTCCGGGTGTCTAATGAGAGGTCGCTCTTTTCTGAACGTCGAGGGTATTGCTGTCGAAGACCCTTGTTTGCTTATTTGTGTTTGGTGTAGCAGCGGTCCTATGACCGGGCTTACCAGAGAGGAGCTGAGTCTCTGCTTTTTATTTTGGGCGAGGACCGTTGGTTCGATCGCCCACTGAGATAAGCGTTGGTGCGGTTCTTTGACCGACTTTGCCTTTAAGGACGGCCCGAGGGCCCTGTCGCTTGATTTGGATGAGGACCGAGGGTCCGGTCTGTTGGAGCTTGCTTTCCGCATCTCTTGGTTTGAGAATAACAAATACCGTGTTGTATTTGATCTAGTCTTTTGTGTGTTTATAGTGGCCAGGTTGTACAGGTTCAATGAGGAGACAAGTCCTCGTTCATGGGCATAATCCGAGAACGACAAGTCTCAGGTTGGATGAGTTTTGTGTGCTGATCTTAAAATGACCATAACTTTCAATCCAGGAAGAGTTACAGAACGTGCCACCCCATTTCGGAGATGAGAACGACTCAATCTACAGGCTGGAGCTAAATTTGAATATGGGAAATTTCACTGTCGGAAAATTCCGACAGCCGCTGTCGCCCAGGCGACAGCAGAGAAGTTACAACTACTTCTCTCCACGGCAGCACGACGAAAGGCAGTTTTGAGCTGTCGGAATTCCGACAGCGATGTCGCCCAGGCGACAGCTCGACGGTTACAGCAACTGCCCGCACGACGCCACTCCAGCGGCAGTTTAACGCTGTCGGAAAATTCCGACAGTCACTGTCGGAATTCCGACAGCGATTTTCTATAAATTGACACCTTGTGTTCGTGCATAACAACCAATTCAGAATTTCAAGTCCCTTCCTGAGTGCATTCCATCCAGAGAGCTCCAGAACCTCATGAACTCTCATTTATGCTGAGAAGGTTTGAAATTGAAGACGAGATCGGACGCACATCTACATCAAGGATCATCTCGAGGCTTCAACCTTCCTTTCAGAGATCTGAATTTCTAGGGAGTTCTTATTTTATCTTGTATTTTCATTTATATACATTTTACTTTGTATTGGTAGGGAAAATCGCTTCCTTGTGCGGAGCGTCTAAGTCCTTGCGTGGCTTAGGGGAAAATCGCTTCCTTGTGCGGAGCGTCCAAGTCCTTGCGTGGCTTGGTGGGAAATCGTGGCCTTGTGTGCTACGTCTAGATCTTGGGAAGATCTAGAGGATAGACTTGGGCTTGGTCTAGGGAGAGACAAGTGATAGCCTTCCGATCCTTGGGAGAAGGATTGGTAAACAAAAAGAAATTTACATTTGTACGCCTCCGATTTCTAGCGATATAGAAATCAAATTTATGTAAACACTTTTTCATATAATATAATCATGTCTCTTTTGTGTTTACTTGATTTCTATCATTTGGCGTAATCTCTATTATATTGTGTTCTAAGTTTTCAATTCTAAATCTAAATTGTTTATGTCAATCTCTTTCATTATAAAACAATTTAGTAATTATCTTGAAAATTATAGAAAGAATTTTATTCCCTTATTCACCCCCCCTCTAAGGGCGCCGTAAGATCCAACACGGTCGTCCACTGAGATGGGTGTAGGTACGATCCTTTGACCGACCTTGCCCCAATAGGAGGGACCGAGGGTCCCGTTGCGCGATTTGGACGAGGACCGGTGGTCCGGTCGTCTGCTGTGATAGGTGTAGGTACGATCCTTTGACCGTCCTTGCCACCAAGGGAGGACCGTGGGTCCTGCGACTTGTCTTAGACGAGGACCGAGGGGGTCCGGTCGTCCGTCTTCTACAGGTGTAGGTGCGATCCTTTGACCGACCTTGCCACCAAGGGAGGACCGAGGGTCCTGCCACTTGTCTTAGATGAGGACCGAGGGGGTCTGGTCGTCCGTCTTCTACAGGTGTAGGTGCGATCCTTTGACCGACCTTGCCACCAAGGGAGGACCGAGGGTCCTGCCACTTGTCTTAGACGAGGACCGAGGGGGTCCGAACGTCCGTCTTCTACAGGTGTAGGTGCGATCCTTTGACCGACCTTGCCACCAAGGGAGGACCGAGGGTCCTGCCACTTGTCTTAGATGAGGACCGAGGGGGTCCGGTCGTCCGTCTTCTACAGGTGTAGGTGCGATCCTTTGACCGACCTTGCCACCAAGGGAGGACCGAGGGTCCTGCCACTTGTCTTAGACGAGGACCGAGGGGGTCCGAACGTCCGTCTTCTACAGGTGTAGGTGCGATCCTTTGACCGACCTTGCCACCAAGGGAGGACCGAGGGTCCTGCCACTTGTCTTAGACGAGGACCGAGGGGGTCCGGTCGTCCGTTACGACGGGCGTAGGTTCGGTCCTTTGACCGACTTTGCCTGTGTTTCGACTCGCCTACTTTACTTTGGAGGAAGTGGGAGGAAAGGAGGATCGCATTATATGCAATAGGTGCTTAAGTTGGTGATTACATTGCCTCGTATTATTAATGCAAATTCGAGAGATAGTTGGTCCGAGCTTTGCCTACTGATAGAAGCGGCGCAAGTTGCTTGCGTTCCACGTCCGAGGAAGCGTCTTGCCCTCTGGTGATCGTAGTTTGTACGTCCCAGGTTTTACTGTTGCGGTAACGACATAAGGGCCTTCCCAAGCTGGTGAGAGCTTGTCCTTTTGAGGCCCTTTTCCGGCTGACTCCATCGTCCGGAGGACCAAGTCCCCGACATTGATGGGCCGGGGTTTTACCCTTCTGTCGTAGAGTCGGGCTATGCGTCTTTGGTAGACAGCTGCGCGTTGTGCGGCCTCGTCCCGACACTCCTGGACTAAGTCCAGGTTTTCACGTAGCAGCTGATCATTTTCTGTCGGATTGAAGGCTTGTACTCTGGTGCCGGGTACTCCGATGTCTACTGGGATTATGGCTTCCGTCCCATAGCATAGGTTGAAAGGCGTTTCTCCGGTTGGGGTCCTCTCCGTTGTTCGGTACGCCCATAGCACGTTGAGGAGCTCATCCGCCCATTGCCCTCCAATGTTTTGTATGCGTGTTTTCAACCCCTTCAGGATGGTACGATTCGTGACCTCAACCTGGCCGTTGGTCTGGGGGTGTGCTACGGTTGTATGACGCAAGTTGATTTTCAGGTCCTCGCACATCTGAGTAAAGGATCGCCTTGTGAACTGTGTTCCGTTATCGGCCACGATTATTGCTGGTATCCCGAACCTGCAAATAATGTTCTTCCAGACGAATCGCTTTGCATTTTCTTCTGTGATTTTGGCAAGTGGCTCGGCCTCAACCCACTTAGTGAAATAATCAATTGCTAGGATGATGAACTTTCTCTGCCCAGATGCCACCGGGAGGGGACCAAGCAGGTCGATTCCCCATTGCGCGAAAGGCCATGCCCCTTGTAGCGCGGTGAGATTCACTGGCGCTTGGCGAGGGATACTAGCGTGGAATTGGCAGCTCCGACATTTCTGGACGAAACTGATCGCATCTTTTTTCATTGTGGGCCAGTAGAATCCTTGGCGTAGGATTTTTCGTGCTAGCGCCCTTCCTCCCAGGTGCTCCCCACACACTCCCTCGTGTACTTCCTTTAATGCGTATTCGGCATCCGCGCCTGCCAGGCATTTTAGGTAGGGGCCGGAGTAAGCGCGTTTATACATTTCTCCTTCTATGACTGCGAAGGTGTCCGCTCTCACCCTTAGCTTTCTGGCCTCCATAGGCTCCTCGGGTAGGGTTCCCTGCTCGATGTAAGCCTTGATGGGGGTCATCCAGCATGGGCCTGCCTGTCCTATGGTTGTGACTTCCCACGGCCCCTGAATGCTTGGGACAGCGATTTCTTCGATCCTTCTTCGACGGGTCTGGTTGTAGCCAGAGTAGGCGTCCATGAAGCTAAGAAGCTGATGCCCGGCAGTGGCGTCGACGAGTTGATCGATTCGAGGGAGGGGGAAGCTGTCTTTTGGACAGGCTTGATTAAGGTTGCTGTAGTCTACGCACATTCTCCACTTTCCAGAGGCCTTTTTAACTAGGACCACGTTTGCCAACCACGTGGGGTACTCTACTTCTCGGATGAATCCGGCTCCTAAGAGCTTTTTCACTTCTTCTTCAATGGCCTGAAGGCGCTCCGGGGCGAAGCTCCGTTTCTTCTGAATGACGGGCCTGCACGCAGGGTTAATATTCAAGGAATGAGCGATGATCCCTGGGTCTACCCCCCGGCATGTCCTCCGGGCCCCAAGCGAAGACGTCGACGTTAGCGCGCAGGAAGGTTATACACTCCTTCTGCTCTTCCTGCGTTAGGAGGGATCCAATTTGGACCACCCGGGACGGATCCTGGTGCGATAGCGTGACACTGACAAGTCCTTCGACTGGGGATGCACGCTGTAAGGCCGCCTCGTCGCGCAAGTCGAAGTCGTCGATGCTCAAGGCAGCCCCTGCTGTCCTTCGAGTCTGGTTGAAGTTGCAGCTGCGTGCCGCTCCTTGACTTCCACGGACGCTTCCGGTCCCATGAGCAGTAGGGAACTTCATAGAGAGATGCGGCACGGAGGTGATTGCCCCGAAGATGATTTGGAGGGGCCTCCCGAAGATGGCATTGTAGGCGGAGTCAGAATCCACGACTACGAACAAGATGTTGTGAGTGGCCTGCTTGGGAAAGCTCCCCAGTGTCACCTGGAGGGTTATCGTCCCTTGAACTTCTACCGGGCGGTTGTCGAAGTCGTAAACGGGTCCTGCTGCGGGGCTGAGGTGTGTTTTATTAAGCCTCATGCTTTGCAGGGTCTTCATATATAGTACGTCGACCGAACTTTCGATATCTACCAGAATTCTCTTGATACTGTAACATGGGGTTCCCATTATCGCGGTGATAACCAAGGGATCTTGATGGGGAAGTATTAGTCCTTCGAAGTCCTCGCTCCCGAAGGTGATACTAGTGTCCTGGCGCGGTTTCTTATCCTCGCGCTCCCTGCTTGATTTTGCTATGGAGAGAACATGATCTGCCAGGATTGGAGATCCTGCGATTGTTTCGACTTTCTCCCCAAAAGCCATTGGCCCTTTGCAGGTGCCGTGGCCTGGAAGACTGAACTCGAGCGGAACCGGATTCTCAAGGTCCGCTCCCGCTAGCCGTGACGCGCCACGCGCGGGGGGATGCACATTTTTACCATCATGCCCCCCGAGTCTCTGCTCTTCCCCCATCTCGCGCCTTAACTCTCCTTGTGCGAGCCTAGCGCTACTTCTTGCCATTGCCGTCAGTCACGAGTATCGCTGTGCTGGGATACTGTCTTCTGAATTCTAGAGCTTTTGGGAATGAGTTCCCACAGACGGCGCCAAACTGTTGTGGGTCGCACACGGCTCTTCCGCAGTCCGGTCTAGATCGACCGCCTCAGCTCGAGAGTCGAGCCGGTGCGCGCAAACAGTCAAAGTGGACGACAATGGACAAGGAGACTTTTTACCGTGGAAAACCCCAAGGCGGGATGAAAAACCACGTCGTCGGAGCTGCGCCGACTAAACTTCACTATTTTGCTGGGGATTACAACCTTTAGTGAGACAGAGGGCGACAGGCCGCACCTCTTTACAATCTTGGGTGAGAGAGATGTTCGGAGGGTGACAGGCCACCTCTCGCGATGCTGAGTAACTTAGGAAAATTCTCTAAGTCCCGGGTACTTCAGTTTCAGGGATGGACTCCTCCGAGATCATGGCTTTACCGGCGCTCTGAGTTTTGCCTTGTACAGGAGTCTCGAGACGCACTGGGAGAGTGCGAGCCTTGGGGAAGAGTGCACACGTTGAGAGTGTGCGCTTGCTGGAGCAGAGCGTGGGCGGTGCTCACTTCGGCGGAACGAGCGGCGCTCACTTCCGCGGAACGGAGTAGGCACGTAGGAGGATTCCCCGGTGGCAGAGTTCCTGTAGAGAGAGAAAGAGAGAAATAGAGATTTCCCAGAGAGAGAGAGTCCGGATCCAAATGAAGACCCCTGGGGTCCTATTTATAGGATTCCAGGGTAGTTATGGTGGTTACGGGGTGCGGATAGTGCCTTTTATTTAAATAAGTAATTAAATAAATAGGGAATTAGGGAGATCGGACGGCCCACATGCGACCCTTCCATGATCGGGCGGTTTGGTAACCGCCGGGTGGTTACCTCGCCGGAGCGGCGGCGCCGGCCATCGCCGGACTCCCAAAAATGGGCGGCGGTGGCGGCGGCCTTCTCCCTTGCGGGGAAGAAGGGCCGACCGCCGCTCCCCTCCCTCGAAGAGGGAGGGGCGGCCGGCCGAGCCGACCCCCTCCAAGGAGGGGGGGGGGGGGGGGGGGGGGGGGGGGGGGGGGGGGGCCGGCCTCCTCCCTCGAAGAGGGAGGGGCGGCCGGCCGGGCCGACCCCCTCCAAAGAGGGGGCGGCCGGCCTCCTCCCTCGAAGAGGGAGGGGCGGCCGGCCGGGCCGACCCCCTCCAAGGAGGGGGCGGCCGGCCTCCTCCCTCGAAGGGGGAGGGGCGGCTGTCGGCCTCCTCCCTCGAAGAGGGAGGGGCGGCCGGCCGGGCCGACCCCCTCCAAAGAGGGGGCGGCCGGCCTCCTCCCTCGAGGAGGGAGGGGCGGCCGGCCGGGCCGACCCCCTCCAAGGAGTGGGGGCGGCTGGCCTCCTTCCTCGAAGAGGGAGGGGCGGGCGGCCGGCGGCCTCCTCCCTCGAAGAGGGAGGGGCGGCCGGCCGGGCCGACCCCCTCCAATGAGGGGGCGGCCGGCCGGGCCGACCCCCTCCAATGAGGGGGCGGCCGGCCTCCTCCCTCGAAGAGGGAGGGGCGGCCGGCGACCTCCTCCCTCGAAGAGGGAGGGGCGGCCGGCCGGGCCGACCCCCTCCAAAGAGGGGGCGGCCGGCCTCCTCCCTCGAAGAGGGAGGGGCTGCCGGCCGGGCCGACCCCCTCCAAGGAGGGGGCGGCCGACCTCCTCCCTCGAAGAGGGAGGGGCGGAGGGGCGACCGGCCGGGCCGACCCCCTCCAAGGAGGGGGCGGCCGGCCCCCGCAAGGGGGGCGGCGGCCGGCTGCCGGCCTCCTCTCGAGAGAGAGGAGGCGGCGGTTAGCCCCGGTTGGGCTCGGCGGTTGGCTCTTCAGGAGCGGTTACACGTAGTGAGCGGTTACGTCGAGTGGCGGTTACGCCGTAGTGGGCGGTTACGCCGTAGTGGGCGGTTACACCGTAGTGGGCGGTTACGCCGTTTGACCGGACATGATGAAGAGAGTGGAGTTAGTGGGGGTTTGGAAAACCGCCCACTAACCACCCTGGACCGGGTAGCTGATATGAGGACGCATCAAGACTTAAATTTTATAGACGGCTAGCGCGCTTCTGCATTGAAACTGTCGTGCAACCAAATCCATATGAAGAGGATCTCCATCGATCACGCTCCAAGAAAATTTAGGAATGAGCTGCAACACCTATGTAACACACTAACAATCCTCCACCACCTATTTCTTATTTGATTCCAGTGTAAATAGATAATTAGATTTATCCAACAAAAATATAAGCACACTTTTTCATCTTGGATTCACTATTAAAATCCTAATAAAAATCTAAAGAATTTTTTTTATTATATTAAGAATGTGATTTGAACCTGTAAATTAAAAGCAATAGTTAGTTTATGATTGTTTTTTAATTTCTTTTTAAATTTTTTTTATTTACTATATCATAATTGTTTTCCTTTTTTAGGAATCAGAAAGATAAAATATGTTTGAAGAAAATAATTAATTGCTAAATACAATTATAAATTTGGGATTATAATAAAATGTTATTTAATCTCTAAAATGGTTTGATAAATCTATAAAATACTCTTATTCTAAAATTTAATTAGTCTATTCTAATAAAAAATAGTAATAATCCTGTCATTAATTAAATAAAAAAACAGGTTAAATTTTCTGTGATTAAATCATAATTGATATTCAATTAACTCTAGAATAATCAACAGGAATAATTTTAAATAAATATACTGAGTGTAGTTTTAATTCTCAGCTTACAAGTAAACATTTCATGCAATGGTAAGCAAACAAAAACTGAAGGGGGAAAAGGTTATACAAAAAACAATATCACGCATAAAAGCCTAAAGTTCAATATTGTTGTATATATGCGTGTATACATAACCAAAATATAGAGGTAGAAAAGTAATAAATAGAATCTTCTACTTCAATCATCATTTAACGGTCAGAAGCTTAATGACCGAAGAATCTCCCAGACGATGCAACACCACAACCGAGTCGCCGGTCCGGCAAAGCCCGGTCTCCTTGGCGTGTCCAATGGCCAGTCCAACGGCTTCATCGGTGGCCTCGGAGCTCGAGGCCTTCGCGGTCGCAGTGCTGAGCATCGGTATCAATCCTCTGTAGATAAGGCTGTGCCTCGCCGGAGATTCATCGCTGCAGAACCAATCAAAGAAATTGGTCTTCAATTCCGGGACCACGACGGAGAGGATCGGGATAGAAGGACGGTATTTCGCCACCAATTTCGCCGTGCTTCCTCCCCGGGTGAGGACGAGGATGAGAGCTGCTTTCGAGGAGGTTGCGGTTCGAACTGCCGACGAAGCAAGGCTCTCTATTGGGCTCATGGGGACAGGAGCTCCCGCGGTTATCAGTTTGAAAACAGATCGGTGGTCCAAGTAGGATTCGGCTTCCATGCAAATTTTCGCCATCGTTTGAACTGCTAGCTCAGGGTAAGCCCCAGCAGCCGTCTCTCCGCTGAGCATGACGCAGTCGGTGCCGTCGAGAACGGCGTTTGCGACGTCGGTGGCTTCGGCTCGGGTGGGGCGCGGCGACTTGATCATGGATTCGAGCATTTGGGTGGCTGTGACGACCGGCTTTCCTTCCATGTTGCACTTGAATATCATCAGTTTCTGTGCCAAGAAGATCTTCTCGATTGGAATTTCCATGCCCAGATCTCCTCTTGCCACCATGAAAGCATCCGTGTGGCTGAGGATATCGTCAAAGTTCGCTACCCCTTCTTGGTTCTCGACCTGCAGGACATCAAAATTAATATTTTCCATCTTAACCTTCATATAATATATAAAGTTTAAAATTTTATTATGGGCTATTTGACCTATTTTTTCAAAATATAAATTATTTTTTAAACTTTTCTATTATTTAAAATAAGAGAAAATTATAAGATTTTAAGAACTGGGCTGAATGTTGAACTGGGGCAAAGAAAGATTCAAGATCCAATAGGTCAGCCCGGCCTGACCTAGGTTAAATCATGATAATATATATTTTAATAGTTATATGTATAAATATAATATTTTTATATAATTATATATATCATTATATTATATATGACATTATCATTTCCTTCTTATAGCAAAGCGTTTATGAGTTTATAACTTACAAAGTGACCTAGTGGGTGGGTTATTTATCAAAGTCTGGCTGATTGCAGGTTCGATACTTACTCAGCATGGCCGGCCTAGTTAACAAAACCCAAGCACGATTTGGCGGGTTAGTAGTTTGACCTGGTTTTGACCGGTCCAATGGAAGTTCGAGATTGGGGTGGTTCCTTATGCTCACTCGGACAGGACTAGGTCCGGTTCAAACATTGGAAAATTATTTAGATATTTTTGTGTTATCTAATGTTATAAAAAAGAAACCTAGAACTTAAAAAGTAATAATAATAAATTAACATTTTAAAAATATCAAAATTAAGTAAAAAAAATCTAAAATAAAAAAATATGGGGGAAGAATAAAGCACATAGAAATGTAATCCGAAAGGGTCCCAATTATAAGCAAGATGTTCAATAGGCTATGGCTCCGTTTGGCGCGGCGTTTTTGCTCTGATAAGTTTGGACAAAAACGACAGCTTCATAGAATATGTGTTTGTCGTGACAACCGTTATGACCGCTACCAAGATAATAAAACTAGTTTTGAACATAAAAAAGAAAGAAATTTCTTAGGTGAGGTCAAACGTTCCCGAACGACATTTCATAACTGCCACCACTGCGCCAAGCGGAGCCTATGATAATATTAGGAACTCACTTTTTTTTCTTCTAAATTATAAAATCTTGGATCTTTGGCCATAAAACAGAAGTTGAATATGAAATGATTATATATATATATAATACCTTTGACATGAGGATGATTTTTTTGGAATGGGCTCCAAGAAGCTCCCGGACCTCGACGAGATCCGAACCTTTGCGCACGAAGGACAGCGCGATAATGTCGATCTTGTTAGGAATGCCCCACTGTAGGATATCCTCCTTGTCTTTCTCTGTCAGTGTGGGCAGGTCAACAATGACGCCGGGGAGATTGACGTTCTTTCGCTCCCCGAGGATGGCCGAATTGTTGCACCGGCACTGAACCAGGCCCTGCTCTTCGTCGCAGGATAGGACGGTGAGGGTGATGGTGCCGTCGGCGCACAGAATGACGCCACCTGGCTTCATGTCCTGTGCTAACTTTTTGTAGCTCATGGATATCATCCTCTCATCGCCTTTTATGTTGTAGTCGGTGGTGATGGTTATCTCCTGCCCCTGTTGAAGATGAATGGGTTTTTCATCTTTCAAGAACCCGGTTCGAATCTCCGGTCCCTGCAATGTCAGCAAATTTCAGGGAGGAAAATTCTAAAACTTTTAAAAGAAGAGAGGAAGTTATAAGCGACGGTCAAAATTAAATTAAAGGCAGCAAGAAATTTTCATGATTTTTCAGGTAATGCTATTACAGGAGAAATTTTCAATCAGATCTTAGAGACAGTGAAGAAGCTTGGGATAATGATGCCGCACTTATTGGAGTATACAATGCTCAAATGTTTATAAGATGAAATGAAAGGCCAAATTCAATGAAATATATAAAATATCCCCTTATGGTCTAATGGTGTGCACCATCTTTATCATCATGGCTATCCATTTTAAATCCAAACCGATCCTACCATTCATAAAAATGATCAGAATAATCACGCCCAGGCATTCAAGAAAATCTTTTACCTCGCGATCTCCTCCCTGACCTCTACACTTCTCACATAAAAAAACACAAAAACCTGTCCGCTCCATCTCTCCCGACCTCGCCCAATCGTAACCCTACCACTCCACCTCCCCTACTCATGCACCATCTCTCCCGACCCGCGATTCTAGATCGAAGCGAATTAGAAAATCAAAGAACAGCTGAAGTACTGAGCTACGGGAGGCAGCGAGCAGCGGGTGTGCCGTCGGGCCGGAGAACTGTCGTGACTGCGGTATTATCGCAGCTGCACAGAAGGCCCCCGTACATTGTCACTCGTATATATATATATATATATAAAACTTTCTTAAGAGAATATGAATTGCTGCCATTTCTTTTCCATGATGTAAAGAATGGCCGGGAAGAAAGTCAAATTTTTGGGGGCGGAAACGAAATCAACTGCATCTCAAATAATTCAATTGATATCAGCATGAGGTCTGGTGCTTTTTTGAATAGATTTTTCCCTACCAAATCATGGGCAGAAACTTTCAATTATAAATATGAACCTGATATTCACAGGAAAGAAATGTATGATTCACATGGCAAAAGACAATTGTCGTGAATCTTGTGCCATTAAGGAATCAACAATTGATGTGAAAGGGAGAGGGGATGATACGTCGTAGTCGTATCAAGAGCGGGGACAAGAAAATTGCATTGCATTAAACAAACATAAAGATACAATTGAGGGGCAACCTCTTGCCAAACGCCCGGAGGTTGGGTCCTCCAAAGCACTCCTCTCCAAGAGAGTTCAAGGCACTAAGGCTCTGTTTAGCTCCACGTTTTTAGAGTTATGTGCCGCAACTTTTAAAATAGCCGCGCCAAACAACGAAATAAAGCCCACCAGTCGCAAAATCCACTGCGCCCAAATCGCTTAAAAATCATGATTTCCAATCGTGATTTCACTTCACGATTTGGCCACTATTGGTCGTCATCTTCCGCGCGACGCTGCAAGCCGAGCCCTATGCTACGTGATACCTGCGACGTTTCGCTCGACGACGTCTCCCGAAGGGCCTCGCCATCCTCGCATCCACCACCCGAGGCCAGACGAAGGCCGATACCACAGTCCTTGTAGATCTTCGACGTCGCCGACCCTTCCCAAGGCTCGATCGAGCTATTTCGCTTACTGCCGACTCCGCCCGAATTTTTTTATTTGTGTCGACTGCACTATTTCTTCTCGTTCGCCAGTTCAGACCATTACCGCCACTGTGAAATCTGACCTTCCCTACCCTCATTTCAGCATCATTGTGTGCATTCGTCCTGCTGCCGAAGAATTAAAATCTGCCAGTTTTACCGAAGATTCAAAGATAAATACCAAGTTTTTATAATCTGTCGGGTTTGATTTAAAAAGTGATCTATTTGCAAAACTTTAACGAAGATTATTGTGATTTCTAGGTAACAGGGAGAGGTGGAAGAAGCTTCTTAGATGTTGTGTTTATCTTGCATGATATTAGTTTTTTATTGAAATTTTTTGGCCTTGATTTTAAAACTTTGTATTACACACCGCACTGCAAATATTGTTCCTCCAAACAGTTTCATAGATCCTGCTACCACTCTGCAAAACAACTGTTATTCCACCACTGCTTCTCCAGTCGCTGCAGTTGAGCCAAACAGAGCCTAAGACTCCAAAGATAAACAAGACACCGCCCATATGGCTCCTTATATAGATGAAGCCCCTCACTACAAGACAAAACACTTATATAATACAATAAGAAACAAGCCGTTGAGTAACACTGATAAGGTGAGGTCGAACATCCGAGCATATGCGTGAGACATGTTCCCCAAGGCATGAACACCCCCGGCTTGAAAATTGACCTTGTCCTCAAGGTCGAGGCGGTAAGGATCCCATGAGCACGACGTGGAGACTCGGGCGGCTCCTCTGGTGGGTGGTTCTGGTGAAACATCAGAAGCTGAGAAGCGTAGCGATGGGCTGGATGTTGCAGATCTGACATGGGACTGCCTGAGAGGAGAAGCAATGTTGTGCCAGCAAAATATCTCATCCTCAAGGTCGAACGAGGTGCACGCCAGTTGGACCAGGGCCTCGGTCGGAGACTAGATGCTATGAAGACAGACGGCGAAGACCCATCCAGATCCTGAACGATGACCATGGGGCCGGAGATTAGGTCGGTGAGGAGTGGGTAGTGATGAGTTGGAAGGAAACCCGATGGGAAGTCTGGTCAAAGTGGGAGAGTGACCAGATGTGAGGGTAGGTTAAAAGTGGGCTTGAGAGATGTTGGAAGCGAGGAGTCGGGAGATAAGAGAGCTAACAGGAGGGCAGGGATCTCCAAGAAACGGCGGGGAGCAGAAGAAACATATGGCGACATGTGAGAGGCTGGCAAGGCGCTAGGTGGAGCCTCTGTCACGGATATGTCAGAAGGCGAGCGGATGGGAGGGCAATTGGTGGGAATCTAAGCAAATATCTAGACCGAACGATTTGCTAAGAGAAGAATCATGGATCCTTCCATATGAACATGGAAGAGGAAAGTGAATGTGATGGTGAAGAAGAGGTTTCCATTCAATGCCCGCTAGCAGCCGGTGGCGGAGCAGCAGCGGACAACCCGGTTTAAGCTTCTGAAACATAGGAAATCAGGGACTAAAATAGCAGGTTGTCAGTGGCTCCATTCACATCATCCCCCCAAAAAAAACTCCATGGACCCTAGGTGCTGAACCATGCCTCGTCCGCATCACTCCACACCAGCTCCGTCCCCACCGCGCTCTCCGCAGCTACATCCACCGTCACGTCGAACCCCTGCTCCTCCGCAGGAGAGCTTTCATTGTTGGTCAAAACTTCCTTCTGTGATTCTTCTAGTGGTGGGGGATGAAGAAGACGAAGAGCAGGAAAGCCCTACCTTGTTGCTCTTGCCGATGAATATGTTGGGGAAATTGAGCCGCGCGTTATCACCGCGGAGCTTGAACGCCTCCAGGTCGTAAGCAACTGCAACACCTTAGGCGGTGTCAAAGGTTCCGAGCCAGAGCCGCGTGCGGTTCTTCAGAAGGCGGATTTCCGCCACCCACTTCCCCCAATGCCGCTGCTAGGTAGAAAACCCTAGACTACGCAGAGATGAAAGAAAACGAGACATTTTGGGGTTTAAAGTTTTGTGTTGCGGTTAAACACAGAAAAAAGAAGTGTTTTAAAATTTTAGGGTGCGGATAGCCAAAGATGGGTTGCGGTTAACAATCGCCGTAAAAAAGGGGGGCGATGGCCGATAGAAAGCGGCAGAAGGCTCAGGAGGGCCGCCGAAATGTCGGAGGAGCCGCGGGAGAGGTGTCGAAATGTTGCAGGATCAGCAGGAGGGCCTCCGGAATGTGGAAGGCTGGAACAAGGAAGAAGTTCTGATTAGGGTTTCGCAGAAAACCCTAAATGAGCGGTAGGTCGGACCAATTGATACGACGTAGACGTATCAAGAGCGGGGACACAAAAATTGCATTGCATTAAACAAAAATAAAGATACAATCGATGGGCAAGATCTCGCCAAGCACTCGGAGGCTAGGTCCTCCAAAGCACTCCTCTCTCCAAGAGAGTTCAAGACACTAAGACTTCAAAGATAAGTAAGACTCCACCCCTAAGGCTCCTTATATAAATGAAAATCCCTCACTACAAGACAAAACACTTAAAAATAATACAATAAAGAAACAAGTCGTTGAGTGATTCCCGTAAGGTGAGGCCGAACGTCCGAGCGTATGCGTGAGACGTGTTCCCCAATGCAAATATGTATCAGGAGATATATTACGGATGGCGCTTCATTTATATTTTGCTCTACTGCTTTTCTTACTGATGTACACAACATTAACCGTCTTCATTCTGTTGTTCGATAAAACTCCAAATTACTCCTTGTTGAAGGTGTCTCTTTGGGATGGTGATCGATGCTGGAAAAGCAGTGGTGGAAAATCAGTATTGGGATTAGAGCTGTTAGAAAAGTAGTCGGATGTTGACCTATAGGAAGAGAAGCATGAAAATGCGGAAAGCTTATGAAAGTGGGAGTTCACTGCTTTTCAAAAAGTCATGAAAACAACTTTTGGCACAAGTACTTTTCTCACACCTGAAAAATCAAATCCCTCCAAAACAATTGTGACGGTAAGAATAAAACTTTTTTGCACCGCCGTCTTCGTCCCAAACAGAGCCTTAGACTCCAATGTGAGTTTTTTCTATTTGGACTTGCTCCTCCGCCGTGTTCGAGCGAGAATGAATAAGAGACTTACGGGATTGACGTGATAAGATATGGATGGCTATATTGTTGGGAGCAAATTCCAGGCTAATATGAAGCGCATGGATACAATTCTTCGGCCTTGGAATGAAAGACAATTCTGAATCAGCTTTGTCTACAAACAAGGAAGCTATAAGAATGCAACTATGAATCTCATGGAGAGTTGATCCTGGCTCAGGATGAACGCTAGCAGCATGCTTAACAGTTAAAACTTTCTAAGTAATATTAGCTAACTAACAGGAAGAAGGTCTGAGAAGGAGGTGGGTGGGGATAAGAGATTGAACGGGAGGGAAAGAGACGAGCTGTAAAATTATCATTAACTCAAATCTTACTTATTACAAAGCCAAATAACGTTTATATAAGAAAACATTTCACTAAAATAGTTGTTGTCTCTATTATTACATTATATGTACACGTGTAAGCATCAAGTGTGTGATGTACTTCCGAGAACATATTATGATGGTTTTAAGAATATTTGTTTTAATCTAGATTGTTGATCTTGTGACTTTTAATCTCGATCGTTGATCTTGTGCCTTACCGTCTAGCCCTTTTTTTAATGTTGGACACCTAGAATGTTGGTGGTGGTTGGATCTTGATTCTTTAATCCAGGCCGTCGAATATGTGTTGCTTACAATATCTTCCCCGTTTAAACATTGTCCTCAAAGCTTTGGTGTATTTCAGTATGCAACCGTCTTTGTTTTTCGCTCGTTTATTCTGTCTGCCCTAGCGAAAAGGGTTACCTCCGGCACTCTGAGTCATTGAGCTTACAAGGAAGACGACAGTTGATGAAGGAAGATAAACTGGAGATCAGTCGAAATCTAGTGAGGAATGAAAAAGCGCAGCTGAAATTGTAAATTATGCTTCGAGTGGCAGTGATTCATTGTGTTGGAAGTAAGCTCTCTTGGTCGGTAATGCTTTCGTACTGAAACTTTTTTTGCGTGTTTTTGGTTGTTGTGGTGTTTGTTGATGTATGGCTTCACGATTCCTGAGTCGGTGGTGCTTCGAGGTCGATATTCTTCTGCTGGAATTTATTCATCTGGTGTCCTCGTTTCTTTTTTTGGATCCACGAGTATTTTTTCGTTGTTGTAACACCGTCTTTTTGTGGAGAGTTTTTGCTAGTAATGTCTGGTGCAGGAGGGATTTCTCTGAAAAGTTAAGGGGAATTGCCCAGGGAAGATAGGTCTTCCTAGGTATTGTCTTCGGGGGATAAGCCTTTCCATTGTATGAGTCGTTGTTCGATTTCTTGCCTTTGTCGGAGGATTTGACGGTTGCTGATGACGGCCAAGGGTTCATGTATAGGGTTGTTGTTCCAGCTTCGTTCTGGTAGTTTGACAATTTGCAAAGGGGTAGTGCCGACATAAGGTTTCAGTAATGAAACATGAAACACCGGATGTATTTTGGTTTCTGGTGGGAAATCCAAGCGATAGGCCACGACCCCCTATTTTTTCGGATATTTGGAAGGGCTAGTAGTATTTTAATTTCATCTTTCTGTTGAGGGTCTTCGAAAGTGTTAGCTGCCAGTAAGGGTGCAACTTGAGTAGTATATAGTTCCCCGTTTGTAGTGTAAAGTCCTGGGTTTTTTGTCTTCGTAGAGCTTCATTCTTTGTTGTGAATTCTCGAGATTTTCCTTGAGTTGTCGCAATATTTCATCCTTGTTTTGCAATGTTTCCTCTACTGACTGCTTCATTCTTTATTGTACCTGCACAATAAGAGAGATCCCAGGGCCGTACATGGCTTTGTAGGGAGTCATGTTGGTGTGATGTTATGATGATATTCAACAAAACTAAGGTAGAACAACCATTTTTTTGGATTTTGATGAGAAAATAGTCGTAAATATTGTTCAAGGCATCTATTTGTTCTTTTTGTGAGACTGCCAGTTTGCAGGTGATAGGTTGAGCTATATTTCAAATAGGTGTCTTGAAGTTTAAAGGTTCAGTACAAAAGTTACTTTAAGAAATTGTATCACGGTCAGATACAGTTGATTTGGGTTGTCCGTGAAGCCCGCCTACAGTTTCTCAAAAGTTGGCTGCCACAATGGGACCTATAAAGGGATTCTTGAAAGGGGCAAGGTGCACGGCTTTGGAAAACTGATCTGCCACTACCACGATATTAGTATAGGTTTGAGTATTTGGTAAGTGGGTAATAAAATCCATGGATAAATCAGTCCAGATTTTATTGGGTGTGAGCAAAGGCTGGAGCAAGCCAAAAGGAAAATGATTCACAGCCTTTTCTCGATGACATATGTCGCACTGATTAACATATTTTTTTATTTCATCATGCATGTGTTTCGAGTAACATTGATTTTGTAATCTGTGTAATGTGTCTTTAGTCTAGAATGCCCTCCGAATAGACTGGTGTGAGCCTTCTGAATTAGTTTTTGTTTAATTGTGGAGTGTTGTGGAATGTATAATTTGTTTTTGTGATATATGTAAGGGCCCTTGATTGCCCAATCTGGAAGTGTGTATGGTTGTTGTTTAAGTGCAGTGATTAATGTTTGTGTGTTGGAGTCATTGGCATAATCCTTTTCCAATCCTTCTAATATGGAGGTAGTTGGAACGGATAACATATGGAGACTCATATTAGGGGTGGTTCTGGGATTAAAGTGACTCTGGATAAAGCATCTGTAACAACCCTAATATAATTTATATTAGTTTTATTCTATCCGCACCCAGCTCCCCTCCACTGTTAAAATCCGAGCCGCCCTCCCTCGATAAATTCTCGGTCCAGACTCACGCAAAACCGCACGCTAGGGTTTCTTTTTCCCGATCCCGCTCTCGTCTCCTGCGCACAGCATCGCTGCCGCTCCTGTTTCCATCTCCCGCACGACTCGGCGACGCCGCCGACGCCGCCTGCTCTTCCTCCCACCGACGCCGCCTGCTCTTCCCCCTGCCGCCGCCGCCACCTGCGCCTCCATCTCCCTTCTCCACGCCGACGCCAACAGCAAAGGGCAGCAGCCCTCCCCACTCGCTTCCTCCAGGCGACTAGCTTCCTCCTCCGTCTCTCTAGAGCCGGCAGTGGTTCCTCTTCCTCCACAGAGGTCGACAGCCCCTCTTCCTCTCCGTTTCGGCCGGCGGATTTCAAGGGGACTCCTAGGGTTTCGCTCGAAACCCCTCCTCGTGGACTCTTGAGCCCAGATCTGGTCTCCTTCGGTAAGGATGCCCGCATTTCGGATTTTTAACCCAATTACTATGTGCTAAATTTTCGCCTCCGGACGACGTAATCACGTCGGATCCGCGTGGGTGTGTCGTATACTCGACTAATCCTAAGTTTTATTCGGTTTTCGGTGTCGTTCAACGAATGTAGCGGTGAAATCGCCCCGGATCCAACCGCCGCCAAAACCCTCGGAGCTCTTGTGGTAACCGCTTCTCCCCTCTTTGCCGAGGGAGGTATATTTCTTAACTTGCCCCCTTGAATTATTTACGCAACAGAGTCGCATGTGTGCGCATAGGAATAAGCATTGAAATAAATATTTCATGAGAACGCATCTTGAACAGGTTCCGTTAGAGTGTTGACCTTGCCTCTTAGCCGCCGCCTTCAAGCCCGGCTCCTCCTTAAGGCAAGTAGAGAAAACTCTCTCGCTTGCAAACAAGTTTTTATTTAAGTCACACTTGTTCCGTACTAGCCCCACTTGACTTTATTACTTGCAGATAAGTAAGCTCATTAGACGCCATAGGCAAACAATAAAAGGGAATGTGTCGTTTGATGTGACACCGGAAAAAAATGACTTTACACTTGAATGGTAACAGAAACCAATAAGGGAATCTTGCAAGCACGGTAGCGTAAGCCTTGCATCTACTCCCATGCTAGAATCTTGTACATCAAATGACGACACACCCGCCTTTCATTGATTTCTGCTTATGCGTTTGTGTCTAGGCTAAACTCCGGAGCAGGCTAAAAATTTACTAGAGAATCTCAGTTAGTCTCTGACACACTTTACGGCTATGCTTGTTTCTCAGTTTATTTATTTATTTAATTAACTTGAATCTCTACTATTTATCTTATTCTGAGGCTTTTCCTTCTGGTTGGATTTGCCTTAGGGTTCGTGACTGCGCCGTCTACTTCCTGAGCTGTTCCTCGCCCCGCTCCCGTCTGTTGGAGGTTTACTTTTTGTAGTTGTTGCATCAGGTCCTCTGTATCTTATTTCTTTTACTTTTGGATTTGTTTTTCCTGTACTAATTATTGTCAGTCATTTTCCTTGTATCGTGGACAACTCTTAGGATGGTATGGATGTATTACAACATTTTATAAATGTTCATTTTGTTTCTGCGGTTTACTAGCATCTACTTTTACATCATAATTGTAGCATGAGAACTGATCAAAGTGCATGAGCATCACTTTTAAATTCAAGCTTCCGCATAGTAAATCAAACTGGTATTGTTTTTCAAAATCTAATTATTTTCTACAGATATCTTGGTATTACAGCTCCCGCCTGGCAGACATGGTTTCTCTTTGCCCATGTCTGCGGCATCACGACCCGCCCGTAGCGCACTCTGATAATTGTTATTAGACGGGTCGTGACAGTTGGTATCAGAGAGAGGTTTAGTATCTAAAGATAAAGTATTTTAAAATTTTCATATATTTTGAAATCTATTATGTAAATATACGTGCATGCATCATTTCCTCACTCACTTTGTCGTTGTCTGTTGTTCGAGGCTGAAACACGCACACACACACTCATAAGCATGAGTAGTATGCGTACAAATGTTAAGGGAGTATGGGCAAACTTAACATTTATATGCATATGAATTTCCACTAGGATATACACCGCTTGCGAATATTAAATTGTATGGGCGATATAATATTTTCAAGTGCGATGACATTAGAATCATAATGTGCATGACATGTTAAGTGATATGGGCGCTTAACATGACATGCGTATCCATTCATAAACATTCTTAGGAATGCATTGTAGGCATAATCATGTTGCATGCATAACATAACTCATTGCACAAGTGTCTAGGATAAGAGCAACAGACAACGAATGTACACACATTGATTTTACAATCATCGTCTCACCGCATGTGATCATATCGCCGCACTTGCATCTGCATGGTCATCACTTAGAGTTGTCCAATGAAAATGCTGTAACTACTACTTGAATTGCTTATCCAACAGTATTAGAATGCTATGACCTGTAATCTCAACCCTCAAGCTTAACTTAGCCGTTGTCTCACTCGGTTCTTCTATGTTTCTTTCTAGATGGCTTCTAAGCGACCGCAACGCAAGAAGGCTACTCCTTCTGCGGGGGAAGCCCCTTTCGGTGAAATGGTCCAACTTTTGAAGCAGCTTGTGGAGCGTGTCACCCGTATGGAAGGGGATCGCCAAGCTCCTGATCCAGGTTCTGGTTCTGGCAGCGCAGGGACGTCTGGAGTAGCTGTCACCATCACCCCTCATGCATCTGATGTCGTAGTGACCCCGACCGTGACCACTTCGGCTGCTCTTCCTTTGACGATGGCTGACACTCTGGCTTTCAAGAGGCTAAATCCGTCTGCCTACAATGGTGACCGCGACTACTTCGTGATCACTGAATGGATCTCCCAGATGGAGAAGCACTTCGAGTATGCCATAGTTCATGAAGCCCAGAAGGTCCTTCTTGCGGCTTATCAGCTGACCGAGGACGCCTATACTTGGTGGCTCCAGCACCGCAGCCTCCCCAAATCTACCACCCTAACTTGGGGGCAGTTCAAGGACGCTCTGATGGGGAACTTCCTCTCTTCTGTGGAGCGGGACAAGTTAGCGTAGAGATTCTTGTCCCTTCAGCAGCCTGGCAGGACAGTGACAGAGTATGCGCAGGAGTTCTCCCGCCTATCCCTCCTTGTTGCGGAGTTCGTGCCGGATGAAGCCAAGAAGATCAGTCGTTTCGTGAAGGGACTTCGCCATGACATTCGCCAGCATGTGGTAGCACACGACGCCAGTACCTATGCAGAGACCGTGGGAGCCGCCATGCGGGCGGAAGCTATTGAGCTGGATCGTACTGGAAAGAAAGCCCAGCACGGGACGAGCAATGCCGCTGCATCCGACCTCAAGCGCAGGAGTGCTCCACCTCAGGAGCAAGGTTCCAGGTCCATGGAGGTGTGTGCTTACTGCCACAAGGTGGGCCATATCGCCCAAGTCTGCCGGTCTCTCCTGAAGAAGCAGAAGACAGCCGCTCCTACACAGCCTCTAATGACACTTGCCTCCGCCTCCACCGTTTGTGCCTACTGCAAGTTGTCGGGCCATCAACAGAGGGACTGCCGCCGTAGGCAGAAAGCCTGTTTCAAGTGTGAGCAAGTGGGTCAACTCAAGTTAGACTGCTCTATGAAGGAAGGCCCGGTCACTGCTCAGCCACTGCAGGCTAACCCCGGAGCCCAGAGTATGGGCAAGGCTGTGCTGAATGTCCTTACTCAAGGCGAGGCGCTCGCTTCCACGGACGTCATCTCTGGTACGTATGTGTTGTTTTATTTTTTTTCATGCAAGCATTTATGTATGCTTTTATATCAGATACAACCTGAATTGGCGGTTATAACTGCTATTCGTTTTAGGGAGATTTAGAGTCAGAAACAAGTGGTTGCAGATTCTCTTTGATTCTGGCGCATCTCACTCATTTATCGCTCGCCATATCGTGGACCTGCATGGTTGTCCCACTCCCACTTTACCTCTGGAGGCCCCTTTTGAGATTTCTGGGCCGGGTCATCAGCACCTATCAACTAGGGGTATCCCCAATTGCCCAATCTTGCTCGAAGAATTGCAAGTCGTCGCGGATCTCATAATTCTGGAGATGTCTGAGTTCGACGTGATTTTGGGAATGGATTGGCTGGTTGCAGATCGAGTGAAGCTGGATTGTGCGGCAAAGAGGATCAATCTCAGCATCGGTGGCAAGGATTACAGTGTTCACGTACAGACTCGCGGCCATCTGAAGGTAATTTCTGCTGTACGCGCCACTCGGTTTCTCAATCAAGGATGCACTGCTGGATTTATCTACGCTTCTCATTCGGATGTTGCTGCTCCTCCACTCGAGTCTATTTCGGTGGTTTCTGAATTTCCTGACGTGTTCCCCGCCAAATTGCCTGGGATGCCTCCAGATCGAGAGATAGAGTTCTCTATTGACGTGGAACCTGGGACGCGCCCCATCTCTAAGGCTCCTTACCGAATGGCCCCGCGCGAGTTGGAAGAACTTCGGTTGCAGCTGGACGAAATGATTGAACTTGGTTACATTCGTCCCAGCACTTCTCCTTGGGGAGCCCCCGTCCTCTTCGTGAAGAAGAAAGATGGTTCCTTGAGGCTTTGTATCGACTACCGAGAGTTGAACAAAGTTACAGTGAAGAATAAGTACCCTATCCCTCGCGTGGATGATCTTTTTGACCAGTTTAAGGGCAGTAGGGTATTCTCCAAGATAGATCTCAGGACGGGCTACTACCAGTTGAAGACCAAGGAGTCCGACATTCCCAAGACCGCTTTCAGGACTCGGTATGGACTCTTTGAATCGTTGGTGATGTCCATGGGTCTGACTAATGCCCCATCTTGGTTCATGGATTTGATGAACCGGGTGTTTCGCGAGTTCCTGGATTTGTTCGTCATCATTTTCATAGACGACATTTTGGTCTACTCCAAGACCCGAGAAGAGCATGCAGACCATCTCAGACTCGTCCTCTCAACTCTTCGCCAGCACCAGCTCTACGCCAAATTGTCAAAGTGTGAATTCTGGCTGGATCGTGTTGCTTTTCTGGGGCATGTTATTTCTGGGGATGGGCTATTTGTTGACCCTGCCAAAATCTCTGCAGTAGTGGACTGGAAGCGGCCTTCTACCCCTACTGAGATCCGCAGTTTCCTGGGTTTGGCTGGTTACTACCGACGCTTCGTAAAAGGTTTCTCTTCTCTTGCTGCTCCTCTGACACAGCTGACTCAGAAGCATGCCAGGTTCGAGTGGCCAGATCAGTGTGAGCAATCCTTCTCTGAATTGAAGCAACGGTTGTGTTCAGCGCCAGTGTTAGCTCTGCCTTCTGAGGGTTTGGATTTTTTGTGTACACCGACGCTTCCGGAGTGGGTCTGGGTGGTGTTCTGATGCAGGAGGACCGTGTTATTGTCTATGGGTCGAGGCAGTTGAAGATCCATGAGCGCAATTACCCTACTCACGATTTGGAGTTTGCCGCGGTGGTTTTTGCCTTGAAGCTTTGACGTCATTATCTCTATGGTGTGAAGTGCCACTTTTACACCGATCACCAGAGCTTAAAGTATATTTTCGTTCAGAAGGACCTCAATCTTTGGCAGAGACGATGGCTTGAGTTTGTAGCTGATTATGACTTGCAGATCACTTATGTGCCCGGTAAAGCCAATTCAGTGGCAGATGCGCTGAGCCGACATGTTACGGCTATCGCCTGCACCCCTATGGCAGCATCCCTTGCAGCCTTGGTAGATGACCTCAACTGGATGGACATATCCATCGCACCTGAGGGTCACGGGGGAATTTCCGTTCCGTTATGGGTAGAGCAGGTGAAGGATTTGCAGCCATCTGATCCAGAACTCCAGCGTATCCGTCGGCAGGTTGAACTTGGTACCCTCCCAGATTTCTCCATCACTGATGATATCCTGCGATTCCGAGGTCGCCTTTGCATCCCTAATGTTCCTGAGTTACTGGATAGCATTTGCCGAGAAGCTCATGAGTCCCGCACCTCGGGTCACCCCGGCAATAATAAGATGTACCATGATTTGAAGCAGATCGTGTGGTGGCCTGACATGCATGAAAAATTATATTGCTCGTTTCATCTCCCGATGCCTGACATGCCAGAAGGTGAAAGCCCAGCGTCAGCGTCGGGGTGGTCTTTTGCAGCCTCTGCCTATCCCAGAGTGGAAATGGGAAGACATCTCTATGGATTTCATTACTGGACTGCCCCGTACTCTGAGAGGTCATGATGCGATTTGGGTTATTGTGGACCGCTTGACTAAAGTAGCTCACTTCATCCCGTACAGGGAAGGTCATCCCACCGAGAAGATGGCTCGGATCTATGTTTCTGAGATAGTTAGACTTCATGGGATCCCTCTGCGGATTGTTTCTGATCGTGACTCGAGATTTGTATCACACTTCTGGAAGGGATTCCAGCAAGCTCTGGGCACTGAGCTCAACCTGAGCACCGCTTACCATCCGACTACTGATGGCCAGACCGAAAGGGTGAATCAGATTCTTGAAGACATACTTCGGTGTTATATTCTGGACTATAAGGGAGCTTGGGATGAGCACTTGCCATTGGTTGAATTCGCCTACAACAACAGCTATCAGGAGAGCCTCAAGATGGCCCCCTTCGAGGCGTTGTATGGGCGTCGTTGTAGGACCCCTCTCTACTGGTCAGAAGTTGGTGAAAAGGTTGTGTTGGGTCCTGAGCTACTTCAGGAAATGGAAGAGGCCACCAAGAAGACTCGTCTTCAGCTTAGCCGTGCCGTCGAGAGGCAGAGGAAGTATGCTAATCAGCGTCGCCGTCGGTTGGAGTTTGCGGTGGGTGATCGTGTTTTCTTGAAGGTTTCTCCTACTCCCGGGGTGAAGCGTTTCGGTCGCCACCATAAGCTCAGCCCGAGATTCGTGGGACCGTATGTTATTTCAGAGCGTGTTGGAGGATCTGCTTACCGCCTGGAGCTACCTGATTCCTTGTCCAGTGTTCATAATGTCTTTCACGTCAGCCAACTTCGGAAGTACATTCATGATTCTACCCGCGTCATCGAGGAAGTTCCAGTGATTCCTGAAGCTAATCTGTCCTATCCAGTCGAACCTACTAAGATCGTGGAGTATCAAGAACGCAAACTTCGAAAAAGGACCATTCCTATGGTGAAGGTACTTTGGATGCATGGCAAATCTGAGGAGTTCACTTGGGAGCTCGAAGCTGACATGCGTAGCAAGTATCCGCACCTTTTCTCCTGATCTTGGTATACCTCTGCTCTTGTTCTCTTCTCTTTTTGCTAATTGCATAGTTACTTTCCATGCGTTGATTTGCAAACCTTGTCGGTATAAATGACATCTGAACCTTCGTCATATTAGCTCTAGCTAGGAAATCCTAAGAAGTTTCGGGACGAAACTTTCTAAGTAGGGGAGAATGTAACAACCCTAATATAATTTATATTAGTTTTATTCTATCCGCACCCAGCTCCCCTCCGCTGTTAAAACCCGAGCCGCCCTCCCTCGATAAATTCTCGGTCCAGACTCACGCAAAACCGCACGCTAGGGTTTCTTTTTCCCGATCCCGCTCTCGTCTCCTGCGCACAGCATCACTGCCGCTCCTGTTTCCATCTCCCGCACGACTCGGCGACGCCGCCTGCTCTTCCCCCTGTCGCCGCCGCCACCTGCACCTCCATCTCCCTTCTCCACGCCGACGCCAACAGCAAAGGGCAACAACCCTCCCCCCCCCCCCCCCCCCCCTCGCTTCCTCCGGGCGACTAGCTTCCTCCTCCGTCTCTCTAGGGCCGGCAGTGGTTCCTCTTCCTCCACAGAGGTCGACAGCCCCTCTTCCTCTCCGTTTCAGCCGGCGGATTTCAAGGGGACTCCTAGGGTTTCGCTCGAAACCCCTCCTCGTGGACTCTTGAGCCCAGATCTGGTCTCCTTCGGTAAGGATGCCCGCATTTCGGATTTTTAACCCAATTACTATGTGCTAAATTTTCGCCTCCGGACGACGTAATCACGTCGGATCCGCGTGGGTGTGTCGTATACTCGACTAATCCTAAGTTTTATTCGGTTTTTGGTGTCGTTCAACAAATGTAGCGGTGAAATCGCTCAAGGCCCTCTCCGAATTAGGGTTCCCGGATCCAACCGCCGCCAAAACCCTCGGAGCTCTTGTGGTAACCGCTTCTCCCCTCTTTGCCGAGGGAGGTATATTTCTTAACTTGCCCCCTTGAATTATTTACGCAATAGAGTCGCATGTGTGCGCATAGGAATAAGCATTGAAATAAATATTTCATGAGAACGCATCTTGAACAGGTTCCGTTAGAGTGTTGACCTTGCCTCTTAGCCGCAGCCTTCAAGCCCGGCTCCTCCTTAAGGCAAGTAGAGAAAACTCTCTCGCTTGCAAACAAGTTTTTATTTAAGTCACACTTGTTCCGTGCTAGCCCCACTTGACTTTATTACTTGCAGATAAGTAAGCTCTATGACGTCATAGGCAAACAATGAAAGGGAATGTGTCGTTTGATGTGACACCGGAAAAAAATGAGTTTACACTTGAATGGTAACAGAAACCAATAAGGGAATCTTGCAAGCACGGTAGCGTAAGCCTTGCATCTACTCCCATGCTAGAATCTTGTACATCAAATGACGACACACCCGCCTTTCATTGATTTCTGTTTATGCGTTTGTGTCTAGGCTAAACTCCGGAGTAGGCTAAAAATTTACTAGAGAATCTCAGTTAGTCTCTGACACACTTTACGACTATGCTTGTTTCCCAGTTTACTTTTTTATTTAATTAACTTGAATCTCTACTATTTATCTTGTTCTGAGGCTTTTCCTTCTGGTTGGATTTGCCTTAGGGTTCGTGACTGCGCCGTCTACTTCCTGAGCTGTTCCTCGCCCCGCTCCCGTCTGTTGGAGGTTTACTTTTGTAGTTGCTGCATCAGGTCCTCTGTATCTTATTTCTTTTACTTTTGGATTTGTTTTTCTTGTACTAGTTATTGTCAGTCATTTTCCTTGTATCGTGGACAACTCTTAGGATGGTATGGATGTATTACAACATTTTATAAATGTTCATTTTGTTTCTGCGGTTTACTAGCATCTACTTTTACATCATAATTGTAGCATGAGAACTGATCAAAGTGCATGAGCATCACTTTTAAATTCAAGCTTCCGCATAGTAAATCAAACTGGTATTGTTTTTCAAAATCTAATTATTTTCTACAGATATCTTGGTATTACAGCTCCCGCCTGGCATACATGATTTTTCTTTGCCCATGTCTGCGGCATCACGACCCGCCCGTAGCGCACTCTGATAATTGTTATTAGACGGGTCGTGACAGCATCTGCAACCTTATTTTGTTTTCCAGGTTTATATTGTATAGTATAATCATAACCTAGTAATTTGGAAAAAAAATATGTTGATCTGGTGTGGGAGATCTTTTTTAACAGATGGTAAAGGCTTTGATGATTTGTTAAAATAGTGAATGTATGTCCGAGTAAATATTGTCGCCATTTGGCGACTGCTACCGTGATGGCATATTTTTCTCGGACATAGGTGGATTTCTTTTGCATTAGTGGTGTTAATTTTTCGCTGTAATATTCTATTGGCTTATTATGTTGCATTAATACGGCCCATATGTCGGTGCCTGAAGCATCAGTCACAAATATAAATGGCTCGCTAAAATTGGGCAAAGATAGGATAGGGGTAGTGAGCAGACACTGTTTTAAATTAGTGTAAGCTACTTGGAATTTTGGATTGCACTGAAAATATTTTTCTTTAATAATTCAGTTAGTGGGTATGCAATCATAACAAAAAATTTAATAAATTTCCGGTAAAAGCCTGTGAGACCCAGAAAGGCCCTTATATCTTTTGGGGTTACTGGTAGGGGTGTGCAAAAATAATCGAAGAACCGAGAACCGAACCGGACCCGAACCAAACCAAATGGTTCGTGTCGGTTCCAAATAGGTTCGGTTTAGGTCTAGTTCCCATAATACCATAACCAACAATTCGGTTCGGTTCCCGGTTCCACAGGTCGGGTACCCAGAACCGATCCGAGAATCGAAAATCAATGTTAAAGACAATTGTTTGAGACAACATTTATAGTCGTATGATTTAATACATGAAAATGATTGAGAATATAATCGAATAACTAAAGAAAATAATTTTTAACTCTTGTAGTTGTATGACTTCAATGTTATAAAGACTCATGATTCAATAATTATTTTGAGACAATGGTAGTTGTATGGTAAAGAATCATGAGTTGAAAGTAATTTTTTTTTAATTATTTTGAGGCATGGGTAAAACCGAGAACCGAACTGGAACCGAACCAAAGTGAATGGTTCGGATCCGGTTCAATACTTTAGGACCGTGGGTCGGTTTCGATTCCAAAAATTTGGAATCGAACCTATATGAGCCGGTTCTTGGTTTTTGGTGGAACCGAACCGATCCGAGTTGCACCCCTAGTTACTAGGGCGGGAAAGTTCTCAATGGCTTTCAAATATCCCTCACTAATCTGGTTGCCTAAGAATCCAATATCAGTTAAAAAATAACACTTTGTTAACTTAACAAAAAATGGTTTTCATGTAAAAGTTGTGTGAATTGTAAGTGATCAAAGTGTGCTTGTTCAGTCGGGTTGTATACTTAAATGTCGTAAAAACGACAATAAATTTACGCAAGTATGGCTGAAATATAGTGTTCATCAGGGCCTGAAACGTAGAAGGGGCATTCGACAAGCCGAATTGCATAACAATAGATTTGTAATGGCCCTGGTGCGTTCGAAAGGTCTTTTTTGGAATATCAACGACATTCATCCTGATTTGATGATAGTCAGGTCGTAAATCTAATTTAGTAAACAACCGTGCTTCATATAATTCATCTAGGAGTTCAGCAACTGTATGAATTGGAAATCAGTGTTTATGATACCGCTAGGGTATCGGCGGACGATAGAGCGGGCGTTAGCCAGGGGTAGCCGCTACTGCGGGGGATGTCAGACGGGCGAGAGAGAGAGGGAGAGAGATAGAGAGCAGGTTAGAGAGGGAAAGAGAGAGATAGAGGGAAAGGGGACAGCCCTAATTTCATCAATGATCCAAAAGATACAAACCAACTCTAAGGTGATCCCTTATATAGGAGGGATCCACCACACATCAAGGAGTTCAAAAGCACAATAAAATATTAAAATACTTATCAAATAAAAATAGGACAGGAAATGAGACAAGGGGGGCCGGTCGGCCCCTAGAGTGCTTCCGCCGAACCGCCCGGTTCAGTGCTTGGGCCGGTGTGATTCGGACCGCCCCTTGCTCCCGCGTCGCCTCGCGTCCTCCTCGAGTACACGTGTCATTCTGATTCCTCCGCTTGGACATCGGTAACAGTTTAATTGTGATCTTATTGAGTGCACGATAATCGATGCAAAGGCGCCAAGTACCATCTTTTTCTTAACGAGAATGACTGACGAGCTAAACCTTGAGGTGCTTGGTCGTATTTGACCTTTTTGAAGCATTTCAAAAATCATTTTATAGATTTCATTTTTTGGGAAAAAAAAGGTAACAGAAATGCTTGATACATGGGGGTTCAGCATACAAGTATCATATGTTTGTGGTTCTTGAAATACGGAGGAATAATTATACAAAAGCTTTAAAAAAATTGGGTGGTAAATGAGTTTAAGTGTGACGAAATATCATATGAGGTATCTGTGGGTAAAGGTGCATCAACTATGAATAATAAACAGGTGGCGGTGGGTTTCAAGGATATCATTCTTGCAAGCTGCGATGATGAAACAATATCGATTGGAGCAGAGTTATGTCCGATAAGTGTCATTGGTCTCTGTGGTCCTAAATAGGACATAGTGAGGTTTGAGTAATCGGTGGTGGCTGGTCCTAAGGGATGTAACCACCGCACTCCCAGAACTATGTCAGCCACCTTAATATCTAAAATATACAGATGATGGGTCAACAGATGAGTTTGAATGATCAACTTGATATCCTTGCACTTACCTTGACAACCTACATATGTATCATTACCAATATATACGGGAAATTTAGGAATGACATGGATAGGTAATTTCAGGAATTTGGCCATGCGAGGGGTGATAAAATTGAGGGAGCTGCCACTATCAACTAGAGCTTCCAAGGCGTAGTTATTGATAAAGGTAGTAAAGCGTAAAAAAGTGTTCAGGGGGTTGACGGACAAAGCATGTTTGCTAACCGTATAATCGAGGGTGTCCTCGTCTAGGTCAGGTATAGAAAAATGAATGTCGGGCTCGCAGCCCTCCTCGGTGCCTTGGAAATAACGCAAGACACCTTGGCCCTTACATTTATGGCCAATGTGGTACTTCTCGTTGCAATTGTAGCATAAGCCCTTGTCTCGGCGTGCTTGAAGTTCTGATGAGGTGAGTCATTTAATATGTGTAGTTGTGGGTGAACCCATGATGAGGTTTAATTTATAGGTTGAAGGCCAAGAATTTGTTTTCATAGTGGGGCCTAAATGTGCTTTAGAATAGCCCGTGCGGTTGCGAAAATCATCTAAACTTTGATCTTCGAACATGCTGTCTAACGAGTAAGCATCATGGAGTTTTGTGGGGCAGTGAGTCAAAACCAATAGACGAATGTGAGATTTGAGGTTGAATATGAACATACTTGTAAGAAAGGCTGGTGCTAGTCCAGGAACAAGAGTAATTAAATCTTCAAAATCTTTTTTAAATGCAAGAACTGTTGTGGCCTTCGTAAGTCGAGTGTCCAAATCGTTTTCGAATAGTGTCAACAAAGAGTGGGAAAGACAACACTGGGTGATTGCGCAGTGTCGTCTGATACCATCAGGAGGCAGGTTTGTCTAAGTGTAACGCAGCGAGAACTAAAGTCGTGGTCGCACATCGTTATATTGAAAATAGAGTTGGAGGTCATACAACCAGTCAGTGGGGTCGCCTTCCGAAAAGCGTGGGCATTGTACTTTAATGGGTTTAAAGTGGGAAGAAACAACTTGGTTTTCGGGCATTACTAGGCAAGCTCCAAGAATCCAACTTGATGAGGGTGCGACATATGGTTCTGGGCCACGTTGAGTATTACGGCGGCCATTGCTCTCGAGGGATCTCGTTGCAGGTTATCAAATTGTGCGCGCATTTCTTGTCGGAGGGTTTCAATTTTGTCAGCCTATTGATCCCTGGTATAAATGATCTGCAGGACTAGCATATTCTCTTTAGCTTCAATTTTCATGCTAAAATGGTGATGGAGGTCATCTAGTTGGGACTGGCGGGTCTGTTGTTCTTCTTGAAGTACAGTTTTGACTTCGGCAAGATGGAGTGAGCCATCTTTGGAGCGAGTTTTGTCCGCCATTGTGGTGAGGACAGGATGAGAGCACCAAATTTTAGAACTTTCTAAGTAATAGTAGCTAACTAACAGGAAGAAGGCCTAAGAAGGAGGCGACCGGGGATAAGAGATTGAACGGGAGGGATAGAGATGAAATATAGAATTATCATTAGCTCAAAACTTACTTATTACAAAGCCTAATAACGTTTATATAAAAAAACACTTTACAAAAATAGTCGTTGGTTCTATTATTACATTGTGTGTACACGTGTAAGCATCAGGTGTATGCTGCACTTCCGAGAACGTATTTTGATGGTTTTAAGAATATGTGCTTTAATTTGGATCATTGATCTTGTGCCTTTAATCTAGACTGTCTAGCCCTTATTTTAATGTCTGACACCTGGAATGTTGGTGGTTGTTGGATCCTGATTCTTTAATTCAGGCCGTCAAATATGCGCTACTTACATTAAGACATGCAAGTCAGATGAGTAGTGGTGTTTCCAGTGGCGGACGTGTGAGTAACGCGTAAGAACCTGCCCTTGGGAGGGGAACAACAACTAGAAACAGTTGTTAATACCCTGTAGGTTGGGGAGCAAAAGGAGGAATCCGCCCAAGGAGGGGCTCACGTCTGATTAGCTATTTACTAGTTTTTTTAGGTATGGTTTAAGCGCAGATTAGGTAAAAGGTTTCCTTAGCAACTTTAGGATTTAGGTATTGATCCAGTATTTACTCTTCTAGCGCCAGCGATCTCATAACGGAACTAGACGGCTGCATTCTTCTTCAAATGCTTCAGATAATGAAGCTACTATTCTACCATATTTGCGTAAGTGCCCTCAGAACAATATACATAATCCAATAAAATTATCTCAAACTAGGCAACAAGCATACGCAGTAGAAAATAACAGAGAGTTCTAGGCAACAAGCATGTCTCTCAACTCTTTATCCTCCGCCTACAACCTCGTTAATTGCTGCTAATTTTCCGATTCCTACCATATTTGTTTAATACATGGGAAAAGCACTGCACCTTGATATTGACTCCTCCTTCAAAGTGAGAGCCAAATCATTTTACTTCTCGATTTGTCATACGCAGTAGAAATGATATGAGTGAAGGACTTATATTAGCAGAAATTCATTTAGCATAAATTGAGGCAAACTGTTTCAAAAAAGCATACGAAGTTGAATCGTGGAGATGATTTCTGAAAGAGCGATCTGAAATTAATGTTCAATCTACCAGCTTAAAATGAAACAGAACAAGGTTTCATTGGAGCCGGAAAGATATCTGGTGTTGTACTGTACACGTGGCAATCCAGAAATAGAATAGTAGAAATGTTCTTACGTCGTAAATATCCACTGTAACATGGTGGTGCATAACACACAGAATGAAATAATCTGTAAGAATCGAAGAGATCATGAAACCGCAAGGATCGAAGTAGCAAACGTTTAAATCGGATCAGGATCTACAGTGCAACCCTAACAGGCATCCATCGAAATGAAAAATGAATCGTTGCAACCCTAAGAAAACAAAGGAAAACACAGGATCTGAGAATCTGGCGGGGTTTAAGCAGGGGAAGGATACCTTGGTGTCGAGCATTACAGCACAGAGGATGCCGGTGTTGTTCATGGCGGCATGGAGGTTGTCGAGGGTCTCCTGATGATAGGCGTGGGATCCATGGGAGAAATTGAATCTGGCGACATTCATCCCGGCTCGGAGGAGCTTCTCGAGCATCGCCACGGATCGCGACGACGGTCCCAGTGTGCACACTATCTTCGTTTTCAGCCGCCGGCCCACTGTCGCCGATCCCATCTTCTCCCAAACCGCAGCCATATTTTCCTTCTCTCTCTCTCTCTCTCTCTCTCTCTCTCTCTCTCTCTTCTCTCTCTCTCTCTCGGTGAGAATGTGACCGTGGAAAAGGAGATCGAGAAGTTAATGGCGGAAACACGAAAATGAGATCCTAATTTATAGGGGCGGGTGGAGAGGACGCTCCGGGGAAACTGTTTCATATGTGGCGCACTACGACCGGATCCGTTGGCGAATATGCCAATTTATTATGTCACAAATTTAGTACAGTATATATATATAATATATAACTTTTATTTTATTAATGTTTATTTGAAAAGGCGCGTTAAACTACGACC
This sequence comes from Dactylorhiza incarnata, assembly GCA_033032865.1. Classification (NCBI taxonomy): domain Eukaryota; kingdom Viridiplantae; phylum Streptophyta; class Magnoliopsida; order Asparagales; family Orchidaceae; genus Dactylorhiza; species Dactylorhiza incarnata. The sequence goes on from JAWHQI010000067.1 coordinate 5,875,697, forward strand.
GCAAGTTCGCAAAAGTGTCGGCTGACTAACCGACCTTTCGTAGGCCAAGCAATGCGCATGACGATGCCCGCTTTTAATCGTCGATGGGTTTCGAAAACCGGCGTTCGTGGCGGCCTGCAAATTCCCATGTCTTCCCAGTTCGTTCACCGGTTGAATCGACCCAATAATTCTCAATAATGTCCATTTTAGTTTTTCTTTTTATTCTTTCAACCAGTAGTTTTTTTTTTATTATGGCTTTCAACCGGTAGTAATTTGAACAAAAATGTCAGTGGTTATGAATGACACCAAGAAAAGAAATGTATTGGTTTTTATATTCTCTTCTATTATTTTATTTGTTTGTGGGCCACTCTACTTATTTCATTTTTTCTACATGTATATATGTTCTTCCTTCCTATACATCGTATCTATACTACTCTAAACAGAAACATGGTGGCCTGCGAATATCGTGAGATCAAAAATCTCAAAAAAATTTGAACCGTTCAGATATGGCATTATAATTCCGGAACCGCTTGATTTAGGTTGCAAATAGCCAAAACTGGATTGCATAGGTCTGCGAATAGCGTGATGTTCAATTCCAGCCAGTAGGAAACCCGACCGAACCCCGATCCTATGCATCCCCCCCTTGCCGTCCGCCACCGGAGCCACCGCCGGTTTGACCGAAGACCACCGGCGAGGTCGCCGGACCCCGGCGAACCTGCCGGCTGTCGGGGTTGGTCCGGCGGCGCTCCGGCAGGTCCACCGGCGGCGGTGGCCCTGACCTCTGCCGGAGCGCCGCCGGACCAACCCCGGTAGGTTCGCCGGGGACCGGCGAGGCTCCGGTCAGGTCGGCGGTGGCACCGGCGGCGGCGGCGGGGAAGGGCACGGCGGGGCAGCGTTATTTAAAAAAATAAATAAATATATATATATAATTATATATAAAATATAAAAAACCGAATATATATTTAATAATCATATATATATATTTATATTATAATAAATATATATGTTGCGGGTCACTTAGGGCTCTTGGTAAACCGGTTTACTTGAACCACCTTAGTTCGGGAGCGAACTAAGCGCGCAAACAGTCAATTTGAGATTCGTTGATTACACTGAGACTTTTTAGCGTAGAAAACCCGAAAAGGGTAAAAAACCACGTGGCCGGAGTTGTGCCGACCAAACTTCCACTATCTTCTGGGGGGTTACAATTATAGACTTAGAAGTCGATCGCGACAGGCCGCTGCTCGTTACAATAATAGAGAGAAAGAGAGAGAAAGAATTCCAAAGGTGGCAGACCACCTCCAGAAAAACTAAGTCCTTTCTCAGAAAGTGAGAACGCCCTGGAGAACAAAAGTGAGTGCGCTGAATCGGCTTTCGGGAAGAAGGAAATCTTCGAGTCCGAAGGAGAATTCCGCGAAAGTCTGCAAGAAGCTCTCCCGGGTCCAGAAGGCAAGGTCCTTTGAAATGAAGCCCTGGGGCTCCTTTTATAGCTTTGGTCGGGGCTAGCCCGGTTATTTTGTCGTTGTAACCACCGTAACCACCTAGCGGACGAATCATATTTTCCGGTTCAGAGCACACAGATTGCCATTTTTCGTAATTGACCATCTTGCCCCTCGGGCAGTTCAGGCAGTTTTGTTGGAGGCGAAAAAGGCGACAAGCTGTTCCTGAAATGTGAGAAACTAGAAAGACGAGAAGTGAGCATGCTAGAAAGACAAAATGTGAGAAGTCAGAAAAGACAAAAAGTGAAATGTGCGCGCTCAGAAGCGTTCTGAGCGCGCAACGAACGGAGAAGCAATCTGAGAGTGCGATGAACGGAGAAAATGTCCTGGTCGCTTTGTGAGGCGTTCTGAACATGTAATGAGCGCGGGAGCGCTCCAAGTGAAATCCGGGGCCCAAAGGGCGAGCGAGCCTGGAGAGGGCGGACACCCCCGAACCCCTTCACGGGAAGGGGTCTTGACCGTACCCCACTAGGGGTGCGGTTAGGCCGCAACCCAAAGGGGGTGCGGCTTGGCCGCAACCCAAAGGGGGTGCGGCTTGGCCGCACCCCAAAGGGGGTGCGGCTTGGCCGCACCCCAAAGGGGGTGCGGCTTTGCCGCACCCCACTAGGGGTGCGGCTTGGCCGCACCCCAAGGGAGTGCGGCTGGGCGCACCCCAAGGGGGGTGCGGCTTGACCGCACCCCGCTAAGGGTGCGGCTTGGGCTGCGCCCCCGTGGGGGCGGCCTGCGCGCTACCGCGCGCGCTACCGTGCGGTAGCGCCGCGCGGTAGCGCTTCCGGGCTTGGTCGCACCCCGCTAAGGGTGCGGCTTGGCCGCACCCCACTAGGGGTGCGGCTTGGCCGCACCCCACTAGGGGGCAGTTAGGCTGCGCCCCAGTGGGGGCGGCCTGCGTGCTACCGCGCGCGCTATCGTGCGGTAGCGCCGCGCGGTAGTGCTTCTGGGCAGTTTCGGGCGGTTTGGCGAGGGCGGTTAGCCATGGAGAGAGTGGACTTGCCCACTCCCTCATTCTCCCCCCATCATGGTAGTGGCCTTGGGGAGTAACTACCTACTCTTACGCATATAAATGAGTAGGAGCCTTGTATGAATACGCATCATAAGCCCTCCAAACCTTCGGAGTCCAAGCTTTCGTGCGGAGGTGTGCGAAGGTTTCACCCTTGTTCGCGGGAATTTCGGTTGGTTGCGGGGTGCGTTAGACCATGGTGGAGGTAAGTCATTTTTATTTTCGAAAAAAGAGGGAGGAGCGCGTACGTGCGCAAGGGTGGCCGGAGTCCACGCGCGCGGTCGGCAGCCGGGAAAGCGGGCGGTCGGCAGATGTGCTCCCTTCTGCGCGGCCGGGACCATCGGAGCGCGCGCGCAGTCGACGAGTGTGGGCCCCGCGCGCGGCCAAGCCCGGCGGTAGGCGCGGGCGGCCGGCGCCCGCGCGTTCCTGCGGCAGGTCGGAGCCGGCCGAGGGGGGCGGGCGACCGGCGCCCGCCCGCCCTCGCGTGCATGGCCTCGGCCGGCCGAGGGTGCGGGCGGCCGGCGCCCGCGGCCAAGGTCGTGCGCGCGGGCTGCTGCTGCCCGCGCGTGCTCGCGCGCGGAGGAAGCCAGCGCCCGCGTGCCCTCGTGCGCGGACGAGTCTGGCCGAGGGAGCGGGCAACTGGTGTTGGCGCGCCGGTGTGTGCGGTTGGTGCTGGCTTGTATTTGTCGCGTGTCCCTTTGGCCTTTTCGTTACCATGTTCTAACGTTCGTGATTATGTACGTCTTTCTTATTTTCAGGGTTCGAAATGGGGAGGCCACTCGAGGCCAATGCGCCTGCGCTCTTCTCTTGACGGCGTGCGGATTGACATATGGCGTAAGCGGTTCGGGTTGCCTCCAAATGTCGAGGTGAAGATTCCGCGGGTGGAGGAACGCGCTCAAAACCCGCCTACCGGTTTTATGACCCTTTCTGAAAGCTGTCTAAAATCCGGGTTTTGTATCCCTCCATCTGAGGAGGTGGTTGAGATACTCCGGTTCTGCGGCGTCCCGATTACCCAGTTTACACCTGTCGGGATGGCGAACATCATGGGGATGGTGGTGTTTTTTTGGGAACACAACGCTCACTTTTCACTCGAGATTTTTAAGGACTGGTGCGAGGTTTCTACCGACTCGGGAGATCGTATTGAAGTTCGGAGCAACAAGACCTGGTTTCACTTTGGGGAGAAGACCGATTACCGCCACGGGAATACTCTTTATGGGTATGTGCGGAATCGATGGGAGCTGCCGGAGCTATGGAGGGCGCTCCCTGGACGCTGTCGCCGGCTGACTGGACGGGAAGACGAGTTCGTTCCTATCCCGGGCTTCCCTGGTCGAGAAGGGCTGTCGAAGGCCCAATTCTGTTTTTCTAGCTGCGTGGAGGAAAGCCGACTGCTTTCGATGGGGCTTTCCTGGGATGCTGAGCGAGAGGCCGCTGTCCCCTTAGACCGCGGGAGAAAGAGGAGGATTGTTTTCAAGAACGGAGGTCCTAGTTCGTGCTCTACTCCGCCGGCGCCTATGAGTCATGATCGCGAGGCCGGCCCGAGCCGTCGCAGGGAAGAGCCGATTTCGCTGGATCCAGAGATTGAGATTTTGGCGCCTCCTACTACCGACCGGGTCCCGCAGGGAGACTTGCCGCCACCTCCCCTCCTGCCGATGAGGCGAGTTTCTTCTTCTCTTCAGGCGATGGCTTGCGCGGTAAGTGAAGCTTTTCTTCTCTAATCTTAGCCCTTCTTTTCCATTGTCGCTTACGTCTGTTGACCGTTTATATTTTGTTTGCAGGCAGAGGCTTTGACTAGTGTTGCTCTTACATGGAACGATCATTATGTAGGCCTCAAGGATAACTACTTCGCCCTTTAGGAGGAGTTACGCGTGGCGAGGAGCGATTTGTCCATTTTGCAAAGGGAGAGGGATCGCGACACATCTCATATCAAGCAGTTGGAGGCCGACGTCTCTTCTTCTCGATCTGAAGTCGAGAAGCAGCAGGTGGAGTACGGTGGTGACAAGGCTCTTGCCCAGGATGCTCTTCGTCAGCTATCAGAAGCTCAGGGAGAGATGTTCCGCTTGGAGGTGGAGCTGGGCTTCCTGAGGAGCGAGGTGGATCGATTGTCATCGATCGAGCGCAGTCTTGAGGAGGCCAAGGCAGTTGGAGTGACCGAGTGTAAGATCCCCCTCCCGGAACACAAAACACGGCCGAGGGGAGTCTTATGCCAAGAACAGCCGCCTTGCGGTAACGTCAGCACACGGGCTAACCTATACCACAAGACGCCTATTCTGCCGGCTATTACCAATATCATTTGCCAACCCATCAATAAATTGAATATTTTCAAGAGTCCATAATTCACAAAGTATAAATGTCCACAAAATATATAAATGACAGGAATCAAAAAGAACTCCCAAATATACTATAACAGGGTATAGCGGAAGTCTACAACAAGAACTACAATCCCTCACAACCGTATCAGAAGGTGTTGTTGCAAGAGTTGCAACATGTCTCTAAGTCCTATCACTCTGATCTGTCCGGTACTGCTCCAGCTGGGTGTGCTCCTAAAAAAGTGGTATAACAACCGTTAGTCATAAAGACTAAGTGGCTTCACATTCTCTCACCCCGGCGACTCTTAGGCACCGTGTGGAAGGAAAGGAAGAAAAGCTGCAATATAACAGTATGTACAATATGCAGGTGACAAGGAGGTACTACTAACCTAGCAGTTATATATCAACAACTAACAACATGTATATAAATACATCAAGCACCTTTCTAGCAAATCAATTATAATAATTCAAGGGGCTACTATGAGGCCGAGCAGTATATATATAAACGAGCGTCAAAGTGAGTATACACACGCAGTTATAAAAGAGTCTAAGCAGCTGAGAGAGTAAACCAGAGTAGTTATAAAGTAAACTAGATCAAGTAAAGAAACAACTAGAGCAGCTATGGAAGTAACCTCAACTTATGTGTGTATGCACACAAACACATAAGCTAAGGGATCTGACAAGAAGTAAACTCATCGTATAAAAGAGCCCATACTAATTTATACGATGAGGTCTATGTTTTATGCAAGTATGCTATGCCATGATGTGCAATGCAGTGATGCAACTCACGCACACGACTCTGTACGTACAGACCTTTTGTAGTTCCCTCTGTTCGAGTGTGTCAACTCAGGTACCCAGTTGAGGAAACAGGGCAGTGGACCGGGCTGTCCACTTCTAGGCTTGTGTAACACCACCCAACCTAGACTTTTGTACGCCCCTAAGAACACACAAGGTATCCGCGTACTATCTGGTAAGCACCACCTCTAGTCCTCTATTCGAGTCTCCGCTCAGGTACCCAGTTGAGGCAACAGGGTAGTGGACCGGGTTGTCCACTTCTAGGCTTGTGTAACACCACCCAACCTAGACCTTTGTACGCCCCTAAGAACACACAGGGTATCTGCGTACTACTTGATACAAGAATGCCTCTAAGTGAAACACCAAACTCTTGGCTCGGAGGACTCGACCAATCATCCTTATATAACATAGAACCTACCTTTTGCAGGACAACCCCAGTCCTCCCAATAGGATCTCGAGTCTACCGCTCGCAGGACTAACTCAAGCTCTTAAGCAAGCAAGGGCTCCAAACCGAGTCCCTTCCCACATTAACTTAGGATGTCGACCCATCCCAATCACTAAACCAAGCCCTCAATGCTACCCGTAGGGAGTTAGCATACTCTAAGCAGTGAGACACACAAGTCCTGAGATTTCACTTCCTACGAACCTAACCTAAGGACTACTTGAGCACAATATCATGTCCTCAAAACTAAAGATCAGTGACTAAGCTTTACTTTTAGTCAAGGGTTATTTCTTACTCAATCCTGTTAGGTTCAACATATATATTTAAATGTTAATTCATTCTACGCCATCAATCGTTCATCACATCCGAACACTTGGGTAAAAAGAGTGGTTTTACAATGTAGTTATTCATCTAACGACACATCACGAACAGTATGATCCCCAGGTGCATATCCCGACATCGTATAAATATAATCCTCCACATTAGTGGCAACTCGCATGTCTTAAAAGTCAGCATTAGTTGACTGGTATGGGTGTATAAAAAGCTGATCATAACATTGATATTTACAAGTCCCATAACATGGAAGAACCAACCATGAAGTAGACGGTTAAGTATTCTATTTCTACGAGTACAATCAAGTAGTGTCTTACCATCATGAGAACATGTACAACCGACCTCCAATTAGCAAGTTTTAGGTTCATTACATGATTTGCCCCATTATTTAGATCGATCACCTCCAATATCGTATTAGAATCATAATAATAACTTTTACATACAATGTAAATCGGAGCACTGTTCAAATCACTACTTGCCTAAAGTTTCATGCCATACTTATTGTCCTAGAGCGTCACCAAACAAGTAATTAATCAAGTGGCTATATCAAACCTAAGACTTCTAAAATTCCTACTATGTCATGATTAGCATCTTGAGCGTTTACACCAAATCTCAGTTCATTCAGAATAATCATGATAACTTTTTACGGCACGATAATTTTATAACATGGTATTGACAAATCACAGCAAACCCATATCCGAAAATTATGAAATTCAAGAGGGGTGTCCACATTGTCATCAAACATTTAACTACCAATTTCCAAACAGCTTCCGATAAACAAAAAAAGGTAAATCACCAAAATACTATGAATTCGTATGTCTACCTCGCCGCGCGCTAAACATATTATTTACCAAATAACTAATGTAAACTACACAGATCTAAGTGCTGATCGAACAATGTCCGGTCATCTTCTTCCTCCAGCCTGGGGCTGTGAATTGCCCGACCTGGAGACTAATAAAAACTCTCACATCGGCCACCTTATTTCTCGTCCGACCAACCAACATCACCGCCCCATTCTCATATGTGAGATGCATCGACGGACGGCGAATCGGTGACTGGAGGTGACCGGAATAAATAATCAGAACACAGATTTCAGTCATCCCTCCATGAATTGCTCTCAAATCAACTCAATTGAGTTCGACATCTCGCCTAATTTGATCTAAGAAAACTAGCACCAAGGGAGAGGGGAGGAAGCTCAGCGAGTATCCATGCATGCTACCCAATAGCCGCGTATGCGGCATTTGTCCGTCGCTCCCGGTCATGGCCGGATCTCGCCGATCCGGATCTCGTCGGACGTTGTCGATGTGGTGTCGTCCTTCTTGAGTGGGTTGTTTTCGGCCTGGAGAGTGAGGGCTCGCTGTTTTGGGTCTTCGGAAGAGGAGATCTCGCCAAAGAACTGAGCATGGAGACCACCGTAAATGTGAGCAGGCCGGAAAAAAACTTTGTTGGAGCTCGGGTTTGGAGGGAATAGACGGTCGCTATGGAGGAGAACGGCGGCTTGGGGATGAGCTCGGTCAGATCTAGAGTTATGGTGGTGGTCGGCCATGGATCTGGAGGTTGAAGGAGGAGAGCTCAACTTGTTGGAGAGAGAGAGGGAGAGGTCAGCCATGGCTATGTTGTAGAGAGAGGCGGCAGTTGGCAAGAAGGCTAGATCTGTAATGGCGGCTGATATTGTGAAAGGAGATGAGAGGGACGAACTCGATCCATGGAGAGGAGACGCTGGAAGAAGGGCTCGCCGGAGCTTGGCTTCGCCGGAGGGGGTAGTTTGTCGGCCGTAATGGGGAGGGGAAGGTGGCGCTGGAGGCAGAGCTTCGGCCATGGAGTTTGCCAGAGCTTGGAGGTGGAGTTCGTCCATGGCAGGAGGGCTGCTCGGAGAAGTTCGTCGGCATGAAGAGATGGCCGGAGAGGAAGGAGAAGGGGAAGAGTGAGATCAGATCTAGAGGGGAGCCATTGTTTCCGCCGTCAGAGAGCTGGGAAGGAGGAGATCGGGTAAGGTTCTAACCTAAGCAATAACATATATATAATACTTATTATTATTATTATTTCATTAGGAGGATTGATTGAATTTCAACCAAACGACGTAGATTTCTCTAGGAAGCTCGGAATTTGTCTCGGGAGGGCTCGTTATTACCGTCTCGCCGATACGCACCCACCGGAACGATCCGAGATCAATTCCGAGTTCGTTTGCTCATTTTATGCTTGTCGGAGCGTTTGCGGCCAAATTTGACTTAAACGCGAAAACTGTCCAAATGACGTCGGAATCGCGAACGGATAGATTCGTTGAACTCGTACTATTATTATGAGTCTAACAAGACTGATTGTGGTCGATTGAGAGGTAGCTTCGCCTATTTCACCACTTTGGATAAATATGCTATTCGCAGACCACATTAAAATTTTGCCGATTCTCACCGGAATCGAGCGCGGACAGTTTCGTTGAACTCGTATAGGCTTCACGAGTCTAACAAACCTGACTGGGGTGAATTCCGAGACCGTCTGCTGCATATCACCTTTTGAATAAATACGCTATTCGCAGACCGTGTCATTTGAGCTAACGTACGCGCTATAATTCCTTCAAGGAGGCACTCTTCCTTCGAGTTTTATTGCTCAAATTATGCTCTCCGGACGGCTCGGATCCTGATACAACAAACATCGTGACAAAGAATAGAACTGGTACTTGCCGCATTCGTCGAGTGCACTTCCCCGGCTCAGGTGCAAGCCTGGCCCTCAGTACACCCCGAGCCCGAGTCAACTTGCTTGACTCAAAAATGCGCACAAGGGGTCTAGCTCGAATCGGGATGTTACAAATCCAATAAACGAAGAAACAATTTCGTCCCCGAAATATTAGTTTGAGGCTATGAAGATTTCCTGGATGAGGGTAAAATATACTCATCTTATTCATTCATGGGCACTTCATCCATAATAATTTCAAGCCTATATATGCATTCTCAATTGTTGCGGTTTATACATAGAAACTAGATTGCATGCGCACTCTTGCCCTGTGAAGTCATACGTACTAATAAAGACACACACTATTTCAAAAACCACTACATCAGTCTAACTGATTATGTTGTGATTTAATCTCAAGCATACAACATACAGGGGAACATTTAGCAAGGACTTGGTGTGAACGACATCAAGCAGGCTATTTATATATAAAACCACGATGCAACAGGCTACCACTACCAACATCTATATCGCTGTACAGGTTCTGCAAACCAACAAGACTGTCGAGCCACCAGCTCGTTTACACCTTGCAGGACTAGATCTCAAAACACTATATCTATATAGCAGGTGTCATCAACAGTTGTCTTGCATCAATATCATACTTGTTTGTCATGAGTCTCCAACACACATCCTCGGTAATTTTATTTAGTTTACAATATCATTATATATGTACGCAAACCAGTGCATAGACACCACTGTTGTGAATTTGTTAACTTAACAACCACGTTGTATAACCTTAGCACTATGAGTGCTACGATTTAAACCAATTAACCTAAATATGTCACTTTTTAAAAAACACCTCTTTGATCAACAATCAAATACAACTCCAACTCAACAAATTTCAAGGCGTCCCCCAAAATTTGTCACGCGGTCGTCTAACCGACCATTGATCACTGAGAGGCACTACAACACTATCAAGAGGATTCAAGATTTCACTTAACTACACCCATGAGGTTCTAATGATGGAACTCATGCTATTAGAACCTAAGGACTACCACCAAGTCCTTATGTCATCCAAACACTTGTCAGGACCCGACTAGTGCATATCAGCACTCAAGGATTGCCAACTCAAGTCCTTACCATCACATCAGGATATCATCGCATCCTTCACATAGTATTGACATCCATCTAAAACCATGCTAAATTTACTCAACGTGACCCTCAAAGGTCCTAATTGGCACACATCAGGATGTATTCATATCCTCAATTACCCAGCTATATGATTTATCCAGGAGTTCATGTATGAAAACTCGACAAGCTCGGTGTATATCCCAAAAGGTTTTAGATCACCATTTCTCCTTGGTCTACTTCTCCGCATAACCTTCGATCAGAGTGAAGACATAACCATCCTTTAGGTACTCACCTATGTTATTCTGGTAGGGGACTCAACGTAATCCAAAACTTGGTGTTTAACCAACCACCTTGCTTAAAAGTGCTCATTCATCAAGGAGTGCCTAATTCTAATATCGTCGACTTGTAACGACTTAGATGAGAAAACACCATTATAGCAAGGCTAAGTGAAGCAGTCTACAAAGATTTTTAACTCCCAGTGAAACCTCAGTTGGTCCATTAGCTAGGACAATAAACGAAGAAATAGGGTTAGCCCCCATACACCTAAGTTATGTTTCTTCGACCACCAGTATGGTACATTCACCCCCTGCATGCACACCGGCCCTATGGGCATGTCGTTCTCAATTAGGAGTTTTACCCTATAAGCACTTGAATAACGGTTCCTGGGACCTATTAAAGTGTTCTAGGCCCTCAAAGCTACCATTTTCAACAACCTTTCTAGGGGTCGACATGCTTCCGACTACAAAATGGTCACTTTCTAGACTCGCAGTCTTATTGGATGTAAACTACAGAGAGGAGCACCACATTGTGGGTACGAAAACCAAACTTAGAAGTCTCTTACTGCCCCAACAGTTGACAATAAGCACTACTTCTAACCGCGATACTAGTCACGAGTTGCTCTCACTATAAGGAGGGTCTTAACATTGATCATGTGGTTTCACTATATCTACTGTTGATAATTAAAATTTATTTCCCAAAATCATGAATCTTTCTAAAGGCGATCATGATATTTTCGATTTATGTGTTTTGACTCTCTATATCATCATATTTATAGTAAAAGGATTCATACATATAATATACATCTTCCAAATTTAGCAAGTGATCGGCTAACTTTTAACTTTGGGGGGTAAGGATACTTCTAATGTCATGGCATGGAGAAATATTCATATGTGTTTAATCATCAAGAATTTTCACCATTTATCTTTTGGTTCATAAAACAATCATGATGTAGGGCTACCGTGACTACGTGCTCGCTACGCTAACCGAAAACGAAAATAACATTCAACATAAAATAAGAAGGAGAGGGCTCCGACCAAAAGCGAACGGAAAGAGGTCGTGCTTGCTCTCAAAGATCTCGTTCCAAGAGTACTCCGACCAAGAGCGGCAAATAAAGAGGTCGGGTGGGCTCCCAAATCCGAATAACAAATTAACAAAAAAAAGATCCACAACCGGACTCGATACCACGTCCTTAGACAAGACCTACCTCTCCAACAAGCACACAACTCACCGCACCTACACAAGCATCTATTCCATCAATCGATTCATTTGAAAAAGCAGCGGCAATATTTCGGAGCGGCGATGAACATTCAAGCGGCGATAAAACTTTAGTTGAGATTAACTCCCTTGTCAACGCCAAGTGCGCCAATCTTGGAGAGCAAACCAAGGCTAGGCCGAGTTTCGCTCCCGCAACGGATCTTCCCGACCCGGACAAAAAGAGGTTCAATAACAACACTTAGGTTTCAGATTTTTGCAAGCGAGAATATTAAGATTCCGGATAAAATGATTCGACAAAACCTCCACAAAATAAACGTAGAAGAATCACTAGAAAGGGGAGGGGTTACCCAACCAAGAACAAGCATGCACTCAAAATAGATGTGGGAGAATCTCTCTCTCCACGGTTCCACCGGCATCGCACCGAATAGAGTAGCACCCTTTCTTCCTTGGAGTCGCACCGCGGATGTCTCGCCGGAGTCGCACTTAAGAGGATGGAGGGGGCGGCCTTGGAGTCACACCAAGAGTGGGGGGGGGGGGGGGGGGGGGGGGCAGCAAGGGGGGTTTCTCCTCTTGGCCGAAATCTCACAAGGGGGAGATTAGTTTTTTTTTGTCTTCCAAAAGTTTCCTTTACTCTCATCAAGCCTCCTTTAAATAGGAGTTTACAAAATACATCAAATCATGATGGCTAACTAATCCACCATCCAAACGGCTAAATGCACACCATTGTTCAAAATTAGGAAATGACAAATAAACAAGAGCAAAATGAATATAAAATTATTTCCAAGATATGAAATAATTTTATATCCGCAAATATGAAATAAACGATCTAAAAAATAAATAGAAGTCTTCAAGCTGGTTTGGTACGCCGCGGGCGGAGGTTGTAACTCCGGTTTCCGTTAGCATCATCACGGCGCCTCAAGTCCTTGTAGTGTTGCGCTTCGGCAACCGGGTCGTTATCAGAAAGTGGTGGCGGGGTCGCGCCATCAAATCAAGTTCGCATTCACCTCATTTCACTTGCCATGATGATATCCTATCTCAATCCACAAATCCCCAACATAATGTTATTGCCTCAAGAATTTAAGCTTGGACAAATTTATATTTTCAATGATTCCCAAAAATCAACAATTGTTCGACTTGTGATGTTTTAACAATTTATCTTAGTGAAATTACAAACCATCATTGCAGGCTTAGAGGAAGGTATATCTATCGCTTACTTCTAAGAGCACAAGGACCCGAGTCATGTATTACTTTGGTCCAACCTATATCATAGTTACACTTGCACCGAGTTCAAAATTCGTGCCGAGTTTCTTTTGGGATCCAGATAGTTCCATTTAAAGGGCCTCTTACCGTGAACTTAAACCTTGTCTCATTGTTGGGTTATGGTATCGAGCCTCTAGAAATCTACCTTGCCAAGGTAATAATAATATTACACATAACCCTTATTTGTTCGTATATAGCGTATAAACTCCAAAGTTGCCCACAATCGCCGCTAGAGATTGCTAATGACATGCTTATTCCATGATAAACATTTGAGATTTTAAATCACTTAACAAGTCATATTATCCTTGTCATCTTCATAAATCAAACGTAGTCAAATCAATGAAGCCACATTCATTTTTGGCCTTTTACTAGTCGATTTGGATCTATTAATTTTCCCTAACATCCCTTTAACATACAAGTCATTGCAAATTTCCTAACCTCCTGGGATGGTTGATCATTAACCACTCGTACATATACAAACTTCATTATATCATCATGAGGGTACATATTTTCATCAAGTACCAAGCTTTAATGTCATCAAAAGTTAAGTATAGATCGATACAGATATTTACCAAAAGGGTTAACTTACTACTTTCCTCGTTTTCTTATTCACATAGTCTTAAAATAGTGTAGAGAGCAAATACTCATCCTTGAAGTACTATCTCATTTGTTATTCTGCTAATAAAATTCATCGATCCCAACTTGACATTAGTAGTCCACCTTGCCAAAGATGAACTACTTTATCAAGTACCATCAATATCAATTGTTGAAAATTTGTGAAGATTCTCAAATCCCAGAGAAACCCCAGTTGGTAACACTGGCCCAATAAACAAAGAGATAAGCCCACCGTAATTCTTGGGCAGAGTCTCTTCGATCACTAACGTGGTACATCCATCCCCTATAAGCACACATCCTTAGGGCATATAATCCTCGACATGGAGTTTCACCTCGACGATTACTCATACAGTCCTTTCTTTAGGCCTTTAGATCTACCATTTACAACAACTTTTTAGGGTCAACATGTGACGAAGTCAAAAGAGATGAGCCTCTTCTAAGATTTAGATTCTTATTCAACCTCTGGTATTTATCATGGTAATAGATTCACTATGATCAAGATGGAGAGTATTAAGTTATCAATTAGACTTACGAATCTCTTACTACTCTAGTTAGTAGATTATATGCACAAATTCTCCTCTGGATGGTTCTATTAGTTTGGGTAAGATGATGGTATCACTTAATGAATGTAGCAGGAATATCAAAGTATAAGCCTTGAGCACATACTCTTGCAATAAACTCTTCCCTGAACCACTTGGGTATTCACGTAACTCAACCAAGTCTATATCTGAGGTTGATTCTTAGACTAGGATGCGCCACAAAACATGTTGGTAGATTAAAATAAGGTGGTGTCCTAGTTAGATTGGCACTCGTTCTAAGGATTAGTGGACATACTTAGAGTGAATCCCATATGGGCACACCACAGCTTCCGCTGCATCAGTTTGTCCTCAAACTGAATGACCGAGCACGGGTGGTGTCATGGGTTAATGGACTTCTTTATCTCAGGATCGTTGCGCTCTGATACCATTTGTAAGATCCCCCTCCCGGAACAAAAAACACGGCCGAGTGGAGTCTTATGCCCAGAACAGCCGCCTTGCGGTAGCGTCAGCACACGGGCTAACCTGTACCACAAGACGCCTATTCTGCCGGCTATTACCAATACCATTTGCCAACCCATCAATAAATTGAATATTTTCAAGAGTCCATAATTCACAAAGTATAAATGTCCACAAATATATAAATGACAGGAAGCAAAAAGAGCTCCCAAATATACTATAACAAGGTATAGCGGAAGTCTACAACAAGAACTACAATCCCTCACAACCGTATCAGAAGGTGTTGTTGCAAGAGATGCAACATGTCTCCAAGTCCTATCACTCTGATCTGTCCGGTACTGCTCCAGCTGGGTGTGCTCCTAAAAAAAGTGGTGTAACAACCGTTAGTCATAAAGACTAAGTGGCTTCACATTCTCTCACCCCGGCGACTCTTAGGCACCGTGTGGAAGGAAAGGAAGAAAAGCTGCAATATAACAGTATGTACAATATGCAGGTGAGAAGGAGGTACTACTAACCTAGCAGTTATATATCAACAACTAACAACATGTATATAAATACATCAAGCACCTTTCTAGCAAATCTATTATAATAATTCAAGGGGCTACTATGAGGCCGACCAGTATATATATAAATGAGCATTAAAGTGAGTATACACACGCAGTTATAAAAGAGTCTAAGCAGCTGGGAGAGTAAAACAGAGTAGTTATAAAGTAAACTAGATCAAGTAAAGAAACAACTAGAGGAGCTATGGAAGTAACCTCAACTTATGTGTGTATAGACACAAACACATAAGCTAAGGGATCTGGCAAGAAGTAAACTCATCGTCTAAAAGAGCCAATACTAATTTATACGATGAGGTCTCTGTTTTATGCAAGTATGCTATGCCATGATGTGCAATGCAGTGATGCAACTCACGCACACGACTCTGTACGTACAGACCTTTTGTAGTTCCCTCTGTTTGAGTGTGTCAACTCAGGTACCCAGTTGAGGCAACTGGGCAGTGGACCGGGCTGTCCACTTCTAGGCTTGTGTAACACCACCCAACCTAGACCTTTGTACGCCCCTAAGAACACACAGGGTATCCGCGTACTATCTGGTAAGCACCACCTCTAGCCCTCTATTCGAGTCTCCGCTCAGGTACCCAGTTGAGGCAACAGGGCAGTGGACCGGGCTGTCCACTTCTAGGCTTGTGTAACACCACCCAACCTAGACCTTTGTACGCCCCTAAGAACACACAGGGTATCCGCGTACTACTTGATACAAGAATGCCTCTAAGTGAAACACCAAACTCTTGGCTCGGAGGACTCGACCAGTCCTCCTTATATAACATGGAACCTACCTTTTGCAGGACAACCCCAGTCCTCCCAATAGGATCTCGAGTCTACCGCTTGCAGGACTAACTCAAGCTCTTAAGCAAGCAAGGGCTCCAAACCGAGTCCCTTCCCATATTAACTTACGATGTCGACCTATCCCAATCACTAAACCAAGCCCTCAATGCTACCCGTAGGGAGTTAGCATACTCTAAGCAGTGAGACACACAAGTCCTGAGATTTCACTTCCTACGAACCTAACCTAAGGACTACTTGAGCACAATATCATGTCCTCAAAACTATAGAACAGTGACTAAGCTCTACTTTTAGTCAAGGGTTATTTCTTACTCAATCCTGTTAGATTCAACATATATATTTAAATGTTAATTCATTCTACGCCATCAATCGTTCATCACATCCGAACACTTGGGTAAAAAGAGTGGTTTTACATTGTAGTTATTCATCTAACGACACATCACGAAAAGTATGATCCCCAGGTGCATATCCCGACCTCGTATAAATATAATCCTCCACATTAGTGGCAACTCGCATGTCTTAAAAGTCAGCATTAGTTGACTGGTATGGGTGTATAAAAAGCTGATCATAACATTGATATTTATAAGTCCCATAACATGGAAGAACCAACCATGAAGTAGACGGTTAAGTATTCTATTTCTACGAGTACAGTCAAGTCGTGTCTTACCATCATGAGAACATGTACAACCGACCTCCAATTAGCAAGTTTTAGGTTCATTACATGATTTGCCCCATTATTTAGATCGATTACCTCCAATATCGTATTAGAATCATAATAATAACCTTTACATACAATGTAAATCGGAGCACTGTTCAATCACTACTTGCCTAAAGTTTCATGCCATACTTATTGTCCTAGAGCGTCACCAAACAAGTAATTAATCCAGTGGCTATATCAAACCCAAGACTTCTAAAATTCCTACTATATGTCATGATTAGCATCTTGAGCATTTACACCAAATCTCAGTTTATTCGGAATAATCATGATAACTTTTTACGGCACGATAATTTTATAACATAGTATTGACAAATCACAGCAAGCCCATATCCGAAAATTATGAAATTCAAGAGGGGTATCCACATTGTCATCAAACATTTAACTACCAATTTCCAAACAGCTTCCGATAAACAAAATAAGGTAAATCACCAAAATACTATGAATTCGTACGTCTACCTCGCCGCGCGCTAAACATATTATTTACCAAATAACTAATGTAAACTACACGGATCTAAGTGTTGATCGAACAATGTCCGGTCATCTTCTTCCTCCAGCCTGGGGCTGTGAATTGCCCGACCTGGAGACTAATAAAAACTCTCACATCGGCCACCTTATTTCTCGTCCGACCAACCAACATCACCACCCCTTTCTCGTATGTGAGATGCATCGACGGACGGCGAATCGGTTACCGGAGGTGACCGGAATAAATAATAAGAACACAGATTTCAGTCATCCCTCCATGACTTGCTCTCAAATCAACTCAATTGAGTTCGACATCTCACCTAATTTGATCTAATAAAACTAGCACCAAGGGAGAGGGGAGGAAGCTCACCGAGTATCCATGCATGCTACCCAATAGCCGCGTATGCGGCATTTGTCCATCGCTCCCGGTCATGGCTGGATCTCGCCGATCCGGATCTCGTCGGACGTTGTCGATGTGGTGTCGTCCTTCTTGAGTGGGTTGTTTTCAGCCTGGAGAGCGAGGGCTCGCTGTTTTGGGTCTTCGGAAGAGGAGATCTCGCCAAAGAACAGAGCACGGAGACCACCATAAATGTGCGCAGGCCGGAAATAAACTTTGTCGGAGCTCGGGTTTGGAGGGAATAGACGGCCTCTATGGAGGAGAACGACGACTTGGGGATGAGCTCGGTCAGATCTAGAGTTATGGTGGTGGTCGGCCATGGATCTGGAGGTTGAAGGAGGAGAGCTCAACTTGTTGGAGAGAGAGAGGGAGAGGTCAGCCATGGCTATGTTGTAGAGAGAGGTGGCGGTTGGCAAGAAGGCTAGATCTGTAATGGCGGCTGATATTGTGAAAGGAGATGAGAGGGACGAACTCGATCCATGGAGAGGAGACGCTGGAAGAAGGGCTCGCCGGAGGGGGAAGTTTGCCGGCCGAAATGGGGAGGGGAAGGAGGCGCTGAAGGCAGAGCTTCGACCATGGAGGTTGCCGGAGCTTGGAGGTGGAGTTCGTCCATGGCTGGAGGGCTGCTCGGAGAAGTTCGTCGGCATGAAGAGATGGCCGGAGAGGAAGGAGAAGGGGAAGAGTGAGATCAGATCTGGAGGGGAGCCATTGTTTCCGCCGTCAGAGAGCTGGGAAGGAGGAGATCGGGTAAGGTTCTAACCTAAGCAATAACATATATATAATACTTATTATTATTATTATTATTATTATTTCATTAGGAGGATTGATTGGATTTCAACCAAACGACGTAGATTTCTCTAGGAAGCTCGGAATTTGTCTCGGGAGGGCTCGTTATTACTGTCTCGCCAATACGCACCCACCGGAACGATCCAAGATCAATTCCGAGTTCGTTTGCTCATTTTATGCTTGTCAGAGCGTTTGCGGCCAAATTTGACTTAAACGTGAAAACTGTCCAAATGACGTCGGAATCGCGAACGGATAGATTCGTTGAACTCGTACTATTATTACGAGTCTAACAAGACTAATTGTGGTCGAGTGAGAGGTAGCTTCGCCTATTTCACCACTTTGGATAAATATGCTATTCGCAGACCACATTAAAATTTCGCCGATTCTCACCGGAATCGAGCGCGGACAGTTTCGTTGAACTCGTATAGGCTTCACGAGTCTAACAAACCTAACTGGGGTGAATTCCGAGACCGTTTGCTGCATATCACCTTTTGAATAAATACGCTATTCGCAGACCGTGTCATATGAGCTAACGTACGCGCTATAATTCCTTCAAGGCGGTACACTTCCTTCGAGTTTTATTGCTCAAATTATGCTCTCCGGACGGCTCGGATCCCGATACAGCAAACATCGGGACAAAGAATAGAACTGGTACTTGCCGCATTCGTCGAGTGCACTTCCCCGGCTCAGGTGCAAGCCTGGCCCTCAGTACACCCCGAGCCCGAGTCAACTTGCTTGACTCAAAAATGCGCACAAGGGGTCTAGCTCGAATCGGAATGTTACACCGAGCACAAAGATTCTCTTGCCTTTGTAGAGGAGCGGTTCCAGATGGCAGAGGAGATTCGTGTTGAGGTCATGACGAAGGAGGTTGAGCCTATGATAGCAGACCAGCGCGAAGTTTATTTTCAGCGTGGTATTCAGAAGACCTTTCGTATGATGATGAGGAAGTTTGGGTGTGACACCGCTGGCCTTGGAGCTGGAGATCTTTTAGGGGATGATTATTCGGATGTAGCCGAGGACTGATGTTGGTTGTCTTCCATTTTCCTGCTTTCTGTATGGTTGTTTGTTTGTGTGCGGCGCTGCGCTGCTGTGGTTGTATTCCACTTTCCTTTATTGCATTTATTGTACCTATTTCCTTGGGTGATTCTGTTGTTCTGGTTATTGATACCTGCGTAGCTTGATGGCATATCCAAAATTACGGATGAGTTTGTGCGAGTCTGAGCTCACGACTTTTACATAATAGAAAGTTAGTTTGCACGAGTCTGTGCTCGCGACTTTTACATAATAGAAAGTTAGTTTGCACGAGTCTGTGCTCGCGGCTTTTACATAATAGAAAGTTAGTCTGCACGAGTCTGAGCTCGCGGCTTTTACATAATAGAAAGTTAGTGTGCACGAGTCTGAGCTTGCGACTTTTACATAATAGAAAGTTAGTTTGCACGAGTCTGTGCTCGCGGCTTTTACATAATAGAAAGTTAGTTTGCACGAGTCTGAGCTCGCGACTTTTACATAATAGATTTGGCCGGTGAATAGCTGGTGTATTCAAACCGAGGGCAAACGTAAGGGGGCAGGCCCCTACGACGTCGGGACTCGACGGCGGAGGAGAAGTGCGAACCTTCAATCGACGACGGTGCAAAGTCCCCGGGGTAGGGCCCCAAAGTGGCCGGTGAATAGCTGGTGTATTCAAACCGAGGGCGAACGTAAGGGGGGCAGGCCCCTACGACGTCGGGACTCGACGGCGGAGGAGAAGGGCAAACCTTCAATCGACGGCGGTGCAAAGTCCCCGGGGCAGGGCCCCAAAGTGGCCGGTGAATAGCTGGTGTATTCAAACCGAGGGCGAACGTAAGGGGGGCAGGCCCCTACGACGCCGGGACTCGACGGCGGAGGAGAAGGACGAACCTTCAATCGATGGCGGTGCAAAGTCCCCGGGGCAGGGCCCCAAAGTGGGTTCCTGCAGTAGAATAGTTTAGGACAGGTAAAACATAATTAGAAAATGAACATTGATACATGTGCAAGTGTATTCTTGCGGCTTCTGAGCCAAATGTTTCTGATACAAGTTTGACGAGAGAGAAGGTGACATCAAGCTCCCTTTGTGTTGTGCTCGCTTGAGATCTTTCGGTCGCTCAACATGGTGGGCGACGGTGACCCGGCGACCGATCTTTGGTGGCATCATTCTTTGCTTCTTCGCGGAAAGCCTCAAGGTGTCCTAACTGGACAAGGCGTTCGATTTCTTCTTTCAACCTTTCACAGTGCTCCGTACGGTGTCCTCGGCCTTTGTGGAAATTGCAAAACTGGGATTGATCTCCCCTGTGCTGGGAGAGCGCTCTGGGCCAGTTGATGATTTTGCTGTTGTAGATGACGGACAATATATGCTCGCGGGGGGCATTTAACAGGGTGTAGATCCCGGAGCTTTGATTTACTAGCCCTCGGGAGCAGTTTGCTTGGTTCTGAATGGGCGGCACGGCCTTTTCGAGTTGATGTTGCTGTCCCTTTCTCTTGCGACACGTATCCCCAAGTTGTAGTTAGTTTGCCGGTACCGAAAGATTAGCTTTTTCTGCGAATGTGGGGGTTGCGCGGTCCTCCCGCATGCCTTGCTTTTCAGAATTTGGTTTTGGTGTCGGGTCGTAGTTGATCCAAGGGAGCTCGGCTGCGGCCGTGTCGAAACCACGAATTGCATCCTTGAGGATTCTCCCTTTGTTGGACATGCGTCCAGACATGGAAACGTCGTGGTCAAGGGCGTCGAGTAGGAGACTCCCAAATATTGCGGCGTAGGGGGAGTCGGCCTCTGTGATGATGAACTGAACGTCGTACTGGACTGGTTCCTAGTGCATCCCTATTTGGACGGGGAGGGTGATGACTCCTATGGTGGGTACCATAGTTCCGTATGGGAGCTCTGCGTCGCTGGCCCTGAGCTTAAGGTTCCCGCTTAGGAGTTTGAGCCGCACCACGGCTACCACGAACAGGATATTGAATGAGATGCGATGGGTTATCAACGCTCTTCTTAGCTCACAGACTGGATTGCCTATGCTCGCGTCTAAGGTGAAGTCCATCCATCCCTGGGGACACCCCTGATGAAAGCTTGTGTAGATCTTTTCTTGCTGCTTGATTCGTCCCGCTCCCCCTAGGTGGGGCAACTCATTCATCTCGGTCTCTTCTCGCTCTTCTTCATGGATCCTCGATGCACGCGCTTCATGCCATTCAACGAACAGTTGGGACAACTCGGTGAAGTTGTGAATCACTCCATTTGGCATAGGTTGATACCAGCGGAGGGCGTCTCCGCGCAGTGTCTTGGTGAAGATTTTGCAGCTAATTTGGTCGGGAAGTCCGAGCGTCCGCACCGTTATCAAGAATTGATTAACGTGCACATATGGGTCTTCTGCTCCGTGGAACTCCTTGAAGTGCGGGAGCTTTATCCATTACGGTACTGGGTATGCCAAAATTGACTTTGACAGGGGGGATCGCCATTGCTGGTGCGTGATATCATTCGGATCCTGCCCTGCTATGAGAGGGGCCGGCTTGCTAGTTGATCCAATCCACTGGGGCTGGATGGGTGCATCGATGAGCGCTCTTTTCACCGGGCCTTCAGGGATTGAGGAACTGCATGCGTCGGATAGTTCGAGGGAGGTGTCCACTCTCGCTGGTTTCGTGAACTCGGGGGAAGCGGGCATTGCGCTCGGAAATCCATTGCTCGGTAGTTGGGAATCCATTCCCATAGACGGTGCCAAACTGTTGCGGATCACTTAGGGCTCTTGGTAGACCGGTTTACTTGAACCACCTTAGCTCGGGAGCGAACTAAGCGCGCAAACAGTCAATTTGAGATTCGTTGATTACACTGAGACTTTTTAGCGTGGAAAACCCGGAAAGGGTAAAAAACCACGTGGCTGGAGCTGTGCCGACCAAACTTCCGCTATCTTCTGGGGGGTTACAATTATAGACTTAGAAGTCGAGCGCGACAGGCCGCTGCTCGTTACAATAATAGAGAGAAAGAGAGAGAAAGAATTCCGAAGGTGACAGACCACCTCCAGAAAAACTAAGTCCTTTCTCCTTCTAAGAAAGGTGGAGAACAAAAGTGAGAACGCCCTGGAGAACAAAAGTGAGCGCGTTGAATCGGCTTTCGGGAAGAAGGAAATCTTCGAGTCCGAAGGAGAATTCCGCGAAAGTCTGCAAGAAGCTCTCCCGGGTCCAGAAGGCAAGGTCCTTTGAAATGAAGCCCTGGGGCTCCTTTTATAGCTTTGGCCGGGGGTAGCCCGATAATTTTGCCGTTGTAACCACCGTAACCACCTAGTGGACGAATCATATTTTCCGGTTCAGAGCACACGGATCGCCATTTTTCGTAATTGACCATCTTGCCCCTCAGGCAGTTCGGGCAGTTCAGGCAGTTTTGTTGGAGGCGAAAAAGGCGACAAACTGTTCCTGAAATGTGAGAAACTGGAAAGATGAGAAGTGAGCATGCTAGAAAGACAAAATGTGAGAAGTCAGAAAAGACAAAAAGTGAGATGTGCGCGCTCAGAAGCGTTCCGAGCGCGCAACGAACGGAGAAGCAATCTGAGAGTGCGATGAACAGAGAAAATGTCCTGGTCGCTTTGTGAGGTGTTCTAAACATGTTATGAGCGCGGGAGCGCTCCAAGTGAAATCCGGGGCCCAAAGGGCGAGCGAGCCTGGAGAGGGCGGACACCCCCGAACCCCTTCACAGGAAGGGGTCTTGACCGTACCCCACTAGGGGTGCGGCTAGGCCGTACCCCAAAGGGGGTGCGGCTTGGCCGCACCCCGCTAGGGGTGCGGCGTGGCCGCACCCCGCTAAGGGTGCGGCTTGGGATGCGCCCCCGTGGGGGTGGCCTGCGCGCTACCGTGCGGTAGCGCCGCGCGGTAGCGCCGCGCGGTAGCGCTTCCGGGCTTGGCCGCACCCCGCTAAGGGTGCGGGTTGGCCGCACCCTACTAAGAGTGCGGTTTGGCCTCACCCTAAGGGGGTGCGGCTTGGCCGCACCCCACTAGGGGTGCGGTTAGGCTGCGCCCCCGTGGGGGCGGCCTGCGTGCTACCGCGCGTGCTATCGTGCGGTAGCGCCGCGCGGTAGCGCTTCCGGGCGGTTTGGCGAGGGCGGTTGGCCATGGAGAGAGTGGACTTGCCCACTCCCCCATTCTCCCCCCATCATGGTAGTGGCCTTGGGGAGTAACTACCTCCTCTTACGCATATAAATGAGCAGGAGCCTTGTATGAATACGCATCAATATATATATTTATATTTATATTATATATATAATTATATATATATAACAAAATATAAAGAACGAAATTTATAAATAAAAAAATAGATATATATTTATATTTTTTTATTTTTATTTTAATATGTTTAATACCCGCAGCTGGCGGGAGGATCCCGTCGTCGTCGGAGAGATAGATATAGGAACGGGGTACTATTGCGCCGAAAGTACTATCGCGACGGGTGCAACGGCTGGCGGGCCGTGCCGTTCGACTCGTATAAAATAAAGTTTTTTCTTCCTCCTTTTATTATGGTATCAGAGTAGCGAAGGGGGATTCCGCCCGAAATCTAGCCGCCGCCAGTCTCATGATTTGTTTCGCCCACGGCTGCTTCATTCCGTCTCCCTGGCTGTGTTGACAGCTTGCAGCTGAATCCTTTCTCCTATGGCTCCAGATGTTCCGCTCGTTGCTGCACCCATTGTTAAGATATTGTTGGACATGTCTTCGCCGTTCTACTTATCTACCTTGGAAAATCCAGTGTGATCATGACTTCACATGTTTTAACTCTTCTAAACTACGAATTGTGGTCCAAGTCGATGTTGAATGCCCTTCGGGCAAAAAACGAGGGGTTTTGTGAATGGAGATTTGCTTGAATCAGTCGCTGAATGTCCTGAAGGGATCTGGATCCCCTGGAGTTCCTGCACCCCAACGACGCGAGACCCCCAACTCCATCAATCCAATGAGCGTGATCATTTATCCGCTAGAAGACAAAAGATGAAAAATAAAAAAATAAACAATATATATAAAAAAATAAGGGGGCTCTCGCCCGTTGGATTGAAATCCAACGGGTGAGATCGCGCGAACTCCACCCCTGGAGTTCCCGCACGAACTCCAGGTGATCCGGATCCGTCCTAAAGTGGGATTCTGGAAGGTATGCAACTCCATGGTGAACTACACCAAGATCTGGATATGCCGCTCCCCATGCCAGTGATAGTCAGCCAAAAGCTAAAGGTGTTGGGTTTTTTTTGCTCTCATTGGAACAGGTCCGTACATGACATGACCAACTCTTTCAAAATTCATGGTTTTCCAAAATGGCACCAAACCCATTATGACGATCGAGAAAATACCAACACTTCGGGCGACCGTGTTTCCGCCGGTAGAGGTTGTGCTAATGCTGCAATTATTACTGGCAGACAGCTAACCGAAGGTGTACAACCCATATTTAGTGAGTAGCTTAGGGGGGCGACGAACCCAAATAAGCCGGTCTAGCCCATCCAATAATGCAGAGGGTGAGTACGAAAGACGAACCCTGCTCGCAGCCAGCTCGAAGTAGGCCCAACTCGCGGTCTAAAGGGCGAGGCGAGCTCAGCTCTCGTGGTGCCCCTAGCGGGATGTATCTCTCTCTCTCTCTATCCCTCAGGGAGACTGGGCAAGTACCCGCCTCTTTATCCGGTGTACTAGCCCAGGTCATTTGGCACCCTCTTTGGATACTTTGGTTATCCGTAGAATGTCAAGGTCTGGAAATAACACTTTTGGAAAGGTGCAGGCCACTGTACGCATGTCATCGAGGTTCGGGATTAGCATTTTTTTAAAGGCGGAGGCCGTTATCCGTAGGTCAATTGATAGATTTTTACCCTCGAGACATTTTGCTTATAAATACGACCCAAAGCACCTCGGAGAAGGCAGACCCAGCCTCCTGGAGCTCCCTCTATTGAACTTCTTCTCTGTGCTATCTGAGGTGTCGTGCTCAGACTTGGTTTTGGGAGGGCAAGTTTTTAGATAAAACTTATGGGTGAGTGGTGAGATGATGGAGCAACGGATGGAGCCGACGTGGATGATGATCCCGGACCGCCAATTAAAGACTCGCGCTGCAACACTAAAGCTTCGCGGAGTAACAACGACATTCGGCGCAACACCAACCGCTACAACCTACGCGCGCGGCCGCCGCTACAACCTACGCGCGCGGCCGCCGCTACAACCTACGCGCGCGGCCGCCGCCACCTTCTTAAATATTGGGAGTTTTTATTTCCTGCATTTATAACTTATTTCAATGTCATGTTATTTCATTTGGCGTAACAGTCAAGATGAGACCTTTGTGATGTGTGTTGGAGATTTGTTGTTTGGGAGTATATATACTCTCTTCCCCTTGTAATAGAGATTAATTTTGATTTGAAGATTAAACAGGAAACCCTAACCCTCCTACGGCTTGCCCGATCCCCCCCCCTTGGCGTGTGACTCGCCTCCTCCTTCCGCTCGACGACAGCTCGCCCCCTGCTCGGTGCGACTCCGGCGGCCTACCCTCTCCCGTGACGCGTTCCTTCATCCTTCTCGCTCAACTCGCAAGGCCTGACCGCTCCTCTTCGACGTGATTCCAACCGGCCCTCCCCTCTCCAAACCCGGCGCCCCAAGGCCTCCCCCTCTCTCTAGCCCGGTGTGACTCCGGTAAAAAGTGCCACCTCCTCCGCTCGCGACTACGGTGGAGCTCCGTGGAAGTGTGTCCGTTCGCCACCATCACCTACGCATTGGGTAAAGAAACTCTCTACCTCTCTCGTGGGATTTCCTTTTATTTCACTTCGAATTTTGGTGGGGAAAGTTTTGGCGTAACTTTGGAAATAATAGGAACTTCGCCGCATTGTTCCATACATTAGCTAGCGATCTCAAGCAACTCTTAATCTTGTAGATCTGGTTCGCTTAACCAAATTTAATTGGGAATTTTCTTGGACTGTTCGTTGATCCCCGTCATTTTAATTCGGAGAAAATCGCATCCCGGGTAGTTGCTTGTTAATGTAATTTGACTCGTGTTGGTGCTAGATCTCTCGTTTGTGGTTGTGAATCGGAGGATTGGGTGAAGCTTCGTAGTGGTTAGTGATTTTATATTTGTCGGAATTTTCTAGTACGGATTTGGGAGCCAACCAGACCCCTTTCTTTTCGCTCTTTGTCGGAGTACTCTTAGAACGAAATTTTTGGGAGCCAACCCGACTCCTTTTACTCGCTCTTGGGACGGAGTACTCTTGGATCAAATTGTGTTGTTTGTAGTATATTTATCGATCCGCGCGCGTCATCACGGTAGCCTACTGATGCGCAAATCTCGCACACCGCTATAGGCGGTAGCAAGATTGCGGCACGAAACGGCAGTGTACCGATTGTTCAAGTAATATAAAATGTGGGAGTGAATCCCCAAGTATCGATATCAAAGGAACACAGTAAGGTGGAATTAACTATTGAGGAAGGACTTGAGATTGAAGTCCTTTCGAGCGGATGGATTGCGGAAAAAAGGGGTGTTTTGGTTTGTGGAAAATAAAGGAAAACAACTACAACTACTAGTATGCAATACCGCTATGCAATGCTTCGCTTGGCGGGATGGAGACTAGGCAGGCCTTGAGCGCGCTGCTTCGCAAGGGTGGATGGACGAGTAGGCAAGCGGAATCGAACTGTGCAGGCCTTGAGCGCACTGCTTCGTTAGGCGAATGGATTACACGGGCCGCTATGCCACGCTTCGCTAGGCGGATGGATGAGTAGGCTTGCAGATGGAATGGGGCACACCGGCGGAATGAGGGTCGCAAGCACCTCGTCAACAAGCACGCCACTAGCAATTGCTAGTGCGACACACAGAACACTCACACCACAATCACCACGAAAGCACACCTCAAGCACTCATAAACATGAAAACATTTCATAATATTTGACAAGAAGTGCAACAAATATAGAGTGCAACATCATCAACATAAGAGAAACTAACTACAATCATAAGGAGGAAAGGAGGACAAGCTAGATATACAACCACATCCAGAGACTTGTTGGGATTCACGGTAGGAATCGTCGGGTTGTCAATCCGCGTCCTAGCTCGGTCCACAACTGCGTCCGGGGTCCAGAGGAGCTGTCACCTTCCCTCCAATATACCCGTCTCCTCCGTGTCACGATCTGGCCGCCACAAAAGCTGTGTACTCCTTCCTCCGTTGATGAGAGTAGGGCTAGGATCTCTCCCTTGAAGTGCTTGGATGATGCGAGGTGGCCTCGGGTGAAAGGGGGAGGAAGAAACCTTCAAAAACGGAGCTTTCCGCCCTGACGACGGAAGAAATCGCGGAACTGTTCCGGCTTCAAAACCTAAAAAATCGCAGTTTAAATAGAAAAGTTGTAGAATTTTGTTCATGCACGACCAAACGCACGACCGTGCGTAAAAACGCATGACCAAATTCAGAATGCTATTTTGGGCCGCAAATGAACGCGCACGATCGACCAGATCGTGCGTGAAGGATAAACGCATGACCGTGCGATCTGGAAAATTGCAAAATGACATAAATTCTTAGATAAAAGAGGGAAACTCGTGCGATTTTGCACATGCACGATCAAAACTGACCGTGCGCGAACAAAACGCATGAGCCGGGGCAGATCACCATTTATAAGTACTGTAGGAATCGCACGGTCGCTGAAATCGTGCATCAAGGAATCACATGACCATGCGATTTCTCCAGGTTACAATTCCCATAGAATGAAGATCTGCCCACCTGCAATATAAACCAACAAACTGGGGAACATACCACCAGCACACAGAAATATTTAATAACAATAAAATAAAGACATGGGGAGCAACATGTGCTTACCCCCAGCAGAATAGTGCGCAATTGCACACCACAATGGACCAAAATGAGCACTTCGTGAAGAAATGTGTTCAAGTGAAATATAAGCAATAATGTGTAGAAAGTGAAGTGCATGTGCGTGAAAATAAGCCCAGATGAGTCTAAATATGTGCATATAAATGGGACTCATCAAACCCCCAGACTTACCTGTTTGCGCGTCCCGAGCAACCAAATCCCTCAAGCGGATGAGAAAATATAAAGCTGGCATAGAAATTGCATGGGTGGAGTACCTTGCGAAGTCGCAAGCTCACGCTCATAAAAATTCAGTAGAAGAAATATTTAATTATGCATAAAAGTTTACATTTTTCTAAGAGCGTATCTATATATTATTATTACTTAGAATCTGAATCGTGGTGAATCATCTAGTCACGCGTAGGAAGAAAGTAAACCGATCGCTAAGGTGAGCATTGCTAAAGATCGGGGCTCGGGACAACCTCCAAAGAAATCCATCAATGTCGGTGACCATAAGCTTGCCCGTTCGCACTCTCTCCACGACACTAGTTTGATTCAATGCACGAATTAGTAGGACTTTAGGTATAAGACAGGGCATGGGTTTCGGTGGGATATACAATGATAAACATGAAGGCTTACGCACGAAACCCAAATGAGCTAGCGCAAAATAAATTATCCACGCACCACGATAAACAAGCGGGTGCACCACACCCCCATACATGAACTTAACTACATGGGTGTGTGCACCGCCTACTCCCAATCATAAATCTATAAAAAATTTCAATTAAACACTTCTTCTTTTTCTTTTCTTTTTACTTCTTTTCTTTTTCTCATTTTTTTCTCTTCTTTTCTTTTCAAAACATTTTCAGCAAGAAGAACAATGAAGCGCATCCACATTTTCACAAAAATATCACAACATCAACACCCCAATCATGAAAATACTAAACAACTAAAGCTCAAATTTGGGTGTGCAACTAGGATTGGCTTTTAGGCTTTGGTGAGATAAAAGTGGGGCTGAATCAAAGAACGGGTAGGCACAACTGGGCTAACGAGGATAGGGCGATAGGAATGGGTACAAAAGCTCAACCAGGCCAAAAATGATGGCCTACGTCATGCTCACGCACTGAACTAACCTATGTAAATGCTTCAAGAGTCGCTTAGGGCAAGTTCTTAGCCACCGAGAAAGACAATCCTTCCTGTTGGATCGGTAGGCGCCCTTAGAGGGGGGGGGGGGGGGGGGTGAATAAGGGTTTTCAAAAACTTAAGTTATATTTTGAAAAGCTTTGTAATAATGCAAGATTAAGACAATAAGAAGTCAAGTAAAATAATTGAAATAAAGTAGAGACATGCTTTATTAATATCAAATACGGTTTTACAAAAGTTGACTTCTATGACGCTAGAAATCGGCGGCGATGAATAGTATACTCTTTTTGGTTTTCTATCCCGACTCGCATCCCCACGAACCGGTGGCCCTAGCCTATCCTCCCCGGATTCGGCCTCAAGCCGCTCTAGCCAACCCTTCCCTGGATATGGCCTCGAGCACCCCCTAGACCAAGCCTAGATCTAGTCGCCAACACGAGGTGAGTTTCTGCTCTAAGTCCTACCCAGACCTAGTCGCCAACACGAGGCGATTTCACTAACCGTTTACAAGAAATATGAAATGAAAATAAATACAAACTCCCTCTTGATGAACTTCTGAAGTTGGAGACGAAGATCCGCTGTAAAATAAGCGTTGTAGAAGCGGACTTCGTTTGGATCCGGCGTGATGAAATTCTCCTTCAGAAGTTTGCAGAACTTTGGTAGGACATCATCTTTTCGGCCAAGGTAGCCTCTGGAATTCTAGCACTATATCTCTCTCTGATCTCTGTAATGTCTGTGTGAAACGAGAGAAAAGGAGTCCTTTTTATAGCCTCAGCGCTAGCGCCTGCGCTAGTGGTACCGCCAGCGCTATCCCATATTAGGACACATTCTATGCGGCAGAATCTTCAATCCGAGGAAACAATTCTCTCTTGCCTACTGTGCTCCTCGCTATCGCCTGCGCTATCGGATATCGCCTGGCACTATCTCCTTCTATAAGTACTCCCGGCATCTGCGCTTAAGCAAATATTTCGTCGATCGGAATTTCGTCGAACGCAGCTAAGAGTTCGTCGAGCGAAATTTCGTCGAATGCATTTCTGAGCTTTTGTATTTGGCTTTTGTATTTTTGTGTTTGATTTTCGCATAAAAGATAGATTTTAAACAAAAAGCAAGACATATTTTTTGTAATTTGGCTTTTGTAATTTTGTATTTGATTTTTGCATAAAAAAGAGACTTTAACCAAAAAGGCAAAACATATTTTTGTAATTTGTCTTTTGTATTTTTGTATTTGATTTTTCAAAAATAAAATAGAATCAGAAGTACAAAAATAAATAGTACATATAGATTAATATATTTTTAGGAATTTTTCAAAATTTTAAAAATACAGAAAAATGACTAAATGCGCTAGCGCCGGCATTAGCGCTAGCGCGGGAAATAGTACACGATTTTTTAGGATTTTGAAATTTTTGATTGTTGATCTTGATTAAGTGTCCCAATAGTAATTTAATGCTGAAATTTCAGAATTTTAGGAGATGTTTTCGATGGTCAAAAATTACAAAATTGCGTTTGTGAATGTGTTTTAACTTGAAAGATCTAGGACACCTAACTCAAGTCGTAATAATCGAAATCTAGCATCGGGAAGAGGTTTAGTAAATATGTCAGCGAGTTGAGAGTCCGTGCCAATGAAGCTTACATTTATATGCTCTTTCTTAATGTGATCCCTAATGAAATGATGACAAACATCAATGTGTAATGAAATGATGACAAACATCAATGTGTTTGGATCTAGAATGGTGTACGGGATTATATGCGAGGTCTATTGCACTATTGTTGTCACATTTAAGATCAATGTTTTTGAGATGAAATCCAAAATCCTCTAGTGTTTGGCTCATCCATAACGCTTGTGCACAACAACTACCAAGTGCGATATATTCGGCCTCCGGGGTGGAGAGTGCAACCGAAGATTGTTTCCTACTAGACCAAGCTACTAAAGAGGGTCCTAGAAAGTGACAAGTACCGCTAGTGCTTTTTCGATCTAGTGAACACCCGGCGTAGTCCGAATCAGAATAGCCGTGGAGTGTGAATGAATCATTGTGTGGGTACCATAATCCTAATTTAGATGACCCTAATAGATAACGAAAAATATGTTTTACCGCTTTTAAATGAGATTCTTTTGGATTGGCTTGAAAGCGAGCACATAAACATACGACAAACATTATATCTGGTCTATATGCACTTAAGTAAAGAAGAGATCCTATCATTCCTCTATATAACGTTTGATCAATGGAAATTCCGGATTCATCTTTTCCTAGTTTTAAAGAAGCACTCATAGGAGTAGAGGCTTGTTTAAGATTTTCAAATCCAAATCGTTTAAGCATATCGTGAACATATTTTGTTTGATAAATAAAGATACCATCAGTTCGTTGTGAGATTTGAAAACCAAGAAAATATGATAGTTCTCCTACAAGACTCATTTCAAATTCATTTTTCATTACTAAGACTACTTCATTACACAACTCTTCATTAGTGGCTCCAAAAATGATATCATCAACATATATTTGTAAAATAATTAGATCGTTATTATTATGCTTAATGAAAAGTGTGTTGTCGGCACTTCCCATAACATACCCGTGTTTTAACAAAAATGATGTAAGTCGATCATACCATGCACGGGGCACTTGTTTTAAACCATAAAGCATTTTTTCTAATTTGTAAACATGATTAGGGAATTTTTCATTTATGAAACCGGGGGGTTGTTCTACATAAACTTCTTCTTTTATAAACCCGTTTAAAAGGCACTTTTAACATCCGATTGAAATAATTTTATTCTTTTAAAACTCGCAAATGCCAAAAATATTCTTATAGATTTTAAGCGAGCAACGGGTGCAAAAGTTTCTTCAAAATCTACCCCCTCGATTTGATAATAACCTTGAGCAACTAAGCGTGCTTTATTTCTTATAATCCTAGATTCACAATCTAATTTATTCTTAAAGATCCATTTTACGCCGATAATTGGATGATTATATGGTCTATCTACTAGATTCCAAACCTTATTTCTTTCAAATTGACCTAACTCTTCATTCATAGCCAAAAACCAAAATTCGTCATTTAAAGCGGTGGAAACATTTTTAGGTTCGATTTTGGAAACAAAGCAAATATTTGAAAACGTTTCATGAAGAAAGGATCGAGTTCTTACCCTAGTAGAAGGTTCCCCAATGACTAGCTCTTTTGGATGATTTTTTAAGAAGTTCAAAACGCTTGGAGGTACATATTCATCTTCCTTGGTCTTTTCCTCCTCTTCTTTGGACGGTTCCTCTTCGTCATGCTCCAAAGATGGCAAATGTTCATCATTTGTACCTGTAGAAAGCTTCTCTGCACATGGAATAAACTCATCAAATTTAACATTAATAGATTCTTCAACCTTACTTGATCTTTTGTTAAATATTCTATAGGCTTTACTGGTTGAAGAATATCCAAGAAATATTCCTTCATCACACTTCTCATCAAATTTTCCTAAAGAATCTTTTGTATTAAGAATAAGACATTTACATCTAAATACTTTAAAATATGATACGTTAGGTTTCTTTTGATAGTATAGTTCATACGGTGTGAGATTTAGTGATGGGCGAAGCATGACTCTATTCGTTACATAGCACGATGTGCTTAAGGCTTCGGCCCAAAAATACTTAGGTAATTTATATTCAGATAACATGGTGCATGCTAGTTCTTGGATTGTCCTATTTTTTTGTTCTACAACACTGTTTTGTTGAGGTGTGCGTGGAGCGGAGAACTCATGCTTAATACCTAACATTTCACAAAAGGATTTAAAATTTTCATTTTCAAATTCACCTCCATGATCTGAGCGAATGTATTTTATTTTTAGATCTAGTTCATTTTGAATATGAGTACATAATTTTGAGAATTCGCAAAATGCATCAGATTTGGAAGAGAGAAATAAAGTCCAGCAATATCTTGAGAAATCATCTATTAGAACGTAAGTGTATATTCTACCACCAAAACTTGCGGTGTTAACGGGACCAAAGAGATCCATATGAATTAATTGCAATGGTTTTGATGTAGAAATTTTGTTTTTGCTTTAAAAAGATGATTTTGTAAATTTTCCTTTTTGGCATGGAGAACATAGTGAAGATAAATTTCCATTTAACTTAGGCAATCCTCTAATCAATTCCCTTTTTGCTAGTTTTAAAATGAGCTTTGTGCTAGCGTGACCTAAACGTCTATGCCATAGTTCTAATTCATCATTTTTAGTTATAAAGCATTTCATAGATGATTTGGAAAGATCATGAAACGAAACTATGTAAACATTGTGAATTCTAGGTGCAGTTAGTAACACATCTTTTGTTTTAGGATTAACTATTTTGCAAAGATTAGTGGATGATTCAAATAATACGTCTAATCCTTTATCACACAGTTGACTTATAGATATTAAGTTATGTTTTAATCCTTTTACATAAAGAACATTTGAGATAAGAAAAGATTTGTTACCCACTGTACCAACTCCCATGATCCTTCCTTTACCGTTATCACCAAACGTTACGATCCCCCCTTTCTTCTTTTCTAGGCTAAGGAATTTTGCTTTGTTGCCCGTCATGTGCTTGGAGCAGCCTGAGTACAAGTACCACACGTCCTCCGTTTCCTTAGCCTTCCTGCAAATCTAGAGAGAAGATGAGAGTAAAGATCCAGATACCCAAGAGGTACTACCCATAGAGTAAGTGGATTTCTTAGGTACCCAGATTTGTTTTAACGACCGCTGTTTTATATTCCTGCAAGAGCTAGACGTATGTCCAAACTTAAGACAATTAGCACACGAAATAAAGGGAGTTGAGACCCTTTTTCTGAGTTTCTACGTTGCTCTTGCTGGATGATGTTTGAACATTAGAAAAGACAGAAGCTTTTTTAACACTTGCGCTACCGCTGGCGTTAGTGGCTAGCGCCGGGCGGTAGGGTTCACTTTTATATCCGGCCCCAAACTTTCCAGAACCATAACATTGGTTTCCCAGAATCATATCCATGGAATTTTGACTAATCCCGAATTTTTTTATGGCTATATTGAGGTCATGATTTTGTTTTTTAAGAAAAGTATTTTCTTGTACAATCATAACACATTTATTTTCAAATCCCTTTTTGTTATTTTCAATTTGTAAAAGAGAGGTTTTTAGTTTTCTCTCTAAGTCCCCCTTTTCTTTTGCAATAGTTTTGTTTTGTGAGAGGGCCTTAGAAAGAGAAACTTCAAGTTCTTTTATCTTAAATAAAGAGTGCTCACACTCTTGACATGAAACCTTTCTCTTTTCAAGGGAAATCACCTTTTTTGTGAGCTTATGATTTTCTTTGATAATAGATTCATTTTCACGATTTAATATAATATTATCTTTTATACTTTGATCATAGGATTTGCAAGTTAAAACAAATTCATCATAGAGTTCTTCGAAAGTAGGAGGAGTTACCTCAGTGTCGCTAAGAACACTGGTGTCGTCATCGTTGCTTTTTGCCATTAAGCATAAGTTTGCTTCCTCCTTGCTGCTTGATTCAGACTCGCTTGACTCTTCAGAGGAAGAATCATCCCAAGTTGCGGCTTTCAGTACTTTCTTTTTCTCTTTTGCTTTGTATTGCTCTTTTTGCTCCTTTTGATACTTTGGGCACTGGCTCCGAATGTGCCCGGTCTTTTTGCAGTGGTAGCACTCTGGTAGTGGTCTTTCTTCTTCATCTTCGCTTCCTTTTTCTTTCCTTGATGAAGAGGAAGATCCCTTTCTTCGAGTATCCTTTTGGAAGTATTTTCGGAATGTGTTCCATCTTTCCGGATTCCTGATGAACTTCCTGAAGTTCATCACTAAGAGACCTTCTTCATCTTCATCATCATCTTCGATGCTCTCCTTCTTTGACTTTAGTGCTAGCGCCTTTTTCTTTGGCTCTTTGTTGTATTCATCGTGTTGAATCTGGAGTTCTACCTCATGGGTTTTGAGATTCCCAATAAGGTTCTCGATCTGGAGCGTTCTTAAGTTGTGCGACTCCGAGATGGCTGTCACCTTTGGATTGAACCTTGGAGGTATGGAATGAAGAATTTTCCTCACCAAGTCCCCGTCTGAGTAGGTCTTTCCGAGTGCCTTTGAAGCGTTGACGATCTTGGTGAAGTGAGTGTACATCGAATTAATGTCCTCTTCGGTATCCATCCTGAATTTTTCATATTCAGATTCCAGTTGGAATAGCTTTGCATCTTTCACCTGCGATGTACCTTCATGAGTAACTTCCAATTGATTCCAAATATCATAAGCAGTTGTGCATGCAGAAATTCTATTAAACTCAGTCCTATTTAAAGCGCAATATAAAGCGTCCATTGCTTTAACATTATTTTTACACCTTAATTTATCGTTATCATCCCATTTATCTTTAGGTTTTAGTAATGTCGCCTCTCCCACTACAGTTGTAGGAGGAGAGTACCGAACTTATACCATGTTCCATACTTCTACATCCATGGTCATAAGAAAACACATCATTCGATTTTTCCAGTAGTTAAAATCTGAACCAGTAAAGAGAGGTGGTCGACTAATCCCTTGACCCTCTGGAAAAGCGAGATCATGAGACGCCATTATTCCCGGTTATTAAGACGATTGGAATAAAACCCCTCTGATACCACTTGTTGGATCGGTAGGCGCCCTTAGAGGGGGGGGGGGGGGGGGGTGAATAAGGGTTTTCAAAAACTGAAGTTATATTTTTGAAAAGCTTTGTAATAATGCAAGATTAAGACAATAAGAAGTCAAGTAAAACAATTGAAATAAAGTAGAGACATGCTTTATTAATATCAAATACAGTTTTACAAAAGTTGACTTCTATGACGCTAGAAATCGGTGGCGATGAATAATAGACTCTTTTTGATTTTCTATCCCGACTCGCATCCCCACGAACCGGTGGCCCTGGCCTATCCTCCCCGGATTCGGCCTCAAGCCGCTCTAGCCAACCTTTCCCCGGATATGGCCTCGAGCACCCCCTAGACCTAGCCTAGATCTAGTCGCCAACACGAGGCGAGTTTCCGCCCTAAGTCCTACCCAGACCTAGTCGCCAACACGAGGCGATTTCACTAACCGTTTACAAGAAATATGAAATGAAAATAAATAAAAACTCCCTCTTGATGAACTTCTGAAGTTGGAGACAAAGATCCGCTGTAGAATAAGCGTTGTAGAAGCGGACTTCGTTTGGATCCGGCGTGATGAAATTCTCCTTCAGAAGTTTGCAGAACTTTGGTAGGACATCATCTTTTCGGCCAAGGTAGCCTCTGGAATTCTAGCACTCTATCTCTCTGATCTCTGTAATGTCTGTGTGAAATGAGAGAAGAGGGGTCCTTTTTATAGCCTCAGCGCTAGCGCCTGTGCTAGTGGTACTGCCGGCGCTATCCCATATTAGGACACATTCTGCGCGGCAGAATCTTCAATTCGAGGAAACAATTCTCTCTTGCCTACTGTGCTCCTCGCTATCGCCTGCGCTATCGGATATCGCCTGGCACTATCTCCTTCTATAAGTACTCCCGGCATCTGCGCTTAAGCAAATATTTTGTCGATCGGAATTTTGTCGAACGCAACTAAGAGTTCGTCGAGCGAAATTTCGTCGAACGCATTTCTGAGCATTTCGTTGAGCGCCGCTAACAGTTCATCGAATGACAGCTAGCGCCTGCGCTAGTACTACCGCCAACGCTTGTGGGAGATTTGGATTTGATGGCTCAACTTTGGGGGCAACCTTCTTATGTAATCCCTGAGTCATGTGGACTTTGTTATCCTGCACACTTAAACACACAAGATCAAATACACATAGGATTTGTTATTCTCAAACCTAGGAGATGCGGAAGACCATGTTCCAACACTTCCTCCCGACTCGAGCAATACGAATCTATCAAACATCTACACACATCCCTACGCCACTGTTTGACTCACACCAGATTCACCACTTCTGAGTAGAATAAACAATATTTCCGCAAATAGAAAAATATAAAACTATAAGCATAAGGAAAATTAATTCTACACGAATTTCTACGCGAGACGCAAGCGCTCGACTAGGGGCACTATGGCAGTCAACATTTTACTCCGTCTCACAATCCTAAGCCAACACAGAGATTTTCACAATCACACAAAAGAAACGAGTTGAACTCGTAACGCGCCTACGGCTAAGTACACGCTCATGTGGTTGCTGTGGCGTGCGATGAAATGAACATATAAAATAACTGAAAATAAAATACTTTTAGCATGCTATGCAAAAGTGCACGTGAGTGGGCACACAAAACTACTCTCTCCCGGACTTAAACTAGACACTACACACAATATATAGTTATGAAATTTAGAAAAGAGCTAGGGGAAGAGAGTACCCAATGCTCAGCAAATGAGCATACCAGAAGACGCTAGAAATCCAAGACAAAGCTGCAACATCCCCAACCAGAAAAAGAACCTGCATAGGTGAGCTCCGCAAAAACAAAAGAAAATATACAAACTAAAATAAAGTAAAACTAACTAAACAAACTAGATAAACTAACATTGCAAGAAAGGTAAGATAACTACTGGGGTTATTGTCTTCCCAGCACGACTTATTCAAATTTAAACAGTTCTAGCTAATGGGTCTATGAAAAGAACAGTGCATAGGTAACTGTTCTAATATGCGTGTCGGTAGCGGGTATCGATACGGCGATAGAACAGTCACGCCTCTACCCGAATATAAATAATACCTGCTTGTCACAGGTAGAGGGAATAAAAAGTAAGAAGAGGAGGAATCCTCACTTAACTCACCAAAACTATCCTTGCCCAGCAAGGTATCATATCCAGGGAGGCAGCTGGAGGAGAAGGCAATTAGTGGAGCTTCCATTACGGAGGTGGGATCAACCTTCTCACATAAGAGGATGCTCTCTTCATTGACTTGAGCATCATGCTCCAAGTCCTCCTGGGGTACCTGTGAAGACTCAACCTGCACAGGCTCAGATGAAGAAGGGGGATCAAGAAATAAACAAGAAGAATGACTTAAATAAAAATCAAGCGGGGGAGTGGTCCCGGTCTCACTCCCATCAGGTTGGGAAAGTAAAATAATGTTTGCATTGTCATCAATGCTACAAGGTTCGGCGGGATCAACAGTGGCCATGCCCAAGAGTTAGACTTCCTCCACCGGTGCTGAGGAAAGTTCCTCTTCACCTAGAAGGTTGTCCTCCTCCATAGGAGCAGGCATAACACATAGATCGCCAGCCTCATCCTGCGACACTTCCTCAACAATGTCGTCAGAGACGAATGTAGTATGCACAACAGGGAGAGGAATAGTGCTTGGAAAATGTCAAGCACCGATTCCTCACATAGAATCGAATCCACGCATGGTGATATATGTGCAGGGGAGATGGGATCAGCCATGTCAGAGCCTAGATCAGCCACACATCTGGTTTCTGTGTCCACATCATACCCTTCAAAGCATGAAGGTGATACAGGCACATAACCAGATGTTGAAGGTGTGCTGCCAGAAATAGGAGTTGGGACGATCCGGATATCCGACTCGTCATCCTCATCCAATTGGCGATGGAATGCAGCGCAATCCTTCAAGGCATGATCCATCATCCGACAAAACAAGCACTGTTTTGCATTTTTCTTCGGCTCAAATTGAACCGAAGATGAATGCAAAAAGGGCATGTGCGGAGCGGAAGAGTAGCCATAGGACTTATGCGCACCATATGGAGTACCAGACGAAGTCGGTGCTCCATATACTGGGCCTTGAGTCTTAGGTCTACTATCTCCCTTTGGACATCTATCACTATCATGCGATATGTCTCCACAAAAACAGGAACGAATATTAAATGAAGCCCACATAATGTGAAGATAACAAGATTCAAATGGAAAACACTATTGTGCAAAATATTACACCTAACAAAAATTTACTAGAGCAACCTAACATAAACAGTAAAACAGAATAAGAAGAAATAAAACAAAAAGAATGCAATAAACAAATAGAAGGGCTTCTCTCTCAGATTCTCCCTCTCCAGAAAACTCACATGACTGTGTTCCCCGGCAACGGAGCCAAAAACTTGATGCGCAAATCTCGCACACCGCTATAGGCGGTAGCAAGACTGTGGCACGAAACAGCAGTGTACCGATCATTCAAGTAATATAAAATGTGGGAGTGAATCCCCAAGTATCGATCTCGAAGGAACAAGTAAGGTGGAATTAACTATTGAGGAAGGACTTGAGATTGAAGTCCTTTCGAGCGGATGGATTGCGGAAAAAAGGGGGGTTTTGGTTTGTGGAAAATAAAGGAAAACAACTACAACTACTCCTATGCAATGTCGGTATGCAATGCTTCGCTTGGCGGGATGAAGACTAGGCAGGCCTTGAGCGCGCTGCTTCGCAAGGGCGGATGGACGAGTAGGCAAGCATAATCGAACTATGCAGGCCTTGAGCGCACTGCTTCGCTAGGCGAATGGATTACACGGGCCGCTATGCCACGCTTCGCTAGGAGGATGGATGAGTAGGCTTGCGGATGGAATGGGGCACACCGGAGGAATGAGGGTCGCAAGCACCTCGTCAACAAGCACGCCACTAGCAATTGCTAGTGCGGCACACGGAACACTCACACCACAATCACCATGAAAGAACACCTGAAGCACTCATAAGCATGAAAACATTTCATAATATTTGACAAGAAGTTCAACAAATATAGAGTGCAACATCATCAACATAAGAGAAACTAACTACAATCATAAGGAGGAAAGGAGGAAAAGCTAGAAATACAACCACATCCAGAGACTTGTTAGGATTCACGGTAGGAATCGTTGGGTTGTCAATCCGCGTCCTAGCTCGGTCCACAACTGCGTCCGGGGTCCAGAGGAGCTGTCACCTTCCCTCCAATATACCTGTCTTCTCCGTGTCACGATCTGGCCGCCAAAAAAGGTGTGTACTCCTTCCTCCATTGATGAGAGTAGGGCTAGGATCTCTCCCTTGAAGTGCTTGGATGATGCGAGGTGGCCTCAGGTGAAAGGGGGAGGAAGAAACCATCAAAAACGAAGCTTTCCGCCCTGATGGCGGAAGAAATCGCGGAACTGTTTCGGCTTCAAAACCTAAAAAATCGCAGTTTAAATAGAAAAGTTGCAGAATTTTGTTCATGCACGACCAAACGCACGACCGTACGTAAAAACGCACGACCAAATTCAGAATGCTATTTTGGGCCTCAAATGAACGCGCACGATCGACCAGATCGTGCGTGAAGGATAAACGCACGACCGTGCGATCTGGAAAATTGCAAAATGACATAAATTCTTAGATAAAAGAGGGAAACTCGTGCGATTTTGCTCATGCACGATCAAAACTGACCGTGCGCGAACAAAACGCACGAGCCGGGGCAGATAACCATTTATAAGTACTGTAGGAATCGCACGGTCACTGAAATCGTGTGTCAAGGAATCGTACGACCGTGCGATTTCTCCAGGTTACAATTCCCATAGAATGAAGATCTGCCCAGCTGCAATATAAACCAACAAACTGGGGAACATACCACCAACACACAGAAATATATAATAACAACAAAATAAAGACATGGGGAGCAGCATGTGCTTACCCCCATCAGAATAGTGCGCAATTGCACACCACAATGGGCCAAAATGAGCACTTCGTGAAGAAATGTGTTCAAGTGAAATATAAGCAATAATGTGCAGAAAGTGAAGTGCATGTGCGTGAAAATAAGCCCAGATGAGTCCAAATATGTGTATATAAATGGGACTCATCACCTACATCAATTTGGTATCAAAGCTTGCTTGGCCAATTTCCTAACTTGACCACGATCCGCTCGTGTCTCTAAGTCTCACGTGTACACCAAAAATTATTTTTCTACAAATTTTTTATTTTTTATTTTCTAAGTGTACGTCGTATGCCCACTAGATCTGGTCACCCATATCACACGTCGTCCTCATCAAGTATGGTCGACGAGCGGCAAACACCTCCAAATCCCACTGCTGTTGATGTCCTTCGGGATGACATGAATCAACAATTGGGAGAGTTGCGGGACATGTTGACCCAGCTGTTGGCCCATCGAACACCTTCACCTCCTAGGGGTAATCGTCAGCCGAACCGCGTGCCCACTCCACCTAGAGGTCATAGGGAACCAAACCACGAGGAATACGTACACGAGGAGCTACCTTAGTGTGACCGACCACCACCTCGTCGCCAAGAACGAGAAGTCGATCTCACCCGGGCCATAAAAATTAATGCCCCCACCTACGATGGCTTAGGAGAACCCCAAGTCTTCCTGAATTGGGTGTTAGACATGGAGTGCTACTAAGAGTGGCATCACTTGACGGACCAACAAAAGGTCCAAGTTGCTCGGATGAAGCTTACGGGTAGGGCCAAAGTATTTTGGCTAAATGAGGAGCGTCGCTTGGGAGCCGTAGACGGAGTCCCTCCGATCGGTCGGGCTGTCATGAAAAATCTCTTGAAGGACCAATATGTCCCCGCTTATCATCTCACCCGGATGTTTGATGATCTAGCCTCCCATCGCCAAGGCGAGCGGTCTGTCGCCAATTACATGGGCGACCTGAAGGACAAGATGGTCCGTTGTGAGGTCCAGGAGATGCCCAATGTCACGTTATCTAGGTTCCGCAAGGGTCTTAGCTACGATATCCAAAGGAAGCTTTTGGGTTATGGCCACATAGACCTAAACACTACATTCAACGCCACCCTTGATATCAAGAAGCACCTCGCCTCCAAGTCCAAGGCCAAGCACAGTTCCTATAAGGGCAGGACCGCGACCAACGTCTCCACTTCCACCTACAAGGATAAGGGTAAATTCAAGACCAAAGACTCGTCCAACATTGTCATCACCGCTAGAGACACTAGAAACCCGTCCAGGGAGCGCATTCCCGTAGGAAAAATTAGCAGGGATAGGGCCACGTGTTATCAGTGTGGAGTAACCGGCCACTACGCCATCAATTGCCCAACCAAAACTCGGACATTAGCTTTAGTTGAGCCTACGGATGACGGGCCCGATTACGTCTATGAGGCTACGGATGCGTCTGATTTAGATGGCGTACCCAATGATTTGGAGGATGACTATCACTTGTTGGTTATGCAGTGTATTCTAACTAACCCTCGCTCTTTGGATGACTGGAATAGAACCAATATATTGTTGGAACATGGTCTTCCGCATCTCCTTGGTTTGAGAATAACAAATCCTATGTGTATTTGATCTTGTGTGTTTAAGTGTGCAGGATAACAAGTTCATATGACTCAAGGATAACATAAGAAGGTTGCTCCCAAGTTTGAAGCGAAAACTCAAAACTGGCCGCTATAGCCGGCGGTAGCTCCATCGGTAGCTCCAGCGGTAGCTGCTAGAGCAGGCGGTAGCGATAGCGCTAGTGGTAGCGCTAGCGCAGGCGCTAACACAAAACAGAACAAGAATCTTAGTAGGTTTCCTTGGAATAAAAGATTCACACACACAGAATATTGCCTAATCTGAGATAGCGCCGTCGGTAGCGATAGCGTTAGCTCAAAACACAAGAGGAATCTCAGCAGAGTTGCCACGGATTGAAGATTCTGCCGCGCAAAATATGTCCTAAAATGGGATAGCGCCGGCGGTAGCACTAGCGCAGGCGCTAGCGCTGAGGCTATAAAAAGGACCCCTTGGCTCCGTCTTCCTTACTCTTCCATAACCCTATACTCCAGAGCTTCGTGCCAAAGCATATAGAGGAAGGTTCAGAGAGATAATCCCACCAAAAGCTTAGAGAGAATTTCTGAAGG
This sequence comes from Dactylorhiza incarnata, assembly GCA_033032865.1. Classification (NCBI taxonomy): domain Eukaryota; kingdom Viridiplantae; phylum Streptophyta; class Magnoliopsida; order Asparagales; family Orchidaceae; genus Dactylorhiza; species Dactylorhiza incarnata. The sequence goes on from JAWHQI010000067.1 coordinate 5,918,526, forward strand.
AGGACTTCTTCACGCTTCATCCGACCGGCGACCGCTTCAACAACGCTTATACTACAGCGGTCCAACGTCTCCAACTTCAGAAGTTCTTAGAGGGAGTTTTTATTATTGATGTTTTTATTTTCACATCTTTATTCTTGTAATCGTTAGTGAATTCGCCTTGTGTTGGCGACTAGGTCTGGGTAGGACTTAGGGCAGAAACTTGCATCGTGTTGGCGACTAGGTCTCGGGTGTAGGTCTAGGGGGTGCTCGAGGCCATATCCGGGGAAGGGTTGGCTAGAGCGGCTTGAGGCCGTATCCGGGGAAGGACCGGCTAAAGCCAACCGGTTCGTGGGGATACGAGTCGGTATAGAAAACAAAAAGAGTCTTTCTTTTAGCTTTGATTTCTAGCTTCGATAAGAGATCAAGTTTTGTAATCATGCTTCTCAAGTTAATAAAATCATGTCTTTACTTTTACTTCACTTGATTTGTCTTGATCTTCTCTAGTTTAATAATCAAAGCTTTTTCAAAGTTATTCAAAATATATCTAAAGTTATAAAACCCTTATTCACCCCCCCTCTAAGGGCGCCTACCGATCCAACAAGTGGTATCAGAGCGAGGTTATTCCAAATCGGTTTAACAACCGAGAATAATGGCGTCTCATGATCTCGCTTCTACTAGTGGGGTAAATTTTTATGAAGAAGAAAAATCTCCTAAACCACCTTTATTCGAAGGGAAAAATTATAAAGGGTGGAAATTATTAATGGAAAAATTTATTAAAAGCTTAGATATCAATGCATGAGATATAGCAATAGTTAGACCAACGGACGAATCAAATAAACAAGAGCGTCACCTAAATGCAAAAGCTATGCATTATATTTTTTGTGCTTTATCCCAAGATATTTTCAAATTAATATATTGTTTTTCTAGTGCATACAAAGTATGGAAATTTCTTGAAGAAATGTATAATTCTCCTTCTGCAGGTATGGAACAATTACAAGAACCGGAGAATATGCAAGCCTGCACAGGTATTCAAGAAAGCTCCACACATGACGGATCCATGAAGTGCACATCAAATGGAAAAGAAGAAGTACTATCTTCGGAAGAGGAGTGCCAAAAAGATTTAAAAGAAACCATATGTTCAAATCATGCCTCTCCCGAAAGCAATGTAAGGAAATCAAATCCCATCTTTTGTACTTCTATTTCTACATTACAAATGCTACAAATTACTAAGCGAAAAATTAAGAAATTGAAAAATGCAAATTGCAAATTGCGCTTAGAAAATAAAAGTTTAAAAGCAAAAGTTAAAATAGAATCAAATGTTAATTCATCTAGTCTTACCCATGTCTCTTTGAATGAAACAATTACACCTTGTTTAGAATTTGATAATTTAAAAGAAAAATACAAGGGACTTGAAAAAGAACTATTAATCGTAAAAGAACAAAATGAAAAATTATCTTTAGAAAACTCATCTTTGATAAATGATTGTGCTAAGTGTAAAGAATATAAAATTGAAATTAAAGAAATGGATGAAACATTTGATGAATATATAAACAACTATCAAGATCATATTGATTCAGTTGTTTCCACTCTTAAAAATATGACAATCGCTTATAATAAAGCTAGACATAATTTAAAGATTAAAAATGATGAATTAAAATAAAAAATCAACTTGCTTATGAAAATTGTAAATACAAATTCACAATATCAAACTATATCTAAAAACAAGTTGAATCTGAATATGAACATCTTAACCAAGTCTAATAATGGGAGCAAGAATCACAAAGTGTTTGTAAATCAAAATCAAAATCACCATTACTTGCAAAATCATGTTTCTCCCAACTCAAAATTAAAATTGCATAAATTTCCTATGAACAATACTTTTAATAATCATTACAATCATAATCATCAATATAAAGATTATCATAATGGAAATTTGAAAACTAAAAATAATGTTAAACCAAGATTTGAATGGAGACCCAAAGTTAAAGATGAAACACAAACTCCACTCAAAAGGGCTCATTCACTTCCATCTCCCCAAAAGCAAACACGATGTATTTGGGTACCCAAAGGAACCGTCACATCCGGTCCTCTTTGGATACCTAAATATCCTATTCATTAGTATCCAATCATTTGCATGAAGTAGAAATCTACTCAAAATAAAATATCAATTCTCTACTTCATGATATGCTTAATTTCTTTTTGCTATTTACTTTTTCTTTTTCTTTGAGCCATCATGATATGATCACATTATATAACTTGTGATATGACTCTCACATATTAAACCAAAATTCATAAACAAATCAAATTGAATAAAGTTGAATACAAAGTCATATCATCTCTCAAGTGATCTACTTATCTTTTTTATTTCTATCCTTCTAAATCCATTTCCTAAAAGTCTTACAAAATTTGAAAAACTAAATTTGTTATATGATATTATTAAGACTAAATGAAATAAGTGTCAAAATGGATTTAAAAGGTGTATCTTAGGGGTATTAGGCTAAATTTATAAAATGCGCAAGTTTTGCTTAGGAAGTTAATATATTTGCGTCATTTTCAATTACCCCAAGTATGTTTAATCATAATCATGTTTAAATCGGAATTGAAAAATTGCATGAATATTACTTCATTTATTTATGATCATTTCACTCATGCGTATGTCGTGCAAAACTCAATAATTAAGGTTTAATAAATATGAAACTCTAATGAAGATGTAACTCATGTACTAATTTTAACTTCCGCAACTTTTTGCGATTTCTTCTCGTCTCATCACTTAATTAGACAGACCTTACTTTGCAAAAACATAATTAAGAAAAATCGGAAGCAAAATCGAAGAAAATCAAGGCTATACGATCAAAATAAGCACTCTCTGTGAGCTAACGCAGGCGCTAAGACCTAACGCCGGCGCTAGCCCAAGTCTCTGATTTTCTATAAATTTAAAATTCTGAAAAGTCAACAAAAACGTATGTATTTGTTTAATATTCAAAAACCAAAGAGAAAATTTACAAAACTCTTCAAAATAAACATATTTTCTCATATTCACTATTCACCTTACAACGTTTCTATCTAATAATTTGAAAAAGGTTGAATATGAATTTTCTTTAAAAATTCCTCATGTACATTATCATGAATGATTAATTACAAGCTCTAAATCACTATGAATTAATATTAATGATCATATATAATAGTCATGCAAAATCATATGATATTCTAAGTCAAACATCAAATATAACTACAAAAGATTTTATTCCTTCGAAACATACAGTCTGTGATCATGACTACTATATGAATCTATTATGTTTTGCATAGACCATAAAATCAACTCTATATCCATATGAATAAATAAATTAGAATCATCACGTTATTCTATGTCTAAAACTTGAATCTCTATTGTTACATACATGCAACATTGTATCAACAAACCTTGGTATAACATTAATCTCAAACTTATCATACTAACATTGTCGACTAAAGAATATTTGTGTGTATGTTATGCTTTATATGTTTACTAAGACATACAGGCTGGGTATTCTCATCTAGGGCTTATTCAAGATATTCCTGTGCATGAACATTATGGTTAATCACTAAAATCATGCATATTTGATTTGTTCATTAATGTCATCTCATGCAAAGTTTAGTTGTTAAAGTCATATACAAAATCGCTAATATTTCATGAAATTTGCACTATCTAGACATTTCCTAAAAATCTGAAATTTCAGCAAGAAACTACTATTATGACACTTAATCAAGATCAACAATTAAAAAATTTCAAAATCATCAAAAATCGGGTAATGTTTCCCGCGCTAGCGCTAACGCCGGCGCTAGTGCACCTATGTGTTTTTTTGTATTTTTAAAATTTTGAAAAATCCCTAAAAATATATTAATCTATGTGTACTATTCATTTCTGCATTTTTGCTTTTATTACATTTTTTGAAAAATAAAATATAAAAATACAAAAGCCAAATTACAAAAAGAATTATATGTTTTGCCTTTGTATTTCTAAAAGAAAAAATCAAATACAAAAATATAAAACAAAAGAATTATAAAAAATTGTTATTTTTGAACTTAACTCTTTACGTGTATCTTGCGAAAGGGTGATTTGGGCTATCATCCCATCATATCACCTAGTATCGGGCGAACCTCTCACAAGGTAGTCCTCGGGAAGTTCAAGATCAATCTTATGAGTTCAAACTTTAAATTATCAAAAATACTGTATGGACATCATTGAGAAAATCAAGCATGATTTAATCTATTATTTAGAACTTCTATAATGCTGCAATTTATCTTTTCAAACTACTTTGAACATTGTTTTCATCATGCTTTGATACATCTATTAATATGTGCATCAATTATATTGTAAAAGTTGTGTAGAACTATGAATAACATGCCTCTAAGTATGAGTAAATGTTTTATGTTTGATAATGATCTTTATTCACTCACTTATTTTGGCATTGTCTACATTTGTGCTTAATCTAAGAATGCTTGTGTATGTTTTGTATTAGTACTATGAATTAAAATTGTACAAGTATCTTACCTACACTCCTTTATTTGCACTTTTAAAATTAAGAAAGTGGTTATCTTTCTCATAAATTATATTGGTTTGCATAACAAGTGTATTCTCGGAGACCTTTGTACAAAACAAAAATCATAAAATAAAGTGACAAAGATAACTCCACCAAGCACTACTTGAACCTCCTGATAAGTCTTAATAAGCGTTGTGAGGTTGAGCACCTTGGAAAGAATAATAAAGTATCTTGTGCAAACCATAGCTTTCCTTCAAAATAAAAACCACTTATTCTTAAGTACACCGGATCACAATAAAAAAAAATCAATATTGAAGAATAAAATTATGTGATCCCCCAAGCACTACTTTGCACCCTGATAAGTCTTAATAAGCATTGTGTGTGCAAAGCACCTTGGTAGTTGTACATTTTTTTTGTGCATTGAAGTTTGTGGAAGTAAAATTATTTGTGTTTTATTGTGCTTTTACTTTACATATCACTTGTATTTTTGATTAAAACATGTGTTTACTCTACTAAAGAATACACTTATGTACACATCATTATCTTCCATAACACTTCTTCTCATGTGTATTGGATCCTAATGCTAATTCTATACTATTCTTTACTTATGAAATGCACTAGATTACCTAACATGCTTTCTACAATGTTTGGTATGTTTTTAAATTGTGAATTAAAGTAACATTGTAGTAATCTCTTTTTGATAACATTATTTCATGCTTGGTTACTTCATTATCAAACTTAAAGATTTTAATTGAAAAATGATTTACAAAAACATCTTCTTTTTGAAATTTAACTCATATTTCTTTCTATGGATCATCATTGATTACAATAAGATGTTTCTTATCTTTCTATAAGTCTTCCGCATCATCACCATATAATTGTTTTACCTTGCACTTTCACGCTTATTTAAAGTCTTTCATTTTGTATGCATCATCACTTGAATCTTCAAATTCCTTTCTTGCAACAAGTGGTAGACTTGCTTGGTAAACTGTATATTGGTTGCTTTTAACATGGCTTTTTTTTTAAAACTCTGATTTATTTCTATGAAAATATTATTATGCTAAAAATTTTGATTTATGAATGGATTTCAAAATAGCTATATGAGTGATTTCATTAATTCAAATAAAAATATAAATCCATAGGCTATGTCATTAGATTTAAAACGCTTATATATTTCCAATAATTATTATCCATGACTTCATTTCTCACCATAGCGGGGGCGTAGGGTTGTAGACATTAGATAACCTTTATCTTTAGTCATGTCTTGTCCTTAATCGGGGAGGGTTCCAGTGGGGCCTTGTGAGGCACGGGGGGGGGGGGGGGGGGGGGGGGGTGAGGGGGGGAGAGTGCTAGGTTGAGTTGTGTCTAGTGTTTGCAAATGGGACTAACACCCCAACCTACGACATGTATGCAGCTCCTCATGCCCATCCGCCACTTAGTACGGGGCTAGGGTGTAGACATATTGTCTGGGTAGTTTAGTTACTTAGAAATCATTACAATTTGGTTATACTACAAACTCTGATTTATGAAAATGTTGTAATACTCAAACTCTGATCTATTTAAATGAAAAGAATCCTAAAACTCCTTATCATTTCCTTCTCTACAAGATCGATCATGCTTTTATCTAATTATCAACTTTTAAGTGGCGTCTCCTTACCCGCTTTTGCTAATAACAAAAGGGGGAGAACTAACAAGATAAATATAATCTGCTATCAAAATAGAAACTACCATGATTAATTAAAGATGATAGCTTACATATTAGGGGAGCATTCACTTAGGGGGAGCATGTATTTAGGGGGAGCAATTCTAAATGCTAAAATCGATAATTATCTTAAGTCATCACTCTCACACACACACAAGTAAGTTTCATCATGCTTATATATTATTGCTTTGATTTATCATTAATGGATTTGTAATTATCAAAAGGGGGAGTTTGTTGGAACATGGTCTTCCGCATCTCCTTGGTTTGAGAATAACAAATCCTATGTGTATTTGATCTTGTGTGTTTAAGTGTGCAGGATAACAAGTTCATATGACTCAAGGATAACATAAGAAGGTTGCGCCCAAGTTTGAAGCGAAAACTCAAAACTGGCCGCTATAGCCGGCGGTAGCTCCAGCGGTAGCTACTAGAGCAGGCGGTAGCGATAGCGCTAGCGGTAGTGCTAGCGCAGGCGCTAGCGCAAAACAGAAGAAGAATCTTGGCAGGTTTCCTTGGAATAAAAGATTCGCACACACAGAATATTGCCTAATCTGAGATAGCGCCGGTGGTAGCGATAGCGCTAGCTCAAAACACAAGAGGAATCTCAGCAGAGTTGCCACGGATTGAAGATTCTGCCGCGCAAAATATGTCCTAAAATGGGATAGCGCCGGCGGTAGCACTAGCGCTATAAAAAGGACCCCTTGGCTCCGTCTTCCTTACTCTTCCATAACCCTAAACTCCAGAGCTTCGTGCCACAGCATATAGAGGAAGGTTCAGAGAGATACTCCCACCAAAAGCTTAGAGAGAATTTCTGAAGGAGGGCTTCTTCACGCTTCATCCGACCGGCGACCGCTTCAACAACGCTTATACTACAGCGGTCCAACGTCTCTAACTTCAGAAGTTCTTAGAGGGAGTTTTTATTATTGATGTTTTTATTTTCACATCTTTATTCTTGTAATCGTTAGTGAATTCGCCTCGTGTTGGCGACTAGGTCTGGGTAGGACTTAGGGCAGAAATTCGCCTCGAGTTGGCGACTAGGTCTCAGGTGTAGGTCTAGGGGGTGCTCGAGGCCATATCCAGGGAAGGGTTGGCTAGAGCGGCTTGAGGCCGTATCCGGGGAAGGATCGACTAAAGCCAACCGGTTCGTGGGGATACGAGTCGGTATAGAAAACAAAAAGAGTCTTTCTTTTAGCTTTGATTTCTAGCTTCGATAAGAGATCAAGTTTTGTAATCATGCTTCTCAAGTTAATAAAATCATGTCTTTACTTTTACTTCACTTGATTTGTCTTGATCTTCTCTAGTTTAATAATCAAAGCTAATTCAAAGTTATTCAAAACATATCTAAAGTTTTAAAACCCTTATTCACCCCCCCTTATGGGCGCCTACCGATCCAACATATATTTTCGTTAATATTTAAGAGCGGCGAGAAACTCTGTAAGTTGATTATCGACAGTGGTAGTTGTATGAATGTAGTATCTGAGAATGCGGTCTCACGTATGTCGTTGGTTACAGAGCCCCACCCTACGCCATATCAAGTAGCTTGGATAAATAAAATGTCCCTACTGGTCACCAAAAGGTGTTTGGTTCCCATTTCGGTCAAGTCTTATTCGGATCAAATTTGGTGCGATGTCATCCCTATGAATCCGTGTCACGTCCTTTTGGGATGCCCATGGCTATATGATCGAGACGTTACTCATCATGGGCGAGCCAACACGTACAAGTTCCAGCATTAGGGGAAGAAGGTTACTCTAAAGCCTACTCCACCCAAGGAACCGTCTAGTTCCACGAAAGACACTACCCTTCCCGTTGAGCGGAAGGCGCTGAGTTTGTTAGGTAGGCAGGAGTTCACGCGAGAGTCATTTGTTGGCGGAGTTATGTACGCTTTAGTCTGCTTGTTAGTCACCGGAGAGGATGTCGACTTGGGAGATATACCCGTTGAGCTGAGGGAGTTGTTGGAAGAGTATAAAGACGTCTACCCAGAAGAATTACCTTCAAAATTACCGCCGGTGCGTGATATTCAGCACGCCATAGATTTGGTTCCGGGTTCATCACTACCGAACCTCCCTCATTACCGTCTGAACCCCGCCGCCCACCAAGAATTACAAACCCAGATTTTGTACCTACTGCAGAAGGGATTCATTAGACATAGCGTGAGCCCGTGCGCGGTCCCAGCCTTGCTTGCCCCCAAGAAGGATGGGACGTGGAGGATGTGTGTTGATAGCTGTGCTATTAATAAGATCACAGTAAAGTACCATTTCCCTATTCCCCAGTTAGATGATTTGTTGGACATGTTAGCGGGAGCCACAATTTTTTCGAAGTTGGATCTTAGGAGTGGCTACCACCAAATTTGGATTTGGGAAGGGGACGAATGGAAGACGGCCTTCAAATCGAAAGATGGGCTGTATGAATGTTTGGTGATGCCATTTGGGCTATCCAACGCGCCCAACACATTTTCTCGCATGATGACCCATATCTTCAGACCCTACATGGGCCAATTTGTTGTTGTGTACTTCGATGATATATTAGTCTATAGTACGTCTCCGGCTGATAACGTGTCTCACTTACACCTCGTATTCACGACCCTATGAAAGGAGACCTTGTATCTGAATCTCAAGAAATGTACCTTTAGCGCACGATCGATCAAATTTTTGGGGTATATTGTGAGTTCCGAGGGCATCCACGTCGACCCTAAAAAGGTCCAAGCCATCTGGGATTGGCCCGAGCCATCCACCATCCAAGACGTGCGTAGTTTTCATGGTCGAGCTACCTTATACCGCCGCTTTATTAGAGATTTTAGTAGAATTATGGCTCCCATTACTGAGTGTTTAAAGAAGGGAGAGTTTGTTTGGACGAAGTCCGCGACACGTGCCTTCCAACTCGTGAAAGATAAAATGACGGAAGCACCCGTTCTTCGCCTACCCGATTTTAGTTTGGTTTTTGAGCTTGCGTGTGATGCGTCCGAAGTGGGCATTGGAGGAGTCATGAGCCAAGGGGGCCATCCGGTAGGTTATTTTAGCGAGAAACTGTCCGGTCCAAAATTAAATTACTCAAATTATGATAGGGAATTCTACGCCTTGATTCGATGCCTTCACCATTGGCGCCACTACCTCCTCCCCAAGGAGTTTGTGTTGTTATCGGATCACGAAGCCTTACGATTCATAAATTCCCAAACCAAAATTAGCTCATGGCATGCGAAATGGGTTTCATTTTTACAAGAATATATGTTTGTGTTTAAGCACCTTAAAGGCACCCAAAACTGCTTGGCCGACACCCTTAGCCGCGTTTCCTTATTACTGACGAGAATCTCCCACCACCATCTCGGCTTATTTTCTTAGGGAAGAATATTTATTTCGGCATTCTAAGCTTTGTATTCCACGCTCTTCTCTTCGTGACTTCATAGTGTGGGAGTTGCATGGAGGTGGTCTTGGAGGTCACTTTGGGCGTGATAAAACTATCTTGCTAGTTGAGGACAAATTTTATTGGCCGCACCTGAAGTCACTAGTTACTAAGGTTATTAATAGTTGCCGCACGTGTCAACTAGCAAAAGGAAACAAGACTAATGTTGGGTTATATACACCACTCCCGATCCCCTCCATCCACTGGGAGGATGTTAGTAAGGACTTCATGTTGGGCCTGCCGCCAACAATACAGAGACATGACTTCGTCCTTGTAGTGGTAGACCGCTTCTCCAAGATGGCCTACTTTATTCCATGTAGCAAGCCTAGTGACGCATCCCACATCGCCAAGTTATTTTTCAAAGAGGTCGTTAGCCATCGGGGAGTTTCGAAAACTATTGTGTCCGATCGTGACATTCGTTTTACGAGTTATTTTTGGAAGACGTTATGGAAACTCATGGATACCAAATTACCGTTTTCTACGGCCTACCATCCCCAGACGGATGGCCAAACGGAGGTAGTCAATAGGATTTTGGGTTCTTTACTCCTTTGCTTGGTGGGCGAACACAAAGGCACATGGGATTTGATCCTTCCACACGCACAAATAGTGTATAATAACTCTAAGAATCGCTCTACAGGACTCTCACCTAATGAGATCGTGCATGGATACAAGGCCCTAGTGCCGCTCGATTTGGTCCCACTTCTGCCCACTTATAAATCGAGCCACTTTGCGCAAACCTCCACCCCACACATTCATGATTTGCACAAGTATATCCAAGGGAAATTAGCTGCTCAATATGATTCTTATCAGTCACATGCAAACTTACATAAGCGACCTTCTAATTTTAATGTTGGCGATCATGTTTTAGTCCGCTTAATCCTGGAACGGTTACCTTCGGGCACCATTAAAAAATTGGCCCCCAGGCGAGCCGGTCCCTTCAAGATTATTAAATACTTGGGTAACAATGCAGTGGTTTTGGATTTGCCGGCTGATTGGGGAGTTTCCCCTACGTTTAAAGTTTCCAACTTAACGCCATATGCTTCTCCACTTCCAGCAACCCCCCCTTCGTCTACATCTTCTATTCCTCGTTCGTCTCATGGGGTTGGGAGTGAGTGGGGACACCCATCCACGGATCCCACTGATATTACGTCGGTTGATGATGGTACTGTTTTACCGGATGCTCATGCTACCCATTTTCAAGTTTTCCCCAGTCTCTTGTGTTACCTGACAGGATTGTTGCTGATGATGTACTCTCCTCCGATGAGGGCGATACACGCCACTTTCTAGTTCATTGGCGTGTCCGCCCTACTTATGATGACTCGTGGGTGTCCGAGGCAGAGTTACTTCACATGGATGCTGATCTCCTCCATCGCTATCTATCAGACCACTCATCGGTGACGAGTGCTTTCGAGCGGGGGAGAATTGATGGAGCAACAGATGGAGCCGACATCGATGATGATCCCGGACCGCCATTAATTAAAGACTCGCGCCACAACACTAAAGCTTCACAACGTAACAACGTCATTCGGCGCAACACCAACCGCTACAACCTACGCGCGCGTCCGCCGCCACCTTCTTAAAGATTGGGAGTTTTTATTTCCTACATTTATAACTTATTCAATGTCATGTTATTTCATTTGGCGTAACGGTCAAGATGAGACCTTTGTGATGTGTGTTGGATATTTGTTGTTTGGGAGTATATATACTCTCTTCCCCTTGTAATAGAGATTAATTTTGATTTGAAGATTAAATAAGAAACCCTAACCCTCCTGCGACTTGCCCGATCCCCCCCTTGGTGTGCGACTCGCCTCCTCCTTCTGCTCGGCGACAGCTTGCCTCCCGCTCGGTGCGACTCCGGAGGCCTACCCTCTCCTGTGACGCGTTCCGTCGTCCTTCTCGCTTAGCTCGCAAGGCCCGGCCGCTTCTCTTCAGCGTGATTCCAACCGGCCCTCCCCTCTCCAAACCTGGCGCCCTAAGGCCGCCCCTCTCCCTAGCCCGGTGTGACTCCGGTAAACGTGCCACCTCCTCCGCTCACGACTACGGTGGAGCTTCATGGAAGTGTGTCCATTTGCCACCATCACCTACGCAGTGGGTAACGAAACTCTCTACCTCTCTCGTAGGATTTCCTTCTATTTCACTTTGAATTTTGGTGGGGAAAGTTTTGGCGTAACTTTGGAAATTATCGGAACTTCGCCGCATTGTTCCATCCGTAGCTAGCGATCTCAAGCAACTCTTAATCTTGTAGATCTGGTTCGCTTAACCAAATTTAATTGGGATTTTTCTTGGACTGTTCGTTAATCCCCGTCATTTTAATTCGGAGAAAATCGCATCCCGGGTAGTTGCTTGTGAATGTAATTTGACTCGTGTTGGTGCTAGATCTCTCGTTTGTGGTTGTGAATCGGCGGATTGGGTGATGTTTCATAGTGGCTAGCGATTTTATGTTTGTCGGAATTTTCTAGTACGGATTTGGGAGCCAACCCGACCCCTTTCTTTCCGCTCTTGGTTGGAGTACTCTTGGAACAAAATTTTTGGGAGCCAACCCTACCCCTTTTACTCGCTCTTTGGTCGGAGTACTCTTGGATTAAATTGTGTTGTTTGTGGTAAATTTATCGTTCTGCGTGCATCATCACGGTAGCCTTCATCATGGGACCTCCTCACTGCTGCTCGCGGGTCCGTGTGTAGGAAACCCATTCTTCACTACTGAGGGTCATCCCTAAGGTAGGAATATTGATGCGCGTTTGGCAAGTGCACTGGTCGCACAAGTAATAAAGTTGGGAGTACGTCCCCGAATATCGTCTCTCAAGGAATGCTCGTGGTTAGTTTGACTCTTCAGATTGAGAAAATAATTACGAGAGTAAATTAAAGGAAAAATCGGAGCTTTGATTTTGGTTTCCTAAATTACTACACAGAAATGAGATGCGGGTCAAAACTCCGCTTCGCAAGGCGGGATGGATGCAACGGCCGCGATGCGGTGCTTCGGAAAGTGCGTGGACGGAAAGTAACTGTGACGATTGAGGGTCGCACACACCTCTTCGCAAAGTGGGGGTGAATGCAGCGGCCGTAATGCCGCACTTCGGTATGCGGGTGAGATGGCCACAGTGCGGGGTTTTGTGAGGGTCGAGTTCACCTGTTCGCCAACATCACCACTAGCAATTGCTAGATGGCTAGCTAGAACGTGTGTGTGGAAGTGGAGTGGGGGCGGAGCGCATCACAGCAAAGCATTAAGCGAGAAAAAAAACAAGAGTATACTTCCATTCATAGACAAATAGAGATCACTCTAGTTCAATACAATAGTTAAGCATACATTTCCAAAAGAGAGAGGGTAGAGGAAATCACGAGATGAGAAGCCTCGCCGTAGATCTTGGCCGGAATGGGGGGTTGTCAAGCCTCCTCCGAGCTCAGTCCTTGGTTGCTTCCAGAGTTCAGAGGCTGTCACTACCTCCAAACATCATCCGTCTTCTTCTCAGAGCTAGGTCTCTTCCACTTAGCCTAATGGAGATGCCACACCTTGAAATACTTGCTGTAGATGGCGGGGAATGCTTCCGGAACCCTTGATGGAGCTTAGGATCGATGGAAGAAGCTTTCCCAAGGAAGGGGATGGATGGATGGAGCTTGGAGAGGGAAAACGGCGGAGCTTGCGGAAGAATTCGCGCCCAAAAGAGTGCTGAATGACCTAAAATTGCAGAGCCGGTCTATAAATATGGAGCAGAATAAACACTGCGCACGAGCAGTGGCGCACTACCAGTGGTCGTGCGCACTATAGTCATTGGTCGTGCTTGAGCAACCAGCAGCCTGGACGAACATCTGCATTTGATCGTGCGATTTGTATAGTGATCGTGCGAGAACAAATCGCACGATCAGGTTCAGATTTTCATGGAATCACATGGATTGCCCCCTTTGGAATGCATTTCAGCTCCTGGTACCTGCAGCAAACTCAAACATACCCGTTGTGGCCTAGAAATAAAGCACCCAACGACATAAAATATACACCGAAGAGAATAAAAGGGAACATCCGAGATAACACACAGAAGTAGGCTAAGGAAGGTACTATTTGTTGGAACATGGTCTTCCGCATCTCCTAGGTTTGAGAATAACAAAACCTATGTGTATTTGATCTTGTGTAATTAAGTGTATAGGATAACAAAGTCCACATGACTCAAGGATTACATAAGAAGGTTGCCCCCAAAGTTGAGCCATCAAATCCAAATCTTCCACTAGCGCTGGCGGTAGCACTAGCGCAGGTGCTAGCTGTCGTTCGACGAACTGTTAGCGACTAAGTCTATTCGTCGAATGTTCTCATGAACTCCCGACGAATATCGACGAACGTAGACAGAAGTCAAAAAGGCAGACTTGTGAAGGAAATTGTGCGGCTAAGTCAATTCGTCGAATGTTCTCGAGAACTCCCGACGAATTCCGACGAATGAAAACAGAAGACAGTACTCCCACTAGCGCTGGCGGTAGCATTTAGCGCCTGGCGCTAGCGATGATAGCGCAATTCTGGGAGCACATATGGAAGGAGATAGCGCCTGGCGGTAGCCGATAGAGCAGGCGGTAGCGACGCACACAGAAGGCAAGGAAGAATTGTTTCCTCGGATTGAAGATTCTGCCGCGCAAAACATGTCCTAATTTGGGATAGCGCCGGCGGTAGCTGATAGCGCCGACGATAGCGCAAAGCAATAGAGGAAGGCGGTCGGCTTGCTTACAATCAAGGATTCTCACGTGGAGAATATTTCCTAAACTGGGATAGCGCCGGCGGTAGCGATAGCGCAAGCGCCAGCTCCAAGGCTATAAAAAGGACCCCTTGGATCCGTCTTCTTAAGTCTCTTGAGATCAAAAATTCCAGAGCTTCGTGCCACAACAGAGAGAAGAAGTTTCAGAGAGATATTCCCACAAATCCATAAAGACTAAAGGAGATCCGTGGAGTAGATTTCAACACGCATCATCATCGTGACGAAAGACCGCATCAACTACGATCATACTCTACGTCTTCATCTACTTCTCCAAGAGATCCACATAGAGAGAGTTTTACATTATTGTCTTTTCATTTCACATCTATTCTTGTAATCGTTAGTGAATTTGCCTCGTGTTGGCGGCTAGGTCTGGGTAGGACTTAGGGCTGAAATTCGCCTCGTGTTGGCGACTAGGTCTCGGGAGTAGGTCTAGGGGGTGCTCGAGGCCATATCCGGGGAAGGGTTGGCTAAAGCGGCTTAAGGCAGTATCCGGGGAAGGATCGGCTAAAGCCAACTGGTTTGTGGGGATACGAGTCGGTATAGAAAACAAAAAGAGTCTTTCTATTAGCTTTGATTTCTAGTTTTGATAAGAGATCAAGTTTTGTAATCATGCTTCTCAAGTTAATAAAATCATGTCTTTACTTTTACTTCACTTGATTTGTCGTGATCTTCTCTAGTTTAATAATCAAAGCTTTTTCAAAGTTATTCAAAATATACTAAAGTTTTTAAAACCCTTATTCACCCCCACTCTAAGGGCGCATACCGATCCAACACTATTTACACAAATAAACAACTGATCCAATATAAGCGATAATCAACCTAATATGCAGTACCTATGCATGATACTAAGCCTAAATGAGTCCTGAAATATGTATATAATGGAGTCTCATCACACCCCCAGACTTACTCGTTTGCGCGTCCCGAGCAAACTACTCTCGGCGGACGGGAAAAATAAAGGTTAGAAAGGTGATTGTGGCTAGGAGTAATATGCGAAATCAAACAATCATGTTCATAAAATTCTCGTAGAAGAAATTTCTACTATGCAAAGTAATTTATAAATATCTAAAATAGTAAATAAGAGATTAGTTTACTCAAAAGCTGAACCAAGTGTGATCTGCCAGTCACGTGTTGGGAGAATGTAGGGATGCGCTCAGATGAGTAATTCAAAAAATACGGGATACGAAACTAACTCCACCGAAATCCATCGGTGTCGGGAGCCATAAGCTCGCACTTTCGCACTCTCTCCACAGCATTAGGTAAAACTACACACAAGTCAATAGGGCTTTCGGGTAAATATGTGGCTTAGGTTGCGGTAGGATATACAATGATAAACTCGGAGGCTAACGCACCCAACGCATTTGAGCAAAACAAATTGTAAACCCCGGCAACCAATAAAGCTGATGTGTTCATCGCCAACACCCAATATAAAGTAATTCCTATCAAACAATTCAGAATTTCTGAAATAGAATATAAAGCTCAGAAAATTTTTTTTTTGAAGCGCAAATCTTTTCAATTTTCAGCTCACAAATACTTTTTTATATCTTTTTTTTCTTTTCTTCTCCTTTTTTTTTCAACTCAAGCAATCCATATATGTATCCATACATAACAGCACAACACAGTAATCAGTTATACTAAAAAGCCCGAAACACGTGCGCAAACAGGTTTGGTAATCTTGGCTTAAGCGAGAGCGGTGGAGCTAAATAGAAAAGGTGGGATAGGCACAAAATTGGTTAGCAAGGGTGAATTTCTGGTTTTGGCTCAAAGCTCAAACGGTCCAAAGAATGGCCTACATCATGCTAATGCGTTAGGACTACCCGGTGCCTATGTTTCGAGAATCGCTAGGGGCGAGTTCTTAGCCACCGAGAAAGATAACTCCTTCTCCCGACTCGAGAAATACAAATCTAGCATTCGATACCAACTCACCTACACTACCGGTAGATCAACACAGGTTCATGCTTTGAGTAAAGTACAACTCTAATTACTAAATTAGATAAGAATAAAGCTACAACGCATGAAAATAGAAATAACTTCTACACAAAATTCTATGCAAAACATGAGTATTCGATTAGAACACTACTGGAGTCAACATCGTACTCCAAACCACAATTCCTAGCTAACACAATTGACATCCCGGCTCCATTCCAAAAGGAAATTTGGCACGGCAGCACTCGCAAGTAAGTGCGTCTATAGTGGGTGCAGTGTGTGCGTGCCACAAAAAAAATTGATAAACTGAAATAAACTGAAAGCTAAAATAATAACACTACCGGAATGCGTGCGTGCGTGCACATGCATGGTTCTCACTCTCCCCCAGACTTACATGAAAGCATAATCTAAGATATGATTCTTTAAACATTAAACTAAGGAGAAAAGGGAGAGTGTACCCCATGCTCAGAAGTGAGCATACCGGAAGAATTGGCGTTTTGTCCTGAATGCGGTTGTTCCGCCTTGCTCCAAGAAATACGGACCTGCGATTAAAGAGTACCCAGGCACAACAAAAATATAATAAGGAAAATAAAGAATAACGAAGGAGCGGAACCAAGCGGTCCCCAATGGGTTGTCTCCCAAGAGCCCTTTTGTTTAACGTCCTTAAAGGTGGACCAAATACCTGTATTAGCAGATTATAGAATTGTTTACGCAAAATTAAAGAGAGGAGATCATTTAAGTCTACGTAGTATTATTGCACAACCAAATGGAGAAATCAACTATACGTTGATTTAAAATAGTAACTGCAGATAGAAGAAAAAGGTCCGGAGACCCGCAACTGATGGCAACGAAGTAAGAGGTTTAGCCTCCATCCCCAAGTTTCCTCTTTTTTGCTCTCTTTCTATTTTCCAAGAGTATTTCTTTAAAGAAAAATCGCTTTCCTCCCTGTAGCCAGTCCTTTAGGGGGAGCACATGCGGTGACACTGGAGTGGACAGAGCAATATCATCTGCCACTGCAACATGCTTATCCTGCCAGGAATACATCATCCGATTGCCCAAAAATGGGTCAACATATTCCAAATTCTGCGGGGGCACAAATGAAACGATGTTAGAAATAACAGGAAGAGATGGAGCGAGAGTATACTCAACATCCGTAGGAGCAAAGCAGGAGGAAGAAACGTCACAAGTGACATCCTCCCGTGAGAGATGATCAGATTCTACCTAGATGACCAACACTAACTCTTCCTGTTGAATTGTAACCAATGAAAGAGGGTCATGAAACAAAGTAGATGAAGAACATAAAGAATCATTAGTCGAGGGAGTGATCCCGGTTTCACTCCCTGCAGGTTCTGATTGTACCACTATCACAACACGAGGAGGTTCTTGCAACACGGCCGAGGCAAGAGACACCAAAGTCTCAACCTGCCTAGTCAATCTATCAATATACTCTTGCCGTGTTTCAAGGTCTTGAATTATAATTTGAGCAAATTTGAAGAATTTCTCCTCCAAATAGGTTGTATCCTCATCATGTTGTGACAGGAGGAGTAAAGAACATGACATCGCTCCTGCATACACACAACCCGAAAACAGTAAAAAAAAAACAACTCCAGTAACTATTAACTCAAACACCAAAATCAAACTACGCATGCATTCCCCGACAACGGCGCCAAAAACTTGATGCGCCTTCGGCAAGTGCACCGGTCGCATAAGTAATAAAGTTGGGAGTACGTCCCCGAATATTGTTTCTCAAGGAATGCGCGTGGTTAGTTTGACTCTTCGGATTGAGAAAATAATTACGAGAGTAAATTAAAGGAAAAATCGGAGCTTTGATTTTGGTTTCCTAAATTACTACACAGAAATGAGATGCGGTTCAAAACTCCGCTTCGCAAGGCGGGATGGATGCAACGACCGCGATGCCATGCTTCGGAAAGCGCGTGGATGGAAAGTAACTGTGACGATTGAGGGTCGCACACACCTCTTCGCAAAGTGGGGGTGAATGCAGCGGCCGCAATGCCGCGCTTCGGTATGCGGGTGAAATGGCCACAGTGCGGGGTTTTGTGAGGGTCGAGTTCACCTCTTCGCCAACATCACCACTAGCAATTGCTAGATGGCTAGCTAGAACGTGTGTGTGGAAGTGGAGTGGGGGCGGAGCGCATCACAACAAAGCATTAAGCGAGAAATAAAACAAGCGTATACTTCCATTCATAGAAAAATAGAGATCACTCTAGTTCAATACAATAGTTACGCATACATTTCCAAAAGAGAGAGGGTAGAGGAAACCACGAGATGAGAAGCCTCGTCGTAGATCTTGGCCGGAATGGGGGGTTGTCAAGCCTCCTCCGAGCTCAGTCCTTGGTTGCTTCCGGAGTTCAGAGGCTGTCACTACCTCCAAACATCCTCTGTCTTCTTCTCAGAGCTGGGTCTCTTCCACTTAGCCCAATGGAGATGCCACACCTTGAAATATTTGCTGTAGATGGCGGGGAATGCTTCCGGAACCCTTGATGGAGCTTAGGATCGATGGAAGAAGCTTTCCCAAGGAAGGGGATGGATGGATGGAGCTTGGAGAGGGAAAACGACGGAGCTTGCGGAAGAATTCGCGCCCAAAACAGTGCTGAATGACCTAAAATCGCGGAACCGGTCTATAAATATGGAGCAGAATAAACACTGCGCACGAGCAGTGGCGCACGACCAGTGGTCGTGCGCACTATAGTCATTGGTCGTGCGCGAGCAACCAGCAGCCTGGACGAACATCTGCATTTGATCGTGTGATTTGTATAGTGATCGTGCGCCTGATCGTGCGAGAACAAATTGTACGACCAGGTTCAGATTTTCATGGAATCACATGGATTGCCCCCTCTGGAATGCATTTCAGCTCCTGGTACCTGCAGCAAACTCAAACATACCCGTTGGGGCCTAGAAATAAAGCACCCAGCGGCATAAAATATGCACCGAAGAGAATAAAAGGGAACATCCGAGATAACATACAGAAGTAGGCTAAGGAAGGTACTATTTTCACAAATAAACAACTAATCCAATATAAGCGACAATCAACCTAATATGCAGTACCTATGCATGATACTAAGCCTAAATGAGTCCTAAAACATGTATATAATGGAGACTCATCAAATATCTAATTCTGAAGCGTTCGGCGGTGAGTGAACATTTTTGGTAGTGAGCGTGGACTGGTAGCTTGCGAGGAAAAACAAACCAGGCAATGCCATGACGGGACATGAAGAGCAGGGAGACGAACGAGGCAGCTCGCACCCGTCTAGCGAGTTCATTGCATGAAGCGACTTTGTGGATTTCAGAAGATCGATGGAGGAAACATTGCGAGCGATACTCACCCCGAGCAGCGAAGTTGCGGAGCCAGCACCACCAGTTAGTGCTTCGCCGGTGAGGCGGGTCACATCCAGCAACCCGGTAAGGAGGCGGTCCAAGAGGAGGAGGATCAAGCGCTGCATCCGCGAGTCCTCTTCACGAGCACTCCCACAACTCGCTGCTCGGATAGCGAGTTCGTGCGAGCTCACCCAACTCCACAAGCTACGCCTGCAAGCCCCTTCTGCGAGTTGGTGTTGACCGCCCCTGTCCCCACAGGATTTACGGAGCTCGTAATGAACTACTACACCGGGAGGGATGATCCAGTCCAATATTTGCAGTGGTTCGAAGACGTGGTCTCTATCCGACAGATGACAGACACTTTTAAGTGTCGGTTGTTTGTCATCTCATTCAAAGGCAAGATAAGGGATTGCTTTCACCAATTGCCACCTAGCTCAATCTACTGCTTCGAGGATCTCCGCAAGGGATTTTTACTCCGCTTTTCCACTCGAAGAAGAGAAAGAAGGGACCGGAAACTCTCTTCCTCGTCAAGCAAGGGCCTCGGGAGTTACCGACGTCATTTGATCATTTTCAAGAAGAGATTCTCGTGGTTCAAGAGGTACCGGGTCATCCCCCCATGCCCGCCTTCACTTTGGGCTTGTAAGAAGGGTTCTTCAAGATGGAATTGGCTAGGATCCCCCATGTCCTTCGAGGAGTTGATCGACTGAGCCAGGCAACATATTGAAAGTGAGGCAACAAGTCAGGGATTCGTGGCCAAGTTGGCTAGGCTAACAGGAGAAGAGGAGAAGGGCACGTCGAAAGGCAAGGCAGAACCAAGGAAGAGAGAAGAAGGAGAGGGCAGGAGGGGGGAAGACCCCATGAGTATCGAGACCTACGAGACGATGAGAGAAGGTTCCAGGCCCTGCCCATCAAACCGGCATGGAGAGCAGCGGGAAGGGGCTATCAGGACAAGTTAGGGAGAAGATTCTCCCCCGATCGGCGAGCCCGCCATCATTCCCCCGAGGGAAGGAGAGGACTGTGGAGGTCAATTCAGGCTCCTCGTCAGGAAGCGAATCCAATCGGTCGGGGTCGAGGTCGAGGAGGAAGGGCCCGACCACTGAGAAAAGCTGAAGAAAGAAGAGCGGTTCCATACTGCAACTTTCATCAGACGAAAGGTCACACCACCATGACTTATCCCGAGTTTATGGAGCTAAGGAGGTAAGCCAAGGGAGAGACCGGGAAGGGCGGCAGGAGAAGGAGGCAGGGAGAAGAGGAAGGAATGAAGAAGTTGGGGGTCGAGCCCCGAGGCGATGCGAAGACCGAGTGGATCAAGGAGGTCGGGGAGGAATCAGAGTAATCCACAGTGGGGTTGGCGTAGAAGCAACCAAGAAGGGGAGTCTCCACGCAGTATATCGTCTAAGCATGGCATCCACTTCGCGAACACCACCCACAATAGGGGAAATCACTTTCTCAGCCGAGGATATGTTGGGGAATGAGAACCCCTTCCACGATGCGGTGGTCATCCAGGCCACAATGGAGAACTTCACGGTCTCTCGAATTCTCTTTGACAATGGGAGCTCGGTCAATATTATTTTCAAGAAAGCATTCGACGCTATGACATTATAGGAGAAGAGGGCATCGCCACCGACGGACCCCTCATTGGTTTTTAGGAGAAAGGAAATAAGTTGAGGGAGGAGTGGAGCTCCTCATTACATGGGGGGCACCATGATCAAAGAATTATTGCTTCGCGATTGTCGATGCACCTACCAGCTATAATGCCATCTTTAGAAGGCCCCTCATCAACGTCTTCCAGTGCGTACCCTCGTCTTACCATCAATGTTTGAAATACAATATCGGAGGGCTACAGATCCGGATCAAAAGCGATCCCAAGGTGGCGAGGGAGTGTTACCTAAACGCAGTCAAGATGATTAGCTGGAAGAAGGAGGCTGAAGCGGTCAATAGAGTGATGGAAGATATGGAAAGGTTGGAGGTCGCCGAAGAGGTAGAAGAGAAGGAGGTTGGGGGAGGAAGGCACGGGAAGGTGAAGATCAGCATAGGGCTGGCAGAGGAGGACAAGGGTAGGATAATATCCTGCGTCTAGAAGAACACGAACATCTTTGCATGGTGTGCTGCAGACATGTCGGTCATCGATGCAGACGTCACATGTTACCACCTCAATCTTGACCAGGAAGCCCGCCCATCCGTCTGAAGAAGAGGGAGACAACCACTACTTTGGTCGAGCCCATCCGCGCGAAAGTGAAGAAGTTGCTCGATGCGGGGTTTGTGTCGGAGATCCAGTATACAGGTTGGGTCTCCAATGTTGAAATGGTAAAAAGGGGGACAGAAAATGGCATATGTTTATCGACTTCTCACTTCTTAATGAATTTTGCCCCAATGAATGATACCCCTTGCCTAGAATCAACGAGCTAGTAGACTCGACCGTCGGATTCAATGTTATGAGTTTTTTAGACATTTCTTATTATTATCACCAAATCTGAATGCATACGCCCGATGTAAAGAATGTTTCTTTCATTACCAACGATGGATGTTACTATTATAAAATATTGCCTTTCAGGCTTAAGAACGCGGGGGAAACTTACCAGCGAATGATGGGTAGGGTATTCAAAGAGCAAAAGGGGAGGTGTATGTGGATGATCTCATGGTGAAGAGCAGAAGTGTGGAGGAGCATCTCGGCGATTTGGCAGATTACTTTTCCACCCTGATAAGATATAAGATGAGACTCAACCCGATGAAGTGTGTCTTTGGTGCGAGAATAGAGAAGTTTCTAGGTTACCTCCTAACCCCGACAGGGGTAGAGCAAACCCGGATAAAGTTAAGGCAGACATGGAAATGGAAGCTCTGAGGATTGTGAAAGAGATTTAATGCATTGAGGGTAGGCTTGCAGGGCTCAGTAGGTTTCTCACGAAGGCTGGAGAGAAATACTCCCCTTTTTTCAAGGTATTACGCGTCAGTAAGAAATTTGAGTGGACGGGGGAGTGTGAGGGAGCCTTCCAAAGTCTAAAACTCCAACTAGCGCAAGCACCCCTGCTTCAGGGGCCCCGAGAAGGGGAAGATCTTCTTCTTTATCTCGGAGTGGGAGTTGAAGCGGTTAGCTTGGTCCTAGTATGCGAGGAGGGAAAGAAGCAGCTTCTGATCTATTATGTGAGCAGAGTCCTTCGAAAGGCTGAGCTACGCTACCCCATATTGGAAAAGCTAGCGTTCGCCCTTATCATTTCGGCACGAAGGCTCTGACCCTACTTCCAGACTCATTCAATCAAAGTGGGGACGGACCACCCACTCCACAACATCATGGAAGAAGTCGAGCACTCGGGAAGACTGGCCAACTGGTCAATAGAGCTCAGCGAGTTCGATGTTTCATTCATCCCTCGCTTGGCCATAAAGGCCCAGACGGTGGCTAACTTCTTGGCAGACTACATGGTGGTAACTAGCGAGTTGGAGGCACAACTGTGGGACTCCTATGAGATGTTCGTGGATGGAGCATCTGGAAGAAGCTTCATAGGGGTCGGAGTTGTCTTGACAAGTCCGCAAGGAATCAAGATCAAGCAGGCCATCAACATTCCCTTCTCCCGCCACCAAGAATCAGGCTGAGTATGTGTAAGACCCCCATTTTTTTTTCTTTTGTTTCCGGGTCTTACCGCCAAGAACCGCCGCCTTGCAGTGACACCAACACACGGGAAGGTTGCCACTACATGACACGATCATGCCGTCTATTCATACATCCAGGCCAACCATTCACCACAGAATAATAGAAGTATAGAATCGAACTAGTCCAAGACAATCATAATGCATAAAGAAGAATGTCCAAAATGAGATACGTAATAAAGGAATCATACTAAAATGAAAGTGCTAAAGTAATAAGGTTTTATGTCCGGTACATCAGATCCTCACTACAAATCTCTCAAGCGGAAGCAAACTACACAATGATGAGGAAAAACATGGAGGATGGCATTCAAGAGATAGTTTCTCACCAGAGATCTTCCTGCTGTTGCTGAGACTCCGACCCTGGGCTAGGTCACCGTGTCAGGTTCTTCCCTCTAGATGTGAATTTGCTGCTCACGGTGCTCATGTTTGTTATGCCACATCCGGCCGTTAGTAAAAAAGACTAAGCGATTTCCTCGTCCCCTCCACCCATGACTCCCAGACACCGGGAGGGGAGGATGAGGAAGAAAGATAACAAGGGGTAATAAATAAAGCAGGTGATAGTGGCCCTAGCTAGCAATTGTATATAAGTATAAATAGTGAATGGCCTATTTAGCATTTCTATTATACTAAACAGTGTAAGAAAAGTAAGTGAAGAAATGGCAAGCCGTAACAATGGTAGCAATTTAAATAAGATAAGAGCAACTACAATAGTAACCTTAACTTATATGAATGCTCATACAAACTTATAAGTTAAGGGATCTGACACTATGGTAAACTCATCGTATAAAAGAGCTCATACTAATTTATACGATGAGGTTTTGTTTGTGTAATGATGTTATGTTATGATATGCAGTGATGTAATGATGCAACTCACACGTGCGACTCTGTACGTACAGACCTTTTGAATTCCCACTTTTCGAGTCTCCGCTCAGGTACACCCCGTTGAGACAAACAGGGGCAATGGATTGGGCACTCTACTCCTGGGCTCATATCAAACACCTCCCGGCCTTGACCTTTTGTATGCCCCTGAAGATCACACCAGGGTATCCGCGTACTATTTGATAAACACCACCTCTAGGTGAACCCCGAGTCTCCAGCTCGTCGGACTATCCAGTCTTCCTTAGATAACACCGAGCTTACCGCTCGCATTACTAGCCCATCCTGATATCATAACCTCCCGAGCCTCTAGCTCGTAGGACCAACAAGTCCTTGTACCATTCCGTCCCATATTTTGGGACGAGGTTTACCTTTATCAAGTTCTCCTACTTAAAATACTCTTATCTATCGTTTAGTTGTACTTAGATGTTTAAGGTGAATCTTGGACTTTCCGAGGGCTACCCGCTGAAGGGCTCACAACGGTACTAGGGAATGCAATGGGCTGAAGCCCAAATCCCTCTTTCCAGGACATTTACTTTTATTGGCAACTACTCATTCTTAAATACCCACTTCCTCTCTAGTTACTCTAGTTTCGTAAGGTGGGTTATAATTAATTGGATATGGAAGTGATGATGTTCAATTAACATCAATCCATGCCCTTCTTTAGTGACTAATTACACCTTCACATATCAACACACACCTACCACCTAATGTTCCATATTCAGATGTTTAACATATTTTACTCTCACTGGCGAGTCATATGTCTCATCTCTTATCATTTTATTGTCAATCGTCATATCAAGAATTTTACTAAACGCACCCCCAGTCCGATCTTTAAGTGCCGACACTAGTTGATTTGGCCTACTAATCACTATATCTTGTTGCTAATGATCAAAGGGTTGATAATTCTGTATGTAAGGATCAAAAGGGGTCTAAATCAATAATCCCATCTTTGTTATCCACAGACCAACTTAATTCCAAGCATGATGTATAACTTCTAAAGAGAAGCTATATGACCCTTATAACTGAAGGCATTAAAATAGGAATCCAGAAGCTTATTAGTGATAAGTTGCAGATTTCAAACTTTTCATTTAAATAAAGTCATGTTTGGTCTAATACTTATATCTTTTATAATTAAGGAAACTAACAATTTGTACATGAAGTATCATTTAACATGACCCAATAGGTCTAGTAAAATTTCCAGAGTCTAATTATGGCCCAAAACAATGTTCAGCAGAATTTCATGATTTTCTCCGCTATGATTCTCCAGGAAAATTAATTATTAACCAAGGGTGCTATTATCAAAATTATGAAGGATCTACTAAAACCATTCATCCAAATATTGTAAATAAATTTCCAGATACTTATATAAATCTAAAATGTACATCAACAAGGATTGACATTTTTCTACAACATTTGATCATCAATACTAAATAAATCATGCAAGCTAATTATTTTCTCTTTATGAAGGAACTACTGTAAATCATAAGATAATAATTATAACAAAATTATCAGGGCAATATTGTGCTCTAACAAGCCTACTGACCAAATTTCATAATTTTCCAATTCCATTTCACCAGCAATAATAATTATTATATGAAAACAATAAAATTTCACTCTGTGAAGGAACCACTCTATAAATCATCAGAGAATAATTATAACAAAATTATCATGGCAATATTGTGCTCTAACAAGCCTATTGACCAAATCTCATAATTTTCCAATTCCATTTCACCAGCAACAATAATTATTTTAGGAAAATAATAAAATTCTACTTTGTGAAGGAACCACTGTAAATTCTCAACAAATAAATATCATAAAATTCTCAGTGCATTCTATTGGTCTCAAAAGTTCAACTACCCAGTTTCATGCATTTCAAAATTCATTTGCTCACATAGAAGTGGGGTAAAGTAATTGACGGTAATTTGAATAAGTGCAATTTAGTGGACTATAATACCTCTGAAAATTCCAAATAAAATTTGTAGAGTGTAATTACACCCTATACGGTGAATCTCAGAGTTTCATAATATTCCAGAAATATTTCCTAAAACTTTAGGAAAATATTTTCCAAAATTCCCCAATTTTGGGCAAGGGTGTATTGAGGCATAACTCATGCATGCCCAAAGTTTTCAGATCATTTGGAGTTGTAGGACTCCATGAATTAATTTTCTAGTTACTAGGTTACATAGTGTTCATCTCCCACAAGAATTTGATTTCTGGGAGCTATAGTGCTCCAAAATGAGTGAAATCAATTTCTAAAAATTGTAGAAGCCAAGAGTTACATTTTTTATGTTATAAACTTTTTCTGAATCAGATCCTATATTTTTCTACAAATTTTAAAGTTACAGCCACTTCTAAGCTCACACAATTATCCAACATTAATTTAAATTTTGGAAAAATCAAAATCATGGACAACTATGATTATGTCTCCTACCTCCAACAAGGGCTGGGATTTCGTTTTCCTGGAGCTTGTTTAGCTCCAATTTCCGGCCAAATCCGGTGGTTTCCGGCCAAACCCTAAAGCCACCACCTCCGGCCAAGTTTTGGCCATCGACTGGCGGTGAGAGCTCGGTTGGAGGTGGCCGGAGGTGCTCTCCCGTACTTTCAAATTTTCGAGTTTAGAACAAGGAATTCAAATGGTGAAACCACCATTGCTTTAGTGAATTAAAATAGTGAAGAAATGGAATGCTAGCACAGGAGCCAGGAGAAGGGGGAGAGGAATCCGACCTGGGATCGAGTGTTAGCCATGGTATTCCTCTTGGGTGCCATTCTTGGTTTTCTGGCGAGCTCCGTGAAATGTCCCTCCAACAGAGCTTGATTCCTTCAACAAAGTTAGGGCTTCTTCTCTTTGGTGAGTTCTGAGAGTGATAATGAGGATGATTTGGGTCGGAGCAGGCTAAAGCCCTAGCTGCCATTAATTAGCGATTTCAACAAGGTTGGCACCACCCAACCCGACCAATGCCAGAGCTCCAACTTGGCACGATTTTGATTCCTGAGCTGAGAGGAGGAATCTAGGATTGAATTTGAATTCAATTTCGGCTCCCCATCGGTTGCCATTAATGGTTGTCCGACAATCTCACCTGAGCCTCTCGTCCCCCCTTTCACCAGTTGCCACCTCAACTCAATCTTGCCTGGAATTCATTGGGAAGGTAAGAGAAAGCTTAAGAGGGGGAGATTGAGTGCCATTTGGCACTCAGTCCAAGTGTTCTCTCTTTGATTCTCATGGTGGTGACCGACTACCCTTGGTGTGGGCTTCCTTATTTCAAATTCAAACTAAGGGGAACATGGGCCTGGTATGGGCTTTATTATTTGGGCTTGAGCTCAATTTAGTTGAGCCTTGGGCTCACTATCCATGGTAGCCCAAATTAGGTATTTAGGTCAAGGTTGACCCTTGGTCAACCATGGTAGTGGGGTTGAGTCAGATTGGTGACATTGGGTCCATGGACACCTATTGGTGTGACTTTGGGCTTGGAGAAGCAATTTGGGACCCTTTTGACCCATTTAGGTCAAATTAAGTTAAGTGAGTCAAGGGGTGACTTGACACAAACCCTATTCTTTACTTGACCCCTTTGAGTTATTTGTGACTTACTAGGTTCCTTAATGGTTTAGGGGTGCCATGGTGGGGTCATTTATCACCTTGGGGTCCATTTGACCAAGCTTAGGCTAGGTGACCAAAAGTGGCTAAATGCACACCAATGTGCTTTTCACCTATTCACCAAGGTTTCTAGAGCAGTTTTTGGTTAGCCTAACCATTTTTCATGACCCTAGTCATGACAAAAATTATCTTTGGAGTAGTTGTCCTGGGGATGTTACAGTATGAAGTCGCGATGGCCGACCTTGTGCTTGCACACGAATTAGGGATTCAGGACATCAAGGTCCATTTAGACTCTCTGGTGGTTGCCTCGCAGATTCGAGGGGAATTCGAAGTCCGGGAGCCAGCCCTGCAACACTATTTGGTAAAGGTGAAAGGATTGATTAGCACGTTCCACTCATTCTCCATTGCACATGTGTCGAGGGAGGAGAACATTGTGGAGGATCGTCTGACCAAGTTTGGTCCAACGGTAGGAGGAACAATGACCGAGTTATTCTGGCCATCCATCGAGGAAGGGGAGCTCGTGGAGATTGACCAGCGACCGTCATGGATGGATCCTCTCCTAATGTTCTTGACCACAGGAAAACTTCCTCTCGAGGTTCAAGACAAGAGACAATTCAGGTATAAGTCGACCTACAATCTGCTCCATGAAGCGAATCTCTATCGGAGAACATTATCCAGACCCATAGCAAGATGCATCGCCGAAGAAGAAGTATCACGAGTATTAGAGATCCACTCAGGGGAGTGCGGAAGCCATTTGGGGGGAAGGGCTTTCGAAAAGATGGTGCTAAGGCAAGGATACTTCTGGCCAACCATTCAAAATGATGCAGAGCAATTCACCAAGAGATGCCCGCGGTGTCAGCTCCATACCCCTCTCCAACAACAGCCCGCCCAATGACTTAGGTCGACTATGGCCACATGGCCCTTCGCAATATGAGGGATGGATCTTGTCGGGCCATTCCCTCAAGCAGGTGGACAAAGGAAATTCCTCCTAGTAATGAACGACTAATTCTCTAAGTGGATTGTGGTGAAAGCATTGACGAAAACTACTTCCCAGGTGGTGAAGAACTTCATCTGGGGAGAGATCATTTGCAGGCATGGGCTGCCCCTGGCTATCCTCACGGATAATGTGCCGCAGTTTGCAAGTTCAGAACTCATATTTTTTTTACCCGATTAGGAATCGACCTCCGTTTTGCTTCAGTCCACCATCCTAGGAGCAACAGACATGTTGAAGCGGCCAACAAGGTCATTGTCAATCTATTAAGAAAGATGTTAGGAAAAACTCCTTTTGGATTTAACTTAACAAATTATCTATAAGTGATTTTACTTCTTAGGTTATATTGTCCACATTGTATAGTAAGGATAAATTGTTCATTAGATGTCCTAGGATGTCACACTTAGATTATAGTGTCAAGGCCACAATCACAAAATAAGTTAAGTTAAGACTTGCTTCGAATAAAAGTCGACGCAACTTCGACTTAATATCGACGCAACTCTGACTAGAAGTCAAAGCAACTTATTCAGTCTGTCGAAGTATAATTCAAGTCGACGCAGCATCGAAAGGAACTCGACGCAGAAGGAAGAGCTTGTCGAAGCCATTCAAGAAGTCGACGCAACTTCGACTACAATTCGACGCAGAAGTTAAAGACCAAAGTCCAAGTCCTTAACTCGACGGATACATTGATAAGGAATCGACGTAACGTCAACATCTGAGTTCAGTCAAAGCTAAAAAGGAATTCAAATCTACTTTGATAAGAACTCAGAGGTGCGTCGACATGAAGAATGATGAAGTCGACGCAACGTCGAAAATAGTCAGAAAAAGGAAGCTTTTTCTGCTGTCCTTTTGAGACCTTTTCAGAAGGACCACAAGGCTAGAAACAGTTCTCCAGCGGCTCGTTTATTATCAAGAATGGAATGGAGCTTTCCAGGATATAACAAATCATTCTTGGAAGGTATTCAAAAGTGATGGATGGGTCGAGAACAAAAGAAGAAAGAAAAATAAGTGAAAAGATAAATTCCTTTTCAGGACAGCCCAAAAGAAGAAAGTTTTTTGAAATCTCAATCATACAGATAAGTATGCAGAAGAAGAGAAACATAGTAGAATCATCCATTATTATTTTGACTGTCGAATATGGTCATCTTCTTCCTCCTTCAACCCTAAGACAGAAAACGTAAGCTCTCTCTCTACACAGGAAATAGATATAGCTGCTTCTTCTTCTTCATCATCATATAGCAGCTATATTACAAGAAGCTTTCAGAGAAAAGGTTCAAGCAAAACATCCCTTGCAAACATATATATCATAAGCAAGGGCTCATCATTCCAGATCCTGTGAAAGACAAAAGCAGTAGAAGTGCTTCTGAAGAATTCTGAGAACAGAATTCTATCTTCTTCTTCTTTCTTTCTTCTAACTTTTTCCTTCAACTATAAAAAGTTTTATTAATCCCTCTTCCAAAGGCTTTAGTGGTTCTAAGAGTCTCTTTATTAAAAGACTCAGTGGTTCTAAGAGTCTCCTTATCAAAAGACTCGTGGTTCTAAGAGTCTCCTTATCAAAAGACTCAGGCACATGTTGTGCAATCCTGTCAGGGAGGTAGAAGAGAGGAGTACCCACATTTTGGGGAACCTCTATAAAAATTTCTATGTCTTTGTGTGTGTGATTTTCTGCGCTGTCCATTTCTTTATTCTATTTTTTTATTTCAGCAAACAACATTTAATTTATTCTGTCTTTGGTTTTGCTGAATGCATAATACATAGTGTTTTTATTGTGTGTGCACAAAAATATTTTAAAGCTCTATTCACCCCCACTAGAGAATACTTAGAGGCACACTGTGTACTTTCAATTGGTATCAGAGGGAGGCTGATCATTAAAAGGTTAACACCTTGATCAAAAGATCTCATACTCTCATTTCTTTATTTTAATATTAATTAAAACCATTATTTAAGAAAATGAGTTCTAAGGATTATGCATCAACAAGACCTCCAGTGTGTAACCTGAATAAGTTTACACTCTGAAAGGCCAAAATAAAGTTGTATATGAACTATATTGATAAGGATGTTTTTAATATCATTATTACAGGTCCTCCAGTCCCAGTAATGAAAGATGCTAGTGGGACAGTGACATAAACTACTATCCCTAGAGCAGAGTGGACTGATGCTGAGAAGAAGGTGAAGGCATATGATGCCAAATCCATGAACATCCTTGTATCAACTATGTCAGATGACATATTTTAGAAAGTTGTGGATTGCAACTCTGCCAAAGAAATCTGGGAATCTCTCTCCAGATTAGTTGAAGGCAGCTCCGATGAAAGAAAAGACAAGAAGTCACTTCTCATATCCCAATATGAGAACTTCAAGAAAAAGACTGATGAAAGCATAACTGAAATGTATGACAGGTTCAGCTTCATCATAAATGAGCTTAGAGGGCTTGACAAAGAAATTTTTCTGACAGAAATTAATGACAAACTCCTTATGTGCTTCCCAAGCACATGAGACTCTAGAATTTGGGCCATCGAAGATTCTAGATTCCTCGGAGAAATATCAACAGATGCTATGCTAGGTAAGCTCAAGTCCTATGAGCTTCTACTTAAAAGCAGGGCTGAGTCAGAGGCCCAGGAGAGAATCTCAACTCCTAAAGAAAGGACTCTTGCACTAAAGACTGCTGAAGCAGAGTCCTCCACCTCTGAAGAAAAGATGTTCAATCTCTTAGCTAAAAGATTCAAGAGATGGCTCAAGACAAAGGACTCCAGAAGGAAAGAGAGGAGTTCAAGCAAACTAAGGTATGACAAAACTCCTAAACAGAAAATTATCTGCTTCTCTTGTAGAAAACCTGGACACTTTGCTACTGAGTGTCCTGAAGAAGAAAAGAACAAGCAGAAATCCTTCAGGAGGAAGGATAAGAAAGGAGGGAAAGGTTTCATTGTTGAAACATGGAGTGACTCAGAATCTGAGTCAAGCTCCTCCTCATCTGATAATGATGAAGAGTGTGGAAATGAAGAAGCCTGCTTAATGGCTCTGGAAGACTCTACTGCTGAGAATGAGGTAATAATCTTTGATGATTTTGACTTCTCCTCAAAAGATTTTAAATATTGCTTTAAAGAATTCTGTCAAGATTATATTAATAGACAAAAGGAACTTAACATAATCAGAACAGAACTAGAAGACCTTAGGAAAGATAATCTGCACTCAGTTAACTATGATCTGAGAGGTCAACTATGTAAGAAAGAAAAATAATTATACACATTAGTTAATGAAAATTCTGATTTAGATAAAGAACTTACAAAGGCAAAAGCCTTTGAGGACTCATTCAATGTAAGGAGTCAAAAGCTTAAGGATATCTCACTAAATCTCTCCAAGAGATTTGATCATCTTGATCTAGAATCACTACCATCCACTAGCACACCAATCCCTAGCAAGCTTGCTTGGGAAAATCCTGCAGCATTAATTAGGTCTAACATGAATCAACCTAATAACAACCTAGAATCATGTGAAGAACAAAATAATAACCCTAATAAACTCACTATATTCAATAGGGTAAACATTACTAATCAAACATGGATTCTATGCAAACACCCTTTAGAAAAGACAAATAAAAATTATAAAAACCTCAATAAAAATAATCATACGTTGACTAGAACTCGACGCGGTTCTAAAGATGCGTCAAATGCAACTCGACGGAGTTCAGCATATGCGTCGACATCAACTCGAAGCAAGTATGAGGGTGCATCGAATTCTATTCAACGCAACCAATACTTTGCATCAAATTACTATCAACGTAACTATGCAGACACGTCGAATTACACTCGACGCAACTCTGAAGATGCGTCGATTTCTTCTCGACGCATGTTTCCTGCGAGAATTTATCAAACATCTAAACTACCCTCTACTTATGTTCCTAGATGTTTCTGTTGTTCTAAACTTAGGCATATAACCAACATTGCTGGCATAATAATGTAACACTTCTTCACCTCAAGAGGTATACTTAAGGACCATCTTATTCTTTCATAACTCCATATGATGATAGAAGAAAGGGACCCCAACATGTGAGGGTCTATACTAATGTTTGATTTCAAGTGCAGAAGGAAGACTATTCAACCACAAACCAGCAGTGGTATTTGGATAGTGGATGCTCCAAGCATATAACTGGAGAAAAAGGGCTGCTGGAAAACTACAAGGCCAAAGATGGGCCTAAGGTAATTTTTGGGAATTCCCACTATGGACAAACCAAAGGATATGATTTGCTCATGATTGGGAAAGTCTCCTTTTCTAAGGTAGCTTATGTTGAAGGACTTCAACATAATCTAATTAGCATTAGCCAGATGTGTGATGGTGAATACAAAGTTTTTTTCACTAAGTCTTTGTGTCATATAGTTAGTTCTGTAACTAACAAAATAGTATTGACTGGTCTTAGGAAAGGCAAGGTCTATGTTGTAGACTTTGAGTATACTAAGTCAGAGATCTGCTTATTTAACTCTAGTTAGAAAATAATGAGTTGTGGCATAGGAGACTTAGTCATCTTAACTTTAAGACCATTGCCAAACTGTCTAAACTTAACCTAGTAAGAGGCTTACCAACAGATAAGTTCAACAAAGACCATCCTTGTAGAGCCTGCCAACTAGGAAAGCAGATCAAATCATCATTCAAACTAATTGGTAAGAATGATTCACCCAGAATCCTATTCCTATTGCACATGGACCTATTTGGTCCTATTTCCACTTAGAGCTTAGCAGGTAAGTCATATATGTTGGAGCCTATGTTACGCATCTCTTGGTTTGAGAATAACAAATACCGTATTGTATTTGATCTTGTATTTTGTGTGTTTATAGTATGCAGGTTGTACAGGAACTATAACTACACATCCCTATGAGTAGTATACTGAATGGAGGTGACTCTCTGGAAAGAGAGCTAACGCCCCACATTAGTTGTTAACACCTCGCTTTAACTTCCGTTTAGAAGGAATCCGTCGAGAAGAAATACCATTGAGAACGAATCTGTTGAGAAGCCAGAGACAACGCTAGGTGTTAGGGCTTAACGCTGGGCGCTAGCCGTTCGATGAAACTGAGAAAGACGAAAATGCCATTCGACGAAATGAGAAGGCCGCTCGACAAATTAGAGTTCGACGAACTGAGCTAAACTTGCGTTCGACGAATTTGATGTAGTTCGACGAACTTTGAAGAAGAACGAAACTCAACGCCAGCGTTGAATCCACAAACTGCCTTGATCTTGACGGTTGCATGATTTCAGCCACGACAGAGCACGTTCACTAATGCCGACGTTAACAATTAACGCCATGCGTTAGCTCCCGTGGCTATTTAAAGTACTGCCCCTCTCATTCTATGTGAGATGATTCCAGAATTCTGATATATTGGAGAGAGGTTCGTGTACAATAATTAAGAGATCTCCCTTGGGCTATCATGAAGATCTAAAGAATATTTTAAAGGAGAAGGTCTACAACGCATATCCCATACGAAGGACGATCGTTTCAAGAACGCCAACATCTACATCGACTACGTCTTCACCTTCAGAATTTCTTGGTGAGTTTCTCTTTACTTATCTTGTAATCTTTTATTTTTTCCTTTTGTATTTTGTGTGGAGAAATCGTTCGGTGAGAACGTCGGATTCCGAGAAGGATTCCGTGGGTAAATTCGCCTTGTGTTGGCGAGTAGGTCCTTGTGCGGCTTAGGGGGTAATTCGCCGCCTTGTGCGTGGCGACTAGGTCGAGGGTAGATCTAGGTGGTGGCTAGAGGCCTTATCTGGGGATAGATAGGCTATAGCCAACTGGTCCTTGGGAGAAGGACCGGTGAAACAACAAAAAATGTTTTTACATATTCTCGCCTTGATTTCTAGCGTTATAGAAATTAAACATTTGTGTATTCAATTTATTATGAAATAAAATCATGTCTTTTAATGTTCTATTCAATTGATTTTATTTCCTCTTCAAGAATGTTTTAATTTATATTTTTATCAAAGTATTAAAATTAATATTTGTGTAATTATCTTTGAAATACAATAATCATTTTTATTATCTCTGATTTTCTGGAATTGTATTTCATTAATGTTTTCTTTAGTAAAATCTCATTGACATAATTCTGAGCAGATTAATTTTCTGAAGAGATAACGCCCAGCGTTAACACCTAACGCCAGGCGTTAGCAACAGTAAGGATAAAGTTCTCTTTCCCTTATCTGAGATATTAAAATATATTTTCCTATAAAATATTCTGAAACTTCAGTCCCAAACTCTGATAAATTTAATTAAGATTTAAATTCCATACAACCCTTATTCACCCCCACCTCTAAGGGCGCCGTAGGATCTAACATGTGGTATCAGTGCAAGGTTATTCCAATACGGCTTCACAACCGGGAATAATGGCGCTTCATGATCTCGCATCTTCTAGAAGGGATAATTTTTATGAAAATGAAAAATCATTATGTCCACCATTATTTATGGGTGAAAATTTTAATGGGTGGAAAACTCTTATGGAAAAATTTCTTAAATCCTTGGATATTGAAGTTTGGAATATTACAATTAAATTGCCCCCAAATATTTTAAATAAAAATGAAATGTTTTTAAATGCTAAATCAATGAATAGTCTATATTGTGCATTAGATCAAAATATTTTCAAACTTATTTATACACTTCCTAATGCTTATGAAGTTTGAAAATTTCTTGAGAATTCTTATAGTCTTCGTTCCACAGATGATGAATATGAGCAATTCCTTATGGATCCAAGAGAAGAAGACAACGTCACAATATTGGACTCAATTGATGGCAACGCATCAAGCAAAAGAGAAGACAAAAATTCAACTATGGAAGTGGAATGTGAAGAAGATGTCAAAGGAACCCTTGGTTCAAATCTTGCCTCATCCCATAGTAATGTAAGAAATTCTATGTCCTCTCTATTTGTAAGAAATTCTATTTCTACACTACATATGCTTAATATTGCTAAACGTAGAATTAAAAATTTGAAAAATGCTAATTCCAAACTACGTTTAGAAAATAAAACTTTAAAAGAAAATGCTAAAGTAGAATCAAGTATTGATGTGTTAAAATCTTGTTCATGCTCTTTAATGGAAAATGCTAAACCTTGTTTTGATTATAATTCTTTTAAAGAAGAACTCAAGGTTTTAAAAAAGGGTCTTATAAATTCAAAAGAGCATAATGAAAAATTGATAAAAGAAAATGATAATTTAAAAGATAAACTAGAATCATTAAAAATGTTTATTCAAAATTTTTCATATAATAAAAAATCTTTTATTTCTAGTTTATGAAATTATCAAAAGTCTAAAAGCTTAACTTCATATTATAAGAGTATGTTTATAAGAAAGAGTGGAAATGAAAATCATCAAAATAAGAACCAATCACTTAAAACATATTGTAACACACATTTTCAACATTCAATTCTTAAGAAAGACCATCACTCTTATAAACTCTCAAAGAATCCATATAATAAAATTCATTATGATTATCAACATCAATGTATTTTAAAAAATAATTTGAATAAACATAAATCCCCAAATGAATTATTTTTCAAACAACTATCATCACAAAAAGATGTCAAATAATCATAATATGAATTTAAAAGACAAACAACCAAAGTATGAATGGAGGCCCAAAATTAAAAATGAAACACTAACTCCACTTGTAAAGGCCCATTCATCACTATCTCTCCAAAAGCCAACACGATGTATTTGGGTACCCAAAGGAACCATCTCACCTGGTCCCCTTTGGATACCTAAATCTTTCATTCACTAGGAATCATCGTATTGCATGAAGTAAAAATAAATTAAAAAATGAAATATCATTACTCTACTTCATGATATGCTTAAATGCTTTTTCTTTTGTATATTTTTTTGAGCCAACTTGTTTATGATCACTTTATGTATCATGAGATATGACTTTCATTTTAAGCCTAATGTTTAACAAATCAAATTGAATTAAATTGAACATAAAGTCATATTTTTTTAAGTGATATATCTTTTCTTATTTCTATGTTTTATCCTTTTTAAATCCATTGCCTATAAATGTCTTATATTATCATTATAAATTGAATGCTAAATTTGCAAAATGATATTATCAAGACTAATGAAATTACTTTCAAAATTGGATTTAAATGGACTTTTTGGGGTCTTAGGCTAAAATATTAAATGCACAACTTATTGCATATTTGTCTATTTTTCGTTGCTGCATATAATAGCCCCTATATTGAAAATCATAATCGAGAAAAATCAGAATCAAATAATATCAAAAACAATGTGTTTTAAAATCAAATATTGTAACTCTGTTGCTAACGCCAGGCGTTATCACTAACGCTGGCGGTAACATATTTTCCTAAAAATTCTAATTTCTCTAATTATTATTTTTCTAAAAAATTATTTTACTATCATTATTGTCAAATACGCTGTATTTGTTTTGTCTAATTTCTACAAATTAAAATCAAAAAGAAAATTTACAAAAATGATGAATATGATTTCACAATCACCACCATGATCTATTAATATCCTATGCTAAAATTCACTATAATCATATATCATAATTCGTGATCTATCAAGAACTATCTTAAATCAATTGTTTCTATCAACCTTAAGAATTATGAAATATATGATTGCTATTGATATTATAGTTTTATATCTTGTTTTGTGTGTGTGAAATGCATCTTTATTATTTGCATGTATCTCATTATCTTTAGACCTAAGAATTAACTTAATATAAACAAGATGAAATCAAATAGAATTGTCACTTCTTTCTAGGTCTATGAAAATTCAAAACTCTATGTTTGAATACATGCAATTCAATTATATATTTGTCCAATTTTACTTAGCTTTGCACCTTGTTGTCGTAATTCATCATACTATCATCATCATTTACCATAGGTAGAAATTAATGTCCATGCTAGTTATATCTTGCAATGCTAAAGTAAAATTATATTACTAAAATCTGAAAATCATAATTTCCTTTGTAGTTATTTGCATGAATAAATTTTTTTTAAAATGGATTTAAAATCAACAATCTTCGATATAAGTGTAAATCCAAAACTAATCATGCAATTATACCATAGTTTATATATTAAAGGCATACACGCTTAGTATATCCATAATCATTAACCCATGACTTGTGTCTCACAATAGCGAGGGCGTAGGATTATGTGCATTAGAGACCTAACCTCTAAGTCATGTCTTGTCCTTAATCGGGGATGGTTCCAGTAGGGCCTTGCGAGGCACTGGGGGAAAGAGTGCTAGGTTGAGCATCGTCTTTTGTATGCATATGGGATTAACATCCCAACCTACGACATGTGTGCAGCTCCTCATGCCCATCCGTCACTTAGTATGAGGCTAGAGTGTAGTCATGTAGTTAAGGTATCTTGATTTTAGATATACTTATATTATATTCATTGCATGACCATCATCTCACTCTTTACATTTAAATCATGCATATTATTTTTATTCCATCATCTTGTGTTTGCATATTTTATTATTTTGAGTTTTAATGATTTTACTAAACACAAGTATTTGAAAACTCACCAAAAACATGCTAAAAGAGCCTTCAAATCTAATCAATATACTCTGAAATTTCAACTGAAGGAAGGCCTATTTATAATACAAATGAATTTTGAAAAACATTTTTCAAAAAATCAAGAAATGCAGTTCTGTTTTGGCGTTAAGAAGTTAACGCCTGGCGTTAGCTCCTTTGCTCCAAAATATATTTTCTCATGCATTATTTTGGGTGTATCTCTCTGGCATAGAATATCATTTACTGAAAGGGCTATTAACGAATTCTATGTTTTCCAGAGAATATATATATATACAAAAACAAATACAAAATTACAAAACAATTTCAAAGAACAAAAATATGTTTTTCTCTTTATGTGTGTTTATTGTTTTGTGCATATATAAAAATTAAAAAATTTATAAAAAAAAAAGATTGTTATTCATTGCCATTGTCAAGGATGATTAATTATATCAATTAAAAATTAAATACAATGTTTAATTTAACTTTCAAGTTTCTTAAAAAAACATTATTTTGTATTTGTCATGCCTTGAAAATTATCTTGTTATGTGCAATGAAATTGATTGTAGATATACAAGTATAGAAATGCTTAGCATGCCTCTAAGTATGAGTAATGTATTATGTTTGATAATGATTTATTCACTCACTTATTTTTGATAATCTATATATGTTTACAATCTTATACTTGCATGATTGTGTAATGTAATAACATAAATAATCAAAATGCATAAATAGATTACCTACACAACATTGAACTGGTTATTACAATTCTTTGTCTTTCATGCACTTATTCTTTAGAGAAATGTGGTTTAAAATGCTATGTTTGCAAATCAAGTGAATTCGGAGTCCTTAGTCACTAAACTAAAAAGCAAATAATAAATGACAAGGAAAAATCCACAAAGCACTACTCACCCTCCTGATAAGTCTTAATGAGCATTGTGAGGTTGAGCACCTTGGCTAAGAATTGTAAAGTGTCTTGTAGCAAACATTTATACATAACTTCTCTTAGTACACTGGATCACAAAAAATTGAAAATAAAGCTAACAAGTATAAAAGTGATCCCCAAGCACTACTTTGCACCCTGATAAGTATTAATAATCATTTTGTGTGCAGAGCACCTTGGTAGTTGTACTCTTTATTCATGTGCATTGAAATATTGTGGAAGTAATATTATTTGTGTATTTTAATGTTGTGTTATTTCATTATATATGTCATGTGTCTTTGATTGATTCACTTGTATACTTTATCAAAACACACTTATTGTACACATCATTATCTTTCATAAAACTTCTACTCATGAGAATTGGATCCTAATGCTCATCTACTCAATTCTCTACAAACTTAAGTAAATGCACTAGATAACAAAGCATGACCGCTACAATGTTTATGTTTACTTGAAATGCAAATTTTATTACATTGTAGTTTGTGTATCTTTTCTTGATATTATGAAATCATGCTTGCAATATTATCTTAATGGAATAGCATCTCTTCAATCCTTAACTCAAACATCAACTTTTCAAATTTAAAACCTATTATCCTTTATATTTTTTTATCTTCTAAAAATGTTGTTTATGTTTAAGAGTGCTTATTATGTTCTTCTGCTAAGTTTACCACTTATGCTCATTCATGTCTATTATTTTAACACCGTGATTTTATTTTCAACAAGTGGTATCTTAAAATATAATGCTTACTTTATCATGTTAGCTATGTTCCTTACTACTATATGTTACATCATGCTTATATTTTTCCCAACAAGTAGTATTTAACAAGCTTTTGATTGCATCCTATTTTTCTTCTCGACATAAAACATATTACTTCTTACATACTCACTCCTAAACCCTCTTTTGATACTACCAAAAGGGGAGATTAAATTGCATAAATCTTATTTTTAGGGGGAGTGCATTATAATAATATTAAACTCAAAAAAGGGTATATTTGTAGGGCGAGTAATCATATAGGAGGTGCATACACTATCATATGCTCGATCATGACAATCCTTCAATAAGTGGTTCCTTATCTATCTTAGAAGATATACACTCATTTCTACCCACTTTTGCTAATAACAAATGGGGGAGAAGAAATTGAGAAATATAGTAAAATAGATATTTAGGGGGAGTAAATTATAAGAGAACACTTATGTAGGGGGAGGACTTCATATCAAAAAAGTATGCATTATCACTATCAAATCTATCACGCTCTTAACTGTTATTCATGCATATATTATTACCTCACTTATCTATAAACACAAATGATCTTAATCTTACTAATTTCTCATACAGGTATTTGTTATTATCATAATGGGGAGATTGTTGGAGCCTATGTTCCGCATCTCTTGGTTTGAGAATAACAAATACCGTGTTGTATTTGATCTTGTATTTTGTGTGTTTATAGTATGCAGGTTGTACAAGAACTATAGCTACACATCCCTATGAGCAGTATACTGAATGGAGGTGACTCTCTGGAAAGAGAGCTAACGCCTCGCGTTAAGTTCCGTTGAGAAGGAATCTGTCGAGAAGAAATGCCGTCGAGAACGAATCCATTGAGATGCTAGAGACAATGTCAGGCGTTAGGGCTTAACGCTGGGCGCTAGCCGTTCAACGAAACTGAGAAAGACAAAAATGCCGTTCGACGAAATGAGAAGGCCGCTCGACGAATTAGAGTTCGACCAACTGAGCTAAACTTACGTTCGACGAATTTGATGTAGTTCGACGAACTTTGAAGGAGAACGAAACTCAACGCCAACGTTGACTCTTAACGCCCACGTTGAATCCACAAACTGCCATAATCTTGATGGTTGCGTGATTTCAGCCACGACAGAGCACGTTCACTAATGCCAGCGTTAACTACTAACGCCACACGTTAGCTCCCGTGGATATTTAAAGTACAGCCCCTCTCATTCTATGTGAGATGATTCCAGAATTCTGATACTTTGGAGAGAGGTTTGTGTACAGCAATTAAGAGATCACCCTTGGGCTATCATGAAGATCTAAAGAGGATTTTGAAGGAGAAGGTCTACAACGCATATCCCATACGAAGGACGATCGTTTCAAGAACGCCAACATCTACATCGACTTCATCTTCACCTTCAGAATTTCTTGGGGGAGTTTCTCTTTACTTTTCTTGTAATCTTTTATTTATTCCTTTTGTATTTTGTGTGGAGAAATTGTTCGGTGAGAACGTCGGATTCCGGGAAGGATTTCGTGGGTAAATTCACCTTGTGTTGGCGACTAGATCCTTGTGCGGCTTAGGGGGTAATTCGCCGCCTTGTGCGTGACGACTAGGTCCTTGTGCGACTTAAGGGGTAATTCGCCGCCTTGTGCATGGCGACTAGGTTGAGGGTAGATCTAGGGGGTGGCTAGAGGCCTTATCTGGGGATAGATAGGCTATATCCAACCGGTCCTTGGGAGAAGGACGGGTGAAACAACAAAAAGTGTTTTTACATATTCTCGCCTTGATTTCCAGCGTTATAGAAATTAAACATTTATGTATTCAATTTATTATGAAATAAAATCATGTCTTTTAATGTTCTATTCATTTGATTTTATTTCCTCTTCAAGAATGTTTTAATTTATATTTTTTATCAAAGTATTAAAATTAACATTTGTGTAATTATCTTTGAAATACAATAATCATTTTTATTATCTCTGATTTTCTGAAATTGTATTTCATTAATGTTTTCTTTAGTAAAATCTCATTGACATAATTCTGAGCAGATTAATTTTCTGAAGAGCTAACGCCCAGCGTTAACACCTAACGCCAGGTGTTAGCAACAATAAGGAAAATGTTCTGTTTCCCTTATCTGAGATATTAAAATATATTTTCCTATAAAATATTCTGAAACTTTTGTCCCATGATAAATTTAATTATGATTTAAATTCCATAAAACCCTTATTCACCCCCCTCTAAGGGCGCCGTAAGATCCAACAATATACTCTAGTCATTGTAGATGGTTTTTCTAGATTCAGCTGGGTGTTCTTTCTAAAAGCTAAGTCAGACACCTTCAAGATCCTCTCAAGATTCATTAGACAGATTCAATATGAATTCAACACTCAGGTTACTGTGATCAGAAGTGATCATGGTACTGAGTTTCAAAATCAGTTAATGTGTAGATTCTGTGAGGATGAAGGGATAAGACAAAGCTTTTCATCTCCTAGAACCCCCCAACAAAATGGGGGTGGATAAAAGGAAAAATAAAACCCTAATTGAATCAGGAAAAATATTATTGGTTGAATCCAACTTGCCAAAGTCTTTTTGGGCTGAGGCAGTAAATACTGCCAACTATGTTCAGAATAAAAGTCTCATCCACAAGACAAAGTTGAAGACTCACTATGAGTTACTGAAGGGAAAGGCACCTATAGTCACATACTTTAGGATATTTGATTGTACTTGTTTTATCCTCAATAATGGGAAAAGTCATCTTGCCAAATTTGACAAGAAGGATGATGATGATGGAATATTTTTGGGATATTCCTCATCAATCAAGGCCTATAGGTACTATAATAAAAGCTCTCTCAAGATTGAGGAGTGTGTGCATGTAGTTTTTGATGAAAAACATGTTTTATAAGGGGAAAGAAGCTTCTACCAGCACTGGTCTGCAGGAAGAAGACCAACTAACAGAGCAAGTTGAAAGGCTCAGCATCATGGATCATCCATCAGTGTGTAAAAACAAAGGAAAATAGAAAATTGACACTGATTCAGATGAAGACGCTGCAGCAGATGAAGATGAACTTACATCACCTGAATTACCAGCCACTTAGATCATTCCAATGAATGAAGATGATTCTCCCACTGTCACTGTAACATCCCCCAAACAACTAGACCCATAGAGTGGTTTTGTCATGACTAGGTCATGACAAAACCCTAGGAAGCTTGAAGAGATCACTTGGCCTTAGGCTTGAAGGGGAAGATTACCTTGGTCTGCAAATAACAATTTCCAGTTAACAAGCATAGGGTTGGGCTTAAGGGCCGCAGCTTGACCCTTTGACCCCACCATGGCACACCTAACCCTTTGGAGGGTCCCTTAGAGCATTTAGGACCCATTGGGGTCAACCAAAGAGGCCAAATTGATCAAAGTCAACCCTAAACCCAAATTGGTCAAAGTAACCTAATTAGGGTCAATTGACCCCCACCATGCCAAATTGACCCTACCTAGACCTTCCTAACCCTTAAGGGAGTCCAATGGGTCATAAGCCACCTATTGGGGCCAACCCAAATGGTCAAATTGACCAAAGTCAACTCAAGCTTAATTTAGGTCAAATTACCCTAATTTGACCTAATCAAGCCCAATCCACTTAGGCTAGGCCCAATTGGAGTAGCCCATTAACTTTGGGAGGCTGATAATACCAGGAGTTATTACTCAATTTCTGTAAATGGTGAATAGGAGAGAGAAATCTCATTTTCTCCAAGAATGGAGGAGAGAGAAAGAGAGGGATTAGTGGCATTTATGACTTAGGGAGAGCAATAACCACCAATTCCTCCTCTAATATCTCCATTCAGTTTCCCCAATTAATTTGGAGGAGTTTAATGGCAATTCCCGACCACATAGAGGGAGAATTTGAGGAGTTTCACCATGGCCGAAAATGGCCATCAATGGCCATTCATGGCAATTGGGAGTTACACACTTCCCCTCTCCGAATTGATTCATTGAAAAGCTTCAAGGGACAAAGGGGGTTATTTTCCCCCATTCACTTGAAGGAATCGTGCAACTTGGTGTGGAGGTTGCTGAGGCACCAAGAGGCAAGGATCGACCATGGACAATCGGGAGACGATAAGGCAATCACCCCTCCACACAGGTCTGGTTCTTCATCTCTCTCTCTGTGGATAGATCCCATCAGATTGCTTGCAAGGATTGGGGCCAATTGGTCCCAAATCGGGCAGGCCAAAAGCTCCACTTTCGGAGCTTTAAATCCCGCCTCCGTATCCTTGTTCCTACCACTTCCGGCCGGCCAACCACCGCTATTCGCCGGCCACCCCCTCAACAAAGGTGGTGGTGGCATTGGCCAGCCGGGGCAGCGCTTAGGTGACCGGGAAAATAAGGAGGAAGGCAGCCCAGGTTGGGGCAATCTTAGCCGTCGGATCGAGCTTGAAGACGACCAGATGCCGTCCAAAGCTGCGCCAAGATTTGTGCTGGATCGAGTTAATTATGAAATGATTGTGTTATAATGTTATTCCATTTTGAAATTGAGTTCGTCGAACTCAAAGTTGAGCTCGTCGAACGGAATACAAGGCTGAGTTCATCAAGCTAAGAAGCAAGTTCGTCGAACTGATAGTTGAGTTCGTCGAACTCAAAGTTGAGTTCACCGAACGGAATACAAAACTGAATTTGCCAAGCTGAGAAGCATATTCGTCGAACTGAACCGGGCGTTCGTCGAACGTAATTAATTCACCGAACTGAATTAATTCGTCGAACTGAATATGGAGTTCGTCGAACAGAGAGATATTAGATGAACCGGCTAGAGATTAAATTTCGTCGAACTGAAGCAGCGACGTTCGCCGAATGCAGAATTGATTTCGTCGAATGCAG
This sequence comes from Dactylorhiza incarnata, assembly GCA_033032865.1. Classification (NCBI taxonomy): domain Eukaryota; kingdom Viridiplantae; phylum Streptophyta; class Magnoliopsida; order Asparagales; family Orchidaceae; genus Dactylorhiza; species Dactylorhiza incarnata. Next base: position 5,963,241 of record JAWHQI010000067.1, read on the forward strand.
CTCAGATTTCGTCGAACGCAGAATTTTATTTTAATTAATTACTTTCTGTAGTAGTTCATTTTAATTATTAAAAATAGTAGGACCCCTCAAATGAAAAAGAGGTCAATACCAAAGATGTAGCCCTTAGAGTCTACTTTATTTTGAAATTTGTTTCAGCCCAAAAGGAGTTCTGTAGCTCCCTGTGGGTCCATTTTGGTGTGACTGGTCCCTAGTGTAGGACAACCACCATTTCTTGAATAACTTTTGATTAGTTTATAGGAATGACTTGAAAATTGAAACCTAGGCTGTTTGTACCTACACCCATAACATACCCAAAGATGGGAATTTTAGGAGAATCGTTTTCTAAGGTTTTTGTAATAAATACATAAATCAAATATTAATTAACTATTTGGTCAAATGACCTCCAATGCCCTCCAAATTTTGGTGGGTACTTCTTAGGGTTATCACATGACCCTGGTAAAAATCTCAGCCCAATTGGGACTGATTTGGTTGGGTAATTTGTCAACCCAAGTTAAGTCAAATAGGGTCAAAGTTAGGGCATGGTGTTTATCTTGGGATATTGTGGTCAAATCTCCTCACCATGAGGTGAAACCTTGGCCACTGGTTTAGGATCACCTACAACACCTTCATGAGTAAGATGTGGTGGTGTAGAGGTGGATATGCCCTAGGACCCTAGTTTTACCCCTTGGGGGCATATAGAGCTTTGTGAAGGACATATGGTCAAAAGATATAGAATGGCCATGAAATTTAGGAGATATGTTCATGGGATGTATATATGCTCTAGGGAATTTTGAGAGGATTTTAGGAGAATTTATTCCCCCTAAATTAGGTCATAAACCCTTTAGGGAAATTTCTTATAAGAGACATTTACATGCTCAAATGGTCTTGGATAATGATGAAACCTTGGTAGTGCCTTTGTAATCATATTATAGACCTCTGGTATTTTTTGTGAAATTTATTAAATGATTTAACCAATACTTCATTTACAAGGCACTTATTTTGTCTCAATCTTAAGAAATATAATTAAGGTCTTAAATCTCTCAGGAAAAATGTGCAACTTGGTGATAGGACATTTCAGAGCACTAGGAAGCTTTGTGAATTTTTATAGAATTTTTGGAAATTGTTATCAGTAGGCTACTTCACAACATGTGCAAATTAGGAATTTTTTGGATTAATTATTTCAGTTAAGCAATGATTCCCATAAATTGTGGAACTCTGTAATTAAGCTTTTCTGGACACAATAGAGGTCTGGTAAAATTTTCCTAATTTTGGCATAAGTATTCTTGGTAGTTCCTTCATAAATCTTCAAGTTTGGATAAATGATAAATATTAAAAATAGAGGACATTTCCTTACTTTAAAATTGTGATATTCATTACTTACTGATATTTTGGCATGATAGATTTATCTTAATTTTATGAGAGCCATATCATAAGAATACCTTACACTTCATGTTCATATTCATACCTGGCAAATATTGGAGAAATTTAAATAAATGCTAAAATGTTGAGGAAAATTATGAATCTCTGGAGTTAGTCTTATAATGCCATGATAGCCCTCCAGTAAATATCTTGAGTCAGTTGGATGAATATTTGGAGTACCTCTACTTATAAGCTTCATATAGTTAGTTTGGTCTGCGTATAGTAAAAATGTGAAACTTGGGTATTTAGGGGCCTACCAAGTGGAAGTGACATGTAGTTGGTGTACATGGTCAGGTTGAAGAGATTAAAGGTCACCAAAATGGATTAGATGGTGAACGTGTGCTTGGTGCGTTAAGGGTAAGTTATGCTCGGGATAGACGTAAGATCGTCTTTCCCCTTAGAAGGTCATAACACACTTATGGTAATCCAAGGGTAAAGATAAGAAGGGTAATCTTATGGGTAGATACCAACAACACTAAGTGTCTTGAGAAAGGGAACTTTGGGGTATCATCCCATTATTGTTCCTAGTATCGTAGCGAGCCCCTTACAGGGTAATCCTCGGGAAGTCCAAGATTAACCATAAACTGTATGAGTAATATGTTGTACAAGATTAACTTAATAACACCCACACCCACACCACGTGGTTCCGTGAGGTTAGTTGGTTTGGTCTTACTAGCGGTAGGCTCGTGGTTGAAGCAGCAGACTAGTAAGTCTGGTGAGCTTGTGACTCAGTAATGCTTGTTGGTGCGGACGGGTTGGTCCGGCGAGTCGGTGGCTCGGAAGGTTATGATGACGGGCAGGTTAGGCCAGGGAGATTATGGCTCGGGATATAGTAGAACATGTTTGCATGTGCATGAAGGTGGTGGGTCTTCGGTATTGGACGGTCGTTCACACCGACGTCAATACATTGACTCGGTGAGTGTGGAATTTGCGCTTAGCCATAAAAGTCTGGTGGTCCAGCCAGTAAGAGTACGCAGATGCTCCACGGTTTTGCGTTGAGGCGTACGATAGGTCTAGGTTAGGTAGTATGAATATCAACCTAGAGGTGGGCGAGGCCCAACCCACCGCTTCTGTTTGCCACTACGGGAGTATCCTGGGAGTCTTGCTAGCTCCAAAAAAGGGGACTAAAGGTCTGTGCCATAGAGTCGAAGTGTGTGAGTTGCACTTGTATGATCATAACATAAACTGCATAACTCTGCATGTCATGGCATAAACATTGCATACCACTACCCCTATCGTATAAGTCGGTTATGGGACTTCTTATACGACAGGCCTTGCTAAATGACCCCTTGGTCTATAGGTTTGTATGGGCATTCCTATAGATCAATGGTTACTTTTCTACTATATACATGTCTTTACTTACTGCACTTTACTTAGTCTTTACCTGCTCTTACTTTGCTCTTTTACTGCTTCAATTATATATATATATACATGTGTAGTGTAGACATTCCCTGTACCCCTGTCACCTGCTATTGTTTATACCCCTTGTTGTCCTCTGCTTCATCCTCCCACTCGGTGCCTAGGAGACATTGGGGGAGGGGTGGGGAACATAAGGCTTAGTCTTTTTGACTAACGGTCTGTGGACCATATCATTTTAGGGGACCGAGGAGATGCTGCAGTACCAGAGGCTGGTGCAGACGGAGGCGAGCCAGTCTCGTACAGGAGCACCAGATTCAGGATCAGTGAGTGATTGGTAGTTAGCTTCCGCGAGTGACCTTGTAGTGAGGATATGATGTACAGGGCATGCGCCCTTTATTATTGTTATCTTTTTATTTCAGTTACTCACTGTGGACATTTACCATTTATGGTTTTATATATTTCCTGTGATGTGGACTTGGGCTTTTCTATATTCAAATATACTTTTCTTCTTTTGTGATCGATATGGCCGGCAGGATCAGCGTTTTGTAGTGGCGGCCTTCCCAAGTGAGGGTGTTACCGCAAAGGGACGGTTCTGGGCATAAGACCCGGGTTTTTGAAAGAAAAAAAAGGGGTCTTACAAAGTGGTATCAGAGCAAACCTCGATCCGAAGAAAAGAAGTCCACAGACCCTGGGCCACCCCGCGCGAGTTTAGTTTGAGGACAAACTAAGCAGCAGAAGCAATTGTGTGCCCATACGGGAAGTCACATGGAAAAGTCCACTTTTAACTGAATCTTTTGGCAAGTTTTCTTTTGTAGCCTTAAGTCAATAAGTTAGACTCAACTCCACCAGGACACGTGACTTACCATGACAATTTATTGCATGCCCTAGTCTGAAATTGACCGTAGGTATGAATTTGGTGAAGGTACAAGGATACCCCAAAGAGGCTAGAGAAAGAGAGATTGACATATAAGAAGAATAGAAAGGGGACTCGTAGACTCAACCATCGTACCAGTGACATGTTTACATTGAGACAACCACCATGACAAACACCGAGGGTCAGATAAGAGTCCAAGTGCAGAAGAGACCCGTTTGGGATTGTCACATGCTGACCCTGATAAGGTTGTCGTAGAAGGTACCTTGAAGAGTCTAAAGTATGGAGTATACCAACAAGTTTCAGATAGAACCCCAAGTATAAGATTGTGTGCCCATCTGGGACGAATATAACATAATGATTTCGAAGATACTTAGCCCAAAATAGATAGAGGCTTATCTTTTGTTTATTGGGGCTTACCTTTTGTTTATTGGGCAAATTATTGACTGACTTGGGTTTCCCTTAGACATAATTTAGAAAGTGTTGCGTCGTGAAAATAATGATTTTGAAGTTGATCATATTCGATGTTACTCGGGCGAAGATGAGATTGTGTAAAAGTATGTTCGGAATGATGAACCGTAGTAATACCAGGGCAATAGATAGACATAGTTGATCAAGCAATGACTTAACCTTAGTTGAATCATTGGAAATATAAAGTCGCCAGGATTAATCACTTAGGGATGCCGATGTCCTATTCTAGAAGTTGAGGACAGAAATTAGTTCTTACAAGTTATAGTTATATCCGAAAGTTCTTATGGTTTGGGGCATTCAGAAGTGATCAATTTATGATTTGTTAAAAATCACGCCCTGTCACGGTTGAAAATTTTAACTACAATAATAGCCCTTATACCTTGGGAGCTATGATGATGAATAACCAAAGATCTTAGACGATGACTATTTGGAATTAGAATATAGTGTTTGAGTTTACTATGATAAGAACGATCTAAGTTTATCTTACTTTGGATCATCCGAAAGTGATCAAGACTAGCATATGTGGAAGTGATAGGATTTTGGTGAAATAAACGTGATGATATTTCCGTGATGAAATTGACTTGTGAAAAATCTTAAGGTTTTAAAAGATTTTACCCGTATACCTTATGAATCAAACTCCACATAGAAAGTAATTGGGAGTCATCTTATAAACATTGATACTAGTGTTGTTTGTTTAACATATATTAATTAGATTCACAAGTGCACCCCGTAAATTTTGAGGATAATTGGGACGCTTGACGATCTGATCAGTTCCATCAATGGTAATAACTGGATAAGTTGTAGAGTTGAGTTGTTTGAGTACTCGGACGCACGTGAAGAAATAAGAATCAGAACGTGTAGAGAAAACTATTTAGAGGCATTGTCTACCCTTACAAACAATAACTTTAGTCACCGAAGAAATGGTGTTTTCTGGACCATGTAGTTTCCCGAAATAAAGAAAGACGTCATAAGTTTCGTGATGCACGGTGAAGGATAAGTGCAAAAGTCTTTGGAGAACTACCACAGTCACGACCTGGGTTAGAGTGGAAGTTTGAGGACATAATTATGAATTTCATACACAGTTACCGCATCCCCACTCTGGGCACAAGTTTATTTGGAACATCGAGGATAGGTTGACCAAGGTAGCTAGGGCCACCTAGACCCGGAAGGACGCTCCCATTGGAGTTTTGCCTGTAAGCATATAATATCCAGGATGAGGATCTAAAGACACACAACTCAGAATTTGTGGAGGACACAGATGCCCAGGTGCGACTGATTCGAGTTAGGATGCTAGAGGCCCAGAGCCGCCAGGTCAGGTATTACGATGCGTAGTATCGTCAGGTAGAGTTCCAGGTTGGAGACTGGGTGTTCCAGAAGATACGTCTGATGCATGGAATCTCGCAGGTTCGCAGGCGGAAGAAGCTCAATTCGAGATAGATGGAGCTTTACAGGATCCTGGAGTGGATCGGCCCATTGGCTTATAGACTGGAGCTACCGCCGGAGTTAACGGGTTTGCATGACATCTTCTATGCCTCCTCCTTTAGGAGAGCTCTACTATGGCCAGAGCTGCGTATTTCTACTATAGATGGCCCGGTAGCCTCCTATCGATTGATTCACCTGGAGCCGGTCCAGATAGACGACACCGAGATGCGAGTCTTGCGGCGCAAGAAGGTCCCGTTGGTCAAGGTCCTGTGGAGAAATCATGGACATGAGAAGCTTATCAGGGAACCACTAAAACTGATACAGGAGAAGTATCCGGAGCCTTTTGCGTCGGGTAAAATTAGTTTCTTAAGGGATGTTACATACAACCACTTGCGGTAGAAACCCCGCAGGACTAACCTGAATTTCGGGGACGAAATTGTTTTTTTTTTTGTTTATTGGGATTTGTAACACCCCCCAAACAACTTGAACCCTAGAGTGGTTTTGTCATGACTAGGTCATGACAAAACCCTAGGAAGCTTGAAGAGATCACTTGGCCTTAGGCTTGAAGGGGAAGATTACCTTGGTCTGCAAATAACAATTTCCAGTTAACAAGCATAGGGTTGGACTTAAGGGCCGCACCTTGACCCTTTGACCCCACCATGGCACACCTAACCCTTTGGAGGGTCCCTTAGAGCATTTAGGACCCATTGGGGTCAACCAAAGAGGCCAAATTGATCAAAGTCAACCCTAAACCCAAATTGGTCAAAGTAACCTAATTAGGGTAAATTGACCCTCACCATGCCAAATTGACCCTACCCAGACCTTCCTAACCCTTAAGGGAGACCAATGGGTCATAAGACACCCATTGGGGCCAACCCAAATGGTCAAATTGACCAAAGTCAACTCAAGCTTAATTTAGGTCAAATTACCCTAATTTGACCTAATCAAGCCCAATCCACTTGGGCTAGGCCCAATTGGAGTAGCCCATTAGCTTTGGGAGGCTGATAATACCAGGAGTTATTACTCAATTTCTGTAAATGGTGATTAGGAGAGAGAAATCTCATTTTCTCCAAGAATGGAGGAGAGAGAAAGAGAGGGATTAATGGCATTTATGGCTTAGGGAGAGCAATAACCACCAATTCCTCCTCTAATGTCTCCATTCAGTTTCCCCAATTAATTTGGAGGAGTTTAATGGCCATTCCCGGCCACATAGAGGGAGAATTTGAGGAGTTTCACCATGGATGAAAATGGCCATCAATGGCCATTCATGGCAATTGGGAGTTACACACTTCCCCTCCCCGAATTGATTCATTGAAAAGCTTCAAGGGACAGAGGGGGTTATTTACCCCCATTCACTTAAAGGAATCATGCAACTTGGTGTGGAGGTTGCTGAGGCACCAAGAGGCAAGGATCGTCCATGGCCAATCGGGAGACGACAAGGTAATCACCCCTCCACACAGGTCTGGTTCTTCATCTCTCTCTCTGTGGATAGATCTCATCAGATTGCTTGCAAGGATTGAGGCCAGTTGGTCCCAAATCGGGTAGGCCAAAAGCTCCATTTTCGGAGCTTTAAATTGTTGGGTTTTCTACAGCCATACATCATATGTAGGCGCAGCGGAAATAACGAGAACAACTCAAAAGAGTTTCGGATCGGGCCATGAAAATGAATCAAGAAGTAATCAAAACTACTAGGCATAAATTACCTTAGTGGAGTTGGATCAAATCCAACCTAGATGCTCCAAGAAGAAGAGTCCTGTCGTCGGCTGTGCGAGAGTCCTTACGTAGAATAATGTCTATGTCTCTACAACAGTCCACACGAGCCGGGAGAAATACGACTGCACCTTGCACTTCCACGAACTGCTAGGTTTGCTCCAGGAAGAACAATCACGGCGACGATCGCCGGCGATGCGATCTGCGTAGGCGAGCGAAGCGAAACTTCTTCCGTCGACTAGGGTTCGGGAGGCGGAACACTTCCGTCGGCTGAACTTCATGTTGGCGTAACAGTTTATTGAACCCTTAAAACGAGTCCTATTTATACCCGAAGCATAAGCAGACCTAAAAGAATTGCTATCCGCAGACCACAGAAAATTGGGGTTTCTGGAAAAATTCGCCGGGTATCAGCATTCGTCGAGTTTCCACGAATCATATTCGACGAATTCCGACGAATCATATTCGACGAATTCCGACAGCAACATTTGCCGAGTTTAGGGTTTCTGGAATAATTCGTCGGGTATCAGCATTCGTCGAGTTTCCACGAATCATATTCGATGAATTCCAACAAATCATATTTGACGAATTCCGACAGCAACATTTGCCGGACCCCATTCTGTATGGTGATTGGTAACCTTTACCAACACAATCAATCTTCTAACTTCTCCACATGCTCTTATGTGCGACCCTGCAGGCTCATATCGCGTTGACAGTGAGACTACATGTTTGATCACTTCTAGATCACAATGGTAACTCCAACAGTCTCCCACTTGATCTTGAAAGTATCAAACAAAAACCTCACAAACAATGAGCAGCATCTAGCAATGCATCATTGCTCCCCAAGCAATAAGAGTTCATAACTCATAAGCCTTTATGACAAATGTTCCAGCGTTGTCTTTGTCCCTTTGTCCCTTACATCCGGAAAGAACTAGAGGCATGGTCCGTGTCACCCTCATAATAGCTCAATCCAAGTTTCTTGATCTAGAATGGACTTCCAGAAAATGGTGAGCTCAATATCACATATTGACTCAACCAAGCATGGCCATGCATTTCTCAGTCCAATTCCATCAAGGGGCCCATGGATGCAACTCCTGTTATATAGGAGGACAAATCCCATATCTGCTCACACCCAAACACCCAAATGATTCGTAACGTACCCAACGACCACCCTTATCATCAACCTTCTTGAAGGAAGACTTTAGATGACATCAAAGCACGCTCTTCCTCACTCAATGAATGCTGTGACTTCAGGTCAAAGGACCACAACACCATAGTCAAATGAGACCTACTTGTGACACATTTAAGTAACAATCCACAAAGTAGTCTCAGATTGGGTCTGTCCAGTACAACTTGTTCACTAATAAGTACCCACGTGATGACTTGATATCACAATATCATGACCTGTGAGAACCGGTCATCAGTCAACACATATGCTAGTCTTAATGTATCATCATCACCCTTAGCTTCTACGATGATACCTTGACCAGGGACCTTTTAAGAATGAAGCTTCGAAATCATAGGCTCTCACATTCAAGTCACGTACTTGATGTCCTATGGAACCGAACATTCTAAGGGTATTTATCACGAATTTTATTCTATCATATAGAAACAGTATATCATAATAAAAGAACTTGCCATTAATTGTAAGAAGAAATAGTTGGTACACAATTCATCATATGAATAAATAATAAACAGCTAATAGAATATATACAACCCACAAGACTCCCACTAGAGTTGATCACTCAGGTATCGTATACCCATTGATCTAGTATGACCATCATGCTTTCTCTGCGCGAGAGGCTTTGTCAGTGGATCTGCAATATTCTCCTCAGTCGGCACTCTGCAAATGTTCACATCTCCTCGTTCGACAATCTCACGAATAGGATGGAACCGCCGAAGTATGTGCTTGGAGCACTGATGGGATCTAGGTTCCTTAGATTGTGCAATTGCACCATTGTTATCACAGTAGAGAACTACGGGACCAACAATGCTAGGGACTACATCTAGCTCGCCGATGAATTTCCTAATACACACAGCCTCCTTCGCTGCATTAGCCGCAGCGATATACTCGGCCTCAGTTGTAGAATCAGCAACTGTCTCTTGCTTGGAACTCTTCCAGCTCACAACTCCTCCATTCAGGCAAAACACAAACCCTGACTGAGACTTTGAATCATCCCTATCAGTTTGGAAGCTGGCATCCGTGTAACCACTTACAACGAGCTCTTCCTCTCCAGCATACACCAAGAATACATCCTTAGTCCTTCTCAAGTACTTCAGGATATTCTTTACAGCTATCCAGTGACATTCACCGGGATCAGACTGATACCTGCTAGTCATGCTCAAAGCAAAAGAGACATCAGGTTGAGTACATAACATTGCATACATGATTGACCCAATTGCCAAAGCATATGGAATCAACTTCATGCGGTCCTTATCTTCACAAGATTTTGGACACTGGTCCTTAGAGAGATTCACACCATGAGACATGGGCAAAAATCCTTTCTTGGACTCAAGCATGTTGAACCGCTTCAACACCTTCTCAATGTACGTACTCTGGGTCAAACCCAGCAACTTCTTCGATCTATCTCTATAGATCTTAATACCGAGTATGTAAGTCGCTTCACCCAAGTCCTTCATAGAAAAGCAGTTCTCTAGGTTGTTCTTAACAACTTTTAGGGTAGGTATATCATTCCCGATCAGCAGTATGTCATCTACATACAATATCAGGAAGACAACAATGCTCCCACTGATTCGCTTGTAAACACACGGTTCATCTTCATTCTTGACAAAACCAAACTCTTTGATCTTCTCATCAAAACGAAGATTCCAACTTCTAGAGGCCTGTTTCAATCCATAGATGGACCTATTCAGCTTGCATATTTTAGTGGCTTCATTTGGGGATACAAAACCCTCGGGTTGTGTCATGTACACTTCCTCAAGGAGGTTTCCATTTAGGAAAGCCGTTTTGACATCCATCTACCAGATCTCGTAGTCATAATACGCAGCAATAGCAAGCAATATCCTAATGGACTTTACCATGGCAACAGGGGAAAAGGTCTCATCATAGTCAACACCATGAATTTGCTTGAAACCCTTAGCCACCAGTCGCCCTTTGAATGTCTGTACATTCCCATCCATGTCAGTCTTCTTCTTGAAGACCCACTTGCACCCTATGGGTCGTACCCCTTCAGGTGGTTCCACCAAGTTCCAAACTTGGTTTGTACACATGGAGTCCATTTCGGATTTCATAGCCTCAAGCCATTTGTCGGAGTCCGGTCCATTCATAGCCTCTTGGTAGGTCGTTGGTTCATCATCATGATCCATAAGCAACACATTACCTATTTGAGACACGAGAAATCCATATCTCTCAGGCTCAAATCTTGGTCTACCAGATCTACGTAGGACTTGTGTCTCTTGAGCAGGTTCTCTAGCTACAACATCTTGTAGTCTTGGCTCAGAATCCAATTCTGGTTCATTCACTACTTGTGGTTCTTGAACTTCTTCAAGTTCTACCTTTTGCGTCTTTCTTGACAAGAACTCTTTCTCCAAGAAGACACCCGTCCTTGCGACAAACACTTTGCCCTCAGACAGTAGGTAAAAGTAATATCCTTTCGTTTCCTTAGGATATCCCACCAGATAACACTTATCTGATTTGGGTTCCAGCTTGTCAGGCATTTGACGTCGTACGTATGCCACACAGCCCCAAATTTTAATGAATGACATACTAGGACACTTCCCAATCCATATCTCATATGGTGTCTTTAGAACCGTTTTTGTCGGAGCGCGATTCAGTGTCATTGCAGCAGCTTCTAAAGCAAAACCCCAAAAGGAAACAAGCAAGTCTGCATGACTCATCATCGACCGTACCATGTCTAACAGAGTATGATTTCTCCTCTCAGACACACCATTATGCTGCGGTGTCCTAGGTGGAGTGAGCTGTGATACAATACCACACTCTTTCAGATGATCACGTAACTCATGACTCAGGTATTCGCCACCTCGATCAGATCGGAGTGCTTTAACCTTTTTATCCAATTGGTTCTCCACTTCATTCTTAAACTCTTTGAACTTTTCAAAAGTTTCAGATTTGCATTTCATAAGATACACGTATCCGTATCTACTGAAATCATCAATAAATGTAACGAAGTAGAAATACCCACCTCTAGCCATATAACTCATGGGTCCGCATACATCACTATGTACTATACCCAAAAGATCCTCAGCCCTCTCAATATAACCAGTGAAAGGGGCTTTAGTCATCTTGCCTAATAAACAAGACTCGCATCGCTCAAACGATTCATAATCAAATGAGTCCAATAGTCCATCTTTATGGAGCTTGGATATGCTCTTCTCGTTTATATGGCCCAAACGACAATGCCAGAGATATGTTGGATTTGAGTCATTTGTTCTCAGTCTTTTATTATTATCAACATTATAGATCGGATGGTCCAGGTTCAAAACATAAAGACCATTAAACAATTGAGCTACAACATAACAAACATCATTCTTAAATATAGAACAACAATTGTTCTTAAATATAAAAGAAAATCCAATCATGTCTAAGCATGAAATGGATATAATGTTTCTAGTTATGGCCGGAACAAAATAACAATTATTAAGTTCTATTACAAGCCCACTGGGCAAAGAAAGACGGTAAACCCCTACGGCTACAGCAGCAACTCTTACTCCATTGCCGACGCGCAGGTCCACCTCTCCTTTACTCAGCAGTCTCCTCCTTCCCAGTTCCTGCACATTTGTACAAATGTGAGAACCACATCCGGTATCCAATACCCAAGATGAAGGAGCAGAAAGGTTTATCTCTATAACGTAAATATTCGAAGCGGAAGTCATACCTCCCTTCATTTTCTGCAGACCCTCAATGTACGAAGGACAATTCCTCCTCCAATGACCAGCCTTGCCACAGTGGTGGCATTTCCCTTTCTTCACGATGCTCTTCTTTTTCAGCGCAGAAGATTTGGGCTCAAGATGTGACTTAGGTCCCACCTTCGTCTTCTTGAAGCCCTTGGCCTTACCCTTGCCTTTATGTACCATCAATATGGGACTAGCAGGCTTGGCCTTCTTCATGTTTATCTCGGCAGTTCGCAACATGCCTAGGAGCTCGGGCAGTGTCTTGTCTATTTCATTCATGTTGTAGTTCAAGACGAACTGCTCATAACTATCCGACAACGATTGCAGGATAAGATCTGTGGCCAACACTTGACCCAGAGGAAAACCCAGTCTCTCCAGGTTCTCTATATACCCAATCATCTTGAGTACGTGAGTACCAGCCGAGTCTCGAGCTCCCATTTTGCACTGAAATAATGCCTTCGTGACATCGAACCTTTCTTGACGAGCTTGCCCTTGAAACATTTTCTTTAGGTGCCCGTCAATCTCCTTGCACCCCATGTTCTCGTGTTGCTTCTGAAGCTCAGAGTTCATGGTGGCAAGCATAAGGCACTCGACGTCTAAGGCGTCATCGGTATACTTCTTATAAGCATCCTTATCAACACGGGACGAGTTCCCGGTCGGCACCTCGGGGGCTTCTTCTTCCAAGACGTAGAGCTTTCGCTCTTTCCTGAGAACAATTCTCAGGTTCCTGTACCATTCCATGTAGTTCGTCCCACTTAGCTTGTCCTTCTCAAGGATAGCTCTCAGGGACAAGGTGGAATGTGAACCACTTGCCATGGAATTCTACAAGAATTCATGCAGAATTTAATCAGTACCAAAATTTCAAAATACAATTTATTTTAATTTGGACTTCAATTAAATACTCCCACTATTTTATTCAAATTGATAGCCCTCACTATCAATTCGGAGAGTCCATGCGAGCTACTCTCTTAGTGGACAAGACCCGTATTTCACCAACACAATGAGTCAGCTTTGGCTTTTCTCTCACTATGCAGTTATTTAGGTAGGCAACGCTTGCCAATTGCATCCTCATGCAACTCTTGTATGGTTGGTGAATGACTCCTTATTCGCATCCATCATATGGTGCATGCCAACCCTATGCCTCTAGGCACTCAACCTTTGAGGTCAACTAGTTTAGTTAGACCCGATGTCGACAGTGGGATATCACAATTATCGGCTCGCACCCTTACCAAGATAGATTAATGCACCTTGCTTTGGCAAGCCCACACTTCATCGATCGAGGCAGGAAGAGTGTCATCCATCAGAAGGCATCCGAACACTTAATATTTGATGAAGGGATTTTAATAATAAGTTAACACTTAACCATGATCAACATTTGATCAATGTGCACATCCACAGAAAAACAAGCTGCTAAAATCCACATGCATCCCTTATGTGCACAACATAAGACTATCAACCTTTGATAGACGAAAGGGCTAAATCTGGACATTTAGAACTCTTCCAAATCTTCAGATTTACATGCATTGGACAAAAGCAAAGACAACTCGACTTAAAGCAGTAGACAAGCTCGTCTCTCATTGTTGGATTCAAAATCCAAAACAATACAAGGGTTCATTAACCACTTGAGGGACGATTACTGCTAAGGAGACAACAATTTCTAACAATTAGAAATTACCACGAAATCCCAGACGTTCCTGGCGTGGTCCCTTGGAAAAATCATCAACTTTTGATGTTCCAGGAAGAAATCTTGACATTTAGAACGCTTCCAAATACCTAGATTTGCACGTACTGGAATAACCTAACTTCTGATACAACATTCATGACCGTAACCTGGCTTTGATACCACTGTTGGGTTTTCTACAGCCATACATCATATGTAGGCGCAACGGAAATAACGAGAACAACCCAAAAGAGTTTCGGATCGGGCCATGAAAATGAATCAAGAAGTAATCAAAACTACTAGGCATAAATTACCTTAGTGGAGTTGGATCAAATCCAACCTAGATGCTCCAAGAAGAAGAGTCATGTCGTCGACTGTGCGAGAGTCCTTACGTAGAATAATGTCTACGTCTCTGCATTAGTCCACACGAGCCGGGAGAAATACGACTGCACCTTGCACTTCCACGAACTGCTAGGTTCGCTCCAGGAAGAACAATCACGGCGACGATCGCCGGCGATGCGATCTGCGTAGGTGAGCGAAGCGGAACTTCTTCCATCGACTAGGGTTCAGGAGGCGGAACACTTCCGTCGGCTGAACTTCCTGTTGGCGTAACAGTCTATTGAACCCTTAAAATGAGTCCTATTTATACCCGAAGCATAAGCAGACCTAAAAGAATCGCTATCCGCAGACCACAGAAAATTGGGGTTTCTGGAACAATTCATCGGGTATCAGCATTCGTCAAGTTTCCACGAATCATATTCGACGAATTCTGACGAATCATATTCGACGAATTCCGACAGCAACATTTGCCGAGACCCTCAACGAAAGCATGATCATGATGCGCCATTATTCCTGGTTGTGAAACCATTTTGGAATAACCTCCCTCTGATACCAAGTGTTGGATCTGATGGCGCCCTTAGAGGGGGGGGGTGAATAAAGGGTTTACTATTTTTGAGATAAGTTGACAGATTTTAAAATAATAGAAATCTTTTTGGTTCTGTTGCTAACGCCTGGCGTTAGATAGTTAACGCCGGCGGGCCTTATCTCTCTAGAAAATATTTTTTGCAGAAATATTCAAAGTGATTTTACTTGCACAATCTTAAATGAAATAACCTTTCAGACAATCAGAGATAAAAATGAATATTATATATTTCAAGAAGATGATTACAAACATATAATTTCAATAACGCTTGAAATAAATGCGACAAGATAAAATTCACTTTTTTGTTCCTTCACCGGTCCTTATCCCAAGGACTGGTTGGCTATAGCCTATCTATCCCCAGATAAGTCCTATAGCCACCCTCTAGATCTACCCTAGACCTAGTCGCCATGCACAAGGCGGCAAATTTCCCCCTAAACCGAACCTGGCCTAGTCGCCACACGTAAGTCGGCAATTTCACTACCGTTACAAGAAAAAATGAAAAGATAAAGTAAAAATCAGTATAAAAGACTCCATAGATTGAAGAGCGGTGAAGGAGATGTTGAAGATATGTCATGACCACGTCGGAGTTGAAGCGAGCGTCATTCTTCAAATTTGCCATTGGAAATCTCCTTCTCACTCTTGTTCCTCAATGTTGGTTTTGGGAGTGCTCTCTAAATCCGGGATTAAATGATCTCTCAGAAGTATATAATGAAGGCTTGGAATGCATCAATCTTGATCAAATGAAATCAATTCTTTAAATAGGCACGGAAGATAACACGCGACGTTAAGAGTTAACGTAGCGTTAGTGAACGTGCCCTGTCGTGGCTGAGATCGTGCAACCGTCGGGATCGTGGCAGATTTGTGGACTCAATGCGGGCATTAAGAGTCAACACTGGCGTTATCTCTAGCTTCTCGACGGACTCCTTCTTGACGGCATTTCATCTCTACGGATTCCTTCTCTATGGGAATTAACGCGGAGCGTTAACTACTAACGCGGGGCGTTAACTCTCGTTTTAGAGAATCATTATAAATCAACATCCTGTTCATAGGGTTATTTAACTATAGTACCTGCACAATATAAACACAAGCAAGATCAAATACATAGTATGATTTGTTATTCTCAAACTAAGAGATGTGGAACATAAGCTCCAACAACAACCACACTGCTTGCTTGTGTTTCAAACGCTACATACAACAATGCTTTCATCTCAAGGATCTTGACCCCTTGAAAATTTTTCTAGGCATTGAAGTTGCTCGCTCTCCTCTCGGCATTTATTTGTGTCAAAGAAAATATGCCTTAGACATCTTGTCCAAAAATGGCCTCTTGGGAAGCAAGCCCATTGACAAGCCCATGGAACATGGTCACCGCCTTGCGTTGGCTCACAGTGGGGAGGTTGATGATCCTTCCTATAGGAGACTTGTTGGTCATCTCATATACTTGACCATAACTCGCCTGGATACCTCATATCCAGTTCACATCCTTTCTCAGTTTGCTCAAGAACCTAAAGTGGAACACTACGAGGCTGCATTGAGAGTTGTTTGTTATATCAAAGGATGTCCTATGCATTGCATTCTTCTCTGGACTGGGGGCGATTTGACATTGCACGCCTATTCTGACTCTAATTGAGGTAGTTGTTTGATTACCTGATGCTCCACCACCAGTTATTTTATTATGTTAGTATATTCATCCATCTCTTAGAAGACGAAGAAGCAACACACGATTTCGCTACCTTCTACCGAAGCTGAGTACCGGGTTATGGCTTCCACTGCAAGCGAGCTTGTTTGGCTGAAATCTCTTTTGCCCTCCCTTGGCTTGGTGCATCGAGGACCAATGATCTTATTTTGTGACAGCCAGTCTGCCATTCACGTTACCGCCAATCCCATTTTTCATGAGAGAACGAAACACATTGAAATTGTTTGCCATTATGTTCCTAAATAAATTCATACTGGCAACATCATCACCTCTCATCTACATTCAAAGTTTCAGCCGATGAACATTTTCACCAAGTCCCTTGCTCGATCTCAGTTTGTCTTCTTATTGGGCAAGTTAGGCATCTATGATGTATACGCACCAACTTTAGGGGGCGTATTGGTTTAAATATTTCTCCTATATTATTTTATTTTTTTTGTGGCCTCTCTACTTATTTCATTTTTCCTAGATGTATATCTGCTCTTCCTTCTTGTACATCATATATGAAATAAAGTTTTTTCTTCATCCATTTATTAAGATGAGGTCAGGCATTCACGAACGATGGTTCATAATCACCGCGTTCAAGACCATAATTGTCGTGTGATATTTAATTTGGTATTTTGAAATTTAGTGAAGGGTTGAGATTTTCTCCAAAACTATATCCAATAAAGGCAAGTGTACCTTATCGTCTATAGTATAAGATATTAAGAAATACCAAGGTCGTATTCCACGGGGCGCGTTGATTACTTCTACTTTGAGGAAAGTCGCTATTATCTTATCTAATGATATTTTGGGATTTTGGTTACTTAGCTAGAAAAAGAGAAATTGCAAGCTAAATTAAGGGTTTAAATGATGATAAAAGAGGCTAGTACTCAATCAAAAGTCACCTTGGAGTGAGAAAAGACAAGTGAAAAGAGATTAAATCTAATTCCGTTTAAATTGAACTACTTGACCGTGGAGGTTCCCGAAGCTCGAACAAGCCTCTCTCGAGGTTAATGCCCAACTAAGTTTAGGAAAAATCAACCGGACTCTCGTCCTATAATCGATTACCTAAAACTTGCTTTACGAAATGAACCCCGCTATTGGATTTGACTCCAATCCGGGAGATTTACGTCATCCTCTCTCGAGGGGTGCGTGCAACTCTCTTTACCCTTGAGTGATCGATTCATACTTTGAGCCTCTCGGCTAACTAAGTATGAAAACATAAGCGAAAACCATATATCGAAAATATGGCCTCACTAATTAAAAATCAAGGGTAATTCAAGTGTTTATAAAAACGGAAAAAGAAAACTTTAGAAAATCATAACTTGTCTAACTCATCCTCGGATCATTTTGACCGAGTACTAATGAGGATTAGTTAATCATGGTGGAGGGGAAAGAGGAAGAAAAATAAAAATGCATAATAAGAAAATTTAACTAAGTAAGGAGGAGACAAAATAAAGAGAACAACTAATTTTTATTTAAATGAAAACTATTACAAGTCTTAAGAGAAGAGATTGCAAGCTTAGGAAAAACAAGTTACAAGCTTAAACTAAACTATTGCATTGAAAGGAAGCTAGTACATTGCATGAGAAAAGGAAGAGAGCATGAAAGTAAAATCACATGAACATGAACATGAAAGTGAAAATATACTCAAGATTGGCTCCAACAGCACCTCCCCCACTCCAAAATTCAGAACCGTGGACTCAAGGAGAACCTCTGAATTTTAAGGAAAAAATTTTAGATTACACGCCCTTGGTCACGAGCGTGACCAAGGGCGTGACTGCACTATTCACATCGGATCCGACAGCGGCGTGGGCTTTCTGGACGGCGCGGCGAGAAATGACATGTCACGGGCGTGACATGTCGGGTCACGGCCGTGACTTTGGACGGCTGCATTAAATGCGGCGTGGGCTGGAATTTGGCGCGGCAGCGAAGCAGAGATCACGCGGGCAAGTCACGGCCGTGACATGTGGGTCACGGGCGTGACTCAAGTTGACTTCTCGACTGCAACTCCATGTCTCGACGGCGGCTCTACGTGGAAGATTCTAAGATTACACGCCCCCGGTCACGGGCGTGACCTGGGGCGTGACTTGGTGTGGACTGGTTCAAACAGCGCGGCATCGATTCTGGACTGATCTTCAGGTTACACGCCCTTGGTCACGGGCGTGACCGAGGGCGTGACATGCCATTTTTCCCGATTTGTCCCAAAAGTCTGCAAAAATTGAAATTAAGCTAAGTTAGAATCAAAATTACAAAAAGAACTACTTATAACCTAAAATTGACATAAAAAGGAAAATTCATATTAAATATTTACAAAATTTTCTATTAAAAAGTTATAAAAATACTACTTATCAAATACCCCCATACTTGAGGTTTTGCTATTCCAGAGCAAAAGTGTGAGACATAATTTATAAGACATCCTTAAAAAATTTTTAATTTAAAACTAAAATTACATTTAACCAAAAGTTAAGTTAAGAGTAAATTCAAGGGGGAGTTAAGTCCTAAATTATGATGATGATTTGAAAAGAGGGAAAAATGTTTAGGCAAGAACTTCTCAAGAAAATTAAGTAGTTTAACAAAATTGTAGAAATTATAAAACTAAATTAAATTAAAATTATAAGAACTCTACCTTAAAAGAAACTTAAGGAAAAGTAAATTACTAAATATTGCTCTCTCCATAATTTTCAACTAAAACTAGAACAATGATAATTGGCTAAGGGGGATTTCATAAAATTTGGCATAAGAAGAGACATTTTTGAATGGAGGAAATGAAATTTATCCTGAAATTTCCTTTTTTTTCTTTCTTTCTCTTTTTTTTTCTCTTCTAATAAAAACCCAAAATGTATATGGTTTAGGAGTAATGAATTTTATCCTCTTACTCCATGCCATATAATCTTTTCAAATATTTTGGGTGCATATGTTTTAGGGAATAATGAATTTTATCCTCTTATTCCCATGACATATGATCTTTTAATACATTTTTTTATGCCATCAAAGGGGGTAGGGTAGGGGAATATAAATCTAGCTAGCTTTAAATCATATTGAGAGCAAATTCTAGTAAAATTAAAATTCCTAAGATCTAAGAAGTTAGAAGAAAATATAATTGAAATCTAAAGAGGTTTAGGAAATTTACTACAAAATGAAGCCATTTAAAAATAAAAAGAGAAGTCATGCTAACAAAATTCTCTAATCAATTTAAAATCATAAGATGATTCTTAAATCAAGATTACCTCAAATTTAAAATTAACAAACTATGATAAGCAAAATTTTAGCCAATTAAAAACTTAAACATGCTTATAAACATTCTCAACTAGATTTCTAAGAAATCACAAAAGCAACAAGAAGGAGGGATATAAGAATTTTTTGAATTTTTGATATTATTTTTTTTTGAATTTTTGATATTATCTTTTTTTGAATTTTTGACATTAAAAACTATTTACAAAGAAAGGAAACTAGCTTTAAAACTTAACAATTTTTGCAAGTCTTGGACTTCCCAAGGGCTACCCGGTGAAAGGTTCGCAAGGTACTAGGAGGTGTGATGGGATGAAATCCCAAACGTCCCTTTCCAAGATTTAAATTTTCGATTTTCTAAATTTTTTTGAGTTTTTGGATTTTACAAGTGCTTAAATAAAGGAAATCATAGAAACAAAATTAAAATTTTCTTTTTTTTTTGAAAATTTTCTTTTTAAAACTATTTACAAATATTTACAAAGGGCTATTTACACCCCCATACTTAAAGTTAAACATTGTCCCCAATGTTTAAAAATAAGTATGAAGTAAGAAAAGGTAAAAGGAAATGCAAAAACGAAAGAAGAGAAGGAAAAAGGGCTTCCCTGATTTTTTTTGAAGCTTTTGTGGGGAAGCCGCGATTACCTGCAAAAGTTGTTAAAGAAGAAAAGAAAAGACAAGAGAAAATAACAAAATATAACTTTGGGGTGCCTCCCAAAAGCGCTTTGTTTAAGGTCGCGTAGTTTGACCCACTTGCCGATCATGTTATATTATGAAGAAATATCGCATCACTCTTGTCATTAGGTAAGTCTCCCGGAAGATACAATTTAAGGCGGTGCCCGTTAACTTTGAAGGAACCTTTTTCCGGGTGGGAAATTAGAATTGTCCCATAGGACCAAACCTCTTTAACAATAAAAGGTCCGGACCATCGAGATTTCAACTTTCCCGGAAAAAGGCGAAGACGAGAATTATAAAGGAGGACGAGATCGCCTAGCGAAAAAGTTTTTGGAAATTTTATATGTTTGTCGTGATAAAACTTTGTTCGCTCCTTATATAATTTGTTACTCTCATACGCATTCGCTCTCCACTCATCCAATTCGTTCATTTGAAATTTTCTTTGTTCGCCCGCTAAAGTAGAATCAAGATTTAAAAATTTCAGCGCCCAAAATGCGCGGTGTTCTAATTCAATCGGGAGGTGGCAAGCCTTGCCATAGACCATTCGATATGGTGTACAACCGATAGCGGACTTGTACGCCGTTCGATAGGACCATAGCGCGTCATCGAGCTTTATTGCCCAATCCTTCCGATTAATAGAAACCGTTTTTTCTAAAATCCGTTTTAATTCTCGATTAACAACTTCAACTTGGTCGCTCGTTTGTGGGTGATATGCAGTGGATAATTTGTGCGTGACACCATATTTTGCTAAGATTTTTGTGAATTGAGTATTGCAAAAATGGGTGCCCCGATCACTCACAATAGCGCGCGGAGTGCCAAATCGAGAGAATAATTTTTTAAAAAAGTTAACGACGACTCGCGCATCGTTGGTGGGGAGAGCTTGCGCTTCCGCCCACCTCGACACGTAGTCGACCGCTACTAGAATATACTTATTTGAAAACGAAGGAGGGAGAGGACCAACGAAATCAATGCCCCAAAGATCGAAAATTTCGCATTCTAAGAAAATATTTTGGGGCATCTCATCCCGGCGAGAGATGTTCCCCGACCGCTGGCAGCTGTCGCAAGTACTCACAAGGGTGTGAGGATCTTTGAAGAGCGAGGGCCAATAAAAGCCCGCCTCCAGCGCCTTCCTCGCGGTTTGGTTTGAATGATAATGACCACCGGATGGTCCCTCGTGACAATGTTGTAAAATTTTAAGACCCTCCTCACTCGAGACGCATCGTCTACCACTTGGTCTGCGCATACACGGAATAAAAAGGGGTCCTCCCAAAAGTAATTCTTTAAATCAGAAAAGAATTTCTTCTTTTGCTGACTCGAGAATTCTTTCGGCAGGACCCGGGCTACTAAATAGTTAGCCAGATCTGCAAACCAGGGGGTAGACGATGAATTAATATTTTCGAGAGCGAGGAGGCGCTCTTCAGGAAATTTATCATCGATGTCAGATTCTATCAATACTTCCGAGGCGGGGTTTTCTAGACGAGAAAGATGATCGGCCGCCAAGTTTTCGGCTCCTCTTTTGTCCCGGATCTCTAAGTCAAACTCCTGCAATAGGAGGATCCATCGCAAAAGACGAGGCTTGGCGTCCGATTTGCTTAAAAGATACCTAAGTGCGGAGTGATCCATGAAGACGATAACTTTCGAGAGGGTGATGTATGACCTAAACTTATCGAAGGCAAAAACGATCGCTAGAAGCTCTTTTTCGGTAGTGGTGTAATTCGCTTGTGCCGACGTGCGTGTTTTGCTCGCATAATAAATAGGGTGGAAATACTTACTCACCCGTTGGCCTAAAACGGCACCAACCGCAATGTCACTCGCGTCGCACATGATTTCAAAAGGGAGCGACCAATCCGGCGCGACTAGAATCGGGGAGTTTATAAGTTTTTCTTTAATAAGTTTAAAGGCCAAATGGCATTCATCGCTAAAAATAAATGAGGATTCCTTTTCAAGAAGATGGGTTAACGACTTTGTGATTTTGGAAAAATTTTGTATAAAGCGCCGATAGAACCCTGCGTGCCCTAGGAAACTACGAATAGCTTTTACGTTTGTTGGAGGGGGGAGCTTTTCAATCACTTCAATCTTGGCCCTATCGACCTCGATCCCCATGCCCGAAATTTTATGACCAAGGACTAATCCTTCCTTGACCATAAAATGGCATTTCTCCCAATTAAGTGCTAAATTCGTTTCCTCGCATCGCTGCAACCCACGCTCAAGATTTTTTAAATAATTTATAAATGAGTTTCCGAATACGGAAAAGTCGTCCATAAACACTTCCATCACCTCCTCTACTAACTCGTCAAATATTGCCAGCATACATCTTTGAAATGTAGCTGGCGCGTTACAAAGACCAAATGGCATCCTTTGATAAGCGAAGGTGCCAAAGGGACAAGTGAAAGTGGTTTTCTCTTGGTCGTCGGGCGAAACTGGGATTTGAAAATATCCCGACAAACCATCGAGAAAACAGTAGTTGGAGTGACCTGAAAGGCGCTCTAAGATTTGATCAATAAACGGTAGAGGGAAGTGATCCTTACGGGTGGCATCATTTAGTTTTCGGTAATCGATGCACATCCGCCAACCCGTAACAGTACGGGTTGGGATCAACTCGTTATTCTCGTTAGCTACTACCGTAACGCCACCTTTCTTCGGTACGACTTGTACTGGGCTAACCCAAGTACTATCCGATATCGGGTAGATAATTCCCGCGTCCAATAGTTTGATCACTTCGGCCTTAACGACTTCTTTCATGTTAGGGTTTAGCCGCCATTGAGGCTGGACCGAATTTCGGGAATTATCTTCGAGAAAGATTTTATGAGTGCAGAAGGAAGGGTTTATACCCTTAATATCCGAAATTTGCCACGCAATTGCGTGGCGGTGCTTTCTTAAGACAATAGCTAACTCAGAAATTTCCGAGTTGCTAAGTTCGGATGAAATGATGGCGGGTAGCTTCGACTCTTTTTCTAAAAATAAATACTTAAGGTGAGGGGGAAGTTGCTTTAGTTCTAAAACGGGTGGTTCTTCATAAGAAGTTTTGATTTTCAATTTTTCTAAAAATAGTGGTTCGGGTGGTGTGAAACGAGTGACTTCTTCTTCTTCCAGACAAAAGAGTTCGGCGAGCTCGGACTCGTGACTCGAGGTGGAGATTAACTCGGGAGGTGAATCGAATTCCCAACACTCTTCTAGGTAAAAACATGAATCATCGTTTTCTAATGTGTTCCGCATCGAGGAATTTATGCCGAAAGAAACTTCATCGTCTCCAACCCGAAGGAGGAGCTTTCCGTTACTTACGTCAATAATGGCGCGGGAGGTGGCAAGGAAGGGGCGGCCGAGTATGAGGGGTACTTCGGCATCCTCTTCGATGTCAAGAATGACAAAGTCCACCGGGAAGATGAACTTGTCGACCTTGACGAGCACGTCTTCCACTATTCCTACCGGATATTTTAAAGAGCGATCCGCTAATTGAATACTCATTCGAGTGAGGCTTGGATTTCCTAGACCTAGTTTCTTAAATAGTGAAAAAGGCATGAGATTGTTACTTGCTCCCAGATCCGCTAAAGCGTGTTTTACTAACGAATTGCCAAACAAACACGGGATGGAGAACCGTCCCGGGTCATTCACTTTTCTAGGCAATTTGTTGAGTACAACCGCGGAGCATTCTGCGTTCAAAGAAATATGCGAAATATCTTCTAATTTTTTCTTATTGGAGAGCAACTCCTTAAGATATTTCGCATATTTAGGCATTTGAGACATAGCCTCGCAGAAGGGTACATTAATGTGAATTTGCTTTAAAATATCTAAAAACTTTTTATAATTCTTTTCGGCGTTCTCGCTTTTAAACTTAGATGGATACGGAATATTTGAAGTAGAAGCGCGCGGAGCTAACGTAGCAGGTAAATTCGAAGATAAAATAAGAGGAGGAGGAGGGGAGGTAGTTACCATGGGTTCGTCCTGTTTTGAAACCACCTCCTTCCCGCTTCGGAGTGTAATCGCATTTGAGCTCTCCTTTGGGTTTGGCTCCGTGTTTCCCGGAAGGGCTCCTTGCTGGCGCTCGGAGATTATCTTTGCTAGCTGGCCCACTTGGTTCTCCAAATTTTTGATCGATCCGGTGAGGTTCCGGATGTTCGCTTCATTTGTAGCAACATATTTTGCAAAAACCTCTTCAAGCGGAGAGGGCTTTTGCTGTTGCGGTGGAAAACCGGGTGGATTAAAATTTGGAGGGGGAGTTAAATTAAGAAGTTGATTTGGAGGTTGATTTAAATTTAAGGGACGCTGAGCATTTCCTTGATTGCTCCATGAGAAATTCGGATGATTCCTATAACCCGCATTGTAGGTGTTATTATACGGAGCGGTGTTCGGGTTATAGGAAGGCCGAGGCGGATTTCCCATGTAATCAACTTGCTCTTCAAGTAAAACATTATTAGCCCAAGGAGGAGTGGCGGAGGAAGCAGACATCTCCGCCACTTGCTTTGTTAAGCGCTCAACTTGTAAAGCCAAATTTGCGTTAGCATCTATTTCAAAAATTCCGGCCGACTTATTAGGCCGCGCTCGGGGCATGTTCCATTGCTACGCATTTGTGGCCATCTCTTCGAAAAGCTCTTGAGCGGCGATCGGGGTTTTATTATTTAATGTCCCCCCGGCGGCCGCATCAATCATTTGCCTCGTTTGGAGATTTAAGCCATTATAAAATATTTGCACTTGTTGCCAAGTGGCAAGTGCGTGGTGAGGGCATCGATGCAAAAGCTCCTTGAAGCGCTCCCATGTATCATAGAGAGTCTCCGAGTTGATTTGCATGAATGACGCAATATCCGTGCGCAATTTAGCGGTCTTTGAAGGCGGGAAATATTTATTAAGAAATTTTTTCGCCATTTCGGCCCATGTAGTGATGGATCCCCTAGGTAGGGAGCCCAGCCACTGCTTGGCCTTAGACCGCAAAGAAAAAGGAAAAAGACGTAATCAAATGGCGTCATCGGTGACGCCATTGATCTTAAATGTGTCGCAAATTTCAAGAAAGTAAGAAATATGTGAGTTTGGATCCTCGTCCGGTTGACCATCAAAGGTCACCGATTGTTGCACCATTTGTATGATGCTGGACTTGATCTCAAAATTATTGTTCTCCACTGTGGGGCGAACAATACTCGATTGTGTGCCTTCTAAATTCGGCCGCGCATAATAGGACATGGTTCGTTGCGCGTCCTCATTAGGATTTGGCTCGTTAAGATTAGGAGGATTAAGATTATGATCCATGTTCGCTGCGTTAGTGTCCCCGATCGACTCTTCGGATTCTACTTGAT
The DNA here is from genome assembly GCA_033032865.1 of Dactylorhiza incarnata. Lineage (NCBI taxonomy): Eukaryota > Viridiplantae > Streptophyta > Magnoliopsida > Asparagales > Orchidaceae > Dactylorhiza > Dactylorhiza incarnata. Next base: position 5,988,804 of record JAWHQI010000067.1, read on the forward strand.
TTCCTTGATCACGAGAACGGCGGTGCCTCAAAAGGGTTCGCTCGATTTCCGGATCAAAAGGAAGAATCGAAGTGCTACCACGGGTCATACACTAAAAAGAGAAGGAAGGAAGAAGAAAAAGAGGGAATATTTTTTTTTGTTCTTTTAGGCAGATTAAGTTAGTCTTGGACTTCCCAAGATCTATCCGGTGAAGGGTTTGCAAGGTACTAGGAGGTGAGATGGGATGACACCCCAAACGTCCCTTTCCAAGATTTTAATTTCACCCTTAAGATTTTCAAAAATAGAAAAAAACTAAAATAAAAACAACATGATAAAATTAATAGCTATCCTTGTTTCAAAATATCTACGCAAAAGTCCCTGGCAACGACGCCAAAAACTTGATATTTAATTTGGTATTTTGAAATTTAGTGGAAGGTTGAGATTTTCTCCAAAACTATATCCGATAAAGGCAAGTGTACCTTATCGTCTATAGTATAGGATATTAAGAAATACCAAGGTCGTATTCCACGGGGCGCGTTGATTACTTCTACTTTGAGGAAAGTCGCTATTATCTTATCTAATGATATTTTGGGATTTTGGTTACTTAGCTAGAAAAAGAGAAATTGCAAGCTAAATTAAGGGTTTAGATGATGATAAAAGAGGCTAGTACTCAATCAAAAGTCACCTTGGAGTGAGAAAAGACAAGTGAAAAGAGATTAAATCTAATTCCGTTTAAATTGAACTACTTGACCGTGGAGGTTCCCGAAGCTCGAACAAGCCTCTCTCGAGGTTAATGCCCAACTAAGTTTAGGAAAAATCAACCGGACTCTCGTCCTATAATCGATTACCTAAAACTTGCTTTACGAAGTGAACCCCGCTATTGGATTTGACTCCAATCCGGGAGATTTACGTCATCCTCTCTCGAGGGGTGCGTGCAACTCTCTTTACCCTTGAGTGATCGATTCATACTTTGAGCCTCTCGGCTAACTAAGTATGAAAACATAAGCGAAAACCATATATCGAAAATATGGCCTCACTAATTAAAAATTAAGGGTAATTCAAGTGTTTATAAAAACGGAAAAAGAAAACTTTAGAAAATCATAACTTGTCTAACTCATCCTCGGATCATTTTGATCGAGTACTAATGAGGATTAGTTACTCATGGTGGAGGGGAAAGAGGAAGAAAAATAAAAATGCATAATAAGAAAATTTAACTAAGTAAGGAGGAGACAAAATAAAGAGAACAACTAATTTTTATTTAAATGAAAACTATTACAAGTCTTAAGAGAAGAGATTGCAAGCTTAGGAAAAACAAGTTACAAGCTTAAACTAAACTATTGCATTGAAAGGAAGCTAGTACATTGCATGAGAAAAGGAAGAGAGCATGAAAGTAAAATCACATGAACATGAACATGAAAGTGAAAATATACTCAAGATTGGCTCCAACAGCACCTCCCCCACTCCAAAATTCTGAACCCTGGACAAAAGGAGAACCTCTGAATTTATAGGAAAAAATTTCAGATTACACGCCCTTGGTCACGGGCATGACCAAGGGCGTGACTGCACTATTCACATCGGATCCGACAGCGGCGTGGGCTTTCTGGACGGCGCGGCGAGAAATGACATGTCACGGGCGTGACATGTCGGGTCACGGCCGCGACTTTGGACGGCTGCATTAAATGCAGCGTGGGCTGGAATTTGGCGCGGCGGCGAAGCAGAGATCACGCGGGCAAGTCACGGCCGTGACATGTGGGTCACGGGCGTGACTCAAGTTGACTTCTCGACTGCAACTCCATGTCTCGACGGCGGCTCTACGTGGAAGATTCTAAGATTACACGCCCCCGGTCACGGGCGTGACTTTGGGTCACGGGCGTGACCTGGGGCGTGACTTGGTGTGGACTGGTTCAAACAGCGCGGCATCGATTCTGGACTGATCTTCAGGTTACACGCCCTTGGTCACGGGCGTGACCGAGGGCGTGACATGCCATTTTTCCCGATTTGTCCCAAAATTCTGCAAAAATTGAAATTAAGCTAAGTTAGAATCAAAATTACAAAAAGAACTACTTATAACCTAAAATTGACATAAAAAGGAAAATTCATATTAAATATTTACAAAATTTTCTATTAAAAAGTTATAAAAATACTACTTATCATCGTGCCAAACAGAGCCTATAAATGTATATGTCCCAAACATATGTGCTTTGAGTCATCTTCCACTTTGATTATAACAAAATAAGAGAATTTTTTCCTTGTTAAAATTTTCATTATTTTTGAGGATTCGGTGATCGAACCTATGGAATGTTGAGAACCTTACCTACAATGTTATGAATTTGAAGAAGTCCTCAATTCTGAAGAAGTCATTTCCGCAACAGGCTTTAAGAAGACTTAAGCAATACAAGTTAAACTTTTTGAGTCTAAAATATCTTTGTGAAATATTATTTTATATATTCTTCTGTAGGATTTCTGAGGAAATTTGAGTGTATGGTCTTTCAGACCTGAGTATAGGATCCTCAGTAAGGATCTGAGGTAGGTAACTTTGCACAGTTCTCGGGGAAGGATTAAGGCTTGAATCTGAGTGTTAGGATCCATGGACTAGATCTGAGGTAGGGAATAGGCTATTATTCCTGAGCTGTAGTAGTCTGGGACTCTGAGTTGTAAGATCTTATAGATCTGAGTATTTGGAGGAGTTGGTCAAGTCTAGCACACTGCTAGATAGGTGGAGGGGGGAAGTGGATGTACCCAACTCGGGGAGACACTATAAATATCTATGCAATCTGTTATGTGTAAGTTTTTTTGTGATTGATTTGCTTGGATAATTTTAATATCTGAAAAATACTTAGATACATATTCACTCCCCTCTATGTGATTAGACATCCTTTAACTTACAAGTGATAGTAGAGGAGGTCGCATGTTCAAAACTCTGGGGTCATTTATGGGGGGATTGTTGGGAGGTACGACATGTGGCGATATGGTCCAGCAATGCCCTCGGTGTTGGGAGGTACAACGCGGGCGCTATTACCCACACTAGTCGAATAGAAGGGCATGCCCCATGGGCCTAACTTCCCCCCTACCACCCTCCCCCCTGTGGATCCTTCCAAGGCTATCCAACTCTATAAAAGAGTGGTAGCGCCTTCCCCAAACAGTCTTGTCTTTTGGGAGAGTTAGTAGCGTCAAGTCCCTACATGGAAGATGAGCATTTACCCATCAATTTCACGACTTAGCATTGGGGTTAGTAAGCATACTTCTCCTTACGCAGCTCGCCCATATCAATTAGGCTTAGCCCAAGCCAAATCGTCTCTGGTTCGATCCCAACTAAGACACTTGTTCTGGTGGCACTAATTGGTGACATATATGCAAATTTAAGGTTTCCCAAGTTTAATTAGAGTCATGCCAGCCTTCGATAGCCTTGGTGGACCATTAATTAGTTTCCACAAGAATTGGCAGGCACAATCCACTATAGGCACATGTTATGCTTCAATTAGGGTTTCAGATCCAATTGGGTCCCTTACCTCTAACTAAACCCAAAGAAAATCTTTTTTTATTCTAGGTTAAAATGACCTTGAGTTGAGTGGGACCTCAATTCCAGTCCACTACTTAAATATGGTGTGACCACCATGGCTCCGAGACACTAGCCATTTGATGGATGATTACACTTAGTTGGCTCGACCTGAACCCAATTTGGAAAATTGTAATCAATATTAGTTAGGTTTATTTGATCGTTTGTAATTCTTTTTGACCATTTTATCCATGTTGACCATGTGTGGCCCATCTTGACTCATTTGATCATAAATGGTTAAAATAGTCATAGTTAACCCAGTTAGGTTTGTTTGACATTCTATAGTTTACTTTGATTAATTTGACTAGTTTGACGCATATTATTCTAAGCTGACCCATTTTGGATTTGATTGACTCATTTGAGTTGTAGTTGATTATGTTGGGTAAATGGCATCATCTTTAGTCTGAATTGACCTAGAGTAGTTTGTTTGTAACTCGACATGCGTTGAATGAATCAGAGAGGGCATATTTCCATTACAAATAATTCGCGCTAAAATTGAGCACTGCTCCCATACAATCCGAACTATATATTGAGTCTTAGGCATAAAAAATGGATATTTGTAAACCAAAAATTTTGATTATTTCTTCACATGTACTCCCAGTTGCATTCAAGTAATGCCCTTTGATTTCACCCGTTTCACCTTGCTCTTTATAAATTGATTCGGCACAAAATAAGAAACGATCTCTTCAACACATAAATGGTTGTGAGCTCATGTTTTCATCATCCTTGGTAAAACCAAGTTCACCCCGTAGAATTTCATAAACCGCTCTACCATAGTTTTTTTTGTCAATGATTCCAATTTTGATTTAATAGTATATCCCAATAGGGGACACAATATATTTTGATAAATATAGAACAGGACTACCTCCATCAAGTTATGGGGCAGAAGTATTTTTATTATAATATTACTTGAGAAATTTCGTTGTTCTCACAATGAAAGGAAACAAGCTCATTTGACTTTTCATTTAAACTTGGGAAAATAGTCTCGCATATTGAAAAAAAATGCTACATGGATAAATAATAATTAATTATTAATAGATTAATGGAGACTTTAAAACAATCATTAATGATATAATATAATTAATGTTAATTATTAAGAATTTGATCTCAAAGATTCCTGATTTGAAGAAGAACATTAACATAATAATAAACTTATTGTATTTGATGAACTCTTGATTATGTTTGAGACATGTACTTACAATCTATGATTGATTAAATATATGAATACTGTTAGGGTCACTTAGACCAAGCATTTACTTATGCTATATAACCTCAAGTATATAATTGAAGACATACATCAATCTATCTTGAAAACACTACTTGAAAAAATCAAGGAGAATTACTGAATTCAGAATGTAGAGAAAGTCAAAATATTGTTAAGTAAAAATCGTAAGGACAGTCTGTCGATCGAACTTAAAATATCGACGGGAAGATAAGTCGACATAATTAATTGACTAGACAGACTATCTATGCTAAGCTTAGCTACTTTCATACAAGGTAAAATCGATGGGATGATCTCCATATCGACGGGACAGACTTCAACTTATCCAGAATTACTCTAAGTGCTTAAACATCATGTGTCATTATTATTTCTTCAATATTTTCACGCAAATCAAGGCGCATTTTGGTGATACATATATGGAAGTCTTTAATAGATTAAATTCGTTAGAGAATTGATTATGGAATGAAATAATCAATTATTATTACTGGAATATCAGTCAGAATTATGCATTCCTTTCTGATCTATATTACCATATGAGGAATATTCCAAATTGAGCCAAATTTGTGTATTCCCATTTATTGATCAAATTTAAAAATTCAAATGTAGTGATAATTATCACATTCCCCAATTTTCTTCATTTCCTTTTCAATGTTAACAACATTATAAAATGAGAGAATGTCATTCTGTTGAAACTAATGATCTGAAGAATAAAAAATTGACAGCAAAGAATCTTAAGTCATTCTGCCATCACAAGCATTCTCAGTTCTCAAGAGTGTTATTTGATCCAGATTCTGAAGAAGCTTTCAGTAGTTCATCCACTTAGAAAGGATTACTGCTGCTGCTCATTCCCTTGATCCAAATATATTATTCCAAGTTATATTCTACTATCTATCAAGGAAGAAGAAGCATGCTGATAAACTTCTACTGAAGTCTCAAGATCTGAATCTCAACCTTTACTGAGTCTATCATTGTAAAATTGTAATTTTATAAATAGTGGTGTAGGATCGTTGTGATCCGAGGGTAGGATTTCTGTGAGAATCTGAGGTAGGATCTCTATCATCTGAGTGTAGGATTCCTGTGAGAATCTGAGGTAGGATCTTTGTGATCTGAGTGTAAGATCTTTGTGATCTGAGGTAGGATCTATTTGTAGATCTGAGTGTAGGTCTTATATTATACAAGACTGAGGTTGGAACTCTGATTGAGTTCTGAGTTTTGGAGGATATTTCCTAGTCTAGCACATTGCTAGATAGGTGAAGGGGGACAGTGGACTATCTCTTGACACATTGTTTTGAGGGAACCACTATAAATTGTTGTGTGCTTTATTGTGATTGTTTGCTCTATGTTTTTATTTTTTAAAAGATATCATAAATCACCTATCACACTATTCACCCCCCCCCCCCCTCTAGGTGTGATCTTAGTCATTCCACTAGAATAACAATTGATATCAGAGCTAGGTTGTGTTCTAAACAACCTTACAGTTAAGGAACAAGATTTGCTAAGGATTGATCACACCATGACTGGAGAGAATTACACACCATGACTGGAGAGAATTACAAAGAACTCAGTTCTATGAAATTACCCATATGTAGATAGGAGAACTTTGCCATATGGAAGGAAAGAGTGAAACTCTACATGGAAGCATCTGATCTAAGGATCTTCATGACTATTGAAGATGGTCCATTCATTCCAATGAGCACTCCATCCTCCAGCATTGAAGCTGTTGTTCCCAAGAAATATGCTGACATAAGTAAGGATGAAATAGTTCATGCCACCATGGACAAGAGGGCCAATAATATTTTGGTAAGTGCTATTAATGATTCTACATTCCAGAATCCAGTGCATTGCAAAACTGCCAAAGAAATGTGGGACTCTCTTGTAGTCTACATGGAAGGAACTATTGAAGTCAGGGTTGATAGAAAATCCCTCTTGAATCAAGAATATGAGGCACTCAGACAGTGTAAGAGGGATTCTATCTCCCACTGCTATGAAATTTTTTTCAGAATTGTGAATGGTCTGAGAACCTATGGAAGGGTGTTCTCTAACTATGAGCTTAGTGACAAATTCATGAGATCCCTTCACAAAGAATGGGACACTAAAATCTGTGCCATAAGAGAAGTAGCAAATCTGAGCAACATGGAACCCCAAAAATTGTTTGGGAAACTCCTCTCTTATGAGCTACAATTAAACACCAGGAAAGCTGAAGAAGATAACATCGGGCCAAATCACAAAGAAAAGTCAGTAGCCCTCAAAGATGAAAAATCCAAAAAGAACAAAGAATCTAAAGTTGGAGAATCTGAAACATGCTCCACCAACACAAGACTGTCTGATGGGGAGCTCACTATATTCTCCAAGAACTTCATGAAGATTCTCAGAAAAGGGAGGAAAGAAAAAGGAAAACATTCATCCTCAAATCAAAGAAGAAGTTACAATCCCCATAAGAAAAAAAGGGACATGTATGATTCCAAACATAACAAACACTACTTAAACTATTTGTTATGGATGCATAAAAGCTAGACACATGATAGCTGAATGTCCCTCCAAAAGAGGAGATAGTAGAAAACATGAAGATAAAAAGGCTTTCAGGGAAAAGAACAGGGAAAAGAGCCTCTTAGCTAAGAAGTGTAAGACCCTGAGTGATGATGAGAGCAACTCCTCCTCAACAGAAGAAGAAGAATATATGTCAGTCATGGCCACAAGTGAAGAAGAAGAGCAGGAGAATTCTCTATCTGCACAGGTACCCATCAAAGCCTCCTTATTTGTTTTAGATACTGATTCTGAGGCAAATCTTTCCTCAGAAGTTTAATCTGCATATGACTTATTAGATCAATATGGAGAATTGCTTGAAGCCCTCAAGAGAAGCAAGAAGCTTTGCAAAGAGCAAGCTGAAGTGATCTCATCTCTTCAAGCAAGAAACTCTAACATCTCTGAGAAAGCTGAAAGGATAACTCTGGAGAATGTAGAATTCTGCCTACTCAAGAAGGACTACAATGCAAGCTCAAATCTTTAGCTAATAAGCAAGTTTGAGAAAACTCTAAAGGCTTTAATAGACAACAAGGAGCTGTGCAAAGTCCTAACCAGATAAGTTGAATCTCTAAAGAAGAGTAGAGATCAGTCCAATCCCCTGATATCTAGGGATAAGAAAATTAAAGATTCGGAAGACAAACTTCTTATTGAAAGAAAGCTTGTAGCCAGCTTTTCCAAACCTAAGACGATTCTTCCCTTGATTGATGGTTTCTGCTCCATTCATAGAAGAGGCATAGGATACCTAAATAAAGGTAAATCAGGCAAACCTATGGAGAAGAAGATCAACTTTAGGAAGGTAACATCACCCTCCAACAAGTATGATCAGGAATCCATTTATGGACACCTCAAGAATGAGTGTTTCACAAGTGGAATCAAGGATGTGACTAGTGCATCAAAGGAACCTCATGAATAAATCATCATGAGGAAATATGAATCCCTTGTATCTAGGAGGGGGAAGACATCTTTAAAGAAGACTAGCTTCAGAAGCAAAGCTGTAGGTGGGAATAACCAACACCACAATCACATGCAGTGCAATTCAGTCTCCCTTAAACATCCTTCTGCTAATACACAAAGGAATCATGTTATTTCAGAAAGCAAGAAAAGGAGATATAACAAGTTTGAGTGTTGGTGTTGTGGCAAGATTGGCCACTTTGCAATTGATTATTGTTCAACCCAACAATTCCAAGGGCAACCAATGCCAAGCTAACAAACAATCTTGTTAAGATCCATTATGCACATCCTGGAGCAGGTAGATCTAGTGTGTTCTTCGTGACTAACATAAATATAGGACCCAACCAGTCTTGGGTACCTAAGAAGAAATAGTTTACTTTTGCAGGTTTGTCCAAAGACCAATCAAACTCCAATCTGGTATTTGAATAGTGGATGTTCCAAGCACCTGATTGGAACAAGAAGACCTTTGAAAGAATTCACTCCTGTAGAAGATGGTCCTAAAGTGATATTTGGAGGATCTGACAGAGGGAAAACAAAAGGTTATGGTAAGTCACTAATGACATAGTTACCGTCTCAAGGGTAGCTTATGTGGAAGGGTTGTAACACAATTTGTTAAGCATAAGTCAACATTGTGATCTTGACTATGTAGTTATTTTCAACAAGGATAAGTGCCTCATTAAGAATACTGAAAATTCCGAAGTTATTCTTATTGGTACTAGGAGTGGAAATGTGTATTGTCTTAATTTCCTTTGCTCTAGCTTACATTCCCTATCTTTTAATGGCAACTAGTAGGGTATCTCTTTGTATCCAATGACACAAGAGACTAGCCCATATAAATTACAAATCTATCAATAAGCTCCTATCAGAAAACTTAGTTAGACATGGTCCCAAGTGGAATTGTGCACAAGAAGGTCCTTATCATGCTTGACAAATGGGGAAGCAAATAAAGGCCTCCTTCAAGTCAATTGGTTTGAAGGATTCCACTAGATGTTTATACATGTTGCACATTAACTTGTTTGGCCCAATGTCAATTCACAGTTTAGGGGGGCAAGTCTTATACATTTGTGATTGTAGATGATTACTCTAGGTTTGCATGGGTGTTCTTTCTTAAACATAAGTCAGATATCCTAAAAGTGTTCACTACATTTGTCAAACAAATTCAGAATGAACTTAACTGTTCAGTGGTCAAAATCAAAAGTGATCATGGAACAGAATTTCAGTCTAGAGCAATAACAAAGTTTTGTGAGAGTCTAGGTATCTCATAAGATTTTTCCTCTCCAAGAACTCCACAACAAAATGGAGTTGCTGAGAGAAAGAATAGAACACTCGTTGAGGCAAGCAAATCTATGTTGAGTGACTCCTCACTATTAGGATATTTCTGGGCTGAGGCAGCCAATACAGCCTGCCATGTGCAAAATAGAGTTCAAATAAATTGAACTCACACCAAGACTCCCTATGAACTCTTGAAAGGCAGGAAGCCAACTTTGGCCTACTTCAAGATTTTTGGAAGCAAGTGCTATGTCCTAAACTATGGGAAGCATCACTTAACAAAGTTTACTGAGAAATGCTTTGAAGGCATTTTTGATGGATACAGTCATCATAGCAGAGCTTATAGAATATATTTAATTCATTCCAAAACTATAGAAGAATCCATTAATGTGGTATTTGATGAATCAAGTATGATACTTGACAATCCTTCTAGAATTTCTATCACAGGCTCTAGCTCCAATCTCACAGAATTGAAGATATCAATCTCAGAAGAGGGAAAGGAACCCCCTCCTCACATTCAATGGGAATAGATGTAGGGGGAGTACAGAATCAAGCTGATGATTCTACAGATGAAGACAATCAACTAGCTGAAGTGCAAGAAGCAGCACCCCTAGTTGAAGAGATCTCAGCAGAAAACAGAAGACTGGCCACTGCCATCAAGTTTCAAAGAAACCATCCACCTGATCAAATAATAGGCAACATTAATCAAGGAGTACAGACTAGAAAAAACTCAATGAATGAAACATTATTCCTGAGCTTTCTCTCACAAGAAGAACCAGAGAAATTTGAGGACGCCAACAAAGATCCATTCTGGATTTTGTCCATGCAAGAGGAATTAAATCAATTCAAAAGATCCAAGGTCTAGAAACTAGTTGTAAAACCACATGGTCATAACATAATTGGAACCAAGTGGGTGTTCAGAAACAAACTGGATGAGCAAGGGGTCATTATCAAGAATAAGGCCAGATTGGTTGCTAAAGGATATAGATAGGAAGAAGGAATTGATTATGATCTAACCTTTGCACCTGTGGAAAGGCTAGAAACAATCCATATATTTCTTGCTTATGTAGCCACAAAGGATTTAAAGTCTACCAGATGGATGTAAAATCAGCATTTCTCAATGGTGATTTGAAAGAAGAGGTTTATGTAGAACAACCTCTAGGTTTTATCAACTCAATTCATCCTGCTGATGTTTATTTTATTAAGAAAGCACTTTATTGTCTAAAGCATGCACCTAGAGCTTGGTATGAGACCTTATCTACCTTTCTCTTTGAAAATAAATTTTTAAGAGGAAAGATAGATAAAACACTATTTCTTAGGGAAATCAAAGGCAAGATATTGTTGGTTCAAATCTATGCTGATGACATCATCTTTGAATCTACATATGACAACCTTTGTAAAAGGTTTGCTAACCTTATGCAAGGGATGTTTGAAATGAGTAGTATGGGAGAGCTAAAGTACTTTTTGGGTCTCCAGGTTAAACAATCTGAGGAAGGAATCTTCATTTCTCAGACCAAGTTTACAAAAGAGCTCATTAAAAAATTTGGCATGGAGAGTGCAACCAATGAGGACTCTAATGGGGGAAAATGTGTCTCTGGACAAGGATGAGAAAGGGAAATCTTTTTATGAGACCATGTACAAATGCATCATTGGCTTCCTACTCTATTTTACTGCCAGTAAACCAGACATCATGTTTTCTACGTGTGCTTGTGCTAGATATCAAGTGAACCCCAAGGAATCTCATTATACCACTGCTAAAAGGATTCTGAGGTATCTAAAGGGTACACCCAATCTTGGTCTACAGTACCCTAGAAGCAATGATTTTGAACTAACAGGATTTTCGGATGCAGAATTTGTATGTTGCAAGGAAGACAGAAAAAACACTTCTGGGACATGTCAATTTCTAGGCAAAAGATTAATCTCATGGAGTGAAAAAAGCAAACCAGTGTTGTTATTTCTACTGCAGAATCAAAATACATCTCTGCTGGAAGCTTCTGTGCTCAACTACTATGGATACAACATCAATTGAAAGACTATGATGTTCACCACAAGAAGACACCGCTCTATTGTGATTCTTCAAGTGCTATATCTATAGCAAAGAATCCAGTCTCTCACAACATAACCAAACAAATTGAAATTAGGTACCATTTCATCAAGGAGCATGTTAAAAAAGAAGACATTTGTCTAGAATTTATCCCAAATGATAGGCAAGTGGCAGACATCTTCACAAAGCCCATTGATGAAATGAAATTTCCTTGATTTAAAATTGAACTTTGGCATGTTGAATTTAGATTAATCTCTAATATCATGTGAAGGTCAAACTTTTGGCATTCACACATGATGCTCTAATATTTTACTTAAGTATGCAGGACCATAATTTGTCTTTAAAGAGACAATCGTAGGGAGCAAGGTCTAATTGACCTGGCTGGGTGCCTATTGAAATCAGAAATTTTTGAAAAGATTTCTTTCTCTGATTATTAATTAAATTGGCTCTTTAAATTAGACAATAACATAAAATCAGGTACGCGCCTCTTGAGCTACCTTATTTATATTAAATCTAGGGTTTAAAATAGAGCTTAAGAATATATATACTTTAATCACAAGCCACATACACCACACCATCCCTCCCTCTCGTCAATCGCGTGTTCTTCATCTTCTGCAATGGCGCCAAAATCCGACCCCCTCCAAACAAAGTTCAGTGAACATTGACATCGAATTGGTGCGGAACATCTTCGACTCTGCTGGTGAGGATATCCAAAATATTATATGGCTTATTATGACATCAGGTTTGGAATTTGTACTCTTAGAACCTTCTCTCATCTTCAATAAAGAAGTGCTCGAATTTTATCAAAATGTCAAGATCAATTCTAGTGGAACTAGAATAAAGAGCAGTGTGGGAAGAAAGGGAGTCAGAGTCTCTGCAAGCAGTCTTGGTCGACATCTCTAGCTTCCACAACTTGAAGAAAAGGTAGTTGAAGAGATAATAACTAAGGAAGACAAAGAATCTGGCCTGGAATTTTGTGAATAAAAAGAGGAGACAAAAGGGTCCATACACAGAATGAAAATGAACACACATGGAAAATTGTCTACTGATATTGTTGGTAAATCTCTAATCTGCAAGCCAAGATCATTTGATAGAATTTTAAGGGATATGTTCTCTCTCATGACAAGAATCATCCTAGTCATGAAAACAGACTGGAGCAAAGTCCTGTTTGAGAAAATAGTGCAAAGATTGGATAGTCCAAACTTTGGCAGGATAATATCTCTCAATCTCTCTATCTGCTTACCCTCAAAAATGAAGCTCAGCTTGGGGATGCCCATTCACTATCTAAAGAAGAATGATGATGATGCCCATTCATTATCTGCTTCCACATCTCAATAATGATGATGTATGTAGTCATTATTAATGAGCAAGAACGATACATGAAGGTTCAAATTCAAATTAAACTTAAAAATAAATCAATAAATAAGATCAATCATATTGTAGTTTTGCATCATCATATTTTTCATCTATCAATGTAAAACTGATAAGGTATGCTTAGGAGAATGGTGGGAGAGCAGTAGTAGTGATGAATGCAATTATGATAAGGGTACGTTCATTTGGACAAAATTGAGGGAATGAAATTGGAACTGAAATCAATTCTAATTTTGTTGTTCGGCTGAATGATGGAATTCTGGCAGTGGAATTGAAATTAACAATTCTGCTATTCGATTGCATGTTAAAATGAATTGATAGGAATTGAAATTCAAATTATAAAAAATTGACAAAATTGCAAATAAATGCTAAACTATCAAAATGTCCACCAAGATAAACTAAGTTTGCATAATACATAGAAATAATAATTCTAAAGTCCATCCCTCAAAAAAGGGTCGCACACATTCAATCATCAAGATGCATGTGGAGTTAGGTCTGTGAGACCCCCCTCCCCTAATCGCAACCTAGTTGGGTCGCTGACAGGCCTTACCGCCCAAGACGTCCACCATATGCTTTCTGAGTGGCACCAACCCACTCTCCAAGCATAGAATGATCATCTTGTCAGGCTATGGAAACTCATCACATCACATGAGATCACAACGGAAGTAATTCAGAAACCAATATATTTATATATATTTAACAAAGGCCGCATCCATAAGTTTATACATGCGACCCATTGGGCTAAAGAAAACTACTACATCCTCTTTCTACTTCTACCAAGCTATGGGCTCACATCTCTAAGGACCGAAGATGAAATTAGTGTGTCTGCTCGTGCGGGCTCTAAGGCAGGTATGCCCTCACGTTGAACTTTGCGCTGCTCCATCTCCTGTGAATGGTTATTCAATAACAGTTAGTCACATAGTAAGTGGATTCACACCTCCTCCATAAGACCCCTAAACTTGGGGGCGAGAGTGAGCCTCAACACTATCAACAATAGTCGAAGCAAAAGAGAGTTAGCAACATATTTATATATTTGTATTTTCAAGAAATAAAGCTAAGAGCATTAGGCTGAACATACGCATCATTATATAACTGGACATGTAGTATAAACCTCAGTTATTCCACAAAGAGCTCAACTAGCATTACACAATCATGCAGGTTTTCATAACCTACAATCATACCGTATGTGTTCAAACCCGTGCATACACCATATGTCGACATAGTTGGACTACTTCTCTTCCAGCGGGGTAGCGAGCCCCATGGGCCTAACCGATGCGACCATCGGTGACACTAGCCAGTCCTGCCACTTCTGGGTGTGGATGTACTACACTACCCAGACCCCAACATACAACCCCGTGTACTCTTGGACATCGGAGACGTCCAGTGATAACTGAATTTGGCCAACCAGCGGAGGGACCCAGTGGGGCATGTAAGATACAACCGAGCTCCCAGGGTGCACATCTCCATGTTGCATAGAGTCGTCAAACTTCCCGCACCGGTACGTACAATATATGGGCATGACTGACCCGCCACTTTTTCCGCAATCAATTTACGATACATTCCTGTTATAAATTAGATAATAGGCACTCTCAAGTCCGCTGTGGCTTGCCTTACTCGACCTGAAACTATTTGGGCAGGCAATCACACAGTATCAGCATGCAGCTCAACTTTAGACAAGGAGCATGACGAGCGCGTGAGTACATTATTTGGGGCTAAATTGGGAGGATTAACTCGACTCGTGACTATCCCTAACTAACACACCAATAGAAAACCAAACGCTCATTAGAGCAGGGCCCGAGCTTAAAGATGAAAAAAGTAAATTGCAATAAATAAGTGCAGTAAGAGAATGCTGCTAAATAAACTGCAAAATTGAAGTACTGAAATGAGGTGCTGGAATAAACTGCAGTAAGTAAATGTTGAACTGCATTCTCTTACCGCACAGGAGGCAAGTTCAATTCTGGAATAAGTGCTGGAATAAAAGAAATACTGAAAGATGTGGAAAATCTGAAATAAAAAGAAATATGAAGGTTAGTAGTCCTTTAGTTCCATTTCCATCACAGGAGGCAAGTTCAGTTCTCTCTGTTCCCAGGAGGCTTCTCTGTTCCAAAGAGGCAACTCCGTTCATAGGAGGCTTCTCCGTTATAAGGAGGCAAGTTCACAATTTTGCGGAGAGTTCTTAGTATTTTACCGTGTTGGTGTCCGCCGGTTTATTTGAATCTGATAGCCACTTTAGTTGCACCTGTTACATCAATTTATCAGATTTTGCGTTGATCTGTAGGAGCTTCATTATTATTTCAAGTCCTCTGGTTATAATCACTCGATTTAATTAAAGAGAATTCGATTATCTACAAGAGGTCCAACACGAGATCGATTAACATAAATTGCTTGTGTAACACCCCCATCTGTCTCGGGTAATATAACAGAAGGTTCGACCGGGGCCCCATGCCATATTATACAGACAGACAAATGCATTACTAAATGAGACCATAATATTCTTTTATTTTCAAAACGCACCCTAACACAAAGTTGCGTTCTAACGAAAGCTTTTAAAGAGCAGGAATAATCACCCAATACGGAATTTTCCCTAAAAATGGAACTCGGAATGAAAAGACGTACAACCAAAGTTTGTCCTTAAGGCCTTACATCAATAATGTTTAAACAAAATAATGTGTCTTGCATACTACGGCACGCTGGCCGACAACACATGAAAAAGCTAAACAAAACATTCGAGCCTTCGAGGGTCGGCTCAGCACAAGAGCTTCATCCCGCTACTTCCCGCTAGGCTCACCTGCACCTACATAAGAACATTCCACCAAGCGGTGACAAACAAAGCAACAGTCAGCATAACAGACCAAATTATAACGACCGCACCCCTTTCTCGGGGTGGCGGTGCTTCTTCCCTACAAGCAAGTTAGCATAATCACATAGAGCCAGAGTATGCCATATAAGAACCAAACATCACAAACGTTGGCTCGACCCGCCCAACATCTCGTGCACTCAGGGCACCTTAACGGTGTACCAGATTTCCTCGATCCCACAACCATCCTCAGTCCTAGACTGGATGGACCAAAATTGAGCATTCGCTAACCGTGACCCAAGGTCCTTGGCTCTCTTCTATGCTGTAACAACATACCAATTTCCTTAGGTAGTCTAATTACACTATATAGTGCAGGTACAGTTCAGCCAAGCCAATTGCTCAAGTCGTCATACCCAACACGCACGACGCGGGTTAGCCCCCCCCCCCCCCCCCCCCCCCCCTGCTTGTTATCAAACACATAACCGATTGTTATGCAACAAGGGCGACACTCACGACCACCTAAGTTGGGAACCCAAGGCGCATAACTCCACATGTTAGCCCAACGGTCTCCGAGAGACGGGCTTTGCATAAACACAACACAAGTTCCCCGGGAACTAATGCCGACGATCTATAGATCCCATGCAAACATTAAGGTGTTTCCTGGAGCACACCTCCAGTACTAACTGCAGCTCCGTGCAGACCCCTAAATTCCAAACATACACATTCAACAGACTCTTCTACGGGAACCCCATAACATTACCAATCCAGACCAACCTGTCTGAATGGGCTTCACACAACATGCCTATTCCGTACTCGCGCTTCCGGACACCAATGCAATTAATCGCGGGGATGTAAACATCGACCTGTCGGAGGGCACTCTTCTCTACCTGTCGGTGGACAGGGGCTTCCATGCAAGTATGCTAATTAAGGGCTTCACCTGCCCAAGAAGAAAAGTCGTTACCCTTGACGCACGCTTTGGAGGCATAGCTCAAACACAAACAATGAAGGCAGAAACCCTTGTTGCTCTCCACCAATGCTTCATGTCGTCCTCCTCCAACAAGTGCAAAAGCCCAACACCGAGGTCGAGGCTCGGTCTCCTCCTAGCCGACGGAGGCCGGGACAAATAGAGGAGGAGAGGAGAGGGCTCGGCTCGGGCTTCTCCTTCTAGCAATAAGGCCCGAGAGACAGAAGGGAGGGGATCGAGCTCTCCTTGCTCCAGGCCGATGGGGAGGAGTGGGAGGAGAGGGAGATCGAGAGAGAGAGGAGGCTGGGGGTGGCGCTTACCTTCTCTAGGCGACGACGGGAGAGGGGGCTTAGGTTCTAGGCGGCGAGAGAGAGAGTGGGATCGAGAGAGGGACTTCTCCTCCAGGTCGATGATAGAGAAGATGGGGGGGGGGGGGGCTTTGTGGGTTCCAGTTTGCAACATCGGCGGCGCTCAGGCCGCCGGAGTACGCATACTGCGTTCCAAAATGTAGTGAGGAAGGAGAGGAGGTCCCACCTTGTTTGGGGTCCTCCGGGAGCCCTCCGACGAAGTTGCCATGGGAGGGCTGTGGAGGTGGCGGAGCTCGACTTCTCCTTCTCTGGCGAGGGGAAGCACCGACAGGGGGTGACTTGGGCTCGACTTGAGTTGGGCAGAGGGGTGTTCTGATCTAGAGGAGGGTGGGTTTATTTATTGGGCTGGGGTACCCCTTGTAATCCCCCCCCCCCCGAACTGAACCCAGGTCGAGACAGATGGGTCTTACTGCCCAAGACGTCCGCTCAGCGCTTCCCGGGTGGCAACGACCCACCCTCTCAAGCACTGAGTGGTCTCCTTGTCAGGCAAGAGAATCAACATATCACATCAGAAAAACAATGCGGAAGCAATCATAAGGAAGCCAATAAATGTACATATATCTATAAGCAAAAGGGCCGAAGCAAACTGCTTACATGGATGGCCCTGTGGGCTAAGGATAACAACTACTACTCTTACACTCCTTATTTAGTCATATAACCTAGGACTCACATCACTGAAGACAGGAGGTGAAGCTGATGTACTCGAATGGGAAATCCCCAACGATGGTATGCTGTCATGTGGGGCGGGGGCTTCATGATGCTCCATCTCCTGTGAATGGTTATACAAATAACCATTAGTCACAGTGCTAAGTGGAAAACACATCTCCTCCCTGGATCCGTATCCTGGGGACGAGCTCAGTGCCCAAACAGTAAATAGATAGCCGAAGCATAAGAGGTTAGCAACATGTAAATATACAGAAATCCTAATAATATCATCAATTGTATTAAAAGGACAACCCATCTAATCGTAGGAGTAGTACCAGTAACCGTAGTTCGCAAAACAAGTCACGGGTGTTCAAACCCACTCACTGATGAGTCCCATTTATATACACTTTGATGGACTCATCCGGGCTAGTTTTCACTCTCATTTGCGTCATTTTCGAGCTATTATTGCATCTATTTCTCTTATGCTCATTCATGCGCACTTGCGTGCTTTGTGCTCCTTTTAAACCCATTTTGGTGTGCGCTTGCGATCTATGTTATTGGGGGTAAGCACATGGTGCTCCCCAATCCTTTTTCTGTATTTGGATTGAGCTGAAAGGGTATTCCCAGCTGTGTAATTGCTATTTGGTGTTGTGCAGGTGGGTAGAACATCCATTTTGCCCATATTTCATGTCTGCATGAATCGCACGGTCGGCTACGACCGTGCGCTCTCATCTATGGCCCAAAGTAGCATTCTGAATTTAGTCATGTGTTATTACGCACGGTCGGCTTTGACTGTGCATGAGTAAAACGCACAGGCGCGCTCTGGGTCGTCTTCCTGGTGTTATTCTTAATTAATATTGCACGGTTCACGCACGGTCATGCGTTCGACCGTGCGTGACCAATTTCTGACCAGTTTTCTATTTAAGCTACAGAATCCGCCCTAATCGGATCGATCTTCTTTCCCGCGTCCAAGAGCTCCAGTTTCGCCCATTTCACCGCTCCATCACCGCCTACCTTCAGGAGGAGCTCCAACCGCCATTCTCTTGCAAACCTCAAGCTGGAGCATCCTCTAGGCCTCCTCCATTGTTCGTGCACCTCCAAATCTCCATTTTTAGGGATTCAGTGCTGCACTTGTGAGGTTCTCCGGTGAGATCGTGGCCAAAGAAGATTGATGGAGAAGACAGGTATAATAGAAGAAGGTGACAGCTCTTTCGGACCACGGACGACAGTTGGAGCCTGAGCTCGGACAAGGATTGACAACCCTAGATTCCGGCCGTGAACCTCCGACGAGTCTCCGTGCTTTGGTTGTAATCTCAACCCCCTTTATATTGTAGTGTTGTTTTCATTTATCTGTTGGGTGTATGAACAATGTTTGTTAAACCTTGTTATGTTATTCAATATTTCATGTTTATGTGAAATCATTATGTATGGTTTATGCAAGTGAGGAGCGCCCCATTCCATCCTCCATCCCACCGTCATGTTCGTGTGTCGCACTAGCAATTGCTAGTGGCGTGCTTATTGACGAGGTGCTTGCGACCCTCACTCCGCCGATGCGACTCACTCCATCTGCATGCCTACTCATCCATCCGCCTAGCGAAGTAGTGCGTTCAAGGCCTACGTAGTTTTCCATCCCGCCTGGCGAAGCATTGCATAGCGGCATTACATAGGAGTAGTTGATTTAGCTCTATTACTTTATTTTCCACAAACCAAATCACGCCCTTTCACATCCATACGACCTAAAGGACTTCGATCTCAAGTCCTTCCTTAAAAGTAAACTCCACCTTACTATGTTCCTTCGAGATCGATACTTGGGGATTCACTCCCACATTTTATATTACTTGAACGATCGGTACACTGTCGTTTCGTGCCGCAGTCTTGCTACCGCCTATAGCGGTGTGCCAGATTCGCGCATCAAGTTTTTGGCGCCGTTGTCGGGGAGTGTAGGCGTGATGAGATTTTGGTTGTGAATCGATTATTTTCGATTGAGTCTTTTATTCTTTTTAATTTATTCTTTATCATGCTATTTTCTTCTTCTGTATCATGTGGGCGCATTTGAATATCCGATGTCGTTGGTGTGGGGACACATCCCACGCTAGTGATAGGTGTCCCAAAGAGTATGGTGTTGTTCAGAAACCGTACGGAGCCCATAAATCTTTTGGTTCCTCTACTGCGCCTCCGTTGTCGCACTTTTACGTGGTTGCCGCACCTTTGGTGCCGGCGAAGCCGGTAAAGCAGTGATTATTTTGCAAAAGTAGAGAGCATACCTTGAAGGACTGTGCTGATTATCTTCGCCAATTGGCGGATGTCGATGAGCCAGATATCTGGATCGTCCCATCTTCGAATTCTGCAAGCACAACTCCTTCCTCTGATTACGTGTCACTTCCACCTTCACTTCTTGAAGGCTCTGGAATCGAAACATGCATCAGTGTCCCTCATGACTCTGTTTCTGATGCGACCCCCATACCTCTTCGGTTCATGTACCACTTTGCGTGGATTTGTTCCCTTGTGTGGAGAGTGAGCCCAAACTCTTAAGAAGCACGTCTTCTCCCACTACACACGAAACTACATCTATTTCTGATGTTATCATTGAGGTCAATTTGCAGGATGTTGCAGACCTGCGCAGTGTCGTGCCCACTCTCATGGAGGAGGACAGTCTCGATTGTGCTGAAGTAATCGTTTTGGTCCAGTGCGAGGAAGTCCAAGTTATAGAGGAGGCCATTGCGTGTGTTGTTGAGTCTAGTGAAATCTTTGATGATATCATCAATTTGTCATTGCCACTGGGGGATGAAGCTGGGATTATCCCCTCAGATGAGATTTCTTTTAGTTTTTCTTCCAATTTATTTCCTGACCCCCGTTCTTTATGTACAAGGATGCAGGATGCCCTTCCTCCGGTTGATCAGACCTTATGCATGGAGGAGCCGAAAGCCTGGCGGGATAAGGAAGGTACAGTGAAGGAACATCTTGTTTCCTCATCATCGTTGGTGCTTCCCCTTGAGGATTGGTTACAAGGGGGCAAGCGGTTTTTCTTTGAAGACAAAATTCTGGAGGAGAAGAAGAGAGCGAAAAAGGAGGAGATTTGGGGTTGGAGGCTGAGCATCCCACTTAATTTCCACCCCTACTACTAGGTCTCCGGACCTTTTTCTTCTATCTGCAGTTGCTATTTTAAATCAACGTATAGTTGATTTCTCCATATGGTTGTGTAATAATACTACGTAGACTTGGATGATCTACTCTCTTTAATTTTGCGTGAACAATTCTATAATATGCTAATACAGGTATTTGGTCCACCTTAAGGATGTTAAATAAAAGGGCTTCTTGGGAGACAACCCATGGGGGAACCATTCGGTTCCGAACTTTCGTTCAGATTTTTGTTTTTTATGTTTTGTTATTTGCTTTATGCTAACATCGCAGGTTTAAGCTCTCGCTTGGGGGATGGGAAAGGAGAAATTTAAAGAAGGAATTGTCGCACTTCTGGCATGCTCATTCGTGAGCATAGGTCAACTCTACCCCTATTTTCCTTATTCATGAATTCTTTATTTTATATGGTTTTGATCAAGTCTGGGGGAGAGATCGAGTTATGCATGTGCACGCACTTTGCATAGCATGTTAGAATGTGCTGAGTTAGGATTCTCAATTTTGTTGCACACATTGCATACATTTGCACCTAGTTCACACATACTTGATCGCATGCGCTTATTGGGTATTGCTGCGAGGTTCCCCGCTCGTAAGAATTGGATTGTTAGTGTAGGAGAGAGGAGTGGAGAAAAATGTTGACTCGAGTAGTGCTCTAGTCGAGTGCTCCCATCACGCCTAGAAATTCAATTAGAGTAGAATAAAATTCAATGTTATAATTTAATTATTTCTATTATAATAGTTGCAATTTATTTTACTCTAGTGGTGAATCCGGTGAATCTAACGGTAGCATAGGGTCGAGTGTAGCAGGATTAGTAGTAGCTTATTACTAGGGTCGGAAGGAAGGATAACCTTTCTCGGTGGCTAGAACTTGCACTAGGCGACTCTTGAAACGATTGCGTTGAATAACTCGTTATAAAGCGTGATGTAGGTCATTTCTTGAACCGTTTGTGCTTTTGAAATCCTAACCAATGTAATCACCCTTGCAATCCCACTTGAGCCAACCTATCCTTCTTGTTTAGCTCCACTTAAATTTCACCAAAGCCATACGGACAAACCTATATTCGCACCAACAAATGAGTTTGAAAGAAATTTATATATCTATCACGTTTGGTGTTATCTCTGATGTGTATGGTAGCTTTGAGAAAGCTAAAGGAGAAGTTTATAAAGTGCTTACAAAAGATATATTTGTCGAGAAGAGAGAATAAAAAAATAATTGTGCAAAAAGAACTTTCAAATACAATCTCTCGATAAAACAATGTATGGTTGGTTTAGCACACACCTAGTGTCCAGTTGAAGTCTGGGGGTGTTGTGTGGTTCTTGAAATTGTTGTATTGGTGATTTTATACTCTTGGGTACTCAGGTTATGTTGAGTGCGATGCCCATCGTTCTTCTACTTATCTAACCTAAACTCAACCTAAGCCAAATCTTAACCTTTAAGTCCTATTGATTTTAGATATGAGTCATCTCATGCAGTGGAGAGAGTGTGAACGTGCAAGCCTATGGACATCGACTTTGATGGATTTCTTAGGAGATTGTCCTGAGTTTTGATTCGAGTAATACTCTACTCATTAGTCACGCTATTGTCCCTTGTGCGCGACCGAAAGATTCACCGGGATTCACCATCTGAGTAAACTGGATTTCAAATTACTGTTCTAGAAATAGTTAAATATAATCTTGAGTTAAATTCTATTCTAACGTATTTCTACGCACGTGAGCATGCGACTTCGCATGGGTCTCTACCGCTCAAACTCACTCTAACACCCAATTGTTCCGACGGGAGAGCTGAGTAGTTTGCCCGAGACGTGCAAACGGTTAAGTCTGGGGGTGTGATGAATCTCATTTATATACACTTTGATGGACTCATCCGGGCTAGTTTTCACTCTCATGTGTGTCATTTTTGAGCTATTATTGCATTTATTTCTCTTATGCTCATTCATGCGCACTTGCGTGTTTTGTGACCCTTTTAAGACCGTTTGGTGTACGTTTGCGCTCCATGTTATTCGGGGTAAGCACATGGTGCTCCCCAATCCTTTTTCTCTGTTTGATTGGTGCTGGAGGTGTATTCCCAGCTGGATTGCTGTTCTTACAGGTGGTTAGATCACCCTATTTTACCCCAGAAATCATGTTTATTTGTATCGCACGGTCGTGCATTTTCTTGACGCACGAACGACTGCGGTCGTGCGCCTTCATCTGGGGAGAAATCCGGTGATCTGACTTTGTTCGTGCGTTTTTACGCACGGGTAGTTGCCTGTGCGCGAAGGAAACGCACGATCGCCTGTTTTGACTGATTTTTAGCCAATCTAAACCTGTTCGTGCGTTTTTACGCACGGGCGGATTCGCCCGTGCGTGAGTAAAATGCACGGGCGTTGCTGCTTCTTCCTCAAGCACGTTTATTCATAAATAATGCACGGGCAATGCACGGGCAATGCACGGTCGTGTGTTCGCCCGCGCGTGACTAAATTTCTGACCTTTTAGTATTTAAGGTAGGAAATCTGCTGCAATCGGAATCCCCCGCGGGAAAAGCTCCAGAAGCCCGCCATTTTCACCCAGTTCGCCTCTCCACCGCCATTTGACCTAGGAGGAGCTCCGACAACCATTGTCTTGCAAATCTTCCGTCGAAGCTCTCTCCTTGTCCTCCTCCATCAACTTTGAGCTCAAGAACGCCATAGACGGAAAGTCTCCGCTGCATTCAAGGTGTCGAACAAGAGTTACCTCGAGCTAGACCATGAAGAAGACCGGTAATAGTAGAGGAAGGTGACAGCTCCTCTGGACCCTGGACGCAACTGAAGATCGAGCACGGACGAGGCTTGACAACCCTACGATTCCGACCGAGAACCTTCAACATAGTCTTCGAGCTTCGGTTTCCTCTTTTCCCTTTCGCTTTGCTTCAAAGTTTTCCTTGTATGTGTTTGTTATTGTGGATGATGTTCATAAACTCTGTGTTTTAGTTAATATGATTTCATGTGTGTGAGATCTTGTGTGGCTTATGAGATTTGAGGAGCGTCGTAGTCCCCCATCCACTCCACCGCTTTGTAGTGCTCCGCACTAGCAATTGCTAGTTGCGTGTTCCGCGACGAGGTGCCTATGACCCTCATCCGCTAGCCTTCTCGTTCACCCGCTCACCGAAGCACGACATCGCGACCGTTGCATCCATCCCGCCTTGCGAAGCAGAGTTTTGACATAAATCACAGCGCCCTTGTTTTTACTTTCTTTTACTCATCGTAACAATCACCTCACTCTATTTTCTTGTCACCACAACTTGCATTCCCTGAGAGATCGATATCTGGGGAGTTGCCTCCCAACTATTACTTGCACGCGACCGGTGCACTTGCCGTAATCGCATCACTCACAAAACCCTGTGTCGACACAGTTTGGACCATTTTTCTTCCAACAGGGTAGCGAACCCTGTGGGCTTGACCGATGTGGCCATCGGTGACAGTGAACAGTCCTTCCACTTCTGGGTGTGGTCGTACCGTACCACCCAGGCCCTCCCATATATCTTAGTGTACTACTTGGATGTGAGCGACATCTGGCGATCCTGAATTTTAGGTCGACCAACGGAGGTAAGCCCGTGGGTACAGAGTAGTGATTTCCCACGGTACACATCTCCCAGTCGCCATGAGTTGTCAACCCTCCCGCACCGGTACGAATGGTCTGCGGGCATGACCAACCCGCCACTTTTCCCGCAAGCATTTTACAAACAGTTAATTAAAGAAAGAACGTATACTTTGGGCCTGCCCCGGGAGTAAGGGCACCTTATTTGGGGCTAACCCTTAGAGGAGATACTCGCTCGCGCTTATCCCCAACTAAGGCTCTACTAAACAGGAATGGCCGCTCGTCAGAGCAGGGTCCGGGCTAGAACTATAGATATGAGAAGTTACAGTATATGAGTGCGGTAAAATGTTGAGCAGAGTGCGCTACGAAAACGAAAAACTGACTTATAACAGTACTAAAAGAAAGGGTTGAAGTAAGAGCCGGAATAACCGGACCAGTACGAGACTGGAATAGTACTGAAAAGAACCAAATAAAAGCAGTAATTACTTGACCAATACGAGACTGGAGTATCGAAAAGAAATAAACAAAGAGCAGTAATTACTGGACCAGTACGAGACTGGAGTATCGAAAAGAAATAAACAAAGAGCATCAATTACTTGACAAGTACGAGACTGGAGTGTCGAAAAGAAATAAACAAAGAGCAGCAATTACTTGACCAATACGAGACTGGAGTATCGAAAAGAAATAAACAAAGAGTAGTAATTACTTGACCAGTACGAGACTAGAGTATCGAAAAGAAATAAACAAAGAATAGTAATTACTTGACCAGTACGAGACTAGAGTGTCGAAAAGAAATAAACAAAGAGCAGTAATTATGGGACCAGTATGATACTGGAGTCAAAGGAGTTGTGGTAAAATAAACATAAAGGGTAGTAGTCCTTCACTCCATAGTTAGGAGGCTTCGGTTTTATCTCCGTTCATAGGAGGAAAGTCCTGTTCTATATCCGTTTATAGGAGTTTCTTCCAAATTCTGCCCCTCTTAATTATAGTTTGCCCAAGGATTTTAATTGCACCTTTTAAACATAGCTTTATTAGGTGTTCCTTAGTTTCTCCAGAAAGAGGCGGATTTCGATGTCCGGGAATCATTCTAAACGTAGCTCGATGTTTCAAAAAGACCCCACATCGCTTCGAGCTTATGTTTTATTCATCGAGTCGTCGAGTATAAGGTTATTACAATGTGATTGTGTGTCATGATCTCCTCTTCCAATTCCTTGAATATTTGATAATTTAAAACTCGATTGATTTTCCCGAAATTGTGGCGATTCCATTGTTTATCTCCAAATGGCCCCATATTTTGATAGTATTCCCAAAAATAGTATATTAAGGGTCAATAAATTATTCTAATATTTTCCAGCCCTTTTGGGGGGGTTTATTTTGTCCAAATAAACATTGTAAAGGCCTTTAAAATATCAATTCCATTTGCAAAAATCCCTAGAAAATTACAGTACCCCCTATAGGCCCTTATATAAGTTTAGGATTTTTCCTAAAATTTTCCAGGGCATTTAAGGCATTCATTATGTCCATACAAATCTTGTAATGGACTTTAAAAATAGTAAATCAATTTTGAAAATTCCCAAACAATTACTAAAGATAGCCCTCCTAGTAAGGAGCATTTTTCAAGTTCAAAGATTTTCCCCTAAGAGCCTATATTTCTCTCAGAAAAATCAGCAAAAATATGTTAAAGGTGGTCTGCGGATAGAAAAACCCGAAAGCAAGAGGGCGTCGGACAGCGCGCGATCCTTGAGTCCCCACAGCGTAACTAGAGTCGATCAGTTGTGGGGGCGCGTAATTTCAAGCAGGGGGTTATTAAGAAAAGCAGGGCCGTCCGATCTCATCATGGAGATCGGACGACCACCGCCAAGATTTGCTGTGCACGAGGTGGCAGACGTTGCCACTGCTGGGCAGCGGCCGCCAAGCGCCGATGTCGCGCCCGGTTGACTCGTTGGAGGTCGGTGATCTACCCGGCGGTGGTCCGGTGGCTTGTCGGCGTCGGCTACCGCCGAAAAATTGTAACCAAAGGGCGGGTGGCGCGGCCTGCGCCATTGTTGATGGTGCCGCGTCGCCCCTCCCTCGGTGGTGGCCGGGTCTTCTGCCCCCGAACGGCACGTCAGGGGTCGGCCTGGTCTCCGGTGGTGCTCCGGCAGCCAGGTGCCGCCGGCCGCCGATAGAAGCTGCTAAACCGAGGGTGCAGAATAAAACAGAGGAGAGGGGCGGGCTTGCGGGTGCCGCCAGAGATGCGTTCTCCGGCGGCCCTGCTACCTCTCCTCGCCGAGGAAGGGGTCCCTGGGTGGGCACAACTTTGATCGCGTGGTTTTTCAACCTTTCCGGGTATTCCACGATAAAAAACCTTCTTGTCATTTATTAATTCTTTCATTGACTGTTTGCATGCTCGGCTCGCTCTCAAGCTAAGGTGGTTCAATTCGACCGGTCTACCAGAGCGTCGAGTGACCCGCAACACCTACCATGTGCGACAATTGCCGAGCCCGCCGCGTACCTCACCGCCCGCCTGCCGCACCTACCCGGTGCGGCAACGGCCGAGTTTGCCGCGCCTTACCGGCCATGGCCGCACCTAGAAGGTGCGGCCATGGAGGTAAGACCATGACCGCACCTCCCAGGTGCGGCCAGCGCCATGTGCGCGCTTTCCCTAGCCCACACCACTTTGGTGCGGCAGAAACCATGTTGTTGTGGCACGACGCTCACCGCTCGGCACTCGCTACACGACCCTCGCCGCGCAATACAGGTCGCGCCCCCTTGACCGTGTAAGAATTGATGCACGACACCGCATGACCTCAACATTCGGATCCAACTGCACCCCCCCCCCCCCCCCCCCCCCCCGCGCTCGCCTTTTTTTGCACTATCTCGACCGGTGGGACCGCACCTCCCCGATATCGCCATGAATGACTTACTCACGGTGCGTCCACCTCCTAAGTCCTCATTCACGGTGCGCGCGGAGCACCCAAAGTGCACACCGCGCGTCAACAGCCGTCACGCTCACCGTGCGCTCAGAACTCCTTCGGGCTCCCGACTCGCGCACATCACCTCCGTATTCGCCGCGCACTCTGAACGTCTCCGCATTCACCGCGCTCTCAGAACGCCTCCGTGTTCTCCGTGCGCTCAGAACACCTCTGCGTTCGCCTCGCGCTCAGAACGCTTCTGCGTTCGTCGCGCGCTCAGAACGCCTCCTCGTTTGCTGCGCGCTCAGAACGTCTCCATGTTCGCCGCGTGCTCAGAACGCCTCCGCGTTTGACGTGCGCTCAGAACTCCTTCGCGTTCCCCACGCACTCAGAATGCCTCCGCGTTCCCCGCGCGCTCAGAACACCTCCTCGTTCGCCGCGCGCTCAGAAAAGTACTTAGTCTCTCGAGACGTGATCTGTCACCCTCGAAGTTTTCTCTCTTCTACCATTGTAATGAGCAACGACATGTCGCTCTGGAGTTCTCAACTTTCAATTATAATGAACAAAAACATAGTGAAATTTGGTCAGCACAACTCCGGTCGTGTGGTTTTTCACCATTTCCGGGTTTTCCATGATAAAAAGCATTCTTGTCATTTATTAATTCTCTCATTGACTGTTTGCGCGCTCGGCTCGCTCTTGAGCTATGGTGGTTCAATTTGATCGGTCTACCAAAGCGTCGAGTGACCGGCAACAATGGTAAATTTGAAAATGTACTAATCGCCTTTTCATGTTTTTTTTAGAATTGTTATTAGCAGTTCTGATTTGGCTATTCGCAGTCCAAGTCTAATATAAATTATGGCCCCTTTATGTTTTATTTTTGGATATAATCGCACCCCCGTCTCTCCATACACCACCTCTCGCCATCTTGGGTTCCATTCGCCGCTCCTTCCTCGCAGCCGTTCGTTCCGGCGACGACCTTCCAGACGAACGATTCCAGCAGAGCACTTCGTTTCTAGCCATTACTTTCTCCCGCTACCTCTTTGTTCCAGCCGAAAGCTTTGTCATTCCATCCACTCCTTTCTCGTGTGATCTCTTCGTTTCCAGCCAACCGACGACGCCAAGGTTTCAAATCTTCTTCCTTTTCCTCCACATTGTTATTCTATTAACCCTAATTAATGAGCATATCTCGACCCCCCCCCCATTGATTCCTGACGGACGATTCCAACAATCTCTTCATTTCCAGCCAACCTACCTTGCATTATAAATTTCTGTTGGGAAAAACCAATTGTGATTTATCTAACCAATTATTTTAAAGTAATTTTATCATCTAGGATGTATTACTCATATTGTATAGAGAGAGTAATCTGGTCATTAGATGTCCTAGGATATCGCATTCACTTATAGTGTCAAGAATAGGTCTAAGATAAGCACAAATTCAGTTGAGTTAAAACTTACGTCGATTAGAAGTCGACGCAACTTCGACTAGAAGTTGACGTAACTTTGACTGAAAGTCAAAATAACTCAGACGACTTGTCGAAGTATCAAGTGAAGTCGAGGCAATGTCAAAATGAACTCGACGCAGAAGGAAGAGCCTGTCGAATCCATTTTAGAAGTCGGTGTAACTTCGACTTCAATTCGACGCAGAAGATAAAGTTCAAATCCAAGTTTTCAACTCGACGGATACATCGATAAGTACTCGACGCAACGTCGATATCTGAGTTCAGTCGGTGCTAAGAAGGAATTCGAAGCTGCTTCTATAAGAACTCAGAGGTGTGTCGATATAAAGAATAACGAAGTCGACGCATCGTCAAATACAGACAAAGATAATATGTTTTCTGCTGTCCTTTCTGATCCTTCTCCAATGTCTTTCAAAGATGAAATTTGAGTTACAACGGCTCGTTTATTGCCAAGAAGGGAATGGAGTATTTCAGTGGAACAACAAAAATATTCTTGGAAGTTGTTCAAATCAGATGGACGGGTCGGGAAACATAAATAAAAAGAAATACTAAATGTCCAATGGATATTCATTAAAAGGACATAATAGAAGTGGAAAGAAATGAAACAGTATTCGTGAAAGAATAAGTATTCAGAAGAAGGAAGAGAGACCATAACAAATTCAGTATTCTGTCTTCTTCTTCTTCCTCAAGCTCTCCAAGACAGAAAGAAAAGAGAAGAAGTTCTCTGTACAGGAAATACAAGGTTGCTTCTTATTCTTCAAATCACACAACAGTAAGCAAAACAAGTGTATAGAGATCACAAGGATCAAAAGCTCAAAATCCTAGCAGTCATCAGTATCATAAGCAAGGGTTCATCTTTTACAGATCCTGAGGAATATCAACTCACAACTGTTGAAGGATTTATACAGCAAATCATATTCTTCCTCTTCTTCTTCTTCTTTCTTATGTTTTTATTTTGTAATTGAGAAAGAGTCCTAAGAATCCATCTTCAAAGTATTCAGTTGGTTCTAAGAGTATCCTTATCAAAAGACTCAGTTGGTTCTAAGAGTCTCCTTATCAAAAAACTCGGTTGGTTTTATGAGTCTCCTTATCAAAAGACTCAGTGGTTCTAAGAGTCTCCTTGTCAAAAGACTCAGTGGTTATAAGAGTCTCTTTGTCAAAAGACTCAGTGATTCTAAGAGTCTCCATGTCAAAAGACTCAGTGTTGATTCTGAGAGTCTCCTTATCAAAAGACTCAGACACATTTAGTGCAATCCTACCAACGTGGTAGAAAAGTGGACTACCCACATTTTGGGGAATCACTATAAAATTTATGTGTCTTCTGTGTTTGATTTTCTGTACTATCCTCTTACTTAATACTATTTTCTGTGATTATTTTATTCTTAGTTGGTATTGCTGAATGCATAGTTGTTAGAGTAATTTATTAAGTGTGCATATTTAGGGTAAAAGTATTAAAAACTATATTCACCCCCCTCTAGAGAATACTCAGAGGCACACTGTGCACTTTCAATTGGTATTAGAGGGAGGTTGATCATAAAAAGGCTAACACCTTGATTAACAGATCACCTCTCACATATTTTTAAAAAATATTTAAAAAAATATGGGTTTTGAGGACTATGCATCAACAAGACCACTAATGTGTAACTTGAATAAGTTTACACTCTGAAAGGCCAGAATAAAATTATATATGAACTCTATTGATGAAGACATTTTCAATGTCATTATTTCAGGTCCCCCAGCACCAGTCAGACAAGATGTCAATGGATCTGTGACTCAACAAGTTGTGCCTAGAAATGAATGGACAAATGCTGAAAAGAAGCCGAAGGCATATGATGCCAAAGCAATGAATATTATGGTGTCTACAATGGCAGATGACATCTTCTAGAAAGTAGTTGACTGCCAATCAGCAAATGTGATAAGGGAATCTCTCTCCAGATTTGTATAAGGAAGCTCTGATGAAAGAAAGGACAGAAAATCCCTTCTCATATTCCAGTATGAGAACTTTCAAAAGAAATCTGAGGAAAGTGTCACTGAAATGCATGACAGATTCAACAACATAATAAATGAACTGAAAGGTCTGGATAAGGAGAACTTTCTGACTGGAATAAATGATAAGTTTCTCATGTGCTTCCCAAGCTCATGGGTCTCAAGGATCTGGGTCATTGGAGAATCCAAATGCCATAGAGAGATCTCTACTGTTGCTTTGCTAGGAAAACTCAAATCTTATGAGTTGTTACTGAAGAGCAGGGCAGAGACAGAGACTATGAAGATTGTCTCAACTCCTATCCAAAGGAGTCTTGTCTTGAAGGCTGAAGAAGGAGAGCCCTTCACTCTTGAAGATGAGATGTTCAACCTCTTAGCGAGAAGATTCAGAAAGTGGGTCAAGACAGAAGACTCGGGAAGAAAAGAGTATAGCTCAAAACCCAGATTTGATAAGACTCCATAGCTGGAAGTGATCTTCTTTTCCTGCAGAAAACCAGGGCATATAACTCCTGAATGCCATGAAGAGCAACAGGACAAGAGCAGTAGCAGAAAGGAGCACAAGAAGAAGAAGTCCTCCAAGAAAAAGGACAAGAAGAAGGGAAGGAGTTTCATTGCTGAAACCTTGAGTGATACAAAGTCTAATTCAAGCTTCTCTTTATCAGAGAGTGATGAAGAAACTATTGCTGCCTTCCTGATGGCATTGGAGTTCTCCTGAGATGATGAAGGAGATCGATTAGGTAAGTATCTTTGACCATTTTGAATTTAATTCAGTAGAATTCAAAGATTGTTTTAAGGAATTTTGTAATGATCATCTTAAAATTCAAAAAGAATTAGAAATTGTTATGGAAGAGTTGGAAGATCTTAAGAAAGATGATTTGCATTCTAGAAATTATGATTTAAGAAATCAAATCTGTAAAAAGGAAACAATAATCACTAATCTAACCAATGAAAACACACAACTAAAACAAGAGCTCACAAAGACAAAAACCTTTGAAGACTCCCTCAATATGAGGAGTCAAAAGCTCAAGGATATTACACAAAATCTCTCCATGAGATTTAAGCACCTAGGTCTAGGAGCAGACCCATCCACTAGCACAGAAGTCCCTAGTATACTTGCCTGGAAAAATCCAGTTAGATTTGTTAGACATAATGACTATCAAATGAATGAGAGCAATGTAGACTTTAAAGAACAGAACAATAATAATCCTGATAAAATCACTACATTTCAAATAGCAAATTCTAACAGTAACAAGAAAACTGTTAAGAAAAATAATCCAGACAAACCTATAAATCTAAATCAAAAAGGTAAAATCAAAAATAGAATTATTAGACACTCTGCAGATCTATTATATGTAGATTCATTCTATGCACATTTTCAGTACCAAGATAATAAGCCTAGGTTTGGTAAGTCAATGCTCTTCCATCCAAAAGGATACCAGGAAAGACCATTCTATTCTTTCATATCTCCTTATAATGGTAAAAGCAAAGGGCCCAAGATAACCTGGGTACACTCTAATGTTTGAGTTACTTGTGCAGGAAGATGTAGGGTTCTTCTCCTCCGAGAAAGTGAAGGGAAAAGAAAGAACTAAATGATCAATAATGAACTACATATATGCGAAGGGAGTAATCTCTACTTTAAAATCCTTTGTTGATTTTATAGTTCATAAAAATAATATTATAAATACTATTTTTAATAAAAAATCATTGTTGGAAAATACAAAAAGAATTTTCTAAGAAAATAGAATTGTACATTCAGAGTTGCGTCGAATAGAATTCAACGTACCGCCTAATTCTACTCGACGCTAGCGTCGAGAGCCATCTGAATTAGATAATTCGAATAGCATTTGACGCAACATCGATTTCATATCGACGTATACGTCGATTTAATAGTTGCTCTACAAATTTGAAGGTGCGTCGAGTTCTAATCGATGCAACGTCGACATGACAAGCGCGCGTAGTTTCACTTCTAGAAGCTGCTTCGACATATTTTGGCGCGCTGAATATATTTTTGTCGACGGTGCTTTGAATACAACTCTAAGTTGCAATGAATCATCTTCTTTTAAGCAACATAGGCGTCGAATTTATTAGGCTTTCGAATTCTCTCCTTCTTGCTCTCGTGCTTTCTTTCTCTCAAGCTCTCTTGCGTTCTTCTCTCTCTCTTTCTCTCTTTCTTCCTTGTCTACTTTGTGCAGGTACAACATAAACAATGGCCCCTCCTAAAGTTAATTCAGGATTTGATGTGGATGTGGAATCATTCAACGCAGCAACAGATAACTTCAAAGTCATTCTCAGCTTATTTCATACTACTGGGTTGACCAAGCTGATATCTACAAGATGCAAGATTCTTGATGTTGAGTTGGCAGAGCTGAAGGATAACATTTACATAGGAGATGATGCCTCCATCATTGGAAGAGTATCTGAGAATGACATTAACATCACAGAGGAAATGCTAAGTCAGACATTTGATCTACTAGCTGGTAGTGATTCTGATGAACTAACAGGAGAAGAGACAAGACAGGCAATATAAATAATGCAGTTCAGAAAGGAGAAGACCATCAACCTGAAGAAGATTGACCTCTCTGAAGAATATTGATTCCTGGCAGATATAGTTGGAAATGTGCTGATATGCAAGATTTCAGCACCTGATGCCATTCCCAAGCAGCAGCTCCAGATAATGGGAATTCTAGTTCTGAATAAAAGAATCAAATATGGGAAATGCCTCCTGAAGTTAATAGGACACAAATATGCTCATAAATAAAATGCATATATGATAATTATGAGTCAGGTTTTCTTCCACCATTAGCCAATGATGTGCAAGTCAAAGGGAGTGCCAATTCCTCCTAGTAAGATAATAAATTTTAGGATCTTTTCAAAGTGGACCAGGCAAATTCTGAAGCCTAGTCAAGCTGCCCAATTCCTCCTTCTCCAGTTCCACAAGATAACACTGATCAAAACCTCCAGTCCATTCTATCTACTCCAGCTCCAGAACCTACACCTTTGATTCCTCTCCCACCACAACAACCATCCATCATCATTTCTATTGTAAATACTCTAGACAACCAGTCTACTCCCCTACCACAATCTCTCATTACTCCAGAAGATAATCAATCACTATCACCAATCCACCAAAACTTCCTAGACTTCAGTGAGGATTCCACAACAATTCCTCCAGTTATCATATCCACACCTATTCTTACGACACCTCTTGCCTCTACTTCACATTCTACTCCTTCTTTTGATATTGAGCAAATAATTCCAAAAGCAGTATGACTGGCTACGGGAACATTTGCTGATCTATTGCTGAATCAAGCCAAAAAGTTCAACAGAAAGTACTCCCAGATGGAGAGTGAATTGCAGGAATCAAAAGAGTCTCTCCTGGCTCTCAAAACATATATTTCCTCCTCCATGGTGTCTAAAGAATTCTTAACCTCCCTGGTCAGTAAGGTTCATAAGGGGAAGAATTCCAATGAGGAGGAAATGCTTAGTCAAGAAAAAGAGGGTGGCCAGGAGAAGGACAAGACAGCTAAAGCTGCTAAAATTTCTGATCCTTATAATCCTAATAAGCTTACTTTTTTTCAATCATCAATTCAAGATTTTCTCTTAGAGGATGCACATATCCAATGTGAACCTCTTACAAATCCTTAGGATGAGCCTTTGGCAGAAATCCCTACATTAATACAGGGGGAGATGCTTCCATTAATCTAGGGGGAGTTCCTAGAAGATGATCAACTTTTGGATGAAGTGTTATTGATTGCAAAGGAGGCTGCCCAGTTAGCTGAAAAGGAGGCTGACTCAGGGGGAGCCTCTCAATGAAGATGACACTCACCAAGGAGCAAACATGATAGATGAAGAGGAAGATGGGACTTTGGTGCTTGCCCCAAGAAAGGTGATTCCACTGGTCTTCTCAAGTAAGAGAAAAACTCCTCCTCATGAATAGAATCAGTACAGGTATTCTGCAGATGAACAATTTCTATTATATCATTTCAGTAACATTACTCAGAGATATATATATGAAAGATAATATTATCAATTGCAAATTTGTCATGTTGATCTATGCATCTGTGCAATGATGCCATTTTATGTATATTGTATATTTGTTTGTAACTTGCTTTTATTCAATTGTATGTTTGAAATCACTTACATTATGTGTAAAATTTGTTGAGATAAATAGGGAGAGATTGTTGGGAAAAACCCCTTAAGATTTATCTAACAAATTATTTTAATGTGATTTCATGATCTAGGATGTATTACCCATATTGTATAGTGAGGGTAATCTGGTCATTAGATGTCCTAAGATATCACATTCACTTAGAGTGTCAAGACCATGTCTAAGATAATCATAAATACAGTTGAGTTAAAACTTGTGTTGATTAGAAGTCGACGCAACTCTAACTGAAAGTCGAAGTAACTCAGACTGCTTGTCGAAGTATCAAGTGAATTCGACGCAACGTCAAAATGAACTCGACGCAAAAGGAAGAGTCTGTCGAAGCCATTTTAGAAGTCGACGTAACTTCGACTTCAATTCGATGCAGAAGATAATGTTCAAGTCTAATTCTTCAACTCGACGGATACGTCGATAAGTACTCGACGCAACGTCGATATCTGAGTTCAGTCAGAGCTAAGAAGGAATTCGAAGCTTCTTCTATAAGAACTCAGAGGGGCGTCGATATAAAGAATAATGAAGTCGGCGCAGCGTCGAATTCAGACAGAAATAATATGTTTTCTGCTATCCTTTTTGATCCTTCTCCAATGTCTTTCAATGATGAAATTTGAATTACAATGACTCATTTATTGCCAAGAATGGAATGGAGTTTTTAGTGGAACAATAAAAACATTCTTGGAAGTTATTCAAATCAGATGGACAGGTCGAAAAACATAAATAGAAGGAAATACTAAATGTCCAATGGATATTCCTTAAAACGACAGAACAGAAGTGAAAAGAAATGAAATAGTATTCGACAAAGAATAAGTATTCAGAAGAAGGAAGAGAGACCATAACAAATTCAGCATTCTGCCTTCTTCTTCTCCCTCAAGCTCTTCAAGACAAAAAGAAAAGAGAAGAAGTTCTCTGTACAGGAAATACAAGGCTGCAGCTTCTTCTTCAAATCATACAGCAGCAAGCAAAACAAGTGTACAGAGATCACAAGGATCAAAAGCTCATAACTCTTGCATTCATCACTATCATAAGCAAGGGTTCGTCTTATACAGATACTGAAGAATATCAACTCACAACTGCTGAAGGATTTATACAGTAGAATCATATTCTTCATCTTCTTCTTCTTCCTTCCTATGTTCTTATTTTGTATCTGAGAAAGAGTCCTAAGAATCCCTCTTCAAAGGATTCAATTGGTTCTAAGAGTCTTCTTATCAAAAGACTCAGTTGGTTCTAAGAGTCTCCTTATCAAAAGACTCAGTTGGTTCTAAGAGTCTCCTTATCAAAATACTCAGTGGTTCTAAGAGTCTCCTTGTCAAAAGACTCAGTGGTTCTAAGAGTCTCCTTATCAAAAGACTCAGTGGTTCTAAGAGTCTCCTTGTCAAAAGATTCATTGCTGGTTCTGAGAGTCTCCTTATCAAAAGACTCAGACATATTTAGTGTAATCCTACCAAGGTGGTAGAAGAGTGGACTACCCATATTTTGGGGAACCACTATAAAATTTCTGTCTTTTGTGTTTTATTTTCTATACTGTGCCCTTACTTAGTATTGTTTTCTATTTTCTGTGACTATTTTATTCAGAGTTGGTATTGTTGAATGTATAGTTGTAATAGTAGTTTGTTGCGTGTGCATATTTAGGGTAAAAGAAAAACTCTATTTGTTGGAACCAGTATTTGGCCCAACGAGGAGTTCGAACCCTTGTGAAGGGGGCAGCTAG
The DNA here is from genome assembly GCA_033032865.1 of Dactylorhiza incarnata. Lineage (NCBI taxonomy): Eukaryota > Viridiplantae > Streptophyta > Magnoliopsida > Asparagales > Orchidaceae > Dactylorhiza > Dactylorhiza incarnata. Next base: position 6,025,387 of record JAWHQI010000067.1, read on the forward strand.
CACTTACTGATCCCACTAAGGAACCTGACCGAAGACTTAGAACGAAAGACACGACCCTTGGCGGCAGCGTGGAGGTCCCACCACACACCCGAAAGATCTTTTGAGCGCTTCCCCTCCCAATCCAAGACTGTAGCCGGGCACCTTGGAGAGCTGAAGGAGCTAACCAAAGAGACCCCAAGGAGAAGCAAAGATCTAGTATTCCCTATCAATGCGCCCCAAAGGGTCTATTTATAGCCTTTTTGAACTGGTCTGCTAATAGCGGGCTTCCACCTTTTGGTTTTGCTATACGTACCCCAAATTGGTGTGCTAACAGCCAAACTCGGATGTTTTGGAGGGCTATTGGCAGCCCACCAGGGGTATCAGCGTAAATTCACTTGCAGCCCCTGCTGGGCGAGTGGCCCCTGAAGGCGACACTCGCTAGCCTCCTTACGAGCTAGGATCGCGAGACCTCCTCCTGCGAGTGGGGCGTGCCCCCACTCGCCTCGTCGGACTGACTCTGTGAGACCTTGCCTGACTCGCTCTGGCTAAATGCACCTCAGAGCGGTCTTCAGAACAGACTCATGCTGTCGCCGCTTGCTACTTGCGAGCGAGATCCCTGGTCTGCCTCGCCCAGCCCTGGCAGGGTATTCTCCGCGAGTCGGCGAGCACTCTCTGAATTGCCTGTGATTGATTCCTCTGCGAGTCGGTGAACACTTGGTTGTACACAATCCCCACTCTTTGTGAGATTATGCTAAGCTCATGAAGAAACATCAAATTCTCTGTGTTCGCTAGACGAGGATGAGCTGGCACGAATCTTTGGTGGGTCCCACCCCTAGCGCTATAAATACCAATGTCTCTAGGTGATGAGGGATCCTTTCTTCCCTTCCTTTCCTTTGCTACTCGCGACCGCATTTGCTGAAGTTGCCCCTCTCGGAAGAAGCTCAAGCCCGCTTGGCAGCGTCCTGTGCGAGGGGGCAATCTGTCATGAATCAGCTCGTCCCCTGGGGCGCCCGACAGGCTTCACCTCCCCTGCCTTGAAGAGGACGCAGGTGGTGCGGCGACGCTTCGGGACGATGGGTTCCTCCCTCTGGGACATGTTGTGTGATCCCGCACTCACCGGACAGGTACTCAGATTCACATGCCTTTTCTCCCTATCTTTGTGCTGACATTTTAATCTTCAGAGCGCGTCTCTGGCGGGAGTCTCTGCGAGCGGGACTCCAGACGATACTCACCTGCCCTTTCCAGGGGGAAACAATTCGGCGTCCACTGACACGTATTTCATCGACATCAGCCTCTCGCCGCGGCATGGTAAGACTCCGACACGTATTTCATCGACAGGTATTTCATCGCCACTTTTTTGTGCTCCTTGCAGAGGACCTCCCCGCGACTCCCAGGAGGGATGCCACCCCACCGGGTTCGCCTCCCCCTCTGAAATCCCCGCCCCCATCGGGCTCATTGCCTTCTACGGGCTCGCAGCCTCTGCCGGGCTCACAGCCTCCGCCAGGCTCGCAGCCTCCACCGGGCTCACAGCCTCCACCGGACATGTCAATCTCCGTCCTCGGGTTCCGTCTTCTGGTCCATTCGTCCCCTGGGAGCTCGCTTCCCGCCGATGTCGGGATTGCGAGCCACCTCCACCACGTCCCGGGCCTGGAGAAATTAGTCAAGCTAAGGTATTCTGAGGCCTTCCACGGACAACTGAGTTGCTCTCGCCAACGATGTGGTAAAGCGCCCGCGACCTCGTCAGGTTGGTCGGATGTAATTAACAGATTGTTTCTCACTCTGTTTGCTAATTCTCTTCTCGCAGGCATCTAGGAGTCCTCCGCCGAGTTGGAGTTTGGAGAGGAGGAGATATCGCCCCAGCCTTCGCCAGACAAAATTGATGACTTCCTCGGTGATTCCCGGGACCATGAGGCGATGAAGCGACGAGTTGCTGACGTGCTCCAGAAGTTGGGGCTCATGCTGCGAGAGCTGTATGACCAGGCGCGTGGGGACAGAGCGGCTTGTGAGGAGCGGTTCACCGCGATTGAGGATGAACTAGCCTGAGTTCTCGCCGAGCTGCAGACTGACGCCAGCCATGAGGACACCTCTCATGGGGTGCACCTCTTGTGGGCGGAGGACCAAGTCCGGCTGCTGTAGTGTGAGCTCCGCTCGGTCCACGCATATCACAACCCGCACGTACCGCCACGCTCGGGGGTGCGAGGGCGAGGTCGATGGCGGTGGATCTGCCATTGATCTCCCTCGCACTCGCCCGACGAACTCACAATAACAGCTGTTTATTATTTCTTTTATTTTCTGTGACATCCCGCAAACTATGATATCAATTTGATGCCTCCCAGGTAATCACGGGACTTTTCCTTCTTTTCTTTTACTCAATATTCGTTATTGTTGTCTATATTGCGCCTACTAATCCTTTTATTCGATGTGTTTCTCCCGCGGCTTGTCTGGGACTCGCTTCACCTGACAGCGATCCATCCATGCTTCATCGTCGGGAATTCTCTATGAGTGGTCGGGTTCGAGTACCGAGGCGCGTCACAGCGGGATTCAGCTATCCGCACCCCCTGACGCCTTAATTCCTCCCCGCAGACTTTAATTTCTTTATAAATAGGCCTGTCATCAATAGTCAACCACCCCTTTTAATTTTCTCAACCTCTTGCTTTCTTTCTTGTGAGCTCTCTCCTTCTCGTTCTTGCACTCGCTTTTGTCTTAGCATCCATGGGTGGTGACGGTGACACGGAAGGTCAGGCTAAGTACGCGTTCACGTTCTGCGACCATGTGTTCTTTACTTGCTCGCTCACCGACAGCGAGTACCACTCCGTGGTGGCCAACTACATCACGTCGTCCTTCTCTGCTCTCCATTCGATGAAGTCCGAGGCCATCAACGACCTCCACACGGACGAGCTCGCCATCTCCGTGGCCCATTTCGACGTGGTCCTGCGACTTCCCCTATGGCCGGAGATCAGACAGGTATTTGCTCGCCACTCTTCCCCTTTCTCGCCTTTGCTAAGGACCTCTTTCTAACTACCTCCCGCGAATTCGACAACTGTTGAAATACTACGGCATGGTCCTGGGCCAGATGACCCCCAAACTCTGTCGCAGTCATGGTAGGATTCGCGTGCTACCCGCGAGAAGAGCACGTTGAGTTGAGCTTGCCGATTTTCCCCAAGTTGTTCTCCTTCCGGGCGAACAAGGATGGGACGACCTTCTTTGCAAGCCAACACGCCAAGGTTCACGAGACGGTGAAAAAGAGCCACTACTGGATGCAAAAGTTTGTGTTCGTCAAGGGGCCCTTCGACAATGTCCCTTTCTCGCCCTTTCAGCGGAACGAGCCGACCTACCGCCCACCAACGCTCAGCGGCCACGAAGCCGAGATCTTCCGCTACATGTCAACAAACTTCAGGATCGGCTACCTCTGAAGAAATGTGAACTTGCTACTCCCCGTGCCGCATGGTGCAGGTTTGGCTCGCGCTTGCTTCTTGTCCCGCAATATTCCCATTGATTTTTTCTAACCCACCTCTTATCACTCGCAGGGGAGCGAGATCTTCCGCTCCAACCCCTACGCAAAGTCTGCGCCTATTACCACGGGCCTGCAGCTTGCTTCCGCCGCCGTCGTCGCCTACCACGAGGCTCCCAGCACTTCCTTCGCCTCCAAGAAGCAGCTCGCACCCGCGAGGAGCGGGTCATCCCTCAATCCCTTGCCGCCAAAGAAGCAACGACCCTCGACCCTCTCCAAGGGAAAGGGGCTCGTTGAAAGCTCGACAGGGGCCGAACCCCCAGTGGACTCTCTCGCCGACCAGGGAGTCGGGGACGCCCCCAGGGAGACCGCTCGCGTGCCGATTGCACCCGCACCGGCGGGCCACCGCAACTTCTGCCTCGGCACCAGGCATTAGGACGCGGCCGACGAGCCGTGTTGGAGTGGGACTCAGATGCCAACCGGGTTTCGATCTCCACCCTTACTCCCTCCTGGGTGGAGCGGGAGGTCATTGGAGGAGAGGCCTTCGCCCTGTCCTTCGGCCTCTATGGGCGGTAGGATGCTACGGAGTTCAACACCCTCACCTCCCGAGCGTTTGCGTACGAGTGCGCGCGAGCTCAGCTTTGTGGGCTTGAGCACGCCTATATGGCCGGTCGTCGCTGCCTCACGACGGAGAGGAACTCCGAGGAGCTGAAGCGCGAGTTACAGAAGGTGAAGAAGGAGCTCGCCGACCTGAAGGAAAAATAGGTGGTCTCTGAGGGCCTCCTCGCGAGCCTCAAGGATGAGATGTTCAGTCTATCGAGGACTCGCTTGTCACCTTTCCAAAGTTCTTTTTTATCCCACTCACCTTACGCAGGACCGCCGAGACTGCGTACTAGCTCCTTGCTCGCAAGACGGAGATGGAAAAGGAGGTCGCTATGCTGAAGGCTCATAGCCAGGATCTCGTCCGGGCCGACCTTCCACCTGCTCCTCGCTCTCCCCGAACCTTGAGGAACCTAAAGCGTGTGGAGGAGGAGTCGTTGCGGGACACCGCGATCCTGGCGGCGAGACACATCTTCGACACCTTAAAGGTGGACAGACTTCTCTCTACCGACGCGAAGGAGCTCACAGTCGATGAGGTCATCCCGGAACTGTTCGAACCAATCCCTCCTAGCGCAGATGGCGAGGGCGAGAAGACAGGGGATGAATCATGAGATGTAAATTTTTTTTCTGAATTTTCTTTTTGTAAGGCGAGAATCGCCATCCCTGATGTAAACTATTTTTCGTAATGAAATGAAAAAATATTTTCCAAGTCTTTCTTCTATTTTTTGCCTTTCTTGCTACCATTTGCTTACGTGCTCGCGCCTCGACGATACACACCACGCGCGCACTTGCGCTTTGCTCGGGCACTCGCTGACTTTCACGTGTGCGTACTCGTAAACGTACGCATTCGCGTTTTGGCACACACCCCACGCGCGCCTGCGAATCGATTGAACACCTACGTATTCGCCCCTCCTCGTGGGACAATCAATTCTTTCCTTTGCATTCGTTCCAGCAAGGTTCTCGCCCATGAGCTTTTTGCCGAGGCGAATGCCCATTCTTGTAGGCTCATTACTTGCTTTCATGTTCACACGCTTTCGCTTACTTTTTCCAATCGATATATACTTGTTAATTGTCTGTACCTACTCGCACACCACCACTCGCACTATAGCAAGTGGTGTGTTCACATTAAATGTTGGCTTATACTCGCACACCACCACTCGCACTCTCGAAAGTGGTGTGCGTTTGCCGATTTCTTAGGACTTAGGTGGACACGATAATTCTACCGAGAGTGCAACCTTGCCGAGAGCACGGCTCACCCCGAGTGACCCTTATACTCTCCTTTAGACGAGGAGCTACCTTGGTTGCACTTACTGAGCGCAAACCTCCTTTGCCGAGTCCACTCGCATTATTGTCGAACGAGTGCCTTTCCGGGCGAGTGCCTCCTCTGCTGGAGCCACTCGCATACTTGACCCTTGAGATTTTACCTTCTCATATTTTCCTTACCTTCCTGCCACCGGGTGAGTTTGCTGTCCTGTCAGCTGAGTGAGAGCCTGACCATGTCGTCTTCGTGAGAGCTTGTTCCCTTGGACTTAGTACCACCTTTACCTTAGCCAGCCTCTCCAGAGATCAACCTGACCCATCGTCTAATGAGAGCCCGGCAACGGAATCGATCTGGGGCATTCCAGCTCATACTTTCCCTAGCCAGCCTCTCCAGAGATCAATCTAACCCACCGTCTAATGAGAGCCGGGCAGCGGAATCGATCTGGGGGCATTCCAGCTCATACTTTACCTAGCCAGCCTCTCCAGAGATCAACCTGACCCACCGTCTAATAAGAGACCGATAGCGGAATCGATCTGGGGCACTCCTGCTCAAACTTTCCTTAGCCAGCCTCTCCAGATATCAACTTGACCCATCGTCTAATGAGAGCCTGGCAGCGGAATTGATCTGGGGCATTCCAGCTCATACTTTCCTTAGCCAGTCTCTCCAGAGATCAACCTGACCCACCGTCTAATGAGAGCCCAGCAACGGAATCGATCTGGGGCACTCCAGCTCAAACGTTCCTTAGAAATCCTCTCTAGAGATCAACCTGACCCACCTTCTAATGAGAGCCTGATAGCGGAATCAATCTGGGACACTCCAGCTCAAACTTTCCTTATCCAGCCCTCTAGGGATCAACCTGACACACCGTCTAATAAGAGCCCAGCAGCGGAATCGATCTGGGGCATTCCAGCTCATACTTTCCTTAGTCAGCCTCCCTAGAGATCAACCTGACCCACCGTCTAATGAGAGCCCGACAACAAAATCGATCTAGGGCACTCCAGCTCCAGCTTTCCTTAGCCAGCCTTTCTAGAGATCAACCTGACCCACCGTCTAATGAGAGCCCGACAGCGAAATCGATTTGGGGCATTCCAGCTCAAACACACAAGGGCACATGGTTAGAGTAGGCATTGAAATCATCACACAATGAATCAATCATATAACAAACCAACATAAAAAATTTAAGGATAGAAATGCTTTAGATCATCCCCGCTTCGAGCTCGGTCGAGGGGTACCCCTTCCACATCCCGAAGGTGGTACCCTCCTGACTTAAGCACTTCACCTACAATGTAAGGCCCCTCCCAGTTGGGGTCGAGCTTTCCCACCGCGGCCCCTCTCCCCGCCGCATCAACCTTTTTTAGGACTAAGTCCCCCTTCTCGAACTGCTTTACTCGAACAAGCTTGTTGAAGTACCGAGCCATCCGCCGCTTGACCTCCTCCTGCCGGATGGTGGCTAGGTCCCGGAGCTCTTCTACCAAATCCAAAGATAGCTTCTGTTCTCCCTCGTTCTCTAGTCTCCATTCTTCATCTCCTTCCCCTGCGGTCACCACCCTGGGTGACTTTACCTCGAATTCTATAAAAAGCACGACCTCGGACCCATGAGAGAGATTGAATGGGGTCTCACCGGTAGCCGTGTTTGGGGTGGTCCTCAAGGCCCAGAGGACCGAGGGTAGCTATTCTACTTAATTACCCCTTAGGTTCTCGACCTTCATTTTCAGCAAATTCACTATTATTTTGTTCGCTGCCTCCACTTGCCCATTGCTCCTTGGGTGGTGAACCGACGTGAACCGAAGATCTATGCCCAGCTGGGTGCAAAAGCTGATGAACTCGTCGCTAGCAAACTGCGGCCCATTGTCTATGACGATGGATTGTGGGAGCCCATGTCGACATATTATCTCTCCCCATATAATGTTTCGGACTACCTATGAAGTTACCTTAGCTAGTGTTTTCACATCTAGCCACTTGGAGAGGTAATCGATCATTACTAGTAGAAACCTGACCTCCTGGCCAAGTTCGGTCCCCGAGCAGGGGGGACGGTGTCGGAACTCTTTCGACCATCCATCGAGGAAGGGGAACTGATGGAGATAGATCAGCAAGCATCATGGATGGATCCCATCTTTTGAAACTAGAGAACTGGTCTCGACGTTCGAAAGGGGGATGCAGCTAACCCTTACTTGACCCGAGCTAGAACCCTTGACCAGTTGCTAAGAACCGAAAGACCTTGCCTTGGAAGAGCACTTGAGTCCAAAAATAAACCCCTTAAGCTGCAGCGTGGAGGTCCCACCACACACCCAGAATGTAACACCTCCCCTGTAATAACCATATAATATGGGTCCGGCCAGGACCCCACAGCATATAACCTCCACAGCTTTGGTATTAAAAGATGATATTAACTACCCAATCTCAAAACTCAGAAAAAACAGCGGAAACAAACCAAAACCACAGAGATTGTCCACAGTACAAAGGAGTCCAACTGGCCTTAATGCCTTACAAAACCAACGTCCAAATCATCAAACATTCAATACTAATAAGACATCCCAACAAAAGGGGAAAGATAGTTTTTTTCCTAAACTACCTCGGCATGCAAGTTGGATATAACAAAGTACAAAGTAAGTAATGCAGAAAAACAACTAAGCACTTCATGAGGCTTTAGGCCTTTTTGGCCGGTGCGCTGGGTCCAGCCTGCGATTCTTGCCCTACAACCAAATCACAAAGAGCGGTAAACGAGGGTCAGCTATGGCTGACCACAAACGGTGTAACAACATCCCTCCTCCCGGCCGTCCTAGCGGACCCCGGGGAACTACTTCACCCTGTAAGTCAGCACTTCGTATGCAAATGTACATAAAGAAAAGCAACATAAATACAGGCATGAGTGTCACAAACATCATCCACGTTTCTATGTTGAACAGGTAATAAAAGGGGCCTAACAATGCAAAATGAATGCAAACCCGGGTTTCACCCAAGGCACCCTAAAGCGTATGAATCTAACACATCATCATACATCACCAACACAAGGGTACTCATTATTCCCCCACAAGGGCATCGTATCCCCAAAGCCAAGAGCTCTCGCTGAGACCCACCTCGCCTGGCTCACCACGCCATCGGGCTTGTCTAACAGCTCAAATGCTCGGGCCGCCAACAACACACAAAGACCGATACTAAGAATTCTGGCTTAAAAAAACGTCCCAAGGCCCCGGACTTACACTCGGGACAACGTCCACCGATTGCCTCGCCTGGCGACCGTCACCGGACTCATCCGTGGCACAGACATTCTCGTCAGTCAACACCGAAGGGACTAATCTTGCCGGGACACTCTCCACACGTGAATCTCAGTCTTCACGGGATAGCCAGCCGACCACAAAGACCAATCGCGCCTTCGCACAACCCTAGGCATCACAAGCCCCATAATCCACACATTATTTCCCCGCCCAAAACTCAACATTCGTTACCACACGAAGCTACAAGGGCATCACAACGACGAGTTCTCCGTAATCGGATTTCTAACAAAACCCCTAATATGCGCGTCATTCAACATCACTGAATCGGACCAACGGTCGCAAATCTGGCTTCACCCACAATGCCTAATCCGCTAACGGAGCGGATCTCTAGTGCAAATCATGTCGGGGACAGACTCAATCAACCCGATGGTTCCTTTTGAACCAAGGCGACCCAGATCCCTCTCACTCGACGGATCCGGTGCCAAAAATGCAGAAAATAAGGGATGCCATGCACGCATCCTAAAGACCGGGAGGAGAAATGTCATTACCTTTTGAGATCTCCTCCTAGCCATGAGAAGCTTGCAAACAAACGGTGGAGAAGAAGCGCCTTGACGCCCTCTACGCGTTATCGGTCTCAGATCGGCGAACGGAGCTCCGAAGCTCCAACAATGGCGGATCTCCCCTCTTCTTCCTCCTTGCCCCCTTCTCCTTTCTCCAACCTAAGAGAGAGAATAGACTTGAAAATATGAGGGAATAACCCCTCATCCAAGCCCTAAAGCCCCCCAGCGAATCATCACAGCCGTTGGATCAAATCCCAATGTTTTTGATCGGTCGGATCGTCATCTCCGCACCTTTTCGCGGAGCAGAATAAACAGGGCGCACGAGCAGTGGCGCACGGTCAGTGGTCGTGCGCAAAGACTTCCCCTGATCGTGCGCACTATCCGCAACAAAACTCCGTCAATCCTTCAAATTAACGCACGATCATTGGCGCACGACCACTGGTCGTGCGAGAAGAGGCCAGTGACCATGCGCGAAGGATCTGCTATGGAATTTTCGGCCTATTCCGAGCGCAACTCTACCACTCAAACAGGAAATTCATAAAGCAGGAAGTTCCGGGAAATCCTCCCGCATCGCTTGCTCACGCTCCCAAGAGAATTCGTCTCGCCCGCAGTTGTCCCATCGCACCTTTACAAGCTTGACTTCCTTGTTACGCAACTACCGGACTTCTGAATCCTCCACGCAAACCGGGCGAACCCTCGCCCCCAAATCCTCCATTACCGGCACCGTCGCCGCTTCAACCACGATGCTCAGCTCCACCAAAGCTTTCCTCAGCACAGATACATCGAAAACATCATGTAATCCACTCAGCTCTGCAGTCAACGCCAAGCGATAGGCCGCTTCGCCTATACGTTCCGTAACCTCGAACGGACCCAAATATCGTGGACTCAACTTCTTGAGTTGCCGCACCCGCGAAACACCCTTGAACGGTTTGATCTTCAAGTAGACCATGTCGCCCACTGCAAACTCCACGTTTCTGTGGCGCGCATTAAAATACTTCGCTTGACGATCCTGAGCAACCTTCATGCGCTCCTGAATCGTCCGCACAATCTCGCAAGCATCTTCCACCACTTGCTTTCCCAAAAGCTTAGTGTCTCCCACCTCTGCCCAAGACATCGGCGTTCGACACTTCCTTCCATACAAAGCTTGGTATGGCGCCATCTTGATACTCGCCTGGAAGCTATTATTATAGGCGAACTCCACCATGAAAAGGTGGTCTTCCCAACCTTTGCCAAAGTCGAGAGCACACATCCTCAACATGTCCTCCAACGTACGGTTCGTTCGCTCCGTCTGACCATCGGTCTGCGGATGGAACGCGGTACTAAACTTGAGCTTCGTGCCTAGACTTTTCTGCACTAATCTCCAGTCCTTCGAGGTGAACCGCCCATCGCGATCACTAACGATGCTCTTCGGAATCCCGTGCAACCGCACAATGTTTCGAACATAAAGCTCCATGAGCTTCTCCACTCCATCGCCCTTTTGATTCGGAATGAAGTGCGCCCTGTTTATTCTGCTCCGCGAAAAGGTGTGGAGATGACGATCCGACCGATCAAAAACATTGGGATTTGATCCAACGGCTGTGATGATTCGCTGGGGGGCTTTAGGGCTTTGATGAGGGGTTATTCCCTCATATTTTCAAGTCTATTCTCTCTCTTAGGTTGGAGAAAGGAGAAGGGGGCAAGGAGGAAGAAGAGGGGAGACCCGCCATTGTTGGAGCTTCGCCGATCCGAGACCGGCAACGCGTAGAGGGCGTCAAGGCGCTTCTTCTCCACCGTTTGTTTGCAAGCTTCTCATGGCTAGGAGGAGATCTCAAAAGGTAACGACATTTCTCCTCCCGGTCTTTAGGATGCGTGCATGGCATCCCTTATTTTCTGCATTTTTGGCACCAGATCCGTCGAGTGAGAGGGATTTGGGTCGCCTTGGTTCAAAAGGAACCATCGGGTTGATTGAGTCCGTCCCCGACATGATTTGCAATAGAGATCCGCTCCGTTAGCGGATTAGGCATTGTGGGTGAAGCCGGATTTGCGACCGTTGGTCCGATTCGGTGATGTTGAATGACGCGCATATTAGGGGTTTTGTTAGAAATCCGATTACGGCGAACTCGTCGTTGTGATGCCCTTATAGCTTCGTGTGGTAACGAATGTTGAGTTTTGGGCGGGGAAATAATGTGCGGATTATGGGGCTTGTGATGCCTAGGGTTGTGCGAAGGCGCGATTGGTCTTTGTGGTCGGCTGGCTATCCCGTGAAGACTGAGATTCACGTGTGGAGAGTGTCCCGGCAAGATTAGTCCCTTCGGTGTTGACTGACGAGAATGTCTGTGCCACAGATGAGTCCGGTGACGGTCGCCAGGCGAGGCAATCGGTGGACGTTGTCCCGAGTGTAAGTCCGGGGCCTTGGGACGTTTTGTTTAAGCCAGAATTCTTAGTATCGTTTTTGTGTGTTGTTGGCGGCCCGAGCATGTGAGCTGTTAGACAAGCCCGATGGCGTGGTGAGCCAGGCGAGGTGGGTTTCAGCGAGAGCTCTTGGCTTTGGGGCTACGATGCCCTTGTGGGGAAATAATGAGTACCCTTGTGTTGGTGATGTATGATGATGTGTTAGATTCATACGCTTTAGGGTGCCTTGGGTGAAACCCGGGTTTGCATTCATTTTGCATTGTTAGGCCCCTTTTATTACCTGCTCAACATAGAAACGTGGATGATGTTTGTGGCACTCATGCCTGTATTTATGTTGCTTTTCATTATGTACATTTGCATACGAAGTGCTGACTTGCAGGGTGAAGTAGTTCCCCGGGGTCCGCTAGGACGGCCGGGAGGAGGGATGTTGTTACACCGTTTGTGGTCAGCCATAGCTGACCCTCGTTTACCGCTCTTTGTGATTTGGTTGCAGGGCAAGAATCGCAGGCTGGACCCAGCGCGCCGGCCAAAAAGGCCTAAAGCCTCATGAAGTGCTTAGTTGTTTTTCTGCATTACTTACTTCGTACTTTGTTATATCCGGCTTGCATGCCGAGGTAGTTTAGGAGAAAAACTATCTTTCCCCTTTTGTTGGGATGTTTTATTAGTATTGAATGTTTGATGATTTGGACGTTGGTTTTGTAAGGCCTTAAGGCCAGTTGGACTCTTTTGTATTGTGGACAATCTCTGTGGTTTTGGTTTGTTTCCGCTGTTTTTTCTGAGTTTTGAGATTGGGTAGTTAATATCATCTTTTAATACCAAAGCTATGGAGGTTATATGCTGTGGGGTCCCGGCCGGACCCAAATTATATGGTCATTACAGGGGAGGTGTTACAATTTGGTATCAGAGGGAGGTTTAGTATTCTTGCCAGGTCTAGTGTATTTGGATCGCATAAGAGATTGTCCACATAGGAGTATTGTGCGGGATCATGAGTATCCCTGTGTTCGAGTCTTGCGATTAGAGCCTGATGAGCTTTTATTTTTCCTTGCTTATGCTAGGATGTTGGCGACGATGCGGGGACGTCGAGGAAGCAAGAGGAGCCTTCGGGGAGCAGTGCTACTGCTCCAGGCCTCATGAATGTGGGCATGTCCCCGGCTGATTTCTGTCGCATGCTAGCGGAGGCAATGGTAGCGGCTCAAGCTGGAGCGATGCCACGGGTTCCTACACCGGTGGTGCAAGTTGCGACCCCTGTCACTCCGGCGACTACGCCGGATACACCGGATGTCGAAGTAAGGCAAGCAGAGCCTTTAGCGGAGAGAGCTATTCCGATGGGTGATCGATTCATGAAGTACTTCTTGAGTTTCCACCCTCCGACATTCAAGGGAGTTGGCACTCCAACGGATGCCGAGGATTGGCTTTCGAGGATCCAGGAACTCTTGAAGGCATATGAGACCCCAGAGGAGAGGCAGTCTCACTATGGAGGTGGATGAAGATGTTAAAGAATATCTTGGCCTAATGGCCTTAATGTTGAAACCGATTTCTCGGCCTCTTGTGGAGCTCGGGGCCCTCACCGAAATGAGGGGAAGCTAGCCCTTACTGATCCCTCGGAGAAGGTAGACTGAAGACTAGAAAGAAGACTAAGACCTTAGTCACAGCGAGGAGGTCCCTCCACTAACCCGGAAGATCGTTGAGTGCTTCCCCTCCCAAGCCAAAGCTGAGACTCGGGCACCTTAGAGAGCTCTGAAAATGCTTACCAAAGAAAGCCTGAGGAGAGAGAAGCTGAAGTCCAGTCCTCTCCAAAGGTGCCCTTAAGGTCCTATTTATAGGTTTTCTGATATGGCCTGCAAATAGCAGGATTCCGCCTTTTGATTTTACTGTCCGCACCCCAAATGGGTCTGCTAACAGCCAAACTCCGTTGTTTGGAGAGGCTAAAGGCAGACCACCAAGGGTAAAGGGGTAATTTGACCCTATCGGCTTATGGGCAAGGAACTGCGAGAACCCTCCTATGAGATGCTCTCGCGGGCCCTCTCGCGAGTCCTGCTCGCGGTGCCTCTCCTAGGCGATCGCCCTGCGAGGACCTTGCTGGCCCCTCCTGGCGGTACCTGCCGAGGTCCGATCTCGCGAGCCTTTCTACGAGATCGCCTACTCACTTTGTCGTGCACTGAACATGTTTCGCCGGACACCTTTTTACCGTACAAAGTGTCTCTTCCGCCAGCGGCCAGCGAAGTATTGACTTTCCCGCCCTCGCTTGGCCCAGTCCTTTGAAGATATCTGCCGAGGTCTGGATCTCGCGACTGATCTTGCGAGACCGTCCCTTTGACTAATGATCATAGAAGATTTCGCCGACTGTTGATGATTTCGCCAAACAGGGGTGAGCTCGACGATCATAGGTGGGCTCGACGAACTCGGGAGAGTTCGTCGAACGCAATATTCCTTTCGTCGAACTCTGGGAACTTCTTGGCGAATACCTGCGGGTGTTTATCCCGCCTACCCTTCTCGCCCGCCTCTCCGCGAGCCTTCCGAGAGAGATTTCTCTCTGATCCCTCTCGCGAGGTCTTCGACCCTAAGGCCCCCATTTTTTATTATTTCGTTATGTTGCCTTCTTAAACCGTGCCCCCTCGTCTGGCGAATATCGGGGTTGTACACAATCCCCGCTCTTCGCGAGGCTATTTGGGCTCGCAAAGAAACATCCAACCCCTGGTATTTGCCAGTCCCTTGATGATCTGTCAGGAATCTTTTGTGGGACCCACCCCGTGGGCTATAAATATCTTCCCGAGTCCCCAATGGCATGCGCTGCCACTTCCTTTCCTTTCCCTTTGCCTGGTACTGTAGCTGTCTGGAGATGCCTCTTTCCGAAGAAGCCGAGGCTCGCCTGAGGGCAGTGAAAGTCGGCGGGCTACCCTCCACGACCAGGGTCCCCGCCTGGATGAATCGGCCGCCTCCTGCCCAGTCGCCGAAGATTAAGAAGGCGAAGGTGGATCGTCGAACCGGGGATGACTCCGTGCTGTTGGTCTCCTCCCAGGACGATCGCCCCCACGAGAAGGTACGAGCTACCCCTCTAGTTTATGTCAATGAATTTGCCTGTGATTCATACCTACTCGCAGGATGCTTTGCCGAACGAGGATGCTGGAGAACCCGCTGGTGGGTCTCGCAAAAGTCTGCCGGCGGATAACGATCTCACTGGCAAAAACGTCGCCGGTATGATCTTGATCTCGCATGCCAACCCTCTCCTTGTCGACTATCTGACCTTCGTTCCTTGCTTCTTACAGCCTCGCCCCTGAAATCCCCGGCCCGCCAGGCATCGCGGCCTCTGTCTCCGCCTTCGCCTCCTGACAAAATTATAGATAAGCCCGGATTCCAACTCCTGACGGGCGTGGAGACCGGTGGCTCTATAACCCCAAAGATCCCTCCGACCAACAGCGCAGCCTACCCTCCCATCCTGGGTAAATCTCTCTACCCTCACTACGGCAACGTGTTCCAGGGCCGTCCCTCGACCTCTCGCCCCCCGCTGGGTAAGCATTCTGACGACCCCCTGCCCTGCGCGAACTCAAGCGCGCCATCTAACCTCTTCGTAATATCTCGCAGAGAATCACGAAAATCCGCCTACCGATTCCGAGTTGGGCGACAACAAGATGTCCCCCCTTCCTGGCCAGGTGGAGGACTTCTTAGGGGATCCGCGAGATCCTGAGACGATGAGACAACGAGCCGCGGAGTTGCTGAGGAAACATAGGCGGATGCTGATGGACCTCAACATGCAGGCGAGACGTGACAGGGAAGCCGCCGAGGATAGACACGCTGTCTTGATGGAAGAGTGTGAGAGACTCCGACAAGTGAGGCAGTGTGACCAGGATGAGAACGCTACGACGTCGGAGGTGCATATAGATAGGATGAGAGACTATGCTTATCTCATGGACCGGGAGGGTCGCTTGGCCGAGGATTATTATAACTCTAGGGTACCGCCGCGGTCCGGGTCGCGGGGTGGGGGTAGATGGAAGTGGTTGCCCCATGATTCTCGCTAACTTTTTTCGTCGTCGCGGACTCTTAATTCCTGCTGACGAGTGCTGTTATTCTAGACAATCTTGCAATGGCTTGTAACTTGTATACTTGCCACTTATATGTTGGCTTTATTTCGTCTCACAATAAGTATTACTAGTTTTTATTAGTTCTCGCTCGCTGCTAATAAATCCGTTTCATTTTCATGTTATATCATGCTCGCGAGGGCCCTGTGTTCCCGATAAATACAAATCGCAAAAATGTTGCTCGTACTAACTCCGCAGGTCTTTCTCGCCCGCGGCCTTGATGTGATGTTTTTACTGCTACCCGCGCCCGCCGGCTCTTGGACTTCTTCCCGCCCTCTTGCTTTTGCTATAAATAGGCGGCCATAACTGAGTCAACCACCGCATTTACTGTCAACCTTCTTCCTCTTCCGCTTCAGAGCTCTCGCTCCTTCCCGTTCTCGTTTTACTTCCTTTCTCGCAGGTTATTAAGATGGGCGGCGATGCCTATGAGTCGGAGGGTCGGCGAAAGATTGCGAAGGCTTTCGCGGAGCACACCTTCTATCACTGCAACCTGGCCGACGAGGAATATTTCAGCGCGGTCGCCGACTACGTCACCCCCCCCGGTTCGAGACGCGCCGTTCCAGCGAGAACGACGTGATCAACGCCCCGCTTGTCGACGAGTTGGCCATCCCCACCGCTCATTTCGCGGTTGGCCTGCGTTTCCCCCTTTGGCCAGAAGTTCGCTAGGTAATGGTCGTTCTCGCTCGCTTCTTATTCTCTGCAGGTCAAGTCTCGCTCATTATGTAAACTAATCCTGATCTTCTTGCTGCTCGTCGGGTGCTCAAGCACTATGGCGTTGTTCCGGGCCAGCTCACCCCTAATGCCATGACGTTGATCACAACCTTCGCCTGCTAGCTTCGCGAGGAGCGCATCGAGTTCAGCCTCCCGGTCTTTCGGAAGCTATTCTCGTTCCGTGCCTTCAGGGACGGGACTGCCTACTTCGTGGGCTCGGGTCCTAAGGTTGACGAGACTGTCAACAAAGCCCACTTCTGGGCCTAGAAGTTCCTTCTCGTCAAGGGGAACTTCTGAAACATCCCGATCTCACCAGTTCAACACGGCGAGACCACCTACCAGCGCACTGCCCTCGGAGGACACGACGCCCTCCTCTATCAGTTCTTCTGCAAGAAGAACTTTGAGGTTGTCCATCTTCGCCGCAACCTCGACAAGCTGCTTCCAGTGCTCGCCGGGGAAGGTAAAGATCTCGCTCTAGCCCTATTAACTTCTTTTTCAGTAACCCCGTACTTATTGAAATTTCAACCCTTTTCTAGGCGAGCGGGATCTGCCCATCCATCCCCCCTACGCGGGCAATCGGAAAACCGACGCTACCCTGGCTGTCGCGACCATGGGGGCGGAGGCTTGCCGAGGCGCCGTCACTCCAGGTGAGCCCTCCTCTCGCAAGAGACCGGGGGCTTCTGGTAGCCATGTCGTTCCTCCAAAATCTCCGCCGAAGAAAAAGAGTAAGAAGAGCGGGGTCTCGCTCACCTCCTCGAAGGGAAAGGAGCCTCGCGAGGCTGCTTTCGATGAGTTCGATCTCACCGGCCTCTCCGCGGGGGGTGAGGACGATGAGCCCTGCCAGGAGGCTTTCAGAACCTCCGTCCTGCCCATCCCCGTCAACCATTACAACTTTGGCCTCGGCCAGAGGCGCCGGGATGAGACCGGCGAGCTCTTGGTAAACTGGAAACCGGAGACAAACCGGGTGGACATCTCCACCATCCTTCCCTCCTGGGTGGAGAAGGAGACCATTAGCGGTCATGCCTTCGACCTCTCGTTCGCCCACTATGGGCGCGAGGACGCGGGGTCCTATAAAGACGAGACTGCGAGAACCCTCGCTTTCGACAGCGCGAGGTCACAGTTGCGCTCTGCCGAGCTCGCCCATATGACGGGGAGGCGCTGCTTACAGCTGGAGCTTCAGAACGTGGAGCTCGCGAGGGCCTATCAGGGGCTCCTTGCCGAGAACACGCAGCTGAAGGAGAAGCTGCTCGCCGCAGAGGGCAGTGTGGTGAGTTACCTAGACCTCGTCACTCTCCTTTCCTTCAGCCATTTTGTTCCCCTAACTTGTTTTTCTTGCAGGATGCCGAGGCCGCCGGAAGAGCCGACGCTCACATTCAGGGATTGGAGGGCGAGGTGGCCAGGCTAAAAGCCCTGAACTGCGACCTTACCCGTGTCGTCGTTCCCCCTTCTCCCCGCCGTCTGAAGGAAGAGCGGCGAGCGCGAGACGAGGAGATCCGCTTGGAGTCTACCGAGTCGACTCGCTACATCTTCCAGACGATGAAGGCTGCCGGCCTCCTAGCCGCCGACGCGGCCGACCTGATTCTGGAGGATATCGTCCCGGAGCTCTTCATCCCGCTTCCGCCAGTGAAGAACAGCGATGACGAGGAAGAGTCCGCGAGCGATCCATGAGGCTTATAACTTTTTATTTTACTTTCTATTTTGTTTCGGGCTGGCGAGATCGCCACCTTATGTAAATCAAACTATGAAATGCATGGATGCATATTTTTGGCCTTGTGTTGTGTTCGCCCTTTTTTGCTATATTGTTTTTCGTGTTGATATCTCGTTCTTGCTTGCCCCGATATTTATTTTTACGTAGGTTAGTCCCGTGATGATCGTTCTCGCACCATACGTCATCGGATAGATAGGCATAGGACATTTTTGGCTGCTCTGGCCTTTCACCACTTGCCTTAGAATTATCGCCCTTTAGGTGTGCACCTTCCCCTAAGTTTCGCAGGGTACTTTCCTTCTCGGCGAGAGCTCGCCTCATACCCTGTGCCGGCAACCTCTATGCCAAGCACCGGATACCCCGAAGTGCTTAGGGTGGATTCTTGTCGCCCGCGCACCATCGTGCGAAATCTTCCTTTTTGCCGAGCGAGCAGGCTCGCCGAGCGAGAAGGCCCGGGTCAGTGTCGAAGACTCGCCAACCTGAGGCATATCATCCTGATCTCGTGAAGAACTTATCTCTTTGCCAACTTCCCCAGTGATCAACTTGCATTCCCCGTCTAGTGAGAGCCCGGGAGCAGAGTGGACCTGATGAATTCTAGCATCGATAGTTGTCACCTTGCCAGCCTCTCCAGAGATCTACCTGAAACCCCCCATCCAGTGAGAGCCCGGGAGCGGAATCGATCTGGGGCATTCCAGCACTAACATTTGTCACCTTGTCAGCCTCTCCAGAGATCAACCTGAAACCCCCCTGTCTAGTGAGAGCCCGGGAGAGGAATCGATCTGGGGCATTCCAGCACCAACACTTGTCACCTTGCCAGCCTCTCTAGAGATCAACCTGAAACCCCCCGTCTAGTGAGAGCCCGGGAGCGGAATCGATCTGGGGCATTCCAACACCAACATTTGTCACCTTGCCAGCCTCTCCAGATATCAACCTGAAACCCCCCGTCTAGTGAGATCCCGGGAGCAGAATCGATCTGGGGCATTCCAGCACCAACATTTGTCACCTTGTCAGCCTCTCCAGAGATCAACCTGAAACCCCCCGTCTAGTGAGAGCTCGGGAGCGGAATCGATCTAGGGCATTCCAGCACCAACATTTGTCACCTTGCTTGTCCTCGCATAACAGTTATAATTATCAAGTGAAGAAGTAAAATATACAACTAATATTGCCATAAAACTTTTAAGGGTAGAATCGTTTCAAATCGTCTCCACTTCGGGCTCGGCCGAGAGGTACCCCTTCCACATCTTGGAGGTGATACCCCCCTGAATTGAGCACCTCGCTTACAATGTATGGACCCTCCCAATTAGGGTCGAGCTTACCTACCGCGGCCCCTCTTCCGGCCGCGTCGACCTTCTTGAAGACCAGGTCTCCCTTCTGGAAGTGCTTTATTCGGATGTTTTTGTCAAAGTATCAGGCTATTCGCCGCTTGACTTCCTCCTGCCTGACGGTGGCTAGGTCCCGGAGTTCCTCCACCAGGTCTAAGGATAGTCTTTACTCCGCATCATTAGCCACTAGCTACTCTTCATCTCCTTCACCTGCGGCGACCACCCTGGGGGTCTTTACTTTGAACTCTACGGGAAGGACTGCTTCGGACCCGTGAGAAAGTTTGAACGGGGTCTCCCCGGTGGCGGTGTTAGGGGTAGTCCTCAGGGCCCAGAGAACGGATGGTAGTTGTTCTACCCAATTCCCTCGGAGGTTCTCCACCTTCTTCTTCAGTAGGTTGACGATTACTTTGTTTGCCGCTTCTACCTTGCCGTTTCTTCTTGGGTGGTGAACCGATGTGAACCTGAGGTCGATGCCAAGCTGGGTGCAGAAGCTAACAAATTCTTCGCTAGCAAATTGCGGCCCATTGTCCGTCACTATAGCCAGGGGGAGGCCGTGCCTGCAGATTATTTCTCCCCATACAAAATTCCTCACAACTTGAGATGTTACCTTGGCGAGCGCCTTCACTTCTACCCATTTGGAGAAATAATCGATCATGACCAGTAAGAACCTTCTTTGTCCGCTAGCTTGAGGGAAAGGGCCAACTAGGTCCAACCCCCATATGGCGAAGGGTCAGGGAGCAGTGATGGTTCGGAGCCTCTGAGCTGGGAGGATTTGGAGCGGAGCATAGAGCTGGCACTTTGAACACCTCCTTGCGAACTCCGCCGCATCCTTGCTGAGGGTGGGCCAGAAGTAGCCTTGTCTCAACACCCTCCCTTCCAGAGTTCGGCTCCCGGAGTGACTCCCACACTCCCCGGAGTGAATTTCTTCTAGGACTTTCGGAGCCTCCTCCTCTGAAACACAACGGGCCAGGAGTCCCGAGAGAGTCTTCCTGTACAGCCCTCCTGCATGCAAAGAGTAATAAGCCGACTTATACCTGAAGCGTCGCATGTCTATGTCTCCTTCAGGGAACTTCCCTGATGATAGGAAGGAGATGAAGGGATCCATCCACGAGACCCGTTGATCCACCTCCATCAGTTCTCCTTCCTCGATGGAGGGTCGGAAGAGTTCTGAAACCGTCCCTCCTGTTCGAGGACTGAACCTGGCTAGGAGGTCCGTGGGGGAGCTCTCTTCCCTTGGAACATGTTTGATGGAGAAAGTGTGAAATTGCCCGATGACTCCCTTGACCTTCTCCAAGTACCGCAGGAGGGTCGGGTACTTTGCCTCAAACTCTCCCTTGACTTGGCATGCTACCACCATGGAGTCCATCGAGACCTTGATGAGTCCCAATTATATACACATTTATGGACTCATCTGGGCCGATTTTTTAGTCTTTGCACTTCACTTTTGATATGTTTTCATTCCTATTTGTTATTTCATGCTATGTGCACTTCTAGGCCCGTTTTGGTGTTATTTCTTGTTTATCTTAGCTATTAGTTTTCATGCATTGTTAAGTGCCCCTTCAGTGGCTAGATTCGTGTTGTATGCTGGAACAGGAGTCGTGCAGGTGTTCCCGGTACAATTCTGTACAGGAACACTGCGCACGATCACTGGTTTTATTGCGCACGACCACTGGTCGTGCGCCACTGATCGTGTGCACTTAACCCCTGAAAACTGAGTTCTGTCTCCCCTTATCGCACGACCATTTATGATAGTGCGCACGACCACTGGTCGTGCGCCACTGGTCGTGCGAACATTGTATTTTATAATTTTCTTCCCCTACAGGCTCCGTCCAGGCAGGCGCACGATCACAGGATGATAGTGCGCACGACCACTGGTCGTGCGCCAACGATCGTGTGCACTGTTTATTCCAGTGCCTATAAATTTCCCTGCTCGCGATTTAGGTCGGATCCTCGCCGTTTTTTCCGCCCGACTCCGCCGTTCCGCCCCCTTTCCGCTGGTTCTCCGCCCCCTAGGCCTCCTCCATCATCCAAGAGCTTCAAGGAGGAGATTCCATGCATCTTCATTGCCAAGCAAGGAGTTCTTCGCATTAGACGTGGCCGGATGGTAAAGCGCTGGAGAAGACGGGTCCATTGGGAGGTGTGACAGCCCTCCTCTACCCCGGACGCAGTTGGGACCGAGCTAGGACGTGGATTGATAACCCAACGATTCCTACTGTGAATCTACAATGAGACTCCGGATTCGGTCATATTTCTTGCCTTTTTCTTCTACTTGTGTGGTTGTAGTTGTTTGTAATCTCTATATTTAGATGATGAATGCTATGAACTATGTGTATTATTGTTTATTTCTTGTTTATGGAATTATTTAGTTCATATGTGTTAATGAGGTGCGCCCCCATCCATTTTCCACTCCACCACCGTGCCCGGTGCCGCACTAGCAATTGCTAGTGGCGTGCTTGTCGATGAGGTGCTTGCGACCCTCATTCCATTAGCCTACTCGTCCAACCACCTACCGAAGCGTGGCATAGCGGCCCGTGTATTCCATCCCGCCTAACGAAGCAGCGCGCTCAAGGCCTGCATAGTTCGATCCGTTAGCCTACTCGTCCATCCGCCCTTGCGACGCAGCGCGTTCAAGGCCTGCCTAGTCTCCATTCCGCCAAGCGAAGCATTGCATAACGGCATTGCATAGGAGTAGTTGATAGCTTTTACTTTATTTCCACAAACCAAATCCCCCATTTCCGCATCCATCCGCTCGAAAGGACTTCAATCTCAAGTCCTTCCTCGATAATAAACTCCACCTTACTGTGTTCCTTTGAGATCGATACTTGGGGATTCATTCCCATTTTATATTACTTGAACGATCGGTACACTGCCGTTTCGTGTCGCAGTCAAGCTACCGCCTATAGCGGTGTGTGAGATTTGCGCCATCAGACCTCCACATCTTGCACTCCCAGTTCTCGAGCTAACCGCAGGCCCGCTATCACCGCCTCATACTCCGCTTGATTGTTGGTAATTGGAAAATGGATGTTCAAGGCTTGCTCGTTCTTTGTCCCTTGGGGACTCACTAGGATGATCCCCCCCCCCATAGGAGTGCTTCCCTGAGGCACCATCTACCAACATCCTCCATGCCACTGGGGGAGGCAGTTCATGTTCCCCCACCTCGGCCGTGTAGTCGGCCATGAAGTCCGCCACCGCTTGGGCCTTGATTGATGTCCTGGGCACGAACGTAATATTGAACTCGCTCAGCTCCACGGACCACTTCGCCAATCTTCCCGAGTGTTCCACCCCTTCCATGATTTTGCGAAGCGGGTGGTCTGCCATTACTCTGATGGAGTGTGCCTGAAAGTAGGGTCGGAGCCTCCGAGCCGCCACCACCAATGCGAAAGCCAACTTTTCCAAGATTGGGTATCGGAGCTTCGCCTTCTTCAGCACTCGGCTGACATAGTAGATAGGGAATTGCTTTCTCCCCTCCTCCCGGATCAGCACTGCACTCACTGCCTCAGACCCTACTCCCAGGTATAGGGATAGGTCCTCTCCCGATCTCGGCCCTTGAAGTAGGGGGGTTTGGGTGAGTTGCTCTTTCAAGGCTTGGAAGGCTCCCTCGCATTCCGAAGTCCATTCAAATTTTTTGTTGCCCCTTAGCGCCTTAAAGAAGGGCGCACACTTCTCTCCCTCCTTGGAGAGGAACCTGCTGAGTCCGGCCAGCTTCCCCGTGAGGCTCTGAACCTCCTTCGGGTTTCTTGGCGATAACTCCATTATTGCCTTGACCATGTCCGGGTTAGGCTCCACCCCCGCTGGGGTGAACAAGTGACCTAGAAATTTCCCTCGGCTAGCCCCAAAGACACACTTCAGGGGGTTGAGTTTCATCTTGTACTTTCGTAGAGTTCTGAACGTCTCCTCGAGGTCTCGGAGGTGGGACCCAAGGTCCCGACTTTTCACCATGAGATCATCAACATAGACCTCTAAATTTCTTCCTTTCTGTTCGTGAAAGACCCTATCCAACATCCTTTGGTACGTGGCACCTGCGTTCTTGAGCCCGAAGGGCATCATCTTATAACAGTAATATCCATCCCCCGTGATGAAGGAGAAATCTTTGATGTCCGGGGGGTGCATGCGAATTTGGTGGTAACCTGAAAAAGCATCTAAGAAAGACATTACAGGAAAACCGACGACTGAGTCAACCTGCGCGTCGATTCTAGGCAGGGGGTAGCAATCTTTCGGGCATGATTTATTAAAAAGTGAAAAATCGATACACATTCTCCACTTACCTCCTCCCTTATTCACCATGACCACGTTGGAGACCCAATATGGATACTGGATCTCCGATACAAAACCTGCCTGCAAGAGTTTACCACCTCCTCTCGGATGGGTTCTTCCAGCTTGTCCGCTACGGCCCTCCTCTTTTGACTGATGGGGCGGGTGCCAGGGTCGAGGTTGAGGCGGTGGCAAGCCACATCCGCATCGATCCCGGGCATCTCCGCAACGCTCCAAGCGAAGACATCCACATTCTTCTGCACGCAGGCCAGGATCTCGGCCTGCTCCTCCGAACTGAGCTCTCCGCTGACTCGGACCTTTTCCACCACCTCGAGCCGAGTGGTGACTTCAAGCTCCACGACCTCATCCACGGCCTCCAGCCTAGATTGCTCTCCCCAAGCATTTTCCTTCTCTCACTACAAGAGAGCACTTGGGCTCCTTCCCCCGTCTCTGCCTCTCCTACCATCATCAACTCTTCCTCCCCTCCTTCCCGGGCACCCTCTCCTTTCCCCTCTTCTTCTCCTTTCTCCGCCCTGGGCCTCTCAGCGACCCCTTCCTGGGCATGAACTTCCTCTTCCTCCATCCTCTCCTCGACTCCATTCTCTCCTCTGGCTTCTGCCGCCTCCTCCATCACTTTATCGAACTCCTCTGCTTCTCCCATCCAGGCGACGGTGTTGACAGCCGTCACATAGCACTGTCTCGCCATCTTGGGGTCTCCTCGGATCCGGACCTGGACTCCACCCGCGTTGAACTTGAGACACTGGTGGAAGGTGGAAGGGACGCATCTGAACGCGTTGATGAGAGGGCGTCCGAAGATGGCGCTGTAGCTGCTTGGGGCGTCCACTATCACGAAGCGGCAGTTCCGGGACTGCACTCCGAGGGTCACATGGATCCCCACTCCACCCTCTACCTCCTTCCTTTCTCCCGAAAATAGGGGGCCATCCGAGGCCAACACCCTCTTGGCCTCCACCTTCATCTCATCAAATGCCTTCTTGAAGACGACGTTGACCGAGCTCCCATTATCGACTAGAATCCGCGAGATGGTGAAGTTCTCGATGGCGGTCTGGATGACCAGCGCATCGCAGAATGGGTCTTCATAGCTTGGCATGTCCTTCTGGGAGAAAGTAATTCTCTCCGCTGGGGGTGGAGCAGTGGATTTTGAGGCCACGTTCCGCCGATAGATGGTGTGGAGGCTAGCCTTGCGGGTTGCCTCCACCCCTACCCCCCATGGATCACCCTGATCCCTCCTCTACTCCCCACATCAACTCTGTCTTCGCACCTTTCTTCCTCCTCCCCTCGAGGCTCGACCTCCTCAATTCTCACCTGTTGGTGTTGCCTCGGCGTGGGCACTCGACCCCTTTTTGTTTCCAGGAACTCTGGGCAGGTGGCCGTCGCGTGACCTTCCTCATCGTGGAAATCACAATACGGCAACGTCGCCTCCCCTGCTTCGCCTTCCGCCATCCTATTCCTCCTCCTTCTCCCTGCCCCTGCTTCTTCTCTAGCCTCTTCTCTTCTTCCTCTTCCCCGCCTGATTGCCATGGCTTGCTGAGGTGGGGGAGGCAGCTGCCTCGGACCCTGCCTCCATCCCAACTGGTGGGGTCTTCCTTGCCCTCCATAAAAGTTACCCCTTCCCGGGCCGTAGCCCCTTCCCTGACCTTGCATTCCTTCGGCACGCTGCCTCCACTCCCCCTCCGGGGCCCTGGGCTCTTCCCTTCTCCTTACTTCCTGCTGCCTGACCTCTGGCTCACTGAGCTTTGCTAGCCTCTTGGTAAGCTCTGGGTTGGCCTCCTCACTCTCAATCTCTTCTACCACCCTCTCCATCAACTCCTCGTAGGAGACGGGAGCTTTCCTCTTCAAAGCCATTTTGAAAAAGCTCTCCCTTAGCCCGACGGTGAAAGCGAGATGGAGTGCAAACCTAGGCATCTCCTGAGTGAGCAGCACTTCTTCCTGGAACCGATCCGCGTAGCGAGCCAACGACTCCTTTGGCTCCTGCTTCACTTTGAAGAGGGACTCTGCGTCCTTCTTCCTCTTCTTTGAAGTGGAGAATCGCAACAAGAAACTCCGACGCAAATCCGCGAAGGGGTAGATCGACCATGTAGGGAGTTGATGGAACCAGTCCCTGGCCTTTTTTTTAAGAGTGACGGCGAAGAGCCGACACTTGAAAGCATCCTACATCGGCCTGATGGAGACCGAGTCCTCAAAAGACTGGAGATGTTAGACCGGGTCGTCCCTGCCATTGTAGTACACCCTGTCCCACTCTCCGAACCCTGTCGGGACAGGTGCAGAAAGTACCAACTCGCAGAAGGGACTTCCCCCTTCCGCCGCCCGTTCCCGCTCCACACGCACTTCGAGCTCTCTCGCCAAACTCGAGCTCGCGGGGACCGTGCTCGCGAGAATGGCATTCGCCTGGACCACTCCCACAGCCGCAACATCCTCCGGGCGCGCGCTCCCATGTACCGCGCTCGCCGGCACAGAGCTCGCTGGCACAGAGCTCGCCGGCACAGTGCTCGCCGGGCTGGCGAACAGCACTCGCCCCCCCCCCCCCCCCCCCCAAGTCTTGAACTGAACTTCCGGCGATTTCCTTACCGGCTCTTCCACCCGGGGCATTCTCGCCGACCACTGCTGGGGGAGGGGTCGCTTGAGGTGCTGGGGTCGCGAACTCACTTCACAACACCGCGACCATGAGTCTGAAGGTGTCAAGCACCTCCCTCCTGAAATCTGCGAACATTCTCGGGGTCACCACCTACGGTACCTCGCCTCGATCCTCGCCTCCTGTCATCCCCTCCTTGGAATTTTCTTGGACCAGCCGCACTCCACGCTCACCGCACCAAAATGTTGAAACCGATTTCTAGGCCTCTTGTGGAGCTCGGGGCCCTCACCGAAATGAGGGGCAGCTAGCCCTTACTGATCCCTTGGAGAAGGTAGACTGAAGACTAGAAAGAAGACTAAGACCTTAGTCACAGCGAGGAGGTCCCTCCACTAACCCGGAAGATCGTTGAGCGCTTCCCCTCCCAAGCCAAAGCTGAGACTCGGGCACCTTGGAGAGCTCTGAAAATGCTTACCAAAGAAAGCCTGAGGAGAGAGAAGCTGAAGTCCAGTCCTCTCCAAAGGTGCCCTTAAGGTCCTATTTATAGGTTTTCTGATATGGCCTGCAAATAGTAGGATTCCGCCTTTTGATTTTACTGTCCGCACCCCAAATGGGTATGCTAACAGCCAAACTCCGATGTTTGGAGAGGCTAAAGGAAGACCACCAAGGGTAAAAGGGTAATTTTACCCTATCAGCTTATGGGCAAGGAACTGCGAGAACCCTCCTATGAGATGCTCTCGCGGGCCCACTCGCAAGTCCTGCTCGCGGTGCCTCTCCTAGGCGATTGCCCTGCGAGGACCTCGCTGGCCCCTCCTGGCGGTACCTGCCGAGGTCCGATCTCGCGAGCCTTTCTGCGAGATCGCCTACTCACTTTGTCGCGCACTGAACATGTTTCGCCGAACACCTTTTTACCGTACAAAGTGTCTCTTCCGCCAGCGGCCTGCGAAGTATTGACTTGCCCGTCCTCGCTTGGCCCAGTCCTTTGAAGATATCTGCTGAGGTATGGACCTCACGACTGATCTTGCGAGACCGTCCCTTTGACTAATGATCATAGAACATTTCGCCGACTGTTGATGATTTCGACAAATAGGAGCGAGCTCGACGATCATAGGTGGGCTCTACGAACTCGGGAGAGTTCGTCGAACGCAGTATTCCTTTCGTCGAACTCTGGGAACTTCTTGGCGAATACCTGCGGATGTTTATCTCGCCAACCCTTCTCGCCCACCTCTCCGCGAGCCTTCCGAGAGAGATTTCTCTCTGAGCCCTCTCACGAGGTCTTCGACCCTAAGGCCCCCATTTCTTATTATTTCGTTATGTTGCCTTCTTAAACCGTGCCACCTCGTCTGGCGAATATCAGGGTTGTACACTTAACATCAGATGATGAAAATTGTCAGGACAGACCTGACCAGGTACCTACTCTTCCCTCTTCCTCTAAGGATGAATCAATTCCAGAATTTGATGCACACTCATCAACTGATGATTATGATTCAGAATCTGAAATGGGTGTCAATCAATTGATTGACAAATATGATGCTCTAGTTAATGCTCTGAAAAAGAGAAAGAAGTTTGCCAAAAACCAAGCCCTAGAGATTGACTCACTTAAAATGGCTGAAAGAAACTGTTCTAAGTCTCCTACCTTGGTGGCTCAGATGAGTAGAGAAATAAGCAAACTCAAGGGGATAACAATTGTCCAATTGAGCTCTATTTCTCTAAAGAACAAGATCATCAAGGATCTTGAGGAAACGCTTCTCAAAGAGAAGAGCTTAGTGGCTCAATTATCCAAGCCAAAATCAGTGCTTCCAATTATTGATATTTTTCCTTTAAAACCAATAAGAGAGGACTTGGGTTCAATGAATGGAAAATGGGTGAGGGAAGTGGAGAAAAGAGAAAGGAAAAGATTAAGCCTCATACCACCTTTCAAAAAGTGTTTCTTCCCTCCAACAAGTTTGACCATGATCTCATGTATGGTCACTGGAAGAATGGGTGCTCCTATAGGAAGGAAAACATTCCTTCCCATAGTGGAAGAAAGGGCATGGGGATGAGTGCTATGAAATCTCACCATGAAGAAATTCAAATGGCCCATCAAGGACCATTTGTTTTTGGTACCTCAGCTCCCTCACTCATATATAAGGAAACTAGATCTTCAAAATTCTCTCCAGCAAAAACTTTGTCTGCTGTCAAACCTGTAGATAAGCCTTACTGCTCTGTGTCCAATGCCATCCAATCTTGCCTAACTTCCAAGTCAAAGCAAGGCGATGTCATTATGACAAAGGCTGCAGGGCCTGTCCACAAGATGACCTTCAGCCAAATCATTGTTGAAAGGAACAAAATGAAGACTGCTGTCTCCACTCCTGAACACAAGCATGTTGAGGCTCATGTCACCACAAGAAATGTTCAGAAGAGGAGATATAACATTCATGAGTGTTAGTACTGTAGTAAGGTGGGACACTTTGCCATAGATTGTCTGCACAATCCCAAAGTGCCAACTGCAAGGATGAGCTTTCCTGCAAAAATTGGAGCAGATATGAAGTCTTTTCACACTAACAAGAACCTAGGACCAGAAATCACTTGGGCTCCTAAGGGTAATTAATTTCCATCATGCAGGTTAGTTCAAATACCAGCCTTGGGCAATGTAACAGCCCAGGCCCGAAAAGTCCTGGACTGTTAAGCGCCGACCCAACAAGTCCGAGCGCCCGGGCTGCAGCCCGCTTTGCAGCTCAGTCGGTGATGAGATACCCTTGAAGAGGCTCATCAAGGGTAGGTCGGGTGTTCGATCCCCGCTACCAACACCCCACTGTAGCTGAGAAACAGGCTCAGAGAAGGGTTGGGGTGTGCTAAGCGGGCTGCAGCCCGGGCCCTCGGACTTGTTGGGCCGGCGCTTAACAGTCCAGGACTTGTCGGGCCTGGGCTGTTACAAAAAAGTGCACTTTTTTGTAACAGCCCAGGCCCGACAAGTCCTGAACTGTTAAGCGCCGGCCCAACAAGTCCGAGCGCCCGGGCTGCAGCCCGCTTAGCACACCCCAACCCTTCTCTGAGCCTGTTTCTCAGCTACAGTGGGGTGTTGGTAGCGGGGATCGAACACCCGACCTACCCTTGATGAGCCTCTTCAAACAGGACTCATCACCGACTGAGCTGCAGCTCAGTTGGTGATGAGTCCTGTTTGAAGAGGCTCATCAAGGGTAGGTCGGGTCTTCGATCCCCGCTACCAACACCCCGCTGTAGCTGAGAAACAGGCTCAGAGAAGGGTTGGGGTGTGCTAAGCGGGCTGCAGCCCGCGCGCTCGGACTTGTCGGGCCGGCGCTTAACAGTCCAGGACTTGTCGGGCCTGGGCTGTTAAAAAAAAGTGCACTTTTTTGTAACAGCCCAGGCCCATCTAGTCCTGGACTGTTAAGCGCCGGCCCAACAAGTCCGAGCGCCCGGGCTGCAGCCCGCTTAGCACACCCCAACCCTTCTTTGAGCCTGTTTCTCAGCTACAGCGGGGTGTTGGTAGCGGGGATCGAAGACCCGACCTACCCTTGATGAGCCTCTTCAAACAGGACTCATCACCAACTGAGCTGCAGCTCAGTCGGTGATGAGTCCTGTTTGAAGAGGCTCATCAAGGGTAGGTCGGGTCTTCGATCCCCGCTACCAACACCCCGCTGTAGCTGAGAAATAGGCTCAGAGAAGGGTTGGGGTGTGCTAAGCGGGCTGCAGCCCGGGCGCTCGGACTTGTCGGGCCGGCGCTTAACAGTCCAGGACTTGTCGGGCCTGGGCTGTTACAGGCAAATTTGGTATTTGGACAGTGGGTGCTCAAGACATATGACAGGCACCAAAGGTCTTCTGTAGGAATACAAAGCTGTGAAGAATGGACCCAAAGTCATTTTTGGAGGGTCGGAAAAGGGATTCACCAGAGGTTATGGTATGATCTCAAATGGCATAGTCTCCATCACTAAAGTGGCTTATGTTGAAGGGTTGCAACACAACCTTGTTAGCATACGCCAACTATGTGACTTAGGCTATGTCATTGAATTCCACAATGATAAGTGTCTGGTCAAAAAGTCTAATGACTTAGAGACCATACTCTCAGGCACTAGGAGTGGAAATGTTTACTGCTTAGATTTTATATGCAAATCATCTTCCTCTCCTGTGTGTCTTGTGGCAAATGAAAGTGAGTCTCTATGTGTTCAATGGCACAAGAGACTTGCCCACATCAACTATAAGACAATGCATAGACTATTCTCTAAGAACTTGGTTAGAAATAGTCCTAACTTAAAATGTGTTAAAAATGGCCCATGTCATGCTTTCCAAATGGGCAAGCAAACAAGGGCCACTTTTAAAAGTATTGGCTCCAAGGACACTAAAAGATGCCTTTATTTATTGCACATGGATTTGTTTGGTCCTATGCCAATTCAGAGCTTAGGAGGGAAGTTGTATACTTTAGTGATTGTTGATGATCACTCAATATATACTTGGGTATTTTTCCTTAAAAAGAAATCAGATACACTAAATGTCTTTTTAAACCATGTCAAGGCAATTCAGAATGATTTACAATGTTCTGTGGTCAGAACTAGGACTGATCATAGCACAGAGTTTCAATTTGATGCCATGACAAGTTTTTGTTAAGAACTAGGTATCATCCATGAGTTCTCCTCCCCAAGGACCCCACAACAAAATGGTGTGGCTGAGAGGAGGAATAAAACCTTGATAGAAGCTGGGAGAACATTGCTTAGTGACTCTTCACTCCCAGAATACTTCTGGGCTGAAGCACTCAATACTAATTGTTATGTTCTCGATAGAGCTTCCATCAATAAAGTTCATGGAATTACCCCCTATGAGATTCTGAAAGGCAAACAACCAACCATTTCATACTTTAGGATCTTTGGTTCTAAATGCTACATTTTAAACAATGGAAAATCTCAATTAACCAAGTTTGCTGAAAAATGTTACATGGTGGTTCTTGTTGGCTATAGCTCACATAGTAGAGCCTATAGAGTCTATAACAAGAAAACCCATGTTGTTGAAGAGTCCATGCATTTGGTGTTTGATGAGACTAGCCTAATCTATAAGGGCTGGTCTAGTTCTTCTGTTTTGACAGGAAGTGAAAGGGCCATGGAAGATTCATCTACACAAGAGCCATCCAGCAGTAGCAGGGCCTATACTGATGATGCAATTCCAGAAGAAGTAGAGGTGCAGGCTGCTGAAGAAGCTGCTGATCCAGTGGAAGGAATTCAGCAAATAGAGGACAGATTGCCTGCAGCTATAAGACATCTAAGGGATCATCCCTTGGATCAGATTATTGGGAATGTTCAACAAGGTGTGACAACTAGGAGCAAGGATCACAATAAGGCCTTGTTCCTCAGTTTCCTGTCACAGGTAGAGCCCAAGAAGTTTGAAGAGGCCAACATGGATCCATTCTGAATTCAGGCAATGCAGGAAGAACTCTTGCAATTCAAGAGATGCAAAGTATGGAAGTTGGTGCCAAGACCACAAGGAGACAATATCATTGGCACCAAATGGATCTTCAGGAACAAGATGGATGAAAATGGGACAGTCATCAAGAACAAGGCAAGGCTTGTAGCAAAGGGGTATAGGAAAGAGGAGGGAATAGACTTTGACCAAACCTTTTCCCCAGTTGCAAGGTTGGAGGTCATAAGGTTATTCCTTTCCTATGCAGCCCATAAAGGCTTCAAAGTGTACCAGATGAATGTCAAATCAGCATTCCTAAATGGAAATCTAAAAGAGGAAGTATATGTAGAGCAGCCATCAGGTTTTGTCCATCCTACTCTTACATCTCATGTTTATTTACTTAGAAAAGCTCTATATAGTCTTAAAAAAGCCCCTAGGGCTTGGTATGAGACATTGTCTAGCTTTCTCATCAAGAACAAATTCTTGAGGGGAAAGATAGATAGTACATTGTTTCTTAAGGAAACAAATGGCAAGTGTCTTCTAGTCCAGATTTATGTTGATGACATAATCTTTGGGTCTACAGATAACAACCTTTGCAAAAGATTTGCCAATCTAATGCAGGGGGAGTTTGAGATGAGCAGCATGAGAGAATTATAGTACTTCTTAGGCCTCCAAGTGAGATAGTCTGATGATGGGATTTTTATCTCTCAGACCAAGTACATTAGGGAGCTAATTAAGAAGTTTGGAATGGAGTCAGCCTCCACCATGAAAACTCCAATAGGATCCAACAACTCCCTGGACAAGGATGAGAAGGGCAAGACCTTTGATGAATCCATGTATAGGTGTATTATTGGATTCTTGTTGTATCTTACTGCTAGTAGACCAGACATTATGTATGCTACCTGTGTCTGTGCTAGGTACCAAGCCTGCCCTAAGGAATCTCATTACTCAGCTGCAAAGAGAATTCTAAGATACCTTAAGGGCAGCCAACATCTTGGCCTTTGGTACCCTAAGAACAATGATTTTGAACTAACTGGCTAGTCAGATGCAGATTTTGCATGTTGCAAGGAAGATAGGAAGAGCACAAGTGGGATTTGTCAATTCCTAGGAAGAAGGCTGATCTCTTGGAGCAGCAAGAAACAGACCAGTGTGGAAATATCCACAGCTGAATCTAAATACATAGCTGCAGGGAGTTGTTGTGCTCAACTACTGTGGGTGCAACATCAGTTAGAGGATTATAACCTTAAGGTAAGTAATTCTCCACTATATTGTGATTCATCTAGTGCCATCTCTATAGCTAAAAATCTTGTCTCACATAGCAGTACTAAGCATATAGAAATAAGGTATCATTTCATTAGAGAACATGTAGAGTGTAATGATGTATGCCTTAAATTTGTCCCCACTGACAAACAAGTTGCTGACATCTTCATTAAGCCTTTAGATGAAGTTAAATTTAATGCTTTTAAAATTGAACTTGGAATGCTGAACTTAGAATAAATTTGATTCTGCAAACTTATATGTTTTGCTCATGGTGTCACTCTCTAGTTCAATATAGTAAGGGTCACATGTATAACAAGCTTTGAATTGTCAAAATGTGTTGCGTACAATATTATTACCAAGTATAGGTCATGTGTCAAACCACTCTAACAGATCATGAAATCAGCTGAAACGATTTGGGTGATCTCATCTAAACCGCTGAGATGAATAAACCTATCTCAGTGGTTGGCATTTACTGTCCCAGTGGATAATTCTCAGCTGTACCGCTGAGACAGTTTTGCTTAACTATCAAACAGGTCAAACTTGATTCATCAGGAATGAAAACTCTAATAAATTGGTTAAGTCTTATCCACTCATTCAATTAGAGCAAACCTAAAACCTAATTCAAGCCTCTATAAATAGATTACTGATTGATTAAAATATCACACTTTCCTTCAACCTAGCCAGCGAGACAAACCCTTCTCCCCTCCGACTCAGCGACCTGTAACTCAAAAGAAATAGCGCCAAAGATGGCAAAAGAGCTGCAAGAAGGCTATGAAATAGTTAGGAATGGATTCTTGCATGCTCCAGAAGAAGTTAAAGCTGTGATTGATCTTCTATCTGCCCAAGGTCTTGAATATACCCTATCTGAGCCCTCCACAATTCTCAAAATAGAAGTTCTGGAATTATTCTCTAGTGCTAAGTTGTCCTCCTCAAAGTCATCCATTAAGGGAAAGATAGGAAGTAGGAGGATAAAAATATCCCCTAAGAAAATTGAAAAGGCACTTCAATTGCCCTCCTGCAGTAAAGAAGAATAGTATGTTGTTTCTGAGGAAGATAGAGTCAATGCATTACAGTGGTGTGCCTATAGTAATGCCAAACTAGGCTCTCTTAAGAGGAAGTTTTTCAACCAGAGAGGCAAATTGCTCTCTAACATTGTTGGCAAGGCCATACTGTGCAAGCCAGGCTCTCATGACACAATCTCCAAACACATGTTTGAATTGATGTCAAGAGTTATCCTACAGAAGAAGACTTCTTGGGCAAAGGTACTATTTCAGAGAATAATAGAATGTCTGCAAGCCCCCAATTTAGGAAGAATCCTCTATATCTATCTTCTCAATACCTACCCAAACTACTTTGACAACTCCAAAGGATTCAACCTCCGTTATCTAGAAAGAATGGACATAAAAACCCTAGACAGATTTTCTAGGGTTCTTCCAATGCGCCAACCTTCTCAATTAAAGGAAAAGAAAAAGGGAGTTCTGGTGAAGGAGATGAGGAGAAGAAGAATGATATGCTCTGACTCAGAACAAGAGCCAGAAGAAGATATACAAGATCTGGATAATCAAGTTCCAGCAAGCAGTCCTCCACACGATAACCAAGGAAATAATCATGACACTGAAGGTCATGCAGGCATTAATCCTGAACCTGAAAGAGATGCTGATGCTGAGATAGTGCATCAAAAGGCTGCAGAAGATGGTGGCACCACTAACACAAAGATCACAATCTCACACTCCTCCCCTGAAGACAATGACCCTATTGATCTTCAAGGTGAGATTGATTCAATTATCCTCAACCTAAACAAAAGGTTTAATCAAATCCCTCCTAAACCAACAGGTTACTGGGAAGATGATGAGCCAAATGTTGATCCTGACTTAGAGGGGGAGCAGCTCAACACATCACCACATAAGAACAATACTAATGCTCCAAGTGAGGGGGAGCAAGAAAAGTGTGTTGAAAAGGAACAAGAGCAGTTATCAGGTATTATACATGTTAACTAAATCCTTTGTTTATCACAAAATCCTTGAATTCTACAAACAATCTTAACTTTAAATCTCTCTATCATCTAACAAAGATAATAGTACTCATATTGAGGGGGAGCAAGTCCCTTCTCAGGTTGAGGGGGAGAAAATTCATGCTCAAGTTGAAAAGGAGCTGAGTCCAACAACTACAACTACTCATGACAATCTCCTCAGCTCTATTAGTACATTAATTGAAGGTCATATGTTGTCAATAAAAACCTATATTGATAATAGCTTACAATCTTTGAAGAAAGAGATTATGGTTGAAGTACAGGAAACCAAGGAAGATACAGCAATCCTAAATATACAAATGACCAAATGGTTTAATCTAGCAGAACACACAGTGATTGCTCAGAACACTATAATGAGATCAATGGACAAACATCTCCAAATGGCAGAGAATGACATGAGATATGTCAAGAACTATGTAAGCAAGACAGATGAAGTCATAGAACAAGCCACAAATCACATTGAAGACTTTGTCTGGAAAATAGCCACCACTATGCTTGGAGAGACAGAGAAGATGAAGGATGACCTAAAGGGGGACTTGGAAAATGCTTTCCAAACTCTCTCTGGCTCTGTAGCTGCTGTCTCCCAATCCGTAGAAGGAAAAATAGTTGAAGAAGCCAGAAAGGGGGATGTGGCCAATGCTGAGACCAACTCAGAGTTAGCTCTGCAAGTGCTAAAGGGTACAAGGATAGCCCTCAATCTTCTTCTGCTAGACAACTTCAACAAAGAAGATTTTGAGTTTGAGAGGCAAGCCAAACTAGCTCAGAATGCTCACCTAGCAAAGAAGAAAATAGAGAACAAGTGATGCTAGCTAAAGAATTTATGGCTATGCAAAGAAAGGAGCAGGACAATGATCCTAATTTTGAGTATTGGAGTGATGACTCTAAAAGCATTATTCTGAATGCTTGGGTAAACCATGGGCAGATATGCAAAGATATTGACAGAATTTACCCAGCTGAAGAATGGATAAAACATCTGGAAATAAATTCTTTGAGGGACTTGATCTTCAAAGAAAACCAAAAAGAATACCTTCAAAATATATTCCAAAACCCTTCCTCTATTTCAAAAGACAGGAAAACAAGAAGAAAGTTGCTGAGCTAAAGACTGTTGCTGCCAAAGGGAAGGAAGTTGTTGATGTCAACAACGCTGAAAGTTCCAAGAAAAGGAAAACATAAATTGCTTATGTTAATAAAAGTGGAACTAGATCTATGTATTAACTCTTAAACTGAAATGACAATGAAAATTCTGTTGAAATTAAGTGTGTATGTTATGGGATAAATTAGTCAAAGCTTAATATTCTCTTTTCAGTACTTTTACTTCATATGGTCTCTGATGCCAAGTTTTTAATAACTGACAATGCTGGTATCATAATCACTTTGTATAATCTGTCATGATTTTTGTTGGAATACATAAACAATGCTATCTTCTGGAAGTTATGATATCATGAATGCTATATAGTTCATTTGCATGATAAGTTTTTGTTGGCTATGTACCTTAGTATTGTGAATGTTCCGCCTTCTTCAAATAGGGGGAGATTGTTGGGAATATTGCCCTCAATATTCCCTTGATTTGAAGATGCATCACTCACAATGCTAAGTATATATTGTACTTGATAAAATCTATTTTGTCTCAAGGTTTGTATAGGGAGATGAAATTCCATACAATGGAATAGGTTCAAAGTTCTGCTGATTAATCAGCTGAGAAAGTGTCCCTGTCTCAGCTGAACCGCTGAGACGAGGATAGAAGCTGCTGAGAAGCAACATATCTCTACTGAGCTGCAGATAGATATAATCCACTGAGAAGAGAAACTATCTCAGCGGATCCACTGGGACGATAGCTGCTCAACCGCTGAGACCGAAAGTTGTCTCAGCCCAACCGCTGAGACAGATTCAAATATTGAAGAAAAAAAGTGGCGCCACACGCCTTTGGCGCAAACAGCTATAAAGGGAGATCAGAGCCAACCATCTATTCCCAAGGTGTCAGAGCTTTCCCTTGAGTTCCGTCGGAGATGTGCAGACTATAAAAGAAGAAGTTAGGGCACTTTTGAAAAGGGTTGGTCGAGTGCTAAACAAATTGCTACTATTCCATTGACGGCCCTGAACTTTTCTTTCTCCTCCTGCTCACTGAACAAGGAAGAAGAGACTGAGAGATAAAGATTGCTTTTCTACAAGAAGGAGCAAGGTGATCCTTCATCCTTCAACTGAATAGGAAGATCAGATAGTGGTTGGCTCACAAATCATCATCCAGTCAAGCTACTAAAAAGCACAAGCAGTGCAGGAACTACAGAAGACACCTTCTTTGTGATGTCTATTGTAGTAAGCATAAAAACTCTTTTACTGTAGGGCTATTTGGCCTGAGTTGTAGGGTTGTTAGGCCTGAGATTGTAGGGCTATTTGGCATGAGTTTGTAGGGCAGTTAGTCCTGAGGTTGTAGGGCTGTTAAGCTTGAGTTGTAAGGCTGACTGGCCTGAGGTAGGGCTTAGAGCAAGCCTGAGAGATTTTGAAGGATCTGAACTGTAAGCTCTTGTAGCTGAGATTGGAGAAGTTGGCCTTGTCTAACACACTGTTAGAAAGGTGAAGGGGGGAAGTGGACTACTCATAGACACACTATCTTGGGGAACCACTATAAACACTTGTGTGTTTTCTGGGTTTGCTTGATTACTAGCTTAGAATAGTTTTAACTATCTATATAACTTAAGTAAAAATCAAAATACCTATTCCCCCCCCCCCCCTCTAGGTGAAGTAGATCACATACCTATATTCTATCATCGTCCACGTACACGTCTAAGTTCCTCCCCTTCTGTTCTCGGAAAACCCTGTCCATCATCCGCTGATATGTTGCCCCTACATTTTTTATCCCAAAGAGCATCATCTTGTAGCAGTAGCACCCATACCTTGTGATGAAAGAGACATTCTTGGAATCGGGAGGGTGCATGCGATCTGATGGTAACCTGAGAAAGCATCTAGAAAACTCATTAGGGAAAAACCGACGGCTGAGTCAACCAACGCGTCGATTCGAGGCAGGGGGTAACAATCCTTGGGGCATGATTTATTTAGTAAAGAAAAGTGTACACACATCCTCCACTTACCATTTCCCTTCTTTACCATTACTACGTTAGAGACTCGGCCTGGGTACTCGATCTCGGATAAAAAGCCTGCCCTGAGGAGCATGCTTACCTCCTCCCGGATGGGTCCTTCCAGCTTGTCCGTGGTGGACCTCTTCTTCTAACGGATGGGGCGGGTGTCAGGGTTGAGGTGGTGGTAGGCCACATCCGCATCGATCTCGGGCATGTCCATCGCGCTCCATGCGAAGACATCCACATTCTCATGGACGCAGGCCAGGATCTTCTTTTGCTCCCCGGGGATGAGCTCCCCGCTAATCTTTACTTTCTCTATCACTCCCGTTCGAGAAGTGACCTCTAGTTCCATGACCTCATCCATGGCCTCCAGCCGGGACTTCACCCCCCCCCCCCCCCCCCCCCCCCGATTGTCGTCCTTCCTCTCACCGTAAGTAGGCACTTCGGCCTCTCCTTCCTCCATTTCCTCTTCCCGGACTTCCATCAACTCCTCTGCCCCTTCTGCCTGGGCCTCTATCTCGGGTCCTTTAGCGACCCCCTCCTCTTCCGCTCTCTTCTCCATCTCCCAGTTCAGACCCTCCGCCTCGGCTTGCCAGGTGGCGTTGACCACAGTGACGTAGCATTGCCTTGCTACCTTGGGGTCACCCCTCACCCGGACCTGGATTCCTCCTACACTGAGCTTGAGGCATTAGTGGAAAGTGGAGGGGACGCACCGGAATGCGCTGATGAGGGGTCGCCCGAAGATGGCATTGTAGCTGCTCGGCGCGTCCACAATGACGAACCGGTAGTTACGGGACTGCCCCCCTTGAATTACGGGACTCCTCCTTCCACCTCCTTTCTCTCCCCTGAGAAACCAAACAACGAGCCATTTGAGGCCAACACTCTTCTTGCCTCAACCTTCATCTCATCAAACGCCTTCTTAGAGATGACATTGACCGAGCTCCCATTATTGACGAGGATTCGGGAGGCGGTGAAGTTCTCGATGGTTGTCTGGATGACCAGTGCATCGCAGAATGAATCCTCATGACCCGGCATATCCTTCTATGAGAAGGTTATCTTTTCCGCTGGGGGTGGGTCATGAGACATAGAAGTCAAGCTCCGATGGTACATGACATGAAGGCTCGCCTTTCGGGTTGCCTCGATCCCTACAACCCCATGGATCACTCTGATCCCCCGGGTCCCCACATCGGCCCGGTCTTCGCACCTTTCTTCATCCTCCTCTCGAGGCAGGACCTCCTCAATCCTCACTGGCCGCTGCTCCCGCTGCGCCGGCACTTTGGCCCCCCTCATCTCTAGGAACTCCGGGCAGGTGGTCGTCGCGTGACTTTCCTCCTGGTAGAAGTCACAATAGGGCAACGCCACCTCCCTTCTCTCGGCCTCCGCGCCACGATTCCTTCTTCTCACTCCTTCTCCTGCTCTTTCTCCTCTTCCTCCCCTTCCTCTTCCTCCTCGCCCGATTTCCATAGCTTGCTGAGGTGGGGGAGGCAACGGCCTCAGACCCTGCCTCCACCCGAGTTGATGAGGTCTTCCTTGACCTCCATTGAAGTTGCCTCCTCCCTGCTGCCTCCACCCAAACTCCGGGGCCCTCGACTCTTCCCTTCTCCGGACTTCCTGCTGCTAGACCTCCGGTTCACTGAGCTTTGCTAACCTCTTCGTAAACTCCGAGTTAGCTGCCTCGCTCTCGATCTCCTTCGCTGCCCATTCCATCAACTCCTCGAAGGACAAGGGGGCCTTCCGCTTCAGACTCATCTTAAAGAACCCCTCCCACAGCCCCACTGTGAAGGCGAGCTGGAGGGTGAATCCTGGTACCTCTTGGATGAGAAGGACCTCCTCTTGGAAATGGTCCACATAGTGGGCCAACGACTCCCCCTGTCTCTGCCCGATATTGAAGAGGGCCTCGGGGTCCTTCTTCCTCTTCTTCGAGGTCGAGAAGCGAAGCAAGAAACTACGGCGCAGGTCCTCAAAAGAATAGATCGATCCCCTCGAGAGCTGGTGAAACCAATCCCTCGTCTTCTCCTTCAACGTGGTTGCGAAGAGTCGGCAATTGAAGGCGTCCGACAGGGGCCTGAGGGATGTTAAAATCTCTCGGATATTATGTTAAAATTTGAATAAGCGAAAAATGGGAACCAGGTCGCAGACACTCCAACAATACCAAGCACCAGAAAACAGAAAAAATGAAAGACCAAGAGAAATCTTGAATCAACTATCTTTTGTACATTGCGAGGTATACATGGCGAGACATGATTTACGAGTACACCAAATAAGGAGAAAGAAATAACTACAAGAAGCTGGCGGTTACAAAACTGAACAAGCCAAACTGCCCGGCTAACAAAGGTTATCCGCGCAAACCGCCAAGTCGCCAAGCTGACCGCGCGACTAACCGCGAAATCACCAACTCGCAACTCAACACGCGGACTATTGAAAATATTGAAGTATGAAGTTGGCGTTCTGGGAGGTGGTCGCGCGGTCTGGCCTATCCGCGTGATCTTGCGATCTCCTCTGCGGTCTGATCTATTCGGTCTAGCCGCAGTTTACTCGGCCTGACCGTCGTTCTTTCTGTCCAAGGTTGCCGAGGTGAGGCCGCGCGGTCTGGTCTGTGTGACCGCGTGGCGAGCTGATTTCAGTAAGGTGAGGCCGCACTGTCTGGTTCATGTGACTGCATGGCAAGCTATCTTTTGTACTGTACGGGTTATGCTGTTGACCGCACAGGGTTGTTGTTTTGGTATTCGACAGTCCGGTCTGATGACTGTCCGGGTTCTTGGTAGTGCGCGCCGACTAAGGTTCTCTTAGTCGCGCGGTCTACCTTTTGTGTTCGCGGTCTCTGGAGGAGGTCTCTCATATGCAAACACTGGTGGTGGGCGTCATGACCAAGCGGGATGTCATGATCGCGCGGCTTCTTGAAGGAGTGGCGATCTCCTGGTCAGGCTTGAAGCCGGCGAGCTCACAAAGCGCAGAGCGATCTTCTGCTAACCGCGCGGGTAGACCGGTCTTGGTCGCGCTGTCAGGGCGGTGACTCTATCTCATAGGGTGGTGACTGGATCTGGTCCCACGCCTATAAATAGGTGTCACTGTAGCAGCAAACATATCACACTAAGTGTAAGCTGAACTTGCGGTCTCATTTTTCGTGACTGCCCGGTTTGCTGATTGAATTTCCTTTGTGCAGCTTCTGCGGATTGTGCGGACAGCAGCGGTCACCTCTTCTTCTAAAGGTGTTCGGGCGGTCTTGCGGCTTGCAATGTGGGTTGCTGGAGTTCGGGAGAATTAGTGGAGTTTGGGAGGTCGCGGGGCTTCAGTGGTGTTGTTCAAGGTGCCGGCAATCTGTTCGCGCAGTCTCCTTTTCTAGTCGCGCGAACATCCAGACCACGCGGTTTGGTGGCTTCTGTGTTCAGACCGCCAGTTATCTTTCTTCAGCATTGTATTTTTTTTTGTACTGGAGAAATCATGTCTCGCCATGTATACCTCGCTCTGTAATGAAGATTCCTGCTGTTATCAATAAAGATTGTTTTGTTTCATGTGCTTCTGGTTGTTGGCTGTAACTTTAAGTTGTATGTTTCCTGCTCACTCCTAGATCAACGGAAATTTTCACATGGTATCAGAGGGAGGTTGGAGTGGATAGAGCAGTGAACAACTTAAACTTGTCATCGCCTTTGTGAAGAAGGAACCAGTGGTAGAGCCATGGAAGCAGGTTTTGTAAGAGATCTTGGAATTGGGATGCTCACGTCGACTAACTTTATGAAGTGGAAGTCGTGCATGCAGAGTTATCTTCTGGGCGAGGACCTCTGGGAGGTTGTTGGAGGAGATAGTACGGAGTAAGTTGTCCCAGTTGGGGATAATGGTCATGAGGTGAGGAATTGGAGGAGGATTAATGCGAAAGCAGAGTTCACTCTGAAAAGGGCAATATCACTGAACCCATTCGATCACAGCTTAGGGTGTGGATCAACTGCCGAAATCTGGAGAGCCCTGAACGGGTTGTTTAACAAGAAGAATATAGCGAGGCTACAGTTCCTGGAAAATGAGCTAGCTAGGTCGGCTCAGGGAGATCTTTCTATCTCTACGTTCTTCCTGAAGATGAAGAACCTATGCGCTGATATTTCAGCACTGGACCCTGATGAGCCAATTTCTGAGGTGAAGCTGAAGAGGCACATCATCCGCGGCTTATGGAAGGAGTATATTGCCTTTGTGACTTCGGTGCAGGGTTGGGCAAATCAGCCGTCTCTGCTGGAGCTGGAGAATCTGCTTGCGTCGCGGGAGAGCTTGGCAAGGCAGATGGCGGGGGTGTCAGTGTCTAGGGTAGAAGGCGAGGTTCTCTTCACAGGGAAGAAGAAGAAATGGGATAAGAAGAAGAAGACCGTTGGAGGCAATGAGCCTTCAACTTCTGGACAGCAGGAGAGGGGTTATGCCCCTAAGGCTGAAGTGAAGAAGAAGGGAGAAGGACCCAAATGCTTTAGATGCGGAAAGCTTGGTCACATCAGGAAGGATTGTCGGGTGACTCTTCAGCCAGGGCATGCTGCTGCAGGGAAGGAGGAAGCTGAGGCCAGGCAAAATGATGGAGGATGGGGAGGAGCCTTCTCGGCTTCTGTCAGAGCTGCGGCTCCTATCAACTATCAGGAGGATTGGATCGTGGACTTAGGGTGTGGTCATCACCTCACCGGGGACGAGTCGAAGCTTTCTTCAGCACAACCTTACTCAGGTTGTAAAGAAAATAGGGTGTGCCGAGACGAGAAATTCGAAAGAAAACAAAAACACAGAAAAAACACAGAAGACGCATAGATTTACAGAGGTTCACCCCAATCCGGCCTACGTCCCCTCTCCCCTTCCTCTTCTTTTTGTTCTATTCACCAAGACGGATTACAACTTACAAGGTTACAAGGATCAAAACCGATCCAACCTCACTTAACCCTCTTCAGACAAGAACAGAGGAACCGCCGCCAAGAAAGCACTGTTACACTCCTTTTCACTTAACGACCTTAACCCTAAACCAGGGTGATGCACCCTTTAAATAGGGCGCCAAACCGGGCTCAGACCAAACATCCGCTGAGATGGTTCAATAACATCCGCTGACACGGAACCTGCTGAGACAGCATGTACACCAGGTGGCAGGCGTCGAACGCAGGCGTCGAGCGTCGAACACAGGCATCGAGCGCAGGCGTCGAGTTCAGGTGTCGAGCACAGGCGTCGAGCGCAGATGTCGAGCGTCGAACGCAGGCTTCTCCCTTTCGACGAGCCGCTGAGACGGGAGTAATCAAGGACCCGTTCGTCGAACGTCGTTCGACAAACCCTTCTCCGTTCGTCGAACGCCGTTCGACGAACCCTAACCAGAAGTGTTCCCCAACTCCAACATTCTCCCACTTGGTGAACATCTTCCTCCGATGAGAGCTGCTCCTCCAACCTTCCTTTTCAACCCTACGGCCGTTGCACACCACTGAAATTTGGCAACAGGAACCGCCTTGGTAAGAAAATCAGAGCTGTTCTCCATCGTGTCCACCTTCTCCAGTTGAACTACCTTCTTCTCCACCCTCTCCCGGATGAAATGATACTGGATGTCAATGTGTTTGGTTTGTGCGTGGAAGGCTGGATTCTTGGCTAGCTGATAGCCCCTTGGCTGTCACACCACAGCTTCACCGGCCCCTGCTCAAACCCGAGCTCCAAACATAGCCTCCGTAGCCATATGGACTCCTTGCTCGCATGAGTAAGAGCCATGTACTCTGCCTACGTCGACGAGAGTGCCACCACGCATTGCCTCCGGCTCATCCAACTGATTGCACCTCCAAACAGTGTGAACACGTACCCACTGGTGGATCTCCTGCTATCCAGATCACCTCCCCAATTTGAGTCCACGTGTCCAACCACGTCCAGGACTCCTCCTTCACCAGCCCCTTCAAAACATAGGGAGTAATTCGAAGTGTCTCGGAGATACCTAAACACACGCTTCATAGCGTTCCAGTGTTCCTTTCCTGGTGTAGCCATATACCGGCTCAACACTCCCAC
Organism: Dactylorhiza incarnata; assembly: GCA_033032865.1. Classification (NCBI taxonomy): domain Eukaryota; kingdom Viridiplantae; phylum Streptophyta; class Magnoliopsida; order Asparagales; family Orchidaceae; genus Dactylorhiza; species Dactylorhiza incarnata. The sequence continues at coordinate 6,069,232 of JAWHQI010000067.1, forward strand.
TGCTTGAGCAATGGCAGGGCGAGTGCAGACCATGGCGTACATCAAGCTTCCCACAGCACTATCATAAGGGACCTTCGCCATGTCCTCGACCTCATCTTGTGTCTTCGGGCTCAACTCTGCAGATAACTTGCACCCAACTGGCATTGGTGCTCCCACTGGCTTGCAGTCCGTCATATTGAACTTCTTCAACATCTCCTCGACGTACCTCTACTGCCCCAACCAAAGCTTCTTCTTGCTTCGATCCCTGGAAATCTGCATTCCCAAGATGACACTTGCTGGACCCAAATCCTTCATCTCGAATTTGGCTGAGAGCAGCTTCTTCACTTGTTGGATCATCCTGACACTATTGCCCACCAGTAGCATATCATCTACATAAAGTGTGAGGAAGATGAACTGCTCTCCCTTTCTCTGGATGTACACACAGTGGTCCGAATTCGACCTTTCAAAACCTAACTCCAGCATGTAGGTGTCGAATTTCTGGTACCACATCCTCGGAGATTATTTTAGTCCATACAGGGACTTCTTCAGCCTGCAAACCTGATCCTCCTTGCCCTTGGCTTCGAATCCTTCCGGCTGCTACATGTATATCTCCTCCTCCAAATCACCGTGAAGAAACGCCGTCTTCACATCCATCTGCTCGATCTCTAAATCATGCGCTGCCGCAATAGAGAGTACCAGTCTGATCGACGTCATCTTGGCTACCGGTGAGAAGATCTCATCATAATCAACACCTTTGACCTGGGAGAATCCCCTTGCAACCAACCTTGCCTTGTATTTCACCACAGTGCCATCACCCTTCACCTTCTGCTTGAAAACTCATTTGCTTCCAATGGCCTTCCTCCCCTTTGGAAGCTTACACAGACACCAAGTCTGATTCTTCCTCAGAGACTCCATTTCATCCACCATGGCTATCTCCCACTGATTTGAATCAGCCCTTGATCTAGCATCTCTGGCAGAGATTGGATCTTCACCAAGCATACTCAGGCAACATTGTGCAGCCACTGCACATTGGTGGTATCTCACTGGTGCCCATCTTTCCCTTGTCGATCTCCTCAGAAGTGGAATTTCCTCAGCTTCATCTTCTGACTCATCAGCACTTCTCACCACCTCCAAATCATCTGATTCAGAATCAGATTCAGCCCCAATAGTAGTAGCTCCTTTTTCAAAACTTCCTTCCACCACCACTGTCTCTTTCTCTGCTTCTTTGGCCTTCTCAGCTTGTGTGACTGCCTGTGGACTGGTTTCAAGAAACACCACATCCTTGTTGAATGTTACAGTCCTGGTCACAGGGTTCCAAAGCTTGTACCCTTTTATGCCATCTTTGTAACCCACAAAGATACACTTCTCAGATTTAACATCAAGCTTCCCCCTCTTCTCCTTTGGAATGTGAACATATGCATCACACCCAAACACACGAGCATAGGCCAAATTTGGCTTTCTCTTGAAGATTGCTTCAAAGGGTGTACATCCCTCCACAGCAGATGTAGGGGACCTGTTCTTCAGGTGGTTTGCAGTCGCCACTGCTTCAGCCCAAAACTCCTTCCCCAAACCTGCCCAACTGAACATGCACCTGGCCTTCTCCATCAAGGTCCTGTTCAGCCTCTCCGACACTCCATTCTGCTTTGGAGTGTACAGTGTGGTCTTCTGCCGTGCAATCCCCTACTCAGTACAGTACCGCTCAAAAGCATCAAAGCAGTACTCCCCTCCATTGTCAGAACGGAGGGCCTTCACCTTTCTCTCCAACTGGTTTTCCACCAGGTTCTTAAATTCTTTAAACCTATCCAGAACCTCTGACTTGGACCTGAGAAAATAGATCCAGGAATAACGTGAGAGGTCATCAGTAAAGGACACATAGTACCTTGCGCCGCCTAGAGATGGAGCTGGAGTTGGCCCAAACACATCACTGTGTATCAACTCCAGCACTTCAGTTGCCCTCGTGCTCGTCCCATGAAAGCTTACTCTGGTTTGTTTGCCAAGCAGGCAATGTTCACAGAACCCAAGGCTTATGGAGCACTTCGGCACCCCTTCCACCATCTGACCAGATGCCCTGGCCGACATCCCCTTCTCACTGATATGCCCAAGCCGATGATGCCACAGCCTGGAAACCTCCTCCTGGCAACCTCCTGGCTCTCAGAGATAAGAGCCCCACTTGGAACCACTGTATCAGCAAGCAGAGTATACAGTGTTCCATGTCTCACTCCACTGGCAATCATAATTGCCCCCTTGTCATCTTGCAAGATTGCTTGTCACAGCTGAAGTGCACTCCTGCATCCTCCATGGAACCCACCGAGATTAAATTCCTACTCATCCCAGGAATGTGCATCACATTGGGAAGAGACCTTGTGATCCCATTAGACAACTTCAACATCACCTTGCCACGCCCAATAATCTGCACAGCAGATCACCCAGCATGACATCTCCACCATCAAACCTCTCATACTCACAGAACCAGTGCTTATGATGGGTCATTTGGTATGATGCTCCTGTGTCTACATACCACATATCAGAATCTCTCTGAGCAACGCACGCGGCAGCGATGTACATGTCACCGTCGTCGCCCTCCTTCTTCGTACCAGAAGTTGTCGGTGTCTCCTTGTTCTGAACGGCCTTGTTCGGACATTGAGACTTCACATGACCAGTCTCATTGCACTTCCAGCACCGAACGGGCTTCTAACTCTTCTCCCTCTCCTGGCTCTTGGATCTACCTCGAGACTTATCTCGATATCCACCATGCTTGTTCTCCCTTCGTTGAGGACAAGATCTAGATACACTCAAAGCACCTTTGCTCGTCGCCTCAGAACCTCCTCTCCTGTTCTCCTCAGATAAAAGAGATGCACATACAGTATCATATGATAATTCCTTGTCTCCACTCCCCCCAATCACGACAATCAGATTGTCCTATGAATCTGGCAGCGAGCACAACAAGGTGATGGCTCTATACTCATCCGAGATCTTCTCACCAATAGAGATTAACTGACTCACAATGGTATTGAATTTAGTCAAGTGCTCTGAAAACGAATCACCCTCATGCATCCGAAGTTTATACCATTTCTTCCTCAATAGCAATTTGTTTACCAGGGACTTGCTCTGGTAGAGGGATTCCAACTTACGCCACAGACTTCGTGATGAAGTCTCCTCCATGACGTTAGTCAAGATTGAATCTGCTAGGAATAACCGGATCAGGCCCTTAGCCTTTCGATCGGTTTTCGTCCAGGCCGCAGCCTCCGCTGCAACATCTGCAGTCGCCTCTGCAAATTTTTCCTTCAATGCGCTCGCATCCTTCTCTTCAACCTTAGGAACGGGAGGATCATCTTCGATCGAAGACCATAGATCACGATCAATCAACATATCTTCCATCTTCATCTTCCATAGATCGAATTGACTTCCGTCAAACTTCTCGATCTCGATCCGCACACCGCCAGAACCCATTTCCAGGATCAAGAGCCTACCTCTGATACCAAATGTAAAGAAAATAGGGTGTGCCGAGATGAGAAATTCGAAAGAAAACAAAAACACAGAAAAAACACAGAAGACACACAGATGTACAGAGGTTCACCCCAATCCGGGCTACGTCCCCTCTCCCCTTCCTCTTCTCTTTGCTCTATTCACCAAGACGGATTACAGCTTACAAGGTTACAAGGATCAAAACTGATCCTACCTCACTTAACCCTCTTCAGACAAGAACAGAGGAACCGCCGCCAAGAAAGCATTGTTACACTCCTTTTCACTTAACGACCTTAACCCTAAACCAGGGTTATGCACCCTTTCAATAGGGCGCCAAACCGGGCTCAGACCAAACATCTGCTGAGATGGTTCAATAACATCTGCTGACATGGAACCTGCTGAGACAGCATGTACACCTGGCGGCAAGCGTCGAGCACAGGCATTGAGCGTCGAGCGTAGGCATCGAGCGCAGGCGTCGAGCGTAGGCATCGAGCGTCGAACGCAGGCATCGAGCGTCGAACGAAGGCGTCGAGCGCAGGCGTCGAGCGTAGGCATCGAGTGTCGAACGCAGGCTTCTCCCATTTGACAAACCGCTGAGATGGGAGTAATCAAGGACCCGTTCGTCGAACGCCGTTCGACAAACCCTTCTCCGTTCGTCGAACGTCGTTCGACGAACCCTGACCAGAAGTGTTCCCCAACTCCAACATTCTCCCACTTGGTGAACATCTTCTCGGCTTTCGAGGATGGGGAGGAGCCTTCTCGGCTTATGTCGGAGCTGCGACTCCTATTAACTATTAGGAGGATTGGATCGTTGACTCAGGGTGTGGTCATCACCTCACCGGGGACGAGTCGAAGCTTTCTTCAGCGCAGCCTTACTCAGGTAATGATGCTATCATAACTGCTGATGATACTGTGCAAACTGTCGAGAAGGTGGAGGTTGTTTCCTTAGGCAGTGATAGAGGGCCACTAATGTTGAAGAGTGTCTATCATGTGCCCGGAATGAGGAAAAACCTCTTCTCCGTGACCAACGTTGTAGACGCTGGGTATCACGTTCTGTTCGGTCCAACAGAAGTAAGGTTTCTTCGAAACGTGGAGGCGGTAAAGGCCGATGTCGTTCATGTCGGGAGAAGGGCAAAAGACTTGTTTGTTTTATCGACAAGTTCTTATGTTGACAAGATGAGGACAAATGATAGTGCCATTATATGGCACGAGAGGTTGGGGCATGTATGGATGGATAAGTTGAAGGCTATGGCGATAAAAGGCCTAGTCAAGGGCCTGCATAGTCTATCTTCCTACGGTGACGGTCATGTATGCACAGGATGTCAGTTCGGCAAGTCTCATCGACTACCGTTTGATAAGTCGCAGACAAGGAGTAGTGTTCCGTTGGAGTGTATCCACAGTGACTTGATGGGAACGACTGCTACCCCAAGCCTCGGAGGCAGCAGGTATATGTTGGTGTTGATCGACGATTACACCAGATATGTCTGGGTCTATTTCTTGAAGGAGAAGGCAGAGGCGTTTGCCAAGTTTGTGGAGTTCAAGGAGCTAGTGGAGGGTCGGCTAGGCCTGTGGATAAAGAAGCTGAGAACTGACAACGGGGGGGGGGGGGGGGAGTTCACCTCTGGTGAGTTCTCTAATTTTTGCCTGAAGGCGGGCATCCGGAGGGAGCTTACTTGTGCGCATACTCCACAACAAAATGGAGTTGCAGAGCGGAAGATCCGTCATCTGACGGAGACTTGCAAGTGTTGGCTGCATGCCAAGAGTATCCTAAGGTCCTTCTGGGCGGAGGGAATGTCTTGTGCCGCCTACGTTATCAACTGGATGCCTCTCAGTCCCATCAACATGTTAACCCCGCATGAGATGATGTTCAAGGAAAAGCCAAGCGTGGCACACCTTCGGGTGCTTGGTTCCACCTGCTATGTGCACGTTCCAGATGCGCTTCGGACGAAGCTAGATGCAAAAGCAAGGAAGCTAGTCTTCGTGGGATATGCTGATCGGAAGAAGGGCTAGAAGTGCATGGACCCGGAGATGCGGAGATTTGTTGTATCTCGCGACGTCGTGTTTGACGAGGTGACGTCGTACAAGGGAAGTTCTGGTGTTGAGTTACTAGAAAGCAGGGTGGAGGAGCCAGAGAGAGATGTGGAAAATCTTCAGGTGGAGCTGCCTTTGTCACCAGGTGGTCCATCCATTTCTAGTTCTGAGACGGAGGCTTCTGGATCAGGAAGCAGGGGGAGCGATGCTCCTAGTACGTCTGGAAGGGGAGCTAGGGAAGAAGCAGCTGAGGATAATGCAAGTCAGGGGAAAGTGTTGAGGAGATCGAAGCGAACGATCATTGCCCCTGATCGCTACACAGGAGGAAACATGGTGAGCTTTGTCTCGTGTTTCTTTGCTGACCCCCTGGATGAGCGGGAACCAGTGAGCTTTGAAAAGGCCAAAGGCGTGAAATAGTGGGATTCGGAAATGGAAGAAGAGATGTGTTGGAACCTTAGTTTTAATTTGAGTTAGGATCCATCATTTAGATAGAAGGCTGAAAATAATATATATATAATATAAATAATATACTGAGAAATATATATATAATTAATAGGCTGAAAAAATAAGAGAAGAATAAAATTTACATATGTTCTCTGCGTTCGACGAACGGCGATCTGTGTTTGACGAACGGCGCCCTGCGGTCGACGAAAAAGTTCAAAGCTGCGTTCGACGAAATCCAAGCAGCGCTCGACGATCCCGCCTCAGCTCAATGGTCGATGAACAGATTGGTTCAGCGCTCGACGCTTTTAGGTTTTAGGGTGTGTTTGACGCATTTATCCAGACTCAGCGGTCGACGAATACTTCCGTTCGACGAACTCAAGTCTGCGTTCGACGAACAGATCAATATTCAGCGGTCGACGATCCAGCCCATCTCAGCAGTCGACGAATCCTTCCGTTCGACAAACTCAAGTCTGCGTTCGATGAATATTCAGCAGATGTTCAGAACAGTGAATCAAATGTTCAGGTCGACGAATCAAATGATGAGCTCGACGAAATTGAAGCTCAGCTCGACGAAATATTTGCAGTATTATTTTTATATCATTTAGCTCGACTAAAATATTATATTTATGCTGACAGTTTTATTTATAAAGCAATATTTATTATTCCTATATATATATTACTGATCTGACATTACAGCCGTGCAAGCATTAAATGTTCTAGTCGTTGGCAGAAATAATAAATGTTGTAGCCGTTGCAGTAAGCTAAAGACGGCAAGTTATGTTCTCGAGGATCTGGGAAAAAGAAAGAGACATTACTTCTTTCCTTGTGGGGCAAGGAATCAAATCAGCCCAGGAAAGAAGACAACAGCTTTACACGACAGCAGGAGACAACTCATCAATATAGCAGCACATAAAAAGAGAAAGAAGAAGGCTATCGAGAAAGAAATATATAGAAGAAGATCTACAGCAGATCATATCTCTCCATAGATATAACATCAATATATATCATACTGCTGTACATATTTACATATACAGAACATATTATATTTGTTGTACAGGAAAAGAAAGAGGAAGAAAAACAGAGGAGCAAAAAGAAGCAGATCATATATATTTATATCTTCTTTTTGCCTAACTCTTTCTTGCAGATCATATACATCCTGAGACACCAAACACTATCAATTGCTCAGGATCTAAACTACAAGAAGCAGAAGAAGTGTTATTGCAATCAAGAGAAGGAGCTCTATCCACAAGCTGTCATCAAACTAAATCAGACAGGGGGAGCTTTCTTCATCATCATCATCATCAGGATCCAAACACAGCATCTCATCAGGATCATCAAGAGTCTTCTCAGCAAAAAGAGAAGAACAACATAACTTTTCTGTTTTCTTTATTTCTCCCATCTTGTAAAGGGTTATAACTCCCTTCAAAAGTTTACTCCCGGTGACAGGCCACCTTAGCAAAAACCTGCATCTTGGTTTTGAGCACCTGATCAAAAGCTCTATGGTGTGTGGACACCTAAACAAAATCACCTTGGTGTGAGGGCACCTGATCAACAACCTCCTAGTGGATTCCTACCAGTGGGTAGAAGAGTAGATGTACCCAGGTTGATTGGGGAACTACTATATATTTTGTGTCATCTGGTTTGCTTGTTGTTTGCTTTATTTTATGTTTTTATTTGCTGTGATTTTTTATGCACTCTTACTGTTTGTGTTTATTACTCAGCAAACACTTATATATATATCATTATTTTGAAGTAAAACTTAAACAAGACCTTTAATTAATTAAGAACTAATCTCCTTTCAATTGGTATCAGAGGGTGTTGATTTTATTGTTTCAATTTCTTGCAACTGATACTCAATTGAACTCACTTTCAATTGGTATCAGAGGAAGTTGATTTTTCACACAGGCTAACACCTGAAATCACAAAGAACACTTAGTTCTCATTTTTTTAAGGATTTTTTTTAAAATCTAATGGCTTAAGCAGATTTTTCTATTTCATATCCACCAATATGTAATTTGGATAGTTTTCCTTTATGGCAAGTTAGAATCAGATTATATATGAATGTCATAGATGAAGAAATCTACAATTCCATTTTGACAGGAATTCCATCTTCAATCTCTTCAACAGATGATCAAGAAAAGTTGATCAGTGCTGATGCAAAGGCCATGAAGATATTAGCTCAATCAATGTCAAATGACATTTATCAAAAAGTTAATAACTGCACTTCAGCAAGGGACATTTGGAACTCCCTCTCAAGGATGGTAAAAGAATCCTCTTCTACATTTTCAACTAACTATATGTTTGATGCAGAACCATCATTCAGTCTAACTGAAGAAGAAGAAGAAGAAGAATAAAAGGCCAAAAGATTCTGCATGTTGGCTATATATGGCTCAAACTACTACTCAGATGCAGAATCTGAATCTGATGAAGACAAGGTAACTGAGGTAACATCATCTCCTAATTTTACTCCAGGACACATCATATCAGATTCTAAAATTCCTTGTACAGATTTAATAAAATCTGAAAATCACAAATCTGATTTTAAAATTACATATACAGATTTAATATTTGAGAAGGAAATTAAAAAAGGAGTTAACAAAAATAAATATTTCAACTCCTGAATATAACAAACTTAAAGAAGTTTTAAAATTATCAGAACAAAATATTTCCTTAAAAAATAAATTAAACAAAATTATAAGGAAAAAGAAATAAAAAACTCTGTAGAAATAACTAAACTTCTTTATGTTAAAACAAAATCTAGAAATCAGTTTAACTTATATTTTAATGAAATAAAAAGGCCAACTTTTCTATCTATAAGGCAATTTTTTAAACTGTTTAACATTTTTACTCAAATTATAATTAAACAGCAATTTTAAGATTCTTTAGAATTTTCTATCTTAAAAACAAGTCAGATAACTTCACATTCTTCCAGATTTTCTCCAAAATCATGTTGAACATTCTACTCAGATTGCATAGATCAGAAATGATCAAAGCACTAAGTGTGAGTCTCTTCTGATTAAGAGGATTTTATAGAAAGAAGGTATCAGGCATTGTCTTTTTTATTTTAAAATTCTTAGAATCCAATAAACAGTTAGCAATTTATATTAAAATCCTATTTAAAAATAAAATCGAGGAAATCTGGAATTGCTTAAATGAATTTTAAAAGTAGGAAATAATTTCTAACCCTTAAGCCTTAAGTTATTCAAGACTTTTTTTGCTTAGGAATCCTAAACCAAATAGGGGGAGATTGTTAGAACCTAGTCATAATTTGGATTAGGATCCCAACTCAAATAGGGGGAGATTGTTGGAACCTTAGTTTTGATTTGAGTTAGGATCCATCATTTAGATAGAAGGCTGAAAATAATATATAAATATATAATATAAATAATATACTGAGAAATATATATATATAATTAATAGGCTGGAAAAATAAGAGAAGAACAAAATTTACATATGTTCTCTGCGTTCGACGAACGGCGATCTGCGTTCGACGAACGGCGCCCTGCGGTCGACGAAAAGGTTCAAAGCTGCGTTCGACGAAATCCAAGCAGCGGTCGACGATCCCTTCTCAGCTCAGCGGTCGACGAACAGATTGGTTCAGCGCTCGATGCTTTTACTCAAGCACAGTGGTCGACGCATTTATCCAGGCTCAGCGGTCAACGAATACTTCCGTTCGACGAACTCAAGTCTGCGTTCGACGAACAGCTCAATATTCAATGGTCGACGATCCAGCCCGTCTCAGCGCTCGACGAATCCTTCCGTTTGACGAACTCAAGTCTGCGTTCAACGAATATTCAGCAGATGTTCAGAACAGTGAATCAAATGTCCAGGTCGACGAATCAAATGATGAGCTCGACGAAATTGAAGCTCAACTCGACGAAATATTTGCAGTATTATTTTTATATCATTTAGCTCGACTAAAATATTATATTTATGCTGACAGATTTATTTATAAAGCAATATTTATTATTCCTATATATATTGCTGATCTGACATTACAGTTGTGCAAGCATTAAATGTTCTAGTCGTTGGCAGAAATAATAAATGTTGTAGCCGTTGCAGCAAGCTAAAGACGGCAAGTTATGTTCTCGAGGATCTGGGAAGAAGAAAGAGACATTACTTCTTTCCTTGTGGGGCAAGGAATCAAATCAGCCCAGGAAAGAAGACAACAGCTTTACACGACAGCAGGAGACAACTCATCAATATAGCAGCACAGAAAAAGAGAAAGAAGAAGGCTGTCGAGAAAGAAATATATAGAAGAAGATCTACAGCAGATCATATCTCTCCATAGATATAACATCAATATATATCATATTGCTGTACATATTTACATATACAGAACATATTATATTTGTTGTACAGGAAAAGAAAGAGGAAGAAAAATAGAGGAGGAAAAAGAAGCAGATCATATATATTTATATCTTCTTTTTGCCTAACTCTTTCTTGCAGGATCTAAAGTGCAAGAAGTAGAAGAAGTGTTATTGCAATCAAGAGAAGGAGCTCTATCCACAAGCTGGCATCAAACTAAATCAGACAGGGGGAGCTTTCTTCATCATCATCATCAGGATCCAAACACAACATCTCATCAGGATCATCAAGAGTCTTCTCAGCAAAAAGAGAAGAACAACATAACTTTCCTGTTTTCTTTATTTCTCCCATCTTGTAAAGGGTTATAACTCCCTTCAAAAGTTTACTCCCAGTGACAGGCCACCTTAGCAAAAACCTGCATCTTGGTTTTGAGCACCTGATCAAAAGCTCTATGGTGTGTGGACACCTGAACAAAATCACTTTGATGTGAGGGCACCTGATCAACAACCTCCTAGTGGATTCCTACCAGTGGGTAGAAGAGTAGATGTACCCAGGTTGATTGGGGAACTACTATATATTTTGTGTCATATGGTTTGCTTGTTGTTTGTTTTGTTTTATGTTTTTATTTGCTGTGATTTTTTATGCACTCTTACTGTTTGTGTTTATTACTCAGCAAACACTTATATATTTATATATCATTATTTTGAAGTAAAACTTAAACAAGACATTTAATTAATTAAGAACTAATCTCCTTTCAAGATGGCAGCTCTTGAGAAGAATGAGACCTGGTCTTTGGTGCCCAGGCCCAAGGTTATCACCCTTGTGACATGCAAATGGGTCTATAAGCTCAAGAAGAAGGCAGACGACAATATCGAGTGATACAAGGCTCGCCTTATGGCTCGTGGATTCTCGCAGCAATACGGTGATGATTATGAAGAGACATTTAGTCCGGTGGCGAAGATGACTTCAGTACGGTTCATTATTGCCTTGGCGGCATTCTATGGATGGGAAATTTGGCAACTCGACGTAAAGAATGCTTTCTTGTACGGCGAGATTGACAAGGATATCTTCATGGTCCAGCCGCCAGGCTTCGTATCTGAAGATTTTCCAGACTATGTCTGTAAGCTGAAGAAGGCCCTGTATGGGTTGAAGCAAGCGCCGAGGGCGTGGTACAGGAAGATTGCGGAATATCTCTTATTCTGTGGATTCGATGCTTCAGACTCTGACTCAAGCTTGTTTGTCAAGAAGAACGGGGAGCTTCAAGTCATCGTGCTGCTTTACGTCGACGATATGATCTTGACGGGGAATTCGAAGGAGGAGGTAGCAAAACTTCAGGCTGAGCTATCTATCAGGTTTGAGATGAAGGACTTGGGTGAACTCCACCATTTCCTTGGACTCGAAGTGCAGAGGAAGGGAAGTGGAGTGCTGGTGTCCCAGGCTGGATATGCGGAGCGAATCGTGGAGCAATTCGGCATGAAGGAAGGGAAATGCATTTCAACACCTCTGGAGAAGGCCATGAAACTTCGGAAGGATGAGGGGAGGATTCTGGAAGATCCAATTGTGTTCCGAGCTCTGTTGGGAGCTTGATTTATCTGACAATCACTAGGCCGGATATTGCGTATGCAGTTGGCAGAGTGAGTTGTTATATGGCGGAACCACGGGTGCCTCATCAAGAATATTTTGAAGTATGTCAAGGCGACTTCGGATATGGGTCTCCTATACATGAGGGATGCGGGCTTCGAGGTGCATGGATACATGGATGCTGATTACGGGGGAGATTTGGATGATCGGAAGTCGACGTCTGGATTCGTCTTCATGGCGGGCCCTACGGCTATATCATGGTGCAGCAAGAAGTAGGATTCCGTGTCTGTCTCTATCACGGAAGTGGAATACAAGGCTTCGGCCTTGGCAGCTCAAGAAACCATCTGGCTTAGGAGGTTGGTGGGAGACGTCCATAAGGAGATTCGGGGTCCGACTCTGCTCCGCGGCGACAATGAGAGTGCAATCAAACTGGTTACTAATCCAGTGTGTCACGCGAGGACCAAACATATTGAGATCGAGCATCATTTCATTCGTGATGAATGAGGTCACAGTGATTATTTACTCGCTTAATCAACATTCATTTGTTTCAGACCTTATACTATAATTTGCGGAGCGACGCGGAGCAGTGAGTGGTGACTCGTCGACTAGGTGGAGGAAACTATTACGTCTAGGTATGATCCCTTTGAATTTTTTTCGATTTCATAGAATTATCAATTGTGAACAAAACCCTATTTTTAGTACCAAAGCCCTATTTTTAAACCGATATTATGAGTTTTTAAGAACTACTATCATTGTTGAAAAGCCCTTTTTTGAACTGATTTTATGACCTCTTAAGAAGAACTGCTATCATTGTTGAAAATACCGCGTATATTTTGATTGGTTTATATTTTTTTGTGCTGAAATTTGTGTAGATCCAGCTGGATCTATCCTGTATCACAAAATTACAGTGGTTTGGATTTCTGGTATTTTCGGCTGGATTTATCCCGGATCACACCATTTGTTTATCTATTTGTATATGCAGATGGAAGGCCAACCAACGGTTACATGTCTGAACAGTAGATGTGTCATATCCACATTTAAGAAACAAGCAGAACCCTTGCTGGATGTTCTTACAAAGGGCTCAAGGAATATCTTAATTAACTCTTCTGTGATGCATTTTTTCACCCTACCCGACCTACCCCAGAATATTCCTCTCCTCTACAGACTCATTAGATTGTATAGGTCGGACAGGGGTACGTTCCTATTAAGCCAATATTACATTCGAATGACCGTCAATGAGGTGGCGCTGATACTTGGCCTACTCAATAGAGGACATGATTATGACTTTAAGAGATTACCATTATTAAATATGACACAATAGGCCTAGTCACCAATCTAAATGAATTAGCTAATATAGAAGCGGCTTCTAGTGAAACGGAAGTGAAAAAAGTTGATGCACTAGTGAAGTACGTACTCTGCAGGTTTTTATTTCCCTTGAAGTCTCTTAGACTTCCATTATGCCTGAAAAAGTTTCGAGACTTAGATGATTTTAGGAAATATAATTCGCCGAAGGCCGTGCACATATTTCTACATAAGCAATTTGAGGATCTGCATATACTGAGCTGCTCCCGAAAAGAGCCTGCCAGTCTGGGCTACCTCGAAGGCTGCTCCATTATTCTTGTGGTGAGTTCTTAATATGTTTAATACTGATTATGTTGATGCAGTACTATTGAGGTTCTATTTAATATATTTTTTGGGTTTACTATCTTCTAGGTTTGGTTTTTCGAACACACCAACATACATGTTCCGGTGAATGAGATGGCTACGCCACGTTTGTGCCGATGGGCCGCCAAAGATGGTTTTAGTTATAAGTTCTGTGAAGATCTACCAAGACTTTTATTTCCAAAGAAAGAGGTAGCTTCGTGTTCTATATTTAATTTTGTTCTTCTTGTTAATTGTGTTCTCCCTACTAGTTGATGATGTTCACAACTCTTCTTGTATAGGTAAGACCAACTTTTGTTTACTTAAGTACGGAGGAGCAAGATGTACTTGGGCCTGAGGAGTCAGACTCCTCTTTCGAGGAGGTGCTAAAGTTGAGGCCGGCTAACAAAATTATTGGAAAAGTTAAGAAAGTGTCTGAGGAGTCGATGGATAAGGAGAAGACTTAAATACTTAAAGAGAAGAGCAAGAAAAAGAAGGAGAAGAAGAAAAAAGACAAGGAATTAAAGAAGTTAATTAAACAATCGGAAGAAAATATTCTGATTGAGGTCCGTGAGCTACGAAACTATTGCCAAGAGAGATTTGATTCTCTTGTGGCCCTGATTAAGAAGGAGTCAGCTGTCCCCACACCATCTTCACCCATTGTTACATTAGTTCCTCCCACACAAAATAAATCATTAAAGGAAACAATTTGTGTTAGTGAGTCCACCCCCGATTCGAAAAACCGCAAAAGAACACGTCAATCTACCAAATCGACCGGGTACTCCAAAGAAGAAATCCAATTTCCGGGAGGATCATATTTGATAGCGGCTGTAAGAGAAGTCATAGACTCAACATTGAGTCGGTATGGGGAGAGGTAATTGTGATTGTCATGGATGTGCATTTTATGCTAGATGGTGCAACATGAGCATTTCATTATTTTGTGATTCATTTTTTCTCTATATATTATAGTGATCGTTTATTCGATTGTGGCAAGGATGGCTAATGGATAGCCATCTAGATGCCTTTGCCGTTGTGTTGAACATTCGGAGGAGCAAATCCCCGAAGGCATGAAAAAACTTTATATATGTCTCTCCAAATTATGCAGTAAGATTTATAATTTAAATTTTTATATTGTTTGTTCTCTAGTGATGTTATATTAAAATATTATATTCATGCAGTATTATAAGAGTTGTGATGCCGACTACGATCGATACTGGCCCACATAACCCCAACAAATGTCGAAGCAACCGATATCATTTTGATGTTAGTGCACTTGTCGGGCCACTGGGCATTGTTATCTTGTAATTTAAGAGAAGAGTTGCGGTACTTCTATGATTCCATGCCCAACCCGATGCATCATTCTACATTGCCCTCATTGGTATATTCTGTTTAATTTTTTTTGGGCTGTGTTATCGAATTTTTTTTCCTAATGTGTTATTTTTTCCCAGATATTCAACTAGCAGCAGGATACAGGCAAGTCACTGCCAGCTGGGATAAAGAATTGGGACATGAAATCAGTGGAGGAGGCACCTACACAAGAAGGAGGCGGCGACTATGGGATATTTGTCTTAAAGTACATGGAGGCGCTAGCTAACACAAAATCAATATCTTGGGAAGCATTCAAAGGCTGGCAGAAGAACATGGCTAAATTAAGGGCCGAAATTGCGGTCGAAATGATTGAGCTTTTTTGCTCAATCCAATAGTTAACTATTTAAATATCGAACATTATGGTTTTTAGTTGTTAGTGAAGGCATTACAGTTTATGATCGAACATTATGGTTTAAATAGTTAGCTAATATCGAACATTATGCATCATTTTACATTGCCCTCATTGGTATATTCTGTTTTTTTTAATGGCTCAAAACAATTTGCTTAATTCCTTCAGTTTTTTTTTTGTAATCAGAACATTACAGTTTTTTTCCAAGCACGGTACAAATCCGGCTGGATCTACACAGTAGCAAACATTAAAGTTTTTTTTGGCACAGCACTGTACAATTCCGACTTGATCCACACGGCATCAGAACATTAGAGTTTTTTCCCGGCACAGCACAGTACCATAACATTAAACTGAAGCCGGATAGAATTTCACAGAATAATAAAATTACAAAGCATGTGGAGGTTTATGAGTACAAAAGCGTTAACAACATAAAAACAAACCTATGAATGTTTACCAAAGTAGCACATCAGGGAGACTACAAAAATTGAAGGGCGCAGATAAAGACACTTCGTCAATCGCCTCATTGAAAAACATTAGGGGACACATTGTCGGGGCTTTTCTCGAAGTTGCAACTTCCTATAAAGTCGAACTCCTTTGGTTCTTCATCTAATCTTCCTGTGGCAGATTTAGGCTCATTTCTCCTCCCTACATAGTTTGCACATTATTTAAATTAAGCATAGTTGCAAGCTTATTGATTGAAAGTAATTTTATAAATCAAATATAAAAATGCAAACTTACTTTACTTCTTTGCCGGTTTTTCGAAAAAACTCTTCAATCGAGCATTTGACACTCATTTAGGACGTGCTCCTTTTAGATCCTTCAACATGCTTGTACTTTGAAAATTTTCTTTAGTAAATCCTTTCTTCAACCCCTCTTCTCTGTCGATAATATCTTCTGTGCTTCTCCTCAATTCAGTCAAGGCAGCCAAGACATGTTGCTGGGTTGGATGACACGTATCAACTATTTGGGCTAAGTCGTAAGTGAACCGTAGAAGATGGGTTCTAAACACCAAGCTGGGTTGGGCTTCTTTCATGAATGTGCTCTTTGAAAGGTCCAATTCTTTCTGAGCCGTAAGAGTGAATCTCTTTAGTAGGTAACAAGAATTTATTTGTTTTATATTCTTCAATTTGTATATACATAAGATGTGTTTGCACAACATTCCTCTTGTTTCAAAACCCTTGCATGAACACATAACATCAAATGTGTTGGAGTTAACTTTAACTACCCATTGCTTGTCGTCCACAGAAGCGTCACAATGTCTAGTGACATATAAAATATGATCATCCTCACATCTTTCTCACAAATGCACAAACTTACAACTTCATCCATAAAAATCTGTTCGAAAATGGAGAACATTTTTCTTGTGTATACTTTATAAGCTTGTCTTAATAAAGGGCAATTTTTAAATTTCAAAGTGATGGTACCGTGCTTACACTTGAAATCTTCATCATGTTCAGATCTACGCCAACATGAAATCATCTTCTCTATCCCGGTATAACACTTAACAAGGGAACTTGTTGGTTTTGCTCAGCCATGTAAAACATTGTTCGTGGATTCGCTTCTCTGAGTATATAGAATGTCAAGGTCTACAATATCTTTATTAAATGCAGTGGACCATCTATTTCTAATTTTGTGCAGATCAGAAAGCCATCTGTTGTCCTTCAAGTTCCCTCTTGAAATCATCCCACTCCAATGTGAATCAAACTCAGTCGGGTCGTCGCATTTGCTCATGCAATGGTAGAATAAAGCTCTGACACTCTTATCACTGTTAAAGGATGGAACCTTTGAAGGAGCTTTCTTCGAAATATGTCATTGACAGAGGCGGTGTCGAGTGCTAGTAAAAACCCTCACAATTGCAACGACCATCACCTGATCCTGATCTGTAAAAATAGTGCTCAATTGCTTTCCGCCGGCAAATCTTAAAAATGTTTCAAAAACCCAACAGAAAGATTCAATGGTTTCCTCTGCAATGAATGTGCCGCCTACAAAGACATTTTGCAGTGATGATTTATCCCAATAAATGGAGCACACGTCAAGTTATATTTATTCAACCGATAAGTGGTATCAAAAATAATAACATTCCCGAACGTATCATAATCAATCTTGCTGTGACCATCCATCCAGCAAAAACTAGTCAGACGTCCTAACTCGTCCGTTTGGACATCGCAGGAGAACATGCTATCTTCCATTTGTCATTCCTTAAATATTTTCAGCAAACTCATGGCATCGCCGCTTTCTATTAGTGCTCTTCTTTCTCGTTGAACATAATTGTACACATCGGTTTTACAAAAATCAATGTTTTCGTATCCACCAACCTCATCAGCCATGAAGTTGTATGCTTGAATTGTTTTGATCCCAACACCAATCATACTCTTCAGAAGACTTCCTTGGACATTAATTATTTCCCGATGAGATCTCAATAAATGACTGTCATTTTCAGGAGTGAGTGGGTGATTATGTTCCTCTACGAATCTCACCACCTCCCAATTCTCCCCCTCTATATCAGCAGCAAAATACAAGCAAGCCAAGCACCCTGTACGAGTATCAAGTTTGCGGAATTATCTTTGCACATCCTTATCTGGATTCAATCGTTTAAGGTCTGCTTTTGCACATGCAAACTCTCTTGACCTGACAATCCGAGTATGTGTCCAATATAAGATATGTTCTTTACGCACACTGAATCCAACTTTGCGTGTGTACTCCCTGAACGTATTGTAGGCTTCCGCATCTGAGTGCACAGTCGGAAAGACAACAACGACATGCTCCTACGGATCAAAAGGAGTCATTAGTTTAAGAAATAAAAAACCTTTAATTGCAAAACAAGGAATACTACAACAGGAATTTTTCTGGTAAAATCCGACCGGAGAATAGCCCGGTAAGAGTACAAGTAAACAAATTCCGACCGGACTTTAAACAATCAACAACAACAAAAACACATTGCAAAACTCTAAAATCACACATCCAGCAGGATTAAACATACAATTAACCACAACTACATAAAAGACAAAGATAGGACGACGTGGGATTACGTTAACTGCCGAAATGTTCTTCTCTAAAGTTTCTCTAGTTTCCTCCATGGTGGCAGAGCGGATCTGAACTTCTCGAGATAGGAGGATGGTCGCTTGGACGAAATTTGCGAGGACCACAACAACGATAAGGAGAAAGGTTCTCTGCTCGCCGGAAGAAAGGAGAATAACGCAGCTCGTCGGAAGAAAGGAGAAGGGGAAAGAAGCAGCTTGCCGGAAGAAAGGAGAAGGGGAAAGATGACCAGCTGGCTGGAAGAGAAGGAGAAGGGAGAAGGGGAAAGAAGCAGCGCGCGGTACTCTGGAGGGATTTTTTTTTGCGCGAAATGAAGTTTTCGCGATATTTAAACCTGGACCGTTTTCACGGTCCGGTACCAGGACCCAAAAATTTTCCCTTTCAGTCTGTGCGCAATTTTATCAACATCGTTAAGGGCCTGTTCAGGTGGTTGATAGCGGTTGGAGATGCAGTGATTGGGGACGAAGATAAAACAATGTTCTTGAATGTAACTCCCTCAATGCGGTTAGAATCGGACATAAAACGGCTCTTTAGAAGATTGGTGGTTCTAAATAGAGGTTATTCAAACAGTCAAAAAATAATATTACATTTTTTTAAAAGCACAACCGCAAAAAAAATGTCCCCAAACGTGGAACCTAGTTTCAAAGAATTCGGTGTACAAATTTGATAATGCTGATGAAATTGAGAACTGTCCGGAGGGCATTTCGTGCGCTCTAGACGCTAGTAATCGCTAACATAAACAATGAGTCAAATTTATAGTACCCCAAACGGATCGACCAGACCGGCTGATCTGACCATGATCAACGGCTATGCGTGCTTGGGAGATACGCTGAATTCTGCCCAACTGATGAAAGTTTCAAAGCAGCGCATGTGCATGCTCGTAAAATCATATTATTTGTGGAATCATAATGGCTCTGCATATCAGTAATAATGTATTAGCTATAAGTATTTCACTATATTTCTCAGTATATATCAATGACCCTACATATTTATATTTCTGTCTTGGATGGATCCAATCATCACTAAGGATGGATTTCCATGTTTTTAATTTTTTTAGAGTTTTTTTTGTAGCTTTTCTATGTTTATAATTTTCGCATCCGTGACAATTTATTTTATGTTTGATACTTTTGATTTATTATGTGACTTGCCAATCCGCTCGCATTGTGAATCTCCACTCAAGTACGACGTTACTTTTTCGTGTTATTTCAGTCCAGCGGGGAAAAAGCATCGAAGAGGATGAACGATCTCACTCGACATGATGCCCTAGAGGAGGAACCGGGTATCTAGCGGTAATTGACGAGAAGGTGAGAACGTAGGAACCTACAATCCTGTGGAAGAAAATGTTGTTGAAGCGATCTGTAATTCAGTGAAAGCCGAAGAGGGCGTTGAAGAGGCGATCTGCCGCGGCGGAAGAGGCAGCGATATTTGGAGGTTGTTCGGGTTAGGCTCCGCTCAAGATATTCTATAATATTCTATCAAGTACGAAATAAGTATTTATAGTACCTCCAGCGTAGAGTCATACCCTAGGTAGACACGAAACTCACGGGCCATTATCGAGTCGGTCTCAACACGTGCGGACATACACAAAATATTCAACAATCTCCTTCTATGTTCGTCGCAGACCCAACTTCGATATAAGTGATTTGTGCAATGTTCAACCAAACATGAATCATTCACAAAAGCGTCTCAAACATGTTTAAAAAGATATTAGACAAAATAAAATTGTATGCAAGCATAATAATAGAATTAAGTCAAAGCAGCATCACAAAGAGCCTAAGGATAAACTGTAGCACAGAGACCAGCACAACCTAGTGTCTATCAGTCACCAAAGCATAACAATCCAAGAAGCAAAAACTTGTAAACAGAAAACAACTTTAAACAGAAGTACCAAAATGAACTGAACATAAACAGAATAAAACTCAGAAGCTGTCATCATCCTTAGATATACAGTAGGTCATCATCCTCAGATGTACAGTAGGTCATCCTTATCAGGATCCCAATCAGCAAATGTCCCTCCATATCCAGCATCTCATATAATTTCAAACAAAGAATTTGATTTAAAATGAATTCAGACATTTGAAAAAATTACATGCATTTTATTATACTGTAAGAACTTAGTACTTAATGATTAAGCAAGGAGGGCATCTACTCAAAGTATTATATGTTCTAGTTCGGAATCCATTATCTGTATCAAAAGAGACGATCTTATGGACTTCTACACATCACAACTATATCTGTGATTCAATTTGGAATGTCACGGTCACCGTTCTCTTAAAGTTAAATGAAAATCATCAAATTTGGAATGATACCAATTAACAAAAGAAGAATCAAACCAAGTTAGATAGTGTTATCAAATTTAGAATAACACTTTCTTCCAAGGTAAGAAAGAAGAATCCATGTGAAATCGTAATCATCAAACTTTGGAATGAATCAACTCACCAGATCTATGCTCAGTAACCAAGAACATCAATGGAGTACAACATGCTTACTAAACAACAAAGAAAAATCTGAAAAATATCAAAACATTGGACTAAGACTAATCTAAATCGTCTTTAGTCTCATTTCCCCTACTGTTTTGATTAATTGATCTTTATACATTCTTTTTGTCAACGGATCAGCTGAGTTATCCTTCGACCTCACATTAATCAAAGTGATAACTACTTGTTCTTTCAGATAATTCAGCAAAACATATCTCAATCGTATATGTCTATTCTTAGTGTTATAAAACTATTTTTAACGACCTAAACTGCTACCTGATTATCATAGTACAAGCTCAATGAATTGACTTGAAGTCTAGATAAGGGAATATCCATAATCAAATTTCTGATCCAGACAGCCTCTTCGCCAGCCAAAGCGAAGACAAACAATTCTGCTTCTATAGGCGACAAAGCTATACAAGTCTGTCGTTTGGATTTCTAAGTTATTACAACTCCACCCAAAGTGAATATATATCCACTGGTAAACTTACTGTTTCCAATTTTTGAACACCAGGAGGCATCAAAAAATTCATCCAATGTAGGAGAGTGTCCAATATAGCATATAGCATGATCTTTAGTACCTCTAATGTATTTAATCAGCCTATCAAGGGCATCCCAATATTCTTTGCCAGGATTACTGGTAAAATGACTCATCATGCCAACAGAAAAGGCAATGTCTGGTCTCATACAGCTTGTGACATACATGAGACTACTGATTATTCTAGAATATTTTACTTGATCAACACTGGTCCCAACATTTGGACTCAATTTGACGCTATAATCAAATGATGTCTCAACATGCCTACAGTCTTTATATCCCAAAGTAGAAACTAGTTGCTCAATGTAACGAGTTTGACTAAGGGTAACACCACACTTATCAACACTAACTTTCATACCTAAAAGGGTATCAACATGACCAAGGTCCTTCATATCAAATTCTTTTGCAAGAGTGAATTTTATATCACTCGCCGCAGAAAGATCTGATCCAAGAATCAACATGTCATCAACATAGAGACATATGATGACTGTTTTATTCGACACAAAGCGGTGACAAAGGAATTTATCATAATAACTAGATAGAAATCCAAAGCTCTTTACCACTTGGTCAAATTTCAGGTGCCGCATTTTAAGCGTTTGCTTAAGTCCATAAATTGATTTATCTAATTTGCACGCTTTATCTTTTAAATCTTTATGGACATAACCTTATGGTTATGTCATATAGATTTCTTCATTGAGCTCTCCATTTAAGAAAACTGTCTTTACATCCATCTGATAAACTATAAAATTCTCGATAAACGCTAAAGCCAGAAGAATTCTTATAGTTGACAAGTGATACACATGTGAATAAACATCAAAATGGTACATTCCCCTATTGTTTATAGCCTTTAGCTACTATATGTGATTTCTATCTAGCTATTGACCTATCACTATTTATTTTCTTCTTCAATATCCACTTGCACCCAATGACTTTAGCTCCTTTAGGCAAGTCAACTAGAAACTAAGTGTTATTCTATAGCAACGAGTCCATTTCATCATCTATGGCTTCTGCGCACATCAAAGAATCTCTAAATCTCATTGCTTTCTGATATGAGAATGGATCATCCTCTAAGTGGTAGGTAACAAAGTTCTCACCAAAATCCTTAGAGATTTTTTCTCTTGTAGACACTCTAACAGGAAGAGGTTAAACATTTAATGGTTGGGAAGCAGTGTTAGAAGGGATAGCTTCAAGCTCTACAGTAGATTCTGAAATCATATTAGTAGACCTAGATATGTTAAACCTTTGATCTTTAACAAACTTATTTTCAAAGAATATGGTATCTCTAGACTCTATTACTGTATTAGTGGATAGATCTAGAAACCTATCAGTTGCACATGTTGTAGTTATAAGTCCCACCTTAAGTCTCTTAAGGTCTTATATTCTCACATAAGCAATATATCTTCAAGTCTTAAGAGCATCAAATTTACAAGAATGATTATGTCATAACTCATAAGGTGTAAAAGTGAGTTTAGAGTGAGGCGAACTATTCAGAATGTGATTTGCAATAAAAACCACTTCTCTCAATATGAGGTAGGCATGTCAACTGTAAGTAACATAGAATTTAACATCTCTGTGAAAGTCTTATCTTGCACTCAGCAACACCGTTTGACTGAGGTGAGTAAAGAGCAACGGTTTTAAGTATTATGCCCCTAGAGGTACAAAATTATCTAAACCTAGTTGTAGTGTATTCTCCTCATCACTTCTAAATCTCTTAATCTTTATGTTTAACTGATTTTCAACTCTTGATTTGAAGATTTTAAATATCTCGAATGCTTCATATTTCGATTTCATTAGGTAAACATGACAATATCTAGAAAAATCATCTATGAAGCTTATTAGATACATCTTTCCACCTCTAGTGACATGACTCCTAAATAAACAGAGGTCAGAATATATCAACTCAAAAATTGTGTGCTCCTTAAAACTAACTTAAAATGTTTTCTAGTTATCTTGGTTTGTGCACACACCTCACATCTATCAAATCGAATAGACAAGTCTAAAGAGATGTTATGACTCTTAGCTAGATCACACATTTTTCTATAGTTCACATATCCAAGTCTATTGTGCAATAACTTAGGTTCAATTATGTTTGAACTAACTTGGTTAATGCTATCATTGTTTAAGCTAAGTCTATACATTCAATTTATCATATAAGCACAACCAAAATAATGTGAATTAATAGTTAAAATTATTCTATCATTCAAGGCTGTAAAAGACATTCCAGCTCCATCTAGTAAATTCATAGTGATTAAATTTTTCGTTAAAGAAGAAACTACTCTAACATGCTTAAGAGTTAGTATTTTACCTGAAGAGAGTACCAACACTGCTGTCACATCACGAGTCACATCAGTCTCACCTTCATTGCAGTTCTCCACACTATCATTGACCTTTGTAACCTTAGTGAGTAAATCTTTGTCATTCATAACATGACAAAGTAGCTCCGCTATCCAACCACCACCCAGAGGACGCACTGTTGTGACCACACCCAATCATAGAAACAAAAGATCGGGGTCCAGAAACGTCTATCAACATGATTGCCTTATTTTGTGGCGCATCCTCCTTAGGCTTCTTCGGATCCTTGCATTCTGCAGCCCAGTGACCTCACTTCTCACAATTATGACACTTGCCCTTCTTCTTTTTGAAAGAAGTTTTTTAGCTTGGAACTGTAAAGAGGATTCCCCTTTAGGTGTCGGTGGCTTTCTATGAGATTTGCCGGGATGTGAAACTAAGTTAACAATCTGAGTGGGTTGACTAACTTGCTCCGCGTATTTTCTAGCAAAATTCTGATCATCAATGTGGATGAATCTTTTGAGTTCCTCAAGCCCAATCTGCTCCTTCAGTCTGTGCATTTCAGTCTTGAAGGGGTTCCATTCATGAGGCAGATTGCAAAGGATCAGACCGACAAAGAGATTATCGGACATGTCAGACTTTTCTTCATTCATCGTGTTCCGCATATTCTCCAGTTCAATCAATTGTGAGGTGACTGTCGAATTAACATTAAATTTAAAGTTGAAAAACTTCTCGTCGAGGAGAGTTTTCAACAGCCCCTTCTGCTTATGGAAGTGAGCGTTCAAGCGATGCCAGATATCTCTTGCGATTTTAAATCCATTGTAGGTCATTGCAAAGCAAGGAATCAATTCAGGAAATTCAGAAGGTAATCCCAGCATAAATCTTTATCTTTAATCCACTGCAATTCATTTACATCTTCAGTGGTCATTTTGAAGTCACTGAGCACCGTGCAGAAAATCTCACATTCTTTCATGTCAAGTTGAACATGCAGTTTCCAACTATGAAACTCAGTGGAATCAAACGACTGCAATTTCACTATGTCGTACGTGCTACGCTTCGACATTTTCAACAGAAAAATGTAAATCGAAAAAATATCACCTGATCCGAGCGGAGTCGATCCAATCTACTTCAGATCCAATCCAGTAATTTGTTTGCTCCTCCAAGCAGCACAGAGGAGAAGAGAACTCCTCCAAAAAAACTTGAATCGAGCAGATCAAGTTCCGAGCCGAGATATCCTTCGTCAGAGAAATTCTTGGTCCAGCAAGCTTTTTCCTTCTTCAAAATAAGGAAGAGACATGACTGCCTTTTGCTTGGATCTGAAACAGCAGGCAAATCCACCTCGATCTGAGATCTAGGAGTTCCGGCGACGAGCAATGGATGCACAGAGGAATCCCCTTCTCTTGATTTCACTGCAATATGGAAGAAGAGAAGAGAGTAAAACATGAGATCACAGACGAGAGGCGCCTGCTTCAAATGTGAACAGGAAAAAGAAATTTCCTGCTTCACTGGATTTGGAATTCCGTCTCCAAGCAACGACGGTTCACATAGAGAAAGTTGAGAGGTTGGCTTCTCCATGCAGGAGACGACAGGAACAAACAAGCCGGCTAGATCCCTCCCCGTAGTGATCGAACGCGGCTCGGGAATCGAGAATGACGGGCTCTACGATCGGCGGCAGAAACTCGCAATCTTTCCTCTCGATCGGCGATCGACAGCTGGAAATGAGCAGAGGATTTCCGATTTCTCCCTCTCTCGAGTGGCACCCTAAATCGCGAATGACGACCAGAAAAGGTAACAATGGGCTCCTCCTTTCGATCAAGCGCCGACATGAGCAAACATCAAGGGTGAGCAGCCTTTTCCAATCGGCAGAAAACTTCCATGATTCCCTTTCGGCGGCTGTACGCGAGAGAAAAATGAGAGCGGGAACGAAGAGCAGCGCAGAAAAAATCATGAGCAGAAAACCTAAACGCATATCTTTAGAATGTTAGGGTTAGGATCCGCTTAAGATATTCTACAATACTCTATAAAGTATTAAGTAGATATTTATAGTACCTACAACATAGAGCATTGCCCTAGGTAGACACAAAACTCACATGTCACTATCGAGTCGGTCTCGACACACACGAACATACACGAAATATTCAACGTGGGCAAAAGTGGCTTGCGACGGCAGGAAGATGCAGCAGAGGGACGGAGGGATTTGGGGTTGTTTCGTCTCCGCAGGAGAGATGCGGCGGTCCTCGCCGGAGATCGTGCAGTAGGAGTCGAACGGAGTGGGGGCAGCATCAGTAGATGGCATCAAGGAACCTCTACCGTGGAGGAGCGGGAGAAAGAAATAGGGTTGAGCGCGAGATTGGAAGCATACCAAGCGGAAGACATTCAAAATGAAGGATAAAGAGGAGCCAAATTATGAATGGACGACTAGGATGAATCCATTGCCCCATATAATGTTATGGCCTCAACCTTGATCCTTATCATATAGCTAGCCAATTTGTTAGCCATCCATATATCTTTTTAATATAGCATAGATCAACCTAGGTTTCTTTTCCGATGTCTTCCTTGGCAACACTCTGCTTTCTTTCTATGGCACATGCTGGACACGACAAGTGCCCATAAAGTGTTTGATGAAATGCCAAATAGAAATGTCATCTCCCGGAACTCGATGATTTCGGTTTTTTCAATCAACGACTTGCATGAACATACTGCGGAATGCTTCTCTGAGTTGGTGATGTCAGGATTGGGAGTTAATTCAATTAGGGTCCGTTCGTTTGGACGAAATTGGCTTTCTAGAATTGTCTTTTCGACGAAAACCAATATCTACATGAATTGGCTTTGTACATAATTCCAATTTTATTATTTGGCTGTAAGATTGAATTCAGTCAACAGAATTATAATTGAGGCACAAAAGTTGTTCGCCTGAATAATGGAATTGGTATTGGAATTACATTATACAATAATTTTATAAAACTCAAAATAGGCGTTAACGCCGAACGCATTAAATTGCATAAAATGTTTTACGATGCGCGTTTTTCACCCAAGCGCAATTTTTTCGGCCAGGTGCGCATTTTTTTCTCCGGCGAAAAACGAGAGCCCGGACAAAAACGCTCCCCCGGGTGAAAAATGCGCGCTCGATCGAAAAATGCGCGCCCGGGCGAAAAACGGACGCCCGTCCGAAAAACGCGCGCCCAGGCAAAAAACCCGCGCACGAGCGTGTTTTTCGCCCGGTTGCGATTTTTTTTGCCCGGGCGCGATTTTTTCGCCCGGGCGTGATTTTTTCGCCCCGCCGCGTTGATTTCGCCTGGGCTCAATTTTTTCACTCGGACGATGGTCGCGTTTTTTTCACCCGGTCACAATTTTTCGCCAGGGGGCGTTTTTTTTCGCCCGGGCACGGTTTTTTCGTCCAGGCGCGGTTTTTTCTTCCGGGCTCGTTTTTTTCGCCCGGGCGCGTTTTTTTTGCCCGGTGCGGAATTTTCTTTCGGGCGCGGTTTTTTCGCCGGGGCGCATTCTTTCGCCCGACCGCGATTTTTTTCGCACGGGCGCTATTTTTTCGCCCTGTCGCGATTTTTTCGCCCGGGCGCAATTTTTTTGCCTAAGCGCGATGTTTTCGCCCGGGTGCGTTTTACTCGCCTCGGGGGGTGTTTTTCGCCCGGACGAAAAACAAGCGCCCGGGCGAAAAAAATGTGCCCAGAAGAAAAAAAAAATACGCCCGGGCGAAAAATGAACGCCCCGGCGAAAAACGCGCGACCGGGCGAAAAACGAACGGACCCTTAGTTTATTTAGAGTTCTTTCTGCATCCGGAGCTCTGCACGATGCAGTTTTGGGGGCAAGAGTCAATGGCTGTTATGAAGGTTGGGCTGGATTCTAATGTGACGATTGGAAATGCTTTGGTTGGTATGTGTGGAAAGTGTGGTGATTTAAATGGATCAATGCCGGTGTTTCAGAGTACGATTAAGGCTCCGTTTGGGGGAACTTATTTTCACCGGTCAAGCGGTCACGATCGGTTCATGCGGTCATGACCGCTTGACCGGTGAAAATAAATCCCCCCAAACAGAGCCTAAGAATGAAGTTTCCTGGAATGCTATTGTCGGAATTCTATTAGTTAGTGTTCCCCCTGCATCTGGAGTTCTGCAATCAGGCTAGTAGGCGACATGCAGCATAGAGGGGAAACTCCAAATGTTGTCACCTTCAGCTTCGAGCTTGTTCTAGAATATCTTCTCTAAATAGAGAAATGAGATACATGGCAGGCCGATCTTAGAGATGAAATTTCCTTCATTATTGAAGTCAATATTAGCTATTTCCTATGAGAGAATTTTAGGTACGCACGCGTACAGAGAGGATCGTAGGGGATCTTTTTTCTTGCCAAATTACAGTTGTATTTTCAGTTACGTAAATGATCTATATTTTCAGTATAAATTACAGTTGTAATTTAATTCAAAATATTCATCCCAAAATATATACATATGACTATTTAAAATGACCGTAAAAATACATGGATCAATTTTTCGTGACTTCTTTTTAAAAAATAAATAAAAATTAAAGCGTGTAATTTAATTTCCCACACCATCCATAGGTACGCTCCCCGTACCTAAAATTTACACATTTCCTAAACTGATATTATATTTTCATCACAAGATGAGTTACTTTTGCTCTAAGTTTTGATATATGAACATTTTAAGTTTTTAAAAATTTATGAATGATTTGCTAATAACAAAAATGTTTGCTAATAACATGTTATGGGCACGATTGCGAGAGCCGATGTTGGTTGTGGAAGCGAGTTGGCGTCGGGCTGTTGTTAGCTGCAGGGAGAGGGGAGGACTCTGATACCAAGATATTAAGAGTCTAGCCCATAACGCCGTCGGTGGTGGCGGTGGAGATACAAGGGGAGTCGAGCTCAAGCCGCAGAGAACGCGAGAAGAGAGGAAGAAAGGGGAGTCATTCTCAACCCTAGAAATGGGGAAGAAGAGAAAACTGGAGAGAGAGAGAGAGAACTTAGAGAGATAAAAAGAAAGTTGGGCTAATTCATTTCATACCTTCTCATGAGCCGAGAGGGTCTATATATAATATTACAAACGACTCAACAAAACTCGACAACAATGACTCGACTCGATAGCAATGACTCGACGTATACAACTTGAAATAACATACTTAAAGACTCGTAATAAAATATGCGTAACCTAATTGGCGACGGATCGTGGGGACCCATAACAGTCATTTGCAAAATAGCTGGTTATAACATTGCCCTTAGTTTTATTTATGGATTTTTTTTTATTTAAAGAAATATGTCCTCATCTCTTTAAGTTTTATTAAGTTTTATATTTGGCAAGTAAAATAATTTACGGAGATGATGAACGACATGTGTACTGCCGCGTCGGGGCACCGGAAAACCCGTGCACAACTCCTTATACTGTTATGCCTAGGGTATCAGTGTTGCACATTCATCTTAAAATTCTTTTTCTATAACACTCATCATCGATATCAACAAATCTTCTAGCATTCAACACTCAAATCAATAAAACTTGGGAGGATCCTTGGATCCCACGGCCGGAGTTGTTTAAGCCAGGTCGGCAGGAGTGGGATAATGGGGCTGTTCAATCAATTTTCACGCCGGAAGATGCGATTACTATTCTCTTCATCCAACTTACTCGGGTGGTTTCAGAGGATTGTTGGGTTTGGCATTTCATGCGGTGTGGGGCTTTTTCGGTTCGGAGCGCTTACCATTTGGCGCATCATCTTCTCGTTTCTGACGACGCCTTGTCTTCTTCGGCTCATCCTTTCTTGCTTTTACCGCGTGTTCCGATCCATGTTCTCGTGTTGACCCTCCTGCTCATTTACCTATCTCTTGGGCTACTCCGTCGGCAGGTGTGTTTAAGATAAACGTTGATGGTGCGGTGCGGCGGCATCTGGGTCGAGTGGGTGCTGGTGTTATTGCAAGGGATTTGTGTGTGTGGGGGGGGGGGGGATGAGATTCGGTTATATTTGAAGGGGATTGTGCAGACCTCATTGTATCCGTCTTAGCTGGTGTTGCACCTCTCTCGGCGAATCGTGCGTTCATCTTGGATATCTTGCATTTGTTGCCTCGTATTGCGAGCCATGCCTTCCGTTTTGTTCAAAGAGACGCGAACCGAGTGGCCCACGCCCTTGCTTGTATTTCTTTTGATAGCCCTCGTGCTCTTTCATCTGTTTTACTTGATATTCTCCGCTTGGAGCTACAAGATTAATACCATATGATTTCCTAAAAAAAATACAAGCTTTATTGTGATTTTATAAAATTAACTTCTTATGCGTCAAAGATATCAAACATATTTCAATTTCTTCTACACAAGGATTTATGATACCTTTTGGGTGGGCTAAGGCAATCATCTTTGAATTTATGCAAGTAAAACATTTGCTTATTGCTCAACGTTCGACCAACAACATAAAATGTTTATTCGATGCTTTTATTTTTTTTATTGCTCTACGACCAAATCCTCAAAGCCCACAAAGCCACGAGGAGAATACTTTTGGCTAGTTTTTTTTCTTGTACTTTAGCCTTCTGCTTATCACGACATTAGGGGTGGATTGACCTGGAGTTGTTGCAAAGTGAGCTTCGATTTAGGAGCAGAGTTTTGTGAATTGGATAAACTAGGATGAACGTCAGATTTGCTCTGAACAGATTTTACGTTCAGAAACAGAAAGAAATCGAGGGAACTAATCTAATAAGCGAAATAGGATAAAGATGTGTTAGAGAACCACAAAGGCACAAATGGACAGATGTTGCCCTCCAGGTCTCTAATTTCCTCTATATTTGCGACACAGGTTCTTCATCAATTTGCATGCATGCAAGCAAGCTTTGCATATTGTCAGGTCAATACTCGACCGTGACACATTTTTGGACACTAAAGAAAAGGAATTTTCAAAAAAGTAAAGAGAATTTTTGATGGAAGATCCTGAAGACAGATGGTGAAGACATGCAGACGCTTTTAGTGTAGTGTAAATAGCTCTAGTATAAAGAATCTTCTGGAGTGCTGCAAAAGAGTCCAATGCGTGAAGGAATCCAAAGCATTCTAGAGAATACTAGGTGTGTACAGTATCCCAGAATATGAAAGTCTTTAGAGTATTGTTATGCCTAGAGAGTTCTATGTTGTTCCAGTGTGTAGAATACTATAGAACAATAGGACAATTCATGAGTGTAGAATATAGGAGGAACATAATACGTGTACACGCTCCTTCGGAAGGCCCTCCTCAGAACGGGAAAAGATTTAGTGCCATCTCTCCAAGCTTATTGTTTATTGTATTTAGGTCACTTTCTTCCTTAGTGGCATTTTAGTAATTTTAGGTGTGAGAGTTTTCTATCCCTATGTAAGGGAATGCAATTAGGGCCTTCAATCATCTCAGAGACTCTTGAAAGCTCTCATTTGAATGAGAATTCTTAGATGGAATCATCCTTAAAGAGCATTGGTACTAGCATGCCTGGTGAATTTATATCCATTTTCCAATTTTAGTGCAATCACATTTCAAGTTCATATCAATTGGTCTGACACTATGGGTTGGCCTACACCAGAATCCAACGCCACACCGCACTACCCTAGCCAATTTGCATTCCTAGAAACTCAATTTCAACGAACCAACATGCTCGCTGACATCAAACCGATGGTGCGCGAGATGCACCACCGACTTCTTCCACCCGGCTGTCTTCCTCTCTTTCCACAACCCCTCCATCACTTCAACGCACTCTGCCAACCTAAACTCGTCCCGAACCACAGCCTTCCACAACCTCCAAGCGACATCCTCTTTCACATCCCCAAACACAAGTGATTGTGTTTACTTCTCTCACACCCTACACGCCGACAACCACTCTCCTAACATCGCACGCAATACATAGCTCGGACACAATAGATTAGGCATAGGATTCCTCACTCCTTGGTCCACTACTTCCACCGGAGCCAGCTGCCTCAATTCCATTGGGCCCCATGCAGAGAATTCTAAAACAAAAATAATTAGCCACCCCACAACAAGCCTATTTATGCCTTGTTACCTAGTACAAAGTCCCAAAAATTTTGACCCTTTACATACCCCACTTACAACAACCAACACATATCAAAATTAGCTCACAACTTTGTTGCCCCACATCCAATTAATTTGATATGAAGGCGATTCCTCGGGCGATTCCTCAGGAAATCCACACATCCTCCTATATTCATATGTAGCATTAGGGCATTGTGGTAATTATGTGTATGCCACTCCCGCCTATATAAGTGAGTGGTAGCGAGTCTTTTAGAGGATCTTGGATCATTTAGGTTTTTGGCTCTCTTAGAGAGTAGGCTCTTACAGGGATTCTGACCTTATGAAACTGTCGCGGGCTTGTCTCGATATCATGTATATTCGTTCGTCATAATAAATATATAATTTTTGAGGATAGCTGAAGCTATCAAATAATCTGACTTGTCATGACGCCCGCTAGTTTCGGTCGCCAGTCATCCTCCTTGCAAGTTCGCGCTGCGGATTCACTCTTCTTATGAGTGTTTCTGCACGATTCCATCTCTCCTCTAGGTCACTATCCCTGCTCGACTGTCGTCATGTTTCGACGCCATCCACTGCACCTCTGCGCCGACCTTGAAGGAGGAACTCCTCCTCCACTATGACACGTGTTGAAACCAGGATACCAGTTCAACAGAGTTCGGACCAAGGGGGGGTATCTTGAGTTACTTAACCCGCAGTCAGACACCCAAGTCTCGGTATTCCAAGCCTAGATCTAACCCTCACCGTAGATAAATTGGAATGCCCACACACGGACTCGCGAGCTGCAGCGAGGAGGTCCCGCCACACACCCAGAAGTTCTCTTCTTAACTTCCCCTCCTAAAACCAAGAATTGAGCTCGACACCTCGGATGGCGCGGAGAAATAAGCTCAAAAGGTGTGAGCTCTAAGAGTCTGGGTATGCCTTCTCCGAGGTGCTATGGGGTCCTATTTATAGGCAAAACCTCTCGAGAGTAAATTGGTCTTTATTGGACTGCGGGTAGCGGCCTCCGCCTTTACCAAAATGTTATTCCTAGACCCAGATGGTTTGCGGATAGCGTCCTCCGCCTTAACGAGAATACTATTCCCAGACCCCGACGGTCTGCTGATAACCGTTCTGACCTTCAGACAGATTGATGTTCACTGACCTAGACGAGCCTGAGGGTGAGACCGGCTCGGACTCACGTACTTGGCGGTGAGTACACCATGCTACTCGAACTCGCCCCTTAGGATGCGGTTGAGCCCACTCTCGGGTGGTAGCGAGTCCATTCGTTGTTGGGTTTTTCTAGAACCATACATCATATGTAGGCGCAGCGAAAATAAACAGAATAACCCCAAAAGAATTTGGATCGGGCCATGAATATTGAATCAAGAAGTTAACAAAATTGCTAGGTATGAAAATTACCTTTGCGGAGTTGGATCAAATCCAACCTAGATGCTCCAAGAAGATAAGTCCCGTTGTCGGCTGTCCGAGTCCTCACGTAGAATAATGTCTACGTCTCTACAGCAGTCCACACGAGCCGGGAGAAGAAGACTACACATTGCGCTTCCACGGATTGCTAGATCCGCTTCAGGAAGAACAACACCGGCGACAATCGTCGAAGAGGAGGTCGGCGGAGGCGAACGGGCGGCGGAACTCTTCCGTCGGCTAGGGCGAGAGGCGGAACTCTTCCGTCGGCTGGATTCCTTCGTAAGTTATGAGAACCCTAAAAGAAGATCTATTTATACCCAAAGCATAAACAGGCTTCTAGAAGAATCGCTATCCGCAGACCACACAGCAGAATTTGGGTTTCTGTTACAATTCGTCGGGATTCCACGGAACAGCATTCGTCGAGTTTTCACGGGGCAATTCGACGAATTCCGACGAATCACATACGACGAATCCCGACGAATCATATCCGTGAAAACCCGACGAATTCTATCCGTGTAAACCCGACGAATTCTATCCGTGTAAACCCGACGAATTCAGACAGCAACATTTGATGGACCTCCCCCATTCTATATGGTGATTGGTAACCTTTACCAACACAGTCAATCTTCCATCTTCTCCACATGCTCTTATGTGCGACCATGCAGGCTCATATCGCGTTGGCAGTGAGACTACATGTTTGACCACTTCTAGATCATAATGGTAACTCCAACATTCGTCTGGTCGGGATCGCCCATCAGACATCGGGGTTAGACCCACCTTAACTATTGTCAAGGGGGGCGAACCATTCTTGTGCTCGCTGAATACGGGTTGTACGCAATCCCCGCTCTTTGCGAGCTCGCTAGAGATCGAAAAGAATCGTTCAACCATTATTTGGCGAGCCCCGACAACGGAGAGATGGGATTAGCGGGTCCGCTCACTTCCCTCCCCTATAAATAAAGGGGCGTTACCGTCCCCTGTTGATAGTAGCAAGGCTTCAGAGGGGGCCCTATTCGCTGGCGCGAAGTCGTGGTCTAAAGGAGAGGAACGCGCGACGGCCTCCATTTTTGGGCTACTCGGTGGGCTTTCCTCAAAGCGATCCCATGTGCGCGGCGAGAAAGGGTCGAGGAAGAAAAGGAATACCAACACTACTGCCAAGGGAAGTCCCCCCCCCCTCCCGCTCCTCCTGAATCAACTGTGAGGTGCGAGTCCACTCTCAAAGGGCTTGAGAGTTCGCGTGGCACCGAACAACCTACCTTCAACCTCCTCAGCCCAGCGAAACAGGTAACTCCGGCTCGTCTTCATATTTTCTAAGAGCTTTGACGCGATGTGGACGACCTTATAATTCTGCGAGTTCAAACAGATTACCGCCGGTCAGACTGTGGTGTTGGCGCTGCAGAGCCCTTTGGCTGATAGGGTCGTGAGCGAGACCAAACGCGAGTTCCAAACTGGTCTCGCCCCACCATTCAAGGTAGGAAGTTATATTCTAGCGTACATTAACACCGTTCTTTTCTTCAAACAGTTCCCCCCTTCACTGATCTGCGCATCGAACCGCATCTGGGCGAGGTGTCTTCTAAGAGCGTGCTCCCTGCCTCCTCGCCCATCCCGAATCCAGTTCCACCGATTGTTGTCTCTAAGCTCCATGTTTCTACGCAGCCTGGTGCTAGCGAGCCGACTTGGTGACCCTCCGGCAGGAAGTTGTTGGTGGTGGTTCCGCCAGGGAAAAACAGTATGCCTTCCCAGAGGCCTCAATCTGTCGAGCGCCTTCTTCAGGACTGGCCTCGCCGACAAGGCGGGGATCCAGCGTCTTCAGCATGTGTCTACTCGCTTTTTTACATCCTTCAGCTAATTCTTCTTCGCTGAATTCTTTCTATACGTCCATTTCTTCGAGTCGTCGTCTATCCGCCTCGTCGGGGCACACAACATCGTTGAACTCGTTGTCGGAGTCGCCTCCTCTTATGATGGTGATACCTCTGAGGGATCTTTTGGCGAACCCTCAGGGTGTTGACGTGGAATTAAGAACTCGCCTACTTGCCGTCTGCGTGCCCTATGACTCTTTCTTCGTGGCCATGCCACCAGCGGAGGTAAGATAGGGACTCACCGACATGCGTGCTCAACTCGACCGGGCAGAGGAATTTTAGGAGCAGGTGGAAACTGACGAAGGGTTATATGCCCGCGTTCAAGATGCGTGGGAGAGATTGTATGACTTGGAGGCTCGTCAGAACTCGACTGAGGATGAACTGCATAGGTTCGCCAAAGTGGCTGGGACTGTGGGTGAGGCCTCCAGACTTGAGGAGTACATTAGGCGAATAAAGTATCTGTATTTTCTGCTTCCCCTTTGATCGCTCGATCTTAATTGCTTAATGAAAATTTTGTTTGACCGATCATGTACTCGCGCCTTTTATCCCTCCAGTTTGTTTTATTGAAGTGTTGACAAGCGAGGCGGCGAGCTCATGAGCGAGAACACGGACTCACGCACGAGTGCGCCCCAAGACCTTATGCAATAAATAGGGGGTTACCCTGGGTGATAGGCACGCTTGCTGCACTTTGCCCCCCCCCCCCCCCCCTTTCTTTTTTTGTCTATCTTCGTTGTCTACAGGAGATCATTGCCCGTTCACGTTATAGGTCGCGAGAACAAATGTGAGGAGGGTCGCGCAAACTACGTCGCCAACTTCAAGGACCATGACTTCCCCAGCTCGCAGACCTCCTCGGCCGAATTTGCCACCTTTGAGGCCTGCTTAATCCCTAACGGATTCTCGGCGAGGCACCCCACGACGGGCGAGCACATCAACACTTATTTCCCAGATGAGCTCGCTTTTCCTTCAGCGCATTTCCACATCGGGCTTAGGCTACCCCTGTGGCCTGAGGTCCGGCTGATCTTTAAGTATTTCGAGTTGATCCATGCGCGGGTCAACCACAACGAGATCAGCGGCTTGACCGCATTCATATGCTACATGCGCGAGGAGAAGATCGAGTTCGATCTAGTCGCCTTCCGTAAGATTCTTACGTTGAAAGCGACTAGCGATGGCATCGTCTTCTTCTCTAGCGTGTGCGTGAGGATCTCAGAAACCCTCAACAAGGTTCATCACTGGAACGACGAGTTCGTTTTTGTGCGAGGCGATTTCAGGACCCTTCTTTTCGTGCCCATACAGAAGACCGAGAGTGTGTACAAGCCGCCCCGCGTAGAGGGAGACGCCCTCGCTCTCTACAACTTCTTAAGGGGTAAGGAGTTTGATGTCGTCTACCTGCGCCGATACGTGGATCAATTCGCCTTCATCCTGTCAGGAACAGGTTAGCCAAAACGAGGACTCGCCGCTTTATTTCCTTTATTTTTCTTGTTTTTCTCGCGGACTTACTTTCCTTTTGTAGGTGAGCGCTCGCTGCCGGTGCACCCACCCTTCGAAGGCTCAAGGGTGCCGACTCGCAAGGTTCCTTATTCTCGCCCCGCCGAGACAATTGTCTCGGATGAGGATGAGCCGTCCTCTGCCTATACGAAGGGTAAGATGAAAATTCCTCCTGAAGTCGCCTCGTTCAGCGAGCCAAAGAAGAAGAAGAAACAAAAATCCGGGAGGGTGGGCACAACCGGCAAGGAGGACCCGCCTGAGGATCTTGCGACGCATTTCAACTTTGGACTCGGCATGCAGAGCGAGGCCCTGAAGGGGGATCCTCTCCTTCTTTGGGACAACGAGCATAACCGGGCGATGTTGAGCTCGCATCTTCCCACTTGGACGGAGGATGAGGCCCCGGACGATGATGCCTTCAACGTCCTCTATGGCCTCTACGATCGGGATGACACTGAGGTACTCGCGGAGACCCCCATTTGCAAACTGGTAAATTGCGGTGGCCGGTCCCTCCTCCGCTCCACGAAGCTGATCCATCAGACCGCGAGGAGCGGTCTCATTCTGAGCAGGATGCTCCGCGCAGAGACAAAGGCTCGCCATGCGGCCGAGGAAAAGCTGGCGAAGGATGAAAAGGATCTCGCTGCAAAGGGGGCCAACTCGCCTCCTCCAAATGAGGTACGCCTTTCTTTCGGCTTTCGCCTTCTGGAAATAATCGACATAGGCCGCCAGCGACTCCCACAGCCCTTGCCTGATGAGGAAGAGGGCCTTCGTGCTCTTCTTTCTCTTCTTTGAGGTGGCGAAGCAAAGCAGGAATCCTCAGTGCAGATCTTCGAAGTCGTAGATAGAACTTGGCAGCAACTGGTGGAACCAATCCCGGGCCTTCCCCTTAAACGAGATGGCGAACATCCGATACTTGAAGGCGTCTGTCATCTGCTTGAAAGAGACCACGTTTTCGAACTATTGTAGATGCTAGACAGGATCGTCTTTGCCAGAGTAGTAGGTCATCGCTACTTCTCTGAACTCTTCGGGAACTGGTGCTGTCAGGATCAACTCGTAGAAAGGACTTGCCGGAGCGACCTGGCGAGCAGGGCGAACTCGCTCAAGTTCGCTTTCTGAGTAGCGAGTTCCTGGCTGGCTAGTGAAAAGAACTCGCACGTGCAGAGTGTGATCCTCCTCCTAAACGGTTTGTTTGTCGGGGCGCCTACTATGGCTCGTCTCCCCAGGCGAGGTAATGACCGGTGGGGAAGGTTCCACCACGTTGCCGCGAGGCGCGAGTAGGGCTCGTAGCGTGTCCTCCATGGACCTTCTAAATTCCACGAAATCACTCGGCGTGACGAACTAGCTTGACGGGTGCGAGTTGTCCTGGTCATCTCTATGCTCTCCATACCCAGCCATCGTGTGAGGTTTTCTTCCCAAACTATGGTCCACGCTCACCGCACCAAAAAATGTTGAAACCCGGATACCGGTTCAACAGAGTTCAGACCAAAAGGGGTAACTTGAGTTAACCCGCAGTAAGACACCCAAGACTAGGTATTTCGAGCCTAGATCTAACCCTCACCGTAGATAAATTGGAATGCCCACACACGGACCGCGAGCTGCAGCAAGGAGGTCCCGCCACACACTCAGAAGTTCGCTTCTAAACTTCCCCTCCCAAAACCAAGAACTGAGCTCGACACCTCGGATGGCGCGGAGAAAGAAGCTCAAAATGTGCGAGCTCTAGGAAACTGGGTCTGCCTTCTCCGAGGTGCTATGAGGTTCTATTTATAGGCAAAACCTCTCGATGGTAAATTTGTCTTTATTGGCATGCGGGTAGCGGCCTCCGCCTTTACCAAAATGCTATTCCCAGACCCAGATGATCTGCGGATAGCGACCTCCTCCTTAACTAGAATATTATTCCCAAACCCTATCGATCTGCCGATAACCGTTCAGACCTTTAGACAGATTGATGCTCATTGACCTAGGCGAGCTTGAGGGTGAGACCGTCTCGGACTCGCCTTGCCTACTCGGCGGTGAGTACACCACGCTACTCGAACTCGCCCCTTAGGATGCGGGTTGAGCCCACTCGGGCGGTGGGGAGTCCGATCGTTTGGCGGGGCTCGCCCATCAGACACCGGGGTTAGACCAGCCTTGATTATGGTTAATGAGGGCGAACCTTTCTTGTGCTCGCTGAATACGGGTTGTACAAAATATGTCAAGTGGGTAAATGCCTGTGAGCGCCTCTCCCTGGACCCCCGTTGATCAACCCGCCGTCATCGTTGTTAGTTCCGCCAATCCTACCTCCTCTATTACCCCCACCGCCTGAATGCTTAGCTCGCCAGCAAAATCTTGAGCTTTGCCTCAAGGGTCTATATTTTTATTGCCACCAGACGTACTCGCCCAAGGAGTTGTGCTTGTTATTATTTTAAATGTCCTCCGACATGTCATATTTGAGGGCAAAATGATATTTTTTTCTAAAAAAATAGATCATGTAATTTCGTAAAATATAAGCCGACATATACGATTTTTTTCGATATATTGCCCTACACGACTTTTGATCAAATCGTCCGCTATTTTATTTTATGTTATGTTAGCAGACTATTAATATAAGTGTAAATCACTTATATGTATTATATTATGTATGCTTAAAAAAATGATTTATTGTTTCGTTCTTTTTAATGATTTATTCTTACCATTGATTTTGTATAACTATTTCACACTATTTTCTTATTCATATTATAAAAAAAAGTGAAAAAAGTTCTAACATATTTATTAGAAAAGTATTTGTATGCTTTTAATATAAATTTATAAGCTTGGAAAGACTTATAATCCAACAAGAATATTTAATTTGTATATCTTCTTTATTTGTTATAAATTTAGTGTTGTCAAAATAAAATTATCGTCTAATATTAAATATATTTTACAATGTATCAATTTGTGCTTATCAATAAGATTTTATTTTGATATTTTTCGAATTTATTTTGGGATATACATGACTCATTGCTCTTCTGCTTGTTAAGATTATTCTTTTACTTTTAGAACATATAATTATAATTAATATGCATAAAAATAATGTTTTTATTAATAAAATATGAAAATTCGATATTTTAAAATATCTCTGACATGTCTCCGAATTTCCACATCCGACATTTAAAAAATCAATCTGACATGTCGATGACATCCAATATTTACAACATTGGTGCTTGTTGCTCGACCCCGAAGACAACGATCCCAACTTCGTGGATTTGGATGCTCTGACGCCTGCTAATTACTCCTACGGGACAAGGTCAGTTTTCGGAAGGAGAGTGCTGATACGAAGATGACTCCCCGAGGAATCCACACGTCCTCTTATATACATATGTAGTCTTAGAATCTTAGGGCATTGTGGTAATTATGTGTATGTCACTCCCGCCTATATAAGTGAGTGGTAGTGAGTCTTTTAGAGTATCTTGGATCATTTAGGTTTTATGCATTCTTAGAGAGTAGGCTCTTAGAGGGATCCCGCCCTCAAGAGATTGTCACGATCTTGTCTCAATATCATATATCTTCTTTCGTATTAATCAATATAAGTTCACATCCGACCCATACACCACCATTCTGGCTACTCATCGATGTTTTCAATCCAACCAATTCGTCCTATTTCGGAGCCAAACGCCATTCACATTTTTTATGTCCAATGGCAGTCCTTCTCCAGTACCTACGTCAACATTTCGCCCTGACATATGCCATTGCTTATCGAATAGATTATCTATGCCAAATTAATTATTAAAGATCCAGACAAATGCAACCAATCATCGTCAAGTGCAAAAGGACACATTTTCTCTCACTACCCCAAAGTATGTCGTCGCACACGATTTCCTTAGGGACTCGATCTTCTAGAAAAGGTCAATTTTTAGGAGGGGATGAATACAAATATGCATCTTTAGATGATCCTCCTCCCAACTAGAAATAAATCCACTGTCATCTCTCCAAGTCTATTGTCCATTGTATTTATGATGCATACAAAAATTAGGGTTTCTGAAAATAAGATATTTTTTATGCGATCAAGTTTAATTTGATATAGGCCGAGCGGCCAAAATGAGTTTTACGCGCGAAAAAACACACTTGACGTAGAACTTCGCTAACCATTAATCATTATTCAAAGAAATTCCCTCGAGCGCCTAACGAGTTGAACTGTAGCGAGATCTGAAAAATCACAAGCAAAGTACACAAATAATAATTTATGGATAACGATAATTTAAGATAGTTTGAGCGTTCGAGGAAAGCTTCTATTTTTTATTTGAAATTGCACCAATAAGTTAATAACTTGCGCTAGAAAAAGGGCAGATTTTACCGGAGCATACGCAAAACTACGACAGAAGGATCCGATCTCCAAATCCATTGCACAAGGGGACCAGTGGTTGCTATCGGGCTCGTTGATGGGAGATTAGGGAAGACTGTATCGCTGGAGTCAGCCACAGATGTTGACAGCAACCACGACTCGAGTGGTTGCTGGTTTGTCGTTGGAGAATGGAGTCGTCGTCGACGACCGCCGTTGTTTGATAGAGGGAGATAGTCCTGAAGGATCGGTGAAGTCGTAGCAGTCCGTCGGAGGGCTCGGCGGTAGGAGACGGGAGCTAGGATTGCGGGCTATCGAGCAAACGCTGCTCCTGATGTAGTCAACTTGCTGGAACAGAGGTCGGTTGGCGTCGATGAACAAGGATGGAGAGGCGATCGACAATGGCAGATAATCGAGATTTCGATTTCTCTGCTTTGTCCGATTCTGATTTCTTCTTCACATTGATTTCTAGATATAGAGCTATTCCCCTTCATGGAGGTCTTGATGGCTTGCCAAAATTGTTACTTCCGAAATTATTCTTTCCAATTTGATTTTTCCAAAAATGTATCTCCAAAGGTATTTTTCTGATTTTATAGATTGGAAATTTTTTTCACCCATCATACCTACTATTATTTCTCAATTTCTAAATATCACTATCTTGGTTTTTTTTAATTTAAACGTATGCATTTTAAATAATTCTAGCTTGCCTTTCCCGCCCTAACTGCCCTAGTTTACCGGACCTTTTATTCATGGTCTCATCGGGTGGTCAAACCGTTGAGCCGGAACTCAAAATGACATTAGTGCATAAAAAATTGACAGAAAATAAAATAACAATTAATAAAAATATAACTGACGCGTGTTGATATCACGCGTCTTCGGATGCGGTGATGGATGCATCAAATTTAGCATGTCGTATTTTATGAAATTTTCTTTCGTAGTGGTACTTTAGTAATTTTAGGTGTGAAAGTTTTATTTACCTATATAAGAGAATGTAGTTGAAGACTTAAGGCATCTCTAGATCGCTTGTAAGCTCTCATTTAAAGGGGATCTCTCGAAGGGAACCAGCCTTCTAGAGCGTTGGAGTGAGCACGCCTCACAAGTTTGTATCTGTTTTTTGATTATAGTGCAGTTCAAGTTCGTATCAAATATGTGCTTGGAGAATTCTTGAGTATTATATTCACTTGAGTGAAATTATTTTGAGGCCAATTAAAAGACAAGGACTCTCTTGGTAAAGGATTTCTTGAGTGCTCTCTTCCATCCCTCTTTCTTTGAATATTCTGTTGCATGTGTATCGACAGGCTGACTTAGGAATGAAGATATTAACAATTCTCAGGTTGGAGCACAAAGAATCTTCGATACCTTGATAAGTAGAATCAAAGCCAAGTTCGAGAGTTGGGAGGCACAATGCCAGGTTCACAAAGGGAGTGTTTATAATAACCATTAAGGAATGAAAGGGAAGAGAGCTCGCCAGAGCTCAAGGGATTTAGTTTCGGCAGTAAAAGGTCTTATGAACAATCACATTAGTCATGGAGAAAGTCGGGGAGAAAATCAAGGACATGTGTAGATGCATTGAGAACACAACCCAGGTCGAAGGAGCTCCAAGGGAAGATGCAATGCGTTCTAAATGTTGAGGTTTATGGAATCTTGAAGAAGGAAAAGGCTTTGCCAGCCAAGTTGGGGGTCATGCACCAAGAGATAGGAGAGAGCAATATGGAACTTTCTAAGGTGAGGGCAATATAGATTGAGTAGTGTGCTCACTGTTAAGTAGATCCACGAAGGGATGCCCTCTAAGCCAAAGAGTTCAAATGTGAAGGCAACTTGTGGAGAACGGAGGCAGCATTTTCAAGCAATGGGGATCATCGATGGCACACTATGGGTAAGCATCGCCTCAATGTACTTAGTTGATACTACTTTATTATGTGAATATGTGGGTTGATGCCCAAAGTAAGAATGTCGTCACTATCTGAGAAAATTTCTAGAAGGAGCTTCGACATCATTTTCACCATGAGCATGTAGAGGATGAAGCTAGGGAAAAAACATCGTCTTTGGGAGCATATATTGTGGTGGTGGCGCGTATGTGTGTGTGTTGGTGGGTGGGGGCTTCCAATTTATGAATGAGCTCAAAATTTGGGTAAAGATTTTCACACAACGCAAGGGCACACAAAAGTTATCAACGATAGTGTCAAAAGCTAAGTCATTGGCCTAGTTCAAGGTATAGGGGAAATCAGCCCACAGGCCCAGGGACAATGGCTACATGGGGTGCATATTGCTAAGGAGCATCTTGCAAGAACTAACTTGGC
The DNA here is from genome assembly GCA_033032865.1 of Dactylorhiza incarnata. NCBI lineage: Eukaryota > Viridiplantae > Streptophyta > Magnoliopsida > Asparagales > Orchidaceae > Dactylorhiza > Dactylorhiza incarnata. Next base: position 6,112,075 of record JAWHQI010000067.1, read on the forward strand.
ACAATTGTATTTACGCAGGACCTTCAAGCGAAGGAATAAATATACGCATCATGGTTGTGATGAGGGCGTTGCAGTATTAAGTGGAGGAGAGGACTGCGAATTCATGGCTCACTAGTGGCATATTGGTAGCTACTCAAGTGAAGAAGTCTCTATAAAGGTGGAGAAAATTCTTGAAGATAATGGTGATCCTCGGAACAATAAATAGTGGAGCTATGAAGAAACTTTATAGTGTAGATAATTCTAATGTTGAGAAGCTTCTTGAGTACCATAGATGTTTAGTGCATGGAGGCATATGGAACCTTTTAGAACTCTAGGTGTGTAGAGTATTTTAGAAGCACATTGATGCCTCTTAAGTAATGTTGAGTCTAGCGAGTTTTTAGGATGTTCTAGTGCGTATAATATTTGGAAACAAGGGGATGCTTCATGGTCTTTTAATAGAATTAAGAGTGTACATAAGTTTGTATGTGGGTCATATGTGGAAAATTTTAGATTGCTCTATTGTTTGAAAGGGCAATGACTTAGGGACATAAAGGGCAAGACACCTATCATTTGAAATAGCCAAGCCTCGGTGTTCAAGTACAGAATGTTAAAGGATTTCTCGAGTGCTCTCTTCCATCTCTCCATTTGAGAATTTGGTGTGTAGGAAGTCTAACGTAGGAGGGAGGATCCTAAGGCCACACGGTGTGTAGCCCAAGGAACCTTTACTACCATGATACACATGCTAGTTTATAATGAAATTTTCACCTCTTTTATGCTAACTTTATTGGTCCAACAACCACCCCATGGTCATGGAGCTGTCAGCATTTTTGTTGAGCTCTCCCTTTGCATCCATGCAATTACCAATTTGTCATTACACTTGCTCCCTAGATATTCTTGGTATGCAACATTGCATATGCATAAATAATCATGGATCTTGGTCGTTGTGGCATTACCAGCAAGCCTTTCATGTAACTTGCACCTCTGGAAACCTCAGGTTTGCTTGGTTGCATGTCACCACACCTCATGCTCCTTTTGTATTCACATCATAAGTGTTCGGGCTATTTGTGTTCTCATTGGACCACTTCATTTCATTGCAAGTATTTAGAAGTGTTTGAATCTAAGATCCAGAAGTGATCACATTAAAGTGAGTTGTATTCATATTCCGATATTCGTTCGATTAGTAGAAATTCACTTAGTTCTTGTATTTGTTATTGTTTATGATGTAATGAATTCCATTTTCACCCACCCTCACATTAATTACACTATTATATTATTATGATACATAAAAGTAATATTCTAACAAGTAAAGTATTTTTTTTAATTATTATATTGTTATTAAAAGGAAAAACTTGAAAGTGACCTCTAATCTCTTTAGAACGAAACTTGATATGCATGATTTCAACTGTTCAACCAAACCAACATTTGAACTCACTTCTGAAAGAAAAATCAAATCACTTCCAGACACAAGTGATAATAAATTGACCTTAGTGCAGAGCATATAAGATAATCATGATGCTATCAAACAAACATAAAGAGTGGCAGATAAAGGCACAGCAGAGATGGATCATGGATGAGCGAAAAATTTCAATTTGGTCAGATTATTTTGCCCAGTCTTAAGCCTCCTCTATATGGTTAATAGATAGTAATAAACTCATATTCCAAATGCAAAAGATGGGATACAGTGCCAACTCAACAAATATAGAGAAACTTCATAATCAATGGTAAACTATAGGTGTAACAGTAATCATATGCAATGTAATGCCAATATAAAATCTAAATAGAAAGCAATGCAAACAAAAATCTCGAGTAGCTGCAATTGTTGTTACCTGATGAGCAACTTCTATGATCAGACTGCCACAAGATGTACAAGGAGGACTCGATCTCCAAGGGTGACGCAGCATACCTCACAAGCTAGTAAAGCAACTACCTTGCATCAAAATTTAGATAAAAGGCAATATGATGTGCATCAGCTTATTCATGAAACATTACCTGATTAAGAGAAGAAGGGACCTCTTACTTTCCGTATAAAACAAAGAGTTTGCAAATAATTCAAGTAATAGTTTGTCTTAAAATTCAATCCTCTAAAAAATATTTTATGTTGAATAACAGTTCAACAGACTTCTATAATTAGACAAAAATGTTAATTCTTTAAAGTTCAGAGACCTAAGCTTACTAAGTAATGTTGAGTCTAGCGAGTTTTTAGGATGTTCTAGTGCGTATAATATTTGGAAACAAGGGGATGCTTCATGGTCTTTTAATAGAATTAAGAGTGTACATAAGTTTGTATGTGGGTCATATGTGGAAAATTTTAGATTGCTCTATTGTTTGAAAGGGCAATGACTTAGGGACATAAAGGGCAAGACACCTATCATTTGAAATAGCCAAGCCTCGGTGTTCAAGTACAGAATGTTAAAGGATTTCTCGAGTGCTCTCTTCCATCTCTCCATTTGAGAATTTGATGTGTGTAGGAAGTCTAACGTAGGAGGGAGGATCCTAAGGCCACATGGTGTGTAGCCCAAGGAACCTTTACTACCATGATACACATGCTAGTTTATAATGAAATTTTCACCTCTTTTATGCTAACTTTATTGGTCCAACAACCACCCCATGGTCATGGAGCTGTCAGCATTTTTGTTGAGCTCTCCCTTTGCATCCATGCAATTACCAATTTGTCATTACACTTGCTCCCTAGATATTCTTGGTATGCAACATTGCATATGCATAAATAATCATGGATCTTGGTCGTTGTGGCATTACCAGCAAGCCTTTCATGTAACTTGCACCTCTGGAAACCTCAGGTTTGCTTGGTTGCATGTCACCACACCTCATGCTCCTTTTGTATTCACATCATAAGTGTTCGGGCTATTTGTGTTCTCATTGGACCACTTCATTTCATTGCAAGTATTTAGAAGTGTTTGAATCTAAGATCCAGAAGTGATCACATTAAAGTGAGTTGTATTCATATTCCGATATTCGTTCGATTAGTAGAAATTCACTTAGTTCTTGTATTTGTTATTGTTTATGATGTAATGAATTCCATTTTCACCCACCCTCACATTAATTACACTATTATATTATTATGATACATAAAAGTAATATTCTAACAAGTAAAGTATTTTTTTTAATTATTATATTGTTATTAAAAGGAAAAACTTGAAAGTGTCCTCTAATCTCTTTAGAACGAAACTTGATATGCATGATTTCAACTGTTCAACCAAACCAACATTTGAACTCACTTCTGAAAGAAAAATCAAATCACTTCCAGACACAAGTGATAATAAATTGACCTTAGTGCAGAGCATATAAGATAATCATGATGCTATCAAACAAACATAAAGAGTGGCAGATAAAGGCACAGCAGAGATGGATCATGGATGAGCGAAAAATTTCAATTTGGTCAGATTATTTTGCCCAGTCTTAAGCCTCCTCTATATGGTTAATAGATAGTAATAAACTCATATTCCAAATGCAAAAGATGGGATACAGTGCCAACTCAACAAATATAGAGAAACTTCATAATCAATGGTAAACTATAGGTGTAACAGTAATCATATGCAATGTAATGCCAATATAAAATCTAAATAGAAAGCAATGCAAACAAAAATCTCGAGTAGCTGCAATTGTTGTTACCTGATGAGCAACTTCTATGATCAGACTGCCACAAGATGTACAAGGAGGACTCGATCTCCAAGGGTGACGCAGCATACCTCACAAGCTAGTAAAGCAACTACCTTGCATCAAAATTTAGATAAAAGGCAATATGATGTGCATCAGCTTATTCATGAAACATTACCTGATTAAGAGAAGAAGGGACCTCTTACTTTCCGTATAAAACAAAGAGTTTGCAAATAATTCAAGTAATAGTTTGTCTTAAAATTCAATGCTCTAAAAAATATTTTATGTTGAATAACAGTTCAACAGACTTCTATAATTAGACAAAAATGTTAATTCTTTAAAGTTCAGAGACCTAAGCTTACTAAGTAATGTTGAGTCTAGCGAGTTTTTAGGATGTTCTAGTGCGTATAATATTTGGAAACAAGGGGATGCTTCATGGTCTTTTAATAGAATTAAGAGTGTACATAAGTTTGTATGTGGGTCATATGTGGAAAATTTTAGATTGCTCTATTGTTTGAAAGGGCAATGACTTAGGGACATAAAGGGCAAGACACCTATCATTTGAAATAGCCAAGCCTCGGTGTTCAAGTACAGAATGTTAAAGGATTTCTCGAGTGCTCTCTTCCATCTCTCCATTTGAGAATTTGATGTGTGTAGGAAGTCTAACGTAGGAGGGAGGATCCTAAGGCCACACGGTGTGTAGCCCAAGGAACCTTTACTACCATGATACACATGCTAGTTTATAATGAAATTTTCACCTCTTTTATGCTAACTTTATTGGTCCAACAACCACCCCATGGTCATGGAGCTGTCAGCATTTTTGTTGAGCTCTCCCTTTGCATCCATGCAATTACCAATTTGTCATTACACTTGCTCCCTAGATATTCTTGGTATGCAACATTGCATATGCATAAATAATCATGGATCTTGGTCGTTGTGGCATTACCAGCAAGCCTTTCATGTAACTTGCACCTCTGGAAACCTCAGGTTTGCTTGGTTGCATGTCACCACACCTCATGCTCCTTTTGTATTCACATCATAAGTGTTCGGGCTATTTGTGTTCTCATTGGACCACTTCATTTCATTGCAAGTATTTAGAAGTGTTTGAATCTAAGATCCAGAAGTGATCACATTAAAGTGAGTTGTATTCATATTCCGATATTCGTTCGATTAGTAGAAATTCACTTAGTTCTTGTATTTGTTATTGTTTATGATGTAATGAATTCCATTTTCACCCACCCTCACATTAATTACACTATTATATTATTATGATACATAAAAGTAATATTCTAACAAGTAAAGTATTTTTTTTAATTATTATATTGTTATTAAAAGGAAAAACTTGAAAGTGACCTCTAATCTCTTTAGAACAAAACTTGATATGCATGATTTCAACTGTTCAACCAAACCAACATTTGAACTCACTTCTGAAAGAAAAATCAAATCACTTCCAGACACAAGTGATAATAAATTGACCTTAGTGCAGAGCATATAAGATAATCATGATGCTATCAAACAAACATAAAGAGTGGCAGATAAAGGCACAGCAGAGATGGATCATGGATGAGCGAAAAATTTCAATTTGGTCAGATTATTTTGCCCAGTCTTAAGCCTCCTCTATATGGTTAATAGATAGTAATAAACTCATATTCCAAATGCAAAAGATGGGATACAGTGCCAACTCAACAAATATAGAGAAACTTCATAATCAATGGTAAACTATAGGTGTAACAGTAATCATATGCAATGTAATGCCAATATAAAATCTAAATAGAAAGCAATGCAAACAAAAATCTCGAGTAGCTGCAATTGTTGTTACCTGATGGACTTCTATGATCAGACTGCCACAAGATGTACAAGGAGGACTCGATCTCCAAGGGTGACGCAGCATACCTCACAAGCTAGTAAAGCAACTACCTTGCATCAAAATTTAGATAAAAGGCAATATGATGTGCATCAGCTTATTCATGAAACATTACCTGATTAAGAGAAGAAGGGACCTCTTACTTTCCGTATAAAACAAAGAGTTTGCAAATAATTCAAGTAATAGTTTGTCTTAAAATTCAATCCTCTAAAAAATATTTTATGTTGAATAACAGTTCAACAGACTTCTATAATTAGACAAAAATGTTAATTCTTTAAAGTTCAGAGACCTAAGCTTACTAAGTAATGTTGAGTCTAGCGAGTTTTTAGGATGTTCTAGTGCGTATAATATTTGGAAACAAGGGGATGCTTCATGGTCTTTTAATAGAATTAAGAGTGTACATAAGTTTGTATGTGGGTCATATGTGGAAAATTTTAGATTGCTCTATTGTTTGAAAGGGCAATGACTTAGGGACATAAAGGGCAAGACACCTATCATTTGAAATAGCCAAGCCTCGGTGTTCAAGTACAGAATGTTAAAGGATTTCTCGAGTGCTCTCTTCCATCTCTCCATTTGAGAATTTGATGTGTGTAGGAAGTCTAACGTAGGAGGGAGGATCCTAAGGCCACACGGTGTGTAGCCCAAGGAACCTTTACTACCATGATACACATGCTAGTTTATAATGAAATTTTCACCTCTTTTATGCTAACTTTATTGGTCCAACAACCACCCCATGGTCATGGAGCTGTCAGCATTTTTGTTGAGCTCTCCCTTTGCATCCATGCAATTACCAATTTGTCATTACACTTGCTCCCTAGATATTCTTGGTATGCAACATTGCATATGCATAAATAATCATGGATCTTGGTCGTTGTGGCATTACCAGCAAGCCTTTCATGTAACTTGCACCTCTGGAAACCTCAGGTTTGCTTGGTTGCATGTCACCACACCTCATGCTCCTTTTGTATTCACATCATAAGTGTTCGGGCTATTTGTGTTCTCATTGGACCACTTCATTTCATTGCAAGTATTTAGAAGTGTTTGAATCTAAGATCCAGAAGTGATCACATTAAAGTGAGTTGTATTCATATTCCGATATTCGTTCGATTAGTAGAAATTCACTTAGTTCTTGTATTTGTTATTGTTTATGATGTAATGAATTCCATTTTCACCCACCCTCACATTAATTACACTATTATATTATTATGATACATAAAAGTAATATTCTAACAAGTAAAGTATTTTTTTTAATTATTATATTGTTATTAAAAGGAAAAACTTGAAAGTGACCTCTAATCTCTTTAGAACGAAACTTGATATGCATGATTTCAACTGTTCAACCAAACCAACATTTGAACTCACTTCTGAAAGAAAAATCAAATCACTTCCAGACACAAGTGATAATAAATTGACCTTAGTGCAGAGCATATAAGATAATCATGATGCTATCAAACAAACATAAAGAGTGGCAGATAAAGGCACAGCAGAGATGGATCATGGATGAGCGAAAAATTTCAATTTGGTCAGATTATTTTGCCCAGTCTTAAGCCTCCTCTATATGGTTAATAGATAGTAATAAACTCATATTCCAAATGCAAAAGATGGGATACAGTGCCAACTCAACAAATATAGAGAAACTTCATAATCAATGGTAAACTATAGGTGTAACAGTAATCATATGCAATGTAATGCCAATATAAAATCTAAATAGAAAGCAATGCAAACAAAAATCTCGAGTAGCTGCAATTGTTGTTACCTGATGAGCAACTTCTATGATCAGACTGCCACAAGATGTACAAGGAGGACTCGATCTCCAAGGGTGACGCAGCATACCTCACAAGCTAGTAAAGCAACTACCTTGCATCAAAATTTAGATAAAAGGCAATATGATGTGCATCAGCTTATTCATGAAACATTACCTGATTAAGAGAAGAAGGGACCTCTTACTTTCCGTATAAAACAAAGAGTTTGCAAATAATTCAAGTAATAGTTTGTCTTAAAATTCAATCCTCTAAAAAATATTTTATGTTGAATAACAGTTCAACAGACTTCTATAATTAGACAAAAATGTTAATTCTTTAAAGTTCAGAGACCTAAGCTTACTAAGTAATGTTGAGTCTAGCGAGTTTTTAGGATGTTCTAGTGCGTATAATATTTGGAAACAAGGGGATGCTTCATGGTCTTTTAATAGAATTAAGAGTGTACATAAGTTTGTATGTGGGTCATATGTGGAAAATTTTAGATTGCTCTATTGTTTGAAAGGGCAATGACTTAGGGACATAAAGGGCAAGACACCTATCATTTGAAATAGCCAAGCCTCGGTGTTCAAGTACAGAATGTTAAAGGATTTCTCGAGTGCTCTCTTCCATCTCTCCATTTGAGAATTTGATGTGTGTAGGAAGTCTAACGTAGGAGGGAGGATCCTAAGGCCACACGGTGTGTAGCCCAAGGAACCTTTACTACCATGATACACATGCTAGTTTATAATGAAATTTTCACCTCTTTTATGCTAACTTTATTGGTCCAACAACCACCCCATGGTCATGGAGCTGTCAGCATTTTTGTTGAGCTCTCCCTTTGCATCCATGCAATTACCAATTTGTCATTACACTTGCTCCCTAGATATTCTTGGTATGCAACATTGCATATGCATAAATAATCATGGATCTTGGTCGTTGTGGCGTTACCAGCAAGCCTTTCATGTAACTTGCACCTCTGGAAACCTCAGGTTTGCTTGGTTGCATGTCACCACACCTCATGCTCCTTTTGTATTCACATCATAAGTGTTCGGGCTATTTGTGTTCTCATTGGACCACTTCATTTCATTGCAAGTATTTAGAAGTGTTTGAATCTAAGATCCAGAAGTGATCACATTAAAGTGAGTTGTATTCATATTCCGATATTCGTTCGATTAGTAGAAATTCACTTAGTTCTTGTATTTGTTATTGTTTATGATGTAATGAATTCCATTTTCACCCACCCTCACATTAATTACACTATTATATTATTATGATACATAAAAGTAATATTCTAACAAGTAAAGTATTTTTTTTAATTATTATATTGTTATTAAAAGGAAAAACTTGAAAGTGACCTCTAATCTCTTTAGAACGAAACTTGATATGCATGATTTCAACTGTTCAACCAAACCAACATTTGAACTCACTTCTGAAAGAAAAATCAAATCACTTCCAGACACAAGTGATAATAAATTGACCTTAGTGCAGAGCATATAAGATAATCATGATGCTATCAAACAAACATAAAGAGTGGCAGATAAAGGCACAGCAGAGATGGATCATGGATGAGCGAAAAATTTCAATTTGGTCAGATTATTTTGCCCAGTCTTAAGCCTCCTCTATATGGTTAATAGATAGTAATAAACTCATATTCCAAATGCAAAAGATGGGATACAGTGCCAACTCAACAAATATAGAGAAACTTCATAATCAATGGTAAACTATAGGTGTAACAGTAATCATATGCAATGTAATGCCAATATAAAATCTAAATAGAAAGCAATGCAAACAAAAATCTCGAGTAGCTGCAATTGTTGTTACCTGATGAGCAACTTCTATGATCAGACTGCCACAAGATTTACAAGGAGGACTCGATCTCCAAGGGTGACGCAGCATACCTCACAAGCTAGTAAAGCAACTACCTTGCATCAAAATTTAGATAAAAGGCAATATGATGTGCATCAGCTTATTCATGAAACATTACCTGATTAAGAGAAGAAGGGACCTCTTACTTTCCGTATAAAACAAAGAGTTTGCAAATAATTCAAGTAATAGTTTGTCTTAAAATTCAATCCTCTAAAAAATATTTTATGTTGAATAACAGTTCAACAGACTTCTATAATTAGACAAAAATGTTAATTCTTTAAAGTTCAGAGACCTAAGCTTACTAAGTATATAAAACTATATATTCTTGTAGAACATAGTTATTCCTTTGTTTTATATAACGTACTTACTAAACAGATTTGTTCTAAACAAGTAAGGTAACAGAAGTTTAAGCACAAAGCTGACAAAGAAATATCTTCCTTGCAAATGTGAAAGCACAACAAAGTTTATCGACACCATGCACTTCCAGAAACTAGAGCCGTTCACATCCATTTAAAAGACAAGTTTGTACTAGAGTTGGGACTATATATGGGATATATTTGCCTTAGAACATGCATCGACATGCCCAGAAATTTTGTTTTCTAAAAAAAAGGAGAAATGTTTAAATAGAATTCATGGGCATTCTAGAAAATTTTTGTATATCCACATAGTTTGATGTTTTGGGAGATTTAAACAGAATTCTGTTACGCCCCCGGACGACATGCGCTTTCGCGGGTTCAAGTACGCCAGAAGACCAAAAGAAGCGCCGGGAAAAGACCGGGCTGAACCATCCGGTTCAGCCCGCACTAATTAAATAAGAAGGGGAGGGCTGAACCGGACCGGATCAGCCCTCACAAGGGGCCGGCCGGCCCCTTGGGGGAAGAGGTCACATAAATACCTCTTCCCCCCTCTTTTGGAGGCATGCAAGAATATTTCAGGTATTCCTTTTCTTTGTAACCCTAGCCGTCATCTTCTTCCTTAGCTTTCTTTTTGCCCTAGTTCTCTAGCAGTAGCATATCATTTGGTATCAGAGCCTCCTTCCTGCGACCATGGTGACACGCACGGAGGCGGAGATGGCGCGTTTGGCGGCCATCGAGGAGAACTACGCCGCCTTGACCGATTCGGTGGCGGCCTTTGAGGAAGGAGTGAAGACTTCGCAGCAACATCTGGAAGAACGCATCGATGCGAGGATGGAGGAGTTGAAATCCCTCCTCTTGCAAAATCTGAAAGGGAAAGCAGTTAACGGCGAGGCCTCCGACGCCGAGAACGCGAGTACACCTCGCGATGGGATCAATGGAGCGGGGAACAGCGCGGGAGGCCAACCCCGTGGTTCCGGATCGGGATCGGGCGCGGGAGAAGCGGCCGAGGCCACGAGGGGGGGCGGCGTGCCGATCCGGGCGTGCGGCCTACCGAGCGGGCCGCCCGATCCATGGGGCCCTTTCGGCGGCCACGCAGGAGGTCGGGGAGGGGCGGAGCCACCCCGGACAGGCTCCAGTCGAGCGGCAGAAGCAGGGAACTATCCCTGGGGTTTCGGCGGGGGTGCGCAGGGCTCCTGGGGGGCCGATCCATCTCCACAGGGACTGGGGGCGCCGATGCGGCATGGAGGAGGTACCGGGCAAGGGGTAGCGGCGCCGTTTGGTCCCGGACAGCAGCCAGGACAGCCGTGGAGGCCACAACACCAAGGATTTGGACTTTTTCGTCCTACCGGGGCAAACGCAGTCCCACTTGGGGGCGCAACGGGATTTTTTCCTCCCCAACCAGCGAACGCTCCTAACGGCGGGTATGGACCGGCTAATATGGGGCCGATGGGTCAAGATGGAGGCGGCTTGGGAGGGGCTTTTCAGCGAGGACCGGCCAACATGGGGCCGATGGGCCAAGATGGAGGCGGTTTGGGCGGGGCCTTCCAGCGACCGTACATGCAACCCAAACTGACAAGAATGAACTTCCCGAAGTTCCGCGGAGGCGACGCAATCGAGTGGATCCAAAAGGCCGAGCTATTTTTCAGATATCAGGAGGTGCCTGAGGCGCAGTGGGTACAGTTGGCGGCCTTCCACTTGGAGGAGGACGCGTACCAGTGGACACAGTGGTTCCTGCGGGGGCGCACCTACGCTCCCTGGGCCGAGTTCATTGAGGCCTTCTCAGCTAGATTCGGGCCCCTGGAGTATGAAGACGTGGAGGCTTGTCTCCAAAAACTTCGCCAACGGGGCACAGTCACGGAATACCGGACGGAGTTCGAGAAACTGGCCAACCGGGTCAATTGGGGCGAACAGACGATGCTGAGCTGCTTCATCTCAGGGTTGAAGGAGCACCTGCGTGACGAGGTCCACGCGTACATGCCACGCAGTCTGAGTCATGCTATAAGCATCGCTCGGATACAGGAGGAGCGTTACAACAGGCAGAGGACCCGGCCAGCGGTCAAGCCACTCGCGGCTCCTACAGCGGGACGGAGGGAGCCACCTCCCACCATTCGGCCCACAGTTACGAAATTGACCTGGCCAGAGATGCAGGCGCGAAGGGAGAAGGGCCTGTGATTCAATTGTGATGAGAAGTACACACGGGGTCACTCTTGTCAGAAGATTCAGGTCTTCATGCTGAGGGAAGAAGAGGAGGAGGAGGGACCGCTAGAGGGTGTCGACCTTGAGGCACTCGATCTGACGGAGTTTGGGGTCTCTTTACAGGCCATGGAGGGGGGATCCGCCCCAGTGACCCTCAGGTTCTCAGGATTGGTCGGCAAGGAACGGGTCACCATACTGATAGATAGTGGGAGTACCCACAATTTTATCAACCCGTCGGTTGCTTCGAAGGTGGGACAGGCGATCGATACTGATGCGGCTTTCCAGGTCATGGTCGCGGATGGCAGCAAACTGAGGTGTGAGGGGGTCATGAAAGGGGTGGAGATCAGGATGCAGAGCTACGTGTGCCACACAGACTTGTATTTACTGCCGATCAGGGGCTCCGACATGGTACTGGGGGTTCAGTGGCTTCGGCAGCTGCAGCGGGGGACTACGGATTGGGTGCATCTGACCATGGAGTTTTCACAGTTGGGGAAGGAGTATTGCCTACGGGGGATTCGTGCTTCACCCCTGAAGGAGATATCTCTGAGGAGTTTGCAGCGACTGGAGGTTCAGGGTTCACCCATGGCTATGTTGGTGGGGGTGGAGACATCAGAGACAGACCCCCCGCCCATTCCGCAGGAGATTCGGGCAGTTCTGGCCCAATACGAGGATGTGTTCCAAGAGCCTCGTGGCCTACCACCGGCCAGGTCCAGGGAACATGGGATCCAGTTAAAGGAGGGGGCGGCACCCCCGAATGTCAGGCCTTATCGGTACCCGTATATTCAGAAGGCAGAGATCGAACGAAGTGTGAAAGAGATGCTAGCAGCGGGCATTATACGGGCGAGTACCAGTGCCTTCTCCTCACCTATTATACTGGTGAAGAAGAAGGACGGTTCATGGCGGTTCTGCGTGGACTATCGCAATCTGAACGAGTCCACAATCAAGGATAAGTTTCCTATTCCAATGATAGAGGAGCTTCTGGATGAACTTCATGGAGCATGTCTTTTCACCAAGCTGGATTTACGGTCGGGTTACCACCAGATTCGGATGAAGTCCGAGGATATCCACAAGACGGCATTTCGCACGCACGATGGGCACTACGAGTTCTTGGTGATGCCTTTCGGCCTCTCCAACGCCCCATCCACCTTCCAGGCGGTTATGAACGAGACCTTCCGGCCACTCCTTCGACAGTCGGTTCTCGTATTTTTCGATGATATTCTGATCTACAGCCGCAGTTGGGCGGAGCATCTGGAGCATGTGGCAGAGGTTCTATCCATTCTTCGACGGCATCAGTTCTATGCCAAGCAGTCGAAGTGTTCGTTTGGACAACCGGAGGTGGAGTACTTGGGTCACCTAGTTTCGGTGCAGGGGGTGCGCGCTGATCCCCGGAAGATAGAGAGCATGGTTACCTGGCCACGGCCTACTACGGTGCGGGCACTTAGAGGCTTCCTGGGCCTCACGGGGTATTATCGGCGGTTTGTAAGGAACTATGGGAAACTGGCCCGACCCCTTACCCAGCTCCTGCATAAGGAATCCTTCACCTGCCATGAGGAGGCGGAGCAGGCTTTCTCCGCTCTCAAGGCGGCCATGACGACTACACCGGTGTTAGCTTTGCCCGATTTCAGCAAGGAGTTTGTTTTGGAGACAGACGCTTCGGGGGTTGGGATTGGAGCAGTGCTGATGCAGGAGGGGAGGCCTTTGGCTTACTGTAGCAAGGCCTTGGCCCCTCGGACTTTGGGCCTTTCCACCTACGAGAAGGAAATGCTGGCGATCCTTTATGCGGTGACGCTGTGGCGCCCATACCTGCTGGGCCACCATTTTAAGGTTCGCACTGATCACCAGAGCCTGAAGCACTTCTTGGATCAGCGGCTGGCATCCCCTCTCCAACAAAAGTGGCTGACCAAGTTGCTGGGGTATGATTATGAGATCGTGTACAAGCAGGGCAAGGAGAACTTGGTGGCCGATGCCCTGTCCCGCCTACCGGAGAGCACTATTCTCCACCTGTCGGGGCCACTGATTGAGTCCCTTGACGACATTCAGAGGGAGGTTGCCGCGGACCCAGAGCTTCAACCGATCGTGCAGGCCTTGTCCCAGGGCCAACCCACTGTTCCAGGTTACCAGCTAGTGGGAGGACACTTGTACTACCATGGGCGGGTGGTCATTCCCGCCTCCTCCACCTGGAAGGAGATCATGTTACAGGAGTTCCACTCATCTCCGACTGGAGGCCATGCAGGGGTGCTCCGTACCCTACAACGGCTACGGGCCAATGTTTTTTGGAAGGGGTTACGCCGGGATGCTCAGCGCTTCGTACAGCAGTGTGATGTATGCCAGCGCCAGAAGTACGAGACGACCTCACCTGCAGGGCTGCTCACGCCCTTGGAAATCCCTCAGCACATATGGGAGACGGTTTCGATGGACTTCATCGACGGGTTGCCCCGGTCTCAGGGCAAGTCGGTGATCTTGGTCGTAGTTGACAAGCTGTCCAAATACGGCCACTTTCTCTCCCTCAGCCACCCGTATTCGGCGGAGACAGTTGCGGATCTCTTTGCCCGGGAGGTGGTGCGCCTACATGGCCTCCCTAGTTCGATCATCTCCGATCGCGATCCGGTTTTCATTAGCAATTTCTGGAAGGAACTGTTTCGGCTACAGGGTACTCGGCTGCGCATGAGCACTGCGCACCACCCACAGACCGATGGTCAGACCGAAGCCCTCAACAGGGGGGTGGAGACATACCTCCGCTGTTTCGTTATGGATGCGCCCCGCTCTTGGACACATTGGTTACATTGGGCGGAGTATTGCTATAATACTTCGTTTCACACCGCCAGCAAAATCACCCCGTTCGAGGTTGTCTACGGACGACCACCGCCTTCTTTGCGGTCCTACGAGCCAGGTAGCACCACTCTCCCTGCCGTGGATCGTGCTGTACGGGACAGAGATCAGACCTTGGTCCTTCTACGGGACAATCTCCGTGCCGCTCAAGACAGGATGAAATTACAGGCTGACAAGCATCGGACCGAGCGGACATTTCAGGTAGGGGACGAGGTCTTTCTCCGTCTCCAACCGTACCGACAGCTTTCAGTCGCTCGCCGAGCCAATCAGAAGTTAGCTCCCCGGTTCTATGGCCCGTTCCGCATCACTCATCGGGTGGGACCGGTTGCTTACACTCTTGCTCTTCCTGAGGGGTCCCGTATCCATCCCACGTTCCATGTCTCGCTGCTGAAGAAGAAGCTGGGAGCGACGATCACTGTGACTCCCTTTCTTCCCGAGGCTACTACGACTGGCGAGCTACGCCCCAGTCCCGAGGATATACTGCTGTCCCGTTGGAAGAAACATGGCACGGAATACCGCTCCGAGGTTTTGGTCAAGTGGAAGGATCTGTCCGAGGCACACAATACATGGGTGGATTTACTGGAGTTCCGGGAGTTCTTTCCCGACTTTCAGCTTGAGGACAAGCTGCCTCTTGATGGGGAGGGGAATGTTACGCCCCCGGACGACATGCGCTTTCGCGGGTTCAAGTACGCCAGAAGACCAAAAGAAGCGCCGGGAAAAGACCGGGCTGAACCATCCGGTTCAGCCCGCACTAATTAAATAAGAAGGGGAGGGCTGAACCGGACCGGATCAGCCCTCACAAGGGGCCGGCCAGCCCCTTGGGGGAAGAGGTCACATAAATACCTCTTCCCCCCTCTTTTGGAGGCATGCAAGAATATTTCAGGTATTCTTTTTCTTTGTAACCCTAGCCGTCATCTTCTTCCTTAGCTTTCTTTTTGCCCTAGTTCTCTAGCAGTAGCATATCAAATTCATGTTCAAAACTTTGTAAACAAGGACAACTAACCCAATCATCCCACAAACTCCTGTCAAATAACTGAGAAAGAGTTAAAATGTCGAATCTGCAAGCTTTGTTTTCATGTAGGACCTGAAATTCAAAAAAAAAACAGAGAAAGAAAAGGCACGGTGGAACCATGGAAGAAGATAGAGGAAAATAAAGAAAAAAGATAATAGATCCAGTGAGCCATATTAGCATACACGTTACTACTGTGTCAACGTTCTTCAATACTTATAGATTCCAATAAATCATTGGAATCATTTTAATGATAATCTATGAGAAATATTGCTCAACTTGGTGAACCATACATCATATCTTGAGTTAGCATCACAAAGAAGTAGAAGAAGACCGTTGAACTTAAGATTAAACAAAAGACATCACAGTAAAAAAGCATTTGAAAATAAAATAGTCTGTTCTTATCCATGTGCAGCAACAAAGGGTCCCCCCTCCCCAATCTTCCCAGTTACATATGTTTACTTCAAGCCTATTCAGTAATGATGAACATGGATTAGTAAACTATCTTCATTATTTGTTGTGTCTATATCTTATTGCTATATAAAACTAAACTGTAAACATGAAAAAGCTTTGTTTTGGAGTGACTACTTCTTAATACGCCTGGCTTTCTTTGGCCCCCACACCTCCATTCTACCAATGGGGCATCCACAGGGAGAGCGAAAGATGAGAACGGTACGGCCATTCAGGGGCGCCATCTTCCTCAATTCAGCTTCCAGTTCCTTGTGATCCTGCCCCAACTCCAACTGTCTGGAGCCAAAAGCTTCCTTCGGCAATGGCGGCATGAATTTCACGCACTCTTCAGATTCAAGCTGGATATCGAACTCCACTGCTTTCCGAAGTCCTCTGCATCTAGGATTCCCGCATTTCCTGAACTGGTGGCTAATGACAGCCCAAAGTGCAATGCACGTGACCAGCATCAAAACAAAGCCAGTGGCGTAGGCTACGAAGCTAGGGCAGACGACCTCGCCGACAAGGTCAACCGCCACCGGAAATAGCTCCGAAGCCTCATCGTAGATTATCTTGAAATAGGGCACCGTTAAAACGCCGATCGACCCCAAAACGAGAAGGAGCATGAGGACGTCCATGGCGGCGAACGGTGACTGCTCGCAGAAAGGGTGACAGAGGAGGCTAACCTTGCTGCTCCGGCCATGAGGTTGGCTGGACCGACTCTCCACCGAAGCTTGCAAGTTCACTGTCTGTCGGTGCTGCTCGAAAGCCCGGCAGAACTCGATCAGGCTCCGGCAATCCACCATCGCTCGAGCCAGCCACACAACGATGCCAGAATTGCCTATCGACAGCGTCGGAAAATTTTCGTATTCCGTACCTGATCTCAGAATCCCCAAAGAAATTGTTGAAAATCTGGGAATAAAATTGGCTGGAAGGCGGATGAATCGAGACTCAGCAAATTAAATAAGCAATTATCACCTGGAGATCCCAATCCCTTGGAATCACGAACACGCGACGCAATCAAATCCGAGGACGGGAAATCGGTGGGGTTAATTGATCAAATCACAAAATCTCCAGTAAGGTATATCGATCTGAATGTTTGCCGGCAAGAAATCGATCGGGCTTATCGATCGCTCGTAGATCTTAGCATGCTGCGAAGGGACCCAAACTAGTTGCAAGAGAAATTCGAAGAAGAGGAATTGGATCCAGACAGGGAGAGAGAGAGAGAGAGAGAGAGAGAGAGAGAGGCGGAGAAGAAGGGAGAGATGCAAATAAATAATCAATCGTCCGCCGCTCCGTGATCCATCAAAGGATGCCGGCGGATATACAGTGAGTTGTGTTCTCCTATGCGTTAGAATGGGTGTAAACTTGCGTGTAAATTTGGAGTGATATTTTACCATTGCGTCTAAGTTTTAATATTATATAAATAAATAATATTGTTATAAGCAGACTTTATTGGTCAACTGAGTAGTCTGAGTACTCCCAAAATAAGTCCCCACCGTTTGAGGGGACTTATTTTCACCGGTCAAGCTGTTGCGATCGTATGAATCGGACCTTAATTAAGGCCCGGTTCATGCGGTCGTAACCGCTTGACCGGTGAAAATAAGTCCCCCCAAACTGAGCCTAAATATAATCATTCCGATCCCGCCACCCGGTCCCGCCACCCTCACAAAATCTGGACCAAGTCTATGACGCCATATTCGGTGCCTGCCTACAGCGGGATCCCGAGAGCAGTGGTGTGCGAAACCCGCACGAAAACGAACATGGTATGGTGTTCCGAGAGATCATGACCAAGGGCGCCAAAGTTGACTATGAGAAGATCGTCTGCACCACGTGCCGCGACATCGGCTTCACCTTCGCCAATGTCGGCCTCAACCCGACAACTGTAAGGTCCTCATCAACATTGAGCAGCAAAGCCCCGACATAGCTCGGGGCATCCACGACCATCTCAGAATGGCGCGTGCACATGGGGAAGAATCAGGTGACCGTCGAGTATTATCCGAGTCCACACCGTTCTAATTTCGATGTGAAGTGAGGATATCGCCCGGTGGTTTTGGAATATGGCAAAAAAAATTGGACTGCAAATGTTTTTTGGAACGCGGATATCAATTAACTGTAAATAGCTCAATTCAGATTGCTTATAAAAATTAAGAGCAAGGTTAAAAGCACACGGATTGTCTCTATTAATAACCAAAGTATATTAACACCATTAAATTTTATTTTCATCATGTTATTTCCACACCAATACAAATTTTGAAGATTATTGTACTCAATGAAATCAAACCAAATTCTATTAAAAGGTCCAAATAGAAGCCTTGTGCCATTTGGCAAAAGAAGCATTTGAGCAAAGATCTAAAGATTAGGCAGAAATTTTGCATATTTTTAATTAAATTATAATAATTTCAGTATGTGATATGCTTTAAACATGAGGCAGAAAAGAGTAAAGAAATAAACACAAGTGTATCACCAAAAATTATATTGTATAAATTAAATCATCAAAATTATCACAGCCATATAATAATATATAAAATCAAGACCAAACAAATTCAATCAATATCACTTCTTATTTTGTTTTCTAAGGCACCATTTTTTCTTCTAGGCGCAAATTTAAATGTAATTCCGAGAAAGAAGAACAAATTATAAAATTTCACACTTTTAAAATCTCTCGAATCTGATGCAGTTCCAAAACGAAGGAGAAGCCAAAATATACCTAAGGCGAGAGAGGCGGCGTTCCTCTGGCGTTTTCCTCCGGCAGCAGTGATTTCGTCTGGCGACAAAGGCGATTTCGTTCGGTGACAGAGGCGATTCGTCCAGCAACAAAGACGATTGGTCAGGCGTGCGGCTTGCGTCGCGAAAAAGAAAGGAACGTGCGGGTATTTGTTTCAATGTGCGCTTAAAGCTTTGGGTGCTAGTTTTTCGTGTTTTTTAGAAAAAAAAATTTGTGTGATAATAGCCATATTAGGTGTGCTTTTAACATTGCTCAAAATTAATTGCGGTGGTGCGACATGTTAAATTTGTTTATAATTTTTTTTAGTACTATATGGCCGCATATTAGTTTAATGCTTACTCTCTTCATTGGTTCCTTGTGCACGATTTCACTTCTTAATTGTGCCTTAATCGATTATTAACCTCCTCCATACTTTCTGTTGATTTGGTTAAAAACATATTTTTAGATCTCTTTCAGTTTCTCTAGTCCATTTTATAGAATAGCTTATTAGATCAACAAAAATATGTAAATTATGTGTTTAAGTAATCAACAAGTCAAGGTAGATAATGTGTCACATTATATTAAACATTAATCACAACTCATATTGTAGTAATAAATTGAACTCACAATAAAACTAAACCATTAGAGCTACTCTGGAACTAGAACAGGAAATGAAACAAAAAGTTTTATTTTGAACAAATACACATGAAGCATAAAATAAACACAATATTCAAATAAGAATGTTGTTGCGGGCCGCTCGATGCTCGGGTAGATCGGTCGAGTTGAACCACCTTAGCTCGGGAGAGAATCGAGCGCGCAAACAGTCAATGAAAGAATTTAGTAAGTGACACGATGACTTTTAACGTGGAAACCCGGAAATGGTGAAAACCACACGGTCGGAGCTATGCCGGCCAAATTCCACTATCCACTGGTGCATTACAATTGGAAACTAAGAACTCGAGCGCGACAGCCCGCAACTCGTTACAATGGTAGGGGAGATAGAGAGAGAGAGAACTCCGAGAGTAACAGGTCACCTCTCGGAGAGCTAAGTACTTCTTCTTCTGGGAACGAAAGTAAGATTACCGAGTCGGCTTTCGAGACCTAGAGGATTCCCAAATCGCTTAGAAAGATTGTCTTCCGGAGCGAAGGAAATCTTCAAGGGCTCGAAGGGGATCTTCGAAGCCTCGAAGAAGATCTTCGAAGGTCGAAGGAGATCTTCAAGCACCGAAGGAGAACTCAGATGAAATCTTCAACGGAGCTCTCTATGGCTTTGAAGGCAATGTGTCTTGAAATGAAGACTCTGAGATTCTTTTATAGCCTTGGGTAGGGGTAGCCTGGTAATTTTGCCGTTATAACCATGGTAACCACCTGACGGGCGAATCACATTTGCTGATTTGGAGCACACGAATTGCCATTTTTTGTAAATGACTGTCTCACCCTTCGGGCAGGTCAGGCAACTTCGTTCACGGCGATGAAGGCAACAAACAAGACATGCAATCTGAGATATTAAGAAAACTTAACTAATACGCTCGTCGGGAACGTGAATGTGTTTTGAGAGCGCAAAAAACGCTGAAGCATTCTAAACGCGCAATGAACACGAGAGCGTTCTGAGCGCGCAATGAACACAAGAGCGTTCTGAGCGCGCAACGAACACGAGAGCATTCTGAGCGAATGGAGAACCAAAGGAACAGACGAGCGCCATCATAGAGTAGTTGCTATGAAAACGAGGATGCGCCATTCGAAAGTCGCGTCACTCGGGAAATGGGGAACCGCACCCCCAAGGGGAAAATGGGCTCCGACTGCTTCTGCCGAGGGGGGGGGGGGGGGGGGGGGGGGGGCGGTTTCGGCAGCATCTCCCGCAAGGCGGGGGGGGGCACCCCATCATGGGGGGTGCGGAAAAGCCGCACCCCAACATGGGGGGTGCGGATTTGTCGCACCTCACCATGGGGGGTGCGGTATGGCCACCCCCCCCCCCCCCCAACATGGGGGCGGTTCGGCCGCACCCCACCATGGGGGGTGCGGGTTGGCCGCACCCCACCATGGGTGGTGCGGCCTCACCCCTTAAAGGGGTGCGGGCTACCCTCACCAAAATAGTAGGGTGCGGGCTACCCTCACCAAAATAGTAGGGTGCGGGCTAACCGTACCCCAGTAGCGGGGTGCGGCCTTGATTAAGCCTAGCGCTGACGAAGCACGAATCGCACTCCAACGGATTCCTCTACCCTATGATCATGGGTTAGACTTTGACCCCACTAAATCCACCTCTCCTTAGTGGAGTCTCCTCTAAACACACCCCGAAAGTATCTATAAATCTACGGGTGTGTATCAACTATAAATCTATGGGTGCACATCATAAGCCCCCCAAACCTTCAGAGTCCGGATTACTGCGTGGAGGAGTTCAGAGGTTTTACTACCTACTTTGCGACGGCTTGGATCGGAATCGTTGCCGAAGGACAAACGCGAGGTGGCTTTTCACTTCATGTTCTGCAGTCTCTTCTTGATATGTGCATCATTATGTCGGTGACTTTGCGTCTTGTGGCTCTATTGTCCTGGTTATTTTTGAAGTGGTTGTCGGGGGGACATGCCCTAGAATGGCCGGTGAATAGCATATACGTTCAAACCGTTGACGAAAAGAAGAGAGACAGTCCCTTACGACATCGTGACCTTACTGCTGGGAGAATGGCGGACGTTCGATCGGTGGTAGTGCGAAGTCCCAGGGGCAGGGCCCCAGAGTGGCTGGTGAAGATCATATGCGTTCAAACTATTAACGACCGTAAGAGGGGTTGGCCCTTACGATGCTGGGATCTTACTGTAGGGAGAAGGGAGGACCTTCGATCGGTGATAGTGCAAAGTCCCACAGGCAGGGCCCCAGAGTTGACGGTGAAAAGTGTTTGTGTTTAAAACGTTGACATCCGTACGAGGGGCTAGCCCTTATGGTGTTGTGGTTTTACTGTGATGGTTGAAAAAATGTGTAACGTCCTTTTTGCTCAAACATAAGTGTTGGTGTTTAAAACATAGTTTCATTGTAGAAAATTAGATTGCATAAGTCGGGGCTGGCGATTTTTTACATAGCAGAAGATACAAATTTACTAATAAAAACGGCGCAGGTTTTGAGCATTCCAGCTGCGCAGCATGGTCTTCCCTTCTGTCGTTCTGAGCCTGTACGCCCCAGGCTTCATGACTATCGTGACGACGTACGGTCCCTCCGAAGTTGGTGAGAGCTTGTCTCTTTGCGGGCCTTTACCAGTTGCATTGATGCTGCATAGGACAAGATCTACAACATTGATTGGCATGGGCTTCACTCTTCGATTGTAAAGTTAGGTCGCGCTCCTTTGTTATTGGGCTCTACGCTGGGCAGTCGCATCCCTGACTTCTGCGATCAAGTATAGGTTTTCTCGGAGCAGCTCGTAATTCTTTTTGGGGTTGAAGGTCACTGCTCGGCTACTAGGGACACCGATGTCGGCGGGGATGATTGCTTCTGTGCCGTAGTAGAGATTGTATGGGATTTCTCCCGTGGGAGTCCTTTTTGTGGTACAATATGCCCACAAAACATTTGGAATTGCGTCTACCCACTGCCCCCTTCCTCCTGTAGGTGGGCCTTGAGTCCTTTGAGGATGGTGCGATTCATTACTTCAATTTGACCGTTTGTCTACGGGTGAGCGACAGTCGTATGCCGGAGATTAATCTTCAGGTCTTCGCACATCTTGGTGAACGACTTCCCCATGAATTGAGTGTTGTTGTCGGTGATGATTACTGTTGGGATTCCAAAGTGACATACGGTGTTCTTCCATACAAACTGTTTGGCGTTCACTTCAGTAATTTTGGCGAGGGGTTCAACTTCCACCCACTTTGTGAAGTAGTCGATATCCATGATGATAAACTTTCGATGGCCGGAAGCTATGGGGAGGGGGTCGAGGAGATCGATCCCCCACTGGGCAAATGACCAGGCGTCTTGGAGTTTCGTAAGCGCTACTGGGGGTTGATGAAGGATGTTTGCGGAGCTGACAACTTTTACACTCTTGGATGAAATCGACAGCATCCTTCTTCATTGTAGGCCAATAAAAACCCTGACGCGGGATCTTTTGAACCAGATCTCTCGCGCCTAAGTGCTCTCCACATATTCCACCATGAACTTCCTTTAAGGTGTACTCTGCCTCCGCTGCCGGAAGTGTAACACCCTCCCTGTTACATTGCATATAACAGTAGGTCCGTCCGGGACCCCACGCCATATGAAATGAACAGAAGAGCGCGTTACTAAAATTAACATTTAAACAGTTAAAGACATAACTATCTCAGCATCAGAGTCGCATAACGGAAGCATATCTAATTTCATTTAAAACCAGTGTATAACATGTCCACATCGTTACTAGGAATGAAATACATAAAAGTTATTTACATTGTTTGTTTACATCATAAATGTGGCTTTCAAACATCGGCACGCAGGCCGGCCACACATGAACAAAAGGGTAAACAAAAGCTTTGGCCTTCAAGGGCCAGCACAGCACAGCACAGCAGCAGGGACTTCAGCCCGCTATTTCCCGCTAGGCTCACCGGGACCTGTATAAACAAATCCACAAAACGGTGGAAAAACAAGCAACCGGTCAGCTTTAGCTGACCAACATTTATAACGACCCCACCCCACACTCGGGGCGGCGGTGTTCCTTCCCTGCAAATAAGAGTCAGCAGCATATAAATATATATCTGCAAACAACACCAACCGAGGCATACCAAGCCACCCGCTTCGTGCTCTCAAGGCACACTTTGGCATACTCCCTGAGTTACGCCCTCACGCTAAGTCTTATTTCAACTTAGACAAGCAATTTGAGCTAGGTCGTACACACGAAGTTCCGGCACTCTTTCATAGCCCGGTGCACCGAGGGGCGACCTCTTCACCACCACTATGGGCGGGTTCGGATCAGCTAAGCCCGTGCTCAAGCATCGCGCTTCAACTTTGCACGATGCGGGTAAGCTTCACCTAATACCCGACACTTAAAGCTGGGATTTGCAAATTCCACAGCTTCTCCTGCTACGTATCCAGTCCCCAGGACTTTAGGTAGCACGGAATCACACAATCTTTGTGCTGGGCGCTAGCGCCCGGCGCTATTGCTAGCGCCCGGCGCTAGCAACAGAACTTAGTTCTGTTCGGCAATGGTAACAGAACTCCGTTCTGATACCTCTGGGAAAACACCTCTAGAACTCAACAATAGTAGCTCACCTGGAGCTACCGCCGACGCTAACGCTAGCGCCCGGCGCTAGTAACAGAACTCAGTTCTGCTACCAAACTTTGGGTCTTACCTGGGAAACACCTCCAGGATGTGTTGCTGTACAAAACAGTACAGAAGACCCGAACCATAGCCTATACATGGAGTCTTCTCCACGCGATAAACATCACCAATCTGGCTCAGTCTGTCCAGATGGGCTTCACACAGCATGCCTATGCCCGTACTTCGATTCCAGGCTCTATATGCAATTTATGGGGGAATCACTTCAACCCACCGGAAGATCTGATCTACTAATTAGTAGAAGTCTTCCAAAACATGGAAATCAAAGGACACACATGTCCAAAGGCTAGGGAGGAGATTTGTTACCCTAGTTGGTCGTTTTGGTGCCATAGAACTGAGAGGGAAATGGCTGGAATACGCGGTGGCACACGCACGCAGACGCTTCTTCACAAATCCCTCCTAGCACGACGAAAACTCAACTCCAACGGATCTCCTTCCCTGCTCCCAGCTCTCTGCCCTCAGAACTGCAAAGCTCTCAGAGAAAATGGGCTGAAGAGTCAGATTTTGAGGTATATAAGAATTTCCCGCTACCGTCGGCGCTAGTGGCTAGCGCTGGCGCTAGCGACAAAGTCGGTACCGCTTAGGGACTCTACCGCCGGCGCTAGCACTAGCGCCTGGCGCTAGCTCCATGACTTCAACTCACTTTGATTTTGTGTGCACATGAAATTTGAGGTCTTACAATTCTTCCCCACTTAAAAGAATTTCGTCCCGAAATCCTAACAGTGCAAATAATCAAAAAGATACGACTTGTACCTCAACGGAACAGCTCGGGGAACTCCTCACGCATAGTTTGTTTGCGCTCCCATGTAAGTTCCTCACGGCCGCAGTTGTTCCAGCGGACTTTGACCATTTTGATCAATTTATTCCGCAGCTGTTTGACCTCAGTGTCTTCGATGCAAATAGGCGTGACCAGCGTCTTCAGCCCATCATCGACCGGCACCTGACTAGCTACAAGCACTTGGCTAGGCTCTGGTACAGCTTTCCTTAACACCGATATGTGGAACACATCGTGCAGACCACTCAACTCTGTCGAAAGAGCGAGTCGATAGGCAGCTTCGCCAACACGTTCCAGTATCTCAAACAGTCCAAGGTATCTTGGACTCAGCTTTTTCAAGCGCCGAATCCGGGACACACCCTTGAAAGGCTTGATCTTGAGATAAACCCGGTCGCCCACAGCGAACTCAACGTTTCTGTGCTTGGCATTGTAGTACTTTGCCTGCCTATCTTGAGCAATCAACAACCTCTCCCGGATTGTTTGAATCGCCGCATTTGCCTCTTCGACTTCCTTTCGTTTAAACAGCTTCGTTTCACCGGTCTCCGCCCAAGATAAGGGAGTGCGACAAGCTCGACCATAGAGGGCCTCGAAAGGTGTCATCTTTATACTTGCCTGATAGCTGTTATTATAAGCGAATTCGATCATGTAAAGATGATCTTCCCACTTTTTGCCGAAATCCAGGACGCACATTCGGAGCATATCCTCCAGAGTTCTGTTTGTACGTTCAGTCTGTTCATCCGTTTGAGGGTGGAAGGCAGTGCTAAACTTCAGCTTTGTACCTAAAAACTGGTGGATTAGCCTCCAATCTTTCGAAGTAAAGCGCCCATCTCGGTCACTGACGATGTTACGGGGCACACCGTGCAATCGTACAATGCTATCCACATAAACTTTTGCTAACTTTTCTACTGAATCGTCCCGCCGGTTTGGAAGAAAGTGGGCTACCTTCGTTAATTGATCCACGATCACCCATACGGCATCATTCCCACTCTGCGATCTCGGCAAACCATGCACGAAATCCATCAAAATGTCATCAAATTTCCATTCCGGTACAGGCAACGACTTCAGGAAACCTCCAGGTTTTTGACATTCCGCCTTGACAAGTGCGCAAGTTTTGCATTTTGCCACGTATAAGGCGATGTCTTTCTTCAGACCTGGCCACCAAAACAGCTTCTTCATGTCTTGGTACATTTTTGTGCTCCCTGGGTGAATTGAGTACTTTGTAAAGTGTGCTTCGTACATCAATTCTTCCCGTAACTTATCCACGTTTGGGACGCACAACCGACCGTCTTTCCACATTAGACCGTCGTCTAAGACAAACTCTGCAGCAGTCCCAACTTCAGATTCTGCCAAATAGCGTTGCATGCTCGAATCAAGCTCCAGGGCTTGTCGTATTCTATCTGCGAGGTCATATTGCACCTCCGTCCAGTTTAAGCACGCACTCGCACTAGAACTCATCTCCACATAGGAGATATCCAAGGCTTCCAAGTCCCTGATCAGACGTGGATCATACATCTGAATCCAGTTGGCCTGTGCATAAGCCCTCCTGCTCAAAGCATCTGCGACGACATTCCCCTTTCCGGGAGTATAATGTATATCAAAAGTGTAGTCCCCCAGGAACTCCATCCACCTTCGTTGTCGCATATTGAGCTCTTTCTGATGTAACAGATACTTAAGGCTCTTATGGTCTGTAAAGATATCAACCTTCACACCATATAAGTAGTGCCGCCACAACTTTAGAGCGAAGATCACGACCGCCAATTCCAAGTCGTGGACCGGATAATTCCGCTCATGCACTTTCAACTGACGAGATCCATAAGCGATCACTTGACCATGCTGAAGAAGTACGCATCCTAATCCGCTCCTTGACGCATCACTGTAAATTTCATAACCCTCTGCACCAGATGACAAACACAGCTTCAGTTCCTCAAAAGCCCGTGCACACTCCGGTGACCAAACGAACTTCTGATCCTTCCTCGTCAAGGTGGTGAGAGGTAGAGCGATCCGCGAAAAGTTCTCCACGAAGCGCCGATAGTAGCCAGCAAGTCCAAGGAAACTCCTGACGTCCGCTACTGTCGCCAAAACGGGCCACTTCTGGATTACATCAATCTTTGCCGGATCCACTGCGATACCCTCGCCACTAACAACATGACCAAGGAACGCCACTGAGGCTAGCCAGAACTCGCACTTAGAGAACTTGGCATATAGTTGACTACGTCGCAGGGTTTCCAAAACTTCACGCAAATGAATCGCGTGCTCTTCTTCAGACTGAGAGTACACCAAGATATCGTCAATGAAGACAATGACAAACCGATCAAGGTACTCTCGAAAGGTCCTGTTCATCAGATCTATAAATACTGACGGTGCATTCATCAATCCAAACGACATCACTGTAAACTCGTAGTGTCCGTAGCGAGTACTGAATGTTGTCTTAGGGATATCACAATCCCGAATTCGCAACTGGTAGTAGCCGGATTTAAGATCCAACTTTGAATACACAGTTGACCCAACAAGCTGATCAAATAAGTCATCGATTCGAGGAATCGGATACTTGTTCTTCTCAGTCAGCTTGTTCAATTCACGGTAGTCGATGCATAGACGCAGGCTTCCGTCCTTCTTCTTCACAAAAAGGACCGGAGCACCCCAAGGAGATGTACTTGGGCGTATGTAACCTTGCTCTAGCAACTCCTGTAATTGAACTTTCAACTCCGCCATCTCCTTTGGCGCAATTCGGTACGGAGAGCGTGACACAGGCTTGGCACCTGGCACCAACTCTATCGTGAAGTTAATTTCTCGCTGAGGTGGCGCCCCAGGAAGATCTTTTGGAAACAAATCTGGATACTCTAATATCATAGGAACATCACTCAAACTGGGTTGAGGCTTTGCATCCCCCACTAGCACAACACATAACTCTGCGCCTTGCCGAACTGCCTTGACCACTTGGACAGCAGACATCAGTGTCTTGCTCGATCCACGCAAACTGGCAAATGTAGTCGCACGTTCGGTATTCCGCCCCAGCGTGACCTCCTTCGAAGTGCAATCAATGTAGGCCTGCTGCGCTGACAGCCAGTCCATACCAAAGATTACATCGAACTCCGAAAGCGGGAGTATCAGTGCTTCCAAATCAAAGTCTTGACTCCCTATTCGTACCTTTACCATACAGCCTCGATCCGCACGCATAGAACATCCATTGGGTAGCAACACACTTAGTCGTTCCTGTCTAAACGATGAAGGCACTCCAAGTTGCTGTATGAAGGCCTCCGATAGAAAGGAATGTGAAGCACCCGTATCAAACAGTGCTCTCGCCGGATAATTAAAGATCAGGACAAAGCCTAGTACATTAATGGTTAACAAGCAATGCATAAGGTATGTAGTATAAAAAGCAACAACAGCTATATACTATCGCATACCTGTCACCACATCGCTCTGTTTGATGGCCTCCTATTGGCCAAGGTTGTATACTCTAGGCTGGGCTGGAGCAGCGTGGGATGCAGTTGACTCTGCCGCCTTCCCTTTCTCTGCCGCATAGGCCGCAACTAGCTTCTTCCCACTACGACAGTCACGAGCATAGTGCCCCGGTCTGCCGCAGTTGTAACAGATGAGTGGGCCTCGCCCAGTCACTCACGATGCTGAAGATTGAGCTGACCCAGACGGTCGCGTTCCTTTCTTTCATTTGTCTCGTCCCGACTTTGCCGAGCTCGATACTTTGAACTCTAGATTGACTACTGCTAGCTCCTTCCTGCTTTGGGACCGTTTCGTATCTTTCTCTAAAGAACGAGCCGTATTAACCAGGGTCATAAATCCCCGTGTCATTGCCCATGACAGAAGGAACCGCAACTCTTCTCGCAGACCTTCATAGAACCGATTGGTCTTCCGGGCTTCATCGACAAACGTCACGCCTGCATAGCGCCCCAACCCTGTAAACTCATGTAGATAGTCGTCGAGCATTCTATCACCCTGAGTCAGACGGTTGAACTGATTTTCCATCTCTATCTGTTGGGCCGGTGGAAGATACCGCGCCAAGAACAGTCTGGAAAACTCATCAAAGGAGATATCTGTCAGCTGCCTTCCCGCTAGCTGATGTAACTCCATCTCGTCCCGCCACAGCTGGGCCTCCCCATCCAATAGGAAGGTTGCCAATGTAACTTTTTGCTCTTCCTCTGTATCTGTGGCCTTCAAGGTCTTGCGCACCCT
The DNA here is from genome assembly GCA_033032865.1 of Dactylorhiza incarnata. NCBI lineage: Eukaryota > Viridiplantae > Streptophyta > Magnoliopsida > Asparagales > Orchidaceae > Dactylorhiza > Dactylorhiza incarnata. The sequence continues at coordinate 6,140,927 of JAWHQI010000067.1, forward strand.
TGACAGCCAATCCTCCGCTTGCATCGGGGTTCCTGCCCCCGTGAACGTGGGAGGGTGGAAACTCAAAAAGTATTGCAGCTCTTGATCTGGAGCTCTTCGTGCCCTCAACGACACTGGCCTTTCCACCACAGGTTCGGCTGCTGGAGCCTGCACTGGAGCCGCTCCCAGAATAGGAGGCTGTCCAGGGACATGCCCTCCTGGTTGCGCCGTGAACATCGCAAATACTGCCTCAGCGACCATCCTTACAGTTTTAGCCGAAGGAGGAGTCGGCACCGGAGTTGGTGCACTACTTGCAGTCGAACGAGGGGGTCGAGAAGGCCCCGCTCCACTCCCAGCCGCCTAAACATGTGCACAAAACACAATTAGCGACTAAAAGAAGGCATGAATCATTAAAGGAACACAGAAGTTCCATCCGAATGCTACACATATATATGTAATTCATTCCTAAAGTGGACAATTACTGGTTATTTACATGAGTTAAAGGCGACGCACACACATGCTCACCACCCCTTAAAAGAATTCGACCACGAATTCGAACGGAAAGGGAGCGAAACCCGTAGCTGATACCAATTTGTAACACCCTCCCTGTTACCTAGCATATAACAGTAGGTCCGGCCGGGACCCCACGCCATATGAAATGAACAGAAGAGCGCGTTACTAAAATTAGCATTTAAACAGTTAAAGACATAACTATCTCAGCATCAGAGTCGCATAACAGAAGCATATCTAATTTCATTTAAAACCAGTGTATAACATGTCCACATCGTTACTAGGAATGAAATACATAAAAGTTATTTACATTGTTTGTTTACATCATAAAGGTGGCTTTCAGACATCGGCACGCAGGCCGGCCACACATGAACAAAAGGGTAAACAAAAGCTTTGGCCTTCAAGGGCCAGCACAGCACAGCAGCAGGGACTTCAGCCCACTATTTCCCGCTAGGCTCACCGGGACCTGTATAAACAAATCCACCAAACGGTGGGAAAACAAGCAACCGGTCAGCTTTAGCTGACCAAGATTTATAACGACCCCACCCCACACTCGGGGCGACGGTGCTCCTTCCCTGCAAATAAGAGTCAGCAGCATTTAAATATATATTCGCAAACAACACCAACAGAGGCATACCAAGCCACCCGCTTCGTGCTCTCAAGGCACACTTTGGCATACTCCCTGAGTTACGCCCTCACGCTAAGTCTTATTTCAACTTAGACAAGCAATTTGAGCTAGGCCGTACACACGAAGTTCCGGCACTCTTCCATAGCCCGGTGCACCGAGGGGCGACCTCTTCACCACCACTATGGGCGGGTTTGGATCAGCTAAGCCCGTGTTCAATCATCGCGCTTCAACTTTGCACGATGCGGGTAAGCTTCACCTAATACCCGACACTTAAAGCTGGGCTTTGCAAATTCCACAGCTTCTCCTGCTACGTATCCAGTCCCCAGGACTTTAGGTAGTATGGAATCACACAATCTTTATGCTGGGCGCTACCGCCGGCGCTATTGCTAGCGCCCGACGCTAGCAACAGAACTTAGTTCTGTTCGGCAATGGTAACAGAACTCCGTTCTGATACCTCTGGGAAAACACCTCCAGAAATCAACAATAGCAGCTGACCTGGAGCTACCGCCGGCGCTAATGCTAGCGCCCGACGCTAGTAACAGAACTCAGTTCTGCTACCAAACTTCGGATCTTACCTGGGAAACACCTCCAGGATGTTTTGCTGTACAAAACAGTACAGAAGACCCGAACCATAGCCTATATATGGAGTCTTCTCCACGCGATAAACATCACCAATCCGACACGGTTTGTCCAGATGGGCTTCACACAGCATGCCTATGCCCGTACTTCGATTTCAGGCTCTATATGCAATTTATGGGGGAATTACTTCAACCCACCGGAAGATCCGATCTACTAATTAGTAGAAGTCTTCCAAAACATGGAAATCAAAGGACACACATGTCCAAAGGCTAGGGAGGAGATTCGTTACCCTAGTTGGTCATTTTGGCGCCATAGAACTGAGAGGGAAATGGCTGGAATCCGCGGTGGCACACGCACGCAGACGCTTCTTCACAAATCCCTCCTAGCACGACAAAAACTCAACTCCAACGGATCTCCTTCCCTGCTCCCAGCTCTCTGCCCTCAGAACTGCAAAGCTCTCAGAGAAAATGGGCTGAAGAGTCAGATTTTGAGGTATATAAGAATTTCCCGCTTCCGCCGGCGCTAGTGGCTAGCGCTGGCGCTAGCGACAAAGTCGGTACCGCTTAGGGACGCTACCGCCGGTGCTCGCACTAGCGCCTGGCGCTAGCTCCATGACTTCAACTCACTTTGATTTTGTGTGCACATGAAATTTGGGGTCTTACAGGAAGGCACTTTAGGTAGGGCCCAGAGAAGGCCCGCCTATAGAGCTCCCCTTCGATGATGATGTATAAGGCAGCTCGTACCCGCAGCCATTGTGCTTCTAAATAGTCGTTGGGCAGGCCTCCGCGTTCGATGTAGGCTCAGAGGGGAGTCATCCAGGATGATCCTTCTTCGCTAATTTCAGTGATCTCCCTTGCTTCATGAATGCTGGGGATCATGATGTCTTCAACTCGGCGTCTCCGGGATTGATAATTAGAATGAGAGGTTGCGAGTTTGGAGAGTGCGTCGGCTCTGGAATTCTACTCCCTAGGGATGTGAAAATTTGGTACGATGGTATTTTTTTCAGAAGAGATCTCACACATGTGAGATATTGTGTCATTTGGTTGTTCTTTGCCTCGTAGTTCCCCTCGACTTACGAGACCATAACTTTTTTTTACTGGTCTGCTGATAGCGTAACTCCACCTTTTGGTTTTGTTATACGCACCCCAAATTGGTCTGCTAACAGCCAAACTCCGCTGTTCTGGAGGGATATTGGCAGCCCACCAAGGGTATCAGGGTAAATTCACCTGTAGAACCTTGCTGGGCGAGTTGCCTGTGAAGGCGCAACTCGCCTTTCTCCCTGTGAGCTGGGTTCGCGAGATCTCCTCTTGTGAGTGGAGGCGAGCCCCCACTCGTCTTGCCAGACTGGTACTGCGAGAGCTCACTTGACTCGCTCTGGCTAAATGCACCCCAGAGGGATGTTAGGATGTCTCGTCTCGCCATGCGCTACTCGCGAGATCGGCTTTCTGATTCACGCCGCTTCGCCTTGTCTGGATGCTCGTCGTGAGTCGGTGAGTACTCTTTGACCCGCCTATAGTTGGTTTCCCTTTTCATCCCCTTGGCGAACACTGAGTTGTACAGTTGTCATCCACAAACAGAGGATCAATATTCACCGACTGAGGATAATTAGATGGACACTCTTCTTAGGATGCAAAATATAGTTGCTGTAGAAGTTAATTTAAGAAATTGATGCCCTTTCCTTTCCCATTTCCTTGGGATGCGGCATTGTTAGGCAGAAGATATGGAGAGGCTCCCTTAATCCCTTTTAGTCATTAAATCTCAATAATCCATATAAAAGCAGGTTGGGACTGAAAGATAAAACGGAGATGATGGAAGGAAGAAAAGAAGATCTTTCAAGGAGATGCGACTAAAAGTGTAATAAGGACTCATCATCTTTCTCTCTTCTCTTTTATGTAAATTGTGATCTTGGTAAGACGTCGTTATTTCATCTGTCATCTCCACTTCCTAATCTCAATATCTTTTCTATCTCTTTCTGAAAATGTTGCATGATCTCCTTAAAAATGTGTGAAGGTTTCTAACTTTCTATGAATTTTATTTTTGATAAGGGTTATTGAATCTCCCTTCAAAAGAGTAGGGATAAGTTCTTTAGGTCTCCAGTGGAAAATTCTCTCAGTTTCCTAGATTGGCAGTGTGTTCCTACTATGGTGGAAGAGCGTGTGTACCCAAAGTTATTGGGGAACCTTTATAAAAAACATTATGTCATTTGTGATGTTCTTATTTCTGTATTTTTTTCTTTTATGTATTTCTAATCATTGGAACTGTGTGATTCTTCTAAATATTCTTCTTCTAGTTGTTGGAAAATATTAAGTCCTCGACCAAACTTTCTTGTACTATGGATGGAAAAGTAGAGAACAAAACACCGATGGAATCCATGATGATTGAAAGAAATTTGAAGAATGAAGAAGTCAATTCATTTGTCAACAATCCTGCAAAATTATTATAACATTTCACATACATTCCTTTGTACTAACATTACATAAAATAATTCAAGAAACAAATTCAAGAAAAATCTTATTGGTCATAACATGTGTGTAGCTTTGAGTTTCCAGTAGACATTGGAAGTCAAAGTCTACTTTAATATTGTGAGTTAGGAGGCGATACTTCTAGTAGACATTGCAAATTTGGAATGATGTGCAAAGGAGGAAAGGAAGGTAGTTGGAATGTTGAAAACATGAGCTTACCGCAGATCCATCACTGGAAGTAGATGAGGCATCATCGAAGGAAGATTGATGAAATGTGTGTCACGGGTTAAGAATAGAGTAGATTTTCCTTTGCTGAAAGTAGAGAATGGGGGCCATGAGCATCTTTTGTCACCTGAAGTAGGTTAGTAAGCAGTGCATGATCAATTATGATGATGAAAGCTGGAGAGAATCGGTCGGGGATGGAGGGGAAGAGACATGAGCGGGGAGCGTGAAGTGAGGGGTTGTAAGTTAGGTTTGGGTGCAGGCATAGGATTAAGATTTATGGAGATTGGGGTTTGAGAGGATGTGTGAGAAATGAGAGAAAATAAACTCTATGTATAAATTTTTGGTATGTGGCTAGTATATGCAGCTAGCTGTTTGACAACGCCTCTAACAATGCACTCAACGCCCTGGACTAGTCTGAATCTGGCATGGGCCAGACTACAACCGAGATAGGGGCACATTAAGGTCTGTTTTGGGCCAGACATTCAGGCTAGGAGCCATGAATGGGGGCCTAGTAAGGCCCCCAATGTTGAATCTGTAGGCGCCCTTAGGGGGGGGGGGGGTGAATAAGGGTTTTACAAACTTTTATGTTTAATGGAAAACTTTTGATATTTTATTAGAAATAAATTGAATCAAAAGTAAAGTGCTAGAAATTTGAAAATCAAATCAGTTTTATTGAACAAGTAAAGGCGTGATTATCATTTATAAAATTGATTTCAAAATTAGATTTCTATCACGCTAAAAATCAAGACGAATAATATGAAAACTCTTTTTGTTTTCTATACCGTCTCTTCTCCCTAAGAACCGGTTGGCTTTAGCCGATCTATCCCCAAATATGGCCTCAAGCCACTCTAGCCTCTCTATCCCCAGAAAGGCCTCGAGCACCCCCTAGATCTAATCCCAAGACCTAGTCTCCACACCCACATGGTGAATTCTCCCTAGTCCACGCAAGGGCCTAGTCGCCAACACGGGCGAATTTCTCTACTAATGAAAATAAGAGATACAATCAATAAAGACTAAAACATCAAAAAACTCCCTCAAAGATTGAACTTGACGATGATATAGGCATGATCGATCCCTCTTCAAGTTCTAAGCATTCACGAGCGTTGATGGAGTTCTCTTGGCTGCAAGGAGGAGGCTCTCACAAAAGTTCAGGAGTTGTAGCTTGTTATTCTTCGTGTATCGGCACCGCTTAAACGAGGAGGAACGCTCTTTAAATTGACTCGGATCCTAGCGCCAGCGGTAGTGCTACCTCCGGGCGGTTGCCACTTTAAGCAATAGGATGACACACGGATTGAGTCATCTTAGGTAACATTCTTGCTCCAAATTTGGCAGCCCCTCCTACTGCTCCGCGGTAATGCTATCGCGCTGCGTTAGCATTATAGCTTTCGTAGCCGTAAGATCTCCTTCCTCTTTTGCTCCTCAATTAACAGCGAGATGGCATGGCTTCCATAAGTTACCGTCGTGCGTTAGCCTTAATACGTTATGGTAATACTTGCTATATTTGAGTCCCATCGACATTCCTTTCTTGACGATGTTTCCTTCTCGACGATGTTCCCAAATATGCAGAAGCTATCTCCAGTATTAGAATTAACACATCGCGATAACAAAAGAGTGCCGTAACGATAGAGGATCATTATGTTTCTTTTTTGTACTTATAGGGGCTTGAGAGCTGAAGTTCCTGCACACTATAAACACATGGCAAGTATGATCAAATATAATGAGATTTGTTATTCTCAAACCAAGAGATGTGGAAAGCATGTTCCAACAAACTCCTCCTTTTGATAATAACAAATCCTCTTTGAAAGAAAACATGCTCATATAAGATTAGTGTTTATAATAAAGGATAAGCATAATAGAATGCATATGCTCCCCCTATATGAGTGCTCCATGTACATCAAAGCATCCTATGTATTTTACACCACTTAAGTGTGAATTTCTTTCAAAGATATTCTCCCCTTTTTGGTATTATCAAAAGAGGGTGGAGAGAAAAAAATATCGTTTAAGGTTTAATATGATGTTTAATGTAGAGATGGGAATGCACATAACGTAGATTGACTACTTAATGATATCATTTGGTGAGTAAAAAAATTGATTTGGAAGTGTGAGGTACCATTAGTTGAGAAATAAGACCACTTGTTTGAAAAAATAGTCATGTTCGAGCTTACAAGTAGTAATATAGTGGAAAGCATGTTAAAAGATTTTGTAAAGGAACATCTTTATAAGAGTTTGAAGCATAGTAATTGAGTAAGAGTTTTAGTTTAGTAGAAAATAGATGTTTATTAATTGAAGATCAAGATCAAATATCACTTGTTATCAAAACATAATAGCACTTGTTTAGAGAAAATTATCAAGATTGAGTATACAAGGCGTAGTGGAAAATAAGTTCACAAAGAATGGTAGCATGATTCACTTTATCAATGCAAGATAGAAAGATACAATGTTTTAAATTCATAATTCAAGTAGACTTAAACATTGTAGAGATCACACAATGTTATCTAGTGCATCTACTAAAGAGTTTAGAAAAAAATGTAGATATGCATTAAAGTCCAATACTCATGAGTAGAAGTTTTATAAGAGATAATGATGTGTACAAATAGTATTTTTGATAAGAGTATACAAATGATTTAATCAAAACACATGACATATATAATGGAATAAACACAACATTATTGAAAATGCATTTTAAAAATAACTTCTACCTACAATGCTAAATTTTATTTCAATGCACAAAACAAGTACAACTACCAAGGTGCTCTGCACACATACTGCTCATTAAGACTTATAAAGTAGTGTTTGGGGGATCACATATATTATATTTTCTTTGATTTATTGGTGATCAAAGTGTACAAGAAGAAGTAGTGTATAAAAGAGTTTGCACAAGACACTTTACAATTCTCTCCAAGGTACTCAACCTCACAATGCTCATTAAAACTTATCAGGATGGTGAGTAGTGTTTGGTGGAGTTATCTTGTCATTTATTAATTTGAGTTTTAATTTGGTGACAAAGTTCTCCAAATTCACTAGTTTTTGCAAACATGGAGTATTTACAAAAAAACACTTCTTCAAATATTGGTGCATGAAAGAGATTTTTATTGTGGTGTAGGTAAACTAATCACACATTTAACAATATTAAGTTGTTACACTACACAATCATGCAAGAGTAAATTTAAATTTATACGTAGATTATCAAAGATGTGAGCGAGTAAACCATTATCAAATATAAAACATTACTTATACTTAGAGGCATGTCAAGCAATCCTACATATGATTTCTATAATCAATTTCATTGCACATTACAAGATAATGTTCAAGGCATGCCACAAAACAATATTTTAAGATACTTAGAATTAGAATTTGACATTGTATTTTAATCTTGAAAAGATAAACATAACCATCCTTGAAATATTTCAATGAATAACAATCAGTTTCTATAATTTTTGAATTTTTATAATAAACACATATAAAGAAACAATAATAAAAGCATATTTTTGTTCTTTGAAATTGTTTTGTAATTTTGTATTTGATTTTTTAAATATTCAAATTTAAATATTTTTTTTGGAAAACATAGAAGTCTTTATCAAGCCTATCAATAAATTATATTTTATGCTAGAGAAACTACAATGAAAAAAAAGAAGATATCGATTTTATGCTACCGCCAATGCTAGTTCTATCGTGTGGCACTAGCAAAAGAGATTTGGTATTTTGCTTAGAAAATATGATTCTTGAACTTTTCGTTCTGATTTTTCTTGATTCTTGTTTTCTAAGATAAGAGACACTAAGTACCACAAAGAGTTTTGAAAAATAGTGTAAAAGATGCGGATAAAAGATTTTTGGCTTAAAGTGTCAAAATACTCTTTCAAAATACTTATGTTTTTCAAAATCATGAAACCCGAGCGAGTATATAGTATAAAAAACATAAGATAGTATGTTTGAACAAAATATGCATGAGTGAAATGATCATAAATAGTGAAATAATATTCATGCAATGTATATAATATGAGTATATCTAAGATCAAAATACCCTAACTACATGTCTACACTCTAGCCCTGTACTAAGTGACAGATGGGCATGAAGAGCTGCATACATGCCGTAGGTTGGTGGTGTTAATCCCATATGCATACAAAAGATGACGCTCTACCTAACACTCATTCCCCCCAGTCCTCGCAAGACCCAATTGAAACCCTCCCCGATTAAGGACAAGACATGACTTAGAGGTTAGGCCTCTAATGCACACAATCCTACGCCCCCGCTATTGTGAGATATATAATGTTGGAACAACCCTATTACTAATTTGGGCTAGGATCACTATATGTTGATTAGGATTTGTTTTTGTTGGAGCTTGCTTTCCGCATCTCTTGGTTTGAGAATAATAAATACCATGATGTATTTGATCTACTCTTTTGTGTGTTTATAGTGTACAGGTGATACATGTTTAATAAAGAAACACGTCCTCGTTCATGGATCAAAAAGACAAAATGACGAGTTTTGTATGTTAAACTTCAAACGGCAATAACTTTCAATCCAGGAAGAGTTACGGAACGTGCCACCCTATTTCGGAGATGAGAACGACTCCATATACACTCTGGAGAAGTTTCGGATGGCAAAAATGAAGAGGAACTATCAGATTTCCGACAGCAGTATCGGAAATCCGATACCTAGCTATCAGATTTCCGATATCGCTAACGGATTTCCGACAGCCCATGGTCTTCCAATAACGCTAGGACGTGCAGCAGTTACCTTAGCTAACGGATATCCGACAGTGCTATCGGATATCCGACAGCCCACGTCTCAACCACGACCTCAACTTCACGCAGAAACTTCATTTTAGTGGGACACGTTGCAGCTTCTGGAGATATCGGATTCCTGCGACAGTAGCTATTGGAAATCCGACAGCTCTTTTTTATTAAAAGGGTTCAGAACTTCGTGGATTTCAAGCTTTGAAGATTCTAAGTTCCTTCCTGAGTGCATTCCATCCAGAGAGCTCCAGAACCTCATGAACTCCCATTTATGCTGAGAAGGTTTGAAATTGAAGACGAGATCGGACGCGCTTCTACATCAACGATCATCTCGAGGCTTCAACCTTCCTTTCAGAGATCTGAATTTCTAGGGAGTTCTTATTTTATCTTGTATTTTCATTTATATACATTTCACTTTGTATTGGTAGGGAAAATCGCTTCCTTGTGCGGAGCGTCTAAGTCCTTGCGTGGCTTAGGGGAAAATCGCTTCCTTGTGCGGAGCATCCAAGTCCTTGCGTGGCTTGGGCTTGGTCTAGGGAGAGACAAGTGATAACCTTCCGATCCTTGGGAGAAGGATTGGTAAACACAAATTGTTAAAAGTTTATTTTTATTATAGCCTTGATTTTAAGCTTTATTAAGATCGACAATCCTTTGTATTCATCACTTGTGGAAATAAATTTGATTTCCAATTTCTTATGATTTTCTAAGTGTTTATTTGGGTTGTCTAAAAATCTACTTGTTTATCCGTTAAAATTATCATAATATATTAGAAAAATTTCAAAGTAAATTTTAGCCCTTATTCACCCCCCCCCTCTAAGGGCGCCACAAGATCCAACAGTTTTGACCCCAATGTATAGTCTTAGGGTCAAGTTTTAGGCTGATTAGATTGGCAGAACTTGTAAAATTCAAGATCAACACATGGCAAGTTGTGTTCGACAAATGATCAGATTCGTTCGACAAATTGCTTCCAGCAGACTGAAGAAATTCACAGTTCCAGCGGTCGACGAATTCTATGCCAGCGCTCGACAAATGACTAGCAGTGGTCGACGAATTCTATGCCAGCGCTCGACAAATGATTAGCAATGGTCGATGAATTCTAGCCAGCTCTCGACAAATTGCCTTCTGTCGTTCAAATTTATATTCTAATTGGATGTCAGTTCTCTGAACTCAAATCAGCAACATAACGGATATATTTATTTCTCCTTGGACGTATTCAGACAGCCAAGTAAGGATATCTTTCTCATTTATTATATCCTTATATTCCTTCTATTCCAAGAAGAAGTATAGTCGTTGACATTTAATGCCAAATGCATCTTTCTCGACAAAAGGAATTAAAAGGACCTGCCAAAATCATTTTGGGTGGCTGCCTGGTTCCAAGAAGGATTTAAGTCAGAAAAAGACATTCCTTAAAGAGACAAAAAGATTTGAATTTGAAAAGATATATACATACAATTATTAGAAGAAAAAGCATATAGAGAACAGCACAAAGAACTGAGATAGTTGTCTTCTATGAAAAACATAAAGAAAAACTTGACTATCACTTTCTTCAATCTCTGATCATATAACAAGGAGGATAGAAGAAGTCTTTCAGAAGAAGAAGAAGAAGCAAATGCACTATTCTTTCTCAGCTTTCTTCTTCATCGAGATCATCTGCTACAAAGACTTCTATTTGAGAAAGCTCTGTCCAAAAATCTGTCATCAACTCTCATCAGACAGGGGGAGCTTTCTGCTTCAACATCTTTTGTCTTCTCTCAGATCATTGACAGAGAAGAACACTCTATACCTTTTTATCTCATTCTGTACAGGGTTAATACTCCCTTAAAAAGTTTACCCAGTGGTGGCAAGACACCTTATCAAAAAATCCTAGTGTGGTTTTTAAGCACCTTATCAAAAGCTTATTGGTGTGTGGACACCTTATCAAAAATCCCTTGGTGCCTGGGCACCTTATCAACCCTCCTAGTTGATTCCTACCAAAGGTGGTAGAAGAGTAGACGTACCCAGATTTATTGGGGAACTACTATAGCTCCTTGTGTCTTCTGTGCTTGATTATTTCTGTGTGCTTGTGCTTGTGCTGTGTGTCCTTTTTATTAATTCTGTAGCTTTCTATAACTCACACTAAATACACATATACCTAAACAGTAGTTTAATTTCCGCTATAAAATGTATTAAAAATTTTAATACTCTATTCACCCCCCCCCCCCTCTAGAGTAATTTAAGATCTGACCTCCACTTTCAATTGGTATCAGAGGTAGGTTGATTCTTTACAGGCTAACACCTGAATCACAAAGATCAACCAGATCTTAATTTTTCTAAGAGTTTCCTTCTCTAAAATCTTATCTTATTTAAAACTCATGGCACAAAACAAGGAGTATTCCAGCACAAGACCTCCTATGTGCAATCTCAATAAGTTTGCACTATGGAAAGCAAGGATTAGGCTTTATATGAACTCCATTGATGAGGAAATTTTTAATGTCATCCTTTCAGGACCTCCAGCACCTACAACATCAACTAGTACTGCTGCAACAACAGACAACACTGCTGTTCCACCTTCTGAGTGGACTGAGGCTCAAAAGAAGCAGAGAAATGCAGATGCAAAGGCCATGAACATTCTGGCCCTAACTATGTCTGATGACATATTCCAGAAAGTAGTTGAGTGCACCTCAGCAAAAGAAATCTGGGAATCTCTCAACAACATGGTGGCAGGCTCAGCAGATGAAAGAAAAGATAGAAGATCTCACCTGATCTCTCAATATGAGAACTTCAAGAAGGGAGAATCAGAAAATGTAGCTGACATGTACAACAGGCTCAACCTCATAATAAATGAGCTGAAGTCTCTGGACAAAGTGATCTCACTCACAGAGATCAATGACAAAATTCTTATGTGCTTTCCCAGCACATGGGATTCCAGAATCTGGCCAATCAAAGAAGCCAGAAGTCTAAATGAGATCACCACTGAAGCCCTGTTGGGCAAGCTCAAATCTTATGAGCAGCTCATCAAAACCAGGGAAACTGAAGAATCCACTTCATCCCCAGCACCCAAGAAGGAAAGAAGCATAGCCTTCAAGGCTGCAGAAGATAAAGGAAAAGCTCCTGACAAAGAGGAGTTTATGAGTCTGATTACCAAAAGATTCTATAAGATGGCCAAGAAAGACTTCAGAAAACAACTATCCAGAAGTCATGACAAGCCAAGGTATGACAAAAAACATTCTAATGAAATCATATGCTTTGGCTGCAGGAAACCAGGACACATTGCTCCTGAATGTCCAGAGATTCAACACAAAAAGGACAAGAAGGAAAGAAGAAAAGAAAAGGAAGAAAAGAAGGGCTCCAGCAAATCTTCCTCCCACTCTCACAAGAAGAAGGGAAGAGGATTTATAGCAACATCCTGGAGTGAAACAGAATCTGAATCAGATTATTCATCTTCCTCCTCTGATGAAGAAGAAACAAAAGAAGATAGCCAATGCTTAATGGCTATTTATGACTCAGACAATGAGTCACAATCAGCATCATCATCCAGCTCTAGTGATGATGAAGAAGAAAAAAGTTTTTGCATGATGGCAATCAATGCCTCAACTAACAATTCTGATGAAGAGAAATCAGAATCAGAAGCAGAAGATGACATTGATCAGGTATTATCTGACTTTGATTTCACTTCTATTGAATTCAAAGATGATTTCAAAACTCTTTGCCAAGACTTAATAAAATCTGAGAAAGAAATAATCTCTCTCAGAACTAAGTTAGTTGAAATGAACAATATAAGTGAAGAGAATGAAAATCTTAAGAAAGATTTGGCTGCCTCCAGAGAACACATTACTACTCTTGAGAGTAAGTTATCTGAAGCTAAAAAGCTTGAAGAATCCCTCAATGGGAGACGTATCAGGATGATGGACATCACAAGCACTGTCAATGCTAGATTTAATAATAGCAAACTGGGCTTGGGTGCCTCATCAAGAGAGCCATCTCTGATTAAGAAAAACATCATTTCCACACCCATAAAATTCATTTCTGCTAAAAGCAAAGAAGCTGCAGAAAGAAATAAAGACATTTCAAAGAAGTTTGTTAAGGATAAAAGAATTCAGAAGAATTCGTCGAACGACATTCGACAAAAGGATTCAAATTTGTCGAACAAGGCTCGACGAAAACTGAAAACAGACTTTCAGTATAGTTATAAAATGAATAATGATCGACGAATTTATTCAAATTCTTCGAACAAGCACTATACAGAAAACTCTGAGAATTCTAATCCTAAATATACCAAAAATCCTTTTACTGAGTGGACTATACCTCCAAGAAGATATCATCCACAAGGCTACAAGGATCAGCCTGAAATGACATTTATTTCTGAATTTTGTGGTAACATAAAAGGACCCAAGGTAGTCTGGGTCAAAAACAACTAGTTTATGTTTTTGTCTTTGCAGGTACACAGCCATCCAAGACTAAATCAAAAATGGTACTTGGACAGTGGATGCTCAAAGCATATGACAGGGAGCAAGGCCAACCTGAACAACTACAAGGAAAAACTTGGACCCAAGGTGATCTTTGGAGATTCCAACTGTGGACAAACCAAAGGTTATGGTCAAATTAAAATTGGAAAAGTGACATTCAAGGAAGTAACCTATGTCAAGGGTTTAAAGCACAATCTCATCAGCATAAGTCAGTTATGTGATGAAGGTTATCAGGTAACATTTAATAAATCAGAATGCATCATTAAATCATCTGATAATGTTACTGTTCTATCAGGAATTAGACATGGAAATATATATTTAGTAAACTTCAACTCATCTAAATCAGGAATCTGTTTATTTAATGAGTTAAGCAAATCTAGTGAATTATGGCATAAAAGATTAGGACATGTAAACCTTAGGACCATTGCTAAATTAGTTAAAGATAATCTTGTTAGAGGCTTACCATCATGATCATATAAGAAAGAAGGTCTTTGTAGGGCATGTCAATTAGGTAAGCAAACCAAAAACAACTTTAAGTCATTATCTAAAAGTGATTCACCTAGAATCTTATACTTGCTACATATGGACCTTTTTGGACCTATTGCAATAAAAAGCTTAGGGGAGAAGTCTTACACTCTAGTTATTGTGGATGACTTCTCTAGATTCACTTGGGTGTTCTTTTTGAGAGAAAAGTCAGATAACTTTAAAGTTCTTACAGACTTTCTTAAGAGCATGCAGATTGAGTACTTTACTGTAGTTGCATTGATCAGAAGTGATCATGGCACTGAGTTTGAGTCTCTTCTCATGCAAGAATTTTGTGAGATGGAAGGTATCAGGCATTGCTTCTCAGCTCCTAGAACTCCTCAACAAAATGGGGTAGTTGAAAGGAAGAATAGAACTCTAATTGAATCAGCAAGAACATTGCTTGCAGATGCTAACTTGCCCCTATCCTTTTGGGCTGAGGCTGTCAGCACAGCAAATTATGTTCTGAATAGAAGTTTGATACACAAACTTAAGGGTAAAACTCCCTATGAATTGCTTAAAGGGAAGAAACCCAAAGTTGATTATTTTAGAACTTTTGGATGTAGATGTTTTGTTCATAACAATGATAAGAAATATCTTAAGAAATTTGAACCAAAATCTGAAGAAGGAATCTTCTTAGGATATTCAATAGTTAGTAAAGCATATAGGGTATTTAATAAATCCTCTCTTAAAATAGAAGAGTTTATGCATGTTTCCTTTGATGAAACTAACATGTTTTATAAGGAGAAGAACTCTTCTACCAAGAACACTTTGTAGGTACCAGCTCTATGTGAAGAGCTTAAAGAGCTAAATCTACAGACAGGAGATTCACTGCATCCATTACCTCAAACTCTTGAAGATAGTGAAGAAGAAGATCATCCAGATCTTGTTGATTACCTGAATCAAGCAACAACAGAACATCCTCCACAGGATGCAATAGCTGAACATATTCCCAATGAAGACACTACTGCTGAACCAACTCCAACTGCTGACCACATCACAGTCAGAGATCATCCAATTTCACAAGTGATTGGTGATATCACAGCAGGTGTTCAAACAAGGCATCAACTACACCAAAATCAGATGCATACCTGCTTTCTATCACAAGTTGAACCTCAAACCATAAAAGATGCAGAAAAAGATCCAAATTGGATTCTTGCAATGCAAGAGGAACTCAACCAGTTTGAAAGAAACAAAGTTTGGGATTTGGTTCCAAGACCAAGAGGCCATCCAGTAATTGGCACCAAGTGGGTCTTCAGGAACAAGCTTGATGAACAAGGAAATATTGTGAGAAATAAAGCAAGATTGGTAGCTCAAGGATATTCACAGGAAGAAGGCATAGATTGTGATCAGACATTTGCCCCTGTTGCAAGGCTTGAAGATATAAGGATTTTCTTGGCCTTTGCTGCATTCAAGAAGTTTAAGGTATATCAAATGGATGTGAAAAGTGCTTTTCTCAATGGAGACATCAAAGAAGAAGTCTATGTGGAACAACCACCAGGTTTCATCTCTCCAACTCATTCCTCCTATGTATTCAAACTTAATAAAGCTCTCTATGGTCTCAAACAAGCTCCCAGAGCATGGTATGAGACCTTAGCTAACTTTCTCTTGGAAAACAATTTCTGTAGAGGCATGGTAGACAAAACATTATTTTACAAAGTACATAAAAATCAAACTCTACTAGTTCAAATATATGTAGATGACATTATCTTTGGATCTACTGATTCAAATTTGTGCAAAAGATTTTCCAATCTAATGCAATCAAGATTTGAAATGAGTAGTATGGGTGAATTATCCTACTTTCTTGGTCTTCAAGTGAAGCAAACCCCATCAGGAATCTTCATCTCTCAATCTAAGTATGCTAAGGAATTAGTGAAAAGATTTGGGATGTCTGACTCCTCTACTATGAAAACACCCATGGCCTCTAATGCTATTATTAATACAGATGAATCAGGGAAACCTGTTGATCAGAAACTGTATAGGGCAATTATTGGCTCTCTACTCTATTTAACAGCCAGTAGGCCAGACATAATGTTTGCTACATGCATTTGTGCTAGGTTTCAAGTTGATCCTAAAGAATCTCATCTTACTTTTGTAAAAAGAATTTTAAGATATATAAAGGGTTGCCCTAATCTGGTACTTTGGTATCCAACAGCATCTGAATTTGAATTAACTGGATTCTCAGACTCAGATTATGCTGGATGCAGAGTAGATAGGAAAAGCACATCAGGAACTTGTCAGTTTCTTGGTGATAGACTTGTATCTTGGTTTTGTAAGAAACAAACATCTGTGTCTACATCAACAGCTGAAGCTGAATACTTAGTTGCTGGCAGCTGCTGCTCACAGATCTTGTGGATACAAAATCAGCTCCTAGACTATGGTGTCAACTTAAATAATTCAGTTATATTTTGTGACAACACTAGTGCAATATCTATAGCACAAAATCCAGTTCTCCATAGTAGGACTAAACACATAGAAATTAGGCACCACTTCCTCAGGGACAATGTGGATAAAAACAAAATTTGCCTATAGTTCATTTCTACTGATTTGCAAAGAGCTGACATTTTCACCAAGCCCTTGGATGAAAAGAAGCACATCTTCTTTATAAATCAACTAGGAATGATAGATGGAGATTCAATCAGCTAAAAATTAAGTATTTCTATTTTTTTAATTTTGTCGAACGAAGAACGACAAATTTGAATCATTTGTCGAACGGTGGCCTCTGAAACCTCTTAAAGGCAGAGTCAGTTAAGGCAATGTCTTTTGTCGAACGTCGGTCGACGAAAAAGATGCTCTCGTCGAACGCTTTCTGACAAAGAAATAAAGCCTTTTCGACTTCTAATTTTATTAGGTTTTGTCGAACAGTGGTTTACGAATGCACCCTCATTCTTCGACCCTTCTATATAAGCTTTATTTTATCTTATTCTAAGCTTTGTGCCTATAGAAATCGTCTTTCTCTCCAGTTCCCCTCTGCACTTGATCTTCAACTTTCTTTGCAGGAACAATGGCGACTCCTCAGGCCTCTCTGCACCTAATGAAGTTTGACGCAGGTTTCGACATTGACATGGACTCGTTTGCACAGTCAGACCAAATCTTCAAAGACATTCTTCAAACGCTGGATGAACAACATCTAAGGAAGCTTCTAAGTACCAGGCAGAAGATAGCTGTTGCAGAGATAAAGGAATGGGTTTACACTGCAAAACCAGTCGATGAAAGCTTGTCGGGAACAATCTCAGGTCATCATGTCCCTCTCTCTCCCACCATCCTTTCTGAAATCTTTGGCTTTGAAAATGGTGAAAATGAATTAGACATAAGCTCAAATGAATTTGATGAAGCTTTAGTCAAAATGGGGCATCTGACTGGAAACCCTAGCCACCTTCTGAAAAAGAATCTGTCCCAGGACTACAAGTTCTTAGCAGATATTGTTGGAAAAGTCTTGCTGAGCAAGACTTCTGGGCATGACTATATCAGTAGGCACCAATTTCTGTTAATGGTGGCCTTAATGGAGAAGAAGAAAGTCAACTGAGGATCAATTCTTTTTGAATTGATTAAGAAGAAAAACTCTAAAGACAATGTATGCTTCGGAAGAATCTTAGGGATTTTTCTGCAGGAAAGGCATCCAGAGCTTCTGGTGTCACCAAAAGTAACAATAAATGCCAGCAAGAAGCTGACCTCAGCTCTCTTTGCTAAATGGGATAGAGTAATTCCCAAGAAGAATATAGGAGCTGAGGCATCAAGAAAAAGGAAAGCTTCTGAGGACACAAGGACTGATCAAGTCACTCCTTCTACCCTTCTAGAAGATCCTTCCTCAGTTCCTCCTTCCTCTCATATTCTATCTCCACCTGCTCAACCCTCTCCTACACATTCTCATTCTTCATCCCCTCCTTCAACTAAAATAACACTCATCAATGATATCCCCCTCTCAACTGCCCATATCAGTGATGCTACACATCCTCCTCTATCTTCAGAACCACTACCAACCACACCTCCCTCTCCAATACACAATGAATATCATTCACCTATTCATTCTCCTAGTCCAATCCATTTAAAATTCCCACATATATCTCTATCATCAGCAATATCATTCCTCCAATATCATTTCCATCCACTTCCCAACCATCCTCTAGTAATCCACTAGATTATTCATCCCTCAACCTCTCCTCTATTGCTGATCAAGTTTTTGATCTTATCCTTCCTAAAATAAGCCAGCTCCTGGATGCAAAACTTGCTCCAATTCTTCAGGCTCTTTCTACTTTATCTGCTAAAATAACTTCTCCTTCATTCTCCATTGCTGTCCCTTCTTCAAGGGGCCTAGATTCAGGCTGCCCTGAAGCTAGGCAGGGGGAGATGTCCTATGAAGAAGTTCCAGGAACAGAAGAACCTCTAGAAGGAGATGCAGAAGTTACAATTTTTGATACAGATATAGTTGATTCAGCTACACAAATTATAGAAGAAATAAACAATATATGCATTCATCCATCCTGTGATCTATATAGCTTATTATCAAAATTTGATGTCACATATACTTCAAGGGTATCACCAAAGGTATACATAGAGGACCTATCAAAGGCTCTGATATGCCTTCCTCAGAAGACCCATTCTGATTTCATACAAAATTACATCTCTTCCATTCCTTCATTCACTGATCAAGACATTCAAATAAAGGATCACTCTGCAGAATATGAAGATGATCTTGCAGAATTTCTTGATGATACAATAGCCTCACAAATTACTTCTTCACCTCCAAATCCTGTATGGAATGAAGAACCAATGCCAAGCTTTGATGAAATTTGGAAAGAAGCAGATGCTGAGTTTGACAAAGCTGAAGAAGAAAGATTAAAGGCTCGTGAAGCAATCAAGAGAATTGATGACTTATACAATAAGCCAATCTCATCTTCTGACTCTGATGATAATGATGACAACAATGATTCTGATGATACACTTTCAAAGAAAAGAAAGAAAAGAACAGCTAAGTCAAAAGCTTCTCCCAAGCCCCCAAATCCAAATAATGACATTCCTCTGTACATTTTATATAATGTTCCTCTTGATGAGAAAACTCCTCACTGGATGAAGCTCTCCAGAAATGAGAACAATAGGAGGAAGAAATTCAAAAAGACTGGCTACATCCCTGACAAACCAGTCAAGCACAATCCTCCTCCTCCTCCTCCAGCAACTGGTGCAACAGGATTTTCAGGTGTTTCATCTCTCTCTCAGAAGCCAAGCTCTCAACACTCTAGGAGATCTGGTAGTTCTAGTGGTTCTCAAGCCTCTGGATCAGCCAGTGCTCCATTCTCTAAGAGATCAGCACCTATCCATCAAGAAAGTCAAATCTTTTCCTCTCCTAAAATATCTTCAGAATACAAACTTCACATATCTGATGGATCTCTTCACAGAGATAGAGTATCTCAAAAGGTCACTCAAGACAAAAATGATTCAGAAGATACCTATTACTGTCCAGATCCAGAAGAAGAGAAAATCTGTCAGATGGCAAGGCTGAAAGAAATAATTGCATATGCACAGATTTAAAAGGCTAAAGCAGAAGGCAAAGATTTCTCAGGTTTCTCAACCATGTCAGAATACAGAAGAAAAGAACTTGAAAAATACAAATCTGTTAAACCATTCAATGCTGAGGAATATAGTGATATGCACCCAGAAGCATTTATCCCTCATGTCAAAGAGCAGAAAATCATTGGAGCTCAAGATTTATATATCAGCAAAAAGAAATCAGAAGACCCCAACAGGAAAATCATATTCAAGCCACCTTCTCAGGACAAAAAGTCTTAAATAAATTGCTTGATTATGAATGTAAAGTTTCTAAACTCAGAGCATTTATTTTCTATCTTATCTGATGATCTATTTTTATCTATCAGGTATATTTTATTTCATTGTTGCTCTGTTGTTTATACTTTCTGTTGTACCTATTTGATTATTTGTCAAATAGTATCCTAACCCAAATAGGGGGAGATTGTTGGAACAACCCTATTACTAATTTGGGCTAGGATCACTATATGTTGATTAGGATTTGTTTTGACCCCAATGTATAGTCTTAGGGTCAAGTTTTAGGCTGATTAGATTGGCAGAACTTGGAAAATTCAAGATCAACACATGGCAAGTTGTGTTCGACAAATGATCAGATTCGTTCGACAAATTGCTTCCAGCAGACTGAAGAAATTCACAGTTCCAGCGGTCGATGAATTCTATGCCAGCGCTCGACAAATGACTAGCAGTGGTCGACGAATTCTATGCCAGCGCTCGACAAATGACTAGCAATGGCCGACGAATTCTAGCCAGCGCTCAACAAATTGCCTTCCGTCGTTCAAATTTATATTCTATGTGGATGTTAGTTCTCTGAACTCAAATCAGCAACATAATGGATATATTTATTTCTCCTTGGACGTATTCAGACAGCCAAGTAAGGATATCTTTCTCATTTATTATATCCTTATATTCCTTCTATTCCAAGAAGAAGTATAGCCGTTGACATTTAATGCCAAAGTCATCTTTCTCGACAAAAGGAATTAAAAGGACCTGCCAAAATCATTTTGGGTGGCTGCCTGGTTCCAAGAAGGATTTAAGTCAGAAAAAGACATTCCTTAAAGAGACAAAAAGATTTGAATTTGAAAAGATATATACATACAGTTATTAGAAGAAAAAGCATATAGAGAACAGCACAAAGAACTCAGATTGTCATCTTCTATGAAAAACATAAAGAAAAACTTGATTATCACTTTCTTCAATCTCTGATCATATAACAAGGAGGATAGAAGAAGTTTTTCAGAAGAAGAAGAAGAAGCAAATACACTATTCTTTCTCAGCTTTCTTCTTCATCGAGATCATCTGCTACAAAGACTTCTATTTGAGAAAGCTCTGTCCAAAAATCTGTCATCAACTCTCATCAGACAGGGGGAGCTTTCTGCTTCAACATCTTTTGCCTTCTCTCAGATCATTGACAGAGAAGAACACTCTATACCTTTTTATCTCATTCTGTACAGGGTTAATACTCCCTTAAAAAGTTTACCCAGTGGTGGCAAGACACCTTATCAAAAAATCCTAGTGTGGTTTTTAAGCACCTTATCAAAAGCTTATTGGTGTGTGGACACCTTATCAAAAATCCCTTGGTGCCTGGGCACCTTATCAATCCTCCTAGTTGATTCCTACCAAAGGTGGTAGAAGAGTAGACGTACCCAGATTTATTGGGGAACTACTATAGCTCCTTGTGTCTTATGTGCTTGATTATTTCCGTGTGCTTGTGCTTGTGCTGTGTGTCCTTTTTATTAATTCTGTAGCTTTCTATAACTCACACTAAATACACATATACCTAAACAGTAGTTTAATTTCCGCTATAAAACGTATTAAAAATTTTAATACTCTATTCACCCCCCCTCTAGAGTAATTTAAGATCTGACCTCCACTTTCATATAATGTGGGTGAATGATCATGGACATACTAAGCGTTTAGTCCTAAATACCAATTTATAGACTGACTTTATTTTTAGGAATTTTTTGAAATGAGGATAGTTGATTTAAGCCAAAATAATTTTCATGACTTTCAAATTTCATTATTCTATTTTACTTTAACATAGCATAACACGATATAACTAGCATGTACATTGATTTCTACTTATAGTAAGAGATGATGCTAGAATGACGAGTTATGGTAACAAGGTGCAATGTTATATATGTAAAGATTACAAATATGTAATTGATTTGCATGTATTCAACATGGAGTTTCAATCTAAATGATCATAGACCTAGAGTAACGTGATTAAGTTTTGTGAGTTATTTTCAATAATTATATGTTGATTCTAAAGTCTAGATAAGAATTAGATACATGCAAACACAAGACATAATTCATACGTAAAGCGAGTTATGAAAACATTAAAATCTATTCCAATTGTATTTATTATGAGAATTTTTATAAGATCATTAATTCTTACAAAGATTTGAAAATTTAAACACGAGATAAATAAATTATCTTTTAATTTGACATATGATAAACTATTCATAATTATTTTAATTAGTTATAGTGAAAGATTAATTTTGAATATATTATTGGTCATTTAGAATGATTTTTACAATTTTTCTTTGTTTTTTGATTTTTTGCGAGCATAACCAAAACATATACAAGGTTTTATGAAGTAGAAGAGAATGATAATTAAAGCAGTAATATAATTTTAGAAAGAAGTAAATCTCAGAAAATAAGGAATTTCCAAAAATTATAGATACCACCGACGATAGATTTAGCGCCATGTGGTAACAAACAGAGGTTTGATTTTTCATCTAAAAACATGGTTTTTGTGTTTTTTCTATTCCGATTTCTCTTGATTATGATTTTACATTATATGGGTTATCACATGCAGCGAAGAAATTAGGAAAACACTCAAAAAGTTGCGTTTTTAATTTTTAGCCTAAGACCCCTAAATAGCCTATTTAAATCCATTTTTTGAAAATATTAGTTTTGATAATATAACATAACAAATTTAGTATTCATTTTATAAGTAATGGATTTAAAGGGATGAGAGCAAAAAAAATTGATAGGTCACTTGAATAATGATATGTCTTTTTATTCAATTTCATTTAATATAATTTATTGATCATTAGTCTTTATGTGATAAAACCATATTTCAAAATATATAAAGTGGTCATAGCATTTTGGCTCAAGAAAAATATAAGAACACACAAAACAGGAATCAAACATATCATGAAGTAGAGAATTTGTATTTCATTTACTTTGTATTTCATGAAGCAAATTTTGGATACTAATGAATAAGAAATTTATGTATCCAAAGAGGAGCAAGTGGGATGGTTTCTTTGGGTACCCAAATACATCGTGTTGGCTTTTGGGAAAACAAGGACGAGTGGATCCTTTCAATTGACATTAGTGTGTCATTCTTAAGTATTGGTCTCCATTCATACCTTGGTTTAATGTACTTACAATACAAATTTTTATGATGATTTTTAACAGCATTGTTTATAGAAAAGTTATTAATTTTCAATTTTATGTTGGGAGAAGATTGATATTATAAATGATAATGAAGATATTATTTTCGGATTTCATTTACAAATACTTTGTGTTTTTCATTTCCTTTGTTTGTCTTAGTCAAAATATGAGAATTCATATTCAAGTTGCTTTTGGATTTTGCTTGATATTGTGGATTTATGTTTTGTGAGTTTTTATTTATAATTTTCTTAAGTTGATTTTTGTTTTCAATTAATTATTCTTAATCTTGAGATTATGTCCAGCTTTATTATAAGTAAGTGTGCTATTTTTTAGAATGGATGTTATAGAACTAATATGAGTTTGATAATCATTTCTCAATTCTTCAAATGTTTCATCTATCTCTTTAATTTCAATATTATAATTTTTGCACACAGCACAATCACTTTTCAAAGTTGAATTTTCTAAACACAATTTTTCATTTTGTTCTTCTACAAAAAATACACTTATTTTCATGTTCCTTGTATTTTTCTTTTAATTAATTATATTCTATACAAAGTGTAATATTTTCAACTAAAGTGCCATGAGAAAAACTAGATACATCAAAATTTGATTATACATTAACTTTTACTTTTATACTTTTATTTTCTAAAAGCAATTTGCAATTAGCATTTTTTAATTTCTTAATTTTACGTTTAACAATTTGTAGCAAATTTAATGTAGAAATAAAGTTACAAACAAGAAAGGAATTTGATTTCCTTACATCGCTTTTGGATGAGGCAAGATTTGAACATAAAGTTCCTTTGACATATTCATCTTCCTCTTCCATTGATGATTTGCCATCTTCCCTTCCGTTCGATGTGCATTCCATGGATCCATCAAGAGAGGAGCTCTCTTGAATAATTATGCAAGCTAGCATATTCTCCAGTTCTTGCGATTATTCTATACCTATAGAAGAAGAATCATAAGTTTTTTAAGAAAATTCCAAATCTCATAAGCAGTAGGTAAAGTATAAATAAGTTTGAAAATATTTTGATCTAGCGCACAAAATAAACTATTTATTGATTTTGCATTTAAAACCATTTTATTTCTATTTAATATGCTTTATGTCTTTTCAATAGTAATACTCCAAACTTTTTCATCTAAAGATTTAAGAAAATTTTCCATTAATCTTTTCCACCCTTTATAAATGTTGCCCATAAATAAAGGTGGTGCTAACGATTCTACATTTAATAAAATTTCATCCCCTCTGGTGGAAGCGAGATCATGAAGCGCCATTATTCCTGACTGTGAAGCCGTTTTGGAATAATCTGACTCTAATAACACTTGTTGGATCTGTAAGCGTCCTTGGGGGGTGAATAAGGGCTTAAAAAACTTTTATGTTTAATGGAAAGTTTTTGATATTTTATTAGAAATAAATTAAATCAAAATTAAAGTGCTAGAAATTTGAAAATCAAATTAATTTTATCGAACAAGTAAAGACATGATTATCATTTATAAAAATGATTACAAAATTAGATTTTTATCACGCTAGAAATCAAGGCGAATAATATGAAAACTCCCTTTGTTTTCTATACCGACTCTTCTCCTTAAGAACCGGTTGGCTTTAGCAGATCTATCACCAAATACAGCCTCAAGCTGCATTAACCTCTCCATCCCCTGAAAGGCCTCAAGCACTCCCTAGATCTAATCCCAAGACCTAGTTGCTACACCCACGCTGCAAATTCTCTCTAGTCCTCGCACGGTCGTGGTCGCCAATACGGGCGAATTTCTCTACTAATGAAAATAATAGATACAATCAATAAAGACTAAAACATCAAAAATCTCTCTCAAAGATTGAACTTGATGATGATGTAGGCATGATCGATCCGTCTTCAAGTTGTAAGCATTCACGAGCGTTGATGGAGTTCTCTTGGCTGCAAGGAGGAGGCTCTCACGAAAGTTCAGTAGTTGTAAATTATTATTCCACGTGTATCGGCACCGCTTAAACGAGGATGACCGCTCTTTAAATAGACTCGGATCCTAGCGGTGGTGCTACTGCCGGGCGGTAGCCACTTTAGGTAATAGGATGGTACACAGATTGAGTCATCTTCGGCAACATTCTTGCTACAAATTTGGCAGCCCCTCTTACCGCTTTGCGGTAATGCTAACACGTCGCGTTAGCGTTATAGCTTTCCTAGCCGTCAGATCTCCTTAATTCCTCTTTTGCTCCTCAATCAGCAGCGAGATGGCGGGGCTTCCATAAGTTACCGTCATGTGTTAGCCTTAACGCGTCGTGGTAATACTTGCTATATTTGAGTCTCGTCGACATTCCTTTCTCGACGATGTTTCCTTCTCGACGATGTTTCCAAGTATGCAAAAGCTACCGTTAGCGTTAGCGTTAACGCGCCGCGATAACAAATAGAGCGTCGTAATGATAGAGGATTCTCGTCTTTCTTTTTTGTACTCATAGGGGCTTGAGAGCTGAATTCCTACACATTATAAACACGTGACAAGTATGATCAAATACAATGAGATTTGTTATTCTCAAACCAAGAGATGTGGAAAGCATGTTCAAACACCCAAGTTTTAGCACGGGCCTACCAAAGGCTTGACCTAATCTGGATTTTTGCTGGGCAGACTCGTGAGGGTATTCCAGGTCTGGGCTTAGATTACACCCCTAGTGCCAAATGTTCTTGATGTGATGTAATGAAAACCTAGATAAGGAGATGCAGTACCATGTCTATGTTACTGTAAATATGTATTGTGAATTTATGAATTGTATAAAATAGGCTCCAAATTGTATATAAACATCGGTTGTATACATATGTTGCATATGAACATTTTTACTATTTTACTACTTTAGTTTTGGATATTGAAGTGCTAATTAACTAGTATGGTGATGTGATTTTTCAGGGTCTCTTAGCACGCTCGGGAGTAGGGGTCATTACACAATTTTGGTTACTTAACGATCATTGTAAACCGACTTACGGTTGTAGGAATGCTAGCATGGGGACGAGGATGGAAATTGGAAAACACATGAAAAGGGTCGACTTTGCAAAGTGATTTTTATAGTAATTTTTACTGCAATTTCTCAAGAAATGTCGATGGAAATAAGGCCTGAACTATATGCTCAAAGATTTTCTGTGAACCATGTTTAAGTTCTGTGAGAAGTTCATAAGAATGGAGAAGTCATTTATCTAGTTGAGAAGAGGAAGATTTGTTGGGTTTGAGCAATGAATGAACAAAAATTTGTTAATGTATATTTGGACATATAACGTGTTCGGAGGCTTAACGGGTCGGTTGAGTACACGGATACCCGATACCCGTAGACACTCTTAGGGTTTGCCTATTTATACCCGCCTAGGGGAAATAGAGAGTTCATTCCACTTTGATGTGCCTCCGGATGCTTCGAGCAAAACTCATAACAATCTCGAATCTTGCCCCCTGAGTTTGCTCTCCCACTCTCCCGTACGCACGCCCAAAAAGGAAACCGCCGCCCCCTCCTCCGCCGGTTCCTTTCTTCCTCCCGTGTGCCGCTTCCGCTGCCTTAGAGGGCTCGCCGGACGCTGTCACTGCAGTCTCCCGCAGCCGCCCGTGCGGCGCCACATCCACTGCTTTCCTTGCCCGCACGCGAGGATCTCGACGCCGTCGCTACCGTGAAGGGGATCACATGGACATCGCCGCTGCCTACTCTCGCAGACGCCGGTCTCCTCTCTCATGCTCGCCAGCCGTCGCTGTTGTTCCTCTTGCGCAGCCGCCTGGACGAAGCCGTAACCGTCGCCACGAGTCGTAACCGCCACCGCGAATTATAACCGTCGCTGCAATCATCGATCCGCGATCGGTGATCCGTCACGCTGCTGTGATCCGCCATGCCGCCGTAGTCCGCGATCCGCCGCGCCGTCGTTCTAGATTCCTCCCAGCCACCGCTGTCAAAGAATCCCGTCGCCGCCGTCTTCCCGATCGTCATAGTACAACCCTGTTTTCGCTAACTCCAGAGATAACGCCCCGGCTACCGCCTGGCGCTAGTGCCTGCTTTCTGCTACCGCTCCGGCTACCACCCCGGCTACCACCGGTGCTAGTGACAGAGTTTCTACTCCTCTGTTTGGTGGCCTGATCTCGTCTGTCGTGCGCACAATGATGAAGGGGAACAACCTCTCGTCCCCCGTTCCGATGATCAAGTTGGAAAAGTTCACGGTGACTGAGTTCAACGATTGGAAGTTGAATACTCAGTTCGGGATGAAGTGCCTAAATGTGTTCTACACCGTTCAGTCTGATCGTGCTGGGGTCACCGGGACTGATGACGAAGCTCAGTGGGTTGCTGATGAAGACTTCTGCTGCGACTACCTGCTGAACTGCTTGCCCTCCAGTCTGGCGAAGACCTACATAAAGATGAAGTCAGCTAAGGAGATCTGGGACGCACTGGAGGAGAACTTAAGGAAAGAGGAGGATCTGTCCAAGGCACACTTGGTGGATAAGTTTCACTCCTTCACTTTCGACGAGGAGAAATCCATTCTCGCTCCCTCAGGTATCAGATTTTGAAAACCTAGTCGATTCTTTACATAGTGAGAATATTTCGTTGCCAGATAGTTTTGTTGCTGGCACAATTGTGTTTAAATTTCCATCCATATGGTACAATTCAAAACTGAAATGTATCGCAAGAAGATGCAGGTGGGTCTAAACGAACTCAAGCATTTTATACGCGTTGAGGATGAAAACAGGATTGGACACGCTCTAGAATTTGTTAGCAAGCAGAAAGCTGCTGCTAACATGATTTCCAACTCTAAACACGTGCCGAACCCTAGGAAGTCCAAACCCAACCCTAGTAGCTCCCAGGTTGCAGGCCCCAGTAAACACATTAAAAAGTTTATGGGGAAGTGTTTTAACTGCAACAAGTGGGGACACAGTGCATCTGATTGCAGGCTTTCTCGTAAGGAAAGGGGCAAAGCACCACAAGAAGGAAACCAAGATAATATGATTAGCCTCACTGAGCCATCCAACTTCGTTTCCATGGTTGGAAACGAGAAGGCCAGTACATAGTGGTACCTTGACTCGGAGGCAACGTGCCATATTTGCAACAATTCAAATATGATGACAGGACTCACTGATACGAGAGAATCGGTAACCGTTGCGAATGGTGAGACTGCAGATGTTCTGAAGGTGGGGAAAGCGACGCTACTACTCTCCTCAGGTAAAACCTTAACTCTTAAAAATGTTAAGTTTATTCCTTCACTAGCTGTTAACTTAGTGTCTATTAGCTTACTTTGTGATGTTGGTATGTCTTTTAATTTATGTAGCAGTAGACTAACACTGTCAGTTAACTCACACTATTTTGGATGTGCCTACGTCCAAAATAGGATGTGCAGACTAAGTCTAGCAAACAAAATAGTTCAACAAGTTCAAACAAACTTAGTTTGCCCTAAGACTCGACATGAGAGACTAGGACACGTAAACTATAGGAAAATGTTCCAAAGTGCTAGAAATCACCAGATCGCTTTAGACACTACAGAAAAACTAGATAAATTTAAAGTGTGTGCTCAGACTAAGATCACTAGGAAACTTTTTAGTGCGGTTACTAGGAGCACAACACCCTTAGAACTAATACATTCCGACATCTGCTACTTCAAAAATTTTGTCACTAGAGGAGGCAGGTTGTACTTGATCACCTTTATAGATGACTATTCTAGGTTTTGTCACATCTATCTCCATAAAATTAAAGACAAAGCATTTAAAAATTATGTATTTTTGATGAGTACTTTCTGTACTCATCCTTTATTATATTTATATTGATATTTTATAATGAATTTGAATACATAGCATGAATTATCTAATCGAATTCATTCCTTTTTTATTTCTTTAACTAATGTAAGCTTGTTTTACATTTTCAGGTTTCCTGGGCACTTTTTGAGAAAAATTCCAAAGTACACGCCCATGGTCACGGGCGTGACCATGAGGCGTGACAGCCTAGATGTGTTCCAGACCCGATTCCGCCACCCCGGGGCCATTCCGTGAAGATTCGCCAAGTACACGCCCTAGGTCACGGGCGTGACCAAGGGCGTGACATCCAAGTCACGGTCAGGACCCCGCCACCAGCTGCGAGCACGCCTGCCACGTCATTTAAAGTTACACACCCCAGGTAACGGGCGTGCCAAGGGCGTGACATCCAGTCACGGGCGTGACTCGCCCCGCGCTCCTTCCCGCTGAAGTTTCCCACCAGCAGCCACTTTTGAAGATTACACGCCCCAGGCCACGGGCGTGACCTAGGGCGTGACGCGCCCGAAACGCCTGCATTGAAGCCAGAACGCGCCCTCTCCTAGGTCTGCGAGCGGTGCGGTTTGGTGTGGTTTGGGCCCAAACCGAACCCGCACCGTAGGGGTGCGGTTTTTGGCTGGCCAAAACCGCATCACACCTAAACCGTGCGGTGCGGTTTGGATTTCGGTGCGGTTTTTTATCGGTTTATGCGGCACGGTTTCGATTTTTGTTAATATTTTGCATATATCTATAGTAATGCTATTTTTTCATTTTAGTACATATAATTGCATTGGGTAACACTCAATATATCATTCAATAAAATCATAAGTAATATTTAGAATGAGATTCAATAGAAACATAAAACATTTAGGCTCTGTTTGGTTGGGCTGTTGCTGATGGAAAACTGCTGATGGAAAGCTGCTGATAAGAAAAGTGCTGATTCTGGAAAACGGAGTTTTGCTAAAAAACTGTTTGGATAAAAAGTTGCTGATAAGAAGTTGTTTGGAAAAAAAAATAAAGTTTTGAGAGAACATGATTCACATATATGAGGCATTGCAGGGACTTCATACAACTATCACCTATATTGAAACATTGCAGTGGCTAGAAAACAGTCCAGTTTGCATTAGAACAATCCATGGTTTGTACCTGAGCTTGGAGAAATGTTACTTCCTCACTTAACTCACACACAACATATACACACACAGCACACATATATACACACACATCACACACACATCACACATACACATACACAGCACACATATATACACACATATATACACTCACAACAGAAGCAGAAAACGAAAACAATCCAAGCACAACAAGCCTACCTGCAGAACTGGAACCGCTGTCTTCCATGATTCAAATCTCGATACTGCTATCTTGTTGATTGAGAATAGCCGGCGGAGGGAGGAAAAACGGTGAATATAGCCGTCGGAGTCGAAACCCTAAGCAACCGTGGCCGTCGGAGTGGTGGGCATCGGAGGCGTCAGCGTCGGAGGGTTTGCCGACGGAGTGGTGGGCGTCGGAGGGTTTGCCGTCGGAGTGGTGGGCGTCGGAGACGTCGACGTCGGAGGGGTTGGCATCGGATGCGGAAGAGGGAAATCGCGCAGGAGCGTGGCCGTCGCGATGGAGCAGAGGAAAATCGCAGAATGCTCCCTACGTTTGCGGTGAACCGCGGAAAATTTCAGCGGTCGAGGGTAAGAACAAAATAGCGGACGACAGCAAACGGTGGTTTGGAGATAAGTAGTCCCAAACGCTGCTTATGTGAAAAACGGCGGTGCGTTCCAGCCGCACAGCACTCCAACCGCCGAACCAAACGCTACCTTAGTGACAACAACATATATTTATGTTTGAAAGAGATTCACCAAAAGCATAAAATATTTACCATATTTAGTTGACATCTCCAATATCGTCTTCTTGTAATTATTTGTCCAGCTCTACAAAATTAAAAACAATGTTAAAAATATTGATCTACAATTATAATAGCTATTGAAGCAAAAAATTTATAATTTATAAATCAAATGTGGAAACAATACCTTTATCAAGCTCTTCATATTTCTCAACATCGACGATCATCTCTTCTATCTCACTAAGGTTTGTCTTGCAACGCAACCAATCATGAGCACAAATTAGAGCTTCAACTGTCTTAGGTAATAATGAACTCCTAAAAGGATCAAGAATGCGAAATAGATTAATGAAAAAAATGAGCCAAACATATATGCATAGAATATTTTAATATATATGTATTTTAATATTAGAAAATTTAATAGATTTGTATTTTAATATTAGCTGGAATGTTGGGCAGTGGGCACAAATAGCTTGCCGGTACCGGTTACGCCAACTGAGCCAAACATAACTTGAATTAAAAATTTCTAATATTAAAATATTTATAGGTGCGGTGCGGTGTGGTTTGCACGGTTTTGAGTTGTACAAAACCGCACCGCACAAATAGCTTGCCGGTTTGCGCGCAAAATAAATCGAACCGCACCGCAACCGATCGGTTCGGTTTGAAAGTCGGTGCAGTTTTCGGTTTTCCTGGACATGCCTACCCTCTCCGTACCAGCATCGATCACGCTCCTAACACGCCCTTGGTCACGGGCGTGACCAAGGGCGTGTAACATCAAATTTTTGCCTATTTAAAGGGAGCTTCTCCAGATCTTCAAGGACCGATTTTTTGGATTAGAACTTTCATTTCATGTTTTATTTTCATGTTTTAGTAGTTCTTGTAATCCTCTTTCTTTATGCAACTTGTAGTTTTCAATTCGATAGTTGTAATTTCCTTTTCATAGTTTGTAATTTCTTTTCTTTTATCAATAAAATAGTTTTTCTTATTCTCTTATTTCTCATTCTTCTCCTTCTTCATTGTTTTATTTTCTTTTTGCAACCCAACTCTAAGTTTTAATTGATAAGATAATAGAGATTTTCTTGAAGTAAGAGTACTCAACCACCCCGAGTCCGACCTTGGTTTTTATAACCTATACTACATTCGACACGGTACACTTGCCATTGTCGTTTGCGGATATAGTTTCGTCCATCAAGTTTTTGGCGCTGTTGTCGGGGAACACGGTTGATATTTCGAAAAAAGAAATATTTATTAATTTTATCGTTCTCTTTCTTCTCCCCCTTCTCTTTAATTTTTTTTTTTAAAAATCTTAAAAAGCGCAATCTAAATTCTTGGAAAGGATGCCTTGGACTTGAATTCCCATCTTAGCCTCTAGTACCTTGCGAGCCCTTCACCGGGTTGACATTGGGAAGTCCGGGACTAATTTAACCCGCTTTTTGAAAAAAAAATATATAATAAAAATATTTTTTAAACTCCATTTATTTAAGTGAAAGTTGTTTCCATTTTTTTATTTCTTATTATGAAATTAGTAGAAGCGGTCATTAAAATTACCATGCTACGAAACCAAATTGAACTCTTGCAAGCCGCATGAAGGCACCAGTTTAGTTGTTATTATTGTGGTGCGCCTCATCAAAGTGAGGAATGTTATTTACATTCTCAAAATAATTATTATGAAAATAATTATCCTCAATATTATGCAAATAATTCTGATAATAATTATGATCATAATTTTTTATCTCTTAATGAAAATAATTTTTCAAACTTTGATGAAAATAATTTTTCTAATTTTAATGAGAATCATTTTTCGGCATTTAATAATTGTTCTTCTAGCTCCGAAGTAGATTATTCCTCGTGGCAAGCTCACTCGGATAGTTCTCGGAGCAATAAAGATAAATCTGTAGATCCAAACTTTTCTTTTTCTTTTTATACACCGCAGTTTTCGTTCTCTAATTTGGGGGAAATTTTGCAGATCCAAATAGATACTTCCCCCCCAAAATTTAGAGGAAAATATTATTTCATCTAGTGCTTTTTCTAATTTTCACGAGAATAATTTTTCGGGTTCTAATAATTTTTCTTCTAGCCCCGAAGTAGATTATTCTTTGTGGCAAGGTCACCCAGATAGCTTTCAGAGCGATGAAGATAAATCTTTCGATCCAAATTCTGGTTCATATTCTTTTGCGCCACAACCTTCGTACTCTAATTTTGGGGAATGTCTGCTGATTCAAATAGATACTTCCCCCTAAAATTTAGAGAAAAATTTTATTTCTTCTAGTATTTTTTCTCCATCTTTGGATAATTTAGTTATGGAGGAACATGTTGTTTCATGTAACCCCATAACTTCTTTTACCAAAGATGAAGAAAAATTACTTTACCAAGAATTTCTTAAAGTTATGGGCACCCCAGATAAAATAGAAGAAGAACAAGTTTCTTCCCCCACTTCACCCAGATTTTATTTTCTTTGTCATGAATATTCGCGAATTTCTTCTATCAAACCAAAAATTGATAAAAATTGTGTCTGAAAATTTTATTTCACTTGGTAACGCACTAGATTTTTCAAAAGAAAATTTTAGTTTAGAAAAGGAACAATCGGAGCTTAATCATTTATTTTCGCAAGCGCCTCCTCCTTGTAAAAAATTATCTGACACGTTTAATTGTGATTCTCTCTACACTAATAATTTTCAGGTTGAAGATGAGCCGTTGCTACCCCAATCAATTGATGATCCATATGCCGCTCATCTTTATAAATTCAAATCACCTCAGGTATGTATAGGTGATTTGGATTTACACATTCAAATTCAAGGACAAAAGGAGAATCACAAGATAAACGGAGTAGCCGTGCGACTGACGCCGACACATTCACCTACGTGTGAATTAGGGGAGTTGCCTGTCCACTTCTCTTTTTATTTTCCTTTTTCCTAACAATAACCGTCTATCTTAAAGACGGGAAAAAGAAAGCGCTCTTGGGAGGCACCCCTTGCTTATCTTTAATTTTATGTATTTTTCTTTTAAAAGTTTTTTTTCAAGTTTTCTTCATACTTAGTTTTAAACATTGAGGACAATGTTTAATTTTAAGTAAGGGGGTGTAGCTTTGCATTCACTATATTTTTATTTGAAATTTTTGTATAAAAATTATAAAAATCTAATTTCTTGGAAAGGGCTCTTTGGGCTTGAACTCCCATCACAGCTCCTAGTACCTTGCGAACCCTTCACCGGGTAGCTCTCGGGAAGTCCAAGAAATAATATTTATAAAAATAAAAATAAAAATAATAAATACGCATAGCCTTGTTGTTTTTATTCTTCTAGAAATTTAGTTTGAGGTTTGATTATAAGTATTCTTATATTTTTGATTTAGCTAATATTTCGTTTTATCAGAATTTGTTAAATTTAAATTTGAAGTAATTTGGTTTTAAGAAATATTTTATGTTTTTAATTTGATTAGAGAATCTATTTAGCACTACTTCTCCTTTTAATTTTAAATAGCTTCACTTTGTGGTAAATTGGCTAAACATCTCTAGATTTTTTTATTATATTCGCTATTAACTTTAAGATCTTAGGAAATTTCATTCCACTAAAAAGTTGCTCTCAAAATAGTTTAATTTATAAATTAGAAGTATTTCTTTACCCTTGGTAAACATATGTATTTTTTTCTTTTCCCCTATTGTTAGATCATATGTCATGGGAATAAGGAGATGTTAGTTCTTTATTCTCTGGTAATCATATGCAACCCAAAAATAAAAATGAAGAGAGAAAAATTGTGTATATGTCATGGAAATGATAGGATAATAGTCTATCATTATCTGGTATTACATATACTAAAAAAAAGGGGTTAAGAGGATAAAATTCATCACCCCAATCAAAAACCTCTTCATATCCTTTGTCTTCATTTTGCCATTTCGTTTAAACCCATCCCTAGCCAATTTCATTGTTTCTAGTCCTAAACTAAATTATTAAGAGAGAAATATTTTGGTAGATGTCTTTTCCTTAAGATTCTTTTATGTTAGAGTGTCTATAATTCAATCTAACTTTGTTTGAAAATTTCTATAATTTCGATTGCTAAATAGTTATCTTGAGAAGTGGTTAGCTAAACAATTTTCTCTTTTCAAATTATCACCATAACTTATGACTTAAATTTTGAATTCCTAGAATTTACTTTTAACTTACTCTTGGTTTAATGAAATTTTAGTTAATTAAAAATAATATCGATGTCTTGTAATTCTTTCCTCACTCTTTTGCTCTAGAATAGCAAAAGCTCAAGTATGGGGGTGTTTGATGAGTACTTTCTGTACTCATCCTTTATTATATTTCTATTGATATTTTATAATGAATTTGAATAAATAACATGAATTATCTAATCGAATTCATTCCTTTTTTATTTATTTAACTAATGTAAGCTTGTTTTACGTTTTTCAGGTTTTCTGGGCACTTTTGAGAAAAATTCCAAAGTACACGCCCATGGTCACGGGCGTGACCATGGGGCGTGACAGCCTAGATGTGTTCCAGACCTGATTCTGCCACCCCGGGGCCATTCCGTGAAGTTTCGCCAAGTACACGCCCCAGGCCACGGGCGTGACCAAGGGCGTGACATCCAAGTCACGGTCGGGACCCCGCCACTAGCTGCGA
Organism: Dactylorhiza incarnata; assembly: GCA_033032865.1. Classification (NCBI taxonomy): domain Eukaryota; kingdom Viridiplantae; phylum Streptophyta; class Magnoliopsida; order Asparagales; family Orchidaceae; genus Dactylorhiza; species Dactylorhiza incarnata. The sequence continues at coordinate 6,176,147 of JAWHQI010000067.1, forward strand.
GTACGCCTGCCATATCATTTAAAGTTACACGCCCCAGGTCACGGGCGTGACCAAGGGCGTGACATCCAGGTCACGGGCGTGACTCGCCCCGCGCTCCTTCCCGCCGAAGTTTCCCGCCAGCAGCCACTTTTGAATATTACACGCCCCAGGCCACGGGCGTGACCTAGGGCATGACGCGCCCGAAATGCCTGCATTGAAGCCAGAACGTGCCCTCTTTGCACCAGCATCGATCACGCTCCTTACACGCCCTTGGTCATGGCATGACCAATGGCGTGTAACATCAAATTTTTGCCTATTTAAAGGGAGCTTCTCTAGATCTTCAAGGACCGATTTTTAGGATTAGAACTTTCATTTCATGTTTTATTTTCATGTTTTAGTAGTTCTTGTAATCCTCTTTCTTTATGCAACTTGTAGTTTTTAATTCGATAGTTGTAATTTCCTTTTCATAGTTTGTAATTTCTTTTCTTTTATCAATAAAATAGTTTTTCTTATTCTCTTATTTCTCATTCTTCTCCTTCTTTATTGTTTTATTTTCTTTTTGCAACCCAACTCTAAGTTTTAATTGATAAGATAATAGAGATTTTCTTGAAGTAAGACTACTCAACCGCCTCGAGTCTAATATGACCTTGGTTTTTATAACCTATACTACATTCGACACGGTACACTTGCCGTTGTCGTTTGCGGATATAGTTTCGTCCATCAATTTTCAAAATCAGGGTAGAAAACCAATTAGATATGAAAATTAAGAGGTGTATAAGTGATAGAGGAGGAGAATATATGTCCAGTGAGTTCAAATGTTTCCTTGCCCAACATGGAATCATAGCAGAAACCACTGCTCCTTACTCACCCCAGTCTAATGGCATAGCTGAGCGTAAAAATTGGACGTTAACAGAAATGTTAAACTCTATGCTCTTGACTGTAGGTGTTGAAACCAGGACTTGGCTTCTTTATGGAGCTCGGGCCCTCAAGGATGAGGGACAACTAGCACTTACTGATTCCTTGGAAGGAACCGACTGGAGACTCGGAACTAAACACAGACTCTTGGTCGCAGCGAGGAGGTCTCACCACACATCCGAAAGATCTTTGAGCGCTTCCCATCTCAAGCCAAAGCTGAGACTGGGCACCTTGGAGAGCCTGAGAGCTAAGCCAAGATAACCTAGGGAGGAAGAATCTCAGAGTACTGAGATTGGAATGCCCTCCCAAGGTGCCCTTCAAGGTCTATATATAGTTTTTCAAGTCTGGTCTGCTAATAGCGGAATTTCGCCTTACACTTTTGCTATATGCAGCCCAAAATGGTCTGCCAACAGCCAAATTCCGTTGTTTGGAGGGGCTAACTGCAGACCACCAGAGGTTTTTAGGTAAAAAAGATCATGAATCCTTCCTGGGCGAGCAGCCCACAAGGGCCTCTCTCGTGATATGAGAAGCTCGACTCGCTCACCTCCCTGCGAGTAACAAATGAGGACCTGACCCGCTCGCCCTCCTGCGAGAGACCGAAGAGAGCCCGGCTCGCCCGACCCTGGATCGCTCTCCTGCTTACACCTTTCGCCTTCTCCTCTCTCCTCCCCTCCTGGTTTCTTTGTCTCTGCTCGCCCCTTGGCGAACACCGGGGTTGTACACAATCCCCGCTCTTCATGAGTCTACTTTAGGCTCGCAAAGAAACATCCAACCCCTGGTGTTCGCCGACCCCTTGGTGACGTGGTGAGAATATTTTGGTGGGCCCCATGCCTAAGGGTATAAATACCATCCTCTCTGACCGGTACATGAACTTTTTCTCCTTTTTTTCTGTCTCGCGGATCACTACTGTTCTCTTCAAGATGTCCAAGAGGGAGGAGTTATCGGCTCGCCTCAAGGCCTCGCAAACGACACAAAAGGCCAAAGCCACCAAGCTCGCCCCCTGAATTTCCCCGGAGCCTGACCCGCCTCCGCCTCAAACAAAAAAGGCGAAGACCATCCAGAGATCGCCTGGGGAGGACGAGTCATCACCTCTATCCTCACCTCCCCGCCACGAGCTTGCCTCGCAGGCCCTGCCACAGAATTTTTGATGATCGCAATGGTATTCACTTAACTCTGTTTTCTTGCTCGCAGGATCCTCCCGCCGAGGAAAATCTCATCAGGCCATTGCCAAAGGGGTCTTGCCCCGCGTCCCTTGGGAGGACTGATCCCCCTCCTGATGTGAGGACCACTGACCTGCGAGCCTCACCCTCACATCCCGGTAAGTCGCTTAACTTGCCTTCCTTTGCTCTTCTTTGAATGCTGACCCGCATTATTCCTTTTCGCAGGGACTCATCCCTCGACTCCGGAGCGGCGAGTCCCCACTCCGGTGGGCTCGCCCCGCCCACCGAACAAGAACATCATCACTCAGGGGTTCGACATTCTGGGCCAACGGAGCCCAGACGGCTCGCTGCTCGCCGGGCCCCAGGTCGCAGACGAGACGACGCATCACCCTTGTTTAGGGAAATCCATTACCCCGACCTTCACTAAAGCCTTCAAAGGCCAGCCAAGTTCGTCTCGCCCGCGACCCCGTACCATTCTCATCTCGCCAGGTTAAACAATTTCTGCCGACTGCCACTTTTATAGCCTCTTATGCTGATTTTTCATTCGCAGGTGTTCCCCCTACCCCGCCTACTGAGTCAGAGCACGGTGAAATGGAGATGTCGCCACCCCCTCGCCGAGCCAGGTCACAGATTTCTTGGGGGACCCCGGCAACCCAGAACAGTTGAAGAGGCGAGTTGCCGAGATATTTCAGAAGCATACCCTAATGTTGTGAGAGCTATACGACCATGACCGAATGAACATGCCTGCTTACGAGGAGAGGTTTGCCGCCATGGAGGATGCGAACGCACGCATCCTCGCCGAGGTACAGCAGGTCGCTCGAGGCGAGGTCACCTCACCTGGGATGCACCTCGCGCGAATCGAGGACTACATACGGCTGATGTAGCGTGAGGTCCAGTCGGTCTGCTAGTACCATTATCCAAGGATTCCTCCACGGTCTTATGTGCGAGGCCGCGGTCACTGGAAATGGCTCAATTACTGAATAACTATCTTTTGTTGTTTTTGTTGCTCGCTCTTGTTACTATTTCCCCCCCCCCCGCTTCTGGGGGTTCCGAACAATTCGTGACTTTGTAATAAGTATATTCCCGCTAGCTCGCGAGCTTTATCTTTGTATTATTTCTATCGTTACGTTAATTGCGCTTGTGCATCGCTTGCTTTTCATTTGATATGCCTGGCTCGCGAGATATTACCTCGCCCTCGCGACTTTTGCTTTTTCCTTCAACAGTTTTGGCTCATCGATGGCGTGTTAGCAGGTTCCGCTAGGATGCCAACCCGCTTGGAGCAGATAAGGCCTCGCTGAAAAATCACCGCGTGGTTCCGCTATCCGCACCCCCCGGCGCTTCGAATCCTTCCCGCCTTTTTCATTTCTATAAATAGCTGTCAACTTTTACTTTCTAACTACCGCATTAACTGTTCTCCAGCCTTTCTTTTCTCTTCCAGGCCCTCTCGCAAATTTCAGCCCGCACTCGCTCTTTTCCTGGTTCGCATATAGTAACATCATGGTTGTCGAGGGCGAATCCGAAGGGCGAGCCAGGTGCGTCGGGGCCTTTCACGACCATACGTTCTTCTGCGTCTCGCTCACTGGTGATGAGTTCCTCACTACAGTGGACAAGTACATCCCTTCGGTGTATGTAGCTCGCCGCCCGCCGAGCACTGCCACCCTCAACAATCCGTGCACCGAAGAGCTCGCCATTCCCATTGCTCATTTCGAGAATGGGCTGCGACTCCCACTCTGGCCAGAAGTACGCCATGTAATATACTCGGCCCTCACAATTCTTACTCGCCTTGCAAGGAGCGTGCTAACCTTACCTTGGTGAGTTTTTCAGGTACTCAAATACTATGGTGTCCTACTGAGCCAGCGAACGTCGAACGCGATCGTCGTGGTGGTCGTGTTCGCTTGCTATCTGCATGAGGAGAAGATCAAGTTCAGCCTGCTCGTCTTTCGTAAAGTTTTCTCCTTCCACGCGTATAAAGATGAGACCACCCATTTCACGAGCCAGCATGTCACCGTCTGCGAGACGGTGAACAAAGCCCATTACTGGCACCAGAAATATGTCCTGGTAAAAGGACCATTCAGCAATATCCCTTTCTCCCCCTCCAACAGGATGATGCGACCTACCGCCCTCCTGCCTCGCTCGGCGGTGACAATGCAAGGATCTACCAATACTTGGATGGTAAGAACTTCGAGGTCGTCTTCCTCCGATAGAGGGTGGACTCGCTGCTGCCGGTCCCGCAAGGAGAAGGTTCGGCTCACACTCGTAAGCTCCTATAGTTTTTTCTTATTCAATCCGCTAACTCTTTGTTTGCCTTTGCAGGAGAGCGGGATCTTCCCATCCATCCCCTGCATGCGAGGAGCGTACCCTCTCTTCAAGCTCTCTCACTATCGTGGCCGCCGATGCATGCTGAGAGCCTCTCGGCCCGGCTTCGGGTAAGAAGCGGCCGCCGCCCGCGGGCCCGCTCACCACAAAACCTCCCGCGAAGAAAAGGAACAAGGGGACCTCCCTACGACCAAGGGGAAAGAGGTCGTCGACATGAGCAAGGTCGAGATTCTGCTCCCCCCGACCGCGAACCAGAAGGCCACCAAAGGGGGCAGCGAGCCGAGGGATGCCCCAGGCGGGCCAAAGCCAGCCATCCACAAGAACTTCGGCCTAGGCGCTAAACTACCCGATGCCCTTGGCGAGCCGGTGCTCGTGTGGGATCCTGGCCTCAACAGGATCTCTTGCTCATCGCTCATCCCCTCCTGGGTTGAAAGCGATAAGGTTGGAGGCGAGGCGTTCTCCCTCGCCTTCGGGATGCATGGCCATGAGTACGCCGCCTATTTTGGCGCCCTGCGATCCCGGCTGCTCGTCAACGAGTCCATGCGAGCCCAGTTCCGTTCCTTGGAGCTCTCCCAGCGGCTCGGCAGTACCTTACCACCGAAAGGGATTCTAAAGAGCTCCAGCGTAAGCTCAAGGTTGCCACCGACGAGGTCGCAAGACTCAAGGGGAAAGAGGCCATCTCGGAAGGTCTCCTCGCCAGCCTTCAAGGTGGAATGGTAAGTGATGATTAATTTACTATCAACCCGAAAATGCAAGTGTACCTATCGAATTGTAGTACCAAGGTCGTATTTAAACTCGGGGTTGTCAATTACTACTACTCACGCCGTTACTAATATCCTACCGAACGAAAGTTGATTTTGGGTTTTGAAATTGAAAATTGCAAGTACGAAAATTTAATGATAGAGAACTTCACGATTTTTAAAAAGACTTAGCACTTGATTGGGTGTTCTTGGGAATCTGATTATAAAAGAGGCGCTCTAATTCTTAAAAATTCCGTTTCGATTGGAGGATTGAAGAAATATGATAGAGGCTCGCTAGAGACAACTACCGCCTAATTTTAATAATACTTCAAACATAATCTCTTAAAATTTGAAATAAATTAAAATTGCATGAACGTTAATCCTGAATCCAAAAGCAACGATATTTTCAATTCTCAAAGAAAATACAGCACACTCTTTATTTCTGAGAGATCTAAAGCATCCACGAGCCTTTCAGCTAACTAGAATACCAAATTGGATGGCGAAATTTATATACTAGCAATATAAACTCGCAACCAAAATTTAATCAGAAATAAATCGACACGAAAAAATCTAAGAATTAGAGATGATAAATTATAAATTAATCTTCATCCCAATACTAACCAACCAAGCATTAAGAGAAAATTTAGCTATGCATATTAGAAAAGGAAATGACAACGAGATAAAGAGAAAACATTTTCATTGGTTATAAAAAAAGAGTACAATAATAAAATGACAACAACAATTCTCAAGAGAAAGCAATACAAAGCATGGAAAACCAAAAACTTGAAGACAAACTAACTCTTCCTTGATCTCTCTCTTGCTCTCTTGCCAAAAGTTCCTCCTCATGCATGAGACATGGGGTCTATTTATAGGTGAAGGAGAAGGATCTAGAAATAATAAGAGAAGAGGGGAGAGCAAGGGGTGGCCGTCCACATGCTTGGGAGAGGGGAGTTGAATGCATTAAATGGAGAGAGAGAGAGAGAGAAGAGGAAAGAGAGAAAGAAAGAAAGGCCAAATCCAATGCATGTTCTTTGGGATGAAATGAAGAGGAGAAGGGGGGAGTGTATGGGGAATAAAGAGTGAGAGATGAAAATAAATGAGAGAGAGGAGAGAGGGGTTCGGCCAAGAGAAAGAAGAGAGAGGAGGGGGGCCGACCAAGCATTGAATGGGAGCCATGCATGCATGCAAAGGTGGCGGTTTGCACCAATGGGAGAGGGGCTGCTCGGGTTTAGCTTGGAGAGGGAGCTGCTCGGGTTTGACTTGGAGAGGGGGCTGCTCGGGTTTGACCAGGTAGAGGGCTGCATGCACCATGTTTTGGGCTCGGTTTGCACCATAGGAGGAGCTCGGGCTGCAACATGTAGAGGGGCTGCACCAAAGGTCTTCTTTTTAATAAAATTTGACTTGTCTTGAGCATGAATTTGTGCGACTCTTGGTGGACGGGTTGCATCACTTTAACTCCGAAAATATGTTGCGACGACGTTTTGACAGCGGGCACTAACGATTCCCCCCAGGCCTGTCAAATAACACATAAATTAACATTAGTGCGAATAATTAAAAAAATAATAATAATTATACTAAAATTTAGAGAAATATATAGAGTTTATATTAAAAATATAGTAATAGTGATAAGCATATTTAAGTCAAAATATGCGTCATCAGTAAGTCCTCCATACAACTTCCATCTCGCTCACTATATGTTTCGCTTGACTTACGTTTTTCTTTTTCAGGATGCCGAGACCGCGAGCCAGCTACTCTCGTGGAACGCCGACCTGGAATCAGAGGTCACGTTCCTCAAGGCGCACGTCTGCGAGTTGAACATAGCTGTGCTCCCCCCGCCCCCTCCGCGAGCTGGGGCTCGCAATAAATCTCGAGATGAGCAGGAGGCGACCAGCAAGAATTCAATGGGCGTCGCCAACCTCGTCTTCAAGACCCTCAAAGGGGCGGGCCTGCTTTCTCCGGATGCCTTAGAGCTCAGGATCGAGGACATCGTACAGGACCTGTTCGCACCGATCCCGGAGCCAGACGATCGCGGGAGCAAGGAAGAGACGTCCAACGACCGGCCTTAACCTTTTACTTTTCAATGTAAATCTTCTATTTTTGACCGGCGAGTTCGCCGTCATTTGTAATGAACATTTGAGAAAAGAAACAAAGAGTATTTTTTCTATCTTTAAATTGTTTTTCTATCTTGCTCACGCCAATGCGCTTTTCTTTGCTCGCGTGAATGTATTTTCTTATGCTTATGCTCATACTCTTACCCACGCTCACACCTTTGCGTTTAGCCAAGCTCGCGCTCACACATTTCTTTTCTGCGATGGTTATAAGGTTCACCCTTTCATTGTACTTTCACTTTGTCTCGCTATATTACTTCGTGCACATCTAAGAAGTCATTCGTGTAGCTTCTGTCACGTAAACGCTTCGTTAGATAGACCATCTGTTTGCTCTCATACCCGGGTAAGGCCTAGGCCGCTTCACACTCCTGGCTCGCCTCATAGGGGCCCCTGAGAGCGGGGTCGATGTTACTCTGCCTCGCTCGCTCAACCCATGCGAGCGTCCAACGCTGCTTGCGAACCACTGTGTCGGCGGGTCTCCCTGACTCGCTGGTATTAGTCATCACTTATAAATTCTCCAAGTATTTTCACAAGCCAGGACCCGACCCGACGTGCCGCGCGACCACCGTATCCAGCTGTCTCGCTGTTACCCTTGGACTTAGCATTTTCTATCAATTGCTATCTTTCATTTCCGGTGAGCGAGCCCCAGGGCTCTCCCTATCCAGGCTTTGAGAGAATCGGCGAACCGAGCCCCTTATTATGTATAACTTACTTGCCAACCCCTCCGCAAGATCAACCTGACCCACCGTCTTTGAGAGCCCGACGGCGGAATGATCGGGGCAATCCAATACCAAAGATTTGTTACCTTGCCAGCCTCTCCAGAGATCAACCTGACCCACCGTCTATGAGATCCCGATAGCGGAATTGATCTGGGGCACTCCAGCACCAAAACTTGCCACCTTGCCAGCCTCTCCAGAGATCAACCTGACCCACCGTCTATGAGAGCCCAGCAGCGGAATCAATCTGGGGCACTCCAGCACCAAAAATTGCCACATTGCCAGCCTCTCCAGAGATCAACCTGACCCACCGTATATGAGAGCCCGGCAGCGGAATCGATCTGGGACACTCCAACACCAAAACTTGCCACCTTGCCATCCTCTCCAGAGATCAACCTGACCCACCGTCTATGAGAGCCCGGCATCGAAATCGATCTAGGGCACTCCAGCAACAAAACCTGCCACCTTGCCAGCCTCTCCAGAGATCAACTTGACCCACCGTCTATGAGAGCCCAATAGTGGAATCGATCTGGGGAACTCCAGCACCAAAACTTTCCACCTTGCCAGCCTATCCAGAGATCAACCTGACCCACCGTCTATGAGAGCCCGGCAGCGGAATCGATCTGAGGCATTCCAGCACCAAAACCTTCCACCTTGCCAGCCTCTCTAGAGATCAACCTAACCCACCGTCTATGAGAGCCCGGTAGAGTAATCGATCTGGGGCACTCCAGCATGAAAAACTTGGGGACTCCTGCTTAGAAAAAACTTCAGAACCAATATATGGAGAGTAAAACATTTACCAAGTCAATTACAAAAAGCTTCAAGGATAGAATCGTTTCAGGTCATCCCCGCTCCTGGCCAGGCCGAGGAGTACCCCATCCACATCTCAGAGGTGGTACCCTCCTGACCTAAGCACCCCGTCTACAATATACGGTCCCTCCCAGTTGGGATTGAGCTTTCCTACCGCGGCTCCCCTCCAGGCCACGTCAACCTTCTTCAGCAGGTCTCCTTTCTCGAACCGTTTTATTCGGAAATGCTTGTCAAAGTACCGAGCCATCCGCCGCTTGACATCTTCTTGTCGGATGGTGGCTAATTCCGGAGTTCTTCCATAAGGTACAGAGATAGCCTTTGTTCTTCCCCATTATGCACCAGCCATTCTTCATCGCCTTCACCCGTGGTGACCACCCTGGGGGATTTCACTTCAAACTCTACTGGGAGGACGACCTCAGACCCATGGGAGAGCTTGAATGGAGTCTCCCCCGTGGCCGTGTTCGGAGTGGTCCTTAGGGCCCAGAGGACCGAGGGCAACTGCTCTACCCAGTTCCCCCTGAGGTTCTCGACCTTCTTCTTCAGCAGGTTCACGATAATTTTGTTTGCCTCCTCCACTTGCCCATTGCTCCTCGTGTGGTGGACTGATGCAAACTGAAGGTCTATGCCAAACTAGGTGCAGAAGCTGACGAACTCGTCGCTGGCAAACTGCGGCCTGTTGTATGCAACTATGGCTAGCGGGAGCCCATGCCTGCATATTATCTCACCCCATATGAAATTTCTAACTACTTGAGATATTAACTTGGCCAGCGCCTTCACCTCCAGCCACTTGGATAAATAATCAATCATTACCAATAAGAACCTTCTTTGGCCACTCGCTTGCGGGAAAGGGCCTACCAGGTCCAAACCCCATATAGCAAAGGGCCAGGGAGCTGTGATGGTTCGGAGCCTTTGGGCTGGCAAGATATGGAGAGGAGCGAATAGCTGACACTTTGAACATTTCCTTGCGAACTCCGATGCATCCTTACTGAGGGTAGGCAAAAAGTAGCCTTGCCTCAACACTCTCCCCTCCAAGGTTCAGCTTCCGGAGTGTCTGCCATACTCTCCCGAGTGGATCTCCTCCAAGTCCCTCGGGACCTCCTATTTCGCCACATACCGGGCTAGAAGCCCCGAGAGCATTTTACTGTACAGTTATCCTGCATGCAAGGAATAGTATGCCGATTTATACCTGAAATGACGCTTATCCACATCCCCTTCGGGGAACCTTCCCGATGCCAGGAAGGTGATGAAGGGGTCCATCCATGATGTCCGCTGGTCCACCTCCATAAGATTCTCTTCTTCGATGGATGGTCGGAAGAGGTCTGTTACTGTCCACCCTGCCCTAGGACCGAACTTGGCCAGGAGGTCCACCGCGGCACTCTCCTCCCTTGGCACATGATGGATCGAGAAGGTTTAGAACTTCCCTATGAGTCCCTTGACCTTCTCCAAGTATCGTTGAAGAGTCGACTCCTTTACCTCGAACTCTCCCCTGACTTGGCAAGTTATCACCATGGAGTCTGTCGAGACCTCCACATCTTGCACTCCCAACTCTAGGGCCAACCACATGCCCGCTACCACCGCCTCGTACTCGGCCTGGTTGTTGGTGATGGGAAAATGAATGTTGATTGCCTGCTCGATCCTCGTTCCTTGGGGGCTTACAAAAACCACCCCTCCCCCAAAGGAATGCTTTCCGGAGGCCCCGTCCACCAACATCCTCCAGGCCGCCGAGCTGGGTAGCTCAGACTCTTCCACCTCGGTCATATAGTCCGCCAAAAAGTCTCCCACCGCTTGGGCCTTTATGGACAACCTGGGCACATATGAAATATAAAATTCACTTAGATCCACCGACCACTTAGCCAACCTCCCCGAGTGCTCCACCCCTTCCATGATGTTGTGAAGGGGGTGGTTGGTCACCACCTTGACCAAATGCGCTTGGAAATAAGGCCGGAGCTTCCGGGCCGATACCACCAAGGCGAAGGCCAACTTCTCTAGGATGGGGTATCGGAGCTCCGCCTTCCTCAGCACTCGGCTAACATAGTAGATTGGGAGTTTCCTTCTGGCCTCTTCCCGGACCAAAACTGAACTCACTGCCTCAGGTTCTACTCCCAGGTATAGGGATAAGTCCTCTCCCTGTCTCGGCCCTTGCAGCAAAGGAGCTTGGGTCAATTGCTCTTTCAGCGCTTGAAAGGCCCTTTCACATTCCGGGGTCCACTCAAACTTTTGGCTTCCCCACAATAACTTGAAGAAAGGTGCACACTTCTCTCCCGCACTAGAGAGGAACCTGCTAAGCCCGACCAACTACCCCGTGAGACGCTGAACCTCCTTCACATTCCTCGGTGACCCCAACTCTATGATCGCCTTTACCTTGTCCGGATTAGGCTCCACTCCCGCTGGGGTGAGCAAGTGGCCTAGAAACTTCCCCTGGCTAGCTCCGAAGACACACTTCTGGGGGTTGAGCTTCATCTTGAATTTTCTCAATGTCCCGAAGGTCTCTTCAAGCTCGTGGAGGTGGGACTCAAGGTATTGACTTTTCACCATGAGTTCATCCACATAGACCTCCAGGTTTCTACCCTTTTGTTCTCAGAAGACCCGGTCCATCATCCGTTGGTAAGTGGCTCCTGCGTTCTTGAGCCCAAAAGGCATCATTTTATAGCAATAACACCCATCCTTCGTGATGAAAGAGAAATCCTTGGCATCGGGGGGTGGGTGGGGTGGGGTGGGGGGGGGGGGGGTGCATGCGGATTTGATGATAACCTGAAAAAGCATCTACAAAGACATCACAGAGAAATCGATGGCTGAGTCAACCAACGCGTCGATTCGGGGCAAGGGGTAGCAATCCTTGAGGCATGATTTATTAAGTAAAGAAAAGTCAACGCACATTTTCCACTTATCTCCCCCTTCTTCACCATAACCACATTGGAGACCCAACCTGGGTACTGGATCTCTGATACAAACCCTGCTAGGAGGAGCTTGCCCACCTCCTCTCGGATGGGTCCTTCCAGCTTGTCAGCAATGGCTCTTTTCTTTTGTCGGATGGGTCGGGTGCCGGGATCAAGGTTGAGGCGGTGGCAAGCTACATTTGCATCGATCCCGGGCATCTCTGTCGCGCTTCAGGCAAACTCATCCACATTCTCCTGTACGCAGACCAGGATTTGCTTCTGCTCCTCCAGGCTGAGCTCTCCGCTGACCTTGACTTTCTCTACCACCCCCGCTCCGGTGGTGACTTCGAGCTCCACGACCTCATCCACTACCTCCAGCCAGGACTGCTCCCCCAATCACCCTCTTTCTCCTCATCGTGAGCTAGCGCTTCGGCCTCCTCCTTCTTTCTCCCTTCCCGAACCTCCGTCAACTCTTCCGCCCCTTCCACCTGGGCCTTCCCTTCCTCTTCTTCCCTCTCCTTATCCTCCTCTATCTGCTCTCCCGCCCCTTCCTCCAAGGCTTCACCTTCTCCTACTCTTTTTCTCTTCTCCTCCCTCTTCGAGCCTCGTCGGCTCCCCCATCTCCCGATCCCACTCTTCCGCCTCAGCCATCCAGGAGATGGTGTTCACGACAGTCACATAGCACTGCCAGGCCACCTTCGGATCTCCCCTTATCTGGACTTGGACTCCTCCCGCATTGAACTTGAGGCACTGATGGAAGGTAGAGGGTACGCAACAGAATGCACTGATGAGAGGCCGTCCGAAGATGGGGCTGTAGCTGCTGGGGGCATCCACTATGACAAATCGGCAATTCCTAGACTGCCCCCCATGATTACATGGAGTCCTACTCCCCCCTCTACCCCCTTCCTCTCCCAGGAGAATACAACAGGCCATCCGAGGCTAACACCCTCAGTTCCTCCACCTGCATCTCATCAAATGCCTTCTTGAAGATGACGTTGACCGAGCTCCCGTTATCCACAAGGATCCGGGAAATGGTGAAGCTCTCGATCGCTGTCTGAATGACCAGCGCATCGCTGAATGGGTCTTCATGACCCGGCATGTCCTTCTGAGTGAACGAGATCTTCTCTGCTGGGGGAGGGGCTAGGGACGTCAAAGTGACGCTACGACGGTAGATAGTATGGAGGCTGGCCTTCCGGGTCGCCTCAATCCCTACCCCCCCATGGATCACCCCGATCCCTCCTCGGGTCCCCACATCGACCCGGTATTCACACCTGTCTTCCTCCTCATCCCGAGACAGGACCTCCTCAATCCTCACCGCCCGCTGATTTCGCGGCGCCGGCGCTCTGGTTTCCTTCATCTCTAGAAACTCCAGGCAGGTGGCCGTTGCGTGACCTTCCCCCCGTAAAAGTCGCAATAGGGCAACACCGCCCCCTCCTCTCGACCTCTGCCACCCTATTCCTCCTCCTAGGACCGGCTCCTCCGGCTCCGGCTCCGGCTCCGGCTCCTCTTCCCCTGCCTGGTCTCCCTCGACCGACTGCCATGACCTGCCGAGGCGGGTGGGGATGAGGTGGCCTTGGGCCCTGCCTCCACCCTAGCTAGTGGGGTCTTCCTTGGCCTCCATGGAAGTTGCCCCCTCCCTGGTGGAAACCCCTTCCCGGGCATTGCCTCCCTCCTTCTTGCTACCTCCACCCCACCTCCGGGTCTCTTGCCTCTTCTCTTCTCCTTGGTTCCAGATGTTTGACCTCCGACTCGCGCAGCTGTGCCAACCTCTTCATGAACTCAGGGTTTGCTGCCTCCCCCTCTATCTACTCCGTTGCTCTCTCCATCAGCTCCTCAAAAGACAAAGGAGCCCTCCTCTTGAGGTCCATCATGAAGAACCCCTCTCGCAGCCCCACTATGAAGGCTAGCTGGAGAGTGTACCTTGGCACCTCCTGGATGAGGAGGACCTCCTCCTGGAATCGATCCATGTAATGAGCTAGCGACTCCCTCTGCCTCTGCTTGTTGTTGAAGAGGGCCTCGGGTTCCATCTTCCTCTTCTTTGAGGTTGAGAAGCGCAGCAGGAAGCCGCGACGCAAATCCTCAAAAGCATATATCAACCCGGAGGGTAACTGGCGGAACCAGTCCCTCGCTTTCTCCTTTAGGGTGGTGGAGAAGAGTCGGCACTTGAAAGTGTCTGACATAGGTCTGATAGAGACCATGTCTTCGAAACACTACAGGTGGTGAGTGGGGTCATCCTTGCCAGTATACAATATCATGGCCGGCTCACTGAACCCCTCAGGGAGAGGTGCCGAGAGCACCAATTCGCAGAAGGGACTCCCCCTTCACACTCCTGACCTGCTCCACTCACCCTGCGAGCTCCCCGGGTGAACCGGATCCTCCCAGTCTCGCACTCACCGAGGGACCGCTTGATGGGATCCCACTGGATGGGATCCCTCCTCCTGGGATGGCGCTCTCCTGAACCCCACCGACACTCCCCGAGCTGGGGAAGAGCTCCCGCCCCTCTAGATCTCGCTCTGGCATCTGGGACACTGCCTCCTTCCCTGGCCTCTGCCCCGGGGCATGCTTGCCTACTCAGCTGGAGGGGCCACTTGGGGCACAGGGGTTGCGAGCCCCCCAAGGGCCATGGCGAAGGCATACTGAAAGGCCCCGAGCAGATCCCTCCTGAGGTTGGCCAACATCTCCACCGTTGTTGGCCCGCCGGGTGGTGGAGAACTGCTGAAGTTCGCCTCCCGCTCGTCGTCTCCCGCCATCTCTTCCTTAGAGCTTTCTTGAACTAGCTGCATTCCACGCTCACCACACCAAAAATGTTGAAACCAGGATTTGGCTTCTTTGTGGAGCTCGGGCCCTCAAGGATGAGGGACAGCTAGCACTTATTGATTCCTTGGAATAAACCGACCGGAGACTCGAAACTAAACACAGACCCTTGGTCTCAGCGAAGAGGTCCCACCACAAACCCGGAAGATCTTTGAGTGCTTCCTCTCCCAAGCCAAAGCTGAGTCTGGGCACCTTGGAGAGCCTGAGAGCTAAGCCAAGATAACTTAGGGAGGAAGATGCTCAGAGTACTGAGATTGGAATGCCCTCCCAAGGTGCCCTTCAAGGTCTATATATAGTTTTTCAAGTCTGGTCTGCTAATAGCGGAATTCCGTCTTACACTTTTGCTATATGCAGCCCAAAATGGGCTGCCAACAGCCAAACTCCGTTGTTTGGAGGGGCTAACTGCAGACCACCAGGGGTTTTTAAGTAAAAATGATCATGAACCCTTCCTGGGAGAGCCGCCCAAAAGGGCCTCTCTCGTGAACCAAAAGGCTCGAATCGCTCGCCTCCCTGCGAGTAACCGACGAGGACCTGGCCCGCTCGCCCTCCCGTGAGCGACCGGCGAGAGCCCGGCTCGCCCGACACCCTGGCTCGCTCGCCTGCTTACTCCTTTCGACTTTTCATCTCTCCTCCCCTCCCGGTTCCTTTATCTCCGCTCACCCCCTGACGGACACCGGGGTTGTACAACAGGCATGCCTTCCACTTATTGGAGTGAAGCAGTCTTAACTGTAAACCACATTCTAAATAAAGTTCCTCATGCTAAGTTAGAGGTTACACCTTATGAGCTTTGGTTTAAGAGACCCCCGTCTTTTACTAGACTTAAGACCTAGGGCTGTATAGCCTATGTCAGGGTTCCTGATCCTAGACGGTCTAAGATTGGACCTAGGACCAATAAATGTTTCTACCTAGGTTGTGTTGAGGATAGTGTTGCAGACAGATTCTTAGATATTTCTAATAATGTCGTTATAGAGTCTAGGGATGCAGTGTTCTTTGAAGATAAGTTCCTCAAGGATAAGAACCTGTCGCTCCCAAGTATGCAAGTAACTATTACTGAAGAAGATCCTGATTCATTACCGAGCACCTCCTATTCAGTTCCTGTAGACAACTCTGGCCTAGAGCCTAGGAGAACTTCTGTACGAGAGCGAACTCCCAGAACCTTCGGTAGTGACTTTGTCACTTGCCACGTTGAGACTGATCCATCCACCTATAAGGAAGCGATGAGATCCAGAGATTCCCTACTCTGGAAAGAAGTAATTGATGAAGAGATGAATTCTCCACTTCAGAATAACACCTGAACATTGGTTGATAAGCCAAAAAGGGCTAAAACCGTAGGGTGTAAGTGGATTCTGAAGAAGAAACTGAATCCTGATGGTAGCGTAGCTAAGTATAAAGCATGCCTAGTGGCTAAAGGTTTCACACAAGTAAGCGGAGTAGATTACTTTGATGTCTGCTCACCCGCGTGTCACTTAACAACCATTAGGATCCTCCTTTCTATTGCATCTATTGAGAACTTTATTGTTCATCAAATGGATGTTAAGACTGCGTTCTTGAACGGAGATCTGACCGAAGAGATTTACATGAATCAACCTGAAGGTTTCATTGTTGACGGTCACGAAACGAAGGTCTGTAAATTACTTAAGTCTTTATACAGCCTAAAACAATCACCTAAACTATGGCATGAGAAATTTAACTATAGTGTAAAGAACATGTGATTCATGTCGAGTCTCTCGGATAAATGTCTTTACATACATCATAGATCAGATAAAGTAGCCATAATTTGCTTATATGTTGATGATATGCTCATTCTAGGATCTGATCAATCCGAAGTGGATGATGTTAAGTCAGATCTAATAAAAGAATTTAGTAGTAAAGACTTCGGTGTAGCTAACACTATACAAAACATGCAAATGAGCTTTGGGAAGAATGACATCTCCCTAAGTCATAGCCACTACATAAAGTCCATGTTGGACACGTAGGGATACAATGACAGTAGAGCATTTGAGACTCCATACTACACTAACCTCCTAAAACCCAATGAAGGAGCTTTGGTTAGACAGTTAGATTACTCTAAACTTATTGGTAGTCTTATGTATGCTATGACATGCACTAGACCTCACATAGCCTTAATGGTCAGCATGTTATGCAGATTCACTAGTAATCCTAGCCAAGAACATTTGAACGCCTTAGATAAGCTAATGAGGTACCTAAAACACACCCAAAAGTATGCTTTAAGTTACACTGGTCATCCTTCAGTTCTTGAAGGATATTCTGACGCAACATGGTGCTCGGAATTAAACGACAAGAAGTCCACTAGTGGGTTTGTATTCACACTAGGAGGAGCAGCTATAGCCTTGAAGTCCAAGAGGCAATCCTGTATTGCTCTCTCTTATATGGAATCCGAACTCTACACTCTAGCATCGGCAGGAGAAGAAGCAGAGTGGCTAAGAGATTTGGTGATGAACATTCCACTGTCGAGCCTGAAAATGAGTTCTGTTGCAGTTTACTGTGACAATCAGGCTACTGAAACGATTGCTACGAACACTTTGTTCAATGGCAAAAGAAGGCAACTAAGGCTGAAACAATCCTGGTTGACCTCACTCACATGTCAAGGGATTATGACCCTGATTGATGTGAGATAAAAAGACAATGTTGCAGATTCGTTGACCAAAGGCCTGAATAGAGCTCTCACAATAAAAACATCGGGGGAGATGAGACTAAAGTTCATAGAAATATGAAACTTTCCCTCGTTGCTTATGTTTTGATAGTGAGAACCTATATAGTCACAACATTCAAGTATCTAAATAACAGACTGAAAACCCCAAATAATTTCTTGATGAAAACCACAGATGGTTAGATGCTTGTTATTCCACATTTGATAACTAAGCATCTTTCTCATTGTAAGTTGATTCAGAAATTATTCAACTGAGAATAGAAAGTCGTTGTAGTCGGTTAATCTAACATTAATGATCATTACACATTATTCCACACCTGATAATGTTGCAAACGTTGTTGTGCCAAATCATTCCACATTTGATGATGAGGTACATAATGATCACTAATGAGTAAGATAACAACAGTTGATTTACAAAATCAACACTAGACTTGTTCCTGCTAGACCAGATAGAGATGCTGACAGTGTTACTCCACTACTGCTACAAGTACTAAGCTCACTCAGGCTATAGTGGAGATGAAGGAGAGAAAGTAGTATTTGACATGGAAGCTGATGATCTACTAGACGAGTAGAATTGTTATTTGTTTTATCCATTGTCATTATGGTTTTTCAGACTTATATTGATGAGTAGCACTTTATTTCTGGATGTTTTATTTTACTATGTGTAAACTCTTGCTGTTGTTTAATGTGCTAACTCTTATGATATTGCGTTAAGTCGAAAACCCTTTTTATGTTACTCACTACTTTCTGCACTTCGAAATGTATACGTTATTTGTCAAAAATATAAGAGGTGATTGTTAATGTATATTTGGACATATAACGTGTTCGGAGGCTTAACGGGTCGGTTGAGTACACGGATACTAGATACCCGTAGACACTCCTAGGGTTTGCCTATTTATACCCGCCTAGGGGCAACAGAGAGTTCATTCCACTTTGATGTGCCTCCGGATGCTTCGAGCAAAACTCATAACAAAATCTACAGTCGTTATATACTTATATAGTGAGTCATTTCCTCATGGGTAGTCACGCGCAGTAAAACTTGGCATAATATCGAGTCAATTTCAAGAGATTTGGCTCGAAACTCTAGTCAACACAAAATTTGAGATATTTTTAATGTTTAGCTGGTTAATTTAATCTAAAAAACTTCTGACTATGTGAGTTACCCACTTCATGAGTCCCTGGCTATTTTTTGTAATATTCGAAAAATTGTTCTAATAAAAAAAATTAAGTAATGAGTTTTTGACTCATTATTTTTGAGCAATCTTGTAAGCACATCTTAAATGGGTAATAACACATCAAAATTTGGGTCCAAACCCTATTATTAAGACATTCTATCGGCAGTTAAGCGCACTCCATATATCAAGCCAGAAGTTTCTCTTTCGCCGATTCCACTGTGCAAGCGCCGCCGACTGTTCGCAAACACCGCGACACCTCCCTCCCGTCGGCGTAGGATTCCCTGGATACTCTTTTCGCCGACATTTCTTCTGTCTGCCGCCTGTTCGCAAGAGAGATGACCTACAGTTGGCCGGAATACCAAGCCCTAGCTTTCTAGTTCCCTGGATTTCTATGCGCCGCAGCCGATTTTCTTCCTTTTTCTGCAATTTTCAGCCATTATTCCTCTTCCCAGGTTAGTGTTTTTTTTGGGCACATTTTGTGAAACCCTAATTTTTCCCTACCAATCCGAAATTTTAATGCATTGCTCTTCTTCTCCCTCACTAATAGGGTGTTGATCTGAAGTAGTTGGATTATTTGTGGCATTTGGAGGCATCATTGCTATTAGGTAAAAAATTTTACCTTGATCTTTTTGCATTATCTCGAATTCATGAATATGTGTTAGTATTTTTAGTTGTGTACATAAAAAGATATGAATGTGTTTGTTATTGTTTGTTGGATGAAAATAGTTGAGAAGTTAAATGAGGTAGATGTAAGAATGCATTTTATCTCAGATTGACGTGTTAGAAATTTGGTGTTTTGTACATATTTTTCATTCCAACAATTTATGAACTGAAATATCCTAAAAAATCATTTTTTTTGCTAAATCAATTTATTTTGGTGTGCATAAATCAATTATTAAGTTTGACGTGCGAAAATCAAAATTTTAAAATTGGTGACGAGTCAGTGTAAAAATAATCATTTTTGGTGTGTTATTAAAGTTTGACGGTCAATAGCTATTCACTTTAGTTGAATCTCTACAGGAGTTGACCGCGGGCCGATCTGACAACACCTGCATTAAAAATGTATTAAAAATGTATTAAAAATTAGAAGTTGTGTATTTAGATATATTTAAAAGGTCTAACTTAATGAGGCTGATATTGTAATTAATAATATATGCATGAATCATGCATGTCCTCCTGATGGTCATAGTGTCATACATTTATACTTATTATAGTTTCTCTAAAGTCAATTTACAATGCCTTATGCTACTAGACTGCTAGGGAATATTAAAAAACACACAAGATATATAGAATTAATAAGTTAAATTATTTTATTCCTAGAGAATATCTTCAAATAGTCAATTGCTCGATAAACACTATTACAAAATAACACCCACGACATCACTTTCTTGTTGCAGTTTTAAAAACAATGGCTTTACATATGGTGTGGTTTTGACAGCAACTAACAACACCCGTCGCCAGATTCAGGAGTAGAATCGAGGGTGCAATCTTTGCCATAGTCTGTACTGCCTTTATAATCGCAGTACAAATTAAAATCTAAAATCCACAGCCCAATCTTAACACACTTCTCTCCATCCCCTTTTCAATCTTTTCCCTAATTTCGCTCTCGCTCTCTTCGCCACACGAATTCATCTTCAAACGCCATTGCTATCCAAAACCAACCTTAGTTGCCATTTACCGAGAGCCGCCTAATCGATTTTTCTACGGTACAAATGCATATATTATTATTATTTCTTTCAAAGATTAAAGTTCTTTGACATAATCTTTCCACAATGGCTTAGCGTTTCTACATTTAAATCACGAGGAAGGGGCTTCGCGAGCCCCTCACTATGCAAGCTTGTGCACACTCTACCCTCTTGCAACTTCGAAATCTTCTTCTCCCGCGACGGTAACCCAACCTCCCTCCACTTCGGTGTCTCCAATGTAAGTTTTTTGGTGCTTGTGTGCTTATATGATTATTTGTTTGTGATGTGTATGCATATGTATTTCTCATGATAAAAAAGAGAAGATTATGTCGCGCTTCATGAAATCCTGGAATAAGTGCTATCAAGAAATATCGACGATGTTAGTTATCAATTGCTTCTATTGGGATTGTGTTCGAAACATTGCAAGAGTAGAGAGCGAAGAAGTTTGGGTAAACTTTGTCTGTAAAATATATTTTTCCAATATTTATTATTCTTATGACCAATTCAAACTTAACTCACATGAACCTCCTATTGAAAGCATTATTGTAGTGAAGTGATCGTGAACATTGGGCCTACTTCGCTACGTTGTGTGGAGTTGATAGAGCTACTAGGGCTAATTCTGCGGCTAGGTGCGAGACCATGGATGTGGTTCAAATAGAAGATTTGGTGGATGAAAACCTTGTCAGTGAAGCTGAGTAATGGCCCATGAAGAACATATATGTTGCAGTTGAAGTTATTGCAGAGCCATTTTGGTGATTGCAAGGAACATGGAACAAGGGATCAATATACATGTTCAGCCTCAACCACCGATGACTAGAGCTGATAGGATATATGTGGCCGTTGTAGCCATGGCAGAATTGTTTGAGTACAAGATCATCAAGACCATTGTTATGAGCACCGACGAAACAAAGTACAATGTATTTATGGCTTTGCCGGAGTATATCAAGAAGAGCTGGTTTCTCTTTCATATCTTGAAAATTAACTATTTTATTTACTAAGTTTCTTAAGCATGATATAATATTAGTTTTTGTGTTTTAATTCTGTAGGTGAATTTGTTTTGTATTTATGGACTATATCATTCTATGTTTTGTTTTCTGTATGCTTTAAAATCTCATTTTTATAGTTATGTATGTCACTCACATCTCTTATATTATCTGTCTGTGAATTTCTGTCACAGATTTAATATTTAAATTTAAATTCCCGTCATTGAATTCATACTTGCAGTCAAACATTATAATTGCTAATTTTAATTATTATATCTAAATTCCTATTTTCAGCGAAACAACATAATTCGAATTGAGCTCAATTCTAATTTCAAATGAAAGGAGCCTTAAAATTTTAGAACAATAAACATCAAATAGCTGTTTATCCAAGAGGAAAAAGTGGCGTCTCCACTTGGAGTAACCATAAACATTTATATTGCAATGCGTTGTTATTTTCAAGGTGATCTCAAAGCAATCAAGCAGTTAGTCTCACTGCCAACGCGATATGAGCCTATAGGGTCGCAGATAAGAGCGTTTGGAGAAGTTGGAGAAAGGATTGTGTTGGCCTTACTCATATTGGATATGAGTGAAGGACCAATCCTATGACTCATTGGAGTTGGGTCGAGTCGGCTAAATATTTCACAGATATTGTGAATATTGTATGTAGCATGTTGACATGTGTTCAAGAGGACATTGCATATATCGTCGAGATCATCGCGATGATATTGTGAATATCGTCGAGTCGTCACGACGATATGACCGACAATCAACCTTTAGTGTATCATTGAGTGCTGTGAGATATCGTCGTGATTGTCACGATGATATTTTAGTCATCACGACGATATCGTTGAGATCATCTCAATGATATAGATCTTCACAACGATATCGTCGAGATCATCTCGACGATATAGATCTTCACAGCGATATCGTCGAGATCTTCTCGACGATATAGATCTTCACAGCGATATCGTCGAGATCGTCTCGACGATATAGATCTTCACGACCATATCGTCGAGATCGTCTCAACGATGTTTAGTGATCACGACGATACTTACTAAATACTCCAATTAAAGAGTCGGGTCTGTGGATATCTGATTTTATGCCCCTGGGAATAAATGGGGAAGCGATTAGGTTTTCCCTGGGACTTTTATCTTTTCGAGATTCAGACGAAAGTGTTCCGCAAGGTTTCCACGAAACCCAGTCTGGCCGTCGACGCTTTTCCCTTGGATGGATCTAACAATCCGTTTGAGACGTTGATGACACTCCTTCTCCGACCCAGATCTTGTGGGACAAGAAGTTTGGGGTTCTCCTTTGCTCGTCTGGACTATTGTAGAGGCGCAGATAGACTTTTTGTGCTTGGAACTCAGCTGCTTGTTTTCTGGATCAGATATTGAAGCACCTTGGTTGAGTATTAACTCAATCCCTCTCAGGTATATTGCAATGTGTTGCTCTTTTTATTTCTTGATTCATAAAATCGCAAGATCCATAACACTTTTGGGTTGTTCTTATTTGTTTATTTCGATGTGCACATGTGATGTGATGTTCCACTCTTGTTTAGAGAAATCCAACAGTGGTATCAGAGACGCTGCCCCTTGGACCCCTTTAGGGGCTTTGCCCCTAAAACCCCGCTAGGGGCGCGACCCCTTGGAACCCCACCAGGAATGCCTGCGATTGTGTTGCGATTTTCATGTTTCAGAAATTGTTTCTCCTTTGCAGTAATCGTCCCTCAGAATGGTTTGTGAAACCAAATGTCTTAGATTTTGAATCTGACATTGAAACCAAATGTCTTAGATTTTGAATCTGACATTGAGATATGAGCTTTTCTACTGCATAAGTGGAGTTGTTTTCATATGTCCAATGCATGTAAATCTAGAGATATAGAAGGGTTCTAAATGCTCAGATTTAGCCCTTTTATCAAAATGTTGATTATTTTATTTTGTGCACATCTAAGATGTATTTGGATTATGAATGTTGTAATTTTATTTTGTGAATGTGCACAATGGTTAAATGTTAATCGATTATCATAAAATATCTTATCCAATATTAATTATACAAATGCATTCCAATGGATGACACTCTTCTTGCCTCAATCGATGAAGTGTGGGCTTGCCAAAGCAAGGTGCATTAATCTATCTTGGTAAGGGTGCAAACGGATAATTATAATATCCCACTATCGACATCGGCTCAAACTTAACTAGGTGACCTTAAAGGTTGAGTGCCTAGAGGCACATGGTTGGCATGCACCATATGATAGATGCGAATAAAAAGTTCTTTACTAACCACAAGAGTTGTATGGTGGTCCAATTGGCAAAAGTTTCCTACCTAAATAACCACATTATGGGCGATCAGCCAAAGCTGACTTATGATGAGGTGAAATACGAATTTTGTCCACTAGAAAGAAACTCGTATAAACTCTCCGAATTGGTAATAAGGGTTATCAATTTGAATATAATAATGAGAACATTTAATAAAAGTTCTTATTAAAATAAAATGTATTTTGAAATATAGTACTGAAATTTATCTTGCATAATTCTTGTAGAACTTCCATGGCAAGTGGATCTCTCTCCACCTTGTCCCTAAGAGCCGTCCTTGAGAAGGACAAGCTCAATGTGACTAACTTTCTAGACTGGTATAGAAACATGAGAATTATTCTCAGGCAAGAGCACAAGCTCTATGTCTTGTAAGAAGATACCCCCGAAGTGCCGACCGAGAATTCGTCCGGAGCCGACAAAGATGCTTATAAGAAGTATCAAGATGAATCCTTAGATGTTGAATGCCTCATGATCGCTACCATGAACTCTGAGCTTTAGAAGCAACATGAGACCATGCGTGGTTTTGAAATTATCGAGCATCTGAAGAAAATGTTTCAAGGGCAAGCTCGACAAGAGAGGTTCGACATCTCTAAGAAATTGTTTCAGTGCAAGATGGGAGCTCGAGACTCAGTGGGAACTCATGTACTCAAGATGATTGGGTACATCGAGAACCTTCAGAGACTGGTGTTTCCTTTAGGCCAAGAGTTGGCTACTGATCTGATCCTGCAATTGTTGCCGGATAGTTATGAGCAGTTCGTCTCGAACTACAACATGAATGAGATTGACAAGATGCTTCCCGATCTCCTAGGTATGTTAAGAACTATTTAGAACAACATGAAGAAGGCCAAGCCTGCTGGTCCTATATTGATGGTGAATAAAGGCAAGAGTGAGGGATTCAGGAAGACTCAGGTGGGACCTAAGTCTTGCCTTGATCCCAAATCTTCTGTACTGAAAAGGAAGGGATTAGCTAAAGAAGGAAATTGCCACCATTATGGTAAGGCAGGGCACAGGAGGAGGAACTGTCCCCTCTACATTGAAGATCGAAAGAAGAAGAAGGGAAGTGTGACTTCCGCTTCAGGTATTTTTTGTTATAGAAATAAACATGTCCGCTCCTTCATCTTAGGTATTGGATACCGGATGTGGTTATCACAATTGTACAAATGTGCAAGAATTGGGAAAGAGAAGAATGCTGGGTAAAGTAGAGGTAGACCCGCACGTTGGAAATGGAGCAAGATTTGTTGTCGTTGCCGTAGGAGTGTACCGTCTTTCCTTGCCCACTGGGCTTATTATTGAACTTGATAACTGTTATTTCGTTCTTGCTATAACTAGAAATATTTTTTCTATTTCTTGTTTGGGCATGCATGACTTTTCATTTATGATTAAGAACAATTGTTGTTCTATTTATAAAAATGATGTTTGTTATTGCATTGCTTAAATGTTTAATGGTTTGTATGTTTTGAACATAAACCATCCAATCTATAACATATAAAATATCAAAATACTAAAAGTAATGACTCTAATCCTACATATCTTTGACATTGTCATTTGGGCCATATAAATGAGAAATGCATATCCAAGCTCCATAAAGATGGATTGTTGGACGCATTTGATTATGAATCATTTGAGATATGCAAGTCATGTTTATTAGGCAAGATGATAAAATCCCATTTCACTAGTTGTACTAAGAGGGATGATGATCTCTTAGGTGTAATACATAGTGATGTATGCGGGCCCATGAGTTCTATGGCTAGAGCATGGGTACTACTACTTCATTATATTTACTGATGATTTCAGTAGATACACATATATATATCTTATGAAGTGTAAATCCGAAACCTTTGAAAAATTCAAAGAGTTTAAGAATGAAGTAGAGAACCAACTGAGAAAAAGGATTAAGGCACTCTAATCTGATCAAGGTAGCAAATACCTAATTCATGAGTTTCATGAACATATGAAAGAGTGTGGTATTGTATCACAACTCACTCCACCTAGAATACCACAACATAATGTTGTTTTTGAGAGGAGGAATTGTACTTTGTTAGACATGGTGCGGTCGTTGATGAGTCAAGCAAATCTGCTCGTTTCCTTTTGGGGATTTGCTCTATAGACTGATGCTTTCACTTTAAATCGTGCTAAAACAAAAACTGTTCTAAAGACACCATATAAGATATGGATTAGGAAGCGTCCTAGTATGTATTTCAATAAGATTTGGAGATGTGAGGCATACGCGCGACGTCAAATGCCTGACAAGCTGGAACCCAAGTCGGATAAGTGTTATCTAGTGGAGACTTGGAGTATTATCCTAGGGAGACCAAAGGGTACTACTTCTACCTGTTGTCTGAGGGCAAAGTGTTTGTCGCAAGGATTGACGTCTTTTTGGAGAAAGAGTTCTTATCTAGAAAGAGTGCAAAGGTAAAACTTGAAGAAGTTCAAGAACCACAAACTGAAAATGAATAGGAATTTGAACCTGAGCAAGGACTACAAGTAGTTATAGCTAGAGAGCCTGCTCAAGAAATAGAAGTCCTACGTAGAGCTGGTAGACCAAGATTTGAGCCTGAAAGATAAGGATTTCTCATGTCTCAGATAGGTAATGTGTTACTTATGGATCATGATGATGAGCCTGCAACCTACCAAGAGGTTATGAATGGAACGGACTCCGAGAAGTGGCTTGACGCCATGAAATCTGAAGTAGACTCCATGTATGCAAACCAAGTTTGGACCTTGGTGGAACCACCTGAAGGGGTACAACCCATATGGTGCAAATGGGTCTTCAAGAAGAAGACCGATATGAATGAGAATGTGCAAACATTCAAAGGGCGATTAGTGGCTAAAGGTTTCAAGCAAATTCATGGCGTTGACTATGATGAGACCTTTTCCCCTATTGCTTTGATTAAGTCCATTAGAATTCTGCTTGCTATTGCTGCGTATTATGACTACGAGATCTGGCAAATTGATGCCAAAATGTCTTTCCTAAATGGAAACCTCCTTGAGGAAGTATTTATGACACAACCTGAGGGTTTTGTATCTCCAAATAAAGCCACTAAAATATGCAAGCTTTTGAGATCCATTTATGGGTTGAAACAGGATTCTCGAAGTTGGAATCTACATTTTGATGAGATAATCAAAGAGTTTGGTTTCTTCAAGAATGAAGATGAGCCTTGTGTTTATAAGAGGATTAGTGAGAGCATTGTTGTCTTTTTGATATTGTATGTAGAAGACATACTATTGATCGAGAATGACATTCTGACCCTGCAAGTTGTTAAGAACAACCTAGGGGACTGCTTTTCTATGAAAGACTTGAGTGAAGCGACTTATATACTTGGGTTTTAAGATCTATAGAGATAAATCAAAGAAGTTGCTGAGTTTGATCCAAAGTACATACATTGAGAAAGTGTTGAAACGGTTCAGCATGCATGAGTCCAAGAAGGGATTCTTACCCATGTCTCATGGTGTGAGTCTCTCTAAGGACTAGTGTCCTAAATCTTTGGAAGTTAAGGACCACATGAAGTTGATTCCATATGCTTCGACAATTGGATCAATCATGTATGTGATGTTATGTACTCGACCCGATGTCTCCTATGCTTTGAGCATGACAATCAAATATCAGTCTGATCCTAGTGATAGTCATTGGACAGCCGTCATGAATATCCTAAAGTAATTGAGAAGGACAAATGATGTATTATTGGTATTTGGTGGAGAGGAAGAGCTCGTTGTAAAGAGTTACACAGATGCTAGCTTCCAGATTGATAGGGATGACTCAAAGTCTCAACCAGGTTTTGTCTTTTGCCTGAATGGAGGAGCTGTGAGCTGCAAGAAAGCATGAGAAAGTTGTTGATTCTACGATTGAGGCCAAGTATATTGATCTTGCAAATGCGACAAAGGAGACTGTGTAGATTAGGAAATTCATCAGCGAGCTTGGTGTAGTTTCTGTTGGAAATTGTATTCACAATTACCTTGATTTGTGAGAAGTCACCCTTAAACTAAGATTGAATTGCATTTGTATTTGATATGCTCTTCCAGTATTGTCTTGCAGATTATCATTGCTAAGTGTAAATCAATGTCAGGTCACAATGGGTCTGCAAACACAGTTTCATACAATGTAATTCCTCATTATATGAAACATGGTGACGACTCATGTGTGATCTCTCTATTGGGGTACACTTCATTTTCAAGACTATTGAAGACTTTGGAGTGCGGTTGCAGCAAGTGTTCAAGAGAAGAAAAGGAGTAAATGAATATAAATTTTCTAAGGATATGTCTCGAGAGATCAAGCATGTCTCGAGAGTTGAGGCATGTCTCGAGAAGCAAGTTCTGCTTATTTCGGTAATTCTGTTCTGAATGTCTCGAGAGATAAAGCATGTCTCGAGAAGTCCTTAAAACCGAAATTTCCGTCATGTTTCGAGAGATCCGTCAGTTCTCGATACATTAGCCTTTTTTATTTCAACCTCAGTTCTCGAGAGATCCGTTAGTTCTCGAGAGATCCCTTATGTCTCGAGAATTCTGTCCGTTAATTTCTATTCTCTTTTCTCTGTTCTTATCATTTCGTAAACGCTCCTTCCCGATCCTAACGGCTATATTGAGTGTGTTTAAGGTCGATTTAGCCCTTAATCATTGCCCTCTATATATAGGATTGCTCTTGGGTTGTTTACAACAAGTTTTCCGAATCATTCTAAACCCTAATTTCTCTCCCGATCTAAAAGAACGAGAAAAGCGCCGCCTCGCTGTCGCCTACGATTGAAGATCGATCTACTCATTGGAGTTGCCAATTTCTATCAAAGAAGGATTCGATCGATCCGTGTTCTGATTCTACAACCTCTATTGGATCGTTTCGGATTGTCAAAGACAGATTTGAAGGATCGTTGTTCTTCCTCATCGTTCTCAAAAGCCATTCAAGAAGAAGGAAGAAAACGCCTCTGTTATTCAGATCTGGTATCTTATTGTTCAAAGCCTTTTATCATCTATTGTAGGAGTTGTTATCTCCGAGCTGTAGGAGAGGTTGTTCTCCGAGTTGTAGGAGAAGTTTTTCTCCGAGTTGTAAGAGAGGTTCTCTCTGAGATTGTAGGAGTTTGACTCCGAGTTTGTAGGATCATTCTGATCCGAGATTTAGTGAGTAGCCAAGTCTAGCTGTGGTGCTAGATTGGCGAGGCCGGCAGTGGAGTACCCAAGTACGGGGAACCACTATAAATTCCTGGTGTTATCTGTTGCTGTGATCTATTTTGTGTGCTGTGCTTTACGTTTAATTTTTAATTCCGCAAAAGACGTAGAGATCACCTATTCACCCCCTCTAGGTGATTTAGGTAGGCAACTAGATACTTCAATTG
Organism: Dactylorhiza incarnata; assembly: GCA_033032865.1. Classification (NCBI taxonomy): domain Eukaryota; kingdom Viridiplantae; phylum Streptophyta; class Magnoliopsida; order Asparagales; family Orchidaceae; genus Dactylorhiza; species Dactylorhiza incarnata. Next base: position 6,204,728 of record JAWHQI010000067.1, read on the forward strand.
GTATCAGAGGGACGCTGTTCGTTGCTAGGTTAACACCTTGAACAGGGTCCATCCTTCTAGTTGCTAGCAAGCCATGGATAGAGTCAAGGAATCCTCTCTGAAACTGCCCATCTGCACTAAGGCCAACTTTCCTATGTGGAAGGAAAGAGTCCGTTTTTATATGGAAGCTGCAGATCCCAGAATCTTCCAAGTCGTGGAAGAAGGTCCCCATGTGCCCATGACCGTTTCGTCAACAAATCCTACTGTTCAGATACCTAAGAAAATGATGGATTTGAATAAGGATGAGATAGCTCTTGTTGCTCTTGACAAGAAGGCTAAGAACATAATTGCTAGTGCAGTGGACGACTCCATGTTGCAAAACTTAATCCACTGCAAATCAGCCAAAGAGATGTGGACATCCTTAATTGTTCTAATGGAAGGTACTGACGAGGTAAGGTTAGATAGAAGGTCTCTACTTAATCAAGAGTACGAGGCGTTTAAGCAGAATAAGAAGGAGTGCATTGCTGATGCGTACGAAAGATTCTTCAAAATAGTCAATGGTCTGAGAAACTACGACAGGGAGTTCACAAACGGTGAACTAAATGACAAATTTCTGCGTTCCCTGACAAAAGAATGGGATAGCAAAATTTTTGCTATTAGAGAGTTTGGAAAATTGCCCAGTCTAGAACCTCAAAATCTATTCGGGAAGCTATTGTCTCATGAACTGCAAATGAACATCCGAAAGTCTGAAGAGGATGTAAATCGAGCTTCAAGCAAAGAAAGAACCTTAGCCTTGAAGGCAGAGAGTTCAAAGAAGAGCAAAGCCATGATACCGATCAGAGAAAAGGAATCTGATAATGAAGAAAAATCGGAAGCCAGCTCCTCCTGTTCCGAACTGTCTGATGGGGAGTTCTCTTTGATTTCCCGTCAGTTTAAGAAACTGCTGAACAAACGAAGGCACATGAACAACAAGCCGTCTTCCTCGGATCATAAACATTCTTGTCGTGATGGCGACTATCACAGGAAGGGCTCAAGCAATAATGACAGGTATAAATCCAAACAGAACAAACATTCTTCTTCTGACATTATTTGCTACTGTTGTAATAAGCTAGGGCACATAATTGCTGAGTGTCCCTACAAGAAGAAAGAAGGTGGAAGAAAAGAAGACAAGAAATCCACTCACGGAAAGAAGAAATCAGATAGAAGTTTCGTCGCTAAGAAAGCCAAAACTCTGAGAGACAGTGACTCCGATGAGTCGAGTGATGAAGAAGAAGCTTACTTCGGCCTGATGGCCATGTCTGATGATGAAGAAGCACCCCCGTACACCGGAAAGGTAAATGATCACACTATTCTATCTGATTCTGATTATGCTTCGGCTGAACAAAAGGATAACCCCTCAGACGATGAATCTGAGCTCATGTCTCAATATACCAAAATGCTCCAAAGCTTTGACAAGTGCCGAAAGGTTGTCAAAACTCAGGGTAAGGAGATCATGGCTCTCAAGGAGGTGGAATCTAATTTGTGAAAAGAAGTTGAACAACTTTCTTCTCTCAAAGAGGAAGTCCAAGCCTTGAAAGACAAGATCAAAAGCTCGGAAGAGACTCTTGCCTTGAGAGATCATTCGATAAATGTCTTGGAGGAACAGCTTGCGGCTGAGAAGAAGTTGGTTGAAGTATTCTCTCAACCTAAAACTGTTCTGCCAATTATTGGTACTTTTACCACTAAGGCAAAAGGAAGCGGTATAGGGCATGAAGCTAGTACTAGCAATTCTTCTAAAAACACAATTGCTAAGAAGAATGGTTTGGTTGCTAAGAAAGCTACCACCAAAGAAAAAGGGAAAGCTCATCAAGAGCCTGTAGCATTCAAGAGAGTTATATTCCCTACGAATGCTTATGATATGGAGAGTTCCTATGGTCATTTCACACGACCAATTCCTTTTGCGCCTGTGAATAATCATAAGGAATGGGCTCCTCCCCGAAACTTTGGTGATAGTGCTTTTCAAGCACCCTATCAAGAGATTAATCGGAAAGGGTACGGTCCATTTGTTCATGGCCCGAGTGCTAAGAGAGCACCAAAAGTGAAGGCTGTTGCACCAAAGCCGAAGAAGACAGTACCACCTTGTGTGTGCTGCCCCCTTGAGGCATCCTCATCTAGAAGGACTGCTCTTGCAAGAGCTAACGTTCAAAAAGTTAAGCAGGAGAGTGTAAAAAGAAGGTACAACAGATTCGACTGTTGGTGCTGCGGCAAAATTGGTCACTTTGCTGTTGATTGTTGGTTCAACACAACGTATACTAGGAGACCACAAGTGAACGTTGCAAGGTAGACCACTCGCAATGTTAACATTCATCGTGGTGCTCAACTGACAAGGGACCAAGGACCCAAATCTGTTTGGGCTCCTAAGGCAAAATAATCTGTTTTTGCAGGTATGTCCAAAGGCCAATAAAAATCCTATCTGGTACTTGGATAGTGGATGCTCTCGGCATATGACCGGGACAAGAAGCCTTTTGCAAAACTACATTCCAGTTGCGAACGGTCCAAAAGTTATTTTTGGCGGTTCAGACAGAGGAATAACTAAAGGCTATGGTATGATTTCTAATGGTAATGTATCGTTTTCCGATGTAGCTTATGTGGAAGGATTACAACATAATCTGATAAGCATAAGTCAACTTTGTGATAAACGATACATTGTTGATTTTCATAAAGATAAGTGTTTGATAAAGTCGGCTGAAAATCATGAAACGATTTTATCAGGCATTCGCTGTAGAAACATATTTTGCTTAAATTTTCTTTGTATATCATCTTCTACACCTGTGTGTCTTTTAGCTAAAGATATTGCATCTCTTGTTGACCAATGGCATAAGAGATTAGCACATATAAATCTCAAAACTATTAATAAATTGTTTTCTCAAAACTTAGTGCGCGATGCACCAGATGTTAAGTGCGTTAAAGATAGACCTTGTCATGCATGTGTAAAAGGCAAAAACAAGGGCTACCTTTAAGAGCATTATTGGCAAAGATTCAACCAGGTGTTTATACCTGCTCCATATGGATTTGTTTGGTCCTTTGCAAATTAGGAGTTTAGGAGGAAAGTCTTACACATTGGTTATTGTAGATGATTACTCTCGTTTTGCCTGGATATTCTTTCTGGAACACAAGTCAGATACCTTTGACACTTTTACTAGCTTTGTCAGGCAAGTCCAGAATGAATTTAACTGTTCGGTGGTCAAAATCAGAAGTGACCATGGTACAGAATTTGAATCTGGAGCCATGACAGAATTTTGTGAAAGCCTTGGTATCTTTCATGAGTTTTCCTCTCCTCGAACTCCACAACAAAATGGAGTAGCTGAGAGAAAGAATAGAACACTTATTGAGGCTTGCAGAACCATGTTGAGTGACTCTTCACTACCTGAATATTTCTGGGCTGAAGCTGTCAATACTGCATACCATGTGCAAAACAGAGCACTCATAAACAAAAACCATGAAAAGACTCCTTATGAACTTCTAAAGGGCAAGAAACCGACCATTTCTTATTTTCGAATCTTTGGTAGTAAATGCTTTGTGCTAAACAATGGAAAGCATTACAAAACTAAGTTTAGTGAAAAGAGCTTTGAAGGTACTTTTGTAGGTTATAGTAGCCATAGTAGGGCATATAGAGTTTTTAATAAGAAAACCCTAGTGGTAGAAGAATCTATTAATGTTGTATTTGATGAGACGAGCATGCTACAAGGCAGCTCCTCTAGCATTTCTTCTGTAGACACAGGTTCAAAGCTGCAGGACTTAAGCTTGGACCAGCCAGTTGAAGAAAATTCTCAACACTTCATCAAGATTCCCCCAATAACTACCTATGAAGAAGATCATCCGGATGAAGAGCCAATTCAAGTGGAGGAAGATACTCCAACAGCAGAAGAAACTCCTATTGGTCCAAATCATGCAAGGAACCTCGGGCTACGACACATGAGGGATCATCCAGTTGATCAGATCATAGGAGATCCTCATGAAGGAATAAGAACAAGACGAGGTACCATTAACGAGAATATGCATTTGAGTTTTCTTTCGCAGGTCGAACCAAAGAAATTCCAAGAGGCAAATGAAGATCCATCTTGGATAATTGCTATGGAAGAAGAATTAAATCAATTCAAACGCTGTAAGGTATGGACACTTGTTCCAAAACCCAAAGACAAAAATGTCATTGGAACAAAGTGGGTGTATAGAAACAAGCTGGATGAAGAAGGAACAATCATAAAGAACAAAGCCAGACTTATAGCTAAAGGATACAGACAAGAGGAAGGTATCGACTTCGATCAGACGTACGCTCCAGTAGCAAGGCTCGAAGCGATCAGACTCTTCCTTGCTTATGCTGCTTTCAAGGGTTTCACCGTATATCAAATGGATGTCAAGTCCGCTTTCCTAAACGGAGACATTAAAGAGGAAGTATACATTGAACAACCCCCAGGTTTTGTTAATCCTGATCATCCCAATCATGTTTATTTATTACAAAAAGCTTTATATGGTTTGAAACAAGCTCCTCGAGCTTGGTATGAGACGCTATCTAACTTTCTTCTTGAGAATAAGTTCACAAGAGGAAAGATAGATAAAACATTATTTCTTAGGGAAGTAAAAGGCAAGATTTTGCTAGTGCAAATCTATGTCGATGACATCATATTTGGCTCTACGGACAATAACCTCTGCAAAAAGTTTTCTAAACTTATGCAAGGGAAATTTGAAATGAGCAGTATAGGTGAGCTGAAATATTTCTTAGGACTTCAAGTGAAACAGTCTGAAGATGGAATCTTCATTTCTCAGACAATAGTTGATTAAGAAATTTGGAATGGAGAATGCAACCTCTATGAGGACTCCAATGAGCTCAGCTACGTCTCTGGACAAGGATGAGAAAGGGAAACCTTTTGATGAAACCAAGTACAGAAGCATAATTGGCTCTTTGCTCTACCTTACTGCCAGTAGACCTGATATAATGTTCTCTACATGTGTATGTGCTAGATATTAGGTGAACTCTAAGGAATCTCACTATACTGCCGCAAAGCGGATTTTGAGATACCTTAAAGGCACACCAAATCTTGGCTTATGGTACCCAAGAAGTAATGATAGCGAACTAATTGGTTTTTCAGATGCAGACTTTGCAGGTAGCAAAGACGACAGAAGAAGCACTTCCGGGACGTGCCAATTCCTCGGAAGGAGACTTATTTCCTGGAGTAGCAAGAAGCAGAATTGTGTTGCAATATCAACCGCCGAGTCGGAATACATTTCTGCTGGCAGTTGTTGCGCACAACTTCTATGGATAAAGAGTCAACTTCAAGACTACAACATGAAGATCAAAGACATTCCTATGTTTTGCGACTCTTCCAGTGCAATTGCTATCGCAAATAATCCAGTCTCTCACAGTCGGACAAAGCACATCGAGCTACGATATCACTTTATCCGGGAGCATGTGGAGATGGGTGACATAAATATGAGTTATGTTCCCACGGATAAGCAAGTTGCAGACATTTTCACAAAGCCACTAGATGAGACTAAGTTCTCTTTCTTCAAGACGGAACTTGGAATGCTCAACATGGAGTAATGATCAAATCAAGCAAAACCATGAAGACATGAAGATTACAAAAATTCAGAACTTTTCCTGAAAACTTCAGGCATATGTCTCGAGAACTACATATTGTCTCGGGAACTATCTATTTTCTCGACAACTCAAGTCACTTTAAAATCTCGACATCATCCAAAGGACTTCAGGGAACTCTCGAGACAGGCTGGTTCTCTCGAGACAAGTTTAAGATCTCGAGATATGGTGATGTCTCGATATACGGATTGTCACTTGAGACATCAGTAAAGGAAAAACCGCGCAGAATCTTCTGAGTTCTCGAGACATAACCAATGTCTCGAGACATAGGTATTTTAAAGAATTCCAAAAATCAGGTACGCGCTGTTTCCTTTTCAATTTTTCTTCAAAATGTCATCTAAATGTCAAATCAAAATTATATATATATACGAAACCGAAAACTTGATGTTCACGAAAATCATTTCCGAGACCTCCAAGACCTTTCGACTTCTTCTCGAGCGGCGACAGGTCGGTGCTTCCGTGGTTCTCGGTGCTTCATCATTTTCGCTCGTCACTTCTCCCTCTCTCTCGCATTAATGGCTCCTACTCCTCATCCAAAGATTGGCGTCCGCAATGAAGTCGTTCGCTCAGGTATCGCCGGTTTATCCGAAGATTTCAAAAATCTATTTTGCTTGCTTGATGTCGCCGGTCTTGCTTTCGTTCTTGAGCATCCTTGCCGGGTGCTGTTTGATGAGGTTGAAGAGTTCTTTATCAATGTGAAGCCTATCAAGGAAGGGAGAATGTTGGTTTCATTCGTCAAGGGCATTAAGATAAAAATCTCACCTAAGACCCTCGTGAAGTACTTGCATTTATCTGAGCTTGATACTGAAGAGGTGCTAGATGACAATGACTGGTTGAGAACAACAAGGTACTGTGGTCTGGATTCAGATTTTTCTGCAGTTAAGAGGCATAAGATGAACGATGCTGGCAAGCTTTTAGTGGACATTGTTTCCAAGGTTCTATTATGCAAGACAGGCACACAAGGGCATGTGTCTGAAGAGATTTTTCTGTTGATGGTTGGAATTGTGTCAGGGAAAAAGAGAGATTGGGGCACAATCTTATTCTCCAATATCAAGGCTTGCATTAATTCTCCAAAATTTGCCCGGATCATCTCATTGTTCCTGAATCAGTTCAACCCAGCTATCTTTGACATGTCCAAAGGTACAGTTATCCATCATCTCAAGAAGATCGATGTCCTCTCCATGCAGAGATGGGACATTTGAATCAAGAAGCCGGGAGTGGCTAGTGCTACTTCTGAGGGGGAGACTCATCAGTCTGCAGTTGCAAGTGAAGCAGAAATTCCAATTCCATCTTCTGAAGGTCAGGTACCCAAAGTTACATCTTCTCCTCCTCCTCCACGGATTCGCTCTAAAGCTTCAGTTCGAGCCAAGCTACCAATCCGTTCCAAAGCCAAAGGTCAGCCCTCATCAGCTCCAACAGAACTCATTCCATTAGTGACACAGTCAGATCCTTCAGATTCTATTCCATCACCCTCTCATGTTCACATTCAAGATTCAGTTCCATCACCACCACCTCCTTCTCCATCAGTTATTGAAGGAGAAACTTCTTTAGCAAATGAGATAGTTTCTGTTGTTCTAAAGTTTATTCAACAAGAAATATCTGAAGTGCACAGTCCCAGTGGCCAACAGGCAGGGTCTGGTGCTGATTTTGTTTTCGTCAAAGAAGATGATGCTGATTCAGTTCATGAATTAACACCTCCCCTAGTACATGTTGAGGGGGAGTCAGAGTTAGATACAACCAAGAATGCTCCAGATGAGCTAGGTTGTGAAGAAGATGATGTGGTTCACTCTCTTGAGATTGAAGAGCTCCCTGATGAGCTAGGTTGTGAAGAAGATGATGTTGCTGCCCCTGCTGTTACTCTTCCTTCTTCTCATCCTTCCCCTCCAATCCTTGATGCAGACTCTCTTCTGGGAAAGATTGAAGCTATGCTCAAGAAGCAGAGTGAACAGTTTGAGAACTCTTTGACAACTGTTCACAGGAAGATTGCCTCAGTTGAAAGTGATCTTGGTAGGGAGTTAGCTAAAATCAAATCAAATTATGAAAATCTCTCTGATTTGATGAGCCTAGGGAGCAAGCAAATTGAACATGCAACTGAAGGTATAGGCACAGTGTTGGCTCAGACTATTACAATGACAAAGCTTCAAGACTCATTGTCTGACAAGGCTGAAGCAAATACATTCAGGATTGTTGATGAAGTCGGAAATTTCAAAGATGATACTCTCCAAACCCTATCTGTAGAAGTCAGAAAGGGGGAGGACATTATAATGGAAAGAATGACAGATTTAGTGGAAAGCTCTGTGTCAGCTATTCAAAGCTCATGGAAATCACAGTTTGATCAGTTCTCTTCCAGGGTGCTGAAGCAAATTGTTGATATTAATGCTTATTCCTTCAAAACAGCAACGTGGCTTCATAATCAGATTTTTCCTGAGTTAGAAATTGATCCAGATGTTCCTGTTCCTCAGTTTTCTCCAAGGCCAGAAGAACTGCTTGGGAAGGCTCCTTTAGTTGAAGATCAATCAGATAGGGCTGGGACCAAAAGAAAAAGAAAACATGGTGAAGGTCCCTCTGCGAGTAGATCTGTTCCGAGTTCTAGCTCTGCAGGTCTTAGCAAAGCTCAGGTTGAGAAGGTTCTACCAGAAATCTGGAGCCCAGTCTCAAAAGACATAATTCTTGAATCCTATAAGTTAGTCCATGAAGGCAAAATGAATAGATCTGAATGCTATAGCTCACTTGAATGGGAAAAACATGAGACATCTCAAAGGAAGAGAAGAATCCATTTCAGGGCATTTGGTTATAATAATTTTGATGCTCCGGATCCACCTCCGTTTTACCATCCCAAGCCTTATGCCTATTTCTCCAGACAAGAAGAAAAGAGGAAAAGGAGGTCTTGAAGGATAATGCTGATGCTGACAAGACATATTTTGCTTTGGTTCTGATTTTGTGAACATCAAGTCTTCTTAACAATTCAATTTAGACATATATATATATATATATAACTGTTGATTTGATGTTCTCTACTTGTTCATTTTCATATCATTGTGTAGTGTAGTATATTTATTCTATATTGCTGTAATTCAACTTAGTATATAGGGTTCTGACTTCTACAAATAGGGGGAGATTGTTGGAAATTGTATTCACAATTACCTTGATTTGTGAGAAGTCACCCTTAAACTAAGATTGAATTGCATTTGTATTTGATATGCTCTTCCAGTATTGTCTTGCAGATTATCATTGCTAAGTGTAAATCAATGTCAGGTCACAATGGGTCTGCAAACACAGTTTCATACAATGTAATTCCTCATTATATGAAACATGGTGATGACTCATGTGTGATCTCTCTATTGGGGTACACTTCATTTTCAAGACTATTGAAGACTTTGGAGTGCGGTTGCAGCAAGTGTTCAAGAGAAGAAAAGGAGTAAATGAATATAAATTTTCTAAGGATATGTCTCGAGAGATCAAGCATGTCTCGAGAGTTGAGGCATGTCTCGAGAAGCAAGTTCTGCTTATTTCGGTAATTCTGTTCTGAATGTCTCGAGAGATAAAGCATGTCTCGAGAAGTCCTTAAAACCGAAATTTCCGTCATGTTTCGAGAGATCCGTCAGTTCTCGACACATTAGCCTTTTGTTCTTTCAACCTCAGTTCTCGAGAGATCCGTTAGTTCTCGAGAGATCCCTTATGTCTCGAGAATTCTGTCCGTTAATTTCTATTCTCTTTTCTCTGTTCTTATCGTTTCGTAAACGCTCCTTCCCGATCCTAACGGCTATATTGAGTGTGTTTAAGGTCGATTTAGCCCTTAATCATTGCCCTCTATATATAGGATTGCTCTTGGGTTGTTTACAACAAGTTTTCCGAATCATTCTAAACCCTAATTTCTCTCCCGATCTAAAAGAACGAGAAAAGCGTCGCCTCGCTGTCGCCTATGATTGAAGATCGATCTACTCATTGAAGTTGCCAATTTCTATCAAAGAATGATTCGATCGATCCGTGTTCTGATTCTACAACCTCTCTTGGATCGTTTCGGATTGCCAAAGACAGATTTGAAGGATCGTTGTTCTTCCTCATCGTTCTCAAAAGCCATTCAAGAAGAAGGAAGAAAATGCCTCTGTTATTCAGATCTGGTATCTTATTGTTCAAAACCTTTTATCATCTATTGTAGGAGTTGTTATCTCCGAGCTGTAGGAGAGGTTGTTCTCCGAGTTGTAGGAGAAGTTTTTCTCCGAGTTGTAAGAGAGGTTCTCTCTGAGATTGTAGGAGTTTGACTCCGAGTTTGTAGGATCATTCTGATCCAAGATTTAGTGAGTAGTCAAGTCTAGCTGTGGTGCTAGATTGGCGAGGCCGGCAGTGGAGTACCCAAGTACGGGGAACCACTATAAATTCTTGGTGTTATCTGTGGCTGTGATCTATTTTGTGTGCTGTGCTTTACGTTTAATTTTTAATTCCGCAAAAGACGTAGAGATCACCTATTCACCCCCTCTAGGTGATTTAGGTAGGCAACTAGATACTTCAGTTTCTAGCATTGTTGATCCCCTAGTTCTATACTGTGACAACAATGGTGCTATTGCGCAAGCTAAGGAACCTATATCTCATCAGCGCTCCAAGCACATAATTCGGCTGTTTCATCTTATTCGAGAGATTGTCGATCAAGGAGATGCGAGCATATGCAGAGTGCCGACTGAAGAGAATATTGAAGATCCACTAACGAAGCCCCTTGCACAGAGAAAGCATGATTGACATACTAAATCAAAGGGTATTAAATACCTGAATGATCATCTCTAGTGGGAGTCTTGTGGATTTAATTTGTGTCGGTTGTTATTCATGTGATGAATAGAGTATTTTATATTTCATTTTACATTTATGGTCAGTTCTTTTATTGTGTAAATTGTTTCTATATGATAGATTAATTAGTATAATAAATGGCCTTAGAATGTTTGCTTCCAGAGGAATTCAAGTACGTGACTTGAATGTGAGGGCCTATGTCTATAAGAAGCTTCATTCTTAAATATTCCCTAGTCGATGTATCATCTTAGAAGCTAAGGGTGATGATGGTACATTAAGACTAGCATGTGTGTTGACTGATGACCAGTTCTCACAGGTCATGATATTGTGATATCAAGTCATCACATGGGTACTTATTTGTGAACTAGTTGTACTAGACAGACCCACCATGAGACTACTTTGTGGATTATTATATGAACGTGCCACAAATAGGTCTCATATGGCAATGGTGTCTGTGGTTCTTTGACATGAAGTCGCAACATTCATCAAGTGAGGAAGAGCATACTTTGATGCCATCAAAAGTCTTCCTTGAAGAAGGTTGATGATAACGATGGTTATTGAGTATGTTACGATTCATTTGGGTGTTTGTATGTGGACATATATGGGATTTGTCCTCCTATATGATAATGGTGGAATGAGACTGAGAAATGTATGACCATGCTTGGTTGAGTCAATATATGATATTGAGCTCTCCAATTTCATGCATTCGATTCTGGATTAAGAAACTTGGATTGAACAATTATGAGGGTGACATGGCTCATGACTCTGGTTCTTTCCGGATGTAAGGGACAAAGGGACGTGTCAAGACTGAAACATTGTCCAGAACAGGCTTATTGAGTTATGAACTCTTATTGCTTGGGTAGCAATGTTGTATTGCTAGATGTCGCTCATTTTTTGCGAGAATGTTGTTGATACTTTGTGATCAAGTGGGAGATTGTTGGTATTTCCAAGGTGCTCTCAAAGCAATCAAGATGTTAGTCTCACTGCCAACGCGATATGAGCATATAGGGTCGCACATAAGAGCGTTTAGAGAAGTTGGAGAAAGGATTGTGCTGGCCTTACTCATATTGGATATGAGTGAATGACCAATCCAATGACTCGTTGGAGTTGGGTCGAGACGACTAAATGTTCACAGATATTGTGAATATTGTATGGAGCATGTTGGCATGTGTTCAAGATGACATTGCATGTATTGTCAAGATCATCACGACAATATTGTGAATTTCGTCGAGTGGTCATGGCCATATGACCGACTGTCAACCTTTAGTGTATTGTTGAGTGCTGTGAGATATCGTCGTGATTGTCACAACGATATTTTAGTCATCACGGCGATATCATTGAGATTGTCTCGACGATATAGATCTTCACAGTGATACTGTAGAGATCGTCTCGACGATATAGATCTTCACAGTGATACTGTCGAGATCGTCTTGACGATATAGATCTGCACGACCATATCGTCGAGATCGTCTCGACGATGTTTAGTGATCACGACGATACTAACTGAATACTCCTATTAAAGACTCGGGTCTGCAGATATCTAATTTTATGCTCTGGGTATAAATAGGGAAAGCGATTAGGTTTTCCTTGGGACTTTTATCTTTTCGAGATTCAGATCAGACGGAAGTGTTTCGCAAGGTTTCCGCGAGACCCAGTCCGGCAGTCGTCACCTCTCCCCTGGACGGATCTAGCAATCCGTGGGAGACATTGATGGTACTCCTTCTCCGACCCAGATCTTGTTGGACAAGAAGTTTGAGGTTCTCCTTCGCTCGTGTGGACTACTGTAGAGGCACAGAGACATTTTCTGTGCTTGGAACTCAGCTGCTTGTTTTCTGGATCAGATCTTGAAGCACCTTGGTTGAGTATTAACTCAATCCCTCTCAGGTATATTGCAATGTGTTGCTATTTTTATTTCTTGATTGATGAAATTGCAAGATTCATAACACTTTTGGGTTGTTCTTGTTTGTTTATTCCGCTGCGCACATGTGATGTGTTGTTCCACTCTTATTTAGAGAAAACCCAACACAATATTCAGTTTTTGGATCATTAAAGATTACAAATAATTTTATGGTTGCTTCACACATATTAGGACATTTTATAAAATCATTAGGAGACCATTATGTGTATTTTATAATGACCAGATTCCTTTTTGCATGTTTTTATATTGTAATATGTAATATTTAGTATTAAAATGGATGTTGCACCCAGATTAAGAGTCCGTTTGACACATCAATTTTGCTTCGATGAATTTGGATAGAAACGTCACCATCATAAAATATGCATTGGCATGAGAACAGTTATGACCACAACTAAAAAAGAAACTAATTTTGAACATAAAAGTGGAAGGAATTACTTAGGTGAGGTCGGTCTTGAATAAGCATTTCACGACGTGCCAAACCGACCCTCAGTCTTGAATACTCTAAAAAATCAATATACTTTTTTGGATTTCGCATCACAAAAATCAAATTTCAAAGGTCAAATATTATGCCCATGTAAGAATCAATATTTTTTTTAGAATTTGCATCACAAAGTTGAATGTGATTTCTCTATCCCATTAGTAGAGGTATATTAATATTACTTAATTTTATTCCAATTAGGATATTTGTGATTACAATAGTGTTTTTATAAGTTGTATTTATTTCTCATTTATATAATTAGAGCGTTTATATTGGCAGCCCGCATATTGATATTGGCAGTCTTGATTAACTAAAAAAACATAATACTATAATTCTATCCTCTCTAATAGCAGCCCCCTTTTTTTACATCGCCTACTACGCCCGATAGAATTCCCTCCCCCATATCTCCCGTTGCCCCCATTCGCTGCTCTTCTGGATTCGCCGCCGACCGCCAAAAACCGTCGGAGGAGCACCCTTGGACGCCGACGTCCTGGTCTGGATGGTTGGATCTTCCTGATTTTGTTATTGGCCGGCCGATTCTCACCAATAAAAGGGTATGATTTCTCATCTTTTTGAATATTTTGTTCCTCCTAAATAATATTTTCACGTTATTTATAATTTAGTGAGAAAATGAATAGATTTTTATTTTATTTTTGTGTCTCCAAATCTAGATCTTCTAAGCAATTTTTTACTTAGAAATTTAATATTTTTTTTCTAGTTTTTTCTTTAACATTGTTTGATTGGTGTATGATTTATCATTTAGAGTGGAAATAATCAGATTTTTTTCTCTAAATGTGTAATATCTAGTTGCTAACCAAAATCACCTAGAGGAGGGTGAATAGGTGATAACTGCGTCTTTTGCGGAATTTAAAATCTTGAAAATAAAGAACACACAGAATGCAAATCACAATCACAGACGACGCAAGAAATTTATAGTGGTTCCCCGTTCTTGGGTACTCCACTTGCCGGCCTCGCCAATCTAGCACCACAGCTAGAAATGACTACTTCACTAAATCTCGGATCAAGAAAGATCCTACAATCTCGGAGACAAAACTCCTACAACTCGGAGACAAATCTCCTACAATCTCAGAGAATACCTCTCTTACAACTAGGAGAACACCTCTCCTACAACTCGGAGAAAAACCTCTCCTATAATCAAATGAAAATAGAGAATGATACAATACTTATCGAATCACAATCAGATTTGAAAACTCTTTAGGGATCCTCTTCCTTCTTGAGATAGGAACGACTTTGACTTGATGTTGAAGAGGAAGATTCAAAACGACTCAAATCTGATCTGCTAAGATTCCGATCGATCCAATAGAAACATAACGAATGAGGCAATGATCGATCGAACCTTTTCCTTCCACTTGGAGACGATAACAGAGAACTACAGATCGATCTCCAACAACGGCAATGTGCGCGGCACTTGACGACTTTCTTGAATCAGATTAGGTTTTCGGGAGAAATAAGAACTCTGATCTTCTTAATGTTATGATGTAATATTATGTCCTTAAGAGAGAATGCCTTATATAGATGAAGGCTTAATGAAAAAGGATTAACCTTAAACGCAGAAAGACGTCACGTCAAACAGACGGAAAAGACCTGTCGTCAAAAAGGAATTAACGATCACGAGAAATACGAGAACCATATTTCTCGAGAGATGCAAGACTTCTCGAGAGAAGACTACTTGATCTTGGAAGACAACTTGGAAGAGAATTTCAAAGGCTTTGAAAAGACTTCTCGAGAAACAATGAACTTCTCGAGAAATGATAACGATTAACTCTTCGAAATAAAAGGACTGAGTTCTCGGGAGAACTGACTTCTCGAGAGAACAAAAAACTTCTCGTGAACTCCTAAACATCTTCGAGAAATGCCTTTAGAGAAAAGCCTTACTAGAAGCTTTTCGAGAGAAACGAAGACCTCTCGAGAGAAAGGACTTCTCGAAAGCTGCCGCTGAGATAAACTTCTCGAAAACAACTGCTGAGAAGCTCACTCGAAAGCTAAGAGGACTTTTCGAGATAACACAAGGACTTCTCCAAAGCTCTTCATGACTTCTCGAGAAATACCTAAAGTTCTCGAAAAATGGACTTAAAGAAAAATTCTTTCTTTTCCTCTTGCACAACAGCTGCACCTCCAAGCTTTGAACTTTGATTGTCTTGATCATAAAGTGTATCCCAAATGAGAGATCACACATGAGTCAACCCCATATCTCACACACTGAGGAATTACAATGTATGAGACTGTGCTTATTGACCCATTGTGACCTGACATTGGTCTACACTTAGCAAAGTGGACCTGCAAGAACAATACTAGAGAAACATATCAAATACACAAGCAATTCAATCTTGGTTCAGGGATGACTTCCTTCAAATCAAGGTTATTGTGGATACAATACCCAACAATCTCCCCTTATTTGTAGAAGTCAGAACCCTACTTACCAAGATGAATTGTATCAATATAAAACACAAAAAGATATACCACTGATTAAGTAGAAACAAGTAGAAAGAGCATCAAAAACAATATCTATATATGTATAAAGGATTGTCTCATCAAAATCAAAACTATATATAGATTTAAGATTTTCTTATGAATTAATGTTCACACAGTCATATAGAAATAAGGTTCTGATGATCTTCATAGACTTGTCTTCAGATGTGGGCACTTCTCTTCCTCTTCAGTTCTTGTCTGTCAAAATAAGCATATGGCTTTGGATGGTACTTGAGAGGAGCTGCTGGAGCTGAGGGATTGTTGTATCCATAATTCTTGAAGTGAATTCTTCTCTTAGTTTTGCTTGTCTCATACTTCTTCCAATCAGTTGAGCTGAAAAGTTCAGAGACTTTGACATTACCTTCCTCTACAAGCATGAGAGAGTCAAGAATAATAATCTTAGAGACTGGGCTCCAAACCTCTGGATAAATTTCAGATTCATTAGCAACTGCTTTTCCATTACCTGCAGAGCTAGAACCAGGAACAGACCTACTGGCAGAAGGTCCTTCACCATATTTTCTTTTCTTAGAGCTAGGCATGGAGGAATGAGCCTCTACAGAAGGATTATCATCTGACAGCCCTGCTGGCCTTGGAGGGAACTGAGGGAATTGAGGAGCATCAGATTGAGAAGGAACAAATTGAGGAGGGGGTTGAGCAGGGTCAATACCCAAATCAGGAAAAATCTCATGGTGGAGCCAAACAGCAGTATTAGTGGTGAAATCTTTTATATCAGCTACCTGCTTTTGGACACCCTGGGACAACTGCTCAAACCTATTGGTTAAGTTTGTATGAAAATCAAATAAAGTTTGATCCAATAACTCAGTCATCTTGTCCTCCCCCTTTCTGACTTCTACAGTTAGGGTTTGGATAACAGATTCCTTAAACTGGCCAACCTCATCAATAATCTTGAAGCTGTGCTCTTCAGCCTTTTCAGCCATTAATTCCTATTTCTTCCTGACCTGAAAAATTTCTTCAAGAACTTTACCTACACCTAGAATGGTGTGATCAATAGCCTTGCCACCCAGAATAACCACATCCTTTAGTTGATCTGAACTTGCTTTGAATTCCTTTTGCTTCTTATCCATCTCCTTTTTAATATCAGAGAGTCTAGCATGGACCTCTTTGAAGGAGTAATCAATTTTGCCACTTTGCCTTTGAAGCAAAAATTCTATTTTACCAAGTAAAGAATTTTCATCAAATAGAGTTGGAGGAATAGGGGCTGGCAGAACATCTTCTGGAAGTTCTTCAAGAAGAACAGAACTCAGTACCTTAGGAGAAGAAATGTTGATCATCTCACCTTCTTCATCAACAGGCTCTCCCTGAGCATTCAGGTTGGATTTCAAATTAGACTCTTGCTCCCCCTCAGCATGTACTGGGGGAGAAGAAATACCATGCACTGAAACATCATCTGGTTCCTGATTAAATTCAAAATCAGCACCTGATCCAGCCAAATGATCACTAGTGCTATGCTCATCATCAGCATCTTTTTGAATGTCATGAACAACATCTGCTATGGTTGAATCAACAAATTTTACATCATTGACTGGAGGAGGAGAAGGAAGAACTACATCTTCTTATAAAAGTGGAGTTTCTTCTTCATGAATAGCTGGAGTATCAGAAATGACTGTTTCAAAAGGACTTGATCTGATGGTAGTTGATCTGATGTAGGAGGAAGAACTGTTTCTGCTGAAGATATGAGGTCTTGTGGAGCTGAAGACTGAGGTGGATCTGGAACTGGAATGTGTTGCTGAGCTGGAGGTGGAGCTGGGGTTGTGGAGACATCTGGAGGAGGAGAAGCTGAGGGAGTAGTTGGAGTCTCATTCTGAGGTTCAAAATGAATAGGCTCCCCCTGGGGACTCGCATCTGCAGTTGGCTTAACAATTCTAATGTTCCACCTTTTTATTGTGGTAACATCTACTTTCTTCAGATGGTGAATTATAGCTCCTCTAAACATGTCAAACACTTGTTGGTTAAGCTGATTCAGATATAAAAAGACAGGATTCTGGCAAAGTTTGGAGACATAATGCTGTCTTTAATCTTGCTAAAGAGAAGGTTTGCCCAGTTGCACTTCTTTCCACAAATCACAGTTGTTACCAAGCTGAAAACTTCTGCTTAAACATAACCCAGACTTCCAGTATTGCACATCAATACTTTTGAAATAATGTCCAACAGTTTTCCGACATCATTCATTTTCTGTCTACGAATGGTTGTAGCTCTTTTATCTAAACCACAGAAGGTTATTACATGAATCCAATCATCATCACCCAGGGTATCCTCAGTTTCAACCATTGGAACCCTCAAATACTTGGAAAGAGATTTTGGACTGATCTTGATTTTGAAATTTCCGACAGTAGACTTCATCCTATTGTCGTCTTTATGAACCTTAATGTTGATAAATAGGTCCTCTACCTCTTTAAACAAGATTCGACATGGATGTTCAAGAATGAAAGATAAACCTGCTGCGTTTAGAAGATAAAATAGGTTTTGAAACTCATCTGAAATCGAGCTGAGACATTCTCGGACCAGTTCACTGCCAACACCGACCTTAGGTTTTGTTGAAGGAGCCATAGATCGAGAGGAGAACACAGAATGAGAGCTGGAATGGGAGAAAATCCATCTGGAGGCAAACTTGAAATTTGATTTCGCGAAAGGGGAAGACGAAGAGTCGACGACATTTCGAGAGGAGCGAAAAATGACCTCGCGTGAACATTAATTCCTTTCGTATGTCTATTTATAGTTTGATTTTATTGGACAAATTTTAAATAAATTATATAAGGAATTTAATAGGCGCGTACCTGACTTTCCGAAATCTCGAAATTAGAAAATAGAATTCCGAAAAGTATAGTATATTTCTCGAGAGGTAATCTGATTTCTCGAGAAATCCCAGAATTCTGCCGATCTACCTTCGAAAGTGCATTTCTCAAGGGATAACCCATTTCTCGAGAAGTGCAAACTCATTTCGCGAGAAGTAAAGTCAATTTTTCGAAATTTTTTATCTTCATCCATTCTCACCAAAGACAAGTCATTTCTCGAGAGGTCAACTTCATTTCTCGAGAATTCCAATGAAGACTTAGATTTTTCTACTTTACCAATGACAGATCTCTGCTTCCCTTAGAATTTTTGACAAATAATCTATCTTCTCTGCTTTGAGCATTATTCCATGTTGAGCATTCCAAGTTCTGTCTTGAAGAAGGAAAACTTGGTCTCATCTAGCGGCTTTGTGAATATATCTGCAACTTGCTTATCCGTTGGGACATAGCTTAGGTTGATGTCCCCATTCTCCACATGTTCCCTGATGAAATGATACCTTAGTTCGATATGCTTTGTCCGACTGTGGGAGACTGGATTGTTTGCTATAACAATTGCACTGGAGGAGTCGCAAAACATCGGAATATTCTTTATCTTCATATTATAATCTTGAAGCTGATTCCTTATCCATAGAAGTTGTGCGCAACAACTGCCTGCAGAAATATATTCTGACTCGGGGGTTGAAATTGCAACACAATTCTGCTTCTTGCTGCTCCAGGAAATAAGTCTTCTTCCAAGAAATTGGCATGTTCCGGAAGTGCTTTTCCTGTCGTCTCTACTACCTGCAAAATCTGCATCTGAATAACCTATTAACTTGCTATCATTACTTCTTGGGTACCATAAGCCAAGATTTGGTGCACCCTTAAGATATCTCAAAATTCGCTTTGCAGCAGTATAGCGAGATTCCTTAGAGTTCACTTGATATCTAGCACATACACATGTAGAGAACATTATATCAGGCCTACTAGCAGTAAGGTAGAGCAGAGAGCCAATTATGCTTCTGTACTTGGTTTCATCGAAAGGTTTCCCTTTCTGATCCTTGTCCAGAGACATAGCTGAGCTCATTGGAGTCCTCATAGAGGTTGCACTCTCCATTTCAAATTTCTTAATCAACTCCTTGGTGAATTTCGTCTGTGAGATGAAAATTCCATCTTCAGATTGTTTCACTTGAAGTCCCAAGAAATATTTCAGCTCACCCATACTAATCATTTCAAACTTTCCTTACATAAGTTTTGAAAACTTTTTGCAAAGATTGTCGTCCGTAGAGCCAAAAATAATGTCATCGACATAGATTTGCACTAGCAAAATCTTGCCTTTTACTTCCCTAAGAAATAATGTTTTATCTATCTTTCCTCTTGTGAACTTGTTCTCAAGAAGAAAGTTAAACATCGTCTCATACCAAGCTCGAGGAGCTTGTTTCAATCCATACAAAACTTTTTGCAGTAAATAAACATAATTAGGATGTTCAGAATCTACAAAACCTGGAGGTTGTTCAACGTATACTTCTTCTTTTATGTTACCATTCAGAAAAGCTGACTTGACGTCCATTTGGTATACGGTGAAACCTTTGAATGCAGCATAGGCTAAAAACATTCTGATCGCTTCGAGTCCTGCTACTGGAGCATAAGTTTGATCGAAGTCGATCCCTTCTTCCTGTCTGTAACCTTTTGCTACAAGTCTGGCTTTGTTCTTTATAATTGTTCCGTCTTCATCCAACTTGTTCCTGTAGACCCACTTCGTTCCAATTATATTTTTATCCTTGGGTTTTGGAACTAGTGTCCGCACCTTGCAACGCTTGAATTGATTCAACTCTACTTCCATTGCAATTATCCAGTGGGGGTCTTCATTTGCTTCTTGAAATTTCTTCGGCTCAACCTGTGAAAGAAAGCTTAAATGCATGTTTTCGTTAGTAGTACCTCTTCTCGTACTAATACTGACTTGAGGATCTCCTATGATTTGATCAATAGGATGGTCCCTCATATGTCTGAACTCAAGGTTCCTTGCATCAGTTTGGACATCTGGAACATCTTCTACTGCATGAATGTCTTCTTCCACTTGTATTGGTTCTTCATCAATATGATCTTCTTCTTCATTTGAGGTTGGGGAAGAGATCTTGACGAAGGTTTGAGCTTCAACTTTGACTGGCTCAACCAAGCTTATATCTTGTACCTTCGAACCCGCAACTTCAATAGAAGCATTAGAAGAGCTGTTATGTAGCATGCTCGTTTCATCAAATACAACATTGATTGACTCTTCTACCACCAGGGTTTTCTTATTAAATATTCTATAAGCTCTACTATGGCTGCTATAGCCTACAAAAATACCTTCAAAACTCTTTTCGCTAAACTTGGTTTTGTAATGCTTTCCATTATTAAGTACAAAGCATTTGTAGCCAAAGATTCTAAAATAAGAGATGGTTGGTCTCTTGCCTTTTAGTAGTTGATAAGGAGCCTTTTCATGATTTTTATTTATGAGTGCTCTGTTTTGCACGTGACATGCAGTGTTGACGGCTTTGGCCCAAAGGTATTCGGGTAGTGAAGTGTCACTCAACATTGTTCTGCAAGCCTCAATGAGTGTTCTATTCCTTCTCTCAGCTACCCCATTTTGTTGTGGAGTACGAGGAGAGGAAAACTCATGAAAGATTCCAAGACTTTCACAAAAATCTGTCATGGACCCAGATTCAAATTCTGTTCCATGGTCACTTCTGATTTTGACCACTGAACATTCAAATTCATTCTGGATTTGCTTGACAAACTTAGTGAAAATGTCAAATGTATCTGACTTGTGTTTTAGAAAGAATACCCATGCAAAATGTGAGTAATCATCTACAATAACTAATGTGTAAGACTTACCTCCTAAACTTCTAATTTGCAAAGGACTAGACAAGTCCATATGAAGTAGGTATAAACACCTAGTTGAATCTTTGCCAATTATGCTCTTAAAGGTAGCTCTTGTTTGCTTGCCTTTTACACAAGCATGACAAGGTCTATCTTTAATGCACTTAATATTTGGCGCATCACGCACTAAGTTTTGTGAAAATAATTTATTTATAGTTTTGAAATTTATATGTGCTAATCTCTTATGCCATTGGTCAGCAAGAGATGCACTATCTTTTGCTAAAGTACACACTGGTGTAGAAGATGATAAACAAAGAAAATTCAAACAGAACATATTTCTACAACGATTGCCTGATAAAATCATTTCTAGATTATCAGCCAATTTTATCAAACACTTATCTCTACGAAAATCAACTATGTATCCTTTATCACAAAGTTGACTTATGCTTATCAGATTATGTTCTAATCCTTCCACATAAGCTACATCTGAAAAGGATACATTACCGTTAGAAATCATACCGTAGCCTTTTGTTATTCCTCTGTCAGATCCGCCAAAAATAACTTTTGGACCGTTCTCAACTGAAATGAAATTTTGCAAAAGGCTTCTTGTTCCGGTCATATGTCGAGAACAACCACTGTCCAAATACCAGATAGGATTTTTGTTGGCCTTTGGACATACCTGCAAAAGCAAATTATTTTGCCTTAGGAGCCCAAACAAATTTGGGTCCTTGGTCCCTTGTTAGTTGAGCACCACGATGAACATTAACATTGCGAGCGGTCTTTCTTGCATTGTTAACTTGTGGTCTCTTGGAATAGGTGGAATTGAACCAACAATCTACGACAAAGTGACCTATTTTGCCGCAACACCAACAGTTAAACCTGTTGTACCTTCTCTTAATATTCTCCTGCTTAACTCTTTGAACGTTAGTTTTGGCAGAAACAATCCTTCTAGATGAGGATGCCTCATGAGTACAGCAAAGACATGGTACTGCTTTCTCCTTTAGCTTTGGTGCAACAGTCTTTACTATTGGTGCTCTAATAGCACTCGGACCATGAACATAAGGACCATAATCTCTCAGATTTACTTCTTCATAAGGTGCTTTGAAAGAACTTTGACCGAGGTTTTGAGGTCGAGCCCACCCCTTATAGTCATTGATAGGCGCAAAATTAATTGGTCGTGTCAAGTGACCATAAGAGCTTTCCATATCATAAACATTTGTGGGAAAGAGAACTTTCTTAAATTCTACTTGTTCTTGATGGGCTTTCCCTTTTTCTTCGATGGTAGCTTTCTTAGCATTCTTATTTTTATTCTTGGCAAGGGTGCCCTTAGAAGAATTACTTGGCCCAGCCACATGACCTAAACCACTGCTACTTGCTTTAGCAGAGAAAGTATCAATGATTGGAAGAATGGTTTTCGGTTGTGAAAACTTTTCAACTAGCTTCTTCTCAGCGGCTAGCTGTTCTTCCAGAACTTTGATGGAGTTCTCTCTCCGATCAAGGAGCTCATTTGAGCTTTTGATCTTGTCTTTCAAGACTTGGTTTTCCTCTTTGAAGGAAGAAAGTTGTTCAACTTCCTTTCTCAAATTAGATTCCACTTCTTTGAGAGACATGATCTCCTTGTCCTGAATTTTGACTACCTTTCGCCATCTGTCAAAGCTTTTAAGCATTTCAGTATATTGGGTCATGAGGTTCGAGTCATCATCTGAAGGATAATCCTTTTTTTCAGCTGAGGCATATTCAGAATCAGATAAGATGGTGTGAGAATTCACCATCCCGGTATATGGGGGTTCTTCTTCTTCATTGGTCATAGCCATCAGCCCGAAGTAGGCTTCTTCTTCACTACTTGATTTCTCCGAGTCACTGTCGCTTAAAGTTTTGGTCTTTTTAGCGACTAGACTTCTTTCGGTCTTCTTTTTCCCGTGGGTGAATTTCTTTTCTTCTTTTCTTCCACCCTCTTTCTTTTTGTAAGGGCATTCAGCGATCATGTGCCCTGGCTTATTACATCAATATCAAACTATGTCAGAAGAAATATGTTTACTAGTTTTAGATTTATACCTGTCATGATTGCTAGAACCCTTTTTGTGATGATCACCATCACGTCGAGAATGTCTATATTCAGAGGAAGACTTATTCTTCATGTGCCTTCTTTTGCTGAGCAGTTTCTTAAACTGACGAGAGATTAGAGAGAACTCCCCATCAGACATTTCAGAACTTGAGGAGCCGGCTTCAGATTCTTTTTCATCATCAGATTCTTGTGCTCTAATTGGAGACAAGGCTCTGCTTTTTCCGGAACTCTCAACCTTCATAGCCAAGGTCCTTTCCTTGCTAGAAATTCTATTCCCATCTTCTTCTGTTTTGCGAATGTTCATTTGCAGCTCATGGGATAAAAGCATCCCAAACAGATTTTGAGGGTCTAGGTTTGGTAACTTTCCAAACTCCCTGATTGCAACTATCTTGCTATCCCAGTCTTTCGTTAGGGATCGCAGGAATTTGTCATTTAGTTCACCATTAGTAAACTCCCGACCATAATTCCTTAGGCAGTTTACTATTTTAAAGAATCTTTCGTATGCATCGGCAATACACTCCTTTCTACTCTGCTTGAAAGCCTCGTACTCTTGATTTAGAAGAGATCTTCTACATCTCTTACTTCTTCAGTACATTCCATAAGAACTATTATGGAAGTCCACATATCTTTGGCAGATTGGTAGTGAATTAAGTTTTACAACATCGAATCATCTACTGCATTGGCATTATGTTCTTTGCCTTTTTGTCCAAGGCAACTAAAGCGATCTCATCCTTGGTTAAATCCATCATCTTTTTAGGTACTTTTTGAGTTGGGTCAATAGTAGAAGCAGTCATAGGCACATGAGCGCCTTCTTCCACGTCTTGGAAAATTCTTGGGTCTGCGGCTTCCATATAAAATCTTACTCTTTCTTTCCACATAGGAAAATTAGCCTTAGTGCATATTGGCAATTTCAACGAAGACCATTCCTTGCACTTTTCCATGATTTGCTGGCAACTAGAATGGAAAGATCCTATTCAAGGTGTTAACCTTTCAAGAACAGCGACCCTCTGATACCAATTGTAATATCTAGTTGCTTACCAAAATCACCTAGAGGGGGGTGAATAGGTGATAACTGCGTCTTTTGCGGAATTGAAAATCTTGAAAATAAAGAACACACAGAATGCAAATCACAATCACAGACGACGCAAGAAATTTATAGTGGTTCCCCGTTCTTGGGTACTCCACTTGCCGGCCTCGCCAATCTAGCACCACAGCTCGAAATGACTACTTCACTAAATCTCGGATCAAGAAAGATCCTACAATCTCAGAGACAAAACTCCTACAACTCGGAGACAAATCTCCTGCAATCTCAGAGAATACCTCTCTTACAACTCGGAGAACACCTCTCCTACAACTCGGAGAAAAACCTCTCCTACAATCAAATGAAAATAGAGAATGATACAATACTTATCGAATCACAATCAGATCTGAAAACTCTTTAAGGATCCTCTTCCTTCTTGAGATAGGAACGGCTTTGACTTGATGTTGAAGAGGAAGATTCAAAATGACTCAAATATGATCTGCTAAGATTCCGATCGATCCAATAGAAACAGAACGAATGGGGCAATGATCGATCGAACCTTTTCCTTCCACTTGGAGACGATAACAGAGAACTACAGATCGATCTCCAACAACGGCGATGTGCGCGACACTTGACGACTTTCTTGAATCAGATTAGGTTTTCGGGAGAAATAAGAACTCTGATCTTCTTAATGTTATGATGTAATCTTATGTCCTTCTTAAGAGAGAAAGCCTTATATAGATGAAGGCTTAATGAAAAAGGATTAACCTTAAACGCAGAAAGACATCACGTCAAATAGACGGAAAAGACTTGTTGTCAAAAAGGAATTAACGATCACGAGAAATACGAGAACCAGATTTCTCGAGAGATGCAAGACTTCTTGAGAGAAGACTACTTGATCTCGGAAGATAACTTGGAAAAGAATTTCAAAGGCTTTGAAAAGACTTCTCGAGAAACAATGAACTTCTCGAGAAATGATAACGATTAACTCTTCGAAATAAAAGGACTGAGTTCTCGGGAGAACTGACTTCTCGAGAGAACAAAAAACTTCTCGTGAACTCCTAAACATCTTCGAGAAATGCCTCTAGAGAAAAGCCTTACTAGAAGCTTTTCGAGAGAAACAAAGACCTCTCGAGAGACAAAGATACTTCTCGAGAGAAAGGACTTCTTGAAAGCTGCCGTTGAGATAAACTTCTCGAAAACAACTGCTGAGAATCTCACTCGAAAGCTAAGAGGACTTTTCGAGATAACACAAGGACTTCTCGAAAGCTCTTCATGACTTCTCGAGAAATACCTAAAGTTCTCAAAAAATGGACTTAAAGAAAAATTCTTTCTTTTCCTCTTGCACAACTGCTACACCTCCAAGCTTTGAACTTTGATTGTCTTGATCATAAAGTGTATCCCAAATGAGAGATCACACATGAGTCAACCCCATATCCCACACACTGAGGAATTACAATGTATGAGACTGTGCTTATTGACCCATTGTGACCTGACATTGGTCTACACTTAGCAAAGTGGACCTGCAAGAACAATACTAGAGAAACATATCAAATACACAAGCAATTCAATCTTGGTTCAAGGATGACTTCCTACAAATCAAGGTTATTGTGGATACAATACCCAACAAAATGTATAGTTTCTAAAAAATTATTCACTTGTCTTAGAAAAAAATGAGTTCCAATGGAAATGGAATTCTAATTTAATAGGGTCGAAAGCTTATTTGCATTAATTTTATAAATGAATTATATACAATTGTGATTGAGTGAAGAATGTTCACTACAGCAGGTATTTCCTGTTTGGGCAAGACAACATGTAGAGGTTGCGGAACAATGAGAAATACCGTTCATAACGCGACTATAAGAATAGAATGATATGCATATTTATTTATTTTCTTAATATTTGTTGACTATTAATATTGTTTGGACAAGACAAGATAATTAGTGACCTTTCAAGCTACATAAGAAGATTCAAAGTGGGTGCAATATGGAAGGTGTTAGAGCTTGTGTTCCACTTCTCTTAGTTTGAGAAATAACAAATCACACTATGTATTTGATCTTGCTTGTGTTTATAGTATATAAGTACTATAGTTATATAACTCTATGAACATGATGCTGATTGATGACGATTCTCTAAAAAGAGAGCTAACGCCCCGCGTTAGTAGTTAATGCTCCGCGTTAACTTTCGTCAAGAAGGATCCGTAGAGATGAAATGCCGTCGAGAAGGAATCCGTCGAGAAGCCAGAGACAACGCCAGCGTTGAGTCTTAACGCCAACGTTGAGTCACAATCTGCCATGATCCCGACATTTCGCACGATCTCAGAAACTGCCGTACACGATGCTTAACGCTGGCGTTAACTCTTAACGCCGAACGTTAACTCCCGTGTCTATTTAAAGACCGGATTTTGTTTGCTCAAGGATTTTTGATTCAAGCCTTCATTCCAGAGATCTGAGAGAGCATTTCATTCCGAATTCAGAGAGAACTCCCAACACCACCATTGAGGAACAAGAGTGAGAAGGAGATTTTCAACGGTGCAATTTGAAGAAGGATGCTTGCTTCAACTCCAATGATGATCATTGCGTGTCTTCAACATCTCCTTCAGTGCTCTTCAATATAGGGAGTCTTTTGTTCTGATTTTATCTTTATCTTTTCATATTTTCTTGTAACGGTAGTGAATTTCCTGCCTTGCATGTGGCGACTAGGCCTTGCGAGGTTTGGGGGGAAATTCACCGCTTTGTGTGTGGCGACTAGGTCAAGGGTAGATCTAGGGGGTGGCTAGAGGCCTTATTTGGGGATAAATAGGCTATATCCAACCGGTCATTGGGAGAAGGATCAGTGAAGGAACAAAAAAGTGATTTTTATCTTGTCGCCTTTATTTCAAGCGTTATTGAAATTATATGTTTTGTAATCATCTTCTTGAAATAAATAATATTCATTTTATTATCTCTGATTGTCTGAAAGTTTATTTCACTTAAGATTGTGCAAGTAAAATCACTTTGAATATTTCTGCAAAAATATTTTTTGGAGAGATAATGCCCGACGTTAACTATATAACGCCAGACGTTAGCTACAAAGCCAAAAGGTTTTTCTGTTTTTATAAAATCTGTCAGTTTACCTTAAAAATAGTAAATCCCTTATTCAACCTCCCTCTAAGGGCGCCATCAGATCCAACACTTGGTATCAGAGGAAGGTTATTCCAAAACGGTTTCACAACCGGGAATAATGACGCATCATGATCATGCTTTCGTTGAGGGTCAAGGAATTAGTAGACCTCCACTATTTACCGGGACTGATTATAACTATTGGAAAATAAGAATGCGTTGTTTCTTAGTTGCTTTAGATAATGATGTGTGGGGTATGGTAGAACAAAGTTACTCTCCACCAACAATTGTTGTTGGAGAAATTACTATGGAAAAACCAAGAGATAGATGGGATGATAATGACAAGTTAAGATGCAAAAATAACGCTAAAGCTATGAATGATTTGTTTTGTACTTTGGATAGAACGGAATTTAATAGAACTTGTGCTTGCGAAACTGCTTATGATATATGGAATTTATTAGAACTCACAACTTTGAACTCACTCGTGAATTTAGAATATTTTGTGTTTGTAAGGAACAATTGACTTTTACATTATATTTTGATCGATTTTGTTGATGGATAGAAAAAATTGTTGTTGGAAAAAACTATGGAATATTATTTTATATTTTTTGCCTTAATAAATTAGTTAAATGTGGTTGTATGGCTAAAACAAATTTTTTGAATTTTGGGATGCCAATATCCAATGGGCTGCCAATATCTCTTTGCTGGGCTGCTATTATATTTGGGTTGTCGATAGTCATAGACGGGCTGCCAATATAAACGTCCTATATGTTGGAGCCGAGAATCGACCCAACAAGGAGTTCGGACCCCTGAAACGGGCGGCTGGTACCTGACCGAAGACTTGGAGCTAAACACTGACCTTTGGCTACAGTTTGGAGGTCCCACCACACACCCGAAAAATCTTTAGAGCACTTCCCCTCCTAAGCCAGAACTGAAGTCGGGCGCCTAGGAGAGCCTGGGGAGCTAACCAACAATGTCCTAAGGAGGAAGAAGCCAAAGAAGTGGATCCTCTCGAAAGGTTCCCTTCAGGGTCTATATATAGCGTTTCTTTACTAATCTGCAAATAGCGTAACTCTGCCTTTTGGTTTTACTAATCACACCCTAAATTGGTCCGCTAACAGCCAAACTCCGTTGTTCTGAAGGGCTATTGGCAGCCCTCCAAGGGTAGTTGGGTAAATTGACCCCTGGACCTTTGCAGGGTGAGTGGTCCATGAAGGCGCCAGTCGCCAGCCCTCTCACGAGCGGACCTCGCGAGATCTCCTCATGCGAGGGGCTCGTGAGGGCGCCACTTGCTTGCCCCTGGCACTATAAATACCGACCAAGGCCTCCTACGCGAGGCGGCGAGCCCTCGCTCACCTTGCCGTTGCTAAACGCACCCCAAAGCAGTGAGTACACACTTACGTCGCCCTCACATCACTTTCCTCTCAGGGGGATAAGATTGGACAGCCCTCCTCTTAATTTCGCGGCTCGTTCGTCGCGGGGTAGCGATCCCCTGCTCCCCTCGCCTATGCCCAACTCGCCCCTATTCTCCCTTCGGTGAACACGGGGTTGTACAAAATCCCTGCTCTTTGCTAGATTATTCTACGCTCGTAAAGAAACATCCAACCCCTGGTGTTCGCCAGCCGATGCTGACCTAGCAGGAATCTTAGGGTGGGTCCCATCGCCAGTGCTATAAATAGCACCAATCCTGGACGACGGGTAACCCTGTTACCTCTCATGTTTTCTCGCCACCTGCTTTAGTAGCCCTCAAAATGGCTTTGTCGGAAGAAGCCACAGCCCGCCTGGACGCATCGCGGGCGAATGAGCATTCGGCCACGGTTCAACTTGCCCCTTGGCTCGCTCGGAGGGCCCCTCCCTCCCACCCCAAGATAAGGAAGGCAATGGCGGTCCGACGACATCCTGGGGAGAATGGGTCCTCACACCGGGACCCGTCGCCCGATCTCAGGCTCGTCGAGGAGGTACTTAGGTTGACAGGTCTGTTCCCCACACAAACTTGCTTACACTATCTCTTTTGAGGAGCGCGCTCCTGGAGAAGACCATCGCGAGCGAAGCCTTGGCGGGCACTCTCCAACCCTCCTCCGGGAGGACCGGCTCGACGACCGCGGAACTGGACGCCAACAACATGCGCTCCCCTCACCGTGACCCGGTGAGTTTTCTTTATCCTTATTGATGTGTTCCTTGACTTGTCCCCCTGATGCTGCTACCCTTCGCAGAGTCTCCACTCCTGACGCCTGGAAGGCACACCACTCTGCCGGGCTTGCCGCCCCCACCGGATGCGACCATCCTCACCTTGGGGTTTCTTCTTCTGGGCCACCCGAGCCTCGGTAGCTCGCTCCCTGCCATGGTCCGATTTGCGAGCAACGTGCCTCACCCCCGGGCGTGGGGAAATCCGTCATATTGACGTATACAGAAGCCTTCCAGGGGCGGCCGACCTCTTCTCGCCAGTGCCCTAGCAAAGCAGTCGCGGCCCCGCCAGGTTGGTCAGTAATATCAATAATTTGTATCCCGCTCGTCACTGAATCTTCCTTTGCAGGTGTCCAGGAGTCGTCCGCCAAGCTGGACCTTAGGGAGGAGGAGATGTCGCCCCCGCCCTCCCCGGACAAGATTGCTGATTTCCTAGGCGATCCTCAGTACCCTTAGGTGATGAAGAGGAGAACCACCGAGGTGCTCTAGAAGTACGAGGACATGCTGCGGGACTTGTACAGTCAGGTGCGGGAGGACAGGGTGGCCACCGAGGAGTAGCTCGCCGCCTTTGACGATGATTATGTGCAGCTCCGAGCTGAGCTACAGCTGGATACCACCGGCGAGGTCACCTCCTCGGGGGTGCAACTCTCGCGGGTGGAAGATCAAGTACGCTTGATACAGCGCAAGCTCCACGTGGTCCACTCCTATCATTACCCGCGAGTTCCGCCGAGCTCGGGGGTGCGAGGCCGAGGCCAGTGGAGATGGATCCAATACTGATCTTGCTCGCGCCCGCTCCCCCCTCTTTTCAGCGAACCATTTTATGAATGTTTATTTTTAATTCTTTTTATTTTTATTTCATAAAACAATTTGGGAACTCCATCTCCGCTATTAGCCGGATATTTCTCGTCCGCTCTCGGGCTTCTTTTACTTATTCGTTCTATGATATTACTGTGCTCGCTAGTTTCTGCTCTTTATTTCTTAATGCTCTTGCATGTGATTTGTATTGAGCTTGGCTCGTCTATTCTGCACTCGCTCCGCATATAGCAAGCCAATCTTACCGTATTGCTGCGAGTGGGTGGGATAGAGGGCTATCCCGAATACCGAGGGGTATCATAGTGGGATTCTGCTAACTGCACCCCCGACGCCTTTATTTTTCTATAAATAGATCTCGTCGTCAGAGTCAACTACCGTATTTTTTACTCTTTACTCCCTACCCCTTTAGTTCTCGCGTGCTCGCACCCTCCTTCTCGCGCTCGCTCCCTCAACTTTTCAACAACCATTAGAATGGGTTGTGATGGTGGCGATGCTGAGGGCCGGGCCAAGTGCACCTGGACCGTCTGTGACTACTCCTTCGGCTGCTCGCTCACCGAGGGTGAGTACCATGTTGCGGTCTCGAACTTCATCTCGCCAGGATTCTCGGCTCGACGGCCTGCGCAATCTGATGTCATCAACCAGTTCTACCCAGAGGAGCTCGCCATTCTCGTGGCCCATTTTGACGTGGGCCTGCGGCTGCCTTTCTGGCCAGAGATCAGCCAGGTAATGGCTCGGGCTTTTGTTCTATTTTTTCTTTTTATCACTCGCTAGAGGCCCCTAACAGTTTGTTGCGAATCCTCCTATATATTCAAGTACTTTGGCATGATCTCGGGTCAGATGACCCCCAACTCGATCGCCGTCATGGTATCATTCGCTTGTTACCTAAGGGAGGAGCGAATCGAGTTCAGCTTGCCAGTTTTCCGTAAGCTCTTCTCCTTCCGGGCCTATAAATATGGGACCGCCTACTTCGCAAGACAACACGCCATGGTTTGAAAGACTGTCAATAAAAGCCACTACTGTCCCCAGAAGTTCGTGCTCGTGAAGGGGCCCTTTGGCAACGTCCACTTCTCGCCCATCCAGCGCGGCGAGCCAACCTACCGCCCTCCTGCGCTCGGAGGCCAAGAAGCTGAACTCTTCACCTACTTATCGATGATGAATTTCAAGGTCGCATACCTCGGAAGGAACGTCAACTCGCTACTCCCCATGCCGCCCGAAGCAGGTTCGACTCGCATTCGCCCCTTGCCTCATGTTTTACTTTTTCCTCTCTAACCTTGTACTGCCATCACTTGCAGGGAGCCAGATCTTCTGCTCCATCCCCCCTATGCAAGGGCCGGGACTATCTCCCCCAGCGTAGCGCTTGCTACCACCGTCGCTGTCGCGTGCTGAGAGATTCCCGACACCTCCGCATCTTCTTCTAAGAATCAGTCCGCACTTGCAAACCTTGTATCACTCACCTTTCCGCCAAAGAAAAAGAAATCCTACCCCCTCCGGCTAAGGGAAAAGTGGTCCTCAGGGACCTGCTGGTAGTCGATCCGTAGGCGGGCCTGCAGGCCAATAAGGGGACTAGCGAGACTGCCAGGGTGGTCGCCGATGTGCCGGGCGTGCCTGGACCTGCGAGCAACCAAAACGTCTGCCTCAGAACGAGGCATCAGGACGAGGTCAGCGAGCCTCTGCTGGATTGGGACCAGGGGGCCATCAGGGTCTCCATATCAACCCTACTCCCCTCCTGGGTAGAGCAAGAGACCATCGGGGGCCAAGCCTCCACCCTCTCCTTTGGGCTCTACGAGCGAGAGGATGTCGCGAAATTGGATGAATTTGTTAAAATTTTTGATTTGGACCGTTTAGGAGTAAGCAGGAGTTGCATCAACTGAGTTAAAGCCAAACAACCACAATGTCACACAGCAACACAAGAAACTTTATTGAAATACAATCTTCATTTACATTGCGAGATATACATGGCGAGACATGATTCATCAGAATCACGGTGATGAGAAGAACAAAAACACACCAAAAACAAAGCTGGCGGCTAGACAAGCTGAGACCGCACAAGCCGCACCACTCCAGAACTCGCCCGGCTTGCCCTGAGATCGCACGAACAGAAACCGGGCAGACTTCCAGCACTGCAAGACCGCACCTCAGACCGCACGAACTGGAGCTTATTGGAACAAAGAACTGAAGCTGTCGCCAGACCGCAACTCAGATCGCCTAACCGCTGAAGTCGCCTGATCACTGAGCTCGCTACGGACAGCACAAGAACGAACATAAACCAGCTCGCAGACAGGCCTCTACTGAGCTGTTTATTCAAGCCGCTGGAAATCACCAAGGAAGGAGACCGCAACCTGCTGACTGCAAACCTGCGAACACAACAAACGATCAAGTCGCTTCCGAGACCGCCCGACCTCAAAGTAGAGACCGCATGAATTAACCAGGCTCTAGTTCTTATAGTTCTTGTTAGGAATGACAGGCCATGCACCCCTATTTATAGGCGGGTAGACGGATGTCGTCACCGCACAGGAGAGATACAATCACCACCCGTCAGATCGCCAGCGGTCTCATACAGTAAACCGCGCGATCAGACCTCTTGGACGATCACCCGACCAAGACGCAGATCAGCAGACAAGATGGAGCACAGGTCATGCGAACACGAGACCGCGCAGAAGCCGTGCGATCTCTACAACGCTCCTTCCTTAGACCACCAGGAGCAAGCTAAGAACCAACTGGCTGACTTCAGACAAGTCGCCAGATCGCCAGGACAGACCGCCCGGATAGACGGTCATATAGGAACAACCCGCCCGGTCTTCCAATAAGGAAGCCAGGCAAACCAGCAGATCTACTCGGGAACAAACCGCAGCTACCAAGAACAGACCGGAACAACCAGCAGACCGCCAGGACAAACCGACAGAGCCAGACCGGCAGATAACCTACACAAGCTGCGCGGTCTCCGCGGTCTCCCAAAACAGACCGCCCGGTCTCCTCCACTTCACTTCAAAAATTCAACACTCCCCCTTGAAGTGGGAAGTGGAGACCAGCCCGAGTAAACTCCGCAATCGTGTAAACAGTCCCTTTGCCAGCGGCTTTGCGAAGATGTCTGCGACATTGTCCACACTCTGAACATGCTCGATCATAAGAGATCCTCCCAACACCTTTTCACGAATGAAATGGTGCTCAATCTCAATATGCTTGGTCCTCGCGTGACAAATTGGATTATTAACCAGCTTGAGAACACTCTCATTGTCCCCATGTAGCATAGTGGGACCTCGAACCTCCTCATGAACGTCCTCCACCAACCTCCTGAGCCAAACAGCTTCCTGAGCTGCCAAGGCCGAAGCCTTGTATTCTGCTTCTGTGGTGGATACGGACACCGAGTCCTGCTTTTTGCTGCACCAAGAGATAGCTATGGGGCCCGTCATAAAGACATAACCAGACGTTGATCTCCGATCATCCACGTCTCCCCTTTAATCAGCATCCATGTATCCATGCAAATCCAAGCTTGACCCTCTCCTAAATAGGAGACCCAAATCAGAGGTCGACTTCACATACTTCAATATACCTTTCGCCGCCAGAAGATGAGGCTTCCGTGGCTCCGCCATGTACTGACTCACTTTGCCAACTACATAAGCAATATCAGGCCTCGTGATGGTCAAATAAATCAAGCTCCCAACCAGAGCTCGGAACACCAACGGATCAGATAGAACTCTTCCCTCATCCTTCCGAAGTTTATGATGTTGTTCCAGAGGTATAGAGATGCTCTTCCCTTCCTCCATGCCAAATCGTTGAACGATCCGCTCTGCATAACCGGCCTAAGAAACAAGCACTACGCTCTCCCGCCTCTAGACCTCGAGTCCAAGGAAATGGTGAAGCTCCCCCAGATCCTTCATCTCGAACCTGATAGCAAGCTCAGCTCTCAGCCTTGCTACCGCCTCCTTCGAATTTCCGGTGACAATCATGTCATCCACATACAGCAGCACAACAACACGAAGCGCGCCCTCCTTCTTGACGAACAAGCTAGAATCAGAGTCTGAAGCAAAGAACCCGCAGAATAAGAGATACTCCACGATCTTTCCATACCACGCCCGAGGCGCTTGCTTCAAACCATATAGGGCCTTCTTCAATTTGCAGACGTAGTCTGGACGATCCTCCAAAATGAAACCCGGAGGCTGGAGCATGAAGATATCCTTGTCAATCTCTCCGTATAAGAAAGCATTCTTAACATCAAGCTGCCAAATCTCCCATCCACAAGATGCCGCCAAAGCAATAACAAATCGGACCGAAGTCATCTTTGCCACTGGACTAAACGTCTCATCATAATCTTCACCATACTGCTGTGAGAACCCGCGAGCTACAAGGCGAGCCTTGTATCGCTCGATCAAGCCTTGTATCGCTCGATCGTGCCGTCAGCTTTCTTCTTGAGCTTGTAAACCCATTTGCATGTTACAGGGGTAATGCCCTTAGGCCTGGGCACTAGAGACCAAGTCTCATTCTTCTTGAGAGCATCCATCTCTTCTTGCATAGCAATATCCCACTGCTTCACGCCTTTGGATTTCTCAAAGCTCGACGGCTCCCTCTCATCCAAGGGACCAGCGAAGAAACATGAGACGAAACTCACCATGTTTCCTCCTGTGTATCGATCTGGTGGCTTGATAGTCCTCTTCGACCTCCTAAGAGGTTGCACCTGACTAACCACCTCCTCAGCTGCTTCTTCTGTGCAAGCTCCTCTTCCAGACAAACTTGGAGCATCGCTCCCCCTGCTTCCAGAACCTGAAGCCTCCATCTCAGAGCTTGACACAGCTGGAGCTCCTGGTGAAACAGGCAACTCCACTTGAAGACTTCCTGCAGCTTTCCCTGCTTCATCAACCCTGCTCTCCGGTAGTTCAACTCCTGAACTCTCCTTGTAGGAAGTCACTTCATCGAACACCACATCCCGAGATACCACTGATCTCCATGTCTCAGGATCCATGCACC
This sequence comes from Dactylorhiza incarnata, assembly GCA_033032865.1. Taxonomy (NCBI): domain Eukaryota; kingdom Viridiplantae; phylum Streptophyta; class Magnoliopsida; order Asparagales; family Orchidaceae; genus Dactylorhiza; species Dactylorhiza incarnata. The sequence goes on from JAWHQI010000067.1 coordinate 6,239,795, forward strand.
TCCATCCTTTCTTCCGCTCATCATACCCAACAAAGACTAGCTTCCTTGCTTTCGCATCTAGCTTTGTCCGAAGAGCATCAGGAATATGCACATAGCATGTTGAACCGAACACCCGAAGGTGAACAACACTCGGTTTCTCCTTGAACATCAGTTCATGAGGGGTCTTCATGTTGATAGGACTTAGAGGCATCCTGTTGATGACGTAAGCCGCACAAGACATTCCCTCCGCCCCAAAGGACTTTGGGATACTCTTGGCATGAAGCCAGCATTTGCATGTTTCTGTCAGATGATGGATCTTCCTCTCCACAATGCCATTCTGCTGTGGAGTATGGGCACAAGTGAGCTCTCTCCGAACGCCGTGTTTCCTGCAAAAACTTGAGAACTCACCAGAGGTGAACTCCCCACCATTGTCAGTTCTCAATTTTTTCACCCGCAGGCCTAACCGACCTTCAACCAGCTCCTTGAACTCCACAAACTTTGCAAAGGTTTCTGACTTCTCTTTTAAGAAATACACCCAGACATATCTGGTGTAATCGTCAATCAACACCAACATATATCTATTGTCTCCAAGGCTTGGGGTGGCAGTTGGTCCCATCAAATCACCGTGAATGCACTCCAACGACGCTTTGCATCTCGTTTGCGATTTATCAAATGGAAGTCGATGAGACTTACCAAACTGACAACCCGCGCAAACATGACCATCTCCATAAGAGGACAAGCTAGGCAAGCCCTTGACAAGGCCCCTTACCGCCATAGCCTTCAATTTGTCCATGCCAACATGCCCCAACCTTTCATGCCAGATAGCCGCGCTATCGTTGGTCTTCATCTTATCAACATAAGTACTTGTCGATAACACGAACAAGTACTTCACCCTCTTTCCAACATGGATAACGTCTCCTTTTATCTCCGGTTGAGTTTTAAGAAACTTCAGTTCTGTTGGGCCAAACAGAATGTGATAACCGGCATCGACCGCATTGGTCACAGAGAAGAGATTCTTCTTCATACCAGGCACGTGATAAACACTCCTCAAGGTGAGTAGACCCTTATCACTGCTCAGGGAGACAACACCTTCTTGTTCGACAGCATGAACAAAATTATCAGCCGTAATGATAGCATCGTTACCTGAGTAAGGAGCCAAAGAAGAGAACTTTGATTCATCCCCGGTGAGATGATGTCCACACCCTGAATCAACAATCCAATCCTCTTCGAAGTTGATGGCAGCCAAGGCCTTAACGGGCATCGCCGTCATATTGGCCGCAAAGGCTCCTCCCCATCCAGCTTCATCAAACTTTCGCTTCTCCTTCTCTGCTACATGTCCTGACTGAAGATTAACACGACAATCTTTCTTGAAGTGGCCGGTCTTATTACACCTGAAGCACCTTGGTCCATCTCCCTTCTTCTTCCCATCAGACTTAGAAGCATAACCCCTATCCTGCTGACCTGAAGTAGAGGGTCCATCATAACCCGGCTTCTTCTTCTCCCACTTCTTCTTCTTCTTCCCAGAGAACAACACATCACTATCTCCCCCAGAGATAGAAGTCCCCGCCATCTGTCTTGCCAAACTTTCTTGCGAAGCAAGTAAGTTCTCCAGCTCCAACAGAGATGGTTGATTCGCCCAACCTTGAACTGAAGTCACAAAGGCAAGATACTCCTTCCGCAACCCGCGGATGATATGCCTCTTCAGTTTTGCCTCCGAGATGGGCTCATCAGGGTCCAATGCAGAAATCTCTGCTGTGAGGTTCTTCATCTTGAGAAAGAATGTAGAAATAGAAAGATCACCTTGAGAGGCTCTTGCCAACTCATTTTCAAGAAACTGTAGCCGAGCTACATTCTTCTTATTGAATAGACCATCCAAGGACGTCCAAATTTCAGCAGCAGATTTACATCCGATGATGTGATCAAACAGCTCCGGTGAGATAGCCCTCTTGAGAGTGAACTCAGCCTTAGCATTCGTCCTCCTCCAAAGTCTCACCTCTGCCATATTATCACCTGCTAGAAACACCTCTTGTGTGTCTTCTCCTCCAACTATCTCCCATAGATCCTCGCCAAGTAAATAGCTCTCCATACACGACCTCCATTTCTTATAGTTAGTCGTAGTAAGAAGTTCAATACCAAGCCCTCTTGCGAATCCGCCTTCCATGGCAATCTATGTGGTCTCTTCTTCACAAAGACGATGGCAACTCAAGTTGATCACTGCTTATCCACTCCAAGAACCTAGCTCTGATACCATGTTAAAATTTTTGATTTGGACTGTTTAGGAGTAAGCAGGAGTTGCATCAACTGAGTTAAAGCCAAACAACCACAATGCCACACAGCAACACAAGAAACTTTATTGAAATACAATCTTCATTTACATTGCGAGGTATAGATGGCGAGTCATGATTCATCAGAATCACGGAGATGAGAAGAACAAAAATACACCAAAAACAAAGCTGGCGGTTAGACAAGCTGAGACCACACAAGCCGCACCACTCCAAAACTCGCCCGGCTTGCCTTGAGATCGCACGAACAGAAACCGGACAGACTGCCAGCACTGCAAGACCGCACCTCAGACCGCACGAATTGGAACTTATTGGAACAAGGAACTGAAGCTGTCGCCAGACTGCAACTCAGATCGCCTAACCACTGAAGTCGCCTGATCACTGAGCTCGCTGCGAACAACACAAGAACGAACATAAATTAGCTCGCAGACAGGCCGCTGCTGAGATGTTTATTCAAGCCGCTGGAAATCACCAAGGAAGGAGACCGCAACATGCTGACCGCAAACCTGCGAACACAACACACGATCAAGTCACTTCCGAGACTGCCCGACCTCAAAGTAGAGACCGCACGAATTAACCAGGCTCTAGTTCTTACAGTTCTTGTTAGGAATGACGGGCCATGCACCCCTATTTATAGGCGGGTAGATGGATGTCGTCACCGCACAGGAGAGATACAATCACCACCCGTCAGATCGCCAACGGTCTCATACAGTAAACCGCCCGATCAGACCTCTTGGATGATCACCCGACCAAGACGCAGATCAGCAGACAAGATTGAGCACAGGTCGCACGAACACGAGACCGCGCACAAGCCGTGCGATCTCAACAACGCTCCTTCCTTAGACCACCAGGAGCAAGCTAAGAACCAACTGGCCGACTTCAGACAAGTCGCCAGATCGCCAGGACAGACCGCCCGGATAGACGGTCATATAGGAACAACCCGCCCGGTCTTCCAATAAGGAAGCCAGGCAAACCAGCAGATCTACTCTGGAACAAACCGCAGCTACCAAGAATAGACCGGAACAACCAGCAGACCGCCAGGACAAACCGGCAGAGCCAGACCGACAGATAACCTACACAAGCCAAGCGGTCTCCGCGGTCTCCCAAAACAGACCGCCCGGTCTCCTCCACTTCACTTCAAAAATTCAACAGAATTGACATCCCGCGCGCTCGCCCACGAGAGTGCACGAGCCCAGCTCCGCGCTCTGGAGCTAGCTCACATGACTGTTTGGCGATGCCTCCAGGTCGAGAGGAACTCTGAGGAGCTCAAGCATGAGCTAAAGGCCGCGACTGAGGAGATCACGAGCCTGAAGGAGAAGCAGGAAATTTCTGAAGGCCTGCTTGCCAGCCTTCAGGGCGGGATGGTAAGTTATTGAGGATTCGCCTACTGTCCTTGTCGTTCTTTCCCTTGGCTAATAAATTGCTTTTTGCAGGATGCTGAGACCGCCAGATAGCTCCTCGCCCACACCTCCGACCTAGAGAAGGAGATATCCGGGCTGAAAGCCCAGAACCATGAGTTGGCTCGGGCCACTCTTCCCCCGCATCCTCGCAGCCCCAGCGACCTGAGGAATGTGTCGCACGAGCACGAGGAGGAGATGCGGAAGACCGCGGTCGCGGCAGCTAGGCATATCTTCCAAACCCTCAAGGGGGCGAGCTTGAAGAGGCGGTCCCCAAGCTATTTGAGCCACTTCCAACATCAACGCTCAGCGAGATCGAGCGGTCCTAGGACGACCCCTCATTGTAATCACCCTTATTTTGGTTTTTTTATTGGCTAGATCGTCGTGGCTTGTAATAGAACCTTTGATGAAATAAAATAGAATTTTGTTATGTTTTCTTGTGTTCTGATATTACTGTCGTAAAGCATTTGCTCACCCATCACATGGCACTCGCTCAAATTCCTCGCGGAACTCATTTTCCTTTCTTTATGAACGTCCGTTTACCCTCCTTCGTAAGTTCGCGAGCATTGTTGCCCTGTCACCTTTGACTCCCTCATATTGGTGGTGTCCTCGTCTGAGGCACCCTGTGTTTGCATAGAACCTCACTCGCTCACACTAGCGAGTCACAAGTGGAGCCCCATCCATACCTTCTTGTGTACCACCTACCTCGGTTGATCTATTTTGATCGTCTACGACACCTGCGAGCCCCCTGACTCATCAGTTCTGGTACGTTGGTACTAAACTTTGCTTAGGTACCAGCGAGCGAGCCCCCCACCCCCAGGGAGGCCTTACCACTGATTCGCTCTGCCTACCTCTTGTTCAGCGAGCACAGCTTTTTCTCGCCATCTGAATAGCATGATGGCCTTGCCGTCCAGTGGGATCCCAGCAGTGGAGTTACTGAGTCGCGTTATCAAATCACCTTGCCAGCCTCTCCAGAGATCAACCAGAACCCACCAGCTAATGAGAACCCGACAGTTGAATCGATCTGGGGCATTCAAGCACCATATCATCTTGCCAGCCTCTATAGAGATCAACCTGTACCCACCGGCTAGTGAGAGTCCGACAGCGGAATCAATCTGGGGCACTCGCACCATGTCATCTTGCCAGCCTCTCCATAGATCAACCTGAACCCATCGTCTAGTGAGAGGCTGACATCGGAATCGATCTGGGGCATTCCAGCACCATGTCACCTTGCTAGCCTCTCCAGAGATCAACCTGAACCCACCGGCTAGTGAGAGCCTGACAGCGGAATCAATTTGGGGCACTCAAGCTCCACGTCATCTTGCCAGCCTCTCCAAAGATCAACCTGAACCCACCGGCTAGTGAGAACCATGTAGTGGAATCGATCTGGGCCACACCAACACCATGTCACCTTGCCATCCTCTCCAGTGATCAACCTGAACCCACCGACTAGTGAGAGCCGGTAGCAGAATCGATCCGGGGCACTCCAACACCATGTCACCTTGCCAGCCTCTCCAGAGATCAACCTAAACCCACAAGCTAGTGAGAGCCCAGCAGGTGAATCAATCTAGGGCACTCCAACACCATGTCACCTTGCCAGCCTCTCTAGAGATCAACCTGAACCCACCATCTAGTGAGAACCTGGCAGCAGAATCGATCTTTGGCACTCCAACACCATATCACCTTGCTAGCCTCTCCAGAGATCAACCTAAACCCACCGAGTAGTGAGAGCCTGACAGCGGAATCGATCTGGGGCACTCTAACACCTCATTACCTTACCTAGACCGATTATCAGAAATAACCACAATTTTAGCTTAAAATAAATCAATATACAAATTCAAGGGTAGAAATGTTTTAAATTGTCACTACTCCAAGTTTGGTTGAGGGGTATCCCTTCAACATCCCGGAATTGATACCCCCCCACACGACTTGAGTGCTTTCTCTACAATATAAGAACCTTTCCAGTTGGGATTGAGCTTCCCCACTGCGGCTCCTCTTCCGGCCGCATCGACCTTTTTCAGGACCAAGTCCCCTTTCTCGAACTGCTTCACCCGGACATGCTTGTCGAAGTACCGATCCATCCATCGCTTGACCTCTTCCTGTAGGATGGTCTCTTGACCTCTTCCTATCGGATGGTCACTAGGTCCCGGATTTCTTCGACCAGGTCCAAGGACAGCCTCTGCTCTTCTCCATTTTCCACTCGCCATTCCTCATATCCATCTCCTACTGCGACCACCCTGGGATACCTTACCTCAAATTTGATTGGGAGGACGGACTCGGGCCCGTGGGAGAGCTTGAACGGGATGAAAGGAGAGTTTAGTTCTTAAATATTAAAGCTCTTGCTTATGTTTGTTTCAAAAATAATGTTATATATATATATATATATAAGTGCTGAGTGAGTAATAAAAACAAACAGCTAGAAGGCATAATAATCACATCAAGAAATAAGAAATAAAACAAACAAGCAAACCAGACGACACAAGATATTTTATAGTAGTTCCCCAATCAACCTGGGTACATCTACTCTTCTACCCACTGGTAGGAATCCACCAGGAGGTTGTTGATCAGGTGCCCTCACACCAAGGTGATTTTGTTCAGGTGTCCACACACCATAGAGCTTTTGATCAGGTGCTCAAAACCAAGATGCAGGTTTTTGCTAAGGTGCCCTGTCACCGGGAGTTAACTTTTGAAGGGAGTTATAACCCTTTGTACATGAGGGGAAATAAAGAAAACAAAAGGTTATGTTGTTCTTCTCTTTGCTGAGAAGACTCTTGAAGATCCTGATGGGTGGTTGAGTTTGGATCTTGATGATGATGTTGAAGAGAGCTCCCCCTGTCTGATTTAGATTAGATGACAGCTTGTGGATGGAGCTGTTGGAACACGGTCTTCTGCATCTCCTAGGTTTGAGAATAACAAATCCTATGTGTATTTGATCTTGTGTGTTCAAGTGTGCAGGTTAACATAGTCCACATGACTCAAGGAGTACTCATGATGTCTGCCCCCAAAATTGAGGCCAAAATTCGAACAAGCTCACTAGCGCCGGCAGTAGCGATAGCGCCCGGCGCTAGCATTGATTAGCTCGATTCCTACAGCATTTTTAGAAGGAGCTAGCGCCCGGCGGTAGCTACTAGCGCTGGCGGTAGCATGGCGCACAAGAGGCATAGAGCAAATTGTTGCCACGGATGGGAGATTCGGCCGCGCAAGATCATTCCTAATCCGGGCTAGCGCCGGCGGTAGCGCTAGCGCCGGCGGTAGCGTGAAGGCTATAAATTGGATGCTTTGGCTCCGAATTCTTCATCCTCCTCCAATCCCAAACTCCAGAGCTTCGTGCCACAGCAGAGAGAGGAAGATTCAGAGCGATACTCCCACAATTCCATAAAGCCTTAAGGAGATCCGTGGAGAAGATTTCAACACGCGTCATCATCGTGACGAAAGGCCGCATCGACTACGATCATACTCTGCGGGCCTTCATCCACTTCTCCAAGAGATCCACATAGAGGGAGTTTTTATATTATTGTCTATTCATTTCATATCTTTTCTGTAAACGTTAGTGAAATCGCCTCGTGTTGGCGACTAGGTCTGGGGTAGGACTTAGGGCTGAAATTCACCTCGTGTTGGCGACTAGATCTAGGCTAGGTCTAGGGGGTGCTCGAGGCCTTTCTGGGGATAGATTGTCTAGAGAGTCTTGAGGCCTATCTGGGGAGAGATCGACTAAAGCCAACCGGTTCGTGGGGATACGAGTCGGTATAGAAAACGAAAAAGAGTTTTTATTATTCGCCTCCGATCTCTAGCGCCATTGAGATCAAGTTTTGTAAAACTTATTTAATATCAATAAAGCTTGTCTCTCTTTTTGTTTTACTTGACTTCTTGTTTTATTATTGCAATATTCCAAAGTTTTCTAAATAAAATATAAAGTTTTTGAAAACCCTTATTCACCCCCCCCTCTAAGGGCGCCGACCGATCCAACAAGTGGTATCAGAGTTAGGTTTTATTCCAATCGGCTTAACAATCGGGAATAATGACATTTCATGATCTCGCTTCTACTAGTGGGGGAAATTTTTCTGAAGAAGAAAAATCTCCTAAACCACCTTTATTCGAAGGGAAAAATTATAAAGGGTGGAAATTATTAATGGAAAAATTTATTAAAAGCTTTGATATCAATGCATGGGATATAGCAATAGTTAGACCAGCGGACGAATCAAATAAACAAGAGCGTCACCTTAATGCAAAAGCTATGCATTATATTTTTTGTGCTTTATCTCAAGATATTTTCAAATTAATATATTGCTTTTCTAGTGCATACAAAATATGACACTTTCTTGAAGAAATGTATAATCTTCCTCTTGCAGGTGTGGAACAAACACAGGAGGAAAAGAACGTACAAGCATCCATTATCATTCAAGAAGATTTTTCTCGGAGCAAAGCCATGGAGAATATTGAAATAGAGAAAGAGAACAATACATCAAAAGAAGATGAAAACTCATCTGTGATCGAGGAAGGACTAAAAGATGACAAAGAAACTTCATGCTCATATTTTGCCTCCTCCAAAAGCGCTGTAAGAAAGACTAAATCTTCGTCTTGTGTAATAACCTCTATCTCTAGTTTCAACATATTAAAAATAGCTAAACGAAAGATCAAAAAATTGAAAATTGCTAATAAAAATTTACGTTTAGAAAATAAGAGGCTAAAGGCTAATGAATCAAATTGTGATGTGTCTTCATCATCTTGTTTTTTACTTGAAAATATAAAATATTGTTTTGATTGTAATAATATTAAAGAAAAAGTCAAAGAACTTGAAAAAGAAATTATTCTTATAAAAGAACAAAATGAAAAATTACATTTAGAAAATTCATCTTTGATAAATGATTGTGCTAAGTGTAAAGAATATAAAATTGAAATTAAAGAGATGGATGAAACATTTGATGAATATAGAAACAACTATCAAGATCATATTGATTCAATTGTTTCCATTCTTAAAAATAGCACAATCACTTATAATAAAGCTAGACATAATTTAATGATTAAAAATGATGAATTAAAATCAAAAATCAACTTGCTTATGAAAATTGTAAATACAAATTCACAACATACAAATTTAGAATATCAAGCAATATCTAAAAGCAAGTTGAATACAAATATAAATTATGTGAATAAGAAACAAAATGTTTTTGAAAAAACAAATCATCATTATTTACAAAGGTATGTTTCTCCAAACTTAAAATTGAAATTACACAAATTTCCTATAAATGATAATTTCAATTATAATCTTCAAAGGAAAGAAAATCATCATGGAAATTTAAAAACTAAAAACAATGTTAAACCAAGATTTGAATGGCGGCCAAAAGTTAAAGATGAAACACAAACTCAAATCAAAAGGGCCCATTCAATCACATCTCCCCAAAAGCAAATACGATGTATTTGGGTACCCAAAGGAACCATCACACCCGGTCCTCTTTGGATACCTAAATCTCTCATCTACTAGTATCATCAAATGCATGAAGTAGAAACCTTACAAATTGAAATATACAAATTTCTACTTCATGATATGCTTTAATGTCTTTTCTATTTTTTCTTTTTGTTTTCTTTTAAACTATCATGTCATGGTCATCCTATACAATATTGAAAATATGATTTTATCTCTTAAAAGCTTAATATGGTTTTATAAAACAAAATGATCAAAATTCAAAATCATATTTTGATGACCTATCTTTTATTATTATATTCATTGCTTCTAAATATCTTATATTATCCATATGAATCAAACTCTAAATTTGCTATAAGATATTTCAAATTAAATCTGGTTACTAGATTTTTAGCCTTCACCAACAAGTGGATAAAATTCTGAATTTGCTATGAGATATTTATCTAAATTAAAAAGAAAAACACATAAGACATATTGAAAGATTAATTGTCATAAATATTGATGCCATACGCACCACCATGATCTATTGATATCTTTTGCTAAAACTTTCTAAAATCATAATTCATATAAAGAATCATCTATCACATTTTATATAATGACAATTGGTATTATAATTGCTTACTATGGTTGGTATATTATGTGTGTATTGTGATTTATTTCTAGTTTAGACCTTTGAATCATTTTGATATCAAATTAAATAGAATTGTCACTCCATTCTAGGTCTCTAAGTTGAAACACAATCAAAACTTGGTATAACATTAATCTCAAATTTATCATTCTAACATTGCCACCTAAAGAATATTTGTGTCTATGTTAGGCTTTATTTGTTTACCAAGATATACAGGCTGGGTATTCTCATCTAGGGCTTATCCATAGTATGATTGTGCATGAACATTATTGTTAATCTCTAAAATCATGCATATTTGATTTGTTCAAACATGATATCTTGGGTTTTCATTTCCTATTTTTTCAAGTTATAAGCACAAGTCTTTAGAAAAGTCAAAATGAAAACATAAGTAAATATATCTCATGCAATGATTATTTTGTCAAGTAAATAAGAAATCGCTAACGTTTCATGCAATTTGGACCATCCAAAACATCTCCTAAAAATCTGCAACTTCAGCATAGAACTACTATTGGGACACCTAATCAAGTTCAAGCATCAAAATTTTCAAAACCCTAAAAAATCACTTACTGTTTCCCGCGCTAGCGCTAGCGCCGGCGCTAGCGTCGAGGTTTATTTTTCTGTAATTTTAAAATTTTGAAAAATCCCTAAAAATATATTAATCTATGGGTACTATTCATTTATGCAATTTTGCTTTTATTATATTTTTGAAAAATCAAATAAAAAAATAGAAAATCCAAATTACAAAAAATATGTTTTGCTTTCTGTTTTTTGTCATTTGCTTAAAGTCTATTTTTTCTTAAAAAACAAATGCAAAAATATAAAACAAAAAATTATCAAAAATTGTTATTTTTGAACTTAACTTTTTACTTGTATCTTGCGAAAGGGTGATTTGGGCTATCATCCCATCATATCACCTAGTACCGGGCGAACCTCTCACAAGGTAGTCCTCAGGAAGTCCAAGATCAATTTTATGAGTTCAAACTTTAAATAAAAATTACTCTTTAAAAATATCAAAAATATTGTATGAACTTCATTGAAAATTAAGCATGATTTAGTCTATTATTTAAAAAATCTACAATGTTGCAATTTATCTTTTCAAACTACGTTGAACATTATTTCTATCATGCTCTGATATATCTATTAATATGTGCATCAATTATATGTTAAAGGTTGTGTAGGATCAAGCTTAACATTCCTCTAAGTATGAGAAATGTTTTATGTTTGATAATGATAGATATTCACTCACTTTTTGGCATTGTCTACATAAGGTTTAATTTAAGAATGCTTGTGTATGTTTATGTATTAGTACAATGAATTAAAATTGCACAAGTATCTTACCCACACTCATTTATTTGCACTTTTAAAAATTAAGAAAAGTGGTTATCTTTCTTATAAATTATATTGGTTTGCAAAACAAGTGTATTCGGAGAACTTTGCACAAAACAAAAATCATGAAATAATTTAACAAAGTTAACTCCACCAAGCACTACTTGAACCTCCTGATAAGTCTTAATAAGCGTTGTGAGGTTGAGCACCTTGGAAAGAATAATAAAGTATCTTGTGCAAACCATATCCTTCTTTCAAAATAAAAACCACGTACTCTTAAGTACACCAGATCACAAGTCTCAATATTTCAAAATAAAATTATGTGATCCCCCAAGCACTACTTTTCACCCTGATAAGTCTTAATGAGCATTGTGTGTGCAAAGCACCTTGGTAGTTGTACATTTTTTTGTGCATTGAAGTTTGTGGAAGTAAAATTATTTGTGTTTTATTGTGCTTTTACTTTACATATTACTTGTATTTTTGATTAAAACATGTGTTTACTCTACTCAAAAATACACTTATGTGCACATCATTATCTTCCATAACACTTCTTCTCATGAGTATTGGATCCTAATGCTAATTCTATATCACTCTTTGCTTATGAAATGCACTAGATAACCTAGCATGTTTTCTATAATGTTTGGTATGATTTGAAATTGTGAATTGAAATAACATTGTAGTAATCTCTTTGTGATAGTATTATTTCATGCTTGGTTATTTTTTGTCAACCATAAAAGATTTTCATTGAAACATGATTTACACAAACATCTTCTTTTTGAAATTAGACTCATATATCTTTTTATGGATTATTCTTGATTACAATAAGATGTTTCATGTATTTCTACAAGTCTTCCGAATCATCACCATATAATTTTTACCTTGCGCTTTCATGCTTATATCAAGTCTAAAATCTCAATTTTTCTAAAAAACAAATGGTAGACTTGCTTGGTGGAATTTATATTGGTTGTTCCAACATCAATATCATTTCTTATGATAAAAACTCTGATTTATTTCTATGAAAACTTTCATGCTAAACACTCCTCCAATAAGTAAAATATCGCCGATAAAAACATCCTCTTTTTATTGAATTTCAAATCAATATTTTCTTCTCTAATTGCTATAAGGATGTTGTTTCTTTATTCCAAAATGCTTTAACTCTTATCTTTATAAAGTTAGTTTTTTTTTAAAATTCCAAAACATCTTCTTTTTGAGCTTGAACTCTTATTTAGTATTATGATGTTCTTTTGAAATCTTCCGCAATACTCAAACTGTAACTCATTCATCTCAATATAGCTATGTGAGTTTTATTTCAAAACAATTCAAATAAAAATATAAACCCATATGCTATGAAATTTCCCATTAGATTTAAATGCTTAATGTTTCCAATAATTGTTATCCTTGACTTCATTTCTCACCATAGCGGGGGTGTAGGGTTGTAGACATTAGATAACCTAATCTCTAGTCATGTCTTGTCCTTAACCGGGGAGGGTTCCAGTGGGCCTTGCGAGGCACTGGGGGGGGGGGGGGGGGGGGAAAGAGTGCTAGGTTAAGTTTTTGTCTAGTGTTTGCATATGGGATTAACACCCCAACCTATGGCATGTTTGCAGCTCCTCATGCCCATCCGTCACTTAGTACGGGGCTAGGGTCTTGACATATTGTCTGGATAGATTGGTTACTTGGAAATCATGATTGTTTTTAGGCTTAAAACTCTTATTTAAAGGGGAAATCATTATTTTTTGCTTAAACTCTGATATATAAAAGGGGGAGAACTACAAACAAAAGGGATAAAATAAGTCATAACTCTGATCATTTTCAATGAAAGACAAGTCTAAAACTCCTTATCATTTACTTAAAAAGCTCGATCATGCCTTCTCTTTTATTTACACATTTTTTAGTGCTTTGTTTCCCTACCCACTTTTGCTAATAACAAAGGGGGAGAACTAACATGATAAAATGCAAAAGGGGGAGAACTAACAATGATAAATGTAACCCGCTGTCATAAACCCAACATGACAAATTCAGTTGATAGCATACATATTAAGGGAGCATTCACATAGGGGGAGCATATATTTTGGGGGAGCAATTCTAAATGCTAAAATCAATAATCATCCTAAAGTCATCACTCTCACACACACACAAGTATAGTCTCATCATGCTTATTAATGCTTTGATTTATCATTAATGGATTTGTTATTATCAAAAGGGGGAGTTTGTTGGAACACGGTCTTCCGCATCTCCTAGGTTTGAGAATAACAAATCCTATGTGTATTTGATCTTGTGTGTTCAAGTGTGCAGGTTAACATAGTCCACATGACTCAAGGAGTACTCATGATGTCTGCCCCCAAAATTGAGGCCAAATTTCGAACAAGCTCACTAGTGCCGGCGGTAGCGATAGCGCCCGGCGCTAGCATTGATTAGCTCGATTCCGACGGCATTTTTAGAAGGAGCTAGCGCCCGGCGGTAGCTACTAGCGCTGGTGGTAGCATGGCGCACAAGAGGCATATAGCAAATTGTTGCCACAGATGGGAGATTCGGCCGCGCAAGATCATTCCTAATCCGGGCTAGCGCCGGCGGTAGCGCTAGCGCTGGTGGTAGCGTGAAGGCTATAAATTGGATGCTTTGGCTCCGAATTCTTCATCCTCCTCCAATCCCAAACTCCAGAGCTTCGTGGCACAGCAGAGAGAGGAAGATTCAGAGCGATACTCCCACAATTCCATAAAGCCTTAAGGAGATTCGTGGAGAAGATTTCAACACGCGTCATCATCGTGACGAAAGGCCGCATCGACTATGATCATACTCTGCGGGCCTTCGTCCACTTCTCCAAGAGATCTATATAGAGGGAGTTTTTATATTATTGTCTTTTCATTTCATATCTTTTCTGTAAACGGTAGTGAAATCGCCTCGTGTTGGCGACTAGGTCTGGGGTAGGGCTTAGGGCTGAAATTCGCCTCGTGTTGGCGACTAGATCTAGGCTAGGTCTAGGGGGTGCTCGAGGCCTTTCTGGGGATAGATTGGCTAGAGCGGCTTGAGGCCGTATCTGGGGAGAGATCAGCTAAAGCCAACCGGTTCGTGGGGATACGAGTCGGTATAGAAAACGAAAAAGAGTTTTTATTATTCGCCTCCGATCTCTAGCGCCATTGATATCAAGTTTTGTAAAACTTATTTAATATCAATAAAGCTTGTCTCTCTTTTTGTTTTACTTGACTTCTTGTTTTATTATTGCAATATTCCAAAGTTTTCTAAATAAAATATAAAGTTTTTGAAAACCCTTATTCACCCCCCCTCTAAGGGTGCCGACCGATCCAACAGGAGCTTCTTCACTTAATTGCAAATACTCTTCTTCTTATTCTTGGAGTTTAGATCCTGAGCAATTGATATTGATTTGGTGTCTCAGGATGTATGTGATCTGCAAGGAAGAGTTAGCAAAAACAAAACAAGATTGAATAATATATTATGCTCTATTTTTGCTGCTGTTCTTCTTTTTCTCTGTTCTTCTTCTTCTCTCTTCTCTGTACAGCAAATGTGATATGTTCTGTGTATATAATCTGTCGTGAAAATCTGCTATATAATAATCTGCTGTATTGATGAGTTGTCTCCTGCTGTTGTGTAAAAGATGTTGTCCTCTTTCCTTTTCTTTTAGAAGATTTCTGGGCTGATTTGATTTCTTGCCCAACAAGGAAGGAGATAATGTCTCTTTCTTTTCTCATAACCTCGAGCAGACAAATTGCCGTCTTTAGCTTGCTGCAACGGCTATTGCATTTAATGCTTCTGCCAACGGCTATAACATTTAATGCTTTCAACAACTGTAATGTTAAATCAACAATATATATATAGAAATAATAAAATATTGCTTTAATAAATCTGACAACATATATATAATTTTAGTCGAGCTGAATGATATTAAAATAATGCTGCAGATATTTCATTGATCTCAGCTTCAAGTTCGTCGACCTGATCATTTAATTCATCATTCTGAACATCTGCTGAATATTCGTCGAACGCAGACTTGAGATCGTCGAACGCAACTTTTCATCGAACACAGAGACAGGCTGGATCGTCAACCGCTGAATATTGAGCTGTTAATCAAACGCAGACTTGAGTTCGTCGAACACAACTTTTCATCGACCGCTGAGATGGGGTCTGTTCGTTGACCGCTGAGACAATCTGTTCGTCGACCGCTGAACCGCTGAGACAGGATCGTCGACCGCTGAGATAGGTGATCTTCGTCGACCGCTGAGATAGCTAGATTTCATCGAGCGCAGAATGAATACCATTCGTCGACCGCAGAGCGCCATTCAGAATGCAAATAGCCGTTCGTCGAACGCAGAGAACATGTGTAATTTTTATCTTTCTCTTATTTTCTCAGCCTATTAATTATATCTATTTTCAGCCTTCTATCTTAATAGGATTTGATCTAAGTTATAAGATGAGTTATGATAGAAACATAGACATTAAAGATGGATCCTAACTCAAATCAAAACTAAGGTTCTAACAATCTCCCCTTATTTGAGTTGGGATCCTAATCCAAATTAAGACTAGGTTCTAACAATCTCCCCCTATTTGGTTTAGGATACCTAGGCATAAAAAGTCTTTGAATAACTTAAGGCTTAAGGGTCAGAGATTATTTCTAAATTTCTTCTTTAAAACCAAGCAATTTCTGATTCCTAGATTTTGATTTAAATAGGAATTTAAAATTATGAATTGCTAGCTGTTATTGGATTCTAAGGAATTTTAAAATCAGAAAGACAAAGCCTGATACCTTCTTTCTATAGAATCCCCTTAATCAGAAGAGACTCACACTCAGTGCTCTGATCATTTCTGATCTATGCAATCTGAGTAGAATGCTCAACTTGATTTTGGAGAAAATCTGTAAGAATGTGAAGTTTATCTAACTTTGTTTTAAGATAGAAAAATTCAAATTGAATCATATAACTGCTTATTTAGTTATAAATTTTTTAAAATAGATAAAAGAAAATGCCTTATAATTAGATATTTTGGCCTTTTTATCTCATTAAAATATAAATTTGAAAATTTATTCTGATTTTGTTGAACATAAATACTTTCTTTTTCTTTAAAAGTTTGTTAAAATTTGACAGCTTTAATTAACTTATTTTTTAAACAAATAATGTGTTCTTTTGAGTTTTTCAAATTTTCTTTAATTTTATCAGAAGTTAATTTGTTTATTATTAGCTCTTTTCTGATTCTATTTTCAGCAATTATTAAATCTGTACATGATGATATGAAAACAGATTTAACTGGATCAGAGGTAAAATTAGGAATTGTAGTTACCTCAGTTACCTTTTCGGATTCAGATTCAGCATCTGATATGTGATATGAGCCATATATGGCCATCATGCAGAAGGCTCTACCCTTTTGTTCTTCTTCTTCTTCTTCTTCTTCTTCTTCTTCTTCTTCTCCTTCTTCTTCTTCTTCTTCCTCTTCAGTTAGATTGGTTGATGGTTCTGCATCAAAAGTATAGTTAGTGGAAGAAGTAGAAGAGGATTCATTTACCATCCTTGAGAGGGAGTTCCAGATGCCCCTTGCTGAAGTGCAATCAGCCACTTTTTGAAGAATGTATTTTGACATTGATTTAGCCAATATGTTCATGGCCATGACATCAACACTTTTCAGCTTTTCTTGATCATCTGTTGAAGAGATTGAAGATGGATGTCCTGGCAAAATAGATTTATAAATTTCATCATCTATTGCATTCATATATAATCTAATTCTAACTTGCCATAAAGGAAAACTATCCAAATTACATATTGGTGGATACGAAAATGAAAAATCTGCTTGTGCCATTAACTTTTTAGAAAAACCTTTTAAAAAAAAATTTAAGAACCAAGTGATCTTTGTGATTCAGGTGTTAGCCTGTATGTTAATCAACAGCCCTCTGATACCAATTGAAAGGAGTCTTAATTCTTAATATCTTAAAGCTCTTGTTTAAGTTTTATTTCAAAATAATGATATATGTAAATATATGAGTGCTGAGTGAGTAATAAAAACAAACAGCTAGAAGGCATAATAATCACAGCAAGAAATAAGAAATAAAACAAACAAGCAGACCAGACGACACAAGATATTTTATAGTAGTTCCCCAATCAACCTGGGTACATCTACTCTTCTACCCACTGGTAGGAATCCACTATGAGGTTGTTGATCTGGTGCCCTCACACCAAGGTGATTTTGTTCAGGTGTCCACACACCACAGAGCTTTTGATCAGGTGCTCAAAACCAAGATGCAGGTTTTTGCTAAGGTGCCCTGTCACCGGGAGTTAACTTTTGAAGGGAGTTATAACCCTTTGTACAAGAGGGGAAATAAAGAAAACAAAAGGTTATGTTGTTCTTCTCTTTGCTGAGAAGACTCTTGAAGATCCTGATGGGTGGTTGAGTTTGGATCTTGATGATGATGTTGAAGAGAGCTCCCCCTGTCTGATTTAGAGTAGATGACAGCTTGTGGATGGAGCTTCTTCACTTGATTGCAAATACTCTTCTTCTTCTTCTTGCAGTTTAGATCCTTAGCAATTGATATTGATTTGGTGTCTCAGGATGTATGTGATCTGCAAGGAAGAGTTAGCAAAAACAAAACAAGATAGAATAATGTATTGTTCTCAGTTTTTGCTGGTGTTCTTCTTTTTCTCTGTTCTTCTTCTTCTCTCTTCTCTGTACAACAAATGTGATATGTTCTGTGTATATAATCTATCGTGAAAACTGCTGTATAATAATCTGCTATATTAATGAGTTGTCTCCTGCTGTCATGTAAGAGTTGTTGTCCTCTTTCCTTTTCTTTTAGAAGATTTCTGGGCTGATTTGATTTCTTGCCCAACAAGGAAGGATATAATGTCTCTTTCTTTTCTCAGAACCTCGAGCAGACAAATTGTCGTCTTTAGCTTGCTGCAATGGCTATATCATTTAATGCTTCTGCCAACGGCTATACCATTTAATTCTTGCAACAGCTGTAATGTTAAATCAGCAATATATATATAGAAATAATAAAATATTGCTTTAATAAATCTGACAGCATATATATAATTTTAGTCGAGCTGAATGATATTAAAATAATGCTGCAGATATTTCGTTGAGCTCAGCTTCAAGTTCATCGACCTGATCATTTAATTCATCATTCTGAACATCTGCTGAATATTCGTCGAACGCAGACTTGAGATCGTCGAACGCAACTTTTCGTCGAAAGCAGAGACGGGCTGGATCGTCGACCGCTGAATATTGAGCTGTTCGTCGAACGTAGACTTGAGTTCGTCGAACGCAGCTTCTCGCCGACCGCCGAGACGGGGTCTGTTCGTCAACCGCTGAGACAATCTGTTCGTCGATCGCTGAACCGTTGAGACAGCATCGTCGACCGCTGAGGTAGTGATCTTCATCGGCCACTGAGATAGCTGGATTTCGTCGAGCGCAGAATGAATACCATTCGTCGACAGCAGAGCGCCGTTCGTCGAACGCAGATAGCCGTTCATCGAACGCAGAGAACATGTGTAATTTTTATCTTTCTCTTATTTTCTCAGCCTATTAATTATATCTATTTTCATCCTTCTATCTTAATAGGATTTGATCTAAGTTATAAGATGAGTTATGATAGAAACTTAGACATTAAAGGTGGATCCTAACTCAAATCACTACTAAGGTTCTAAAACGGGGTCTCCCTTGTGGCCGTGTTTGGTGTGGTTCTCAAGGCCCAGAGGACCGAGGGTAGCTGCTCTACCCAGTTACCCCTTATGTTTTTAACCTTCTTTTTCAACAAGTTCACAACTATCTTGTTTGCCGCTTCCACCTGCCCATTGCTCCTCGTATGATAGACTGGCGTGAAATGAAGGTCTATGCCCAGTTGGGTGCAGAAGCTAACAAACTCATCGCTAGCAAACTGCGGCCCATTGTCCGTGACGATGGCTAGGGGGAGCCCATGTCGGCAGATTATTTCTCCCCATACGAAATTTCTTATTACCTGAGAGGTTACCTTGGCCAGCGCCTTCACCTCCAACCACATAGAAAAGTAGTCAATCATTACGAGCAAGAACTTCCTTTGGCCACTAGCTTGGAGAAAGGGACCCACCAGGTCTAGCCCCCATATTGCGAATGGCCATGGAGCTGTGATGGTTCGAAGCCTCTTGTTTGGAAGGTGTTGGAGAGGGGCATATAGTTGGCACTTGGAACACTTCTCGTGTACACTGCCGCATCCTTGCTGAGGGTGGGCCTAAAGTAGCCTTGCATCAACACCCTCCCTTCCAGGGTCCTGCTCCCAGAGTGGCTATCATATTTTCTGAAGTGTATCTCCTCCAGGACCCTCAGGGCTTCCTCCTCCGACACACAACGAGCTAAGAGCACCGAGAGGGTCTTTTGGTACAATCCTCCTGCATGCAAATAATAATATGCCAATTTGTACCTGAGCCGCCGCTTGTCCACCTCTCCTTCGGGGAACTGCCCCGATGTTAGGAAGGTAATGAAGGGGTCTATCCACGACGCTCGCTGATCCTCCTCCATCAACTCTCCTTCCTCAATGGATGGTAGGAAGAGCTCTGACACTGTTCCACTATACAGGAACCGAACTTGTCTAGGAGGTCTGCCATGATGCTCTCCTCCCTTGGGATATGCCGGATTGAGAAAGTATGGAATTACCCGATGATTCCCTTGACCTTCTCCAGATATCGCTGGAGAGTTGGCTCCTTTGCCTCGAACTCCCCTTTGACTTGGCAAGCCACCACCATGGAGTCCATTGAGACGTCCACGTCCTGTACCCCTAGCTCCATGGCTAGACGGAGCCCTATGATCACAACCTCATACTAGGCCTGGTTGTTGGTGACTGGGAAATGGATCTTAATTGCCTGCTCAATCCTTGTACCATGGTGTCTTACTAGGATTACTCCTCCCCCGAAGGAATGTTTTCCGGACGCCCCATCGACCAACATATTCCATGCTACTGAGTGTAACATCCCCCAAACAACTTGACCCCAAGAGTGGTTTTGTCATGACTAGGTTGTGACAAAACCTTAGGAAGCTTTAGGCAAGAAGAAGGAAACCACAGTGGTCTGCAAATAGTAATTTCCAGTTAACAAGCCTAGGGTTAAACATTAGGGACTCACCTTGACCCTTTGACCCCACCATAACATACCTAACCCTTTAGGGGTTCCTTTAGAGCACCAAGGACCCCTTAGGGTCAACCAAAGAGGTCGTCAAGTTGACCAAAGTCATCATTAACCCTAAATTGGTCAAAGTGGTCTAATTAGGGTCGATTTGGCCTCCACCATGCCAAATTGACCTCACCCCTACCCTTATAAGGATATTAGAGACCCAATGGACCTAAAAGCCCCATCATGGGGCCACTAATTTGACCAATTGGACCTAAATTAAATATAGCCCTGTTTTGGTCAAATTGCCCTATTGTGAGTCAATTGGCCTCCACCTTGCCAAATTGACCCTACCTAGACCTTCGTAACCCTTAGGTGAGGCTAATGGGTCACTAGCAACCCATTGTGGCCAACCCAAATAGTCAAATTGACCAAAGTCAACTCCACCCTAAATTTAGGTCAAAATAACCTATTTTGACCTAATCAAGCCCAATTCACTTGGGCTCGACCCAATTGAGGTGGTCCTCTAGCTAATGAGGCTTGGAGTTAATAAATTGACCATTCAATTTCAGAGAATTTGATAAGGAGAGAGAAACCACCACTTTCCCCAAAAATGGTGGAGAGAGAAAGAGAGGATTATTGGCATTCATGGCCAAGGGAGGCCAATTGATCTCCTAATTGATGGAGATTCATCTCCTCTGGCTTTTACAAGAAGTTTAGGGGGTTTTCCAACCCACATGGGGGCTGAATTCACTGGGTTTCACCATGGCCAAAATTAGGCATAATGGACATTAATGGTGGAATCAGGTGGTGGATCCTCCTCTCCCCAAATTGATCCTTTTAAAAGCTACAGAGGACTGGGAGGAGTGTTTTCCCCCATTTACTTGGAGAAATTGGGCAACTTGGTGTCGAAGTTCCATGGAACATAAAGGTTGAGGCAGGCCAAGGAGGATCACCCAATCGGCAAGGAATCAACCCTCCCAGCAGGTCCTCCCCTCCTCCTCTCCCTCTTTGGGTAGATCTACATCTATTGGCCGCAACGTTTGGGGCCAAATGGCCTAGGATCGGGTTTGGCCTGAGCTTGAATTTTCAAGCTCTCAATCCCACCCTAAACCCCCGTTCCGGCCACCTCCGGCCGGCCAAACACCCCCAATCGCCGGCCACCACCTCAACGGAGGTGGTGGTGGCATTGGCCGGCCGGGGCGGCGCTTGGGTTGCCGGGAAAATGCCCCCACATATCGCCTAGGCGCGGAAAATCTGGGCCCTTGGCTCACTGGAGAAGATGAAGGGATGCCCCATGTTTTTGCTTTAAGATCTGTGCACAGATCATGTGTTAGTTTAATTAATATTCGTATTTTTGTCCCTTTACTGGCAACTGATATAAAAAAAATATTAAAAATACTTACATCCTCCTGATGGAAACGTGTTTAACACCAAACTTGTAGCCCTTGGGGTCTACTTTATTTTAAAATTTGTTTCATATCATTTGGGTCAGTGGTTAGAGCACAACACTCAAAATGGTGCAACCTATACATAGGGTTGACTAGAGCTTGATTTGAGTGCCCCACTAAACCAGCCATCCAAATGTCCTAATATCTGGAACATAGCCTACCTATACCCACACCCTTAACATATCCAAAAATTAGAATTTTTGGAGGACATTTTGTAAAGGTTTTTGCAAACATTTAATAATTCATATATAAATTAATTTCAGGGTCTAATGACATCCAAACCCTTCCAAATTTTGGTGGGTGGTCCTTAGGGTCATGATATTTCTCTGGTAAAAATTTCATCCTATTTGGGATTGATTTGGTTGGGTAATTAATTAACCCAAGATTGGTCAAATTATGAGGTTATTAGGTCAAAAGTGCACTTGATGGATTTGAGGGGCCAACCCTCATCCAAATGTTGTGAAACCTTGGCCACTGACTTAATATCACATAAAACACCTCCACCAATGATTTGGGGTGATTTGAGATGGATGTGTCCTAGGACCCTAGTTCAAACCTTAGGGTTGCATTTTGAACCCATTCAAGGACATATGGTCATATGGTCATATGTCCTTGGAATGACTTGGAATTTGGTAGAGAGGTTCAAAGGGTGGTATTAAGCCCTAGGTAATTTATTTGGGATTTTTAGAGACATTTAGTCTCTCTGAATTAGTTAAAAATCTATTAGAGAACTTTCCTATAGGAGGAATCTACATGCACATTTTACCTTGTTTGTTGATGAAAGTTTGGTAGTACTCATATAATCATAATACAAATCTCTGATAATTTTTGTGTGAATTTTGGATTGATTGAATTAGTACTTCATTCACAAGTCAACTATTTTGCCCTAAGATTATGATAAATAAATAAGGGCCTAATATTCTCTAGAAAATTGTGAAATTTGGAAATAGGACACTTTAGGGAATTAGAAAGCTCTATGAATTTTTGTATGATTTTTGGAAGTATTTATTAGTACGTTACTTCACAATGTGTCCTAGTTTGGATTTTCTTAAAATATTTATTTATGTAACTAAATTGTTTCGAAAAATTATAAAATGCAGTCAGTAAACTTTTCTGATCAATATAGAGGTCTGGTAACTTTACCATAATTTTTGGATAAGTATTTTTGGTGGCTCCTTCATTAGCCTCCAATTTTGGATAATTATTCAATATTATAATTAGAGGCCAATACTTTACTGAAAAATTGTGATATTCTGTAATTGCTGCTATTTTGATATCATAGATTTTCCATAAGTTTGTGTATGCCATATCATAAGGAGATCTTACACTTCATGTTCAATTTCATACTTGGCCAATTTTGGAAAAATTATAGTAAATGCCAAATAAATAATAAGGAAAATTTTGATCCTCTGGATGTAGTCTTATAATATCATGATAAACTTCCAGTAATATTCTTGAGTCATTTGGATGATTATTTGGAATACCTCCTCTCATATACCTAATATAACTCATTTGGTATGCGTATAGTAAAACTGTAAAACTTGAGTAACTTGTAGACCATTAGATGGGAATGAGATGTAGATGGTGTACTTGGTCTGGTTAAGGAGATGTTAGGTCACCAATAGGAGTCTATATGTTGAGTGTGCCCGATAAGCTAAGGGTCAAGGTTGTGCTCGGCATCAACGAAAGATCGTCTTTCCCCTTAGAGAGTCATGAATACTTAGGGTTGATCCAAGTGTAATGATAAGAGGGGTATTCTTATGGGTAGTTACCAATAACATTAAGTGTCTAGAGAAACAGAGGTTTGGGCTATCATCCCAACGTACCTCCTAGTACCGCTGCGAGCCCGTCACAGGGTAGACCTCGGGAAGTCCAAGATTAACCCTAAATTGTAGGAGTAAGTTGTTGTGCATGATTAACTTAATAATACACACACCAGCACCCCATGGTTACGGGAGTTTAGTTGGTTTGGTTTTACGAGTGGTAGGCTTGGTGTTTGTAGGTGCAGAAGGGTTAGTCCGGCGAGCCAGTGGCTCGGAAGGTTATGGTGATGGGCGGGTTAGCTCGAGAAGCTTATGGCTCGGAGATAGATGGTAAACATAATTACATGTATGTAAAGATGGCAGGTCTTTGGTATTGACATTCGTTCACACTGACGTCAGTACGCTGACTTGGCAAGTGTGGATTTGAACTTAGCCATGAAAAGTTTGGTGGTCCAGCCAATAAGAGTACGCAGGCGCTCTGTAGTTTTGCGTTGAGGCTTACAATATGTCTAGATTAGGTAGTGTGAATACCAACCTAGAGGTGGGTGAGGCCCAACCCACCGCTTCCATTTGGCACTACGGGGGTATCCAGGGAGTCTTGCTAGCTCCAAAAAGGGGGGAACTAAAAGTCTGTGCACATAGAGTCGAAGTGTGTGAGTTGAACTTGTGTGATCATAACATAAACTGCATAACTCTGCATGTAATGGCATAAGCATTGCATTTCAACCCCTACCCCTATCATATAAATCAGTATGAGACTTTTTATACGATAGACCTTACTAAATGACCCCTTGGTTTAAAGGTTTGTATGGGCATTCCTATAAATCACTGGTTACTTTACTATTTTACATACTGTTCATTACATGCTCTTTACTATGCTTTACTTACTGCTTGATTTATATATATACACCTGTGTCGAGTAGTTATTGTTGTAGCTAGGCCATGTCACCTGCCTTGATATATAATGCTTGCTGTCCTCCACTTCATCCTCCCGCATGATGCTTAGGAGATGAGGAGACGCAGCAGGTGTATCATTTTAGGCGATCGAGGAGACGCAGCAGCACTAGATGCCGGTGTAGATGGAGGCGGGCCAGTCTAGTATAGGAGCACCAGTTTCAGGATCAGTGAGTGATTAGTAGTTTGCTTCCGCGAGTGACATTGCAGTGAGGATGTGATGTACATGGCATGAGCCCTTTATTATTGTTATCTTATTATTCAGTTATTATCTGTGGGCATTTACCCTTATGGTTTTATATTTCATGTGATGTGGACTTGAGCTTATTTGTTCATTTGTATTGTTTTCTTTTTCTGTGATCGATATGGCCAGTAGGATCGACATTTTGTAGTGGCGACCTTCCCGAGGTTAGTGTTACCGCAAAGCGGCGGTTTTGGGCATTAGACCCAGTTTTGTAACGAAAATGGGGTTTTACAAACTGGTATCAGAGCAAACCTCGATTTGAAGAAAAAAGTCCATAAACCCTGGGCCACCCCGCACGAGTTTAGTTTGAGGACAAACTAAGCAGCGGAAGCAATGGTGTGCCCATATGGTGAAATCACATGAAAAAGTCCACTTTTAACTGAATCTTTGTAGACAAATCTCCTTACGAGTGATAAGTTTTCTTTTGTAGCCTGCGACGAACCCTGACCCCCGCAGGGAATACCTTCGGCTGCAAAGATCTCTTTAGATAGTCCATTAGTCAATGAGTTAGACTCAACCCCACTAGGACACATGACTTACCATGATAATTTATACCATGCTCTAGTCTGAAATAGTCTGTACGTATAATTTTGGTGAAGGTACAAGGACACCACAAAGAGGGTAGAGAAAGAGAGATTGACACATAAGCAGAACTGTAGGGGACTCGTAGATCTAACCCTCGTATCGGTGACATGTTTATATAGAGACAACCACCATCAGATATGAATTGATGTTCAGAAGATACCCATTTGGGATTGTGTCACAGGTTGACCCTGATAAGGTTGTCCTAGAGGGTACCTTGAAGAGTCTAAAGTATGGAGTATACCAACAAGTCTCAAGATAGAACCCCAAGTCTAAGGTTGTGTGCCCTAAGGATTTTTTGCATACTTGCGACAAATATTACATGGTGATATTGAAGATACTTAGCCCAAAATAGATAGTGGCTTATCTTTTGTTTATTGGGGCTTACCTTTTGTTTATTGGGCAAATTAATTACTGACTTGGGTTTCCCTTAGATCTAATTTAAAAGTGCTGCGTCGTGAGCATAGTTATCTTGAAGTTTATCATATTCGATGTTACTCGGACGAAGATAAGACTGTGTAATATTATGATTGGAATGATGATCTGTAGTATTACCAGGACAAAGGATAGACATCATTG
Organism: Dactylorhiza incarnata; assembly: GCA_033032865.1. Lineage (NCBI taxonomy): Eukaryota > Viridiplantae > Streptophyta > Magnoliopsida > Asparagales > Orchidaceae > Dactylorhiza > Dactylorhiza incarnata. The sequence continues at coordinate 6,265,479 of JAWHQI010000067.1, forward strand.
ACCGAACAATAACTTGAGCTTAGTTGAATCATTGGAAATGTAAAGTCGCCAAGATTAATCACTTAGGGATGCCGATGTCCCGTTCTAGAAGTTGAGGACGGAAATTAGATCTTACAAGTTATAGTTCTATCCGAAAGTTCTTGTGGTTTGGGGCACTCAGAAGTGATCAATTTATGATTTGTTAAAATCACACCCTATCATGGTAGAAAATTTTAACTACAATAATAGCCCTTATACCTTGGGAGCTATGATGATGAATAACCAGAGATCTTAGACGATGACTTATTGGAATTAGAATATAGTGTTGGGAAAATGATCCTCAATGTTCCCTTGATTTGAAGAGGCTTCACACTCAATGCTAAGTACAAGTTGTATTTGATAAACTCCACTCTATCTCATGACTATGCTGGGTTAGATCATACCAGGGTATGAAGAAAGTTCAGTTGGTTTGCTGCCAAAACCGTTGAGACGAGCTCTCAATCTCAGCTGAACCGCTGAGACAAGGCCAGGTCCCGCTGAGAAAAAGTCTGGGCCAGCTGAGCTGGGGGTAAGGAAAATCCGCTGAGACAACTGTCTGTCTCAGCAGATCCACTAAGACGGAACAAATCCAACAGCTGAGACAGGAGACTGTCTCAGCCCAACCGTTGAGACAGTTTCAAAAGAAATGAAGAGCTTTACTTTTGGCGCAACACCTGTAAAGCAAGAAGGGATGTTCCAATCTCTCCCATGCTGTGTCAGGAGGACATATAATAGCCGTTGAAAGGAAGGGGCGGTATAAAAGAATCAATTAGGGCTTTGTAAAAAAAAAAACTCTCTCACACACTCAAAAGTAAGAACATTAATGTTCCATTGACGACAACCAAGAAGCTTTCACTTCCTATTTCCCGAAGCTGCAAGAAGAGAATAGATTGCTCCTCTTGATCAAATCAAGATAGAGCAAGTTGATCCTCACTCCTTCTCTGAAGAATAGAATAAGAAGAATCAAGGCTGAGGACTTTGGACTCATCAAGATTCAAGACAGCTACTGCAGTTGTCCAGCAACAGAAGATAAAGTGTATTCCATATTCTGTTGTTAATCATACATTCTTGTTCAGTAGGAACTTAATAGTTCTGAGTCATAGGGCATCTTTGCCTGAGTGTGTAGGGTTGTCTAGCCTGAGAAGTAGAGCTGTGTGTTCAGCTTGAGTGGAGGATCATTGGATGATCTGAGGTAGGGATGTTAAGCCTGAGGTAGGGCAATTGAGCCTGAGGTAGGGCTGTTGAGCCTGAGGTAGGGTTTGAGGAAACCTGAGAGATCCTGAGGGATCTGTGTTGTAAGCTCTTATTGCTGAGTTTGGAGGTGTTGGCCTTATCTAACTCATTGTTAGAAAGGTGAAGGCGGAAAGAGGACTACTCAAGACACCCTGTCTTGATGAACCTCTATAAATCTTTGTGTGTGTTTTGTGCTTGATACTTTACTAACCTAAAATCAGAAAACAGGTAGCCTAAAATAAAAGAAACCTATTCACCCCCCCTCTAGGTGACTTAGACTACATCCTAAGCAAACTATCAAGTGGTATTAGAGCCAGGTTGGTCAAGAAGGACATAACTGTCTGACCAGATCCTATAAAGGAATAGTCTTATCTCAATCCAATGGTCTCCACTGGATTGCAGAAGTAGACGGGATCCATGAAGTTTCCCATATGCAACAAAAAAAACTTTGGCATATGGAAGCAAAGGGTTAGATTGTTTATGGAAGCATCTGACCCAAGGATTTACATCACAGTAAAGCAAGGGCCTTTCACCTTTCAAACTACCTCCACCATAGATCTAACAAGGAGAGTGGCCAAGGCCTTCAATGACTTGACCAAGGATGAACTTGCACTGTTCACTATGGATAAAAGAGCACAAAACATAATTGTTAATGCAATTGATGACTCTACATTTCAGAACTTGGTACACTGCACAAATGCCAAGGAAATGTGAGATACATTAGTTGTATATATGGAAGGAACAACTAAGGTGAGGGATGATAGAAAGTCACTCCACAATCAAGAATATGAAGCCTTCAGGCAGCTGAGCCAGGAGAGCATTTCCATGTGCTATGAAAGGTTCTTTAGGATAGAAATTGAATAAAGAACCTATGAAAGAGTGTTCACTGACTATGAGCTGAATGACAAGTTCCTAAGATCTCTAACTAGAGACTGGGACACAAAAATATGTGTCATTAGGGAAGTGGCCAAGCTTGGTGAAACACCTACTCGTACATTGTTTGGGAAGCTGCTCTCCTATGAGATGCAGTTATCTGCAAGAAAGGAAGAGGACACCTCAACAAGGGCTCATGCAAGGGAGCAATATGTGGCTCTCAAGGCTGACATATCCAAGAAAAGCAAGGGTAGGATGGTATCTCTCCAAGAAGGAGTGTTGAATCAGATAAGTCTGAGAACAGCACTTCAGACAGCTCTTCCTCTGATGAAGAGTTTGGTGCCTTCTCAAGGCAGTTCAAGAAGATGATGAGGAGAAAGCAGTGGAAGAACAAGCCCTCCTCCTCCTCACACTCCAAGAAAGACCACAACAAATCTGAATGGCAGCACCCAAAGGGTGACAAGTATGATTCTAAATCTGGTAAATATGTTTCAAATAACATCATTTGCTATTGCTGCAGTAAGCCTGGACATGTCATAGCTCACTGTCCAGTCAAAAGGAAGGAAAAGGGTGATAATAAGCATCACCACCAAAAGGAAAGTAAAGGTGAAAAATCCTTCCTTGCAAAGAAAGGAAAAAGCTGGAGTGAGTCTGAATCCTCATCCTTAGATTCAGATGCTGATGAAGAAGCCTATATTGGGCTGTTCGCAGCAGAAAAGGAAGATAATTATCCTGCTGCCAGAATTGGAATCAGGGCCCCTCTATCACAGTCAGACAGTGATTTTGAGGAGTATGAAGAGGACAATGTTCAGGTAGGCCTCATGGACATCACTGATGAGGAGGACAGTCAAAACATCTCTAAAAATGAACAGGTATTAATTCACTCCATCTCCTATTCTGATTATAAGACAGGCCCAGAATCTGGAGCACCTTCATCAATTGGTGGAAGTGATTCAAAAATTGAGGAAGATGTCAATCAATTGATTGACAGATATGGTGCTCTCTTGGAAGCTCTGAAAAAGAGCAAAAAGCTGGCCAAGAGACAAGCCCAAGAGATTGCTTCCCTTAAGATGAAAAAACAAGAGTGCACGGAATCATCTACCAAGATGGGTCAGATGTATAGAGAAATTAGCCATCTGAAGGGGATAACAATTGTCCATTTGAGCACCATATCCCAGAAGAACAAGGTCATCAAGGACCTTGAGGTGAAGCTCCTGAAAGATAAGAGCCTGGTGGCTCAATTCTCCAGGCCCAAATTTGTGCTCCCTATTGTTGACACCTTCTCCTCTCAAACCAATAGGAGAGGACTAGGATACAACAAAATGGAAGTAGGATAAGGGAGTGGAGAAAAGAGCGGGGGTAAGGCTAAGCCTCAAACCACCTTTCAAAAGGTGTTACTTCCCTCCAACAGTTATGACCATGAAAGCATGTATGGTCACTGGAAGATTGGAAGTTCCTATAGGAAGGAAAATACTCCTTCCCATAGTGGAAGAAAGGGCATGGGCTTGAGTTCCATGAAGGCTTCCCATGAGGAAATTCAAATGGCCCAACCAGGACCATTTGTATTTGGTACTTCAGCCCCATCATTCAAAAGCATGGATGCCAGCTCTTCCAAGTTCTGTCCAGCAAAGAACATGGATACTGTCAAACCTGTAGATAGGTCCTATTGCTCAGTGTCTAATGCCATCCAATCATGCCTGGCCCCCAAGCCAAGGCAAGTTGATGTCATTAAGACAAAGTGCACCAAGACTGTAAAAAGGTTAACCTTCAGCCAGATCATTGCTAAAAGGAACATGAAAAATGTTGTTGTCTCCCCTCCTGAACATAAGCACAGTGTGGTACTCCCCTCAAGAAATGTTCAGAAGAGGAGATATAATATTCATGAATGTATGTGCTATGGTAAAGTCGGACACTTTGCCATTGACTGTTGGCACAATCCCAATGTGCCATGTGCAAAGAAGAGTCTTCCTGCAAAGGGTGCAGCTAGTGTGAGGCTATTTCATCATGCTAACAAGGACCTAGGACCCAAACCTATTTGGGCTCCTAAGGGTAACTAAAATCCTTCTTGCAGGATAGTTCAAGTACCAGTCTCAACCAAATATGGTACTTGGACAGTGGGTGCTCATGGCACATGACAGGAACCAGAAATCTTCTACAGGACTACAAAGCTGTGAAGAATGGACCTAAAGTTATCTTTGGTTGATCTGAAAAGGGAATCACCAAAGGATATGGTATGATCTCTATTGGCATAGTTACAATCACAAGGGTAGCTTATGTTGAAGGGTTGCAACACAACCTAGTAAGCATAAGTCAACTATGTGACTTAGGCCATGTCATTGAATTCCACAATGATAAGTGCTTGATCAAAAAGTCTAATGACTTAGAGACCATTCTCTCAGGCACTAGGAGTGGGAATGTTTATTGCTTAGATTTTATATGCAGTAATTCTATTTCATTTGTGTGTCTTATGGCTAATGAAAATGAGTCTCTTTGTGTTCAATGGCACAAGAGACTTGCTCACATTAACTACAAGACAATGTATAGACTATTCTCTAAAAACCTTGTTAGAAATAGTCCAAATTTAAAATGCATTAAAAGTCGTCCCTGTCATGCCTGCCAAATGGGCAAGCAAATAAGGACCACCTTTAAAAGTATTGGCTCCAAAGATACTGAAAGATTTCTATATCTATTGCATATGGACTTGTTTGGTCCTTTGCCAATTCAGAGCCTAGGTGGGAAGTTGTATACTTTGGTGATTGTTGATGATCATTCAAAATATACATGGGTATTCTTCCTTAAGAAGACGTCGGATACCTTGAATGTCTTTATAAATCATGGCAAAGCAATAATGAATGATTTACAATGTGCTGTGGTCAGGACTAGGACTGACCATGACACATAATTTCAATCTGAAGCCATGAAAAGATTTTGTCAAGAACTTGGTATCACCCAAGAATTCTCCTCCCCAAGGACTCCACAACAAAATGGTGTGGCTGAGAGGAGGAATAGGACCTTGATAGAAGCTAGGAGAACATTGCTAAGTGACTCCTCACTCCCAGAATACTTCTGGGTTAAGGCAGTCATTACTGCATGTTATGTTCTCAATAGAGCTTCCATCAATAAGGTTCATGGAATAACCCCCTATGAGATTCTGAAAGGCAAACAACCTATAATTTCATATTTTAGAATCTTTGGCTCCAAATGCTACATTTTAACCAATGGAAAATCTCAATTAACAAAGTTTGCAGAGAAATGCAATGTGGGGGTTCTTGTTGGCTATAGCTCACATAGTAGAGCTTATAGAGTTTATAACAAGAAAACTCATGTTGTAGATGAGTCTATGCATGTTGTATTTGATGAGACCAGCCTAATCTATAAGGGCTGGTCTAGCTCTTCTATTTTGACAAGAAATGAGATGGACATGAAAAAGATATCTGTGCAAGACACACCCAGCAGTAGCAAGGCATACACAGATGCAACAATCCCTGAAGAGGAAGAGGTCCAAGGTGCTGAAGACAATGTTGAACCAGCAGAAATTTCACAACAAGCTGAGGACAGATTGCCTCCAGCTATAAGGCACCTAAGAGATCAGCCAAGAGAACAAATTATTGGAGACCAAAACCAAGGTGTACTGACCAGAAGTAGGGCTCATAATGAGGCCCTATTCTTGAGCTTCTTATCACAAATGGAACCCAAGAAGTTTGAAGAAGCCAACCAAGACACCTTTTGGATTCAAGCAATGCAAGAAGAACTTCTACAATTCAAGAGATGCAAGGTATGGAAGTTGGTGCCAAAAACTCAAGAACACAATGCTATTGGCACCAAATGGATTTACAGGAATAAGTTAGATGAAAATGGCACAATCATAAAGAACAAGGCAAGGTTGGTAGCCACGGGCTACAGATAGGAAGAAGGGATAAACTTTGATCAAACCTTTGCCACTATTGCAAGGTTAGAAGCAATTAGGCTATTCCTTGCTTATGCTGCCCACAAGGGGTTCAAAGTGTATCAAATGGATGTCAAATCAGCCTTCCTTAATGGTGACTTGAAGGAAGAGGTATATGTTGAACAACCATCATGTTTTGTGCATCCAACCCTCTCTAATCATGTATATTTACTTAGTAAAGCTCTTTATGGTTTAAATTTAGTAAAGCTCTTTATGGTTTAAAGCAAGCCCTCACGGCTTGGTATGAGACATTGTCTAGCTTTCTCATCAAGAATAAGTTCTTGAGTGGAAAGATAGAGAGTACATTGTTTCTTAAGGAAATAAGGGGCAAGTGTCTTATAGTCCAAATATATGTTGATGACATAATATTTGGGTCTACTGATGACAAACTCTGTAAAAGGTTTGCCAACCTAATGCAGGGGGAGTTTGAGATGAGCAGTATGGGAGAGCTCAAGTACTTTTTAGGCCTCCAAGTGAAACTGTCTGATGAGGGTATATTCATCTCTCAGACCAAGTACACTAGGGAGCTTATCAAGAAGTTTGGGATGGAATCAGCTTCCACCATGAAAACTCCCATGAGGTCCAACACAGGTACTATGTATGCTACATGTGTGTGTGCTAGGTACCAGTAATGTCCTAAGGAATCTCACTACGCAGCTGCAAAGAGGATTTTGAGATACCTTAAAGGCAGCCTACATCTTGGCCTTTGGTACCCTAAGAACAATGATTTTGAACTAATTGGATTTTCAGATGCAGATTTTGCAGGCTACAAAAAAGACAGGAAAAGCACAAGTGACACTTGTCAATTCCTAGGAAGAAGGTTGATATCTTGGAGCAGCAAAAAGGAGACAAGTGTGGCAATATCCACTGCTGAGTTTGAATACATTGCTGCAGGAAGTTGTTGTGCACAACTATTGTGGATTCACAATGAGTTAGAGGACTACAACCTCAAGTTAAGTGAGTCTCCCCTTTATTGTGACTCATCCAGTGCTATCTATATTGCTAAGAATCCTGTCACTCATAGCAGGACTAAGCACATAAAGATAAGGTATCACTTCATAAGAGAACATGTTGAATGTAAAGACATCTGCCTTGAATTAGTCCCCACTGACAATCAAGTTGCTAATATCTTTACAAAGCCATTGGATGAGGGAAAATTTAATGCTTTCAAGATTGAACTAGGAATGTTGAATGTAGAATAAATGCCAAACATTTTCTTATCTCAATCATCTGTGATGCTATGTTGTTGTCACAATTATGCATTTAAAGTACTATGTTTATGATTCATCATTTTGTCTCATCAACAAACATAGTGACATGACTAGGATATCACACAAGCAAATCATAATAGGTCTCATGCTTAGGTAGTTATCTCAGCTAAAACAAAAAGCCTGTTTCAGCTGAACCGCTAAGACAACTGGGAAACTTCTCAGCTGAACCGCTGAGACTGCTAGAATTGTCCCAGCGATTGACTATGCCCTTTCCCAGCGGTCAAAGTAGTCGTCTCAGCGGTTCCGAACCGCTGAGATGGGCTGGTATCTTTAAAATTAGTCTAAATTGCACCCTAATCAACCTAATTCCCCTATAAATCACAAGGTCACTTAATTCTAATTATAAGGGCAAATCATGAAACAGAATTAGGTTCTATAAATAGTCAATCTTAATTAGTGAAAGGTACACGACCCTTCTTTCCTAGCCGTCGAGATAAATCACCTTCTCTTCCATCCCAACGAATTCTACTACCACTTCAATGGCTCCCAAAAGCTCTAAAGATCTTCTTGAAGGCTATGAGATAGTCAGGGATGAGTTTGCTCATGCTCCAGAAGATATCAAGGGAGTGATTCAACTTCTTGCAGACCCCAAGGCCTGGAATTTCTCCTTTATGAACCTTGTATCATTCTCAGAACTGAGGTTCTGGAATGGTTTGGTCATGCTAAGTTATCCCCTACCAAGTCATGCCTCAAGTCAAAGATGGGAGAAGACAGAATAAAGATAACCCCCACAAAACTACAAAAAGGTCTACATCTTCCATCCTGCAGTCCCAGTGAGGAGGATGAAATTTCTGAGAAAGATAAGAGGAAAGCTCTGAAATGGACAGAGTACAATGATACCAAAACTGGATCATTAAATAGAAAATTCTTCAACCAAAAAGGAAAACTGTTTTCAGAAATTGTGGGATAAGCTATCCTCTGCAAACCAGGGTCTCATGACACAATATCACAATACATGTTTGACCTCATGACAAGGATTATACTGAAAAGAAAAACCTCTTGGGGACAAGTCCTATTTCAAAGAATAAAATAATGTCTGCAGGCACCCAACATGGGCAGAATTCTTTCCCTGTACCTACTCCAAACCCACCCTGCCAAGTTCAACAAATCCAAAGGAGTAAACCTTCACTATCTCAAGAGAATGGACATTAGGACATTAGAAAGATTTACCAGGGTACTTCCTATGAGTCAGCCCACTAAGACTAAAGGAAAAGAGAAAATAACTCCCAAATCCTCTAAGAAACCTAGACTGATTATGTCAAGTTCTGAGTCTGACACCTCAGATAAAGATGATGATGTTGGTGCTGACACTGAATCACACAACAATCTTGACAAGAATGATCCACATGATGACAGGCCAATTGACATTCTCCATCCACAGGAGCTGGACAACAACATACCTCCTGGTAACTAATCTTTCAAACTTCAAACTACTCCTTAAATTAATAGATCATAACCAATCAATTAGGTAATCAATTCTGACATTTAAATAATATGGACCATAGATTCTCAAGAACAAATGAGTGATCCAACTGAGGGGGGGCATCAACAAGAACTAGCCCCTTGGATATTACAAACATCAATGATGCTGATAAGGACAAAAGACAATCACCTCAGGATTTACAAGGTCAGATTGACAAATTTATCATCAATCTTGAAGAAAGAATTAGACTCAATCCTGATAATGAACCAGCTCTCTGGTCCTTCCCTTCACCAGGAAAATCTAATTCCCCATCTGAGGGGGAGAATCAAAAAGAGCCAACTGCTCAGAAAAATGAAGTTCTTGGTTTGCATAACAATCTTATCTTTAGAATTTCTAAGTATTTCAATCAAACTCCAACTAATTGTCCCAGCCTTCCTGGACTCATCTAACAAGGATGCTCTCTCTGAGGGGGAGGAGCAAGATACTGATGATAATGATAATCTGGAAGATAATCAAAATAATGGTAATGAATATGGGATGGATGATGATCAAGTCCACCCTGATCACATTGATGATATAACATCATTTGCTGAGATGGTGGATCCTCCAGCAGTAGTAATGCCTGAACCTGCAGTGCAGATAATACTTAACATAGTACCTCCTCCAAGTCCACCAAGGCCTCAAGCCCCAATGTTCACTGCACCGCAAGCCTCCAATTCCACCTATTCACACGAGAATATTCTGAATGCCATTCACATAATGCTGGAAAATCACCTCAACTCTATGAAGACTTATGTTGACCAACCAGTTACAATAGTCAAAAACTATATTGATTAGTCCATCATGAGTGTGAAGACTGCAGTCCTGACCGAGGTCCAGGAAATCAAGGAGAACACTGGAATGCTGAACAAACAGATGACCAAATGGTTTGATCTAGCAGAGAAGACTGTGATCTCTCAGAACACAATCCTCAGATCTATGGACAAACACCTCCAGCTATCTTAATAGGACATAACATATGTCAAAAGGTATGTCAGTAAGACAGATGAGGCGATAGAAAATTCAACCATTCATCTCCAAGATTATGTATACTCCACTGCCATGCAGTTGAATGAAGAAGCTGACAGGAACAAGGAAGAGCTGCAAGCAAATATTGCTAATATAGTCCAATCCCTTGCTGCAACAGTCACTACCACCCAACTGAATGAAGAGGTAGTCAACCTTAAAGGTACACTTCAAGCAGATTTTGAGAATGTGTTCCAAACCCTCTCTGGCACAATAACAACAGTTAAGCAAGACCTCCATCAACAAATATATGAAGAAGGCAGAAAGGGGGAAGACACAAATTCTATCATAAATTCTGACCTTACCCTGAAAGTTCTACAAGGTACAAGGCTAGCTCTGAATCTTTCTATCTTAGATGTAAATAGGGCAGAAGATTGGGATTTCCCACATCAAGAGGCAATTGCCCAAGATAAGAGTCTGAAAAAGAGAAGGGAAAGGGAGAAAGTACTGCTGGCTGAGGAATTCATGGCCAAGCAAAGGGAGGTACAACACAGAGATCCAGATTATGAGTATTGGAGTGATGACTCTAAAGAGTTCATTTTGAATGCCTGGCTAAGCCATGGCCAAATTGGAAAAGACAATGATAAGCTCTATCCATCTGAAGAGTGGATAAAGCATTTAGAAAGAGATACAAAGAGAGACAGGGTTTTCAAAGCTAATCTAGTAAGAAAAGATAACCCAAGTAGAATGCCTTCCAGATACATTCCAAAACCATTTCTGTATTTCCAAAGGCAAGAGAATAAAAAGAGAATAGCTGAGATAAAAGCTGCAAATGCTAAAGATAAGGATCTTCCAGCTCTAGAAGTAGAAGTAGTTGATGAGAACATGGATGCTGCTGCAGACCAATTAACCTCAAATAAAGGAAAAGCAGCTGCTGACATTTCTGAGGGGTCTACTTCTTATAAGAAAAGAAAACTCTAATTGAATGTATAAATGTCTAATGAATGACTGGATGTAAATTGAATTACTTTATCTGAAATGGTTTAAAATTGAACTTTGATTCATTATCTTTTCTGAATTGCAAATGTATTATTGGTTAAATTAGTCACTTTATGTCCAAAGCTAATCTAAGCCTTAGCCTTATATTACCTTGTATTGTTGGTTAAATTTGTCTGTGTTGCATTGTCATGTTTGTCTAATCACACTGTTGGATTGTTAAACTCTGTGACTATATGACTTTCATGAAAATTATCTGCTATAATATTTCTGATGCAATAAGTATAATATGATGATCTCTATATAATGAAGCTACATGTTAAGAATTTATGGGTTATGTACCTTAGCATTGAGGGTGTTCTGCCTTCTTCAAATAGTGGAGATTGTTGGGAAAATGATCCTCAATGTTCCCTTGATTTGAAGAGGCTTCACACTCAATGCTAAGTACAAGTTGTATTTGATAAACCCAACTCTATCTCATGACTATGCAGGGTTAGATCATACCAGGGTATGAAGAAAGTTCAGTAGGTTTGCTGCCAAAACCGCTGAGATGAACTCTCAATCTCAGCTGAACCGCTGAGACAATGCCAGGTGCCGTTGAGAAGAAGTCTGGGCCAGCTGAGCTGTGGATAAGGAAAATCCGCTGAGACAACTGTATGTCTCAGTGGATCCGCTGAAATGGAACTGATCCAGCAGCTGAGATAGGAGACTGTCTCAGCCTAACCGCTGAGACAGTTTCAAAAGAACTAACGAGCTTTACTTTTGGTGCAACACCTGTAAATCAAGAAGGGATGTTCCAATCTCTCCCATGTTGTGTCAGGAGGACATATAATAGCCGTTGAAAGGAAGGGGTGATGATTAAAATTTATTTGAGAGCGCCGCAAAAGCTTTCCGGGGTTCGGGTAGAATTTGGCGGGCGCATTCGAGGCATCTCGCGAGTACTCCTACATCGAGGAACTAACCATTATCCTACCCATCGAGATGATAGAATTAATACTCTTTCCTTCTTTCGGAATATCGACGACCACGCCGCGGCGGCGCCGAATTCAATTAATTTTATATAGAAAGGGAGAGTTTTTGCGAAGTTTTCGTATTGTTATTATCCAAACTAATCATTCGAAAAGGCAAGTATACCTTATCGCGTATAGTATTGGATAAATTTTTAGAAAATATCAAGGTCGTGTCGATTATTGTTACTTTAGAAATACACTATTATTTTATCGAAAAGATCGATTAATTTTTATGGTGTGCAATAATTTAGAAAGCAAAAATGACGATAATCGCGGGCATGGTGTGCATGTAGCAAAAACTAAGAAAAGCGATAGAAAAGAAAAGAACACACTAAATGAAAAACTCACGCACTCTACGGAAATTTAAATGACTTAATTGAAATAAAACAGAAAAGCTATCTCATATACGCACGCACTCTACGGAAATTAAAGAAAGCAATAAAGCTAAGCTATGAAAGCTTTAAAATCTAATTATGAAAGCATTACAATCTAAGTTATGAAAGCATTAAAATTAAAGCATTAAATCTAAATTATGAAAGCAATAAAATTAATCTCATACACACACACACTTTTATAAATAAATAAAAAAACTAAAATAAAAACAAAAACATTAAAATTTACACTCATACACTCACACACTCAACATGAACAAAAGAAGAACAAGAAGAACAAGAAGAACAAGAACAATATAATTATTATTATATATATAACAACTTTTTGCAAGAAAGTTTAAACTTAGAGGACAAAAAGAGCCCAAACTAGGGCTTAGGAAACACACAAACAAACTCACAAACAAACTCACAAACACTCAAACAAAACTCACAGAACACTCAAAAAATGAAAACTTACTTAGGTTCTAAAATATATGAACCTTTAAAACAAGGGAGGAGCGCCTTTATTTATAGGCAAAGGTGAGCTGCAATTAGCAAAAAAAAGAAAATAGCAGCTGGCTATTTGACCAAGAGGTAGGCAAGTTTGACTTGAGCTAGGGTGCGGATAGAAGCTGGCTTGGTTCTAGAAGGAGAGAGAGCTGGCAGGAGAGCTGACAGGAAGGAGAGCGCTGGCGGGACAGCTTGCCGGAAGGGAATTCGTCGAACGCAGGGATGAGTTCATCGAACACCTGTAGAAACATACAATTATATATATTAAAATTTAGTTCGTCGAACGGGAGAGGGGAGAGTTCGTCGAACTGGGACGGCTGTGAGGAATTCGTCGAACGCAGGGACGAGTTCGTCGAACACCTACAGAAACACACAATTATATATATTAAAATTTAGTTCGTCGAACGGTAGAGGGGAGAGTTCGTCGAACTGGGATGGCTGTGAGGAATTCGTCGAACGCTGGCAGGAGTTCGTCGAACGCCTTGATTTCGTCGAGCGGCTTCAAATATATATATATATATATATAATATATATAATATATAATATAATAAACGAAACTTAGAGATCGTCGAACGCCTGGCGCTGTGCGTTCGTCGAGCTCATAGCAGTGTTCGACGAATGCATAGCAGCTGGGAGTTCGTCGAGCTCCTGGCAGATATATATATCATATATAATAATATATAATATTAAGAGAACGTCGAACGCCTGGCGCTGCGAGTTCGTCGAGCTCATAGCAGCGTTCGACGAACGCATAGCAGCGCTCGACGAATATATTATTATTTTAATTTATTTTATTTTAGTTTAATTTTTTTTATTTAATTTTCTTTTAATTTACATAATTATTTATATAATTATATTTAATATATATACTCTGTTATTATTTATATATATATATATATTATTTTATATACTATTATTATTTTACATTTCTTACATATATATTTATATTTCAATATATTTAATAATATATACATTATTATTACTAAGTTTCCATTTATATTTACATATAAATATATAATTATTTATTTTGCTTTTTATTTACATACATATAACTATATTATTTACAAATATATTTATTATATTTATAATAAATTTATTATACAATAATATTTCAAAATTTTATTCTTATATAAGTATATTTACTTATTTTTACATAAATTATGAATTGTTTCATAATTAAATAACTCTTTTTTTCAAAAAGATAAATATTTATATACATTAGATAAAACAAGAGATTTATTCAATAATTTACATGCAATATGAACAAAATTACCCAAAATTAGGCTAAAAATTATACTAAAAATATGTATAATTTGTTATTCATCAAATACCCCCATGCTTAAGCTTTTGCTATTCCAAGGCAAAAGTAAGAGATACCCATAAGACATTAATAGAATTTCTAATTTATCAAAATTTTATTTAATCAAAAGTAAGCTTGAAATAAATTTAGGAGATTAAAAGAGGTAAGTCCAACATCGTGATGATGATTTAAGAAGAGCGAAAAAGTTTTAGCCAACAAGACTTCTAAAGTTAGCTAAGTAGCGACCTAAATGATTGCAATAATTAGCACCATGATTAGAATAGAATTATAAGAACTTTAACTTTTTAAAGAATTTTTTTTTAGAATAATTAAAACTTACTAATTATGCTCTGTCAATTTTTTCATTTATATCTAGTTTTCAATTTGATTGGTTGGGGGGGGGGGGGTAGGGGGAGCTTGGTAGGAGAAGAGACTTTTGATTTGGGGGTGATGGATTTTATCCTCTCACCTTAATTTTTTTTGCTTTTGATAGTGGCTAGGGAATGGAATCATATTCCCAAAATGATTTTTTTTTTCAATCTTCAAAAATAACCCAATGAATATGTTAAGGGAACAAAAATCTTATTCCCATGCCATATAATCTTTTAATAAAATTGGGTGCCTATGTTTACGGAATGAAATCTTATTCCCATTGACATAAGATCTTTTAAAATAATATACCAAGAAAGGGGATGTAAGGGGTTTAGAAATTTCTAGATTTTATAAATTAAGAAAATTTTTGAGAGCAAGTTTTAGTAGGTTTAAAACATTCCTAAAGTTTCACAAGTTTGGAGTAGGAATAATTAAAGTCTAAAGATGGTCTGCCAAAATAATACAACAAGAAGCAATTTAGGGTAAACTTGAAGTAGTGCTAAAAAGTTTTTACTCTAATTAAATTAAAATTGCAATGTGTTCTTTACAACTAAAATTCCAAAGATATAAATCTTACAAACTATGATACAAATAAGGGTTTTGACAAATCAAAAATAATGAAAATGTTTATAAATAAACTCAAACTAATTTTAAAAAATACAAAGCTAAGTAGGGGTTTTTTATTATATTTTTGGGATTTTATCATTTTTTTGTATGATACATATATTTTTTTTGAATTTTTCTAAATATTTACAAAGTATGAAATAAAATTTTTTTATTTTTGTGGTTTTTAGCCCTTTTTTGGATTTTCTAAGCTATTTAAGATATGAAACAAATTATATTATTAATAAATTTTTGGTTTTGGGGTTTTAAATTTTTGTTTAGTTTTGTTTAGTTTTGTTTTTTTAATAATTATGTACAAAATAAATAGATTTTTGGTGGTTTTGGGTTTTAATTTTTTTTTGATGTATTTGAAAATAGGGAAAAGGGGAAAATACCCCCATACTTAAAACCTAACATTGTCCTCAATGTTGTATTTTAAGTATGTGGAAGTGAAAATCAAAATGCCGAAGAGCTTCCTCGGGTCGTTTATTTTAGAATGAAAGTATAAATAAGAGGAAGAAAAAGAAAGATTTTTTTTTTTTGGTTTTTAGAAATTTTTTTTTTGGACTTTCTAAGTTTTTAAAGTTTATAAAATAAATTGTATTATTATGTACAAACTAAACTAAGTATTCAACTCATCAAATTTTTTAGATTTTTTTTTTGGATTTTTGTGTTTTTAGAATATTTTTGGATTTTTTTTAAATAAGGAAAAAGATGAAGAAGAGAAAAGAAATACAAGATAAAATAAATTTGTTGGTTTTTTTTAAGTTATTTATTTGCAATATAACTCTTTTTTTTATTTTGTTGTTTTTAGAAATCTTTTGGTTTTTGGATTTTTTTTTATTAAAGAAAATTAAAAAAAGAAAATGGAGAAAGATAAGATAACTTTTTTGTTTTTTGGTTTTTTAGATTTTTACTTAAGCCCGGCTAATGGATTAGATTTAAGCGGCCGTTTTCAAGGAGTCTCGCGAGTAATTCTACTTCGAGGAACTAACCATTATCCTACCTATCGAGATGATAGAAGTAATAGTTTTTCCTTCTTTCGAATTATCGGGAGAAGCTCCCGGGCGACGCTGTCTAAATCTTTTTTAGATAAAAAAAGAACTTATTGTTGTTTTTTTTAAAGTTATTTTTTATTTATTTACAAAGTAAGTTTTTATTATATTTTTGTGTTTTTTTTATTAAATAAACTATATCATTATGTACAAAAATAAGGTAATTTTTTCTTTCATTTAAAGATTTTTAGAATTTTTTTGGATTTTTTTTATGAAAATATAATTTACAAAATAAGGTAAATTTTTTCCATTTTAGGGGTTATTATATGTTTTTTGGATTTTGTAAATTTTTTGTTATGAAAAAGGTATATACAATAGGATAGAAATATTTTTGTAATTTTAGGAGTTTTTGAATTTTTTTAGATTTATAGGTATTTTTTTTAAGAATAAACAAAAAGAATGATAAAATTAATAGAGATTTCTTTTCGAAATAACGACACTTCTCCCCGGCAACGGCGCCAAAAACTTGATGATTAAAATTTATTTGAGAGCGCCGCAAAAGCTTTCCGGGGTTCGGGTAGAATTCGGCGGGCGCGTTCGAGGCATCTCGCGAGTACTCCTACATCGAGGAACTAACCATTATCCTACCCATCGAGATGATAGAATTAATACTCTTTCCTTCTTTCGGAATATCGACGACCACGCCGCGGCGGCGCCGAATTCAATTAGTTTTATATAGAAATTGAGAGATTTTGCGAAGTTTTCGTATTGTTATTATCCAAACTAATCATTCGAAAAGGCAAGTATACCTTATCGCGTATAGTATAGGATAAATTTTTAGAAAATATCAAGGTCGTATTTTTCCAAGGTCGTGTCGATTATTGTTACTTTAGAAATACACTATTATTTTATCGAAAAGATCGATCGATTTTTACGTTTGCAATAATTTAGAAAGCAAAAATGACGATAATCGCGGGCTTGGTGTGCATATAGCAAAAACCAAGAAAAGCGATAGAAAAAAAAAGAACACACTAAATGAAAAACTCACGCACTCTACGGAAATTTAAATGACTTAATTGAAATAAAGCAGAAAAGCTATCTCATATACGCACGCACTCTACGGAAATTAAAGAAAGCAATAAAGCTAACCTATGAAAGCTTTAAAATCTAATTATGAAAGCATTAAAATATAAGTTATGAAAGCTTTAAAATTAAAGCATTAAATCTAAATTATGAAAGTAATAAAATTGATCTCATACACACACACTTTCATAAATAAATAAAAAAACTAAAATAAAAACAAAAACATTAAAATTTACACTCATACACTCACACACTCAACATGAACAAAAGAAGAACAAGAAGAACAAGAAGAACAAGAATAACAAGAACAATATAATTATTATTATATATATAACAACTTCTTGCAAGAAAGTCTAAACTTAGAGGACAAAAAGAGCCCAAACTAGGGCTTAGGAAACACACAAACAAACTCACAAACACTCAAACAAACTCACAGAACACTCAAAAAAAGAAAACTTACTTAGGTTCTAAAATATATGAACCTTTAAAATAAGGGAGGAGCCCCTTTGTTTATAGGCAAAGGTTGGTTGCAATTAGCAAAAAAAGAAAATAGCTGCTGGCTGTTTGACCGAGAGGTAGGCAAGTTTGACTTGAGCTGGGGTGCGGATAGAAGCTGGGTTGGTTCTAGAAGGAGAGAGAGCTGGCAGGAAGGAGAGCGCTGGCGGGACAGCTTGCTGGAAGGGAATTCGTCGAACGCAGGGACGAGTTCGTCGAACACCTGCAGAAACATACAATTATATATATTAAAATTTAGTTCGTCGAACGGGAGAGGGGAGAGTTCGTCGAACTGGGACGGCTGTGAGGAATTCATCGAAAGCAGGGACGAGTTCGTCGAACACCTGCAGAAACACACAATTATATATATTACAATTTAGTTCGTCGAACGGGAGAGGGGAGAGTTCGTCGAACTGGGATGGATGTGAGGAATTCATCGAACGCTGCGAGGAGTTTGTCGAACCCCTTGATTTCGTCGAGCGGCTTCAGATATATATATAGTATATATAATATATAATATAATATACGAGACTTACACATCGTCGAACGCCTGGCGCTGCGCGTTCGTTGAGCTCATAGCAGCGTTCGACGAACGCATAGCAGCTGGGACTTCATCGAGCTCCTGGCAGATATATATATCATATATAATAATATATAATATTAAGAGAACGTCGAATGCCTGGCGCTGCGCGTTCGTCGAGCTCATAGCAGCGTTCGACGAACGCATAGCAGCGTTCGACGAATATATTAGTATTTAAATTTATTTTATTTTATTTTAGTTTAATTTTTATAATTTTCTTTTAATTTAAATAATTATTTATATGATTATATTTAATATATATACTCTGTTATTATTTATTATTTATATATATATATTATTTTATATACTATTATTATTTTACATTTATTACATATATATTTATATTTCAATATATTTAATAATATATACATTATTATTACTAAGTTTCCATTTATATTTACATATAAATATATAATTATTTATTTTGCTTTTTATTTACATACATATAACTATATTATTTACATATATATTTATTATATATATGTATTTATTATATTTATAATAAATTTATTATACAATAATATTTCAAAATTTTATTCTTATATAAGTATATTTACTTATTTTTACATAAATTCTGATTTGTTTCATAATTAAATAACTCTTTTTTTCAAAAAGATAAATATTTATATACATTAGATAAAACAAGAGATTTATTCAATAATTTACATGCCATATGAACAAAATTCCCCCAAATTAGGCTAAAATTAAACTAAAAATATGTATAATTTGCTATTCATCAAGGGGCAGTATACAAGAATCAATTAGGGCTTTGTAAAAAAAACACTCTCTCACACACTCAAAAGTAAGAACATTACTGTTCCATTGACGGCAGCAAAGAAGCTTTCCCGTTTCCTGAAGCTGTAAGAAGAGAATAGATTGCTCCTCTTGATCAAATAAAGATAGAGCAAGTTGATCCTCACTCCTTCTCTGAAGAATAGAATTAGAAGAATCAAGGCTGAGGACTTTGGACTCATCTAGATTCAAGACAGCTACTGCAGTTGTCCAACAACAAAAGATTAAGTGTATTCCATCTTCTTTTGTTAATCAAACATTCATGTTTAGTAGGAACTTAACAGTTGTGAGTTGTAGGGCATCTTTTCCTGGGTTTGTAGGGTTGTCTAGCCTGAGAAGTAGAGCTGTGTGTTCAGCTTGAGTGGAGGATCATTGGATGATCTGAGGTAGTGTTGAAACCGATTTCTCGGCCTCTTGTGGAGCTCGGGGCCCTCACCGAAATGAGGGGCAGTTGATTCCTCGGAGAAGGTAGACTGAAAACTAGGAATATTGACTAAGACCTTAGTCACAGCGAGGAGGTCCCTCCACTAACCCGGAAGATCGTTGAGCGCTTCCCCTCCCAAGCCAAAGCTGAGACTTGGGCACCTTGGAGAGCTCTGGAAATGCTAACCAAAGAAAGCCTGAGGAGAGAGAAGCTGAAGTGAAGTCCTATCCAAAGGTGCCCTTAAGGTCCTATTTATAGGTTTTCTGACATGGTCTGCAAATAGCAGGATTCCGACTTTTGATTTTACTATCTGCACGCCAAATAGGTCTGCTAACAGCCAAACTCCGTTGTTTGGAGAGGCTAAAGGCAGGCCCCCAAGGGTAAAAGGATAATTTGGCCCCATTGATCTATGGGCAAGGAGCTGCGAGGACTCTACTGCCAAAGCTCTCGCGGACCTTCTCGCGAGTCCTGCTCGCGACGCCCCTCCTAGGTGTTCGCCCTGCGAGGATCTCGCTGGCCCCCCTTTTGGCGGTATCGGCCGAGGTCTTGTCTCGCGAGCCTTCCTGCGAGACCGTCCATTTGGCTTTAATGAGCATAGAACACTTCGCCGGCCTTTGGTGATTCTGTCGAGCAGGGGTGTGGTCGACGAAGCCGGGGGAGTTCGACAAACACTGAAGAGTTTGTCGAACACACCCGCGAGCGCTTGCCTCGCCGACCCTTCTCGCTCGCCCTTCAGCGAGCTCCCCCCGAGAGGGAAGATTCCCTTCCTTACGAACTCCTTCTTCCCGCCGCTTTCTTTGAACCGCGTCTCCTTGCCTGGCAAATATCGGGGTTTTACACAATCCCCGCTCTTCGCGAGGATACTTATGCTCGCGAAGAAACATCCAACCCTTGGTATTCGCCAGCTCCTTGATGATCTGTCAGGAATCTTTGGTGGGACCCACCTTGTGGGATATAAATATCATCCTGGGTCTCTAGTGGCGTGCGCCGCCACTTCTTTCCCTTTCCCTTTGCCTGATATTGTAGCTGCCTGATGATGCCTCTTTCGGAAGAAGCCGAAGCTCGCCTGAGGGCGGTGAGAGCTGGCGGGCTACCCTCCACGACCAGGGTCCCCGCCTAGATGAATCGGCCGCCTCCTGCTCAGTCGCCAAAAATCAAAAAGGCGAGGGCGGCTCGCCGAACCGGGGACGACTCTGTGCTGTTGGACTCCTCCCCGGACGATCGCCACCACGAGAAGGTACGGGCTACTCCTCTAGTTCGCGTCAATAAATTTGCTTGCGATTCATATCTACTCGCAGGATGCTTTGCCGAACGAGAACGCTGGAGAACCCGCTGATAGGTCTCGCAAAAGTCCGCCGGCGGATACGAACCTCGCTTGGAAAAATGTCACCGGTATGATCTTGATCTCGCATATCAAAATATTTCTTGTCATCCATCTGACCTTCGCTCCTCACTTCTTACAGTCTTGCCCCTGAAGTCCCCGGCCCGCCATGCATTGCGGCCTCCGTCTCCGCCTCCGCCTCCTGACAAAATCATAGATACGCCTAGGTTCCAACTCTTGACGAGCGAGGAGACCGGTGTCTCCGTGCCGCCAAAAGTCCCTCCGACCAACAGCGCAGCGTACCCTCCCGGCTTGGGTAAATCTCTCTACCCTCACTACGGCAACGTGTTCCAGGGCCGTCCTTCGACCTCTCGCCCCCCGCTGGGTAAGCATTCTGGCGACCCCTATCCTACCGATCTCAAGCGCGCCATCTAACCTATTCGTAACATCTCGCAGAGAATCACAAAAATTTGCCTACCGAATCCGAGTTGGGCGACGACGAGATGTCCCTCCTTCCTGACCAGGTGGAGGACTTCTTAGGGGATCCGCGAGATCCTGAAATAATGAAACAACGAGTCGCGGAGTTGCTGAGGAAACATGGGCGGATGATGATGGACCTCAACATGCAGGCGAGACGTGACAGGGAAGTCGCCGAGGATAGACACACTATCTTGATGGAAGAGTGCACGAGACTCCGGCAAGCGAGGCAGCGTGACCAGGATGAGAGTGCCACGACGCCGGAGGTGCATATAGCTAGGATGAGAGACTACGCATACCTCATGGACTGGGTGGGCCGTTTGGCCGAGGATTATTATAACTCTAGGGTACCGCCGAGGTCCGGGTCGCAGGGTGGGGGCAGGTGGAAATGGTTACCCCATGATTCTCGCTAACTGCTGTGTTGTCGTGAACTCTTATTATTTGTAGTGGGTGTCGTTGTTTTAGACAATTTCGCCATGGGTCGCAACTCGCATATTTGCCACTTATATGTTGGCTTTATTTCTTCTGTCAATAAGTATTACTGGCTTTTTATTATTTCTCGCTCGCTGCTAATAAATCTGTTTCATTTTTATGTTATATTATTCTCGTGAGGACCCTCTGTTCTCGCTAAATATATCTCACGAAAAGTTGTTTGTATTAACCTCGCAGGTTTTTCTCGCCCGCGGACTTGATGTGATGTTTTTTGCTGCTACTGCGCCCGCCGGCGCTTGGACTTCTTCCTGCCATTTTGCTTTGGCTATAAATAGGCGGCCATAACTGAGTCAACCACCGCATTTATTGTCAACCTCCTTCCTCCTCCGCTTCAGAGCTCTCGCTCCTTCCCGTTCTCGCTTTACTTCCTTTTTCGCAGGTCGCTAAGATGGGCGGCGACGCTAACGAGTCAGAGGGTCGGAGAAAGATTGCGAAGGCTTTCGCCGAGCACACCTTCTACCACTGCAACTTGACGGATGAGGAATATTTCAGCGCGGTCGCTGATTATGTCACGCCCCTTCAAGGCACGCCGTACTAGCGAGGACGACGTGATCAACGCCCCGCGGGTCGACGAGTTGGCCATTCCTACCGCCCATTTCGCGGTCGGCCTGCGCCTCCCCCTGTGGCTGGAAGTTCGCCAGGTAATGGTCATTCTCGCTCGCTTCTTGTTCTCTACATTTCAAGTCTAAATCATTATGTGAACTAATCCCGGTCTTCTCGTTGCTCGTCAGGTGCTCAAGCACTATGGCGTTGTTCCGGGCCAGCTCACGCCTAATACCATGGCGGTAATCACGGCGTTCGCCTGCTATATTCGCGAGGAGCGCATCGAGTTCAGCCTCCCAGTCTTTCGGAAGCTGTTCTCATTCCGCGCCTTCAAGGACGGGACTGCCTACTTCGTGGGCCCGGGTCCTAAGGTTGACGAGACCGTCAACAAATCCCACTTCTGGGCCAAGAAGTTTCTTCTTGTTAAGGGGAACTTCGGTAACATCCCAATCTTGCCCATCCAACAGGGCGAGACCACCTATCGGCCCGCTGCCCTCGGAGGTCACGACTCCCTTCTCTACCAGTTCTTCTGCAAGAAGAACTTTGAGGTTGTCCATCTTCGCCGCAACCTCGACAAGTTGCTTCCCGTACTCGCCGGGGAAGGTAAAAGATCTCCCTCTATCATTGACCCCCCTTTTCTAATCCGGTAATCTCGTACTTATTGAAGATTCAACGATTTTCTAGGCGAGCGGGATCTTCCTCTCCATCCCCCTATGCTAGCAATCAGAAAACCGACGCTACCCTGGCTCTCGCGACCATGGGGGCGGAGGCTTGCCGAGGCGCCGTCACTCCAGGCGAGCCCTCTTCTCGCAAGAGACAGGGAGCTTCTGGTGGTCATGTCGTTCCCCCGAAATCTCCGCCAAAGAAGAAGAGTAAGAAGAGCGGGGTCTCGCTCGCCTCCTCGAAGGGAAAGGAGCCCCGCGAGGTGGCTTTCGATGAGTTCAACCTCACCGGCCTCTCCGCAGGGGGTGAGGACAACGAGCCCTGCCAGGAGGCTTCTAGAACCTCCGTCCTGCCCATCCCCGTCAACCATTACAACTTCGGCCTCGGCCAGAGGCGCCGCGATGAGACCGGCGAGCTTCTGGTCAACTGGAAACCGGAGACCAACTGGGTGGACATATCCACCATCCTTCCCTCCTGGGTGGAGAAGGAGACCTTCGGCGGTCACGCCTTCGACCTCTCGTTCGCTCTTTATGGGCGCAAGGACGCGGAGTCTTATAAAGATGAGACTGCGAGAACTCTCGCTTTCGAGAGCGCGAGGTCGCAGTTGCGCTCTGCCGAGCTCGCCCATATGATGGGGAGGCGCTGCTTACAGCTGGAGCTTCAGAACGTGGAGCTTGCGAGGGCCTATCAGGGGCTCCTTGCCGAGAACACGCAGCTGAAGGAGAAACTGCTCGCCGCAGAGGGCAGTCTGGTGAGTATTCTAGACTTCCTCATCTTCCTTTCCTTTGGCTATTTCGCTTCTTTAATTGAATTTACTTGCATGATGTCGAGTCCGACGGAAGAGCCGACACTCGCATCAAGGACTTGGAGGGCGAGGTGGCTGGGTTGAAAGCCCTAAACTGCGATCTCACCCGTGCCGTCGTTCCCCCCCCCCCCCCCCCCCCGCTGTCTAAAGGAAGAGCGGCGAGCGCGAGACGAAGAGGTCCGCTTGGAGTCTACTGAGTCAGGTCGCTACATCTTCTCGACGATGAAGGCGGTCGGTCTCCTAGCTGCCGACGCGGTTGACATGGTTCTGGAGGATATTGTCCCTGAGCTCTTCCTCCCGCTTCCTCCGGTGAAGAGCAGCGATGACGAGGAAGTGTCCGCGAGCGATCAATGAGGCTTACAACTTGATTTTGTTCTATTTTGTTTCGGGCTGGCGAGATCGCCGCCTTATGTAAATCGAACTATGAAATGAATGGATACATATTTTTGGCCTTGCGTTGTGTTCGCTCTTTTTGCTGTATTGTTTTTTATGTTGATATCTCGCTCTTGCTTATCTCGATGTTCATTTGTATGTAGGCTATTCCCGCGATGACCGTTCTCGCATTTTACGTTGTTGAATAGACGGGTACAGGACCTTTTGGGCTGCTCTGGCCTTTCGTTATTTGCCTTAGGATTATTACCCTTAGGATATGCGTTTTTCTCTAGGCCTCGCAAGGTATTTTTCTTCTCGGTGAGAGCCCGCTTCTTACCCTGTGCCGGCGACCTTTCTGCCGAGCACCGGATACCCCAGAGCGCGTAGGATTGATTCTCATTCCTCGCATACTATCGTGCGAAGTCTCTCTTAGCCGAGAGAGCCGACCTGCCGAGCGAGAAGGAGTATTCCCGCATAAAGACTTGTCACCTTGCCAGCCTCTCCAGAGATCAACCTGAACCCCCCGTCTAGTGAGAGCCCGGGAGCGGAATCGATCTAGGGCATTCCAACACCAATACTTGTCACCTTGCCGGCCTCTCCAGAGATCAACCTGAACCCCGCGTCTAGTGAGAGCCCGGGAGCGGAATCGATCTGGGGCATTCCAGCACCAATACTTGTCACCTTGCCAGCCTCTCCAGAGATCAACCTGAACCCCCCGTCTAGTGAGAGCCCGGGAGCGGAATCGATCTGGGGCATTCCAGCACCAATACTTGTCACCTTGCCAGCCTCTCCAGAGATCAACCTGAACCCCCCGTCTAGTGAGAGCCCGGGAGCGGAATCGATCTGGGGCATTCCAGCACCAATACTTGTCACCTTGCCAGCCTCTCCAGAGATCAACCTGAACCCCCCGTCTAGTGAGAGCCTGGGAGCGGAATCGATCTGGGGCATTCCAGCACTAATACTTGTCACCGTGCCAGCCTCTCCAGAGATCAACCTGAACCCCCTGTCTAGTGAGAGCCCGGGAGCGGAATTGATTTGGGGCATTCCAGCACCAATACTTGTCACCTCGCCAGCCTCTCCAGAGATCAACCTGAACCCCCCGTCTAGTGAGAGTCTGGGAGCAGAATCGATCTGGGGCATTCCAACACCAATACTTGTCACCTTGCCAGCCTCTCCAGAGATCAACCTGAACCCCCCGTCTAGTGAGAGCCCGGGAGCGGAATCGATCTGGGGCATTCCAGCACCAATACTTGTCACCATGCCAGCCTCTCGAGAGATCAACCTGAACCCCCCGTCTAGTGAGAGCCCGGGAGCGGAATCGATCTGGGGCATTCCAGCACCATTACTTGTCACCTCGCCAGCCTCTCCAGAGATCAACCTGAACCCCCCGTCTAGTGAGAGCCCGGGAGCGGAATCGATCCGGGGCATTCCAGCACCAATACTTGTCACCTTGCCAGCCTCTCCAGAGATCAACATGAACCCCCCGTCTAGTGAGAGCCCGAGAGCGGAATTGATCTGCGGCATTCCAGCACCAATACTTGTCACCTCGCCTGTCCTCGCATAGCAGTTATAACTATCAAGTGGAGAAGTAAAATATACAATTAAAAATTGTAATAAAGCTTTTAAGGATAAAATCGTTTCAAATCGTCTCCACTTCGGGCTCGGCCGAGAGGTATCCCTTCCACATCTTGGAGGTGGTACCCCCCTGACTTGAGCACCTCGCTTACAATGTATGGGTCCTCCCAATTGGGGTTGAGCTTACCTACCGCGGCCCCCCTTCCGGCCGCGTCGACCTTCTTCAAGACCAAGTCCCCTTTTTGAAAGTGTTTTACTCGGATGTGCTTGTCAAAATATCGGGCCATTCGCCGCTTGATTTCCTCCTGCCTGATGGTGGCCTGGTCCCAGAGTTCCTCCACCAGGTCTAAGGGTAGCCTTTGTTCTTCACCATTGGCCACCAACCACCCTTCATCTCCTTCACCTGCGGCGACCACCCTGGGGGTCTTTACTTCGAACTCAATGGGAAGGACTGCTTCGGACCCATGAGAATGTTTGAATGGGGTATCCCCGGTGGCGGTGTTAGGGGTTGTCCTCAGGGCCCAGAGAATGGATGGAAGTTGTTCTACCCAGTTCCCTCGGAGGTTCTCCACCTTCTTCTTCAGTATGTTGACGATTACTTTGTTTGCCGCTTCCACCTGGCCATTGCTTCTTGGGTGGTGAACCGATGCGAACCTGAGGTCGATGCCAAGCTGGGTGCAGAAGCTAACAGATTCTTCACTAGCAAATTGCGGCCCATTGTCCGTCACTATAGCAAGGGGGAGGCCGTGCCTGCAAATTTTTTCTCCCCATACAAAATTCCTCACAACTTGAGATGTTACCTTGGCGTGCGCCTTCACTTCTACCCATTTGGAGAAATAATCGATCATGACCAGCAAGAACCTTCTTTGGCCTCTAGCTTGAGGGAAAGGGCCAACTAGGTCCAACCCCCATATGGCGAAGGGCCAGGGAGCAGTGATGGTTCAGAGCCTCTGAGCTGGGAGGAGTTGGAGCGGAGCATAGAGCTGACACCTCGAACATCTCCTTGCAAATTCTGCCGCATCCTTGCTGAGGGTGGGCAGAAGTAGCCTTGTCTCAGCGCCCTCCCTTCCAGAGTTCGGCTCCCGGAGTGACTCCCACACTCCCCGGAGTGAATTTCTTCTAGGACTCTCGGAACCTCCTCCTCTGAGACACAACGGGCTAGGAGTCCCGAGAGAGTCTTCCTGTACAGCCCTCCTGCATGCAAAGAGTAATAAGCTGACTTATACATAAAGCAACGTCTGTCTATGTCCCCTTCACGAAATTTCCCTGATGTCAAGAAGGAGATGAAGGGATCCATCCACGAGACCCGCTGATCCACCTCCATCAACTCTCCTTCCTCGATGGTGGGTCGGAAGAGTTCCAAAACCGTTCCTCCTGCTCGGGGACCGAACTTGGCTAGGAGGTCCGCGGGGGTGCTCTCTTCCCTGGGCACATGTTTGATGGAAAAAGTGTGGAATTGCCCGATGAACCCCTTGACCTTCTCTAAGTACCGCAGGAGGGTCGGGTCCTTTGCCTCGAACTCTCCCTTGACTTGGCGTGCTACCACCATGGAGTCCGTCGAGACCTCCACATCTAGCACTCCCAGTTCTCGAGCTAACCGCAGGCCCGCTATCACCGCCTCATACTCCGCTTGGTTGTTGGTAATCATGAAGTGGATATTTACAGCTTGCTCTATCTTAGTCCCATGTGGGCTTACTGATGCGATAATTTCGGCAAGTGCACCGGTCGCGCAAGTAATAAATTTTGGGAATAAATCCCCGAGTGTCGGTCTCTTGAGGAACACAGTAAGGTGGAGTTAAATGTGGAGGAAGGACTTGAGATTGAAGTCCTAAAGCGGATGGAATGCGAAGGAGTTGGGTTGGCTTTTGGAAAACAAAATAAAAACTATCAACTACTCCTATGCAATGCCGCTATGCAAAGCTTCGCTTGGCGGGATGGAAACTAGGCAGGCCTTGAACGCGCTGCGTCGCAAGGGCGGATGGACGAGAAGGCAAGCGAAATGAGGGTCGCAAGCACCTCTTCGACAAGCACGCCACTAGCAATTGCTAGTGCGGCACACGAACGTGACGGCGGAATGGAAATGATTGGCGGCGCACCTCATAAACACATAAACCATAAAAGCATTTCACAAACATGAAATATATAGATATAAAAACGAGTTCAAGTGTTCTTCATCAAAATACATAAGATCTAGCTATTACAACAATCAATAAAAGGAGAACAAGGCAAGAAATCGACCGAATCCGAAGGCTCGTTGGAGATTCACGGTTGGAATCGCCGGGTTGTCAATCCGCGTCCAAGCTCGGTCCACAACTACGTCCGGGGTAGAGAGAGCTGTCACTACTCTCCAATGGACCCGTCTTCTTCGTGTCACGATCCGGTAGAGGTTGCAACACTTCCTCTTGCTTGAAGGTAATGGCGGCTAGGTCTACCTTTGGAGCTCGTGGATGAAGGAGGAGGCCGAGAGGAAACTCCGGCAAAGATTTGGCGTTGAAAGCTTGCCCGGAGATCCTCCCTAAGGTGGGCGGCGATGGAAGGGCGAAGTCGGACCAAACCAGGCGGAAAACGGCGGAAGAAAGCGGGGGATTAGACCTAAATCGCGAGCAGGGCTTTTATAGGCGCTGGAATTAAACAGTGCGCACGGTCAGTGGCGCACGACCAGTGGTCGTGCGCACTGGAATCCTGTGATCGTGCGCTCTGCCTGGACAGAACCTGCAAAGACAGAAATTACAAAATAACATGTTCGCACGACCAGTGGCGCACGACCGATGGTCGTGCGCACTAGCGTCAGTGGTCGTGCGCAATAGATGAAACAGAACTTAAAAATTAATGGTCAGTGCGCACGAGCAGTGGCGCACGACCGGTGGTCGTGCGCGCTGGAGTTGATGATCGTGCGCATTACACCAAACAGAACTTATGAAAAAAGCGTTAAGTGCACACGATCAGTGGCGCACGACCAGTGGTCGTGCGCAATAGAACCAGTGATCGTGCGCAGTGTTCCTGTGCAGAATTGCACCGGAAACACCTGCACGACTCCTGTTCTAGCGTACAACCACCAATCCGGCCACTAAAAGTGGCACCGAACAATGCATGAAAACTACTAATGAAAATCAACATGAAATCACACCAAAATGGGCCAAAAGGTGCACCTAGCATGGGATATCAAATATGAACTAAAACAGGGCTAAAGTGCAGTGAAATGACTAACTAAACGGCCCAGATGAGTCCATAAAAGTGTATATGATGAGGACTCATCACACCCCCAGACTTACCTGTTTGCGCGTCCCGAGCAAACAAATTCTAAGCGAACGGGGAAAGAAAAGTAGATGGCTTAAAACTACAATATAGAGTACCATGCGAAGTCGCATACTCACGTGCATAAGAAGAATAGTAGAGAAGATTTCTGATTATATAAACAGTCTATATATTTCTAAAAGAGTAAAAGCATATTACAACTACTCAAAATGGTGAAAAGCGGTGAATCGTTCGGTCATGCATAAGGAGAAAGTAAACTAAACGCTGAGATGAGCATTGCTCAAGATTGGGATGCCGAACAAACTCCACCGAAATCCATCGGTGTCGGTGACCATAGGCTTGCCCGGTCACATTCTCTCCACGGCACTGGTTTGACTCAAATGCGTGAATCAATAGGACTTTAGGTTTTAAATGAGGCTTGGGTTTAGGTGAGGAAAAAACAAAGATAAAAACGACGGCTAAAGCACTAAACCCAAATGAGCTAATGCAGGAAACTATCCTCATTCACCACACAAACATGCGGGTACACAACACCCCCAGACTTGGACTTAACAGCATGGGTGCGTGCACCGCCTACTCCCAAATATAAATCGATATAAAAAGATTTTCAATGAAACTTTACTTCTCTTTCCTTTCTTTTTACTTCTTTTCTTTTTCTCAATTTTTTTCTTTTTCTTATCATTTTCAGCAAATAACCAATAGGACGCATCCACATCTTCACAAAATACTACCACAATCAACACCACCAACTCATGAAAATAATAAACAGCTACAGCTCATATTTGGGTGTGCGACTAGGATTGGCTTTTGGGCTTTGGCGAAATAAAAGTGGGGCTGAATCAAAGAACGGGTAGGCACAACTGGGCTAGCGAGGATATAGCGGTAGGACTAGGCACAAAAGCTCAACCGGGCCAAAATGATGGCCTATATCACGTTCACGCAATTGACTAACCGTATACCCATGCTTCAAGAATCGCTTGGGGCAAGTTCTAGCCACCGAGAAAGATTCTCCATTCTCCCGACTCGAGCAATACGAATCTAGCGATCGTTTACACACATCCCTATGCTACCGTTTGATTCCACCGAATTCACCATTTGAGTAGAGTAAACAACATTTACACTAATAGAAAAAATATAAAACCATAAGTATAAAAAGAAGTTTAATCTACACGAATTTCTATGCAACCGAGCACTCGACTAGGAGCACTACGAGAGTCAACATTTTACTCTGCTACATAATCCTAAGCCATCACCTAGACTTTCCCAAATAAGCAAAAGAATTAAATTCACAACAGAGCAAGCAAACAGATGAGTGCGCGCTCAAGTGGGTGAAGTGGTGTGTAATGATAAAAATATACTTCTGATATGCAAAAACGTGTACACGTGTAGTGAACACTCGGTACACTCCCCCCCCAGACTTAAACTAAACAATATGCGCAAAATGCAGCTATAAAATTCAGAATAATGCTAGGGAAAGAGAGTACCCAGTGCTCAGAAATGAGCACACCAGAAGATTGGCGTGTAAACCTGGACTAAGCTGCAGCGTCCGTCATCCAGAAAAGATACCTGCAGGGGGTCAGCTCCGCAAAAACAGAAGAAAATAGAAAACTGAAAAGAAAATACTACTAACTAAACATGATTAGATAAAAATAAAAATTGCAGAAAAGGAAGATAACTACTGGGGTTATTGTCATCCCAGCACGACTTATTCAAAATCTTAACGATTCTAGCTAATGGGCCTATGGAAGGAGAAGTGGACAGGTAACTGGCCTAATATGCGTGTCGGTAGCGGGTACCGATACGGAGATAGAACAGTCACCCCTCTACCTAAATATAGATACCTGCTCCTCACAGGTAGAGGGTAGAGAAAGTAAGAAGAGGAGGAGGCCTGGTCCTCACTCAACTCACCAAAAATATCCTTGCCTAGCAAGGCGTCGTCAACAGGGAGGCAGCTGGAGGAAAAGGCAATGAGTGGAGCTTCCTCTATGGAGGGGGAATAAACCTCCTCACATGAGAGGATGCTCACATCATTGACTTGAGCAAAAAGCTCCAAGTCCTCCTGGGATACCTGTGAAGACTCAACCTGCACAGGCTCGAATGAAGAAGGGGGGTCGAGAAATAAAGAAGACGAATGACATAAATAAACATTAATCGGGGGAGTGGTCCCGGTCTCACTCCCATCAGGTTGGGGAAGTAAAATAATGTTAGCATTGTCATCAATGCTGCAAGAGTCGGCGGGATCAACGGTGGCCAGGCTAAGGATTTGGACTTCCTCCACCGGTGTTGAGGAAAACTCCTCTTCACCTAGAAGGTTGTCCTCCTCCATAGGAATAGGCACAACACTAAGATCAACAACCTCATCCTGCGACACATCATCAACAATGTCGTCAGAAACGAATGTAGAATGCACAATAGGGGAAAGAATCGAATCCACTAGAAGTGGTGGAGGCACATGGAGAATTAGCTCAGCAATGTCGGTGCATAGATCAGCCGCACATCCGGTGACCGTATCCATGCCATACCCTTCAAAATGTGAAGGTGACAAAGACACATAGCCGGATGTTGAAGGTGTGCCGCCAGAGCTAGGAGTTGGGACGATCCGAATATCCGGCTCGTCATCCTCATCCAATTGGCGATGAAAAGCAGCACAATCCTTCAGGGCGTGATCTGTGCTCCGACAAAACTGGCACTGCCTAGCAGGCTTCTTTGGCACAGCGGGAGCTGGAGCCGAAAAGAAGTATGACGGTAATGGCTCAGCAGAGTAGCCATAAGACTTACGCGCACCATATGGAGTATCAGACGGAGTCGATGCTCTATATGCTGGGCGAGAGGAATTATGCCTACTATTCTCCGTAGGGCATTCAACACTAGAGTGGGAAGTAGCTCCACACCAACGGCAACGGAAATTTAGATGTGCCCACATAGTGTGAAGATAAAAACGATTCAAACGAAATGTGCAAAAACTACACCTAACAAAAAATTACTAAAGCAACCTAATAAAACGGAAAATAGAATACGAAGAAATAAAAAAAAACAAAAAAAAGATGCAATTTACAAATGAAAGGGCTTCTCCCTCAGGTTCTCCCTCTCCAGAAAACTCACACAACTGTGTTCCCCGGCAACGGCGCCAAAAACTTGATGCGATAATTTCGGCAAGTGCACCGGTCGCGCAAGTAATAAATTTTGGGAATAAATCCCCGAGTGTCGGTCTCTTGAGGAACACAGTAAGGTGGAGTTAAATGTGGAGGAAGGACTTGAGATTGAAGTCCTAAAGCGGATGGAATGCGAAGGAGTTGGGTTGGCTTTTGGAAAACAAAATAAAAACTATCAACTACTCCTATGCAATGCCGCTATGCAAAGCTTCGCTTGGCGGGATGGAAACTAGGCAGGCCTTGAACGCGCTGCGTCGCAAGGGCGGATGGACGAGAAGGCAAGCGAAATGAGGGTCGCAAGCACCTCTTCGACAAGCACGCCACTAGCAATTGCTAGTGCGGCACACGAACGTGACGGCGGAATGGAAATGATTGGCGGCGCACCTCATAAACACATAAACCATAAAAGCATTTCACAAACATGAAATATATAGATATAAAAACGAGTTCAAGTGTTCTTCATCAAAATACATAAGATCTAGCTATTACAACAATCAATAAAAGGAGAACAAGGCAAGAAATCGACCGAATCCGAAGGCTCGTTGGAGATTCACGGTTGGAATCGCCGGGTTGTCAATCCGCGTCCAAGCTCGGTCCACAACTACGTCCGGGGTAGAGAGAGCTGTCACTACTCTCCAATGGACCCGTCTTCTTCGTGTCACGATCCGGTAGAGGTTGCAACACTTCCTCTTGCTTGAAGGTAATGGCGGCTAGGTCTACCTTTGGAGCTCGTGGATGAAGGAGGAGGCCGAGAGGAAACTCCGGCAAAGATTTGGCGTTGAAAGCTTGCCCCGAGATCCTCCCTAAGGTGGGCGGCGATGGAAGGGCGAAGTCGGACCAAACCAGGCGGAAAACGGCGGAAGAAAGCGGGGGATTAGACCTAAATCGCGAGCAGGGCTTTTATAGGCGCTGGAATTAAACAGTGCGCACGGTCAGTGGCGCACGACCAGTGGTCGTGCGCACTGGAATCCTGTGATCGTGCGCTCTGCCTGGACAGAACCTGCAAAGACAGAAATTACAAAATAACATGTTCGCACGACCAGTGGCGCACGACCGATGGTCGTGCGCACTAGCGTCAGTGGTCGTGCGCAATAGATGAAACAGAACTTAAAAATTAATGGTCAGTGCGCACGAGCAGTGGCGCACGACCGGTGGTCGTGCGCGCTGGAGTTGATGATCGTGCGCATTACACCAAACAGAACTTATGAAAAAAGCGTTAAGTGCACACGATCAGTGGCGCACGACCAGTGGTCGTGCGCAATAGAACCAGTGATCGTGCGCAGTGTTCCTGTGCAGAATTGCACCGGAAACACCTGCACGACTCCTGTTCTAGCGTACAACCACCAATCCGGCCACTAAAAGTGGCACCGAACAATGCATGAAAACTACTAATGAAAATCAACATGAAATCACACCAAAATGGGCCAAAAGGTGCACCTAGCATGGGATATCAAATATGAACTAAAACAGGGCTAAAGTGCAGTGAAATGACTAACTAAACGGCCCAGATGAGTCCATAAAAGTGTATATGATGAGGACTCATCACTTACCAGGATGATTCCCCCCACCATAGGAGTGCTTTCCTGACGCTCCATCCACCAACATCTTCCACACCACTTGGGGAGGCGGTTCATGTTCCCCCACTTTGGATGTGTAGTCAGCCATGAAGTCTGCCACTGCTTGGGCCTTGATTTATGTCCTGGGCACGAACGTAATGTTGAACTCACTCAGCTCTACGGACCACTTTGCCAATCTTCCTGAGTGTTCCACCCCTTCCATGATTTTGCGAAGCGGGTGATCTATCACTACTCTGATGGAGTGTGCCTGAAAGTAGGGCCGGAGCTTCCGAGCGGCCACCACCAATGCGAAAGCCAACTTCTCTAAGATTGGGTACCGGTGCTCTGCCTTCTTCAGCACTCGACTGACATAGTAGATTGGGAATTGATTTCTTCCTTCCTCACGGATCAATAATGAACTCACCGCTTCAAGTCCTACTCCCAGGTATAGGGATAAGTCTTCTCCCGGTCTCGGCCCTTGAAGTAGGGGGGTTTGGGCGAGTTGCCCTTTCAAAGCCTGAAAAGCTTCCTCGCACTCTGGGGTCCATTCAAATTTTTTGTTGCCCCTTAGCGCCTTAAAGAAAGGCGCACATTTCTCTCCCGCCTTGGAGAGGAACCTGCTGAGTCCGGCCAGCTTCCCCGTGAGGCTCTGGACCTCCTTCGGGTTTCTTGGCGACCCCAACTCTACTATTGCCTTGACCTTGTCTGGGTTAGGTTCCACCCCCGCCGGGGTGAGCAAGTGGCCTAGGAACTTCCCTCGGCTAGCCCCGAAGACACACTTCAAGGGGTTGAGTTTCATCTTATATTTCCGTAGGGTCCCAAACATCTCCTCAAGGTCTCGCAGGTGAGACCCAAGGTACCGGCTCTTGACCAAGAGGTCATCAACATAGACCTCCAGGTTTCTTCCCCTTTGTTCGCGAAAGACCCGATCCATCATCCTTTGATAGGTGGCACCTGCATTTTTGAGACCAAAGGGCATCATCTTATAACAATAGCATCCGTCCCCCGTGATGAAGGAGACATCTTTGATGTCCAGGGGGTGCATGCAGATTTGATGATAACCTGAAAAAGCATTTAAGAAAGACATTACAGAGAAACCAACGGCTGAGTCAACCAGCGCGTCGATTCTAGGCAGGGGGTAGCAATCTTTCGGGCATGATTTATTAAGAAGTGAAAAGTCGATACACATGCGCCACTTACCTTCCCCTTTTTTTACCATGACTACATAGGAGACCCAGCCTGGATACTGGATTTTCGACACAAAACCTGCTTGTATGAGCTTTTTCACCTCCTCGCGGATTGGTCCCTCCAGCTTGTCCGCCGTGGCCCTCTTCTTTTGGTGGATGGGGCGGGTGCCGGGGTCGAGGTTGAGGCGGTGGCAAGCCACATCCGCATCGATCCCCAGCATCTCTGCGGCGCTCCAAGTGAAGACATCCACATTCTTCTGTACACAGGCTAGGATCTCAGCCTTCTCCTCCGAATTGAGCTCCCCGCTAACTCGGACCTTCTCCACCACCCCAAGCTGAGTGGTGACCTCGAGCTCCACGACCTCATCCACGGCCTCCAGCCTGGATTGCTCTCCCCAAGCACTTTCCTTCTCTCCACCGCAAGCGAACGCTTGGGCTCCTTCCTTCGTCTCTTCCTCCCATACCATCATCAACTCCTCCACTCCTCCTTCCTGGGTACCCTCTTCCTTCTCCTCTTCTTCTCCACTCTCCGCCCTGGGCCTCTCAGCGCTCCGTTCCTGGGCATGAACTTCCTCTTCCTCCATCCTCTCCTCGACTCTATTCTCTCCTCCATCTCCTGCCGCCTCCTCCACCACTTTATCGAGCTCCTCCGCTTCTCCCATCCAGGTGACGGTGTTTACAGCCGTCACATAGCACTGTCTCGCCATCTTGGGGTCTCCTCGGATTCGGACCTGGACTCCACCCGCGTTGAATTTGAGACACTGGTGGAAGGTGGAAGGGACGCATCTGAACGCGTTGATGAGAGGCCGTCCGAATATGGCGCTATAGCTGCTTGGGGCGTCCACTGTCACAAAATGGCAGTTCCTGGACTGCCCTCCGAGGGTCACATGGAGCCCCACTCCACCCTCTACCTCCTTCCTTTCTCCAGAAAAACAAAATAGGGGGCCATCCGAGGCCAACACCCTCTTGGACTCCACCTTCATCTCATCGAACGCCTTCTTGAAGACGACGTTGACCGAGCTACCGTTATCGACTAGAATCCGTGAGACGGTGAAGTTCTCGATGGCGGTCTGGATGACCAGCGCATCGCAGAACGGGTCTTCATAGCTTGGCATGTCCTTCTGGGAGAAAGTAATTCTCTCCGCCGGGGGTGGAGCAGTGGATGTTGAGGCCACGCTCCGCCGATAGATGGTATGAAGGCTAGCCTTGCGGGTTGCCTCCACCCCTACCCCCCCATGGATCACCCCGATCCCTCCTCTACTCCCCACATCAACTCTGTCTTCACACCTTTCTTCCTCCTCCCCTCGAGGCTCGACCTCCTCAATTCTCACATGTTGCCTTGGTGCGGGCACTCGGCCCCTTTTGGTTTCCAGGAACTCTGGGCAGGTGGCCGTCGCGTGACCTTCCTCATCGTGGATGTCACAATATGGCAACGCCACCTCCCCTGCTTCACCTTCCGCCACCCTATTCCTCCTCCTTCTTGCTCCCGCTTCTTCTCTCGCCTCTTCTTTCCTTCCTCGTCCTCCTCTTCCCCTCCTGATCGCCATGGCTTGCTGAGGTGGGGGAAGCAATTGCCTCAGACTCTGCCTCCACTCCAACTGGTGGGGTCTTCCTTGTCCTCCATGGAAATTACCCCTTCCCAGGCTGTAACCCCTTCCCTTACCCTGTATCCCTTCGGCACGCTGCCTCCACTCCCCCTCCGGGATCCTGGGCTTTTCCCTTCTCCTTACTTCCTACTGCCTGACCTCTAGCTCACTGAGCTTTGCTAGCCTCTTAGTGAGCTCCGGGTTGGCCTCCTCACTTTCAATCTCTTCTGCCACCCTCTCCATCAGCTCCTCGTAGGAAACGGGGGCTTTCCTCTTCAAAGCCATTTTGAAGAAACTCTCCTTTAGCCTGATGGTGAAAGCGAGCTAGAGTGCAAACCCTGGCATCTCCTGGGTGAGTAGCACTTCTGCCTGGAACAGATCCGCGTAGCGCGCCAATGACTTTTTTGGTTCCTGCTTCACTTTGAAGGGGGACTCGACGTCCTTCTTCCTCTTCTTTGCAGTTGAGAATCGAAACAAGAAGCTCCTGTGCAAATCCTCGAAGGCGTAGATCGACCCTGTCGGGAGTTGATGGAACCAGTCCCTGGCCTTTTCTTTGAGAGTGACGGTGAAGAGCCGACACTTGAAAGCATCCGACATCGGCCTGATGGAGACCGTGTCCTCAAAAGACTAGAGATGTTGGACAGGGTCATCCCTGCCGTTGTAGTACATCCTGTCCCACTCTTTGAACCCTGCCGGGACAGGTGCAGAAAGTACCAACTCGCAGAAGGGGCTTCCCCCTTCTATCACCCTTTCTCGCTCCGCTCGCCCCCCAAGCTCTCTCTCCAGACTTGAGCTCGCGGGGACTGCGATTGCGAGAACAACATTCGCCTGGACCACTCCCACGGTCACTGCATCCTCTGGGCGCTCGCTCCCCCGCGCCGCACACACCGGCATAGAGCTCGCTGGCATAGAGCTCGCCGACACAATGCTCGCAGGGCTGGCGAACAGCACTCGCCCCTCCAAGTCCTGAACTGAACTTCCGGCGATTTCTATTCTGGCTCTTCCACCTGGGGCATTCTCGCCGACCGCCGCAGGGGGAGGGGTCGCTAGAGGTGCCAGGGTCGCAAACTCACTCCACAGCACCGCGACCATGAGTCCGAAAGTGTCAAGCACCTCCCTCCTGAAATCCGCGAACATCCTCGGCGTCACCACCTGTGGTGACTCGTTGATCCCCTCGCCTTGATCCTCGCCTCCCGTCATATCTGCTCCTTGGAACTTTCTTGGACCAGCCGCGCTCCACGCTCACCGCACCAAAATGTTGAAACCAATTTCTCGGCCTCTTGTGGAGCTCGGGGCCCTCACCGAAATGAGGGGCAGCTAGCCCTTACTGATTCCTCAGAGAAGGTAGAATGAAAACTAGGAAGATTGACTAAGACCTTAGTCACATCGAGGAGGTCCCTCCACTAACCCGGAAGATCGTTGAGCGCTTCCCCTCCCAAGCCAAAGCTGAGACTTGGGCACCTTGGAGAGCTCTGGAAATGCTAACCAAAGAAAGCCTGAGGAGAGAGAAGCTGAAGTGAAGTCCTCTCCAAAGGTGCCCTTAAGGTCCTATTTATAGGTTTTCTGACATGGTCTGCAAATAGCAGGATTCCGCCTTTTGATTTTACTATCTACACCCCAAATAGGTCTGCCAACAGCCAAACTCCACTGTTTGGAGAGGCTAAAGGCAGAGCCCCAAGGGTAAAAGGATAATTTGGCCCCATCGATCTATGAGCAAGGAGCTGCGAGGACTCTACTGCCGAAGCTCTCGCGGACCTTCTCGCGAGTCCTGCTCGCGACGCCCCTCCTAGGTGTTCGCCCTGCGAGGATCTCGCTGGCCCCCCCATTTTGGCGGTATCGGCCGAGGTCTCGTCTCACGAGCCTTCCTGCGAGACCGTCCATTTGGCTTTAATGAGCATAGAACACTTCGCCGGCTTCTGGTGATTCTACCGAGCAGGGGTGTGGTCGACGAAGCCGGGGGAGTTTGACGAACACTGAAGAGTTCGTCGAACACACCCGCGAGCGCTTGCCTCGCCGAGCCTTCTCGCTCGCCCATCAGCGAGCTCCCCCCAAGAGGGAAGATTCCCTTCCTTACGACCTCCTTCTTCCCCCAGCTTTCTTTGAACCGCGTCTCCTTGCCTGACGAATATCGGGGTTGTACAAGTAGGGATGTTAAGCCTGAGGTAGGGCTATTGAGCCCGAGGTGTGGCTGTTGAGCCTGAGGTAGGGTTTGAGGAAACCTGAGAGATCCTGAGGGATCTGTGTTGTAAGCTCTCGGAGCTGAGTTTGGAGGTGTTGGCCTTGTCTAACTCATTGTTTGAAAGGTGAAGGGGGAAAGAGGACTGACTACTCAAGACACCCTGTCTTGAGGAATCTCAATAAATCTTTGTGTATTTTCATTGCTTGATACTTTACTAACCTAAAATCAGAAAACAACTAGCCTAAAATAAATGAAACATATTCACCCCCCCTCTAAGTGACTAAGACTGCATCCTAAAAAAACTATCGTATAGTATTTGTTGGGAATCCTGCTCACATGATTCCTGATTTAAAGAAGTCAACAAGTCAAGAATACTTCACTTTGTATTTGACATTCCATCTAGTTCATGCTTGCAGGAATCGACAATATGTCATGTACCTTAGTTATTTTACTAAGTACATATCGTCGAAAAGAATAGGCGATATCGTCGACAATGCGTGCTTGTCGTCGTAATGACGGGCAGAGCAGAGAACCAAAGTATTTTTCTCGTCAACCGCTGAGACGTGGCGAGATTGTCGAACGAAGAATGGCGATCATCGAACAAAGGATGGCAAGTTCGTCGATCGCAGAATGCTGTTCGTCGAACGCAGAGAAGACACAGGACATCGTTGTGTGTAACTCATGTCATCGAGAGAATACATGATCACGACGACATGATGCAAGAAGGAAGCTCACGATGACACTGTCAGAGAAAGAAGATCGTCATATATACAGAATCACATGTAATCTTGTATCGTCGAGATACCTCCATCAGTGGCAGAAGGAAGATCGCGACGACAAAGTCAGAGACAGCTTGTCATCGTAATGATGCAGATATCTTCAAGCCAGAATTCAAATCTTGCGGACATGATGTCAGCAGTTAATGCCGCCGCCTGATTGTTCAATCAACGCGTGCACCTAAGGAATGGAGCCATCAGCGCGTGCTCCAATGAGATGGGCATCTGACAGAAAAGGACATTGCATATGACCGTTGTGCGATTCCTCTGTCCTATAAAAAGGAACGATGGGTGTGTTGGAACATAGTTCAACCCTATTACTGATTTGGGCTAGGATGTCTATTTCTAGGTATAGGATTTGTTTTGTCCCATCATGTATAGTATAAGGGTCATAGGCTAAGTCTAGAAGAGATTTGAAGATTAGCTAAGTCAAGGTGTTCGATGAACGTCGAACACGTTCGACGAATTCAAGAATCCGTTCGACAAACTTGGTTCGACGAACTTCAAAGTTTTGTTCGACGAAAGTTTCTTCTTGTTCGATGAACTTCCCAGTTTAACATCGACGAACTTTCCCTCAGGTTGACGAACTTCTTCGAGTTTCTATATTCAGTGACCTCTTCTATTCAGAGTATTATTTTGGAGTTATCCTCAGGATTCCTTATGAAGGCTGACAGCTGTTCTTATTATAATATCAGTCAGTTATTGCAGTATTTTCTATCAAAGATTTTATGGCCGTTGCTGTATTAATTAAGGGCTGCGTGCAGATTATTTTATAAGGCAGATTGCAAGTTTCAAGGAATTTAATATATTGGTATTCCTTTTTCTGTCAGAGGCAAATCTTTCCTTTTTGTCTCATTCCTTTCCAGCCCTGTTTGAAATTTGAAAGAGGATCAACTCTCTCCCGTCCAGAGATTATCATTGCCATTTATTCTAGAGAGAGACACAGATACAAAAAAAAACTTTTGCTACTCAGTTTTCATTCCTCTCAAGAACTCTCTCTGATTTTCTCTGAAGTCTTCATCTTCTCCAGACACCTACTCTTAATCTCTAGGAATCATCTGCATCAATTCCTTCTAGAGAACTTTTGCTGGAGATACTCTGAAGATCAAGAAGACCTACACCCTGAGCAGCTTTTCTCTCCTATTTTTCTTACTCTTATTCACAGGGGGAGATCTGACAATCATTCAACAATCCACTAGTCTTCTCTGTTGTTAGAGAAAAGAGAAGACACCATCATCTTTATATACTTTTATTTTATAACTGTGTACAAGGTTGTAACTCCCTTCAAAAGTTGATTTTTGGTTTTGAGCACCTGATCAAAAGCTCTGTGGTGGTTTTGAGCACCTGATCAAAAGCTCTGTGGTGAAGGCTCACCTGATCAAAAAGCCTTAGTGGATTTCCTACCAGGGTGGTAGAAGAGTAGATGTACCTAGGTTGAGGGGAACTACTATAGATCCTTGTGTCTTCTGTGTTTGCCTTTATTATTTGTGTTGTGCTGTGTGTGCCGTGTTTTAGTTTATGTTTATATCTGTGCTGCACTCACTTACACATATACTTAAATAACTCAAATTGTTTTCTACAGATTTCTTTAAGCTAAGTAAAATTATTTTAAAATACTCTATTCACCCCCCTCTAGAGTAATCTTGATCTATCCCCACTTTCAATTGGTATCAAAGCTTGGGTTGGTTGTTACAGGCTAACACCTGGACCAACAGATCTGATAGATCTAGACTACTTTAAAGGTTTTTTTGTTTATTAGAGCCATGGCACAGAACAAAGAATATTCAAGCACAAGACCTCCTATGTGCAATCTGAACAAGTTTGCACTATGGCAAGCAAGGATCAAACTTTACATGAATTCTATTGATGAGGAAATTTTTAATTCTATTTTCACAGGACCTCCAACTGCATCAACCTCAACAACAACAGACACAACTGCTGTCCCTCCTTCAGAATGGACAGAAACACAAAAAAACAGAAAACTGCTGATGCAAAGGCCATGAATATCTTGGCACAAACCATGTCTGATGACATATTTCAGAAGGTGGTTGACTGCACCTCTGCCAAAGAAATTTGGGACTCCCTCACAAGAATGGTGGCAGGATCAGCAGATGAGAGAAAGGACAGAAGATCACATTTGATCTTCCAGTACGAGAATTTCAAAAAGGGAGAATCAGAGACTGTTGCAGAGATGTACAACAGACTCAACCTCATCATCAATGAGCTGAGAACCCTGGAAAAAGTGATCACAGACACTGAAATTAATGACAAGATCCAGATGTGCTTCCCCAGCACATGGGACACAAGAATCTGGCCAATTAAAGATGCCAGAGGACTAAGTGAGATTACAACTGAGAATCTCCTTGGGAAGCTCAAATCTTATGAGCAGCTGATAAAGAGCAGAGAAGCAGAAGCCTCTCCATCTTCATCCTCAAAGAAAGAGAATAGCATTGCCTTTCAGGCAACAGAGGAAGAAGACAAGATTGGTGATCAGGAGATGCTGAGTCTCTTAGCAAAGGGATTTTACAAGATGGCAAGGAAGGACTTTAGAAGAAAGTCCAACAGGCACAATGAAAAGCCAAGGTATGATAAAACTCCATCTAAAGAAATAATATGCTTTGGTTGCAGGAAGCCTGGACACATCCTCACTGAGTGTCCAGAAGATTACAAGAAAAGTAGGAGAAAAGAGCAGGAACACTCCAGCAAACACTCATCAAAAGGCCACAAGAAAAGAGAAAAAGGCTTTATTGCTGAAACCTGGAGTGACACAGAATATGAGTCATCCTCCAGTTCCAGTGATGAGGAGAAGGAAGCAAAAGACAAGGAATTCTGCATGATGGCAATCAATGCCTCCTCATCAAATGACAACTCAGATGATGAATCTGAAGCTAATGAGGATGAGGTAATTTCCAGTTTTGATTTTCATTAGAACAGTTTAAAGATGACTTTAAACAATTGTGTAAAGATATGATTAGATTAGAGAAAGAAATTATTTCTCTGAGAGATAAGTTAGCTAAGATGGATGGAATATCCACTGAAAACACTAAGCTCAAAAATGAGCTAAGGATTTCCAGGGAACAAGTGAGTTCTCTAGAAACACAGCTAACTGAGGCAAAGCAGCTAGAGAATTCTCTAAATGGGAGAAGTCTCAAGCTGATGGATATCACAAGCACAGTGAATGCCAGGCTGAATGGCAAACTGGGCTTGGGGGCATCATCTAATCAACCTCTTCTTTTGAAGAAGAATATGTTATCTACCCCAGTAAAATTTGTATCTGCAAAAGGGAAAGAAGCAATACAACACACAGGAAAAATTCCTGAAACAAATATTGCTCAAGCAAGTTCGTCGAACGGCGATAGACGAAACCAACAGGTTTTGTCGAACACAGATCGACGAAAACCAAGGCCTGAATCTAAGCAGAAAACCTGTTGCAGACAGGGCTCGACGAATGCCACATCTTTCGTCGAACCAGGTCGACGAACACAACAAAGTTCGTCGAACGCCAATTTTACTAAGGACAGACAACATACAACCTCTTCTAAACTGAAGAATTCCTTTAGTGATTGGATTATCCCTCCTAGAAGATATCACCCTCTAGGTTATCATAGTCAACGTACTGTCTCATATATTTCTGCATTTCAAGGTTACAAGAAGCAACCCAAGGTAACCTGGGTTAAGAACACCTAACCCTCCTTATATTGCAGAAAAAGAACTGTCCTACCACAGAGGAACAGTGGTACTTGGACAGTGGATGTTCAAGACATATGACAGGAACAAGAGCCAAATTAATCAACTATAAGGCAAAGCTTGGACCAAGAGTGATTTTTGGAGATTCCAATTGGGGACAAACAGAAGGCTATGGATCAGTCCAGATTGGGACAATCAAATTCAAAAAGGTAGCCTATGTAAGTGGACTCAAACATAACCTCATCAGCATAGGTCAACTATGTGATGAAGGATATCAGGTATGCTTCAACCAATCTAGATGCATTATCTTTTCTGAAAATAATATTGTTATTTTAGGAAATAGACAAGGTAATGTTTATTTAGTAGATTTTAATTCAGCCAAACCTGAGATCTGCTTGTTTAACCAAGTCAGTAAAAATACTGATTTGTGGCATAGGAGACTAGGTCATGTGAACCATAGGACCCTAGCCAAGTTATCAAAGGGCAACCTTGTTAGGGGACTACCTTCTGGATCATACAAGAAGGAAAGCCTTTGCAGGGCATGTTAATTGGGAAAGCAGACTAAGAGCAGCTTTAAGTCACTATCTAAGAGTGATTCTCCTAGGATTTTGTACTTGCTGCACTTAGATCTTTTTGGACCCCTTCCCATACACAGTTTGGGAGGTAAGTCTTACACCTTAGTTATTGTTGATGACTTCTCTAGATTCAGTTGGGTATTCTTTCTGAGAAGCAAGCCAGATAACTTCAAGGTTCTTACAAACTTTCTCAGGAGCATCAAGATTGAGTATTATACTAAGATTGCATTGATCAGAAGTGATCATGGCACTGAGTTTGAATCTCTTCTGATGAGAGAATTCTGTGAGAAGGAAGGTATCAGGCAATGTTTTTCAGCTCCTAGAACTCCTCAACAAAATGGTGTAGCTGAAAGGAAAAATAGAACATTGATTGAATCTGGAAGAACATTGCTTGCAGATGCTGTTTTGCCCCAATTCTTTTGGGCCGAGTCTGTCAGCACTTTATACTATGTCTTAAACAGAAGTTTAATTCATAAACAAAAGGGCAAGACACCTTATGAACTGCTTAAAGGGAAGAAGCCTAGAGTAAATTACTTTAGGGCTTTTGGCTGTAAGTGCTTCATTCATAATAATGACAAGAAGCACCTAGGAAAATTTGAAGCAAAAGCTTCAGATGGCATTTTCCTTGGTTATTCAGTTAGTAGTAAAGCTTACAGAGTATTTAACAAATCTTCTTTTAAAATAGAAGAATCTATTCATGTATCTTTTGATGAAACTAACTTGAGTTGCAAGGAGAGAAATATCTCTACATCACAAGATGCACAGGTACCAATTCTCTGTGAGAAGTTAGATAATCTAACTCTACAGAAAGAGGAT
This sequence comes from Dactylorhiza incarnata, assembly GCA_033032865.1. NCBI lineage: Eukaryota > Viridiplantae > Streptophyta > Magnoliopsida > Asparagales > Orchidaceae > Dactylorhiza > Dactylorhiza incarnata. The sequence goes on from JAWHQI010000067.1 coordinate 6,309,796, forward strand.
TTAATAAATCCTTCTCTATTACCTAATGAGGACAGTGAAGAAGAATGTCCTATTGCACCAACATTGGATACAACAAATATTCCTACAAATCTTGAGGCTGTTAATGCTGAAGTTCAGGAGGACATAGAAATTCCTCATAGAGAAAATGAACAAGCTCAAGGAGAAGTTATTTTCCCTACTGATTATGTCAACATAAGAGATCACCCTAGATCTCAAGTAATTTGTGACATCTCAATGGGTGTGCAAACAAGAAATCAACTAAATCAAAATAATTTGCACACCTGTTTCCTCTCTCAAATTGAACCTCAATCCATCAAAGATGCAGAGCAAGATCCCAACTGGATTACTGCTATGCAAGAGGAATTAAATCAATTTGAAAGGAACAAAGTATGGGAACTTGTTCCAAGACCCAAGAATCATCTAGTGATTGGCACTAAATGGGTATTCAGAAATAAATTGGATGCTCAAGGAGTTATAGTCAGAAATAAGGCAAGACTAGTGGCTCAAGGATACTGCCAAGAGGAAGGCATAAACTATGATCAGACTTTTGCACCTGTAGCAAGGCTGGAAGCAATTAGAATATTCCTAGCATTTGCTGCATACAAAAGATTCAATGTATTTCAAATGGATGTTAAGAGTGCCTTTCTAAATGGAGATATCAAAGAAGAAGTATATGTGGAACAACCACCAGGTTTTATTTCTCCAACTCAACCCTCTTATGTTTTTAGATTACATAAAGCTTTGTATGGTCTCAAACAAGCTCCTAGAGCATGGTATGAGACCCTTACAAACTTTCTTTTGGAGAATAAGTTTTCTAGAGGCAAAGTAGACCAGACACTGTTTTTTAGAAATCATAAATCTGAAACCCTATTGGTACAAATATATGTAGATGATATAATATTTGGTTCTACTGACTCTATGTTATGCAAACGATTTTCAAATCTAATGCATTCAAAATTTGAAATGAGTAGTATGGGAGAACTGTCTTACTTTCTTGGTTTGCAAGTTAAGCAAACAACAAAAGGCATCTTCATATCCCAATCTAAATATGCTAAATAGCTTGTTAAAAGATTTTGGATGTCAGTTGCCTCCCCCATGTAAACTCCCATGCCTTCAAATGCAGCTGTTGGCACTAATGAATCAGGAAAACTTGTTGATCAGAAAGTATATAGAGCCATTGTGGGGTCTCTTTTATACTTAACAGCCAGTAGACACTAAAAGAAAACTGGCTTTTAGTGACGAAAAAATAGTGACAAATTCTATTTCGTCACTAAAAGCATGTTTTTAGTGACGAAAATTTCCGTCACTAATACCCAGTTTTCTTGTAGTGAGACCAGATATCATGTTTGCCACATGTATTAGTGCTAGATTTCAGGTAAATCGTAAAGAATCTCACTATATTTTATTAAAAAGGATTTTAAGATATATAAAGGGTTGTCCAGATCTAGGACTCTGGTATCCTACAGAATCAGGATTTGAGTTAACTGGATACTCAGATGCTGATTATGCTGGATGCAGAATAGACAAGAAAAGCACCTCAGGGACTTGTCAGTTCCTTGGAGATAAGCTTGTGTCCTGGTTTTGTAAGAAACAAACCTCTGTGTCTATATCAACTGCAGAAGCTGAATACATAGCAGCTGGCAGTTGCTGTTCACAAATTTTGTGGACACAGAACCTGGTCCTAGACTATGGTTACAATCTAAATAATTCCAAAATCTTTTGTGATACCACCAGTGCAATATCAATAGCACAAAATCCAGTACTCCACAGTAGAACTAAACATATTGAGATCAGACACCACTTTATCAGAGATAATGTGGAGAAAGGAAAAATATGTTTAGACTTCATACCAACTGATTTGCAAAGAGCTGACATTTTCACCAAGCCTTTGGATGAAAAGAAACATCAATTCTTTATAAATCAGCTTGGAATGATAAATGGGAGTCAATCTAATTGGTAAAGTTTTCTACCCAACAAAATTTTTCAATATATTAAGGTTCAGAAAATTCGTCGAATGCGCTCGACGAACGACATCGTTTTCGACGAACTGGTCAAGATTTCTTTCTAAAGTTCTGAAGAATTTTCGTCGAACTCGATCGACGAAGTCTCGATTTCGTCGAACCCAGTCGACGAAGTCTCTGACATTCTATCTTCCTTATGAAAGAAGTTTTGAAAAGTTATTAGTCGAACGAGATCGACGAAATATTTCATTCGTCGAACGGAATCGACGAAAGACAGCTTTTTATTTCCCGCTAACACGTGTCTTCTCGTCAAATCCGTTCCGCGCAAACCCTCATCTTCGCCGAACCCTAATATTTAATCTCTATTCATCTGGATTCTGTCTTTTGCGCTCCCAAACTCTTCTTCTCCCTCCAGTTCCCTTTGCACTTGATCGTTTTTCTTTCTTTGCAGGAACAATGTCGATCACTGCTGGAGTCCTCGCCTCAATAAAGTTCAATACGGGATTCGATATTGATCTGGAATCGTTTGCCCAGTTAGGAGAAGGCTTCACAGACATTCTGAATCTCTTTGAAGACCCAAAGTTGCGCAAGTTTATGACTTGCCGGCCCAAGATTCATATCAATGAGATAAAGGAATGGGCATTCGCTTCTGAGATTCGAAATGACACAGAAATTGCAGGAAAGGTTTCAGGGAATGAAGTTGTTCTGAGCGCTGCTGTTTTGTCTGAGATATTTGAATTTGAAAATGGAGATGATGATTTGGAACTCACTGAGGAAGATTTCAATCTGATGCTGGACAGGATGGGGTACTCTGGGAGTAACCCTAAACATCTTCTGAAATGTGATTTTGCAGTGGAATACACCTTCCTGGAAGATGTTGTGGGAAAGGTTCTGATGGGGAAGAGCTCAGCACATGACTACATTAACAGGCAGCAATTTCTAGTCATGAGTGCTTTGATTGAGAAGAGGCACATCAACTGGGGTCTGACTCTGTTTGATTCCATCAAAAAGAAAGTGACCTCAAGGAATGTAGGCTATGGAAGGATTCTGGGAATTTTCCTTCAGGCCAAGTGTCTAGCCCTCTCAGTTTCTACTGTTGTTGGCATTAATGCCTCCAAGAAACTGACTCCCCTTCTTTTCAAGAAGTGGGATAGGACATTCTAGAAGAAATCAGCTCCAGTGGCTCCAACAGTTCAAGCTTCTGAGGACACCAGGGCTGTAATAGCCACTCCCCCACCCCAGATTCCTCCTCCTCTCTCACAGACTCTTCAACATTCTGAAGAGCCTACCTCCTCTTCTCTTCCTCCTCCACCTCCAGAAAACCTCTCCACTCTATCTCCACCTTCACCTCCTCAAAATTCTCCTCCTCCTCCACAAGACACTTCCATTCCAGACTTTTCTCAGGATGAAATCCCATCAGATTTCACTCCTCCTCCTCCTCCATCCACTTCTTGTGCTCATACCACATCTTCCATCCCTTCTTCTTCTTCTCAACCAACTCCAGATGTACTGGTTGTGGATGTCTCACAGATAGCCACCCAGGTGTTTGGTCACATAGCTTCTAAATTACAGGAGCTTATTGATCAAAGTCTGGCCCCAGTGCATTCTAAGCTTGATCTTATTCTCTCTCAACTTGCTTCTCTCTCCTCTTCCTCTTTCCCTTCATCTGGGGGCCCAGACTCTAGTTTCCCAGAGTCTAGGCAGGGGTGATGTTACAGGATGAAGCTCCAGAGGCAGAAGTTCCTGAAGAGCAAGGGTTAGACCTAGCTGATGTCAGCACAGTCTTGGTCTCCCTGGCTCAAAGCACAGAAGGTGCTCCTCCTCCTCCTCCAGAAGTTCCTCCCAGCAGCTCTTTCAAATCCACCCCTCTAGTGGATCAGATTCTGCAGCTTACCATTCAGTCCCTCTGCTCAGACCCATCTTCCAAAGAATCAGCTGAAGACCTCTCCAAGGCCATTGTCTGCTATTCCCCAAACTTGGAAGCCAGGCATGGAGATTTGCTAGTGTCTCCAGTTCCAGATCCAGTTATCTCTAAGGTAGATCAGGAACCTGTTATTCCTGAACAGGCAGTTCTTGATGAACAGATGCCTGATGCCTCTGCCTCTGCCCCCTCCTCTTCTTCTGAGCCTGCTGCTGCTGTCAAGAATGTTGATGATGATTTAGAGAAAAGAAGGATTGAAGCATACAAGGAAATTGATGAAATGTATGAGAATGTGCCTTCATCTTCAAATTCTGATGATGATGATGACAGTGATGATAGTGTTGCCAAAGTCAAATCCAAGAAAAGAAAAGCTCCATGCAAGAAGCTACCAGCCCCTTCCAAAAAGCCTGATAAAAATGACATTCCCTATTATGTGCAGAAAAATCTCAAGCCTCATGAAATAACTCAACCTTGGATGCATTTCTCCAAGAATGATTTGAAGAGAAGGAAGTTTGAAAGAAGATACCAGAAGGATCACCCTGCTGTGTTCAAGAAACCACCTCCTCCTCCACCTCCTCCAGGTGCAGGTTCTGCAGGAGGACTTTCTTCCACATCCAGGACATCTCAGTCTGCTGGCTCCAAGACATCTGGTCAATCCTCTCCATACAGGGAAGGAAGATCTTCAGGCTATCAGGTTTATGGAAGAAGGCTTAGCCAATTATCTAAACAAGAAATCGAAGATAAGGAAGCTGAAGATAAAGCTGAAGCAGATAGATTGTACAATATGGCAAGGTTTAGAGAGCTTGTTGCTCTATCTCAGATGAAAGAGGCCAGAGAAAAAGGTATGGATACCTCTCATATTTCTACCATATCTCCCTATAGAGAACAGGAATTTCAACAGTACCAGGTGAAGAATATGTTCAACACTTCTGCCTACATGAGTCTCCACCCAGAGGCTGTTCTGCCAACTATTTCCAAGAAGGTAACACTGGGTGATGAAGACTGCAAGCTAAGCAGAAGGCAATCTGAAGATACTAGCAGGAAAATAATCTTCAAGAAGCCATCTTCAGAGGACAGGAATCCTTAAAATTCTCTCTCTGGTTAATTGACTCATAATTATTCTGTGATGATATCTGCTTGTGACAATTGATTTATATCTGCTGAATTTCCTTTCTGTCAGATATTTTTCCTATAATTCTGTTATGCATATTTGTTTAGTTGATAAATGCTGTACATAGGATCCTAACCCAAATAGGGGGAGATTGTTGGAACATAGTTCAACCCTATTACTGATTTGGGATAGGATGTCTATTTCTAGGTATAGAATTTGTTTTGACCCATCATGTATAGTATAAGGGTCATAGGCTAAGTCTAGAAGAGATTTGAAGATTAGCTAAGTCAAGGTGTTCGACGAACGTCGAACACGTTCGACGAATTCAAGAATCCGTTCGACGAACTTGGTTCGACGAACTTCAAAGTTCTGTTCGACGAAAGTTTCTTCTTGTTCGACGAACTTCCCAGTTTAAGTTCAACGAACTTTCCCTCAGGTCGACGAACTTCTTCAGAGTTTCTATATTCAGTGACCTCTTCTATTCAGAGTATTATTTTTGAGTTATCCTCAGGATTTCATATGAAGGCTGGCAGCTGTTCTTATTATAATATCAGTCAGTTATTGCAGTATTTTCTATCAAAGATTTTATGGTCGTTGCTGCATTAATTAAGGGCTGCGTGCAGATTATTTTATAAGGCAGATTGCAAGTTTCAAGGAATTTAATATATTGGTATTCCTTTTTCTGTCAGAGGCAAATCTTTCCTTTTTGTCTCATTCCTTTCCAGCCCTGTTTGAAATTTGAAAGAGGATCAACTCTCTCCCGTCCAGAGATTATCATTGCTATTTATTCTAGAGAGAGACACAGATAAAAAAAAAATCTTTTGCTACTCAGTTTTCATTCCTCTCAAGAACTCTCTCTGATTTTCTCTGAAGTCTTCATCTTCTCCAGACACCTACTCTTAATCTCTAGGAATCATCTGCATCAATTCCTTCCGGAGAACTTTTGCTGGAGATACTCTAAAGATCCAGAAGATCTACACCATGAGCAGATTTTCTCTCCTGTTTTTCTTACTCTTATTCACATGGGGAGATCTGACAATCATTCAACAATCCACTAGTCTTCTTTGTTTTTAGAGAAAAGAGAAGACACCATCATCTTTATATACTTTTATTTTATAACTGTGTACAGGGTTGTAACTCCCTTCAAAAGTTGATTTTTGGTTTTGAGCACCTGATCAAAAGCTCTGTGGTGGTTTTGAGCACCTGATCAAAAGCTCTGTGGTGAAGGCTCACCTGATCAAAAAGCCTTAGTGAATTTCCTACCAGGGTGGTAGAAGAGTAGATGTACCCAGGTTGAGGGGAACTACTATAGATCCTTGGGTCTTCTGTGTTTACCTTTATTATTTGTGCTGTGCTGTGTGTGCTGTGTTTTAGTTTATGTTTATATCTGTGCTGCACTCACTTACACATATACTTAAATAACTCAAATTGTTTTCTACAGATTTCTTTAAGCTAAGTAAAATTATTTTAAAATACTCTATTCACCCCCCCCCCCCCCTCTAGAGTAATCTTGATCTATCCCCACTTTTAGGGTGCCCAAGGAACTCTCTCAAATATTAGAGCAAGGAAGTATCCCTCCGCTACTCTTGAACAATATATTCTGCGGAGAAGAAGAAGGACAAGTAGAGAGCCAGCATCAAGTGCTCTCAAAAGAATCAGTCATCATCATTGTTCGATTCAAAAGTGCGCCTCCGAAGGAAAACGAGGGTTGCGGACTATCAGTTACTATTTAGCTAGAGAATTCAGACCGCTAGCAGCGGTCGAGGCCAGACTTCGCCCGTCGCGGCAAATGCCACTCCTGCGACGGGCTTTCCTTTTATTGAAAAGTAGCGGTTACAAATGTGAAAGAACAGAAGCCGGCCGGTCAGCAGTTCGCGAGACCTGAAACTCGAGACCGGAGCTCAGACAAGCGAGCTCTTGGATTCGAGTGTGCGTGTCTTGGGAACAGTGCCGCCCCCTATTTATAGGCTTGGGGGCCTGCCCGATCGGGCAGGGATAAAATAACCTCCTGCCCGGGTACAGGAGAAACGGGCAGGCGGTGACGGGATACACAAAGGAGAGAAAGAAAGAGGCCGCGCGATCTGACGGCCTGCCTTCCCGATCTGTCTTGCTTGCGGCTGAGGATGCCGGGACCAAGTCAATAATGCAGACCGCGCGGTTTGGAGATTGAGGTCGCGGTCTGCCCTCTGGTCATGACTCAGCCGATCTTCAAGAGGTAACTTGGATAGCCTTCGATCTGGAGCCCCGACCTGTTCTTCGGGGCTGGAACTTCGAGTTTCTACGGGACAACCCGCGCGGCCTTCTTGATGAGACCGCGGATGAACTTCCTGCCTTGGCTCTTTGACGATCTTATCTCTTTGGGGGTGATCCTGGAAATGACACCAGGCCGCCCGGCCTGGCCCTTCTTGGACGGGGAACCGCCGATTCCAGGACCCAGCGGCTCGGCTCAAGAGTCCGAGCGGTCTGATAATGGTTCAAACCGAGAAGCGGTTTTCCGGGCAAACATAATCCCCGCATATTTTCAAATCTCAAGAGGATTTCGAAAATATTAGCTTTGACCGGGAGACCGCATCCGACCTGCCTTGAATCCTATAAGAGAGCCAGAGAATTCATTCTGTGGAGTTTTTCTGCGAAATCTCGGGGTATTACTCGCCAGCTGCGGTTAGAGTTTTTAAGACCGGCAATTCTTCAGTAATGGATTTCCTGGACGCCGTGCTAGACCGCGTGGATCCCAGTGGGGACCAGAAGAGGGCGGATGAAAAGAAGCGTGAATCGCCGGAAAAATTGAATAAGGCGAGGGAAAAGCCAGACCGGAAAGACCGGAAAAAGAGAAAGTGGGCCGAGAAGGCCGCAACGGGCAGCTCCAAGCCGGTTGTGGACTTAACGACTTCTAAGACTCCTGCAGAGCCCGTGGCGAACAGTTCGGAGCCTCCTCCTGATGACTTGCCGATTTCTCCCAAAGGCCTCAACCAACAGACCGCCAGCCCGCTGAATAAAGAGGAGACCGCTCCTCCTGAAGAAATTGCTCCAGAAAGCCCTTCGAAGAAGGCCGGAGAGAATGACTCGTTTGGTGTGGAAATCACCCCATCCGGGAACCCTCATTTGCTCGTCCGAGATCTAGAGAAGGAGGCGGTTACCTCCCCAAGGACGGGCGAACAGAACACCCCTTTGTCCGTGGATGACTACCCCAGCCCCTCGAAAGAACTTGGCCCAGCGCTGAGTAAGAGAGAGAGAAAGAGGAAGAAGACCGGGTCTGTTACCGAGCGGATAACTAAGAAAGTCAAGAGGCTGGCCGCTAAGGAAAGGGCGGCCCTTAAGAAACCGACCGAATCCCTCCTCCAGACCAATTCGCGGCTGAAAGAGGAGCTAGGTCTTGCGACTCCTCCACCCAGCAAGTCAAACGAATCGCCGGCCACTCCTGACGCGAAGACGGGCGAACTGCCCCCGGACCCGGCGAGCAGTATATCCTTCAATGGGATCTTCAAAGACATGGATGAGCTGGTGAAGCGAGATCAGTTTCTTGCCAGCCCGACCGCCTCTGACCAAAACGCTCTTGCTACTGATGACACAGCCCGGTCTGAAGAGACCGCTCGGATGGAGGCCGAAGAGCGAGAGGCCGCCGCCCGGACTGCCTTGGAGGTCGAAAAGAAAACGAGGGAACTTGAAGAAGTTCAGCGAGCGCGGGAGGAGGTACCCCCAGCAATGACCGGGAAAGAGATCATGAAGGTGAAGAAGGAAAGGGCGGAACAGGCCTTGAACAAGCCGTCGCGGCCTGATCCTCTTGCGGCAGGTAAGGATTCTACGGACTACAAAGCTGTCCGCTTCTTCATTAAGCGGCCTCGCCATAATAAATTAGTGAACCCGCCGCTGAGCCTCTTTGCTTTTATTTTTTATGACCGCGCGGTTTTTGCAGATAGCAGCGATCAGACTGTGAAGCCGGGTGACCTTGAGGCCAGTCTGCCTCGGCTAGCACACCCGATTTCAACCTGTGCGACATCCTTGCCGGAAAGACCGCATCTGTTTGATCGCCTTGAGGCAGATCTGATCAACCTGAGGGCCAGCTTGAAGGAGGTAGAGGACCGGGAGGCCGCCACTCGGACCGCTCTGGCGCAATCGGAGATTGACAGGAGGTCCAGCACAGAGAAAGTGAAAATCCTGGAGACTCAGCTTGAGGCCGCGCGAGCAGCGGTGGTGGCTACGCGGACTGCTCTAACCGTCCAACTGGAGAAGGAGAAGAAAGCCTCTGCCAAATTTGAGAGTGACTCAAAATATTACCAGGATAAATTCCTGCGCTTAACCAGAGAAGTCGCCGCTGGTCGGCGAAATGTGAATGATGGGGTGGTAGCTGTTAGCCGCCCGACTATTGGAGCGAGCTCGAATCCTCCTTCAGTCCGGGCGGCTGATCCAATGATTGACGAGGCCGCTGCGGTCCCCCGTATGATTGCCGCTACGCGGGTCGAAAGGGATGTCGGGCGGCTTCATTGCACAATCAACCACCTTCATTATCATACAAGCCAAATTTATTCTCTCTTGAACACGACCAGTGACCAGGTCGCGCGACTTCATAGAGAGGATGCTTCCCCAGAGCGCCGTCAGTCGTGATTAATATTTGAATATAACTTGTATTATGAATGTGGTTTGTTGATCTGGACAATATTCTTCTTTACTCTTGTCTTTTATTTGAACAATTCGCGCGGTCTCTTACTTTAACCGCTGTATTTTATGCCTTGTTTAAATCTTATGTTTCATTCGAACCGTTTTCTGATCGGGCGAACTGTGATGTATGCTTACTTCTGTGTTTTCTGGATGCCTTTGCTTCTTTCATTTTTCTGGTGAATCTAACCATATAGGCCATTGACCGCGCGGTCAGATTGTATAGCCGTGTCATGATTTTACTATTCACAGATCATAGAAATCTATAAGTATAGAATTTGCCGAAGTCATTCTCACGATTTCCAGATGGCGCGATCCAAGAACAAGTCGCAGCGACCTGTTAAAGTTAAGGCCGTCCGAGCTGACGCGGCCTTGGCATTCCATTCGGCGGACCATCCGGAATGCCGCCTTACCCAGAACGAACTGGATGACTTCATTGCTAAACACATGGTAGGGAGTACTCTGCTCGCGCGGCTTCCTTTGCGCGACGAGCGGATTAACTCTTCCAGTCCGCACCAGATCGCCATCCCAGTTGACCACTTCGAGTATGGCTTCAAGTTTCCACTGCCGCTTGAAGTCATAGCCATTTTCGACCACTACGGGGTTGTGCCCGGTCAGCTTCCACCGAACTCCATCGCTTCAATATACAGCTTCATCTCCTATCTGCGGTTCGAGCGAACCAGATTTTCCATCGACTTGTTCAGGAAGTTCTTCTCGGTGCGGGCAGTATCCGACTCGGGGACTTCGACTTACAGAGGGCACCTCTACTTCAGCTGCCTCGGGCTGAAGGTTGTCAATCTGGTGAACAAAGTCTCCGATTGGTCGGAGCGGTTTGTAATGCTCGAGGGCAACTTCGGACTGTTGCAGACCAACCCGCAAGTCCGGGGGGAAGAAGTTTTCCAGATCCCCCAAGTCGGCAAGATCGAGGCGGACACCTTCGCGTTCCTTGAGAAGGAGCGGCTTGATATCAACCACTACATCCCGCTTTTCTCGGAGCTTGAGAACATTCTCCCCGAACATAGTAAGTTCTTCTAGACCGCCTTTATATGACCGCGCGGCCTTCTTTACTTATACTCTTGATTTTATTTTGCAGCCGCCCATATCGTTCCAGCGAACAAGCCGGTCACGCCGGCCGGCCCAGTTTTAACCCAGAGGGAGAAGAGGCAGCGGCGAAAGAGGTCGCCATCTTCGGAGGAAGAGGGCCCGACCTCTTCTGACGATTACGAACTCCTTCGTTCAAGTGGGAACCCGCCCGACCTGCAGGGCAACCCGACCGTCCTTTGGCACAGGGATGGAAGTCGGATCCGGGTATCCACCGCGCTCCCTCCGTGGGGGAGTGAAAAGATTGACCGCCACGCCCTAGCCGCCGGGGCTGCCTTATATGGTCGAAAGACTTTGAAGAGGCTGAGGAATACTCCCGAGGAAGAGCTCCCCCGGTTAGCGGCTCAGGCCGGTGCATGGGGATTTGCGGCCAACCACTTTATGGCCTTGTCGTTCAAGCGGCTGGTTTCCGTCCAAAAACACCTGGAGAAGAGATTCGAGGGGCAGGCCGCGGAGATCACGCGGCTTCAAGAAGAGAACGCGCGGCTTCAAGAAGTCGTGGCGGTGAGCTTTTTCAAAAGACAATGCGGTCCCTTTTGTTCAGCCCGGGCGGCCTGATTCATTTTTCCTTTTTCTTGCAGAAGCAATATGAGATGACCAACCCGTCCTTCCAGGACGAGGTGCTGCCCCATGTGGCCCAAGGAATCAACAAGGCCCTGGGTCTTATGGAAGACCGGGGCGGTCTGAGCGAAGGGTTCGAGGGTACCACCTTCTCCGACCTCTTCCCCACCTTGAAGACTCAACTCGATGAAATCAGCCGAAGGCGCAAAGGGAAGACCAAGGTGGGCGAGGAGGCTGAGGCCGTCGCGGGCAGAGAGGTCGTGCTTCATCAAGGAGGAGATGGAAGCGGTGAAGCCGCCGATGAGGTCGATGCGGACAATGAAGCCGGTGACGCTGATGAGGACGATGAAGATGACCTATCCTCTGGGACCACTGGCTCCGCCAGTAGGACCGGGCGATCAAGTTCCAGCGGTTCGTCGGATTCTTCTTCGTTCAGCGAAGGCTACTCGCCGGAGATTGACATCGAAGGCCTGACCTCAAGTCCGCCTGTCAAGAAGCGGAAAAAGTCGGCAGACTAGTGCTTTCGTTTTTACTTTTTAACTTTTGTAACCGCCGGTTTCTTTTTGTTAACCGGGCGGTCAGTACTTTTGTAAACATATTTTTGAAGAAATGAATAGAAATTTCTTACCTGTCTGGTTGTCATTCTGCTGTTACTTACTTGTGATTGATATCTTGTCTTTTTCTCTCCTTCTTCTCTTTCGCTTCTTATAATCTAGCCGCGCGGCTATCCTGATCCAAATATAGATGACGATTGAGGATCTTGGGTGGTTTATATTTAGGCCGCGCGGTTACCCCCTTTTTTTTTTAAAAAATCTCAGGATGTCCGATTTCTTGTGCGATCATAGTGTTAGGCCGAGCGGCCCCTTATTTAAAAAGAGAGATACCACATCCTTGTTGACGCAAGTAATGATCCTTTAACTTTGAGCGATTTTGAAATCAATCCGGGCGAACAACGCATTGCATCCAAGGATAACTTTTGCTAGGAAATCAGTCAACCCGACCGGTTAAAATATAAACTGAACGGTGATATACACAATTCCAGGGACAACCAGATTTGATTAATTTGAAGTATTGATAGGTTCGCTCGGTCAGAATGCAATCCGGACAACCATATGATTTGAATTTAGAAATGCCTAACTCATTATCGGACGGATAGATAGATAAGTCCGGCCGGTCAGGATGAAATCTGAGCAATTACATGTTAGATCCAGAAATACCAAACTTATAAAAGATGATTAAATCCGCCCGGTTTGAATGCCACCCGGGAAATAGATGATTAGCTTTAGAAGATTTCCAACTTGTATAATATTGATAAGACCGCACGGTTGCATAATAACCCGGGTAATCATATGCTTCGCCAGAAAATATTCCAACTTGTAATATATTGATAAGACCGCCCGGTTGCATAATAACCCGGGTAATCATATGCTTTGCCAGAAAATATTCCAACTTGTAATATATTGATAAGACCGCCCGGTTGCATAATAACCCGGGTGATCATATGCCCAGATTCAGAAATACTTTCCTTAATAGACGACGGGCATACCCGCCCGGTTTGAATACAACCCTGGTGATAACATGATCAGTTCCAAAAGATGACTTAACCTATGTTCAGTCAGACCGCTAGGCCTGAAATACTCAGACCGTATGGTCTTAATTCCACAACCCCTTATTGGGGTAGACGAACACCTGCACCTGTTCAACCAGACCGATCGGCCTGAAAAACTCAAACCGTCCGGTCTTAATATCACAACCCCTTTATTGGGGTAGACGAACACCTGCACCTGTTCTAACAATATTCTCCTTGAGTGGTCCATATAGAAAAATCATCAGAAGTGAATGCCTCCCTGTAGGGAAGAAGAATAATCCTACAGGCTCAAATGACCAAGTGGGCAGGTGGGCCTCGGCGGCGAACATTGCTTTCCTCAAGTGGTCATAAGAGCTGTAGGGAAAAAAGAAAAAATATGTACAGACTCAGATGACCAAGTGGGCAGGTGGGCCTCGGCGGCGAACATTGCTTTCCTCAAGTGGTCATAAGAGCTGTAAACGACTCATCCGCTCTCTTGCCTAGGGTTACAAGCCGAGTTGATCAATTGGGCAGGTGGGCCTCGGCGGCGAACATTGCTTTCCTCAGAGAGATCAACTCAGTTGTGGGCCCAACTAGGTACTGTTTCGAGAGTACCTAAGAGTATTCGATGGTCACAGACTATGATGATCAGTTGGGCAGGTGGGCCTCGGCGGCGAACATTGCTTTCCTCAGAAAGATCATCAAAGCTGTAACTATATCCCTTCGGGGCATGATAGAGCTGACAATCACCTAGACCTCCCTTGATGCAGGGGTGTGTCAGATATCGGCCGGGATCCAAAGTTCTGAAGACCACCGCAGCGGAATTGGCAAGCTACCACTACATGTGTGCGAAAACTCCCCGCATCACATGGTCTTGGTGGGTTTTACGCTACGACTACAATCCGAGGGGGTTCGAGCAGAATTTGGCGATATCTCAGAGGTTCGGGGAGTGAGATATGTGTGTTTATATTTATGATGCGGAGAACCATCATACAAGAAGGAAATGTCAGTATAGGGCTTTTTATTCAATACCAAAAAGAAATGTAAAGAATAAAAGAAATAGTTTCAAGGATAGAATCGTTTGAGATCGTCACCGCTCCACGTGCGTGGGATGTCTTCTCCTTCGTTGGTTTGGAGACGGTAGGCCCCATTCTTAGATACTTCTTTGATGATGAAAGGTCCTGCCCAATTAGGATCCAGCTTTCCAACATTACCAGACCTCGCTGCGGCATCCACCTTTTTTAACACCAAATCCCCGACTACAAATTGCTTCACTCTGACATTCTTATCAAAATATTTTGCCATTCTCCTTTTAACTTCTTCCTGCCTGATTGTTGCTTCATCCTGAAGTTCCTCGATTAGATCGAGATTGTGCATGAGGGCCTCACCATTTTCATCTATCCAGGATTCTCCTCCTTCTTTGGCGTAAATAACCCTTGGAGTGACCACCTCGAATTCCACAGGGACAACAGCTTCCGAGCCATGAGATAATTTGAAAGGTGTCTCCCCGGTAGCCGAGGACGGAGTAGTACGAAGGGTCCACAGGATGGAAGGAAGTTGGTCCGCCCAATTCCCTTTCTGGTTCAAGACTCTTTTCATTAAAAGCTGCCGAATTTGCCTGTTTGCCGCCTCCACTTGACCATTGGTCCTTGGATGGTGTACTGAGGCAAACCGAAGATCAATTCCTATCTGATCACAGAAGTTTATCATCTCTGGATTGTTGAATTGTGGGCCATTATCGGTGACGATTGCCAACGGAATTCCATGTCGGCAGATAATCTCTCCCCAGACGAAGTTTCTGACAATTTGGGTGGTAGTTCTTGCTAATGCTTTTGCTTCGATCCACTTACCGAAATAATCGATCATTACCAGGATAAAGCGACGTTGTCCACTGGCCATTGGGAAAGGCCCCATAAGATCCATTCCCCATACTGCAAAAGGCCATGGCGCAGTTATTGATCTGAGTGACTGAGCAGGCAAATGTTGAAGAGGAGCGAACTTTTGACACTGGACACATCGCTTGGCGAAGGCTTCAGCATCCTTTCTCATGGTTGGCCAGAAGTATCCTTGCCGCAGGATCCTTTTTTCTAAGGTTTTCGCCCCTGAATGGCTACCACACTCCCCAGAATGAACTTCCTGAAGTATGACCGGGATCTCCTCTTCTGAAACGCACCGTGCCGAGGGAGAAATCAGAGTTTTTCGGTACAAGACTCCTGCTATCAAGTAGTAATAAGCCGCCTTTCTTCTGAATCTATTTTTGTCCTTGATTGATGGATGATATTCTCCCTTTGTCAGAAACAATTCGTAGGGGTCTTTCCAAGAAGGATGTTGATCAATCTGCATGAGCTCTTCTTCCTCTGTTTCCTCTGTTGCCGGGTGAAAAAGTTCTGAGGTTACTCCCCCTGATGGAAGACCAAATTTTGACAATTCGTCTGCCTCTTCATTCTGCGTTCTCGGAATATGCTCGATGATGAAGGATTTGAATCTCCCGATTTCTTTCTTAGCTAGGAATAGGTATTTTCTCAACATCGGTTCTCTTGTCTCGTAGTTCCCCAGAACCTGCGAGGCCATTACAAGAGAATCAGTTTTCACATGAACATGTTCTATCCCAAGTTCCTTTGCGAGTCTCAGGCCGGCCAAGAGTGCTTCGTATTCGGCCTGGTTATTTGTAACTGAAAAGAAGAATCTAACAGCTTGTTCCAGCCTGATGCCGTTTGGACTGATCAAAACCACTCCGGCTCCCACGGAGTTCCTGCCAGAAGCCCCATCCACATAAATGATCCAAGCAAAAGGAGATTGCACTACCTGCTCTGGATTAGACTCCATTGTGTCTACCAAAAAATCTGCCAATACTTGTGCCTTTATTGCCGTTCTGGGAGTGTACAATATTTCGAACTCGCTTAGCTCGATTGCCCATTTGGCCAACCTTCCTGAATGTTCCGGCTTCTCCAAGATATTCCTCAGTGGATGATCTGAAACCACCTGAATAGGATGAGCTTGAAAATAGGGGCGGAGCCTTCGTGATGACATGACTAAAGCCAAGGCTAATTTCTCCAGGATTGAATATCTAGTTTCTGCATCTTTAAGGATATGGCTGACATAGTATATCGGAAACTGTTTCTTTTTCTCTTCCCGAACCAGGACAGAGCTTATCGCATCAGGGCCTACCCCCAAGTACAAGAATAGTGTTTCTCCTTCGCGAGGGCTTTGAAGAAGGGGGGTTGAAGTTAATTGCTTTTTCAATTGTTCGAAAGCATTATCGCATTCCTCGTTCCATTCAAACTTAGATCCTCCCCTAAGTGTTTTGAAGAACGGAGCGCTTTTATCTCCCGATTTGGAAATGAATCGGCTCAATCCTGCCAACCTTCCACCAAGTTGCTGTACCTCTTTCGGATTGCGAGGAGGGGTCATGTCTAGGATGGCTTTTACTTTATCTGGGTTCGGTGCGAGACCATCAGGAGTGAGAAGATGTCCAAGAAATTTCCCCTTGTTCGCCCCGAACACGCATTTCGAGGGGTTTAATTTTAATTTGAACCTCCGTAGAGTAGCGAACGTCTCTACGAGGTCTTCCAGATGGATTAAAAAAGTTTTACTTTTTAGAAGGAGATCATCAACATATACTTCCAGATTTCTCCCTTTTTGTTTTTCAAAAACTGTGTCCATCATCCTCTGATATGTTGCCCCCGCATTTTTGAGGCCGAAAGGCATGACGAGATAACAATAACATCCATCATTGGTAATGAAGGATGTATGCGGGATATCAGGCTTATGCATCTTAATCTGGTGATAACCAGAAAATGCATCTAAAAAACTCATAAAACTATATCCCACCGCGGAATCTACCAAAACATCTATCCGAGGCAAGGGATAACAATCCTTGGGGCATGCTTTATTGAGTTTAGTGAAATCAACACACATACGCCATTTCCCCCCAGACTTTTTCACCATCACTACATTCGACATCCAGGTGGGGTACTGGATTTCAGAAATGAAATTGGCCTTAAGAAGCTTTGCAACTTCTTCTTTGATAGGTGCCGCCAGCTTAGTTGCTACCTCCCTCTTCTTCTGTTGGATTGGCTTGAACTCCGGAGAAACGTTGAGGTGATGGCACGCGACATCTGGATCTATTCCAGGCATGTCTTCCGCCGACCAAGCGAAGATGTCCAAGTTATTCAGCAGGCAGGAGGTTAACTGGAGCTTTTCCTCTTCTGATAGCTCGGCGTTGATGATCAGCTTCTTGCCTTCCCCTTCAACAATGGGGATCTCTTGGGTCTCCTGGGCAGGTTCCAGGTAGGTCCCTTTCCGTTCCACGCTCCCCTCAGCTTCTTCAGGGAGTTCGGATACCTCTTGGATGTCATTCTGGGCCTTGTGAAGTGGTGCCTCGGTGATCACATTAACTGTCTTCACATAACATTCGCGTGCCACCTTTGGATCGCTCCGGATCCGGTACTGACGCCCCTCAGCAGCGAATTTCAAGGCCAAATGGAAAGTAGATACCACCGCTCTGTAAGCATTCAGGATTGGCCTTCCGAAAATTGCGCAGTAGCTACTTGGGGCTTCCACTACTACGAAGTTCACCAACTTTGTTATGCCCCCTAGTGATACCAGAAGCTTCACGCACCCTTCTACTTCCTTCTTTTCTCCTGAGAAGCCATAGAGGGGGCCTTCCGTAGAGAGTAAGGCCTTTCCAGTCTTGAGGGCCTCAAACGTTTGGCGAAAGATGAGATTAACTGAGCTGCCTGTATCGATCAAAATTTTGTGCACTGCGTAATTCTCAATAACCGCCTTTATCACCACCGCGTCATCGAACGGATTCGCATTCGGGGAGAGATCTTCCTGGCCAAACGTAACAACCGTCCTTTCCGGGGCAGAAGTGGAGGCAACTGCCACTTCTTGCTTTGTAACTCTCCCGATGCTAGATTTTCGGGAGGACTCTATCCCTGCCCCACCATGGATGCAATAGATGTTACCGAGAGGGCCAACATCATTCACCTCTATGCATTCGGCTGCAGGATGTATATCCCCATAACTACCGGCCTCCTCTACATCAGCACACTCCCATGTTACTTCGACTGCCTCCTTCTTCTTCTCAGCTCGTGGTTCAACCGGGGTTTCTTGCCGAATCAACCCCCGAAGCTTTCCCTCTTTCAGGAGTTTTTCTATCAACCACCGGAGGGCCCGGCAATCTTCAGTTAGATGCCCCTCTTCTTTATGATATTCACAGTAAAGGTTTGGGTTCCGATTGCGAACTTCTGATTTCAAAGGAGGGGGCCTTTTAAAGTCAGGCCTCTTCTGAAGAATCTGCACGACCTCATTCATGGTAACGTTGAGCGGGGTGAACGAATCTTGTGATTCATCATATCGGATGGATGGGATAGGTGGAGATGGTTGTGTGATGTATTGTGGCAGATATACGGGCATGATTTGCGGGACTCCCATGGGTTGAGTGGGTGCGATGGCCAACGGCGGCTTCTGATCCTGAAACCGTTGATGGCCAATGAATGGTTGCTTGGGCTTAAGATTCCTTCCCCTTTGAGCCCGAGGCTCGAAATCAGGCCGAGACGAGTGATTATAACGTTGCTGATGGGTTGATGCAGAATTGAACTGATCGTTGTCGCTGAGCAACTTGGCAACGTAACCCGGATTAGTCTTTTCCCCCCTGATGAATTTGTTTGCCAGACTAATCATTTCTTGATATGTCTTTGGTTCCCTGATTTGGGCTTCAAACTTCAGTGGCCCCTCCCTAAGGCCATGCATTAGTGCGACCCTATATAACTCCGGATCGACGTTTTGTACCTCCATTATTTCCCTTTGGAAACGATCGACAAAACGGGCCCACGTTTCGTTTTCTTGCTGTCGTATCTCGAATAGGGCTGCCGGACCATTCTTCCTCTTCTTAGAGGTAGAGAATCGAAGCAGAAATTCTCTACGTAACTCCGCAAAGCATCTGATAGATCGAGGATGCAATCCATAGAACCATTCTCTGGCCTGCCCATCAAAGGATGTCACCAGGAGCTTGCACTTTGTTGCATCAGTGATGGTCCTCAGAGCAACAGCTGATTCAAATGCCTGGAGGTGTATTGCTGGATCGGACTCCCCACTATATGCTGACATACGTGGTTCTCGAAAGTTGTTTGGGGCCGGCTCTCCTCGGATTTCGTCGGTGAAGGGAGAACTCTCCTCGGCATCCTCGTACAGAGGGAAAGCAGGGTTATAAGGGATCTCGGCTGCGGTCATTGGCGGACAGGCCGCATGATAGGAGCGGGCAGGTGCTCCAGTCGGATATGATTGGAAGGCGGCGACCTCAGGCGGATAGGGAAAATGAGCGGCCTGAGAGGTCGCCCCTTGAAAGTCAAGGACCCGAGCTGGCATACATCGCGCGGCCTCTTGGTAGAGATTCGGACGGTCCGCGGAACCTTCTTGTGGTGGTCGGGAATGAGCGACTTGCGCGAACGGATATGGAGGTGGAGGAGGTAGAACAGGAGTGACCGCCTGGGGAGCCGCGGCCTGCTGAGGGGCTAACCGCTCGGTTAGTAGAGTTAGGGCCTGAGTGATTGCGTCCAGACGCTGATCAGTCGCCTGCCGAGCCTGGTCGGCCTCTCTCTTTGTCTGCTCCAGAGCTTCCCACAAAGAGTCTTCACTGTGGTCGGATCGGTCTCTTGGAGGGAGCTGGCGGTCTGGCATTCTGAGCTAAGGATTTCGCTGACAGTCTGCGATCTGAAGGCCGCGTGTTTCTGTTCGATTCAAAAGTGCGCCTCCGAAGGAAAACGAGGGTTGCGGACTATCAGTTACTATTTAGCTAGAGAATTCAGACCGCTAGCAGCGGTCGAGGCCAGACTTCGCCCGTCGCGGCAAATGCCACTCCTGCGACGGGCTTTCCTTTTATTGAAAAGTAGCGGTTACAAATGTGAAAGAACAGAAGCCGGCCGGTCAGCAGTTCGCGAGACCTGAAACTCGAGACCGGAGCTCAGACAAGCGAGCTCTTGGATTCGAGTGTGCGTGTCTTGGGAACAGTGCCGCCCCCTATTTATAGGCTTGGGGGCCTGCCCGATCGGGCAGGGATAAAATAACCTCCTGCCCGGGTACAGGAGAAACGGGCAGGCGGTGACGGGATACACAAAGGAGAGAAAGAAAGAGGCCGCGCGATCTGACGGCCTGCCTTCCCGATCTGTCTTGCTTGCGGCTGAGGACGCCGGGACCAAGTCAATAATGCAGACCGCGCGGTTTGGAGATTGAGGTCGCGGTCTGCCCTCTGGTCATGACTCAGCCGATCTTCAAGAGGTAACTTGGATAGCCTTCGATCTGGAGCCCCGACCTGTTCTTCGGGGCTGGAACTTCGAGTTTCTACGGGACAACCCGCGCGGCCTTCTTGATGAGACCGCGGATGAACTTCCTGCCTTGGCTCTTTGACGATCTTATCTCTTTGGGGGTGATCCTGGAAATGACACCAGGCCGCCCGGCCTGGCCCTTCTTGGACGGGGAACCGCCGATTCCAGGACCCAGCGGCTCGGCTCAAGAGTCCGAGCGGTCTGATAATGGTTCAAACCGAGAAGCGGTTTTCCGGGCAAACAATCATCGACTGAAAAGTAGCCGATCAACACCAGGCAAATGAAGTGAAGGCTGAAGAAGATCCAGTGCTAAATCTCCAAATCAAGAAGCATCTTCTTCAACTTAAAGAAGCCGATCTCCATCAAGCTAAGTCGCCAATCACCATCCGGCAGAAGAAGCAGTTTTATTTACTGTAATCTCTTGTAAGGCTTGCGGGCCAAACCGTCTAGCTTGAGGGCTGGAGAGCTGTGAGGCTTGAGGGCCAGGGCAGTGGACTTGCGGGTCCGACACTATCTAGCTTGAGGGCTGGAGAGCTGTGAGGCTTGAGGGCCAGGGCAGTGCACTTGCAGGTGCGATTTGTTGAGCTTGAGGGCTCGGGCGCAGTAGGGGCTTGCGGGCCTAGGCTGTAGGCACATGACTTGCGGGTCTGTGTTGTGTAGGGCTTGCGGGCCTGAGTGTCGAGCTTGCGGGCTCGGGGGCAGTAGGGGATTGTGGGCTTAGGCTGTTGGACTTGCGGGTCCGTGGTGTAAGGCTTGAGGGCCTGGAGTTTTTGGCGGCATTTGCCAAGCCTAGCACACTGCTGGGTAGGCGCAGAGGGAGAGAGCACTACTCAAGACACCCGGTCTTGAGGAACCTCTATAGATCGTTGTGTGCTTTCTGTGGTTTGTTCTCTATTTCTTAGATCTATTAACCAGAAAGAAAGAAAAACCTAAAGGGGGATATTATAAAAAGAAAAACCTATTCACCCCCCCCCCCCCCTCTAGGATATTAAGTAGACACACCAATAAACAACAATATTTGAGTTTACTGTGATAAGAACGATCGAAGTTTATCTTACTTTGGACAATTTGAAAGTGATCATGACTAGCATATGTGCAAGTGATAGGAATTTGGTGAAATAAACGTGATGATATTTCCCTGATGAAATTGACTTGTGAAAAATCTTAGGGTTTCAAAAGATTTTATCCGTATACCTTACGAATCAAACTCCACATAGAAAGTGATTGGGAGTCATCTTATAAACATTGATACTAGTGTTAGTTGGTTAACATATACTCATAAGGTTCACGAGTACACCCCCCCCCCCCCACCCCCTTAAATTTTAAGGATAATTGAGACGCTTGACAATCTGATCAGTCCTATCAATGAAAACTGGATAGGTTGTAGAGTTGAGTTGATTGATTACTCGAGCGTACGTGGATGAATAAGAATTTGAACGGGTAGAGAAAACTTTATAGAGGTGTGGTCTACCCATACAAACAAGAGCTTTAGTCACAAGAAAATGGTGTCTTCCGGAACATATAATTCACCGGAATAAATAAAGACATCATCGGTTTGGTGATGCACGGTGAGGTCTGTCGACTGGTGAAGAACAAGTGCAAGAGCCTTTGGGAAACTACCATAATCACTGCCCATGTTAGAGTAGAAGTTCGAGGACATAACTATGGATTTCACACACAGGTTACCACTCCGGACACAGTTTTATTTGGAACATCGAGGATAGATTGACCAAGGTAGCTAGGGTCAGCCCCGGCTGGAAGGACGCTCCTGTCGGTGTTTGATGGGATTTGTTGAGCAGTCTGTCCGTTATAGTGGTGTGACCAGGATGATCGTGTCGGATCGGGATGAACGGCTTACGTCTAAAGAGTGAAGATGAGTCCAGGCTTATCTGGGCTCTTGGTTGACGTTCAGCACAGCTTTCCACCCTCAGAGGGATGGAGGCACAAGACTCCACTATCTTGGATCCAGGATGAGGATCCTAAGGCACTCAGCTCGGAATTTGTGAAGGACATAGATGCCCAAGTGCGACTGATTCGAGTTAGGATGCTGGAGGCCTAGAGCAGCCAGGTCAGGTATTATGATGTGTGGTATCGTCAGGTAGAGTTCCAGGTTGGAGATTGGGTGTTCCGGAAGATACGTCCGATGCAGGGAGTTTTGCGGGTTCGCAGGCGGAAGAAGCTCAGTCTGAGATAGATGGAGCTCTACAGGATCCTGGAGTGGATCAGCACGTTGGCTTATAGACTGGAGCTGCCGCCTGAGTTAGCGGGATTGCACGATGTCTTCCACATTTCCTCCCTTAGGAGAGCTCTCTTACGATTGGAGCAGCAAATATCTATTACAGATGGGCAAGTAACTTCTGACTGATCAATTTGTGTGGAGCCGGCCAGGATAGATGATACCACAGTGCGAGTCTTGCAGCACAAGATGGTCCCGCTGGTCAAGGTCCTGTGGAAAAATCGTGGTCAGGAGAAGCTTATCAGGGAGCCACTAGAACATATGCAGCAGATGTATCCAGAGCTTTTTGCGCCAGGTATAATTAGTTTCTTAAGGGATGTTACATACAATCACTTGTGGTAGAAACCCCGCAGGCCTAACCAGAATTTTGGGGACGAAATTATTTATTTTGTTTTTTTTGGATTTGTAACTTCCCCCAAACAACTAGACCGCTAGAGTGGTTTTGTCATGACTAGGTCATGATAAAACCCTAGGAAGCTTGAAGAGACCACTTGGCCTTAGGCAAGAAGATGGAAACCACAGTGGTTTGCAAATAGCAATTTCTAGTTAACAAGCCTAGGGTTAAACAATAGGGCCTCACCTTGACCCTTTGACCCCCACCATAGCACACCTAACCATTTAGGGGTTCCCTTAGAGCACCAAGGACCCATTAGGGTCAACCAAAGAGGTCAAGTTGACCAAAGTCAACATTAACCCTAAATTGGTCAAAGTAGCCTAATTAGGGTCGATTTGGCCTCCACTATGTCAAATTGACCTTGACCCTACCCTTATAAGTTTATTAGGGACCCAATGGACCTAAAAGCCCCATCATGGGGCCACCAATTTGACCAATTTTACCTAAGTCAACTATAGCCCTGTTTTGGTCAAATTGCCATATTGTGAGTTAATTGGCATCTACCTTGCCTAATTGACCGTACCTAGACCTTCCTAACCCTTAGGGGAGGCTAATGGGTCACTAGCCACCCATTAGGGTCAACCCAAATGGTCATATTTGTAACATCCCCCAAACAACTAGACCCCTAGAGTGGTTTTGTCATGACTAGGTCATGACAAAACCCTTGGAAGCTTGAAGAGATCACTTGGCCTTAGGCTTGAAGGGGAAGAGCACCTTGGTCTGCAAATAGCAATTTCTAGTTATCAAGCTTAAGGTTGGAATTTAGGTCCTCACCTTAACCCTTTGACCCCACCATGGCACACCTAACCCTTTGGAGGGTCCCATAGAGCATTTAGGACCCATTGGGGTCAACCAAAGAGGCAAAATTGACCAAAGTCAACCCTATCCTCAAATAAGTCAAACCATCATATTTAGGGTCAATTAGGGTTCAATTATACCAATTGACTTTCCCCAAGTTCCATTGGTCACTATGGGAGGCCAATGGGTCAACATTGACCCATTGGAGCTAATTAATTTCACCAATTTGACCAAAGTCAACACTTGGTCAATATTGCCCAACTTGGGTTAATTAAGCCAAAAGCTCAATCCCTTTGGGCTAAGCCCAATTTCAGTGGCCCAAATGATTAGTCACCACTGAAATTACATGAAATGCCATCCAATTTCTAGAGGGGGTGACTAGGAGAGAGAAATTGGGAGTTTCCCCCAATTTGAAGAGAGAGAAAGTGGCCATTCAAGGTGAATTCATGGCATTCAAGGCAAATTGACTCCCATTCATCTCCCCACACCCTCCATTCATCTCCCCATTGAATTCTAAGATGTTTTACAACCTTTCCCATAATAGGTTTCAAGTGAAACTGAAATGCACATTAATGGCACTCCACCATTAAGCCTTCCCTCCTCAAATTGACCCTTCCATCAAATTCACAAGGGGGATATCAGTTGAAATCGAGTCCTAGATCGTTTCATTTGGTGGAGAATCAAGAGATCGACAAGGAGCACAACTTGAAGGGGGCGGCCATGGCAAATTCGGGAAACAACCACCCTCGAGCCCGATTAATGGTCTGGTTCTTCTCCTCTCTTTCTGTGGATAGATCCCATCAGGTTGCCTGCAGGGATTTGGGCCAATTGGTCCCCAATCGAGTAGGCCAAGAGCTCCATTTTTGGAGCTTTAATCCCGCCTCCATACCCCTGTTCCGGCCACCTCTGGGCGGCCAACCACCCCCAAATAGCCGGCCACCACCTCAACAAAGGTGGTGGTGGCATTGGCCGGCCGGGGAGGTGCTTAGGTGGCCGGGAAAACAAGGATGAAGGAGCTCCAAGTGCGGTTAATCCTGGCCGTCGGCCAGAGGAAGAAGACAAACGGATGTCGTCCGTTCTGCTTCAAGATCTGTGCAAGATCTTCAGATTTAAATGATTATGTAATATCGTTATTTCATTTATTCGTCGATCTGAGTAGAAGGAATTCGTCGAGCGGTAGCTGGAGTTCGTCGAACTGATGGTTGAGTTCGTCGAACTGAACTCGGAGTTCGTCGAACGGAATTCATTCGTTGAACTGAACTCGGACTGTTACAAAAAGTGCACTTTTTTGTAACAGTCCTGGCCCAAGCCCATCCGGGTCATTGGCAACCCCAGGAAGTGCAGGCACCGACGGCCCAGGCCCATTCTGGGACGGCCTGACCAAGCCCATCCGGGGCACTGGCCCCGCCCTAGGACACTGTACCGCCGGTTCAGCCTGACCCACCGGTCAACAACAAGCCTGCAGGCCGTACACCCCAACCCCTCTCTGGCCTGCCACAGGGCACAGCGGGTTGTTGGAGGGGGGGGGGGGGGGGGGGGGGGGCACGAACCCACGCCCTCCCTTTGATGAGAATTGAGCCAGTTAAGTGGCAGCGCGTGGACTTCCCAGGAGGTCACCCATCCCGTGACTACTCCAGCCCGAGCACGCTTAACTACGGAGTTCTTTCACTTCTCATCACCAACTGAGCTGCAGTTGGCGATGAGAAGTGAAAGAACTTCGTAGTTAAGCGTGCTCGGGCTGGAGTAGTCACGGGATGGGTGACCTCCTGGGAAGTCCATGCGCTGCCGCTTAACTGGCTCAATTCTCATCAAAGGGAGGGCGTGGGTTCGTGCCCCCCTCCAACAACCCGCTGTGCCCTGTGGCAGGCCAGAGAGGGGTTGGGGTGTACGACCTACAGGCTTGTTGTTGACCGGTGGGTCAGGCTGAACCGGCGGTACAGTGTCCTAGGGCGGGGCCAGTGCCCCAGATGGGCTTGGTCAGGCCGTCCCAGAATGGGCCTGGGCCGTCGGTGCCGGCAGTTCCTAGGGTTGCCAGTGACCCGGATGGGCTTGGGCCAGGACTGTTACAAAAAAGTGCACTTTTTGTAACAGTCCTGGCCCAAGCCTCACTGGGTCTTGCCTCCCCAGGAACTGCCGGCACCGGCGGCCCAGGCCCATTCTGGGATCGGCCTGACCAAGCCCATCCCGGGTCACTGGCCCTGTCCTAGGACACTGGCGCCCCACCGATTCAGCCTGACCACAACTGGTCAACAACAAGCCTGCAGGTCGTACACCCCAACCCCTCTCTGGCCTGCCACAGGGCACAGCGGGTTGTTGGAGGGGGGGGGGGGGGCACGAACCCACGCCCTCCCTTTGATGAGAATTGAGCCAGTTAAGCGGCAGCGCGTGGACTTCCTAGGAGGTCACCCATCCCGTGACTACTCCAGCCTGAGCACGCTTAACTATGGAGTTCTTTCAATTTTCATCACCAACTGAGCTATGTCGGACGACAGTTGAGTTCGACGAACTAAAGCCAGAGTTCGTCGAATGGAATCAATTCACCGAACTGATTGTTGAGTTCATCGAACTGAACTCGGATTTCGTCGAACGCACTGAAGCACGGCATTCGTTGAACGTAGAACAGATTTCATCGAACGAAGATCAGATTTTGTCGAGCGCACTGAAGCACGGCGTTCGTCGAACGCAGAATAGATTTCGTCGAATGCAGGTCGGATTTTGTCGAACGCAGAGACTTGTTCCAACCCATTTTGTCATACTTCCTGCAGTATTTCATTTTAATTATTAAAAATACTAGAACCCCTCAAATGAAAAAGTGGTCAACACCAAAGTTGTATCCCTTGGAGTCTACTTTATTTTAAAATTAATTTCACCCCAAAAGGAGTTCTGTAGCTCGTGTAGGTCCATTTTGGTTGGACTGGTCCCTAGTGTAGGACAACCACCATTTCTTGAATAACTTTTGAATGGGTTATGGGATTGACTTGAAAATTTAAACCTAGGCTATTTACACCTACCCACACATCATACCCAAAGATGGGAATTTTAGGAGAACCTTTTCTAAGGTTTTTGTAATAATTTCATAAATTAAATATTAATTAATTATTGGGTCAAATGGCCTCCAATGCCCTCCAAATTTTGGTGGGTACTTCTTAGGGTTATCACATGACCCTGGTAAAAATCTCAGCCCAATTGAGACTGATTTGGTTGGGTAATTTGTCAACCCAAGTTAGGTCAAATTTGGTCAAAGTTAGGGCATGGTGTTTATCTTGGGGTATGGTGGTCAGAACTCATCACCATGAGTTGAAACCTTGACCATTGGTTTAGGATCACCTAAAACACCTTCATGAGTAAGATGGGGTGGTGTAGAGGTGGATATGCCCTAGGACCCTAGTTTTACGCCTTGGGGTGCAGATAGAGCTTTGTAAAGGACATGTGGTCAAAAGCTATAGAATGGCCATGGAACCTAGGAGATATGTTCATGGGATGTATTTATGCCCTAGGAAACTTTGAGAGAATTTTAGGAGAATTTATTCCCCCTAAATTAGGTCGTAACCACTTTAGGTAAATTTCTTGTAAGAGATATTTACATGCACAAATGATCATGGATGAAGATGAAATCTTGGTGGTGCCTTTACAATCATAATATTGACCCCTAGGTAATTTTTGCATAATTTATTTAATGATTTAACTAGTATTTCATTCTCAAGGCACCTATTTTGTCTTAATTTTAAGAAATATACATAAGGGTCCAAAACTCTCTGGAAAAATGTGCAACTTGGTGATAGGACATTTCAGAGCACTGAGAAGCTCTGTGAATTTTTATATAATTTTTGGAGGTTGTTATCAGTAGGATACTTCACAACATGTTCAAATTTGGAATTATTTGGATTAATTATGTTAGTGAGGACATGATTCCCATAAATTGTGAAACTTTATAATTAAGCTTTTCTGGACATAATAGAGGTCTGGTAAATTTCCTATCATTTTCGCATAAGTATTCTTGGTAGTTCCTTCATAAATCTTCAAATTTGGATAGATGATAAATATTAAAAACAGAGGATATTTCCTTACTGTAAAATTGTGATATTCATTACTTACTGTTATTTTGGCATGATAGATTTATCATAATTTTATGGGAGCCATATCATAAGATTACCTTACACTTCATGCTCATATTCATACTTGGCAAATATTGGAGAAATGATAATAAATGAAAATAAGTAGGGAAATATGATTCTCTGGATTTAGTCTTGAAACATCATGATAGACCTCCAGTAAATATCTTGAGTCAGTTGGATGAATATTTGGAGTACCTCTACTTATTAGCTTCATATAGTTAATTTTGTCTGCGTGTTGTAAAAATGTGAAATTTGGATATTTAGGGGCCTACCGAGTGGAAGTGGCATGTAGTTGGTGTACCTGGTCAGGTTGAAGAGATTGAAGGTCACCAAAAGGAGTTTAGGTGATGAGGGTGTGCTGGCGAGCTAAGAGTTAGGGTCGTGCTTGGGGTTGACGAAAATCATCTTTCCCCTAGCGTGTCATAAACCACCTAGGGTTAATCCAAGTGTAATAATAAGGATGGTGTTCTTATGGGTAGATACCAATAACACTAAGTGTCTTGAGAAAGGGAGCTTTGGGGTTTCATCCCATTATGGTTCCTAGTACCGTAGCGAGCCCCTCACAGGGTAATCCTCGGGAAGTCCAAGAATAACCATAAATTGTAGGGATAAGTTGATGTACAAGATTAACTTAATAATACGCACACCCACACCCCGTAGTTACGGGAGGTTAGTTGGTTTGGTTGTATGAGCGGTAGGCTCGGTGGTTGAAGCAGCGGACTAGTTAGTCTGGTGAGCTTGTGACTCAATAATGCTTGTTGGTACGGACGGGTTGGTCCGGCGAGCTGTTGGCTCGGAAGGTTATAGTGACGGGCGGGTTAGCCCGGGGAATTTATGGCTCGGGATATAGTAGAACATGTTTGCATGTGCATGAAGGTGGTGGGTCTTCGGTATTGGTCGGTCATTCACACCGACGTCAATACGTTGACTCGGTAAGTGTGGAATTTACACTTATCCATAAAAGTCTGGTGGTCCAGCTAGTAAGAGTGCGCAGATGCTCCGCGGTTTTGCATTGAGGCATAAAATAGGTCTAGGTTAGGTAGTGTGAATACCAACCTAGAGGTGGGCGAG
This sequence comes from Dactylorhiza incarnata, assembly GCA_033032865.1. NCBI lineage: Eukaryota > Viridiplantae > Streptophyta > Magnoliopsida > Asparagales > Orchidaceae > Dactylorhiza > Dactylorhiza incarnata. Next base: position 6,338,613 of record JAWHQI010000067.1, read on the forward strand.
GCCCAACCCACCGCTTCCGTTTGCCACTACGGGAGTATCCTGGGAGTCTTGCTAGCTCCAAAAAGGGGGAACTAAAGGTCTGTGCGCATAGAGTCGAGGTGTGTGAGTTGCACTTGTATGAACATAGCATAAACTGCATAACTTAGCATGTCATGGCATAAACATTGCATTTCAACCCCTACCCCTATCGTATAAGTCAGTTATGGGATTTCTTATGCGATAGGCCTTGCTAAACGACCCCTTGGTCTATAGGTTTGTATGGGCATTCCTATAAATCAATGGTTACTTTTCTACTATGTACATACTTTACTTATTATTCTGTACTTGCTCTTCACCATGCTCTATTACTGCTTCAATTATCTGTATACACATGTGTAGTGGTAGAACTTTCCGTAGTTAGATTCACCGTCATCTGCTCTTTGTTATACCCCTTGTTGTCCTCCGCTTCATCCTTCCACACGGTGCCTAGGAGCCATTGGGGTTGGGGTGGGGAACATAAGGCTTAGTCTTTTTGACTAACGGTCGGTGGACCATATCATTTTAGGGGATCGAGGAGACGCAGCAGCACCAGAGGACGGTGTAGACGGAGGCGGGCCAGTCTAGCACAGGAGCACCAGTTTCAGGATCAGTGAGTGATTAGTAGTTAGCTTCCGCGAGTGATCTTGTGGTGAGGATATGATGTACAGGGCATGAGCCCTTTATTATTGTAACTTGTTATTTCAGTTATACCATGTGGACATTTATTATATATAGCATGTGATTATGGACTTGAACTTCTTTTTGTTCGTTTATACTTTTCTTCTTCTGTGATCGATATGGCCGGCAGGATCGGCGCTTTGTAGTGGAAACCTTCCCGTGTGTTGGTGTCACTGCAAAGCAGCGGTTCTGGGCATAAGACCCGGGTTTTCAAAAAGAAAAAAAATGGGGTCTTACAAAATTGACCAAAGTCAACTCCACCCTAAATTTAGGTCAAAATAACCTATTTTGACCCAATCAAGCCCAATTCACTTGGGTTAGACACAATTGAGGTGGTCCACTAGCTAATGTAGCTTGGAGTTAATGAATTGACCATTCAATTTGAGAGAATTTGACCAGGAGAGAGAAAACACCACTTTCCCCAAAAATGGTGGAGAGAGAAAGAGAGGATTAATGACATTCATGGCCAAGGGAGGCCAATTGATCTCCCAATTGATGGGGATTCATCTCCTCTTGCTGTTAACAGAAATTTAGGGGGTTTTCCAGCCCATATGGGGGCTAAATTCAGTGGGTTTCACCATGGCCGAAATTAGGCTTAATGGCCATTAATGGTGGAATCAAGGTGGTGTCTCCTCCTCTCGCCAAATTGATCCTTTTACAAGATTCAGAGGACTGAGTGGAGTGTTTTCCCCCATTTACTTGGAGAAATCGGGCAACTTGGTGTAGAAGTTCCATTACACCTAAAGCTTGAGGCCGGCCATGGAGGATCACCCAACCGGCAAGGAATCAACCCGCCCAACAGGTCCTCCCCTCCACCTCACTCTCTTAGGCAGATCTACATCTATTGGCCGCAAGGTTTAGGGACAAATGGCATTGAATCGGGTTTGGCCAGAGCTTGGATTTTTAAGCTCTCAATCCCACCCTAAACCCTCTGTTTCGGCCACCTCCAGCCGGCCAAACACCCCCAATCGCTGGCCACCACCTCAACGGAGGTGGTGGCATCGGGTGACCAGGAAAGCGCCTCCAAATATCTCCTAGGCGCGAAAAAGATGGGCCCTTGGCTCACTGGAGAAGATGAAGGGATGCCCCATGTTTTTGCTTTTAGATTTGTGCACAGATCATGTGTTAGTTTAATTAATATTCGTATTTTTGTCCCTTTACTGGCAGCTGATAGAAATAAATATTAAAAATACTTAGAGCCTCCTGATGGAAAAGTGTTTAACACCAAACTTGTATCCCTTGGGGTCTACTTTATTTTAAAATTTGTTTCACATCATTTGGGGCAGTGGTTAGAGCACATCACCCAAAATGGTGTAACCTATACATAGGGTTGACCAGAGCTTCATTTGAGTGCCCCCACTAAACCAGCCATCCAAATGTCCTGAAATTTGGAACATAGCCTACCAATACCAACACCCTTAACATATCCAAAATATAGAATTTTTGGAGGAATGTTTCTAAGGTTTTTGCAAACATTTAATAATTCATATATAAATTAATTTTAGGGTCTGATGACATCCAAACCCTTCCAAATTTTGGTGGGTGGTCCTTAGGGTCATGATATGGCTCTGGTAAAAATTTTATCCCTTTTGGGATTGATTTGTTTGGGTTATTAATTAACCCAAGATTGGTCAAACTAGGGGTTATTAGGTCAAAAGTGCACTTGATGGATTTGAGAAGCCAACCCTCATCCAAATGTTGTGAAACCTTAGCCACTGGCTTAATACCTCATAAAACACCTCAACCAATGATTTGGGGTGATTTGGGATGGATGTGCCCTAGGACCCTAGTTCAAACCTTAGGGTTGCATTTTGAACCCATTTAAGGACATATGGTCATATGTTCTTGGAATGACTTGGAATTTAGTAGAGAGGTTTATAGGGTGGTATTAAGCCCTAGGTAATTTATCTGAAATTTTTAGAGACATTTAGTCTCTCTGAATTAGTTAAAAATCTATTAGGGAACTTTCCCATAGGAGGAATCTGCATGCACATTTTACCTTGTTTGTTGATGAAAGTTTGGTAGTACTCATATAATCATGATATAAATCTCTAATAATTTTTGTGTGAATTTTGGATTAACTGAATTAGTACTTCATTCACAAGTCAACTATTTTGCCCAAAGATTATGATAAATAAATAAGGGCCTAATATTCTTAGGAAAATTGGGAAACTTGGAAATATGACATTTTAGTGCATTAGAAAGCTCTGTGAATTTTTGTATGATTTTTGGAAGTATTTATCAGTAGGTTACTTCACAATGTGTCCTAGTATAGATTTTCTTGAAATATTTATTTATGTGACTAAATTGTTTTAAAAAATTATAAAACCCAGTCAGTAAACTTTTTGGATTAATATAGAGGTTTGGTAATTTTACCATAATTTTTGGATAAGTATTTTTGGTGGTTCCTTCATTAGCCTCAAATTTTGGATAATTATTCAATATTATAATTAGAGGCCAATACTTTACTATAAAATTGTGATATTCTGTAATTGCTGTTATTTTGATATCATAGATTTTCCATAAGTTTGTGTAGGCCATATCATAAGAAGATCTTACACTTCATGTTAAATTTCATACTTGGCCAATTTTGGAAAAATTATAGTAAATGCCAAATAAATAATAAGAAAAATTATGATCCTCTAGATTTAGTCTTATAATACCATGATAGACTCCTAGTAATATTCTTGAGTCATTTGGATGACTATTTGGAGTACCTCCTCTCACACACCTCATATAGCTCATTTGGTCTGCATATAGTAAAATTGTAAAACTTGAGTAACTTGTAGACCATTAGGTGGGAATGGTAGGTAGATGGTGTACTTGGTCTGGTTGAGGAGATGTGAGGTCAACAACAGGTGTCTATATGTTGAGTGTGCCCAATAAGCTAAGGGGCAAGGTTGTGCTCGGGATCGACGAAAAATCATCTTTCCCCTTAGAGAGTCATAAAATACTTAAGGTTAATCCAAGTATAATGATAAGAGGGGTATTCTTATGGGTAGTTACCAATAACATTAAGTGTTTTGCGAAAGGTAGGTTTGGGCTAACATCCCATCGTACCTCCTAGTACCGCTGCGAGCCCCTCACATGGTAGACCTCGGGAAGTCCAAGATTAACCCTAAATTGTAGGAGTAAGTTGTTATGCAAGATTTACTTAATAATATTCACACCCACACCCCATGGTTACTGGAGGTTAGTTGGTTTGGTTTGACGAGTGGTAGGCTCGGTGGTTGTAGGTGCAGATGGGTTGGTCCGGCGAGCCGGTGGCTCGGAAGGTTATGGTGACGGGCGGGTTAGCCCGGGGAGCTTATGGCTCGGAGATAGATGGTAATCATAATTGCATGTGCATAAAGGTGGTAGGTCTTCTGTATTGATAGTCATTCACACCGACATCGGTACGCTGACTCGGCAAGTGTGGCTTTGCACTTATCCATGAAAAGTCTAGTGGTCCAGCCAGTAAGAGTACGCAGGCGCTCCACGGTTTTGCGTTCAGGATTATGATAGGTTTAGGTTAGGTAGTGTGAATACCAACCTAGAGGTGGGCGAGGCCCAACCCACCGTTTCCATTTGCCACTACGGGGGTATCCTGGAAGTCTTGCTTGCTCCAAAAAGGGGGAACTAATGGTCTATGCGCATAGAGTCGAAGTGTTAGTTGCACTTGTGTGAATATAACATAAACTGCATAACTCTGCATGTCATGGCATAAGTATTGCATTTAAACCCCTACCCCTATCGTATAAATCGGTATGAGACTTTTTATACGATAGGCCTGGCTAAACGATCCCTTGGTCTGTAGGTTTGTATGGGCATTCCTATAAGTCAATGGTTACTTTTCTATTTTACATACTGTTCTTTACATGCTCTTTACTATGCTTTACTTACTACTTCATTTATATATATACCCATGTGTATAGTAGTTATTCCTGTAGCTAGGCCATGTCACCTGCCTTGATATATACCACTTGCTGTCCTCCGCTTCATCCTCACGCACGGTGCCTAGGAGCCACTGGGGGATGGGTGGTGGGAAACGAGGCTTAGTCTTTTTGACTAACGGTTGGTGGACCATATCATTTTAGGGGATCGAGGAGACGCAACAGCACTAGAGGCCGGTGCAGATGGAGGCGGGCCAGTCTAGTACAGGAGCACCAGTTTCAGGATCTGTGAGTGATTTGTAGTTTGCTTCCGCGAGAGACATTATAGTGAGGATGTGATGTACAGGGCATGAGCCCTTTATTATTGTTATTTTTTTATTCAGTTATTATCTGTGGACATTCACCCCTATGGTTTTATATTTCATGTGATGTGGACTTGAGCTTATTTGTTCATTTGTATTCGTTTCTTCTTCTGTGATCGATATGGCCGACAGGATCGGCGTTTTGTAGTGGTGACCTTCCCGAGGTTGGTGTCACCGCAAAGCGGCAGTTCTGGGCATAAGACCTGGTTTTGTAGCGAAAAATGGGGTCTTACACTGAGAGGGGCGGCTCGAGCTCTTCCACATCGGTCACGTAGTTGGACAAAAAGTCCGCCACCGCTTGAGCCTTTATAGAAAGCTTGGGGACAAACGAGATGTCATTCTCACTGAGCTCCACTGACCATTTGGCCAACCTTCCCGAGTGCTCTACCCCTTCCATGATGTTGCGAAGGGGGTGGTCGGTCACCACCTTGATAGAATGTGCTTGAAAATAAGGTCAGAGCTTTCGAGCCGACACCACTAGGGAAAAGGCCAGCTTCTCTAAGATGGGATATCAGAGTTCTGCCTTTCTCAGCTCCATACTGACGTAGTAGATTAGGAATTACTTCTTGCCCTCCTCCCTGACCAAAATAGAGCTAACTACTTAGGCCCCCACCCCTAGGTACAAGGACAGGTCCTCCCCCTACCTAGGTCCCTAGAGTATCGGGGCCTGGGTCAATGGCTCCTTTAGCGCTTGGAACGCTCCTTCACACTCAGGCGTCCATTCAAACTTTTGGCTCCCAGGGAGTACTTTGAAGAAAGACGAGCACTTCTCCCCTGCCATGGAGAGAAACCTACTCAGCCCGGCCAATTTCCCCGTAAGGCGATGGACCGCCTTTGCGTTCCTTGGCAACCCAAGCTCCAAGATTGCTTTTATTTTGTCGGGGTTAGGCTCTACCCCAGCGGGGGTGAGTAAATGACCCAAGAACTTCCCCCTACTAGCCACAAAGACACACTTCTGGGGGTTGAGCCTCATCTTGAACTTTCTCAAAGTACCGATGATCTCTTCAAGGCCCCGAAGGTGGGATTCAAGATCTCCACTTTTGTTCATGAGGTCGTCCACATATATTCCTCCCCTTCTGCTCGCGAAAGACTTTGTCCATCATTCGCTGGAATGTTGCTCCTGCATTCTTCAACCCAAATGGAATCATCTTGTAGCAGTAGTATACATCCTCGATAATGATTGAAACATCCTTGATGTCGGGGGGATGCATGCGAATCTGATGATAACCTGAAATGTCATCAAGAAAACTCATTAGAGAAAAACCGACGGCCGAGTCAACCAGCGCGTCGATTCGAGGCAAAGGGTAGCATTACTTTGGGCATGATTTATTTATATAAGGAAAAATCGACACACATCCTCCACCATCCGCACCCCTTCTTTACCATCACCGCGTTGGAAACCCAACCTGGATATTGGATTTCAGATACAAAACATGCTTTGAGGAGCTTGTTCACCTCATCCCTGATGGGCTCCTCCAGTTTGTGGGCGATGGACCTCTTCTTCGGTCGGATGGGGCGAGTGTCAGGGTCAAAGTTGAGGCGGTGACAAGCCACATTCGCATCGATCCCTGGCATTTTTGCTGCTCTCCAAGCGAAGAAGCCCATGTTCTCTTGGACGCAGGCCAGGATCCTCGTCTAGTCCTCGGGGCTGAGCTCCCCACTGATCTTCACCTTTTCTACCGCTCCTGCTCAGGAGACGAATTCTAGCTCCACAATCTTTTCCAAGGCCTCCAGCCTAGATTGTTCTCCCAGTACCTTCTTTCTTTCCTCCGCCACTGAATGCCTCGACCTCTCCCTCCTCCATCTTCTCCTCCCAGAATTCCAGCAGCTCCCTCGCCCCCTCTCATGGGCTTGGTCTTCTTCTTCCCTTTCCTCTCCCATCTCCTCCATCTCGGGCCCTTTAAAGACCCTTCCCCTACACTCTTCCTTTCCAGCTCCCGAAACATCTCTTCTGCCCCAGCCTGCCAGGTGATGGCATTGACCGCGGTGACATAACAATGTCTCGCCACCTTGGGATCCCCCTCACCTGGATTTGAACTCCACCCACGCTGAACTTGATACATTGGTGGAATGAGGATGGGACACATCAGAACGCGTTGATGAGGGGCCGTCTAAAGATAGCATTATATCTACTCGGAGTGTCAACGATGACGAACCGGCAGTTGCGGGATTGTCCCCCCAAATGACATGAAGGCCCACTCATCCTTCCACCTCCTTCCTTTCTCCCGAGAATCCGAACAAAGGGCCATCTGAGGCCAACACTCTCCTCGCCTCCAACTGCATCTCGTCGAATGCCTTCTTGAAAAAGACATTGATCGAGCTCCCATTGTCCACGAGGATCTGGGAGACGGTGAAGTTCTCGATGGCTGTCTGGATAACCAGTGCATCTCAGAATGGGTCCTTATGACCCGGCATATCCTTCTGAGAGAAGGTGATCCTTTTTGCTTGGGGGGGGGGGGGGGGGGGGGGGGGGGTTGAGAAGTCGAATCTATGCTCCGATGATACATGGTATGGAGGCTCTCCTTCTAGGTTTCCTCAATCCCCACTCCCCCGTGGATCACCCCGATCCCTCCTCGGTTCCCCACGTCAGTCCGATCCTCAAACCTTTCTTCCTCCCCCGGCCCCTGCTTGATTTTGAAGAGTGCCTCAGCATCCTTCTTCCTTTTCTTTGAGGTCGAGAAGCATAGCAAAAAGCTACGACGTAGATCCTCGAATGCATAGATCAATCCTCCTGGGAGATGGTGAAACTAGTCCCGCATCTTCTCCTTCAGGGTGGCAGCGAAGAGTTGACACTTAAAAGTGTCCGACACGGGCCTATGGGAGGACATGTCCTTGAACCATTGCAGGTGATGGACGGGGTCATCCTTGCCAGTGTAGTCCTCCATGTCTGGCTCCCTGAACTCCTCAGGGAGTTGTGCCGAGACTACCACCTCACAGAATGGGCTTCCTCCGCTCGCTTCTCTCGCCTGCTCAACTCGCCCCACGAGCTCTCTGACCGGTCCTGTTCTCGCCGGACAAGCGCTCACTGGGCAGGAGTTCGCCGGGCAAGCACTCTCCGGGATGGGAATGAGCTCTTGCCCAGTGAGATCTCATGCCGCAGCCTCTCCAACCGTCTCCTTACCTGCTCTCTACCCCGGGGAGGCCTCGCCTACCCCCGACGGTGGGATGACTTGTGGTGTTGGGGTCGCGAACTTGCCTCGCGCCGCGGCGAAGGCGAGGTTGATTGTCTCGAGAACCTCCCTTCGGAGATCTGCCGGCATCCCTATTGTCACCGACGGTCCAGATGGAGGGGAACCGCCATAGCTGACCTCTCGCTCCTCCTCTCCATCCATGCTGCTTCTTTGAGAATTTCTTATACCAACAGCACTCCACGCTCACTGCACCAAAAATGTTGGAACCGAGAATCAGCCGAACGAGGAGTTCGGACCCCTGAAAGGGGGCGGTTGGTACTTACTGGTCCCATGGAAGAACCTGACCGAAGACTTGGAGCTAAACACCGACACTTGACTACAGTGTGGAGGTCCTACCACACACCCGGAAGATCATTTGAGTGCTTCCCCTCGTAAGCCAGAACTAAAGTCGGGCACCTTGGAGAGCCTGAGGAGCTAACCAAGAATGTCCTAAGGAGGAAGAAGCCAAAAATTGGATCCTCTCCAAAGGTGCCCTTTAGGGTGTATATATAGCATTTCTCTACTGGTCTGCAAATAGCGTAACTCCGCCTTTTGGTTTTACTAATCGCACCACAAACTAGTCTGCTAACAGCCAAACTCTGCTGTTATGAAGGGCTATTGGCAGCCCTCCAAGGGTACTTTGGTAAATTGACCCCTGGACCTTTGCAGGGCGAGTGGTCCATGAAGGCGTCACTCGCCATCCCTCTCGCGAGGGGACCTCGCAAGATCTTCCTATGTGAGCAGCTCGTGAGGGCGGCGCTCGCTCGCACCCTAGTATTATAAATACCGACCAGGGCCGCCTACACGAGGCGGTGAGCCCTCGCTCGCCTTGTCGTTGATAAACACACCCCAAAGCGGTGAGCACACACTTACCTTGCCCTCACATCACTTTCCTCTCAGGGGGATAAGACTGTCTCGCCCTCCTCTTACCTTCGCGGCTCGTTTGTCGCGGGGCGTCGACCCCCTGCTCGCCTCGCCAACGACCGACTTTCCCCTTTTCTCCCTTCGGCAAACACGAGGTTGTACATTATAAATATTTATTTCTTACATATTAGACTCAACACGAATTTGACACGATGTTTTTGCTTCAGTACATTCAGACAAAAACATTATTGTTAGAGAACATCAATTTGATGCAACTATGGTTGCAAACGCTGCCGCAGGAAAAACATCATTTCAAATCCAGGGGTGAGGTCGAACATTTAAGAACAACCGTTCATGACCACTGCACAACCACCACCGATGTGCCAAACAGTTAAAATTTTCACAAGACAGAATATGCACCATTGACATCATTAATTTATCTCGGCCATTAAAAAGAACACATTAAACATCTATTACAACTTATAAGCCTTGCACTCATCGGCTTCATATACTATGGAGTTTGTAATTGTAAGGGGGCGGGGTACACCACACACATGAACAACTGCAAATATATAAGGAAAAAAAACACAAACAATAGCCATAATCCGCAAATACACTGATAATCAATCATGCATTTTATATATCAATAAAACACAATACAATCAATAGGAGAAAAACAAGGATCCGATAAAGGGCTCCACGGGTGGAATCGGACACCTCCACCTGCTGAGAAATAACAATACTTATTGCAATCTATATGAATATGGACGCACAAGGTTCACACACAAACCTTCATCATCGGACAATGACCAACCCGCTGCCACCACTGGAGAGAAACATGTTGTCGAGGCCAACTGCACTTACACATGCCTTTGACACTAAGCCCATGCCACTTCACCTCCTCCAATGGCCGAAACCTAGCTGAGCCCAACACAAAAAACCCCTCACCACAACACTTCCACCAAGATCGGCGGTGGCACTCTCCTCCAAGTCTGACGGCATCACCCTCCTCCAACATCGGTGGCTAACTCCAAGTCTGGCGTCAACCAACGGATGGTGTCAAGAAGAAGAAGAAGAGGGAGTCGCACAAGGTATACCTTCTCGAAATTGGGATGCTTAAGCAATCTACGATCCACTCTCACGTAAAAAGAGGGGGCGACCCTCGCTTGTTGCTCTATGCAAACAGGGGATGCGATTCTTCTTCTCGCAAGAATAGGATGCGTTGCACTTGCGATTCATGGTATCAGGAATCAGGGGAGGCTCCTTCTCGTGAATAGGAGCGAAGGGGGCACTGCTCTTCCATTTTCGTGGAGATTGGGTGGATCAAAAGTTAGTTCTCAAGCGAGACCTAACAAAGAAGCTATCAGATCCAGGTTGGATCTGGATCCGAACCAAATCCAAACAAACCATCACCTTGGTTTGTGATCTGGATCCACCACCTGCACTATGCACTCCCTGCGCGAAGCACCAATTGCACTATGCATAATCTGCACATAGCACTGCCTCAAAGACCTGAGGCATCAATCAACCTGCTCCAGTCGACTCATCTCCGCACGGGTACAACCCATGAACGTCGTCACAATCGGATTGCAGAATCTGGCTCGCCTAGCCAGAGTCCCAGAAGGGTGATCCCTTGCACAATCACGACCATCCAATCCATCAACTACAATAATCAAGGGCGTACCACCTCGTATTGTTGTCACCATCAGCCAGTACAGACTATCGTGCCGCTTAGCTCGCATAAGCATGGTGTGCCCTCACATCACCACTAGAACTCCACCTTTTGTTGCAAAACTTCAACCTCTGGAGTCCTATCTGTCCAACGATATCAAATTTTTGTGTAGCTGAAGCGTATCTTAGGCAAGTGCATCGTGGTCGTACAAATAATAATTAAAATGAGGAGTTATCCCCGAGTATCGATCTCACGTAGAATAAGGAGGGATGGAGTAATCTTTAGAGACGAGACTTGTGATAGAAGTCTTTACATCCGTGTCGGGGGGGGGGGGGGGGGGGGGGGGGGGGAGGTTGATTGTGTACTAACAACTAATTGCAATTAAAAAAACTAATTAACTATGCGGGTCGCCGGCTTCTCTTCGCTCCTCTGTAGGTCGCCGACCTCCGCATCGCTCCTCCACGGGTTGCCTTCCTTCGCTTCCCACCTCTGTGGGTCAGCTTCCTTTGCTTTGCACCTCTGTGGGTCGCCTTCCTCCGTTTCGCACCTACGTGGCTCGCCTTCCTCCACTTCGCACCTCTATAGGTCGCCTTCCTCCTCTTCACTCATTACCATAGCAACACACCACACAACCAATCACAATCACAACCTCACAACAAGAACACAAGCTATCTCATCCAAACCATCTACAATAGAAAATATACCTTTGAATATCTACACCCAATGGTCATTGTGTAGATGCTTTAGAATATATCACAATAAGCAAATAAACAACCCAAATGAGATAGAGGAAATACAAGTTACCACTCTGAGATACATAAGAGATAAGAGACTCTTCCTTGGGTTTGCAGGAGAGCTTGGTTTGGTCCACGAGCTCATCCAACCCCGCCTTGGCTATCGTCCATGATACGGGTGAAACAACTACCAACTCCTAGTCATGTCTTCTCTCGGGTTTGTTGCCTCCACATAAATTTCTCCAGACTTAGAGCTCCAATATAAATTTGGAAATCGACTTTTACACCTTTGGAATGATTTGAGAGGTTGGAGGAGGCCTAGGTTTTGAAACCGTCAACCAGTCTCTTAAGTTTGGATCCACAAGGGGTGTAGCCTACAACTACTTCTCCCTCGCTGGTGCTCATGACTGTTGACGAAGAAAAATGAATAGAACTAAAGTTGTAGAGAGGAGGTACCTCCACACACCCAGAAGATCTTAGAGATCTTCCCCTCCCAAACCAATGCTCAACTGGGCACCTTGGAGGGCACTACGAGCCAACCAAAATTAACCAGGAGGAAAGAGCCCAAAAAGATCGGATCCCCTCCAAGGTGCCCTTTGTTGGAACATGGTCTTCCGCATCTCCTAGTTTTGGGAATAACAAATCCTATGTGTATTTGATCTTGTGTGTTTAAGTGTGCAGGATACAAAGTCCATATGACTCAAGGATTACATAAGATGGTTGCCCCCAAATTTGAGCCAACAAATCCAACATGCCCACTAGCGCCGGCGGGTAGCACCTAGCGCCCGACGCTAGCGATGATTTGTGTAATTCTAGAGCACATATAGAAGGAGCTAGCGCCTGGTGGTAGCGGATAGCGTAGGCGGTAGCGCGGAGCACAGAAGGCAAGAGAGAAATGTTTCCTCAGATTGAAGATTCCCCCGCGCAGAATAATGCCTAATCCGGGATAGCGCCGACGGTAGAGCTAGCGCAGGCACTAGCGCTGAGGCTGTAAAAAAGGACCCCTTGGATCCATCTTCTTTATCCTCTTCCACTCCCAAATTCCAGAGCTTCGTGCCACTTCATATAGAGGAATGTTCAGAGAGATACTCCCACAAATCCATGAAGGCTTAAGGAGATCCGTGGAGAAGATTTCAACATGCGTCATCATCGTGACGACAGACATCATCGACTACGATCATACTCTGTGGGTCTTTGTCTACTTCTCCAAGAGATCCATATAGGGAGTTTTATATTGTTGTTGTTATTTTATTTATCCATCTCTTTCCAAATCGTGTAGTAAATTAGCCTCGTGTTGGCGACTAGGTCTGGGTAGGACTTAGGGCAGAAATTCACCTCGTGCTGGGAACTAGGTCTAGGGTGTAGGTCTAGGGGGTGCTCGAGACCATATCCGGGAAGGGTTGGCTAGAGCGGCTTGAGGCCGTATCCGGGGAAGGATCTGCTAAAGCCAACCAGTTCGTGGGGATACGAGTCCTTATAGAAAACAAAAAGAGTCTTTCATATTTCGCTTTGATTTCTAGCGTCATTGAAATAAAATTTTATAATCAAGTTTATTAATAATAATCATGTCTCTCTTTTTGTAATAAAATTAATTTGATCTTTATTTCTCTAAATTGTTTACTATCGTCTCCTTCATTATAAGACAATTTAGATCATCATTCAAAATCACTATTTTGATCTCTTATTATTTCAAGTATTCCAAAATATAACATAAGTTTTAAAACCCTTATTTACCCCCCCCCCCCCCCTCTAAGGGTGCCTTCCGATTCAACAAGTGGTATCAGAGGATTTTTATTCTAATTGGCTTAACAACCGGGAATAATGGCGTCTCATGATCTCGCTTCTATTAATGAGGTAGATTTCTATGAAGAAGAAAATTCACTAGCACCACCTTTATAAAGGAACAAATTATAAAGGAGGGAAAGTTTTAATTGAAAAATTTATTAAAGTATAGATATCGAGGCATGGAATTTAGCAATAGTTAGACCAGCGGATGAATCAAATAAGAAGGAACGTCAATTAAATGCAAAAGCCAAGCACTATCTATTTTGTGGTTTATCAAATGAAGTTTTCAAATTAATATATTGTTGTTCTAGTGTATATAAAGTATGGAATTTTCTTGAAGAAATGTATGATTCTCCATCTACAGGTATGGAACAAATACAAGAAGTGGAGAACATACAAGATTGCTCAAATGATCAAGAAAGCTCCTCTCATGATGGATCAATGGAATGCACATCAAGTGGAAAAGAAGAAATCCCATCTTTGGAAGAAGAATGCCAAATAGATGAAGACAACAAAGAAAATTCGTGCTCAAATCTCAAAGCATCCAAAAGCACTGTAAGGAAATCAAATCCTCTCATTATTTGCAATTCTATTTCTACTTTACAATTGCTACAAATTACAAAGCGCAAAATTAAGAAATTTAAAAATGCGAATTGCAAATTGCGCTTAGAAAATAAAAATTTAAAAGCAAGAGTTAAAGTAGAATCAAATTCTGATTTATCTAGCTTTACCCATGTTACTTCAATTGAAAATACAAAACCTTGTTTTGATTGTAATGATTTTAAAGAAAAATTTAAAGAACTTGAAAAAGAAATTATTTGTACAAAAGAACATAATGAAAAATTATTTTTAGAAAACTCATCTTTGAAAGGTGATTGTGCTACGTGCCAAAATTATAAAATTGAGATCAAAGAGATGGACGAAACATTTGAGGAATTTAGAAATGACTATCAAAATCATATTGACTCTATTGTCTCTACTCATAAAAATAGCACAATAGCTTATAATAAAGCTAGGCATAATCTAAAGATCAAGAATGATGAATTAAAATCAAAAATCAACTTGCTTATGAAAATTATAAATACAAATTCTCAATATCAAGCTATATCTAAAAACAAGTTGAATATGAAGATGAATATCTTAAATAAGCCTAATAATGAGAGTAAGAAACACAAAGTATTTGTAAATCAAAATCATCATTATTTACAAAATCATGTTTCTCCCAACTCAAAATTAAAATTGCACAAATTTCCTATGAACAATACTTTTAATAATAATTACAATCATAATCATCAATATAAAGATTATCACAATGGAAATTTGACAAATAAGAATAACATTAAACCAAAGCTTGAATGGAGGCCCAAAATTAAAAATGAAACATTAACTTCACATGAAAGGACCCATTCATCACTAACTACCCACAAACATACACGTTATATTTGGGTACCCAAAGGAATCATCACACTTGGTCCCCTTTGGATACCTAAATCTCTTATTCATTAAGTATCACAAATGCATGAAGTAGAATATTTTCAAAATGAAATATACAATTTTCTACTTCATGATATGCTTTAATATCTTTCTATTTTTCTTTTTGTTTTCTTATTTTTAAGCTATCATGTTATGGTCGTCTTATATATTATCGGAAATATGATTTTATCTCTTAAAACTTAATGAGTTTATAAATCAAATTAATCAAAATTCATAATCATATTTCTTATTCTGATGACCTATCTCTCCTTCTTATATTCATTGCCTATATATGTCATATAGTATTCATAAAAATTGAACTATAAATTTGCTATAAGATATGTTAATTAAATCAAGATTAGGCTATTAAGCTCTATAGCCCTCATCAACCAAATTAGAGAAATAACATGATCTAGAAGATCAAGATCTAAAAGAAAGCTCAATTATCAATATGTTTTTTTGTTTGAATTATATGATGACACTTGATATTGTAATTACATACCATGGTTGGTGTATTAAGTATGTATTATGATTTATGTCAAGTTTAGACCTTAGAATCATCTTGATATCAATAAGATCAAATCAAATAGAATCTTCACTTCATTCTAGGTCTATAAGTTGAAACACTATCAAGACTTTGACATAACATTAATCTCAAACTTATCATACTAACATTGTCACCTAAAGAATATTTGTGTCTATGTTTTGCTTTATATGTTTACCAAGATATATAGGATGGGTACTTTTATCTAGGGCTTATCCATGATATTCTCTGCAAAAACATCATCTCATACTAATCATTCAAATCATGCATATTTGGCCTATTCAAACTGATATCTTCTGCTTATATTTCCTATCATTTTCAACATACATTATATTGATAAATATAAGCATTAGAAAAATCAAAATGAAGATATAAGAAATATATATCATTGTATGGTCATCTAATATAATATTGAAATTCGATTTTGTCCCCTAAAAGCCTAAATGAAGTTTGCAAACCAAATTAAATCAAAAGTAAAAGTCACTTTTTCATTTATAAATGACCAATCTATTATAAATAAAATAATGAATATCTATTTTGTTCAATCATGTCTTCTTTGTTTGCATATCCTATTATATTATGCTTAAATGGTCGTGCAAAACTCAAGAATTAAGGATTAATGAATATGGAGCTTTAATGAATATGAAACCCATGTTCTAAAATTTTAACTTCCACAACTTTCTGCTATTTCTTCTCGTCTCTTCACTTCATTAGACTGGCCTTACATTGCACAAACATAATTAAGCAAAATCAGATGTGAAATCGAAGAAAATCTAGGCCATATGATTAAAATAAGCACTCTCTGTGAGCTAACGCGGGCGCTAGGACCTAACGCCAGCTCTAGCTCAAGTATCTGATTTTCTGTAATTTTAAAATTCTGAAAAATCACAAAAAATATATTATTTTATATGTACTACTCATTTTTGCATCTATACCTATAATTGATTTTTGAAAAATTAAAATACAAAATTACAAAAAATATTTTTTTCTTACTTCCATTCTTTGGTTATTTGTTTGATTTCTATTTCTATATGCAAAAATCAAATACAAAAATATAAAACAAAAACAGGTATAAAAAATTATAATTTTTAACTTAACTTTTCTATTTACATGTATCTTGTGAAAGGGAGATTTGGGCTATCATCCCATCACGCCTCCTAGTACCGGGCGAACCTCTTACAGGGTAGACCTCGGGAAGTCCAAGATCAAATTATAAGAGTTCAAACTTTAAATTAAAATTATTTTTCAAAAATATCAAAATACTGTATGGAATTTATTGTGAAACTCAAGCATGATTTAATCCATCATTTAGACCTTCTACAATGTTACAATTCATTCCTTCAAACTACTTTGAACATTGTTTGTATAATGCTTTGATATATCTACTCTTGTGTGCATCAAATTGTATTGAAAAGGTTGTGTATAACTAAGCGTAGCATGCCTCTAAGTATGAGTAAATGCTTTATGGTTGATAATGATACTAATTTACTCACTCATTTTGGCAAAGTCTACATGTGCTTTTAATCTAAGAATGCTTGCTTGTGTATTGTAATTGTACAACGAATTAAATTTGCACAAGTATCTTACCTACACTACATTTATTTGCACTCTTAAAAATTAAGAAAAGTGATTGTGCTTTCAAATTACATTGGTTTGCAAAACAAGTGTATTCGGAGAACTTTGTACAAAAAAAATAATCATGAAATAAATTGACAAAGATACTCCACCAAGCACTGCTTGAACCTCCTGATAAGTCTTAATAAGTATTGTGAGGTTGAGCACCTTGGAAAGAATAGTAAAGTGTCTTGTGCAAACCTTCATTTTTTTTTAAAAACCACTTATTCTTAAGTACACCGGATCACAAAAAAACATTAATATTGAAAAATAAAGTGTGTGATCCCCCAAGCACTACTTTGCACCCTGATAAGTCTTAATGAGCATTGTGTGTGCATTGCACCTTGGTTGCTTTACATTTTTTTTCTATGTGCATTGAAGTGTGTGAAAGTAAAATTATTTGTGTTTTATTGTGCACTTTACTCGACATTTGTCTTGTATTTTTTTGATTAAATCATTTGTTTACTCTAGTCAAAATACACTTATGTGCACATCATTATCTTCCATAACACTTCTTCTCATGAGTATTGGATCCTAATGCAAAATTCTATACTACTCTTTATATATAAATGCACTAGATAACCTAACATGCTCTCTACAATGTTTTGCATGTTTTGAATTTGTGAATTAATATAACGTTGCAGTAATTTCCTTTTGAAAATATTATTTCATGTTTGGTTACTTTATTGTCAAACTTAAGGATTTTTAAATACAAATTGATTTACAAAAATATCTTCATTTTTGGAATTTTACTCATATATCATCTTATGAATTGTCAAAAAGATGTTTTCTTGCATTTCTATAAGTCTTCTGCATCATAACCATATAATTGTTTTACCTTGCGCTTTCATGCTCATTTAAAGTCTTTTTCCTGTGTGTGCATCATCACTTGAATCTTAAAATTCCTTTCTTTCAACAAGTGGCAGACTTGCTTGGTAAACTTTATATTGGTTGCTCTAAACATGAAAATATTGTAATGCTAAAACTCTGATTTATTAATGGATTTCAAAATAGCTATGTGAGCTTTTCAAAAAAATTCAAACAAAAATATAAAATCCCATTGGCTATGAAATTATAATTAAATTTAAAATGCTTAAATGTTTCCAATAACTATTATCCATGATTACATATCTCACCATAGCGGGGGCATAGGGTTGTAGACATTAGATAACCTGACCTCTAAGTCATGTCTTGTCCTTAACCGGGGAGGGTTCTAGTGGGGCCTTGCGAGGCACTAGGGGGAAAGAGTGTTGGGTTGTGTTTTTCTAGTGTTTGCATATGAGACTAACACCCAACCTACGATATGTACGCAGCTCCTCATGCCCATCCGTCACTTAGTACGGGGCTAGGGTGTAGACATATTGCCTGGGTAGATTAGTTACTTGGAAATCATTACATTCTTATGCTTAAAACTCTTATAAAAAAGGAAAAACAAACATGATAATATTGATTACTTGGCAAATGTTATATTGTTCATCTTTATGCTAACAACTCTGATTTCTTTCTATGAAAATTATTCTAAAACTCCTTATCATTTTCTTCTCTCTCAAAGCTCGATCATGGCTTTATCTTATTATCAAAACTTTTATGTGTTTTGCTTCCTTACCCACTTTTGCTAATAACAAAAGGGGGATAGCTACCATGATAAATAAAATCCACTATCAAAATAAAAAAACTAACTTGATTAATTAAAGATGATATCTTACATATTATGAGAGCATTCATTTAGGGGGAGCATGTATTTAGGGGGAGCAATTCTAAATATTCTACAATCAATATTTATCCTAAGTCATCACTCACACACACACACAAGTAGGTTTCATCATGCTTATATATTAATGCTCTGATTTATCATTCAATGGATTTGTTATTATCAAAAGGGAGTTTGTTGGATCATGATCTTCCGCATCTCCTAGGTTTGAGAATAACAAATCATATATGTATTTGATCTTGTGTGTTTAAGTGTGCAGGAAACAAAGTCCATATGACTCAAGGATTACATAAGATGGTTGCCCCCAAATTTGAGCCAACAAATCCAATATGCCCACTAGCGCTGGTGGTAGCACCTAGCGCCCGACGCTAGCAATGATCGGCGCAATTCTGGAGCACATATAGAAGGAGCTAGCGCCTGGCGGTAGCAGATAGCGCAGGCGATAGTGCGGAGCACAGAAGGCAAGAGAGAAATGTTTCATCAGATTGAAGATTCCCCAGCGCAGAATAATGCCTAATCCGGGATAGCGCCGGCGGTAGTGCTAGCGCAGGCGCTAGCCTGAGGCTATAAAAAAGGACCCCTTGGATCCGTCTTCTTTATCCTCTTCCACTCCCAAATTCCAGAGCTTCATGCCACTTAATATAGAGAAAGGTTCAGAGAGATACTCCCACAAATCCATGAAGGCTTAAGGAGATCTGTGGAAAAGATTTCAACATGCGTCATCCTCGTGATGAAAGACCGCACCGACTACGATCATACTCTGCGGGTCTTCATCTACTTCTCCAAGAGATCCATATAGGTACTTTTATATTATTGTTGTTATTTCATTTATCCATCTCTTTTCAAATCATGTAGTAAATTCGCCTCGTGTTGGCGACTAGGTCTGGGCAGGACTTAGGGAAGAAATTTGCCTCGTGTTGGCGACTAGGTCTAGGGTGTAGGTCTAGGGGGTGCTCGAGGCCATATCCGGGAAGGGTTGGTTAGAGCGGCTTGAGGCCGTATCCGCAGAAGGATCGGCTAAAGCCAACCGGTTCGTGTGGATAAGAGTCGGTATAGAAAACAAAATGAGTCTTTCATATTTCTCTTTGATTTCTAGCGTCATTGAAATCAAATTTTGTTTTATTAATAATAATAATGTCTCTCCTTTTGTAATAAAATTAATTTGATCTTCATTTCTCTAAATTGTTTACTATCATCTCCTTCATTATAAGACAATTTAGATCGTCATTCAAAATCACTATTTTGATCTCTTATTATTTCAAGTATTCCAAAATATAACATAAGTTTTAAAACCCTTATTCTCCCCCCCCCCCTCTAAGGGAGCATACCGATCCAACACCCTTAAGGATCTATTTATAGATTTTCTGGTCTGGTCTGCAAATAGGGTAAATCCGATTTTTAGTTTCACTAATCGCACCTCAAATTGGTCTGCCAACAACCAAACTCCGCTGTACTGAAAGGCTATCCGCAACCCACAAAGGGTATCTAGGTAAATTCACCTATAGACCCCACTGGGCGAGTGGCCTGTGAAGGTGACACTGGCCAGTTTTCTTGCGAGTTGGGATCGTGAGGTCTCCCCACGCGAGTGACCCGCGAAGGTTCCACTCGCTAGCCTCCCGACGCTATGAATACCGGTCTGGGTCTCTCATGCGAGGCGACAAGCCCCCACTCGCCTCGGCGTTTGCAAAATGCACACCAAAGCGGCGAACACTTATCTCGCCCTTGTATGATGCTCCTCGCGAGGAGGTAAGTCTGGCTCACCTCGCTTCGCCCTCGCGACTCGCTCGCCGCCAGTTGGAGAGCCTTTACATGCTTCGTCTATACCCGATTCTCTAGGCTCCACTGGGCGAATGGTCTGTGTGGGCACCACTTGCACGACCCTTGGCTCTCTAGGTGAGTGGGGTTCCACCCCCTCACTCGCCTGACCTCCTGCGTATCTGCGCACCTAAGCGGGTGAATCCTTTGCGGATGAGGCCTACACTCGCCCTGAAGTTTTCCTGCCTGCCCTGACCTGGGTGAGTGATCCCCCTGCAGTCTGGGTGAAAGGTCCTCTTGACCCACCTTGCATGCCCTTTGACCATCTGGGATCTGGGGATCCACTCGACGAATACAGAGTTGTACACTAGGGGCAAAACCTTAGGGCTTGCGGGTGAAAATGGGCAAACAGTGTTGGAAATCGGGGCTGTCGGAAGAAATTGTGAACTTTCATATTTATAGATAGAGCATAAATTTGACCTGCGCATGGTTAGGCGCATGACCAATGGTCATGCGTGAAGGAAATTCTGTACTTATGCGATAAGAACTTATACTGGAAGGACTATTTCGATGCTTGTAGGGAAAATATTGAACGTGCATGACCAATGCTCAGGCGAGAAGGAGGTCCAGTACTCGTGTGGCCACACGTGTGAAATTGAGGGGGTTCACAGGAAAATTCTAACAAATGAATGCGCACGAGTAGTGGTAGTGCATAGAGGAGTCCAGTGCCCATACGTGAAGAAAAATGCACGACCAATGACTTCCTCAATGAAAAAGGGCCAAAACACCTCGGGGATGCTACACAAGCAATGTACCTACAGGAAGAAATTCAATATCTAAATAATTGTATATCCACACAGCCACAGTAACAATAACAATATACGAAAATGAAATAAGAAGGAGATGAGGTCTCCTTCGTGCATGGAATGAATACAAAAATGCTCAATCTAGCATGAATGTGCTCACAAGATGACTTTTGCAAATATGAAAGAAATAACAAGTAAATATACTAATTGATGAGCTAAATGATATGAAAACCAAGCTAGATGAGTGCCAAATCATTATATGAAATACACTTATCAAATCCCCCAGACTTGAATTATTGCTCGTCCCGAGTAAACCATCTACCTAGGGGAGTAAGAGAGGCTAATTATAGATCAGTAATCGAAATAAGATAGTGGACCGAGAAGTCTCATGCACATGGGGAGTAAAAGTAGGTTAGAAGCAATCTCTAATCATATAATATAATTACACTATATTTAAACAAACAGTCGTAACGACTATATCCACTCATAACATAAGAACAAAGCAATCCGTCTTAAACATGGCGTAGGTGAAAGTAGTGATGCTGAGTTTGGTATTATAGATGCACAACTACTATGGTGTCCTCCAAAGAAATCCATCAATGACAATGGCCATAGGCTCGCCCGGTCACACCTTCTCCACTATACTCGATACCAATAAACTCTACGAATCCGTAGGGCTTGAATTAAGATGAACTTGTAGGCTAAGGTTTAAGGGTGAGATAAAACAAGGATAAATGTGAAGGCTTTTCACACTTAAACAAAATATTTTTGAGCTTATTACAATGAATATCTACCACAAAAAGGAAGAGAGTGACACCCCCAAACTTGATTTTTGAAATGTGGTCACTCTCACATAACCTATACCAAAGCAATAAAATTAATCTTATCTTTTTCTTTCTCAGAATTTTCTGATTTTCATTTTAGCTTTTTAGATTTTTCAATTTTTTTCCAACAAGCACCCAAGTATAAGTATGTTTTCAGCTTTCCACCACATTAAAAACGTACAATTCCCACATTCAATTATAAAAAAAATGAAAACAAGCTCAGAATTTAAGTGTGCAAATGGGTTGACATTTTAGCTTTGGTGATAGAATGGCGGGGGTGAATGAACAAAATTGGTGATAGGCTCAAAATGTGTTAGCAACGGTAGTGAATGTAGGCTAGGATCCATAAGCTCAAACTATCAAAAGGAAGAGCTAAATCATTTTTGTTGAGTTAATTACTATTTTCTGCATACTCTTTGAAGATCGCTATGGGCGAGTTCTAGACACCGAGAAAGGATACCCCTTCGTCGTGATACTATAATACACCACTAGTGACACTACACACATCTTTACACTAGAATTGGAAAAGATCGCATTCTAACAAAAAGTGGATATAAAACCAATGATAATAAGTAAAAAGAGTGTAATTAACATATGCAAAGATATTAACTCTAAATTTATTTCTACCCGAGAACATGTGCACTCGATTAGGAGCACTGCACGAGTCTACGGTTCACTACCAAATTTCACTTTTTGATTATAAATTAATCTATCATACACAACACAATGTAAATAGTAAGGCAAGGAATTTTTAATTAATCAAATCGAACGTGTGGGTGCGGGAAATGAAATGCAATGAGCCCTAAAAAAGTTCAAATTTGGACAAAATTGATAAATAAGCACTACCTGAATGCAGAAATGATATGAGTGCTCGAGCAAACGGATAACAGAATCTGCCCCTAGACTTAAATAATACATTGTCTTCAATGCAAATATAAATGCAAATGAACATGAGGAATACACAAAAATAAAGTGGGATAGGAACGCGTTACCCAATGCTTGAGAATGGGGCATTCTAGAAGTGGCCAAATCTGAATCTGAGTTTTGCTCCAGGCCCCAGCTCGGCTAAAGAATATCCACGATTACTCTGAAAACCTAAAATGGGATTAGCACTAGCAAAAAAATAGACAATAAAATTGAAATAAAGAAAATGCAGATAAAAATATGATAGCTACTGGGTTAATTGTCTTCCCAACACGACTTATTCAAAAATTGAAATGTTCTAGCTTATAGGAGTATGAAAAGAAAAATGCACAGGCAACTATTCTAATATTCGTGCCGGTAACGGGTACCAATATGGTGATAAAACAATTACTCCTTTACCTGAATAATAATACCTGAATTTCACAGGTAAAAGAAATAGGATGTAAGAAGAGGAGGGATGCTCCTTGCTAATTGTAACTCCCGTGATTTTCGTTAATTATTTTACGTGCCCGCTGTGACGTAATTTTGGCATAAGGGCATTACGTCAGCTCGTCTAGTAGTGTGTTGAGCCTTAGCTTAGTTAAAGTATGTCTTGTAGATCGAGCGTGCGAGATTTCGCATCGTTTCGAGTTAAAGTAAAGATTTTGGGTGGATTTCAAGATTTTAGCTTCGGGAGGCTTTAGCCCGAGTTTGGCCTGTCGGAATTGAATTTTGACTTCGCCATTGGATTCGCAGCGCCGTGTTTTAGTTAAGGTGCGAATTTCGTAGAAATCCGAGGTAATCTGGTCGCCCTCACAGTTTAAGTAAATTGGGGAATTAATTAATTAATTAATTAATAAATCAGGTCTTATATAAATCCTAAAATCCCTTTCCCCTATTCATCTTCTTCCTCCCTCGATCAAATCAGCCGCCGAGCGAAAGGGCGAGTGCGGAGCTTCGAGGAGCGTTCGATCGGCGATTTCTAGGGCTGTAGTAGTCAGAATCACGTTTGGAGAGAAGATTTGGAAAGCTCTCGGCGAGATCTTCGTTCTAGCGGTAAGCTTCTCCCGTTTTATGGAATTTTTGGAGTTAGGATAGTGACCTAACACCTTCTTTCGACCCGAAAAGTTTCAGGAATCTGTGCTCGTGTGTTTCCCTAGCCGATCCATAGCTTTCGGAGCGGAGATCTTCGAGTTTGCAAGGTTTAAGGAAAGTGGCTTCCTCCTCCTCTTTGTTTGGTTAAGTCGTGGTTTTTCTTTCTCCTGATAGATGCTTGGTGAACTGTGGGCTCGTGTTTCGAGCGTCTTGTTTGATAGATAGAAAACCCTAATTTTCCCCCATCCGTAGTGTCAGAAATTTCCTCCCGGAAGGCACCACCGTTCCCTAATTTATCCGTTGATTTGTCCCTCTCGAGAAGTCCTGGTAGTTTTCGAGAAGTTGTTTTAGCCAAGTTTTCGAGAAGACCCCTCTACCTTTCGAGAAATGCTTGATTTCTCGAGAAATCCCCCGCTGGAACCCCTCGACCTTTCGAGAAATGCTTGATTTCTCGAGAAATCCCCCGCTGGAACCCCTATACTTCTCGAGAAAGCCCTTGTCCACTCTCGAGAAATCCCTTGAACTCTCGAGAAATCCCCTGATCCCTCTCGAGAAATCCCTTGTCCTCTCTCGAGAAATCCCTGCCTTCCTCTCGAGAAATCAAATTCCATCTCTCGAGAAATCGTTTTATCTCTCGAGAAGTTCCTTGTAGTTTTCGAGAAGTCCTAAATTTTGATGTGATTTTGTGTGGTTTCTGGTGGTGGGATTTCAAAATTTTGGACGACCACCGCCAGGGGCGCTGCCCCTTGGACCCCGTTAGGGGCTCTGCCCCTAAGACCCCGCCAGGGGCGTGGCCCCTTGGAACCCCACCCGGAACGCATGTGATTTCGTTGAGCTCTCGTGTTTGAATCTCGTGTCCCCTCGGGTGTACTTGGATGATTGCCAGTGACCCTTCAGTTCTTCTGATCTCGAATCCCTCTCGTTTGAACCTCTTTTTACTCGTTGTGGTCTGTTAACATTTGAGTCACTCTTATGATTCATATTGATCGATGTGTACTTCGTCTTGACCCTATTTCTTAGGGCCTTCCAGTGATTATCCTTTCGGGCAGCGTCCCGTGTTTAATTAAAATTTAAGTAATAAGAACTACTGTCTTTAGCCTTACACAGTAGTTGTGTTTGGGGGACAGTGGGGGAAAATGTTATAGCCTTGCACGGTAGTCGTGTTTGGGTGGTTGGGTCTAGTGGTACCCCCACCTGGTTTTGGGCTGTGGGTAGCGGAGGTAGTTAACCGCTCCCGTATAATTTGAGCTGATCAGTCTCTTTAATTGATGAAACTAAATAAATGAACGTGTAGTTCCTCTTTTGATATTTAGTGCACTTGATGCTTGTTGGTTCTTTGTTCAGAGCTCTCTTTCGGTAAATTTGGCTTGGGTTGGTACCCCTTATGCCTTGCTTGTTTTTCTGTTAGTTTTCTGCCACTTGTAATTCCTTGCTGAGGCGTTCTTTGTTTTATTGAATGCCTCAGGTTCAGAGCCGTAACTGCTAGTGGTGTAGCCTGAAGTTCAGAGTCTTAGTAGTTGTTCACCCCGCTGCTGCGAGGTAGTTGTTTTTAGTTACTTCTTGTGCTCAGGCATACTAGTTGGTGACAATGGGTTAGTGTCATGTTGTTGACGCCCATTGTGCCCCTTTTTATACCTTATAGTTTATTTGCCAGATTATGCCACTATTTTTAGATCTTGTGTACCTTACCCTCTGGGAATGATTTATGTTAGCTGCACTATAGTTATTAAATGGTTTTTCTTCATCCTCATTGCATTCTTTCTAACTAAAACCCTTAACTTTAAAGTCGCCTAAAGGTATTTTCTACTCTTACAGTACGCCTAGTTATGTGCATATCACTTACGTCATGCTCCGTCGTTTGCATACATGTAGGACCTTAAGTAAACCAAATCAAGTATTTTTCGCTGCAATTATATATACTTTCTCGGTGGACTAGTTGATCCACGAACTGAGAGACACAGTTCTTATCTCAAAACCCCTAATAAATGATTTCAAATGATGACTTATCATATAATCATGTTTGTTTAGTTAAGTAATAGGTTCCCGCCTGGGCGTCTACAGTTGTCTCATGTATGACGTGGCATCATGACGTGTATTTTCTCTTACTCTGATATTCTTAAATTCGGAGAAAATGCGGGTTGTGACAACTCTGATATTCTTAAATTCGGAGAAAATTGAAATAAAGAAAATGCAGATAAAAATATGATAGCTACTGGGTTAATTGTCTTCCCAACATGACTTATTCAAAAATTGAAATGTTCTAGCTTATAGGAGTATGAAAAGAAAAATGCACAGGCAACTATTCTAATATTCATGCCGGTAACGGGTACCAATATGGCGATAAAACAATTACTCCTTTACCTGAATAATAATACCTGAATTTCACAGGTAAAAGAAATAGGATGTAAGAAGAGGAGGGATGCTCCTTGCTAATCCCACCAAAGTAAATGTCCTTGCCTGGCAAGGAGTTGTCTTGATCAGGATGGATGCAAGAGGAGAAGGCAATGAATGGAGCTTCCTCTACGAAGGGGGTCAACCTCCTCACATAAGGGGATGCTCTTCTCATTGACTCGAGCAGAATGCTCCATATCCTCCTAGAGTATCTGTGAAAATTCAACCTGCACAGGCTCAGACAATAATGTGGGGTTAGGAAATAAAAGGGAAGAAAGACATAAATAATCAGTAATCAGAGGAGTGGTCCCGATCTCACTCTCATTAGGCCACACAGACTGATCACTGCTGGTGTCATATGAATCATAACAAGGGGCATCCAATAACTCAAGTGCCTCAGTGGTGAGTTGGACCTCTTTGTCCGATGAAGAAGTGCAAACCTCCTCAATGAAAAGGATATCCTCCCCATCCCACTTTGGTGTGTCATCATACTCCAAGTAGTCATACTCCCCAACAGAGAGAACAACATCATCATCCCACTTTGGTGCAGCCTCGGGCTCCGAATCATCACCATGCATAATAACTTTTATAGGATCATCAAAAATAGGTGTAGAAAACTCATGCAAAGAAAGCAGAGGAACGGTGGTGATAGCATCATTAGAGAATATGTGAGTTGGTTCTTCCGTAGGTGAATCAAAGATAAGTGATGAATATACAATAGGAGACGACTCCACATTGTTAGAATACGAATCAGAAGCTTAAGGAGTGCAATCAAGAGGGGAGGGACACATGATCCAGATAACCAGTTCATCGTCCTCCTCCATCTGTACTTTAAAAGCGACACAATCTTCAAGACATGATTCATACTATGACAAAACAAACATGTGTGATTAACCCTTGACCTCGGAAGAGGCGGGATACAGTATTGGAATAATATTCGTGGTGGAGGTGTGTGGTTATGATAAGTAGGCCATTGTATGAGGAATCATATAATACTGATTCCCTATTGGAAGAGTCGTATGAATCATAACCACGACTTCTTATAAGACATTTTTCACTAAGATGATTGGATGCCCCGCACCATCTGCATTACAAATATGCGTGCATAATGTTGCAGGGTGATTCAGAAGATAATTTTAATTTTAGCAAGGGTTAACCACACACACAAGCAATTTAAATGGATTAACTTATTTTGTAATTAGGAATAAATAAATTAAAAGGTGCTATAAAAATTAAAAATAAAGAAAATGAAAAAGAACAAAAATGAAGCAACAAAAATCAGAACAAGCGCAATATACAAATGGAAAAAGACCTCTAACTCTAATCTTTCTCTACAGAAAAATCACATGCCCGTGTTCCCCGACAACGACGCCAAAAACTTGATGCGTATCGCGGGCAAGTGCACCACGTTCTTACAAGTAATTAATTAAATGAGGAGTTACTGTAACATCCCGGGGGTCTTACAGTTACCCCACGAGTATCGATCTCACGTGGAACATAGCGGGGTGGGGTAATCTTTAGAGACAAGACTTAAGATAGAAATATATACATTGATGTTTGGGGGGGGGGGGGGGTTGATTGTGTACTAACAACTAATTGCAATTAATGAAAACCGACACCTCTTCGCTCCTCTGCGGGTCGCCAACCTCTGCATTTCTCCTCCGCGTCGCACCTCCGTGGGGCATTTTCCACTGCTTCGTACCTCCATGGGTTGCCTTCCTCTGCTTCGCACCTCCGCAGGTCACCTTCCACCGATACGTTCGTTGCCGTATCAACACACCACACAACCAATCACAATCACAAATCACAACCTCATGTCAAGATCACAAGCTATCTCATCCAAACTATCCACAATAGAAAATATACCTATGAACATCTACACCCAATGGTCATGGTATGTAGATGCTTTAGAGTATATCACATTAAGCATACAAACATCCCAAATGAGAGAAAGGAAATACAAGTTACTGTTGGGAACTTTACCTTCAATGTTCCTGAATTAAAGAAGTCCTCGGGTCAAAGATAAATACACTTTGTATTTGACATATTTGTTCTTTATTATTGATTTCAGGTACTTGATAGTGCAAGTCTAACATAGGGCTAGACTTAGTGTCATCAAATATAGTTTTGCCAATGCAATCTCTCATTGTGCAAAATACCATGTTGACCTATGATCTAGACTATTTAGACTTGATACTAACTCTAAATCATCAAGGATATAAGTCTATCAAGTGAGCTGAAGCAAATGGTTTGAGTGGAGAAGATCAGAATTTGCTTGGCAAATATTACGCAGAATAGAAGAATGGGACATCTGTTATCCTATAGCAAGAGTGTGCACAAGGGCACCTCTATCATTGCCAGACGATGACAGTGACTCTGAAGAATAAGAGATCAATCATGAACTGATGGACATGACCGATGAAGAAGAAGAGGACAACTCCTATCTTAATAATGTACAATTCAGAACCCCTCTTTTAATTTCTAAATTAGATAATGAGACTGATGCTAAAACAGAAGCAACCTTATCAGCAGATGACGAGAGTGATTCTAATTTAGCAGACCAGTTTGATGATCTGCTCAGCCAGCATGGTATTCTTCTAAAATCTCTCAAGAAGAGCAAAGACTTGACCAAAGCTCAGGCTAAAGAAATAGAAATTCTTAAGCCTTTCAGATCCCATGTGGATGAGAAATTCCTTGGAATAACAAGATGATGAATGAGCTTTCTGCACTTTAAAAGAAGTATGAAGCTCATACCAACTTGTTAGCTTAAAATGAAAGAGCTATCAAGGCTGTGGAGGAGAATCTGCTTTTAGAAAGAAAGCTTATAGCAAGCTTCTCAAAGCATAAAACTATTCTTCCAATTATAGATTGTTTCTCCATTTCTCATGGAGGGGGACTTGGCTATAATAAGGAGAAGGAAGATGTCTCCTCAGCTAAAACCATCTTCCAGAAAGTTATTTTGCCCTCCAACATATATGATCAAGATCTGACATATGGATACCTCACCAATGGGTAATCTACTGGTGGCACTAAGCCACAAAACTCAAAGAATAGAGCAAGCATTGGACTGAGTGTTCTAAAGGCACCCCATGATGAGATCCTAATAATGAATCATGGTCCATATGTATATGGCTCTACAACACCATCAGCAAAGGGAAAAGGAAAGACTTTTCCTTAAAAGATAGTCCCAACAGAAAAGCCTGTGACTGTGCATCGAATCTCCAAATCTATGCACAACCACATGGACAACTCTAAGAGTGCTTGGTGTGAAGCAGACTTCTCTTCTGTTCATTAGCACCAACATTCCACTCCAAAGATGAATCAAAAGAGGAGGTACAATAGAATTGATTGTTGGTGATGTTATAAGATCAGCCACTTTGCTATAAATTGTTGGTTCAACCCAACAGTACATAGAGCAAAGAATGTTAAGCTTGATAGCTGCTTTGTAGCCAAGCTTCCTGCAATAGATGCTAACAGGGATCAAGTGTTGGATCTGTAGGCGCCCTTAGAGGGGGGGGGGGGGGTGAATAAGGGTTTTAAGAAATTTAATATTCTAATAGAACTATGGTTGTTAATAAAAGAAGTTTCAGAATATTTTATAGAGGAGTATATTTTAATATCTCAGAAAAGAATATATTGAAGATTACATTTAAAAGAGAAGATATATATATCTTTCTTCGCTACTATCGATGGTCGAAACTACCGCTCGGTGCTAGTAATAGAAATTGAATCCAAGAGTTTCTTTCTTACTGAAAGCGAATCTTCCGATATATTTTGCGTTAAAGATTTTGAAATATGCTATTCAAAACATTTTGGTGCATGCAAATAAAATCTAGATAATTAGATAATGAGAAATAAGATTTTATTTCTTTAGAGATTGAATGCAAAAAAGTTTGATTTCAATGACGCTAGAAATCAAGGCGAATAATATGAAAACTCTTTTTTTTTCTATACCGACTCTTCTCCCTAAGAACCTGTTGGCTTTAGCCGATCTATCCCCAGATACGGCCTAAAGCCGCTCTAGCCTCTCTATCCCTAGAAAGGACTCAAGAACCCCATAGATCTAATCCCAAGATCTAGTCGCCACACCCACGCGGCGAATTCTCCTTAGTCCTCGCAAGGCCCTAGTCTCCAACTACGCGGCGAATTTCTCTACTGATAAAAATGATAAGAGTTACAAGATTAGATAAAAGAAAAACTCCCCTCATAATTTGAACCCTTGATGCAGATGTCATTTCGCTTGCAAAGGTTCGATCTTTATTGCTTGAGAGTCTTCCTCTTCGATGTTCTTTAGATCCTTGGATGTCTCCAATTGATTAGAATTTATTGCAGCGAGAACACTACATGTGTATTTTGAGATAAAGCAATTTGATCGTCATTTTGATAGATTTCAATCCTTGCTCATGATTTGCTTTTTGATCTCCTCTGAAGAACTCTCTTTAGATGAGTGGGAAACACCCCACACTTTTCTCTAGACGGCTAGGCCTTTCATCCCTCAAAAATTTCGTCAAAATTTGTCCGCAGAAACTCATTTTCGGGCTGTTTTAAATAAAGGTTGTTGTGCAGGAAACTACCGTCGGCGGTAACTTACTATAGCAGAGCGGTAGCGCGCAGTCTTCAATTTCCTTCCTTATCTTCTCTTCAATTTCGTGGATTTTGCTTTTATCTTTGGAAATAAATTATCCCCCGCGAAAATATGATATATTCTTGCCTGCATAATGATATGGGATGCTCCTTTTGGTTTATCAATCAAATCATGATCTATTGAGGTTTCCTAAAGCTACCGCCCGGCGATAGAGTTAACGCGCTGCGGTACAACTTGCTATATATGATTCCCGCCGACATTCCATTCTCGACGACATTTCCTTTTTAACGCTGTTTCCAAATATGCATAAGCTACCATCAACGGTAGCGTTAGCGCGCCGCACTAGCAACATAGTTTTGACCTGGTAGGGAATTCGTCGACTTTCTTTTTCGTACTTGTAGGGGATTGAGAGCTGAATTTCCTGCACACTATAAACACATGGCAAGTATGATCAAATACAATTGGATTTGTTATTCTCAAACCAAAAGATGTGGAAAACATGTTCCAACAAACTCCCCCTTTTGATAATAACAAATCCTCTTTAAAAAGAAAGCATTCAACAATAAGAAATGTGTTTATAGTAAATGATAGGCGTGATATTACGAATATGCTCACCCTATATAGATGCTCCCCCTATACGAGTGCTCCCCCTAAATAAAAGCATCCTATGTTTGTTACTCCCCTTAAGTGTGAATTTCCTTCAAAGTTATTCTCCCACTTTTGGTATTATCAAAAGAGGGTGGAGATAGAGGTAAAGAGCATGACTATGAATTATGATTAAGTGATACTACATGGTGAGTGAGTAAAGGATGGAATTTGAATTACATAGGTATTATCCCCCTTTTATAGGAAGTTTGTGAGTAATAATGAAGTATCATTAGATAAGTAGCCAATACCACTTGTTGGCTAAGAAAATATTCATGATCGAGCGTACAAGAAGTAAGGATAGTGGATAGCATGTTGCAAGAGAAATAACCATTTGTATAGGAGTTTGAAGCATAGTAAATGAGTAAGAGTTTTGTTTTAGTAGAAAATAGATGTTTTATCAATTTGAAGGCCAAGATCAAAATATCACATGTTATGAAAATATAATAGCACTTGTTTAAAGAGTAAATAGGCAAGAGTATGCATACAAGGCATAGTGGAAGGTAAGTTCAAATATAATAAGCACTTTTAAAATAAAAATCAATTTTGAAAATTGCAAGCATAATAAATAAGAGTGTTATTTTTGAAATTTGATGTTTTGAATTTGAAATCCAAGATGTGCTTGTGGTATACAAAAATAATTCAAGCATGATTTTAATTTATCAATACAAGATAGGAAACTACAATGTTCTAAATTCACAATTCAAGTATATGTGTACATTGTAGAAATCATGCAAAGTTATCTAGTGCATTTACTAAAAATTGTAGAAAAGACATGTAAATATGCTTTAAGGTCCAATACTCATGACTAGAAGTTTTATAAGAGATAATGACGTGTAAAAGTAGTGTTTTTTATTAGAGTATACAAATGATTTAATCAAAACATGTGACATGTATAATGAAAAAAAATAACATTGTTGAAATGCGTTTTTAGAATTACTTCCACCCATATAGCTAGATTTTATTTCAATGCACATAAAAGTGGTATAATTCCCAAGGTTCTCTATATACAATGCTCATCAAGACTTATCAGGTTGTAAAGTAGTGCTTGGGGATCACATATATTTTATCTTTTCTTTTATTTATTTGTGATCCGGTGTACAAGAAGAAGTAGTGTATAAAGGAATTTGCACAAGTCACTTTACATTTCTTTCCAAGGT
The DNA here is from genome assembly GCA_033032865.1 of Dactylorhiza incarnata. NCBI lineage: Eukaryota > Viridiplantae > Streptophyta > Magnoliopsida > Asparagales > Orchidaceae > Dactylorhiza > Dactylorhiza incarnata. Next base: position 6,371,274 of record JAWHQI010000067.1, read on the forward strand.
GCTCAACCTCACAATGCTCATTAAGACTTATCAGGAGGGTGAGTAGTGCTTGGTGGAGTTATCTTTGTCACGCATTCATTTGAATTTTAGTTTGTGACAAAGTTCTTGATGAGTCCCATTTATATACACTTTTATGGACTCATCTGGGCTAGTTTTCACGCACTTGCACTTCACTTTTTGTGTAATAATGCTTATATTTCATTTAGTCACAATTCTCACATGAAGTGCACTTCTAGGCCCGTGTGGTGTATTTTCTTGATTATCACTCTTAATATCTTTCATGCTGTGTTATGTGCCACTTTTAGTGGTTTTGATTTGTGTTTGTGCTGGAACAGGGGTCGTGCAGGTGTTCCCGGTACAAATCTGTACAGGAACACTGCGCACGATCACTGGTTATACTGCGCACGACCACTGATTGTGCGCCGCCAATCGTGCGCGATCATTTGCTGCCCAAAGTTGCATTCTGAATTTGGTCATGCATTTTTATGCACGGTCGTGCGTTCGGTCGTGCGATCTTTATATTTTATAAAGTTTATGTCACAGGTTCCGCTGGGATAGTGCGCACGAGCGCCTAACTTCTAGTGCGCACGACCACTGGTCGTGCGCCACTGGTTGTGCGCACAATTTCGCCAGCGCCTATTTAATGCCCTGTTCCGCGATTTTAGGGTATTCATTCCGCCCCGTAGCCGCCCATCCACGGATTTTGGGAGCTTCTCTCCCCCCATTCGCCTCCCTTCATCCATCCATCCTCCGTTCAAGATCCGGGCATCGATTCATCATCCAAACGCTCCGCTTACTCCACTCCGGCGAGTTCTCAACCACACAACACTATTCAGGTGAAAAGAAGAAGAAGATGCAGGGATTCGGTGCCAGTTCAGAGGTTCAAGTGAAGAAGACGGGACGTTAGCGGAGGATTGACAACCCTTCGAGTATCCCGGAGGTTAGCCGAAGCCGAGCCCGGATCCGGATTGACAACCCGGAATTCTGGCCGTGAACGACGGCGAGTCTTCATCCTTTGGTGACGAAGCCTCTATCTCTCATTTTCATATTATTACTTGTTGTGTAATTTCTGAGATTTTGGTGTATTGAACAATTAGTTGTGATAATATAATCATGTCTCGTTATGTTATTGGTTGATGATCTCGTTGTGACAATCGTTCGGTTTCATTCACGTTCACAATCCACGCTATAGCAAAAGTGCTATTAGCATTTGTGAAGAGGTGCTCTCGACCCTCAACACTTCCGCCCTTGCGATCGCCCATCCGCGTGCCTTCTCGTCCATGCACTTTCCGAAGCACGGCATCACAGCCGTTGTTTCCATCCCGCCTTGCGAAGTAGAGTTTTGACCCGCATCTCTCTTTTCTGCACTAGTTTAGGAAACCCAAAATCAAACCCCTATTTTTCCTTTAATTAACTCTTGTAATTATTTTCTCAATCCGAAGAGTCAAACTAACCACGCGCATTCCTTGAGAGACGATATTCAGGAACGTACTCCCAACTTTATTACTTGTGCGACCGGTGCACTTGCCGAACACACATCAAGTTTTTGGCTCCGTTGCCGGGGAACACGGTCGTGTGAGTTTTCTGGAGAGGGAGAATCTGAGATTTAAGCCCTTTTCATTTGTGTATTGCATTCTTTTGTTTTATTTCTTCTTAATATGTTTTCTTGTTTTTTTTATTAGGTTGCTTAGTAAATTTTTGTAGGGTGTCTTATTTTGCACAGTAGTGTTTATTCTGAATCGTTTTATCTTCACATTATGTGGGCTGCGTTTAATATTCGCTGCCACTTTTGTGGAGATACATCTCATGCTAGTGATAGATGTCCAACGGGAGATAGTAACCCTAGCACTCAACGCTCAGTATATGGAGCACCGACTTCGTCTGGTACTCCATATGGTGCGCGTAAGTCCTATGGCTATTCTGCCGAGCCTCTGCCGTCATACTTCTTTTCGGCTTCAGCACCTGCTGTGCCAATAAAGCCTGTAAGGCAGTGCTCGTTTTGTCAGAGCATGGATCATGCCTTGAAGGATTGTGCTGCTTTCCTTCGTCAGATGGACGAGGATGACGAGCCGGATATCCGGATCGTCCCGACTCCTACTTCTGGCAGTACACCTTCAACATCCGGTTATGTGTCCATTTCACCTTCAAGTTTTGAAGGGAATGATGTGGACACAGTCACCAGATGTGTGACTGATCTAGACTCTGCCATTGCAGAGCCCATCTCCCCTGTACATATATCACCATGCATAGATTCAATTCTTTGTGAGGAATCGGTGCCTGATTCTTTTTCAAGCCCTATTCCTCCCCCAATTGTGCATCCTATTACATTTATTTATGATAACATTGTTGATGATGCGTCGCAAGAGGAGGCAGGCGATCTTTGTGTTGTGCCTATTCCTATGGAGGAGTACAACCTTCTGGGTGAAGAGGATTTTTCCTCAACACCGGTGAAGGAATTGCGAATCCTGGAGAAGGCCACCATCGATCCCACCGAACCTTGCGGCATTGTCAACAATGCCGACATTATTTTACTTCCCCAATCTGATGGGAGTGAGGCCGGGACCACTCCCCCGCTTGATTTTTATTTAAGTCATTCTTCTTATTTATTTCTTGATCCCCCTTCTTCATCTGAGCCTGTGCAGGTTGAGTCTTCACAAGTACCCCAGGAGGACTTGGAGCATTCTGCTCGAGTCAATGATGAGTGTATCCTCTCATGTGAGGAGGTTGATCCACCACTACAACAAACTGCACTTATAGTAAGGACTTAAATCGTTACAATAAGTGCCAAAAATCATTACAAAAACTCTTTGGTAACGAAAAAAACTTTAAGTAACGGTCCTCCTCGACGCTAAAGGTTCTTGTAATGAATTTATGCATGTCGTTACAAATAAATTAATTGTAACAAACGATACTTTCTCACCAAAAAGAGATTCTTCCTCACAATAAATTGGTCACAATAAATATTATTTCGTTACGAATGTTCTTTTTCCTCACAAAAAATAGTTACGATTAAAACTATTTCGTTACAAATGTTTTATTTTTTCCTCACTATAAATAAACTAACTTCGTTACAATAAAATATAATAAACATTATTTCGTTACAATAGATTAAACAATAGTAACGAAAAAATCGTTACATTTGTTTTCCATTCTTCTTACTGCAGCCAATTCATTTATATATCAAAAATATTCCATTTCTATTCTTTTGTACCTGAGATTTTATTACAAATAATAATCTTGAAAACAAACATATATTTAATATTTCGTAACAAGATCAACATGTATTTATTCACACCAAAAAGTATTACATAGAGTACAAGTTATTATCATCTCTTCTAAAATAATACAATATTACATTACAAGATCAACATGTTTCTAATAAATCTTCCGTCATTTTTTAAAAAATGAATCGTCCATCACTTTCTGACTAATGAATCTTTCGTCACTTGTCGGTCAATGCTCGAGCACCCTACAAATAAAAGAGAGCAATTAAGATCACCCTACAAATAAATGAGAGCAGAAACATCCATACAAACTCACATTCATACATACATAATCCACCTGAACTCAAATAACAAACACCGATATTTAATTCTTGAAGATGCCTATATCTGTGATGGAAGAAGTGTTGTGAACACGAGAAGTAAATTCAAATGCTTGACTTACTGGTTCTTATCCAAAGCTGTAAGAATAGTTGCATAAATTTATTAACACTCTTAAGCAACTCCCAGTGAAATCAGCCCTATCCACTTGCTGCTTCCTGTACAAAAGGGAGAGGGAAAAGGGATTGTTGTAAGTAGAAAACCAGAAATCATTCAAGGTTTTATGATGGAGAAAAGAGAGAAGAGAGAGTTCTTGGACAACAATCTTGCACTTAGATGAGTCTTTTCAGTTTTCTTTGATAACTGAGAGCAAGGTTACTGCATATAGATAAAACATTCTTGGACAACAATCTCTATGAGAGAACCCTTTCAGATCTCATAAACTTCATTTTAGTTTACATTTAACACCGTAATTTAAAAAGTCTCTTCCCTCAAAAGGCTTTAGACCATGCAGCATTTCTCAAGTTCAGGAAGGAGGGAAATACTATTAAAACCAAAATCATTATGTCTACGGGTGCAATGGTTATACATTTGTAGAACAGAGAGCTAATACTTGTAATTTATCATACCGCACATATGCATTAGCCAATACGTGACATTTAAATTTAATTGTGATAAATAAAATGGTTAATATGAATACTTGGAATTTATCATCCCAAGGCCTGCAGCCCCCTCCCTCTGCCCTTGGCCACCCCTACCAGTCTTGGAAAGAACCACTCCTGCCCCTGGAATTCTCTTACAGCACATGGGAAACCCAGTCCAGCCTTCCAACTCCTCTCCCGAAAATCAGATTTGGCTCACTGTTATCTCTCCGGATTTTATGCGGGATCATACAACCGTGTATGTTTGCTCCTTGTTATAACTCAAAAAAAAACAAGCAAATTCAATTACCTTACGAGATGGCACCATGGCAATGGCTTCTTCAACAGTTTCAGGGCAGAGATTTCCAAGAACGCAGAGCTTCAATTTCCAATGATAAATGAGTTATGAATGAAATAAATTTGAATCTAGTTGGTTCAGTAAATATATTAAATGTTCCATACCTCAAATTCAGACAGCTTATTCCTGCTTAGGATTCTGAGAGGTAAATTGAGTATCTCAAGTTCAAGAAAATGTAATCTTAGGGTAGAGGGATACATCCTCCTTAAAGGACAAAGATGTAGAGGGATACATCCTCCTTAATATGAAACTTGTGATCACTTGCTTTGTCAAGGAGAGAGAGAGAGAGCTGACCATCTAACTTCTTTCATAAAGCTTGCATTGGTAACATACAGGGTCCAACTCACTTTTCAACACAAGCTGGGCAATTAGTTTCAATACTGCAAGGAGAGCTTCCCCAAAAGAAGAATTATAAAAATTGCAGTGTACCTATTTTTATAGCCTGTGCAATTTGGAAGATATTAAGCAGAACCATCAATTTATCATTATTACTGCACAATCAAGAATGACATCCATGGCTATTTCAAATTTGGGGTATTTTAATTGTCACTCAGCGAGACTTAACTTTTAATGGATTTTTTGGGCATATATGATGCGCACAACATCCATTTCTGCTCCACACAGACGATGCCATGAAGACCGAAAATGGGGCGTTTTGGTATTCAATCAAACATAGCAACGACACCTGTGGCCAAGGTTGTGTGTCCTCGCTAATTCTAACTTGGAATTTAATAATTCTGTACAATTACAACACAATGAAGCTATTGGGAAAAAAATTGATGGAATCATGAGTCTAACACAATTTACAACATCCAAAATACATACAGAGAAGAGAATACACTGGTTAATGCTCTTGTGAACTGGACAGCGAGGGAAAGAATGGATTACTACTACATTAATCAACCACAACATCTACCCCGTGAAGAACTAAGTGACACCCCCTCAATATTAATAACCTTTGGAAAGCTAATACTTCATATTCAATTTAGACGGAGGATTGATACTTATTTTTGCTTTCCATATTATTAGTACTTTTTGATGTCCTTCATAATCATATATATATATATATATAGCCATGACTTTCAAAAGCTTTCAATAATCAAAATGGGGAACTTTGTACTACACATTAACATGAAACTGTGGAGACTCAACTCCAGTAAAAGCTGACTATAAATATATCTCATCTCACTAGCATTAACCGAAAAAACAAATAATGAAATAACCAATCCAACTAATTATTATATTTACACACATCATCTCAATTCATTCCTGAGCACCTAAAAGGAACGAAAATACATAATATTATAAATAAAAATTATCTCTAGCTATGATTGGAGAAGGAGATCAAAATTTTATCACAGGAAAAACCAATTGAGTAACAGGAAAGGCAAGAAGAAAGAAGCTGAGGTTGGAACCCACCAGATCATTAGGATTGAGAAGAGGCAGATTCCAGCATGAGCTGTGCATGAGTCGGTGAAACATAAACACTAATGAAGAATATTCTTGAGTTCTGTGAAATCTTGATACTACTAATGAAGAATATCAAAGTTAGAACATAAATACTGAAACTGTGATTGGATAAATTCTAGGGCACACAAACATAAGGCCATACACAAATCACATACCATACCAACACAAAACACATACACATATACACACAATTTCATCCACACATAAGCACACATAAACATAAAAACATACACAAATCACACAAAAACATACACATACATAAAGCACACACAAACAAATACACATAAGCACGCATACATACATATAACACAATATCATGAACATCACAATGAAACACACATAATACCTAAAGCCTCAAATTAAAATCTAAACAAATTCATGACCGTGAATACATATACAATACCTCCATTAGGAATCTAAAAAACCCACAAAACCCAACCAATAAATTCACAAAACACTAGAAAAACCAAAATCACAAATCCTAACAAAATGCCTAAAAAAATTCATACAACAAGCAAATCAACTGCTAAATCTTGAAATCCAAGCAAAAAACCTTCAAAAACCCATCACACCAGCTTCTTAGTCACGACATTAAGGAAAATGAAAAAAAATCCCAGAAAAACACACCTTCTAGCCGCCGGAGAGAAGAAGGGTTGTTGTCGTCGCCAGAGAAGAAGGTCCGGAGGAAGGAGGTCGTGTCTCACCAAAGAATGGAGAGGCGCAATGGCGCATGCGTCGTCTTCGCGCGAGTAGAGGAGGACGGGATGGGGTCGTGGGCGGATTCACCAAATCAAACCAAGTAGTGAGAGAGCGACAATTGGCAGCGGGATTTTAGGGCATCGAGGATCTAAGTAGCTGCAACGAAGAGAAAGGGGGATTGAGAAATACATAAGTGAGGGAGATGGACGATAAGGGAGTAGCAGCGTCTTACTAGTGATGGTGGCGTCGATCGTAGAAGAGACGGCGAGGAGCTGAGGCGAATGGATGAGGGAGGGAGGAAGAGGTGCGGGCGGGATTTTAGGCCATGGATCGACGAAAAGAATAAGTGGAGGGAAAATGAAAAAATGGCGAAGGATAAGTGGAGGGAAAAAGGAAAAAGGGAGGGAAAATGAAATATTAGATAGGCTTGGAGAAATATTAGAGGGGAAAAATAGGCAGCATTATATTTTTAAGTATAAATAATTAAATATAATTAAAGCTGGAGTGATGCACCTCAAACGTCATTGCATTCTTCGTTGGCTCGTCGCTGGAGTTGATCAGCTGTGACCTAAATCGCGACGTCAAAATTTTTCACTTGCGAAAATCAAAGTCGAATTTTTTGCTTGAGCGCACGAACGTACTCATACATTTTTAATTATAGATATGTTATTGTCATGCTAAACAGAGCCTTCATCTCACCAATATTTTTTAATTAATAATAAATATTCATTTATAAAGAATTAGTTAAAGTATACATTAATGCGCGGGGCCTGCTTGGATGTCATCAAAGCCCGCTTGGCTACGGACAAAGCCCGCTCAATGATGTCTCTAACTTGGATATAAGCAAAGCCACTGAAGAAGGCAAAGCTCGCTTGGATGCAGGTGAAGCCCGCCGAATGATTGTCGTCCATGTGTGTGTGTGAAGCCCGCCGATTGATTGTCTTCTGTGTGTGTGTGTGTGTGTGTGTGTGTGTGTGTGTGTGTGTGTGTGTGTGTGTGTGTGTGTGTGTGTGTGTGTGTGTGTGTGTCTGTGTGTGTCTGTGTGTGTCTGTGTGTGTCTGTGTGTGTCTGTGTGTCTGTGTGTCTGTGTGTGTGTGTGTGTCTGTGTGTGTGTGTGTTTGTGTCTGTGTCTGTGTGTTTGTGTGTGTATGTGTGTCTCTGTCTATCTGTGTGTGTCTCTGTGTGTGTGTGTGTGTGTCTATGTGTGTGTGTGTTCGTGTGTATGTGTGTTTGTGTAAGTGTATGTTAGTGTGTGTTTGTCTGTGTCTGTCTATGTCTGTATTTGTCTATGTCTGTGTCTATATTTGTGTGTCTGTGTGTTTACGTCTGTCTGTGTCTTTGTCTGTCTCTGTGCGATCTCCAGCTATGTGTGTGTGTGTATGCCTGTGTGTGCGTCTTTGTCTATGTTTGTGTCTATGTCTGCGTGTCTATGTCTGTGTTTGTGTGTCTGTGTCTGTCTGTATCTGTGTCTGCGTGAGTGTGTGTCTGTCTCTGTGTGATCTCTAGCTATGTGTTTTTATGCATGTGTGTGCATGTGTTTGTGTGTCTATGTGTGGCTATGTCAGTGTGTGCTTGTTTTTGTTTGTGTCTGTGTTATGCGTTTGTGTGTGCGTGTGTGTGATTGTGTGTGTATATGTGCGACATTACCCCCGTCTCGATAATGCCCCAGCGCAACAACACTCATGCAACTTGCAAACCCTCGTGCGCGAAAATACTCATGTCGTTGTAGTACCACAAGTCTCCGACAGTTGCGCGAGGGTTTGCGAGTTGTAGGAGTGTTGTCGCGTTGTGGCACTGTCGAGGCGGGGGTACTATCGTGCGGGGAACATGAGCTTCATGTGCACTGTCAGTTGATCGAGCATCCAAGAGCGCGAAAATGGGCATAGTTAATTCTTATTTAAAAAGTAAATAATCTTATTTAAAAAGTAAATAATCTTATTTAAAAAGTAATTCTTATTAAACAACGTGGTTTATTTATCAATCGATATGACATGTATTTATTGTTTTCATTTCATCTATTTTTATTAAAATACGTATCTTATAGCAATTGATATGACATGTGTTTACATACTTTAAATTTATATGTTTTTAGATTAAATTTTTTTGCGACAGTACACGGGGGTCATCTCTCGCGCGCCCGTAAGAAAAATGTGTGTTTCTCCCAAAAAAGCTATAAAAGTTTAAATCTTTAGTCTTATTTAATTTTCTTAAACTACGCTACAAAAAAAGTGTCGTTGTAAAAATTAAAAGTTACATTAGATATTTTCATGTTACGATATTTAATAGTCATCTCGCGCATACCGGTCAAAAATGCATGCTAGTGCGAAACGCGCGACTGGGCATAAAATATGTGCTCGGGCAAAAACTAATGTCATAATTAATTAATGTCATATTTGCATTCTTTTTTAAATTTAATGTTTTTAATTTTTAGAATTGTTTTTTGCAAAATTTTATGGATTGAAATTTCCCTCCATAGAAAGGGAGAGACAAAAAAACTTTTATAAAAATATTTTTAAAGTTTTATAAAAAATTTATATAAACGTTTTTATAAAGTGTTATAAGAACTTTGTATAAAGAAACTGTTGGAGTTGCCATTGTGATCTAGAAGTGGTCAAACATGTAATCTCACTGCCAACGCGATATGAGCCTGCAGGGTCGCACATAAGAGCATGTGGAGAAGTTGGAAGATTGACTGTGTTGGTAAAGGTTACCAATCACCATATATAGAATGGGGAAGTCCAGCAAATGTTGCTGTCTGAATTCGTCGAATATGATTCGTCGGAATTCGTCGGGTTTACACGGATAGGATTCGTCGGATTCGTCGGGATTCGTCGGGTCATTCCGTGGAAACTCGACGAACTGTGACAGAGATCCTTCACTCGGCAAAATGTTGTCGTCTGTCTGGATTCGTCGGAATTCGTCGGGATTCGTCGGATTGTTCCGTGGAATCTCGACGAATTATCACAGAGAGCCTTGACTAGGCAATTGTTGCCGTCTGTTGTGATTCGTCGGAATTCGTCGGATTGTCCCGTGAAGACTCGACGAATTGTTACAGAGATCATTTTCTTGGCAAATGTTGCCGTCTGATCTGATTCGTCGGATTCGTCAGATTCGTCGGATTGTCCCGTGAAATCTCGACGAATGATCTTCCGTGGAATTCCGACGAATTGTAACAGAAGCCCTTATTCTGATGTGTGGTCTGCGGATAGCGATTCTTCTAGAAGCTGTTTATCCTTTGGGTATAAATAGGACTTCGTTTTTAGGGTTCCAATAACTGACGAAGAGAAAGGCCGACGGAAGGAGTTCCGTTCACGCCTCACGAACCCTAGTCGACGGAAGTGTTCCGCCGTCTCTGAATCGCGTCCGCTGACCTCCTCTCCGTCGATTGTCGCCGACATTGTTCTTCCTGAAGCGGATCTAGCAATTCGTGGAAGTGCAAGGTGCAGCCTTTCTTCCTTCCGAGTTGCGTGCGACGTGACTTGGCGTTCTCCCGGCTCGTGTGGACTTCTGTAGAGACGTAGACATAATTCTACGTGAGAACTCTTCTTGCCACCGACAGAGATCAACTCTTGGAGCATCTTGGTTGGATTTGATCCAACCCCATTGAGGTAATTTTTACCTAGTATTTTATTAACTTCTTGATTCAACATTCATGGCCGATCCAAGCATTTTTGGGTTGTTTCTGTTTATTTCCGCTGCGCCTACATCTGATGTATGGTTATAGAAAAACCCAACAGTGGTATCAGAGCGAGGTTGCTGGTCATGAATTTTGTTTCAGAAGTTTGGTTATTCCAGTACGTGCAAATCTAGGTATTTAGAAGTGTTCTAAATGTCAAGATTTCTTTCTGGAACATCAAATGTTGATGATTTTCAAAAAGGGGTCTTGGAACCCCACCAGGAACGTTTGGGATTTCGTGGTAATTTCTAATTGTTAGAAATTATTGTCTCCTTAGCAGTAACCGTCCCTCAAGTGGTTAATGAACCCTTGTTCTGTTTTGGATTTTGAATCCAACAATGAGAGACGAGCTTGTCTACTGCTTTAAGTCGAGTTGTCTTTGCCTTTGTCCAATGCATGTAAATCTGAAGATTTGGAAGAGTTCTAAATGTCCAGATTTAGCCCTTTCATCTATCAAAGGTTGATAGTCTTATGTAGTGCACATAAGGGATGCATGAGGATTTTAGAAAGTTTGTTTTTCTGTGGATGTGCACATTGATCAAATGTTGATCATGGTTAAGTGTTAACCTATCTTTAAAATTCCCTTCATCAAATATTAAGTGTTCGGATGCCTTCCGATGGATGACACTCTTCCTGCCTCGATCGATGAAGTGTGGGCTTGCCAAAGCAAGGTGCATTAATCTATCTTGGTAAGGGTGCGAGCGGATAATTGTGATATCCCACTGTCGACATCGGGTCTAACTTAACTAGGTGACCTCAAAGGTTGAGTGCCTAGAGGCATAGGGTTGGCATGCACCATATGATGGATGCGAATAAGGAGTTATTCACCAGCCATACAAGAATTGCATGAGGATGCAATTGGCAAGCGTTGCCTACCTAAATAACCGCATTATGAGAGGAACGCCAAAGCGGACTCGTGGTGTTGGTGAAATACGGATCTTGTCCACTAAGAGAGTAGCTCGCATGGACTCTCCGAATTGATAGTGAGGGCTATCATTTTGAATAAAATAGTGGGAGTATTTAATTGAAGTCCAAATTAAAATAAATTGTATTTTGAAATTAAGGTACTAATTAGGTTCTGCATGAATTCTTGTAGAATTCCATGGCAAGTGGTTCACACTCCACCTTGTCCCTAAGAGCTATCCTTGAGAAGGACAAGCTTAGTGGGACGAACTATATGGACTGGTATAGGAACCTGAGAATTGTTCTCAGGCAAGAGCGAAAGCTCTACGTCTTGGAAGAAGAAGCCCCCGAGGTGCCGACCGGGAACTCGTCCCGTGTTGATACGGATGCTTATAAGAAGTATACCGATGACGCCTTAGACGTCGAGTGCCTTATACTTGCCACCATGAACTCTGAGCTTCAGAAGCAACACGAGAACATGGGGTGCAAGGAGATTGACGAGCACCTAAAGAAAATGTTTCAAGGGCAAGCTCGTCAAGAGAGGTTCGATGTCACGAAGGCATTATTTCAGTGCAAAATGGGAGCTCGAGACTCAGTTGGTACTCACGTACTCAAGATGATTGGGTATATAGAGAACCTGGAGAGACTGGGTTTTCCTCTGGGTCAAGAGTTGGCCACAGATCTTATCCTGCAATCGTTGCCGGATAATTATGAGCAGTTTGTCTTGAACTACAACATGAATGAAATAGACAAGACACTGCCCGAGCTCCTAGGCATGTTGCGAACTGCCGAAATAAACATGAAGAAGGCCAAGCCTGCTAGTCCCATATTGATGGTACATAAAGGCAAGGGTAAGGCCAAGGGCTTCAAGAAGACGAAGGTGGGACCTAAGTCACATCTTGAGCCCAAATCTTCTGCGCTGAAAAGGAAGAGCACCGTGAAGGAAGGGAAATGCCACCACTGTGGCAAGGCTGGTCATTGGAGGAGGAATTGTCCTTCGTACATTGAGGGTCTGCAAAAAATGAAGGGAGGTATGACTTCCGCTTCGGATATTTACGTTATAGAGATAAACCTTTCTGCTCCTTCATCTTGGGTATTGGATACCGGATGTGGTTCTCACATTTGTACAAATGTGCAGGAACTAGGAAGGAGGAGATTGCTGAGTAAAGGAGAGGTGGACCTACGTGTCGGCAATGGAGCAAGAGTTGCTGCTGTAGCCGTAGGGGTTTACCGTCTTTCTTTGCCCAGTGGGCTTGTAATAGAACTTAATAATTGTTATTTTGTTCCGGCCATAACTAGAAACATAATATCCATTTCATGTTTGGACATGATTGGATTTTCTTTTATAATTAAGAACAATTGTTGTTCTATATTTAAGAATGATGTTTGTTATGCTGTAGCTCAATTGTTTAATGGTCTTTATGTTTTGAACCTGGACCATCCGATCTATAATGTAGATAGTAATAAAAGACTAAGAACAAATGACTCAAATCCTACATATCTCTGGCATTGTCGTTTGGGCCATATAAACGAGAAGCGCATATCCAAGCTCCATAAAGATGGACTATTGGACTCATTTGATTATGAATCATTTGAGCGATGTGAGTCTTGTTTATTAGGCAAGATGACTAAACCCCCTTTCACTGGTTATACTGAGAGGGCTGAGGATCTCTTGGGTGTTGTACATAGTGATGTATGCGGACCCATGAGTTCTATGGCTAGAGGTGGGTATTTCTACTTCGTTACATTTACTGATGATTTCAGTAGATACAGATACGTGTATCTTATGAAGTGCAAATCTGAAACCTTTGAAAAGTTCAAAGAGTTTAAGAATGAAGTGGAGAACCAATTGGGTAAAAAGGTTAAAGCACTCCGATCTGATCGAGGTGGCGAATACCTGAGTCATGAGTTCCGTGATCATCTGAAAGAGTGTGGTATTGTATCACAGCTCACTCCACCTAGGACACCGCAGCATAATGGTGTGTCTGAGAGGAGAAATCGTACTCTGTTAGACATGGTACGGTCGATGATGAGTCATGCAGACTTGCCTGTTTCCTTTTGGGGTTTTGCTTTAGAGACTGCTGCAATGTCACTGAATCGCGCTCCGACGAAAACGGTTCTAAAGACACCATATGAGATATGGACTGGGAAGCGTCCTAGTATGTCGTTCATTAAAATTTGGGGCTGTGAGGCATACGTACGACGTCAAATGCCTGACAAGCTGGAACCCAAATCAGATAAGTGTTATCTGGTGGGATATCCTAAGGAAACGAAGGGATATTACTTTTACCTACCGTCTGAGGGCAAAGTGTTTGTCGCAAGGACGGGTGTCTTCTTGGAGAAAGAGTTCTTATCAAGAAAGACGCAAAAGGTAGAACTTGAAGAAGTTCAAGAACCACAAATAGTGAATGAACCAGAGTTGGCTTCTGAGCCAGGACTACAAGATGTTGTAGCTAGAGAACCTGCTCACGAAACACAAGTCCTACGTAGATCTGGTAGACCAAGATTTGAGCCTGAGAGATATGGATTTCTCGTGTCTCAAATAGGTAATGTGTTGCTTATGGATCATGATGATGAACCAGCAACCTACCAAGAGGCTATGTATGGACCGGACTCCGACAAATGGCTTGAGGCTATGAAATCCGAAATGGACTCCATGTATATAAACCAAGTTTGGAACTTGGTGGAACCACCTGAAGGGGTATGACCCATAGGGTGCAAGTGGGTCTTCAAGAAGAAGACCGACATGGATGGGAATGTACAGACATTCAAAGGGCGACTGGTGGCTAAGGGTTTCAAGCAAATTCATGGTGTTGACTATGATGAGACCTTTTCCCCTGTTGCCATGGTAAAGTCCATTAGGATATTGCTTGCTATTGCTGCGTATTATGACTACGAGATCTGGCAGATGGATGTCAAAACGGCTTTCCTAAATGGAAACCTCCTTGAGGAAGTGTACATGACACAACCCGAGGGTTTTGTATCCCCAAATGAAGCCACTAAAATATGCAAGCTGAATAAGTCCATCTATGGATTGAAACAAGCCTCTAGAAGTTGGAATCTTCGTTTTGATGAGAAGATCAAAGAGTTTGGTTTTGTCAAGAACGAGGATGAACCGTGTGTTTACAAGCGAATCAGTGGGAGCATTGTTGTCTTCCTGATATTGTATGTAGATGACATACTGCTGATCGGGAATGACAAACCTACCCTGAAAGTTGTTAAGAACAACCTAGGGAACTGCTTTTCTATGAAGGACTTGGGTGAAGCGACTTACATACTCGGTATTAAGATCTATAGAGATAGATCGAAGAAGTTGCTGGGTTTGACCCAGAGTACGTACATTGACAAGGTGTTGAAGCGGTTCAACATGCTTGAGTCCAAGAAAGGATTTTTGCCCATGTCTCATGGTGTGAATCTCTCTAAGGACCAGTGTCCAAAATCTTGCGAAGATAAGGACCGCATGAAGTTGATTCCATATGCTTCGGCAATTGGGTCAATCATGTATGCAATGTTATGTACTCGACCCGATGTCTCTTTTGCTTTGAGCATGACTAGCAGGTATCAGTCTGATCCCGGTGAATGTCACTGGATAGCCGTAAAGAATATCCTGAAGTACTTGAGAAGGACTAAGGATGTATTCTTGGTGTATGGTGGAAAGGAAGAGCTCGTTGTAAGTGGTTACACGGATGCTAGCTTCCAAACTGATAGGGATGATTCAAAGTCTCAGTCAGGGTTTGTGTTTTGCCTGAATGGAGGAGCTGTGAGCTGGAAGAGTTCCAAGCAAGAGACAGTTGCTGATTCTACAACTGAGGCCGAGTATATCGCTGCAGCTAATGCAGCGAAGGAGGCTGTATGAATTAGGAAATTCATCGGCGAGCTAGATGTAGTTCCTAGCATTGTTGGTCCCGTAGTTCTCTACTGTGATAACAATGGTGCAATTGCACAATCTAAGGAACCTAGATCCCATCAGCGCTCCAAGCACATACTTCGGCGGTTCCATCTTATTCGTGAGATTGTCGAACGAGGAGATGTGAGCATTTGCAGAGTGCCGACTGAGGAGAATATTGCAGATCCACTGACAAAGCCTCTCGCGCAGAGAAAGCATGATGGTCATACTAGATCAATGGGTATACGGTACCTGAATGATCAACTCTAGTGGGAGTCTTGTGGGTTGCATGTAAAATAAATATTCTGTTGGCTGTTTAAAATTTATTCATATGATGAATTGTGTACCAATTATTTCTTTTTACGATTAATGGCAAGTTCTTTTATTACGATATACTGTTTCTATATGATAGAATAAAATTCGTGATAAATACCCTTAGAATGTTCTCTTCCATAGGACATCAAGTACGAGACTTGAATGTGAGAGCCTATGATTTCGAAGCTTCATTCTTAAAAGGTCCCTGGTCGAGGTATCATCGTAGAAGCTAAGGGTGATGATGATACATTAAGGCTAGCATGTGTGTTGACTGATGACCGGTTCTCACAGGTCATGATATTGTGATATCAAGTCATCACATGGGTACTTGTTAGTGAACAAGTTGTACTGGACAGACCCAACCTGAGACTACTTTGTGGATTGTTAATTAAAAGTGTCACAAGTAGGTCTCATTTGACAATGGTGTTGTGGTCCTTTGACCTGAAGTCACAGCATTCACCGAGTGAGGAAGAGCGTGCTTTGATGTCATCTAAAGTCTTCCTTGAAGAAGGTTGATGATAAGGGTGGTCGTTGGGTACGTTACGAATCATTTGGGTGTTTGGGTGTGAGCAGATATGGGATTTGTCCTCCTATATAACAGGAGTTGCATCCATGGGCCCCTTGATGGAATTGGACTGAGAAATGCATGGCCATGCTTGGTTGAGTCAATATGTGATATTGAGCTCACCATTCTCTGGAAGTCCGTTCTAGATCAAGAAACTTGGATTGAGCTATTATGAGGGTGACACGGTCCATACCTCTAGTTCTTTCCGGATGTAAGGGACAAAGGGA
The DNA here is from genome assembly GCA_033032865.1 of Dactylorhiza incarnata. Lineage (NCBI taxonomy): Eukaryota > Viridiplantae > Streptophyta > Magnoliopsida > Asparagales > Orchidaceae > Dactylorhiza > Dactylorhiza incarnata. The sequence continues at coordinate 6,387,556 of JAWHQI010000067.1, forward strand.
CAAAGACAACGCTGGAACATTGGTCATAAAGGCTTATGAGTTATGAACTCTTATTGCTTGGGGAGCAATGATGCATTGCTAGATGCCGCTCATTGTTTGTGAGGTTTTTGGTTTGATACTTTCAAGATCAAGTGGGAGACTGTTGGAGTTGCCATTGTGATCTAGAAGTGGTCAAACATGTAATCTCACTGCCAACGCGATATGAGCCTGCAGGGTCGCACATAAGAGCATGTGGAGAAGTTGGAAGATTGACTGTGTTGGTAAAGGTTACCAATCACCATATATATAGAATGGGGAAGTCCAGCAAATGTTGCTGTCTGAATTCGTCGAATATGATTCGTCGGAATTCGTCGGGTTTACACGGATAGGATTCGTCGGATTCGTCGGGATTCGTCGGGTCATTCCGTGGAAACTCGACGAACTGTGACAGAGATCCTTCACTCGGCAAAATGTTGTCGTCTGTCTGGATTCGTCGGAATTCGTCGGGATTCGTCGGATTGTTCCGTGGAATCTCGACGAATTATCACAGAGAGCCTTGACTAGGCAATTGTTGCCGTCTGTTGTGATTCGTCGGAATTCGTCGGATTGTCCCGTGAAGACTCGACGAATTGTTACAGAGATCATTTTCTTGGCAAATGTTGCCGTCTGATCTGATTCGTCGGATTCGTCGGATTCGTCGGATTGTCCCGTGAAATCTCGACGAATGATCTTCCGTGGAATTCCGACGAATTGTAACAGAAGCCCTTATTCTGATGTGTGGTCTGCGGATAGCGATTCTTCTAGAAGCTGTTTATCCTTTGGGTATAAATAGGACTTCGTTTTTAGGGTTCCAATAACTGACGAAGAGAAAGGCCGACGGAAGGAGTTCCGTTCACGCCTCACGAACCCTAGTCGACGGAAGTGTTCCGCCGTCTCTGAATCGCGTCCGCTGACCTCCTCTCCGTCGATTGTCGCCGGCATTGTTCTTCCTGAAGCGGATCTAGCAATTCGTGGAAGTGCAAGGTGCAGCCTTTCTTCCTTCCGAGTTGCGTGCGACGTGACTTGGCGTTCTCCCGGCTCGTGTGGACTTCTGTAGAGACGTAGACATAATTCTACGTGAGAACTCTTCTTGCCACCGACAGAGATCAACTCTTGGAGCATCTTGGTTGGATTTGATCCAACCCCATTGAGGTAATTTTTACCTAGTATTTTATTAACTTCTTGATTCAACATTCATGGCCGATCCAAGCATTTTTGGGTTGTTTCTGTTTATTTCCGCTGCGCCTACATCTGATGTATGGTTATAGAAAAACCCAACAGAAACTTTATATAAAACATTTTATATAAAAACTTTATATAAATTTTTTATAAAAACTTTATATAAATTTTTATAAAAACGTTTTATAAACACGTTTTATAAAGAATTATATAAAATTGTATACAAATGTGCTTCCAAGAAAAATGTTCCCCAACGAAAAACGCGCTCTCAGGCCAAAAAAAACCGCACGCACAAAAAGACCCGTCCGGTCGACAAATATTATGCATGCGGACGAAAATGCTCGATTCTACGAAAAACCAATGGGGAAGGTAAAAATTGGCGATATCGTTTTTTAGGTCAAAGTCATGGGCTTCGGCCTCAATGCCTGTATTTGTGTCAATTCAATCGCGTTGAATGCCAAAATTGAATTACTAATCCTCAATACTAATATATTACACATAAATCAAATACATGCTCTCGCGCCGAACAGACACTTAGCGATTTGACTATTATATTTTATGTCTAAATAGATAAGAAATCATTAACAAATTTAAAGTTATTATATATGATCATTATTTTTATTATGAATTTGTATTAAGAAAATAGTAACATGTTTTCAGCGGCGGCCGTGGAAGAGAGATGTGACGGCGACCGTCGAAGAGAGGGGAGACAACGGCGGCGGTCGTACGTGAAAGACATTGCTATAGCTCACAAATGGATGTTTGTGTGTTTGGTTGTCCGTGTCTGTGTGTGTGCATGTGTCTGTGTTTGAGCCCCGACACATGCAATACGCGCTAGCTCTCAAGCAAAAAAAGGAAAACTACACGCACGAGAGTGCATTTGTGTGCGCGCGAAAGTGCATTTGCGTGCGCACAACAGTGCATTTGCGTGCGCACGAGAGCGCATTTGCATGCGCGCGACAGTGCATTTGCGTGCATGGGGGTTTGTGCGTGATTTTATTTTAATTTCAAAATTATATTAAAAAATTAATGTCATGTTAATTTGCATTCATTTTTACATTTAATATATTTTTAATTTTTAGTTTTGTTTTGTTCAAAATTTTATGGAGGGAAATTTTCATCCGTATATTTCATTCATTCATGTGAGAGAGAGATAGAACTGCATGAGAGAGAGGCAGAAAAACTTTTATAAAAAGTTAAAGATTTATAAAAAACCCCGTATGCGCAAAAATACATGTCGCAATAGTACCACATATCTGCGACAGCCGCGCACGGATGTTTGCGAGCTATAGGAATATTGTTGTTGCGTTAGAGCACTATCGAGGCGGGGTACAGCCGCGCACATATAAATTTTTTTTCTTTTCAAAAAATAATAATAATAATTCAAAACTTTGATAATAAAATTATACAAAAATTGAAAATAAAATATGATATATTTTTTGTAACAAAACTTTAATAATAAAATATTACTATTAGTAAGGACAATGTTTTTGTCACAAAAAACTTTCATGATATGGTTACAATTGATACTTATTGTGAGAAATTTGTTCTATTTGTAACGTAACATTAGTGTTGTTACAAATACTTACAGTTATAGTAACGAATTAATTATTATTGTAACCAAATTTAAAATATTCGTTACAAAAAAGTACTTTTTTGTAACAACAACAAAAATTTGTTACTAAATATAACTATTAGTAACAAACTGTGTTTCAGTTATTTTTCTGTCCTTACAACAGGTGCAGTTTGTTGTAGTGCCCCCTCCATAGAGGAAGCCTCATTCATTGCGTTCTCCTCCTGCTGCCTCCTTGGAGATGACACCTTGCTGGACAAGGATTTATTTTGTGGTGAGAAGAGTGAGGACCAGCTCTCCTCCTCTTCTTACTTTCTACTTCCCCTACCTGTGAAGAGCAGGTATTATTATTTAGGTAGGGGAGTAACTGTTCTATCGTCGTATCGGTACCCGCTACCGATACGCATATTAGAACAGTTACCTGTACATTTCCTTTTTCATAGACCCATTAGCTAGAACTGTTTAAATTTGAATAAGTCATGCTGGGAAGACAATAACCCCAGTAGTTATCTTACCTTTCTTGCAATGTTAGTTTATCTAGTTTGTTTAGTTAGTTTTACATTATTTTAGTTTGTATATTTTCTTTTGTTTTTGTGGAGCTCACCTATGCAGGTTCTTTTTTCTGGATGGCGGATGCTACAACTTTGTCTTGGTTTACACACGTCTTCTGGTATGCTCACTTGCTGAGCATTGGGTACCCTCTTCCCTTAGCTTCATTTTGAATTTCATGGCCATATATTTTGTTGGATTGTTTAGATTAAGTCTGGGGGAGAGTCGCTATGTGTTACCCACTGCACGTGCACATATCATTTGCATACTAGAAGTATATTAATCTCTATTATTTTGTATTGTTCATCTTCACAGCACATCACAACACCCACTTGAGCACGCGCTTATTTGTCTATGCGTCTCGGGTAAATATTATTTTTCTGTGTGATTGAAAGGTCATGATGCTGGCTTAGGATTATGAGGCAGAGTAAAATGTTGACTCCTGGAGTGCTCCTAGTCAAGTGCTCATGTCTCGCATAGAAATTTGTGTAGATTCAATTTCTTTTTATGCTTTTAGTTTATATCTTTCTAATTGCGTAGATATTGTTTACTTTACTAAAAAATTGGTGAATCTGGTGTGAATCAAACAGTAGCATAGTAATGTGTGTAGACGTTCGTTAGCCTTGTATTGCCCGAGTTGGGAGAAAGGATTATCTTTCTCGGTGGCTAAGAACTTGCCCCAAGCGACTTTTGAAGCATGTGTACATGGTTAGTCAATTGCGCGAATGTGATATAGGCCATCATTTTGGCCCGGTTGAGCCTTTGTGCCATTCCTATCATCTTATCCTCGTTAGCCCAGTTGTTCCTACCCGTTTCTTGTTTCAGCTCCACTTTTATCTCACCAAAGCCTAAAAGCCAATCCTAGTCGCACTCCCAAAAATTGAGCTTTAGTTGTTTGTTATTTTCATGATTGGTGCATTGATGTGGTGTTTTATTTTATGAAAATGTGGATGCGCTTCATTGTTCATTTGCTGAAAAAAAAAGAGAAAAGAAAAAGAAGAAGATGAGCTTAATTAAAAATCTGTGGCGGTGCACAGACCCATGTTGCAAAAATCTAAATTTGGGGGTGTGGTGCACTTGCATTCAATGTTGGTGTGCGAGGAGTTGTTTTAAAAGCTCATTTGGGTTTTGTGCTTGAGCCGTCGTTTTTATCATTGTATGCCTCACCTAAACCCAAGCCTCATCTAAAACCTAAAGTCCTATTGATTCACACATTTGAGTCAAAACTGTGTCGTGGAGGCAGTGCGAACGGGCAATCTTATGGTCACCGACATTGATGGATTTTAATGGAGGTTGTCTCGAGCCCCGATCTTTGGCAATGCTCACCTCAGCGTTCAGTTTACTTTCTTCCTATGTACGATCTTATGATTCACCGTGATTCACTTTTTGAGTAAATGTAATAAATAAATACGCCCCTAGAAAAGTATAAACTAATATGTATAATTAGGAATTTTGTCTACTGTATTTCTACGCGCATGAGCATGCGACTTCGCATGGTACTCGGCTTTACAATTTCTATGTCAGCTTATGTTTTTCTTGTCCGCGTAAGATATGGTTTGCTCGGGACGCGCAAACAGGTAAGTCTGGGGGTGTGATGAGTCCCAATTATATACACATTTATGGACTCAACTGGGCCGATTATCTAGTCTTTGCACTACACTTTAGGCATGTTTTCGTTCATATTTGATATTCCATGCTAAGTGCACTTTTAGGCCCATTTTTGTGTATTTTCATGTTTATCATTCTTATGCTGTGTTTTGTGCCACTTTCAGTGGTTTTGATTAATGTTTATGCTGGAACAGGTGTCGTGCAGGTGTTCCCGGCACAAATCTGTATAGGAACACTGTGCACGATCATTGGTTCTAATGCGCACGACCACTGGTCGTGCGCCGCCGATCGTGCGCATCAATTGCAGCCCAAAGTTGCTTTCTAAATTTGGTCGTGCATTTTTACGCAAGGTCGTGCGTTCGATCGTGCGTTTTATTATTTTCTGTAGTTTTGTTTTGCAGGTTTTTGGGCACAGCGCGCACGATCACCAACTTTCAGTGCGCACGACCATTGGTCATGCGCCACTGATCGTGCACCCTATTTTCTATAAATATACAGCCCGCGAAATTAGGTCAGACGACCTTCCAGCTCCGCCATTTTTGAGCCATGTTCGCCTCTTCCGCCCCCTGCATCATCCTCCACCACCAGTAGGTGCTCCAGGACTATTCTTCACGCCTATCTTGAGCCCGGAGATCACCTCGGCCCTCTCCGTCATCCACAAACTTCAATAGGAAGGATCTCCGCCCAGATTTCATTGTCAAGATTGGGAGCCATGTATTGAAGCCGAGCAGATAGTGACACGAAGAAGACTGGTCCATTGGAAGGTAGTGAGAGCCTTCTCTACCCCAGACGTAGTTGTGGACCGAGCTTGGACGCGGATTGACAACCTTGCGATTCCAACCGTGAATCCTAATGAGCCTTCGGATTCAGTCGATTTCTTACTCCCTTTCAACTTGTAATGATATTGTAGGGTATATTCTTGTATTTTTGGATGATATGCACATCGATCTTTATTTGCAATTTTTATTTCATATTTCTATGAAACCATTTGGTTATTTGTGTATATGAGATGCGCCACCACTTCATCCACCACTCCATCCATTAGGTTCGTGTGCCGCACTAGCAATTGCTAGTGGCGTGCTTGTCAACGAGGTGCTTGCGACCCTCATTCTGTAAGACTACTCGCCCATCCGCCTAGTGAAGCATGGCATAGCGGCCCGTGTAATCCATTCGCCTAACGAAGCAGCGCGCTCAAGGCCTGCACAGTTTGATTCCGCTTGCCTACTCGTCCATCCGCCCTTGCGACGCCGTGCGCTCAAGGCCTGCCTAGTCTCCATCCCGCCAAGCGAAGCATTGCATAGCGGCATTGCATAGGAGTAGTTGTAATATTTTCTCTTTATTTCCACAAAACAAATCACCTACTTTCGCTCCCATCCAACCTAAAGGACTTCGATCTCAAGTCCTTCCTCGAACGTTAACTCTACCTTACTGTGTTCCTTGAGAGATTCGATACTTGGGGATTCACTCCCACAATTTATATTACTTGAACGATCGGTACACTACTGTTTCGTGCCGCAGTCTTGCTACCGCCTATAGCGGTGTGCTAAGATTTGCGCATAAAGTTTTTTGTGATGAGTCCCAATTATATAAACATTTATGGACTCATCTGGGCCGCTTATCTAGTCTTTGCACTACACTTTAGGCATATTTTCGTTCATATTTGATATTCCATGCTAAGTGCACTTCTAGGCCCATTTTTGTGTATTTTCATGTTTATCATTCTTATGCTGTGTTTTGTGCCACTTTCAGTGGTTTTGATTAATGTTTATGCTGGAACAGGGGTCGTGCAGGTGTTCCCGGCACAAATCTGTATAGGAACACTGCGCACGATCACTGGTTCTAATGCGCACGACCACTGGTCGTGCGCCGCCGATCGTGCGCATTCAATTGCAGCCCAAAGTTGCTTTCTGAATTTGGTCGTGCGTTTTTACGCACGGTCGTGCGTTCGATCGTGCGTTTTATTATTTTCTGTAGTTTTGTTTTGCAGGTTTTCGGGCACAGCGCGCACGATCACCAACTTTCAGTGTGCACGACCACTGGTCATGCGCCACTGATCGTGCGCCCTGTTTTCTATAAATATACAGCCCGCGAAATTAGGTCGGACGACCTTCCAGCTCCGCCATTTTCGAGCCCTGTTCGCCTCTTCCGCCCCCTACATCATCCTCCACCACCAGGAGGTGCTCCGGGACTATTCTTCACGCCTATCTTGAGCCCGGAGATCACCTCGGCCATCTCCGTCATCCACAAGCTTCAATAGGAAGGATCTCCGCCCAGATTTCATTGTCAAGATTGGGAGCCATGTATTGAAGCCCAGCGGATAGTGACGAAGAAACGGGCCCATTGGAAGGTAGTGACAGCCTTCTCTACCCCGGACGTAGTTGTGGACCGAGCTTGGACGCGGATTGACAACCTTGCGATTCCAACCGTGAATCCCAACGAGCCTTCGGATTCGGTTGATTTCTTACTCTCTTTTAACTTGTAATGATATTGTAGGGTAGATTCTTGTATTTTTGGATGATATGCACAATGATCTTTATTTGCAATTTTTATTTCATATTTCTATGAAACCATTTGGTTATTTGTGTATATGAGATGCGCCACCACTTCATCCACCACTCCATCCACTAGGTTCGTGTGCCGCACTAGCAATTGCTAGTGGCGTGCTTGTCGACGAGGTGCTTGCGACCCTCATTCCGTAAGACTACTCGCCCATCCGCCTAGTGAAGCGTGGCATAGCGGCCCGTGTAATCCATTCGCCAAACAAAGCAGCGCGCTCAAGGCCTGCACAGTTTGATTCCGCTTGCCCACTCGTCCATCCGCCCTTGCGACGCAGTGCGCTCAAGGCCTGCCTAGTCTCCATCCCGCCAAGCGAATCATTGCATAGCGGCATTGCATAGGAGTAGTTGTGATATTTTCTCTTTATTTCCACAAACCAAATCACCCCCTTTCGCTCCCATCCAACCTAAAGGACTTCGATCTCAAGTCCTTCCTCGAAATTTAACTCCACGTTACTGTGTTCCTTGAGAGATTCGATACTTGGGGATTCACTCCCACAATTTATATTACTTGAACGATCGGTACACTGCCGTTTCGTGCCGCAGTCTTGCTACCGCCTATAGCGGTGTGCTAAGATTTGCGCATCAAGTTTTTGGCGCCGCTGCCGGGGAATGCATGCTTAGTTTGATTTTGGTGTTTGAGTTAATAGTTTCAGGAGTTGTTGTTTTGTTTTTATTTCTACTGTTTTCGGGTTATGTGTATGCAGGAGCGATGTCATGTTCTTTACTGCCTCTGTCACAACAAGATGAGGATACAGCCTATTTGGAGGAGAAATTCTGCAAATTCGCTCAAATTATAATTCAAGGCCTTGAAACGCGGCAAGAGTATATTGATAGATTAACTGTGCAGGTGGAGACTTTATTGTCTCTTGCCTCGGCTGTGTTATAAGAACCTCCTCATGATGTGATAGTGGTACAAATAGAACCTGCAGGGAGTGAAACCGGGATCACTCCCTCGACTAATGATTCTTTATGTTCTTCATCTACTTTGTTTCTTGACCCTCTTTCATTGGTTACAATTCAACAGGAAGAGTTAACGTTGGTCATCCAGGTAGAATCTGATCATCTCTCACGGGAGGATGTCACTTGTGACATTTCTTCCTCCTGCTTTGCTCCTACGGATGTTGAGTATACTCTCGCTCCATCTCTTCCTGTTATTTCTAACATCGTTTCATTTGTGCCCCCGTAGAATTTGGAATATGCTGATCCATTTTTGGGCAGTCGGATGATGCATTCCTGGCCGGATAAGCAAGTTGCATTGGCAGACGATATTGCTTTGTCCACTCCAGCGTCACCGCATGTGCTTCCCCTAAAGGACTGGCTGCAGGGGGGAAAACGATTTTTCTTTGAAGAAATACTCTTGGAAGAGAGAAAGAGAGCAAGAAAAGAGGAGACTTGGGGATGGAGGCTAAAGCTCTTACTTTGTTGCCATCAGTTGTGGGTCTCCGGACCTTTTTCTTCTATCTGCAGTTACTATTCTAAGTCAACATATAGTTGATTTCTCTGTATGGTTGTGTAATAATACTACGTAGACTGTGATGACCTCCTCTCTTTAGTCTTGCGCGAACAATTTTATAATCTGCTTAATATAGGTATTTGGTCCACCTTTAAGGACGTTAAACAAAAGGGCTTCTTGGGAGACAACCCATGGGAACCACCCGGTTCCATTTGCTTGCTTTAATTTCTATTATGTTTTGTTTGTTTTTTGCTTTGGTGGTAACAATTCAGGTGTGAACTCGATTGGATGAAGAGGAGGAGATCTTTAAAAGAAGGATTATACAGCTCTTCTGGCATTCTTTTATGAGCATAGGTACTCCTAACCTAGCTTTATTTTTGCTATGAAATGTTATATTTGATGTGTGTTTTCAAATCAAGTCTGGGGGAGCGGGCCTTTGCTTACGCTACACGCACATACATGCTAGAATGTTATGTTAGGAATTTTCAAATGTATTGTTGCATTGCATACCACGCACCACATTCGTTTTCTTGTTATTCGTGCGCATTTATCGTGTAAGTGCTTAATTTGTATGTTTGGAAGCTTGTTTGTTGATTTAGGATTGTGTGGCAGAACAAGTTGTGACCCGTGCGGTGCTACTAATAGAGCGCTAACGTGGCTTAAAAATTCTTGTAGAGTAGATTTTATTACAAAATTATAGTTTTATTTACTTCTGTAGTGTAACTGTAAAATACTCTACTCGAACGGTGAATTTGGTGAATCTAGCGGTAGCCCTAGGTAGAGTGTAGAAAAGCTGTTAGCCTCGTGTTGTTTGAGTTGGAAGGAGAGGAGACCTCGCTCGGTGGTTAAGAACTTGCCCCTAGCTATTTTCAAAACGAGTGCGTTGAATGATCTTGTTGGGAGCATGACGTAGGCCATCATTTGATCCGATTGAGCTTTGATTTCCCAACCTAATATCACCCTTTGCTAGCCTCGTTGAGCCTTACCTTTCCTATTTGTTAAACTCCACCAAACTTTCACCAAGACCACATATCCTAACCTAAAACGCACTAGAGTCAAGCTTTGAAATTTATACATTTTGTTGATGATTGTGCGATGCAGAGTAATAAAAATTTGGAGGTGTGATGTGGTGTGTGCGCGCAGAAAAATGAAAAAAAAATTAATTGATCCTAACCTATGTTATTATGGATCTATAAAAAAAAGAGAGAGTTAATGAACTCTAAAAAGAATAGAACCATAAGTATGGTAGTCTCGCGCACACCATAGTGCTTAATTGAAGTCTGGGGGAGTGTGCTTCAAGGTGAAGATGTTAAGGTTGAATTTTGCTTATTTACCGGAGGTTGGGTGCGTTTAGCCTACGTTCTTCTACTTCATTACCGTACCTCAACCCAAGCCCAAGTCTAGCCTAAAAGCCCTACTGATTCTTGATAAGATCGTCTCATGCAGTGGAGAAGGTGTGAAAGGGCAAACATATGACCATCGACCTTGATGGATTTCTTGGAGAGCTCTTTCTTGAGATCCAATTTGAACAATGCTCACCTCAGTAGTTCACACTATTTTCCCTAGGGCGTGACAGTTCGATTCACCAATAATTCATCTCAGAGTAGTAGTATTTTGTATTTTACACTTGTAGAAGTTCTTAAAATATAGTCTTTGTTTTAAAACCTTTTCTACTTTATTTTTACGCTCGTTAGTTCTTTACTTCCCATCATGTTTTTCCTGCACAGTTGCTTATTTAACATCAATTTTTCTATCATAGGATTGAGTGTTTGCCCGAGACGTGCAAACGAGTAAGTCTGGGGGTGTGATGAGTCCCATTTATATACACTTTTATGGACTTATCTGGGCTAGTTCTCACGCACTTGCACTTCACTTTTTGTGTAATAATGCTTATATTTCATTTAGTCACAATTCTCACATGAAGTGCACTTCTAGGCCCGTGTGGTGTATTTTCTTGATTATCACTCTTAATATCTTTCATGCTGTGTTATGTGCCACTTTAAGTGGTTTTGATTTGTGTTTGTGCTGGAACAGGGGTCGTGCAGGTGTTCCCGGTACAAATCTGTACAGGAACACTGCGCACGATCACTGGTTATACTGCGCACGACCACTGATCGTGCGCCGCCAATCGTGCGCGATCATTTGCTGCCCAAAGTTGCATTCTGAATTTGGTCGTGCGTTCTTACGCACGGTCGTGCGTTCGGTCGTGCGATCGTTATATTTTATAAAGTTTATGTCACAGGTTCCGCTGGGATAGTGTGCACGAGCGCCTAACTTCTAGTGCGCACGACCACTGGTCGTGTGCCACTGGTCATGCGCACTATTTCACCAGCGCCTATTTAATGCCCAGTTCCACGATTTTAGGGTATTCATTCCGCCCCGTAGCCGCCCATCCATGGATTTTGGGAGCTTCTCTCCCCCCATTCGCCTCCCTTCGTCCATCCATCCTTCGTTCAAGATCCGGGCATCGATTCATCATCCAAATGCTCCGCTTACTACACTCCGACGAGTTCTCAACCACGCAACACTATTCAGGTGAAAAGAAGAAGAAGATGCAGGGATTCGGTGCCAGTTCAGAGGTTTAAGTGAAGAAGACGGGACATTAGCGGAGGATTGACAACCCTTCGAGTATCCCGGACGTTAGCCGAAGCCGAGTCTGGATCCGGATTGACAACCCGGAATTCCGGTCGTGAACGACGGCGAGTCTTCATCCTTTGGTGACGAAACCTCTATCTCTCATTTTCATATTATTACTTGTTGTGTAATTTCTGAGATTTTGGTGTATTGAACAATTAGTTGTGATAATATAATCATGTCTCGTTATGTTATTGGTTGATGATCTCGTTGTGACAATCGTTCGGTTTCATTCACGTTCACAATCCACGCTCTAGCAAAAGTGCTATTAGCATTTGCGAAGAGGTGCTCTCGACCCTCAACACTTCCGCCCTTGCGATCGCCCATCCGCATGCCTTCTCGTCCACGCGCTTTCCGAAGCATAGCATCGCGGCCGTTGCATCCATCCCGCCTTGCGAAGCGGAGTTTTTCTGCCCTAGTTTAGGAAACCCAAAATCAAAGCCCCTATTTTTCCTTTAATTAACTCTTGTAATTATTTTCTCAGTCCGAAGAGTCAAACTAACCACGCGCATTCCTTGAGAGACGATATTCGGGGATGTACTCCCAACTTTATTACTTGTGCGACCGGTGCACTTGCCGAACACGCATCAGTTCTCTAAATTCACTTATTTTTTGCAAACATAGAGTTTTGATTTTTGAAACACACTTCTTCAAATATGAGTGCATGAAAAAGGATTTATATGAGGTGTAGGTAAACTAATCACACATCTAATAAAGTTAAGTTGTTACACTACACAATCATATAAGAGTAAGATTAAATTCATATGTAGATTATCAAAGAAGTGAGTGAGTACATCATTATCAAATGTAAAATATTACAATACTTAGAGGAATGTTTAAGCAATTCTACACATGATTCCTATAATCAATTTCATTGCACATTACAAGATAATGTTCAAGGTATGACACAAAACAATGTATTAAGATACTTGAAATTAGAATTTAACAATGTATTTTAATCTTGAAAAGATTGTTGAAACTAGAGAACTAGTCTCGACGTTCGCAAGGGGGATGCAACTAACCTTTACTTGACCTGAGCTAGACCCTTGACCAGTCACTAAGAACCGAAGAACCTAACCCTTGGAAAACTTCTAAGTCCACAAACGAACCCCTTAAGCTGCAGCGTGGAGGTCCAACCACATACCCGGAAGCTCACAAGCAACTTCCCCTCCCAAGCCAATGCTGAGCCAGGGCACCTTGCAGGGCACTAAGGATCAGCTCACCGTCCACCTTCAATGACAGGGGGAGGGGAGGGGTAGTGCTTGCTCACAACGCATACGCGAGGGAGGGGGTACCAACATCCCTTCCCAAGGTGCCCATGAGACTTCCCAAAATTGGGCTGCGGATAGCCAAAAACCTACTATCCGCAGCTCAACAAAGAACCTGAATGACCAACGAAAAGGGGGGAGGCGAGTGGAGATGAGACGTCCACTTCCCCAATTGTCGGGACAGCCTGCCTCTCCCCCTAGGCCCGTGGGAGTGGACCTTCAGTCACCCGTCCCCTAGGGCCGAGCGTGTGGACCGAAGGTCCACTCACCTCTAGGTCTGGGCGAGTGGACCTTTGGTCCACTCTCCCCCTAGAGCCGGGCGAGTGGACCTTCGGTCCACCCGCCCCCTAGAGCCAGACGAGTGGATCGAAGGTCCACCCGCCCACTAGGCTGGGGAGAGTGGACCTTCGGTCCACTCGCCCCCTAGAGTCGGGCGAGTGGACCGAAGGCCCACTAGCCCACTAGGCCGGGGGAGTGGACCAAAGGCCCACTCACCCACTAGGCCGGGGCGAGTGGACCTTCGGTCCACTCGCCCCCTAGAGTCGGACCACTAGGCCGGGCGAGTGGACCGAAACATCAACCCACCTCCTTTGGCCTTAGGTGGCTTCGGACCCCTTCAACAGGTCGACTTGTCGCGCCACTACTACCTTCACAATTGCGATCTCGCCCGCGTCGGGTCACACCAACTCGGAAAATATGAGGGTTGTACACAATCCCCGCTCTTTTCGAGCTTTCCTTAAGCTCGGAAAGAAAGTATAACCCACCTATTTGACGAGTAGGTGGGACCCTAGAGAAATCCATGAAGGGCCCTGCCAATGGAATGCTCCTGCCGAGTTTATCAGTTGAACCTGACTTGAGGCGGAAGGCGATACTTTCTCCACTTAACAACCCTCCTGTGAGCCGAGCTCAACTGGAGGTGGAGAAAGCTCAACACCTTAGGTCGAAATGAACTTGACCTTAGGTGGAGAAAAACTCAACACCTCTAGTCGATCCGAGCTTGACCTGAGGTGGGAGGCAAATCTTTCTCCACTTAACAACCCTCCTATGAGCCGAGCTCAACTGGAGGTGAAGAAAGCTCAACACCTTAGGTCGAATTGAACTTGACCTGAGGTGGAGAAAAACTCAACACCTCTAGTCGAGCCGAGCTCGACCTGAGGTGGGAGGCAAACCTTTCTCCACTTAACAACCCTCCTATGAGCTGAGCTCAACTGGAAGTGGAGAAAGCTCAATACCTTAGGTCGAATTGAACTTGACCTGAGGTGGAGAAAAAATCAACACCTCTAGTCGAGCCGAGCTCGACCTGAGGTGGGAGGAAAACCTTTCTCCACTTAACAACCCTCCGAGCCTAGCTCAACTGGAGGTGGAGAAAGATCAACACCTTAGGTCGAATTGAACTTGGCCTGAGGTGGAGAAAAACTCAACACCTCTAGTCGAGCCGAGCTCGACTTGAGGTGGGAGGCAAACCTTTCTCCACTTAACAACCCTCCTATGAGCCGAGCTCAACTGGAGGTGGAGAAAGCTCAACACCTTAGGTCGAATTGAACTTGACCTGAGGTGGAGAAAAACTCAACACCTCTAGTCGAGCCAAGCTCGACTTGAGGTGGGAGGAAAACCTTTCTCCACTTAACAACCCTCCTATGAGCCCAGCTCAACTGGAGGTGGAGAAAGCTCAACACCTTAGGTCGAATTGAACTTGATCTGAGGTGGAGAAAAATTCAACACCCCTAGTCGAGCCGAGCTCGACTTGAGGTGGGAGGCAAATCTTTCTCCACTTAACAACCCTCCTATGAGCCGAGCTCAACTGGAGGTGGAGAAAGCTCAACACCTTAGGTCGAATTGAACTTGGCCTGAGGTGGAGAAAAACTCAACACCTCTAGTCGAGCCGAGCTCAACTTGAGGTGGGAGGCAAACCTTTCTCCACTTAACAACCCTCCTATGAGTCGATCTCAACTTGAGGTGAAGAAAGCTCAACACCTTAGGTCGAATTGAACTTGACCTGAGGTGGAGAAAAAATCAACACCTCTAGTCGAGGCGAGCTCTACTTGAGGTGGGAGGCAAACCTTTCTCCACTTAACAACCCTCCTATGAGCCGAGCTCAACAGGAGGTGGAGAAAGCTCAACACCTTAGGTCGAATTGAACTTGACCTGAGGTGGAGAAAAACTCAACACCTCTAGTCGAGCTGAGCTCGACTTGAGGTGGGAGGCAAACCTTTCTCCACTTAACAACCCTCCTATGAGCCGAGCTCAACTGGAGGTGGAGAAAGCTCAACACCTTAGGTCGAATTGAACTTGACCTGAGGTGGAGAAAAACTCAACACCTCTAGTCGAGCCAAGCTCGACTTGAGGTGGGAGGCAAACCTTTCTCCACTTAACAACCCTCCTATGAGCCGTGCACAACTGGAGGTGGAGAAAGCTCAACACCTTAGGTCGAATTGAACTTAACCTGAGGTGGAGAAAAACTAAACACCTCTAGTTGAGCCGAGCTCGACATGAGGTGGGAGGCAAACCTTTCTCCACTCAACAACCCTCCTATGAGCCGAGCTCAACTGGAGGTGGAGAAAGCTCAACACCTTAGGTCGAATTGAACTTGACCTGAGGTGGACAAAAACTCAACACCTCTACTTGAGCCAAGCTCGACTTGAGGTGGGAGGCAAACCTTTCTCCACTTAACAACCCTCCTATGAGCCGAGCTCAACTGGAGGTGGAGAAATCTTAACACCTTAGGTCAAATTGAACTTGACCTGAGGTGGAGAAAAATCAACATCTTCCCACACCCACTGGGGGCGGAGGACCAGTCCGCATCCCAGGTGCTTACCTTCACCTTGATCTAGAGGAACTCAACCATCTTATCAAAGCAACTGAGGCAGAGATCCAATCCATGTCTTAGGTGCTTACCTTCACCTAGAGGCAGAGGAACTCCATCATCTTATCAAAGCAACTGAGGCAGAGATCCAATCCACGTCTTAGGTGCTTACCTTCGCCTAGAGGCAGAGGAACTCCACCATCTTATCAAAGCAACTGAGGCAGAGATCCAATTCACGTCTTAGGTACTTACCTTCACCTAGAGGCAGAGGAACTCCACCATCTTATCAAAGAAATGAGGCTGAGATCCAATTCACGTCCTAGGTGATTAGCTTACCTGGAGGTAGAGGAATTCAACACCTTTCCGAACCAATTGGGGGCGGAGTACCTGTCCACGTCCTAGGGGCTTAGCTTGCTTGGAGGCAGAGGAACCCATCACCTTCCCAAACCAGTTGGGGGCGGAGTACCCGTCCACGTCCTAGGGGCCTAGCTTACCTGGAGGCAGAGGAAATCAACACTTTTCAAACCAACTGGAGGTGGAATACCCATCCAAGTCCTAGGGGCCTAGCTTACCTGGAGGTAGAGGAGCTCATCATCTCTCCAAGTCACTTACTCAAGCAGCGAGTCGACCTGATGAGTCTCCCATCTGCCGGCATGACTGAGCCCGGAGAATGGTCTCTAGTCGGGTATCTTATCAAATGGGGGCGGAGTACCCATCCATCTCCTAGGTTCTTACCTTCACCTAGAGGCAGAGGAACTCAACACCTACCCCAAGCCCTTAGTCAAGTATCGAGTCGACCCGATGAGTCTCCCATCTGCCGGCATGAATGAGCCCGGGAATGGTCTCTAGTCGGGGATATTACCAAATGGGAGCGGAGTACCCATCCACGTCCTAGGTGCTTACCTTCACCTGGAGGCAGAGGAACTCAACACCTACCCCAAGCGACTTACTCAAGTAGCGAGTCGACCCGATGAGTATCCCATCTGCCGGCATGACTGAGCCTGGAGAATGGTCTCTAGTCGAGGATCTTACCAAATGGGAGCGGAGTACCCATCCACGTCCTAAGTGCTTACCTTCACCTGTAGGCAGAGGAACTCAACACCTACCCCAAGCCACTTAGTCAAGTAGCTAGTCGACCCGATGAGTATCCCATCTCCCGGCATGACTGAGCCCGGAGAATGGTCTCTAGTCTGGGATATTACCAAATGGGAGCGGAGTACCCATCCACGTCCTAGGTGCTTACCTTCACCTGAAGGCAGAGGAACCCAACACCTACCCCAAGCCACTTAGTCAAGTAGCGAGTCGACCCGATGAGTCTCCCATTTGCCGGCATGACTGAGCCTGGAGAATGGTCTCTAGTCGGGGATCTTACCAAATGGGAGCGGAGTACCCATCCACGTCCTAGGTGCTTACCTTCCCCTGGAGGCAGAGAAACTCAACACCTACCCCAAGCCACTTAGTCAAGTAGCGAGTCGACCCGATGAGTCTCCTATCTGCCGACATGACTGAGCCCGGAGAATGGTCTCTAGTCGGCGATATTACCAAATGGGAGCGGAGTACCCATCTACGTCCTAGGTGCTTACCTTCACCTGGAGGCAGAGGAACCCAACACCTACCTCAAGCCACTTAGTCAAGTAGCGAGTCGACCCGATGAGTCTCCCATCTGCCGACATGACTGAGCCAGGAGAATGGTCTCTAGTCAGGGATATTACCAAATGTGAGCGGAGTACCCATCCACGTCCTAGGTGCTTACCTTTACCTGGAGGCAGAGGAACTCAACACCTACCCCAAGCCACTTAGTCAAGGCGTTACCTGAAACCTCTTCATTCATCATCGAGGAGCTACCTACTTATTACAATGTGCCCCTCTTGGCCTACTTGGTCACATGCACCTTGGCCATCTCCTTCATTACTTCCTCCATCTTCTTCGTCATCTTATTCCTTTTCTTTCTCCTGGTCCTTCCTGCTTCGCTTGTCAACCTGGAGGCGAAGGACTTGTTCCTGAAACTGATCTGGGTAGCTTCCCTGCGTCTCCCCCGTGCTTTTGTTGAATCAGGAATAGGGACACCACCCCCTTCCTGGTGAGACGGAGGCATCCTCCCTACCCCCTCACTCGGGGCAGCTGGCCCCAGGAGAGCTGTTGAAGAGCGCTTGCGCTTGGAGGCTCAAGCCTTCCTCCGAGGCTGGCCCCTTCCCTTGCCGTCATGCTTGCTCTATCTCCCTCAAAGATGGCGAGGCGAGCACAGGTGTTGGCGATGCCGAACACTGACCCTGAGGGGGCAGTGCGACCCGCAAGATTTCCTGGATTGACTTCCTGAACTCCTTGAAGTTACCTTTCTTCACGCACTCGTCGGCAGGGGTGAGTCCCCCAGCTCATTGCTTCCATCCATGAGACTTGCCCAGAGCTTTCCGAACTAGTTGCTTCCACACTCACCGCACCATAATGTTGAAACCAGAGAACTGGTCTCGACGTTCGCAAGGGGGATGCAGCTAACCCTTACTTGACCTGAGCTAGACCCTTGACCAGTCACTAAGAACCGAAGAACCTAACCCTTGGAAAACTTCTAAGTCCACAAACGAACCCCTTAAGCTACAGCGTGGAGGTCCCACCACATATCCGGAAGCTCACAAGGAACTTCCCCTCCCAAGCCAATGCTGAGCCTGGGCACCTTGGAGGGCACTAAGGATCACCTCACCGTCCACCTTCAATGACAGGGGGAGGGGAGGGGTAGTGCTTGCTCACAACGCACACACGAGGGAGGGGGGGGGGTACCAACATCCCTTCCCAAGGTCCCATGGGGGTCTATTTATAGACTTCCCAAAATTGGGCTGCGGATAGCCAAAAACCTACTATCCGCAGCTCAACCAAGAACCTGAATGACCAGCGCAAAGGGGAGAGGTGAGTGGAGATGAGACGTCCACTTCCCCACTTGCCGGGACAGCCTACCTCTCCCCCTAGGCCCGGGCGAGTGGACCTTCAGTCCACCCATCCCCTAGGGCCGGGCTAGTGGACCGAAGGTCCACTCGCCTCTAGGTCTGGGCTAGTGGAACTTTGGTCCACTCGCCCCATAGAGCCGGGCGAGTGGACCGAAGGTCCACTCGCCCACTAAGCTGGGGCGAGTGGACCTTCGGTCCACTCGACCCCTAGAGCCGGGCGAGTGGAACGAAGGACCACTCGCCCATTAGGCCGGGGCGAGTGGACCTTCGGTCCACTCCCCCTAGAGCCGGGCGAGTGGACCGAAGGCCCACTCGCCCACTAGGCCGGGGCGAGTGTACCTTCGGTCCACTCTCCCCCTAGAGTCAGCCCACTAGGCCGGGCGAGTGGACCGAAGGTCCACTCGCCCACTAGGCCGGTGCGAGTGGACAGAAGGTCCACTCGCCCCTAGGCCCTGGCGGAATGCGGGGGAGTAGACCGAAACATCAACCCCCCTCCTTTGGCCTTAGGTGGCTTCGCACCCTTTCAACAGGTCGACTTGTCGCGCCACAGCTACCTTCACTATTGCGATCTCGCCCGCGTCGGGCCACACTAGCTCGGAAAATATGAGGGTTGTACAAAGATAACCCATATCACCCTTGAAAACATTTTAATGAATAGTAAGCAATTTTTATAATTTTCATTCATTTTGTACAACAAATACAAAATAATAAACACACATAAAGAAACAATAAGACAAACATGTATTTGTTCTTTTGAAATTGTTTTGAAATTTTGTATTTGATTTTTTAAATATTTTAAACTAAACAGTTATTTGGAAAACATAGAAGTGTTTTAAGAGCATATTGGTATAATGATCTTCTATGCCCAAAAAATACAAATAGAAGGAAAAACTCAATTTAATTCTACTGCCAGCGCTAGTACTATCGCGTGGCGCTAGCAACAGAGATTTGGTATTTTTCTTTGAAAACATGGTTTTTTGATAATTTTTCTTATGATTTTTCTTTATTCATGTTTTCAAAGATAATAGACACCAAGTACCGCAAAGAGTTTTGAATAATAATGTGAAAGATGCGGATAAAGGATTTTTGGCCTAAGGTGTCAAAATACTCTTTCAAAATTAAATACTTATGTTTTTCCAAATCATGAAGGCCCAAACAGTATATAGTATGAAAAACACAAGATATCATGTTTGCATAAAAAATGTGCATGATTGAAATGATCATGAAGAGTGAAATAATATTCATGCAATGTATATAATATGAGTATATCTGAGATCAAGATACCATCTAACCCCGTACTAAGTGGCAGATCGGCATGAGGAGCTACACACATGCAGTAGGTTGGGGTGTTAATCCCATATGCATATAGAAGACGACGCACAACCTAGCACTCTTTCCCCCTAGTGACTCGTAACGCCCCACTAAAACCCTCCCCGGTTAAGGATAAGACATGACTTAGAGGTTAGGTCTCTAATGCACACAATCATACGCCCTCGCTATTGTGGGACACATAATATGGGTGAATGATCATGGACATACTAAGCATTTAATCAAATGGTAACAGTTTATAAACTATGGCTTTTATGCGAAATTGATTTCTAATTATTGTTGATTTTAAAGTCACATAGTTATTATGAATTTAACTTTCAATTTTCATTATTCAATTTTACTGTAACATAACATGGCATGAAATAACTAGCATAGACATTGATTTCGACTTATAGTTAGAGAAGATGCTAGAATGAAAAGTTATGGTAACACGGTGCAATGTTATGTAAAGATTACAAACATAGAATTGATTTACATATATTCACCATGGAATTTCAATCTAAATGTTCATAGACCTAGAGTGACGTGATTTAGCTTTGTGAGTTATTTTCAATAAGTATAGGTTGACTCTAACGTCAAGCTAAGAATGAGATACATGCAAACATAAGACATAATTCATACGTAAAGCAAGTTATGAAAAACAAAGGAATCTATTCCAATTGTATTTATTATGAGAATAGTTATAAGATCATTAATTCTTATGATGATTTGAAAATTTTAAACATGAGATAAATAAATTGTCTTTTACTTCATCATATGATAAATTATTCATATTTATTTGAATTATTTATTGTGAAGAATTAATTGTGAAGATATAATTGGTCATTGGAATGATTTTTGCAATTTTTTTCTTTATTTTTTATTTTTTGTGAATATGACCAAAACATATACATAGTTTTCTGAAGTAGAAGAGAATGATAATTAAAGCAGTAATATAATTTTCAGAAAGAAGAAATTTTGAGAAAATCAGGAATTTTCAGAAAATATTGATACCGCGGACGATAGAGCCAGGCGGTAATAAATAGAGGTTCTATTTTTCATCAAAAAAATATGGTTTTTGATTTTTTTTTCAATTCCAATTTCTCTTGATTATGATTTTATATTATAGGGGCTATCACATGCAACACATAAATAAGGGAAATAATTAAAAAGGTGCAAAATTTAAATTTTAGCCTAGGACCCCTAAATAGCTTATTTAAATCCATTTTTGGCAAGTATTAGTTTTGATCATATAACGTAACAAATTTAGTATTCTTCTTATAGGTCATTTATAAGTAATTGATTTAAAAAGAATAAAACAAAAAATAGATATGTCACTTGAGCAATGATATGACTTTTTAATCACTTTCATTCAATTTGATGTATTAATGAATTTTGGCTTAATGTGTGAAAGTGATATGACAAGATATATAAAGTGACCATAGCAATTGGCTCAAAAAAAATACAAGAAAGCAAAAAGATATTAAGCACATCGTGAAGTAGATTATTGAATATTTCATTTTGATTTTACTTCACGCAATTCAATGATACCTAATGAATACGAGATTTAGGTATCCCAGGTACACCAAGTGTGGTGGTTACTTTGGGTACCCAAATATTGCGTGATGGATTATGGGGATACGAGTATGAATAGCCCATTCAAGTGTAGTTAATATTTCATTTTTTAATTTGGGCCTCCATTCATACTTTGGTTTCATATTCTTATATTTCAAATTTCCATAATAATTTTCAAAAGTGTTACTTATAGGAAATTTGTGAACGTTTAAATTTATGTTCGGAGATACTGAAAAGGGATTACAATTCATCATGCTCTTATAATTCAATATTCTACTAGGTTTATGTTTTATACCTTTTAAAATACTGCTAGTAGCTTTACACAAGTTTGATGATAAACTAGAAATAAATGATTTTTATTACTTGAAAATTGTTGCACAAACAATTTTATTGATTCTAGTTTATGAGATAGAGCATTGTTTTCATTTATTAATTTTTTACTATGCTCTTTTGCAATTGTTAGCACTTTTTCAAATTCCTTGAGTTTTTCTTTAAAATCATTGCAATCAAAACAAGGCGTACTATTTTCAACTAAAGTGCTCGGTAGAGAATAATCAAACACATCAATTTTTGTTTCTTCATTACATTTTGCTTTTAATTTTTTTTCTAAACGTAAATTAGAATTAACAATTTTCAATTTCTTGATTCTACGTTTAGCAACTTCAAGCATATGACATGTAGAAATAGAATTTGTTATAAAAAAAGAATGAATTTGATTTTCTTACATTGTTATCGGATGAGGCAAAATTTGAACATAAGATTCCTTTGACATTTTTTTGACATTCCTCATCAATAGTTAAGTTTTCATCTTCTCTTCCGCTTGATGTGTTGTCATCATTTGTGTGCAATATTGTGATGTTGCATTTTCCTTTTTTTGATAGATCTTCCTCTAAGCATGAGTCCTCATTGGTTTCTTCTCTTGGATCCATAAGGAATTGCTCTTGTTCATCATCTGTGGAAGGAAGAGTATAAGAATTCTCAAGAAATTTTCAAACTTCATAAGCAGTATGAAGTGTATAAATAAGTTTGAAAATATTTTGATCAAGTGCACAATATAGACTTTTCATAGATTTGGCATTTAAAAACATTTCGTTTTTATTTAGAGTACTTGGGGGCATTTTAAAAGTAATACTCCAAACTTCAATATCTAAAGATTTAAGAAAATTTTCCATTAAACTTTTCCACCCTTAGTTTTTTTCCATTTATATGATTTTCCATTTATATGAAGATTATCCCCTCTAGTGGATGCGAGATCATGAAGCATCATTATTCCCGATTGTGAGCTGTTTTGGAATAACCTACCTCTAATACCACTTGTTGGATCTGTAGGCGCCCTTAGGGGGGGGGGGGGTGAATAAGGGTTATATGAAATTTAATATTTTAATAGAACTATGGTTGTTAATAAAAGAAGTTTCAAAATATTTTATAGAGGAGTATATTTTATTATCTCAGAAAATAATATATTGAAAATTACTTTTAAAAGAGAAGATATCAATCTTTCTTCGCTACCACCGGCGGTAGAAACTACCGCTCGACGCTAGTAACAGAAATTGAATCCAAGAGTTTCTTTCTTATGAAAAGCGAACCTTCTAATATATTTTGTGTTAAAGATTTTGAAGAATGCTATTCAAAACATTTTGGTGCATGGAAATAAAATCTAGCTAGCTAGACAAAGAGAAACATGATTTTATTTCTTTAGAGATTGAATACAAAAATGTTTGATTTCAATGACGCTAGAAAGCAAGGCGATTAATATGAAAACTCTTTTTGTTTTCTATACCGACTCTTTTCCCTAAGAACCAATTGGCTTTAGCCGATCTATCCCCAGATACGGCCTCATACCGCTCTAGCCTCTCTATCCCCAGAAAGGCCTCGAGCAACCCTAGATCTAATCCTAAGACCTAGTCGCCATACACACACGGTGAATTCTCCTTAGTCCTTGCAAGGCCCTAGTCGCCAACCACGCAGTAAATTTCTCTACAGATAAAAAGGATTAGATTTACAAGATTAGATAAAAGAAAAACTCCCCTCTTAATTTGAACCCTTGATGCAGATGTCGTTTCGCTTGTAAAGGTTTGATCTTTGTTGCTTGAGAGTCTTCCTCTTCGATATTCTTTAGATCCTTGGATGTCTCCAATTGACTAGAATTTGTTGCAGTGAGAACATTCCATGTGTATTTTGAGAGAAAGCTTTTTTATCGTCATTTTGATATCTTTCAATCCTTGCACATGATTTCGTTTTTGATCTCCTCTGAATAACTCTCTCTTTAGATGAGTGGGAAACACCCCTCACTTTTCTCTAGACGGCTAGGGCTTTCATCCCATGAAAATTTTGTCAAAATCTGTCTGCAGAAACTCATTTTTGGGTTGTTTTTATATAGAGGTTGCTGTGCAGGAAACTACCAACGGCGGTAACGTACTATAGCGGAGCGGTAGCCCACAGTCTTCATTTTCCTTCCTTATCTTCTCTTTAATTTCATGGATTTTTGTTTTATCTTTAGATATAAATTATTCCCCATAAAATATGATATATTCTTTCCTTCATAATGGCATTGGATGCTCCTTTTAGTTTATCAATCAAATCATGATTGATTGAGGTTTCCTAAAGCTACCACCCGATGATAGAGTTAACGCGCCGCGGTAGAACTTGCTATATATGATTCCCGTTGACATCCCATTCTCGATGGCATTTCCTTTTCGATGCTGTTTCCAAATATGCATAAGCTACCGCCAGCGGTAGCATTAGCGCGCTGCGCTAGCAACAGAGTTTTGACCTGGTTGGGAATTCTTCGACTTTCTTTTTCGCACTTATAGGGGCTTGAGAGATGAAGTTCCTACACACTATAAACACATGGCAAGTATGATCAAATATAATGGGATTTGTTATTCTCAAACCAAGAGATGTGGAAAGCATGTTCCAACATCATGGACCCAAATATGTTTGGGTTCCTAAGGTAAAATAATTTGTTTTTGCAGGTATGTCTGAAGACCAACAAAATGCAAATCTGGTATTTGGATAGTGGGTGTTCCAGGCACAAGACTGGAACATGAAGCCTCTTGAAGAACTTTACCTTTGTGGAAGTTGGAGCTAAAGTTATATTTGGTGGATCTGATAGAGGCATCATCACGATCTATGGTATGATCTCTAATGACATTGTCTCTATCTCAAAAGTAGCTTATGTGGAAGGGTTACAACATAACCTTATAAGCATAAGCCAACTTTTTGATCTTGGCTATGTGATTGAATTCCATAAGGATAAGTGTCTGATTAAAAACTCAGATGATCTTAAGACAATGTTATTAGGCAGTAGGAGTGGCAATATATATTGTTTAAATTTCTTATGTTGAGATTCAACTACACCTATTTGTCTTGTAGCAAATGATAGAGAGAGAGAGAGTCGCTTTGTGTGCAATAACACAAGAAGCTTGCTCACATGGACTATAAGATAATTAACAAGCACTTTTCAGAAGTCTTAGTTAGAAATGGACCTAATCTTACATGCATTAAAGAGGGTATTTATCATGCTTGTCAGATGGGCAAGCAAAATAAGACCACCTTTAAAAACTTAGTTTCCAAGGATTCAGAAAGATGCCTTTACTTATTGCATATGGACTTATTTGGTCCCATGCCAATTCATAGCTTAGGAAGGAAGTTATATACTCTTGTGGTAGTTGATGACTACTCTAGATATGCTTGGGTATTTTTTTCTTAAGAAAAAATCGGATACCTTGGATATCTTTGCTTCATTTGTCAAGCAAATTCAAAATGAAAAGAGATGTTCTGTGGTCAAAATTAGAAGTGACCATGGGACAAAATTTTAGTCTGAACTCAAGGCAAATTTCTGTAAAGAACTAGGTATCCTTTAGGAATTTTCTTTTCTAAGAACACCACAACAGAATGGAGTTACTGAGAGGAAAAACAGGACTCTCATAGAGGCTGGTAGGACAATGTTAAGTGACTTTTTACTAGCAAAATATTTCTGGGTCGAAGCTGTCAACACTGCTTGTCAAGTGCAAAATAGAGCCTCTATCATTAAAAGCCACAAGAAAACTCCTTATGAGCTAATGAATGGTATAAAACCAAATCTGGCCTACTTTAGAATCTTTGGATACAAATGTTATGTCCTTAATTATGATAAATCTTATCTAACTAAGTTTGTTGAGAAATGTTTTGAGGGAATTCTTGTTGGATATAGTAACCACATCAAGACATATAGAATATTCAATAAGAAAACTCATGTGGTAGAAGAATCAATACATGTTGTATTTGATGAGATAAATATGATTCATCAAGGCTTTTCTAGCTCTTCTAGTGTTGTAGATACAGAATTGAAGATGAAAGAGATAAACTTAGAAGAATCAACATCTCCTGATCTGAGCATTGCGGATGAACCAACAATCCATGGAGAAGCTGAAGATACAACACCTGGATAACTGCCAGCTGGTATGGAAAATGATGAAGCTCAAGGGGCACTGCCACCAGCTTGGAGACACCATAAAGATCATCCAATCAGTCAAGTGATTGGAGAAATGGGTCAAAGAGTTAGAACAAGGGGAAGTACTCAAAAAGAAGCATTGTACCTAAGCTTCCTCATTCAGATTGAACCCAAAAGATTTGAAGAAGCTAACTCAAATCCTTCTTGGATCATGGTTATGCAAGCAGAGCTGAGCCAATTCAAAAGATGCAAAGTGCGGAAGCTAGTTCCTAGACCACAACACCAGAATATTATTAGAACTAAGTGAGTCTATATGAATAAGCTAGATGAGAATGAGATCATCATCAAGAACAAGGCAAGACTGGTTATAAAGGGATATAAACAAGAGGAAGGGATAGATTTTGACCAGACATATGCACCAGTCGCAAGACTTGAGGCAATAATGCTTTTCTTAGCCTATGCAGCTCACAAAGGATTTAAAGTGTACCAATTGGATGTGAAGTCTGCATTCCTCAATGGTGATCTCAAGGTAGAAGTATATGTAGAGCATCCACCAGGTTTTATCATTCTTAACTTCTCTGATCATGTTTAATTTTTATAGAAAGCTCTATATGGTTTGAAACAAGCTCCTAGAGCTTGGTATGAAACTCTATCTAGCTTGCTCATTAAAAATAGGTTTTTAAGAACGAAGATGGATAAGACATTATTTCTAAGGGAAGTAAAGGGCAAGAGTCTGCTAGTCCAAATTTATGTTGATGACATATTTTTTTGGGTCTACTGATGACAAGCTTTGTAAGAAGTTTGCTAACTTAATGAAAGGGAAGTTTAAAATGAGCAGCATGAGAGAGCTGAAACACTTCATAGGGCTCCAAGTGAAGCAATCTGAGGAATGGAGAGTGCAACCTCTATGAGGACTCAAATGGGCCCCAATGTGTCTCTAAACAAGGATGAGAAAGGGAAACCTTTTGATGAGACCTTTTATAGATGCATCATTGGATCCCTGCTCTACCTTACTGATAGTAGACCAGATATCATGTTTACTACATGTGTTTGTGCTAGGTATCAAGTTTTCCCTAAGGAATCTCATTATACATCTGCTAAGAGAATCTTGAGATACCTTAAGGGAACTTCTAATCTTGGCCTTTGGTACCCTAGAAGTAATGATTTTTAAATAATTGGGTATTTAGATGCTGATTTTGTAGGCTACAAAGAAGACAGGAAAGGCACTTCAGGTATCTGTCAATTTTTAGAAAAGAGGATGATTTCTTGGAGCAGCAAGAAGCAGACAAGTATGACAATCTCCACAACGAAATCAGAATATATCTCAGTTGGGAGCTATTGTGCACAAGTATTATGGATTCAACATCAGTTGGAAGATTACAACATAACGACAAGAAGAATATCAATGGACTATGATTCTTCCAGTGCCATTTCAATTGCTAAGAACCTTGTGTCACACAACAGTACTAAATACATTGAAATCCGGTATCATTTCATCAGGTAGCATTTTGAAAAGTAAGATATTTGTCTTGAGTTTGTCCCCACTAACAATCAAGTAGCAGATATCTTCACTAAGCCCATTGATGAAGCCAAATTTAACTTCTTTAAATTTGAGCTTAATATGTTGAACTTAAAGTAGGCATATCAATGTTATACTAGTTGCTTACTATAGTGCTTTTATGCATGCTAACAAGATTCTTGCAGAAGATAAGTCAGAAAATGCAAACAAGTCTATGTCGTCGAGTACAGAAGACGACATATAGGCCATATCGAAGGGCGATCAATATGACATAGAAAGCGTGTCGTGTTGGAGCGTCTATGACACACCAAAATTGGCTATTATTGGATCTCTCATCTCAACCATCTAAATGAAAGATCAATCGCTTTAATAAAAGCACCCATGTACATGACTTTTGACATTCCTAAAATAAAGTATATATATAGGTTAAATGTTTAGAAAAGGATTAGAACTTCATTTGCCCTAAGACGTCGAAAACAAAAAGCTCATCCCGCTCTACAGCAGAGACCTTCTTCTCTCCACCTTTTCTGACAATGGTGCCAAAGAAGGGAGATGATTACTAAAACATTGGATGTGAGCTTGTACGAGGTGGATTCCATTTGGCAGATGAAGAAATTAAATCTTTCATTGGATTATTAACTGCATCCTGGCTTGAGTATGTCCTTTATGAATCAACACCAATCATGCATAGATAACTAGCAACATTCTTTTCAAAGCCTAATATGAGCACATCAGGCAAAGCCATAAAAACAAGGGTAAATGATACCTTGTTAAGAGTTACAGTTCTAGGTCTGAAGAAATCCCTCCTCCTGCTTGTCTTTGAGGAGGAAGCTGAAGAGGATGACACTTCAAATGAAGATTACTATGAAGCTCTTAAATGGCATAGACATGAAGGAGAGTGTTATGGATCATTGAAAAGAGCAAATTTCAATTCCAAGGGAATGCCCCTGGCTTACATAGTGAGAAAAGTATTAGTATGCAAGCTTGGGTCACATTATATAATTTTAAAGGAGATGTTTGAAATTATGACCAGGATTATTCTGAGCAAGAAGAACAATTGGGCTCAAGTTCTATTTGATAAAATTGGGGAAAGCTTCAATGCTCCCAATTTTGGAAGATTTTTATCCTTATACATGTTGTCCAGTATGTGACGCGCTAATCTAGCACACCGCTATAGGTGGTAGCAAGACTACGACACAAAATGGTAGTGTACCGATCGCTCAAGTAATATAAAATGGGAGTGATCCCCACGTATCGATCTCGAAGGAACACAGTAAGGTGGAGTTAACTTTTAGGGTAGGACTTGAGATTGATGTCCTTTAAGTCTGATGGATTGCGAAAGGGTTGGATTGGATTGTGAAAAGCAAATAAAATAATCTAAATTACACTACTATGCAGGCCGCTATGCACTGCTTCGTCGAGCGAATGGAAACTATGCAGGCCGTTATGCACTGCTTCACGAGCCAGATGGACGAGTAGGCAAGCGGATGAGGTGAGTGTAACTGCGGAAAGGTTTGAGGGCCGTTAGCACCTCTTGGCTAGGCAGATGGATTACACGGGCCGTTAGCACCACTTCGCTGCGCGGATGGAAGAGTAGGCTTGCGGATGGAATGGTTCGCACTGGCGGAGTCGAGGTGGATTATATGGGCCTTTAACACCGCTTAGCTTGGCGGATGGAAGAGTAGGATCGCATAATGGATGAGTAGGCTAGCGTAATGGAATGGAGGGTGATGGCAAAGTGGAGGATGGAATGGGGGCGCACCTCATACACACATATAAACAAGATAATTTCATAGAAATGAAACTAACATTACAAATCATGGTTTATAGTACACATCATCAAAATGTAAGGAATATAACATATACAACCATCAAAACAAAGAGGGGGAAAGCAAAGGAATCGACCCAATCTGAAGCCTTGTCAAGGATTCACGTTTGGAATCGCTGGGTTGTCAATCCGCATCCAAGCTCGGTCCTCAACTGCGTGCGGGGTAGAGAAGGCTGTCACTACCTCCCAATGGCCTGTTTTCTTTGTCTCACGATCTGGCCACAAGACCAAAGCTTCCTTCTCCTTGGATGATGATGGATGTAGGGCTAAATCCCTCTCCTTGGAGCTTGAGGATGATGGAGGAGGCCGGGAGGATGAAGAGTACCTGAAAACGGCGCTCAAAAAGACCTAAAATGCGGATTCCGACGGAAGGATTCGTGAAAATGCATATTTATAGAAAGCAGAATTTTGAACGCGCACGATCAGTGGCGCACGACCAGTGGTCGTGCGAGAAGAAATGTCACTGAGCGTGCGAGAACAACCTGTAGCAAATCCAGAATGGCAAAATAGCGCATGATCAGTGGCACACGACTAGTGGTCATGCGAGAAGGAATCCAGTGATTGTGCGAACCGCTCGGGTGGAAAATGGTGGAATGCGCATGATCAGTGGTCGTGCGCCTAATCGTGCGTGAACAAAAATGCACGACCAGTGGCCTTTTAGGCTAAAAATGGCCCAAACCAACACCGAGCGTCCACACAACCCATGTACATACAGGAAAATAGCCAGGTCCAATGGTTGAAACAAACATTCCAAGCATTCACATGAATAAATAACACTATAAAAATAGTGGAATGAAAGGGAAGGACAAACTACATCACAATCGGCCAATAAAGGTGCATTTCGTGTAATCCGGTGTATCAATGCAATATAATCAATAATGTGCAGAAAGTGAAGTGCAAGTGAGAGAAAACTAGTATAGATGAGTCCGAAAAATCCTATATAAATCGGACTCATCACACCCCCAGACTTACCTGTTTGCACGTCTCGAGTAACCAAATCCGGCGGAGTGGGAAAAGCATAGCTAGCCAAAAAATTTGCGACATGGAGTAGTATGCGAAGTTGCATACTTGTGTGCGTAGAAATTCATTAGAAGAAGTTTCTAAATATGCTAGCTAATTTATAAAAAGTGTAAATGCGTAAAAATGAATTTATTTTTTACTCCAAAATGGAATGTTGGTGAATCTCGTGGTCATGCCTAGTACGAAAGTAAGCAGGACGCGAAGGGGAGTGTTACCCAAGACCAGAACTCCGAATTATCTTCGTTGAAATCCATCAACGTCGAGAACCATAAGCTCGCCCTGTCACACTCTCTCCACGGAACTACTAAACTCACAAGATGAATCAATAGGACTTTAGGTTAACACGAGGCTTAGGTTACGGTTTGGAATGCCAAGATAAACGTGAAGGCTAATCGCAACCCAAATGAGCACACAAAAGTGCTAAATCATAGTAGCCCCAATAATACACGTGTAACACACCCCCAGACTTGACTTTGAAATAGGGTGTGCACACGACCTACTCCAATCGATAGAACTAGATGTTTCAATTAAAACGCTAGGGATATATTTTTTTTATTTGCTTTTCTTTTTCTTTCTATTTTTTTATCCCCAAATCTATTCACAAAAATCTCAGCATATAGAAATTTTTAAGAAATCCACATCAACACTAAAATTTCTCATCGCTGCACCACATTGGCAAATTACAATTCATTAATGTTTTTAGCTTATTTTTGGTTGCGATAATGGGATTAGCTTTCAGGCCTTGGTGAAGCATGGTGGAGCTGAACCAAAAGGTCGGGTAGGCAGAAAATAGGCTAGCAACGGTTAGTGTATAGGACAGGTAGAACAAAGCTCAAGCTTGCCAAATAGATGGCCTACGTCACACTCAACTTGCAAATCGTTCGCACCCATGCTTCGAGAGTCGCTTGAGGCAAGTTCTTGGCCCCCGAGAAAGGTAAAACCTTCCTCCCGAGTCGAGCAACACGAACCTCACGCTCTCCTACACACAATACCACTAGATTCAACAACATTCACCATTTTGAGTAAAATAAATTAAAATCTACACAAATCAACTAATTGTAAATTAGAGGCATAAATAAAAACTAATTCTACTCAAATTCCTAAACAAGACACGAGTTCTCAACTAGAGCACTATAGGAGTCAACATGCCACTCCATCTTGCAATTTTTTTGGCTAATACAATAATTCCTACATCACAACCAAGAATTGAATATACAGGAGAATCCAAACAAGCGAGTGAGCGCTCAAGTGTGTGCTGTGGTGTGCGATGAAGATGAACAAATAATATTACTGAAATAAAATACTTCCAGCATGCACTGAGATGTGCCCGTGCAGTTGGTAACACATAGCGGCTCTCCCCCAGACTTAATCTAAGCAATAGACGCAAATGATGTAACCATGAAAATTGAATAAATGGCTAGGGGAAGAAAAGCTACCCATGCTCAAAAATGAGCATACCAGAAGATTGGCGTTAATACTGCGATGGAAATCCAAGTCCGCCGCCAAAATATCAACACCCTACAAAAAGGATGCACCAAGCAATAACAAATATAATATATTATGGCATTAGCGGATTAGATAAAACAACACAAGCAAAATTGGATTGTCTCCCATTAGCGCTTTTGTTTACCGTCCTTAAGCTGGACTAAATACCTGTATTATGCAGTTTTATAAGATTGTCTAATCATAAAAGCAAAAGTTAATAAATCCTAATTATTATTACATGATCAGCAAAATAATCAGCTATAAGTTGATTTAAAGTAGTAACTAGAAATAAAAGAAGTGGGTTCGAAGACCCAAAAACAGCTGTCCAAAGGATCAGAAGTTTTTCATCTCCAAGTTTCATCTTTCTTCATCTTCTTCATCCCCTCCAATCGTCTGTCGTGAATGAAGTACCGTTTGCCACCCTGGACCCAGTCTCTCAAGGAAAAAGCAGGAAATGATGATGAAGTGGAATAGGCGATTGATTTCATCATTGCCATCTGCTTTCTCTGCCAAGACTGCCACTCAGAATCACCCAAAAATGGGTCCACGAACTCAGAGACCTGCAGGGGAGTAAACAAAATATTAGCAGCATTAACAGGAGGGGAAGTAGGAAGAATGAACTTATCAATATCATCATTACAAGAATTGTGATCAAGAAATAAACTGGACGAAGAACTACAAGAATCAACTAAAGGAGGAGTGGTCCCGACTTCACTCCCATCAGGTTTCATAGAAGGATTATTGCCGATCGCAATAAAATCACTGCAGGAAGAATATGAGCAGCTAGTAACTTCGATGATGAGTTGGTCCTTCTCCTCAGGTGATGAGGTAGAGACCTCGTCACTAAGGAAAATATCGTCCTCAGTACAACTCAGCATAACTTCGGGCTCCATGGGCTCATCCTGCACATCTAGAAACTCGGCAATAAGAGCAAAAGATACATGCATACTGTTACAAGAAAATATCTGAGTAGAAATAGCGATCAAGATAGAGTCCGATACGAGTGAAGAAATATCCTCAGATATAGAATCCATAGGAAATGACGGCACAATTGAGGAAGAAAACTCCAAAATGTCATCGTAGCGATCAATGACACTAGTGGACGCATCCGTCTTGCTCCCATGAGGACACGAGGGCATGGCGTATATGTCCTCAACGATTGAAGGAGCTGTGTGATAAGGAAATGGTGGAATGGTGATGAGTTCTGACTCATCTTCCACTTCCAATTTCACTTTCCATGTCTTACAGTCCTTCAACGTGTGATCAAAACTCCGACAGAACAAGCATCTCTTCCCGGTAGGTTTTGACTGTGGAAAAGCCAAACCACCCGGTAGGTTTTGACACATAATTATAATAGGTAGGTTCATTGTATGAAGATCTAGATTCTCCATACGATGAGCCATACCAATTATAATCTTGGCTTCCTAGATGGCAATCATCACTAGAATGGTTAGATGCCTTACACCATTTACATTGTTGATAGGAATACATATTAGTGCAAAGATGGATTCACAAATAAAATAAGCATAAAATGAACTCAGTATGCAGGAAGGAAAATTTAAAACAGCGGAAACCTGATTTTTGAAATACTTAAAAACATAAAATAAGAGAATTTACAAACACTAAATTAAAACAAATGCGATATACAAATGGAAAAGAATTTTATCTCTTGTCGCTCTATCTCAAGAAACTCACACAACTGTGTTCCCCGACAATGGCGCAAAAAACTTGACTTGCTAATCTAGCACACCGCTATAGGTGGTAACAAGACTGCGGCACGAAACGACAGTGTACCAATCGCTCAAGTAATATAAAATGGGAGTGATCCCAAAGTATCGATCTCGAAGGAACACAGTAAGGTGGTGTTAACTTTTAAGATATGACTTGAGATTGAAGTCCTTTAAGTCGGATGGATTGCAAAAGGGTTGTATTGGATTGTGAAAAACAAATAAAATAAACTAAATTAACACTACTATGCAGGCCGCTATGCACTGCTTCGCCGGACGGATAGAAACTATGCAGGCTGCTATGCACTGCTTCGCGAGGCAGATGGACGAGTAGGCAAGCGGATGAGGTGAGTGTACCTGCGGAAAGGTTTGAGGGGCGTTAACACCTCTTGGCTAGGCGGATGGATTGCACAGGCCGTTAGCACCGCTTCGCTGCGCGGATGGAAGAGTAGGCATCAGGATGGAATGGTTCACACTGGCGGAGTCGAGGTGGATTATATGGGCCGTTAGCACCGCTTAACTTGGCTGATGGAAGAGTAGGATCGCATAATGGACGAGTAGGCTAGCGTAATGGAATGGAGGGTGATGGCGAAGTGGAGGATGGAATGGGGGCGCACCTCATACACACATATAAACAAGTTAATTTCATAGAAATGAAACTAACATTACAAATCATGGTTTATAGTGCACATCATCAAAATGTAAGGAATCTATCATATACACCCATCAAAACAAAGAGGGGGAAAGCAAAGGAATCGACCCTATCCGAAGCCTTGTCAAAGATTCACGGTTGGAATCGCTGGGTTGTCAATCCGCGTCCAAGCTCAGTCATCAACTGCGTGCGGGGTAGAGAAGGCTGTCACTACCTCCCAATGGCCCGTCTTCTTCGTCTCACGATCCTGCCACAATACCAAATCTTCCTTCTCCTTGGATGATGATGGATGTAGGGCTAGATACCTCTCCTTGGAGCTTGGGGATGATGGAGGAGGCCGAGAGGATGAAGAGTACCTGAAAATGGCGCTCAAAAAGACCTAAAATGCGGATTACGGCGGAAGGATTTGTGAAAATGCGTATTTATAGAAAGCAGATTTTTGAACGCGCACAATCACTGGTGCACGACCAGTGGTCGTGTGAGAAGAAATGCCATTGAGCGTGCGAGAACAACCTGTAGCAAATACAGAATGGCAAATTAGCGCACGATCAGTGGTACACCACCAGTGGTCGTGCGAGAAGGAATCCAGTGATCGTGCGAACCGCTCGGGCGGAAAATGGGGGAATGCGCATGACCAGCGGTCGTACGCCAGATCATGCGTGAACAAAAACGCACGACCAGTGGCCTTTATGCTAAAAATGGCCCAAACCAACACCGAGTGTCCACACAACCCCTGTACCTATAGGAAAACAGCCAGGAGTACTGGTAGAAACAAACATCCCAAGCATTCACATGATTAAATAAGATTATAAAAATAGCAGAATGAAAGGGAAGGACAAACTACACTACAATGGGCCAAAAAGGCGCACTTCGTGTAATCCGATGTATCAACGCAATATAAGAAATAATGTGCAGAAAGTGAACTGCAAGTGAGAGAAAACTAGTCCAGATGAGTCCGAAAAATCCTATATAAATCGGACTCTTCAGTATGCTAGAGAAACTGAATAAGAATCTTGGAGCTCCCATCCATTGCATGAAAAAGGTGGATATTTGAACAATGGTGAGGTGGGAGAAGGTGTTCTCCAAAGAACCTAAGCATACCAAGAAAGCCACTGCTATGAAGAGGAAAAGTGCTACTGAAAATGTGCAAAGCTGTTCTGAGGAAGATGAATCTGATGCCAGTCTAACCCCTGCACAAATTGAGGGGGAGACTGGTCAAGTATCAATTTTGAATACTTCAACTAAACCATTTGGTGAGCCCATGGTCACCATTGAGGTCATTATTCCAGAACTGAATGCTCTAGCTATAGAGGGACAGGCAAGTCTGCAAGATAGTGTTGTAGTTGAGGGGGAGACTCACACTGAGCTCCCTGCTCTAGGGGATGAGGAAGCAACCTTACATGGGTTGACTCTCCAAGAGGACCCACAATCCTCTATGAAGACCATGACTGTTGCTGAAATTGTGGATATCAGAGCATAAATAAATATTACAAGATAGGACTCTCCTTACATCATACATATTGATTAGGAAATGGACAGAATGTTTCAAAACATAGTCCAAGAGAAGGTTGTTCCTAGCTCATCTGCTCCTCAACCGCCAGCAGAATCTTCAAGTTCAATAATCAATTAGATATAAGATCTGCTAGATACTGAAAGGCTTCACTTTCAATCTTATGTGGATGATGCGGTGAAAGATATGCTTGAAGATCTCTCTACTCAGATGAGGAAGATGAAGTCAGACATTGCTCACATCAATAATCAAATTACAGGTTGGTTCACAAAGGTAGGAACAACAGTAGATTGCAACATGAAAGAATTGTAATATCTGGGCACAAGAATGGATTATACTCTAGAATCACAACATATATCAGAAGAAAATTTAGAGAGTGCAGTGGACTTTCTCAACAAAAGGTTGAAAGATAGTCAAAATAGTATGATGAGCCAATTTCTGAACACTCGGACACCGGACAATAACACTTTGACCAAGAAGATAGATGAATCTCCTAGAACTTACACAAATGTATATTTGAAGAAGTCAGAAAGGGGGAGAAGATTGGGGCTCACCTATCAATCTAGGTAGTCAATGCAATTCCTCACTCCCTAGGACTCAATCCCATAGTGACTGAACCTCCAACCAGTGACAGTCCTGTGCACTTTTTTGAAGGCATTCATGCAGCAGTTGAAACCAGTCAGCAAAAAAGAGAAGGTTATCAGGAAAAGAGAAAGTAGATGAAAAGAAAAAGAAATTTCAAATTGTGCAAAAGGGGGCAAATGTTGTCCTGATTATCCATTTCCAAACATTTAGAACTCTTATATATATGATATTTTGGATGTTGTCTCAAATCTTCATGTAATATTCTTAATTATTGTAGGTGTAGTTTATCTTTGAATGAGGTTCTAACTCCTTTAAATAGGGGGAGATTGTTGGGAACTTTACCTTTGATTTTCCTGATTTGAAGAAGTCCTCAGGACAAAGATAAACACACTTTGTACTTGACATATTTGTTCTAGATTATTGATTTCAGTTACTTGGCAGTGCAAGTCTAACATAGGGCTAGACATAGTGTCACGAGACATAGTTTGGCCAATGTAATCTCTCATTATGCAAAACAACATATCTACCAATGATGTAGACTATATTAGACTTGACACTAACTCTAAATCATCAAGGAAACAAGTCTATTAAGTGAGCTGAAGCAAAGTGTTTGAGTGGAGAAGATCTGAATTTGCCTAAGGCAAATATCGTCTTGGTAAGCTTCAATATCGTCAAGTGAAGGTCTCGATATTGTCTTGAAGACCCTAAGCTCCAAGACGATATCATCTTGTAAACTCACGACAATACTTTTATCATCTTGTCTAAGTGGAAGAAGAAGGATATCCAAATATCGTCTTGGTAAAAGACTCTCCAAGACGTTATCATCTTGACAAAGCTCATATACATTCACATCATCTTAGAAGTGCGCTACATATAGTCTGAAGGAGTTATATGAAGGAATAAATTGAAAAAGTCAATTATCGTCTTGGTCACTCGAAATATCGTCGAGGAACCAAGACAATATTTCATGAATATCAAGTCGATTCGTTTACATGAACTTAAATATCATCTTAAAGAAGACTAAAGATATATCAAGACAAATCTGAATATTCGACTAAGGATTTATGTGAAGGAAGAAAATGACTAAGTTAATTATTGTCTTGGTCCCTCGAAATGTCGTCTAGAAACCAAGACGATATTTCATGAAGAATAAGGCAATTTGTTTAGAAGAGCTTAAGTATCATCTTAAAGACTATGAAGATATATATATACACACACATCAAGTCAAATTGTGTTAAAGACTCGACTAGAAGACCGAAAAAATAAAATATCATCTTGAAGAAAGATCAAGTCAATTGATAAAGAAGAATCGGCTAGAAGGCGGAAGGAATGAATTATCGTCTTGAAGAAGTGATAACAAAATGATTAGTGAAGACAAATTGTCTAGAAGAATAAAACATGAAATATCATCTTGTAGACTATCAGTCATCAAGACGATTCATGTAAACGATTCATCCAGAAGAATACACTGTGACAAATTGTCTTAAGGCATCAGGACGAATCATGCAGAAGAATTGAAGTAAAGCATTATGGTGCAGAATCATCCAGATGAAGTAAAATCGACTAGACATCTAGTAGATTGGCTGAAAGGCGTGAATTCAAATTAAAGCGTGATTTTGGGGTTATGTCATTTATTGTCGCCGCAGATTGAGACAATGAATCTTGCTTGCTAAGGAAAGTGATCTCTGGCATAATGTTAGTACTAGAATCAACCGTTAGACATTCATGCCTTATAAAATTGAATGTGATGCTGATGCAAACCCTAATCGACATTCTTATAATCAGAAAATCTTTTCCGCCGCTAAAAGCTCTGCTCCATTTTGAAAAGCTTAAGGAAGGAGAAGACAAGCGAAAAGAAAATCTTTAATATTCTCCAAGAAGAAAGCTCGATCTCAGTTGCTAATTCAGATCAAGGATCATTCAACTACTAGAAGAATCTTCATCTGTGCAAAGAAAGTTCACTATTTCATCCACGACACTTCAGGAAGATTTTAGTCGAAGTCAATCTTCATCAAGGCTTCAAGAAGATTCCAAAACTTTCAAGCATATTCATTTTGAGTATGTAGAAAGTTTGTTACAAAACTTATTAAACTGTAGGATCTCTCTGAGATCTAAGCTGTAGGAATCCCGTGTGGAATCTAATTTGTAGGACTCTGTCTAGCCTGATCATATGAGACATTATCTATGAGGTAGGAAGCCAAGGGTGCTTCTGAGTTGTAGGATCTTGCAGGATCTAAGGTAGGAGACTTGGTCTCTGAGGTAGGAAGTTGGATAGAGCTTCTGAGTTGTAGGGTCTTGCGGGACCTGAGGTAGGAGACGTTGTCTCTGAGTTTTGTAGGATCTGTGGATCTGAGTTTTGGCGGAGTTTGTTGAGTCTTGTACACTGCTAGATAGCCGAAGGGGGACATTGGAGTACCAGTGACACATTGTCTTGGGGAACCACTATAAATTGATGTGTATGTAATGTGTTTGATGTGTGGCGGTAACATTTACATTTACTATTCCGCAAAGTTCTAAAATAGCCGACATCACCTATTCACCCCCCCCCCCCCCCCCCCCCCCCACTTTAGGTGAAGAAACTCTTGGACTATCAGTTACCACTCCAAGATACGGAGGAGATGAGAAACTCTTCCCCGGTTTTATAGGAGAGCTTTGTTTGGTCCACCGGCTAGTCTAACTCCACCTTCATTGTCATCCATGATACGGGAGATTTTGTCACCAAGTCCTAGTAACTCCAGATCGCGCTGCTTCCTGCCGTTTCCTGACTCGATCAAGACACGCCCTAGGTCACGGGCGTGACCGAGGCCGTGACCCATCCAGATGATCAATTTTGGCGGTTTTTCTTCACCAACGTTCACAGGCTTTCAAGACGCAGTTACGCAACTTACACGCCCTTAGTCACGGGCGTGACCAAGGGCGTGACTCACCAATTTTCTGCCTATAAAAGCCAGCTACTGCCAAAGTGAAGGGGATCCGATCCTAGCTTAGATTGGGTCATTTTAGATTAGTTTTTCAGCATTTTCTTATTGTATTTTCTGTATGCAGATTTACTTTATGTTTTGCAAATTTCAATTCATAATTTAGATTTCCAATTCCTGCAATTGTAATTCCCTTTAATTAGTTATAAAATTGTTTTTTCTCAATTATGTTTAGCTAATTTTCATAGCATTTGATCGGATGAATTCTTAAGCTTTTATATTTCGTAATCTCTTATTCATAGTTTAGTTTTGGAAAACTAAGATTTACGGTTGATTTTGCAATTATTGGTTTCATATTTCTAGGATATGATAATCAAGTTTGATCCGTATTTTAGTGTATCGAGAGATCCGTAAATATGGGTAGATCGCTCATCGGTAAAAAGAGTTGTATGCATTCCGCGAGAGAGGGTGATGCAAATCTTCCGGATTGGAGTCAAATCCAATAGTGGGGCTCACCGCATAAAGCAAGCTTAGGGGTTTCGACTGGCCGAGGGGTCTTAATCGATCAGCCTAAGGTTAGGTGGTAGTTCTATCGATAGAGGCTTTATCATATTTTGGGAACCTCCACGGTCAAGTTTGTCCAAATCAATTTATGATATTTACGAAGTATTTTACTTAAGAAGAATTCTCGATCAAATGTTTCATTTCTTTTATAATTTCTTTTATAAAACCTTTTTACTATTTTTCCGATAAAATAATAATAATTTGCGTGAGTAGAAGTAATCAACAGACCCATGGAATACGACACTTGATATTTATTTGTTTTAAATATCCTATGCTATGAACGATTGGTGCTCTTGCCTATAGTTCGTAGAATTTGGAGAAAATTATTTATATCAATGCTATTTTTCATTTCAAAATTTTTCTCACGAGAATCAAATTAATTTTTCTAATGAAAATTATAATTTTTATAATGAAAATAATAATTTTTATGATGAACATAATTTT
The DNA here is from genome assembly GCA_033032865.1 of Dactylorhiza incarnata. Classification (NCBI taxonomy): domain Eukaryota; kingdom Viridiplantae; phylum Streptophyta; class Magnoliopsida; order Asparagales; family Orchidaceae; genus Dactylorhiza; species Dactylorhiza incarnata. The sequence goes on from JAWHQI010000067.1 coordinate 6,427,705, forward strand.
TCTTTAAATAATGATGTGGGTGAATTTACTTCTTGCACTGATGTTGATTATTCATGGTGGCAAGGTCACCCGGATAGTTTTCATTGCGAAGAAGAAAATTCGTTCAATTATGATTTGCATTCCTCGCCTTTTCCGCCAAATTATTCCTCTTCTGATCTTGAGAATTTTCCGAATTTTATTTCTCCCACTTTAAATACTTATTCTCATGATCAAGAAGAGCATTTGTACCAAGAATTTCGCAAAGACATGGAGACGCCGGGCGAATTAGAAAATGAAAAATTTTCTTCTTCTCCTTCGCCCGCCCTTTCTTCTCTTTCTCATGAATTTATAATTTGTGAAGAAATTGTGTCCCGTGAATTTAATTCCCTTGGTAATGATTTTTCAGATAAAAAATTTATTTTTGAAAATAAACAACCGGAGCTTAATCATGTGTTTTCGCAAGCGCCTCGTCCTTGCGAAAAATTTTCCGACTCGCTAATTTTTGATTCTTTTGATACTAACAATTTTCATGTAGAGGATGAGCCGTTGCAACCAAATGTCTTCACCGATCCATTTGCCGCTCATCTCCAGCAATCCAAATTACCTAAGGTATGTATAGGTAATTTGGATTCACAATTTCGAGCTCACGGACAACGAAAGATTCAAGAGTATAGCGGAGGAGTAGCCGGGCGACCGACTTCAGCATGCTCACCTGAGCGTGAATTAAGGGAGTTGCCTGTGCATTTTCAATTTTATTTTCCTTTTTCCTAACAATAACCGTCTAGCTTAAAGACGGGAAAAAGAAAGCGCTCTTGGGAGGCACCCTTTGCTTATCTTTATTTTTCTTGCAATTTATTTTTTTATGCATTTTATTTATTTTTCCCTCTTCATCCTTGTTTATAAACATTGGGGACAATGTTTATTTTTAAGTATGGGGGGGGGGGGGGGGGGGGGGGGGGGTGTTCTCTAATGTTTGTTTTTATTCAAAAAAATTCAAAAAAATTAGAAAAACACTTTTAATACAAAAAAAATAAAAAAAAATCATAAAAAAATCTCTTTTTGTCTTCTTTTTCAATTTTGTTTTTAAATTAAAATACCAAAAAAAATTTAAAATATTAAAATTTTAATTTCTTGCGAAAGGGCCGTGTTGGGTTTTCATCCCACAAAACTGCCTAGTACCTTGCGAGCCCGTCATTGGGTAGCACTTGGGAAGTCCAAGAATATTAAAAAAAATCATTTTTTTAATATAAAAAATCCATAAATCTAATAAAATAAATTTTGTATTATTAAATTTCTCCAAACTTCATTTATGCAAAATTTATTTTAATTATGAGTTGTCTTTATAGGCTTTTTAAGAAGTTTTCTTTTTATGAATTTTTAAATCATATATTTCTCTTCAAAATAAGTTAGATTTAATGAGTTTTTCATTATTTTGATTTGTTTAGAATATTTCTTAGTTTTACTTTCTCTCTTTAAAATATCATAATTCAATTTTGTAGTAATTGTGTTAAATATCTTTAGATTTTACTTATATTAACTTGAACTCATAGTTTCTTGTAGATTGCTCAAATTATTTTCTATGCTCTTAAAATGTATCTTTGGAATTTGTTTAGCCTTTAAACTCTAGCCCTTCCCCTACCTTTTTGTTTAACCCTTTTGTTTGGCATAAAAAAATATTTGAAAAGATCATATGTCATGGAATGAGAGGATAAAATTCATCATTCCTAAACATATACACCCAAATTAGTAAAAGATTATATGGCATGGAGATGAGAGGATAAAATTCATCACTCCTAAACATATACATTTGGGATTTAAAAAGAAGAAGAAATTAAAAAAATGGAAATGAGAGGATAAAATTCATCATTTCCTATATTCAAAGTAACTTCTTCAAATGCCAATTTTACCCCATTTAGCCAAGTTCATTTGCTTATCCAAGATATTATTAAAAGAGCATAGTTAATATTTTGTAGTTTTCTAGAAGTTTCTCATGATTGTAAAGTTTCTATAGTTTTAATCTTTGATATTTTACTTAATTCAATGCAATTTTGTTTATGAAGATTTAGTTAGAGAATTTCAAAACTAAAATTTATTCTACTCATTTCAATTTCATGAATTATTAATTATTTCTTATGAATCTGAATTTTAACTTCTTAACTTATTTTGATTTGAGTTTTATAAGATTTGAAGTACATAATTAGAAGTAAATATTTTTAGAAATGTCCTATAAATCCTTCTCATACTTATAAATTAGTTTTTGCTCTGGAATAGAAAAAGCATAAGTATGGGGGTATTTGATAGTGCATTATTTATAGTTTTTTATATAGTATTTTAGTAGTAATTAAATAGTTTTTATATACTTTTAGTTTAATTTATATCTAATCTACTTTATTTTGTGTTTTCAGGTAATCTGGGGCTGCTAATAGCAAATTCAAGCCCACAACCGTGTTCAGGGGAAATTCCAGAGCAATTCTGCAAAACTATTCAGTACACGGCCCAGGTCACGGGCGTGACCTGGGGGCGTGACCATGGTCACGGCCGTGCTCCGCTTTCAGCTCCCAGAAATCGCTGCCACGTCGGATTAAAGTTACACGCCCCAGGTCATGGGCGTGACCGGGGGGCGTGACCTTAAGGTCACGGGCGTGACTCGCCCGACAAGTATTCAATGCAAGTAGTTTCCGCCGCCGAACCGTTCCAGCTTACACGCCCTTGGTCACGGGCGTGACCAAGGGGCGTGACCTCTCCCGCAACTGCCAGATTAACTCTAGATCGCGCCGTTTCCCGCCATTTCGTGACTCGATCAAGACACGCCCTTGGTCACGGGCGTGACCGAGGCCGTGACCCGTCCAGATGATCAATTTTGGCGGTTTTTCTTCCCCAATGTTCCCTGACTTTCAAGATGTAGTTACACAGCTTACACGCCCTTGGTCACGGGCGTGACCAAGGGCGTGACTCACCAATTTTCTGCCAATAAAAGTCAGCTGCTGCCAAAGTGAAGGGGATCCAATCCTAGCTTAGATTGGGTCATTTTTAGATTAGTTTTTCAGCATTTTCTTATTGTTTTTTCTTTATGCAGATTTACTTTATGTTTTGCAAATTTCAATTCATAATTTAGATTTCCAATTCCTGCAATTGTAATTCCCTTTACTTAGTTATAAAAATGTTTTTTCTCAATTATGTTTAGCTAATTTTCATAGCATTTGATCAGATGAATTCTTAAGCTTTTATATTTCGTAATCTCTTATTCATAGTTTAGTTTTGGAAAACTAAGATTTACCGTTGATTTTGCAATTATTGGATTCATATTTCTAGGGTATGATAATCAAGTTTGATCCGTATTTTAGTGTATCGAGAGATCCGTAAATACTGGTAGATCGCTCATCGGTAAAAAGAGTTGTATGCATTCCTCGAGAGAGGGTGACGCAAATCTTCCGGATTGGAGTCAAATCCAATAGTGGGGCTCACCACATAAAGCAAGCTTAGGGGTTTCGACTGGCCGAGGGGTCTTAATCGATCAACCTAAGGTTAGGTGGTAGTTCTCTCGAGAGAGGCTCTATCATATTTTGGGAACCTCCACGGTCAAGTTTGTCCAAATCAATTTATGATGTTTACGAAGTATTTTACTTAAGAAGAATTCTCGATCAAATGTTTCATTTCTTTTATAATTTCTTTTATAAAACCTTTTTACTATTTTTCCGATAAAATAATAATAATTTGCGTGAGTAGAAGTAATCAACAGACCCGTGGAATACGACACTTGATATTTATTTGTTTTAAATATCCTATGCTATGAACGATAGGTGCTCTTGCCTATAGTTCGTAGAATTTGGAGAAAATTATTTATATCCTAAATTTTACCTATCAGTGAAGTTCCTGAAGAACATGTCTTCAGTTGATGTTGATTTCACGCTCACCGGGAGAAGGGTGAAGGACTTGTATATTTTGTCTGCAAGTGCCTACGTGGTCAAGCTGAAGACTAACGACAGCGCATCGATCTGGCATGAGAGGCTAGGTCATGTGGGGATGGATAAGCTGAAGATGATAGCAGTGAAGGGTCTGGTGTATGGCCTGCCTAATCTCTCTTCTTGCTGCGATGACCATGTAAGCGAGGGCAGTCAATATGGAAAGTCACCTCGACTTCCATTTGACAAGTCGGAGACGAGGTGTAAGGCACCCCTTGAGTGCGTACATGCTGATGTGATGGGGTCATGCGCCACCCTGACTTATGGAGGAAATAAGTATGCGCTGGTCTTGGTGGATGACTATACCCGCTACACGTGGGTCTACTTTCTGAAGGAGAAGTCTGAAGTGTTTGAGAAGTTCCAAGAGTTGAAGGAACTTGTGGAGGGGAGGTTGAACCTGAGGGTGAAGAAGCTGCGAAGTGACAATGGGGGGGGGGGGAGTTTACCTCTAATGAGTTTGCTTATTTCTGCAGGAAATACGACATTCGACGAGAAATCTCTTGCGCCCACACCCCTCAGCAAAATGGGGTCGCAGAGAGGAAGATCCTCCAGCTGGTAGAGACTACCAAGAGTTGGCTACATGCCAAGGGAATTCCCAAAGCCTTGTGGGCGGAGGGAATGGCGTGTGCCACCCATGTGATCAACCGGCTACCTCTAAGTCCTAACAGGATGGTGTCTCCACACCAACTCATGTTCGGGGAGAAGCCAAATGTGAGTCACATGAGGGTGTTTGGCTCTACCTGCTTCGTGCACGTTCCAGAAGCTGAGAGAACCAAGTTGGAGTCGAAAGCGAGGAAGTGTCTCTTCATCGGCTATGACAAGCGGAAGAAGGGGTGGAAGTGCATGAATCCACAGACCCATAAGTTCATCGTCTCGCGCAACGTGGTGTTTGATGAACTGATCTCGTATCAGGGAGTCTCTTATGTGGTGTTGCAGAGAGTGGAGGTTCTAGCAGGAGTGAAGAGAGAGTCACTGAGGACTCTACTGTGGAGTTGGAGCTATCTCCCAGTGCCCCATTGCCATCTGGCTCAGGGGGAGCTTCAAGTTCGAGAAGCAAGGGGAGCAGTGCTCCAAGAGAAGAGGGGAGAAGAGTTGTAGAGGAGGAGTCTTCCCGGGCGGTAGATAGTGGCCAAGCCTTGAGAAGGTCGAAGCGGACCATCGTCCCGCCTTCTCGCTATAAGGAGGGGAATTTTGTGAGTTTGGTCTTTTGCTTCTTCGCAGGACCACTCGACGAGAGGGAACCTGCCCGCTTTGAAGATGTTGCTGGCACTAAGGAGTGGGATGTGGCCATGGATGAGGAGATGGAGGCTTTGAAGAAGAATAAGACATGAGACCTTGTTCCCACGGTGGAGGGCATTAAACCTGTCACCTGCAAGTGGGTGTATAAGGTAAAGAGAGCTAACGGAGGAGTAGAGCGGTACAAGGCTAGGCTTATCTCTTGAGGTTTCTCGCAAACCTATGGTGAGGACTATGAGGAGACATTTAGTCTTGTGGCGAAGATGACGTCGGTGAGGACGGTCATAGCTCTTGCGACGTGTAGAGGGTGGAAGCTGTGGCAGCTTGATGTGAAGAACGCGTTCCTGTACGGAGAGATTGACAAGGATATATTCATGGTGCAACCACCTGGATATGTGTCCAGGTCACACCCACATCATGTGTGCAAGCTGAAGAAGGCCCTTTATGGTTTGAAACATGCACCAAGAGCCTGGTATGGGAAGATTGCGGAGTACCTGCAGTTCTGTGGTTATGATGCGTCAGACTCAGACTCCAACATGTTTGTTAAGAAGAGTGGAGATCTTCATGTGCTGGTGCTGTTGTACGTCGATGACATGATCGTGACCGGGAACAACAGTGAAGAGGTTGCGGTGCTGAGACAACAGTTATCTATCCGCTTTGAGATGAAGGATCTTGGTGAACTGCACCATTTCCTCAGACTTTAGGTAGAGAAGAAAAGTGACAGACTGTTTGTTTCCCAGAGGGCTTACGCTGAGAAGATCGTAAAGAGATTCGGCATGAAGGAGGGGAAGAACAGCTCTGTTCCACTAGAGGTTGGGCTAAAGCTTCGAAAGGAAGAAGGGAGGATTCTTTCTGATCCGAAGGTCTTCCGGGCACTGATGGGGAATTTGATCTACCTGACTATCATGAGGCCGGACATTGCTTTTGCCATCGGCCGAGTTAGTCTGTACATGCAGGAGCCGCGGAAGCCTCATCTAGAGGCAGCTAAAGGAATTCTGAAGTATGTGAAGGGGACCCTTGAGATGGGGTTGTCCTGTGGAGAGATGTCTGACTTCAAGCTGCATGGGTACACGGATGCAGACTACGGAGGTGACGCTGATGATCGCGTCGACCTCAGGTCATGTGTTTCTATGTGGAGCAGCTGCTATCTCATGGTGTAGCAAGAAGCAGGATTCTATCTACTTATCCACCACAGAGGCTGAATACAAGGCGTCGTGCTTAGCAGCCCAGGAGTGTGTATGGCTGAGGAGGCTGGTGGAAGATGTGTATGAGAAGGTCAGCGGACCTACTATTCTTCGCGGTGACAACGAGAGCGCTTTGAAACTGGTAACCAATCTAGTATGTCACGCAAGAACGAAGCATATAGAGATCGAGTAACAATTCATCAGAGAGAAGGTGTTGGGTGGCTTGATTGCGGTGGAGCATGTGCGGAGCGAAGACAACATAGCGGATATATTCACAAAGCCCCTATCTGCGGGGTCGTTCAGGAAGCTTCGCTCGCTGCTCGGAGTGGTTGACAGAGCTCACTTCAAGGGGGAGTGTTGAGATTTGTGAAGTGAGCTAGCGCAGGCGCTAGCGCCGGCGCTAGCCCAATTTCCAGATGGCGGCTCCGAATTCTATAAATAGGGGGCAATCCCCTTACAGTGTACATCAGAAAAAGTGGTCGACTTGGGCGGTCTATATTGGCGGTCTGAGTTAGAGCAAACTTGGAGTAAGTTCAGGAGGAAAGCTCGGGCGGTCTCAAGTGGGAGTGAACTTGGAGTGAGTTCGGAGCGACCTAGAGTAAGGCTCGCGAGCTGTGTGAGTTCGCTGAGATAGCACCGATGGTAGCGGGTAGCGCAGGCGCTAGCGACTTGTTGTGATCTGGCGGTCTGCATCTGCGGGCTGATCAGGGGAGTGTGCAAGCAGCGAGCTCGCGCAGTCTGAGATAGCGCTGGCATTAGTGCTAGCATCGGGCGCTAGCGAGCTGTGGAGAAGCGGACTTTGTTTGCGACCAGTTGTTGTTTCTTACTTTCGGCTGTTGTGAATCAAGTTGTATGCAACTTGTATTCAGCCCTTTCCCTTGTAATTGTTGTAACTACTTGTCAAGCAATAAAGAAGAGTTTTTTGTTCATTCTTGGTGTACTTGTCTCAGTGTTCCATTGATCTTGAAAACTTCACAGTCTCATCGACTCTCTCACCAAGGTTAGTCAAGAAGGAAAAAGCATATCTGAGTTCATGTAATCTATTAAAAGTATCATTGACGACCTTGCCATTATTGGCCATAATTTGAGTGATGGAGAAATCGTAGTGCATACGCTCAATGGTCTCACCAATGACTGCAAAGAGCTTAAAGCTACCCTGTGTGCTAGAGAGTCCCCTATCTCATTTGAAAAATTAGTTGAAACGCTACTGGACTACGAAACTAGTCTCAAGCAGTCTGACTCTACCAAAGATAGCTCTACTATCACTACTCAATACTCATACAAGCAAAACCGCAAGAAAGGCAAAAACGACAACTACAACACTTCACAAAAATGGTACAACTACAGAGGAAACAACAACAACCATCAATCCCAACAAACCTTTCACGGAAATTGTGGAAACCCAAGTCCTCCAAACAACTCATACTCTCATCAGAATTGACGATCTACCTTCAACGAGAATCAACTAAGAACTACTTGTCAATTATGTGACAAGCCTGGTCATACTGCCAAAGTATGCTGATCTCGACCCCCACCCTCGGGCTGGCCGCAAGCTAACTTCACAGCACATGATACTCTGGGTAACCAGTCAAGCTGGATAATTTACTCTGGGGCCTCACATCATATCACTTCAGATTTGCAGAATCTCTCCACTCATTTTGAATATGGTGGCAATGAAGACATCATGGTTGGAGATGGTAAGAACATGCCTATTACTCATACTGGATTTACTTCTCTTAAATCCTGTGATTCCACCTTTAAACTCAATAACGTTTTGTGTGCCCCTAACATCAAGAAAAACCTTCTCTCTGTCTCTCAGTTTTGTTCTCACAATAACACCTCCATTGAATTCTTTCCTGACTTCTTTCTTGTGAAGGATCTAACCACGGGGGCATCCTTGGTGCGAGGCCGGAGTAATGGTCATCTGTATGAGTGGCCAACATCAGTAACCAGACCATCACCTTCCTCTCAACACTCGGCACTCGTGACAACCAGATCCAGATCGGGTCTTCCCTCAACAACCATCAGTTTGTGGCACAGTCGTCTTGGTCACCCGTCCTCCAGAATCCTCCATCAAATTATCGCATCTCATAAATTGCCTCTATCTACGAGCAATTCTGTCTCCAATCACTGTAATGCTTGTTTATGCAATAAAAGCCACAAACTTCCGTTTGCCATTTCTTTGTTAACCTGTTCTCGACCTTTGGAAATTCTTTTTATGGATGTTTGGGGACCTGCTCCTCTCACTTCCTTTGATAATTACCGCTATTATGTCATTCTTGTAGATTACTTTACAAAATACACATGGTTGTATCCCGTCAAAAATAATTCTGATGTTCTTAGAGTGTTTGGATGGTTCAAATCCCTTGTTGAACATTATTTATCAGCAAAAATCCCTACGCTGCGTCATCTTCCTCCTCCGCCACCTAGCTATCCAAACCAACTCATGAACCTTCCATAGTCCCCACACATATCACCTCTGTCACTATCCCTCATAATACCTACACTTCCAACCGGCCTGAAAGTCCTGCCTCTCACCGTGAGCTCATATACTCCTCTCCTCGTAGCCCTCATCCCAATCCGCCTGGTGAAGTGTCTTTACGCAGGAATGACTCACCCAACCACAACCTCTCCTCCTCCGGATCCCATCCACGCCTCCAACTTCGGCTGCCATAAATCCTTCCCAGGTCCGCATCTCATCTTCTATATCCCCCCTACATCTCCTGTCATCGCTGCTCCTCACCCTTATAACATCAGACTTCGCAATAACATCATGAAACCAAAACGCATACTCAATCTTCACACCACTATTGTCTCTTCTTGCACTGAACCCTCGACCTTAAAACAAGCCCAACAACATCACGAATGGCGTCAACCCATGAGTGATGAATACAATGCCCTACTTTTAAATAATACCTGGACACTCGTTCCTCGAACCACCACACAAAATGTTATTGGGTGCAAATGGGTCTATAGGATTAAAAGGAATCCAGATGGGCCAATAGCTCGTTATAAAGCTCGCTTTGTGGCGAAAGGCTTTCATCAACGATCTGGTGTTGATTTTTCTGAAACCTATAGTCCTGTTGTCAAACCGACAACTGTTCGGTTATTACTTGCTCTTGCGGTGACTAATAGTTGGCCTCTTCGTCAATTTGATGTGAATAATGCATTCTTGCAGGGCTCTCTATCTGATGAAGTATTCATGGAGCAGCCTCCTGGCTTCACTCACTCTGATCTTCCTGATCATGTTTGTCGACTCCGCAAGGCTATATATGGACTTCGACAAGCCCCTCGTGTTTGGTATACTGAACTTCGTAATTTCCTTCTCTCAGAAGGCTTCACCAACTCTCACTCAGATACATCACTATTCATGCTCCACACTTCCAATGCGGTTATTTATCTCCTGGTTTATGTTGACGACATCATCATAACTGGCTCCTCTACTGCTCAAATGACTGCATTTATCACTACTCTTGCTGGTCGATTCTCCTTAAAGGATCTGGGTAATCTATCCTACATTCTTGGGGTTGAAGCTCACTTCACTACCACTGGTTTGTTTGTCTCAAAAGAAATATATACATGATATCTTGCAACGGGTTAACATGGCTGATGCCAAACCTGTCGCTACACCTCTTGCTACTACTGAGGTTCTCAAATTGGCGGATGGCTCTCCACAGGATGATGCTACCTTATATTGCCAAACTCTGGGGTCCTTACAATACCTCTTATTGACTCGTCCCGATGTTTCATTTTCCATCGCCAAGCTGTCTCAGTTCATGCATTGTCCCTCCACGCTCCACTGGTCAGCAGTCAAACGATTACTTTGATATCTTGTTGGGACTATTGATTATGGCATCATACTTCGCAAGAACTCTCCTCAGACACTACATGCATTTGCAGATGCCGACTGGGCAGGTGATCCTAATGATCGAACTTCCACCTCCGCCTACATCGTTTTCCTTGTTGCTAATCCAATCTCTTGGAGCTCCAAAAAGCAAAAGACCGTTGCTCGCTCTTCCACCAAGGCAGAATACCGATCCATTGCTTCTACTACAGCTGAAATCAATTGGGTCATGAATCTACTTTAGGAGCTGCATGTACCTATCTCTACTGCTCCAGTTATCAACTGCGACAACTTGAGTGCCACATATGTTTGTGCCAACCCAGTCTTCCATTCTCGTATGAAGCATATCGCCATCAACTTCCATTTTGTTCGAGACCATGTTTCCTCTGGTCGTCTACGTGTTGCTCACGTTCACACTTCTGACCAACTTGTCGATTCCCTTACTAAGCCACTGCCTCGTCTTCACCTCCTCGCTCATCGCACCAAGATTGGCATCCTGCACAGCCAGTCAATCTTGCAGGGGCGTGATAAGGCAATATCTGATAAGGCAACATTGTCCTGACTAGGAAAAAATCGCTCAGCATTCATAGCCATAATTATCTCAATAATTATGGCCTCAATTATTTGGAAACAACACCTGATTTGGGCCTGCAATAATTATGTAAAATATATTTTGTCAATCTCCAGGATTTCCTCCCCTCATTAGTTTCCTTTTTCCTCTTGGCTGACAACTTGTATAAAGCTATGTACAATCCTGCATAATGAAACAAACGAATTAACAATGATTCTCTCAATTCTTTAGCCGGCGCACAACTTGTTGTTGTCGATCTTGCGCTCGATCAGCACTGCCTTCACACCGCCCTTCGCGAGGCTCTCCATGTCCGCGCCGCCGGCGCGGCTGCCTCAGATGACCTCCATGCGGAGGGGACGCCTGGAAATGCCGCGGCTCGACACTCAGCCCCGGATCTGGAGAAGCGCAGGCCAGCAAAGTGGGAGTTCTGGCCGGCTACAGCTGGGAGGTGACGACAACCATTTTCGAAGTTGGGGCTGATGCGGGGTGGAGGCAGTTGAGTTTTAAATGTAGGAATGAAGATAAGATGGAGAGATTTTTTGGTTGAGAACACTGTTGGAATTGAGACGATCTGAAGGTCACCGTTGATTATCGAGGAAGACATGGATTGGAATGTTTGGCGTGACTTGTAAAATAAGTAAAGGCGGTAAAGTAAATTTCGTTAAATTTTAGGAGGGAATGTTTCGCGGCATTTTTAATAATAAAATGCCGCAAATAGTGTATGTTTTGGCTGTGTTTGTTTAATACCAAATTCTGATATTCTATATTAGCGGCGTTTTTCAATAAATGCGCCGCTAAAACAAAAACTTACTACGACGTTTTCAAAAACACCACAAAAAACGCCACTATATCCCGATTTTGTTATAGTGAATTAGAACCTCCAAATCCACAACTCCGAAATATTTGAGAGAGCTCATCTCCAGAAATCAAGAGAACTCCCTTGGGCGATCACGAAGATTGAAAGGAGATTTTGAAGGGGAAGCGTTACCACACATATTCAACGCGAAGGACGAACGCATCAATAATGATGATTCCTACATCCCCTTCGTCTTCACCTTCAGAAATCCTTGGGGAGTTTTCTCTTATATATTCTATATTTTGTAATCTCTTTTGTTTTATCTTTTGTAACGAGAGTGGTGAAATCGTTCATGGAGAATGTTGGATTCTGGGAAGAATTCCGTGGAAAATTCGCCACGGTTGTTGGCGACTAAGTCTTGCGAGACTTAGGGGGAATTCGCCACATCTTTTGACGACTAGGTATAGGTTAGAGCAAGGGGGCAGCTAGAGGCCTTATCTGGGGTAAGATATGTTATAGTCAACTGGTCCTTGGGAGAAGGGTCGGTATAGAAAATGAAAAAGAATTTTCTATTCACCTTTATTTCTAGCGTCATAGAAATCAAACATTTTTGTAATCAATATATTGTGAAATAAAATCTTGTCATTCATTGTTTTATTCAATTGAATTTATTTTATGTTCTAAAATATTTTAAATTATATTTTCATTAAAGCATTAAAGCAAAATCTATTGTAAGATTCATTTTGTTCATTAACTTGATGAATTCAATTCCTATAAATTAGCTGTTGAAACCGATTTCTCGGTCTCTTGTGAAGCTCGGGCCCTTAACAAGTTGAGGGGCAGCTAGCCCTTACTAGTCCCTCGAAAGGAGCAGACTGGGGACTCAGAAACAGACTAAGACCTTAGTCACAGCGAGGAGGTCCCACCACAAACCTGGAAGATCGTTGAGCGCTTCCCCTCCCAAGCCAAAGCTGAGACTTGGGCACCTTGGAGAGCTAGAGAGCTAAACCAATGTAGCCAAGGGAGAAAGAAGCTCAGAGAACTGAGATTGGAATCCACTCCCAAGGTGCCCTTTAAGGTCTATTTATAGTTTTTTTTATTCGTGGTCTGTCAATAACGGAATTCCGCCTTTTGGTTTTACTAAACGCACCCCAATTTGGCCTGCTAACACCCAAACTCTATTGTTTGGAGGGGCTAACGACATACCACCAGGGGCAGAGGGGTAATTTCGCCTCCTTAGCCTATGGGCAAGTGGCCTGCGTGAAGGCTACTGGTGAGAACTCCTGCGAGTCTCCTCGCGAGTATGGCTCGCGAAACCCCCTTTAGGTGAACGCCCTGCGAAGGCTCCGCTCACATCCCTCTTAGCGACATCCACTGAGGTCGGGTCTCGCATGCCTTCCTGCAAGCTACCCCCGGCCCTGTGAGAGTACTGAACTGGATGAAAGATTGAGTTCGTTGAGCTGAGGAATAATTTCGTCGAACTGAAGCGTGAATCATTTGAGTCGAGTTCGTCGAACGTAGAACGTGAAGTTCATCGAACACAGAATGAATTTCGTCGAACGCCGAGCTGAGTTCGTCGATCTCAAACTGAAGCTCGGCGTTCGTCGAACGCAGATTGGAGTTCGTTGAACACCGAATCTTGGAAAGAATCCGGCTTACCTAGAAGATCATCGCAAGAGGTCCGCGAGGATCTGGCTCGCCCGCCTTCCTTGCGAGCGGCCGGCGAGACTGGCTCGCCTTCCTTGTTACCTCTTCCACCTATTGGCTCCTCAATTTGAAATGTGCCTCGCATGTTGAATTTGTCGAACGCCGAACGTATTTCATCGAACACCGAGCTGAGCTGCCGATGGAGAAAAACCGCTGAGACAGCTCTGTCCCAGCGAATCCGCTGAGAAGGGACAGAAGCAACCGCTGAGACGGCTGACCCTCTCAGCCCAACCGCCGAGACATATTCAAAGGTGCCGTTCGTCGAATGTAGAACGAATTTCGTCGAACGCTGAGCTGAGTTCGTCGAACGCAGAACGAATTTCACCGGACGCCAAGCTGAGTTCGTCGAACACGGAAACTTGGAAGATTCCGGCTCGTCCTGTAAGACCCCAAATCTGAAAATTCAGAAATCTGGAATCCAGAGCTGTCGCCGGCGACAGTGGCTGTCGCCCGGGCGATAGCGTTCTGTTGAGAAGGTTCTGCCGTGAGCTATCGGACGGCGTTGACTAGTCAATGTTGGTTCATTGTCGCTGTTGCTAGGGCGACAGTGGCTGTCGCCGGGCGACAACTCAAATTTGGACTTTATGGCCGAAATCAAGGGCATTGATTGCACTTTGACTTTGGTGGCTTGTTTTGGCTTGGGAGGCTTGGTGGCAGCATATAAGGCCGAAAATCCCTCTCTTTTCATTTATTTTTCTTAAGGGTTCTTAAGAGAGAGAGAGAGGAGCTTGGAGAAGAAGGCGAATAGAAAACCCTAGCTTGGAGCTTGGGTTTGGAGGAGCTACACTCATCCAATCTCTTCAAAGTTGGTGGCTACGCGTAGAGGAGGGCAAGGCGCTCCTTTCCATCCGTGTGGAACGTCAAGCCATGGTCTCAAAGCGGTGTTTAAGGGTAACGAACTTTTCTACGATCTCTTGGACATGCCTTAGTCCATTCCCTTGCATCGTTGAGGCCCCTACTCAAAAGGGTGAGGTCGTGGCCTCCGACGGGTCGATTCGTGTTATCCCCATCCAAGTTGCATACATATATAGTCCGTGCGTAATACAGACGTAGGCGCGCTGTGTGAAGCCCATCCGTGACGGTTCGTCCGGATTGGTGATGCCTTGTGGTATTGTGCGTGCTCGGGGAAAACCCCGTGTTGTTATCCTGCTACGTAGGACTAGAGAGTGCTACTGCATGCGCAGCAACACCCAGGGGTGTGCCCCGGGGAGCACCCGAAGTTAAAAGATAGAAATGGAGTTCTGTCTAGCTGTCGCCGGCGCGACATTGACTGTCGCCTGGGCGACAGCTCCCCAGAATTGGATTCTGATGAATTTGGGTGTTCTGAGGCTTGGGAGTGCTACTGCATGTGCAACAATGCCTGGGGGTGTGCCCCAAGAAGCATCCACAACTAGAAGCCAAATTAGGGTTTGTGCACTGTCGCTGGCGATAGTGAATGTCGCCTGGGCGACAGCTCCCAGACATGGGTCTGGTGATGTTTGTTGTGCCCACCTGTTGAGGGGACCTGAGGTCGGCGTGCCCGACCTGTAAGGATGTCCTGGTGGATGACTTAGCGGCCCGTGGAGCCGACTAATTGAGAATACCTGGGCCGAGGGGACGCCATACCCGCATTTCGTGTTGTACAACGAGTGTGTGAACAACGGGCATTTGGCGAACCTACACCCGAACCATTGCAGCACCTGATTAGTAAGGCTCGAATAGCATGTCGGGAGGCAACGGGGAAGAGTCTTCAGACTGCGCAAGTTCACAATTAAAGCACGGGGGAGCCCTGGTATTCGGGCCGCCGACTTTAGCCTCGAAGGGCAAAACCATCAAGAGTGGATGGTGGTGGAAGGCATAGTTCACCAAAGAGTGCCTGAGTGCACGAGACGTGGAGGCCATTCCCACGTTTGTGTTGTTGCATATGTATGAAATGTTGTGGGCTCGTCTAGTCGCACTCTTAGATATGTATATGCTGTTGAGACTGTTTTGCAGGGACGGTTAGCACTGCCACCCCCTCGAAGGGGTGGGGTCGTTATAAATTGGTCAGCTTTAGCTGACCGTTGCCCTGTTTTGCCACCGTTTTTGGTGGGCTTGTTGTACAGGTGCTGGACCGAGCGGGAACTTGGCGGGCTGAAGCCCCTGCGCTGCTGCAGCCCTTGAAGGCCTTTGATGTTCCTTCTGTTTTTCATGTATGGCCGGCCTGCGCGCCGATGTTGGTAAACTGTAAGGCCGTCGTGCCTCTTTTGTGTTGTAAAACATTTTATTCCAAGTTAATAGAAGTGGACATACCCGAGTTCGGGTCTTGTGGTTTATAATTCTGTCTCTCTCTCTTTTACTTCCGCATAGAATGCTCTGAGTTAGGCTTCGTGGTATAGTGTCGTTGTATATTCAATAGTGACGTTCCCGTTTATTTTGTAGTATATGGCGTGGGGCCCCGGCCGGACCTTCTGCTATATGCTTCTTAACGGATGGGGGTGTTACAAATTGGTATCAGCTACTAGGGTTCCGTATCCTTCTAAGGAATTCGTGGACGAATTCTTTTAAGGGGTGGTGAGCACGTGTGTGCGCTACCGTTGAGACGTAAAATAAACCCAAAAATGTCCACTTAGGAATAAAATGTAACAAGAAACCAACAATAATTGCATGATTTTGGAACCTGAGGGTTCCTTTTGCTGTTAGTTGCGACTGTGCTGTCGCCTAACTGTGTGTTGCACTTGTGTAGGGCACTCGAAGTGCAGCGGGACCGTCGCGTCCCCGTGATGTGCATGAGAGTAGTGGGTCTGCTGAGGCCCCTACAGCTCCGTCTGCTGAGTTGGTTCGGCTAGTTACTGAAGCCGTTCTAGCTGCGTTGAATGGCCAGCCTGAAAGGCAAGGCCAACCGCCAGTGCAAGAGGTGGCCCCTGAGCCACTAAGGGTGGAGCAAGTCCCAGTGAGGCTTGCTCCTGAGCAGCAGCTGAAGCATTTTCTGGGATTTCGACCTCCTCCGTTTACCGGGGTTGAATCCCCAGCTGAGGCCGAAGACTGGTTGTCGCATGTGAAGCGAATTCTGACAGCGACACAGTCGGAGGAAGCGCAGAAGGTGACCTTTGCTTCCTTCTTGCTAGAAAAGGATGCTAGGCGGTGGTGGGATGAAGTCGAGAGGCGCCAGTTCGCGGGAAAGCGACTGGTTGATGTGACGATGGAAGAGTTCTCGAGAATCTTCCTCGCAAGGTATGTGCCTCAGTCGCAGCAGATCGCGATGGAGAACCAGTTCTTGGCCCTAACACAGGCTGGTAGACTGGTTGATGACTACTTGCATGAGTTCACCCGCCTCGGGCGCTATGCTGGAACTTCTTTCGATGATGAGGAGAGAAGGGTGAACAGGTTTTATGGAGGTTTGCGTACTGAGTTGCGGCATCTTCTGACAGGGCCGTTGACGCAGGGTTTCATGACCCTCGTTGGTTCAGCCTGAGCCCTTGAGCAGGACATGCTCAGGGAAAAGGGCAAGGCGGTTGTGGTCGAGGCAGTGCCGGAGGGCAAAGCGCCAGGTGCGGCAAAGTTGCGGAGGTTGAGTCGCTGGAAGAAGGCTCGAGTATCTGGGCCAGCTCCCTCTGCTTCGGGCGCGTCATCGGGACGTGGCCCTCTTATTTGTTTCACTTGTGGCAAGCCTGGCCATTTCTCGCGGGATTGCCGGAGTGGGCTTCCAAGGCCGGAGAAGAAGGCGGGGCCAGCTTATTCTGAGAAGGGGAAGGCAGCTGAGTCCACTGCTTCCCGTATGGCTCCCCCGTAGCCCAGAGTCTTTAGTCTCGATCAACAGGAGGCTATCAAAGCCAAAGACGTCGTGACAGGTACAATTTAAGATACAGTCTTTACTGTTTATATACCTGTTTTAATGTTCATGCTAACATGTTTGGCGGCATAGGCTATGTGAATGTCTTAGGCGTTCCTGCGAGAGCGCTTTTCGATACTGGAGCTTCACACTCCTTCTTATCGTCGGACTTCGTCCAACGTATTGGTGCGCCGTCGATTGCTTCTGCAGATGGACTGGAGGTCCTACTGCCGAATGGATATTCGATGCGTGTGGAGAGGAGTTGCTGCGTAAAGGTTCTAGTTGGTAGTCGGGAGTATGACCTGAAGGCATCGTTACTCCCCCTGGTTGAGTTCGATGTTATCTTCGGTATGGACTGGCTGTCGGAACAGCGTGCGTGCATCGATTGCACCACCAAGGAGGTGAGGTTTTGGCAAGTTACCGATCGTGAGACGGTCTTTGCGGGCATGCGTGGATCGAGCAAGATGCTGATGTCTGCTCTCCAGGTGTCCAAGGCAGTGCGACAGGGAGCAGAGTTATTCTTTGCTCTTGTGGAGGCTTCAACGCCGAGGCCCAGCCTAGCGGATGTTCCGGTAGTAACAGAGTTCCCCGAAAGGTTCCCGAGCGAGCTCCCCGGTGCTCCACCGTAGCGGGAGATAGATTTCACGATTGAGTTGGTGCCAGGCGCTAAGCCTGTGGCCCGCTCGCCATGTCGTATGGCTCCGAAAGAGTTGGCGGAGTTGAAGCTGCAGTTGTAGGAGCTGCTTGAGCAGGGCTACGTGCGTCCGAGTTCCTCACCTTGGAGTGCACCGGTCCTCTTTATCAAAAAGAAGGACGGTAGCCTGCGACTTTGCATCGACTATCGGGAGCTGAATAAGCTGACGGAGAAGAACAAGTATCCTCTTCCGAGGATAGATGATTTGTTCGACCAGCTCGTTGGTTCGACAGTATACTCGAAGCTGGACTTGAAGTCCGGTTATTATCAGGTGCGGATCAGGGAGTGCGATATCCCGAAGACTGCCTTTAGTACGAGGTACGGGCAGTATGAGTTCACCGTGATGCCGTTTGGGCTGTCTAATGCGCCTTCGGTGTTTATGGACTTGATGAACCGGACTTTCCGAGAGTACCTCGACTGGTTTGTGGTCGTCTTCCTGGATGACATACTAGTCTACTCTCAGTCCGAGGAGGAGCACGGTGATCACCTGCGGGTAGTTTTGGAGGTTCTGAGGAGGAACCAGTTGTATGCCAAGTTCTCGAAGTGCGAGTTCTGGCTTCCTTCTGTGGCGTTCTTGGGCCATGTGGTTAGTGGTTCGGGTGTGGCGGTAGATCCGGTGAAGGTTTTGTCCATTAGGGAGTGGCCTGTTCTTTCTACTATAGCGGAGGTCCGTAGCTTTCTCGGGCTGGCCGGCTATTACAGGCGCTTCGTGGAGAACTTCTCGCGGATTGCGCTGCCTCTTACGACGCTGACACAAAAGATGCAGGAGTTCATTTGGACGCCCGCGTGTGCGCAGGCTTTCGAGGAGTTGAAGCGGCGGCTTACGACGGCTCCGATCTTATGTTTGCCTTGCGGCACGGAGGGCTACGAGATCTACACCGACGCTTCTGGAAGCGGCCTTGGCCGCGTTCTGCAGCAGCATGGCAAGGTTATAGCGTATGGCTCTCGCCAGCTGAAGGTGCACGAGCGGAACTATCCAGTCCACGACTTGGAGTTGGCGGCCGTGATATTTGCCCTGAAGCTATGGCGGCATTATGTGTATGGCTTGAAGATCAACATCTTCACGGACCATAAGAGCCTGAAGTACCTTCTGACGCAGAAAGGGCTGAATATGCGGCAACAGAGGTGGATGGAGTTCCTGGGGGACTTCACCTTCGAGATCCACTACACTCCCGGGAAGGGGAATGTTGTTGCGGATGCACTCAGTCGCAGGGCTCCAGTGCATGCCAACTGGATTCAGATGCATGATGAGCACCTGATACGTGACCTGGAGGCCTTGGATATTTCTTGCGTAGAGAAGAGGTGCAGTGCCGGTGCCTGTTTGAGTTGGTTTGAGGTGTAGTACGACCTCGCAGAGAGAGTCCGCCAGGCTTTTGAACTCGATCTGAGTTTGAAGCGCTACGCGGAGGATGCTGGTGGTGGGCCAGATGCCCAGTTTCAGGTTCGAGACGGATTGCTGTGGAGAGGCGACCGTTTGTGCATCCCCAAGGTGGGTGAGTTGCGCCATGAGTTGATGTACGAGGCGCATCGTACCAGGTATTCAGTTCATCCGGGGAGCACGAAGATGTACAAGGACATGAAGGTCCTTTTCTGGTGGCCAGGTATGAAGAGGGACATCGCTCACTACGTGGCCAAGTGCCACACTTGTGCGCTAGTGAAGGCGGAATGTCAGAAGCTCGGTGGCTTTTTGCAGTCATTGCCTGTTCCGGAGTGGAAGTTTGATGACATTTCCATGGATTTCGTGCATGGGCTGCCGAGATCGCAGCGCGGGAACAATGCCATCTGGGTAGTTGTAGACCGGCTGACGAAGGTGGCGCACTTTATCCCCAACCGGAGGGATGACTCGGTGGAGAAATTGGCAAAGTTGTATGTTGATACTATAGTACGACTGCACGGTGTGGCCCGCAGCATCGTCAGTGATCGTGATGGACGCTTTACTTCAAGCGACTGGAGGCTAGTCAACCGTCTTTTGGGTACTAAGCTGCAGTTTAGCACGGCCTTTCATCCTCAGACGGATGGCCAAACTGAGCGTACCAACAGGACGATGGAAGACATGCTCCGGATGTGCGTCCTGGATTTTGGCAAGGGGTGGGAAGATCACCTCTTTCTTGTTGAGTTCGCGTACAACAACAGCTATCAGGCGATTATTCAGATGGCGCCTTTCGAGGCCCTCTATGGCAGGAAGTGCCGCACTCCCTTAGCTTGGGCGGAAACGGGCGAGACGAAGCTCTTCAAGAGGAAAGACGTCGAAGAGGCGACTTCGACAGTGCGGTTGATCCGAGAGAGGCTTTTGGTTCCGCAGGATAGGCAGGCGAAGTACTATAATGCGAAGCACCGCGACGTCCAATTCGCCGTTGGCGATTGGGTTTACTTGAAGATCAGGCCGTTCAAGGGTGTATCCAGGATTCGACGCTTGAAAAAGCTGAGTCCGAGATGCCTTGGACTGTTTGAGATCATCGAGCGCGTCGGCGACGCGGCTTATAGGCTTGCGCTATCAGCGGAACTGAGCGGGCTACACGATGTATTCCACATCTCCGTATTGCGGAAGGGAGTGCAAGATCCTACGCAGGTGGTCGCGGCGGATCAGGTTCCCGTGGATAGTGGGCTTAAGACGGCGGTCAGGCCCGTTAGCATCGAGGATGCTGAGGTGCGTCAGCTGCGGAATAGGGCGATCCGTATGGTAAAGGTCCATTGGGACAACTGCGGTCGCGAGGAGCTCTCATGGGAGCGTGAGCAGACCATGTTGGAGGAGTTCCCCGAGCTGTTTCGGTGACGCTTATCTCTTCTTTTCCCCCTGTATGTAAAGACTGTTTTGATATGTATATATATGCGTGTTTTTACAAATTTCGGGACGAAATTTTTATAAGGAGGGGACGGTTGTAAGACCCCAAATCTGAAAATTCAGAAATCTGGAATCCAGAGCTGTCGCCGGCGACAGTGGCTGTCGCCCGGGCGATAGCGTTCTATTGAGAAGGTTCTGCCGTGAGCTGTCGGACAGCGTTGACTAGTCAATGTCGGTTCATTATCGTTGTCGCCATGGCGACAGTGGCTGTCGCCGGGCGACAGCTCAAATTTGGACTTTATGGCCGAAATCAAGGGCATTGATTGCACTTTGACTTTGGTGGCTTGTTTTGGCTTGGGAGGCTTGGTGGCAGCATACAAGGCCAAAAATCCCTCTCTTTTCATTTATTTTTCTTAAGGGTACTTAAGAGAGAGAGAGAGAGGAGCTTGGAGAAGAAGGTGAATAGAAAACCCTAGCTTGGAGCTTGGGTTTGGAGGAGCTACACTCATCCAATCCCTTCAAAGTTGGTGGCTACGCGTAGAGGTGGGCAAGGCGCTCCTTTCCATCCGTGTGGAACGTCAAGCCATGGTCTCAAAGCGGCGTTTAAGGGTAACGAACTTTTCTATGATCTCTTGGACATGCCTTAGTCCATTCCCTTGCATCGTTGAGGCCCCTACTCAAAAGGGTGAGGTCGTGGCCTCCGACGGGTCGATTCGTGTTATCCCCGTCCAAGTTGCATGCATATAGAGTCCGTGCGTAATACGGACGTAGGCGCGCTGTGTGAAGCCCATCCGTGATGGTTCGTCCGGATTGGTGATGCCTTGTGGTATTGTGCGTGCTCGGGGAAAACCCCGTGTTGTTATCCTGCTACGTAGGACTAGAGAGTGCTACTGCATGCGCAGCAACGCCCGGGGGTGTGCCCCGGGGAGCACCCAAAGTTAAAAGGCAGAAATGGAGTTCTGTCTAGCTGTCGCCGGCGCGACAGTGACTGTCGCCTAGGCGACAACTCCCCAGAATTGGATTCTGATGAATTTGGGTGTTCTGAGGCTAGGGAGTGCTACTGCATGTGCAACAATGCCTGGGGGTGTGCCCCGGGAAGCATCCACGGCTAGAAGCCAAATTATTGTTTGTGCACTGTCGCTGGCGACAGTGAATGTCGTCTGGGCGACAGCTCCCAGACATGGGTCTGGTGATGTTTGTTGTGCCCACCTGTTGAGGGGACCTGAGGTCGGCGTGCCCGACCTATAAGGGTGTTCTGGTGGATGACTTAGCGGCCCGTGGAGCCGGCTAATTGAGAATAACTGGGCTGAGGGGACGCCATACCCGCATTTCGTGTTGTACAACGAGTGTGTGAACAACGGGCATTTGGCGAACCTACACCCGAACCATTGCAGCACCTGATTAGTAAGGCTCGAATAACATGTCGGGAGGCAACGGGGAAGAGTCTTCGGACTGCGCAAGTTCACAATTAAAGCATGGGGGAGCCCTGGTATTCGGGCCGCCGACTTTAGCCTCGAAGGGCAAAACCATCAAGAGTGGATGGTGGTGGAAGGCATAGTACACCAAAGAGTGCCTCAGTGCACGAGACGTGGAGGCCATTCCCACGTTTGTGTTGTTGCATATGTATGAAATGTTGTGGGCTCGTCTAGTCGCACTCTTAGATATGTATATGATGTTGAGACTGTTTTGCAGGGACGGTTAGCACTGCCACCCCCTCGAAGGGGTGGGGTCGTTATAAATTGGTCAGCTTTAGCTGACCGTTGCCCTGTTTTGCCACCGTTTTTGGTGGGCTTGTTGTACAGGTGCTGGACCGAGCGGGAACTTGGCGGGCTGAAGCCCCTGCGCTGCTGCAGCCCTTGAAGGCCTTTGATGTTCCTTCTGTTTTTCATGTATGGCCGGCCTGCGCGCCGATGTTGGTAAACTGTAAGGCCGTCGTGCCTCTTTTGTGTTGTAAAACATTGTATTCCAAGTTAATAGAAGTGGACATACCCGAGTTCGGGTCTTGTGGTTTATAATTCTGTCTCTCTCTCTTTTACTTTTGCATAGAATGCTCTAAGTTAGGCTTCGTGGTATAGTGTCGTTGTATATTCAATAGTGACGTTCCCGTTTGTTTTGTAGTATATGACGTGGGGCCCCTGCCGGACCTTCTGCTATATGCTTCTTAACAGATGGGGGTGTTACACGTCCACTTTCTCGCGAGCGGTTGGCAAGTGCCCGACTCGCCCGCCTTCCTACGAGTGGCCCTTGAGGCTCTGGCATGGGGATGCGAGGATATTAGCGCAAGTGTGGCAAAATATACCTGCGTGAGCACGAATACAGGTGCGAGTGCGAGTAATAGACTAAAAAAGAAATGACATCCAAAAGATATGCAAAATATTTCTATATCATTGATCAATCATTTTTACAGTCAATGGCGAACTCGCCGACCAAAAGATGTTACAAAATATTTCTGTTGAAACATGTTTTCCGCATCTCTTGGTTTGACAATCACAAATCCTATTGTATTTAATCATACTTGTTTTGTGTTTATAGTATGCAGGATTCTGTGGTTTCAAATCTCCATGGTGCTGTGTTTTTGTTACTACCGTGCAGCGCTAGAACTACCGCTGGCGCTAGTGTCCGTTCGATGAACTGAGTTCGACGAACTCGGTGCTTCGTTCGACGAACGACGAACACGGAAGCCCATTCGACGAAATTCATATCAGGGCGTTCAACGATCAACGAAAGCTGAGGCCCGTTCGACAAACTGCAGCTCTACCGCGACGCGTTATCACTAATGCTGGCGCTAGCGTCCGAAAGACGAATTTTGAGATCGATGAAAATAAGATTCCGTTCGACGAACCAGATTGAGATCGACGAAAATAAGGTTCCGTTCGACGAACCAGATTGAGATCGACGAAAACAAGTTTTCATTTGACGAACCAGATTGAGATCGACGAATGCTGAGGTTAGCTCGACGAAGATGCGCCCGACGAAATGACCTACCGCGGAGCATTAGCACTGACGTTGGCGTTAGCATATATGGAAACTATTGACAGAAAGGAAAGTGGAGAAAAAGGAATGTCGATGGGTCGCTATGTTTGGCAAGTACTATCGCGGCGCGCTAGGTCTAACGCCCGGCGGTAGCTTTTGGAAACATCCCGTCTGCAGTTGATTGAGGGGCAAATTTGGAAAGAGATATTGGCTGAAGGAAGGAAATCGCACTATCGCGGGGCGATAGTGTTACCGCGGCGCGCTAGGCTGCCACAGCCGTTTGCGCTCAGAAGTTGCCTTAACTGCCACGATCCGTGTGCGCATCGTGTCACTATCGCAGGGCGGTAGTACTAGCGCAGGCGATATCTGTCGAATCTATTTAAAGAGCAGTGCTTCCTCCATTACGTGTTGCTGATATAGAAGTTATTGAAGCCTTATTGCAGAGCACTCGTGAGTGCCTTCAGAAGCAGGCAAGACAACTCCGTCAACGTTCGAGAAAGCAAAAGAACTTGGAGACTGATCCGATCACATCTACATCGACACCAAGTTCTACTTTTGAGGGAGTTTATTAATTTGAGTTTTGTTTTACTTTCAAATTATAACCTTTATATCTTTTGTTCGGTAGAGGAACTCGCCACACGGTGACTAGGGCCTTGCGGGGACTAGGGGGAATTCGCTGATAACTCTATTTTATCTTAGTTTTTAGTTAGTTTTTAATTTAATAATCAATTAATATTTGTCTTTATTATTAAAATATTCTTCTTAATTTACTTATTTTTCCTTTTCAGGTAAATCTGGGCTGCTGACAGCATTTTTGGGCTCACTGTTTTAACCAGAAGAAAATGTGGTGCTGTTTTGGAAAATTGTCAAGTACACGCCCCTAGTCACGGGCGTGACCTCATCCACGGGCCGTGATCGCTGAGAACGCCGGAACCAATTCCACGTCAGTTTATTATTACACGCCCCCTAGTCACGGGCGTGGCATAGGGGCGTGCCTTATGTCACGGGCCGTGACTCTCCTGCCGTGCTGGATCATGCCACGTCGGATTATTATTACACGCCCCACGGTCACGGGCGTGACCATGGGGCGTGACCAACTCTAAACCGCCAAATTAACTCCAGCTCAAGCCGTTTCCCGCCGTTTGCAGATCAAGCCAAGACACGCCTTGGTCACGGGCGTGACCTGGGTGCTTGACCAACAGATTTATGAAGTTTGGCGGTTTTTCTCCCGAACGTTCCCGGGTATTCAAGACACCGCTGCCGCACATTATACGCCCTAGGTCACGGGCGTGACCTAGAGGCGTGTCTCCCCAACTTTTTCAACTACAATTTGCTGCCATGTCCAGATGCCAGGGGGAGGATTTTGGAGGCCATTTTCTGTTATTCTGCACTAATTTACTGTTTTTCTTATTTCAAGTTGTCACATTTAATTTTGTTTCAAGTTGTAATTCTCTTTTCAGCAATTTCAATCTAAGTACTTTTCTATTACCAATCATGTCTCTCTCTTTTATCATATGTATTTCCTGCATCATGATGAGTAGCTAAATTCCAATTTGCACTTGATCATGATGAACTTTGGAATAAAATTAACTTTGCTTTGTTCTTATAAAAATTTGCAAGCTCTCTATATTATTTCGCTTCGATTTATCTTTGATTCTAATTGCTTCGAATTCATATATCGCGAATATGTTTCTCGATCTAAGAGCCGTATGCTAGTGATCGAGAGATCCATGCAAACGAGGAGATCACTCAAAGATAAAAAGAGTTTCTTGCACTCCTCGAGAGAGGGTGATATAAATTCTTTCGGACTGGATCAAATCCAGTAGAGGGGTTCACCGCCTAAAGCAAGCTTAGGGGTTTCGACTGGCCGAGGGGTCTTAATCGATCAACCTAAGGTTAGTTGATAGTTCTCTCGAGAGAGGTTCTATCATACTTTGGGAACCTCCACGGTCGAAGTATATAATTTAGAAGTTTGCAGTTTAATCATATAAAAGGTTTATTTTAGTCCAAAGGGATTCTAGATCAAGTGCTAGCTTCCTAATCATCAATTTTCTCTTTAGTCCAAGACGCCTTTTTACTTCACTTTTCAAACCAAAAATTTTCGTTAGATAAAATAACAGCTCTACTTTGTGAGTACAAGTACTCGACAGCGCCGAGTCTAATACGACACATGATCATATACTTTAAAACGATAGGTATACTTGCCTTATCGACTTATTGTTGGAATTGCGCTTCAGCAAAACAATATAAAGAAAATATTCATCAAGTTTTTGGCGCCGTTGCCGGGGACTATTTTGTGTCGATATTTTGAAAGCAAAGTTCTGTTAATTTTATCCTTTTTATTTTACTGCTTAAAATTTTACTTTAAATTTTTATAATTAAAATTTCTTGCGAAAGGGCCTTGCTGGGTTCTTATCCCACAAGACCGCCTAGTACCTTGCGAACCCGTCATTGGGTAGTCCTTGGGAACTCCAAGAAATTTTATTTTATAAATTTTTAATTATAAAATTTTTAAGTTTCTTCCGTTTTTTCTTTTTGGTGTATGACCCGAAGGAATCCGTCAGATCTTCTTGGATTGGATCCGGAAATCAAGCAAACCATTCGGCGACGCTTAAGATTCCAATGACCATATTCTCAAGATCCAATTAAGGAATCCGTAGGCGATACTTCCTTTCCGAATAATTTTTCTTCTTCTTCTTCTTCTTCTTCTTCTCCCTCATCTTCTACTCCTTCTAAGATGGGTGATCCAAATCCGGATGAGGCCGCGCAACGGACTATGTCCTATTATGCCCGGCCTAATCTGGAAGATACTACCTCGAGTATTGTTCGACTTGCTATAGCGAACAATAATTTTGAATTAAAGTCGAGCATCATTCAAATAGTACAACAATATGTACAATTTGATGGGCTTCAAGATGAGTATCCCAACGCGCATATTTTTAGTTTTCTAGAAATATGCGATACTTTCAAAATTAACGGGGTATCCGATGATGCAATAAGGCTTCGACTTTTTCCTTTCTCCTTGCGCAATAAAGCGAAGCAGTGGCTCAGTTCTCTTCCAAGAGGATCTATCACCACATGGGCCCAAATGACGGAACAATTTCTCACGAAATATTTTTCGCCCGCTAAATCAGCCCAATTGCATAAGGATATCATTTCTTTCTCCCAAGTTGAATCGGAAACGCTTTATGATACTTGGGAGCGGTTTAAGGAATATTTGCGCCGATGCCCCCATCATGCAATCCTCTATTAGTTGCAAATTCATACATTCTATAACGGCCTAAATTCCCAAATGCGTCAAATGATTGACGCCGCCGCCGGTGGTACCTCGAATAACAAAACACCGGCAGGCGCGCTAGAACTTTTAGAGAGTATGGCCAAGAATACGTATCAATGGAGTATGTAACGCCCCCTGTTTTTCCTTATAATTATTTTATTTAAATCATATGGAATTAATAATAATTATTCTAAAGCGAAATATTAATTCTGGGCATGGAGGCGATAGGGCGTTACCATTTTGGGACCGTCGTCGTCTTCCGGCAAGTTATTTCTAGTTGGGGCGTAAATGCGGTAATCAATATGTAATTGTGTATATATACACGTATATATCTGTACATATAGAATTATAGGCTTGTATAAGTATTTACTTATTAGCGTGCTACTATAAATGTATATGAATACAGTTATCCCTTTTGTGTTTGCGTGCTTGAAGTTTATAGGGGGGATTACATAAAAGTATATGTATATATATACGTATACTATATGTTAAGGTTTTTCTAATCTTATATATGTGTATATATATATGTAAGTTATGTTTTTATATACATATATATATAATTTATTTATTATATATAAACTAATATATTTCATTTATTATATATAAAAAAATATCTTTATATGCTTAGGTATAACCCCCCCCCCCCCCCATCCCTGCAGCATTTTCATTCCTCCCCTTTTTCCCGATTTCTTTTCTTCCGAGAGTGCTGAAGCCGCGGTGTAGGGCTTCGTCGGTGTCGCCGGAGGTCGGGGGCTTGGCCGTCGGGGTGGTCTCGGGTGGTTGCCAGGCTCGATCTTTCCTCTTCCTTCCCGTCGTTGGTTCTGTCGAGGAGGAGTCGAGGGGTAGGGTTTTGCGCCAGAGCCGTCAGAGGAGGCGCTGTGGAGGTCGCCGGGGTTGCTCTCCATCATCGGAGTCTTGGATCGGCGAGCCATCGTCGGGATCGGCAATGGTTTTGTGGTCTTCAGGCAGGAAAACCTTTCCTCCCTCCCTCCTCCTTTGGTTGGATCTCTTGCGTGTTGGTAAATCTTTTTTCTGGATTTCTAAGCTCAGAAATTTTAATTTGTTGCCAAGATCGTTGGATCATATTAGGGGATGCACTTTGTTTTTCTTTCCCTAATGGGGGCTGCTGTTGACTTGTTTTATTTGGGGCTGCCCTTTTCGGTTTGCTTTCCTTGTGAGGTTGTTGGTTTTCTTTCTGTGAGGGGCTGCTGCTTGTGTTGCTTGGGGCTGCCCTGTTGGTTGGTTTTCTTTTTGTGAGGGGCTGCTGCTGCTTGTGTTAATTGGGGCTGTCCTGTTGGTTTGCTTTTCTTGCGGGGTTGCTGTTGCCTTTGTGAGGGGCTGCTGTTGGCTTGTTTTAATTGGGGCTGCCCTTTTGGTTTCAATTGGTTGCTGCTATTGGGCTTAACTTGGGGCTGGTTGCTATTATTCTACTTTATTTTGAGAAGGGCTAAGGAACCCATTTGGTCCCATGATTTCAGCTATGTGGTATTCCCGTTGGTTTCGAAATATCAGCTATGAGGTATCTCCATTGGTTTTATGGTAGCAGCTATGTGGAGTTTCCTGGGTGTTATGATCGGCAGCTACTTAGTATTCTTTTTCTCCCTTGGCCTCGTGATTGGTAGCTGTTGAGTTTCTTTCCTTAGCCTCACATTTAGCATTTATGTTGGTTTTGTTAGAAGTTTGGTGTATTCCCTTAGAGTATGGCAGTTAGCACTTGAGATACGAAACTCTGCACCTATACGTTAGTAAATTTTCTTGGTTTAAACTTAAGTCTATTACCCGGTTTGTAAATTTTCTGTGTTTGATTTGAGGGCTAGGTATTTACGTGGGTTTATGAAAGGTTAAATTTCCTAGGCTATATGCTTGAGATTTCGTTCCCTTGGGGGAGTTTGAGCCCGTCAGCTACTTAGTATGGATTCCTTTTAGATGCCCCGGTTTGGGGATGCTCTTGTGGTTTATGCTTTATATGAGGAAAATTGTTTAATTCGATCCTTACCTATAGCTAACCAACATATCTATCATTTTATAGTTTCCCTTCTATCTTCTTCCTTGTCTGCCTAACCGGTTGATTTTTGGTTAGTGGCAGTTGTGTTTCACTTTTTGGGTCTTGTTTGGTGTTCTAGGTTTTTGATCCCTGCTGTCATCCCCCTTAGAATCTGGATAGCTTCTATACCTGTTTAGTAATGCTACCAAGCAGTCTGATAAGACTTCCCTAAGTTTAGAAAAGTTTGCTCGCCCTAAGAAGTTTCCGTCGACTTTGATGTGAGTCTTTCTTGTCGACTTTGATATAAGCCTTTCCCGTCGACTTTGATATAAGTCTTTCTCGTCGAATTTGATATAAGTGTTTCTCGTCGACTTTGATATAAGTCTTTCTCTTCGACTTTGATATAAGTCCTTCTCGTCGATTTCTTCGTTTATTCTGAATTGATTCCGTGTATATTTATATGTTCTTTCGCCGGGTGTTTCCGGGTATCTAAAGCGATATTATCAAACCTTTTAAGTCCCTTTGGCTGAGACTTTTGATAAAGCTATGCTCTATTATTTGAGTTGCCCTATTTTTGGTTAGCGATCTTTAATGGTGCTTGTCGTGCCTTATTCACCGTACTATTATGGGATGTTCGTTGGGAGTCAAGTTTGGACTCACCATGTGTTTTCAAATGAATCGTTGAGTAGTGTTTATACCTTTGTGACCCTATTCTTAGGGTGTTTTGGTGCTGATATCTCGGGTTATGTCCCGTGTCTTAATTGAAACTTAATTTGATTATTTAGAACCTTTGTCTTAAGCCTTGCACGGTGGGTAGTTTTGGGTGGCAGTGGTTAAAGGACCACCACCCGGTTTTGGCTTTTTGGGTGGCAGTGGATAGAGTACCACCACCTGGTTTTGGTTTTTGGGTGGCAGTGGATAAAGGACCACCACCCAGTTTTGGGCTGCGGGCGTTAGTGGAGATACCACCATCGCAGTGCCTTCTTTTGGGGGACGCTTTTCCCTCGAGCTGATCAGTCTCAAGTTCTTATAAACATATGCTTATATATGTGTATTATGATATTATATGTATGACCATCACCTCTGAGCCGCAATGGCGGACACGTGGTGGGCTTTGATTGTGTTGACTATTACCTTCTGGTGCAGGCTTTTCTTTTTACCGAATGCACTCGTTTGAGCTGGCTCGGGTTGTTGTAAGATTATAGATGTTTATCTGCTTAGCTTTTCCTTCCTGCACTCTTTTGCTTCTGATGCTGCTAATCTTGGTTTTCTTGCACCCTTTTTGGGCTGAGGCATTTTTTTCTTATGAATGTCTCAGGTTCAGGTCTTTAGCTGCCGCAGGTGTTAGAGCAGCGTCGTTCAGGTCTCCTGTTGAGGCCCTTCCCCTCTTCTAGGTAAGAGGCAGTTTCTTTTTTTGTTGTTTTCCTTCTTTCCCGTGGGTTCGTGTCAGTTGTTGGCGCCCGTATGTCTTTTATCTTTAGATTACTTGCTAGTAGTTTTGCTGTTACTTTTGGGTTGTTTACCTACTTGCTCTCTGGGAAGCTTTATGTTAGGATGCATTAGTTACTTTATTGATATAAAAATGTCATCTTTGCATATCATGATTTTTAATAAATGTCACATATTTTGAAAATCGTAGAAAATCCTTTCTTACTATACTAAACATAGATACATGCATATCATTTCTGGGATGTTTATTTTCACTCTCATGTAGGCTAAAAACAAACCTATTTTCCGCTGCGTATGTATAGTTTTCTTCTTGTGGACTAGATGATCCACCGGACCGAGTGACGCGGTCTTAAGCTAAAATGAAAAACCTCTCTTTTAATCCAAACACATATATGTTTTTTTTATAAAATTATCGTGAGGAGTGTTGTCTGAGCGTCTGTAGTCGTCTCCTGCAGGCGTGGCATCACGACGCGTATTTTTCCCTTGCTCTGATAATATGTATTATATTCTTGGGAAAATGCGGGTTGTGACAGTTGGTATCAGAGGGAGGTTAGCCGGGTTGCTGTGATAGTCTGGTTGGCCCGGTTAACTTCCTGGTGAGAATCGTCATTCATCGCATACACACACCGAAGGGTCATCAGTATGTCTTGGCTGAAGCATGAACACTACACTCATAGCATGATAAGAAGTATACGAGGCATATTATGTAGTATGGGATGCATAATATGTGTTTGTATATGGATCCTCATAGGTGACAACATACGACTGTTATGTAGTATGGGATGCATAACGTAGGTCGCATGCGTGTCCATTAGATTTTCTTTTTCGTTGCATGCGATAATATGTAGTATGGGATGCATAAGATCGCATGTGTACGCCGCTCATAGCATGCATTAAGGCTTTTTTTAGATTGCATAGCACTGCATATACATCATAACATAGCATTAGCACACGTGCCAAGCTAAAGACATACATGATGACGCTCGTACACACATGATTTGGAATAAAATTTGGCATTCATGCATTATATTATATGCACACAAGTTGATAGGATGATGGTGTATCATCCTAGGTTTAACATAACATCATTTCATAAATTCCCAGAGCAAGGTAACAGCAAGAGCAAGTATCTACTCTTTCCTGGTCTGTATCGAGTTAGGAAATTCTAGTTCCTAGCTGTTGTGTCTTAAGCTGGGTGTATTGTGGTGTTCGTTCGTAATTGCTGTCGATGACTCAAGAGCGTGGTGCATCAGAGTCGGCTCTCCGGTTAGAGGGGGAACCCTTAGGTGCGCTTAGTGAGGCGGTGACTAAGGAGTTGCGTCGGAGTATCGAGGCGTTGTTGAGGCAAATGGTTGTGAAACAAGCGCAGTTTTTCTACCCAGGTGTTTTCAGGTTAAGGTCATGACCTAGTTTATTCGTTGGCTTGCAAATGTGGATTTGGATTTTGTTATATCAATTCTGTGCGAGTTAAGGTAGAGGATGTTGAGCGTGCCTTCTTTTTGATTTGAGTTTTACTCGATGTTTTGGCTATAGAGCTTCGCAGGCAGTCATCGTTAGGTTATTGATTGTTGAGCAGTTTTTCCCCCAGGTGATTTCAGGTTAGATTCTAATCTAACTCTTAGCTTTCAGCGTTTGTACTAGATTGTTTTCGCTCGATTTGTTGCGTATCCAATTTTATAGGAGAATTTAAGGTAAAGAACCGTTAGGCGCGCGTCCTTCTCGATTCTGGTGCTACCCACTTGTGCGTGCCTAGGACTTTAGTAGAGCATCGTGGTTTGACCCTCGATCGGGTTGGTGATGGCCTTAGTGTTAAGTTTCCCTTATGTTGTTTCTTTGGTGCCGAATCAGGGCTTTCAGAGTTGTCCTGTCCTCTTAGGTGGTTTCGTAACTTTTGTTAATCTAAAGATGCTAGACATGGAGCTTTCGTTGTGATTTTTGGGTTTGGGCGGTTTGTCCAGGTTTGATGCAGTTATCCAACGCAAGGTAAAGCGTTTGGTCTTTAAGCTGGACATCGGTCAACCCTCGAGTGCGTTTGGCTTTCCGCCTTATGTTTTCCCCGATTATTTCCGCGGTGTGTGCCAGGAGCCTTTAGTTTTCAATGGTGTTGCTTACCTTGTTCCTATGCTAGAAACCATTTTCAGTTTGTTGTGTATCGAGGCTCTTCCTGTGGCGCGATAGTTCTCCGATGTCTTCCCAGTTAATCCCCCTGGTTTTTCTGCCTGTGAGAGTTGAGGAGTTTGTTTCTGACCTTGAGCTGGGTACCCGTCCTATTGCTAAGGCACCGTACCCTTTGGACCTGCGTGTGTTGCGAGAGTTGCGCACTCAGATAGATGGGTGGTTGCAGTATGGATTTTTCTGGCCTAGTTCCTCGCCCTCGAGTGCTCTCGTCTTGTTCGTAAAGAAGAAAGTTAGTTCGGTGTTTTCGAAGGCTGATCTTCGTGTAGGCTTCCTTTAGTTGGGAATCCGCTTGTCAGATGTTCCGCGATTTGCTTTCTGTTCTCGGCTTGGACATTTTGAGTTCTTGGTAATGTCCTTTTCTCTTTGGGTAATCTTATCCGCATCCGCTTTCCTAGCCCTTTTCGGTTAGCATTTCTATCTAGCGAGTGTAAGCTTACCTCTCCCTTGCCTTTTTCATCCTTTTGTATTCTGAGTTTCGGTTCTAAGTTTCGGGGCGAAACTTTCTGTTAGGAGGGGTGGCTGTAACGCCCCGGGTTTTTCCTTATAATTATTTTATTTAAATCATATGGAATTAATAATAATTATTCTAAAGCGAAATATTAATTCTGGGCATGGAGGCGATAGGGCGTTACCGTTTTGGGACCGTCGTCGTCTTCCGGCAAGTTATTTCTAGTTGGGGGCGTAAATGCGGTAATCAGTATGTAATTGTGTATATATACACGTATATATGTGTACATATAGAATTATAGGCTTGTATAAGTATTTAATTATTAGCGTGCTACTATAAATGTATATGAATACAGTTATCCCTTTTGTGTTCGCGTGCTTGAAGTTTATAGGGGGGATTGCATAAAAGTATATGTATATATATATGTATACTATATGTTAAGGTTTTTCTAATCTTATATATGTGTATATATATGTAAGTTATGTTTTTATATACATATATATAATTTATTTATTATATATAAACTAATATATTTCATTTATTATATAAAAAAATATTTATATGCTTAGGTATAACCCCCCCCCCCCATCCCTGCAGCATTTTCATTCCTCCCGTTTTTCCCGATTTCTTTTCTGCCGAGAGTGCTGGACCCGCGGTCTAGGGCTTCGTCCGTGTCGCCGGAGGTCGGGGGATTAGCCGTCGGGGTGGTCTCGGGTGGTTGTCGGGCTCGATCTTTCCTCTTCCTTCCCATCGTTGGTTCCGTCAAGGAGTAGTCGAGGGTAGGGTTTTGCGCCAGAGCCGTCGGAGGAGGCGCTATGGAGGTCTCCAGGGTTGCTATCCATCGTCGGAGTCTTGGATCGGCAAGCCATCGTCGGGATCGGCAGTGTTTTTGCGGTCTTCAGGCAAGAAAACCTTTCCTCCCTCCCTCCTTCTCCTTTGGTTGGATCTCTTGCGTGTTGGTAAATCTTTTTTCTGTATCTCTAAGCTCAGAAGTTTTAATTTGTTGCCAAGATCGTTGGATCATATTAGGGGCTGCACTTTGTTTTTCTTTCCCTAATAGGGGCTGCTGTTGGCTTGTTTTATTTGGGGCTGCCCTTTTCGGTTTGCTTTCCTTGTGAGGCTGTTGGTTTTCTTTCTGTGAGGGGCTGCTGCTGCTTGTGTTGCTTGGGGCTGCCCTGTTGGTTGGTTTTCTTTTTGTGAGGGGCTACTGCTGCTTGTGTTAATTGGGGATGCCCTGTTGGTTTGCTTTTCTTGTGGGGCTGCTTGTCACGGACATAGCACTTTGACACTAAGTACGTGCGGCACTTGGCTAGAATTCCAACAAACTTAGGCTAACCAAGAAAGCCTTCCTCAAACAAAGCAATGGAATAAAGAGAACAACTCCTATTATAACTCTCAACAAAGTTACAAGACAATTAGGTAGACAGTTGAGCGAGACATACGAAAGAGCGAGACATACAACAAACAAGGCACACAACAGTGCTTAATCCCCACAAACTCTCAACTCTCACAAGAGGAGACTCAACAAGCGTAAAGCTCACAAGCGCACAAGAGACTCTCCAAACAACACCCCCAAAGAAGTTCCAAAATCCTCCATCGATGAAAATGAGGAGGTCTTTCTCTTATATAGGCCTCCTCTACCAATTCCCTCCAAAACGGAAGGTTCTAGAGTTCTCCACATAAAGAAGGGGTTGGATGACTCCACATTCTTCTGGATCCTTCCACACTATTCTACACGGTTAGCTTCTGCAATATTCCGGAACATTCTTAACTTATCTAGACAAATCTAGAACGGTCCATCAAGTTAACCTCATGTCCGTGACATTCTCCCCCACTGAATTCATGCATCGCCCTCGATGCATCAAGCTTGTCGAAATCTTTGTACCGTCCTCATTGCGGACATGAACTTCTCTTCTCGTCCATGAGTCCTCCTTATCGGCACCGGGTAAGTATTTGGACCATCAATTAGGTGAATCTCCGATGTTGGAAAAATAAGAAGTCCTTCAAACTTATCAAGAAAGTTCATCCCAACGACAACATCATAGTCATCATAGGGGATAACTTCGATGGGCACCTTCCCTTTCCATCCTCCAAGACAAACATTCACATCCGGAGCAAGACCAATAGTTCGCACCTCTTGAGAATTAGCAAATTTGAGGCGTGCTGGTCCAAACCAGATTGGTAGCCCGATTCTCTCTACAGCAGTCTTGGACATGAAGAAGTCCGTTGCTCCCGTGTCCACCAAGGTCTCATCTTTGTGCCCTCGATCTTCACATCCACCATCATTTGTCCTTTGTTTTCCATCCTTCTTCCATGGGTTAAACTCGCACTTCCCAACTTGTAGTTGCCCTTAGTTTCCATTTTATCAACAACAGTTCTTATGGACTCCAAAGTAGGGCAATCACATACCTTGTGCGGTCCTCGACAGCAGAAACATTGCAAATATTGGTGTCTTATATAGGATCCCCGAGTAGTCATGGCATTAAGACGGCGCATGATACTTAACCTTGCCATGTCTTGTGGCTCCTCCTCATCCCCGCTCGTAGAGTCATCTTTCTTTTTCATTGATGATAGGGTGCCAAGCTTTGGGCAATTCTTCATATGGTGAGGCCCCTTGCATACAAAGCAAGTGAGGGCCCTCTTTCTTTCTTCGAATCTCCTTTGTCGAGGGGCATCATCTTTGGGCTCAACTTCAGCATCACCGACATCCTTTTGGTAGGGCATTTCCTCCTCCTGTTGGAACTCACATAGTGATTCGGCTGCTGCAATCGCCTCATCGACCGTACGGGGTCCTCGTCGCTGTACCTCCTGTTTTGCCCATGCTTGTAGCCCATCCACAAAGTAGAATTGCCGATCTTCCTCGGCCATATCGGGGATTTGTAGCATGAGCGTTGTGAACTCATTTACATACTCGGTTATTGTTCTCCTTTGCTTTAGCTCTCTCAATTTTTTTCGAGCTTGGTATGCCACGTTCTCCGGGTAAAAATGTCGCTTGAGTTCCCTCTTGAACTCCTCCCATGTGTCCAATCGACACAAACCTTTTGCGACATCAGTTTGTTTCCTTCGCCACCATAGAGCGGCGTTATCATCAAGGAACTGTGACGCGGTATGTACCTTGGTCTTACCATCTTGTAGATGACAGCCTTCAAAGTAGTTTTCCATCTTCCATAGGAAGTTCTCAACTTCCTTAGCATCTCGCTTGCCCAAGAATGGCTCGGGTCTGGGTATGTCCACTCTAGCCATAGAAGCATAGGTGCCGACACTTCCACTAGCGATGGTCTTCTTGCAAATGGCTAGGTCGTCCTGCAGGCGATCTATCCTTCCCTTTAGTTCGCCAGATTCTTCCTCCAATTCATTGATGCGTGCAAGTAGTGTGATATTCTCCTCAAATACGCAGTGGAGTTTGTTCTCTAGCTCCGCACGAGAGGCTTCCCATTCTTTGCGCATGGAACAATTATTGATTTCTATTAACTCCATGCGTTTCTCCTAGTCTTCCATGGCCAGTTCCAAGTGTTTCTCTTCTCGAGCACGGCTTTGATCACGCTTCTTCTTGCTAGCTTGTAGGGTAACATCTCTACCCCGTTCCTCCTCCGTAATGTAATCTTCTCCTGCCATACTTGGTCTTGTTGCAGCACGATGCGCACAACCTACCTCTGATACCAACTATCACGGACTTAGCACTTTGACACTAAGTACGTGCGGAACTTGGCTAGAATTCCAACAAACTTAGGCTAACCAAGTAAGCCTTCCTCAAACAAAGCAATGGAATAAAGAGAACAACTCCTATTATAACTCTCAACAAAGTTACAAAACAATTAGGTAGACAGTTGAGCGAGACATACGAAAGAGCGAAACATACAACAAACAAGGCACACAACAGTGCTTAATCCCCACAAACTCTCAACTCTCACAAGAGGAGACTCAACAAGCGTAAAGCTCACAAGCGCACAAGAGACTCTCCAAACAACACCCCCAAAGAAGTTCCAAAATCCTCCATCGATGCAAATGAGGAGGTCTTTCTCTTATATAGGCCTCCTCCACCAATTCCCTCCAAAACGGAAGGTTCTAGAGTTCTCCACATAAAGAAGGGGTTGGATGACTCCACATTCTTCTGGATCCTTCCACACTATTCTACATGGTTAGCTTCTGCAATATTCCGGAACATTCTTAACTTACCTAGACAAATCTAGAACGGTCCATCAAGTTAACCTCATGTCCGTGACATGCTGCTGCCTTTGTGAGGGGCTGCTGTTTGCTTGTTTTAATTGGGGCTGCCCTTTTGGTTTCAATTGGTTGCTGCTGTTGGGCTTAACTTGGGGCTGGTTGCTATTATTCTACTTTATTTTTAGAAGGTGAAGTATCTAGTTGCCTACCTAAATCACCTAGAGGGGGGGTGAATAGGTGATCTCTACGTCTTTTGCGGAATTAAAAATTAAACGTAAAGCACAGCACACAAAATTAATCACAGCCACAGATAACACCAGGAATTTATAGTGGTTCCCCGTACTTGGGTACTCCACTGCCGGCCTCGCCAATCTAGCACCACAGCTAGACTTGACTACTCACTAAATCTCGGATCAAGAATGATCCTACAGTCTCGGAGTCAAACTCCTACAAGCTCGGAGAGAACCTCTCTTACAACTCGGAGAAAACTTCTCCTACAACTCGGAGAACAACCTCTCCTACAACTCGGAGAACAACCTCTCCTACAACTCGGAGATAACAACTCCTACAACAGATTGAAAAGGGTTTGAACAATACTAAACCAGATCTGAATAACAGAAGCGTTTTCTTCCTTCTTCTTGAATGGCTTTTGAGAACGATGAGGAAGAACAACGATCCTTCAAATCTGTCTTTGGCAATCCGAAACGATCCAATAGAGATTGTAGAACCTGAGCATGGATCAATCGAATCCTTTTTGATAGAAATCGGCAACTCCAAAGAGAAGAGCGATCTCCAATCGTAGACGACGGCGAGCGGCGCTTTTCACGTTCTTTTTGATCGGGAGAGGGATTAGGGTTAGAACGATTCTGGAACTTCTTTTAAAACAATCCTATATATATGGAGAGGAGCAATTAAAGGATTAATTAGCCTTAAAAGCACTCCATATAGCCGTTAGAAATGAGAAGGGGCGATC
Source organism: Dactylorhiza incarnata (assembly GCA_033032865.1). Taxonomy (NCBI): domain Eukaryota; kingdom Viridiplantae; phylum Streptophyta; class Magnoliopsida; order Asparagales; family Orchidaceae; genus Dactylorhiza; species Dactylorhiza incarnata. The sequence continues at coordinate 6,465,696 of JAWHQI010000067.1, forward strand.
ACGATCCGTCCAGAACAGAGAAAACGAAACAGGAAAATTACGGACAGAAGTCTCGAGACATAAGGGATCTCTCGAGACATAAGGGATGTCTCGAGACATGAAACGGAGAGAGCAGGAAAGGGATGTCTCGAGAACTCGATGATCTCTCGAGACATTGCAAAGAATTCAGACTTAAGATCTCTCGAGACAAACACGATCTCTCGAGACATGTCTGATCTCTCGAGACATATCCTTAGGAAAAATTTGTTTTACAAAAATTTCTTTTCTTCTCTTGAACACATGCTGCAGCCGCACTCCAAAGTCTTCAATAGTCTTGAAAAAGAAGTGTACCCCAATAGTGAGATCACACATGAGTCATCACCATGTTTCATATAATGAGGGATTACATTTTATGAAACTGTGTTTGCAGACCCATTGTGACCTGACATTGGCTTACACTTAGCCATGATAATCTGCAAGACAATACTAGAAAAGCATATCAAATACAAAAGCAATTCAATCTTAGTTTAAGGGTGACTTCTCACAAATCAAGGTAATTGTGAATACAATTTCCAACAATCTCCCCCTATTTGTAGAAGTCAGAACCCTGTACACTAAGTTGAATTACAACAGTTAAAGAATAAATATGCTACACTACACAAAGATATAGAAATGAAAAAGTAAAGAACATCAAAACATCAAATATATATATCTAAATTTGAATTGTTCAGAAGACTTGATGTTCACTAATATCAGAATGAAAACAAAATATGTCTTGTCAGCATCATCATCATCATCCTTCAAGACCTCCTTTTCCTCTTTTCTTCTCGTCTGGAGAAAAAGGCATGAGGCTTGGGATGGTAAAACGGAGGGGGTTCTGGAGCATCAGCATTATTATAACCAAAAGCTCTGAAATGAATCCTTCGCTTCCTTTGAGCTGTCTCATGTTTTTCCCATTCTTGAGAGCTGTAGCATTCAGATCTGTTCATTTTACCTTCATGAACTAACTTGTAGGTTTCAAAAATAATGTCTTTTGAGACTGGGCTCCAGATTTCTGGATAACTTTTCTCAACCTTAGTTTTGCACTTACCTGTAGAGCTAGAACTAGGAACTGATCGACTGGCAGAAGAACCTTCACCAAGTTTTCTTTTTCTTTTGGTCCCAGCCCTATCTGATTGATCTTCAACAATAGGAGCCTTCCCAAGTAGTTCTTCTGGCCTGAGAGAAAACTGAGGAACAGGAACATCTGGATCAATTGCCAACTCAGGAAAAATCTGATTATGAAGCCACGTTGCTGTTTTGAATGAATAAGCATTAATATCAGCAACTTGCTTCAACATCCTGGAAGAGAACTGCTCAAACTGAGAATTCCATGAGCTTTGAAGAGCAGAAACGGAGCTTTCAATCAAATCTGTCATTTTAGCTACTATATTTTCCTCCCCCTTTCTGACTTCTACAGATAGGGTTTGGAGAGTATCTTCTTTGAACTTTCCGACTTCATCAACAATTTTGAATGTATTGGCTTCATTCTTGTCAGACACTGATTCTTGAAGCTTTGTCAGTATAACAGTCTGAGTCAACACTGTGCCTACACCTTCAGTTGCATGATCAATTTGCTTGCTCCCTAGGCTCATCAAATCAGAGAGATTTTCATAATTGGATTTTATCTTAGCTAACTCTCTGCCTAGTTCACTTTCAACTGAGGCAATCTTCCTGTGAACAGTTGTCAAAGAATTTTCAAACTGTGCACTCTGCTTCTTGAGCAGTGCTTCAATCTTTCCTAGAAGAGAATCTTCTGCACAACCTAGCTCATCTGGAGCATTCTTGGTTGTGTCAAACTCTGACTCCCCCTCAACATGTACTAGGGGAGGTGATAATTCATGAACTGACATGACATCATCATCTTCTATGTTAAAAACAAAATCAGCACCAGACCCTGCCTGTTGGCCACTGGACTGTGCTCTTCAGATACTGGAATGGATTCTGTTGGAGCTGATGAGGATTGACCTTTTGCTTTAGAACGGATTGGCAGCTTGGCTCGACTTGAAGCTTTAGAGCGAGTCCGAGATGAGAGTGGCAATGATGTTACGAAGGGTGCTTGATCTTCAGAAGAAGGAGCTGGATTTTCTGCTTCTCTTGCAACTGCAGATTTAAGAATCTCCCCCTCAGAAGGAGCACCAGCCATTTCCGGCTTCTTGATACGAATGTCCCATCTCTGCAAGGAGTTGACATCTATCTTCTTAAGGTGATGGATAACTGTACCTTTAGACATGTTGAAAATAGCAGGGTTAAACTGATTTAGAAACAGTGAGATGATTCGGGCAAAGTTAGGAGTATTTATGCAAGCTTTGATATTTGAGAATAAGATTGAGGCCCAATCTCTCTTCTTTCCAGTAACAATGCCAATCATCAACAGAAACATGTCTTCAGACACATGTCCTTGAGAGCCTGTCTTGCAGAAAAGTGCCTTTGAGATAATGTCCAGCAGGAGCTTCCCCACAACATTCAACTTATTCCTTTTAACTGTAGAAAAATCTGAATCAAGACCACAGAACCTTGTTGTAGTCAACCAATCAATGTCAACTAGCTCTTCTTCAGCTTCCACTTCAGACAACTGCAAATACTTAGCAAGAGTCTCTGGAGAGACTTTGATTTTTATACCCTTAACGAAGGAGATCAACATACTTCCTTCCTTGATTGGCTTCACATTGATGAAGAATTCTTCAACCTCATCAAACAAAATCCGGCAAGGATGCTCAAGAACGAAAGTGAGACCGGCGACATCAAGTAAACGAAACAGAGACTTGAAATCATCGGATAAACTCGCAAGACCTGACCGAATAACCTCGTTGCCGACTCCAATTTTTGGATGAGGAGAGGGAGCCATAGCAACAAGAGGGAAGGAGAGATGCCGACGGAGAGAGCTGAAGCACCAGGAGCCACCGAGAACCACCGACAACCGCTGAAACGCAGAGTCGAGTCGCGGACGATCACTGCTCGAGTGGGAGACGAAAGGTCGAGGAGGTCTCGGGAGATGACTCGCGTGAACATCAAGTTTCCGATTTCGTATATATATATATATATATTTTTGATTTTACGAAAAATAGAAAATTAGAAATAGGAATTAGCGCGTACCTGTCGTTTGGGATTCCCTTTTAAAAAAAACTTATGTCTCGAGACATCGGCTATGTCTCGAGAGCTCAGGAGATATTTTCTTCATTGATGTCTCGAGAGATTACCCGTGTCTCGAGACATCACCTTATCTCGAAATTTTCTTCTTGTCTCGAGAAATCCTGCCAGGTCCCGAGACATGACTTGTCATTAGAAAACTTCTTGTCGCCAAGGTTTTGATTGACTTGACCATTACTCCATGTTGAGCATTCCAAGTTCCGTCTTGAAGAAAGAGAACTTGGTCTCATCCAGTGGCTTCGTGAAGATGTCTGCAACTTGCTTATCCGTGGGGACATAACTCAGATTTATGTCACCCTTCTCCACATGCTCCCGGATAAAGTGATATCGTAGCTCGATGTGCTTTGTCCGACTGTGAGAGACTGGATTATTTGCGATAGCAATTGCACTGGAAGAGTCGCAAAACATAGGAATGTCTTTGAGCTTCATGTTGTAGTCTTGAAGTTGATTTCTTATCCAGAGAAGTTGTGCGCAACAACTGCCAGCAGAAATGTATTCCGACTCGGCGGTTGATATTGCAACACAATTCTGCTTCTTGCTACTCCAGGAAATAAGTCTCCTTCCGAGGAATTGACACGTCCCAGAAGTGCTTTTCCTGTCGTCTTTGCTACCTGCAAAGTCTGCATCTAAAAAACCAATTAGTTCGCTATCATTACTTCTTGGGTACCATAAGCCAAGATTTGGTGTGCCTTTAAGGTATCTCAAGATTCGCTTTGCAGCAGTGTAGTGAGATTCCTTAGAGTTCACCTGATATCTAGCACAAACACATGTAAAGAACATTATATCAGGTCTACTGGCAGTAAGGTAGAGCAAAGAGCCAATTATGCTTCTGTACTTGGTTTCATCAAAAGGTTTCCCTTTCTCATCCTTGTCCAGAGACGTAGCTGAGCTCATTGGAGTCCTCATAGAGGTTGCACTCTCCATTCCAAATTTCTTAATCAACTCCTTAGTGAACTTTGTCTGAGAAATGAAGATTCCATCTCCAGACTGTTTCACTTGAAGTCCTAAGAAATATTTCAGCTCACCCATACTGCTCATTTCAAATTTCCCTTGCATAAGTTTAGAAAACTTTTTGCAGAGGTTATCATCCGTAGAGCCAAATATGATGTCATCGACATAGATTTGCACTAGCAAAATCTTGCCTTTTACTTCCCTAAGAAATAATGTTTTATCTATCTTTCCTCTTGTGAACTTGTTCTCAAGAAGAAAGTTAGACAGCGTCTCATACCAAGCTCGAGGAGCTTGTTTAAAACCATATAAAGCTTTCTGTAATAAATAAACATGATTGGGATGATCAGGATTAACAAAACCTGGGGGTTGTTCAACGTATACTTCCTCTTTAATGTCTCCGTTTAGGAACGCGGATTTGACATCCATTTGATATACGGTGAAACCCTTGAAAGCAGCATAAGCAAGGAAGAGTCTGATCGCTTCGAGCCTTGCTACAGGAGCGTACGTCTGATCGAAGTCGATGCCTTCCTCTTGTCTGTACCCTTTAGCTACAAGTCTGGCTTTGTTCTTTATGATTGTTCCTTCTTCATCCAGCTTGTTTCTATACACCCACTTTGTTCCAATGACATTTTTGTCTTTGGGTTTTGGAACAAGTGTCCATACTTTACATCGTTTGAACTGATTTAATTCTTCTTCCATAGCAATTATCCAGGATGGATCTTCATTTGCCTCTTGGAATTTCTTTGGTTCGACCTGCGAAAGAAAACTCAAATGCATATTTTCGTTAATGGTACCTCGTCTTGTTCTTATTCCTTCATGAGGATATCCTATGATCTGATCAACTGGATGATCCCTCATGTGTCGTAGCCCGAGGTTTCTTTAATGATTTGGACCAATAGGAGTTTCTTCTACTGTTGGAGTATCTTCCTCCACTTGGAGTGGCTCTTCATCAGGTTGATCTTCTTCATAGGTAGTTATTGGGGGAATCTTGATGAAGTGTTGAGAATTTTCTTCAACTGGCTGATCCAAGCTTAAGTCCTGCAGCTTTGAACCTGTGTCTACAGAAGAAATGCTAGAGGAGCTGCCTTGTAGCATGCTCGTCTCATCAAATACAACATTAATAGATTCTTCTACAACCAGAGTTTTCTTATTAAAAATACGATAAGCTTTACTATGGCTACTATAGCCTACGAAAATGCCTTCAAAGCTCTTTTCACTAAACTTAGTTTTGTAATGCTTTCCATTGTTTAGCACAAAGCATTTACTACCAAAGATTCGAAAATAAGAAATGGTCGGTTTCTTGCCTTTTAGAAGTTCATAAGGTGTCTTTTCATGGTTTTTGTTTATGAGTGCTCTGTTTTGCACATGGCATGCAGTATTGACAGCTTCAGCCCAGAAATATTCAGGTAGTGAAGAGTCACTCAACATGGTTCTGCAAGCCTCAATAAGTGTTCTATTCTTTCTCTCAGCTACTCCATTTTGTTGTGGAGTTCGAGGAGAGGAAAACTCATGAAAGATACCGAGGCTTTCACAGAATTCTGTCATTGCTCCAGATTCAAATTATGTACCATGGTCACTTCTGATTTTGACCACCGAACAGTTAAATTCATTCTGGACTTGCCTGACAAAACTAGTGAAAGTGTCAAAGGTATCTGACTTGTGTTTCAGAAAGAATACCCAGGCAAAACGAGAGTAATCATCTACAATAACCAACGTGTAAGATTTTCCTCCTAAACTTCTAATTTGCAAAGGACCAAACAAATCCATATGGAGTAGGTATAGACACCTGGTTGAATCTTTGCCAATAATGCTCTTAAAGGTAGCTCTTGTTTGCTTGCCTTTTACACATGCATGACAAGGTCTATCTTTAATGCACTTAACATCTGGTGCATCTCGCACTAAGTTTTGAGAAAACAATTTATTAATAGTTTTGAGATTTATATGTGCTAATCTCTTGTGCCATTGGTCAACAAGAGTTGCACTATCTTTTGCCAAAAGACATACTGGTGTAGAAGATGATATACAAAGAAAATTTAAACAAAATATGTTTCTACAGCGAATGCCTGATAAAATCGTTTCATGATTTTCAACCGACTTTATCAAACACTTATCTTTATGAAAATCAACAATGTATCCTTTATCACAAAGTTGACTTATGCTTATCAGATTATGTCGTAATCCTTCCACATAAGCTACATCGGAAAAAGATACATTTCCATTAGAAATCATACCATAGCCTTTAGTTATTCCTCTGTCTGAACCGCCAAAAATAACTTTTGGACCGTTCGCAACTGGAATGTAGTTTTGCAAAAGGCTTCTTGTCCCGGTCATATGCCGAGAGCATCCACTGTCCAAGTACCAGATTGGATTTTTATTGGCCTTTGGACATACCTGCAAAAACAAATCATTTCGCCTTAGGAGCCCAAACAGATTTAGGTCCTTGGTCCCGTGTCAGTTGAGCACCACGATGAATGTTAACATTGCGAGTGGTCTGCCTTGCAACATTCACTTGTGGTCTCCTAGTATACGTTGTATTAAACCAACAATCAACGGCAAAGTGACCAATTTTACCGCAGCACCAACAGTCGAATCTGTTGTACCTTCTCTTTACACTCTCCTGCTTAACTTTTTGAACGTTAGCTCTTGCAGGAGCAGCCCTTTTAGATGAGGATGCCTCATGGGGGCAACACACACAAGGTGGTATTGTCTTCTTCGGCTTTGGTGCAACAGCCTTCACTTTTGGTGCTTTCTTAGCACTCGGACCATGAACAAATGGACCGTACCCTTTCCGATTAATCTCTTGATAGGGTGCTTGAAAAGCACTATCACCAAAGTTTCGGGGAGGAGCCCATTCCTTATGATCATTCACTGGTGAAAAAGGAATTGGTCGTGTGAAATGACCATAGGAACTCTCCAAATCATAAGCATTCGTAGGGAATATGACTCTCTTGAATGCTACAGGCTCTTGATGAGCTTTCCCTTTTTCTTTGGTAGTAGCTTTCTTAGCAACCAGACCATTCTTCTTAGCAATTGTATTTTTTGAAGAATTGCTAGTACTAGCTTCATGCCCTATACCGCTTCCTTTTGCCTTAGTGGTAAAAGTACCAATAATTGGCAGAACAGTTTTAGGTTGAGAGAATGCTTCAACCAACTTCTTCTCAGCCGCAAGCTGTTCCTCCAAGACTTTTATCGAATTATCTCTCAAGGCAAGAGTCTCTTCCGAGCTTTTGATCTTGTCTTTCAAGGCTTGGACTTCCTCTTTGAGAGAAGAAAGTTCTTCAACTTCTTTTCTCAAGTTAGATTCCACCTCCTTGAGAGCCATGATCTCCTTACCCTGAGTTTTGACAACCTTTCGACACTTGTCAAAGCTTTGGAGCATTTTGGTATATTGAGACATGAGCTCAGATTCATCGTCTGAGAGGTTATCCTTTTGTTCAGCCGAAGCATAATCAGAATCAGATAGGATAGTGTGATCATTTACCTTTCCGGTGTACGGGGGTGCTTCTTCATCATCAGACATAGCCATCAGACCGAAGTAAGCTTCTTCTTCATCACTCGACTCATCGGAGTCACTGTCGCTCAGAGTTTTGGCTTTCTTAGCGACGAAGCTTCTATCTGATTTCTTCTTTCCATGAGTGGATTTCTTGTCTTCTTTTCTTCCACCTTCTTTCTTTTTGTAGGGACACTTAGCAATTATGTGCCCTGGCTTATTACAACAGTAGCAAATAATGTCAGAAGAAATGTGTTTGTTCTGTTTGGATTTATACCTGTCAATATTGCTTGAGCCCTTCCTGTGATATTCGCCATCACGACGAGAATATTTATGATCCGAGGAAGACGGCTTGTTGTTCATGTGCCTCCGCTTGTTCAGCAGTTTCTTAAGCTGACGGGAGATTAAAGAGAACTCCCCATCAGACAGTTCGGAACAGGAGGAGCTGGCTTCCGATTCTTCTTCAATATCAGATTCCTTTTCTCTGATCGGTATCACTGCTTTGCTCTTCTTTGAATTCTCTGCCTTCAAAGCTAAGGTTCTTTCTTTGCTTGAAGCTCGATTTACATCCTCTTCAGACTTTCGGATGTTCATTTGTAATTCATGAGACAACAGCTTCCCGAACAGATTTTGAGGTTCTAGACTTGGCAGTTTTCCAAACTCTCTTATGGCAACAATTTTGCTATCCCAGTCTTTCGTTAGGGAACGCAAGAATTTGTCATTTAGTTCACCGTTTGTGAACTCCCTGTTGTAGTTCCTCAAACCATTGACTATCTTGAAGAATCTTTCGTACGCATCAGCAATGCACTCCTTCTTATTCTGCTTAAACGCCTCGTACTCTTGATTAAGTAGATACCTTCTATCTTCTCTTACCTCGTCAGTACCTTCCATTAGAACAATTAAGGATGTCCACATCTCTTTGGCTGATTTGCAGTGAATTAAGTTTTGCAACATGGAATCGTCCACTGCACTTGCAATTATGTTTTTAGCCTTCTTGTCAAGAGCAACAAGAGCTATCTCATCCTTAGTCAAATCCATCATTTTCTTAGGTATCTGAACAGTAGGATTTATTGACGAAGCAGTCATTGGCACATGGGGACCTTCTTCCACGACTTGGAAGATTCTGGGATCTGCAGCTTCCATATAAAAACGGACTCTTTCCTTCCACATAGGAAAGTTGGCCTTGGTGCAGATGGGCAATTTCAGAGAGGATTCCTTGACTCTATCCATGGCTTGCTAGCAACTAGAAGGATGGATCCTGTTCAAGGTGTTAACCTAGCAACGAACAACCTCCCTCTGATACCAATTGAAGTATCTAGTTGCCTACCTAAATCACCTAGAGGGGGGGGGGGGGGTGAATAGGTGATCTCTACGTCTTTTGCGGAATTAAAAATTAAACGTAAAGCACAGCACACAAAATTAATCACAGCCACAGATAACACCAGGAATTTATAGTGGTTCCCCGTACTTGGGTACTCCACTGCCGGCCTCGCCAATCTAGCACCACAGCTAGACTTGACTACTCACTAAATCTCGGATCAAGAACGATCCTACAGTCTCGGAGTCAAACTCCTACAAGCTCGGAGAGAACCTCTCTTACAACTCGGAGAAAACTTCTCCTACAACTCGGAGAACAACCTCTCCTACAACTCGGAGAACAACCTCTCCTACAACTCGGAGAACAACCTCTCCTACAACTCGGAGAACAACCTCTCCTACAACTCAGAGATAACAACTCCTACAACAGATTGAAAAGGGTTTGAACAATACTAAACCAGATCTGAATAACAGAAGCGTTTTCTTCCTTCTTCTTGAATGGCTTTTGAGAACGATGAGGAAGAACAACGATCCTTCAAATCTGTCTTTGGCAATCCGAAACAATCCAATAGAGATTGTAGAACCTGAGCATGGATCAATCGAATCCTTTTTGATAGAAATCGGCAACTCCAAAGAGAAGAGCGATCTCCAATCGTAGACGACGGCGAGCGGCGCTTTTCACGTTCTTTTTGATCGGGAGAGGGATTAGGGTTAGAACGATTCTGGAACTTCTTTTAAAACAATCCTATATATATGGAGAGGAGCAATTAAAGGATTAGTTAGCCTTAAAAGCACTCCATATAGCCGTTAGAAACGAGAAGGGGCGATCACGATCCGTCCAGAACAGAGAAAACGAAACAAAAAAATTACGGACAGAAGTCTCGAGACATAAGGGATCTCTCGAGACATAAGGGATGTCTCGAGACATGAAACGGAGAGAGCAGGAAAGGGATGTCTCGAGAACTCGATGATCTCTCGAGACATTGCAAAGAATTCAGACTTAAGATCTCTCGAGACAAACACGATCTCTCGAGACATGTCTGATCTCTCGAGACATATCCTTAGGAAAAATTTGTTTTACAAAAATTTCTTTTCTTCTCTTGAACACATGCTGCAGCCGCACTCCAAAGTCTTCAATAGTCTTGAAAAAGAAGTGTACCCCAATAGTGAGATCACACATGAGTCATCACCATGTTTCATATAATGAGGGATTACATTTTATGAAACTGTGTTTGCAGACCCATTGTGACCTGACATTGGCTTACACTTAGCCATGATAATCTGCAAGACAATACTAGAAAAGCATATCAAATACAAAAGCAATTCAATCTTAGTTTAAGGGTGACTTCTCACAAATCAAGGTAATTGTGAATACAATTTCCAACAGAAGGGCTAAGGAACCCCTTTGGTCCCATGATTTCAGCTATGTGGTATTCCCCTTGGTTCCGAAATATCAGCTATGAGGTATCTCCGTTGGTTTTATGGTAGCAACTATGTGGAGTTTCCTGGGTGTTATGATCGGCAGCTACTTAGTATTCTTTTTCTCCCTTGGCCTCGTGATTGGTAGCTGTTGAGTTTCTTTCCTTAGCCTCACATTTAGCATTTATGTTGGTTTTGTTAGAAGTTTGGTGTATTCCCTTAGAGTATGGCAGTTAGCACTTGAGATACGAAACTCTGCACCTCTACGCTAGTAAATTTTCTTGGTTTAAACTTAAGTCAATTACCCAGTTCGTAAATTTTCTGTGTTTAATTTGAGGGCTAGGTATTTACGTGGGTTTATGCAAGGTTAAATTTCCTAGGCTATATGCTTGAGATTTCGTTCCCTTGGGGGAGTTTGAGCCCGTCAGCTACTTGGTATGGCTTCCTTTTAGATGCCCCGGTTTGGGGATGCTCTTGTGGTTTATGCTTTATACGAGGAAAATTGTTTAATTCGAGCCTTAACTATAGCTAACCAGCATATCTATCATTTTATAGTTTCCCTTCTTTCTTCTTCCTTGTCTGCCTAACCGGTTGATTTTTGGTTAGTGGCAGTTGTGTTTCACTTTTTTGGTCTTGTTGGTGTTCTAGGTTCTTGATCTCTGCTGTCATCCCCCTTAGAATCTGGACAGCTTCTATACCTGTTTTGTTATACTACCAAGCAGTCTGATAAGACTTCCCTAGGTTTAGAAAAGTTTGCTCGCCCTAAGATCGCGCAATTTCTTCTTCTTCTTTTATGAAGTTTCCGTCGACTTTGATATGAGTCTTTCTCGTCGACTTTGATATAAGTCTTTCCTGTCGACTTTGATATAAGTCTTTCTCGTTGACTTTGATATAAGTCTTTCCCGTCGACTTTGATATAAGTCTTTATCTTCGATTTTGATATAAGTCCTTCTCGTCGATTTCTTCGTTTATTCTGAATTGATTCCGTGCATATTTATATGTTCTTTCACCGGGTGTTTCCGGGTATCTTAAGCGATATTATCAAACCTTTTAAGTCCCTTTGGCTGAGACTTTTGATAAAGCTATGCTCTATTCTTTGAGTTGCCCTGTTTTTGGTTAGCGATCTTTTATGGTGTCTTGTCGTGCCTTATTCACCATACTATTACGGGATGTTCGTTGGGAGTCAAGTTTGGACTCACCATGTGTTTTCAAATGAATCGTTGAGTAGTGTTTATTCCTTTGTGACCCTATTCTTAGGGTGTTTTGGTGCTGATATCTCGGGTTACGTCCCGTGTCTTAATTGAAACTTAATTTGATTATGTAGAACCTTTGTCTTAAGCCTTGCACGGTGGGTAGTTTTGGGTGGCAGTGGATAAAGGACCACCACCCGGTTTTGGCTTCTTGGGTGGCAGTGGATAGAGTACCACCACCCGGTTTTGGTTTTTGGGTGGCAGTGGATAAAGGACCACCACCCGGTTTGGGCTGTGGGCGTTAGTGGAGATACCACCATCGTAGTGCCTTCTTTTGGGGGACGCTTTTCCCTCGAGCTGATCAGTCTCAAGTTCTTATAAACATATGCTTATATATGTGTATTATGATATTATATGTATGACCATCACCTCTGAGCCGCAATGGCGGACACGTGGTGGGCTTTGATTTTGTTGACTATTACCTTCTGGTGCAGGCTTTTCTTCTTACTGAGTGCACTCGTTTGAGATGGCTCGGGTTGTTGTAAGATTATAGATGTTTATCTGCTTAGCTTTTCCTTCCTGCACTCTTTTGCTTCTGATGCTGCTAATCTTGGTTTTCTTGCACCCTTTTTGGGCTGAGGCATTCTTTTATTATGAATGTCTCAGGTTCAGGTCTTTAGCTGCCGCAGGTGTTAGAGCAGCGTCGTTCAGGTCTCCTGTCGAGGCCCTTCCCCTCTTCCAGGTAAGAGGCAGTTTCTTTTTTTGTTGTTTTCCTTCTTTCCCGCGGGTTCGTGTTAGTTGTTGGCGCCCGTATGGCTTTTATCTTTAGATTACTTGCTAGTAGTTTTGCTGTTACTTTTGGGTTATTTACCTACTTGCTCTCTGGGAAGCTTTATGCTAGGATGCATTAGTTACTTTATTGATATAAAAATGTCACCCTTGCATATCATGATTTTTAATAAATGTCACATATTTTGAAAATCGTAGAAAATCCTTTCTTACTATACTAAACATAGATACGTGCATATCATTTCTGGGATGTTTATTTTCACGCTCATGTAGGCTAAAAACAGACCTATTTTCCACTGCGTATGTATAGTTTTCTTCTTGTGGACTAAATGATCCACCGGACCGAGGGACGCGGTCTTAAGCTAAAATGAAAAACCTCTCTTTTAATCCAAACACATATATGTTTTTTTCATAAAATTATAGTGAGGAGTGTTGCCTGAGCGTCTGTAGTCGTCTCCTGCAGGCGTGGCATCACAACGCATATTTTTCCCCTTGCTCTGATAATATGCATTAAATTCTTGGGAAAATGCGGGTTGTGACAGAGTACACCTCGGTCGCGCCCAAATAAACTGGCCGGGATATATGAAGTTGATACGATTTCAAATTTATCTGTCCAGGTTGAGCTTTTAAATAGAAAAATAACAGAGATGACTGCTTCCTCTTCTACACCTACCTGGGGATCCCCCTCCACCATTGCCGAACATGTGGATTACATGGGTAATTCGAATCGGCCAACCTTTAATTCGGGAAACACTCATTATGGTAACACATATCACCCGGGTTTTAGGAATCACCCCAATTTCTCTTGGTGTAATCCAGGGAATGCGGCTCAACCACCCAACACAATCCCACCTGGCTTTCCTCCACCACTATCTCCAAAAGCTCCCTCTATTGAAGAAGTGTTCACCAAATATGCAGCAACTAACGACGCAAATATCCAGAATCTTACCGGATCTGTTCGCAATTTGGAGAATCAAATTGGGCAAATTGCAAAGATGCTCTCCGATCGACAACAGGGAGCACTACCGGGCAATACGGAGCCCAACGCAAAGGAGCAAGCAAAGGCTATCATGTTACAGAACTGGAAGGAGGTAACTACTCCTGCAAAATTGGTTGAACCAGAGGTAACAATTTCTCCATCTCCCCCTCTTCCTCAAATTATAACGCAAAATAAAATTAAGGAATTTCAACCACCACTTCCCTATCTGTCTAAATTAAAAAAAGATCGGATGGATGAGCATTACGGAAAATTTTTAGACATGCTTAAACAAATTCATATTAATCTACCATTTTGCGAAGCCATCGCACAAATGCCGAAGTATGCTAAATACCTCTAGGATCTTTTTTCCAATAAAAAGAAACTAGAGGATATTTCTACCGTTCAATTGAACGCGGAGTGCTCGGCAGTATTACTTAATAAATTGCCTATGAAATTAACAGATCCGGGTAGTCTCTCAATTCCATGTTTCTTTGGCGATTTCTTAGTTAAACATGCGTTGGCCGATCTAGACGCCTCTATAAATTTGATGCCTTATTCTCTTTTCCAAAAATTGGGTTTAGGAGAGCCTAATCCTACGAGGATGAGCATCCAATTGGCGAATCGATCCATAAAATACCCAATGGGTATTATCGAGGATGTGCTTGTCAAGGTTGATAAATTTATCTTTCCGGTAGATTTTGTCATCCTTGACATCGAAGAGGACACCGAGGTACCACTCATTATCGGTCGCCCTTTCCTTGCCACCTCACGCGCCATAATTGATGTTAGTAATGGTAAACTTCTCCTTAGAGTCGAAGATGAAGAAGTTACCTTTACTATCAATTCTTCTATGAAAAATACGCTCTCAAATGACGACTCTTATTTTTTCTTGGAGGCTTCACCTGATGAAGACTCCGTTTTATTTTCTGAATATATTTCACCGTCATCTTTTTATGATGAAGACTTTGAAAATCTCGATCTTATTTCTCATGAAATTATTGACGGCTCGATCACTCACGCACCTATTTTTGAAATTTTAGAATTAGGTAGTGATCGATTAAAAACTTCTTATGAAGAACCTCCCGTGCTAGAATTAAAACAATTGCCTGATCATTTAGAATATTTATTTTTAGCAGAGGATTCTAAGCTTCCCGTAATTGTGTCGGCATATCTGTCCGATAAACAAAAATTAAAATTATTAAATGTTTTAAAACTTCATCGTCGCGCAATTGCGTGGAAAATTTCGGATTTAAAAGGGATTAATCCCTCCTTTTGTACGCATAAGATTTTATTAGAAGAAAATTCACGTAAATCTATTCAACCTCAACGCCGCCTAAATCCTAATATGAAGGAGGTGGTTAAGGCGGAGGTAATCAAATTATTAGATGCGGGCACCATCTATCCGATTTCGGATAGCTCTTGGGTCAGTCCGGTCCAAGTGGTGCCAAAGAAAGGAGGATTAACGGTAGTGCCAAACGATAAAAATGTGTTAATTCCAACTAGAATCGTTACCGGATAGCGGGTTTGTATTGATTATCGCAAATTAAATGATGCGACCCGTAAGGATCATTTTTCTTTGCCGTTCATCGACCAAATCCTTGAACGACTATCCGGAGACTCATTTTATTGTTTTCTTGACGGTCTCTCGGGGTATTTCCAAATCCCAATTGCGCCCGAAGACCAAGAGAAAACAACCTTCACTTATCAGTTTGGCATCTTCGCCTATCGTAGGATGCCATTTGGGTTATGCAATGCGCCGGCTACATTCCAAAGGTGTATGCTAGCAATTTTGACGAACTAGTGGAGGATATTATGGAGGTTTTTATGGATGATTTCTCCGTTTTCGGTGATTCATTTGATTTATGTTTGACTAACCTTTCCCGCATTCTCCAACGATGTGAAGACACAAATTTAGTGTTAAATTGGGAGAAGTGCCATTTTATGGTACGGGAAGGTTTGGTTTTAGGCCATAAAATATCTAGTAAGGGTATAGAGGTGGATAAAGCTAAAATTGAAACAATAGAAAAATTGCCTCCCCCTTCAAATGTTAAGGCCGTACGTAGTTTTCTTGGGCATGCCGGTTTCTATCGCCGGCTTATAACAGATTTTTCTAAAATAACTAAGCCCCTCACTCACTTATTAGAGAAAGATGCACCGTTTGTTTTTGATGAAAATTATTTGCATTCTTTTTCTATTATTAAAGAAAAATTATTAAACGCGCCGATTATGATAGCTCCCAATTGGGATCTTCCTTTTGAGATCATGTGCGACGCTAGTAGTTTTGTCGTTGGTGCAGTCTTAGGACAACGCATAAATAAAAATTTTCATCCTATATATTATGCGAGCAAGACACTCACCGACGCACAAGAAAATTACACAACAACCGAGAAAGAGCTCTTAGCCGTAATTTTTGCTTTTGATAAATTTCGTTCCTATCTTACTTTATCTAAAGTAATTGTTTTTATCGATCACCCGGCTTTACGTTATTTGCTAACAAAAACTGATGCCAAGCCAAGATTGATTAGGTGGATCTTACTCTTACAAGAATTTGATTTGGAGATCCGGGACAAAAGGGGAGCGGAAAATTTGGCGGCGGATCATCTTTCTCTGTTGGAGAATCCCAATTCAGAGGAGCTCATAGAGGAGGAAATTAATGATACTTTTCCCGAGGAACACCTCCTCGTTATTCATAAGGTAATAGATCTCCCCACCCCTTGGTTTGCCGATTTCGCAAACTACCTTGTTGCGAGATTTCTCCCAAAAGATTTTTCTTATCAAGAAAAGAAGAAATTCTTTTCCGATTTGAAAAATTATTTTTGGGAGGATTCGTTCCTTTTTCGAGTTTGTGCGGACCAAGTGGTGAGGAGGTGTGTATCTCATGAGGAGGGCGCTCAAATTCTGAAGCATTTCCATGAGGGACCCGCCGATGGACATTATAAAGCAAATCAGACGGCACAGAAGGTACTTAAAGCGGGGTTCTATTGACCGAGCATCTTCAAGGACGCTCACGCACATGTAATTCATTGTGAACAATGCCAACGCTCAGGTAATATCTCTCGCCTTGATGAAATGCCTTTAAAATCTATTTTAGAAATTGAGGTTTTTGATTTATGGGGGATCGATTTTGTCGGCCCGCCACCAGTTTCTTTTGGAAATCAATATATTTTGGTAGTGGTCGATTACGTATCTAGGTGGGCGGAGGCGCAAGCACTTCCCACCAATGATGCCCGAGTCGTGACCAAATTTCTCAAAAAACTCTTTTCTGGATTTGGAACACCGCGGGCAATAATTAGCGATAAGGGAACTCTTTTTTGTAACGCCCAATTCACTAAAGTTTTATCTAAATATGGCGTTGCACATAGGATGGCCACCCCCTATCACCCTCAAACAAGTGGCCAAGTAGAAGTGGTTAACCATGAATTAAAACAAATTTTAGAAAAAATGGTTTCCACCAATAGGAAGGATTGGTCGCTTTAACTCGATGATGCTTTATGGGCCTATCAGACCGCGTACAAGACCGCCATCGGTTGTACGCCGTATCATTTGGTCTATGGGAAAGCATGTCATTTACCTGTCGAGCTTGAGCATCGCGCCTTTTGGGTGCTTAAATTTCTTAATCTAGATAATAGTGTTTCTTCCGAGCTCCGCAAGTTCCAACTTAATGAGCTCGATGAGTGGCGCTCCCTTGCTTATGAAAGTAATAAATTATACAAGGAGTGCACTAAATTTTATCATGATAAGAAACTTAGGAATCCTCAAACTTTTCGATCGGGAGACCAAGTTCTCCTCTATAACTCGCGCTTGCGTCTTTTTCCGGGAAAACTTAAGTCCCGTTGGTCTGGCCCCTTTATCGTCAAAGAGGTTTGGCCCTACGGGACCGTTTCAATAATGCATCCCGAAAAAGATGAATTTAAAGTGAATGGACACCGGTTGAAATTATTTTTCACCGGCGATAATTTTCATGAGCACCGGGAGAAAATTCTCCTTCCGAACACCTAATTCGGCGTGCCACCATGGTCGAGCTCAATGACCGTAACCAAAGCGCTCTTGGGAGGAAACCCATGTTTTTTTTATTCTATTTTATTTTTTTTTCTTTCATTTAAAAAATTTTCTATGTCCTTTTTGTTTTTTTTTTTGTTTTTCAAAAAAATAACATATAAAACTGAAAAAAAATTAAACAAAATGTTATTATTTTTATTATTCTATTTTGAGGTTTTTACAGGTTTATAGGAGATTTGTGAATTAACGGACGCTCCCACATACATGAAACTCCGCTCTGCAAGTCGGTATTTTATGTTTTTATTTTTACTATCGTGTTTTTATGTTTTGTTTTAAAAAAAAATAAAAAAAGTAAAAAAATAAATACAAAAAAAATCTCTTACACGCCCTCTAGTCACGGGCGTGACCTACGGGTCACAGGCGTGTCTAGGTGGCGTGGCCTGTCTAGAAGTTTATCTCGAATGATGAGCCTTTCTTGTGAATGAGGCGGGTCCGTCTCCCGCCATTGTCACGGGCGTGACAAGTCCACTATCACGGGCGTGATCGGGAAGGAACTCTTCCGTCTCGGTTCGGTGCATTCTTCTGAGTCACGCTCGTGACCTGCTGTTACATGCCCCAAAGGACATAGGTGTGACCGATGGTGGGTCCCATTTCGCAGGATAATAGCATCGAATTCCTTCCAGTTACACGCCCCAGAGTCATGGGCGTGACCCTGGGGCGTGTTTCTCTTTTCCACATCCCGACATCCCCTCTCATGAGACTCCACTTTTTTTGTCATTATTATTACACGCCCCCTAGTCACGGGCGTGACAGGGGGCGTGACTCATTTTTTCCCTATTTAAAGGGTTTCCACTTCTCCTTTTCCACCCCACCTCTCCTTTTTGCTCTTCTCCTTTTTCTTTCTTCCCTTGAGCCGAATTTCTCACAATGCCTCGTCATCACGCTCATTCCACTGCTTCTTCCTCTGAGCACCCCACGGATCCCGCCGCAGCGGAAGCTATGCTTCTTTTGACAACCCCACCCAACAAGAACGGAGCAACCGGTTGGGCGCCAAACCCTTTGGCGTCTTCCGTATCTTGGACTGGGGCATCCTTGCAGCTTTCGGAGCAGCTGAGTTGGTGAGAAACTTTCTATCCACCCCCGGATGGAATGCTCTTTTCTCCATCTCCGAGGCCGCTTACTTCAAACTCACAGTTGAGTTCTTGGCCTCTTTTGAGTTTCGGTGGGTCGGGAATGATGACATCATCGCCTTTCGAATGGGCGGTCTTTCGCATCAACTTTCCATCCGCCAACTCAATGTTCTTATGGGATTTTGCGACGAGGCATTTTCTCTTTCTCCCGCCTACGCCGATCTTTGTGTTGATTTCCCCACCAATTTTAATCTTCTACACTTCTGGTTGGAAATCAGCAATGAAATTTCTCCTTACACCCCCAAAAGATCCAAAGGTAGCCACCTCATCTCTCCTGCCTTTCGTATTCTCCACAACCTCCTTACCTTCACTCTCGCTGGTCGCGACGACAGCCATGGTGTGGTTACCAGGCAGGACTTACTATGTCTATATAGTATGCACCATCGGGTACCTCTTAACCTCGACCAGTTGCTCGCTATCTTCTTTCGACATCAGGCCGAAAATGCGAGGTTGGGAGCTGTCCACGGCGGGCAATTCATTACTCATCTCGCCAAGCAGCTAGGGGTCTGGGATGCTCTTCCGCGGATGCGCTCCGTTCAGACGCCGATTTCCATTCAATTTCAGAATCTCCAAGCCCTAGGCTTAGCACGACGACGCGATGGTGAGTACGAGGATGTGCCACCGACGGTTGGCGGTGGAGATTTTGATCTCGATACTAATCTACATGGTGCTACTCATTCTCCACCCCCACCTCCGCCGTAGTCTTCTCCAACGGCTGGTCC
The DNA here is from genome assembly GCA_033032865.1 of Dactylorhiza incarnata. Classification (NCBI taxonomy): domain Eukaryota; kingdom Viridiplantae; phylum Streptophyta; class Magnoliopsida; order Asparagales; family Orchidaceae; genus Dactylorhiza; species Dactylorhiza incarnata. The sequence continues at coordinate 6,484,910 of JAWHQI010000067.1, forward strand.
TTCGACTTATTGGGATCGTCAGTTCGGGTCTCTCCGCACTCAGCTGAAGTAGATGGAGACCCGTTTTGATGCGCGGTTTGCACACTTTGATAATCGATTCACCGCACTTGAGCAGCATCAGGATTCTTCGATGGATCGCATTTTGTGGGAGTTTGGGGTTTTGCGGACTCACTATCCACCAAGCAGGGATGGCAGTGATGGGGATTAGGCCTCTTTTGTTTTATCTTTTGTATCTGTATCTGTCTTTATATTTTTCCTGCTTTCATGTCTCTGTATCTTTTTATTAAAAAAAAGTATAAAAATTTGTGTTTTGCTTCATCAGGACTACTTGGTGCGGATTTGGCCTCCACTCAGGGAAGTTTCTTCTCTTTTTACTTACTTCTTTTTTCGAGATTTCCAACATTGGGGACACTGTTTTCTTTTAAGTATGGGGGGAGGGTATTTCACACCAAGTTTACTGCTGAGCAACACCCGAAAAATAATTTTAAAGAAAATATTAAAAAAGAAAATATTAAAAAAAAAGTTTTTATCTTATTTTATTTTGGAATCAATATCTCTATATTTACTCATATGCAAAATCCTTAGTAGATTTGCTTTTGCATAGTGTTGTACGAAATTTTTATACTTCATTCGATTTTGAATTTTGAAGTAAAAATTGTTGACTCATGTAGTGTTCCTAGTTAAGCGCACGCGTTTATAGGATCTCATGTCGAATTATTCAGCATACAATTAGATTTATGTTTTTTCAAACTGCGTGAAAATAATTTTTGTTTTACTTTTACCTTGAAACCGGTAGAATCCAACAATAATTTAAGTGAGTATGTAGAAGCTTACTAGAGAATTATTAAGCAATTTGAACGGAAGGGTATTCTTTCTCGATGTCTAGAACTTGCCCTCTAGCGACTCTCAAGACATTTGCATAAGTTAAATTCATTCGTATGAGTATGATATGGGCATTTCATTGGCCCGTTTGAGCTTTTGCACCTGCACCTAACATTTTATCTTTGTTAAGCCCCTTTGAGCCTTTTACATTACTTTTTGTTTCAGCTCCACCAAGCACTTCACCAAGGCCCAAAAAAGCAACCTAATCACACACCTAAGTCAGTGCTCGAAAGTAATTATTTGAAAAGAATTTGTGAGTGTTTGTTGTCTTTATTTTTTTGGTAGACTTTCTCTTGTCTTTTATGAGAAAAAATCAAATGAAAAAAAAACATTGAAAAAAAAACAAAAAGAAAGAAAGAGAAAAGGAACACAAAAAAAAAGATTTGAAATTGGCTATGCTCTTACAATGCCATGACTGCTTAGATTATTTTGTGCGAGCTCACTTTTGGTTTGGGTGTGAATAGCCGTCATGTTTATCTTTGTTTTTCCTCACCAAAAATAACCTAAGCCCACGTTTCAACCGAATTAAGTCCTATTGATTCATACTTATGAGTTAAACTAGTGTCGTGGCGAGTGTGTGAAAGGGAAAGCCTATGGCCATCGTCATTGATGGATTTCTTTGGAGGCTATCCCAAAATTTGATTTTGCGTAATATTGATCTTAGTAAGCACGCTACCCGCTCCCTAAATAACATTTTAGGATTTACCGGATTTTCAATTTAAAAGTAAAAACAATATGTTGTAACGCATTTTTGAAAAGTTATAAGCTAATCTATATGCTGAATAGTTTTTTCTACTAGAATTTTTACACGCTTAGGCGTAAGACTTCGCATTTTTACTCCTTAGGTTCAAATTTCAATTCTAGTATTTAAATTTTTCTACTCCTATGAAAAGTTGTTTGCTCGGGACTAGCAAACGGGTAAGTATGGGGGTATTTGATAACTCTATTTTTATCTTAGTTTTTAGTTAGTTTTTAATTTAATAATCAATCAATATTTGTCTTTATTATTAAAATATTCTTCTTAATTTACTTATTTTTCCATTTCAGGTAAATCTGGGTTGCTGACAGCATTTTTGAGCTCACTGTTTTAACCAGAAGAAAATGTGGTGCTGTTTTGGAAAATTGTCAAGTACATGCCCCTAGTCACGGGCGTGACCTAGGGGCGTGACCTCAGCCACGGGCCGTGACCGCTGGGAACGCCAGAACCAAGTCCACATCAGTTTATTATTACACGCCCTCTAGTCACGGGCGTGGCATAGGGGCGCCTTATGTCACGGGCCGTAACTCTCCTGCCGTGCTTGATCATGCCACGTCGGATTATTATTACACGCCCCACGGTCACGGGTGTGACCATGGGGCGTGACCAACTCTAAACCGCCAAATTAACTCCAGCTCAAGCCGTTTCCCGCCGTTTGCAGATCAAGCCAAGACACGCCTAGGTCACAGGCGTGACCTGGGGGCGTGACCAACAGATTTATGAAGTTTGGCATTTTTTCTCCCAAACGTTCCCAGGTATTCAAGACACCGTTGCAGCACATTACACGCCCTAGGTCACGGGCGTGACCTAGGGGCTTGTCTCCCCAACTTTTTCAACTATAAATTGGTGTCATGTCCAGATGCCAGGGGGAGGATTTTGGAGGCCATTTTCTGTTATTCTGCACTAATTTACTATTTTTCTCATTTCAAGTTGTCTCCTTTAATTTTGTTTCAAGTTGTATTTCTCTTTTCAACAATTTCAATCTAAGTACTTTTCTATTACCAATCATCTCTCTCTCTCTTTTATCATATGTATTTCCTCCATCATGATGAGTAGCTAAATTCCAATTAGCACTTGATCATGATGAACTTTGGAATAAAATAAACTTTGCTTTGTTCTTATAAAAATTTGCAAGCTCTCTATATTATTTTGCTTCGATTTATCTTTGATTCTAATTGCTTCGAATTCATATGTCACGAATATGTTTCTCGATCTAAGATCTGTATGCTAGTGATCGAGAGATCCATGCAAACGAGGAGATCTCTCAAAGATAAAAAGAGTTTCTTGCACTCCTCGAGAGAGGGTGATATAAATTCTTCCGGACTGGAATCAAATCCAGTAGAGGGGTTCACCGCCTATAGCAAGCTTAGGGGTTTCGACTGGCCGAGGGGTCTTAACCGATCAACCTAAGGTTATTTGATAGTTCTCTCTCGAGAGGTTCTATCATACTTTGGGAACCTCCACGGTCGAAGTATATAATTTAGAAGTTTGCAGTTTAATCATATAAGAGGGTTATTTTAGTCCAAAGGGATTCTAGATCAAGTGCTAGCTTCCTAATCATCAATTTTCTCTTTAGTCCAAGTCGCTTTTTTACTTCACTTTTCAAACCAAAAATTTTCGTTAAATAAAATAACAGCTCTACTTTGCGAGTACAAATACTTGACAGCCCCGAGTCTAATACGACACTTGATCCTATACTTTAAAACGATATGTATACTTGCCTTATTAGTTTATTGTTGGAATTGCGCTTCAACAAAACAATATAAAGAAAATATTCATTAGTCACCTAAATGCAAAAGCTATGAACTATCTTTTATGTGCTTTATCTCAAGATATCTTCAAATTAATATATTGTTTTTCTAGTGCATACAAAGTATGGAAATTTCTTGAAGAAATGTATGATTCTCCTTCTACAGGTGTGGAACAATCGCATGAACCGGAGAATATGCAAGCTTGCACAAGCCTTCAAGAATGCTCCTCTCATGACGGATCCATGAAGTGCATATCAAGTGAAAGAGAAGAAAAAGTACTATCTTCGGAAGAGGAGTGCCAAAAAGATGTCAAAGAAACGATATGTTCAAATCGTGCCTCTCCCAAAAGTAATGGAAGAAAATCAAAATCTCTTATTTTTTGTACTTTTATTTCTACATTACAAGTGCTGCAAATTACTAAACGTAAGATTAAGAAACTAAAAATGGATAATGCAAAACTACGTTTAGAAAATAAAACTTTGAAAGCAAATGTGAATGTAGAATCCAAAAATGAAATGGTTGTATCTCCATCTTGCTCTTCATTTGAAAACTCTATATCTTTTTTCAATTATAATAATATTAAAGAAAAGTCAAGGAACTTGAAAAAGAGTTTACTTTAGTAAAAGAACAAAATAAAAAATTATGTTTAGAAAACTCTTCTCTGAAAAATGATTGTGCGAAGTGTAATAACTATAAAATTGAAATTGAAGAGATGGAAGAAATATTTGATGAATTTAGAAATAATTATCAAAATCATATTGATTATATTGTATCCACTCTTAAAAATAGCACACTAGCCTATAATAAAGCTAGACATAATCTTAAAGTTAAGAATTATGAATTGGAAACTAAAGTCAACTTGCTTAAGGAAATTATAAAGAAAAATTCTCAACACATAAATCAACAATTTCAAGCAAATTCCAAAAGCAAGTTAATGTGAATTTTCATAATATGTCTAAGCCTAACAAAATAATGAAAAATATCAAATGCTTGAAAATGAAATGCCAAATCATTATCATTTACAAAATCATGTTCCTCCCAACATAAAATTAAATGTTCCCAAATTTCCTATAAACAATGTTTTATGAAATCATCATGGAAATTTGAAAAATAAAAATAATGTTAAACCAAGATTTGAATGGAGACCCAAAGCTAAAGATGAAACACAAACTCAAATCAAAAGAGCCCATTCAATCATATCTCCCCAAAAGCAAACACGTTGTATTTGGGTACCCAAAAGAACCGTCACACCCGGTCCTCTTTGGATACCTAAATCTCTCATTCATTAGTATGCAATCATTTGCATGAAGTAGAAATCAACAAAAAATTTAAAATACCAATTATCTACTTCATGATATGCTGAATTTCCTTTTTGTCTTTTTTGTTTTTATTTCCTTGAGTCGTCATGATAAAATCACTTTATATAACTTGTTACATTTTTGTTAATCAAAATTCATTAACACCAAATTAAAATAGTTAAGATAATGTCACATGATAATTTAACTTTTCAAAGACAAATAAGAATAATTATCAAACTATGGAGTAAAAATTTCATAACAATGCAGGAAATTCTTAAAATTTGTTAGCAAGATAAGCATAAGGGAACACTTAAACAAAGCTAGATATTAGTCCAAACTAAAATAGATAAACCCAGAAAGTTTGCTGATACTAACGCCAACGCTAGCACTAGCGCCACGTGGTAGTAACAACAGTCTATTTTTGGTGTCTCTGAATACCTATATTAATTACAAAAATAAAAATAAACTTCATTCTCCTACTCTTCAGCCCCCATACTGCTGCTCTCTCCTTCATCACCTCCACAACATCTTCGACGAACCGATAGTCATGGCTGCTCCTCTTCTGGACTCTCCTCTCTAGGCGGTGATGGAGTTAATTTAAGTGCCACTATGATCTTCCATACCATCTTCTCGATTCCAGAAATCTTTTTCGACATTCTTGTCATCTTCCTATTGATATCCGCTCCCTGCTCCGCTAGCTCCTAAAGTTCTCGTTGGGTCTCTCTCACTGACACACCTCGTCGAACTGGAGGTTGTGGAGTTGGAGCTCGCTCTTGACGTAGAGGATGAATAGATAGGGAGGATAATCTAGCCGGACGACAGTCAAGATTATAAACTTCCATATTGAGAGACCGGCACTTCTTGCATACAATTTGTTGAATTATCCCTCCCAATGGAAGAGTGTTCAATCGCTGTCGTCGTGGGTCTTTCAACTTATATGTATATCAGATCATAGATAATAGGAGATCTTCCATATCAAACTTAATTTTTTCTAAAATATGATAGGTGACCATACTCAATTGAGCTGTGATCATCCTTGTATCTCCGCTTTTATCATGATAGTACACCGAAGGATCTCTTGGATAATGTATGCGTCGGGAGTTAGTGTAGTAACCGATGAAATCAATTCCTCCACACCTTCTCGACCATGCAACACTTCATTTATTTGAGTCCTGTTCCGAAGCATTCAGAACTGCTCTACAATATCCAAGAGATTACCACTCCATTCAATGCCAAACTCCTCAGGTAAATCTTCATGAGTTATTGCTACCTCATGACCTTGAATATAGGAATGTACTCCTCCTTGAAGATCAGTCCGAGCCGGATCCTCCAATCTCATATAAAATTCTCTTATCAAAACTGAAGAAAAATTATCATCTATGATCACTGAGAGTATACCTGCGTCAGCCAAATATTCATATATGTGTTCATGAACGGGTAGCTCTATCCCCACCGCCATTGCCACTCCAATGGTAGCATCCTCAATACCAGGGAATATTGCTCCACCCTCTTGATTCTGACCTACATTTGACCATCGAGCGTGACGACTGGTGGAAGCCATTATCAAATCTGCACCAAAATAAAATTAAAGGCAAAACATCAAAATTTGGATAGGAGATTACCTGAAGATCGGTACAGGAAAGTTACTGCGGCGCGGTATATATATCGCCGCGTGGTAACTGACGAAACTGTTGTTCGTCTTCCTCTTTCGAATCCACCAAAAATTCTCCAAAATCATTTTGAAAAGACTCAAAAATTTCTAGATATGTGTTACTTCAACTAATCTAACATGAAAACTCAAACAATAACTCATAGATCTACCAAAATAACTTAAAATTTTTGCCATATATCCTCCTATGACCACACCACCATGAAAATCCTTCAAATCAACTAGATCCTAGCTTGAATCACCAAAATAAACCATAAAAGAAAGTAAAACTACAGGAAACCTCACCTACCTCTGACGCCGGCGGAAGTCGAAGAAAAAAATGAGATCCAAAACCCTTGACAAAATGAAATCTGACCGGGTCAAACCCTTATATTTCAAGCGTTACCGCGGCGCGGTAATTCTATCGCCCGGCGATAGTGTGCTTTTTGTCCTTTTTTCTGTTTTCTTTTATTTATCTTTATGCACTTATTTTCTGAATTTCCAGTTTTCTCATTCATTTTTATTTTCCAGTTCCGGTTATTTCCGTTTAAAAATTCTACACAAAAAAACTGTAAAACAAATCAAAATCAAACCATAAAATGTTTTTCATATCAAAATCAACTACAGAATTGACAACCCAATTAAAATATAAAAAATAAGTTTTTTTTCTTTCTTTGGTTCATTTTTTTTTGTTCTTGAAAAAAAAAACTAAAAATTATAAAAACTGATGTAATTATTTGTTTCAAGGATGATATGATTTATCTTACCAAGCTCAGTATACAATGTTTCGTTCTCTATTTCAAGTATCTTAACAACATTGTTTTTGTATCGTGCCTTGATCATTATCTTATATGTGCTCTGAAATTGATTATAGAAATCATGTGTAGTATTGCATACATGCCTCTATGTATGAGTAAATGGCTTATATTTGTTAATGATCTTTCACTCACACCTTTTGATAAACTACATATGAATTTAATCTTCTCTTACATGATTGTGTAGTGTAACAACTTCATATTATTGTTAGGCATGCTTAGTTTTACCTTCACCACATGTTAATATCTTTTTATGCACCTATCTTTGAAGAAGTGCGTCTTTTCAAAAATCTTTTTGTTTGCACATACAAGTGAATTCGGAGACATTTGTCGTTAAGCAAAAATTCAAATAAATAATCGACAAAGATAACTCCACCAAGCACTACTCACCCTCCTGATAAGTCTTAATGAGCATTGTGAGGTTGAGCACCTTTGAGAGAATCGTAAAGTGCCTTGTCGCAAACATTTTCCTTTTACATACTTCTTCTTGTACACCGAATCACAAATAAATAAAATTCAAAATAATAATTGTGATTCCCCAAGCACTACTTTGCATCCTGATAAGTCTTAATAAGTATTGTGTGTGCAGAGCACCTTGGTAGTTGTACTATTTTACTATGTGCATTGAATAATTTATATATCTTTGTGAGAAGAGGTAACTCTAAAAAATGCTTGATCAATAATATTGTGTTTTATTCCACTATACATGTCATGTGTTTTGATTAACTCATATGTATACTTTTTTCAAAAACACTATTTTGTACACATCATTATCACTTGTAAGCCTTATACTCATGAGAATTGGAGTCTATTGCATATCTACATGTATTCTCTAAACTCTTAAGTAATTGCACTAGATAGCTTTGCATGATCTTTATAATGTATAAGTGTACTTGATTTCTAAATTTTGAACATTGTATTCTTCTATCTTGTCTTGATAACTTATATCATGCTTACATATTTTTTCCGCTACGCCATGAGAACTCTGTATTGCATACATTTCAAACTAGTGTATGGCTATGTTAAAACTGAAATTATTTTTGTGTAATTAAAATGCTACAACATCTATTTTGTTATATCCAAAATTCTTAATCATCTACAATGCTTCTCAATTCCTATAAAGATGTTCACTTAAAACATGTTTCGTCATGCTTTCCACCTCCTTACTACTTGTATGCTCAATCATGAATACGTTTTCCCAACAAGTGGTTCCTTTATGACAATTTCTTCACCTTCTCTTTTCACTCCTATCTATTGCATTTTTTTTTCTTTCTTAGTGTTTACCTATTTTCATGCTCATTCCCTCTCTACACACTAATTACACAATTTTTGTTGGTTTTCCTCTCCACCCTCTTTTGATAATACCAAAAGGGGGAGAATAAATTTGAAAGAAATTAACATGTTTGGGGAGTTAAGTTCATAGGAAGATTTGTTGTAGGGGGAGCATTCATTTAGGGGGTGCATATGCACATGTCTTACATTTCATGCTTATCTCTATTATAAACACAAATTCCTATCAATTGAATTATTTCTTTCTAAGGGGATTTGTTATTATCAAAAGGGGGAGTTTGTTGGAACATGCTTTCCGCATCTCTTGGTTTGACAATAACAAATCCTATTGTATTTGATTATACTTGTTTTGTGTTTATAGTATGCAGGATTCTGTGCATTCAAATCTCCATGGTGCTGTGTTTTTGTTACTACCGCGCAGTGCTAGAACTACCGCTGGCGCTAGTGTCCATTCGACGAACTAGGTTCGATGAACTCGATGCTCCGTTCGATGAACGATGAATGCGGAAGCCCGCTCGACGAAATTCATATCAGGGCGTTCGACGATCGACGAAAGCTGAGGCCCGTTCGACGAACTACAGATCTACCGCGACGCATTATCACTAACGCTGGCGCTAGCGTCCGAAAGACGAATTTGAGATCGACAAAAGTAAGATTCCGTTCGACGAACCAGATTGAGATCGACGAAAATAAGATTCCGTTCGACGAACCAGATTGAGATCGACGAAAACAAGTTTCCGTTCGACGAACCAGATTGAGATCGATGAATGTTGAGGTCAGCTCGACAAAGATGTGCCCGACGAAATGACCTACCGCGGAGCGTTAGCACTGATGCTGGCGTTAGCATATATGGAAACTATTGACAGAAAGGAAAGTGGAGAAAAAGGAATGTCGATGGGTCGCTATGTTTGGCAAGTACTATTGTGGCGCGCTAGGTTTAACGCCTGGCGGTAGCTTTTGGAAACATCCCGTCTGCAGTTGATTGAGGGGAAAATTTGGAAAGAGATATTGGCTGAAGGAAGGAAATCACACTATCGCGGGGCGATAGTGTTACCGCGGCGTGCTAGGCTGTCATAACCGTTTGCGCTCAGAAGTTGCCTTAACTGCCATGATCCGTGTGCGCGTCGTGTCACTATCGCGGGGCGGTAGTACTAGCACAGGCCGTAGCTATCGAATCTATTTAAAGAGCAGTGCTTCCTCCATTACGTGTTGCTGATATAGAAGTTATTGAAGCCTTATTGCATGGCACTCGTGAGAGCCTTCAGAAGCAGCCAAGACAACTCCGTCAACGTTCGAGAAAGCAAAAGAACTTGGAGACCGATCCGATCAAATCTACATCGACACCAAGTTCTACTTTTGAGGGAGTTTGTTAATTTGAGTTTTGTTATACTTTCAAATTGTAACCTTTATATCTTTTGTTCGGTAGAGGAACTCGCCACACGATGACTAGGGCCTTGCGGGGACTAGGGGGAATTTGCCACACGACGACTAGGTCTAGGTAGGACTTAGGGAGGAATTCGCCACACGACGACTGGGTCTAGGGAGTAGATCTACGGGGTGCTCGAGGACTTTCCGGTGAGGGAAGGGCTAGAGAGGCTTGAGGTCGTATCTGGGGAGAGATCGGCTAAAGCCAACCGGTCCTTGGGAGAAGGGTCGGTATAGAAAACAAAAAGGGCTTTCATATTATTCGCCTTGATTTCTAGCGTCATTGAAATCAGATTTTGTAATCAATTTTATAAATAATAATCATGTCTTTTCTTGTTTAATAAAATTGATTTCATTTCTAATTTCATTGTTTCTTTACTTTTGATTTAACTTTCGATCAAAATATCCAAAGTTTTCTATTAATGTTTAAAGTTTTTAAAAACCCTTATTCACACCCCCCCTCTAAGGGCGCCTTCAGATCCAATAATTTCTACATATTATTGATCTTCCGCCTCTGTGATCGGCGTGAACAGGTCGGGGACAATGTCTTTCGCGGTGAGCTCCATGGCGTCAGGAACGATCAGGTCCGCCCCTTTAAGGGTGTCGAAGACAAGTTCGGCGATCCCCATCGAGTTTTTGCGAGCTGCCTCCTTTTCATCACGCAATTGGCCGTGAGCCCTAGCTCGCGAAGGAGGTGGGGGGAGCACCGCCATGGTTAGATCGCGAACCTGAGCCTTGAGGATGGAATTCTCCATCTCCAGGTCAGTGATCCTCGCGGTTAGTTTGCTCGCGGATTCGGCATCTTGCATAAAGAAAGTTAGAAAGAGGCGAAGGGTAGCGAGACAGGGAAAAACCATTTACAGACATTACTTACCATGCCGCCTTGATGGCTGGCGAGGAGGCCCTCAGTCAAGGCCTCCTTTCCCTTAAGCTCCGCGACCTCGTCCGCGGACTTCCGGAGCTCGCCGTTGAGCTCTTTGATCTCCCTATCCGCGGTGAAATACCGGCGGCCCACCATATGGGTAAGCTTTGTCGCCCGGAACTGGGCTCGCATGGCCTCATATACGAGCCCCTTTTGCATGAAGGCCCTGAAGAGGGAGGCGTCCTCGCGGCCGTAGAGTCCGAAGGCGAGGGAGAACGCATCGCCCCCAATTTTGTCACTCTCCACCCAGGAGGGGAGGAGGGAGGAGCAGACGATCTTATTCTGCTCAGGATCCCACGCGAGCATCGGCTCGCCAACCGCATCCACGAGCTTTGCGGCGAGCCCAAAGTTCTTGTGGATCGTCGGCTTGGGCTTATCGACGGAACCATCTGGCTCGCCCCTCTCATCAACGGGCTCCTGGTTTGCCAAAGGAGAGGGGAGGGTATCTGGATCGGACAGATCCATGACCTCTTTCCCTTTAGGTGCGGGGGGAGCTTTCTTTGTCTTCTTCGCCAAGCCCTATGAGGCGGGCTGGCTTGGTGGAGGTGGGCGTTTCTTCCCGGAAGAAGAGCTCGGGCGATCGCGGCACGCCTTGGCGGCCACGCTCGCAAGCGAGCCGGTAGTAGGGGTAGATGGGATCGCGTGCGGGGGGTTACGCAGAAGATCGCGTTCTCCTGAAAAGATGTCAGAAAGGTTAGCAAAATGAGAGAAGAGGAGAGGGAAAGTTCGCGAAGGCGGGTCATACCTTCGCCCTGGAGAACAGACGTTAGCGAGTCCACCCTCTGCCGGAGGAATACTACCTCGAAGTTCTTCCCCTGCAGGTACTGGTATAGTTTGGCGTCGTCGCCCCCCAGCGAGGCGGGAGGGCGGTAGGTAGCATCGTCCCGCTGAAGGGGGAGAGTAGGAGATGTTGCCAAAGGGCCCCTTAACTAGGACAGATTTCTGCGTCCAGTAGTGGGCCTTATTCACTGACTCGCAGATGGTGACGTGCTGACTCGCGAAATGAGCCGTCCTGTCTTTATACGCGCGGAAAGAGAATACCTTGCGGAAGACGAGCAAACTGAACTCAATCCTCTCCGCCCGAAGGTAGCTGGCGAACGCGACCACCACGACGATCACGTTCGGAGTCAGCTAGCTCGGCAGAACTCCAAAGTATTTGAGTACCTAAAAGAGTCGGCAAGGGTTAAAACATGCTTCACGAGGCTAGCCAAGGATACTATGTCCAAAGAATAATCATACCTAGCGCACTTCAGGCCAGAGAGGGAGTCACAGCCCATTCTCGAAGTGAGCAATGGGGATGGCGAGCTCGTCGGGGTGTGGGTCGCTGATGGTGTCCCGATTAGTAGGGCGGCGGGTCGCAAATCCAGGAGGGATGAACTGGTCGACGGTGGCGAGAAACTCCTCCGAGGTGAGGTTGGCGCAAAAGAAAGGGCCCTCGATGAATGCTCCGGCACACTTGGCCCGCCCCTCCACCTCCACATCTGCGACCATGATGTCAGAAGGCTGCGAGTTGCAGAATCAGCGAGAGCGAGCTAGGTTCTGCGAGAGGGTTAGAGGAAGAGGGCGAAGAGAAAGCAGTAAATGCAGTGGTTGAAAAGATAAATGCGGGGACTATTTATAGAAATAAAGCCAGAGGGAGGAATACGAAGAGTTGGGGGATGCGGATAGCGGATCCGCATTGTATTTTTCAAACCTCCTGGTGCCTAATCCGGACTTGGTGAGTTAGCGCCCCGCTAAATAAATCCTTCCAGCTAGCTCCGGGGGGGGGGGCAAAAACCTGTATAAAAAAGCAAAGCGAGAGCGAGCCGCGAGAGCGAGTCGCAAGAGTAAGGCAACCAAATATATTTATTAAGAGAGATGCAGAGCGAGAGCGAGCCGCGAGAGCGAGTCGCAAGAGTAATGCAACCAAATATAGTTATTAAGAGAGAAGTTTGCTAAGAGCGAGCGGGGTGGACATAGCGATATACATAATAAAACAGAAACGAAGGGCTCGCAAGCGAGCCGAGAAAATCTTAATATTACAAATCATTAAATTATTTAAATCCCCCCATAGAGAGGAGGGGAAGAGGAAGCGGACAACAAATTATCAAGAGAAGCTCTAAAATATCAGAGCCATTTCCAGCGTCCGTGACCCCGCACACCCGAGCGCGGGGGGACTCGCGGTAGTGATACTTGCGAACCAACTGGGCCTCGCGGGTTAACACCCGCACACAGTCCTCAATCCGAGCGATATGCACCCCAGGGGAGGTCACCTCGCTGTTGTCGACCGGCCGCACCTCGGCAAGGAGGTGCGCGTTCGCGTCCTCCATCGCAGCAAATCTCTCTTCATACGCGAGCTGATCCAGCCGATTTTGTTCGTATAGCTCTTGCAGCATGGAAGTATGCTTTTGGAATATTGATGATTAAAATTTATTTGAGAGCGCCGCAAAAGCTTTACGGGGTGCGGGTAGAATTCGGCGGGCGCGTTCGAGGCATCTCGCGAGAACTCCTACTTCGAGGAACTAACCATTATCCTACCTATCGAGATGATAGAAGTAATAGTCTTTCCTTCTTTCGGAATATCGACGACCACTCCGCGGCTGCGACGTCGAATTCAATTAATTTCTATATAGAAAGGGAGAGTTTTTGCGGAGTTTTCGTATCGTTATTATCCAAACTAATCATTCGAAAAGGCAAGTATACCTTATCGCGTATAGTATAAGATAGATTTTTAGAAAATATCAAGGTCATATTTTTCCAAGGTCGTGTCGATTATTGTTACTTTAGAAATACGCTATTATTTTATCGAAAAGATCGATTTTTTTTACGTTTGCAAGAATTTAGAAAGCAAAAATGACGATAATCGCGGGCTTGGTATGCATGTAGCAAAAACCAAGAAAAGCGATAGAAAAGAAAAGAACACACTAAATGAAAAACTCACGCACTCTACGGAAATTTAAATGACTTAATTAAAATAAAGCAGAAAAGCTATCTCATATACGCACGCACTCTACGAAAATTAAAGAAAGTCATAAAGCTAAGCTATGAAAGCATTAAAATCTAATTATGAAAGCATTAAAATCTAAGTTATGAAAGTATTAAAATTAAAGTATTAAATCTAAACTATGAAAGCAATAAAATTAATCTCATACACACACACACACTTTCATAAATAAATAAAAAAAACTAAAATAAAAACAAAAACATTAAAATTTACACTCATTCACTCACACACTCAACATGAACAAAAGAAGAACAATAAGAAAAAGAACAAAACAATATATTTATTATATATATATAACAGCTTTTTGCAAGAAAGTCTAAACTTAGAGGACAAAAGGAGCCCAAACTAGGGCTTAGAAAACACACAAACACTCAAACAAAACTCACAGAACACTCAAAAAAGAAAACTTACTTAGGTTCTAAAATATATGAACCCCTAAAAAGCCTCCCATATTTATAAGCAAAAATGGGGCTGCAAATAGCAAAACAATGGAGGTTGGAAGGTGTTAGAAGAGCAACTGGAGGTTTGACTTGAGAGGTTGGCAAGTTTGACTTGAGAGGTGGTGGGGTGCGGATAGAAGGCTTGAAGGTTGAGCTGGCGGGCTGGAGTGAGCTGGCAGGTCTGGTCTCAGCGGGCTGACTCATCTCAGCGGTTCTGGGCTAGTCTCAGCAGATCTGGGCTGGTCTCAGCGGTTTGGGGCTGGTCTCAGCGGATCTGGGCTGGGTCTCAGCAGTTCTGAGCTGGGTCTCAGCGATTCTAGATTTAATCCAGCAAAAAATACAGGGGCTGGTTTCGATCCAGCCACCTTTAGAAAGCAAACCAAGAAACAACTCCACTAGGCCAAATGCTCTTATCTGTAAACAAAAACCTATATTATATATATTATATATATTTACAGAATTTTTATATTAATACATATTATCTTTAATTTTAAAATACAAAAAATATATATACATTAAATTTTATTAATTTTTTTCTTTTATATATTAACTTAATTATATATATATATTAGTATAGTATTATACATTATTATTACTAACTTTAATATAATAATATATATATACATATTAAATAAAGTAGATATAAATACTTTCAAAAATTCATTCTAAAATAAATACATTCACAAATATATTAACTCTTTATAGTTTATATTTTCATATAGTTAATTTTATTATCATATATTTAACTTATTATGGTTTATATTTACATATATAGATAAGATTTTTATTTAATAAATATTTACATATATTTTTAAATACTTTATATATATACGTATACATTTAAAAACTTATTTTCATATATATTTAAATACTTATTTACATATATATTTAAATACTTTATATATATATATATATTTATATTTAAATACTTATTTGTTCCTTTTAACATATAAATATAAAAATTAGCTAAAACAAATCATTTATTCAATAATTTACATGAAATATGCATAATATTACTTAAAACTATGTTAAAAACTATACTAAAATACATATAATTTACTATTCATCAAATACCCCCATACTTAAGTTTTTGCTATTCCAGAGCAAAAGTAAGAGATCTTTATAAGACACTAATATAATTTTTAATTTACCAAAATTTTATTTAATCGAAAAGTAAGCTTGAAATAAATTTAGGAGATTTAAAGAGGTAAGTTGTATATTGTGATAAGGATTTAAAAAGAGCGAAAAAGATTTAGCCAACAAGACTTCTAAAGTTAGCTAAGTAGCGACCTAAATAATTGTAATAATTAGCACCATGATTAGAATAGAATTATAAGAACTTTAACTTTTAAAAGAAATTTTTTTGAGAATAATTAAAACTTACTAATTATGCTCTCTCAATTTTTTTTCATTTATATCTACTTTTCAATTTGATTGGTTGGGGGGGGGGGGGGGTAGGGGGAGTTTGGTAAGAGAAGAGACTTTTGATTTGGGGGTGATGAATTTTATCCTCTCACCCCACTCAATTTTTTGTTTGGATTTGAGAGTGGCTAGGGAATGAAATTTTATTCCCTTTTAAATTTTTATCAATCTTCAAAAATAACCCAATATATGTTTAGGGAACGAAATTTTTATTCCCAGGTCATATAATCTTTTAATAAAATTGGGTGCCTATGTTTACGGAATGAAATCTTATTCCCATTGACATAAGATCTTTTAAAATAAAATACCAAGAAAGGGGATGTAAGGGGTTTGGAAATTTCTAGATTTTATAAATTAAGAAAATTTTTGAGAGCAAGTTTTAGTAGGTTTAAAACATTCCTAAAGTTTCACAAGTTTGAAGTAGGAATAATTAAAGTCTAAAGATAGTCTGCCAAAATAATACAACAACAAGCTATTTAGGGTAAACTTGAAGTAGTGCTAAAAAGTTTTTACTCTAATTAAATTAAAATTGCAATGTGTTCTTTACAACTAAAATTCCAAAGATCTAAATCTTACAAACTATGATACAAATAAGGGTTTTGACAAATCAAAAATAATGAAAAATGCTTTTAAATAAACTCAAACTAATTTTGAAAAATACAAAGCTAAGTAGGGTTTTTTATTATAGTTTTTGGGATTTTATCATTTTTTTGTATGATTAAATATATATATATATATACATATATTTTGAATTTTTCTAAATATTTACAAAGTATGAAATATTTTTTTTGTGATTTTTAGCCTTTTTTGGGATTTCTCTAAGCTATTTAAGATATGAAACAAATTATATTATTAATAAATTTTTGGTTTTGGGATTCTTAAATTTTTGTTTTGTTTTGTTTTATTTTTGTTTTTTTTAAATAATTATGTACAAAATAAATAGATTTTTGGGGGTTTTGGGTTTAAATTTTTTCTTGGATTTTTGTTGTATTTGAAAATAGAGAAATGGGGAAAATACCCCCATACTTAAAACCTAACATTGTCCTCAATGTTGTATTTTAAGTATGTGGAAACGAAAATCAAAATGCGGAAGAGCTCCCTCGGGTCGTTTATTTTAGAATGAAAGTATAAATAAGAGGAAAAAAAAGAAAGAATTTTTTTTATTTGGGTTTTTAGATTTTTTTTTGGACTTTCTAAGTTTTTAAATTTATAAAATAAATTGTATTATTATGTACAAAATAAACTAAGTATTCAACTCATCAATTTTTTTAGATTTCTTAGATTTTTTTTGGACTTTCTAAGTTTTTAAATTTGTATTACAATTTATTTTATAAACTTTAAAAACTTAGATTTTTTAGATTTTTTTTTTGGATTTTGTGTTTTTAGAATATTTTTTGATTTTTTTTTAAATAAGGAAAAAGAAGAAGAAGAGAAAAGAATACAAGATAAAATAAATTTGTTGGTTTTTTTAAAGTTATTTATTTGCAATATAACTTTTTTTTTATTTTGTTGTTTTTAGAATTTTTTTGGTTTTTGGATTTTTTTTTGGATTAAATAAAATTAAAAAAGGAAAATGGAGAAAGATAAGATAACTTTTTTGTTTGTTTTTTTTTTGTTTTTTGGTTTTTTAGATTTTTACTTAAGCTCGGGTAATGGATTAGATTTAAGCGGCTGTTTTCGAGGAGTCCCGCGAGTAATTCTACTTCGAGGAACTAACCATTATCCTAACTATCGAGATGATAGAAGTAATAGTTTTTCCTTCTTTTGAATTATCAGGAGAAGCTCCCGAGCGACGCTGCCTAAATCTTTTTTACATAAAAAAAGGACTTATTGTTGTTTTTTTAAGTTTTTTTTATTTATTTATTTACAAAGTAAGTTTTTATTATATTTTTGTGTTTTTTTATTAAATAAACTATATCATTATGTACAAAAATAAGGTAATTTTTTCTTTCATTTTAAGATTTTAGAATTTTTTTGGATTTTAAAGTTTTCTTTTTTAAATATGAAAATGTTATTTACAAAATAAGGTAAAATTTTTCCATTTTAGGGGTTATTATATTTTTTTTGGATTTTGTAAATTTTTTTTTATGAAAAAGGTATATACAAAATAGGATAGAAATATTTTTGTAATTTTTGGAGTTTTTGAATTTTTTTTAGATTTTATAGAAATTTTTTTGAAGAATAAACAAAAATAATGATAAAATTAATAGCTTTTTCTTTTCGAAATAACGACACTTCTCCCCAGCAACGACGCCAAAAACTTGATTAAAATTTATTTGAGAGCGCCGCAAAAGCTTTTCGGGGTGCGGGTAGAATTTGGCGGGCGCGTTCGAGGCGTCTCGCGAGTACTCATACTTCGAGGAACTAACAATTATCCTACCTATCGAGATGATAGAAGTAATAGTCTTTCCTTCTTTCGGAATATCGACGACCACGCCGCGGCGGGGCCGCCAAATTCAATTAATTTCTATATAGCAAGGGAGATTTTTTGCGGAGTTTTCGTATCGTTATTATCCAAACTAATCATTCGAAAAGGCAAGTATACCTTATCGCGTATAGTATATGATAAATTTTTAGAAAATATCAAGGTCGTATTTTTCCAAGGTCGCGTCGGTTATTGTTACTTTAGAAATACGATATTATTTTATCGAAAATATCGATTATTTTTTACGTTTGCAATAATTTAGAAAGCAAAAATGATAATAATCGCGGGCTTGGTGTGCATGTAGCAAAAACCAAGAAAAGCGATAGAAAAGAAAAGAACACACTAAATGAAAAACTCACGCACTCTACGAAAATTTAAATGATTTAATTGAAATAAAGCAGAAAAGCTATCTCATATACGCACGCACTCTACGGAAATTAAAGAAAGTCATAAAGCTAAGCTATGAAAGCTTTAAAATCTAATTATGAAAGCATTAAAATCTAAGTTATGAAAGCATTAAAATTAAAGTATTAAATCTAAATTATGAAAGCAATAAAATTAATCTCATACACACACACACACACTTTCATAAATAAGAAAAAACTAAAATAAAAACAAAAACATTAAAATTTACACTCATACACTCACACACTCAACATGAACAAAAGAAGAACAAGAAGAACAAGAACAAAACAATATATTTATTATATATATAACAACTTTTTGCAAGAAAGTCTAAACTTAGAGGACAAAAAGAGCCCAAACTAGGGCTTAGAAAACACACAAACACTCAAACAAAACTCACAGAACACTCAAAAAAGAAAACTTACTTAGGTTCTAAAATATATGAACCCCTAAAAATAAGAAAAGCCTTCCATATTTATAAGCAAAAATGGGGCTGCAAATAGCAAAAAAATGGAGGTTGGAAGGTGCTAGAAGAGCAGCTGGAGGTTTGACTTGAGAGGTTGGCAAGTTTGACTTGAGAGTTGGTGGGGTGCGGATAGAAGGCTTGAAGGTTAAGCTGGCGGGCTGGAGTGAGCTGGCAGGTCTGGTCTCAGCGGGCTGACTCATCTCAGTGGTTCTAGGCTAGTCTCAGCAGATCTGGGCTGGTCTCAGTGGTTTGGGGCTGGTCTCAGCGGATCTGGGCTGGGTCTCAGCGATTTTGGATTTAATCCAGCAAAAAATACAGGGGCTGGTTTCGATCCCGCCACCTTTAGAAAGCAAACCAAGAAACAACTCCACCGGGCCAAATGCTCTTATCTGTAAACAGAAGACCTATATTATATATATTATATATATTTACAGAATTTTTATATTAATACATATTATCTTTAATTTTAAAATACAGAAAATATATATACATTAAATTTTATTAATTTTTTCTTTTATATATTAACTTAATTATATATATATATTAGTATAGTATTATACATCATTATTATTAACTTTAATATAATAATATATATATTCATATTAAATAAAATAGATATAAATACATTCAAAAATTCATTCTAAAATAAATACATTCACAAATATATTAACTCTTTATAGTTTATATTTTCATATAGTTAATTTTATTATTATATATTTAACTTATTTATGGTTTATATTTACATATATATAGATAAGAATTTTATTTAATAAATATTTACATATATTTTTAAATACTTTATATATATACGTATACATTTAAAAACTTATTTTCATATATATTTAAATACTTATTTACATATATATTTAAATACTTTATATATATATATATATTTATATTTAAATACTTATTAGTTCCTTTTTACATATAAATATATAAATATAAAAATTAGCTAAAACAAATCATTTATTCAATAATTTACATGAAATATGCATAATATTACTTAAAACTATGTTAAAAACTATACTAAAATACGTATAATTTACTATTCATCAAATATCTCGGTGACCCGCCTCTTCATTTGCTCTGGGTCGACGGGGTCCCCCAAAAAATTTGCGACCTGACCCGGCGAGGCGGGTGGCGACATCTCCACCTCTCCATGCTCCGAGTCAATAAGCAGGTTCGAAGGATCACCTGCGAGATAGAAGTCAGCGACGAGGAGGTGGAAGTGGCACACGGCAGGGATGGTCTACCCTGGTGGGTGAATCTGGGTACCGGGACGCTGGTGAGAGGAGCCCGGCCGGCCCTGGAATGCTTCGACGAAGGCAGGGGTAACGGCTTTCCCCAGACCGGGGCGGAACGCAGCTTCGGCAGCAAGCCTGGGCTCGGCAAGCAATGTTCCTCTGGGGCTCCTTTGCCCCAGAATTCGGAAGCCGGGGGTGATGATGGTCTGATTCGACGGGGTCGGCGGGTCCGTGGGTGGAGGAATCCGCTCCTCCAAATTGGCGAGAAGAGGCACTGCATAAAGGACCAAGGAAACCTAGCGAATCAGGAAATATGTTACAAAGGAGTGCAAGGAGGACTCTCACCTGACTGCGAGGGCGGGGCCCGCATATCAGAGGTCCCTGCGACCCGGGATGCGGGGTCAACCCTACCAAGGGTAGAGGTGCGAATCTCCGTAGTTGTTCTCTCTAGTGTATTCTCTCCTGGGGAGTGTTCTGCGAGCGAAGAAGCAATGTCAAGTAAGAAGGACGTTAAATTAGCGGGTTTGGCATTAGTACCTGCAAGGCGAGTTCGTCATGGGAAGATGGAGATGAAGGAAAAGACCCATCTTCGTTGGACGAGCGCCGGACGGCCTTTGCCGTTTTTGTTTGAGGCAAAACGCGCTGCGGAGAGACCCAGGAAGCGAGCGCGGATGCCTTGGCCTTCTGAGTCGCCTGCGAGACCCTAAGGCGGGCCAGCATCTCTTCCTTTTTGGACATCGCACTGAGTCACGCGGCGAAGAGAAGCTTCACAAGAGGAAGAAAAAATTTGGACATCGGCTGGAAGGAATGGTATTTATAGCTACATGCCTGGGCCCCACTAAATGATTCGCGCCACGTCATCCAGAAGCTGGCGAATACCATGGGTGGGATGTTTCTTTGCGATCCTAGGTAGCCTCGTAAAGAGCGAGGATTGTGTACAACCCCGATATTCGCCAGGAGGTGGACATAGTTTGGGGGGTCAACAAGCGAGAGAGGTAACAAGGCGAGAGCCGTGCTGCGTTACACGAAAGCCGTGCGTCGTTCGACGAAATCCGTTCTGCGTTCGATGAACTCGCATTTCGTTTTAGTTCGACGAACTTGATCCTCAGCTTGACGAATTCAATTCCCAGCCAGTTCAGCAGATTGTCTTCAGTTCAGCGAGCTCTAGTTTCAGTTCTACGAGCTTTAGCGAGCTCTAGTTTGAGCTCGACATATAAGTAACAAAGAAGATGAGCCAGAGCCTCAAGGGCCACTCGCAAGAAGACGGGCGAGCCGGGCACTCGCCGACCGCTCGCGAGAAAGCGGACGAGTCGGATTCTTCCATGTTTCCGTGTTCGACGAACTCAGCTCGGCGTCCGGTGAAATTCATTCTGCGTTCGACGAACTCAGCTCAGCATTCGACGAAATTCATTCTGCGTTCGAAGAATGGCACCTTTGAATCTGTCTTGGCGGTTGGGCTGAGAGGGTCAGCCGTCTCAGTGGTTTCTTCTGACCCGTCTCGGCGGATCCGCTGGGACAGAGCTGTCTCAGCGGTTTTCCTCCATCAGCAGCTCAGCTCGGCGTTCGATGAAATTCATTCGGCGTTCGACAAAGTCAACAGGCGAGGCACGTTTCAAATTGAGGAGCCAACAGGTGGAAGAGGTAACAAGGAAGGCGAGCCAGTCTCACCGGACGCTCGCAAAAAAGGCGGGCGAGCCAGATCCTCGCGGACCTCTTGCGATGATCTTCTGGGTAAGCCGGATTCTTTCCAAGATTCGGTGTTCAACGAACTACAATCTACATTCGATGAACGTCGAGCTTCAGTTTGAGATCGACGAACTCAGCTCAGCGTTCGACGAAATTTGTTCTGCGTTCGACGAACTTCACGTTCTGCGTTCGACGAACTCGACTCAAATGATTCACGCTTCAGTTCGACGAAATTATTCCTCAGCTCGACGAACTCAATCTTTCATCTAGTTCAGCACTCTCACAGGTCTGAGGGGAGCTCGCGGGAAGGCATGCGAGACCCAACCTCAGTGGATGTCGCTAAGAGGGATGCGAGCAGAGCCTTCGCAGGGCGTTCGCCTAAAGGGGGTTTCGCGAGCCATAATCGCGAGGAGACTCGCAGGAGTTCTCGCGAGTAGTCTTCACGCAGGCCACTTGCCCATAGGCTAAGGAGGCGAAATTACCCCTCTGCCCCCCGGTGGTCTGCCATTAGCCCCTCCAAACAGCGGAGTTTGGCTGTTAGCAGGCCAAATTGGGGTGCGTTTAGTAAAACAAAAAGGCAGAATTCCGCTATTGACAAGCCACGAACAAAAAACTATAAATAGACCTTAAAGGGCACCTTGGGAGTGGATTCCAATCTCAGTTCTCTGAGCTTCTTTCTCGCTTGGCTACTTTGGTTTAGCTCTCTAGCTCTCCAAGGTGCCCAAGTCTCAGCTTTGGCCTGGGAGGGGAAGCACTCAACGATCTTCCGGGTTTGTGGTGGGACCTCCTCGTTGTGACTAAGGTCTTAGTCTGTTTCCGAGTCCCCAGTCTGCTCCTTTCGAGGGACTAGTAAGGGCTAGCTGCCCCTCAACTTGTTGAGGGCCCGAGCTTCATAAGAGACCGAGAAATCGGTTTCAACACTAGCATTGGGCGTTAGAACTAACGTCAGCGATAGTGAAAAAATAGAATTCCGTTATCGTTAAAAAATAATCTTCTATATAATAATTTCTGAGATATTAAAATATATTTTTCTATAAAATATTTCAAAACTTTATCGATAAACTCTGAGAAATTTATTTAAGTATAAATACCATAATACCCTTATTCACCCCCTCTAAGGGTGCCTAAAGATCCAAAAATCTACTGTTGACCCAATCATAAATCGGAATATCGCATCAGTCACCTATGAGTCTCCCTCTAATACCACTTGTATGGGGTAAGGATACGACATCCACTGGAACAACTACAAATAAACAGGGCAATAAGAACGCAAACAATAGCAATAATCGACAAACACGTCGATAATCAATCACACAGTTTTATATATCAATAAAATGCAATACAATCAATAGGAGAAAAGTACATTGATCTGATAAAGGGCACCCTGGGTGGAATTGGACACCTCCACCTGCTGACAAAGTGCAATACTTACATTAATCCATAGGACTACATACACGTTGTCACCACAAGAGAGGAACACGTTGTCGAGGCCAGTTGCACTCGCGCATGCCTTCGACACCAAGCCCACGCCACTTCACATCCTCCAACAACCAAAACCTAGCTGAGCCAAAGATGAAACCCCCCTCACCGTATCACCTCCACCAAGACCGGCGGGGGCAATCTCCTCCAAGGTCGGCGGCAACACCCTCCTTCAATTCCTGTGGCTAACTGCAAGTCCGGCGACAACTAACAGATGGTAGGAAGAAAAAAAGGGAATCAGACAAGGTAAACATTCTCGAAATTGGGATGCTCTGACGACCTCCGATCCACTCTCACAAACAAGGGGGCGGCACTCGCTTGAGGCTATGTAAACAGGGGGATGTACTTCTTCTTCTTACGGGAACAGGAGGCGATGCACTTGCGATTCATGGGATCTGGAATCGGGGACGACTCCTTCTCGCGAACATGAGCGAAGGGAGCGCTATCTTCCGTTTTCATGGGGATTGGGTGGATCAACAATTAGGGATCTGTTTGGAACAGCTCTGGCGGATAGAAAATCTATTATCCAACAGCCATAGCTGTTTTTTAATTGTTTGGGACAACTCTCTAGTCCAGCTTCTTGAAAAGAGCTTCTTCAAATAAGCTGTTTTAGAGACTCTTTGAAAAGTCAGTCCAACATAGCTTTCTAAAAACCGTTTTTTTCTATTTTTAGCTTTTTTTCTTTTATTAACTCCACCTCGTTGCATACCACTCCAGCATTTTCGTCCGAGCGCGCATTTTCGGACGGACACTCATTTTCGGCCGGACACTCATTTTTCGCCCAAGCGGCCATTTTTCGCCTGGGCTCTTGTTATTTTCTCCTGGGCGCGCATTTTTCGCCCTGTCAGTCATTTTTCGCCCGGGCGCCCGTTTTTCGCCAGGTCGGCTGTTTTTTAGTCTGGGCTGCCATTTTTTGCCCAGGCACGCATTTTCTGCTCAGGCGGCCATTTTTTTTGCTCGGACGCGCGTTTTTTTGCCCAGGCAGACATTTTTCGCCCGCACGACCTTTTTTTGCTCGGACGCGCGTTCTTGGCCGAGTGGCCGTTTTTCGCCCAAGAGGCCTTTTTTCACCCGGGTGCGCGTTTTTCACCCGGGCGACCGTTTTTTCCCCCGGGCGATCGTTTTTTCGCCCGGGCGGCTGATTTTCGCCTGCGCGGCGTATTATCGCCCGTGCGCGCATTTTCCCACTTGCGGCCGTTTTTCGCCTTGGCAGCCATTTTTCGCCCAGGAGCGCATTTTTCGCCAGTGCACTCATTTTTTGCCCGGGCGCGCTTTTCGATCGTGCAGCCGTTTTTCACCTGGGCGGCTGTTTTTCGCCCAAATGCGCATTTTTCGCCCGGATGCGCATTTTTTGCCCGAGCGGCTATTGTTCTCTCGGGCGGCCATTTTTGCCCGGGGCGAGTTTTTTCGCTCGGGCGCCCGTTTTCCGCCTATGTTGCCGTTTTTTTGCCCGAGCGACCATTTTTCGACCGGTCGCCGTTTTTCACCCAACCGTCCGTTTTTTGCCCGGGCGGCCGTTTTTTGCTTGAGCGATTATTTTTTACCCGGATGCGCGTGTTTGCCTGGGCGCGAGTTTTCACAACCATTATATTTCAATATTTGTATTAAAAAAACAGTTTTCAAACAATTGTTCTACCGAACAGCTTAAATGAAAAAGCTATATTCGATCATCACTTATGTAAAGACTCTCCAAACAGTCTGCAACTCTCTCATCAAATTTTTTCTGAAAGCTCTATTCTAAAATCTCTATTCGATCAGCAGATTTTTCATCCGCTAGAGCTGTCCCAAACAGAGCCTAGGTCTCAAACGAGACCTGACAAAGAAGCTATCTGTTAGGAAAATGATTTCTCTTAACCCCTGAAAAAGAGTTAAATATGAATTCTAAGAAAGGAAAATCAAGGTTAAGTCAATATGCGTAGAATAGTATTCGACGCAACGTCAAAGTTGTATCGACGTTCCTTTCAGAATGAGTCGAAGTAACTCCAAGCAGAATTCGACGCATCCTATGTCGACGTCGCTCTGACTTCTAGTCGACGTATCTTGAGAAGTCGACGCACCCTAGTCAACGCACCTTCCTTATTCTCCTCTCGACGCTCTGCCAGGATGAATTCGAAGCCTACATCGAGTAGTAATCGACGCACGTCGATTTATATGATTAATTCAAAAATTGCCAGATCTCTTTCCTTCTTTTATAGATCTGATTTATATGGAATCAATTTATTCTTTATAGCCGTTCTGAATCATTCTTTCCTCTAATAGATTCTTGGCTAAATTGATTAAATCCTTTATGGACATTATTTGAAATCAGATTGAATACTTTCCTTCTATGGATATAACTGTTATGGAAATTTCTCTTTCTTTCTAATACTCTACCTGCTAATTGATTACTCTCCTATAGTGTTATTTTACTGAACAGAGCTATAAATGACTAAGGAGGTCGGCAGAGAAAGACAACAAGTGATCCACCATATACACATTGAAAAAGAGGAAAAGCTCCCAAAAAGTGAAAAAGAGAGAATAGAGAAATTGTTCTGCAGCAACCATCAAGCATTCTTCTTCTTCTTCTGCTTATGAAGCCATACTGCTGCAAAATTCTGAAAAGATTACAATCTCCTTCTCACTATAGAAGGGAGATTTCATTCACTACTTCTTGTGCTTTAAATCTTCTTGCTAGGAAGAAGATTCCTTCTTGTCTTGATATTATCTCTCTTTCTTCCTTACCTTTATTTTCACATATTGTAAAAGAGTTTTTAGAATCTCTCTTCAAAAAATTCAGTTGTACTGGTTCTAAGAGTCTCCTTTTCAAAAGACTCAGTTGGTTCTAAGAGTCTCCTTGTCAAAAGACTCAGGGTGGTTCTAAGAGTCTCCTTATCAAAAGACTCAGTACAAGATAGTGAATTTCCTACCAAGGGGGTAGAAGAGTGGACTACCCAAAGTTTGGGGAACCACTATATCTCTTTGTGTTGTGCTGTGATTTTTCTTATTGCATTTACTTTCTTTATTTGTTTAATTCTTGTTGGTGTGTGTGGGAAGCTCTAATCTGTGATCATACACACATATCTATATTAACTTTGCACAAAATATTTCAAATCTCTATTCACCCCCCCCCCCTCTAGAGAATTCTAGTGAGGTTAACTGTGAGCTTTCAATTGGTATCAGAGGTAGGTTGATCTAAAAAGGTTAACTCCTTGATCAAAAAGATCCTACCTCTTATTTATAAATATATATTTCTCTAACAATTATTTTTCACATGGCACAAATCAAAGATTATGCTTCCACCAGACCACCAATGTGCAATCTTGAAAAGTTTGCAGTTTGGAAGACAAGAATTAGGATTTATATGAATTCCATTGATGAAGACTTATTTAATGTTATCTTGACAGGTCCTCCCAAGCCTTATAGAAAAGACTCAAGTGGTGAAATGACTCAAACACTTGTCCCAAAGGCTGAGTGGACAGTTGAAGAGAAAAAGGCAGGAACATGTGATGCAAAGGCTGTAAATATTCTGGTCTCAACCCTTTCTGATGAAATCTTTCAAAGGGTGGTTGATTGTGAATCAGCCAAAGAAATTTGGGAGGCTCTCATAATAATGGTAGAAGGAAGTGCTGATGAAAGAAAAGATAAGAAGGCCCTATTGATCTCTCAATATGAGAACTTCCAAAAGAAGAATGAAGAAAGCATCTCTGAGATGTATGACAGATTTAGTCTGATCATCAATCAACTAAGGGACTTGGATAGAGAAATCTCTCTTACAGAGATCAATGACAAATTGCTGATGACTCTCCCAAGCTCATGGGACTCAAGGATATGGGCAATAAGAGACACAAGAGGTCAAAGAGAAATTTCAACAGATGCTCTCTTAGGAAAACTCAGATCCTATGAGCAACTGCTGAAAACCAGAGAAGAGAAGAAGAGAAGAGAAAACATCCCAACCTCCTCAAAAGACAGGAACATTGCATTAAAAGCAACAGAGGAAGGAGGCTCTATCACTGAAGAAGAACTATTCAGTTTCCTGGCCAGAAAATTCAAGAATTGGGTCAGGACAGATGGATCAAGAAGGAGAGAGTCAAAACCAAGGTATGAAAAAACTCCTACTAAAGAAATTATTTGTTATTCTTGTAAGAAACCTGGACATATTGCCCCAGAATGTCCAGAAAATGCTGAGACAAAGAAAGATCTCAAGAAAAAGGGGAAGAAGAAAGAAAGAGGCTTTATAGCAGAAGCCTGGAGTGATACAGACTCTAAGGACAGCTCCTCTTCCAAAAGTGACAATGAAGAACCTAAGCAAGAAGATCTATGCTTGATGGCCCTTGAAGGATCAAAGAATAATGATAGTGCTAAATCATGGAGTGAGACAGGATCAGAAGAAAGCATATCTTCTGAAGATGAAAAAAAAATAGCCTTATTCTCATAGAGGAATCTGAGGATAAGGATGAGGTAAGCATGTTTGATAAAATAGATTTCAAAGTGATAACTTCAGAAATGATTTTATGGGAATGTGTCTAGATCAACTAAAAGCAACATAAGAAATTAAAGATCTAAAAGAACAAATCAATGTAGCTAAAAACCAGAGAAATAGAGAAGTTAAATGCTCTAAAGATTATGAATTAAGGGCTAACATCATAGAAAAGGAGGTAGAAAAGGCTAAAATAGAAAATCAGTTCCTTAAGGATAAGGTTTCCCAGACAAAGGCCTTTGAAGAATCAATAAACATGAGAAGCCAAACTCTTAAGGAAATCACTGAAAAATAAACAATGAGACACAAAAATCTTGTGCTAAGAGCTGATCCATCAACCAGCTTAAATCCATCCAGCAAACCTGCTTGGATGATCCCTGTAAAATTCACAAAACCCATCAAATCAAACCAAGAAAAAGACTCACTAAATAAGGAAGAAGACTTCCTCAAGGAAATAAAACAATTTGATGAAACATCATATTATTCAGCTGATGACTCTCAAAGTTCATCTGAAGAAGCAACTAAGCCAAAAGAAACAATACATAAAAGAACAAAATCAGAAAAAAGGAAAAAGAAAATGTGTGAAGACACAATTGTGTCGACTTTATATCGACGCATGAATGATAGTGCGTCAACTTTTACTCAACGCAACCTCTCAGATGCCTCGACCTCTACTCGACGCTTGAATAAAAGTACGTCGACTACCAATCAACGCATCTTTTTCCATGCGTCGATATCAGATCAATGCTATCGGGAGAAATCGCCGAATATAAATCGAAGCAACTATCAACATGCGTCGAATAGATATCGACGCACAAAAATTCAGAGCAACTTAAATGCCTATCCTCCAAAAACCTTCTATAATTCTCATTCAGGATCCATTCATCCTAACCATGATTTCCATCATAATCAACACCTCTATCCTAACCAAAATTTCCACCCTAAACCTGGTAACCAAACTTTCTATCCTAATCAACCCTTCTATCCTTCTCTAAACTCAAATTATCATAAGAATAAGATAATCAAGTGCCATATATGTAACAAAACTGGCCACCTTACCAAACAATGTTGGCACAACCAATCAAA
Source organism: Dactylorhiza incarnata (assembly GCA_033032865.1). Lineage (NCBI taxonomy): Eukaryota > Viridiplantae > Streptophyta > Magnoliopsida > Asparagales > Orchidaceae > Dactylorhiza > Dactylorhiza incarnata. The sequence continues at coordinate 6,513,790 of JAWHQI010000067.1, forward strand.
CTATCTGTAAAAATTAGTCCAAGACTGACTTAGAACTAGGAAAAGATAAAAAGAAATAAACACCTAAAATTCTTCAGGAAAATCAAAAGTCACGTCGACTTCTAATCGACGCAACGTCGATGACTCAACTCAAAAAGCGAAATCGACGCATACGTCGATTACAATCGACGCATACGTCGATACGAAACCCTAACATCTTAACGCGGGCTGTATCGACGCTTACGTCGAATTCCACTCGACGCAATGTCGACTCCATAAAAATGAGCGGCAATGCTAAATATTTTCGGTCACATCCACTGAGGTACCGAATAAGCCTCGAATTGAGTCCCGTTTCGACGCTTCACCTGACTTAAAAACACTCTTCAGTTAGAAACCTTCACTACTCTGCATCCTTTATCCTTCTTGCTCCTCAATCCAGCCGATTCTTTTTCCCTCTCTCACTGATCTACAATGGCTCCCAAGATAAATTCTGGGTTCGATATCGACCTCGAATCCTTCCAAGCAGCAGCAGAGAACTATAAGAACATCATAGCTCTCTTCACTGAATCCGGATTGGACAAACTCATCTTAACAAGATGCAAGCTCCTGGAAACAGAGCTCACAGAGCTGATAACTCATGTTCAAATATCTGAACAAGGAGAAATCCAGGGAACAATCTATGAGACACCAGTCTCAATCTCTGCAGAACATATTAGGACCACCTTTGATCTTCCATAAGGTATATCCTAATATAATCTTTGTTCAACTAAAATAGGGAAAGGAAATCAATTTCTAAAGAGTAACCTCATAAGTCTTCATCATCTCTTTATTAGGTGATGAATCAATAGACCTCACACCTGATGAAATCAAGCATCTGCTAACCATCATGAAGTTTTCAAGGGATAAACCAACCCATCTAAAGAAAATAGACTTTTCTGAGGAGTATAGACTACTAGCAGATATAGTAGGAAAGATACTACTATGTAAGATATCTGCCCATGATGCAGTGCCCAAGCAGCAACTGAACATCATGGGGGCTCTTGTATTGAAGAAGAAAATAGACTGGGCCAGCTGTCTACTTAAGATGATAGGCTCTAGATATTCTCACAAAGAGAATTCCTACATGAGGATTATGAGTCAAGTACTCTTCCACTCCTTCCCTGACCTCCGTAGGTCAAAAGTAATTCATATCCCTCCTAGAAAGAGGATGTCCATAGCCCTCTTCTCCAAATGGACTAGACAAATCCCCAAGCCTGGTTCCATTCCTGAAAGGACTCCCTCTCCTCCTAACTCTCCTGCTCATCCATCTCCTCCTCCTTCTCCTCAAAGAGACAATTCTTCTCTACCAACATCATCCACTCAAATAGTCTCTACCACCCTCAACTCCTACTCTACCTACCTCTTCTCAAACACCTGCTCCTCAAACAGCAGTTTCTCCACCTCCTCCTCCTCTTACTTTCTCATCCTCTCCACCTCCTTTATCACCCATACCTCATGTATCAACTAACTTCTCTCCAGCCTCATCACCACCTTCACCACTCTCTCCTCACCCCCAACCACAACATGAACCATCTGCATCCACTGAAGCTCTCCTAACTCAGTGCATTGCATCAGCAGCTCAAACATTCCAAGCAATGCTGGATGAGAACTGCTCCCAGATTCATTCCTCAATCCTACACATGCACACCCAAATAGATGGGGTCAGTGCCTCTGTGCAAAGTCTGAAGAACTCTCTCTCTTCCTCAAGAGTTACCAAGTCTTTCTTAACCTCCTTGGCCAAGAAGGTCAAGAAGGGGGAGAAGCTAGATGAAGAGCAGCCCTCCAATATTAAATCTCCCTCACACAAATCCCCTCCTTCTTCAAAATCTAACAGTCTTGCACTGCTCAAGACAATTGGAAATGAGATAGTACCTGAGCTACACAATGATGAACAAACAATAGAGGTACTCAACATAGCAAGAGATGTTGCAAATCAAGTGGCACTACTACAAGGGGAGGGAAGCAGAGCAGAAAATGAGGCTGAAAAGGAAGAAGGTGAGAAAGAGCTGAATACTGCTATAAATCAAGAAGAAAATGAACCAGCTGCTGGAACTGATAAAGGAAATGAAGCTGATGCTGGAAAAGAGAAAGAGCCAGATGCTGTGATGGCTGAAGAAGGGGCTCAGGAGTCAGGGGCAGGGGGAGCTGAAACTCAGGGGGAGCAAATGGCTGAGACCCAGGGGGAGCTGAGGGAGTCACCTGCTACTGGGAAAGAGCAATCCACAATAGTATTCAAGAGAAAAAGAAAGACTCCTCCTACCCCTCCTGAATAATACTTGAAAACAATGCTTCATATACTTTATGATTGGTCTGAACATGAAGTTTGCTTCTGATTGTGTGAAATCTTCATTATCTGTACAAATGCTTTGCTATGTTAATTATATGCTAAATACAATTTCTCTCTAAATAGGGTTAAGACAAATAGGGGGAGATTGTTGGGAAAATGATTTCTCTTAACCCCTGAAAAAGAGTTAAATATGAATTCTAAGAAAGGAAAATCAAGGTTAAGTTAATATGCGTCGAATAGTATTCGACGCAACGTCGAAGGTGTATCGACGTTCCTTTCAGAATGAGTCGAAGTAGCTCCAAGCAGAATTCGACGTATCCTATGTCGACGTCGCTCTGACTTCTAGTCGACGTATCTTGAGAAGTCGACGCACCCTAGTCAACGCACCTACCTTATTCTCCTCTCGACGCTCTGCCAGGATGAATTTGACGCCTACGTCGAATAGTAATCGACGCACGTCGATTTATATGATTAATTCAAAAATCGCCAGATCTCTTTCCTTCTTTTATAGATCTGATTTATATGGAATCAATTTATTCTTTATAGCCGTTCTGAATCATTCTTTCCTCTAATAGATTCTTGGCTAAATTGATTAAATCCTTTATTGACATTATTTGAAATCAGATTGAATACTTTCCTTCTATGGATATAACTGTTATGGAAATTTCTCTTTCTTTCTAATACTCTACCTGCTAATTGATTACTCTCCTGTAGTGTTATTTTAATGAACAGAGCTATAAATAACTAAGGAGGTCGGCAGAGAAAGACAACAAGTGATCCACCATATACACATTGAAAAGGAGGAAAAGCTCCCAAAAAGTGAAAAAGAGAGAATAGAGAAATTGTTCTGCAGCAACCATCAAGCATTCTTCTTCTGCTTCTGCTTCTGAAGCCATACTGCTGCAAAATTCTGAAAAGATTACAATCTCCTTCTCACTATAGAAGGGAGATTTCATTCACTACTTCTTGTGCTTTAAATCTTCTTGCTAGGAATAAGATTCCTTCTTGTCTTGATATTATCTCTCTTTCTTCCTTACCTTTATTTTCACATATTGTAAAAGAGTTTTTAGAATCTCTCTTCAAAAAATTCAGTTGTACTGGTTCTAAGATTCTCCTTTTCAAAAGACTCAGTTGGTTCTAAGAGTCTCCTTGTCAAAAGACTCAGGGTGGTTCTAAGAGTCTCCTTATCAAAAGACTCAGTACAAGATAGTGAATTTCCTACCAAGGGGGTAGAAGAGTGGACTACCCAAAGTTTGGGGAACCACTATATCTCTTTGTGTTGTGCTGTGATTTTTCTTATTGCATTTACTTTCTTTATTTGTTTAATTCTTGTTGGTGGGTGTGGGAAGCTCTAATCTGTGATCATACACATATATATATATTAACTTTGCACAAAATATTTTAAATCTCTATTCACCCCCCCTCTAGAGAATTCTAGTGAGGTTAACTGTGCACTTTCACTATCAGATCCGAATCCGGGTTGGATATGAATCCGAACAAAATCCTAACAGTAATATCGTCAACATCTACTTGAGTTGCTTTTCAGTTGCCGAACATTGACTCAAATATTATGCAATACCGCACACCCACCGTTAATTATTAAATAATATTTGCACAAAATAATATCTCATTGCCACACTAAATATACCAAATTAATTATATATGATGATTTTCTCTTCTTTTTTCAATAGAAAGAATGTCTTTGTACTCTTGCAATTTGTGCATCTGTTTTAGACAGAATTAGGTTAACAACTTCCAAGGACTTTAGAATGAATTAGGTGGAAATTTGCAAGATGATGCATAATAGTCATATTTTACCTAAAATTTAATATAGTTGGCAAAAAGTTATATAGCTTTTTAAAGGAAAATTCATTGCTCTGAAATATAATCACATATCTACAAATGCATCCAGGATAATTTCATATCTAAAAATTCCTCTATTATTCTGCATCCCTCTATGGGTCTGTTTGACATGGCGGTGACGATCATGAATGAAATCATTATGAATCATCGCTCGTAAATGACCTACCTCATCTGAGGAAGTCCATCCATTTTTATATTCAAAACTATTTTTTTTTTCTTGGGGGCAGTCAAAGCCGTTTGAATGATCAGTTTTTTCAAAAGAATTTTTACAAGAAAGGTCATTTGGGGGCTTTTAAGAAGTCGCCCAACATGACTTTCTAAAAACCGCTTTCTCTACTTTTAATTTTTCCTCTTTTATTCGAAGGTTTTCTTCTATTTGCTATTCTCCACCCATTCGTGATCTTTGTTTCTCGTTGATGACCTTTTGTAACCTGCTTATTTATATAATATTTATTTATCTATGCGATAAATGATTAGCATAGAACACAATTTTATTATTAAAAGCTAAATAATAATTATTAAAAATTTGTTATTCCAAACAAAAAAATATAAAAATAATTTTTAAAAGAACTTAAATAGAGATTTTCGAAGGGGAGGCTTGGCGCACCGGTTGAGTATTGCCGTGTGACCTTAAGGTCGCAGGTTAGAGTCCTGTAAGTAGCCTCTTGCAAAAAGTTGGGTAAGGTTTACCTATATTTCATCCTTGTGGTGGGACCTTCCCCGGACCCTCGCTACGCGGGATGCTTCATTCACCGGGCTGCTCTTTACTTAAATAGAGATTTTCCAAACAATATGAAACTTTTTAAAACAATTTTCGGGGCAGCTCTAATGCCACTATTGATTTCTCACAACTATTTTTTCCACTGCCAACACAATCAGAGCTTTAATATCCTAAATTGTACTTAAATATGAATTTTTTTTCTTAAAAAATACTATAAATAATTCAACTAGTAAGTTATTTTAATATGAACTTTTTTATCATTCAGCTCAAATTTATTAAATTTAATTAGACAGTGAATTTAAAATTAAATTTTATTCCACTTCTAACCTTACAATTAACTTAAAACTTAAGGGTCTCTTTGGGGCAAAAAATTTCTGTCCGGGGCCCAAGTGATTTTGATGCGTGGCAATTGAGCTTTTATTTTTTTTACGGGAATATGCATTATGTTCTCTTTTCGCTCCAGCGAAATAAAAACTTAGAGCTCTTTCGTGCCTTCCCTATACAAACGGTTTTACTTGGCTGGATCTACTCGGCCTAGCTGGTGACCGAGTGCACGATTAATCACCGGAATCCTTTCGTGATTGTGCGAAGGGGTCAATAGTGAACATGAACGAGGCCAATCTATCTCCTTTGTCCAATCTCATTTGTATTTTGTAGTTATAGTATTTCACCTACCTATCCAGGGCAATCAACAATCTCTCATGTATTGCCCGAATCGTCGAATTTGCTTCTTCGACGTCTTTCCGTTTCAATAGCTTGGTGTCGCCTGTTTCGCCCAAGACAAAGGCGTACGAAACTTCCTACCATATAGGGCCTCGAAGGGAGCTATTTGAATACTCGCTTCGTAGTTGTTGTTGTAAACGAACTCTATCATATAGAGGTGGCTCTCCCTTCTCTTTCTAAAGTCCAAGACGCACATCCGAAGAATATCTATCATAGTCTTATTGGTCCTCTCGGTCTGCTCATTCATTTGCGGGTGAAAGGTTGTGCTAAACTTTAGCTTGGTACACAACAACTGGTGAATAAGCCTCCTGCCATTTGATGTGAAACGCTCATCACGACCACTCGCGATGCTACAAGGAACATCTTGCAATCGTACTATATTATAAATGTACAACTTAATTTGCTAGCTTCTCCATGGAGTCATCTTTCCATTTCGGAATGACGTGAGATACCTTTGTCAGACGATCGACAATCACCCAAATGGCGTCGTTGCCATCCCGCGACCTCGGTAATCCGTGCAAAAAGTCCATCGATATATCGTCAAACTTCCAATCAAGAATCGGCAAAGACTTCAGAAATCACCCGACCTTTGACATTCGGTCTTCACAAGAGCGCAAGTGTGACAATTTGATGCGTAAAGGGCAATGTCTTTCTTCAAGCTCGGCCACCAGAAGAGCTTCTTCATATCTATGTACATTTTTGTGCTCCCCTGATGAATTGAGTATTTAGTGAGGTGAGCTTCGTACATCAACTCATCTCGCAACTTTCCAACTTTAGGGATGCACAATCTACTAGGCTTCCAAAGAAGACCATCTTCGAAGGAGAATTCGATGTTAGGCCCATCCACGGTCTCTACCACAAACCGCTTCATGCTCCTGTCAAGCTCCATAGCCTACCAGACTCGATCTGCAAGGTCAAATTGAACCTCCATCCAGTTCAAGCATGTCATAGTTGTTGTCCTCCTATCAACACAAGTGATCTCCAAGGACTCCAAATCACGGATTAGATGCTCATCATGCATCAAACTCCAATTTTCTTGAGCGGGAGCTCGCCTGCTCAATGCTTCTTCAACCACATTACCCTTGCCAGGAGTGTAATGGATATCGAAGGTGTAGTCCCCGAGGATCTCAATTCACCTCCTTTGCATCATATTCAACTACTTCTAATTCAACAGGTACTTCATGCTCTTGTAGTCTGTAAAGATGACGATCTTCATGCCATATAAGTAATTCTTCCATAACTTAAGAGCAAACACCTCCTCTGCCAACTCCAAGTCATGGACCGGGTAGTTACTCTCATGCACTTTCAACTGGTGCAAGTAACATGCAATCACCTTCCCGAATTGGACAAGAACGTAACCTAAGCCGCTCATTAAGGGCCTGGGGCATCACTATAAACCTCATAGCCTTCTGTACCACATGCCTAACACAAAATGGGCGTCACGGTTAGACGACTCTTTAGCTCATCAAATTCTCGTGTGCACTCTGACGACCAATCAAACTTCTGCTCTTTCTTAGTCAAGGTGGTTTGGGAAAGTTCGACCCTCAAGAACTTCTCCACGAAGTGCTTATAGTAGCCGACAAGTCCCAAGAAACTTCGAACTTCTGCAACATTTTTCAGCGCATGCCACTCTCGTATAGCCACTGTCTTCGAGGGATCCACCGCGATACCCTCTCCACTAACCACGTGACCAAGGAATGCCATAGACGGTAGCCAAAACACACACTTTGAGAAATTGGTGTACAATTGATTCCTCCTCAGGGAGCTCAAAACCGTGCATAGGTGATCTGCATGCTCCTCTTCAGACTGGGAGTAAACCAATATGTCGTCGATGAAGACGATCATGAATCAGTCCAAGTACTCCCAGAACGTCCTATTTATCATGTCCATGAAAATCGACCGCGCATTCAATAGGCTGAACGTCATCAATATGAACTCTAGTGCCCGTAGTTGGTACCAAATGCCGGTTTAAGGATGTCATAATCCCTTAGCTTCAACTGGTAGTAACCGGACTTCAAGTCTAGTTTTGAGTACACAGTTGACCCAACTAGTTGGTTGAATAATTCATCGATTCTCAGAATCAGATATTTGTTCTTCTTTGTCAGCTTATTCAGTTCATAGTACATAGACACAAAGCTTCCGTCCTTCTTTTACATAAATAGAACAACTGCACCTCATGGGGAAAACTTGGACATACGTAGCCTTGCTCTAGTAGGTCCTGCAATTGAACCTTCAGCTCGGCCATCTATTTTGGCATTATCTGGTACGTTGAGCATGACATGGGCTTGGCACCTAGCACTAGCTCAATATTGAAATTGATCTCTCGCTGAGGTGGAGCACCAGGGAGTTCATTTAGAAACACCTTCAAAAAGTATGCTACTATCAGAACATTATTCAGACTGGGCTTGCATTCTGAAGCCTCCAACAAAGTGAAGAATAACTTTGCGCCTTTCTGAACCACCTTGAGCACTTAGAGAACAGACATTAGTATCATGCTCGCTCCTCGTAAACAAGCAAATGTGGTCTCGCATGCGGTGTTCTTTCCTAGTGTGATCTCCTTGAGATTGCAATCTATGCATGCTCACTGCTTCGAGAGCCAGTCCATGTAGAAGATCATATCAAACTAACATAATGGTAGCAATGGCGCTTCTAAGTCAAAGTCTTGATTTCATATACGCACATTCATGCAACTTCTCCTATATGTGCTCAACCTGAAACCGTTTGGTAACACAACCTCCAGTTTATCCTTCACTAAGGTAGACGACACTATGATGTGCACACAAAGTTATCAGATAGAAATAAGTGTGAGGCTCTGGTATTGAAGAGAGTTCTCGCCGAATAGTTAAATATTAGGACGAAGCCTAATCGCATACATAAACAATGCATGTAATCACACATGAAGTATAAATCACATTAAGCTATAAAAGCTAACTTATAAGTCATACCTGTGACGACGTTGTTCTGCCGAATGACCTCTTGTTGTCCAAGGGCATAGACTCTTGGCTGGGTAGGAGTATGTTGGGAAGTGGAAGACTCTCCTGCCTTCCCTTTCTCTACATAGCTTGCCCCTACCGCTCGAGCGTACTTCACTGCTCTATTCTGCATCTTTGGAGGACTGCTTCGACGCATTAACATACCCAGGCTATGTGCCCTACTTTTCCGTAAGTGAAGCAGATTATAGGACCCCGTGCAGTCGTAGCTCCCGACACATTAAAGGGATCCAGTTCCATGAACCTAGACTTCCTCTTGTTCTTTTTAAACTCAGACCTTGTCAGAGATGTCGGTGCTTTGAACTTTGGCTTCTTAGCATTGAAGCCTTATTGCACTTAACTCTCTCCATATCCAACTCCAAGGATCTCGCAATCTGCACCAAGACTTGAAAATCATACGTCATAGGGTCTGCCAATAGTAGTCTCAAGTCATCTAGTAGCCCTTCATAGAACTTATTGGTTTTAGTCTCCTCATCCCCCAACATCGACCCCACATAGAGACCAATCATAGTGAACTCATGCAGTTAATCATCAACCGAGCGATCTCCCTATGTCAAGTGTAGAAATTTGTTTCATAATGCAATGCGCTGGGCAGAGGGAATATATCTCTGAAGGAACAAGTCTGAGAAGTTTCCCATCGAGATTTCAGTAATTTGTTGACCACCAAACATGTGCACCTCCTCTTCTTACCACGAGAGTCTCGCCTCCCTTTTCAATAGGAAGGTAGATAAGGTGACCTTCTTCGCCTCATTCGTGTTAGTTCCTATCAAGGTTCTCTTTATCCTCGATATCCAGTCCTCAGCTACTTTCGTTGGGGATTTGGTACCAGAGAAAGACGGAGGATTGAAGCTTAGAAAGTACTTCAATTGTTGGTCACACTGTAACACCCCATTCTCTAAATGGTGGAAAGACCATGTTTATAGGCTAATAGAAGCAGTGCATTGCAAATGCACAGCTTCATGCAATGTGTCATCGCGTGGTCTCGACGACACAGGTTGGGGAGGCGTGTCGTCGAGTGATCATGACGTCACAGGCTGTGTGTAGTCGAGTGTTCTCGATGACATAGGCTGGAATAACATGTCATCAAGTCCACTCGATGACACAAGCATCAGTGCATGTCATCAAGAGGACTCAACGATATAGGCAAATCTGTGCGAACGAGTGGACTCAACAACACAGGAAAATCTGTGCCGTTGAGTGGACTTGACGACACCTACAGAGACAGTCTTTTTGTCTGTTTCATTTTGACGGACCATGTCTGTCTATCTTCACGTGGGATTTAATCCTAATGTTGGCGTCTTGGTCCATGCTATATAAAACACTTGTAAAAAAGGTTTAGGATCACTTTTCAGCCGACTCTCTCTCTCTCTCTCTCTCTCTCTCTCTCTCTCTCTCTCTCTCTCTCTCTCTCTCTCTCTCTCTCCAAGCTCGAGATAGAAGAAAATCATGGAAGACGAGAAGGACTCTTTAGACCATTGCTGAAGCTTCGGAGTTCCAAATTGCGAACTGTTTCCAGATCCACGGAGAGTAGCCAAGTGCAGTTCTTTCATCTGATTGAAATATTTGATTCTCATGGACCCAAAGAGACCGGCAAGGGTAACGATCCTTCCTCCCGGTCTTAGGACGTGTTTGATCCTCTCATTCTTTTCTATGTATGCATATTGTTCTCTTTCACTAATTAGTAAAGTGCAGGACTTCCTTTAGTTATTCGAAACTCCAGGTCGAATGTGTCCGTCCCCGACATATATTGCTTGAAGAAATCTGGTGGATGTGCAGATTTAGGCATTGTGTGTGAAGCCTCTCACAGCTGTAGGCCCCGATCTGTAATGCTTGATTAGTAATGTTGCATTTAGGTTAAGCCTAGTATGTGGGCTAGAGAATGACTCCATGAAATATGTAATCATGTTGCGGGAGTTGAGTTAGAGGTGTATCTTGAAATGTCTAACAGAAGCCCCATGGTTTTGTGTGGTTGAACACAAACCTTCACCACAAATTCATATTAGAGTTGTTGTAACACCCCAGTTTTTGCTGAGCGCGGAAGTTGGAATGCCCAAGGATGAGGGCAAGTCTTTCGTAGCTGGGAGCTAGCGCTGGCGCTAGTGCTAGCGCAAGCGTTATCTATCCCGTTGAGTAAAACACTTGGTTCGATGGTGTTCGTCAATTTGGATTCGTCGAGGCGGTTTCGTCGAAGGGAATTCGTCGAAGAGCTAATGTGGGCGGTAGCGCTAACGCCCGACGATAGTTTTTCATTGGGTAATGAAGTTCTGTCGCACCATTGAGTTGTTTTCGTCGAAGGGTTTTTGTTGAGTGGATAGCACAGGCGTTAGTGCTAGCTAACGGAAATAGTTCTGTAAGTGGCGTTTCCTGGACGTCTGATCTTTTTAGAGCTTGATTCTATGGTTCGAATAGGTGCGTCCTTAGGTTCTAAATAGGGCAGAGAAGTTATATTCTTAATTCATTAAGTCTTTTGGACTTTTAGAGGATGAGGAGAGAAGTATGGTTTGGAGGAAGAAGAAGGGCTAGATCCGACATTGTTGGAGCAGCTCCGTTAGCAGATCCGAAACCAGATCCGTGGAGAGGACTTGAAGGCGCTTCTTTCTATCCGTGCCTTTCAACCGATCCACGTCGAGGAAGAGAACTCTTAGGGTAACGACATCTCTCCTCCCAGTTGTAGGATGTGTGCATGACATCTTTGCTTTTACCTTCTCTTTTCTGAAATTTATGGAACTGGATCTCTCAAATGAGAGAGGTTTGGGTCGCCTTGGTTCAAGAAGAACCATCGGTTTGATTGAGTCCATCCCCGACATGATTTTGCACTAGAGATCCGCTCCGTTAGTGGATTAGGCATTATGGGTGAAGCCGAAATTGCGACCGGTTGTTCGATTCGGTGATGTTGCTTATTGTGCATTTTAGGGATTTTGTTAGGAATCTGATGACGGCGAAAACATCGTATGTGTTGCCCTTATGTTTCGTGTGAGAATGAACGTTGGTTTGGAAAGGGTAATCTTGTGCGTAATGATTGGCTTGTGAAGCCGCTTGTATGTAAGGGCGTGACTTTGTCTTTGTGGTCGGCTGTCTAGCCCGTGAATGCTTGGATTCATTTGAGGAGAGTGTCCCAGCAAGACGAGTCCCCTTTTGTGCTAACTGACGAGAACAAGTATGTTGATGCGCCCGTTGGCAAGATGATCCATGTAAGGGGTGAGGTCTCAGTGGAGTTCTTGGCTTTTGGCTTAGTGATTGTGGTGAGAACAAGTATGCTGATGTGCCCGTTGGCAAGATGGGCCATGTAAGGGGTGAGGTCTCAGTGGAGTTCTTGGCCTTGGGCTTGCTCGCCCGTGGGGAAATGATAAGTACCCTTGGTTTGTTGTGAAATGATGATATGTGTTGTTATGTTAGAAGCATACACGCCATAGGGTGCCTTGGGTGAAACCCAGGTTTGCATACATGCTGCATTGTTAGGCCCCTTACTTTTACTGCTCAACATTGAAATGTGGATGATGCTTGTGACACTCATGCCTGTCGTTTTAATGTTATTATTGTTTATTACATTTGCCTACGAAGTGCTGACTTGCAGGGTGATGTAGTTCCCTGGGGTCCGCTAGGATGGTTGGGAGGAGGGGTGTTGTTACACCATTGTTGGTCAGCCAAATTTGACCCTCGTTATACCGCTCTTTGTGATTTGGATGCAGGGCAAGGATCGCAGGCTGGAACCAGTTCGCCGGCCAAAAAGGCCTAAGCCTCATGAAATGCACTTTTCCTGTTTTCCTGTTTGACTATGATGTCTTTACTTGTTCCGGCTTGCACGCCGAGGTAGCTTAGGACTGTTATGATCTTTTGGACCTTTTCTATGCCTTGTTTGATGACTTGAGTATGAGTTTTGTAAGGCCTTAAGGTCGTAGTACTCTTATGTAGATTTGGACAACTTCTGTGGTTTATTCAATGTTTCCGCTGTGTCTGTTCTGAGTTTTGAGATGGGTAGATCTATATCACTTTTTAATACTAAAGCTGTGGCGATTATATGCTGTGGGGTCCCGACCGGACCCATATTATATAATCATTGCAGAGGAGGTGTTACAATTTGGTATCAGAGATAGGTTTGCGTTCTTGTTGAGGTTTTGCGTGTTCGGATCGAGTTAAGAGGTTGTCCACATAGGAGTACCTTGCGGGACCATGAGTGTCCTTATGTTCGAGTACTTGCAGGAGTTTACTCGGTTGGGTTGTTACGTGGAGACGACCATGGCAGACGATGAGGAGAGGGATAATCTCTTCTATCAGGGACTGAGAGAAAATCTAAGGCAACCTCTAATAGCCTTAAAGAATGCAGGGTTCAATGAGATAGTTGAAGCTGATAGAACTTTGGAGAACAATTTGGAGCGAACCCTGCATCGTAAGTGCTTTGTGGCAAAGCAGGGAGAAAGTAAACCTTCTCAGTCTCACGGGAAGTCTGAGGGGCGTTGGTGGAAGAAAAAGCCCCGTCCTTTTAGGACTGGTGATAGGAGCGGTGCAGCTTCTGGAGAGTTCCGTTCTAAGGGACTAGTGATGTGCTACAAGTGTGGCAAGGTGGGCCACATAGCTCGGTTCTGTTCCGAGAGTGGAGGTGAGCCAGATCAGAGGCAAGAACAGTCAGTGCCTTTCGGTCCTAGTTTTAGGGAGAAAGGGAAAGCGGCGGAGTCGGGTGCTTTTCGTTTCCCTCCTGTGCAGCCTAGAGCAAACAACCTCAGGCAGCAGGAAGCGATTTGTCAACCCGATGTGGTGACAGGTACGAAAAGTTTAGAGTTTCGTTCAATAGCTTAAAACTATTTGCGACCTTTCATATTTATTGTATGTATGTTAGGCTTCGTGCTATTTTCTGGCTACCCCTCTAGAGTGTTGTTCGATATGGGAGCGTCACACTCTTTTCTCGCGGAAAGCTTTATCCGGAGAATCAGTGTTGAAACTATCGAGGCAGAGGTGGAGCTTAGCGTGCGCTTGCCGAATGGGTCTTTCATGACCACTAGAAGGAAAGGACGCATTGTGTTGAGAATTGGCGACTGTGACTTCGAGTTGGTAGCAACGATTCTACCACAAGCCGAATTTGACATCATCCTGGGGATGGACTGTCTTCCAAAGCAACGAGCTAGTATTGACTTCCTGTTGAAGGTGGTGACCCTAAGGAGTGAAGGTAGAGCGGAGGTCAAGTTCGAGGGCCTATGCAGAGTGGCCCTCTCCCTGGCTTCCGCCGTGCAAATGGTGCGTGCGGTGAAACAAGGAGGAGAAGCATTTGTAGCTTTGTTGGAGACTCACTCCACAAAGTTGGCAATCAGAGAAGTTCCAGTGGTGGAAGAATTTGAGGATGTGTTCCTCGAGGAGCTTCCGGGAGAACCTCCTCAGTGTGAAATCGACTTTTAAATAGATTTGTTGCTGGGTGCGAGGCCGGTGTCGCGACCTCCATTTAGGATGACACCGAAGGAACTAGTCGAACTAAGGGTGCAGTTGCAAGAGTTGCTCGAGCAGGGGTACATTAGGCCCAGCTCCTCGCTGTGGAGTGCGTCGGTGTTGTTCGTTAAGAAAAAGGATTGTATATGCGGTTGTGCATAGACTATCGGGTGTTGAACAAATTGACTATCAAGAATAAATATCCGATTTCACGAATCGATGATTTGTTTGATCAGCAGGTGGGGTCGATGGTGTACTCCAAGTTGGACTTGAAGTCGGGTTACTATCAGTTGAGGATTCGAGAAGAGGATATTCCCAAGAAAACTTTTGGGACGAGATATGGTCATTTTGAGTTCTCGGTGATGCCGTTCGGTTTGACGAACGCGCCATCAGTGTTCATGGATTTGATGAACAGAGTATTTCGGCAATACCTAGATTCGTTCGTGGTGGTGTTCATCGATGACATCTTAGTGTATTCAAAGTCGAAGTTGGAGCATGAGTCTCATTTGAGATTTGTGTTGCAGATTCTGAGGGAGAACCAACTTTATGCTAAGTTCTCAAGGTGCGAGTTCTGGATCGGGAAGGTGGCATTTTTGGGTCACATGATAAGTGGAGATGGGGTGGCAGTGGATCCTGCGAAGATTGAAGCCATTAGAGATTGTCCTGTACTGAGAACCGTGGCGGAAGTCTGGAGTTTCCTTGGACTAGTCAGTTATTACAGAAGGTTCGCTGAGAACTTTTTGCGGATGGCTTTGCCCCTCACCACTCTTACCTGAAAGGACTAGAAATTTGTGTGGACGCCGGAGTGTGCCCATGCATTCGAGACCTTGAAGGAAAGATTGATGTCTGCTCTAATCCTAAGTCTTCCTAGTGGGACTGAAGGATTTCAAATTTTTAGCGACGTGTCAGGTTGCGGTTTGGGTTGCGTGCTGGTGCAACATGGTAACATGATAGCTTATGGGTCAAGGCAGCTAAAGCCTCATGAGATAAATTACCCCGTCCACGACTTGGAGTAGGCAACGGTAATTTTTGCGTTGAAATTATGGCGGCACTACGTGTATGGTGCGAAGGTGGAAATCTTCACGGACCACAAAAGCTTGAAGTATCTTCTAGACCAGAAGGATCTTAATATGAGGCAGCGTAGGTGGGCAGAGTTCCTTGGGGACTACGACGTAGCAATTCAGTATACGCCAGGCAAGGCCAATGTGGTGGCTGATGCCTTGAGTAGAAAGTATTCCGGACGAGGAAATTGGATGGAAGCGCATGACGAGGGTTTGGTGCGAGAGTTCGATTCTCTTGGCATTGTGTGTGTGGCTAAGGGTGAGTCCAGCGCAACTCTGCTGAACTGGATCGAGATGCAGTGTCACCTAGCAGATCGAATTCAAGTGGTAACTAGTGCAGATGAGGAGTGTCAACAGTTGGCGTTGGAAGCTCAACACACGCTTTGGCAAGCTCCATGAGGAGTTAATGTTTGAGGCTCACTTCAAGAAGTACTCCATTCATCCAGGAAGTACGAAAATGTACTTGTTGGATCTATAGGCGCCCTTAGAGGGGGGGGGGTGAATAAGGGTTTTAAACTTTGTATAATTATCAAAGAAAATAGTTCTCTGTTGCTAACGCCAGCGGTAATGTTACCGCTCAGCATTAGTGACAGAGAAAATACGTTTAGGTTAAACCAATGAAAATCAGAGAGCATAAATCAGAGATGAAGAAACAAACATATTTTCATTAATATTAAAGTGAAACAGTTATGATTACAAAAAATTTTCCCATTGACGCTTGGAAAGAGGCGACCAATGAAAACTCTTTTGGTTTTCTATACCGACCCTTCTCCCAAGGACCAGTTGGCTTTAGCCTATCTCTTCCCAGATAAGGCCTCAAGCCGCTCTAGCCAATCTATCACCAGAAAGGCCTTGAGCACCCCCTAGATCTACTCCCTAGACCCAGTCGCCAACACGAGGCGAATTTCCCCCTAGTCCCCACAAGGCCCTAGTCGCCGTGTGGCGAATTACTCTACCAAACAAAAGATAAAATAAAAGACAAACAAAACAAAAACTAAAAACTCCCTCAAAAGAAGAACTTGATGTCGATGTAGATGCGATCGGATCGGTCTTCAAGTTCTTTGCGTTCACGAACGTTGACGGAGTTCTTCGGGCTGCTTGGAGAAGGCTCTCACGAGTGCTCTGAATATAAGGCTTCAATTCCTTCAGTAACAACAAGCAACAACAGAGGAAGCACGCGTCTTTAAATAGAGTCAGCCACTACCGCCTGCGGTAGTACTACCGCCCCGCGGTAGCCACATTAGGAAATGATCAAGCACGCGGATCATGGCAACTTAGGTAACTTTTGAGCGCCAAACTTTGAGCTCCGACTAGCACGCCGCGGTAACGCTAACGCTCCGCGATAGCGAGATAACCTTCCTTCAACCAATATGTCCTTCCATATTTGATCCTCAATCACATGCAGACGGGAGGATTCCAAAAGCTACCGCCGGGCGTTAGTCCTTAACGCGCCGCGATAGTACTTCCTAAAATAGCGTCCCGTCGACATTCCTTTTTCTCCAATGTTTCCTTCTCGTTAAATGTTTCCATTTACGCTAGCACCAGCGGTAGTGCTAACGCTCCGCGGTAGAGCACATCTCTTTTCGTCGGACGCATCTTCATCGAACTGCCTCACATTTTGTCGAGCGCTGCTTTCATTTCGTCGAACGAACACTAGCGCCAGCGGTAGTGCTAACACTCCACGGTAAAACATGCATTTCGTCGAGCGCCGCGGTAGAGCATGTAGTTCATCGAACGCCGCGGTAGAGCATGCAGTTCGTCGAACGCAATTTCGTCGAACGCCAGTTCGTCGAACGCAGTTTTCATTTCGTCGTACGCCAGTTCCGTTCTCAGTGGTTTCCTTCTCAGCGGTTTCCATCTCAACGGTTGTTAACGCGGGGCGTTAACAACTAATGCGAGCGGTAGCTCTTTTTTCAGAGAATCGTCATCAATCAACGTCCTGTTCATAGGGTTATATAACTATAGTACCTGCACACTATAAACATAAGCAAGATCAAATACAATAGGATTTGTTATTGTCAAACCAAGAGATGCGGAAAGCATGTTCCAACAAACTCCCCCTTTTGATAATAACAAATCCCTTTAGAAATAAATAGTTTAGAAGATAGGAATTGTGTTTATTAAAAAGGATAAGCATAAAATTTAAGACATGTGCATATGCTCCCCCTAAATGAATGCTCCCCCTAAGTGAATGCTCCCCATACATAGGAACTTCCTATGAACTTGACTCCCCAAACATGTGAATTTCTTTCAAATTTATTCTCCCCCTTTTGGTATTATCAAAAGAGGGTGGAGAGAAAGACAAACAGGAACGTGTGCAATAAATGTGTAGAGAGGGAATAAACATGATAAAGTGATATATGCTTAGGAAAAATACAATATATATGAGTGAAAAATTTTTGAGGAAATAGTCATAAAGAGACCACTTGTTAGGAAAACGTATTCATGATCGAGCGTACAAGCAGTAAAGAGGTGGAAATCATGAAGAAATATATTTTGGAAGTGAACATCTATATAAGAATGGTGAAACATAGTAGATGATTACGAGTTTTAGAAAAAAATAGATGTTGTAGCAATTGAAGTACACAAAAAATAGATGTTGTTGCAACATAACCATACACTTGTTTTGAAAGGTAAGCAATAAAGGGTACACATGGCGCAGCAGAAAAAAAAATGTAAGCATGATACAACATATCAAGTCAAGATAGAAGAATACAATGTCTTAAATTGAGAAATCAAGTACACTTATACATTGTATTGATCATGCAAAGCTATCTAGTGCATTTACATAAGAATTTAGAGAATACATGTAGATATGCAATAGACTCCAATTCTCATGAGTAGAAGGCTTACAAGTGATAACGATGTGTACAAAATAGTGTTTTTGATAAAAGTATACATATGAGTTAATCAAAACACATGACATGTATAATGGAATAAATACAACATTATTGAAAATGTGTTTTTAGAGTTACTTCTACCCACAAAGCTATATAAATGTTTCAATGCACATAGAAAAGTGGTACAACTACCAAGGTGCTTTGCACACACAATGCTTATAAGACTTATCAGGGTGCAAAGTAGTGCTCGAGGAATCACAATTATTATTTTGAATTTTAGTTATTTGTGATCTGGTGTACAAGAAGAAGTAGTGTAAAAAAAATGTTTGCAACAAGGCACTTTGCAATTCTCTCCAAGGTGCTCAACCTCACAATGCTCATTAAGACTTATCAGGAGGGTGAGTAGTGCTTGGTGGAGTTATCTTTGTCAATTATTCATTTGATTTTTTGCTTAACGACAAAGGTATCCAAAGTCACTTGTATATGCAAACAAAAGAGTTTTGAAAAGACACACTTCTTCAAAAATAGGTGCATGAAACAGATTTTTACTTGTGATGTAGGTACAACTAAGCATGCATAACAATAATATTAGGTTGTTACACTACACAATCATGTAAGAGTTGATTAAATTCATATGTAGTTTATCAAAAAATGTGAGTGAATAAATCATTATCAAATATAAACCATTTACTCATACATAGAGGCATGCTATGTGTTGAAACCAGAGAACTGGTCTCGACGTTCGCAAGGGGGATGTCGCTAACCCTTACTTGACCCAAGCTAGAATTTTGACCAGTTACTAAGAGTCGACGACCCTTACCCTCAAAGAACACCTAAGTCCACGAAAGAACCCCTTAAGCTACAGCGCGGAGGTCCCACCACATACCCGGAAGCTCACAAGGAACTTCCCCACCCAAGCCAATGCTGAGCCTGGGCACCTTGGAGGGCACTAAGGATCACCTCACCGTCCACCTTCAATGACAGGGGGAGGGGAGGGGTAGTGCTTGCTCACACGCGAGGGAGGGGGGTACCAACATCCCTTCCCAAGGTGCCCATGGGGGTCTATTTATAGAGTTCCCAAAAATTTGGCTGTGGATAGCCAAAAATCCACTATCTGTAGACCAATAACCAACCCGAATGACCGAAGAATGAGGGGGGGGGGGGGGGGGGGGGGGGGGGGCGAGTGGAGCTCGAGATGTCCACTCCCCCCTTGCCGGGGGTCGGGTGAGTGGGCCGAGGTCCACCACCCTGACTGGGCGAGTGGACCTTGCGGTCCACTCAACCCAACGAGCGAGTGGACCCTTGGTCCACTCGCCCTGCTGCCCGGGCGAGTGGACCATAGGTCCACTCGCCCACGGGCTTGGGGCGAGTGGACCCTAGGTCCACTCGCCCCCACCTTGGGCGAGTGGACCCTAGGTCCACTCGCCCCCACCTTGGGCGAGTGGACCCAAGGTCCACTCGCCCCCCCCCCCACTCGGGCGAGGGGACCAAAGGTCCACTCGCCCGGGTCCTTGGGCGAGTGGACCAAGGGTCCACTCGCCCGGGGCCTTGGGCGAGTGGACCCAAGGTTCACTCGCCCAAGGAGATCTGCCCCCTGGGCCTTCTCTTTTTGGTGTTGACGACCTCCGTTGGTTCGGTCCGCTACACAATGGTCACCCTCTCTACCACGACCTTATCTGCGTCGGGTCACACCGACTCAAAAAATATGAGGGTTGTACACAATCCCCGCACTTTTCGAGCTTGCCTTAAGCTCCGAAAGAAAGTTCAACCCACCTATTTGACGAGTAGGTGGGAACCTAGAGGAATCCACAAAGGGCCCTGCCAACGGGATGCTCCTGCCGAGTTTTTTAGTTGAACCTGACTTGAGGCGGAAGGCAAACCTTTCTCCACTTACAACCCTCTTATGAGCCGAGCTCAACTGGAGGTGGAGAAAGCTCAACACTTTAGGTCGAACTAAACTTGACCTGAGGTGGAAGGCGAGAACTCCACGCCTACCAGGGAACCGAGCTCACCTGGAGGGGTAGGGAACTCCACACCTACCAGGGAGCCGAGCTCACCTGGAGGGGGAGGGACTCCACACTTACCAGGGAGCCGAGCTCACTTGGAGGGGGAGGGAACTCCACACCAACCAGGGAGCCGGGCTTACCTGTAGGGGGAGGGAACTCCACACCTACCAGGGATCCGAGCTCACCTAGAGGGGGAGGGAACTCCACACCTACCAGGGAGCTGAGCTCACCTGGAGGGGGAGGAAACTCCACACCTACCAGGCTGCCGAGCTCACCTGGAGGAGGAGGGAACTCCACACCTACCAGGGATCCAGGCTCACCTGGAGGGGGAGGGAACTCCACACCTACCATGGAGCCGAGCTCACCTGGAGGGGGAGGGAACTCCACACCTACCAGGGAGCCGGGCTCACCTGGAGGGGGAGGGAACTCCATACCTACCACGGAGCCGAGCTCACCTAGAGGAGGATGGAACTCCACACCTACCAGGGAGCCGAGCTCACCTGGAGGAGGAGGGAACTCTACACCTACCAGGGAGCCAGGCTCACCTGGATGGGGAGGGAACTCCATACATACCAGGGAGCCGAGCTCACCTGGAGGGGGAGGGAACTCCACACCTACCAGGGAGCCGAGATCACCTGGAGGGGGAGGGAACTCCACACCTACCAGGGAGCCGAGCTCACCTAGAGTGGGAGGGAACTCCACACCTACCAGGGAGCCGAACTCACCTGGAGGGGGAGGGAACTCCCCACCTACCAGGGAGCCAAGCTCACTTGGAGGGGGGCTAACAGTTTCCCGAACTATCCAGGGGCGGAGAACCAGTCCATGTCCCAGGTGCTTACCCTCACCGAGGGACGGAGGGATTCAGCCATCTTATTGAGGCAATTGAGGCAGAGATCCAATCCACGTCATATGTGCTTACCTTCACGTAGAGGCAGAGGAACTCCACCGTCTTATCAAAATAACTGAGGCAGAGATCCAATCCGCGTCATAGGTGCTTACCTTCACCTAGAGGCAGAGGAACTCCACCATCTTATCAAAGCAACTGAGGCAGAGATCCAATCCACGTCTTAGGTGCTTACCTTCACCTAGAAGCAGAGGAACTCCACCATCTTATCAAAGCAACTGAGGCAGAGATCCAATCCATGTCTTAGGTGCTTAACTTCACCTAGAGGCAGAGGAACTCCACCATCTTATCAAAACAACTGAGGCAGAGATCCAATCTGCGTCTTAAGTGCTTACCTTCATCTAGAGGCAGAGGAACTCCACCATCTTATCAAAGAAACTGAGGCAGAGATCCAATCCACGTCTTAGGTGCTTACCTTCACCTAGAGGTAGAGGAACTCTACCATCTTATCAAAGCAACTGAGGCAGAGATCCAATCCACTTCTTAGGTGCTTACCTTTACCTAGAGGCAGAGGAACTCCACCATCTTATCAAAGCAACTGAGGCAGAGATCCAATCCACCTCCTAGGTGCTTAGCTTACCTGGAGGTAGAGGAATTCAACACCTTTCCGAACCAATTGGCGGCGGAGTACCCGTCCACGTCCTAGGGCTTAGCTTGCCTGGAGGTAGAGGAACCCAGCTCCTTCCCAAACCAGTTGGGGTCGGGGTACCCGTCAACATCCTAGGGGCCTAGCTTACATGGAGGCAGGGGAACTCAGCAATTTTCAAACAAACTGGAGGTAGAATACCCATCCATGTCCTAGGGGCCTAGCTTACCTGGTGGCGGAGGAGCTCATCACCTTCCCCAAGCCACTTAGCATGCGGCGAGTCGACCCAATGAGTCTCCCATCTGTCGGCATGACTGAGCCCGAAGAATGGTCTCTAGTCGGGGATTTTACCAATCAGTCGACCCGATGAGTCTCCCATCTTCCGGCTTGACTGAGCCCGGAGAATGGTCTCTAGTCGGGGATTTTACCAATCAGTCGACCCAATGAGTCTCCCATCTGCCGGCATGACTGAGCCCGGAGAATGGTCTCTAGTCTGGGATTTTACCAATCAGTCAACCCGATGAGTCTCCCATCTGCCAGCATGACTGAGCCCGGAGAATGGTCTCTAGTCGGGGATCTTATCCAATCAGTCGACTCGATGAGTCACCCATCTGCCGGCATGACTGAGCCTGGAGAATGGTCTCTAGTCGGGGATCTTATCCAATCAGTTGACCCTATGAGTCTCCCATCTTCCGGCATGACTGAGCCCGAAGAATGGTCTCTAGTTGGGGATCTTATCCAATCAGTCGACCCGATGAGTCTCCCATCTGCCGGCATGACTGAGCCCGGAGAATGGTCTCTAGTCGAGGATTTTACCAATGGGGGCAGAGTACCCATCCGCGTCCTAGGTGCTTACCTTCACCTGGAGGCAGAGGAACTCAACACCTTCCCAAGTCACTTACCATAGGCGTTACCTGAAACCTTTTTCCTTCATTATCGAGGAGCTACCTGCTTATTACAACGCGCCTCTCTGGGCCTACTTGGTCACATGCACCCTGACCATCTCCTTCATTACTTCCTCCATCTTCTTTGTCTTCTTATTCCTTTTCTTTCTCCTGGTCCTTCCTGCTTCCCTTGCCAACCTGGAGGTGGAGGACTTGTTCCTGAAACCGATCCGCGTAGCTTCCCAGCGTCTCCCCCTACCCCTGTCGAATCAAGAATAGGGCCTCCGCTCCCTTCCACCTCTTCTTCGAGGTGGAGAATCTTAGCAAGAAGCTTCAGCGCAGGCCCTTGAAGCTATAGATTACACCTGACGGGAGCTGGTGGAACCTGTCTTTTGCCTCTCCCAAGAAAGTGGCGGCGAAGAGCTTGCACTTGGAGGCATCCGACATCTACCTGATCGAGGCCATGTCTTCGAACCACTGGAGATGCTGGAGAGGGTCATCCTTCCCTGCGTTGTAGGACATGGCAGGCTCGCAGAAGGGATTTCCCCACCCTCCCTGGTGAGATGGGGGTACTTTCCCAATCCCCTCACCGGGGCAGCTGGTCCTGGGCGAGCTGTTTAAGAGCACTCCCGCTTGGAGGCTCAAACCTTCCTCCGAGGTCGGTTCCTTCCCTTCTCGACGTGCTTGATCTGTCTTCCCTGCTTCCTCTTCCCCTGTCAATGGTCGCGACCTGTTGGGAAGAGGTGAGTTCCTTGGCTCTTCACTTCCAGCCATGAGGGTCTTGCTCAAAGCTTTCCGAACTAGATGCTTCCACGCTCACCGCACCATAATGTTGAAACCAGAGAACTGGTCTCGACGTTCACAAGGGGGATGCAGCTAACCCTTACTTGACCCGAGCTAGACTCTTGACTAGTTACTAAGAGCCGACGACCCTTACCCTCAAAGAACACCTAAGTCCATGAAAGGACCCCTTAAGCTACAGCGCGGAGGTCCCACCACATACCCGGAAGCTCACAAGGAACTTCCCCTCCCAAGCCAATGCTGAGCCTGGGCACCTTGGAGGGCACTAAGGATCACCTCACCGTCCACCTTCAATGACAGGGGGAGGGTGGGGGTAGTGCTTGCTCACACGCGAGGCAGGGGGTACCAACATCCCTTCCCAAGGTGCCCATGGGGGTCTATTTATAGACTTCCCAAAAATTGGGCTGCGGATAGCCAAAAAACCACTATCCGCATACCAATAACCAACCCAAACGACCGATGAATGAGGGGGGGGGGGGGGGGGGGGGGGGCGATTGGAGCTCGAGTTGTCCATTCCTCCCCTTGCCGGGGGTCGGGTGAGTGGGCCGAGGTCCACCACCCTGACTGGGTGAGTGGACCTTGCGGTCCACTCAACCCACCGAGCGAGTGGACCCTTGGTCCACTCGCCCAGCTGCCTGGGCGAGTGGACCATAGGTCCACTCGCCCACGGGCTTAGGGCGAGTGGACCCTAGGTCCACTCGCCCCCCACCATGGGCGAGTGGACCCAAGGTCCACTTGCCCCCCCACTCGGGCGAGTGGACCATGGGTCCACTCACCCGTGGCCTTGGGCGAGTGGACCCAAGGTTCACTCGCCCAAGGAGATCTGCCCCCGGGCCTTCTCTTTTTGGTCTTGACGACCTCCGTTGGTTCGGTCCATTGTGCAATGGTCACCCTCTCTACCACGACCTTATCTGTGTCGGGTCACACCGACTCGAAAAATATGAGGGTTGTACACTATGCAATACTACACATGATATCTATAATCAATTTCAAAGCACACATAATATAATGATCAAGGCATAATAAAAAACAATGTTATTAAGATACTTGAAATAGAGAGTGAAACATTGTATTCTAAACTTGGCAAGATAAACCATATCATCCTTGAGACATTGAAAAGCACATCAGTTTTTATACAAAATTTTAAGTTTTTCAAAATAAACAAACAAAACAAATAGAAAGCATGTTTTTGTTGTTTTAATTGGTTTTTCAAATTTTGTAGTTGGTTTTGATATATAAAAAACATGTTTATGGTTGGATGTTGATTGGTTTTATAGGTTTTTTTTGTTTTTAGAATTTTAATAAAAATAATAGGAACTGAAAAATAAAAAGTAAAAAGAAACTGGAAGTTCAGAAATACCCACTAACGCCAGCGGTACCAAGCTATCGCCAGGCGTTAGTGACAGAGCTTGAATTTTTGGGAAAACGTGAAATTTTTCAGAATTTTTCTTATGAATATAGTTGTGCAGATTAGTGACAATGTGATTCAGTACAGAAATCAGATATGCATAGTCATAAAAATGCGGGCTTTGCACGATTAAGTATGAATGTCCAAGACCCCTAGTTCTAGTCTGAGTAGATCAAATCGAGAATCGGGTAGAGGCTTGGTAAAGATGTCCGCAAGTTGCCATTCAGTTCCAATGAATTTTACATGTATATGTTCCTTTTTGATGTGATCCCTAATGAAGTGGTGTCTTACGTCTATGTGTTTAGATCGTGAGTGATGAACGGGGTTGTTTGTCAAGTCAATAGCACTCTTGTTGTCAAACTTAAGTTCAATTTTAGTTAAATGAACACGAAAGTCTTTTAAGGTTTGAGTCATCCATAAAGCTTGGGCACAACAACTTCCTAGTGCAATATATTCTGCCTCGGTGGTGGAGAGGGCAATTTGTTTTCTACTTGACCATGCAACTAGAGAAGCACCTAAGAAATGACAGGTACCACTAGTGCTTTTCCTATCTAATGAACAACCCGCATAACCATAATCTGAATACCCATGCAAGAGAAAAGAATCATTATTTGGATACCAAAGTCCTAATTTAGATGTGCCGATTAGATATCGAAAAATTTGTTTTACCATTTTTAAATGAGATTATTTTGGATTTGCTTGAAATCTTGCGCATAAGCATACAACAAACATAATATCGGGTCTAGATGCACTAAGGTATAATAGGGATCCAATCATTCCTCTATATAACGTTTGGTCAATTGAAATTCCGGCTTCATCTTTTTCTAATTTTAGTGATGCGCTCATTGGAGTACTAGCTTGTTTCAAGTTTTCAAAACCAAAACATTTTAGCATATCATGGACCTATTTGGATTGACATATAAAAATTCCATCATTTCTTTGGGTTATTTGAAATCCTAAAAATATGTTAGTTCGCCCACTAGACTCATCTCAAATTCATTTTGCATTACTAGAACAACTTCATTACACAACTCTTCATTAGTGGCTCCAAAAATAATGTCATCAACATATATTTGTAAAATAATCAAATCATTATCAAAATGCTTAATGAAGAGCGTGTTATCGGCACTACTCATTTTATAACCGTGCTTTAATAAAAAAGATGTTAAGCGTACATACCAAGCATGGGGCGCCTGTTTTAGACCATAAAACGCTTTTTCTAATCTATATACACGATTTGGAAATTTTTCATCAATAAATCTGGGGGGTTGTTCAACATAGACTTCTTCTTTAATTATCCTGTTTAAGAAAGCACTTTTAACATCCATTTGAAATAATTTAAACTTCTTATAACTCGCAAAAGCTAGAAAAATTCTAATTGATTCAAGGCGAGCAACAGGTGCAAATATTTCATCAAAATCTACCCCCTCGATTTGAGAGTAACCTTACGCCACTAATCGAGCTTTGTTCCTAGTTATTCTAGACTCTCCATCTAATTTATTTTTAAATATCCATTTGACACCAATAACCGAGTGATTAGATGATCTTTCAACTAGTTTCCAAACCCTATTGCGTTCAAATTGATTCAATTCGTCATTCATAGCAATAAACAAAAATTCATCATTCAAAGTGGTGGAAACATTTTTCGGTTCTATTTTGGAAATAAAGCATGTTTGAAAAGGATTCATTAAAAGAAGAACGTGTCGTTACCCCCCTTGATGGTTCTCCAATGATAAGCTCCTTGGATGATCTCTTGTAAATCGAAGCACATTTGGAGGCACGAACTCCTCTTGCACTGGCTCTACTTCTTTTTCTTCTCCAATAGGTTCATCATTATCATGCTCCAATGGTGAAAGAGGTTCATCTTCATTACCTGCACAAGTAGAATCTACACAAGGCACAAGTTCATCAAACTTCACATGAATAGACTCTTCAACCCTTTTAGATTTTTTATTATATATTCTACATGCTTTGCTAGTGGAAGAGTAACCAAGAAAAATACCGTCATCACATTTTTCATCAAATTTAGCTAATGCATCCTTGGTGTTTAGAATAAAACATTTACAACCAACAACATGAAAATACGATACATTAGGTTTCTTTTGAAAATACAATTCAAATGGAGTTAATTTCAAAATAGGGCGAAGCATGACACGATTTATGACATAACATGATGTATTTACGGCTTCGGCCCAAAAATATCTAGGCAACCCATACTCGGATAGCATAGTGCGTGCGAGTTCTTGAAGAGTTCTATTTTTCCTCTCCACCACACCGTTTTGTTGGGGGGTGTGTGGAGCAGAAAATTTGTGCTTAATTCCTAAATTATTATAGAAATTGGTGAAGTTATCATTTTCAAATTCCCCTCCATGATCCGATCGAATACACTTGATTGTTAGTTCTAGTTCATTTTGAATGTGATTGCAAAGCTTTGTAAATTCAGAAAACTCATCTGATTTGGAGGTAAGAAATAAGATCCAAGTAAATCTAGAATAATCATCAATTAATACAAAAGTGTACTTTTTACCACCAAGACTACATGTGCTAATAGGTCCAAAAGATCCATGTGAATTAGCTGTAAGGGTCTTGAGGTGGATTTTTCTTTTTACCACCAAGACATCCCAGAGGCAAGAAACAACAGCAAGGAAAAAGAACCAGATTTAGTTGAGAATTCAAATCCATCCATAGGGCTAGAACTGGCTCTTGGAGGTAAGATAGTACTGACAGTAGAAAGTGAGCCCATGAAAGATGTGTCTCCCAGGAAGTCTACTATTTAAATAAGTAACTACTCATCTGATAGTGCCCCTAAAGATGCCCCAGAAGAAATAGTTGCTTCAGAAGAACATGCCGCTAAAACATCCACTGCACAATTAGGATCACTATTTCACAGGATGTTAACACTGCTCAAATCTCAAAGGGAAAAGATGGAACAGTTCATTCACTACCAGAAAATGGACTTTTAGCCAGGGCAAATTGCCGTGGCTAAAAGTCTAAAACCGTGGCAAAAGCCTTTTAGCCACGGCTTGCCCACGGCAAATGGGCGTTGGCAATGCAAGCGTGGCAAAAAGTATTTGCCACGCTCATTCCGTGGCAAATACCCTTTTGCCACGACTTGTAGCCACGACGTTAAACCGTGGTTAAAAGTCTTGATTCCAGCAGCTATTAGCCACGGTTTTCCTACCGTGGGTAAAAGTCCATTATTTGCCCCAGTTTTCCTACCGTGGTTAAAAGTCCATTATTTGCCACGGCATTAAACTGTGGCAAATACTCGATCATTTTATTTTAAAAAAGTATTTGCCACGGTTTGAAACCGTGGCAAATACTTGGCAAATTAATTAAAAAAAAATATTTGCCACGGTTCAAAACCATGACAAATACTTTTTGATTTATTTAAAAAAATATTTCTCTATGATATACAACAAAATAGTTAATACTGCAACTCTCTTTTGAGTCTACTGTATTCTTTGATTTTGTGTTGCATGAACAATCTACAACCTATATGTAATTTAGACAACAGTTTTTATCAAATTGTCAAGCACAACACTTGAGCTAGCATCAAATGTACTGATTGTACCATTGATAAAAAGGACTTTGGAATTCCTGGATATAAGATCCTTAACTGGCATTTTATCAGAGACATGTAATGCGAACAGGGAAAAAGGTGAGTAAGTTTTGATAATTTAAAAAATTCACTTATACCATTTGGCAAATCTGAAGATAAAAAAATGCAAATTGGTGCAATAATTACACTCGAATATAACAACTTTAAGATATGTATTCATAAACTGCCTTCACCGCCACCTGAATATAGTCAATTATCTCTGCATTAATTATACCCTTGACATCCTCTGCTGAAAAAATTCACAGGCCTGGAAGCCCGATCATCCCATATTCCCTTCTATCCTTCTCGAAAGCTCTTTAATCAATGAAGGATGATGATGATGCCAGTAGCATATGTTTGTACTCCAGTTCCATTCTGACAGTTCACAACTCTACTTTGAAGAACATGAATTCTAGCAGCCATGTAGATCAACTGCCATGGAAATTTTGACGGAAAGAAGCAGCAGCGCAGCAAGACTTAGGAGCCAAGGAGAGGCCAAGCTCGAACCTGTGCAATCCATAGCTTCCTCTGATAATTATCCTTTCAGAAGAAGTGTATGAGTTATACCTGAAAGAGGGGAAGAGGGTGAATCACATGAAACCTGAAATATTGCTGGTGTGGAAACTAAAATATCGCGCACATGTAAGTAGCAATAAAAACTGTATGAAAACCTGAAAGAGGGGAAGAGGGTGAATCACATGAAACCTGAAGTTAATTTCCAAAAATAATCAATGATTTCAAGTTTAAATTAGTATAACCCTATTTTATACATAGCTTAGATTAGAATGAAATAAGAGAAATTATAATTGAGAGTATGACATTAAATTTGGCTATCTAAGGTTGATTATGGAGATGCTCACCTCACCTGGTGTCCAAACAAAAACATCACACACATGTATCAGCTGCTAAAAGAAGGTAAGAATTGAAGAATTCCATGTCCTCACCTTGATGAAGGATTCATGTCCGGGCTTAGTGATGGCGAGTGTAGAAAAGCGAAGCTAGTAAGTGCAGTGGATAAAGAACCTTGATTTGGAGTTAAAATCCTGTGTGCATAGGCAAAGAGTGGATGTAAACAGGAGCATCACCATGCTCTCTGGCTTGTAAACCTGAAACTCACAGATTGTCTCAGCCAAGCCTCAATTATAAAAATGCATAACCAAATAAACATAACAACCAACTATGTGTTTATGCAAGGCAAAATATCGAACCTTTTTTTACCTTTCCCCTTTTGAAATAATTTGATCTTCTCATAATATGTGTACATAGGCAAAAACAAACATTCAAAGCTGAAATAGAAATCACTGGAGAACATATGCCATTTAAAGCAATGAAGGAATTTAAAATCATGGGAGAATAGATCACTAGTGACCTCCTTATTCTTCCTGCATCTGATTTCGTCTGCTTCATAACAATAATTTGACTCACCTAAAAAGAGAAGCAGGGGTTACTACTCAAAATTTGCTCAAATATTATTAAAGAAAAGGAAAAGTATACAGCATAGATCAAATTAAAGCGCGAAATGTTTGCAAAGCCAACCCCTAGTGAAGAGCAATGCACACATTAACTGTTAGCGGAATACAAATCATAGTTAGGCCACAATCTACACATTAAAAGTGGCCAATATCTACGACATTTAAAAAAAATGCCGCTACTGCTGCGGCATTTAGAAAAAATATGAAGGTTTTCTTCTCCTGTTGAGCAACATTCCAACAACTTATCAAAATATCGGAGGTGGTCGACCCAATAATTAAATATGTAAACAATTCAACATGAGGAAGCTAAGAAAATTAAATATTCATATGATAAGTCTACCATAGAATACTATGGTTGCAGTTATCAACTTTTTATTGCATCAAAAGCCAAGTCATAAACAACAAGTACTCTGCAGAAAAATGGATAATCGTTCTACCTGAGAGACCCAATATGTTTTACACCATAGATTTCCTTGGGAATTCCTTCATGAGTTGTAACAACCATGAACTACACCAAATTGAGAAGTCTATATCAATCACCACTTGTAGTAATTCAAAGTGTTTAAATATGATAATATTGCCAATCTATCGTTCAAATCTGAACAACTCTGCAGAAATTAGCACTGAACTATATACATACGCATTTTCCATTCGACATTATCTAGATTCTAGATAAAATTGGATCCTTCTTGCTCTTATCAATTGGATCCTAATGAAGATGACCATGGAAAACCATAGTAAATGTATCAGGAAAACAATAATTTAAGCATTTTGGATATCTAAAGATGTTAGAGGATATGTTAATAGTAACTTGCACTTTCATGAAAAGTGTATAGCAGAAGATGTGATAGCTTGGAACATCACAAAAAGGCTTAAACATTCATAAATCAAACAAAGGTGTGTAAAGTGTTTCATGTGCTCTACCTTGACATCTCCAATCCGCTCTTCCTCATCTTGCATTCCAACTTTGGGGCTCTGGAGTTTCATTTAGAGGCTTCCTTATCTATGACAGTTGAAAAATTAGGTTGGCAGTTCTGATGAGGGGTGGTCTACGAGAGGGAAGTGGCAAAATACCTATAGATCTTCAGTTTTTCACTTCAGACTTGCTAAATGAACAAACAATAAGAAAATAAAACTTGTACAAAATACCTAGGGGAGGATGTGGTGGGTGAGGTCTGTGGTGATTCTTATCATTTATCAATGGAAAACTTGATGTTGGAACCTAGCAATGGCAAGAGAAGAGAGATGGAGGAAAGTGAAATAAAAAATCATGGAAATTAAAGTCTAGAAGTAGAGTGAGGTACCTAAATGCCAGATAAAAGAGCAAATCCTCTTTCCTGGCTTGAAATTTTGAAAGAGGCGATTCCATGGTCGGTGACGAGTATGCGTCTGGAGTTCTTTATCGGCAGATAGGGGTGAAGAATCTAGGGGCAGATTAGAAAACCGAGGGGCTTCCGGAGAGCCATGTTTTTCGGCGGTGGAGGGCATCCTGTCGGCGAAGGTGAAGGCGTCGATCGAGGGTTCGAGATGTGGCTTTGTGCGGGGATGATGAAATCTGGCAAAAGGAAGAGGTGAGATCGTGAGGGTTTTTTAGGCGATGATGAAGTCGGGCAGTCGGGTAAGTGGGAATGGAGCAAAACGAGAATACCGAGAGGAGGATGAGAGCCCGTCGATTTTGTCGTCGATGCCTTGCTGTTTCTGATTAGGTGATTGTTATCCGCACTATAGTTTTGGCTATCCGCACTTTTTTTGAATGAGTTATTATGCGCCTTTTGGAAATACATCTTGTACATACATTTTTAGGAAAAGCCACACGAAAGTTATAGATCTCTACAACTTTCGTGTTGATCATTTTCCCTAAAAATGCTTGTACAAGACGTATTTCTAAAAGGCGCGTAATAACTCATACAAAAAAGTGCGGATAGCCAAAACTGTAGTGCGGATAACAATCACCTTCCGATTAATGTAATGAGGAGGAGGAGCGCCGATCGACTTTGCCCTAGCAGGATACACGGATGGAGGATGTGAAAAGATATGGAAATAGTAAGGCAAGGACGGGATGATAACAACGTGACATAAAAAATTAACCAAGCACAAGGCAGCAAAAGAAATTTCACTAAATTTTAGGGGGAACGTTTTGCGGAATTTTAAGTTAAAAATAGGGCAAATAGTATGTTTTTGCAGCCACCAAATACTTATATACCTTTTCAATAAAAGAATGCCGCCAAAACAATGATTTGTTGTTGCATTTTCAAAAATGACTCAGAAAAAAAGTCACAATATCCCCCATTTAAGGCTGCCCTAACCTAAGGTTGAGAATGGAGTAAATGGAGGATCAGGAAACGATGTAGAGGCCCTCACTAAAGTTGAAAGTCAATCACGTGAGAAGGAATCTTGTGCGTGGTTCTCGTTGTTGTATGATGCGAAGAGTAGAAGATCGATCAGGGTGTTAATCCTGCAGCGCAGAAGATCTTAAGTACGATGTTGTCAAAGATTAAGAATGAGAATTAATGTTTAAATTAATATTAATATTTTTTGCACATATTATTAATAAAAATAAATAAATTTTAATCAATTATCTCGTAGTAATCTTTTTATCACGGCTCAAAATTGTGGCTAATAATTTCTATTTAGCCATAGATTAAGAAGTGTTTGGCTAAAGTATTAGCCACGAATTAGATAATCGTGGCTAATACCATCTTATTAGCCATGAATTAAACAAACCGTGGCTAATGCTTTTTTTGCCACGAAATTGACATCCGTGGCTAATACTTACTTTTTTGCCACGAATTAGTGGTCGTGGCTAATACTACATTATTAGGCACGATTTTTTATCTGTGGCAAAAAAAAGTGTGGCTAAAAGTCATTTTTCTAGTACTCTACAGACAGTTGATGTACTCAGGCAAGAAATAAAGGCTGAGTTAAAAACAGTGAAGGATGATATACATCACCTCAACACTCAACACACACACTTCTTTTATTTAGCTACACCAGCCATGGAACATGTTGGACAAGAAATCAACAAAATTAGACACCAATCCCATCAGATCACTCAAAATCAAAGAACCATGACAAGGAATTCTGAGCAATCTTTTAGTCAAATAGCAGGATTTATGACTGAAGATAGAGATCAAGTTCTACAGAAGATTCTAAAGAAAGGTTCATTGATCCACAAAATCCTTGGACTTAGAAGAAGATCTGTTATTCAAGTGTTCGTTTTCTAAAGTCCTCTCTTCTTCAACAACAATTCTGTACAACTTTGTAGGGCTCATTGTGAGTCTGAGTTGGTAGGATCTAGTGATAGATCTGAGTTGGTAGGGTTCTTGGTGAACCTAAGTTTGGTAGGATCTTGCTGAAGATTTGAGTTTGTAGGACTTGTAAAGTCTGAGCCTTGTATGGTTCTGTGTGAACCTGAGTTGTAAGATCTGAGAATAGTGAAAAGATATGAGTTGGAGAAGTTGCCTAGTCTAGCACACTTCTGGATAGTTGGGAGGGACAATGGATTACCTCTAGAAACATTGTATAGTTGGGAACCACTATAAATCAGTGTGTGTTTTCTGTGATGCTTTTGAAAATCAACAAGCAATTATTGCGAATCAAGGTGACTCTTTCAATGACTTTGAAGATGCAGTGAATACTCTACTTCAAAGAATTTCATCCTCTACTCAAATTACTCAAGAGATAGTAAACAATGTTGGTGACACTCTACTGCACCAATTTCAAGTAACCCAAGATTATTTTTCCAATTCTTTCAATCAAGCCGTCAGGACATATTAGGGAACTCTTATGGATGCCATTAGCAATCTGAACAATCTACTGACTAAACAAGTTAAGGCCTCTCTAGCATCCCTCTCCAGAGAACTATTTTCAGAAGCCAGAAAGGGTGAGATCATGTCAAGCCACCATGCCAATTGGCTAGCTAATTAAGTTTGATTCTCCATGGAGCTTGAACCTATTGAATATGGGATTGCCTATCAACATCGAATTCCTGAAGGCAATCTCCCTGCAGAAGCTCCTCATAGTGCAATGCCCGAGGTTCCTGAAGAAGAGTATCAAGTGCCTAAAAATTATCGAGAATATTTTGTTGATGAGTGTGCAAGTGGAACCAAGCAAATCAGGAAAAGAAAATGGCACTTTGTTGACCCTGAAGAGCAAGAGGCTAAAAGGAGGAGAATGGAAGAGGTTAAGAAAAATCCAAACTTTGAAGAATGGAGTCCTTGCTCTAGAGACATCATTTTAAATACTTGGAATTTGTTCCAACAAGGGAAGCATGATAGGGGAACCTTTTACAGCTCAGATGAATGACACAAATATGAAATGAGTGAAGCTGGTAGAAGGGATTATTGGAACAAGATAAAAAGATGAGATACGTCAGTACCTGCAAATGTACCTCTCAGATATCATCCCAATCCCTTTAACTTCTTTGAAAGGCAAAGGCAAAAACAGAAAGAAGCTGAGAAATCAAAGACTACAGGACCTTCTGAAAAAGGCAAAGATATTCAAATGGATTGAAAAGAAGAAGAATTTTAGAAATCACTTGCACACTTCTATGCCTTACATTTCATGTCTCTGATATATATTGTTAATGTATTGGACTGTCATGAATTAATATATGCATTGATCATTCGCCAAATTGATTGTCAATTATTATATTTGCTAGTATGGACTATCTATACTTATAAGTTCTGGTTTCTTCAAATAGGGGGAGATTGCAGGGTATTATGCCTTCAATATCTCTAGATTTGAAGAAGAAACACAAGTATAGATAAGTCAAGTTGTTTTTGATATTATGTTTAAGTTCATGATATGACAGATATATCAAAGCTACATCACTAGTGTATATACGATAAAATTAATGAAAATTAACTAAGTCTAATATCGTCTCAAGACTCAGCATAAGAATCGTGGTGAAAAGTATCATATCGTCGAAACAGTTTCGACGGTATCATCTTGATAAAAGCACATCATCTTGAAGGATGAAGAAAGCTTGTTGTAGATAAAGTTAAGTCCAGATGTCGACGACATCGTCGTGAAGAAAGCTTGTCGTGGATAAAGATAAAGCTCAGATGTCGACGACACCGTCCTGAATAAATCTAATCACAGTCACAACTAAGATATCTCCAAGATATCATCAAGAAGAAGTAATATCGTTGAGATATTACATAAAGCCTTGAAGAAGGATGTATGTCGACTTAATGGAAGCATACTACTTTGAAGATCGAAGACATATTGCATATAAGGAAGTATCTCGGTGATATCATCTAGAAGATGCAATCTCATTGAGATAACCAGCCAAGTACTGAAGTAGAAAGTATATTGATGACATTATCGTGAAGCATATCTGTTGATCAAGATGATATCGTCTTGAAGGAACAATATTGTCTTGGGGTTGCAGAGCTGCATTTAATGCGCAGACATTCTTGGAAATGAATAATCAGGGAACGCATACGCCACCTATATTGCGCACAAATCTAGGAGCCATAAATGAAATGATCTATGCAGAATATGGCCGTTACACTGTAGTTAAGAAAGAAATTTATTATTTTTATTCTTTGCAAGTTCCAAGAAAGGCTAGTAATAATGACAGAATTTCAAATTCTGCAAGACGCTTTCAAATGAGGAATTGATTATGCAATCAATGAGGGCCTTTATGCATAAGTGCAGAGGAGTATACAAGAAAGATTTTATTCTACAGAATACACGGGTGCTTAGTATTCTTTCTCAAGTTCATTATGATATACACTTACAGAAGAGAAAGAAAAGAAAACCAGAAGAAGACTTTATTGGCTATGCTGTGAAGATCAAAGAAGTTTCAAAAGAAAGGGTCAGTAATCCATAAGGTCACTGTACTTATATTTTCTAGAAGAAGAAGAAGTTTGGCACTCAAAACAAATATCTTGAATCCTTCTCTACTAGAACAGAACAACTCCTTTCTTATTTGGTATGGTTCTTTGTGAACCTGAGTTTGTAGGATCTTGTACCAAATCTGAGTTGGTAGGGTTCCTTGTGAGCCTGAGCTTAGTAGGGTTCTGTGTGAGCCTGAGTGTGGTAGGATCTTGGTACAGATTTGAGTGTTTGGTAAGACTTGTGAAGTCTGAGAAACTTGTTGTAAGGTTTGTATAACCTGAGTGTAAGCTTTTATGTGTGAAGAGCTGAAGTAGGATCCTTTGTGATATGGGTTGTAATATCTGCTGTACAGAGAAGAGATCTGAGTTTTTGGTGAAGTTGCCTAGTCTAGCACGCTGCTAGATAGGTGGGAGGGACAGTGGACTACCTCTAGACATATTGTCTTGCAGGGAACCACTATAAATCAATATGTGTTTTCTGTGTTGCTTTTGTGATGTGATAGATTTAATTTAAAGTAGCTAAGAAATTTTGAAAACACCTAATCCCCATCCCCCCTTAGGTGTAGATTATTGACAACCCATATCTTTCAGCAATCCTACCAGGGAGGTAGAAGAGTGGACTACCCACATTTTGGGGAACCACTATAAAAATTCTGTGTTTTCTGGATTGATTTTCTGTGCTGTTCAATTTACTGCCTTTTTAGTTCATATTTTCTATACTTACTTTATTTTGTTTTGGTATTATTGATTTCATAATACATAGTAGTTTTATTGTGTGTGCATAACTAGGGTATACAAGTTTTAAAACTCTATTCACCCCCTCTAGAGAATACTCAGAGGCACACTGTGCACTTTTAATTGGTATCAGAGGGAGGTTGATCACTAAAAGGTTAACACCTTGATCAAAAGATCTCCTCACTCTTATTTCTTTATTTAAAAAAAAATTAGCTAAAACTATTTTATAAAGAAAAATAAGTTCTAAGGAATATGCATCAACAAGACCATCAGTGTGTAACTTGAATAAGTTTACACTCTGGAAGGCCAGAATAAAGCTCTATATGAACTCCTTTGATGAAGACATTTTTTATGTTATCATTTCAGGTCCCCCAACTCCAGTCAGACAAGATGCCAGTTGAACTGCAATATAGGAAGCTGTCCCATGGAATGAGTGGACAGATGCTGAGAAGAAGCAGAAAGCATGTGATGCTAATGCAATGAATATTCTGGTCTCCACCATGTCAGATGACATTTTTCCAGAAAGTTGCTGACTGCCAATCAGCAAATGAGATCTGGGAATATCTTTCCAGAATTGTAGAAGGGAGTTCTGATGAAAGAAAGGACAAGAAGTCCCTTCTTATATTCCAGTATGAGAACTTTCAAAAGAAAGTTGAGGAGAATGTAGCTGAAATGTATGATAGATTCAGCTTTATAATAAATGAGTTGAAAAGTCTGGATAAGGAGATCTCTCTGACTGAAATAAATGATTAGCTTCTCTAGTGCTTCCCTAGCTCATGGGACTCAAGGATCTGGGCTATCAGAGAGTCCAGATGCCATGGAGAGATCTTCACTGATGCTTTGCTAGGAAAGCTCAAATCTTATGAGATGCTACTGAAGAGCAGGGCTGAAACAGAGGCTAAGGAGACAACCTCAACTCCCATCCAAAGGAGTTTTGCCCTGAAGGTTGCTGAAGGAGAGTCCTCCACTCCTGAAGATGAGATATTCAGTCTCTTAGCAAGGAGATTCAGAAAGTGGGTCAAGATAGAAGACTCAATAAAAAAAGAGAGGAGCTCAAAATCCATATTTGATAAGAATCCAAAGAAGGAAGTGATCTGCTTCTTCTGCAATAAGCCAGTGCACATTGCCCCTGAGTGTCCACAAGAACAATGGGACAAGAGCAGCAACAAAGATGAGTAGAAGAAGAAGTCTTTCAGAAGGAAAGACAAGAAGAAAGGTAAAGGTTTTATTGTTGAAACTTAGAGTGACTCTAAAGGAGAGTTAAGCTCCTCTTCATTAGAAAGTGATGAAGAAGTTGCTGAAGCTTCCTTCCTGATGGCTTTAGGGATCTCCTTAGATGATGAAGAAGAACAGGTATCACTATTTGATAATTTTGATTTTGGTTCTGATGAATTTAAACTGTGCTTTAAAGAATTCTGCAGTGATTATCTAGAGGTGCAAAAAGAAATAGAAACAATTAGGGTAGAACTAGAGAACCTTAAGAAAGATGATTTATATCTGAAAAATCAGGATTTAAAAGACGAGATTCATAATAAGGAATCAGAACTAATTGACATAAGAAATGAAATTTTAAAAAGGGAAGAGCTAACAAAGGCAAAGACCTTGTCTCACTCAATGGGAGGAGTCAAAAGCTCAAATATTTTACAAAAAATCTCTCTATGAGATTTAGACACTTAGGTTTAGGAGCAGAGCCATCCAGTAGCACAGAAGTCCCTAGTACACCAGCCTGCAAAAATCAGTTAGGTTTATAAGACCTAGTGATTATCAAACAAGTGAGAGGAGTGCAATCATTGAGGATTGAGATAATAATAATCCTGATAAAGTCACTGCATGTTTAATAAAGCAAACTCCAATAGTGAGAAAAGATCTCTAGGGAAAATCAATTCAAGCAAACCAATGAGTCTAAATAAAAGGGTGTTATAAAATAGAAAGTTGTTAAGCACTTTGCTGACCTATTATATTTGGATACATTTTATACACATTTCAAGTACCAAAATAATAAACCTAGATTTGATAAACTCATTCTCTGCCTTCCAAAAGGATATCATGAAAGACCATTCTATTCTTTCATAGGACCTTATAATGGTAGAAGCAAATGGCCCAAGCTAACCTGGATACTCTCTAATGTTTGAGCTACATGTGCAGGATAAGGTAGGATCCTTCCTAAGAAGTAATGGAGGGGGAAGGAAGAACTAAGGGCTTAATAAAGAACTAAATCCAAAAAAGGAGTGATTTCTTCTCTGAATTCCCATGTTATTTTCTTTGGTTGATGAAAATAATTGTATAAATACTAATTTTAATAAAAATCAATGCTGTGAAAAACAACAAGAACTTTCTAAGAAAATAGATCTTTTTATTCAGAATTGCATCGAATAGAATTTGATGTACCGTCTAATTCTACTCGACGCCTGCTTCGAGAGCAATCCGCAATAGATGATTCGAATAGCATTCAACGTGAAATCCAATTCATGTCGGCGTATCCATCGATTTAATAGTTGTTCGTCAAATTCGAAGGTGTGTCGAGTTCTAATCGACACAACGTCGACATGACAGGAACGCAAAGATTCACTTCTAGAAGTTGCTTCTACATATTTTGGCGCCCTGACTATTAATCTTTGTCGACAGCGCTTCGAATAAAACCCTAAGTTGCAACGAATCGCCTTCTCTTCAGCAACATAGACGTCGAATTCATTACTCTTTTGAATTCTCTCTCTCTTGCTCTCGTGCTTTCTTTCTCTCCAGCTCTCTTGCATTCTTCTCTCCCTCTCTCTTTCTCTCTCTCTCTCTCTCTCTCTTCTCTTTGTAGGTACTTCATCCCATATTCAATGGCTCCTCCTAAGATCAATTGTGGCTTCGATGTTGATGTGGACTCCTTCAATGCAGCTTCTGATAACTTTAAAGCCATTCATGGCTTATTCCATACCGCCGGCCTGACAAAGCTGATTTCTACAAGGTGCAAAATCCTTAATGTTGAACTAACAGAGTTCAAAGACAATCTTCACATAGGAGATAATGGATCCCTCAATGGGAGAATTTCTGAGACCGATATAAATATAACAGAGGAATTGTTCAGTCAAACATTTGCTCTCACAACTGGCAGTGATTCAGATGAACTGACAGGGGAAGAGACCAAGAAGGCTTTAGAAATCTTGTAGTTCAGGAAAGAGAAGTCCATCAATCTGAAAAAGATTGATCTAGCTGAAGAATACAGATTCCTGGGTGATATTGTAGGGAAGGTGCTCCTATTCAAAATTTCAGCCCATGATGCCATTCCCAAGCAGCAGCTCCAGATAATGGTATGTCTTGTCCTCAACAAAAAGATCAACTGGGAAGGTGCCTCTTGAAAATGATTGGTCATAAATATGCATATAAAGAAAATGCATATATGAGAATGATGAGTCGTGTGCTGCTCCATCATTACCTCATGGTATGCAAATCAAAAGGAGTGTCAATTCCACCTGGGAAGAGAATAAATATTGGAATTTCATGCACGAATCTAGCACACCGCTATAGGCGGGAGCGAGACTGCGACACAAAATGGCAGTGTACCGATCGTTCAAGTAATATAAAATGTGGGAGTGAATCCCCAAGTATCGAATCTCAAAGGAACACAGTAAGTTGGAGTTTACTTTTGAGGAAGGACTTGAGATCGAAGTCCTTTAGGTCGGATGGATTGCAGAAGGCTTGGATTTGATTGTGCAAAATAAAATAAAAGAACTAAACTACTCATATGCAGGCCGCTATGCGCTGCTTCGCCGGGCGGATGGAAACTATGAAGGATGCTATGCACTGCTTCGCTAGGCGGATGGATGAGAAGGCAAGCGTATGAGGTGAGTGTAACTGCGGAAAGGTTTGCAGTCCGTTAGCACCTCTTGGCTAGGCGGATGGATTACACGGGCCATTTGCACCACTTCGCTGCGCGGATGGAAGAGTAGGCTTGCAGATGGAATGGTTCGCACCGGCGGAGTGAAGGTGGATTATACGGGCCATTAGCACCGCTTAGCTTGGCGGATGGAAGAGTAGGCACAAGGAATGGGCGAGTAGTCAGGCGGAATGGAGTGGAGGGTTTGCAGAGTGGAATGGAGTGGGTGCGAAATCGGCGTACTTCAAGCACATTATACATAAATAAGCATTTTCACAACTATGAAAATAACACTATAAATCAAGAGTTTAGAATGACATACAACATCAAATAGTAAAGATTACATTCATATACATCCACACAAGTAGATAAAAAGGCAAGAGATACGATCGAATCCAGTGGCTTGTTGTAGATTCTCGGTAGGAATAGTCGGGTTGTCAATCCTGTCCAAGCTCGGTCCCAACTATCGTCCTGGGTAGAGGAGGGTTGCCCTTTCCTCCAAAATAGAACCGTCTTTTCCAGTAAACTACAATCCAGTCACATCTGATGCAATGAACTCTTGCTTGGTGATGAAGATTGTCACAACCCGCATTTTCTCTGAATTTAGGAATATCAGAATAAGAGAAAATACGCGTCATGATGCCACATCATGCATGAGACAACTGCAGACGCTCAGGCGGGAACCTATTACTTAATTAATCAAAACATGTTTACATGATAGATCATCATTTGAAATCATGGGTGTACATGTGTCATCATATAAGTCTTTAACTTTGCACGTGTGCTTATGTAATGCTATGTAATGTATGTTGTGCTATGCATTCTAATAAAGGCCTTAATGCATGTTATGATCGGCGTACACATGAAATATTATGCATCCCATACTACATAATATTACATGTAACGAAAGAGAAAACGTGCTAATGGGCATTGATGCGCGTCGGCAAGTGCACCGGTCGCTGTCAAGTAATAATTGTGGAGAATAAATTCCCCGGATGTCGGTCTCTTGAGGAATGCAGGATGGGTGATCGAATCGCGCAGTGAATATTGTTACACAAGCGTTTCACAAACACAAAGAGGGGTTTTTGGTTGGTTTTCCTAATTTTAACAACAATAAAAGAGATGCGGGTCGAGAACACCGCTTCGCAACGTGAGGTGGATGCAACGGCCGCGATGCCGTACTTCGTGAGGCGAATGAAGTGGACTCAGGCGCGAGAGAGTGAGGGTCGCAAACACCTCTTCACAACCGTCGTTAGCTCTTGCCAACACGGAGCAAACACCTTGCGTGCGTGTGTGAGTGAGTGCGCTTGAACGTGGTGAATCACAACCAACCCATGAATAAGAACACAGAAACATTCATTCTCATCAAGTAAATATCACAATATTCATTTAGTAAAAGATTCAAAGGGGTACAATCAAGGAAAGAGGAA
The DNA here is from genome assembly GCA_033032865.1 of Dactylorhiza incarnata. NCBI lineage: Eukaryota > Viridiplantae > Streptophyta > Magnoliopsida > Asparagales > Orchidaceae > Dactylorhiza > Dactylorhiza incarnata. The sequence continues at coordinate 6,555,243 of JAWHQI010000067.1, forward strand.
GGAGATAACCGGTGGTGAAGACTAGCGGCCGTTCACGGCCGGAATGGTAGGTTGTCGGGCTACCTCCGGACTCGGGCGGACGATGCTTCCGGCGTAGAGGGCTGTCACAATCTCCCTACGTGCTCCGTCGTCTTCGACTCAAGGTCTCTTCTTCTTCTCACCGGGCGGAAAGCGAAAATGATTGCTTGGAGGCTTGCGGATGATGGAGAACACTCACGGACGATGAAGGATGTCTAGGAATGGACCGAGGAAGCTTCCCCTTGCGTAGGAGATGAAGTAGGGGCGATCCAAGGGGGCGGTCGGCGGCGTACGGAACAGAAATCCCGCTCCCGGAATGAATAATCCGCCCTAAAATCGCAACAGGCGCTTAAATAGGCGCTGGATTAAACACTGCGCACGATCATTGGCGCACGACCAGTGGTCGTGCGCACTGGAATCCTGCGATCGTGCGCACTGCCTGGACAGAACCTGTAAGAGATGAAATTATAAAATAAAATGTTCGCACGACCAGTGGCGCACGACCGTTGATCGTGCGCACTAGCGTCGGTGGTCGTGCGCAATAGGTGAGACAGAACTCATAAAATTACTATTAAGTGCGCACGGACAGTGGCGCACGACCGGTGGTCGTGCGCACTGGAGTTGATGGTCGTGCGCACTGCACCAGACAGAACTCGTAAAAAGGGGTTAAGTGCGCACGATCAGTGGCGCACGACCGGTGGTCGTGCGCACTAGAACAAGTGATCGTGCGCAGTGTTCCTGTGCAGAATTGCACCGGAAACACTTGCACGCCTCCTATTCCAGCACAAACACAGATCTAGCCACCGAAAGTGGCACTTAACAACATATGAGTACTATGAAAGGAAATAAACACGAAAACACACCAAAGTGGGCCAAAATGTGCACCTAGCATGGGTTATCAATTATAAACTATAATAAGGCTAAAGTGCGTGATATTGACTAAATAATGGCCCGGATGAGTCCATGAAGGTGTATATAATCAGGACTCATCACACCCCCAGACTTAACTGTTTGCGCGTCCCGAGCAAACGAATCCGGCGGAAGTTGAAAAAGATAATTAAAATAGCGAATTACGCAGGGGAGTACAGTGCGAAGTAACATACGCATGCGAGTAGGAATTCTAGTAGAAGAAGATTCTAGCTATGCTAACTAATTTACGTAAGTACTAAAGCGTAATCAAAGATTTAATTGTACTCAGTGGGTGAATTATGAAGAATTTGACGATCATGCCCGGTATGAAAGTGACGAGACACTGAGGCGGGTGTTGCAAAAGATCGGGGCTTAGGAATAACTCCGCTGAAATCCATCAACGTCGTGAACCATACGCTTGCCCGGTCACACTCTCTCCACGGCGCTAGCAAACTCGCAAGTCAAATCAGTAGGACTTATAGGATTAAAACGGGGCTTAGGTTACGGAATGATATGCAAAGATAAACATGACGGCTACGCAACCCAAATGAGCCAACGGCACACTGCACCTTACAAAACCACACAACTATGCTCGTGTGACACACCCCCAGACTTATCATGAAAACCAGGTGTGCACACAGCCTACTTTACAAATACCAACAGATTTTTCTCTTTAGCTTGGGAGGATTATTTTCAGGATACTCTTCTTTTTTTTCTTTTATATATTTTTCTTCTTTCAAGCAACCTCCAGTTGGTTCAAAATCAGCGGATAGACATTATTTTCTCTTCAAAACACAATGATACCACACACCACACAAGTTGGAAATTATGAGCACAGTTAAAACATTTTTTTGGTTGCGGGCGTAGGATAGGCTTCAGGCTTTGGTGGATGAGGAGGAGCTGAACATAAAAATGGTAGGCACAAATTTGGCTTGCAAAGGTGAATGAAAGGGGCATGGAATAGCAAAGCTCAAACTAGCCAAATGGTGGCCTACATCATGCTTGACTCAACAAGTAGCTCTCACCCATGCTTCAAGAGTCGCTTGGGGCAAGTTCTTAGCCCACGAGAAAGATAAACCTTCCTCCCGACTCGAGCAACACACGTTTAGCGACCGCACACACACAACACCGGGTTATCATCAATTTCATTCGAATTCACCACTTGAGTACATTAAATCTAAATTTACGCAGAGATACTACACATAAATTAAATGCATAAAGAAAATCTAATTCTACTCAGGTTCTACTATAGCATGCGAAGCGACTAGAACACTACATGAGTCGACACCGCGCTCCAAATAATAATTCCTGTGTCAATAGCCTGTTTCACATTCCAACCAAACTAGTTTAAACGGAACAACACAAAAGAAAGCACGCACTCAAGTGGGTGAAGTGGTGTGTGAAGATGAACGATACTAAATAACTGAAATTAAAATACTTCTAGTATGCAAATGAGATGAGCATGTGCAGTGGGTGACAAAGAAACGGCTCTCCCCCAGACTTAATCAAAACCATACAACATAATGATATGACAGTGAAAATCAAAATTGAAAGCTAGGGAAGAAGTTACCCAATGCTCAGCACGTGAGCATACCAGAAGAATGGCGTTTAAAATCAAGACAATCCGCAGCATCCACCATCGAACACAAAACCTGCAAGCAAAACTCAAAACAACAAAAGCAAAAACAAAAACTGAACTAGGAAAGGTTAGATAAAAGGAAATATAAAAAAAAACGGAAATCTGGGTTGTCTCCCAGTAGCGCTTTCATTTAACGTCCTTAAGCTGGACCAAATACCTGTATTAGCATTGTTTATAAAGAGTGCAGGAATTTAAAAAGAAAAAGTTCAGAACTAGAGTTTCACACAAAAGATAAGAGACAAGAATAGGAAATCAGCTGCCGGTGCTTGTATGAAGTCCATCTCCCAATGTCAACAACTGACACTCCTTGTTAATAGTGGCGCCATCATATAACTTCAGCCGATGTCCATTGACCTTAAACTTGTCCCCCTTATCTCCAGATATTTCAATGGCACCAAAAGGCGAGACATCGGTCACGGAGAAAGGACCACTCCACCTCGATTTAAGCTTCCCTGGGAAGAGGCGGAGACGGGAGTTGTAGAGCAGCACCTGGTCCCCAATTTTGAACTCCTTAGGAATTATATGCTGATCATGCCATTTTTTCGTTTTCTCCTTATAGATGCGAGCGTTTTCATAAGCAAAATGACGGAGCTCCTCTAACTCGTTGAGTTGGGACCGACGCACTTCGGCCGCGGCTCCAATGTCCATGTTCAACAGTTTGGTAGCCCATAATGCTTTATGCTCCAGCTCTACAGGGAGGTGACATGCCTTGCCATAGACTAATTGAAACGGAGTCATTCCAATGGGTGTTTTGAACGCAGTCCGGTAGGCCCATAATGCGTCATCGACCTTCTTAGCCCACTCCTTCCTATTTGAATGTATTGATTTCTCAATTATTCGCTTGAGCTCGCGGTTGGAGACTTCGACTTGCCCGCATGTTTGGGGGTGGTAAGCCAAAGAAATTTTATGATGGACCCCAAACTTTTTCATGAGCTGCACAAACTGTCTATTGCAAAAATGACTCCCGCCGTCGCTGATGATAGTTCTCGGCGTCCCAAACCTGGAGAAGATGTTCTTGTGGATAAAGTGCAGCACAGTGTTGGCATCATTCGTGGCAACCGCCTCAGCTTCCACCCACTTCGAGACATAATCAACTGCCACAATAATGTAATGCTTACCATGAGACATTGGGAAAGGGCCCATGAAGTCTATTCCCCAGACGTCAAAGGGTTCGCAAACCAGCATGTTATTAAGGGGCATCTCATCACGCCGGGAAATATTCCCAGTCCTTTGACATTCGTCGCACTTGGTGACATAGGCATGGGCATCCCGGAAGAGGGTCGGCCAGAACAATCCACATTGCAGGATTTTTCGTGCTGTTCGAACGGCCCCGAAGTGCCCGCCGGCCTCTCTGTCATGGCAATGCTGTAATACAGACTGAAACTCAGCTTCCGGAATGCAACGCCTAATAATCCCGTCGCTGCATGTGTGGAACAAGAGCGGATCTTCCCAAAAATAGTATTTTGCGTCGGAGACAAGCTTCCGTCTTTGTTGAGGGGACAAACTCGGGGAGAGTGTTCTACAAGCCAAGTAATTAGCAATATCTGCATACCAAGGTGCGGTCGGGGAGGATGTAGTGATTGCAAATAGCTTTTCATCCGGGAAATAGTCGTCAGTTTCCTCCACAACGCAATTAGGAGTGTCGTACTCCAAACGTGAGAGATGATCAGCAATCACGTTCTCCACCCCTTTCTTATCTTTGATTTCCAGATTGTATTCCTGCAAGAGTAAAATCCAACGAATCAGACGCGATTTGGATTCTTTCTTACTGAAAAGATACCTGAGAGCGGCGTGGTCCGTATACACGATCACATCGGAGAGTACCAAGTATGAGTGAAACTTTTCAAAAGCGAAGACCACAGCTAGCATTTCTTTCTCCGTGGTGGTATAATTGGCTTGTGCACTGTTGAGAGTTCGACTGGCATACGCGATAGTGTGAAAAGTCTTGTCTTTCTTTTGACCGAGAACAGCACCTACGGCCACATCACTTGCGTCGCACATGATAATGAAAGGTAGAGTCCAGTCGGGTGCCACCAGAATTGGGGCTGAGATGAGTTGTCCCCGTAAAGTTTCGAAGGCGTGCATGCATGCTTCATCGAAATGGAATGGGACGTCCTTAACCAGCAGGCGAGATAAAGGCTTTGAGATGGAGGAGAAGTCCTTGATGAACCTTCGATAGAAGCCCACATGGCCAAGAAAACTTCGAATGCCCTTCACTGACATGGGTGGAGGGAGGTTTCTGATGACACTAACTTTCGCTTGATCCACTTCAAGCCCTTCGCAGGAAACTTTATGCCCCAAGACGATTCCTTCACGCACCATGAAGTGGCATTTCTCCCAGTTTAAGATAAGATTGGTGTCTTCACACCGCTTCAATGTCTTGGCCAAATTTGCGAGGCAACTGTCAAAACTACTGCCAAATAGAGTGAAATCGTCCATAAAGACTTCGAGGAAATCCCCTACCATGTCAGCAAAAATGGCGAGCATACAACGTTGGAAAGTTGCGGGGGCATTACACAGTCCGAATGGCATTCTTTTGAACGCGAAGGTACCGGATGGACATGTGAATGTAGTCTTGTCTTGATCAGAAGGGTCAATTAAAATCTGATTGTACCCTGAGTACCCATCCAAGAAACAGTAGTAATCCTGCCCTGCTAACTTTTCTAGCATCTGATCAATGAAGGGGAGTGGGAAATGGTCCTTGCGCGTCGCATCGTTCAGCTTGCGGTAGTCAATGCAGACTCTCCACCCAGTGATCATTCGGGTCGGTAGCAGCTCATTCTTCTCGTTGGCAACGACAGTGATCCCTCCCTTCTTTGGGACCACCTGGACTGGACTGACCCATTTGCTATCGCTGATTGGGTAAATGATGCCAGCATCTAAAAGCTTTATCACTTCAGCCTTCACAACCTCTTGCATTTTCGGGTTCAGCCGCCTTTGGGGTTGTGCTGTCGGTTTGTACTGATCTTCAAGGAGGATCTTATGCATGCAGACCGTGGGGCTGATTCCCTTGATGTCAGCTAGAGAACGTCCGAAGACCTTGTGGTACCTTCTCAGCACGCCCACTAGTGCAGTTTCGTTGGCAGCGGAGAGGGCTGCCGAGATAATCACCGGATGCGTGTTTGTTTCTCCAAGAAAGACATACTTGAGAGAGTCCGGAAGTTGTTTGAGAGCCGAACAAGGGTCTGGATCAGCAGAAACGTTGGAGGGCTCTCCAATTGAATGTGCCAAATCGGGCTGGTTTGAGTGAACACCCTCCTCCTCCTTGTCTTTGTGCTGCCAACACACCTCGCGGTCATCCAACTCCACATCGTTCTGACCATCGAATTCTTCAAGTGCCTCTGCTGGCTCACACTCCGTTATTTCAAAGAGTTGCGAAGGGCTATGGACATTGAACGATATAGCATCCTCCCCCAGTCTTAGAGTGAGCTCCCCCTGCTCCACATTAATAATAGCACGAGCAGTAGCCAGAAAGGGCCGCCCCAAGATAATGGGTACATTTGTATCGACCTTCATGTCGAGAATGATAAAATCAGCTGGGAAAGCGAGACCGTTTACAATGATTGTGAGGTCCTCGACAATTCCTGATGGCTTCTTGATCGACCGATCAGCGAGTTGCAGCATTACTCGTGTTGGCTTCAAGATACCAGCACCAAGTTCACGAAAGATAGAGAGTGGCATCAAGTTGATTGATGCCCCCAAGTCACAGAGTGCCTGGCTGAAACGGTGCTGGCCAATCCTGCAAGGGATCGTGAAGCTGCCCGGATCCTTGCACTTTGTGGGTAAATTGGAAACAATGGCGGAGCACTCCTCGGTGAGGTCGATAGTTTTGAGACCCTCCAACTGCTTCCGCTTCGAGATCAAGTCTTTCAAAAACTTGGAGTAGCCCGGCATTTGAGAGATAGCTTCAATGAGTGGTATGCTCACTTGCACTCCTTTCATTACTTCCAAGAATCTGTGGAATTGTTTCTCGGATTTCTCGTTGCGCAGCCTGTGGGGAAATGGGGGGTGAGCAGCGCTTTTCGAGGGTTGTGCCTCACTCACGGGATGTGGCTCGAAATGAATCTGAGTCGGCTTCTCGTGGATGTCTTCATTAGGCTTGTCAGTGGAAACCGCGAGCGGTTCCGGTCGAGGGGGATTGTCTACACTTCTCCCACTTCTCAATCGCATGGTATTTACTGACTCAGGATGCTGAATTGCAAGTCCAGAAACAACATCAGAAAGAGTCCCAATAGTAGAGCGAAGCTGTTGGATTGCGACTGATTGGTCATTCATTTTGTTCAATACCCCAACCACCAAGGTTGCTAACTGTTCTGGTTGATCAGGCGGCACCAAATCCGCTGCTCCCTTGAGCGTCACGGCATTAACTGCAGCAGTACTTGTGGAGCAAATGACATGACTCCAATGCTGACTGGTGTGAACAATATTCACGACCACTTCCCATGCGTCCTTCCCCGATTTATTAAACAGGGCCCCACCGGCTGCCACATCAAATAGAAGACGGAATTTCTCCCGCACTCCAAAATAAAAAATCTGAATTAAGAAAGCTTCCGAGAGATCACCACGGTAACAACCCCTATGCAGGGACTGGAAACGTTCCCAAGCATTGTCTAACGTCTCCTCCTTCCCTTGTTCAAATGTCATGAGTTCCCTGTACTTATCCAAGGCTTGAGTACGATGTTGAAACTCTTGTAAAAATCTCCCTTCGAGTTGTTTCCATGTGATCACCTCTCGTTTCCGGGTATCCCAATACCAGCTTTTGGCTTTTTTGTGCAGGGAGAATGAAAATGCCAGAATCTTCTGTGGGTCATTTTCAACTCCACTGAAAATACAAGTGTAGTAGATGTCTAAGAAATCCCGCATGTGTTGCCCCGCATCTTCATGCTCATCTCCGCTGAACTTGCAGTTCCCATACATGTACTCAATGACGTCGGCGGAGATCCCAAAGTCATGATTGTTCCTTTTTGCTTGATCCCTTAAATCGTTTAAGCTTCCATGGTAGATGCATTCCTGAATGGAGGTCATGCTGCGAATACAGAGGTGAACAAAAGAGGTGAAAGAAAGGGAAATTCTTGTGCAACAAAGCTTCACACAGACGAATTCATCACGTCTGCATTCCCCGGCAACGGCGCCAAAAACTTGATGCGCGTCGGCAAGTGCACCGGTCGCTGTCAAGTAATAATTGTGGAGAATAAATTCCCCGGATGTCGGTCTCTTGAGGAATGCAGGATGGGTGATCGAATCGCGCAGTGAATATTGTTACACAAGCGTTTCACAAACACAAAGAGGGGTTTTTGGTTGGTTTTCCTAATTTTAACAACAATAAAAGAGATGCGGGTCGAGAACACCGCTTCGCAACGTGAGGTGGATGCAACGGCCGCGATGCCGTGCTTCGTGAGGCGAATGAAGTGGACTCAGGCGCGAGAGAGTGAGGGTCGCAAACACCTCTTCACAACCGTCGTTAGCTCTTGCCAACACGGAGCAAACACCTTGCGTGCGTGTGTGAGTGAGTGCGCTTGAACGTGGTGAATCACAACCAACCCATGAATAAGAACACAGAAACATTCATTCTCATCAAGTAAATATCACAATATTCATTTAGTAAAAGATTCAAAGGGGTACAATCAAGGAAAGAGGAAGGAGATAACCGGTGGTGAAGACTAGCGGCCGTTCACGGCCGGAATGGTAGGTTGTCGGGCTACCTCCGGACTCGGGCGGACGATGCTTCCGGCGTAGAGGGCTGTAACAATCTCCCTACGTGCTCCGTCGTCTTCGACTCAAGGTCTCTTCTTCTTCTCACCGGGCGGAAAGCGAAAATGATTGCTTGGAGGCTTGCGGATGATGGAGAACACTCACGGACGATGAAGGATGTCTAGGAATGGACCGAGGAAGCTTCCCCTTGCGTAGGAGATGAAGTAGGGGCGATCCAAGGGGGCGGTCGGCGGCGTACGGAACAGAAATCCCGCTCCCGGAATGAATAATCCGCCCTAAAATCGCAACAGGCGCTTAAATAGGCGCTGGATTAAACACTGCGCACGATCATTGGCGCACGACCAGTGGTCGTGCGCACTGGAATCCTGCGATCGTGCGCACTGCCTGGACAGAACCTGCAAGAGATGAAATTATAAAATAAAATGTTCGCACGACCAGTGGCGCACGACCGTTGATCGTGCGCACTAGCGTCGGTGGTCGTGCGCAATAGGTGAGACAGAACTCATAAAATTACTATTAAGTGCGCACGGACAGTGGCGCACGACCGGTGGTCGTGCGCACTGGAGTTGATGGTCGTGCGCACTGCACCAGACAGAACTCGTAAAAAGGGGTTAAGTGCGCACGATCAGTGGCGCACGACCGGTGGTCGTGCGCACTAGAACAAGTGATCGTGCGCAGTGTTCCTGTGCAGAATTGCACCGGAAACACTTGCACGCCTCCTATTCCAGCACAAACACAGATCTAGCCACCGAAAGTGGCACTTAACAACATATGAGTACTATGAAAGGAAATAAACACGAAAACACACCAAAGTGGGCCAAAATGTGCACCTAGCATGGGTTATCAATTATAAACTATAATAAGGCTAAAGTGCGTGATATTGACTAAATAATGGCCCGGATGAGTCCATGAAGGTGTATATAATCAGGACTCATCAGGCATCCATGTGATGATGGTTATGCATCCCATACTACATAACCGTCACATGTTGCCACCTATGGTGGATCCATATACAAACACATATTATGCATCCCATACTACATAATATGCTTCGTATACTTCTTATCATGCTATGAGTGTAGTGTTCATGCTTCGGCCAAGACGTACTGATGACACATCGGTGTGTGTATGCAATGAAACCAAAACAACTACTATATCAGAATTTGTTGCCCGACCGACTTGTCGAACAACCTCGCTCTGATACGAACTGTCATAACTCGCATTTTCTCCGAATTTAGGAATATCAGAGTAAGAGAAAATACGCATCATGATGCCACGTCATGCAGGAGACAACTACAGATGCTCATGAGGGAACCTATTACTTAATTAATCAAAACATGTTTACATGATAGATCATCATTTGAAATCATTTATTTGAGTTTGGGGAAGAACCGTGTCTCTCAGTTCGTGGATCAACTAGTCCACCGAGAAAATATATATGATTGCAGCAAAAAAATACATGATTTAGTTCACTTAAGGTCCTAGATGCACGCGACGACAGGACAAAGTAAATGATATGCACAAATCTAGGCGTAGTATAAGTATAGAAAAATATCTTTTAGGCGACTTTAAAGATAAGAATTTTAGTTACAAGGTATGCAATGTGGATGAAAGAAAAGCCATTTTATAACTATAATGCACCTAGTCATAAATCATTCCCAGAGAGCAAGATACACAAGATCTAAAATATAGTAGCAATTAACTGGCAAGTGGACTATATAGTATAAAAAGGGCACAAACTGCATCAACAACCTAACACTAAACCGTTGGCTCCAAACTAGCATGTCTGAACACAAGAAAAAAACTAACCACAACTACCTCGCAGTAGCGGGGTAAAACAACAACTAAAACTCCCGGGGACTCCGGGCTACACCACTGGCAACTAAGGCTCTGAACCTGAGGCATTCAATAAAAGAAAGAACGCCTCAACAAGGGAATTACAAGTGGCAGAAAACAACAAGCAGAAAAGTAAATGAGGCATAAGGGGTACCAACCCAAGCCATATTTACCGAAAGAGAAGCTCCAACAAAGAACTAAGCAAAGCACCAAGTGCGCCAAAATGCCATAAAGAGGAACAAACAAAGTTCATTTATCTTGTTACATTATTTAAGGGGACTGATCAGCTCAAATTAAATGGGAGCGGTTACTTACCTCTGCCACCCAAGCTCAAAAAACCGGTGGGGTTGTCACTAGACCCAACCACCCAAACACGACTACCGTGCAAGGCTATAGCATTCCCCCCACTGTCCCACAAACACGACTACCGTGCAAGGCTAAAGACAATGGTTCTTATTAATTAAATTCATATTTAAAACACGGGGCATAGCCCGAGAAATAATCACCAGGATAGGGTCACAAATGAAGTAAGCACTACGCAATGTTTCATAAGGGTCCAGGGTTCTCGCACAAACACAAGAACATAAAGAAATAAGCAAGGGAGAAATAAAGTAGCAGCACAGGTTTCTTAAGAAAATAGTAGTAGACAATAAGGATTTCTCGAGAACTATAAGAGACTGCACCGGTCTCTCAAGAAATAAATAGGATCAGAACAGGAATCTCGAGAAATAAAAAGGATCAGAACCTTGGGCTCTCGAGAGATAAATAGGATTAGAACATTGATCTCTCGAGAATTTAAAGTAGCCAGGACAGCACCTCTCGAGAGCTAAAAAGAAAGTAGGCAAGCACCTCTCGAGAGATTGAAGGAAGCAAGCAATACTTCTCGAGAAGAGACAGACGGGAAAACTGCAGGGAAAAAAAGAATTCAGGCCGTTCGTCGAACACCGTTCGACGAACGCAAGACTGTTCGTCGAACGCCGTTCGACGAACACATGGGCCTTCGTCGAACGCAGAAGCGTTCGACGAACACAAGGCCATTCGTCGAACGCGCGTTCGACGAACACCCGACCGTTCGTCGAACGCCGTTCGACGAACTCATGACCGTTCGTCGAACGCAGTTCGACGAACTCATGACCGTTCGAGGAATTCAATTCTGTTCATCGAACGCAGGAAACAAAAGAAAAAAGGCTGAATTTTCAAGAAATTAAAATAAGGCTGATTTTCTCGAGAATTAAAATGCTACAGGCAGAAAAAGCTGAAGGCTGCTAACTTCTCGAGAATTTAAAGAACTCAGGCAGACTTCTCGAGAATTAAAGGAAATAAGGCAGAAATGACATTTTTTCGAGAAATATAAAGCATTTCTCGAGAAAATTATTCAAACAACAGGTCAAAATTAAAACAGAAGGGGGGGGGGGGGGGGGGGGGGGGGGAAGTTGCTGACTGTCAAGCAAACACTCAAAAATAAACATGCTAGGAGCACATCCAAAATCCATAAACAAGGTAAACAGTGCTTCAAGAAAATAAGAAAGGAGGAGAAAACCACTTGCCTTAAACCTTGCTAACTCTAAGACCACCGCTCCAAAAGCTATGGATCGGCCAAGAACTCTCTCGAGCACGAAATCCTGAAACTTTTCAGGTCGAAAAGAGGAATTAGGTCACTACCAAAACTCCAAAAATTCCACGAAACAGAAAAAAACCTACCACTAGAACGAAGATCTCGCCGAGAGCTTTCCAAATCTATACACCAAACGCGATTCCGACCGCTACGGCCTTCAAATCGCCGACCGGAAGCTCCAAGACACTCCGCTCTCGCCTCTCTCGCTTAGCGGCTGGTTTGGTTGGACAAAGGAAGAAGAAGAATAGGGAGAGAATTTTAGGTATTTATATAACCCTAAATTCCATATTTAAATAATTAAATAATTCTCCCCTTTTTATTAAAACAGCGAGGACAAGCAAAACACCTCGGATTTTCATGAAAATCGCACCTAAACTAAAAATCGGCGCTACGAATCCAACGGCTAAGTCAGAATTCAATTCCGATGAGCCAAACTCGGGATAAAGCTTCCCGAAGCTAAACTCTTGACAACTACATAAAATCTTTTCTTCAACTCGAAACGACGCGAAAACTCGCACGCTCGATCTAAATTACATACTTTAACTAAGCTAAGGCCCAAAACTAATCCTAACGAGCTGACGTAACGCCCTTACGCCAAAATTATGTCACAGCGACCACGTAAATAATTAATGAAAATCAGGGGTGTTACAAAGATGAAGGTGGAATCCTCTCCTTGAAGCACTTGGATGATGGAAGAGGCCTAGGGCAAAGCCCTTATGGAAGGTGGAAGAAAAATGGAGCTGGAGCTCCCCTTGCGGTGGAAATGGCGGAACAGGGTAATCGATCTCGATTAGGTTGAAGTCTGTGGCTTTTGTAGAAAACTGTCAGAAATTTGGTCATGCACGGTCGAACGCACGACCGTGCATGGACCGTGCGATATTAAATGTACAGAAAGCCCAAGAAGATGAAGCAGATTGCCCGTGCAATTTTACTCACACACGATCGACACCGACCGTGCGTGAAAACGCACGGGCAAATCCCGACGGCATAAAAAACATGCTATCAACAAGAGATCATGTGTTTCCTTCACGCACAGACAAACTGCCCGTGCGTGAACAAATCACACGAACAGGGACAGAACACCATATTGGCCAGCCGATCATCACGCACGATCGCAGCCGTCCGTGCGTGAAGAAAACGCACGACCATGGGATTCATGCAGAAAAGAATTACGGGCAATATGAATGATCTGCCCACCTGCACAGCAAATAACACAACCATCACATAGCTGGGAATACCCTTCCAGCACAAGCATAATAACATAAAAAGAATGGGGAGCACAATGTGCTTGCCCCCAACAACAAAGTGCGCAATTGCACACCAAAATAAGCTTAAATAGTGCACATAACGTGAAAGCGAATGTGAGTGAAATACAAGTTAATATAGCTTGAAAGTGTAGTGCACACGAGTGAAAACTAGCCCAGATGAGTCCGAAAAATCCTATATAAATCGGACTCATTAGAATCTTCTCCAAGTGGACCAGACATATCCTAAAGCTTGGTCAAGCTGCACCTTCACATCCTCCTACTCCAACTCCGTAGGATACAGAGGCAACTCTACCAGATCCTCTAAGGGATAATAATCCAGCACATGACAATCCAGCAGTCTAACACAATATTACTCCAGATGTTGATCCAGCTCAATTCAACCAGTTCATTCCATCTACTACATCTCCAGAACTTACATCATAGATTTCCCTCCAACCACAAAAACAACCATCCATCACCACTCCTACAGAAAATCCTCCAGACATCAACTTTCTTGATGACAGATCTCCCCTACCTCAAGCTGACTTAACTCCAGAGGATAATCAATCACTATCACCAATCCACCAAAATATTCTAGACTTCAATGAGAACTTCATATCAATTCCTCCAATTATCCTATCCACACCTTCTCTTACCACACCTCCTATCTCTACCACACATCCTACTCCTTCCTTTTACATTGAGCAAGTGATTTCAGAAGCAGTAGGATTGGTGACTAGCACATTTGATGACCTATTGACCACTCAAGCTAGAAGGTTCAATAAGAAGTACTCTCAGATGGAGACAGAACTGCAAAAATCATAAGAGTCCATCCTGGCACTGAAATCAACTGTATCCTCCTCCATGGTAACTAAAGAATTCTTAACCTCCCTTGTAAGTAAGGTTCAGAAGGGGAGAAGATCTAGGAGGAGGAGAGGCTTAATCAAGGAAATGAGAGTTGTTGGGAAAAATCTTTGTGATTTATCTAACAAATTACTTAAAGTGATTTCATTAGTTAGGTTATATTACTCATATTGTATAGAAAGGGTAAAATAGTCATTAGATGTCTTAGGATGTCACACTCACCTTAGAGTGTCAAGACCAGTTCAAGATAAACACAAATATCGGTTGAGTTAAAATTTGCGTCGAATAGAAGTCGACGCAACTTCGACTAGAAGTCGACGCAACTCTGACTAGAAGTCGAAGCAACTCAGACTGACTGTCGATGTATCAAGTTAAGTCGACACAACGTCAAAATGATCTCGACGTAGTAGACAGAGATTGTCAAAGCTATATCAGAAGTCGACGCAACGTCGAAAGGAATTCAACACAGAAGGAAGAGCCTATTGAAGCCATCTCAGAAGTAGATGCAAGTTCGACTTCAATTCGATGCAGAAGATAAAGTTCAAGTCCAAGTCTTCAACTTGACGGATACTTCGATAAGTAATTGACGCAACGTAGATATCTGAGTTCAGCCAGAGATAAGAATGAATTCGAAGCTACTTCTACAAGAACTCAGAGGTGCGACGATATGACAAAAGCTGAAGTCAATGCAGCGTCAAAAACAGACAAAAGTAGAAGGTTTTCTGCTGTCCTTTCTAATACCTTTTTAGAAGGTCTACAAAGCTGAAGACTATTCTCCAATGGCTCATTAATTTCCAAGAATGGGGAGTAATCCAGAAATACAACAAAGACATTCTTGTAAGTTATTCAAATCAGATGGAAGGGTCGAGAACAAAATTAGAAGGAAATAACAATTGTCCAATGGACATTCCTTCTAAGGACAGCCAAGAAGAAGAAATAAATTCAAATTCAAATGATAGAGAATAAGTATGCTGAGGAGAGAAGAAAAAGTTAATGAACTCATTCATTATTCTGTCTGTCGAAATAGGGCTTCTTCTTCTTCATCCTTCAACCCTAAGATAGAACAGAAGAAGATCTCTCTGCACAGGAAAATAACAACACAGCTGCCCTTTCTTCATCATCACATAGCAGCAAGTCTACAATAGTGCTCAGAGAATCATGATCAAGCTCATTACCCTTGTGATCATCACAATCATAAGCAAGGGTTAATCATATTTAGATCCTGCGATAAATAGAAGCAACAGTTCAATGAAATAGCTTCTGAAGAATTCTGACAGCAGAATTCTGACAGCAGAATTCTATTCTCTTCTTTCTTCTTCTCCTTCATTCACCAACTGTAAAAGAGTTTTAAGAATCCATCTTTCAAAGGATTCAATGATTCTAAGTGTCTCCTTATCAAAAGGCTCAGTGGTTCTACGAGTCTCCTTATCAAAATACTCAATGGTTCTGAGAGTCTTCTTATCAAAAGACTCAGTGGTTCTGAGAGTCTCCTTATCAAAAGACTCAATGGTTCTGAGAGTCTCCTTATCAAAAGACTCAGGAACAGTTAGTGCAATCCTACCAGAGAGGTTTGAAGAGTGGATTACCCATATTTTAGGGAACCACTATAAAAATAATGTGTCTTCTAGATTTATTTTATGTGCTGTCCCAGTTCACTGTTTTCTGTATTTATATTTTCTGCATTTGTTTTATTCTATTTTGGTAGTGTTGATTGCATATTACTTAGTAGTTTTATTGTATGTGCATATTTAGGGTATAAAATATTTAAAACTCTATTCACCCCCCTCTAGAGAACACTCAGAGGCACACTGTGCACTTTCAATTGGTATCAGAGAGAGGTTAATCATTAAGAGGTTAACACCTTGATCAAAAAATCTCCTCGGTCTTATTTACTTATTTTAAATTAACTAAAACTATTTTATAAAGAAAAATGAGTTTTAAGGATTATGCATTAACAAGACCTCCAGTGTGTAATCTTAACAAGTTTACACTCTGGATGGCTAGAATAAAGCTTTATATGAATTCTATTGATGAAGACATCTTTAATGTCATTATTTCAGGTCCCCCTATTCCATTTAGGAAAGATGCAAGTGGGACTGTTACACATGAACTGGTCCCTAGGGCTGAATGGACAGATGTGGAAATGAATGCAAAAGACTGTGATGCTAAGGCTATGAATATACTAGTATCCACTATGTCAGATGACATATTTCAGGAAGTTACTGAATGCCAATTTGCAAAAGAAATATGGGATTCAATGATCAGATTACTTGAAGAATGTTCTGATGAAAGGAAGGAACAGAAGAATGGAAGAAGTTACATAGCTGAAACATGGAGTGACTCAGAACCTGAGTCATTTTCCTCATCTTCAAGTGAGCAAGAAGGTGCTGCTGAAGAAGCCTGTTTAATGGCTTTGGAGGCCTCCTCAGATAATGACGAAGATTTGCTATCATATTTTAATAATTTTGATTTCTCTTCCAATGAATTTAAAACTTGCTTTAAAGAGTTCTGCCAAGATCTATTAGAGGCAGAATTTTAAATAAAAATACTTAGGAAAGAGTTAAAAGAACTGAAAAGTAAAAGGTTATATGAAAGTCATCACTATGATAATCAACTCATGATTAAGGTAGGAGAGTTAAGAAAACAAATAGATGAACTAAATGCTGAAAATCTAACACTAAAGGGTGAAAATCATCACTATGATAATTAACTCAGGATTGAGGTAGGAGAGTTAAGAAAGCAAATAGATAAAACAAATGCTGAAAATCTAACACTAAAGGAAGAGCTTGAAACAACTCCTTTTCAGACAGATACAGATGAATCTATTTTTTCAAATCAAATGAGAGGAAATTCGTGTATTTATGAGGGGGCTTTCAAAAACTTTGACTTCTCCCTTCCTTACATTCTCCAATCAAAAGGCCAACAATTGGGAGTGCCCAGCCATAGTGAATGCCAGTGAAAGTTCCCCACCAGACCACAGGGTAAAGAGCTCTTGTTCTCATTCCTCCCCAAAGGCAAAAGCCTTTGAAGACTCACTCAATGGGAGGAGTCAAAAACTCAAAGACATCACACAAAATCTCTCCATGATATTTAAACATCGTGGTTTAGGAGCAGACCCATCCACTAGCACAGAAGTCCCTAGGAGACCTGCCTGGAAAAATTCAGTAATTTTTGTTGGATCTAGTGAGAATCAAGTAAATGAAAACAGTGAAAGTTGTGAAGAATTACATGATCATCCTGATAAAGTTATAATATTCAATAGGGTGAACATTAATAATAATCAACAAGGAATTCCAAGTAAACATCTTGTAGAAAAATTCATAAACAATAATCATCCTGATAAAATCACCACATTTAATAAATTGAATCCAACTAAATAAAAGAAAACTCTAGGGAAAAACAATTCAGGAAAACCAATGAATCTCAATCAAAGAACTAAAACTATAAAAAAATTATTAGACACACTACATATCTACTATATCAAGATGTATTTTATGCAAATTTCAAATATCAAGATAATAAACATTGGTAAAATAGGCCTATCTTATGTCATCCAAAAGGGTATCATGAAAGACCCTCATACTCTTTCATATCTCCTTATAATGGTAACAGCAAAGGGCCCAAGGTAACCTGGGTACCCTCTAATGTTTAAGCTACTTGTGAAGGATAAGGTAGAATCCTTCCTAAGAGATAATGGAGGGGGATGGAAGAACTAAGGGCTTAATAAAGAACTAAATCCAACAAAGGTAGTGATTTCTTCTCTGAATCCCCTTGTTATTTTCTTTGGTTCATAAAAATAATAATATAAATACTATTTTCAATAAAAATCATTGATGGAAAAAACATCAAGAACTTTCCACGAAAATAGATCTATTTATTTAAAGTTGCGTCGAATATAATTTGGCGTTCCGTCGAATTCTACTCGACATCTGCTTTGTGAGTAAGATGCAACAAATAATTCGAATAGCATTTGACGCGACATCGACTTCATATCGACGCATACGGCGATTTAATAGCTGTTCGTCAAATTCGAAGGTGGGCCGAGTTCTAATCGACGCAACGTCGACATTACAAGCGCATGTAATTTCACTTCTAGAAGTTGCTTCGATACATTTTGTTGACGGTGCTTCGAATAAAACCCTAAGTTGTGACGAATTGTCTTCTTTTGAGCAACTTAGGCATCGAATTCATTATGCTTTTGAATTACCTCCTTCTTGCTCTCGTGCTTTCTTTCTCCCCAGCTCTCTTGCATTTCTCTCTCTCTCTCTCTCTCTCTCTCTCTCTCTCTCTCTCTCTTCTTTGCAGGCACTTTACACTTCCACCTAAGGTGAACCCTAGTTTCGAAGTGGATGTGGAATCATTCAACGCAGCATCTGATAACTTCAAAGCCATTCTTGGCTTATTTCATAATGCTGGATTGACAAAGCTGGTCTCAACAAGGTGCAAAATCTATGATGTTGAGTTGACAGAGATGAAGGACAACATTCACGTAGGAGATAATGGATCCCTCAATGGGAGAATCTCAGGAACTGGATCCCTCAATGGGAGAATCTCAGGAACTGAAATTAATATTATAGAGGAAATGTTATCTCACACCTTTGACTTACCAATAGGTGATGAGTCTAATGAACTGACAGGGGAAGAAATCAGTAAGGCATTACAGATAATGCAGTTTACAAAAACAAGCCAATCAATCTTAAGAAGAATGACTTTTCTGAAGAGTACAGATTCCTGGCAAACATTGTAGGCAAGGTTCTACAATGTAAAATCTTTGCTCATTATGCAATTCCCAAACAGCAATTACAAGTAATGGGAGTTCTGGTTATGAACAAGAAGATGAACTGAGGGAGGTTTCTTCTGAATATGATAGGACACAAATATGTTAATAAGGAGAATTCTTACATGAGAATAATGAGCCAAGTTTTGCTCCATCAATATCCAAATGTATGCAAGTCAAAAGGAGTGCCTATTCCTCCAGGAATGAGAATGAACATCTGAATCTTCTGCAAGTGGACCAGGCAAATCCTGAAGCCTGGTCAGGCAGTTCCCTCTCCTCCTCCTTCTCCAAGTCCTCGGGATCAAGACACAATTCTACCAGACCCTCCAGCACAGGAAATTCCAGCAGCCCAACAAGGTATCATCCTAGATAATACTACTGCTAAAGCTTTCCATTCCATCCCATCTACTATAGCCCCAGAACCTGCATCACAGATCTCTATCCAACAACCACAACAACAACCATCCATCACACCTCTACAGAAAATCCTCCAGAAATCCATTTTCTTGATGACAGATCTCCCCTACCTCAATCTGACATAACTCTAGAAGACAATCAATCACTATCACCAATCCACCAAAATCTTCCAGACTTCAATAAGGATTCCATAACAATTCCTGCAGTTATCCTATCCTCACCAATTCTTACCACACCCCTTGTCTCTACCACACATCCTACTCCTTCCTTTGACATTGAACAAGTGATTTCAAAAGCAGTAGGATTGGCTACTAGGACATTTGCTGACCAACTGTCCACTCGAGCCAGAAAGTTTAATAAGAAGTATTCCGAGATGGAGACAGAGCTGCAAGAATCAAAAGAGTCCCTCCCGTCACTCAAATCAATTATATCCTCCTCTATGATAACTAAAGATTTCTTAAACTCCCATGTAAGTAAGGTTCAGAAGGGGGAGAAGATCCAGGAGGAGGAGGAGTGGATTATTCAAGGAAATGTGAGTGACCAGTAGAAGGACAAGAGTGTACAAGAAGAGATTGTTCCAAATTCCCTAGCTGCTGATATTCCTGACCCAACAAAATCACTATTTTTCAAACAGGAATAGTCCAGGGGGAGCTTCATGCAGGAACTCAGGGGGAGATATCTGTATCAAGCCAGGGGAGCTTGGGGAGATGCTTCTATCAATCAAGGGGGAGCCCTTAGAAAAAGTTCAGCTCTTGGATGAGGTTGCAAGATTGATAAGGAGGCTGCTCTAACTATTGAACAAGAAGCACAATTCTAGGGGGGAGCCTCCCAAAGAGAATGAAACTCATCAAGATGTTGTCAAGGCTACTGAAGAAGAAGATAAGCCACTGAAATCTGCACCAAGAAATATAATACCACAAGTGTTCCCAAGGAAGAGGAAAGCTCCAGAAGAAGTATAGTATTATACAGGTGAACAAATGATATTTTATCATCTGGTGGATATAATCATCATGATTTTGATAATCAATATGATTTCTTGAAAGCTTATCATACTTCCTATGTGTTTACAATGACATTATTGATATATGTATAGTTGTTGGTATTTAATTTTATGTCAAAGTTGGTTTGAAATCACTTAATCTAATTGTAAAATTTGTTAAGATAATTATGGGGAGATTGTTGGGAAAAACCTTTGATATTTATCTAACAAATTACTTAAAGTGATTTCATCAGTTGGTTATATTACCCACATTGTATTGAAAGGGTAAAATGGTCATTAGATGTCCTAGGATGTCACACTCACCGTTGAGTGTCAGACCGGGTCAAGATAAGCACAAAAATCAGTTGAGTTAAAACTTGCGTCGAATAGAAGTTAACGCAACTTCGACTAGAAGTTGACACAACTTTGACTAGAAGTCAACGCAACTCTGACTAGAAGTCGAAGAAACTCAGACTGACTGTCGAAGTATTAAGTTAAATCAATGCAATATCGAAATAATCTCGACGCAGAAGATAGAGCTTGTCAAATTTATATTAGAAGTTATAACTCCCCCATCCGTTCGGGAGCATATAACAGAAGGTCCGGCCGGGGCCCCATGCCATGTACTACAAAACAAACGGGAACGTCACTTAATTGAAATATCGAACGACGCTATACAACGAGGCCTAACTCAGAGCATTCTATGCGGAAGCTGAAAAGAGACAAGATAAACTCCAAAACCCGAACCTGGGTATGTCCACTTCTATTACTTGGAATGAAATGTTTTATACAACCAAATTTAGGCACGACGGCCTTACAAATTACCAACATCGGCGCGCAGGCCGGCCATATATAAAAAACAAGAGGACATCAAAAAGGCCTTTAAGGGCCGTAGCAGCGCAGGGGCTTCAGCCCGCTATGAGCCCGCTATGTTCCCGCTCGGTCCAGCACCTGTACAACATGCCCACCAAAAACGGTGGCAAAACAGGGCAACGGTCAGCTACGGCTGACCAAATTATAACGACTCCACCCCTTCGACGGGGGTGGCAGTTTCATGTCCCTACAAGAGCATCACAACATATATATATAACAGAATGAAGCGGCTGACATGGACCACAACAACTCATACATATGCATCAATCACAAACGTGGGAATGGCCTCCATGTCTCGTGCTCTCAGGCACTCTTTGGTGTACTCCGCCTTCCACCACCATCCACTCTTGATGGCTTTGCCCTTCGAGGCTAAAGTCGGTGGCCCGAATACCAGGGCTCTCCCGTGCTTTAATTGTGAACATCCCGTAGTCCGAAGACTCTTTCCCATTGCTTCCCGACATGCTGTACGAGGCTCACTAATCAGGTGATGCAATGGTGCGGTTTCAAGTTCGCCAAATGCCCGTTGTTCACAGCTCTCGTTGTACAACACAAAAAGCGGGTATGGCATCCCCTCTGCCCAGGTATTCTCAATTAGCCGGCTCTATGGGCCGCTAAGTCATCCACTAGGACACCCTCACAGGTCGGGCACACAGGACTCAGGTCCTCTCAACAGGTGGGCACAACAACATCACCAGAACTCAGTCTGGGAGCTGTCGCCGGCGTTAATGCTAACGCCTAGCGATAGCGCACAGAAACCCCATTTTGGCTTCTAGCTGTGGGTGCTTCCCGGGGCACACCCCCAGGCATTGCTGCACTTGCAGTAGCACTCCCACTGCCTCAGAATGCACAAAATCACCAGAACCAAGTCTGGGAGCTACCGCCCGGCGATAACGCTAACGCCAGGCGACAGTGAACAGAACCTCCATTTTTGCTTCTAACTTCGGGTGCTCCCCGGGGCACACCCCCAGGCGTTGCTGTGCATGCAGTAGCACCCTCTAGTCCTACGAAGCAGGATATCAACACGGAGTCTTCCCCGGCACACATAATATCAAAAAGCATCACCAACCCGGACGAACCGTCTCGGATGGGCTTCACACAGCGCACCTACGTCCATTCCACGCATGGACTCTACATGTATACAAGATTTGATGGGGATAACACGAATCCACCCGTCGGAGGTCACGACCTCACCCTTTTTGGGTAGGGACCTCAAATATGCACGGAAATGGACTAACACATGTCCAAAGGAGGGTAGAAAAGATCGTTACCCTTAGACGTCGCTACGAGGCCATGACTTGACTTTTGGCACAGATGGAAAGGAGCGTCTAGCCCTCCTCTACGCGTAGCCACCAACGTTGAGGGATTCCGATGAGTGTAGCTCCACCAAATCCAAGCCCTAGGGTTGAGAAACCCTATTCATCATCACTTTGGAGCTCTCCCTCTCTCCCAAAACAAAACCCTCAATGAATAATGGGTTTCAAGTGAGTTTCGGCCACCCTACGCCAGCTCCCGAGCCAATCAACCCAAAACCAACCCCAAAAGTCCAAGTGCCATCAATGCCCACAATTTCAGCCGCATAAGTACATTTTGGAGCTATTGCCGAGCGGTAGCGCTATCGCCTGGCGCTAGCTCTAGAGAACTAACTCCGACCAGTCAACGTCACTGCTTTGAACAGTGCATGACACGTGTCATAGTGTCGCCGGCGTTAGACTTACCGCTGCGCGACAGCCTCTCGACAGAAACCTTCTCAACAGAACGCTATCGTCGGGCGATAGCCTCTATCGCCGGCGATAGCGCTGGATTCCAGAAATCCAACTTTATGATTTGAGGTCTTACAGAAGTCGACGCAATGTTGAAACGAACTCGACGTAGAAGGAAGAGCCTGTCGAATCCATCTCAGAAGTCGACGCAACTTCGACTTCAATTCGACGCAGAAGATAAAGTTCAAGTCTAAGTATTCAACTCGATGGATACGTCGATAAGTAATCGATGCAACATCGACATCCGAGTTCAGCCAGAGCTAAGAACGAATTCGAAGCTACTTCTATAAGAACTCAGAGGTGCGTCGATATGATGAAAGATGAAGTCGATGCAGCGTCGAATACAAACAGAAGTAGAAGGTTTTCTGTTGTCCTCTCTAATACCTTTTCAGAAGGTCTACAAAGCTGAAGACTATTCTCAATCGGCTCGTTTATAGCCAAGAATGGAATGGAGTAATCCAAAAATACAACAAAGACATTCTTGGAAGTTATTAAAATCAGATGGACGGGTCGGGAACAAAATTAGAAGGAAATACGAATTGTCCAATGGCCATTCCTTCTAAGGACATCACAGAAGAAGAAAGAAATTCAAATTTATTGATAGAGAATAATTATGCTGAGGAGAGAAGAAAAAGATAACGAACTCATTCATTATTTTGTCTGCCGAAATAGGGCTTCTTCTTCTTCATCCTTCAACCCTAAGATAGAACAGAAGAAGATCTCTCTCTACATAGGAAAATAGCAACATAACTGCTCTTTCTTCATCATCATATAACAGCAAGGCTACAAGAGTGCTCAGAGAATCAGGATCAAGCCCATAACCCTTGCAATCATCACAGTCATAAGCAAGGGTTCATCATATTCAGATCCTGTGATAAACAGAAGCAACAGTTCAAAGAAATAGCTTCTTAAGAATTCTGATAGAAGAATTCTATTCTCTTCTTTCTTTCTTCTCCTTCATTCACCAACAGTAAAAGAGTTTTAATAATCCCTCTTTCAAAGGATTCAGTTGTTTTAAGAGTCTTCTTATCAAAAGACTCAGTGGTTCTAAGTGTCTCCTTATCAAAAGACTCAGTGGTTCTGAGAGTCTCCTTATCAAAAGACTCAGTGGTTCTGAGAGTCTCCTTATCAAAAGACTCAGGCACAGTTAGTGTAATCCTACCAGGGAGGTAGAAGAGTGGATTATCCATATTTTGGGGAACTACTATAAAAATAATGTGTCTTCTGGATTGATTTTCTATGATGTCCCAGTTCACTATTTTCTGTATTTATATTTTCTGCATTTACTTTATTCTGTTTTGGTAATATTGATTGCATATTACTTAGTAGTATTATTGTGTGTGCACATTTAGGGTATTAAATTTTTAAAACTCTTTTCACCCCCCTCAAGAGAATACTCAGAGGCACATTGTGCACCTTCATGAGTGACTAGGAGAAGGAAAAGAGGGTACAAGAAGAGATTTCCCCAAATGCCCCAGCTGCTGATATTCCTGATCCCAACAATCTCACTATTTTTCAAACAAGAAAAGTCCAAGGGGAGCCCTTTGCAGTAAACCAGGGGGAGATGATTGCTACAACTCAGAGGGTGTAACAGTCCTGGCCCAAGCCTCACCGGGTCTTGCCACCCCAGGAACTGCCGGCACCGGCGGCCCAGGCCCATTCTAGGAGCGGCCTGACCAAGCCCATCCTGGGTCACTGGCCCCGTCCTAGGACACTGGCACCACCGGTTCAGCATGACCACAACTGGTCAACAACAAGCCTGCAGGACGTACACCCCAACACCTCTCTGGCATGTTTCTCAGCGCAGCGCGTTGTTGGAGGGGGGTCTCGAACCCACAACCTCCCTTGATAAGAACCTCTTCAAACAGGTCTCATCACCAACTGAGCTGCAGCTCAGTTGGTGATGAGACCTTTTTGAAGAGGTTCTTATCAAGGGAGGTTGTGGGTTTGAGACCCCCCTCCAACAACACGCTGCGCTGAGAAACAGGCCAGAGAGGCGTTGGGGTGTATGCCTGCAGGCTTGTTGTTGACCAGTTGTGGTCAGGCTGAACCGGTGGTGCCAGTGTCCTAGGACGGGGCTAGTGACCCAGGATGGGCTTGGTCAGGCCGCTCCCAGAATGGGACTGGGCCGCCGGTGTCGGTAGTTCCTGGGGCGGCAAGACCCGGTGAGGCTTGGGCCAGGACTATTACAGAGGTAGCCCCTAGAAGATGATCTAATCTTGGATGAGGTTGCAAAAATTGCCAAGGAGGCTGCTCTGACTATTGAACAAGATGCACAATCTCAGGGGGAGCCTCCCAAAGAAAATGAAACACATCAAGATGTTGTAAAGACTGCTGATGAAGAATATGAGGCACTGATGTTTGCACCAAGAAGTGAAATGACACAAGTGTTCTCAAGGAAGAGGAAAGCTCCAGAAAAAGAATAGTATTGTACTGGTAAACAAATTATATTATATCATCTCGTGGATACACTTACCTTGATTATGAAGAATAATATGATTTATTGAAAGTCTGTGTGTCTATAATGTCACTATTGCTCTGTGTTTATGTGATTGTATTTAATTTTTTGTCAAAGTTTGTTTGAAATCACTTAATCAAATTGTAAATTTTGATAAGATAAATAGGGGGACATTTTAGGAAAAACCCTTTTTGATTTATCTTACAAATTATCTTAAAGTGTTTTCATCAGTTAGGTTGTATTACCCACATTATATAGAGAGGTTAAAATGGTCATTAGATGTCCTAGGATATCACATTCACTTAGTGTATCAAGACCA
Organism: Dactylorhiza incarnata; assembly: GCA_033032865.1. NCBI lineage: Eukaryota > Viridiplantae > Streptophyta > Magnoliopsida > Asparagales > Orchidaceae > Dactylorhiza > Dactylorhiza incarnata. Next base: position 6,580,666 of record JAWHQI010000067.1, read on the forward strand.
GGCCTCAGAGAAGCACAAATTTAGTTCAGTTAAAACTTGAGTCGAATAGAAGTCGACACATCTTTGACTAGATGTCGACGTAACTCTGACTGAAAGTCAAAGTAACTCGATCTGCCTGTCAAAGTATTAAGACAAGTCGACGCAATGTTGAAAGGAACTCAACACAGAAGAAAGAGACCGTCGAAGCCATCTTAGAAGTTGACACAACTTCAACTTCAATTCGACGCAGAAGATAAAATTCAAGTCAAAGTTTTCAACTCAATGGATACGTCGATAAGTAATCGACACAACGTCGCCATCTTAGTTAAATCAGAGCTAAGAAGGAATTCGAATATACTTCCATAAGAACTCAGAGGTGCGTCGATATGACGAAAGATGAAGTTGATGCAGCGTCGAGTATAGACAGAAATAGAAGGTTTTCTACTGTCCTTTTTGGTGCTTTTCCAGATGATCTGCGAGGCTGAAATATGTTCTCTAATGGCTCGTTTATTGCCAAGAATGGAATGGAGTATTCCAGAAATACAAGAAAGACATTCTTGGAAGTTATTCAAATCAGATGGACGGGTCGGGAACAAAAATAGATGGAAACATCAATTTCCCAATATTCCTTCTAAGGATAGTCCAGGAGAAAAAAGAAATTCATGTTGGATCTGTAGGCACCCTTAGAGGGGGGGGGGGGGGGGGGGGTGGAATTAGGGTTTTAAGACTTTTATTATATTTTGAATTACCTGAAAAGTTAAAAGATCAAAATAGAGAAAAACCAAACAAATCAAGTGAAATAAAATAGAGATATGATTTTATTAATTTAAAATATATGATTACAAAACTTGATTTCTTATGATGCTAGAAATCGAAGGAGAATAGCAAAAAGTCTTTTCATTTTCTATCCCAACTAGTATCCCCACGAAGCAGTGGCTTTAGCCTATCCTTCCCCGGATACGGCCTCAAGATGCTCTAGCCAATCCTCTCCCAGATACGGCCTCGAGCACCCCCTAGATCAAACCTATATCTAGTCGCCAACATGAGGCGAATTCCTCCCTAAGTCCTACCCAATCCTAGTCGCCAACACGAGGCGAATTTATTACACGATTACAATAACAAAGAGATGAAATTAAATAACAACAATATTAAAACTCCCTCAAAAGAACTTCTGAAGTTGGAGATGAAAAGACCGCTGTAGAATAAGCATGGTTGAAGCAATCATCGGTCGGATGCGGCGTGAAGAAATCCTCCTTCAGAAACTCATAGAAATTTTGGTGGGAGATCAATTCTCAGCAGTATAAGGCTCTGGAATTTTGGCACTCAACCTCTCTCAAGCATGTGTGTTGAAAACGAGAGAAGAGGGCTACTTTTATAGGAGAGAGAGCTAGTGCCTGCGCTATTGCTACCCCCGATGCTATCTTGAATTTGGAAATAATCTATGCATACGCATCTTTCATTCCAAGGAAACCTTGCCGAAATTCCTCTTATGCGTTGAGATAGTGCCTGCGCTAGAGCCTTCTATAACTATCTCCCAAAATTGCTCTAATTAGGGCTTGCACCTGCGCTAGTGGCTAGCACCAGCGATAGTGGGCATGCTAGAATTTTGGCTTTAAACTTGGGGGCTACCTTCTTTTGTTATCCTTGAGTCATATGACATTGTTTCCCGCACACTTAAACACACAAGATCAAATACACATAGGATTTGTTATTCTCAAACCTAGGATATGCGTAAGACAATGTTCCAAAAAACTCCCCTTTTGATAATAACAAATCCATTAATGATAAATCAGAGATTTAATATATAGAGCATGATGAATCCTACTTGTGTGTGTGAGAGAGATGACTTAGGATAATTATCAATTTTGCTATTGATGGCGCAAATCTCACACACCGCTATAGGCGGTAGCTCGACTGCGACACGAAACGGCAGTGTACCGATCGTTCAAGTAATATAAAATGGGAATGAATCCCCAAGTATCGATCTCTTGAGGAACACAGTAAGGTGGAGTTAACGTTCGAGGTAGGACTTGAGATTGAAGTCCTTAACGTCGGATGGAATGCGGGGGAGTTGGGTTGGCTTTTGGAAAATAAAATAAAAGCTATCAACTACTCCTATGCAATGCCGCTATGCAATGCTTCGCTTGGCGGGATGGAGACTAGGCAGGCCTTGAGCGCGCTGCGTCGCAAGGGCGGATGGACGAGTAGGCAAACGGATCGAACTATGCAGGCCTTGAGCGCGCTGCTTCGTTAGGCGGGATGGAATACGGGCCGCGATGCCACGCTTCGGTAGGCGGGTGGACGAGAAGGCAAGCGGAATGAGGGTCGCAAGCACCTCTTCGACAAGCACGCCACTAGCAATTGCTAGTGCGGCACCGGACAACCAACAATCCACACCACAAGGCACACCTCAAAATAATAAGCAAGAATACTCAAATCACATAGACATAATCAAGTATAAATGCTAATAATCAAGCACGCTTCATCATAATGTTAGATCTAACTACATAAACATCAATAAGAGAAGAATAGAGCAAGAAATCGACCGAATCCGAAGGCTCGTTGTAGATTCACGGTTGGAATCGCCGGGTTGTCAATCCGCGTCCAAGCTCGGTCCGCAACTACGTCCGGGGTAGAGAGAGCTGTCACTACTCTCCAATGGACCCGTCTTCTTCGTGTCACGATCCGGTAGAGGTTGCAAACTTCCTCTTGCTTGATGGTAATGGCGGCTAGGTCTACCTTTGAAGCTCTTGGATGAAGGAGGCGGCCGAGAGGAAACTCCGGCTCAAGATCGGCGTGAAGAACAAACCCGGAGCATCCCCCGATGGTGGGCGGCGATGGAGGGGCGAAATCGGGCGGAATGGAGCAGGAAACGGCGGAAGAAATCGGGATCCGACCTAAATCGCGAGCAGCGGAATTTATAGGCGCTGGAATTAAACAGTGCGCACGGTCAGTGGCGCACGACCAGTGGTCGTGCGCACTAGAATTCGATGATCGTGCGCTCTGCCTGGACGGAACCTGCAAAGACAGAAATTATGAAATAACATGTTCGCACGACCAGTGGCGCACGACCGGTGGTCGTGCGCACTGGAGTTGATGGTCGTGCGCACTACAGCAAACAGAACTCGGAAATTAAATGGTAAGTGCGCACGAGCAGTAGCGCACGACCGGTGGTCGTGCGCACTGGCGTTGGTGGTCGTGCGCACTGCACCAAACAGAACTCGTGAAAAAGGGTTAAGTGCACACGATCAGTGGCGCACGACCAGTGGTCGTGCGCAATAGAACCGGTGATCGTGCGCAGTGTTCCTGTGCAGAATTGCACCGGGAACACCTGCACGACTCCTAATCCAGCACAACCACGAATCTAGCCACTGAAAGTGACACCTAACAGTACATGAAAACTTCTAATGAAGATAAGCATGAAATCACACCAAAATGGGCCTATAAGTGCACCTAGCATAGAATGACCAATATGAGCTAAAATAGGGCTAAAGTGCAGTGAAAAGACTAAATAGATGGCCCAGATGAGTCCATAAAAGTGTATATGATCAGGACTCATCACACCCCCAGACTTAACTGTTTGCGCGTCCCGAGCAAACGAATCCGGTGGAGTGTGAAAAAGGTAGTTAGCAAAGAAAATCACGCAAGGGAGTACAATGCGAAGTAACAAAAGCATGCAAATAGAGATTTCGTAAAAAGAGATTCTAACTATGCTAACTAATTTACGAAAGTACTAGAGCGTAAATAAAGATTTATCAATACTCAGTTGGTGAATTGTGAAGAATTTGATGATCATGTCCGGTGTGAAAGTAATAAGCCACTAAGGAGGGTGTTGCAAAAGATCGGGGTTCGGGAATAACTCCGCTGAAATCCATCAACGTCGGGAACCATACGCTTGCCCGGTCACACTCTCTCCACAGCGCTAGCAAACTAGCGAGATAAATCAATAGGACTTTTAGGATTATATTGGGGCTTAGGTTGCGGTATGATAATCAAAGGTAAAAACGAAGGCTACGCAACCAACATGAGTCAACGGAACGCTGCACCAAGCAAAACCAAAAACAAAGCTCGTGTGACACACCCCCAGACTTATTGTGAAAACTAGGTGTGCACACGTCCTACTTCACAAATACCAACAGATTTTCTATTTAGCTCGGAAGGATTTTTTTTCAAAATACTCTTTTTTTCTTTTAACATCTTTTACTTCTTTTATATATCCTCCGGTTGGTTCAAAATCAGCAAATAGAGTTTATTTCTCCTTCACAACACGACAATTCCAAACATCACACCAAATCTAAAACATGAGTGCAGATAACATATACTTGGTTGCGACAGTGGGATAAGCTTTAGGCCTTGGTGTATGGAGGAGGAGCTGAACAAAGGGAGTGGTAGGCACAAGTGTTGGGAAGGAAAGGTGAGCGAATAGGATATGGAAAGCGAAGGCTCAATCTAGCCAAAAGGTGGCCTATATCACATTTATCTCAACGAATCGCCCGCACCCATGCTTCAAGAGTCGCTTGGGGCAAGTTCTTAGCCCACGAGAAAGGTAAACCTTCCTCCCGACTCGAGCAACACACAACTAGCGCTCGTATACACACAACACCGGGCTATCACCAATTTCATTCACATTCACCACTTGAGTAGAATAAATCTAAAACTACGCATAAATACTAATCATAAATTAAAAGCATAGAAATAATCTAATTTTACTCAAATTCTATTGTAGCACGCGGATGCGACTAGAACACTGCTCGAGTCAACATTGCGCTCCCAATAGTAATTCCTAAGCTATCATCCCAATTCACATTCCTAACCAAGATAGTTTGTTCAGAACAAAACAAATAGATAAGCACGCGCTCATGTGGGTGCTGTGGTGTGCAATGAAATTAAACAAAACATTTTAAATGAAATCTTCTAGTATGCAGTGCAATAGTGCACGTGAGCGGGTAAACAAACTACTCTCCCCCAGACTTAAACTAAACAAATCGCATAATATATGACAGGAGAATCAAAATAGAGCTAGGGAAAGAGAGTACCCAATGCTCAGCAAGTGAGCATACCAGAAGACGCGTGCAAACTAAGACAACGCTGCAGCATCCGCCATCCAGAAAAAGATGCCTGCAGGGGTCAGCTCCGCAAAAAGAAAATAGAAAACTGAAAAAGAAATACTACTAACTAAACATGATTAGGTGGAATGACAATGCAGAAAAGAAAGATAACTACTGGGTTTATTGTCATCCCAGCACGACTTATTTGGCATTTGTACAGTTCTAGCTAATGGGCCTATGAAAAGAAAAGTGGACAGGTAACTGTTCTAATATGCGTGTAGGTAGCGGGTACCTATATGGAGAAAGAACAGTCACGCCTCTACCCGAATATAGATAAAACCTGCCCATCACAGGTAGAGGGAAAAGAAAGTAAGAAGAGGAGGAGGCCTGGTCCTCACTCATCTTACCAAAACTATCCTTGCCCAGCAAGGTATCGTCTGCAGCAGGTCCGCAGGAGGAGAAGGCAATGAGTGGAGATTCCTCTACGGAGGGGGAATAAACCTCCTCACATGAGAGGATGCTCTCATTATTGACTTGAGCAAAACGCTCCAAGTCCTCCTGAAGTACCTGTGAAGATTCAACCTGCACAGACTCAGATGAAGGAAGGGGATCAAGAAATAAAGAAGATGAAGAACATAAATAAACATCAGTCGGGGGAGTGATCCCGGACTCACTCCCATCAGGTTGGGGAAGTAAAATAATGTTTGCATTGTCATCAATGCTACAAGATTCGGCGGGATCAACAGTGGCCAAGCTAGAGATTTGGACTTCCTCCACCGGTGCTGAGGAAAACTCCTCTTCACCTAGAAGGTTGTCCTCCTCCATAGGAATAGGCACAATACTAAGATCAACCGCCTCCTCCTGCGACACATCATCAACAATGTCGTCAGAGACGAGTGTAGTATGCACAACAGGGAAGAATCGGTTCCACAAGAAGTGGTGGATGCACTGGGAGAATAGATTCAGCAATGTCGGTGCCCAAATCAGCCACACATCTCATGACTGTGTCAACGCCATACCCTTCAAGATGTGAAGGTGGCAAAGACACAAAACCGGATGTTGAAGGTGTGCCGCAAGAATTAGGAGTTGGGACGATCCGGATATCCGGCTCGTCATCCTCATCCAATTGGCGACGAAAAGCAGCACAATCCTTCAGGGCATGATCTGTGCTCCGACAAAACTGGCACTGCCTAGCGGGCTTCTTTGGCACAGCGGGGGCTGGAGCCGAAAAGAAGTACGACGGTAAAGGCTCAGCAGAGTAGCCATAAGACTTACGCGCACCATAAGAGGTACCAGACGAAGTCGGTGCTCCATATGCTGGGCGAGAAGAATTATGCCTACTATTCTCCGTAGGGCATTCATCACTAGAGTGGGAGGTAGCTCCACACCAACGGCAATGGAAATTGAATTGTGCCCACATAATGTGAAGATAAAACGCTTCAAACAAAATGTGCAAAATACTTCACCTAACAAAAATTACTAAAGCAACCTGATAAAATCAAGAAAAAGGAATAAAAAGACAGAAATAAAAATAAAAGATGCAATTTACAAATGAAAAGGGCTTCTCTCTCAGATTCTCCCTCTCCAGAAAACTCACACGACTGTGTTCCCCGGCAACGGCGCCAAAAACTTGATGGCGCAAATCTCACACACCGCTATAGGCGGTAGCTCGACTGCGACACGAAACGGCAGTGTACCGATCGTTCAAGTAATATAAAATGGGAATGAATCCCCAAGTATCGATCTCTTGAGGAACACAGTAAGGTGGAGTTAACGTTCGAGGTAGGACTTGAGATTGAAGTCCTTAACGTCGGATGGAATGCGGGGGAGTTGGGTTGGCTTTTGGAAAATAAAATAAAAGCTATCAAATACTCCTATGCAATGCCGCTATGCAATGCTTCGCTTGGCGGGATGGAGACTAGGCAGGCCTTGAGCGCGCTGCGTCGCAAGGGCGGATGGACGAGTAGGCAAATAGATCGAACTATGCAGGCCTTGAGCGCGCTGCTTCGTTAGGCGGGATGGAATACGGGCCGCGATGCCACGCTTCGGTAGGCGGGTGGACGAGAAGGCAAGCGGAATGAGGGTCGCAAGCACCTCTTCGACAAGCACGCCACTAGCAATTGCTAGTGCGGCACCGGACAACCAACAATCCACACCACAAGGCACACCTCAAAATAATAAGCAAGAATACTCAAATCACATAGACATAATCAAGTATAAATGCTAATAATCAAGCACGCTTCATCATAATGTTAGATCTAACTACATAAACATCAATAAGAGAAGAATAGAGCAAGAAATCGACCGAATCCGAAGGCTCGTTGTAGATTCACGGTTGGAATCGCCGGGTTGTCAATCCGCGTCCAAGCTCGGTCCGCAACTACGTCCGGGGTAGAGAGAGCTGTCACTACTCTCCAATGGACCCGTCTTCTTCGTGTCACGATCCGGTAGAGGTTGCAAACTTCCTCTTGCTTGATGGTAATGGCGGCTAGGTCTACCTTTGAAGCTCTTGGATGAAGGAGGCGGCCGAGAGGAAACTCCGGCTCAAGATCGGCGTGAAGAACAAACCCGGAGCATCCCCCGATGGTGGGCGGCGATGGAGGGGCGAAATCGGGCGGAATGGAGCAGGAAACGGCGGAAGAAATCGGGATCCGACCTAAATCGCGAGCAGCGGAATTTATAGGCGCTGGAATTAAACAGTGCGCACGGTCAGTGGCGCACGACCAGTGGTCGTGCGCACTAGAATTCGATGATCGTGCGCTCTGCCTGGACGGAACCTGCAAAGACAGAAATTATGAAATAACATGTTCGCACGACCAGTGGCGCACGACCGGTGGTCGTGCGCACTGGAGTTGATGGTCGTGCGCACTACAGCAAACAGAACTCGGAAATTAAATGGTAAGTGCTCACGAGCAGTAGTGCACGACCGGTGGTCGTGCGCACTGGCGTTGGTGGTCGTGCGCACTGCACCAAACAGAACTCGTGAAAAAGGGTTAAGTGCACACGATCAGTGGCGCACGACCAGTGGTCGTGCGCAATAGAACCGGTGATCGTGCGCAGTGTTCCTATGCAGAATTGCACCGGGAACACCTGCACGACTCCTAATCCAGCACAACCACGAATCTAGCCACTGAAAGTGACACCTAACAGTACATGAAAACTTCTAATGAAGATAAGCATGAAATCACACCAAAATGGGCCTATAAGTGCACCTAGCATAGAATGACCAATATGAGCTAAAACAGGACTAAAGTGCAGTGAAAAGACTAAATAGATGGCCCAGATGAGTCCATAAAAGTGTATATGATCAGGACTCATCAGCTATTTAGAATTGCTCCCCCTAAATGCATGCTCCCCCTATGTGAATGCTCCCCTTATATGTAAGCTATCATCTTAAGAATTAATCAAGTTTAGTTCTTCCCCATTTGATAACGGTTTTTATTTATCATGTTAGTCCCCCCCCCCCCCCCCCCCTTTTGTTATTAACAAAAGTAGTTTAAGGTAGCAAGAGATATGGAAAAATATAAGGCATGATCGAGCTTTTAGAGGAAATGAAATGATTAGGAGTTTTTTACATAAAAATAATTTCACAGAAATAGATCAGAGTTTTTATTGAAAGTATGCATGTTAGAACAACATTAAATAACCTTTACCAAGCAAGTCGACCACTTGTTGAAGAAAAAGAATATTGAGATTTAAGACTTAAAACAAGCATGAAAGTGCAAGGTAAAAGTGATAAGTTAATATTGCGGAAGACTTATAGAGATACAAGAAACATCTTTTTGTAATCATGACAATTCATAAGAAGAAATAAGTGTTAAATTCCAAAATAAGAAAATGTTTTTGTAGATCATTTTTCTTTTAAAATCGTTAAGTTTTACGATAAAGTAACCAAGTATGAAAAGATGATATCAAAAAGAGATTACTACAATGTTATTTTAATTCACAAATTCAAAATATACCAAATATTGTAGAGAACATGCTAGGTTATCTAGTGCTTTTATATAAAAAGTAGTATAGAATTAGCATTATGATCCAATACACATGAGAAGAAGTGTTATGGAAGATAATGATGTGCACATAAGTGTATTTTGAAGAGAGTTAACAAATGATTTAATCAAAAATACAAGACATATGTAGAGTAAAGTGCACAATAAAACACAAATAATTTTACTTCCACACACTTTAATGCACATAGAAAAAATGTACAACTACCAAGGTGCTCTGAACACACAATGCTCATAAAGACTTATCAGGGAGCAAAGTAGTGCTTGGGGGATCACACCCTTTATTTTTCAATATTGATATTTTTGTGATCCAGTGTACTTAAGAAGAAGTGGTGTGAAAAAAACTAAGGGTTGCACAAGACACGTTACTATTCTTTCCAAGGTGCTCAACCTCACAATGCTTATTAAGGCTTATCAGGAGGTTCAAGTAGTGCTTGGTGGAGTTATCTTTGTCAATTTATCTTATGATTTTTTTTTGTACAAAGTTCTCCGAATACACTTGTTTTGCAAACTAATTAAATTTTGAAAGCACAACCACTTTTCTTAATTTTTAGTATTGCAAATAAATATAGTGTAGGTAACATACTTATGCAATTTTAATTCATTGTACAATTACAATACACAAGCAAACATTCTTAGATTAAAAGCACATGTAGACTTTGCCAAAAATAAGTGAGTGAAGAACGATCATTATCAATCATAAAACATTTACTCATACTTAGAAACATGCTAACCTTGATTCTACACAAAACGTTTTCAATACAATTGATGCACATATGATTAGATATATCAAAGCATGATAAAAAACAATGTTCAAAGTAGTTTGAAAAGATGAATTTCAACATTTTAGAAGGTCTAAATGATAGATTAAACCATGTTTGATATTAACAATAAAGTCCATACAGTTTTTTTGATATTTTGAAAAAAAAATTGTGAATAATTTTTTAACTCTTATAATTGATCTTGGACTTCCCAGGTCTACCCAGTGAGGGGTTCTCACCGATACTAGGATATGTGATGGGGTGACATCCCAAATCTCCGTTCCACAAGATACATGTAAATAGAAAAATTTTAAGTTCAAAAACAAATTTATGGTAAGTTATTTTTTGTTTTATAATTTGTAATTAATTTTTGCATATAGAAATAGAAATCGGACAAATAAACAAAGAAAGGAAGAGAATACAAATATTTTTTTTTATTTGGCTTTTATAATTTTTTTAATTTTTTAAAAATCAATTACAGGCAGAAATGCAAAAATAAGTAGTACATATAAAAGAACATATTCTTAGAGATTTTGCAAAAAATAAAAAATACAGAAAATCAGAGAGGTGAGCTAGTACCGGCGCTAGCGCGACAAATAGTACACTAAATTTTAGGATTTTGAAAAATCTATTTTTTGATCTTGAATAAGTGTCCAAAGATTAGTTTCATGCAGAAATTTCAGAAGGTTTCGAGATGTTTAGATAGGTAAAAAATGCATAAAATGATTACTTTTATGAATGTGACTTAACCCGAGAGATCTAGGACACCTAATTCTAGTCTTAGCAATCGAAATCTTGCATCGGGAAGAGGTTTAGTGAATATGTCAACAATTAGGGAGTTCGTATCAATGAAACTTACTTTTACATGCTCTTTCTTAATATGATCCCTAATGAAGTGATGTTGAACATCTATGCGTTTGGATCTAGAGTGGTGTACATGATTATTTGTAAGATCTATGACACTTTTGTTGTCATATTTTAGATCAATATTTTTGAGATGAAAGCAAAAATCCTGTAGAGTTTGGCTCATCCACAAAGCTTGTGCACCACAACTCACAAGAGCGATGTATTTGGCTTCCGTGGTGGAGAGTGCAACCGAAGATTGTTTCCTACTAGACCATGCTACTAATTTGGGTCCTAAAAAGTGACAAGTACCGCTAGTGCTTTTTCAATCTAGTGAACATCTGGTGTAATCCGAATGGGAATAGTCGTGTAAAGTAAATGAATCAGTGTGCGGTTACCATTATCCTAATCTAGATGACCCTAATAGATATCTAAAAATATGTTTTACCGCTTTGAGATGAGATTCTTTTCGATTGGCTTGAACGCGAACACATAAAAATATGACAAACATTATATCTGGTATAGATGCACTTAAGTAAAGAAGAGATCCAACCATACCTCTATATAAAGTTTGATCAATAGAAATTCCAGATTCATCTTTTCCTAGTTTTAATGAAGCACTCATAGGTGTAAAAGCTTGTTTAAGATTTTCAAAACCAAACCGTTTAAGCATATCATGAGCATATTTTGTTTGGCAAATAAAAATACCATCATTTCATTGTGAAATTAGAAAATCAAGAAAGTAAGAGAGTTCTCCTACAAGGCTCATTTCAAATTCATTTTTCATTACTAAGACTACTTCATTACACAACTCTTCATTAGTGGCTCCAAAAATTATATCATCAACATATATTTGTAAAATAATTAAATCATTTTTATTATGCTTAATGAAGAGTGTGTTGTCGACACTTCCCATGACATAACCGTGCTTTAATAAAAATGATGTAAGTCTTCCATACCATGCACGGGGCACTTGTTTTACACCATAAAGCAATTTTCTAATTTTTAACATGATTTAGAAATTTTTCATTTATAAAACTAGGGGGTTGCTCTACATAAACTTCTTCTTTTATAACCCATTTAGAAAAGCACTTTTAACATCCATTTGAAATAATTTTATTCTTTTAAAACTCGCAAATGCCAAAAAAAATCGTATAGATTCTAATCGAGCAACGGGTGCAAAAGTTTCTTCAAAATCTACCCCTTGATTTGAGAAAAGCCTTGAGCGACTAAGTGAGCTTTATTTCTTGTAATTCTAGATTCACCATCTAATTTATTTATAAAAATCCATTTTACGCCAAACAACGGGATGATTAGATGGACGTTCTACTATATTCCATACTTTATTTCTTTCAAATTGATATAACTCTTCATTCATAGCCAAAAAACAAAATTCATCATTTAAAGCGGTTGAAACATTTTTTGGTTCAATTTCGAAAACAAAGCAAATATTTGAAAAGTTTCATGAAGAGAAGATCGAGTTCTTAACCCAATAGATGGTTCCCCAATGACTAGATTCTTTGGATGATTCTTTGAGAAGTTTAAGATGCTTAGAGGCACATATTCATCTTCCTTGGCCTCCTCCTCCTCTTTGGGAGGTTCCTCTTTGTCGTGCTCCAAGGTTGGCAAGGGTTCATCATTTGTACCTGTAGGAAGTTTTTCTACAAAAGGAATAAATTCATCAAATTTTATATTAATAGACTCTTCAACCTTACTCGTTCTTTTGTTAAATATTCTATAAGCTTTACTAGTTGAAGAGTATCCAAGAAATATTCCTTCATCATATTTTTCATCAAACTTTCCTAAGGCATCTTTTGTATTGAGAATAAAACATTTACAACCAAATATTTTAAAATTTGATACGTTGGGTTTCGTTTGATAATATAGTTCATACGGTGTTAGATTTAAAGATGGACGAAGCTTGACTCTATTCATTACATAATCTGATGTGCTTACAGCTTCGGCCCAAAAAAACTTAGGTAATTTATACTCAGATAGCATAGTACGAGCTAGTTCTTGAATTGTCCTATTCTTTTTTTCTACAACACCGTTTTGTTGAGGTGTGCGATGAGCAGAGAACTCATGCTTAATACCCAACATTTTCGCAAAAAAATTAAAATTTTCATTTTCAAATTCTCCATAATCTGAGCGAATGCATTTTATTTTTAAATCTAGTTCATTTTAAATACGAGTACATAATTTTGAAAATTTGCAAAATGCATCAGATTTGGAAGAGAGAAATAAAGCCCAACAATATCTAGAGAAATCATATATTAGAATAAATGTATATATTCTACCACAAAGACTTGCGGTGCTAACGAGGCCAAAGAGATCCATATGAATTAATTGCAAAGGTTTAGTAGTAGAAATTTCATTTTGGCTTTTAAAAGAAGATTTTGTAAATTTTTCTTTTTGACATGGAGAACGTAGTGAATATAAATTTCCATTTAGTCTAGGCAATCCTCTTATCAATTCCATTTTGTCTAGTTTTAAAATGAGCTTTGTACTAGTGTGACCTAAACGTCTATGCCATAGTTCTAACTCGTCCTTTTTTGTTATAAAACATTTTATAGATGATTTGGAAAGATCGTGAAAGAAAACTACATATACGTTGTGAGTTCTAGGTGCAGTTAGTAAAATATCTTTTGTACTAGGATTAAATATTTTGCAAAGATTTATGGATGACTCAAATAAAACATCTAATCCTTTATCACACAATTGACTAATAGATATTAAGTTATGTTGTGAACCTATTACATAAAGAACATTAGAGATAGTAAAAGATTTGTTACCCACTGTACAGACTCCCATGATCCTTCATTTATCGTTATCTCCAAAGGTTACGATCCCTCCCTTCCTTTTTTTAGGCTAAGGAACTTTGCTTTGTTGCCCGTCATGTGCTTGGAGCAGCCCGAGTCCAAGTACCATACGTCCTCTGTATCCTTAGCCTTCTAGCAAATCTAGAGAGAAGATGAGAGTAAAGAGGTACCACCCATAAAATCAGTGGATGCCTTAGGTACCTAGATTTGCTTTAAAGATCCTTGTTTTATTTTCCTGCAAGAGCTAGACGTGTGTCCAAACCTATGACAGTTTGCACATGAAATAAAGGGAGTTGAGACCCTTTTCTGAAATTCTACATTGCTCTTACTGGATGAGGTTTGATTTTTGGAATAAATAGAAGATTTTTTATATGAGGTGCTATCGCCGGTGTTAGTGGCTAGCGCCAGGCGGTAGGTGTCACTTTGATATCCGAGCCCAAATTTTCCAAAACCATAACATTGGTTCCCGAAAATCATGACCAGGGATTTTTGACCAATTCCAAATTTTTTGATGGCCACATTGAGGTCATGAGTTAGTATTTTAAGAGATGAGTTTTCTTTTACAAGCAAGACACATTTATTTTTAAAAGCTTTTTTGTTATTTTCAATTTGTAAGAGAGAGGATTTTAGTTTTCTCTCTAAGTCCCCCTTTTCTCTTGGAAGAGTATTGATTTGTGAGAGGGCCTTAGAAAGAGAAACTTCAAGATCTTTTGCCTTACATAAGGAGTGTTCACACTCTTGACATGAAACCTTTCTCCTTTCTAAGGAAAATAATTTTTTAGTAAGCTTATGATTTTCTTTGATGAGAGATTCATTTTCACGTTTTAAAATAATATTATCTTCTATACTTTTATCATAGGTTTTGCAGGTTTGAACAAATTCATCATTAAGTTCTTCGTAGGTGGGAGGAGTTACCTCAGTGTCACTAAGAACACTAGTGTCATCATCATTGCCTTTTGCCATGAGGCATAAATTTTCTTCCTCCTCGTTGATTGACTCAGATCCGCTTGATTCTTTAGAGAAAGAATCATCCCATGTTGCAGCTTTCAACACCTTTTTCTCTTTCAGAAAGAAATCGTTGTCTACCTAAATCACCTAAAGGGGGGGGGGGGGGGTGAATAGGTGATCTCTACTGCTATTGCAGAATAAAAAATAAGTGCACACACAAGAAGAGAAATCACAGCACAGAGACACAAGATTTATAGAGGTTCCCCAAGATGGGTACTCCTCTCTCCCGCATCGCCTATCCAGCACTTCGGGCTAGCGTCGGCAACTTCGCCAAAACTCGGATTTATGAACAAATCCTACACTCGGAGACAACGACTCCTACAAACTCGGAGAACAACTCCTACAACTTGGAGCAAACAACTCGTACAAAATAACTCGGAGACAAAAATAAATCTCCTACAGGAATCAAATAGAGTTTGAAATAAAATACTTCTATTAAATCTCAACAGAGATTAACTTCAGATCTTGGAAAAACTGAGTCTTCTTCTTCCTTGAGAACGAAAGCTTGGATCTTCAAAGATTTGTAAGAGAGGAAACTCGGCAAACCTGATCTGAATAGGCCTTTTGATTTTCTTGAAAAGATCTTCAAAAATATGGAGTAGCAAATAAATCAAAAGCCTTCTTATCTGAGAAATCTCTAACAGCACTGAAGAACGAGTCTTGAGGGCGCAAAAGTTAGATCTCAGAAGAACTTGTTCAACGAGCAAGGAGGAAGACGGCTGGGTTCTTCTCTTTCTATCGGGTTGAATAATGGTTGTTGTTTGCCCTAAAAACAAAAGACTATTTATAAGAAGAACTCCAACAGCTAGAGCGACAGACAAGGAATGATCGACACATGTGCTGCACATGGCGGCCAACCCTAATTTTCAAAAACGAAACATATTTTTGAAATCCGTCTGTCTGTCATTCGTCGAGACTTCACATGAACACTCGACGAATTGACTTAGCCAATAAAAAGACTGATCAAAGGCTTGAAAACCATCTCTGTTTTCATTCGTCGGAATTCGTCGGGAGTTCTCGAGAACTTTCGACGAATTGACTTAGCGGCACAAATTCCTTCACAAAGCTGCCTTTTTGACTTCTGTCAGCATTCGTCGATATTCGCCGGGAGTTCACGAGAACATTCGACGAATGGACTTGGCTGCATAACTTTCCTCTTCAAACTAGAAATTTGGCTTCTGTCAGGATTCGTCGGGAGTCATCGGGACTTCACGTGACATCTCAACGAATTGACTTAGCAAAAATTCCTTTTCTTCTGAAAACCTGCTCCATTCCTCAAACTTGAAAGCCTTCAGTTGTGAGAATATGAAGTGCACCCCAAAAGAGAGATTACACATGGACCAACACTTTGTTCTATACAATGAGGGATTACATTATCTAGGACTGTGTTTGGTGATCCATTGCAACCTGACTTTGGTGTGCACTTAGCATTATGACCTGTCACAACACATCTAAAGAGAGTTCATCAAATACATACTCAATTCAATTTAGTTCACTAGGGGACACCTTCAAATCCAGGTGATTGTGGATACAATACCTAACAATCCCCCCCTATTTGAAGATGTCATAACCCTATGCACTAAGTTGAATTGCACAAAAAGTATAATTGAATAAAAACAGCACAACCAGGTAGTGATAATTAAAGAGAGAATCAATGTTTATCCAAACACAAAAAAAATATATATATAAACAAAGAAAAACAGCATGATTCCAGAGCAGCTCAGCTCATGCTTTATCCTTGCCTTTCTGTTTTCCAAAAATTCTTTCCACTGCCTCAACTTTCTTCTTCTGTTCAGATTCCATTCTCTCAAAGAATGCCTTTGGCTTAGGCCAATATCTATCAGGAGCAGTCTCTTTAGATCCACCTGTCTTGAAATGAATTCTCCTTTCAGTTGTCCTTTTCTTGAACTTATCCCATTCCTCCTGACTGTAATGTTTACTGACACTTTCATTTTGCTTACTAACAAGGTTGAAAGCTGTAAGAATGATATTTTTTGAAGTGGGACTCCAGCTTTCTTGGAAATTTCTTGGAGGAGGCACATCATAGAATTCTCTGATCTTCTTGTGAGGAATAGAACTTTTTGCAGAATGTTTATCACCAAAGATCTTCCTTTTCAAAGTTTTTTCAGAAGATTCAGAAGCTTTGGAGCTTTCAAGCACTGGATCATCCCAGAACTCTTGGTAGGTAGAGACTGGAAAATCTGCTTCAGCAAAATTAGAATCCTCAACAGGAATTTGAGAAGAACTTGGAGCTGGAGCACTGGAAGAGGGAACATCTGACTCTTTATTCATAACAGAGAATCCAAGCATACCTGCAACCTCCTTGAACAACCAACTTGTAGATTCATGAGTGTACCAATTTACATCTACAACATTTTGTAATATGTTCTCCTTAAGCTCTTGCATCTTGGAAAATACATTTCCATCCAAATCATTCACTCTACCAGCACTTTCTTCTATTTTAGACACAATACTCTCCTCCCCCTTTATGACATCTTCATGTAGGAGGGTATAGAGTTTGGCCAGTTGTCTTTCAACTTGATCATCCAGAAAAGTAAGCCCTTGATCATGAGAAGCTCTGAGAGCTGTTTGAGCAGAATTCAAATGAAGAACATCTTCACCAACCTGATGCAAGTTCTTTAGAGCATTCCCAACTGCCTTATTGGTGTGGTCTAATGCTTTTCCTTCTTTTGACATCCAGGCTTCTTGATCACTCTTGAATTTGCCCATTTCATGTCTTATCTGAGCCATTTCCTGTCTCAAAGCACTATCAACTTTATCTATTTTCTGATAAACTGACTTTATGGACTGATCAAAATGCTCTGTTTGAGCTTGCAACAAAGTTGAAATTGACTTGAGCAAAGAAGATTGAGAGCACTCTGCAGTTTCAAAATCAACAGGAGAGACTCTATCAGCTACAAAACTAGTAGACTGTGCTTGCTTATCAAGCACAGTTGCTCTTGGAGATTGTCTCAAAATACTTTCTGGAGGGGGCAAGAGCAGCGCAGGAGGGACTGCAGATTCACCCATAAATATGTCTTCCTGTTCTTTCTCCCCCTCAGTCAAAGACATCTTCTTAGCTGACTCCAACTGAGCACTAAAACTGCCCATCTCCATAGAATCTGATTTCTCAGAAGGAACAGATTCAGGATCTGCCAAGTCTTCACTATGTTCTGAATTATAAGCAAACTCTGCAGGGGATCTTCTTGAGTCCTCTAACATAGCAGCTTCATCTTCAGCAGCAGATTTCCCTTGACCTTCCAGGTCAGGAACAGTATCAGGAACAGCAGGACTGACTGGATCAACATAAACTGGATCAGTAGGAACTGGATCAATTTCACTGGGAGGAATTTCCTTTGAAGCAGCACTACTTTCAGCAATGTCTCTTGGGGTTGGAAGCTCCCCCCTCAACATGTTCACTTCTGCCTTGATCAGGAGTTGTACTGGGTCTACTACCCCTTGAGGGTTGACCTTCTTCAAGAGTCCTATTAGCATTCTGCACAGGGTCCTCATCACCACTAACAACAATCTTGACTCCACCCTTTGGAATGACCCTTTCCCATTTGGAGAAAATAGAGGAGTTGATTTTCTTAGTGTGATGGATGGGTATACCTCTTCCAAGATTGAAAAAATCTGGATTACTACCATTCAGCAATAAACTAATAATTCTTCCAAAATTTGGGGCATGAAAGCTGTCTTTAATTTTCTCAAAAAGAACTTCACCAAAATTAAAATTCTTTCTACAAATAATAGCTGTGTGAATCTTAAAGGCTTCTTCAGATAGGTAGTCATGTGAGCCTACCTTGCATAATAAGACTTTTCCCAAAATATCACACAGAAGATTACCTCCGTCATTCATGAATTTTCTTCTTATCTTTGAACCTTCATCAAGAATGCCACAGAATCTTTTGGCCTGGAGAAAATTTTCAGCAAACACTTCTTCTGATTCGACTTCAGGCATCCTCAAAATCCTGTTGATGCCACTAGCTTTCAAAACTATTTTACAAGACCTGATGCTGCTTTTTATCTTCTTGCCTTGACTAGAGATTTTTGCATTTTTGAAGAACTCAAGAACGTCTTGTTCGAGAATTTTAGCCGGCTCTTCCAAGACATAACTGAGCCCGGCGACATCAAGAATCAAGATAATGTTTCTGAACTCATCTGAAGCAGTTCGAAAGCTACCTCGCACCAGCTCTCCACCTGAATGCAGACCTCCAGCTGCTTTGGGCGCCATCGAGTTTGACGAAATCGGGGAAGAGAAATAGTGTTTTCTCGAGGGAGACAGAGAGACGGGAAGGGTTTCACGGAAGAGTGCGTGGAATCACGTGTTCTCTTTGTTTTTATATATATATAAAATAAATTTAGGCGCGTACCTGATTTTACGGATGGCTCTTCGGATCCAATAAATTGTATTTAATAATAAGGGTTCACGAGAGACGTGTCCGAGAAGAGAGATATTTTGACATGTGAAATCCCGTGAAACTTCATGAAATTTCTGGTTTATCCAGTGAAATCCCGTGTAATTTCGTGAAATTCCAATATTCTTGTCCTCATGATTCCTTGTTAAGCATTCCAAGTTCCATTTTGAAGAAATTGAACTTGGTCTCGTCCAGAGGCTTCGTAAAAATATCTGCAATTTGTTTGTCAGTATTAACATATAGCAAATTAATATCCTTACTCTCAACATGTTCCCGGATGAAGTGGTAGCGAAGCTCGATGTGCTTCGTTCTGCTGTGAGAGACTGGATTATTTGCTATGGCAATAGCACTTGAGGAGTCACAGAACATGGGGATTTCTGTGAGCTTTAAATTATAGTCCTCAAGCTGATTCTTTATCCACAAAAGTTGTGCACAGCAATTGCCGGCAGAGATATACTCCGATTCAGCAGTTGATATTGCAACACAATTTTGCTTCTTGCTACTCCATGACACAAGCCTTTTTCCCAAGAATTGGCAAGTTCCTGAAGTACTCTTTCTATCATCTTTGCTACCTACAAAATCAGCATCTGAAAAACCAATTAGTTCAAAATCATTGCTTCTCGGGTACCATAAGCCGAGATTTGGTGTACCCTTAAGGTATCTCAAAATCCTCTTTGCAGCGGCATAATGAGATTCCTTACAGTTCACCTGATACCTGGCACAAACACATGTTGAAAACATTATATCGGGCCTACTGGCGGTAAGGTAGAGTAAGAACCCAATTATGCTTCTGTACTTGGTTTCATCAAAAGGTTTCCCTTTCTCATCCTTGTCCAGAGACATACTTGAGCCCATTGGAGTCCTCATAGAGGTTTCACTCTCCATTCCAAATTTCTTGAGGAGCTCTTTGGTGAACTTCGTCTGAGAGATGAAAATTCCATCTTCAGATTGGTGCACCTGGAGTCCTAAGAAATATTTCAGCTCTCCCATGCTGCTCATTTCAAACTTACCTTGCATCAAGTTAGAAAACATTTTGCAAAATTTGTCATCTGTAGAACCAAATATAATATCATCGATATAGATTTGCACTAGCAAAATCTCGCCTTTTACTTCCCTAAGAAACAATGTCTTATCTATTGTTCCTCTTGTGAATTTGTTCTCAAGAAGGAACCTAGACAATGTCTCATACCAGGCTCGGGGTGCCTGTTTGAGACCATACAAAGCTTTATGTAAATAATATATATGATCAGGAAAGTTAGAATCTATAAAACCTGGAGGCTGAGCAACATATACTTCCTCTTTAAGGTCTCCGTTCAGGAAGGCTGACTTCACATCCATCTAGAAAACCTTAAAGCCCTTATATGCAGCATATGCCAGAAATAATCTGATGGCTTCAAGTCTTGCTACTGGTGCAAAGGTCTGATCAAAATCAATCCCTTCTTCTTGCCTGTATCCTTGTGCAACCAGTCTTGCTTTGTTCTTTGTAATGATGCCCTTTTCATCAAGCTTGTTCCGGTAGACCCATTTTGTTCCAATTACATTTTGTCCTTTGGGTCTTGGTACTAACTCCCAAACTTTACATCTCTTGAATTGGTTGAGCTCTTCTTGCATAGCAAGGATCCAAGATGGATCGGTGTTTGCTTCTTCAAACTTCTTCGGCTCAATCTGTGAAAGAAAACTTAAATGTAAAACTTCGTTAGTTGTACCTCTTCTCGTTAGAACTATGCTTGAGGGATCTCCGATAATCTGATCAGCTGGATGATCTCTTGAATATCTGACTCCCAAGTTGTTGGCATTTTCAGGAGCAACTTGAGGTTCAACCACCTCTGGAATATCTCCTTCTTCATTAACTTCTTGTTCATCTTCAGAGTGATCCGAGATCTCTTCTGCCAACTTTGGAGCATCATCTGTGGTTAATACTCCATCTTGCATAGAGAGTTCCTTTAGCTTTTCACCTGCATCTTCAATGAACACACTAGACGAGTTGCTATGCAGCAGGCTCGTCTCATCAGATACAACATGGAATGTTTCCTCTACCACCAGAGTTTTCTTATTGAAAATCCTATATGCCTTACTATGGCTACTATATCCTACGAAAATACCTTCAAAACATTTTTCACTAAACTTGGTTGTAGGATGCTTCCCATTGCTAAGTACATAGCATTTACTGCCAAAAATTCTAAAATATGAAATCTTTGGTTTTCTACCCTTTAGAATCTCATATGGGGTCTTACGATGGTTCTTATTGATGAGTGCTCTGTTTTGCACATGGCAAGCTGTGTTGATAGCTTCTGCCCAGAAATATTCTGGAAGAGCAGAATCACTCAACATGGACCTGCCAGCTTCTATGAGGGTTCTATTCTTTCTCTCGGCTAGTCCATTTTGCTGTGGAGTACGAGGAGAGGAAAACTCATGGGAGATACCTTGACTTTCACAAAACTCTGTCATGGCCCCGGACTGAAATTCTGTTCCATGGTCACTTATGATTTTGACCACTGAACAGTAAAGTTCATTCTGAATAAGCTTGACAAAATTAGTGAATATGCCGAAGGTTTCTGACTTAAGTTTTAGAAAGAAAACCCATGCAAACCGGGAATAATCATCAACAATAACCAAGGTGTAAGCTTTCCCACCTAAGCTTCTAACTGACATTGGACCAAACAAATCCATATGCAGCAGATGAGACATCTGGTAGAATTATTGCCAATTATGCTCTTAAAGCTAGCCTTTGTTTGCTTACCCATTTGGCAAGCATGGCAAGGGCTTTCTTTAATGCATTTAACTTTGGGGGCATCCCTTACCAAGTTGTGAGAAAATAACATAGATATAGTTTTGAAATTAATATGTGCTAATCTATTGTGCCATTGGTCACAAAGAGATGCACTATCTTTGGCAACAAAACACACTGGGGTAGAAGACTGTAAACATATAAAATCTAAACAGTAAATACCACTACTCCTAGAGCCTGTTAAAATAGTTTCCGCAGACACGGACATCTTTATCAGGCATCTATCTCTAAAGAACTCAACGGTATAGCCTTTGTCACACAGTTGGCTTATGCTAATCAGATTGTATTTCAATCCTTTCACATGAGCTACACGTGTGAAAACGACTGAGCCGTTGGTTATTGAACCATAACCAATAATAATACCTCGTTCAGATCCGCCAAACTTTACTTTAGGCCCGTTCTCAACTGGAACATAATCCTGAAGTAATCTTCTTCTCCCGGTCATATGCGAAGCGCAACCACTGTCCAAATACCAGATGGGAATTTCGTTGGCCTTTGGACATTCCTGCAAACATGATCAATACCCCTTAGGAACCCAAACATTTTTGGGCCCTTGGTTCCTTGTTAGTGGAACACCACTTGGAACATTAACTTTGCAAGTGGTCGGTCTTGCACTGTTAACTCGTGGAGTTCTTGGTACAGTATCATTGAACCAACAATCTATGGTGAAATGACCAATTTTGCCACAGCACCAGCATTCAAATCTATTGTATCTCCTCTTTGTGTTCTGCTGAGCCTTTTGAACGGGTGGCTTTGCAGGAGGATCAACCTTGGAGGTAGAAGCCTCGTTGGTGCAACATACACAATTCTTAGGCACAATAGGCTTGACCTGCGGTGCCTTCTTAGCATTTGATCCATGAACGAATGGTCCATGATGCTTCAATTGAATTTCCTCATAAGGAGCCTTGAGGGAGCTAGATCCAAAGTTTCTGGGTCTGGTCCACACTGAGTTCACCTTGGCAGGCTCAACATGGGTTGGTCTGCTGAAGTGACCATACATGCTCTCAAAATCATAGGTGTTCGTAGGAAAAATCACCTTCTTGAAATTTGGAGCACACTGTGGACCTTTACCCTTTGCTTTAGCAGATCTTCTTTTGGCTGACTTACTTAGGCTCTTTTCGGCAACATGGCCCAAACCACTACTACCAGAACCAACAGTGAAAGTGTCTATGATAGGCAAAACTGTCTTGGGCTTAGAGAAGTTCATTTTGATCTTCTTTTCTTCCTCAAGCTGTTTCGTCAAATCATTGATAATTTCACTCTTCTGAAAGCCTGCTGAAGTGGCCTCGGAGAGAGCAATCTTCAAGGATAAGATTTCTTCCCTGAGTAGGTTAGATTCTTCAATCTCCTTTCTCAGGTTTGATTCTTGATCCTTTAGGGATTGAATCTCCTTTGATTGAGTTTTAACAAGCTTTCGACACTTATTAAACCCCTTCAACATTTCCTCATACTTAGCAGTCAATTCAGAATCCTCTTCCGAATAGTAGCTTTCATTAGCATCAGATGTCGTTTCTGAACATGAAAGAGGTGTAGAAGATAATACCTGACTGGTGAAAGGATCAATATCTTTGTCATCATCTGACATGGCCATTAGTCCAAAGAAGGCCTCTTCATCTGAGTTAGACTCATTTGAGTCACTATCACTCAGAGTCTTGGACTTCTTGGCAACAAAACTCTTCTCCTCTTTCTTCTTTCCTTTGAAGGACTTCTTTTCTTCTTTTCTTGAAGATTCCTTCTTCTTGTGTGGGCAATCAGCTATCATGTGCCCTGGATTTTTACAACAATAACAAACGGGTTCAGTATAATCATGTTTGTTCGATTTAGAACCATACCTGTCGTTTATGTCACGGTGTGATCTCCTGTGATCACTTGAGGAAGATGAGCCTTTTCTCATTTGTCTCCTCTTGTTAAGCAACTTTTTGAGTTGCTTGGAGAGGAAGGAGAATTCTCCTTCAGATAGTTCTGATTCTTCAGAAGTGTTATCAGCTTTATCCTTAGAAGATTCATTTCTCACTGGGGATAGGGCCCTGCTTCTCCGGGAGCTTTCAGCCCTTAGAGCAATGGGCTTTTCCTTGCCAGAGCTCCTACTGCTTTCCTCTTCTGACTTCCTGATATTCAACTTCAGCTCATGGGAAAGCAGCTTCCCATATAGAATCTGTGGCTCCGTAGTAGCCAACTTACCGTACTCTCTGATAACTATCACTTTGGGGTCCCATTCCTTAGACAGGGATCTAAGGAATTTATCGTTTAGTTCACCCGTGGTGAATTCCCTTCCATAGTTTCTAAAACCGTTTACAATCTTGAAGAATTTCTCGTAGGTGTCAGAAATTGTGTCTTTGCCTTGTTGCTTGAAGGCTTCGTATTCTTGGTTCAGCAAAGAGTTCCTGTCATCTCGAACTTCTTCAGTACCTTCCATCAAAACCACAATAGAATCCCACATTTCTTTTGCAGACTTGCAGTGAATCAGATTTTGTAGCATAGAATCATCAACTGCACCTGCTATGATGTGCTTTGCTTTCTTATCTAGAGTGACAAGTGCAATTTCATCCTTTGTCATATCCATTAGTTTCTTTGGTACCTTTTTGGTGGGATCAATGGTAGAAGCAACTGTAGGAATGACGGGACCTTCCTTAACTATCTGGGAGATACGCGGATCATTTGCTTCCATGTAGAAAATAACTCTTTCTTTCCACATTGGGAAGTTCTCCTTAGTGCAAACTGGGAGCTTGGAGGAAAACCTTTCCATGCCTCTGTCCATAGAGAGAGATCTTGACAACGAAGAGGGATCTTTAATCTAGGTGTTAACCTCTTAAAGATAACCTAGCTCTGATACCAATTGAAACAAATCGTTGTCTACCTAAATCACCTAAAGGGGGGGGGGGGGGGGGGGGTGAATAGGTAATCTCTACTGCTATTGTGGAATAAAAAATAAGTGCACACACAAAAAGAGAAATCACAGCACAGAGACACAAGATTTATAGAGGTTCCCCAAGGTGGGTACTCCACTCTCCCGCTTCGCCTATCTAGCACTTCGGGCTAGCGTTGGCAACTTCGCCAAAACTCAGATTTATCAACAAATCCTACACTCGGAGACAACGGCTCCTACAAACTCGGAGAACAACTCCTACAACTCGGAGCAAACAACTCCTATAAAATAACTCGGAGGCAAAAAAAAATCTCCTACACGAATCAAATAGAGTTTGAAATAAAATACTTCTATTAAATCTCAACAGAGATTAACTTCAGATCTTGGAAAAACTGAGTCTTCTTCTTCCTTGAGAACGAAAGCTTGGATCTTCAAAGATTTGGAAGAGAGGAAACTCGGCAAACCTGATCTGAATAGGCCTTTTGATTTTCTTGAAAAGATCTTCAAAAATATGGAGCAGCAAATAAATCAAAAGCCTTCTTATCTGAGAAATCTCTAACAGCACTGAAGAACGAGTCTTGAGGGCGCAGAAGTTAGATCTCAGAAGAACTTGTTCAACGAGCAAGGAGGAAGACGGCTGGGTTCTTCTCTTTCTATCGGGTTGAATAATGGTTGTTGTTTGCCCTAAAAATAAAAGACTATTTATAAGAAGAACTCCAACGGCTAGAGCGACAGACAAGGAATGATCGACACGTGTGCTGCACATGGCGGCCAACCCTAATTTTCAAAAACAAAACATATTTTTGAAATCCGTCTGTCCGTTATTCGTCGAGACTTCACATGAACACTCGACGAATTGACTTAGCCAATAAAAAGACTGATCAAAGGCTTGAAAACCATCTCTATTTTCATTCGTCGGAATTCGTCGGGAGTTCTCGAGAACTTTCGACGAATTGACTTAGCCGCACAAATTCCTTCACAAAGCTGCCTTTTTGACTTCTATCAGCATTCGTCGATATTCGTCGGGAGTTCACGAGAACATTCGACGAATTGACTTGGCCGCAGAACTTTCCTCTTCAAACTGGAAATTTGGCTTCTGTCAGGATTCATCGGGAGTCATCGGGACTTCACGTGACATCTCGACGAATTGACTTAGCAAAAATTCCTTTTCTTCTGAAAAACTGCTCCATTTCTCAAACTTGAAAGCCTTCAATTGTGAGAATATGAAGTGCACCCCAAAAGAGAGATTACACATGGACCAACACATTGTTCTATACAATGAGGGATTACATTGTCTAGGACTGTGTTTGGTGATCCATTGCAACCTGACTTTGGTGTGCACTTAGCATTATGACCTATCACAACACATCTAAAGAGAGTTCATCAAATACATACTCAATTCAATTTAGTTCACTAGGGGACACCTTCAAATCCAGGTGATTGTGGATACAATACCCAACACTTTCCATTTGTATCATTTTTCTTTTTGCTCCTTTAGATACTTCAGTCACTTGCTTCGAATGTGCCCAGTCTTCCTGCAGTGAAAGCACTCAGGTAGTGGTCTTTCTTCTTCATCGTCGCTTTCCTTTTCTTTCTTTGAAGAAAAGGAAGACCCTTTTCGTCGTGCATCCTTCTGGAAGTATTTTCGGAAGGTGTTCCTTCTTTTCGGATTTCTAATGAATTTTCTGAAGTTATTGACCCGGAGACCTTCTTCATCTTCATCATCATCTTCGTTGCTCTCCTTCTTTGATTTTAGTGCTAGTGCCTTTTTCTTTGGCTCCTTGTTGTATTCATCATGTTGAATTTGGAGTTCTACCTCATGAGTTTTGAGATTCCCAATGAGGTTCTCAATCTGGAGCATTCTTAGGTTGCTTGACTCTGAGATGGCTGTCACATTTGGATTGAACCTCGGAGGTAGAGAGTGATGAATCTTTCTAACCAAGTCACCGCCGGAGTAGATAATTCCAAGGGCTTTTGAAGCGTTGACGATCTTGGTGAAGCGTGTGTATATTGAGTTGATGTCTTCTTCAGCATCCATCCTGAACATTTCATATTCCGACTCCAGTTGGAATAGCTTTGTATCCTTCACATGTGATGTACCTTCATGAGTAACTTCCAATTGGTTCCAAGTATGAAAAGGAGTTACACATGCATAAATTCTATTAAATTCAGTTTTATTTAAATCACAATATAAAGCATTCATTGCCATGACATTATTTTTGCATTTCAGTTTATTGTTATCATCCCATCTATCTTTAGGTTTTTCTACCGTAACCTCTCCCACTACTGTTAAAATTTTTGATTTGAATCGTTTAGGAGTAAGCAGGAGTTGCATCAACTGAGTTAAAGCCAAACAACCACAATGCCACACAACAACACAAGAAACTTTATTGAAACACAAAATTCATTTACAGTGCGAGGTATACATGGCGAGACATGATTCATCAGAATTACGGAGACGCGAAGAACAAAACACACCAAAACAAATCTGGCGGCTAAACAATTTGAGACCAAGACCGCACCTCAGACCGCACGAACTGGAGCTTTATTGGAACGAAAAACTGAAGTTGTCGCCAGACCATAACTCAGATCGCCTAACCGCCGAAGGTCGCCTGATCGCTGAGCTCGCTGTGAACAGCACAAGAATGAACATAAACCAGTTTGAAGACTGACCGCTGCCGAACTGTTTATTCAAGCCTCTGGGAATCACCAAGGAAGAAGACCGCAACTTGCTGACCGCAAACCTGCGAACACAACAAACAGTCCACTCGCTTCTGAGACCGCCTGACCTCAAAGTGAGACCGCACGAATTAACCCAGACTCAGTTCTTAAAGTTCTCATTATAAATGACAGGCCATGCACCCCTATTTATAGGCGGGTAGACGGATGTCGTCACCGCACAAACCGGGATACAGTCACCACCGGTCAGATCGCCAGCGGTCTCATAAGGCAGACCGCACGATCAGACCACATGGAAGACCATTCGACCAAGACCGCAAACCTGCGAACACAACAAACAGTCCACTCGCTTCTGAGACCGCCTGACCTCAAAGTGAGACCGCACGAATTAACCCAGACTCAGTTCTTAAAGTTCTCATTATAAATGATAGGCCATGCACCCCTATTTATAGGCGGGTAGACGGATGTCGTCACCGCACAAACCGGGATACAGTCACCACCGGTCAGATCGCCAGCGGTCTCATAAGGCAGACCGCACGATCAGACCACATGGAAGACCATTCGACCAAGACCGCAGAATAGCAGGAAGATCGTGCACAAGCCACGCGAACACGAGACCGCGCACAAGCTGCGCGGGCACAAGATCGCTCCTCCCTTAGATCACCAGCAGCAATCAAGAACCATCTGGCCGACTTAGAACAACTCGACAGATCGCCAAGCATAAACCGCCCGGACAGGCGGTCACACATAAGAACAGACCGCCCGGTCTTCCAACACAGAAGACAGGCCAACTAGCAGACCAACTCGGGAATAGACCGCAGCTACTAAGAACAGACCGGCAGAGCCAGACCGGCTGAATAAAATCACAGACCTCCCGGTCACCTCCACTTCACTTCAAAATTTCAACACTCCCCCTTGAAGTGGGAAGTGGAGATAAGCCCGAGTAAACTCCGCAACCGTGTAAATGGTCCCTTTGCCAGCGGCTTTGTGAAGATGTCTGCGACATTGTCCGCACTCCGAACATGCTCGACCATAAGAGATCCTCCCAACACCTTTTCACGAATGAAATGGTGCTCAATCTCAATATGCTTGGTCCTCGCGTGACAGACTGGATTATTAACCAACTTGAGAGCACTATCATTGTCCCAGCGTAGCATAGTGGGACCTCGAACCTCCTCATGAACGTCCTCCACCAACCTCCTGAGCCAAATGGCTTCCTGAGCTGCCAAGGCCGAAGCCTTGTATTTCGCTTCTGTGGTAGATACGGACACCGAGTCCTGCTTTTTGCTGCACCAAGAGATAGCTGTGGGGCCCGTCATAAAGACATAACCAGACGTTGATCTCCGATCATCCACGTCTCCCCCATAGTCAGCATCCATGTATCCATGCAACTCCAAGCTTGACCCTCTCCTAAATAGGAGACCCAAATCAGAGGTCGACTTCATATATTTCAGAATACCTTTTGCCGCTAGAAGATGAGGCTTCCGTGGCTCCGCCATGTACCGACTCACTTTGCCAACTGCATAAGCAATATCAGGCCTCGTGATGGTCAAGTAAATCAAGCTCCCAACCAGAGCTCGGAACACCAACGGATCAGATAGAACTTTTCCCTCATCCTTCCAAAGTTTATGAGGATATTCCAGAGGTATAGAGCTGCCCTTCCCTTCTTCCATGCCGAATCATTGAAAGATCCGCTCTGCATATCCTTCCTGAGAAACGAGCACTCCGCTCTCCCACCTCTGGACCTCGAGTCCAAGGAAATGGTGAAGCTCCCCCAGATCCTTCATCTCGAACCTGATAGCATGCTCAGCTCTCAGCCTTGCTACCGCCTCCTTCGAGTTCCCGGTGACAATCATATCATCCACATACAGCAACACAATAACCCGAAGCGCCCCCTCCTTCTTGACGAACAAGCTGGAATCTGAGTCTGAAGCAAAGAATAAGCAGAATAGAAGATACTCCGCGATCTTTCCATACCACGCCCGAGGCGCTTGCTTCAACCCGTATAAGGCCTTCTTCAGTTTGCAGACGTAGTCCAGACGATCCTCCGAGATGAAACCCGACGGCTGGATCATGAAGATATCCTTGTTAATCTCTCCGTATAAGAAAGCATTCTTAACATCGAGCTGCCAAATCTCCCATCCACAAGATGTCGCCAAAGCAATAACAAATCGGACCGAAGTCATCTTTGCCACTGGACTAAACATCTCATCATAATCTTCACCATACTGCTGTGTGAACCCGCGAGCTTCAAAGCGAGCCTTGTATCGCTTGATCGTACCGTCAGCTTTCTTCTTGAGTTTATAAACCCATTTGCATGTCACAGGGGTAATGCCCTTGGGCCTGGGCACTAGAGACTAACTATCATTCTTCTTGAGAGCATCCATCTCCTCTTGCATAGCAATATCCCACTGCTTCACGCCTTTGGCTTTCTCAAAGCTCGACGACTCCCTTTCATCCAAGGGACCAGCGAAGAAACATGAGACAAAGCTCACCATGTTTCCTCCTGTATATCGATCTGGTGGCTTGATAGTCCTCTTCGACCTCCTAAGAGCTTGCACCTGACTAACCACCTCTTCAGCTGCTTCTTCTGTGCAAGCTCCTCTTCCAGATGAACTTGGAGCATCGCTCCCCCTGCTTCCAGAACCTGAAGCTTCCATCTCAGAGCTTGACACAGCTGGAGCTCCTGGTGAAACAGGCAACTCCACTTGAAGACTTCCCGCAGCTTTCCCTGCTTCATCAACCCTGCTCTCCGGTAATTCAACTCCTGAACTTCTGATATTTAATTTGGTAGGTTTTGAAATTTAGTGAAGGGTTAAGATTTTCTCCAAAACTATATCCGATAAAGGCAAGTGTACCTTATCGTCTATAGTATAGGATATTTAGGAATATCAAGGTCGTATTCCACGAGGCGCGTTGATTACTTCTACTTCGAGGAGAATCACTATTATTTTATCGATGAAAATTTGAGGTGGTTTGTTTTCGCTTAACTAAAATTTAAAACTAAATTCAAACTAAATGAAAAGCTTGAACATTGCATGAAAAGAAAGAGAAATTGACATTGCATAAAAAAGAGAACATTACTAAGGAGAGAAAAATTTAACCTTGCATGAAAAGGAAGAAATTACTTAAGGAGAAAAAGAACATGAAAGAGAAAACTAATTTTATTGAAAATCAAAGAACTATTACAAGCCTTAAATTAAGAGTGCAAGGCTAAGGAAAATGAAAGTTGCAAGCTTAAGAAAACTAGTACACGAAAATTACACTACAACATTACATGAAAAAGGGAAGGAGGAGAACATGAAAGCCTTAAGAAACATGAACATTAACTTGAAAAACTCACTCTCAGCTCTAACAGCACCTCCCCATCTCCAAATTTCTGAACCCTGGACTCAAGGAGAGCCTCTGTATTTATAGGAAAAAATTTCAAGTCACACGCCCTCGGTCATGGGCGTGACCAAGGGCGTGTAATCACTGTAACATTGGATCCGGCAGCGGCGTGGGCTTGGCGTGACGGCGGGAGAAAATCGGACATGTCACGGGCGTGACATATGGGTCACGGGCGTGACTCAGGACGACTTCATTTAATGCGGCATGGGCTAGGCAGACCGCGCGGCGGCGTGCTTGGATCACGCGGGAAGGTCACGGGCGTGACTTTGGGTCACGGGCGTGACTTTGGTTGACTTCTCAACGGCAACTTCTCGTCTCGACGGCAGCTCCACGTGGCAGATTCTAATATTACACGCCCATGGTCACGGGCGTGACTTTGGGTCACGGGCGTGACCTGGGGCGTGACTGGGTGTGGACTAGCTCAACAGCACGGCATCGACCTGGACTGGTCTTCAAGTTACACGCCCTTGGTCACGGGCGTGACCGAGGGCGTGTAATGCAATATTTTCCCAATTTGTCCAAAAATCTACAAATATTAAAATTAGGCTAAGTTAGAATCAAAATTACAAAAAGAACTACTTATAACCTAAAATTGACATAAAAAGGAAAAATCATATTAAATAATTACAAAAATTTCTATTAAAAACTTCTATAAAACTACTTTATCAACTTCCTTTGTAAGAAGTCACTTCATCGAACACCACATCTTGAGATACCACTGATCTCCGTGTCTCGGGATCCATGCATCTCCATCCTTTCTTTCGCTCATCATACCCAATAAAGACTAGCTTCCTTGCTTTCGCATCTAGCTTTGTTCGAAGAGCATCAGGAATATGCACATAGCAGGTTGACCCAAACACCCGAAGGTGTTCAACACTCGGTTTCTCCTTGAACATCAGTTCGTGAGGGGTCTTCATGTTGATAGGACTTAGAGGCATCCTGTTGATGACGTAAGCTGCACAAGACATTCCCTCCGCCCAAAAGGACTTTGGGATACTCTTGGCATGAAGCCAGTATTTGCAGGTTTCCGTCAGATGACGGATTTTCCTCTCCGCAATGCCATTTTGCTGTGGAGTATGGGCACAAGTGAGCTCATTCCGAACGCCGTGTTTCCTACAAAAACTTGAGAACTCACCAGAGGTGAACTCCCCACCATTATCAGTTCTCAAATTTTTCACCCGCAGGCCTAACCGACCTTCCACCAGCTCCTTTAACTCCACAAACTTCGCAAAGGCTTCCGACTTCTCTTTCAGAAAATACACCCAGACATATCTGGTGTAATCGTCAATCAACACCAACATATATCTGTTGCCTCCAAGGCTTGGGGTGGCTGTCGGTCCCATCAAATCACCGTGGATGGACTCCAACGACGCTTTGCACCTTGTTTGCGATTTATCAAATGGATGTCGATGAGACTTACCAAACTGACATCCAGCACAAACATGACCGTCTCCATAAGAGGACAAGCTAGGCAAGCCCTTGACAAGGCCCCTTACTGCCATAGCCTTCAATTTGTCCATGCCAACATGCCCCAACCTTTCATGCCAGATAGCCGCGCTATCGTTGGTCTTCATCTTATCAATATAGGTACTTGTCGATAACACGAACAAGTCCTTCACCCGCTTTCCAACATGGATAACATCTACCTTTATCTCTGGTTGAGTTTTAAGAAACTTCACTTCTGTTGGGCCAAACAGAACGTGATAACCGCCATCGACCGCATTGGTCACAGAGAAGAGATTCTTCCTCATACCAGGCACGTGATAAACACTCCTCAATGTGAGTGAACCCTTATCACTGCTTAGGGAGACAACACCTTCTTGTTCGACAGCATGAACAGAATTATCAGCCGTAATGATAGCATCGTTACCTGAGTAAGACGCCAAAGAAGAGAACTTTGATTCATCCCCAGTGAGATGATGTCCACACCCTGAATCAACAATCCAATCCTCTTCGAAGTTGATGGCAGCCAAGGCCTTAACGGGAATAGCCGTCATATTAGCCGCAAAGGCTCCTCCCCATCCAGCTTCATCAGACTTTGGCTTCTCCTTCTCCGCTACATGTCCCGACTGAAGATTAACCCGACAATCCTTCTTGAAGTGGACGGTCTTATTGCACCTGAAGCACCTTGGTCCCTCTCCCTTCTTCTTCCCATCAGACTTATGAGCATAACCCCTATCCTACTGACCTGAAGTAGAGGGTCCATCATTACCCGGCTTCTTCTTCTCCCACTTTTTCTTCTTCTTCCCAGAGAACAACATATCACTATCTCCCCCAGAGATAGAAGTCCCCGCCATCTGTTTTGCCAAACTTTCTTGCGAAGCAAGTAAGTTCTCCAGCTCCAACAGAGATGGTTGGTTTGCCCAACCTTGAACTGAAGTCACAAAGGCAAGATACTCCTTCCGCAACCCGCGGATGATATGACTCTTCAGTTTTACCTCCGAGATGGGCTCATCAGGGTCCAATGCAGAAATCTCTGCTGTGAGGTTCTTCATCTTGAGAAAGAAGGTAGAAATAGAAAGATCGCCTTGAGAGGTCTTTGCCAACTCATTTTCAAGAAACTGTAGCCGAGCTACCTTCTTCTTATTAAGCAGCCCGTCCAAAGACGTCCAAATCTCAGCAGCAGATTTACATCCAATGTTGTGATCAAACAGCTCTGGTGAGATAGCCCTCTTGAGTGTGAACTCTGCCTTAGCATTAGTCCTCCTCCAAAGTCTCACCTCTGCCATATTATCTCCTGCTAGAAACACCTCTTGTGTGTCTTCTCCTCCAACTATCTCCCATAGATCCTCGCCAAGTAAATAGCTCTCCATACACGACCTCCATTTCTTATAGTTAGTCGATGTAAGGAGTTCAATACCAAGCCCTCTTGCGTATCCACCTTCCATGGCAATCTATGTGTCTCTTCTTCACAAAGACGATGGCAACTCAAGTTGATCACTGCTTATCCACTCCAACAACCTCACTCTGATACCATGTTAAAATTTTTGATTTGAATCGTTTAGGAGTAAGCAGGAGTTGCATCAACTGACTTAAAGCCAAACAACCACAATGCCACACAGCAATACAAGAAACTTTATTTAAACAAAAACTTCATTTATAGTGCGAGGTATACATGGCGAGACATGATTCATCAGAATCACCGAGACGAGAAGAACAAAACACACCAAAATAAATCTGGCGGCTAGACAAGCTGAGACCGCACAAATCGCTCGACTCCAGAAGTCGCCTGGCTTGACCTGAGATCGCGCGAACAGAAACCGGACAGACCGCCAGCACTGCAAGACCGCACCTCAGACCGCACGAACTGGAGCTTTATTGGAACGAAGAACTGATGCTGTCGCCAGACCGTAACTCAGATCGCCTAACCGCCAAAGGTCGCGTGATCGCTGAGCTCACTGCGAACCGCACAAGAACGAACATAAACCAGTTCGCAAACTGACCGTTGCTGAACTGTTTATTCAAGCCGCTGGGAATCACCAAGGAAGGAGACCGCAACCTGCTGATCGCAAACCTGCGAACACAACAAACAGTCAACTCCCTTCCGAGACCGCCCGACCTCAAAGTGAGACCGCACGAATTAACCCAGGCTCAGTTCTTATAGTTCTCGTTATAAATGACGGGCCATGCACCCCTATTTATAGGCGGGTAGATGGATGTCATCACCGCATAAACCAGGATACAGTCACCACCCGTCAGATCGCCAGCGGTCTCATAAGGCAGACCGCGCAATCAGACCAGTTGGACGACCATCCGACCAAGACCGCAGAACAGCAGGCAGATCGCGCACAAGTCGCGCGAACACGAGACCGTGCACAATCCGCGCGGGCACAAGATCGCTGCTCCCTTAGATCACCAGGAGCAAACAAGAACCATGTGGCCGACTTAGAACAAGTCGCCAGATCGCCAAGCACAAACCGCCCGGACAGGCGGTCACACATAAGAACAGACCGCCCGGTCTTCCAACACAGAAGATAGGCCAACCAGCAGACCAACTCGGGAACAGACCGCAGCTACTAAGAACATACCGGCAGAGCCAGACCGGCTGAATAAAATCACAGACCGCGCGGTTTCGGCGGTCACCAAAAACAGACCGCCCGGTCACCTCCACTTCACTTCAAAATTTCAACAACTACCACTATAGGAGGAGAGTACCGAACATCTAGCATGTTCCAAACTTATATATCCATGGTCATATGAAAGCACATCATCTTAGATTTTAAGTAGTTGAAATCTGACCCAGTAAAAAGAGGTGGTCTACTAATACCCTGACCCTCTGGAAAAGCGGAATCATAAGATGCCATTTCTTCCTAATTGTTATACCGTTTGGAATAAACTGCTCTGATACCACTTGTTGGATCTATAGGCACCCTTAGAGGAGGGGGGGTGAATAAGGGTTTTAAAATTTTTATTATATTTTGAAATACTTGAAAAGCTAAGCGATCAAAATAGAGAAAAACAAACAAATCAAGTGAAATAAAATAAAGACATAATTTTATTAATTTAAAATATAAGATTACAAAACTTGATTTCTTATAACGCTAGAAATTGAAGGTGAATGGAAAAAAGTCATTTCGTTTTCAATCCCAACTCGTATCCCCTTGAACCGGTGGCTTTAGCCTATCCTTCCCCGGATACCGCCTCAAGCAGCTCTAGTCAATCCTCCCCCGGATATGTCCACAAGCCACTCTATCCAATCCTCCACCGGATATGGCCTTGAGCACCCCCTAGACCAAACCTAGATCTAGTCGCAAACACGAGGCAAATTGCTCCCTAAGTCCTACCCAGACCTAGTCGCCAACACGAGGAGATTACAATAACAAAGAGATGAAATAAAACAACAACAATATGAAAACTCCCTCAAAAGAACTTCTGAAGTTGAAGATGAAAAGACCATTGTAAAATAAGCGTGGTTGAAGCGATCGTCGGTCGAATGCGGCGTGAAGAAATCCTCCTTCAGAAATTCACAGAACTTTTGGTGGGAGATCAATTCTCAGCAGTATAAGGCTCTGGAATTTTGGCACTCAATCTCTCTCAAGCATGTGTGTTGAAAACGAGTAAGAGGGCTCCTTTTATAGGAGAGAGAGCTAGTGCCTGCACTAGCGCTATCATCAGCGCTATCTTGAATTAGGAAATATTCTCTGCGTGTGCATCTTTCATTCCAAGGAAACCTTGCCAAAATTCCTCTTGTGCATCGAGAAAGCACCTGCGCTTGCCACTACCGCTCGCGCTAGCGCCTTATATAATTGTCTCCCAAAATTGCTCTAATTAGGGCTAGCGCTTGCGCTAGTGGCTAGCACCGACGCTAGTGGGCATGCTGGAATTTTGGCTTCAAACTTTGGGGCAACCATCTTATGTTATCCTTGAGTAATATGGCATTGTTTCCTGCACACTTAAAAACACAAGATCAAATACACAGGATTTGTTATTCTCAAACCTAGGAAATGCGGAAGACAATGTTCCAACAATTCAAACTCAAATAGTAGAGATTAAGTATGCTGGGAGTGAAAGAAAAATAACAAACTGATTCATTATTCTGTTTGTTAAGTAGGGCTTCTTCTTCTTCCTCCAACCCTAAGAAAGAGAAGAAAAACAACTCCTCTGCACAGAAAAAGAACATAACAGCACTGTTGCCTCTTCTTCTACATCACATAGCTGTTATGTTCTTTTTCTGTGCAGAGAGGATCAGGATCAAGTTCATAACCCTTGCAATCATCACTATCTTAAGAAATGGTTCATCATATTCAGATCCTGAGGTAAATAGAAGCAACATCATTCAAAGAAATAGCTTCTGAAGAATTCTTATAGAAGAATTCTATTCTCTTCTTTCTTCTTCTTCTACTATTTTCATTCTCCAACTGTAAAAGGGTTTTAAGAATCTCTCTTTCAAAGGATTCAGTGGTTCTAAGAGTCTCCTTATCAAAAGACTCAGGCACAGTTAGTGCAATCCTACCAGGGAGGTAGAAGAGTGGACTATGTTAGAACCTAGTCTTGATTTGGATTAGGATCCCAACTCAAATAGGGGGAGATTGTTGGAACCTTAGTTTTGATTTGAGTTAGGATCCACCTTTAAAGTCTAAGTTTCTATCATAACATATCTTATAACTTAGATCAAATCCATTAAGAAAGGAGGCTGAAAAGAGACATAATTAATAGGCTGAAAAATAAGAGAAAGATAAAAATTACATAAGTTCTCTGCGTTCGATGAACGACTACCTGCGTTCGACGAACGGCGCTCTGCGCTCAACGAATGTTATTCATTCTGCGTTCGACGAAATCCAGCGGTTCAGCGTTCGACGATCCCGTCTCAGCGGTTCAGCGCTCGACAAACAGATTGTCTCAGCGGCCGACGAACAGACCCCGACTCAGCGGTCGACGAAATCCTGCGTTCGACGAACTCAAGTCTGCGTTCGACGAACAACTCAATAATCAGCGGTCGACGATCCAGCTCGTCTCTGCATTCGATGAAAAGTTGCGTTCGACGATTTCAAGTCTGCGTTCGATGAATATTCAGCAGATGTTCAGAACAGTGAATCAAATGTTCAAGTCGACGAATCAAATGATGAGCTCGACGAACTTGAAGCTCAGCTCGATGAAGTATCTGCATCATTGTTTTTATATCATTCTCAGTTCGACTAATATGCTGTCAGAGTTATTAAAGCAATATTTTATTATTTCTATTTATATATTGTTATATATATTGCTGCCTTTCCTTTGTTTGAAATAGCCGTTGCAGCATTAATTAATAGAGCCGTTCCAGCAAAGTCAAAGACGGCAATTTATCTGCTCGAGGATTCTGGGAAAAGAAAGAGACATTATTTCTTTCATCTTCAGTCGGCAAGAATTCAAATTAGCCTAGAAAAGAGGACAACAACTTTACACGATAGCAGGAGACAACTCAAAATATATAGCAGATTATATACATCAGTTTTTAGATGACAGAACATACAGACAGAACATATTACATTTTCTGTACAGAGAAAAGAGAAGAAGAAGAAAAAGAGAAAAAGAAGAACATCAACAAAAACAGAGAACAACATTATTACTCTATCTTGTTTTATTTTTGCTAAATCTTTCCTTGCAGATCATCTACAACCTGACACACCAATCTATATCAAGTGCTCAGGGATCTAAACTGCAAGAACAAAAGAGTATCACATTCTAGAGAAGAAGCTCCATCTACAACCTGTCATCAATCTAAATCAGACAGGAGGAGCTTTCTTCAACATCATCATCAAGATCCAACTCAACTACCAATCAGGATCATCAATAGACTTCTCAAGAAAAAGAAGAACACTATAACATTTTTTGTTTTCTTTTATTCCTTCCCATATTGTAAAGGGTTATAACTCCCTGCAAAAGTTAACTCCAGGTGACAGGCCACTTTAGCAAAAACCTGCATCTTGGTTAGAGCACCTGATCAAAAGCTGATGAGTCCCAATTATATACACATATATGGACTCATCTGGGCCGATTTTCTAGTCTATGCACTACATTTTAGGCATGTTTTCGCTCATATTTGTTATTCCATGCTATGTGCACTTCTAGGCCCGTTTTGGTGTTATTTCTTGCTTATCTTCGTTATTAGTTTTCATGCATTGTTAAGTGCCACCTTCAGTGGCTAGATTGGTGTTGTATGCTGGAACAGGAGTCGTGCAGGTGTTCCCGGTACAATTCTGTACAGGAACACTACGCACGATCACTGGTTCTATTGCGCACGACCACTGGTCGTGCACCGCTGATCGTGCGCACTTAACCCCCATTTTATGAGTTCTGTCTCGACCAATGCGCACGACCACTTACGATAATGCGCACGACCACTGGTCGTGCACCATTGGTCGTGCGAACATTTTATTTTATAAATTTCTTACATTGCAGGCTCCGCCCAGGAAGGCGCACGATCACAGGATTCCAGCGCGCACGACCACTGGTCGTGCGCCAATGACCGTGCGCACTGTTTATTCCAGTGCCTATAAATATTCCTGCTCGCGATTTAGGTCGGAATCGCGCATTTCTTCCTCCCAGCTCCGCCGTTTTCGCCCCTTCCGCTGGTTCTCCGCCCCCCTAGGCCTCCTCCATCATCCAAGAGCTTCAAGGAGAGGTTTCTAGCCCAAAGATCGCCAACGTCGAGCAAGGAGATCGTGTATCGGAGTAGATTGGATCGTGACACGAAGAAGACGAGCCATTGGGAGGAAGTGACAGCCCTCCTCTACCTCGGACGCAGTTGAAGACCGAGCTTGGACGCGGATTGACAACCCAGCGATTCCAACCGTGAATCTTCAGCAAGGCTTCGGATGTGGTCGACTCCTTTACCCTCTTTTTCCTTCTTTATGTTGATGATTGTTTAGGTTAGACTCTTCTATATTTTGATGATGTGCACAATGAATCTTGTTATGTAATGTCTATTTCATTTATTTGAGATTATATTATTCATATGTGTTTATGAGGTGCGCCCACATATAATTTCCATTCAGCCTTTGTGTTCGGTGCCGCACTAGCAATTGCTAGTGGCGTGCTTGTCGACGAGGTGCTTGCGACCCTCATCTGTATGCCTACTCTTCCATCCGCCTAGCGAAGCGTGGCATAGCGGCCCGTGTAATCCATTCGCCCTACGAAGCAGTGCGCTCAAGGCCTGCACAGTTCGACTCCGCTTGCCTACTCGTCCATCCGCCCTTTCGACGCAGCGCGCTCAAGGCCTGCCTAGTCTCCATCCCGCCAAGCGAAGCATTGCATAGCGGCATTGCATAGGAGTAGTTTAAGTTGTTTTCTTTTATTTTCCACAAACCAAATCCCCCATTTCCGCATCCATCCGCTCGAAAGGACTTCAATCTCAAGTACTCCTCGATAATAAACTCCACCTTACTGTATTCCTTTGAGATCGATACTTGGGGATTCATTCCCATTTTTATTACTTGAACGATCGATACACTGCCGTTTCGTGCCGCATTCTTACTACCTCCTATAGCGGTGTGCTAAGATTTGCGCATCAAGTTTTTGGCGCCGTTGCCGGGGAACACAGTCGTGTGAGTTTTCTGGAGAGGGAAAACCTGAGAGAGAAGCCCTTCCATTTGTAATTGCATTTCTTTGTTTTATTTCTTTTTATTCCATTTTCCTGTTTTAATTAGGTTGCTTTAGTAATTTTTGTTAGGTGTGGTATTTCACACAATAGTGTTTTTCTATTTGAATCGTTTTATCTTCGCACTATGTGGGCACATCGTAATATCCGTTGCCGTTGGTGTGGAGCTACCTCCCACTCTAGTGATGAATGACCTATGGAGAATGGTGGGCATAATTCTTCTCGCCCAGCATATAGAGGATCGACTTCGTCTGATACTCCATATGGTGTGCGTAAGTCTTATGGCTACTCTGCTGAGCCTTTACCGTCTTACTTCTTTTTGGCTTCAGCACCCGCTGTGCCAAAGAAGCCCGCTAGGCAGTGCCAGTTTTGTCGGAGCACAGATCATGCCCTGAAGGATTGTGCTGCTTTTCGTCGCCAATTGGATGAGGATGACGAGCCGGATATCCGGATCGTCCCGAATCCTAACTCTGGCGGCACACCTTCAACATCCAGTTTTGTGTCTTTGCCACCTTCACATCTTGAAGAGTATGGCGTTGACACAGTCACCAGATGTGTGGCTGATCTGGGCACCGACATTGCTGAGCCTATTCTCCCAGTGCATCCACCACCCCAAGTGGATTCGATTCTTTGTGAGGAATTAGTGCTCGACTTTTATCCGAGCACTATTCCTCTCCCTGTTGTGCATACTACACTCGTCTCTGACGACATTGTTGATGATGTGTCGCAAGAGGAGGCTGATGACTTTAGTGTCATGCCTGTTCCTATGGAGGAGGACAACCTTCCAGGTGAAGAGGAGTTTTCCTCAGCACCGGTGGAGGAAGTCCAAATATCTAGCTTGGCCACTGTTGATCCCGCCGAATCTTGTAGCATTGATGACAATGCAAACATTATTTTACTTCCCCAACCTGATGGGAGTGAGACCGGGACCACTCCCCCGATTTTTTTATTATTTATGTTCTTCGTCTTGTTTATTTCTCGATCCCCCCTCTTCATCTGAGCCTGTGCAGGTTGAGTCTTCACAGGTACCCCAGGAGGATTTGGTGCATATTGCCCAAGTCAATGATGAGAGCATCCTCTTATGTGAGGAGGTTGATTCCCCCTCCATAGAGGAAGCTCAACTCATTGCTTTTCCTCCCGCCACCTCCCTGTGGGCGACACCTTGCTAGGCAAGGATGAGTTTGGTGAGTTGAGTGAGGATATCTCCTCCTCTTCTTACTTTCTTTTCCCTCTACCTGTGATGGGCAGGTTTTATTTTTATTTAGGTAGGGGTGTGACTGTTCTATCACCGTATTGGTACCCGCTACCGACACGGATATTAGGCCAGTTACCTGTCCACTTCTCCTTCCATACGCCCATTAGCTAGAACCTTTAGTTTTTGAATAAGTCGTGCTGGGATGACAATAACCCAGTAGTTATCTTACTTTTTCATACATTTCATTTTATTCAATCCTGCTTAGTTAGCTGTAGTTTATTTTAGTTTATCTTCTTCTTTTGTTTTTGCGGAGCTGACCCCTGCAGGTATCTTTTCTGGATGGTGGATGCTGCGGCTCATTTTAGCTTACACGCCAATCTTCTGGTGTGCTCATTTCTGAGCACTGGGTACTCTCTTTCCCTAGCCTTTTCTGATTTTCATGTCATATATTTTGTGGATTGATTAGTTTAAGTCTGAGGGAGAGCAGTTTTTGTACCCGCTCACGTGCACTCTTGCATAGCATGCTAGAAGTACTTTTATTTTAGCTTATTGGAAATTGTTGTTCATTTTCATTGCACACCACATCACCCACTTGAGCGCGTACTCGTCTGTATGTGTGGTCTGTAGTGAATTTAACTCTTCTGCTTATGTGGGAAAGTCTAGGTGATGGCTTAGGACTTTGTAGCATAGTAAAATGTTGACTCCAGTAGTGCTCCTAGTGCAGTTCTCGGTTGCATAGAAATTTGTGTAGATTAGACTTCTCTTTATACTTATGGTTTTATATTTTTTTCTATTAGTGTAAATGTTGTTTACTCTACTCAAATGGTGAATCTGGTGGAATCAAACAGTAGCATAGTGATGTGTGTAAACGATCGCTAGACTCGTATTGCTTGAGTCGGGAGAAAGGAGAATCTTTCTCGGTGGCTAGAACTTGCCCCAAGCAATTCTTGAAGCATTGGCATAGGATAAGTTCTAGTACGTGAGAATGACGTAGGCCATTATTTTGGCCCGGTTGAACCTTTATTTCACGCCTTTTGTCTACCCTTGCTAGCCCCTTTGTGCCTACCCTTTTCTTGATTCAGCTCCACATATATCTCACCAAAGCCTAAAAGCCTAACCTAGTCGCACACCCAAATCTGAGCTTTAGTTGTAGTTTTATTTACATTGTGGGGGGTGTTGATTGTGGTGTTTATTATGTGAATCTGTGGATATGCTCATTTGAAAATTTTGCTGAAAGAAAAAAGACAAGAAAAAGAAGATAGAAAGAAAAAAAATGAAAAGGAAAAGAGAAAAAAAGAAAAATGAGTTTTATTGAAAAATCATGTAGAAAAATTATGTATTGGGAGTAGGCGGTGCACACACCTATGTTGCAAAAGTCCAAGTCTGGGGGTGTGGTGCATTTGCATTCGATTTTGGGGCGCGGGTAGTTACTTTTAAAGCTCATTTGGGTTATGTGTTATAAGCCATTTTGTTTATCATTGTTTACCTCACCGTAACCCAAGCCTCAATTAAAACCTGAAAGTCCTACTGACTCACGCCTAGAACCAATCTAGTGTCGTGGGGAGAATGTGACCGGGCAAGCTTAT
The DNA here is from genome assembly GCA_033032865.1 of Dactylorhiza incarnata. Classification (NCBI taxonomy): domain Eukaryota; kingdom Viridiplantae; phylum Streptophyta; class Magnoliopsida; order Asparagales; family Orchidaceae; genus Dactylorhiza; species Dactylorhiza incarnata. The sequence goes on from JAWHQI010000067.1 coordinate 6,623,129, forward strand.
GGTCACCGACACTGATGGATTTCAGTGGAGTTTTTCCCGCATCCCGATCTTGAGCAATGCTCGTCTCAGCGCTTAGTTTACTTTCTCCGTATGCATGACCAAATGATTCACCGTTGTTCATCATTTTGAGTAATTGTAATATGCTTTTACTCTTTTAGAAATATATAAACTGTTTATATAATCAGAAATCTTCTCTACTATTTTTCTTATGCACGTGAGCATGCGACTTCGCATGGTACTCTGTATTGTAATTTTAAGCCATCTACTTTTCTTTCCCCGTTCGCTTAGAATTTGTTTGCTCGGGACGCGCAAACAGGTAAGTCTGGGGGTGTGATGAGTCCCAATTATATACACATATATGGACTCATCTGGGCCGATTTTCTAGTCTATGCACTACATTTTAGGCATGTTTTCGCTCATATTTGTTATTCCATGCTATGTGCACTTCTAGGCCCGTTTTGGTGTTATTTCTTGCTTATCTTCATTATTAGTTTTCATGCATTGTTAAGTGCCACCTTCAGTGGCTAGATTGGTGTTGTATGCTGGAACAGGAGTCGTGCAGGTGTTCCCGGTACAATTCTGTACAGGAACACTGCGCACGATCACTGGTTCTATTGCGCACGACCACTGGTCGTGCGCCACTGATCGTGCGCACTTAACCCCCCATTTTATGAGTTCTGTCTCGACCAATGCGCACGACCACTTACGATAATGCGCACGACCACTGGTCGTGCGCCACTGGTCGTGCGAACATTTTATTTTATAAATTTCTTACATTGCAGGCTCCGCCCAGGCATGCGCACGATCACAGGATTCCAGCGCGCACGACCAATGGTCGTGCGCCAATGATCGTGCGCACTGTTTATTACAGCGCCTATAAATATTCCTGCTCGCGATTTAGGTTGGAATCGCGCATTTCTTCCGCCCAGCTCCGTCGTTTTCGCCCCTTCCGCTGGTTCTCCGCCCCCTAGGCCTCCTCCATCATCCAAGAGCTTCAAGGAGAGGTTTCTAGCCCAAAGATCGCCAACGTCGAGCAAGGAGATCGTGTATCGGAGTAGATTGGATCGTGACATGAAGAAGATGAGCCATTGGGAGGAAGTGACAGCCCTCCTCTACCTCGGACGCAGTTGAAGACTGAGCTTGGACGCGGATTGACAACCCAGCGATTCCAACCGTGAATCTTCGGCAAGGCTTCGGATGTGGTCGACTCCTTTACCCTCTTTTTCCTTCTTTATGTTGATGATTGTTTAGGTTAGACTCTTCTATATTTTGATGATGTGCACAATGAATCTTGTTATGTAATGTCTATTTCATTTATTTGAGATTATATTATTCATATGTGTTTATGAGGTGCACCCCCATATAATTTCCATTCCGCCTTCGTGTTCGGTGCCACACTAGCAATTTCTAGTGGTGTGCTTGTCGACGAGGTGCTTGCGACCCTCATCCGTATGCCTACTCTTCCATCCGCCTAGCGAAGCGTGGCATGGCGGCCCATGTAATCCATTCACCCTACAAAGCAGTGCGCTCAAGGCCTGCACAGTTTGACTCTGCTTGCCTACTCGTCCATCCGCCCTTGCGACGCAGCGCGCTCAAGGCCTGCCTAGTCTCCATCCCGCCAAGCGAAGCATTACATAGCGGCATTGCATAGGAGTAGGTTAAGTTGTTTTCTTTTATTTTCCACAAACCAAATCCCCCATTTCCGCATCCATCCGCTCGAAAGGACTTCAATCTCAAGTCCTTCCTCGATAATAAACTCCACCTTACTGTGTTCCTTTGAGATTGATACTTGGGGATTCATTCCCATTTTTTATTATTTGAACGATCGGTACACTGCCGTTTCGTGCCGCATTCTTACTACCGCCTATAGCGGTGTGCTATGATTTGCGCATCAAAAGCACCCGTGGTTTTTAAGCACCATATTAAAAGCTTATTGGTGTGAGGGCACCTGATCAAAAATCCTAGTGGATTCCTACCAAGGGTGGTAGAAGAGTAGACGTACCCAAGTTTAGTGGGGAACTACTATAACTCCTTGTATCTTCTGTGATTGTTTTACTTTTCTGTGCTTGTGCTGTGTTGATTTCCTTATTGAGTTTTTATAAATCACTTACTCTATACACATATATATCATTATTTTAATTCCGCTATAAAACTAAGGGAAAAAGTTTTAAACTCTATTCACCCCCCTCTAGAGTTAATTTAAGATCTAACCTCCACTTTCAATTGGTATCAGAGGTAAAATTAGAAATAGAAGTTACCTTAGTTACCTTTTCTGGTTCAGATTCAGCATCTGATGCCAATTTTATTATTGGAATAACCCTATTTCTGATTTGGGCTAGGATCACTATCTGTTGACCTAGGATCAAGTTGATCCCATTGTATAGTTTATGGGTCAAGAGTTTAGGCTGTTAGAACTATAGGTTTCATTCAGATTCTGCATTCGACGAACTCCACACTGCGTTCGACGAATGGCTATCTGGGTTTGACGAACAACAAGCTCTCTGTGTTCGATGATTGACTTACATTCTGTGTTTAACGAACGAAATATATTCTGCGGTCGACGAACAGCTCAAATCTCTGCGGTCGAAGAATTTGTCTAAGTGCAGCGCTCGACTAATTACATTCTGTGTTCGACGAACTGCTTGCTTCAAGCTCGTCTCAGCGGTCGACGATCCCGTCTCAGCGGATCAGGGGTCGACGAACAGATTGGTTCAGCAGTCGACAAGCAGATCCTAGCTCAGCGGTCGACAATTTTATCAAGCTCAGCGGTCGACGATTTTATCCAGGCTCAGCAGTCGATGAATACTTCCATTCGACGAACTCCAGTCTGCGTTCGATGAACACCTTCAGATCGACGAAAGTTCTCACAGATCAACAAAATTAATTATTCCAGCAAGATTCATTTGAGGTCGACGAAGTAAATTTTGTGTTCGACAAAAATCTTGAGGTTGACGAATCTGCGTTTGATGAATTTTACTCAGATCGAAGAATTCTTATTTAAGTTCAGAAATTTCAGAAGGATTATATTCATTTCATTCTCTGAACTCAGATCGACTACAGCAATGGCTCTTTCTATCAGATCAAGTAAGGATAATATATTTCCTTTCTTTATTCCAGATTATAGTCGTTGACATTTTCTCGGAAAAGGACATATTCATTGAAAAGGAAAGAGATAGATGGCGCAACAGATTTATGTTTTCAAAATATCCTTTCAGATATATTTATTCCTTAATATAAGGGATCTGCAATTAATGTCTGTCAGAGATTTCAAAAGAAAAGGAAAACAGGAAGAAGATATATCAGATTTGTACCTTCAGTCTTCACGACAGAATAAAAATATACAGAACATAATACACATTTGATGTACAGAGAAAAGAACAGAAAAAGAAAGAGAGAAATATACAGGAAGAACAAAAGAACAAAAATCACATAGATCTTCTTCTTCCTCCTCTAGCAACACTTACATACTGAGAACATCTTCAACAACACTTTTCTCAGTCTTTGCTGCAAGTTTTCAGATCTTCAAAAGAGCAACAACAAACTGAAGCATTCTTGTCTCTCTGTTTAATCAGCTAACATGAAGATCATTTGATTCAAGAGAAAGCTCCAGCCAATCAACTGCCAAACATTTCATATCAGACAGAGGAGTTTTTCAACATACATCCACTAGAGTCTTCTCTCAGCATCTTGACAGAGAAGAACATCTAAACCCCTCTCTATCCCATCTTGTATAGGGTTAAAACTCCCTTCAAAAGTTTACCTCTTAGTGGCAAGACACCTTATCAAAAAATCCTGCTTGGTTTTTGGGCACCTTATCAAAAGCTTATTGGTGTGAGGGCACCTGATCAAAAATCCTAGTGGATTCCTACTAAGGGTGGTAGAAGAGTAGACGTACCAAGTTTAGTGGGGAACTACTATAGCTCCTTGTGTCTTCTGTGATTATTTTAGTTTTTTGTGCTTATGCTGTGTTGATTTCCTTATTTAGTTTTTATAAATCACTTACTCTATACACATATATATATCACTATTTTAATTCCGCTATAAAACTAAGGGAAAAAGTTTTAAACTCTATTCACCCCCCCCCCCCCCCCCCTCTAGAGTTAATTTAAGATCTAACCTCCACTTTCAGACTACCCACATTTTGGGGAACCACTAAAATTTTTGTGTCTTCTAGATTGATTTTCTGTGCTGTCCAGTTTACTGCTTTTCTAGTTTATATTTTTTGTATTTACTTTATTCTATTTTGATATTGTTGATTGCATAATACTTATTTGTTTTATTGTGTGTGCATAACTAGGGTATAAAAGTTTTAAAACTCTATTCACCCCTAGAGAGTACTCAGAGACACATTGTGCACTTTCAATTAGTATCAGAGGGAGGTTGATCACCAAAAGGTTAACACCTTGATCAAATGATCTCCTCACTCTTATTTCATTATTTAAAAAAAATTTAGCTAAATCTTTTTTATAAAGAAAAATGAGTTCTAAGGAATATGCATCAACAAGACCACTAGTGTGTAACTTGAATACGTTTACACTCTGGAAGGCCAGAATAAAGCTCTATTAGAACTCCATTGATGAAGACATATTTGATGTTATCATTTTAGGTCCACCAACTCCAGTTAGACAAGATTTCAGTGGATCTGCTATACAGGAAGCTGTCCCAAGGAATGAGTGGACAAATGCTGAGAAGAAGCAGAAAGCATGTGATGCCAGGGCAATGAATATTCTTGTCTCCACAATGTCAGATGAAATATTCCAGAAAGTTGCTGACTTCCAATCAGCAAAAGAGATCTTGGAATCTCTTTCCAGAATTGTAGAAGGGAGTTTTGATGAAAGAAAGGACAGGAAGTCCCTTCTCATATCCCAGTATGAGAACTTTCAAAAAAAAGTTGAAGAGAATGTAGTCGGTCTGCGTGGCGATGTATATTTCTAAGTTAATTACATTGTTGAATGTAAGGCTTTAAGGACATAACTTTAATGTGACATTCCTGAGTAGGTGGACGTCTTATATTGCTATTTTAATGAAAGCTTCCAATTTCGCTTTGTTTATACTCTCGTGTAGTTCTTGTATGTATATCATCTTATTAACGTATAGCTAGTGTGTTCTATATGGCATGGGGTCTCAAACGAACCAAGTGTAATATTATTTGTACTGGCATAATGTTACAAATTGGTATCAGACTTTAGGAGTCGATCCTTAGTTTATAGAATTCTTGGCTAAGGGGTAGAGTGCGCGTGGTGTGCGTTCACCTAAAATGGCAAAAAATTGATAAGATTGCCCAGTTAGGAATGAAAAGCATGTTTCTTTATAGAACCTGAGTGTTCCATGATTGTTTGTTTGCTATGTTTTTAGTCACTAAATTGTGCGTTACACGATTATAGGTGACTAGCAGTGGTGTGGGGCAGTATAAACCCCATAACACTACTAAAGGTAGTATGCCCACTGAGGTGCCAATGACCAATCCCTACTGGAATGATTAGATTAGTCGTCGAAGTGGTCTTCATGATGATCAATACTCAGCCAGGACGGCTTGCATAGACTACTACTTCTACTCTGGATATGGCCCAGTGCCAGTTGCTGTTGTGGAACCAGCATTGGAGCCTAGGGTGGAACACATCGTTGAGCCTGTAGCTGTGGGACGAGCTTGTGACCAACAACTGAAGTATTTTTTGAGCTTCCATCTTCCAACCTTCTCGGGGACTGAATCCCCAACAGAGGCGGATGATTGGATGTCAAGAATAAAGAGAACTTTAAAGTCGATAGCAACATAAGAAGCTATGATGGTCACATTAGTCGCCTTCCTACTGGACAGAGAGGCAGTGCTTTGGTGGGAGGATCTAGAAGTGCACAAGTTCGCTGGTAGAGAAATTACTGATGTCTCAATGGCAGAATTCTCAGAGCTGTTCCTCCAGAGGTTTATCCCCTCTACCGAGTGCATTACGTTGCAAAACCAGTTTCTACATTTAACTCAGGGTGATCGCTCTGTAGAAAAATACTTGAATGAGCTCACGAGACTAGGTTGTTATGCAGTATATTTGCTAGAAGATGAGGAGACAAAGATGAATAAATTCTACGAAGGACTTCGTGATGAGTTGAGGCTCCTTCTGGCAGGCCAAATGACAATTGGCTCTCATATTCTGGTATAAACTGTCAGATCTCTGGAAATAGATTTGCATAGGGTGTAGTGCGTGAAAGGGTTCAATGTAAAGAAGTCAGAGTTTCACATGTCGACCTCTTAGTCAAAGCCTAAGTTCAGAAAGAACAAGAGGAAGTCCAGGTTTGCGGAAACAGCTCCCTCTACTATATCGGGAGTAACTACTGCACTGATTCCCTTGGTCAGTTTAACTTATGGAAAGGTGGGGCACAAGGCCCAAGCATGTCAAAGTGGTCCCCCAAAGTCAGAAAACCGAGCAGTGGATTATGCTCGTGCAGCGGGTTCAAATTATATGGAGAAAGGCAAAGCCGCAGAGTCTTCTATTTCCTAGTATCCTCTAACCAAGCAAAGAGTCTGCTCACTTGTCCAACAAGAAGCCATCTGACAAAATGATGTCGTTGCATGTATGAATTGTAAGTTAGTGATGGGCAAAACTATGCTTGCAAACGATAACGGCAAGTGTACCGTATCGAATGTAGTATAGGTTATTAAAACAAGGTCGTATTAGACTCGGGGCGGTTGAATACTCTTACTTCGGAAAATCTCTATTATTTTATCGAATAGAATTTGTGGTTGGTTGGTTGCGAAAAATGAGAAATAGTTTATTTAAATTAATGAATTAAAAGTTAGTACTCAACCTTGAATCACCTTGGAAAAATAAATAAATAAAGAAATAGAACTTCTAATCCTCTTTAAAAGAAATGCTTGACCGTGGAGGTTCCTGATTTATGAACGTACCTCTCTCGAGGATACGCCAAACTGAGTTTAGGTTGATCAATCGAACTCTCGTTCTAGAATTGAAACCCCTAAAGCTCGCTTTATCGAAGTGAACCCCTCTATTGGATATAACTCCAATCCGGGAGATTTATGTCGTCCTCTCTCGAGGAGTGCATTCAAATCTCTTTATCCTTAAAGTGATCGATTCGAACTCAAAACCTCTCGATTATTTGACTACGAAAACAAGAATGAGATTAAATATCGATAATATAATCTCAATCAATATAAGTTCAAGGATAAATCTTAAGCGATCTAAATAAGAGAAAAAGAATTTCTAAACTGAATTATGGATTATATTTTCCTTGGATCATCTCGGCCGAGTACTAATGAAATTTAGCTACTCATGGAGATGGAGGAATTGATGAAATACAAGAGGTGCATAATGAAGATTGAGAGCAGAATAAGAGTAAAAGTGCTATTTTATTAATCGAAAGGGAAAATTACAACTAGGAAACAAGAGATTACAAACCTGAAATGAAAGTGCAAGCTAAGGAAGAAGATTACAAGCTTAAGAATAATGAAAGCAGTGCAAGAAAATAACTTAGAACTCCCAAAATTCGTCCCCAAACATCTGGAAAAGCTCCCTTTAAATAGCTGAATTTTTGGTGTTACACGCCCTTGGTCACGCCCGTGACCTGGGGCGTGTAAGGGGCGTGATCGAAGCGGCAGCGGAGAGGGCGCCTTCTTGAGTAATTGCGAGCGTTTCGGCCGTGTCACGCCCTAGGTCACGCCCGTGACCTGGGGCGTGTAATCCTGAAATCTAGCTGCTGGCGGGAAACTCTGGCGGGAAGAAGCGCGGGCCGAGTCACGCCCGTGACCTGATGTCACACCCTCGGTCACGCCCGTGACCGAGGGTGTGTAATTTTAATTGACGTGGCAGCGTGCTCCGGATGCTTGTGGCGGGTCGTGGCCGTGACATTGGGTCACGCCCTTGGTCACGCCCGTGACCTGAGGCGTGTACTTGGTGAAATCTTCACGGAGCGTCCCCGGAGCGGCAGAAGCAGGTCCGGAGTATTTCGTAGGTTACACGCCCATGGTCACGCCCGTGACCTGGGGCGTGTAATTTTAACTTTTTGCTCGAAACAGCCCAGAAAACCTGTAAACACAAAATAACCTTAAGTTAGCTTATGAAATAACAATGGAAGGATTTATATGAAATAATTCCTAAAAATAACATAATTTTATAAAGAAAACGTAATAAACCTAAACTAAAAGATGAGTAAATAAATTACTCATCAGTTAGCTTTTACAGTTATACGACATTTATACTTCATGTGCGACTTTATGTTTATTTGTGTATACAATTAGGCTTTGTACTAATTTTTAAATATATGGCGAGAGCTCTTTTTGATACTGGAGCATCGCACTCCTTTCTGTCTAAGGACTTCGTGGTGCGAATCGAAGTGTCGTCTACCTTGGTAAAGGATATTTTGGAGGTAGTGCTGCCCAATGTATCTTGGATGAGCGCGGATAGGAGGAGTTGTGTAAAGGTGCAGATTGGGAATCTAGATTCTGAATTCGAAGTGTCTTTACTATCGCTTGCTGAATTTGATGTAATCTTTGGCATGGAATGGCTCTCGAAGCAGCGAGAATGCATAAATTACAATCTAAAGGAGATTACTCTGGGAAATAACACCGGGGAAGAGACCACATTTTCTAGAGTGCGTGGAGTTGTTCTTCACTTTATTGGAGGCTTTAGAGCCTATGCCCAGTTTAAGTGAAGTCCTGGTAGTAGCTGAATATGCTGACGTGTTTCTAAACGAACTCCATGGGGCTCCGCCTCAGCAGGAGATTGATTTATGTATAGTTGGTTTCAGGTGCCAAATTAGTGTCATGCTCACCATACCGAATAGCGACAAAGTAATTGGCAGAACTAAAAGTTCAGTTACAAGGACTGCTAGAGCAAGGCTATATACGTCCAAGTTCACCCCTTGGAGTGCATCGACCCTCTTTGTGAAAAATAAGGATGGGAGCTTGCAGTTATGCATCGATTATCGAGAATTGAATAAGCTGACAAAGAAGAACCATTATCCGATTCTGAGAATCGATGAATTATTCGACCAACTGGTTGGGTCGACGGTGTATTCTAAAATAGACTTAAGGTTCGGTTATTACCAACTGAGAATAAGGGAGTGCAATATTCGAAAAACGGCATTTAGTACCCATTTCGGGCACTACGAGTTCATGACTATGTCATTCAGTCTCTCCAATGCACCATCGGTATTTATGTACTTGATGAATATAATATTCTGAGAGTACTTGGACCAGTTTGTGATCGTCCTCATCGACGACATATTGGTATACTCCCAGCCTGAAGAGGAACATGTAGAGCATCTGCATGCAGTTTTGAGCTCATTAAGGAGGAGTGAACTTTACGCCAAGTTCTCCAAATACGAGTTTTGGCTACCTTTAGTGGCAGTCCTTGGTCATGTAGTTAGTGGTGAGGGAATCCAGTCGATCAGTCGAAGATAGTGGCAATCCAAGAGTGGTCTGTGTTGAAAAATATGGCGAAAGTTTGAAGTTTCTTAGGACTTGTCGGCTACTATAGGTGCTTCGTGGAGAACTTTTTGAGGATTGCACTTCCTCTCACTAAGTTGGCTAGAAAAAAATAGAAGTTTGCTTGGTCTCCTGAGTGCGCATAAGCTTTTGAGGAGCTGAAGAGTCATTTGACCATAATGCCCAACTTATGCTAGCCAAGTGGTACTGAAGGCTATAAGATATATAGCTATGCCTCAGGGAGCATCTTGGGTTGTGTCTTGGTCCAGTTCTGAAATGTGATTGCATATGGATCCCGTCAATCGAAGTTACATGAGTGGAACTACCCAGTCCACTACTTGGAGTTAGCGGTCGTGGTATTCGCTCTTAATATATGGCGACATTATTTATATGGCGTAAAGATTGACATCTTTACGGACCATAAGAGCCTAAAATATATGTTAAATTAGAAGGAGTTGAATATGCAGCAAAGGAGGTGGATGGAGTTCCTTGGGGACCACACCTTCGATATTCATTACACTCCCACGAAGGGAAATGTTATGGCGGACACGTTGAGTTGGTGGACTCCAACACAAGCAAATTGGATTTTGATGCACAATGAGCGTCTAATCGGTGATCTTGAGTCCTTGGAGATCTCTTGTGTTGATAGGAGAGCGTCTACTTCAGCATGCTTGAACTGGATGGGGGTCCAATTTGACCTTGGCGACCGAGTTCGATGAGCTTTGGAGCTGGATGAAAGCATGAAGCGCTATAAGGAGGAGACTGTTGATGGGTCTAACGTTGAAAATCTCCTTCAAAGATGGTCTTCTATTGAAGAATACTAGATTGTGCATCACAAATATTGCCCAATTACGGGAAGAATTGATATACGAGGCTCACTTTACCAAGTACACAATCCACCTGGGGAGCTCAAAGATGTACATGAACTCTTTTGGTGGCCGGGTATAAAGAAAGACATTGCTCTCTACGTGGCCATGTGTCATACTTGCGCGTTGGTGAAAGCTAAATGTCAAAGACCTTGTGGGTTTCTAAAGTCTTTGCCAATTCTGGAATGGAAGTTTGGCGATATTTCAATGGATTTCATGTATGGATTGCCGAGATCACAACATTGAAATGATGTAATTTGGATGATCATAGATCGTTTGACGAAAGTATTGCACTTCATTCTGAACTGGAAGGATGATTCCATGGAAAAGTTAGCCAATCTATATGTGCTGGCAGTAAGACTAATTAGTTTATAACTTCTCGATCACCCTAGAAACTCCAACAGTCTCCCACTTGATCTAGGAGGCATCAACAAAAGTCTCACAAATAATGAGCGGCATCTAGCAATGCATCATTACTACCCAAGCAATAAGAGTTCATAACTCAAACAAGCCTGTCCGTGACCAATGTATCAGTGTCATGTCCCTTTGTCCTTTACATCTAGATTGAACTAGAGGCATGGACCGTGCCACCCTCATGATTGTTCATACCATGCTTTCTTGATCTAGATTAGACCTTATGAGAGTGGTAAGGTCAATATCACATATTGGCTCAACCTAGCATGGGCATGCATTTCTCGGTCTCATTCCATCAAAGGGCACATGGATGTAACTCTTGTCATATAGGAGGATAAATTCCATTTATGTCCACAGACAAACACCTAAATGATTCGTAACATACCCAATTACCACCCTTATCATCAACCTTTCTCAAGTAAGTCTTTAGATGGCATCAAAGTATGATCTTCCTCACTTGATGAATGTTATGTCTTCAGGTCAAAGAACCACAAACACCATTGTCCCTTGAGACCTACTTGTGATACGTTCATATAACAATCTACAAAATAGTCTCACGGTGGATCTTTCTAGTACAACTTGTTCCTAACAAGTACCTATGTGATGACTTGATATCACAATATCATGACCTGTGAGAACTGGTCATCAGTCAACACACATGCTAGTCTTATGGTCTCATCCTTGCCCTAAATTCTAGGATGATACCTCCACCAGGGACCATTTTATAATGAAGCTTCATTTAAACATATAGGCCCTCACATTCAAGTCGCACACTTGAATTCCTATGGAAGCAAACACTCTGTAAAATGAAATAAATAGTACAAATCCCAATTCATCAAATGAATAAACAACTAACAAATATACAATCCACAAGGATCCCACTAAATATGATCACTCAGGTATCTAATACCCAAGTATCTAGCATGACCATCATGCTTCCTTTGTGCAAGAGGCTTTTTAGTGGATCTGCTATATTTTCTTCAGTCGGTACTCTGCAAATGCTCATATCTCCTCGATTGATAATCTCTCAAATAAGATGGAACCACCGAAGTATGTTCTTATAGCGTGACGAGATCTAAGTTCCTTAGCTTATGCAATAGCATCGTTGTTGTCACAGTAGAGAATTATGGGATCAACAATGCTAAGAACTACATCTAGCTCGCCGATGAATTTCCTAATCCACACAACCTCCTTTATCGCATTTGCAACAGCGATATACTCAGCCTCTATTGTAGAATTGGCCACTATCTCTTGCTTGGAACTCTTCCAGCTTACAGCTCCGCCATTAAGGCAAAATACAAAACCTGATTGAGACTTTGAATCGTTCCTATCAATTTGGAAGCTAGCATCTGTGTAACCATTTACAATGAGATCTTCCTCTCTACCAAACACCAAGAACATATCCTTAGTTCTTCTCAAGTACTTTAGGATATTCCTGACAGCTATTAAGTGACCATCATCGAGATCAGACTGATACCTACTAGTCATGCTCAAAGCATACGAGACATTGGGTCGAGTACACAAGATTGCATACATGATTGATCCATTTACCGAAGCATATGGAATCAACTTCATGCGTTCTTTATCTTCCAAAGATTTAGGATATGATGCGCTATTTCAGCATTGCTAATTAGCAAGTACGAAATGCGATACGACGGCAGTGCACCGGTCGCTCAAGTAATAAAATAGGGAGGAACTCCCCGAATATCATTCTCAAAGGACCGCAAGTTGGGTAGTATGATTTGCTCAAACTGGAAATTAGTTAAAAGGATAACTAAGTAACAACGGGGGGGGGGGGGGGGGGGGGGGGTGATTTGGGTTCCTACGCTATTGCAAAATGAAGAGAAATGCGGGTCGAAAAGCACCGCTTCGCAAGGTGTGGGTGAGTGCAGCGGCGGCGATGACGCGCTTCGGTAAGCAGGTGGAGTGGCCACAATGCGAGGTTTTGTGAGGGTCGTATTCACCTCTTCGCTAACATCACCACTAGCAATCGCTAGGTGGCTTCACGCACAAACAACCTAGGCTATCACAACAACAAAAAGGGCTATTCTTGCCACCACATCATCATTGCACTTGAACACAAGCAAAAATATATAATATTAACCTAACATGTGTTCATACAACAACACAAAGAAAGTAAAAGCATCAAGGGTTAGAGAGGTCCACAAAGATGATGTCACCACATCTTGGGTTCTCGGCTGGAATGAGAGGTTGTCGGGCTCTCTCCGGGATCGGCCCTCAGATGGTGTGCTAACTCGAAGGAGGTTGTCACCGCTCCAACGATCTTCAACGCTTCTATGGTCTCCTCGACGAGGAATGCTTGAGCTAGTGGCGGAGAAAGCTTTCAAATGCTCCTGGATGGAGGAATGATGAAGGAGATCGCTGGAGAAGGTGTCCTCTTGTCTCCTACGGTGGAAGGGGCGAAAATGGCGGGATTCTAGGCTTTTCCCGCGAGGGGGGTCGAGCTCTCCGTCTTTTCCTCGATGGCAGCAGCAATTCCTGCTTTAAATACTAAACAGGCAGAATTTTGATCACGCACGGTCGAACGCACGACCGTGCGTTGCCCGTGTGTTATTTAAAGATAAAAGCTAGCGTGAAGACGAAGCTGCGTCGCCCGTGCGATTTACTCACGCACGGGAAAATCCGCCCGTGCGTCAAAATGCACGGGTAAATTCAGATCGATCATTTTCTGCCCATATCAGAGCGCACGACCGCAACAGCCCGTGCGTCAAGGAAAATGCACGATCGTGCGTTTCACATAGTCAAGAACTCTGGGAGAAAACTGGATACAAGATAATCCGGCCACCTGCACACAAGATAAAATAGCTGGGAATACACCTCCAGCACCAGATAAACATAGAGAAATTGAAGGGGAGCACCATGTGCTTACCCCCAATAACAAGGAGAGCAAATGCACACCGAAACGGGCTTAAGAGTGCACCTAGCAAGGAATAACAAATATGAATGAAAACATGCCTAAAGTGTAGTGCATAGACTAGATAATCGGCCCAGATGAGTCCACAAATGTGTATATAAATGGGAATCATCACACCCCCAGACTTAACCATTTGCACGTCTCGGGCAAACTACTCAGCTCTCCTGTCGGAACAATTGGATGTTAGCGTGAGTTTGAGCGGTAGAGACCTATGCGAAGTCGCGTGCGCACGTGCATAGAAATACATTAGAACAGAATTAAACTCAAGATTATATCTAACTATTTCTAGAACAGTAGTTCGAAATTTACTTTACTTGGATGGTGAATCCCGGTGAATCTTTCAGTCGCGCAAAAGGGAAAATAGCGTGACTAATGAGTAGAGTATTACTCGAATCGAGTCGGTGTCCATAGGCTTGCACGTTCGCACTCTCTCTACTGCATGAGACGACTCGTATCTAAAATCAATAGGACTTATGGGTTAGGATTGGGCTTAGGTTGAGTTTAGGCTAGGTAAGTAGAAGGACGATGGGAATCGCATTCAACACAACCTGAGCACTCAAGAAAATTACAATCACCAATACAATATTATCAAGAACTACACAACACCCCCAGACTTCAACTGAACACTAGGTGCGTGCTAAGCCAAATATAAATTGAATTTGTCGAGAGAATATTATTTTTGCACAACTATATTTTTTTTTTCTTTTTTTCTTTTCTATTCATTCTTTTCTTTTCTCTTTTTGACAAAATAAGTTTTGTATGCTCAATAAAATGGCTCCTTTAGCTAATTCAAATATGCCATGCACAACAAAGATGACACCAAATGTGATCGAAAAAGAAATTTCTTTCAGCTCAAAGGTTGGTGCGAAAATAGGTTCGGCCGTATGGCTTTGGTGAAATTTTAGTGGAGCTAAACAAGGAGGAAAGGTAGGCTTATGTGGGCTTGCAACAGTGATTACGTAGGTAAGGATATCAAAAGCACAAAATGGATCAAGAAATGGTCTATATCACATTTTATAATGGGTACTTTCAACGCAATCATTTCAAGAGTCGCTTAGTGCAAGTTCTAGCCACCGAGAAAGGTTGTCCTTCCTTCCGACCCTAGTAATAAGCTACTACTAGTCTAGCTACACTCGACCTTATGCTACCGTTGGATTCACCGGATTCACCACTAAAGTAAAATTAATTGCAGCTACTATAATAGAAATAATTAAATTATAAGTCTGAATTTTATTCTAATCTAATTGAATTTCTAGGCGTGCGGGGGCACTTGACTAGAGCACTACTCGAGTCAACATTTTTTTCTACTCCTCACTCATACGCTAACAATCCAATTCTTACAAGCGAGGAACCTCGCAGCGATTCCCAATAAGAACACGTGATCAAGTGCGCGTGAACTAGGTGCAAGTGTATGCAATGTGTGCAACAAAATACAAATCCTAACTCAGCACATTCTAACATGTCATGCAAAGTGTGTGCACGTGCACCGATCACTCTCTCCCCCAGACTTGATCAAACCAACTAGAATAAACAATTCAAAAATAAGTAGGAAAGGGGTAGAGTTGACCTATGCTCATAAAAGAGCATGCCAGAAGTGCGGTAGTTCCAACTTTAAAATTTTTTCACTTTCCACATCCTCCGCACGAGAGCTTCCACCTATGATGTTAGCCAAAAGGAAATAACAGTACATAAAAAGAAATTTAAAAGGCAAACAGAACTGGGTGGTTCCCATGGGTTGTCTCCCAAGAAGCCCTTTTGTTTAACGTCCTTAAAGGTGGACCAAATACCTGTATTAAGCATTGTTCAAAGAGCAGAAAATTGGAGAAAAGTTACACAAACGCAGATCACAACATAAGAAAAGAACATCAGCTATACGTGCTTTTGTAGTGCAAGTCTCCAGTGGCTCGTAGGGTGGAGGTGAAAGCTTTAGGGCCAAAATTGGTGTTACCCAATTTTTCCCTAGCCTCTGCCATCTTGCCACTGAAAGCAGTGGAGCGTGCACCACACAATTTTCTTTCTTGTTTCAGTTTCTCCATGGTAGGAGAGCGCCAGCGTTGGTAGTCGTCAGATTTTCCCACCTTGGTGGTAGGTGGCATCACTCCCGTTACCACAGTGGCAACTGGGTCAGCCCAAGAGACCGACTGTTTAAGAAGTTTATTACAAGATTTCTTGTTAAATAAAAATGGGACATTGTCCCGAGTTAAGTTCTGCTTAGCGGGTTCAGAAACGAGGCTCTCCTTCCTCTCCGGATCACATTCCTTTCGCAAATCTACTTCTTCTTCTTTTTCGCATGATTGCTTCTCATCCTTTTCTTCTTCCGACGATGCTATTTCAACCCTGATTCCTGCATCACTAAGAGATTTATCAGAAATACTTTGGGGAGAGTGAGACAATGTTTCGGTCACAATCTTGGGGAAAGTAGGAATGACAACTCTCACAACAGAGAAATCCAAAGTGGCACCACTCTCTTTCAAGAACGGCACTCCCAAGATGGGGATAGATTTATTCTCCTGGGGTCCCAATACTTGAAAGTCAGAGACCTCCACCGTGCCCTCAACCATGACTTCAACATTCTTCACTTCTCCCTCCGACTGAATATTGGTCCCATTAGCAAGCACCAAAGACTTCCGATCGTCCGTGTTCATCTCGAGTTGCAATTTAGCAATGTCTTGCAATGCAAGGATGTTGCGGGATGAACCGGAGTCACATAAGGAAGCAGATTAGAAATTATTAATAGAACAAGTGATTACTAATTCACTTGGGTTAACCACTTCCGTGTCGGTAAGACTCTTCCCTTGATTGATAGGATTTTTTTCCGTATTGCTGAGAAGGGTCCCTTGCGAACGCTCAGTTAACAATTGAGCCAATTGGCCCAATTGCGTCTCCAAGCTTCGCATGGACACGGTTTGGTTAACCATATTCGAGTTTGTGGCATGCATAAACCTTTCCATCATTTCTTCAAGGTTGCTCTTCTTAGGAGTTGGAGCACCTTGATTATAACTCGGTTGAGGCGGCCGCGGTTGGCTACCAGAGGCTTGAGCATCGAATTGATGCGAACCTCCTTGCCATCGTTGGCCTGGAACGTTTTGTTTCCATGAGAAGTTCGGATGACTTCTCACGCCCGAGTTATAGGTATTATTAAAGTGTGCTCCATGATTTTGATCATTAATGTAATTAATGCTTTCGTCAAAAGAGACTTCGGTAGGTTGCTCACCTGTGGGGCACTCATATGCATGATTCCATGGGTTTCCGCAACCTTGACATGAGATCATCATTACTGAGGCCGAAGGGATGGTAGGCCTCTTTAGTAGCATGGTACTTTCAGCAGGTGCACCAGACGTGTTCACCTCAAAGAGTCCCCGAGCGTTCCTTGGAGCGTTTCTTCCAGCAGTACAAAAGGAGCTATGAATGGCAGTGTCTTGGACGATCCGTAATGCCTCTTTGGGGGTGTGGTTCATCAAAGTTCCACCTGCAGCAGCATCAATCATGGCCCTGTAGTTAGGCTCAATTGCAAAATAAAAATTTTCTACTATGGTCCATGGTTGCAGCTCATGCTGGGGACATTTTCGGAGAAGGTTCATGAACCTCTCCCAAGCTTCTGAAAGAGCCTCCTGATCAAGCTGTTGGAAGGTTGCAATTTCCCTCCGCAAGTTTACAACTTTATCGACAGGATGGAACTTCGCCAGAAATGTTTCTTGTAGAGCGTCCCAAGTGGTAGCTGTGCCATGTGGTATCGTGTGGATCCACGCCTTTGCCTTGTCACGTAGAGAGAAAGGGAACATCCTGACCTTCACCGTCTCGTCAGCCAGCCCCGCGTACCGAAATGTCCCACAAATTTCTGCGAATTCAACCAAATGAAGATGGGGGTCTTCACTAGCTAACCCAAAGAAGTGGGCCTGGTTGCGGATCATGTTCAGGATGGCCGACTTTATCTCAAAGTTGTTGTTGGTGATAGCCGGGACAAATCCAGGGTACACACTCCCAACAGTGGGTGTAGTGTAATCTCTCATAGTCCTGGGTCGTGGCCTAGCCACTTCATTCTCGTCAGCTACCTGACCCACGACCAGTACATATCCCACTCCAGGTTCAGCCTGATTTCCATTAACATCCATGGTGGCAGCAGCACGGAGACGCGCCCAGAGGGTACGCTCTATTTCAGGGTCAAATGTTGCACACTCACCAGGATCACTTCTATGCATACACCCTCTTCAACACAAAAGAAGATAATAAAAAAAACAAAAAAAAAACAAAAAAAAAACCTAAAACGAATTTCCAAAGAAAAACAAATCATACACGCTTGCAGTCCCCGGCAACGGCGCCAAAAACTTGATGCGCTATTTCAGCATTGCTAATTAGCAAGTACGAAATGCGATACGACGGCAGTGCACCGGTCGCTCAAGTAATTAAATAGGGAGGAACTCCCTGAATATCGTTCTCAAAGGACCGCAAGTTGGGTAGTATGATTTGCTCAAACCGGAAATTAGTTAAAAGGATAACTAAGTAACAACGAGGGGAGGGGGGGGGGGGGTTGTGATTTGGGTTCCTACGATATTGCAAAATGAAGAGAAATGCGGGTCGAAAAGCACCGCTTCGCAAGGTGTGGGTGAGTGCAGCGGCCGCAATGCCGCGCTTCATTAAGCGGGTGGGGTGGCCACAGTGTGAGGTTTTGTGAGGGTCGTATTCACCTCTTCGCTAACATCACCACTAGCAATCGCTAGGTGGCTTCACGCACAAACAACCTAGGCTATCACAACAACAAAAAAGGCTATTCTTGCCACAACATCATCATTGCACATGAACACAAGCAAAAATACATAATATTAACCTAGCATGTGTTCATACAACAACACAAAGAAAGTACAAGCATCAAGGGTTAGAGAGGACCACAAAGAAGATGTCACCGCGTCTTGTGTTCTCGGCCGGAATGAGAGGTTGTCGGGCTCTCTCCGGGCTCGGCCCTCAGATGGTGTGCTAACTCGAAGGAGGCTGTCACCGCTCCAACAATCTTCAGCGCTTCTATGGTCTCCTCGGCGAGGAATGCTTGAGCTAGTGGCGGAGAAAGCATGCAAATGCTCCCGGATGGAGGAATGCTGAAGGAGATCGTCGGAGAAGGTCTCCTCTTGTCTCCTACGATGGAAGGGGCGAAAATGGCGGGATTCCAGGCTTTTCCCGCGAGGGGGATCGAGCTCTCCGTCTTTTCCTCGATGGCAGCAGCAATTCCTGCTTTAAATAATAAACAGGCGGAATTTTGATCACGCACGGTCGAACGCATGACCGTGCGTTGCCCGTGCGTTAATTAAAGATAAAAGCTGGCGTGAAGACGAAGTTGCGCCGCCCGTGCGATTTACTCACGCACAGGCAAATCCGCCTGTGCGTCAAAACGCACGGGTAAATTCAGATCGATCATTTTCTGCCCAGATCAGAGCGCACGACAGCAACAGCCCGTGCGTCAAGGAAAACGCACGACCGTGTGTTTCACACAGTTATGAACTCTGGGAGAAAACTGGATACAAGATAATCCAGCCACCTGCATACAAGATAAAATAGCTAGTAATACACCTCCAGCACCAGATAAACATAGAGAAATGGAAGGGGAGCACCATGTGCTTAACCCCAATAACAAGGAGCGCAAATGCACACCGAAATGGGCTTATGAGTGCACCTAATAAGGAATAACAAATATGAATGAAAACATGCCTAAAGTGTAGTGCATAGACTAGATAATCGGCCCAGATGAGTCAATAAATGTGTATATAAATGGGACTCATCAGGATACTGGTCCTTAGAGAGGCTCACACCATGAGACATTGGTAAGAATCCCTTCTTGGACTCAAGCATGTTGAACTGTTTCAACACCTTGTCAATGTATGTAATCTGGGTCAAACCCAGCAACTTCTTTGATCTATCTCTATAGATCTTAATTCCAAGTATATAAGTCGCTTCACCCAAGTCTTTTATAGAAAATAGTCCCCTAAGCTGTTCTTAACAGCTTGTATGGTCGGAATATCATTCCCATTAGCAGTATGTCATCTACATATAACATCAGGAATACAATAATGCTCCCACTGATCCTTTTGTAAACATAAGGCTCATCCTCGTTCTTGATGAAACCAAACTCTTTGATATTCTCATCAAAATGCAGATTCCAACTTCGAGAAGCTTGTTTCAACACATAAATTGATTGATGCAACTTTCATATTTTAGTGGCTTCATTTGAAGATACATATCCCTCGGGTTGTGTCATTTACACTTCCTCAAGGAGGTTTCCATTAAGGAATGCCATTTTGACATCCATTTGCCATATCGCATAGTTATAATACGCATCAATAATAATTAGAATCTCAATGGACTTGACATTAGCAATAGGGGAAAAGGTCTCATCATAGTCAACACCATGAATTTGCCTGAAACCTTTAGCCACTTGTCAGACTTTGAATGTCTGTACATTCTCATCCATGTCGGGCTTCTTCATGAAGACCCATTTGCATCCTATGGGTCGTACCCCTTCAGGTAGTTCCACTAAGGTCCAAACATGGTATGTATACATGGAGTCCATTTCATATCTCATGGCCTCAAGCCACTTCTCGGAGTCTGGTCTATTCATAGCCTCTCGGTAGGTTGTAGGCTTATCATCATGATCCATAAGCAACACACTGCTTATTTGAGACATGAGAAAATCATATCTCTCAGTCTCAACTCTAGGTCTACTAGATCTACATAGGACTTGTGTTTCTTGAGCATGTTTTCCAGCTACAACAGATTATAGTCCTTGCTCATGTTCCAATTCGGGTTCATTCATAATTTGTGGTTCTTAAACCTCTTCAAGTTCTACCCTGACATTTTCTTTAGATAGAAACTCTTTCTCTAGAAAAACACCACTCCTTGCGACAAAGACTTTGCCCTCGAATCGCAGGTAGAAGTAATAACATTTGGTTTCCCTAAGATATCCCACAAGATAACACTTATCTGACATAGGTTCCAGCTTGTCAGGCATTGATAAGTAATAAAATATATGTATTTTTAGTATAGTTATTAGTATAGTTTTAATTAATATTGTGAATTTTCTATGTAAATTAATAAATAAATTGCTTCTTTTCATTATTTCCTTACTAACTTAGTTTTATTTTTGTTTTTACAGATTTTGGCAATTTTTGTCAAGTCACGCCCCAGAGTCACGCCCGTGACAGCATGTCACGCCCGTGACCCAAGGGCGTGTAATTTTAAAATGCCAACTTCTCAATCTGCGTTCGACGAAAGGCAAGTTGCGTTCGACGAAAATTGAGCTGCGTTCGACGAAAGCTCTCCAAGCTGCGTTCGACGAAAGCTCTCCAAGCTGCGTTCGACGAAAATCGAGTTGCGTTCGACGAAAGCTCTCCAAGCTGCATTCGACGAAAGCTCTCCAAGCTGCGTTTGACGAAAGCTCTCCAAACTACGTTCGATGAAAGTGCTCTGTCCTGCGTTCGACGAAAGCACTCTGCCTTGCGTTCTATGAAAGCGCTCTGCCCTGCGTTTGACGAAAGCACTCTGCTCTGCGTTCGATGAAACCGAGCTTCGTTCGATGAAAACTGAGCTGCGTTCGACGAACTCTCTATCCAAGCATTCGACGAATCCACCGCCAGCCCCAAAGTCACGCCCATGTTGCTGATAAACTACCGCCCACTGTCACGGCCGTTACACTGCAGGTCACACCCGTGTGCAACCATGTTTGATGGCTAAACCTTCCAGAAGATGGAGGATGCGACCCCTAAAGCATGCGCAAATGTCACGCCCTAAGTCACGACCGTAACATCCAAGTCATGCCCGTGACCTAGGGCGTGTAAAAATAAAATTTTATTACAAGTAGAGTGCGTGCGTATATAAGATAGTGTTTTTCTTTTTTGTAACTTAGTTTTAATTTTCAGTCTTTATATAACTGCTATATACCACCCCATCTTGAATAAGAGGCTAATTTCCTTTAGCACTTATTTAAGTCGGTTGGGACGGATATTATTTCTGCACTTTTGTATGTCTTTTATTTCTATACCACCCCCATCTTGAATAAGAGGTTAATTTCCTTTAGCGCTTGTTTAAGACGGTTGGGACGGATACTATTACTGCTTTTATATAAGTCTTTTTATTTCCCTTTTTATCTGCTTATATCCGCTTAAATAATTAAACATGTACTTTCTTAATTATGTAGTCTCCATTCCGATGAGTGGCTAATTTCCTTTAGCGCACAATGTCGAAGAGGATTGGGACACAAAAATAGTTTTTCTAAAAATAAAACATCTCTTTCAAAAATAATTAACGAGCTTAAGGTTTACCCGAGAATAACGTTGAGTGGAGCCACATAATCGATGTGTGGTTTTCATTTCTGTCTCCGTACACTAGTTAGCCGAGAGGCTCGTGTGTACGGACTGATCGCTCATGGGTAAAGAGAAGTGCGCTCTACCCTCGAGAGAGGATGAGGTAAGTCTCCTGAATTGGAAGTAAAAACCAAATAGCGGGGTTCACAACATAAAGCGAGTATTAAGAAGATTCGATGGTCAAAAATTCATAATCTCAGGTGGGCGTACCCTCGAGAGAGGAGCGTTCATAATTATGGAACCTCCACGGCCAAGCCGTTTTAATGTTTTAAAGTCATCTCTTTTACTTCTAAAAAAGACTATTTTCGTCTCAAGGTAATTCGACATCGGGCGCTATTATTATCATCGTTTAGAACTCTAGTTATATGCTTATTATCATTCGTTTTTAAAAACCCACTTTAAAAACTTATTCCGATAAAATAATTGTGCGTTCCTCAAAGTAGCATAATCAACATGATCCGCAGAAATATACGACCTCGATATTTTCTAAAACAAAATATCATGTATTACTCACGATAAAGTATACTTGCCTTTATTATATGATTAATTTGGATTAAAAAAAATTTAAATAAAAGCTTTTCAAACCAATTTAGTGCAAAACTCTCCTTTGCTATTTTAAAAATCAATAGAATTCGGCGTTGTAGTCGGGGTGTAATCGTCAATATTTCGAAAGCAGAAAAAGACTGTTACTTCTATCTTTCGATAGGATAACGGTTAATTTCTCAAAGTAGGAGTACTTGCAAGACTCTTCGAAAATATCCGTCGAAATCTAATCTCGTCATATAAAGGTTAACCAAAACAAAGAAACACGAAGCAATCCGAAGAATATCATCAGGCATTTGACATCGCACGTATGCCTCACATCCCCAAATCTTATTGAAAGACATACTAGGACACTTCCCAGTCCATATCTCATATGATGTCGAAGAGCATTGGGACACAAAAATAGTTTTTCTAAAAATAAGACATCTCTTTCTAAAATAATTAACGAGCTTAAGGTTTACCCGAGAATAATGTTGAGTTGAGCAACATAATCGATGTGTGGTTTTCATTTCCATCTCCGTACACTAGTTAGCCGAGAGGCTCGTGCGTACGGACTGATCGCTCATGGGTAAAGAGAAGTGCGCTCTACCCTCGAGAGAGGATGAGGTAAGTCTCCCGAATTGGAAGTAAAAACTCAATAGCGGGGTTGAAAACATAAAGCAAGTATTAAGAAGATTCGATGGTCGAAAATTCATAATCTTAGGTGGGCGTACCCTCGATAGAGGTACGTTCATAATTATGGAACCTCCACGGCCAAGCCATTTAATGTTTTAAAGTCATCTCTTTTACATCTAAAAAAGACTATTTTCGTCTCAAGGTAATTCGACATCGGGCGCTATTATTATCATCGTTTAGAACTCTAGTTATACGTTTATTATCATTCATTTTTTAAAAACCCACATTAAAAACTTATTCCGATAAAATAATAGTTCGTTCCTCAAAGTAGCATAATCAACACGATCCGCGGAAATATACGTTCTCGATATTTTCTAAAACAAAATATTCTGTATTACTCACGATAAGGTATACTTGCCTTTTTTATATGATTAATTCGGATTAAAAAAATTAAACAAAAGCTTTTCAAACCAATTTAGTGCAAAACTCTCCTTTGTTATTTTAAAATCAATAGAATTCGGCGTTGTAGTCGGGGTGTAATCGTCAATATTTCGAAAGCAGAAAAAGACCGTTACTTTTATCTTTCGATAGGATAACGGTTAATTTCTTAAAGTAGCAGTACTTGCGAGACTCTTCGAAAATATTCGTCGAAATCTAATCTCGTCATATAAAGGTTAACCAAAACAAAGAAACACGAACCAATCCGAAGAAAATCATCAAGTTTTTGGCACCGTTGTCGGGGATCGAACCCGGGTCACCCGCGTGACAGGCGGGGATCGAACCCCTTAGTTTGCAGATTATGTGAACTATCTAGTCGCACGGGTCCTTCCAAAAGATTTTTCGACTCAGCAAAAGAAGAAATTCTTTTCTGATTTGAAAAACAACTTTTGGGAGGACCCCTTTCTCTTTTGAGTTTGTGCAGACCAAGTGGTGCGAAGATGTGTTTTAAGCAAGGAGGGTGCACAAATTTTGCGACACTGCCACGAGGGGCCGGCTGGAGGGCATTATCAAGCCAACTGGACCGCGCGGAAAGCGTTAGAGGCGGGCTTTTATTGGCCCACACTCTTTAAGGATGCTCACAGTTTTGTGAGTAAATGCGATAGCTGCCAGCGGTCGGGTAACATCTCTCGTCGTGACGAGATGCCCCAACACATTTTTCTCGAGTGCAAAATCTTTGATCTGTGGGCATAGATTTTGTAGGCCCCCCTACCTTCTTCTTTTAATAATCGCTATATTTTAGTGGCGGTCAATTTCGTCTCTAGGTGGGCGGTAGCGCAAGCTCTGCCCACCAATGATGCGCGAGTCGTCGTCCATTTTCTAAGAAAATTATTTTCTCGCTTTGGCACGCCCCGTGCAATAGTAAGTGATAGGGGTACGCACTTCTGCAATGCCCAGTTTTCAAAAATTTTATCTAAATATGGCGTCACGCACAAGCTCGCCACCCCCTATCACCCCCAAACAAGCGGCCAAGTAGAGGTAGTAAATCGCGAGATTAAACGCATTTTGGAGAAAACCGTTTCTTTAAAAAGGAAAGATTGGTCCGTCAAACTCGACGACGCGTTATGGGCATATCGTACGGCATACAAGACTGCTATCGGTTGTACGCCCTATCGATTAGTCTACGGCAAAGCGTGCTATTTACATGCGAGTTAGAGCACCGCGCTTTTTGGGCCTTAAAATTTTTAAATCTTGATTCGAACATAGCCTCCGAGAATAGGAAATTCCAACTAAATGAACTCGATGAATGGCGTGCGAACGCTTACGAGGGTAATAAATTTTATAAGGAGCGTTCTAAGTTCTACCAAGATCGCAAACTAAAATTGCCCAAAACATTTGCGCCGGACAATCTTGTCCTTCTTTATAATTCACGCCTTTGTCTTTTTCCGGGTAAGTTGAAATCCCGATGGTCCGACCCCTTTAAGGTTAAAGAGGTTTGGCCGTATGGGACCATTCTTATCTCTCACCTTGAAAGAGGCAAATTTAAAGTAAACGGGCATCGTTTAAAACTTTACCTTGCGTGCGATCCAGTGGACGAAAATATCGAATCCTTAACCCTCCCCAACTTATAATCTCACCACGCCAAATGCGTCAAGCTACGCGACGGTAAAAAAAGCGCTTGTGGGAGGCACCCCATATTTATCTAACCTTTTATTATGCTTTGTTCCTTTTATTTTGTAGGGTTCATTACGGCCCCGCCAGCTTTAATTCAGGGAAGCCTTTTTGCTCTCTTTATCTTTTTTATGTACATACTACATCTTTTATTGTTTCTCATCTTCATACTTACATTACAACATTAGGGACAATGTTGGGTTTTAAGTATGGGGGTGTTTTACTATTTTCATTTAAACAAACAAAATGTTTTCAAAAAAAAAAGTTTTATTTCATCTTGCCTACTTTTGTAAATATAAGCTTGAAAAAAAATGTTTAAAACCACAAAAAAAAACATGTTTTTCTCTTTTTTTAGTTTGTCATAATACAAAAAATTACAAAATCCAAAAAAATTTAGCAAAACCCCAAAACTTTTCAAAAAAAAACAAACAAAATTTCAAAAAAATAAATAAATAAACCCAACTTTACTTTTATTCTTAAAGCATTTAGTTTCGAGAGTATATGTTTGTGGATTTTCATATTCGCTAGTTTTACTATTCGTTCGTTTATCTAAGATCGATAGATTTAAACGTTCGGGGTTAAGTTTTAAAGAATATCTTGTGTTTTTAATTTAAATAGATGCTTTGTTTTCAAGCACTACTTCTACTATCTAAAATAGAGACATGTGTATTATGTTGGCAAAACAACTTTAGACCCCAATTATCCCTACTTTATGTCTCTAGGAATTTAGGAATTTTCAAATTACCATGGGTGCTCTCAAACTTTTTTTATTATTTCTAACAATTTTTTCTCGCAAACCCCTTTGTATGCATGACAAGAAAAATAAAAGAAGAAAAAGATCCTATGTCAATGGGAATAAGACTGCGTTCCGTAAACATAGGCACCCAATAAAATTTTAAATGATCTTATGTCAATGGGAATAAGATTTTGTTCCGTAAACTTAAGCATTGCGTTATTAAAGCAAAAGAAAAAAACAAACAGTTTTCCCCCGTATATCACGGTGAGCACCAAAGAAAACTAAAAAGGAAAGGTGGAAAGATACAAACCACCACTCCTAATTCAAGTACTCTTCTTTTTGCCATAGCTTTTTACCCCCCTTTCCCTTAGCCGATTTATTGTTTCTGGACTTAATTCAAAAAATCCGTTGAGAGCATAATTAGTAAATTGCACATTTCCTTCACATTTCTTTAAACAAAGGTTATTATAATTTCGATCTAATCTTGTTTACTAATGATTGCAATTTTATTTGTTATTTGGTTAATTAAGAAGTCTTTTGGCTAGGACATTTCTTTCTACTTAAATCATTTGCATAATTTAGGACTTAACTCTTATTACTCCGAATTTTTATTTTTCAGTCTCTTATGATTAAAAATAAAACGATAGCTAAAAATTAGAACTTATGTTAATCCCGTATAGATCTCTCTTACTTTTGCTTTGGAATAGCAAAAGCTTAAGTATGGGGGTATTTGATAAGTAATAAAATATATGTATTTTAGTATAGTTATTAGTATAGTTTTAATTAATATTGTGAATTTTCTATGTAAATTAATAAATAAATTGCTTCTTTTCATTATTTCCTTATTAACTTAGTTTTATTTTTGTTTTTGCAGATTTTGGCAATTTTTGTCAAGTCACGCCCCTGAGTCACGCCCGTGACAGCATGTCACGCCTGTGACCCAAGGGCGTGTAATTTTAAAACGCCAACTTCTCAATCTGCGTTCGACGAAAGGCAAGATGCGTTCGACGAAAATCGAGCTGCATTCGACGAAAGCCCTCCAAGCTGTGTTCGACGAAAGCTCTCCAAGCTGCGTTCGACGAAAATTGAGCTGCGTTCGACGAAAGCTCTCCAAGCTACATTCGACGAAAGCTCTCCAAGCTGCGTTCGACAAAAGCTCTCCAAACTGCGTTCGACGAAAGCGCTCTGTCCTGCGATCGACGAAAGCACTCTGCCCTACATTCGACGAAAGCGCTCTGCCCTGCGTTTGAGGAAAGCGCTCTGCCCTGTGTTCGATGAAACCGAGCTTCGTTCGACGAAACCTGAGCTGCGTTCGACGAACTCTCTATCCAAGTGTTCAACGAATCGACCGCCAACCCCAAAGTCATGCCCATGCTGCTGATAATTTGCCGCCCACTGTCACGGCCATGACACTGCAGGTCACGCCCGTGTGTAGCCATGTTTGATGGCTAAACCTTCCAGAAGACGGCGGATGCGACCCCTAAAGCACGCGCAAATGTCACTCCCTAAGTCACGGCCGTGACATCCAAGTCACGCCCGTGACCTAGGGCGTGTAAAAATAAAATTTTGCCTATAAATAGAGGTGCTCGGTTGAAGTAAATTTCATCCAAATTTTGAGTGTTTGTAATGTTATTTTGAGTTCTTTTGAGTGATTGTGAGTTTTCTTTATACAATTAAGTTTATGTTCGTTTGTAATTTTCCCCTTTTTAGAAATAAAATGTTGTTTTCTCATTTGAATCATCTTCCTTTTTTATTTATGTTAGTGTGTGTATGTGTATGAGAATAGTTTTATTGCTTTCATAATTTAGGTTTATTGCTTTCATAAAAATAGTTTATCGCTTTCTTTAACGCTTTATTTATCGCTTTCGTTTAAACGCTTTCTTTTGATCCAGTCTTTTTATTACAAGTAGAGTGCGTGCGTATATGAGATAGTGTTTTTCATTTTTGTAACTTAGTTTTAATTTTCAGTCTTTATATAACTGTTATATACCACCCCCATCTTGAATAAGAGGCTAATTTCCTTTAGCACTTATTTAAGTCGGTTGGGACAGATATTATTTCTGCACTTTTATATGTCTTTTATTTCTATACCACCCCCATCTTGAGTAAGAGGCTAATTTCCTTTAGCGCTTGTTTAAGACGGTTGGGATGGATACTGTTACTGCTTTTATATAAGTCTTTTTATTTCTCTTTTTATCTTCTTATATCCGCTTAAATAATTAAACATGTATTTTCATAATTATGCCGTCTCCATTCCGATGAGTGGCTAATTTCTTTTAGCGCATGATGTCGAAGAGCATTGGGACACAAAAATAGTTTTTCTAAAAATAAGACATCTCTTTCTAAAATAATTAACGAGCTTAAGGTTTACCCGAGAATAACGTTGAGTGGAGCAACATAATCGATGTTTGGTTTTCATTTCCATCTCCGTACACTAGTTAGCCGAGAGGCTCGTGCGTACGGACTGATCGCTCATGGGTAAAGAGAAGTGCGCTCTACCCTCGAGAGAGGATGAGGTAAGTCTCCCGAATTGGAAGTAAAAACCCAATAGCGGGGTTCACAACATAAAGCAAGTATTAAGACGATTCGATGGTCGAAAATTCATAATCTTAGGTGGGCGTACCCTCGATAGAGGTGCGTTCATAATTATGGAACCTCCACGGCCAAGCCATTTTAATGTTTTAAAGTCATCTCTTTTACTTCTAAAAAAGACTATTTTCATCTCAAGGTAATTTGACATCGGGCGCTATTATTATCATCGTTTAGAACTCTAGTTATACGCTTATTATCATTCGTTTTTAAAAACCCACTTTAAAAACTTATTCCAATAAAATAATAGTGCGTTCCTCAAAGTAGCATAATCAACATGATCCGCAGAAATATACGACCTCGATATTTTCTAAAACAAAATATCATGTATTACTCACGATAAAGTATACTTGCCTTTATTATATGATTAATTTCGATTAAAAAAAATTTAAATAAAAGCTTTTCAAACCAATTTAGTGCAAAACTCTCCTTTGCTATTTTAAAAATCAATAGAATTCGGCGTTGTAGTCCGGGTGTAATCGTCAATATTTCGAAAGCAGAAAAAGACCGTTACTTCTATCTTTCGATAGGATAACGGTTAATTTCTCAAAGTAGGAGTACTTGCGAGACTCTTCGAAAATATCCGTCGAAATCTAATCTCGTCATATAAAGGTTAACCAAAACAAAGAAATACGAAGCAATCCGAAGAATATCATCAGGCATTTGACGTCGCACGTATGCCTCACATCCCCAAATCTTATTGAAAGACATACTAGGACACTTCCCAGTCCATATCTCATATGATGTCTTTTGAACCATTTTTGTCGGAACTCGATTTAGTGTGAAAGCAGCAGTCTGTAGAGCAAAACCCCAAAAGGAAATGGGCAAATCTGCATGACTCATCATCAACCGTACCATATCTAACAAGCACAATTCCTCCACTCAGAAACACCATTATGCTTTGGTTTTCTAGGTGGAGTGAGCTGTGATACAATACCACACTCTTTCAGATGATCACGGAACTCCTGACTCAAATATTCGTGCGCTCGATCAGATCAAAGTGATTTAATTGTTTTCCTAGTTAGTTCTGTACTTCATTCTGAAACTCCTTGAACTTTTCAAAGGATTCGGATTTGTTCTTCATAAGAAATACATATTCGTATCTACTGAAATCATCAGTAAACATAATAAAGTAGTGGAACCCACCTCTAGCCATTGAACTCATGGGTCTGCACACATCACTATGTATGACACCCAAAAGATCATCAGTCCTCTCAGTATGACTAGTGAAAGGGGCTTTAGTCAGTTTGCTTAACAAATAAGACTCGCATCTCTCAAATGATTCACAATCAAATGTGTCCAACAATCCATCTCTATGGAGCTTGGATATGCATTTCTGCTTTATATGGCCTAAACGACAATGCTAAAGGTACGTAGGATTCATGTTATTAGTTCTTAGTCTTTTAGTATGTTCTACATTATAGATCGAATGGTCTAAGTTCAAAACATATAAACCATTAAACAATTGAGCTACACCATAACAAACATCATTCATAAGAAATCGAACAACAATTGTTCAAAATTATAAATGAAAAACCTTTCACGTCAAGACATAAAATGGATATAATGTTTCGAGTTATGGATGGAACAAAATAACAATTATCTAGTTCTATTACAAGCCCAGTGGGGAAAGAAAGACGATAGACACCAATGGCAATGCCAGCAACTCTTGCTCCATTTCCAATGCACAGGTCTACATCTCCTTTACACATCATTTTCCTCGTTTCCTGTTCCTGCACATTTATACAAATGTGAGAACCGCGTCTGGTATCCAATACAAAAGATGAAGGAGTAGAAAATTTTATTTCTATAACGAAAATACCTGAAGCGAAATTCATACTTCCCTTCTTTTTCTGCAGATCCTCAATATAGAGGGGACAGTTCCTCCTCCAATGCCCTGTCATACCGCAGTGGTGGCACATCCCTTCCTTAGCCAGACCTTTCCTTTTCAGTGCAGAAGACTTGGGATCAAGATGAGACTTAGATCCTATCTTTGTCCTCTTGCATCCCTTGGCATTGCCCTTGCCTTTATGTACCATCAATATGGGGCTAGCAGACTTTGCCTTCTTCCTATTATTCTCGGCAGTTCTTAACATGTCTAGGATATCAGGCAATATCTTGTCTATCTCATTCACATTATAGTTCAAGACGAACTGCTCATAACTGTCCTACAATGATTGCAAGATCAGATCAGTGGCCAACTCTTGGCCCAAGGGAAAACTAAGTCTTTCAAGGTTCTCTATATACCCAATCATTTTGAGTACATGAGTCCCTACTAAGTCTCCATCTCCCATTTTGCACTAAAATAATGCCTTAGATATGTCAAACCTCTCTTGTCGAGCTTGCCCCTCGAACATTTTCTTGAGGTGCTCGATTATCTCATAACTACACATGCTCTCATGTTGCTTCTGAAGCTCATGGGACATGGTAGCAAGCATGAGGCATTCCACATCCAATGCATCATCCGGATACTTCTTATAAGCATCTTTGTTTGCTCGGGGAGCATTCCCGGTCGGCTCTATGGGGGCTTCCCCTTCCATGACATAGAGCTTACGCTCTTACCTGAGGACAATCCTCAGGTTCCTATACCAGTCAAAGAAGTTCGACCCGTTGATCTTTTCCTTCTCATGGATGGCTCTCAGGGACATAGTGGAGTGTGATTTACTTGCCATGGAAATTCTATAATAAATTTGCAAAACATTTTAGTACTATATTTCAAAATACAGTTTTATTTTAATAAGGTTTTTTATTAAAAGCTCTCACTATTTTATTCAGATTGATAACCCTTAAAATCAATTCAGAGAGTTTATGCGAGCTACTCTCTTAGTGGACAAGATCTATATTTCACCGCCATCATAAGTCAGCTTTGGTTGATTACCCACAATGTGGCTATTTATGTAGACAACGATTGCCAATTGCATCACTATGCAACTCTTGTATGGTTGGTGAGTAACTCTTTATTCGCATCCATCATATGATGCATGTCAGCCATGTGCCTCTAGGCACTCAACCTTTGAGGTCACCTAGTTAAGTTGGATCCGATGTCGACTGTGGGATGCTAACACAGGCAAACACCCTTATGGTAGTAGACAAGCTCGTCTCTCTATGCTCTAGTTTCATAAACTAACATAGAGAAAGACGGTTACTGCAAAGGGAACAATTTATGAAACATGGAAATCGGCTGAATCCACCTCTGATACCATTATTGTGTTTTTTTCTCAGGGGTAGGCACATCATATGTGCGCAGCGGAATATTCAAGAATAACCCAAAAGTATTAAGAATGGATCTTGCCGAAACCATGAATCAAGAAATTGCAATAATTAATAAATTACATGTTCGGGATTGAGTCACAACTCAATCAAATTCTCCAAGAAAAATCCTTCTAGGAATCAGATTCCTATTTTGATTCTTCTTCTTCCTTGTTCTTGCGGTTGAATCTTGATCGGCAAGCTCGTCTGAAGGAGTAAGTGTAGAAAATTGATCCACACCTCTATAGAAGTCCACACGAGCTTTCAGAGAACCCAAGTCCTTGTCAAATAAGAATTAGGTTGGAGAAGGAGAGCCCTCTATGTCTCCATGGATTGCTAGATCTGTCAAGGAGAGGCTGCGATGGATCTTCAGGAGTAGCGACCAGAGACGGTGAAAGTAGAGGTTAGATCTTAAATTAACTCTAGAGGGGGGGGGGGGGGGGGGGGGGGTGAATAGTGTTTTAAAACTTTTCCCTTAGATTTATAGCGGAATTAAAAGTAGTGATATATATATATATATGTATAGAGAGTGAGTAATAAAAACTAAAATAAAATGAATAATGAAAACAGCACACAGCACACGCAACTCAGAAATTCACAACACAGAAGACACAAGGAGCTATAGTAGTTCCCCACTAAACTTGGGTACGTCTACTCTTCTACCACCCTTGGTAGGAATCCACTAGGATTTTTGATCAGGTGCCCTCACACCAATGAGCTTTTAATAAGGTGCCAAAAAACTAAGCTAGATTTTTTGATAAGGTGTCTTGCCACCAATGGGTAAACTTTTGAAGGGAGTTTTAACCCTGTACAGAATGGGATAGAGAGAGTTTAGATGTTCTTCTCTGTCAAGATGCTTAGAGAAGACTCTAGTGGATGTTGATGTTGTAGAAAGGCTCCTCTGTCTGATTGAAGATGTTTGACAGTTGAATGGCTGGAGCTTTCTCTTTGAAGAAATGATCTTCCTGTTAGCTGATTAAACTGAGAGACAAGAATATTGTTGCTCTTTTGAAGATCTGTGCTTGCTGCTAATAACTGAGAGAATAATGTTGATGTTGTTCTCAGTTGAATGAAGTTGCTGTTGTTGAGGAAGAAGAAGATGATGTTCTTTTTGTTCTTCTTTCTCTTCTCTTCCTGAAGCTTTTCTTCTTTCTTGATCTGATTCTTTGCAGCAAATGACTGAAAGGAGGTGTTGAAGATGTTCTCAGAAAATGCTGCTGCTAGAGGAGGAAGAAGATGAAGATCTGTGTAAAAAAATGTTCTTCTGTTCTTCCTGTATCCTCTTCTTTCTTTCTTTTCTGTTCTATTTCTCTGTACAGCAATTTGAAAAAAATATGTTATATATATTTGTTGTCGAGAAAATTGTTGTGTAATAATCTGTTATATCTTCTTTCCTTATTTTCCTTTTCTTTTGAAAATCTCTGACAGAAATTAAATGCAAATTCCTTATATTAAGGAATGTATTATTCCGAAGAGTTGTTTTGGAAACACAAATCTGCTGCGCCGTTTAATTCTTTCATTTTCCATGAATATGTCCTTTTTCGAGGAAATGTCAACGGCTATGAACTTGGAATAATAAAGGAAATATATTTTCCTTACTTGATCTGATAGAAAGAGCCGTTGCTGTCGTCGATCTGAGTCCAGAGAATGGAATAAGTATAATCCTTCTGAAATTTCTGAATTTAAATATGAATTCTTTGATCTGAACAAAATTCGTCGAACGCAGATTCGTCGACCTCAAGATTTTCGTCGAACACAACATTTACTTCATCGACCTCAATTGAATCTTACTGGAATAATTTATTTTGTTGATCTGTGAGAACTTTCATCGATCTGAAGGTGTTCGTCGAACGCAGACTGGAGTTCATCGAACGGAAATATTCGTTGACCGCTGAGCCTGGATAAAAACATCGACTGCTGAGCTGGGGCAAAAGCGTCGAGCGCTGAGCTTGAGCAAAAGCGTCGAGCGCTGAGCTTGAGCAAATTCTTCGACCGCTGAGATGGGAGCGTCGAGCACTGAACCGCTGAGATTGGATCGTCAACCGCTGAGATGAGATTGTCGACTGCTGAGACGAGCTTGAATCAAGCCATTCGTCGAACGCAGATAGCCGTTCGTCGAACACAGTGTGGAGTTCATCGAACGCAAAATCTGAATGAAATCTCTAGTTCTAACAGCCTAAACTCTTGACCCATAAACTATACATTGGGGTCAACTTGATCCTAGTCAATCAGATAGTGATCCTAGCCCAAATCAAAAATAGGGTTGTTCCAACAATCTCCCCCTATTTGGGTTAGGACACTATTTGACAAAAATTGAAAATAAACAAAGAACAACAGAGCATATATATATCTGATATATTTTAAATATTTCATCAGATATAAAATGAATAGTACTCTGAGTTTTGAAACATTTCAATGAAAAATAAAATTGATAGAAATACAATTAGAACCTTGATTTTCTCTGAATTCTTTCTTTCTGAATTCTTGAATTCTGATTTTGTCTGAACTGTATTGTTCTGAATTCTGATCTGTAACAAAACTGTATCTGCTATGTAAATCAGCTTTCTGAATTTGATCTGAACTGAGTTTGTAGCAGTAATTGATACTGAATTTGCTATATCAAAATTCTTCTTCTGAGTTGTATCTGCATCTGAACTTGATCATGAACTTTATCTGAAGTTTTCTAAAATAGAAACTACAAACAGCAAACTGCTGTGAGCTTTATCAAGCTTCTTCATGCAACAACTCCCTCTGAGAGTGTCTCCCCCAAAGACTGGAGGTACTTCAGCTTTCTCTCCTTGCCTAGTTTATAGAACAACTCCCCCTGAGCAAAACAATGCATCAAATGGAGCTTGTTCATAAAAACTTCTCCCCCTGCCTAGTTTCAGGAAAGGCTGAAGCTGGGCCCCTTGAAGAAGGGACATTTGATGGAGGTAGGGAAGGATGCAAGATTGTCATTGATATTATTCCTGCACAATAAAATAGAGATCAAGTGCAAAGGGAACTAGAAAGAGAGACAATTCTATAGGCATTTACATAATAAAAAAAAATAGTTTGATATGATAAGGAATGAGGGGATAAATAGAAATTTTAATTTTTATCATATTGAATCTCCATCTATCATTCCCAACTGATTTATAAAAAAAATATGTTTCTTTTCATCCAAGGGCTTGGTGAAAATGTCAGCTCTTTGCAAATCAGTAGAGATGAATTGTAGGCAATTTTTTTTATCCACATTATCCCTAAGGAAGTGGTGCCTAATTTCTATGTGTTTAGTCCTACTATGAAGAACTGGATTTTGTGCTATAGATATTGCACTAGTATTGTCACAAAATATAATTGAATTACTTAAGTTGACACCATAGTCTAGGAGCTGATTTTGTATCCACAATATCTGTGAGCAGCAACTGCCTGCAGCTATGAATTCAGCTTCAGCTGTTGATGTAGACACAGATGTTTGTTTGTTACAAAACCAAGACACAAGCCTATCACCAAGAAACTAGCAAGTTCCTGATGTGCTTTTCCTGTCTACTCTGCATCCAGCATAATCTGAATCTGAGAATCCAGTTAATTCAAATTCCGATGTTGTTGGATACCAAAGTCCTAGATTAGGGCAACCCTTTATATATCTCAAAATTCTTTTTAGTAAAATTAGATGAGAGTCTTTGGGGTTAACTTGGAATCTAGCACAAATACAAGTAGCAAACATTATATCTGTCCTACTTGCTGTTAAATAAAGTAATGAGCCAACAATTGCTCTATATAATTTCTGATAGATAGGTTTCCCTGATTCATCAGTATCAACAACAGCATTAGAGGGCATTGGTGTTTTCATGGTGGTAGAATCAGACATACCAAATCTTTTCACTAATTCCTTAGCATACTTAGATTGGGATATGAAGATTCCATTTGGTGTTTGCTTCACTTGAAGACCAAGGAAGTATGATAGTTCACCCATACTACATATTTCAAATTTAGATTGCATTAGATTAGAAAATCTTATGCATAAGTTTGAATCAGTAGAGCCAAAGATAATGTCATATACATATATTTGAACAAATAGAGTTTGATTTTTATGTATCCTGTAAAATAAAGTTTTATCTACTATGCCTCTACCGAATTTATTCTCTAAAAGAAAACTAGCTAAGGTCGCATACCATGCTCTGGAGCTTGTTTAAGACCATAGAGAGCTTTCCTAAGATTAAATACAAAAGAAGAGTGAGTTGGAGAGATGAAACCTGGTGGTTGTTCCACATAGTCTTCTTCTTTGATTTCTCCATTCAAAAATGCACTCTTTACTTCCATTTGATAAACCATGAATTTCTTATATGCAGCAAATGCAAGGAAAATTCTGATTGCTTCTAACCTTGCAACTGGTGCAAAAGTTTTATCATAGTCTATTCCTTCTTCTTGTGAGTATCTTCGTGCTACTAGTCTAGCTTTGTTTCTTACAATGTTGCCATCTGCATCTAGCTTATTCCTATAGACCCACTTAGTTCCAATGACTGGATGATTCTTTGGTCTAGGAACCAATTCCCAAACTTTGTTTGTTTCAAACTGATTGAGCTCCTCTTGCATAGCAATGATCCAGTTGGGATCTTGTTCTGCATCTTGTATGGATTGAGGTTCAATCTGAGAGAGAAAACAAGTGTGCATCACATTCTGATTTGCTTGATGCCTTGTTTGCACACCAGTTGATATGTCTCTAATTATTTGAGATCTGGGGTGATCTTTAATATTGACATAATCAACAGGTATAGTGGGATCAGCAATGATTTCCACTTGGGGAATTTGTTCAGCTGTGATATCCTGTGGAAGATGTTCTGCTGTAATCTGATTTGAACTGTCAGCAAAATCTTCTTCACTTTCTTCAGGATCCTGCTGTTCAGGATTTAGAAATCCTTCTTTATGTAGAGTTAATTGATCTAGCTGCTCACATAATGTAGGTACCTGTAGATTTTCTATGGTAGAAGAAATCTTCTCCTTGTAAAACATATTAGTTTCATCAAAGGAAACATGCATATATTCTTCTATTTTAAGAGAAGAATTGTTATAAATCCTATATGCTTTGCTGACTAATGAATAACCTAAGAAAATTCCTTCATCAGATTTTGGTTCAAATTTCCTAAGGTATTTCTTATCATTATTGTGAATGAAACATTTACAACCAAATGCTCTAAAATAGTTAACTTTAGGTTTCTTCTTTTTAAGTAACTCATAAGGAGTCTTACCCTGAAGTTTGTGTATCAAACTTATATTCAACACATAGTTTTTTGTGCTAACAGCCTCTGCCCAAAAAGATAGGGGCAAATTAGCATCTGCAAGTAATGTTCTTGCTAATTCAATTATAGTTCTATTTTTCCTTTCAACTACCCTCATTTTGTTGAGGAGTTCTAGGAGCTGAGAAGCAATGCCTGATACCTTCCTTCTCACAGAATTCTTGTATAAGAAGAGATTCAAACTCAGTGCCATGATCACTTCTGATCAATGCAATATGAGTAGAGTACTCAATCTTTATGCTCTTAAGAAAGTCTGTAAGAACTTTAAATTTATCTGACTTTTCTCTCAAAAAGAACACCCAAGTGAATCTAGAGAAGTCATCTACAATAACTAGAGTGTAAGACTTCCCCCCTAAACTCTTTGTTTCTATAGGTCCAAAAAGGTCCATATGTAGCAAATATAAGATTCTAGTTGAATCACTTTTAGATAATGATTTAAAACTATTTTTAGTTTGCTTACCTAGTTGAGATGCCCTACAAAGACCTTCTTTCTTGTATTAACCTAAAGGTAAACCTCTAACAAGATTGTCCTTAGATAATTTAGCAATGGTCCTAAGGTTTACAAGTCCTAATCTCTTATTCCAAAGTTCACTAGGTTTGCATAATTCATTAAATAAACAAATTTCTGATTTAGATGAATTGAAATTTATTAAATAAATATTACCTTGCCTAATACGTGATAAAACAATAACATTATCAGAAGATTTAATAAGGCATTTTAATTTATTAAAGGTTACCTGATACCCTTCATCATATAATTGACTTATGCTGATGAGTTTGTGCTTCAGTCCCTTGACATAAGCTACCTCTTTGAAGGTGACTTCTCCAACTTTGACTTTTCCATAGCCTTTTGTTTGTCCATAGTTGGAGTTTCCAAATTAACTTTTGGTCCAAGCTTTGCCTTGTAGTTATTCAGGTTGGCCTTGTTTCCTGTCATATGCTTTGAACATCCACTATCCAAATACCATTTTTCATTTATTCTTGGACAGCTGTGTACCTGCAAAAACAGAAAAACAATCTATTTGTTCCTGACCCAGACTACCTTGGGTCTTTTTGAATTTCCACAAAAATCTGAAATAAAAGACATTTCAGGTTTGTCCTTGTAACCTTGTGGTTGATATCTCCTTGGAGGTATTATCCATTTAATGAAAGGATTGATAGAATGTGAAGAATGAGAATTGTTTAGATTTGCTGTATAGTTTCTGTTTGACGAACTGGGCTGAGTTCGTCGAGCGCCGTTCAACGAATGACTGAGATTTCATCGAGCACCATTCATATAATTACTATATTGAAAATCTGTCTTCAGAGTTCGTCGAGCTCCATTCGACGAAGTGGATAGATTTCGTCGAGCTCCGTTCGACGAATTCTGCTGAATTCTGCTATTCTCGACAGTCTTACTTGAAATGTTTTTATTTACTCCTACAACCTCTTTGCTCTTAGCAGAGATGAATTTTATATGTGTAGAGAGTATGTTCTTCTGAATTAGAGGTGGCTCACTTGATGAAGCACCCAAGCCTAGTTTGCTATTAAGTCTAGCATTAACAGTGCTTGTAATGTCCATCAATTTGATGCTTCTCCCATTTAGGGATTCTTCAAACTTCTTAGCTTCAGATAACTTGTTCTCAATGAGAACAATATGTTCCCTGGAGGCAGCCAAATCTTTCTTAAGATTTACATTCTCTTCACTTATTTTATTCATTTCAGCTAGCTTATGTCTGAGTGAGATTATTTCTTTCTCAGATTTTAGTAAGTCTAAGCAAAGAACCTTGAATTCATCTTTGAATTCAACTGAAGTAAAATCAAAGTTAGATATTACCCGATCTGCATCATTTTCTCCTTCTGATTCTGATTCTTCTTTATCAGAATTGTTGGCTGAGGCATTGATTGACATCATGCAGAACTTCTTCTCTTCTTCATTATCTTCATCATCACTGGATGAAGAAGCATTTCCTGATTCACTGCCTGAGTCATAAATGGCCATCAAGCATTGGTCATTTTCTTTTGTTTCTTCTTCATCATCTGAAGAATTGGATGACTATTCTGATTCAGTTTCACTCCAGGTTTCTGCTACAAATCCTCTTCCCTTTTTTTGTGTTTGTGGGAGGAAGACTTGCTGGAGTGTCTTCTTTCCTCTTTTTCAGTTCTCTTCTCTTTCTTCTGATTTTCTGGACATTTTGGCAGAATATGTCCAGGTTTCCTGCAACCATAACAAATGATTTCTTTAGAATTTGACTTGTCATCCCTTGGCTTTTCATGGCTCCTGGATGACTTTTTCCTGAAGTCTTTTCTTGCCATCTTGTAGAATCTTTGGGCAAGTAGACTCATGAATTCCTCATCTCTTGGAGATTTTTCTTCTTCTTCAGCTGCTTTGAAAGCTATGTTCCTTTCCTTCTTTGTTCCTGGAGATGAAGTGGACTGTTCAACTTCTCTGGAACTTGATGAGCTGCTCATAGGATTTGAGTTTG
This sequence comes from Dactylorhiza incarnata, assembly GCA_033032865.1. Taxonomy (NCBI): domain Eukaryota; kingdom Viridiplantae; phylum Streptophyta; class Magnoliopsida; order Asparagales; family Orchidaceae; genus Dactylorhiza; species Dactylorhiza incarnata. The sequence goes on from JAWHQI010000067.1 coordinate 6,662,704, forward strand.
CCCAACAATGTTTCAGTAGTAATTTCATTGAGGCTTCTGGATCCTTTAATAGGCCAGATCCTAGAATCCCATGTGCTGGGGAAGCACATTAAGATCTTGTCATTTATCTCAGTGATAGAGATCACTTTATCCAAGGTCTTCAGCTCATTTATTATGAGGTTGAGCCTATTGTACATGTCAGCCACACTTTCAGATTCTCCTTTCTTGAAATTCTCATATTGAGAAATGAGATGGGATCTCCTATCTTTTCTTTCATCAGCAGATCCCTCAACCATGTTGTTGAGAGAAATCCAAATTTCTCTTGCTGAGGTGCATTCCACTACTTTCTGAAATATGTCATCAGACATTGTTTGAGCCAGAATGTTCATGACTTTTACATCAGCACTCCTTTGCTTTTTCTGAGCTTCTGTACATTCAGGAGGTGGGACGGCCTTATTGGTAGTTGTTGTTCCAGTACTTGCTGCTGTTGTAGGTGTTGGAGGCCCTGTCAAAATCACATTAAAATTTTCTTCATCAATTGAGTTCATATATAACCGAATCCTTGCTTTCCACAGTGCAAACTTACTGAGATTGCACATAGGAGGTCTTGTGCTTGAATACTCTTTGGTTTGTGCCATGAGTTTTTAACAGAAAATAAATAAAATAAAAACTCTAAAATAGATTTAAGATCTAATTGATCTTTATGATTCAGGTGTTAGCCTGTAAAGAATCAACAGCCCTCTGATACCAATTGAAAGTGGAGGTTAGATCTTAAAGTAACTCTAGAGGGGGTGAATAGAGTTTTAAAACTTTTTCCCTTAGTTTTATAGCGGAATTAAAAATAGTGATATATATATGTGTATAGAGAGTGAGTAATAAAAACTGAAATAAAATGAATAATGAAAATAGCACACAGCACAAGTAACTCAGAAATTCACAGCACAGAAGACACAGGGAGCTATTGTAGTTTCCCACTAAACTTGGGTACGTCTACTCTTCTACGACCCTTGGTAGGAATCCACCAGGATTTTTGATCAGGTTCCCTCACACCAATGAGCTTTTGATAAGGTGCCCAAAAACCAAGCTAGATTTTTTGATAAGGTGTCTTGCCACCAATGGGTAAACTATTGAAGGGAGTTTTAACCCTGTACAAAATGGGATACAGAAGGGTTTAGATGTTCTTCTTTTTCAAGATGCTTAGAGAAGACTCTAGTGGATTTTGATGTTGTAGAAAGGCTCCTCTGTCTGATTGAAGATGTTTGACAGTTGAATGGCTGGAGCTTTCTCTTTGAAGAAATGATCTTCCTGTTAGCTGATTAAACTGAGAGACAAGAATGCTCCAGTTTGTTGTTGCTCTTTTGAAGATCTGTGCTTGCAGCTAATAACTGAGAGAATAATGTTGATGTTGTTCTTCCTGTATCCTTTTCTTTCTTTCTTTTCTGTTCTATTTCTCTGTACAGCAATTTGAAAATAATATGTTCTGTATATTTGTTGTCGAGAAAACTGCTGTGTAATAATCTGCTATGTCTTCTTTCCTTATTTTCCATCTCTTTTGAAAATCTCTGACAGAAATTAAATGCAAATTCCTTATATTAAGGAATGCATTATTCTGAGAAGAGTTGTTTTGGAAACACAAATCTGCTGCGCCGTTTAATTCTTTCCTTTTCCATGAATATCTCCTTTTCCGAGGAAATTTCAATGGCTATAAAATTGGAATAATAAAGGAAATATATTTTCCTTACTTGATCTGATAGAAAGAGCCGTTGCTGTCGTCGATCTGAGTTCAGAGAATGGAATAAGTATGATCCTTCTGAAATTTCTCAACTTAAATAAGAATTCTTTGATCTGAACAAAATGCGTCGAACGCAGATTCGTCGACCTCAAGATTTTCTTCGAACACAACATTTACTTCGTCGACCTCAATTGAATCTTGCTGGAATAATTTATTTTGTTGATCTATGAGAACTTTCATCGATCTGAAGGTGTTCGTCGAACGTAGACTGGAGTTCGTCGAACGAAAATATTCGTCGACTGCTGAGCCTGGATAAAAACGTCGACCGCTGAGCTGGGGCAAAAGCGTCGAGCGCTGAGCTTGAGCAAAAGCATCGAGCGCTGAGCTTGAGCAAATTCTTCGACCGCTGAGACGGGAGCGTCGAGCGCTGAACCACTGAGATGGGATCGTCGATCGCTGAGACGAGATCGTCGATCGCTGAGACGAGCTTGAATCAAGCCGTTCGTCGAATACAGATAGCCGTTCGTCGAACGCAGTGTGGAGTTCGTCGAACGCAAAATCTGAATGAAATCTCTAGTTCTAACAGCCTAAACTCTTGACCCATAAACTATACATTGGGGTCAACTTGATCCTAGTAAATCAGATAATGATCCTAGTCCAAATCAAAAATAGGGTTGTTCCAACAGACGTCGACTTCTTAAGGAGGAACGATTCCTCTCGAAGAAACTACGGGAACGACGATCTGGAGGACTTCCGTCGCTATCAGTTCTTCTCGATCTCACTCATATATCGATCTCCTGATCTCTATCTGGAAAACCTAAAGTATGACTTGATATACCCATGAGTATAAAGTTGACATAAGTTTTTTTATCAGCAGACCCAGCAGAATAGGACATAAATAGTTGTCAGGAAACATTCTTCGTTTGTCGAGACATCTCGACAAAATCATCGAGACAGTCTCGACAAAATTTTCAAAACAGTCTCGACGAATTCGTCGAGATATTCTCGATGAATTCATCAAGACAATCTCGACGAATCCAACCAGTGACAAAATATCTCGACGAGCTCATCGAGATGTATCGACGAGCTCGTCGAGATGTATCGACGAGCTCGTCGAGATGTCTCCACAAGCTGGTCGAGATGTCTCCACGAGTTCGTCGAGATGTCTCGACGAGTTTGTCGAGATGTCTCGACGAGTTCGTCGAGTTGTCTCGACGAGTTCGTCGAGTTGTCTCGACGAGTTCGTCGAGTTGTCTCGACGAGTTCGTCGAGTTGTCTCGACGAGTTCGTCGAGTTGTCTCGACGAGTTCGTCGAGTTGTCTCGATGAGTTCGTCGAGTTGTCTCGACGAGTTCGTCGAGTTGTCTCGACGAGTTCGTCGAGTTGTCTCGACGAGTTCGTCGAGTTGTCTCGACGAGTTCGTCGAGTTGTCTCGACGAGTTCATCGAGATGTCTCGACGAGTTCGTCGACATGTCTCGACGAGTTCGTCGACATGTCTCGATGAGTTTGTCGAGATATCTCGACGAATTCGTCGAGATATCTCAACGAATTCGTCGAGACAACTCAACAAAATCGTCGAGACATCTCGATGAGCCTTTCAAGATAGTCTATGTCATCAAGATGTTCTTGACAAAATTGATCACTAGTTGATATTCATAATATCAGCTTGTGATCACGACTACTAGATATCTATCACGACAACATTCACAATGTCATCTTGAATTCTTCGCAACGATATTCACAATGTCATCTTAAGGACTCACCGACATGCTCCATATAATATTCACAATATCTAAAGAGCAGTCTTCCCGAACTAACTCTATTCCACATAGACACAGGATTGGTCCTTTCACTCATATCCAATATCAGCAAGACCAACACAATCTTTTCTCCAATTTCTACAAATACTCTTATGTGCGACCCTATAGGCTCATATTATGTTGGCAGTAAGACTAACTACTTGATAACTTCTGGATCACCTTAGAAACTCCAACAATACATTGATAATATCATACGATTGCACGGAGTTCTCCATAGCATCGTAAGCGATCGAGATGGGCATTTCACATCAAATGACTGGAAGCTAATTCACCAGCTATTGGGTACCAAGCTAAAACTTAGCATGACCTTCCACCTGCAAACGGATGGGTAGACTGAGATGACCAATAGGACAATGGAATACATGCTCTGGATGTGTTCCTTAGATTTCAGAAAGAGATGGTAAGACCACCTCTATATGATTGAATTTTCCTACAATAATAGCTACCAAACGAGTAATAAAATGGCACCCTTCGAGGCACTTTATGGTAGGAAGTATCGTACGTCGTTGGCTTGGGAGAAAATGGGTGACACAAAGATGTTGAAGTGTAAAGACGTCGATGAGGAAAATATATCTATATGGGGAAAATGAGAGCGGTTGCTAATTGCCCAGGATAGGCAGGCAATGTATTACAATGCAAATCACCAGAACATCGAGTTTGTTATTGGCGATTGGGTTTACTTGAAGATCAAACCATTCAAAAGAGTATAGAGGATCTGACGCTTGAAAAAGCAAAGTCCAAGCTACGTAAGACCATTTGAGGTCTTAGAGCGCATCGGTGAAGCTGCCTACTGGCTTGCTCTATCTATAGAGCTAAGCAGTCTGCATAATGTATTTCATATTTCTGTGTTGAGGTAGGCAGTGAAAGAGCTTACTCATATTGTTGCAGTCTATGAAGTGTCGGTAGATGGTAGGCTAGCAATGAAAGTCAAGCCCATTTGCATCGAAGTCAGACAATTGTGGAAAACATCTATCAAGATGGTAAATGTCAGTTGGGATAACTGTGGGAGAGAGGAAATCTCTTGGGAAAGAGAGAAAACCATGCTTGTGGAGTACCCCGAGCTATTTCTCTCAGGTATAATTTAAATTTGTACTTCACTTTGAAATTTCTTGATGAAATTCATTTAAGGGAGGTGGAGTTGTAACACCCCATTTTCTAAATGGTGGAAAGTCCATGTTTATAGTCTAATAGAAGAAGTGCATTGCAAATGCACTACTTCAGGTTGTGTGTCATCGAGTGGTCTCGATGACACAGGCTAGATTGGCATGTCGTCAGAGGCTCTCGACGACACAGGTTGTGTGTCGTCTGGTGGTCTCGATGACATAGGATGGAACATTGTGTCATCGAGTCCACTCGACAATACATGCTTCAGTGCATGTCGTCGAGAGGACTCAACAACACATGCAAATCTGTGTCGTCGAGTGAACTCGATGACACAGATAGAGAAAGTTTTTTTTTCTATTTTGTTTTGCCGAATCGTGGTCGTCTATCTTCACGTGGGCTTTAAACCTAATGTTGGGGTCTTGGTCCATACTATATAAAGACACTTGGAGAAAAGGTTTAGGATCACTTTTTAGCCGACTCTTTCTCCAGCTTTTGGCCATTGCCAGAGCTTCGGAGATCCAAATCGCGAACCATTTCCATATCCAAGGAGAGCAGCCCAATGTGGTTCTTTCCATCTGACTGAAATCTTGGATTCTCATGGAGCCAAAGAGACCGGCAAGGGTAACGATCCTTCCTCCTGGTCTTAAGACATGTTTGGTCCTTTCATTCTTTTCTATGCTTGCATAAGGTTGTCTCTTTCACTAATTAGTGAAGTGTAGGACTTCCTTTAGTTCTTCAGAACTTCGGGTCGATTGTGTTCGTCCACGACATATATTGCTTGTAGAAATTCCAGTAGATGTGCGAATTTGGGCAATATGTGTGAAGCCTACCCGCGGCTGTAGGCCTGGATCTGTGATGCTTGATTTGTAATGTTGCATTTAGGTTAAGCCTAGTATGTGTGTCGGAGAATGACTCCGTGAAATATGTCATCGTGTTGCGGGACTTGAGTTAGAGGTGTATCTTGAAATGCCTAACAGAAGCCTCATGGTTGTGTGTGGTTGAACACAAACCTTAAACACAAATTCTTATTGTAGTTGTCTCTGACCACCTTTGTTGATTGTGATAGCGAAGCCTCGGTCCACTTGTAAGGATTAGGTGTGTAGCTAGTTATTTGTTAGCACTTGTAGGTGTTAAAATGCTAATGAGATGAGGTAAAGCTGCACCCGCATCGTGTTGTCTATCGCGTTGATTTGAGCAACAGGCATAAGCTGAACCGAACCCACACCATGCAGTTGGAGATTAGAATTTTCATATGTAAGGATCATTAACTTTGAAGTTTTATCAAAAAAGGCAAGCATGATTAAGGTCAAGGCATGATAAGCCAAATAAAATGTTTAGAAAACTTGAAATTAAAATTAAACATTAAATAAAATCTTTAAGAGTATGCTTAGTCACTTTAAACATTGAAAAGAAATAAACAAGATTATTGCTCATATGACATTCTATAGTCAAGTAGTAAAACAAAAGCATGACAAAACATATTTTTGAAATTTTTTGATTATTTGATTTTTTTTGGATTTTTGAATAAAGGAAAACAAAGATTAATAGAACAATAAAATATTTCAAAACAGAGAACAAAACAGACAAATATACATGAGAAAATACCCAAGATTATTCAACAAAAAAATAGAAATTAGAGCACAAGGCCTAACGCTTAACGTTGACCACTACCGCCAGGTGTTGACTCTTAACGTCGAAATAGTACAGGATTTCTTGTGTTTTTAAAAAAAATCTTTGATTTAGAGTTATTGTATAGAGGTTTTCTTAGTATTGAAATTTCAGATATTATAGAGAAGATTAGGAGGCTCTTTATGCATAATTTTGTTGGATTTTCAAATACTTATGTTTACAAGATCATTAAAGCTCAAAATGATAAAATATTCAAAACACAAGATAAGCATGTTCGATTATACCAAGAATGCATGAAGAGTGTAATCATAATGAGTGCATGCAATATATAGGATTTAAGTATGTCCTAGATTAAAGTACCCTGACTATATGCCTACACATTATCCCCGTACTAAGTGACAGATGGGCATGAGGAGCTGCACACATGTCGTAGGTTAGAGTGTTAGTCCCATATTCACACAAAAGAGGTCGCTCAACCTAGCACACTTTCCCTTAGTGCATTGCAAGGCCCCACAAGAACCCTCCCCAGTTAAGGACAAGACATGACTTATAGGTTAGGACATCTAATGCATACAATCCTATGCCCCCACTATTATGTGACATGTATCATAAGTGAATGAATGACCATGGACATACTAAACATTTAAACCTAAAGATCAATTCATAAACTTTGCCTTTATTTTTGGGAATCTTTTTGAATAATTATTGTAATTAGCATAAATGATTTTAAAGCCAAATAATTTTAACTATTTTCAAATTTTATAATTCAATTTTACCTTCATGCATGATATAACTAGCATAGAAATTGATTTCTACCTATAGTAGGATATGATGCTAGAATGATGAGTTTGAATGCAATGTTATGCCATAAGATTAATAGTGATAATGTTGCATGTATTCAAAAATAGAATTTCAATTTATAGAACTAGAATGAAGTGATGATTCTATTTGAATTGTTCTTATTGGTACAAAGTTGATTCTAGTGTCAATATATACGTGAGATACATGCAAACAAAATACATAATACATTCGTATAATGATCATGATCACAAAATATATTTTGAAAGCAATAGGATCTTTTCCAATTATATTTAATGTTTGAATTAAAAGATCTTTTGATTTTGCATGATTATTATAAATGATCATTTACTTTAACACGTAGAAATTAAGTACACATAATCAATTATTCATGATGATGTAAGTGAAGTATTATGAGAACATTCATATACAGCTTTTTCAAATTATTAAGGTAGAAGATTGTAAGGAGAATATTGAATATATATAGAATTAGAAAAAAAATTTGGTTATTTTGAACGGTTTTGTAAATTTAATTTTTAATTATAGAAATTAGCCAAAATAAAAAAACAATCGATGGAAAATGCGCAAAGATAGTGATAATTAAAGTGACAAATAATTTTCTAGAAATTCAATATTTTCATGATTATGATCTAATATGATAGGGGTTATCATATACAGCAACAAAATCAAACAAGTAAACCAAAAGTTGTGCATTTTATATTTTAACCAAAATCCCCTAAATAGCCTATATAAATTCATTTTTTTTAAATATTATTTTTGATAATATAACATAACAAATTTAGTATTCAATTTATAAGTCATTTATAAGTAATGGATTTAAAAGGATGAGAGCAAAAAAAGAGTATTGATAGGTCACTTGAAAAATGATATGACTTTTTATTCAATTTCATTCAATTTGATTTATTGATCATTAGGCTTTATGTGATAAAGTCATAGTTCAAGATATATAAAGTGTCCATAGAATTTTGGCTCAAGAAAATATTAAAACAAAACAGAAATTAAGCATTTCATTAAGTAGAGTATTGGTATTTCATTTTAATTTTTTCTACTTCATGCAAATTATTTATTTCTAATGAATAAGAGATTTAGGTATCCAAAGGGAACTATGTGTGATGGTTCCTTTGGGTACTCAAATATAGCATGATGTATTATGGGGAGACAAGGATGAATGAGCCCTTTCATGTGTAATTACTGTGTTGTTTCTAACAATGGGTCTCCATTCATACCTATGAAGATCATTATTTTTATTTATCAAATTTCCATTGTCATTAACTTGAGTCTTTGGATAAAAGTGACTTTTGAATTTATTATTTAAAGGAAATTTATTTGCATTCAATTTTATGTTGCGAGAAGAATGATGTTGTAAATAATAATGATGATAGTGTTTTGGAATTTCATTTACAAGCTTTTAATGTTTTTCATTCTCTTTGTTTGTCTTAGTCAAGATATGGAAATTCATATTAAACTTGCTTTTGGATTTTGCTAAATATTGTGGATTTATGTGTTGTGAATTTTTCTTTGTAATTTCCTCAAGCTAGTTGACTTTAGTTTTCAATTCATTATTCTTAATTTTTAGACTATGTCTAGCTTTATTATAAGTGATTGTGCTAATTTTTATAGTTATAATAATAGAATCAATATGCCTTCTATAATCATTTCTTAATTCTTCAAATGATTTATCCATATCTTTAATTTTAATTTATTAATGTTTACACATAACACAATTACTTTTTAAAGATGAATTTTCTAAACATAATCTCTAATTTGTTCTTTTAAAAAGATTAACTCCTTTTCAAGTTCTATGTATTTTTCTTTTAATTCATTATATTCTATAGAAGGTGAAGCAGTTTTCATTAAAGAGCACGAGGTGGAACTAGACATGTCAAGATTAATTTCTACACTTGTAAACTTTTATTTTCTAAACATAATTTTGAGTTAATATTTTTCAATTTCTAAATTTTATGTTTAACACTATTGAGCATTTGTAATGTAGAAATCGAAGTTGTAGCAAAGAGAGAATTTTTATTCACTATGCTCTCGGATGTGGCAAGATTTGAATTTATCGTTACTTTGATATCTTCATATTCTTCTTCCATTGATGTGTTATCATCTTCCATTCGGCTTGACATGCACTCCATGGATTCGTAAAAAGAGGAGCCTTCTTGAATACATATGCATGCTTGCATATTGTCCAAATTTTACGCTTGCTCCATACCTACATGGGGAATACTATAAATCTCTTCAAGAAATTTCCAAATTTTGTACGCATTAGAAAAACAATAAACCAATTTGAAAATATCTTGTTACATTGCGCAAAATAAACTATTCATAGCATTTACATTTAAATGACATTCCTTTTTATTTAGAACATCCGGTGGTTTGATTTTTGTGATATTCCAAACATTGATATCTAAGGACTTAAGAAAATTTTCCATTAGAATGTTCCCTTCAAATAACGGTGGTGCTAGTGATTCTTCATTTTTATAAAATTTCTCCCCACTAGTAGAAGAGAGATCATGATGCGCCATTATTCTCGATAGAGAAACCATTTTGGAATAACCTAGCTCTAATACCACTTGTTGGATCTTAAGGCACCCTTAGAGGGGGGGGGGGGGGGGGGGTGAATAAGGGTCTTAGAAATCTTTGTATTTTAATAGAAAACTTTTGATATTTTATAAGAAGGAGATCAGATCAAAAGTAAATTGTTAGAATTGAAAACCAAATCAATTTTATTGAAACAATAGAGACATGATTAATATTGATAAAATTGATTACAAAAGAGGATTTCAATAACGCTATTAATCGAGGTGATAATATGAAATGTTGGATCGATAGGCGCTCTTAGAGGGGGGGGGGTGAATAAGGGAATAAAAATTCTTTTTGTAATATTATGAAAATTACTAAATTGTTTTATAATAGGAGAATGCAAAATAACAATTTAGCTAAATTAAGAGAATATCATAATATCCAAGTTTACAAGCAACTACTAAATTGTTTTATGATGAAAGAGATTGAAATAAACAATTTAGGTATAGTAATTTGAATTGAAAACTTAGTAACCAATATTTTAGAGATTATGCCAAAGGAGAGAAATCAAGTAAACACAAATAGAGACATGATTGTATTTATATAAAAAGGTGTTTACATAAATTTGATTTCAATATCGCTAGAAATCGAATGCATACAGATGAAAGAGATTTTTCCTTTTCTATATCGACTCGTATCCCCATAAACCGGTTGGCTATAGCATATCCTTCCCTGGATATGGCCTCAAGCCGCACTAGCCAATCCTTCCCCAGATATTGCCTCGAGCCCCCTAGATCTAATCTTCTAGACCTAGTCGCCAACTAATGCGGCGAATTACCCCTTAAGCTGCGCAAGGACCTAGTCGCCAACACAAGGCGAATTCTCTAAACGGTTATAAAAATATATGGAATGAAAATAAAGATAACAATAATAAAAATTCCCTATATGAGATCTTCTGATGTTGGAGATGAAGAATCGTTGTAGTAAGAGTGAGATCGAAGCGATCGTCCTCCGAATGTAGCGTGACGTAGTCCTCCTCCAGAATTCTCCTTAAGCTTTTTGTGGGAGATCCATCTTCGGCAGCATAGCAGCAGTAGAATTGTGGCACAAGCAATCTCTCTGGGATGGATGATCAAAATGATTGAAATTGGCTTTTTTTATTAACCTTGGAGCTAGCGCCTACGGTAGCACCTAGTGCCTGCGGTAGTGTTCGTTTAGAGCAGTTGTGGAACCTTCGGCGGCATGTCGCTGTGCCCAAACTTGAGCTAGCGCCAGGCGGTAGCACTAGCGCCTATGGTAACCACTAGCGTTGGCAGTAGTGTTTAAGCTCACTTTGTTGGTTCCAAGCTGCTTTCTATCTGTGGAGTATTGCACCTATAGTTCCTGCACACTATAAACACACGGCAAGCAAGATCAAATACAATTTGGGATTTGTTATTCTCAAACAAAGGGATGTGACACACATGTCCAACAATCTCCCCCTTTTGATAATAACAAATCCTCTTAGCAAGAAATCAACAAAGGTGTTTATGGTAAATGATAAGCGAGATAAGAAGTGCAACTACAGTATATGATAAGCATGATAATAGTGCATACTCCCCCTATCTTAATGCCCCCCTACATAAATGCAATTTATGTTTTACTTCCCGTAAATTACAAGAATTAGACTCCCCTTAATCTTCTACATTTCTCCTCTAGATTTCTTCAATTAATCTCCCCCTTTTGGTATTATCAAAATAAGGTGGGGTGAGGGTAGTAAGGATGCACTCCTTACAAATGATAAAGCATGATCGAGCTTTTGTAATATAGATAATGATAAAGAGTTTAAGCATAGTATATATAAGAGATTTCAAATACAAAAGATAAGAGTTGTAAGCAAGCGGAAGATTATAAGAAACATCTCTTTGTAAGCATGAAAAGCATAAGTAAAAATATGAGTTTAAGTTCAAAATTGAAAGATGTTTTAACCTTTTTGAAATCTCAATGTTTTTCATAAAGATACCAAGCATGAAATGCACATATCAAAAAGAGATTATACTACAATGTTACTTAATTTCAAGTTTAAGAGATACCAAACATTGTAGAGATCATGCTAGGTTATCTAGAGCATTTCTTATATAAAGAGTAGTATAGATAAAGCATTAGAATCCAATACTCATGGGAAGAAGTGTTATGAAAGATAATAAAGTGCACATAAGTGTATTTTGAGCAATGTTAACAAATGATTTAAATCACAAAATACAAGACATATGTAGAGTAAAGTGCACAATAAAACACAATTATATTACTTTCACACACTTTTAATGCACATAATTTTTAACAAAGTGGTGTAATAACCAAAGTTTGCACAAGACACTTTACTATTCTTTCCAAGGTGCTCAACCTCACAATGCTTATGAAGACTTATCAGGAGGTTCAAGTAGTGCTTGGTGGAGTTATATTCGTCTATTTTTTGTTGACTTTTGTGAGACAACATTCTCCGAATACACTTGTTTTGCAAACCCAATATAAAATTTTTAAAACCACTTTTCTTAATTTTTAAGTGCAATTCAAATGTAGTGTAGATAATAAACTTATGCAAATTTTAATTCATTGTACAATTACAATACACAAGCAAGCATTTTTAGATTTAAACACACATGTACATTACCAAACATAAGTGAGTGTAAAAGTATCATTATCAATCATAATACATTTACTCATACTTAGAGGCATGCTAAGCTTGGTTCTACAAATATTTTTAAATACAATTGACACTTTAAATAGATATATCAAAGCATGATAAACAAAACAATATTCATAGTAATATGAAGACACAAGTTTTAACATTTTAGAAAATTCTAAATAATAGAATTCATACATGCTTGATATTAACAATAAAGATCATATAGTTTTTTTGTTGTTTTGAAAATTTTTAATGAAAGAAAAATAGAAAACCACAAAAACACATATTTTTATATTTTTGAATTTTGAAGTTTTGTATTTGATTTTTCATAATATTAATAAAACAAAAATAACAAAAGTCAGAAATACAAAAGCAAAGTAGTACATATAAACTAATATATTTTTATTGATTTTTAGAAATTTTGGAAAACAGAAAATTTGAACATCCACGCTAGCGCCGACGCTAGTGCTAGCGCGGGAAATAGTACATGATTTTTTGAGAAATTGAAATTTTCAATTTTTTATTTTGATTAAGTGTCCTTAGAGTAGTGTCATGCAGAAATTTCAGAATTTTTGGAGATCTCTAGGTGGATCAAATTTGCATGAAACTTTGGCTTTTTCAAACACTTGAGTTTTACAAAAACATTTAAGCACAAAAATAAATAAATTATGCAAAACACAAGAGGACATATTTTGAACAACCCAAAATATGCATGATTTAAGTGATAAGTAAATAAAATGTCCATGCAGTGAGTAATATAAGTGTGTTCTAAGATTAAAAACTACCCAGATTAAATGTCTACACCCTAGCCCCGTACTAAGTGACGGATGGGCATGAGGAGCTGCACACATGCCGTAGGTTGGGGTGTTAATCACATATGCACACACTAGAGAACGCTCAACCTAGCACTCTTTCCCCCTAGTGCCTTACAAGGCCCCACTGGAACCCTCCCCGGTTAAGGATAAGACATGACTTAGAGGTTAGGTCTCTAATGCAAACAACCCTACGCCCCCGCTATTATGAGATATGAAGTCATAGGTGAATATTCTTTGGACAACCTATGCTTTTAAACTATGGGTTGATTTATAAACTATGGTTTTTGTTTAAAGTGAAGAAAAAAATATAAAGCCACAAAGCTTTTCTACTTTTATGAGATGATGATAAGAGATAACTAGCACAATTACTAATATTCAATAAGTGATAATGCTGGTATGATGAGTTTTGGGTCTAATGTCACGTCAAAAAATTAACATTAATATTGCATGTATTCCAAAATAGAGTTTCAATTTATAGATCTAGAACAAAGTGATGATTTAGTTTGATTTATTCTTATTATTACAAATTTGATTCTAGAGTATACATATATGTGAGATACATGCAATCTATAGCAAAGTATATCAATACACCAAATAATGTAATGAAAAACATAATTCATACTTTTATCATAAGATTCATAATTCCTAGGTGATAGACATTATTGATTTGAGATATTTGTTGATAGAACATGAATTATGATTTATGATTATAGAGAATTTTGCATAGAAGATATGTTGGATCATCATGATGTATGTGAATTCTATTCCTTCTAGACTTATGACAATATGATTTGGTGAATTTCTTTTGAATGAGCATGTTTGATAAGTAATTCAAGAAAGTGATGATCATGCAATCATATCAAAGACAAAAATTGTTGGATCGGTAGGCGCCCTTAGAGGGGGGGGTGAATAAGGGTTTTAAAGATTTTATAATTATTTTGAATATTTTAGAAAAAGCTTTGAATATGATAATAAAGAAGATCAAGACTAATCAAATAAAGTAAAAATAGAGACATGATTTTATTAACTTGAGAAACATGATTACAAAATTTGATCTCTTATGAAAGCTAGAAATCAAAGCTAAATAGAAAAGAAACCTTTTGGTTTTCTATCCCGACTCGCTTCCCCACGAACCGGTGGCCCTAGCCTTATCCTCCCCGGATTCGGCCTCAAGCCGCTCTAGCCAATCCCTCCCCGGATGTGGCCTCGAGCCCCCCTAGACCTAGCCTAGATCTAGTCGCCAACACGAGGCGATTTTCCCCCTAAGTCCTACCCATACCTAGTCGCCAACATGAGGCGATTTCACTAATCGTTTACAAAGAGGAATATGAAATAACAATAAAGAAATAAGAACTCCCTCAAGATGGACTTCTGAAGTTGGAGACGAAGATCGGCCGTTGAATAAGCGTTGTAGAAGCGGACTTCGATCTGATCCGGCGTGACGAGATTCACCTTTAGAAGTTTTGCAGAGCTTCGCTAGCACATCAACTTTCGGCCAAGATAACCTCTAGAATTCTGGCACTCAATATATCTCTCTAATGTCTGTCTGAAACGAAAGGACTTGGGTCCTTTTTATAGACTAGCGCTAGCGCCTGCGCTAGCCACTACCGCCGGCGCTATCTCATATTAGGAGTCTTTTTGCGCGGCAGAATCTTCAATCCGAGGCAACAATTCCACCATGCCTTCTGTGCATCGAGCTAGCGCCGGCGCTATCCACTATCGCCTGCGCTATCTAATATTAGGAGACTTTTTGCGCGGCAGAATCTTCAATCCGAGGCAATAATTCCAGCATGCCTTCTGTGCATCGAGCTAGCACCGACGCTATCCACTATCGCCTGCGCTAGTGATCAGTTTGGATTTGATGGCTCAATTTCGGGGGCAACCACCATATGTAAACCTTGAGTCATTTTGACCTGTTATCCCGCACACTTAGATCACACAAGATTAAATACACACATAGGATTTGTTATTCTCAAACCTAGGAGATGCGGAAGACCGTGTTCCAACAAACTCCCCCTTTTGATAATAACAAATCCATTAATGATAAATCAGAGCATTAATCTAAATAAGCATGAAGAAACATATTTGTGTGTGTGTGAAAAGGATGCCTTAGGATAAATAATGATTATAGCATTTTAGTATTGCTCCCCCTAAATACATGCTCCCCCTAAGTGAATGCTCTCCTAATATGTTCTTAACTGAATTAAGCATGTTAGATATGTTATCATGTTAGTTCTCCCCCTTTTGCATTTTATCATGTTAGTTCTCCCCCTTTGTTATTAGCAAAAGCGGGTAGGGAGACACCACTTCAAGCTGTTGTAATAAGTTTAATAGGCATGATCGAGCTTTGAGAGAAGGAAATGAGAAGGAGTTATAGAATTCTTTTCATTGAATTAGATTAGAGTTTGAGTATCTGTATTTTCATAAATCAGAGTTTTGTAGCATAATGCAAAGGTGCGGAAGACTTAAAAGAAAACATCTTGTATAAGAAGTGATAATTCAAAAAATATTGAAGTTTTAATTTCATAAAGAAGATGTTTTGTACATCAAAGGTTAAACAAGAGTTTAATTTCACCAATGAAGAAACCAAGCATGAATAAATATTATCACAAGAGAGAGTACTACAATGTTATGGTAATTCATAATTTCAAAAACAAACTAAACATTGTAGAAATCATGCTAGGTTATCTAGTGCATTTTATAAATAAAGAGTAAGTATAGAATTAGCATTAGGATCCAATACTCATGAGAAGAAGTGTTATGGAAGATAATGATGTGCACAAGTGTATTTTGAATAAAGTGAACAAGTGTGTTAACAAAAAAATACAAGACAAATATAGAGTAAAGTGCACAATAAAACACAAATAATTTTACTTCCACACACTTTTAAGCACAAATTAAAATGTACAACAACCAAGGTGCTTTGCACACACAATGCTTATGAAGACTTATCAGGGTGCAAAGTAGTGCTTGGGGGATCACACAAGTTAATTTATCAAGGTTGATTTTTTTTTTGTGATCCTGTGTACTTAAGAAGAAGTGGTTTTATTTTTAAAATGAAGAGTTTGCATAAGACACTTTACTAATCTATCCAAGGTGCTCAACCCCACAATGCTTATTAAGACTTATCAGGAGGTTCAAGTAGTGCTTGGTGGTGGTGACTTTGTCAAGGTTATGATGAGTTTTGATTTGAACAAAGTTCTCCGATTACACTTGCTTTGCAAACACTTTAAAGAAGAAATTTTAACCACTCTTCTTAATATTTAATAGTGCAAATAAATGTTGTGTAGGTAAGATACTTGTGCAATTTTAATTTTATGTACAATTACAATATATTAGCAAGCATTCTTAGATTAAGAAGCACAAGTAGACTAAGCCAAAAGGTGAGTGAAATAATATCATTATCAAACATAAAACATTTACTCATACTTAGAGGCATGCTAAGCTTAGTCCTACACAAACTTTTCTAATTATTATTGATGCACATATTAATAGATAGATCAAAGCATGATAAAAGCAATGTTAAAGAAGTTTGAAAAAATAAATTGTAACATTATAGAGACTCTAAAGAATAGATTTAAATCATGCTTGATGTTCAAAAAAAAAATACAAAATTTTGGATTTGTTTTCAAGTTTTATGTTTTTGTATTTTGATTTTAAAAAAAAAAAACTTTAAATAAAAGCAAAACATATTTTTGGTTTTTGTCTTTTGTAATTTTATATTTGATTTTGGTAAATGACACAAGCTTTAAACAAGAGCAAAACATATTTTTGGAATTTTGTCTTTTATAGGTTTGTTTTTGATTTTTCAAAATTTAAATAAAATTAGTGGTGCAAAAAACAAATAGTACATATCTAGTAACATAATTTTTGGAATTTTTCAAAATTTTAAAAATGCAGAAAATCAGAAAGTCACGCTAGCGCCGGCGCTAGCGTTAGCGCGGAATACAGTACATGATTTTCGAGGAGTTTAAATTTTTTGATTGTTGATCCTGATTAGGTGTCCCAATAGTAGTTTAATGCTGAAATTTCAGATTTGTAGCAGGTGTATTGGATGGTTAAACAGTGCAAATATTAGGTGTTAAAGGTGTGCAAATAGTGGACACCCAACACAAGAAAAAATTGATGAAATCCTACATTACCAGATAATTCAAAATAGGGGGGATTAATTTTAGGAGATTATAGATTTTTATTTGAATAAAGAATCAGAAAGGCGCGATATCGCCGGCGCTAGTGATAGCACTTGCGCTATGGCGGATTTTGGTGAAACCGAGATCTATCTCCAGATCTGCCATTTCCACCCAATTTCTCCCAGGAAAAACCTAGAAGACGAGTCCTCCCCTGCATAGATCTGAGGTAAATCATCACCATTACTTTTGATTTTTGCTTTAATCCTTCATTGTGATGATGGAGATGATGATGTTTGGGGTTTTTAGGTTGATTTAGGGATTAGATCCACAATGTTTGATCTTCTTCTTGGTTTTGATTTTGAGACTTAATGGTTTTGATTTTTGAGACAACATTTTTACATTTTCTTTTGATTTAGAAACTAGATCCACAAAGTTTGATTTTCTTCACAATATTTGATTTTGGATTTTGGTTTTAATTTGTTTGGATATAAAATTTTTGATTGAGCAAGGTATGATATGAGAATATTTTATATGTTCCCAAAATAAATCTTGAAATTAGTATTTGATATTGTCATGATATGTGAGGTTAAGGGTTTTTTGGAATTTTTGTGAAAACAATTTTTCAACACTTATTAAGATGATTATTAAGATATTGGATTTCTTGATTTTTATTTGTTAATGAGATTATGTTGATTTCTTAAATTTTTGAATTGAGAATAATTGAAAACATGTTGGATTTTAAAGATATTCTTAACAAATTTTTGTTTGTTTTTAGATGATAGTAATTTTAATTGTTATATAAATTTTTTTTTTAATAATGTGACAGATGGCACAAGGAAATAGGGGTAAGAAGGCGGCAAGTTTGGCCGTGGAGGCGACAGTGGTGGGAGTCCCGTATGTGGTGGAGTTTTCCCTTCCACGACACCACCACATCATGCAATTGTTTGTTGCCTCCGAGGTTTTTAGCTTGTTTTCTCCGGATGGGTTCTGCTCGGAGATGGTTAGAAATTCTTATACGCACCTAGAGGATCCATTGGAGTCGGATCTTGATGGAGGAGTACGATCAACGGTACAAGGTCACGAGGTGACGATTACCCATGACCTTCTCAAGAACGTGTTTGGGCTATCACAGTATCCACACCGTTTAGCGATTGTTGAGAAATTTAGAGCGGATAGAGACTGGACACGAGTGAATATGGTCCTGCATAATAGGGAATGTAGGAGTCTCATTTCCACGGTGTCGACACTTACCGCAGATGCTTTGGTAGTCCAGGAAGTACTACGCCACACAATCTTATTGAAGTTGGGTGATACGGCGAAAATTACCGCTCAACTGAGTTATGTTACTTATATGATTCTAGAGGGAGAGAAATTTGATGTGGCTGATTTGATACTTTCTCTGATTCGATATTCGTTCAAGTTGCGGCATCCATCCCGTCAGAGATACAATAACTTGCCCCTGGGTGGCATTATTCAGCGTGTTATTCAGGGTATGTATCCTTCAGTAGAGCTTGGTTTTTACTTGATGGATTGTTTTCCTATGGTTTATAGTACTTCACAATTGCGAGCATCCTTTGTCTCGGGTGAGCCATCATCATCAGTTCAACCACCACTTCGCCGAGGAGCGTCATCTCGAGGAGCTCGAGATGCCCCATATGGGACCTTTCGAGAGGAGATGGGTGAGCGGATGGCACCGGTAGAAGGGGATGTTACCGTGATAAAGAAGGATGTCTCTAGGATAAAGAAAATGATGAAGTTTATGATGAAGGCTCTAAATTTGAGTCCATCAACACCGGAGCGAAGGGAGTGGGAGAGTCCGGTGCAAGATCCGCCAAGGCATTCAATCCGACGGACACGAAGACGACAATCACCTAGTCCAAGTGTGGAGGAGGTGGATGATGATGATGAGTAGAGATAGAGTTTTATGTGTGTAATAATACAGGGATGTGAACCTTAGACATCTGCTACTGTCTGCTAGCGCTGGCGCTACCAGTTAGCGCTGGCGCTATCTATGATTTTGATTATGAGTTTTCTGGATGTTTGGCAGTTTATATCTGGTTCTTGTGATTCATTTTTGCTAATTCTTATACTTTAGTTTCACGTTTATGTTTAAATCTAACGTTATATGAAGTGAAAATGTTAAAGATAGATTTGAAAATATAAGCCTTATAATTTTGAAATAACCCAAATAGCATCAAGGATTTTTCTTATGTGGATGATATAAGTAGATAATGAGTTTTAGGAGGATGAAGAATCTTGGTCAATAGAAGTTTTAAACTATCATTTGTTTAATTTTGTAAAACTTCATAGGTTTTAGGATTATATTTTCATCACTACATATAGAATTATTAGCTGTTGATTTTAGGATGAGGTAGAATAATTGAAACCCAATTTTTTTTTTGATGATTTCTACTTCATGCGTTTGGTGACACTTAATGATTAGAAGATTTAGGGATCCAAAGGGGACCAAGAGCGGTGGTTCCTTTGGGTACCCAAATATATCGTATAGGTTTGTGGGTAGATACTGATGAATGAGTGCATTCATGTGATGTTAATGTTTCAGTTCTAAGTTTGGGTCTCCATTCATACATGGGTTTAGAATTATAATTTTGCATTAAATTTCTATGCTCATTAGATTTGTGCTTAAAATAATGATGACTTTTGAAATTATTTTTTATAGGAAATCTATGCCTATTTGAATATAATGTGGGAGATACATTTTTTAGTGAATACTTGAGATTTACTAATTTCTTCTGTTTTTCATAGTTAAACTTAGTTATGATATTCATATTTGACTTGGTCTTAGGTGTATCTTGATATTGTGAATTTGTATTTATAATTTTCATAAGACTGTTGATTTTTTGATTCTAATTCATCATTCTTCATCATTAGATTATGCCTAGCTTGATGATAAGCTGATGTGCTATTTTTAAGAGTGGAAACAATAGACTCAATATGATTTTGATAGTTGTTTCTATATTCATCAAATGTTTCATCCATCTCTTGAATTTCAATTTTAAAATCTTTGCACTTAGCACAATCATTTTTCAAGGAAGAATTTTCTACACAAAATCTTTCATTTTGTTCTTTTATACAAATAAGTTCCTTTTCAAGTTCTTTGCATTTTTCATTTAAATTATTGCAATCAAAACACGATTTTGTATTTTCAATTGAAGTGACATGAGTAAAGCTGGATAAATCAGATTTTGATACTACTTTAACTTTTGCTTTTAAATTTTTATTTTCTAAGCGCAATAGTCTATTAGCATTCTTTAATTTCTTAATTTTGCGCTTAGTATTTTGTAACAATTGTAATGAAGAGATAGAAGTACAAAAGATAGAATTTGATTTCCTTACATTGCTTTTGGATGAGGGAGGATTTGAACATATTGTTCCTTTGTCTTCTTCTTGGCACTCCTCTTCCAAAAGTAAGATTTCTTCTCCTTTTTCTCTTGGTGTATTGTTCTTCTTTTCTATTTCAATATTCTCCATGGCTTCGTTCCGAGAGAGATCTTCTTGAAAGATAATGGATGCTTGTACGTTCTTTTCCTCCTGTGTTTGTTCCATACCTGCGAGAGGAAGATCATACATTTCTTCAAGAAATTTCCATACTTTATAAGCACTAGAAAAGCAATACACAAATTTGAAAACTTCATTAGATAGTGCACAAAATAAATAATGTTTGGCTTTGGCATTTAGCTGACGTTCCTTTTTATTCGACTCATCCGTACATCTTATAATTGCTAAGTTCCATACTTCGATGTCTAAAGTTTTAATAAATTTTTCCATTAATAATTTCCACCCTTTATAATTTTTCCCTTCGAATAAAGGTGGTTTAGGAAATTTTTCTTCTTCATAAAAATTTACCCCACTAGTAGAAGCGAGATCAAGAGACGCCATTATTCCCGGTTGTTAAGCCGATTGGAATACCCTTGCTCTGATACCACTTGTTGGATTGGTAGGCGCCCTTAGAGGGGGTGGGGGTGAATAAGGGTTTTAAAGATTTTATAATTATTTTGAATATTTTAGAAAAAGCTTTGAATATGATAATAAAGAAGATCAAGACTAATCAAATAAAGTAAAAATAGAGACATGATTTTATTAACTTGAGAAACATGATTACAAAATTTGATCTCTTATGAAAGCTAGAAATCAAAGCTAAATAGAAAAGAAACCTTTCTGTTTTCTATTCCGACTCGCTTCCCCACGAACCGGTGGCCCTAGCCTTATCCTCCCCGGATTCGGCCTCAAGCCGCTCTAGCCAATCCCTCCCCGGATGTGGCCTCGAGCCCCCTTAGACCTAGCCTAGATCTAGTCTCCAACACGAGGCGATTTCCCCCTAAGTCCTACCCAGACCTAGTCGCCAACACGAGGCGATTTCACTAATCGTTTACAAAGAGGAATATGAAATAACAATAAAGAAATAAGAACTCCCTCAAGATGGACTTCTGAAGTTGGAGACGAAGATCCGTCGTTGAATAAGCATTGTAGAAGCGGACTTCGATCTGATCCGGCGTGACGAGATTCTCCTTCAGAAGTTTGGCAGAGCTTCGCTAGCACATCAACTTTCGGCCAAGTTAGCCTCTAGAATTCTGGCACTCAATATATCTCTCTAATGTCTGTCTGAAATGAGAGGACTTGGGTCCTTTTTATAGACTAGCGCTAGCGCCTGCGCTAGCCACTACCGTCGGCGCTATCTCATATTAGGAGACTTTTTGCGCGGCAGAATCTTCAATCCGAGGCAACAATTCCACCATGCCTTCTGTGCATCGAGCTAGCGCCGGCGCTATCCACTATCGCCTGCGCTATCTCATATTAGGAGACTTTTTGCGCGGCAGAATCTTCAATCCGAGGCAACAATTCCAGCATGCCTTCTGTGCATCGAGCTAGCGCCGACGCTATCCACTATCACCTGCGCTAGTGATCAGTTTGGATTTGATGGCTCAATTTCGGGGGCAACCACCATATGTAAACCTTGAGTCATTTTGACTTGTTATCCTGCACACTTAGATCACACAAGATTAAATACACACATAGGATTTGTTATTCTCAAACCTAGGAGATGCGGAAGACCGTGTTCCAACAAAGATCACAAATATAATGTTTTGAAATTTATAATAAAATTGCATTCAATAATAGAATTTATTGATCTTTGGTTTTGTATGATAATATATGATTCATGATACAATATTCATATATATTTGAATGATTAATCCATAAACTATGTGTTTGTTGGAATTTTAGTATTGATTATAATTTCAAATCACATAGTTATCAGAAATTTGAATAACATTGTAGATGTCATACCTAACATATAAATTTAAGCATAAACTAAGAGGTGATGCTAGGATGATGAGTTTGAATGCAATGTTATTATATATGATTTAATGGAGATAATGTTGTATGTAATATGAGAAGATTTCAAATTAACTTTCTTTAGACCTAGAAAGGAATGATTAAACTTTTGATTTGAACTTAATGATACAAGATGATTCTAAGGTCTAAAACATGCAAACAATAGAGAAGCATATCACACACAAAACAAGATATGAAAATATAATACCAATAGCCATCACATATTTCATAATTCCTAAGGTTGATAGTCTTAGTTGATTTAAGATAATTCTTGTTAGATCATGAATTATGATATATGATTATAGTGAATTTTAGCATATGATATTAATAGATCATGGTGGTGATTATATAGTTCATATTCATCCTTTTTAATATGTAGTGACTGCTTGTAAAGTTAATATTATACTACATATATATAAAGGACAAAAAATGTTTTGTTATTTAGAATTGTTTTGTAAGTTTTCTTTTTGATTTTAATACAAGGTATCTGAAAGTAGAAGATAACGATACTTAACATAATTTTTCAGAAAAATAATAATTAGAGAAATCAGAATTTTTTTTAGGAAAAAACAAACTATTGCCGGCGTTAGCAACTCATGGTTTTTGATTTACAATTTTTGATTTAAAAACACATGGTTTCTTTTATATCATTTGATTCCGATTTTTCTTGATTATGATTTTTCAATATAGGGGCTATCATATGCAACAAAGAAATTAGACAAATATACCATAAGTTGTGCATTTAATATTTTTAGCCGAAGACCCCTAAATAAACCATTTAAAGCCATTCTTTAAAATAATTTCATTAGTCTTGATAGTATTTCAATATTCAATTTATAATGATAATTCAAGACAATTATGGGTAAAGGATTTAAAAGGATTAAAATTTAGAGAAAAGAGAAGATTGATCACTTAAAACTTATGACTTTATGTTCAATTTTAATTCAATTTGGTTTGTTAAAACATTAGGCTTAAGATGTGTAAGTCATATCTTATGAAATACAAATGACCATAAACATGTTGGATCAAAAAATACAAAACAAACAAGAGTAAGAGAAATAAAGCACATCATGAAGTAGAGTATTGATATTTCATTTTTAATTGATTCTACTTCATGCATTTGAAAGAAATTAAATCATAAGAGATTTAGGTATCCAAAGTTGACCATGTGTAATGGTTCCTTTGGGTATCCAAATATAGCATGATGATTTTTGGGGAGACAAGGATAAATGGGCCCTTTTAATTAAAGTTGATGTGTCATTTTTCTTTAAGGGTCTCCGTTCATACATTGGCTGTTTATCTTTTAAATTCATATTATGATTATGTGACATCTTTATATGATTATAGTTGCTTGAAGAATAATTCATTTGGAATTTATGTTTATGCAAATTATTTTTCAAAATAGATTGATGTTGATAATCATAATGAATTTTATTGTATAGATTCTTTGAAAGTTTATAAGAGTGATTGCCTTTCTTTAGAAGTGATTGTTGAAATTGTGGGTTATAATATGTGAAAGTCCTCTGATATCAGTTGAAAGTAATCTCTGATATCAAAGGAAAGGGAGATTAGATCTTAGATTTACTCTAGAGGGGGGTGAATAGAGTATCAAAAAGTTTTCACTTATTTTTATAGCAGAGTTAAAATAGTGATATATATATGTGTGTACTGAGTGAGTTATAAAAACAAAACACAAGGAGATCACACAGCACAGTATAGTAAAATAAACACAATCACAGAGGACACGAAGATCTATAGTAGTTCCCCAATAAACCTGGGTACATCTACTCTTCTACCACCCTTGGTAGGAATCCACTAGGTTTTTGATCAAGTGCCCTATCACCAGTGGGGTTTTGATCAGGTGCCCAATACACCAACTGCAGGTTTTTGATCAGGTGCCCTGCCACCAAACAGTTAACTTTTGAAGGGAGTTAGAACCCTGTACAAGATGGGATAAAGAGGGTTATGAAGTTCTTCTCTGTCAATAATCTTAGAGAAGACTAGTGGATTTGTTGTTGTAAAGCTCCCCCTGTCTGATAGAAAATAGTTTACAGTTGATGAATGGAGCTTTCTCTTGAAAGAAATATCTTCCTTATAGTTGATGAATCTAAGAGACAATGTTTCTCAGATTTGTTGTTGCTCTTGAAGATTTGAGATCAACAACTGAGAACTGAGAGTATGAAGATTGTTGTTCTCTGAGAATAAAAGTGTGCTGCTGTTGAGGATGAACACTGTAAAGCTTTTTGACTTTGTGTATTTCCTCTGGAATGTATCTTCTCTGTCGAATGATACTTTAATCCTTTTTCTTTTCTATCTTGTTACTTGTCTTTTTTGTTTTTCTTGACAATATATCTCTGATTTGAATTTCAAATCCTCTGAATAAGGAATAGAATAATCAGAATTGATTGTGTCTTGGAACTGCAATCTGATTCTTTAATTCCTTTTCCTTTTTAATAAATGATATCCTTTTCCAATAAGCCAAACGTCTATTTTCTAAAGAGAAGACAATGGAAAGGAATAAAATAAAAAGGAAGGATATACTCCTTGGCTTATCTGGAATATAGATCTATTGCTGATTTAGGTTGATCTGTAATCAAAGAATAGAATATAACTGATCTACCTGAAATTCATCGAGCTGAAATAAGAATTCGTCGATCTGAATGTTGAGTTGCTTAATTTGGCTGGAAGAATTGAGTTAGTCGATCTGAGAAGCACTTTCGTCGAACATAGGAAGGAGTTCGTCGAACTCTGAGTCTTGGGAAGTTCATCGAACGCTGAGACTTAGCAAGTTCGTCGAACGCTGAGACTTGGCAAATTCGTCGAACGCTGAGACTTGGCAAGTTCGTCGAACTGGAGCATGTCGTTCGTCGAACGCAGTATGCATTTCGTTGAACGCAGAAACTTAGCTTTTCCTAAGTTCTGACAGCCTAAAACCTTGACCCTTTAGACTATACAATGGGGGTCAACTTAGTCCTAGTCAACAGATAGTGATCCTAGCCCAAATCACTAATAGGGTTGTTCCAACAATCTCCCCCTATTTGTGTTATATACTATTTGACAAAAATCAAATAAAACAACAGAAAAATAGCAGAGCATATATCTGACAGAATGTAATTTCATTTCAGCAGATAAAAGAACAATAGTGCTCGAGTTTAGATACATTACAAAGAAATAGAAAATATACCAAAACTAAATAATCAGAACCTTTACTTCTTCTCTGAAGGAGGCTTGAATATGATTTGCCTTTTTGGGTTTTCTGATTCCTTTCTACTCATATAAAGGTCTTGAGCTCCCAGCATGGTTTGAAATTTAGCATGAGGAACCACATCTGCTGGGTGCAACCTTAAGTAATCTTCAGCATTACATAGGTGCTTTGAACTGTACTTTTCAAATTCTTTCTTTCTGAACTCTGACATAGTTGAATACTGAGAATGATCCTTTCCTTCTGCTTTAGCTTTGTTATTCTGAGCTGTGGCAATAGATTCCTTGAATCTAGCCATCTGTGAAATTCTTCCTACTTCTGAATTAGGAGAAGGAGGCCTTTCATCAATATCACTGGCTTGATAGGAGAATTGATAATCAGAATTTCTTTTTCTGTGAAAAGAACCATCAGATACATGATATTTATAACTGAGGAAGAAATTTGGCAGATCCTGAAGGAGGAGCTCTGGCTGATCTTGAACTATGGGAGCATCTTGAGCTTCTATGACTTCCTTCTGATGTTCTTGAAGGCTGAGAGGAAGGCTTCTGAGAATATGAGGAGGACATCCCTGCTGATCCTGCTGCTGGAGGAGGAGGAGGATGATTGAACTTAACTGGCTTTTCTGAGTAGAATCCTATCTTCTTCATTTTCTTCCTTCTATTGTTCTCATTCCTAGAGAACCTCATCCATGCTGGTGAATATTTTTTTAGGGTGATATTATGCAGAATGTTGTATGGAACATCATTATTTGAGGACCGATGCTTGGGAACAGCCTTTGGCTTAGATCTGGACTTTCATTTCTTAGAAGATGTGTCATCTGAATCATCATCATCTTCATCATCATTAGAAGAGGACTGAGGATTATAATATAAATCATCAACTGCTTTAAGAGCTTCATAAATATCTTTCTCAACATCAACATTTTGAACAACATCAATATCATCAAAATTTGGCAATGGGGAATCATCAAAGACAAAGGTAGGAGGAGAATTCATCACTCTAACGACTTCTGATTCTTCTTTTTCTTGAACTGGAGCTAGAATTGCTTCTTCAACAAATGGAGCTGGGGCAGCTTCTTCATCACAAAACATATCTGAACCTGCAACTGCATTCACTGGAGCTTCTTCATGAGACATCTCCCCCTGCCAAGTTTCAGGAAGCCCTGAAGCTAGGCCCCTAGAAGAAGGGACAGATGAGGAGGAAGGGAATGAAGAAATTTTAGCAGAAAGGTCAGATAGGACTTGAAGCACTGGAGCAAGTTTTCCATCCATGAGAGCATCTAGCTTGGGAGATATATGTTGAAATATCTGATCAGCTAGAGATGAGAAATCAACATACACAAGGTCTTGTGGATGCTGAGATGATGATGGGATAGAGAATGGAATAGAGGGCATGAAGATGTTAGTGGCATTTGTTATTGGTGGATGAAAATCTTCATGAATAGGAGAATGAGGTTGGATAGGTGAGTATGGAGATAAGAGATTGAATGATGGAAGAAAATAAACATCTGGTTGGGATGAAGATGGAATCTCTGTAGATAAGTTTGCTTGGAGAGGAGGAGAAGAAAGCAATGAAGGCGAAGGGTCTATGGGAGAAATGTTGGGAGGAATTTCTTCATGAGAAGGTGGAGATGGGAGAGAAGTGGAAGAGACAAAAGGAGGGACTTCTGGAAGGGTCAGGGGAGTGACTAGGTCAGCCCTAGTGTCTTCAGAAGCTAGCCTGGGGGCATCTTCCCTTGGAATCTTCTTTGGGATCACCCTTTCCCACTTGCCAAATAGAGCTGATGTTAGCCTCTTGCTAGCATTTATGAACACCTTGGGATAGACCAACAGGTCTGGATATTTTTCTTAAAGAAAAAATCCCAATATTCTGCCATAACATACATTAGTCTTACTTATTTTCTTCCTAATTGATTCAAAAAGAATCAATCCCCAATTTACTTTCTTCTTCTCTATCAAGGTCACTATCAACAGAAATTGGTGCCTGGTTATATAATCATGGGATGAGGTCTTCCCTAGCAAGACCTTTCCAACAATATCTGCCAAAAACGTATATTTACTGGATAAGTTTTTCTTCAACAGATGGTTAGGGTTTCCAGACGAATGACCCATCTTAACCAAAGCATTATCAAACTCAGCAGAACTTATTTCTAACTTTTCATTATCATTCAATAATCCAAAAACTTCAGTTAAAACATCTGGGGTAAGAATAACCTGATTTCCAGATATTGTTCCTGATAGAGTTGTTGCATTCTCTGCCTTAATGGTGTAAACCAATTCCTTTATCTCGACTACTGGAAGCTTGATTCTTGTAGTCATTAACTTCTTAAGTCATTGTTCTTCAAACAAATGAAGAATGTCCTAGAATATTTGATCGGAATGCGCAAACGACTCGATGTCAATATCAAACCTGGAGCCAAACTTCATTGAGGAAATAACTGCTTGAGAAATTGCCATTGTTACCTACAAAAGAAAGAACGATCAAGTGCAAAGGGAACTGGAGGGAAAAGCAATTTCTGTAGGCGCAAGGATAAAAGGAAATAAAAGGTTTGATTATATAGAGGGATTGGAGAAGACGCAAGCTTTCGTAGAACTGAGGTCGGCTAACCCTAATAAAATCAGAAGTTAAAAAGACTTAGCCTTCATCATACAACGTTCGACGGAAATTAATTTTTGTCGATCTCAGTTTGACGAACGACTTGTCTTCGTCGATCTCTGAAGTTAATAGGTTTCGTCGATCTCCGTTCGACGAAAGACTCAATTTCATCGATCTCCGTTCGACAAAATGATGGGATAAGTAGAAATTTAATTTTTAATTGATTGAATCTCCATCTTTCATGCCTAGCTGATTTATAAAGAAGATATGTTTCTTTTCATCCAAGGGTTTGGTGAAAATATCAGCCCTTTGCAAATCAGTAGAAATGAATTGTAGGCAAATTTTATTTTTATCTACATTATCTCTGATAAAGTGGTGCCTAATTTCTATGTGTTTAGTCCTACTATGGAGTACTGGATTTTGTGCTATATATATTACACTAGTATTGTCACAAAATATAATTGAATTATTTAAGTTGATACCATAATCTAGAAGTTGATTTTGTATCCATAATATTTGTGAGCAGCAACTGCCTGCAGCAATATATTCTGCTTCAGTTGTTGATGTAGACACAGATGTTTGTTTCTTACAAAATCAAGACACTATCCTATCACCAAGAAACTGACAAGTTCCTGATGCGCTTTTCCTGTCTACTCTGCATCCAGCATAATCAGAATCTGAGAATCCAGTTAATTCAAATTCTAATGCTGTTGGATACCAGAGTCCTAGATTTGGATAACCCTTTATATATCTCAAAATTCTTTTTAGTAAATTAGGTGAGATTCTTTAGGGTTAACTTGGAACCTAGCACAAAAACATATAGCAAACATTATGTCAGGCATACTAGCTGTTGGGTAAAGTAATGAGCCAATAATTGCTCGATATACTTTCTGATCAACAGGTTTCCCTGATTCATCAGTGTCAACAACAGCATTGGAGGGCATGGGTATTTTCATAGTGGAAGCATCAGACATACCAAATCTTTTCACTAATTCCTTAGCATACTTAGATTGTGATATGAATAAGCCATTTGGAGTTTGCTTCACTTGAAGACTAAGGAAGTAAGATAACTCACCCATACTACTCATTTCAAATTTAGATTGCATTAGGTTAGAAAACCTTTTACATAGATTTGAATCAGTGGAGCCAAATATAATATCATCTACATAAATTTGAACTAGTAATTTTGATTTTTATGTATCCTGGAAAATAGGGTTTTATCAACAATGCCTCTACAGAATTTGTTCTCCAAAAGAAAATTAGCTAAGGTCTCATACCATGCTCTGGGAGCTTGCTTGAGACAGTAGAGAGCTTTATTAAGCTTAAATACATAAGAAGAGTGAGTTGGAGAGATAAAACCAGGTGGTTGTTCCACATAGACTTCTTCTTTGATATCTCCATTCAAGAATGCACTCTTCACATCCATCTGATAAACTTTGAACTTCTTGAATGCAGCAAAGGCAAGAAAAATTCTTATAGCTTCAAGTCTAGCAACAGGAGCAAAGGTTTGATAGAAATCAATTCCTTCTTCCTGAGAATATCCATGGGCTACTAATCTTACTTTATTTCTGACTATGATGCCTTGATCATCTAGCTTGTTCCTGAAAACCCACTTGGTGCCAATGACTGGATGGCCGTTTGGTCTTGGAACCAAATCCCAAACCTTGTTCCTTTCAAATTGGTTGAGCTCCTCTTGCATTGCAAGAATCCAGTTTGGATCTTGTTCTGCATCTTTTATGCATTGAGGTTCAACTTGTGATAGGAAACAGGTATGCATCTAATTTTGGTGTAGTTGATGCCTTGTTTGAACACCTGCTGAAAAATCTCCAATGACTTGGGATACTGGATGATCTCTAACTATGATGTGATCAACAGTTGTAGTTGGTTCAGCAATGGTTTCTTCTTGAGGGATATGCTCGGTTGTCACTTGATTTGAATTGTCAACAAGATTTTCTGGATGATCTTCTTCTTCACTGTCTTCACTAAGTTGAGATGATGGAAGTAGAGACTCTTCATTATGTAGATTTAGTCCATTTAGCTCTTCATATAGAGCTGGTACCTGCAAAGTATTTTTGGTAGAGGTGGTTTTCCTCTCCTCATTTAACATATTAGATTCATCAAAGGATACATGCATTGACTCTTCTATCTTAAGAGTAGATTTGTTGTAAACTCTATATGCTTTACTAAAAAGAGAATAACCAAGGAATATACCTTCAGCAGATTTTGCTTCAAATTTCCTGAGATACTTCTTATCATTGTTATGCACATAGCATTTACATCCAAATATCTTAAAATAGTTAACCTTAGGCTTTTTATTCTTGAGTAATTCATAGGGAGTTGTACCCTTAAGCTTATGTATCAGGCTTCTATTCAACACATAATTTGATGTGTTCACTGCCTCTGCCTAAAAAGAGATTGGCAAGTGAGCATCAGCAAGCAATGTAGTTGCTGATTCAATAAGTGTTCTATTTTTCCTTTCAGCTACCCCATTTTGTTGAGGAGTTCTAGGAGCGGAGAAATACTGCCTGATCCCTTCTTTTCCATAGAATTCTCACATCAGAAGAGATTCAAACTCAGTGTCATGATCACTTCTGATCAATGCAACTAGAGTAGAGTACTCAATCTTCATGAACCTGAGAAAATTTGTCAGAACACTGAAGGTGTCAGACTTGTTCCTAAGAAAGAACACCCAAGTGAATCTTGAGAAGTCATCTACAATAACTAGAGAGTAATGCTTCCCTCCTAGACTTTGTATTGCAGTGGGTCCAAAAAGATCCAAATGCAGTAAATACAAAATCCTAGGTGAATCACACTTGGATAAAGATTTAAAAATACTCTTGGTTTGCTTACCTAGTTGACAAGCCCTGTAGAGTCCTTCCTTCTTATATGAACCAGAAGGCAGTCCTCTAACAAGATTGTCCTTAGAAAGCATAGATATAGTTCTAAGGTTAATATGTCCAAGCCTTTTATGCCAGAATTCATTTATCTTACTTATAGAATTAAATAAGCAAATATCTGAATTGGCAGAGTCATAATTGACTAAATAAATGTTTCCATGTCTAATACCAGATAATACATTTATGTTTTAATTATTGGTAATAAGACATAAGGAATGGTTAAAAGTTACCTGATAACCTTCAGCACATAACTGGCTTATGTTGATGAGGTTGTGCTTCAGACCTTTGACATAAGCTACCTCTTTGAAGGTGATTGCTCCAACTTTGATCTGTCCATAACCTTTGGTTTGTCCACAGTTGGAGTCTCCAAAGATCACTTTGGGTCCAATCCTTTCCTTGTAGTTGCTTAGGTTGGCCTTGTTTCCTGTCATATGCTTTGAGCATCCACTATCCAAGTTCCAATGTTCTTTTATGTTTGGATAGCCTTGTACCTGCACAACAGAAAAAATAAACTAGTTGTTTTTGACCCAGACTACCTTGGGTCCTTTTGTTTTTCTACAAAATTCTAAAATGAAAGACATCTCAGGCTGATCCCTATAGCCTTGTGGATGATATCTTCTTGGAGGAATTATCCACTCCGTAAAAGGATTTTTAGTATATTGAGAATAAAAATTCTTCAGATTTTCTGTATATTTTCCGTTCGATGAATTTGGGTGAATTCGTCTATCTCCGTTCGACGAATGGACGTAATTTTGTTGAGCGTCGTTCGATGGATAGATATACTGGAACTCTGAGTTTAGCTTTCATCGAGCTCTGTTCAACGAATTCGTGTGATTTCGTGGAGCTCCGTTCGACAAATTCTGTTGATATTATGTTAGCCTCATACGGTTGCTTTGGCAGTTATGGGGATACTCTGGGTGAACCCTGTTGGAACATTGTCTTGCGCATCTCCTAGGTTTGAGAATAACAAATCCTATGTGTATTTGATCTTGTGTGCTTAAGTGTGCAGGAAATAAGACCATATGACTCAAGGATAACACAGGAAGGTTGCCCCCCAGATTTGATCCCAGAATTCCAACATGCCCACTAGTGCCGGTGGTAGCACCTAGCGCAGGCGCGATAATTAGCGCAATTCTGGGAGCATCTTTAGAAGGTGCTAGTGCCAGGCGGTAGCGGATAGCGCAGACGGTCGCGCGGAGCACAAGAGACAAGGCGAAACAGTTTCTGTGGAATGAAAGATATGAACGCGTAGAATAATTCTATACCGGGATAGCGTCGGCGGTAGCGCTAGTGCACGCGCTAGTGTTCACTCCTATAAAAGTAGGCCTCTTCTCTTATTTTCCACACACAAGTTTAATAGAGGTTTATGTTGGATCGGTCGGCGCCCTTAGAGGGGGGGGGGGTGAATAAGGGTTTTAAAAAACTTTATATTTTACTTAGAAAACTTCGGAATATTGCAATAATAAAACAAGAAGTCAAATAAAACAAAAAGAGAGACAAGCTTTATTGATATTAAATAAGTTTTGCAAAACTTGATCTCAATGGCGCTTGAGATCGGAGGCGAATAATAAAAACTCTTTTTCGTTTTCTATCCCGACTCGTATCCCCACAAACCGGTTGGCTTTAGCCGATCTCTCCCCAGATACGGCCTCAAGCCGCTCTAGCCAATCTATCCCCAGAAAGGCCTCGAGCACCCCCTAGACCTAGCCTAGATTAAGTTGCCAACACGAGGCGAATTTCAGCCCTAAGTCCTACCCCAGGCCTAGTCGCCAACACGAGGCGATTTCACTTAAACGATTACAAGAAAAGATGTGAAATGAAAAAGACAAATATAAAAACTCCCTCTATTTGGATCTCTTGGAGAAGTAGATGAAGACGCAGAGTATGATCGTAGTCGATGCGGTCTTTCGTCACGATGATGAAGCATGTTGAAATCTTCTCCACGGATCTCCTTAAGCCTTCATGGATTTGTGGGAGTATCACTCTGAATCTTCCTCTCTCTGCTATGGCACGAAGCTCTGGAGTTTGGGATTATAGAAGGATGAAGAAGACGGAGCCAAAGCATCCAATTTATATCCTTCACGCTACAGCCGGCGCTAGCACTACCGCCGGCGCTAGCACTATCGCCGGCGCTAGCCCGGATTAGGAAACATTTTGCGCGGCAGGATCTTCAATCCGCGGCAACATTTTGCTCTATGCCTCTTGTGCGCCATGCTACCGCCAGTGCTAGTAGCTACCGCCAAGCGCTATCTCTTTCTAAAAACACTGCCGGAATCGCGCTAATCATCGCTAGCGCTGGGCGCTATCGCTACCGCCGGCGCTAGTGAGCCTTTTCAAATTTTGGCTTCAATTTTGGGGGCAGTCTTCATGAGTACTCCTTGAGTCATATGGACTATGTTGACCTGCACACTTGAACACACAAGATCAAATACACATAGGATTTGTTATTCTCAAACCTAAGAGATGCGGAAGACCATGTTCCAACAAACTCCCCCTTTTGATAATAACAAATCCATTAATGATAAAACAAAGCATTAATACATAAGCATGATGAGACTATACTTGTGTGTGTGTGAGAGTGATGACTTTAAGATAATTATTGATTTTAGCATTTAGAATTGCTCCCCCTAAATACATGCTCCCCCTATGTGAATGCTCCCCTAATATGTATGCTATCAACTTATTCAATCATGTTGGGTTTGCATTTTGATAGCGGATTATATTTATCATGTTAGTTCTCCCTCTTTTGCATTTTATCATGTTAGTTCTCCCCCTTTGTTATTAGCAAAAGTGGGTAGGGATGCACCATAGAAAAGTTGGATAATAAAGGCATGATCGAGCTTCTGAGTGAGAAGGAAATGATAAGGAGTTTTAGAGCCACTTGTTAGAATAATTTTTGTATAAATATATCAGAGTTCTTAGTTTGAGCAAAAGTAATGATTTCCCCTTTATATAAGAGTTTTAAGCTTAAAAAATAGTGATTTCCAAGTAACTAATCTACCCAGACAATACGTCTACACCCTAACCCTGTACTAAGTGACGGATGGGCATGAGGAGCTGCAAACAAGCCGTAGGTTGGGGTGTTAGTCCCATATGCAAACACTAGACACACACTTAACCTAACACTCTTTCCCCCCAGTGATTTGCAAGGCCCCACTGGAACCCTCCCCGGTTAAGGACAAGACATGACTAGAGATAAGGTTATCTAATGTCTACAATCCTACGCCCCCACTATGGTGATATATGAAGTCATAGATAATAATTATTGGAACCATTAAGCATTTAAACCTTAATGATAATTTATAGCATATGGGTTTTTATTTTTATTTTTCTTTATGAGAACACTCCCATAGCTATATTGAAAATTATGAATGAATCAGAGTTTGAGCATTGCGGAAGATTTTGAAAAAGACACATCATAATAAGAGTTCAAAAAGTAGATGTGTTTGAGTTTCAAACTTTATAAAGATAAGAGTTATAGCATTTTTGGAAGAAAGAAACAACATCCTTTTAGCAATTAGAAACACAAAAGTAAAGTTTGATTTGAAATTCAATAATAAGAGGATGTTTTATAAGCAATATTTCACTTGTTGGAGGAGTGTTTAGCATAAAAGTTTATATAGAGATAAATCAGAGTTTTTAGCATAAAAATGATATGCGTGTTAGAATAACTAATATAAATTTTACCAAGCAAGTATACTACTTGTTTTTAAGAAAAAAAATTGAGATTTAAGACTTGATATAAGCATGAAAGTGCAAGGTAAAAGTTATATGGTGATGATGCGGAAGACTTATGAAACATCTTATTGTAATCAAGAATAATCCATAAAAAGATATATGAGTTTAATTTCAAAAAGAAGATGTTTATGTAAATCATGTTTCAATGAAAAACTTTTATGGTTGACAAACATAACCAAACATGAAATAATACTATCACAAAGAGATTACTACAATGTTATTTCAATTCACAATTTCAAATCATACCAAACATTATAGAAAACATGCTAGGTTATCTAGTGCATTTCATAAGAAAAGAGTGATATAGAATTAGCATTAGGATCCAATACTCATGAGAAGAAGTGTTATGGAAGATAATGATGTGCACATAAGTTTATTTTTGAGTAGAGTAAACACATGTTTTAATCAAAAATACAAGTAATATGTAAAGTAAAAGCACGATAAAACACAAATAATTTTATTTCCACTCACTTCAAGGCACACAAAAAATGTACAACTACCAAGGTGCTTTGCACACACAATGCTCATTAAGACTTATCAGGGTGCAAAGTAGTGCTTGGGGGATCACATAATTTTATTCTTGTTTTTTTTTATTGTGATCTGGTGTACTTAAGAATAAGTGGTTTTTATTTTGAAAGAAAGATATGGTTTGCACAAGATACTTTATTATTATTTCCAAGGTGCTCAACCTCACAACGCTTATTAAGACTTATCAGGAGGTTCAAGTAGTGCTTGGTGGAGATAACTTTGTTAAATTATTTCATGATTTTTGTTTTGCGCAAAGTTCTCCGAATACACTTGTTTTGCAAACCAATATAATTTATAAGAAAGATAACCACTTTTCTTAATTTGTAAAAGTGCAAATAATGGTTGTGTAGGTAAGATACTTATGCAATTTTAATTCATTGTACTATCACAAAACATACACAAGCATTCTTAGATTAAACACATATGTGGACAATGCCAAAAAGTGAGTGAATAAAGATCATTATCAAACATAAAACATTTACTCATACTTAGAGGCATGCTAAGCTTAGTTCTACACAACTTTTTCACAATAATTGATGCACATATTAATAGATATATCAGAGCATGATGAAAGCAATGTTCAAAGTAGTTTGAAAAGATAAATTGTAACATTATAGAAGTTCTAAATAATATTTTACATCATGCTTGATTTTCAATGAAGTTCATACAATATTTTTGATATTTTTAAAGAGTAATTTTTATTTAAAGTTTGAACTCATAAAATTGATCTTGGACTTCCCGAGGACTGCCTTGTGAGAGGTTCGCCCGGTACTAGGTGATATGATGGGTTGATAGCCCAAATCACCCTTTCGCAAGATACATAGAAAAGTTAAGTTCAGAAGAATAATTTTGATACTTGTTTTTGTTTTGTTTTATATTTTTGTAGTTGATTTTTACAAATAAAAGCATATTTTTGTAATTTTTGCTTTTGTAATTTTTATATTTGATTTTTGCATAAAGATGAACTTTAAATAAAGGAAACAACACAAGCGAAAAAACAAAACATATTTTTTGTAATTTGGTTTTTGTAGTTTTGTATTTGATTTTTCAAAAAATAAAGAAACACAGAAGTGCAAAACTAAGTAGAAAATATAGATTTATATATTTTAAGGGATTTTTAGAAATTTAAAAAATACAGAAAAATGAACATGGACGCTAGCGCCTACGGTAGCACTAGCGAAGGACAGTGAACGATTTTTTAGGATTTTAGAAATTTTGATTGGTGGTCTTGATTAGGTGTCCCAATAGTAGTTCCATGCTGCAGTTGCAGATTTTTAGGAGATGTTTTGGATGATCCAAATTGCATGAAACATTAGCGATTTCTTATATGACTTGACAAAATAATCATTGCACGAGATATATTTACTTATGTTTTCATTTTTACTTTTCTAAAGACTTGTGCTTATAACTTAAAAAAATAGGAAATGAAAACCCAAGATATCATGTTTGAACAAATCAAATATGCATGGTTTCGGTGAACAAGGAGTAATGTTCACGCAAATAGTAACATGGATATGCCCTGACATATAAAACCTAACATAGATATAAATATTCTTTAGGTGACAATGTTAGTATTATAAATTTGAGATTAATGTTATGCCAAAGTTTGATTGTGTTTCAACTTAGAGACCTAGAATGGAGTGACAATTCTATTTGATTTGATATCAGAATGATTCATAGGTCTAAACTAGAAATAAATCACAATACACACATAATACACCATAACACCAACCATGGTAAACAATTATAATGTCAATTGTTATCATATAATTTGTGATAGTTGTTTATAGATGATTCTTGATATGAATTATGATTTTAGAGATGTTTAGCAAAGGATATCACTAGATCATGGTGGTGTTTGTGAATTCAATATTCATTATGAGGATAACTTCTTTCAACACATTTTAGTGATTTTTCTTTAATTAAGAATTTTGAATATATACATGTGATTTTTTTTTTGATAGGTGAACAATAGTGATGGTTTAGATCATGTTTGACATCAAAGAGAGAACACAATATAATTTTTTGTTGTGAACAATGACACCCATATTGAAAGTTGAGCTTTTATTTAAATCTTGAATTTTCTTTTAGATCAAGTTATTTCACTAAACCACTTGTTGGTGAAGGCTAGGAATCTTAATAGCCTAATAACCGGATTAAATTTGAAATATCTTATAGCAAATTTAGAGTTTGATTCATATGGATAATATAAGATATTTATAATAATAAAAGATAGGTCATCAAAATAAACATATGATTTTTAATTTTGATCAAAAAATGATTTATAAACTCATTAAGCTTTATGAGATAAAATCATATTTCCAATACTATATAGGATGACCATGGCATGATAGTTTAAAAAGAACACAAAAAGAAAAAGATAGAAAAGACATTAAAGCACATCATGAAGTAGAAATTTGTGTATTTTATTTTAATTGATTTCTACTTCATGCAAATGATGGGATACTAATGAATAAGAGATTTAGGTATCCAAAGAGGACCGGGAGTGATGGTTCCTTTGGGTACCCAAATACATCGTGTTTTCTTTTGGGGAGATATGTTTGAATGGGCCCTTTCGTTTGACATTAATGTGTCATTCTTAAGTATGGGTTTCCATTCGTACCATGAAAAATTGTAATTTTTGTTTTTCAAATTTCCATAATCATTACTCTTGAATTTATTATATAATGGAAATTTGTTTTCATTTGAATTTAAGTTGGGAAAAGAATGTGATGAATGGATCCTTGCATTTAAGTTTTCATTTTTGCTTTTTGGTCTCCATTCAAGACTTGGTTTATGATTTCCAAAAGCTTTTTGTTTCTTATTCCCAATATTAGGTTTAAGTAAGGTATTCATATTTGTATTCATCTTGCTTTTGGATATTGTTTGATTTTGTGAATTTGTATTTACAATTTTCATAAGTAAGTTGATTTTTTATTTTAATTCATCATTTTTAATTTTTAAATTATGTCTAGCTTTATTATAAGTGATTGTGCTATTTTTAAGAATGGAAACAATTGAATCAATATGATCTTGATAGTTGTTTCTATATTCATCAAAAAATGTTTCATCCATCACTTTAATTTCAATTTTATATTCTTTACACTTAGCACAATCATTTATCAAAGATGAATTTTCTAAATGTAATTTTTCATTTTGTTCTTTTATAAAAATAATTTCTTTTTCAAGTTCCTTAAATTATTCTTTAATATTATTGCAATCAAGACAAGGTTTTGTATTTTCAATTGAAGTGACATGAGTAAAGCTAGATAAATCAGATTTTGATACTACTTTAACTTTTGCTTTTAAATTTTTATTTTCTAAGCGCAATTTGCAATTTGCATTTTTTAGTTTCTTAAGTTTGCGCTTTGTAATTTGTAGCAACTGTAAAGTAGAAATGGAAGTACAAGCGATGAAGTTTGATTTCCTTACATTGCTTTTGGATGAGAGAGGATTTGAACATAATGTTCCTTTGTCGTCTTCTTGGCACTCCTCTTCCAAAAGTAAGATTGCTTCATCTCTTTCCTTTGATGTGTGCTCCATTGATTCGTCATGAAGAGGGCATTCTTGATGATTTGTGCACGCTTGCATATTCTCCAGTTCTTGCGATTGTTCCATACCTGTAGATGGAGAATCATACATTTCTTCAAGAAATTGCCATACTTTATATGCACTTGAAAAGCAATATATCAATTTGAAAATTTCATTAGATAGACCGCAAAACAAATAGTGTTTAGCTTTTGCATTTATTGAAGTTCTTTTTTATTTGATTCATTTGCGGGTCTTGCTATTGCTAAATTCCAAACTTCGATGTCTAAAGTTTTAATAAAATTTTCAATTAAGATTTTCCATCCTTTATAATTTGTCCCTTCAAATAAAGGTGGTGCAAGTGATTTTTCTCTTCACAAAAATCTCCCCCACTAGTAGAAGTGAGATCATGAGACGCCATTATTCCCGGTTGTTAAGCCGATTGGAATAAAACCGCTCTGATACCACTTGTTGGATCGGTCGGCGCCCTTAGAGGGGGGGTGAATAAGGGTTTTCAAAAACTTTATATTTTATTTAGAAAACTTTGGAATATTGCAATAATAAAACAAGAAGTCAAATAAAACAAAAAGAGAGACAAGCTTTATTGATATTAAATAAGTTTTACAAAACTTGATCTCAATGGCGCTCGAGATCGGAGGCGAATAATAAAAACTCTTTTTCGTTTTCTATACCGACTCGTATCCCCACGAACCGGTTGGCTTTAGCCGATCTCTCCCCAGATACGGCCTCAAGCTGCTCTAGCCAATCTATCCCCAGAAAGGCCTCGAGCACCCCCTAGACCTAGCCTAGATCTAGTCTCCAACACGATGCAAATTTCAGCCCTAAGTCCTACCCCAGACCTAGTCGCCAACACGAGGCGATTTCACTTAAATGATTACAAGAAAAGATGTGAAATGAAAAAGACAAATATAAAAACTCCCTCTATTTGGATCTCTTGGAGAAGTAGACGAAGACGCAGAGTATGATCGTAGTCGATGCGGTCTTTCATCACGATGATGAAGCGTGTTGAAATCTTCTCCACGGATCTCCTTAAGACTTCATGGATTTGTGGGAGTATCACTCTGAATCTTCCTCTCTCTGCTGTGGCACGAAGCTCTGGAGTTTGGGATTGTAGAAGGATGAAGAAGACGGAGCCAAAGCATCCAATTTATATCCTTCACGCTACCGCCGGCGCTAGCGCTACCGCCGGCGCTAGCTCGGATTAGGAAACGTTTTGCGCGGCAGGACCTTCAATCTGCGGCAACATTTTGCTCTTTGCCTCTTGTGCGCCATGCTACCGCCAGCGCTAGTAGCTACCGTCGGGCGCTAGCTCTTTCTAAAACCACTGCCGGAATCACGCTAATCATCGCTAGCGCCGGGCACTATCGCTACCGCCGGCGCTAGTGAGCCTTTTCGAATTTTGGCTTCAATTTTGGGGGCAGTCATCATGAGTACTCCTTGAGTCATATGGACTATGTTAACCGGCATACTTGAACACACAAGATCAAATACACATAGGATTTGTTATTCTCAAACCTAGGAGATGCGGAAGACCATGTTCCAACAGTTTAGTGCCACAATTCCAGAGCCATATTCTGCCGAAGAGTGATCTCCCACCAACGTTTTGTGAATTTCTAAAGGAGGATTTCTTCACGCCGAATCCAACTGAAGATTGCTTCACCAACGCTTATACTATAGAGGTCCTTCATCTCCAACTTCTGAAGTTCTTCAAGAGGGAGATTTTAATATTATTGTCATTTAATTTCATATCTTTTCTTGTAATCATTTAGTGAATTTGCCTTGTGTTGGCGACTAGGTCTGTGTAGGACTTAGGGCAGAAATTCGCCTCGTGTTAGCGACTAGAACTAGGTTAGGTCTAGGGGTGCTCGAGGTCATATCCATAGAAAGATTGGCTAGAGAGGCTTGAGGCCATATCCGGGGAAGCATAGGCTAAAGCCACCGGTTCGTGGGGATACGAGTCGGGATAGAAAACGAAAAAGTCTTTTTATTATTCGCCTTCAATTTCTAGCGTTATAAGAAATAAAGTCTTGTAACTCTTCTTTTCAAATTAATAAAAGGATGTCTCAATTTTATTTGCTTGATTTTTTATCTTAAATCTCTTTTAATTTCAAATATATCAAAATATAATATAAGTTTTTTAAAACCCTTATTCACCCCCCCCCCTCTAAGGGCGCCTATAGTCCAACAAGTGGTATCAGAGGGAGGTTATTCCAAATCGCTCTAACAATCGGGAATAATGGCGTCTCATGATCTCACTTCTATTAGTGGGGTAAATTTTTATGAAGAAGAAAAATCTCTTAAACCACCTTTATTCGGAGGGTGAAATTATAAAGGGTGGAAATTTTTAATGGAAAAGTTTATTAAAAATTTAGGTATCAATGCATGGAATATAGCAATAGTTAGACCAGCGAATGAATCAAATAAACATGAACATCATCTAAATGCAAAAGCTTTATATAGTATTTTCTGTGCTCTATCTCATGAAATTTTCAAATTGATATATTGTCTTTCTAGTGCATACAAAGTATAGAAATTTCTTGAAGAAATATATGAATCTCCATCTACAGGTATGGAACAAACACAAGAAGTGGAGAACATACAAGATTGCACAACTGGTCAAAAGAGCTCCTCTCATGATGGATCAATGGAGTGCACATCAAGTGGAAAAGAAGAAATCCTATCTTTGGAAGAGGAATGCCAAATAGATGAAGATAAAAATCTATGCTCAAATCTCACAGCATCCAAAAGCACTGTAAGGATATCTAATCCTCTTATTATTTGCAATTCTATTTCAACTTTACAATTGCTACAAATCACAAAGCGCAAAATTAAGAAATTAAAAAGGGCGAATCGTAAATGCGCTTTGAAAATAAAGATTTAAACGCAAAAGTTAAAGTAGAATCAAATTCTGATTTATCTAGCTTTACCCATGTTTCTTAAATTGAAAATATAAAACCTTGTTCTGATATTAAAAAAATTTAAGGAAATTGAAAAAGAACTTATTTTTGTAAAAGAACATAATGAAAAATTATCTTTAGAAAATTCATCTTTGAAAAGTGATTGTGCTACGTGCCAAAATTATTAAATTGAAATCAAAGAGATGGACGAAACATTTGAGGAATTTAGAAATGACTATCAAAATCTTATTGACACTATTGTTTCCGCTCTTAAAAATAGCACAAGTGCTTATAATAAAGCTAGATATAATCAGATGATCAAAATGATGAATTAAAATAAAAAATCAACATGCTTATGAAAATTATAAATACAAATTCACAATATCAAGCTATATCTAACAACAAGTTGAATATGAATATGAATATCTTAACCAAGCCTAATAATGAGAGTAAGAAACACAGTTTTTGAAATTCAAAATCAAAATCACCATTATTTACAAAATCAAGTTTCTCCCAAATTAAAATTAAAATTACACAAAATTCCTATAAACGATACTTTCAATTATAATCTTCAAAATAAAAATAATCACAATGGAAATTTGATACATAAGAATAACATTAAACCAAGGTTTGAATGGAGACCCAAAATCAAAAATGAAACATCAATTTCACAACAAAGGACCCATTCATCACTATCTACCCAGAAGCCAACACGTTATATTTGGGTACCGAAAGCAACCACCACACTTGGTCCCCTTTGGATACCTAAAATTCTTATTCATTAAGATATCATCAAATGCATGAAGTAGAACTATTTCAAAAAGAAATATACAAATTTCTACTTCGTGATATGCGTTAATATCTCTTTGTTTTTTCTTTTTCTTTTTTCTTTTTTAAAGATATCTTGTCATGGTCATCATATATATTATTGGAAATAAGATTTTATCTTTTAACAATATA
Source organism: Dactylorhiza incarnata (assembly GCA_033032865.1). Classification (NCBI taxonomy): domain Eukaryota; kingdom Viridiplantae; phylum Streptophyta; class Magnoliopsida; order Asparagales; family Orchidaceae; genus Dactylorhiza; species Dactylorhiza incarnata. The sequence goes on from JAWHQI010000067.1 coordinate 6,705,644, forward strand.
AATCAAACTATCATAATTTCAAAGTCATATTTTTACTCTTGATGACCTACCTATCGTTCTTAAATTCATTGCCCATACATATCACATATTATCCACATAAATTGAACTCAAAATTTGTTATGAAATCTCAAATCATAAAGAAATCCACCAAAATATGATTGGATACCAAAATGCTTAAACATTTCCACTTTATATAATTTCAAAGTTGTAAATAAGGACGTAAGACAAAATTGCTAAAAACTACTGAATGGGTTTATAAGAACTAGATAAATAGATCCACTAATCCGAAAGCATTATAACTAAAGATAATAGATAGCGCCGATGCTAGCAGGTAGTGCTAGGCGGTAGTGAAGCATGTTTTAAATTCGGTTCTCAAACCATGTATTATTACAAAACTCAAAATTCAGTATCCCCCAGGACATCACTCATCCTCTACTCACTCTCATCTATCTCCTCCACACTAGGACTTGGGGATCATCGTCTGCGACTCCTCCGAATTGAATGACATGGCGGATCTTGTGTTGGGCTATCCCACTCTCTATGCTCAGGTGTCGATGGATTCATCTTTAAGGCCTTAATCATAAATTTCACCATCTTCTTAATACCGGAAACATCTTTTTCCACTCGTGTCATCAGCTCTCCCATATCTTCTCGAAAACATTCAAATGAATCATCTCGAGTCCCTCGGGATTGTTGAATTTTTGAAGTGGAAGAGGGAAGTCGGAGGTCTACTTTTTGGAGACCGTAGAGACCGCGCGGCCTGGTTGGCGGCTTGTCTCTTGTGTTAGCATCCTGTATTGGTCTACTGGTTTGCCCAAGTAAACTTGTTCTGGTTTAGACTGGGCGGTCTGCCGGGTTATTTGGCGAGCTATCCTTCTTGGACAGTTATACCTTAGATCAATAAGTTCTTAAAGAGACCGTGCGGTCTAGTTCAGGAGACCACGTGCTTCAATAAGGAAGGTTGATCGTGGGTATGATTATGGACATGTTTTCCTTAGATGGTTGTTGTCTAAGTGCTTATGAGACTGGGTGGTCTTTTGTGAGACCGCGTGAGGGTTGATGGGTGGTTATTGCATCCCTCTTTTGGTGGTGATGACATCCGTCCTCGTGCCTATAAATAGGGGTGCAGGGCTCGTCATTTCTAATAGAGAACCATAAGAACTAGAGCCTGGATTATTTGTGTCGGTCTCAATTTGTGGTCGTGCGGTCTTGGAAGCAGTTTGACCTTTTTGTTGTGTTCGTAGGTCTGCGGCCAGCAGCGAGCGGTCTATTTCTTTGGTGGCTTTCCAGCGGCTTGAATAATCAGTTTGTTAGCGATCTCCGTCTGCGATCTGGATTGTTTAGTTCTTGTGTTGTTTGCCACAAGCTTGGAGATCAGGCGACCTAGGCGGTCAGGCGATCTCGAGTTGCAGGTAGGCGATAGCTAGAGAAGTTTCTTCTTGTTCTGTTCGCGGGTAGCTTCAGTGATCGGGCGACCTCTTGGTCTGGCGGTCTGAAGTGCGAACATGTTCTTTTTCAGCAGTGGAATAAAGCAGTAGTTTGTGCGGTCTGGAATTGCGGTCTGGTAGTTTGCAGGTCATCACGCCTGCCTCTGTTCACGCGGTCTCAGGTGTAGTCGTGCGGTGTGGTGGATTTGCAGTCTCTGGTGGTTTCTGTTTGGCAGTTCGTCGGTACTTATTGCTTTTGTTGTTTTGTGCTTCCCACCTTCATGATTCTTTTTAATCATGTCTCACCATGTATACCTCGCATTGTAAAGAAGCAACTGTAGTCAATTTTCAAGTGTATTATCATGTCTTCTCGTTGTCATTGTGTTGCTACACTTGTGGAAAGTTGTGAAGTGTTCCGCTTAATTTGCTTCACCTCCAACCCTCTCAAAATTTTAACATGGTATCAGTGCTAGGTTGCTGAGCAGTAGTCGTTGTTACTTCTCTCGGGTTCCTCAAGGTGGTTGCAATCAGTGTGATAGCAATGGAAGGGGGTTACGCGAGAGGTCTTGGAATTTAACTCCTAACGCATACTAACTTTAAGAAGTGGAAGTCTTGCATGGAGAGTTATCTTCTTGGCGAGGATCTTTGGGAGGTAGTTGGAGGAGAAGCAAGAAAACATGTTGTTCCTGCTGAGGGGAAGGATGAGCTCGTGAAGGCTTGGAAGAGAATGAATGTCAAGGCAGAGTTCACTCTCAAGAGAGCTATCATTCCGGAGCTGTTCGACCACATTATTGGATGTAGGTCTATTGCTGATATTTGGACAGCCTTGGATGGCTTGTTCAACTAGAAGAATGTAGCAAGGCTACAATTCTTGGAAAATGAATTGGCGAAAGCCACTCAAGGAGATTTTTTTATCTCTTCATTATTCTTGAAGATGAAGAACCTATGTGCTGAAATTTCAGCATTGAACCCAGATGAGACTATCTCAGAAGCGAAGCTGAAGAGGCACATAATCCGCGGCTTGCGGATGGAATATGTTGCCTTTGTTACTTCTGTCCAAGGCTGGGCCAATCAGCCATCGTTTCTTGAGCTGGAGAACTTGCTTGCTTCACAAGATAGCTTAGCAAAGAAAATGGCTGGGATGACTGTCTCTGGAGTTGATAGTGAGGTTCTCTTTTCTGGGAAGAAGAAGAGATGGTACAAGAAGAAGAAGAAGTCACCTTATAGTGATGGGCCTTCAACTTCATATCAGCAAGAGAGGAGCAAGGATCCTAAGCATGATGGGAATAAGAAGTAAGGGCCAAGATGCTACAGGTGCAATCACCCTGGTCACTTCAAAAGAGACTGTTGGGTTAATCATCAGCCAGGTCATGCTGCAGGAAAGGGAGAGATGGATTGAAATGCTGATTGTAGTTGGAAAGATGGAGCTTTCATGATGGGAACGTTTGTTCAGGCCATGGCTTCCATTAACTACAAGGATGATTGGATCGTGGACTCTGGGTGTGGTCATCACCTCACTGGGGAGGAGTTGAAGTTCTCTTAGTTGCAGACATACTCAGGTAATGATGTTATCATTACTGCTGACGATACTATACATGCAATTGAGAAGGAGGGCGTTGGTTCTTTGGGTAGTGATAGAAGTCCACTCACATTGATTAATGTTGTAGATGCTGGTTATCACATTCTGTTCGGGCCAACAGAAGTGAAGTTCCTTCGGAACGTATCAACAGTGAAGGCCGATATCACTCATGTTGGAAAAAGTGTGAAGGACTTGTTTGTTTTGTCAACAAGTTCCTATGTTGATAAGATGCAGACAAATGATAGCACTGCTATCTGGCATGAAAAACTTGGGCATGTCGGAATGGATAATCTGAAGGCTATGGCTACGAGAGGTCTGGTGAGAGGCCTGCCTTGTCTTTCATCCATACGAGATGGTCATGTCTGTGCGGGATGTCAATATGGAAAATCTCATCGTCTTCCATTTGACAAGTCACAAAGCAGATGTAGAGTGCCATTGGAGTGCATCCATGGTGATCTATGTCGATCAACCGAGAATGCCAGTCTTGGGGGTAGCCTGTATATGTTGATCTTGGTTGATGATTTCACCAGGTATACATGGGTATACTTTCTGAAGGAGAAGTCGGAAGCATTCGGAAAATTTGTGGAGTTCAAGGAGCTAGTGGAGGGCCGGCTTAATCTGCGGATTAAGAAGTTGAGAAAGGACAATGGAGGGGAGTTCACCTCAAGTGCTTTCTTCAACTTTTGCAGGAAGCATGGCATCTAGAGAGAGCTTACTTGTGCTCACACTCCACAACAAAATGGAGTTGCTGAGCGGAAGATCCATCAATTGACGGAGACCATGAAGTGCTGGCTTCATGCCAAGAATGTTCCTAAGTCCTTTTGGGCGGAGGGTATGTCTTGTGCAGCCTCTGTCATCAACAAGATGCCCCTTAGTCCGATCAACATGAAGACTCCACATGAGATGATGTTTAAGGAGAAGCCTTCTGTGGAACACTTTTGAGTGTTCGGATCTACCTGCTATGTGCATGTTCCGGATACCCTCCGAACGAAGCTAGATGCGAAAGCAAGGAAGCTAGTCTTCGTCGGTTATGATGACCGGAAGAAAGGGTGGAGATGCATGGATCCTGAGACACGGAGATATGTGGTCTCAAGGGATGTGGTATTTGACGAGTTGATGTTATACCAGGGTAGCTCATCTGTGGAGCTACATGAGAGCAGGTTGGATGGTGACCAAAGGGAAGCTACAGGGGAAGTTCTGGTGGAGTTACCTATTTCTCCAGGTGCTTCTAGCTCTGGGTCAAGTGCTTCAGGTTCTGGAAGCAGGGGGAGCGATGCTCCAATTCTACCTAAGAAGAGAGCTATGAAAGCCAATTGATATGCTTAGATACCAATTGAAAGTGGAGGTTAGATCTTAATATTAACTCTAGAGAGGGGGTGAATAGAGAGTTAAAAGGTTTTGGCTTTTTTAAAATAGTGATATATAAAGATGTGTAGTTGGGTGGGTTATAGAACTAAAATACTTATCACAGATATCACAACACAGCAACAAGAAATAAAATATAAGCCAAGCAATCAGAAGACACAAGGAAATATAGTAGTTCCCCAATCAACCTGGGTACATCTACTCTTCTACCACACTTGGTAGGAATCCACTCCAGGTTTTTGATCAGGTGCCCTGCCACCAAGGGAGTTTTGATCAGGTTTCCACACACCCAATGAGCTTTTGATCAGGTGCTCTAACCCAACTACAGTTTTTGATCAGCTGCGTTGCCACCAATGGTTGTAAATTTTGAAGGGATTTATAACCCTGTACAAGATGGAAAGGGAAAAGAATATGTTGTTCTTCTCTTTCTGAGAAGACTCTAGAGATCCTGATGGGTTGTTGAGAAAGGATCTTGATGATGTTGAAGAAGAGCTCCCCTGACATGATTAGTGAGTAGGAAGCTTCTTCACTTGATTGTAATAACTCTTTTTCTTCTTCTACAGTTTTGATCCTGAGCAAGTGATCTTGATTGGTGTCTCAGGATGAAGATGTTCTGCAGAGAAGAGTTAGCAAAAAGAAGATAAATAATATATGTTGTTCTCATTAAGAACTCTGTAGATCTGCTTCTTCTTTTTGCTTCTTTATTATTTATGTTTCTCTCTTCTTGTATCTGTATAATCCTTCTCTTCTTTTCTTCTCTGCTCTTCTCTCTGCATATATAATCTGGAGAAGGCTTTCAGGCTATTTGAATTCTTGCTCGACAAAGGAAAGAGATAATGTCTCTTTAATTTCCTCGAGAAGATAAATTGCTGTCTTTTGCTTTTCTGCAACAACTATAATATTTAATGCTTCTGCAATGGCTATAATATTTATTGATACAGAAGGGCAGCAATATATAATTTAATCAAGATATTGCTTAATCAGATATAATAATATTAGTCGATCTAAGAAATGAGATATTATAATAGCAGATAATATTTCATCAATTTGAGATTAAAGATCGTCAATCTGATCTTTTAGTTCGTCGTTCTGAGCTTCTGCTTAAGATTCGTCGAACGCAGATTGGAGATCGTCGAACGCAGATTGGAGATCGTCGACCGCATCTTTTCGTCGACCGCTGAGATGGGCTGGATCGTCGACCGCTGAGATATTGAGTTGTTCGTCGAATGCAGATTGCAAGTCGTTCGTCGAACGCAGAGAGCAAGCTGTTCGTCGAACCCAGGAAGGTGTTCGTCGAACCCAGAGAACTTGTATAGTTTTTCTTCTGTCTCCTGTCTTAATGGGATTTCATCGATCACAGAATAAATATAAAGATGGATCATGACTCAAATCAAAAACTAAGGTTCCAACAATCTCCCCTTATTTGAGTTGGGATCCTAATCCAAATTAAGACTAGGTTCTAACAAGCTCCCCCTATTTGGTTTAGGATACTAAGCATAAAAAAATAGAATAACTGCAAGCATAACAGTTGGAAATATAAAGCTTAGAGGAGATGTGCAGAATAAAAACTGATAGAAAAATTTAATGTTCTTTGATGGCGCAAATCTCGCACACCGCTATAGGCGGTAGCTAGACTGCAGCACGAAACGGCAGTGTACCGATCGTTCAAGTAATATAAAATGGGAATGAATCCCCAAGTATCGATCTCAAAGGAACACAGTAAGGTGGAGTTTATTATCGAGGAAGGACTTGAGATTGAAGTCCTTTCGAGCGGATGGATTGCGGAAAACTGGGGATTTGATTTGTGGAAAATAAAGAAAAAGAGCTACAACTACTCCTATGCAATGTTGCTATGCAATGCTTCGCTTGGCAGGATGGAAACTAGGCAGGCCTTGAGCGCACTGCATCGCAAGGGCGGATGGACGAGTAGGCAAGCGGAATCGAACTGTGCAGGCCTTGAGCGCGCTGCTTCGTTAGGCGAATGGATTACACGGGCCGCTATGCCACGCTTCGCTAGGCGGATGAACGAGTAGGCAAGCGGAATGAGGGTCGCAAGCACCTCTTCGACAAGCACGCCACTAGGAATTGCTAGTGCGGCACACGAACGTGACGACGGGATGGAGGATGGAATGGGGCGCACCTCAAGCAACTCAAACAATAAAACATTTCACATAGACATGAAATATATAGAAATATAAACTAGTTTAAGTGCCACTTCATCATAAGAATAAAGATCTACAACATATACACATCAATAAGAGAAGAACAAGGCAAGAAATCGACCGAATCCGAAGGCTCGTCGAGGAGTCACGGTTGGAATCGCTAGGTTGTCAATCAGCGTCCAAGCTCGGTCCTCAACTACGTTCGGGCTAGAGAGAGTTGTCACGACTCTCCAATGAGCCCATCTTCTTCGTCTCATAATCCGGTAAAGGTTGCAAACTTCCTCTTGCTTGATGGCAATGGCGGCTAAATCTTCCTTCGAAGCTCTAGGATGAAGGAGGAGGCCGAGATGATCTCCGGGCTCAAGATTGGCGTGAAGAACAAGCCCGGAGCACCTCCTTAAAGTGGGCGGCGATGGACGGCGAAAAGGGCGCGGAGCTGGAGCTCTGGGAGCAGGAAGAACGAACGATCCCGAATAGGGCAAGACCTGCGGCTTAAATAGAAATTCTGTCAGAAAATGGTCACGCACGATCGAACGCACGACCGTGCGTAGACCGTGCGTTATTAAATGATAAAATTTGACTTGGGGAAGACGCTGCGCCGCCCATGTGAATTGCTGACGCACGATCAACCCCGCCCGTGCGTACAAACGCGCGGGCAAAATCCGACGCTCTGAAATCAAGAATACACAGGTCGGCCGTGCATTTTACTCACGCACGGGGGAATCCACCCGTGCGTCAAAACACACGAGTAAACTCTGATGCTACATTTTCTGCACCAGACACAAATGCACGACCGCAACCGACCGTGCGTAAAGGAACCGCACGACCGTGCGATATGCACAGACATGAATTCTGGGGAAAACAGGACGAACCGGCCACCTGCATACAAGATATAATGGCTGGGAATACACGTCCAGCATCAGAAAAACATAGAAGAAGAGAAGGGGAGCACCATGTGCTTACCCCCAACAACAAGGAGCGCAATTGCACACCGGAATGGGCTAAAAAGTGCACCCAGCATGGAATAGTACATATGAATGAAAACGTGCCTAAAATGTGGTCCAAAGACTAGAATACCAGCCCAAATGAGTCCAAAAATGTATATATAAATGGGACTCATCACACCCCCAGACTTACCTATTTGCGTGTCCCGAGCATACAAATCCGGCAGAGCAGGAAAAGCATAGCTAGCCAAAAAATTGCAAACGTGGAATAGAATGCGAAGTTGCATACTTGTGTGCATAGAAGTTCATTAGAAGAAGTTTCTACATATGCTAGCTAATTTATAAAAGTGTAAATGCGTAAAAAGAAATTTATTTTTACTCAAAAATGGAATGCTGGTGAATCTCGTGGTCACGCGTAGTACGAAAGTAAGCAAGTCGCGAAGGTGAATGTTACCCAAGACCGGAACTCGGAATTATCTCCGTTGAAATCCATCAACGTCGAGAACCATAAGCTTGCCCGGTCATACTCTCTCCACGGCGCTAGTGAACTCACAAGACGAATCGATAGGACTTTAGGTTTACATGAGGCTTGGATTACGGTTTGGAATGCAAAGATAAACGTGAAGGCTAATCGCAACCCAATTGAGCACACAAAAATGCTAAATCATAGCAGCCTCAATAATACACGTGTAACATACCCCCACACATGACTTTGAAACCGGGTGTGCACACGGCCTGCAACAATCAATACCATTTAAATGTTTCAATTAAAAAGCTGGGGGTATACATCAATTTTTTTCTTTGCTTTTCTTTTTCTTTTCTTTTCATCCCCAGATCAAATAGCACAAATTTCAGCACATAGACATTTTTAAAACTTCCACACCAACACTGAAGTTTCGCATCACCGCACCGCATTGGACAATTACAATTCATAAATTCTTTTAGCTTAATTTTTGGTTGCGATAATAGGATTAGCTTTTAGGCCTTGGTGAAGTATGGTGGAGCTGAATCAAAAGATTGGGTAGGCACAAAATGGGCTAGCAATGGTTAGTGTACAGGAATGGTAAAACAAGGCTCAAGCTTGCCAAATAGATGGCCTACGTCACGCTCAACTTGCAAATTGTTCGCACCCATGCTTCAAGAGTCGCTTGGGGCAAGTTCTTAGCCCCCGAGAAAGGTAATCCTTCCTCCCGACTCGAGCCACACGAACCTCGCATTCGCTTACACACAATACCACGCTACCACTAGATTCAACCACATTCACCATTTTGAGTAAAATAAACTAAAATCTACGCAAATTTACTAATTATAAATTAGAAGCATAAATAGAAACTAATTCTACTCAAATCCCTATGCAAACACGAGTACTCAACTAGAGCACTGCAGGAGTCAACATTCCACTCCATCTTGCAATTATTTTGGCTAATACAGCAATTTCTACATCACAACCAAGAATTGAATATACAGGAGCATACAAACAAGCGAGTGCGCGCTAAAGTGGGTGTAGTGGTGTGTGGTGAAAATGAACAAATAAAATAATTGAAATAAAATACTTCTAGCATGTTATGCAAAAGTGCACGTGAGTGGACACATATAGCGGCTTTCCCCCAGACTTAATCTAAGCAATCGATACGAATGATGTAATCATGAAAATCGAATAAAAGACCAGGGGAAGAAAAGTTACCCATGCTCAGAAATGAGCATACCAGAAGACGCATGAAAACTAATACAAAGAGCAGTTTCCGCCATCTAGAATATGAACCTGCAGGGGTCAGCTCCGCAAAAAAAAAAAAATAGAAAACTAAAATAAAGTGCAATTAACTAAACAGAATTAGAAAAGAAATGAAAATGCAGGAAAAATTAAGATAACTACTGGGGTTATTGTCCTCCCAGCACGACTTATTCTAAATTAAAACGGTTCTAGCTAATGGGAGTATGGAAGGAGAAGTGGACAGGTAACTGGACCAATATCCGTGTCGGTAGCGGGTACCGATACGGTGATAGAACAGTCACCCCTCTACCTAAATATAGATACCTGCTCCTCACAAGTATAGGGTAGAGAATGTAAGTGGAGGAGGAAATATCCTCACTCAACTCACCAAAAACATCATTGCCTAGCAAGGTACCGTCTTCAGGGAGGCGGCAGGAGGAGAAGGCAATGAATGAGGCTTCCTCTGTGGAGGAAGGATCAGCCTCCTCACACAAGAGGATGCACTCATCATTGACTTGAGCAGAATGCTCCAAGTTCTCCTGAAGTACCTGTGAAGACTCAACCTGCACAGGCTTAGATAGAGAAAGGGGATTAATAAATAAAAAGGAAGATGAACATGAATAAAAATCAATCGGGGGAGTGATCCCGGTCTCACTCCCGGCAGGATCCAAGCACAGATCACTGTCGGTATCATTTGAGTCGTAACGAGGGGAACCCAGGAGCTTGGGGTCCTCGGTGGTGAGCTGGATGTCCCCATCCAAGAAGTAAGTAAATACCTCCTCCTCGGTAAGAGAGTCCTCCTCATCCCACCGCGGTGCGTCATCGTGTTCAAAGGTATTACACTCCCCATCAGAGAGAATGAAATCCTCGTCCCACTTTGGCGAAACCTCAGGCGCCGAATAAACCACCCGCACGACATCATCAGCCGACTCACTAAAGATAGGAGTTGATGAATTTTGCAAGGAATGCGGAGGAACCGGACTGCTCTCATGATCAGAAAATAAATGAGCAGTCGCCTCCGCGAAAATATCCACAGACGCCTCCCCGCAGGAAGAACCAGAATCTGCACACCATACTGGTGCATCCATGAGTTCCCAATCCTGTCCCTGTTGACCATCGAATGAGTGCACATCGTCACTCAAGGGAATCTCATAAAAGGGGATTGAGGGACTCATGAAAGAACAGTACGCGGCGAGAGATTCCTCGGTAATCTCCAAGGGCAAAGATCGAGCAAGATGTGCGATGTCAGTGTAGGGGCCAGGCAACACTCTGGTGGGCCTGTCCGCAGTAGTCTCCCTTAAATGGGGGGATGCTGCGTACACGTCCTCAGAGGGCGAAGGATCGCACAGACGAGGGCAATCCTTCAACATATGGCCTAAACCTTGACATAGCAATCACCTAATGCAATGCTCAGCGTTTAAAGCAGTATGGCGTCGATGTATCGACGCAAAGTGTCATAAAGGCGACACTCGGCTTCAGAATACATCACAGAAATATGTGAATAAAACAAAAATCAACAATTCCTTGCAAAATAAAACTACACGCAACCAGAATTGAATGAACTCCTGCTATAGAAAATTCGAAACTAGTTAAAGGAAGAAATGAAATAGAAATATCAAATTTTAACACTAAAATTAACAAAAGAAATGGTATAAACAAAGGGAAAAAGGCTTCTATCTTGCAGCTCTCCCTCTCCAGAAAACTCGCACGACTGTGTTCCCCGGCAACGGCGCCAAAAACTTGATGGCGCAAATCTCGCACACCGCTATAGGCGGTAGCTAGACTGCGGCACGAAACGGCAGTGTACCGATCGTTCAAGTAATATAAAATGGGAATGAATCCCTAAGTATCGATCTCAAAGGAACACAGTAAGGTGGAGTTTATTATCGAGGAAGGACTTGAGATTGAAGTCCTTTCGAGCGGATGGATTGCGGAAAACGGGGGATTTGATTTGTGGAAAATAAAGAAAAAGAGCTACAACTACTCCTATGCAATGTCGCTATGCAATGCTTCGCTTGGCGGGATGGAAACTAGGCAGGCCTTGAGCGCACTGCATCGCAAGGGCGGATGGACGAGTAGGCAAGCGGAATCGAACTGTGCAGGCCTTGAGCGCGCTGCTTCGTTAGGCGAATGGATTACACGGGCCGCTATGCCACGCTTCGCTAGGCGGATGGACGAGTAGGCAAGTGGAATGAGGGTCGCAAGCACCTCTTCGACAAGCACGCCACTAGCAATTGCTAGTGCGGCACACGAACGTGACGGTGGGATGGGGGATGGAATGGGGCGCACCTCAAGCAACTCAAACAACAAAACATTTCACATAGACATGAAATACATAGAAATATAAACTAGTTTAAGTGCCACTTCATCATAAGAATAAAGATCTACAACATATACACATAAATTAGAGAAGAACAAGGCAAGAAATCGACCGAATCTGAAGGCTCATCGAGGAGTCACGGTTGGAATCGCTAGGTTGTCAATCCGCGTCCAAGCTCGGTCCTCAACTACGTCCGGGGTAGAGAGAGCTGTCACGACTCTCCAATGAGCCCGTCTTCTTCGTCTCACGATCCGGTAAAGGTTACAAAGTTCCTCTTGCTTGATGGCAATGGCGGCTAAATCTTCCTTCGAAGCTCTAGGATGAAGGAGGAGGCCAAGATGATCTCTGGGCTCAAGATTAGCTTGAAGAACAAGCCCGGAGCACCTCCTGAAAGTGGGCGGCGATGGACGGCGAAAAGGGTGCGGAGCTGGAGCTCTGGGAGCGGGAAGAACGAACGATCCCGAATAGGGCAAGACCTGCGACTTAAATAGAAATTATGTCAGAAAATGGTCACGCACGATCGAACGCACGACCGTGCGCAGACCGTGCGTTATTAAATGATAAAATTTGACTTGGGGAAGACGCTGCGCCGCCCGTGCGAATTGCTGACGCACGATCAACCCTGCCCATGCGTACAAACGCACGGGCAAAATCCGACGCTCTGAAATCAAGAATACACAGGTCGACCGTGCGTTTTACTCACGCACGGGCGAATCCGCCCGTCCGTCAAAACGCACGAGTAAACTCTGATGTTCAGTTTTCTGCCCCAGACACAAATGCACGACCGCAACCGACCATGCGTCAAGGAACCGCACAACCGTGCGATATGCACAGACATGAATTCTGGGGAAAACAGGACGAACCAGCCACCTGCATACAAGATATAATGGATGGGAATACACGTCCAGCATCAGAAGAACATAGAAGAAGAGAAGGGGAGCACCATGTGCTTACCCCCAACAACAAGGAGCGCAATTGCACACCGGAATGGGCTAAAAATTGCACCCAACATGGAATAGTACATATGAATGAAAACGTGCCTAAAATGTGGTGCAAAGACTAGAATACCAGCCCAAATGAGTCAAAATTGTATATATAAATGGGACTCATCATTCTTTTGAAAATGTTTAATCATAAATTATATTATTTCTTCTTTTAAAATACATTTAAGCAATTCTGATTCCTAGATTTTGTTTTAATAGGATTTTAATAATATGATGAATTGCTACAGCTGTTAATGGATTCTAAGGAATTTTAAGATTAAAAAAAACATTGCCTGATACCTTCCTTCTATAGAAACCCCTTAATCAGAAGAGACTCACACTCAGTTCCCTGATCATTTCTGATCTATGCAATTTGAGTAGAATGCTCAACATGATTTTGGAGAAAGTCTGTAAAAACATTGAAGTTATTTGACTTTGTTTTTAAGATAGTCCAATGAATCATATAACTACTTATTTAATTATAAAAGTTAAAAAAATTAAAAAAAATGTCTTATAATTAGATATATTGGACTTTTTATCTCAATAAAATATAAATTTAAAAACTAAACTGATTTCTAGATTTGTTTTAACATAAAGAAATTCAGTAATTTCTATAGAGTCTTTTACTTCTTTTTCCTTAAAAGTTTGTTCAAATTTATTTTTCAAGGAAATATTTTGTTCTTCTGAAATTTTTAAATCTTCTTTAAGTTTGTTATATTCAGAAGTCAAATTATTTATTTTTGTTAACTCTGTTATGAGAGATTTTATTTCTTTCTCAGGTTCTATTAAATCTGTATATGGTAATTTGAAAACAGATTTGAATTGATCAGAGGTAAAATTAAAATTTGAAGTTACCTCAGTTACCTCATTTTCATTAGTTTCAGATTCTACATGTGAGTTATGGTGTGAGCCATATATGGCCAACATGCATAATTTTCTGGCCTTTTATCTTCTTCTTCTTCTTCACTTAGACTAGATGATGGTTCTGCATCATAAATACAGTTAGTGAAAGAAGGTTCAGTTACCATCCTTGTAAGGGAGTTCCAGATTGCTCTTGTTGAAGTGTAGTCAGCAACTTTTTGATGAATGTCATTTGACATTGATTGAGCTAATATGTCCATAGCCTTTGCATCAGCACTTTTCAGATTCTCTTGAGCATCTGTTAATGTTTGTGAAGATGGAGGTCCCGTCAAAATAGAGTTATAAATTTCTTCATCTATTGCATTCATATATAATCTGATTCTAGCTTGCCATAAAGAAAATCTATTTAGATTACATATTGGTGTTCTTGTGATTGAATATTCTTCTTGTGCCATGAGTTTTAGAAAAAGTAAGAACTAATTGATCTTTATGATTCAGGTGTTGGCCTGTAAATAAAATCAACTACCCTCTGATACCAATTGAAAGTCAATTGATATGCTTAGATACCAATTGAAAGTGGAGGTTAGATCTTAATATTAACTCTAGAGGGGGGTGAATAGAGAGTTAAAAGGTTTTGGCATATTTAAAATAGTGATATATAAATATGTGTAGTTAGGTAAGTTATAGAACTAAAATACTAATCACAGATATCACAACACAGCAACAAGAAATAAAATATAAGCCAAGCAATCAAAAGACACAAAGAAATATAGTTGTTCCCCAATCAACCTGGTACATCAACTCTTCTACCACACTTGGTAAGAATCCACTACAGGTTTTTGATCAGGTGCCCTGCCACCAAGGGAGTTTTGATCAGGTGTCCACACACCAAGTGAGCTTTTGATCAGGTGCTCTAACCCAACTACAGGTTTTTGATCAGGTGCCCTGCCACCAATGGCTGTAATTTTTGAAGGGAGTTATAACCTTGTACAAGATGGAAAGGGAAAAGAATATGTTATCCTTCTCTTTTTGAGAAGACTCTAGAGATCCTGATGGGTTGTTGAGAATGGATCTTGATGATGTTGAAGAAGACCCCCTGACTTGATTAGTGTTGAGGAAGCTTCTTCACTTGATTGTAATAACTCTTTTTCTTCTTCTGCAGTTTTGATCCTGAGCAAGTGATCTTGATTGGTGTCTCAGGATGAAGATTTTCTGCAGAGAAGAGTTAGCAAAAAGAAGATAAATAATATATGTTGTTCTTATTAAGAACTCTGTAGATCTGCTTCTTCTTTTTGCTTCTCTGTTATTTCTGTTTCTCTCTTCCTGTATCTGTATAATCCTTCTCTTCTTTTCTTCTCTACTCTGCTCTCTGTATATATAATCTGGAGAAGGCTTTCAGGCTATTTTGAATTCTTGCCCGACAAAGGAAAGAGATAATGTCTCTTTAATTTACTCGAGAAGATAAATTGCCATCTTTTGCTTTTCTTCAACGGCTATAATATTTAATGCTTTTGCAACGGCTATAATATTTATTGATACAGAAGGGCAGCAATATATAATTTAATCAAGATATTGCTTAATCAGATTTAATAATATTAGTCGATCTAAGAAATGAGATATTATAATATCAGATAATATTTCATCGATCTGAGATTAAAGATCGTCGATCTGATCTTTTAGTTCGTCGTTCTGAGCTTCTGCTGAAGATTCGTCGAACGCAGATTGGAGATCGTCGAACGCAGATTGGAGATTGACTACTGAGATGGGCTGGATCGTCGACCGCTAAGATATTGAGCTGTTCGTCGAACGTAGATTGCAAGCCGTTCGTCGAACGCAGAGAGCAAGCCGTTCGTCTAACCCAGGAAGGAGTTCGTCGAACCCAGAGAACTTATATAGTTTTTCTTCTGTCTCTTGTCTTAATGGGATTTTGTTGATCACAAAATAAATATAAGGATGGATCACGACTCAAATCAAAAACTAAGGTTCCAACAAGCTAGTTCAAAATATGTAGCTGGAGAGGTGGATATGAGTAAAGCTCTAAGGAGATCCAAGAGGACCATTATTCCACCAGATCGGTATACGGGTGGAAATTTGGTGAGCTTTGTCTCAAGTTTCTTCGCAGGTCCCCAGGATGAGAGAGAGACATCTTGCTATGAAAATGCCATTGGAATCAAGGAGTGGGAAGGATCCATGGATGAAGAGATGGCTGCCCTCAGGAAGAATGAGATTTAGGACTTGGTGCCTAAGGTTGAGGGAGTTACTCCGATGACTTGCAAATGGGTTTTCAAACTGAAGAAGAAGGTGGATGAAAGTATTGAGCGGTACAAGGTTCGCCTTGTAGCTCGAGGTTTCTCTCAGAAGTATGGGGAGGATTATGAAGAAACATTTAGACCCGTTGCCAAGATGACTTCGGTCTAGGTAATGATCGCGTTGGCAGCTTGTCAAGGGTGGAATATTTGGCAACTCGATGTGAAGAATGCTTTCTTATATGGCGAGATTGACAAGGATATCTTCATGGATCAGCCATATGGTTATGTATCCGAAGAGCATCCAAGACATGTGTGCAAGCTCAAGAAGGCTCTTTATGGCTTGATGCAAGCTCCTCGGGCGTGGTATGGGAAGATCGCAGAATACCTCCAGTTCTGTGGATACTTTGCTTCTGATTCAGATTCGAGCTTGTTTGTAAAGAAGGCAGGGGAGCTTCAGGTCTTGGTGCTGCTATACGTTGACGATATGATCGTCACGAGGAATTTTGAAGTGGAGGTAGTTAGGGTTCATGCTGAGCTAGCTATCAGATTTGAGATGAAGGATTTTGGTGAGCTCCACCATTTCCTTGGACTCGAGGTGGAGAGGAAAGAGAGCGGTGTGCTCATTTTACAGAAGGGTTATGCTGAGAGAATCGTGAAGAGATTTGGCATGGAAGGTGGGAAGAGCAGCTCTACTCCACTGGAAGTTGGGATACATCTTCGATGAGATGAAGGGAAGGTTTTACCTGATCCCTTGGTTTTCCGGGCTTTGGTCGGGAGTATGATATATTTGACGATCACGAGGCCAGATATTGCTTTTGCGGTGGGCTGGGTGAGTCGGTATATGGCAGAGCCACGGAAACCTCATCTGTTGGCGGCAAGGAGCATTTTGAAGTATGTGATGTCTACCTCTGATTTGAGTATCTTCTATGGGAAGAACTCAGGCTTCTGTTTGCACAAGTACACGGATGTTGATTATGGGGGAGATTCAGATGATCGGAAGTCGACTTCTGGATACGTCTTTATGGCTAGGCCTTCAGCGATCTCGTGGTGCAGTAAGAAGCAGAATTCTGTATCTCTCTACTACAGAAGCGGAGTACAAAGCATCGACATTGGCAGCTCAGGAAGCCATCTGGCTTAGGAGGCTTGTAGAAGACATTAATGGAGAGGTGCGAGGTCCTACTCTGCTTCAGGGTGACAATGAGAGTGCTCTCAAGTTGGTGAACAATCCTGTTTGTCACGCTCGGACCAAGCATATTGAGATTCATCACCATTTCATTCGTGAGAAGGTGTTGGAGGGATCTCTGATTGTGGAGCATGTGCAGAGTAAGGATAACATTGCGGACATCTTTACTAAGTTGTTGTCTAAGGGACCGTTTGCATGGTTGAGGAGTATACTTCGGTTGACTTCCACTTCCCACTTCAAGGAGGAGTGTTGAATTTTTGAAGTGGAAGAGGGAAGTCAGGCGGTCTATTTTTTGGAGACCGCAGAGACCGCGAAGCCTGGTTGGTGGCTTGTCTCTGGTCTTGGCGGCCTGTATTGGTCTGCTGGTTTGCCCAAGTAATCTTGTTCTGGTTTAGACTGGACGGTCTGCCGGGTTGTTTGGCGAGATGTCCTTCTTAGACAGTTATGCCGTAATTCAACAAGGTCTTGAAGAGACTGCATGGTCTGGTTCTGGAGACCGCGTGATTCAATAAGGATGGTTGATCGCGATTATGCTTCTGGCTGGGTTTACCTTAGAAAGTTGTTGTCTAAGTGCTTATGAGACCGGGCGGTCTGTTGCGGGACCGCGTGCGGGTTGATGGGCGGTTATTGCATCCCTCTTTCGGTGGTAACGACATCCGTCCTCTTGCTTATAAATAAGGGTGCAGGGCCCGTCATTTCTAACAGAGAACTGTAAGAACTAGAGCTAGGATTGTTTGTGTCGGTCTCAATTTGAGGTCGTGCGGTCTTGGAAGCAGTTTGACCTTTTTTTTGTGTTCGCAGTTCTGCGGCCAGCAGCGAGCGCTCTATTTCCTTGGTGACTTTCCATAGACTTGAATAATAAGTTCATTAGTGGTCTCCATCTACGATATAGATTGTTTAGTTCTTGTGTTGTTCGCCGCAAGCTTGGCGATCAGGCGACCTTGGCGGTCAGGAGATCTAGAGTTGCAGGTAGGCGACAGCTAAAGCAGTTTCTGCTTCTGTTTGTGGGTAGCTTCAGTGATCGGGCGACCGCTTGGTCTGGCGGTCTGAAGTGCAAACATGTTCTTTTTTAGCAGTGGAATAAAGCAGCAGTCTGTGTGATCTGGAATTACGGTCTGGTAGTTCACAGGTCATCACGCCTGCCTCTGTTCGCGCGGTCTTAGGTGTAGCTGTGCGATCTGGTGGATTTGCAGTCTCTGGCGGTTTCTGTTTGGCAGTTCGCCGGGACTTATTGCTTTTGTTGTTTTGTGCTTCCCTCCTTCATGATTCTTATGAATCATGTCTCGCCATGTATACCTCACATTGTAAAGAAGGAACTGTAGTTAATTTTTAAGTGCATTATCCTGTCTTCTCATTGTCATTGTGTTGCTACACTTGTGGAAAGTTGTGAAGTGTTCTGCTTATTTTGCTTCACCCCCAACCCTCTTAAAATTTTAGCATGGATGATGCTCCTCGCCGGAGTGGTGGTCGAGTGGATGTAGGTGGCTCATCCGGGAGTGATGTAGCTCGAAGGTGTGTGGTGCTGTAGATAGAAGGAAGGCAATCCGTCAGATAAAACCAATCTCAATAGAAGGGTGCATCGTTAGAATGACCCTTTGTATGATGCCACCAAGGGGCAAGTTGTTGTATTGTTGGCGGGAAGGATGCTGCAACTTATATGAGTAACGAATCAATGAATGTAACAGGTCAGCCACATCAAATCTCTCCTCCTACAAAATGAAATAGGAGACATAGCTGAGCTGTGCTGTAACCTTTGTTGTATCGCCTAATTTCAGCAAAATAGTATGTCGTAATACGTCCTGAACTACATGGGCATCTACTGTAAGTGTCGACACAGATGAGATCAGTCTCCTGCATGGCCTATTATGTAGTACCAAATTTACCTGAGTCCAATCTCTATCAACCCTAAACTTCTCAACTATCTCCAACCTATTGGGATGCTCTGTCAATCCGAACACCACCCTCAGGTTTTTATGTGTGGTAGCAACCATATGCCCCTGCACTTGGGACTGCACTCCCCCATCCAGATTAGTCTGCGATGGGTCTTCCAAATGTCTGTAAGACTCTCGAATGAACTCTGAGGAAAACACGTCCGAATGAAAAATACTTCTGACATTTCAAACAACTGCATTATATGATGGTGTCGTGGCACAACAAATTCCACAAAATAGGGGACACCCACCGTTACAGCCTCCACTGCCAGTTCTGCACCTTTCTTCCCTTTAGATCTAGGAGCCATCTGCCACAATATTATAAGGAAAATTAAAATTAAACAAGAATCACTAGCGCCAATGCTAGCACTAGCGCCAGGCGCTAGCACTAGCACCTGCAGTAGTGCCGGTGCTAGCCCTCTGATCTAAAACACTAGATCTACCTACTTTCAATGTTACCGAATCCTAACCTTCTCAAACACTTAGATCCATCATCAAAATCAAAAGTTTTCTAAAATAAATTCATAAATCTTCATCACAAACATCAAAGTTAATTTTTTTTAACAGAAATCATAAAAATGATGAAGATTTGTCCTTGTTCCTCTCTTTAAATACAAAAAGATCAAACATTTTAGATCTATCATCTAAACCACTTGATAACTTCAAAAATCTTCATCTCTAACATCAAAATCAAAGTTTAAAACAAAAACCATAAGAAATGATGAAGATTTACCTTAGATCTATCCTTGGGCTGAGCTACCTGATAGGTTTTTTTGGGAGAGCTTAAGTTGGAATGGCCAAAACAAGGAAAAAGGGGGGATTTAACTAAAGCAAACTAGCGCCGACGCTAGCACTAGTGTCGGCGCTGCTAGTGTCGGCGCTATCGAATTATGTTAAATATTTGTATTTTTAAAATATCATTAAATCACTAAAAATATATTATTGTATATGTACTACTTATTCTTGCATTTCTGCCTTTAAATGATTTTTGAAAAATCAAAATACAAAAGTCAAATTACAAAAAATATTTTTTCACTCCATTTCTTTGTTTATGTGTGATTTCTATTCCTATATGCAAAAATCAAATACAAAAATAAAAAACATAAAAAACTATCAAAAAAATATCTTTTGAACTTAACTTTTATATTTACATGTATCTTGCGAAAGGGAGATTTGGGTTATCATCTCATCTCATCTCTTAGTACCGGGCGAACCCATTACAGGGTAGACCTCGAGAAGTCCAAGATCAATTATAAGATTTCAAACTTTACAACAAAATTTTTAAATATCACAAAAAAACTGTATGAATTTTATTGTTCATATCAAGAATGGTCTAATACATCATTTAGTCCTTCTTCAATGTTGAAATTTATCTTCTCAAACTACCTTGAACAATGTTTTTATCATGCTTTGATATAATCTAATTACATGTGCATCTAATTATACTGTAAAAGTTGTGTAGAACTAAGCTTAGCATGCCTCTAAGTATGAGTAAATGTTGTATTGTTGATAATGATACTCATTCACTCACTTATTTTGGCAAAGTTTACATGTGCTTTTAATCTAAGAATGTTTGCTTGTGTATCGTAAATGTACAATGAATTAAATTTGCACAAGTATCTTACCTACACTACTTTTATTTGCACTCTTAAAATTAAGAAAAGTGGTTGTGCTTGGAAAATTTCATTGGTTTGCAAAACAAGTGTATTCGGAGAACTTTGTACAAAACAAAAAAATAAATGAAATAAATTTATAAAGATAACTCCACCAAGCACTACTTGAACCTCCTGATGAGTCTTAATGAGCATTGTGAGGTTGAGCACCTTGGAAAGAATAGTAAAGTGTCTTGTGCAAACCATAATTTTTTTTCTTTTCAACACTTGTTATTTTCTATGTGCATTGAAGGGTGTGGAAGTAAAATTATTTGTGTTTTATTGTCCACATTACTCTACATATGTCGTATATTGTTTTTTATTAAAACACTTGTTTACCCTATTCCAAAATACTCTTATGTGCACATCATTATCTTCCATAACACTTCTTCTCATGAGTATTTGATCCTAATGCTAAAACTCTGTACTCTCTTTATTTATAAAATGCACTAGATAACCTAGCATGCTCTCTACAATGTTGGTATGTTTTGAATTTATGAATTATAATAACATTGTTGTAATTTCTTTTTGATATACTTCTTTCATGCTTGGTTACTTTCTGGTAATCTTTAACGATTTTATTTCTGGAAAGAATAGTAAAGTGCCTTATCTTCTTATAAAAAAATCCATTTTTTAATGTATGTTTCTTCCTTGCCCACTTTTGCTAATAACAAAAGGGGGAGAACTAACATGATAAATATTAATCGCTATCAAATGGGAAAACTAACATGACTAATGATTAAGATGATAGCTTACATATTAGGAGATCATTCACATAGGTGGAGCGTGTATTTAGGGGGAGCAATTCTAAATACAAAAATTGATGATTATCCTAAGTCATCACTCACACGCACACACAAGTAGGTTTCATCATGCTTATATATTAATGCTCTGATTATCATTAATGGATTTGTTATTATCAAAAGGGGGAGTTTATTGGAACATGATCTTCCGCATCTCCTAGGTTTGAGAATAACAAATCCTATGTGTATTTGATATTGTGTGCTTAAGTGTGCAGTAAATAAGACCATATGACTCAAGGATAACAAAAGAAGGTTGCCCCAGATTTGATCCCAGAATTCCAACATGCCCACTAGCGCCAGCGGTAGCACCTAGCGCAGGCGCTAGCGATGATTAGTGTAATTTTGGGAGAATCTTTAGAAGGCGCCAGCGCTAGGCGCTAGCAGATAGCGCAGGCGGTAGCGCGGAACACAAGAGGCAATGTGGCAGAGTTTCCCTGGAATGAATGATAAGCATGCGCAGAATAATTCTATACCGGGATAGCGCCGGTGGTAGCGCTAGCACTCACTCCTATAAAAGGAGACCTCTTCTCTCATTTTCCACACACAAGTTTAAGAGAGGTTTAGTGCCACAATTCCAAAGCCTTATTCTGCCGAAGAGTGATCTCCCACCAAAGTTTCGTGAATTTCTGAAGGAGGATTTCTTCACGCCGAATCTGACCGAAGATCGCTTCACCAATGCTTATACTGCAGTGGTACTTCGTCTACAACTTCAGAAGTTCTTCAAGAGGGAGATTTTAATATTATTGTCATTTAACTTCACATCTTTTCTTGTAATCGTTTAGTGAATTCGCCTCGTGTTGGCGACTAAGTATGGGTAGGACTAGGGCAGAAATTCACCTCATGTTGGCGACTAGATCTAGTTTAGGTCTAGGGGGTGCTCGAGGCCATATCCGGGGAAGGATTGGCTAGAGCAGTTTGAGGCCATATCCAGGGAAGGATAGGCTAAAGCCACCAGTGGGGATACGAGTCGGGATAGAAAATGAAAAAGTCTTTTAATTATTCGCCTTCGATTTCTAGCATTATAAGAAATCAAGTTTTGTAACTCTTCTTTTCATATTAATAAAATGATGTGTCAATTTTATTTGCTTGATTTCTTATCTTAAATCTCTTATAATTTCAAATATATCAAAATATAATATAAGTTTTTTAAAACCCTTATTCACCCCCCCCCCCCCCTCTAAGGGCGCCTACAAATCCAACAAACCCAACTAAAATCATGCGCATACCTAGATTCCTCTTTTCTTGATGCTCAACCCAAAAGATTGATTATGCTTGAAACCTCACTTTATATAGAGTAGATGCACTTTCTTTATTTTCTTACATGTTGCAAGTATGGCTTTGATAATGCATTATTAATAGTTATTTTTATATAATATTTTATTAATAATTAATTTATTATTATTTAGTTTTAATTTAATTTATCACTAATTTACCTTATTTTTGTATTTTCAGGTAATTGGGGCTGCCAATAGCAATTTCAGGCTCATATAGGTAATCATGAGAACATTTGGAACATTTCTTCCGAATTCGCAAAGTACACGCCCTTGGTCACACGCATGACCAAGGGCGTGACTCCAAGTCACAGCCGTGAACCAGCCCAGCCGTCTCCCATTTACCAGAAAATGCTGCCACGTCGGATTAAAATTACATGCCCTTTCTCACAGGCATGACAGAGGGCGTAACCTCAACGTCACGGGCGTGACTCGCCTGGAAAGCGTTCAATGCAGGCATTACTCAGCTCGCGTCATTTCTAGCGTACACGCCCTCGGTCATGGGCGTGACCGAGCTCGTGACTCATCTTGCAACCGCCAGATTAACTCCTGATCGCGCCATTTCCAGACTCGGTCAAGATACGCCCTGGGTCACGGGCGTGACCTGGGCTGTGACCCGCTATACAGTTGATTTCTGTCGGTTGCTCAGCCCCAACGTTCTCGGGCTTTCAAGATCGCAATTACGCATCTTATACGCCCTTGGTCATGGGCGTGACAAAGGCGTGACTCCTCAATATTTCAACTATAAAAGGCAACAATCTCCAGAAGTATTAGAGTTCAATTTTTGAGTTTTTTTTTCAGCTTTAGTTTACTGTTTTTGTTGTTCTAGCTAATTTTTCTACAAGTTGTACATTTTTTATTATTGTAATTTTAATTCAAGTAATGTAGTAATTTTTTATCATGTCTTTTTCCTCTTCTACTTGTATTCCCATCATTATGATGAGTAGCTAAATTTACTTTAGCACTTGGTCATGATGAACTTTAGAATGAAATAAAATAAGTTTTGAATTTTCTAATTGGCAAGATGTCGTCTTGATTATCTTCGATTTATCTTTGAATTTAATTGCGTCGAATTCATATGTCGCGAATATGTTTTCGTTCTAAGATCCATGTTCTAGTTGATCGAGAGATTTGTGCGTACGAGAAGATCACTCAAAGGTAAAATTAGTTGCACGCACTCCTCGAGAGAGGACGACATAAATCTTCCGGATTGGAGTCAAATCCAATAGTGGGGTTCACCGCTTAAAGCAAGCTTAGGGGTTTCGACTCGCCGATGGGTCTTAATCGATCAACCTAAGGTTAGTTGGTAGAATTTCTTGAGAGAGGTGCTATCATGTTTTGGGAACCTCCACGGCCGAAGTTATTTCAATAAGAGCTTGCAGATTATTCTTTTGTAAGATTCTATTTTATTCCAAAGGAATTCTAGATCAAGTGCTAATATTTTAATCATAATCTTTCTTCGTAGTTGAATTTCTCCAAATCATTTTCCAAAACAAATACAACTTTCGATTGATAAAATAATAGCTCTTCTTTTTGAGTAGAAGTACTCAACAAGCCCTGAAAAATATGACACTTGAATTTCTAAATCCTATACTATAAAACGATAGGTACACTTGCCTTATCGAATTATACGTGGATAACACTTTAATTTTACGCAACACGAATTTTAGCCATCAAGTTTTTGGCGTCGTTGCCGGGGACTAGTTTTTGATATTTTAAAAGCTTAGTTCTATTACTTTTATCATTTCTTTTTCTTTTTAAGGTGAAATTAAATTCTTAGAAAAGAAGATTTGGGCTATCATCACATCTTATCTCCTAGTATCGTTGCTGTTGAATCCAAAATGGCACCTCCATGATCTACTCGAGGAAATAGGGGGAAAAGGAGGCCGCGAGCAACTGGTTACTTGAGTCGCGAGTGAAGAGGGGAGAAGAGAAGAAGAGAGGGCCGCTAGCTTGCGGCGAGGCCAGACTTCGCTCGCCGCGGCAAATGCCACTCCTGCGACGGGCTTTCCCTTTATTTAATAATCTGTATTACAGCTCATTGTGTTTAGTACATGGAAAATAGAATGAATACAAGAGAGTTGCGGGTAAGAAAAGAGTAAGCCGCACGGGCTGTTTGCCGAGGTCGCCCGGACAGGTCGCTGAGGTGGCCCGGACAGGTCGCTGAGGTCGCCCGGACAGGTCGCCCGGACAGGTTGCCCGGACAGGTCGCTCGGACAGGTCGCCCGGATAGGTCGCCCAGACAGGTCGCAGCATGGTGCGGTCTGACTGTTTCTAGCCGCCGGTTTCGCCCCCAACTTGCTTGTCCTTTCTTCATGGTCGAGGGTCCTATTTATAGGCTCTGGGTCGACGTCGTCACCTCCGGTGAGCCGGTGACTTGAGTTCTACCCGCGCGGTCTGAAGGAGGAGGTCGCCTACCCACGCGGTCTGAAGGAGGTGGCCGCCTACCCGCGCGGTCTGAAGGAGGAGGCCGCCTACCTGCGCGGTCTGAAAATGGAGGTCGCCACCTTGGCGACTTGAAGGAGGAGACCGCTACCTGGGGCGGTTTGACGAAGGCCGCCCGTACGGGCGGATTGAGGAAAACCGCCCCCAAGCCGGGCGGATTGAGGAAAACCGCCCCCAAGCCGGGCGGTTTTGACGAAGGTCGCCCCCTACATGCGGTTTGAGGAAAACCGCCCCCAAGCCGGGTGGTTTGACGAAGGCCGCCCTTACGGGCGGTTTGAGAAAAACCGCCCCCAAGCCGGGCGGTTTGACGAAGGCCGCCCCTACGGGCGGTTTGAGGAAAACCGCCCCCAAGCCGGGCGGTTTGACGAAGGCCGCCCCTACGGGCGGTTTGAGGAAAACCGCCCCCAAGCCGTGCGGTTTGACGAAGGCCGCCCCTACGGGCGGTTTGAGGAAAACTGCCCCAAGCTGGGCGGGTTGAATCTTCTTAACCGAGTAACCTCTAAGAGAAAGGCAGGAAAAATCTCCTAGGAAAGGATCACCGATTTCTGGGTCAATAGTTGCGAACCCTTCACCAGATAGACCTCGGGAAATCTAAGACTAATTAAATCTTTAATTATAAAAAAACAAAAAAATTATTTATATTTATATATTTTTATTTGCTTTTCCTACTTTCTCCTCAATTTCTGCGTTTTTCTTTTTCTTTTTGGTCTATGACTTGAAGGAATCCATCAGATCTTCTTGAATTTGATCCGAAAATTGAGCAAACCGATTGAGGAATCCGTATGAGACACTTCTTTTCCGAATACCTTTTCTTCTTCTTCTTCTTCTTCTTCTTCTCCCTCCTCCTCTTCTTCTTCTTCTTCTTCTTCTTCTTCTAATGTGGGTGATCCAAATCCGGAACTGGCCGCGCAACAGACTATGTCTTATTATGTCGTTCCTAACCTAGACGATGCCCCTTCTAGTATTGTTCGACCTACTATTGCGAACAATAACTTTGAGTTGAAGCCAATAATTATTCAGATGGTACTACAATATGTACAATTTGATGGGTTACAAGACGAGGATACCAACGCACATATTTTTAGTTTTCTAGAAATATGCGATACTTTCAAAATTAATGGGGTATCCAATGACGCAATAAGGCTTCGACTTTTTCCTTTCACCTTGCACTATAAGGCTAAGCAGTGGCTAAATTCTCTTCCAAGAGGATCTATCACCACATGGGCTCAAATGACGGAACAATTTCTTACGAAATACTTTTCGCCCGCTAAATCGGCCCAATTGCGTAAGGATATTATTTCCTTCTCCCAAATTGAATCGGAAATGCTTTATGATACATGGGAGCGCTTTAAGGAATATTTGCGTCGTTGCCCCCATCATGCAATCCCCGATTAGTTACAGATCCAAAGATTTTATAATGGCCTAAATCTCCAAATGCGTCAAATGATTGATGTCGCCGCCGGTGGTACCTTAAATAATAAAACACCGGCAGGCGTGCAAGAACTTTTAGAGGGGATGTCTATGAACACTTATCAATGGAGTACACCCAGATCCCGCCCAAATAAATTGGTCGGGATGTATGAAATTGATTCTATTTTTAATTTGTCTCTACAGGTTGAGCTTTTAAATAAAAAATAGAAGAGATGACTGTTCCCTCTTCTACACCTACCTGGGAGCCTAACCAAAATGCGGCAGAACATGTGGATTACATGGGTAATCCAAACTGGCCATCCTTCAATCCGGGCAACAATCACTACGACAACACATATCACCCGGGTTGGAGGAACCACCCCAATTTATCTTGGGGAAATCAAGGTAACACGGGTAATGCTCTCCTTGCTCCTACAAATTCTTCTCTTCCACCGCAAGCCCCAAAACCGCCTTCTCTTGAGGAGGTGGTTAATAGATATATTTCTAAAAATGATGCGGATGTCCGCAATTTACAAGGGTCCTTACGGAATTTGGAGAATCAAGTGGGGAAACATTTAAAAATGGTTGTTGATCAACCTAAAAGGACACCACCAACAACTTCTAATGTCTTGGTGTTAACCTTTGCGGGTGATTCGGACATCGATCTTGGAGAGGAAATTCACTTACCACACCATCTCTTCCTCTTCCAGAGTTTCAGCCCCGTATTCCTTACCCCGCTCGTTTAATCGAGCGAGCTAACAATATAAATTCTAATTTTAATATTCCTTGCACTATAAGCACTAATCATTTTCCAAACGCTTTCGCCGATCTTGGCGCTAGCATTAATATTATTCCCTATAGTTTAGCCCAAAAATTAAACTTAGGAGAACCTACCCCCACCGACATTAAATTACAATTAGCCGATCGCTCTATAAAGACTCCTTTGGGGGTAATTCTGGATGTGCCAGTTGAGGTTGGCGAGTCTACTTTACCGGTAGACGTTGTAATCCTTGATATGGAAGAGGACAATGGGATCCCTCTAATCATTGGTCGTCCCTTCTTGCCATTACGCGAGCGATATTTGATGTTTGTGAAGGAACTCTTTTCCTCCGTATGGGGTTTGAGAATATTTTAATTCAAGCAATTGATTTGCCCACCTTACATTTCTCAAAACCTTTATCATCATTTGATGATAAATTTAGAACAAGGTAATCAGACAATCCACTTTGGTCAAGCTCAATGACCGTAACCAAAGCGGTCTTGGGAGGCAACCCATGTTTTTTATTTCTTTGGTTATTTTTCATTTTCCCTTCGTTTAAAACATTCTAAAAAAAAAGAAGTTTCTATTTAAATATTTTTATTTTTGTTTTTCAAAAAAAAAACCTATAAAAATGAAAAGAAGAAAAAAAATCAAATACAAAAAAAATAATGTTATTGTTTTTATTATTGTTATTTTGTTACTAAAGGTTTTCCAGGTTTTGAGGAGATTTGAGAGATAATGGTCACTCACACGTACACATGAAACTCCGCTCTCCAAGTCGGTATTTTGTTATTATCATTTTTCTTTTTATTTTACTGTCTTGTCTTTATTTTGTTTTTATTTTTGTTTTCTTTTAAAAAAAGAGAGAAAAAATTATGAAACAACAAAAACACAAATTTTTTTTGAAATTTTTGTGTTACACGGCCTAGGTCACGGCCATGACCTTGGCGTGACACACACCATCCACTTTTTCCTGTCGCACTGTATCCATGCATGGGTGCCATTCCGCCGTTCGTGAAATTCACGGGCATGACCCGCCATGGTCACGGGCGTGACTATCACGTAACCATAATTTCGCCCGAATCTGCGAGCCCATTTCATTTCAGGTTATCATGCCGTTACAACTCGAGTCACGCCCATGACATTGGAATGTCACGGTCGTGACACAACCCGTTGGCGCCTTTACTCCACTGAACCCGGTCAAAGATTCCCTTTGACTGTCACGCCCGTGACAGTCAAGTCACGCACATGGTCATGGGCGTGACCCTAGGCCGTGACATCTCGGGAATCTCCTTTTCGACTGGCGAGCATTGGATTCCCTGTGCAATTTGATTTTGCCAGTTACACGCCCTCGGTCACGGGCGTGGCGGAGGGCGTGACTCGCCAAAATCCAAAATTTTGACCGGTATTCCTTGGATTCCTCCCCCACGCATTATATTACCCGTTTAGAGTTACAAGCCCTCAGTCACGGGCGTGACTGAGGGTGTGACCCCTAAAATTTCCACTATTTAAGCACCATCTCCCCCTCTCTTTTCTCCACAACTTCTCCCACTCTTCTTTCTTCTTTTCTCTCTTCTTTGGCCGAATTCTTCATCCTTCCCTTTCTAATGGCCCCCCGCCGCCACCACGCCATTTGCGAGTCCTCCTCTTCACTCCCTGATGACTCCCTCACTGCCTAGACCATGCTCAATTTTCCTTCCCGCACTCACCAAGACTGGAGTGAACGCCTCCGCGGGAAGGAATTTGGAGTCTTCCGCATCATCGATTGGAACGTCCTCACCACCTTTGGGCAGGCTGAAGCGGTGCGGAAATTTCTTTCAACTCTGGGATGGGCTCCCTTATTCTCCATTTTGAAGACGGCGTACTACGAGCTGATGGTGGAGTTTTTCTCCTCGTTCGATTTCCACTGGGCCGGGGCCGACAACGTGCTTGAATTCTGAATTGGCGGACTTTCGCAAACCCTTACTTTGCGTCAGTTCAACATTCTCATGGGCTTCTGCGACGAGGCTTTCACCCTTACGGAGGCATACATCACCCTCTCCCTCAATTTTCCCCGCGACTATAACCTTCATGGATTTTGGGCAGAAATCAGTAACGACCCCAATCAATATTCGCCAAAAAAATCCAAGGGCAGTCATCTCCTCTCCCTCGCCTTACGCTATCTCCACTACCTCACTTTTACACTTTTTGCTCGCGACGATAGCCCCAGAGTGGTGACCCGTGCGGACCTGCTATATTTATATAGTATGCACGTATAGGTCCCCCTCAATTTTGCTTCGGCGCTTGCGATGTTTTTCTGGCATCATGCCAAAAATTGGAGGCTTAGTGCGCTGCATGGAGGCCCCTTTGTCACTTCTTTGGCGAAGCTTATGGGGATTTGGGAGGCACTTCCTCCCATGACTCCACTCCAAGTGCATGCACCTATCACGTTCCAAAACTTTTGGGCCCTTGGTTTGATGCGTCGGCGTGGATGAGACTTCGATGCGATTCCCGGCGATGTTGGTGGCGACCCAATCGATGTTGATTTCGAGGCAGATTCTAGAGGCGTTCCTCCAGCTTCGCAGTTTCCGCATCAGCAACTGCAGCATTTTCCCCCTGTGCACGACACGTATACTTATTTCGATCAGCAGTTTGGGTGGATCCACTCTCATCTGGATCAGTTTCAGACCGAGCAGTTGTCCATGCGCACTTACTTTGACATACGATTTGATACTCTCGAGCAGCGCCATGCGCTCTATGGAGCATCTGCAGCGGGAATTTGCTGATCTGCGTGTTTACTATCAGTAGGAGGACGACGACGATGACGCTTAGATATTTTTATTTTTGGTCGTCTGTATCTTCTCTTTTATGTACCGCACCTTTGGTTTTTATTTTTATTTCCCTTTTATTAATGAAAAAAAAAATTGCTTTCACTTTATGTTTTCTTCAGGATGGCTCGGTGATGATTTGTTCTTCATAAGGGAAGTGTTCTCTCCTTTACTTGCTCTTTTATTTTTTCTAAAACATTGGGGACAATGTTTATTTTAAGTATGTGGGTGTCTTCTCATATTTTTGCCAATCATTCACAAGTTAATTACAAATATAAAAATTAAAAAAAAAATGTTTTTCTTTTCAGTTTTTCTTTTTCTTATTTTTATTTCTCTAATGAAAAATACATAAAAATAAACAATTAAAAGTCTAATTTCTTGCGAAAGGGCCGTGTTGGCTTTCATCCCACAAAACCGCCTAGTACCTTGAGAGCCCGTCATTGAGTATTCATTGGGAAGTCCAAGAACCAAAAACATTTTATTTCTGTTTTATTTTTCTTTTTTTTCAAACAAATATTGAAAATATAAAAAAAAATTAAATTATTTGAAAAAATAAATTCAAATTTTTTTTATAAATTTTGTAATATTAAATGTTTCCTTACTTTTTATTTGAGTACAACCAATTTTAATTATGAGCTTTTGTTTATATGACTTTTAAAAAACAAAAAGTTTTATTTTTATGTTTTTTCTAATTTTATGTGTCGCATCATAATTTGTTAGATTTAGTTTTTAGATAAATTTGAATTAATGAATTTTTCATCATTTTGGTGTATTTAGAATATTTCTTAGTTTTGCTTTCTCTTCTTAAAATATCATGAATTAATTTTGTAGCAATTATTGTTTACCCAGAAATCGGCGATCCCCTCCGAGCTAACAATTTTCAGCTATCCTGGTATGTTTGGAGATCCGGGCCGATCTCGCTCCTCCGGGGGGGTCTCGTCGAGCCCGAGCGGTCTCGCGCAAGAGGGAGGTTGCCCCTTCCTGGGCGACCTCAAGCAGAGGGAGGTCGCCCCTTCCTGGGCGACCTCAAGAAGGAGCAGGTCGCCCCTTCCGGGCGACCTCGAGCAGAGCAGGCCGCCCCTCCCGGGCGACCTCGCAGGGAGGAGATCGCCCCTCCTGGGCGGTCTCAAAAGGAGCAGGTCGCCCCTTCTGGGCGACCTCGAGCAGAGCAGGCCGCCCTTCCCGGGCGACCTCGCAGGGAGGAGATCGCCCCTCCTGGGCGGTCTCAAAAGGAGCAGGTCGCCCCTTCTGGGCGACCTCGAGCAGAGCAGGCCGCCCCTCCCGGGCGACCTCGCAGGGAGGAGATCGCCCCTCCTGGGCGGTCTCAAAAGGAGCAGGTCGCCCCTTCCGGCCGACCTCGAGCAGAGCAGGCCGCCCCTCCCGGGCGACCTCGCGCAGGGCAGGCCGCCCCTCTCGGGCGACCTCGCAGGGAGGAGATCGCCCCTCCTGGGCGATCTCAAAAGGGGAAATCGCTTCTCCTCGGCGACCTCAATTTGGAGGTTCTCGGTCCCGAACTGATTCTGTTTTGTGTGATCTGTTTAGGTGACGCAGGCTCAGACGATCTCAGCGATCTCAGCTTGTCCCAGGCGGTCTCAGCTTGTCCCGGGCGATCTCAGCGATCTCAGCTTGTCCCAGGCGGTCTCAGCTTTTCCCGGGCGATCTCAGCGATCTTAGCTTGTCCCAGGCGATCTCAGCTTGTCCCGGGCGATCTTAGCGATCTCAGCTTGTCCCAGGCGGTCTCAGCTGGTCCAGGCGATCTCGGCGGTCTCAGCAGCGGTCTCAGGCGATCTCAGCAGTTCCGGGCAGCCCGTTGCCTTTCAGATCTGCCCGTTCGGGCAGACCCCGTGCCTATAAATAGAGGGGTAGGGGTACCGGTTTGAGGATCTTGACAGAGTTCCCAGCTCTAGTCGTGGACTTGAGCGGTCTCAGTTTTTGGAGACCGCCGAGACCGCCCGGTCACTCTTTCCGGAGACCTCCCCGTCCCCCTCCAGGCCCATTTTCTTCAACTCAAAGTAACTGGCCACCCAACAGTCTCACCCCCCATCCCTCAGTTTTAGCGATCGTGGAGTTGGTACATTTTTGGTGCCAACAATTATGCTAAAGGTTCTTTAGATTTTACTTATATTAACTTTAGCTCATAGATTCTTAAAGATTTCTTAATTTGTTTTCTATGTTCTCAAAAGAGTTATCTTGAAAAACTTTATAGCCTTTAAACTCTAGCCTATCCTTTTACTTTACCCTTTTGATTGGCAAATAAAAAATAGTATAAGAGATCATATGTCATGGAATGAGGATAAAAGTCATCATTTGTAAACATATGCACCCAAATTTGTAAAAGATTATATGGCATGAAGTTGAGAGGATAAAATTCATCACTACTAAACATATACATTTGGGATATTAAAAAGAAGAGTATTTAAAAAAAAGATGGAAATGAGAGGATCAAATTCATCATTTCCTAATTAAAAATATCTTCTAAGCCAATTTTTACCCAAACTTAACCAATATCATTTCATATTCAAGATATTTATGAGAGAGCTTAGCTAATATTTTTGGTTTTCTAAAAAGTTTCGAATGATATCAAAAGTTTGTATAATTCTAATCTTAGATTATTTTGTTTAATTCAATACAATCTTATTTATGAAAATTTGATTAGAGAAATTATGAAACTAATTTTTATTCTACGCATATCAATTTATGAATCATGATTTATTTCTTATGAATCTAAATTTTATTTCAAAACTTATTTTTGTATGAGTCATGTATAATTTTAAAATGCATAATTAGGAGTAAATTCGTTTTCCTTTTCAAATTTCATATAAATATTTCGCATATTTATGATGGTTTTGCTCTGGAATAGCAAAAGCTTAAGTATGTGGGGTATTTGATAATGCATTATTTATAGTTATTTTTATATAATATTTTATTAATAATTAATTTGTTTTTATTTAGTTTTAATTTAATTTATCACTAATTTACCTTATTTTTGTATTTTCAGGTAATTTGGGATGCCAATAGCAATTTCAGGCTCATAGAAGTAATCAGGAAAACATTTGGAGCATTTCTGCCGAGATCGTAAAGTACACGCCCTTGATCACAGGCGTAACCAAGGGCGTGTCTCCAAGTCACGGTCGTGAACCAGCCCAGTCGTCTCCCAGCTACCAGAACACGCTGCCACATTGGATTAAAATTACACGCCCTCCGTCATGGGTGTGACAGAGGGCGTGACCTCAAGGTCACGGGCGTGGCTCGCTGATGCGCGAATCTTAGCACACCGCTATAGGCGGTAGTAAGACTGCGGCACAAAACTGCAGTGTACTGATCGTTCAAGTAATATAAAACGAGGAGTAATCCCCAAGTATCGAATCTCTAAGGAACACAGTAAGGTGGAGTTTACAATCGAGGAAGGACTTGAGATCGAAGTCCTTACGTCAGATGGATACGGAAATGCGGGGTTTTGGATTGTGGAAATAAAATAAAAGCTATCAACTACTCCTATGCAATGCCGCTATGCAATGCTTCGCTTGGCGGGATGGAGATTAGGCAGGCCTTGAGCGCGCTGCGTCGCAAGGGCGGATGGACGCGTAGGCAAGCGGAATCGAACTATGCAGGCCCTGAGCGCGCTGCTTCGTAGGGCGAGTGGATTACACGGGCCGCTATGCCACGCTTCGCTAGGCGGATGGAAGAGTAGGCTAGCGGATGGAGTGGAGAGAACGGCGGAATGAGGTTCGCAAGCACCTCTTCGCAAAGCACACCACTAATAATTGTTAGGGCGGCACAACACAACAAACAATTCACACCACAGGGCACACCTCAAATGAAAATATAACAAGATTACTCAATCACATAGACATAATTTCATACTAATGTTAACAAAAAAAAGTATACTTCATCAAACATATAAGAAATCCAACTAAACTATCAACTGCAAGAGGATGTGAGTGTGCGAAATCGACCGACTCCGAAGTCTTGTTGAGGGTTCACGGAAGGAATCGTCGGGTTGTTAATCCGCGTCCAAGCTCGGTCCTCAACTGCGTCCGGGGTAGAGAGAGCTGTCACTACTCTCCAATGGACCCATCTTCTTCGTGTCACGAACCGGTGGAATGATCACACAAGCTGCTCCGATCTTGAAGAAGAAGGCTAGGTTGACTCCCTTCTTGAAGCTCTTGGATTAAGGAGATGGCCGAGAGGAAGCTCCGGCGACGATTTGGCGTTGAAAGCTTGCCCAGAGATCCTCCCTAAGGTGGGCGGTGAAGAAGGAGGCGAAACCCTGCAAAAAGGGCGGAAAACGGCGGAGCTGGGCGGAGTCGGATGATGGATGAAAATTATAAAATAAATTGTTCGCACGACCAGTGGAGCACGACCAGTGGTCGTGCGCATTATCGTAAGTGGTCGTGCGCATTGGTCGAGACAGAACTCATAAAATGGGGGTTAAGTGCGCACGATCAGTGGTGCATGACCAGTGGTCGTGCGCAATAGAACTAGTGATCGTGCGCAGTGTTCCTGTACAGAATTGTACCGGGAACACCTACACGACTCCTATTCCAGCATACAACACCAATCTAGCCACTGAAGGTGGCACTTAACAATGCATGAAAACTAATAACGAAGATAAACAAGAAATAACACCAAAACGGGCCTAGAAGTGCACATAGCATGGAATAACAAATATGAGCGAAAACATGCCTAAAATGTAGTGCAGAGACTAGAAAATCATCCCAGATGAGTCCATATATGTGTATATAATTGGGACTCATCACACCCCCAGACTTACCTGTTTGCGCGTCCCGAGCAAACAAATTCTAAGTGAACGGGGAAAGAAAAGTAGATGGCTTAAAATTACAATACAGAGTACCATGCGAAGTCGCATGCTCACGTGTATGAGAAAAATAGTAGAGAAGATTTCTGATTATATAAACAGTTTATATATTTCTAAAAGAGTAAAAGCATATTACAACTACTCAAAATGGTGAACAACGGTGAATCATTTGGTCATGCATACGGAGAAAGTAAACTAAGCGCTGAGACGAGCATTGCTCAAGATCGGGATGCGGGACAAACTCCACTGAAATCCATCAGTGTCGGTGACCATAAGCTTGCCCGGTCACATTTTCCCCACGACACTAGATTGGTTCAAGCTGTGAGTCAGTCGGACTTTCAGGTTTTAATTGAGGCTTGGGTTACAGTGAGGTAAACAATGATAAACAAAATGGCTTATAACACATAACCCAAATGAGCTTTAAAAGTAACTACCCGTGCACCAAAATCGAATGCAAATGCACCACACCCCCAGACTTGGACTTTTGCAACATAGGTGTGTGCACCGCCTACTCCCAATACATAATTTTTTCTACATGATTTTTCAATAAAACTCATTTTTCTTTTTTTCTCTATACCTTTTCATTTTTTTTCTTTCTATCTTCTTTTTCTTGTCTTTTTTCTTTCAGCAAAATTTTCAAATGAGCATATCCACAGATTCACATAATAAACACCACAATCAACACCCCACACAATGTAAATAAAACTACAACTAAAGCTCAGATTTGGGTGTGCGACTAGGTTAGGCTTTTAGGCTTTGGTGAGATATATGTGGAGCTGAATCAAGAAAAGGGTAGGCACAAAGGAGCTAGCAAGGATAGACGAAAGGCGTGAAATAAAGGTTCAACCGGGCCAAAATAATGGCCTACATCATTCTCACGCACTAGAACTATCCTATGCCAATGCTTCAAGAATCGCTTGGGGCAAGTTCTAGCCACCGAGAAAGATTCTCCTTTCTCTCGACTCAAGCAATACGAGTCTAGCGATCGTTTACACACATCCCTATGCTACCGTTTGATTCCACCGGATTCACCATTTGAGTAGAGTAAACAACATTTACACTAATAGAAAAAATATAAAACCATAAGTATAAAGAGAAGTTTAATCTACACAAATTTCTATGCAACCGAGCACTCGACTAGGAGCACTACTGGAGTCAACATTTTACTCTGCTACATAGTCCTAAGACATCACCTAGACTTTCCCACATAAGCAGAAGAATTAAATTCACTACAGAGCACGCATACAGACGAGTACGCGCTCAAGTGGGTGATGTGGTGTGCAATGAAAATGAACAACAATTTCCAATAAGCTAAAATAAAAGTACTTCTAGCATGCTATGCAAGAGTGCACGTGAGTGGGTATAAAAACTGCTCTCCCTCAGACTTAAACTAAACAATCCACAAAATATATGACATGAAAATCAGAAAAGGCTAGGGAAAGAGAGTACCCAGTGCTCAGAAATGAGCACACCAGAAGATTGGCGTGTAAGCTAAAATAAGCTGCAGCATCCGCCATCCAGAAAAGATACCTGCAGGGGTCAGCTCCGCAAAAACAAAAGAAGAAGATAAACTAAAATAAACTACAGCTAACTAAGCAGGATTGAATAAAATGAAATGCATGAGAAAGTAAGATAACTACTGGGGTTATTGTCATCCCAGCACGACTTATTCAAAAACTAAAGGTTCTAGCTAATGGGCGTATGGAAGGAGAAGTGGGCAGGTAACTGGCCTAATATCCGTGTCGGTAGCGGGTACCGATACGGTGATAGAACAGTCACTCCCCTACCTAAATAAAAATAAAACCTGCCCATCACAGGTAGAGGGAAAAGAAAGTAAGAAGGGAGGAGATATCCTCACTCAACTCACCAAACACATCCTTGCCTAGCAAGGTGTCGCCCACAGGGAGGTGGCGGGAGGAAAAGGCAATGAGTGGAGCTTCCTCTACGGAGGGGGAATCAACCTCCTCACATAAGAGGATGCTCTCATCATTGACTTGGGCAATAAGCACCAAATCCTCCTGGGGTACCTGTGAAGACTCAACCTGCACAGGCTCGGATGAAGAGGGGGGATCGAGAAATAAACAAGACGAAGAACATAAATAATCAAAAATCGGGGGAGTGGTCCCGGTCTCACTCCCATCAGGTTGGGGAAGTAAAATAATGTTTGCATTGTCATCAATGCTATAAGATTCGGCGGGATCAACAGTGGCCAAGCTAGAGATTTGGACTTCCTCCACCGGTGCTGAGGAAAACTCCTCTTCACCTGGAAGGTTGTCCTCCTCCATAGGAACAGGCATGAAACTAAAGTCACCAGCCTCCTCTTGCGACACATCATCAACAATGTCGTCAGAGATGAGTGTAGTATGCACAACAGGGAGAGGAATAGTGCTCGGATAAAAGTCGAGCACCGATTCCTCACAAAGAATCGAATCCACTAGGGGTGGTGGATGCACTGGGAAAATTGGCTCAGCAATGTCGGTGCCCAGATCAGCCACACATCTAGTGACTATGTCAACTCCATACCCTTCAAGATGTGAAGGTGGCAAAGACACAAAACCGGATGTTGAAGGTGTGCCGCCAGAGTTAGGATTCGGGACAATCCGGATATCCGGCACGTCATACTCATCCAATTGGCGACGAAAAGCAGCACAATCCTTCAGGGCATGATCTGTGCTCCGACAAAACTGGCACTGCCTAGCGGGCTTCTTTGGCACAGCGGGTGCTGAAGCCGAAAAGAAGTAAGACGGTAAAGGCTCAGCAGAGTAGCCATAAGACTAACGCACACCATATGGAGTATCAGACGAAGTCGATGCTCTATATGCTGGGCGAGAAGAATTATGCCCACCATTCTCCGTAAGGCATTCATCACTAGAGTGGGAGGTAGCTCCACACCAACGGCAACGGATATTAAAATGTGCCCACATAGTGTGAAGATAAAACGATTCAATTAGAAAAACACTATTGTGCGAAATACCACACCTAACAAAAATTACTAAAGCAACCTAATTAAAACAGGAAAATGGAATAAAAAGAAATAAAACAAAGAAATGCAATTAAAAATGGAAGGGCTTCTCTCTCAGGTTTTCCCTCTCCAGAAAACTCACACGACTGTGCTCCCCGGCAACGGCGCCAAAAACTTGATGCGCGAATCTTAGCACACCGCTATAGGCAGTAGTAAGACTGCGGCACGAAACGGCAGTGTACCGATCGTTCAAGTAATATAAAATGAGGAGAAATACCCGAGTATCGAATCTCTAAGGAACACAGTAAGGTGGAGTTTACAATCGAGGAAGGACTTGAGATCGAAGTCCTTTACGTCGGATGGATGCGGAAACGGGGGGTTTTGGATTGTGAAAATAAAATAAAAGCTATCAACTACTCCTATGCAATGCCGCTATGCAATGCTTCGCTTGGCGGGATGGAGACTAGGCAGGCCTTGAGCGCGCTACGTCACAAGGGCGGATGGACGAGTAGGCAAGCAGAATCGAACTATGCAGGCCTTGAGCGCGCTGCTTCGTAGGGCGAGTGGATTACACGGGCCGCTATGCCACGCTTCGCTAGGCGGATGGAATAGTAGGCTAGCGGATGGAGTGGAGAGAACGGAGGAATGAGGGTCGCAAGCACCTCTTCGCAAAGCACACCACTAATAATTGTTAGGGCGGCACAACACAACAAACAATCCACACCACAGGGCACACCTCAAATGAAAATATAACAAGATTACTCAATCACATAGACATGATTTCATACTAATGTTAACAAATAAAAGTATACTTCATCAAACATATAAGAAATCCAACTAAACTATCAACTGCAAGAGGAGGTGAGTGTGCGAAATCGACCGACTCTGAAGTCTTGTTGAGGGTTCACGGAAGGAATCGCCGGGTTGTCAATCCGCGTCCAAGCTCGGTCCTCAACTACGTCCGGGGTAGAGAGAGCTGTCACTACTCTCCAATGGACCCGTCTTCTTCGTGTCACGAACCGGTGGAATGATCAAACAAGCTGCTCCGATCTTGAAGAAGAAGGCTAGGTTGACTCCCTTCTTGAAGCTCTTGGATGAAGGAGATGGCTGAGAGGAAGCTCCGGCGACGATTTGGCGTTGAAAGCTTGCCCAGAGATCCTCCCTAAGGTGGGCGGTGAAGAAGGAGGCGAAACCCTGCAAAAAGGGCGGAAAACGGCGGAGTCGGATGATGGATGAAAATTATAAAATAAAATGTTCACACGACCAGTGGCGCACGACCAGCGGTCATGCGCATTATCGTAAGTGGTCGTGCGCATTGGTCGAGACAGAACTCATAAAATGGGGGTTAAGTGCGCACGATCAGTGGTGCACGACCAGTGGTCGTGCGCAATAGAACCAGTGATCGTGCGCAGTGTTCCTCTACAAAATTGTACCAGGAACACCTGCACGACTCCTGTTCCATCATACAACACCAATCTAGCCACTGAAGGTGGCACTTAACAATGCATGAAAACTAATAACGAAGATAAACAAGAAATAACACCAAAACGGGCCTAGAAGTGCACATAGCATGGAATAACAAATATGAGCGAAAACATGCCTAAAATGTAGTGCATAGACTAGAAAATCGGCCCAGATGAGTCCATATATGTGTATATAATTGGGACTCATCACTCGCCCGGAAAGCGTTCAATGCAGGCATTACTCAGCTCGCGCCATTTCCAACGAACACGCCCTCGGTCACGGGCATGACCGTGGCCGTGACTCCTCCTGCAACCGCCAGATTAACTCCTGATCATGTTGTTTCACGCTGTTTACAGACTCGGTCAAGACACACCCTGGGTCACGGGCGTGACCTGGGCTGTGACCCGCCATACAATTGATTTTTGTCAGTTTCTCTCCCCCAACGTTCCCAGGCTTTGAAGATCGCAATTACGCAGCTTACACGCACTTGGTCACGGGCATGACCAAGGGCGTGACTCCTCAAATTTTCAACCATAAAAGGCGGCAATCTCTAGAAGTATTAGAGTTCGATTTGGGAGTTTATTTTCAGCTTTAGTTTTTACTGTTTTTGTTGTTCTAGCTAATTTTTCTACAAGTTGTAAGTTTTCTAGTATTACAATTTTAATTTAAGTAGTGTAGTAGTTTTTTATCATGTCTTTTCCTCTTCTACTTGTATTCCCATCATTATGATGAGTAGCTAAATTTTCTTTAGCACTTGGTCATGATGAACTTTGGAATGAAATAAAATATGTTTTAAATTTTTCTAATTGGCAAGCTCTCGTCTTGATTATCTTCAATTTATCTTTGAATTTAATTACGTCTAAATCATATGTCGCGAATATGTTTTTTGATCTAAGATCAGTATTATAGTTGATCGAGAGATCCTTGCGTACGAGGAGATCACTTAAAGATAAAAGGAGTTGCATGCACTCCTCGATAGAGGACGACATAAATCTTCCGGATTAAAGTCAAATCCAATAGTGGTGTTCACCGCTTAAAGCAATCTTAGGGGTTTCGACTGCCCGAGGGGTCTTAATCGATCAACCTAAGATTAGTTGGTAGTATTCCTCGAGAGAGGTGCTATCTTGTTTTGGGAACCTCCACGGTCAAAGTTATTTCAATAAGAGCTTGCAGATTATTCTTTTGTAAAATTCTATTTTATCTGAAAGGGATTCTAGATCAATTGCTTATCTTTTAATCATATTCTTTCTTCGTAGTTGAATTTCACCAAATCATTTTCCAAAACAAACACAACTTTCGATCGATAAAATAATAGCTCTTTTTTGTGAGTAGAAGTACTCAACAAGCCCGGAAAAATACGACACTTGATTTTCTAAATCCTATACTATAAAACAATAGGTACACTTCCCTTATCGAATTATACGTGGATAACACTTTAATTTTACACAACACAGATTTTAGCCATCAGGCTTGCTTACAGGTTAGTGGTGCCCCGCCCCTGAGCTGGCTAGAATGGTCTGGAAGATTGTTACGTGGTTTGTGGTCAGCTCATAGGTATCCCTCATTTACCTCTTATTTGTGGATGGTGCAGGTGCTGGTTAGCTGAGCGGGAAATAGCGGGCTGAAGACCAATGTTGAGTTGGCCTTTGAAGGACTGCCAATTTTACTGTTTTACATGTATTGTCGGTCTGAGTGCCGATGTATGTTTCTAAGTTAATTACATTGTTGAATGTAAGGCTTTAAGACCATAAATTTAATGTACATTCATGAGTTGGTGGACATCTTATATTGTAGTTTTAATGAAATCTTCTGCTTACGCTTTGTTTATACTCTCGTGTAGTTCTTTTCTGTATATCATTTTATTAATGTCTAGCTAGCATGTTCAATATAGCTTGGGGTCTCGGTCAGACATATTATTATATTGTTTGTACTATCCAGGTGTTACACACACGCTCGCGGCTCAGATATAGGCTCAACTACTATAACCGGCACCGAGGCCACTTCAAGAGTAGTAGGATGTACAAGCCATCCTGGTTATGCAATAAGCATTGCGAAGACCGCTTCTGCGACCAATCGAATCATTTCAATAGAAGGGGCATTACGGAAGCATCAATAGATGCACTACTCTCATCAGTGTTGCAGGGTTTAGACTACCTCGATCCACTCTTAGTCACCTATAATCATGAAACACACAATTTAGTGATTGAAAACATTGCAAAATAACTATCAAGGAACGCTCTGGTTCCACAAACAAGCATGTTTTTTATTCATAAGTGGACATTCATCTTAATTTTAGTCGCTTAGGGTGAAGCACTACACGTGCACTCTGTAACACGTTACTCGTTCCAAGTAATATAACAATAGGCCCCTGTCGCGACCCCCACACCATTCTAAATGAGCAAGATAAAGAGTTACGAAATAGATTAAATCAACTGACATGACATCACAGAGCTAGAAGATAATAGAAGCATTATTACTTCTTGAACCAGAATACGCCCACATCACCAGCTAGGAATGACATATATATATCAAAAACTGTTTGTCCATAAGGACATGCATGCAGTACACAACAAGTGTTTAACCCACTATATGATTTACATGCATCGGCATGCGGGATGGAAACACATGAAAGGTAAGCACACAAAAGATTGTCCTTTAAGGGCCGGCACAACAATAAGCTTCCACATGGATATTTCCCGCTCAGCTCACCAACACCTACATAAGTACAATCCACAAAGACGTGAGAAAACAAAACAATGGGCAGCTTTAGCTGACCAAAATGGTGTAACGACCTCACCCCATTCCAGGGGAGGTGTTACTCCTTCCTTGCACATCAGCAGTATAATAACATAAATCTAAACAGGAAAGTGCAGCTAACACAATCGATATATGCACAATCACCATAAACATTGGCATGTATGACCACACGTTTTGTGCTCTCACGACACCCTTTTGGTGTACTCCCCGAGTCCTAACTCCATCCTCAATTTGGATGTTAATTGAGCGACTGTCGATCAATGCTATTACGCTTCACAAACTTCCTTTCCAAGATCAGATGGTGCACCGAGGAGTGACCTCTTCACCGACCAGTATGGAATAGGTTCAGATCCGCTTGCACGCCTCAATCATCGTGAATAACTGGCACGATGCGGGTACAACTTCACCATAGCCCATCAATGAGATAAACACCACTAGGTCTTCAACACAGCCTCATAGGCAATTTCCAATCACGATGTGCGATACCTAATATCACTGGCAATAACGTCAGCATTAGCACTAACGCACGAGGTTAGCAACAAAACACCATTTCCTTCCAGATATGAATGAGTTTCCTATTATTTCTCTCCAATGTAGTATACAAACCAGTATACATCATTCAAGCTAT
Source organism: Dactylorhiza incarnata (assembly GCA_033032865.1). Classification (NCBI taxonomy): domain Eukaryota; kingdom Viridiplantae; phylum Streptophyta; class Magnoliopsida; order Asparagales; family Orchidaceae; genus Dactylorhiza; species Dactylorhiza incarnata. The sequence goes on from JAWHQI010000067.1 coordinate 6,748,137, forward strand.
ACAAACATGAAAGTATCTAGTTGTTTACCTAAACCACCTAGAGGGGTTGAATTAGTGTGTTCAATTGCATTAAGCAGAATTAAAATACTTTAGAAATTTTGCACACTGAACAAGAGAACACACAGTACAGACACTTGGATATATATTGGTTCCCCAGAATGAGTACGTCCACTTTCCTGCCTCGCCTATCTAGCACTTCGGGCTCGACTCGGCTACTTCACCAAACTCAAATTTCAACAAATCTTACACCTCTGAGTCTGTAACTCCTACAAGCTCGACGACAACGCCTCCTACAAAATCTCAGAGAATAAAATCTCCTACACTCGATCCTCTAAACTAGGATTTACAAACCACGGAAGTAAAACTTCATACAAGAGATATAAAAAGGGCTTCTTTACAAACAATATATTGAAAATAATCTTCTTGAAATCTCAAAGAGATTTAACTTCAGATCTGATAGAAACAACTCTTCTTCCTTTCTTGAGATAGGAACTTGAACTTCAAAAGGTTGAAGGAGAAGAATGCTTGATCTTGAGAGAACTTGATTTGAACTTGAGAATCGACTAGATCTTAAGGAAACTTGGAGTATCTAAAATTAGTGATCTAGTCAAGAGTTTTCTTTGAGAGGAATCACGAAATCGATTTGTCAACGACGAGATCTTCTTTTGCGAGAACAGTAAAAGCCAACAGAGACAAATTGCGAATGTTGATTTCTGTTCACGATTAGGGTTTAAAGAAATTAACCCTTAACTATATATAGAGATTCCTCTTCTAACAGCTAGAACAAGACTTCACGGTAGAGCTCCACGTGTATTGTACATGGAAGGTGCCCTAAAGGAAAGCCGTCAACATTTCAAAAAGAAAAGGCTGATAAGTCTATTCGTCGAGTATTTACGTGACATCTCTGGATTACTCGACAAATTACTCTTAACCACTCGACTTAATGTACTTGGCTTATATTTGAAATAGAAAGATACTTCACTTCAGTGATCACGAGACTTCTCGAGATTACTTGTCGAATTTGTCGAGTATTTATAATACATCACAAGATCATTCAACGAATTTTATTTGGCCAAACTGAAAGTAAGATAATAAGCTTTCGGAGAACACTCGAGTAAACTCGATGAATTGGTTGAGTGCTCACGTGAGATCTCGACGAATGAAATGAGTCTTCACGTGAGTACTCGAGGAATTTTACTTGGAACAAACTTGACAATCCAGAAACTAGTGAACAACTACTTCTTGATTTTTTTTCTTGCACTTAGAAATGAAGTACACCCCTATAGAGAGATTACACATGGATCAACATCGTGTCCTACACAATGAAGAATTACATTGCATAGTCCTATATTTTATGACCCAATGTAATCTATCATTGGTTTGTACTTAGCAATTAAAAGTCTTGCACATACATAACTAAAATACAGTATCAAATACAAAAGCAATTCATCTTAGTTCAAGAGAGACTTCTTCAAATCAAGGTTATTGTGGATACAATACCTAACAATCTTCCCCTATTTGAAGAAGTCAGAACCATATGTACTAAGTTGAATTGCATAGAGAATAATAATAATCACAGACACAGAAAATGACATAATGAATTTGAAATTAAAACTAGATCATCAAAATATTAATATCTATATAAATGTTATTAATGGACTTTCACAATTCACACAACATTTTACTGAGGCATCTTAGCCTTCTGCCTTTTGAGCTTCTCCAATTGTCTGTCAAAGTAAGCATTTGGTTTTGGATAGTACTTGGGAGGAGCAGTAGGTTCATCAGGATTGTTGCTGCTATACTTTCTGAAGTGTATCTTCCTTTGTAACATGGCAGCTTCATGCTTATTCAGTTCTTCCTGACTATAATAACTCTGAGGCAACTCATTTGAAATATTAATTAAGTTGTATGTGTCCAGGATAATCCCTTTTGAGATAAGGCTCCATACTTCAGAATCTTCTATTCTTTCCTCAGCAACTCCACTTCTTTCTTCAGAAGCTTCTCTTCCCTCACAAGGATCTGATCTGTGAGCAGAAGGACCTTCTCCATATTTCTTTTTCTTTGGAAGATAGGCTTCCACCTCAGAATCATACCAAACATTGTCATACTGAGATGGAGGAGCATATGGTTCTGCCTGATGTAGCCCTGAGACTTCAACATTATCATACTGAGGTGGACCTGGCCCTGGCCCTATTAACTCTTCATGAAGCCACTTGAAATTCTGATAATTAAATACATTTGCCTCATGTATTTTGCTTTTCATCTCACGACTTAGCTCTTCCATTAGGGCCTCTAATTTTATCTCCCCCTTTCAGACTTCTTTAGTTAGGGAAGAATCAATATTAGCTCCATACCTAGCCATTTGCTCTTCAATATAATGCATGATTGAATCTTGATAGTGCATCAAGGTATCTTTTTTAGTTGAAAGATGACGAATACCCTGCATGGAAAGATTCACAGCTCTGACAACTTGATTCAACCACTCATCCATCTCTACTTTGAAGTTCCCCGTGGTACGTTTCATTTCAGCTAAACCATTATTCAAATCAATCTCTACTTCCTTGACTTTGTCAAACACTTGCTTCATAGAGAAGTGAAAGTGCTCTTTCTACATGATGAGCATAGCTTCTACAGACTTCAATAGAGAACTCTCAGAAGTTGGAATAAAAACATTCTGAGATCTGGGAGCTCCAAAACTTCCAACATTTGAAGAGAAGGGACTAGAATGACCTCCCCTTTGAGGTGGGTGATCCTAAGCAGGAGGTGATTTTCAATTTCTTTGACAACCTTAGTAGATAATACTTCATCTCCTCGTACAACCCTAGGGACCTAGTCAATAAGGAGTTCCTCTTGGGGAGATTTAACTGATTACTCCCCCTCAGCCTCTGCATCACTTTCTTTATCCACATAAACCTTCTCAATCACTAGGAATCCACTATATGTGGATCCTTTCTCACCAGAGACTTAAGCACTTGGAACCTCATCTGCCACTTCATTCTCATTAGGAACATCTTCCTGAGCTTCAGGCACTAGAGTGTAGATAACAGAGGTACTAGGGGCTGTGCTCCTATAGGATTTTGCTGATCTTCAAAAACTTGCACTTGAAGATTGTTGGGAATCTTGCCCTCATGATTCCTGATTTGGAGACGTCACCAATTCAAGAGAACTTCACTATGTATTTGATTATCCTCTTAGCATTATCATTTTTGTAAAAGATAAGAAGAAATGTCCAGTACTTCAATGACCTGCCTAAGTATAATATCATCGAAAAAGGCTGGTCATATAGTCGACAAGGATAGGCACATCGTTGAAATGATGGGCAAAGAAATGAAGGAAGATTATGTCCGTGTCGTCGAAAAGAATCAAGCATATCGTCAACAACATACAGAGCAAGGTAGAATGGTGATATCATTGTGACATCTACACGACGATATCAGAAAGTCGAAGATGAAGAAGAAGACTCAAAGATGTGGTCGACAAGAAGCCTTGACGTCGATAAGGCTAAGTCAGAATGAATGTCATAGAAAAGGTAAAGAGAAGATCAGTGTCGAAGATATCGTTGACAAGAAATTGTGTCATCGATAAGACTGAACAGGACATGTATCATCGTAAAGAAGCCTTGTCGCTGAAGAGGCTAAGTAAGATTGATGACAACTATGCCGTCGAAAAGAAGGCGTGACGTCGAGAACACTAAAGATGCAGTTGTGAAGACGGGCAGTTGGTGAAGAATGGTCTGTCGACATGATATCAATTATGTCATCGACAAGATAAATGTGTTACAATGATATCGAGCAGACAAGAAGATCGTGCCGACATTAGTTAGATGACTTCATGTCGTCTGAAGTACAAATGCATAAGGGATGTTCCGTGTCATAGAGACATCTCTATTTGAAGAAGAAGGAAGTAGAATTGAAGATATGTCCAAGTCCAAGACAATGACAAGTCCTATCATTCATATATTGTCCTTGTCGTCGAAACAATGGAATTATCGTCAAGACAGATTCAAATATTGCCAGACGCGCTGTCAGCATTTAATGCCACCGCCTGATTGTCCAATCAGCGCGTGCTCTTAAGGCATGGGGGTTTGTCAGAATAGGACATCATATATGACCGTTAAGCGGCTCATCCGTCCTATAAAAAGGGAACAGTGATGCCCTAGAAAGTGAGAGAAAAAGAACGAAAAAGAATCCCGCCTAGCAATACAACAGTACAAGCGGCGGTGAAGAAAGTAGGGAAGAACAAAATGATCATTCTATGTTCTTCAAGTTGCAGTCAAGTTTCATCTCGTTCAAGAGAGTAAGCCAGTCAACATCTGGCATAACAAGAAGCTTGAAGAAGATTTGCACTGTCAAGGTTCATCTTCTTCAAGAAAAGAAGCCGATCTCTATCAGGCCGATTCAATATTGTAAATCTATCTTTGTAAGGCTTGAGGGCCAAAGTTGTAGATCTGTTTTCAGATCTGAATGTCAATGTTGAGGGCTTGAGATCTGTGAGGCTTGAGGGCTATGGCGGAGGACTTGGGAGTCCAAACATGTCGAGCTTGCGGGCTCGGGTGCAGTGAAGGGGATTGAGGGCCAAGGCTGCAAAGGCTTGAGGGCCTGTCGAGCCTGAGGGCTCGGGTGCAGTGAAGGGGCTTGCGGGCCTAGGTTGTAGGCAAGACTTGCGGGTCTGTGCTGTGTAGGGCTTTAGGTCCTGAGTGTCGATCTTGCGGTCTTGGGTGCAGTGAAGCGGCTTGTGGGCCTAGGCTGCAGGGACTTGCGGGTCCGAGTTGTAAGGCTTGAGAGCCGGAGACATTGGCGGAGTCTGCCGAGCCTAGCACACTGATAGGTAGGCGCAGTGGGAAAGAGGACTACTCAAGACACTCTGTCTTGAGGAACCTCTATAATTCTTTGTGTGTTTTCTATGCTGTGCTCTCTTAAACGTTAAATCTATTATCCAGAAAATAAGAACACCTAAATGGGATACAATAATCTGAAAAACCTATTCACCCCCCCCCCCCCCCCCCCCTCTAGGTGATAGTCGACACCTAATAACTAACAAGTGGTTTCAGAGAGAGGTTGTTCAAAGAAAATCCTAACAGCTTGAACAGATCTGTTAGTGGGTGTCCTCTCCTTTTAGTTATGGAATCGAGAATAACTATCTGTTCTAGGGAGAACTTTCCCCTTTGGAAAGTAAGAGCTAAAATATACATGGAGGCTATGGATCATAGAATGTTTCTAATTGTTCAAGAAGGACTGTATGTCCCCATGACTGAAATGACTGAAGAAGAGATCCTCTTAGTCAACTTGGACAAGGAAGCCAAAGGAATTCTAGCTAGGACAGTAGATCAGTCAACACTCCAGAAACTGAGCCACTGCACCACAGCAAAGGAAATGTGGGACTCTCTAGGAGCCCTTATGGAAGGGTCAAAAGAAGGAGAAGCTGGATCTCTAAGGTCCTTCAAAAATCAGTGTGAAAAATGGAGGACAATTGCTAAGAAGAAGGTTAAAACCTTAAGTGATAGTGACTCAAGCTACTCAAACTCAGAGGAAGAAACTGATTTTGGACTGACTGCCTTATCTAAATCAGAGGAGGAATTTCAAGATGAAATCTCTCATAAACAAGCATGCATCAGGGCTCCTCTCTCTGCTATTGATTCAGAATCTGAGACCAGCTCATATGGAAATGATGAATGGTCCAAGACATACAATGATGTTCTAGAAAATGTCAAGATTCTCAAGATGTTGTGCAAGGAGCAAGCTGTAGAGATCTTCTCTCTTCAAACAAGAAACCTTGTTCTTTCAGAAAAAGTAGAAAGACTAACTCTAGAGAATGCAGGGTTTTGTCAACACAGAAAGGCCTTCAAGGCTGTACTTCTAAAGGAGGCCTGAGGCAAGCTCTTCCAAATCCAAAACCTCAAGGGTGCCTCAGAAAATTATGAGGGGGCAGGAAGTTGCTGGGGTCAGAGAAAAGAAGAAATCCTTAAAGAAGACTAACATTAGAAGGAAAGTTGTGAATGGTGATAGCCAAGATCACACTTGCAATCAGCACGGTTCAGCTTCCCTCGCTCATTCATTTGTTCACACACAAAGAACTGACATTCACACAGGAATCCAGAAAAGGAAATACAACAGGTTTGAATGTTGGTGCTGTGGAAAGATCGGGCACTTTGCAATTGATTCCAACTGCTCCAAGGGTAACGAATGCTAAACCTGCAAATCGCCTTGTTCATTATCACTATGCATATCCTGAAGTAGTTAGATCCAGTATGCTCTTCAAAGATAACAATATCCTAGGACCCAAATCTACTTGGGTTCCTAAGGTTTTGTAATCTCATTTTGCAGGTAGTCCAAGAGCCCATCAGAAGCAAATATGGGCCTTGGACAAGATGGTTATACCAGCCTATAGACTGGAACAGTAAAATCAGCTTACTAACAATCTTAGTACAGGTCAACCTACCAAAAGGGCCAAAAGAAGCCAATTGGATTATAAGTTGGAAAGGACCAAAGCACCCTGGGAAAATTCTCAGGGTTGGTGCTAAAAGATGTCTCCTAAGAAGGGCCTAAAGTTGTCCTGGGATGACAAATTTAAGGAAGCTATATCGTCGACACAACCAGTTGTTACGATGACAACAGAAGATCATTGCCAAATAACATCTGCAAGGCCTATAATGAAAAAGTCAGAAAGGGGGAGAAAAGAATAACCTAGGAGGAGAGAAGAGAAGATGCATTACATCAAGGGGGAGCTACCAGCTCAAGAAGATGCAAAAGCTAAAGGAATGAATAACCTAGGAGTAGAGAAGAGAAGATGCATCACATCAAGGGGGAGCTACCAGCTCAAGAAGATGCAAAAGCTAAAGGAATGGTAACTATGTTACCATCTATTGCATAAACTCACATTTTAGTAATCAGTGTAAGTAATTTTGAATTGGGGTTCTAACTTCTTCAAATAGGGGGAGATTGTTGGGAATCTTGCCCTCATGATTCCTGATTTGGAGAAGTCACCAATTCAAGAGAACTTCACTATGTATTTGATTATCCTCTTAGCTTTATCATTTCAGTAAAAGATAAGAAGAAATGTCCAGTACTTCAATAACCTGCCTTAGTATAATATCGTCGAAAAAGGCTGGTTATATCATCGACAAGGATTGGCACATCGTTGAAATGATGGGCAAAGCAAAGAAGGAAGATTGTGTCCATGTCGTCGAAAAGAATCAAGCATATCATCAACAACATGCAGAGCAAGGCAGAATGGTGATATCGTTGTGACATCTACACGATGATATCATAAAGTCGAAGATGAAGAAGAAGACTCAAAGATGTGGTCGACAAGAAGCCTTGACGTCGATAAGGCTATGTCAGAATGAATGTCGTAGAAAAGGTAAAGAGAAGATCAGTGTCGAAGATATTGTTGACAAGAAACGGTGTCATCGGTAAGAATGAATAGGACAGGTATCATCGTAAAGAAGCCTTGTCGCTGAAGATGCTAAGTAAGATTGATGAAAACTACATCGTCGAAAAGAAGATGTGATGTTGAGAACACTAAAGATGCAGTTGTGAAGATGGGCGGTTGGTGAAGAACGGTTTGTCGACATGATATCAATTATGTCGTCGACAAGATAAAGGTGTTACAGCGATATCGAGCAGACAAGAAGATCGCACCGACATTAGTTAGATGACTTCACATCGTCTTAAGTACAAATGCAGAAGGGATGTTCCATGTCGTAGAGACATCTCTATCTGAAGAAGATGGAAGCAGACTTGAAGATATGTCAAAGTCCAAGACAACGACAAGTCCTATCGACGAGATATTGTCCTTGTTGTCGTAACAATGGAAATATCGTCAAGACAGATTCAAATATTGCCAGACGCGCTGTCAGCATTTAATATCGCCGCCTGATTGTCCAATCAGCGCGTGCTCTTAAGGCATGGGGGTTTGTCAGAATAGGACATCATATGTGACCGTCAAGCGGTTCATTCATCCCATAAAATGTAACAGTGATGCCCTAGAAAGTGAGATAAACAGAACGAAAAAGAATCCCGCCTAGCAATACAACAGTACAAGCGGCGGTGAAGAAAGTAGGGAAGAACAAAACGATCATCCTGTGTTCTTCAAGTTGCAGTCATGTTTCATCGTTTGCTAAGAATCGTTCAAGAAAGTAAGCCAGTCAACATCCGGCACAGCAAGAAGCTTGAAGAAGATTTGCACTGTCAAGGTTCATCTTCTTCAAGAAAAGAAGCTGATCTCCATCAGGCAGATTCAATATTATAAATCTATCTTTTTAAGGCTTGATGGCCAAAGTTGTAGGATCTGTTTTCAGATCTGAGTGTCAAGCTTGAGGGCTTGAGTTCTGTGAGGCTTGAGGGCTTGGGCAGAGGACTTGCGGGTCCAAACGTGTCGAGCTTGCGGGCTCGGGTGCAGTGAAGGAGCTTGAGGGCCTAGGTTGCAAAGGCTTGAGGGCCTGAGTGTCGAGCTTAAGGGCTCGGGTGCAGTGAAGGGGCTACAGGCCTAGGCTATTGGCAAGACTTGTGGGTCTGTGCTGTGTAGGGCTTGAGGGCCTGAGTGTCGAGCTTGCAAGCTTCGGTGCAGTGAAGGGGCTTGCAGGACTAGGCTGCAGGGACTTGCGGGTCTGAGTTGTGTGGCTTGAGGGCCGGAGACATTGGCGGAGTTTGCCGAGCCTAGCACACTGATAGGTAGGCGCATAGGGAAAGAGTACTACTCAAGACATCCTATCTTGAGGAACCTCTATAAGTCTTTGTGTGTTTTCTGTGCTGTGCTCTCTTAAATGTTAAATCTATTATCCAGAAAACAAGAACACCTAAATGGGATAAAATAATCTGAAAAACCTATTCACCCCCCCCCCCCCCCCCCCCCCCCCCCCCCCCCCTCTAGGTGATAAGTTGACACCCAATAACTAACAAAGAATCTCCCCCTAAATGACTGCATTAGAATTCTTGGGGGTATCATAGGGTGAAGGCTGATTTCTTTCCTCATTTTTCATTTCTTCTTCATCTTCATCATCTCTCCTAGCACCTTTCCATGGGATTCTCCTCTCCCACCTACTTAATATCAAAGAGTCAACTGGTTCCTATCAAACTGATTCAGATACAATGTTAGAACTCTCCCAAAAATAGGTGTAATTAAACTTGCTTTAATTCTTTCAAACAAAACAAGTCCCCAGTTAATTTTCTTTCTGCAGATAACAACTGTCAATAGCTTGAACATATCATTTGAAACATAATCATGAGACCCAGTATTGCATAGAAGAACCTTTCCAATGTTTTCAGTCAACAATTTACCTTCTTCATTCATTTTCTTTCGTCAAATAGAACTAGTGCCTCAAGCTCGGTCACCGAAGGTCAAAGCTCTATTACAATCTCTATCTTCTAGGACATCCTCATCATCAATAACTGGTAATCACAAGAATTTGTTGAGATGACTTAGCTTCAATCGAACCATTGTATTCATGACATTGCTCTTGATCATAGTACCTTCTCGACGAAGTTGGGCATTTTTATAGAATTCCAACACTTCTCGGTCTAGCATGCGGCATTGATGCTCTAGAAGGAATGAAAGGTCGATGACTTCAAGCATGAGAACAATCTTTCTGAATTCGTCTGATGCACTTAAGAAACCTGTGCGAACAAGCTCTCCTCTTACCTACAGATTCCCATAACTTCGGCGTGCCATTGATGTCGAAAAGATGAATTGTCGGGAGGAAGGAGGAGTTTGCCGACAGACTTTCGTAAGGTCTCGAGTATAAGTGTGATTTGTCGTGAAGACCTTATGCTATTTATATTGTATTAACATTTTGAAGAAGTGGAGGTGCGTATCTTATTGAAGAAGTGACTCTTGGGATCCAAAATAATGATTAGAAAAATATTTCCAAGTGACAAAAATTGTCAAAGAGATATGGAAGGTCTCGACTAATTCGTCGAAATGATTCGACTAAATAAACTAATTCGTCGAAATGACTCGGAAGACTTGTCTGATTCTTCGAAATAGTTTGAGATGACTCGACAAGTTCATCGAAATGATAAGAGTAATTTCAACTGACTTCCTTAAGTGTTTGAAATGTTTGAATGTCTGAACTTGAGCAGATTTCCTGAACTTTTCATGACTCCTTGTTGAGCATACCAAGTTCCATTTTGAAGAAAGTAAACTTGGCCTCATCCAGTGGCCAAGAGTTTGTGTTGAGCTCTTAGTCTTTGGTCCGTTTCTTTCGGGGGATTAGTAGGTGCTACCTGCCCCCTCTAAGGGGTCTGATCTCCTTGTTGGGGCCAAGTCTTGGTTACAACATTTTTGGTGCGGTGAGCGTGGAGAGCAGTTAGTAAAAGAAATTCTCAAGGAAGCGGCAGGATAGGAGAAGATGAGCGAGATGCCGGCTTTGGCGGCTCGCCACCACCCCGTGTGCCGGCGACAATTGAGATGCTGGCGGACCTACGAAGAGACCTGCTCAGGGAAATCCAATGCACATTCGTCGTGACATGGGAGGATCTTGCAACCCCAGTGTCCCAGGTGGTCCCTCCGCCAGGAGTTGGCGAGATCGCACAAGGGCAGAGGGCAGGAAAAGAAGTGATGACCGAGGGGCCGAGGCGAGACCTCACATGGCGGGAACTCTTCCCCAGCCCGGCGAGTGCGAGCGACGTCCCGGCGGGCACCATTCCGGTGAGCGGTACCCCAGCGAGTGCGAGCCAGGTGGGAGCAGGCCTGGCCAGAGAGCTCGTGGGGCGAGTGGAGCATGACAGGAGGGCGAGTGGTGGAAGCGCCTTTTGTGAGGTTGTGCTCTCGGCACCACTCCCCAAAGGATTCAAAGAGTTGACCATGCTGCTCAACACCGGCAAGGACGACCACGTCCAGCACTTACAGTGGTTCGAGGATATGGTCTCTATCAGACCCATGTCGAACTCTTTAAAGTGCCGACTCTTTGCCACCACCATTAAGGAGAAGGCCCGGGACTGGTTTCACCAGCTCCCCCTGGGGTTGATCTATGCTTTCGAAGACCTGCGTCACAGCTTCCAGCTGCGCTTCTCAACCTTGAAGAAGAGGAAGAAGAACCCTGAGGCACTCTTCAATATCAAGTAGAGGCCTGGGGAGTCTTTGGCCCACTATGTGGATCGGTTTTAGGAGGAGGCCCTCCTCATCCAAGAGGTGTTATGGTTCACCCTTCAGCTCGCCTTTACGGTGGGGCTGCGGTAGGGGTTCTTCAAGATGAACCTTAAGAGGAAGGCTCCTCTGTCCTACGAGGAGCTGATGGAGAGGGCGGCAGAAGAGATAGAGGGGGAGGCAGCTAACCCTGAGATTGCGAAGATGAAAATGCACAGTGTGCCTCTGAGAATCCTCTAGAGGGGGGTGGGGTGAATAGAGATTTAAAATATTTCTATCCTGACTGTGTAGACAATAAAACACACTAAGGAATTATGCTCACAAACAACACACAAGCAGAATAATTATTGCAGGAAATAAAAATGCTAAGAAAGAAAATTGGGACAACCCAGATAAGCACAACACAAACACAAAAGATTTTATAGAGGCTCCCAAAAATGTGGGTAGTCCTCTCTTCTACAACCTGGTAGGAATGCACCACCCATGCCTGAGTCTTTTGATAAGGAGACTCTTAGAACCACTAATCTTTTGAAAAGGAGATCATGAACCAACCAGATCTTTTGATAAGGAGATCTTGAACCAAGCAGATCTTTTGATAAGGAGATCTTGAACTACTGAATCCTTTGGAAGAGGGATTCTTAAAACTCCTTTACAATTGAGAAAAGTGAAGGACAGGAGGAAGATGTAGAGAAATGAATTATGCTATCAGAATTATGATGAAGCCTTCTGCTTCAATTTTCTCTTTTCTAGATCTGATAAAGATGAACCCCTCTTTTGATATAAATGATTTGCAGAGGTTATGAGCTTCTGATCCTGTCAGTTTCTTCTATTCAAATATGGCTACTGTATGATCTTTGATGAAGAGCAGCCTCCTATTTTTACTATGTTGAGAGAGAGCAGTATTTTTTTTTACTTCACTGTCTTCTAGGGTTCAGGAGGAAGAAGAAGAAGGAGAATCCTAATCAACGGAATTTTGAATGTGTGTATAATGTTCTGGTTTCTTCTCTCTAATCTTCTTATTTATTATCCATTCTTTAATTTGAATTTGTTTCCTCTTTTAGAGTTTGCTAAAAAGGTATTGGCCTTGACAATTTCTCTACCTTTCCTCATTTGTTCTTGACCCGTCTGCCAACTATCTTGATCCTTTCCAAGAAAGCTCTTGTTGTCTTCTTTATTGCTTCTTTCTATTCTAGGCAATAAATGAGTCATTGTAGAATAGTCTTCAGTTTTGTGGGCCTTGAAAGAGGATTCCAAAATGATAGCTGAAAAGGTTTCCTTTTTAGACTGTATTCGACATTGCGTTGAATTCTCTTTCTCTCTTATCAACGCACCTCTGAGTTCTTGTAAAAGTAGTTTCAAATTCATTCTTGCTCTGATTGAAGTCTGCTTATCGATGTTGCGTCGATACCTTATTGACGTAACTGTCGAGTTGAGGGTTTGACTCTGAACTTCATAATCTGCATCGAATTGTAGTCGATGTTACATCGACTTCAGATGGCTTCGATAGATTCTTTCTTCTGCGTAGAGTTGAAGTCAAAGCTGCGTCGACTTCTAGTGATACTTTGATATGTCAATTTCCTCTATGTCGACATCCTTTTGACATAGCATTGACATGATCTACTTTGACAAAAAGTTGAGTTGCTTGGACTTCTAGTCTAAGTTGTGTCGACATGAAATCGATGTTGTGTCGATTTCTATTCGGCGCAATTGTTAACTTAACCCAAATTCTGCTTGTATTGATCTTGTCTTGTCACCCTAAGTTGAGTGAGATATCCTAAGACATCCAATGACCATATTACCCTTACTATACAATGGGTAATTTAACCTAAAAGATAAAATCACTTTAGATAATTTGTTAAGTTAAATCTAAGGAGTTTTCCCCAACAATCTCCCCCTATTTATCATAATAAATATTACAGATTGATTAAAGTGATTTTACTCATTCCTTTTATGTAAACATTAAATACATTCAAGACAATATAGACAATAGAATATGACAGACTGAAATCACAAGCTATTTCATTCATTTTTCAAGAAATTATATTGATCTCCACAACTGTTTGTTTCCAGGAAGTATAATGATTACAATATACCTGAGCTTCATTTCTCATTCTCAGGAGTTTTCCTTTTTCTTGAGAAGACTTTTGTAATAACCTTCCTTTGAGTAATCTGCAGAGTCTCATCATCTTCAAAGGACATTACTGCTTCTTCAGCAACATTGTCTTTGGGAAGCTCCCCCTGAATTTGAGCATTTAGCTCAGCAATATCAACAGCTTCCTTGGCAATCTTTGCCACCTCATCCAGCAAATTTTCATCCTGAGGCTCCCCTGATCCACTGCTGTACCTACAACTGCCATTTCTTCTTCCAGATTCCTTTGGGCATCTGGGACAGGCTCCCCCCTGAGTAGATGGGAGCTCCCTCTGGTTATCTGCAGTAATTTCCACCTGATTCTCTAGCTCTTTTTCTTTTTTCTTGTTCTTCTTGATCCTCTAACGAAGCTGGCTCCCCCTGGACCTTTGGACCTTGGAAGATGGTCACTTTCTCAGGGACTTCATCATCTTTCCCCTTATCATGGCCACTCACCTCTAGGACAGACCTTTCTTCCTCCATAATATTCTCCCCCATCTTAACCTTGCTGGCAAGAGAGGTTAAGAATTCCTTTGTAACTAAGGAGGAAGACATGAAGTCCTTGAGGCCCTGGAGAGATCTTTTAAAGTCTAGCAGTTCTGCCTCCATTTGGGAGTATTTTCTATCAAATATTTTGGCTTGAGTGACTAATAGATCAGCAAAAGTAGTGGAAGCCAAGCCAACTGCTTTAGAGATGACCTGCTCAAGGTCAATTGGAGGGATATGTATGCTGGATGGAAGAGGTGATGAGGGGAAATCTTCTAGGATGGGAGAGAGTGCATGGTAGGTTTCAGGGGAGATATGAATTGATGGTTGTTGGAACATGCTTTCCGCATCTCTTGGTTTGACAATAACAAATCATATTGTATTTGATCTTACTTGTGTTTATAGTGTGCAGGTACTATAGTTATATAACCCTATGAACAGGATGCTGATTGATGACGATTCTCTGAAGAAAGAGCTACCGCTGGCGTTAGTTGTTAACGCCCCGCGTTAACAACCGTTGAGATGGAAACCACTGAGAAGGAAACTGCTGAGAACGGAACTGGCATTCGATGAAATGAAAACTGCGTTCGACGAAATTGTTTTCGACGAACTGCATGCTCTACCGCGACATTCGATGAACTGCATGCTCTACCACGGTGCTCGACGAAATGCATGCACTATCGCGGAGCGTTAGCACTACCGCTGGCGCTAGTGTTCGTTCGACGAAATGAAAGCAGCGCTCGATGAAATGTGAGGCAGTTCGATGAAGATGCGTCCGACGAAAAGAGATGTGCTCTACCGCGGAGCGTTAGCACTATGGCGCTAGCATAAGTGGAAACATTTGACGTGAAGGAAACAGTGGAGAAAAAGGAATGTCGACGGGATGCTATTTTAGCGAGTACTATCGCGGCGCGTTAAGGACTAACGCCCGACAGTAACTTTTGTATGTCCCGCCATCATGATGCTGATTGAGGAGCAAATGAGGAAGGAGATCTCGCGGGAAGGAATAATCAATCAAGAGTATGCAATATCATTATGAAACCAATCAATCGAGATTTGGAAACTCCAATCAATCAAGATTTGATTAATCATGATTTGGAAACTCCAATCAATCAAGATTTAATTAAGAAACCAAAAGGTCCATGCAATATCATTATGAAGGCAAGAATATATCATATTTTCATGGGGAATAATGTTTTTCCAAAGATAGAAGCCAAACCCACAAAATTGATGAGAATAGAAGGAAGGAAACTGCTCACTGCTGCTACCGCCCCGCTATAGTACTACCGCCGGCGCTAGCTTTCCTGGACAGCAAACCTCTATTTAAAATAGCCCGAAAATGAGTTTCCCTTGACGGATTTGGATGAAATTTTTTAGGGCTGAAAGCCCTAGCCGTCTAGAGAAAAGTGAGGGGTGTTTCCCACTCATCAAAAGAGATAGTTCTTCAGAGGAGATCAAAAGAAAATCATGTGCAAGGATTGAAGGCTATCAAAATGGCGATCAAGAAGCCTTCTCTCAACATACACATGGAGTGTTCTCGCTGCAACAA
This sequence comes from Dactylorhiza incarnata, assembly GCA_033032865.1. Classification (NCBI taxonomy): domain Eukaryota; kingdom Viridiplantae; phylum Streptophyta; class Magnoliopsida; order Asparagales; family Orchidaceae; genus Dactylorhiza; species Dactylorhiza incarnata. The sequence continues at coordinate 6,763,385 of JAWHQI010000067.1, forward strand.
TCTCTAATCAATTGGAGACATCCAAGGATCTCAAGAACATCAAAGAGGAAGACTCTTAAGCCACAACTATCGAACCTTTGCAAGCGAAACGACATCTACATCAAGGGTTATACTTAGAGGGGAGTTTTTCCATTATCTTATCTTGTAACGCTTATATTTTATCATTGTAATCGGTTCGTGAATTTGCCACACGACGACTAGGTCTAGGTAAGACTTAGGAAGGAATTCGCCTCATGTTGGCAACTGGGTCTAGGGAGTAGATCTAGGGGTGCTCGAGGCCTTTCTGGTGATAGATTGGCTAGAGGGGCATGAGGCCGTATCTGGGGAGAGATCGGTTAAAGCCAATCGGTTCATGGGGATACGAATCGGCATAGAAAACAAAAAGGGTTTTCATATTATTCGCTTCGATTTCTAGCGTCATTGAAATCAGATTTTGTAATCAATTTTATAAATGATAATCATGTCTTTTGTTGTTTAATAAAATTGATTTCATTTCTAATTTCATTATCTCTTTACTTTTGATTTAACTTACTTCGACCAAAATATCAAAAGTTTTCTATTAAAGTTTAAAGTTTGTAAAACCCTTATTTACCCCCTCTCTAAGGGTGCCTATAGATCCAACAAGTGGTATCAGAGCCAGGTTGTTCCAAATCGGCTTAACAACCGGGAATAATGGCGTCTCTTGATCATGATCTCGCTTCTACTAATGGGGAAAATTTTAATATAAATGAAAATGTATTATCACCACCTTTATTTATGGGAAAAATTATAAACGGTGGAAAATATTAATGAAAAATTTTCTTAAGGCCTTAGATGAAAAAGTATGGAATATTACTATTGAAAAGCCACCTAGCATACTAACTAGAAACAAAATTGTTTTAAATGCAAAATCTATGAGTAGTTTATTTTGTGCGTTAGATCAAAATATTTTCAAACTTATTTATACTTTACCTACCGCTTATGAAATTTGGAATTTTCTTGAAAGAACTTATGATTCTCCTTTTGCAGGTGTGGAATAAACGCAAGACTTGGAGAACATACAAGCTTGCACATCTAGGGAAAGAGAAGAAGAAATCTTATCTTCGGAAGAGGAGTGCCAAAAAGATGTCAAAGGAACTATATGTTCAAATTTTGCCTCATCCACAAGCGTTGTAAGGAAATCAAAATCTCTTATTGTATGTAATTCTATCTCTACATTACAATTGCTTCAAACTACAAAGCACAAAATTAAGAAATTAAAAAATGCTAATAAACATTTGAGCTTAGAAAAAAAAATTTAAAGGAAAAATTAACGAAGAATCAAATTCTAATTTATCTAGTTCTACCCATGGCTCCTTAGTTGAAAACATTACACCTTGTGTAGAATATAATGAATTAAAAGAAAAACACAAGAAACTTGAAAAGGAGTTTATTTTTGTAAAAGAACAAAATGAAAGATTATGTTTAGAAACTTCATCTTTGAAAAATGATTGTGCTAAGTGTAAATACTATAAAATTGAAATTAAAGAGATGGATGAAACATTTGATGAATATTGGAATAACTGTCAAAATCATATTGATTCAATTGTTTCCACTCTTAAAAATAGCACAATCGCTTATAATAAAGCTAGACATAATTTAAAGATTAAGAATAATGAATTAAAAACTAAAATCAATTTGCTTAAGGAAATCATAAAGAAAAATTCTCAAAACATACATTCTCAATATAATGAAAAATCCAAAAGGAAGTTGAATATGATTTCTCAAAAGTTGAATAAGTCAAACAATGGAAATAAAAAACTTCAAAAGATTGAAAATGAAATTCCAAAATACAATCATTACTATCATTTACAACATCAATCTTCTCCCAACGTAAAATTAAATGTTCACAAATTTCCTATGAAAAATACTTTCAATAATCATTACAATTATAATCTTAAAGATAAAGATAATCACATTGGAAATTTGATACATAAAAATAATATTAAACTAAGGCTTGAATGGAGACCCAAAGTTAAAGATGAAACACAAACTCCACTCAAAAGGGCTCATTCATTTCCATCTCCCCAAAAGTAAACACGTTATATTTGGGTACCCAAAGGAACCACCACACTTGGTCCCCTTTGGATACCTAAATCACTTATTCATTAGGTATCACCAAATGCATGAAGTAGAATATTTTCAAAAATGAAATATACAAATTTTTCTACTTCATGATATGCTTTAATGTCTTTCTATTTTTCTTTTTGTTTTCTTATTTTTTTAAGCTATCATGTTATGGTCATCTTATATATTACAGGAAATATGATCTTATCTCTTAAAACTTAATGAGTTTATAAATCAAATTAACCAAAATTCAAAATCATATTTTATTTTGATGACCTATCTATTATTCTTATATTCATTACCTATATATATATCATATAGTATTCATATAAAATTGAATTATAAATTTGCTATAAGATATGTTAATCAAGATTAGGCTATTAAGCTCTATAGCCCACATCAACCAAATTAGAGAAATAACATGATCTAAAAGAAAGATCAAGATCTAAAAGAAAGATCAAGATCTAAAAGAAAGCTCAATTATCAATATATTTTTGCTTGAATTATATGATTACATATCATGGTTGGTGTATTATGTACGTATTGTGATTTATGTCAAGTTTAGACCTTAGAATCATCTTGATATCAACAAGATCAAATCAAATAGAATCTTCACTTCATTCTATGTCTATAAGTTGAAACACTATCAAACTTTGGCATAACATTAATCTCAAATTTATCATACTAACATTGTCACCTAACGAATATTAATATCTATGTTAGGTTTTATATGTTAGGGCATATCCATGTTACTATTTGCAAAAACATCATCTCACACTTATCAATAAAATCATGCATATCTGTTTTGTTCAATCATATCTTCTTTGTTTGCATATCCTATAATATTAAGCTTAAATGGTTGTGCAAAACTCAAGAATTAAGGTTTAATGAATTTGGAGCTTTAATGAATATAAAACCCATGTACTTAAATTTTAACTTCCGCAACTTTTTTCAAATTCTTCTCGTCTCTTCACTCCATTAGACAGACCTTACATAGCACATACATAATTAAGCAAAATCAGAAGCCAAATTGAAGAAAATCTACGCTATATGATTAAAATAAGCACTCTCTGTGAGCTAACGCAGGCGCTAGGACCTAACGCCCGTGTTAGCTCAAGTCTTCAATTTTCTGTAATTTTAAAATTCTGAAAAATCACTAAAAATATATTATTTTATATGTACTACTCATTTTTGCATTTCTGCATATAATTGATTTTTGAAAAATTAAAATACAAAATTACAAAAGCCAAATTACAAAAAAATATTTTTTTCTTACTTCTTTTTGGCTAGATGTTTGATTTCTATTTCTATATGCAAAAATCAAATACAAAAATACAAAACAAAAACAAGTATGAACAAGTATTTTTTGAACTTACATTTTCTATTTACATGTATCATGCGAAAGGGAGATTTGGGCTATCATCCCATCACATCTCCTAGTACCAGGCGAACCCCTCACAGGGTAGTACTCGGGAAGTCCAAGATCACTCTTATGAGTTCAAACTTTAAATCAAAATTATTCTTCAAAATATCAAAAATACTGTATGGACTTCATTTAAAATCAAGCATGATTTAACCCATCTTTTAGACCTTCTACAATGTTAAAATTCATTCCTTCAAACTACGTTGAACATTGTTTTTATGCTTTGATATATCTACTCATTTGTGCATAAAATTGTATTGTAAAAGTTGTGTAGAACTAAGCTTAGCATGCCTCTAAGTATGAGCAAATGTTTTATGGTTGATAATGATACTCATTCACTCAATTATTTTGGCAGTGTCTACATATGTTTTTAATCTAAGAATGCTTGTGTATGTTTTGTAATAGTACAACGAATTAAATTGCACAAGTATCTTACCTACACTACCTTTATTTGCACTTTTAAAAGTTAAGAAAAGTGGTTATGTTTTCATAAATTATATTGGTTTACAAAATAAGTGTATTCGGAGAACTTTGTACAAAACAAAAATCATAAAATAATGTGACAGAGATAACTCCACCAAGCACTACTTGAACCTCCTGATAAGTCTTAATAAGCGTTGTGAGGTTGAGCACTTTGGAAAGAATAGTAAAGTGTCTTGTGCAAACCTTATCTTTCTTTCAAAATAAAAACCACTTACTCTTAAGTACACTAGATCACTAGTCTCAATATTAAAATAAAATAAAATATGTGATCCCACAAGCACTACTTTGCATCCTGATAAGTCTTAATGAGCATTGTGTGTGCAAAGCACCTTGGTAGTTGTATATCTTCTTGTGCATTGAAGTGTGTGGAAGTAAAATTATTTGTATTTTATTGTGCTCTTTACTTTACATATTTCTTGTATTTTTGATTAAAATATTTGTTTACTCTATTCAAAATATACTTTTGTGCACATCATTATCTTCCATAACACTTTTCTCATGAGTATTGGATCCTAATGCTAAAATTCTATACTCTCATTATTTATATAAATGCACTAGATAACCTAGCATGCTCTCTACAATGTTTTTTATATTTTTGAATTTGTGAATTAATATAACGTTGTAGTAATCTCTTTTTGAAAACATTATTTTATGCTTGGTTACTTTATTGTCTAACTTAAAGATTTTAAATGCAAATTGATTTACAAAAACATCTTCATTTTTGGAATTTAACTCATATATCTTCTTATGAATCATCATGTTTATAAAAAGATGTTTTCTTGTATTTCTATAAGTCTTCCGCATCATCATCATCATCATCATATATTTTTACCTTGCGCTTTCATGCTTATATCAAAGTCTTAAATATCAAAATTCCTTTTTTCAACAAATGGTAGACTTGCTTGGTAAAATTTATATTGGTTGCTCTAAACATGAAGATTTTGTAATGCTACAACTCTGATTTATTAATGGATTTCAAATTAGCTATGTGACCTTTTCATTAAAAATTCAAATAAAAAAATTTTAACAAACCCATAAGCTATGAACTCATCATTAGATTAAAATGCTTAAATGTTTCCAATAATTATTATCCATGACTTCATATCTCACCATAGCGGGGGCATAGGGTTGTATACATTAGATAACCTAATCTCTAAGTCATGTCTTATGCTTAACCGGGAGGGTTCCAGTGGGCCCTTGCGAGGCACTGGGGGGAAAGAGTGCTAGGGTGAGTTTTTGTCTAGTGTTTGCATATGGGACTAACACCCCAACCTACGACATGTATGTAGCTCCTCATGCCCATCTGTCACTTAGTACGGGGCTAGGGTGTAGATATATTGTCTGGGTAGATTGGTTACTTGGAAATCATTACCTTTTTTATGCTTAAAACTCTTATAAAGCAAAATCCTTTGTGTACTTAAATTGCTACAACATCTATTTTTGTTATATCTAAAACTCTTAATCATCTACTATGCTTCACCATTCTTATATAGATGTTCACTTCAAAAATATATTTCTTCATGCTTTCCACCTCTTTACTACTTGTACGCTCGATCATGAATACATTTTTTCCAACAAGTGGTTTCCTTATGACAATTTCTTCACATTCTTCTTTCACTCCTATATATTGTATGTTTCCTAAGCGTTTAACTCTTTATCATGTTCATTCCCTCTCTACACATTTATTGCACACGTTCCTGTTTGACTTTCTCTCTACCCTCTTTTGATAATACCAAAGGGGGAGAATAAATGTGAAAGAAATTCACATATTAGAAGTCAATTTTATAGGAAGTTTTGTTTGTAGGGGGAGCATTCACTTAGGGGATGCATTTATTTAGGGGTAGCATATGCACATGTCTTAAATTGCATGCTTATCCTTTTTAATAAACACAATACCTATCTTCTGAACTATTTCTTTCTAAAGGGATTTGTTATTAACAAAAGGGGGAGTTTGTTGGAACATGCTTTCCGCATCTCTTGGTTTGACAATAACAATATTGTATTTGATCTTGCTTGTGTTTATAGTGTGCATGTACTATAGTTATATAACCCTATGAACAGGATGCTGATTGATGACGATTCTCTGAAAAAAGAGCTACCGCTCGCGCTAGTTGTTAACGCCCCGCGTTAACAACCGCTGAGATGGAAACCGCTGAGAAGGAAATCGCTGAGAACGGAACTGGCGTTCGACGAAATGAAAACTGTATTCGACGAACTGGCGTTCGACGAAATTGCGTTCGATGAACTGCATGCTCTACCGCGGCGTTTGAAGAACTGCATGCTCTACCGCGGCGCTCGACGAAATGCATGCACTACCGCGGAGCGTTAGCACTACCACTGGCGCTAGTGTTTGTTCGACTAAATGAAAGTAGCGCTCGACAAAATATGAGGCAGTTCGACGAAGGTGCGTCTGACGAAAAGAGATGTGCTCTACTGCGAAGCATTAGCACTACCGCTGGTGCTAGAATAAATGGAAACATTTGACGAGAAGGAAATAGTGGAAAAAAGGAATGTCGATGGGATGCTATTTTAGCAAGTACTATCGCGGCGCATTAAGGACTAACGCCCGACGGTAACTTTTGGATGTCCCGCTATCATGATGCTGATTGAGGAGCAAATGAGGAAGGAGATCTCGCGGGAAGCAATAATCAATCAAGAGTATGCAATATCATTATGAGATCACTCAATCAAGATTTGGAAACTCCAATCAATCAAGATTTGATTAATCATGATTTGGAAACTCCAATCAATCAAGATTTAATTAAGAAACCAAAAGGAGCATGCAATATCATTATGAAGGCAAGAATATATCATATTTTCGTGGGGAATAATGTATTTCGAAAGATAGAAGCCAAACCCACGAAATTGATGAGAATAAAAGGAAGGAAACTGCTCACTACTGCTACCACCCCGCTATAGCACTACCGCCAACGCTAGCTTTCCTGGACAGCAAACCTCTATTTAAAACAGCCCGAAAATGAGTTTCCCTTGACGGATTTGGACGAAATTTTCGAGGGCTGAAAGCCCTAGCCGTCTAGAGAAATGTGAGGGGGTATTTCCCACTCATCAAAAGAGAGAGTTCTTTAGAGGAGATTAAAAGAAAATCATGTGCAAGGATTGAAGGCTATCAAAGCGGCGATCAAGAAGCCTTCTCTCAACATACACATGGAGTGTTCTCGCTGCAACAATCTCTAATCAATTGGAAACATCCAAGGATCTCAAGAACATTAAAGAGGAAGACTCTCTAGCCACAACGATCGAACATTTGCAAGCGAAACAACATCTACATCAAGGGTTCTACTTAGAGGGGAGTTTTTACATTATCTTATCTTGTAATGCTTATATTTTATCATTGTAATCGGTTCGTGAATTCGCTATACGGCGACTAGGTCTAGGTAGAACTTAGGGAGAAATTTGCCTCGTGTTGGCGACTGGGTCTAGGGAGTAGATCTAGGGGGTGCTCGAGGCCTTTCTGGTGATTGATTGGCTAGAGAGGCTTGAGGTCGTATTTGGGAAGAGATCGGCTAAAGCCAACCGGTTCGTGGGGATACGAGTCGGTATTGAAAACAAAAAGGGTTTTCATATTATTCGCTTCGATTTCTAGCGTCATTGAAATCAGATTTTGTAATCAATTTTATAAATGATAATCATGTCTTTTGTTGTTTAATAAAATTGATTTCATTTCTAATTTCATTATCTCTTTACTTTTGATTTAACTTACTTCTACCAAAATATCAAAAGTTTTCTATTAAAGTTTAAAGTTTTTAAAACCCTTATTCACCCCCCCCCCCCTCTAAGGGCGCCTACAGATCCAACAATGGTGGTGGTGAAGCAACCTGAGAGTATGAGGTAATACTGGATGGTTGTTGTTGAGGAATGTGAGGTGTTTGCTCTGGGACTGAATTAGTTGGGATGGATTGAGAGTTTTGCTGTTGTTGTTGTTGTTGTTGTTGTTGTTGTTGTTGCTGAGAAGATGGTTGTGCTGGAGTAGCATCTTGAGGGAGATCTGGGTTATGTCATGTGGAGTTGGAGAGGGTGGAGGTGATGCTAGAGCTTGACTAGGCTTGAGGATCTTCTTAGTCCATTTAGAGAAGATACCTATATTCAGCCTTTTTCCAGGAGAAATGGAAACTCCCTTGGATTTGCACACACTAGGATAGTGGTGGAAGAGCACTTGGCTCATGATCCTCATGTAAGCATTCTCTTTGTGGGCATATTTGTGTCCAATCATCTTTAGGAGGCATTTCCCCCAGTTTATCTTCTTCTGTAGTACCAGAATGCCCATGATGTGCAGTTGCTGCTTGGGTATAACATCATGTTCAGATATATTGCACAGCAGCACCTTTCCTACTATATCAGCTAGGGATTTGTATTCTTCTGCTAGATCAATCTTCATGAGATTAATTAGCTTCTACTTCCTGAACTGCATTATCTCCAAAAGATTCTTTGTATCTTCTCCTGACAATTCATCTGAGTCAGTCCCAGTGGATAGATCAAATGTTCGGGAGAGAAATTCCTCAGATACACTGACATCTTGTCCAGAAATTGTCCCTTGAGGGACCCATCATCTGCTACAGAAACAATATCCTTTCTGTAAGTTCTACATCTAGAATCTTACACGTGGTAGAGATAAGCTTTGTGAAACCAATAGACTGAAAAGGCTTATAATAGCTTTGAAACTTTCGACAACAACATTGAACGAATCCACATCTAGGTCAAATCCAGAATTGACCTTGGGAGGGGCCATTATTTTTGTGATTGTGTACCTACAAAGAACAAAGAAAATGAGAGAGGGAAAGAGAGGATAAGAACACGAAGGAGCTGGAGGAGGAGAGAGCAAGAGAGCAAGGAGAGGAAAATTCGAAAGCGTAAATGATTCGATGCTGAAGTTGCTTAAAATAAGCTGATTCATCACAACTTAGGGTTCAAGTCGAAGCTGCGTCAATAAGAATTAATATTTGGCGCGCAAAAATATGTTGAGACTGCTTGTAGAAGCAACTCTGGGCGCGCAATTATATCGACGTTACGTCGATTCATATTCGACGCTGCTTCGAGATTGTTTAGTTATTATTAAGTCGACGGTGACCTGTTGACGCTCTGTCAATTTCAAATCGACGCAACCTCGACCTTGACCAGCAATCGATAAGTCGGCGTATGCGTCGATATGAACTTGATGTTGCGTTGAATTCTATTCGAATTATACACTCTGAGTGTTTCTTGACGCTAGCGTCGAGTAGAAGTCGTTGGTACATCGACTTCTATTCGACACACCTCTGAATGAACAGATCTATTTTCTATAGAAAATCCTTGTTGTTTTTCCCAGCCATTTTGTTTATTGAAATAAGTTTATGATATTAAATCTATGAACTTTAAGGGAGATTCAAGGCATAAAATCACTCCTTTGGACGAATTTTGTTCCTTATTCAAGACCTACATCTTTCTTCCCACTCCATTTTCTCCTGAGTGGGACCCTACCTAATCCTGCACAAGTAATTCAAACATTAGTAGGGACCCAGGTTACCTTGGGCCCTTTGCTTTTACCATTGTAGGGTTCAATGAAAGAATAGAAGGGTCTTACATGATATCCTTTTGGATGATAAGGAATGGGTTTTTCAAACCTATTATTTTGATACTTAAAGTGGGTATAGAAGGTCAGCAGTGTGTTTTATTATCCTAGGTTTGGCTTTAGCCTTTTGGTTGTTTAATTTCTCTACATTACTTTTCTCTTGAGATTTCTATTATATGTTGAGATTTGTTTTATTACCCATGTTTGTTTTCTTTGGTTTATTAGCTTCCTGACCCTTAGTTCTTGCACTATCCTCACATGATTCATAGTCACTAGGTCTAATGAAGCTAACTTGGTTTTTCCAGACAGGTTTCCTAGGGATTTCTGTGCTAGTGGATGACTCTGCTCCTAGCCCTAGGTGATTGAATCTCATGGAGACATTTTCTGTGATGTCTTTGAGTTTTTGACTCCTCCCATTGAGTGAGTCCTCAAAGGCTTTTGCCTTTGCTATCTTTCCTTTAACTATAGATTTTCTTTTCTAGTTTCAATTAATTCTGATTCTTTATTATCCATTTCCTCTACTAGGTCTTGATTTCTCACATATAGATCATCCTTCTTAAGGTTTTCTAATTCTTCCCTACCTGCTTCTAATTCTTTTTGAATCTTAATAAATCATTACAGAATTCTTTAAAGCATGTTGTAAAATCATCAGAAGTAAAATCAAAATCATCAAACAGTGATACATGTTCTTCTTCATCATCTGATGACATCCCTAGTGCCATCATGCAGGCTGCTTCTGCTTCTGCTTCATCACTTTCAGATGATGAGGAGCTTAACTCTACTTAAGATTCACTCCAGGTTTCAGCAATGAAACACTTGCCTTTCTTCTTGTCCTTCGCTTTGAAAGACTTCTTCTTCTTCTTCTTCTTCTTCTCATCCTTTTTGTTTCTCTTGTCCCTTTGCTCTTGTGGATAGTCAGGGGCTATGTGCCCTGGTTTGTTGCAGGTGAAGCAGATAATCTCCTTCCTTGGATTCTTATCGTACCTGGGCTTTGAACTCCTTTCTCTTCTCCTTGAGTCTTCAGTCTTGACACACTTTCTGTATCTCCTTGCTAGGAGACTGAACATCTCAGCTTCAGGAGTAGATGGCTCTCCTTCGATAGCTTTCAGAGCAATATTCCTTTGGATAGAAGTTGGGGTTGTCTCCCTTTCCTTTGATTCAGCTCTGTTCTTCAGAAGCATCTCATATGACTTAAGATTTCTGTTGGAACAACACTATTACTGTTTTGGGCTAGGATCACTATGTCTTAACTTAGGACCAAGTTGACCCCATTGTATAGCTTAAGGGTCAAGTCTTTAGGCTGATTGATTAGCTAGAACTTAAGGAATAATTTAAGTTCCCAGCATTCGACAAATGCCGAGTGGCGTTCGACGAATGTCTAGCTTCGTTCGACAAATTCTTCTCAGCAGACTGAAGAAGTATAGCCAGTTCCAGCACTCGACATTTCCTGAGCAGCGTTCGACAAATGGCTAGCAACGTTCGACAAATTCTAGCCAGAGCTCGAAAAATTCTATACTAAAGCTCAGTTCGACAAATACAAGTCCAGATTACTTATATCAATTATTTTGTCAACTCTCTGAACACAGATCGACGACCTTTATGGATCTATTCAAGCACTTTTGGACGTATTCAGTCTGTTTAGTAAGGATATATTATTCATTTATTATATTCTTTTATTCCTTCCAAGACAAGAATAGTCGTTGACATTTAATGCTACGACAACTTTCACGACAAAGGAATCAAAATGGACCTGCCAAAATCGTTTTGATTGATGTTACAGTTCCAAGAAGGATTTAAGCCAGAATAATATATTCCTTAAAATGCAGATGATTTGAAAATTCAAATCAGAAAAACCTATCAGAGAAGGAAGCATATACAAAAACAGTCTTACTCCTTTTTCTGATATAGATTGATTCACAGTTATTTTTCTAAATCTCTAAGAAATACAGTTCTTTGAGAACAACAAGAATATATAAGGATTAGAGAAAGAAGAAGAAGAAGAATATACACACAGAGAACATTACTCTCAGTCTTCTTCTTCCAAAAGGCAGCATCTTCATCTCTCTGAGTACAACATTCACTCTCTCAGATCTGCTGCAAGTTCAAGTCTTCAAAAGAGCAACAACAATCTGAAGATTCACCTCTTCCAGATTAATCTGCTACAGAAGGCTTCTGTTGTAGAGAAAGCTTCATCCTCAAGTTGTCAACAACTTCAAACAGACAGGGGGAGCTTTCATCCTCAACATCCTTTGTCTTCTCTCAGAAACATTGACAGAGAAGAATACTTTAAACCTTCATACCTTATCTTGTACAGGGTTAATTCTCCCTCCAAAAGTTTACACAATGGTGGCAAGACACCTTATCAAAAAATCCTTGTGCGGTTTTTAAGCACCATATCAAAAGCTTATTGGTGTGTGGACACCTTATCAAAAAACCCCTGGTCTTGAGCACCTTATCAAAAGCTCTGTGGTGTGTGGACACCTTATCAAAAACTCCTAGTGGATATCCTACCAGCTGTGGTAGAAGAGTAGACGTACCCAGATTCATTGGGGAACTACTATAAATTCCTTGTGTCTTCTGTGCTTGTGATTTTCTGTATTGTTTATGTGCTGTGTGCTTTTCTTTATTCAAAATTATATATCACACTTTGCATAACACATATATATACATCAGTAATTTAATTCCGCTTTAAAAACTAATAAAAAGTTTTAATACTCTATTCACCCCCCCCCCTCTAGAGTAACTTAAGATCTAACCTCCACTTTCAATTGGTATCAGAGGGTGTTGATTCTTTACGGACTAACACCTGAATCACAAAGATCAACTAGATCTTAAATTTCCTTAGAACTTTTATTTCATTTCTGCTTAATAAAAAACTCATGGCACAAAACAAGGAATACTCAAGCACAAGACCTCCAATGTGCAACCTTAGCAAGTTTGCACTTTGGAAAGCAAGGATTAGGCTCTATATGAACTCCATTGATGAAGAAATTTTTAATGTTATTCTGACAGGGCCTCCAGTACCTACAGCATCAACCAGCACTGAAGCTACAGGAGACAATCATATTGTCCCACCTCCTGAATGGACAGAAACTCAAAAGAAGCAAAGAAATGCAGATGCTAAATCCATGAACATATTGTCTCAAACCATGTCTGATGATATTTTTCAAAAAGTGGTTGAATGTACATCAGCTGGAGAAATTTGGATTTCTCTGAACAACATGGTTGCAGGTTCTGCAGATGAGAGAAAAGACAGAAGATCACACTTGATCCCTCTGTATGAAAACTTCAAAAAGGGAGACACAGAGACAATGGCTGACATGTACAGCAAACTCAGTCTCATAATAAATGAGCTGAAGACCTTGGACAAGGTGATTTCTATCACTGAAATAAATGACAAGATCTTAATGTGCTTCCCCAGCACATGGGACTCAAGAATTTGGCCAATCAAGGATGCTAGGAGTCTCAATGAGATTACCACAGAAGCACTGTTGGGCAAGCTCAAATCTTATGAGCAGCTCATCAAGTCCAGGGAACCAGAATCATCCACTACATCTCCAGCAACAAAGAAAGAAAAGAGCATAGCTTTCAAGGCAGCTGATGCAGAAGAAGGAAAAACTCCTGACAATGAGGAGTTTATGAGTCTAATAGCCAAAAGATTTTACAAGATGGCTAAGAAAGACTTCAGGAAAAAGTCATCCAGAAACTAGGACAAACCAAGGTATGACAAAAATCATGCTAATGAAATTATATGTTTTGGTTGCAGGAAACCAGGACACATTGCACCTGAGTGTCCAGAAATTCAAAATAAGAAGGACAAGAAGGAAAAGAGAAAAGAAAAGGAAGAAAAGAGAAACTCCAGCAAATCTTCCTCTCACAATCACAAAAAGAAAGGGAGAGGATTTGTAGCAAAATCCTGGAATGAAACAGAATCTGAATCAGAATCTTCATCCTGCTCTTCTGATGAAGAAACAAAAGAAAATGACCAATGCTTAATGGCCATTTATGACTCAGACAATGAGTCAGGATATGCTTCTTCATTCAGCTCCAATGATGATGAAGAAGAGAAAAAATTCTGCATGTGGCAATCAATGCCTCAACCAACAATTCTGATGAAGAAAAATCAGAATCAGAAGATGATACTGATTAGGTAATAGCTAACTTTGACTTTACTACTGTTGAATTCAAGGATGAATTCAAAGTCCTTTGCCTAGACTTAATTAAATCTGAGAAGGAAATAATCTCACTCAGATTTAAGCTAGCTGAAATGAATAACTTAAGTGAAGAGAATGCTACTCTTAAGAAAGAGTTGGCAGCCTCCAGAGAACATACTATTCTCATTGAGAATAAATTATCTGAGGCCAGGAGATTTGAAGAATCCCTAAATGGGAGAAGTATCGAACTGATGAACATCACAAGAACTGTCAATGCTAGACTCAATAGCAAACTGGGCTTGGGTGCTTCATCAAGTGAGCCACCTCTAATTAAGAAAAACATCCTCTCCACACCCATAAAATTCGTCTCTGCTAAAGGCAAAGAGGCTACTGAAGTCAATAAAGATATTTCAAGCAAGAATATTAAGAATATGAGAATTTAGAAGAATTCGTCGAACGAAGCTCGACAAAAAGATTCAAACTTGTCGAACGGGGATCGACGAAAACTGAGAACAGACTTTCAGTATAGTTATAATATGGACGGCGCTCGACAAAAACATGCACATTCGTCGAACGGCGGTCGACGAATTTACCCAAATTTGTCAAACAAACATTATACAGAAAGTTCTAAGAATTCTAATTCTAAATACACTAAAAATCCTTTTACTGAGTGGGTAATACCTCCAAGGAGATATCATCCACAAGGCTATAAGGATCAGCCTAAAATATCCTTTATATCTGAATATTGTGGACAAACAAATGGACCCAAGGTAGTCTGGGTCAAAAATAACTAGTTTATTTTTCTGTCATTACAGGTACACAGCTATCCAAAAATAAATTAAAAATGGTATTTGGATAGTGGTTGCTCAAAGCATATGACAGGAAACAAGGCCAACCTGAACAACTACAAGGCAAAACTTGGACCAAAGGTTGTATTTGGAGACTCCAACTGTGGACAGACCAAAGGCTATGGAAAAGTCAAGGTTGGAGAAGTCACCTTCAAAGAGGTAGCTTATGTCAAGGGACTGAAGCACAACCTCATCAGCATAAGTCAATTATGTGATGAAGGGTATCAGGTAACCTTTAATAAATTGAATTGCCTTATTAAATCTACTGATAATATTACCGTTCTATCAGGTATTAGGCAAGGTAACATATACTTAGTGAATTTCAATTCATCTACTTCAGAAGTTTGTTTATTTAGTTTTGGGAGCAAATCTAGTGAACTTTGTCATAAGAGATTAGGACATGTAAACCTTAGGACCATCGCTAAACTATCTAAGGACAATCTTGTTAGAGGATTACCCTCAGGATCATATAAGAAAGGTCTTTGTAGGGCATGTCAACTAGGTAAGCAAAATAAAAATAGTTTTAAATCATTATCTAAAAGTGATTCACCTAGAATCTTATATTTGCTACATATGGACCTTTTTGGGCCTATAGAAACAAAGTGTTTAGGAGGGAAGTCTTACACTGTAGTTATTGTAGATGATTTCTCTAGATTCACTTGGGTGTTCTTTTTGAGTGAAAAGTCAGATAACTTTAAAGTTCTTACAGACTTTCTTAAGAGCATACAGATTGAGTACTCTACTGTAGTTGCATTGATCAGAAGTGATCATGGTACTGAGTTTGAGTCTCTTATTATGCAAGAATTCTATGAGATGGAAGGTATCAGGCATTGTTTCTCAGCTCCTAGAACTCCTCAACAAAATGGGGTAGTTGAAAGGAAAAATAGAACTCTAATTGAATCAGCAAGAACATTGCTTGCAGATGCTAATCTGTCCCTATCCTTTTGGGCAGAGGCTGTTAGCACAGCAAATTATGTTCTGAATAGAAGTTTGATACACAAACTTAAGGGAAAGACTCCTTATGAATTACTTAAAGGGAAGAAACCTAAAGTTAACTATTTTAGAACATTTGGTTGTAGATGTTATATTCACAATAATGATAAGAAATACCTTAGGAAATTTGAACCAAAATCAGATGAAGGAATTTTCTTAGGATATTCTCAAATCAGTAAAGCATATAGGATCTATAATAAATCTACTCTTAAAATAGAAGAATCTATGCATGTCTCTTTTGATGAAACTAACATGTTTTGCAAGGAGAAGATTCCTTCTACCATAGAAAATCTGCAGGTACCTATATTATGTGAGCAGCTAGATCAATTAGCTCTACATAAAGAAGGAACTCTGAATCTTGAACAGCATAATGATGAAGAGAGTGAGGAAGAAGATCTCCCAATTTTTGCTGAAAGATCAGAACAGACAACAGCAGATCATTCTTCACAAGATATAGCAGCTGAACAAATTCCCCAAGAGGATACAACTGCTGAACCAACTCTTACTGTTGATCCCATCACAATTAGTGATCATCCAATTTCACAAGTAATTGGAGATATTTCAGGAGGTGTTCAAACAAGGCATCAATTACACCAAAATCAGATGCATACTTGTTTCTTATCACAAGTTGAACCTCAAACCATAAAAGGTGCAGAACAAGATCCAAATTGGATTCTTGCAATGCAAGAGGAGCTCAACCAATTTGAAAGGAACAAGGTTTGGGATTTGGTCCCAAGACCAAAGAATTATCCAGTAATTGGAACCAAATGGGTTTATAGGAACAAACTTGATACAGAGGGAAATATTGTGAGAAACAAAGCTAAGCTAGTAGCTTAAGGATACTCACAGGAAGAAGGGATAGACTATGATCAGACATTTGCACCAGTTGCAAGGTTAGAAGCAATCAGGATCTTCCTTGCATTTTCTGCATACAAAAGATTCAAAGTCTATCAAATGGATGTAAAGAGTGCATTCCTAAATGGAGAAATCAAAGAAGAAGTTTATGTGGAACAACCACCAGGTTTTATCTCTCCAACTCAACCCTCTTTTGTATTTAAACTTAAGAAAGCTCTCTATGGTCTCAAACAAGCTCCTAGAGCATGGTATGAAACTTTAGATAGTTTTCTTTTGGAAAACAATTTCTGTAGAGGCATAGTTGATAAAACCTTATTTTACAAAGTACATAAGAATCAAACTTTACTAGTTCAAATATATGTAGATGACATTATCTTTGGATCTACTAATTCAAACTTGTGCAAAAGATTTTCCAATCTAATGCAATCAAGATTTGAAATGAGTAGTATGGGTGAGTTATCATACTTCCTTGGTCTTCAAGTGAAGCAAACTTCAAATGGAATCTTCATATCCCAATCTAAGTATGCTAAGGAATTAGTGAAAAGATTTGGTATGTCTGATTCTTCCACCATGAAAACACCCATGCCCTCAAATGCTGTTATTGTTAATGATGAATCTGGGAAACCTGTTGATTCAAAAGTATACAGAACAATTGTTTGCTCACTACTTTATTTAACAGCTACTAGACCTGACATAATGTTTGCTACTTGTATTTGTGCTAGATTTCAAGTTAACCCCAAAGAATCTCACCTAATTTTATTAAAAAGGATTTTGAGATATATAAAGGGTTTCCCTAATCTAGGACTTTGGTATACAACAGCATCTGAATTTGAATTAACTGGATTCTCAGATTCAGATTATGATGTATGCAGAGTAGACAGAAAAGCACATCAGGAACTTGTCAGTTTCTTGGTGATAGCTTTGTGTCTTGGTTTTGTAAAAAGCAGACATTTGTGTCTACATCAACAGCTGAAGCTGAATACATGGCTGCTGGCAGTTGCTGCTCGCAGATGTTGTGGATACAAAATCAACTTCTAGACTATGGTATCAACTTAAATAAATCAACTATATTTTGTGACAATACAAGTGCAATATCTATAGCACAAAATCCAGTTCTCCATAGTAGGACTAAACACATAGAAATTAGGCACCACTTCCTTAGGGATAATGTGGATAAAAATAAAATTTGCCTACAATTCATTTCCACTGATTTACAAAGAGCTGACATTTTCACCAAGCCCTTGGATGAAAAGAAGCACATCTTCTTTATAAATCAACTAGGAATGATAGATGGAGATTCAGTATGTTAAAAATCAATATTTCTATTTATCCTCAAAATTTGTCGAACGGAGGACGACAAATTTGAACCATTTGTCGAACGGCAGTCAACAAAACTTGTTAACCTCAGAATCGATAAAGACAGTTTCATTTGTCGAACGGTGGTCGATGAAAAGGATATTTTTGTCGAACGCTGCCTGACGGAGACCTAAAGTCTTTTCGACTTCTATTTTTATTAGGTCTTTTTTTGCCGAACCCCGCTCCTCAAATATGCCCCCTTCTCCGATCTATATAATATCTTTTTCTATTTTGTAATAGCTTGCGCCTACAGAAATCATTTCCCTCCAGTTCCTCTCTGCACTAGATCTTTCTCTCTTGCAGGTACAAATGGCGATTTCTCAAGCCGCACTATATTCGATGAAGTTTGATGCTGGGTTTGACATCGATATGGAATCATTTACTCAATCTGACCAAATCTTCAAGGATATTCTTCAACTGTTTGAATAGCAGCAGTTGAGAAAGTTAATGAGCATGAGGATTAAGCTGCACACACCAGAAATCAAGGAATGGTGTTTTACAGCTAAGCAGGAAGATGAAAGTCTGACAGGAACTATTTCAGGACATCAGGTCTCTCTTACCCCTACTATCTTAACTCAGGTTTTTGATTTTGTTAATGGTGATGATGAGATAGAGCTCAGCTCTGTTGAAACTTGTGAAGCACTGATTAAAATGGGTCATTCTACTGGAAACCCTAATCACCTGCTCAAGAAGAACTTATCTGTAGAATATAAGTTTCTTTTTGATATAGTTGGGAAAGTGTGTTAGGGAAAACAATAGGACATGATTATATTAATAGGCACCAATTTATGTTGATGGTGGCCATAATGGAAAAGAAGAAAGTGAACTGGGGATCAATCTTCTTTGAATTAAGAAGAAGATTTCTAAGGACAATGTCTGCTTTGGAAGGATCTTAGGAATTGTTTTGTAGGAAAGACACCAAGACCTTATGGTCTCTCCCAAGGTGACAATTAATGCCAGCAAGAAGCTGACTTCAGCTCTCTTTGCTAAGTGGGATAGGGTGTTTACTAAGAAGAACACAGGAGCAGTTACTGATGCGCAAATCTTAGCACACCGCTATAGGCGGTAGTAAGACTGCGACACGAAATGGCAATGTACCGATCGTTCAAGTAATATAAAATGGGAATGAATCCCCAAGTATCGATCTCAAAGGAACACAGTAAGGTGGAGTTTACTATTGAGGCAGGACTTGAGATTGAAGTCCTTTAGTCGGATGGGTGCGAAAGTGGGTGATTTGGGTTGTGGAAAATAAAGGAAAATACTACAACTACTCCTATGCAATGCCGCTATGCAATGCTTCGCTTGGCGGGATGGAGACTAGGCAGGCCTTGAGCGCGCTGCTTCACAAGGGCGAATGGACGAGTAGGCAAGCGGAATCGAACTGTGTAGGCCTTGAGCGCGCTGCTTCGTTAGGCGAATGGATTACACGGGCCGATATGCCACGCTTCGCTAGGCGGATGGAAGAGTAGGCATACGGATGAGGGTTGATGAGTCCCTATTATATATATATATATATATATATATATATATATATTCGGACTCATTTAGGCTAGTTTTCTTGCTTTTGTGCTTCAGTTTTGTTCACATTTCCCTTATTCATGCTTTTATTTGTAGTACATAGTATGCATGTTTTTGTGTGCAATTGCGCACTTTGCTGTTGGCGGTAAGCACTGCGTGCTCCCCATTGTATCCTCTTTATCTCTGTGCTGCTGGTAGTACTTTCCCAGCTTGTGTCTCTTGTATGCAGGTGACCTGATCGTCCCATTTTCCCCAATGTAATTTCTGTGCATATCGCACGGTCGTGCGTTTCCTTGACGCACGGTCGGTGGAGGTCGTGCGTTTGTGTCTGGGCAGAAAACGGAGCATCGTAATTTACTCGTGCGTTTTAATGCACGGGTGGATTCGCCCGAGCATGAGTAAAACGCACGGTCGACCTGTGTCTGGATGATTTCTGAGCGTCGGAATGTACCCGTGCGTTTGGACGCACGGGCGGTGTTGGTCGTGCGTGAGCAAAACGCATTGGCGCATGCCTTCTTCCCCTGCATGCCTGCTGAGCTTAAGTATCGCACGGTCCACGCACGGTCGTGCGTTTGACCGTGCGTGACCAATTTTCTAACATTTTTCTATAAAAGCTGCAGCTTCGACCTAAAACTAGGAGTTCCGTATGCGCCGTACAGCAGCGCCGATTTCGCCATCTCCACCAGGGTTTCGTCCCTTTGGCCTCCTCCTTCATCCTAGAGCTTCAAGGGAGATCTAGCCACCATTTCCTTCAAGCAAGAGGAAGTTTGCAACCTCCGCCGGATCATGAGACGAAGAAGACGGGTCCATTGGAGAGTCGTGACAGCTCTCTCTACCCCGGACGCAGTTGCTGACCGAGCTTGGACGCGGATTGACAACCCAGCGATTCCAACCGTGAATCTCCAACAAGCCTTCGGATTCGGTCGATTTCTTGCCTTGTTCTTCTCTTATTGAAGTGTATATGTGTAGATCTTTGTATTATGATGAAGTAGAGCACTTAAACTAGTTTGTATTTTTATATATTTCATGTCTATGTGAAATGCTTGTTGTTTGAGTTGCTTGAGGTGCGCCCCATTCCATCCTCCATCCCGCCGTCACGTTCGTCGCCGCACTAGAAATTGCTAGTGGCGTGCTTGTTGCAGAGGTGCTTACGACCCTCAATCTGTTTGCCTACTCGTCCATCCGCCCAGCGAAGCGTGGCATAGCGGCCCGTGTAATCCACTCGCCCTACGAAGCAGCGCGCTCAAGGCCTGCATAGTTCGATTCCGCTTGCCTAATCGTCCATCCGCCCTTACGAAGTAGCGCGCTTAAGGCCTACGTAGATTCCATCCCGCCAAGCGACGCATTGCATAGCGGCATTACATAGGAGTAGTTATAGTTGTTTTTCTTTTATTTTCCACAAATCAACCCCCCTCCGCACTCCATCCGACCAAAGGACTTCGATCTCAAGTCCTTCCTCGAACGTTAACTCCACCTTACTGTGTTCCTTGAGAAATTCGATACTTGGGGATTTACTCCCTCATTTTATTACTTGACAACGACCGGTTCACTGCCATTTCGTGTCACAGTCTTACTACCTCCTATAGCGGTGTGCTAAGATTTGCGCCAGCAAGTTTTTGGCGCCGTTGTCGGGGAACACAGACGTGTGAGTTTTTTGGAGAGGGAGAATCTGAGATTTAAGCCCTTTCCATTTGTGTATTGCATCCTTTTGTTTTATTTCTTCGTATTCCATTTTCTTGTTTTAAAATTTGGTTGCTTAGTAATTTATTATTAGGTGTAGTATTTTGCACAATAGTTCTCTTTATTTTGAATCATTTTATCTTCACACTATGTGGGCGTCATTTAATATTCGTTGTCGTTGGTGTGGAGATATCTCTCATGCTAGTGATAGATGTCCTAAGGGAGATAGTAGCCCTAGCACTCCTGTCCCAACATATGGAGCACTGACTTCGTCTGGTACTCCATATGCTGCGCGGAAGTCCTATGGCTATTCTGCTATGCCTTTACCGTTAATCTTCTTTTCAGCTTCAGCACCCGCTGTGCCAAAGAAGCTTGTAAGGCAGTGCTTGTTTTGTCAGAGCATGGATCATGCCTTGAAGGACTATGCCGAGTATCTTCGCCAATTGGACGAGGATGACAAGCCGGATATCCGGATCGTTCCGACTCCTATTTCTGGCAGCACACCCTCAACATCTGGTTATGTGGCCATATTACCTTCATCTTATGAAGGGTATGATGTGGACAAGGTCACCAGATGTGTGGCTGATCTGGGCACTGACATGATTGAGCCCATCTCCTTTGTACATCCATCTCCTAGCATAAATTTGATTATTTGTGAGGAACCAGTGCTTGACTTTTATCCAAGCACTATTCCTCCCCCTTTTGTGCATTCTACTACATTCGTTTCTGACGACATTGTTGAGGATGTGTCGCAGGATGAGGCTGTCGATCTAAGTGTTCCTGCTCCTATGGAGGAGGACAACCTTCTAGGTGAAGAGGAACTTTCCTCAGCACTGGTGGAGGAAGTCCAAATCCTTAGCTTGGCCACTGTCGATCCCGCCGAATCTTGTGGCATTGATGACAATGCCAACATTATTTTACTTTCCCAACCTGATGGGAGTAAGTCTGGGACCACTCCCCCGCCTGATTTTTATTTATGTTCTTCTTCTCTTTTATTTCTTGACCCCCCTTCTGCTATATGTGAGCCTGTGCAGGTTGAGTCTCCACAGGTACATCAGGAGGACTTGGAGCTTCCAGCTCAGGTCAATGATGATAGCATCCTCATGTGCGAGGAGGTTGATCCCTCCTCCAATGAGGAAGCTCCACCATTGATCTCTTTCTCCTGCTACCTCCCTGGAGATGACACCTTGCTAGGCAAGGATTTATTTTGTGGTGAGATGAGTGAGGACCAGGCCTCCTCCTCTTCTTACTTCCTATTACCGCTACCTGTGTTCAGCAGGTATTGTTATTTAGGTAGGGGAATAACTGTTTTATCACCGTATCGGTACCCGCTACCGACACGCATATTAGAACAGCTGTCTGTACACTTTTCTTTTCATAGGCCCATTAGCTAGAACTGCACAAAAGCCAAATAAGTCGTGCTGGGAGAACAATAAACCTAGTAGTTATCTAAATTTTTCTTGTCTTTTAATTTATCCCCTACAAAAACTAACTTATTTTGTGCTATTTTAGTTTTCGTGTGTGGAGACCACCATTTGCAGGTATTTTCTATTTGTGAAGGTGGTGGTCGTGATTCTTCATAGAGCTTCACTACAGGCTTCCGGAATGCTTGCTTGCTGAGCATTGGGTACCCTCGTCCCCTAAAACTTTGTTTTAGAATATCTTAATACATAGTTTAAGTTTGGGGGAGAACCGTTTGTGTGCCCACTCACGTGCACAGTTATTTAGCATGCTAGAATCTTCTTTATCTAAGAATCATTTTTGTTCATTTTGTCTACACACTTAGCACCCGCTTGAGCGTGTACTTTACCTTTAGCGCGTCACGAGTATAACTCATTCTGTTGAAACCGATTTCTCGGTCTCGAGTGGAGCTCGGGGCCCTCACCGAAATGAGGGGCAGCTAGCCCTTACCGGTCCCTCGGGAGAGGTAAGGTTGATGACTCGAGCCAAGAACGAAGACCCTAGTCTCAGCGAGGAGGTCCCTCCACTAACCCGGAAGATCGTTGAGCGCTTCCCCTCCCAAGCCAAAGCTAAGACTCGGGCACCTTGGAGAGCTAGAGAGCTCAAACCAAAGCGACCTAGGAAGAGAAGAGCTCAAAAATAATGAACCGGTCCTCCTCCAAGGTGCCCTTTGAGGTCTATTTATAGATTTTAGTTTTGTGGCCTGTCAATAACCAAATCCCGCTGTCCATTCTCACTATCCGCACACCGGATTGGTCTGCTAACAGCCAAACTCCGCTGTTCGGAGAGGCTAAACGCAGACCACCGGGGGCCTCTTGGTAAAAATCCCTTCCTGGACTTTTACAGGGCGAGCCAGCCCGCTTCGCGACCTCCCTCGCGAGTGGAGCTCGCGAGCCTCTGGGTCAGCGAATCCCAGAGGTATTATCGACACATTACATGGCTCGCTCGCCTGCACTACCTCGGCGAGTCCCAGGATGACTATCCGCTCTCACTCTAGGCGGGCTCGCCTAGCGAATTCCCTCAACTGGTTGGGCTCTCCAATTGCGACCCGGCCAAGCCCAAAATGGCTATCCGCACCCCAAAATGGCTAACTGTACCCCAGGTGGGTCTGCTAACAGCCAAGCTCCGCTGTTTGAGGAGGCTAAGGGCAGACCACCGAGGGTAAAATGGTAAATTGACCCTACTGATTCATGGATAAGGGATTGCGAGAACATTACGATCGGAGCTCTCGCCTGCCTTCTCGCGGATCCTGTCCGTGACCCCTCCTCTAGGGGGTAGCGTTGCGAGAACCCCGCTGAAGGAGCTCTCGCGAGCCCTCTTGCGAATACCGCCAGCGGCATCCCCTTTGGAGGGTGGCCTTGCGAGGACCGCGCTAGCCCATTTTGGTGGTCTGCTGAGGTCTCGTCGGCTGGGGGTTAATCTCAGCGAGGTCTGGATCTCGCCACTCCCGTCTCGCTTGATTTCTTTATCCGGCGAATATCGGGGTTGTACACAATCCCCGCTCTTCGCGAGGACTAATGTCTTCGCGAAGAATCGTCCAACCCCTGATGTTCGACCGCTCCTGGATGACCTGTCAGGAATCTTTTGTGGGACCCACCATGCAGGTTATAAATATCATCCCGAACCCCCATGGGTGCACGTCGCTTCTTTTCCCTCCTTTCCCGTTCTAGCTGCCGGGAGATGCCGATTTCCGAAGAGGCAGAGGCTCGCCTGAGGGCGATGAGAGCCGGCGGGCTACCTCCCACGACCAGGGTACCCGCCTGGATGAACCGGCAGCCTCCTGCCCAGTCGCCAAAAACCAAGAAGGCGAAGGCGGTTCGCCTCTCTGGAGACGACTCCGTGACGCTGGACTCCTCCCCGGATGATCGCCGCCCCGGGAAGGTATGAGTTGTTCGAATTCACGTCTATAAATTGCTCTTCATTCATTTTCACCCGCAGGATACTTTGCCGAGCGAGATTTGTGAGGAACGTGCTGAGGGGTCTCGGAAAAGCCCTCAGGTGGACATGAATCTCGCAGGAAAAGACACCACTGGTACGATCTGGATCTCACATGCTGTAATATTTATGTCTAAACATATGATCTCTGTTACTATTTTCTTACAGTCCCGCCTCTGAAGTCCCCGATCCGCCCGTCGTCGCGACCTCCATCTCCGCCGCCTCCAGATAAAATCGTAGAGAAGCCCGGGTTCCAGCTCCTCACGAGCGAGGAGACGGGTGGCCCCGCACCGCCAAAGATTCCCCCGACCAACAGTACAGCTTATCCTGCCGGACTGGGCAAATCCCTCTACCCCCATTATGGAAACGTGTTTCAGGGCCGTCCTTCGGGTTCTCGCCCCCCTCTAGGTAAGTGTTATGACCTCGCCGACAGTTTACGTGATCTTTCGCTCATTACCTGACCTTTGGAGATCTCGCAGATTCTGCCGAGAACCCGCACACCGATTCTGAACTGGGCGACGACGAAATGTCCCCCCTTCCTGATCAGGTGGAAGATTTCTTAGGGGATCCGCGAGATCCTGAGATGATGAAACGGCGGGCCGCGGAGCTTTTGCGAAAGCACGGGCGAATGTTGATGGATCTCAACATGCAGGCAAGACGGGACAGGGAAGCTGCCGAGGATAGACATGCGGTCCTGATGGAGGAATGTGCGAGGCTTCGTCAAGCGAGACACCGTGATCAGGATGAGATCGCCTCGACGCCAGAGGTACACATAGCGAGGATGAGGGACTACGCCTTTCTCACGGATCGGGAGGGTCGTTTGGCGGAGGAATATTATAACTCTAGGGCTCCGCCGAGGTCAGGGTCGCGGGGTGGTGGTCGGTGGAAATGGCTCCCCCACGATTCCCGCTAGTTGTTATGTCATGGATTTAATTGCAATGGATGTCGCTTGTTGTTAGAAAATCTCGCTACTGTGGGTGACTTGCGTAATTGCCATTTATATATATTGGCTTTATTTCTATTGACAATAAGTTGTATCTGTTCTTTATGACTTCTCGCTCGGCTGCTGGCTAGTCTGCTTTATTTCACATTACATTGCTCGTGCGAACCCTCTATTTTTGCCAAAGATATGTCTTGAAAGTGTTGATTACGCTAACCCTGCAGGTATTTATCCCTCGCGGACATGACCCGATGTTTTTTGTTGATATGCGTGCTCGCCGGCGCTTGGACTTCTTCCCGCCTTTTTGCTTTTGCTATAAATAAGCGGTGTTTATCGAGCCAACCACCGCATTTATTCTTGATCCTCTTCTTCTCCTTTTGCAGAGCTCTCGCTATTTCTCGTTCTCGCCTTTTTTCGCTTCTCGCAGGTTCGCAAGATGGGTGGTGATGCGGAATCGGAGGGACGGCGAAGGATTGCGAAGGCCTTCGCCGAGCACGGATTCTTTAACTGCAACCTAACAGACGAGGAGTATTTCAGCGCGGTCGCTGATTACGTCACCCCCCCATTCGAGGCGCGCCGCCCCAGCGAGGATGACACGATCAACGATCCGTTGGTCGACGAGTTGGCCATCCCCATCGCCCACTTTGCGGTTGGTTTGCGCCTTCCATTGTGGCCGGAGGTTCGCCAGGTAATCCTCGCTCTCGCTTACCTCTTACTCATTTTGACACTCTAGTCTCGCTCGCCGCGTGAATTAATCTCGCTCTCTATCCTTAGGTGCTCAAGCACTACGGCGTAGTTCCTGGTCAGCTCACACCCAACGCCATGGCGGTGATTACTGCCTTCGCTTGCTACCTCCGCGAAGAGCGAATAGAGTTCGGCCTTCCCGTCTTCAGAAAGGCGTTCTCCTTCCGCGCCTACAAGGATGGGACCGCGTATTTCGTGGGTACGGGCCCGAAAGTGGTTGAGACCGTCAACAAGGCCCACTTCTGGGCCCAAAAGTTCGTCATCGTCAGGGGGAACTTCGGCAACGTTCCCTTTTCGCCGGTCCAACATGGCGAGACCACCTATCGGCCCACCGCCCTGGGCGGGCATGAAGCCCTCCTCCATCAATTCCTAAACAAGAAGAACTTCGAAGTCGCCTACCTCCGCCAAAACCTGGACACGTTGCTCCCGGTTCTCGCCGGAGAAGGTATAGATTTTTGCCTAATATGTCCGCCTCAATTCGCAAGTTTGTCATACTAATGCACCTGTTTATAGGCGAGCGAGATCTCCCCCTCCGTCCCCCTTACGCGAGCAACCGGAAACCTGATGCTCTCATGTCCCTCGCTACCATGGGGGCCGAAGCTTGCCGAGGCGAAGCCACCCCGGCCGAGCACCCCTCTCGCAAGAGGCAGGGAGCTTCCGGTGGTCACGACGCGCCCCCAAAGTCTCCGCCAAAAAAGAGGAGTAAGAAAAGCGCAGCCTCGCTTGCTGCACCGAAAGGTAAGGAGCCTCGCGAGGCTGCCTTTGATGAGTTTGACCTTACTGGTCTCTCGGTGGGCGAGGACGAAGAGCCTGGCCAGGAGCCGACCAGGACCTCGGTCCTCCCTATCCCGGTGAATCATTACAATTTCGGGCTCGGCCAGAGGCGTCGAGACGAGACTGGCGAGCCCCTTGTGACTTGGAAACCAGAGACCAACCGGGTGGACATTTCTTCTATCCTCCCCTCCTGGGTGGAGAAGGAGACCGTCAGTGGCCACGCCTTCGATTTCTCATTCGCACTCTACGGTCGCGAAGACGCGGGGTCCTACAAGGATGAGACTGCGAGGACTCTCGCCTATGAGAGCGCGAGGTCCCAACTGCGCTCTGCTGAGCTCGCCCACATGACGGGGAGGCGCTGTCTACAGCTTGAGCTTCAGAACGTGGAGCTCGCGAGGGCCTACCAGGGAATCCTTGCCGAGAACACGCAGCTGAAGGAGAAGCTCCTCGTCGCGGAGGGTGGGGTGGTGAGTTATCTATACCTCCAACTTCCTTTTTCTCTTAGCCCCTTCATCTCTCTAACCGGACCTGCTAGCAGGATGTCGAGGACGCCGGGAGGGCCAACGCTCGCATCAAGGATCTGGAGAGCGAGGTGACCGGGTTGAAGGCTTTGAACAGCGACCTTACCCGTGCCGTTGTCCCCCCCTCGCCTCGTCGTGTAAAGGAAGACCGGCGAGCGCGAGACGAAGAAGTCCGCGTGGGGTCGATAGAGTCGGCTCGCTACATTTTCTCGGTGGCGAAGGCGATTGGCCTCTTGGCGGACGACGCAGCTGACATGACCCTGGAAGACATCGTTCCAGAGCTCTTCCTCCCCCTCCCGCCAGTGAAGGACAGCGATGATGAAGAAGGATCCGCAGGCGATTCCTGAGGCTCGCCGACTTTCTCATTTTGTGTTGTAATTTTTGATTGGCGAGGTTGCCAAAAAGTTGTAACCGAACTCTAAAGTGTTGAATATAAATTTTTGCTTTGCTCATCTTGTCTCGCCCCCTCTTTTTTTTGTATTGTTATTTTCATGTGTTGAATGTCCCGCTATTGTTTATCTCATCCTTCGCTTTCGCGGAGGTCATTCTCGCGCCGCACGTTATTGGGTAGGTGCGCTCCGGACGCTCCGGCTGCTTGGATCTCTCGCCGTTTGCCTTAGGCTTGTTGCGCTTTTGGGTATCTGTCTCGTAGGGTATTTTTTCTCTTGGCGAGAACTCGCCTCTTACCTAGTGCAGGCGACCTTTCTGCCGAGGACTAGATGTTTGGGATCGTATGAGATTGATCCTCGCTACTTGCGTAGTATTATACGCGACCTTTCTTGGCCGAGCGAGCATGTCCGACGAGCGAGACGGTTTGCCGACAAAAGACGTCAGCCTACCATTTCTCCCGAAACCGCCCGGAACCCCCCGTCTAGATGAGAGCCCGGGAGCGGGATCGATCTGGGGCATTCCAGCTCCAAAGTATCCAACCTTGCCAGCCTCTCCAGAGATCAACCAGAACCCCCCGTCTAGATGAGAGCCCGGGAGCGGAATCGATCTGGGGCATTCCAGCACCAACATATCCAACCTTGCCAGCCTCTCCAGAGATCAACCAGAACCCCCCGTCTAGATGAGAGCCCGGGAGCGGAATCGATCTGGGGCATTCCAGCACCAACATATCCAACCTTGCCAGCCTCTCCAGAGATCAACCAGAACCCCCCGTCTAGATGAGAGCCCGGGAGCGGAATCGATCTGGGGCATTCCAGCACCAACATATCCAACCTTGCCAGCCTCTCCAGAGATCAACCAGAACCCCCCGTCTAGATGAGAGCCCGGGAGCGGAATCGATCTGGGGCATTCCAGCACCAACATATCCAACCTTGCCAGCCTCTCCAGAGATCAACCAGAACCCCCCGTCTAGATGAGAGCCCGGGAGCGGAATCGATCTGGGGCATTCCAGCACCAACATATCTAATCTTGCCAGCCTCTCCAGAGATCAACCAGAACCCCCCGTCTAGATGAGAGCCCGGGAGCGGAATCGATCTGGGGCATTCCAGCACCAACATATCCAACCTTGCCAGCCTCTCCAGAGATCAACCAGAACCCCCCGTCTAGATGAGAGCCCGGGAGCGGAATCGATCTGGGGCATTCCAGCACCAACATATCCAACCTTGCCAGCCTCTCCAGAGATCAACCAGAACCCCCCGTCTAGATGAGAGCCCGGGAGCGGAATCGATCTGGGGCATTCCAGCACCAACATATCCAACCTTGCCAGCCTCTCCAGAGATCAACCAGAACCCCCCGTCTAGATGAGAGCCCGGGAGCGGAATCGATCTGGGGCATTCCAGCACCAACATATCTAATCTTGCCAGCCTCTCCAGAGATCAACCAGAACCCCCCGTCTAGATGAGAGCCCGGGAGCGGAATCGATCTGGGGCATTCCAGCACCAACATATCCAACCTTGCCAGCCTCTCCAGAGATCAACCAGAACCCCCCGTCTAGATGAGAGCCCGGGAGCGGAATCGATCTGGGGCATTCCAGCACCAACATATCCAACCTTGCCAGCCTCTCCAGAGATCAACCAGAACCCCCCGTCTAGATGAGAGCCCGGGAGCGGAATCGATCTGGGGCATTCCAGCACCAACATATCTAATCTTGGCACAGCAGCAGTCAGAAACACAACGAACGAAAGTAAGATAATGATTGAATGACATAATAAAGTTTTTAAGGGTAGAATCGTTTCAAATCATCCCCACTTCGAGCTCGGTCAAGGGACATCCCTTCCACATCCTGGAGGTGATACCCCCCCGACTTGAGCACCTCGCTTATAATATACGGGCCTTCCCAGTTTGGGTTAAGCTTACCCACTGCGGCCCCTCTTCCGGCCGCATCGACCTTTTTCAGGACTAGGTCCCCTTTCTGGAAGTGCTTGATCCGGATATGTTTGTCAAAATATCGGGCCATCCGCCGCTTGACCTCTTCCTGCCTGATGGCGGCCAAGTCCCGGAGTTCTTCCACCAGGTCCAAGGACAGCCTCTGTTCTGCATTATTACCCTCTAGCCACTCTTCATCCCCTTCGCTCGCAGCGGTCACCCGGGGGGTCTTCACCTCAAACTCTATGGGGAGGACGTCCTCTGACCCGTGAGAGAGCTTGAATGGAGTCTCCCCGGTGGCGGTATTCGGAGTAGTCCTAATGGCCCAGAGGACGGAGGGTAGTTGTTCTACCCAACTTCCTCGTAGGTTTTCCACTTTCTTTTTGAGCAGGTTGACGATTATCTTGTTCGCGGCCTCCACTTGCCCATTGCTCCTTGGGTGGTGGACCGAAGCGAACCTGAGGTCAATGCCGAGCTGGGTGCAAAAGCTAACAAATTCTTCACTTGCAAACTGTGGCCCATTGTCTGTTACTATGGCTAGTGGGAGCCCATGCCTGCAGATTATTTCCCCCCACACAAAATTCCTTACAACCTGAGAGGTTACCTTAGCTAGCGCCTTCACCTCTACCCACTTGGAGAAGTAGTCAATCATGACTAGCAGGAACTTCCTCTGACCGCTGGCTTGGGGGAAGGGGCCGACCAGGTCTAACCCCCATATGGCGAAAGGCCAGGGAGCCGTGATGGTCCGGAGTCTCTGAGCGGGGAGGAGTTGGAGCGGAGCGTAGAGTTGGCACTTCTGACACCTTCTTGTGAACTCTGCTGCATCCTTGCTGAGAGTGGGCCAGAAATAGCCTTGTCTCAACACCCTCCCTTCCAGGGTCCGACTCCCGGAGTGACTGCCGCATTCCCCGGAGTGGATTTCTTCCAGCACCCTCGGGACCTCCTTCTCGGAGACACAGCGAGCCAGGAGTCCCGAGAGAGTTTTTCTATGTAGCCCCCCTGCATGCAAAGAGTAATATGCAGATTTATACCTGAAGCGCCTCTTGTCCACTTCCTTTCCTGGGAACTGTCCGGAGGATAGGAAGGTGATGAATGGATCCATCCATGAGGCCTGCTGATCCACTTCCATCGACTCTCCCTCTTCGATAGAGGGCCGGAAGAGTTCCGAGGTAGTCCCCCCTGCCCGAGGACCGAACTTGGCTAGGAGGTCCGCCTGGGTGCTCTCCTCCCTCGGCACATGTTTAATCGAGAAGGTGCGGAACTGTCCGATGACCCCCTTAACCTTTTCCAGGTATAGCACGAGGGTTGGGTCCTTTGCCTCGAACTCTCCTTTGATCTGGCACGCTACCACCATGGAATCCGTGGAGACCTCCACGTCCTGCACACCCAGTTCTTGGGCCAATCGAAGGCCCGCTATCACTGCTTCGTACTCCGCCTGGTTGTTGGTAATTGGAAAATGGATGTTCAAGGCTTGCTCAATCCGAGTCCCCTGAGGACTCACTAGGACTATTCCCCCCCCCGAAGGAGTGTTTTCCCGACGCTCCGTCCACCAACATCTTCCATGCTTCCGGGGAAGGTGGCTCGTGCTCCTCCACTTCGGCCGCGTAGTCGGCCATGAAGTCTGCCACTGCTTGAGCCCTGATGGATGTCCTGGGTACGAAGGTGATATTGAACTCGCTTAATTCCACGGACCACTTTGCCAACCTTCCTGAGTGTTCCACCCCTTCCATGATTTTGCGGAGCGGATGGTCGGTCACCACTTTAATTGAATGGGCTTGAAAGTAAGGCCGGAGCCTCCGGGCCGATACCACCAAGGCGAAGGCTAACTTTTCTAGGATTTGGTATCGGAGTTCCGCCTTCTTCAGCACTCGACTAACATAGTAGATCGGGAACTGTTTCTTCCCCTCCTCTCGGATTAGCACGGAACTTACTGCCTCGGATCCTACCCCTAGGTATAGAGATAGGTCCTCTCCCGGTCTCGGTCCCTGGAGTAGAGGGGTTTTAGTGAGCTGTTCTTTCAGGGCTTGGAAGGCCCTCTCGCACTCCGGGGTCCATTCGAACTTCTTGTTTCCCCGCAGTACTTTGAAAAAAGGTGCACATTTCTCTCCCGCCTTGGAGAGGAATCTACTGAGCCCAGCCAATTTCCCTGTGAGGCTCTGGACCTCCTTCGGGTTCTTCGGCGACTCTAACTCCATTACCGCTTTAACTTTGTCCGGGTTGGGCTCCACTCCCGTGGGGGTGAGCAAATGGCCCAGGAACTTCCCTCGGCTTGCCCCGAAGACACACTTCAAGGGATTGAGCTTCATCTTGTACCGCCGCAGGGTCCCGAATGTCTCTTCGAGGTCTCGGAGGTGGGTCCCGAGGTCTCGGCTCTTAACCATGAGGTCGTCGACATAGACCTCTAAATTTCTTCCTTTCTGTTCGCGGAAGACCCTATCCATCATCCTTTGGTATGTTGCCCCGGCGTTCTTGAGCCCGAAGGGCATCATCTTATAGCAATAACATCCATCCCCCGTGATGAAGGAAACGTCCTTAATGTCCGGGGGATGCATGCGGATTTGATGGTAACCTGAAAAAGCATCTAAGAAGGACATTACAGTAAAACCGACGGCTGAGTCAACCAGCGCGTCGATTCTAGGCAAGGGGTAGCAATCTTTCGGGCATGCTTTATTAAGAAGTGAAAAATCGATACACATACGCCACTTACCTCCGCCCTTCTTTACCATAACGACGTTGGAGACCCAGCCTGGATACTGGATCTCCGATACAAATCCGGCCTGCAGGAGTTTGCCCACCTCCTCGCGGATGGGCCCTTCTAGCTTGTCTGCGACGGCTCTCCTCTTCTGGCGGATGGGACGGGCACCGGGGTCGAGGTTGAGGCGATGGCACGCCACATCTGCATCGATCCCGGGCATTTCGGCGGCGCTCCAAGCGAAGACGTCCACGTTCTGTTGCACGCAGGCTAGAATCTCCGCCTGATCTCCTGGGCTGAGTCCTCCGCTGACCCGGACTTTTTCCACCACCCCCAGCCGGGTGACGACCTCGAGCTCCACGACCTCGTCCACGGCCTCCAACCGGGACTGCTCCCCCCAAGCCTTCTCTTCCCCGGCACAAGCGGGAGCTTGAGTCTCTTCCTCGGCCTCCTTCCCTATCATCATCCGCCCTTCCGCCCTTTCCTCCTGGGCCTTCTCCTCTTCTTCCTTTCTCTCCGCCCGGGGTATCTCAGCCACCCCTTCCTGGGCATGAACTTCACCTCCCTTCTTCTCTTCAGCCACCTCCAGACCTCCGACTTCGGCTACCTCTTCCATCACCTTGTCCCACTCCTCGGCCTCTCCCATCCAGGAGATGGTGTTGACAGCCGTCACGTAGCACTGTCTTGCCACCTTGGGATCCCCCCTGACCCGCACCTGGACCCCTCCGTCGTTGAACTTGAGGCACTGATGGAAAGTGGAAGGGACGCAACGGAATGCGCTGATGAGTGGCCGTCCGAAGATGGCGCTGTAACTGCTCGGGGCGTCCACTATGACGAAGCGACAGTTCCGAGACTGCCCACCCAGGGTCACATGGAGCCCCACCCCTCCTTCTACTTCCTTCCTCTCCCCCGAAAATCCGAACAGAGGGCCATCCGAGGCCAACACCCTTCTGGGCTCCACCTCCATTTTGTCGAATGCTTTCTTGAAGATGACATTGACCGAACTCCCATTGTCCACTAGGATTCGGGAGACGGTGAAGTTCTCGATCGCCGTCTGGATGACCAGCGCGTCGCAGAACGGGTCTTCGTAGCTCGGCATGTCCTTTTGGGTGAAAATAATTTTTTCGGTCGGGGGTGGAGCGGTGGATGTTGACGCTACGCTCCGGCGGTAGATGGTATGGAGGCTAGCCTTGCGGGTTGCCTCCACCCCTACCCCCCCATGGATCACTCCGATCCCTCCTCTATTCCCCAGATCTGCTCTATCCTCACATCTTTCCTCCTCCTCCTCCCGAGGTTCCACCTCCACGATTCTTAATGGCTGCTGCGGTGGCGGCGCGGGTGCTCGACCCCTCTTCACCTCCAGGAACTCCGGACAGGTGTCCGTGGAGTGGCCTTCCACATCGTGGAAGATGCAGTAGGGCACCGCCGTTTCCCTGGCCTCGGCCTCCGCCACCCTATTTCTCCTTCTCCTAGCGGCCGCCGTTTCCGCTTCTCCTCCCCTTCCTCTTCCTCTCCCCCGGCCAATCGCCATGGCCTGTTGAGGTGGGGGAGGTAGCTACATCGGGCCTTGCCTCCACCCCAACTGGGGGGGCCTCCACTGACCCTCGAAACGGTTACCCCTTCCTGGGCCGTAACCCCTTCCCTGCCCCTGCATTCCTCCACCTTGCGGCCTCCATCCCCCTTCCGGGGCCCGGGGCTCTTCCCTTCTTCTGACCTCTTGCTGCCTCAACTCCGGCTCACTGAGCTTTGCAAGCCTCTTGGTGAGCTCGGGGTTAGCTTCTTCGCTCGCTACTTCCTCCGCCACCCTCTCCATCAACTCCTCATAGGAGACGGGGGCCTTCCTCTTCAACGCCATCTTGAAGAAACTTTCCTTCAACCCGACCGTGAAAGCGAGTTGAAGTGCAAACCCAGGCACCTCCTGAGTGAGCTGCACTTCCTCTTGGAACCGATCCGCATACTGAGCCAACGTCTCCCGGGACTCCTGCTTCACCGCGAAAAGAGAGTCAGCGTCCTTCTTCCTCCTCTTTGAAGTCGAAAACCTTAACAGAAAACTTCGGCGCAGGTCCTCGAACGCGTAGATAGAGCCTGCCGGAAGCGAATGAAACCAGTCCCTGGCCTTCTCCTTGAGAGTGACGGCGAAGAGCCGACACTTGAAGGCATCGGACATCGGCCTAATGGAGACCGAGTCCTCGAAAGACTGCAGATGCTGAACTGGGTCATCTCTGCCATTGTAGTACACTCTATCCCATTCTCCGAATCCCGCCGGAACGGGCGCAGACAACACTAACTCGCAGAAGGGGCTTCCCCCTCCTACCATCTTCTCTCGCTCGGCTCGCGGACCCAGCTCGCTCGCCAAGCTCGGGATCGCACTCGCGAGGGCGACGCTCGCCTGAACCACCCCGGCTGTCGTCGCGTTTTCCTGGCGTGCGCTCGCCTGTGTCGTGCTCGCTGGGGCAGAGCTCGCCGGCACCGAATTCGCCGGCGCGGAGCTCGCTAACACCGGGCTCGCCGGACTGGCGAACAACACTCGCCCTTCCCTATCATGTCCTGGTTCAATGGCAACTTCTTTTCCAGCCCTTCCTCCTGGTGCCTTCTCGCCGACTGTTGTTGGGGGAGTGGTCGCCTGAGGTGCCGGGGTCGCGAATTCGCTCCGCAGAGCCGTGACCGTGAACCCCAAAGTGTCGAGCACCTCCTTCCTGAAGTCCGCGAACATCCTAGCCATGGCCTCCTGAGGGGTCTCGCCGAACTCCTCGCCCTGCTCTTCATCTCCAGCCATAACTCTTCTCTGGGACTTTCTTGAACCAGCCGCGCTCCACGCTCACCGCACCAAAATGTTGAAACCGATTTCTCGGTCTCGAGTGGAGCTCGGGGCCCTCACCGAAATGAGGGGCAGCTAGCCCTTACCGGTCCCTCGGGAGAGGTAAGGTTGATGACTCGAGCCAAGAACGAAGACCCTAGTCTCAGCGAGGAGGTCCCTCCACTAACCCGGAAGATCGTTGAGCGCTTCCCCTCCCAAGCCAAAGCTAAGACTCGGGCACCTTGGAGAGCTAGAGAGCTCAAACCAAAGCGACCTAGGAAGAGAAGAGCTCAAAAATAATGAACCGGTCCTCCTCCAAGGTGCCCTTTGAGGTCTATTTATAGATTTTAGTTTTGTGGCCTGTCAATAACCAAATCCCGCTGTCCATTCTCACTATCCGCACACCGGATTGGTCTGCTAACAGCCAAACTCCGCTGTTCGGAGAGGCTAAACGCAGACCACCGGGGGCCTCTTGGTAAAAATCCCTTCCTGGACTTTTACGGGGCGAGCCAGCCCGCTTCGCGACCTCCCTCGCGAGTGGAGCTCGCGAGCCTCTGGGTCAGCGAATCCCAGAGGTATTATCGACACATTACATGGCTCGCTCGCCTGCACTACCTCGGCGAGTCCCAGGATGACTATCCGCTCTCACTCTAGGCGGGCTCGCCTAGCGAATTCCCTCAACTGGTTGGGCTCGCCAATTGCGACCCGGCCAAGCCCCAAAATGGCTATCCGCACCCCAAAATGGCTAACTGTACCCCAGGTGGGTCTGCTAACAGCCAAGCTCCGCTGTTTGAGGAGGCTAAGGGCAGACCACCGAGGGTAAAATGGTAAATTGACCCTACTGATTCATGGATAAGGGATTGCGAGAACATTACGATCGGAGCTCTCGCCTGCCTTCTCGCGGATCCTGTCCGTGACCCCTCCTCTAGGGGGTAGCGTTGCGAGAACCCCGCTGAAGGAGCTCTCGCGAGCCCTCTCGCGAATACCGCCAGCGGCATCCCCTTTGGAGGGTGGCCTTGCGAGGACCGCGCTAGCCCATTTTGGTGGTCTGCTGAGGTCTCGTCGGCTGGGGGTTAATCTCAGCGAGGTCTGGATCTCGCCACTCCCGTCTCGCTTGATTTCTTTATCCGGCGAATATCGGGGTTGTACACATTCCTTTTTGCATATGAGAAAATGTTTATGCTAGCTTTTAAATTATGTAGTGGAATAAAATGTCGGCTCCGGTGTTTCTAGTCAAGTACTCATGCAAGTATAGTAATTCATGTAGATTAGATTTCTTTTTATACTATTAATTTTATGCATTTTTATTAGTATAAATATTGTTTACTATACACAAATGATGAACCCGTTGTGAATCAAACAGTAGCATAGGGATGTGTGTAAACGATCGCTAGACTCGTATTGCTTGAGTCGGGAGAAAGGAGAATCTTTCTCGGTGGCTAGAACTTGCCCCAAGCGATTCTTGAAGCATTGGCATAGGATAGTCTAGTGCGTGAGAATGACGTAGGCCATTATTTTGGCCCGGTTGAGCTTTTTATTTCATGCCTATCATCTACCCTTGCTAGCCCCTTTGTGCCTACCCCTTCCTCTTGATTCAGCTCCACTTTTATCTCACCAAAAGCTTAAAAGCCTAACCTAGTCGCACATCTGAGCTTTAGTTATAATTATATTTACATTTTGGGGAGTGTTGATGTGGTAATTTTTATAGTGGAAATTGTGGGTGTATTCATTGAAAATTTTGCTGAAAAAGAAAAGAAAGAAAAAGAAGAATGAAGAAGAAAAAGAAATGAAAAAAAAAGGATTGTTATGAAAAAGTTAAATTGAAAATTTTGAAAGTTTTGGTGTTGGGAGTGGGCGGTGCACACACCTATGTTGCAAAAGTCCAAGTCTGGGGGTGTGGTGCACTTGTTTATTATAGTCGCGCGGGTAGCTCTATCTTTTGCTCATATTGGGTTAGGTGTGCTTAGCCTCCAGGTTTATCTTTGTTTACCTCACCGTAACCCAAGCCTCATCTCTAACCTAAAGTCCTACTGACTCACGCCTTGAGCCAATCTAGTGTCGTGGAGAGAATGTGACCGGGCAAGCCTATGGTCACTAACACCGATGGATTTCGGTGGAGTTTTTACGGCACCCCGATCTTTGGCAATGCTCGCCTCAGCGTTCAGTTTACTTTCTCCGTATGCATGACCGGATGATTCACTGTAATTCTCATTTTGAGTAGAAGTAACAATTATTTATGTTTTTAAAATTCATAAACTCTGCTTATACGAACATGAGCATGCGACTTCGCATGGTATTCCATTTTGTAATTTTTAGTTAGCTATTTCATATTCCCGCTTGCGTAGGAATTGTTTGCTCGGGACGTGCAAACAAGTAAGTCTGGGGGTGTGATGAGTCCCTATTATATATATATATATATATATATATATATATATATATATATATATATATATATATATATTCGGACTCATTTAGGCTAGTTTTCTTGCTTTTGTGCTTCAGTTTTGTTCATATTTCCCTTATTCATGCTTTTATTTGTAGTACATAGTATGCCTGTTTTTGTGTGCAATTGCGCACTTTGTTGTTGGGGGTAAGCACTGCGTGCTCCCCATTGTATCCTCTTTATCTCTGTGCTACTGGTAGTACTTTCCCAGATTGTGTCTCTTGTATGCAGGTGACCTGATCGTCCCGTTTTCCCCAATGTAATTTCTGTGCAAATCGCACGGTCGTGCGTTTCCTTGACGCACGGTCGGTGGCGGTCGTGCGTTTGTGTCTGGGCAGAAAACGGAGCGTCGGAGTTTACTCGTGCGTTCGACCGTGCGTGACCAATTTTCTAACGTTTTCTATAAAAGCTGCAGCTTCGACCTAAAACTAGGAGTTCCGTACGCGTCGTACAGCAGCGCCGATTTCGCCATCTCCACCAGGGTTTCGTCCCTTTGGCCTCCTCCTTCATCCTAGAGCTTCAAGGGAGATCTAGCCACCATTTCCTTCAAGCAAGAGGAAGTTTGCAACCTCCGCCGGATCGTGAGACGAAGAAGAAGGGTCCATTGGAGAGTCGTGACAGATCTCTCTACCCCGGACGCAGTTGCTGACCGAGCTTGGACGCGGATTGACAACCCAGCAATTCCGACCGTAAATCTCCAACAAGCCTTCGGATTCGGTCGATTTCTTGCCTTGTTCTTCTCTTATTGGAGTGTATATGTGTAGATCTTTGTATTATGATGAAGTAGAGCACTTAAACTAGTTTGTATTTTTATATATTTCATGTCTATGTGAAATGCTTGTTGTTTGAGTTGCTTGAGGTGCTTCCCATTCCATCCTCCATCCCGCCATCACGTTCGTCGCCGCACTAGCAATTTCTAGTGGCGTGCTTGTCGAAGAGGTGCTTACGACCCTCACTCTGTTTGCCTACTCGTCCATCCGCCTAGCGAAGCATGGCATAGCGGCCCGTGTAATCCACTCGCCCTACGAAGTAGCGCGCTCAAGGCCTGCATAGTTCGATTCCGCTTGCCTACTCGTCCATCCGCCCTTACGAAGTAGCGCGCTCAAGGCCTACGTAGATTCCATCCCGCCAAGCGACGCATTGCATAGCGGCATTGCATAGGAGTAGTTATAGTTGTTTTTCTTTTATTTTCCACAAATCAACCCCACTCTGCATTCCATCCGACCAAAGGACTTCGATCTCAAGTCCTTCCTCGAACGTTAACTCCACCTTACTGTGTTCCTTGAGAGATTCGATACTTGGGGATTTACTTCCTCATTTTATTACTTAACAAAGACCGGTTCACTGCCGTTTTGTGCCGCAGTCTTACCTCCGCCTATAGCGGTGTGCTAAGATTTGTGCCATCAAGGGTCGCAAGCACCTCTTCGACAAGCACGCAACTAGCAATTGCTAGTGCGGCACACGAACGTGACGGCAGGATGGAGGATGAAATGGGGCGCTCCTCACTTGCATAAACCACACATATCAATTTCACATAAACATGAAGTACAAAAATAACATAATAAGGTTTAAGCAAATATTGTTCATACACCCAAAATATAAAGGAAAATAATACTACAGTATAAAGGGGGTTTAGATTACAACCAAAGCACGGAGACTCATCGGAGGTTCACTGTAGGAATCTAGGGTTGTCAATCCTCGTCCGGGCTCGGGCTCCAACTGCCGTCCGGGGTCCGGAAGAGCTGTCACCTTCTTCTATTATACCCGTCTTCTCCGTCAATCTCTCTGGTCACGATCTCACCGGAGAACTTCATATATGCAGCAGGAAATCCCTCGAAATGGAGCTTTGGAGGTGCACGATCAATGGAGGAGGCCTAGAGGATGCTCCGGCTTGAGATTTGCAAGAGAATGGCGGCTGGAACTCCTCCCGAAGGTGTGCGGCGATGGACAGCGAAAAGGGCGCGGAACTGGAGCTCTGGGAGCGGGAAAAAAGGTCGATCCAGAATAGGGTAAGACCTGCGGCTTAAATAGAAATTCTGTCAGAAAATGGTCACGCACGGTCGAACGCACGACTTATTCAAATTGAAAACAAAAGAAAAAGACAAACTAAAAGAAACTACAGCTCACTAAACATGATTAGAAGAAATAAAAATGCAGGAAAAGTAAGATAACTACTGGGGTTATTGTCCTCCCAGCACGACTTATTCAAATTGAAAACAGTTCTAGCTAATGGGTCTATGAAAAGAAAAGTGCACAGGTAACTGTTCTAATATGCGTGTCGGTAGCGGGTACCGATACGGCGACAGAACAGTCACGCCTCTACCCGAATATAAATAATACCTGCTCGTCACAGGTAGAGGGAATAAAAAGTAAGAAGAGGAGGAATCCTCATTCAACTCACCAAAACTATCCTTGCCCAGCAAGGTATCATCTCCAGGGAGGCATCAGGGGGAGAAGACAATGAGTGGGGCTTCCTCTGTGGAGGAAGGATCAACCTCCTCACACAAGAGGATGCACTCATCATTGACTTGAGCAGAATGCTCCAAGTCCTCCTGAAGTACCTGTGAAGACTCAACCTGCACAGGCTTAGATAGAGAAAGGGGATTAAGAAATAAAAAATAAGAAGAACATGAATAAAAATCAATCAGGGGAGTGATCCAGGTCTCACTCCCGGCAGGATCCAAGCACAGATCACTGTCGGTATCATATGAGTCGTAACGAGGGGAACCCAAGAGCTCGGGGTCCTCGGTGGTGAGCTGGATGTCCCCATCCAATAAGTAAGTAAATACCTCCTCCTCGGAAAGAGAATCCTCCTCATCCCACCGCGGTGCGTCATCGTGTTCAAAGGTATTACACTCCCCATCAGAGAGAATGAAATCCTCGTCCCACTATGGCCCAACCTCAGGCGCCGAATCAACCACCCGCACGACATCATCAACCGACTCACTAAAGATAGGAGTAGATGACTTTTGCAAGGAATGCGGGGGAACCGGACTGCTCTCATGATCAGAAAATAAATGAG
This sequence comes from Dactylorhiza incarnata, assembly GCA_033032865.1. Classification (NCBI taxonomy): domain Eukaryota; kingdom Viridiplantae; phylum Streptophyta; class Magnoliopsida; order Asparagales; family Orchidaceae; genus Dactylorhiza; species Dactylorhiza incarnata. The sequence goes on from JAWHQI010000067.1 coordinate 6,803,988, forward strand.
CAGTCGCCTCCGCGAAAATATCCACAGACGCCTCCCCGCAGGAAGAACCAGAATCTGCACACCATATTGGTGCATCCATGAGTTCCCAGTCCTCTCCCTGTTGACCATCGAATGAGTGCACACCATCACTCAAGGGAAGCTCATAAAAGGGGATTGAGGGACCCATGAAAGAGTTGTACGCGGCGAGAGATTCCTCGGTAATCTCCAAGGGAAAAGATGTGCGATGTCAGTGTAGGGGCCAGGCAACACTCTAGTGGGCCTGTCTACAGTAGTCTCCCGTAAATGGGGGGGATGCTGCGTACACGTCCTCAGAGGGGGAAGGATCGCACAGACGAGGGCAATCCTTTACCATATGGCCTAAACCTTGACATAGCAAGCACCTAATACAATGCTCAGCGTTTAAAGCAGTCATGGCGTCGATGTATCGACGCAAAGTGTCATAGAGGCGACACTCGGCTTCAGAATACATCACAGAAATATGTGGATAAAACAAAAATCAACAATTCCTTGCAAAATAAAACTACACGCAACCAGAAATAAATGAACTCCTGCTATAGAAAAGCCGAAACTAGATAAGGAAGAAATGAAATAGAAATATCAAATTTTAACACTAAAATAAACAAAAGAAATGGTATAAACAAATGGAAGGGCTTCTCACTCAGATTCTCCCTCTCCAGAAAACTCACACGACTGTGTTCCCCGGCAATGGCACCAAAAACTTTATGCGCAAATCTTAACACACCGCTATAGGCGGTAGTAAGACTGCGGAACGAAACGGCAGTGTACCGATCGTTCAAGTAGTATTAAATAGGAATGAATCCCCAAGTATCGATCTCAAAGGAATACAGTAAGGTGGAGTTTAATATTGAGGCAGGACTTGAGATTGAAGTCCTTTAGTCGGATGGGTGCGAAAGTGGGTGATTTAGGCTGTGGAAAATAAAGGAAAATACTACAACTACTCTTATGCAATGCCGCTATGCAATGCTTCGCTTAGCGGGATGGAGACTAGGCAGGCCTTGAACGCGCTGCTTCACAAGGGCGGATGGACGAGTAGGCAAGCGGAATCGAACTGTGTAGGCCTTGAGCGCGCTGCTTCGTTAGGCGAATGGATTACACGGGCCGCTATGCCACGCTTCGCTAGGCGGATGGAAGAGTAGGCATACGGATGAGGGTCGTAAGCACCTCGTCGACAAGCACGCCACTAGCAATTGCTAGTGCGGCACACGAACGTGACGGCGGGATGGAGGATGGAATGGGGCGCTCCTCACTTGCATAAACCACACATATCAATTTCACATAAACATGAAATACAAAAATAACATAATAAGGTTTAAGCAAACATTGTTCATACACCCAAAATATAAAGGAAAACAATACTACAGTATAAAGGGGGTTTAGATTACAACCGAAGCACGGAGACTCATCGGAGGTTCACGGCCGGAATCTAGGGTTGTCAATCCTCGTCCGAGCTCGGGCTCCAACTGCCGTCCGGGGTCCGGAAGAGCTGTCACCTTCTTCTATTATACCCGTCTTCTCCGTCAATCTTCTCTGGTCACGATCTCACCGGAGAACTTCATATATGCAGCAGGAAATCCCTCAAAATGGAGCTTTGGAGGTGCACGATCAATGGAGGAGGCCTAGAGGATGCTCCGGCTTGAGATTTGCAAGAGAATGGCGGCCGGAGCTCCTCCCGAATGTGTGCGGCGATGGACGGCGAAAAGGGCGCGGAACTGGAGCTCTGGGAGCGGGAAAAAAGGTCGATCCAGAATAAGGCAAGACCTGCGGCTTAAATAGAAATTCTATCAGAAAATGGTCACGCACGGTCGAACGCACGGCCGTGCGCAGACCATGCGATATTAACGGATAAAAATGGCTTGGAGAAGACGCTGCGCCGCCCGTGCAATTTGTTCACGCACGACCAACGCCGCCCGTGCATTCAAACGCATGGGTAAACTCCGAAGCTCTGAAATCAGGAAGAAACAGGTCGACCGTGCATTTTACTCACGTACGGGCGAATTCGCCCGTGCGTCAAAACGCACGAGTAAACTCCGACGCTCCATTTTTAGCCCAGACACAAACGCACGACCGCACCCGACCGTGCGTCAAGGAAACGCACGACCGTGCGATATGCACAGACATTACTTTTGGGGAAAACGGGATGAACCGGCCACCTGCATACAAGATACAATGGCTGGGAGTACACATCCAGCATCAGAAAAACATAGAAAATACGATGGGGAGCACGAAGTGCTTACCCCCAACAACAAAGTGCGCAATTGCACGCCGAAATGGGCTTAATAGTGCACCTAGCATGGAATAATAAATATGAATGTAAATATGTATGAAAACATGCCTAAAGTGTTGTGCAAAGACTATAAAATCGGCCCAGATGAGTCCATAAAAGTGCATATAATTGGGACTCATCAGTTACAAAGAAGAAAACTTCTGAAGGCACAAGGACTGACCCAGTCACTCCCTCACCCCTTCTAGAAGCCTCTTCCCCTCCTCCTACTATTTCTTCTTCTCATATCCCATCTCCACATCAAAATTTTTCCCCTGCACAATCTCCACCTCCAAATTCACCCACACTCATTGATGACATTCCATCCTCTTCTACCCCTCTAACCAATCATACTTCTCCACCTCCATCTCCAATGCATGATGACTATCATTCACCCATTCATTACTCTTGCCCCATTCATTCTGACATCCCTCAACAACATGCAAATGTTGCAAACATTTTTGTACCAACCCCCCTTCCATCCACTTCTCAACCATCTTCATCTCAACAACCTGAAATGTTATTTTTACATTTTCAATCTGTTGCAGATCAAATTCTTGACTATATTCTTCCAAAAATTGATCAAATCCTGGATGCAAAACATGCTCTAGTCTATAACATTCTTTCTACTCTTGACTCCTCATTGGATGCAAAAATTGCTCCAATTCTTCAAGCAATCTCTAAACTCTCTTCAACTATATCTTCAATTCCCTCTTCCATCTCTGTCCCTTCTTCTAGGGGCCTAGATTCAGGTCTCCCTGAAGCTAGGAAGGGGGAGATGCCTTATGAAGAAGTTCCAGAAGGCATAATTTCAGAGGATATACTTTTTGTTTCAGATACAGTTTTGTTGAAGAGGATGCTGAAGAAATTCTTCAAAGCTCTGATGTAGATATATGTGAAGAAACTCCAGAAGTACCAATCATAGAAAAGTTAAATAATACCTATATTCATCCCTCCCTAGATATTATTTCTTTATTGTCTAAGTTCAATCCTATTTACTATATTCTGCCAAAACATCATAATTATTCTAGAGCAATTGTCCCCTATACTGCTCCAATTGACAAAGTTCTGTTGAAAAATATTATCAAAAGTTTTAAAGTTCAGACTACAGTTCTAGCTCTTGTTCCAATTCCAGTTCAAAGTCCTGTAGATGAATCATTTAAAATTTCAGAACAAATTATCAATAATTTTGAATTCCCAACTTTTATCTTTGATGAATCACTTATTCCAAAATTTGATGAAATCTGGAGAGCAGAAGATGAAGCTTATGAAGCTGAAGAGCAAAGAATCAAAGCTCTTAAAATGATCAATGATTTATATGATAATCCAATTCCCTATTCTGATTCTGATGACTAAGAAAATGACAGTGATTCTGATGACACATTATTAAGGAAAAGAAAGAAAAGAAAAGCTAAGTCAAAGGCTGTTCCCAAGCCTCCAAATCCTGAGAATGATATTCCATATTATGTTCTTCATAATATTACTCTTGACAAAGGTACACCTCATTGGATGAAATTCTCAAGGAATGAGAACAAAAGAAGGAAGAAGATGAGGAAAACTGGTTACTATTCTGACAAACCTATCAAATATAACCATCCTCCTCCTCCTCCAGCAGCAGGCTCAGCAGCACCATTATCCTTCTCCCAGAAGCCCAGCTCTCAATATTCAAGGATTTCGGGTAGTTCCAGTGGATCTCAAGCATTAGGATCAGCCAGCAATCCTCCTTCTAAGAAATCAGCAGTTGCTTCTTAAGAAAGTCAAGTCATTATTTTACCTCAAATATCTTCAGAATACAAACTTCATATCTCTGATGGATCTTTTCACAAGATCAGAAATCCTCAAAGTGATCTTCAAGATCAAGTTGATAATTCAGAATATGTTCCTTATCTTCCAGATCCTGAAGAAGAAAGATTATTTCAAATGGCAAGACTCAAAGAATCAATTGCTTATGCCAAGATTAACAAAACAAAATCAGAAGGTAAAGATTTTACAAACATTTCTACCATGTCTGATTATAGAAGGAAAGAACTTGACAAATACAACTCCAAAGAGTTATTCAATGCTGAAGAATATCTTGAAAAGCACCCAGAAGCTTTTTTCCCTCATGTCAAATCTCAAACTATACTGGGAGCTCAAGATCTCTATTTAAGCAAGAAGAAGTCTGAAGATCCAAACAGGATAATCATCTTCAAACCTCCATCAGCAAAGAAGTAAAAGAGGTTCAGACTTAGTTATTTTTGTTATTGATTTTACATTTTTGATTGTAAAGAACTCAGAGCACTAGTCTTATTCAATCTGCTGAAATGAATTTTTCATTCTGTCAGATACATATATTTTATGCTCTGATGTTTATGTTTTCTATTGTATTTACTTGATTAATTGTCAAATAGTATCCTAACCCAAATAGGGGGAGATTGTTGGAACAACCATATTACTATTTTGGGCTAGGATCACTATGTCTTAACTTAGGACCAAGTTGACCCCATTGTATAGCTTAAGGGTCAAGTCTTTAGGCTGATTGATTAGCTAGAACTTAAGGAATAATTTAAGTTCATAGCATTCGACAAATGGCGAGTGGCGTTCGACGAATGTCTAGCTTCGTTCGACAAATTCTTCTCAGCAGACTGAAGAAGTATAGCCAGTTCCAGCACTCGACATTTCCTGAGCAGCGTTCGACAAATGGCTAGCAGCGTTCGACAAATGGATAGCAGCGTTCGACGAATTCCAGCCAGAGCTCGACAAATTCTATACTAAAGCTCAGTTCAACAAATACAAGTCCAGATTACTTATATCAGTTATTTTGTCAACTCTCTGAACACAGATCGACGACCTTAACGGATCTATTCAAGCACTTTTGGACGTATTCAGTCAGTTTAGTAAGGATATATTATTTATTTATTATATTCTTTTATTCCTTCCAAGACAAGAATAGCTGTTGACATTTAATAATACGACATTTTTCATGACAAAGGAATCAAAAAGGACCTGCCAAAATCGTTTTGATGGCTGTTACAGTTCCAAGAAGGATTTAAGCCAGAATAATATATTCCTTAAAATGCAGATGATTTGAAAATTCAAATCAGAAAAACCTATCAGAGAAGGAAGCATATACAAGAACAGTCTTACTCCTTTTTCTGATATAGATTGATTCACGGTTATTTTTCTAAATCTCTAAGAAATACAGTTCTTTGAGAACAACAATAATATAGAAGGATTAGAGAAAGAAGAAGAAGAAGAATATACACACAGAGAACATTACTCTCAGTCTTCTTCTTCCAAAACGCAGCATCTTCATCTCTCTGAGTACAACATTCACTCTCTCAGATCTGCTGCAAGTTCAAGTCTTCAAAAGAGCAACAACAATCTGAAGATTCACCTCTTCTAGATTAATCTGCTACAGAAGGCTTCTATTTTAGAGAAAGCTTCATCCTCAAGCCGTCAACAACTTCAAACAGACAGGGGGAGCTTTCATCCTCAACATCCTTTGTCTTCTCTCAGAAACATTGACAGAGAAGAATACTCTAAACCTTCTTAACTTATCTTGTACAGGGTTAATTCTCCCTCCAAAAGTTTACACAGTGGTGGCAAGACACCTTATCAAAAAAAATCCTTGTGTGGTTTTTAAGCACCTTATCAAAAGCTTATTGGTGTGTGGACACCTTATCAAAAAACCCCTGGTCTTGAGCACCTTATCAAAAGCTCTGTGGTGTGTGGACACCTTATCAAAAACTCCTAGTGGATATCCTACCAACTGTGGTAGAAGAGTAGACGTACCCAGATTCATTGGGGAACTACTATAAATTCCTTGTGTCTTCTGTGCTTGTGATTTTCTGTATTGTTTCTGTGTTGTGTGCTTTTCTTTATTCAAAATTATATATCATACTTTGCATTACACATATATATATATATACATCAGTAATTTAATTCCGCTTTAAAAACTAATAAAAAGTTCTAATACTCTATTCACCCCCCCCCCCTAGAGTAACTTAAGATCTAACCTCCACTTTCAATTTCCTAGCAAAGCTTCAATAGAGATTTCTCTATGGCATCTGGATTCTCTAATGGCCCAGATCCTTGAATCTCCTGAGCTTGGGAAGCACATGAGGACTTTATCATTAATTTCAGTCAAGGATATCTCCTTGTCTAAGCTTTGAGCTCCTTAATGATAATGCTGAATCTATCATGCATATCAGCAACTGTCTCTTTAGCTTTCATCTGAAAGTTCTCATACTGGGATATGAGAAGGGTCTTCCTGTCCTTTCTTTCATCAGAACTTCCTTCTACCATTCTGAAAAGAGATTCCCAGATTTCTTTGGTTGATTGACAGTCAGCAACTTTCTGGAAGATGTCATCTGACATTGTGGAGACCAGAATATTCATAGCTTTGGCATCACATGCCTTCTATTTTTTCTCTATTTCAGTCCACTCTACCCTGGGCACAAGTTTCTGAGTTGAAGTCCCACTGGCATCTTTCTTGTATGGAGTTGGTGGACCTGAAATAATGACATCAAATATGTCTTCATCAATAGAATTCATATATAATTTTATTTTAGCCTTCCAAAGTGTGAACTTATTCAAGTTACACACTGGAAGTCTTGTTGAGGCATAATCCTTAGAACTCATTTTCTTTATAAAATTTTTATAGTAAAGAAATAAGAGTAGGAGGTCTTTTTGATCAAGGTGTTAGCCTTTTAATGATCAACCTCCCTTTGATACCAATTAAAACTGCACAGTGTGCCTCTGAGAATCCTCTAGAGGGGGGGGGGGGGTGAATAGAGATTTAAAATATTTCTATCCTAACCATGTAGACAATAAAACACACTAAGGAATTATTCTCACAAACAACACACAGGCAGAATAATTATTGCAAGAAATAAAAATGCTAAGAAAGAAAATTGGGACAGCAAATAAAAGCACAACACAAACACAAGATTTTATAGAGGTTCCCCAAAATGTGGGTAGTCCTCTCTTCTACCACCTGGTAGGAATGCACCACCTATGCCTAAGTCTTTTGAATAAGGGGTTACAAGAGAGAGAAAAATAAGAAATAAAAACATTACAACACTTAAAAGGAAATTACACAAAAAAAAGGAAAATTACAAAATGAAATTACAACACTTAATTAATTACATAAAAACATAAAAAGAAAATACAAAAACTAAGGTGGAAAAGATGGTGGAAGATCACCCAAAATGGGCAATCCAAGAGGGAGGAATTAGTGAGGGGGTAGGTTTCTATTTATAGAGAAATTTTGGCTTGTTGGAGAAGCTAGGTGTGTGGATAGAGATTTCTAGAAGGTGATGGGCTGGAGGTGAGCTGGATGGCACTAGAAGGAGGTGAGCTGGAGTTTTGGTGTGCGAATAGAAGGTAGCAGCTGGCTGGAAGGTGCTGGAAGGAGTGAGCTAATGGGCTGGAAGGCTTCCCGTCAATCGACGGGACGAGGTCTCGATCGACGGGAAGGTGATCTGGAAGATCGATGGGAAGCGGGATCTATCGACAGGAAGGAGAGCTCTGGAAGATCGACGGGATAGCTGCTAGTTCTGTAAGTCGACGGGATCCTGGCTCGATCGACGGGAAGCTGGCTCGATCGACGAGAAGGAATTAAATCCAGGCAAAAATGCTTTGGCCTAGTTTCGATCATGCGCCTGTAGAGAGAACATTAAGATCCTTCTCCACTCAACCAAGCGCTCTTATCTGTTTAAACAAGAACATATTTATATATGTTATATGTATTTACGGATTTATATTTACATATTAATTTTAATTATATAGAAACATAATATATTAAAATACATATTTTTATTAACTCAATATATATATTATAATTTTTATTTAATAAATATTTACATATATATATTTTTTTTAAATACTTTAAATATATATTTTTACATATATATTTAGTATATATTTACATAAGTATTATATAGTTTCATATATTTATATATATACTTATAATTCATTTTTACATATATATATATATATTAACTAAAACAAATCATTTATTTAATAATTTACAAGAAATATTACAAATTTTTAATAAAACTATACAAAAAACTATATAGAAAATAGGTATATTTTACTATTCATCACCATGCACTTAGGATCAAAATACAAACTCTATAATGAAAATCATTAACCTTTGAGTTAGTTTCCCTAAGAAGGTTGACTTCACATGTTTTGGTCACATAGACCCCAAGTGAGTAAGTATAGGGTCGGAGCTCACTGAAATGTTGTGAAATTTTGTGAGAGTTAATCCTCGAGTAAATAACAACTCCCTTCACAAAGTGGAATTTGGACCCCTAGCTTGAGAAGTTAATTTCCTTGAACTATTGATTTTGAAATGCTAGGAAATCATGTACAAGTTTTTTTTATATCAGTATGAAGCTATGGAAATTTTATTTGATTTAATCTCTGAGTAAACTTCATACTTCATTCACAATGTGCAATTTGGAGTTATAAATATTCATATATGGAATAATTGACATTGGAATATTCTAGAAATTTGGACATAACCTTGTGATAATATTATACCCCTCTAGTAATCCTCCTGGAATTTATGTCCATATATATGGTAATTCCTTCACAATATAGTGTTTTGGGGTTATAACCTAGGAAACTCTTATCTTGAATTATTGATACAGAATGGCTATAAAAATTTGTGTTGGATTGTTATGGAATTATATATATATCAGTAGGAAGCCCTGAGAATTTTCTTAAAAGTAATCATTGAGTAAAAGACATGCTTCCTTAACAAAGTAGAATTCGAAAATATAATTTGAGAAATTCATACCATGAATGATTGTTGATGAGTTGTTATAGAATTTTGTATTTAGACTTTTTATGTGAGTAGGAAGATCTGGAAATCATGTTAGATTTAATTACTGAGAAGACATCGTACTTCCTTCACAAAGTGGAACCTTGGAATATAATTTGAAAGATGCATATGTCAAAATATTGATGATGGGATAATATAACAATTACCAGATAGTCTTGAGATATCATTATAGAACTTCTTGAGACCTTTCACCATCATTGAGTATGGAACCCCATAGACCCGAACTTGAATTTCGAGGACGAAATTATTTTTCTTGTTTATTGGGAATTGTAACATCCCCATTCCAGATAGACCCCTTGGGTAAAGGTTAGGGTTGGATTTGTGACTAGAGTTCATGGTTTGACCCTAGGTCAACCTGAACTTAGAAAAATTGCTATAAGCACCTCAAAAGTGCACAAGTCAACATAGGCCAATCTACTTCAAATTGGACTCACCAACTTAAATTGGATTTACCAATAGGCCCCTAACCATGAAAGAGGCCTAAGTGACCCAAAAATCCTCATCATAGGGTCACCAAGTTTGGTCAATTTGACCAAATCAACCTTAGGTCAAAAATAGAGTAACATAGGCCAATTAAACAAAATTGGGTCAATTAGACTTGATAGTATCAAATTGACCCATCCACTAGATGGTAAACCTATAAAGGAGTGTGATGGACCCAAAAACCCCATCATGGGGTCACCAATTGTTCCAATTTGACCAAATCAATCTTAGGTCAACATAAACACATACTTCATCAATAGGTTCAATTGACCCCCAAAACATGAAATTGACTTCACCCCTAGTCTTAGAACATCATGGGGGACCCAATTGACCCAAAAGCCACATCATGAGATCATTTATTTGACCAAATTGACCAAAGTCAATTTTTCCCCAATATTGGTCAAAATCACACATATTGGCCAAATTGGCCCAAATAGGGCACCGCCATGACCCAACCAACATTGAGTGGTGTCAAGGAATCCAAGACCAACGCATTGGACCAGTAAACTCACCAATTGACTAAGTTAACCCCAAAAGTCAACATAGGTCAAAATTTGGCAAAAATTAAGCATTTGAATCAATTAAGCCAAACCATATAGGCTAAGGCCTTAATAGGAGACCCACTCTGCAGCCCATGAGTATAATGACTTTAATTACCCTCTGAAATGGCATGCAAATCCATGCAAGAGGCTAATTAGGGAAAACCCACAATTTCCATAAGAAACAAAGAGGGAATTGTGGGATGAAGGCCACTTGGCCCCCATTGCTCTTCCCAAACCCATCTGTGAGATCAAAGGATTAATTCCCTGTAGTTCTATTGCCAGCAAGGAGCCCTAAGAGTGGCTGGATTGGGAGGTGGAGCTTAGCTGAAAACCTCCAACATGGCTCAGCCATAAATCTCCCTCCCCTGCCCAAATTGATGCCACCATTAGCCTTAAAAGGGGGAATGGAGTCGGGCTGGTGCTTTACAGAGGAGAAAAAGCTGGAGAATCGAGATTGGGAGCAAGCTCGCCGTAGGAGAGAAGATCCATGGCCAACCGCCACCGCCGCCGCCAAGCCCCACTAAGGTCCAGTTTCTCCTCCCCTCCCCCTGTGCCAGCATTCCCCTTCTTCCATTTTCAAATCAAAGCAGAAATGGGAGCTTACCATTTCGGATTTCCACTGTTCTAAACATAAAATTGAAAATGGTGGGGGGCCTATTCTGGCCACCTCCGGCCGAGTTCTCACCGCCATTGGATATCCCTACCTCGGCCGGAGGGGGTGGCTTGGGGAATTCTCCGGCAATGGCCAGAGATCGCTGGAATCTAGCCTACAAAATGCCCCCAGCTCGACCAAACCTGACCCTTGGCTCCTTGGGGAAGATGAAGTAGAGCCGTCGATCTCACGTGTTTGGGTTAGCCGCAGACCAATACATTAATTCTTGGTTTTATTTAAATATTTAAATAATCTAAATTTGGTTGAACCTAGAATTAAATATAGAAAAATATTGGCCATGATTCAGGAAAACTACCCAACATGAAAAATGAGGCTCTGAGAGTCTACTATTTTTAGAAATTGACCTCATTAGATTTGGAGCAATGTAGCTCCGTGAGCAATCATTTTGGTAAGGCATGTACATATGAGTCCCTAGGGATTTAGAAATTTATTTAGAGAGGTATTTAAATCATAATGACTTGAAATTTAGGGAATGCATGAGACATGCAACAAAGAAGCCCCTGCCAAAAATTTGGGATATTTGGAAAACATTTTTTCCTAAGTTTTTGAAAATATTTACACAATGTGTCACAATGTAGGTGTGAACTTTGGAAATCATTCAAGGAGTTATATAACTCCAAATAGGCTAAAATTTGGGACATGCGTGTGGTGCCCTATTTATAGCTTTTGTCCAAAAATTAAAATTTTTGGAGATAATTTCCCTACAGTTTTGTTCAAAATATGATAAATCAAAAAAATAAAATTTTTGGAGTTGTGTAACTCCAAATGACCCCAAATTTGGGTAACATACTTATTTGGCCAATATTAGACAATGGTTAAAATTTGAGATCATTTTGACCTCTGCATGTAGGGTAATTCCACTTGCATGTATCTACTTAAAAGGTGTTATCGTGTGCCAGTAGCCAAAAGAGATGTTTTGTGTATTCAGCACACATGGCTTAGTGTTGGCTCCTGAAATTTTGGCCACACCCACTTTATGATATAATACATTACCTCAGAAAAATTTAGGATTTTTGGGAGTAAAAATCTTATGTATTTGATCAATATGATTTTTGTCTCACTTTTGTATTTGTGAAATGTTCATGGCTAATACCTTGTAGAAAATTGTGGAACTCTGAAGAATCACTTGTCACTTTTCTGAATAACTGAAATTTTACTGGGGAAAAAGTTAGAGAAATTTATGAAACTCTGGAAAATGATTTGGAATCTAATTATAAACCTCTAGAAATTTTGGTAGAATTTTTGGATGTCTTGAACATGGGAAAATTTATTATATTCAGTTTGTCACACTTTTGAATTCATGAAGTCATTATTAGTTATTTTTCCTAGAAATTTTTGAAACTCTGTTAAATCATTTGGAATCTAATTATAAACCTCTTGAATTTTTGATAGAATTTTTGGATGTAATAAATATTGTAAAAGTCCATATATTCAGTTTGTCACACTTCTTAATATATGAAATATCTATGGTGAAATATTCATTGAAAATTATGAAACTTTGGATATGAAGTTTTTAGGTCACTACAGTGATATAGATATTTTCTCAGAATTTTTGGACAACATAAACTAGTACTTGATGTGTAAAGTTATATTTTTATCCCTTTTATGTTAAATGGAAATTATGATTATAAATCCTCTGAAAAATTAAGAAATTTTGTAAATCATGTTATCATGTCATCTATCATCTCTGGAAATTTTATTAGCAAGATTTAACTTACTGACAAGGTACTTCCGTTGTAATTTAGAGGATGTCATTTGATTAATTGAATTTAAATAGAATTCAAATTTATTTGAAATATGTCAAAACTCTAGTCAACCTTTAATTTATCCATTATGAGTCTATGGTAAAAATTAGATCTCATTGGGACATGATATGGTCAAGATTTCATCATAGGAATCAAATCTAGTTCAATCTCATTTTGGTCTGCGAATAGTAAAATCTTAATGTAATGATTTGACCAACAAGATCACTTAGAAAATCATTAAGATTTGGATTATAATAGTAACATATCATTTATATCAGCCCCTAGAAGTTATAGAATTTTTGGAGTACATTCATACTATGGTTTAGGGAATAATTAAGAATCATGTCATACTATACATAAAGGGGCAATTATCACCTTAGGAGATCATGATGATTATTCAGCACGGTGAAGTATTCATGAAATATCTTTAGGGTGTGATTAGAGACATTTGAGAATCATACAATGCCTACCCCCATTTAGAGTATAAGAAATTTTAGGTGTTGAGCATTGTTCAAGATGTTGGGAATATTGCCATCAATGTACCCTTGATTTGAAGAGGCATCACTCACCATGCTATGTACATATTGTATTTGATAAACCCTACTTTGCATCTGGAATGTGCAGGGTTAAGATATTAAACAAAGGAGTAAGTTCAGAGGTTTGTTGTCATAACCGCTGAGCTTCAAATAGACAGAATCCTCTGAGAAGTGATCTGCCTCTGCTGAGCTGCAGATAGATAGAATCTGTTGATAAGAGAAACTGACTCAGCAGATCCGCTGAGAAATATGCAGTTCAACAGCTGAGACAGAAGGTTGTCTCAGCCCAACTGCTGAGACAGATTCAAATATTAATAAGCAGTGGCGCGATCTATTTTTGCATCAAGTAGGGGAAAAGCAAGATACACTTTTGTCAGATGTCCATGCTATGTCAGGGGCTTCTAATAGACGTTGAAAGTAAGGAGGAAGTATAAAAGAAGATATTAGGTCTAAAGTAAAAGCATTGTTCCATTGCATGAGCAGTATTGTGTGCTGCAAGACCGAACTTCTTCAAGCCTCCTGAAAGGGTATTCTCTCAAGCTAAAGCTCAACTCTGCTGAGAGATAAGTTTGTTCTTCCTGAATCAATCAAGAAGAATAAGTAGATCTTCAACTTTGCTGAAGGAGAAGATCAAGGAGAAACAAGACCTATAGCTGCTGCTTCACAGTCCTATTTCAGAACAACAGAAGACAAGATCTGATGGTTAACTTTATACAGTCTTCTATTATAATATTCACTCTATATTTATCTGTAAGGCCCTTGTGCCTGAGCTGTAGGGCTGATTAGCCTTAGTGTAGAGTTGTACTCCTAGCTTGAGTGTAAGATCTTTGTAAAGATCTGAGGTAGGACATCTTGATAGGTTTGAGGTAGGAAATTAGGAGATTTCTGAGTTGTAGAAGTTGGAGAACACTGAGCTTATAGGGTTATTGAGCCTAAGGTAAGGTTTGGAGAAAACCTGAGAGATTCTGAGGAATCTGAGTTGTAAGCTTTTGAAGCTGAGTTGGAGGTGTTGGCCCTGTCTAACTCATTGTAAGAAGGGTGAAGGGGGAAAGAGGACTACTCAAGACACCCTGTCTTGAGGAACCTCTATATATGCTTGTGTGTTTTCTGTGTGTTTGCTTATAATCTTTATATTCACTAAAACAGCTAGGTTAAAGAGGAAAGAAAAGAAAGTGACCTATTCACCTCCCCCCCCCCCCCCCCCCCCCTGTAGGTGATCTAGACTACTACCTATAGACTATAAAGTGGTATCAAAGTGAGGTTGGTCAAAAAGGACATAACTATCTGACCAGATCCTATAAAGGAGTAGTCATATCTGAATCCAATGGCTTCTACTGGATTGCAGAAGGAGATGTGATCTATGAAGTTGCCCATATGCAACAAAGAAAACTTTGGAATATGGAAGAAAAGGGTAAGGTTGTTCATGGAAGCCTCAGACCCTGGGATCTACATTACTGTGAAGCAGGGTCCTTTCAATTCTCAAACAGCCTCCACCATATATCCAACTAGAAGAGTGGCCAATCCTTTTGCTGACTTGACCAAGGATGAAATTGCACTATTCACAATGGATAAAAGAGCCCAGAATATTATTGTGAATGAAATTGATGATTCCACCTTGCAGAACTTGGTTCACTGTACAACAGCCAAGGAGATATGGGATACACTTGTGGTGTATATGGAAGGGACTGCTGAAGTAAGGGATGATAGGAAATCCCTCCTCAATCAAGAATATGAGGCTTTCAGGCAGCTCAGCCAGGAAAGCATATCCATCTTCTATGAACGGTTCTTCCGGATAGTCAATGAACTGAGGGCCTATTAAAGGGTATTCAGTGACTATGAGCTAAATGACAAGTTCCTAAGATCTCTAACTAGAGACTTAGACACAAAGATATGTGCCATCAGGGAAGTGGCTAAGCTGGGTGAAACACCTACCCACACATTGTTTGGGAAGCTGCTCTCTTATGAGATGCAGCTGTCTGCTAGGAAAGAGGAGGACACATCCTTCAGGCCTCGTGCAAGGGAAAGGACAGTAGCCCTCATGGCTAAGGGATCCAAGAAGAGCAAGGCAAGGATGCCTACTCCTAAAAGAAAGGTTGCTGGCTCAGAAAATTTTGAGTCCAGCCCATCTGAAAGCAACTCTTCTGATGAGGAGTTTGCTGCCTTCTCAAGACATTTCAAGAAAATGATGAGAAGGAAGCAGTGGAAGCGCAAGCCTTCCTCTTCCTCACATTCTAGGAAGAATCTCACCAGATCAGACAAGCAGCACTCCAAGGGTGACAGGTATGACCCTAAACATGCTAAACATATTTCATCTAATGTTATATGCTACTATTGTTGCAAGCCTAGACATGTCATTGTTGATTGTCTAGTCAAAAGAAAGGAGAAAGGTGATAAGAAATATCATCACCAAAAGGAAAGGAAAGGTGAAAAATCTTTCCTAGCAAAGAAGGGGAAGAGCTGGAGTGAATCCAAGTCCTCAAACTCAGATTCAGATGAAGAGGAGAAAGCCTACATTGGGCTATTTATTATAGAAGAGGATGAAGATTTTCTTGTTGTAAGGATTGAAATCAGGGCCCCTCTATCACATTCAAACAGTGACATAGAGGAGGATGAAGACATCCAAGAAGACCATGGGCTGATGGCTCTAACAAAAGATGAGGACAGCCAAAATAATTCAGACAGTGAGCAGGTACTAATACACTGCATTTCTTCTTCTGATTATGAGACGAGCCCAAAATATGAAGCATCTTCATCTATTGGTGGAAGTGACTCAGAATCTGAGGAAGATGTCAATCAATTGATTGACAGGTATGATGCTCTCTTGGTTGCTCTGAAAAAGAGCAAGAAGTTGGCCAAGAGGTAAGCCCGAGAAATTGCTTCCCTTAAGTTGGCTGAGAAAGAGTGCACTGAGTCACCTACCCTGGTGGCTCAGATGCGTAGAGAGATAAGCCAACTCAAGGGGATAACAATTGTTCAATTGAGCACCATATCCCATTAGAACAAGGTCACCAAGGACCTTGAGGAGAAGCTTCTCAAAGAAAAGAGCCTAGTGGCTCAATTCTCCAAGCCCAAATCAGTTCTTCCAATTATTGACACCTTTTCTTCTCAAACCAATAGAAGAGGACTAGGGTTCAATAAAATGGAAGTGGGAGAAGGGGGTGGAGAAAAGAGCAAGGCTGAGGCTAAGCCTCATACCACCTTTCAAAAGGTGTTACTTCCCTCTAATAGGTATGACCATGACAACATGTATGGTCACTGGAAGAATGGAAGCTCCTATAGGAAGGAAAACACTCCTTCCCATAGTAGAAGAAAGGGCATGGTGATGAGTGCTATGAAGGCTCCCCATGAAGAAATTCAAATGGCCCATCCTGGACCATTTTTTTGGTACTTCAGCTCCATCATTCAAGAGTAAGGAAGCATCTCTTCCAAGTTCATTCCAGCAAAGAACATGACTGTTGTCAAACCTGTAGACGGGCCTAACAGCTCAGTGTCTGATGTCATCCAATCTTGCCTAGCTTCCAAGCCAAGGAAAGCTGATGTCATTAAGACAAAGGCTGCTAAGACTGTCTACAGATTAACATTCAACAAGATCATTGCTGAAAGGAACACAAAGAATGATGTTGTCTCTCCTCCTGAACACAAGCATATTAATGCTCATTCCTCAAGAAATTATCAGAAGAGGAGATACAACATTCTTAAATATTGGTATTGTGGTAAGGTGAGACACTATGCCGTAGATTGTTGGCACAATCCCAATATGCCAAGTGCAAAGAAGAGCCTTCCTACAAAGGGTGCAGCAGGTGTGACATCATCTTTTCATGCTAACAAGCAACCTAGGACCCAAATTAATTAGGCTCCTAAGGGTAATTAAATTCCTTCTTGCAGGTTAGTTCAAGTACCTGCCTTGGGCAAATATGGTACTTGGACAGTGGGTGCTCAAGGCACATGACAGGTACCAAAAGTCTTCTACAGGACTACACAGCTGTGAAGAATGGACCTAAAGTCACATTTGGTGGATCTGAACAGGGAGTCACCAAAGGATATGGTACAATCTCCAATGGCATAGTCTCAATCACAAGGGTAGCTTATGTTGAAGGGTTACAACACAACCTTGTAAGCATAAGTTAACTATGTGATCTAGGCTATGTCATTGAATTCCACAATAATAAGTGCTTGATCAAAAAGTCAAATGACTTAGAGGGCCATTCTCTCAGGCACTAGGAGTGGGAATGTATATTACTTAGATTTTATTTGATATAATTCCCTATCCCATGTGTGTCTTGTAGCTAATGAAAGTGAATCTCTTTGTGTTTAATGGCACAAGAGACTTGCTCACACTAACTACAAGACAATGCATAGACTATTTTCTAAAAACCTTGTTAGGAATAGTCCAAACCAAAACAATGTATTAAAAGTGGTCCCTGTCATGCTTGCCAAATGGGTAAGCAAACTAGGGCCACTTTCAAAAGTATTGGTTCCAAAGACACTGGAAGATATCTATATCTATTGCACATGGACTTGTTTGGTCCTTTGCCAATTCAAAGCCTAGGTGGGAAGTTCTATACCTTGGTGATTGTTGATGATCACTCAAAGTATACGTGGGTATTCTTCCTAAAGTAGAAGTTTGATACCTTAAATGCCTTTATAAATCATGTCAAGGCCATTCAGAATGATCTAAAATGTACTGTGGTCAGGACTAGGACTGACCATGGCACATAATTTCAATCTGAGGCTATGACAAGGTTTTGTCAAGAATTTGGTATCACCCAAGAGTTCTCCACAAGGACTCCACAGAAAAATGGTGTTTGAGAGGAGGAATAGGACCTTGATAGAAGATGGGAGAACATTGCTTAGTGACTCCTCACTCCCAGAATATTTCTGGGTTAAGGCAGTCAATACTGCTTATTATGTTCTCAATAGAGCTTCCATCAATAAGGTCCTTGGAATTAACCCATGTGAGATTCTGAAAGGCAAATAACCAACAATATCATACGTTAGAATCTTTGGTTGCAAATGCTACATTTTAAATAATGGAAAATCTCATTTGACAAAGTTTGTAGAAAATGCAATGTGGGGATTCTTGTAGGTTATAGCTCACATAGTAGAGCTTATAGAGTTTACAACAAGAAAACTCATGTTGTTGAAGAGTCTATGCATGTAGTGTTTGATGAGACCAGCCTACTTTATAAGGGCTGGTCTAGTTCATCTGTGTTGACAGGAAATGAATAGAAATTGGAAGAAATGTCTATCCAAGACATTCCAAGCAGCAGCAAAGCTTATATAGATGCTGCTATTCCTGAAGATGAAGAAGTGCAAGCTACTGAAGATCCTGCTGTTCCAGGAGAAGACTTGCAAATTGCTGCCAGGATGCCTGCAGCAACAAGACACTTGAGAGATCATCCAAGAGAACAGATAATTGGAGCTGAGAATCAAGGTGTGATCATAAGAAGTAGGGCTCACAATGAAGCTCTATTCATATGATTCCTGTCATAGTTGGAGCCCAAGAAGTTTGAAGAGGTCAATCAAGATACTTTCTTGATTCAAGCCATGTAAGAAGAGCTTCTTCAATTCAAGATATGCAAAGTCTGGAGGTTGGTGCCAAAACGTCAAGGACACAACATCATTGGCACCAAGTGGATATACAAAAACAAGTTGGATGAAAATTGAATCATCATCAAGAACAAGGCTAGATTAGTAGTCAAGGGCTATAGACAAGAAGAGGGTATAGACTTTGATCAAATTTTGCCCCAATTGCAAGGTTAGAAGCAATTAGGCTATAGCTTGCCTATGCTGCCCACAAGGGGTTCAAAGTATACCAGATGGATGTCAAGTCAGCCTTCCTCAATGGCAACTTGAAGGAAGAGGTATATGTTGAACAACCCTCAGGTTTTGTACATTCTACCCTTACTTCTCTTGTTATTTACATAGGATAGCTCTATATGGTCTAAAGCAAGCCCTCGGGCATGGTATGAGACTTTTTCTAGCTTTCTCATCAAGAACAAGTTCTTGAGGGGAAAGATAGATATCACATTGTTTCTTAGGGAAACAAAGGGCAAGTGTCTTCTAGTACAAATATATGTGGATGACATAATATTTGGGTGTACAGATGACAACCTTTGCAAAAGGTTTGCCAACCTTATACAGGGGGAGTTTGAGATGAGCAGTATGGGAGAGCTCAAGTTCTTTTTAGGCCTCCAAGTGAAACCACCTGATGAGGGGATATTAATCTCTCAGACTAAGTACACTAGGGAGCTTATCAAGAAGTTTGGGATGGAATCAGCTTCCACCATGAAACTCCCATGGGGTTGAACATTTCCCTGGATAAGGATGAGAAGGTAAGGCCTTTGATGAAACCATGTATAGGTGCATTATTGGATTCTTATTGTATCTAACTGCTAGTAGATCAAACATTATGTATGATACATGTGTTTGTGCTAGGTATCAAGCATGCCCTAAGGAATCTCATTACTCAGCTGCAAAGTGGATTTTGAGATACCTTAAAGGCAGCCTACATGTTGGCCTTTAGTACCCTAAGAACAATGATTTTGAACTGACTGACTTTTCAGATGCAGATTTTGCAAGATGCAAAGAAGACAGGAAAAGTACAAGTGGGACTTGTCAATTCCTAGGTAGAAGGCTGATCTCATGGAGCAGCAAGAAGCAGACCAGTGTGATAATATCAACAGGTGAATCTGAGTATATTGCTGCAGGAAGTTGTTATGCACAACTTTTGTGGAAACAACATCCTGTTTTTATCCGACAGACATTTCTAAGAAAATAAAAAATGATAGAGCAAAGAGCTTCTTCTTGCATATGGCTTCAATAACAACTAGGCAATGAAAAAGGATAAAAACATCATTGATGGAGAAAGAAGATCGACTCTAAGGCGCATAAGCATCACGCGGAAGAGTCTGACACCCTTCCTTTCTTCGAAACGACAGAAGTTGTGGTACGTGGTAGTCAAAAGCTGTAGGTGTTTGCCTTGAACCTAGGGTTATAGTTGCTAGAAAACCTGGGCAAAAATGGAGATTTCCATAGGAAATCAAAAGGGTATTCAAAGAAATAAAAACTAGGGTTATTGTTCCTAGAAAACCTTAGCAAAATGGAGATTTCCATATTAGAAGCCACATAGATTGGTTGGAGATGATCACTTCAGTATAGTCGATCGCAATGGTGAGAATACCTGCAGATTTATTGCTTTTGGGATGCATTGAAGATCAAATATGCAAGAGGAAACTCAGATCTTTGGTTTTACCTTCTTGATTTTTCCCTGCAACTGATGGATTGAAGGAGATCGATAGAAATAGTGGAGCGGGAACACGATTAACATCGTTCATCAGGAAGTTATGGGAACCGCTGAGGAGTCGTCGAAGCTCTAGCCGAGAGTTGTCATGGAAGGTTCTTAAAAGAACGAAGATCCTGAATGTGGCGGACCATATCGACGTAGGCAGCGGCAGACGAGGGATTGGTCTAGGAAGGCTTAGAGCGAGACGGCAACAATGGCGAGTGATTCTTGCGAGGGCTTGGCCAAGTATTCAGATGAGGGTGAGAGCGGCAGCGGGAGCTTCTGAAGAGAAATTGTGATTTGCACAAAAATACCCTAGCCGCGGGGCTGGAGTGGAATGAGATTGGGATACGGCGTCTGGATGGCCATCCAACTTTGATTGGAGGTAGCAGAAGCTTGTTGTGGCGGGAAGAGGCGGCGAGTGACGAAATCCTGCCGGCAGGTGGAGATAGATAAGAGTCGCGCTTAAGGTGCGCGCAGAGGAGGAGCTGCTCTTTGCAAAAGCACGGGGAGGAGAGGTTTGCGAGGGCGTGGAATTAAAATGGCGTGAGGCAGCGCAGATTAAATAAAAACCAATGATCATATCAGGAGGTATGAATGAAAGGCCAAGATTAATTCAATGGATTTTAAATTCATGGTTTTAAAGAGCCATCCATACTTCTTCTTAGAATAGTATAGATATATGTTTTTGTTTTTAATGGTTATAAAATATTAAAAAAATATAGAAATTTTAATATTGAGGCGCGTACCTGTCTTTTCGAATTCTAGAGAGTGAATAGAATATTGGTCTGAAAAAAATTTCTTCCCGAGAAATAGATGATTATTTCTTGAGATGTCCAGGAATTTTTCGAGATCATTCAAATTTCTCGAGAAATATATTTCATTTCTCGAAAAATTTCAGAATTCTTGATTTTTAAGTCATTTCTCGAGAAAACATGTCATTTCTCGAGAAATATTAGCTGATTTTCGAGAAATCTTAGACAATGACTTGAAACGCTCTTGAAATTTTTTGACCTTAGCTTCCTTGAAAGTTTGAAGAATTTTGGGTCTTCTGGGCTTCAATTGTGACTTGTTTAAGGCTCCATATTGAGCATCCCAAGTTCTGTCTTGAAGAAAGAGAACTTGGTCTCATCCAGCGGCTTCGTGAAAATGTCCGCAACTTGCTTATCCGTTGGGACATAACTAAGGTTGATGTCTCCATTATCCACATGCTACCAGATAAAATGATATCTTAACTCAATGTGCTTTGTCCGGCTGTGAGAGACTGGATTATTTGCAATTGCAATTGCGCTGGAGGAGTCGCAAAACATTGGGATGTCCTTGAACTTCATATTATAATCTTCAAGCTGATTCCTTATCCATAGAAATTGTGCGCAACAACTGCCTGTAGAAATGTATTCTGACTCGGCGGTTGAGATTGCAACACAATTCTGCTTCTTGCTGCTCCAGGAAATATGTCTCCTTCCAAGGAATTGGCAAGTCCCGGATGTGCTTTTCCTGTCAGCCTTACTACCTACAAAATCTATATCTGAAAAACCAATCAGCTCGCTGTCATTACTTCTTAGGTACCATAAGCCAAGATTTGGTGTACCTTTAAGGTATATCAAAATCCTCATTGCAGCGGCATAGTGAGATTCCTTATAGTTCACCTGATATCTAGCAGATATACATGTGGAGAACATTATGTCAGGCCTACTAGCAATAAGGTAGAGCAAAGAGCCAATTATGTTTCTTTACTTGGTTTCATCAAAAGGTTTGCCTTTCTCATCCCTGTCCAGAGACATAGTTGAACTCATTGGAGTCCTCATAGAGGATGCACTCTCCATTACAAATTACTTTATCAACTCCTTGGTGAACATTATTTGAGAGATGAAAATTCCATCTTCAGATTACTTCACCTGAAGTCCTAAGAAGTATTTCAGCTCACCCATACTGCTCATTTCAAACTTCCCTTGCATAAGTTTGGAAAACTTCTTGCAAAGGTTGTCATCCGTAGAGCCAAAGATAATATCGCCGGCATAGATTTGCACTAGCAAGATCTTGCCTTTTACTTCCCTAAGAAAAAATGTCGAATCTATCTTTCCTCTTGTGAATTTGTTCTCAAGAAGAACGTTAGACAGCGTCTCATACCAAGCTCGAGGAGCTTGTTTTAAACCATATAATGTTTTTTGTAGTAAACAAACATAATCATGGTGTTCAGGATCAACAAAACCTGGGGGTTGTTCCATGTATACTTCTTCTTTTATATTATCGTTGAGAAAAGCTGACTTGACGTCCATTTGGTATACGGTGAATCCCTTGAATGCAGTATACGCGAGGAACAACCTGATCGCTTCGAGCCTTGCTACTGGAGAATAAGTCTGATCGAAGTCAATCCCTTCTTCTTTTCTGTATCCTTTCGCTACAAGTCTGGCTTTGTTCTTGTTTATTGTTATATCTTCATCCAATTTGTTTCTATAGACCCACTTAGTTCCAATGATATTCTTATCTTTGGGTTTTGGTACAAGAGTCCAAATTTTGCACCATTTGAATTGATTTAGTTCTTCTTCCATTGCAATTATCCATGAAGGGTCCTCATTTGCTTCTTGGAATTTCTTTGGTTCAACCTGCGAGAGGAAACTCCAATACATATTTTCATTAGTAGTACCTCTTCTGGTTCTTATACCGTCATAAGGATCTCCTATGATCTAATCCATTGGATGGTCCCTCAAATGTCTGAACTCTAGATTCCTTACATCAATTGGGCCACCAGAAACTTCTTCTACAACTGGAGTGTCTTCCTCCACTTGGATTATCTCTTCATCTTGATGATCTTCCTCTTCAAATGAGGTTGGGGAAATATCTTGACGAAGTTCTGAGCATTTTCTTTAACAGACTCATCCAAGCTTAAGTCTTGCAGCCTTGAACCTGCATCTTCAACAAAAACACTAGAAGAGCTGCTTTGTAGCATGTTCGTCTCATCAAATACAATGCTAATGGATTCCTCTACAACCAGGGTTTTCTTATCAAAAACCCTATAAGCTCTACTATGGCTACTATACCCTACGAAAATACCTTCAAAGCTCTTTTAACTAAACTTGGTTTTGTAATGCTTCCCATTATTAAGTACAAAGCATTTACTGCCAAAGATTCTAAAATAAGAGATGGTTGGTTTCTTGCCTTTTAGTAGTTCATAGGGAGTCTTTTCATGGTTTTTATTGATGAGTGCTCTGTTTTGCATGTGGCAAGCAGTATTGACAGCTTCAGCCCAGAAATATTCTGGTAGTGAAGAGTCGCTCAACATTATTCTACAAGCCTCAATGAGTGTTCTATTCCTTCTCTCAACTACCCTATTTTGTTGTGGAGTTCGAGGAGAGGAAAACTCATGAAAGATACCTAGGCTTTCACGGAAGTCTGTCATGGCCCCAGATTCAAATTCTGTTCTATGGTCACTTCAGATTTTGACCACCGAACAATCTAATTTATTCTGGATTTGCCTGACAAACTTAATGAAAATATCAAAGGTATCTTACTTGTGTTTTAGAAAGAATACCCATGCAAAATGTGAGTAATCATCTACAATAACCAATGTGTAAGACTTATCTCCTAAACTTCTAATTTGCACGGGACCAAACAAGTCCATATGAAGCAGGTGTAAACACCTGGTAGAGACTTTGCCAATTATGCTCTTAAAGTTAGCCCTTGTTTGCTTGCCTTTTACACATGCATGACAAGGTCTATCTTTAATGCACTTAACATTTGGCGCATCACGCACTAAGTTTTGAGAAAATAATTTATTTATAGTTTTGAAATTAATATGTGCTGGTCTCTTGTGCCATTGGTCAACAAGAGATGCACTATCTTTTGCTAAAAATCACACTGGTGTCAAGGAGGTTAAATAAAGAAAGTTTAAACAGAAAATATTTCTACAACGAGTGCCTGATAAAATCATTTCTAAATTTTCTGCCGACTATATCAAAAACTCATCCTTACGAAAATCAACTATGTATCATTTATCATAAAGTTGACTTATGCTTATGAGATTATGTTCTAATCCTCCACATAAGCCACAACAGAAAAAGATACATTGCCATTAGTAATCATATCATAGCCTTTAGTTATTCCTCTGTCAGATCTGCCAAAAATGACTTTTGGGCGATTCTCAACTGAAATGTAATTCTACAATAGGCTTCCTGACCCGGTCATGTGTCGAGAACAAGCGCTGTCCAAATACCAGATAGGATTTTTGTTGGCCTTTGGACATACCTGCAAAAGTAGATTATCATGCCTTAGAAGCCCAAACAAATTTGTGTCCTTGGTCCCTTGTTAGCTGAGCACCACGCTGAACGTTAACATTGCGGGTGGCCTTCCTTGCAATGTTTACTTGTGGTCTCTTAATATTAATCGGATTGAACCAGCAATCTACAGCAAAGTGACCAATCTTGCCGCAACACCAACAGTTAAATCTATTGTACCTTCGCTTTGTGTTCTCCTGCTTTACTTTTTGAACGATAGTTTTGGCAGGAGCATTACTTTTAGATGAGGATCCCTCATGAGTACAGCACACACATGGTTCCACTGTCTCCTTCGGCTTAGGTGCAACAGTCTTCACCACTGGTGACTTCTTTGCACTAGGTCCATGAACATAAGGACCAAAATCTACAAGATTTATTTCCTCATAAGGTGCTTTGAATACACTTGCACTGAAGTTTCGGGGATGAATCTACCCCTTGTGGTCGTTGACAGGCTCAAATTCAATTGGTCTAGTCAAGTGAACATAAGAGCTCTCCAAATCATAGGCATTTGTGGGAAAGATGACTTTCTTAAATGTCGTCTGATTCCGATGGGCCTTCCCTTTTTCTTCGGCGATAGCTTTCATAACAACCCTATCTTTCTTCTTGGCTCGGATACTCCTAGAAGATTTACTAGGGCCAGTCACATGGCCTAATCCACTGCCACTTGCTTTAGCCGAGAATTTATCAATGATTGGAAGAACAGTTTTCGGTTGGGAGAATTTTTTGACTAGCTTTTTCTCAGCAGCTAGCTGTTCTTCCAGCTCTTTGATGATTTTCTCTCTCAGGGCAAGGAGCTCATCTGAGCTTTTGATCTTTGTCTGTCAAGACTCGGATTTCCTCTCTGAGAGAAGTAAGTCGTGAAACTTCTTCCCTCAGATTGGATTCCACTTCCTTGAGAGACTTGATCTCCTTGGCCTTGGTTTTGACAACCTTTCGGCATTTGTCAAAGCTCTTGAGCAATTCAGTGTGTTGGGTCAAGAGTTCTGAATCCTTATCTGAGGAGTAATCCTCTTGGTCAATTGAGTCATAGTCAGATTCAGACAAGATGGTATGAGAGTTTACCTTTCCTTTATACTAAGGTTCTTCTTCATCATCAGTCAAGGCCATAAGCCCGAAGTAGGCTTCTTCTTCATCACCTGATTCATCTGAGTCATTGTCGCTGAGAGTTTTGGACTTCTTAGTGACGAAGCTTCTCTCAGTTTTCTTCTTCCCATGGGTGGACTTCTTTTCTTCTCTCCTTCCACCCTCTTTCTTTTTGTGAGGGCAATCAGCAATCATATGCCCTAGCTTGTCACAACAATAACAAACAACATCAAAAGAAACATGTTTGTTCGGTTTAGACTTATACCTGTCATGGCTACTAGAGCCCTTCCTGTGATGATCACCATCATGATGAGAATGTCTATAGTCTGAGGAAGAGGGCTTGTTCTTCATATGCCTTTTTTGCTTAGTAACCTCTTGAATTGACAGAAAATTAGAGAGAACTCCCCATCTGACATTTCAGAGCAGGTGGAGCTAGCTTCTGACTCTTCCTCTTCATCAGTATCGTGTGTCCTTATTGGTGACACAACTCTGCTTTTCCTGGAGCTTTCGGCCTTCAGGGCCAAGGTCCTCTCCTTGCCTGAGGTCCAACTTCCATCTTCTTCAGCTTTGCGGATGCTCATCTGCAGCTCATGGGATAGAAGCTTCCCGAACAGATTCTGTGGATCAATGTTTGGTAGCTTTCCAAACTTCCTAATAGCAATGATCTTGCTATCCCATTCTTTCGTCAGGGATCGCAAGAACTTGTCATTTAGTTCACTGTTTGTAAACACCTAACCATAATTTCTTAGTCCGTTTATGATCTTGAAGAATCTTTCATAAGCATCGGCAATGCACTCCTTCTTACTCTGCTTGAAGGCCTCATACTCTTGGTTGAGTAGAGATCTCCTATCTTCCCTTACCTCTTCGGTACCTTCCATGAGGACAATCAAGGATGTCCACATCTCTTTGGCATATCTGCAGTGGATTAAAGTTTTGCGGCATTGAATCATCCACTGCACTGGTAATTATGTTCTTCACCTTTTTGTCCAAGGCTACGATGGCGATCTCATCCTTGGTTAAGTCCATCATTTTCTTAGGCACCTAAACAGTTGGGTCAACTATAGAGGCAACCATAGGGACATGAGGGCCTTCTTCCACAACTTGGAAGATTCTCGGATCTGAGGCTTCCATGAAGAATCTTACTTTTTCCTTCCACATGGGGAAGTTATCTTTTGTGCAGATATGCAGCTTAAACGAGGTGGATTCCATGCTTCTTTCCATGTTTTGCTAGCAACTAGAATGGATGGATCCTATTCAAGGTGTTAACCCAATGAATAGCGACCCTCTGATACCAATTGAAGTATCTAATGGCCTACCTAAATCACCTAGAGGGGGGTGAATACGTGACTTCTGCGTCTTTTGCGAAATTAAAACTTGACGAAAAATAGTACACAGAAAAGCAAAATCACAAACACAGACGACACAAGGATTTTATAGTGGTTCCCCAATATTGGGTACTCTACTTTGCCGCCTCGCATATCAAGCACCACGACTAGCCTCAGCTACTTCACTGTATCTCGGATCAAAACAATCCTACAAACTCAGAGTCACAACTCCTACACCTCAGAGACAACTCTCCTACAAACTCGGAGACAATGCTCCTAGAACTCGGAAGATAAACTTCCTATGAAGAAATAGAGGTTTGTGTACAAGTAAAAAGACAAAAAATACAAGTACAGATCTGAAATATTTTGATCTTCTTCCTTCTTGAGACTTAGAAAATTTTTCTTGATGCTGAGGAAGAAAGCTTAAAATCTCAGATCTGAACTTCTAGGACTCGACAAGATCTAATAGACTTCTGTAGAAATTAGATCACTGATCTGCCAAATCTTTTCCTTCAAAGAGATCGGCTGATTGAGAGAGATGAGGTTCTTCAAAAATGCAGAAGGTGTGCGGCTCTTTTAGGTTTTCCGAAAGATTAGGTATGGACGATTTCTGAAAGAGACCTCTTATAAGCACTCATGTCTAATGGTAATAAGTCCTTGATTTAAGGTAGAATCTCCTTAAAATTAGTCATACGTGGCACTGACAAAAACAGAGAATATTTTAAATCCCGTCAGAAAGGACTTTGAAAACAGGACCTGAAATAATATTATTTCTCGAGATCTAAAGGACTTCTCGAGAAATGACATGATTTCTCGAGAGAAGGGTTGTTACTACTCGAGAAAAGGCTTAGAAGGACTTTTCTGGAAGACTAGAAGGAATTTCTCGAGAACAGAAATGGCTTCTCGAGAAATGAACTTGGCTTCTCGACAAATGATCTTGACTTCTCGAGAAATGATCTTGATTTCTCGAGAAAGGAATTGGCTTCACGAGAAATGGCTTAGAAAGTCTTCACTGGAAATCTAAAAAGGATTTCTCAAGAATTGACATGGCTTCTCGAGAAATGAACTTGATTTCTCGAGAACTGAATTTGGCTTCTCGAGAAATAAACTTGATTTCTCGAGAAAGAATTTTGACTTCTCGAGAAATGACTTACAAAGTCTTTACTGGAAATCTGACAAGAGTTTCTCGAGAACTAAATTTGCTTCTCGAGAAAAGATCTTGATTTCTCGAGAAAGGAATTTAACTTCTCGAGAAATACACTTAGAAAAAATAAAACTTTTCTTTCTTTCTCTCTTGACAACCAGCAATTCTTCCAACATCCAAACATCAAAGGTACTTGAAAATGAAGTGTATCCCAGTAGAGAGATCACATATGAGTCAACACCATGTTCCACACAATGAGGGATTACATTGCATGATACTGTGCTTAATGACTCACTGTAATCTGACATTGGTCTACACTTGGCAATAATAACCTGCAAGTACACAACTAGGAAACAACATCAAATACAACAACAATTCAACTTGGTTCAAGGGTGACTTCTCACAAATCTAGGCTATTGTGGATACAATACCCAATAGTTAGCCTTAACGCTGGCGTTAGCTTGCTGTCCTATAAATAGGTGGCTTTCATTCTCTTCAAATACACATGCAAAGGAGCCTTATTCCAGCACTTCAAAAACTTTGTGTGGGTCGTATTTTCCACACCACCATCTCCCACACAAATTCAAGAGAAGAATTCAAAGAAGGATTGGATCAACGCTAACCCATCGCGAAGAACGCATGCTTCAACTTCGACAATATTCAGTGAGTCTTTGCCATCTCCAAAATTCTTCATAGGGAGTTTTTAATTTGTCTTTTATAATTTGTTGTCCTTTATCTTTTGTAATCATTTAAGTGAATTCGTCGTGGTTGTTGGCGACTAGGTCCGTGCAAGTCTTAGGGGGAATTTGCCGCGGTTGTTGGCGACTAGGTCTAAGTGTTAGATCTATGGAGTGCTTGAGGCCTTTCTGGGGATAGAAGGGCTAGAGCAGCTTGAGCAGATCTAGGGATAGATCGGCTAAATCCAACTGGTTCTTAGTGAGAAGAGTCGGTATAGAAAACCAAAGAGTCTATTATATTCGCCTTTGATTTCTAGCATAATAGAAATCTAGTTTTGTACTCAATTTTATAAATCATAATCATATCTCTTCGCATTGAATAAAATTGATTTCTTGCTCAGTACTTTCGATTTAACTTGCTTCATATAAAAATATCAAAAGATTGTTTTAAAATCCTAAAGTTTTCAAAAAACCTTATACACCCCCCCCCCCCCCCCCCTCTAAGGATGCCTAAAGATCCAACACCAATGACCTTAACCCTTTTCCAAAAATGAGGATTGTGGGGTGTTACAAATGTGCTTCATTGTTTTCCATGGAAGCTAGGCTAGTAACTAGTAACCCATGAATAGTTCTGGGCCTGTTAAACTTACTAAACTCCTCTGGGTCAGCCACCAGAATATACTCATTTGGGATATAAGTGTTGCTACAAGGGAAGAACATGTTGCATAGGACATGAAGAAGTAAGGTTTTTTCAAGTCATTGAGCTCCACTATGTGCTCAACATTGCTAAGTTGTATCATATTTTCCTTCAATTCCTTCTTTGCATAGTCGATAATGACTCATTCTTAGAAGCCATAGCCTCTCCTCAGTTGGGAAACACAATTATCATTGCAACTTCATTACTAGAATTTTTTGTTCTGTGGAGTTAAAATGAAGTTGTAAGTGGATGACCTATATGCCAAGACCATTGCATAAATAATTGGGACATTCTGCAGGGCAGATGGAATTTGAAACAGATGCAAAATCCTAATGTTTTGAAGTATTTTTCAACTGCTCCTTATCCATTTTGTCAAAAATATCTCTTGTAGATGAGACATGAAGATACAAAATATCTGGAGCTTAAAATATATGGTTTAGCATTTTCCTTAACCATGTTGGATTCCCTATAGGGCAAGAAGATCAATGTTAGCACATTTACATTATCCCAGATACAAAATATAATCACTCCGAGAAAAATGTATTATCGTTGATACCACTGTATTATTTGAGAGACAAATGGCAGATACAACTCCACTATCTGAGAGACAACGATTATCTCAAGAACAACAATTTCTCGGTTACCACTAGAATAGCGTTCCTCTCCAATAGCTCAGATACAACTCTAAATTTCTCTGATACCACTCGATTAGCTACTATACAACTAGATTATCATAATAACAAATGTCAAATACAACTAAACAACCATAAAGACTGGACTTTTAATGTTATCATTTCATATGTTATATTCTCTCTGAGATACTGTCGTATTTAGGGTTTTTGATGAACAATAAAAACAATTCGCTATAAAACTACAGCTCAGAGTTTTCCACTTCTAAAACTCATATTCAAGCTTGAATCCTATCTCAGTAACTATGAAATGCTCCATAACTAAAATCCTAAACAAAGGATCTTATAGCTCAGGTCTGAAAGACCGTACACTCAAATTTCCTCAGAAATCCTAGAGAATGTTGGGAAATCCTTTGTGAATTATCTAACAAATTACTTAAAGTGATTTCATCAGTTAGGTTATATTACCCATGTTGTAAAGAAAGGGTAAATTGTTCATTAGATGTCCTAGGATGTAACACTCACCTTAGAGTGTCAAGACCAGGTCAAGATAAGCACAAATTCAGTTGAGTAAAAACTTGCGTCGAATAGAAGTCGACGCAACTTCGACTAGAATTCGACGCAACTCTGACTAGAAGTCGAAGCAACTCAGACTGACTATCGAAGTATCAAGTAAAGTCGACGTAACATCAAAATGAACTCGATGCAGAAGGAAGAGCATGACAAAGCCATCTCAGAAGTCGATGCAACTTCGACTTTGAGTAGACACAGAAGAAAAAGTTCAAGACCAAGTCTTCAACTCGACGTATACGATGATAAGTAATCGATGCAACGTCGGCATCTGAGTTCAGCCAGTGCTAAGAAGGAGTTCGAAGCTACTCATATAAGAACTCAGAGGTGCGTTGATATGTTGAAAGATGAAGTTCACGCA
Source organism: Dactylorhiza incarnata (assembly GCA_033032865.1). Lineage (NCBI taxonomy): Eukaryota > Viridiplantae > Streptophyta > Magnoliopsida > Asparagales > Orchidaceae > Dactylorhiza > Dactylorhiza incarnata. The sequence goes on from JAWHQI010000067.1 coordinate 6,835,128, forward strand.
TACTCAAGTACAGTTAGAAATATAAGTTTTTCTGCTGTCCTTTCTATTACCTTTTCAGAAGGTCTACAAAGCTGAAGACTTTTCTCCAATGACTCATTTATTGCCAAGAATGGAGTGGAGTATTACAGGATACAACAAAGACATTCTTGGAAGTTATTCAAATCAGATCGACGGGTCGGGAACAAAGGTAGAAGGAAAAATCAATTGTCCAATGGGAATTCCTTCTAAGGATAGTCCAAAAGAAGTAAGAAATTCAAACTCCAATCATAGAGAATAAGTATGCTGAGAGGAGAAAAAAAGCGAACAACTGATAATATTTTTCTGGCTGTCGAAATAGGGTTTTTTCTTCTTCCTCCTTCAACCCTGAGACAGAATAGCAGAACAACTCCTTTGCACAGTAAAAGATCATAACAACAGTGATGCTCCTTCTTCTACATCACATAGCAGCAAGTTTACAAAAGTGCAGAGAATCAGGATCAAGCTCATAAGCCTTGCAATCATCACTTTTATAAGCAAGGCTTCATCATATTTAGATCCTGAGATAAACAGAAGCAACAGCTTTCAAAGAGAAAGCTTCTGAAGAATTCTTACAGAAGAATTCTATTCTCTTATTTCTTCACATTCTACTGTTCTCATCCACCAACTGTAAAAGAGTCTTAAAAATCCCTCTTCCAAAGGATTCAGTGGTTCTAAGAGTCTACTTATTAAAAGACTCAGTGGTTCTAAGAGTCTCCTTATCAAAAGACTCAGAGGTTCTGAGAGTCTCCTTATCAAAAGACTCGGGCACAATTAGTGCAATCCTACTAGGGAGGTAGAAGAGTGGACTACCCACATTTTGGGAAACCACTATAAAAATTCTGTCTTCTGGATTGAATTTTTGTGCTGTCCAGTTTACTGCTTTTCTAGTTTATATTTTCAGTACTTTCTTTATTCTGTATTGGTATTGTAGATTGCATAATTCTTTGTAGTTTTACTATGTGTGCATAACTAGGAAATAAAAGTTGTAAAACTCCATTCACCCCCCTCTAGAGAATACTCAAAGGCACAGTTTCAATAGGTGTCAGAGGTAGGTTGATCATTAAAAGTTTAACATGTTGATCAAAAGATCTCCTCACTCCTATTTCTTTATTTTAAATTAATTAAAAGTATTTTATAAAGAAAAGTGAGTTCTAAGGACTATGCATTAACAAGACCACCAGTGTGTAACTTGAATAAGTTTAAACTCTAGAAGTCCAGAATAAAGCTCTATATGAACTCCATTGATGAAGACATCTTTGATGTTATCATTTCAGGTCCCCAGCTCCTGTCAGACAAGATGTCAGTGGATCTGCAACATAAGAAGTTGTCCCAAGGAATGAGTTGATAGATGCTGAGAAGAAGCAGAAGGTATGTGATACTAAGGCAATGAATATTCTGGTCTCCAGAATAGTATAAGGGAGTTTTGTTGAAAGAAAGGACAAAAGTCCCTTCTCATATCCCAATATGAGAACTTTCAATAGAAAGCTAAGGAAAGTGTTTCTGAAATGCATGACAAATTCATCATTATTATTAATGAGCTAAAAATTCTAGACAAGGAGATATCCTTGACAGAGATCAATGATAAGATCCTCATGTGCTTCCCAAGCTCATGAGACTCAGGGATTTAGTCCAACAGAGATTCTAGATGACATATAGAGATCTCTACCGATGCTTTGCTAGGAAATCTCAAATCTTATGAGATGCCACTAAAGAGCAAGGCTGAAGCAGAGGCTAAGGAGACAACCTCAACTCCCATCCAAAGGAGTCTTGACTTGAAGGTTGATAAAGGAGAATCCTCCACTCTTGAATATGAAATGTTCAGTCTCTTAGCAAGGAGATTCAGAAAGTGGGTCAAGACAAAAGACTCAAGAAGAAAAGAGAGAAGCTCAAAACCCAGATTTGATAAGACTCCAAAAAAGGAAGTGATATGCTTCTCCTATAATAAGCTAGGGCACATAGCCCCTGAGTGTCCACAACAACAAAAGGACATGAGCAGCAGCAAAGAGGAGCAGAAGAAGAAGACTTTCAGGAAGATAGACAAGAAGAAAGGTAAAGGTTCCATTGCTGAAACCTGGAGTGATTCTGAAGCAGAGTTAAGCTCCTCTTCCTCAGAAAGTGATGAAGAAGCTGCTGAAGCTGTCTGCCTAATGGCATTTGGGATCTCCTCGGATGTTGAAGAAGAATAGGTATCACTGTTTGATAATTTTGATTTTGGTTCTGATGAATTTAAAACTTGCTTTAAAGAATTTGAAAGTGCACGGTGTGCCTCTGAGAATTCTCAAGTGGGCGGTGAATAGAGTTTTAAACCTTTTTCCCTAATTATGTGCACACAATAAACTACTAAGAGCTTTTGCAATCAGCAATCCCAAAGGCAGAATAAAGTAAACAAGATTGTAGGAAATATAAGAACAGAAAACTGTAAAACATGGACAGCATAGAAAAGCAAACACAAAAGACACAAGATTTTTATAGTGGTTCCCCAAAATATGGGTAGTACACTCTTCTACCTCCCTGGTAGGATTGCACTAACTATTCCTGAGTCTTTTGATAAGGAGACTCTTAGAACCACTGAGTCTTTTGATAAGGAGACTCTTAGAACACTTGAGTCTTTTGATAAGGAGACTCTTAGAACCATTGAATCCTTTGAAAGAGGGATTAATAAAACTCTTTTACAGATTGTGAATAAGGAATAAGAAAGAGAGAATGAAGAGAATGGAATTCTTCTGAAGCTATTTTCTGCTTCTGTTTATCATTGGATCTGAATATAATGAACTCTTGCTTATGATTGTGATAATTGCAAGGGTTGTTGACTTGATCCTTTTCTCTGAGCACTTCTTGTAAGCTTGCTGCTGTGTGAAGAAGAAGAAGAAGTTGTATTGTTTTTCCTGTGCTCAGCAATATGTTCTGATCTCTCTATTAGAGTTGAAGAAGGAAGAAAAGAAAACCCTATTCGACAGACTAAGAATGTGTAATCAATGCTTCTATTTTTCTCCTACTCTCAGCATACTTATTCTCCATGATTGAATTTGAATTTCTTTCTTATTTTGGGTTGTCCTGAAAAAAGAATTCCAATTCGACAATTGATTTCCCTTTCTTCTTTTGTTCCCGACCCGTCCATCGGTTTTAAATACATTCCAAGAATGTTTTTGCTGTCTCCTGGAATACATTCCATTCTTGGCAATAAACGAGTCATCGGATGGCTGTCTTCAGTATTGTGGACCTTATGAAAAGGTATTAAAAGGACAACTAAAAAAGCTTCTATTTCAGACTGTATTCGACGCTGCATCGACTTCATCATTCTTCATATTGACGCACTATTGAGTTCCTATAGGAGTAGCTCCGAATACCTTCTTAGCTCTGGCTTAACTCAGATGTCGACATTGCGTCGATTACTTATTGACATATCCATTGAGTTGAAAGCTTCGACTTGAACTTCATCTTCTGCGTCGAATAGAAGTCGAAGTTGCGTCGACTTCTAAGATGGATTCGACAGGCTCTTCTTTCAACGTCGAGTTCCTTTCGATGTTTCGTCGACTTGACTTATACTTCGACATGCTGAATAAGTTGCTTCGACTTTCAGTCCAAGTTACGTTGACATCTAGTCGAAGTTGCGCCGACATCTATTCGATGCAAGTTTTAACTTAACTGAATTTGTACTTATCTTGACCTGGTCTTGACACTCTAGGGTGAGTGTGACATCCTAAGACATTTAATGAACAACTTACCATTTCTATACATTGTGGGTAATATAACCTAACTGATGAAATCACTTTAAGTAATTTATTAGATAAATCACAAGGGTTTTTCCCAATAATCTCCCCTTATATATCATAACAAATTTTACAAATGTAAGTGATTTCAAACATAAAGTTGAATAAAAACTCAGTACAGACACATATGCAATAACATAATGACATGGTAAACAGAAAACTTCTGATTAATGTAAATAAATGTTTATCAGAGTTAGTTACCCAAAAAATAATTTACTTTCTTCCTTTAAGAAAAATAGATAAGGCCTCATGGACCTTTCTGAATTTCCTCTCCATATATTTGAAGTTTGCTAGAGTGGATTTCTCTGGAATCTTTTGAATTCTCTCATGTCCCTTGAAGAGCTTTTCGAGATCAGTTTCAACTTTAGAATGAATATCTTTAAGCTTGAAACCTAGACCCAACACCATAGATGTCATCATGTTGATTTCCTCAAAATCTAGATCTTCTGCATCTAGGTCTGGTACAATAAATGTTGATTGTGGATTGCCAGAAGTTGGAGTAGTCTTGAATACAATCCTCATTTTCTTTTGAAGATGTTGCTCTGCTTTATCCAAATCACAACCAAGACCTCCTTTGTGATGTTTCCCTCTATTTTCAAGAAGTTTTGCTTGAGGAAATGCTGCAACATACTTTGTGTGATCAAAAAGTCTGCTTAGGATTTGGATTGCCTCCTTGAGTTATTCTTTTTCCACAACATCCTTACCCTTCTTCAGCCTTTCAATGAGCAGTCTTCTCTTTTCTTCAAGCTCCCTTTGAGAAGCTTCAAATTCATATTTATCTCTTTCTCTGATTTCATCTAGGGCACTGTCATGTTTTGGATTAATATACTCCTTCATTGTATTTTCAGGGATTTCAATTTTCTCATAAGTTTTGTAATAGGATCTGTCTTTCTTGTACATTTTTCTTTGCTCTTTTGTATACCTCTCCCAGATGGGTATATTTCTTCCATATCCTCTTCATCTTCCATCTCTTCCCATTCCTCTGTAATTTATTCCTTGCCCTCTTCCTCTATATGGAGGTCTTCCTCTGAAGACAGGTGCATGGACAATTAAAGTGGGTGCTAGAGTAGGATCGGGAGGGAGCTGACCTGGTGGTGGAGATGATGGAATAGATTCAGGGACCTGGTCAACAGGCTTGACTGGAGATGGTGTTGTTGTAGATTCTTCAGAGTAGGGCCTAAAGTCAGGTGTTTCAGGGAGAGGTAACTCAGTCCATTCTTTTGACTCCTGCAGACTCTTCAGGTAGTCATTAAAATCTGAGAACAAATCACTCTCCCCTTGTTTTTTGATGACTCCCCCTGTATTGAAGACATGGTTCTTGGAGGAGAACAAGATTCTAGGAATGGAAGAAACTTGGAGGTGATGGCCGGCTCTCCTTCAGAGACAAAGGACAAGGGGAGAGTTGTAGTGTATACTAAATCTGGAGATGGCCTGCTAGTACACTTCTCCCCCTGCTTTATTTCATTGAACAAGAATATAAAGGCATCAGCAGGTAGTCCTAATAATCTTACCTCTTCATCAATGCCTTCAATTTAAGCATTGAGTTTCTGTAACCTCCTATGTTGAGCATAGAGCTTTCGATAGCAGTCACGCGAGAAGTCAAGATAGAGAGAATTGAATTGAGATAACAAAGTCTTTGGAGCTAGATCAACTGCTTCGACAATGTCTCTTCGATTTGAAAGAGAAGCCATTAATTTCCTGAGAGTACCTGCACTTAAATAAAAAGAGAGAAGGAAAAAGGAAGATGGAGGAGAGAGGGAGGGAGAGAAATTGAAAAGCACAATAAAGTCAAATGCTTTGAGTAGATGAATCGCCACAACTTAGGGTTATACTCGAAGCACCATCGAAAAGAGATGAATTCAGCGCGCCAAAACATGTTGATGTCTCTTATGGACTAGTCTGCGCACGCTTTACAAAGTCGACGTAACGTCAAATGTAAGTTGACATAGCTCTGAGTATAATCAGCAACTATGATATCGACGTAAGCATCGATATGTATTCGACGTATGTCTAGTGCTATTTGAATGACCTATCCCAGCCAGCTCTCAAAGCTGACGTCGAGTAGAAATTGACGGTGCATCAATTTGTATTCGACGCAGCTCTGAATAAACATTTTATTATCCTTAAAAAAATTTGTTGTTTTTCCCAGCAATACCTTTCTATTGAAAATAAGTTTGAATGCCTAATATGGGTGACCTAGAGAGCTCCATCAAGCATTTCAAGTGCATTGATGAAGAACTTGTGCTTACTTTCATCAAGTGGCTTAATGAAGATGTCAACCCTTTGAATATTAGTGGAGATGTATTGAAGATTGATCTTACCCTTCTCAACATTGTCCCTGAGAAAGTGGTGCCTTATCTCTATGTGCTTAGTTCTGCTATGGAGAACAGGATTGGAAGCTATAGAAATAGCATTAGAGCTATCAAAGAATATTATGGAAATGTCAAGGGTGAATTTGTAGTCTAACAACTGATTTTGCATTAATAATATTTGTGAGCAACAGCTTCCTGCAGCTATATACTCAGCTTTAATTGTAGAAGTGGAGATTGCGGTTGGCTTCTTACTAAACCATGAGATCAGTCTAGCACCCAAGAATTGACTTGTTCCTGAGGTGCTTTTTCTATACAGCCTACATCCAGCATAGTCCGCATCTGAATAGCCAACTAGGACAAATCTAGAGTCTGTTGGATACCACAAGCCAAGTTCAGGTGTACCCTTTAGATATCTTAGTATTCTTTTTGCAGAACTCATATGGGATTCTGTGGTGTCAACCTGGAACCTAGCACATATATAGGTAGCAAACATTATATCTGGCCTGCTAGATGTCAAATAGAGAAGAGAGCCAATGGATGCTCTGTAAGTCTTCTGATCAAAGGACTTACCCTTTTCATCTCTATCTAAAACAAATTAGTGAGCATGGGGGTTTTCATGACAGAGGCATTTTCCATCCCAAACCTCTTGATGAGTTCTCTAGTATACTTGGATTGGGAAATGAAGAAGTCATCTGCAGTCTGCCTTACTTGGAGGCCAGGGAAATAGGTTAATTCCCCATGCTACTTATTTCAAATCTAGACTGCATTAGGTATGCAAACCTTTTGCATGGTGAGTGATCTGTTGACCCAAATATAATATCATCTACATAGATCTGTACTAGTAATAGTTGATTCTTATGTGCTCTTGTGAAGAGTATTTTATTCACTTTCCCTCTTTCAAAGGAGTGTTCCAGAAGGAAGGTGGATAAGGTCTCATACCAAGCTCTTGGAGCTTGCTTGAGGCCATACATTGCTTTATCTAACCTATATACAAAAGAGGGAAAAGATGGATTGGAAAACCTGGGGGCTGCTCCATATACACTTCTTACTGAAGAGTTCCATTTAGGAATGCACTCTTCATATCCATCTGATAGACTTTAATCTTCATGTGTGCAGCATATGCAAGGAACATTCTAATGGCCTCCAGCCTTGCTATTGGAGCAAATGTCTGGTTAAAGTCAATCCCCTCCTCTTGCCTATATCTTTGAGCCACAAGTCTGGCCTTGTTCCTGACTATGACTCCTGTTGAATCCATCTTGTTTTTGAATACACATTTTGTTCCAATGACTGGGTAATTCCTTGGTCTCTCAACCAATGTCCAGACCTTTTTTTCTCTCAAATTGGGTTAGATCTTCTTGCATTGCAGATATCTAGTGAGGATCACTGTCTGCTTCTTCAAAGTTCTTAGGTTCATATTGAGAGAGGAAACATTACAACATTTTTTCATTTGTTAACTGATTCCTTGTCTTGACTCCCACTGTCAAATCTCCTATAACTTGTGTTGAAGGATTACCCTTTAGGGTCATTCTGGTTATTATTGAGTTGTGAAGGGGAGTCTCTTCTACCTGAATATCCACTTGCTCATTGACAGTGGGAACACCATCTTCATTCTCTAGAATGATCTCAGTGGCTAGTTGTTTAGGTGATGTAAGTTCCTCTTCATCTGATTCAGTGTCAACTTTTTGTCTTCCTTTGTCTTGACACATTGATGAATGATCCATGATGCTGAGCCTTTCAACTTGATCTGTTAGTTGGTCTTCTTCCTGCAGAATAGTGTTGGTGGAATTTTTCTTCCCCTTATGAAACATGTTAGCTTCATCAAAGACCACATGCACAGACTCCTCAATCTTGAGATATATTTTATTATATCACCTATTGGCCTTGCATGATGAGGAATATCTCAAAAATACTCCATCATCAGCCTTCTTGTCAAATTTGGCAAGATGACTTTTCTCATTGTTTAGGATAAAGCAGGTACAACCAAAGATCCTAAAGTAAGTGGCTATAGGTGTTTTTCCCTTCAATAACTCATAGTGAGTCTTCAACTTTGTCTTGTGGATGAGACTCCTATTCAGAACATAGTTGGCAATATTCACTACCTCAGCCCAAAAGGACTTTAGCAAGTTGGATTCAGCTAATAATGTCCTTCCTGATTCAATTAGGGTTCTATTTTTCCTTCAGCCACCCCATTTTGTTGGGCGGGTTCTAGGAGCTAAAAAGCTTTGTCGTATCCCTTCATCCTCACAGAATCTTCACATTAACTGATTCTCAAACACAGTACCATGATCACTTCTGATCACAGCAACCAGAGTATTGAATTCAGATTGAATCTGTCTAATGAATCTTGAGAGGATCTTGAAGGTGTCTGACTTAGCTTTTAGAAAGAACACCCAACTGAATCTAGAAGATTCATCAACAATGACTAGAGTATAGGACTTACCTGTTAAGCTCTGAGTGGAGATAGGACCAAATAGGTCCATATGCAACAGGTATAAAATTCTGGGGGAATCATTCTTACCAATTGGTTTGAATGATGACCTTATCTGCTTTCCTAGTTGGCAAGCTCTAGAGGGATGGTCTTTATTAAACTTACCTGTTGCTAAGCCTCTTACTATGTTAAGCTTAGAGAGTTTAGCAATGGTCTTAAAATTAAGATGACTGAGTCTCCTATGCCAAAACTCATTGTTTTCTAATTGAGAGTTGAATAAGCAGATCTCTACTTAGTATACTCAAGGTCTACAACATAAACCTTACCTTTCCTAAGACTAGTCAATATAATTTGGTTAGTTACAAAACTAACTATATGACATAAAGACTTAGTGAATACAACTTTGTATTCACCATCACACAACTAACTAATGCTAATTAGATTATGTTGAAGTCCTTCAACATAACCTACCTTAGAAAAAGAGACTTTTGTTGGATCTTGCGGCGCCATTAGAGGGGGGGGTGAATAAGGGTTTTATGGAATTTTAAATCTTAATTAAATTTATCAAAGTTTGTGACCAAAGTTTAGGAATATTTTATAAGAAAATATATTTTGATATCTCAGAAAAGATTGTATTGAAGATTCCTTTTTAAACAAGAGAAACAAAACTTTTTTTAACTGTTGCTAACGCCTGGCATTAAGTGTTAACGGTGGGCGTTAGCTCTCCAGAAAATATTTCTTAGCACAAAAAGATTGCCACGGTGATTTTACTTATGAAATCTTAAATGAAATATAATTCCAGAAAATCAGAGATAATGAAAATGATTATTGTATTTCAAAGATAATTACGCAAATATTAATTTTAATACTTTAATGAAAATATAAATTAAAACATTCTTGAAGAGGAAATAAAATCAATTGAATAGAACATTAAAAGATATGATTTTATTTCATAATAAATTGAATAAACAAATGTTTGATTTCTATAACGCTAGAAATCAAGGTGAGAATATGTAAAAACACTTTTTGTTATTTCACTGGTCCTTCTCCCAAGGACCGGTTGGCTATAGCCTATCTAACCCTAGATAAGGCCTCTAGCCACCCCCTAAATCTAACCTCGACCTAGTCGCCACGCACAAGGCGACGAATTACCCCATAAGATGCACAAGGACCTAGTCGCCAACAACTGCGACGAATTTACCCACGAAATCCTTCCCGGAATCCGACGTTCTCCCCGAACGATTTCTCCACACCAATTACAAAAAGAATAAAATAAAAGATTACAAGATAAAGTAAGAAAAACTCCCTAAGAAATTTTGAAGGTGAAGACGAAGGCGATGTAGATGTTGGCGTTCTAGAAGCATTCGTCCTTCGTATAGAATATGCGTTGTAGACCTTCTCCTTCAAAATCTTCTTTAGATCTTCATGTTAGCCCAAGGGAGATCACTTAATTGCTGTAGACGAGCCTCTCTCAAAAGAATCAAAATGTTGGAATCCTCTCACAAATAATGAGAGGGGCTGCTCTTTAAATAAGCACAGGAGCTATCGTCTGGCTTTAAGAGTTAACACCAGCATTAGTGATCGTGCACTATCGTCGCTGAAATCACGCAACCGTCAAGATCGTGGCAGTTTGTGGACTCAACGTTGGCGTTAAGAGTCAACACTGGTGTTGTCTCTTGGTACTCGATGGTACTTCTTCTCGACATCATTCCCTCTTTGACGACATCCCTTATCGAAGAAAATGTTAACGTGGGGCGTTAACTGATGAGTCTCTATTATATACATGTTTTAGGACTCATTTAAGCTTATTATCATGCATAGGTACTGCATATTAGGTGGATTATTGCTCATATTAGATTAGTAGTTCATTTGTGTAGATAGTACCTTCCAAAGCCTTATTCTGTGTGTTATCTTGGATGCTCCCCTTTTATTCTTTTTGGTGCATATTTTATGTCGCTGGGGAGCTTTGTTTCTATGCCCCAGCGGGTATGTTTGAGTTTTCATGCAGGTTCATGGGTCGTGCGACGTTCAGAGTTTGTTTAGGAGCAGTTTATGCCTGAAATGCCACTGATCGTGCGTTTCCTTCACGCACGATCATTTGATCGTGCGCCTCTGGTCGTGCGTGTTCATCTGCTGCCCAAAAACAGCTTCCGAGTTTGGTCGTGCGTTTGCTACGCACGATCGTGCGCACGGTCGTGCGATTTATTATTTTCTGTAGTTTTTCCTTCCAGGTTTCCGGCTACAGCGCGCAAGACCACTAGCGGACCAGTGCGCACGACCCCTGGTTGTGCGCCACTGGTCGTGCACACTGTTTATTCCAGCGCTTATTTAAAGACCTGTTCCGCGATTTTTAGGTTATTCGGACAGTTTCGGCGTGAATTCTTCCGCAAGCCTCCGCCGTTTTCCTCCTCCAAGCTCCATCCATCCATCCCCTTCCTTGGGAAAGCTTCATCCATCGATCCTAAGCTCCATCAAGGTTCCAGCAAGCATTCCCCGCCATCTACAGCAAGCATTTCAAGGTGTGGCATCTCCATTGAGCTAGGTGGAAGAGACCCAGCTCTGAGAAGAAGACGGATGATGTTTAGAGGTAGTGACAACCTCTGAACTCCGGAAGCAACCAAGGACTGAGCTCGGAGGAGGCGTGACGACCCCCCATTCCGACCAAGATCTACGGCGAGACTTCTCATCTCGTGGTTTCCTCTACCCTCTTTCTCTCTTTGGAAATGTACTTTTAATTGTTGTAATGAACTTGACTAATCTCTATTTGTCTATGAATAGAAGCTTTTTCTTGTTTCATTATTTATTTGATGCTTTGTTGTGATGCGCTCTGCCTCTATTCCACTCCACTTCCACACACACGTTCTAGCTAGCTCACTCTAGCAAAAGCTAGAGGTGAGAGTGAAGAGGTGCTTCCGACCCTCATCAAAACCCCGCACTGTAGCCATTTCACCGACATACCAAAGCTCGACATCGCGGTCACTGCACACACCCCCACTTTGCGAAGAGGTGTGTGCGACCCTCAATCATCATAGTTACTTTCTGCCCACGCACCTTCCGAAGCACGGCATCGCAGCCGTTGCATCCATCCCGCCTTGCGAAGCGGAGTTTTGACCCGCATCTCTTATTTCTGCAATAGTCTAGATCACCCATCACAAAGCCCTTATTTTTTTTTACTTTCTTTCACTCGTCATAACAATCACCTCACTCTATTTTCTTATCACCACATCCTACATTCATTGAGAGATCGATACTTGGGGATAACTGTCCATTTTTATTACTTGAGCGACCGGTGCACTGCCGTCGTATCGCATTTCGTGCCTGCTAATTAGCAGTGCCAAAATTGTGCATCAAGTTTTTGGTGCCGTTGCCGGGGAATGCAGGCGTGATGAGATGTTGTTTGTGAGTCGATTATTTTCGAGTGAGTCTTTTATTCTTTTTAATTTATTCCTTTTCATGCTATTTTCTTATTCTATATCATGTGGGCGCATTTGAATATCCGATGTCGTTGGTGTGGGGACACATCCCATGCTAGTGATAGGTGTCCCAAGGAGTATGGTGTTGTTCAGAAACCGTACGGAGCCCATATGTCTTTTGGCTACTCTACTGCACCTTCGTTATCGCACCTTTACATGGCTGCCGCACCTTTTGTGCCGGCAAAGCCGGCAAAGCAGTGCCTATTTTGCAAAAGTAGAGAGCACGCCTTGAAGGACTGTGCTGCTTATCTTCGCGAATTGGCGGATGATGATGAGCAGGATATCCAGATCGTCCCTTCTTCAAATTCTGAGAGCACAGCTTCTTCCTCTGATTACGTGTCACTTCCACCTTCACCTTTTGAAGGCTTTGGAATAGACACGTACGTCAGTGTCCCTCATGACTCCGTTTCTGATACGACACCTCATACTTATTCGGTTCATGTACCACTTTGCGTGGATTTGTGCCCTTACGTGGAGAGTGAGCCCGAACTCTTACGAAGCACGTCCTCTCCCGCCACGCACGAAATTACATCTGTTGCTGATGTTTTTATTGAGGTCACTTTGCAGGATGTTGCGGACCTGCGCAATGTGGTGCCCACTCTCATGGAGGAGGACAGCCTTGATTGTGCTGAAGCAACCGCTTCGGTCCAGTGCGAGGAAGTCCAAGTTATAGAGGAGGCCATTGCGTGCGCTGTGGAGTCTAGCAAAATCTTCGATGATATCATCAGTTTGTCATTGCCGCACCCCATGGGGGATGAAGCCGAGATTGTCCCCTCAGATGAGATTTCTTTTAGTTTTTCTTCCAATTTATTTCCTGACCCCCTTTCTTTATGTACAAGGATGCAGGATGCCCCTCCACCGGTTGATCAGACCTTATGCATAGAAGAGCTGAAAGCCTGGCGGGATGAGGAAGATACAGTGAAGGAACATCTTGTTTCCTCATCTTCGTTGGTGCTTCCCCTTGAGGATTGGTTACAAGGGGGCAAGCGGTTTTTCTTTGAAGATATAATACTGGAGGAGGAGAAGAGAGCAAAAAAGGAGGAGATTTGGGGTTGGAGGCTGAGCATCTTACTTATTTTCCACCCCTACTACCAGGTCCCCGGACCTTTTTCTTTCATCAGCTGTTACTACTTCAAATCAGCTTATAGCTGATTTGTTTTGAGCTTGTAATATTAATTAGGATTTATTGACCTTTGCTCATTCCAAGACTTTTTAAACTGCTTTAATACAGGTATTTGGTCCACCTTTAAGGACGTTAAATAAAAGGGCTTCTTGGGAGACAACCCATGGGAACCACCCGGTTCCGTTTGCTTGATTTAATCTCTATCATGTTTTGTTTGTTTTTGCTTTTGTTTTTAGCTATGCAGGTGTGAACCTGATTGGATGAAGAGGAGGAGATCATTGAAGAAGGATTATACCGCTCTTCTGGCATGCTCTTAGGAGCATAGGTACTCTTAACCCAGCTCTTAGTTTGCTTCAAAAGATTATATTTTCTTGTGTTTTAATGCAAGTCTGGGGGGAGCGAGCCTGTGCTTACGCTACACGCACATACATGCTAGAATGATGTGTTAGGAAATTTATATTTATTGTCTCATTGCATAACGCACGCCACATGCATTTTATTTTTACCCATGCGCAATTATCATGTAAATGCTTGATGAATATGTTTAGAAGTTTGATTGTTAGTTTAGGATTGTGTGGCTGAATAGGATGTGACCCGTGCGGTGCTACTAGTAGAGCGCTCACACAGCTTAAAAATTCACGTAGAATAGATTTAATTACAAAGTTATAGTTTTATTTACTTCATTTGTGTAATTACTTAATACTCTACTCAAACGGTGAATTTGGTGAATCTAGCGGTAGCCCTTGGTCGAGTGTAGAAGAGCTGTTAGCCTCGTGTTGTTTGAGTTGGAAGGAGAGGAGACCTCGCTCGGTGGTTAAGAATTTGCCCCAAGCTATTTTCAAAATGAGTGCGTTGAATGTTCTTGTTGGGAGCATGACGTAGGCCATCATTTGGTCTAGTTGAGCTTTGATTTCCCAACCTAACGTCATCCTTTGCTAGCCCCATTGAACCTTACCCTTCCTATTTGTTAAACTCCACTAATCGTTCACCAAGGCCCCATATCCTAACCTAAAACGCACTAGAGTCAAGCTTTGAAACTTATACATATTGATGATGATTGTGCGATGCGGAGAACAAATATGTGGTTGTGTGATGTGGTGTGTGCGCGCAGAAAAAAGATGATGAGATTGAAAAAAAAATTGATTGATCCTAAATTATGTCTCTATGGATCTAAAAAAGGAGTAAAAGATCTCTAAAAAGAATCGAACCACAAGTGTGGTAGTCTCGCGCACACCATAGTGCTTAAATGAAGTCTGGGGGAGTGTGCTTCAAGGTGAAGATGTTAAGGTTGAGTTTTGTTTATTTTCCAGAGGTTGAGTGCGTTTAGCCTACGTTCTTCTACTTCATTACCGTACCTTAACCCAAGCCCAAGTCTAACCTAAAAGTCCTACTGATTCTTGATGAGATCGTCTCATGCAGTGGAGAAGGTGTGAAAGGGCAAGCATATGACCATCGACCTTGATGGATTTCTTGGAGAGCTCTTTCTTGAGATCCAATTTGAACAACGCTCACCTCAGCAGCTCACGCTATTTTCCCTAGGGCGTGACTGTACGATTCACCAATAATTCACCTTAGAGTAGTGGTATTTTGTATTTTACACTTGTAGAAGTTCTTAAAATATAGTCTTTGTTTTAAAATCTTTTCTACTTTATTTCCACGCTCGTTAGTCTTTACTTCCCATCGTGTTTCGCCTGCACAGTTGCTTCCTTAATGTTCATTTTTCTACCATAGGATCGAGTATTTGCCCGAGACGTGCAAACGAGTAAGTCTGGGGGTGTGATGAGTCTCCATTATATACATGTTTTAGGACTCATTTAGGCTTATTATCATGCATAGGTACTGCATATTAGGTGGATTATCGCTCATATTAGATTAGTAGTTCATTTGCGTAGATAGTACCTTCCAAAGCCTTATTCTGTGTGTTATCTTGGATGCTCCCCTTTTATTCTTTTTGGTGCATATTTTATGTCGCTGGGGAGCTTTGTTTATATGCCCCAGCGGGTATGTTTGAGTTTTCATGCAGGTTCATGGGTCGTGCGACGTTCGGAGTTTGTTTAGGAGCAGTTTTTGCCTGAAATGCCACTGATCATGCGTTTCCTTCACACACGATCAGTTGATCGTGCGCCTCTGGTCGTGCGTGTTCATCTGCTGCCCAAAAACAGCTTCGGAGTTTGGTCGTGCGTTTGCTACGCACGATCGTGCGCACAATCGTGCGCACGGTCGTGCGATTTATTATTTTCTGTAGTTTAGCCTTGCAGGTTTCTGGCTACAGCGCGCACGACCAATAGCGGCCCAGTGCGCACGACCCCTGGTCGTGCGCCACTGGTCGTGCACACTCTTTATTCCAGCGCTTATTTAAAGACCTGTTCCGCGATTTTTAGGTTATTCAGACAGTTTCGGCGCGAATTCTTCCGCAAGCCTCCGTCGTTTTCCTCCTCTGAGCTCCATCCATCCATCTTGGGAAAGCTTCATCCATCAATCCTAAGCTCCATCAAGGGCCCGACAAGCATTGCCCGCCATCTACAGCAAGCATTTCAAGGTGTGGCATCTCCATTGAGCTAGGTGGAAGAGACCCAGCTCTGAGAATAAGACGGATGATGTTTAGAGGTAGTGACAACCTATGAACTCTAGAAGCAACCAAGGACTGAGCTCGGAGGAGGCGTGACGACCCCCCATTCCGACCAAGATCTACGGCGAGACTTCTCATCTCGTGGTTTCCTCTACCCTCTTTCTCTCTTTGGAAATGTACTTTTAATTGTTGTAATGAACTTGACTAATTTCTATTTGTCTATGAATAGAAGCTTTTTCTTGTTTCATTATTTATTCGATGCTTTGTTGTGATGCGCTCTGCCTCCATTCCACTCTACTTCCACACACACGTTCTAGCTAGCTCACTCTAGCAAAAGCTAGAGGTGAGAGTGAAGAGGTGCTTCCGACCCTCATCAAAACCCCGTACTGTAGCCATTTCACCCACATACCGAAGCATGGCATCGCGGCCGCTGCACTCACCCCCACTTTGCGAAGAGGTGTGTGCGACCCTCAATCGTCACAGTTACTTTCCATCCATGCGCCTTCCGAAGCACGGCATCACGGCCGTTGCATCCATCCCGCCTTGCGAAGCAGAGTTTTGACCCGCATCTCTTATTTCTGCAATAGTCTAGATCACCCATCACAAAGCCCTTGTTTTTTTTACTTTCTTTCACTCGTCATAACAATCGCCTCACTCTATTTTCTTATCACCACATCCTGCATTCCTTGAGAGATCGATACTTGGGGATAACTTACCATTTTTATTACTTGAGCGACCGGTGCACTGCCGTCGTATCGCATTTCGTGCCTGCTAATTAGCTTTGCCGAAATTGCGCATCATTAACGCAAACGCCGGGCGTAAAGAGTTAAAGAGGGGCGTTAACTCTTAAAGTGGGGCGTTAAGAGTTAAAGCGGGGCGTTAACTCTTAATGCGGGGCGTTAAGAGTTAAAGCAGGTGTTAAGCTCTCTTTCTAGAGAATCATCTCCAATCAGCATACTACTCATAGAGATGTGTATCTATAGTTCCTGTACAACCTGCACACTATAAACACACAAAATACAAGATTAAATACACCACGGTATTTGTTATTCTCAAACCAAGAGATGCGGAACATAGGCTCCAACAACTTCCCCAATCCTGAGCAAACCATATCCTTTGGTTTGTCCAGAGTGGGAATTCCCAAAAATTACCTTAGGCCCTTCCTTGGCCTTGTAGTTGTCCAACAACTCTTTTGCTCCAGTCATATGCATGGAACATCCACTGTCCAGATACTACTGCTGGTTTGTGGTTGAACAGTCTCCTTTCTGCACTTGAAATCAAACATTAGTATAGACCCTCACTTGCTGAGGTCTCTTTCTTCTTTCATCATATGGAGTTATGAAAGAATAAGATGGTCTTACAGTATACCCCTAGGTGAAGAAGTGCTTCATTATTATGCTAGCAATGTTTGGCTATGTGCCCAGTTCTAGAACAACATTAACATCTAGGAATATGAGTAGAGAGGGATTTATATGTCTGGAAATTTCTTGCTGGAAGCATGCGTCGATAAGAAATTGATGCATCTTTAGAGTTACGTCGAGTGTAATTCAATGTGTCTGCATACGTCGATAATAATTCAATGCAGAATATTGGTTGTGTCGAATAGAATTTGACGCACCCTCATACTTGCTTCGAGTTGATGTCGACGCATATGCTGAACTCCATCGAGTAGCATTCGACGCATCTTAAAACTGCGTCGAGTTCTAGTCGACGTATGATTCTTTTTATAAAGATTTTTATAATTTTTATTTGTCTTTTCTAAAGGGTTTTACCTAGAAACCTTGTTTGATTAGTAGTGTTTACCCTATTGAATATAGTGAGTTTATTAGGGTTATTATTTTATTATTCACTTGATTCTAAGTTGTTATTAGGTTGATTCATGCTAAACCAAATGAATGTTACAGGATTTTCCCAAGCAAGTTTGCTAGGGATTAGTGAGCTAGTGGATGGTAGTGATTCTTGATCAAGGTGATCTAATCTCTTAGAGAGATTTTGTGAGATATCATTAAGCTCTTGACTCCTTCCATTGAGTGAGTCCTCAAAGGCTTTTGCCTTTGTAAGTTCTTTCTCTAAATCAAAATTTTCATTAACTAATGTGTATATTTCTTTTTCTTTCTTAAACAATTGACCTCTTAGATCATAGTTAACTGAGTACAACATGTTTTTCCTAAGGTCTTCCAGTTCTATTCTGATTATGTTAAGTTCCTTTTGACTGTTAATGTAATCTTGACAGAATCCTTTGAAACAATTTTTACAATCTTCTAAAGAAAAGTCAAAATCATCAAAAAATTGTTACCTGATTTTCAGCAGTGGAGTCTTCCAGAGCCATTAAGCAGGCTTCTTTATTTCCACACTCTTCATCACTATCAGATGAGGAGGAGCTTGGCTCAGACTCTGAATCACTCCAGGTTTCAGCAATGAAACCTTTTCCTCTTTTCTTATCCTTCCACATGAAGGATTTCTTCTTGTGCTCCTTCATCTTCTTGTAGCTTTTGTTATTTTCTTCTTCAAGACATTCAGTGGCAATGTGTCCAGGTTTTCTGCAAGAGAAGCAGATAATTTCCTGTTTAGGAGTTTTCCCATACCTTGGTTTGCTTGAACTCCTCTCTTTCCTTCTGGAGTCCTCTGTCTTGGCCCATCTCTTAAATCATTTAGCCAAGAGATTAAACATCTCCTCTTTAGAGGTGGAAGGCTCTGCTTCAACAGTCTTTAGTGCAAGTGTCCTTTCATTAGGAGTTGAGATTCTCTCCTAGGCTTCTAACTTAGCCCTGCATTTTAGTAAGAGCTCATAAGACTTGAGCTTCCCTAGCAGAGCATCTATTGATATTTCTCTGAGACATCTAGAATCTCTGATGGCCCAGATTCTTGAGTCCCATGTGCTTGGAAAGCACATGAGGAGCTTGTCATTAATTTCTGTCAGAGAAATTTCTTTGTCAAGCCCTCTCAGCTCATTTATGATAAAGTTGAACCTGCCATACATTTCAGCTATGCTTTCATCAGCTTTTTTCTTAAAGTTCTCATATTGGGATATGAGAAGGGACTTCTTGTCCTTTCTTTAATCAGAGCTGCCCCCTACTAATATGGAAAGATATTCCCAAATTTCTTTGGCAGAGTTGCAATCAGCAACTTTTTGAAATATGTCATCTGACATAGTTGACACCAGGACATTCATGGCTTTAGCATCACATGCTTTTACCTTCTTCTCAGCATCAGTCCACTCTGATCTGGGGACTGCAGTTTATGTTACTGTCCCACTAACATCTTTTCTAACTAGGACTGGGGAACCTTTAATAATGACATTAAAAATGTCTTCATCAATAGAGTTGATGTAAAGCCTTATTCTGGCCTTCCAGAGTGTAAACTTATTTAGGTTGCACACTGGTGGTCTTCTTGATGCATAATACTTAGAACTCATTTTCTTTAGAAAATAGTTTTAACTAATTTACAGTAAAGAAATGAGAGGAGGAGATTTTTTGATCAAGGTGTTAACCTTTTAATGATCAACCTCCCTATGATACCAATTAAAAGTGCACAGTGTGCCTCTGAGTATTCTCTAGAGGGGGGTGAATAGAGTTTTTCCCTAATTATGCACACACAATAAAACTACTAAGTGCTTATGCAATCAGCAATCCCAAAGGCAGAATAAAGTAGACAAGATTGCAGGAAATATAAGAACAGAAAACTATAAAATAGGGACAACACAGAAAAGCAAACACAGAAGACACAAGATTTTTAAAGAGATTCCCCAAAATATGGGTAGTTTACTCTTCTACCTCCCTGGTAGGATTGCACTTACTATGCTTGAGTCTTTTGATAAGGAGACTCTTAGGACCACTCAGTCATTTGATAAGGAGACTATTAGAACCACTGTGCCTTTTGATAAGGAGACTCTTAGAACCACTGAATCCTTTGAAAGATGGATTAATAAAACTCTTTTACAGGTTGTGAATAAGGAAGAAGAAAGAGAGAATGAGGAGAATGTAATTCTGCTTTCAAAATTCTTCTGAAGCTATTTTCTGCTTTTGTTTATCACTGGATCTGAATATAATGAACCCTTGCTTATGATTGTGATGATTGCAAGGGTTATTGGCTTGATCCTTTTCTCTCAGCACTTCTTGTAAGCTTGCTGCTGTGTGAAGAAGAAGAAGAAGTTGTATTGTTTTTCCTGTGCTCAACAATATGTTCTGATCTCTCTCTTAGGGTTAAAGAAGGAACAAAAGAAAACCCTATTCGAGAGACTGAGAATGTGTAATCAATGCTTCTATTTTTCTTCTGCACTCAGCATACTTATTCTCCGTGATTGAATTTGAATTTCTTTCTTCTTTTGGGCAGTCCTGAAAAAGAAATTCTTATTGGACATTTGATTTCCCTTTCTTCTTTTGTTCCCGACCCGTCCATCAGTTTTGAAAACATTCCAAGAATCTTTTTGCTCTCCTGGAAGACATTCCATTTTTGGCAATAAACGAGTCGTTGGAGAGATTTCTTCAGTACTGTGGACCTTCTGAAAGGGTACTAAAAGGACAGCTTAAAACGCTTCTATTTCAGACTGTATTCGATGCTGTGTTGACTTCATCATTCTTCATATCGACGCATCTCTGATTTCTTATGGGAGTAGATCTGAATTCCTTCTTAGCTATGGCTTTACACATATGTCGACGTTGCGTCGATTACTTATCGCGTATCTGTCGAGTTGAAAGCTTCGACTTGAACTTCATCTTTTGCGTTGAATAGAAGTCGAAGTCGTATCGACTTCTAAGATGGATTTGATAGGCTCTGTATTCTGCGTCGAGTTCCTTTCGACATTTCGTTGACTTGACTTATACTTCGACTGGCTGAATGAGTTGCTTCGACTTTTAGTCCGA
This sequence comes from Dactylorhiza incarnata, assembly GCA_033032865.1. NCBI lineage: Eukaryota > Viridiplantae > Streptophyta > Magnoliopsida > Asparagales > Orchidaceae > Dactylorhiza > Dactylorhiza incarnata. The sequence continues at coordinate 6,855,683 of JAWHQI010000067.1, forward strand.
GTTATGTCGACATCTAGTCGAAGTTACGTCGATATCTATTCGACGCAAGTTTTAACTCAACTGAATTTGTACTTATATTGACCTAGTCTTGACATTATATGGTGAGTGTGACATCCTAAGACATCAAATGACCAACTTACCCATTCTATACAATGTGGGTAATATAACCTAACTGATGAAATCACTTTAAGTAATTTGTTAGATAAATCACAAGGTTTTTTCCCAACAGAATTTTGCAATGATTACCTTAAAATACAAAAAGAATTAGAAACGGATAGGGAAGAATTAGAAAATTCAAGAAAGATGAGTTATATTCAATAAATAAGGATTTGAGAAATGAAATTCAGGATAAGGAAATAGAATTGACTGAAATAAGAAATGAAAATCTACAACTAAAAGAAGAGCTAACAAAGACAAAAGCCTTTAATGACTCTCTCAATAGGAGGAGTCAAAAGCTCAAAGATATTACACAAAATCTCTTCATGAGATTTAAGCACCTAGGTCTAGGAGCAGACCCATGCACTAGAACATAAGTCCCTAGTAGACCTGCCTAGAAAAATCCAGTTAGATTTGATAGACCTACTGACTATCAAAAAAATGAGAGGATTGTAGTATTTAAGGATCAGGATATTAATAATCCTGATAAAATAACTGTATTTAATAAAGTAAATCCAAACAAAGAAAAGAAAACTTTAGGCAAGAGTAATTCAGAGAAATTAACCAGCAACAATCAAAAGGCTAAAGTCAAAAGTAGAATAATTAGACATTCTGCAGATCTATTATATCTAGATACATTTTATACACATTTCCAACACCAAGATAACAAATCTAGGTTTAATAAACTCATTCTCTACCATCCAAAAGGATATCATGAAAGACCATTCTACTCTTTCATATCTCTTTATAATGGTAAAAGCAAAGGGCACAAGGTAACCTGGGGACCCTTAATGTTTGAGCTACTTGTGCAGGATAAGGTAGGATCCTTCCTAAGAGATAATGGAGGGGGAAGGAAGAACAAAGGGATTAATAAAGAACTAAATCCAACAAAGGGAGTGATTTCTTACCTGAATTCCCTTGTTATTTCTTTGGTTTAGGAAAATAATAGTATAATTACTATTTTCACTAAAAATCTTTGTTGGGAAAAATAGCAAGAACTTTCTAAGAAAGTAGATCTGTTTATTCAGAGTTGCATCGAATAGAATTCGACGTACCATCTAATTCTATTCGATGCCAGCTTCGAGAGCAATCTGCAATAGATATTTCGAATTGCATTCGACACAGCATCGATTTCGTATCGACGCATACGTCTACTTAATAGTTGCTCTTCAAATTCGAAGGTGCGTGGAGTTCTAATCAACACATTGTCGACATGACTAGCGCGTGATGTTTCACTTCTAGAAGCTGATTTAACACATTTTGGCACGCTGACTATTAATATGTGTCGATGGCGCGTCGAATACAACCCTAAGTTGTGACGAATCATCTTCTTTTAAGCAACATAGGCGTCAAATTCATCACGCTTTCGAATTCTCGCTCTCATGCTTTCTTTCTCTCTAGCTCTCTTGCATCTCTCTCTCTCTTCTCTTTGCAGGTACTTCACCTCAGAATCAATAGCTCATCAAAAGATCAACTCTGGCTTCGATGTTGATGTGGACTCCTTCAATGCAGCCTCGGATAACTTCAAAGCCATTCTCGGCTTATTTCATAATGCTGGATTGACAAAGCTGATCTCAACAAGGTGCAAAATCTATGATATTGAGTTGACAGAGTTGAAGGACAACATTCACCTAGGAGATGATGGATCCCTCAATGGGAGAATCATAGGAGCTGATATCAATATTATCGAGGAAATGTTATCTCACACCTTTGATTTACCAATAGGTGATGAGTATGATGAACTAATAGGGGAAGAGACCAGTAAGGCATTATAGATAATGCAGGAAGAAGAATGATGTGGCAGAGGAGTACAGATTTTTGGCAGATATAGTAGGGAAGGTGCTCTTGTGCAAGATTTCAGCCTATGATGTTATTCCCAAGCAGCAACTCCAGATCATGGGAATTCTTGTTCTGAACAAAAAGATCAACTAGGGGAGGTGCCTCCTGAAGATGATAGGTCATAAGTATGTACATAAGGAAAATGCATATATGAGAACGATGAGTCTGGTGCTACTCCATCCTTACCCCATGGTATGCAAATCAAAAGGAGTGTCAATTCCACCTGGCAAGAGAATAAGCATTGGAATTTTCTCCAAGTGGACCAGGCCGATCCTAAAGTCTGGTCAAGCTGCACCTTCACCTCCTCCTTCCCCAACTCCACAGGATACAGAGACAACTCTTCCAGATCCTCAAAGAGATAACAATCCAGCACATGACACTGCAGCAGCCTAGCAAAGCATTACTCCAGATGTTGATCCAGCTCAGTTCAACTAGTCCATTCCATCCACTCCAGCCCCGGAACTTACACCACAGATTTCTCTGCAAACACAACAACAACAACCATCCATCACCACTTCTACAGAAAATCCTCCATACATCCACTTTCTTAATGATAGATCTCCCCTACCTCAATCTTACATAACTCCGGAGGATAATCAACCATTATCACCTATCCACCAAGATCCTTCAGCCTTCAATGAGAACTTCACAGCAATCCCTCCAGTTATCCTATCCACACCTACTCTTATCACACCTCCTGTCTCTACCACGCATCCTACTCCTTCCTTTGATATTGAACAAGTGATTTCAAAAGTAGTAGGATTGGTTATTAGTACATTTGTTGACCTACTGGCCACTCAAGCTAGGAAGTTCAATAAGAAGTACTCCCAGATGGAGACAGAACTACAAAAATCACAAGAGTCCCTCCTGACACTGAAATCAACTGTATCCTCCTCCATGGTAACTAAATAATTCTTAACCTCCCTTGTAAGTAAGGTTCTGAAGGGGGAGATCCAGGAGGAGGAGAGGCTTAATCAAGCAAATGTGAGTGACCAGGAGAAGGACAAGATTGCACAAGAAGAGATTGCCCCAAATGCCCCAACTACTGAGGTCCATAATCCAAACAAACTCACTATTTTTCAAACAGGAAAAGTCCAAGAGGAGATTTCTGTTGGGTTTTTCTAGATACATACATCACATGTAGGCGCAGCGGAATAAAAGAGAAACAACCCAAAAAGACTTGGATCGGCCATGAATATTGAATCAAGAAGTAAATCAAAACTAGGTATGAAATTACCTTTGCGGGATTGGATCCAATCCAACCTAGATGCTCCAAGAAGAAGAGTCCTGTCGTCGGCTATGTGAGTCCTCACATAGAATAATGTCTACGTCTCTACAGCAGTCCACACGAGCCGGGAGAACACCAAGTCACGTCGCACGCAACTCGGAAGGGAGAACAACTGCACCTTGCACTTCCACGAACTGCTAGGTTCGCTCCAGGAAGAACAATCACGACGACGATCGCCGGAGAGGAGGTCGGTGGAGGCGAACTTTGCGGCGGAACTATTTCCATCTAGGGTTCGAGCGAGAGCGGAACTCCTTCCGTCGGCTAAACTTGTCGTGTATAATAAGAACCCTAAAGAAGATCTATTTATACCCAAAGCATAAACAGGCTTCTAGAAGAATCGCTATCCGCAGACCACACAGCAGAATTGGGGTTTCTGTAACAATTCGTCGGGATTCCACGGAACAGCATTCGTCGAGTTTTCACGGGACAATTCGACGAATTCCGACGAATCACATCAGACGGCAACATTTGCCGAGTTAAGGATCTCTGTAACAATTCGTCGGGATTACACGGAACAGTCCGACGAATCCGACGAATTCCGATGAATCATGTCAGACGGCAACATTTGCCGAGTTAAGGATCTCTGTAACAATTCGTCGGGATTCCACGGAACAATCCGACGAATCCGACGAATTCTATCCGTGTAAACCCGACGAATTCAGACAGCAACATTTGCTGGACTTTCCCCATTCTATATGGTGATTGGTAACCTTTACCAACACAGTTAATCTTCCAACTTCTCCACATGCTCTTATGTGCGACCCTGGAGGCTCATATCGCGTTGGCAGTGACATTACATGTTTGACCACTTCTAGATCACAATGGTAACTCCAACAGTTTCTACAGTAAACCAGGGGGAGATGATTGCTTCAACTCAGGGGGGAGATCCTAGAAGAAGATTTACTCTTGGATGAGGTTGCAAAGATTGTCAAGGAGGTTGCTCTGACTATTGAACAAGATGCACAATTTCAGGGGGAGCCTCCCAAAGAAAATGAAACTCATCAAGATGTTGTAAAGGCTGCTGAAGAAGAAAATGAGCCACTAAGGTTTGCACCAAGAAGTGTAACACCACAAGTGTTCTCAAGGAAGAGGAAAACTCCTGACAAAGAATAGTGAAGTCCAAGTATTCAGTACTTGTGAACATTTTACATTATATCATCAGGAGGACACAGTTGTTAAGAACAACATGATAACTTGGCAATTTATAATATGGTCCGTGATCCCATTCAATAATGTCTTTATTGTCTCTGTATAGTTGTTTGTATTTAATTTTATGTCAAAGTATGTTTGAAATCACTTAATCAAATTGTAAAATTTATTGAGATAAATATGGGGAGATTGTTGGGAAAAACCCTTATGATTTATCTAACAAATTCTTAAATTGATTTCATCAGTTAGGTTATATTACCCATGTTGTATAGAAAGGGTAAATTGGTCATTAGATGTCCTAGGATTTCACACTCACCTTAGAGTTTCAAGACCAGGTCAATATAAGCACAAATTTAGTTCAGTTAAAACTTGCGTCGAATAGAAGTCGATGCAATTTCGATTAGAAGTCGACGCAACTCTGATTAGAAGTTTAAGCAACTCAGACTGATTGCCGAAGTATTAAGTAAAATCGATGCGACATTGAAATAAACTCAACGCAGAAGGAAGAGCATGTCGAAGCCATCTCAAAAGTCGACGCAACTTCGAGTAGACGCAGAAGATGAAGTTCAAGAAAAAGTCTTCAACTCGATGGATACGTCGATAAGTAATCGACGCAACGCCGACATCTGAGTTCAGCCAGAGATAAGAAGGAATTTGAAGCTACACCTATAAGAACTCAGAGGTGCATCGATATGAAAAAAGATGAAGTCGACGCAGCGTCGAGTACAGTCAGAAATAGAAGTTTTTCTGTTGTCCTTTCTAATACCTTTTCATAAGGTCTACAAACCTAAAGACTTTTCTCCAATGGCTCGTTTATTGCCAAGATTGGAATGGAGTATTCCAGGATACAGCAAAGACATTCTTGGAAGTTATTCAAATCAGATGGACAGGTCGGGAACAAAGGTAGAATTAAAAATCAATTGTCCAATGGGCATTCCTTCTAAGGACAGTCCAAAAGAAGAAAGAAATTCAAACTCCAATCATAGAGAATAAGGATGCTAAGAGGAGAAGAAAAAGAGAACAACCAATAATATTTTTCTGGCTGTCGAAATAGGGTATTTTCTTCTTCCTCCTTCAACCCTAAGACAGAACAGCAGAACAACTCCTCTGCACAGCAAAAGATCATAACAACTGTGATGCTTCTTCCTCTACATCACATAGCAGCAAGTCTAAAAAAGTGCAGAGAATCAAGATCAAGCTCATAACCCTTGAAATCATCACTATCATAAGCAATGGTTCATCATATTCAGATTCAAAAATAAACAGAAGCAAGAGCATTCAAAGATAAAGCTTCTGAAGAATTCTATTCTCTTCTTTCTTCTCATTCTACTGTTCTCATCCACCAACTGCAAAAGTGTTTTAAGAATCCCTCTTTTAAAGGATTCAGTGATTCTAAGAGTCTCCTTATCAAAAGGCTCAGTGAGTCTAAAAGTCTCCTTATCAAAAGACTCAGTGGTTCTGAGAGTCTCCTTATCAAAAGACTCAGGCACAGTTAGTGCAATCCTACCAAGGAGGTAGAAGAGTGGACTACCCACATTTTGGGGAACCACTATAAAAATTCTGTGTCTTCTGGATTGAATTTCTCTGCTGTCCAGTTTACTGCTTTTCTATCTTATATTTTCAGTACTTTCTTTCTTTTGTATTGGTATTATTGATTGCAAAATTCTTAGTAGTTTTATTGTGTGTGCATAACTAGGGTATAGAAGTTTTAAAACACTATTCACCCCCCCCCCCCTCTAGAGAATACTCAGAGGAACACTGTGCACTTTCAGAGAAGAAAATGTAAAATAAAGTTTCACAAAGATATATTAGACTTAGAGAAATTAGCTTGTATTGCTTGATTCTTCTTGAAGTCTGTTGCGGAAATGGCTTCTTGAGAAATCTTCTTACAATGAGATGTTGAATCTTTTGATCGGCAAGATAACTGAACCTTTCTTCAGAAGAATAGAATGATTAGCTTCAATGAATATCTTCTTTTTACTTGAGCTCTGGAATGAATTACACGTTGATAACGGTGAACTTTTTCTTCAGAATTATTAAGGAAATGATTGTGAATCTCAAAAAATTAGGGTTTGTTGAATTCCATCTCCTCCCTTTTATAGGGACATTTAACAACAGCCATTCCATTGGATGGCCTTTATGTCAGAAATAATATTTCCATAAAGCTCAGCTCATATTGGCCCAATATGTGGCGGCAATAAACGGTGTAACGCCAAAATCATGCCTTAATTTGAATTCAGGATTTTCCGCAGTTCGACTAGATGTCTCATCGAATCTTCTTGATTTCTATTTGAATGTCGTTCTACTGGTCGAATTTGAACTCTGCATAACTTTAGTTCAAACCTTCTGCATGAATCATCTTGATGACTTTGATAGTCTACAAGACGATATTTAACTGCTTCAGTCTTCTAATCAAATCTTCTGCATGAATCATCTCGGTGACTCTTTGTAGTCTACAAGTTGATATTTGACTGCTTCTGTCTTCTAGTCGAATCTTCAGCACTAATCATCTTGATGACTCTTATAGTCTACAAGATGATTTTTGACTCCTTTTGTCTTTTAGTCGAATCTCCTTCACGAATCGACATAATGTCTCTTATAGTCTTCAAGACAATATTAGATTATTTCTGCCTTCTACCCGAATGATGAGTCAATCAAGTCGAATCTATCATTTATACTTATGAAATGTCGTGTTGGTTCCTCGATGATATTTCACATGACCTTGACGATATTTGAGATCACCTCGACGATAAACGTCTTAGCCAAATTCTTCCTTCAATCAAGTGTTTCCAAATATTGATTGAATATCTCCAAGACGATATGAGTGTAATTTAACATTTCCAAGACGATATCGTCTTGGAAAGTATATTACCAAGACGATATTGGAAGATTGGTCTTCTTCTTCTGAACAAGACGATATGAGATTAGATGAGAGTTTACAAGATGATATCATCTTGAGTCTTAAGGTCTTCAAGCCGATATCGAAACCTTTACTCGACGACATTTAGACTCTCCAAGATGATATCTTAGTCATTTTTTGATCTTCTCAACTTAGGTCATTTGATTTAGCTCACTTGTTTGACATTTATTCATGATGTTAATAAGTTAGTGACAAGTCTAATATAGTGTAGATCATAGGTCGACATGGTGTTTTGCACAATGAGGGATTATATTAGCAAAACTATGTGTAATGACACTAAGTCTAGCCGTAAATTAGATTTGCACTGTCTAGTACCTGAAAGCAATATTCTAAAGCAAATGAGTCAAATATAAAGAGTATTTATCTTTGACTTGATGACTTCTTCAAATCAGGAATATTGTAGGTGATGAGCGCACGACAGCGCGTGACAGGATGCATGTGGTCACGCTTCCACGGAGTCGCATCTACGAAGGCGCGCACGAGCTCCCTTGAGTGCCAAGACTGGACACTGATTTCAGCACTCAGTAGGGGGCGCTGACTTGGTATGCACCCCTTGGGGGGGTATAGAATGGTGCTCGACATTCAGTGTCGCGTGCGGCACTCGTGCTTGGTGTTGTGTGGAACTTGCGTGGTGCACATACAGTACTCGCGCCCTTCGCTGCGCAGAACTTGCGCGTTGTTTACGCGCGTGTAGCAGCGTGTGTGTGGTATTTGTACTTTCACACACACCGTACGTAGCCCATCGTGGCCTGTGTGCGCCCGCGCCTTGCTTGGGCGCGACACTACCACTGTGCGGTAGCACATAGTCTTGAACGCATGCGCATTTTGCACACCCGAACATTCCGACGTCCGTTTGGAATATCAAACAGACTTGGAATTGCGCGAGAACGAGCCTGCTGAAATTGTCTCGGTGAGCCGGTCGAGATCGAGGCAAAAAATTTCTGGTTCGACCGAACTATTTTGGGGGAACCCCATCACACTTAAATTGAGATTTTCTAAAAAATTTACTACATTTACAAACATTCTAGACAGCTCTAATGTCACCACTATTTTTTCCACCAGTACTCCAAAGAGTGTCTTAGGCGCTGTTTGGCGAGGCGTTACAATTGTTGCACATCGGCATTTTTGGAAAAGCCGCGCCAAACACTGTTTTAAGATGGAGGTGGCAAAATAGATTATGAAAATATATGGTTTTTTGACCTCTTTTCCCACCGTGATACACCATCCACGATTAGGTATTCCCAAATTGATTTCCCACTATTTGTAGGGAATGAAGGTCGCAGATAACGACGTCTCCCACCGATCAATCGAGCCTACAATAACCTGAGAAAGGCAAAAACAACCAAACAAAAACAACACAAGAGAATTTACGTGGAAAACCTTCGCCACTTGAAGGTCAAAAACCACGGAACACAGCACAACAAAATCCACTATAATAAATAAGGATTACAGAAATTATCTAGGTTTGCCCAAACCTAGAACGCCCACCGGATTTGACAAACAAATCGACTCCTCTCTCCACCACAAAGATGAACACACAACTTCTCTACAATGGGATAAAACTCTACTCTCTCTTCAAGCAAAATAGCAAACGAAAACGAGAAAGAGAACACCTTAAACCGTAGACGAAGAGGCCTTTGAAACGGTAGAGAAATCCCCAAGCGAAACGGAGGAAACACCTCCTCTTTCCGGGAATGGAAACGGCAGCGGCAACACTCTCCAAATCGGCGGCGGCGGCAGCCTTCTTCAAGGCGGTGGCAGCGAGCGGCCCTCTCCAAAGCAGCGGCGGCGAGCGGCCCTCTCCAAAGCAGCGCCAACACCTCTCCAAGGCAGCGCCAACAGCAGCCCTCTCCTCTCCAAAACAGGTCGGCGGCGGTACTTTCTCCAAAGCACCGACGGCGGCAACCAAAGCGCCTCCAGGCGGTGGTTTTCACGAACGAGAGAGAGGGAAGAAAAGGGGGGCGGCCAAAAAAAAACTGAATCGGGGGCAGAGAGGTGAGGAGTGAGATTAAATTAACCCTAACCACTCCTCAAAAACGAGCCATAACAGCTGTTCACGTCAAAACGGTTCAGCTTGAACCGGACCCAAAAACAGCCAATTTTCTCCACGCCAAAAGGCAGCAATAAACGAGTTGCAACCTGTCTTTTGAGGGGTTGCAACCTATTTTGCTGAACCACAAATTCATAGAATTTCTGCACGCCAATCACCTTTAGGGGCTGAACCCCAACAAACTCCCCCTTCAGACCATAAAGGGGAGTTTTCCACCTTGACTCCTTCAAGTGGACATCATGCCGATCAACCGCCGGCAGAGATCATGCTTTTCCCTTGGGATGACCTTCGTCATAATATCTGAAGGGTTTTCGTCTGTGTGGATCTTCTCCACCACCAACAGCTTCTCCTCAACTGCATCCTGAATCCAGTGATACTTCACGTCGATGTGCTTCGTCCTGGAGTGAAAGGCGGGATTCTTGGCCAAGAATATAGCACTCTGACTATCACAAAATACTGTGTACACGTCCTGTCGAAGACCAAGCTCAACCATGAACTTCTTCATCCAAATAAGCTCCTTTGACGCCTCAGTCAACGCAATATACTCAGCCTCCGTTGTCGACAATGCCATGCACTTCTGAAGCCTTGACTGCCATGACACTGCTCCCCCACCAAAAGTGACCACGAATCCAGAAGTGGATCTCCTCGTGTCAACATCTCCTGACATGTCCGTGTCCGAGTACCCGATAAGTTCTGGTGGACCTCCACCAAACTTTAAGCAAAGGTCTGAGGTACCTCGGAGATAGCAGAATATCCATTTCACAGCACTCTAGTGATCTTTCCCTGGGTTTGCCAAGTAACGGCTCACAGACCCCACATCATGAGCTATGTCTGGCCTAGTGCAGACCATAGCATACATCAAGCTCCCCACTGCAGATGCATAAGGGATATGACTCATCTCTTCCACCTCCTCCTCAGATGAAGGACTTTGAGAACTAGAAAGTCTGAAGTGCCCGGCTAAAGGAGTAGCAATGGGTTTTACCTTGTCCATCATGAACCTCTTCAGCACTTTCTCCACATACTCAGACTGAGATAGCCATAGTTGACCGGCACTCCTGTCCCTGGTGATTTTCATTCCAAGAATCTTCCTTGCCGGTCCCAAATCCTTCATTTCAAAGGACTCGCCGAGCTCCTTCTTCAACTCAGCTATGCTTGTCTTGTCATCCCCAACAATCAGCATATCATCTACGTACAACAGCAGAATAGTGAAAGTCTTCTCAGTCCTCTTCACATATACGCAGTGATCAGCCCTGGTCCGTTGAAATTTGCTCTTCATCATGAAAGCGTCAAATTTCCTATACCACTGCTTGGGTGCCTGTTTCAACCCATAAAGGCTCTTCTTGAGCCGGCAGACTAGATGATGCTTCCCCTTAGCCACAAAGCCTTCGGGATGCTCCATGTATAGCTCTTCCTCCAAATCACCATGCAGAAATGTCGTCTTGACGTCCATCTGCTCGACTTCAAGATCCATGGAGGCAGCCATACCCAACACCAGTCTGATAGAGGACATTTTCACCACTGGGGAAAATATCTCATTGAAATCGATACCTTGTTTCTGACTGAAACCTTTCACCACAAGTCTCACCTTGTACCTCGGCTGAGAGAGATTTTCATCCAACTTCAGCTTGAAGACCCACTTGTTCTTCAAAGCTCTCTTCCCTTTAGGCAATAGGACTAAATCAAATGTCTCGTTCTTCTGAAGGGAGTACAACTTCTCTTCCATAGCAGCCGTCCAAGCCTCATGATCTTCAGCACTCTGAGCCTCCTCATAGGACTCAGGCTCTCCACTATCTGTAAGCAAAATATACTCATGAGGAGAATACCTGATATTGGGCCTTCTGACTCTCTCAGATCTGACAGGAGGAACCTCCACCACAGGTGGCGCATCAACTGGCAAAGCTCCCCCTACATCCGGAATCATCTCCTCATCAGGAATAGGCTCACGAACTTCCTCCTCAGCATGCCCATCATCAGCAGCAGTCTCTACTAGCCCATCATCAATATAGAGTCTCTCCTTCGCAGGTGGAAACTGTGGAACCTGTGAATCCGCAGCATTCTGCTCACCAACCACTTGATCTTCAACAAAGATCATATCTCTGCTTCTGATCATTTTCTTGTTCACGGGATCCCAGAGTCTATATCCAAACTCCTCATGGGGAAATCACAACAAGATGCACTCCCGAGACTTCTCATCAAGCTTCGATCTCTCTTCCTTGGGGACATGAATGTGAACTTTGCACCCAAACACCCGCACATGTCCGTACGACACATCCTTCCCGGACCAAACACGCTCTGGAATATCACCATTCAGAGGTGCCAAAGGAGACAAATTTATCAGATGTACAACAGTTTGCACAACCTCAGCCCAAAACTGCTTACCAATGCCAGCTTGAGAAATCATGCACCTGATCTTCTCAATAATCGTCCTGTTCATCCTCTCTGCCAACCCATTCTGTTGCGGCGTCCTCAGGATTGTCCTTTCATGTACTATGCCATGCTCTCTACAGTAAGCATCGAAGGCACCAGTGTACTCTCCCCCGTTGTCAGATCGAACTCGCTTTATTTCTTTATCGGTCATCTTCTCCACGTTTGCTCTGAACTCTTCAAACTTTGCTAGAACATCACTCTTCTGCTTCACAGAATATGCCCAGACTTTCCTGGAATGATCGTAAATGAATGTGACGAAGTAAGCGGCTCCGCCTATAGACTTGGGCTCAATAGGACCACACACATCAGTGTGTATCAAATATAGTAACTCCGCCTTCCTCTTTGGTTCAGAATCAGCAAAGGAAGCACGTTTCTGCTTACCGGCCAAGCAGTGCACACACGTGTTGGGAATCTCTCCTGATAGCTCCGGAAGAACCTTGAAAATCACCAAAATCTTCAAGCTCTTTTCACTGATATGCCCAAGCCTGCGATGCCATAACTCCATAGAGTTGCCCTCAGCAGCATTCACAATTGGGCCACAGATCTTGGCATTAGTGCGATAAAGGCCACAACACTTCCTTCCTCTGGCTACCACCAAAGAGTCCTTCAGCAACCTCCAGGTACCTCCACCTTCAATGCTTGTGAAACCACCGTCATCAAGTCTACCAACGGAAATCAGATTCATTCTCAAGTCAGGAATATGCCTGACGCCCTTGAGAACAATCTTCCCAAACTCAGTCTCCAAGTGGACATCACCACTGCCAATAATCAACGATTCACCGGAATTAGCCATCCGGATCACACCAAGGTCTCCCGCAGAATAGGTGTAGAAGTAATCCCTGTGAGGAGTGCAATGATAAGATGCACCTCCGTCCACGATCCAGTCTGTGTCAATGCATTCCTGGCAAGACGACTCACTGCACTGCAAGCATAATGGCTCAGCCTCCACAATCAAAGTCGTCGCATCACCACTGGATTCTCCTACCTCCTTGGTCTTTCCCTTCAGGTCTCTTTTCATTTGGAAACAATCCTTCTTGAAATGACCCTTCTTCTTACAATAGTAGCACTCGATGTCCTTCTTGGACTTGCCCCTAGACTTGCTCCTGGAAGTGCCCCTGTTCTTCACATCCTTCTTCACAGACCTGCCTCTTCCTTCCATGAGGAAAACACCAGAATTGGAAGTTCCAGAATCTTTCCTTCTCAACTCTTCGTTCAGGAGACAACTAGACACCATTTCCATGGTTACCACGCCATCAGGTGCTGAGTTGCTCAACGACACTACTAGAGTCTCCCAACTCTCTGGTAAGGAGCTAAGGACCATCAGAGCTTGGATTTCATCTCCCAAGGTAATCTTCATGGACTCCAACTGATTGATAATACTTTGGGCAAGGTTCAGGTGCTCAGTCATCTGCGAACCTTCCCGGTACTTCAAATTAACAAGCTTCCTAATCAGAAATGCCTTGTTTCCTGCAGTCTTCCGCTCATACACGGCTTCAAGCTTTTTCCATAAGGCTTGAGCCGAGGACTCCGTGGAAACATGATGAAAAACAGAGTCATCAAGCCACTGCCTAATGAAGCCTACTGCCTTCCGATCCATCTTGTTCCACTCTTCATCATCCTTAACTGAAGTCAGTCTCCCTGTCAACGGAGCATGGAGATCTTTATAATATAAAAGATCCTCCATCCGAGGCTTCCAGATGCTCCAATTCTTGCCATTCATACTGATCATCCTTGTGTTCTGTTCCATTGCTTTCTCAAACAAAAATTGCTCTAACACGATCCGCAAGTCGATTTATTTCAAGGGATTAACAAGAGAGGATAGGGAGCAGACCAATGGTCGTCACCTACCGCACCGAGTTAGAAACCGAGAAATAAAAACGACAAGCCAAAGAACCTGGCTCTGATACCACTTGTAGGGAATGAAGGTAGCAGATAACGACGTCTCCCACCGATCAATAGAGCCTACAATAACCTGAGAAAGGCAAAACAAAAACAACACAAGAGAATTTAAGTGGAAAACCTTCACCACTTGAAGGTCAAAAACCACGGGGCACGGCACAACAAAATCCACTATAATAAATAAGGAGTACAGAAATTATCTAGGTTTGCCCAAACCTAGAACGCCCACCGGATTTGACAAACAAATCCACTCCTCTCTCCACCACAAAGATGAACACACAACTTCTCTACAATAGGATAAAACTCTACTCTCTCTTCAAGCAAAATAGCAAACGAAAACGAGAAAGAGAACACCTTAAACCGTAGACGAAGAGGCCTTTGAAACGGTAGAGAAATCCCCAAGCGAAACGGAGGAAACACCTCCTCTTTCCGGGAATGGCAACGGCAGCGGCAACACTCTCCAAATCGGCGGCGGCGGCAGCCTTCTTCAAGGCGGTGGCAGCGAGCGGCCCTCTCCAAAGCAGCGCCAACACCTCTCCAAGGTAGCGCCAACAGCAGCCCTCTCCTCTCCAAAACAGGTCGGCGGCGACACCTTCTCCAAAGCACCGGCGGCGGCAACCAAAGCGCCTCCAGGCGGTGGTTTTCACGAACGTGAGAGAGGGAAGAAAAGGGGGTGCGGCCAAAAAAAACTGAATCGGGGAGAGAGAGGGGAGGAGTGAGATTAAATTAACCCTAACCCCTCCTCAAAAAACGAGCCATAACAATTGTTCACGTCAAAACGGTTCAGCTTGAACCGGACCCAAAAACAGCCAATTTTCTCCACGCCAAAAGGCAGCAGTAAACGAGTTGCAACCTGTCTTTTGAGGGGTTGCAACCTATTTTGCTGAACCACAAATTCACAGAATTTCTGCACGCCAATCACCTTTAGGGGCTGAACCCCAACACTATTCTGGATTAAAAAAATTCTCTCACCACTGATTCTCCCATCACTGCAGACTGAGTCAAACAGAGCCTTAATCATTGTTGTGATTTAGGGTACAACTAGGAAAATTTTTAATTAAAACAATTTGAATAAAAAATAATAATAGAAATTATCTAATTTTAAACATCTATTTGAAAATGAAGAAATGTCAAACATATTTTATTCTAACAAAAATAACACCCAAATTATTCCAAGAGTTATTTTGTGTAATGTGAATACGGTTAGGTAAAATAACGGGCACAATATATTGATCCGAAAAATGGACAAAATATTGAAGGAAGAGCCGTGAAATGTGTGAACGTAGGCATGACATATTACTTTGACCTGGGAAAATTAAAATGCTGTTTGGGTTTCTTCCAGGAGACTTTTATCAGTTTAACTCGGGCCGGCTTTGACTATTTTTGAATTTTAAAATGTTAATAATAATACAATTTGTATGAATTTTTCAAACTTACAATAGCTGTTACGCGCACGCGCCATCCCATTTATCATTACTGTTTTTCTTTAAAAATTTTATGTTGATGTGAGCCCCCTCCCCCCTATATAAGGAGGAGGTATGGGAGTGTTATGGTCATCTTGGGATCATTAGGGATTTAGGCTCTCATTTGAGAGAAGGATCATTGGAGGAACCAGCCTTCTTGGTCTTGGCCGGACTTCGATCCGGATTGTATCCGTGTTTCTTCTTCGATTAATGCAACTTGCATCTTGTTCGTATTATTTGGTCCGACCTGCCGCTCCGCCCGCTTCTACAGCCGCCGGAGTATCGAGTCCTGCTCTACTAGCCCCGCTCGACATCGCCTCTGACGCTCGACATCGCCTACGCTCGACGACGCCAGATTTGCTCGACGACGCCAGATCTGCTCGACCACTGCCGCTCGTTCCAGTTCTCCAGATCCACTGCCGCTCGAGCCACTGCCGCTAGATCTGCCGCTACAACGGGTGACCTGCTATACTAGATCCACTGCCGCTCGACCACTGCCGCTCGATCCACTGCCGCTCGACATCGCCAGATCCACTCGACCTCGGCCGCTCGACCACTGCCGCTCGACCCAATCGCCGGAACCAGCGATCCCGCTCTCCCAGCCGCCGCCCCGTGCGTCCTCCTCAGCCCGCCAGCGTTCCCAACCACCGCCCGTGCATCCTCCTCAGCCCGCCAGCGCTCCCCGCCGCCGTCCCGGCCCCCTGCGGGCCAGATCCGCCCCGTGCCAACCTCCAACTCGGAGCAATCGTCCTCATATGCCAAAGAGCCGGATGGAAGCCCGCCTGGAAGCCCTCGAACACTCCCTCGCCACCATCAACTCTCGTCTCGAGGCACAGAACGAGCAGTTCACCTCAATTCTGTCTATGCTCCAGAAATTGCAGCCCACCCAGCACTCCGGCCCCTCTACCACCTTTGTTGTGGGATCCCCCAGCACCGTGCTTCCCGATGCTTCCGCAGCGATGAAAGTGCCTACTCCACCATACCGTGGACCTGACATGCCTACCTTCAACGGGTCTGACCCCCTCGGGTGGATTGCCCGCGCCGAGCAGTTCTTCGATATTCACCAGACCGCGCCGACACAGCGGGTCTCCACCGCAATCATCGGCATGGAAGGGTCGGCCCTCCATTGGGTCCGTTGGCTCCGGCAGACCTCCCCCGACCTCACCTGGCCAGCTCTCTCTGAGGCCCTCATTCAGCGGTATGACGCCCGCTACTCCGGCCCCATGATCGAGCGACTTTGCGGGGTCCGTCACACGGGCTCCATTGACTCCTACATTGATGCCTTCGTGGAATTAGTCACCCATGTCCCCGGTCTTCCCCCAGACCATTACTTGGGATTCTTCATGAATGGCTTGCAACCCCACTTCCGCTCCCGTCTCCGCACTCTCCAACCCTTAACGGTTCACCACGCCATTGACCTCGCCCCCCTGGTGGAGGCAGAATTTCTCGCGACGTCCGGCGACATTCCTTCCCCATCACCCCCCTCTCGGCATCCCTCCTACACATATTTCTCGACCCATCCGAAACCTACACCTCCGCCACCTCCTCTGCCTCGGCCACCAATGATGGGTCCTCGCAACAACCGGCCTGTCCCTACCCACCGCCTCTCCAACCAGGAGTACAACGACTTACAAAGCAATGGCCTGTGCTTCCGCTGCAAGCACCCCTACTCTCCGGGTCATGAGTGCTCCGTGAAGGAGTGTCGTGTCCTCATCGGCGACGACGTGGCCGCGCTCTCCGCCCCCGACTTCGACGCCCTGCTGCTCTCGGACGGACTACCGCACGACGCCCCGGGCACCTCGACGGCATCCCACTACTGACCGGCGGGCGGCGCTCCGACCTTGGGGACAAGGTCGCTTTTCTGACGGGATGTATTGTTACGCGCACGCGCCATCCCATTTATCATTACTGTTTTTCTTTAAATATTTTTATGTTGATGTGAGCCCCCTCCCCCCTATATAAGGAGGAGGTATGGGAGTGTTATGGTCATCTTGGGATCATTAGGGATTTAGGCTCTCATTTGAGAGAAGGATCATTGGAGGAACCAGCCTTCTTGGTCTTGGCCGGACTTCGATCCGGATTGTATCCGTGTTTCTTCTTCGATTAATGCAACTTGCATCTTGTTCGTATTAATAGCACACCACAAATTAAAACTTAAAATTAAAATTAGAAAGCCTTATCCCTTTCTAATCACAGCCCCCCTCGCCCGGCGAAACCACCGCGGAGAGCCTTCTCTCCTTCCCCACCGAAGCCCTGCTGCGATCCCTTCATTAAACATTTTTCATCTACTTCCCCTTTCGCTCTCATGATCCCTTCATTAAACGCTTTTATCATTGAATGTATGTTTGGCAAGACAAAGTCTTGACCGCTACTAAGAAAATAAACTCGTTTTGAGCATAAAATGAATGAATTTTTTTAGGTGAGATCCGGCGTTCATGAATGACCGTTCATGACCACCGCGTTCACGACCGCCACCACCGCACCAAACGAAGCCCTAGTCTCGGCGGGAGAAGTGCACACCCCTCTTCTCTCATCGACAAGTGTACCCTGATCTCCTCTAATTGCTACTCCACCAAATCCCGCACACCCCTCTTCTCTAATCAAAAAAGTTGAGGATCTACTGGTCAGACGGTGAGTTCGCCGAGAAATTTGCTTGCAGCCAGAAGCTACCGTGACTTTTGATCTCCTTAGTCCTCCGACTATCACGATCTCCAAAATTGCAGCGGTCTTCTACCACTGCCAGCAAAAGCCAAACCGTCGTTGGCATTAAGATCTCGTCGTAAGGATTTCTACTGCTTGTCTGATTCCGCTGTATTAGGGATATGAAGAATGTTGCAGACCTCTAGTCACCAGCAACCATGGTGGAAGGCTGTAATAGGCGGCGCAAGTGACATATTCTATTCTGCTAATTAATAATAACACTTCGTAAAACATAGCTATAATGTTACAAATCACTGTTCTTTTATACAATGAAAATAAAGAGCCGTTTAATTGATGATGACCCTTTGAATGTTATATTTGGTTCTTGTGGATGTAAACTCAGCCCCTATACCTGCAGCAAAGAATAGGTGAGATTTGAAAAGTCTAGAAGGGAAGCTAGGAACTGGGGATCCCCATGCCAGTTCCTAGCTTCCACTGAATGAGAAGTTATTTTTTAGGCTTATCATGGATCCATACCGTGCGCTCGGCTAATATAGATAAAATGTCATGCACTGGCATGTTATCTAAGGATAATACTGGCAGTGTATGCAAAGTGAGAGACGTTAGCAAAATAAGGCTTTAACGGTGAAATGTGAAATGCGGGATGAATCTTTGAATAAACCGGTATAGATCCGGGTGATGAGCCCTTTGCCTGATTCGTTTTAAAATTTTAAAAGGCCGGCTGTAAAATTTTAGATTAAACCTGGGGTGCATACTCAATCTTTTACTTATTTGTTTATACGGCTGAATTTTGAGAAATACTAGATCCCCATGGGAAAGTTTGCTATCTCTGCGCTTACTATCTTCCTGTGTTTTCATTCAATTTTGTGGGATGTTTAAATTTTACTTAAGAACAATGTGTCGCAATGTTGTAAATCTTGTTGCACTGCTTGTAGATTGCTGGCACCAGTATAATATTGTACAAACGAGGCGGAGTTCTGCAGTACATGGCTTCATATGAAGTCATTCTGACAAAATTCTGGAAGGATGTATTATAATGGTACTCCACCCAATTTGATAATGTGGATCAGGATTTGGAATTCGGACGCGGTCGTAAATATGAGTTGAAACAATGATTTACATGCTCAGTTTGACCTCCCGTTTGCGGATGATAAGCTGAATTGAAGTGTAATGTCGTGTCATTTTGCGCAAACAATTACTTCCAAAATTTGCTCAAAAATATTGCTCTTCGATCCAAATTATT
This sequence comes from Dactylorhiza incarnata, assembly GCA_033032865.1. NCBI lineage: Eukaryota > Viridiplantae > Streptophyta > Magnoliopsida > Asparagales > Orchidaceae > Dactylorhiza > Dactylorhiza incarnata. The sequence goes on from JAWHQI010000067.1 coordinate 6,874,778, forward strand.
TTTGTCATGACTCCCTCATTTTACTATATCATATATCATATGTTATTATTCAAAATAATGATATATATGATATATGATACATGATATATAATAATAACATATGATATATATCATTTTTGTCATGATCCAAAATAATGAAATATAATAATAACATATGAAATATGATATAGGATTATATAAAAGTCATCCCTCTTTTACCAAACTGTTTGATACGTTTTTCAGTTTTGAAAAGCTCTGATAACACTGATTTACCAAACATATTTCACCATTCTCACAGCTCCATTCGCATAGTTTCATTCTCACAGTTTCATTCTCACAGTTCCATTCTCACAGTTGTGCGCGAGTAAAACCGCACGATCGTGTGATCAGGGCCGTGAACTCATTTTAGGAGCGGAAGCGATTCGTTGTGGGTACTAGAGATTCAACGGCTGAGATGCTTTCCCGAGGTTATTATGCCGGGAATGAACCTATTCCAGCCCTCATTTCGGGCTTGTTTGTTTCCTCATTTTAGCTTCGTTGCGTTGAAATAAAAACGCCGATCGAATAATATGGTTGTTTGATTCACGACGTTGGGACTCAACAGGCAAAAAGTGCAGATGCAGCGGAGCTTTCTCCTGTAACATCCCCAATCCTACTAGACCCCTAGTGTGAGATTGGGAGCTCAAGGGGTGGGATGAGGGGCCTTGAGGACCCCTTAGGATGAGAATTTTGCTATGTGCACACCTAAAGTCCCAATCAAATGGGACCTAAGCTGCTATAGAGGGCCAGTTGGACACCAAGTTTCCCAAAATGAGACCACCCTTAGTTCCCTAAACCTTAAGGAAGGAGTAATGGGGTGATCATCCCCTTGGTGAGGCTCAATTCCTTAGGATTAGCCCAAAATCACCTTAAGTAAGTCTGAACCAAACCAACCAATTGAGGGGCAATTGACCCCCAAGACGCCAAATTGACCTCCCCCTTATGTTCCAAACCCTATTAGAGACCCTTTGGACCCAAAAGCCCCATCATAGGGTGGTCAACCCTCTCCAATTTGGTCAAACTCCAAATTAGGGCAAAAAGGTCAACTCAACCCAAATGTGGTCAATCTTCACCCAAATCCTAAAATTGACTCCACATCTAGTCTATAAGCATCATTAGGAACCTAAGAGGCCCAAAAGCCCCATCATAGAAGGGTCAAGTCACCTCAATTTGGCCAAAGTACCAAAGAAGGGCAATTTGGGTATTTTCACACCTTTTAATCAAATTGGGACAAATAGGGCCCCACCATGGGCCAAGCTCTATTGAGTGATGACATGGGACCCATGACCTACATGGGGTACCAGTCAACCCAATTGGTCAAAGTCAAAGTCAACTCAATTGGGCTTAATCCCAATTTTAGTGCCTAAACCTTTTCCCCCCTTTTTTAATTAGAACCTAAGCCTAAAGTTTATGAAATCATTTGGACTCATGGGATCTGGTGGGGTGTGTCTAAGGGGTTGGGCTAACCCAAGCTAACCCAAGTGAGGGGTTGGGTTAAAGGAGGGGACAAAAAGGGGCTTGATAAAGCAAAAAGCAAAAGGAGCCCAATCTCCCCCTCTCTCTCCTCCCAATCAGCCTTGGGCTCACCCCTGATGGTGTTGAGTGATGAGAAGGAGCTGGAAAGCAAGGATGCAGCAGGGGGCTGGTCGGCCAAGTCACCCCCGTGAGCCACCACCTCGAATCCCCCAGCACAGCCCTCCTCAGCCTATATAAGCCTCACCAACAGCTCCAGAAGGTCGTTTGCAGTCGGGCTAGCGCTTTGGATCGAAGAATTCGGTGGAGAATCGAGTTATGTAGCAAGCTCTCCGGAGACGGAAACGGAGATGGCAAACCGCCGGAATACTCGCCGCCCAGCCCGTTTCCAGGTTCGCTTCTCCCCCCCCCCCCCCCCCCCCCCCCCCCCTGACTGTGCTAGCTTCTAGAACTGTTAGATGTCGAGTTCGAGCTCAATTGAGCCGAACCCAATCCGCATTTCCTCTCCATTTAGCCGTTTGGGCTTCCTGTTAGAATCGCCAGAAACGGCCCCCGCCGGCGACCAATCCACCGCCAATCGATCGGCACCACCTCAACGGAGGTGGTGGTGGCGGTGGCTGGCCAGGGAGGTGGACGGGTGGCCGGGATTTCGTGCTTCAGGCGGCTCTAGGTCGGGCAGATCTGGGCCGTTGGCTCGAGGAAGACGACGACGCAGGGTGGCTCGATCTGCGTCAAGATGCGTGCGTGATCAGCGCCGTGTGCTTTATTCTAATTTAATTGATGTGGTGTGCCTTTAGCCAAATTCTGGGCTCATGTTGTAACTCGATTTTAAGGCCTTTAGAGGCCATAACTCAAAAAGTCACCAGAGATAACTTTTGAAGAGGGTTGAGTCTACTTTAATTTAGAACTTAGATCAAGTCATTTGGTGATGATTGGGCTTCTGTAGAGCTGGTTTGCTGAGACTGGTCCAAATAAATCCCTAGCACTAAATTATTTTTTACTCCCATTTGGCTTGGAGTTTAGGGCTGATATTTTAAACCCTAGAGTAAATATATTAGATCTATCATGTGCCCAAATATTAGGATTTATGGAGAACTTTTTCCTATAGTTTTTATCCAATCTTTAAATAGTAAATTTCTGTAATTTGGGTGGCCAAATTCTCTTGTGGGGCCCCCATATTAGGGTGGGGTGAAGTTTAGGCTAATCCCACACACTGTTAAAAATATTGGGTCCATTGGACCACTCCTTGTGGGTGAACCCTCTTTGGAGTGAGGATGGCTTAAGGGTGGTGTGTGATTGGGCCAGGAACTTCACTCAGATTGAGGAGCCTAAATGAGGCCCTTAATGGCCAATTCATGAAAATGATGTGAGACACACTTTTGTAGCCCTGGATGTCTAGTTTCATTAGAAACTGAGATCTTGGCATTTGGAGGCCAGTAGACCCCAGAGAAGCCTTTTTCCTAGGGCTGGTCCTAGGTGGGGTTAGCCCACCAAAACCTTAATAACTTTTGATTGGGTGGGCCTATGGGGCTGAGATTTTGGCCACATGAGTGCCCACCCTAGGCCCACCTTTTGCCAGAAATTGGTATAGATCGGGCACCTTTAAGTTATAGTTTTAATCTCATCTTAGGATTTTGACCTAAGAGGAATTAGTGGGTGAAATCACCCCTAATGACCCTCTTTCTTTGGTGGCATGTGGGTCTGGTTATGTTTAGACTCTGTTCCAAATTTGAGGCCAATTGGAGTTCATCTTAAGGGTGAACCCCCAAAGGGCATATTTTTGCCCTAGGTTTGGAAGTCACATAACCTTGGTGGCTTGTGGATTTTGGAGCTTAGCCTTAGGGGCTTACCAAAATTTCAGTGGTGCTGGGCTTAGGGGTAGTGTAGGGTCTTGCTCATCACCAAGGGGGAGATTGGAGCATTGAAGACCAAAACCCTAGCCCAAACCTCACAATTTACTGAACTGCCCTTTTGGGCCTTAATGAAGCAATTAGGACCTAAACACCTTTTTAGACAACCAACCTTCAACCTAGGTTGAGAATGAAGTTTTAGGACCAGAATAATTATCTTGGAATTTTTACTACTTAAATAGTATTTATTTGAATTTATGGAAAATTAGCTTAATGGAGGGTTTATGCCAATTCAATAGCTTAGGGTTGTCTTATCCTTACCAAACTGAACATGGGGGTCAATGGATATGTTTAGGCCCACTGTATTTAGTCTTGTGACCCTTGATAATCTTTTCATGCTTACTTGGTTGAATTTACCCTTATGCCCTTTTTGAAAATAAATTAGTAATAAATGGCATATGACCTTGAAAAATTCTGAGATTTTGGCCAGTCATAGATATTCATATTATAACACATTGGAATCATTTGGGGTGTCCTTTACTTAAGAATTTATCCACTTTGTGATTTTTGAGAAAAATCTAGGTTTTGGGGGTTTATTTTGTTGCATAAGCAAAACCATATCTAAGGCCCCCAAACTCAGTAGGATGCTTACTTATGATGATATGTGGTTCCTGAAATTTTAATTAGTGCACTTATGGAGAGAATTATTGTTCTCATAAGAAATTACCATATATGCCCTTTTGATGATTTATGCAAATACATAGGCAAATCACCTTGTAACCATATGAAACCTTCCGATGATGAGTACACTAATGTTTATAACATATGGGAATTTTTCTGGAATTTTAAATATAGTTTTTGGTATTTATTTAATTAATTTGGTGGTTTTGTACTAAACTTTAATTATTTAATTCAAGGGCAAAACAGTAAATATTATACTTCATCTCTTGGGGTTATGCTTTGGAATTCAGTACACACTCAGGATAATTAGTGGGTAGGCATTGGACCAGATTTTAGGGTACTTCATGAACAAGTTAGTGTGGCCCTCACTATTCAAGAAAATTAATTAAATATTAAATTAAGTTGGAAAATTGTGGGAATTGAACCATGTCCTATTTAGGGCAGTAGAATCCTTGGATAAAATCTGTGGAGTCATAGGACCTGTGGTTAGGGTTCTCCCTTTGGAAGGGTGCAATATCCTTAAGTGGTCTGCGTTTAGCAAATTTGGGTTTTTGTAATCTAATCAACTAGACCCATGGGACTTGGAAGAGTACAGAAGTGTAACATTAAGAAACTCATGATAGTCTTCTGGTAATAATTTTGAGTCAATTGGATGAATATTTGTAGTACCTCCCCTTACGTGGTTCATATAACTCATTTGGTCTGCGAATAGTAAAACGGTAGAATGGAGATAACTTGTAGACCATTAGGTGGGAATGGGAGGCAGTTGGTGTACCTGATTTGGATGAAGAGGTTGAGGTCACCAAAAAGGAACTTAGGTGGTGAGAGAGTGCTTGGTGAGCTATGGGTAGGGCTGTGCTCGGGATTGACGAAAGATCGTCTTTCCCCTTAGAGGGTCATAAAACACTGAGGTTTAACTCAAGTGAGATGATAAGAGGGTAATCTTATGGGTGGATACCAATATTACTAAGTGTCTTGAGAAAGGGAACCTTGGGGTGTCATCCCACTGTAGTTCCTAGTACCGTAGCGAGCCTCTTACAGGGTAACCCTCGGGAAGTCCAAGATTAACCCTAAATTGCAACGACATTCAAAGTAGGCAAGAGTAGCCATAGTAGGGTAAGATTGGATTTATGTAACTCCTCCCCGTTGCGGGAGTGGCAGTACTGTGGTGCTCGGTTAGACGAGCGGGAACCCCAAGGGGATGATTATCCCGGTAACTTTCTCAGAAATGTGGCAGGTCTTCGGTACTAGGCAGGTCATTACTCCGACCGCGGTACGTTGACTTAGCGGGTGTGTAGGGGTCTAAGGGGCCAGCTTGGCTGCGTGTCGGGACGACAGTTCCCCGAAGATACCTCTCACTTGGCTCACAGTCTGGTGGACTCCAGCAAAGAGTACGCAGAGCTCCGCGGTTGTTTAGCGTCGAGGCGTACGTGCGGTCTAGGCCTGGTAGAGTGTATACCCGCCTAGGAGTGGACAGTCCGGTCCGCTACCACCGTGTGTCACAACGGTTGGTACCCGAGAGGTTGGCTTCCTCTCAAACAGAGGGAACTATAAAGGTCTGTGTGCACAGAGTCGCGTGTGTGAGTTCATTGCATAACCATTCATAGCATAAGCATAGCATACCCCCCCTGCAGATCCTCATCATATAAATCAGTGTGGGCTCCTTTATATGATGAGTTACGATTCCTGGAAATCCTAACTTATAAGTTTGTATGGGCATTCATATAAGTTAGGGTACGAGAATGCTACTTGTCGCTTCTACTCTTACTGCTCTGCTTTACTTACTTTACTGCTTACTTACTGCTGCACCTTACTTTTATGCTCCTGCCTTTACTTTTACTTATATATGATAGTCTAGCCCCTTTTACACTTGTGTAGACTAGAATTATATACATATGCTAGTTTTACTTTCCCTATCACCTGCTTGTTCTTTGCTCGTCCCCCGCTTCTTCCTCCCGCGCGGTGCCTAGGAGTCGCAGGAGGAGGAGGGGACCTAGCGAGCTCGGTCATTCTTTGACTGACGGTTTGCATTGGGGCCGACAACAATCTAGGATTCCGAAGAGACGGAGCTGTCGCACGCACCGCAGGAGACGAGGGCAGGACCTGAGCAGACAGCGACGCAGCGAGTAGCGGCCACGAGACTTCAGGTGGACTTCTTTTGAGTGTTAGTGTTGAGTGATGTTGAGATAGCTTCCGCATGCAGTGAGTTTTGAGAGATTTTATATTATGATGTACCGGGCTTAAGTCCTTTCATTTACGTACTTTTGTTTCATGCTCGGACATATATTTATCATGTGGTTCAGCTTTTGATATATATATTTTGGAATGTGTTTTGTGGACTCTCTTTTATTCAGTTTGTACTTTCTCTCGTACTTACTTTTCTTATTTCTCGCACTATGATCATAGCCGGCAGGGTCGACGTTGCATGGTGTAGCCCAACCCGTGTGTTGGAAGTCACCGTAATGCGTCGGCTCTGGGCATAAGGTCCGCTTGGCCCCGGGAGCGGGAGAGGGATCTTACAAATGGTATCAGTGCAACGAACGATCATGCGTACGAGCAATTAGTCCACAACAACTTGGGCCACCCCCGCACGAGTGTAGTTTGGGGACAAACTACGCAGCGGAAGCAGTGGTGTGCCCATGTGTAAACTACATTCCTAAATCCTTTAAGCATGATTTAGATTCTTCAATCTTCTAAACTTCTCATATTCATGTCAGGCTGCTAGAGACGAGGAACCTCAGAACACCATTCCCCCTCCTCCGACTGCCACTCCCTTCCAGCAGACGGAGTTAGGGCAGACTTTGACAGCAATCTTTGATGCGTTTCGGGCTCAGGTGATCCCAGCACCTCAGCCGAACCCAGGGTCGAATTGGTTGAGCACGTTCAAGGGTCTGTCCCCACCGGTCTATAGAGGGACAGAGGATGCGGTGAAGACGGAGGAGTGGCTGGATACCATTCAGGAAATGCTGGCAGGCATTAGTTGCCCGGTCAGTAAGGCCGTGACGTTAGCAGTTTCAGCACTGGATGCCCACGCGAAGAGGTGGTGGAAGTCACTGTCGGACTCCACCTTCCGTGACAGAGATTACTCGGGGATTACCTGGGATGAGTTCAGCACGGTGTTCCTGGACCATTTCATATCAGCTACGGACAGGGACACGTTGGAGGAGAGATTTCTGCACTTGGCTCAGGGGACCCGTTCAGTGATCGAGTACCAGAGAGAGTTTTCTCATTTGGCCAGGTTCGCGGGGGCACAGTTTGTGGATGATCGAGGCTTGGCGAGGAAGTTCTATAAGGGGTTGAGGGCCCCCCTCAGGCAGGCTCTCCTGTTCATATCTGAGGGCACCCTGACTCAGATTATAGAGGTGGCGAAGAAGTTTGAGGCAGACCAGTTGTCAGAACAGGTCAAGGGCAAGAGATCAGCGGACAGGGTGTTTCACGGAGAGGGTGGCAGTGACCGGCGGCAGGATAGAGTTATGAGGCCCAGGAGGGGTGGAGGACGTCCTCTTCCTTTGGAGGCACCGGTGCAGCAGCCTCAGATGGTGATGGCCCCTCAGCCACTGCGAGCTTTAGGGCCAGAGAGAGCAGACGGTCGTGGATGACCCCCGGTAGTCTGTTTCGAGTGCAATCAGCCAGGGCACATCAGGATCCATTGCCCGCGGCGTTTCCCTCCACCTCCACCACCCCCTCCAGCAGCCCCTCCAGCAGCCCCTCCAGCACCTCCAGCACACCAGGGCCGTGGAGGTGGTCGTGGCCGTGGCCGAAGGTTTCCTGAGAGAAACAGGCAGCCAGAGCAGGCTTTCGCATTGGATCTCGCCCAGCCAAGGAACCCCGAGGAAGTCATCACAGGTACTTTTATTGTTAATTATGTACTTGCAACCTCTTAAATCCCCTTAGCTTTAGTAGTAGCTTAACTTTATAACAACCCTTAGGTGTCGTACTCGTCAACGGAAAACCCGCACACACCTTGTTTGACACGGGTGCATCGCACTCCTTTATCTCGGAGGACTTCCTCGTAGGCTTGGAGTGGATCCAGAGGGTCGACGACGTAGTAAGGAGGGTGCGACTACCAGATGGCTCAGTGATGCGCACCACAACCAGGTGCACCATGGACCTTGAGATCGAGGGAGAGATCTTTGAGTCCTGGGCATCGATCCTGAAGCTTCCAGATTACGATCTGATTTTGGGCATGTCATGGTTGCACGACCACCATGCCAAGATCGATTGTGCGACGAAGAAGATCGAGCTACTGGCTTACGGGACCACCTGGGTCACCGTCGAAGGTATTAGATCTCTCCCGCATACCCCTCTATCTTCTACACAGGTTGTGAAGGCCCATGAGCAGGGGGAGGAGGTATACCTTATCTGCTTCGAGATGGCAGAGTTGAAGATATCAGTGGACGAGGTGCCGATAGTCCGAGACTTCTCCGACGTATTCCCGGAGAAGTTGCCCGGCTTGCCGCCGCATAGAGACGTAGACTTCCAGATTCAGCTAGTACCCGGGGCGAGGCCAGTGTCCCGGGCACCGTACCGCATGGCACCCAAGGAGTTGGCAGAGTTCAGAGTACAGTTGAAAGAACTAGTGGATGCCGGATTCGTGAGGCCGAGCTCGTCCCCATGGGGAGCTCCGGTCTTGTTCGTAAAGAAGAAAGATGGGACCCTCCGACTGTGTATCGACTATCGGGAGCTCAATAGATTGACGGTGCGGAATACCTATCCGCTACCGAGGATTGACGAGCTGTTTGACCAGCTGCAGGGTGCCCATTGGTTCTCCAAGATGGATTTGCGGTCGGGCTACTATCAGCTGAGGATACGAGAGGAAGACATACCAAAGACCGCATTCAGCTCGAGGTACGGTTTGTTCGAGTTTACGGTGATGCTGTTTGGGCTCACCAACGCCCCGTCGGCATTCATGAGTATGATGAACCGGATCTTCGAGCCCTTCCTCGATGTATTTGTGATAGTATTCATCGACGATATTTTGGTCTACTCGAGGACCGAGGAGGAGCACGCCAGCCACCTAGCAGCGGTGCTGAGGAAGTTGAGGGAGCACCGGATGTTTGCCAAGTTCTCAAAGTGCGAGTTCTGGTTGAGGGAGGTGGCCTTTTTGGGACACATCATCAGCGGGGCCGGTCTAGCGGTAGATCCGGCTAAGGTGCAGGCTGTCAGAGATTGGCCAAAGCCGAAGACCGCAGCGGATATCCGGAGCTTCTTGGGGTTAGCAGGTTATTACCGCAAGTTCGTGGCGGGATTCTCCAGGATTGCCCTTCCCCTCACTTCGTTGACAAAGAAGGATGCTGTCTTTGACTGGACGCCACGATGTGAGGCGGCCTATGTGGAGCTGAAGGACAGACTTATCTCAGCCCCTATCCTTGCACTTCCATCTGGGAAGGAGGGATTCCAGATCTATACCGACGCATCTTATCAGGGGATGGGAGCGGTGCTTATGCAGCATGGGCACGTGATCGCCTATGCCTCCCGCCAGCTGAAGAAGCACGAGATGAACTACCCGGTGCACGACCTAGAGCTTGGAGCGGTCGTATTTGCCTTGAAGGTGTGGAGACATTATTTGTACGGGGTTCATTGTGAGATCTTCTCGGATCACAAGAACCTCAAGTACATCGACACCCAGAAGGACCTCAACCTACGACAGCGACGATGGTTGGAGTTCTTGTGCGATTACGACTACACCATGCATTATCATCCGGGCAAGGCCAACACAGTAGCAGACGCTCTAAGCAGGAGGGGCAGTACCGCAGGGGCAGAGAGCAGAATGATGGCCATGGAGATGGTGCAGACGTTGCGGGATATGCAGATTACCCTGGTGAGCAGAGCCGATCCGGGGGTATATGCGGAGTACATGGCTTCGATGAATATGACCTGTGATATTCGAGACCGTATCCGGGAGGGACAGCAGCAGGATCCGGCTTTGGAGCCGGTATTCAGGTCATTGGCAGACGACGCTGCTAGAGATTACTCCTTGAAGGAGGACCTAGTTCACCACCGCGGCAGAGTTTACATCCCCGCCGGGAAGGGGATTCGAGAGGAGGTTCTTCGGGAGGCCCATTGCTCCCAATATTCGATACACCCCGGCATTACCAAGATGGCGGCGGACCTACGGAAGGTCGTGTTTTGGCCGGGGATGAAGAAGGATATCGTGCGATTTGTGACCCATTGTGAGAGTTGTCAGAGGGTGAAGGCGGAGTGCAGGGCTCCAGGAGGTCTTTTGCAGCCACTCCCGGTGCCGGAGTGGAAATTCGAAGATATATCTATGGATTTCGTGCACGGCCTGCCGCGATCTCGTTCGGGGAACGACTCCATTTGGGTGATAGTCGACAGGTTGACCAAGGTGGCACGATTTATTCCAGTTCGGAAGGAGGGTCCGGTCGGCGACCTAGTACGTTTGTTTGTGGAGAAGGTGGTGAGGTATCATGGGGTGCCCAAGACGATAGTTTCAGACCGAGACGGACGCTTTACCTCCAGGGAGTGGAGAGCGGTTCAGGCCTACTTGGGATCCCGGTTGACTTTTAGCACTGCGTTCCACCCTCAGACCGATGGTCAGACGGAGCGTACCAACCGGACGATGGAGGATTTACTGCGATTATGCATTCTGGATACGGGCAAGCCTTGGGAGCAGCTGTTGCCGCTGATTGAGTTCTCGTACAACAATAGCCACCAGGCTAGCATTGGGATGGCACCATACGAGGCTCTGTACGGGAGGAAGTGCCGCACCCCTCTTTCTTGGGTACAGGATGAGGACCCGCGGGCCTTGGGGTCTGATTATATAGAGGAGAGGACGCTGTGGTTCGACTGATCAGAGATCGGATGCTGGAGGCACAGAGCAGGCAGGCAAAGTACTATAATGCCCGACACCGGTTGGTGGAGTTCCAGGTAGGGGATCGTGTTTTCTTGAAAATACGCCCGATGCACGGAGTTACGCGGGTTAAAGGGCGGAAGAAGCTCAGTCCTCGGTACATGGGGCCGTATATGGTCCTGGAGAGGATCGGTCCTTTGGCGTACAGGCTGGAGCTGCCGCCCGAGCTGGCAAATTTGCACGACGTCTTCCACGTTTCCTCCCTCCGGAGAGATCTCCTTCGGCCCGAGCAGCTTGTAGAGTCTACTACCGGCCCGGTGGCACCCGACAGATCAGTTATGCTAGAGCCCATCCGGGTCGACGACTCGGAGGTCCGCGTCTTGCGGCGGAAGAAGGTCCCGCTGGTAAAGGTGTTGTGGTCCAACCATGGGCGAGAGGAGCACACTTGGGAGCCTTTGGACCTCATGCGGGAGCGCTACCCGGGACTCTTTACCTCAGGTACAGTTTAATATTGTAAGTTACATTCCTTGATGTGCTTTTCTTGCACCCCGTAGACCCAAACTAGAATTTCGAGGACGAAATTATTTTATTGTTTATTGGGATTTGTAACATCCCCAATCCTACTAGACCCCTAGTGTGAGATTGGGAGCTCAAGGGGTGGGATGAGGGGCTTGAGGACCCCTTAGGATGAGAATTTTGCTATGTGCACACCTAAAGTCCCAATCAAATGGGACCTAAGCTGCTATAGAGGGCCAGTTGGACACCAAGTTTCCCAAAATGAGACCACCCTTAGTTCCCTAAACCTTAAGGAAGGAGTAATGGGGTGATCACCCCCTTGGTGAGGCTCAATTCCTAAGGATTAGCCCAAAATCACCTTAAGTAAGTCTGAACCAAACCAACCAATTGAGGGGCAATTGACCCCCAAGAGGCCAAATTGACCTCCCCCTTATGTTCCAAACCCTATTAGAGACCCTTTGGACCCAAAAGCCCCATCATAGGGTGGTCAACCCTCTCCAATTTGGTCAAACTCCAAATTAGGGCAAAAAGGTCAACTCAACCCAAATGTGGTCAATCTTCACCCAAATCCTAAAATTGACTCCACATCTAGTCTCTAAGCATCATTAGGAACCTAAGAGGCCCAAAAGCCCCATCATAGAAGGGTCAAGTCACCTCAATTTGGCCAAAGTACCAAAGAAGGGCAATTTGGGTATTTTCACACCTTTTAATCAAATTGGGACAAATAGGGCCCCACCATGGGCCAAGCTCTATTGAGTGATGACATGGGACCCATGACCTACATGGGGTACCAGTCAACCCAATTGGTCAAAGTCAAAGTCAACTCAATTGGGCTTAATCCCAATTTTAGTGCCTAAACCTTTTCCCCCCTTTTTTAATTAGAACCTAAGCCTAAAGTTTATGAAATCATTTGGACTCATGGGATCTGGTGGGGTGTGTCTAAGGGGTTGGGCTAACCCAAGCTAACCCAAGTGAGGGGTTGGGTTAAAGGAGGGGACAAAAAGGGGCTTGATAAAGCAAAAAGCAAAAGGAGCCCAATCTCCCCCTCTCTCTCCTCCCAATCAGCCTTGGGCTCACCCCTGATGGTGTTGAGTGATGAGAAGGAGCTGGAAAGCAAGGATGCAGCAGGGGGCTGGTCGGCCAAGTCACCCCCGTGAGCCACCACCTCGAATCCCCCAGCACAGCCCTCCTCATCCTATATAAGCCTCACCAACAGCTCCAGAAGGTCGTTTGCAGTCGGGCTAGCGCTTTGGATCGAAGAATTCGGTGGAGAATCGAGTTCTGTAGCAAGCTCTCCAGAGACGGAAACGGAGATGGCAAACCGCCGGAATACTCGCCGCCCAGCCCGTTTCCAGGTTCGCTTCTCCCCCCCCCCCTGACTGTGCTAGCTTCTAGAACTGTTAGATGTCGAGTTCGAGCTCAATTGAGCCGAACCCAATCCGCATTTCCTCTCCATTTAGCCGTTTGGGCTTCCTGTTAGAATCGCCAGAAACGGCCCCCGCCGGCGACCAATCCACCGCCAATCGATCGGCACCACCTCAACGGAGGTGGTGGTGGCGGTGGCTGGCCAGGGAGGTGGACGGGTGGCCGGGATTTCGTGCTTCAGGCGGCTCCAGGTCGGGCAGATCTGGGCCGTTGGCTCGAGGAAGACGACGACGCAGGGCGGCTCGATCTGCGTCAAGATGCGTGCGTGATCAGCGCCGTGTGCTTTATTCTAATTTAATTGATGTGGTGTGCCTTTAGCCAGATTCTGGGCTCATGTTGTAACTCGATTTTAAGGCCTTTAGAGGCCATAACTCAAAAAGTCACCAGAGATAACTTTTGAAGAGGGTTGAGTCTACTTTAATTTAGAACTTAGATCAAGTCATTTGGTGATGATTTAGCTTCTGTAGAGCTGGTTTGCTGAGACTGGTCCAAACAAATCCCTAGCACTAAATTATTTTTTACTCCCATTTGGCTTGGAGTTTAGGGCTGATATTTTAAACCCTAGAGTAAATATATTAGATCTATCATGTGCCCAAATATTAGGATTTATGGAGAACTTTTTCCTATAGTTTTTATCCAATCTTTAAATAGTAAATTTCTGTAATTTGGGTGGCTAAATTCCCTTGTGGGGCCCCTGTTGAAATCGACTACTCGGTCTCTGTGGAGTTCGGGGCCCTCAACGAGGCTGAGGGGCGACCAACCCTTACTTCCCCCAAGGGAGAGCTCTAGGTTGAAGGTGTCGGAACTAAGAACTGGACCAAGGGCTTAGCGGGGAGGTCCCGCCACGTACCCGGAAGTCCCCTTGGAACTTCCCCTCCCAAGCCACTGCTAAGCTTGGGCACCACTGAAGCCTCTCCTCACCCCCTAGAGAGACTTGGGGAGGGAGAGGGAGAAGGAGAGAGCTAGCCTAGGATGAGAGATCTCTCCAAATGGTGCCCCCTTGGTCCTATTTATAGGATTTTTGAAGTTGGGCTGCAAATAGCCAAAAACTGGTCTGCCAGATTACCAGAATACCCCTGAATTGGGCTGCGGATAGCTGAATCCCGCTGTTCTGAAATGCTAAATGCAGACCACTGGACTGCGAATAGCCAAACTGGACTGCGAATAGTAAACTGGATGAGGGGGGCCGAGTTGGCCTCTCCGCCGAATGCTGGGCGAGAGGGGGGGTCGAGCTGGCCTCTCCCCTCTCCGCCGAATGCTGGGCGAGAGGGGGGGTCGAGCTGGCCTCTCCCCTCTCCGCCGAATGCTGGGCGAGAGGGGGGGTCGAGCTGGCCTCTCCCCTCTCCGCCGAATGCTGGGCGAGAGAGGGGGGTCGAGCTGGCCTCTCCCCTCTCCGCCGAATGGTGGGCGAGAGGGGGGGTCGAGCTGGCCTCTCCCCTCTCCGCCGAATGCTGGGCGAGAGGGGGGGTCGAGCTGGCCTCTCCCCCCTCCACCGAATGCTGGGCGAGCGGAGGTCTCCGCCTCCTACCGCTCGTCCTCCCTCTCTCTATCCAAGGGAAAAGCACTCGACGAATACTGGGTTGTACACAATCCCCGCTCTTTGCGAGGTTAGCTTAAGCTCGCAAAGAATCATCCAACCCTGAGTGTTCGACCAGTGTCGCTGGAAACCCGGCTAATAGTGCCAACTTGCAAAGAACACCTAGCCTCTCCGAGAGTTCTTCCAACCCTGCCGGCTAGCGAGAGGAACTAATCATTTAACCTCCCTGGGAGGTCAACCTGCCCTGCCGTCTAGTGAGAGCCCGGTCAGCGGAACCATCCATGGGGAACATTACATATCCTCCCTAGGAGGTCAACCTACACTGCCGTCTAGTGAGAGCCCGGTCAGCGGAACCATCCAAGGGGAACATCACTTAACCTCCCTAGGAGGTCAACCTGCCCTGCCGTCTAGTGAGAGCCCGGTCAGCGGAACTATCCTAGGGGAACATCACTTAACCTCCCTAGGAGGTCAACCTGCCCTGCCGTCTAGTGAGAGCCCGGTCAGCAGAACCATCCGAGGGGAACATCACTTAACCTCCCTAGGAGGTCAACCTGCCCTGCCGTCTAGTGAGAGCCCGGTCAGCGGAACCATCCAAGGGGAACATCACTTAACCTCCCTAGGAGGTCAACCTGCCCTGCCGTCTAGTGAGAGCCCGGTCAGCGGAACCATCCAAGGGGAACATCACTTAACCTCCCTGGGAGGTCAACCTGCCCTGCCGTCTAGTGAGAGCCCGGTCAGCGGAACCATCCAAGGGGAACATCTCTTATCCCCCCTAGGAGGTCAACCTGTCCTGCCGTCTAGTGAGAGCCCGGTCAGCGGAACCATCCAAGGGGAACATCACTTAACCTCCCTGGGAGGTCAACCTGCCCTGCCGTCTAGTGAGAGCCCGGTCAGCGGAACCATCCAAGGGGAACATCTCTTATCCTCCCTAGGAGGTCAACCTGTCCTGCCGTCTAGTGAGAGCCCGGTCAGCGGAACCATCCAAGGGGAACATCTCTTATCCTCCCTAGGAGGTCAACCTGTCCTGCCGTCTAGTGAGATCCCGGTCAGCGGAACCATCCAAGGGGAACATCTCTTATCCTCTCTAGGAGGTCAACCTGTCCTGCCGTCTAGTGAGAGCCCGGTCAGCGGAACCATCCAAGGGGAACATCCCTTATCCTCCCTAGGAGGTCAACCTGTCCTGCCGTCTAGTGAGAGCCCGGTCAGCGGAACCATCCAAGGGGAACAATACTTAACCTCCCTAGGAGGTCAACCTGCCCTGCCGTCTAGTGAGAGCCCGGTCAGCGGAACCATCCAAGGGGAACATCACTTAACCTCCCTAGGAGGTCAACCTGCCCTGCCGTCTAGTGAGAGCCCGGTCAGCGGAACCATCCAAGGGGAACATCACTTAACCTCCCTAGGAGGTCAACCTGCCATGCCGTCTAGTGAGAGCCCGGTCAGCGGAACCATCCAAGGGGAACATCACTTAACCTCCCTGGGAGGTCAACCTGCCCTGCCGTCTAGTGAGAGCCCGGTCAGCGGAACCATCCAAGGGGAACATCTCTTATCCTCCCTAGGAGGTCAACCTGTCCTGCCGTCTAGTGAGAGCCCGGTCAGCGGAACCATCCAAGGGGAACATCTCTTATCCTCCCTAGGAGGTCAACCTGTCCTGCCGTCTAGTGAGAGCCCGGTCAGCGGAACCATCCAAGGGGAACATCTCTTATCCTCCCTAGGAGGTCAACCTGTCCTGCCGTCTAGTGAGAGCCCGTTCAGCGGAACCATCCAAGGGGAACATCTCTTATCCTCCCTAGGAGGTCAACCTGTCCTGCCGTCTAGTGAGAGCCCGGTCAGCGGAACCATCCAAGGGGAACATCTCTTATCCTCCCTAGGAGGTCAACCTGTCCTGCCGTCTAGTGAGAGCCCGGTCAGTGGAACCATCCAAGGGGAACAATACTTAACCTCCCTAGGAGGTCAACCTGCCCTGCCGTCTAGTGAGAGCCCGGTCAGCGGAACCATCCAAGGGGAACATCACTTAACCTCCCTAGGAGGTCAACCTGCCCTGCCGTCTAGTGAGAGCCCGGTCAGCGGAACCATCCAAGGGGAACATCACTTAACCTCCCTAGGAGGTCAACCTGCCCTGCCGTCTAGTGAGAGCCCGGTCAGCGGAACCATCCAAGGGGAACATCACTTAACCTCCCTAGGAGGTCAACCTGCCCTGCCGTCTAGTGAGAGCCCGGTCAGCGGAACCATCCAAGGGGAACATCTCTTATCCTCCCTAGGAGGTCAACCTGTCCTGCCGTCTAGTGAGAGCCCGGTCAGCGGAACCATCCAAGGGGAACATCACTTAACCTCCCTAGGAGGTCAACCTGTCCTGCCGTCTAGTGAGAGCCCGGTCAGCGGAACCATCCAAGGGGAACAATACTTCAAAAAACTTTTATTTCATTAATCATTCGGTTACATGCAAGAAAAACTAAGTAGGGAAACATTCTCTCCTACTACATGGACTTAAAGAAAAAACAAAGCACGGAGACCGGGACTCGGACTTCTATTCCCCGGCATGGTCCTCCTCGACCTCCTCTGGTTGTTGACGTTGCGGCCTCCGGCCCCTCGCCTCCCTCATTTCCAAGAACTCGGGGCAGGCGGATGTCGCGTGGCCTTCCTCCTGATGGAAGTCACAGTAAGGCAACTCCACTCGGATGCCCCCTCTTCCTCCCCTACGATTTCTTCTTCTTCTGTGGCCGATCGCCATGGCTTGCTGGGGTGGTGGAGAGGGTGCTTTCGGGCCCTGCCTCCACCCTGGGAGGTCAGTCTCTTCTTCTTGGAAGTTGTCCTCCTCTTGGTCGAACTTCCTCTCGGGAGCCTCTACCTTCCTCCCATGCTGCCTTGCCTCTGGCTCACTCAGCTTGGCCAGCCTTCTTGTGAACTCCGGGTTGGCCTCCTCACTTTCAACTTCTTCTGCCACCCTTTCCATCAACTCCTCAAAGGACAAAGGAGCTCTTCTCTTGAGGTCCATCTTGAAGAAGCCCTCCCGCAGCCCCACCGTGAAGGCGAGCTTGAGGGTGTACCCGGGCACTTCTTGGACGAGGAGAACCTCCTCCCTGAACCGCTCCAGATAGTGAGCCAGTGACTCTTCTGGCTCTTGCTTGATCTTGAAAAGTGCTTCGGCATCTTTCTTCCTCTTCCTTGACGTCGAGAAGCGCAGCAGGAAACCTCGACGTAAGTCTTCGAAGGCATAGATGGATCCCGCAGGGAGCTGGTGGAACCAATCTCTAGCCTTCTCCTTCAGAGTTGTCGCGAAGAGTCGACATTTGAAAGCGGCCGACATGGGCATGATGGAGGCCATGTCATCAAACCACTGTAGGTGTAAGACGGGGTCATTCTTGCCGAAGTAGTGAGACATCTTCGCCCCCTTGAACCCCTCCGGAACCGGGGCTGAGAGGATCTGCTCACAAAAAGGACTTCCCACGCTCGCCCTCTTTTGGGGCTGGGCGAGTGGGGGCATGGCGCCTCCCCGCTCTCCCCCTTGTGCCTCGGCGAGTGGGGGTCGAGGACCTCCCCACTCGCCCACTTGGGTCTCGGCGAGTGGGGGTCGAGGACCTCCCCACTCGCCCCCTTCCGGCACCTCCTTCCTGGATGGCTGGCCGAGGGTGTTCTCGCCAACCTGCTGAGGTGAGGCCTCCGGACCACTTTCTTTCCTGCCTTCGCTTATCGTGGCGAAAGCTACCTGCAAGGTCTGCAGGACCTCTTGCCTGAAATTTTCGAACATCTCCAACATCACCCCATCTACCGGGGGCTGCGAGTGACCCGGGTCGGAACTTCCTCCACCTCCGCCCATGGAGCTCATTCTTTGACTGACGGTTTGCATTGGGGCCGACAACAATCTAGGATTCCGAAGAGACGGAGCTGTCGCACGCACCGCAGGAGACGAGGGCAGGACCTGAGCAGACAACGACGCAGCGAGTAGCGGCCACGAGACTTCAGGTGGACTTCTTTTGAGTGTTAGTGTTGAGTGATGTTGAGATAGCTTCCGCATGCAGTGAGTTTTGAGAGATTTTATATTATGATGTACCGGCTTAAGTCCTTTCATTTACGTACTTTTGTTTCATGCTCGGACATATATTTATCATGTGGTTCAGCTTTTGATATATATATGATGGAATGTGTTTTGTGGACTCTCTTTTATTCAGTTTGTACTTTCTCTCGTACTTACTTTTCTTATTGCTCGCACTATGATCATAGCCGGTAGGGTCGACGTTGCGTGGTGTAGCCCAACCCGTGTGTTGGAAGTCACCGTAATGCGTCGGCTCTGGGCATAAGGTCCGCTTGGCCCCGGGAGCGGGAGAGGGATCTTACATCTCCACTCCTATCCCGTGCTCCTTTCTAACGCTCTTATCCCCATTTCAGTTGACTCCAGGCATACGCGAGAACCAGCAACCCTCCGGCGACCCGATGTTGCACCAAAGCTGCGCAGATCTGCAGTGTTCCGATCTTCTCGCCGGGCGAAAGGAAGCTTGCCATCGACGACGCCAGTGGAAATGACTTCCTGCGTGGGAAGAGAGGCAAGGGCGAGGCACGCGGCGCCAATTCTTCTACCAGAGAAGATGAACATGTATATTCATTTATGTAATATTATTAATTATTATTATTATTATATTATTACTATTATTATTATCGTATGTTATATATTATTATTATTGATGGGATTCCCCAGAATTGGTTCGGTCAATCCTGTTGGAAGGTCGTATAGGGCACGCGACCTCTCCTACCACCCAAAACTTCACAACTGCGAGCACCCTCCGGGAGCACTCTTACTTCAGCGGCGAACACCCCACGACAGACAACTCCACGGCGAGAACTTCCACGCCGAACACCTCCACTCACACGAACACTACCCACGCGAGCTTCACCTTTCCGGCGAGATGACAGCGGCGAGTTCTCCCTTCTACCACACCGGCGAGCTCTCTACTCCCACTGCTGCGAGATCCAGGCGCGAGATGTGGGCTGCTCCTCCTACTCCACGTCCGCACGAGACTACTTCAGGCGAGAGCTTCTCCTTCCCCTTACTCCGGCGACGAGCTGGGGGGCTACTCCTCCAGGCGAGAGGGCTGTACCGGCGAGAGCTCCTAGCGAGTTGCGGGCTGCTGCGAGATCTCCCGCGGGAGGTGGGCTGGCGAGAGAGAAAATGCCGAGATGGGGCTTTGCGAGAAATAATGGCGAGAGCAGCGGGTCCACTTATTCCTGCGGGAATAATTTAACAAATATTAATCTCTCTCACTACTTCCCTCTCTCTCTCTCTCTAAAATTTCTGCCGAAATTTCCTCCAGAATTTTCTATTTCAACTCATCTAAAACTTTACAAAGCAAGCCTATATATAGGTAAAGAAAAAACATAAACTCTCTCTCCTCATTAAATGCTACATTCTCTCTCCTCTTTTCAAATTAAAATACATATAAAAAACACATATAAAATGTTGACCCGATCAACCTTTCCAAAACTCCAACAAATCCAAAGATTTTTTAAGAAGATCTCGGCCAAAGTCAACACTATCAAGACCGCTCATCGCACACACCTGCATGCGGTCCCACCTGTGCGTGCATGCCTGCTTGCGGCCCCGGGCGCACACACCTACGCAACCCCGACTGGTCGCGCGCATGCTTGCGCGCATCCCTGGCTGCGCCCACTTGCACGGAACCCCGTATAGCCGCACGCACACCTGCGCGCGGCTCTGGCTGCGTGCCCGTGCCCGCAGCCCCGACCGCCCAGATCGAGCAGCCCCTTGGACACCCTACTCATGTGGCCTCTTGGACGCCCGTCCCTCCGGCCGCCCGAATCGCGCAACCCCTTGGACTCCCTAGTTGGGAGGCCTCTTGGCCGCCCGGATCGGCGACCTCTTGGACACCCAGATCGGGCGGCCCCTTGGCCTCCTTAGTCGTGCGGCCCCTTGGCCGTCCAGCCCTCCGGCATCCCAAATCGGGCGGCCGCTTGGCCGCCCGAGTCGGACGGACCCTTGGCCTCCCGAGTTGGGCGGCCCCTTGGCCTCCTGCCAGTGCCGGCCAAGGCCGTTGAAAGTGGAGTGTTTTAGTTCTTATTTACTTTATTAAAAGATCTTGATTAAGTTTTGGTTTCAAAATAAATGATATGTATATTTATATGTGTTTGCTGAAAGAGTAATTAACACAAACAGTGCAAGTGCATAAAAAATAAAACAAACATCCATATGACACAAGATGTATAGTAGTTCCCCTCAACTGGGTACATCCACTCTTCTACGCACTGGTAGGAATCCACTATGAGGTTGTTGATAAGGTGCCCTCTCAGCAGGTGAGCTGTTGATAAGGTGCTCTAACCAAACTGCAGGTTTTTGCTAAGGTGCCCTGTCATCGAGAGTTAACTTTTGAAGGGAGTTATAACCCTGTACAGGATGGTGTAAAGAGGGGAAAAATAAAAGCACAAATTAAATTGTTCTTCTCTGTATAAGAAGACTCTTGATGATCCTGATATGGTGTTGAAAGGATCAGATGATGAAGAGCTCCCCCTGTCTGGTATAGATGAATGACAGTTCTGGAGGTCTCTTCCTTTTGATTGTTCAAATGCTTCTTCCTTCTTTTGCAGCGATGATCCTGAGCAATTGGTCGTGATTGTTGTCTCAGGATGTATGAGATCTGCAAGAGAATATTAGCAAGAAAAATAGATTTGCTTCTATGTATTTTCTTCTCTGTCTTTCCTATATCTGTATTTTTCTTTCTGCTCTTCTCATGAATATATAGTCTGGTGAAAGCTTTTGAATCCTTGCTCGGGAAAATGGAAAGAGATAAAAATCTCTTAATTTTTGTTCCTTGGAAAGAGGAGTTGCCGATTTGACAATTCAGTAACGGCAATATGCTTTTAATGCTGTAACGGCTAGATTAAATATTATAAAGAAAGATAGCCCAATAAAATATTAGTCGAGCTCTGGCTAGAATTTTGTCGAGCACTGAACGACATTTGTCGAGCGGCTTTTGATGTGCTGAGAAATTCTCTGCAAATAAGATTTTTGTTGATCTTGATTTATCTCGTCGACCTGCTAAGTCTGGATGAATTCGTCGAGCGTCGTTCGCTATTTGTCGAACGCTGTTCGGATGAATATTTGTCGAGCGCTGTCTGGCTATTTGTCGAGCGCTGTTCGACATTTGTCGAACGCCGTTCGACATTTGTCGAACGCAGAGAACAAAAGATATTTTTATTTCTTTTCTCTTTTTCTGCTTATTAATAATATGTCTATTTTCAGCTTTCTTTCTTAATGAGATTTTGATCTAAGTTATTCAATATGTTATGATATAAACTTAGATACTAAAGGTGGATCCTAACTCAAATCAAAAGCTATGGTTCCAACAATCTCCCCCTATTTGAGTTGGGATCAAATCAAAACTAGTGACCTGGTAATCTTAAAATGGTTTTTAGAATTTTCTGTTGCAGCAGCTCATTTCTTGAAGTTAAATTTTTTAATTTCAGCCTATTTAAAATTTCTAATTGCAGCAACCTTTATACAGATTTAAGTTTTGTTTGAGATTTGTGTTTCTCATTTTCTCTCTCACTTGGCTTCTCTGATGTTCTCCTTTTCTCTCTCACTTGGTTTTAGTTTTCAATTTTCTTCTGTAGACTCTTTAAATTATTTTATTTAAGCAACTCATTTGATCTAGATTTGAGTTAATATGTTTTTAATATCTTGAATTGCTACAGCTGTTAATGGATTTTAAGGAATGTTTTAGATTATAAAAACATTGCAGACATTTTCTTTCTCATAGAATCCCCTTATCAGAAGAGACTCACACTCAGTGCTATGATCAAAACTGATCAATGCAGCTACAATAGAATGCTCAAACTGACTTGGAGAAGTCTGTAAGAATACAAAGTTGTCTTAACATAGTTTTTATGATGGAAACAATCCATGTAAATTTTAGATTTGCTGTTTGAATTGGGATGGAGTTTAATGGTGAGAAATTAATTAGAAAATTTCTTTGAATTTTATTAGAGTTGAAAGGTTTAGCAGTTTTAGCCTTTTTATTTCATTAAAATATAAATTTGAAAATTTATCTTGAAATTGTTGAACATAATCAATTTGTTTTTCTTTAAAAAATGTTCAAGTTTATGTTTTAAAAAGTCATTTTGTTCTTCTTTAGGTTTATTATGTTCGGAAATCAAATGATTTATATTTGTTGACTTCTTTATTTTTATGTTACATTTTATTAAATTGGTAAAAGTTATTTTAAAAGAAGATTTGTAATTTTTAGAGGTAGGGTTTTGAATTGATATTACCTCATTTACCTTTTCTACTTCTGCTTCTGCATCTGGGATTTGATGTGAACCACCATATATGGCCATCATGCAGAAAGCTCTAGCTCTAAGTTCTTCTTCTTCTTCTTCTTCACTTAGGTTTGTTGATGGCTCTGCATCAAAAATACAATTAGTTGAAGAGATGAAAGAAGGTTTATTTACCATCTTGGAGAGGGAGGTCCAGATTCCTCTTGCAGAGGTGCAGTCTTCAAGCTTTTGAAGAATGTCCTTTGACACTGACTGAGCCAAGATCTGCATGGCTTTGGCATCTGCTTCTGAGGATGGAGAAGGTTCTGTAGTTGGGGAAGGCTCTTTATGTTTATCAGTCCGCCCATCATCAGTACCAGCTTTGAATTTATCTGGCTTCATTTTGCAAACACGGGCAGTGACATCAGTCTCTCTGTTGCCACATTTTCTTTTGTAAACAGGCCCTTTCATTGCTCTCAAAGGAGACTTGATACCCATGAAACTAGGTAATGCAGGTGTAACTGCCTTTGATGACATGAGGGGAAGTCCTGTCAAAATAGATTTGTAAATGTTCTAATCTATGGCATTCATATATAATTTAATTCTAATTTGCCATAGCTCAAATCTATCCAAGTTACATAAAGGTGGATCTGTAATAGAGAAAACTGATGGAGCCATTTTGAAAAACTGTGTTGAACATATGAAAGAACTAAAGTGATCTTTGTGATCCAGGTGTTAGCCTGTAATGGAGATCAACACCCCTCTGATACCAATTGAAAGTGGAGTGTTTTAGTTCTTATTTACTTTATTAAAAGATCTTGATTAAGTTTTGGTTTCAAAATAAATGATATGTATATTTATATGTGTTTGCTGAAAGAGTAATTAACACAAACAGTGCAAGTGCATAAAAAACAAAACAAACATCCAGATGACACAAGATGTATAGTAGTTCCCCTCAACTGGGTACATCTACTCTTCTACCTACTGGTAGGAATCCACTATGAGGTTGTTCATAAGGTGCCCTCTCACCAGGTGAGCTGTTGATAAGGTGCTCTAACCAAACTGCAGGTTTTTGCTAAGGTGCCCTGTCACCGAGAGTTAACTTTTGAAGGGAGTTATAACCCTGTACAGGATGGTGTAAAGAGGGGAAAAATAAAAGCACAAATTAAATTGTTCTTCTCTGTATAAGAAGACTCTTGATGATCCTGATATGGTGTTGAAAGGATCAGATGATGAAGAGCTCCCCCTGTCTGGTATAGATGAATGACAGTTCTGGAGGTCTCTTCCTTTTGATTGTTCAAATGCTTCTTCCTTCTTTTGCAGTGATGATCCTGAGCAATTGGTCGTGATTGTTGTCTCAGGATGTATGAGATCTGTAAGAGAATATTAGCAAGAAAAATAGATTTGCTTCTATGTATTTTCTTCTCTGCCTTTCCTATATCTGTATTTTTCTTTCTGCTCTTCTCATGAATATATAGTCTGGTGAAA
The DNA here is from genome assembly GCA_033032865.1 of Dactylorhiza incarnata. Classification (NCBI taxonomy): domain Eukaryota; kingdom Viridiplantae; phylum Streptophyta; class Magnoliopsida; order Asparagales; family Orchidaceae; genus Dactylorhiza; species Dactylorhiza incarnata. Next base: position 6,898,836 of record JAWHQI010000067.1, read on the forward strand.
GCTTTTGAATCCTTGCTCGGGAAAATGGAAAGAGATAAAATCTCTTTAATTTTTGTTCCTTGGAAAGAGGAGTTGCCGATTTGACAATACAGTAACGGCAATATGCTTTTAATGTTGTAGACGCTAGATTAAATATTATAAAGAAAGATAGCCCAATAAAATATTAGTCGAGCTCTGGCTAGAATTTTGTCGAGCACTGAACGACATTTGTCGAGCGCCTTTTGATGTGCTGAGAAATTCTCTGCAAATAAGATTTTTGTTGATCTTGATTTATCTCGTCGACCTGCTAAGTCTGGATGAATTCGTCGAGCGTCGTTCGCTATTTGTCGAACGCTGTTCGGATGAATATTTGTCGAGCGCTGTCTGGCTATTTGTCGAGCGCTGTTCGACATTTGTCGAACGCCGTTCGACATTTGTCGAACGTAGAGAACAAAAGATATTTTTATTTCTTTTCTCTTTTTCTGCTTATTAATAATATGTCTATTTTCAGCATTCTTTCTTAATGAGATTTTGATCTAAGTTATTCAATATGTTATGATATAAACTTAGATACTAAAGGTGGATCCTAACTCAAATCAAAAGCTATGGTTCCAATAGCCGAACTCCTCGGGCACCCTGACTGGCCCTTGTCTGCTGAGCCCCACTGCCGGTCGATCCACTCACCAGCCGGCCCTCCGCAGTCTGACCGCCGTCGCGCGATATCCATCATTCGATATACGAATAACCACCCACGAACCACTGACATAACCACTCATTATGGGTGGGTGTAAATATCTGAAAATATATCGGTTTACGTGTAGAAAAATACTTAAATAATGCGTGCCTTAAACAATATAAAATTGGCCTGCAAAAAACAATTAAGGTGGTTACGTCCTGTGAATAATCGCGCAACCACCGTAACCACCCCTGAGGCCGATAAATAGGGCCTCAGTCTCTCCTTCATTTCCATCTTTTTCTCCTCCGGCTACTCCTCCTACGTGCAAGAGAGTTCCACAAGAAATCTTCATCGTCTTCGAAGACGCCCTTGAAGATCTTCAAGCACTTTGAAGATCGCTCGAAGATCTCCATTCGCCTTCCAGCTTTTTCCCGCGAAACTTTAGCGCCAACGCGCTCAGTGTTCAGCACCTCCAAATCAACGACAAGCTCTGCGCTCTAGAATCCACTATGTTGGGAATATTACCCTCAATGTTTCCTTGATTTGAAGAAACATCACACTCAATGCTAAGTACAATGTTTATTTGATAAACCCTATTTTACCTCATGACTATGCAGGGTTAGGTTATTCCAAGACGTGGAATAAAGTTCAGTGGTTTACTGCTAAAACTGCTGAGATGAGTTTTCCGTCTCAGCTGAACCGCTGAGACAAGGCCAGGAGCCGCTGAGAAGGAGTCTGGGTCTGCTAAGCTGTAGATAGAGGAAACTCGTTGAGACAACTGTCAGTCTCAGTGGATCCGCTGAGACGAAGACAGAATTAGTCGCTGAGACTGGGAGCTGTCTCAGACCAACCGCTGAGACAGATTCAAATGTGTTGGCGGGTTTTGATTTTTGCGCAAGTTGTAGTAAAGCAAGATAAGGTGTTCTAATCACCTCCATACTGTGTCAGAGGCCATCTGATAGCCGTTGAAGACTGAAGGAGTATAAAAGAACAACTTAGGGCTTGGTAGAAAGGGAGAAGAAGCTTTTGGAAAAAGAACTTACACCTACTGTTCCATTGACGGCTGTCCAAAAGATTTTCTCTTCCTGCTTCCTGAAGCTGCAAGGAGAGAAAGTTTGTTCTTCCTGAGTGAATCAAGAACAGCAAGTTGATCCTTATTCATCTACTGAAGAGAAAGATCAGGAAGGAGCGGGATTGAAGCTACTGTACTCTTCCCAGTTTCAAGACTGCAACAGCAGTAAATCAGCAATAGAAGACCAAAGGCTTGAAAGATTTATCTGTTTTATCTTCTGTTGTAAGCATCACTTATAACCTCTGAAGGAACATATTTGTTCTGAGCCTGTAGGGCATATTTCCTGAGGGAGTAGGGTTGTTGGGCCTGGGTGTAGAGCTGAGAGTTCAGCTTGAGTGTATGATCTCTGAAAGTGAGGTTAGATCTTAGATTTACTCTAGAGGGGGGGGGGGGGGGGGGGTGAATAGAGTATTAAAAAGTTTTCACTTATTTTTATAGCGGAATTAAAATCGTGATATATATATATATATGTATTGAGTGAGTTATAAAAACAAACACAAAGAGAGCACACAACACAATACAGAAAAATAAACAATCACAGAGGACACAAGGATTTTATAGTAGTTCCCCAATAAACCTGGGTACGTCTACTCTTCTACCATCCTTGGTAGGATTCCACTAGGTTTTTGATCAGGTGCCCTATCACCAATGGGGTTTTGATCAGGTGCCCAAAACACCAAGGAGCTTTTGATCAGGTGCTCTAACCAAACTATAGGTTTTTGTTCAGGTGCCCTGTGATGAGTCCCAATTATATACACATTTATGGGCTCATCTAGGCCGATTATCTAGTCTATGCACTACACTTTAGGGATGTTTTTATTCATATTCGTTATTCCATGCTGAGTGCACTCTTAGGCCCATTTTGGTGTGCGTTTGCGCTCCATGTTATTGGGGGTAAGCACATGGTGCTCCCCAATCCTTTTTCTTTGTTTGATTGGCGTTGGAGGTGTATTCCCAGCTGGATTGCTGTGCTTGCAGGTGGATGAATCATCTCCATTTTGCCCAGAATTCATGAATGTGTATATTGCACGGTCATGCATTTTCTTGACGCACGGACGGCTGCAGTCGTGCGCTCTCATCTGGGGAGAAAACTGGTGATCTAAATTTGATCGTGTGTTTTACGCACGGACGGATTCGCCCGTGCGCGAAAGAATCGCACGATCACCCTGTTTAGCCTTGTTTTTAGCTAATCTGAATTTGTCCGTGCATTTTCACGCACGAGCGGGTTTGCCCGTGCGTGAGTAAAATGCACAGGCGCGGCTGCTTCTTCCTCAAGTCTATTTTTATCGTAAATAACGCACGGGCATCGCACGGTCGTGCGTTCGCCCGTGCGTGACTAAAATTCTGCCTGTTTAGTATTTAAAGCAGGAAATCTGCTTCATTGGGGGACGATTCCCCTCACGGGAAAAACAGAGAAGCCCGCCATTTTCACCTTTTCCACCCTAGGAGACCACATCTAGTGATCTCCTCAACCAAAATTCCATCTGGGATCTTTTGCAAGCTTTCTCCACCGCAAGTTCAAGCATTCTTCATCTTGGAGACCATAGAAGTGTTGTAGATCGCTGGAGAAGTGACAGCCTCCTTCGAGTCCGCACACCATCTGAGGGCTGAGCCCGGAGAGAGCCCGACAACCTCTCATTCCGGCTGAGAACCCAGGATACGGTGACTTCTTCTGTTGGGTCCTTTCTAAACCTTGAGCTTGTGCTTCTTTTAGTGTTGTTGTAATGAACTCTTGTTAGATTAATGTTATAGATCCTTTGTTTGATGTTCATGTGCAATGATGTTATGGTTGTGAGAATCACTTTGCTTTTCGTTGTGATATTCTGAGTTGCTTGCGTGTGAAGCCATCTAGCAATTGCTAGTGGTGATGTTGGCGAAGAGGTGAATACGACCCTCATAAAACCCCGCTCTGTGGTAATTTCACCCGCTTACCGAAGCGCGGCATCGCGGCCGCTGCACTCACCCCCACTTTGCGAAGCGGTGCTTTCGACCCACATTTATTTCATTTCTGCAATAGCTTAGGACACCAATCACAACGCCCCTTTGTTCTTACTTTCTTCACTCGCGTAACAATTGACTCACAACGCAATTCATTCACCATACCCTGCATTCCTCAAGAGATCGAAATTTGGGGAAACTATTCCCATAATTATTACTTGACAATGGCCGATGCACTTGTCGAACACGCATCAAGTTTTTGGCGCCGTTGCCGGGGAATGCAGGCGTGATGAGATTTTGGCTGTGAATCGATTATTTTCGATTGAGTCTTTAATTCTTTTTAATGTATTCTTTATCATGCTATTTTCTTCTTCTGTATCATGTGGGCACATTTGAATATCCGATGTCGTTGGTGTCGGGACACATCCCACGCTAGTGATAGGTGTCCCAAAGAGTATGGTGTTGTTCAGAAACCGTATGGAGCCCATAAATCTGTTGACTCCTCTACTTCGCCTCCGTTGTCGCCCTTTTACGCGGTTGCCGCACCTTTGGTGTCGGCGAAGTCGGTAAAGCAGTGTTTATTTTGCAAAAGTAGAGAGCATGCCTTGAAGGACTGTGCGGATTATCTTCACCAATTGGCGGACGTTGATGAGCCGGATATCCGGATTGTCCCATCCTTGAATTTTGCGAACACAGCTCCTTCCTCTGGTTACATGTCCCTTCCACCTTCACTTCTTGAAGTCTCTGGCATCGACACATGTATTAGTGTCCCTCATAACTCTGTTTCTGATGCGACCCCCCATACATCTTCAGTTCATGTACCACTTTGCGTGGATTTGTGCCCTTATGTGGAGAGTGAGCCCGAACTCTTAAGAAGCACGTCTTCTCCCACTACACATGAAACTACATCTATTTCTGATGTTATCATTGAGGTCAATTTGCAGGATGTTGCAGACCTGCGCAGTGTCGTGCCCACTCTCATGGAGGAGGACAGTCTCGATTGTGCTGAAGCAACCGTTTCGGTCTAGTGCGAGGAAATCCAAGTTATAGAGGAGGCCATTGCGTGCGCTATTGAGTCTAGTGAAATCTTTGATGATATCATCAGTTTGTCATTGCCGCACCCTATGGGGGATGAAGCCAGGATTATCCCCTCAGATGAGATTTCTTTTAGTTTTTCTTCTAATTTATTTCCTGACCCCCTTTCTTTATGTACAAGGATGCAGGATGCCCCTCCTCCGGTTGATCAGACCTTATGCATGGAGGAGCCGAAAGCCTGGCGGGATGAGGAAGGTACAGTGAAGGAATACATCTTGTTTCCTTATCATCGTTGGTGCTTCCCCTTGAGGATTGGTTACAAGGGGGCAAGCGATTTTTCTTTGAAGACATAACACTGGAGGAGAAGAAGAGAGCGAAAAAGGAGGAGATTTGGGGTTGGAGGCTGAGCATCCTACTTAATTTCCACCCCTACTACCAGGTCCCCAGACCTTTTTCTTTCATCAGTTGTTACTACTTCAAATCAGCTTATAGCTGATTTGTTTTGAGCTTGTAATAATAATTAGGATCTATTGACTTTTGCTTATTCTTAGACTTTATAAACTGCTTAATACAGGTATTTGGTCCACCTTAAGGACAGTAAACAAAAGAGCTTCTTGGGAGACAACCCATGGGGGAACCATTCGGTTCCGATCTTTCGTTCAGATTTTTGTTTATTATGTTTTGTTATTTGCTTTATGCTAACATCGCAGGTTTAAGCTCTTGCTTGGGGATTGAGGAAGGAGAAAGTCAAAGAAGGAATTACCGCACTTCTGGCATGCTCATTCGTGAGCATAAGTCCACTCTACCCCTATTTTCCTTATTCTGAATTCTTTATTTTATATGGTTTGATCAAGTCTGGGGGAGAGTTTGAGTTATGCACGTGCACGCACATTGCATAGCATGTTAGAATGTGCTGAGTTAGGATTTTCAATTTTATTGCACACATTGCATACAATTGCACCTAGTTCACGCGTACTTGATCACACGCGCTTATTGGGACTTGCTGCGAGGTTCCCCGCTCATAAGAATTGGATTGTTAGTGTAGGAGTGAAGGGTGGATAAAAATGTCGACTCGAGTAGTGCTCTAGTCGAGTGCTCCCGTCACGCCTAGAAATTCAATTAGAGTAGAATAAAATTCAATGTTATAATTTAATTATTTCTATTATAGTAGCTGCAATTTACTTTACTCTAGCGGTGAATCCGGTGAATCCAACGGTAGCATAGGGTCGAGTGTAGCTGGATTAGTAGTAGCTTATTACTAGGGTCAGAAGGAAGGATAACCTTTCTCGGTGGCTAGAACTTGCACTAGGCGACTCTTGAAACGATTGCGTTGAATAACTCGTTTTAAAGCGTAATGTAGGCCGTTTCTTGATCCGTTTGTGCTTTTGAAATCCTAACCAATGTAATCCCCTTTGCAAACCCACTTGAGCCTACCTATCCTTCTTGCTTAGCTCCACTTAAATTTCACCAAAGCCATACAGCCAAACCTATATTCGCACCAACATATGTGTTTGAATGAAATTTATATATCTATCACATTTGGTGTTATCTTTGATGTGTATGGTAGCTTTGAGAAATGCTAAAAGAGAAGTTTATAAAGTGCTTATAAAAGATTTATTTGTCGAGAAGAGAAAAAGAAAAAAGGAAGAAATAGAAAAAAAATTGTACCAAAAGAACTTTCAAATGCAATCTCTCGACAAAACAATTTGTGGTCGACTTAGCACACACCTAGTGTCCAGTTGAAGTCTGGGGGTGTTGTGTGGTTCTTAATTTCCCTGTATTGGTGATTTTATGCTCTTGAGTATTCAGGCTATGTTGCGTGCGATGCCCATCATTCTTCTACTTATCTAACCTGAACTCAACCTAAGCCAAACCCTAACCTATAAGTCCTATTGATTTCAGATATGAGTCATCTCATGCAGTAGAGAGAGTGCGAACGTGAAAGCCTATGGACACCGACTTTGATGGATTTCTTAGGAGATTGTCCCGAGCTTTGATTCGAGTAATACTCTACTCATTAGTCACGCTATTTTCCCTTGTGCGCGACCGAAAGATTCACCGAGATTCACCTTCCGAGTAAACTAGATTTTGAATTACTATTCTAGAAATAGTTAAATATAATCTTCAGTTAAATTCTATTATAACGTATTTCTACGCATGTGAGCATGTGACTTCGCATGGGTCTCCACCGCTCAAACTCACTCTAACACCCAATTATTTAGATGGAGAGCTGAGTAGTTTGCCCGAGATGTGCAAATGGTTAAGTCTGGGGGTGTGATGAGTCCCAATTATATACACATTTATGGGCTCATCTGGGCCGATTATCTAGTCTATGCACTACACTTTAGGGATGTTTTATTCATATTCGTTATTCCATGCTAAGTGCACTCTTAGGACCGTTTTGGTGTGCGTTTGCGCTCCATATTATTGGGGGTAAGCACATGGTGCTCCCCAATCCTTTTTCTTTGTTTGATTGGCGCTGGAGGTGTATTCCCAGCTGGATTCATGTGCTTGCAGGTGGTTGGATCATCTCCTTTTTGCCCAGAATTCATGAATGTGTATATCGCACGATCGTGCATTTTCTTGACGCACGGACGGCTGCGGTCGTGCGCTCTCATCTGGGGAGAAAACCGGTGATCTGAATTTGATCGAGCGTTTTACGCACGGGCGGATTCGCCCGTGCGCGAAGGAATCGTATGATCACCCTGTTTAGCCTTGTTTTTAGCCAATCTGAATTTGTCCGTGCATTTTTAAGCACGGGCGGGTTTGCCCGTGCGTGAGTAAAATGCACGGGCGCGGCTGCTTCTTCATCAAGTCTATTTTTATCGTAAATAACGCACGGGCAGCGCACGGTCGTGCGTTCGCCCGTGCGTGACTAAAATTTTGCCTGTTTAGTATTTAAAGCAGGAAATCTGCTTCATTGGGGGACGATTCCCCTCATGGGAAAACCCGAGAAGCCCGCCATTTTCACCTTTTCCACCCTAGGAGACCACATCTAGTGATCTCCTCCACCATACTTCCATCTGGGATCGTTTGCAAGCTTTCTCCACCACAAGTTCAAGCATTCTTCATCTTGGAGACCATAGAAGTGATGTAGATCGTTGGAGAAGTGACAGCCTCCTTCGAGTCCGCACACCATTTGAGGGCCGAGCCCGGAGAGAGCCCGACAACCTCTCATTCCGGCCGAGAACCCAGGATACGGGGACATCTTCTGTTGGGTCCTTTCTAAACCTTGAGCTTGTGCTTCTTTTAGTGATGTTGTAATGAACTCTTGTTAGATTAATGTTATAGATCCTTTGTTTGATGTTCATGTGCAATGATGCTATGGTTGTGAGAATCGCTTTGCTTTTCGTTGTGATATTCTGAGTTGCTTGCGTGTGAAGCCATCTAGCAATTGCTAGTGGTGATGTTGGCGAAGAGGTGAATACGACCCTCACAAAACCCCGCTCTGTGGTCATTTCACCCGCTTACCGAAGTGCGGCATCGCGTCCGCTGCACTCACCCCCACTTTGCGAAGCGGTGCTTTCGACCCGCATTTATTTCATTTCTGCAATAGCTTAGGACACCAATCACAACGCCCCATTGTTCTTACTTTCTTCACTCGCGTAACAATTGACTCGCAACGCAATTCATTCACCATACCCTGCATTCCTCAAGAGATCGACATTCAGGGAAACTATTGCCATAATTATAACTTGACAGCGACCGGTGCACTTGCCGAACACGCATCACCCTGCCACCAAGGGGTTAACTTTTGAAGGGAGTTATAACCCAGTACAAGAGGGGATAAAGAGGGTTTAGATGTTCTTCTCTGTCAATAATCTGAGAGAAGACTCTAGTGGATTGTATGATGTAAAGCTCCCCCTGTATGATTGAAATTTATTGACAGTTGAGGATGGAGCTTTCTCTTGAAACAGATTTCTTCCTTGATAGCTGATGAATATGAGAGACAAAATGTTTCTCATATTGTTTGTTGCTCTTTGAAGATCTGAACTTGCAGCAGAGACTGAGAGATTGATCTTGATGATGTTCTGAGTGAATGAGGGTGCTGCTTGAAGAAGATAAAGATGATCTGTTAGCTTTTTCATTCTTCTTCCTGTCGACTGTATTCCTCTTCCTTTTTTTCTTTTTTTTTGCATTTCTGTAATAATGTTGTAATGACTGTATTTATTCTTTCTTTTCTTTTGATAATATATCTCTGACTGATTTCAAATTCAAATCCCTTGATTTAAGGAAAAAATATTCTGAAAGAGATATCCTGGGAACTGCAATTCTGACACGCTTTATTTCTTTTCCTTTTCCATGAAAATGTCATTTTCCAAAGAAATGTCAACGACTATTTTCGAAATAGGAGAATAATAAAAGGAAATATAATATCCTAACTTATCTGGAAGAAATAGAGCCGTTGTTGAAAGATCTGAGTTCAGAGAATAATATAACTGATCTTTTGAAATAAATCTGCTGAAGAGAATTTTCGTCGATCAGAATAAATTTCGTCGAACACAATGTTGAGTTCGTCGACCGTTGAACAGAATCAAATTTGTCGACCGCTGAGACTGAGAGGTTCGTCGAACGCTGAGACTTGGTCAACCGCTGAGACTGAAGTTCATCAACCACTGAGATGAGCTTTCGTCGACCGCTGAGAGCATTTCGTCGAACGCAGAGAGGATTTTGTCGAACGCAGAACCTTGGCGAGTTCATCGAACGCAGGAGCATGCCGTTCATCGAACGCAGGATGGAGTTCGTCGAACACAGTATGAAGTTCGTTGAACGCAGAAAACTTATCTTTTCCTTAGTTCTAACAGCCTAAGACCTTGACCCTTTGGACTATACATTGGGGGTCAATTTAGTCCTAATAAACAGATAGTGATCCTAGCCCAAATCAGTAATTGGGTTGTTCCAACAATCTCCCCCTATTTGGGTTAGGACATTATTTGACAAAAATTAAAATAAACAAAACGCAGAGTATATATATCTGACAGATTATAAACATTTCAGCAGATATATAAGAAATATGATACTCTGAGTTTAGAAACATTACATTTGAAAACAGAAATAATAATAACAAACAATCAAAACCTTTTGTCTTTATGAATTCTTGCTTTCTGACTTTCTGAATTCTGATATTGTCTTTCTCTGAGTTTTGGGTTTGATTAACTGAGCTGTATCTGTAGTATCAAATAAAAGTTCTGAATCTGAAATTTTTCAGCCTTCTGAATTTGTTGGTCTGAATTGAATCTGCTCTTAACAAAAAAAAATATTTCTTAATCTGCTTTGCTACCAATCTGCATTTCAATCTACTATATCTGAATTTGATATCTGAGCTATAGCAATAACTGATTATCTGAATCTGAAACAAACTAAAACTGTAAACTGCTGTGAGCTTCTTCAAATAACATAAATGGGCTTCTTCAGCAACTGAATGATTTTTGCTTCTTCATACAACATTTCCTCTTTCATAAAACATCTCCCCCTGAGACTGGAGCTTCTTCAGCTTTCTCCCCCTGCCTAGTTCATAGAACATCTCCCCCTGAGCAAAAACTGCATCATATGGAGCTTCTTCATAGAACTTCTCCCCCTGCCTAGTTTCAGGAAGACCCAGAGCTAGGCCCCTAAAAGAAGGGACATATGAGGAGGTAGGGAAGGATGCAATCTTTTTGAAGAAATATTGCTATTATTCCTGCAAAATAAAAATAGAGATCAAGTGCAAAGGAACTGGAAAGAGAAGCAATTTCTGTAGGCAGTCAGTTAAAAAAGAAAATTTTATTATAAGGAAAGATTCAGAAAAATAAGCTTCATCAAAACTGGGTTCGACGAAAAATAATTTTTCGTCGATCTCAGTTCGACGAACTAGATGACTTCGTCGATCTCTGTTCGACGAACGACTAGATTTCATCGATCTCAATTCGATGAAGAGATGGGATAAGTAGAAAATTAAAATTTTAACAGATTGAATCTCCATCTATCATTGCTAGCTGATTTATAAAGAAGATATGCTTCTATTCATCCAATGACTTGGTGAAAATGTCAGCTCTTTGTAAGTCAGTAGGAATAAATTGTAGGCAAATTTTATTTTTATCCACATTATCTCTGATAAAGTGGTGCCTAATTTCTATGTGTTTAGTCTTACTATGGAGAACTGGATTTTGTGCTATAGATATTGCACTAGCATTGTCATAAAATATAATTGAATTATTTAGATTGATACCATAGTTTAGGAGCTGATTTTGTATCCACAATATCTGTGAGCAGCAACTACCTGCAGCTATGTATTCAGCTTCAGCTGTTGATGTAGACACAGATGTTTGTTTCTTACAAAACCAAGACACAAGCCTATCACCAAGAAACTGATAAGTTCCTGATGAGCTTTTCCTGTCTACTCTGCATCCAGCATAATCAGAATTTGAGAATCCTGTTAATTCAAATTCTGAAGCTGTTGGATACCAGAGTCCTAGATTTGGACAACCCTTTATATATCTCAAAATTCTTTTTAATAAAATAAGGTGAGATTCTTTGGGGTTAACTTCGAACCTAGCACAAATATAGGTAGCAAACATTATATCAGGCCTACTGTTAAATAAAGTAATGAGCCAACAATTGCTTTATATACTTTCTGATCAACAGTTTTCCCTGATTCATCATTGTCTACAACAGCATTTGAGGGCATGAGTGTTTTCATGGTGGAAGCAGGATTTTTATGTATCCTCAAAAATAGGGTTTTATCAACTATGCCTCTACAAAAATTGTTCTCCAAAAGAAAATTAGCTAAGGTCATCCATGCTCTGGGAGCTTATTTGAGACCATAGAGAGCTTTATTAAGCTTAAATGCATAAGAAGAGTGGGTTGGAGAGATGAAACCTGGTGGTTGTTCCACATAAACTTCTTCTTTGATGTCTCCATTCAAGAATGCACTCTTCACATCCATTTGGTATACTTTGAATTTCTTGAATGCAGCAAAGGCCAGAAAAATCATGATAGCTTCAAGTCTTGCAACAGGAGCAAAGGTCTGATCATAGTCAATTCCTTCTTCCTGTGAATATCCTTGGGCTTCCAATCTTGCTTTATTTCTGACTATGTTGCCTTGATCATCTAGCTTGTTCCTGAAGACCCATTTGGTGCCAATAACTGGATGGCCTTTTGGTCTTGGAACCAAATCCCAAACCTTGTTCCTTTCAAATTGATTGAGCTCCTCTTGCATTGCAAGAATCCAATTTGGATCTTGTTCTGCATCTTGTATGGATTGAGGTTCAATCTGGGATAGGAAACAAGTGTGCATCTGATTTTGGTGTAGCTGATGCCTTGTTTGAACACCTACTAAAATATCTCCAATCACTTGAGATATTGGATTATCTCTAACTGTGATGTGGTCAACAGTTGGAGTTGGTTCAACAATGGTATCCACTTGAGGAATTTGTTCAGCTGTCACTTGATTTGATTTGTCAGCAAGATCTTCTGGATGATCTTCTTCTTCACTGTCTTCAAGATTTTGAGTTGATGGAAGTGGAGAATCTTCTATCTATAGATCTAGTCCATTGAGCTCTTCACATAGAGCTGGTACCTGCAAAATATTTTTGGTAGAGGTGGTGTTCCTCTCCTCAATTAACATGTTAGTCTCATCAAAAGATACATGCATGGACTCTTCTATCTTAAGAGTAGATTTGCTGTAAACTCTGTATGCTTTACTAGAAAGAGAATATCCAAGGAATATGCCTTCAGCAGCTTTTGCTTCAAACTTCCTTAGATACTTCTTGTCATTGTTATGCACATAGCATTTACAGCCAAATATCTTAAAATAGTTAACCATAGGCTTTTTATTCTTGAGTAATTCATAGGGAGTTTTACCCTTAAGCTTATATATCAGGCTTCTGTTCAACACATAATTTGCTGTGTTCACTGCCTCTGCCCAAAAAGAGAGTGGCAAGTGAGCATCATCATGGAATATAGTTGCTGATTCAATTAAGGTTCTATTTTTCCTTTCAGCTACCCCATTTTGTTGAGGAGTTCTAGGAGCAGAGAAACATTGCCTGATCCCTTCTTTTCCACAGAATTCTCTCATCAGAAGAGATTCAAACTCAGTGCCATGATCACTTCTGATCAATGCAACTAGAGTAGAGTACTCAATCTTGATGGACCTGAGAAAGTATGTCAGAAAACTGAAGGTGTCAGACTTGTTCCTAAGAAAGAACACCCAAGTGAATCTTCAGAAGTCATCTACAATAACTAGAGAGTAATGCTTCCCTCTTAGACTTTGTATTGCAGTGGGTACAAAAAGGTCCAAGTGCAGTAAGTACAAAATCCTAGGTGAATCGCTCTTGGATAAAGAGTTAAAACTACTTCTAGTTTGCTTACCTAATTGACAAGCCATGCAGAGTCCTTCCTTCTTGTATGAACCAGAAGGCAGACCTCTAACAAGATTGTCCTTAGATACTTAGATATAGTTCTAAGCAGGGGTAGACCTATTAAGGGCCGAGCGTGGGCAGCCGCCCACCCTCAAAAACCCAAAATCGCGGAAGAGGCGAAGAGCGGAAGAGGCATCCCAAAATTGAACCCTATTTCTCACGAAGAGCGGAAGAGACGGGCCTCGACGAAGACGCAGCCGACATCCCGTTCTCGCCTGGTTTCGCGTAGTGCCTCCGTGTAGACGAAGATGCATCCCGTTCGCGTAGTGCCTCTGAGCTCCGACCCTCTGTGCTGCTCCTGGCTCCTGCAGTCCTGTTCCGGGCCTCCTGCCGCCTCTCCGAGTCTCCGACACAGCGTGGAGACACTTCTACAGTTCTACTGCTCTAGTCGCATTTGAGAACCAGATCCATTTGATTAGTTATTTGCTGATTTTGCATTTGATTAGGTATTTCATTCAGTGATTTACTGATTTTGCATTTTTCATTCAGCCTTTTAGGTATTTTAGAACTCCAGATTACAGTTTGGTTTTTAGCTTAGGTATTTTTCATTCAGCCTTTTATCTTATTAATAGCCAGATTAATGAAATTATAATGAGAGTTCTATTACTTCTATAATGTTATAATGAGAACCAGATTAATGAAATTATAATGAGAGTTCTATAATGTTATAATGAGTTCTATAATGAGTGTTCTATAATGTTCTATAATAGCCAGATGCCCAGATTACAGTTCTACTGCTCTAGTTTTATAATGTTATAATGTTCAGAAATGTTAGAAGCATTTTTAGTGGATCTTCCTGCAGTCAATAATGTTTAGCAAATTTTTTCATTTCCTTAATCAGTTAATCAATCATGTATGCAGTGGGCTGTGGGGCAGTGGTAAATGTTTGCATCCAGGATTACGGAAACAATCAAACAAACTATCTAAAGGCCCTTTCTGGTTGCATCTTCACATTTTCATATTGCTCTATTCAGGACCTCAGGTATATACTAGTTTGGTGAATTGTTGGCCCATCATTTGATAATTGTTAGTTTGAAATTTTTATTTAATTTATTTTAGGTCAATCTTTATTTTGTGTCCACCCTTTGGTTAATCATGGATAAGTATTTTAAAAGAAAATCAAGTGAAGTATCATGTAATTCTTCTAGTAGAGCGTACGTAGAACTCAATGTAGATGATCTTCCCGTGGATCCAGGATTACGGAAGAATATTTATGATTATGAGCCTAATGAGAGAGAGAAGGTTCGAAGATGGTATCTGCAGAAAAAAGCTTTCCAACCTAAAAATCATATTTTCCCAACAAGAGTTTTTGGAAACGAGTCGCGTAGATTTATTAGTTCGTGGTTTCAAGAATACAGTTACTGGTTGGAATATAGCACAGTAAAAGATGCTGCATTTTGCTTATGTTGTTATTTATTCAAACCGATGCATGGTGACCAAGGCGATGGAGATGCTTTCGTTAGTGGGGGGTTCACAAATTGGAAGCATAAAGATAGATTAGATGTTCATGTGGGGAATCATAATAGCGTCCACAATCAATGTTTGAAGGCTTGTATAGACTTGATGAACCAAAAACAGCATATTGAAATTGCCTTGTGTACTCAATCCGACCAAGCTCGAATGGATTATCGCACACGCTTAGAAGCATCAGTGGATTGCATTAGATTTCTTCTAAAGCAAGGATTAGCTTTTCGTGGTGATGATGAATCTTATGAATCAAGCAACCGAGGAAACTTTCTTGAACTCCTTCACTTCCTCGCCGACCATAATGACAAAATAAGTAAAGTTGTATTAAAGAATGCTCCTGAAAATCTGAAATTAGTTACACTGAGCATTCAAAGAGATATTGTGCAGGCTTCAGCAATAAAGACTACAAATTTTATCATGAAAGATATTGTCAAAGCTAAATTATTTTCTATTCTTGTTGATGAAGCTCGTGATTCTGCAGTCAAAGAACAAATGACAATTGTTTTACGCTATGTTGATGAAAAAGGAAGTGTAATAGAGTGCTTTTTGGGCATTGTGCATGTAGAAAATACTGCAGCTTTATCACTAAAGGCGGCCGTTGAATCTTCGTTTGCTAAACATGATTTGAGTATATCAAGCTTGCGGGGTCAAGGTTACGATGGAGCAAGCAACATGCAAGGTGAATTCAATGGGCTTAAAACATTGATTATGACTGAAAATCCATCTGCATTCTATGTTCATTGTTTTGCTCATCAACTCCAATTGACACTCGTCACTGTTTCAAAAAAACACTTCAAGGTTTGCTCTTTTTTTAGCTTGATCACAATTATAACAAATGTTGTTGGAGCATCGTGCAAGCGTAGAGACATTCTCCGAGAGAAGCAGTTTGCAAAGGTTATTGAAGAAATTTACAGCGGTGAAGTTATAACAGGAAGGGGCTTGAATCAAGAAAGTACGTTAAAAAGGGCAGGGGACACAAGGTGGAACTCTCATTATAGAACTCTCCTGAGTTAAATTTGCTTGTTCTCATCGGTGATTGATGTGCTTGAAGTAATTGAGGAGGACGACAACCTTGTGGAGCATAAAGCTGAAGCAAGTGATTTGTTGAATGCTATGCAATGTTTTGAATTTGTGTTCTTGACTCACTTAATGAAAACCATCTTAAGGATCACCAATGAGTTGTCACAGGCATTACAAAGGAACAATCAAGATCTTGTAAATGCTATGACTCTTGTGAAGGTTTCCAAGAAATGACTACAAACTATGAGACAATGGATGGGATTCTACATTAACTGAAGTAACTCTCTTTTGTAAAAAACATGATATTATTGTTCCAAATATGGAAGAAAAATTTATAGCTCGAGGAAGATCAAGACGCAAATCAAAAAATAAAACAAACCTTCACGTTTATCGGGTAAATTTATTTTATGCAGTCATTGATCTACAACTTACGGAGCTGAATAGTCGTTTTGATGAGGTGAACACGGAATTGCTGATATGTATGGCATATTTAGATCCAAGTAACGACTTTTTAGCATTTGATAAGCTGAAATTAATTCGCTTCGCTGAATATTATCCATTGGACTTCTCTCCAATTGACCTCATGGAACTTGATAATCAACTTGAAAGTTACATTTTAGACGTTCGCTCGAGCGGGGAATTCTCAAATATGAAAGGGCTTGGAGGATTAGCTCAGAAGTTAGTAGCATTGAAGAAGAATATTCTTTATCCGTTGGTGTATTTGCTCGTGAAGCTTTAACTACTCCAACCTGTTGCAACTACAAGTGTAGAAAGAGCTTTTTCTGCGATGAAGATTATCAAAAAATCATTACGCAATCGCATGGGAGATGATTGGATGAATGCTTGCCTAGTGACATACATTGAAAAGGATGTATTTTCTACCATAGACAACAAAGATATCATGGATTGCTTCCAGAACATGAAGCATCGAAGAGGAGTACTGTAAGCAAGTAAGTGATTTTATTTAGTTTTTTGTTCATTCAAAATGTCCAAATTTTGACAAATTTTGGTAAATATATATATATATATATATTTAATCATTATGTTCTTGAACGCCCATACTGAAAAATCCTTCTGGGTCTGCCACTGGTTCTAAGGTTAATATGTCCTAGCCTTTTATGACATAATTCATTTGTTTTACTTATAGAATTAAATAAACAAATGTCTGAATTGGCAGAGTCAAAATTGACTAAATAAATGTTTCCATGTCTAATACCAGATAACACATTAATATTTTTATTATTGGTAATAAGACATAAGGAATGGTTAAAGGTTACCTGATAACCTTCATCACATAACTGGTTTATGATGATGAGGTTGTGCTTGAGACTCTTGACATAAGCTACCTCTTTGAAGGTAACTGCTCCAACTTTGATCTGTCCATAGCCTTTGGTTTGTCCACAGTTGGAGTCTCCAAAGATCACCTTGGGTCCAAGCTTTGCCTTATAGTTGCTCAGGTTGGCCTTGTTTCCTGTCATGTGCTTTGAACAACCACTATCCAGATACCAATATTCTTTTATGTTTGGATAGCTGTGTACCTACACAACAGAAAAAATAAACTAGTTGTTCTTAACCCAGACTACCTTGGGTCCTTTTATTTTTCCACAAAACTCTGAAATGACAGACATCTCAGGCTGATCCTTATAACCTTGTGGATGATATCTCCTTGGAAGAATTATCCACTCAGTGAAAGGATTGAAAGTATGTGAAGAATAAAAATTCTGTAGATTTTCTGTATATTTCCGTTCGACGAACTGGGCTGAGTTCGTCGATCGTCGTTCGACGAAGTGAATTACTTTCGTTGAGCGTCGTTCGAATAATGAATATACTGAAATTCTGGCTTCAGAGTTCGTCGATCTCCGTTCGACGAAGTGAATTGATTTCGTCGAGCTTCGTTCGATAAATTATGCTGATTTCTTTTATTCTTAACAGCCTTGCTTGAAATGTTTTCATTTATTTATACAGCCTCTTTGCCCTTGGCAGAAATGAATTTTACTAGTGTAGAAAGTATGTTTTGCTTAATCAGATGTGGCTCACTTGATGATGCACCCAATCATAGTTTGCCACTTAATCTGGCATTCACTATGCTTGTGATGTCCATCAGTTTGATACATCTCCCATTTAGGGATTCTTCAAATTTCTTAGCTTCAGACAACTTGTTCTCAATGAGAATAATATGTTCTCTGGAGGCAGCCAAATCTTTCTTAAGATTAGCTTTTTCTTCACTTAGTTGGTTCATTTCAGCCAACTGATTTCTGAGAGAGATTATCTCTTTCTCAGATTTGATTAAATCTAAGCAAAGAACTTTGAATTCATCTTTGAATTCAATTGAATTAAAATCAAAGTTTGAGATTACCTGATCAACATCACTGTCAGACTTAGATTATGATTCTTCTGAATTTTGTCCTGAGGCATTGATAGCCATCATGCAGAAGTTTCTTTCTTCTTCATTATCTTCATCATCAGAGGAGCTGGATGAAGATGCAAGTTCTGACTCACTGCTTGAGTCATAGACAGCCATCAAGCATTGGTCTTTTTCCTTTGATTCTTCTTCATCTTCAGAGGAACTGGATGAAGACTCTGATTCTGTTTCACTCCAAGTTTCAGCTACAAATCCTCTTCCCTTATGCTTGTGTTTGTGGGAGGAAGACTTGCTGGAGTGCCTCTTTTCTTCTTTGTCTTTTCTCTTTTCCTTCTTTTGATTCTCTGGACACTCAGGCAGAATGTGTCCAGGTTTCCTGCAACCAAAGCAGATAATTTCTTTAGAATTTGATTTATCATACCTTGGCTTTTCTCTTGATCTGGAATCCTTCTTTCTAAAGTCCTTCTTAGCCATTTTATAAAATCTCTTGGCTAGAAGATTCATGAACTCCATATCTCCTGGAGCTTTTTCTTCTTCTTCAGTAGCTTGGAAAGTTATATTTCTCTCCTTCTTGGATGCTGGAGATGAAGTAGATTGCTCAGCTTCTCTAGTTTTGATAAGTTGTTCATAGGATATAAGTTTGCCTAACAAGCTCTCAGTGGAGATCTCATTAAGGCTTCTGGCTTCCTTGATTGGCCAGATCCTAGAGTTCCATGTGCTGGGGAAGCACATAAGGATCTTATCATTGACCTCGGTGATGGAGATCACTTTGTCCAATGTCTTCAGCTCATTGATTATGAGGCTGAGCCTGTTGTACATATCAACTACTGTTTCATTTTCTCCTTTCTTGAATTTTCATACTAGGATATTAGGTGAGATCTTCTACCTTTTCTTTCATCTGCTGATCCTTCAACAATGTTGTTGAGTGGCATCCATATTTCCCTTGTTGAAGTGCATTCCACAACTTCTTGGAAAATGTCATCAGACATTGTCTGTGCCAAAATGTTCATAGCATTGGCATCAACACTTCTCTGCTTCTTCCGTGCATCTGTCCACTCAGGTGGTGGAACAACATTGTTGTTAGTTGGTGCTTTAGCACTTGTTGTTGTAGGTGTAGGAGTTCCTGTCAAAATAACATTAAAAATTTCCTCATCAATAGAATTCATGCACAATCTGATCCTTGCCTTCCATAGTGCAAACTTACTTAGATTGCACATAGGAGGTCTTGTGCTTGAATATTCTTTGTTTTGTGCCATGAGTTTTTAAGCAAAAGAAAACTCTAAAATAAATTTAAGATCTAATTGATCTTTGGATTTAGGTGTTAGCCTGTATACAATCAACCAACCTCTGATACCAATTGAAAGTGAGGTTAGATCTTAGATTTACTCTAGAGGGGGGGGGGGTGAATAGAGTATTAAAAAGTTTTCACTTATTTTTATAGCGGAATTAAAATAGTGATATATATATATATATATGTGTATTGAGTGAGTTATAAAAACAAACACAAAGAGAGCACACATCACAATATAGAAAAATAAACAATCACAGAGGACACAAGGATTTTATAGTAGTTCCCCAATAAACCTGGGTACGTCTACTCTTCTACCACCCTTGATAGGATTCCACTAGGTATTTGATCAGGTGCCCTATCACCAATGGGGTTTTGATCAGGTGCCCAAAACACCAAGGAGCTTTTGATCAGGTTTTCTAACCAAACTACAAGTTTTTGTTCAGGTGCCCTGCCACCAAGGGGTTAACTTTTGAAGCGAGTTATAACCCTGTAAAAGAGGGGATAAAGAGGGTTTAGATGTTCTTCTCTGTCAATAATCTGAGAGAAGACTCTAGTGGATTGTATGATGTAAAGCTCCCCCTGTCTGACTGAAATTTGTTGACAGTTGAGGATGGAGCTTTCTCTTGAAACAGATTTCTTCCTTTATAGACGATGAATCTGAGAGACAAAATATTTCTCAGATTGTTTGTTGCTCTTTGAAGATCTGAACTTGTAGCACATACGGAGAGATTGATCTTGATGATGTTCTCAGTGTATGAGGGTGCTGCTTGAGGAAGATGAAGATGATCTGTTAGCTTTTTCTTTCTTCTTCCTGTCGACTGTATTCCTCTTTTTTTCTTCTTTTTTTTTGCAATTCTGTAATAATGTTGTAATGGCTGTTTTTCTTATTTCTTTTCTTTTGATAATATATCTCTGACTGATTTCAAATTTAAATCACTTGATTTAAGGAATAAAATATTCTGAAAGAGATATCCTGGGAACTACAAATCTGACACGCTTTATTTCTTTTCCTTTTCCATGAAATTGTCCTTTTCCAAAGAAAGGTCAACGACTATTTTCGAAATAGGAGAATAATAAAAGGAAATATAATATCCTGACTTATTTGGAAGAAATAAAGCCGTTGTTGAAAGATCTGAGTTCAGAGAATAATATAACTGCTGAAGAGAATTTTCGTCGATCAGAATAAATTTCATCGAACACAATGTTGAGTTCATCGACAGCTGAACTGAATCAAATTTGTCGACCGCTGAGACTGAGAGGTTCATCGAACGCTGAGACTTGGTCAAATGCTGAGACTGAAGTTCATCAACTGCTGAGATGAGCTTTCGTCGAACGCTGAGAGCATTTCGTAGAACGCAAAGAGGAGTTTGTCGAACGCAGAATGAGTTTGTCGAACGCAGAACCTTGGCGAGTTCGTCGAATGCAGGAGCATGCCGTTCGTCGAACGCAGGATGGAGTTCGTCGAACGCAGTATGGAGTTCGTCGAACGCAGAAAACTTATCTTTTCTTTAGTTCTAACAGCCTAAAACCTTGACACTTTGGACAATACATTGGGGGTCAATTTAGTCCTAATAAACAGATAGTGATCCTAGCCCAAATCAGTAATAGTTTTGTTCCAACAATCTCAGTGGAGATCTGAGTCTGAGTTGGTAGGGCTGCTGTGCCTGAGGAAGGGATGTTGAGCCTAAGGTCGGGTTTGGAAAAAACCTGAGAGATCCTGAGGGATTTGAGTTGTAAGCTCTTGGAGCCGAGTTTGGAGGAGTTGGCCCTGTCTAACTCATTGTTAGAAAGGTGAAAGGGGAAAGAAGACTACTCATGACACCTGTCTTGAGGAACCTCTATAAATGTTTATGTGTTTTCTGTGTGCTTGATTTATAACTAACATGAACTCTGAAAACAACTAGGGATAAGCTTAAAATAAAAGAGACCTATTCACCCTCCCCCTCTAGGTGATCAAGACTACATCTTAATAAACTATCACACTGTAAACTGCAGGATACACTTCGCAGTCATCAAGACGCGCATAATGTGCCACTCAAGATTCCAAGCCAAGCAGAAGCCCGACTAGGCCCCATGGTGTGGTGCTCCCCACCGCGACCAGGAAAGGACTTAGCTTTGAGAGAGGTGGCATATCACCCTTTGAACGTATCTCTCTCTCCACCCACAAGTCATAATGAGGAGCGGCTTCTCTCCCTCACATTCTCTTAGAAGCTCTGTAAAGCAACATCAACCAGATAGTGAAACTTTGGTCGGCACCGACCCCCCACATGATTTTCACCCATTTTCGGTGTTTTTCATGGTAAAAA
This sequence comes from Dactylorhiza incarnata, assembly GCA_033032865.1. Lineage (NCBI taxonomy): Eukaryota > Viridiplantae > Streptophyta > Magnoliopsida > Asparagales > Orchidaceae > Dactylorhiza > Dactylorhiza incarnata. The sequence continues at coordinate 6,920,381 of JAWHQI010000067.1, forward strand.
AATTCTCATGCCAGTATCTCATTTCTCTATGACATATTGCGCGGTTGATCGCTCCCGGGCTAAGATGATCCAATCTAGACCAGTTATAGGAGCCTCGAGTGGGCCGCAATAGTTTGGCGCCATTTCTGGGAAGGACTTCCCCGAAGCTTCTAAGATTCTTATGACAGTATCCAATACACACTGATACTCAAAGACTGACGACAATGGCAAGAAGAGCTACCTGTACTGCTGAAGGATCCGTCCCTAGGGGCACACCAACCCAACTCCCCCTCACTCGCACGATAACGTGCCTTACGCAGAAGAGACCGAGAACACACCCATCGCAACAATGGAAGAATGAATGCGCCAGGTAGAGGAGTACTTCTCACTCTGAAGGATCGCTAGGAGTCCACCCAGCCCCCGAGCAAGGCAATTCGCCTCAGCCAGCTCAGAGTCACCCTCCGGCCGAGCACCACATTCCTGAAGATGGGCTCCCCAATGCAGCCAGCCAATGCTGCAGTGTCCAACCGGCCAGTGAGCGTGAAGCTCATCATCATCATCACCACCACCACCACCCATAACAGCATGCTTCAGACCTATAGATGAAAGAATCACTCGCGCAGAGATTCATGACATGATCGCCAAAGAATACGAACAAGCCAGGCAGCGCGCCGCTTTGTCCCACGACCCTCATCATCACAACTCACCGTTAACACCCGAGGTCCTAGCGCATCCAATTTTGCACGATTTCAAACTCCCAAACATCGAGACCTTTGACGGAACAGATGACCCATCAGAGCATGTCGATCATTTCACCGCCATCATAAGGATCTGGAATGCCCTGGCCTGCTATCGTGTCATGTGTTCTCGGTCACACTGAAGGACAAGGAAGGAGCCGTTAGCAATTTCAGGGAACTAACCCAGTAGTTCCTGGATCAGTTCATCACCAACTGCTGGATAGTTAAAGACCCCTCCCACTTGTCGGGAATCCGCCAGAACAAGGGAAAAACCCTTAAGGACTTTTTACGCCGCTTCATGTATGAAGCACGACAGATTCCAGAATCAACCCTGAACTACATCGTAGCTTCCTCCCGGGAAGGCTCCGCCCTAGTAGTTTCTACTTAGCATTGACGCAAGAAACAACTTCCAGCTACCCCGACCTTATTCACGGCGTTGAAGCCCAAACAGCTACGGTTGAAACAATAGAATCTCATCGACAACAATTTGAAGGAAGACTAAAAAGAAAAACGGAACAAGACCCACCAACAATATCAAAGAGGAATGACAGGCCTTGTGAGGACTCCCGCCAAGCAGGGGGAGGGGGCACCACCAGCATCTAACCCTCACCCAACTCAATAACTCGCCAACGGAAGTATTATTGGCCATACACACATCTCTCTCTTCAGAGGCCGAGGGATTTTACACTAAGCACTGGAGACCAATGCAAGTACTACGACTACCATCGAGTTCACTGGCATAAAATAGAAGATTGTTTGCAGCTGAACGCAGAAATCAAATGATTTACTCGTTTGGGACTCCTTGGAAAATTTCTCCAAACCAAGGACCCTGAATCCCCATGGCGATCGTCCCAAAGAAGAGCATGTTCTCTACCCATGGAACATCCAAGGCATTCGACATATATACTTGTATCTCATGTTTTCAGCATGCATGTAAACTAGTCACGAGTTTCTCGCCATGTATACAAACAATCAATGCCATTTTCAATTTTACTATTTGCTCAACAACAGAGTGTTCGGATATCCTAAGCGGAGACTCTGGCCTCGCCCAAATAGAGTGTTCGGATATCCTAAGAGAAGACTTCGGCCTCTCCCAAATAGAGTGTTCAGATATCCCAAATGGAGACTCCGACCTCTCACTAACTAAGTGTTTGGATATCCCAAGCGGAGACAACGACCTCTCCCTAACAGAGTGTTCGAATATCCCAAGCAGAGACTCCAGCCTCTCCCAAACAGAGTGTCTGGATATCCCAAGCAGAGACTCTGGCCTCTCCATAACAAAGTGTTTTTATATCCCAAGCGTTGACTCCAACCTCTCCCAAACAGAGTGTTCGTATATCCCAAGCGTAGCCTCCGACCTCTTCCTTATAGAGTGTTCGAATATCCCAAATGGAGTTTCTGGCCTCTCCCAAATAGAGTGTTCGGATATCCCAAGCGGAGAGTCCAGCCTTTCCCAAACAGAGTGTTCGGATATCTGTTGGGTATTGTATCCACAATTACCTGGATTTGAAAATGTCCCCTAGTGAACTAAATTGAATTGAGGATGTATTTGATGATTTCTGTTTAGATGTGTTATGACAGGTCTTAATGCTAAGTGCACACCAAAGTCAGGTTGCAATGGATCACCAAACACAGTTCTAGACAATGTAATCCCTCATTGTGTAGAACAAAGTGTTGGTCCATGTGTAATCTCTCTATTGGGGTATACTTCATATACTCATAACTGAAGGTTTTCAAGTTTGAGGAGTGGAGCAGGTTTTTAGGAGAAAAGAATTTTTTGCTAAGTCAATTCGTCGAGATGTCTCGTGAAGTTCCGATGAATCTCGATGAATCCAGACATAAGCCATATTTCTAGTTTAAAGAAGAAATTTCTGCGGCTAAGTCTATTCGTCGAATGTTCTCATGAACTCCCGACGAATATCGACGAACGCAGACAGAAGTCAAAAAGGCAGACTTGTGAAGGAAAATGTGCGGCTAAGTCAATTCGTCGAATGTTCTCGAGAACTCCCGACGAATTCCGACGAATGAAAACAGAAGACAGTTTTCAAGCTTTGTTCAGTATTTTTCAATGGCCAAGTCAATTCGTTGAATGTTCACGTAAAGTCTCGACGAATGACAGACAGACGAATTACAAATTTATGTTTCATTTTTGAAATTTAGGGTTGGCAGCCATGTACAGTACACGTGGTGATCTCTCCTTGTTTGTCGCCCGAGCCGTTGGAGGTCTCCCTATAAATAATCTTTTATTTTTAGGGCAAACTAAAGAAAATCACCCGATTGTTAAAAAAAAAGAAGCTAGCTGTTTCTTTCTCTTGCTGAACAAGTTTCTGAGATCTAAAGTCTGCGCCGCTCAAGATTCGTTCTTCAGTGTTGGTAGAGATTTCTCAGATAAGAAGGCCTTTGATCTAGTTGCTGCTCTCCTTATTGAAGATCTTTTCAAATTAATCAAAGGGCCTACTCAGATCAGGTTTGCTGATTCTTTACTCTTCCTGATCCTTGAAGATCCAAGCTTTCACTCTAAAGGAAGAAGAAGATTCAGTCTCTCCAGATCTGAAGTTAATGTCTATTGAGATTCAAGAGAAGTTTCGTTTCAAACTTTATTTAATTCCTGTAGGAGTTTTTACTCCGAGTTATTTTTCAGGAGTTGTTTACTCCGAGTTGTAAGAGTTGTTTACTCTGAGTTTGTAGGAGAGGTTGTTCTCCGAGTTTGTAGGAGCCGTTGTCTCCGAGTGTAGGATCTGTTGATAAATTTGAGTTTTGGTGAAGTTGCCGACGCTAGCCCGAAGTGCTAGATAGGCGGAGCGGGAGAGAGGAGAACCCACCTTTGGGGAACCTCTATAAATCTTGTGTCTCTGTGCTGTGATATTTATTGGTATGTGTGTGCTAAATTTTTATTCCGCAATCGCAGTAGAGATCACCTATTCACCCCCCCCCCCCCCCCCCCCTCTAGGTGATTTAGGTAGACAACAATTTCTTTCAATATCCCAAGCGAAGACTAAGGCCTCTCCCAAATAGAGTGATCTTATATCCCAAACGGAGACTCTGTCCAGCGGGGTCACCACCCCAGCAATCTCCCACTGTTGCGTCTCGAAGCTCCTCCCTTCACCCTCATAGTAGGTCGCGATGTCACCGAGGCCTACCCACCACACGCTCGCTAGAGGTTCAAAGTGTGCGCCTTTTACCAACTCTCCGGGGCCGCACCCCCGTGACCTCCTACTATCGCGGCTCGAAGATTCACCCTTCACCCTCGCAGTACGTCACGATTCCGTCAGGTCCTGCCCCCTCACGGTTGCCCAGGTTCGAAGGTCTTCCCTTCACCACCACAATCAACGACACCCCCAGCTCGGTGGTACAACTTCTCACTATCTGGCTTGAAGCATCTGCTTATCGCCCCTGTAGTAGATTACGACATCATCTGGGTCTTTTCTGCACATTGCAAATGTCTAAACCAGAGTAACGCGCAAAGCAACGACGCCGACAACGTAAGAGCCAAATCATTACTATAATGTAAGAACAACATCCAATGTGCCGCAACCACACGTAAATGCAAGAATAAAGCATAAAAATGCAAGAGATACTCCTCTATGTCAACATATGAGCACTCGTCCTTCGAAAGGTCTCCAACACCGAACCTAGAAACACTACGACAGAACCTCCACACCACTATACAAAGGTCATACCACTAACAGCAACCACCTTCGCGCAACAAGCTTTCTCCTACCAAATGGAGTCCTCCGACACTAACACTGGGCGACAACCCCCAGGAGTAGAATTAGAACAAGAAGCCCATGACCGCGCAGGATACGATAAATCACCCAAACAAACACCACAATCAAAGATACACGTAAAGACAATTTCGGGCTTGTTTACTACCAAAATGACCTCCGAAAATTTGGCGCATTTGATGGCGTTCCCCAGAATTGGTTCGGTCAAACCAAAGATTCTTTAAGCATGATCTCGACCAAAGTCAACCCTATTAAGACCGCTCATCCCAAAACCACCCATAACCATCGGGGGCACATACGAACAAGCACACATCCCCAGTCACATCATGCATGAGGCCCCGTCTGGCCGCGTGCACGCCTGCACGTGGCCCACTTATGCATGCAATCCGGCGCATGACCCAGAGCGTGCGCGCCTACGCAGCCCCGAATGGTCGCATGCAAGCCTGTGTGTGGAGCTTGCGGCGTGCGCCTGCACGTGTCCCTGGGCGTGCATACTTGCGCACGACCTCGCTTGGCCGCGTGTAAGCCTGCGCATAGCCTTGGCTGTATGCCCCCAACATGTTGCCTGTCGGGCCTCCGGCTACCCAGATCAGGGCCGCCCTAGTCGGGCGGCTCCTAGTCTGCCCTAGTTAGGCGGCCCGTTGGCCGCCTGGACCTTCGGCCGCCTGGATCAGGCAGCCTCTTGGCCGCTCAGATCGGGCGGCCCTTTGGACGCCCTAGTCAGGCGACCTATTAGCTTCTCAGCCTTCCGTCCTCCCGGATCGGGCGGCCTCTCAGCCGCCCAGATCGGCTAACACCTTGGCCGTACGGCCCTCCGGCCTACTGGATCGTGCGACCTCTTAGCCGCCCAATTGCGTGACCCCTTGTCCACCCAAGTCGGGCAGCCCCTTTGTTGGGAAAACCCTTGTGATTTATCTAACAAATTATTTAAAATGATTTCATCAATTAGGTTATATTACCCTCATTTTATAGTGTTGGGGAAATGATTTATCTTAACCCCTAGAAATGAGTAGAATATGTATTCTTAGAGTGAAAAATTAGTTTAAGTAAAATATGCGTCGAATTGTAATCGACGCAACGTCGAAGTGTAGTCAACGCATCTCTCATACTGAGTCGAAGTAACTCTAAACAGAATTCGACGTAACCAAAGTCGACGTAACTCTGATTTCTAGTCGACGCACCCAGTAAAGTCGATGCACCTCAGTCGACGCTCCTTCCATATTTTCTTCTCGACATCTAGCCAGGATGAAATTGACGCTTACGTCGAATAGTAATCGACGCACGTCGATTTCTGTGACAGATTCAAAAACACGCCAGATCTCTTTCCTTCTTTCTGTAGATCTGAATTTTATGGAATTATATTATTCTCTTCTAGCCGTTGTGATTCAGTCTTTCCTTCTAAATGATTCTTGGCTAATTTGATTAAGATTATTATGGACATTATTTGAAAATAGAATGATCTCTTTCCTTCTACAGATATAATGATTATGGAAACTCTTCTCTCTTACTATTTCTCTGACTGCTAATTGATTATTCTCCTATAGCAATATTTTTGAATAAACAGAGCTATAAATATAGAAGGAGGTCGGCAAAGAATAATGAGAAGTGATCCACTCCATCCATTTGAAAAAGAGGAAAAGCTCCCAAGTGAAAAGTGAGAAATCTGAGAAAAGTGAAAGTGTGCTGCAGCAAAGAACAAGTTTTCCTCTTCTCATCCTTCTGAAGCCATACTGCTGCAATTTCTGAAAGCTCTCACTGAAAGAGAAAAAAAGGTCTTACAATCTCCTTCTCACTATAGAAGAGAGATTTCATTCACTATACTTGTGCTTCTAATCTTCTTGCTAGGAAGAAGATTCCTTCTTGCTTCAATTGTTTTCAATCTACTTCTTCTTCTTATTCTTATTTCAATTGTGTAAAAGAGTTTTAAGAATCTCTCTTCAAAAAATTCAGTTGTATTGGTTCTAAGAGTCTCCTTATCAAAAGACTCAAGCTGGTTCTAAGAGTCTCCTTATCAAAAGACTCAGGCTGGTTCTAAGAGTCTCCTTAACAAAAGACTCAGTGCAAGATAGTGAATTCCTACCAAGGGGGTAGAAGAGTGGACTACCCAAAGTTTGGGGAACCACTATATTTCTTTGTGTTGTGCTGTGTTTTTCTTTTTGCTATTTCTTTCTTTATTTGCTTAATTCTTGTTGGTGTGTGAGAAGCTTAAATCTGTGAATATTACATATATATATATATATTAACTTTGCACAAAATATTTTTAAATCTCTATTCACCCCCCCTCTAGAGAATTCTAGTGAGGTTAACTGTGCACTTTCAATTGGTATCAGAGGGAGGTTGATCAAAAAGGGGTAACTCCTTGATCAAAAAGATCCTACCTCATATATATATATTTCTAATTTTTTTTTATTGCACAAATCAAAGATTATGCTTCCACCAGACCACCAATGTGCAATCTTGAAAAGTTTGCAGTTTGGAAAACAAGAATTAGGATCTATATGAATTCTATTGATGAAGAATTGTTTAATGTTATTTTGACAGTTCCTCCCAAGCCTTATAGAAAGGACTCAAGTGGTAAAGTGACTTAAACACTTGTCTCAAGAGCTGAGTGGACAGATGATGAGAAGAAGGCAAGAGCATGTGATGCAAAAGCTGTAAACATTCTTGTCTCAACCCTCTCAGATGAAATCTTTCAAAAGGTGGTTGACTGTGAATCAGCCAAAGAAATCTGGGAGGCTCTTACAAAGATGGAAGAAGGAAGTGTTGATGAAAGGAAAGATAGGAAGGCTCTATTGATCTTCCAATATGAGAACTTCCAAAAGAAGAATGAAGAAAGCATATCTGAGATGTATGACAGATTCAGTCTGATCATCAATCAATTAAAGAACTTGTATAGAGAGATATCTCTCACAGAGATCAATGACAAACTATTAATGAGTCTCCCAAGTTCTTGGGACTCAAGAATATGGGCAATAAGAGATACAAGAGGACAAAAGGAAATCTCAACAGATGCCCTCTTAGGAAAACTCAAATCTTATGAGCAACTACTGAAAACCAGAGAAGAGAAGGAAAGAAGGGAAAACACTCCAACCTCTTCAAAAGATAGAAACATTGCATTAAAAGCAACAGAAGAAGAAACCCCTGTTACTGAAGAATAATTATTCAGTCTCCTGGCCAGAAGATTCAAGAAATGGGTCAGGATAGATGGGTCTAGAAGAAGAGAGTCAAAACCAAGGTATGATAAGACTCCTACTAAAGAAATTGTTTGTTATTCCTGCAGGAAAACTGGACATATTGCTCAAGAATTCCAGAAAATGCTGAGAGAAAGAAAGATCTGAAAAAGAAAGATCTCAAGAGAAAGGAGAAGAAGAAATAAAGAGGCTTCATTGCAGAAGCTTGGAGCGAAATAGATTCTGAAGACAACACCTCATCTAAAAGTGACAACGAAAAGTCTAAGCAAGAAGACCTATGCTTAATGGCTCTTGGAAGCTTAGAAAAAGAATGTGTTGCTGAATCATGGAGTGAAACAGGATCAGAAGGAAGCATCTCTTCTGAAGATGAAAAAGAAAATTTAACAACAAAAGCAAATAGCCTTATTCTCATAGAGGAATCTGAGGATAAGGATGAGGTAAGCATTTTTGATGAAATAAATTTTCTATGTGATGATTTCAAAAATGATTTTAAAGGATTCTGTTTAGATCAACTAAAAGCTAAACAAGAAATTAAGGATCTAAAAGAACAAATTAATATGAGAAAAATAGAGGATACATGTTCAAAAAATTATGAACTAAGGTGTGAAATCTATAAAACAGAAAAGGAAATAAAAAGTGCTAAAATAGAAAATCAACTCCTTAAGAATAAGGTATCCCAGGCAAAAGCTTTTGAAGAATCTATAAAAGTCAGAAGCCAAACACTTAAAGAAATCACTGAAAAACAAACAATCAGACATAAGAATCTGGGGCTAGGGGCTGATCCTTCAATCAGTTCAATACCATCTACCAAACCTGCTCGGATGAGCCCTGTTAAATTTACTAAACCCATCAAATCAACAAACTTAGAAGAAGACTCACAAAATAAAGAAGAAGACTTCACCTTCAAAGAGATAAACCATTTTGATGAAACATCATACTATTCAGATGAAGACTCTCAAACTCCTTCTGAGAAGGCAACTAGGCCAAAAGAAACAATTCATAAAGAAATAAATCTCCAACCAGAAAATGGGAAAAATTAAATCTATGAAGACACAATTGCGTCGACTTCATATCGACGTATGAATGATAGTACGTCGAATTCTACTCGACGCAATCTCTCAGATGCTTCGACCTCAAATCGACGCATGAATAAAATTACGTGTACTTACAATCAACGCAACTACTTCCATGCATCGATTCCAGATCAATGCAATCTAGAGAAAGCGCCGAATATATATCGACGCAACTCTCAACATACGTCGAATAGATATCGACGCATAAAACCTCAGAGCAACTTAAATAAAGGACATATCTATCCTTCAAAAATTTTCTATCTTAACCCCCATTCAGGACCCATTCATCCTGATCAAAATTTCTATCCTAATCAAAACTTTTATCCTAATCAACAACTCTATCCTAATCAACACCTCTATCCCTCTCTAAACTCAAATTCCCATAATCTAAAGACAATCAGGTGTTATATCTGTAATAAAACTGGCCACATTGCCAAACAATGTTGGCACAATCAATCCAATTGTCTATAAAATTAGTCCAAGGCTGACTTAGAAAACCTTAGGATTAGGAAGAAATAATCTCTCAAGAAAAACTTAGAATTTTCAAGACAAAATAAAAGTCATGTCCATTTCTTAATCGACGCATCGTCGATAGGAAACCCTAACATCTCAATTCAGACTGTACCGACGCATACATCGACTTCCACTCGACGCAACGTCAACTTCATGAAAAAGAGCGGCAATACTAAAATATTTTCGGTCACATCTACTGTAGCACCAAATAAACCTCGAGTTGTGTCTCGTTTCGATGTTTCACCTGACTTAAATAGAATCTTCAGTTAGAAATCTGCACGCTCTCTGCATCTCTCATCCTTCTCACTTCTCAGTCCAGCCATCTCTTCCTCTCTCTTTCACTGACCAAAATGGCTCCCAAGATCAACTCTGGTTTCGATATTGATCTTGATTCCTTCCAAGCCACTGCCGAAAACTACAAGAGCATCATAGCTCTTTTCACTGAAGCTGGTCTAAACAAACTCATTTCAACAAGATGCAGACTCCTGGAAATAGAACTCACTGAGTTGATGAATTATGTTCAGATATCTGAACAGAGAGATTACAGGAACAATCCATGAAACACCTATCTTAATCTCTGCAGAACATCTTAGGGACACCTTTGATCTTCCATCAGGTAGTGAACCTGTGGAACTCACCCCTGAGGAAATCAAAAACTTATTAATCACCATGAAATTCTCCAGAGATAGACCAATCAACTTGAAGAAAATAGACTTCTCTGATGAATATAGGCTCTTGGCAGACATAGTAGGAAAAATACTACTATGCAAAATCTCTGCCCATGATGCAGTGCCCAAGCAGCAACTGAACATTATGGGGGCCCTTGTACTGAAAAAGAAGATAGACCAGGCCAGCTGCTTACTGAGGATGATAGGCTACAAATATTCTCATAAAGAGAATGCCTACATGAGGATCATGAGTCAGGTACTCCTTCACTCCTTCCCTGACCTATATAGGTCAAAAGGAATTCCCATTCCTCCTAGAAAAAGGATGTCCATATCCCTCTTTTCAAAATGGACTAGGCAAATCCCCAAGCCTGGTTTCATTCCTGAAAGGACTCCCTCTCCTCCTAATTCTCCTGTGCATCCATCTTCACCTCCTCCTCCACATACAGACATCTCTTCCCTACCAACATCATCCACACCAATAGTTTCCACTACCCTCAAACCTCCTACCTTAACTACATCTTCACATACACCAATTCAATCACCACCTCTTCCTCCTCCTACTATCACATCCTCTCTACCTACATCATCTCCCATACCTCATATATCAACAATCACTTCTACACCTTCATCCCCTCCACCAACACACCCTAAACCATCTCCATCCACTGAAACTCTCATCACTCAGTGCATCTAGTCAGCAGCCCAAAGATTTCAAGAAATGCTGGATGGACACTGCCTTCAAATTCACTCCTCTATCAGGCACATGCAAACCCAGTTGGATGGGGTAAATGCCTCTGTGCAAGTACTCAAAACCTCTGTGTCTTCATCTAAGGTTACTAAATCATTCTTAACCTCCTTGGCTAAGAAGGTCAAGAAGGGGGAGAAGTTAGATGAAGAGCAGCTCTCCAGTTACAAATCTCACTCACACAACTCCTCTCCAACATGAAAATCTGATAGTCTTGCTCTGCTTAAGACCATTGGGAATGAAATAGTACCTGAGCTACATACTACAGAACAGATAACAGATGTACTTTCTATAGCAAGAGAAGCTGAACAACAAATAGTTCTCTTTCAAGGGGAGGCAAGTAGAGTAGAGAAAGAAGTTGAAAAGGAAGCTGAAGTTGAAAAGGAAGCTGAGGCTGAAGAAGTGGCTGAAAGTGAGAAAGAAAAAGAAGCTGAGGCTCAGGGGGAGCCAGATGCTGTCATAGCTGAAGCTGGAGCTGGGAAAGAAGCTGAAGAAGCAGAAATAGAAGGTATAAAGGAAGTCCCATATCAGGAGCAGATTGCTTTGACTCAGGGGGAGCTGAATGAACAACATGCTACAACCTCTATAAAAAACCTGATCTCCCTTTAGTATTCTCCAGGAAGAGAAAAACTCCTCCTACTCCTCCTGAGTGATATTTTGAACAAATTTGATATACTCTATTAATGCTTAAGTGCTGATGATTTCTTTTTCCATTTTCTTCTGATTACATAATATATCTCTTTTCTATAAATATGCTTTGGTGTGTTGATTAAAAGCTGATAAAATTTCTCTCTGAATAGGGTTAAGACAAGTAGGGGGAGATTGTTGGGGAAATGATTTATCTTAACCCCTAGAAATGAGTAGAATATGTATTCTCAGAGTGAAAAATTAGTTTAAGTAAAATATGCGTTGAATAGTAATCGATGCAACGTCGAAGTGTAGTCAACGCATCTCTCATACTGAGTCGAAGTAACTCTAAACAGAATTCGACGTAACTAAAGTCGACGTAACTCTGATTTCTAGTCGACGCACCCAGTAAAGTCGACGCACCTCAGTCGACGCTCCTTCCATATTTTCTTCTCGACATCTAGCCAGGCTGAAATCGATGCTTACGTCGAATAGTAATCGACACACGTCGATTTCTGTGACAGATTCAAAAACACGCCAGATCTCTTTCCTTCTTTCTGTAGATCTGAATTTTATGGAATTATATTATTCTCTTCTAGCCGTTCTGAATCAGTCTTTCCTTCTAAATGATTCTTGGCTAATTTGATTAAAATTAATATGGACATTATTTGAAAATAGAATGATCTCTTTCCTTCTACAGATATAATGATTATGGAAACTCTTCTCTCTAACTATTTCTCTGACTGCTAATTGATTATTCTCCTATAGCAATATTTTTGAATAAACAGAGCTATAAATACAGAAGGAGGTCGGCAAATAATGATGAGAAGTGATCCACTCCATCCATTTGAAAAAGTGGAAAAGCTCCCAAGTGAAAAGTGAGAAAGCTGAGAAAAGTGAAAGTGTGCTGCAGCAAAAAACAAGCCTTCCTCTTCTCCTCCTTTTGAAGCCATACTGCTGCAATTTCTGAAAGCTCTCACTGAAAGAGAAAAAAGGGCTTACAATCTCCTTCTCACTATAGAAGAGAGATTTCATTCACTATACTTGTGCTTCTAATCTTCTTGCTAGGAAGAAGATTCCTTCTTGCTTCAATTGTTTTCAATCTACTACTTCTTCTTCTTATTATTCTTATTTCAATTGTGGAAAAGAGTTTTAAGAATCTCTCTTCAAAAAATTCAGTTGTAGTGGTTCTAAGAGTCTCCTTATCAAAAGACTCAGGTTGGTTCTAAGAGTCTCCTTATCAAAAGACTCAGGCTGGTTCTAAGAGTCTCCTTAACAAAAGACTCAGTACAAGATAGTGAATTCCTACCAAGGGGGTAGAAGAGTGGACTACCCAAAGTTTGGGGAACCACTATATTTCTTTGTGTTGTGCTGTGTTTTTCTTTTTGCTATTTCTTTCTTTATTTGCTTAATTCTTGTTGGTGTGTGGGAAGCTTAAATCTGTGAATATTACACATATATATGAAAGTATCTAGTTGCGGCCTAAATCACCTAGAGGGGGTGAATAGGTGGTTTCTATGTCTTAAAGCGGAATTAAAAATTTAACACAGAAAAGCAAACAAACAGACACAAGGATTTTATAGAGGTTCCCCGATGTGGGTAGTCCTCTTTCCCGCCTCGCCTATCTAGCACTTCGAGGCTAGACTCGGCTACTTCACCAATCTCAGATTATAACTAATCTTACACCTCGGAGTTAAAAACTCCTACAACTCGGAGTATACAACTCCTACAACTCTGAGTATAACAACTCCTACAACTCGGAGTATAACACCTCCTACAAACAAACTCGGAGTGAAAAACTCCTACAAAAGAAGAGATATGGAAAATACAATACTTCTTCTTAACCTCTAAAGAGAATAACTTCAGATCTTGAAAACTGAGTCTTCTTCTCAACCTTGAGAGAAAGCTTGGCACTTGAAAGATGTGAAGAGAGAGAACTTGGCTAACCAGATCTGAATAGGCCCTTTGACTTACTTGAAAGAATCTTCAAAAAAAAAAGAGAGCAGCAATAAGATCAAAGGCCTTCTTCTGAGAAATCTCTAACAACGAAAGAGAGAGGATCTTGAGCAGTAAATGTTAGGTCTCAGAATTCTTGTTCAGCAAAAGAGAAAGGAGATCGACTTTCTTTTTCTTTTTCTTTTCTGAACTGACGGCTGAAGAAGATTTTTTTGATCGATTCTTAAGATTCATTTTCTTGCCCTAAAATAAGGATTTATTTATAGGGAGGTCTTCAACGGCTCTTGCGACAAGGAAGGGAGAGGCGACAAGTGTACTGCTCATGTCGGCTAATCCTAATTTTCGAAAACGAAACGAGGATTTGAAATCCGTCTGTCCGTCATTAGTCGGGATTCGTCGGGAGAACACGAGAACATCCGACGAATTGACTTAGCTGTAGAGTTTTCCTTCACAACCCAGTCAGAAAGACCTCTGTCAGCATTCGACGGGATTCGTCGGAATGACCCGAGTCATCTCGACGAATGGACTTGGCTTCAAAAAATTTCTTCAAAACCCAGTCAGAATGACTTATGTCAGCATTCGTCGGGATTCGTCGGAATGACCCGAGTCATCTCGACGAATGGACTTGGCTTCAGAAAATTTCTTCAAAACCCAGTCAGAATGACTTCTGTCAGCATTCGTCGGGATTCGTTGGAATGACCCGAGTCATCTCGACGAATGGACTTGGCTTCAAAAAATTTCTTCAAAACCCAGTCAGAATGACTCCTGTCAGCATTCGTCGGGATTCGTCGGAATGACCCGAGTCATCTCGACGAATGGACTTGACAGAAATTTTCTTTTCTTCTGAAAGCCTGCTCCACTCCTCAACCTTCAGTCATGAGTATATGAAGTGCACCCCAAAAGAGAGATTACACATGGACCAACACTTTGTTCTATTCAATGAGGGATTACATTGTTTAGAACTGTGTTTGGTGATCCATTGCAACCTGACTTTGGTGTGCACTTAGCATTACAACCTGTCATAACACATCTAAACAAAAGTCATCAAATACAAATACAATTCATTTTAGTTTACTAGGGGACATCTTCAAATCAAGGTGATTGTAGACACAATACCCAACAATCTCCCCCTATTTGAAGATGTCATAACCCTAGGCACTAACTTGAATTGCACAGAAGGAATACTAAATAAGAATGCAGAACGCAGGCAGTAATATATATAAAAGGAAAAAAAAAGAGTAGGACTAAATGTTTTATCTTAACACAAAAGAAATGTGTATATATATATATATAAGCAAAGAAAACATCAAGATTCCAGATACGCACAGCTTATTCATGACCTTTGCCTTTCATCTTTGCAAACATTCTGTCCACTGCCTCAGATTTCTTCTTCAGTTCTGAATCCATTCTCTCAAAAAATGCCTTTGGCTTAGGCCAGTATTTGTCAGGAGCAGACTCTTTAGATCCACCATTCTTGAAGTGAATTCTTCTTTCATTTGTCCTTTTCTCAAACTTGCTCCATTCTTCTGAACTATAAAGGTCACTGACTTTTTCATTCTGATTGCTGACTCTATCAGAAGCAGAGAGAATAATACTTTTGGAGATGGGGCTCCAACTTTCTTGGAAGTTTCTAGGAGGAGGCAAATCATAAAATTCTCTGATCTTCTTAAGTGGATTAGACCTCTTAGCAGATGGCTTATCAGCAAAAAGCTTCCTTTTTAAAGACTTCTCAGAGGGATCAGCACAAAGAGAGCTGTCAGGATCTTGAACAAGGGATGGATCATCCCACAATTCCTGATAAGATGAAGCAGGGATGATTTCATCAGCAAACACAGAATCCTCAACAGGATTTGGAGAGAAACTAGGAGCCCTGGGTCCTGGAGCACTAGATGAGGGAAGATCTGATCCTTTATCCACAACAGTAAACCCAAGCATTTCAGCCACTTGCTTGAACAGCCAGCTTTGGCCTTCATAAGTATACCAATTTACATCCTTAACATTTTGTAAGATGTTTTCCTTGAGATCTTGCATTTGAGAAGCTACACTATCATTTAACTCATCCATTTTGCTTGCATTTTCTTCTAACTTGGATACCACACTCTCCTCCCCCTTTATGACATCTTCATGTAGGAGGGTATATAATCTTTTCAACTGATTTTCAACTTGATCATCCAAGTAAGTTATACCTTGATCATGAGCAGAGCTGAGAGAAGAGATATCAGTAGTCAGATGTAAAACATCTTCACTGACCTTATGCAGATTCTGGAGAGCATGCCCAACAGCTTTATTTGTATGATCCAAGGCTTTCCCTGCAGATAGCATCCAGGCTTCTTGATCACTCTTGAATCTTCCCATATCATGCTTGATCTCAGCCATTTCCTGCTTCAGAGAACTATCAACAGAGTCAATTTTCTTATTGACTTGCCTGATAGAGTGATCAAAGTGATCAGTCTGACCCTTTAGCAGCCCTGCTATGGACTTCAGCAAAGAAGAGTGAGAGCTATCACCAGTCTCAACCTCTTCAGGAGAAAATTTATCAGCTACAAAACTTGAGGACTGTGCTATGTTTTCAAGCACAGTTGCTCTAGGAGAAGTGCTCCTAGCCACAAAAACTTCTGGAGGAGGCAAAAGCAGCACAGAAGGGAGGACCTCAGAAGGAACAGATTCAGCCATGAAGAAATCTTCCTGGTCTATCTCCCCCTCAAGTAGAGACATCTCCTTAGCCAACCTCAGCATGGCACCAAGGCTGCCCTTCTCCCTAGAGTCAGATTGCTCATGAGGAGAGTCTGGCAAGATTTCATGAGCTTCAGAATGAGAATCAACCATGGCAGGTGATCTCCTTGAATCTTCCAGCTGAGGAGCCTCAACAAAAACAGCAGCAACCTCTGGGCCCTCTAAATCAAGATCAGCATCACTTGGAGGAGCAACATCTGCAGCACCACTGCGTGCACCAATGTCTCTTGGGGTTGAAAACTCCCCCTCAACATGGGCATCTCTGTCCTGTGCAGGAGCTGGACTAAGTCCACTCCCCCTGGAGGATTGCCCTGCTTCAATGGATCTATGTTCATCAGGGAGAGGGGCCTCATCATCACTCAAAGCAGCCCTTACTCCAGCATTCCCTAAGCCCTTGGGAATTACCCTTTCCCATTTGGTGAAAATGGTTGAGTTGATCTTCTTTGTGTGGTGGATGGGGAGACCTCTTCCAAGATTAAAAAAATCTGGATTACTACTGTGGAGAAGTAGACTGAGAATTCTTCCAAAATTCGGAGCAAGAAAACTTTCTTTAATCTTCTCAAAGATTACTTCACCAAAATTGAAATTTTTTCGACAAATTATAGCGGTGTGAATTTTGAAAGCCTCTTCAGAGAGGTAGTCGTGAGAACCTACCTTGCATAATAAAACTTTTCCTATAATATCACACAGAAGCTTACCTCCATCATTCATGAACTTTCTTCTGATTTTGGCGCTATGATCAAGAATGCCACAAAATCTTCTGGCTCTGAAAATATCTTCAACAGACAACTCTTCAGATTCAACTTCTGGCATCCTCAACGATCGGTTGATACCACTAGCCTTCAAAACTATTTTGCAAGACCGAATAGAGCTTTTGATCTTCTTACCTTGGCCTGAGATTTTGGCATTGCGATAGAACTCCAGAATATCCTGTTCTAGGATTTTAGCCGGCTCTTCCAGGATAAAACTGAGCCCGGCGACATCAAGCATTATGATCACATTTCGAAATTCATCGGAAGCTGAGCGGAAGGCGCCTCGCACCAACTCTCCCCCTGAGTTCAATCCACCTGAGGCTTTGGGCGCCATTGAAGTCGTCGACGTCGAGGAAGAGAAACAGAGAAATCGCGAAGGAGGAGACGAACGGTCGGGTAGGGTTTCACAGAAGGTTTCATGAAATCGTGATGTTTTCTTATAATTTATATATATATATAACTCTAAGTAGAGCGCGTACCTGGAGCATGATAAAGCTGTAGATAGATAGGGATATGATTCCACGGGAGATGAATTTGAGAAGAATAAATTAAAAAGTTGTCCCGTGAACACCCGTGAAACTTCATGAAATTTTCTGAGTTAATACGTGATGTCTCGTGCAGTTTCGTGAACTTTCAACAGTCCCAACTTCAAGATTCCTTGTTAAGCATTCCAAGTTCCAATTTGAAGAAATTGAATTTGGTTTCGTCCAGAGGCTTCGTAAAAATATCTGCAATTTGTTTGTCAGTATTAACATATAACAAATTGATGTCCTTACTCTCGACATGTTCACGGATGAAGTGATAGCGAAGCTCAATATGCTTCGTTCTGCTGTGAGAGACGGGATTATTTGCTATGGCAATAGCACTTGAGGAGTCACAGAACATGGGGATTTCTGAGAGCTTTACATTATAGTCCTCAAGCTGATTTTTCATCCACAAAAGTTGTGCGCAGCAACTGCCAGCAGAGATATACTCCGATTCAGCAGTTGATATTGCAACGCAATTTTGCTTCTTGCTACTCCAGGAAACGAGCCTTTTTCCCAAGAACTGGCAAGTTCCCGAAGTGCTCTTCCTATCATCTTTGCTACCTGCAAAATCAGCGTCTGAAAAACCAATTAGTTCAAAATCATTGCTTCTTGGGTACCATAAGCCGAGATTTGGTGTAGCCTTAAGGTATCTCAAAATCCTCTTTGCAGCGGCAAAATGAGATTCCTTACAGTTCACCTGATACCTAGCACAAACACATGTTGAGAACATTATATCAGGCCTAGTAGCAGTGAGGTAGAGCAAGGACCCAATTATGCTTCTGTACTTGGTTTCATCAAAAGGTTTCCCTTTCTCATCCTTGTCCAGAGACATACTTGAGCCCATTGGAGTCCTCATTGAGGTTGCACTCTCCATTCCAAATTTCTTAAGAAGCTCTTTAGTGAACTTCGTCTGAGAGATGAAGATTCCATCTTCAGATTGGTGCACCTGGAGTCCTAAGAAATATTTCAGCTCTCCCATACTGCTCATTTCAAACTTACCTTGCATCAAGTTAGAAAACTTTTTGCAAAGTTTGTCATCAGTAGAGCCAAAAATAATATCGTCGACATAGATTTGCACCAGCAAAATCTCGCCTTTAACTTCCCTAAGAAACAATGTCTTGTCTATTGTTCCTCTTGTAAATTTGTTCTCAAGAAGAAACTTAGACAATGTCTCATACCAGGCTCGGGGTGCCTGTTTGAGACCATATAAGGCTTTATGTAAATAAAATACATGATCAGGAGAGTTAGGATCGACAAAACCTGGAGGCTGAGCTACATACACTTCCTCTTTAAGGTCTCCATTCAGAAAGGCGGACTTTACATCCATCTGGAAAACCTTAAAGCCCTTATATGCAGCATAAGCCAGAAATAATCTGATGGCTTCAAGTCTTGCTACTGGTGCGAAGGTCTGATCAAAGTCAATCCCTTCTTCTTGCCTGTATCCTTGAGCAACCAGTCTTGCTTTGTTCTTGGTGATGATGCCCTTTTCATCAAGCTTGTTCCGAAAAATCCATTTGGTTCCAATCACATTCTGTCCTTTGGGTCTAGGTACCAACTTCCAAACTTTACATCTTTTGAATTGGTTGAGCTCCTCTTGCATAGCAAGGATCCAAGAGGGATCGGTGTTTGCTTCTTCAAACTTCTTCGGCTCAATCTGTGAAAGAAAACTTAAATGTAGAACTTCGTTAGTTGTACCTCTTCTAGTTAGAACTCTGCTTGAAGGATCTCCGATGATTTGATCAGCTGGATGATCTCTCAAATGTCTGATCACTCCAACATTTAGATGATTATTAGGTTCCCGCACTTCAGGTACATCTTCATCTTCCTGAGGATCATCATCCTCACATGCAGAAGGGGCAATAACTTCAATAGATTGTGGAACGTCTTCCTTTACCACTTCTTCTAAGTGTAGATCTTTGAATCTTGCATCTGCATCTTCAACAAAGACACTAGAAGAGCTGCTTTGAAGCATGCTCGTCTCATCAAATATGACATTAAGAGTTTCTTCTACAACCAGGGTTTTCTTGTTGAAAATCCTATATGCCTTACTATGGCTACTATAACCTACAAAAATACCTTCAAAACATTTTTCACTAAACTTAGTTTTATAATACTTTCCATTGTTAAGCACGAAGCATTTACTGCCAAAGATTCTAAAATAAGACAAAGTTGGTTTCTTGCCTTTCAGAAGTTTATAGGGAGTCTTATGATGATTTTTGTTGATTAGTGCTCTGTTTTGCACGTGGCAAGCAGTGTTGATACCTTCAGCCCAGAAGTACTCCGGTAGTGAAGAATCACTCAACATTGTTCTGCAAGCCTCGATGAGTGTTCTATTCTTTCTCTCGGCAACACCATTTTGCTGTGGAGTACGGGGAGAGGAAAACTCATGAAAGATACCCTGACTTTCACAAAATTCAGTCATGGCCCCAGACTTGAATTCTGTACCATGGTCACTCCTGATTTTGACCACAGAACATTCTAATTCATTCTGAATTTGCCTAACGAATGAGGTGAAAGAATCATAGGTGTCTGACTTGTGTTTCAGAAAGAATACCCAAGCAAAACGTGAGTAATCATCGACAATGACCAACGTGTAAGATTTACCCCCTAAACTCCGAATTGGCATGGGACCAAATAGGTCCATGTGAAGTAGATATAAGCATCTGGTAGACTCTTTGCCAATAATGCTCTTAAAGCTAGCCCTCGTCTGCTTGCCCATTTGGCATGCGTGACAAGGTCTCTCTTTAATGCACTTAATACCAGGAGCATCACGAACTAAGTTGTGGGAAAATAACATATTTATAGTTTTGAAATTTATATGTGCTAGTCTCTTGTGCCATTGGTCACAGAGAGATGCACTATCTTTTGCCAAAAAGCACACTGGTGTAGAAGTATCTAAACATAGAAAATTTAAACAAAAAATATTTCTACTCCGAGTGCCTGTTAAAATAGTTTCTGACGTATCAGACGACTTTATCAAGCACTTGTCCTTGTAGAATTCTACCATATACCCTTTGTCACAAAGTTGACTTATGCTAATGAGATTATGTTGTAATCCTTTAACATAAGCCACGTCTGTGAAAGAGACTATACCATTTGTGATCATACCGTAGCCTTTTGTGATTCCCCGATCAGATCCGCCAAAGATAACTTTTGGACCATCTTTCACAGGGGTATACTCTTGTAGTAGGCTTCTTGTTCCGGTCATGTGCCGTGAACATCCACTGTCCAAGTACCATATTGGATTTGAGTTGGCCTTTGGACATTCCTGCAATCAATAATCAATTGCCCTTAGGAACCCAAACCGATTTGGGTCCTTGGCTTCTTGTTAGATGACCACCACTTGGAATGTTAACATTGCGAGGGGTCATTCTTGCATTGTTAATCCGTGGAGTCGTGACATTTCTCGGATTAAACCAACAATCTATGGCAAAGTGACCAACCTTGCCACAACACCAACAATCGAATCGATTGTACCTTCTTTTTGTCTCCTGTTTTGCCTTTTGAACGGGAGGTGCAACAGGAGTGACTTTCCTAGTGGAAGTTTTCTTAGAAGAGGGGGCCTCGTGGTGACAGCACACACATGGCTCCAACTTCTTCTCAACAGATTTGGGTGCAATCGTTTTAATTTTTGGTGCTTTCTTGTGAGCTGATCCGTGAACAAATGGACCATGATCTTTGAGGATTATTTCTTCATGAGGAGCTTTGAATGGAGAGTTGTCAAAGTTTCGGGGAAAGCTCCATCCTTGATATCTATTACTAGGTTCAACATGTGTTGGCCTAGCAAGGTGACCGTAGGATGAATCAAAGTCAAACGGGTTT
The DNA here is from genome assembly GCA_033032865.1 of Dactylorhiza incarnata. Classification (NCBI taxonomy): domain Eukaryota; kingdom Viridiplantae; phylum Streptophyta; class Magnoliopsida; order Asparagales; family Orchidaceae; genus Dactylorhiza; species Dactylorhiza incarnata. Next base: position 6,941,429 of record JAWHQI010000067.1, read on the forward strand.
GATGGAAAAATGACCTTCCTGAATGAAGGTTGACTTTGATTAGCAGTTCCCTTGCCTTTCACGGCTCTCTTCTCAGCAGCCTTACTACTTTCAGCCTTATGACCAATTCCACTACCCTTCGCAGGAGCAGAGAACCTATCAATGAATGGAAGAATAGTCTTAGGTTTCGAGAAGCTTTCTACGAGCTTCCTTTCTGCCTTCAACTTATCTTCTAGTTCATTTATAGTTTTCTCCTTTAAATTCAACAACTCAGTGGAGTTTTTCAGTTCGTCTTTCAAGAGTTGGATTTCATCTTTGAGTGGAGTTAATTGTTCAACTTCCTCCCTCAAAGATAATTCCACTGTCTTGAGAGATTCAATTTCTTTTGACTTGGATTTGACGACCTTGCGGCACTTGTCAAATCCTTTCACAAGGGCTTCATACTGAGTTATTAACTTAGAGTCCTCCTCTGAGGAGTAGCCTTCATTTGCTACGGATGCAGTCTCATCTTCAGAAGCAGATAGAGGGGTATGAGAGTTTACCTTCCCCTTATAAGAGGAGTCGCCTATCTCTTCGTCTAGTTGAGCCATTAGCCCAAAGTAGGCTTCTTCATCTGAGCTTGACGCATCAGAGTCACTGTCGCTCAGAGTCTTGGCCTTTTTGGCGAGGAGACTCTTTTCTTTCTTCCTTCCTTTAAAGGATCTCTTTTCTTCCTTCTTTGATCCTTCTTTCTTTTTGTATGGACACTCGGCTATTACATGTCCTGGCTTATTGCAGCAATAACAAATAATGTCAGTAGAATCAAATTTGTTCGGTTTGGATTTATACCTGTCATTATTGTAGTCCTTTTTGTGATGATCACCATCACGTCTTGATCTTCTGTGATCAAATGCAGAGGATTGCCCTCTCTTCTGCTTTCTTTTATTCAGAAGTCTTTTGAATTGTTTGGAGAGAAGAGAAAATTCTCCATCAGACATCTCTGAACCTGATGGGCTGGCATCAGACTCATCCTCATCAGAAGATGGTCTCCTGACAGGTGGGAGAGCCTTGCACTTTCTTGAACTTTCAGCTTTTAGGGCAGAGGACTTCTCCCTTCCAGAGGCTCTGACCCCCTCTTCTTCAGCTTTGCGGGAATTTAGCTTCAACTCATGAGACAGGAGCTTACCAAACAACATTTGTGGCTCAGTGGTTCCGAGCTTTCCGAATTCTCTGATGGCTATAACCTTGGTATCCCATTCTTTCGTCAGGGATCTCAGAAATTTGTCATTTAGTTCGCCAGTTGTGAATTCTCTATCATAGTTCCTAAGACCATTTACGATCTTGAAGAACTTCTCGTAGGTGTCAGAAATGGAGTCTCTTGGATCTTGCTTGAATGCTTCGTATTCTTGGTTCAGCAACGATCTTCGGTCATCCCTCATTTCTTCGGTCCCTTCCATCAGAACGACTAGTGAGTCCCACATTTCTTTAGCAGATTTGCAGTGAAGTAGATTTTGCAGCATTGAATCATCAACTGCACCTGCAATGATATTCTTAGCTTTCTTGTCTAGGGCCACTAGAGTGATCTCATCTTTGTTCAGTTCCAACATCTTCTTCGGGATCATGATGGTGGAGTTTATTGAAGATGGTTTCATCGGAATATGGGGACCTTCTTCCACGATCTGAAAGATTCTTGGGTCAGCAGCTTCCATGTAGAATCTTACTCTTTCCTTCCACATAGGAAAATTCTCTTTGGTGCAGACTGGCAACTTGACGGAATCCTTGGTCTTATCCATTCCAGACATGTTTGCTTTAGCAACTAGATGAGGAGATCTTGTTCAAGGTGTTAGCCTTATAGCGAACAACCTCCCTCTGATACCAATTGAAAGTATCTAGTTGCGGCCTAAATCACCTAGAGGGGGTGAATAGGTGGTTTCTATGTCTTAAAGCGGAATTAAAAATTTAACACAGAAAAGCAAACAAACAGCCACAGCACAGACACAAGGATTTTATAGAGGTTCCCCGATGTGGGTAGTCCTCTTTCCCGCCTCGCCTATCTATCACTTCGAGGCTAGACTCGACTACTTCACCAATCTCAGATTATAACTAATCTTACACCTCGGAGTTAAAAACTCCTACAACTCGGAGTATACAACTCCTACAACTCGGAGTATAACAACTCCTACAACTCGGAGTATAACACCTCCTACAAACAAACTCGGAGTGAAAAACTCCTACAAAAGAAGAGATGGAAAATACAATACTTCTTCTTAACCTCTAAAGAGAATAACTTCAGATCTTGAAAACTGAGTCTTCTTCTCAACCTTGAGAGAAAGCTTGGCACTTGAAAGATGTGAAGAGAGAGAACTTGGCTAACCAGATCTGAATAGGCCCTTTGACTTACTTGAAAGAATCTTCAAAAAAAAAGAGAGCAGCAATAAGATCAAAGGCCTTCTTCTGAGAAATCTCTAACAACGAAAGAGAGAGGATCTTGAGCAGTAAATGTTAGGTCTCAGAATTCTTGTTCAGCAAAAGAGAAAGGAGATCGACTTTCTTTTTCTTTTTCTTTTCTGAACTGACGGCTGAAGAAGATTTTTTTGATCGATTCTTAAGATTCATTTTCTTGCCCTAAAATAAGGAATTATTTATAGGGAGGTCTTCAACGGCTCTTGCGACAAGGAAGGGAGAGGCGACACGTGTACTGCTCATGTCGGCTAATCCTAATTTTCGAAAACGAAACAAGGATTTGAAATCCATCTGTCCGTCATTCGTCGGGATTCGTCGGGAGAACACGAGAACATCCGACGAATTGACTTAGCTGCAGAGTTTTCCTTCACAACCCGGTCAGAAAGACCTCTGTCAGCATTCGACGGGATTCATCGGAATGACCCGAGTCATCTCGACGAATGGACTTGGCTTCAGAAAATTTCTTCAAAACCCAGTCAGAATGACTTCTGTCAGCATTCGTCGGGATTCGTCGGAATGACCCGAGTCATCTCGACGAATGGACTTGGCTTCAGAAAATTTCTTCAAAACCCAGTCAGAATGACTTCTGTCAGCATTCGTCGGGATTCGTCGGAATGACCCGAGTCATCTCGACGAATGGACTTGGCTTCAGAAAATTTCTTCAAAACCCAGTCAGAATGACTTCTGTCAGCATTTGTCGGGATTCGTCGGAATGACCCGAGTCATCTCGACGAATGGACTTGACAGAAATTTTCTTTTCTTCTGAAAGCCTGCTCCACTCCTCAACCTTGAAAACCTTCAGTCATGAGTATATGAAGTGCACCCCAAAAGAGAGATTACACATGGACCAACACTTTGTTCTATTCAATGAGGGATTACATTGTTTAGAACTGTGTTTGGTGATCCATTGCAACCTGACTTTGGTGTGCACTTAGCATTACAACCTGTCATAACACATCTAAACAAAAGTTATCAAATACAAATACAATTCATTTTAGTTTACTAGGGGACATCTTCAAATCAAGGTGATTGTAGACACAATACCCAACAATATATATTAACTTTGCACAAAATATGTTTAAATCTCTATTCACCCCCTCTAGAGAATTCTAGTGAGGTTAACTGTGCACTTTCATATAGTAAGGGTAAATTGGTCATTAGATGTCTTAGGATGTCACACTCACATTAAAGTGAAGGCCAAGTCAAGACAATCACAGTTAAGTTAAGACTTGTGTCGAATGAAAGTCGTCGCAACTTCGACTTGATGTCGATGCAACTCTGACTAGAAGTCCAAGCAACTTAACTAGACAGTCGAAGAATAAGTCAAGTCGACACAACGTCGAAAGGGACTCGACACATATGTAAGAGCCTGTCGAAGCCAACTAAAAAGTCGACGCAACTTCGACTTCAATTCGACGCAAAAGTTAAAGCTCAAGTCCAAGTCTTCAACTCGACGGATACATTGATAAGGAATCAATGTAATGTCGACATCTGAGTTCAGTCAGAGCTAATAAGGGATTCGAAGCTACTCATATAAGAACTCAGAGATGTGTCAATATGAAGAATGATGAAGTCGACGCAGCGTCGAATACAGTCAAAAAAGGAATCTTTTTTGGTACCTTGTAAGACCTTTTCAGAAGGACCACAAGGCTAAAGACAATTCTTCAACGGTTCATTTATTGCCATGAATGGAATTGAGCATTCCAGGACACAACAAAAACATTCTTGGAATGTATTCAAATCTGATGGACGGGTCAGGATCAAAAGAAGAAAGGAAAATTATGTGTCCAAAATGAATTCCTTTTCAGGACAGCCTAAAAGAAGAAAGTATTTCAAATTCCAATCATACAGAATAACGGGAGAAGAATAGAGAAGGGCATTCATTGCATTATTCTCATCTGTTGAATAGGGCCTCCTTCTTCTTTCTTCCAAATACCCTAAGATAGAAAACAAGTGCTCTGAACAGAAAAAGAAATAGCTCCTTCTCCAGCTTATAGTAGTAAGTTTTCAGCAAGTGCTTACAGAAAATGGATCCAGTCAAATGACCCTTGCAACCATCACAATCATAGGCATGGGTTCATTATATACAGATCTAGTGAAAATCTAAAGCTGGAGAATTAATTCTGAAGGATTCTGGAAAATAGAATTTTATTCTTCTTCTTCTTCCTTTCTTCTCACTTTTCCTTCAACTGTTAAAGAGTTTTATTAATCCATCTTGCAAAAGATTCAATGGTTCTAAGAGTCTCCTTATCAAAAGACTCAGTGGTTCTGAGAGTCTCATTATCAAAAGACTTAGTGGTTCTTAGAGTCTACTTATTAAAAGACTAAGGCACAGGTTGTGCAATCCTACCAGGGAGGTAGAAGAGAGGACTACCCATATTTTTGGGAACCTCTATAAAAATTCCTGTATCTTCTGTGTGTGCTTTTCTGTGTTCTCCATATTTTTATTTTTGTGTTTATATTTCCAGCAATCTGCATTTACTTTATTCTATCTTTGGATTGTTGAATGCATAATACTTAGTATTTTTATTGTGTGTGCATAAAAAGAATAGAAAATATTTTAATTCTTTATTCATCCCCCTTTAGAGAATACTCAGAGGCACACTGTGCACTTTCAATTGGTATCAAAGGGATGTTCATCATTAAAAGGTTAACACCTTGATTAAAAGATCTCCCCACTCTCATTTCCTTATTTTAAAATTAATTAAAACTTTTTTTTAAAGAAAATGAGTTTTAAGGATTATGCATCAACAAGACCACCAATGTGTAACCTAAATAAGTTTACACTCTGGAAGGCCAGAATAAAGTGGTATATGAACTCTATTGATGAAGATATTGTTAATGTCATTCTTACAGGTCCCCAAGCCCAAGTGTGAAAAGATGCTAGTGGGACAATAACACAAACTACAATCCCCAGAGCAGAGTGGACTGATGCTGAGAAGAAGGTGAAGGTATGTGATGCCAAATCCATGAATATTCTTGTATCATCCATGTCAGATGACATATTTCAAAAAGTTGCTGATTGTAACTCTGCCAAAGAGATCTGGGAATCTCTTTCCAGATTAGTTGAAGGCAACTCTGATGAAAGAAAGGACAATTATTTCATTTTCATATCTCAATATGAGAACTTTAAGAAGAAGGCTGATGAAAGCATAGTTGAAATGTATTACAGGTTCAGCCTTATCATAAATAAGCTGAGAGGGCTTGATAAAGAAATTTCTCTGATAGAAATTAATGGCAAGCTTCTCATGTGATTGCCAAGCATATGAGACTCAAGAATCAGGGCTTTCAGAGATTCTATATGCCTTAGAGAAATATCAACAGAAGCTCTGCTAGGGAAGCTCAAGTCATATGAGCTCCTACTAAAAAGCAGGGCTGAGTCAGAGGCCCAGGAGAAAATCTCAACTCTTAACGAAAGGACACTTGCACTAAAGACTGTTAAAGCTGATCCCTCCACCTCTGAAGAAGAGATGTTAAATCTCTTGGCTAAAAGATTCAAGAGATGGGTCAGGACAGAGAACTCCAAAAGGGAAGAGAGGAGTTCAAGCAAGCCAAGGTGTGACAAAATTCCTAAACAGGAAGTTATCTGCTTCTCAGGCAGAAAACTAGGGCACTTTGTCACTGAATGTCCTGAAGAAGAAAAGAACAAAAGAAACAAGCAGAAGAAGGAGCACAAGAAGAAATCCTCCATGAGGAAGGATAAGAGAAGAGGAAAAGGATTCATTGCTGAAACCTGGAGTGATTCAGAGTCTGAGTCAAGCTCCTTCACATATGATAGTGATGAAGAGTGTGGAACTAAAGAAGTCTGCTTAATGGATCTAGAAGACTCCACTGCTGAAAATCAGGTAACAATCTTTGATGATTTTGACTTTTCCTCTGAAGATTTTGAAGATTATTTCAAAGAATTCTGTCAAGATTATATTAATAGTCAAAAGGAACTTAACATAATCAGAACAGAACTAGAAGACCTTAGGAAAGATCATCTGTGCTCTGTTAACTATGATCTGAGAGGTCAATTGTGTAAGAAAGAAAAAGAAATATACACATTAGGTAATAAAAATTCTGACTTAGAAAAAGAACTTACAAAGGCAAAAGCCTTTGAGGACTCACTCAATGGAAGGAGTCAAGAGCTTAAGGATATCTCACATATTCTCTCCAAGAGATTTGATCATCATTAACTAGAACCACTATCATCCACTAGACATTAATCCCTAGCAAATTTGCTTGGGAAAATCCTATAGCATTAATTAGGTCTAGCATGAATCAACCTAATAACAACTTAGAATCATGTGAAGAACAAAATAATAACCATAATAAACTCACTATATTCAATAGGGTAAACATTACCAATCAAACATGGATTCTAGGTAAACACCCCTTAGAAAAGCCAAATAATAATTATAAAAATCGTAATAAAAAGAATCATACGTCGATTAGAACTCGACGCAATTTTAAAGATGCGTCGATTGCAACTCAATGGAGTCCAGCATATACGTCAACATCAACTCGAAGCAAGTATGAGGGTGCATCGAATTCTATTCGACGCAACCAATATTCTGCATCGAATTATTATCGATGTAACTATGCAGACACGTCGAATTACACTCGATGCAACTCTAAAGATGAGTCAATTTCTTATCGACGCATGCTTCCAGCAAGAAATTTTCAGTCATATAAATCTCTCTCTACTTACATTCCTAGATGTTTCTATTGCTCTAAAATTGGGCATATAGCTAAACATTGTTGGCATAACAATGCAACACTTCTTCACCTTAAGGGGTATACTGAAAGACCATCTTATTCTTTCATAACTTTATATGATGATAGAAGAAAGGGACCCTAGTAAGTGAGGGTCTATACTAATGTTTTATTTCATGTGCAGAAAAGAGACTGTTCAACCACAAACCAACAGTGGTATCTGGACAGTGGATGCTCCATGCATATGACAGGAGCAAAAGAACTCCTAGAAAACTTTAAGGCCAAGGAAGGGCCTAAGGTAATCTTTGGGAGTTCCCACTCAGGTCAAACCAAAGGATCTGGTTTGCTCAGGATTAGGGAAGTCTTCTTCTCTAAGGTAGCTTATGTTGAAGAACTTTAACATAATCTAATTACTATTAGTCAGTTGTGTGATGGTGAATACACTGTTGTATTCACTAAGTCTTTGTGTCATATAGTTAGTTCTATAGCTAACCAAATAGTATTGACTGGTCTTAGAAAAGGTAAGATCTATATTGTAGACCTTGAGTATACTAAGTTAAAAATCTGCTTATTTAACTCCCAGTTAGAAAACAATGAGCTGTGGCATAGGAGACTTAGTCACCTTAATCTTATGACCATTGTCAAACTGTCTAAGCTTAACCTAGTAAGAGGCTTACCAATAGGTAAGTTTAATAAAGACCACCCCTGTAGAGCCTGTCAACTTGGAAAGCATATCAAGTCATCATTCAAACCAATTGGTAAGAATGATTCCCCCAGAATCCTATACCTATTGCACATGGACCTATTTGGTCCTATCTCCACTCAGAGCTTAGCAGGTAAGTCATATACTCTAGTCATTGTTGATGATTCTTTTAGATTCAGCTGGGTGTTCCTTCTAAAAGCTAAGTCAGACACCTTCAAGATCCTCTCAAGATTCATTTGATAGATTCAATCTAAATTCAACACTCAGGTTGCTGTGATCAGAAGTGATCATGGTACTGAGTTTGAAAATCAGTTAATGTGTAGATTCTGTGAGGATGAAGAGATAAGAAAAAACTTTTCAGCTCATAGACCCCCCCCCCCCCCCCCCCCCCACAACAAAATGGGGTAGCTGAAAGGAAAAATAGAACCTTAATTGAATCAAGAAGGACATTATTGGTTGAATCCAATTTGCCAAAGTCCTTTTGGGCTGAGGCAGTGAATACTGCCAACTATGTTCTAAATAGAAGTCTCATTCACAAGACAAAGTTGAAGACACCCTATGAGTTATTGAAGGGAAAGGCACCTATATTCACTTACTTTAGGATCTTTGGTTGTATTGCTTTATCCCCAACAATGGGAAAAGTTATCTTGTCAAATTTGACAAGAAAGCTGATGATGGAATATTATTGGGATATTCCTCATCAAGCAAGGTCTATAGGTGCTATAATAAAAGTTCTCTCAAGATTGAGGAGTTTGTGTATGTTGTCTTTGATGAAGCTAACATATTTTATAAGGGGAAGAAAACTTCCACCAGCACTGTTCTACAGGAAGAAGACCAACTAGCAGAGCAAGTTGAAAGGCTCGGCATCATGGATCATTCATCAGTGTGTCAAGACAAAGGAAAACAGAAAGTGGACACTGATTCAAATGAAAAGGAACTTATAACACCTGAAAACCAGCCACTGAGATCATTCTAGAGAATGAAGATGGTGCTCTAAATGTCAATGAGCATGTGGATTTTCAGGAAGAAGATAATCTCCTTTATAACTCAACAAGAACCAGGATGACCCTAAATGATCATCCTCCAACACAAGTTATAAGAGATTTGACAGTTCGAGTGAAGACAGGGAATCAGCTAACCAATGAAACAATGCTGCAATATTTTCTCTCTCAATATGAACCCAAGAAGTTTGAAGAAGCAGACAATGATCCTCACTGGATATCTAAAATGCAATAGGAGCTAACCCAATTCAAGAGAAACAAGGTCTGGACACTGGTTGAGATACCAAGGAATTACCAAGTCATTGGAACAAAATGGGTATTCAAAAATAAGATGGATTCAACAGGAGTCATAGTCAGGAACAAGACCAGACATGTGGCTCAATGGTATAGGCAAGAGGAGGGGATTGACTTCAACCAGACATTTGTTCCAGTAGCCAAATTGGAGGTCATTAGAATGTTTCTTGCATATGCTGCACACATGAAGATTAAGGTTTATCACATGGATGTGAAGAGTGCATTCCTAAATGGAACTCTTCAGGAAGAAGTGTTTGTGGAGCAGCCCCCAGGTTTTGTCAATCCATCTTTTCCCTCTTTTGTATATAGGTTAGATAAAGCACTGTATATGGCCTCAAGAAAGCTCCAAGAGCTTGGTATGAGACCTTATCCACTTTCCTTCTAGAACACTCCTTTGAAAGAGGGAAAGTGGATAAAACACTCTTCACAAGAGAACATAAGAATAAGCTTTTACTAGTACATATATATATGACATTATATTTGGGTCAACAAATCAATCACTATGCAAAATGTTTGCTTACCTAATGCAGTCAAGATTTGAAATGAGTAGTATGGAGGAGCTATCCTATTTCCTAGGCCTCCAAGTAAGGTAAAATGTAGATGACATTTTCATATCCCAATCCAAGTATACCAGAGAACTCATCAAGAGGTTTGGGATGGAAAATGCCTCTGTCATGAAAACCCCCATGACTACTAATGTTGTTTTAGATAGAGATGAAAATGGTAAGCCCTTTGATCAGAAGACTTACAGAGCAGTCATTGGCTCTCTTCTCTACCTGACAGCTAGCAGATCTGATATTATGTTTGTTACCTCTATATGTGCTAGGTTTCAGGTTGACCTCATGGAATCCCACACGAGTTCTGTAAAAAGGATAATAAGATATCTAAAGGGTACACCTGAACTTGGCTTGTGGTATCCAGCAGAATCTGGATTTGAATTAGTTGGCTATTCGGATGCAGAATATGTTGGATGCAGGCTAGATAGAAAAAGCATCTCAAGAACATGTCAATTCCTGGGTGCTAGACTGATCTCATGGTTTAGCAAGAAGCAAACCACAGTATCCACTTCTATAGCTGAAGCTGAGTATATAGCTGCAGGAAGCTGCTGCTCATAAATACTGTGGATGCAAAATCAGTTGTTAGACTACAACTTTTCTCTTGTCAATTCCACAATATTTTGTGACAACTCTAGTGCCATTTCTATAGCTTCCAATCCTATTCTCCACAGCAGAACTAAGCACATAGAGATAAGGCACCACTTTCTCAGGGACAATATTGAGAAGGGTAAGATCAACCTTCAATACATTTCCACTGATATTCAAAGGGCTGACATCTTCACTAAGCCACTTGATGAAAGTAAGCACAAGTTCTTCATTAATGCACTCAGAATGCTTGATGGAGCCCTCTAGAACAACTCTATTATGTATTCACACTTATTTTTCATAGAAAGGTATTGCTGGGAAAAACAACAAGAATTTTAAGGAAAATATAACTGTTTAAATCAGAGCTGCGTCGAATAACAATCGACGCACCATCAATTTCTACTCGACGTTAGCTTCGAGAGCAGATTGGGATAGTTCCTTTGAATAGCACTCGATGTAGCGTCGAATATATATCGACGCTTACATCGACATCATGGTTGATGACTATATTCAGAGCCACGTCGAATTCTTCTCAACGTTACGTCGAATTTGCAAAGCAAGCGCAGAAGTGACATCGACATGTTTTGGTACACTGAATTCATTTCCTTTCGATGTTGCTTCAAATATAACCCTAAGTTGTGTCGATTCATCTAATCAAAGCAACTCAAGCATTCGACCTTATTGTGCTTTTCGACTTCTCTCCCTTTCAATCTCCTCCATTTTCTTTTCTACTTCTCTCTTTCTGTTTCAGTGCAGGTACTCATAGGATATCAATGGCATCTCCTACAACTCAAAGAGATATTGTCTAAGCAGTTGATCTCGCTTTAGAGAATCTGCTCTCTCAATTCAGTTCTCTCTACCTTGACGTCTCGAAAGACAGCTATAGAAAGTTGTGTGCTCAACACAAAAGATTGCGAGATCTGACTGCTGAAATAAAGGCCCTTAATACAGAAATAAGATCGTTAGTATTGCTTGCTGATGTCTTTATATCATTTCTCAATTATATAAAGCAGGGGGAGAAGTATACCAGCAGGACACCCCAAGATTCAGTATACACTACAGCTCTCCCTTTGTTCTTTGCTTCTGAAGGAGAGCCTGCTATTACCTCCAAGTTTCTTTCACTCCCTAAATCTTCCTCTCCTCCAAGAACCCTGCCTCTAATATAGGGGGAGTCATTAAGACAGGGGGAGAGTGACCTATTCTCAGATGACTATGGTTACTTGAAGAGTGTGCAACAACACAATGAGTCCCCTAAAATTCCTGAGACAAAAGGGTTATGGACCTATTCTGAGGAATCTACAATAGAACCACCTCCAGTCAAGTCTGTTGATCAAGCCTTTGAATCTGCTCCACCATCTCCACCACCAGCTAAGCTCCCTCCTGATTCTACTCCAGCACCCACTCCAATTCTCCAAGCACCTGCTTTCAGAGGAAGACCTCCATACATAGGAAGAGGGCAGGGAAGAAATTTCAGAGGAAGAGGATATAGAAGAAATATACCCATCTGGGAAAGGTATATAAAAGAGGAAAGAAAAATGTACAAAAAGAACAGATCTTATTACAAAACGTATGAGAAAGTTGAAATTCCTGAAAATACAATGAAGGAGTATATTGATCCAAGACTTGACAGTTCTCTAGATTAAATTAGAGAAAGAGTGTTGTTTATGGAACTTTCACCTAGAGGGGGGGGGGGGGGGGTTAGGTGATCTGGGTTCTTTTTAATGTACTTGCATGAGTTTTAAATATTCAAGCACAGAACAAAAAATATCACACAGATAAGCACATATAAAGCGCACCAGACGACACAAGTTCTATAGAGGTTCCTCAAGACCGAGTGTCTTGAGTAGTCCTCTGTCCCTCTGCGCCTACCCAGTAGTATGCTAGGATCGGCAAACGCAACCAAAAACTTCAGGCCCTCAAGCCTTACAACACGGACCCGCAAGTCCAACAGCTTAGGCCCGCAAGCCCCTACTGCCCCCGAGCCCGCAAGCTCGACACTCAGGCCTTCAATACCTACACAACACAGACCCACAAGTCCTGTGCCTACAGTCTAGGCCAGCAAGCCCCTACTGCGCCTGAGCCCTTAAGCTCGACAAGATTGGACCTGCAAGTCCACTGCCCTGGCCCTCAAGCCTCACAGCTCTCCAGCCCTCAAGCTAGACGGTGTCGGACCCGCAAGTCCATTTCCCTGGCCCTCAAGCCTCACAACTCTCCAGCCCTCAAGCTAGACAAATAGGCCCGCAAGCCTTACAAGAAAATACAGTAAACACAACTGCTTCTTCTGTCGGATGAAGATCGACAACTTAGCCTGATGAAGATCGACTTTAGGTTGAAGAAGATGCTTCTTGATTTGGAGTTTCAGCACTGAATCTTCTTCAGCCTCCTCTTCTTTTTCCTGGTGTTGATCGGCTACTTTTCTGTCAATGGAGATGATTGATTCTTTTTTTTCACTTTCTTTCTTGCGCTGCTTTTTTTGTTCTATTTTCTGTATGCGCAAGTTCTTTTTGATTGATCGATTGATACACACATTAGGGCAACCTCTTTTCTCTTTTATAAGACTGCGAGGCTCCCAGCGGTCTTCTGAAAAAGTTCCTTAAGAGTCAGACGCTCCTTTCCTTAAGAGCACGCACTGATTGGACAATCAGGCGGCGACATTAAATGCTGACAGCGCGTCGACAACATTTGATTCTGTCTCGGCGATATTTCCAATGTTACGACGACATGGACAATATCTCGACGATAGGACTTTTTCAATACCTTGAACTTAGGTAGACCTTCAATTCTCCTTGCTTCTGCCTCTGATGCTGTTATCTCGACGATATGAGACATTCTGGCGCTTCTGCATATACGATGATATGCTGTCTCTGACTGTGTCATCGTAATCACCTTGTTCTCTCGACGACATGAGTGATAACATGTTGACAGATCATACTTTAGCAACTGCTTGTCTTCAGCTGATCTTCTTCAGTCTTCTCGACGACATGCCTTCTTTACGACGATGTTCACCGCCATCAGTCATACTTAGACTTTTCAGCGACAAGGCTTCTCCACGACGATGTCTGTTCTTCTAGACGACAAGGCCACTTTGATGAAGTCGACGATACTGCGTCTTCTTGATGATATTTCTTCCTTTTATCTTCATTCTTCTCTCCATTCGACGAACGGCAATCTTCGTTCGACGAACAGCATTCTGCATTCGACGAGCTTCATTCTTCTGCCCCATCTCTGCGTTCGACGAACTTTCTTCTGCGTTCGACGAACATGCCAAGTCTCAGCGGTCGATGATCTTCCTTCTGAGTTCGACGATCTTGCCGAGTCTCAGCGTTCAACTAACTCGCCAAGTCTCAGTGTTCAACGAACTTCATTCTGAGTTCGACGAACTTCCTTCTGCGTTCGACGATCTTACTTCTGTGTTCGACGATCTTGTTCTGCTAACTTCCTGAGATGTACAAGATAGAGAAGTGATCAAATACAAAGTGAAGTTTTCTTGACTGGGTGACTTCTTCAAATCAGGAATCATGTGGGCAAGATTCTCAATAATCTCCCCCTATTTGAAGAAGTCAGAATCTCAATTTAAGACTACTTTCACTTGACAATAAATATAATAATCATAACTTTTGATCATGTAAGATTGTACTTATCTTTGCTGAACTCTCTGAGTACATCAGGCATGTAGCTCCCCCTTAATTTGATGTCTCTTCTTTTGTGGCTCCCCCTACACCTTTGCTCCCCCTATCTTTGAGGTCTTTCTACTTGAGCATCTTTGTCTTGAACATATGCTATTTCTCCCCCTTTCTGACTTCTTTCCCGGAGCTCTTCTTTAAGTAGACAATAGTCCAAGCTCCCCCTTTCTCGGTCATAGTCCATCCAAATTCCTGAGAGATTTTCTAACCAATCATCTAGAAAGGGATTAGTTTAAAATAAGTAGAGGATTACTCTAAGTTTAACATCCCCAGTTGGAATTTGAAGAAATTAAACTTAGCTTCATCTAGGGGCTTTGTAAATATATCAGCCACTTGTTTGTCTGTTGGGACAAACTCAAGGGTGATATCCTCATTTTCCACATGCTCCCTGTTGAAGTGATACCTGATCTCAATATGCTTAGTCCTGCTGTGAGAGACAGGGTTCTTAGCAATTGAAATTGCACTGAAAGAGTCACAAAATAGGGGTGTTTTGGTCATCTTTAGATTGTAGTCTTCAAGTTGATGTTTGATCCATAGCAGTTGGGCACAGCAGCTCCCAGCAGAGATATACTCTGATTCTGCTGTTGAGATTGCCACACTGGTCTGCTTCTTACTGCTCCACGAGATCAGTCTTCCACTAAGGAATTGACATGTCCCTGAGGTACTCTTCCCGTCTTCCTTGCATCCTGCATAATCTGCATCTGAGTAGCCAGTTAGTTCACATCCATTGTTCCTAGGGTACCATAGGCCAAGATTTGACGTACCCTTTAGGTATCTTAAGATTCTCTTTACAGAGACATGATGAGATTCCTTAGGATTCACCTGATATCTAGCACAGACACATGTAGCAAACATAATGTCAGGCCTACTTGCAGTTAGATAAAGCAAGGATCCAATCATGCATATGTACTTAGTTTCATCAAAGGGTATTCCCTTCTCATCCTTGTCCAGAGACACGTTGGTTCCCATTGGAGTCTTCATTGAAGAAGCACTCTCCAATCCAAATTTCTTGACTAGCTCCCTAGTGAACTTGGTCTGGGAGATGAATATACCATCTTCAGATTGTTTCACTTGGAGACCTAGGAAGTATTTGAGATCACCCATACTGCCCATCTCAAACTTTCCCTGCATCAAGTTGGCAAACTTTTTGCAGAGATTGTTATTTGTAGAGCCAAAGATGATGTCATCCACATAGATCTGCACTAGCAAGATCTTGCCCTTCACTTCCCTTAGGAACAATGTCTTATCAATCTTTCCCCTTGAGAACTTGTTCTCAATTAGAAAGCTTGACAGGGTTTCATACTAGGCCCTAGGTGCCTGCTTTAAGCCATAAAGGGTTTTTCTAAGAAAATAAGCATAATCAGGGTGAGTAGGATCTACAAAACGCGAGGGCTGCTCTGCATATACCTCCTCTTTGAGGTCACCATTTAGGAAGGCTGACTTCACATCTATCTGGTAGACCTTGAACCCTTGGTATGCTGCATAGGCTAGAAACAGTCTTATTGCTTCCAGTCTGGCTACTGGAGCAAATGTCTGATCAAAATCAATCCCTTCCTCTTGTCTGTAGCCTTTTGCCACTAGCCTTGCTTTATTCTTGATGATGATTCCATTTTCATCCAACTTATTTCTGTATACCCATTTAGTTCCTATGATGTTCTGTCCTTAGGGTCTTGGAACCAGTTTCCAAACCTTGCATCTCTTAATCTGGTTCAGTTCCTCCTGCATTGTTGCAATCCAAAATGGGTCCTGATTTGCTTCCTCAAATTTCTTGGGTTCAATTTGAGAGAGAAAACTCAGGTACAATGCTTCACTTGCAGCTCTGCTCCTTGTCTTCACACCTTGGTTGACATTTCCTGTTATATGCTCTTGGGGATGATCTCTTACTTGTCTCAAGGCAACTGGTAGTATTCTAGGCACTTCTACATTAACAGGTTCTTCAGGTTGCGTTTCTTCAGCCGTTTCTAAACTTTCTGCGGGTTCTTCCTCGATTTCAACAATCACTGACTGATTCTTATCTCTGAGTGAGGTACCAGTATTGTCTTCAATGGATAACTTCTCTACTCTTTCCATTGTACCCATTTGAGATGCTGCCATAGCCCCTGGTCACTCCCTTTTCTGAACCTCCAAAAATCATTGTTGGTCCATTCTCCACAGGGGTGAACTCTTTCAAGTACCTTCTAACTCCAGTCATATGCCTGGAGCAGCCACTGTCTAAATAACAAATTGGAGATTGGTTGGAATTTGGACCTACCTGCAAGACAAATTACTTCCCCTTAGGTACCCAATATGGATTGGGTCCTCGATTTCTGTTAGGTTGGTATAAAGGAACACTAAACCTCGGAGGGTTCTGCACTCTCTTTGCATTGAGCCCTGTTGGGTTGAACCAACAATCCAAGATAAAGTGGCCTACTTTCCTACAGCACCAACATTCATCTCTGTTGTATCTTCTCTTCTGCTTCACCATCTGAGTGGGGGTGGTTGTGCTGATGAGCAGAAAAGCATGCTTCTTGCCTAACAGATCTTGGGTGAACCTCATATGTGTGAGTTTGGGGAGGAATCGGTCTCACCACATTTTGATTCACCATCTTGGGAACAGGCTTTGTAGGAATAGCCTTTCCCCTACTCTTGATTGTTGTTGCTGCAGGTTTGTGTGCTAAAGGACTTGACACCAACACCTTCTTGCAGGAAGGTCTAGCTTCAGAATCTTTTCCCATAACTGTCTCCTTATTAAAACCAATACCAGCTCTAAACTGTCCAGAGAAGGTGTCAATGATAGGCAGGATAGTTTTGGGCATTGAGAAGCTGGATGCCAGTTTCTTCTCAGCCAACAACATTTCCTCAAGGTCATTATCTGTCCTAATTCAGCATTCTTAAGCCTTATGGCTTCCTTGAATTTATCCACTTCTTTGCTCATAGCAGCCAGCTTCTCAGCTGTCTCCTGGAGCTTGGATTGGACAGGCTTCAAGGAATCTAACTCCTTGGTCTGGACTTTGAGGTGTTTCTTACAGCCCTTGAAGGATTTCTACAAGGATTTGTATTGCCTTATCAGTTCAGATTCAACTTCATACTGGGATCTTGAGGATGTGCTGTTAACAGCAGACACATCCTCATCATCCTGCAAAGAGTCTGCTACTGATTCAGAATCAGAGTCAGATAGTGGAGTTCTGTCGGTTACCTTCCCAGGAGAGATGTCATCCTGGTTCCCTTCATTGATGGCCATCAATCCAATAAGTGCCTCACCCTCAGTCCCAGAGGAGCTTGAGTCAGAGTCACTCAATGTTCTGGTCTTCTTGTCCACAAACCTTTTTTCAGAGTTCCTCTTGCTCCTTGAGCTTCTTCTTTCTTCATGGTTCCTTGACTCCTTCTTCTTAGAGGGGCAGTCAGCAGCCATGTGACATGTTTTGCTGCAGGAATAGCAAACAATATTATTTAAATCATGTCTACTAGAGTTGGATCTGTCCTTTCCTCCCTGGGAGCTTTGGATCTGTCACGATAGTCAGATTTTCTGGAGCTTGAGGAGGAGTTTCTGTGACTGTCCCTCCTCCTTCTGTGTAGCAGCTTCCTGAACTGTTTTGAGAGGAGGGCCACCTCTCTATCAGTATCATCAGAATCAGAAGAGTTGGCTTCTGATTCTTCACTGCTCTCAGATTTGCAGAGGTCTTGCCCTTGGCTCTTCTGGTGCTCTCAGCCTTTAGAGCCACAGATCTCTCTCTTGAGCCCACTTTTGAGCTTTCTTCTTCAGCCTTCCTGGTGTTGAGCTGAAGTTCATGAGATAGCAGCTTCCCATACAGATTTTTGGGCTCCATAACACCCAGCTGACCCATCTCTCTGATGGCACAGATCTTGATGTACCATTCTTTTGTGAGGGATCTGAGAAACTTGTCATTTAGATCAGATTTGGTGAATTCTCTTTCGTAGTTTCTCAGACCATTCACTATCTTGAAAAATCTCTCATAGTAGTTGGAGATTGTTTCATTCTTTCCTTGCTTGAAAGCCTCATACTCTTGGTTGAGAAGGGATTTTCGATCATCCCTTACCTCTTCAGTACCTCCATGTATACGATCAGGGAGTCCCGCAACTCCTTGGCCGTTTTGCAGTTAATCAGATTTTGGAGTGTTGAGTCATCTACGGCACTTACAGTGACATTTTATGCCGTCTTATCTAGGCCTGCCAAGGCTAGCTCGTCCTTGGTCATGTCCTCGTATTTCTTTACCACCTTCTTTATTGGATCAACGGTGGAAGCAGTTGTAGGGATAAAGTGACCCTGTTGGATTGTCAGATAAATTCTCGGATCAGCCGCTTCCATGAACAACCTAACCCTTTCCTTCCAGATAAGAAAGTTTTCCTTTGAGCAAATTGGAAGTTTCATGGATCACATCTCCCGATTCTGATCTCCACCAGCCATAGTGAGTCGTTCCACGATCTAGATCAGACGGTTAAGTCTTCTTTTGATCAAACTAGCTCTGATACCACTTGTTGTTTATGGAACGTTCACCTAGAGGGGGGGTGTTAGGTGATCTGGGTTCTTTTTAATCTACTTGCACGAGTTTCAAATATTCAAGCACAGAACAAAAAATATCGCACAGATAAGCACAGATAAAGCACACCGGACGACACAAGATCTATAGAGGTTCCTCAAGACCGTGTGTCTTGAGTAGTCATCTGTCCTTCTGCGCCTACCCAGCAGTGTGCTAGGATCGGCAAATGCCGCCAATAACTTCAGGCCCTCAAGCCTTACAACACGGACCCGCAAGTCTAACAGCCTAGGCCCGCAAGCCCCTACTACCTCCGAGCCCGCAAGCTCGACACTCAAGCCCTCAAGACCTACACAACACAGACTCGTAAGTCCTGTGCCTACATCCTAGGCCCGCAAGCCCCTACTGCGCCCGAGCCCTCAAGCTCGACAAGATCGGACCCGCAAGTCCACTGCCCTGGCCCTCAAGCCTCACAGATCTCCAGCCCTCAAGCTAGACGGTGTCGAACCCACAAGTCCACTGCCCTGGCCCTCAAGCCTCACAGCTCTCCAGCCCTCAAGCTAGACAAATAGGCCCGCAAGCCTTACAAGAAATTACAGTAAACACAACTGCTTCTTCTGCCGGATTAAGATCGGTGTTGGGAAAATGATTTTTCTTAACCCCTGAAAAAGAGTTAAATATGAATTCTAAGAAAGGAAAATCAAGGTTAAGTCAATATGTGTCGAATGGTATTCGACGCAACGTCGAAATTATATCGACGTTCCTTTCAGAATGAGACGAAGTAGCTCCAAGCAGAATTCGACGTATCCTATGTCGACGTAGCTCTGACTTCTAGTCGACGTATCTTGAGAAGTCGACGCACCCTAGTCAACGCACCTTCCTTATTCTCTTCTCAACGCTCTGCCAGGATGAATTCGACGCCTACGTCGAATAGTAATCGACGCATGTCGATTTATATGATTAATTCAAAAAGCGCCAGATCTCTTTCCTTCTTTTATAGATCTGATTTATATGGAATCAATTTATTCTTTATAGCCGTTCTGAATCATTCTTACCTCTAATAGATTCTTGGCTAAATTGATTAAATCCTTTATGGACATTATTTGAAATCAGATTGAATACTTTCCTTCTATGAATATAACTGTTATGGAAATTTCCCTTTCTTTCTAATACTCTACCTGCTAATTGATTACTCTCCTATAGTGTTATTTTAATGAACAGAGCTATAAATAACTAAGGAGGTCGGCAGAGAAAGAAAAAAAGTGATTCACCATTTTTACATTTGAAAAAGAGGAAGAGCTCCCAAGTGAAAAGAGTAAATTGAGAAATAGTGCTGCAGCAAAGAACAAGCTTCCTTCTCCTTCTCATTCAGAAGCCATACTGTTGCAAAATTCTAAAAAGGGCTACAATCTTCTTCTCTCTATAGAAGAAAGATTTAATTCACTTCTTGTGCTTCCAATCTTCTTGCTAGGAAGAAGATTCATTCTTGTTCTTATTTCTTTCTTCTGTCTTATTCTTACTTAAACATTGTAAAAGAGTTTTTAGAATCTCTCTTCAAAAAATTCAGTGTACTGGTTCTAAGAGTCTCCTTTTCAAAAGACTCAGTTGGTTCTAAGAGTCTCCTTGTCAAAAGACTCAGGGTGGTTCTAAGAGTCTCCTTATCAAAAGACTCAGTACAAGATAGTGAATTTCCTACCAAGGGGGTAGAAGAGTGGACTACCCAAAGTTTGGGGAACCACTATATCTCTTTGTGTTGTGTTGTGATTTCTTTTCTTGCATTTACTTTCTTTATTTGTTTAATTCTTGTTGGTGTGTGTGGGAAGCCCTAATCTGTGATCATACACACACACACACATATATATATATATTAACTTTGCACAAAATATTTTTAATCTCTATTCACCCCCCCTCTAGAGAATTCTAGTGAGGTTAACTGTGCACTTTCAATTGGTATCAGAGGGAGGTTGATCTAAAAAGGATAACTCCTTGATCAAAAAGGTCCTACCTTTCATATATATATATTTCTAACAATTATTTTTCACATGGCACAAATCAAAGATTATGCTTCCACAAGACCACCAATTTGCACCCTTGAAAAGTTTGCACTTTGGAAAACAAGAATTAGAATTTATTTAAACTCTATTGTTGATGAATTGTTTAATGTTATCTTGACAGGTCCCCCCCAAGCCATTCAGAAAGGACTCAAGTGGAAAAGTGACTGAAACACTTGCTCCAAAAGCTGAGTGGACAGAGGAAGAAAAGAAAGCCCAAGGATATGATGCCAAGGCTATGAATATCCTAGTCTCAACCCTCTCAGATGAAATCTTCCAAAAGATTGCTGATTGTGAGTCAGCTAAGGAAGTATGGGAAGCTCTCACCAAAATGGTAGAGGGAAGTGCTGATGAGAAAAAGGATAGAAAGGCACTACTCATCTCTAAATATGAAAACTTTCATAAGAAAGAAGGTGAAAGTGTTGCTGACATGTATGCCAGATTCAGCCTCATAGTGACTGAGTTGAAGACACTTGAAAAGGACATATCTCTCACTGAGGTAAATGACAAACTGCTTACTTGCTTCCCTAGCTCTTGGGATTCAAGAATCTGGCCAATTAGAGACTCCAGAAGTCAAAGAGAAATTTCAACAGATGTCCTGTTGGGCAAATTAAAATCCTATGAACATCTGTTGAAGACAAGAGCTGAGAAAGAAGAGAAAGAAAAAGATCCCTCACTCTCAAAAGAAAAGAGTATTGCATTGAAGGCTGTTGAAGGTGAACCCTCTACAAATGATGAGGAGCTGATCAGTCTGCTAGCCAGAAGGTTTAAGAAGTGGATTAAATCAGAAGGATCCAGAGGAAGAGACTCAAAAACCAGGTATAATAAAACACCTACTAAAGAGATTATATGTTACTCTTGCAGGAAACCTGGACATATTGCACCTGAATGTCCTAAGGAGATCAGCAAAAAGAAAGATCTGAAAAGAACAGATCTACAGAAGAAAAAGAAGAAAGAGAAAGGTCTCATTGCTCAATCATGGAGTGATTCAGAAACTGAAGAAAGCACCTCATCTGACAATGATCAAGAAGAGACCAAGCTGGAGGAAACCTGTTTGATGGCCACTGAGAAGCATGATGACACATCTATGGTAAATATACTTGATGATGTAGATTTATCTTCCACTGACTTCAAAAACAATTTCAAAGAATTCTGTTTAAATTTAATCAAATCTGAAAAAGAAATAGATGAACTAAGAAATGAATTAAAAACTCTCAAACAAGTGAACACACAGTATAATAACTATGAGCTCAGTCTAGGACTCTTAGAAAAGGAATTAGACAAAATCTGTACAGAAAACCAAACACTAAGAAATGAGCTAGCAAAAGCAAAAGTCCTTTGAAGACTCTCTAAATGGGAGAAGTCAGAAGCTCAAGAACATCTCTAAAAATCTTACTAATAGATTTAGACAACTAGAAGATAATACTAACTTAGAACCAAAATCACCTAGGAAATCTGTTTGGAGACATCCCATTCACTCCACTAGGGAAAGACATTTGACAGGAGAAAGATCACAGGAAAATCCAAAAACAACCACTGTCTTTAATAAAATTAATCCCATTATATATAAAGGAATCCTAGGAAGATATCCTCAGGAAAAATTTAAACTTACGTCGAATACTTATCAACGTGCGTCGACCTCTAATCGAAGCATACACCAAAATGCGTCGACTTCTACCCGACACAACCTCTCTCATGCTTCGACTGAAAGAAAATGCAGAATGGAGAAAACGTCGAATTCATATGGACGCAACCATAAACCTACGTCGAATACATATCGACGCAACCAATCAGACAGACATCTCTCCTCTACCAAACAATAATCTCAATCCATCTCCTTTTACTATGATCACTACTTCTGTAACATCACCAAAGAAAATTGGTATGATAAACCAATGCCCCTAAAGGAGGAAGGATATTCAGAAAAACCCACTTACTCTCTTCTTAAATTTCACACTGATGGGAGAAAGGGACCCCAGCTCAGCAGGGTTCAAACTAATGTTTAAAATTTTATGTGTAGATGTATCACATCTCCAGGCTGGTGTGGTACTTGGACAGTGCATGCTCCATGCACATGACAGGATGCAAAAACCTGTTAATCAACTTTGAGGACAGACTTGGACCATCAGTAACTTTTGGAGACTCTAGCTGTGGCTAAACCAAGGGCTTTGGAGATTTCAAAGAAGGGAAAGTCACCTTCAAGAATGTGGCAGTAGTCAAAGGACTGAAGTACAATCTGATAAGTATAAGTCAGATATGTGAAAATGGTAAGTATGAGGTAAAATTCACCACATTATTCTGCCATATTATTGATATCAAGACTGGTGCCACAGTACTCAATGGAATTAGAAAAGGAAAAGTATATGTAGTGGACTTTAGTTCCTCACCCACAGAAGTCTGTTTATTCAACATTATTATTGATAAAAGTGAACTATGGCATATGAGACTAGGTCATCTAAACTACAAAACAATTAGTAAACTAGCAAAGAATAACCTAGTCAGAGGCTTACCAAAGGGTAGGTACTCTAAGGATTCTCCATGCAGACCTTGCCAACTAGGAAAACAAACCAAATCATCCTTCAAACCAATTGGTAAGGATGACTCTCCCAGGGTCCTTTACTTACTACACATGGATCTCTTTGGTCCCATCTCCACTCAGAGCTTAGGTGGAAAATCCTATACCCTAGTCATTGTGGATGACTACTCTAGATTCAGCTGGGTATTCTTTCTAAGGGCTAAGTCTAAAACCCACAAGACTCTCTCAAGATTCATAAAACAAATTCAATCTGAACTCAATAGTCATGTTTCCATAATCAGAAGTGATCATGGGACTTAATTTGAAAATCAGTTTATGAGTAGTTTCTGTGAAGATATAGGTATCAAACAAAGTTTTTCAGCCCCTAGAACTCCTCAGCAAAATGGAGTTACTGAAAGAAAGAATAGGACTTTAATAGAATCAGGAAGGACCTTACTTGTATAATCAGGTTTGCCAAAAACTTCCTGGGCTGAAGCAGTCAACACTGCCAACTATGTTCTAAATAGAAGCCTAATACACAAAAGCAAATCAAAAACTCAATATGAGCTCCTGAAAGGAAAAACACCCATAGTTAAATATTTTAAGATCTTTGGATGTGCTTGTTTAATCCTAAATAATGGATATTTCTGGGATATTCGGCATCTAGTAAAGCCTATAGGTGCTATAACAAGAGAACTCTTAAAATTGAAGAGTCTATGCACATTATATTTGATGAAACTAACATGCTGTTTAAGGGGGGGGGGGACTCCCACCATCTCTTTTCCATAGGAAAGCAGCAGCATAGAAATACAGCTTGAACAACTGGTTCTAGATAATGGAAAAGAAAACAATATAAAGGAATCGAGTGAGGAATCTGAACAAGAACATGAAGAAGATTCAGAAGAGAGTATGCAAAACCAACTCCCACAAGAGAACATGGTTCAGGAAGGCCAAGTGGACATTGACCCTATCACCAATGAGGAAGAAGAACATCTGACAAGTCCAGGCAGGACAAGGGTCAATTTAAAAGATCATCCACAAACTCAAGTAATTGGAGACCCCAATGAAGGAGTAAGAACAAGACACCAGATCTCCAATGGGATGATGTTCCAATGCTTCCTATCACAATTTGAACCAAAGAAGTTTGAGGAAGCAAATTGTGATCCTTACTGGATTATGGCCATGCAAGAAGAACTAGGCCAATTTGAGAGAAACAAAGTATGGAATTTAGTGGAAAGACTAAGAAACTACCCAGTGATTGGCACAAAATGGGTATATAGAAACAAATTAGATTCCACTGGAGTAATTGTCAGGAACAAGGCAAGACTTGTAGCACAAGGATATAGACAAGAAGAAGGAATAGACTACAATCAAACCTTTGCTCCAGTAGCCAGACTGGAAGCAATTAGGCTCTTTCTTGCCTATGCAGCTTTCATGAAGATGAAAGTATATCAGATGGATGTCAAGAGTGCTTTTCTGAATGGTGACCTTCAAGAAGAGGTATATGTGGAGCAACCACCAGGTTTTGTTAATCCCTCCTCTCCTAACTTTGTTTATAAACTCAACAAAGCACTATATGGTCTTAAGCAAGCTCCTAGAGCTTGGTATGAAACTCTCTCTAACTTTCTTCTTGAAAATTCCTTTGAAAGAGGAAAAGTAGACAAAACACTCTTTACTAGAACCCATAAAAACCAACTTCTTCTTGTTCAAATATATGTAGATGATATCATCTTTAGCTCAACTCATCCTAAACTGTGTAAAAGATTTGCTAATCTCATGCAATCTAAATTTGAAATGAGTAGTATGGGAGAACTCTCATACTTCTTAGGATTACAAGTAAAACAAAGTAGTGAAGGAATCTTTATCTCACAATCAAAGTACATTAATGAGCTAATCAAAAAGTTTGGTATGGAATCAGCCTCCTCTATGAAAACCCCCATGGCAACAAATGCCATTATAGAAAAGGATGACAAGGGAAAATCAATAGATCAAAAGACATATAGGGCAATCATAGGATCCCTTCTATATCTCACTGCTAGCAGACCTGACATTATGTTTGCAACTTGCATATGTGCTAGATTTCAGGTTGATCCAAAAGAATCTCATCTCACCTCTGTAAAAAGGATTCTTAGATACCTAAAGGGAACTCCTGAACTAGGTCTATGGTATTGAGCAGAAACCAACTTTGAATTAATAGGTTTCTCAGATGCAGACTATGCTGGATGTAGGGTTGATAGAAAAAGCACATCTGGCACTTGCCAATTCCTAGGTGACAGATTAATCTCATGGTTTAGTAAGAAACAAACCTCAGTCTCAACCTCAACAGCTGAAGCTGAATATATAGCTGCTGGGAGTTGTTGTTCACAAATCTTGTGGATGCAAAATCAGCTTCTTGACTACAAACTGGAAGTCAAAAACTCTAAGATTTATTGTGATAGCTCTAGTGCTATATCTATAGCATCTAACCCAGTCCTTCATAGTAGAACCAAACATATAGAGATCAGACATCACTTCCTTAGAGACAATGTAGAAAAAGGTAAGATAACCTTAGAATATATACCCACAGAAAGTCAAAGAGCAGTCATTTTTACAAAACCCTTGGATGAAACCAAGCACAACTACTTCATAAACACCTTAGGAATGCTTGATGGAAGCTTGTAAACACCCTTGTTAGGGAACCCTAAAGAAATCAGACAATCTAAGAAAATTTCTTGCAGATACGTCGAATACATATCGACGCTCCGTCGAGACAAACTCGACGCTGACACTGATTTCCATCAGACAATGTTACGTCGATCCTTTATCGACGCACCGTCAAATTCATATCGACGCAAGACCATGATCACGTCGATAGAACCCCAGGAGGACCAATCCCCACGGAGCTCCGACTCTATATCGACGCAAACGTCGACATCCATTCGACGTAACGATGACTTCAGGTTAAAATAAGAATAAAATCCTTACTTCCTCTTCTGACGGTTGGATTACCTTGATTTCTGTTTCCTTTCTCGACGTTTCATCTTCTTTAAATAATACTTCTTATTTCATAACATATACCTTTCTGAACCCGCCAAAACTTTGTCTTCTACCTCTCTCTCTTTCTGCTTCAATGGCGCCCACTCCTGTTCAATCTGCCCTTATCAAAGCGATGAACGATGCTCTGGAAAATCTTCTCAACGACTTCCAGACATGTCTGACCAAATTCTCCAATGACTGTGCCAATATGATCACCACCTGTGAAGCCAAATTGGACACCCTCTCTGCCTCTCTTCCTGAGCTCCATGCTCTTCTTCGAGAAGAACCTCTGTCGCCACAAAGGTTTACATCCTTCCTGAAAGATATAAACCAGGGGGAGAGTTGCTCCAGAAACCCCTCTTGCCAGGTCTTTGATCTAACTTAAAGCTCAGGTTTACCTCTTTTCTCTCCAACTCTAAGTATTCTCTCTAACTATTACTCCAATTCCATTATAGGCTCCACTCCTCTCAAATCACTCTAACTACACCTTCATCAAACATTTTGGTGAATCCTCTTCTTACAACACTGAAGGGGAGCATGCTGTGGATTCAGCATTCAGAGTTGATGACCCATATAACCAGGGGGAGACTCCTGTAGTAAAGAACCCAAAAATCCAGGGGGAGGAAGAAGCAGTCACCTCTGATGATTGGAATGGACAGATGTGGATTGATGCACCCTTATGTGAGGAGGAACTTCAACATCACTCCCCTGGCTTCTTTGCCAGTTACATCAAGCTGAAGACACCTCTACTTGAGGACATCCCTACAAAAGAGCTTGGAGGAGACAATCATCCCTCAGCAGAGATCATTCTACCTGAAGTCATTCTGCCTTCTATTGCAGAACAGACTCCTCTTCTTGATATAGTTCCCTCTCCACCCAAAGAGAAAACTCTTTCTCCTTCATCTCCACCTCTACCTCTACCTCCACTTCAACCTTCTTCTCTACCTCCTCTGCTACCTCTACCTCCACATGTAGCAAGACTCTCTAAACAGATCCTACCTAAGCAAAGTCCAGGAGGACAGGTGAAAAGGAAAAGTGAAGCCATTCCCTACTGGCAAAACTTCTCCAAAGAATAAAGGAGAGAGTATGCAGAAGAAAGGAAGTATAGAAAAGCATGTGAGGAAATAAAAAGATTTGAAAACATGCCTATTATCACTCCTAACAGCCCTGTGAAGGAGTACCATGACCCTGACATGGAAAAGAGGCATGAAGAGATACGAGAAAGAGAACTGTATGAATATGAAGCAGCTAGGAAAGAATTGGAAGATAAAAGGAATGCCTGGATAGAAAAGATCAACAAGGGAATGACTAAAGAACAAATTCTTGCTGAATCTTCTATCAGAATTCCAAAGAAGTTGTTTGATATTGAAGCTTATCAAAAGAAAAACCCTCAGGCAGGGATCATTCTAGAAAAAGGTCAAAAACACAAGAAGGGTGTAGGATGTACAGAAGATACTTACATTCCCTACAAGAAGCCCAACAGACCTGTAAAATTAGACAAATGGCATGCCTCACCCTGGAAAGGGAAAGGAAAAATGGCTGACATTCCTGAGAAGCAGCAATCAGAAAAGAAAACAAAATATAGGCCCAAGGTTGATAACAAGGGACCACCTGAGATCAAGCCTACTGAAAAGAAAGTTCAAAACATTACAATTGAGATGATTAATGAAAAGGCAGCAATCATCATCAGTAAAGGCTACTCCATAAATGACACAATCCTTGATGGTGATAAACTATTGGAAAAACTACATACAATCATCAGGAATGTCCAGGAACGACCTGATAGAGCCAGGGGCTACATTTTTGATGCTATTGAAAACTTATCTAGGAAACTTTATTCTGCCTTTGTCAACTTCCTGTACAAAAAGAAGTTTCCGGTTTAATTCTTGTGAAAGACAAATACTTGCCATATGCTTTCTTATTCTAATTTCTCTTCTGATTATTTAATATATTTCTTATCTTTACAAATGCTGTGCTATGTTAATTATTTGCTAGTCCAATTTCTCTCTAAATAGGGTTAAGACAAATAGAGGGAGATTGTTGGGAAAATGATTTCTCTTAACCCCTGAAAAAGAGTTAAATATGAATTCTAAGAAAGGAAAATCAAGGTTAAGTCAATATGCGTCGAATGGTATTTGATGCGTGTCGGCAAGTGCACCGGTCGCTGTCAAGTAATAAATGTAGAGAATGGAATCCCCGGATGTCGATCTCTTGAGGAATGCAGGTTGGGTGATCGAATCGCGTAGTGTGACTATTGTTACACAAGCGTTAACAAACACAAAAAGGGGGCTTTGGTTGGTTTTTCCTACTCTTAACAACAGTAAAAGAATTGCGGGTTGAAAAAACCGCTTCGCAAGGTGAGATGGATGCGACGGCCGCGATGCCGTGCTTCGAGAGGCGGATGGAGCGTGCTCAAGTGCGAGAAGGTGAGGGTCGCAAACACCTCTTCACAAACGCCTTTAGCTCTTGCTAACGCGGATCGAACACCTTGTGTGCGTGAGTGAGTGAGTGGAAATGAAGTGATTCACAAGCAAGCAATGATGAAGTGCAAAGAAACGTTCATTTCAAATAAACCAAACATCATACTATTCAGTTTTACAAGATTCAACGATGACAATGAAGGAAAGAAGGAAGAGATAACCAATGGGTGAAGACTAGCGGCCGTTCACGGCCGGAATGGTAGGTTGTCGGGATACCTCCGGACTCTGGCGGCCAATGCTTCCGGCGTAGAGAAATTGTCACGATTTCTCTACGTAGTTTCGTCGTCTTCTTCCTCAGATTTACTCTTCTTCTCGCCGGACTGGAATGGAAAACAGTTGCTTGAGGGCTTGCGGATGGTGGAGAACGCTCCCGGACAATGGAGAAAAGCTTGGAATGGTTGGAGAAGACTTCCCCTTGCGTTGGAGATGAAGTGGAGGTGTCCAAGAAGGGTAGTCGGCGGCGTACGGACTGGGAAATCCGCTCCCGGCCGCTGGATCCTGCCCTAATTTGCGAACAGGATATATATAGGCGCTGAAACGAATACTACGCATGGTCATTGGCGCACGACCAGTGGTCGTGCGCACTGGAGTTCTGCGATCGTGCGCGCTACCTGGGTGGAGCCTGAAAGGAAAGAAATTTATAAAATACATATTCGCACGATCAGTAGCGCACGACTGGTGGTCGTGCGCACTATCGTAAATGGTCGTGCGATAAGCCCAAACAGAACTCATAAAATGGGCGTTAAGTGCGCACGATCAGTGGCGCACGACCAGTGGTCGTGCGCTCTAGAGCCAGTGATCGTGCGCAGTGTTCCTGTACAGAATTGTACCGGGAACACCTGCACGACACCTGTTCCAGCATACAACACCGGTCTAGCCACTGAAAGTGGAACTTAACAGCACATGAAAACTAATAACGAAGTTAAGCACGAAATCACACCAAAACGGGCCAAAAGTGCACCTAGCATAGAATGATCAATATGAACTATAACAGGGCTAAAGTGCAGTTAAATGACTAAATAAACGGCCCAGATGAGTCCATAAAAGTGTATATGATCAGGACTCATCACACCCCCAGACTTACCTGTTTGCGCGTCCTGAGCAAACGAATCCAGTGGAGTGTGAAAACGGTAGTTAACATAGAAAATTACACAGAGGAGTACGGTGCGAAGTAACATACGCATGCGAGTAGAAATTCTAGTAACAAGATATTCTAACTATGCTAACTAGTTTACGAAAGTATTAAAGCGTAACTAGAGATTTATCAAAACTCAGTTGGTGAATGATGAAGAATTCGAACGATCATGCCCGGTGTGAAAGTAACAAGACGCTAAGGCGGGTGTTGCACAAGGTCGGGGTTTAGGAATAACTCCGCTGAAATCCATCAACGTCGTGAACCATACGCTCGCCCGGTCACACTCTCTCCACGGCGTTAGCAAACTCACAAGTCAAATCAATAGGGCTTTTAGGATTATAATGGGGCTTAGGCTGCGGTATGATATTCAAATTTAAACACGATGGCTACGCAACCCAAGTGAGCTAACAGAACGCTGCACCACACAGAACCAAAAACAACGCTCGTGTGACACACCCCCAGACTTATCATGAGAACTAGGTGTGCACACGGCCTACTTCACAATCACCAACAAATTTTCTATTTAGCTCAGGAGGATTTCTTTTCAATATACTTTTTCCAGATTTTTTTTTCTTCTTTTTTACAATATGCTTTTCTTCTTTTACTTATCCCACAGTTGGTACAATTTCAGCGAAATGGCGTTAA
The DNA here is from genome assembly GCA_033032865.1 of Dactylorhiza incarnata. Lineage (NCBI taxonomy): Eukaryota > Viridiplantae > Streptophyta > Magnoliopsida > Asparagales > Orchidaceae > Dactylorhiza > Dactylorhiza incarnata. The sequence goes on from JAWHQI010000067.1 coordinate 6,971,687, forward strand.
TTTCCCCTTCTCATCACAACGATTCCATACATCACACCAAATCTAGAAAATGAGTGCAGAAAACATCTATTTGGTTGCGACAGTGGGATAAGCTTCGGGCTTTGGTGGATGAAGAGGAGCTGATCAAAGGAGTGGTAGGCACAAATTTGGCATGCAAAGGTGAGCGAAAAGGACAGGGAATGACAAGGCTCAAACTAGCCAAAAGGTGGCCTACATCACGTTTAACTCGACGAATCGCTCTCGCCCATGCTTCGAGAGTCGCTTGGGGCAAGTTCTTAGCCCACGAGAAAGATAAACCTTCCTCCCGACTCGAGCAACACACGACTAGTGCTCGTACACACACAATACCGGGTTATCGTCAATTTCATTCACATTCACCACTTGAGTATCATAAATCTAAATCTACGCAAAAATACTAAACATAAATTAGATGCATAAAGATAATCTAGTTTTACTCGAATTCTACCATAACATGCGAAGTGACTAGAACACTACACGAGTCATCATCGCGCTCCTAATAGTAATTCCTACGTTAACATCCTATTTCATATTCCAACCAAAACAGGTCTTTCGGAAACAGACAAATAGGTAAGCGCACACTCATGTGGGTGAAGTGGTGCGAGAAGCATGAAAATGATAATGATGAAAATAAATAATACACAAACTTCTAATATGCAGTGCAACTCGTGCAAAGTGGATGACAACATACTTTCCCCCAGACTTAGTCTAAACAATACATCACAGAAATTGGAAGCTAAGGAGGGGAAGAAGTGTTACCCAATGCTCAGAATTGAGCATACCAGACGATTGGCGTTCAAGATCAAGCGCAGTCCGCAGCGTCCGCACCAAAGAACACAAGACACCTGCAAGCACAAAACTAAAAACAGCAAAAAGCACAAATAAAAACTTAACTAAGCATGTTAGAAAAGAAAAAAATCAGGAAATCTGGGTTGTCTCCCAGTAGCGCTTTTATTTAATGTCCGTAAGCTGGACCAAATACCTGTATTAACATTGTTTAAATAGTGCAGGAATTAAATAAAAGAAGTTCACAAGCAGTTTCACAAACTCAGATCACACAAATCAACTATAAGCGCTCTTATGGTGCGCGTCTCCTGTAGCGCGTAGGCGGGAGGTGAAGGCTTTAGGGCCAACACTGGTGTCACCCAGTGTTCCCCTAACCTCCGCCCTCTTGCCACGGAGAGCAGCAGCGCGAGCGTCGTGCAGAAGTTTCTCCTGTTTAAGTTTCGTGACAGTCGGGGACTGCCACCGTTGAAAGTTTTCAGATTTTTCCGCCTTGGTGGCAGGTGGCGTCACTTCCGGCATCGCGGTGACTACCGGTTCGGCCCAGGAGATGGAGCACTTAAATTGTTTATTACAGGAATCAAAACAAGAAGATAATGGGACATTGTCCCGAACTAAATTCAAGTCAACATTTTTCGAAATGCAGTCTTCTTCCGTCTCGGAACCAAATTCTCTCCGAAGATCAACTTCTTCTTCCTCACTAGACAGGTGCTCCTCCTTTTCTCCTTCAATTGATTCTTTAACTTCTTCATGTCCTGCACAGCTCAAAGATTCATCAAAAATAAAAAGAGGGGGAGGAGTGGATGTTTCAGTTGTAGCTTCGGGGCAAGTGGGCTGCGACACCTTATTGGGTAGGAAGACACACCCCGTAGCGAAATCAAGGGTGGCACCGCTCTCTTTCAAGAACGGCACACCCAAGATAGGGATAGAGTGATTTTCCTGAGGGCCCAACACCTGAAAATCAGCAACCACAATCGTCCCCTCAACTATCACCTCTACATTTTTCACTTCCCCCTCAGATTGTATATCAGTCCCATTAGCAAGCATAAGGGATTTCCTTTCCTCCGTGTTCATCTCAAGTTGTAGTTTAGCAACATCTTGCAATGCAATGACGTTGCGGGAGGAACCAGAATCGCATAGAGCTTTCATTTCAATATTGTTGATGGAACAGGAAATCACCAACTCGCTTGGATCAGCCTTTACCACATCACCAAGACTCTTCCCCTGATCTATTGGGTTCTTTTCCGTGTTGCTAGGAAGGGTCCCCTGCGACCGCTCGGTTAGCACTTGGGCCAATTGGCCCAGCTGCGTTTCCAAGTTTCGCATGGATGCGGTTTGGTTCACCATATTCGAGGTAGCCGCTTGCATGAATTTCTCCATCATATCCTCCAGATTACTCCTTTTTTGGGCAGGGGGGCTTGGTTATAATCCGGGTGTGGTGGCCTCGGTTGGCTCCCGGAGGCGTAAGCATCGTTTTGATGCTGCCCCGGTGCCCATCGTTGGCCAGGCGTGTTTGGGTTCCACGAGAAGTTCGGGTGACTTCTCGCTCCCGGATTATAAGCATTATTAAAAGGCGCCCCCTTAGGCTGATTTCCTACATAATTAACAGATTCATTCAAGGTTAAGTGCGCGAAGTCACCGGCTACGTTGTTCCCTGAACATTCATACGCGTGGTGGCCTCCGCCTCCACATCCTTTGCAAGTAATGACAGCAACAGGCGAGGGAGTAGGAGGAAGTGAGTCAACCATAAAGAGACCACGGCCGCTTCTTGGAGCATTTCTCCCTGCAGTCCAGAATGTACTGTGGGAGGCGGTGTCGCGCAGAATCCGAAGGGCCTCCTCTGGAGTGTGGTTCATTAAAGTACCACCTGCCGTAGCATCGATCATTGCCCTGTAGTTGGGCTCGATCGCAAAGTAAAATGTTTCGACCACATTCCACGGTTGAAGCTCGTGGTTCGGACAACGGCGGAGAAGATCGCTAAGGCGCTCCCACGCCTCAGCAAGGGTCTCCTGGTCAAGTTGGCGAAAGGTGGCGATCTCCCGCTGCAAGCTCACGATCTTATCCACAGGGTGGAATTTAGCAAGGAACTTGGATGCGAGGGCATCCCAAGTCGCAGCAGTCCCGGGCGGAATGGAGTGGAGCCACACCTTGGCTTTGTCGTGGAGTGAGAAGGGAAACAGTCTAAGCTTGACCGTGTCGTCAGTAATCCCTGCGTAGCGGAAGGTTCGCAAATATCAGAAAACTCCGCCAGATGTAGATGCGGTCTTCGCTGGCCAACCCAGAGAACTGAGCGTTGTTCCAGATGATGTTCAAGATCGCAGGTTTGATCTCGAACTGATTGTTCATAATATTGGGCCCAATCCCAGGATACACACTCCCAGCAGTTGGAGTGGTGTAGTCTCTCATCGTGCGGGGTCGAGGCCTAACCGCCTCCAGCTCATCTCCAGGCTGGTGTTGCCCCTCGTTGGGCACTCTCGCATCAACATCATTTGGGTCTACCTGATCACCCATTGCCGCTTGTATGGCAGCAGCGCGCCTTCGCGCGCGAGTGGTCCGTTCGATTTCCGGATCAAAGGGTACGAGTTCCCCTGCGGCTTGTCTCTGCATGCACTATCACAAACAAAAAGAAAAACAAAGAAAGTCAAAAACAACTGCTCGTATAACGAGAGTCACAACATAAGACGATACACACCTGCATTCCCCGGCAACGACGCCAAAAACTTAATGCGAGTCGGCAAGTGCACCGGTCGCTGTCAAGTAATAAATGTGGAGAATGGAATCCCCGGATGTCGGTCTCTTGAGGAATGCAGGTTGGGTGATCGAATCGCGTAGTGTGACTATTGTTACACAAACGTTAACAAACACAAAAAGGGGGCTTTGGTTGGGTTTTCCTACTCTTAACAACAGTAAAAGAATTGCGGGTCGAAAACACCGCTTCGCAAGGTGAGATGGATGCGACGGCCGCGATGACGTGCTTCGAGAGGCGGATGGAGCGTGCTCAAGTGCGAGAAGGTGAGGGTCGCAAACACCTCTTCACAAACGCCGTTAGCTCTTGCTAACGCGGATCGAACACCTTGTGCGCGTGAGTGAGTGAGTGGAAATGAAGTGATTCACAAGCAAGCAATGATGAAGTGCAAAGAAACGTTCATTTCAAATAAACCAAATATCATACTATTCAGGTTTACAAGATTCAAAGATGACAATGAAGGAAAGAAGGAAGAGATAACCGATGGGTGAAGACTAGCGGCCGTTCACGGCCGGAATGGTAGGTTGTCGGGCTACCTCCGGACTCGGGCGGCCAATGCTTCCGGCGTAGAGAAACTGTCACGATTTCTCTACGTAGTTCCGTCATCTTCTTCCTCAGATTTACTCTTCTTCTCGCCGGACTGGAATGGAAAACAGTTGCTTGAGGGCTTGCGGATGGTGGAGAACGCTCCCGGACAATGGAGAAAAGCTTGGAATGGTTGGAGAAGACTTCCCCTTGCGTTGGAGATGAAGTGGAGGTGTCCAAGAAGGGTAGTCGGCGGCGTACGGACTGGGAAATCCGCTCCCGGCCGCTGGATCCTGCCCTAATTCGCGAATAGGATATATATAGGCGCTGAAATGAATACTGCGCATGGTCATTGGCGCACGACCATTGGTCGTGCGCACTGGAGTTCTGCGATCGTGCGCGCTACCTGGGTGGAGCCTGAAAGGAAAAAAATTTATAAAATACATATTCGCACGATCAGTAGCGCACGACCGGTGGTCATGCGCACTATCGTAAATGGTCGTGCGATAAGCCCAAACAGAACTCATAAAATGGGCGTTAAGTGCGCACGATCAGTGGCACACGACCAGTGGTCGTGCGCTTTGGAGCCAGTGATCGTGCGCAGTGTTCCTATACAGAATTGTACCGGGAACACCTGCACGACACCTGTTCCAGCATACAACACCGGTCTAGCCACTGAAAGTGGAACTTAATAGCACATGAAAACTAATAACGAAGTTAAGCACGAAATCACACCAAAACGGGCCAAAAGTGCACCTAGCATAGAATGATCAATATAAATTATAACAGGGCTAAAGTGCAGTGAAATGACTAAATAAACGGCCCAGTTGAGTCCATAAAAGTGTATATGATCAGGACTCATCAGTATTTGACGCAACGTCGAAGTTATATCGACGTTCCTTTCAGAATGAGTCGAAGTAGCTCCAAGCAGAATTCGATGTATCCTATGTCGACGTAGCTCTGACTTCTAGTCGACGTATCTTGAGAAGTCGATGCACCCTAGTCGACGCACCTTCCTTATTCTCTTCTCAACGCTCTGCCAGGATGAATTCGACGCCTACGTCGAATAGTAATCGACGCACGTCGATTTATATGATTAATTCAAACATCGCCAAATCTCTTTCCTTCTTTTATAGATCTGATTTATATGGAATCAATTTATTCTTTATAGCCGTTCTGAATCATTCTTACCTCTAATAGATTCTTGGCTAAATTGATTAAATCCTTTATGGACATTATTTGAAATCAGATTGAATACTTTCCTTCTATGGATATAACTATTATGGAAATTTCTCTTTCTTTCTAATACTCTACCTGCTAATTGATTACTCTCCTATAGTGTTATTTTAATGAACAGAGCTATAAATAACTAAGGAGGTTGGCAGAGAAAGAAAACAAGTGATTCACCATTTTTACATTTGAAAAAGAGGAAGAGCTCCCAAGTGAAAAGAGTAAATTGAGAAATAGTGCTGCAGCAAAGAACAAGCTTCCTTCTCCTTCTCATTCAGAAGCCATACTGCTGCAAAATTCTGAAAAGGGCTACAATCTTCTTCTCTCTATAGAAGAAAGATTTAATTCACTTCTTGTGCTTCCAATATTCTTGCTAGGAAGAAGATTCATTCTTGTTCTTATTTCTTTCTTCTTTCTTATTCTTACTTAAACATTGTAAAAGAGTTTTTAGAATCTCTCTTCAAAAAATTCAGTGTAATGGTTCTAAGGGTCTCCTTTTCAAAAGGCTCAGTTGGTTCTAAGAGTCTCCTTATCAAAAGACTCAGGGTGGTTCTAAGAGTCTCCTTATCAAAAGACTCAGTACAAGATAGTGAATTTCCTACCAAGGGGGTAGAAGAGTGGACTACCCAAAGTTTGGGGAACCACTATATCTCTTTGTGTTGTGCTGTGATTTCTTTTGTTGCATTTACTTTCTTTATTTGTTTAATTCTTGTTGGTGTGTGTGGGAAGCCCTAATCTGTGATCATACACATATATATATATATTAACTTTGCACAAAATATTTTTAATCTCTATTCACCCCCCTCTAGAGAATTCTAGTGAGGTTAACTGTGCACTTTCAATCGGCAACTTAGCCTGATGAAGATCGGCTTCTTTAGGTTGAAGAAGATGCTTCTTGATTTGGAGTTTCAGCACTGAATCTTCTTCAGCCTCCTCTTCTTTTGCCTGGTGCTGATCGGCTACTTTTCAGTCAATGGAGATGACTGATTCTTCTTTTTTACTTTCTTTCTTGCGCCGCTTTTTCTGTTCTATTTTCTGTATGCGCAAGTTCTTTTTGATTGATCGATTCATACACACATTATGGCAACCTCTTGTCTCTTTTATAATACTGCGAGGCTCCCAACGGTCTTCTGAATAAGTTCCTTCAGAGTCAGACGCTCCTTTCCTTAAGAGCACGCGCTGATTGGACAATCAGGCAGCGACATTAAATACTGACAGCGCGCCCGCAACATTTGAATCTATCTCGACGATATTTCCAATGTTACGACGACATGGACAATATCTCGACGACAGGACTTTGTCGATGCCTTGAACTTAGGTAGACCTTCAATTCTCCTAGCTTCTACCTCTGATGCTGTTATCTCGACGATACGAGACATTCTGGCGCTTCTGCATATACGACGATATGCTGTCTCTGACTATGTCATCGTAATCACCTTGTTCTCTCAACGACATGAGTGATAACATGTCGACAGATCATACTTTAGCAACTGCTTATCTTCAACTGATCTTCTTCAGTCTTCTCGACGACATGCCTTCCTTACGACGATGTTCACCGCCATCAGTCATACTTAGCCTTTTCAGCGACAAGGCTTCTCCACGACGATGTCTGTTCTTCTCGACGACAAGGCCACTTTGATGAAGTCGATGATACTGCGTCTTCTTGACGATATTTCTTCCTTTTTTCTTCATTCTTCTCTGCGTTCGACGAACGACAATCTTCGTTCGACGAACAACATTCTGTGTTCGACGAGCTTCATTCTTCTGCCCCGTCTCTGCGTTCGACGAACTTTCTTCTGCGGTCGACGAACACGCCAAGTCTCAGCGGTCGATGATCTTCCTTCTGAGTTTGACGATCTTGCCGAGTCTCAGCGTTCAACTAACTCGCCACGTCTCAGCGTTCAACGAACTTCCTTCTGAGTTCGACGAACTTCTTTCTGCGTTCGACGATCTTGATTCTGTGTTCGACGATCTTGTTCTGCTAACTTCCTGAGATGTATAAGCTAGAGAAGTGATCAAATACGAAGTGAAGGTTTCTTGACTTGGTGACTTCTTCAAATCAGGAATCATGTGGGCAAGGTTTCCAACAATGAGATATATATGAATTCGAAGCTTCTCAAAGAGAGCTTGAAGAAAAGAGAAGGCAATTCATTGAAAGGCTAACCAAGGGTAAAGAGGCTGTGGAAAAAGAGCAATTAGAAGAAGTAATCGAGATTCCTAGTACTCTGTTTGACCTCTCTAAATATACTGCCAAAAACCCTCAGGCTAAACTCAGGGATGAGAAAGGGCAAAAAGGTATAAAGGATCTTGGAATCAATCAAGATTTAGAAGACCTACTATATCAGAAGAAAAGAAAGATCACTTTTAAAATAGCTCCTGTTTCAGGCATCCCTCAGTCAACTTTCATAGTACCAGATCCTGATGCAGAGGATATAGACTGGAAGAAATTAACTTGCTGACTGCTAAAGTTATCAGTATAGGATCAAAGCTTAGTGATGTGTATCCTGAAATAGAAGCTGATCTGGAAAAGCTTTTCAAGGGACATGAGAGAATTCAGAAGAATCCAGAAAAAGCCATTCCAGCAAATTTCAAATATATGTAGAGGAAATCCAGGAAAATCTATGAGGCCTTGTCAACTTTCCTCAGAAAGAAAAATTGAATCATGACTTGGGTAAAACTATCTCTGATAAACACTCAGTTATATCAATCAAATATTTTTCAGTCTATTATACTTTTCTGTCTTATGTATAACTTATTTGTATTTGAACTAATCTCAAAGCATGTTTGAAATCACTTACTTTATTTTGTAAAGTTTGTTATGATAAATAGGGGGAGATTGTTGGGAAAAAATCCTTGTGATTTATCTAACAAATTATTTAAAGTGATTTCATCAGTTAGGTTATATTACCCTCATTGTATAGTAAGGGTAAATTGGTCATTAGATGTCTTAGGATGTCACACTCACATTAGAGTGTCAAGGCCAAGTCAAGACAATCGAAAAATCAGTTAAGTTAAGACTTGCGTCAAATGAAAGTCAACGCAACTTCGACTTGATGTCGACGCAACTATGATTAGAAGTCCAATCACCTTAACCAGCCTGTCGAAGTATAAGTCAAGTCGACGCAACGTCGAAAGGGACTCGACGCAGATGGAAGAGCCTGCCGAATCCATCTAAGAAGTCGACGCAACTTCGACTTCAATTCGACGCAGAAATTAAATCTCAAGTCCATGTCTTCAACTCGACGGATACGTCGATAAGGAATCGACGTAACGTCGACATCTGAGATAGTGAAACATTGATGGATTTCTTTAGAGGCCACTATAGTTGTTTTGAGTCTGTAACACCGCACTCAGCGTCATTACTTTCGCGTACACGCTGCGTATGACAGATCACTAGTTCTTTTGAAAAAGAGTGGATATAGACTTAGAATAGTTTGTTTAGTTGCATTGTGTTTGATTCTAGGTTTAAAGATTTTTTCTACTCTACTTGTATCCTCCTTGGGCACGAGACTTCTCGGTCCACTTTCCTATTTTGATTTTCAAATTGTAATTAGCATAACGTACTCCCCTTAGTTAGTTGAATTGTTCGAGACGAGCAATAATTCAAGTCGGGGGGTATTTGATGAGCGTACTTTATATAGTATTTCATGCTCTGTTTTAGCTGGGTATTTAGTGCGGTGTTAAAGATCAAGCCCCAGAGCATTGTGCTCCCCACTGTGGCCAGGAAAAGGACTTAGCTTCGAGAGAGGTGGTCTGTCACCCTCCGAACACATCTCCCCCCGCAAGTTGTAACGAGGAGAGGCTTGTCGCCCACGCATTCTCTCAAAAGCCCTATAAAGCAACATTAACCAGATAGTGAAACGTTGGTCGACACCGATCCACTGCGTGGTTTTTCACCGCATTCCGTGGTTTTCCATTGTAAAAAGGTCTTTTGTCAGCCGTCTCATTTCTCTGTGACTGATTGCGCGCTTGACCGCTCTCGGGCTAAGACAGTCCAATCTAGGCCGATTATAGGAGCTTCGAGTGAGCCGCAACAATTATATATTATTATTATATATTATTATTATTATTAATCAAAACTAAGTGAGTTTAATATATTAATTATCGTGTATAAATTTGCAATGAAAACGCCACCGCTGTTTTATCAAACTATTTGATACATTTTTCAGTTCTGAAAAACTCTGCTAACTCTGATTTACCAAACAAATTTTTTCATTCCCACAGCTCAATTCCTACAGTTTCATTTGCCACTGCAACCTTCGAAACAAACAGACCCTTCATCACTCTCACTCTCTCTCTTAGGTTTAGAGAGGAGGAGCTAGGGCAAAAGGAGGAAGAATCCACCATTGGAGGTGCTCCAGAGCTCCAAACTTCGAGCCGAGGCTGAATTCGCGGAGAGGAGTTTGTTGTGATCGGCTTCATTCATCTCATTCAACTTTTCCATGGCGCTAAAGCTAGCTCCAAGGTTAGCAATCTTTCTCCTTAGTTTTAGGACGATGTTTGTCCATTCCATTTTGATTTTAGTTGCATGAGCAGTGTCTCCTCCGCTAATTAGTGGATAAAATGACCTACTTTGATTCACTGGAACCCTAAGTCTATTGTGTCCGTCACCGACATGAAATGCATTTAGAAATATAGTATTTGTTGCAAATTTAGGGATTATGTGTGATGTCTACCCGTGGTTGACTGGTTGTAGGCTCGGATCGGTGATGCTTTGTATGACGTTGCATTTTGGTTGGATCTAGCTAGTATGCGTGCCGAATAATTACTCAGTGAAATACGTCGTATCGTATATGGAGTTTGTGGATTGGGAAACTGATGTATACTAAAATCTAGATATTGTTTTTAAAAGTAAATTTGGAGATCTCTTTTAAAATAGTGTGGCGCAAGTGAGACTTCACTAGTGATATTTTGTGTTAACAGTTCAAGAGGTTGCTTACTCACATAAACCTCTAACATTCTAACATTGATTTAACTTGATTTACTACATTCCACAACAATATTAAAAAAATGAGCAAGAAGATTTTCAAATAAACGACAAGCAGGCAAGTGACAATTTTGGCTAAGCTTTGAAAATATTAAAGATCAAATAAACCTAAGCAAAAAATCATAATAAACCCTAGGTGAGATTTGATAGTGAGAGGTATACCATATGAGCATCACAAAAAGTAGAGGATCCACAAAAAAAACTAAACCGGGTCGGATGGAGACTGTAATGAAGATCGTCACTTGTGGTAGGTCGGGGAACGGTCGCCAGAGCCCCTGAGGGTCGGCGCCGGCGAGGCTGGATCGAGATTGGCGCGGATGGCTCGCTGGGCGGCTGGAAGGACACGGTGAATGAACTAGAGTTGGGCTGGACCTTTTGGGGAATAGAGAAATGAATTCTCTATTATATTCCCAAAAAATTGTCCAAGCTGCCAGTGGTGTGACTGAGTGAGAAGTGTGAGTAATAAATATGAAAGGAATCAAATTCAGGGAAGGGGAAATAGAAACTGATCAAAGAATAGAAAGGATGGTCATATTTGGCATGCGAGAATTTTGGCATGAGAGAGAAATGGTCAAATATACTTAATGGTGGTGCAAATTAATTCTTGTTGGACAAATGAGGCTCCCAAGTTAGACTGTCGGTGAAATATTAAATGTAAATCAAGAGGAATTACAAAGAGGCATAACGTAATCAAAAGGGAGGTAAAGAGGTATTCATTTCATATTTCTTACTAACCTCCATTAATTTGGAAATAACATTAAATGAATGAGGAATTAATCAAAGCTTGCAAAAGGTGAGAAGACAGAATTTTCTTTTAAAAGTGCTTGAATAAATAATTAATGAACTTAAATGTGTATTAATTTTTTGCTCTTGAAACTCTACAAATTCCATCACTATTAAGTAATCCTGAAATTAAAGTAAATAATTTATAAATTGAAATATTTAATTTCAGAATTATGCAATAATATTATAAAATACATAATTTATATATTTTAATATATTTTATTAAGGTTGCCCTAATTACCACTTAGCCTAATTTGACGGAACATTTCATTCATGATCTTATTGGGCGGTCACTCCAATAAGTCTTGCAAACAAACACGAGTACAAACGACGCGGGTAACAAGCGCGATTCAAATGCACAAACACCAATACACAAATAAAACAACATGCGCAAAAAATAACAAGTGCGAAGAAATGCGCGACACTAATAAATAATGCGGGAAATAAACTAAAATACTATGCGATTCAGGCTGCATCAAAAACCCTGTGTTTTTTATCAAAAGCACTAGGATAGCAACCTTCAATTTGGTTGAAAGTGCACAGTTGCTTCCCTGAGAATTCTCTATGGGGTGAATAGAGGTTTAAAAAGTTTTAATAAAAGTGCACAAGAAATTAATTCTAATTTCAAGGCATTCAAGATTTCAACCAGCAATAAAACTATCACAGAATAAAAATAAAGCTTTTGAAAACCTGACCGGACAGGCCGGTCGGACCACCGACCGGAATCCCAACCGGTCCGGTCAAGGTTTAAGAACCGGCCCTGTCAAAAACCGCCGAACCGGCCGGTCAGCCCGTGAAACCGCAAACCGGAGCGGGTTTGACAGAACCGGCCGGGTCCGCCCGTTAAATTTTTTTTAAAATTATTTGAGGCTACCAGGGTTCGAACCCGGACCATTGTGGAGATCACCAAATACACTACCCACTTGGGCTAGCTTTCCAAGTTGTAAGGAGTTGAAATAACTTTTATATAATATAATATAATTCATAAATAATATATTACTAACTTATATATGTATCTATAAACTTATATATATATATATGCATGCACGATATACTCTATTTATTTTTATTATATATTATAAATTATGATAATAAATTAACAATAATAATATTATTAATTTATTTATATATATCATATTTTTTTTATTTGTGTATATGATGTAACTTAAAATTATTCTTCTTTCAAAATGTCTTATATTATTATTTATTATATTTTACATAAAAAAATAGATTTAAGATTTAAAAATATTATAATTTACATTTTAAATATATTATAATTTACATTTTTAAGTTGTATACTTTACTCGAAAAAAACATTAGATTTAAGATTTACAAATATTATAACATGTATTTTTGTAAATTTGAATGCCATATTTCATAATTAAGATATTTTGTGTATTACAATTGAATGTGTTTTATTTTATATGTGTGATGATAAAAAATCTAATAATACTAAAATATGTTTTATATAATTAGGTTATTACGGTTCAACCCCGGTCGGACCGGTTCGACCTTGAACCTCTCCTTGTTCCGGTTCAATCTTCGGCCCGGTTCTCAAAACCTTGATAAAAATAAACAAGAGACTATCACAGAAAATTCACAAACACGAAAGACACAAGAACATATAGTTGTTCCTCAAAACTATGAGTACTCCACTCTTCTACCCCCTTGGTAGGAATTCAATATCCCAGTGCTGAGTCTTTTGATAAGCAGACTCTTAGAACCACACAGTTTTTTTGATATGAAGACTCTTAGAACCACTGAGTCTTTTGATAAGGAGACTCTTAGAACCACTGAGTCTTTTGATAAGGAGACTCTTCGAACCAGTTCTAAATTCGTTGAAGAGTGATTTTTGAAACACTTTTACAATTTTAATTGAAAGATAACGAATATCAAGAAGTAATCAGAAGAATTATAAGTGATAGAGAATTCTTCTGATCAAGATCCACTTTCAGCAGCACTGAGAATCTTTGAGCACTAAGTGGATAATCTCTTCTTTAGATCTGATGAATCCTTGATAAGCAGAAGGTCAAGAATTATTTTGCTTCACCACTATTGATCAGACCAGCTTCTTTGAGAGAGCAGACAGAGAAGAAGTAGCTCTTCAATTTCAGAAAGATAGAGATAGAGAAGAAGAGCATCTAGAGACAGAGAGCAGCTAAATCTCCCTTTTTGAATTTTGTATATATATTCTTCTGTCGATTTATAATCAGATCACTTTACCTTCTGATCGATTCTCCAATTGGAATGTATAGAATGAGAATTATGGCTTTCCATCTATGTCTGTTGACAACCCGTCAATATACTTGTATTGATTTTTCAATTTCATCATCTCTGGATCTCTAACACCTTTCTTTCTCTTTAAATCTTGTTGCGACCCGTTAGGATTCAAATGTAACGGCAAGGGCCGATCTACCCCAGTTCAACCAGAGGAAATCCCGAACCGACACGTTACTGAGCAGCATCCCAAGCACCCCAACCCCTTTCCATCTACAAGCGGGTTGTTGGTGGCCACAACCTCACTTTGATGAGGCAAACTCGATAGTTAAGTGTACAGCACAGGGACTTCCCAGGAGGTCACCCACCCCAGTACTACTCCAGCCCGAGCACGCTTAACTATGGAGTTCTTCCACTTCTCAAAACCAATTGAGCACTTAACTAGTTAAGCATGCTCGGGCTGGAGTAGTACTAGGATGGGTGACCTCCTGGGAAGTTCCTGTGGTGCATGCTTTGAAAGTGCACAGTGTGCCCCTGAGATATACTCTAGAGGGGGGGGGGGGTGAATAGAGATTTAAAAAAATATTTCTATCCTATTTGTGCAAATATAATAAAAACACTAAGTGGTATGCTCTATAATTCCACACACAGAATAAAACACAAGCTGTTTAAGTAAAGCAAGAGAAGCAGTAATAGAAAAAGGTAAACTATATGGGACTGCACAGAAAATAAGCAACTAGAAGACACAATGATTTCATAGAGGTTCCCCAAAATGTGGGTAGTCCTCTCTTCTACCACCTGGTAAGAATGCACCACCTATGCCTGAGTCTTTTGACAAGGAGACTCTTAGAACCACTGATCTTTTGATAAGGAGATCATAAACCAACCAGATCTTTTGATAAGAGGATCTTGAACCAACCAGATCTTTTGATAAGGAGATCTTGAACCACTGAATCCTTTGGAAGAGAGATTCTTAAAACTCTTTTACAGTTGGGAATGAGAAGGAGAAATAAGAAGAGGGAGGAAGAAGAATTCTATTTTCAGAATTCTTTGAAGCCTGTATCAAGAACATCTTCTATATTCTTTCACTGGATTTGCTGATGATGAACTCCTGCTTATGATTGTGATGTTTTGCATGAGCTATGATTGTCAGATCCTTTCTCTTCCTTTTGGCTGCTATATGATATTGATGATGAGCAACCTTCTGTTATTCTGTTCTAAGAGAGGGAGAGCAGTTTTTGTTTCTTCACTCTTTTTTCTCTATTAGGGTTCCAGGAGGAAGAAGAAGAAGAGGAAGCCCTAATTAAAAAAGTTTAGCTGATTGTGATGAATGCTCTGAGTTTCTCTGTCTACTTCTCCCTTTTATTGTCCCCCTTTAATTTGAATCATTTTTTTTCTGGTAGGTCCCGAAAAGGTATTTTGCAATAGACAATTTCTCTTCCTTTTCTTCTTTAATTCACGACCCATCCACCAACTGTAAGCTTGTTTCCAAGAAAACTTTTCTGTCCTCCTTTAATTCTTCTTTATATTTGAGGCAATTAATGAGCCGCTGGAGAATGGTCTTCAGTATTGCGGGCCATGAGAGATGTTCCAAAATGTCAACAGAAAAGATTTCCTTTTCAGACTGTATTCGACGTTGCGTCGAGTTCTCTTCCTCTCTTATTGACACACCTTCGATTCCTTGTAGGAGCAACTTCGAATTCATTCTTACTATGTTTCAAGTCTGCTTGTCGACGTTGCGTTGATATCTTATCGACGTAACCGCTGAGTTGAAAGCTTAACTCTGAACTTCATCATCTGCGTCGAATGGTAGTTGACATTGCGTCGACTTCATATGGCTTCGACAGATTCTTTCTTCTGCGCTGAGTTGAAGTAGAAGTTGCGTCGACTACTCTAGGTACTTCGACAAGTCCATGGTCTCTATGTCGATATCTTATTCGACGTAGCGTCGACATGATCTACTCCGACAAAAGGAGTGAGTTGTTTGGACTTCTTGTCAGAGTAGCGTCGACAATAACTCGATGTTGCGTTGATTTCCATTCAACGCAACAGTTAACTTTGCCCAAATTGTGCTTCTCTTGATATGGTCTTGACACCCTAGGTTGAGTGTGACATCCTAAGACATCTAATGACCAGATTACCCTCACTATACAATGTGTAATTTAACCTAAGGGATAAAATCACTTTTAGATGATTTGTTAAGCTAAATCAAAGGGGTTTTCCCAACAATCTCCCCCTATTTATCTTAACAAATTTTACAGATTGATTAAAGTGATTTTACACTTCCTTTTATATAAACAAAAATATATTCAAGACAGCATAGACATAAGATATACCAAAACAAACAACTGAATAGACTGGCAAATAAGAAACATCTGATTAATTATCAATAAGTGTTTATCAGAGTTTTACCCCAAAAAGAATCTACTTCCTTCCTTTAAGAAAAGTAGATAGGTCCTCATAGACCATTCTGAATTTCCTTTCCACATATCTGAAATTTGCAGGAGTGTCTCTCTCTGGATTCTTCTGTATTCTTTCATGACCTTTGAAACAGTTTCTTCAAATCCACTTTAGTATTAAGATGAACATCCTTAAGTGTGAAGCCAAGACCAAAAACTCTTGCTGTCATCAAATTTATGATTTCAAGATTTAACTCACCTGAATCAGATTCTCCATCAGGGTTTGATTCAGCAGCAATTGCTTGTGCTTTCCCAGAGGCTGAAGCTTTTATGAGCATAATCTTCTTTTTCTTCTTCTCCTCTTCAGGTGACTTTTCTACTTCTTTCTTTTTTGAGGAAGTTGTACTGCATCCTCTGGATTGCACCCAATGCCTCCTCTGTGGAGTTGCCCTACTCCCTCTAGCATTTTGGCTTGGGGATTCTTTGTAGTATACATTGTATAATCAAATAGAGTTGATTTCATTGGAATTGCTTTGGCCAACTCTTCCTTTTCAACAACATCTTTTCCTCTTTTCAGAATATCAATGAACCTATTTTTTTATCTTCAAGCTCCTTTTGGGCTGCCTCATATTCATATCTTTCTCTATCACCAATCTCTTCTAAATCTCAGTCGAGCTCTGGATTAGTGTAAGTCTTCATTGTGTTCTCTAGAAGTTCAATCATTTCATACTTTTTGTAATATGATTTATCTTTCATGTACTCCTTCCTTTGTTCTTTTGAGTACCTCTCCCAATTAGGCAATCTTCCTCTTCCTCTTACTCCACCTCTGTATGGAGGTCTTCCTTTTAAGACATGTGTTGGAAGAATTGATTTAAGAATTGGAGCAGGAGGAGATGGAAGCTAAGCTGGAGGTATAGATGGCAGCTGTGCTGAGGGAGGGAACTGAGCTGAAGGAGATAGCTGATCTGCAGCTGGATTAGGTGAAGCAAGATCCTGCTCAGTCAACTTGACGGATGAGGTAACTGTTGTGGAATCTTCAGAGGACACCCTGAATGCAAGTGCATCAGGGATGGGCCTTTCAGTGTCTACCTAGAACTCCTACATTGTCTTTAAGTAAATCTGTTTACCTAAGATTAAAGTGATCTCCCCCTGAATTGATGCCCCCCTTGAGCAAAGGGCAGGATCCTTGGAAGGTTGCCTCCCCCTGAGTTGCAGAATCTTGAAGCTGTAGTTTGGAAGAAACAGTTGGCTCCCCTTCAGAAATATGGGAAGTAGGAATTGTTGTTGTATATACTGAGTCTGGGAGAGGCTGCCTGTTGATATCCTTCTCCCCCTGCTTTATATATCTAACGAGAGATATAAAGACATCGGAAGGCACAACCGACGATCTGATCTCTTTGTCAAGAGCCTTGATTTTAGAGTTAAGGTCTTTCAATCTTTTGTGTTGGGCGCAGAGCTTGCGATATCAACCCTTTGAGAAGTCTAGATATAGAGAGCTGAACTGTGAGAGAAGAGTTTCAATGGCTTGATCAACAGCGTCGGCAACGTCTTGAAGAGATGTTATTGCTGTGCTGCGAGTACCTGCACAAACCGAAGAATGAGACGAAGAAAGGGAAGACGGGGAGAGCAAGAGGGAGAAAATTCGAATAGCACAATAGAAGTATACGCATAAGTTGCTTTGAGTAGAGGAATCGTCGCAACTTAGGGTTTTATTCAAAGCAACGTCGAATTGAGCGGAATTCAGTGCACCAAAACATGTCAATGCACACGACCTGTCAAATCGACGGAGCGTCGAGTTGTAGTCGACGTGGCTTCAAAATATAATTATCAATGATGAGGTCGACGTGAGCGTCGATAAGTATTCGGTGTTACGTCGAGTGTTATTCGCATGATCCTTCCTAAGATGCTCTCGAAGCTGCTGTCGAGTAGAAGTCGACAGTACGTTGATTTGAATTCGACGCAGCTTTGATTAAACAATTATGATTTTCTTTAAAATCCTTGCTGTTTTTCCCAGCAATAATTTTCTATAGAAAATAGGCCTTTATACATAATAGGTCTGACCTATAATGCTCCATCAAGCATACCTAGTGCATTGACAAAAAACTTGTGCTTAATTTCATCAAGAGGCTTACTGAAGATGCCAGCCCTTTGAATGTCAGTAGATATGTATTGAAGGTTGATCTTACCCTTCTCTACATTGTCTCTGAGAAAGTGGTGTCTTATCTCTATGTGCTTAGTTCTACTGTGAAGAACAGGATTGAAAGCAATTGAAATAGCGCTAGAGTTGTCACAGTAAATTGTGGAGTTGTCAAGGGAAACGTTGTAATCCAACAACTGATTTTGCATCCACAAAATTTATGAACAGCAGTTTCCTGCAACTATATACTCAACTTCAGCTGTTGAAGTGGAGACTGTGGTTTGTTTCTTGCTAAACCATGAGATCAGTCTAGCACCCAGAAACTAACATGTTCCTGAAGTTCTTTTTCTATCCAGCCTGCATCCAGCATAGTCTGCATCTGAATAACCAACCAATTCATATCCAGGTTCAGCTGGATACCATAAACTATGCTCAGGAGTACCCTTCAGATATCTAAGATTTCTTTTGACAGAACTCATGTGGGATTCCATTGGGTCAACCTAAAATCTTGCACAGATACAGGTAGCAAACATAATATCAGGTCTGCTAGTTGTTAGGTAGAGAAGAGAGCCAATGACTGCTCTGTAAGTCTTTTGATCAAAGGACTTACCTTTTTCATCTCTATCCAAAACAACATTGGTAGCCATGGGGGTTTTCATGACAGAGGCATTTTCCATCCCAAATCTCTTGATGAGTTCTCTGGTATATTTGGATTGGGATATGAAAACGCCTTCTGCATTTTGTCTCACTTGAAGACCAAGAAAATAGGATAATTCCCCCATGCTACTCATTTCAAATCTAGACTGCATTAGGTAGGCAAACCTTTTGTAGAGAGATTGATCAGTAGAACCAAATATGATGTCATCTACATATATTTGTGCAAGTAGTAGCTGATTTTTATATGCTCTTGTGAAAAGTTTTTATCCAGCTTTCCTCTTTCAAAGTTGTGTTCCAGGAGAAAAGTGGATATGGTCTCATACCAAGCTCTTGGAGCTTGCTTGAGACCATATCGTGGTTTATCTAGTCTATATACACAAGAGGGAAAAGTTCGATTGACAAAACCTGGTGGCTGCTCCACATACACCTTTTCTTGAAGTTTTCCATTGAGAAATGTACTCTTAACATCCATCTGGTATACTTTGATCTTCATGTGGGCAGCATATGCTAGGAACATTCTGATTGCCTCCAACCTTACCACAGGAGCATATGTCTGGTTAAAGTCAAATCCATCCTCTTACATGAAGCCTTGGGCCACAAGTCTAGTCTTATTCTTGATTATGACTCCTATTGAGTCCATTTTGTTTTTGAACACCCACTTGGTGCCAATAACTGGGTAATTCTTTGGTATTTCAACCAATGTTCAGACCTTGTTCCTTTCAAACTGTGTCAGTTCTTCTTGCATATTAGATATCCAATGAGGGTCACTGTCTGCTTCATTAAACTTCTTGGGTTCATATTATGACAGGAAATGTTGGATCAACCCTATTTGTGAATTGGGCTAGGATCACTATCTGTTGACTAAGGACAAGTTGACCCCAATATATAGTTTATGGGTCAAGAGTTTAGGAAGAGTTTTGGCTGTTAGAAATACAAATTTAATTCAGATTCTGCGTTCGACGAACGACTATCTGCGCTCGGCGAACGGCAAGCTCTCTGCGTTCGATGAACGGAAAGCTTTCTGCGTTCGACGATCGGCTTACATTCTGCGTTCGATGAATGGCGTGCTTCAAGCCAGTCTCAACGGTCGACGATCTCGTCTCAGCGGTCGACGATCCCGTCTCAGCGGTTCAGCGCTCGACGATCCCGTCTCAGCGGTCGAAGCTTTTACTCAGGCTCAGCTCGACGCTCGACGCTTTTACTCAAGCTTAGCGGTCGACGAATTTATCCAGGCTCAGCTGTCGACGAATCCTTCCGTTCGACGAACTCCAGTCTGCGTTCGACGAAATCTCAACAGAAGCTCAAAACGACTAATCAAATGTTCAGATCGATGAAAGTGCTTTTGAGGTCGACGAATTTGAGTTCGACGAAAATCTTTAGTTCGACGAAAGTTCTCGCAGATCAACAGAATTAATTATTCCTTTGAGGTCGACGAAGTAAGTGTTGCGTTTGACGAAAATCTTGAGGTCGACGAATCTGAGATCGAAGAAGTTTATTTAGATCGAAGAAAACATTATTTAAGTGTAGATTAATTTTAGAATATTATATTTACTCATTCTCTGAACTCAGATCGACGACAACAACGACTCTTTTCTTCAGATCAAGGAAATATATTTCCTTTATTATTTAAGTTATAGCCGTTGATAATTCCAGCAGAAAAGGACAAATTATGAAAAAGGAAAGAAATTATGGCGTATCAGTTACAGTTCCCAGAAATATGCTTTCAGAATAATATATCGCTTAATTAATATAAGGGATCTGCATTTAATAGCTGTCAGATATTTGGAAAGGGAGAAGATATACAGCAGATTATACTCAAGCTTACACGACAGATCAAATATAGCATACTTTACATATTTGCTGTACAGGAAATCGACAGAAAAAGAAGAGAGAGATTTACAAGAAGAATAGAAGAATAAAATAACAGATCTTCATCTTCTTCCTCCATAGCATCATTCAGAGAAAGTACTTTCATCTCCTTCCTCCTTCTCGAGCAGCAGCAGTTTTCTGAGAACAACTTCAGCACCTTCTCTTAGTCTTTTGCTGCAAACACAGATCTTCAACAGAGCAACTATAATCTGAAGAAATACTTCTCTCAGATTAATTAGCTACAGGAGGATCAAGTTTTACAAAGAGAAAGCTCCAGCAATTTCAACTGTCAAACAACTTCAATCAGACAGAGGAGTCTTTCTACAACATCAAATCCACTAGAGTCTTCTCTATACATCTTGACAGAGAAGAACATCTAAACCCCTCTCCATTCCATTCTGTACAGGGTTAATACTCCCTTCAAAAGTGTAACCCACTGGTGGCAAGACACCTTATCAAAAAATCCTTGTGTGGTTTTTAAGCACCTTATCAAAAGCTTATCGGTGATTTGGGCATCTGATCAAACTCCCATTGGTGTGTGGACACCTTATCAATAATCCCTTGGTGTGAGGGCACCTTATCAAAAATCCTAGTGGATTCCTACCAAGGGTGGTAGAAGAGTAGACGTACCCAGATTTATTGGGGAACTACTATAGCTCCTTGCGTCCTCTGTGATTGCTTATTTCTTTGTGCTGTGCTGTGTGACTTTATTTACTTAGTTTTTATTACTCACTCTCATATACACATATATAACACTATTTTTATTTCCGCAAATAAAACTAAGGGAAAAAGTTTTAAACTCTATTCACCCCTCTAGAGTTAACTTAAGATCTAACATCCACTTTCAATTGGTATCAGAGGGCTGTTGATCTTATTTATAAGCTAACACCTGGATCAAAAAGATCAATTAGATCTTAAATTATTTTAGAGTTTTTATTATATTTATTTTCTGTTAAAAACTCATGGCACAAAACAAGGAGTATTCAAGCACAAGACCTCCTATGTGCAATCTCATTAAGTTTGCACTGTGGAAAGCAAGGATTAGGCTTTATATGAACTCAATTGATGAAGAGATCTTTAATGTAATTTTGACAGGACCTCCAACACCTATAGCAGCAGCAAGTACTGAAACCACAACTACAGCAACAAACAACACTGCTGTCCCACCTCCTGAAAGGACTGAAGCTCAGAAAAAGCAAAGAAGTGATGATGCAAAAGCCATGAATATTCTGGCTCAAATAATGTTTGATGACATCTTTCAGAAAGTGGTGGACTGCACCTCAGCTAGAGAGATATGGACCTCTCTCAACAATATGGTTGCAGGCTGTGCTGATGAAAGAAAGGACAAAAGATCTCACTTGATCTCTCTATATGAGAACTTCATGAAGGGTGAAGAAGAATCAGTTGCAGATATGTACACTAGATTAAGTGTAATCATAAGTGAACTCAGAACACTAGACAAGGAAATCTCATTAACTGAGATCAATGACAAAATCCTAATGCTTCCTTAGCACTTGGGAATCAAGGATCTGGCCTATCAAGGAAGCCAGAAGTCTTAATGAGATAACTACTGAGACATTGCTAGGAAATCTAAAATCCTATGAGCAACTCATCAAGACAAGGGAAGCTGAATAAGTCAGCACCTCCTCTTCAATAAAGAAGGACAAGAATATTGCCTTCAAAGCTACAGAAAAAGAAGGAAAGACTCCTGACAATGAGTAGTTGATGAGTCTGTTTGGCAAAAGATTCTACAAGATGACAAGAAAAGATTTCAGGAAAAGTCATCCAGAAACCATGAAAAGCCAAGGTATGACAAAAACAATTCTAAAGAAATTATTTGTTATAGTTGCAGGAAACCTGGACATATTGCATCAGACTGTCCAGAAAACCAAAAGAAAGAAAAGAAAAAGGAAAAAGAAGAGAAAAGAAACTCCAGCAAGTCTTCCTCCCACAAACACAAGAAGAAGGGAAGAGGATTTGTAGCAGAATCTTGGAGTGAAACTGAATCAGATCAGTCATCCAGCTCTTCAGATGATGAAGAAGAAACAAAAGAAAATGACCAATGTCTGATGGCCATTTATGACTCAGACAATGAGTCAGGAAATGCTACTTCATCCAATGATGATGAAGACTATGAAGAAGAGAAGAACTTCTGCATGATGGCAATCAATGCCTCAGTCAACAATTCTGATTAAGAAGGATCAGAATCAGAAGCAGAAGCAGAAACTGATGCAGATCAGGTAATATCTACATTTGATTTTACTTCAGTTGAATTCAAAGCTGAATTCAAAGTCCTTTGCTCAGACTTAATCAAATCTGATAAAGAAATAGTCTCACTCAGACTTAAGCTAGCAGAAATGAATCAAATTTGTGAAGAAAATATAAATCTTAAGAAAGATTTGGCTGCCTCTAGAGAACAAATTATTCTCATTGAGAATAAACTTTCTGAGGCTAAGGAATTTGAAGAATCCCTGAATGGCAGAAGCATCAAACTGATGGACATCACAAGAACAGTAAATGCTAGACTTACTAGCAAATTGGGCTTGGGTGCTTCATCAAGTGAGCCACCTCTGATTAAGAAGAATATATTATCTACACCTATAAAATTCATCTCTGCTAAGAGCAAAGAGGTTGTAGATGAAAATAAAAATATTTCAAGTAAGAATGTCGAGAATAGCAGAATTCAGCAGAATTTGTCGAACGGAGCTCGACGAAATATACCCACTTCGTCGAACGGAGCTCGACGAACTCTGAAGACAGATTTTCTATATAGTAATTATATGAATGGCGCTCGACGAAATATCAGTCATTCGTCGAACGACGCTCGACGAAATCAGCCCAGTTCATCAAACAGAAACTATACAGCAAATCTGAACAATTCTCATTCTTCACATTCTATCAATCCTTTCACTGAATGGATAAAACCTCCAAGGAGATATCATCCACAAGGTTACTAGGACCAACATGAAATGTCTTTTATTTCCGATTTTTTTTGGAAATACAAAAAGACCCAAGGTAATCTGGGTCAGGAACAAATAGATTGTTTTCTTGTTTTTGCAGGTACACAGTCGTCCAAGGATAAATGAGAAATGGTATTTGGACAGTGGCTGTTCAAAACATATGACAGGGAACAAGGCCAACCTGAACAACTACAAGGTAAAGCTTGGACCAAAAGTTATATTTGGAGACTCCAACTGTGGACAGACCAAAGGCTATGGAAAAGTCAAAGTTAGAGAAGTCACCTTCAAAGAGGTAGCTTATGCAAAGGGACTGAAGCACAACCTCATCAGCATAAGTCAATTATGTGATGAAGGGTATCAGGTAACAATTAATAAATTGAAATGCCTTATTAAATCTTCTGATAATATTATTATTTTATCAGGTATTAGGCAGGGTAATATATATTTAGTGAATTTAGATTCATCTACATCAGAAATTTGTTTATTTAATGAATTAAGCAAACCTAATGAACTTTGGCATAAAAGATTAGGACATGTAAACCTTAGGACCATTTCTAAATTATCTAAGGACAATCTTGTTAGAGGTTTACCCTTAGGTTCATATAAGAAAGAAGGTCTTTGTAGGGCATGTCAACTAGGCAAGCAAACTAAAAATAGTTTTAAATCATTATCTAAAAGTGATTCACCTAGAACCTTATATTTGCTACATATGGACCTCTTTGGACCTATAACAACAAAGAGTTTAGGGGGGAAATCTTACACTCTAGTTATTGTAGATGACTTCTCTAGATTCACTTGGGTGTTCTTTTTGAGAGAAAAGTCAGATATCTTTAAAGTTCTTACAGACTTTCTTAAGAGCATAAAGATTGAGTACTCTACTGTAGTTGCATTGATCAGAAGTGATCATGGCACTGAGTTTGAGTCTCTTCTTATGCAAGAATTCTGTGAGAAGGAAGGTATCAGGCATTGCTTCCCAGCTCCTAGAACTCCTCAACAAAATGGGGTAGTTGAAAGGAAAAATAGAACTCTAATTGAATCAGCAAGAACATTGCTTGCAGATGCTAATTTGCCCCTATCTTTTTGGGCAGAGGCTGTTAGCACAACAAATTATGTACTGAATAGAAGTTTGATACACAAACTTAAGGGAAAGACTCCTTATGAATTACTTAAAGGGAAGAAACCTAAAGTTAGCTATTTTAGATCATTTGGCTGTAGAAGTTTTATTCATAATAATGATAAGAAATACCTTAGGAAATTTGAACCAAAATCTGATGAAGGAATTTTCTTAGGTTATTCATTAGTCAGCAAAGCATATAGGATTTATAATAAATCTACTCTTAAAATAGAAGAATCTATGCATGTTTCCTTTGATGAAACAAACATGTTTTATAAGGAGAAGATTTCTTCTACCATAGAAAATCTACAGGTACCTGCACTATGTGAGCAGCTAGATCAATTAGCTCTACACAAAGAATAATTTCTAAATTCTGAACAGCAGAATACTGAAGAAAGTGAAGAAGAAAATCACCCAGATTTTGCTGAAAGTTCAGAACAGATAACAACAGATTATCCTCCACAGGAAATAGCAGCTGAACAAATTCCCAAAAGTGGAAATTATTGCTGAACCCACTCCAACTGTTGATCACATCGCAGTTAGAGATCACCAAATATCTCAAATTATTGGTGATATTTCAGCTGGTGTGCAAACAAGACAACGAGTAAATCAGAATATGATGCACACTTGTTTTCTCTCTCAGATTGAACCTCAATCCCTACAAGATGCAGAACAAGATCCCAACTGGATCATTGCTATGCAAGAGGAGCTCAATCAGTTTGAGACAAACAAAGTTTGGTAATTGGTTCCTAGACCAAAGATTTATCCAGTTATTAGAACCAAATGGGTCTATAGAAATAAGCTAGATGTAGATGGAAACATTGTGAGAAACAAAGCTAGACTAGTAGCTCAAGGATACTCACAAGAAGAAGGAATAAACTATGATCAAACCTTTGCACCAGTTGCAAGACTTGAAGCAATCAGAATTTTACTTAGTTTACATTGTGAGAAACAAAGCTAGACTTTATTTACTTAGTTTTTATTACTCACTCTCATATACACATATATATAACACTATTTTTATTTCCGCAAATAAAACTAAGGGAAAAAGTTTTAAACTCTATTCACCCCCCTCTAGAGTTAACTTAAGATCTAACCTCCACTTTCAATTGGTATCAGAGGGTTGTTGATCTTATTTACAGGCTAACACCTGGATCACAAAGATCAATTAGATCTTAAATTATTTTAGAGTTTTTATTGTTTTTATTTTCTGTTAAAAACTCATGGCACAAAACAAGGAGTATTCAAGCACAAGACCTCCTATGTGCAATCTCATTAAGTTTGCACTGTGGAAAGCAAGGATTAGGCTTTATATGAACTCAATTGATGAAGAAATCTTTAATGTAATTTTGACAGGACCTCCAACACCTACAGCAGCAGCAAGTACTGAAACCACAACTACAGCAACAAACAACACTGCTGTCCCACCTCCTGAATGGACTGAAGCTCAGAAAAAGCAAAGAAGTGATGATGCAAAAGCCATTAATATTCTGGCTCAATAATGTCTGATGACATCTTTCAGAAAGTGGTGGACTGCACCTCAGCTAGAGAGATATGGACCTCTCTCAACAATATGGTTGCAGGCTCTACTGATGAAAGAAAAGACAAAAGATCTCACTTGATCTCTCTATATGAGAACTTCAAGAAGGGTGAAGAAGAATCAGTTGCACATATGTACACTAGATTAAGTGTAATCATAAGTGAACTCAGAACACTAGACAAGGAAATCTCATTAACTAAGATCAATGACAAAATCCTAATGTGCTTCCCTAGAACTTGGGACTCAAGGATCTGGCCTATCAAGGAAGCCAGAAGTCTTAATGAGATAACTACTGAGACATTGCTAGGAAAGCTCAAATCCTATGAGCAACTCATCAAGACAAGGGAAGCTGAACAAGTCAGCACCTCCTCTTCAACAAAGAAGGACAGGAATATTGCCTTCAAAGCTACAGAAGAAGAAGGAAATACTCCTGACAATGAGGAGTTGATGAGTCTGTTTGCCAAAAGATTCTACAAGATGGCAAGAAAAGATTTCAGGAAAAAGTCATCCAGAAACCATGAAAAGCCAAGGTATGACAAAAACAATTCTAAGGAAATTATTTGTTATGGTTGCAGGAAACCTGGATATATTACACCAGATTGTCCAGAAAACCAGAAGAAAGAAAAGAAAAAGGACAAAGAAGAGAAAAGAAACTCCAGCAAGTCTTCCTCCCACAAACACAAGAAGAAGGGAAGAGGATTTGTAGCAGAATCTTGGAGTGAAACTGAATCAGATCAGTCATCCAGCTCTTCAGATGATGAAGAAGAAACAAAAGAAAATGACCAATGTCTGATGGCCATTTATGACTCAGACAGTGAGTCAGGAAATGCTTCTTCATCCAGTGATGATGAAGACTATGAAGAATAGAAGAACTCCTGCATGATGGCAATCAATGCCTCAGTCAACAATTCTGATGAAGAAGGATCAGAATCAGAATAAGAAACTGATGCAGATCAGGTAATATCTACATATGATTTTACTTCAATTGAATTCAAAGATGAATTCAAAGTCCTTTGCTCAGACTTAATCAAATCTGAGAAAGAAATAATCTCACTCAGACTTAAGCTAGCAGAAATGAATCAAATTTGTGAAGAAAATATAAATCTTAAGAAAGATTTGGCTGCCTCTAGAGAACAAATTATTCTCATTGAGAATAAACTTTCTGAGGCTAAGGAATTTGAAGAATCCCTGAATGGCAGAAGCATCAAACTGATGGACATCACAAGAACAGGAAATGCTAGACTTAATAGCAAATTGGGCTTGGGTGCTTCATCAAGTGAGCCACCTCTGATTAAGAAGAATATATTATCTACACCTATAAAATTCATCTCTGCTAAGAGCAAAGAGGTTGTAGATGAAAATAAAAACATTTCAAGTAAGACTGTCGAGAATAGCAGAATTCAGCAGAATTCGTCGAACGGAGCTCGATGAAATATACCCACTTCATCGAATGGAGCTCGACGAACTCTGAAGACAGATTTTCTATATAGTAATTACATGAACGACGCACAACGATATATCAGTCATTCATCGAACGACGCTCGACGAAATCAGCCCAGTTCATGAAAAAGAAACTATACAGCAAATCTGAACAATTCTCATTCTTCACATTCTATCAATCCTTTCACTGAATGGATAATACCTCCAAGGAGATATCATGCACAAGGTTACAAGGACTAACATGAAATGTCTTTTATTTCAGATTTTTTTGGAAATACAAGAAGACCCAAGGTAATCTGGGTCAGGAACAAATATATTGTTTTCTTGTTTTTGCAGGTACAAAGTCGTTCAAGGATAAATGAGAAATGGTATTTGGACAATGGCTGTTCAAAACATATGACAGGGAACAAGGCCAACCTGAACAACTACAAGGTAAAGCTTGGACCAAAAGTTATATTTGGAGACTTCAACTGTGGACAGACAAAGGCTATGGAAAAGTCAAAGTTGGAGAAGTCACCTTCAAAGAGGTAGCTTATGCAAAGGGACTGAAGCACAACCTCATCAGCATAAGTCAATTATATGATGAAGGGTATCAGGTAACATTTAATAAATTGAAATGCCTTATTAAATCTTCTGATAATATTATTGTTTTATCCGGTATTAGGCAGGGTAATATATATTTAGTGAATTTCAATTCATCTACATCAGAAATTTGTTTATTTAATGAATTAAGCAAACCTAATGAACTTTGGCATAAAAGATTAGGACATGTAAACCTTAGGACCATTTCTAAATTATCTAAGGACAATCTTGTTAGAGGTTTACCCTTAGGTTCATATAAGAAAGAAGGTCTTTGTAGAGCATGTCAATTAGGCAAGCAAACTAAAAATAGTTTTAAATCATTATCTAAAAGTGATTCACCTAGAATCTTATATTTGCTACATATGGACCTCTTTGGACCTATAGCATCAAAGAGTTTAGGGGGGGGGGTCTTACACTCTAGTTATTGTAGATGACTTCTCTAGATTCACTTGGGTGTTCTTTTTGAGAGAAAAGTCAGATAACTTTAAAGTTCTTACAGACTTTCTTAAGAGCATAAATATTGAGTACTCTACTGTAGTTGCATTGATCAGAAGTGATCATGGCACTGAGTTTGAGTCTTTTCTTATGCAAGAATTCTATGAGAAGGAAGGTATCAGACATTGCTTCTCAGCTCCTATAACTCCTCAACAAAATGGGGTAGTTGAAAGGAAAAATAGAACTCTAATTGAATCAGCAAGAACATTGCTTGCAGATGCTAATTTGCCCCTATCTTTTTGGGCAGAGGCTGTTAGCACAACAAATTATGTACTGAATAGAAATTTGATACACAAACTTATGGGAAAGACTCCTTATGAATTACTTAAAGGGAAGAAACCTAAAGTTAGCTATTTTAGAGCATTTGGCTGTAGAAGTTTTATTCATAATAATGATAAGAAATACCTTAGGAAATTTGAACCAAAATCTGATGAAGGAATTTTCTTAGGTTATTCATTAGTCAGCAAAGCATATAGGATTTATAATTAATCTACTCTTAAAATAGAAGAATCTATGCATGTTTCCTTTGATGAAACAAACATGTTTTATAAGGAGAAGATTTCTTCTACCATAGAAAATCTGCAGGTACCTACACTATGTGAGCAGCTAGATCAATTAGCTCTACACAAAGAAGAATTTCTAAATTCTGAACAGCAGAATACTGAAGAAAGTGAAGAAGAAAATCACCCAGATTTTGCTGAAAGTTCAGAACAGATAACAGCAGATCATCCTCCACAGGAAATAGCAGTTGAACAAATTCCCAAAAGTGGAAATTATTGCTGAACCCACTCCAACTGTTGATAACATCACAGTTAGAGATCACCCAATATCTCAAATTATTGGTGATATTTCAGCTGGTGTGCAAACAAGACAACGAGTAAATCAGAATATGATGCACACTTATTTTCTCTCTCAGATTGAACCTCAATCCCTACAAGATGCAGAACAAGATCCCAACTGGATCATTGCTATGCAGGAGGAGCTCAATCAGTTTGAGACAAACAAAGTTTGGGAATTGGTTCCTAGACCAAAGAATTATCCAGTTATTGGAACCAAATGGGTCTACAGAAATAAGCTAGATGCAGATGGAAACATTGTGAGAAACAAAGCTAGGCTAGTAGCTCAAGGATACTCACAAGAAGAAGGAATAAACTATGATCAAACCTTTGCACCAGTTGCAAGACTTGAAGCAATCAGAATTTTTCTTGCATTTGCTGCATACAAGCAGTTCAAGGTATATCAAATGGATGTAAAAAGTGCATTCCTGAATGGAGAAATCAAAGAAGAAGTCTATGTGGAACAACCACCATGTTTCATCTCTCCAACTCAATCCTCTTTTGTATTTAAGCTTAAGAAAGCTCTTTATGGTCTCAAACAAGCTCCTAGAGCATGGTATGAGACTTTAACTAGTTTTTTTCTAGAGAATAAATTCTGTAGAGGCATAGTAGACAAAACATTTTTTTTTCAGGATACATAAAAATCAAACTGTGCTAGTTCAAATATATGTAGATGATATCTTTTTTGGCTCTACTGATTCAAATTTATGCAAAAGATTTTCTAATTTGAAGCAATCTAAATATGAAATGAGTAGTATGGGTGAACTATCATACTTCCTTGGTCTTCAAGTGAAGCAAACCCAAAATGGAATCTTCATATCCCAATCTAAGTATGCTAAGGAATTAGTGAAAAGATTTAGTATGTCTGATTCTTCTACCATGAAAACACCCATGCCCTCAAATGCTGTTGTTGATAATGATGAATCAGGGAAACCTGTTGATTCAAAAGTATATAGAGTAATTGTTGGCTCTTTACTTTATTTAATAGCTAGTAGGCCTGATATAATGTTTGCTACATGTATTTGTGCTAGATTCCAAGTTAACCCCAAAGAATCTCATCTAATTTTACTAAAAAGGATTTTGAGATATATAAAGGGTTGCCCTAATCTAGGACTTTGGTATCCAACATCAACTGAATTTGAATTAACTGGATTCTCAGATTCAGATTATGCTGGACGCAGAGTAGACAGGAAAAGCACATCAGGAACTTGCCAGTTTCTTGGTGATAGGCTTGTGTCTTGGTTTTGTAAGAAACAAACATCTGTGTCCACATCAACAGCTGAAGCTGAATATATAGCTGCAGGCAGTTGCTGCTCATAGATGTTGTGGATACAAAATCAGCTCCTAGACTATGGTGTCAACTTTAATAATTCAACTATATTTTGTGACAATACTAGTGCAATATCTATAGCACAAAATCCAGTTCTCCATAGTAAGACTAGACACATAGAGATTAGGCACCACTTCCTTCGGGATAATGTGGATAAAAACAAAATCTGCCTACAATTTATCTCTACTGATTTGCAAAGAGCTGACATTTCCCCAAGCCCTTGGATGAAAAGAAATATATTTTCTTTATAAATCAGTTGGGAATGATAGATGGAGATTCAATCTGTTAAAAAATTAAGTTTTTTACTTACACATCTCTTCATTGAACTGAGCTCGACGAAATCATGTTTTTCGTCGAACGGAGATCAACGAAGTCATCAAGTTCGTAGAACCAAGATCGACGAAAACTCATTTTTCATCGAACCCAGTTTTTCTGAAGCATTTTATTTCAGCCTGTCATCATTAATAAAATTTTTTTAGCGATTGTCTACATAATTGCTTCTCTTTCTAGTTCCATTTGCACTTGATCTCTATTTTATTATGCAGGAACAACAACAATATAAATCTTGCATCCTTCCCTACCTCCATCAAATGTCCCTTCTTCAAGGGGCCTAGCTTCAGCTTTCCTGAAACTAGGCAGGGGGAGAAGTTTGTATGAACAAGCTCCATTTTATGCACTATTTTGCTCAGGGGGAGTTGTTCTATAAATTAGGCTAAGAGAGAAAAGCTGAAGAACCTCCAGTACTCAGGGGGAGACACTCTCAGGGGAAGTTACTGTATGAAGAAGCTTGATAAAGCTTACAACAGTTTGCTGATTACAGTTTTCTATTTCAAAAAAGTATTCTGTAATTCAGATGCAGATGCAGCTTAGAAAAAGAATTTTTATATAGCAAATTCAATATCAGTTATTGCTACATCATAGCTAATAAAAATTATAAAGCTGATGAAAAGTAGAAAGCAGATTGCAGATTCAGATTTCAGAATATATCTATATACAGATTTCAGAATGCTGTCTTTGAATTTAAAAGGAGCAGCAGATAACACATTCAGAAATCAGATAAAGATTCAATTCAGAATTCAGAACAACGCAGATCAGACAAAATCAGAATTTCAGAATTCAGAAGCAGCAGAATTCAGAAAAATCAAGGTTCTGATTGTATTTTCAGTTTCATTTTTATTGAAATGTATTTTCAAAACTCAGAGTACTATTCATTTTATATCTGATAAAATATTTAAAATATATCAGATATATTCTTTCTCTGTTGTTTTTGATGTATTAGTATTTGTTTATTTTCAATTTTTATCAAATAGTGTCCTAACCCAAATAGGGGGAGATTGTTGGAACAACCCTATTTGTGATTTGGGCTAGGATCACTCTCTGTTGGCTAAGGACAAGTTGACCCCAATGTATAGTTTATGGGTCAAGAGTTTAGGAAGAGATTTGGCTGTTAGAACTACAAATTTCATTCAGATTCTACGTTCGACGAACGACTATCTGCGCTCGACGAACGACAAGCTCTCTGCGTTCGACGAACAGCAAGCTTTCTGCGTTCGACGATCGGCTTACATTCTGCGTTCAACGAATGGCGTGCTTCAAGCCCGTCTCAGCGGTTGACGATCTTGTCTCAGCGGTCGATGATCCCATCTTAGCGGATCAGCGCTCGACGATCTCGTCTCAGCGGTTCAGCGCTCGACGATCCCGTCTCAGCGGTCGAAGCTTTTACTCAGGCTCAGCTCGACGCTCAACGCTTTTACTCAAGCTTAGCGGTCGATGAATTTATCCAGGCTCAGCGGTCGACGAATCCTTCCGTTCGACGAACTCCAGTCTGCGTTCGACGAAATCTCAACAGAAGCTCAGAACGACTAATCAAATGTTCAGATCGACGAAAGTGCTTTTGAGGTCGACGAATTTGAGTTCGACGAATATCTTCAATTCGATGAAAGTTCTCGCAGATCAATAGAATTAATTATTCCTTTGAGGTCAACGAAGTAAGTGTTGCGTTCGACGAAAATCTTGAGGTCAACGAATCTGAGATCGATGAAGTTTATTCAGATCGAAGAAAACATTATTTAAGTGCAGATTAATTTCAGAATATTATATATACTCATTCTTTGAACTCAGATTGACGATAGCAACGCCTCTTTTCTTCAGATCAAGTAAGGAAATATATTTCCTTTATTATTTAAGTTATAGCCGTTGACAATTCCAGCAGAAAAGGACAAATTATGAAAAAGGAAAGAAATTACGGCGTATCAGTTACAGTTCCCAAAAATATGCTTTCAGAATAATATATCCCTTAATATAAGGGATCTGCATTTAATAGCTGTCAGATATTTGAAAAGGGAGAAGATATACAGCAGATAATACTCAAGCTTACATGACAGATCAAATATAGCATACTTTACATATTTGCTGTACAGGAAATCGACAGAAAAGGAAGAGAGAGATTTACAAGAAGAATAGAAGAATAAAATAACATATCTTCATCTTCTTCCTCCATAGCATCATTCAGAGAAAGAACTTTCATCTCCTCCCTCCTTCTCGAGCAGCAATAGTTTTTTGAGAACAACTTCAACACCTTCTCTAAGTCTTTTGCTGCAAACACAGATCTTCAACAGAGCAACTATAATCTGAAGAAATACTTCTCTCAGATTAATTAGCTACAGGAGGATCAAGTTTTACAAAGAGAAAGCTCCAGCAATTTCAACTGTCAAACAACTTCTATCAGACAGAGGAGTCTTTCTACAACATCAAATCCACTAGAGTCTTCTCTATACATCTTGACAGAGAAGAACATCTAAACCCCTCTCCATTCCATTCTGTACAGGGTTAATACTCCCTTCAAAAGTGTAACCCATTAGTGGCAAGACACCTTATCAAAAAATTCTTGTGTGGTTTTTAAGCACCTTATCAAAAGCTTATCGGTGATTTGGGCACCTGATCAAACTCCCATTGGTGTGTGGACACCTTATCAAAAATCCCTTGGTGTGAGGGAACCTTATCAAAAATCCTAGTGGATTCCTACCAAGGGTGGTAGAAGAGTAGACGTACCCAGATTTATTGGGGAACTACTATAGCTCCTTGTGTCCTCTGTGATTGCTTATTTCTTTGTGCTGTGCTGTGTGACTTTATTTACTTAGTTTTTATTACTCACTCTCATATACACATATATATAACACTATTTTTATTTCCGCAAATAAAACTAAGGGAATAGTTTTAAACTCTATTCACCCCCCCCCCCTCTAGAGTTAACTTAAGATCTAACTTCCACTTTCAGGAAACATTACAGCTTTGTCTCACTTGTGAGTTGTCTCCTTGTCTTGACTCCAGCTGCCAAGTCTCCTATTACTTGTGTTGGAGGATGATCTTTTTGAGTCATCCTAGATCTTGTGGAGTGATCTAGGAGATTCTCTTCTTCCTGATGTATCACTTGCTCAGTGACAGTAGGGGCTTCATCCTCATTTATTGGGATGAAGTTTGTGGATGGTAGCCCAGGTGCTGCTGTTTCCCCTTCATCTACTGCAGAATCTTCACCTAAGTTAGTGTCACTCTCCTGCTATCCTTTTTCCTGACACACAGATGGATGGTCCACTATGCTCATCCTTTCAACTTGTTCTGCTAGCTGGTCTTCTTCTTGTAAAATAGTGCTGGTGGAAGTTTCCTTCCCCTTGTTAAACATGTTAGTTTCATCAAAGACCACATGCACAGACTCCTCAATTTTGAGAGAGCTTTTATTGTAACATCTATATGCCTTGCTTGATGATGAATATCCCAGAAATATCCCATCATCAGCCTTCTTGTCAAATTTGGCAAGATGGCTTTTCCCATTATTGAGGATAAAACAGGTACACCCACAAATTCGAAAGTAAGTGACTATGGGTGCCTTTCCCTTCAATAACTCATATGGAGTCTTTAACTTAGTATTGTGAATGAGACTTCCGTTTAAAACATAGTTGGTTGTATTTGAAAGTGGAGGTTAGATCATAAGTTACTCTAGAGGGGGGGGGGGGGGGGGGGGGGGGGGGGGGGGGTGAATAGAGTATTAAAACTTTTCCTTAGTTTTATCGTGTAATTAAAATAGTGTTATATATATGTGTAAGCAGAGTGAGAAATATATAAACAGAATAACTAAATAAATAAAAGCACACAGCACAACACAAAGAAATAAACACACACAGAAGACACAAGGAATTTATAGTGGTTCCCCAATAAATCTGGGTAGTCCACTCTTCTACCACCCTTTGGTAGGAGTCCACTAGGAGGGTTGATCAGGGCCCTAACACCAAGGTGATTTTGATCAGGTGCCCACACACCACAGAGCTTTTGATCAGGTGCTCAAAACCAATATGATTTTTTGATCAGGTGTCTTGCCACCAAGGAGGTACACTTTTGAAGGGAGTATTAACCCTGTACAAGAGAGGTGGGAAAAGGGTTAGAGTGTTCTTCTCTGTCAAGATGCTGAGAGAAGACTCTAGTGGACTTGTTGTAAAGCTCCCCCTGTCTGATTGAAGTATTTGACAGATGTTGGAGAAGCTTTCTCTTGAAGTCTCAAATCTTCTGTAGCAGATACATCCGGAAGAACAGGTTCTTCAGATTCCTTGTTGCTCTTGTAGAAGACTTGAACTTGTAGCAGAATATCTGAGAGATGGATCTTGAAGATGATGTTTTCAGAGTAAAGATGGGTGTTGCTTGAGGAAGAAGAAGAAGACTTGAGAATAATAGACTGAATGTTCTTCTTTCTCTTTCCTTGTTGTTTTTCTGTATTCTGCAAGAATGCTGATTTGAATTCTGTCGAGAGAGATAAGACAATAATGTCTGTCTTTGATATATTCTATTTTTGGAATAGAATAATCTGTCTTTAATTCTTTCTTGGAATAACAACAAAGACAAAATGATTTTTGTCAGGTACTTTAATTCCTTAGTCGTGAAATACTCTTTTGCATTAATTGTCAACGACTATCTTTGTCTTGGAACAAAGCAAAGAAGTAATATATTTAAAGAATATAATATCCTTACTTGCCTGTCTTGAATACGTCCAAATGTATTGAATATATCCATTGGAGTCGTCGATCTGAGTTCAGAGTATTGACAAATAACTGATATAAATAATTTGTACTTGTATTTGTCGAACTGAGCTTTAATACAGAATTTGTCGAGCTCTGGCTGGAATTCGTTGAACGCTGCTCGCCATTTGTCGAACGCTGCTCAGAGAATGTCGAGCGCTGGAACTGGCCATAATACATCAGTCTGCTGAGACAAATTCGTCGAACGATGCTAGACATTTGTCGAACGCCACTCGACATTTGTCGAACACTGGGAACTTAAATTTTCCTTAAGTTCTAGCAACTCTAACAGTCTAAAAAACTTGACCCTTAAACTATACAATGGGGTCAACTTGATCCTTAGTTAAAACATAGTGATCCTAGCCCAAATCAGTAATAGGGTTGTTCCAACAATCTCCCCCTATTTAGGTTAGGATACTATTTGACAATTAATCAAATAAATACAATAGAAAAAATAAACAGCAGAGCATAAAAGATATATCTGACAGAATGAAAATTCATTTCAGCAGATAGAATAAAAATAGTGCTCTGTGTTCATTACAGCCAAAATGTTAAACAAGAACAGAATAAATAAGTCTGAACCTTTTTCACTTCTTTGCTGGTTTGAAGATGATTATCCTGTTAGGATCTTCAGATTTCTTCTTGCTTATGTAGAGATCTTGAGCACCAATAACAGTCTGAGATTTAGCTTGAACAACAACTGCTTGTGGTACTGCATTAGGAATTCTTCAGCATTGAAAAAGTTCTTGGACTTATACTTTTCAAACTCTTTTCTTTTGAACTCTGACATGGTTGAGAACTGAGAATGGTCCTTTACTTCAGCTTTTGCCTTATTAATCTGAGCTGAGGCAATTGTCTCTTTGAATCTAGCCTTTTGTGCTATTTCATCAATTTCTGTATTCACTGGGGACAAAGGCCTATCATCAGAATCAATAGCCTGCAATGAAGGTTTTTCAAAAGGAATGTTTAATTTCCTGTGCAAGGATCCATCAGATATCATAAGCTTATATTCTGTGGTAACATTCTTGGAAGGGGTTGAAGAAAATCCTGAAGACCAGGAACACTGATAACCACTAGTGTTAGCTGGTTTACTTGATTGCTGAGTAGTGAACTTTTGAGAAGTAGAAGATGGTCTTGCTGAGCCTGCTGATCCTGCTGGAGGAGGAGGAGGAGGATGGTTATATTTGACAGGCTTATCAGAATAGTAACCAGTCTTCCTCATCTTCTTTCTTCTTTTATTCTCATTTCTTGAGAATTTCATCCAATGTGGTGTATCTTTGTCAAGAGTAATGTTATGAAGAACATAATAAGGGATATCATTCTCATGGTTTGGAAGCTTGGGAACAGCCTTTGACTTTGCTTTTCTTTTCTTTCTCTTCCTTGATAAAGTATTATCAGAATCACTTTCATTATCTTCTTCATCCGAATAAGAAGAGGGAATTGGATTATTATATAAATCATTGAGCAAATTAAGAGCTTTAATTCTTTGCTCTTCAGCTTCATAAGCTTCATCTTCTGCTTTCCAAATTTCATCAAAATCTGGAATTGGTGATTCATCAAAGACAAAAGTTGGGAATTCAAAACTATTGATAATTTCTTCTGAAATTTCAACTGATTCATTTGCATAACTTTGAACTGGAACTAAAACATGAACTGGATCTGCTCTTTGAACTGCAAAACTGCTGATAATCTTTTTCAGCAAAACTATATCAATTGGAGCAGTGTAAGGAACAATTGCTCTAGAATATTCTTGATATTTTGGCAGAACTGAGTAAGTGGGACTTAGACAGCAAATGAGTAATATCTAAAGAAGAATGAATGTAGATATTATTTGTCTCTTCTATGACTGGTATTCCAGACGCTTCAACCAAATCAAACATTTCTAAATCAGAAATTTGAACTGTTTCTTCAATAACAACTGTATCCTCTGAAACTGGAGTTGAATCTTCAACAAAATATGCATTTGTATCTTCAACAAAAACTGTGGCCTCTGAAATTGGAGCTTATGGAGCTTCTTCATAAGGCATCTCCCCCTGCCTAGCTTCAGGGAGACCTGAATCTAGGCCCCTAGAAGAAGGGACAGAAAAAGAGGAAGGAATTGAAGATATTTTGGAAGATAGTTCAGAAATTGCTTGAAGAATTGGAGCAATTTTTGCATCCAATGTGGAGTCAAGATTTGAAAGAATATGATTAACTGGAGCAAGTTTTGCATCCAGGATTTGATCAATCTTGGGAACAATGTAGTCAAGAATTTGATCTGCAACAGATTGAAAATGTAGAAATAACATTTCAGGTGGATGAGATGAAGATGATTGAGAAGTGGATGGAATGGAGGTTGGTACAAAGATGTTTGCAACATTGGCATGTTGTTGAGGGATGTCAGAATGAATAGGACAAGAATGATGGATGGGTGAATGATGGTCATCATGCATGGGAGATGGAGGTGGAAATTGTGCAGGGGAAATGTTCTGAGGTGGGGATGGGAGAGGAGGAGAAGAAACAAGAGGAGGAGGAGGAGAAGGAGCTTCTAGAAGGGTTGAGGGAGTGACTGGATCAGTCCTTGTGCCTTCAGAAGTTTTCTTCCGTGTAGCTGCTCCTGGGTTCTTCTTGGTAAACACCCTGTCCCATTTAGCAAAGACAGCTGAGGTCAGCTTCTTGCTAGCATTAATGGTCACCTTGGGAGAGACCAGAAGGTCTTGGTGTCTTTCCTGTAATACAATTCCAATAATTCTTCCAAGACAAACATTATCCTTTGAAATCTTCTTCTTAATCAATCCAAAGAGGATTGATCACCAGTTCACTTTCTTCTTTTCCATTAAGGCCACCATCAACATAAATTGGTGCCTATTAATATAATCATGTCCTATTGTTTTCCATAACAACACTTTTCCAACAATATCAGAAAGAAACTTATATTCCAAAGATAAGTTTTTCTTAAGCAGATGATTATGGTTTCCAGTAGAATGACCCATTTTAATCAATGCTTCACCATTTTCAACAGAGCTTAGCTCTAACTCATCATCACCATTCACAAAACCAAAAACCACAGATAGAATGGTAGGGGTAAGAGAAGCCTGCTGTCCTGAGATGGTTCCTGTTAGACTTTCATCATCTGGCTTAGCCGTGAAACACCATTCTTTAATTTTTGCTGTGTGCAGCTTTATCCTCATGCTCATTAACTTCTTCAACTGTTGCTCCTCAAAGAGTTGAAGGATATCCTTGCAGACTTGGTCAGATTGAGCGAAAGATTCCATGTCGATGTCAAACCCGGCATCAAACTTCATCGAGTAGAGCGTGGCTTGAGAAATCGCCATTTGTACCTGCAAGAGAGAAAGATCAAGTGCAGAGGGGAACTGGAGGGAAACAATTTCTGTAGGCGCGATCTATTAAGAAATAAATTAGAGATTATATAGACCGGAGAAGGGGGCGCATTTGTGGAGCGGCGTTCGGCAAAAAACTAATAAAAAGCAGAAGTCGAAAAGACTTTAGGTCTCTGTCTGACGCCGTTCGACAAAAATATCTTTTTCGTCGACCACTGTTCGAAAGGTAAAATTTTCTTTATCGATTCTGAAGATAAAAGGTTTCGTCGACCACCGTTCGACAAATGATACAAATTCGTCGTCCTCCGTTCGACGAATTTTGGGGATAAATAGAAATGTTAAATTTTTAACAAATTGAATCTCCATCTATCATTCCTAATTGATTTATAAAGAAGATATGCTTCTTTTCATCCAATGGCTTGGTGAAAATGTCAGCTCTTTGTAAATCAGTAGAAATAAATTGTAGGCAAATTTTATTTTTATCCACATTATCCCTAAGGAAGTGGTGCCTAATTTCTATGTGTTTAGTCCTACTATGGAGAACTGGATTTTGTGCTATAGATATTGCACTTGTATTGTCACAAAATATAGTTGAATTATTTAAGTTGACACCATAGTCTAGAAGTTGACTTTGTATCCACAACATCTGTGAGCAGCAACTGCCAGCAGCCATGTATTCAGCTTCAGCCGTTGATGTTGAGACAGATATTTGTTTCTTACAAAACCAAGACATAAGCCTATCACCAAGAAACTGACAAGTTCCTGATGTGCTTTTCCTGTCTACTCCGCATCCAGCATAATCTGAATCTGAGAATCCAGTTAATTCAAATTCAGATGCTGTTGGATACCAAAGTCCTAGATTAGGGCAACCCTTTATATATCTGAAAATCCTTTTTAATAAAATTAAGTGAGATTCTTTGGGGTTAACTTGAAACCTAGCACAAATATAGGTAGAAAACATTATGTCAGGTCTACTAGCTGCTAAATAAAGTAGTGAGCCAACAATTGCTCTATATAATTTTGAATCAATAGGTTTCCCTGATTCATCATTATCAACAACATCATTAGAGGGCATGGGTGTTTTCATGGTGGAAGAATCAGACATACCAAACCTTTGCACTAATTCTTTAGCATACTTAGATTGGGATATGAAGATTCCATTTGGAGTTTGCTTCACTTGAAGACCAAGGAAGTATGATAACTCACCCATACTACTCATTTCAAATTTAGATTGCATTAGATTAGAAAATCTTTTGCACAAATTTGAATCAGTAGAGCCAAAAATAATGTCATCTACATATATTTGAACTAGCAAAGTTTGATTTTTATGAATCTTAAAAAATAGGGTTTTATCTACTATGCCTATACAGAAATTGTTTTCCAATAGAAAACTAGCTAAAGTCTCATACCATGCTCTAGAGCTTGTTTGAGACCATAAAGAGCTTTCTTAAGCTTAAATACAAAAGAGGGTTGAGTTGGAGAGATGAGACCTGGTGGTTGTTCCACATAGACTTCTTCTTTAATTTCTCCATTTAAGAATGCACTCTTCACATCCATTTGAAATACTTTGAACTTTTTATATGCAGCAAATGCAAGAAAGATTCTGATTGCTTCAAGTCTTGCAACAGGAGCAAAGGTCTGATCATAATCAATGCCTTCTTCCTGTGAATAACCTTGGGCTACCATCTTACTTTATTTCTCACAATGTTGCCTTGTTCATCTAGCTTGTTCCTGAAGACCCATTTAGTGCCAATAACTGGATGACCCTTTGGTATTGGAACCAAATCCCAAACCTTGTTCCTTTCAAACTGGTTGAGCTCCTCTTGCATTACAAGAATCCAATTTGGATCTTGTTCTGCATCTGTTATAGTTTGAGGTTCAACTTGTGATAGGAAACAAGTATGCATCTCATTTTGGTGGAGGTGTAGTTGATGCCTTGTTTGAACACCTGCTGAAATATCTCCAATTACTTGTGATATTGGATGATCCCTAACTGTGATGTGGTCAACAATTGGTGTTTGTTCAGCAATGATATCTTCTTGGGGAATTTGATCAGCTATCACTAGAATTGATTTGTCAGCAAGATCTTCTGGATGATGATCTTCTTCTTCACTATCTTCAAGTGTTTGAGTTGTTGGAGGTGAAGAATCTCTTTTCTCTAGATTTAGCTCACTTAGTTCTCCACATAAATCTGATACCTGCAAGGTATTTATGGTAGAGGTGGTATTCCTCTCCTCATTCAATATGTTAGTTTCATCAAAAGAAACATGGATGGACTCCTCTATTTTAAGAGTAGATTTGTTATAGACTCTATATGCCTTACTAGATAGAGAGTATCCAAGGAATATGCCTTCAGCTGCCTTAGCTTCAAACTTCCTTAGATATTTCTTATCATTGTTATGCACATAGCATTTACAACCAAAAATCTTAAAATAGCTAACCTTAGGCTTTTTATTCTTGAGTAGTTCATAGGGAGTCTTACCCTTAAGTTTATGTATCAGGCTTCTATTCAACACATAATTTGCTGTGTTCACTGCCTCTGCCCAAAAGGAGAGTGGCAAATGAGCATCAACAAGCAATGTAGTTGCTGATTCAATTAATGTTCAATTTTTCCATTCAGCTACCCCATTTTGTTGAGGGCTTCTAGGAGCAGAGAAACACTGCCCGATCCCTTCTTTTCCACAGAGTTATCTCATCAGAAGAGACTCAAACTCAGTACCATGATCACTTCTGATCAATGCAACTAAAGTAGAGTACTCAGTCTTGATGGACCTGAGAAAGTCTGTTAGAACTTTGAAAGTGTCAGACTTGTTTCTAAGAAAGAACACCCAAGTGAATCTTGAGAAGTCATCTACAATAACTAGAGAATAATACTTCCCTCCTAAGGTCTGTATAGCAGTAGGTCCAAAGATATCTAAATGCAATAAATACAGAATCCTAGGTGAATCACTCTTGGATAAAGATTTGAAACTACTTCTAGTTTGCTTACCTAATTGACAAGCCCTGTAAAGTCCTTCCTTCTTGTATGAACCAGAAGGCAGTCCTCTGACAAGATTGTCCTTAGAAAGCTTAGAGATAGTTCTAAGGTTAATGTGTCCTAGCCTTTTATGCCATAGTTCATTTGTCTTACTTATTGAATTAAATAGACAGATGTCAGTATTGGCAGAGTCAAAATTGACTAGATAAATATTTCCTTGTCTAATACCAGATAATACATTTTTATTTTTATTATTGGTAATAAGACATTGGGAAGGGTTAAAGGTTACCTGATAACCTTCATCACATAACTGGCTTATGCTGATGAGGTTGTGCTTGAGACCTTTGACATATGATACTTCTTTGAATGTGACTGCTCCAACTTTGACTTGTCCATACCCTTTTGTCTGTCCACAGTTGGAGTCTCCAAAGACAACTTTGGGTCCAAGTTTTGCCTTATAATTGCTTAGGTTGGCTTTGTTTCCTGTCATATGCTTTGAGCATCCACTGTCCAAGTACCAATATTCTTTTATCATTGGATAG
This sequence comes from Dactylorhiza incarnata, assembly GCA_033032865.1. Classification (NCBI taxonomy): domain Eukaryota; kingdom Viridiplantae; phylum Streptophyta; class Magnoliopsida; order Asparagales; family Orchidaceae; genus Dactylorhiza; species Dactylorhiza incarnata. Next base: position 7,014,237 of record JAWHQI010000067.1, read on the forward strand.
CTGTGTACATGCAAAGACAGAAAAATAAACTAGTTGTTTTTGACCCAGACTACCTTGGGTCCTTTTGTCTTACCACAATATTCAGAAATAAAGGACATTTCAGGCTGATCCTTATAGCCTTGTGGATGATATCTCTTTGGAGGTATAATCCATTCAGTAAAAGGATTTTTAGTGTGTTTAGAATTAGAATTCCTGAATTTCTGTGTATAATTTCTGTTCGACAAATTTGTGTAACTTCGTCGATCACCGTTCGACGAATGTACATGATTTCGTCGAGCGCCGTCCATGTAATAACTATACTGAAATCTGTATTCAGTTTTCATCGATCTCCGTTTGACAAATTTGAATATTTTCGTCGAGCTTCGTTCGACGAATTCTTCTGAATTCTCTTATTCTTAACAGACTTGCTTGAAACATCTTTATTTGCTTCTACAGCCCCTTTGCCTTTTGCAGATATGAATTTTATGGGTGTAGATAATATATTTTTCTTAATCAGATGTGGCTCACTTGATGAGGCACCCAAGCCCAGCTTGCTATTAAGTCTAGCATTGACTGTGCTTGTTATTTCCATCAGTTTGATACTTCTCCCATTTAGGGATTCTTCAAACTTCTTGGCTTCAGACAACTTGTTCTCAATGAGAACAATCTATTCCCTGGAGGCAGCCAAATATTTCTTAAGATTTTTATTTTCTTCACTTATATTATTCATTTCAGCTAGCTTATTTCTGAGTGAGATTATTTCTTTCTCAGATTTTAATAAGTCTAAGCAAAGAACTTTGAATTCAGCCTTGAATTCAACTGAAGTAAAATGAAATGAGATAATACCTGATCTGCATCATGTTCTGCTTCAGAGTCTGATTTTTCTTTATCAGAATTATGTCCTGAGGCATTGATAGCCATCATGCAGAATGTTCTTTCTTCTTCATCATCACTGGAGCTGGATGAGGAAGCATGTTCTGACTCACTGCCTGAGTCATATATTGCCATCAGACATTTGTCACATTCATTTGATTTTTCTTCATCATCATCAGATGAACTGGATGATGATTCAGATTCAGTTTCACTCCAGGATTCTGCAATGAATCCTCTTCCCTTCTTTTTGTGCTTGTGTGAGGAAGATTTGTTGGAGCTTCTTTTCTCTTCTTTCTCCTTTTTCTTTTCTTTCTTTTTCTCTTCTGGACATTCTGCCAGGTAGTGTCCAGGTTTCTTGCAACCATAACAAATAACTTCTTTAGGAGTTGATTTGTCATACCTTTGCTTTTATCTTGATCTGGACTCCTTCTTTATGAAGTCCTTCTTAGCCATTTTGTAGAATCTCTTGGCTATGAGACTCATAAACTCCTCATCTTGTGGAGTCTTTTCTTCTTCTGCATCAGCTGCTTTGAAAGCTATGCTCTTTTCTTTCTTTGTTGCTGGAGATGTAGTGGGTGATTCAGCTTCCCTGGACTTGATGAGCTGCCCATAAGATTTGAGTTTGCCCAACAAAGCTTCAGTGGTAATCTCATTCAGACTTCTGGCTTCCTTGATTGGCCAGATTCTAGAATCCCATGTGCTAGGGAAGCACATTAAAATCTTATCATTTATTTCAGTGATAGAAATCACTTTGTCTAGAGATTTCAGCTCATTAATTATGAGACTGAGTCTGTTGTACATGTCAGCCACTGTCTCTGTGTCTCCTTTCTTGATGTTTTCAGACAGACAGATCAAGTGTGATCTTTTATCTTTTCTTTCATCTGCAGAACCTGCAACCATGTTATTTTGTGAAATCCAAATTTCTCTAGCTGAAGTACATTCAACCACTTTTTGAAATATGTCATCAGACATAGTTTGAGCCAATATGTTCATGGCTTTAGCATCTGCACTTCTTTGCTTCTTTTGAGTTTCTGTCCACTCAGGAGGTGGGACAGCATGATTGTCTCCTGTAGCTTCAGTGCTGGATGATGCTGTAGGTGCTGGAGGCCCTGTCAGAATAACATTGAAAATTTCTTCATCAATAGAGTTCATATAAAGCCTCATCCTTGCTTTCCAAAGTGGAAACTTGCTAAGATTGCACATAGGAGGTCTTGTGCTTGAGTACTCCTTGTTTTGTGCCATGAGTTTTTAACAGAAAATAGATAAAGAAAAACTCTAAATTAATTTAAGATCTAATTGATCTTTGTGATTCAGGTGATAGCCTGTAAAGAATCAACTTCCTCTGATACCAATTGAAAGTGGAGGTTAGATCTTAAGTTACTCTAGAGGGGGGGGGGGGGGGGGTGAATAGAGTATTAAAACTTTTCCTTAGTTTTATAGTGTAATTAAAATAGTGTTATATATATGTGTAAGCAGAGTGAGAAATATATAAACAGAATAACTGAATAAATAAAAGCACACAGCACAGCACAAAGAAATAAACACACACAGAAGACACAAGGAATTTATAGTGGTTCCCCGATAAATCTGGGTAGTCCACTCTTCTACCACCCTTTGGTAGGAGTCCACTAGGAGGGTTGATCAGCTGCCCTAACACCAAGGTGATTTTAATCAGGTGTCCACACACCACAGAGCTTTTGATCAGGTGCTCAAAACCAACAAGATTTTTTGATCAGGTGTCTTGCCACGAAGGAGGTACACTTTTGAAGGGAGTATTAACTCTGTACAAGAGAGGTGGGAAAAGGGTTATAGTGTTGTTCTCTGTCAAGATGCTGAGAGAAGACTCTAGTGGACTTGTTATAAAGCTCCCCCTGTCTGATTGAAGTATTTGACAGATGTTGGAGAAGCTTTCTCTTGAAGACTCAAATCTTCTGTAGCAGATAGATCCGGAAGAACAGGTTCTTCAGATTCCTTGTTGCTCTTGTAGAAGACTTGAACTTGCAGCAGAATATCTGAGAGATGGATCTTGAAGATGACGTTCTCAGAGTAAAGATGGGTGCTGCTTGAGGAAGAAGAAGAAGACTTGAGAATAATAGACTGAATGTTCTTCTTTCTTCTTTCTCTATCCTTGTTGTTTTTCTGTATTCTGCAAGAATGCTGATTTGAATTCTGTCGAGAGAGATAAGACAATAATGTCTGTCTTTGATATATTCTATTTTTGGAATTGAATAATCTATCTTTAATTCTTTCTTGGAATAACAACAAAGACAAAATGACTTTTGTCAGGTTCTTTAATTCCTTAGCCATGAAATACTCTTTTGCATTAATTGTCAACGACTATCTTTGTCTTGGATCAAAGGAAAGAAGGAATATATTTAAAGAATATAATATCCTTACTTGCCTGTCTTGAATACGTCCAAATGTATTGAATATATCTGTTGGAGTCGTCGATCTGAGTTCAGAGTATTGACAAATAACTAATATAAATAATCTCGACTTGTATTTGTCGAACTGAGCTTTAATACAGAATTTGTCGAGCTCTGGCTGGAATTTGTCGAACGCTGCTCGCCATTTGTCGAACGTTGCTCAGAGAATGTCGAGTGCTGGAACTGGCCATAATACTTCAGTCTTCTGAGACAAATTCGTCGAACGATGCTAGACATTCGTCGAACGCCACTCGACATTTGTCGAACACTGGGAACTTAAATTTTCTTTAAGTTTTAGCAACTCTAACAGTCTAAAAAACTTGACCCTTAAACTATACAATGGGGTCAACTTGATCCTTAGTTAAAACATAGTGATCCTAGCCCAAATCAGTAATAGGGTTGTTCCAACAGTATTCACTACCTCAGCCCAAAAGGACTTTGGCAAGTTGGATTCAGCTAATAATGTCCTACCAAATTCAATTAGAGTTCAATTTTTCCTTTCAGCCACCCCATTTTGTTGGGGGGTTCTAAGAGATGAAAAGCATTGTCTGATCCCTTCATCCTCACAGAATCTACACATTAACTGATTTTCAAACTCAGTGCCATGATCACTTTTGATCATAGCAACCTGGGTGTTGAATTCAGATTGAATCTGTCAGATGAATCTTGAGAGGATCTTGAAAGTGTCTGACTTTGCTTTCAGAAAGAACACCCAGCTGAATCTAGAAAAATCATCCACAATGACAAGTGTGTAAGACTTACCTGCTAAGCTTTGAGTGGAGATGGGACCAAATAGATCCAAGTGCAACAGGAAAATGATTCTAGGGGAATCATTCTTACCAATTAGTTAGAATGATGCTTTGATCTGCTTTCCTAGCTGTCAGGCTCTACAAGGATGGTCCTTATTGAATTTACCAGTTGGTAAACCCATAACTAGGTTAAGTTTGGAGAGTTTGGCAATGGTCTTAAAGTTAAGATGACCGAGTCTCCTATGACACAACTCACTATTTTCTAATTGGGAATTGAATAAGCAGATCTCAGGCTTTGTGTACTCAAAATCTACAACATAGACCTTACCCTTTCTGAGACCAGTCAATACTATTTGATCAATCTTAGAACTAACTATATGACACTAAAATTTGGTGAATACAACTTTATATTCACCATCACAAAGCTGGCTAATGCTAATCAAATTATGTTGAAGTCCTTCAACATAAGCTACTTTGGAAAAGGAGATTTCCCCAAATCCTGACCAAACCATATCCTCTGGTTTGACCAAATGGGAATTCCCAAAAATTACCTTAGGCCCTTCCTTGGCCTTGAAATTCTCCAGCAGTTCTTTTGGTCCTGTCATATGCATGGAGCAACCACTGTCCAAATACCACTGTTGATTTGTGGTTGAACAGTCACCCTTCTGCACATTAATTTAAACATTAGTATAAACCCTCACATTCTGGGGTTTCTTTCTTCTGTCATCATATGAGAATATGAAAGAATGAGATGGTCTTCCATTATTCCCCCTTAGGTGAAGAAGTGTTGCATTGTTATGCCATCAATATTTGGCAATATGTCATAGTTTAGAGTAGCAAAAATATCTAGGAATATAGGTAAAAGATGTTTTGATGTTTGGTAATTTTGTGCAGAAAATATGCGTCTAGAAGAAATCGATGCATTTTTAGAGTTACGTCGAGTGAAATTCAAAGTACCTGCATAGTTCCGTCGATAGTTATTCGAGGCATGATATTGGTTGCGTCAATATCTTATCGATGCACCCTCATAGTTGCCTCGAAATGATGTCAACGCATATGCTGGAATCCGTCGAGTTGCATTCGACGCATTCTTAAAATTGCGTCGAGTTCTATTCGACGTATGATTCTTATCATTAAGTTTTTCATTTGATTTTTCCAAGGGATGTTTGCCTAAGATTCCTAGTTGATCACTAATATTTACCCTATTAAATATGCTGAGTTTATTAGGGTTATTATTATTATGATCTTCACATGATTCTAAAATATTATCAGGTCCAGACCTAAATGATGCCACAGATTTTTCCCAAACATGTGTATGGTTTATTTGGGTGCTAGTGGATGGTTGTGATTCCTGATCAAGATGATCAAATCTCTTGAAGAGATTTTGTGAGATATCTTTAATCTTTTGACTTCTTCCATTTAAGGAGTCCTTAAAGGCATTTGCCTTTGTGAGTTCATTCTTTAAGTCTGAGTTTTCAATATCTAATAAGTATATTTCTTTTTCTTTCCTAAACAGTTCACCTCTCATATTGTAGTTAACTGAGAAGTGATTATTTGTTCTAAGTTATTCTAGTTCTGATCTGATTGTTTTAAGTTCCTTTTGGTTCTTAATAATGTCTTAGCAGAATTCTTCAAAACCAATCTTAAAATCACTTGATGAAAAGTCAAAGTCATCAAAGATTGTTACATCATTTTCTGCAAAGGAATCATCCAGGGCCATTAGACAGGCTTCTACTGGTTCATCATCTTCATCATCAGATGAGGAGGAGCTTGATTGAGTGTCTGAATCACTCCAAGTTTCAGCTATGAAATCTTTCCCTTCTTTCTTATCCTTTCTCATGAAGGATTTCTTCAAGTGCTCCATCCTCTGATTGTTTTTCTTGTTCTTTTCTTCCTCAGGACATTCAGTAGAAATATGTCTTGACTTTCTGCAGGAAAAACAAACAATCTCCTGTGTAGGAGTTTTATCATACCTTGGCTTGCTTGAGCTCCTCTCTCTCCTTCTGGAATCTTCTGTCCTGACCCACTTTTTGAATCTCTTAGCCAAGAGATTAAACATTTCTTCTTCAATGGTGGAGGACTCTACTTCTGCAGCCTTTAATGCAAGTGTCCTTTCTTTAGGTGTTGGTGTCCTTTCTTGGGCTTCTGACTCGGCCTTGCTTTTTAGTAGAAGCTCATAGGACTTGAGCTTTCCCAGGAAGACATCAGTTGATATCTCTCTGAGGCATCTAGAATCTCTAATGGCCCAGATTCTAGAGTCCCATGTGCTTGGGAAGCACATGAGGAGCTTGTCATTAATTTCTGTCAGAGAAATTTCTTTGTCAAGTCCTCTCAGCTCATTTATGATGAGGATGAATCTGTCATACATTTCTGTTATGCTTTCATAAGTCTTTTTCTTGAAATTCTCATATTCAGATATAAGAAGTGCCTTTTTATCTTTTCTTTCATCAGAGCTTCTTTCTACAAGTCTCGAGAGAGATTCCCAGATCTATTTTGCAGAGTAGCAATCAACAACTTTCTGGAATATGTCATCAGACATGGTTGAGACCAGTATGTTCATGGCCTTGGCATCACATGCCTTGACCTTCTTCTCATCATCAGTCCATTCTGCTCTCGGGACTGAAGTTTGTATGACCTTTCCACTAGTGTCTTTCCTTATTGGGACTGGGGGACCTGTGAGGATGATATTGAAAATTTCTTCATCATAGAATTCATATAATGTTTTATTCTGGCCTTCCAGAGTGTAAACTTATTAAGATTACACACTGGAGGTCTTGTAGAATCATAATCCTTAGAACTCATTTTTCTTTATGAAATATATTTGTAATAAAGAAATAAGTGTATCAGGTATTTTTGATCAAGGTGTTAACCTTTTAATGATCAACCTACCTCTGATACCAATTGAAAGTGCACAGTGTGCCCCTGAGATATAATTTAGAGGGGGGGGGGGGGGGGGGTGAATAGAGATTTAAAAAAGAAATCTATCATATTTGTGCAAATACAATAAAAACACTAAGTGTTATGCTCTACAATTACACATACAGAATAAAATACAAGCTGTTTAAGTAAAGCAAGAAAAGCAGTAATAGAAAAGGTAAACTATATGGGACAGCATAGAAAATAAGCAACCAGAAGACACAAAAATTTTATACAGGTTCCCCAAAATGTGGTTAGTCCTCTCTTCTACCACCTGGTAAGAATGCACCACTTGTGCCTGAGTCTTTTGACAAGGACACTCTTAGAACCACTCATCTTTTGATAAGGAGATCATGAACCAACCAGATCTTTTGATATGGAGATCTTGAACCAACTAGATCTTTTGATAAGGAGATTTTGAACCACTGAATCCTTTGGAAGAGGGAATCATAAAACTCTTTTACAGTTGGGAATAAGAAGGATAAATAAGAAGAGGGAGGAAGAATAATTCTGTTTTCAGAATTCTTATGATGCCTGTATCAAGAACAACTTTTATATTCTTTCACTGGATCTGCTGATGATGAACTCCTGCTTATGATTGTGATGTTTTGTAGGAGCTACGATTGTCAGATCCTTTCTCTTCCTTTTGGCTATATGATATTGATGATGAGCAACCTTCTGTTGTTATATTCTAAGGGAGGGAGAGCAGTTCTTGTTTCTTCACTCAGTTTTCTCTATTAGGGTTCCAGGAGGAAGAAGAAGAAGAGGAAACCCTAATTGAAAAAGTTTAGCCGATTGTGATGAATGCTTTGAGTTTCTTTGTCTACTTCTCCATTTTATTGTCCCTCTTTAATTTGATTTAATTTCCTTTTCTGGTAGGTCCTGAAAAGGTATTTTGCACTAGACAATTTCTCTTCCTTTCCTTCTTTAATTCATGATCCGTCCACCAACTGTAAGCTTGTTTCCAAGAAAGCTTTTCTGTCCTCCTTTAATTCTTCTTTCTATTTGAGGCAATTAATGTGCCATTGGAGAACGTTCTTTAGTATTGTGGTCCATGAGAGATGTTCCAAAATGTCAACTGAAAATATTTCCTTTTCAGACTGTATTCGACGTTGCGTCGAGTTCTCTTCCTCTCTTATTGACACACCTTCAATTCCTTGTAGGAGCAACTTCGAATTCATTCTTGCTATGTTTCAAGTCTGCTTGTCGACGTTGCGTCAATATCTTATCGACGTAACTGTCGAGTTGAAATCTTAACTCTGAACTTCATCATCTGCGTCAAATGGTAGTTGACGTTGCGTCGACTTCATATGGCTTCGACAGATTACTCTAGGTACTTCGACAAGTCCATGGTCTCTACATCGATATCTTATTCGACGTAGCGTTGACTTTATCTACTCCGATAGAAGGAGTGAGTTGCATGGACTTCTTGTCAGAGTACCGTCAACAATAACTTGATGTTGCGTCGATTTCCATTCGACGCAACCGTTAACTTTGCCCAAATTATGCTTCTCTTGATATTGTCTTAACACCCTAGGTTGAGTGTGATATCCTAAGACATCTAATGACCAGATTACCCTCACTATACAATGGGCAATTCAACCTAAGGGATAAAATCACTTTTTAGATAATTTGTTAAGCTAAATCAAAGGGGTTTTTCCCAACATGCTTAACAATCGAGTTTTCCTCATCAAAGGGAGGTTGTGGCCACCAACAACTCGGCAATGGGCTGGAGAGGGGTCGGGGTGCTTGGGCTGCACCCCGATAACAAGGCTAGTTGAGGCTAGATTGGTGGACGGTGTCCCGATCAGACGTCGGCTTCTGGGTCGTTACATCAAATATCTTCAAAATATACATTCTGAATAATACTCAGAATCCATTCCAAGAAGTTTCCAATTTTTTGACTGTATTCGACGTTGCGTCAAATTCCTTCTGACTTCATATCGACGTGCCTTTGAATTCTATTCGAAGCTAAGTCGAGATCTGCTTCACAAATTTGAAATGAATTAGGCTATTGACGTTGCGTCGATTTCTTATCGACCTATCTGTGGATTTCAACTTATGGCTTCTACGTCAAATACTAATCGATGTTGCGTCGACTTCATCTTGAAAGAATGTATGCATCAACTTCTTCCTTCTACATCGATATCTAGTCGACGTTGCATCGACAACCAATCAAATGAAGCGTCGACTGCCAGCCTGAGATACTTCTACTTCTATTCGAAGTTACTTTGACTTTTAATCAAAGTTGTGTCGACTACTATTTGACACAAGTTTTACTCAAGTGAATTTGAACTCATTTTGACTAGGTTTTGACACACCTAGGTGGATGTGACAACCTAGGATATCTAAAGACCAAATTACCCTCACTATACAATATGAGTAATAAATCCTAGATATTGAAATCACATTTACAGAATATGTAAGTTAATTCAAGAGGGTGTTTTCCCAATATTAGCCCTTAAAGGTTACCAATTCGCGAATCCTACAATCATTGCAGTCATTATCCGTCGACTGTGATAATGAGAATATGTTTGAAGTGGAATTTATTCCTTCACCACATGTCGAAGAGGAGTTGACTTGGATCTTCTACGTTGGGAAGTGCATATAATGCCTATGTTTTAGTGTGAATGATTAAGTGCGTAGTATGTTGGCTTATGATTAACATAATACAGGCTGAGGTAAAGCTGCACCCACATCGTATTGGCATCATGGTGATCTGAGCAACTGGTAGAAGCTGAATTGAATCCGCACTATGCATTTCAACATGAGGTAAATCATCTTGTATACTGATGGATCATGGGAGAGGCCATGTGTCAGGCGTAACCGCCAAGACCAGTAATTGCACAATGGTATTTTGAGATTGTATATCCTAATGTAGTTGTGATGTTTTTGATGGAGATGAATAAGACCTCCTTAACAAGTACTTATTGTACGTGTTGTCATGAGTGTATGAACTCGTGTGGTCATGAGTACTCATGAGGGTTGCGTTGTTTGATGATGGCTTGCTAGCTTCATATGTTGTTGTTTAGGAGGTTGTGGGAAACCTTTGCGTAAACCCAACCATCATCACTTGCATATCTAGGTTCCCCATTTTTTATATGCTCAACCTAGAAGATTTTTTGTGCTTGAGCCTTCACCCTATGTAGCTTAGTTGTACTCTAAATTTGTTATGTATTGTTTGTTGAGGTGTACTTATAGATGAGCGGTGTCCCGACCCAGAGTATGCTAGGATGATTGGGTGCATGATTGTTACGTAGTTTATGGTTAGCTCATAGCTGACCCTCGTTTACCGTTGACTTGTGTTTGGTGCAGGTGTTATAAAGCGTAGCAGAGTTTAGCGGGCCTAAATCACAAAGCTTCAACGCCAAAGATAGCTTCAAATTTTTACTGTTTTCCTTGTCCGACCTACGAGCCGATGTTTTCAACATTGTACTTTTATGTTATCTTGCTATTTACATGAAGTGATGTAAGTCCATAAGGTCAGCATTTTACATGAAGTGATGTAAGGCCATAAGGTCAGCTCTTTACTTGAATTGATAGCCATGTGTGGATTCGAGTTCCTCTTTGGCACACTATTCTTGAAGAGAAGAGAAAGAACACCAAACAAACTTTGGTTCATTTCTAAGGTCTAGCAACATCAACCCCTTCAGATTTGGTGAGAGAGAGAGAGGGAGAGAGAGATTTGTACTCGGAGAAAAGATGAATCCTTCAGAGAATAATAAAGAAGAGAAGAAGCTTCACACCTGCTTTCTTATTCCTCTCGATTGATCCTTTTGTATATATATAGAGTTGGCAAACGATTCATTAGTTTTCATCCCTATCTAGTGACTCATAATCACCTTCTTTAATTCAAGCAGCAATGACTTGATTTGAATTACAATCATGACCTTATTCTGCTCAACCTCCTTAATTGACATTATGTACGAATTTGACATAAGCTTAACAAAACATCGATTACTTCTCGACATTCTCGTCAATTTCTGATTATATCATTAATCGACGTAGGCTAACTTATCGTACTCTAAACATTAATTTCTTCTTTTTTGCTTCACAGAAATTGATGTAAGCTCTTTTAGCTCTTCGTCATACATCAATTCACTACAACGAAATACGTTTTAGTAAGAACCAAATTCATTACAAAAGATAATTAAAAGCATTATAAAAACTTTTTGTAACAAAATATACTTTATGCAACAAGCATCCTTTAAAGCTCGATGCAAATACTTTTGATAACGAATGTATGTTTGTCTTTACAATAACTTACTTGTAACGTGTAAGACCCTGCTCCCCCAACCATAATCGGGTCGGGTTGGAGACGGGCCTTACCGCTCAAGACGGTCATCATATGCTTTCCGAGTGGCAATAGGCTCACTCTCCAAGCGTAGAATGATCGACTTGTCAGGATTTGGACAATCATTACACCAGATCAGCACACGGAAGCAAATCAGAAACCAAACACAAACACACACACAAATATATATATATATTACGAGTGACAGTGCACGGGGAGCCCCCCGTGCCACGCGCGACAGTACTTTGCCCGTCCCCGGCGGACTTCGCCGGCCCCCGACGGGCTTTGTCCGTTCCCGGCATGCATGCAGTTATATATAACACATCAACACATTCAGGATAACTTTATAAAAAAAATAGGGTCACTTGCAATTTATCATGTCTTACCCATCAAGGTAATTTATTCCCAATTAATCATGTCTAACTAATTATGAATGAGAGAATGTTTTGTGTAAAACTTTGTGAAAAATCTGTGAACAAAGCTGTACAAAAGTTTGTGAATTGTGAATAAAGCTCTGGAAAAAATTTCTACTAAATCTGTGAACAAAGTTTCTTTAAAATCTGTTCAAAATTTCGAGAGATTTGTACAAAATTTTGTGAAAAGTTGGACAAAGATTTGAAAAAAATCTTGATATAAAACTTTTCCCAGAAATCTGTTATGATGTGGCTTGCTGGGTCACATTGAGGCTTCACTTCGATAGAAACATTTTCCTAAAAGTGAAGCTCTTAAGTATTCCATGCAGATCAACAGATTTCTCGGCCCAGTTATTTATGTTATTAATTAGATTAACATGGTTAATATTTAATTAAGCGAAAGAATCTGAACAAAAAATCTGAACAGGAAACAGAACATATTGGCAATGGCAATGGCCGTCGCCATGCTTCTCGGCTGCGGATGAGGGTTGCGGCGATAGGGTGGCAGCGATAGGGTGGCGGCGATAGTGTGGAGGCGATAGTGTGGAGGCGATAGGGTGGTGGCGATAGTGTGGAGGCGATAGGGCTGCGGCGTCTGGGGCGTTTGAGTGTGCCCATGGCCTACTATTGAACTTGAGCTACTATATCTACACCCAACTTAGATAAACGATCATAGAAACAAACCCAAAGACACTGAAGATGAATTTGCTTGTTAGTAGAGATGCTGCTGGACTGCAAATTTTTCACCTTGCTAGTAGAGATTAAAATAGAACACCCATATTAATAGAGATTAAAATAAAACACCTCGTGTCCAAACTCAAACATAACTCATATGTGCAATGTGTTCTTTGAGGGCATGAGTCAAACACCTTGTGTGCACATGATTTTTTTTTTAAATCTAAGAAAGGAACCAATTAAAAGTTGGATGCCTTAAATTGTAATGATGAAAAATCTGTGGCAATCTGTAAAAAAATCTAGATTAATATAAGAAATGATTTATACCAAGGCGTGAAATTGAGTTGATCTGTTAGGGATGCACTTGATCTGGTTGGAGTGCAGTTGAGCTGCAAGGAATCGTTAAGAACTGCTCCGATCGTACAGCAGAGGCGCTGCGTTGTATGATCTTTGTGGCCGGCGGGATGGAGAAGGAGGTTGTCGAATGGCTTGGGGGGGGGGAGAGATGGAGGGTTGGCCTGGGAGTCGCGTAGAGGGCGGGAGCCGGCGTGGAGGAGCTACAACGCCGGAGATGAGGTACCGTTGGGACTCGCTGTGGATTTCGGGAGCCGTCGGGAAGGAGGTGCAGCACCAAGATGATGAGCGGTGTGGGGTTCGCGGTAGAGGTTTGGGAGCCGTCGGGAGGGAGGTGCAGATGTGGAGGAAAGCAAATGTCGTGAGGACTTTGTATGAGGGTTTCGGGAGATGGTGTTGAGGATCGGACTGGTGGCATCATTTGGGAGCAGCTGATCGGACGGTTTTCATTTGCTGGATGGTTATATTTTGGCTTCAATGGGCCTGAAAGTACTTCTTTATATAATATAGATATTTATATATATATATTATATATATAAAGGCCGAAGCTAGCTATTTATACATGAGGCCCTAACAGGGCTAAACAAACTACAATCTGCTCTCGCTGCTTCTAAGTACTATATGCTCACGTCTCTAAAGTCAGGAGACGAAACTGGTGAGTCACTCGAGCGGGCTATATAACGGGTACTCTCTCATGTGGTCGCTAGGCCTCGCGCTACTCCATCTCCTAAAAAGAGTGTACGACGACACGTTGGTCATAAGACTAGTGGATACACACCTCCTCCCCAAGATCCCTAAGGGTTGAGGACGAGAGTGAGTCTCTATCAAACAACAATCGCCGAATCAACAATGTTAGCATCATTATATATAAATAGGTAGTAAATAATCTAGGAGTGGACATATCAATAATAACTAAAATACAGTAATAAATAGTTATTTATAAAGCTATACTAGCTAGCGGGCATTCACGCAGGTGTTCACAACCGGCAACAATACCCTATGTTGACATAGTTTGACCGCATCTTTTCTAGCAAGATAGCGAACCCTATATGCCTTAGCAATGTGGCAGATCGATGATAGTGGCCGGTCCTGCTGCATATGGGTATGGATGTACCACACTACCATGCCTCAATGTACAACCTGGTCTACTCCTGGATGTGAGCGACATTTGACGATAACTGAACTTGGCCAACCAGCAGAGGGACCTAGTAGGGCATATACAATACATCCGAGCTCCCGGGGTGCACTTGTCCCTATTTCTTAGAGTCGTCAACCTTCATGTATCGGTATGTATGATCTACAAGCATGACTGACCCGCCACTTTTCACCGCTTGCAATTTACAAGCATTTTAATATGTAAATAACCGGCACCTTTCGGGTCTATAGTGGCTTGCCCTACTTAACATGAAATAAATCGGGCAGATGGCCATATAGCTTGATCGTACTTCTCAACTTTAGACAATGAGCATAGCGATCGAGGGAGCCTATTATATAAGGCTAGCCTTGGAGGAACAAATCATCTCCAAGTTATCCCTTATTAATCCTCAACCAGATAAACTGCTTATCCGAGTGGGACCCAAAATAAAAGTGCAGAAATGAAAGCATTAGTAAATTGCAGTAAATAAAATATGGTAAAGGAATACTGCTGTACATACAGTACACAAATTGAAATACTGAATTGAACTGCCGCAAATAAAATACTGAACTGAAATAAGAGTAGTATTGAAATGAAGTGCAGTAACTGAAATACTGAATAAAAGAACATAATAAGAAATAGTCCAGTTATGCAATTCCCTCTTCATTTAAGGAGGCAAGTTCAGTTCTTCTCTCCGTTCCAAGGGGGCAGCTCCATTTATAGGAGGCTTATAAATTCCAAGGAGGCTTCTCCGTTTGAAGGAGGCAACTCCGTTCATAGGAGGCTTCTCCATTCCAAGGAGTAACTTTATAACTCAGCGATGAGTTCTTCTTATTTAAACGTATTAGGGTCCGCCCGATTATTGAGTCTGATTGTTACCTTAGTTGAACTTTTTAAGGGTGGCTTATTGGATTTCATCGATCTGTTGGCGGCTTATTATAATCACAAGGTTGGATTATCGAGACTTCAAATCTCTTCAAGAGGTATAATACAATTCCTTAACCCCTACCAATCTCATCAGAGCAGTCTGAGCTCATATGTTACAACCGATATTTTCTTTCGATTTTTAAGCCTCTTCTATTTGATAATTACTAAAAGTAGTTTGAAAATTATAAAACATGAACTCGAGGTTGGATTTAGCCCAACATAATCCCCAAATATTTACTCCAATTATTTTGTGTTAGATTTAATCTCTAATAAATCATAATATGCAAAATAAATCCCTCTTTTAATTGAATTTTTTTAAAACTGCAAAAAATTCTCAAATTTTATTTGAGAGTTTATACAAGCATGTAGAGCCTTCCATAGTTTCTTATCAGAATTATTTCCTCAATTAGGGTTCCCTCCAAATTTCTAAACAAGGATGGAATCATAAATTAAATACTCAAAAATGGTTAGACTTTTCAAAATTTTACCAAACTTTTACAATGACTATAAACCTATCACACACTCATCTACAAATTTTATCATAATTTTCCTCTAACCTTTAAGCCCTCTAATATTTTAAAATAGTAGATTTTTCAATATTTAAATCCTCTAAGACATCAAGAATAGACAATAAATTCAGATAAAAATCGAAAGGATGTGACTTCCTCTTGTACACAACATATAAAATTTTAAGCAGTTTTAATTAGGTAGATTTTCCTCTGGGATTTTATTAGTGATAAGAGTTGTATTGATTAAACTAGCAAAAATAGCAATTCAATAACAAAAATTCCTAATTAATTAAAGACAGTGTGTATAGACTCTGTACATCTCCCTCATTTGTCTCAGAAGTTTTTGATTAGTTTTGGTCCCTCAGATAATCCAAAAACTAAGAAAATAGAACTAATTTAATTATTAAAAATAATAAACCTTATTGAACAATTCTGAAAAAATTTGAGGGAGGAGCCCTTATCATTGTGCACAACTTTTATTTTCATCACTTTTAAATTCGAGCCATGGATCAGCCACAGAAAACTGAAAACTCCATCTGCCTTTATATTTACAAAACACATGTGTTGGGGTGCCAGAATTGCCCCCGGCACTGCGGTGCTATTCGAAGCGGAATGGTGTGTCCCCTGTGGGTCTAACTGACTGCCCCGTGGATCCGCCCGAGGACAGCTGACTCTATAAAGGAGCGGTAGGCGCCTTGACCAACATGCTGGTCTTTTGGTGCAGTTGGTTGCGCCGTATCCCTACAAGTGGTATCAGATGGAGTCGCGGGTTCGAAACCCCAGGGTTGTTTCTGGGGGCGGGATTGTTAGGGTGCCAGAATTGCCCCCGGCACTACGGTGCTATTCGAAGCGGAAGGGTGTGTCCCCCGTGGGTCTAACTGACTGCCTCGTGGATCCGCCCGAGGATAGCCGACTCTATAAAGGAGCGGTAAGCGCCTTGACCAATGGGCCGATCTTTTGGTGCAGTTGGTTGCGCCGTATCCCTACAACATGTGTTAGCATTGATCTACAGCTGAGATCGAGCTGCAGATCCAACGCTAACACCGCTCAGGGGATTTGGCGTTGATCCTCTGCGAGGATCCAATCATTTCATAAGATTTTACAAAAATCATGGCCGTCGGATCTCCATCTCTTGATGGAGATTGGAAGACAACTGTACATCCTCGCGCGGCAGAGGCTTGTTGGTCTTTGTTGCCGTAGTCTGGCCATCAGGTGGTCGCGCCTACACGTACGACCGACTCGTCGGGGGATGACAAATCTTTTCATCATGTTTCAACGGCCTGGCGCCGCCTGCAACCGCTGGAGATGCTTGTTATAGGGAGCTAACGCTTGGGCACCAGCAGATCTCCCTTTTCTGGCAGTGCTGCCAATATTTTTGCTCCTATAGAGGGTCGTAGACCCCCTCTACGGTGAGGCTGAGCCTTTCCATAGGGCGTGAGGGCATCCGGAAGGCTTCCCATGCATGGTCGTCACCTTGCGTCAATCACCACCAAGGTGACGGCGGCGCTCCAACGGTGGGAGCTTGCATGCAATTCATCCAAAAAAGAGGGATGGAGGAGAGGAGGAGGTCCCACATGAGTAGGGGGCCCTCTGTACGTCCCGACAATATCTTCCATTAGAGGTGGTGGAGGCGGTGGAACTCGGGCGGACGGTTTTCGATGAGGTAGAGATCCAACAAAGGTATGGTTGGGCTCGACTTGGAGGTGTGAAGCCATCTGGAGGTGGTGAGGCATATATATTGGCCAGGGAGGAGCCCCCTCCCCCTTACCTGACGTTGCGGGACTAATCCTTTGGATTAGGGTTAGGCTTAACTTACTTCAGTGAGCTGTCATTATTAGGCAGGGCAAGTACTACCTGGTGTGGTTCATCTAGGGCTTAGTGTTTGGGTGGGTTTGCTTTGGGCATGTGGATGCTGTCTTTTGATGTTATTCAGGATCTGTAATGAACCCTTGCTTATGGTAGAGAAGAATACAAGGGTTATGAACTTGTGATCCTTATAATCTCTGTACTCTAGTTTGATTCTTGTTGTAAGATGTGAAGAAGAAGAAGCAAACTTGTTTTCTTATTCCTGTAAATAGTTGTTCTACTTTTCATTTTTCCTTTCAGAGAGAATGCTTGTGGAAGAAGAAGACTGAATGATCTATTGTCATCTTTTTTACTTCCTTCTTCTGTATACTTATTCTTTTTTGAATAGTGTTTGAATTCCTTTCCTCTTCTGTTCTGTCCTGAGAAGGATTATCCTTAGGACAATGGTATTTCAGTCTGTTTCTGTTTCTCGACCCGTCAATCTATTTTGAATAACTTTGAAGAATGTCTTTTATTGTCTCTCTGGAGTACTCCATTCCATTCTTGGCAATAATCGAGCCATTAGAAGTCAGACTATAGCCTTGGATACCTTCTGGAAAATCATCTGAAAAGACAGCAGAAAAGCTTCCATTTTTGTCTGTATTTGACGTAGCATCGATTTCATTTTCCCTCTATTCGACGTACCTCTGAGTTCTTAAAGAAACTGCTTCGAAATCTTTCTTACCTGTGATTGAACTCAGATGTCGACATTGCGTCGAATACCTATCGACGTATCCGTCGAGTTGTAGACTTGGACTTTGAACTTGATCTTCTGCGTCGAATTCAAATCGAAGTTGCGTCAACTTCTGTTGTTGTTTTGACCAGCTCTGTCTTCTACGTCGAGACCATTTCGACATTGTGTCGACTTCTTTTTGAGTTACTTCTTCTTGTATTAGAAGTTGCTTCAACTTTAGTCGAAGTTGCGTCGACTTCTATTCGACGCAATTTTAACTCAACTAACTTTTGTGCTTGTTTTGGTCAGGTCTTGAAACTCTGGTGTGAATGTGATATCCTAGGACATCTAATGATCAGATTACCCTCACTATACTACATGGGTATTACATCCTAAAGTATGAAACCACTTTAAGATAATTTGTAAGATAAATCACAAAGGTGTTTTTCCCAACAATCTCCCCCTATGTATCTTAACAAATTTTACAAATGATGTAAGTGATTTCAAACATGCAGTTGAATAAAAGCACAGTATGAACAAACATACAATAAACATAAAATGACATCACTACACAGAAGCATAGAACACCATGATAAGCTTCCACATGACCAGATTGTCTTCCATAATTATATAACTTCAAATATGTTTACTGAGAAGTTATTCTAGAGATTGTTCAACTTTATTGTTCTACTCTTTTGGAGGAGTTTTCCTCTTCATTGAGAAAAATTGTTGTGTTACTTTTCTTGGTGGAAACACTAGTAGCTCTTCTTCTTCTTCTTCTTCATTTTCTTTGGGAGGCTCCCCCTGAGATTGCCATTCCCTTCCAGCCGACTGAGCAGTCGCCTTAACAATCTTTGATACCTCTTCCAAGAACTGATCACCTGTCAAGGACTCCCTCTGCTCATTATCTGTGAAGAGATCCCCCTGAGTTGATGCAAGCATCTCCCCCTGGGTTACTGCAGGAGGCTCCCCTGGAATATTCCTGTTTGGGATATAGTAATTCTGTTGGGGTCAAGAACTTCAGCATCTGGGGCAATTTGAGTAGTTCCTTTTTCCTTCTCCTGGGCACCCACATTTTCTTGAACAAGCAGCTCCTCCTCAGGTAAATTCTCCCCTTCTAAACATTACTAATAAGGGAGGTTAAGAAAGATTTGGTAACCATTGAGGATGACACAAAGGTTTTGAGTGTCAGGAGTGTCTCTTTTGATTCTTGTAGCTCAGACTCCATCTGAGAATACTTTCTGTTGAATTTTCTGGCTTGAGTCACCAACAAATCAGTAAATGTACCAGCACCCAGTCCTACTACTTTAGAAATTATTTGTTCAGCATCAAAGGGAGGTGTAGAATGGGTGGTAGATGCAAGAGATGTGTCATTTGGAAGTGTGGATATGATAACTGGAGGAATTGCTGTGGAATCTTCATTGAAGTCTGGGAATTTTTGGTGGATAGGGGATTGTGCTTGATTTTTTCTGGAGTTAAGAGAGATTGTGGTAGAGGAGTAGAATGGATGTCTGGAAGATTTTCAACAAACATGGTGATGATTGGTTGTTGTTGTGGTGGTTGGAGAGAAATATGTGGTGTAGGTTTTGGAGCTTGAGTAGATGGAATGGACTGGAGGTCTTGAACAATGTTATCAGGGGTGCTTGACCAGGCTTTAAAATTTGCCTGGTCCATTTAGAGAAGATTCCAATGTTAATTCTTTTGCCTGGTATAATTGACACCCCTTTTGATTTATAGACAGTTGGATAATGATGGAGCAGAACTTGGCTCATCATTCTCATATATGCATTTTCCTTATGTGCATACTTATGTCCTATTATCTTCAAGAGACATCTTCCCCAGTTGACTATTTTATTTAGAACTAGAATTCCCACTATCTGGAGTTGTTGTTTGGGAATGGCATCATGTGCTGGTATTTTGCAGAGCAGCACCATTCCTACTATATCTGCCAAGAATCTGTATTCTTCAGATACATCATTCTTTTTCAGATTGAAGGCCTTCTCCTTTCTGAACTGCATTATTTGTAATGTCTTACTCGTCTCTTCCCTTGTCAGTTCATCAGAATCAATACCAGCTAGTAGATAAGAAGTTTGACATAACATCTCCTCTGTAATGTTGATGTCATTCTCAGATATTCTTCCATTGAGTGATCCATCCTCTCCAATGTGGATGTTATCTTTAAACTCTGTTAGCTCAACATCATAGATCTTGCACCTAGTTGAGATCAACTTTGCCAATCCAGTAGTGTGAAATAATCCATGGATCACCTTGAAGTTGTCAGATGTTACATTGAAGGACTCAATATCCACGTCAAATCTAGAATTCACCTTAGGAGGTGCCATTGAATCTGTAGTAATGTACCTGCAAAGAGAAGAGAGAGAGAGAGAGAGAGAGAGAGAGAGAGACAAGAGCAAGAACACAAGTGAGTTGGAGTGAAAGAAAGCACAGGAGCAAGAATGAGAGAATTCGAAAGCGTAACAAATTCGACGTCTAAGTTGCTTAAAAGAATACGATTCGTCGCAACTTAGTGTTGTATTTGTAGCAACGTCGAAAAGGATTGATACTTATCGCGCCAAAACATGTCGAAGCAGCTTCTAAAAGCAAAGTTGTGCGCGCCTAACATGTCAACGTTGCGTCGACTTGTAATCAACGTGACTTCGAATTTGTACAACGACTATTAAGTCGACGCATGCGTCGATGTGACTTTGATGCTGCGTCGAATGCTATTTAATTGATCTACTTCAGGTGGCTCTCAAAGCCGGCATCGAGTAGAACTCGACAGTGTGTCAAAATCTATTCGACGCAATTCTGAATATACAGTTGTATTTCTTTAGAAAATTTCTGCTATTTTTCCCAGCAATGGTGTTTATTGAAATTAGCATTTATAAGGTTATTTTTTATGAATTTTAAAATATCAAAAGGTTTTTAGAGAAGAGATCACTCCCTTTGAATATTTATAGTTCTTTATTGAGAATTGAGTTCTTTCATTCCCTTCAGCATCTCTAAAGGAAGAACCCTGACTTTTCCTGCACATCTAACTCAAATATTAGAAAGTAGCCAGGTTACCTTGGGCCCTTTTCTTTTACCATTATAAGGTGATATGAAAGTGTAGAATGGTCTTTCAAGATACCCTTTTGGATGACAGAGAATGGGTTTATTAAATTTAGGTATATTATCTCGGTATTTGAAATGTGCATATAATGTATCTAAATGCAATAAATCTGCAGAATGCCTAATAATTTTCCTTTTTATTTTACCCTTTTGATTTAGGCCCACTAGTTTGTCTGGATATTATCAGGATTATTATTGTCCTGATCCTCAAATACTACACTCCTCTCACTTGTCTAACAAATCTAACTGTATTTTTCCAGGCAGATCTAATAGGGACTTTTGTGCTAGTGGATGGGTATGCTCCTAGACCTAGGTACTTTAATCTCATGGAGAGATTTAGTGTAATATCTTTAAGCTTTTGACTCCTCCCATTGAGTAAGTCTTCAAAGGCTATTGCCTTTGTAAGCTCTTCTTTTAAAGTTAAATTTTCATTAGTTAGTTTAGTTAGTTCTAATTCTTTTTTACAAATTTGATTTCTCAAATAATAATTCAATGAATATAATTCATCTTTCTTAAAGTCTTCTAACTCTTCATTAACTATTTCTATTTCTTTTTGAACCTTAAGGTAATCACTACAAAACTCCTTAAAGCAATTTTTAAATTCTTACGAATTAAATTCAAAGTCATCAAAAAGACTTACCTGATCTCCTTCATCATCCGAGGAGACCTCCAATGCCAATAGGCAAGCAGCTTCAGCAGCAGATTCTTCATCACTCTCTGAGGAAGAGGAGCTTGAATCAGATTCTATATCACTCCAGGTTTCAGCAATGAAACCCTTTCCCTTCTTCTTGTCCTTTTTCTTGGAGGACTTCTTCTTCTTGTGCTCCTTTATACTACTACTACTACTACTACTACTACTACTACTACTACTACTACTACTACTACTACTACTACTACTACTACTACTACTACTACTACTACTACTACTACTACTACTACTACTACTACTGTCGTGTTACTCTTCAGGATACTCAGGAGCTATATGTCCTGGTTTTCTACAGAAAAAGCAGATCACTTCCTGCTTTGGAGTCTTATCAAATCTGGGTTTTGAGCTCCACTCTTTTCTTCTTGAATCTTCTATCTTGACCCACTTTCTGAATCTTCTTGCTAAAAGGCGGAACATCTTATTTTATGGAGTGGAAGGCTCACCTTTAACAGCCTTCAGGGAAATACTCATTTTGATGGGAGTTGAGGCTATCTCTTTGGCCTCTATTTCAGCCATGCTCTTCAATAATAACTCATAGGATTTGAGTTTTCCTAAAAGAGAATCAGTGGATATATCTCTATGGCATCTGGACTCTCTGATGGCCCAGATCATTGAGTCCCATGTACTTGGGAAGCACATGAGAAGCTTATCATTGAATTCTGTCAGATAAATCTCTTTATCCAGATTTCATAGCTCATTAATAATGGTGTTGAATCTATCATACATTTCAGCAACACTCTCTTCACTCTTCTTCTGAAAGTTCTTATATTGGGATTTGAGAAGGGACTTTCTGTCCTTTCTTTCATCAGAACTTCCCTCAACCAATCTAGAAAGAGACTCCCAGATTTCTTTTGCTACGTTGCAGTCTGCCACCTTCTAGAAAATGTCATCAGACATTGTAGACGCCAGAATATTCATTGCTTTGGCATTACATGCCTTCTGCTTCTTTTCAGTATTTGTCCACTATGATCTAGGCACTACTTGCTGAGTCACAAATCCACAGGCATCCTTTCTTACTGGTGCAGGGGGACCTGAGATAATGACATCAAAGATGTCTTCATCAATAGAGTTCATGCACAATTTTATTCTTGCCTTCCATAGTGTAAACTTACACACTGGTGGTCTTGTTGATGCATAATGCTGAAAACTCATTTTTCTGAAAATAGTTGTTAAATATAGAAATGAGTGAGGAGATCTTTTGATCAAGGTGTTAGCCTTTTTATGATCAACCTACCTCTGATACCAACTAAAAGTGCACAGTGTACCTCTGAGTATTCTCTAGAGGGGGTTGAATAGAGATTTAAATCTTTTACCCTTAAATATGCAAACACAATAAAAATTACTCTAATAACTATGCAATAAGCACAACTAACATAGAATAAAATAAACACAGTAAATAGAAAACAGTAAAGGGACAACACAAAAAAGCACAGCTCAGAAGACACATAATTTTTGTAGTGCTTCCCCAAAATGTGGTTAGTCCACTCTTCTACCACCTTGGTAGGATTGCACTATCTAGTGCCTGAGTCTTTTGATGAGGAGACTCTCAGAACCAACATTGCATCTTTTGATAAGGAGACTGTTAGAACCACACACCGAGTCTTTTGACAAGGAGACTCTTAGAACCACTCACCGAGTCTTTATTAAGGAGACTCTTAGAACCATTGAATCTTTTGATAAGGAGACTCTTAGAACCAACTGAATCCTTTAGAGAGGGATTCTTAGGACTCTTTATCAGTTACAGAATAGAGATAGAGAATCAAAGAAGAAGAAGAATAAAAAGATTCTGTTGTATGAATCCTTCTACAGATATCACATAGGATGCTATCTTTTGATGTTCTTCAGGATCAGTATATAATGAACCCTTGCTTATGGTAGAGAAGAATGCAAGGGTTATGAACTTGTGATCCTTATAATCTCCGTACTCTAGTTTGCTTCCTGCTGTAAGATGTTTTTGAAGAAGCAGCAGCCTTATTTTATTATTCTAGTACAGAGTTGTTCTAGTTTTCTTTTTTCCATTCAGAGAGAAAGCTTGAGGAAGATGTTTGGTATTGTAGCCACAATAACCTTGATTTGAAGAAGTGTCCCTTGAACTAAGATGAATTGATATTGTATTTGATGTGGCATCTTAGTTGTGTGTTTGCAGAATATTATTTGCTAAGTACAAAACAAAGTCAGGTTTCAATGAGTCATAAAACATAGGCCTATGCAATGTAATCCCTCATTATGTAGACCAGGGTGTTGACTCATTTGAAATCTCTCTATTAGTATGTACTTCATATTCAAACACTATGGAGAAGACAAGTTGAAGTAGTTGCTGAATTCAGGAATGGAAGATTTTTTATCTGTCTTTTTCGTCGAGTGGTCTCGAGAAATCAAACTGAATTCATCGAGACATCTCGTGAAGACATAGTTATTCATTGAAATTACTCGAGAGGTCTCAGAGAAAAATTGACAAGTATTTTTCGTTGAGTAAAGTTTTGTTTGCTTGAGAACACTCGACGAATTCGTCGAGTGGCCTGCCGATTTCTCATGAACACTCGACGAATTCGTCGAGTGCTCTCGTGAAATTCTCGAGTGGACTTAGAACTCTTTCTTCCCGTCTCAGCTCTTTTTGCTAAGTCCTTTTGGACGAGTCATAAGTGAATTCATCGAGTAATATTTGATTCCACGAGTTCATTCGACAAATGCTGACAGAGCGGATTTTCTTCAATTCGCCGCCGGTTTTTCTTTTTAGGGTTTCTTCCATGTACAGTACACGTGGACCTTACTCCTTAAGTCACGTTTATAGCCATTTGAGAAGGACCTATAAATACTAAAAGGACATTTCAATAAACCCTAATCATGCTCATTTAAAAAAGATCGTAATCTCCATCGGCCACTCTCGTTCTCGCGAAGAAGCTTTTCTGCCGCCGACAAGTTTTCTGCATGATTCTTCTCTAAGATTTGATTCAACAAGATCACTGAGTTAAGATTCATTCAAGTGCCTTATAGATCTTGTTGTCTCGATAAGTTTTCAGATCAATTTGTTCAAGTCAAAGATTTCTTCTTCCCCATTCATGTTCAAGCTTTCATCTCATTCAAGGAAGTCATTCAAGGAAGAAGAAGATCTATTTTTCTCAGATCTGAAGAAGTTGAATCTCCTTGAGATTCTAAGAGATTGATTTTCAATCTATAATTTTTGTAAAATCCATTTACATAATTTGTAGGAAGTTTATCTTCCGAGTTCTTGTAGATCCTAGCTTAGAGGACTGAATTTGTAGGAGAGTTTGTTCTCCGAGTTTGTAGGAGAATTTGTTCTTCGAGTTTTGTAGGAGAGGTTGTTCTCCGAGTTTGTAGGAGTTGTATATGTTGGGTTTTCTATACATCAAGATAGACAGCATATCATATATGCTTAGTGGAATAAACAAACAAGAGCAACCCTAAACATTTCAAGGAACTTGCGATTTCACGAATCAAGAAATAGGAGAGGCAACACATTGCAATACCTGAAGGGGATTGAGTCAACACTCAACCAAGGTGCTCCACAATGAAATCCAAAAGAATGATCATTGAGTCCCAAGCGCATAAATCGATCGGCGTCTCTACAGGAGTCCACACGAGCATTGAATAACCCTAGCTTCTTGTCGCACAAGAACTAGGTCGGAGAAGAAGAGCCCTCTACGTCTCCCACAGACTGCTAGGTCCGACGACAGGGAGAGGCGGCTTCGGCAGCGGGATCGACCGATTGGAACTCTTCCGTCGGAACTCTCCGTCTCTCTTAGAATCGCAAGAGAAAGGATCGCACCCCCATGACATAAATAAATTGTGATCTATTTATACCCCAGGGAGAGAGAAAGGCTACCCGCACACCCATGACCAAAAATGGATTAAACAAAATTCGTCAATACCATTCGACGAATTAGTCGAGATAATTCACTGAATAGATTTCACCGAGAAGATCTATTTCGTCGATACCATTCGACGAATTGACTCACGAAAATATCCAATTCGTCGAGACATTTCGACAAATTGACATATTTCGTCGAGTCATTTCGAGGAACTATTTCGTCAAGTAGATCTAACTCGTCGAGACCAATCGACGAACCCTTTTGTCAACTTGAGATAAGTTTTGTCGAGACATTCTCGAAAACTCACCAACATACTCCATACAGTATTCACAATACCTGTGGTGCACTCAATCAACTCGACCCAACTCCAGTAAGTCATAGGATTGGTCCTTCACTCATATCCTATATGAGTAAGACCAACACAATTCTTCCTCCTACTTCCTCAAACACTCTTTTGTGTGACCCCATAGGCTCATATTGCCTTGGCAGTGAGACTAAATGCTTGATCACTTCCAGATCACCTTGGAAACACCAGCAGGAGTTGTAAGATTATTTTTTAATCTGAGATGAGTGAAGTAGCCTAGTTTAGCCAGGCGTGCTAGATAGGTGAGGAGGAAAAGTGGATGTACGTATTCTGTGGAACCACTATAAATCCTTGTGTTTATGTGCGTTCTTTGCTTTCTGTGTGCTTCTCTTTCAAGATTTTAATTCCTCTTAAAAGCCATGGAATTCACCTATTCACTCCCCTTTATGTGATTTAGGTAGCAACTAGATACTTTCAATTGGTATCAAAGGGAGGTTGTTCGTTAAGAGGTTAACACCTTGAACAAATTCCTCCATCTAGTTGTTCAAAGACACCATGTCTAGAATGGATAAAAATAAGGATTCTTCCATGAAGCTGCCGATTTGCACAAAAGAGAACTTTCACATTTGGAAGGAAAGAGTAAGATTTTACATGGAAGCCGCAGATCCAAGGATCTTTCAAATTGTTGAAGAAGGGCCCCATGACAGCATCTACAATCAACCCTGTCGTACAAGTTCCTAAGAAGATGCTTCATTAAATGAAGGACGAGATTGCTCTTGTCGCCTTGGAAAAGATGGCGAAGAATATAATTGCCAGTGTTGTGGATGACTCTATGCTACAGAATCTCTTCCACAGCAAATCTGCTAAAGAGATGTGGGATTCTCTTGTCATCTTGATGGAAGGTATGGAAGAAGTAAGGGATGATCGAAGATCTTTGCTAAATCAAGAATACAAAGCTTTCAAGCAAGATCTAAAGAACTCTATTTTTGTCACCTATGAGAAGTTCTTCAAGATCGTCAACGGTCTAAGGAACTATGATTGGGAATTCACAGCTGGTAAACCGAATGACAAGTTCTTGAGATCCTTGACAAAAGAATGGGATACTAAGGCTATTGCCATCAGGGAATTCGGTAAGTTGGCTACAATGGAGCCACAGATTCTTTTTAGGAAGCTTCTTTCCCATGAATTGAAGCTCATCATCAGGAAAGCTGAGGAAGAAGGCATCAGGACTTCTGGAAAGGAGAAGTATATTGCACTGAAGGCCGAATGGTCAAGGAAAGGTAAGGCCATGTTACCGGTAAGGACACAGTCGTCAGATGAAGTTGACAAGTCGGTGGCTTGCTCGTCAAGCTCAGACATGTCTGATGGAGAGTTCTCCTTACCCTCCAAGCAATTCAAAAGATTGCAGAACAAAAGGAAGCAGAGGAGAAGTCAATCCTCCTCATCGGATCACAGAAGATCAAGATGTGATGGTGAACATCACAAGAAGGGTCACAACAATGACAGGTATAAAACTAAACCGAACAAACATTTTTCAACTGACATTATCTGTTACTGCTGTAATAAGCCAGTGCATGAGATTGCGGAATGCCTGTACAAGAAGAAAGATGGTTCGAGAAAGGAAGACAAGAAATCCTTCAAAAGTAAGAAGGAGGAAAAGAGCTTTTTGGCTAAAAAGTCAAAAACTCTGAGCGACAACGACTTAGATGAGTCAAGCTCAGACGAAGAAGTCTACTTCGGGCTCATAGCTCAGACCGACGAGGAAAATTATGACACCCCCTATGAGGGGAAGGTAAATTCACATTCACCTCTCTCTGAATATGAGACAGATTCCATTGCGGATGAAGGCTATTCCTTGGAGGAAGACTCAGTTATACAAGTTCAGTATAAAGCCCTATTAAAAGGATTTGACAAGTGTCGCAAGATAGTCAAATATCAGGAAAAAGAGATTGAGTCTCTCAAGGCCGTGGAATCAGATCTGAGGGAAGAAATTGAAAAATTACTTCCTTTCAGAGATGAATTCCAACTCATGAAGGACGAACTCAATAGCTCCGCTGAACTATTAAAGCTGAAGGAGAAATCCATAACTAAGTTGGAAGGGAAGCAAGTGGTTGAGAGAAAGCTAGTGGAATGATTTTCTAGACCAACGACCATCCTTCCTCTCATTGAGGGCTTTTCAGCTCCTGCGAAGGGTAGCAGTATCGGTCATCAGACTGAGAAAAGTAAGGCGGCTAAGAGAAGAGCCGTTAAGGGTAAGGGTAAGACTGATCAAACTCAACCTTCCTTCAAGAAGGTAGTTTTTTCTACAAACACCTATGACTTTAAAACGTCTTATGGTCACCTTACGAGACCAACTCACGTTGAGTCAAGTAAAATAGCCAAGGATGGATCCATCCCCAAAACTTTGGAACGAATGCTTTCAAAGCCCCTTACGAAGAGATAGTCCTCAAGGACTATGGTTCATTCGTGCAAGGACCGTCAGCAAAGAAAGCACCAAAATTTAAATCTATTGCTACGAAACCACTTGAGAAGGAGCCATGTGTTTGCCACAATCACGAGGCTTCTACCTCCAAGTCAGTAGCTCCTACTAGACCCCTCGTTCAAAGAGCTAAGCAGTAGAGGAAAAGAAGGTACAACAGATTCGACTGTTGGTGTTGTGGCAAAGTTGGTCACTTCACCATGGATTGTTTGTTTTATCCAAAGAATTCTAGAATTCCACTAGTTTATAATGCAAGGACGATCACTCGCAATATTAACACTCCAAGTGGAAGTCATCTAACAAGAAGCCAAAGACCCAAATCCTTTTGGGTTCCTAAGGGCAAGTGATTACTGATTGCATGTATGCCCAAAGGCCAACAACATGCCTATATGGTATTTGGACAATGGATGTTCGCGACACATAACCGGAATAAGAAGCCTATTGCAAAACTACACCCCAATCAAGGATGGTCCAAAGGTTATCTTTCGTGGATCTTATCGGGGGATCACAAAAGGCTACGGTATGATTACCAATGGTATAGTCTTTTTCACAGAAGTAGCTTATGTTAAGGGATTACGACATAATCTTATTAGCATAAGTCAATTATGTGACAAAGGCTATATGGTTGAGTTCTACAAGGATAAGTGCTTGATTAAGTTGTATGATACGTCAGAAACTATTTTAACAGGCACTAGGAGTAGAAATATTTTCTACTTAAATTTCCTTTGTTTAGATTATTTTACTCCAGTATGCTTTTTTGGCAAAAGATAGTGCATATTTTTGTGATCAATGACACAAAAGACTAGCACATATTAATTTCAAAACTATAAATATGCTATTTTCTCACAGCTTTGTGCATGACGCACCTGATGTTAAGTGCTTTAAAGAGAGACCTTGTCATGCATGCTAAATGGGCAAGCAGACTTGGTTTAACTTTAATAGCATAGTTGGCAAAGATTCTACCAGATGTTTATATCTGCTTCATAAGGATCTATTTGGTCCCATGCCAGTTAAGAGCTTAGGAGATAAAGCTTATACGTTGGTAATTGTTGATGACTACTCACGTTTTGATTGGGTATTCTTTCTAAAACACAAGTCAGATACTTTTGACTCTTTTACTATTTTTTAGGCAAATCTAGAATGAACTAAACTGCTCCGTAGTCAAAATCAGAAGTGACCACGGAACATAATTCAAGTCTGGGGCTATGAAAAAATTTTGTGAAAGCTTAAGTATCTTTCATGAGTTTTCCTCTCCTCATACTCCACGACAAACTGGAGTTGCCGAGAGAAAGAATATGTCACTCATAGAGGCAAGCAGGACAATGTTGAATGATTCTTCTCGTCTAGAATATTTCTGGGCAGAAGCTGTCAACACTGCTTGTCACGTGCAAAACAGAGCACTAATCAACAAGAACCATCAAAAGACACCTTATGAACTTCTAAAGGGCATGAAACCAACTGTATCTTATTTTAGAATTTTTGGTAATAAATGCTTCGTACTCAACAACCAGAAGTATTACAAAACTAAGTTCAGTGAAAAATATTTTGAAGGTATTTTTATAGGCTATAGTAGCCATAGTAAGGCATATAGGATTTTCAACAAGAAAACTCTAGTTGTAGAAGAATCAATAAATGTTGTATTTGATGAGACAAGTATGCTTCACAACATCTCTTCTATTATTTTTGTTGAAGATGTAGGTGGAGGTTTGAAACTGAAAGAACTAAACTTGGAAGAAGTCATCAAAGAAGATGCTCCAGGGATAGTATTAGTAAATGATCCAATCACACCTGAAGAAGAACCTCAAGAAGTAGAAGACATACCAGAAGTAGAAGAACCTGTTATTAGGGATAATGCAAGAAATTTGGTGATCATACATCAGAGAGATAACCTAGCAAATCAGATCATCGGAGATACCAGAGTCAGAATAAGGACAAGAAGAGGTACAACTAACAAAGTTTGCATTTAAGTTTTCTTTCGCAGGCTGAGCCAAAGAAATTTGATGAGGCCAAAGAGGATGATTCATGGATTATTGCAATGCAAGAGGAGCTCAATCAATTCAAAAGGTGCAAAGTTTGGAAGCTAGTGCCAAGGCCCAAAGGTCAGAATGTCATCCGAACAAAATGGGTTTACAGAAACAAGCTGGATGAGGGCAGTGTAATCATCAAGAAAAAGGCCAGATTTGTTTCCCAAGGTTACCGACAAGAAGAAGGGATCGACTTTGATCAAACTTATTCTCCGATGGCAAGACTCGAAGCGATCAGGTTGTTTCTAGCATATGCTGCTCAAAAGGGATTTAAGGTCTATCAAATGGACGTGAAGTCAGCCTCCCTTAATGGTGATTTAAAGGAAGAAGTATACATAGAACAACCTCTAGGTTTTGTTGATTTCTCCCTCCCTGATTATGTTTATTTCTTACAAAAAGTGTTATATAGTCTAAAACAATCACCCCGAGCATGGTTTGAGACCCTCTCTAGCTTTCTTCTTGAGAACAAATTCACAAGAGGAAAGATAGATAAGACATTATTTCTTAGGGAAGTAAAAGCCAAGATTTTGCTAGTGCAAATCTATGTCGATGATATTATCTTTGGATCTACGGATGATAACCTTTGCAAAAAGTTCTCTAACTTGATACACGGGAAATTTGAATTGATTAGTATGGGTGAGATGAAGTATTTCTTAGTACTTCAGGTGAAATAATCTGAAGATGAAATTTTCATCTCTCAGATGAAGTTCACCAAAGAGTTAATTATGAAATTCAGAATGGAGAATGCCACCTCAATGATGACTTCAATGGGTTCAACCATGACTCTGGACAAGGATGATAAAGGGAAACCTTTTGATGAAACCAAATACAAAAGCATAATTGGATCCTTACTCTACCTTACTACCAGTAGACTGGATATAATGTTTTCAACATGTGTTTGTGCTAGATTTCAGGTGAACTCTAAGGAATCACACTATGCCGCTGCAAAGAGGATTTTGAGATACCATAAAGTCACACCGAATCTTGGCTTATGATACCCAAGAAGTAATGACTTCGAACTAACAGGCTTTTCAGATGATGATTTTGCAGGTAGCATGAATGATAGGAAAAGCACTTCTGGGACATGCCAATTCCTTAGAAGGAGGCTTGTCTCTTGGAGTAGCTAAAAATAGAATTGTGTAGCAATTTCAGCTGTTGGATCAGAGTATATCTCCGCAGGCAGTTGTTGTGCACAACTTCTGTGGATCAGGAATTGACTTAAAGACTACAACATGAAGTTGAAGGAGATTCTGATGTTCTGTGACTCATCAAGTGCAATAGCAATTGCTAACAATCCAGTCTCTCACAGCCGGATAAAGCATATAGAGATACACTATCACTTCATTCGGGAGCATGTGGAGAACAAGGACATCAACCTCGGTTATGTCACGACGGATAAGCAAGTTGCTAATATTTTCACGAAATCGCTTGATGAGACCAAGTTCAATTATTTCAAATTAGAACTTGGAATGCTGAAGAAGGACTCTTGAAGAAAAGCCAAAGGAATCAAGCTCAAATCAGAAATCGGGACATTCATACAAATTAAGGAAATTACACGAGTCAATTCGACGAATTCGTCGAGTCTTCAAGAATCATTTTGACGAAAAATTATTTTCGTTGAGTCATTTTGTTGAATTGAAGAATTTACTCGAGTTGTTTCGATGAATCTTCTGGACTGTTTCGTCGAATGTCAATCTGCCAGGTTTTTAACCTAATTTCTTTAATTATTGGATCTGAAGAGTCATTTCCTATAATAGGTACGCGCCTTATCTCACTTCAAACATTAATATATATATATATATATATATATATATATATATATATATATGTGTGTGTGTGTGTGTGTTTTAAGGGTTTCACGAGTCACACACGTCTTCCTCACCGAAAGCTTCCATCAATTCATCTTCCTCGCCGAAATCCCCTGTCGAATCAAGCGAAAATTTCTCGCAAAAGCTCAGGACTCCTTCAAGTAAGGGGAGAGCTGGTTAGGACTGGATTTGCAAGTGCTACAGACGAGTTCAGAAATATTGTCCTTTGCTTAGAAGAAGTCGGCCTCTCTTTCGTCCTCGAAGACCCTTATCGCGTGCTTGACATGGATGTTCTAGACTTCTTCAAGAACGCCAAGCTTCGACAACATGGAATTGTCATCAAGTCGACAGTAAGAGATAGGATAATCAAGATGAGGCCATCAAAATTGTCCAGGCTTCTGAGGTTGCTGGAAGTAGAGGAAGAAGATTGTTTGTTTGAAGAGGATCACAACAGAGCATTGTTGTTTTGTGGCTTGCCAAGAGGGACCACTGATTTTCGTAGAAAGTACAAATGGAGAAGGAAAACATATCTCAGATATTCTGGGAAAGGTTTTGCTATGCAAGGTAGGTTCACACGACTATCTCTCTAATGACATGTTCAAGTTGGTAGCAGCTGTAATTTGCAGAAAGAAAGTGAATTGGGGACTGATTTTGTTTGAGAAAATCAAGGCTAGTTTGATGGTTCCTAACTTTGGATGGATCATCTCACTATACCTCAATCAACTAGATGGAAACCATTTTGATATGTCTAATGGAATCCCCATTCACCACTTGAAAAAGATTGATTCTTCCATTCAGTCCAGATGGGAAAGAAAAATTGTAAGGCCAGGTATAACGAAGGATGAAGAAGAGGAAGAAATGGAGGAAGAAATGGAGGAAGAATAGGAAAGGCATTAACCTTCTCCTTCAAGGTTTGTTCTACAGTCAGATGTACCACCAGTGTAGGAGGGAGCTCCCAAGCTCTAATTGTTTCATCAGTCCAGGGGAGAACTCTAAGGCTCCAGAATCAGCTGTTCAGAAAGATCCCTCTCCAGCTCAGCCAACCCCTCTAAGTCTACAAAGTCAGTTTGCTGATTTTATTGTTAATATTGAGAAGAGTTTCAATATGGTCCCTAGGCACTACTCAGCAAAGATACTTGATCTTCCTGCAAGAGAGCCAGCAAGGATATCTGTTAATGATGATGAGGATATTGATGCTGAGGAGGTGGAAGCTGCTGATGTTGATGGTGTTGTAGTTCATGATGAAGGTGATGATGCCAAAGATGATGACAATGATGATAATGATGTTGGTGATGATGGAAATGATGATGCTAATGATGATAATGATGCTGCTGCTGATGATGATGGTGATGGGCCTGAGACTGAGCAAGTTCAGGCAAGTTGTTTTGTTGAAAAAGGTATTCTTAGTGCTGATTTTGTTCCACCAGCTGAAGAGAAGTCTCCTGCAATGTCTGAGGGGGAGCATAAGAAAGTGGTAAGTCAAGTTCAAGCTATAGAGGTTTTGTCAAAAAAGGATGAAGGGAAGATGTGCAATCTGCACCTCCTGCTCAGGAGAATGAAGTGCATTTGAATGTGCCCTCTCTAGGGGGAGTTCAGTCTGATGAGATAATGTTCAATGATGAGAGCCAAGGTATACCTCCTCTTCTTAGTACTCCTACTCCAGTTGCTTCAACCAATTCTGAATTGCTACAAGCAATTGAGTCCGTGCTCAAGACTCAAGCAACACACTTTGAATTTTCAATGAAGCAAGTATTTAACAAGGTCAAAGTGGTTGAAGCTGACCTAAACAATGGCCTAGCTGAGGTAAAGCATAATACATCTACCATGAAAGTTGGCTTAGACAATTATTTTACAAATGGTGTAAAAGCTGTGAGCTACACAAATGAAGGTCTAAAGCATGTCTATAAT
This sequence comes from Dactylorhiza incarnata, assembly GCA_033032865.1. Lineage (NCBI taxonomy): Eukaryota > Viridiplantae > Streptophyta > Magnoliopsida > Asparagales > Orchidaceae > Dactylorhiza > Dactylorhiza incarnata. The sequence continues at coordinate 7,048,175 of JAWHQI010000067.1, forward strand.
AATTCCAAGGATCTGTTAGAAGGTCAAGGCTCAATCTTTCAGCAAGGAGAAAGCACTAGAAATCAAGCCACTGCTGACTTATCAAGCTTCAAGGAAGAAATTCTCCAAATCCTAATTGAAGAAGTCAGAAAGGGGGAGGAGAAGATCTTATGTCAAATGCATGATTTGAGCAGAGAAGTTGAGAGCAAGTTTTATGAGGCACATGTCTTCAACCATCAAAGTTTTCAAGGGCTATATGAAGGAATGATGGGGAGATCTCAAGATTAAACCTTTCCTGAGCAAGTTTATGAAGACATAGCTTATATCCCTCCAGTGTAGTATACTCAAGTTTGGTCTGACCCAGAAGATATTTCTGAACCATCAAAGCCTGTTGTAAAGAAAAGAAAATATGGTGAAGGTCCTTTTGCCAGTAAGTCAGATCCTTCTGCAAGAAGAGGACTAGGCATAGAAAGCAGAGAGCTAGTGGCAGAAAGAAGAGAATTTTTTGAAGTATGTAGTCCAACTTCTAAAGCAATAATCTTGGATACATACAAATTAATTGACCTCTCAAATGAAGTACCCCAGAATTATTACAGTCAGGAAGAAATCAACAAGCACAAGGCAGCAAAGTTGAAAAGGAAAATTCACTACAGAGATCATGGTTATAACAATCCAAATGCTCCTCCACCTCCTCCAAGATACTACCCAATGCCAAAAGCATACTTTGCCAGACAGCTAAAGAAAAGCAAGGAGGGGAAGGCTAAAATGCCTTAGCTGTGCGTTGTGACTGTGCTGAAATCCTGAAAATATTTATATATCTATTAATTGTTTGATGTTTTAATTCATATTGTTAATTTCTTTATGGCATGTTCTTTGTTTATGTTTATTATTATTATCTGTGCAATTCACCTTAGTAGGCAGGGTTTTGACTTCTTCAAATAGGGGTAGATTGTTGGGTATTGTAGCCACAATAACCTTGATTTGAAGAAGTGTCCCTTGAATTAAGATGAATTGATATTGTATTTGATGTGGCATCTTAGTTGTGTGTTTGCAGGATATTATTTTCTAAGTACAAACCAATGTCAAGTTTCAATAAGTCATAAAACACAGGCCTATGTAATGTAATCCCTCATTGTGTAGACTAAGGTGTTGACTCATGAGAAATCTCTCTATTGGGATGTACTTCACATTCAAACACTATGGAGAAGACAAGTTGAAGTAGTTGTTGGATTCAGGATTGGAAGAATTTTTATCTAAGTCTTTTTCGTCGAGTGGTCTCGAGAAATCAAATTGAATTCGTCGAAACATCTCATGAAGACTTAGTTATTCGTTAAAATTACTCGAGAGGTCTCAAAGAAAAGTTGACAAGTATTTTTCATCGAGTAAAGTTTTGTTCACTCAAGAACACTCGACGAATTCATCGAGTGATCTGCCGATTTCTCGTGAACACTCGACGAATTCGTCGAGTGCTCTCGTGAAATTCTCGAGTGGACTTAGAACTCTTTCTTCCCATCTCAGCTCTTTTTGCTAAGGCCTTTTCATCGAGTCATAAGTGAATTCATCAAGTAATATCTGATTCTACGAGTTCATTCGATGAATGCTGACAGAGCGTGTTTCTTCAATTCGCCACCGGTTTTCTTTTTAGGGTTTCTTCCATGTACAGTACACACGGACCTTACTCCTTAAATCTTATTTATATCCATTTAAGAAGGACCTATAAATACTAAAAGGACATTTCAATAAACCCTAATCGTGCTCAATTAAAAAAAAGATCGTAAACTCCGTCAGCCACTCTCGTTCTCGTAAAGAAGATTTTATGCCGCCGACAAGTTTTCTGCATGATTCTTCTCCAAGATTCGATTCAACAAGATCACTGAGTTAAGATTCATTCAAGTGCCTTATAGATCTTGTTGTCTCGATAAGTTTTCAGATCAATTTGTTCAAGTCAAAGATTTCTTCTTCCCCGTTCAAGTTCAAGCTTTCATCTCATTCAAGGAAGAAGAAGATCTATTTTTCTCAGATCTGAAGGAGATTCAAAATCTCCTTGAGATTCTAAGAGATTGATTATCAATCTAAAGTTTTTGTAAAATCCATTTACATACTTTGTAGGAAGTTTATCTTCCGAGTTCTTGTAGATCCTAGTTTAGAGGATCGAGTTTATAGGAGAGTTTGTTCTCCGAGTTTGTAGGAGAGTTTGTTCTCTGAGTTTTTGTAGGAGAGGTTATTCTCCGAGTTTGTAGGAGTTGTATACGCCGAGTTGTAAGATTATTTTTTAATCTGAGATTAGTGAAGTAGCCAAGTCTAGCCAGGCGTACTAGATAAGTGAGGCGGGGAAGTGGACGTACCCATTTCGGGGAACCACTATAAATCCTTGTGTTTGTGTGTGTTCTTTGTTTTCTGTGTGATTTTCTTTCAAGATTTTAATTCTGCTTAAAAGCCATATAATTCACCCATTCATCCCCCTCTAGGTGATTTAGGTTGAACCTAGATACTTTTAGAATAAGAAGAAGACTGAAAGATCTATTGACGTCTTTTTACTTCCTTCTACTGTATACTTATTCTTTTTCAATAGTGTTTGAATTTCTTTCCTCTTATGTTCTGTCCTGAGAAGGAATATCCTAACAATGGCATTTCTTTCTGTTTCTGTTTCTGACCCGTCAATCTATTTTGAATAACTTCCAAGAATGTATTTTGTTATCTCTCTAGAGTACTCCATTCCATTCTTGGCAATGGTCGATCTATTAGAAGTTAGACTATAGCCTTGGATACCTTTTGGAAAAACATCTGAATAGACAACAGAAAACCTTCCATTATTGTATGTATTCGACGTAGTATCGATTTAATTTTCCCTCTATTTGACGCACCTCTGAGTTCTTATAAAAGCAACTTCAAAATCTTTCTTAGCTTTGACTGAACTCAGATGATGACGTTGCGTCGAATACCTATCTGTTGGGAATATTGCCGTTCAATTTTCCCTAGATTTGAAGATGCATCACATACAATGCTAAGTGCATATTGTATTTGATAAGCCATTTTATCTTATGATTATACAAGCTTAAATACATATTAAGTGTTGACAAATTCTCTGTCATGATCAGCTGAGATAACAATCTGGTCTTAGCTGAACCGCTTAGACACAGCTGTATAGGCGCTGAGAAGAACTCTATCTCAGTTGAGCTACATATAGAGGAAACCACAGAGAAGGCTAATTGTCTCAGCGGATCCACTGAGATGCAGGTTATTTTTGTCACTGAGAGTGAAACCTGTCTCAGCTCATCCGCTGAGACAGATTCAAATATGAATGTTAAATATGCGGGATCCATTTTTGGTGCAAGTGGCACGAAAGCAAGATAAACTTTTCTATTCTTGTCCATAATATGTCTAGGCATTTTCTTAGAGCCGTTGCAGATTGCAGGAGGTAAAAAGTGAATGTTAAGTCAATAAAACATGATGCTTGCATAATAGATATCTCAAGATTGACGGTGATAAAGAGCAAGCTAAAATTGTTGTCCTTGCTGGATCAAGTTCAAAAAAATAAGTGGATCTTTTCCTTCAGCTGAAGAAGAAGATAAAGTGGAGCAGTACTGAAACTTTATCAAACTCTGCTCAAGACAGCATCTACTGTGTTACAAAATCAGAAGACCAAAAGCTGAAGGTTTATATATTATCTTCTGTTGTGGAAATATAATCTGTCTTTACTGAAAGAACATGTTTGTTCTGAGCAGTAGGTCCTTTGTGCCTGAGTTTGTAGGGCTTCTTGATAGTCCTGAGGTAGGTGACTTGGGGCTCACTGAGCTGTAGGAGTAGATATACTATGACTTGTGTTGGAACATGCTTTCCACATCTCTTGGTTTGAGAATAACAAATATCAATGTATTTGAGCATACTTGCCATGTGTTTATAGTGTGCAGGATTTTCTGTTCTCATGCCTCTACATGTTTAAGAGAGAAAGACGATGAATTCCCTACCAGGACAAAGCTCTGGTGCTAGCGCAATGTGCTAATGCTATCGCTGACAGTAGCTGATCTAATTTGGAAACTTCGTCGAAAAGGAATCATTCATCGAGAAAGGAAGGTTTTCGAGACTGAATATGATAACTCTTACCACGGAGCATTAAGGCTAACGCCCGGTGGTAACTTATGGAAGTCCCACGATCATGATTTTGATTGAGGAGCAGAAAAGGAAGGAGATCTGACAGTTGGGAAAGATATATCGCTAACGTAGCGCGTTAACATTACCGCGGCGCAGTAGGAGGGGATACCAATTTTGGAGCCATAATGTTACCAAAAATGACTCAATCTGTGTGCCAGAATGTTTCATAAAGAGGCTACCGCCCGGCGGTAGCACCACCACTGGCGCTAGGATCCGAGCCTATTTAAAGAGCGGTCCACCTCCATTTTGATTCGCTGATTTCAGAACATATCGAAGCCATAACTCATATATTCATGATAGCCTCCTCTTTGCAGCTAAGACAACTCCGATCAATGCTCATAAATGCAAGGAACTTGAAGAAGGATCGATCACGCTTATCATACATGAAGGTCGTATGCATCAACATCAAAGATTACTTCGGCACGCCTTCGACAAGTTCTTCGAGTTCAACCTAAGAGGGAGTTTTTGTCTTTAGTTTTTATTTTATCTTGTAACTCTTAACCTTTGTATCAGTAGAGAAATTTGCCTGTATTGGCGACTAGGACGTGAGTGGCTTAGGGAGAACTTTCCTCGTGGTTGGGGACTAGGGCCTTGTGAGGACTAGGGAGAATTCGCCGCATGGGTGTGGCGACTAGTTCTAGGGTTAGATCTAGGGGCGGCTCGATGCCTCATATGGGGAGAGATAGGCTAGAGCCAACCGGTCCTTGGGAGAAGGGTCAGTATAGAAAACCAAAAAGGTCTTTACGCATTCGCCTTAATCTCAAGAGTTATTGAGATAAATTTTTGTAACGATTATAAAAGCAATAATACGATATGTTTTTCACTAATCTCATTATGCAATCTCTGAACTTTGAAATTTAAACGAAAAAGCATTCTCTATCACTAACGCCGAGCGGTAACACTACCGTTGGCGGTAGTAATAGAGTTCACATATGTCATGCCAAATACAACCCACTTTCATAAGAAGCTTACTACAGTACTTAAACTGAGATATTCTTAAAAATATTGTCAACACATTTGAGTAAAATCAATTAAGATCAAAAGTTCTTAAAACCCTTATTCACCCCCACCGCCCTCTAAGGGTGCCTACAGATCCAACAAGTTGTATCAGAGGTAGGTTATTCCAAAATTGTCTAACAACTGTGAATAATGGCGCTCCATGATCTCGCTTTTCATGAGGAGCAAGGGATAAGTAGACCTCCATTATTTACTGGGTCGGATTATAACTACTGGAGGACAAGAATGCGTTATTTTCTTTTGACATTAGATATAGAAGTCTTGGCTTGGGTAGAACAACGGTATACTCCTCCTACAATTGTAGCTACAGAAGCGACCATGGAAAAGCCCAGAGATAAATGGGATGAGAGGGATAAGGCTATGTGTAAAAATATTGCTAAAACAATGAACGCTCCATTCTGTGCCTTAGATAGAATAGAATTTAATCATGTTTGTACTTATGGATCTGCCTTTGATATTTGGAATTTATTAGAGCTAACTCATGAAGGTACATCGCAGGTCAAGGACTCAAAGCTCTTTCAACTAGAGTCTGAATATGAGAAATTCTAGATGGAGGAAAATGAAGACGTGGACACCATGTACAAAAGGTTTACAAAGATTGTTAATGCATCAAAAGTTCTTGGAAAGACCTTTTCCAACAGCAATCTTGTAAGGAAGATTCTAAGAACTCTCCCTCCACGGTTCAATCCAAAGGTGACAGCCATCTCCGAATCGCACAATCTAAAGCGGCTTTAAATCGATAGTCAATTTGGGAATCTAAAAACCCTTGAGGTGGAATGATCCAACATGAAGAGTACAACATGGAGTCGAAAAAGAAAGCATTGCCGCTGAAATCAAAAACCGAGGCCAACGACGAGGAAGATGATGATCAAGAAAGTCTCTTGGTGAAGAACTTTAAAAAGTTCATGCGAGATCCCGAAAGAAGATTTTGTTTTTCGCAAATACTTCACCAAAGTGTCCAACAAGCAAGGGTCATGGAAGAACAAGGAGAGACATGATGATGTGGAGAAATCTCTTCCTGAGTGCTTCAACTGTAGGAAGATCGGACATTTCCGAAGTGAGTGTCCAAAGATTATAGAGAAGCAGAAGGAGAAGAGGAACAAAAGGAAGGACAAGAAGAAAAAGCATACGTCTTCCGAGGTGTCGAGCGCAACAACTTCAAGCGGCAATGAGGAGGCAAAATGTGTCTCATGGGAAGAAGCCACGAACCATCGGACGATGATTGCAGTGTCCAAGCGACACAAAGGCACTTCCTCCCTCATATGATGAGTTATTTTTTTGAATATATGAACCTTTGCAAATACTTTGAGAAAAATCTAAATAAACTTGAAATTTTGAATCAGAAAATAAAACTTTATTAAAAGAAAATAAAAAGTTAACTAATAAAATAAAAGTATTGGGGAAAGAGAAAGTTTCTTGCCAAGATTGCTCTCACTCCTTGGCAAGTGTTAAAGAACTTGAAGAAACATTTTCCAAGTCCCACTCCGATATCAAAACTCTAACTGACAAAAATGGGGCCTTGGAAAGAAAAGTAAAAAATCTCTCATTCTCAAATTGATAACAAAAGAAAACTGTTGCAAATCAGTGTGTTACGCTAATACATGAAAACACCTTTTTAAAATCACGGATCCATTATTTAAACATGGCTATAGAAAAATTTAGGATTGGACAGAAGACCCTTGACATGATTTTGGCCAACCAAAGGCATGGAAGCGCTAAATATGGGCTTAAGTATGGATCTGGAAGTTACCGCATGATGGTACCTCTTACCAATGGTGGTAGTGATAGAATTACGAAGTCGTATAATAATAAATCTACAATGTTTTCTTCTGGTTTCCCACCTTCCTGCAAGAGTCCAAAGAAAAATCTGAAAAGGGTCTCAACTCTTTTAGTGTCTTATGCCAAGTGCTTACAGCTTGGACACACCATGGACTCTTGTAGAAAGAAGGGACGATATGCTATCAAACAAATCTTGGTGCCTAAGGTTTCCCCCTACTATGTGGGAGGAACCTCTTGGGTATCCAGATCTCATTTTCCTACATCTTTTTAGGCATATTGACCGGCTAAGGACAAATGTTGGCATGCATTTCTTGGACTCAAATTGATCCAAGCACATGTCATGGAACTAAGATAAGGTCCATAGTTGTGTAACAAAAAATATATAAATTTAAAAATCATAACATTCACTTACCTATGCACGTATCTCTCTACTCAGGTTATAATTGTAAATCCAAAAACTAATCATGCAAATTATACTATAGTTCATTTATCCATAGGCTAAAATGCTTACTATGTCCATAATCATTCACCCACATTATATGTCTCACAATAGAGAGGGCATAAGAGTGTGTGTATTAGAGACCTATCCTCTAAGTCATGTCCTGTTCTTAACTTGGAAGGGTTCTAGTGGGCCTTGCGAGGAACTAGGGGGAAAGAGTGCTAGGTTGTGAGTCATCTCTTGTATGCATATGGGATTAACACCCCAACCTTTGATATGTGTGCAACTCCTCATGTCCATCGGTCACTTAGTACGGGGCTAGAGTGTAGACATGTAATTAGGGTATCTTGATCTTTGACGTACTTATATTATATACATCGCATGGAAATTATTTCACTCTTTATGATCATTTCACTTGTGCATATTTTGTTCATATATGATATCTTATGTTTTTCATACCAGATACTCTTATCAAAAAACACTACCTGTACACATCATTATCTCTTATAAAACTTCTACTCATGAGTATTAAATCTTAACACATATTTACAAGTCTATTCTACAATTCTTAGTAAATGCACTAGATAACTTTGCATGATTTCTACAATGTATAAGTATACCTGAATTGTGAATTTTGAACATTATAGTTTCCTATCTTGTCTTGATAAATTTAAATCATGCTTGAATTATTTTTTTTCACAAGCACTCTTGGATTTCAAATTCAAAACATCTTATTTCAAACCTAACACTCTTATTTATTATGCTTGCAAACTTCAAAAATGATGTTTATTTTAAAAGTATTTTAACTTATCTTCGGCTACGCCTTGTATGCACACTCTTGCCTATTTACTCATTAAGCAAGTGTTATTGTATTGTGATAACAAATGATATTCTAATCTTGGACTTAAATTGCTAAAACATCTATTTTTCACTAACACAAAACTCTTTCTCATTTACTATGCTTCAAACTCTCATAACGATGTTTATTTATCTTGAATCATGCTTTCCACTATCCTTTCTACTTGTGCTCGATCATGAATATTTTTCTTACCCAACAAGTAATATTGACTCCCTATCTATTGATACTCATTCTTACTCCAAACTTACTACAAAAAGAGGAGAATATCCAAGTAATTCGAACACCATCCTTTACTCATTCACCATGTAGTATCACTAAGTCATAAATCATTGTCATGCTCTATCGTTTACTCATCCACCCTCTTTTGATAATAGTAAAAGGGGGAGAAAAACTTTGAAAGAAATTCACACTTAAGGGGAGTAACATATGTTGGATCTTACAGCGCCCTTAGAGGGGGGGGGGGGGGGGGGGGGGGGGGTGGGGTGAATAAGGGTTTTATGGCATTTTAATTCCTAATTAAATTTATCAAAGTTTGTGATCAAAGTTTAAGAATATTTTATAAGAAAATATATTTTGATATCTCAGAAAAGATTGTATTGAAGATTCCTTTTCAAATAAAAGAAACAAAACTTTTTGTTAACTGTTGCTAACGCCTGGCGTTAAGTGTTAACGCTGGGCGTTAGCTCTCCAGAAAGTATTCCTTAGCACAAAAAGATTGCCGCAGTGATTTTACTTATGAAATCTTAAATGAAATACAATTCCAGTAGATCAGAGATAATGAAAATGATTATTGTATTTCAAAGATAAATACACAAATGTTAATTTTGATACTTTAATGAAAAGATAAATTAAAACATTCTTGAAGTGGAAATAAAATCAATTGAATAGAACATTAAAGGATATGATTTTATTTCATAATAAATTGAATACACAAGTGTTTGATTTCTATAATGCTAGAAATCAAGGCGAGAATATGTAAAAACACTTTTTGTTGTTTCACCGGTCCTTCTCCCAAGGACCGGTTGGCTATATCCTATCTTACCCCAGATAAGGCCTCTAGCCACCCCCTAGATCTACCCTTGACCCAGTCGCCACGCACAAGGTGGTGAAATACACCCTAAGCTGCACAAGGACCTAGTCGCTAAAACAAGGCAAATTTACCCACGAAATCTTTCCCGGAATCCGATGTTCTCCCCGAACGATTTCTCCACACAAATTACAAAAAGAAAAAGTAAAAGATTATAAGATAAGTAAAGAGAAACTCCCCAAGAAATTATGAAGGTGAAGATGAAGGCGATGTAGATGTTGGCGTTCTTGAAACGATCGTCCTTCGTATGGAATATGCGTTGTAGACTTTCTCCTTCAAAATCCTCTTTAGATCTTCATGATAGCCCAATGGAGATCTCTTAATTGTTGTACACGAGCCTCTGTCAAAATTATTGGAATTCTGGAATCATCTCATATAGAATGAGAGGGTATGTACTTTAAATAGCCACGGGAGCTAACGCACGACGTTAAGAGTTAACGACGGTGTTAGTGAACGTGCACTGTAGTGGCTGAAATCGGGCAACTGTCAAGATCGTGGCAGAAACTAATTTCGTCGAACGAAATTTCGTCGAACGTAATCTAATTTCGTCGAATGGAAACTCATTTTGTCGACCGCAGTTTCGTTGATTGGCATCTCATTTTGTCGAGCGCAATTTCGTCGAACGAAATCCCATTTCGTCGAATGACATCAAAGTTCGTTGAACGCAATTTCGTCGAACGGGATTCCATTTTGTCAACCTCAATTTTTGTCGACCGGAACCTCATTTCGTCAAACGCAAATTCATCGACCGACATCTTGTCGAATGGCTAGCACCCAACATTAATATCTAACGCCTGGCGTTGTCTCTGGCTTCTCGACGGTTCATTCTCGACGGCATTTCTTCTCAACGGATTCCTTCTCAACGGATGTTAATGCGGGGTGTTAACTACTAACACAGGCATTAGCTCTCTTTCCAGAGAGTCATCTCCATCCAGTATACTACTCATAGGGATGTGTAGCTATAGTTCATGTACAACCTGCACACTATAAACACAAAATACAAGATCAAATACAACACAGAATTTGTTATTCTCAAACCAAGAGATGCGGAATATTGGCTCCAACAACATACATATGATGCTTTGATTTAGGGGGAGCATGTATATAGGGCGAGCATATTCGTACTATCACGCCTATCCTTTTCTATAAACATATTTCTTATTGTTGAATGCTTTCTTTCTAAAGAGGATTTGTTATTTTCAAAAGGGGGAGTTTATTGAAAAATGCATTCCATATCTCTTGGTTTGAGAATAACAAATCTCATTGTATTTGATCATACTTGCTATGTGTTTATAGTGTGCAGGATCTTCTATTCTCATGCCTCTACATGTTCAAGAGAGAAAGATGACACATTCCCTACCAGGTTAAAGCTCTGGTGCTAGGGCGCGCTAACACTACCGCTGGCAGTAGCTGTGTAGCTACACATCTCCATTCAGTATACTACTCATAGGGATGTGTAGCTATAGTTCATGTACAACCTGCACACTATAAACACACAAAATACAAGATCAAATACAACACAGAATTTGTTATTCTCAAACCAAGAGATGCGGAACATAGGCTCCAACAACATACATATGATGCTTTGATTTAGGGGGAGCATGTATATAGGGCGAGCATATTCGTACTATCACGCCTATACTTTTCTATAAACATATTTCTTATTGTTGAATGCTTTCTTTCTAAAGAGGATTTGTTATTTTCAAAAGGGGGAGTTTATTGAAACATGCATTCCATATCTCTTGGTTTGAGAATAACAAATCTCATTGTATTTGATCATACTTGCTATGTGTTTATAGTGTGCAGGATCTTCTATTCTCATGCCTCTACATGTTCAAGAGAGAAAGATGACACATTCCCTACCAGGTTAAAGCTCTGGTGCTAGGGCGCGCTAACACTACCGCTGGCAGTAGCTGTGTAGATTTGGAAACTTCTCCGAAAAGGAAACATTCATCGAGAAAGGAAGGTCATTGAGACTGAATATGACAACTCTTATAGTGGAGCATTAAGGCTAACGCCCGGTGGTAACTTATGGAAGTCACGCTATCACAATGCTAATTGAGGAGCAGAAAAGGAATGAGATCTGACGGTTGGGAAAGATATATTGCTAACGCGGCACGTTAGCATTACCGCAGCGCGGTAGGACGGGATACCAATTTTGGAGCCAGAATGTTACCAAAAAATGACTCGATCCGTGTGCCAGAATGTTTCCTATAGAGGTCACCGCCCGACGGTAGCACTACCGCTGGCGCTAGGATCCGAGCTTATTTAAAGAGCGGTCTACCTCCATTTTCATTCGCTAATTTGAGAACATATCAAAGCCATAACTCATATATTCGTAAGAGCCTCCTCTTTGCAGCCAAGAAAAGTCCGATCAATGCTCATAAATGCAAGGAACTCGAAGAAGGATCGATCATGCTTATCTTACACGAAGGTTATACACATCAACATCAAAGATTACTTTGGTGCGCCTTCAACAAGTTTTTCGAGTTCAACCTAAGATGGAGTTTTTGTCTTTAGTTTTTATTTTATCTTGTAACTCTTAACCTTTGTATCGGTAGCGAAATTCATCTATGTTTGCGACTAGGTCGTGAGTGGCTAAGGGAGAATTCGCCGCATTGTTGGCGACTAGGGCCTTGCGAGGACTAGGGAGAATTTGTCGCGTGGGTGTGGCTACGAGGTCTAGAGTTAGATCTAGGGGCGGATCAGGGCCTCATCTGGGGAGAGATAGGATAGAGCCAACCGGCCCTTGGGAGAAGGGTCGGTAAGAAAACCAAAAAAAAATTTCGTATTCGCCTCAATCTCAAGCATTATTGGATAAATTTTTGTAATGATTCTAAAAGCAATAATACGATATGTTTTTCACTAATATCATTATGCAATATCTGATCTTTGAAATTTAAACGAAAAAGCATTCTCTGTCACTAATGTCGAGCGATAACACTACCACTGGCGGTAGAAACAGAGTTCACACCTATCGTGCCAAATACAACCCACTTTCATAAGAAGCTTACTACAATACTTAAACTAAGATATTCTTGAAAATACTGTCAACACATTTGAATAAAATCAATTAAGATCAAAAGTTCTTAAAACCCTTATTCACCCCCCCCCCCCCTCTAAGGGCGCCTACATATCCAACAAGTTATAGGGTTGTACTCCCAGCCTGAGTGTAAGGCTTCTTGATAGGCCTGAGGTAGGTGACTTGGGGGGTCACTGAGCTATAGGAGTAGATATACTCTGAGTTGTAGGGTTGCTGGCTTGAGGTAGGGTTTTGGAGAAAACCTGAGAGATCTTGAGGGATCTGTGCAATAAACTCATTGAGCAGAGTTGGAGTTATTTGCCTTGTCTAACACTCTGTTAGAGAGGTATAGAGGGAAAGTGGATGTACCCAGACCTTGGGGAACTGATGAGTACTTTTTGCACTCATCTTTTAGTATTATTTTAATATAGTTTTAAATTGAATTTATATAATTTATATGTATTTTCTTATTTAATCTGTTCCTTTTTAATTTCTTCAACTAATTTAACCTTATTTTGTGTTTTGCAGGTTTTCTGGGCACTTTGAGTAAAAATCCAAAGTACACGCCCAAGGTCACGGGCGTGACCAAGGGTGTGATTGTCAAAGATGTGTTCCAGACCCAATTGCGCCACCAGGGAGCGTTCCGTGAAGAATTCGCCAAGTACACGCCCTAGGTCACGGGCGTGACCAAGGGCGTGACCCAGTGTCACGACCGCGACTTGCCACAACATCCAGAGCACGCCTGCCACGTCATTTAAAGTTACACGCCCAGGTCACGGGCGTGACATAGGGCGTGACATTAGGTCACCGGCGTGACTCGCCCCGCGCTTCTTCCCGCCAGAGTTTCCCGCCAACATCACTATTTCAAGATTACACGCCCCAGGTCACGGGCGTGACCTACGGCGTGACACGGCCGAAACGCTCGTAATTACTCCAGAAGGCGCCCTCTCCGTTGCTTCTTCGATCACGCCCCTTACACGCCCTTGGTCACGGGCGTGACCAAGGGCGTGTAACCTCATTTTTTCAGCTATATAAAGCCAGCTTTTCCAGATGTTTGGGGACCAATTTTTAGGATTAGAACTTTCATTTCATGCCTTTAGTTTCATGTTTTAGTAGTTCTTATGCTCCTTCTTTCTTTTTGCAATTGTATTTTCTTTTCAATAGTTTGTAATCTTCAATTCCTAGCTTGTAACTTTCTTAGCAATTTAATTAAATAGTTATTTTATTTTCTGATTTCTCTTTCACCTCTTCATGTATTTCTTTTATTTCCTTTCAATTCCTCAATCTCAATGAGTACCTAAAATCTCTATTGGTACTCGATCGAGATGATCCAAGGAATAATATTGGTTTTGAAGTAATTTAGAATTGCTCTTTCTCTTTTCTAAAAATGCTTAAGATTTATCCTTGATTTTAATGAAATGAGATTATACTTTCGAATTATAATTCTCGTTCTTGTTTTCGTTCTTTAGTTAGCCGAACAAGCTCGTAAGGCGAATCGATCATTCAAGAATAAAAAGAGTAGAATGCAATCCTCGAGAGAGGATGATGCTACCCTTCTGGATTGGAGTAAAAGCCAATAGTGGGATTCACTTCGATAAGGCGAGTTTTAGGGGTTTCGATTCTAGAACGAGAGTTCGATTGATCAACCTAAACTCAGGCGAGCGCATCCTCGAGAGAGGTGCGTTCATAATTCGGGAATCTCCACGGTCAAAGCTATTTTATTAAGAGAATGCGTTTTTATTCTTTATTCTTATTTTTATCTCCAAGGTGATTCAAGATCGAGTGCTAATCGTTTTTTTAATTCTTATTTTAATTTTCTTTTTTGCAAACCAACCTCAAGTTTTAATTGATAAGATAATAGAGATTTTCTTGAAGTAAGAGTACTCAACCGCCCCGAGTCTAATACGACCTTGGTTTTTATAACCTATACTACATTCGATACGGTACACTTGTCATTGTCGTTTGCAAGCATAGTTTTGCGCATCAAGTTTTTGGCGCCGTTGCCGGGGACACAGTTGATATTTCGAAAAAAGAAATATTTATTAATTTTATCATTCTCTTTCTTCTCCCCCTTTTTCTTTACAATTTTAAAAAAAAAATCAAAAAGTGCAATCTAAATTCTCGGAAAGGACGCCTTGGGCTTGAATTCCCATCATAGCCTCTAGTACCTTGCAAACCCTTCAACGGGTAGATCTTGGGAAGTCCGGGACTAATTTAACCCGCTTTTTGAAAAAAATTTATAATAAAAAAATTTATAAAATTCCGTTCATTTAGGTAAAGGTTGTTTCCTTTTTATTTTTTTTAATTATGAAATTATCCGAATTGGCCGTTAAAGTTGCCGAGCTTACAAACCAAGTTTATATCTTACAAGCCGCACGAAAACGCCAAATTAGTTGTTATTATTGTGGTGCGCCTCATCAAAGTGAGGAATGTTATTTACATTCTTATTCCCAAAATAATTATTATGAAAATAATTATCCTCAATATTTTGCAAATAATTTTGATAATAATTACGGTCATAATTTTTCCTCTTTTAATGAAAATAATTTTTCAAACTTTGATGAAAATAAATTTTCTAATTTTAATGAAAATAATTTTTCGGCATTTAATAATTGTTCTTCTATCTCCGAAGTTAATTATTCCTCGTGGCAAGCTCACCCGGATAGTTCCCGGAGCAACGAAGATAAATCTTTAGATCCGAATTTTTGTTTCTCTTCTTATACACCGCAGCCTTCGTTCTCTAATTTGGGGGAAATTTCGCAGATCCAAAGAGATAATTCCCCCCAAAATTTAGAGGAAAATAATTTTTCTAATTTTCACGAGAATAATTTTTCGGCCTCTAAAAATTCGTCTTCTAGCCCCGAAGTAGATTATTCTTGGTGGCACGGTCACCCGGATAGTCTTCAGGGCGATGAAGATAAAACTTTAGATCCGAATTCTTGTTCTTCTTTTGCGCCGCAATTTTTGTACTCTAATTTTGGGGAATATCCGCTTTTTCAATTTGATACTCCACCCCAGAATTTAGATGAGAATTTTCTTTCTTCTAGTATTTTTTCCTTGTCTTTGGAAAATTTAGTTATGGAGGAACATGATTGCTCATGTACTCCCATAGTTTCTTTTCCCAATTATGAAAAAAAATTCTCTTACCAAGAAATTCTTAATGTTTCGGGCACCCCGGATGAATTAGAAGAAGAACAAGTTTCCTCTCCTACTTCACCCGGATCTTCTTTCCTTTATCATGAATTTTCACAAATCCCTTCTATTTTAATTCAACCAGAAATTCATGAAATTTTTGTGTAAGAAAATCTCATTCCGCTTGGTAATACGCTAGATTTTCCTAATGAAAATTTTATTTTGGAAAAGGAACAACCAGAGCTTAATCATTTATTTTCGCAAGCGCTTCCTCCTTGCGAAACATTTTCTGAATCACTTAGTTCTGATTCTTTTGATACTAATAAATTTCTTGTAGATGATGTGCCGTTGCAACCAAACGTCTTCAGAGATCCATTTGCCGCTCATCTTCAGCTCTCCAAATTACCTAAGGTTTGTTTAGGTAATTTGGATTCACAATTTCAAGCTCACCGACAACAAAAGAATCAAGACTACAGCGGAGGAGTAGCCGGACGACTGATGCCGGAACATTCGCCTCAGCGCAAATTAAGGGAGTTGCCTGTCCACCTCTCTTTTAAATTTCCTTTTTCCTAACAATAACCGTCTAGCTTAAAGACGGGAAAAAGAAAGCGCTCTTGGGAGGCACCCCTTGCTTATCTTTAATTTAATGTATTTTTCTTTAAAAAAAAATTTATTTTTCAAGTGTTCTTCATACTTAGTTTTAAACATTGGGGACAATGTTTAATTTTAAGTATGGGGGTGTAGCTTAACTTTTCTTGTATTTTTATTTGAAAAAAAATATATATATATATTCATCTATATAAAACTTATAAAAATCTAATTTCTTGGAAAGGGCGCTTTGGGCTTGAATTCCCATCACAGCTCCTAGTACCTTGCGAACCCTTCACCGGGTAGCCCTTGGGAAGTCCAAGAAATAATAAATAAATAAATAAATACGCTTAGCCTTGTTGTTTTTAATGTTCTAGAAATTTAGTTTGAGGTACGATTATAAGAATTCCTACATTTTTAATTTAGCTAATTATTTTATTTGATCCGAATTTGTTAAATCTAAATTTGAAGTAATTTAGTTTTAAGAAACACTTTATGTTTTTAATTCGATTAGAGAGTTAAATTAGCACTACTTCTCCGTTTAATTTTAAATAGCTTCACTTTGTGGTAAATTGACTAAACATCTTTAGATTTTTTTTGTTATATTCACTTTTAACTTTAAGATCTTAGGAAATTTCATTCCACTAAAAAGTTGCTCTCAAAATAGTTTAATTTATAAACTAGAAGTATTTCTCCCCCCTCACCCTTTGTTGGCAAAACAAAATGTAGAAAAAGATCATATGTCATGGAAATAAGAGGATAAAATTCATTATTTCCTAAAACATATGCACCCAAAATCATTTAAAAGATTATATGTCATGATGTAAGAGGATAAAATTCATTACATCTAAAACATATACATTTTGGGTTTTTGATTGAAGAGAATTGTTAAAAGATTATATGGCATGGAAAGTGAGAGGATAAAATTCATCACCTCTATTCAAGAACTCTTCATTTGCCATTTCGTTCAAACCCATCCCTAGCCAATTTCATTGTTTCTAGTCCTAAACTAAATTATTAAGAGAGCAGTATTTTAGTAGGTGTCTTTTCCTTAAGCGTCTTTTATGTTAGAGTGTCTATAATTTCAATCTAATTTTGTTTGAAAATTTCTATTATTTTGATTGCTAAATAGTTATCTTGAGAAGTAGTTAGTTAAACAAATTTCTCTTTTTAAATTATCAACATAACTTATGACTTAATTTTTGAATTCCTAAAATTTGCCTTTAACTTATTCATGGTTTAATAAAATTTTAGTTAACTAGAAATAATATCGATGTCTTGTAATTCTTTCCTCACTCTTTTGCTCTGGAATAGCAAAAACTCAAGCATGGGGGTGTTTGATGAGTACTTTTTGCACTCATCTTTTAGTATTATTTTAATATAGTTTTAAATTGAATTTATATAATTTATATGTATTTTCTTATTTAATCTATTCCTTTTTAATTTCTTCATCTAATTTAAGCTTATTTTGTGTTTTGCAGGTTTTCTGGGCACTTTAAGTAAAAATCCAAAGTACACGCCCAAGGTCACGGGCGTGACCAAGGGCGTGACAGTCAAAGATGTGTTCCAGACCCAATTCCGCCACCAGGGAGCGTTCCGTGAAGAATTCGCCAAGTACACGCCCCAGGTCACGGGCGTGACCAAGGGCGTGACCCAGTGTCACGGCCGCGACTCGCCACAACATCCAGAGCACGCCTGCCACGTCATTTAAAGTTACACGCCCCAGGTCACGGGCGTGACATAGGGCGTGACATCAGGTCACGGGCGTGACTCGCCCCGCGCTTCTTCCCGCCAGAGTTTCCCGCCAACAGCACTATTTCAAGATTACACGCCCCAGGTCACGGGCGTGACCTAGGGCGTGACACGGCCGAAACGCTCGTAATTACTCCAGAAGGCGCCCTCTCCGCTGCTACTTCGATCACGCCCCTTACATGCCCTTGGTCACGGGCGTGACCAAGGGCGTGTAACCTCATTTTTTCAGCTATATAAAGCCAGCTTTTCCAGATGTTTGGGGACCAATTTTTAGGATTAGAACTTTCATTTCATGTCTTTAGTTTCATGTTTTAGTAGTTCTTATGATCCTTCTTTCTTTTTGCAATTGTATTTTCTTTTCAATAGTTTGTAATCTTCAATTCCTAGCTTGTAACTTTCTTAGCAATTTAATAAAATAGTTATTTTATTTTCTCATTTCTCTTTCACCTCTTCATGTATTTCTTTTATTTTCTTTCAATTCCTCAATCTCAATGAGTACCTAAAATCTCTATTGGTACTCGATCGAGGTGATCCAAGGAATAATATTGGTTTTGAAGTAATTTAGAATTGCTCTTTCTCTTTTCTAAAACGCTTAAGATTTATCCTTGATTTTAATGAAATGAGATTATACTTTCGAATTATAATTCTCGTTCTTGTTTTCGTTCTTTAGTTAGCCGAACAAGCTCGTAAGGCGAATCGATCATTCAAGGATAAAAAGAGTAGAATGCAATCCTCGAGAGAGGACGATGCTACCCTTCCGGATTGGAGTAAAAGCCAATAGCGGGATTCACTTCGATAAGGCGAGTTTTAGGGGTTTCGATTCTAGAACGAGAGTTCGATTGATCAACCTAAACTCAGGCGAGCGCATCCTCGAGAGAGGTGCGTTCATAATTCGGGAATCTCCATGGTCAAAGCTATTTTATTAAGAGAATGCATTTTTATTCTTTATTCTTATTTTTATCTCCAAGGTGATTCAAGATCGAGTGCTAATCGCTTTTTTAATTCTTATTTTAATTTTCTTTTTTTGCAAACCAACCTCAAGTTTTAATTGATAAGATAATAGAGATTTTCTTGAAGTAAGAGTACTCAACCACCTCGAGTCTAATACGACCTTGGTTTTTATAACCTATACTACATTTGATACGGTACACTTGTCGTTGTCGTTTGCAAGCATAGTTTTGCGCATCAGGAACCACTATAAATCATTGTGTGTTTGTGTGCATTTACTTCTACTTAAGTACAATCATCTAAATAACTAATTAATAAAAGAAGAGACCAAGAAACCAATTAACCCCCCTCCCTCTAGGTGAGTTAGACTTCTACCAAAGTAAACTATCAAGTGGTATCAGTGGGAGGCTGGTCAAAAAGGACTTAACATTCTGACCAAATCCTACTAGGAGTAGTCTACTACTGCTTCATGGTTGCTCCTGGAGTTTATAAGGAGATGGGCTCCATGAAGTTGCCCATATGCAAGAAGGAATCCTTTGGCATATGGAAGCAAATGGTGAGGCTATTTATGGAAACCTCAGACCCTAGGATCTACATCACTGTGAAGAATGTTCCTTTTGTGTTACTAAAGGCCTCCACCATAGATCCATCTAGGCAAAGTACCCAAGACTTATGCTAAAATGTCTAAGGATGAAATTGCCCTTGCTACTATGGATAAAAGAGCTCAAAATATCATAGTAAGTGTAATTGATGATTTCGCCTTCCAAAACATAGTGCACTATGAAACAACCAACAAAATGTGGGATGCACTCATTGTGTATATGGAAGGTACAACAGAGGTGAGGGATGATAAGAAATCCCTCCTCAACTAGGATTATGAAGCCTTCAGGCAGCACAGCCTGAAAATCATAGATGTGTGCTATACAAGATTCTTCAGGGTGGTTAATGAGCTGAAGACTTATGAGAGGGTCTTCAACAATTATGAGTTGAATGATAAGTTCCTTAGGTCTCTAACAAGAGACTAGGACACAAAGATCTATGCCATCAGGGAAGGGGCCAGACTTGCTGAGACTCCTACCCATACCCTCTTTAGAAAGCTATTATCATATGAAATACAACTATCTGAAGGAAAGCAGGAGGAAATCACCATTAGAACTCATGCCAAGGAAAGATCATTGGATCTCAAAGCTGAGAGCTCTAAGAAGAGCAAGGATATAATTCTATCTCCTCCAAGAAGGCCTACTAACTCCGAAAGTTCAGAGGCCATCTCATCTAACAACACCTCATCAGATGGAGAGTTTGCTGCCTTCTCAAGGCACTATAAGAAGTTGATGAAGAGAAAGTAGTGGAAGAACAAACCTTCCTCATCTTCACAACCCAAGAAGGAGCTTAGCAGATCTGGGAGGCTGCACCCCAAGGGTGACAGGTGTGAATATAAACCTGTTAAACATAATTCAAGTAATGTTATTTGTTATTGTTGCAGCAAACCTGGACATGTTCTAGCTGACTGTCCAGTCAAAAGAAAGGAGAAAGGTGATAGGAAGCATCACCAAAAACGCAGGAAAGGTGAAAAGTCTTTCCTGGCCAAGAAGGAATGAAGCTGGAGTGAATCTCAATATTCATCCTCAGATTCTGATGAAGAAGCCTACATAGGGATGTTTGTAGCTACTAAGGATGAGGACTACCCTGTTGGTACAAAATTTGTACCTCCAAAACTCACACTAAAAAGAGATAGGGGAGACTGCAAAGTGCATGTTACTCGAGATGAAAGATGTCAGAGGAGAAAAACTTCTTCAGATAATCTCAAGAGAGGTTACAAGATGGAGGTCTAGAACAGGCCAGAGGGAGAGGTAGAAAAGTGACAGAAATCGAAAACGTTTACACAGGTTGTAAGTTGGATCCTCGAAGCAAAAGTCCCATTTCAGGTACTCCCTACCCCTCTATTTATAGATGTGGAGGCTACCCAAATGGGCAGATCCAAAAATTAAGGGATGCCCAGGGTACAGGACAGTCGGGGCTGAGATAAGGGGTGCTAATAACAAAAAAGAAGAAAAAAGGACTAGACCGCCCGGTCTGGCGATCTCAACTGAGCCTGACCACTCGTGCCTTAGGCGAAAAAACCAGAGGGGAGGTTGTCGATCTGGGCAGTCTCCAAAATTTGATATCGCTGGAAAAGACCATTCCGGCTGGAGAGGAGAGGTTGTGGATTTCTGGGAAAACATGATCCCCGCACATTTTCAAGTTTTGCTGGAACTTTAGAAATGTTTGCTTTGACCGCTGAGATAGCGATCGCCATAAATGCGAGGGAAACTATAAATACGGATTAGGGGATCTAGAGTCCTAAAACTTCTGGAAAGAAGTACGAGCTTGCTCTTCAAGCGGTCACCACTTCTAAGTTCGGGATGAAATCTGAGATGGTGAGCGTGAAATATTGTGGGTTGTCTATAAACTACACATAGGGGGGGGGGGGAGGGGGGTGATTAGGTGTTTTCAGATTTCTTTGCTATTTAAGAATTTATCTATCACAACACACAAGCATCACAGAAAACACACAATGAGTTATAATGGTTCCCAACTAGACAATGTGTCTAGAGGTAGTCCACTGTCCCTCCCACCTATCTAGTAGTGTGCTAGAGGGCAACATCTCCAACTTAGATCTTATCACTATAATCAGATCTTACAACTCAGGTTAACACAGAACCCTACAAAGCTCAGATTTTACAAGTCATACAAACTCAGATCTTCAACAAGATCCTACCAAAACTCAGGTTCACCAAGAACCCTACCATCTCAGATCTATCACTAGATCCTACCAGCTCAGACTCACAAAGAGCCCTACAAAGTAATACAGAGATGTTATTGTAGAAGAGAAGACTTCAGAAATGAAAACTTGAATCATAGATCTTCTTCTTCTTATAACAATAAGCCCAAAGATCTTGTGGATCAATGAACCTTCCTTTAGAATCTTCTATAGATCTTCACAGCCTAGTAGCAATGAAGACTTCTTCTCTTTGTTGATTCTTTTCATTCTCTCTTTAGGAAATATGTGTGAGAATAAACCTTGAGAGAATTCTGAGCGAGAGCCTCTATAGATAAAAATTATCTTCTTTTATATGATCTGCAATTTTGCGTAAAACCCCTTATTGATTATTATATAATCAATTTCCTGTTTGAAAACGTATTACATAATTGGCAGTTCTTTATCATAATTACTAGCCTTTCTTGGAACTTGCAGAATATAGAAATAATAAATTTCTTTCTTAAGTACTGTGTAACGACCATATTTTGCAGAGAATATTTCATTTATTGCTCCTTGGTTTGTGCGCAAGATAGGTGGCGTGCACATTCCCTGATTATTCATTTCCAAGAATGTCTGCGCATTAAATGCTGCTCTACATCCTGTCATGATGATGTTTCTCCTTCAAGATAATATCATCTTGATCAGTGTACGCTGTTGGAACATTCTTTCCGCATCTCTTAGTTTGACAATAACAAATCCAATTGTATTTGATCAAACTTGCATTGTGTTTATAGTGTGCAGGATCTTCAACATTCAATACCCAAAGGAGTGTGAAAAAGAAAGACATCAAAGCGACATCAGGATGATTCTCTATTGATACCGCGGAGCGGTAACACTACCGCTGGCGCTAGCGGTTCGACGAAATGAAAACAACGTTCGACAAAATGTGAGGCCGTTCGACGAAGATGCGTTCGACGAAAAGAGATGTGCTCTACTGCGGAGCGTTAGAACTACCACTGGTGCTACCGAATCGACGAAATGGTGTTCGACAAAAATAGATGCCGTTCGACGAACTGGTGTTCGAAGAAATTGAGTTCGACGAAATGAAAGCAGCGTTCGATGAAATGTGAGGCCGTTCGACGAAGATGCGTTCGACGAAAAGAGATGTGCACTGCCGCTCAGCGTTAGCACTACCGCTAGCGCTATCATAAATGGAAACAATTGCCAGGAAGGAAATAGTGGAGAAAAAGGAATGATTGGCGGGATGCATATTTAGCGTGCTCTACCGTGGCGCGGCATGTCTACCGCCCGGCGGTAGCTTTTGGATTCCTCCCGTCTGCATGTGATTAAGGAGCAAATATGGAAGGAGATATTGGCTGAAGGAAGGTTATCTCGCTATCGCGGAGCGTTAGCGTTACCGCGGCGCGCTAGTCGGAATTCAAAGTTTGGCGCTCAAAAGTTGCCTAAGTTGCCACGATCTGTGTGCTTGATCATTGCCTAATGTGGCTACCGCGGGGCGGTAGTACTATCGCAGGCGGTAGCGGCTGACTCTATTTAAAGACGCGCGCTTCCTCCATTGTGGCTTGTTGTTACAGAAGGAATTGAAGCCATATATTCAGAGCACTCGTGAGAGCCTTCCCTAAGCAGCCCAAAGAACTCCTTCAACGTTCGTGAACGCATAGAACTTGAAGAGCGATCCGATCACATCTACATCGACATCAAGTTCTTCTTTTGAGGGAGTTTCTAGTTTGTATTTTGTTTTAGTTTCTAATTGTAACCTTTATATCTTTTGTTCGGTAGAGGAATTCGCCACACGACGACTAGGGCCTTGCGGGGACTAGGAGAAATTTGCCTCGCGTTGGCGACTAGGTCTAGGGAGTAGATCTAGGGGGTGCTCGAGGCCTTTCCGGTGAGGGAAGGGCTAGACCGGCTTGAGGCCTTATCTGGGGAGAGATAGGCTAAAGCCAACCGGTCCTTGGGAGAAGGGTCGGTATAAAAAACTAAAAGAGTTTTCATTGGTTGCCTCTTTCCAAGCGTCATTGGGAAAAGTTTTTGTTATCATAACTATTGCAATTTAATATTAATGAAAATATGTTTGTTTCTTCATCTCTGATTCGTGCTCTCTGATTTTCATTGGTTTAACCTAAATGTATTTTCTCTGTCACTAACGCTGAGTGGTAACACTACCGCTGGCGGTAGCAACAGAGAATTATTTTCTTTAATAATCTCGAAATTTTTAAAACCCTTATACACCCCACTCTAAGGGCGCCTACAGATCCATCAAGTGGTATCAGAGCCAGGTTATTCCAATTCGGTCTAACAACCGAGAATAATGGCGCTCGCGACCTCGCTTTCTATGAGGGCCAGGGAATAAGTAGACCTCGGTTGTTTACCGGAACTGATTATAATTACTGGAGAATGCGTATGCGTTGCTTTTTGATAAGCTTAGATCTAGATGTATGGGCATGTGTTGAAGCTCCATTGTTAAAATTTTTGAAATTGGACCGTTTATGAGTAAGCAGGAGTTGTATCAACTGAGTTATAGCCAAACAACCACAATGCCACACAGAAACACAAGAAACTTTATTGAATCACAATCTTCAATTACAGTGCGACGTATACATGGCGAGACATGATTCATAAGAATCACGGAGGCGAGAAGAACAAAACACATCAAAAAGCAAAGCTGGCGGCTAGACAAGCTGAGACCGCACAAGCCGCACCACTCCAGAACTCGCCCGGCTTGCCCTGAGATCGCACGAACAGAAACCGGACAGACTGCCAGCATTGCAAGACCGCACCTCAGACGGCACGAACTGGAGCTTTATTGGAACAAAGAACTGAAGCTGTCGCCAGACCGCAACTCAAATCGCCTAACTGCTGAAGGTCGACTGATCACTAAGCTCGTTGCGAACAGCACAAGAACGAACATAAACCAGTTCGCAGACTGACAGCTGCCGAACTGTTTATTCAAGCCGTTGGGAATCACCAAGGAAGAAGACCGCAACCTGCTGATCGCAAACCTGCGAACACAACAATCAGTCAGCTCGCTTTCGAGACCGCACGAATTAACCCAGGCTCTGTTCTTACAGTTCTCGTTTTGCATGACGGGCCATGCACCCCTATTTATAGGCGGGTAGACGGATGTCGTCACCGCCCAAATCGGGATATAGTAACCACCCATCAGATCGCGAGCGGTCTCACAAGACAAACCGTGCGATCACAACACTTGGACAATGCCCTGTCCAAGACCGCAGATCAGCAAGCAGATCGCGCACAGGCCGCGCGAACATGAGACCCCGCACAAACCGTGCGGTCCCAGCAACGCTCCTTCCTTAGACCACCAGGAGCAAGCTAAGAACCATCTGGCCGACATCAGACAAGTCGTTAGATCACCAGAACAGGTCGCCCGGACAGACGGTTACATCAGAACAAACCGCCCGGTCTTCCAACAAAGAAGACAGGCCAACCAAGCAGAACAACTCGGGAATAGATCACAGCAAACAAGAACAAATCGGCCAACAAGCAGACCGCCAGAACAGACCAGCAGATAACATATACAAGCCGCGCGGTCACCGCGGTCTCCCAAACCAGACCTTCCGGTCTCCTCCACTTCACTTCAAAATTTCAACACTCCCCCTTGAAGTGGGAAGTGGAGACCAACCCGAGTAAACTCCGCAACCGTGTAAACGGTCCCTTCGCCAGCGGCTTTGTGAAGATGTCTTCGACATTGTCCGCACTTCGAACATGCTCGACCATAAGAGATCCACCCAACACCTTTTCACGAATGAAATGGTGCTCGATCTCAATATGGTTGGTCCTCGCGTGACAGATTGGATTATTAACCAGCTTGAGAGCACTCTCATTGTCCCCGCGTAGCACAGTGGGACCTCGAACCTCCTCATGAACATCCTCCACTAACCTCCTATGCCAAACGACTTCCTGAGCTGCCAAGGCCGAAGCATTGTATTCTGCTTCTGTTGTGGATACGGACACCGAGTCCTGCTTTTTGCTGCACCAAGAGATAGCTGTGGGGCCCGTCATAAAGACATAACCAGACGTTGATCTCCGATCATCCACGTCTCCCCCATAATCAACATCCATGTATCCTAGCAACTCCAAGCTTGACCCTCTCCTGAATAGGAGACTCAAATCAGAGGTCGACTTCACATACTTCAAAATACCTTTTGCCGCTAAAAATGAGGTTTCCGTGGCTCCGCCATGTATCGACTCACTCTGCCAACTGCATAAGAAATATCAGGCCTCGTGATGGTCAAATAGAGCAAGCTCCCTACCAGAGCTCGGAATACCAACGGATCAGATAGAACTCTTCCCTCATCCTTCCGTAGTTTATGATGTTGTTCCAGAGGTATAGAGCTGCTCTTCCCTTCCTCCATGCCAAATCATTGAACGATCCACTCCGCATAACTGGCCTGAGAAACGAGCACTCCGCTCTCCCGCCTCTGAACCTTGAGTCTAAGGAAATGGTGAAGCTCACCCAGATCCTTCATCTCGAACCTGATAGCAAGCTCAGCTCTCAGCCTTGCTACCGCCTCCTTTGAGTTCTCGGTGACAATCATGTCATCCACATACAACAGCACAATAACCCGAAGCGCCCCCTCCTTCTTGATGAACAAGCTAGAATCAGAATCTGAAGCAAAGAACCCGCAGAATAAAAGATACTCCGCGATCTTCCCATACCACGCCCGAGGCGCTTGCTTCAAACCATATAGGGCCTTCTTCAATTTGCAGACGTAGTCCGGATGATCCTCCGAAATGAAACCCGGCGGCTGGATCATGAAGATATCCTTGTCAATCTCGCCGTATAAGAAGGCATTCTTAACGTCGAGCTGCCAAATCTCCCATCCACTGGATGTCGCCAAAGCAATAACAAATCGAACCGAGGTCATCTTTTCCACTTGAACTGAACGTCTCCTCATAATCTTCTCCGTACTGCTATGAGAACCCGCGAGCTACAAGGCGAGCCTTGTATCGCTCGATCGTGCCGTCAGCTTTCTTCTTGAGCTTGTAAACCCATTTGCATGTTATAGGGGTAATGCCCTTAGGCCTGGGCACTAGAGACCAAGTCTCATTCTTCTTGAGAGCATCCATCTCTTCTTGCATTGCAATATCCCACTGCTTCACTCCTTTGGCTTTCTCAAAGCTCGACGGCTCCTTTTCATCCAAGGGACCATCGAAGAAACATGAGACGAGGCTCACCATGTTTCCTCCTGTGTATCGATCCGGTGGCTTAATAGTCCTCTTCGACCTCCTAAGAGGTTGCACCTTACTAGCCACCTCCTCAGCTGCTTCTTTTGTGCAATCTCCTCTTCCAGATGAACTTGGAGCATTACTCCCCCTGCTTCCAGAACCTGAAGCCTCCATCTCAGAGCTTGACACAATTGGAGCTCCTGGTGAAACAGGCAACTCCACTTGAAGATTTCCCGCAGCCATCCTTGCTTCATCAACCCTGCCCTCCGGTAGTTCAACTCCTAAACTCCCCTTGTAGGAAGTCACTTCATCGAACACCATATCCCAAGATACCACTGACCTCCGTGTCTCAGGATCGATGCATCTCCATCCCTTCTTCCGCTCATCATATCCAACAAAGACTAGCTTCCTTGCTTTCGCATCTAGCTTTGTCCGAAGAGCATCAGGAATATGCACATAGTAGGTTGATCCAAACACCCGAAGGTGTGCAACACTCGGTTTCTACTTGTACATCAGTTCGTGAGGGGTTTTCATGTTGATAGGACTTAGAGGCATTCTGTTGATGACATAAGCCGCACAAGACATTCCCTCCGCCCAAAAAGACTTTGGGATACTCTTGGCATGAAGCCAGCATTTGCAGGTTTCCGTCAGATGACAGATCTTCCTCTCCGCAACGCCATTCTGCTATGGAGTGTGGGCACAAGTGAGCTCTCTCCGAACGCCGTGTTTCCTGCAAAAACTTGAGAACTCACCAGAGGTGAACTCCCCGCCATTATCAGTTCTCAATTTTTTCACCCGCAGGCCTAATCGACCTTCCACCAGCTCCTTGAACTCCACAAACTTCGCAAAGGCTTCCAACTTTTCTTTCAAAAAGTACACCCAGACATATCTGGTGTAATCGTCAATCAACACCAACATATATCTATTGCCTCCAAGGCTTGCGGTGGCAGTTGGTCCCATCAAATCACCATGAATGCACTCCAACGACGCTTTGCATCTTGTTTGCGATTTATCAAATGGAAGTCGATGAGACTTACCAAACTGACAACCCGCACAAACATGACCATCTCCATAAGAGTACAAGCTAGGCAAGCCCTTGACAAGACCCTTTACCGCCATAGCCTTCAATTTACCCATGCTAACATGCCCCAACCTTTCATGCCACATAGCCGCGCTATCGTTGGTCTTCATCTTATCAACATAGGTACTTGTCGATAACACGAACAAGTCCTTCACCCTCTTTCCAATATGGATAACATCTCCCCTGATCTCCGATTGAGTTTTAAGAAACTTCACTTCTGTTGGGCCAAACAGAACGTGATAACCGGCATCAACCGCATTGGTCACAAAGAAGAGATTCTTCTTCATACCAGGCACGTGATAAACACTCCTCAATGTGAGTGGACCCTTATCACTGCTCAGGGAGACAACACCTTCTTGTTCGATAGCATGAACAGAATTATCAGCCGTAATGATAACATCGTTACCTGAGTAAGGCGCCAAAGAAGAGAACTTTGATTCATCCCCGGTGAGATGATGTCCACACCCTGAATTAACAATCCAATCCTCTTCGAAGTTGATGGAAGCCAAGGCCTTAACGGGCATCGCCGTCATATTATCCGCAAAGGCTCCTCCCCATCCAGCTTCATCAGCCTTTGGCTTCTCCTTCTCTGCTACATGTCCCGACTGAAGATTATTCCGGCAATCCTTCTTGAAGTGGCCGGTCTTATTACACCTGAAGCACCTTGGTCCATCTCCCTTCTTCTTCCCATCAGACTTAGGAACATAACCCCTATCCTGCTGAACTGAAGTAGAGGGTCCATCATAACCCGGCTTCTTCTTCTCCCACTTCTTCTTCTTCTTTCCAGAGAACAACACATCTATATCTCCCCCAGAGATAGAAGTCCCCGCCATCTGTCTTGCCAAACTTTCTTGCAAAGCAAGTAAGTTCTCCAACTCCAACAGAGATGGTTGATTTTCCCAACCTTGAATTGAAGTCACAAAGGCAAGATACTCCTTGCGCAAACCGCAGATGATATGCCTCTTCAGTTTTGCCTCCGAGATGGGCTCATCAGGGTCCAATGCAGAAATCTCTACTGTGAGGTTCTTCATCTTGAGAAAGAAAGTAGAAACTGAAAGATCACCTTGATAGGCTCTCGCCAACTCATTTTCAAGAAACTGTAGCCGAGCTACATTCTTTTTATTGAACAGTCCATCCAAGGACGTCCAAATCTCAGCAGCAAATTTACATCCAATGATGTGATCAAACAGCTCCGGTGCAATAGCCCTCTTAAGAGTGAACTCTGCCTTAGCATTCGTCCTCCTCCAAAGTCTCACCTCTGCCATATTATCTCATGCTAGAAACACCTCTTGTGTGTCTTCTCCTCCAACTATCTCCCGTAGATCCTCGCCAAGTTAATAGCTCTCCATACACGACCTCCATTTCTTATAGTTAGTCGATGTAAGGAGTTCAATACCAAGCCCTCTTGTGAATCCGCCTTCCATGACAATCTATGTGGTCTCTTCTTCACAAAGATGATGGCAACTCAAGTTGATCATTGCTTATCCACTCCAACAACCTCCCTCTGATACCATGTTAAATTTTTTGAAATAGGACCGTTTAGGAGTAAGCAGGAGTTGTATCAACTGAGTTATAGCCAAACAACCACAATGCCACACAGAAACACAAGAAACTTTATTGAATCACAATCTTCAATTACAGTGCGAGGTATACATGGCGAGACATGATTCATAAGAATCACAGAGGCGAGAAGAACAAAACACACCAATAAGCAAAGCTGGCGGCTAGACAATCTGAGACCGCACAAGCCGCACCACTCCAGAACTCGCCCGGCTTGCCCTGAGATCGCACGAACAGAAACCGAACAGACTGCCAGCACTGCAAGACCGCACCTTAGACCGCTCGAACTGGAGCTTTATTGTAACAAAGAACTGAGCTCGCTGCGAACAACACAAGAACGAACATAAACCAGTTCGTAGACTGACGGCTGCCGAACTATTTATTCAAGCCGCTGGGAATCACCAAGGAAGAAGACCACAACCTGCTGATCGCAAACCTGTAAACACAACAAACAGTCAGCACGCTTCCGAGACCGCCTGACATCAAAGTGAGACCGCACGAATTAACCCAGGCTCTGTTCTTACAGTTCTCATTTTGAATGACGGGCCATGCACCCCTATTTATAGGCGGGTAGACGGATGTCGTCACCGCCCAAATCGGGATACAGTAACTGCCCATCAGATCGCGAGTGGTCTCACAAGACAAACCGCGCGATCACAACACTTGGACAATGCCCTGTCCAAGACCACAGATCAGCAAGCAGATCGCGCACAGGTCGCGTGAACATGAGACCGCACACAAACCGTGCGGTCTCAACAACGCTCCTTCCTTAGACCACCAGGAGCAAGCTAAGAACCATCTGGCCGACTTAAGACAAGTCGCCAGATCACCAAAATAGGTCGCCCGGACAGACGGTTACATCAGAACAAACTGCCCGGTCTTCCAACAAAGAAGACATGCCAACCAAGCAGAACAACTCGGGAACAGACCGCAGCAAACAAGAAAAAACCGGCCAACCAGCAGACCACCAGAACAGACCAGCAGAGCCAGACCGAAAGATAAAATATACAAGCTGCGCGGTAACCGTGGTCTCCCAAACCAGACCGCCCAGTCTCCTCCACTTCACTTCAAAATTTCAACATCCATACACTTCTTCTACAGATATTGTTGGAGAAGTAACCATGGAAAAACCTAGGGATAAATGGGATGATGGAGATAAGGCTAGGTGTAAGAATAATGCGAAAGCGATGAATGCTTTGTTCAGTGCTCTTGATTGGACTAAATTTAATAGAGTAAGTGCATGTGAAACTGCTTATGATATTTGGAACTTATTATAAATAACGCATGAAGGTACCTCGCAGGTCATAGATTCAAAACTATTCCAACAAGAATCTGAATTCGAGAGGTTCAGGATGGATTCAAATGAGGACGTCAACGTCATGTACACTCGATTCACCAAGATCGTCAATGCCTCATAAATTCATGGAAAAACTTTTTCAAACGGCGACTTGGTGAGAAAGCTTCTTCGATCACTCCCACCAAAGTTCAATCCAAAGGTGACAGTGATTTGCGAATCGCATGATCTTAGGCAGCTCCAAATTGAGAGGCTCATTGGGAACCTCAAAACCCATGAGGTAGAACTCAAGATTCAAGAAGAAGAGTACAACAAGGATCCAAAGAAGTAAGCCTTGGCACTGAAGTCAAGAAAAGAAGATGACGATGAGGAAGATGACAAGGAGAGTCTCTTTGTGAAGAACTTCACTAAGTTCATGAAGAATCTGGAAAGGAGGAACACCTTCCAGAAATTTTTCCGAAAGAGCTCCTCATCCAAAAGAGAGAAGAAGGAGAAGTCTAGCGACGACGACGATGAGCGGCCACCTCCCGAGTGCTTCCACTGTAGGAAGACCGGGCATATTAGAAGTCAATGCCCAAAATTCTTAAAGGAGCAAAAAGAAAAATGGCTTAAAGGAAAGGAGGAGAAGAAGGTCTTAAAAGCTGCAACATGGGATGACTCTTCCTCCGGGTGCTCAAGTAAATCAAGCTCAAGCGATGATGATGAGGCAAACTTGTGCCTTATGGGCAAAAGCAATGAATCAACCGACGACGAGTGTAGTATCCAAAGCGACACTGAGGTAATCCCTTCTATCTATGATGGTCATTATTCTGAATACTTAGAAACTTGTAAATCTTTTGGCAAAACATTAAAAGATCTTGATCTACTTAAAACTGAAAATAAAATCCTTTTAAAACAAAATCAAAAATTAAATAAGGAAGTAATTGCCTTGGGAAAGGAGATGGAGTATTGTCATAGGAATGATGATCTTTTGGCAAAGACTAGCGAACTTGAAATTGATCTTTCTAATGCTCTCTCCAATATCAAATCACTCTCGAAACAAAAGAGAGACTTAGAAAGAAATTTGAACTCTCACTTTCTAATGTTGAAAATTAAAAGAAAAACTTTGCAAATAGATGCGGAAATTTAGTTAGTGAAAATTTTGAATTAAAAGCCCAAATCCATGACCTTAACTTAGCCATAGAAAAATATGGTGTTGGCCAGAAAAGTCTTGATATGATTTTGGCCAACCAAAGGCATGGTAGTGCAAAAACTGGGCTAGGTTATGTCTCTGCTAACTACCACCCGACGGTAATAGTTAACGCCAGCGGTAGTAACAAAACTCATAATTCATGTAATAATCATAAATCTGGAATTTTTTCCGCTGATTCCCCGTCCTCTAGCAAGAGTACACAACAAAAATTGAAAAAGGTCTCAACCCCTTCTGTTTTATGTGCCAATTGTCATCACTTCAGGCATACCTTGGACTCTTGCAGGATGAAGGGTCAATTTACTGTCAAGCAAATCTGGGTGCCTAAGGTTTCCTCCTATTCTATGGGAGGAACCACTTGTGTATCCAGATATTTACTCTCATCTTCTTGTTAGTTATGTTGGAAGGCTAAGGAAAAGGAAGACATTTGGTACTTGCACTCAGGGTGCTCCAAACACATGACGGGCGATAAAGCAAAATTCCTTAGGCCCACTAAGAAGAAAGGAGGAATGGTGACATTTGGGGACAATGGAAAGGGAAGGATTTTAGGCACCGGTACTGTGGGTAACAATTCTTTCTCTCTTACTAATGTCTTATATGTAGAAGGTTTGAAACATAACTTGATTTCTATTAGTCAACTTTGCGATAAAGGTCTAAATGTCTTATTTGAGTCTTCTACTGATTTATGTAAAATTATAGATCCTAAAACCAATAGTATTGTACTCACTGCACCACGAATTCACAATGTGTATCTAATTGCCTTTCATGATCTATCACGTGCATCACTCAAATGTCTTATATCAAAAAATGAAGAACTTGAATTATGGCATAGGCATCTCGGTCACTCTAGCACCAAGTTAATCTTAAAACTATCAAAGAATAAACTCATTAAAGGTTTGCCTATGCTAAATGGAAATCTATCTTCCTTATGCTCGCCATACCAAAAAGGAAAAATTTCAAAAACCTCATTTAAGAGTAAAAATGAAATATCCACCTCAAGACCCTTACAACTAATTCACATGGATTTTTTTGGACCTATTAGCACGTATAGTCTTGGTGGTAAAAAGTACACTTTTGTATTAATTGATGATTTCTCTAGATTTAGTTGGACCTTATTTCTTACCTACAAATCCGATGCATTTTTTGAATTTACAAAGCTTTGCAATCGTATTCAAAATGAATTAGATCTCAAAATCAAGTGTATACGATCGGATCATGGAGGGGAATTTGAAAATGATAGCTTCACCACTTTCTGTAATAATCTAGGTATTAAGCATGAATTTTCCGCTCCACGCACCCCCAACAAAATGGTGTGGTGGAGAGGAAAAATAGAACTCTTCAAGAACTTGCACGCACTATGCTATCCGAGTATGGGTTGCCTAGATATTTTTGGGCCGAAGCCATAAATACATCATGTTATGTCATAAATCGTGTCATGCTTCGTCCTATTTTGAAATTAACTCCATATGAATTGTATTTTCGAAAGAAACCTAATGTATCGTATTTTCATGTTTTTGGCTGTAAATGTTTTATCCTAAACACCAAGGATGCATTAGCTAAATTTTATGAAAAATGTGATGAAGGTATTTTTCTTGGTTACTCTTCCACTAGCAAAGCATATAGAATATATAATAAAAAATCTAAAAAGGTTGAAGAGTCTATTCATGTGAAGTTTGATGAACTTGTGCCTTGTGTAGATTCTACTTGTGCAGGAAATAAAGATGAACCTCTTTCACCATTGGAGCATGATGATGATGAACCACTTGCAGAAGAAAAAGAAGCAGAGACGGTGCCTCCAAGTGTGCTTCAATTTACAAGAGATCATCCAAGGGAGCTTATCATTGGAGAACCATCAAGGGGGGTAACGACACGTTCTTCTTTTAATGAATCCTTTTCAAACTTATGCTTTGTTTCTGAAATAGAACCGAAAAATGTTTCCACCGCTTTGAATGATGAATTTTGGTTTATTGCTATGAATGATGAATTGAATCAATTTGAATGCAATAGGGTTTGGAAACTAGTTGAAAGGCCATCTAATCACCCAGTTATTGGTGTCAAATGGATATTTAAAAATAAATTAGATGGAGAATCTAGAATAACTAGGAACAAAGCTCGATTAGTGGCACAAGGTTACTCTCAAATCGAGGGGGGTAGATTTTGATGAAACATTTGCACCCGTTGCTCGCCTTGAATCGATTAGAAATTTTCTAGCTTTTGCGAGTTATAAGAAGTTTAAATTATTTCAAATGGATGTTAAAAGTGCTTTCTTAAACGGGATAATTAAAGAAGAAGTCTATGTTGAACAACCCCCCGGCTTTATTGATGAAAAATTTCCAAATCATGTATATAGATTAGAAAAAGCGCTTTATGGTCTAAAACAAGCGCCCCGTGCTTGGAATGAATGCTTAACTTCTTTTTTATTAAAGCACGATTATAAAATGGGTAGTGCTGATAACATGCTCTTCATTAAGCATTTTGATAATGATTTGATTATTTTACAAATATACGTTGATGATATTATTTTTGGAGCCACTAATGAAGAGTTGTGTAATGAAGTCATTCTAGTGATGCAAAATGAATTTGAGACGAGTCTAGTGGGTGAACTAACATATTTTTTAGGATTTCAAATAACCCAAAGAAATGATGGAATTTTTATATGTCAATCCAAATATGTCCATGATATGCTAAAATGTTTTGGTTTTGAAAACTTGAAACAAGCTAGTACTCCAATGAGCGCATCACTAAAATTAGGAAAAGATGAAGCCGGAATTTCAATTGACCAAACGTTATATAGAGGAATGATTGGATCCCAATTATACCTTAGTGCATCTAGACCCGATATTATGTTTGTCGTATGCTTATGCGCTAAATTTCAAGCAAATCCAAAAGAATCTCATTTAAAAGTGGTGAAATGAATTTTTTGATATCTAATCGGCACATCTAAATTAGGACTTTGGTAACCAAATAATGATTTTTTTCTCTTGCATGGGTATTCAGATTCTGATTATGCGGGTTGTTCATTAGATAGGAAAAGCACCAGTGGTACCTGCCATTTCTTAGGTCCTTCTCTAGTTGCATGGTCAAGTAGAAAACAAAATTCTGTTGCCCTCTCCACCACCGAGGCAGAATATATTGCACTAGGAAGTTGTTGTGCCCAAGCTTTATGGATGACTCAAACCTTAGAAGACTTTGGTGTTCATTTAACTAATATTGAACTTAAGTGTGACAACAAGAGTGCTATTGACTTAACAAACAACCCCGTTCATCACTCACAATCTAAACACATAGACGTAAGACACCACTTCATTAGGGATCACGTCAAAAAGGAACAATTTCATGTACAATTCATTAGAACTGAATCGCAAATTGCGGACATCTTTACCAAACCTCTATCCGATTCATGATTTGCTCAACTTAGACTAGAACTAGGGGTCTTGGACATTCATACTTAATCTGTGTTCTTATGACCTCACATATCTGATTTCTGTACTGAATCACATTGTCACTAATCTGCACAACTATATTCATAAGAAAAATTCTGAAAAATTTCACGTTTTCCCAAAAATTTGAGTTCTGTCACTAACGCCCGACGATAGCTGGGTACCGCTGGCGTTAGTGGGTATTTCTGAATTTCCAATTTCTTCTTCATTTTTTATTTCTCAGTTCCTGTTATTTTCTTTTAAAATTCTAAAAAAAAACTTTAAAACAAATCAACATCCAACCATAAACATGCTTTGTTTTTCTATATATCAAAACCAACTACAAAATTGAAAAAACCAATTAAAACAACGAAAACATGCTTTTTATTTGTTTTATTTTTTGTTTTTGAAAAACTTAAAATTTATAAAAATTGATGTAATTTTCAATGTTTCAAGGATGATATGGATTATCTTGCCAAGTTTAGAATACAATGTTTCATTCTCTATTTCAAGTATCTTAATAACAATGTTTTGTATCATGCCTTGATCATTATCTTATGTGTGCTTTGAAATTGATTTTATAAATCATGTGTGGTATTGCATAGCATGCCTCTATGTATGAGTAAATGGATTATATTTGATAATGACTTATTCACTCACATTTTTGATAAACTACATATGAATTTAATCTACTCTTACATGATTGTGTAGTGTAACAACCTATTATTATTGTTATGCATGCTTAGTTTTACCTACACGACAATTGAGAATCTTTTTCATGCACCAATTTTTGAAGAAGTGTGTCTTTTCCAAAAAATTTGTTTGCACATACAAGTGAATTCGGAGACCTTTGTCGTTAAGCAAAAATTCAAATGAATAATTGACAAAGATAACTCCACCAAGCACTACTCACCCTCCTGATAAGTCTTAATGAGCATTGTGAGGTTGAGCACCTTGGAGAGAATTGTAAAGTGCCTTGTTGCAAACACTTTTTTTACACTACTTCTTGTACACCGGATCACAAATAACTAAAATTCAAAATAATAATTGTGATTCCCCAAGCACTACTTTGCACCCTGATAAGTCTTAATAAGCATTGCGTGTGCAGAGCACCTTGGTAGTTGTACTAATTTTCTATGTGCATTGAAAAAGTTATATAGCTTTGTGGGTAGAAGTAACTCTAAAAACACATTTTCAATAATGTTGTATTTATTCCATTATACATGTCATGTGTTTTGATTAACTCATTTGTATACTTTTATCAAAAACACTATTTTGTACACATCATTATCACCTGTAAGCCTTCTACTCATGAGAATTGAAGTCTATTACATATCTACATGTATTCTCTAAATTCTTAAGTAAATGAACTAGATAGCTTTGCATGATCAATACAATGTATACGTGTACTTGATTTCTCAATTTAAGACACTATATTCTTCTATCTTGACTTGATATGTTGTATCATGCTTACATGTTTTCCGCTACGCCATGTGTACTCTTTATTGCTTACCTTTCAAAATAAGTGTATGGTTATGTTGAAACAAAAATCATTTTGTGTACTTAAATTGCTACAACATATATTTTTTGTCTAAAATTCTTAATCATCTACAATGCTTCACAATTCCTATATAGATGTTCACTTCAAAAATATATTTCTTCATGCTTTCCACCTCTTTACTACTTGTACGCTCGATCATGAATACGTTTTTCCCAACAAGTGGTTTCTTTATGACAATTTCTTCACATTTTTTTCACTCCTATATATTGATTTTTCCTAAGCATTTATCTCTTTATCATGTTCATTCCATCTCTACATATTTATTGCACATGTTCCTGTTTGACTTTCTCTCCACCTTCTTTTGATAATACCAAAAGGGGGAGAATAAATTTGAAAGAAATTCACATGTTTGGGGAAGTCATGTTCATAGGAAGTTTTGTTGTAGGGGGAGCATTCACTTAGGGGAGCATTCATTTAGGGGGAGCATATGCACATGTATTAAATTTCATGTTTATCCTTTTTAATAAACACAATTCCTATCTTTTGAACTATTTCTTTCTAAAGGGATTTGTTATTATCAAAAGGGGGAGTTTGTTGGAACATGCTTTCCGCATCTCTTGGTTTGACAATAACAAATCCTATTGTATTTGATCATAGTTGCATTGTGTTTATAGTGTGCAGGATCTTCAACATTCAATCCCCAAAGGAGTGTGAAAAAGAAAGACGTCGAAGTGACATCAGGATGATTCTCTGTTGATACCGAGGCGTGGTAACACTACCGCTGGCGCTAGCGGTTCGACGAAATGAAAACAACGTTCGACGAAATGTGAGGCCGTTTGATGAAGATGCGTTCGATGAAAAGAGATGTCCTCTACCGCGGAGTGTTAGCACTACCGCTGGCGTTAGCGAATCGACGAAATGGTGTTCGACAAAAATAGATGTCGTTCGACAAACTGGTGTTCGACGAAATTGAGTTCGATGAAATGAAAGCAGCGTTCAACAAAATGTGAGGCCGTTCGACGAAGATGCGTTCGATGAAAAGAGATGTGCTCTACCGCGGAGCGTTAGCACTACCGCTAGCGCTAGCTGTAGGACCTCAAATCAGAAAGTTGGATTTTTGGAATCCAGCGCTATCGCCAGCGATAGCGGCTATCGCCCGGCGATAGCATTCTGTTGAGAAGGTTCTGTCGAGAGGCTGTCGCACGGCGGTAAGTCTAACGCCGGCGACACCGTGACACGTGTCACGCACTGTTCAAAGCAGTGGCGTTGACTGGTCGGAGTCGGTTCTTTAGAGCTATCACCAGGCGATAGCGCTACCGCCCGGCGACAGCTCCAAAATGTACTTTGCGGCCGAAATCGTGGGCATTGATGGCACTTGGACTTTTGGGGGCTGTTTTGGACTGAGGTGGCTCGGGAGGTTCCTTAGGAGGCATAAAATCACTTGGCTTCCTTATTCACTTAAGGGTTTTGGTTTGGAGAGAAGGAGGGCTTTGGAGTTGGTGATGAATAGGGTTTTCCAACACTAGAGCTCATCTTTGGTGGAGGTTTCCTACACCGAATCCCGATCCGTTGGTGGCTATGCGTAGAGGAGGGCAAGACGCTCCTTTCCAACCGTGCCAAAAATCAAGCTATGGCCTCGAAGCGACGTCTAAGGGTAACAATCTTTTTTACCCTCTTTTGGACATGTGTTAGTCCATTCCCGTGCATATTTGAGGTCCCAATCCAAAAGGGTGAGATCGTGACCTCCGACGGATGGATCTGTGTTATCCCCATCAGATCTTGCATACATGTAGAGTCCATGCGTGGAATGGACGTATGCGCGCTGTGTGAAGCCCATCCGAGATGGTTCGTCCGGATTGGTGATGCTTTTTGATATTATGCGTGCCGGGGGAAACTCCATGTTGATATCCTGCTTCGTAGGACTAGAGGGTGCTACTGCATGCGCAGCAACGCCTGGGGGTGTGCCCCGGGGAGCACCCGAAGTTAGAAGCAGAATTGGAGGTTCTGTTCACTATCGCCTGGCGTTAGCGTTATCGCCGGGCGGTAGCTCCCAGACTTAGTTCTGGTGATTTTGTGCATTCTGAGGCAGTGGGAGTGCTACTGCATGTACAGCAATGCCTGGGGCTGTGCCCCGAGAAGCACCCACAGCTAGAAGCCAAAATGGGGTTTTTGTGCACTATCGCCAGGTGTTAGCGTTAACGCCGGCGACAGCTACCAGACTGAGTTCTAGTGATGTTGTTGTGCCCACCTGTTGAGAGGACCTGGGGCCTGTGTGCCTGACCTGTGAGGGTGTCCTGGTGGATGACTTAGCGGCCCGTAGAGCCAGCTAATTGAGAATACCTGGGCTGAGGGGATGCCATAGCCGCTTTCGTGTTGTACAACGAGAGCTATGAACAACGGGCATTTGGCGAACCTGAAACCGCACCATCACAGCACCTGATTAGTAAGTCTCGAATAGCATGTCGGGAAGCAATGGGAAAGAGTCTTCGGACTACGGGATGTTCACATTAAAGCACGGGAGAGCCCTGGTATTCGGGCCACCGACTTTAGCCTCGAAGGGCAAAGCCATCAAGAGTGGATGGTGGTGGAAGACGGAGTACACCAAAGAGTGCCTGAGAGCACGAGACGTGGAGGCCATTCCCACGTTTGTGATTGATGCATATGTATGAATTGTTGTAGGCCGTATTAGCCGCTTCATTCTGTTATATATATATATGCTGTGATGCTCTTGCAGGGACGGGTAACTGCCACCCCCTCGAAGGGGTGGGGTCGTTATAATTTGGTTAGCCGTAGCTGACCGTTGCCCTGTTTTGCCACCGTTTTTGGTGGACTTGTTGTACAGGTGCTGGACCGGGCGGGAACATAGCGGGAACATAGCGGGCTGAAGCACCTGCATTGCTGCGGCCCTTGAAGGCCTTTTTGATGTTCTCTTGTTTCATGTATGGCCGGCCTGCGCGCCGATGTTGGTAATTTGTAAGGCCGTTGTGCCTAAATTTTGTTGTATAAGACATTTCATTCCAAGTAATAGAAGTGGACATACCCGGGTTCGGGTTTTGTGGTTTATATATCTTGTCTCTCTCTTTTGCTTCCGCATAGAATGCTCTGAGTTAGGTTCGTTGTTTAGAGTCATTCGATATTTCAATTAAGTGACGTTCCCGTTTGTTTTGTAGTATATAGCGTGGGGCCCCGGCCGGACCCTCTGTTATATGCTACCGAACGGATGGGGGTGTTACAAATTGGTATCAGCTTCTAGGGTTCCGTGTCCTTCTAAGGAATTCGTGGACCAATTCTTTTAAGGGGTGGTGAACATGTGTGCGCGCTACCGTCGAGACGTAAAATAAACCCCAAAAATGTCCACTTAGGAATAAAATGTAACAACAAACCAACAATTATTGCATGATTTTGGAACTTGAGTGTTCCTTTTGTTGTTAGTTGCGACTGTGCTGTCGCTTAACTGTGTGATGCACTCGTGTAGGGAACTCGAAGTGTAGCGGGACCGTCGCGTCCCCGTGACGTGGTTGAGAGTAGCGGGTCTGCTGAGGCTCCTACACCTTCGTTTGCTGAGATGGTTCGGCGAGTTACAGAAGCCGTTCTAGCTGCGTTGAATGGCCAGCCTGGAGGGCAAGGTCAACCGCCGGTGCAGGAAGTGGCCCCAGAGCCACTAAGAGTGGAGCAAGTCCCCGTGAGGCGTGCTGCTGAGCAACAGCTGAAGCACTTCCTGGGATTTCGACCTCCTCCATTTACCAAGGTTGAATCCCCAGCTGAGGCCGAGGACTGGCTGTCGCATATGGAGCGAATTCTGACAGCGACACAGTCAGATGAAGTGCAGAAAGTGACTTTTGCTACCTTCTTGTTGGAAAAGGAAGCCAGGCGGTGGTGGGATGAGGTAGAGAGGGGCCAGTTTGCCGGAAGGTGACTGGTTGATGTGCCGATGGAAGAGTTCTCAAGAATCTTCCTGGCAAGGTATGTGCCTCCGTCATAGCAGATCACGATGGAGAACCAGTTCCTGGCTCTAACGCAGGGTGATAGACTGGTTGATGACTACCTGTATGAGTTCACCTGCCTCGGGCGTTACGCTGGAACTTCTTTCGATGAAGAGGGGAGAAGGGTGAACAGGTTTTACGGAGGCTTGCGTAGTGAGTTGCGGTATCTTCTAACAGGGCCGTTGATGCAGGGTTTCACGACCCTCGTTAGTTCAGCCCGAGCGCTGGAGCAGGACATGCTCAGGGAGAAGGGCAAGGTGGCTGTGGGCGAGGCAGTGCCGGAGGGCAAGGCGCCGAGTGCGGCGAAGTTGCGGAGGTTGAATCGCTGGAAGAAGGCTCGATTATCTGGGCCAGCTCCCTCTGCTTCAGGCGCGTCGTCTGGACGTGGCCCTCTTATTTGTTTTACTTGTGGCAAGCCTGGCCATTTCTCTCGGGATTGCCGTAGTGAGCTTCCAAGGTCAGAGAAGAAGACTGGGCCATCTTTTTCTGAGAAGGGGAAGGCGGTTGAGTCCACTGCCTCCCGTATGGCTCCCCCGCAACCCAGAGTCTTCAATCTTGGTCAGCACGAGGCTATCAAAGCCAAGAACGTCGTGACAGGTATAATTTAAGATACAGTCCTTACTATTTTATATAACTGTTTTAGTGTTCATGCTAACCTTGTTTGGCGGCGTAGGCTTTGTAAATGTTTTAGGCGTTCCTGCAAGAGCGCTTTTCGATACTGGGGCTTCGCACTCCTTCTTATCGTCGGACTTCGTCCAACGTATTGGTGCGTCATCGATTGATTCTGCAGATGGACTGGAGGTCCTACTGCCGAATGGATATTTAATGCGTGTGGAGAGGAGTTGCTGTGTGAAGGTTCTAGTTGGAAGCCAGGAGTATGACCTGAAAGCATCGTTACACCCCCTGGTTGAGTTCGATGTAATCTTCGGCATGGACTGGATGTCGGAATAGCGTGCGTGCATCAATTGCACCACCAAGGAGGTGAGGTTTGGGCAGTGTGCCGATCGTGAGACGGTCTTTGCGGGCATGCGTAGATCGAGCAAGATGCTGATGTCTGCTCTCCAGGTGTCCAAGGCAGTGCGTCAGGGAGCAGAGTTATTCTTTGCTCTAGTGGAGGCTTCAACGTCGAGGCCCAGTCTAGTGGATGTTCCGGTAGTTTCAGAGTTCCGCGATGTGTTCCCGAGCGATCTCCCCGGTGCTCCACAGCAGCGGGAGATAGATTTCACGATTGAGTTGGTTCCAGGCGCTAAGCCTGTGGCCCGCTCGCCGTATCGTATGGCTCCGAAGGAGTTGGCGGAGTTGAAGCTACAGTTGCAGGAGCTGCTTGAGCAGGGCTACGTGCGTCCGAGTTCCTCACCTTGGAGTGCACCGGTCCTCTTTGTCAAAAAGAAGGACGGTAGCCTGCGGCTTTGCATCGATTATCGGGAGCTGAACAAGCTGACCGAGAAGAACAAGTATCCTCTTCCGAGGATAGACGACTTGTTCGACCAGCTCGTTGGTTCGACAATATACTCGAAGCTGGACTTGAAGTCCGGCTATTATCAGGTGCGGATCAGGGAGTGCGACATCCCGAATACTGCCTTCAGTACAAGGTACGGGCAGTATGAGTTCACCGTGATGCCGTTTGGGCTGTCTAATGTGCCTTCGATGTTTATGGACTTGATGCACCGGACTTTCCGAGAGTACCTCGCATGGTTTGTGATCTTCTTCCTTGACGACATACTGGTCTACTCTCAGTCCGAGGAGGAGCACGGTGATCACCTGCGAGTAGTCTTGGAGGTTCTGAGGAGGAACCAGCTGTATGCCAAGTTCTCGAAGTGCGAGTTCTGGCTACTTTCCGTGGCGTTCTTAGGCCATGTGGTTAGTGGAGCGGGTGTGGCGGTAGATCCGGTGAAGGTTGCGGCCATCAGGGAGTGGCCTGTTCTTTATTTTGTAGCGGAGGTCTGTAGCTTTCTCGGGCTGTCCGGCTATTACAGGCGCTTCGTGGAGAACTTCTCACAGATCGCGCTGCCTCTTACGACGCTGACACGAAAGATGCAGGAGTTTATTTGGACGCCCGCGTGTGCGCAGGCTTTCGAGGAGTTGATGTGGCAGCTTACCACAGCTCCGATCTTATGTTTGCCTTGCGG
Source organism: Dactylorhiza incarnata (assembly GCA_033032865.1). Classification (NCBI taxonomy): domain Eukaryota; kingdom Viridiplantae; phylum Streptophyta; class Magnoliopsida; order Asparagales; family Orchidaceae; genus Dactylorhiza; species Dactylorhiza incarnata. Next base: position 7,091,036 of record JAWHQI010000067.1, read on the forward strand.
CACGGAGGGCTTTGAGATCTACAACGACGCTTCTGGGAGCGGCCTTGGCTGTGTTCTGCAGCAGCATGGTCAGGTAGTAGCGTACGGCTCTCGCCAGCTGAAGGTGCACGAGCGGAACTATCCGGTCCACGACTTAGAGTTGGCGGCCGTGATATTTGCCCTGAAGCTTTGGAGGCATTATGTGTATGGCGTGAAGATCGATATCTTCACGGACCATAAGAGCCTGACGTACCTTCTGACACAGAAAGGGCTGAATATGCGACATCAGAGGTGGATGGAGTTCCTTGGGGACTTCACCTTCGAAATTCATTACACTCCCAGGAAGGGGAATGTTGTCGCGGACGCGCTTAGTCGCAGGGCACCAGCGCAGGCCAACTGGATTCAGATGCATGATGAGCACCTGATACGTGACCTGGAGGCCTTGGGTATTTCTTGTGTGGAGAAGAGGAGCAGTGCTGATGCTTGCCTCTGTTGGACTGAGGTGCAGTACGATCTCGCAGATAGAGTCCGTCAGGCTTTAGAACTCGATCCGAGTTTAAAGCGCTACGCGGAGGAGGCTGGTGGTGGAACGGATGCCCAGTTTCAGGTACGTGATGGGTTGCTGTGGAGAGGCGACCGTTTGTGCATCCCCAAGGTGGGTGAGCTGCGCGATGAGTTGATGTACGAGGCGCATCGTACCAGGTATTCAGTTCATCCGGGGAGCACGAAGATGTACAAGGACATGAAGGTCCTTTTTTGGTGGCCGGGTATGAAGAGGGACATCGCTCACTACGTGGCCAAGTGCCACACTTGTGCGCTAGTGAAGGCGGAATGTCAGAAGCCCGGTGGCTTTTTGAAGTCATTACCGGTTCCGGAGTGGAAATTCGATGACGTTTCCATGGATTTCGTGCATGGGCTGCCAAGATCGCAGCGCGGGAACGATGCCATCTAGGTAGTCGTAGACCGGCTGACGAAGGTGGCGCACTTTATCCCCAACCGGAGGGATGACTCTGTGGAGAATTTGGCGAAGCTGTATGTTGATACAGTAGTACGACTGAACGGTGTGCCCCGTAGCATCGTCAGTGATCGAGATGGACGCTTTACTTCGAGCGACTGGAGGCTAGTCAACCGTCTATTGGGTACGAAGCTGCAGTTTAGCACGGCCTTTCATCCTCAGACGGATGGCCAAACTGAGCGTACCAATAGGACGATGGAGGACATGCTTCGGATGTGCGTCCTGGATTTTGGCAAGGGGTGGGAAGATCACCTCTTTCTTGTTGAGTTCGCATACAACAACAGCTACCAGGCGAGTATTCAGATGGCGCCTTTCGAGGCCCTCTATGGCAGGAAGTGCCGCACTCCCTTAGCTTGGGCGGAAACAGGCGAGACGAAGCTCTTCAAGAGGAAAGACGTCGAAGAGGTGACTTCGACGGTACGTATGATCCGGGAAAGGCTTTTGGTCGCGCAGGATAGGCAGGAGAAGTACTATAATGCGAAGCACCGCGACGTCCAGTTCGCCGTTGGCGATTGGGTTTACTTGAAGATCAGGCCGTTCAAGGGTGTATCTAGGATTCGACGCTTGAAAAAGCTGAGTCTGAGATACCTTGGACCGTTTGAGATCATCGAGCGCGTTGACGAGGCGGCTTATACGCTTGCACTATCGGCGGAACTGAGGGGCTACACGATGTATTCCACATCTCCGTGTTGCGGAAGGCAGTACAAGAGCCTACGTAGGTGGTCGCGGAGGATCAGGTGCCCGTGGATAGTGGGCTTAAGACGGCGGTCAGGCCCGTGAGCATCGAGGATGCTGAGGTGCGTCAGTTGCGGAACAGGGCGATCCGTATGGTAAAGGTCCGTTGGGACAACTGTGGTCACGAGGAACTCTCATGGGAGCGTGAGCAGACCATGATGGAGGAGTTCCCCAAGCTGTTTCGGTAACGCTTATCTCGCTTTTTTCCCCTTTATGTAAAGACCTTTTTGGATATATATATGTGCCTGTTTTTACAAAATTCAGGACGAAATTTTTATAAGGAGGGGAGGGTTGTAAGACCTCAAATCAGAAAGTTGGATTTTTTGAATCCAGCACTATCGCCGGCGATAGCGGCTATCGCCCGGCGATAGCGTTCTGTTGAGAAGGTTCTGTCGAGAGGCTGTCGCACGGCGGTAAGTCTAACGCCGGCGACACCGTGACACGTGTCATGCACTGTTCAAAGCAGTGGCGTTGACTGGTCGGAGTCGGTTCTTTAGAGCTATCGCCAGGCGATAGTGCTACCACCCGGTGATAGCGCTACCACCCGGCGATAGCGCTACCGCCCGGCGACAGCTCCAAAATGTACTTTGCAGCCGAAATCGTGGGCATTGATGGCACTTGGACTTTTGGGGGCTGTTTTGGACTAAGGTGGCTCGGGAGGTGTCCTTAGGAGGCCTAAAATCACTTGGCTTCCTTATTCACTTAAGGGTTTTGGTTTGGAGAGAAGGAGGGCTTTGGAGATGATGATGAATTGGGTTTTCCAACCCTAGAGCTCATCTTTGGTGGAGGTTTCCTACACCGAATCCCGATCCGTTGGTGGCTACGCGTAGAGGAGGGCAAGGCGCTCCTTTCCAACCGTGCCAAAAATCAAGCTATGGCCTCGAAGCGACGTCTAAGGGTAACGATCTTTTCTACCCTCTTTTGGACATGTGTTAGTCCATTTCCGTGCATATTTGAGGTCCCTACCCAAAAGGGTGAGGTCGTGACCTCCGACGGATGGATTCATGTTATCCCCATCAGATCTTGCATACATGTAGAGTCCATGCGTGGAATGGACGTAGGCGCGCTGTGTGAAGCCCATCCGAGACGGTTCGTCCGGATTGGTAATGCTTTTTGATATTATGCGTGCCGGGGGAAACTCCGTGTTGATATCCTGCTTCGTAGGACTAGAGGGTGCAACTGCATGCGCAACAACACCTGGGGGTGTGCCCCGGGGAGCACCCGAAGTTAGAAGCAGAATTGGAGGTTCTGTTCACTGTCGCCTAGCGTTAGCGTTATCGTCAGGCGGTAGCTCCCAGACTTAGTTCTGGTGATTTTGTGCGTTCTGAGGCAGTGGGAGTGCTACTGCATGTGCAGCAATGCCTGGGGGTGTGACCCGGGAAGCACCCACAGCTAGAAGCCAAAATGGGGTTTTTGTGCACTGTCGCCAGGCGTTAGCGTTAACGCCGGCGACAGCTCGCAGACTGAGTTCTGGTGATGTTGTTGTGCCCACCTGTTGAGAGGACCTGGGGCCTGTGTGCCCGACCTGTGAGGGTGTCCTGGTGGATGACTTAGCGGCCCGTAGAGCCGGCTAATTGCGAATACCTGGGCTGAGGGTACGCCATACCCGCTTTTTGTGTTGTACAATGAGAGCTGTGAACAACGGGCATTTGGCGAACCTGAAACCGCACCATCGCAGCACCTGATTAGTAAGTCTCGAATAGTATGTCGGGAAGCAATGGGAAAGAGTCTTCGGACTATGGGATGTTCACATTAAAGCACGGGAGAGCCCTGGTATTCGGGCCACCGACTTTAGCCTCGAAGGGCAAAGCCATCAAGAGTGGATGGTGGTGGAAGGCGGAGTACACCAATGAGTGCCTGTGAGCACGAGACGTGGAGGCCATTCCCACGTTTGTGATTGATGCATATGTATGTATTGTTGTAGGCCGTATCAGCCGCTTCATTCTGTTATGTATATATATATATATGCTGTGATGCTCTTGCAGGGACAGGTAACTGCCACCCCCTCGAAGGGGTGCGGTCGTTATAATTTGGTCAGCCGTAGCTGACCGTTGCCCTGTTTTGCCACCATTTTTGGTGGGCTTGTTGTACAGGTGCTGGACCGAGCGGGAACATAGCCGGAACATAGCGGGCTGAAGCCCCTGCGCTGCTGCGGCCCTTAAAGGCCTTTTTGATGTTCTCTTGTTTCATGTATGGCCGGCTTGCGCGCCGATGTTGATAATTTGTAAGGCCGTTGTGCCTAAATTTTGTTGTATAAGACATTTCATTCCAAGTAATAGAAGTGGACATACCCGGGTTCGGGTTTTGTGGTTTATATATCTTGTCTCTCTCTTTTACTTCCGCATAGAATGCTGTGAGTTAGGTTCGTTGTTTAGAGTCGTTCGATATTTCAATTAAGTGACGTTCCCGTTTGTTTTGTAGTATATAGCGTGGGGCCCCTGCCGGACCCTCTGTTATATGCTCCCAAACAGATGTGGGTGTTACACTAGCATAAATGGAAATAATTGCTAGGAAGGAAACAGTGGAGAAAATGGAATGATTGGCGGGATGCATATTTAGCATGCTCTACCGTAGCGCGGCATGTCTACCGCCCGACAGTAGCTTTTGGAATCTTCCCGTCTGCATGTGATTGAGGAGCAAATATGGAAGGAGATATTGGCTTAAGGAAGGTTATCTCTCAATCACGGAGCATTAGCGTCACCGCAGCGCGCTAGTATGAAATCAAAGTTTGGCGCTCAAAAGTTGCCTAAGTTGCCACGATCCGTGTGCTTGATCATTGCCTAATGTGGCTACCGCGGGGCGGTAGTACTATCGCAGGCGGTAGCGGCTGACTCTATTTAAAGAAGCGTGCTTCCTCCATTGTGGCTTGCTGTTACAGAAGGAATTGAAGCCATATATTTAGAGCACTCGTGAGAGCCTTCCCTAAGCAGCCCGAAGAACTCCGTCAACATTCGTGAACGCAAAGAACTTGAAGACCGATCTGATCGCATCTACATCGACATTAAGTTCTTCTTTTGAGGGAGTTTCTAGTTAGTGTTTTGTTTTAGTTTCTAATTGTAACCTTTATATCTTTTGTTCGGTAGAGGAATTCGCCACACGACGACTAGGGCCTTACGGGGACTAGGGGAAATTCGCATCGTGTTGGCGACTAGGTCTAGGGAGTAGATCTACGGGTTGCTCGAGGCCTTTCCGGTGAGGGAAGGTCTAGAGCGGCTTGAGGCCTTATTTGGGGGGAGATATGCTAAAGTCAACCGGTCCTTGGGAGAAGGGTCGGTATAGAAAACTAAAAGAGTTTTTATTGGTCGCCTCTTTCCAAGCGTCATTGGGAAAAGTTTTTGTAATCATAACTATTGCAATTTAGTATTAATGAAAATATGTTTGTTTCTTCATCTCATTCGTGCTCTCTGATTTTCATTGGTTTAACCTAAATGTATTTTCTCTGTCACTAACGCCGAGCGGTAACACTACTGCTGGCGGTAGCAACAGAGAATTATTTTCTTTAATAATCTCGAAAATTTTAAAACCCTTATTCACCCCCCTCTAAGGGCGCCTACTGATCCAACATACACGACAGATATTCTTTACGACGATATCATCGACATTCTTCCTTCTTCACGATTCAACTTGATATCTCAACGATCTTACTTTTTCTAGATGACATCGTCGAGATGTCGCTTTGAATAAGACTTAGACTTGTTCTGCAAGCTGACTGTCTTTGTTCAAGACGACATCATCTTGATCTTCTATACGACATCGTCGAGATGTTGCTTTGAATAAGACTTAGACTTGTTCTTCAAGTTGACTGTCTTTGTTCAAGATGACATTGTCTTGATCTTCTAGACGACATGAGGTCATCAAACTGATGTTGGTTCTTCATGACTCTTCCTTCATGACTTAATGAGTCATGTCACTTATCCTTCAAGGTTTGAACTTCTTCTTCAAGATAATATTGTAGAGACATCTTAGCTTTATCTGCGATAAGCTTTCTTCAAGATGATGTCGTCGACATCTAAACTTAGCTTTCTCCACGACATGCTTTCTTCTACCTTAAAAACGATGTGTCTTCGTCAAGACGATATCGTCGAAACTGTTTCGATGATATGGCAATTTTCTCCATGATTCTTCTTCTTAGTCTTGAGACGATGTTTTACTAGGTTAATTTACATTACTTTTATGGACTATATACTGATGATATAGCATTGATGTATCTGTCATGACATGAACTTAAACACATTATCAAAAACAACATAGCTTATCTATACTTGTGTTCCTTCTTCAAATCTAGAGACATTGAAGTCACAATACCCAACAATCTCCCCCTATATGAAGAAGCCAGAACTTTTAAGTATTGATAGGGCTTACTAATAAATATAATTATTGACAATAAGTTATGCATTTGATCACTGCATATATTAATTAATGATAGTCCAATGCATTAACAATATATATCAGATATAAATATGTAAAGCGTAGAAGTGTGCGCGCAAGTGATTTCTAGAATCCTTCTTCTTTTCAATCCTTTTGAACATCTTTTCCTTTTCCAGAAGGTCCTGCTTTCTTTGACTGCTCAACTTCATCCTATTTCTGCTTTTGTCTTTCAAAATAGGTATAGGGCTTGTGGTGATATCTGAGAGGTGCATGTGCAGGCATTGAGGTTTCTCCCATTTTGATCTTGTTCCAATAGTCCCTTCTTTCAGCTCACATTTCTCATATTTTTGCCATTCCTCTGAGTTGTAGAAGGTTCCCCTATCATGCTTTCCCTGCTGGTATAGATTCCAGGTGTTCAGGATGATATCCCTTGAGCAAGGGCTCCACTCTTCAAAGTTAGGTTTTTTCTTAACTTCTTTCATTCTCCTCCTCTTAGCTTCTTGCTCTTCAAGGTCAACAGAGTGTCTTTTACTTTTCCTATTTGCCTACTTCCACTTACAGGCGCATCAACAAAATACTCTTGATAGCTCTCAGGCTCTTGATACTGTTCTACAGGGGCTTTAGGAATTACATTTTGAGATGGTTCTTCATGGAGATTTCCTTCAGGAATTGGATGTTGGTTGGCTATCCCATAGTCAATTGGTGTCAGATCCAAAGAGAATCTTATTTCATTTGCCAGCCACATGGCATGGTGGCTTGACATTATCTCACCCTTCTGGCTTCTGAAATTATTTGTTTAGAGAGGGATGCTTGACAAGCCTAAAGTTGTCTGGCTAGAAGGTTATTCAGATTACCAATGACATCCATAAGGGTTCCCTGAGATGTCCTGACAGCTTGTTGGAAAGAATTTGAGAGATGATCTTGGGATACTTGAAACTGATGCAGTAATGTTTCACCTATATTGTCCATTAGCTCCTGAGATACTTGAGCAGAGGAGGATATTCTCTGAAGGACAGAATTGATGTCATCTTCAAAATAAGTAAAGGACACATCTTGATTTTGTATGATGGACTGCTGGTTGTCTCTTAGAGTAGTTAATCTATCAAGAACAATGTTGAGTTGTTGTCCAATTAGAAAGGTAGCTTGATTTATGTTGGCTATTTCAGTCCCAGTATCTGCCATAGCATTTGCAGCAGTCTGATATACATTTGAGTTTTGATGGTTTAGATGATTGATATCTTCTTGGAGGACATCTATCCTGGCAGAAAGATCATTTCTGCAGCCTGGAATAGCCTGATTTACATAGGATTCAAATTTTTCTCTTTGTCTATCCAATAATCCTTCCATATGTGACATAAAGTCAGGTGATGGAATTGTGGGGGCTGTGCTGGTTAGAGGATGTGGTTCAGCTTCCATTCTTAGAGGTGAAGGCAGCATTGTTGATTGACATATATGCTCCCCCTCCATTGGTTCAGGGGTTTCTAAGTGGTGCTCATGATCTTCTCCTTCTGAGAATGTATGTATTTCATCATTGAGAAAATCATTTATGGACCTGTCAGATGGAGTATATCCTTCAACAGTTGCATGATCACTTGGTTCTCTTTCAGGCATCTCCAGATGACTTGGATCCACCTCCTCTTGAGGTGTATGAGAACTATCCATTCTATGGTTTCTTCTCTCACATGCTCCCCCATAATAGGAGTCAGTGGTTCTTGAGGAAATTGAGGTGCTGTGACAGGGGTCTTTGAGCCTTGAGCAGAAGGTTCACCTGCATCTTTCTTTATGAACCTCTTCTCCCACCTGCTCATTGTTCTGACAATAATCTTCTTGAGGTAGTGGAGAGGAATTGATTCTGAAGCTTTGAGAAGATGAGGGATAGTATTCTTGAGATACGAGGATTGGATTCTTCTAAATTTTGTAAAATTTATGTCATCAGTAATCATGTCAAACATCAGCTTTCCTCAGTCAGTTCTCTTGTTTAAGATTACCCTGACCATGATCTCAAACATTCCTTTAGAGACTCAATCATGCGAGCCAGTTTTACATAACAACTCCTTTCCAATGATATCCGTCAGTAGTTTCCCTTGCCTATTCATGTGCATTCTCTGCAAGATGCCATAGGGTTTGGTTTCAAAACATCACCATGTCAATCCTTCATAGACATCTGCATCCTTGATTTCTTCTTCTGACTCATCCTTGTGAAAGGCAGTAAGTTTCAGGATTTGGGATAGACTTTTAGCAGTCACTTTAATTTGTTGCCCAGCCACGATGGTACGAAGTTCCATCTACGATTTATGAAATTCGGAATTTTCATAGAAGGCTGAGATGGCTGAATGGTAAAGACGTGTTGGCTCAGTCAGGATGTATTCCAACTCTGATGCATACAACAAGGTTATGACCATATCCAGATCTTCCTCAGACTTTTCAAAGCCGCCTTTCAGAAGTTCTCCTCCGGAACGGATTTTCTCATCATTCTTCTTCGGCGCCATTTCGTTAGCAGAGGGTTGTCGTAAGGAGAAAGAAGAAGGAAGGATTATAGGGTTTTCTGTGTGCATGATTGCTATGCTTACACAATGTCTAATATATAGGGCAATGCATTGGGAAGGCAAAGAGGCGCGTACCTATTCAAATTCTTTTGTATCATTTTGAGAATCCCGTAATTGCGGCGCAAGCATGACGGTGTCAAGTTCTATGACGTCATTTCATCGGTCTGGAGTGTCATCGAGAGTATCTTTATCATCGAGATTATCGTTGAGATGTCTTTCTTCTTGTCGTCGATACTTGGATGTTGTCGCCGAGACTTTATCAATATCGTTGTTATCAATTAAGACGAAATTCTTTATGAAGCTGATTTCCTAGAGTACTTGAAGTTTAAGCTTTCTGGTGTTCCTGTCTTCAAAAACTAAGATTGTTAGATCACTTTAGGGTGGACCTTGTTTGAGATCCAACCCATTATCAAGATAATGTGCACAAAAAAATATATAATAGATTCAACATACCCAAATCAAGAACTCAACATGCCCAATTCAATTTTGAATTGATTGAACATAGACTCATCAAGGGGTTTAGTGAAAATGTCAGCTATCTGCCTCTCTGTATTAACATACTCAATACATATGTCCTCCTTTTCAACATGCTCCCTAATGAAATGATATCTAATTTCAATATGCTTTGTTCTACTGTGTGCCACAAGATTTTTGGCAATAGAGATGGCACTTGAGGAATCACAAAAGAGAGATGTTCTTTTGATGTGCAGATTGTAATCCTCTAATTGGTGTTGAATCCATAGGAGTTGTGCACATCAACTTCCAGCTGAAATGTATTCGGATTCAACTGTGGAGATAGCAATGTTGTTTTGCTTTTTACTACTCCAGGACACAAGCCTTCTACCCAGGAACTGACAAGTTCCTGAATTGCTCTTTCTGTCCTCTTTGCACCCAACAAAGTCAGCATCAGAATATCCACAGAGCTCAAAATCATCAGACTTAAGATACTAGAGCCCCAGATTTGGTGTACCCTTCAGATATCTCAGAATTCTTTTCATAGCTGAGTAATGAGATTCATTGGGGTTCACTAGATATCTTGCACAGGCACATGCATCAAACATGATGTTTGGCCTACTAGCAGTGAGGTAGAGCAATGAGCCAATTATGCTTATATACATGGACTCATCATAGGGTTTCCCCTTTTCATCCTTGTCTAGAGACACAGTTGAACCCATAGGAGTTCTCATAGGAGTAGAGTTCTCCATACCAAATTTCTTTATGATATCCAAGGTAAATTTTGGTCTGAGAAATAAATATTTCTTCCTCAAATTGCTTTACTTGGAGACCTAAGAAATACGTTAGCTCTCTCATACTGCTCATTTCAAATTTACTTTGCATAAGTTTAGCAAACTTTTTGCAAGGGCTCCCATCTATTGATCCAAATATAATGTCATCAACATATATCTGGACCAAAAGTATCTGGCCCTTCAACTCTCTTAAGAAAAGTGTCTTATCTATTTTCCCTCTTGAGAACTTGTTTTCAAGGAGAAAGGTAGACAGTGTCTCATACCAAGCCCTTGGAGCTTGCTTTAGCCCATATAAGGCTTTCTTGAGGAAATACACATGATTAGGAAAGGTTGGAGAGATAAAACCTGGTGGTTGAGCTACAAAGACTTCCTCTTTTAGATTTCCATTTAGGAATGGTGATTTGACATCCATTTAATAGACTTTGAACCCTTGTATGCAACATTGGCTAGAAAGAGTCTTATGACCTCCAATCTAGCAACGGGTGAAAATGTCTGATCAAAGTCAATTCCTTCCTCCTGCCTGTATCCTTGAGCTACAAGCCTTGCCTTATTCTTTATAATCAGTCCAGCTTCATCCATCTTATTTCCGTAGACCCACATTGTCCCAATGATATTGTGCCCTTGTGGCCTTGGGACAAGTTTCCATACTTTGCTCCTTTTGAACTGATTTAGCTCTTCTTGCATAGCCATAACCCAGAATTGGTCTCTTTTGGCCTCCTAAAATTCTTGGGCTTAAGTTGGGATAGAAAACTAAGATTTTAGTTTTCATTTAGTGCATTTCTTCTGGTTCTCACTCCATCAGTGAGCTCACCAATTATCTGATTTGCTGGATGATTTCTATGATGTCTCATAGTAATAGGCATTACTCTTGCTGGTTATCTGGTTTCAGCAACTTCTTCGGCTGCTACTTCATGGTTCTCATTTAGGGGATTTGGCTCTTCAGTAGACTCTTCTACTAATTCTAGAATGGAGTCCATTGTGGCGGACTTATTCTTCTCAACTAGTTCTTCTTCTCTTATTTTGAGGTTCTCTAATCTTTCTTCAGTTCCTGCATTGGATGAACTAGAAAAAAGATTATACAGCATGTTGCTCTCATCAAAAATAATATGAACAAATTCCTCAATTGTAAGAGCATTCTTATTGAAGACTCTTTAGGCCTTGCTGTGCTTGCTATATCCTACAAAGACACCATAGCTCTTTTCAGAGAATTTGGTAATATAGTTCTTATTGTTTTTCAACACATAACATTTACTTCAAAAGCTTTTGAAGTAAGCTAGTGTTGGCTTCTGACCCTTAATTAGCTCATAGTGAGTCTAATTATGGTTCTTATTGATGAGTGCTCTATTTTGCTCATGACATGCATTGTTAACTGCCTCAGCCCAAAGGTATTTTGGGAGTGAGGAGTCAGCATGGTCCTACCAGCTTGAATAAGTGTTATATTTTTCCTCTCAGCCACCCCATTCTGTTGGGGAGTTCTGGGAGAAGAAAATCTTGCAGGATACCTTCTTCATCACAGAATTTGGTCATTAACCCAGACTAAAATTCAGTTCCATGATCACTTCTGATTTTGACCACAAAGCTGTTTACTTCATTCTGAATTTGTTTGACAAAAATCCTGAATGTACTTAGAGTATCAGACTTGTGTTTCAAAAAGAATACCCAGGCAAATCTAGAATGCTCATCAACAATAACCAATGTATAATCCATTCCTCCTAGGCTGTGCACTGTCATAGGACCAAATAAGTCCATGTGCAGTAGGTATAAGCACCTAGTGGATTCTTTGCCATGTATGCTTCTAAATGAAGTTCTTGTTTGCTTGCCCATTTGACATGCATGACAAGGAATCATCTCTAACCAATCCAGCTTACGAGCATGTCTTACCAAGTTCTCTATCATTAATTCCTTGAGAGACTTGTAGTTAATGTGGTCTAATCTCTTATGCCACTTTACACAAGCAGACACACCATCATTTGCTACAAGACATACAGGCTCATTTTTCCTAATGCAAATGAAATTTAGACAATAAATATTTCCACTCCTAGTGCCTATTAGAATGGATTCATTCTCACAATCCTTAATCATGCACTCATCCTTGTGGAAGGAAACAACATATCCCACGTCACATAGCTGACTTATGCTTATAAGGTTATATTGTAACCCTTCCACATAAGCTACTCTTGTGATAGTGATACTGCCATTTGTGATTTTACCATAGACCTAGACTACAACTCTGTCAGATCCTCCAAATTTAACTTTGGGTCCATCTTCTACATATGCAAACTCCTTTAATAGGCTTCTTGTTCCAGTCATATGCCTGGAGCATCCACTGTCCAAGTACCACACAGGAGTCTTGGTGGTTTTTGGACATACCTGGAAAACAAATATATTTCCTTAGGAACCCTGTCTCTCTTGGGTCCTAGGTGCTTATTAGATGATGAATTTGCAGCATGCCTTATTGTTGTCATGTGAGAGTGATTCTTGACAGTTGGGTTGAACCAATAGTCTAAGGCAAAATGCCCTATTTTTCCACAACACCAGCATTCAAATCTATTGTATCTATATTTTCTTATGGTGTTTGGTCTGACTAGGTTAGGCTATTGTTTAACAGCTAACCTTCCCTTCTTAGAGACAGAAGGACTTTCTCCAACATGGCGATTTCTGCATGCTTTTGCTGGCGGATTCTTTTGGGGTGCATATAGTGCACTCTTCCCAAGGAGAGTTTGTCTCTTGCTTAGCCAGGTAGAAGGCAGCTTACTGCTGCTGTCTAATTTCTGGCTTTCTTTGCATCCATAGATGCTACTATGATTATAAGAATTTGTGGGCATGATCACTTTTCTAAACACAGTCTTTCCTTGGGTAGATTACCCATGGTTTTCACCTGGAGTGTAGCCCAAACCTTGCTTATTTGTTTGTGAAAAGCTATCAATCAAGGGGAGAACTATTTGTGGCTTGAATAACTAGCCACACTTTTATTTTCTTTTATAACCATATCCTCGAGCTCTTTAATTCTAAAATTCTTGCACTTGATGACTTCAGTCAAAGTGCTGGTGCTCAGTGGAGGGATAGATAATTTGGCATTCTCTTGAGTTAGCTCAGCTACTTTCTCAAGTAGTTCATCTCTTTTCCCACTCAAGGTTATGATCTCTGGAGCTTGTGCCATACAGAGAGCTTTTGCTTTCTTAAGGGCATCAAGCAATGAACCAAATTTCTCTATGTAGTTAGTGTCAACTTCTTCTTCTGTTGAAGAGGAGCTGGCATTTGAATCTGCGTGAGAGATTCATCACAACATTCTTCATCTATGAGAGTCATGGCTGTTATGTGGCTATCTGATTCTGATGAGGAGCAATCAGTGTCACTGTCACTGAGTGTCTTCACTTTCTTTGCCACAAAGCGCTTCTCTGACTTCCTGTTCTTTGAGTGCTTTCTTTCTTCACCCTTCTTTTGTCTTTTGGATGGACATTCAGCAATGACATGTCCAGGTTTGTTGTAGCTATAACAAATAATACCTGTCTGATCTATGTTTTCTTCTGGGCTTTTCTTCTCTCCTAGAGCTAGAGGGTGAAGCTTCGTATCTTCTGTTCCCTCTTTTTCTATTTCTCAGCAGTTTCTTAAACTGCCTGGTGAACAGTGAGAGACCATCATCAGAGAGTTTTGAGGTGGAGTTGCATGAGGTCTCTTCCTCTGAAGCATAGACAGGCTTCACTGTCTTGTGCGTTATAGAAGCTTCAGCTTTAATGGCCACTGCCTTTTCTCTGGTGTAAGCCTTGTAGTTTTCTTCCTCAGCCTTTTTGGTATTTAGCTGCAGCTCATATGATAAGAGTTTGCCATACAGCTGTCTAGGCTCCATTGCTCCCAGATTGCCAACTTCTCTTATTGCACATAGCTTTATGTCCCATTCTTTGTTCAGGGATCTTATGAACTTATAATTTAGTTCATAGTTGGTGAACTCTCTTTCATAAGTTCTGAGTCCATTGACAATCCTGAAGAACTTCTCATAGCAGGAAGATATGTCATCCTTCTTATCTTGCCTGAAGGATTCATACTCCTGATTTAGGAGGGATTTCTTATCATCCCCGACTTCCTCAGTTCCTTCCATGTAGACAACTAAGGATTCCCACATCTCCTTAGCTGCTTTGCAATGAATAGATTTTGAAATGTAGAATCATCAATTGCATTAACAATGATGTTCTTAGACCTTTTGCCCATAGTGACCAAGACAACTTCATCCTTGGTGAAATCAGATAATTTCTTAGGTGTGGGAACAACTGTTGGATCCATAGGAATGTTCATGGGAATATATGGTCCTTCTTCTACTGCCAGATAGACTCTAGGGTCTGAGGCTTCCATGTACAACCTAATTCTTTGCTTCTTGATGGGGAAGTTCTCCTTGGTGCAGATAGGCAGCTTCATTGAGCTCATCTCCTAATGATGAACACAAGCCATTTATTTATCACAACCCACTAGATTTGTAGATCTTGTTCTAAGCTGTTAAGCCTTTGAACTCAACCCCCTCTGATACCAATTGAAAGATTGTGGGTTGTCTATTAACTACACCTAGAGGGGAGGGGGGTGATTAGGTGTTTTCAGATTTCTTTGCTATTTAAGAATTTATCTATCACAACACACAAGCATCACAGAAAACACACAGAACTAGACAATGTGTCTAGAGGTAGTCCATTATCCCTCCCACCTATCTAGTAGTGTGCTAGACTAGGCAACTTATCCAACTTAGATCTTTTCACTATAATCAGATCTTACAACTCAGGTTCACACAAAATCCTACAAAGCTCAAACTTTACAAGTCCTACAAACTCAGATCTTCAACAAGATGCTACCAAAACTTAGGTTCACCAAGAACCCTACCAACTCAGATCTATCACTAGATCCTACAAGCTCAGACTCACAAAGAGCCCTACAAAGTAATACAGATATGTTGTTGTAGAAGAGAAGACTATAGAAATGAAAACATGAATCACAGATCTTCTTCTTCTTCTTGTAACAATAAGCCCAAAGATCTTGTGGATCAATGAACCTTTCTTTAGAATCTTCTGTAGATCTTCACAACACAGTAGCAATGAAGACTTCTTTTCTTTGTTGATTCTTTTCATTCTCTCTTCAGGAAATATGTGTGAGAATAAAGCTTGAGAGAATTTTGAGCGAGAGCCTCTGTAGATAAAAATTATCTTCTTTTATATGCTCTGCAATTTTGCATAAAACCCCTTGTTGATTATTATATAATCAATTTCCTGTTTGAAAACGTATTGCAGAATTGGCAGTTCTTTATCATAATTACTAGCTTTTCTTAGAACTTGCAGAATATAGAATAATAAATTTCTTTCTTAAGTACTATGTAACGGCCATATTCTGCAGAGAATATTTCATTTATTGCTCCTTGGTTTGTGCGCAAGATAGGCGACGTGCACATTCCCTAATTATTCATTTCCCAGAATGTCTGCGCATTAAATGCCGCTCTACAACCTGTCAAGACGATGTTTCTCCTTCAAGACAATATCGTCTTGATCAGTGTACGCGGCAGATATTCATTACGGCGATATTGTCGACAATCTTCCTTCTTCACGGTTCTACTTGATATTTCAATGGTCTTACTTCTTCTAGACGACATCATCGAGATGTTGTTTGAATAAGACTTAGACTTGTTCTGCAAGCTGACTGTCTTTGTTCAAGACATCATCATCTTGATCTTCTAGATGACATCATCGAAATGTTGCATTGAATAAGACTTAGACTTTTTCTTCAAGCTGACTGTCTTTGTTCAAGACGACATCATCTTGATATTCTAGACGACATGAGGTCATCAAACTGATGTTTGTTCTTCATGACTCTTCCTTCATGACTTAATAAGTCATGTCACTTATCCTTCAAGGTTTGAACTTCTTCTTCAAGACAATATCATAGAGACATCTTAGCTTTATCTGCGATAAGCTTTCTTCAAGACGACGTTGTCGACATCTGAACTTAGCTTTCTCCACGACACGCTTTCTTCAACCTTCAAAATGATATGTATTTATCAAGACGATATCGTCGAAACTGTTTTGATGATATGGTAATTTTCTCCACGATTCTTCTGTTGATTCTTCAAATTATATTTTATTGACTAATTTACGTTACTTTTATCGACTATATACTGATGATATAGCATTGATGCATCTGTCATGACATGAACTTAAACACATCATCAAAAATAACCTAGCTTATCTAAACTTGTGTTCCTTCTTAAAATCTAGAGACATCGAAGGAACAATACCCAACAAAGCATTTCAGATCGAATATCAAAGCGATCACCCAAGGCGGCATTCCCAAATGGGAAGAAGAAAGAGACCGCCAGCTCCAAGAAGACGCTGGAGGTCAAGGCTTCCAAACATTTGCCAGTATCTGACGCGGAGAAGAAGGCCATCGGCGCTTTCCCAGAGATGAAGAAGCCTAACTTATTGGAAGGTAAAGTGGCCTTGCTGGCCTCTGACGTTGTTGATCTGTCAGCCCATTCTTCGGGACCTCCTATGCTGAATCTTTAGGACGTCTCTATCAACTTTGACTACCATAAGTAAGAGGAAGCCCTCAGCCAGATCGCTGCATATACTGGTGGGATCGCTTAAACTGAGGCTATCAAGTCTCAGTTTCAAGAGAAGATGGTTGCAGCTGAGAAGATCACACAGCAGATCGTGGACATGCCTGATGCTGTAAAAGAGAAAAAAGAGAAAAGATTCAAGCTCTTTTGTTCCTCCTGCCAAGAGAACAAAGAAATATGAAGATAAAGATGTGAAAACCATGACGATAATCACACTCCCTGAAAGTAGCGGTCCCGATCATCCTTCTGGGGCCGCTCTTGAGACAGTAAGTGACCGGATCAATCCCTCCTTCCTTCCTGTTGGCTCAACTTCTTCAAGAGGAGCAGACACATAGTTGATCGCTTATCATGATGATCCTTCCAATGATTTTGTCACTTTTCTCTCGCAGGTGCTTGACCCTTTCAAAGCTCAAAGCCTTTGGGAGGCCACTGAGGAGGAGAAGAAAGAGGACGAAGAGAAGGAAAGGAAAGAAAAAGAGGAGAATGTGAAGCAGATCGCAGCTGAGCTGAGGAAAGATAAGGAAGCGAAGGATGCGCAGATCGCTGTTGAGAAGAAAAAGGAAGAAGGGGTGAAGGCATGGTAGATCATTGCTGAGAAGAAAAAGAAGAGGAGAGGGTGATGCTAATCACCGCTGAGAAGAAGAAAGAGGAGGAAAAGGCAGAGAAAATCTGGCAAATCAAAAAGGAGAAGATCTTGCTCCTTAGCGATCTGATGAATATCTCCGCTGCCCAGGAGAGTCAGATGGAAAAAGCAGCAGAAGACCGCGTGACAGCGATCTCTATTCTACGGACTGGTAAGGGGAAGCTGATCGCATGACCATTGGAAATTTTTCCTCTACCTGCTCCTCGTCTTAGGTCTCCTAAAGAGCGACAAGAGATCATTATCATAGAAATCGATGACATCCTCATCAGCAATGCAGAATTAAAAAGAAGAAGAAAAGAAGGAGAGAGGTCGCAGAAGAGGGAATTGGAAAGAATTGACCTTGAACTCTTTAGGGGATCAGGCTGCCTTTTGCTGACCGTAAGCCATGCGGTCACAAAAGATGTTGAAAATACCTAACGTGACCGCGGTCTCGATTTCTTTCCTAATATTCCCTTTACGAAGACTCTTCCATTCTTAAGCTGTTTTAGTTGATCTAACTACTCTTTTCTTTTGATCGCAGATACTGATGAGGTCGACGCAACTCCTAAAGATGGGGAAATCCAGCAGTAACCATTGATGCTTCCTCCTTAGCTTGCTGATGTCCTCAAACCCATATTTGAAGATGTCAAAACAATGCTAGCTCGGGAGCAGTCTCACGACGATCAGCTCCGGGTGTTGACCGCTCTTTACAAAGAGAAGCTGCGAGTTAAGGAGAAACAAGTTCGCGAGGAGGGCGACCTGTAGATTGTTGATCTCACCAAGGCGCTTTGGAGGACAGAGAAAGATGTTGATTATTATAAGGGGAAGTCCGCTGCGCTGGCTGCCGAGGTCGCTTCTCTTAGAGTCGCCTCTGCTCCAATGATGATGAAGCCAGGGACTTATGGCGGTCACCCAGAAGAGAGACAGTCTTCAGAGATAATGGTCATCCCCATGGAGCAGGTAGACAGGGAGGTTGCAAAGATTCATCATGTTGCCATGTCAGCAAATCAAAGATTGGCGACCGCTATGTCCGCTGTTAATGAAATGCAAGATGTCGCAGCCTTCATTGGGAAAAAATGTCAACCAAGGAGATAAATTTTTATTCTTGATTTCATGCGGTCTTGAGACAATAATTCCGAACAATTTGATCTTGTTGTAATATATTGTGATAATTTGACTTTGATTTTAAGCGATCTCTATAATTGTTGTGATGTCGATCTCTTTCCTTTGCTTATTTTTGTGTTGCTTGTTGGATGATTATAGTGATCTCTATAATTGTTGTGATGCCGATCTCTTTCCTTTGCTTATTTCTGTGTTGCTTGTTGGATGATTATAGCGATCTCTACTTTTTGAGATCAGAGCTATTGCATGTTCATTTTCACTCTCGAGCAGGTTCAGCGGCCTGGCGTGCTTCCTGGGCGGTCTCCTAAAAAGTAATGATTACGATACCACCCTTCCTGCTCTATAAATAGCTGTCTTTAGTTTCTCCATTTTATGCCTTTTGAATGCGCCCGAAACAACGATCTCAACGAACTCTCAAAATGGTGTCTGCTAGAGCTTCTTATGCCGAGTATTTTTTAAATGCCGATCACAAACCTTCTAGGCTTTCGAAGGATGAATACTTAGCTTTTCTGGGGAAACTTATGGTTCAGAATCAGATCGTTGTGAGACCGCCGACAGAAGATGAAGGGCTGAATTTTGGAGAGGAGAACAAGTATATTATTCCCATCGATCACTTCGATTATTGCCTGAATTTTCCTCTTCCTTGGGAATTTCTAGAAGTGATGGATTATTATGGTTTTGTTCTCGCCCAACTACCTACCAATTCCATCAGTCTAATGAATGTTTACATAAACTATTTGAGATCGGAAAAAATAAAATTCTCTATGGCTCTTTTTCGCACGACCTTCACTTTGAAGTCGCTGAAAGAAGGGCAGAAAAAAGAAGACTTTAAAGGATTAGTACATTTTTCATGTAATGGCATAAAAGTTTTGAATCTCCCTAATAAGGTCCCTTTCTGGACGGAGAGATTTTTGGTTTTTGAAGGCGATCTTGGCGGCCTCAGAAGCCAACCATCTCCAAGAGCAGAAAAGATTTTCAGAAAACTCAAGACATTCTCAGAAGGAGAGCTTGAGATCTTGGCCTTCCTGGAGGGCAAGCACCTCGATCTCATTCACTATCTGGCCATCTGGCCTTAGATCATTGCGGTCTCTCCAGAAGAGAGTACACAATTTTACCTGCGTCCTCCTGCGATCTCATCATAATTTACTTTTTCAATTTCTTCTAACTACTTTTTTTCAGCGGCCTTTGTCATCCCCACGGCTGACCCTGTGGCACCAGCCGAAGTGCTTACCCAGAGGGAGCAAAGAAAGAAGAGAGACCGCGAACGCGAGATCGCAGGGTTCGGTGGTGAGTCTGAGACCGCCAGTGCATATTAGCATTCTAATATATGCCTTTTAAGGTTGTTATGATTGGCAATTTTACATAATTTAAAGTTGGTGATCAGGTCAATAAATCGTGGAATGAGCAAACTGCCATTACTATCACCACTCAAATCACTACAACAAATTAGACATATAGCGGCATTTTTTACGGCGCTTTTACAAACGCCGCCGTAGTTATTTGCCTTTTGCGGCGCTTGTTGTAATAAAACATGGCTAATGCCTTATAATAGTATTAGCAACGCTTATGGAAGTAAACATAATGCTGGGAAAACACATGGGTTAGAGTCATTCCTTTTTTCCTTTCAAAATCATCCACACATGCAGCTTTTGAAATGTGATCAGCTGCGGCATTTGCAGATCGGTCAATGAGAGAAATCATAGTCCTTGGAGAGTCCTTTAGCAGTAGAGAAATCACATGTTTGATTTCTATATGCATCCTGGTAGTAAGTTTGCTGCAATGGACGTTGTTGCTTCCCAGTAGAGAAATTAGGTCTCTGCTCCTCTCGAATTTGCAATATGAGCAATCAGCTTCAATTACCCTGTCTTATTTTTCAGTAAATGGCCTCCATTCAGTTTACTTGTACGTACCCAATTCTTCTCCTTGCCAAACGATGATGAGTTTGGTCCTAATCTGAAAAAAAAGTTATAAATTAGAAATCAAGTTGTCTCTGTATTTACAGGCTAAAATGTGCTAAACTCATTTCTTATGATTTGATCAAATATAAAATTATCTAGGAATGTTCTTATGCCTGGTTGCACTTATATGATTATGTTGACTGTCTTTGGATGAACATCATGCAGAATGAAGATATTTTGGTGGTGTTTTATTTTGTTGATATTTAGTATATACTGTGCTTGCTCGCCATTTGCTTTAGGTTCTTTGATTTTGATTTGTAGGAATGGGAATTAGATGAGTGCTGGTTGGGGATTGGAGAAAATGTTTGATGAGCAGCAGAGGCTGATAAAATGCGTACTAGTTTCTCTGTACTAGACAGATTCATGTGGTTCTGTTATGTATCACTTACTTCCATAACTACAAATAATGATTTATGTTGTTATTTTATCAAAGAATTGTGAAAGCATTTATGTGGCCCTGACATTTATATTATAGTCGTTGTTTATACGCGTATGTGATGCTGCATGATTAAACATTTAGTATAAATTTATTTTTATTGTGTTTAGGCAAAGCATTTTGATTTATAATTTAGTGTAAATTTTTCTTCTTCAATATAATCTTTGTGTGATGATTGTTCCCTTGCTTTTAAGTTAATTATGGATGCTGAAAATTCCCACACTCATAGTTCTGCATTCCATCCGTACAGTCCTGCATCTGCATTTTAGGCCTTCCCTCGATTCAATCTCATTTCCTACGGGTTCTACTGAATGTCTTCTCCTCCTCCCTTTGTTTCTTGCACAGGTTATCGTCCTACGTGATCGATGCCTTTTGGAGCGATTATTTTGTATATTTCAGGTATCCAAATGCTCACTTCTGCTTTACTTTTTAATCCGTGCTCTAGTCATGTTAATCCTACTATATATTATATTTCTAAATTCTGTGCTCTACTCATGTCAATCCATACGCTGAGTTGAATGATTTCTTTCTTAAATTCATAAAGTAAATTGTTCATGCTCTATGGTCATTACACTCTTGAATAATATTAATTGTTTGTTCATGCTCTATTGTCATGCTTTATTAACACTACACTCCTTTTATTTTCTTTCTTTATTAAATTGTTACAGTACTCTAACACCATGTCAATCCTACTCTGAATTCATAAAGTAAATTGTTCATGCTCTATGGTCATTAGATTCTAGGATAATATAACCCGTTTGTTCGTTCATTCTCTATGATCATTAGATTCCTGAATAATATTAACTGTCATCTTAGATAAAATGTATCTTATCGAGTTTCTATAAATTTTTTACTTTAGAATCTCTTTGGGTTGTGCCTTCATGCCAATAGTACTAAGTTGTTAAAGTGCTCTAACATTCTGTAGTTCTGTTGTTAAAGTGCCAATTGAGATAAATAAAAGGACGACGTTATGGCTAGGCTTTAAGTGTATGTTTGCAAGCTTGGAAGTTTGGTTTGTTCGAATGAATTGTTTCGTTTTTATTAATACTTACATGTGAGTTATAATTCTTTAGTTCATTTTATTAATATTATCATGTGTCTTCAACTTCTAGTGCCAAGATATCACTAACTAACAAATTTTTACGTTATTATTTTTTGTTGACATTTTCAGACTATATTTAGTGCATCGAGGATGAATCAAATGCAAAAGTGAGCAAGTATGACCAGAGATTGATCCGCTTCCTGATGAAAATGACATCAAGTTGATTTGCTTATATAGTTGGAATTCCTAAATATCATGTTGTAAAATTTTAAGCATTTTAATTATTGAGAGATGTTCTAATTTTGTAAAAACTCTAGGTTTAATATTTTTCATGAACAATGTGTATTAGAGCTTAAAGTTTCATTGGATTGTATTAAGGGTTTGGGCTATCTCCCACCCTTAGTTTTGTATATTAATAAAAATAAAAGAAAATGTTTATATTAATGGTCATTTTTAGCAATTGGATATTATATTGTAATGAAATAATGATTATTATAAGAAAGTTATTTGTAACGACAAATTAATATTAATAAATTTGATATATAAATCAATTTATTTTTAGTGAGGAAGAAATTTAACAATTGTAACGAAATATTCTTTACTATAACTCATCTTATTGTGAGGAAGTAATGTTTGTCAGAAATAAATTATTTGTAATGACAAACAAAAATTCGTTACGAGAACTTCTAGTGTCGAGCCTTAGGTAACAGTCGTTGCATAAAGTAAATTTAGTTACAAAAACTTTGTGTAACGATATTAGTTACCTTTTGTAACATTTTTATTCCTTACTAAAAGTGTAATTTGTTGTAGTGGTAGATTGACCTCCTAGGGAGAATAAGTATTTTTCCCCTCGGATGGTTCCGCTAACCAGGCTCTCTCTAGCCGGCAGGACATGTTGACATCCCAAGGAGGCTAAGGCTCTGTTTGGCATGGCTGCAGCGACTGGAGAAGCATTGGTGGGAAGTAGTGGTGGAATAATCAGCTGTTTTGCAGAGTGGTGGAATAATCATTGAAACTGTTTGGAAGATCAGCGTTTGCAGTGCTGTTTAACAATTTTATTTTATAAATATTATATAAATAAATTATATTTATTAAAATTATATTATAAATTGATAATATTTTGATAATTAATATAATACAACATAAATTATTTATATATAAATTATTTTAATAATAGTTATACATAAATTTTTTTCATGCCATCACACTCTGGGTCATAACGCGATGAATGTCTTCTAATGAAGTTATGCAGGATCATCGTAGTGACCACAACGATGGATGTCTGATAATATAAATTGTGTTTATTTAATTAATATATTAAAATATATAATTTTATATATGTCATTTAAATTATATTATAAATATTATAAAAAATTTCATACATTTTCTTCTTCCCAATTGTTGCTTAGCTGGCATAAAAATTTTGACTTCTTGGTCAATGGACCTTGAAAAGAGACATTTGATTGGTGTTCAATGGTCAAAGGAGGTGAATTTACTTTGCAATGAAGCAAGCGAAGAGGCGGAGTCTACCAAACGTGATAATCGAGAGCGGAATGTGGAGATGGCCTCACGACTTGGAAATCACGATAATGAGCGATTTGAAGGTGGTGCATTTTTTCCATTGATATCCAAAAAGTAACATTTGACGCGGCGTTTTGCAAAATAGCGGCACACAGCTGTCCAATCGTGGAGCCAAACAGAGCCTAAGTGATTTTTCCCCTCGGATGGTTCCGCTGACTGGGATCTCTCTAGCTGGCAGGGCAGGTTGACCTCCCAGGGAGGCTAAGTATTTTTCTCCTCGGACGGTTCCGCTGACCGGGCTCTCTCTAGCCAGCAGGGCAGGTTGACCTCCCAGGGAGGCTAAGTATTTTTCCCCTCGGATGGTTCTGCTGACTGGGCTCTCTCTAGCCGGCAGGGCAGGTTGACCACCCAGGGAAGCTAAATATTTTTCCCCTCAGATGGTTCCGCTGACCAGGCTCTCTCTAGACGACAGGGCAGGTTGACCTCGCAGGAGGCTAAGTATTTTACCCCTCGGATGGTTCCGCTAACCGGGCTCTCTCTAGCCGGCAGGGCAGGTTGACCACCCAGGGAGGCTAAGTATTTTTCCCCTCGGATGGTTCCGCTGACCGGGCACTCTCTAGCCGGTAGGGCAGGTTGACCTCCTAGGGAGGCTAAGTATTTTTCCCCTCGAATGGTTCCGCTGACAGGGCTCTCTCTAGCCGGCAGGGCAGGTTGACCTCCTAGGGAGGGTAAGTGATTTTTCCCCTCGGATGGTTCCGCTGACCGGGCTCTCTCTAGCAGGTAGGGCAGGTTGACCTCCCAGGGAGGCTAAGTATTTTTCCCCTCGGATGGTTCCGCTGACAGGGATCTCTCTAGCCGACAGGGTAGGTTGACCTCCCAGGGAGGCTAAGTATTTTACCCCTAGGATGGTTCCGCTGACCGGGATCTCTCTAGCCGGTAGGGCAGGTTGACCTCCCAGGGAGGCTATGTATTATTCCCCTCGGATGGTTCCGCTGACCGAGCTCTCTCTAGCCGGCAGGGTAGGTTGACCTCCCAGGGAGGCTAAGTATTTTTCCCCTCAGATGGTTCCGCTGACCGGGCTCTCTCTAGCCGGCAGGGTAGGTTGACCTCCCAGGGAGGGTAAGTGATTTTTCCCCTCGTTTGGTTCTGTTGACCGGGCTCTCTCTAGCCGGCAGGGCAGGTTGACCTCCCAGGGGGTAAGTATTTTCCCCTCAGATGGTTTCGCTGACCGGGCTCTCTCTAGCCGGCAGGGTAGTTTTACCTGCCAGGGAGGGTAAGTGATTTTTCTCCTCCGAGGTGGCCCCGCTAGCCGGGCTCTCACTAGACGGCAGGGTAGGATTGCCTCTCGGGGAGACTTAGTGGTTTTTTTCCTGAGGTAGCTCCGCTAGCTGGTCTCTCACTAATCGGTGGGGAAGGATTGGCCTCGCTGAGAGGCTTAAGTAAATTTACACCTGGATGATTTGGGGTCTTCTCAATTTCACTCAATCCCACTCACCGAATATGCAGGGTTGGACTTTTCTTTCTGAGTGTGTACCCCGCTCGAAAAGAGAGGGGATTATGTACAACCCTGTATTCACCAAGTGGGCTCCTGGGACCCAAGGGGTCTTGTAAGACATTATTTTCCAGCACGGTCCAGGGCAGAAAGAGAGCGGGGCGAGCGGTGGAGGTGGAGGCCTCCCGCTCGCCCAGCTCGTGTAGGAGGCGAGCGGTGGAGGCGAGAGCCTCCCACTCGCCCAACAAGTAGGGGTGCGAGAGGAGGAGGGGTGGCCAACCCCCTCTAGGCCCCGCCCCAGCAAGGGGGGCGAGAGGAGGAGGGGAGGCCAGCTCCCCTCTCGCCTCCGCCCCATCAGGGGGCGAGAGGAGGAGAGGCGGCCCGCCCCCCTCTCGCCCCCGCCCCAGTAGGGGGCGAGAGGAGGAGGGGCGGCCAGCCCCCCTCTCGCCCCCGCCCCAACAAGGGGGGCGAGAGGAGGAGGGGCGGCCAGCCCTCCTCTCGCCCCCGCCCCAGCCAGGGGGGCGAGAGGAGGAGGGGCGACCAGCCCCCTCTCGCCCCCGTCCCAGCAAGGGGGGCGAGAGGAGGTATGGCGGCCAGCCCCCCTCTCGCCCTCGCCCTAGGAGCGAGAGGAGGAGGGGAGGCCAGCCCCCCTCTCTCCCCCACACCAGTAAGGGGGGCGAGAGGAGGAGGGGCGGCCAACCCATCTCTCGCCCTCGCCCCAGCAAGGGCGCGAGAGGAGTGGCGGCCAGCCCCCCTCTCGCCCCCACCCCAGCAAGGGTGGCGAGAGGAGGAGGAGCAGCCAGCCCCCCTCTCGCCCTCGCCCCAGCAAGGGGGGTGAGAGGAGGAGGGGCGGCCATCCCCCCTCTCGCCTCCTCCCCAGCAAGGGGGCTAGAGGAGGAGGGGAGGCCAGAACCCTCTAGCCTCCGCCCCAGCAGGGGGGCGAGAGGAGGAGGGGCGGCCAGGCCCCCTCTCGCCCCCGCCCTAGCAGGGGGGCGAGAGGAGAGGGTGGCCTGCACCCTCTCTCCCCAGCTCCAACAAGGGAGGCAGCCTGCCCTCTCTCGCCCAGCCCCGAGGGGAGGGGGCGGTCTGCATTTAGCATCTCGGAATGGCAGGATTTGCCTGTTGTCATGCCAAATATGGGGGTATTTTCGTAATCTTGTAGGACAGATTCTGGTTATTGGTAGCCCCTTTTTAGAAATCTATAAATAGGGCCAATGGGGCACCATTTGGAGAGGTCTTCTCTCTTTTGGCCACTCTCTCCCCATGCTTCTTTGGTGGGTTGAGAGAGCCTCCAAATGTGCCAAAGCTTAGCATTGGCTTGGTAGGGGAAACGCTCTAAGATCTTCTGGGTGTGTGGTGGGACCTCCTCGCTAAGCCCTTGGTCTCATTCCTAGTTCCTTAGCCTCTTAGCCTAGAGCTCTCCCTTAGGAGAAGTAAGTGTGAGGTCACCCCCCAACTTGTTGAGGGCCCGAACTCCACAGAGACCAGTTTATTGGTTTCAACACTTAATGTTATTGGTAACTACACATAAGAATACCCTCTTATCATTACACATGGATTAGCACTAAATATTGTATGTCTGACTCTCTAAGGGAAAGACGATCTTTCATCGATCCCGAACACAACCTTGCCCCTTAGCTTGTCGGGCACACTCAACATATAGACTCCCATTGGTTACCTCAATTTAATGGTCTACAATTTACTCAAGTTTTATTGTTTTACTATACACAAACCAAATGAGCTGCATGAGGTGCATGAGCGGAGGTACTCCGAATAATCATCTTAATGACCAAAGATTATTACTGGGAGTCTATCATAAAATTTTAAGACTAAATCCAGAGGATCATACTTTTCCTTATTTATTTGGCATTTACTATTATTTCTCCAAAATTGGCCTAGTATGAAATTGAACATGAAGTGTAAGATCTTCTTATAATATGGCCTCCACAAACTTATAGAAAATCTATGATAACCAAATAATAGCAATTACAGAATATCACAATTTGACAGTAAGGTATTTGCCTCTAATTATAATTTTGAATAATTTTCCCGAATTGGAGGCTAATGAAGGAACCACCAAAAATACTTATCCAAAAATTATGATAAAATTACCAGACCTCTATAATGATCAGAAATGTTTACTGACTGAGTTTTATATTTTTTCAAAATCATTTAGTCACATAAATAAATATTTAAAAAAAAAATCCAAACTAGGGCACATTGTGAAGTAACCTGCTGATAAATACTTCAAAAAATCATACAAAAATTCACAGAGTTTTCTAATGCCCTAAAATGTCCTATTACCAAGTTTCACAATTTTCCAAAGAATATTAGGCCCTTATTTATTTATCAAACTCTTAGTGCAAAATAGTTGACTTGTGAATGAAGTACTAATTCAATCAATCAAAAATTCACACAAAAATTATCGGAGATTTTATATCATTATCATATGAGCACTACCAAACTTTCATCAACAATCAAGGTAAAATGAGCATGTAAATTCCTCTTATAAGAAAGTTCCCTAATTGATTCCTAACTAGATTAGAGGAAAGAAAAGTGCCTAAAAAACCTCATCAAATTATCTAGGGCAATTCACCACCCTGAGAAACTTACTCACTAAGTTCCAAGTCCATCCAAGGACATATGACCCTATGTCCTTCATCAAGCCCCAAAGTGCAACCCTGGGGTTTGAACAAGGGTTCTAAGGCACATACACCCCAATCCACCCCAAATCTTGGGAGGAGGTGTTTTATGTGATATTAAATCAGTGTCCAAGATTTCATCACCTTTTTGGATGAGGATTGACCATTCAAACCCAACATGTGCATTTTGACCTATTGACCCCTAGTTTGACAAATCTTGGGCTAATTAATTGCCCAACTAAATCAAAATACAAATGTGATGAATTTTTACCAGAGTCATATCATGACCCTAAGGACCACCCATCAAAATTTGGAAGGGTTTGGAGGTCAATAGACCCTATAATAAATTTTTACATGAATTATTAAATGTTTACAAAAATTTTAGAAAAAGTATATCCAAAAATTCTCATTTTTGGATATGATTAGGGGGCAGGTATAATTAGACTATACTCCAAGTTTTAGAACATTTGGATGTCTGGTTTAGTGGAGGCACTCAAATCAAACTCTGGTCAACCCTTTGTACATGTTGCACCATTTTGAGTGCTGAGGTCAGACTTGTGGTCCAAATTTGATGAAACAAATTTTAAATAAAACTAGACTTAATGGCCTACAACTATTATGTTGAACATTTTTCCAGTAGGGGGCATTAAGTATTTTTAATAATTAATTTAATGTTCAGTATAATAAGTGACCAAATATTAAATAATGAAATACTATTAATTCAAATAAAACATCATCCTGCATGAATCTTGGCGCAATAACGGACGGCATCGGGTCATCTTCTCCAGGGTGCCAACGGCCCTGATTCGCCATGCCTAGGTGATGTTTGGAGGCATTTTCCCGGCCACCTGAACGCAGCCCCGGTCGGTCAATGCCACCACCACCTCCATTGAGGTGATGGCCGGCGATTCGGGGTGGTTGGCCGACCGGAGGTGGCCGGAACATGGTATTTTTGGTGGAGGAAAAAGCTTGAATCCCAAGCTTTTCTGCCTATCAAGATTAGGAGCATTTGTCCTCAAAGCTTGCTGCCAACATAAGGAAGATCTACCACAGAGAGAGAGGAGGTGGGGAGGACCTTTTTGGAGGGGAGATTCCTTGGCGATCTGCCCATCACCATGGCCGACCTTAGAGCTTGGAAGCCATTGCAACCTCTGAACCAACTTGCACAATTCCTTCAAGTGAATGGGGATAACACTCCTCTCAGTCCTCTGAAGCTTTTAAAAGGAGCAATTTGGGGAGAGGAGGGGTCTATGTTTGGGATTGCCATTAATGGTCATGAGAGCTATTTTCAGCCACCATGAAAATCCCCCAAATTCAGCCCCTTGTGGCCGAACCTGGCTATTAAAATCCTCCAAATCAATGAGGGGGATTGTACCCAGCCATGGGAGGTGAAGAGTGGAGGTCTTTAGCCTCCCAAGCCATGAATGACCATTATTCCTCTCTTTCTCTCTCCTCCATTTTTGGGGAAAATGAGATTTTCTCTCTCCATGTCGAATTCTCTTAAATTGAATGGTAAATTTAGTAACTCCCAGTCCCATTAGCTAGTGGACCACCTCAATTGGGTCTAGCCCAAGTGGATTGGGCTTGATTAGGTCAAAATAGAGATTTTTGATCTAAAATTAGAGTTGAGTTGACTTTGGTCGAATTGACCACTTGGGTTGACCCCAATGGGTGGCTAGTGACCCATTGGCCTCTCCTAATTGCTAGGAAGGTCTATGTAGGGTCAATTTGGCAAGGTGGAAGCCAATTGACCCACAACATGCCATATTGACCAAAACAGGGCTAGAGTTGACTTAGGTCAAATTGGCCAAATTAGTAACCCCATGATGGGGCTTTTTGGTCCATTGGGTCCCTAATTTTCTTATAAGGGTAGGGGAAAGGTATATTTGGCATGGTGGAGGTCAATTGACCCTAATTAGGCTACTTTGACCATTTTAGGGCTAGGGTTGACTTTGGTCAACTTGACCACTTTGGTTGACCCCAATGGGTCCTTGGTGCTCTAAGGGACCTCTAATGGGTTAGGGATGTTATGGTTGGGTCAAAGGATCAAGGTGATGCCCTAAAGTCCAACCCTAAGCTTGGTAACTAGAAATTATTATTTACAGGCCAATGTGCTCTTCCCCTTCAAGCCTTAGGCCAAGTGGTCTCTTCAAGCTTCCTAGAGTTTTGTCATGAACTAGTCATGACAAAACCACTCTAGGGTTCTATTTGTCTGATCATCAACATCGATTTTGAGATTTAGTTTTTCAACGTCTTGCAATGCAAGAACATTGCGCGACGATCAAATGTCGCAAAGAGCGGTGGTTTCGACATTATTGATCCCACATTTTACTATCAAATCACCCTGGTGGCAACCATCAGGCTCTACTAAGCTCTTTTCCTACTCACGAGGATTCTTTTCCGTCGTGCTAGGGAGAGCACCATGAGTTCGCTTAGAATGCACTTGAGCCAATTGGCCCAATTGCATCTCTAAGTTCCTCATCAAGGCAGTTTGGTTAGCGATATTGGATTGGGCCATGTCAACAAACTTTTTCATCATTTCTTGTAAAGTGCTTTTTCTTTGCACCGGAGCACCTTGATTATAACGGGGATGAGGCTGTCTCGGTTGACTTCTGGAAGCCTGAGCATCATATTGATGCTGGCCCGGTTGTCATCATTGGCCTGCAACATTTTTGTTCCACAAAAGGTTTGGGTGATTTCTCACACCTGGGTTGTATGTGTTTGAAAAAGGTACCGAACGATTTTGATTATTATCAAAATTCACACTCTCCTCAACATTTAAATTAGACAAATCTGAAGCAAGCTCACCAGATGGGCACTCATAGGTATGGTGCCCAGAATTCCCACACCCTTGGCATGTTATATCCATCACCAGAGCAGTAGAAGAGGCGGCCCTTTTCAGTAAGGCTATATTCTCATATGGTGATGGTGCTGCCTCAGCTGGTAATCCTAAAGTGCTCACTTCAAACAGTCATCTTGTGTTTCTTGGAGTGTTCCTTCCTGTAGTCCAAAATAAGATGTGTGTAGCAGTGTCCTGTAGGATCCACAATGCATCGTCAGGGGTGTGGTTTAATAATGTTCCACCAGCAGCAGCATCGGTCTGGCCCTATAGTTGGGCTCTATCGCAAAGTAAAAATACTCCACCATGTTCCAAGGTTGTAACTCATGATGGGGGAATTTTCGGAGGAGTTACACAAACCTTTCCCATGCTTCTGCAAGAGTCTCTTGATCGTGTTGCCGGAAGGTTGCAATCTCTTGCCTAATGTTTATGATTTTGTCCACTGGATGGAATTTTGCCAGAAATTTGGACGATAGCACCTCCCATTTGGTTGTTGTGCCTGGTGGGATTGTATGGAGCCACGCCTTTGCTTTATCATAGAGAGAGAACGGCAACAATCTAGCTTCATCGTGTCATCAGATATGCCGACATACTGGAATGTCCCGCAGATTTCTGAGAATTTAGCCAAATGAAGATGGGGATCTTCACTCGTCATTCCAGAGAATTGTGTATTGCTGTGGATAATAATCAGTATGGCTGGCTTGATCTCGAACTGGTTGTTTGTAATAGTTGGGCCAAAACTAGGATACACACTCCCAACATTGGGAGTGGTGTAATCACGCATAGTTCTGGGTCTTGGATGAGCCACCTCATTTTCAACTGAATCCTGAACATTAACAGGCATAGGCTCACCCCAGAGTTAACCCCCTTTTTTTAAGATCCATAATGGAAGCAGCACGGCGGCGCACGCGCAGCATCTGGTCTATCTCTGTGTCGTATTCCACTAGATCACCAAGGCCTTACCCCTGCATACATTTACACAAAACAAAAATAAAAAACAACAAATCTTTATAATAACTTTCGTAAGAAAAATTCACACAACGCTTGAGATTCCCCGACAACGACGCAAAAAACATGATGTGTGAATCTTGCACACCACTATCGGCGGGGGAGAGACTGCGGTACGACACGGTAGTGTACTGATAGTTCAAGGAA
Organism: Dactylorhiza incarnata; assembly: GCA_033032865.1. Lineage (NCBI taxonomy): Eukaryota > Viridiplantae > Streptophyta > Magnoliopsida > Asparagales > Orchidaceae > Dactylorhiza > Dactylorhiza incarnata. Next base: position 7,122,341 of record JAWHQI010000067.1, read on the forward strand.
AATAAAATGGGAGAGTAAATCCCTAAGTATCAATCTCAAGGAATGCAGGTTGTGGTGTGTGATTTTATCGTTAGGAAACTCAAAGTAAAGATTTATTCTAATTAATAAGAGGTTTTGATTGATTGTGAGAGACACAAATAGAGAAAACTAAATTAACTAATGCGGGTCGACTACACCGCTTCACTTTGTGGGAGGATGAGTAGGCTTGCGAATAAACGAGAAGGCTTGCGGATGGATGATTCGTAACCGGCGGAGTGAGGGTGTAACACCCCAAAGATCGTGGTTCAGCGAGGTAGGCGGAATGGTGGTGTTGCGCTCGGGATAGGCTCAAGATTCCAGATCAGGTCAATGCGCACGACCATTGTCCTCTTAGCGCACGGCCAGTGAGCGTGCGCCAATGATCGTGTGTAACCCGCAAAGAATCGGAGTTCTGTCTCGTCTTATGCGCACGACCATTGTCCTCATCGCGCACGACCAGTGATCGTGCGCCAGCGACCGTGCGTTAATTCAGAAGAATATCGAGTTCTGTCTTGGACAGTGTGCACGACCATTTCCCTCTTCGCGCACGACCACTGACCGTGCGCCAGTGATCGTGCGCCCTGTTTATTCTGTTCCGCAATTTTGAGCGGAGAAGAAGATCGGATCGTCCAAATCTTTTGGGATTTGATCCAACGGCTAGGTTTAGTTGCGGGAGACCTTTAGGGCTGATGAGAGGGGGTTAAACCTCATATTCTCTAAGTCATTCTCTCTCCAAACCCTAGAGAAAGAAGGAGGAGCCAAGGAAGAAGAAGGGAGATTCCGCCATTGACGAAGCTCCGGAGCTCCGTTTCGCGAACCGTTTCCAGATCTGGAGAGTGCAGCCCGGTGCGGTCATTTCCCTCCGTCTAGAATCTCGGATCCATGGCGAAAAAGAACGCTCCTAGGGTAACAATTTCTTCTCCCGTTGTTTGGACTTGTCTTTTGTCCTCTCCTTCGTGTCTCTATGCTTGCATAAGGGATCCCTTTCACCAAATGGGTGAAGTGTAGGATTCTCTCAAGTTCTCCGGAACTCCGGGTCGATTGTGTCCGTACCCGGCATATTGCATGTAGAAAATCCGGTAGTCGTGCGGATTTAGGCATTTTGTGTGAAGCCTATTCGTGGCCGTGAGCCCGAATCGGTGATGCTTGGATTGCGACGTTGCATTAGGTTAAGCCTAGAATGCGTGCCGGAGAATGACTCCGTGAAATCATCTATAGTAGTGCGGGATTTAAGTGTAGGCGTCTTGTGAAGATCCTAACGAAAACCCCATGCTTTGAGATTGGATGAAGGCAAACCTTCACCGCGAAATTGATGCGGAGCGTATTATACCTCCCCTTTTTGAGTATTTGTGAAGCCTAGACCCTTGTGAAGGGATTAGGTGCGTAGCTTATATTTGTGTAGCACTTGAAGGTGCTAAACCCTTACGGGCCGAGGCGAAGCCGTACCCGCGTCGTGCGACAGATCGCGACGATTAGAGCACGGGCAAAGCTAAACCGAACCCGTTCCCATGCAGATCGGTAAGAGGTCCCTACCTCATGTAGCCGTGTGATCATGGGAGAGGTCGTGGAAGGTGGTTTACCTAGACCGACCAAAAGCTCTTTTTCCCACATAAGGCGATGGCCCTAACGGTGGAGTGTTTGTGGAATTGATGTTGTTAGCCTCATGCGGTTGTTTAGGCGGTTGCGGGGAACCTTCGGGTGAACCCAACCAACATCATGTGCATACCTAGGTTCCCTCCTCTTTGATGCTCAACCTAGAAGATTGAATGTGCTTGAAACCTCACCTTGTGTAGTTGCACTTTCTTTATTTTAGTACTTGTGCTAGTATGGCTTGCTTGCAGGGTAGAATCTCCGCCACCCCGGTAAAGGGGTGGGGTCGTTATAATTTGGTCAGCTGTGCTGACCGTTACCTTGTTTGCCACCGCTTGGTGGAATGTTCTTATGCAGGTGTAGGTGAGCCTAGCGGGAAATAGCGGGCGGTGGCCCCTTTTGCTGAGTTGGCCCTTGAAGGCCAACCTCCTTTTTAGCTTTCTCATGTATTGCCGGCCCGCGTGCCGATGTATGTTTTGGAGTTTTTGGTACATTTGCTAAATGTAAGGCCTTAAGGCCATAACTCTCTTTCTTGGTTTCATTCCTATGATAGTGGACAATTCTGATGGAAATGTTAAATCTTTATGCTTCCGCTAGTGTTTAGTATACTCTGTTGTAGTTTCTTTCTGTTTATCACCTTTTAACTCCTAGCTAGTGTGGTTAGTATGGCATGGGGTCCCGGCCGGACCTACTGTTATATTATTCGTACTGGCAGGGTGTTACAATTTGGTATCAGAGGTAGGTTCCAGGTGCCAAACCTGTGGCCCGCTCACCGTACCGGATAGCGCCAAAGGAATTGGCAGAGCTGAATGTTCAATTGCAAGAGCTGCTAGAGCAAGGCTACGTACGTCCAAGTTCTTCGCCTTGGAGTGCACCGGTCCTCTTTGTGAAAAAGAAGGATGGGAGCTTGCGTCTATTTATCGATTATCGAGAGCTAAACAAGTTGACCGAGAAGAACTGATATCCGATTCCAAGAATCGATGATCTCTTCGACCAACTGGTTGGGTCGACGGTATACTCCAAGCTGGACCTAAGGTCCGGCTATTACCAACTGCGAATTAGGGAATGTGACATTCCAAAGACAGCTTTCAGTACCCGCTTTGGGCACTATGAGTTCACGGTGATGCCGTTCGGTCTGTCTAATGCACCGTCGGTATTCATGGACTTAATGAATAGGACATTCCGTGAGTATTTGGATCAATTTGTGATCGTCTTCGTCGACGACATTTTGGTATACTCTCAATCGGAAGAGGAGCATGTAGGGCATCTGCACGCAGTTCTGGGCACCTTGAGGAAGAGTCAGCTATATGCCAAGTTCTCCAAGTGCGAGTTTTGGCTACAGTCAGTAGCATTCCTTGGTCACGTCGTTAGTGGAGATGGAATTGCGGTTGATCCGTCGAAGATAGAAGCGATCCGAGCCTGGCCTTTGTTGAAAAACGTAGCGGAAGTCCGAAGTTTCTTAGGACTTGCCGGCTATTATAGGCGCTTTGTGGAAAACTTCTCGAGGATTGCACTTCCTCTCACTAAATTGACTAGGAAAGATCATAAGTTCGTTTGGTCGCCCGAGTGCACACGAGCTTTTGAAGAACTGAAGAGCCGTCTGACCACGACACCCATTCTATGCTCGCCATGTGGTACGAAAGGCTACGAAATTTACAGCGACGCCTCAGGGAGTGGTTTGGGTTGTGTCCTAGTGCAGTTCGGTAAGGTAATTGCCTACGGCTCCCGTCAGTTGAAGGTTCATGAGAGGAATTACCCGGTCCATGATTTGGAGCTAGCGGCCGTGGTATTTGCTCTTAAGCTTTGGAGGCATTATTTGTATGGCGTGAAGATCGACATCTTTACCGACCACAAGAGCCTCAAGTACTTGCTAGATCAAAGGGAGTTGAATATGCGACAGAGGAGGTGGTTGGAGTTCCTGGGGGACTACACCTTCGACATCAAATATACCCCTGGAAAGGGAAATGTAGTTGCGGACGCGTTGAGTCGTCGGGCTCCCGCTCAAGCAAATTGGATTTTGATGCACGATGAGCGTCTAATCCGTGAGCTAGAAGAAATGGAGATCATTTGCGTTGATCGAAGAGCGTCTACTTCAGCATGCTTGAACTGGACGGAGGTTCAATACCACCTTGCCGACCGAGTTCGATAGGCATTGGAGCTGGATGAGAGCTTGAAACGCTACAAAGCGGAAACCGTTGACGGGTTAAACGCTGATTTCTCTTTCGAGGATGGCCTTATGTGGAAGAATGGAAGATTGTGCGTCCCAAACGTTGGTACTCTACGGGAGGAATTGATGTACGAGGCTCATCATACCAAGTACTCTATCCACCCGGGGAGCACGAAAATGTACATGGACATGAAGAAACTTTTCTGGTGGCCGGGTATGAAGAAGGACATTGCCCTCTACGTGGCCAAGTGCAACACTTGCGCGTTGGTGAAGGTGGAATGTCAACGTCCCGGTGGATTTTTGAAGTCCTTGCCGATTCCGGAATGGAAGTTTGACGATATTTCGATGGATTTTGTGCACGGATTGCCGAGATCGCAGCATGGAAACGACGCCATCTGGGTGATCGTGGACAGACTGACAAAAGTATCGCATTTTATTCCGAACCGGAAGGATGATTCTGTAGAAAAGCTAGCGAAGCTCTATGTCGATAGTATTGTGCGGCTGGACGGTGTCCCTCGTAGCATCGTCAACGATCGTGACGGGCATTTCACATCGAAAGATTGGAGGCTTATCCATGAACTGTTGGGCACTAAATTGAAATTCAGCACGGCCTTCCACCCGCAAATGGACGGACAGACCGAGAGGACCAACAGGACTATGGAGGATATGCTCCGAATGTGCGCTCTAGATTTTGGAAAGAAGTGGGAAGATCATCTCTATATGATCGAATTCGTCTACAATAATAGCTACCAAGCCAGTATAAAGATGGCTCCTTTCGAGGCCCTCTATGGTAAGAAGTGTCGTACGCCGTTGTCTTGGGCAGAAACGGGCGATACTAAGCTATTAAAGCGAAAGGATGTTGAGGAAGCAACTTCGACGATCCGAACTATTTGAGAAAGGCTATTGATTGCCCAGGATAGGCAAGCAAAGTATTACAACGCCAAGCATAGGAACCTAGAGTTCGCCGTCGGTGACCGGGTTTACTTGAAGATCAAGCCGTTCAAAGGGGTATCAAGGATCCGACGCTTGAAAAAGCTCAGTCCAAGGTACTTAGGACCGTTTGAGATTGTGGAACGTGTTGGTGATGCGGCTTATCGGCTTGCACTATCTGCAGAGCTGAGCGGTCTGCACGACGTGTTTCACATATCAGTTCTGAGGAAGGCAGTGCAAGAGCCTACTCATATCGTTGCGGTCGGCAAAGTGTCGGTGGATAGTGGGTTGTCGACGAAAGTCAAACCCTTACGCATCGAGGATACCGAGGTAAAGCAGTTGCGGAACAAGTCCATTCGGATGGTAAAGGTCCGGTGGGATAATTGCGGCCGAGAGGAGCTAACTTGGGAGAGAGAGCAAGCGATGCTTGCGGAGTACCCCGAGCTATTTCCCTCAGGTAAATTTTCTTTAAAAACTGTAATTTCCTGCTATTACTGTTTTCAAAATTTCGGGACGAAATTCTTTTAAGGGGGTGGAGTTGTAACACCCCAAAGATCGTGGATCAGCCAGGTAGGCGGAATGGTGGTGTTGCGCTCGGGATAGGCTCAAGATTCCAGATCATGTCAATGCGCATGACCATTGTCCTCTTAGCGCACGACCAGTGAGCGTGTGCCAATGATCGTGCGTAACCCGCAAAGAATCGGAGTTCCGTCTCGTCTTATGCGCACGACCATTGTCCTCATCGCGCACGACCGGTGATCGTGCGCCAGCGACCGTGCGTTAATTCAGAAGAATATCGAGTTCTGTCTTGGACAGTGCGCACGACCATTTCCCTCTTCGCGCACGACCACTGACCGTGCGCCAGTGATCGTGCGCCCTGTTTATTCTGTTCCGCGATTTTGAGCGGAGAAGAAGATCGGACCGTCCAAATCTTTGGGATTTGATCCAACGGCTAGGTTTAGTTGCGGGAGACCTTTAGGGCTGATGAGAGGGGGTTAAACCTCATATTCTCTAAGTCATTCTCTCTCCAAACCCTAGAGAAAGAAGGAGGAGCCAAGGAAGAAGAAGGGAGATTCCGCCATTGACGGAGCTCCGGAGCTCCGTTTCGCGAACCGTTTCCAGATCTGGAGAGTGCAGCCCGGTGCGGTCATTTCCCTCCGTCTAGAATCTCGGATCCATGGCGAAAAAGAACGCTCCTAGGGTAACAATTTCTTCTCCCGTTGTTTGGACTTGTCTTTTGTCCTCTCCTTCGTTTCTCTATGCTTGCATAAGGGATCCCTTTCACCAAATGGGTGAAGTGTAGGATTCTCTCAAGTTCTCCGGAACTCCGGGTCGATTGTGTCCGTCCCCGGCATATTGCATGTAGAAAATCCGGTAGTCGTGCGGATTTAGGCATTTTGTGTGAAGCCTATTCGTGGCCGTGAGCCCGAATCGGTGATGCTTGGATTGCGACGTTGCATTTAGGTTAAGCCTAGAATGCGTGCCGGAGAATGACTCCGTGAAATCATCTATAGTAGTGCGGGATTTAAGTGTAGGCGTCTTGTGAAGATCCTAACGAAAGCCCCATGCTTTGAGATTGGATGAAGGCAAACCTTCACCGCGAAATTGATGCGGAGCGTATTATACCTCCCCTTTTTGAGTGAAGCCTAGACCCTTGTGAAGGGATTAGGTGCGTAGCTTATATTTGTGTAGCATTTGAAGGTGCTAAACCCTTACGGGCCGAGGCGAAGCCGTACCCGCGTCGTGCGACAGATCGCGACGATTAGAGCACGGGCAAAGCTAAACCGAACCCGTTCCCATGCAGATCGGTAAGAGGTCCCTACCTCATGTAGCCGTGTGATCATGGGAGAGGTCGTGGAAGGTGGTTTACCTAGACCGACCAAAAGCTCTTTTTCCCACATAAGGCGATGGCCCTTACGGTGGAGTGTTTGTGGAATTGATGTTGTTAGCCTCATGCGGTTGTTTAGGCGGTTGCGGGGAACCTTCGGGTGAACCCAACCAACATCATGTGCATACCTAGGTTCCCTCCTCTTTGATGCTCAACCTAGAAGATTGAATGTGCTTGAAACCTCACCTTGTGTAGTTGCACTTTCTTTATTTTAGTACTTGTGCTAGTATGGCTTGCTTGCAGGGTAGAATCTCCGCCACCCCGGTAAAGGGGTGGGGTCGTTATAATTTGGTCAGCTGTGCTGACCGTTACCTTGTTTGCCACCGCTTGGTGGAATGTTCTTATGCAGGTGCAGGTGAGCCTAGCAGGAAATAGCGGGCGGTGGCCCCTTTTGCTGAGTTGGCCCTTGAAGGCCAACCTCCTTTTTAGCTTTCTCATGTATTGCCGGCCTGCGTGCCGATGTATGTTTTGGAGTTTTTGGTACATTTGCTAAATGTAAGGCCTTAAGGCCATAACTCTCTTTCTTGGTTTCATTCCTATGATAGTGGACAATTCTAATGGAAATGTTAAATCTTTATGCTTCCGCTAGTGTTTAGTATACTCTGTTGTAGTTTCTTTCTGTTTATCACCTTTTAACTCCTAGCTAGTGTGGTTAGTATGGCGTGGGGTCCCGGCCGGACCTACTGTTATATTATTCGTACTGGCAGGGTGTTACAATTTGGTATCAGGGGTAGGTTCCAGGTGCCAAACCTGTGGCCCGCTCACCGTACCGGATAGCGCCAAAGGAATTGGCAGAGCTGAAGGTTCAATTGCAAGAGCTGCTAGAGCAAGGCTACGTACGTCCAAGTTCTTCGCCTTGGAGTGCACCGGTCCTCTTTGTGAAAAAGAAGGACGGGAGCTTGCGTCTATGTATCGATTATCGAGAGCTAAACAAGTTGACCGAGAAGAACCGATATCCGATTCCAAGAATCGATGATCTCTTCGACCAACTGGTTGGGTCGACGGTATACTCCAAGCTGGACCTAAGGTCCGGCTATTACCAACTGCGAATTAGGGAATGTGACATTCCAAAGACAGCTTTCAGTACCCGCTTTGGGCACTATGAGTTCACGGTGATGCCGTTCGGTCTGTCTAATGCACCGTCGGTATTCATGGACTTAATGAATAGGACATTCCGTGAGTATTTGGATCAATTTGTGATCGTCTTCGTCGACGACATTTTGGTATACTCTCAATCGGAAGAGGAGCATGTAGGGCATCTGCACGCAGTTCTGGGCACCTTGAGGAAGAGTCAGCTATATGCCAAGTTCTCCAAGTGCGAGTTTTGGCTACAGTCAGTAGCATTCCTTGGTCACGTCGTTAGTGGAGATGGAATTGCGGTTGATCCGTCGAAGATAGAAGCGATCCGAGCCTGGCCTTTGTTGAAAAACGTAGCGGAAGTCCGAAGTTTCTTAGGACTTGCGGGCTATTATAGGCGCTTTGTGGAAAACTTCTCGAGGATTGCACTTCCTCTCACTAAATTGACTAGGAAAGATCATAAGTTCGTTTGGTCGCCCGAGTGCGCACGAGCTTTTGAAGAACTGAAGAGCCGTCTGACCACGACACCCATTCTATTCTCGCCATGTGGTACGGAAGGCTACAAAATTTACAGCGACGCCTCAGGGAGTGGTTTGGGTTGTGTCCTAGTGTAGTTCGGTAAGGTAATTGCCTACGGCTCCCGTCAGTTGAAGGTTCATGAGAGGAATTACCCGGTCCATGATTTGGAGCTAGCGGCCGTGGTATTTGCTCTTAAGCTTTGGAGGCATTATTTGTATGGCGTGAAGATCGACATCTTTACCGACCACAAGAGCCTCAAGTACTTGCTAGATCAAAGGGAGTTGAATATGCGACAGAGGAGGTGGTTGGAGTTCCTTGGGGACTACACCTTCGACATCAAATATACTCCTGGAAAGGGAAATGTAGTTGCGGACGCGTTGAGTCGTCGGGCTCCCGCTGAAGAAAATTGGATTTTGATGCACGATGAGCGTCTAATCCGTGAGCTAGAAGAAATGGAGATCATTTGCGTTGATTGAAGAGCGTCTACTTCAGCATGCTTGAACTGGACGGAGGTTCATTACCACCTTGCCGACCGAGTTCGACAGGCATTGGAGCTGGATGAGAGCTTGAAACGCTATAAAGCGGAAATCGTTGACGGGTTAAACCCTGATTTCTCTTTCGAGGATGGCCTTATGTGGAAGAATGGCAGATTGTGCGTCCCAAACGTTGGTACTCTACGGGAGGAATTGATGTACGAGGCTCATCATACCAAGTACTCTATCCACCCGGGGAGCACGAAAATGTACATGGACATGAAGAAACTTTACTGGTGGCCGGGTATGAAGAAGGACATTGCCCTCTACGTGGCCAAGTGCAACACTTGCGCGTTGGTGAAGGTGGAATGTCAACGTCCTGGTGGATTTTTGAAGTCCTTGCCGATTCCGGAATGGAAGTTTGACGATATTTCGATGGATTTCGTGCACGGATTGCCGAGATCGCAGCATGGAAACGACGCCATCTGGGTGATCGTGGATAGACTGACAAAAGTATCGCATTTTATTCCGAACCGGAAGGATGATTCTGTAGAAAAGCTAGCGAAGCTCTATGTCGATAGTATTGTGCGGCTGCACGGTGTCCCTCGTAGCATCGTCAGCGATCGTGACGGGCGTTTCACATCGAAAGATTGGAGGCTTATCCATGAACTGTTGGGCACTAAATTGAAATTCAGCACGACCTTCCACCCGCAAACGGACGGACAGACCGAGAGGACCAACAGGACTATGGAGGATATGCTCCGAATGTGCGCTCTAGATTTTGGAAAGAAGTGGGAAGATCATCTCTATATGATCAAATTCGCCTACAATAATAGCTACCAAGCCAGTATAAAGATGGCTCCTTTCGAGGCCCTCTATGGTAAGAAGTGTCGTACGCCGTTGTCTTGGGCAGAAACGGGCGATACTAAGCTATTAAAGCGAAAGGATGTTGAGGAAGCAACTTCGACGATCCGAACTATGCGAGAAAGGCTATTGATTGCCCAGGATAGGCAAGCAAAGTATTACAACGCCAAGCATAGGAACCTAGAGTTCGCCGTCGGTGACCGGGTTTACTTGAAGATCAAACCGTTCAAAGGGGTATCAAGGATCCGACGCTTGAAATAGCTCAGTCCAAGGTACTTAGGACCGTTTGAGATTGTGGAACGTGTTGGTGATGCGGCTTATCGGCTTGCACTATCTGCAGAGCTGAGCGGTCTGCATGACGTGTTTCACATATCAGTTCTGAGGAAGGCAGTGCAAGAGCCTACTCATATCGTTGCGGTCGGCAAAGTGTCGGTGGATAGTGGGTTGTCGACGAAAGTCAAACCCTTACGCATCGAGGATACCGAGGTAAAGCAGTTGCGGAACAAGTCCATTCGGATGGTAAAGGTTCGGTGGGATAATTGCGGCCGAGAGGAGCTAACTTGGGAGAGAGAGCAAGCGATGCTTGCGGAGTACCCCGAGCTATTTCCCTCAGGTAAATTTTCTTTAAAAACTGTAATTTCCTGCTATTACTGTTTTCGAAATTTCGGGACGAAATTCTTTTAAGGGGGGTGGAGTTGTAACACCCCAAAGATCGTGGTTCAGCGAGGTAGGCGGAATGGTGGTGTTGCGCTCGGGATAGGCTCAAGATTCCAGATCAGGTCAGTGCGCATGACCATTGTCCTCTATGCGTACGACCAGTGAGCGTGCGCCAATGATCGTGCGTAACCCGCAAAGAATCGGAGTTCTGTCTCGTCTTATGCGCACGACCATTGTCCTCATCGCGCACGACCGGTGATTGTGCGCCAGCGACCGTGCGTTAATTCAGAAGAATATCGAGTTCTGTCTTGGACAGTGCGCACGACCATTTCCCTCTTCGCGCACGACCACTGACCGTGCGCCAGTGATCGTGCGCCCTGTTTATTCTGTTCCGCGATTTTGAGCGGAGAAGAAGATCAGACCGTCCAAATCTTTTGGGATTTGATCCAACGGCTAGGTTTAGTTGCGGGAGACCTTTAGGGCTGATGAGAGGGGGTTAAACCTCATATTCTCTAAGTCATTCTCTCTCCAAACCCTAGAGAAAGAAGGAGGAGCCAAGGAAGAAGAAGGGAGATTCCGCCATTGACGGAGCTCCGGAGCTCCGTTTCGCGAACCGTTTCCAGATCTGGAGAGTGCAGCCCGGTGCGGTCATTTCCCTCCGTCTAGAATCTCGGATCCATCGCGAAAAAGAATGCTCCTAGGGTAACGATTTCTTCTCCCATTGTTTGGACTTGTCTTTTGTCCTCTCCTTCGTTTCTCTATGCTTGCATAAGGGATCCCTTTCACCAAATGGGTGAAGTGTAGGATTCTCTCAAGTTCTCCGGAACTCCGGGTCGATTGTGTCCGTCCCCGGCATATTGCATGTAGAAAATCCGGTAGTCGTGCGGATTTAGGCATTTTGTGTGAAGCCTATTCGTGGCCGTGAGCCCGAATCGGTGATGCTTGGATTGCGACGTTGCATTTAGGTTAAGCCTAGAATGCGTGCCGGAGAATGACTCCGTGAAATCATCTATAGTAGTGCGGGATTTAAGTGTAGGCGTCTTGTGAAGATCCTAACGAAAGACCCATGCTTTGAGATTGGATGAAGGCAAACCTTCACCGCGAAATTGATGCGGAGCGTATTATACCTCCCCTTTTTGAGTGAAGCCTAGACCCTTGTGAAGGGATTAGGTGCGTAGCTTATATTTGTGTAGCACTTGAAGGTGCTAAACCCTTACGGGCCGAGGCGAAGCCGTACCCGCGTCGTGCGACAGATCGCGATGATTAGAGCACGGGCAAAGCTAAACCGAACCCGTTCCCATGCAGATCGGTAAGAGGTCCCTACCTCATGTAGCCGTGTGATCATGGGAGAGGTCGTGGAAGGTGGTTTACCTAGACCGACCAAAAGCTCTTTTTCCCACATAAGGCGATGGCCCTTACGGTGGAGTGTTTGTGGAATTGATGTTGTTAGCCTCATGCGGTTGTTTAGGCGGTTGCGGGGAACCTTCGGGTGAACCCAACCAACATCATGTGCATACCTAGGTTCCCTCCTCTTTGATGCTCAACCTAGAAGATTGAATGTGCTTGAAACCTCACCTTGTGTAGTTGCACTTTCTTTATTTTAGTACTTGTGCTAGTATGGCTTGCTTGCAGGGTAGAATCTCCGCCACCCCGGGAAATGGGTGGGGTCGTTATAATTTGGTCAGCTGTGCTGACCGTTACCTTGTTTGCCACCGCTTGGTGGAATGTTCTTATGCAGGTGTAGGTGAGCCTAGCGGGAAATAGCGGGCGGTGGCCCCTTTTGCTGAGTTGGCCCTTGAAGGCCAACCTCCTTTTTAGCTTTCTCATGTATTGCCGGCCTGCGTGCCGATGTATGTTTTGGAGTTTTTGGTACATTTGCTAAATGTAAGGCCTTAAGGCCATAACTCTCTTTCTTGGTTTCATTCCTATGATAGTGGACAATTCTAATGGAAATGTTAAATCTTTATGCTTCCGCTAGTGTTTAGTATACTCTGTTGTAGTTTCTTTCTGTTTATCACCTTTTAACTCCTAGCTAGTGTGGTTAGTATGGCGTGGGGTCCCGGCCGGACCTACTGTTATATTATTCGTACTGGCAGGGTGTTACAGAGGGTCGTAAGCACCTCGTCACTAAGAACGTAACTAGCAATTGCTAGTGCGACACACAACGCGATAGTGGAATGGAAACCAGAATGGGGCACTCCTCAACTCACATAAGTCGCAAAGGATTTCACAAATGTGAACATTAAAAAACAGTTTATGACCAACATTCTTAACAAATACACATCCACAAGAAATAACTGTAACAATACAAGGAGGAAAGAGTAAACCCAAGCTCAAAGACTCGCTGAAGGTTCGCGGCCAAAGTCGTTGGTTTGTCACGCCTCGTCCGAGCTTGGTCTTCAGTTGACGTCTGGGGTTCAGAGGAGCGGTCAGCTTCCCCCACGTTACCCGTCTTCTTCGGAGTATAGCTCAAGCTAGCTCTTGTCGGAGAATCCTTGAATGCAGCAGGAAATATCTTGGAATGGAGATTTGGAGCTCATGAACAATGAAGGAGGCCAAGGAGGAAGCTCTAGCTCTTGATTTGGAGAGAAATGGTGCCCAGATCTTCTCCAAATAGCGGGCGGTGGTGGAGCGATGAAAAGGGCGAAACTGGTGCGAAAATGGCGGGCTCGGTGTTGACCTATGGAAAAGGGTGAAGTTCCTGGCATATATAGTAAATTGTTAGAAAATTGGTTACGCACGGTCGAACACATGACCGTGCATGGACCGTGCATTATTTAACACATAGAAAGCCCAGGAAGATGACCCAGAGAGCCTGTGCGATTTTACTCATGCACGGTCGAAACCGACCGTGCGTGAAAACGCACGGGCAAATTCCGGAACCAAGAATTTTGGCTAACAATAAGAGATCGTGTGTTTCCTTCGCGCACGGTTGAGTCCAACTCCGCGTGAAGCAAACACATGGGAAATAAGGCTGATGCAAATTTGGACACAAAGAAAGCTCGTGCAATTTTACTCACGCAGGGGCAAATTGCCCGTGCGCGAACAAATCAGACGAGCTGGGATAGAACACCATATTGACCCACAGATGATCGCGCACGGTCGGAGCGATCGAGCGCCAAGTAAACGCACGACCATGCGATTCATGCATGCATGAAATCTGGGTAAAATGGATGATCCATCCACCTGCACAACAATCCAAACAGCAAACACACAGCTGGGAACACCCTTCCAGCTCAATCAAAATACATAAAAAAGGGTTGGGGAGCACCATGTGCTTACCCCCAACAACATGAAGTACAAATGCACACCAAAATGGGCTTAAACAGTTCACATAGCGTGAAAGCGAATACAAGTGAAATACAAGCAATTATGGCTTGAAAATGTAGTGCACACAAGTGAAAACTAGCCCAGATGAGTCCATAAAACAGTGTAAATATCAGACTCATCACCTACCTCTCTGGCCTGAGGTGATACAGTTTTTCAAATACTTCAGGGTCATCCCTTCCCAGGTGAACTTGAATGCGATTGCGATGCTGGTCGCATTCGTGTGCTTCTTGTGCGAGGAGTGAATCGAATTAGACCTCACCGTCTTTCTGAAGCTATTCACCTTTCAAGCAACCGCAGATGGTGTAACTTTCTTGACAGGATCACACATATAGGTGCTCGAGACCTCCAACAAGATTCACCACTGAAAGGATAAGTTCATTTAGTCAAGGGAGATCTCGGCAACATCTCCTACTCGTCGATTCAAAAGAGGGAGAAGATCTACAAAGCTTTGGCGATGAACGGCGAGGCGGCCCTTCTCCAAAAGTTCTTCCCTGAGAAGGGCTTGGAGGTTGCCTACATGTGGTGAAACCTCGGTCAGCTTCTCCCCGTACCCCCGGGTAATGGTAATTTATCAGTGTACTCGCTTATCTTTACCCTTTTCTCTTTTGAAACTAACTTCTTGCGCTTTGTAGGCGAGAGAACAATACTGACCCACCCCCTTACAATCACAGGGGCGAGCCAAGTTGATATTTTATAGGTATGTAGTCTAATTCACCTAGAGGGGGTGAATAGGTCTCTTTGAATTTTACTTAATTAATGTTAGCAGATGAGGAGTAGTAAGTAAAAGTTCAAGAACACACAGAAAACACACAAGTGTTTATAGTGGTTCCCCAAGACAATGGGTCTATGGGTAGTCCACTTTCCCTCTACACCTTTCTAATTGTATGTTAGACACGACCAACTCCTCCAATCTCAGCTCCCAGAGCTTACAACATAGATCCCTCGGGATCTCTCAGGCTTTCTCCAAACCCTACCTCAGGCCAACCAGCCCTACAACTCAGAGTGCTCCCACTCCTACAGCTCAGAGATCCCCTTGACCTCCTACCTCAGGCCTATCAAGTAGCCTTACTTCTCAGGCAAGATAACCTACAGCTCAGGCTCAACAACCTTACAAACCTCAGGCTCAACATCCCTACTACTCAGGTACAACAACCCTATAATCTCAGGCACAGTGTCCTACAAGCTCAGAACTATACAGTTCCTATAAAGGTTATAAGTATAGCTTACAACAGTTGACAGTACTGTTTGTCTTCTGTTGTATATGAACAACTGGTGAAACCTTGAAGCAGAGCTTAATGATATCTTCAGACCTTGCTCCTATCTAATCCTTCACTTCAGTGGATGAGAAAGGATCACCTTGCTCTTTTGAATAGAAGAGCTATCTCTCTCCTTATGTCTTCTTGCTAGTTCAGTTAGCAGGAGGAGGAGAGAACTTGAAAGCCGTCAATGGAACAGTGATAATGGCTCTCTACTATTCAGCGCACCAACAGATCCATTCAAAAGTTCCCTAAGATGTTCTTTTATACTTCATTTGTCTTCAATGGCTCTTAGAAAGGCCCCTGACACTTTGAAAGAGGATAAAATACTTTCTCTCTCATATACAGCGGTTTACGCCAAAAGCAAGTTGCGCCACTGCCATCTTCCTTATTTGAATCTATCTCATCGGTTGGGCTGAGACAGTTTTCCGTCTCAGTGGTTTAGTTGTCTTGGCCTCAGTGGATCCGCTGAGACAAATAATCTTCTCTGCGGATTTTGTCTATCTGTAGCTCAGCAAATGCAGATCACTTCTCAGTGGCTCCTGGCCCCATCTCAGCGGTTCCACTGAGACAGTGACTCCTTCTCAGTGGTTTTGATAGCAAACCCCTGAACTTATTCCAATGTTTGGAACATCTTAACCCTACACATTCTTGATGCAAAGTAGGGTTTATCAAATACAATATGTACTTAGCATTGTGAGTAATACCTCTTCAAATCAAGGGAACATTGAGGGAAATATGTCCAACACAAGTACCTTGGATAGAGCGACTACAGCGGCCAAGGCCGTTGTTGATCCTGCATTGAGGCTTCCCCCTGCGAGTGCGCCTACATGAAAGCGGGGGACCAACGAGATTAAGTTCCCTGAGTAGCCTACTTCCCCTAAAAGGACCAAGCCCTCACGCAAGAAGGGCAAAGGTGTCGAGTCGGGTACACCGAGTGTTTCCGAGCTGTACCCCTACAACGACATGGGGCTAAAGGCGATGGACCTCTCGTGCAACCCCCCCCCCCCCCCCCCCCCCCCCCCCCCCCGCGCTGGTCTCCTCGCCCACCCAAGAGGGTTGAAGGGTGGAGAGGGAGACTTGGCTCGCCCTCGAGCTCTTGCACGTGGTAGCGAGGAAGGGTCTCATCCTCAGCCGACAACACGCAAAATGCGTTGAGAAGCTTGAGCAGACCGAGAGGAAGGCAAAAGAGGTTGAGGCTTGCCTCCGGGATTCCGAGATTGCTTCAAAAAGGTCCATTCGTGAGCCGGTGAGTTTTCCTTAATGACTTCCTTTAATGCTGACCTCGCCTCCTCGCTTTTCTAACATCGCGCCTTTCTTTCTCAGGACTCTGAGACCCTTGAGCAGCTAACCAGTAGGATCACAGAGGTGGAGCTGGAGCTGGAGAACACCCATTTGAGGGCACGACTCGACTCAGCTAGCGGGCGAGAATAGGTAATGGGGCAAGGTGAATCGCTGTCTACCATCACGAAGACTCTGCGTGTTATGCCTCGCACGATGGAAAAGATCTGCCGGGAGATGGTCGCGGTGACGACGTAGTTTGTGGTAGATTTCCTCCGCGAGGTGAATGCCCTTACCGAGAACTGGGCCACCGTTAGAGCCGACACCACCATCCCTGATGTCTTCCTTCCCGCTTCGGGCTCATCTTCGAGTGAGGAGGGCTACTCACTTTCCCATAGTAGTGAGGATGAAGAGACTTCGCAGAAGCATGGGCATTCATCCCCTGCCTGAAGGACTTCTCCCCCTCTTTTCTTTTTCCTGACAATTGTTGTAGAGGGTGAGCTCTCCCCCCTCTGTAATGATCCCTGAAAGGATATTTTCGGAATGTTTACTTTCTTTCTATTTTCTTTCTCTTGAATTCTCGCCTTTCAAGGCATTATGATGTGATATGGACATGCGCTCGCTTCGACCACTCGCAGAGATACTTTAGGAATATTTAGGAATATTTAGATTCTAAGTAAAAGTCGAGTTTACTCCTCTGTTCACCAAGCACACATTCAACTCAACCACTCACCGAGGAGATATGGTGTTTAAATCATAATTCAAATTATTAATAAAACAAAGGATGCTTCCTCGCCTCGCCGGCTCGCCAAGAAACGATAGGAAAATTTAGGTTACGCCTGAGTGGGGCGAGCACTCGCCTGCCATGGCCACTCGCCAAGGAGCTGTGGAGACTAAATCTCAATTTAAATCATAAGTAAAACCAAGGATGCTTCCTCGTCTCGGTTGCTCACTGAGAAATGATAGGGAAACGTAGATTACACCTGACTGCGGCAAGCACTCGCCAAGGAGCTATGGCGACTGAATCTCAATTTAAATCATAAGTAAAACCAAGAATGTTATGACCTTGTTGGCATCGGTTCCTTCTGAATACATGCTCTGCCTCCTGAGTGAGTGCATCAGCCCTGCCGGTAACAAGGAGCCTGATAAGCGGTCTCTTCTCGGGGCCTTATAAAAAATATACTTCCTACCTCCCGAGTGAGTGCATCAGCCCTACCGGCATCAAGGAGCCCGGTCAGCGGTCTCTTCTCAGGGCCTTATCAGAAATATACTTCCTACCTCCTGAGTGAGTGCTTCAGCCCTGTCAGCATCAAGGAGCCGATTAACGGTCTCTTTTTGGGGCCTTATCAAAAATATACTTCCTGCCTCTCGAGTGAGTGCATCAGCCCTACCGGCATCAAGGAGCCTGGTTAACGTTCTCTTCTCGGGGCATTATCAAAAATATACTTCCTGCCTCCAGAGTGACTGTATTAGCCCTGCTGGCATCAAGGAGACCGGTTAGCTATCTCATCTTGGGGCCTTACAAAAAATATACTTTCTGCCTCTCGAGTGAGTGCATCAGCTCTGCCGGCATCAAGGAGCCCGTTCACCGGTCTCTTCTCAGGGACTTATCAAAAATTTACATCCTGCCTCCTGAGTGATTGCATCAGCCCTGCAGGAATTAAGGAGACCGGTCAGCAGGATCTTCTCGGGGCATTATCAAAAATATACTTGTTGCCTCTCAAGTGAGTACATCAGCCTGTCGGCATCAAGGAGCCCGGTCAGCGGTCTCTTCTCATGGCCTTATCAAAAATATACTTCCTGCCTCTCGAACGAGTGCATCAGCCCTTTCGACATCAAGGAGCCTGGTCAGCAGTCTCTTTTCGGGGCCTTATCAAAACTATACTTCTTGCTTCCCGAGTGAGTGCATCAGACCTGCCGGCATCAAGGAGCCTGGTCACCGGTCTCTTCTCGGGGCCTTATCAAAAACACTCTTTCCACCCAGGGTCACCTGGCTCGTCGGCATGTAAGAGCTTGTGCGATGGCTCCTCTTTCAGGGGGGGGGGGGGGATAAAAACCATACTTCCCAAGGTTCCTAGACATAAGTCCAAAATATAAGTGCAAAGACTATTGCAAAGGATGCATGAAATTTATTAAGGATAAAAATGTTTGAGGTCATCGCCACTCCAGGTATTACCGAGGGGAGTCCCCACGGCATTTGAAGGCAGTACCCCCCCCCCCCCCCCCCCCCCCCGACTTTAGGGCTTCCAAAATTACATAAGGTCCCTCCCAATTGGGATGGAGCTTCCCTACATTCGCTAATCTTCATGCGGCGTCGACCTTCTTCAAAACTAGGTCTCCCGGGGTGAATTTTTTGACTCTAATATTTTTATTGAAGTACCTGGCCATTCGGCGCTTCACTTCCTCTTGTCGAATTGCCGCCAGGTCCTGGATCTCCTCAACCATGTCCAAGGAGAGCCGTTGTGCTTCCTCATTATCCATCCTCCACTCTTCATCCATTTCCTCAACAACTGCAACCCGGGGGGTCTTGACCTCAAATTCCACTGGCAGTACTAACTACGATCCATGAGAGATCCTTAACGGGGTCTCTCCTGTTGTTGAGTTGGGTGTCATTCTTAAGGCCCATAGGACTGAAGGAATATGTTCTGTTAAATTTTTTGAAGTGGAAGTGTCAAGCCAGGCGGTTTGTTCTTGGAGACTGCAGAGACCGCGCAACTTGTGTTGCGGTCTTCCTCTGGAGACCTGGCTGGTGTGGTCACACATCTCTGGTGTGGGCCGCCTGTGTTTGTGATGTATGGTTGTCCGTGAGTTGGAGATTGACCAGACAAGAACTCTCACGACGCCCTTCACGCCTAGATCAACCACACCTACACAAGCATCTATCGTCGCAATACGTTTCCCATTTAACGCAGCACATACACCACAAGGGAGGAATGATCAACTCTAAAATAATGATCGGAAGAGAGTCGGATTATTACCCAAAATTGACATAAAGGTTGACAATCCTTTTGGAGAGCAAAACGAAGGCTATAGGCCAAGATCCGCTCAAGTAAATTGGACCTACCCGATCTGGAATAAAGAGATTCAAAAACAACAAAATCGATTTCAGAAATTGCAAGCGACGTATTTTAAAAATCACGGATAAAATGGATGCTCAACCTCCACAAATCTAAAGCAAGAAATCACAAGATGGGGAGAGAAGTTACCCAACCCGGATCCAACAAACGCACAAGATAAGTGGGAGAATCACTCTCTCCACGGTTCCACCGGCATCACACCGAATGGAGGTTGCAACCTTCTTCCTTGGAGTCGCACCGAAGGAGTCCATACCGGAGTCGCACCGATGAGGGATGGAGGGAGCAAGAGACGGCTTCACACCATCAAGGGGGGCGGCAACAAGGGGAGAACCTCCTTGGCCGAAATTCTCTAGGGGGAGAATTAGGTTTAGCTTTTCCAAATCTTCTTAATCCTCATAATATGTCTCCTTATATAGGAGTTACAAACAACACATAACCGTTCAAGATGGAGATGTAATCTCAACCATCCGAGCGGTTAAATACACACCAAATGTTTTATAATTGCAGGAAATAAATAATATAAATGCTTATATGAAAATAAAATTATTACCCAAACATGGAATAATTTTATATTCATAAATATAAAATAAAAGAGCATAATAACTAAATAAAATTGGACTTCAAGTGGGCTTAGCACGCCGCGGGCGGAGGTTGTAACGCTGTCTTTCGTTAGCGTCATCATGGCACCTAAAATCTTTATGTCACTGTGCCTCGGCAACCGGATCATCATCAAGTAGTGGTGGAGGGGCCGCGACATCAATCCTCCCCCGCTCAAAATCGCATATCTCCGATGCGTGGTCGGAGAGATAGCGGTGGAGAAGGTCGGCATCAAAGCATCGAAGCTCCGTCTCGAGTACCCATGAGTCGTCCGAAGGGGGGCGGTCACGCCAACGGATGAGGAAGCGGTAGGTATCGCCATCAACAGTAGCAAGTGGCTCAGCAGCAAGTATCGTATCTGGAGTGAGAAATGTCTTGGGAAACATGTCAGTAGTAGGAATAAGAGAATGCAACTCACCATCCGATGATATACCTGCGGGGACCGAAAGAGAGAGATCATCTGAACTACCACTCCCCAACCCACTAGAAATTTTAGTGGAGGGAGAAGACGACAAAGAATTCAACTCTTGTGGAGGCGAAAAAAACGGCGTCAAATCCGAGACATTAAAAATGGGGGAGATACCCCAATCAGCACGTAAATCCAAAATGAAAGCATTGTCACCTAGCTTCCTTATAATCCAATAAGGGCCGGCGCGCTTTGGTGCTAACTTTTTAACGGTGCCAGATGGCAGTCGTTCGGGAACTAATCGGACTAAAACCAGATCACCAACTTTAAAGTGTGACACTCTCCAATGTAGATTAGTGTGTGCTTGATAGGACTCGTATTGAGCAGTCAAGGTAACCCGTATACGTGCATGTAGGTCATGAATGTATTGGGCAAAGGATTGTGCAAACTGAATTGCTTTTTACGATGGGGGCAACGAAACCAAGTCAAGCGGCACAGGGGCCTTGTACCTGTGAACAATCTCGTTTGGGGACATACCCGTGGACCTATTTTTTGAATTATTGTAGGCCAATTGGGATGGGGAAGAAGTAGATCCCACGTGCCCTTGTGATTGCTCACTAGACATCTAAGAAGATTCCCCAAGCTCTGATTAACCACTTCCGTCTGCCCATTGGTTTGTGGATGATAGGCGGCGGAAAACAATAATTTGGTACCCATTAAAATCCAAAGTGTTTTCCAGAAATATCTTGTATACTTGACATCTCTATCCGAGACTATTGTCTTCGGCACTCCCCGGTGACTACGACTTCTTTAAAATATAATTTTGCTATGTGAGACGCATCGTTGGTCCTAGTGCACGGAATTAAATATGCCATTTTTGAGAACCTATCCACAACTACAAAAATAGAATCGTGACGGCGTAAAGTAGTGGGTAGGCCTAAAACAAAGTGCATACTCACGTCTTCCCAAGGTGTGAAAGGGATAGGAAAGGGTGTATATAATCCTACGTTGGTTTTGGTGCCCTTGGATACCTAACAGGTACGACAACTACTCACCACCCTTCCCACCATCGTCTTTAGTTTTGGCCAATAAAATTTTTCTTCAACTAGTGTAACGGTCTTATCCCTACCGAAATGGCCACTCAACCCTCCGCTATGCAGCTCCCAGATGATATGAAGTCGTAAATATGACTGCGGGATACACAACTTCCCATGCCTAAATAGATAGTCATCCTTAATAACAAACGCAGATATAGTCGTGGGGGAACTATCCTGGGCCGATAAATATGAATCCTGAATATCTGGACAGGTAGCGTACTCATCCTTAATGCGCTCAAATCCTACAACATTAACCTCCCTTGTGGAAAGTAAAAGGGTAAAGCGGCTAAGAGCGTCCGCGACTCGGTTGTCAGCTCCCTTAAGATGCTTAAGATTAAACTTGTAGCCTTGTAGGAAAGCTACCCACTTAGCGTGACGCGAGCTGATTTTATGCTGGCCATTGATGAACCGCAATGCCTTGTGACTGGGGAGGATCACAAACTCCTTGGAGAGGAGATAGTGCCTCCAATGGTGCAAACATCTAACTACTGCATAAAACTCCCTACTGTAGTTTGAATAATTTAACTTAGCACAAGATAACTTCTCACTAAAGTAACTCACAGGGTGCCCTTCCTGACTCAAAACACCTCCTAATCCTACACCAGAAGTGTCACAAGTAAGCTCAAAGACTTTGGTGAAGTCAGGTAGACGTAAGACAGGTTCCTCAGTCATAAGCTTCTTAATGCGTTGGAAAGCATAGGTGGCGGACTTCGTCCAGGTGAACTTGCCCTTCTTCATGCAATCAGTAATGGGGGCCATGATGATACTGAAGTCCCTTATAAAACAGCGGTAATATGTAGCTAACCTGTGGAAACTACGCACCTCTCGTAATGTGGTCGGCTCGGGCCAATCCTTACTGACTTGAACCTTGCTAGGGTCGACTCTAATGCCCTCCGAACCGACTATGTAGCATAAGAATTCCACTTCAGGGACATAAAAAGTGCATTTCTTAAGATTAAGAAATAATGTTTCCTTCCGCAGGGTGGAAAGAATCACTCTCATGTGGGAGATGTGCTCAGCAGTGGTTGTGCTATAAATCAATATGTAATCAAAGTAGACTATAACAAACTTTACCATGAAGGGCTGAAAGATGTGGGTCATCATCCGAGAGAAGGTGCTGGGGGGCATTGGATAGCCCAAAGGGCATCATAGCCACTCGTACAACCCATCCTTAGACTTAAACGCAGTCTTCCATTCGTCTCCCTCACGGATCCTAATCTGGTGATAGCCATTCCGTAAGTCTAACTTCAAAAAGATAGTGGCGCCAGATAAGACATTTAGGAGGTCATCTAATCATGGAATAGGGAAACTATACTTGATGGTAATCTTGTTAATAGCACGATTATCAACACACATCCGCCATGTACCATCCTTCTTGGGGGCAAGCAAGGCTGGTGCCGCACATGGACTCATGCTAGTCCTAATGAACCCCTTCTTCAACAAGTCCTCAATTTGGTCCTATAACTCCTTGTGGGCAGTAGGGTGGAGTCGATAATGGGGCTGGTAGGGCAAAGAGGAGCCCAGGACCAGATCTATCGCATGCTGAATATACCTAAGTGGGCGTAATGACGACGGTAACTCCTCCGGGTACACGTCCCTATACTCTTCCAACAGTACCTGTAACTCTCTGGGCAGATCATCCAAAACACTAGAATCAGGCTTCGCACTCATAAGTACTAGTGCATACATCACTACATCAAGAAACGGATCCTTCACAAACTCCTTCCTACCAACTAGATTCAACGTCTTCCTCTCTACTGGGATAGTGGTGTCCTTAGCCAAAACTACTGGCTCTTTCGGGATGGTCGGCCTCAAGGTAATGGTCTTGCCATTGAATTTAAATTCATACGTGTTGGCTCTACCAAAATGCATCACATCACGGTCATAGAGCCAAGGGCGGCCTAGTAACACGTGACTAGCGTCCATCGGTAGGACATCACACCATACCTCATCAGTATAAGATTTGAATGAGAGGGGGACCAGGCATCACTTGGTAACCGAGACGGTGATCTTGTTGATCCAAGCTACCTGATATGGGGTCGGGTGTGGTTCTGTGGTCAAGGACATACGTGTGATGGCGTTCTCAGAAACGACATTCACACAGCCCACTATCGATAATCAGCTTACAGAGTTTCTCTCCACTCCTAAAAATCAGAGAAAATATGCTCGTCCTCTTCCAGTCATCTAACGAACGAGGAGTGGCCAAGATACAACGCATCACCATAAGGCGGTGATCATCCTCTAAATCACTGGGGACCCCTTCTGGGTCACTCTCCTCAGCAGCCTCGTATACGTAATTAGCGGGATCGGTAGTCGAATCTAAAAGGGCTATAACCTTAGTCTTCGTTGGGCACTCAAAGGCATAGTGACCTTGAATGCCGCAAGAGTAACATGTAGTGTTGGCCTTGCTCACCTTCCCTATGGGGATACACTCACACACGGGATTCCTAGTGTTCCTAGCAGTTATCATGACAGACTTCGACTCGGTGGACCTAAACTTCCCCTTATCCGGATATGTGGAGGAGGACGCTCCAACGGTGGACTTGTTCTTCGTGTGGGAATAACGGGAGTGGGCCTTCGAGGCAAGATTCTTCTCAATGTCAAGGGCGGCATTGAAAGTCGTGTTCAGGTCCGTATGACCATAGCGCATGAGCTTCCTTTGAATATCAGGTTGAATCCCCTTACGAAATCGAGATAAGGTGGCCTCGGGAATCTCCCTAAGGTCACACCGCACCATACGGTCCTTTATTTCTCCCATATATTCAGCTACCGAATTGGAGCCCTGCCGTAGGGTGGCAAGCTCATCGAACATCTGTGTTCGGTGGTACGCAGGGATGTACTGATCGGTTAGCAAATTCTTCATCACCGGCCAACCTATGAGTGGGACTCCCTGCCCGACTCCTAATCTCTGCTCCTCATTCAGCCAAAAAGTCTTCGCACGATCTGTTAACTTCATCTTGGAAACTTGGACCTTTTGAGGGTCCGTAAGGTTGTGTCATTCGTAGTATCATTCCATCTCCACCACCCAAATAAGGAAGACCTGGGGATCTCCCAAACCATCGTAAGTGGGGGCGTCAATCTTAATGGCCCTAGTAATATCGAAGCCGCGTTCGTGGCGGTGTTCTCGAGGGGGCACTCAGGGAGAGTTCCCATCAGAATCCGAATCATGGACCTGTTGGTGCCGGTTGGACTGCCCAACATTAACGGGTGGTGGAGGTGGCCCTCCTTGATTCAGAAGAATTTGGGCTAACATGGTCCTAAGCTCAGTCATATCGTTACGAAGCCCCTCTATGGCCACAACGTTGGGATCCCCGTGCTCATTTGCAGCCATTCTAGACGTTGAGGGTGTAGGGTATTCCGTTCCTAGTCTAGTGCACATGCAGGTTTTGGACAAAATAATGAGTGATTTTTGTAGTGTCAGTTTAAGATCATAATTTTGGCAGAAAAATATTTTTGGGATTAGACTAAAAAGGAGAACCTCCAGAATTTGTTTTTTTGAATTTTGACGAAAAATAAAGATTTTAGCCAGCTATTCGCAGACCACATAATTTTTTTTAATTTTCTAGCTTCTTTGCGCCACGAAAATGAGTATCGAGGTTGTATCAATTGAGAAATTGAAACGACCGCCTCTGATGCCAAATTGATGTAGGGTTGTCCGTGAGTTGGAGATTGACCGGACAAGAACTCTCGCGATGCCCTTCACGCCTAGATCTACCGCACCTACACAAGCATCTATCGTCGTAATATGTTTTGCATCTAACGCAGCATATACACCACAGGGAGGAATGATCGACTCTAAAATAATGATCTGAAGAGAGTCGGAGTATTCCCCAAAATTAACATAAAGGTTTTCAATCCTTTTAGAGAGCAAAACCAAGGCTATAGGCCAAGATCCGCTCAAGCAAATTGGACCTACCCGATCCGGAATAAAGAGATTCAATAACAACGAAATCGATTTCAGAAATTGCAAGCGACGTATTTTAAAAATCACGGATAAAACGGATTCTCAACCTCCACAAATCTAAAGCAAGAAATCACAAGATGGGGGAGAGAAGTTACCGAACCCGGATCCAACAAACGCACAAGATAAGTGGGAGAATCACTCTCTCCACGGTTCCACCGGCATCACACCTTATGGGGGCTGCAACCTTCTTCCTTGGAGTCGCACTGAAGGAGTCCACACCGGAGTCGCACCGATGTGGGATGGAGGGAGCAGGAGATGGCTTCACACCATCAAGGGGGGCGGCGGCAAGGGGAGAACATCCTTGGCCGAAATTATCTAGGGGGATAATTAGGTTTAGCTTTTCCAAATATTCTTAATCCTCATAATAAGTCTCCTTATATAGGAGTTACAAACAACACATAACCGTTCAAGATGGAGATGTAATCTCAACCATCCGAGCGGTTAAATACACACCAAATGTTTTATAATTGCAGGAAATAAATAATATAAATGCTTATATGAATATAAAATTATTACCCAAACATGGAATAATTTTATATTC
This sequence comes from Dactylorhiza incarnata, assembly GCA_033032865.1. Classification (NCBI taxonomy): domain Eukaryota; kingdom Viridiplantae; phylum Streptophyta; class Magnoliopsida; order Asparagales; family Orchidaceae; genus Dactylorhiza; species Dactylorhiza incarnata. Next base: position 7,148,073 of record JAWHQI010000067.1, read on the forward strand.
ATAAATATAAAATAAAAGAGCATAATAACTAAATAAAATTGGAATTCGAGTGGGCTTAGCACGCCGCGGGCAGAGGTTGTAACGCTGTCTTCCATTAGCGTCATCATGGCACCTAAAATCTGTATGTCGGTGTGCCTCGGCAACCGTATCATCATCAAGTAGCGGTGGAGGGGCCGCGACATCAGTTTGGTCTACCTATTTTGCCCAAGTATCCTTATTCTGGTTTAGACCTTGCGGTTTGTACTAGAGATCAATTCTGCGATCTCGTACTGCGGCATGCATGTGTTCATTCTAGCGGTCAGCTTCGTATGTCAGGATGTTCCTGTGGTGCCGATCTTATAAGAGTCTGGGCGGGTTGTATGAGCTCATTTCTGGCAGTCTGCTCCTAATTAGTCAGATGCTCATATGTCTGTTCTTATAAGAGACCAGGCGGTCTGCCAGGTTGTTATTGGCAAGCTGTCTTGGACAGTTTTGCTTAAGTGTAGTAAGGTTTTGATGAGACCGCGCAGTCTGGTTCTGAAGACCGTGTGCTTCAATAAGGAAGGTGACTGTATCCCTTGGGGCGGTGATAACATTTGTTCGTTTGCCTATAAATAGGGAGGCCGAGGTAGCCATAAATATGCAAGAACTGTAATAACTCAAGTTGGCTTGATTATGACGGTCTCACTTTGAGGTTGCATGGTTTGAGTTGTCTGACCGGGTTGTTCTGTTCACAGGTTAGCGGCTAGCAGTCACCGTCATCTTTCTCCCTTCTTTCCAGCTTTGAATAAACCAGTTTGGAAGCGGTCTGTCTGTGCGGTCTGTGTTTAGGAGTTCTTGGACTGTGCAGTGTAGTCAGTTGATCAGGCGGCCTTATGTGGTCGGGCGGTCTAGAGTTGTGGTCTTGCAGCAGGAAGCAGTTCTTCGTCAAGTGTTCGCAGGTTCTTCTGTGATCTTGAGACTGTGCGGTCTGGGCGATCAAGAAGTGCAGACAGTTATTTTTAGCAGTTGAATAAAGCAGCGAGTTGTGCGGTCTGTGGTTGCGGTCTGACAGCAGCGGCTTGTGCACTGTTCACACGGTCTCAGGGATAGTCGTGCGGCTTGCATGTTCGAGCGGTCTGGCAGTCTCTGCCTTGGCAGTTCGATGGTGGCTTGTTTTTGTATCTTGTGCTTCTCTCCTTTGTGATTCTTATGAATTATGTCTTGCCATGTATGTCTCGAGTTGTAAAAAGATAGTTAATACCAAAGCACTATTCGGTCTTCCCATTGTCATTGATTGTTATACTTGTGGATTGTGTTGAAGTGTTACGCATCTTTACTTCACTCCGGACCTCTAAAATTGTTAACATGGTATCAGAGGGAGATTTTTGAGCAGTAATCAGCATTGTCTTCTTCTTGGATTTCCGCAAATTGGTTATCAATCAAGGGGATAGAAATGGAATGAGGATATGCTAGAGTTCTTGGTATTGAGCTCCTTACGCACACTAACTTTAAAAAGTGGAAGTCGTGCATGGAGAGCTATCTTCTTGTCGAGGACTTTTGGGAGGTAGTTGGAGGAGAAGCAAGACAAGCTGTTGTTCCTGCTAAGGGGAATGCTGAGCTCGTGAAGGCTTGGAAGAGAACTAATGCAAAGGCAGAGTTCACTCTCAAGCGAGCTATCATTCCGGAGTTGTTTGACCACATCATTGGGTGTAGGTCAGCTGTTGAAATTTGGACAGCCTTGGATGGCTTGTTCAATAAGAAGAATGTAGCTCGACTACAGTTCTTGGAAAATGAGTTGGCGAAAGCAACACATGGATACTTGTCCATTTCAACGTTCTTCTTGAAGATGAAGAACCAATGCGTAGAGATATCAGCTTTGGACCCAGATGAGCCTATCTTAGAAGCAAAGCTGAAGAGACACATAATCTGCGGCTTGTGGAGGGAGCATGTGGCCTTTGTTACTTCTGTGCAAGGCTGGGCCAATCAGCCATCATTGATGGAGCTGGGGAACTTGCTTGCGTCGCAAGAGAGTTTTGCTAAGCAAATGGCGGGGATGTCTGTCTCTGGAGAAGAGAGCGAGGTTTTTTATTCGAGCAAGAAGAAGAGGTGGGACAATAAGAAGAAGTCATCTGATAATGATGTTCCTTCTACTCCATATCAGCAAGAGAAGAGTTATGCTCCTAAGTCTGAAGGGAAGAAGAAGGAAGCGCTGAGATGTTACATATGCAACAAGCTTAGTCACTTTAAGAGAGACTGCAAAGTCAATCTTCAGCCAGGGCATGCTGTAGGAAAGGAGGAGGCTAGTTCCAATGCAGATGATAGATGGGGTGATGGAGCCTTCATGACGGGCACGTATGTTCGGGCTATGACGTCAATCAACTATCAGGATGATTGGATAGTGGACTCGGGTTCATCACCTAACCGGAGATGAGTCGAAGTTCTCTTCTTTGTAGGCATATACAGGTAATGATGTTATCATTATGGTTGATGATACTATACATGCAGTAGAGAAGGAGGGTATTGTTTCTTTGAACGATGATAAAGTTACTCTTACATTGAAGAGTGTCTATCATGTTCCGGGGATGAAGAAAAACCTCTTCTCGGTGACCAATGCTGTGGATGCTGGCAATCACGTTCTAATTGGTCCAATTTCTTAGAAACGTGTCAGCGGTGGAGGCTGAAGTCACTCATGTTGGTAGAAGGGTGAAGGACTTATTTGTGTTATCAACAAGTTCCTATGTTGATAAGATGAGGACTAATGATAGTGCTGCTATCTGGCATGAAAGACTTGGACATGTTGGGATGGACAAGTTGAAATCTATGGCAGGGAGAGGCCTTGTGAGAGGTCTACCTAGTTTGTCATACTTTGGTGAAGGTTATGTTTGTGCAGGTTGCCAATATGGTAAGGCTCAACACCTTCCATTTGACAAATCACAAAGCAGATGTAAAGCACCATTGAAGTGTATTCATGGTGATCTGTTTGGACCTACCGCAACTGTCAGTCTTGGAGGCAGCAGGTATATGCAGGTGAGCTTCGTCTCATGTTTCCTTGCAGGTCCCCTGGATGAGAGAGAGCCATCTTGTTATGAAAATGTCATTGGAGTCAAGGAGTGGGAAATGGCCATGGATGAAGAGATGGCTTCCCTCAGGAAGAATGAGACTTGGTACTTGGTGCCTGAGGTTGAGGGCGTTACTCCGATGACTTGCAAGTGGGTTTTCAAGTTGAAGAAGAAGGCCGATGGCAATATCGAGTGGTACAAGGCTCGCCTTGTAGCTCGAGGGTTCTCTCAGAAGTATGGGGAGGATTTTGAAGAGACTTTTAGCCCCGTTGCCAAGATGACTTCAGTATGGGTGGTGATTGCGTTGGCAGCTTGCCAAGGGAGGAAGATATGACAACTCGATCTGAAGAATGCCTTCCTTTACGGTGAGATCGATAAAGATATCTTCATGGATCAGCCACCTGGGTATGCTTCTAAAGTCTACCCAAGACATGTGTGTAAGCTCAAGAAGGCTCTTTACGGCATGATGCAGGCGCCTCGAGCGTGGTATGGGAAGATCACAGAATACCTCCAGTTCTACAGATATTTTGCTTCTGATTCTGATTCAAGCTTATTCGTAAAGAAGACGGGGGAGCTTCAGGTCTTGGTGCTGCTATACATTGATGATATGATCGTCAGGGGAAATTCTGAAGTGGAGGTAGCTAGGCTTCGTGCTGAGCTAGCTATCATATTTGAGATGAAGGACTTGGGTTTGCTCCACCATTTCCTTGGACTCGAAGTGGAGAGGAAAGAGGGCGGAATGCTTGTTTCCCAAAAAGGGTATGCAGAACGAATTGTGAAACATTTCGGCATGGAAGGGGGGGAAGAGCAGCTCTATTTTATAGTAGGTTGGTATTCATCTTTGACGTGTTGATGGGAAGGTTCTTTCTGATCCTTTGGTGTTCCGGGCTTTGGTTGGAAGTCTGATATATTTGATGATCACGAGGCCGGATATTGCTTATGTGGTTGGCCGGGTGCGTCGGTATATGACAGAGCCACAGAAACATTATCTGATGGCGGTGAGGAGCATTTTGAAGAATGTCAAGACCACCTCGGATTTGGGTCTCTTCTACGGGAAGGACTCAGGTTTTTGCTTGCATGGATACATGGATGCTGATTATGGAGGAGATTCAGATAATTAAAGATCAACTTCTGGATACATTTTTATGACAGGCTCTACAGCTATATCAAGGTGCAGCAAGAAGTAGGATGCTGTTTCTATCTCTAAAACAGAAGCGGAGTACAAAGATTCGGCTTTGGTAGCTCAGGAAGCCATCTGGCTTAGGAGGCTTGTGGAGGACATTCATAGGGAGGTGCATGGTCCTACTCTGCTTCGGAGTAACAATGAGAGTGCCCTCAAACTGGTGTACAATCCAGTTTGTCATGCGCGAACCAAGCACATAGAGATTCAACATCATTTCATTCAGGAGAAGGTGTTGGAGGGATCTCTTTTGGTTGAGCATGTGCAGAGCAAGGAAAATGTCACAGACATATTTACAAAGTCGTTGTCGAAGGAACCGTTCACACGGTTGAGGAGGTTACTTGGGCTGATTTCCACTTCCCACTTCAAGGGGGAGTGTTAAATATTTTGAAGTGGAAGTGTAAGGCCAGGCGGTCTGTTCTTGGAGACCGCAGAGACCACGCGACTTGTGTTGCGGTCTTCCTATGGAAAACCGTGAGCTCGGTGTAGTGACCTGGCTTGTGTGGTCGCGTGTCTATGGTGTTGGCGGCCTGTGTTTGGTCTGCCTATTTTGCCCAAGTATCCTTGTATTGGTCTAGACCGGGCAGTTTGTACTGGATGTCGCTTCTGCGGTCTCGTACTGCGGCCTACATGTGTTCGTTCTGGTGGTCAGCTTGATATGTCAAGTTGTTCATGTGGTGCCGATCTTATAAGAGTCCGGGCGGGTTGTATGAGCTTGTTTCTGGCGGTCTGCACCTGATCGGTCAGATGCTCATATGTCTGTTCTTATAAGAGACCGTGCGGTCTGCCGGGTTGTTCTTGGTAAGCTATCTTGGACAGTTTTGCTTAAGTGTACTAAGGTCTTGATGTGACCGCGTGGTATGGTTCTGTAGACCGCGTGCTTCAATAAGGAAGATGATTGTATCCCTTGGGGCGGTGACGACATCCGTTCGTTTGCCTATAAATAGGGACGCCGGGGTAGCCATAAATATGCAAGAACTGTAAGAACTCAAGTTTGCTTGATTGTGTCGGTCTCACTTTGAGGTTGCGCGTTTGAGTTGTCTGAACGGGTTGTTCTGTTCACAGGTTAGCGGCTAGTAGTCACCGTTAGCTTTCTCCCTTATTTCTAGCTTTAAATAAACCTGTTTGGCAGCAGTCCATTTGTGCGGACTGTGTTTAGGAGTTCTTGGACTGTGCAATAGACTCAGTTGATTAGGCGGCCTTAAGTGGTCGGGCGGTCTTAAGTTGTGGTCTTGCAGCAGGAACCAGTTCTTCATCAAGTGTTTGCGAGTTCTTCTGTGATCTTGAGACCGTGCGGTCTGGGCGATCAAGAAGTGCAGACAGTAGTTTTCAGCAGTTGAATAAAGCAGCGAGTTGTGTGGTCTGTGGTTGCGGTCTTACAGCAGCGGCTTGTTCTTTGTTCGCACGGTCTCAGGGATAGTCGTGCAGCTTGCCTGTTCGAGCGTTCTGGCGGTCTCTGCCTTGGCAGTTTGCTGGTGGCTTGTTTTTGTGTCTTGTGCTTCTCTCCTTTGTGATTTTATGAATCATGTCTCGCCATGTATGTCTCGAGTTGTAAATTGATAGTTAATACCAAAGCACTATTCGATCTTCCATTGTCATTGATTGTTGTACTTGTGGATTGTGTTGAAGTGTTCCGCATCTTTACTTCACTCCGGACCTCTAAAATTTTTAACATGTTCCACCTAATTCCCCTTCAAAATCTCCACCTACTTCTTCAATAAGATGACTGTAACATTGTTCGGCGCCTTTACCTGTCTGTTACTTCGGGGATGGTGAACCAAAGTGAAGCAGAGGTCTATACCCAACTGACCGTAGAAGCTGGTGAGTTCCTCGCTGGCGAACTGCGGCCCATTGTCAGTCACTATGTCGAGGGGGAGCCTGTCCCTGCAAATTATTACCCCCATATGAAATCCCTTATTACCTGCGAGGTTTTTTTTGCTAAAGCCTTGACCTCCATCCACTTCGAGAAATAGTCAATTATAACTAAGAGAAATCTTCTTTGCCCGTTGGCCTGAGGGAACGGGCCGACCAGATCCATGACCCAGAAGGTGAAAGGCCAGAGTGTCGTGATGGTCCTAAGCCTCTGCGCAGGTTGAAGCTGAAGTGGTGTGAAGTGCTGGAACTACTGGAACATTTTTGCAAACTCCGTGGTATCCATCCAGATGGTCGGCCAGAAATACCCCTACCCAACCCACTTCTCCAAAGTCTGGATCCCAAAGTGACTGCCACACTCCCCTGAGTGGATTACTTCCAGGACCTTCGGGACTTCTTCTTCCGCCATGCATGTCGCCAGTAGACTGGTGAGGGATTTTCGGTACAAACTCCCTTCTCGCATCCGGTAATAGGATGACTTGTACCGGATTTGCATCTTATCCGGAATCCCCTCCAGAAATTTGCCTGAGGACAAAAAAGGTGACAAATGGATCCATCCACGTGTCCATCTAATGGATCTCCATCAACTCACCTTCCTCGATGGATGGGCAGAACAATGGCATCAATATCCCCCTGGCCTGGGGCCCGTACTTTGTCAGGGAGTCTGCCCAAGTGTTCTCCTCTCTTGGGACGTAATGGATTGAGAAAGTGAAAGATTATATAGGTATATGATCTAATTCACCTAGAGGGGGGGGGGGGGGGGGGGGTGAATAGGTCTTTTGATTTTTACTTGTTTGATTTAGATGTTTAAAGTTATTCTAAGCAAGTAATGAAGCGCACCCAGAAAACACACAAGTGTTTATAGTGGTTCCCCAAGATAGCGTGTCTATGGGTAGTCCACTTTCCCCCTTCACCCTTCTGACAGTATGTTAGACAGGGCCAACTCCTCCAAACTCAGCTCCAAGAGCTTACAACACAGATCCCTCAGGATCTCTCTGGTTTTCCCCAAACCCTACCTCAGGCACAACAGTCCTACCTCAGAGGAAAACACCTCCTACAGCTCAGACCACCTCCAGGTCCTACCTCAAGCTGATTTCTTAGCTCTACAACTCAGGCTATTCAGCCCTACCTCAGATCTAACAGATCCTACCTCAGAGAACTCCACCTCCTACATCTCAGACCACCTCCTGGTCCTACAACCTCAGGCCAAATGGCCCTACAAACTCAGGTCAACCAGCCCTACAATCTCAGGCAAATAGCCCTACAAACTCAGGCAAATAGCCCTACAGTAAAAGAGTATTTGAAGATTACTACAGCAGAAAGCAGAGAGAAGAAGTCTCCTATAGTTCCTGCACAACTTGTGCTTTCTTATAGCTGGAGATGATGATGGCAGCTACAAACTGATCTTCCTCTTTAGTTGAAGGATGGAAGATCACCTTGCTCCTTCTTGTAGAGGAGCTTTCTTTATCTCTCAGATTCTTCTTGCTTGTTCGGTGAGCAGGAGGAGAAAGACGAGAACGGGGGCCGTCAATGGAATAGTGAATTTGTTTTTGCACTCGACCAGCACTTCTCAAAAGTGCCCTAACTCTTTCTTTTATACACCCTTGATCTTCAATGGCTCTTAGCGGTCCTTCTGAAAGTTCTGAGAAAGATTGGTGGACCCCACAATGCCTTTCTGCAGCTTGCGCCAAGGGCAGAACCCGCCATGTCACGTTTGAACTATCTCAACGGATGGGCTGAGATGGCTTCCTCTTCTCAGCGGATTTCGTCGATCTGCAGAGAAGTTTTTGGGTTCGACGAACAACATTTTGAGTTCGACGAACTTCATTCTTCGTTCGACGAACACGCCAAGTCTAAGCGGTTTTTTCTGTCTCGTCTCAGCATTCGACGAATTGAGTTCTTCGTTCGACGAACACGCCAAGCCTTAGCGGTTTCTTCTGTCTCGTCTCAGCGTTCGACGAACTGAGTTCTGCGTTCGATGAACATGCCAAGTCTTAGCGTTTTCTTCTGTCTCATCTCAGCGTTCGACGAACTGAGTTCTGCATTCGATGAACTGCATTCTTCGTTCGACGAACACGCCAAATCTTGTCCAGAAGCCTTCTCAGCGGCTCCTGACCTCGTCTCAGCGGTTCAGCTGAGACAAATCTTCATCTCTTAGGAGTTGATTTCTCATGATCTAAGGGCATGATTGACCCTTTCTCTTGAGTTACCCGAGCCTATATATCTTACAAAAATACGGCTTTATCAAATACATCTTGTACTTAGCATTGTGAATGATGCCTCTTCAAATCAAAGGAATATTGAGGGCAATATTCCCAACAATCTCCCCCTATTTGAAGAAGGCAGAACATTCCCAATGCTAAGGTACATAGCCAAAAACCTATCATGAGAATGATCTATATAGCATTTATAATAACATTGCTTCTAGAAGATAAGATTGTTTAAGCATTCTATTAAAACTCATGATTGTTTATATTAAGCATTGACTAACTCTGAGGACAATCCTTGTACTCAAAGCTAACTCTGAGTTAGTCTTAGCATTGGCCATCTCCCCCTTTCTGATTTCTTCAACTATTCTTCCCTCTAGGGATTGGGAGGCAGCATTGGCCATCTCCTCCTCAACCTGAGAAGGAACTTGCTCCCCCTCAATGTGAGAACTGTTAGCTTTATTAGTTGTTCTTGTTCATTTTGAATAACCCTTTCTAGCTCCCCCTCATTTGGAGCATATCTATTGATCTTATGATTATAAGTGTAACTTAAGCTTATGTTATAGTGCTGAGTTCGTCGAACTCAAAGTCGACGTTCGTCGAACTCAGGAAAGAGTTCGTCGAACTCAGGAAATGTTCGTCGAACTCAGGAAAGAGTTCGTCGAACCCAGATTTTTCCCAGGTGAGCCCTTAGTCTGCTTTAGTTTGTTTTGGATTCTTATCCACTGAGACAGATGGCTGTCTCAGCAGATCAGCTGAGATGGGTCTCACCCTGAATTCAAGGTATTTAACATTTTAGGGAGATTATCTACCCTATCATGTGCACTATGCCTACTATAAAGTTGATCAATTCAATTTTCAATTTTATCATAACAATACATATTGTGAGAATTATACAGATGAGAACATAAGCATTTTAACAGTGGGTATAGATTCATAAGTGAACTTATACTAAATTCAACATTCCTAAGTAAATTTTGAAAGAATTGAACTTGGCCTCATCCAGTGGCTTGGTGAAGATATTAGCTACTTGATTGTCTGTGGGGACATATTCAAGTTTGATATCTTCACATTCTACATGCTCTCTAATAAAATGATACCTAATTTCTAGGTGCTTGGTCCTGCTATGGGAAACAGGATTTTTGGCAATAGAAATGGCACTGGATGAGTCACACAGCAGGGGAGATTGACTAACCTTGATGTTGTAATCCTCCAATTGATGTTGGATCCACAGGAGTTGAGCACAACAGCTGCCTGCAGCAATGTACTCTGACTCAGCTGTGGATATGACCACACTAGTTTGTTTTTTGTTGCTCCAAGAGATCAGCCTCCTCCCTAGGAATTGACAAGTGCCACTTGTACTTTTCCTGTCTTCTTTGCACCCTGCAAAATCTGCATCTGAATAGCCTATCAGTTCAAAGTCATTGTTCCTAGGGTACCAAAGGCCAAGATTTAGGCTGCCCTTGAGGTATCTCAAGATCCTTTTGACAGAGGTGTAGTGAGATTCCTTAGGACAAGCCTGATACCTAGCACGAACACATGTAGAATACATAATGTCTAGCCTACTAGCAGTCAAGTACAACAAGGATCCAATGATACACCTGTACATGGATTCATCAAAGGCCTTTCCCTTTTCATCCTTGTCTAGTGATACATTAGATCCCATGGGTGTTCTCATGGTGGAGGCTGACTCCATCCCAAATTTCTTGATGAGCTCCTTGATGTACTTAGTCTGGGAAATGAAAATTCCAACATCAGACTATTTCACTTGGAGCCCAAGGAAATATTTAAGTTCACCCATACTGCTCATCTCAAACTCCCCCTACATTAGATTGGCAAATCTCTTGCAGAGGTTGTCATTTGTAGACCCAAATATTATGTCATCAACAAAGATTTGGACTGAAAGACACATGCCCCTTGTATCCCTAAGAAACAATGCGTTATCTATCTTTCCCCTCAAGAACTTGTTCTTGAGGAGAAAGCTGGACAATGTCTCATACCAAGCCCTGGGGGCTTGCTTAAGACCATATAGAGCTTTCCTAAGTAGATAAACATGAGAAGTAAGAGTAGGATGGACAAAACCTGATGGATGCTCTACATACACTTCCTCTTTCAGATTTCCATTTAGGAATGCTGAGTTGACATCCATCTGGTACACTTTGAAGCCTTTATGGGCTTCATATGCAAGGAATAGCCTTATGACCTCCAACCTTGCAACTGGGGCAAAGGTTTGGTCAAAGTCTATCCCTTCCTCTTGCCTATACCCTTTTGCAACAAGCCTAGCCTTGTTCTTGATGATTGTCCCATTTTCATCCATCTTGTTTCTGAAGATCCATTCGGTGCCAATGATGTTGTGTCCCTGTGGTCTTGGCACCAGCCTCCATACTTTGCATCTCTTGAATTGCAAAAGTTCTTCCTGCATTGCTTGAATCCAGAATGGATCCAAGTTGGCCTCTTCAAACTTCTTAGGCTCTACCTGTGACAGGAAACTGAGGAACAAAGCCTCATTGTGAACCCTGCTCCTAGTTGTCACACCTTGTTGAATATTCCCAATAATCTGCTCCAAGGGATGATCCCTTAGATGTCTTGTAGCTACAGGCAGTCTCTCCTCTACATGCTGAATTTCTTCCACTGGGTCAGCATCTTCTTCAGCATCCTGCTCCTCTACTTCTTCTGGAATTGCTGCATCAGTATGTGCTTTACTGCTGCTGGATGGTTCTTGTATAGATAGTTCTTCCATGGCCCTTTCACTTCCTGTCAAAACAGAAGAACTGGACCAGCCCTTATAAATTAGGCTGGTCTCATCAAACACCACATGCATGGACTCTTCAATAACATGGGTTTTCTTGTTATATACTATATAGGATCTACTATGTGAGTTATAGCCAACAAGAACCCCCAAGTAGCATTTTTCAGCAAACTTGGTTAAATGAGATTTTCCATTATTTAAAATGTAACAATTAGATCCAAAGATCCTAAAGTATGAAATTGTTGGTTGTTTTCCTTTCAGAATCTCATAGGGGGTAATTCCATGAACTTTATTGATGGAAGCTCTATTGAGAACATAATAGGCAGTATTGACTACTTCAGCCTAGAAATATTCTGGGAGTGAAGAGTCACTAAGCAATGTTCTCCCAGCTTCTATCATTGTTCTATTCCTCCTCTCAGCCACCCCATTTTGTTGTGGGGTCCTTGGGGAGGAAAATTCTTGGATGATACCTAGTTCTTGACAGAACCTTGTCATGGCTTCAGATTGAAACTCTGTGCCATGGTCAGACCTAGTTATGACCACAGAACGTTGCAAATCATTCTGGATGGCCTTGACATGGCTTATAAAGACATTTAGGGTATCAGATTTTTGTTTGAGGAAAAATACCCATGTATATCTTAAGTGATCATCAACAATCACTAAGGTATACAGCTTCCCTCCTAAGCTCTGAATTGGCATAGGACCAAACAAGTCCTTGTGCAATAAGTAAAGGCATCTATTAGTGACTTTGGAGCTAATACTTTTAAAAGTGGCCCTTGTTTGCTTGCCCATTTTGCAAGCATGACATGAGCCATTTTTAACACATTTTAAATTAGAACTATTTCTAACCAAGTTCTTAGAGAATAGTCTATGCATTGTCTTGTAGTTGATGTGGGCAAGTCTCTTGTGCCATTGAACATATAGAGACTCACTCTCATTTGCCACAAGACACACAGGAGAGGAAAATGATTTGCAAATAAAATCTAAACAATAAACATTTCCACTCCTAGTGCCTGAGAGTATGGTTTCCACATCATTAGACTTTTTGATTAGGAACTTATCATTGTGGAATTCAATGACATAACCAAGATCACACAGTTGGCTTATGCTAACAAGGTTGTGTTGCAACCCTTCAACATAAGCCACTTTAGTGATGGAGACTATGCCATTTGTGATCATACCATATCCTCTGGTGAGTCCCTTTTATGAACCCCCAAGGATGACTTTGGGTCCATTCTTCACTGCTTTGTATTCCTGCAGTAAACCCTTGGAGCCTATCATATGTCTTGAGCACCCACTGTCCAAATACCAAATCTGCCCAAGGCTGGTATTTGAACTAACCTGTATGATTGAATTTAATTACCCTTAGGAACCCAATTGATTTTGGGTCCTAGGTACTTGTTAGTCTGACAAGAAAACATCACACTAGCTGCACTCTTTGCAGGAAGGCTCTTCTTTGCATTAGGTACATAGGGATTGTACCTCTATGGCAAAGTGTCCCATTTTACAATAAAACCAACATTCATGAATGTTGTATATCCTCTTCTGAACATTTCCTAAGGAATTAGCATTACTGTGCATGTGTTCAGGAGGGGAGACAGTTGCAGTCTTCCTGTTTTTCTCAGCAATGATTTGACTGAATGTCAATCTATGTGTTGCCTTGATGCTCTTTCTCCTGATGGCATCAACCTGCTTTGGCTTGGCAGCCATAAAAGATCTGATTGCATCTGACACTGAGCAATAAGCCTTGTCAATTGATTTGACAGCAGAAATTTTCTTTGCTGAAATAGATTTAGAAGAGCTTGCACCCTGATTCTTGAATGAGGGGGCTGAGGTACCAAATACAAAAGGCCCAGGTTGGACCATTTGAATTTCCTCATGGGGAGCCTTCATGGCACTCAATCTCATTCCCTTTCTTCCACCATGGGAAGGATTGTTTTCCTTCCTATAGTTACTTCCATTCTTCCAGTGACCATACATGCTTTCATAGTCATACCTGTTGGAAGGAAGTAATACCTTTTGAAAGGTGGTGTGAGGCTTAGCCTTACCCCTGCTCTTTTCTCCACTCCCTTCTCCTACTTCCATTTATTGAATTCTAGTCCTCTACTATTGGATTGAGAAGAGAAGGAGTCAATAATAGGGAGCACGGATTTAGGCTTGGAGAATTGAGCCACTAGGCTTCTTTCTTTCACAAGCTTCACCTCAAGATCCTTGATGATCTTATTCTTTAGAGAAATAGAGCTCAAATGGATAATTGTTATCCCCTTGAGTTTGCTTATTTCTCTACTCATCTGAGCCACCAAAGTAGGAGACTCAGAACAATTTCTTTCAGCCTTTTTAAGTGAGTCAATCTCTAAGGCTTGGCTTTTGACAAGCTTCTTGCTCTCTTTCAGAGCAATAACTAGAGCATCATATTTGTCAATCAATTGATTGACACCCACTTCAGATTCTGAATCATAATCATCAGTTGATTAGTGTGCATCAGATTCTGGAATTGATTCATACTTAGAGGAAGAGAGAGGAGTAGGTACCTGGTTAGGTGTGTCCTGACAGTCTTCATCATCTGAAGTTATGGTCATTAGGCCAACATATTCTTCAACATTTGCATCCACCTCCATATCACTGTCTGAATGTGATAGAGGGGCCCTGATGCCCACCTTTGCTGCAGGAAAGTCCTCATCTTCCTCAGCAGCAAACAACCCAATATAGGCCTCTTCTTCATCATCTGAATCTGATGACGATGACTCAGATCCACTCCAGCTCTTGTCCTTCTTGGCTAGGAAGGATTTCTCGCCTTTCCTTCCGTTCTTGTGATAAGGCTTGTTATCAACCTTATCCTTTCTTTTGACTGGACAGTCAGCAATGACATGTCCAGGCTTACTGCAGCAATAACAAATTACATTAGTTAAACAATGTTTAACATGTTTAGAGTCATACCTGTCCCCTTTGGGGTGCTGCCTGTCTGCCCTGCTTAAATCCTTCCTAGGATGTGAGGAGGAGGAAGGCTTATTCTTCCACTGCTTCCTTCTCATCATCTTTTTGAATTGCCATGAGAAGGCAGCAAATTCCTCATTAGAAGAGCTATTTTCAGATGAACAGTGATCAGAATTGTCTGAGTCAGAAGCCCTTCTTGGAGGGGTAGGAATTCTTGTCTTGCTCTTCTTGTACCCTTCAGCCTTGAGGGCCACAGACTTCTCCCTAGCATGAGGTCTGGAGGAGGTGTCCTCTTCCTTTCTAGCAGATAGTTGCATCTCATATGAGAGCAACTTTCCAAACAGTGTGTGAGGTGGAGTTTCACTCAGCTTTGCCACTTCCCTGATGGCACAAATTTTGGTATCCAAAGTCTCTAGTTAGAGATCTTAGGAATTTATCATTCAACTCATAATGAGTGAAGGTCCTTTTATAGGTCCTCAACTCATTAACTATTCTGAAAAATCTTTTATAGCAGTCAGCAATGCATTCCTGATTTTGTTGCCTAAAGGCTTCATACTCCTGATTGAGGAGGGATTTCCTATCATTCCCACTTCTTCAGTCCCTTCCATATACACAATCAGTTTCACAGTGCACCAAGTTTTGGAAAGTTGAATCATCAATAGCATTGACAATAATATTTTGAGCCCTTTTATCCATTGTAGCCAATGATATTTCATCCCTTGTCATTTCAGTGTAAGATTTGCCTACCTTCCTAGTAGGATCAATGGTGGAGGGCTTTGTGATAATGAAGGGGCCTTCCTGAACTATGATATAGATTCTAGGGTCTGAAGCTTCCATGAACAGCCTTACCCTTTGTTTCTAGATGTCAAAGGTTTCCTTTTTGCATATAGGGAGCTTCATTGAACCCATTTCCTTCTGAACTCCACTTGAAGCCATTGGATTCAGATTTAATAATACTTATGTAGGATCTGGTCAGGCAGTTAAGCCCTTTATGACCAACCTCACTTTGATATCACTTGAAAGATTATATAGGTATATGATCTAATTCACCTAGAGGGGGGGGGGGGGGGGTGAATAGGTCTTTTGATTTTTACTTATTTGATTTAGATGTTTAAAGTTATTCTAAGCAAGTAACCAAGCACACCCAGAAAACACACAAGTGTTTATAGTGGTTTCCCAAGACAGTGTGTCTATGGGTAGTCCACTTTCCCCCTTCACCCTTCTAACAGTGTGTTAGACAGGGCCAACTCCTCCAAACTCAGCTCCAAGAGCTTACAACACAGATCCCTCAGGATCTCTCAGGTTTTCCCTAAACCCTACCTCAGGCATTGCAGCCCTACCTCAGAGGAAAACACCTCCTACTGCTCAGACCACCTCCAGGTCCTACCTCAAGCTGATTTCTCAGCTTTACAACTCAGACTATTCAGCCCTACCTCAGATTTCACAGATCCTACCTCAGAGGACTCCACCTCCTACAGCTCAGACCACCCCCTGGTCCTACAACCTCAGGCCAAATGGCCCTACAAACTCAGGCCAACCAGCCCTACAATCTCAGGCAAATAGCCCTACAAACTCAGGCAAATAGCCCTACAGTAAAAGAGTATTTGAAGCTTACTACAGCAGACAGCAGAGAGAAGAAGTCTCATGTAGTTCCTGCACAACTTGTGATTTCTTATAGCTGGAGATGATGATGGCAGCTACAAACTGATCTTACTCTTCAGTTGAAGGATGGAAGATCACCTTGCTCCTTCTTGTAGAGGAGCTTTCTTTATCTCTCAAATTCTTCTTGCTTATTTAGTGAGCAGGAGGAGAAAGACGAGAACGGGGGCCGTCAATGGAATAGTGAATTTGTTTTTGCACTCGACCAGCACTTCTCAAAAGTTCCATAACTCTTTATTTTATCCACCCTTGATCTTCAACGGCTCTTAGTCGTCCTTCTGACAGTTCTGAGAGAGATTGGTGGACCCCACAATGCCTTTCTGCAGCTTACGCTAAGGGCAGAACCCGCCATGTCACATTTGAACTGTCTCAGCGGATGGGCTGAGATGGCTTCCTCTTCTCAGCGGATTTCGTCGATCTGCAGAGAAGTTTCTGCGTTCGACGAACAACATTCTGCGTTTGACGAACAATATTCTGCGTTCGACGAACTTCATTCTTTGTTCGACGAACACGCCAAGTCTCAGCGGTTTCTTCTGTCTCGTCTCAGCGTTCGACGAACTGAGTTCTGCATTCGACGAACATGCCAAGTGTCAGCGGTTTCTTCTGTCTCGTCTCAGCATTCGACGAACTGAGTTCTGCGTTCGACAAACACGCCAAGTCTCAGTGGTTTCTTCTGTCTCGTCTCAGTGTTCAACGAACTGAATTCTGCATTCGACGAACTGCATTCTTCGTTCGACGAACACGCCAAATCTTGTCCAGAAGCCTTCTCAGCGGCTCCTGACCTCGTCTCAGTGGTTCAGCTGAGACAAATCTTCATCTCTTAGGAGATGATTTCTCCGGATCTAAGGGCATGATTGGCCCTTTCTCTTGAGATACCTGAGCCTGTATATCTTACAAAAATATGGCTTTATCAAAAACATCTTGTACTTAGCATTGTGAGTGATGCCTCTTCAAATCAAAGGAATATTGAGGGCAATATTCCCAACAGAAAGTGCAGAATTGGATGATGAGACCCTTGATTTTCACCAAGTACCTTTGGAGGGTTGGCTCTCTAGTCTCAAACTCTCCCCGGACCTGGGATGCCACCACCATCGAATCTATGAATACTTTAACATCCCAGATCCCCAGCTCACATGACAACCGAAGGCTAGCCACTACTGCTTTGTACTCGGCCTGGTTGTTGGTGACAGGGAAATGGATATCAAGCGTCTGTTCGATTCTTGTCCATTGTTGGCTTAACCAAACCATCCCCTCTCCTAGGGAGTGTTTTCCTGACACTCCATCTGCAAATAACTCCAAGGATACCACCTCGGGGAGCTTTGAGTCTCCTGCTTCGACCACATACTCTGCCAAGAAATCTGTCACTACCTGTGCCTTCATGGATAGTCGCAAAGCAAAGGAAACATCAAACTTGCTGAGCTCTACTGCCCACTTCGCCGACCGGCCTGAGTTCTCCACCCATTCCATGATGTAGCGAAGAGGGTGGTTGGTCGCTACAAAATTTTAATGTGCTTGGAAGTAAGGCCGGAGCTTCCTGGCCGAAATGATTAAGGCGAAGGCCAGCTTCAGGTCCCGCTGACATAGTAGATTAGGAGATGCCACTTTCCCTCTTCTTGGACCAGGACCGAGCTCACTGACTTGGTGCCCACCCCTAGATAGAGGAACAAGTCTTCTCCTTCTCCCATCCCTTGTAGTAGTGGATCTTGCGTCAGATGCCTCTTTCATGGTTTGGAATGTCACCTCGCACTCCTGTGACCATTCAAACTTTTGTTTTCCCCTTAGATCTTTGTAGAAAGGTGAGCACTTCTCTCCAGCCCGGGAGAGGAACCTGCTCAACCCTGCCAGCTTCCCCCATTAGCCTTTGAACCTCTTTAGCATTCTTTGGTGATTCCAGATCCAAGATGGCCTTGATCTTGTTTGGATTAGGCTCGACCCCGGTCAGGGTGAGTAGATGACCAAGAAACTTCCCCTTACTAATGCAGAACACACATTTGGAAGGGTTAAGTCTCATCTTGTATTTACGGAGCATGGCAAAAGTGTCTGCTAGGTCTCATAGGTGGGACTCCACATCCATACTTATCACCCTGAGATCATCAACATACACCTCCAGATTCCTCCCCTTCTGCTCCTTGAAGACTCAGTCCATCATGCTTTGGTAAGTTGCTCCCGCATTTCTTAACCCGATGGGCATCATCTTGTAGCAGTAACACCCATCATCAATGATGAAAGAGACATCCTTGACATCTGACGGGTTCATTCGGATTTGATGGTAACCAGAGAATGCGTCTATAAAAATAATCACAGTGAAACCGACGGCTAAATCTACCAGCGCGTCGATTCGAGGCAAGGGGTAACAATTTTTAGGACATGCTTTATTTAAAAGGGAAAAGTCAATACACATCCTCCACTCATCTTAACCATTATAACGTTGGAGACCCAACCTGGGTACTGGATCTCCTCCATGAAGTCTGCCTCGAGTAGCTTCCCTACTTCCTCCCTAAGAGTCCGGCGAGGGCGGTTGATATGACTCTCTTCTTCTAGCGGATGGGGAGGATGCTTGGGTCAAGGTTGAGGAGGTGTCATGCCATGTCCCCATCGAAGCCTGGCATTTCCACAAATCTCCAAGCATGGATGTACACGTTTTGATGGATACACCTCTGGACCTCCTCCTAATCTTCCTTGCTCAGCTCCTCCCTAATCTGCACCTTCTCCTGCCTCCCCCACCACTGATGACTTCCTTCATCTCCATATCCTCCGTCACTTCTATCCTAGCCAGGCTATCCATCACCTTGTCCACCTCCTCTACTTCTCCTCCAAAGAGATAGTGTTGACCGTCATGGCGTAGCATTGGAGGGCCACCTTGGGGTCTCCGTAGACCCAGACTTGTAAACCTACTACACTATATTTCAAGCGTTGATGGTAGGAGGAGGGAACACACTTGAAGGCGCTAATGAGGGGGCATCCAAAGATCACGATGTAACTACTTGGTGCATCCCAATGATGAACCGGCAGTTCTTCGACGTCTCCCCTAAGGTGACCAGGATCTCGACTCTTCCCTCAACTTCCTTCCTTTCTCCGAAAAACCGAAAAGCGGCTTGTCCGATGCGAACACCCTCCTTGCCTCGACCTTCTTTTCATCGAAGGCCTTTTCGAAAACCACATTCACCGAACTCTCATTATCTACCAGGATTTTGGAGATCATGAAATTCTCAACCACGACCTCGATCACAAGCGTGTCGCAGATGGGATCTTCGTGCACCGACATATCCTTGGATGAGAAAGTGATCTTCTCCCCATGGGGGTGTGGTTTGGGAGGTTGAAGCGACACTTCGACGGTAGATGGCATAGAGGATCCTCTTGCGGGTGGCCTCGATTCCTACCCCTCCATGGATCACCCCAATCCTGCCCAGTGCCCCCGAGTCTACCCGATCCTTGTACCGATCTTCCTCCTCTCCTCCATCTCCTCTTCCTTCTCTTCCATCTCCTAGCAACAACTGCTCTCTCTTCAATTGCCATCCCAGAGAACTGGGCATTGTTGCGGATGATGTTTAGGATCGCCGGCTTGATCTCAAACTAGTTGTTCGTGATGGCTGGGCCAAAACCAGGGTACACACTCCCCATAGTGGAAGTGGTGTAATCTCGCATCGTTCTGGGCCTCGCCCGGGCCACCTTGTTCTCATCAGCCAAATGACAAGCATCGGGCGCATTCTCACCCCCGGTGTTAATTTCATTTCTGTTGATATTAGGATCCATACCAGCAGCAGCACGGTGATGCGCGCGCAGCGTCCTCTCTATCTCAGGGTCGTACTCTAATAGCTCTTCAGGGCCTTGCCCCTGCATAAACTTACAAAAAACAAAAAGAAAAATAAAAAACAACAAAGAATCTTTATAACAGCTTCCTGGAAGAAGAAACTCAAACAATGCTTACAATCCCTTGCAACGGTGCCAAGAACTTGACACGCTTACGACAAGTGCACCGGTCATACAAGTAATAAAAGTTGGGAGAGAATCCCTAAATATCGTTCTCAGAGGATTGCAAGTTGGGGTGTATGATTTCTCGTCAGGGAAATTGATTATAAAGATTGATGTGTTAATAATAAAAAGGGGGGTTGATCTTGGGTTTCCTAAATTAACAACAACGAAAGAAAACGCGGGCCTAAAGCACCGCTTCGCTTGGCGGGATGGAATGCATGCCGCAATGCCATGCTTCGGTAAGCGGATGGACGAGAAGGCTCACGGATGGACGATTCGTAACCGGTGGAGTGACGGTCGTAGGCACTTCGTCACAAAACAGGCAACTAGCAATTGCTAATGCGGCGCACAATGCAGTGGTGGAGTGAATGTTGGAATGGGGTGCTCCTCAACTCACATAAACCACATTGAATCTCATAAACATGAAATTATATTAGCAAAATAAAGGGTTTATGCACATCATCCAAAATAACACACATACAAAGGAAAACTCTGAAGCAATACAAAAGGGGAAAGAGAAAACCGAAGCTCGAAGTCTTTGCTGAAGATTCTCGGTCAGAATCATAGGGTTGTCAAGCCTCGTCCGTGCTCGGTCTTCAGTTGTCGTTCGGGGTCCAGAGGAGCTGTCACCTTCCTCCACTTTACCTGTCTTCTTCGCGGTTTAGCTCAAGCTAAATCTTGTTGGACACACCTTGAATGTAGAGGAGACTTTCCGTCGATGGCGTTCTTGAGATTGTGGATGATGGAGGAGGTCGAGGAGGAAGCTTTGGCGACAGATTTGCAAGAAAGTGGTGACCGGAGCTTCTCCTAGGTCGAGCGATGGTGGAGAGGAGAAATGGGCGGACTGGAGCAGAAATGGCAGGCTCTAAGATTTTTTTCTGAAAATTCCTCCACAAGCCAGCAGATTTCCTGGCTTATATACTAAAATGTTATAAATTATGTCATGCACAGTCGAATGCACAACCATGCATAGACCGTGCAATATTAACGAAGAAGAAAGACCTGGAAGAAGAAGCAGCAGTGCCCGTGCATTTTACTCACGCACGGTTGAAGTCGCCCGTGCGTAAAAATGCACGATCAAATCCAGATGGACTAAAAACCAGGCTTAACAGATGATCGTGCGATTCCTTCGTGCACGGGCGCGCACGGGCAACTGCCCGTGTGTAAAAATGCATGATCAAAGATAGAACATCATTTTTCACCACAGACAAGAGCGCACGACCGCAGCCGACCGCGCGTCAAGGAAAACGCACGACCGTGCGATACACACAGACATGAAATCTGGGTAAAATAGGATGAACCATCCACCTGCATAAACATCAACACAACTGGAATACCCCTCCAACTCAATACAAATACAGAGTAAAAGATTAAGGAGCACCATGTGCTTACCCCCAACAACAAGAAGCATAAAAGCATACCAAGACGGTTCTAAATAGTGCACATAGCGCGGAATTGATTATAAGAGAAATACAAGCAATTATAGCTTGAATAAGACATGCACAAGAGTGAAAACTAGCCTGGATGAGTCCATAAAATCGCATAAATATTGGACTCATCACTCTCCTCCTGCAAGGGCCCTTCTCCCTTACCTAATTTTCAAGAACTCGGGGCAGGAGGTTGTTGCGTGACCTTCTACCCGATGGAAGTCACAAAAGTGCAATACCCTCCTGTTCCTTCTCACTCTGCCACCACCATCACCAACGTGATTCCTTCTCCCTCTTCTTCCTTGTACAACCATCATCGCATGTTGAGGCTAAGGTTGCACTGATTTCGGGCCTGGATGCCATCCCGGAGAGTTGAAAATGCCTTTGCCCTCCATGGAAGTTTCCTCCTCCCTGAAAATGACCTCTTCTTTGGTCTTAAGGGGGCCCTTATGCTAGCCTCCACCCTGGCTCCTGCCCCCCCCCCCCCCCCCCCCCCCCCAGTGGTCCTTGGAAACCTTGCCTTCTTGGATCCACCCTCTTCTTCAGCTTCGGCTGCTGAACTACTCTCGACTTCTCCCCGCCTTCCGTCCACTTTGTCAACTTGACAATGAACACCCTTGTTCATCGACTCGCACTCGATCTCTCACCCTTCTTGCTTCATGAACTCCTCGAAAGACGGAGGAGTGTCCCAGACAACCCCATTCGAAGCAACCCTTTTCGCAGCCTGATGGTAAGCGCAAGCTGCAAGGTGGACCCGGGTACCTCATTGACGAGAAGGACCTCTTCCTGGAACCAATCCACATAACTTCCCAGTGACTCCTTTGCTCCTTGCTTGATCTCGCAAAGGGTCTCTGCCCATTTTCTCCTCTTCTTCGACGTAGAGAATCTCAGCAAAAAGCTTAGCATAGAATCCTCAAAGCTATAGATGGATCTGGACCGGAGTTGATGAAACTAGTGCCTCGCCTTTCCCCTAAAGGAGATGGTGAATAGCCTGCACTTGAAGGTGTCAGTCATTTTCCTGATGGACATGGCGTCCTCGAACCACTAGAGGTGCTGGAGGGGGTCATCTTTTCCGGTGTAAAGGGACATAGCTGGATCCTTAAACCCTTCCAGAACATTAGCAGATTGGATCAGCTCGTAGAAAGGGCTCCACCTTCCTACCTGGCGAGTCGGCAACACTCGCTCGACCTCCTCGCCATTATGCGGAGCACTCGCCAGGCAAAAAAACAACACCCGTGCATGAAGGATTCGAACATCTTCCACCTGCACTTCCTTGTCGGGTCGTCCGGCTGGTACCGCCTCACCCAGAGTAGGTGAGGCAAGAACAGCCATGATGGAGTCGAGCACTCGCCCGCGGAGGTGAGTGCAAAGCACAGGGTCTCCAAGATTGACTTCTTGAACTAGTCAAAGTTGTTGGAACATGGTCTTCCGCATCTCCTAGGTTTGAGAATAACAAATCCTATGTGTATTTGATCTTGTGTGTTTAAGTGTGCAGGAAACAAAGTCCATATGACTCAGGGATAACATAAGAAGGTTGCCCCCAAAATTGAGCCAACAAATCCAACATGCCCACTAGCGTCGGCGGTAGCACCTAGTGCACGGCGCTAGCGATGATTAGCGCAATCCCGAGAGTAAATTTAGAAGGAGCTAGCGCCAGGCAGTAGCGGATAGCGCAGGCAGTAGCAGATAGAGCAGGCAGTAGTGGATAGCGCAGGCGGTAGCGGATAGCGCATGCGGTAGCGCGGAGCACATAAGGCAAGAGAGAAATATTTCCTCAGACCGAAGATTCTCTTGCGCAGAATAATGCCTAATCCGGGAAAGCATCGGCGGTAGCGCTAGCGCAGGCGCTAGCGCTGAGGCTAAAAATAGGACCCCTCTTCTCTCGTTTTGGACACCGATTAGAGAGAGAGGTTGAGTGCTAGAATTCCAGAGCATGATTTGGATGAAAGTTGATCTCCCACCAAAGCTCTACAAATTTCTGAAGGAGGACTTCTTCATGCCGAATCCAAACGACGTCCGCTTCAACAATGATCATCCTACAGCGGATCATCGTCTCCAACCTCAAAAGTTCTTCAAGGGGGAGTTTTTATTATTATCATTTCATATTCTTTGTAAACCGTTAGAGAATTCGCCTCGTGTTGGTGACTAGGTCTGGGTAGGACTTAGGGATGAAATTCGCCTCGTGTTGGCGACTAGATCTAGGTTAGGTCTAGGGGGTTCTCAAGGCCATATCCAGGGTTGGATTGGTTAGAGTGGCTTGAGGCCGTATCTGGGGAAGGATTGGCTAAATCCAACCGGTTCGTGGGGATACGAGTCGGTATAGAAAACAAAAAGAGTCTTTCATATTTTGCTTTGATTTCTAGCGTCATTGAAATCTAATTTTGTAATCAATTTTATTAATAATAATCATGTCTCTCTTTTTGTAATAAAATTGATTTGATCTTTTAATTGCTTATTATCCTCTCCTTCATTATAAAACAATTTAGATCTTTATTCAAAATCACTATTTTGATCTCTTATTATTTCTAGTATTTCAAAATATAATAAAAGGTTTTAAAACCCTTATTCACCCCTCCCCCCCTATAAGGGCGCCTACCGATCCAACAAGTGGTATCAGAGTGGTTTTATTCCAATTGGCTTAATAACTGGGAATAATGGCGTCTTATGATCTCGCTTCTATTAGTGGGGCAAATTTTTATGAAGAAGAAAAATCACTAGCACCACCTTTATCTAAAAGGACAAATTATAAAGGGTGGGAAATTATAATGGAAAGGTTTATTAAAACTGTAGATATCGAAGCATGGAATTTAGCAATAGTAAGGCCAGCAGATGAATCAAATAAAAAGGAACATCATCTAAATGCAAAAGCCAAACACTATTTATTTTGTGGTCTATCAAATGAAGTTTTCAAATTAATATATTGTTTTTCTAGTGCATACAAAGCATGGAAATTTCTTTAAGAAATGTATGATCTTCCTCTCACAGGTATGGAACAAACACACGAGGAGAAGGACATACAAGCATCTACCATCAAAAAGATCTCTCTCGTAGCAAAGCCATGGAGATCATGGAAATTAACTTAGAAAAAGAGAGCAATACATCACGAGAAAAAGAAGATGAAAATTCATCTATGATGTAGGAAGGCCTAAAAGATGATGAAGGAACTTCATGTTCACATTTTGCCTCTTCCAATAACGCTGTAAGAAAGTCTAATTCTTCTTCTTATGTGATAACTTCTATCTCTAGTTTCAATATACTAAAAATGGCTAAACGTAAGATCAAGAAATTGAAAATTACTAATAAAAATTTACGTTTATAAAATAAGAGGTTAAAAACAAATGTTAATTTAGAATCTAATTGTGATGTGGTTTTTCCATCTTGTCTTTTAATTAAAAATACAAAACCTTGCTTTGATTGTAATAATATTAAAGAAAAATTCAAGGAACTTGAAAAAGAACTTATTTTTATAAAAGAACATAATGAAAAATTATCTTTAGAAAATTCATCTTTGAAAAGTGATTGTGCTACATGCCAAAATTATAAAATTGAAATCAAAGAGATGGACGAAACATTTGAGGAATTTAGAAATGACTATCAAAATCATATTGACTCTATTGTTTCTACTCTTAAAAATAGCACAATAGCTTATAATAAATCTCGACATAATCTAAAGATCAAGAATTATGAATTAAAATAAAAAATCAACTTGCTTATGAAAATTATAAATACAAACTCACAATATCAAGCTATATCTAAAAACAAGTTGAATTTGAATATGAATATCTTAACTAAGCCTAATAATGTGAGTAAGAAACACAAAGTTTTTGTAAATCAAAATCCAAATTATCATTATTTACAAAATCATGTTTCTCCCAACTTGAAATTAGAATTACACAAATTTCCTATGAACAATACTTTCGATAATCACAATGGAAATTTGATGCATAAGAATAACAATAAACCCTGATTTGAATGGAGGCCCAAAATTAAAAATGAAACGTTAAATGAAAGGACCCATTCATCACTATTTACCCAAAAACCTACACGTTACATTTGGGTACCCAAAGGAACCACCACACTTGGTCCCCTTTGGATACGTAAATCTCTTATTAATTAAGTATCACAAATGCATGAAGTAGAATATTTTCAAAATGAAATAAACAATTTTCTACTTCATGATACGCATTAATGTCTTTCTATTTTTCTTTTTGTTTTCTTATTTTTTAAGCTATCATGTTATGGTCATCTTATATATTATAGGAAATGTAATCTTATCTCTTAAAACTTAATGAGTTTATAAATCAAATTGATCAAAATTCAAATTTATATTTTATTTTGATGACCTATCAATTAGTCTTATATTCATTACTTATAAATATCTTATATTATCCATATGAATCAAACTCTAAATTCGTTATGAGATATCTATCTAAATTATAAAGAAAGTCACAAAAGACATATTGAAAGATTAATTGTTGATGAGTAGTATTTTTATCTAATATTATTATAGTTTTTAGGCTAATAATAATTTGAATTTATAAATAATATGTCTATTTTAACTAAATAATCATTTCTATTTATAATTGTTCACTAACTTAAGTTTGTTTTATGTTTTTCAGTATTTCTAAAGTTTTTGCTGAAAAATGCAAGTACACGCCCTAAGTCACGCCCATGACCAAGGGCGTGTCAACATAAAACTCATTCCAGACCTATTGCCGCCAACCTGGAATCATCCTGAGAAGAACTTCAATGTCACGCCCGTGACTTTCCAAGTCACGCCCGTGACTTTCATTTGTCACGCCCGTGAACCCTGCCTCCAGCTCAGTCGGCCGTGTCCTGAAGCCATGATGCGATTTTGCTAAGTACATACCCATGACTTCCAATGTCATGCCCGTGTAACCTCCCTGCCAGCAGATCACGCCCCTTACACGCCCTTGGTCACGGGCGTGACCAAGGGCGTGTAACCCCAACTTTTGCCTATAAAAAGGCAGCTCTTCCAAATCTCAAGGCATCCCTTTTTCCACCCTCCTTAGGTCAAAACTTCTTTCCTTATGCCCCCTTTTGGGGCAGAATTGTTCTTTTCAATTCCTGTATTAGTTTAGATTTCAATTTATGTAATGTAGTCTTACTTTTCATTTCATGCAAAGTTTTTAATTCTTATGTAATTCAATTTCCTTTTAATAAAAAATGTCTTTTCCATTCATTTACTCCTTTCATTTTCATGTCAATTAGATTAATATTTGAATCTTGAAATTTGCAAACCTTGGATGGAATTTTCTCTTATTCGTTTTTATCTCTTTTCCTCCTTCGATTTATTCTTGAATATCAACGTATCGTGTTCATATTTCGGTTATGAATTGTGATATTTTTTATCGAACTCTAGTTAGCCGAACCAGCTCGTTAGTATGAATCGATCGCTCAAGGATAAAAAGAGTAGAACGCAATCCTTGAAAGAGGACGACGTTACCCTTCCAGATTAGAGTAAAAGCCAATAGTGGGATTCACCTCGTAAAGCGAGTCTTAGGTTATCAATTATAGAATGGAAATTCAATTGATATTTCCTAAACTTAGTTGGGCATAGTCCTCGAAAGAGGTACGTTCATAGTCCGAGAATCTCCACGGTCAAGGATTGGATTAGAATTTATCTCTTTTGATTTTCATTCCAAGTGCGCTTTGATCAAGATTTGTTTTATTTTCTTTATTTCTTTATTTTAATTATAAATTATCACTAATAAAATATTATTCGATAAGATAATAGATTTGTTTTCCCGAAGTAAAAGTACTCGACAACCCCGATTCTAATACGACACTTGATATTTCTTTATATCCCATGCTATATTTCGATAGGCACACTTGCCTTAATCGAGTATAGATTGGAGAACATGATTTTCTCTATCAAGTTTTTGGCTCCGTTGCCGGGGACTTTTTTGTCGTTATTCCGAAAAGGGGAAACGTGTTGGGAACAGTGCCCTGCAATGTTCCTGATTTGAAGAAGTGTTCAGCTCAATGATAAATGCAAGTTGTATTTAACATTCCATCTTGTTCATGCTTGCAGGAATCGACAACATGTCATGTACTCTAGTTATTTCACTAAGTACTATGTCGTCGACAAAGAATGCTTATCGTCGTAATGACGGATAGAGCAGCAGCCGCTGAGAAGCAAAGTGTTCGTCGACCGCTGAGACATGGCTAGATCGGCAAACGCAGAATGATGCTCGTCGAACGCAAAGAAGACACAGGACATCATCATGTGGAACACATGTCGTCGAGAGAACATATGATTACGAAGACATGATGCAAGAAGAAAGCTCACGACGACACTGTCAGAAAAAGAAGATCGTTGTATATACAGAATCGCCAGGATATCCTGTATCGTTGAGAGAGCATATGATTACGACAACATGAGGCAGAAGGAAGATCGCGACGACAAAGTCAGAGACAGTTTGCCGTCGTAATGATGCAAATATCCTGAAGACAGAATTCAAATATTGCGGACGTGATGTCAACAATTAATGCCGCTGCCTGATTGTCCAATCAGCGCGTGCTCTTATGAAATGGGCATCTGACATGAAAGGACAACAGATGTTAGCGTTATGCGGCTTATCTGTCCTATAAAAGGGAACAGTATGTTGGGTTTTTCTAGATCCATACATCAAATGTAGGCGCAGCGGAAATGAAGAGAAACAACCCAAAAGATTCGGATCGACCATGAATATTGAATCAAGAAGTAAATCAAAATGCTAGGTATGAAATTACCTTTGCGGGATTGGATCAAATCCAACCTAGATGCTCCAAGAAGAAGATTGCCTTTGTCGGCTTTGCAAGAGTTCTCACGTAGAATAATGTCTACGTCTCTACAGCAGTCCACACGAGCCGGGAGAAGAAGACTACACCTTGCGCTTCCACGGATTGCTAGATCCGCTTCAGGAAGAACAACACCGGCGACAATCGTCGGAGAGGAAGTCGGCGGAGGCGATTCAGAACGGAGGAACACTTCCGTCTAGGGTTCGAGCGAGAGCGGAACTCCTTCCGTCGGCTTTTATTTCGTAAGTTATGAGAACCCTAAAAGAAGTCCTATTTATACCCAAAGGATAAACAGCTTCTAGAAGAATCGCTATCCGCAGACCACACAGCAAAATAGGGGCTTCTGTTATAATTCGTCGGGATTCCACGGAACAGCATTCGTCGAGTTTTCACGGGACAATCCGACGAATCACATCAGACGGCAACATTTGCCGAGTTAATGCTCTCTGTGACAATTCGTTGAGATTCTACAGAACAATCCGACGAATCCCGACGAATCCGACGAATCATGTCAGACGACAACATTTGCCGAGTTAAGGATCTCTGTAACAATTCGTCGAGATTCCACGGAACAATCCGACGAATCCCGACGAATCCGACGAATCATGTCAGACGGCAACATTTGCCGAGTTAAGGATCTCTATAACAATTCGTCGAGATTCCACGGAACAATCCGACAAATCCCGACGAATCCGACGAATTCTATCCATGTAAACCCGACGAATTCAGACAGCAACATTTGCTGGACTTCCCCCATTCTATATGGTGATTGGTAACCTTTACCAACATAGTCAATCTTCCAACTTCTCCACAGGATCTTATGTGCGACCCTGCAGGCTCATATCGCGTTGGCAGTGACATTACATGTTTGACCACTTCTAGATCACAATGGTAACTCCAACAGTCTCCCACTTGATCTTGAAAGTATCAAACAAAAAACTCACAAACAATGAGCGGCATCTAGCAATGCATCATTGCTCCCCAAGCAATAAGAGTTCATAACTCATAAGCCTTTATGACCAATGTTCCAGCGTTGTCTTTGTCCCTTTGTCCCTTACATCCGGAAAGAACTAGAGGCATGGACCGTGTCACCCTCATAATAGCTCAATCCAAGTTTCTTGATCTAGAATGGACTTCAGAGAATGGTGAGCTCAATATCACATATTGACTCAACCAAGCATGGCCATGCATTTCCCAGTCCAATTCCATCAAGGGGCCCATGGATGCAACTCCTGTTATATAGGAGGACAAATCCCATATCTGCTCACACCCAAACACCCAAATGATTCGTAACGTACCTAATGACCACCCTTATCATCAACCTTCTTCAAGGAAGACTTTAGATGACATCAAAGCACGCTCTTCCTCACTCGATGAATGCTGTGACTTCAGGTCAAAGGACCACAACACCATTGTCAAATGAGACCAACTTGTGACACTTTTAAGTAACAATCCACAAAGTAGTCTCAGGTTGGGTCTGTCCAGTACAACTTGTTCACTAACAAGTACCCACGTGATGACTTGATATCACAATATCATGACCTGTGAGAACCGGTCATCAGTCAACACACATGCTAGTCTTAATGTATCATCATCACCCTTAGCTTCTACGATGATACCTCGACCAGGGACCTTTTAAGAATGAGGCTTCGAAATCATAGGCTCTCACATCAAGTCACGTACTTGATGTCCTATGGAAGCGAACATTCTAAGGGTATTTATCACGAATTTTATTCTATCATATAGAAACAGTATATCGTAATAAAAGAACTTGCCATTAATTGTAAAAGGAAATAATTGGTACACTATTCATCATATGAATAATAAACAGCCAACAGAATATATATTTTTTACATGCAACCCACAAGACTCCCACTAGAGATGATCACTCAGGTATCGTATACCCATTGATCTAGTATGACCATCATGCTTTCTCTGCGCGAGAGGCTTTGTCAGTGGATCTGCAATATTCTCCTCAGTCGGCACTCTGCAAATGTTCACATCTCCTCGTTCGACAATCTCACGAATAAGATGGAACCGCCGAAGTATGTGCTTGGAGCGCTGATGGATCTAGGTTCCTTAGATTGTGCAATTGCACCATTGTTATCACAGTAGAGAACTACGGGACCAACAATGCTAGGAACTACATCTAGCTCGCCGATGAATTTCCCAATCCATACAGCCTCCTTCGCTGCGTTTGCCGCAGCGATATACTCGGCCTCAGTTGTAGAATCAGCAACTGTCTCTTTCTTGGAACTCTTCCAGCTCACAGCTCCTCCATTCAGGCAAAACACAAACCCTGACTGAGACTTCGAATCATCCCTATCAGTTTGGAAGCTGGCATCCGTGTAACCACTTACAACGAGCTCTTCCTCTCCACCATACACCAAGAATACATCCTTAGTCCTTCTCAAGTACTTCAGGATATTCTTTACGGCTATCCAGTGACATTCACCGGGATCAGACTGATACCTGCTAGTCATGCTAAAAGCAAAAGAGACATCGGGTCGAGTACATAACATTGCATACATGATTGACCAAATTGCCGAAGCATATGGAATCAACTTCATGCGGTCCTTATCTTCACAAGATTTTGGACACTGGTCCTTAGAGAGATTTACACCATGAGACATGGGCAAAAATCCTTTCTTGGACTCAATCATGTTGAACCGCTTCAACACCTTTTCAATGTACGTACTCTGGGTCAAACCCAGCAACTTCTTCGATCTATCTCTATAGATCTTAATACCGTGTATGTAAGTTGCTTCACCCAAGTCCTTCATAGAAAAGCAGTTCCCTAGGTTGTTCTTAACAACTTTCAGGGTAGGTATGTCATTCCCGATCAACAGTATGTCATCTACATACAATATCAGGAAGACAACAATGCTCCCACTAATTCGCTTGTAAACACACGGTTCATCTTCATTCTTGACAAAACCAAACTCTTTGATCTTCTCATCAAAACGAAGATTCCAACTTCTAGAGGCCTGTTTCAATCCATAGATGGACCTATTCAGCTTGCATATTTTAGTGGCTTCATTTGGGGATACAAAACCCTCGGGTTGCGTCATGTACACTTCCTCAAGGAGGTTTCCATTTAGGAAAGCCGTTTTGACATCCATCTGCCAGATCTCGTAGTCATAATACGCAGCAATAGCAAGCAATATCCTAATGGACTTTACCATGGCAATTGGGGAAAAGGTCTCATCATAGTCAACACCATGAATTTGCTTGAAACCCTTAGCCACCAGTCGCCCTTTGAATGTTTGTACATTCCCATCCATGTCGGTCTTCTTCTTGAAGACCCACTTGCACCCTATGGGTCATACCCCTTCAGGTGGTTCTACCAAGTTCCAAACTTGGTTTGTATAGATGGAGTCCATTTCGGATTTCATAGCCTCAAGCCATTTGTCGGAGTCCGGTCCATTCATAGCCTCTTGGTAGGTCGCTGGTTCATCATCATGATCCAAAAGCAACACATTACCTATTTGAGACACGAGAAATCCATATCTCTCAGGCTCAAATCTTGGTCTACCAGATCTACGTAGGACTTGTGTCTCTTGAGCAGGTTCTCCAGCTACAACATCTTGTAGTCCTGGCTCAGAATCCAATTCTTGTTCATTCACTACTTGTGGTTCTTGAACTTCTTCAAGTTCTACATTTTGCGTCTTTCTTGACAAGAACTCTTTCTCCAAGAAGACACCCGTCCTTGCGACAAACACTTTGCCCTCAGACGGTAGGTAAAAGTAATATCCTTTCGTTTCCTTAAGATATCCCACCAGATAACACTTATCTGATTTGGGTTCCAGCTTGTCAGGCATTTGACGTCGTACATATGCCTCACAGCCCCAAATTTTAATGAATGACATACTAGGACCCTTCCCAGTCCATATCTCATATGGTGTCTTTAGAACCGTTTTCGTTGGAGCGCGATTCAGTGTTATTGCAGCAGTCTCTAAAGCAAAACCCCAAAAGGAAACAGGCAAGTCTGCATTACTCATCATCGACCGTACCATGTCTAACAGAGTACGATTTCTCCTCTCAGACACACCATTATGCTGCGGTGTCCTAGGTGGAGTGAGCTGTGATACAATACCACACTCTTTCAGATGATCACGGAACTCATGACTCAGGTATTCGCCACCTCGATCAGATCGGAGTGCTTTAACCTTCTTACCCAATTGGTTCTCCACTTCATTCTTAAACTCTTTGAACTTTTCAAAAGTTTCGGATTTGCACTTCATAAGATACACGTATCCGTATCTACTGAAATCATCAGTAAATGTAACGAAGTAGAAATACCCACCTCTAGCCATAGAACTCATGGGTCCGCATACATCATTATGTACTATAGCCAAAAGATCCTCAGCCCTCTCAGTATAACCAGTGAAAGGGGCTTTAGTCATTTGCCTAATAAACAAGACTCGCATCGCTCGAATGATTCATAATCAAATGAGTCCAATAGTCCATCTTTATGGAGCTTGGATATGCGCTTCTCGTTTATATGGCCCAAACGACAATGCCAGAGATATGTAGGATTTGAGTCATTTGTTCTTAGTCTTTTATTATTATCTACATTATAGATCGGATGGTCCAGGTTCAAAACATAAAGACCATTAAACAATTGAGCAACAGCATAACAAACATCATTCTTAAATATAGAACAACAATTGTTCTTAATTATAAAAGAAAATCCAATCATGTCTAAGCATGAAATGGATATAATGTTTCTAGTTATGGCCGGAACATAATAACAATTATTAAGTTCTATTACAAGCCCACTGGGCAAAGAAAGACGGTAAACCCCTACGGCTACAGCAGCAACTCTTGCTCCATTGCCGACGCGCAGGTCCACCTCTCCTTTACTCAGTAATCTCCTCCTTCCCAGTTCCTGCACATTTGTACAAATGTGAGAACCACATCTGGTATCCAATACCCAAGATGAAGGAGCAGAAAGGTTTATCTTTATAACGTTAATATTCGAAGCGGAAGTCATACCTCCCTTCATTTTCCGCAGACCGTCAATGTACGAAGGACAATTCCTCCTCCAATGACCAGCCTTGCCACAGTGGTGGCATTTCCCTTCCTTCACGGTGCTCTTCCTTTTCAGCGCAGAAGATTTGGGCTTAAGATGTGACTTAGGTCCCACCTTCGTCTTCTTGAAGCCCTTTTCCTTACCCTTGCCTTTATGTACCATCAATATGGGACTAGCAGGCTTGGCCTTCTTCATGTTTATCTCGGCAGTTCGCAACATGCCTAGGAGCTCGGGCAGTGTCTTGTCTATTTCATTCATGTTGTAGTTCAAGACAAACTGCTCATAACTATCCGGCAACGATTGCAGGATAAGATCTGTGGCCAACTCTTGACCCAGAGGAAAACCCAGTCTCTCCAGGTTCTCTATATACCCAATCATCTTGAGTACGTGAGTACCAACCGAGTCTCGAGCTCCCATTTTGCACTGAAATAAGGCCTTCATGACATCGAACCTCTCTTAACGAGCTTGCCCTTGAAACATTTTCTTTAGGTGCTCGTCAATCTCCTTGCACCCCATGTTCTTGTGTTGCTTCTGAAGCTCAGAGTTCATGGTGGTAAGCATAAGACACTCGACGTCTAAGGCGTCATCGGTATACTTCTTATAAGCATCCTTATCAACACGGGATGAGTTCCCGGTCGGCACCTCGGGGGCTTCTTCTTCCAAGACGTAGAGCTTTCGCTCTTGCCTGAGAACAATTCTCAGGTTCCTATACCAGTCCATATAGATTGTCCCATTAAGCTTGTCCTTCTCAAGGATAGCTCTCAGGGACAAGGTGGAATGTGAACCACTTGCCATGTAATTCTACAAGAATTCATGCAGAATTTAATCATTACCTTAATTTCAAAATACAATTTGTTAATTTGGACTTCAATTAAATACTCCCACTATTTTATTCAAATTGATAGCCCTCACTATCAATTCGGAGAGTCCATGCGAGCTACTCTCTTAGTGGACAAGATCCGTATTTCACCAACACCATGAGTCTGCTTTGGCGTTCCTCTCATAATGCAGTTATTTAGGTAGACAACGCTTGCCAATTGCATCCTCATGCAACTCTTGTATTGCTGGTGAATAACTCCTTATTCGCATCCATCATATGGTGCATGCCAACCCTATGCCTCTAGGCACTCAACCTTTGAGGTCACCTAGTTAAGTTAGACCCGATGTCGACAGTGGGATATCACAATTATCCGCTCGCACCCTTACCAAGATAGATTAATGCACCTTGCTTTGGCAAGCCCACACTTCATCGATCGAGGCAGGAAGAGTGTCATCCATCGGAAGGCATCCGAACACTTAATATTTGATGAAGGGATTTTAATTTTAATAATAGGTTAACACTTAACCATGATCAACATTTGATCAAGTGCACATCAACAGAAAAAAAAAGCTTTCTAAAATCCACATGCATCCCTTATGTGCACAACATAAGACTATCAACCTTTGATAGACGAAAGGGCTAAATCTGGACATTTAGAACTCTTCCAAATCTTCAGATTTACATGCATTGGACAAAGGCAAAGACAACTCAACTTAAAGGAGTAGACAAGCTCATCTCTCATTATTGGATTCAAAATCCAAAACAATACAAGGGTTCATTAACCACTTGAGGGACGGTTACTGCTAAGGAGACAACAATTTCTAACAATTAGAAATTACCACGAAATCCCAGACGTTCCTGGCGGGGTTCCAAGGGGCCGCGCCCCTGGCGGGGTCTTAGGGGCAGAGCCCCTAACCGGGTCCAAGGGGCAGCGCCCCTGGCGGTGCCAATCCACAACCAGCTAAAAAAGAATTGAAGAAGAACCGTGCATTCAAGATCTGATTCAGAAGCATTATCTTCATTCTCAAGAAGCCGATCATCATCAGGCTATGGTTGCCGATCAGCATCAGGCTAAGGTTGTCGATCAACATCAGGCAGAAGAAACAGTTTATATCTGTAATCTCTTGTAAGGCATGCGGGCCATATTGTCTAGCTTGAGGGTTGGAGAGCTGTGAGGCTTGAGGGCCGGGGCAGTGCACTCTCGGGTGCGATTTGTCGAGCTTGCGGGCTCGGGGGAAGTAGGGACTTGCGGGTCTAGGCTGTTGGGACTTGCGGGTCCGAAAGGTAGGGCTTGAGGGCCTGAGTGTCGAGCTTGCGGGCTCGGGGGCAGTAGGGGCTTGCGGGCCTAGGCTGTTGGGACTTGCAGGTCCAAAAGGTAGGGCTTGAGGGCCTGAGTGTCGAGCTTGCGGGCTCGGGGGCAGTAGGGGCTTGAGGGCCTAGGCTGTTGGGACTTGCGGGTCTGTGGTGTAAGGCTTGAGGGCCGGAAGATTTTGGCGGAGTTTGCCGAGCCTAGCGGATCGCTGGGTAGGCGCAGAGGGACAGAGGACTACTCAAGATGCCCGGTCTTGAGGAACCTCTATAGATCAATTGTGTGGTTTCTGTGATTAGTTCTTTACATTCTGCAAATCCGTTAATCACAATCGAGAAATATCTAAAGGGGATAGTATAAATTAGAAAAACCTATTCACCCCCCCCCCCCTCTAGGTGATCTGGGTAGACACCCCCATAAACAACAAGTGGTATCAAAGAAAGGTTGTTCAAACAAAGCTTAACAGCTTGAACAGATCTGCCAGCGGGTGTCTAAGGATCATGACTATGGAATCAAGAATAGCTATGTGTTGTAAAGAGAACTTTGCCATCTGGAAAGTCAGAGCAAGAATATTAATGGAGGCGATGGATCCAAGAATGTTTTTGATTGTTCAGAATGGTCCCTCCATGACAATGTTAAAAGATGAAATTCTTCTTACCAGCTTGGACAAAGAAGCTAGAAGCATTCTAGCTGGTGCAGTAGATCTGGCAACAAATCAGAAGCTGAGTTGTTGCTCATCAGCAAAGGACATGTGGGACTTCTTAGAAGTTCTCATGGAAGGGTCAGATGAAGATTTTGAAGAAGAGACCTCTCATGAAGAGGTATGCATCAGAGCACCACTGACTACTTCAGACAGTGAATCAGAAGATGATGATTGCTCTGGTGCAAAAGAGGGGATAAGAGCACCCCTGTCTCCTACAGACTGTGACTCTGAGGATGAAGAGGTTCATGGACTGATGGCTCTATCAGATGAAGAAGATCATGATGAATTGCATCATGATCAGGTATGCACCACCCACACATCTTTACTACCTGCTTCATTTAAGAAAAACAAGAGTGCATCAGAAAATTATTTATCTTCTGAAGATGACGCAGAAGACTGCTCATCATGCAATAATAAGAACCATGCTTATCTATTAGAACAGTTTGGTGATCTCTTGGAAGCTCTGAGGAAGAGCACGAGGCTTTTTAAGAAACAAGCTAGGGAACTAGAATCACTCAAGCCTCATAGGGTTGAGTTAGATAGGGAGCTGGGTATGTCCTACTGTAAGGACACCAATCCTCATGAGCTCAAGAAAATCATAGACAAACTTTATGCTGAGAGAAGCCAAAGCGAAGAACTTATCAAGAAACTTGAGAGTGATCTTCTTAAAGAAAGGAGCTTGGTAGCTAAATTCTCTAAGCCCAAAACTGTTCTGCCCATCATTGACACCTTCTCATCCTATAAAAATAGGAGGGGGTTAGGTTACAAGGAAGGGGCAACAGATGTTGGGAATGGAGAAAGGGGCAAAACTAAAGCAAAGCCTCACACCACCTTTCAGAAGGTAGTGCTTCCCTCAAACAGGTATGATCAGGACAGTGTCCATGGTCACTGGATGAATGGAAGCTCCACTAGTCATGAAAATGCTCCTGACTATGGAAAGAGAAAGGGCATGGGGATGAGTGCATTAAAGGCTCCCCATGAGGAAATTCAAATGGCCCATCATGGACCATTTGTATTTGGTGTCCCAGCCCCCACTCTCAAGGATAAAGGTGCAACATTTTCTCAATCCCTTCCAGATAAGAAGCAGACTAGTAGCCCCAGTATGATCAATTCTCACTTGAACATATCTGACACCATCAATACCTTGTCAGCTACCAAGCTGACATCTGTTGCTGACAAACAGATAAAATCAAGAAGAAACAATAATACTACAGCAGCTAGTCAGCTCTTGGCTGAGAGAGATAGGAAGAATGCTGCTGCCTTCTCTACTGAACAGACTTCCAAAATTGTTCAGAAAAGAAGGTACAACATCCATGAATGTTGGTGCTGTGGCAAAGTGGGACACTTTGCCATCGACTGTTGGCACAACCCTAGTGTGCTTAATGCAAAGGAGAGACCTCCTGGACTGGCTGCAGTGAGTAGTGGGATTCCCTATTATGCTAACAAGAACCTAGGGCCCAAGTCACCTTGGGTTCCTAAGGGATATTAAATTTGTTTTGCAGGATAGTCCAATTAGCCAACCAAAAGTAAATAAGGCTAATGGACAATAAGTGCTGCAGGCTCAACTCTGGACTAAGAAGAACTCACCACATACTAAGGTGCACTAATCTAGGGGGAGCTGGAAGTAAAGATAAGTGGACATTCTATCGAAGGGGAGCAACTGGCTCAAGGAGACTTAGAGGCCAAGGTGAAGGTAACCATGTTAATGTTTATCACATAAACACATCTTCGTCTAATATTGTAAAGGTAATCTTTCAAAAACCATATCTTCGGAATGGCCATTAGTGTCGTCGAAAGACCTGCATTACGGCGATACCCAATCGTCAGCGGACTCTTAATTAGGTCTAAGATTAATCATTACAGCAAAACAAGAGTTAGTCAGACATTTAACAAATGACACTTCAACTTCCAACTCGGACACTATAAATAAGGTCAAATGTCTTAAGGTTAAAACGCTCTCTACATTAGCCCTAAAAAGTCGTCGTGTTCCCCACGCCATCTAAGAGTGAACGAGTCGACTGAGCTGAAATCCTTTGGAATCAAAAATATGGCGCCAAAAAAGGAAGATCTTCTATTCGAAGGATGTGAAGTGGTGAGGAATGGATTCTCAGAAGGCTCAGAAGAAATCCAGGGCACCATTAAGCTGCTCGAGACCATCGGCCTGGAATACGCCCTCTCTGAGCCCACAGTAATATAAGAAGAGAAGTGCTGAAGTTCTACTCGAATGCCAACGGTGGCTCAAAGGGAACATCTGTGAAGAGCGTAATCAACGGGATAAGCATCAAGGTAAACCCTAAAAGATTGAACACGGCTCTTTGGATGTCGGTCTTTGCCAAGGGGGAGGAAGATGAAAAGATCACCCAGGAAGACCTTGACAAGGCTCTGGCATGGTGCGGACACTCCGGCAAGACCTATGGGACTCTAGAAAGGAAGAGCTTCAATCAGCAAGGAAAGCTGATGGAGGACATAGTGGGAAAGGCCCTCCTCTGTAAAGTAGGGTCGCATGATAGAATATCCAAGCCCATGTTCGAAATAATGGCAAGGATAATTCTGAGTAAGAAGACCAATTGGGGTCAGCAAATTTTTTAGAGGATCCAAGAAAGCTTTCAGACCCCGAATCTTGGAAGATTTCTATCACTTTATCTTCTGCTTTCCTACCCTGAAAGCTTCAACAATAAGTATGGAGTCAAAATACATCACATGAAAAGAATGGACATCAAAATCCTTGCAAGATGGGAGAAAACTCTGACTTAGCCTCCCACGAAGATAGAAACTGCGGAAGATGCAAAGAGAAAGGGAGAAAGCTCATATGAATAGAGTAAGTCAGGGAACAACTCTCCTACATGTGGCTCATAGGCATCTACAGAAACACGACATGTCGCCCTCCTGACCCCTGATCTAAGTCAAGGATTCAGGATATCAGCTGGCACAAATCCAAGAGGTGTTGAAACTGAGGGGGAGAAAAACAATGAGATCCCTGCTCAAGTAGAAACAGTGATCCAAAAGATCATAGGGGCTGAGGATGCTGAACATTCTGAGTCTGCAATGCAAGTGGACAATCAAGAAGTCCCTGCTGATGGAACTAGTATTGATCAGCAAGGCCCTGAAAAGGTGAGTAAGCCAAGCCACTCACCAACAGGAAAATCTCTATCTCCAATACTGGAAGGGGATGAAGAAGAGGATCAAGAGGAATCATCTACAGAGAATAGACAAGAAGAGCCCTCCTTTCTATCTCAAATAACGACGCTCCTGGAAGAGCAAAGGATAAAACTAGAAACACATGTCACCTCCGCCATCAATGATCTAAGAAAGGAACTGTATGCTGAAACAACAAACCTAAGAAATGATGTGAAAAGCCTACAAGATTACAATACCCGCTCTCACAAAGCTCTAACTAACCTAGGGATCAATCAGTCATCGATTATCGGCAGCATAGAAAAGGCCTATGTTGCATCAACCAAGAAGATGGCTGAACACAAAACTGATCTTCAAGGAAGTTTAGATCGCCACAATAAAGAGCTCGACAGCCATTTGCTTGAGACCAAGAATCACTTGGAAGCTGGAATTCACATGCTCAAAAACAAAATACTAACCTCCGAAGAGAACCTCCAAAAAGGGATATCTGAAGAAATCATAAAGGGGGAGAGATCAATGATAAAGGCCAGCTATGATCATGCCATCTGGACCTCGAACACTATCAGGGAAGTAATGAATCTTCCTTCCCTGTGTTATGACGAGCCTACCGTAGGTCCCTGTACAGATATAGAGAAAGAAACAATTAAGACTGAAGAAATTAGAAAGAGAAAGTACAGGGAAGAGTTGGAGAAAAGGAGCAGTAAGTCGGAACCAAGAAAACAAAGAGAGCTGCTGATACCAATGTACTAGATATATAGATGGTTAAATAAAGATATGTCAAAACTCTTATGAACATTCTGAACATTTGTCAAAAATTCTGTGTTTACTTAATTTTTGCTGAAATGACATCATAACGTGCTTGTCTGCTTAAATGATAATATCTATTATGAGAATGACATTTATCATTGAGTGGGTTATGACTTCTTCAAATAGGGGGAGATTGTTGGGAATAGTGCCCTGCAATGTTCCTGATTTGAAGAAGTGCTCAGCTCAATGATAAATGCAAGTTGTATTTGACATTCCATCTAGTTCATGCTTGCAGGAATCGACAACATGTCATGTACTCTAGTTATTTCACTAAGTACTATGTCATCGACAAAGAATGCGTATCGTCGTAATGACGGATAGTGCAGCAGCCGCAGAGAAGCAAAGTGTTCGTCGACCGCTGAGACGTGGCGAGATCGGCAAACGCAGAATGCTGCTCATCGAATGCAGAGACGACACAGGACATCATCATGTGGAACACATGTCGTCGAGAGAACATATGATTACAACAACATGATGCAAGAAGAAAGCTCACGATGACACTATCAAAAAAAGAAGATCGTCGTATATACAGAAATGCCAGGATATCCTGTATCGTCGAGAGAACATATGATTACGACGACATGAGGCAGAAGGAAGATCGCGACGACAAAGTCAGAGACAGTTTGCCGTCGTAATGATGCAAATATCCTGAAGACAGAATTCGAATCTTACGGACGTGATGTCAACAATTAATGTCGCCGCCTGATTGTCCAATCAGCGCGTGCTCTTATGGAATGGGCATCTGACATGAAAGGACAACAGATGTTACCGTTATGCGGCTTATCTATCCTATAAAAGGGAACAGTATTGCCCTAGAATAAGAGTAGAGGCTTGCAGTGCAAGAAGGAGAAGAAAAAGTATCCCGCCGTTCAATAGAACAGTACATTCTTACGGAGAAGAAGAAGAAGTTCTCAAGAAGCAGTCATCCTCACCGACTGCTAAGAAGCCAATCCACATCCGGCTAAGAAAGAATTAAAGAAGAACCATGCATTCAAGATCTGATTCAGAAGCATTCTCTTCATTCTCAAGAAGCCGATCATCATCAGGCTAAGGTTGCCGATCAACATCAGGCTAAGGTTGTCGATCAACATCAGGCAGAAGAAAAAGTTTATATCTGTAATCTCTTGTAAGGCTTGCGGGCCATATTGTCTAGCTTGAGGGATGGAGAGCTGTGAGGCTTGAGGGCCAGGACAGTGCACTCGCGGGTGCAATTTATCGAGCTTGCGGGCTCAGGGGCAGTAGGGACTTGCGGGTCTAGGCTGTTGGGACTTGCGGGTCCGAAAGGAAGGGCTTGAGGGCCTGAGTGTCGAGCTTGCAGGCTTGGGGGCAGTAGGGGCTTGCGGGCCTAGGCTGTTGGGACTTGCAGGTCCGAAAGGTAGGGCTTGAGGGCCTGAGTGTTGAGCTTGCGGGCTCGGGGGCAGTAGGGGCTGAGGGCCTAGGTTGCTGGGACTTGCGGGTCCGTAGTGTAAGGCTTGAGGGCCGGAAGATTTTGGCGGAGTTTGCCGAGCCTAGCGGATCGCTGGGTAGGCCCAGAGGGACAGAGGACTACTCAAGACGCCCGGTCTTGAGGAACCTCTATAGATCGATTGTGTGCTTTCTGTGATTAGTTCTTTACATTCTGCAAATCCGTTAATCACAATCAAGAAATACCTAAAGGGGATAGTATAAATTAGAAAAACATATTCACCCCCCCCCCCCTCTAGGAGATCTGGGTAGACACCCCCATAAGCAACATAACGCTATTAATTTTATCTTTTTTATTTTTTTTATTTAAAAAAAAAATTAAAAAAAAATAAAAAAAATGTAAAAATGAAAAAAATTATGCTATAATTAAATTCTTGGAAATGACGCTTTGGGCTTGAATTCCCATCACAGCCTCTAGTACCTTGCGAGCCCTTCACTGGGTAGACCTTGGGAAGTCCAAGACTAATTAAAACATATCAAAAAAAATTATTTTCCCATTTATTTTCTTTTGTTTTTCATACTTAGTTTTCAACATTGGGTACAATGTTGAATTTTATGTATGGGGGTATATTTGCTAATATTTAAAAATTTTAAAAATTAATTCCAAAAAAAATCTTATTTTAAGCATTAAAATTAATTCCAAAAAAACAAAAAAATATAAAAAAATTTCAAAACTTAAAAAAATTAATAATAATCAAGTAACCCCCCCTACTTTGGTTTTTGTTATTTCCAAAATCAAACATTTGAGAGTTTATTTATAAGAATTTTTAACTATTTTTAATTTGCTAATCTTCTATTTTATCATGGTTAGTAAAAATTTAATTTTTAGTTGATTTAGTTTTAAGGAATTTATTATGATCTTAATTTGATTAGAGTAATTTATTTAGGACTTTTTCCCTTTTATTTTAATTAGTCTCAATTCTGTAGTAGTTGTGCTTAACAACTTTAGATTTTAATTATTTTTACCCCATGCTTTTACTTCCTTAGGAAATTTCAATTTACTATAGTTGCTCTCAAAATATTTCAATTTAATCTAAAATTTATTTTAGCCCTACCCAAAAAAAAGAGTTATTAAAAGATCATATGTCATGGAAATAAGAGGATAAAATTCATTATTTTCTAAACATATGCACCTCCCTTTTATGAAGTTTATTATGAAAAGATTATATGTCATGGAAAATGAGAAGATAAAATTCATCATTTTCCTAAACATGTACAAGTAGATAAAAAATGCGGTGAGAGGATAAAATTCATCACCCCCAATCAAAGGTAGCTTCATGTTTACCCAAACCCCTTTAGCCAATATAATTGATTTTAGACTCAAATTAAAATATTGGGAGAGCGTAAGTAGTATTTTGAATTTTTCCGTAAGCCTCTTCAAAATTGGAGTTTTTATAATTCTAATCTAATTTTGATTCGCAAATTACTTAATTTTCTCTGCTAGTTGAATAATGTGAGAATTCTTGGCTAAACATTTCTCTCTTTTTATCTTATTTTCATAATTTAGGACTTATCTCTTAAATCCCTAAATTTTATTTTTAAGCTTCCTTTTGATTCAAGAAAATTTTAGTTTAATTAGAAATATTATTAATGTCTTATGAATATCTATCATACTTTTGCTCTGGAATAGCAAAAGCTCAAGTATGGGGGTATTTGATGAGTAGTATATTTATCTAATATTATTATAGTTTTTAGGCTAATAATAATTTGAATTTATAAATAATATGTCTATTTTAACTAAATAATCATTTCTATTTATAATTGTTCACTAACTTAAGTTTGTTTTATGTTTTTCAGGATTTCTGGAGTTTTTGCCGAAAAATGCAAGTACACGCCCTAAGTCACGCCCGTGACCAAGGGTGTATCAACATAAAACTCATTCCAGACCTGTTTCCGCCAACCTGGACTCATCCTGAGAAGAACATCAATGTCACGCCCGTGACTTTCCAAGTCACGCCCGTGACTTTCCATTGTCACGCCCGTGAACCGTGCCTTCAGCTCAGCCGGCAGTGTCCTAAAGCCATGACGTGATTTCATCAAGTACACGCCCGTGACATACAATGTCACGCCCGTGTAACCTCCCTGTCAGCAGATCACACCCCTTACATGCCCGTGTAACCCCAACTTTTGCCTATAAAAAGGCAGCTCTTCCACATCTCAAGGCATCCTTTTTTCCACCCTCCTTTGGTCAAAACTTCTTTCCTTCTGCCCCCTTTTGGGGCAGAATTGTTCTTTTCAATTCCTGTATTAGTTTAGATTTCAATTTTATGTAATTTCAATTTATACAATGTAGTCTTACTTTTCATTTCATGCAAAGTTTTCAATTCTTATATAATTCAATCTCTTTTTAATAAAAAATGTCTTTTCCATTCATTTACTCCTTTCATTTTCATGTCAATTAGATTAATATTTGAATCTTGAAATTTGCAAACATTGGATGGAATTTTCTCTTATTCGTTTTTATCTCTTTTCCTCCTTCAATTTATTCTTGAATATCAACGTATCATGTTCATATTTCGGTTATGAATTGTCATATTTGTTTTCTAACTCTAGTTAGCCCAACCAGCTCGTGAGTATGAATCGATCGCTCAAGGATAAAAAGAGTAGAACGCAATCCTTGAAAGAGGACGACGTTACCCTTCCGGATTGGAGTAAAAGCCAATAGTGGGATTCACCTCGTAAAGTGAGTCTTAGGTTATCAATTATAGAATGGAAATTCAATTGATATTTTCTAAACTTAGTTGGGCGTAGTCCTCGAAAGAGGTACGTTCATAGTCCGAGAATCTCCACGGTCAAGGATCGGATTAGAATTTATCTCTTTTGATTTTCATTCCAAGTGCGCTTTGATCAATATTTGTTTTCTTTTCTTTATTTCTTTATTTTAATTATATATTAGCACTAATAAAATATTATTCGATAAGATAATAGTTTTGTTTTCCCGAAGTAAAAGTATTCGACAGCCCCGAGTCTAATACGACACTTGATATTTCTTTATATCCTATGCTATATTTTGATAGGTACACTTGCCTTAATCGAGTATAGATTGGAGAACATGATTTTCTCTATCAATTATCTTAAATACTGATGTCACACGCACCACCATGATCTATTGATGTCCTTTGATTAAAATTCTCTAAAAATCGTATATCATACTTCATATCAAAAGTCATATAAAACAACTATCTCTATCACATGTATATGAATTATATGATAACAATTGGTATTATAATTGTTTACCATGGTTGGTGTATTATGTGTGTACTGTGATTTATTTCAAGTTTAGACCTTAGAATCATCTTGATATCAATAAGATCAAATCAAATAGAATATT
Organism: Dactylorhiza incarnata; assembly: GCA_033032865.1. Classification (NCBI taxonomy): domain Eukaryota; kingdom Viridiplantae; phylum Streptophyta; class Magnoliopsida; order Asparagales; family Orchidaceae; genus Dactylorhiza; species Dactylorhiza incarnata. The sequence goes on from JAWHQI010000067.1 coordinate 7,192,501, forward strand.
CCCTTCATTCTAGGTCTATAAGTTAAAACACCATCAAACTTTGGCATAACATTAATCTCAAACTTATCATACTAACATTGTCACCTAAATAATATTAGTATCTATGTTAGGTTTTGTATGTTATTATCTAGGGCATATCCATGTTACTCTTTGCAAAAACATCATCTCGTACTAATCATTCAAATCATGCTTATTTGGCCTATTCGAACTGATATCTTGTGCTTACATTTCATATCATTTTCAACATACATTATATTGATAAATATAAGCATTAGAAAAATCAAAATGAAGATATAAGAAAATATATATCATGGCATGGTCATCTAATATAATATTTGAAATTTGATTTCGTCCCCTAAAAGCCTAAATGAAGTTTGCAAATCAAATTAAATCAAAAGTAAAAGTCAGTTTTTCATTTATAAATGATCAATCTATTATCAATAAAATCATGCATATCTGTTTTGTTCAATCATGTTTTCTTTATTTGCGTATCTTATAATATTAAGCATAAATGGTTGTGCAAAACTCAAGAATTATGGTTTAATGAATATGGAACTTTAATGAATATGAAACTCATGTTCCAAAATTTAATCATCCGCAACTTTTTGCGATTTCTTCTCGTCTCTTCATTTCATTAGACATGTCTTACATTGCACAAAAATAATTAAACAAAATCAGAAGTGAAATTGAAGAAAATCTAGGCTATATGATTAAAATAAGCACTCTCTGTGAGCTAACGCAGGCGCTAGGACCTAACATCGGCGCTGGCTCAAGTGTCTGATTTTCTGTAATTTTAAAATTTTGAAAAATCACTAAAAATATATTATTTTATATGTACTACTCATTTTTGCATTTTGCCTATAATTAATTTTTGAAGAATTAAAATACAAAATTTCAAAAGCCAAATTACAAAAAATATTTTTCGTACTTTGGTTATTTGTTTGATTTCTATTTCTATATGCAAAAATAAAATACAAACATATAAAACAAAAACAAGTATCAACAAGTATTTTTTGAACTTAAATTTTCTATTTACATGTATCTTGCGAAAGGGAGATTTGGGCTATCATCCCATCACATCTCCTAGTACCGAGCGAACCCCTCATAGGGTAAACCTCGGGGAGTCCAAGATCAATCTTATGAGTTCAAACATTAAATCAAAACTATTTTTTTAAATATAAAAAATAATGTATGGACTTTATTGTGAAAATCAAGCATGATTTAATCTATTATTAAAAACTTCTATAATGTTGCAATTCATCGGTTCAAACTACTTTGAACATTGTTTTTATCATGCTTTGATATATCTACTCATATGTGCACCAATTATACTAAAAAGGTTGTGTAGAACCAAGCTTAGCATGTCTCTAAGTATGAGTAAATGTTTTATGATTGATAATGATATTTCATCACTCACTTTTTGGCTAAGTCTACTTGTGTTTTTAATCTAAAGATGCATACTAGTGTATTGTAATTGTACAATAAATTAAATTTGCACAAGTATCTTACCTACACTACACTTATTTGCACTATTCAATATAAAGAAAAGTGGTTGTACTTTCAAAATCTAATTGGTTTGCAAAACAAGTGTAATCGGATAACTTTGTACAAAACAAAAACATGAAATAAATTGACAAAGTTAACTCCACCAAGCACTACTTGAACCTCCTGATAAGTCTTAATAAGCGTTGTGAGGCTGAGCATCATGGAAAGATTAGTAAAGTGACTTGTGCAAACCTTCATTATTTTAAAAAAAATACCACTTATTCTTAAGCACACCGGATCAAAAAATTGATATTGAAAAATAAAATTGTGTGTTTCCCCAAGCACTACTTTGCACCCTGATAAGTCTTAATGAGCATTGTGTGTGCAAAGCACCTTGGTAGTTGTACATTTTTTCGTGCATAAAAAGTGTGTGGAAGTAATCTTATTTGTGTTTTATTGTGCACTTTACTCTACATTTGTCTTGTATTTTTAATTATAACATCTGTTTACTCTTTTCAAAATACACGTTTGTACACATCATTATCTTCCATAACACTTCTTCTCATGAGTATTGGATTCTAATGCTAATTCTATAATACTTTTTATATCTAAATGCACTAGATAACCTAGCATGTTCTCTACAATGTTGGGTATGTTTTGACTTTATGAATTAGAATAACATTGTAGTAGCCTCTTTTTTATACATCTATTTCATGCTTGGTTACTTCATGATAATCTTTTCAAAGAAAAATGATTTACAAAAAACATATTTTTCATTTTATGAATCATCATGTCTTACAAAAAGATGTTTGTTGTATTTTTATAAATCTTCCGCTACATTACGTTTACCTTGTGTTCTTTTCATGCTTATATCAAAATATTAAATCTCAAATTTCCTTTTTTCAACAAATGGTAGACCTTCTTGGTAGAAGTTATATAGGGTGTTCTGACACGAATATCAATTTTATGCTAAACACTCCTCCAACAAGTGAAGTATTGCTTATAAAAACATCTTCTTGAATTTCAAATCAAATTATGTTTTGAGTTCCTAATTGCTAAAAGGATGTTCTTATTTATTCCAAAATGTCGAGTCTTCCGCAATGCTAAAACTATGATTTATTAATGGATTAGCTATGTGAGCTTTTCTTTAAAAATTCAAATAAAAATATAAACCCATAGGCTATGAACTCATCATTACATTCAAACGCTAAATGTTTCCAATAATTATTATCCCATAACTTCATATCTCACCATAGCAGGGGCGTAGGGTTGTTGGCATTAGTAACCTGACCTCTAAGTCATGTCTTGTCCTTAACCGGGGAGGGTTCCAGTGGGGCCTTGCGAGGCACTGGGGGGAAAGAGTGCTAGGTTGAGTTTTGTCTAGTGCTTGCATATGGGACTAACACCCCAACCTACGGCATGTGTGCAGCTCCTCATGACCATCCGTCACTTAGTACGGGGCTAGGGTGTAAACATATTGTCTAGGTAGATTGTTTACTTGGAAATCATTATTTTCTTTGCTTAAAACTCTTATATAAAGGGAAGAACTAACATGATAATGTTGAGTACTTGGTAAAAGTTATTTTGTTCATCTTTATGCTAAAAACTCGAATCTATTTCTATGAAAATACTTATGCTAAAAACTCTGATTTATTTCTATAAAAATTATTTTAAAACTCCTTATCATTTCCTTTCCTCTCAAAATATCTCGATCATGCCTTATTTTATTATCGAAACTTTTATGTGTTTTGCTTCCTTACTCACTTAGCTAAAAACAAAAGGGGGAGAACTAATATGATAAATAAAATCCGCTATCAAAATGGAAAACTAACATGATTAATTAAAATGATATCTTACACATTATGGGAGCATTCACATAGGGGGAGCATGTATTTAGGGGCAACAATTATAAATACTAAAATCGATAATTATCCTAAGTCATCACTCTCACACACACACAAGTAGGTTTCATCATGCTTATATATTAACGCTCTGATTTATCATTAATGGATTTGTTATTATCAAAAGGGGGAGTTTGTTGGAACATGGACTTCCGCATCTCCTAGGTTTGAGAATAACAAATCCTATGTGTATTTGATCTTGTGTGTTTAAGTGTGCATGAAATAAAGTCCATATGACTCAGGGATAACATAAGAAGGTTGCCCCCAAAATTGAGCCAACAAATCCAACATGCCCACTAGCACCAGCGGTAGCACCTAGCGCCCGGTGCTAACGATAATTAGCGCAATACCGGGAGTACATTTAGAAGGAGCTAGCACCAGGCGGTAGCGGATAGCGCAGGCAGTAGCGCGGAGCACAGAAGGCAAGAGAGAAATGTTTCTTCGGACTGAAGATTCTCCTGCGCCGAATAATGCCTAATATGAGATAGCGCAGGCGGTAGCGCTAGCGTAGGCGCTAGCACTGAGGCAATAAATAGGACCCCTGTTCTCTTATTTTGGACATTGATTAGAGAAAGAGGTTAAGTGCTAGAATTCCAGAGCCTGATTTGGCCGAAAGTTGATCTCCCACCAAAGCTCTGCGAATTTCTGAAGGAGGACTTCTTCACGCCGAATCCAAACGACGTCCACTTCAACAATGCTCATCCTACAGCGGATCATCGTCTCCAACTTCAGAAGTTCTTCAAGAGGGAGTTTTTATTATATCATTTCATATTCTTTGTAAATCGTTAGAGAATTCGCCTCGTGTTGGCGACTAGGTCTGGGTAGGACATAAGGCTGAAATTTGCCTCGTGTTGGCGACTAGATCTAGGTTAGGTCTAGGGGGTGCTCAAGGTCATATTTGGGGTTGAATTGGCTAGAGCGGCTTGAGGTCATATCGGTGGAAGGATCGGCTAAAGCCAACCGGTTCGTGGGGATATGAGTCGGTATAGAAAACAAAAAGAGTCTTTCATATTTCTCTTTGATTTCTAGCGTCATTGAAATCGAATTTTGTAATCAATTTTATTAATAATAATCATGTCTCTCTTTGTGTAATAAAATTGATTTGATCTGTAAATTGTTTATTATCCTCTCCTTCATTATAAAACAATTTATGTTGAAACCGATTTCTCGGCCTCTTGTGAAGCTCGGGGCCCTCACCGAAATGAGGGCCAGCTAGCCCTTACTGATCCCTCGGAGAAGGTAGACTGAAGACTAGGAAGATGACTAAGACCTTAGTCACAGCGAGGAGGTCCCTCCACTAACCTGGAAGATCGTTGAGCGCTTCCCCTTCCAAGCCAAAGCTGAGACACGGGCACCTTGGAGAGCAAGAGAGCTAAACTAAAGTAACCAAGGGAAGAAGAAGCTCAGAGATCTGAGACTGCAATCCTCCTCCAAGGTGCCCTCTAAGGTCTTATTTATAGTTTTTTATTCATGGTCTGTCAATAGCGGAATTTCGCCTTTCGGTTTTACTAAACGCACCTCAGTTTGGCCTGCTAACAACTGAACTCCACTGTTTGGATAGGCTAATGGCAGGCCAACGGGGATAGAGAGATAATTTCATCGAACATAGAAGATCAGCGGATTCGTCGAATGCAGCCCGCACTTCGTCGGGCGTCGGGCTTAGTTCGTTGACCTCGACGGAGATTCATCGATCCGGAGACTTTGGAAGAAATCCGGCTCACCTATCTTCTCGCGATCATTCGGCAAGTTTCTGGCTCGCTCGCCTCCTTGTGAGCATTCGGCGAGCACCTGGCTCGCTCGCCTTCTGGCCGGTCGACCTTGAGGCTCTGGCTCGTGAGAACTTGACTCGCTTGCCTTCTCGCGAGCAGCCGGCTAAGTGATCATCCCGGCGGATCCGCTGAGATGGGATCGCCGAGCGCTGCTTGGATTTCGCTGAACGCAGCTTTGAACCTTTTCGTTGAACGTAGAGCGCAGTTCGTCGAACGTAGAGAGCATATGTCAATTTTGCTCTTTCTCTTATTTTCTGCCTATTAACATATATCCCTCCCGGAAACCCGGCTCGCATTACTTTTATTTGATCATCCACTAGGCGAATAACGGGGTTGTACACAATCCCCGCTCTTCGCGAGGCTATTTAGGCTCGTGAAGAATCATCCAACCCTTGATATTCGCCGGCCCCTTGGTGACGTGACGAGAATCTTTTGGTGGGCCCCATACCCACTACTATAAATATCACTCTCCCTAACCGTCATTCGAACTTTTTATTCTTCTCTATCTTTTCTTACTCGCTGCTGGCCCCAACGTGATGTCGAAAAAAGACGAGGTGTTGGCTCGCCTAAAGGCCTCGCAAGCGGCCCAGAAGGGGAAAGCCGCTGCCATCGCCTCCTGGAATTCCCCGCGGTGCTCTCTGCCTCCGCCCTCCCTAAGAACGACAAAGTCGTTCGACGCGCGGCTGGCGGGGGAGGGTCTTCTTCTTCGCCGCACTCTCCTGATGACGGGCTCGCCTCTTAGGTATTATCGCCAAGCTCGCCCATTTGATGTTCTTCCTTTTCGACCTTATTTATCCTATTCGCAGAATGATCCCCCGGATGAGAGCGCCTCGGGAAGGCCAATCACAGAGACCCACCTCCCTTCTATGGGTGGAGCTGACACTCTTCTTGTGGATGTGAGGGCCGTCTGCCAATGGGACTCGCCTTCGCAATGAGGTAAGCGGCTTACCTCGTCTTCCTTCACGTCTCTTGACTCGTTAAATCACACCTAATTTTTGTGCAGTGTCCCCTCTCGCGGCCCCAGAGGAACAAGTTCCTCCTCCGGCGGACTCGCCCACCATGCCGAACCAGACTATCCTTACTCCTGGATTCGGCCTCCTGGGTCAGAGGAGCCTGGGAGGGACGTTGATTGCCGAGCCTGGGCTTGGCTCTGGCCCGCGCTCGCCCCCGGTCTGGGTAAGGCCCTCACCCCTGCCTTTATTAAAGCATTCCGAGGCCAGCCGAGCACCTCCCGCTAGCGGCCCAGACTCAACTTCCTCCACTAGGTTAGAATGTCGCCATTGAGTCTTATTTTTCACTTTGTCGCTGATTCCCACTTCACAGGTAATCCCATGACCCCTCTCTCCGAGTCAGAGTCTGTAGCATTGGAGATATCTCCACCTCTCTCGCAAAGTCAGGTCGCCAACTTTCTGGGGGATCCCAGTGATCCAGAGCGAATGAAGAGGCGGGTTACTGAGATATTCCAGAAGCATACCACCCTGCTGAGGGATCTACATGAGCATAATCGGCTGGATCGGCTAGCTAATGAGGAAAGGTTCGCCGCAATGGAGGACGCGAATGCGCGTGTTCTTGTCGAGATACGGCTGACCGATCACGGTGACGCGACCTCCCCCAGGGTGTACATTGCCCGTATCGATGATTACATACGGCTGACGAGTCAGGCGAACCGGTCACTTCGCTAGTATCACTACCCGTGAGTCCCCCCTCGCTCTGGTGTCCTGGGTCGCGGTTGCTGGAAGTGGCTGCGATATTGAAGATTCTTGTATTGCTTTTTATTATTTTTTTTCCCCCTCCTCTCTGATAGGAGGGGTCGCGAACTATTTTTATATGTTTGTAATAATGATACCTTGACTCGCTTGCGAGCCCTTTATTTTCCCTATTTATCATCTCTTCTCTCACCCTACCTGGCTCGCTCTTGCACGGATTATGTTTGTGTTTCAATTACTCGCACTTGCGTATTGCCCTGGCTTTTTATGTTTTATTACTTAGCACCAGCTTGCCAATGATTAATGGGAGAAAGCTTTGACAGGGTGTCGATTCGCTGGGAGCAAATAGATCCCTTAGAGGCGGAAGCGTACCGCGCGAATCCATTATCCGCAGATTTCGACGCTTCGACTTCTTCCCGCCTTTTTTATTTCTATAAATAGTTGACCCTTTTTACTTTCCAACCACCGCATTTACTGTTCCTTCTTCGCGCTCCCTCTCTTTCTGACTCTCTCGCAGACCTAGCTCGCTCTCGCGGTCTCTGCTACTTCACAGATCCCAGACATCATGGTTGGCGAGACGGAAGCTGAGGGGCGGTCCAAATGTGTCGGGGCCTTCGTCGATGGTATTTTCTTCGGCGCTAACCTCACGAAGGAGGAATATCAGGCCACCGCCGACCAATACATTCATTCCAGTTTCATAGCTCGCTGCCCTACCGAGCGGGACACCATCAGCGACCCGCATCCTGAAGAGCTCGCTATCCCCGTCGCCCATTTTGAGAATGGGTTACGGCTCCCACTTTGGCCGAAAGTGCGCCAAGAATGTTTATTTCTCGGCCCCTACATTCCTGACTCGCTTCGCTAATGGCGCTCAAACTCTTGTTGACTTTTCTAGGTGCTTAAGTACTTCGGCGTTCTGCCGAGTCAGCTAACGCCAAACGTGATCGTCGTGGTGGCCGCGTTCGCCAGTTACCTCAGGGCGGAGAAGATCGAGTTCAGCCTGCTTGTCTTCTGCAAGGTCTTCTCGTTCTGTGCATATAAGGATGGGACGACTCACTTTGCGAGCCAGCACGTCGTCGTCTGTGAGACTGTGAATAAGTCCCATTATTGGACGCAGAAGTTCGTCCTGGTGAAGGGTCCTTTCGGCAACGTCTCCTATACTCCCACCCAGCGAGACGAGGCCGCCTACCGCCCTCCGACCTCGCTAGGGGGTTGCGATGCGCCCCTGTACCAATACGTCAAAGGAAAAAACTTTGAGGTCGCCTTCCTTCGAGAGTGAGTGGACCTCCTGCCACCCGTCCTCCCAGGAGAAGGTTTGACTCGCACTCGCCTATTGGAGTTACCATTGTGATCTAGAAGTGGTCAAACATGTAATCTCACTGCTAACGCGATATGAGCCTGCAGGGTCGCACATAAGAGCATGTGGAGAAGATGGAAGATTGACTTTGTTGGTAAAGGTTACCAATCACCATATAGAATGGGGGAGGTCCAGCAAATGTTGCTGTCTGAATTCGTCGGGTTTACACGGATAGAATTCGTCGGGTTTTCACGGATATGATTCGTTGGGATTCATCGTATGTGATTCGTCGAAATTCGTCGAATTGTCCCGTGAAAATTCAACGAATGCTGTTCCGTGGAATCCCGACGAATTGTAACAGAAACCCCAATTCTGCTGTGTGGTCTGCGGATAGCGATTCTTCTAGAAGCCTGTTTATGCTTTGGGCATAAATAGATCTTCTTTTAGGGTTCTCATAACTCACGAAGGAATCCAGCCGACGGAGGAGTTCCGCCTCTCGCCCTGGCCGACGGAAGAGTTCCGCCGCCCGTTCGCCTCCGCCGACCTCCTCTCCGACGATTGTCGCCGGTGTTGTTCTTCCTGAAGCGGATCTAGCAATCCGTGGAAGCGCAAGGTGTAGTCTTCTTCTCCCGGCTCGTGTGGACTGCTGTAGAGACGTAGACATTATTATACGTGAGGACTCGGACAGCCGACGACCGGACTTATCTTCTTGGAGCATCTAGGTTGGATTTGACCCAACTCCGCAAAGGTAATTTTCATACCTAGCAATTTTGTTAACTTCTTGATTCAATATTCATGGCCCGATCCAAATTCTTTTTGGGTTATTCTGTTTATTTCCGTTGCTCCTACATATGATGTATGGTTCTAGAAAAACCCAACAGTGGTATCAGAGGGACGTTCTGGTCATGAATGTTGTTTCAGAAGTTAGGTTATTCCAGTACGTGCAAATCTAGGTATTTGGAAGCGTTCTAAATGTCAAGATTTCTTCTTGGAATATCACATTTGATGTGATTTTGTGTGGTTTCTGGTGGTGGGATTTCAAAATTTTGGTCGGGCCTCTGCCCCGCACCCCGCAAGGGCTTTGCCCCTAAGACCCCGCCAGGGGCGCGGCCCCTTGGAACCCTGCCAGGAACGTTTGGGATTTCGTGGTAATTTTTAATAGTTAGAAATTGTTGTCTCCTTAGCAGTAACCGTCCCTCAAGTGGTTAATGAACCCTTGTAGTGTTTTGGATTTTGAATCCAACAATGAGAGACGAGCTCGTCTACTGCTTAAGTCGAGTTGTCTTTGCCTTTGTCCAATGCATGTAAATCTGAAGATTTGGAAGAGTTCTAAATGACCAGATTTAGCCCTTTCGTCTATCAAAGGTTGATAGTCTTATGTTGTGCACATAAGGAATGCATGTGGATTTTAGAAAGCTTATTTTTTTGTGGATGTGCACTTTGATCAAATGTTGATCATGGTTAAGTGTTAACCTATTATTAAATATTAAAAATCCCTTCATCAAATATTAAGTGTTCGGATGCCTTCCGATGGATGACACTCTTCCTGCCTCAATCGATGAAGTGTGGGCTTGCCAAAGCAAGGTGCATTAATCTATCTTGGTAAGGGTGCGAGCGGATAATTGTGATATCCCACTGTCGACATCGGGTCTAACTTAACCAGGTGACCTCAAAGGTTGAGTGCCTAGAGGCATAGGGTTGGCATACACCATATGATGGATGCGAATAAGGAGTTATTCACCAGCCATACAAGAGTTGCATGAGGATGCAATTGGCAAGCGTTGCCTACCTAAATAACTGCATTATGAGAGGAACGCCAAAGCGGACTCATGGTGTTGGTGAAATACGGATCTTGTCCACTAAGAGAGTAGCTCGCATGGACTCTCTGAATTGATAGTGAGGGCTATCAATTTGAATAAAATAGTGGGAGTATTTAATTGAAGTCCAAATTAAAATAAATTGTATTTTGAAATTTTGATACTGATTAAATTCTGCATGAATTCTTGTAGAATTCCATGGCAAGTGGTTCACATTCCACCTTGTCCCTAAGAGCTATCCTTGAGAAGGACAAGCTTAGTGGGACGAATTACATGGACTGGTATAGGAACCTGAGAATTGTTCTCAGGCAAGAGCGAAAGCTCTACGTCTTGGAAGAAGAAGCCCCCGAGGAGCCGACCGGGAACTCATCCCGTGTTGATAAGATGCTTATAAGAAGTATACCGATGACGCCTTAGACGTCGAGTGCCTTATGCTTGCCACCATGAACTCTGAGCTTCAGAAGCAACACGAGAACATGGGGTGCAAGGAGATTGACGAGCACCTAAAGAAAATGTTTCAAGGGCAAGCTCGTCAAGAGAGGTTCGATGTCACGAAGGCCTTATTTCAGTGCAAAACTGGAGCTCGAGACTCGGTTGGTACTCACGTACTCAAGATGATTGGGTATATAGAGAACCTGGAGAGACTGGGTTTTCCTCTGGGTCAAGAGTTGGCCACAGATCTTATCCTGCAATCGTTGCCGGATAGTTATGAGCAGTTCGTCTTGAACTACAACATGAATGAAATAGACAAGACACTGCCCGAGCTCCTAGGCATGTTGCGAACGAGAAGCGCATATCCAAACTCCATAAAGATGGACTATTGGACTCATTTGATTATGAATCATTTGAGCGATGCGAGTCTTGTTTATTAGGCAAAATGACTAAAGCCCCTTTCACTGGTTATACTGAGAGGGCTGAGGTTCTTTTGGGTATAGTACATAGTGATGTATGCGGACCCATGAGTTCTATGGCTAGAGGTGGGTATTTCTACTTCGTTACATTTACTGATAATTTCAGTAGATACGGATACGTGTATCTTATTAAGTGCAAATCCGAAACTTTTGAAAAGTTCAAAGAGTTTAAGAATGAAGTGGAGAACCAATTGGGTAAAAAGGTTAAAGCACTCCGATCTGATCGAGGTGGCGAATACCTGAGTCATGAGTTCCGTGATCATCTGAAATAGTGTGGTATTGTATCACAGCTCACTCCACCTAGGACACCGCAGCATAATGGTGTGTCTGAGAGGAGAAATCGTACTCTGTTAAACATGGTACGGTCGATGATGAGTCATGCAGACTTGCATGTTTCCTTTTGGGGTTTTACTTTAGAGACTGCTGCAATGACACTGAATCGCGCTCCGACGAAAACTGTTCTAAAGACACCATATGAAATATGGACTGGGAAGCGTCCCAGTATGTCATTCATTAAAATTTGGGGCTGTGAGGCATACGTACGACGTCAAATGCCTGACAAGCTGGAACCCAAATCAGATAATTGTTATCTGGTGGGATATCCTAAGGAAACGAAAGGATATTACTTTTACCTACCGTCTGAGGACAAAGTGTTTGTCGCAAGGACGGGTGTCTTCTTGGAGAAAGAGTTCTTGTAAAGAAAGACGCAAAAGGTAGAACTTGAAGAAGTTCAAGAACCACAAGTAGTGAATGAACCAGAATTGGATTCTGAGCCAGGACTACAAGATGTTGTAGCTAGAGAACCTGCTCAAGAGACACACGTCCTACGTAGATCTGGTAGACAAGATTTGAGCCTGAGAGATATGGATTTCTCGTGTCTTAAATAGGTAATGTGTTGCTTATGGATCATGATGATGAACCAGCGACCTACCAAGAGGCTATGAATGGACCGGACTCCGACAAATGTCTTGAGCCTATGAAATCCGAAATGGACTCCATGTATACAAACCAAGTTTGGAACTTGGTGGAACCACCTGAAGGGGTACGACCCATAGGGTGCAAGTGGGTCTTCAAGAAGAAGACCGACATGGATGGGAATGTACAGACATTCAAAGGGCGACTGGTGGCTAAGGGTTTCAAGCAAATTCATGGTGTTGACTATGATGAGACCTTTTCTCCTGTTGCCATGGTAAAGTCCATTAGGATATTGCTTGTTATTGCTGCGTATTATGACTACGAGATCTGGCAGATGGATGTCAAAATGGCTTTCCTAAATGGAAACCTCCTTGAGGAAGTGTACATGACACAACCCGAGGGTTTTGTATCCCCAAATGAAGCCACTAAAATATGCAAGCTGAACAGGTCCATCTATGGATTGAAACAGGCCTCTAGAAGTTGGAATCTTCATTTTGATGAGAAGATCAAAGAGTTTGGTTTTGTCAAGAATGAGGATGAACCGTGTGTTTACAAGCGAATCAGTGGGAGCATTGTTGTCTTCCTGATATTGTATGTAGATGACATACTGTTGATCGGGAATGACATACCTACCCTAAAAGTTGTTAAGAACAACCTAGGGAACTGCTTTTCTATGAAGGACTTGGGTGAAGAGACTTACATACTCGGTATTAAGATCTATAAAGATAGATCGAAGAAGTTGCTGGGTTTGACCTAGAGTACGTACATTGAGAAGGTGTTGAAGCGGTTCAACATGCTTGAGTCCAAGAAAGGATTTTTGCCCATGTATCATGGTGTGAATCTCTCTAAGGACCAGTGTCCAAAATTTTGTGAAGATAAGGACCGCATAAAGTTGATTCCATATGCTTCGGCAATTGGGTCAATCATGTATGCAATGTTATGTACTCGACCCGATGTCTCTTTTGCTTTGAGCATGACTAGCAGGTATCAGTCTGATCCCGGTGAATGTCACTGGATAGCCGTAAAGAATATCCTGAAGTACTTGAGAAGGACTAAGGATGTATTCTTGGTATATGATGGAAAGGAAGAGCTCGTTGTAAGTGGTTACACGGATTCCAGCTTCCAAACTGATAGGGATGATTCGAAGTCTCAGTCAGGGTTTATGTTTTGCCTGAATGGAGGAGCTGTGAGCTGGAAGAGTTCCAAGCAAGAGACAGTTGCTGATTCTACAACTGAGGCCGAGTATATCGCTGCGGCAAATGCAGCGAAGGAGGCTGTATGGATTAGGAAATTCATCGGCGAGCTAGATGTAGTTCCTAGCATTGTTGGTCCCGTAGTTCTCTACTGTGATAACAATGGTGCAATTGCACAATCTAAGGAACCTAGATCCCATCAGCGCTCCAAGCCCATACTTCGGCGGTTCAATCTTATTCGTGAGATTGTCGAACGAGGAGATGTGAACATTTGCAGAGTGCCGACTGAGGAGAATATTGCAGATCCACTGACAAAGCCTCTCGCGCAGAGAAAGCATGATGGTCATACTAGATCAATGGGTATACGATACCTGAGTGATCAACTCTAGTGGGAGTCTTGTGGGTTGCATGTAAAATATATATTCTGTTGGCTGTTTATTATTCATATGATGAATAGTGTACCAATTATTTCTTTTTACAATTAATGGCAAGTTCTTTTATTACGATATACTGTTTCTATATGATAGAATAAAATTCATGATAAATACCCTTAGAATGTTCGCTTCCATAGGACATCAAGTACGTGACTTGAATGTGAGAGCCTATGATTTCGAAGCTTCATTCTTAAAAGGTCCCTGGTCGAGGTATCATCGTAGAAGCTAAGGGTGATGATGATACATTAAGACTAGCATGTGTGTTTACTGATGACCGGTTCTCACAGGTCATGATATTGTGATATCAAGTCATCATGTGGGTACTTGTTAGTGAAAAAGCTGTACTGGACAGACCAAACCTGAGACTACTTTGTGGATTGTTACTTAAAAGTGTCACAAGTAGGTCTCATTTGACAATGGTGTTGTGGTCCTTTGACCTGAAGTCACAGCATTCATCGAGTGAGGAAGAGCGTGCTTTGATGTCATCTAAAGTCTTCCTTGAAGAAGGTTGATGATAAGGGTGGTCGTTGGGTACGTTACGAATCATTTGGGTGTTTGGGTGTGAGCAGATATGGGATTTGTCCTCCTATATAACAGGAGTTGCATCCATGGGCCCCTTGATGGAATTGGACTGAGAAATGCATGGCCATGCTTGGTTGAGTCAATATGTGATATTGAGCTCACCATTCTCTGGAAGTCTGTTCTAGATCAAGAAACTTGGATTGAGCTATTAAGAGGGTGACACGGTCCATGCCTCTAGTTCTTTCTGTATGTAAGGGACAAAGGGACAAAGACAACGCTGGAACATTGGTCATAAAGGCTTATGAGTTATGAACTCTTATTGCTTGGGGAGCAATGATGCATTGCTAGATGCCGCTCATTGTTTGTGAGGTTTTTGTTTGATACTTTCAAGATCAAGTGGGAGACTGTTGGAGTTACCATTGTGATCTAGAAGTGGTCAAACATGTAATCTCACTGCCAACGCGATATGAGCCTGCAGGGTCGCACATAAGAGAATGTGGAGAAGATGGAAGATTGACTGTGTTGGTAAAGGTTACCAATCACCATATAGAATGGGGGAGGTCCAGCAAATGTTGCTGTCTGAATTCGTCGGGTTTACACGGATAGAATTCGTCGGGTGTTCACGGATATGATTCGTCGGGATTCGTCGTATGTGATTCGTCGGAATTCGTCGAATTGTCCCGTGAAAACTCGATGAATGCTGTTCCATGGAATCCCGACGAATTGTAACAGAAACCCCAATTCTGCTGTGTGGTCTGTGGATAGCGATTCTTCTAGAAGCCTGTTTATGCTTTGGGTATAAATAGATCTTCTTTTAGGGTTCTCATAACTCACGAAGGAATCCAGGCGACGGAAGAGTTCCGCCTCTCGCCCTAGCCGACGGAAGAGTTCCGCCGCCCGTTCGCCTCCGCCGACCTCCTCTCCGACGATTGTCGCCGGTGTTGTTCTTCTTGAAGTGCATCTAGCAATCCATGGAAGCGCAAGGTGTAGTCTTCTTCTCCCGGATCGTTTGGACTGCTGTAGAGATGTAGACATTATTCTACATGAGGACTCGGACAGCCGACGAAGGGACTTATCTTCTTGGAGCATCTAGGTTGGATTTGATCCAACTCCGCAAAGGTAATTTTCATACCTAGCAATTTTGTTAACTTCTTGATTCAATATTCATGGCCTGATCCAAATTCTTTTTGGGTTATTCTGTTTATTTCCGCTGCGCCTACATATGATGTATGGTTCTAGAAAAACCCAACATCGCCAACTTTTTTACTCCCTCCTCCTTCGATTGTCTAACGTTCCCCGTTATCTTCGCAGGAGAGCGTGAACTCCCCCTCAACCCTCCTCACGCGCCTCCTTCTTCCCTCACCTCCAGCTCGCTCGCGTGCGTGGCCACCGAGGCCTGCCTCGACGTCCCGAGTTCTTCATCAGGAAAGAAGCGCCCTCCTCCCCTACGCAGGCCTGCCTCGCAGGGGGCGGCGAAGAAGACCACGAAGGGTCCCTCTGCTGCCAAGGCGAAGGAGGTCGTGGACTTATCCGAATCCGATCTCCCCTCTTCGTCCGCAGCGGGTCAGGAGCTTGCCAAAGAGGGGGCGAGCCAAGGGAGACGGCCACCAAGCCCAAGCCGATGAGCCATACTAACTTCGGGCTCGGCATGAAGCTGGCGGACGCGGTTGGCGAACCGGTGCTTGCGTGGGACCCCGACCAAAACAAGGTCATTTGCTCCTCTCTACTCCCTTCCTGGGTAGAGGACGACAAGGCCGGGGGTGAGGCGTTCGCCCTCGCCTTCGGCCTCTACGGTCGCGAGGACGCCTCCCTCTTTCGGTCCTTCACTCCGAGGGGGATCGTATATGAGGCAATGCGAGCCCAATTCCGTGCGATGGAGCTAACCTACATGGTGGGTCGCCGGTACTTTACGGCGGATAGGGAGATCAAGGAGATGAATGTTGAGCTCCAGAGGTCTGCGGATGATGTCGCGGGGCTCAAGGGGAAGGAGGCCTTATCGGAGGGCCTCCTTGCCATTCTTCAAGGCGGACTGGTAAGTAGTGCTTTGCAAAAATCCTTTTCAGTTTGGCTTCGCTTTTCTCTCGCTAACCTACTTTTTGCAGGATGCCGAGTCCGTCAGCCAGCTTCACGCGCGGATCGCTGACTTGGAGCTTGAGAACACCTACCTCAAGGCTCAGGTCCACGACCTGACCTCGGCGGAGCTTCCTCCCCCTCCTCTGCGAGCTGGGACTCGCGGTCAGTCGCGGGAAGAGAAAGAAGCCGATCGCAAGAGGTCGATGGAGATCGCGGAGCTCGTCCTCGACACTCTCAAAGGAGCGGAAATGATCGTTCCCGATGCTATGGAGTTCACTTCGGAGGAAGTCTCCCAGACTTGTTCGCGCCCATCTCCGAGGCGAAGGGTCGAGAGAGCGACTGAAACACTATCTGGCGAATCGCCTTAACAATTTTTGTTGTTTATAATGTAAAAGGTTTTTCCTTTTTGCCGGCGAGCCCGCCGTTGGACTGTAATCTTTTGTGAGAAATGAAAAAGAAATATTTTGTCCATCTTTTCAGTGTGATCCCCTTACTTTTCGTTCGTATGCACTCCTTTATTCGCGCTCGCGCGATCACGGTTTTCCTGTGCTCGCGCTTTTAAGACTTTCGTTCTGATGCTCGCATCTGCGTCTCTTTAATTGACGATTCTCCTTTCGTCGTATTATACCTAAACCGCTCTCGCTCCCATTCCCTTCTGAGGCAATGGTAAGACTTAGGTCGCCGAGCCTTATCCTTGCTTAGGAAGTACCTTGTTGAGATCCTTTGCGAGAGAGGCCGGTTATTCGCTTGCCTCACTCGCACTCGCCTTTTGCGAGCTTTTTCGTTATCCAGGGACCACCGCAGAGGCGGGCCCTCTTTGGCCCTCCAACGTCACTCGCGCCACCGAGATTCACAAGCAGCCTTGCGAATCAGCGGACTCAGCTGTTCTGTCGCGGTCTATTCCCTCATGCGATCGGACCCTTGGTCCCGCCTCGCCCCGATCTTGAGGTAGCATGCGAGCCAAAATACTTGCTACGATTAACTTGTTTTCCAGCCCAAGCCACATGTAACTTTACCCGCCCTTCCCGAGATTAGCCTGACACCCCCCTTCTAGTGAGAGCCCGGGAGCGGAATCGATCTGGGGCATTCCAGCACCAACACTTGTCTCCTTGCCAGCCTCTCCAGAGATCAACCTGAAACCCCCCGTCTAGTGCGATCCCGGGAGCCGAATCAATCTGGGGCATTCCAGCACCAATACTTGTCACCTAGCCAGCCTCTGCAGAGATCAACCTGAAACCCCCCGTCTAGTGAGAGCCCGGGAGCGGAATCAATCTGGGGCATTCCAGCACCAATACTTGTCACCTTGCCAGCCTCTCCAGAGATCAACCTGAAACCCCCCGTCTAGTGAGAGCCCGGTAGCGGAATCAATCTAGGGCATTCCAGCACCAATACTTGTCACCTTGCCAGCCTCTCCAGAGATCAACCTGAAACCCCCCGTCTAGTGAGAGCCCGGGAGCGGAATCGATCTGGGGCATTCCAGCACCAATACTTGTCACCTTGCCAGCCTCTCCAGAGATCAACCTGAAACCCCCATCTAGTGAGAGACCGGGAGCGGAATCGATCTGGGGCATTCCAGCACCAATACTTGTCACCTTGCCAGCCTCTCCAGAGATCAACCTGAAACCCCCCGTCTAGTGAGAGCCCGAGAGCGGAATCTATCTGGGGCATTCCAGCACCAATACTTGTCACCTTGGCAACCTCTCCAGAGATCAACCTCAAACCCCCCGTCTAGTGAGAGCCCGGGAGCGGAATCAATCTGGGGCATTCAAGCACCAATACTTGTCATCTGCTTGTCCTCGCATAACAGTTATATTTATCGAGTGAAGAAGTAAAATGTTCAACCAATATCATAATAAAACTCTCAGGGATAGAACCGCTTCAAATCGTCCCCATTTTTGGCTCGGCCGAGTGGTACCCCTTCCACATCTCGGAGGTGATACCCCCCCCCGACTTGAGCACTTCGCTTACAATGTATGGACCCTCCCAATTGGGGTTGAGCTTACCTACCGCGGCCCCTCTTCTGTCTGCGTCGACCTTCTTCAAGACCTGATCTCCCTTCTGAAAATGTTTTACTCGGATGTGCTTCTCAAAATATCGGGCCATTCGTCGCTTGATTTCCTCCTGCCTGATGATTGCCTGGTCCCGGAGTTCCTCCACCAGGTCTAAAGATAGCCTTTGCTCCTCGCCATTAACTACTAGCCACTCTTCGTTCCCTTCACCTGCGGCGATCACCCTGGGGGTCTTTACTTCAAATTCTATGGGAAGGACTGCTTCGGACCCATGAGAAAGTTTGAACGGGGTCTCCCCGGTGGCGGTGTTAGGGGTAGTCCTCAGGGCCCAGAGAACGGATGGTAGTTGCTCTACCCAGTTCCCCAGGAGGTTCTCCACCTTCTTCTTTAGTAGGTTGACAATTACTTTGTTTGCCGCCTCCACCTGGCTGTTGCTTCTCGGGTGGTGAACCGATGCGAACCTGAGGTCGATGCCAAGCTGGGTGCAGAAGCTAATAAATTCTTCGCTAGCAAATTGCGGACAATTGTCCGTCACTATAGCCAGTGGGAGGCCGTGCCTGCAAATTATTTCTCCCCATATGAAATTCCTCACAACTTGAGATGTTACCTTGGCGAGCGCCTTCACTTCTACCCATTTGGAGAAGTAATCGATCATGACTAGTAAGAACCTTCTTTGTCCACTAGCTTGAGGGAAAGGGCCAACTAGGTCCAACCCCCATATGGCAAAAGGCCAGGGAGCTGTGATGGTCCGAAGTCTCTGGGTTGGGAGGAGTTGGAGTGGAGCATAGAGTTGGCACTTTGAACACCTCCTTGCGAACTCGGCCGCATCTTTGCTGAGGGTGGGCCAGAAATAGCCTTGCCTCAACACCCTCCCCTCCAGGGTTTGGCTCCCGGAATGACTGCCACACTCCCCGGAGTGAACTTCCTCCAGGACTTTTGGGACCTCGTCCTCGGAAACACAACGGGCCAGGAGTCCCGAGAGAGTTTTCCTATATAGCCCTCCTGCATGCAAGGAATAATAAGCTGACTTATACCTGAAGCGTATCCTGTCTATGTATCCTTCAGGGAACTTCCCTAGGATAGGTAGGTGATGAAAGGATCCATCCACGAGGTCCGCTGATCTATCTCCATCAGTTCTCCTTCATCGATGGTGGGTCGGAAGAGTTCCGAAACTGTTCCTCCTGCTCGGGGAATGAACTTGGCTAGGAGGTCCGCGGGGGTGCTCTCCTCCCTCGGCACGTGTCTGATGGAGAATGTGCGAAACCGCCTGATGACTCCCTTTACCTTCTCCAGGTACCGCTGGAGAGTCGGATCCTTCGCTTCAAACTCTCCCATGGACTTGGCATGCCACCACCATGGAGTCCGTCGAGACATCCACGTCTAGCACTCCCAATTCCTGGGCCAGCCGGAGGCCCGCTATCACCGCCTCGTACTCAGCTTGGTTATTGGTAATCGGGAAGTGGATGTTCAGCGCTTGTTCGATCTTTGTACCTTGAGGACTTACCAGGATGATTCCCCCTCCATATGAGTGCCTTCCTGACGCACCATCCACCAACATCTTCCATGCCACTGGGGGAGACTGTTCCTGTTCGCCCCCTTCAGAGGTGTAGTCGGCCATGAAGTCTGCCACTGCTTGGGCCTTGATTGACGCCCTAGGGATAAACGTAATGTTGAAGTCGCTCAGCTCCACGGACCACTTTGCCAATCTTCCCGAGTGTTCCACCCCTTCCATGACTTTGCAAAGCGGGTGATTTGTTACCACTTTGATTGAATGTGCCTGGAAGTAGGGTTGGAGCCTCCGAGCCGCCACCAACAATGCGAAAGCCAACTTCTCCAGAATTGGGTACCGGAGCTTAGCCTTCTTCAGCACTCGGCTGACATAGTAGATAGGGAACTGCTTTCTTCCTTCTTCGCGGATCAATACTGAACTTACCGCTTCAAGTCCTACTCCCATGTATAGCGAGAGGTCTTCTCCAGATCTCAGCCCTTGACGTAGGGGGTTTTGGGTAAGTTGTCTTTTCAAAGCCTGAAAAGCTTCCTCGCACTCCGGGGTCCATTCGAATTTTTTATTGCCCCTCAGCACCTTGAAGAATGGCGTACACTTCTCTCCTGCCTTGGAGAGGAACCTGCTAAGTCCGGCCAGCTTCCCCGTGAGGCTCTGAACCTCCTTCGGGCTTCTCGGCGACCCCAACTCCATTATTGCCTTGACCTTGTCTGGGTTAGGTTCCACCCCGCCGGGGTGAGCAAGTGGCCTAGGAACTTCCCTCGGCTAGCCCCGAAGACACACTTCAAGGGGTTGAGTTTCATCTTATACTTCTGTAGGGTCCCAAATGTCTCCTCAAGGTCTCGGAGGTGAGACCCAAGGTCCCGGCTCTTCACCATGAGATCGCCAACATAGACCTCTAGGTTTCTACCACTTTGTTCGCGAAAGACCAGATCCATCATCCTTTGATATGTGGCACCTGCATTCTTGAGGCCGAAGGGCATCATCTTATAATAGTAGCATCCATCCCCCGTGATGAAGGAGACATCTTTGATGTCCGGGGGGTGCATGCGGATTTGATGATAACCTGAAAATCCATCTAAGAAAGACATTACAGGAAAACCGACGGCCGAGTCAACCGGCGCATCGATTCTAGGCAGGGGATAGCAATCTTTCAGGCATTATTTATTAAGTAGTGAAAAGTAGATACACATGCGCCACTTACCTCCTCCCTTATTTACCATGACTACATTGGAGACCCAGCCAGGATACTGGATCTCCGACACAAAATCTGCTTGTAGGAGCTTTTTCACCTCCTCGCGGATCGGCCCTTCTAGCTTGTCCGCTGTGGCCCTCTTCTTTTGGCGGATGGGGCGGGTTCCAGGGTCGAGGTTGAGGCGGTGGCAAGCCACATCCGCATCGATCCCGGGCTTCTCCGCGGCGCTCCAAGCGAAGACATCCACATTCTTCTACACGCAGGCTAGGATCCCATCCCGCTCTTCCGAACTGAGCTCTCCGCTGACTCGGACCTTCTCCACCACCCCAAGCCGAGTGGTGACCTCGAGCTCCACGACCTCATCCACGGCCTCCAGCCTAGATTGCTCTCTCCAAGCACTTTCCTTCTCTCTGCCGCAAACGAGCGCTTGGGCTCCTTCCTCCGTCGCTTCCTCCCCTACTATCATCAACTCCTCCGCCCCTCTTTCCCGGGCACTCCCTTCTTTCTCCTCCTCTTCTCCTCCCTCCACCCTGGGCCCTTCAGCGACCCCTTCCTGGGCATGAACTTCCTCCTCCTCCATCTCCTCCTCTACTCCCTCCTCGCCTCGGGCTTCGGCCGCCTCCTCTATCACTTTATCCCACTCCTCCGCTTCTCCCATCCAGGTGACGGTGTTGACAGCAATCACATAGCACTGTCTCGCAATTTTGGGGTCTCCCCGGACCCGGATCTGGATCCCACCCGTGTTGAACTTGATGCACTGGTGGAAAGTGGAAGGGACGCATCAAAACACGCTGATGAGAGGCCTCCCGAAGATGGCGATGTAGCTGCTCGGGGCATCCACTATCACGAATCGGCAGTTCCGGGACTGTCCACCGAGAGTCACATGCAGCCCCACTCCACCCTCTACCTCCTTCCTTTCTCCCGAAAAACCAAATAGGGGACCATCCGAGGCCAACACCCTCTGGGCCTCCACCTTCATCCCGTCAAACGCCTTCTTGAAGACGACGTTGACCGAACTCCCGTTGTCGACTAAAATCCGTGAGACGGTGAAGTTCTCGATGTTGGATCGGTAGGCGCCCTTAGAGGGGGGTGAATAAGGGTTTTAAAAACTTATAATATATTTTGAATAACTTTGAAAAAGGATTGATTATTAAACTATAGAAGATCAAGACAAATCAAGTGTAGTAAAAGTAAAGACATGATTTTATTAACTTGAGAAGCATGATTACAAAACTTGATCTCTTATCGAAGCTAGAAATCAAAGCTAAAAGAAAGACTCTTTTTGTTTTCTATACCGACTCGTATCCCCACGAACCGGTTGGCTTTAGCCGATCCTTCCCCGGATACGGCCTCAAGCAGCTCTAGCCAACCCTTCCCCGGATATGGCCTCAAGCACCCCCTAGACCTACACCCGGGACCTAGTCGCCAACACGAGGAGAATTTCTGCCCTAAGTCCTACACAGACCTAGTCGTCAACACGAGGCGAATTCACTAACGATCACAAGAATAAAGATGTAAAAATAAAAACATCAATAATAAAAACTCCCTCTAAGAACTTCTGAAGTTGGAGACGTTGGACCGTTGTAGTATAAGCGTTGTTGAAGCGGTCGCCGGTCGGATGAAGCGTGAAGAAGTCCTCCTTCAGAAATTCTCTCTAAGCTTTTTGGTGGGAGTATCTCTCTGAAACTTCCTCTATATGTTGTGGCACGAAGCTCTGGAGTTTAGGGTTATGGAAGAATAAGGAAGACGGAGCCAAATGGTCTTTTTTATAGCCTCAGCGCTAGCGCCTGCGCTAGTGCTACTGTCGGCGCTATCCCATATTAAGTAATATTTTGCGCGCGAGAATCTTTATTCCGGGGAAACAATTTCGCCATTCCTCTTGTGCTCCGAGCTACTGCCAGCGCTAGTAGATACCGCCAGCGCTATCCCATATTTGGACACATTCTGCGCGACAGAATCTTCAATCCAAGGAAACAATTCCTCCTTGCCAACTGTGTGCGTCTCTACCGCCTGCGCTATCGGCTACCGCCAGGCGCTATCTCCTTCCATATGTGCTCCCGGAATTGCGCTATCATCGCTACCGCCAGACGCTAAGTGCTACCGTCGGCGCTAGTGGGAGACTTGGAATTGCTGGCTCAAAATTAGGGGCAACCATCCTTGAGTCATGTGGACTTTGATTTCCTGCACACTTAAACACACAAGATCAAATACACATAGGATTTGTTATTCTCAAACCTAGGAGATGCGGAAGACCATGTTCCAACAAACTCCCCCTTTTGATAATAACAAATCCATTAATGATAAATCAGAGCATTAATAAATAAGCATGATGATACTATATTTGTGTGTGTGTGAGAGTGATGACTTAGGATAATTATTGATTTTTAGCATTTAGAATTGCTTCCCCTAAATATATGCTCCCCCTAAGTGAATGCACTCCTAATATGTAAGCTATCATCTTAATTAAGCATTATAGTTTGATAGCAGATTAATATTTATCATGTTAGTTCTCCCTTTTTGTTATTAGCAAAAGCGGGTAAGGAGACACCACTTAAAAGTTGATAATTAGATAAGAGCATGATCGAGCTTGTAGAGAAGGAAATGTTAAGGAGTTTTAGAATACTTTTTATTGAAATAGATCGGAGTTTTGAGTATTACAACAATTTCATAATTTAGAGTTTATAGCATAAACAAATGTAATGATTTCCAAGTAACTAAACTACCCAGACAATATGTCTACACCCTAGCCACGTACTAAGTGACGGATGGGCATGAGGAGCTGCAAACATGCCGTAGGTTGGGGTGTTAGTCCCATATGCAAACACTAGACACAACTTAACCTAGCACTCTTTCCCCCCAATTCCTCGCAAGGCCCCACTGGAACCCTCCCCGGTTAAGGACAAGACATGACTAGAGATAAAGGTTATCTAATGTCTACAACCCTACGCCCCCGCTATGGTGAGAAATAAAGTCATGGATAATAATTATTGGAAACATATAAGCGTTTTAAATCTAATGACATAGCCTATGGATTTATATTTTTATTTGAATTTATGAAATCACTCACATAGCTATTTTGAAATCCATTCATAAATCAGAATTTTTAGCGTAATAATATTTTCATAGAAATAAATCAGAGTTTTAAAAAAGATCCATGTTAAAAGCAACCAATATACAGTTTACCAAGCAAGCCTACCACTTGTTGCAAGAAAGGAATTTGAAGATTCAAGTGATGATGCATACAAAATGAAAGACTTTAAATAAGCGTGAAAGTGCAAGGTAAAACAATTATATGGTGATGAAGCGGAAGACTTATAGAAATACAAGAAACATCTTATTATAATCAATGATGATCCATAAAAAGATATATGAGTTAAATTTCAAAGAGAAGATGTTTTTGTAAATCATTTTTCAATTAAAATCATTAATAATGTAACCAAACATGAAATAATGTTATCAAAAAGATTACTACAATGTTATTTTAATTCATAATTTCAAAACATACCAAACATTGTAGAAAGCATGCTAGGTTATCTAGTGCATTTCATAAGTAAAGAGTAGCATAGAATTTGCATTAGGATCGAATACTCATGAGAAGAACTGTTATGGAAGATAATGATGTGCACATAAGTGTATTTTGAATAGAGTAAACAAATGTTTTAATCAAAAATACAAGAAATATGTAAAGTAAAGAGCACAATAAAACACAAATAATTTTACTTCCACACACTTCAAAGCACAAAAAAATGTACAACTACCAAGGTGCTTTGCCCACACAATGCTCATTAAGACTTATCAGGGTGCAAAGTAGTGCTTGGGGGATCACATAATTTTATTCTTCAATATTGATTTTTTATTGTGATCTGGTGTACTTAAGAATAAGTGGTTTTTATTTTGAAAGAAAGTTATGGTTTGCACAAGATACTTTACTATTCTTTCCAAGGTGCTCAACCTCACAACGCTTATTAAGACTTATCAGGAGGTTCAAGTAGTGCTTGGTGGAGTTATCTTTGTCACTTTATTTTATGATTTTGTTTTGTACAAAGTTCTCCGAATACACTTGTTTTGCAAACCAATATAATTTATAAGAAAGATAACCACTTTTCTTAACTTTAAAAAGTGCAAATAAAAGTAGTGTAGGTAAGATACTTGTGCAATTTTAATTCATTGTACTATTACAAAACATACACAAGCATTCTTAGATTAAACACATAAGTAGACAATGCCAAAATAAGTGTGTGAATAGTGATCATTATCAAACATAAAACATTTACTCATACTTAGAGGCATGCTACGCATAGTTCTACACAACTTTCACTATAATTGATGCATATATTAATAGATATATCAAAGCATGATGAAAGCAATGTTCAAAGTAGTTTGAAAAGATAAATTGCAACATTATAGAAGTTCTAAATAATAGATTAAATTATGCTTGATTTTCTCAATGATGTCCATACAGTATTTTTGATATTTTTGAAGAATATTTTTTATTTAAAGTTTGAACTCATAAGATTGATCTTGGACTTCCCGAGGACTACCTTGCGAGAGGTTTGCCCGGTACTAGGTGATATGATGGGATGATAGCCCAAATCACCCTTTCACAAGTGTTTTATATTTTTGTATTTGATTTTTGCTCTTAGAAATAGGATTTAAACAAATGACAAAAAACACAAATGCAAAACATATAATTTTTTTATGTGATTTGGCTTTTGTTTTTTTGTATTTGATTTTTCAAAAATGTAATAAAAGCAAAAAATGCAGAAATGAATAGTACACATAGATTAATATATTTTTAGGGATTTTTCAAAATTTTAAAAATACAGAAAAACACATAGATGCACTAGCGCTGGCGTTAGCGCTAGCGCGTGAAATAGTACCCGATTTTTGATGATTTTGAAATTTTTAATTGTTGATCTTGATTAAGTGTCATAATAGTAGTTTCATGCTGAAATTTCAGAATTTTAGGAAATGTCTAGATAGTGCAAATTACATGAAACATTAGCGATTTTGTATATGACTTTATCAAATAAACTTAGCATGAGATATAAATTATTATATCTCCATTTTAATTTGTCTAAGGCTTGTATTTATCAATCTAATGTAGTTTGACAATGATAGGAAATGTAAGCACGAGAAGACACGAATGAACAAATCAAATATGCATGATTTTAGTGATTAAAAATAATTTTCATGCACAAGAATATCTTGGATAAGCCCTAGATGAGATTACCCAGCCTGTATATCTTGGTAAACATATAAAGCCTAACATAGACACGAATATTCTTTAGGTGGCAATGTCAGAATGATAAGTTTGAGATTAATGTTATACCAAGGTTTGAGAGTGTTTCAACTTATAGACCTAGAATGGAGTGACGATTCTATTTGATTTGATATCAAGATGATTCAAAGGTCTAAACTAAAAATAAATCACAATATACACCAACCATTATAATATCAATTTTCATCAGTTAATATATCAATTATAATTCACATAAATGTGATATAAATAATTTTTTTAGAAGACTTTTGATATGACTTATGATGTTAGAGAATTTTAGCAAAGGACATCAATAGATCATAGTGGTGTTTGTGAATTCAATATTCATTATGAAGATAAATTCTTTCAATACATTTTAATGATTTTCCTTTAATTAAGAATTTTGAATATATATATATATATGTGAAGTTTTGATAGGTGAACAATAGTGATGGTTTAGATCATGTTTGACATCAAGGAGTGAACACAATATAATTTTTTGTTGTGAACAATGACACCCATATTGAAAGTTGAGCTTTTATTTAGATCTTGAATTTTCTTTTAGATCAAGTTATTTCACTAAACCACTTGTTGGTGAAGGCTAAGAATCTTAATAGCCTAATAACCGGATTTAACTTGAAATATCTTATAGCAAATTTAGAGTTTGATTCATATGGATAGTATAAGATATTTAGAAGCAATGAATATAAGAATAAAAGATAGGTCATCAAAATAAAAATATGATTTTGAATTTTGATCAATTTGTTTTATAAACTCATAAAGTTTTATGAGATAAAATCATATTTCCAATAATATATAAGATGACCATAACATGATAGCTTAAAAATAAGAAAAGAAAAAGAAAAAGAGAAAGACATTAAGGCATATCATGAAGTAGAAATTTGTATATTTCGTTTTGAAAATATTCTACTTCATGCATTTGGATGATACTAGTAGATAAGAGATTTAGGTATCCAAAGTTGACCATGTGTGATGGTTCCTTTGGGTACCCAAATGCATCATGATGATTTTTGTGAAGACAAAGATGAATGAGTCCTTTCATGTGAAGTGAATGTTTCATTTTTAATTTTAGGCCTCCATTCAAACCTTGGTTTAATGTTATTCTTATTCATCAAATTTCCATTGAGATTATCTTTATATTGATGATTATGATTGTAATGATTATTAAAAGTGTTGTTCATAGGAAATTTGTGTAGTTTTATTTTTAAGTTGGGAGAAACACGATTTTGTAAATAATGGTGATTTTGTTTTGCAAATCCTTTATGTTCCTTACTCCCATTATTAAACTTAGTTAAGATGTTCATATTTATTTTCAACTTGTTTTTAGATATAGTTTGATATTGTGAGTTTGTATTTACAATTTTCATAAGCAAGTTGATTTTTTATTTTAATTCATCATTTTTAATCTTTAAATTATGTCAAGCTTTATTATAGGTGATTGTGTTATTTGTAAGAGTTGAAACAATTGAATCTATATGACCTTGATAGTTATTTCTATATTCATCAAATATTTCATCCATCTCTTTAATTTCAATTTTATATTCTTTACACTTAGCACAATCATTTTTCAAAGATGAATTTTCTAAACACAATTTTTTATTTTGTTCTTTTATCAAAAGAAGTTCCTTTTCAAGTTCCTTGCATTTTTCTTTTAAGTCATCAAATTTCATACAAGGTGTAGTGTTTTCAACTAAGGAACCATGGATAGAACTAGATAAATTTGAATTTGATTGTTTATTAATTTTTGCCTTTAAATTTTTATTTTCTAAGCGCAAATGTTTATTAGCATTTTTTAATTTCTTAATTTTGCGCTTTGTAGTTTGAAACAATTGTAATGTAGAAATAGAAGTATAGAAAATGGGATTTGATTTCCTTACATTGCTTTTGGGAGAGGCACGATTTGAGCATATCGTTTCTTTTACATCTTTTTGGCACTCCTCTTCCGAAGACAGTACTTCTTCTTTTTTTCCATTTAATGTGTGCTCCATTGATCCGTCATGAGAGGAACATTCTTGAAGACTTGTGCAAGCTTGCATATTCTCCGGTTCTTGCGATTGTTCCATACCAGTAGAAGGAGAATCATATATTTCTTCAAGAAATTTCCATACTTTGTATGCACTGGAAAAACAATATATTAATTTAAAAATATCTTGAGATAAAGCACAAAAAATATAACGCATAGCTTTTGCATTTAGGTGACGCTCTTGTTTATTTGATTCGTCCACTGGTCTAACTATTGCTATATCCCATGCATTGATATCTAAACTTTTAATAAACTTTTCCATTAATAATTTCCACCCTTCATAATTTCTCCCTTCGAATAAAGGTGGTTTAGGAGATTTTTCTTCTTCATAAAAATTTACCCCACTAGTAGATCGAGTCCATGAGACGCCATTATTCCCGGTTGTTAAGCCGATTTGGAATAACCTAGCTCTGGTACCACTTGTTGGATCGGTAGGCGCCCTTAGAGGGGGGGGGGGGGGTGAATAAGGGTTTTAAAAACTTATAATATATTTTGAATAACTTTGAAAAAGGTTTGATTATTAAACTAGAGAAGATCAAGACAAATCAAGTGAAGTAAAAGTAAAGACATGATTTTATTAACTTGAGAAGCATGATTACAAAACTTGATCTCTTATCGAAGCTAGAAATCAAAGCTAACAGAAAGACTCTTTTTGTTTTCTATACCGACTCGCATCCCCACGAACCGGTTGGCTTTAGCCGATCCTTCCCCGGATACGGCCTCAAGCCGCTCTAGACAACCCTTCCCCGGATATGGCCTCGAGCACCCCCTAGACCTACACCAGAGACCTAGTCGCCAACACGAGGCGAATTTCTACCCTAAGTCCTACCCAGACCTAGTCGCCAACACGAGGCGAATTCACTAACGATTACAAGAATAGAGATGTGAAAAATAAAAACATCAATAATAAAAACTCCCTCTAAGAACTTCTGAAGTTGGAGACGTTGGACCACTGTAGTATAAGCATTGTTGAAGCGGTCGCCGGTCGGATGAAGCGTGAAGAAGTCCTCCTTCAGAAATTCTCTCTAAGCTTTTTGGTGGGAGTATCTCTCTGAACCTACCTCGATATGCTGTGGCACGAAGCTCTGGAGTTTAGGGTTATGGAAGAGTAAGGAAGACGGAGCCAAAGGGTCCTTTTTATAGCCTCAGCGCTAGCGCCTGCGCTAGTACTACCGCCGGCGCTATCCCATATTAAGTAATATTTTGCGCGCGAGAATCTTTATTCCGGGGAAACAATTTCGCCATTCCTCTTGTGCTCCAAGCTACAGCCAGCGCTAGTAGATACCGCCAGCGCTATCCCATATTTGGACACATTCTGCGCTGTAGAATCTTCAATCCGAGGAAACAATTCCTCCTTGCCAACTATGTGCGTCGCTACCGCCTGCGCTATCGGCTACCACCAGGCGCTATCTCCTTCCATATGTGCTCCCGGAATTGCGCTATCATCGCTAGCGCCAGGTGCTAAGTGCTACCGCCGGCGCTAGTGGGAGACTTGGAATTGCTGGCTCAAAATTAGGGGCAACCATCCTTGAGTCATGTGGACTTTGATTTCCTGCACACTTAAACACACAAGATCAAATACACATAGGATTTGTTATTCTCAAACCTAGGAGATGCAGAAGACCATGTTCCAACACTCGATGGCGGTCAGGATGACTAGCGCATCGCAGAACGGGTCTTCATGTCCTGGCATGTCCTTCTGGTAGAAAGTAATTTTCTCCGCTGGGGGTGGAGTAGTGGATGATGAGGCCACGCTCCGCCGATAGATGGTATGGAGGCTAGCCTTGCGGGTTGCCTCCACCCCTACCCCCCCATGGATCACCCCGATCGCTCCTCTACTCCCCACATCAACTCTGTCTTCACACCTTTCTTCCTCCTCCCTTCGAGGCTCGACCTCCTCAATTCTCACCTGTTGTTGTTGCCTCGGCGCCGGCACTCGGCCCCTTTTATTTACAGGAACTCTGGACAGGTGGCCGTCGCGCGACCCTCCTCATCGTGGAAGTCACAATACGGCAACGTCACCTCCCCTGCTTTGCCTTCCGCCATCCTATTCCTCCTCCTTCTTCCTTCCCCTGCTTCTTCTCTAGCATCTTCTCTTCTTCCTCTTCCTCCTCTTCCCCACCTGATCTCCATGGCTTGCTGAGGCGGGGGAGGCAATTGCCTCGGACCCTGCCTCCATCCCAACTGGTGGGGTCTTCCTTGCCCTCCACAGAAGTTACCCCTTCCCGGGCCATAGCCCCTTCCCTGACATTGCATTCCTTCGGCACGCTGCCTCCACTCCCCCTCCGGGGCCCTGGGCTCTTCCCTTCTCCTTACTTCTTGCTTCCTGACCTCTGGCTCACTGAGCTTTGCTAGCATCTTGGTAAGCTTCGGGTTGGCCTCCGCACTCTCAATCTCTTCCGCCACCCTCTCCATCAACTCTTCGTAGGAGACGGGGGCTTTCCTCTTCAAAGCCATTTTGAAAAAGCTTTCCCTGAGCCCGACCGTGAAAGCGAGCTGGAGTGCAAACCCAGGCATCTCCTGAGTGAGCAGCACTTCTTCCTAGAACCGGTCTGCGTAGCGAGCCAATGACTCCTTTGGCTCCTACTTCACTTTGAAAAGGGACTCGGCGTCCTTCTTCCTCTTCATTGAAGTGGAGAATCGCAACAAGAAACTCCGACGCAAATCCTCGAAGGCGTAGATCGACCCTGTAGGGAGTTGATGGAACCAGTCCCTGGCCTTTTCTTTAAGGGTGACGATGAAGAGCCGACACTTGAAAGCATCTGACATCGGCCTGATGGAGACCGAGTCCTCAAAAGACTGGAGATGTTGGACAGGGTCATCCCTGCTGTTGTAGTACACCTTGTCCCACTCTCCGAACCCTGACAGGACAGGTGCAGAAAGTACCAACTCGCAGAAGGGACTTCCCCCTTCTGCCACCCTTTCTCGCTCCGCGCGCCCCCCGAGCTCTCTCGCCAGACTCAGTCTCGCGGGGACTATGCTTGCGAGGATGGTGTTCGCCTGGACCACTCCCACGGTCGCCATATCTTTCGGGCGTGCGCTCGCCTGCGTCGCGCTCGCTGGAACAGAGCTCACGGGCAAAGAGTTCGCCGGGCTGGCGAACAACACTCGCCCCTCCAAGTCTTGAACTGAACTTCCCGCGACTTCCTTTCCGGCTCTCCCCCCCCCCCCCCCCCCCGGGGCATTCTCGTCGACTGCTGCTGGGGGAGGGGTCGCCTGAGGTGCTGGGGTCGCGAACTCACTTCGCAGTGCCGCGACCGTGAGTCCGAAAGTGTCAAGCACCTCCCTCCTAAAATCCACGAACATCCTCGGCGTCACCACCTACGGTGACTCGCTGAACCCCTCGCCTTGATCCTTGCCTCCTGTCATATCTGCTCCTTGGAACTTTCTTGGACCAGCCACGCTCCACGCTCACCGCACTAAAATATTGAAACCAATTTCTCGGCCTCTTGTGAAGCTCGGGGCCCTCACCGAAATGAGAGGCAGCTAGCCCTTACTATTCCCTCGGAGAAGGTAGACTAAAGACTAGGAAGATGACTAAGACCTTAGTCACAGCGAGGAGGTCCCTCCACTAACCCGGAAGATCGTTGAGAGCTTCCCCTCCCAAGCCAAAACTGAGACTCGGGCACCTTGGAGAGCTAGAGAGATAAACCAAAGTAACCAAGGGAAGAAGAAGCTCAGAGATCTGAGACTGCAATCCTCCTCCAAGGTGCCCTCTAAGGTCTTATTTATAGTTTTTTGTTCATGGTCTGTCAATAGCGGAATTCCGCCTTTCGGTTTTACTAAACGCACCTCAGTTTTGCCTGCTAACAACTGAACTCTGCTGTTTGGATAGGCTAATGGCAGGCCAACAGGGATAGAGAGATAATTTCGTCGAACATAGAAGATCAGCGGATTCGTCGAACGCAGCCCACACTTCGTCGGGCGCCGGGCTTAGTTCGTCGACCTCGATGGAGATTCGGCGATCGCGGAGACTTTGGAAGAAATCCGGCTCACCTATCTTCTCGCGATCATTCGGCGAGTTTCTGGCTAGCTCGCCTCCTTGCGAGCATTCGGCGAGCACCTGGCTCGCTCGCCTTCTGGCCGGTCGACCTTGAGGGTCTGGCTCGTGAGAACTTGACTCGCTTTCCTTCTCGCGAGCAGCCGGCTAAGTGATCGTCCCGGCGGATCCAATGAGACGGGATCGCCGAGCGCTGCTTGGATTTCGCCGAACGCAGCTTTGAACCTTTTCGTTGAACGTAGAGCGTCGTTCGTCGAACGCAGAGAGCATATGTCAATTTTGCTCATTCTCTTATTTTCTGCCTATTAACATATATCCCTCCCGGAAACCCGGCTCGCATTACTTTTATTTGATCATCCACTAGGCGAATATCGGGGTTGTACAATTTAATTCTTTATTCAAAATCATTATTTTGATATCTTATTATTTCAACTATTTCAAAATATAATAAAAAGTTTTAAAACCCTTATTCACCCCTGAAAGTGGAGGTGGTTGTTCCAACAACCCCCCCCCCCCCCCCCCCCCCCCCCCCCCCTCCCCCCTCTAAGGGCGCCTACCCATCCAACAAAAGTCACTCTTTCTCACATAGTCACTGGGAGGGGATGAGTTCCTCAGGTCCTCACCTCCAGTCATAGCTCTCGCATACTATTTTCCGAGCGAGCTGCAGTCCACGCTCACCACACCAAAAATGTTGGAACCGAGATTTCGATTCACAGAGTTTGGACCCCGAAAAGGGTGCTGCTCGCCATTACTTCTAACGAGCGAGAACAAATGACCAGGCACTCAGAACAGAGAGCACTTGCAAGGAGACCTTGTCTTAAGAATAGACCCACGTGTTGCAGCGAGGAGGTCCCACCACAAACCCGAAAGATCTAAGGATGTTCCCCTCCCAAACCAAGACCTAGCTCGACACCTCAGAAAGCAAAGAGCAAGAAAGAAGAAGCTCTCTCTAGAAATCAGAAACTGGAATCCATTTATAAGGTTAATATGGGGGTCTGTTTATAGGTTTCTGGATATGTCCTACGGATAACGGCCTCCGCCTTTTGGTTTCTCTTAACCGCAACCAAAAATGATCTGCGGATAACAAAAAACTGCTATTAGAAATTACTAGAGGCAGACCACAAAAATACTTGGCGAGTGCTTGATGCGCAAATCTTAGCACACCGCTATAGGCGGTAGCAAGACTGCGGCACGAAACGACAGTGTACCGATCGTTCAAGTAATATAAAATGTGGGAGTGAATCCCCAAGTATCGATCTCCGAGGAACACAGTAAGGTGGAATTAACTATTGAGGAAGGACTTGAGATTGAAGTCCTTTCGAGCGGATGGATTGTGAAAGGGGGGATTTGGTTGATGGAAAGTAAAAGAAAACAACTACTCAACTACTCCTATGCAGGCCTTAAGCGCACTGCTTCGCTAGGCGGGATGGAAACTACGTAGGCCTTGAACGGACTACTTCGCAAGGGCGGATGGACGAGTAGGCAAGCGGAATCGAACTCTGCAGGCCTTGAGCGCGCTGCTTCGTTAGGCGAATGGATTACATGGGCCGCTATGCCATGCTTCACTAGGCGGATTGGCGAGTAGGCATGCAGAGTGAGGGTTGCTAGCACCTCGTTGACAAGCACGCCACTAGCAATTGCTAGTGCGGCGAGCAAACACGATGGCGGACTGGAAAATGGATGGGGGTGCACCTCATACACACATGTGAACAAAATAATGTCATACAAATGAAATATACATTATAAAAAAGGGTTCATAGTGCACATCATCATAAGATAAAAGATCTAACATTTACAACTACCAATACAAAGAGAGAGAGCAAGGAATCGACCCAATCCGAAGGCTCGTTGGGATTCACGGATGGAATCGCTTGGTTGTCAATCCGCGTCCAAGCTCGGTCCTCAATTGCGTCTGGGGTAGAGAAGGTTGTCACTACCTTCCAATGGCCCGTCTTCTTCGTGTCACGATCCGGTCGCACGACCTAGCTTCCTTCTCCTTGGAAATTGGTCGATGTAGGGCTAAATCCCTCTCCTTGGAGCTTGAGGATGATGGAGGAGGCCAAAAAGGGGTGGAATCCCTGTGGAAACGGCGAAAATAGCGGAGCTGTATGGTCTGTTCGCTATATTCGATTAGGTTGAAAACTGCAGCTTTTATAGAAAACAGTCAGAAGTTTGGTCACGCACGGGCGAACGCACGACCGTGCGTTGCCCGTTCATTATTTAATGAATAAACTGATGTGAGGAAGAAGCAGCAACGCCCGTGCATTTTCTTCGCGCACGGGCGAATCCGCCCGTGCGTAAAAACACAAGGACAAATTCAGATTGGCGATAAACAAGGCTAAACAGGTCGATCGTGCGATTCCTTCGCGCACGGGCAACTGCCCGTGCGTAAAGACGCACGATCAATGGCAGAACATCATTTTCTACCCAGATGAAGGCGCACGACCGCAGCCGTCCGTGCGTCAATAAAACGCACGACCGTGCGTTATACACAATCATGATTTCTGGGCAAAAAGGGGATGCTTCAACCACCTGTGAGCACATCAACCCAGCTGAGAATACATCTCCAGCACCAGCATAAAAATAGAAATAAAACGATGGGGAGCACAGTGTTCTTACCCCCAGCAATGTAGTGTGCAATTGCATACTACAACAGGCCTAAACAAGCACTTCAAGCACAAGCATGAACAAGGTGAATATAAACAAATACAAACAAAAACTGAAGTACAAATGCAGAAAAAATAGCCCGGATGAGTCCGAAAATCAGTATATAAATTGGACTCATCACACCCCCAGACTTACCTATTTGCACGTCCCGAGCAAACAATTCCTAAGCAGGCGGGAAAATGAAATAGCTAACTTAAAATTACAAAATGGAATACTATGCGAAGTCGCATGCTCATGTGCACAGAAAAATAATAAAGAAGATTTCTAATTATACACATAGTTTACAAATTTCTAAAAGAGTAAATAAATATTACTTCTACTCAAAATGGGAGTCACGGTGAATCATCCAGTCACACATATGGAGAAAGTAAAATAATCGCTGAGACAAGCATTGCCAAAGCTGAGATTCTGGACAAACTCCACCGAAATCCATCGGCGTCGGTGACCATAAGCTCACCCGTTCACATTCTCTCCACGACACTAGATCGGTTCGTAGCATGAGTCGGTAGGACTTTTAGGTTTTAAATGGGGCTTGGGTTAAGGTGAGGTAAACAAAGATAAATAAGAAGGCTTGAAACACCTAAACCCAAATGAGCTTTATTACAACTCCTCGCACACCAACATCGAATGCAAGTACACCACACCCCCAGACTTAGATTTTTGCACATGGGTGTGTGCACCGCCTACTCCCAATCATAAATTTATACAAAGATTTTTCAATTAAGCTCATTTTTTTTCAATTCTTTTTTTTTCAATTTTTCTTTTTCAAAACATTTTCAGCAAATTTAGCAAGAACGCACAACCACTTTTTTTACAAAAGAAATTCACCACATCAACACCCCAATAATGAAAATGCAACACGCTACAGCTCAGATTTGGGTGTGCGACTAGGATTGGCTTTAAGGCTTTGGTGAGAAAGCAGTGGAGCTGAATTAAAGGACAGGGTAGGCACAAAAGGGGCTAGCAAGGAATAAATGATAGGAATTGTACACAAAGCTCAACCTGGCCAAAATGATGGTCTACGTCATGCTCACGCACTAAAACTATCTTATGTCAATGCTTCAAAAATCGCTTGGGGCAAGTTCTTAGCCACCCAGAAAGATTATATTTCCTCCCGGCTTGAGCAATACACATCTAACAATCATTTACACACATCCCTATGCTACTGTTTGATTCACACAGGATTCACCATTTGAGCGGAATAAACAATATTTATACTAACAGAAATGCATAAAACTATGAGTATAAAAAGAAATTGAATCTACATAAATTCCTATACTCACATGAGTACTTGACTAGAAACACCGGAGTCAACATTTTATTCCACCACATAATAAAAAAAATAGCACAATCATTTTCCCAAATACAAAAAGAAATGGGTTATACTCGTGACGCACTAAAGGTTAAGCACGCGCTCAAGTGGGTGCTTTGTGTGCAGACGAAATAAACAAAATAATTTAGATGAAAGCATCTAGCATGCTAAGTGATAGTGCACGTGAGTGGGTACAAACAGGTCTCCCCCAGACTTAAATTATACAATTCAAAACAGTTTATCATTAAGATATTCTAAAACAAAGTTAGGGGAAGAGAGTACCCAATGCTCAGCAAGTAAGCATACCAGAAGATTGGCGTGAAGCCTAACAAAAGCTGCCCTACGAAGAATCATAACCACCGCCTACACAAATAGAAAATACCTGCAATGGGTGGTCTCCGCAAAAGCAAACTAAAATAACATATAACGAACTAATTTTTGACAGCGATAAATTAAAAGACAAGAAAAAGTAAGATAACTACTGGGGTTAATGTCCTCCCAGCACGACTTATTCAGGAAGCGGAGGGCCTTAGCTAATGGGAGTATGGAAGAAGAAGTGGACAAGCAACTGTTTAATATCCGTGCCGGTAACGCGTACCGATACAGTGATAGAACCACTACTCCTCTACCTAAATAATAATACCTGCTCGTCACAGGTAGAGGAGAGAGAAAGAAAGAGGTGGAGGGGGAGTCCTCCACTCTACTTTCACCAAAATAAATTTCCTTGCCTAAAAAGGTGTCATCTTCAAGGAGGCAGCAGGAGGAGAATACAATACATGGCAGGTCCTCTGTGGAGGGGGGATTAACCTCCTCACACAAGAAGACGTGCGCATTATTGAATTGTGCAAATTGCACCACCTCCTGCAATACCTGTGAAGGCTCAACCTGCATAGGCTCAGAAGAAAAAGAAGGGCGGGTCGGGAAATAAAGGAGAAGAATGACAAAAATAAATAGAAATCGGGGGAGTGGTCCCGGTCTCACTCCCATTAGGTTGGGAAAGCAAAATAATGTTTGCATTGTCATCAATGCTAAAAGGTTCGGCGGGATCAACAGTGGCCATGCCCAAGATTTGGATTTTCTCCATCGGTGCTGAGGAAAGCTCCTCTTCACCTAGAAGGTTGTCGTCCTCCATAGGAGCAGGCATAACACATAGATCACTAGCCTCATCCCGCGACACATCCTCAACAATGTCGTCTAAGACGAGTATAGTAGTATGTACAACAGGGGGAGGAATAGTGCTTGGATAAATGTCAAGCACCGATTCCTCACAAAGAATCGAATCTACACATGGTGATATATGCACAGGGAGATGGGCTCAGCCATGTCAGAGCCTAGATCCTCCACACATCTGGTGACTGTGTCAACATCATCCCCTTCAAATCATGAAGGTGATACGGTCACATAACCATATGTTGAAGGTGTGTTGCCAGAAGTAGGAGTCAGGACGATCCGGATATCCAGCTCGTCATCCTCGTCCAATTGGCGAAGATAAGCTGCACAATCCTTCAAAGCATGATCCGTGCTTTGACAAAACAAGCACTGCCTTGCGGGCTTCTTTGGCACAGCAGGTGCTGAAGCCGAAAAGAAGTATGATGGTAAAGGTACAGCGGAATAGCCATAGGACTTCCGCGCAACATATGGAGTACCAGACAATGTTGGTGCTCCATATATGATGCGATATTTCGGCAAGTGCACCGGTCGCGCAAGTAATAAAGTTTGGGAATAGGATCCCCGAGTGTCGGTCTCTTGAGGAATGCAGGTTGGGTAAACGAATCGTGTTGTGTGCCTATTGTTACACAAGCGTAAACAAACACACAAAAAGGTGGTTTTGGTTGGGTTTTCCTACTCTTAACAACAATGCAGGAAATGCGGGTCGAAAGCACCGCTTCGCAAGGCGAGATGGATGCAACGGCCGCGATGCCGTGCTTCGTGAGGCGGATGGAGCGTGCTCTAGTGCGGGAAGGCGAGGGTCGCAAACACCTCTTCACAAACACCGTTAGCTCTTGCTAACGCGGATCGAACACCTTGAGTGTGTGAGTGAGTGAGTGGATGAGTGGAGGCGAAGCGATTCACAAGCAAGTAATGATGAAAAGAGAAGAAACATTCATTTCATTTAAACCAAACATCATGATATTCAAGTTTAAAAGATTCAAAGATTACAACGAAGGAGAGAGGAAAGAGATAACCAATGGATGAAGACTAGCGTCCGTTCACGGCCGGAATGGTAGTTTGTCAAGCTACCTCCGGGCTCGGGCGGACTGTGCTTCCGGCGTAGAGAAACTGTCACGATCTCTCTACGTGGTTCCGTCGTCTTCTACCTCAGGATTCCTCTTCTTCTCACCGGACTGGAGTGGAAAAAACAGCTGCTTGAGGGCTTGCTGATGGTGGAGAATGCTCCCGGATAATGGAGAAATGCTTGGAATGGTTGGAGAGGACCTCCCCTTGCGTAGGAGGTGAAGTGGAGGTGTCCAGGAATGGAAATCGCCGGCGTACGGACTGCCGCTCGCGCTCCCGGCGGCTCGATCCCGCCCTAAAAGCGGAACAGGCATATATATAGGCGCTGGACTGAATACTGTGCACGGTCATTGGCGCATGACCAGTGGTCGTGCGCACTGGAGTTCTGCGATCGTGCGCGCTGCC
The DNA here is from genome assembly GCA_033032865.1 of Dactylorhiza incarnata. Lineage (NCBI taxonomy): Eukaryota > Viridiplantae > Streptophyta > Magnoliopsida > Asparagales > Orchidaceae > Dactylorhiza > Dactylorhiza incarnata. Next base: position 7,231,152 of record JAWHQI010000067.1, read on the forward strand.
TGGGCGGAGCCTGAAATGAAAGAAATTTATAAAATACATGTTCGCATGACCAGTGGCGCACGACCAGTGGTCGTGCGCACAATCGTAAATGGTCGTGCGATAAGCCAGACAGAACTCATAAAATGGGCGTTATGTGCGCACGATCAGTGGCGCACGACCAGTGGTCGTGCGCGATAGAGCCAGTGATCGTGCGCAGTGTTCCTGTACAGAATTGTACCGGGAACACCTGCACGACTCCTGTTCCAGCATACAACACCAGTCCAGCCACTGAAGGTGGCACTTAACACTGCATGAAAACTAGTAACGAAGATGAACAAGAAATAACACCAAAACGGGCCTAGAAGTGCACTTAGCATGGAGTATTAAATAGGAATGAAAATATGTCTAAAGTGAAGTGCAAAGACTAGAAAATCGGCCCAGATGAGTCCAAAAATGTGTATATAATTGGGACTCATCACACCCCCAGACTTACCTGTTTGCGCGTCCCGAGCAAACGAATTCGGCGGAGTGTGAAAATGGAAGTTAACAAAGAAAATTACACAAAGGAGTACAATGCGAAGTAACAAAAGCATGCAAATAGAAATTTAGTAAAAAGAGATTCTAATTATGCTAACTAATTTACGAAAGTATTAGAGCGTGGGTAGAGATTTAGTTATACTCAGTTGGTGAATTATAAAGAATTCGAACGATCATGCCCGGTGTGAAAGTAACAAGACACTAAGGCGGGTGTTGCACAAGGTCGGGGTTTAGGGATAACTCCGCTGAAATCCATCAACGTCGTGAACCATACGCTCACCCGGTCACACTCTCTCCACGGCGTTAGCAAACTCACCAGTCAAATCAATAGGGCTTTTAGGATTATATTGGGTCTTAGGTTGCGGTATGATATTCAAATTTAAACACGATGGCTACGCAACCCAAGTGAGCTAACAGAACGCTGCACCACACAAAACCAAAAACAATGCTCGTGTGACACACCCCCAGACTTATCATGAAAACTAGGTGTGCGCACAGCCTACTTTACAATTACCAACAGATTTTCTATTTAGCTCGGAAGGATTTCTTTACGACATATTTCTTTTTCAGATTTTTTTTCTTTTTACAACATACTTTTCTTCTTTTACTTATCCTCCGGTTGGTTCAAATTCAGCAAAATAAAACATGTTTTTCTTCACACGCACAAGTTCCAAACATCACAACAAATTGAGAATTATGAGCGCAGTTAAACAACAATTTGGTTACGGGCGTAGGATAAGCTTCGGGATTTGGTGGATGAAGAGAAGCTGAACAAAAGAGTGGTAGGCACAATTTTGGCTTGCAAGGGTGAGCGAAGAGGACATGGGACGACAAGGCTCAAACTAGCCAAAAGGTGGCCTACATCACGTTTAACTCGACGAGTCTCTCTCGCCCATGCTTCGAGAGTCGCTTGGGGCAAGTTCTTAGCCCACGAGAAAGGTAAACCTTCCTCCCGACTCGAGCAACACACGACTAGTGCTCGTACACACACAACACCGGGTTATCACCAATTTCGTTCACATTCACCATTTGAGTATAACAAATCTAAAACTACGCAAAAAATACTAATCATAAATTAAACGCATAGAAATAATCTAGTTTTACTCAAATGCTACTGCAGCATGCGGGTGCGACTAGAACACTGCTCGAGTCAACATCGCACTCCAAATAGTAATTCCTAAGCTAACACCCCAGTTCACATTCCTAACCAAAATAGTTTATTTGGAAACATCACAAATAGGAAAGCGCGCACTCATGTGGGTGAAGTGGTGCATGAAGCGTGGAAACAATGATGATGGCAATGAAAAATATAAGCAAACTTCTAGCATGCGGTGCAACTCGTACGCATAGTGGATAACACATGCTCTCCCCCAGACTTAATCTACACATTACCGGAAGATTGGCGTTAATTTCATGCATGATCCGCAGCCTCCGCCACACGAAGTACAAAGCACACCTGCAAACGGTACAACTAAAAGCAGCAAAAATAGATAAAAACTGAATTGAAACAGGTTAGAAAAACAAAAACAGCAAATCCGGGTTGTCTCCCAGCAGCGCTTTTATTTTATGTCCTTAAGCTGGACCAAATACCTGTATTATAAATGTTTAAAGAGTGCAGAAATTAAATAAGAGTGCATAAGAGAAAGTTTCACAAAATAAGAGAAATACAGAACATCAGCTGTAAGCACTTTTATGGTGCTCGTCTCCCAATGTCACCAAATGACACTCCTTGTTTATAATCGTGCCATCGTATAACTTCAGTCGATGCCCATTGACCTTAAATTTGTCTCCCTTATCCCCTGATATTTCGATGGCACCAAAGGGAGTGACGCCGGTCACTGAGAAAGGACCGCTCCACCTCGATTTTAACTTCCCTGGAAAGAGGCAGAGACGGGAGTTGTAAAGAAGCACTTGGTCCCCAATTTTGAACTCCTTAGGGATGATGTGTCGATCATGCCATTTTTTTGTTTTCTCTTTGTAGATGCGAGCGTTTTCATAAGCGAAATGCCGGAGCTCTTCCAATTCGTTGAGTTGTGAACGACGCACCTTGGCCGCGGCTCCAATGTCCATGTTCAACAGTTTGGTTGCCCATAATGCTTTATGCTCCAGCTCCACAGGAAGGTGGCATGCCTTGCCATAGACTAATTGAAACGGAGTCATGCCGATAGGTGTTTTGAAAGCGGTCTGGTAAGCCCATAATGCGTCGTCGACCTTTTTAGACCACTCCTTCCTATTTGAATGTATTGATTTCTCGATTATTCGCTTGAGCTCGCGGTTGGATACTTCTACTTGTCCACATGTTTGGGGGTGGTACGCTAAGGAAATTTTATGATGGACCCCAAACTTTTTCATGAGCTGCACAAACTGCTTATTACAAAAATGACTACCGCCGTCGCTGATAATAGTTCTCGGCGTTCCAAACCTGGAGAAGATATTCTTGTGGATAAAATATAGCACGCACCGTGCTGGCATCATTCGTGGCAACCGCCTCGGCCTCCACCCATTTTGAGACATAATCAACTGCCACAATGATATAATGCTTACCATGAGACATTGGGAAAGGACCCATAAAGTCTATCCACCAGACATCAAATGGTTCGCAGACCAGCATGTTATTGAGGGGCATCTCGTTACGCCGGGAGATATTTCCGGTCCTTTGGCATTCGTCACACTTGTTGACATAAGCATGGGCGTCCCTGAAGAGGGTTGGCCAAAATAATCCGCATTGCAAGATTTTTCGCGCTGTTCGAACGGCCCCGAAGTGCCCGCCAGCTTCTCTGTCATGGCAGTGCTGCAGTATAGACTGAAACTCGGCTTCAGGAATGCAGCGTCTGATAATTCCATCACTGCACGTATGGAATAAGAGCGGGTCTTCCCAAAAATAGTATTTTGAATCAGAGGCAAGCTTCCGTCTTTGTTGAGGGGACAGATTCGGAGAAAGGGTTTTACAAGCCAAGTAGTTAGCAATATCAGCGTACCATGGGGCTGTTGGATGAGGCGTAGTGATTGCGAATAACTTTTCATCCGGGAAATAATCGTACGTTTCCTCCACAAAGCTGTTGGGGATGTCGGCCGTCATGTCGTACTCCAACCGCGAAAGATGATCAGCTATCACGTTCTCCACCCCTTTCTTGTCTTTGATTTCAAAATTGTATTCCTGCAAAAGTAAAATCCAACGAATCAGACGCGATTTGGATTCTTTTTTGCTGAAAAGATACCTGAGTGCAGCGTAGTCCGTGAACACGATTACTTCGGAAAGTACCAAGTATGAGTGAAATTTTTCAAAGGCGAAGACCACGGCTAGCATTTCTTTCTCCGTGGTGGTATAGTTTGCTTGCGCGCTGTTGAGAGTTCTACTGGCATACGCAATGGTGTGAAAAGTCTTATCTTTCTTTTGACCGAGTACAGCACCTACGGCCACATCACTTGCGTCACATATGATAATAAAGGGTAAATTCCAGTCGGGTGCCACCAAAATTGGAGCCGAGATGAGTTGTCCCCGTAAAGTTTCTAAGGCCTGCATGCATGCATCGTCGAAGTGGAAGGGGACATCCTTAACGAGTAAGCGAGATAAAGGCTTCGAAATGGATGAAAAGTCCTTAATAAACCTTCGATAAAATCCCACATGACAAAGAAAACTTCGGATACCTTTCACTGACGTAGGCGGAGGGAGGTTTCTAATAACACTTACCTTCGCTTGATCCACCTCGAGCCCTTGGCAGGAAACCTTATGCCCCAACACAATTCCTTCGAGCACCATAAAATGGCATTTCTCCCAGTTCAAGACAAGATTGGTGTCCTCACACCGCTTCAAAGTCTTGGCCAAATTCGCGAGGCAAGAATCGAAGCTGCTGCCAAAGAGAGTAAAGTCATCCATGAAAACTTCGAGGAAGTCTCCCACCATGTCAGCGAAAATAGCGAGCATACAGCGTTGGAAAGTTGCGGGGGCATTACACAGTCCGAATGGCATTCTTTTAAATGCAAAGGTACCTGAGGGACATGTAAATGTTGTTTTGTCTTGATCAGACGGGTCTATTAAGATTTGATTGTAACCTGAGTACCCATCCAAGAAACAGTAGTAGTCCTGCCCCACTAACTTTTCTAACATCTGATCAATGAAGGGGAGTGGGAAGTGGTCCTTACGTGTAGCATCATTTAGCTTGCGGTAATCGATGCAGACTCTCCATCTGGTGATCATTCAGACAGGTAGCAACTCATTCTTTTCATTGGCAACAACGGTGATCCCTCCCTTTTTCGGTACCACCTGAACTGGGCTGACCCATTTGCTGTCGCTGATTGGGTAAATGATGCCAGCGTCTAAGAGCTTTATCACTTCTGCCTTCACTACCTCTTGCATTTTTGGGTTCAAACGCCTTTGGGGCTGTGCTGAGGGTTTGTACTGATCTTCAAGAAGGATCTTATGCATGCAGACCGTGGGGCTGATTCCCTTAATGTCTGCAAGAGAGCGTCCGAAGACTTTATGGTACTTTCTCAGCACACCCACTAATGCGGTTTCGTTGGCGGCGGAAAGAGCTGCGGAAATAATCACTGGATGCGTGGCATTTTCTCCAAGAAAAACGTACTTTAGAGAATCCGGTAGTTGTTTGAGGGCCGGATAAATGTTTGGATCAGCAGAATCACTGGATGGCCCTCCGATTGAATGTGGACTATCGGGCTGGTTCGAATGAGCACCGTATTGCCCAAGTCCTCGCGCCGCCAACACATCTCGCAGTCATCCAAATCCACATCGATCTGGTCATCAAATTCTTCAAGCAGCTCAGTCGGTTCGCATTCCGTGATTTGGAAGAGTTGCGACGGGTTGTGGATGTTAAAGGATATAGCGTCCTCCCCCAATCTGAGCGTGAGCTCCCCCTGCTCGACATTAATGATAGCACGAGCAGTAGCGAGAAAGGGCCGCCCCAAGATAATGGGCACCATAGTATCAACCTTCATGTCGAGGATGACAAAATCGGCTGGAAATGCGAGGTCGTTTACTACTATTGTGAGGTCCTCGACAATTCCAGATGGTTTTTTGATCGACCGATCAGCTAGCTGTAGCATTACCCGTGTCGGCTTCAAGGTCCCTACACCTAGTTCACGAAAGATAGAGAGCGGCATCAAGTTGATTGATGCTCCCAAATCATAGAGCGCCTGGCTGAAACGGTGATGACCGATCCTGCACGGAATAGTGAGGCTGCCCGGATCTTTGCACTTTGTGGGCATATTGGAGATGATGGCGGAGCACTCCTCAGTGAGGTCGATAGTCTTGAGATTCTCCAACAGTCTCCGCTTCGAAATCAAGTCTTTCAAGAACTTGGAGTAGCCCGGCATTTGAGAAATGGCTTCAATCAGAGGGATGCTCACTTGCACTCCTTTCATTATTTCCAGGAATTTGCGGAACTGCTTCTCGGATTTCTCGTTTCGCAACCTGTGGGGGAATGGGGGGTGAACAACACTTCCCGAGGATCGTGCCTCGCTCACGAGGTCTGGCTCAACATGAATCTGAGTCTGCTTCTCGGCCATGTCTGAATTTCACTTGTCAGTGGGCCTCACAAGTGGTTCCTATCGAGGAGGATTGTCAACACCTCTACCGCTTCTCAATCGCATGGTATTCACAGACTCCGGATGCTGACTTGCAAGCCCAGAAACAACATTGGTAAGAATCCCTATAGTGGAGTGAAGTTGTTGAATTGCGGAAGATTGGTCATTCATTTTATCCAGCATCCCGACCACCAAAGCTGCTAACGTCTCCATTTGCCCTGACGGCACGTGACCCGCTACTCCGTGGAATGTTACTGCATTCACTTCAGCAGTACTGGGGGAAAAAATGACATGACTCCAGTGCTGGTTGGTGTGAACAATATTCACGACCACTTCCCACGCGTCCTTCCCCGATTTATTAAACAGGGCCCCTCCGGCTGCCACATCGAATAACAGACGGAATTTGTCCAACACGCCGAAATAAAAAATCTGAATTAGAAAGACTTCTGATAGATCTTCACGGTAGCATCCCCGATGCAGGGATTGAAAACGCTCCCAAGCATCAACTAGCGTCTCCTCCTTTCCCTGACCGAAGGTTATGAGTTCCCTGTACTTGTCCAACACTCGAGTACGGTGTTGAAACTCATGCAAAAATCTCCCCTCGAGCTACTTCCATGAGGTCGCCTCTCTTTTCCGGAAATCCCAGTACCAGCTTTTGGCTTTATTATGTAGGGAAAATGAAAATGCTAGGATCTTTTGCGGGTCGTTTTCAACTCAACTGAATATACATGTATAGTAAATTTCTAAGAAGTCATGCACGTGTTGTACCGCATATTCATGTTTATCCCCACTGAACTTGCAGTTCCCAGTCATATACTCAATGATGTCGGAGGAAATCCCGAAGTCATGATCGTTCCTTTGTGCTTGAACCTTTAGATCATTTAAACTTCCTTGATAGATGTATTCCTGAATGGAGGTCATGCTAGGAATACTTAAAACCCAAAAGATTAGCGCACGATGGAAAGAACGAAGGTAAAGAAATGTGCGTATCAAAAATAAGCAAAGACAACAGAGGTAAACAAAGAGAAATAATAAAAGAGAAAAGTTCCTCGTGTAATGATTTTTCACGCAGATGAATTCATCACGTCTGCATTCCCCGGCAACGGCGCCAAAAACTTGATGCGATATTTCGGCAAGTGCACCGGTCGCGCAAGTAATAAAGTTTGGGAATAGGATCCCCGAGTGTCGGTCTCTTGAGGAATGCAGGTTGGGTAAACGAATCGTGTTGTGTGCCTATTGTTACACAAGCGTAAACAAACACACAAAAAGGGGGTTTTGGTTGGGTTTTCCTACTCTTAACAACAATGCAGGAAATGCGGGTCGAAAGCACCGCTTCGCAAGGCGAGATGGATGCAACGGCCGCGATGCCGTGCTTCGTGAGGCGGATGGAGCGTGCTCTAGTGCGGGAAGGCGAGGGTCGCAAACACCTCTTCACAAACGCCGTTAGCTCTTGCTAACGCGGATCGAACACCTTGAGTGCGTGAGTGAGTGAGTGGATGAGTGGAGGCGAAGCGATTCACAAGCAAGTAATGATGAAAAGAGAAGAAACATTCATTTCATTTAAACCAAACATCATGATATTCAAGTTTAAAAGATTCAAAGATTACAACGAAGGAGAGAGGAAAGAGATAACCAATGGATGAAGACTAGCGGCCGTTCACGGACGGAATGGTAGTTTGTCAAGCTACCTCCGGGCTCGGGCGGACTGTGCTTCCGGTGTAGAGAAACTGTCATGATCTCTCTACGTGGTTCCGTCGTCTTCTACCTCAGGATTCCTCTTCTTCTCACCGGACTGGAGTGGAAAAAACATCTGCTTGAGGGCTTGCGGATGGTGGAGAATGCTCCCGGACAATGGAGAAATGCTTTGAATGGTTGGAGAGGACTTCCCCTCGCGTAGGAGGTGAAGTGGAGGTGTCCAGGAATGGAAATCGCCGGCGTACGGACTGCCGCTCGCGCTCCCGGCGGCTCGATCCCGCCCTAAAAGCGGAACAGGCATATATATAGGCGCTGGACTGAATACTGCGCACGGTCATTGGCGCACGACCAGTGGTCATGCGCACTGGAGTTCTGCGATCGTGCGCGGTGCCTGGGCGGAGCCTAAAATGAAAGAAATTTATAAAATACATGTTCGCACGACCAGTGGCGCACGACCAGTGGTCGTGCGCACTATCATAAATGGTCGTGCGATAAGCCAGACAGAACTCATAAAATGGGCGTTATGTGCGCACGATCAGTGGCGCACGACCAGTGGTCGTGCGCGATAGAGCCAGTGATCGTGCGCAGTGTTCCTGTACAGAATTGTACCGGGAACACCTGCACGACTCCTGTTCCAGCATACCACACCAGTCCAGCCACTGAAGGTGGCACTTAACACTTCATGAAAACTAGTAACGAAGATGAACAAGAAATAACACCAAAACGGGCCTAGAAGTGCACTTAGCATGGAGTATTAAATAGGAATGAAAACATGTCTAAAGTGAAGTGCAAAGACTAGAAAATCGGCCCACATGAGTCCAAAAATGTGTATATAATTGGGACTCATCAATATACTGGGCCTTGAGTGCTAGGGCTACTATCTCCCTTTGGACATCTATCACTAGCGTGAGAGATATCTCCACACCAACGACAATGAATATTAAATGAAGCCCACAAAGTGTGAAGATAAAATGATTCAAAATAAAGAGAACTGCTGTACAAAATACTGCACCTAACAATACTTACTAAAGCAACCTAATATAAAGAGGAAAACAGAATACGAAGAGATAAAACAAAAGGATGCAATTTACAAATGGAAGGGCTTCTCTCTCAGATTCTCCCTCTCTAGAAAACTCACACGTCTGTGTTCCCCGACAACGGCGCCAAAAACTTGATGCGCAAATCTTAGCACACCGTTATTGGCGGTAGCAAGACTGCGGCACAAAACGGCAGTGTACCGATCGTTCAAGTAATATAAAATGTGGGAGTGAATCCCCAAGTATCGATCTCGAAGGAACACAGTAAGGTGGAATTAACTATTGAGGAAGGACTTTAGATTGAAGTCCTTTCGAGCGGATGGATTGCGAAAGGGGGGATTTGGTTGATGGAAAGTAAAAGAAAACAACTACTCAACTACTCCTATGTAGGCCTTGAGCGCACTGCTTCGCTAGGCGGGATGGAAACTACATAGGCCTTGAACGCACTACTTCGCAAGGGCGGATGGACGAGTAGGCAAGCGGAATCGAACTGTGCAGGCCTTGAGCGCGCTGCTTCGTTAGGCGAATGGATTACACGGGCCACTATGCCACGCTTCACTAGGCGGATGGGCGAGTAGGCATGCGGAGTGAGGGTCGCAAGCACCTCGTTGACAAATACGCTAGTGCGGCGAACGAACACGATGGCGGACTGGAAAATGGATGGGGGCGCAGCTCATACACACATATGAACAAAATAATCTCATACAAAGGAAATAGACATTATAAAACAGGGTTCATAGAGCACATCATCATAAGATAAAAGATCTAACATTTACAACTACCAATACAAAGAGAAAGAGAGAGCAAGGAATCGACCCAATCCGAAGGCTCGTTGGGATTCACAAATGGAATAGCTGGGTTGTCAATCCGCGTCCAAGCTCGGTCCTCAACTGCGTCCGGGGTAGAGAAGGTTGTCACTACCTTCCAATGGACCATCTTCTTCGTGTCACGATCCGGCTGCACGACCTAGCTTCCTTCTCCTTGGATATTGGTGGATGTAGGGCTAAATACCTCTCCTTGGAGCTTGAGGATGATGGAGGAGGCCAAAAAGGGGTGGAATCCCTGTGGAAAGGGCGAAAATGGAGGAGCTGTACGGTCTGTTCGCTATATCTGATTAGGTTGAAAACTGCAGCTTTTATAGAAAACAGTCAGAAGTTTGGTCACACACGGGCGAACGCACGACCGTGCGTTGTCCGTGCGTTATTTAATGAATAAACTGACGCGAGGAAGAATCAGCAACGCCCGTGTGTTTCCTTGGCGCACGGGCGAGTCCGCCCGTGCGTAAAAATGCACTGACAAATTCAGATTGGCGATAAACAAGGCTAAACAGGTCGATCGTGCGATTCCTTCACACACGGGCAACTGCCCGTGCGTAAAGACGCACGATCAATGGCAGAACATCGTTTTCTACCCAGATGAAGATGCACAACTGCAGTCGTCCGTGCGTCAATAAAATGCACGACCGTGCTTTATACACAATCATGATTTCTGGGCAAAAAAGGGATGCTTCAACCACCTGTGAGCACATCAACCCAGCTGGGAATACATCTACAGCACCAGCATAAAAATAGAAATAAAACGATGGTGAGCACAGTGTGCTTACCCCCAGCAATGTAGTGTACAATTGCACACTACAACGGGCCTAAACAAGCACTACAAGCACAAGTATGAACAAGGTGAATATAAACAAATACAAACAAAAACTGAAGTACAAATGCAGAAAAATTAGCCCGGATGAGTCCGAAAATCAGTATATAAATTGGACTCATCAGTGCTTCCCCTTGGTGCACTCACCTAGCGAGTCGAGTGATCCTACTGAGCTGGGTACTCGCACTCACTCGCCCTTACCACCAGGGGATAAATAATCTCACAATGGTGCATGGTTCCTACCTCCTTTCCTAGGACCGATGTGCTCCTTATGAGTCTGGGGACACGCCCATCATTCTCAGCACCCATGATGCACTCACTCCAGCTTAGGTGCATTCGTCGATATCTCTGGGCCAACTTGCCAAACACAGGGTTGTTCAAACACCTTATGTTGACATAGTTTGACCGCTTCTCTTCCAGTTAGGTAACAAAACTTGCGGGCCTCACCGATGTGGAAGATCGGTGACAGCGGACGGTCCTTCCGCTTCTGTGTTTGGACATACCACACTACACAAGTCCCAATGTACAACCTGGAGCTTCTGGATATGAGCGACATCCGGTGATAACTGAACATGGTCAACCAGCGGAGGGACCCAGCGGGGCATATACAACACACCTGAGCTCCCGGCGTGCACTTCTTCCTATTGCTTAGAGTCATCAACCTTACCGTACTTGTACATACGGTCTACGGGCATGGCCGACCTGCCACTTTTCACCGCTAGTAATTTACAAGCATTTCAATAAGTAAACAGCTGGCATCTTTCGGGTCTACAATGGCTTGCCCTACATGACATGAAATAATTCAGGTAGATGACCGTATAGCTTTATCACACCGCTCAACTTTAGACGAGGAGCGTAGCGATCAAGGGATCATATTATTTAGGGCTAGCCTTCGAGGAATAAATCATCTCCAAGTTATCACTAACTAATGCTCAACCAAATAAACCGCTTATCCGAGTGGGACCTGAAATAAAAGTGCAGAAATGAAAGCATTTGTAAATTGCAGTAAATAAAGTGTGGTAAAGGAATATTGCTATAAATATAGTACATATATTGAAATAATGAAATGAACTGCACCAAATAAAATACCTAACTAAATAAGATAAGTACTAAAATAATGTACAGTAACTGAAATACTGAATAAAAGAACAGAATAAGAAATAGTTCAGTTATGCAATTCTCTCTTCATTTAAGGAGACAAGTTTAGTTCTTCTCTCCGTTCCAAAGAAGCTTCTTCGTTCCAAGGAGACAACTCCGTTTATAGGAGGCTTCTCCGTTCCAAGAAGACAACTCCATTCATAGGAGGCTTCTCCGTTCCAACGAGGAACTTTATAACTCAGCGGCGAGTTCTTCTTATTTCACCGAATTAGTGTCCACCGATTTATTTGAGTCTGATAGTTACCTTAGTTGCACTTTTTTATGGTGGCTTATAGGACTTCGTCGATTTGTTAACGCTTTATTATAATCACCCGGTCAGATTATCGAGACTTCAAATCTCTTCAAAAGGTTTAATACAATTTCTTAACCTATACCAATCTCATCGGAGCGGTTTGAGCTCTTATTTTACAACCGATATTTTCTTCCGATTTTTATACCTCTTCTATTTGATAATTATTAAAAAATAGTCGAAAAATTATAAAACATGAACTCGATGTTGGATTTACCCTAACATAATCCTCAATATTTCCTCCAATTATTTTGAGTTAGATTTGATCTCAAATAAATTCATAATCCGCATATAAATTCCTCTTTTAATGGATTTTTTTTAAACTCCAAAAATTTCCCAAATTTTATTTGAGAGTTTATGCAAGTATGTAGAGCCTTTCATAATTTCTTATCACAATTATTTCCTCAATTAGGATTCCCTGCAAATTTTTAAACAAGGATGTGATCATAAATTAAATACTAAAAAATGATTATACTTTACAAAATTCCAGCAAAGTAAACCTATCACACACTCATCCAAAATTTTATCATAATTTTACTCTGACCTTTAAGACATCTGATATTTTTAAACAATAGATTTTCCAATATTTAAATCATCTAAGACATCAGGAATAAACAATAAATTCAGATAAAAATCTAGAGGATGTGACTTCCTCTAATACACAACATAAAAATTTTTTAAGGAGTTTTAATCATGTAGATTTTCCTTTGGGATTTTATTAGTGACGAGCTGTTTTGATTAAACTGGCTAAAATAGCAATTCAAAAATAGAGATTCCCAATTAATTTCAGAGAATGTGTATAAGCTCCGGTCATCTCCTCCATTTTTCTAAGACGTTTCTGACTAGTTTTGCAGTCCGTTTGGGGGTACTTATTTTCACCGGTCAAGCGGTCACGACCGCATGAACCGGACCTTAAATTGACCGCTTGACCGGTGAAAATAAGTCCCCCCAAACGGAGCCTTGATCGCTTAGATAATCCAAAAACTGAGAAAACAAACCTAATTTATTTATTAAAAATATTAAACCTAAATGAAAAATTCTCAAAAAAATTGAGGGAGTAGCCCTTATCATTGTGCACAACTATTCATCACTATTTAATTCGAGTCATAGATTAGCCACAGAAATTAAAAAACTCCATCCTGCCTTTATATTTACACAGCACATATGATGGCAGTGTTTTGCGGCTTAGATCAAGCCGCAGCTCCAGCTCTAACGCCCTGCAGCAGATCAAGCTAATACGTTGCGGGGATCCAATAATTTCTCGTGATTTTAAGGAAATCATGGCAGTCCGATCTCATGATGGAGATCGGACAGCAACTGTACAACCTCGCGCGGCAGAGGCTTGCAAGCCTCTGTCACCGCCGTCCAGTTGTCGAACGGTCGCGCCTCCACCCCCGACCGACTTGCCGGGGGCCAACGCATCCTATGGCTTTGGTCCGAAGATCTGGATCCGGCGGCAGCCGCCGAGATGCCTGTTACAGGGAGTTAACACTTGGGCACCGCCGGATCTCCCTTTTCTGGAGGTGTCCTCGACATTTCTGCTTCCGGAGAGGGTCATGGCCCCCTATCCGGTGATGCTGAGCCTTCCCAGAGGGCTTGAGGGATTCGGGAAGGCTTCCCATGCATGGTTGTCACCTTGGGTCAATTGCCACCCGGGTGACGGCGGCACTCCGGCGGCCAGAGTTTGCACGCGGCTCATCAAAAAGAGAGGGAGGGGGAGAGGAGGAGGTCCCACCTTAGTTGGGGGTCCTCTGGACATCCCGACAATGTCTTCCATTAGAGGTGGTGGAGGGTGGTGGAGCTCGGGTGGTCGGTTTCCAGCGAGGTAGGGCTCCGACAAAGGTATGGCTGGGCTCGACATGGAGCTGTGAAGCCATCTAGAGGGGGTGAGGCCTATATATTGGTTGGGGAGGAGTCCCCTTCCACTTAACCGATGGTGTAGGACTAATCCTTTGGATTAGGGTTAGGCTTAACCCAAGTGGGTTATTTCAGTGAGCTGGCATCATTAGGCAGGGCAAGTACTGCCAGGTGTAGTTCATCTAGGGCTTAAAATTTGTGTGGGTTTGCTTTGGGCTTGGGGAATTTTGTTTGGGAGAGAGAGAGGAGTAAAGGTGGTGGCTTCTTTCCTTGGCCCAAGGGCCATCCTTCCTGCTGCAATTCAAGGCCCATCCTTCATGCTGGAATTCAAGGGTCATCCTTCCTGCTGGAATTCAAGGGCCATCCAACCTGTTGTTGAAGGTTTCTCATCAAGGGTGGCGGGGGTTCGAATCCCGCCATCAACAACCCACTGTGCTGAGAAACAGGAACAGGGAGGGGTTGGGGTGTTTCAAAGCGGGCTGCAGCCCGGGCGTCTGGACAATGGGGTTAGGCATCTAACGGCTCCAAACAATGAGATCAGGTTGTTACAGTTACTGTCTAGTCAGATGTTGTCGAACCCCACTCCTGGGGGTGAGCATGCATTGATAGTAGATGGGCGAGGGAGTCATCTTGAGAAGGCATCTGGGAGTGCACGGGTCAGATCCTCTTCGAGTAAGGCAGTGACGTGCTACCACTGCAGGCAGAGAGGACATATCAGGAGGCATTGTTCGCAGCATGCGCAGAGTTCAGGGGACGCCATAGAGCGGGCAAGTCGGGGGTATTCACGACAGATGATAATGATGTGTCTCTCATCATCACTAAGAGTCCATATGACTCTCATTGTCGGGTATTATATTTCTGGTGCTTCGCAACACATTTTCTCAGATGAGGTGATGTTCAGTTCACTAGAGGTGACATCTGGGTAAGTCTTTTTGGGTGATGGCTCAGCATGTGGGGTCACGGGGACAGGGACGGTAGACATCCGGACGCATGATGGAGCAGTGCATAGGCTTGAGCGGGTACATCTGGTACCCAAGCTGCGAAGAAATTTGATATCTCTGGGCAGACTAGACTCTAGAGGATGCAGTTTTGCAGTGAGAGGTGGAGTTCTGACGGTGACGCGAGGGCGCACTGTGCTCATGCGAGCTATGCAGTGGGGTAGTTTGTACTGGTTGATGGGGATCACGATGCGAGGTGGTGCGCCCATGATTTCTGTTGCTGACAGTATAGATGGTCAAGATGGTGCTGGGGATCATCCTTCTGGTAGTCTGACTAAGCGAGTCAGATTTAGGGATTTAGTTGCGTCGGCATTCAGAGGTTCAGTTTGAGCATGGATGAGTCTACTAGAGCAGGTCGGCTGACAGCTCAGACTTGAGGTGGTGCTTCGTGCAGACTATGTTGTGTGACCTAGTGCAAATAGTGTTTTGTGCAGGGAGTACTTCATGCAGGTGGTGGATCCAGATCCCGAACCAAGGTGGTGATTGTTGGGATTTATTAGTTCGGATCCGAATACAATTTTGAAATTTTTTCTTTCAAAAGATAGCTGATATTAAGAAAAAGGTAAACTTTTTTTTCGTTTTTGATTCTCTCGTGACCTATGGGTGAGTGATATATCTCTCTTTTTGAAAGAGAATATGTAGCAGCCACACTCCACCGGTGGGTTGTAGGAAGAGTGAGCCACCTGGGAGAAATAACCCCGCCGATCCTATTCCACTCTTTCTCTCTCTCTCTCTCTCTCTCTCTCTCTCTCTCTCTCTCTCTCTCTCTCTCTCTCTCTCTCTCTCTCTCTCTCTCTCGCGCGCGCGCGCGCGCGCGCGCGCTCAGAGGAACCAACAACCTCAAGTCTTGTCATCGGTCATGGAGAGGAGCATTGCTGCCGGTCTTGGAGGAGATAGTTGCCAACGTTGGTGGAGAGTTTTGCCTCCGGTCTTGGAGGAGATAGTCGTTAGCATTTGGAGAGGTGTAGTGAATGAGGACGTGGTTCCCTAGAGATAACATGTAGTAGATATGGCTTGGATTTTCTCTCCGGTGGTGGCGTGGTCTCCGGTGGTGGTGCGGTTGGACGTCGGACTTTGACGTCGAATGTTTCGATGAACATTGTGCGTCCGCTAGTCGGATTGCAGTCCAGATCTCAGATTTTCGCCATGGATCGTGTTGGAAGCGTTGTATATGGGCACGTGACCTCGCTACCACCTCTCTCGCAAATCGCCTAGCCCCACTCCGCCTAACACTCACTACTCTGACGAGCATGCACACCACACTTCTCGGGCGAGCACCTCCAACCTCCACGACTTGGCGAGATGCTCCTTCAACACACCTCCTTAGCGCGAACTCCACCACTCCGGCGAGCACCCCCAACCTCCACAAGATGCACACACCGGCGAGAGCTCGGGCTGACGCGAGACAGCAGCGTGAGAAGACTCTTAGAACCACTGAGTCTTTTTCTAAGAAGACTCTTAGAACCACTGAGTCTTTTGCTAAGTAGACTCTTAGAATAGTAGAAGAGGAGGAAGAAGATAATAGGATTCTTCAGTTAGAATCCTTCAACAACTATCTCTCTGTATGTTGTTGCTTCTATATACTTCAGGATCTGAATATAATGAACCCTTGCTTAAGATAATGATGATTGCAAGGGGTATGAGCTTTGATCCTGATCCACTCTGCACTTTTGTTGGCTTGCTGTTATATGATGTAGAAGAGAAAGCAGCATGCTTGTTGTATTGTTTTCCTGTGCAGAGAAGTTGTTCTTCTATTCTGTCTTAGGGCTGGAGGAGAAAGAAGAAGGCCCAAGGAATCGACTGAGAGGAATAATTGTTCTTTTTTCTTTCTTCCTCAGCAAACTTATTCTCTATTGATTTATGTTTGAATTTCTTTCTTCTTCTGGACTGTCCCTAGAAGGAATGTCCATTGGACAATAAATGTTTCCTTCTATTTCTATTCCCGACCGACCATCTGATTTGAATAACTTCTAGGAATGTCTTTACTGTATCTCTGAAATACTTCATTCCATTCTTGGCAATAAACGAGCCGTTAGAGAACAGATTTCAACCTTGTAGATCATCTGGAAAGAACCAAAAAGGACAGCAAAAAAACTTTCCTTTTCTTACTATATTTGACATTGGGTCGAATTCATTATCCTTCATATCGATGCACCTCTGAGTTCTTATAAAAGCAGCTTTGAGTTCTTTCTTAGCTTTGAATGAACTCAGTTGTCGACGTTGCGTCGAGTTCTTATCGACGCATCTGTCGAGTTGAAGACTTGGACTTGAACTTCATCTTCTTCGTCAACTTGAAGTCGAAGTTGCGTCGACTTCTAAGATGGCTTCGACAGGCTCTTCCTTTTGCGTCGAGTTCATTTCGACGTTACGTCGACTTGACTTGATGCTTCGACAGGCATTCTGAGTTACTTCGACTTTCAGTCAGAGTTGCGTTGACTTCTAGTCGAAGTTGCGTATTCAACACAAGTTTTAACTCAACTGAATTTGTGCTTCTCTTAGACCTGGTCTTGACACTCTAAATGAATGTGATATCCTAGGACATCTAATGACCATTTTACCCTTTCTATACAATGTGGGTAATACAACCTAACTGATAAAATCACTTTAAAATAATTTGTTAGCTAAATCATAAGGGTTTTTCCTAAAAATCTCCACCTATTTATCTCAACAAATTTTACAAAATAAAGTGAGTGATTTCAAACATGCTCGGACATAAATCTTAATACGAACAATTATACAAAAGACTGAAAGATATGGTAAACTGAAAACATCTGATTGATATAAATAAATGTTTATCAGAGTTAGTAACCCAAGAAATGATCTACTTTCTCTTTTTGAGAAATGTAGATATGGCCTCATAGATCTTTCTAAACTTTCTTTCCACATATTTGAAGTTGGCTGGAATGGCCTTCTCTGGATGTTTCTGAATTCTTTTATGTCCCTTAAATAGCTTCTCCAAATTAGCTCTAGCTTTAGGATAGACATCATTTAGCTTTAGCCCCAGACCAATAACTTTACCAGACAGCAAGTTTATTTCTTCTAGGTCTAGCTCTTCCACATCAGGATCTGGTACAATGAATGTTGATTGTGGAATACCAGAGGTTGGAGCTGTCCTAAATACAATCGTCTTTTTCTTTTTGAGTGACTGTTTTGCTTCATTCTTATCACATCCTAGACCTCTTCTGTGAAATTGCCCTTTATTCTCAAGAAGTTTTGCTTGAGGGCTCCAAGCAACATACTTTGTAGGGTCAAAGAGTGTGCTTGGGATTTGGATTGCCTTCTTTAGTTGTTCCTTTTCTACAACGTCCTTTCCCTTATTCAACCTTTCAATAAATAAACTTCTATTTTCTTCTAGGTCTCTTTGAGATGCTTCATACTCATGTAGATCCCTTTCTCTGAGTTCATCTAGGACTTTATCAAGATCTGGATCAGAGTGTACTTCCATTGTATTTTCTGGGATATCAATCTTCTCATCGGTTTTGAAATAAGACTTGTCTTTCTTGAATTGTTTTCTTTGTTCTTTTGTATATTTCTCCCAAATTGGTACCCTTCCTCTAGGCCCTCTTCCCTTTGCTCTGTAGTTTCCTCCATGTCCCCTTCATCTGAATGAAGGTCTTCCTCTGAAGGCTGGTTCAGGGACAAGTGAAGTGTATGCTAAAGTAGGATCAGGAAGGAGCTGAGCTTGTAGTGGAGAGGATGGAGCAGCTATAAGGACTTCATCAACAATCTTGACTAGAGATGGTGTTGTTGTCGATTCTTCATAATGAGTCTAGAATTCTTGTGTCTCAGGGATAGATAACTCAGTGCACTCGTTGTTCTCTTGCAAACTCTTCAGGTAGTCATTATCATCTGAGAGTAAATCAATCTCCCCCTGTTTTGATGACTCCCCTGTATTGAAGGCAAAATCCTTGGGGGAGAGAATGATGATGGTTCTAGAAGGATCTTGGAGGTGATGGCAGGTTCACCTTCGGAGACATAAGGGGAGGGAAGATTTGGAAGAAACGCCGTATATATCGAATCTAGAGGTGGCCTGGGCCTGCTGTCAATCTTCTCCCCCTGCTTTATATCTTGGATGCAGGATATAAAGACCTCAGCAAGTAGTAGGGATGATTTCAATTCCCTTTCAAGATCCCTCATCTGGGTGGTAAGGTCCCGTAACCTCCTGTGTTGAGTACACAGCTTCCTACAATAGCCATCTGAGAATTCTAGATATAGAGATGAGATGTGAGACAAGAGTGTCTCTAGGGCTAAATTAACAGCTTCAACAAGGTCATGTTGATCTTGGAGAGACGCCATTTAGCACCTGTGAGTACCTGCAAGAGAGGGTAGAAAAGAGAAGTAGAGAGGAAAATGGAAGAGAGCAATAGGGAGAAAATTCAAAAGCACAATAAACTCAACGCCTAAGATTCTTAAAAGAAGAAGATTCGTCGCAACCTAGGGTTGTATTCGAAGCAACGTCGAAAAGGGGTAAAAATAGTGCTCCAAGACACCAATAGCAAGTCAGTGCGTGCTTTTGCATAGTCGACATAGTGTCGAGTAGAAGTTGACGTGGCTCTGAATGAAGATAGCAGATATACTGTCGACGTAGACGTCGATATGTATTCGACGCTGCGTCGAGTGCTATTCGAATGAACAATCCGAGACAGCTCTCGAAGCTATCGTCGAATCGAAATCAACTGTACGTCGATTCGTATTCAACGCAACTTTGAATAAACAGTTCTGTTATTCTTAAAAAAATTTGTTGTTTTTCTCAGCAATACCTTTCAATGAAAAATAGGTTTGAGCACATAATAGAGCTATCCTAGAGAGCTCCATCAAGCATTCCCAATGCATTGATGAAGACCTTGTGCTTACTTTCATCAAGTGGATTAGTGAAGATGTCAACCATTTGAATATCAGTGGAAATGTATTGAAGATTGATCTTACCCTTCTCAACATTTTCCCTGATAAAGTGGTGCATTATCTGTATATGGTTAATTCTGCTGTGGAGAACAAGATTAGAATCTATGGAGATAGCACTAGAGCTATCACAGAATATTGTGGAATTGTCAAGAGAAAAGTTATAGTCTAACAACTGATTTTGCATCCACAATATTTGTGAGCAGCAGCTTCCTGTAGCTATATACTCAGCTTTAGCTGTAGAAGTGGAGACTAAGGTTTGATTCTTGCTAAACCATGAGATCAGTCTAGCACCCAGGAATTTACAGGTTCAGGAGATGCTTTTTCTATCAAGCCTACATCCAGCATAGCCTGCTTCTGAATAGCCAACTAAGTCAAATCTAGATTCTGTTGGATACCACAAGCCAAGTTCAGTTGTACCCTTCAGATACCTGAGTATCCTTTTTTTCAGAACTCATGTGGGATTCCTTAGGGTCAACCTGATACCAAGCACATATATAGGTAGCAAACGTTATATCAGGTCTGCTAGCTGTCAGATAGAGAAGAGAGTCAATGGCTGATATGTAAGTCTTCTGATCAAAGGACTTACCCTTTCATCTCTATCAAGAACAGCATTGGTAGCCATGGGGGTTTTCATGAAAGAGGTATTTTCTATCCCAAACCACTTGATGAGTTCTCTGGTATACTTGGATTGGGATATGAAAATGTCATCTACATTCTGCCTTATTTGGAGGCCTAGGAAATAGGATAATTTCCCCATGCTACTCATTTCAAATCTAGACTACATTAGGTACGCAAACCTTTTCCATAGTGTTTATTCTGTTGATCCAAATATAATATCATCTACATATATATGTACTAGTAGGAGCTAATTTTTATGTGCTCTTGTGAAGAGTGTTTTATCCACTTTACCTCTTTCAAAGGAGTGTTCCAAAAGAAAGGTGGATAAGGTCTCATACCAAGCTCTTGGAGCTTGCTTGAGGCCATACAGTGCTTTATCTAATCTGTACACAAATGAGGAAAAAGATGGATTGACAAAACCTAGGGGTTGATCTACATATACTTCTTCCCAAAGAGTTCCATTTAGGAATGCACTCTTCACATCCATCTGATAGACCTTAATCTTCATGTGCGCAGCATATGCAAGAAACATTCTGATGGCTTCCAGCCTTGCTACTGGAGAAAATGTCTCGTTGAAGTCAATCCCCTCTTCTTGCTTATATCCTTGAGCCACAAATCTGACCTTGTTTCTGACTATGACTCCAGTTGAGTCAATCTTGTTTTTGAATAACCATTTGGTTCTAATTACTGGGCAATTCCGTGGTCTCTCAACCTGTAACACCCTGGTTTTGCGTAGCAGAGAGTTAACGTCGAGAAGGCAAATTTTTCTTGACGCACGATCGTGCGTTTTCTTAGCGCACGATCAATCCGACCGTGCGTGCTCTCCGACGGGAAAAAATGGTGTCTCTGTCGTTAGTCGTGCGTTTTAACGCACGGTCGTGCGTTCGACCGTGCGTTCGGTAACAGATCCGTAAAACATCAATTTTTGGGCGTCCGATTGGATTAGATCTTGATCGGACGACCCAAATGATTCGCTGGGGGGACTTAGGGAGTGGATAAGGTGTTATTCCCTCATTCTTTGAAGTCCTTTCTCTCTTAGGTTGGAGAAAGGAGAAGGGGACAAGGAGGAAGAAGAAGTAGAATCCGCCATTGTTGGAGCTTTGGAGCTCCGTTCGCCGATCCGAGACCGGCAGCGCGTAGAGGAGGTCGAGACGCTTCTTCTTCTCCATTTGTTTGCAATCTTCTCATGGCTAGGAGGAGATCTCGAAAGGTAACGATAGTTCTCCTCCCGGTCTTTAGGATGCGTGCATGGCATCCCTTATTTTTTGCATTTTTGGCACCGGATCCGTCGAGTGAGAGGGATCCGAGTCGCCTTGGTTCAAAAGGAACCATCGGGTTGATTGAGTCCGTCCCCGACATGATTTGCACTAGAGATCCGCTCCGTTAGCGGATTAGGCATTGTGGGTGAAGCCGGATTTGCGACCGTTGGTCCGATTCAGTGATCTTGAATGACGCACATATTAGGGGTTTTGTTAGAAATCCGATTACGGCGAACTCATCGTTGTGATGCCCTTGTAGCTTCGTGTGGTAACGAATGTTGAGTTTTGGGCGGGGAAATAATGTGCGGATTATGGGGCTTGTGATGCCTAGGGTTGTGCGAAGGCGCGATTGGTCTTTGTGGTCGGCTGGCTATCCCGTGAAGACTGAGATTCACGTGTGGAGAGTGTCCCGGCAAGATTAGTCCCTTCGGTGTTGACTGACGAGAATGTCTGTGCTACGGATGAGTCCGATAACGGTCTCCAGGCGAGGCAATCGGTGGACGTTGTCCCGAGTGTAAGTCCGGGGCCTTGGGACATTTTGTTTAAGCCAGAATTCTTAGTATCGGTCTTTGTGTGTGATATAGATTTTTGCGGTTTTGAAATTTTAGTGAAGGGTTGAGATTTTCTCCAAAACTATATCCGATAAAGGCAAGTGTACCTTATCGTCTATAGTATAGGATATTAAGAAATACCAAGGTCGTATTCCACGGGGCGCGTTGATTACTTCTACTTTGAGGAAAGTCACTATTATCTTATCTAATGATATTTTGGGGTTTTGGTTCTTAGCTAAAAAAGAGAAATTGCAAGCTAAATTAAGGGTTTAGATGATGATAAAAGAGGCTAGTACTCAATCAAAAGTCACCTTGGAGTGAGAAAAGACAAGTAAAAAGAAATTAAATCTAATTCCGTTTAAATTGAACTACTTGACCGTGGAGGTTCCCGAAGCTCGAACATGCCTCTCTCGAGGTTAATGCCCAACTAAGATTAGGAAAAATCAACCGGACTCTCGTCCTATAATCGATTACCTAAAACTTGCTTTACGAGGTGAACCCCACTATTGGATTTGACTCCAATCCGGGAGATTTACGTCATCCTCTCTCGAGGGGTGCGTGCAACTCTCTTTACCCTTGAGTGATCGATTCATACTTTGAGCCTCTCGGCTAACTAAATATGAAAACTTAAGCGAAAACCATATATCGAAAGTATGGCCTCACTAATTAAAAATCAAGGATAATTCAAGTGTTTATAAAAACGGAAAAAGAAAACTTTAGAAAATCATAACTTGTCTAACTCATCCTCGGATCATTTTGATCGAGTACTAATGAGGATTAGTTAATCATGGTGGAGGGGGAAGAGGAAGAAAAATAAAAATGCATATTAAGAAATTTTAGCTAAGGAGGAGACAAAATAAAGAGAACAAACTATTTTTTATTTAAATGAAAAACTATTACAAGACTTAAGAAAGGAAATTGCAAGCTAGGAAAAACAAGATTACAAGCTTAAACTAGACTATTGCACTAAAGGAAAGCTAATACATTGCATTAGAAAAGGAAGAGAGCATGAAAATAAAGAGACATGAACATGAACATGAAAAAGGAAAACTACTCAAGATTGGCTCCAGCAGCACCTTCCCCACTCCAAAATTCTGAACCTTGAACTCAAGGAGAGCCTCTGAATTTATAGGCAAAAATTTCATGTTACACGCCCTCGGTCACGGGCGTGACCTAGGGCGTGTAATCTCTGCAGCATCGGATCCGGTCGCGGCGTGGGCTTGGCGTGACGGCGGGAGAAAATCGCACATGTCACGGGCGTGACAATTGGGTCACGGGCGTGACTCAGGAAGGCTTCATTTAATGCGGCATGGGCTAGCCAGACGCCGCGGCGGCGTGCTTGGATCATGCGGGAAGGTCACGGGCGTGACTTTGGGTCACGGGCGTGACTCAAGTTGACTTCTCAACGGCAGCTTCTCGTCTCGACGGCGGCTCCACGTGGCAGATGCTAAAATTACACGCCCCCGGTCACGGGCGTGACTTTGGGTCACGGGCGTGACCTGGGGCGTGACTGGGTGTGGACTAGCTCAACAGCACGGCTGCGACTCTGGACTGATCTTCAGGTTACACGCCCTTGGTCACGGGCGTGACCGAGGGCGTGACATGTGATTTTTCCCGATTTGTCCCAGAAATCTGCAAATATTAAAATTAGGCTAAGTTAGAATCAAAATTACAAAAAGAACTACTTATAACCTAAAATTGACATAAAAAGGAAAATTCAAATTAAATAATTACAAAATTTTCTATTAAAAACTTATATAAAAACTACTTTATCAAATACCCCCATACTTGAGGTTTTGCTATTCCAGAGCAAAAGTGTGAGACATAATTTATAAGACATCCTAAAAAAAATTTTTAATTTAAAACTAAAATTTCATTTAACCAAAAGTTAAGTTAAGAGTAAATTCAAGGGGGAGTTAAGTCCTAAATTATGATGATGATTTGAAAAGAGGGAAAAAATGTTTAGGCAATAACTTCTCAAGAAAATTAAGTAGTTTGACAAAATTGTAGAAATTATAAAACTAAATTAAATTAAAATTATAAGAACTCTATCTTAAAAGAATCTTAAGGAAAAGTAAATTACTAAATATTGCTCTCTCCATAATTTTCAACTAAAACTAGAACAATGATAATTGGCTAAGGGTGATTTCATAGAATTTGGCATAAGAAGAGAAATTTTTGAATGGAGGAAATGGAATTTATCATGAAATTTCCCTTTTTTTTCTTTTCTTTTCTCTTTTTTTTTTTCTCTTCTAATAAAAACCCAAAATGTATATGGTTTAGGAGTAATGAATTTTATCCTCTTACTCCATGCCATATAATCTTTTCAAATATTTTGGGTGCATATGTTTTAGGGAATAATGAATTTTATCCTCTTATTCCCATGACATATGATCTTTTAATACACATTTTTTTTTATGCCATCAAAGGGGGTAGGGTAGGGGAAAAATAAATCTAGCTAGTTTTAAATCATATTGAGAGCAAATTCTAGTAAAATTAAAATTCCTAAGATCTAAGAAGTTAGAAGAAAGTATAATTGAAATCTAAAGAGGTTTAGGAAATTTACTACAAAATGAAGCCATTTAAAAAATAAAAAGAGAAGTCATGCTAACAAAATTCTCTAATCAATTTAAAATCATAAGATGATTCTTAAATCAAGATTACCTCAAATTTAAAATTAACAAACTATGATAAGCAAAATTTTAGACAATTAAAAACTTAAACATGCTTATAAACATTCTCAACTAGATTTCTAAGAAATCACAAAAACAACAAGGAGGGAAATAAGAATTTTTTGAATTTTTGATATTATCTTTTTTTTGAATTTTTCTCATTAAAAACTATTTACAAAGAAAGGAAACTAGATTTAAAACTTAACAAATTTTTTTTTTGCAAGTCTTGGACTTCCCAAGGGCTACCCGGTGAAGGGTTCGCAAGGTACTAGGAGGTGTGATGGGATAAAATCCCAAACGTCCCTTTCCAAGATTTAAATTTTTCTGTTTTCTATTTTTTTTTTTGAGTTTTGGGTTTTACAAGTGCTAAAATAGAAGAAAAACATAAGAAAATATATATATATATATATTTTTTTTTTTTTTTTGAAAATTTTCTAATTTAACAACTATTTACAAGAATTTACAAAGGGCTATTTACACCCCCATACTTAAAGTTAAACATTGTCCCCAATGTTTAAAAATAAGTATGAAGTAGGAAAAGATAAAAAAAAAAAAATGCAAAAACGAAAGAAGAGAAGGAAAAAGGGCTTCCCTGATTTTTTTGAAGCTTTTGTGGGGAAGCCGCGATTACCTGCAAAAGTTGTTAAAGCAGAAAAGAAGAGACAAGAGAAAATAACAAAAGATAACTTTGGGGTGCCTCCCAAAAGCGCTTTGTTTAAGGTCGCGTAGCTTGACCCACTTGCCGATTATGTTATATGATGAAGAAAAATCGCATCACTCTTGTCATTAGGTACGTCTCCCGGAAGATACAATTTAAGGCGGTGCCTGTTAACTTTGAAGGAGCCTTTTTCCGGGTGGGAAATTAGGATTGTCCCATAGGACCAAACCTCTTTAACAATAAAGGGTCCGGACCATCGGGATTTTAATTTTCCCGGAAAAAGGCGAAGGCGAGAATTATAAAGGAGGACGAGATCGCCCGGCGAAAAAGTTTTCGGAAATTTTATATGTTTATCGTGATAAAACTTTGTTCGCTCCTTATATAATTTATTGCTCTCATACGCATTCGCTCGCCATTCATCTAACTCGTTTATTTGAAACTTCCTTTGTTCACCCGCTAAAGTGGAATCGAGATTTAAAAATTTAAGCGCCCAAAATGCGCGGTGTTCTAATTCGACCGGAAGGTGGCAAGCCTTGCCATAGACCATTCGATATGGTGTACAACCGATAGCGGTCTTGTACGCCGTACGATAGGCCCAAAGCGCGTCATCGAGCTTTATTGCCCAATCCTTCCGATTAATAGAAACCGTTTTCTCTAAAATTCGCTTTAATTCTCGATTAACCACTTCGACTTGGCCGCTCGTTTGTGGGTGATATGCAGTGGATAGTTTGTGCGTGACACCATATTTTGCTAAAGTTTTTGTGAATTGAGTATTGCAAAAATGGGTGCCCCGATCACTCACAATAGCGCGCGGAGTGCCAAATCGAGAAAATAATTTTTTTAAAAAGTTAACGACGACTCGCGCATCGTTGGTGGGGAGAGCTTGCGCTTCCGCCCACCTTGACACGTAGTCGACCGCCACTAGAATATACTTATTTGAAAATGAAGGAGGGAGAGGACCAACGAAATCAATGCCCCAAAGATCGAAAATCTCGCATTCTAAGAAAATATTTTGGGGCATCTCATCCCGGCGAGAGATGTTGCCCGACCGCTGGCAGCTGTCGCAAGTACTCACAAGGGTGTGAGCATCTTTGAAGAGCGTGGGCCAATAAAAGCCTGCCTCCAGCGCCTTCCTCGCGGTTCGGTTCGAATGATAATGACCACCGGATGGTCCCTCGTGACAATGTCGTAAAATTTTAAGACCCTCCTTACTCGAGACGCATCGTCTCACCACTTGGTCTGCGCATACACGGAATAAAAAGGGATCCTCCCAAAAGTAATTCTTTAAATCAGAAAAGAATTTCTTCTTTTTCTGACTCGAGAATTCTTTTGGCAAGACCCGGGCTACTAAATAGTTAGCCAGATCTGCAAACCAGGGGGTAGACGACGTATTGATATCTTCGAGAGCGAGGAGGCGCTCTTCGGGAAATTTATCATCGATGTCAGATTCTATCAAAACTTCCGAGGCGGGGTTTTCTAAACGGGAGAGATGATCGGCCGCCAAGTTTTCGGCTCCTCTTTTGTCCCGGATCTCTAAGTCAAACTCCTGCAAGAGGAGGATCCATCGCAAAAGACGAGGCATGGCGTCCGATTTGCTTAAAAGATACCTAAGTGCGGAGTGATCCGTGAAGACAATAACTTTTGAGAGGGTGATATATGACCTAAACTTATCGAAGGCAAAAACGATCGCTAGAAGCTCCTTTTCGGTTGTGGTGTAATTCGCTTGTGCCGACGTGAGTGTTTTGCTCGCATAATAAATAGGGTGGAAATACTTACTCACCCGTTGGCCTAAAACGGCACCAACCGCAATGTCACTCGCATCGCACATGATTTCAAAAGGAAGCGACCAATCCGGCGCGACTAGAATCGGGGAGTTTATAAGTTTCTCTTTGATGAGTTTAAAAGCCAAATGGCATTCATCGCTAAAAATAAACGAGGATTCTTTTTCAAGAAGGTGGGTTAACGGCTTTGTGATTTTTGAAAAATTCTGTATAAAGCGCCGATAAAACCCCGCGTGGCCTAGGAAACTACGAATAGCTTTTACGTTTGTTGGAGGGGGAAGTTTTTCAATCACTTCGATCTTGGCCTTATCGACCTCGATCCCCATGCCCGAAATTTTATGACCAAGGACTAGCCCTTCCTTGACCATAAAATGGCATTTCTCCCAATTAAGTGCTAAATTCGTTTCCTCGCATCGCTGCAACACGCGCTCAAGATTTTTTAAACAATTTTTAAATGAATTTCCGAACACGGAAAAGTCGTCCATAAACACTTCCATCACCTCCTCTACTAACTCGTCAAATATTGCCAGCATACATCTTTGGAATGTAGCTGGCGCATTACAAAGACCAAATGGCATCCTTCGATAAGCGAAGGTGCCAAAGGGACAAGTGAAAGTGGTTTTCTCTTGGTCCTCGGGCGAAATCGGTATTTGAAAATATCCCGACAAACCATCGAGAAAATAGTAGTAGGAGTGACCTGAAAGGCGCTCTAAAATTTGATCGATGAATGGTAGGGGGAAGTGATCCTTACGGGTGGCATCATTTAGTTTTCGGTAATCGATGCACATCCGCCAACCCGTAACAGTACGGGTTGGGATCAACTCGTTATTCTCATTAGCTACTACCGTAATGCCACCTTTCTTTGGTACGACTTGTACTGGGCTAACCCAAGTACTATCCGATATCGGGTAGATAATTCCCGCGTCCAATAGTTTGATCACTTCGGCCTTAACGACTTCTTTCATGTTAGGGTTTAGCCGTCGTTGAGGCTGGACCGAATTTCGGGAATTATCTTCGAGGAAGATTTTATGAGTGCAGAAGGAAGGGTTTATACCCTTTATATCCGAAATTTGCCACGCAATTGCGTGGCGGTGCTTTCTTAAGACAATAGCCAACTCGGAAATTTCTGAGTTGCTAAGTTCGGATGAAACGATGACGGGTAGCTTCGACTCTTTTTCTAAAAATAAATACTTAAGGTGAGGGGGAAGTTGCTTTAGTTCCAAAACGGGTGGCTCTTCATAAGATGTTTTGATTTTTAATTTTTCTAAGAATAGTGGTTCGGGTGGTGTGAAACGAGTGACTTCTTCTTCTTCCAGACAAAAGAGCTCGGCGAACTCGGACTCGTGACTCGAGGTGGAGACTAACTCGGGAGGGGAATCGAATTCCCAACACTCTTCCAGGTAAAAACATGAATCGTCGTTTTCTAATGTGTTCCGCATCGAGGAATTTATGCCGAAAGAAACTTCATCATCTCCAACCCGAAGGAGGAGCTTTCCGTTACTTACGTCAATAATGGCGCGGGAGGTGGCAAGGAAGGGGCGGCCGAGTATGAGGTGTACTTCGGCATCCTCTTCGATGTCAAGAATGACAAAGTCCACCGGGAAGATGAACTTGTCGACCTTGACGAGCACGTCCTCCACTATTCCTACCGGATATTTTAAAGAGCGATCCGCTAATTGAATACTCATTCGAGTGGGGCTTGGATTTCCTAGACCTAGTTTCTTAAATAATGAAAAAGGCATGAGATTGATACTTGCTCCCAGATCCGCTAAAGCGTGTTTTACTAACGAATTGCCAAATAAACACGGGATGGAAAACCGTCCCGGGTCATTCACTTTTGTAGGCAATTTGTTGAGTACAACCGCGGAGCATTCTGCGTTCAAAGAAATATGCGAAATATCTTCTATTTTTTTCTTATTGGAGAGCAACTCCTTAAGATATTTCGTATATTTAGGCATTTGAGAGATAGCCTCGCAGAAGGGTACATTAATGTGGATTTGCTTTAAAATATCTAAAAACTTTTTATAATTCTTTTCGGCGCTCTCGCTTTTAAACTTAGATGGATACGGAACATTAGAAGTAGAAGCGCGCGGAGCTAACGTAGTAGGTAAAATTGAAGATAAAATAGGAGGAAGAGGAGGAGAGGAAGTTACCATGGGTTCGTCCTGCTTAGAAGCCACCTCCTTCCCGCTTCGGAGTGTAATCGCGTTTGCGCTCTCCCTTGGGTTGGGCTCCGTGTTTCCCGGAAGGGCTCCTTGCGGTCGCTCGGAGATTATCTTTGCTAGCTGGCCCACTTGGTTCTCTAAATTTTTGATCGATCCGGTGAGGTTCCGGATGTTCGCTTCAGTTGTAGCAACATATTTTGCAAAAACCTCTTCAAGCGGAGAGGGTTTTTGCTGTTGCGGTGGAAAACCGGGTGGATTAAAATTTTGAGGGGGAGTTAAATTGAGAAGTTGATTTGGAGGTTGATTTAAATTTAAGGGACGCTGAGCATTTCCTTGATTGCTCCATGAGAAGTTCGGATGATTCCTATAACCCGCATTGTAGGTGTTATTATACGGAGCGGTGTTCGGGTTATAGGAAGGCCGAGGTGGATTTCCCATGTAATCAACTTGCTCTTCAAGTAAAATATTATTAGCCCAAGGAGGAGTGGCGGAGGAAGCAGACATCTCCGCCACTTGCTTTGTTAAGCGCTCAACTTGTAAAGCCAAATTTGCGTTAGCGTCTATTTCAAAAATTCCGGCCGGCTTATTAGGCCGCGCTCGGGGCATGTTCCATTGATACGCATTTGTGGCCATCTCTTCGAAAAGCTCTTGAGCGGCGATCGGGGTTTTGTTATTTAATGTCCCCCCGGCGGCCGCATCAATCATTTGCCTCGTTTGGAGATTTAAGCCATTATAAAATATTTGCACTTGTTGCCAAGTGGCAAGTGCGTGGTGAGGGCATCGACGCAAAAGCTCCTTGAAGCGCTCCCATGTATCATAGAGAGTCTCCGAGTCGATTTGCATGAACGATGCAATATCCGTGCGTAATTTAGCGGTCTTTGAAGGCGGGAAATATTTATTAAGAAATTTTTCCGCCATTTCGGCCCATGTAGTGATGGATCCCCTTGGTAGGGAGCCCAGCCACTGCTTGGCCTTAGACCGCAGAGAGAAAGGAAAAAGACGTAATCGAATGGCATCATCGGTGACGCCATTGATCTTAAAAGCGTCGCAAATTTCAAGAAAGTAAGAGATATGTGAATTTGGATCCTCGTCCGGTTGACCATCAAAGGTCACCGATTGTTGCACCATTTGTATGATGCTGGACTTGATCTCAAAATTATTGTTCGCCACCGCGGGGCGAACAATACTCGATTGTGTGCCTTCCAAATTCGGCCGCGCATAATAGGACATGGTCCGTTGCGCGTCCTCATTAGGGTTTGGCTCGTTAAGATTAGGAGGATTAAGATTATGATCCATATTTGCTGCGTTAGTGTCCCCGATTGACTCTTCAGATTCTACTTGATTTCCTTGATCACGAGAACGGCGGTGCCTCAAAAGGGTTCGCTCGATTTCTGGATCAAAAGGAAGAATCGAAGTGCTACCACGGGTCATACACTAAAAAGAGAAGGAAAGAAGAAGAAAAAGAGAGAATATTTTTTGTTCTTTTTAGGCGGATTAAGTTAGTCTTGGACTTCCCAAGATCTACCCGGTGAAGGGTTTGCAAGGTACTAGAGGATGTGATGGGAATTCAAGCCCAAAGCGTCCTTTCCAAGAATTTTAATTTCACCCTTAAGATTTTCAAAAATAGAAAAACTAAAATAAAAACAACATGATAAAATTAATAGCTATCCTTGTTTCAAAATATCTACGCAAAATTCCCCGGCAACGGCGCCAAAAACTTGATATAGATTTTTGCGGTTTTGAAATTTTAGTGAAGGGTTGAGATTTTCTCCAAAACTATATCCGATAAAGGCAAGTGTACCTTATCGTCTATAGTATAGGATATTAAGAAATACCAAGGTCGTATTCCACGGGGCGCGTTGATTACTTCTACTTTGAGGAAAGTCACTATTATCTTATCTAATGATATTTTGGGGTTTTGGTTCTTAGCTAAAAAAGAGAAATTGCAAGCTAAATTAAGGGTTTAGATGATGATAAAAGAGGCTAGTACTCAATCAAAAGTCACCTTGGAGTGAGAAAAGACAAGTAAAAAGAAATTAAATCTAATTCCGTTTAAATTGAACTACTTGACCGTGGAGGTTCCCGAAGCTCGAACATGCCTCTCTCGAGGTTAATGCCCAACTAAGATTAGGAAAAATCAACCGAACTCTCGTCCTATAATCGATTACCTAAAACTTGCTTTACGAGGTGAACCCCACTATTGGATTTGACTCCAATCTGGGAGATTTACGTCATCCTCTCTCGAGGGGTGCGTGCAACTCTCTTTACCCTTGAGTGATCGATTCATACTTTGAGCCTCTCGGCTAACTAAATATGAAAACTTAAGCGAAAACCATATATCGAAAGTATGGCCTCACTAATTAAAAATCAAGGATAATTCAAGTGTTTATAAAAACGAAAAAAGAAAACTTTAGAAAATCATAACTTGTCTAACTCATCCTCGGATCATTTTGATCGAGTACTAATGAGGATTAGTTAATCATGGTGGAGGGGGAAGAGGAAGAAAAATAAAAATGCATATTAAGAAATTTTAGCTAAGGAGGAGACAAAATAAAGAGAACAAACTATTTTTTATTTAAATGAAAAACTATTACAAGACTTAAGAAAGGAAATTGCAAGCTAGGAAAAACAAGATTACAAGCTTAAACTAGACTATTGCACTAAAGGAAAGCTAATACATTGCATTAGAAAAGGAAGAGAGCATGAAAATAAAGAGACA
Source organism: Dactylorhiza incarnata (assembly GCA_033032865.1). Taxonomy (NCBI): domain Eukaryota; kingdom Viridiplantae; phylum Streptophyta; class Magnoliopsida; order Asparagales; family Orchidaceae; genus Dactylorhiza; species Dactylorhiza incarnata. The sequence goes on from JAWHQI010000067.1 coordinate 7,263,215, forward strand.
TGAACATGAACATGAAAAAGGAAAACTACTCAAGATTGGCTCCAGCAGCACCTTCCCCACTCCAAAATTCTGAACCTTGAACTCAAGGAGAGCCTCTGAATTTATAGGCAAAAATTTCATGTTACACGCCCTCGGTCACGGGCGTGACCTAGGGCGTGTAATCTCTGCAGCATCGGATCCGGTCGCGGCGTGGGCTTGGCGTGACGGCGGGAGAAAATCGCACATGTCACGGGCGTGACAATTGGGTCACGGGCGTGACTCAGGAAGGCTTCATTTAATGCGGCATGGGCTAGCCAGACGCCGCGGCGGCGTGCTTGGATCACGCGGGAAGGTCACGGGCGTGACTTTGGGTCACGGGCGTGACTCAAGTTGACTTCTCAACGGCAGCTTCTCGTCTCGACGGCGGCTCCACGTGGCAGATGCTAAAATTACACGCCCCCGGTCACGGGCGTGACTTTGGGTCACGGGCGTGACCTGGGGCGTGACTGGGTGTGGACTAGCTCAACAGCACGGCTGCGACTCTGGACTGATCTTCAGGTTACACGCCCTTGGTCACGGGCGTGACCGAGGGCGTGACATGTGATTTTTCCCGATTTGTCCCAGAAATCTGCAAATATTAAAATTAGGCTAAGTTAGAATCAAAATTACAAAAAGAACTACTTATAACCTAAAATTGACATAAAAAGGAAAATTCAAATTAAATAATTACAAAATTTTCTATTAAAAACTTATATAAAAACTACTTTATCAGTGTGTTGTTGGCTGCCTGAGCATGTGAGCTGTTAGGCAAGCCCGATGGCGTGGTGAGCCAGGCGAGGTGGGTCTCAGCGAGAGCTCTTGGCTTTGGGGCTACGATGCCCTTGTGGGGGAAATAATGAGTACCCTTATGTTGGTGATGTATGATGATGTGTTAGATTCATAGGCTTTAGGGTGCCTTGGGTGAAACCCGGGTTTGCATTCATTTTGCATTGTTAGGCCCCTTTTATTACCTGCTCAACATAGAAACGTGGATGATGTTTGTGACACTCATGCCTATATTTATGTTGCTTTTCTTTATGTACATTTGCATACGAAGTGCTGACTTGCAGGGTGAAGTAGTTCCCCGGGGTCCGCTAGGACGACCGGGAGGAGGGATGTTGTTACACCGTTTGTGGTCAGCCATAGCTGACCCTCGTTTACCGCTCTTTATGATTTGGTTGCAGGATAAGAATCGCAGGCTGGACCCAGCGCGCCGGCCAAAAAGGCCTAAAGCCTCATGAAGTGCTTAGTTGTTTTTCTGCATTACTTTCTTCGTACCTTGTTATATGCTGCTTGCATGCCGAGGTAGTTTAGGAAAAACTATCTTTCCCCTTTTGTTGGGATGTCTTATTAGTATTGAATGTTTGATATTTTGGACGTTGGTTTTGTAAGGCCTTAAGGCCAGTTGGACTCCTTTGTACTGTGGACAATCTCTGTGGTTTTGGTTTGTTTCCGCTGTGTTATCTAAGTTTTGAGATTGGGTAGTTAATATCATCTTTTAATACCAAAGCTGTGGCGGTTATATGTTGTGGGGTCCCAGCCGGACCCATATTATATGGTCATTACAGGGGAGGTGTTACAATTTGGTATCAGAGCGAGGTTTGAGTATTCTTGCGAGGTCTAGTGTATTTGGATCGCATAAGAGATTGTCCACATAGGAGTATTGTGCGGGATCATGAGTATCCCTGTGTTCGAGTCTTGCGATTACAGCCTGATGAGCTTTTATTTTCCTTGCTTATGCTAGGATGTTGGCGACGATGCGGGGACGTCGAGGAGGCAAGAGGAGCCTTCGGGGAGCAGTGCTACTGCTCCAGGCCTCATGAATGTGGGCATGTCCCCAACTGATTTCTGTCGCATGCTAGCGGAGGTAATGGAAGCGGCTCAAGCTGGAGTGATGCCACGGGTTCCTACGCCAATGGTGCAAGTTGCGACCCCTGTCACTCCGGCGGCTATGCCGGATACACCGGATGTCGAAGTAAGGCAAGCAGAGCCTTTAGCGGAGAGAGCTGTTCCGATGGGTGATCGATTCATGAAGTACTTCTTGAGTTTCCACCCTCCAACATTCAAGGGAGTTGGCACTCCAACGGATGCCGAGGATTGGCTTTCGAGGATCCAGGAACTCTTGAAGGCAGCTGAGACCCCAGAGGAGAGGCAGTCTCACTGTGCGAGTTTCATGTTAGAGGGCGATGCGAAGTTATGGTGGGTGAACCATAACGGTCGCCATTTTGTTGGGCGTGTTCCGTCCATGGAGGATTTCAGGAACGCTTTCCTCAAGCATTATATTCCGGCCTCGACAAGGTTGGAACTACAACGGCAGTTTTTGCATTTGGTGCAGCGTGAGAAGACATTGGATGAATATCTGCAAGAGTTCAATCGGTTGGGTCGTTATGCGGGAACGACTATGGCAGATGATGAAGAGAGAGATAATCTCTTCTATCAAGGGTTGAGGGAAAATTTAAGGCAGCCACTCATAGCCTTGAAGAATGCAGGATTTAATGAGTTGGTCGAAGCCGCTCGCACGTTGGAGAGCGACATGGAGCGAACCCAGCGGCGAAAGGGTTTTGCGGCAAAGCAGGGAGAAGGAAAGCCTTCTCAGTCTCAGTCTCAGTGGAAGTCCTAGGGCAGCCGATGGAAGAAGAAGCCCCGTCCTAGTAGGCCTGGGGAGAGAATTGGCGCACCTTCGGGAGATTTCTGCTCCAAAGGTCCGTTTACTTGTTACAAGTGCGGCAAGGTGGGTCACATAAGTCGGTTTTGTACCGAGGGCGGAGCTGAGCAGGAGCCGAGGCAAGAACAATCGGTGCATTCCGGTCCTAGTGTTGCAGAGAAGGGGAAAGCAGCGGAGTCAAGTGCTTCACGGTTCCCTCCAGTGCAGCCGAGAGCGTATAATCTTGGGTAGCAGGAAGCGATACGTCAACCCGACGTGGTGACAGGTACGAAAAGTTTAAGTTTTCGTTTGTTACTATTGTGTAGGTTGCGGCCTTTCATGTTTGTTTTGCACGTGGTTAGGTTTCGTGCTAGTTTCGGGCTATCCCTCTCGGGTGTTGTTCGACACGGGAGCGTCACACTCTTTTCTTGCGGAAAGATTTATCCGGAAGATTGATGTTGAGTCCATAGAGGCAGAGGTGGAGCTGAGTGTGCGCATGCCGAATGGGTCTTTCATGACTACCATGAGGAAAGGACGCATCGTGATGCAAATTGGCAATAATGATTTCGTGTTGGTAGCAGCGATTCTGCCACTAGCCTAATTCGATGTTATCTTGGGGATGGACTGGCTTGCGGAGCAGCGAGCTAGTATCGACTGCCAGTTGAAGGTGGTAACCCTGAGAGGTGAAGGTAGAGCAGAGGTCAAGTTTGAAGGCCTAAGCGGAGTGGCTTGCTCCCTGATTTCCGCTATGTAAATGAGGCGTGCGCTAAACCAAGGAGGCGAGGCGTTTTTAGCTTTGTTGGAGACTCACTCCACAAAGTTGTCTATTAGAGAAGTTCCGGTGGTGGAGGAATTTGAGGTTGTATTCCCCGAGGAGCTTCCGGGAGCACCTCCTCAGCGTGAAATTGATTTCTCGATAGAGTTGGTACCGGGTGCGAGGCCGGTGTCGCATCCTCCATTTAGGATGGCACTGAAGGAACTGGCCGAGCTAAAGGTTCAGTTGCAAGAGTTGTTAGAGCAAGGGTACATTAGGCCCAGCTCTTCGCCATGGAGCGCGCCGGTATTGTATGTGAAGAAAAAGGACGGAAGTATGCGGTTGTGCATTGTCTACCGTGAGTTAAATAAGTTGACCGTCAAGAATAAATATCCGATTCCCTGAATCGATGATTTGTTCGACCAGTTAGTGGGTTCGGTGGTGTACTCCAAGTTGGATTTGAAATCGGGGTACTACCAGTTGAAGATTCGAGAAGAGGACGTTGCCAAGACAGAATTTGGGACTCGGTATGGACACTACGAGTTTTCGGTGATGCCGTTCGGACTGACGAACGCGCCATCTCTGTTCATGGATTTGATGAACGAGGTTTTTCGCCCGTTCTTAGATTCGTTCGTGGTGGTGTTTATTGATGATATTTTGGTGTATTCAAAATCGGAGGCAGAGCATGAGTCTCACTTGAGGCAAGTATTGCAGACTCTAAGGGAGAATCAGCTTTATGCTAAGTTCTCAAAATGCGAGTTTTGGATCGAGAAGGTGGCCTTCTTGGGTCACGTAATTAGTGGAGATGGGGTGGCGGTAGATCCAGCAAAGATTGAAGCCATTAGGGATTGGCCTGTATTGAGAACTGTGGCGGAAGTCCGGAGTTTCCTTGGACTAGCCGGTTATTATAGAAGGTTCGTGGAGAACTTTTCGCGGATGGCGTTGCCCCGCACCACTCTCACTCGCAAGGACCAAAGGTTCGTATGGACACCGGAGTGTGCCCGTGCATTTGAGAATTTGAAGGAAAGGTTGATGTCTGCTCCAACCCTTAGTCTTCCTAGTGGGACGGAAGGATTTCAGATTTTCAGCGACGCTTCAGGTTGTGGGTTGGGTTTCGTGCTGGTGCAGCACGGCAAGGTGATCACTTATGGGTCAAGGCAGTTAAAGACTCATGAGAGGAATTATCCCGTCCATGATCTGGAGTTGGCGGCGGTAATCTTTGCGCTAAAATTGTGGCGGCACTACGTTTATGGTGCGAAGGTGGAGATCTTCACGGATCACAAAAGCCTGAGGTATCTTCTAGACCAAAAGGATCTGAATATGCGGCAGCGTAGGTGGGTCGAGTTCCTTGGGGGCTACGACATGGAGATTCAGTATACGCCGGGTAAAGCCAACGTGGTGGCGGATTCCTTGAGTAGGAAGTACTCAGGGAAAGGTAATTGGATGGAGGTGCATAACGAGCGTTTGATTCGAGACTTGGAGTCTCTTGACATTTCTTGTGTGGCTAGAGGTGAGTCTAGTGTAGCTCATTTGAACTGGATTGAAATGCAGTGTGATATAACGGATCGAATCCGAGAGGCGACCAGTACGGACGAGGAGTGCCAACAGTTGGTGTTGGAGGCTCAGCAACGCGAAGGCACTGCTTTGGAGATGGTTGGTGGGATTTTAAAAAGAGACGGAAGGGTCTATGTTCCGCATTTTGGCACGCTTCGCGACGAGTTGATGTTCGAGGCTCACTTTACGAAGTACTCCGTTCATCCAGGAAGTACAAAGATGTACGTGGATTTGAAGAAATCTTTTTGGTGGCCTGGGATGAAGCGGGATGTAGCCGAGTACGTGAGCCGATGTCAGACTTGTGCCTTGGTGAAGGCTGAGTGCCAAAGGCCCGGTGGGTTCTTGAAGCCTCTTCCCATCCCCGAATGGAAGTTCGATGACATCTCTATGGATTTTGTGCATGGTTTGCCTCGATCGCAGCAGGGTAACGATGCGATTTGGGTGATAGTGGATCGCCTGACGAAGGTAGCCCACTTCATTCCGAATCAGAAGGGCGATGGCGTGGAGAAGCTCGTGGAGCTTTATGTTCGAAACATTGTGCGGTTGCACGGGATTCCGAAGAGCATCGTTAGTGATCGCGATGGGCGGTTCACCTCGAAGGACTGGAGATTAGTGCAGAAAAGTCTAGGCACAAAGCTCAAGTTTAGTACCGCGTTCCATCCGCAGACCGATGGTCAGACAGAGCGAACCAACCGTACGTTGGAGGACAAGTTGAGGATGTGTGCTCTCAACTTTGGCAAAGGTTGGGAAGACCACCTTTTCATGGTGGAGTTCACCTATAATAATAGCTTCCAGGCGAGTATCAAGATGGCGCCATACGAAGCTTTGTATGGAAGGAAGTGTCGAACGCCGATGTCTTGGGCAGAGGTGGGAGACACTAAGCTTTTTGGAAAGCATGTGGTGGAAGATGCTTGCGAGATTGTGCGGACGATTCAGGAGCGCATGAAGGTTGCTCAGGATCGTCAAGCGAAGTATTTTAATGCGCGCCACAGAAACGTGGAGTTTACAATGGGCGACATGGTCTACTTGAAGATCAAACCGTTCAAGGGTGTTTCGCGGGTGCGTCGACTCAAGAAGTTGAGTCCGCGATATTTGGGTCCGTTCGAGGTTACGGAATGTATAGGCGAAGCGGCCTATCGTTTGGCGTTGTCTGCAGAGCTGAGTGGATTACATGATGTTTTCCATGTCTCTGTACTGAGGAAAGCTTTGGTGGAGCCGAGCGTCGTGGTTGAAGCAGCGGCAGTGCCGGTAATGGAGGATTTGGGGGCAAGGGTTCGCCCGGTTTGCGTGGAGGATTCGGAAGTCCGGCAGTTGCGTAACAAGGATGTCAAGCTTGTAAAGGTGCGGTGGGACAACTGTGGGCGAGGCGAATTCCCTTGGGAGCGTGAGCAAGCGATGCGGGAGGATTTCCCGGAACTTTTTGCATCAGGTATGCATCGCATTTTTCTATTTCAGTTTTGAAATTTCGAGGACGAAATTCTTTTAAGGAGGGTGGAGTTGTAACACCCCGGTTTTGCGGAGCGGAGAGTTAACGTCGAGAAGGCGAATTTTTCTTGACGCACGATCGTGCGTTTTCTTAGCACACGATCGATCCGACCGTGCGTGCTCTCCGACGGGCAAAAATGGTGTCTCTGTCGTTAGTCGTGCGTTTTAACGCACGGTCGTGCGTTCGACCGTGCGTTCGGTAACAGATCCGTAAAACAACAATTTTTGGGCGTCCGATTGGATTAGATCTTGATCGGACGACCCAAATGATTCGCTGGGGGGACTTAGGGTGTGGATGAGGGGTTATTCCCTCATTCTTTGAAGTCCTTTCTCTCTCTTAGGTTGGAGAAAGGAGAAGGGAAAAGGAGGAAGAAGAAGTAGAATCCGCCATTGTTGGAGCTTCGGAGCTCCGTTCGCCGATCCGAGACCGGCAGCGCATAGAGGACGTCGAGACACTTCTTCTTCTCCGTTCGTTTGCAAGCTTCTCATGGCTAGGAGGAGATCTCAAAAGGTAACGACATTTCTCCTCCCGGTCTTTAGGATGCGTACATGGCATCCCTTATTTTCTGCATTTTTTGCACCGGATCCGTCGAGTGAGAGGGATCCGGGTCGCCTTGGTTCAAAAGGAACCATCGGGTTGATTGAGTCCGTCCCCGACATGATTTGCATTAGAGATCCGCTCCGTTAGCGGATTAGGCATTGTGGGTGAAGCCGGATTTGCGACCGTTGGTCCGATTCGGTGATGTTGAATGACGCGCATATTAGGGGTTTTGTTAGAAATCCGATTACGGCGAACTCGTCGTTGTGATGCCCTTGTAGCTTCGTGTGGTAACGAATGTTGAGTTTTGGGCGGGGAAATAATGTGCGGATTATGGGGCTTGTGATGCCTAGGGTTGTGCGAAGGCGCGATTGATCTTGTGGTCGGCTGCCTATCCCGTGAAGACTGAGATTCACGTGTGGAGAGTGTCTCGGCAAGATTAGTCCCTTCGGTGTTGACTGACGAGAATGTCTGTGCTACGGATGAGTCCGGTGACGGCCGCCAGGCGAGGCAATCGGTGGACGTTGTCCCGAGTGTAAGTCCGAGGCCTTGGGACATTTTGTTTAAGCCAGAATTCTTAGTATCGGTCTTTGTGTGTTGTTGGCGGCCCGAGCATGTGAGCTGTTAGACAAGCCCGATGGCGTGGTGAGCCAGGAGAGGTGGGTCTCAGCGAGAGCTCTTGGCTTTGGGGCTACGATGCCCTTGTGGGGAAATAATGAGTACCCTTGTGTTGGTGATGTATGATGATGTGTTAGATTCATACGCTTTAGGGTGCCTTGGGTGAAACCCGGGTTTGCATTCATTTTGCATTGTTAGGCCCCTTTTATTACCTGCTCAACATAGAAACGTGGATGATGTTTGTGACACTCATGCCTGTATTTATGTTGCTTTTCTTTATGTACATTTGCATGCGAAGTGCTGACTTGCAGGGTGAAGTAGTTCCCCGGGGTCCGCTAGGACGGCCGGGAGGAGGGATGTTGTTACACCGTTTGTGGCTAGCCATAGCTGACCCTCGTTTACCGCTCTTTATGATTTGGTTGCAGGATAAGAATCGCAGGCTGGACCCAGCACGCCAGCCAAAAAGGCCTAATGCCTCATGAAGTGCTTAGTTGTTTTTCTGCATTACTTTCTTCGTACCTTATTATATCCTGCTTGCATGCTGAGGTAGTTTAGGAAAAACTATCTTTCCTCTTTTGTTGGGATGTCTTATTAGTATTGAATGTTTGATGTTTTGGACGTTGGTTTTGTAAGGCCTTAAGGCCAGTTGGACTCCTTTGTACTGTGGACAATCTCTGTGGTTTTGGTTTGTTTCCGCTGTATTGTCTGAGTTTTGAGATTGGGTAGTTAATATCATCTTTTAATACCAAAGTTGTGGCCGTTATATGCTGTGGGGTCCCGACCGGACCCATATTATATGGTCATTACAGGGGAGGTGTTACACAACCAGTGTAAAGACCTTGGTCCTTTCAAATTGAGTTAGCTCCTCTTGCATTGCAGATATCCAGTGAGGGTCACTGTCTGCTTCTTCAAACTTCTTAGGTTCATATTTTGAGAGAAAACACTACAACATTGTTTCATGTGTTATCTGATTCCTTGTCTTGACTCCCACTGTCAAATCTCCTATAACCTGTGTTAAAGGATGATCCTTTTGGGTCAGTCTGGTTCTTGTTGAGCAATTCAGGGGATTCTCTTCTTCATGAAGTTTCACTTGCTCATTGATTGTGGGAGCACCATCTACATTCTCTTGAATCATCTAAGTGGTTGGTAGATCAGGTGCTTTAAACTCATCCTCATCTGTAGCAGAATCTTCATCTGAATTAGTGTCAGCTTTCTGTTTTCCTCTATCCTGACACTCTGATGAATGATCCATGATGCTGAGCCTTTCAACTTGATCTGCAAGTTGGTCTTCTTCCTACAATATGGTGTCGGTGGAAGTTTCCTTCCCCTTATAATACATGTTAGCTTCATCAAAGACCGCATGCACTGACTCCTCAATTTTGAGAGAGCTTTAATTATAGCACCTATAGGCCTTGCTTGATGAGGAATATCCCAAAAATATTCCATCATCCGCCTTCTTGTCAAATTTGGCAAGATGACTTTTTCCATTATTTAGAATGAAGCAAGTATGTGATTATAGGTGCCTTTCCCTTCAATAACTTATAGGGAGTCTTCAGCTTTGTCTTGTGGATGAGACTTCTATTCAGAACATAGTAGGTTCTATTCACTGCCTCAGCTCGAAGGACTTTGGTAAATTGGATTCAACCAATAATGTCCTTCCTGATTCAATTAAAGTTCTATTTTTCCTTTCAGCCGCCCCATTTATTTTGGGGGTTCTAGGAGCTGAAAAGCTTTGTCTTATTCCATCATCCTCATAGAATCTACACATTAACTGATTTTCAAACTCAGTAACATGATCACTTCTGATCACAGCAACCTGAGTGTTGAATTCAGATTGAATATGTCTAATGAATCTTGAGAGGATCTTGAAGGTGTTTGACTTAGCTTTTAGAAAGAACACCCAGCTGAATCTAGAAAAGTCATCAATAATGACTAGAGTGTAGGACTTACCTGCTAAGCTCTGAGTGTAGATAGGACCAAATAGGTCCATGTGCAACAGGTATAAGGTTTTGGGGGAATCATTCTTACCAATTGGTTTGAATGATGATTTGATCTGCTTCCCTAGTTGCCAGACTCTACAGCGATGGTCTTTATTAAACTTACTTGTTGGTAAGCCTCTTACTAGGTTAAGCTTAGACAACTAAGCTATGGTTTTAAGATTCAGGTGACTGAGTCTCCTATGCCACAACTCATTATTTTTTAATTGAGAGTTAAATAAGCAGATCTCTGACTTAGCATACTCAAAATCTACCACATAGACCTTTCCCTTCCTAAGACTAGTCAATACTATCTGATTGTTTATAAAGCTAACTATTTGACATAAGTACTTGGTGAATACAAATTTGTATTCACCAGCACACAACTGACTGATAATAATTAAATTATGTTGAAGACCTTCAACATAAGCTACCTTAGAAAAGGAGATTTCTCCAACTCTGAGAACACCATATCCTCTGATCTACCAGAGTGGGAGTTCCCAAAAATTACCTTAGGGCCTTCCATGGCCTTAAAGTTTTTGAGCATCTCCTTTGCCACTGCTGGTTTGTGGTAGAACAGTCTCCCTTCTGCACATACAATTAAACATTAGCATGGACCCTCACTTGCTGGGGTCTCTTTGTTCTATCATCATATGGAGTTATGAAAGAATAAGTTGGTCTTTCAGTGTACCCCTTAAGGTGAAGAAGTGCTGGTTTATTATGCCAGCAATTTTTAGATTTTTTTCCCAAATTTGAAACAACAGGAGCATCTATAATGGTAATTAGAAATAAAAGAGAGAGGTCTAGATGATTGAAGATTTCTTTCTGAAAACATGCGTCGATAAGAAATCGACGCATCTTTAAAGTTGCTTCGAGTGTAATTCGACGTGTCTGCATAGTTGCATCGATAATGTTTTGATGCAGAATATTACTTGCTTTGAGATGATGTCGAAGCATATGAAGAACTCCGTCGAGTTTTATTCGACGTATCTTTAAAAGTGTGTCGAGTTCTATTCGACGTATAATTTCTTTTATTAAGGATTTTATGATTTTTCATTAGATTTTCTGAGTGGTGCTTACCTAGAATTTCTAGGTGATTAGTATTACTTACCATATTGAAGATAGTGAGTTTATTAAGGTTGTTGTTTAGTTCTTCCCATGATTTTAAGTTGTTATTAGGTTGATTTATACTAGAACTAATGAATGTTACATGATTTTCCTAGACAAGTTTGCTAGGGATTAGTGTGTTGGTGGATGGTAATGATCCAAGATCAAGATGGTTAAATCTCTTGGAGATATTTTGTGTGATGTCCTTAAGCTTTTGACTCCTCCCATTGAGTGAGTGCTCAAAGACTTTTGCCTTTATAAGTTCCTACTTTAAATCAGAATTTTCATTAGTTAATGTATATATTTCTTTTTTTCATAAACATATGATTTCTTAGATCATAGTTAACTGAGTACAGATGGTCTTTCCTAAGGTCTTCTAGTTCTTCTCTAATTGTGTTAAGTTCTTTTTGGCTGTTAATGTAACCTTGACAGAATTCTCTAAAACATTCTTTAAAATCTTCTGAAGAGAAGTCAAATTCATCAAAGATAGTTACCTATTTTTCTGCAGTAGAGTCTTCCGAAGCCATTAAGCAAGCTTCTTCAGTTGCACACTCTTCATCACTATCAGATGACAAGGAGCTTGACTCGGAATCTGAGTCACTCCAGGTTTCAGCAATGAAACCTTTCCCCCTTTTCTCATCCTTCCTCCTGAAGGATTTCTTCTTGTGCTCCTTCTTCTTGCTGCTTTTGTTCTTTTCCTACTCAGGACATTCTGTGGCAAAGTGCCTAGGTTTTCTGCAGGAGAAGCAGATAATTTCATGTTTAGGGGTTTTATTATCCTTCCTCCTGAAGGATTCTCTCCTGGGCTTCTAACTTAGCCTTGCTTATTAGTAGGAGCTCATAGGACTTGAGCTTGCCTAGCAGAGCATCTATAGATATTTCTCTGAGACACCTGGAATCTCTGATATCCCAGATTCTTGAGTCACATGTGCTTGGGTAGCAAATAAGGAGCTTGTCATTAATTTCTGTCAGAGAAATTTCTTTGTCAAGACCCTTCAACTCAGTATGATTAAACTAAACCTATCATACATCTCATCTATGTTTTCTTCAACCTTTTTATAAAAGTTCTCATATTAGGATATGAGAATGAACTTTTTGTCCTTCCTTTCATCAGAGCTGCCCTCAACTAATCTGGAAAGTGATTCCCAGATATCTTTAGCAGAGTTGCAATCCGCAACTTTCTGGAATATGTCATCATACATAGTTTACACCAGAATATTCATGGCTTTGGCATCGCATGGCTTTGGCATCGCATGTATTCACCTTCTTTTTAGCATTAGTCCACTCTACTCTAGGGACTTCAGTTTGTGTCAATATCCTATTAGCATCTTTTCTGACTGGGACTGGGGGACCTGAAATAATGACATTAAAAATGTCTTCATCAATTGAGTTCATATATAATTTTATTCTGGCCTTACAGAGTATAAACTTATTTAAGTTACACACTGGTGGTCTTATTGATGCATAGTCCTTAGAACTCATTTTTCATTATAAAATAGTTTTAGATAATTTTAAATAATGAAATAAGAGTGAGGAGATCTTTTGATCAAGGTGTTAACCTTTATGATCGACCTCCCTCTGATACCAATTAAAAGTGCACAGTGTGCCTCTAAGTATTCTCTAGGGGGGGTGTGAATAGAGATTTAACAATTCTTTACTCTAATTATGCACACACAATAAAACTACTAAGTATTATGCAATCATCAACACCAAAATAGAATATAGTAATCCCAGAAAATATATAAAACAGAAAGCAGAAAACTAGGACATCACAGAAAAGCAATGCAAAAGACACGAGAATTTTACAGTGGTTCCCCAAAATATGGGTAGTCCACTCTTCTACCACCCTGGTAGGATTGCATTAACAGTGCCTCAGTTTTTTGATAAGGAGACTCTCAAAACCACTGAGTCTTTTAATAAGGAGACTCTTAGAACCACTAAGTCTTTTGCTAAGGACACTCTTAGAACCACCGAGTCTTTTACTAAGGAGACTCTTAGAATAACTGAATCCTTTGAAGAGATATTCTTAAAACTCTTTTACAGTTGCAGAATTAGAATAGTATAAGAGGAGGAAGAAGAGAATAGGATTCTTCTGTTAGAATCATTCAGCAACTATCTCTCTGGATGTTGTTGCTTCTATATAATTCAGGATCTGAATATAATAAACCCTTGCTTAAGATAGTGATGATTGCAAGGGCTATGAGCTTTGATGTTGATCCACTCTGCACTTTTTTTGGCTTGCTGCTATATGATGTAGAAGAGAAAGCAGCAGGCTTATTGTATTGTTTTCCCGTGCAGAGAAGTTGTTATTCTATTCTGTTTTAGGGCTTGAGGAGGAAGAAGATGGCCCAAGGAATCGACTGAGAGGAATAATTGTCTTTTTTCTTTCTTCCTCAGCATACTTATTCTCTATTAATTTGTGTTTGAATTTCTTTCTTCTTCTGGACTGTCCTTAGAAGGAATGTCCATTGGACAATTAATGTTTCCTTCTATTTCTGTTCCCGACCATACATCTGATTTGAATAACTTCCAAGAATGTCTTTACCATATCTCTAAAATATTCCATTCCATTCTTGGCAATAAACGAGTCGTTAGAGAACAGATTTCAGCCTTGTAGATCATCTGGAAAAGCGCCAGAAAGGATAGCAGAAAACATTCCTTTTTTTGACTGTATTCAACGTTGCGTCGAATTTATTATCCTTCATATCGACGCACCTCTGAGTTCTTATAGAAGCAGCTTCGAATTCCTTCTTAGCTTTGACTGAACTCAGTTGTTGACATTGCGTTGAGTTCTTAACGACGCATCCGTCGAGTTGAAGACTTGGACTTGAACTTCATCTTCTGCATCGACTTGAAGTCGAAGTTGCGTTGACTTCTAAGATGGCTTCGACATGCTCTTCCTTCTGCATCGAGTTCATTTTGACATTGCATTGACTTTACTTGATGCTTCGATAGGCAGTCTAAGTTACTTCGACTTTCAGTCAAAGTTGCGTCGAGTTCTAGTCAAATTTACGTATTCAACGCAAGTTTTAACTCAACTGAATTTGTGCTTCTCTTAGACCTGGTCTTGACACTCTAAGTGAATGTGATATCCTAGGATATCTATTGACCATTTTACCCTTTCTATACAATGTGGGTAATACAACCTAACTGATAATATCACTTTAAAATAATTTGTTAGATAAATAATAAGGGTTTTTCCCAACACAGTTCAACCCCAAGTGTTTGATGAGTGCCTCGATTTAGAGGGAATCTTTAGTGGGACCCACTGGGGGTCATATATATCAAGGGAGAGGGGAGGCAACTCCAAGAACTCCCCCACTTCTTCCCCTCGCTTCCCCTTGGTCTTGCACTTCCTGGTTGTCATGTCTCCTTCTAAGGATATTTTAGCTCTCCTCGCTCCTCTCAAATAGAAGAACAAGGCGGAAACCTCTGGCCTCATGGCCATTGCCGCCGAGTACTCTTCGTGCACTCCCTAGAGGCACGTGGACAAAGGAACCGCCAAAAAAGTGAGACGTGAGTTGTTGGGAGAGGTGACGACCCTGCTCGGGCAACAACAACCTAGGTTCAGCCGGGGTCTTGGAACATCCGATCAGGTGTGAGTCCCCCTCTACTTTTGTCCGTTTATAGCTGTATTTTTCATAATTCCTGCTATTCCATCACCATAAATCTCGTAGCCCAACCTCGCCACTGAGGAAAGCACGGGAGCTCAGGTAGACGTTGAGCAAGGCAGCGCGAGCATCCAGTTGACTCCTGACACTTGCACTCAGGTGCCTAGTGAGTGACCCAACACCTTTCTTCAACTCGTCTCATCTTTAGCAGGTAGAGTTAAACCCATGTTTATTTTTTCCAGTTCCCACTTTTGTTAATCTTGCTGAGACACCCCCTGCATGGAAGTTGCCCGCCTGTGACCTCACACAAGAGCTTGCCAATATAGGCAACAAACCGGCAAGCTCCGCTCATGGCCTTACTATGGCCCCCGCAGCGCAGGGCCCTAACAAAGATCCTCTGCGAGTGGGCTTGGGGAAGTCCACTGTACTTCTCCCCTCCAATTATTTTGGCGTACGACCAAAATTCCCCATGACTCAGCTCCGCGAGCCCTCCCTCCATCGCGAAGGGAAGGGTATCGAGTCCTCACGCGATAAGTGACTAGCACTCGCTTATTTCTTAAGAATTCTGCCACATTTCGCTAACCACTTATTTTCTTTCCCAAATCAACATGAGATTTCAGGAGTCAGCGAATCACATTATTTAGGGGTCTACTCGGTGTCGCCCTCCCCAGACATGATTAAGGACATCCTTGGCGACCCTTCCACTATGGTCAAGCTGAAAAGCCGCATGGTAGTGGTCCTCCGAATGTATGTATACATGCTTCACGAGCTCTAGTAGGAAAGGGCTTCGGGTGGGACTAAACCCTTCCCTCGCATACTTTCCCTTGAGCAGCGAATGAGCGCTCTGGAGAGAGATTGAAACGTGCTCACTGAAGAGGTGTAGCAGAGCACATGAGGCGATACCCCATCACTCGGGGATCACCTCAAGCGAATCGATCACTGCATGCACACCATGCAACAAGAAGTCATCATCGTCCACGAGTGTGCCAGCAGCAGACAAGGTCCAAGGGTGCGAAAGTGAGGTTGGAGTGTCTGGAAGTGGCGCCCTCAATGAGTCCGCTCGCATCCCGGCCCATTGAATTTTAAGAATGTTGAAATGTCTCTGTTCTTTCTTTCATGCACTTGAACAATATTGTTTCTTTGCCAGGATTGACCCCCGCCTCGCGGGTATTAATGGTTCATTATTCGATTGAGCTCACACACTATTGTTATTATTATTATTCCTTTTTCTATGTCGCGATGCCCAGATGTTGAACCATATGGAGGGTGTACTTGTCATTAACTGGCTAGTTGCCTGGCTTTGGTGTGCAAGTGGGAGAGAGGGCGTCGAGGATGAGCGGGTGGTGCCAATAATCAAGACCCACCTGCCCACACAAGTTTTTCAATGAATACCCCCTTCTTTTATTTTATCACCCACTACATTAACTTCTCCCCTGCCCTTCATTCTATTCCCTTCCCTCTTCTTTGGACTCGCGACCTGCACTCACCACCTTCATCGCGCAATGGATGGAGACGCGAAGACCTCTGATGGGCGCGAGAAGTTATTCGCCAATTTCACCCACCATTGCTTCCCTAATGGGAAGGTGTCAGAGGAAGATCTTCTTGCCTTTAAGACCACTCGCCTACCGATAGGGTACACTGCTCGCTTCCCGGGGGAAGGTGAGGCCATCAACACCTTCTACCAGGACGAGCTCACCTTCCCCCTCCCTCACTTTGACATCGGGCTCTGCCTCCCCTTATGGCATGAGGTAAAGCAGTTCCTCAAGTATTTTGGGTTGGTGCTCGCGCAGATCAACATGAACGCGATCTCCATGTTGGTCACGTTCACATGCTATCTGCGGGAAGAGAAGGTTGAGTTCAACCTTATAGTCTTTCGAAAAGCCTTCATCTTCAAGGAGAACCTAGATGTAGTCGCCTGCCTGACCGGCACGCAACTGAAGGTTTGTGAGACGTCGAACAAAGTACACAACTGGAACAATCAGTTCCACTTCATTAAGGGAGACTTCAGCAACATGTCATACTCACCCATTCAGAAAAGTGAGTTCATCTATCACGCCCCTCGCATGGATGGCGTGGAGGCAAAGCTATATAAGTTCTTCGTCGGGAAGAACTTCGAGGTCACATACCTGCGGCGGAACCTTGACCTGCTCCCACCTGTATTGCCGAGAGAAGTATATTTCTATTCGCTTACTTCCATTTCTTCCGCTCGCGTCCTCTTGGAGCTACATTTTACACCTTAATTTCTGATGCAGGCAAGCGGCAGATCCCGGCGAACCCTCCATATGCATGCAAGGCCCTGTTTACCTCCCAGCTCGCCCATGCGAAGGCAGCCGTGATGGCCAGCGCCACCAATTTGGGAGAGTCTGCCCTAGCTCTAGCTACGGGAAAAGGTCCATTATGGATCTTGACTCATCTCCCCCTCCCTCCCCGCACAAGAAGCAGAATTCTGTGAGGAAGAAGCAGAGGGGGATTCCAAGGAAAGGCGACCTAAAGAGCTCGACCATGGAGATCACAGAGCTGGGCAACCCAAAAATCCCAAACTCGCACCCCAACTTTGACCTGGGGAATATGGTTGTGGACAGTGAGGGCATCCCCTACACTCTTGGGAAATGAAGGCAAATCGGGTCTTTGTCTTTTCCCTCCTTCCCTCTTGGGGTGAGCGTGGCGGCTCCGGCGAGGGCATATACTGCCTCTCTTATGGGCTGTACGACAGGGAGAATGCAACCTCCTATGAGAAATTCATCCCCCATGACCTCGCCCATGAGAGCTCGCAGGCCCTCCTATGCACCACCGAGCTCTCCCATGTGGCATCGCGTCGTGGATTGAGGTTTAGTAGGAAGTACTTCGTCGTCGATACCGCTAGGAAGCTCGATGAGGAGTGAGCTGAAGATCTGGAGATGTCGCTGGGGGTTGTCGAGAGGCTCCTCGTGAAGGCCTCCAGCAACCTGGTAAGTCTTAATTACTTAGAAAATTTTCATTTCTTTTTCTTTCGACCCTTCTTATGCGAGCTCAATGCAGGATGTCGGCACGACGGAGCAAATTTCCAAGCAGATCGGTGAGCTCGAGACGCAACTCGTTGGGGCCTCTGCTAAAATACAAACATTGGAGTGTGACGAGTCCTCCTCTGAGGGCGCGAAGATGCTACAGTTCATGACACACTAGGTCGAAGCCACTCAACAGACTTTTGTCACCAAATCCACAGAGCATGCACACAAAATATTGCACGACCTTGGTGTCTTGCGGGTGGATCGGAGGACATCACTGCCAAGCTACTCATCCCAGAGTTCTACCTTCCCGATCACCCGAAAAGTTCACCCTACAATGAGCATGGCTACTAGCCTCTTGGAGATGATGGTGGTGAGCAGGGTCGGTCTCCCAAAGACCCACCCTTTCCATAGCTTATTGTATTTCTTTTTCCTACTCATTAATTAATGTATGTGCGAGGCCCCATTTTTGTACACCACATTGACATATATATAAATGAATGGATTTTGCCATTTTGATGTTTTGCCCTTTTGAACTTCTTTTCGTGTGTTTAGTTTGCGACTCGCCTCTGCTTATTGAACTCTCCAAGTACCTAATCCAAATATCAGGCGACGTCTCTTCGATAAGATCAATTTGTGCCAACTAGAGAGGTTGTGAGGTCTTGGCCTCGCATTACCCGCGTACTCGCTACCTATTGCTCAATTTACATGTATATATTGAAGCAAGTTAACGATTGAGAGCGCCTGAGTGCACTTAACACTTAGACCATGATATTTTGGTGACATCTTTGTGCTCGCATGGCGCACAAGGTGTTAATCCTCGTCGAGACTCCGATATTCATTGCAACTCCCTAGTATGGCGATGTTCAAACTTAGGTATTAGTTTTTTGGGAGAAGATCGACTCGCTCCTACCATACTCACTGCGATCTGTGTAATTCGTGCGACAGTAGTTCCCAGAATGGGCGAGCAAGAGGCGCGCTTAACCGGGATGAGTCCAATTGTTATCTCCCTAGCGCCGCCTCCACTTTTGTTATCGCAGAACTCTCATTATGTTGTTGTTTATGCATTTGTCGTTCCAAAGATGGGTTCCGTCATGTGCTTCCCGACTCATTTTAGCATGTTAATTCCACCCTAGTGAGGGAGCATGCCCTGCCAGCTTGTGAGAGTCCGATCAACGGTTTTCTACTCGGGGGCTTGCAACCAAATAATTTTTCTTCCTCTCTGCCACCCAAGTGAGGGAGCCAGCCAAGCCAGCATATGAGAGCTCGGACAATGGTTTTCTTCTCGGGGGCCCCTAACCAAAAGAACTTTCCCTGTCACCAGACTAAGGGGCCCGCCCTGCCGCCTTGTGAGAGCTCGGTCAGTGGTATCTTCCTGGGGGATTATATCCAAAATCACTCTCCCAAGTGACGGGCCTGCCAAGACGACTTGTGAGAACCCGGTCAACGGTATCTTCTCGGGGGCTTACAACCAAAATTACTTTTCCTACATCCCGAGTGAGGGGTATGCCCTGCTGGCTTGTGAGAGCCCAGTCAACGGCATATTCTTAAGGGATTACAACCAAAGTCACTTTTCCTGCCTCCCAAAAGAGGGGCCAGCCCTACCGACTTGTGAGAGCCCGGTCAGCGTTATCTTCTTATGGGCTTACAACCAAAATTACTTTTCCTGCATCCCGAGTGAGGGGCCTACCCTGCCAGCTTGTGAGAGCCCGGTCAGAGATATCTTCTTGGGATATTACAACCAAAATCACTTTTACTGCCTCCTGTGTGAGGGACCTGCCTTGTCGGCTTGTGAGAGCCCGGTCAGCTGTATCTTATCGGGGACTTACAGCCAAAATTACTTTTCCTGCCTCCCAGGTGAGGGGTCTGCCCTTTCGGCTTATGAGAGCCCGGTCAGCAGTATCTTTTCGGGTTCTTACAACCAAAATGACTTTTTAATTTCAACTAGCATGAAACTTTCTGTTCACGGTACCCCGCCCGGGCTGGGCAGGAGTCCATACATAACAAAAACAAGTCTACCAAGATAAAATTTTCATTATAAATTAGGGATAGAAATGCTTCAGGTCATCGCATCTCCAAGTGTATCTAAGGAGGGCATCCTCAACATTCTGTAGGTGATACCCTCCTAACTTCAATGCTTCCAAAAAATACATCGGGTCCATCCCAGTTGGGGTGGAATTTTCCAACTATCGTTGACCTCCCCGCAGCGTAGACCTTTTTGGGGACAAAGTCTCCCATTATAAACTGCTTGCTTCTAATATGCTTATCGAAGTACTTATCCATCCAGCGCTTCATCTCTTCCTGGCGAATGGCTACCAGGTCTCAGAGTTCCTTAACGAGATCAAGCGAGAGCAGCTTCTCTTCCTTATTCTCTACTCTCCACTCATCGTCTCCGTCCCCCATGGCAGCAAATCGAGGGGAACTCGCCTGGAACTCCATCGACAATATGGCCTCGGAGCCATATTGGAGTTTTAAAGTAGTTTCTCTCGTGGCCATGTTGGGTGTATTTCTTAAGGCCCAAAAGGACTGAGGGAAGCTGCTCCACCATGTTACCCTTCAAGTTCTCCACCTATTTCTTTAAGAGATTGGCGATAGTCTTATTCGCGACCTCCACCTGCCTGTTACTCCGAAAATGATGGATGGACTCAAAGCGGAGGTCGATGCCCAATTGGCTACCGAAGCTGGTGAGTTCTTCACTAGCTAACTGCAGTCCATTGCTAGTAATGATGGCCAGGGGCTATCCGTGTCGACAAACTATTTCTCACCATATAAAATTTTTGATTTCCTGTGAGGTTGTATTGGTCAACGCCTTGACCTCCAACCACTTCGAGAAATTGTCAATCATTACCATGATGAACCTCCTCTGCCCGCTAGCCTGGGGGAAAGGTGTTGGAACATGCATTCTGCATCTCTCAGGTTTAATAATTCAGATCCCAAGTTGTATTTGATCATACATGCTTTGGGTATAGTGTGCAGGTTTACAAGTATGAAGTCGTGTTGGAACTCAATATTGTGAGTTACCACTAGCGCTAGAGATAACGCAGTGCGCTAGCTCAGATGACACATGACGATTGGACTTGCTCCAGTCTAAGGAAATATCGTCAAGAGCATATCGTCGATATAGACTACCGCTGGTGCTAGTTCTAATGCGGCATACTAGCAATAATAAATTGAAGGCGCATATCGACGAGATGGCTGAAGTATCAACTGGAAGGAGCATATCGTCGAGAAAGACTATCATTGGCGCTAGCTCTAATGTGGCGCGCTAGCAATATCGTCTAGAGAGCTTGCGGCATCGAGACAACTGGAGATTCGGTTAGAAAAGGAGCATATTGTCAGGATGACTACCACCGCGTGCTACCACTAACGCCCTGCGCTATCCAGGAGTTCAAGTCAACAATCCAAGTGATCAACGAGAGAAAGTGACGGCAAACTAGAAGAAGAAATGTTACCAAACATGTTACTACCGCTACACTGTAGATATTACCGCCCTACGGTAACCATGGT
The DNA here is from genome assembly GCA_033032865.1 of Dactylorhiza incarnata. Taxonomy (NCBI): domain Eukaryota; kingdom Viridiplantae; phylum Streptophyta; class Magnoliopsida; order Asparagales; family Orchidaceae; genus Dactylorhiza; species Dactylorhiza incarnata. The sequence continues at coordinate 7,284,011 of JAWHQI010000067.1, forward strand.
GTACATGGAATGTTCTACCACTTTCCTTCTCTGCAGATGGCCAGCGACTCAAGTTTCTTAAACAAGCGGGACTACCGCTCGCACTAGCTCTAATGCTCTGCGCTAACAATGATGACAAAGGAAAGGTCTGCCACCTTCCTTACATGGAGCACGATGGCTAGAGAAAATACGTAAATGAACCTATCATTGGGCGTTAATGATACCGTCGGCGGTAGCTTATGAAACTTTGTATAAAATCATTCTTTTCTCTTTTGGACGTACGGCTGCTGAACAAGACAGAAGGCTGATACGCGGTTTCCATATCAAGGAGCCATCATTCAAGGAGAATAACTCTTTCCATAAAGTAAGAATGAAGAACATAAACGGAGAGTGAGAATAGAATGAGAATCGAAGAAGGACCGAGCGCACAAGGAATGAGGATCAAAAGTGCCGATCTCTCACTGCCTCCGGAGATATACACTTGAGGGAGCAAATATTCTTTGATCTTTTTTCTTCTCATTCCTTTTTATTATATCGTGTGTGGAGAAATTGTTCGGTGTGGACGTTGGATTCTGGGGAGATGTCCATGAGAAATTATCCTGGGAGGACGTCTAAATTGGGGAGATTTAGTGGGCTCGAAGACCTTATAGGTGGGAAGTGATCAGAGAGCCGCCTCGAAGATCTTCTGGGTGGGAAGGGGGAGAGTCGGCTCGAAGACCTTCAGGGAGAATGGATAGAGCCAACATGTCCTTAGAGGGAGGGTCGGTATAGAATCCTTAAGAGTCTTATAATCTTCGCTTACGATCTCCGGTGTCATGGAGATCTAATTTTGTATTTGTAATAAATTGTTAATCGTTCAATGAAATTATGCTTATGTTTGTGTTTTACAATTCCTTCTGTATGTGAAGTGTGTGTCTTGCATATGCTGAATCAATCCACTGTAGGACAAAAATACAGTTTCTGTAAGATACCGTCGGCGGTAACACTACCACCTAGCGCTATCATCCAGAAAGAAATTTCCAGCTGCAAACACTTTTAAATCTCCAGTATTCTGTTAAAACCTTATTCACCCCCCCCCCCCCTCTATGGTTGGCCACCAGATCCAACAAGTGGTATCACAGGAAGGTTACTTCGAAAATGGATTAAAATCCTAAAGTACGATGGCCAACTATAATCATGCCTTTCTTATTGGACATGAAGTGAGTAGACAACCCACTGTTTATGGGGAGTGATTATAGTCACTCGAGGACACGCATGACGATATTTTTGATGACTCAAAACATGGACATATGGGCCATGGTTGAATCAAAATACAATGCACTCACTATCACGGTAGGAGATCAAATGCTAATTAAACCTACAGACAAGTGGATGACGCAGATAAACTAAGATGCACCAATAACGCTAAAGCTATGAATTCTCGGTTTTGTGCACTAGATAAAACTAATTTAATAGATTCTGCAACTATGAAACTGCATATGATATCTGGCGATTATTAGAACTAGCACATGAAGGTACCTCGCAGGTACAAGAGTCGAAGTTATTCCAACTCGAATATGAATATGAACTGTTTCGAATGGAGATCGATGAGGAGGTGGATAGTCTAACATCCTACATTCTATTAGTCCCCTAGTGTGAGTTAGGGCATGACATGTGTCATGACTTGTGAATTAGGTCAAGAAGGTGACCCTAGGACCCAAATTGACTAGGTGATCTCACCTAGTGAACCCCAATGAGCACAAGTCAACCTAGGTCAATTCACCTTAAATTGAACTCACAAGCCCAAATTGACCTAACCAATACATTGCTGACCATAAGGGTGAGTCAATGGACCATGGACCACATGGATTGGTCAACCAAATTATGCAATTTGACCAAAGTCAAACTTAGGTCTAATTAGCCCAATTAACCCTAATATGGCTCAATTGGACTTTAATTGACCAAATTAACCTCACCACTACTCTCCTAACCATTTAGGGAGTCCATTAGGTCAATAATAATCAAAGGGGCTCAATCAACTGCATGAAATTGACCAAAGTCAACTTTGGGTCAATTTAGGTCAAATCAACCCTAAATTAATCAATTAGCCCAATATTGATCTCACCATGGCCCAACCAACCTTGTGTGGTCCATGGGACCCATGACCATCATATGGGAGCAGGAACCTCATCAATTTGACCATGTCAACCCCAAAGTCAACATTGCTCAAACTTAACCTAAATATGAAAATCAAGGGGGATAACACATTCCCAATTGGCTAAAGCCTTCAAGACCAACCCATCCTGCAGCGCATAAACCAAAAGACCCACCTTACCCTCTGAATGCAAATAGAGATGACATGCAAGAGGGAAATTAAAGAAATCCCCAATTTCAAAAGAGACCAATGAGGATTTTTTTGATTAAATGCCACTTGGCCTTCAATTCTCCATCCTATGCCCATAACTGAGCTCCCTTAGTTATTCCCAACCGATTTCCAACAGAGTAGTGCCAGGCGGTGACTAGGAGGGGCAACCAAGGCTTGGCTGACCCCCTCCCCAAAGGCAACCCTATATGCACACCTCCTTAGTTCTAATTGACCTCACCATCACCTTCAGAGAGCCTCAAGTATTCGAGCTACTGCTTTGGATTGGAGAAATTGGCTGAGAATCAAAGAAATGGCAAGGGTTGTTGTAGCAAGGATTGGCAATGGCACTCAAGAGGATTACCCGTCGGCAAGACCAATTTCGGTGAGTTTCTCCTCTCCTACCTTGGTGCTAGCCCCCTAGATCAACTAGGATATTATTCGAGCTCAATTGAGCTCGAATCCATATTCATCAAGGTGAATTTTTAGGCCGAAAATGTCCCCCTAGGAATCCCTATTCCGGCCACTTCATGTTGTCAGACCACCTTCTTTCGATAGCCCCCACCTCGATGGAGGTGGTGGCAGTGGTGGCCGGCCTTGGAGGTGAGAGAGTAACCAGGAAATCAGTTGGCAAGTTTGCCCAGGTAGGATAAATCATAGTCATTAGTTAGAGGAAGGAGACGACTAGATCCCACCCTATCTACTTCAATATGCATGTTGATATCATTATTAGCAGACCATGTTATAGATTTAATGAAAATCATATTTATCACACCTAGACCAGCCATTTCAAGCTCAGACTTAGGTACCTTAAAGGATGAATCAATTCAAGTCTTGAACATCAAAGTTGTAGCCCTTGAGAGCTTTCTAGATTGGGGTTAAACTCACCAAGAGGTTGAGTGTAGCGCCCACAATATTCAATTTAGTGGAGGGTGTATATTATGTGTATGCATGTGTATTTTGTGTATATTTCTCAAAATATAGATTTCATGTGGATGAAACTTTAAATCTAGATGTAACATGACTGCATAAACCTCCTACCCAAAAATCAGAATTTTTAGAGGATTCTTTCTATAGTTTTATTGAAAATATGTTTTTATGTATATAATACATATACATGTCTAGATGACCTCAAAATGACTCGAATCTTTTGTATATTATAGATTAGGTCATCAAATGTGTCTGGTTAAAATTTGGGACCATTTGGAATTGTTAATGTGGATGTGTTCAACATGCAAGAATTGTTTAGTATGAGAAATGGTGTGCAAGTTGCACAAAATGATATTTTGTGAATTTGTCCCAAAATAATTGATGAATGACAATGCAATTTTGGTCATGTATGTATTATGATAATATGTATTACCTCTAGAGAAATTATGGGTTTTGGGCTTAATTTTCCCAAAGTTTGTAATTACATTTAAATTGTAACACTTTGATATTAATGAAATAAAAGTGGCTAAACAAATTAGGAAAAATTCGAAACTCACCAAGAGGTTTGGTGTTGAACATCAATATTATAGATCTTGAAGAGACATTTCCAGATTATGGTTAAACTCAACAAGAGGTTGAGTGTAGCCCCCCACAATCTTCATTTTAGTGGAGGGTGTATTTTATGTGCAGGCATGTGTATTTTCTATATATTTCTCAAAATACACATTGCATGTGGATTAAACTTTAAACCTAGATGTAGCATGACTAAATACACCTCCCCCAAAAATCAAAAATCATAGTTTTATTGAAAATATGTTTTTATGTATATAAGACATACATGTCTATATGACCTTAAAATGACTCAAATATTTTGTAGATTGTAGTTTAGGTCATCAAATGTTTAAAATTTGGGACAATTTGGACTTGTGCATGTGGATGCGTTCAACATGCAAGAATTGTATAGTATGATAAATGGTGTGCATGTAGTGCAAAATGATATTGTGTGAATTTGTCCCAAAATTAATGATGAATACCATTGAAATTTTGGTCATGCATGTGTTATGATAATATGTATCGCCTCGGAAGAAATTAGGGTTTTTGGACTTAATTTTCCTAAGTATGTAATTACATTTAAATTATCACACTTTGATATTAATGAAATAAAAGTGGCTAAACAAATTAAGAAAAATCCAAAACTCTGTCATATGCCTCTGAGAATTTATTAGGAATTTTTGAACATTATATTCCCTGTAGTCTATAATTTAAATGAATTGTCACATTTGTGTATTATTGAATTAAACATGGTCAAATTAATTGGGGAAATGTGATTCTCTATCAAGACACTTTTTAGTGTATGAAAAACATGTGGAAATTTATTTGGATTTTTAGATGAAACATTCATGTAGTTCCCATGTTAATTTGAATTATCACACAATGATATTTCTGGAATTTTAATTGCCACATAATCTTGGAAAAATCTAATTTTCTGTCAGAGCAATTTTGTTTAAGATAAACCTCTAGAAATTTATTGGAATTTTTTGAGATTCATTTCCCCTACAATTTATCATTATATGTATTTATATCACTTATTTATATGTGAAGAAAACTTGGCCATATTATTTTAGAAAATTCCAATTTTCTGCCTAGGTTCTTCTTAGAGTATGGTAAACCTCTGGAAATTTATTCAGAATTTTTCGATGAGTAAATTATATAGTTCCTATCTAATGTTGGAATTATCTTATAATTGTAATTGTGGAATTTAAGTGATCAAATAATTATGAAAAATATTAATTATCTGTCAGACACATCTTTATGAGTTAATAAGCCTCATGAAAGTTTCTAGAAATATTTGGATATCAATTTTCTGTACTTCATGTGTAAAATTGGATATTGCCTCGTATTTAATGGAAATTATTAACATGGTCAAATTAATTATAAAAAGTTATGAATCTCTGGTAGAACACATTTATTGACATGATGAACCTCTAAAAATAATTTTAGATTGTTTGGCCATGTAATCTTGATAGTTACTTCCCACATGACATGTGATGGAACATGGTCTTCCGCATCTCCTAGGTTTGAGAATAACAAATCCTATGTGTAATTGATCTAGTGTGAAAGTGCACAGTTAACCTCACTAGAATTCTCTAGAGGGGGGGGGGGTGAATAGAGATTTAAAATATTTTGTGCAAAGTAAATATATATATATATGTGTATGATCACAGATTAGAGCTTCCCACACACACCAACAAGAATTAAACAAATAAAGAAAGTAAATGCAAGAAAAGAAATCACAGCACAATACAAGAAAATATAGTGGTTCCCCAAACTTTGGGTAGTCCACTCTTCTACCCCCTTGGTAGGAATTCACTATCTTGCACTGAGTCTTTTGATAAGGAGACTCTTAGAACCACCCTGAGTCTTTTGATAAGGAGACTCTTAGAACCAACTGAGTCTTTTGACAAGGAGACTCTTAGAACCAGTACAACTGAATTTTTTGAAGAGTGATTCTAAAAACTCTTTTACAATATGTGAGAATGGAAATAAGAAAAAGGAAATGAAGTATTTACAACAAGAATGAATCTTCTTCCTAGCAAGAAGATTGGAAGCACAAGAAGTAGTGAATTAAATCTTTCTTCTATAGAGAGAAGAAGATTTGTAGCTTTTCCCTCTTATGTGAGAGCTATCAGAATTTGCAGCAGAGTGATTTCAGAAGCAGGAGAAGAAGAATGTTTGAATTGCTGCAGGGCTATTTCTCAATTCTCTCTTTATCACTTGGGAGCTTTTCCTCTTTTTCAAATGTAAAATGGTGAATCACCTAGTCACCTTTATCTGCCGACCTCCTTGGTTATTTATAGCTCTGTTCATTAAAATAACACTATAGGAGAGTAATCAATTAGCAGGCAGAGTATTAGAAAGAAAGAGAAATTTACATAACAGTTATATCCATAGAAGGAAAGTATTCAATCTGATTTCAAATAATGTCCATAAAGGATTTAATCAACTTAGCCAAGAATCTAATAGAGGAAAAGAAAGATTCAGAACGGCTATAAGACATAAATTGATTCCATATAAATCAGATCTATAAGATAAGGAAAGAGATCTTGCGATTTTGAATTCTGTCATAAAGATCGACGTGCGTCGATTACTATTCGACGCAAGCGTCGAATACATCCTGTCTGGACGTCGAGAGGAGAATAAGGAAGGTGCGTCAACTAGGGTGCGTCGACTTCTCAAGATACGTCGACTAGAAGTCAGAGCTACGTCGACATAGGATACGTCGACTTCTGCTTGGAGCTACTTCGACTCAGTCTGATAGAAACATCGACTTTATCTCGACATTGCGTCGAATACTATTCGACGCATATTTACTTAGCCTTATTTTTCATTCTTAGAATTCTTCTTTAACTCATTTCTAGGGGTTAAGAGAAATCATTTCCCCAACAATCTCCCCCTATTTATCTTAACCCTATTTAGAGAGAAATTGTATTTAGCATATAATTAACATAGCAAAGCATATAATTAATACTTCACAGCATTTGTAAAGATAAGAAATATATTAAACAATCAGAAGAGAAATTGGAATAAGAAAGCATATGACAAGCATTTGTTTTTCACAAGAATTAAACCAGAAACTTCTTTCTGTACATGAAGTTGACAAAAGCAGAATAAAGTTTCCTAGATAAGTTTTCAATAGCATCAAAAATGTAGCCCCTGGCTCTATCAGGTCGTTCCTGGACATTCCTGATGATTGTATGCAGTTTTTCCAATAGTTTATCACCATCAGGGATTGTGTCATTTATGTAGTAGCCTTTGCTGATGATGATTGCTGCCTTTTCATCAATCATCTCAATTGTAATGTTTTGAACTTTCTTTTCAGTAGGCTTGATCTCAGGTGGTCCCTTGTTATCAACCTTGGGCCTATATTTTGTTTTCTTTTCTGATTGCTGCTTCTCAGGAATGTCAGCCATTTTTCCTTTCCCTTTCCAGGGTGAGGCATGCCATTTGTCTAATTTTACAGGTCTGTTGGGCTTCTTGTAGGGAATGTAAGTATCTTCTGTACACCCTACACCCTTCTTGTGTATTTGACCTTTTTCTAGAATGATCCCTGCCTGAGGGTTTTTCTTTTGATATGCTTCAATATCAAACAACTTCTTTGGAATTCTGATAGAAGATTCAGCAAGAATTTGTTCTTTAGTCATTCCCTTGTTGATCTTTTCTATCCAGGCATTCCTTTCATCTTCCACTTCTTTCTTAGCTGCTTCATATTCATACAGTTCTCTTTCTCGTATCTCTTCATGCCTCTTTTCCATGTCAGGGTCATGGTACTCCTTCACAGGGCTGTTAGGAGTGATAATAGGCATCTTTTCAAATCTTTTTATTTCCTCACATGCTTTTCTATACTTCCTTTCTTTTGCATACTCTCTCCTTTCATCTTTGGAGAAGTTTTGCCAGTAGGGAATGACTTCTCTTTTCCTTTTCATCTGTCCTCCTGGACTTTGCCTAGGTAGGATCTGTTTAGAGAGGCTTGCTACTTGTGGAGGTAGAGGTAGCAGAGGAGGTAGAGAAGAAGGTTGAAGTGGAGGTAGAGGTAGAGGTGGAGATGAAGGAGAATTAGTTTTCTCTTTGGGTGGAGAGGGAACTATATCAAGAAGAGGAGTCTGTTCTGCAATAGAAGGCAAAATGACTTCAGGTAGAATGATCTCTGCTGAGGGATGATTGTCTCCTCCAAGCTCTTTTGTAGGGATGTCCTCAAGTATAGGTGTCTTCAGCTTGATGTAACTGGCAGAGAAGCCGGGGGAGTGATGTTGAAGTTCCTCCTCACATAAGGGTGCATCAATCCACATCTGTCCATTCCAATCATCAAAGGTGACTGCTTCTTCCTCCCCCTGGATTTCTGGGTTCTTTACTACAGGAATCTCCCCCTGGTTATATGGGTCATCAATTCTGAATGCTGAATCCACAGCATGCACCCCTTCAGTGTTGTAAGAGGAGGATTCACCAAAATGTTTGATGAAGGTGTAGTCAGAGTGATTTGAGAGGAGTGGAGCCTATAATGGAATTGGAGTAATAGTTAGAGAGAATACTTAGAGTTGGGGAGAAGAGAGTTAAACCTGAGCTTTAAGTGAGATCAAGGACCTGGCAAGAGGGGTTTCTGGAGCAACTCTCCCCCTGGTTTATATCTTTCAGGAAAGATGTAAACCTTTGTGGCGACAGAGGTTCTTCTCGAAGCAGAGCATGAAGCTCAGGAAGAGAGGCAGATAGGGTGGCCAATTTGGCTTCACAGGTGGTGATCATATTGGCACATTCATTGGAGAAGTTGGTTAGACGTGTTTAGAAGTCGTTGAGAAGATTTTCCAGAGCATCGTTCATCGCTTTGATAAGGGCAGATTGACCAGGAGTGGGCGCCATTGAAGCAGAAAGAGAGAGAGGTAGAAGACAAAGTTTTGGCGGGTTCAGAAAGGTATATGTTATGAAATAAGAAGTATTATTTAAAGAAGATGAAACGTCGAGAAGGGAAACAGAAATCAAGGTAATCCAATCGTCAGAAGAGGAAGTAAGGATTTGATTCTAATTTTAACCTGAAGTCGTCGCTACGTCGAATGGATGTCGACGTTTGCGTCGATATAGAGTCGGCGCTCCGTGGAGATTGGCCAACCTGGAATTCTATCGACGTGATCATAGTCTTGCGTCGATATGAGTTCGACGGTGCATCGATAAAGGATCGACGTAACTTTGTCTGATGGAAATCGGTGTCAGCGTCGAGTTTGTCTCGACGGAGCGTCGATATGTATTCGACGTATCTGCAGGAAATTTTCTTAGATTGTCTGATTTCTTTAGAGTTCCCTAACAATGGTGTTTACAAGCTTCCATCAAGCATTCCTAAGGTGTTTATGAAGTAGTTGTGCTTGGTTTCATCCAAGGGTTTTGTAAAAATGTCTGCTCTTTGACTTTTTGTGGGTATATATTCTAAGGTTATCTTACCTTTTTCTACATTGTCTCTAAGGAAGTGATGTCTGATCTCTATGTGTTTGGTTCTACTATGAAGGACTGGGTTAGATGCTATAGATATAGCACTAGAGCTATGACAATAAATCTTAGAGTTATTGACTTCCAGTTTGTAGTCAAGAAGCTGATTTTGCATCCACAAGATTTGTGAACAACAGCTCCCAGCAGCTATATATTCAGCTTCAGCTGTTGAGGTTGAGACTGAGGTTTGTTTCTTACTAAATCATTAGATTAATCTGTCACCTAGGAATTGGCAAGTGCCAGATGTGCTTTTTCTATCAACCCTACATCCAGCATAGTCTGCATCTGAGAAACCTATTAATTCAAAGTTGGTTTCTGCTGAATACCATAGACCTAGTTTAGGAGTTCCCTTTAGGTATCTAAGAATCCTTTTTACAGAGGTGAGATGGGATTCCTTTGGATCAACCTGAAATCTAGCACATATGCAAGTTGTAAACATAATGTCAGGTCTGCTAGCAGTGAGATATATAAGGGATCCAATGATTGTCCTATATGTCTTTTGATCTATTGATTTTCCCTTGTCATCCTTTTCTATAATGGCATTTGTTGCCATGGGGGTTTTCATAGAGGAGGCTGATTCCATACCAAACTTCTTGATTAGCTCTTTAGTATACTTTGATTGTGAGATAAAGATTCCTTCACTACTTTGTTTTACTTGTAATCCTAAGAAAAATGAGAGTTCTCCCATACTACTCATTTCAAATTTAGATTGCATGAGATTAGCAAATCTTTTACACAGTTTAGGATGAGTTGAACTAAAGATGATATCATCTACATATATTTGAACAAGAAGAAGTTGGTTTTTATGGGTTCTAGTAAAGAGTGTCTTGTCTACTTTTCCTCTTTCAAAGGAATTTTCCAAAAGAAAGTTAGAGAGAGTTTCATACCAAGCTCTAGGAGCTTGCTTAAGACCATATAGTGCTTTGTTGAGTTTATAAACAAAGTTAGGAGAGGAGGGATTAACAAAACCTGGTGGTTGCTCCACATATACCTCTTCTTGAAGGTCACCATTCAGAAAAGCACTCTTGACATCCATCTGATATACTTTCATCTTCATGAAAGCTGCATAGGCAAGAAAGAGCCTAATTGCTTCTAGTCTGGCTACTGGAGAAAATGTTTGATTATAGTCTATTCCTTCTTCTTGTCTATATCCTTGTGCTACAAGTCTTGCCTTGTTCCTGATAATTACTCCAGTGGAATCTAATTTGTTTCTATATACCCATTTTGTGCCAATCACTGGGTAGTTTCTTGGTCTTTCCACTAAATTCCATACTTTATTTCTCTCAAATTGGCCTAGTTCTTCTTGCATGGCCATAATCCAGTGAGGATCACAATTTGCTTCCTCAAACTTCTTTGGTTCAACTTGTGATAGGAAGCATTGGAGCATCATCCCAGTGGAGACCTGGTGTCTTGTTCTTACTCCTGTATTGGGGTCTCCAATTACTTGAGTTTATGGATGATCTTTTAAATTGACCCTTGTCCTGCCTAGACTTGTCAGATGTTCTTCTTCCTCATTGGTGATAGGGTCAATGTCCACCTGGCCTTCCTGAACCATGTTCTCTTGTGGGAGTTGGTTTTGCATGCTCTTTTCTGAATCTTCTTCATGTTCTTGTTCAGATTCCTCACTTGATTCCTTTATCTTGTTTTCTTTTCCATTATCTGTGTTCTCTAGAACCAGTTGTTCAAGCTGTGTTTCTATGCTGCTGCTTTCCTATGGAAAAGAGCTGGTGGGAGTTCCCTCCCCCTTAAACAGTATGTTAGTTTCATCAAAAATAATGTGCATAGACTCTTCAATTTTAAGAGTTCTCTTGTTATAGCACCTATAGGCTTTACTAGATGCTGAATATCCTAGAAATATTCCATCATCAGATTTCTTGTCAAACTTGGCAAGATGATCCTTTCCATTATTTAGGATAAAACAAGCACATCCAAAGATCTTAAAATATTTAACTATGGGTGTTTTTCCTTTCAGGAGCTCATATGGAGTTTTTGATTTAGTTTTGTGTATTAGGCTTCTATTTAGAACATAGTTGGCAGTGCTGACTGCTTCAGCCCAGAAAGTTTTTGGCAAACCTGATTTTACAAGTAAGGTCCTTCCTGATTCTATTAAAGTCCTATTCTTTCTTTCAGCAACTCCATTTTGCTGAGGAGTTCTAGGGGATGAAAAACTTTGTTTGATACCTATATCTTCACAGAAACTACTCATAAACTAGTTTTCAAATTCAGTCCCATGATCACTTCTGATTATGGAAACCTGACTATTGAGTTCAGATTGAATTTTTTTTATGAATCTTGAGAGAGTCTTGTGGGTTTCAGACTTAGCCCTTAGAAAGAATACCCAGCTGAATCTAGAGTAGTAATCCACAATGAATACGGTATAGGATTTTCCACCTAAGCTCTGAGTGGAGATGGGACCAAAGAGATCCATGTGTAGTAAGTAAAGGACCCTGGGAGAGTCATCCTTACCAATTGGTTTGAAGGATGATTTGGTTTGTTTTCCAAGTTGGCAAGGTTTGCATGGAGAATCCTTAGAGTGCCTACCTTTTGGTAAGCCTCTGACTAGGTTATTCTTTGCTAGTTTACTAATTGTTTTGTAGTTTAGATGACCTAGTCTCCTATGCCATAGTTCACTTTTATCAATAATATTGTTGAATAAACAGACTTCTGTGGGTGAGGAACTAAAGTCCACTACATATACTTTTCCTTTTCTAATTCCATTGAGTACTGTGGCACCAGTCTTGATATCAATAATATGGCAGAATAGTGTGGTGAATTTTACCTCATATCTACCATTTTCACATATCTGACTTATACTTATCAGATTATGCTTCAGTCCTTTGACTACTGCCACATTCTTGAAGGTGACTTTCCCTTCTTTGAAATCTCCAAAGCCCTTGGTTTGGCCACAGCTAGAGTCTCCAAAATTTACTGATGGTCCAAGTCTGTCCTCAAAGTTGATTAACAGGTTTTTGCATCCTGTCATATGCATGGAGCATCCACTGTCCAAGTACCACACCAACCTGGAGATGTGATACATCTGCACATAAAATTTTAAACATTAGTTTGAACCCTGCTGAGCTGGGGTCCCTTTCTCCCATCAGTGTGAAATTTAATAAGAGAGTAAGTGGGTTTTTCTGAATATCCTTCCTCCTTTAGGGGCATTGGTTTATCATACCAATTTTCTTTGGTGATGTTACAGAAGTAGTGATCATAGTAAAAGGAGATGGATTGAGATTGTTGTTTGGTAGAGGAAAGATGTATGTCTGATTGGTTGCGTCGATATGTATTCGACGTAGGTTTATGGTTGCGTCGATATGGAGTCGACGCTTTCTCCATTCTGCATTTTCTTTCAGTCGAAGCATGAGAGAAGTTGCGTCGGGTAGAAGTCGACGCACTTTGGTGTAAGCGTCGATTACAAGTCGACGCACGTTGATAAGAATTCGACGTATGTTTAGATTTATTTGAGGATATCTTCCTAGGATTCCTTCATATATAATGAGATTAATTTTATTAAAGGCAGTGGTTGTTTCTGGATTTTCCTGTGATCTTTCTCCTGTCAAGTGTCCTTCCCTAGTGGAGTGAATAGGATGTCTCCAAACAGATTTCCTAGGTGATTGAGATTTTGGTTCTAAGTTAGTATTATCTTCTAGTTGTCTAAATCTATTAGTAAGATTTTTAGAGATGTTCTTGAGCTTCTGACTTCTCCCATTTAGAGAATCTTCAAAGGACTTTGCTTTTGCTAGCTCATTTCTTAGTGTTTGGTTTTCTGTACAGATTTTGTTTAATTCCTTTTCTAAGAGTCCTAAACTGAGCTCATAGTTATTATACTGTGTGTTCACTTGTTTGAGAGTTTTTAATTCATTTCTTAGTTCATCTATTTCTTTTTCAGATTTGATTAAATTTAAACAGAATTCTTTGAAATTGTTTTTGAAGTCAGTGGAAGATAAATCTACATCATCAAGTATATTTACCATAGATGTGTCATCATGCTTCTTAGTGGCCATCAAACAGGTTTCCTCCAGCTTGGTCTCTTCTTGATCATTGTCAGATGAGGTGCTTTCTTCAGTTTCTGAATCACTCCATGATTGAGTAATGAGACCTTTCTCTTTCTTCTTTTTCTTCTGTAGATCTGTTCTTTTCAGATCTTTCTTTTTGCTGATCTCCTTAGGACATTCAGGTGCAATATGTCCAGGTTTCCTGTAAGAATAACATATAATCTCTTTAGTAGGTGTTTTATTATACCTGGTTTTTGAGTCTCTTCCTCTGGATCCTTCTGACTTAATCCACTTTTTAAACCTTCTGGCTAGCAGACTGATCAGCTCCTCATCACTTGTAGAGGGTTCACCTTCAACAGCCTTCAATGCAATACTCTTTTCTTTTGAGAGTGAGGGAGCTTTTTCTTTCTCTTCTTTCAAAGCTCTTGTCTTCAACAGATGTTCATAGGATTTTAATTTGCCCAACAGGACATCTGTTGAAATTTTTCTTTGACTTCTGGAGTCTCTAATTGGCCAGATTCTTGAATCCCAAGAGCTAGGGAAGCAAGTAAGCAGTTTGTCATTTATCTCAGTGAGAGATATGTCCTTTTCAAGTGTCTTCAACTCATTCACTATGAGGCTGAATCGGGCATACATGTCAACAACACTTTCACCTTCTTTCTTCTGAAAGTTTTCATATTGAGAGATGAGTAGTGCCTTTCTATCCTTTTTCTCATCAGCACTTCCCTCTACCATTTTGGTGAGAGCTTCCCATACTTCCTTAGCTGACTCACAATCAGCAATCTTTTGGAAGATTTCATCTGAGAGGGTTGAGACTAGGATATTCATAGCCTTGGCATCATATCCTTGGGCTTTCTTTTCTTCCTCTGTCCACTCAGCTTTTGGAGCAAGTGTTTCAGTCACTTTTCCACTTGAGTCCTTTCTGAATGGCTTGGGGGGACCTGTCAAGATAACATTAAACAATTCATCATCAATAGAGTTTAAATAAATTCTTATTCTTGTTTTCCAAAGTGCAAACTTTTCAAGGTTGCAAATTGGTGGTCTGGTGGAAGCATAATCTTTGATTTGTGTCATGTGAAAGATAATTGTTAGAAATATATATATATATATATGAAAGGTAGGACCTTTTTGATCAAGGAGTTATCCTTTTTAGATCAACCTCCCTCTGATACCAATTGAAAGTGCACAGTTAACCTCACTAGAATTCTCTAGAGGGGGGGGGGGGGTGAATAGAGATTTAAAATATTTTGTGCAAAGTAAATATATATATATATATATGTATGATCACAGATTAGAGCTTCCCACACACACCAACAAGAATTAAACAAATAAAGAAAGTAAATGCAAGAAAAGAAATCACAGCACAACATAAGAAAATATAGTGGTTCCCCAAACGTTGGGTAGTCCACTCTTCTACCCCCTTGGTAGGAATTCACTATCTTGCACTGAGTCTTTTGATAAGGAGACTCTTAGAACCACCCTGAGTCTTTTGATAAGGAGACTCTTAGAACCAACTGAGTCTTTTGACAAGGAGACTCTTAGAACCAGTACAACTGAATTTTTGGAAGAGTGATTCTAAAAACTCTTTTACAATATATGAGAATGAAAATAAGAAAAAGGAAAAGAAGTATTTAAAACAAGAATGAATCTTCTTCCTAGCAAGAAGATTGGAAGCACAAGAAGTAGTGAATTAAATCTTTCTTCTATAGAGAGAAGAAGATTTGTAGCTTTTCCCTCTTATGTGAGAGCTATCATAATTTGCAGCAGAGTGATTTCAGAAGCAGGAGAAGAAGAATGCTTGAATATTGCTGCTGGGCTATTTCTCAATTCTCTCTTTATCACTTGGGAGCTTTTCCTTTTTTTCAAATGTAAAATGGTGAATCACCTAGTCACCTTTCTCTGCCGACCTCCTTGGTTATTTATAGCTCTATTCATTAAAATAACACTATAGGAGAGTAATCAATTAGCAGGCAGAGTATTAGAAAGAAAGAGAAATTTACATAACAGTTATATCTATAGAAGGAAAGTATTCAATCTGATTTCAAATAATGTCCATAAAGGATTTAATCAATTTAGCCAAGAATCTAATAGAGGAAAAGAAAGATTCAGAATGGCTATAAGACATAAATTGATTCCATATAAATCAGATCTATAAGATAAGGAAAGAGATCTGGCGATTTTGAATTCTGTCATAAAGATCGACGTGCGTCGATTACTATTCGACGCAAGCGTCGAATACATCCTGTCTGGACGTCGAGAGGAGAATAAGGAAGGTGCGTCGACTAGGGTGCGTCGACTTCTCAAGATACGTCGACTAGAAGTCAGAGCTACGTCGACATAGGATACGTCGACTTCTGCTTGGAGCTACTTCGACTCATTCTGATAGAAACGTCGACTTTATCTCGACGTTGCGTCGAATACTATTCGACGCATATTTACTTAGCCTTATTTTTCATTCTTAGAATTCTTCTTTAACTCATTTCTAGGGGTTAAGAGAAATCATTTCCCCAACATAGTGTATTTAAGTGTGCAAGAAACAAGTTCATATGACTCAAGGATAACATAAGAAGGTTGCCCCCGTATTTGATGCCAGAATTCCAACATGACCACTAGCGCCGACGGTAGCACCTAGCACGGGCGCTAGCTCTGATTAGAGCAATTTCGGGAGCTATTTTAGAAGGCGCTAGCGGATAGCGCAAGCGCTATCTTGAAGCACTTGAGGAATGTTGGGAGGCTTTCTTTGGATTGAAGATATGCACGCTAAGAATGATACCTAATCCAGGATAGCGTCGGCGGTAGTGCTAGTGCAGGCGCTAGCTACAAGGCGATAAAAAGGACCCCATTCCTTCGTTTTGAACACATATCCTAGTGAGAGGTTGAGTGCTAAAATTCCAGAGCCTTATTCTGCCTAAAAGTGATCTCCCACCAAAGTTTCGTGAATTTCTGAAGGAGGATTTCTTCATGCTGGATCCTAACGACGATCACTTCAACAACGCTTATTCTATAGCCATTTTTCATCTCCTACTTCAGAAGTTCTTCAAGTGGGAGTTCTTATATTGTTGTTGTTATTTTCATCTCTATTATTCGTGCAATCGTGTAGTAAATTCACCTCATGTTGGCGACTAGGTATGGGTAGGACTTAGGGCGGAAATTTGCCTCGTGTTGGCGACTAGATCTAGGTTAGGTCTAGGTGGTGCTCGAGGCCATATCTGGGGGGATTGGCTAGAGCGTCTTGAGGCCATATCCGGGGAAGGATAGGCTAAAGCCACCGGTTCATGGGGATACGAGTCGGGATAGAAAATGAAAAAGAATTTTTACTTCTTCGCCTGCGATTTCTAGCATCATAGAAATCTAGTTTTGTAATCAACTTTATTAATAGTAATCATGTCTACCTTTGTGTAATGAAATTGGTTTATTCTTCATTTCTCTAAATTGTTTATTATACTCTCTTTCATTATAAAACAATTTAGGTCTTTATTCAAAATCACTATTTTGATCTCTTATTATTCTAAGCATTTCAAAATATACTAAAAGTTTTTAAAACCCTTATTCACCCCCCTGTAAGGGCGCCTATAGATCCAACAAGTGGTATCAGAGTAGTTTTATTCCAAAATGGTCTAACAATCAGGAATAATGGCGTCTCATGATCTCGCTTTTCCCGAGGGACAGGGTGTTAGTAGAGCTCCTCTTTTTACTGGGTCAGATTTCAACTACTGTAAATCTAGGATGATGTGTTTTCTTATGACCATGGATATAGAAGTATGGAACATGGAAGAAGTTTGGTATTCTCCTCCTACAATTGTAGTAAGAGAGGCTACCTTAGAAAAACCAAAGGATAAATTAGATAATAACAATAAACTTAAATGCAAAAATAATGCAATGGCAATGAACGCTTTATATTGTGCTTTAAATCGAACTGAATTTATTCAAATTTCTGCATGTGTAACTGCTTATGATATTTGGAACCAACTAGAAGTTACTCATGAAGGTACATCGCAGGTGAAAGATGCAAAGCTATTCCAACTGGAATCAGAATATGAAAAATTCTGAATGGATGCTGAAGAAGACATCAACTCGATGTACACACACTTCACCAAGATCATCAACACTTCAAAAGCTCTTGGAAAGATCCACTCTGACAGCGACTTGGTCAGAAAGATTCTTTTCTCTCTACCTATGAGGTTCAATCCAAAGGTGGCGGACATCTCAGAGTCACACAACCTGAGAATGCTCCAGATTGAGAACCTCATTGGGAATCTCAAATCTCATGAGGTAGAACTCCAGATTCAACATGAAGAGTACAATATGGAGCTGAAAACAAAAGCATTGGTGCTGACTGAGGCAGACGATGAAGAAGACGATAATGAAGAAGGTCTCTTGGTGAAGAGCTTCAAATGATTCATGCGGGATCCCAAAAGAAGAAAAACTTTTCACAAATACCTCACCAAAGGGTCCAACAAGCAAGGGTCATGGAAGAACAAGGCGAGTCATGATGATGTGGAGAAATTTCTTCTAGAGTGCTTCAACTGCAGGAAGATCGGACATGTCCGAAGTGAGTGTCCAAAAATTCTAGAGAAGGAGAAGGAGAAGATAAACAAAAAGAAGGACAAGAAGAAAAAGTATACGTCTTCTGAGGAGTCAAGCGCAACAACTTCAAGCGGCGATGAGGAAGCAAACATATGCCTCATGACCAAATGCAATGATGACGACACCAGTGTTCTTAGTGACACTGAGGTAACTCCTCCCACCTTCGAAGAACTTTTTGATGAATTTGTTCAAACTTGCAAAGCCTATGATAAAAGTATAGAAGATAATAATATTTTAAATCATGAAAATGAATCTCTCATCAAAGAAAATCATAAGCTTACCAAAAAATTAATTTCTTTGGAAAAGAGAAAGGTTTCATGCCAAGAGTGTGATCACTCCTTATATAAGGCAAAAGATCTTGAAGTTTCTCTTTCTAAGGCCCTCTCACAAATCAAAACAATTACAAGAGAAAAGGGGGACTTAGAGAGAAAACTAAAAACCTCTCTCTTACAAATTGAAAATAACAAAAAAGGTTCTGAAAATAAATGTATCATGCTTGTAAAAGAAAACGCATCCCTTAAAAAACAAACTCATGACCACAATATGGCCATCAAAGAATTTGGAATAGGTCAAAAATCCCTAGACATGATTTTGGGGAACCAATGTTATGGTTCTGGAAAATTTGGGCTCGGATATCAAAGTGACAACTACCGCTCGGCGCTAGCCACTAACGCCGGCGATTGCCCCTCATATAAAAATTGTTCTGTTTATTACAAAAATTAAACCTCATCCAGTGAGAGCAATGTAAAATTTGAGAAAAGGATCTCAACCCCCTTTATTTCGTGTGCAAACTGCCATAGGTTTGGACACACATCTAGCTCTTACAGAAAAATAAAACAGGGATCTCTAAATCAAATCTGGGTACCTAAGGCATCTATTTATTCTATGGGTGTTACCACTTGGGTATCCGGATCTTTACCCTCATCCTCTTTATAGATTTGTAGGAAGGCTAAGGACAAGGAGGATGTATGGTACTTGACTCGGGATACTCAAAGTACTTGACAGACAGGCAACAACGCAAAGCTCCTTAGCCTATAAATGAAGAAGGGATAAAGAAATAGATTTTTTATTTAAGTCACATTAATAAACACAATCATTTCATGCATTTTTTCCTATTTAAACATCTCCAAACTTTCTAAAACTTTTGCATGAAACTAATCGTTGGCCACTTAATCAATGTCATAAATCAAAATTTTCAAAATCTTAAGAATTAGTGTACTATTTGTCGTGCTAGCATCGGCGCTAGCTCGAGTGTCAAATTTTCTGTATTTTTAAAATTTCAAAAAATCACTAAAAACATGTTCTTTCATATGTACTGCAAGTTTTTGCATTTCTACCTTTAATTGATTTTTGAAAAATTAAAATACAAAAATACAAAAGCCAAATTATAAAAAATATTTTTTTTCCTTCTTTGTTTATGTGTCTAATTTCTATTTCTATATGCAAAATCAAATACAAAAATATAAAACAAAGAATTATCAAAAACTATTTTTTGAACATAACTTTTCTATTTACATGTATCTTGCGAAAGGGAGATTTGGGTTGTCACCCTATCACATCTCCTAATACCAATGTGAACCCGTCACATGGTAGACCTCGGGAAGTACAAGATTAATTTTTAAAAGTTCAAACTTTAACTCAGAATTATTTTTCAAAATATCAAAAAAACTGTATGGCCTTTATTATGAAAATCAAGCATGAATTAATCTATCATTTAGACCTTCTACAATTTTACAATTCATCTTTTTAACCTACTTTGAAAATTGTTTTTATCATGCTTTGATATATCTAATCACAAGTGCATCAATTGTATTGAAAAAGTTGTGTAGAACCAAGCTTAGCATGCCTCTAAGTTTGAGTAAATGTTTTATGGTTGATAATGATTTTTATTCACTCACTTATTTTAGCATAGTCTACATGTGCTTTTAATCTAAGAATGCTTACTTATGTATTGTAATTGTACAATGAATTAAAATGCACAAATATCTTACCTACACTACTTTTTGCACTCTTATCATTAAGAAAAGTGGTTGTGCTTTCAAAATTACATTGGTTTGCAAAACTAGTGTATTCGGAGAACTTTCTACAAAACAATCATGAAATAAATTGACAAAGATAACTCCACCAAGCACTACTTGAACCTCCTGATAAGTCTTAATGAGAATTGTGTGGTTGAGCACCTTGGAAAGAATAGTAAAGTGCCTTGTGCAAACCATAAGCTTTCTTTTTTACACCACTTATTATTAAGTACACCATTACCTTCCATAACCTTCCATAACCTTCCATAACCTTCCATAACCTTCCATAACCTTCCATGACCTTCCATAACCTTCCATCACCTTCCATAACCTTCCATAACCTTCCATAACCTTCCATAACCCGAACATAACATCAGTTTCATATTTGTTATATATACCTTCCATAACCTTCCATAACCTTCCATAACCTTCCATAACCTTCCATAACCTGCGTATTTGATGATTCCCATTTATATATACATTTATGGGCTCATCTGGGCCGTATTTCTAGTAATTACACTACACTTTAGGCATGTTTTGTTCATATTTGTTATTCCTTGCTTAGTGCACTTATAGGCCCGTAGTGGTGTGTGTTTGCTTGTTTTAGTGTTGAGGGTAAGCACAACGTGCTCCTCAGTCTTTTTGTGCTTTATTTCCTGTGCTGGAAGGGTATTCCCAGCTCTATTGTGGCTGATGCAGGTGGACATTTCATCAGTTTCAGCCTATGTTCATGTCTGTACATATCGCACGATCGTGCGTTATGTTGGCGCATGGTCAGTTTCAGCCGTGTGATGCGCAAAACTATGCTTGCAAACGATAACGGCAAGTGTACCGTATTGAATGTAGTATAAGTTATTAAAACAAGGTCGTATTAGACTCGGGGCGGTTGAATACTCTTACTTCGGAAAAATCTCTATTATTTTATCGAATAAAACTTGTGGTTGGTTGGTTGCGAGAAAGAAAAATAGCTTATTTAAATTAATGAGTTAAGGGTTAGTACTCAACCTTGAATCACCTCGGGAAAATAAAAATATAAAAAGAACAACTTCTAAATCTCCCATGAAAATACTTGACTGTGGAGGTTCCTGATTTATGAACGCACCTCTCTCGAGAATACACTCAACTGAGTTTAGTTGATCAACGAACTTTCGTTCTAGAATCAAGATCTAAAACTCGCCTTATCGTGGTTTCACTCCAATCCGGGAGAATTATGTCATCCTCTCTTGAGGAGTGCATTCAACTCTCTTTATTCTTGAAATGATCGATTCGAATCGAAAACCTCTCGGTTATAAGATTGCGAAAACAAAGATGAGAATTATATATCGATAATATAATCTCAATCCAAAAATAGTTCAAGAATAAATCAAGATTATTTTACGGAAGAAAGAGAAGCTAAAATTTAGATCAAGAATTATATTTCCCTTGGATCATCTCGGACGAGTACTAATAGAATTTAGCTACTCATAGAGATGGAGGAAATGATGAAATGGAAGAAGTGCATAATGAAAATAAGAAGACAAGTAAGAGGGAAAGAACTATTTTTATTACTTAGCAAAAGAAATTACAACTAGAAAAATTAGAGTTACAAGCTTTTGAAATGAAATTGCAAGAAGAAAAAGACATACAAGATTAAAATCAGTGTAAGAAAATAGGCTAGAACTCCAAAACTTTCGTCCCCAAACATCTGGAAAAGCTCCCTTTAAATAGCTGAATTTTTGGTGTTACACGCCCTTGGTCACGCCCGTGACCAAGGGCGTGTAAGGGGCGTGATTTGCTGTGGGCGGAGAAGGCACCGTCTGGCTTCAATGCAGGCGTTACGGACGTGTCACGCCCTAGGTCACGCCCGTGACCTAGGGCGTGTAATCTCAATTAAGTGTTGTTGGCGGGAAGCTTCGGCGGGAAATTGGCGCGGGAAAAGTCACGCCCGTGTGCTGGATGTCACGCCCTTGGTCACGCCCGTGACCGAGGGCGTGTAATTTTAATTGACATGGCGGCGTGCTCCGGATGCTTGTGGCGGGTCGTGGCCGTGACATTGGGTCACGCCCTTGGTCACGCCCGTAACCTGGGGCATGTACTTGGCGAAAACTTCACGGAGCGTCCCTGGAGTGGCAGAAGCAGGTCTGGAGTATTTCGTAGGTTACACGCTCATGGTCACGCCCGTGACCTGGGGCGTGTAATTTTAACTTTTTGCTCGAAACAGCCCAAAAAACCTGAAAACACAAAATAAACTTAAGTTAGCTTATGAAATAACAATGGAATGATTTATATGATAAAATTCCTAAAAATAACATAATTTTATATGAAAAACATAATAAACCTAAACTAAAAGATGAGTAAATAAATTACTCATCAAATACCCCCATACTTGCTCATTGCTCGTCCCGAGCAATCCATTTTTCACAAGGGTAAGAAAAATTAATGCAAGATAGAATTATGAAGAATATAGAGTAAAATGCGAAGTATTATGCTGGCATGTGTAGATATTTTAGTAAAAAGATGTTCTTGGCATAAATGCTAATTTATGAAATACTTCAAAAATGCGTTATAATTATTTATCATTACTTTAAAAATGAGTCGACGGTCAATCAAAAAGTTATGTGAAGGGAGAAAATAGCGTGATTGCTGAGATTTAAATTACTAGATGTAGACGTTCGGGGTGGCCTCCAAAGAAATCCATCAATGTCGACGGCCATAGGCTTGCCCGTTTGCACTTTCTCCACTACACTTCGAGCTAAATCGACTCTATGGATCTTTAGGACTTAAATAGGGTACATTTTAAGGCTTGGGTTTAAGGGTGAGGTAACAATGATAAACATGAAGGCGCATTCCACTTAAACAAAATTTTTGAGCTAAAAGAAAATGATTGCCACCATAAAATAATGAAGCTTTACCCCATACTCGCATTTTTTCAAAGGGGAAACACTCTCATACTCTTTTATTTAAATCATGAATCTTCATAATTGGGATCATTCCAAGTATGCATGTACATACCTAGGCCGCATATCATTATGAGATTATTGCTTTCTGAGATTTAAACATTTTTTTTGAATTGATACCCATAATTTTTTCATAGAATCGTACCGAAATATTTTTTTTTTCAATTTAGCTCAAAATTTCAAAGTGTTCATTTGGGTTTTGGGCTTTTTAGCTTTGGTGCCGAAATGATGAGGGTGGATCAAATAAAGGTGTAAGGCTCAAATTTGTGTGAACAATGGTGGTAAATCTAGGTTGGGTGCAAAGGCTCAAACTATCCAAAGAAAGGCCTAAATCATTTCCGTAAAGTTAATTTGTCTAAAGCGCACATGTTTCGAAAATAGCTTGGGGCAAGTTCTAGACATCGAGAAAGGACACCCTTTTGTTCAATTCGAGCAATAGCTTTCTAACAATCTTCTATACACTCACCTAAACTACTTTTGGATAATACCGGATTCGAATTTAAAAGTAAAATAAATTATTACTATGCAAATTAATAAAACATAATTTTAGATCTATGCCAAGAATTTAATTTTACACCAAAACTACTCAAAGACAAGCATATGACTAGGAGCACTACATGAGTTAACAATTTTACTCAAAAGTTTCACAAACTATTCTAGAACAAAATTATTTTTAGTCCATATGAAAAACAGTCTACTTAGAACTTACAATTTAGCAAGTGGGAGTTTTGATGAATAAAAAGAACATTTTCTAATAGATTTTTTTTGTTCTTGGACTTCCCAAGATCTGCCCGTTGAAGGGTTTGCAAGGTACTAGAGGCTATGATGGGAATTCAAGCCCAAGGCGTCCTTTCCAAGAAATTTAATTGCATTTTTTATTATTATTATTTTTTTTGGTTTTTTTATTTTTCAAGTAAAACTCCAAAGAAAGCTATGCTACACCCCCATACGTAAAATTAAACATTGTCCCCAATGTTTAAAACTAAGTATGAAAGATAAAACAAAAAAAAATTCAATAAAGAAAAATCAAGAGAAATTACTAAAGTGTAAAGAGGGCTTCCCTGAATGGTAGTCGGGGTTGCCGGTCGAACACCTGCAGAGTTAAATTAGAAAAAACAAACAAGAAAAGAAATGCAAAAATAATGAGGTTAACATTGGGTTGCCTCCCAAGAGCGCTTTGTTTATCGTCGCGTAGCTTGACTAAGTGGCGTTTTCTTAAATATTTGTTAATTGCATTGTTTCGATATTTCAGGTCGCTGGGTCGCCGGGGTGGTATAATTTCAAACGTTGTCCGTTAACCTTAAAAGATCCTTTTTCCGGGTGCTCTATAAGCACGGTCCCGTACGGCCAAACTTCTTTTACTCTAAAAGGACCGGACCATCGGGTTCTTACTTTTCCCGGAAAAAGCCTAAGTCTAGAGTTAAACAGTAGAACAAAATCGCCCGGTGAAAAAGTTTTTGGGTGTTTAATTTTTTTATCATGATAGAATTTAGTTCGCTCCTTATAAAATTTATTATTTTCATAGGCATTCGCGCGCCATTCTTCGAGTTCATTTAGTTGTAGTTTTCTTTGTTCGGAGGCTAAATCTAAATTCAAATTTAAAAATTTTAGCGCCCAAAAAGCGCGATGTTCTAATTCTACCGGCAAATGACAAGCTTTACCATAGACTAACCGGTACGACGTACATCCAATGGCAGTTTTGTAGGCTGTTCGATAGGCCCAGAGTGCGTCGTCTAATTTTAAAGCCCAATCCTTTCTATTAACGGAAATGGTTTTTTCTAAAATTCTCTTAATTTCGTGATTCACCACCTCCACTTGGCCATTTGCTTATGGGTGGTAGGCGGTAGATAGTTTGTGTGTAACTCCATATTTTGCTAAAATTTTAGCAAGTTGGTTGTTACAGAAATGTGTGCCTTGATCACTAATTAGTGCTCGGGTGTGCCAAATCGTGAAAATAATTTTTTTAAAAATTGTACGACGACTCTCGCGTCGTTGGTGGGAAAAGCTTGCGGTTCCGCCCACCTTGACACGTAATCGACCGCAACGATAATATATTTGTTATTACAGGAAGAGGGTAAAGGACCTAGGAAATCAATTCCCCACAAATCAAAGATTTCGCATTCTAGAAAAATATTTTGGGGCATTTCGTCCCGGTTACTAATGTTACCTGACCGTTGGCACTGATCGCAATTTCTCACAAAATTGTGAGCGTGTTTGAATAAGGAGGGCCAATAGAAGCCCGCCTCTAGTACATTCCTTGCGGTCCGGTTCGCTTGAAAGTGACCACCGGTTGGTCCCTCGTGGCAGTGCCGTAAAATTTTGATGCCTTCCTCGCTCGCAATACACATTCTTACCACTTGGTCCGCGCAGACACGAAACAAAAAGGGGTCCTCCCAAAAATAATTTTTCAAATCCGAAAAGAATTTCTTCTTTTGCTGACTTGAAAAATCTTTCGGTAGGACCCGGCCCACCAAATAATTGGCCAAATCCGCGTACCAAGGGGTGAAAGAAGTTGTTACCATTACGATGGCTAGGAGGCGCTCTTCAGGGAATTTGTCGTCAATTTCATCCTCCACTAGTGCTCCTGCCGCCGAATTCTCCAACCGTGAGAGGTGGTCGGCCGCAACATTCTCCACTCCCCTTTTGTCTTGGATCTCCAAATCGAATTCTTGTAGTAGGAGTATCCACCTTAGCAGTCGAGGCTTTGCATCTCATTTTTGTAGTAAATACCGGAGAGCGGAGTGATCTGTAAAAACAATAACTTTTGAAAGCGTTAAATATGATCGAAATTTGTCAAACGAAAAAATTATTGCCAAAAATTCTTTCTCCGTTGTTGTATAATTTGCTTGTGCGGATGTTAGTGTTTTGCTTGCGTAATAGATTGGGTGAAAATGTTTATTCACCCGTTGGCCTAAAACTGCACCTACAGCAAAATCGCTCGCATCCCACATGATTTCAAACGGAAGAGACCAATTCGGCGCGATTAAAATAGGGGAATTTATTAGTTCATTTTTGATTTTGTTAAACGCTTTCAAACACTCGTCATCAAAATTAAACGCGGATTCTTTTTCCAAAAGATGAGTTAGCGGTTTCGAAATTTTTGAGAAATCTTTTATAAACCGTATATAAAAACCCGCATGTCCTAGAAAACTTCTAATAGATTTTATATTGGTAGGAGGGGGAAGTTTTTCTATGACCTCGATCTTGGCCCTATCGACCTCGATCCCCTTATTAGAAATTTTATGCCCAAGGACTAATCCCTCTTGGACCATAAAGTGGCACTTCTCCCAGTTGAGTGCCAAATTCGTGTCTTCGCAGCGTTGAAGAACACGATCAAGATTATTTAAACAATTTTGAAATTAATTGCCAAACACAGAAAAATCGTCCATGAAAATTTCCATGACGTCTTCTACAAGTTCATTAAAAATTGCCAGCATACATCGTTGAAATGTAGCCGGCGCATTGCAAAGACCAAACGGCATTCTTCGATATGCGAAGGTGCCGAACGGACAGGTGAATGTGGTTTTCTCTTGGTCTTCGGGCGCAATTGGGATTTGAAAATATCCCGAAAGACCATCGAGAAAACAGTAGTGTGAGTGACCGGATAAGCGTTCTAAAATTTGGTCAATAAAGGGTAACGGAAAGTGATCTTTGCGGGTAGCATCATTTAATTTTCTATAATCGATGCATACTCGCCAACCCGTAACAGTACGGGTCGGGATCAACTCATTATTTTCATTTGTGACTACCGTTATTCCACCCTTTTTAGGCACGACTTGCACTGGGCTAACCCAAGTGCTATCAGAGATTGGGTAAATAATTCCCGCATTTAATAATTTTATTATTTCGGCCTTAACGACATCCTTCATATTTGGATTAAGCCGTCGTTGGGGCTGAATAGCACCGCGAGAATTATTTTCTAAACTTATTTTGTGCGCGCAAAATGAGGGGCTAATCCCCTTTATATCCGAAATTTGCCATGCAATTGCATGGCGGTGATTATTTAATATTTTTATTAATTCGGAAATTTCCGAATCGTTAAGCGCGGAAGATATAATCACAGGCAATTTTGAATCTTTTTCTAAAAAAACATATCTTAAATGTTCCGACAGTTATTTCAATTCCAAACTCGGTGGCTCCTCGTAAGATGTTTTTATTTTAGAAATATTTAATTTTACTACTTCAAATTTGAGCGGCCGAGTTATTTCTTTTAGACAAAATAAATTTTCAATTTCCGGATTTTCAAATAAGGGAGAAATTAATTCAGAAAATGACGTTATTTCTTCTTCAAAATTTGATTCTAAAGTGAAGCAAGAGTCGTCATTAGAAAATGAATTTCTCATAGAGTTGTTAATGCTAAAAGTTACTTCTTCATCCCCAACTCGTAGGAGAAGTTTGCCAATACTAACATCAATGATTGCCCGAGAGGTGGCGAGGAAAGGACGTCCGAGTATAATTGGGACTTCGGCGTCTTCCTCAATGTCTAGGATGACAAAATCTACTGGGAAGATAAATTTGTCAACCTTGACAAGCATGTCCTCAATCACCCCTATCGGGTATTTAATAGATCTGTCCGCTAGTTGGATGCTAATATTGGTTGGGCTTGGAGTGCCCAAACCAAGCTTTTTAAATAATGAAAATGGCATCAAATTTATACTAGCGCCCAAATCTGCCAAGGCGTGTTTTATTAAGAAATTACCGAACAAGCACGGGATGGAAAACCGTCCCGGATTGTTTAATTTTTGCGGTAATTTATTTAATAAAATTGCCGAGCATTCAGCATTTAAAGATATACGCGAAAAATTTTCAATTTTATTTTTATTGGAAAGTAGATCTTTTAGATATTTTGCGTATTTGGGCATTTGGGCGATTGCTTCGAAAAATGGCACGTTTATTTGAATTTGTTTAAAAATTTCAGTAAATTTTCTATATTGCTCCTCATTGCGTTCATCTTTAAATTGTGAAGGATAAGGAATAGAAGGATTTTTAAGAATACGCGGAGCTAAAGCAGAAGAAGGTAGAGTAGGAGAAGAAATAACTTGCGGAGATGAAGTTGAAACGTTTACCTCTGGCTCGACCAATTTTGAAGAAGTTACCTCCTTTCCGCTACGGAGGGTAATTGCGTTGGCGCTCTCCCGTGGGTTGGGCTCAGTATTGCCCGGTAGAGCTCCCTGCTGGCGTTCGGAGAACATCTTGGCAAGCTGTCCAATTTGATTTTCTAGACTTTTAATAGATCCAGAAAGGTTTCGGATATTGAAGTCAGTAGTGGCAACGTATTTGGTGAAGACCTCTTCAAGTGAAGGGGACTTTGGTGGTTGTGGTGGAGCTAATCCGGGTGGATTCACTTGTGGGGGGCGTTGAGCATTATTGGGGTTGCTCCATGAAAAATTTGGGTGGTTCCTTAAACCCGGATTATAACTATTAGGAATATTATTATTTGGGTTATAAGGAGGACGATAGGAGTTCCCCATATAATCTACTTGTTCTTGATTATAATTATTATTATAATTATTATTATTAGTAGCCCCGTTAATGGCGGAGGAAGCAGACATCTCTGCCATTTGCTTAGTAAGCCATTCTACTTGATGTGCTAAATTCGGGGTGGCCTCTACTTCAAAGAGTTCGGTCGGTTTGTTAGGACGCGACCGTGGCGCATTCCACTGATAAGCATTCATGGCCATCTCCTCAAAAGGCTCTTGAGCGGCATCTGGGGTTTTGTTATTTAGAGTTCCCCCAGCTGCTGCATCAATCATTTGCCTCGTTTGGAGATTCAAACCATTGTAGAATGTTTGAACTTGTTGCCATAAAGGAAGGGCGTGGTGAGGACATCTCCACAATAATTCCTTGAAGCGCTCCCATGTGTCATAGAGAGACTCCGAGTCTATTTGCATAAATGAGAGAATGTCCGTACGTAATTTAGCGGACTTCGCCGGAGGAAAATATTTAGTTAAAAATTTCTCCGTCATTTCGGCCCATGTAGTGATGGAACCTCTAGGAAGAGATCCCAACCATTGCTTGGCCTTAGTCCGCAAAGAAAATGGAAATAAACGCAAACGAATGGCGTCATCAGTGACGCCATTAATTTTAAACGTGTCGCAGATTTCTAAGAAATTCAATAAGTGTAAATATGGATCTTCATCTGGTAACCCGTCAAAGATGACGGTTTGCTGTACCATTTGAATGATACTTGTTTTGATTTCAAAATTATTATTTGCCACCGCCGGGCGAATAATAATTGATTGTGTTCCCTCCCAATTTGGCCTCGCATAATAGGACATAGTCCGTAGCGGAGCCTCATTATGGCCGGGGTCACCCATTATATCTTCGTTAGTTTCTCCGACTGACTCTTCGTGAATTATTGGTAGATCACTAAATCGGAGACGTCGCCGCAAGGTGCGCTCGATTTCCGGATCAAAACCAAATTCAAAATCAATTGAAGAGTTTCCTCGGGTCATAAACCAAAAGAAAAGAAAAGAAGCGGAAAAAGAAAAAGGGAAAAATAAGATTTTGGATAAATAAATTAATTTTTATTTAATTATATTTTTTTTTATTTTATTTTTATTTTTTTAATTATTAGGTGAATTAAAATTAGTCCTGGACTTCCCAAGACCTACCCGGTGAAGGGTTTGCAAGGTACTAGAGGCTATGATGAGAATTCAAACCCAAAGCGTCCTTTCCAGGAATTTATTTGCACCTTAAAATTAAGAAAAAGAAAAAAAAGATAAAATTAATAGATATTTTGGTTTTCGAAATATCAACCGTGTCCCCGACAACGGCGCCAAAAACTTGATGCGCAAAACTATGCTTGCAAATGATAACGGCAAGTGTACCGTATCGAATGTAGTATAGGTTATTAAAACAAGGTCGTATTAGACTCGGGGCGGTTGAATACTCTTACTTCGGAAAAATCTCTATTATTTTATCGAATAAAACTTGTGGTTGGTTGGTTGCGAGAAAGAAAAATAGCTTATTTAAATTAATGAGTTAAGGGTTAGTACTCAACCTTGAATCACCTCGGGAAAATAAAAATATAAAAAGAACAACTTCTAAATCTCCCATGAAAATACTTGACTGTGGAGGTTCCTGATTTATGAACGCACCTCTCTCGAGAATACACTCAACTGAGTTTAGTTGATCAACGAACTTTCGTTCTAGAATCAAGATCTAAAACTCGCCTTATCGTGGTTTCACTCTAATCCGGGAGAATTATGTCATCCTCTCTTGAGGAGTGCATTCAACTCTCTTTATTCTTGAAATGATCGATTCGAATCGAAAACCTCTCGGTTATAAGATTGCGAAAACAAAGATGAGAATTATATATCGATAATATAATCTCAATCCAAAAATAGTTCAAGAATAAATCAAGATTATTCTACGAAAGAAAGAGAAGCTAAAATTTAGATCAAGAATTATATTTCCCTTGGATCATCTCGGACGAGTACTAATAGAATTTAGCTACTCATAGAGATGGAGGAAATGATGAAATGGAAGAAGTGCATAATGAAAATAAGAAGACAAGTAAGAGGGAAAGAACTATTTTTATTACTTAGCAAAAGAAATTACAACTAGAAAAATTAGAGTTACAAGCTTTTGAAATGAAAGTGCAAAAAAAAAAGACATACAAGATTAAAATCAGTGTAAGAAAATAGGCTAGAACTCCAAAACTTTCGTCCCCAAACACCTGGAAAAGCTCCCTTTAAATAGCTGAATTTTTGGTGTTACACGCCCTTGGTCACGCCCGTGACCAAGGGCGTGTAAGGGGCGTGATTTGCTGTGGGCGGAGAAGGCGCCGTCTGGCTTCAATGCAGGCGTTACGGACGTGTCACGCCCTAGGTCACGCCCGTGACCTAGGGCGTGTAATCTCAATTAAGTGCTGCTGGCGGGAAGCTTCGGCGGGAAATTGGCGCCGGAAAAGTCACGCCCGTGTGCTGGATGTCACGCCCTTGGTCACGCCCATGACCGAGGGCGTGTAATTTTAATTGACATGGCGGCGTGCTCCGGATGCTTGTGGCGGGTCGTGGCCGTGACATTGGGTCACGCCCTTGGTCACGCCCGTGACCTGGGGCGTGTACTTGGCGAAAACTTCACGGAGCATCCCTGGAGTGGCAGAAGCAGGTCTGGAGTATTTCGTAGGTTACACGCCCATGGTCACACCCGTGACCTGGGGCGTGTAATTTTAACTTTTTGCTCGAAACAGCCCAGAAAACCTGAAAACACAAAATAAACTTAAGTTAGCTTATGAAATAACAATGGAAGGATTTATATGATAAAATTCCTAAAAATAACATAATTTTATATGAAAAACATAATAAACCAAAACTAAAAGATGAGTAAATAAATTACTCATCACCGTGCACACTATGCTGAGGAGGAAACTGATGTTCTATTATTATTCGTGCGTCTCTGCGCACGGGCAGCGCCCATGCGTGAAGGAATCGCACGCTCTCCCTGTTTGGCCTTATTTTTCCCCTTTCCGAATTTACCCATGCGTTTTGACGCACGGGCGGATTTGCCCGTGCGTGAGTAAATCGCACGGGAGGTCCAGGTCGTCTTCCTGCGCTGACTTTATAATAAGTTTCGCACGGTCTACGCACGATCGTGCGTTCGACCGTGCGTGACCATTTTTCTAACTCTTTTCTATAAAAGCGCAGTTCTCTGCCCTAGTCCGTGGGGATCGTACTTGTTCCGCTTTTTTCGCCGCAAGAGGAGCTCCAGCTCTGTACCCCTTCCACCACTCCATCAGGGCTTGGCCCTAGGCCTCCTCCATCATCCTTAAGCTTTAAGGAG
Source organism: Dactylorhiza incarnata (assembly GCA_033032865.1). NCBI lineage: Eukaryota > Viridiplantae > Streptophyta > Magnoliopsida > Asparagales > Orchidaceae > Dactylorhiza > Dactylorhiza incarnata. Next base: position 7,315,614 of record JAWHQI010000067.1, read on the forward strand.
AAGGATCCAGCTCTTCATCCGCCATCATTCAAAGAGAAGGAAGCAAGGTTGTGTGCTGAATCGTGACAAGAAGAAGACTGGCCATTGGAGGGTAGTGACAGCCTTCTTTACCCCGGACGCAGTCGAGGACCGAGCTTGGACGCGGATTGACAACCCAGTGATTCCAACCGTGAACCCTCAACAAGACTTCGGATTCGGTCGATTCCTTACTTTCTCTTCCTTTGTATTTTGTGTTGTAATAGTTAGATCCTTTATTATTTGATGATGAGCACTATAGGCCTTGTTTTATAAAGTTATTTCATTTCTATGTGAATGTATCTTTTCGTTTATATGTGTGTATAAGGTGCGCCGCCATCCATTTTCCATTCCGCCGTCACGTTCGTGTGCCGCACTAGCAATTGCTAGTGGCGTGCTTATCGACGAGGTGCTTGCGACCCTCATTCCGTAAGACTACTCGTCCATCCGCCCTTGCGAAGTAGTGCGTTCAAGGCCTACGTAGTACCCATCCGCCCGGCGAAGCATTGCATAGCGGCATTGCATAGGAGTAGTTGTAGTATTTTCTCTTTATTTCCACCAACCAAAACCCCCGTTCCCGCAACCCATCCGACATAAAGGACTTCAATCTCAAGTCCTGCCCCAATAGTAAACTCCACCTTACTGTGTTCCTTCAAGATCGATACTTGGGGATTCACTCCCACATTTTATATTACTTGAACGATCGGTACACTGCCATTTCGTGCCGCAGTCTTGCTACCGCCTATAGCGGTGTGCTAAGATTTGCACATCAAGTTTTTGGCGCCGTTGTCGGGGAACACAGTCGTGTGAGTTTTCTGGAGAGGGAAAATCTGAGATTAAAGCCCTTCCTTTGTGTATTGCATTCTTTTTGTTTTATTCTTCTTATTCTGTTTTACTGTTTATATTAGGTTGCTCTAGTAAATTTTTGTTAGGTGTAGTATTTTGCACGATAGTGTTTTTTATTTTGAATCATTTTATCTTCACACTATGTGGGCTTCATTTAATATTCGATGCCGTTGGTGTGGAGATATTTCTCATGCTAGTGATAGATGCCCATCGGGAGATAATAGCCCTAGCACTCAAGGCCCAGCATATGGAGCACCGACTTCGTCTGGTACTCCATATGGTGAGCGTAAGTCCTATGGCTATTCTGCTGCGCCTTTACCGTCATACTTCTTTTCGGCTTCAGCACCTACTGTGCCAAAGAAGCCCGCAAGGCAGTGCTTGTTTTGTCAAAGCACGGATCATGCCTTGAAGGATTGTGCTGCATTCCATCGCCAATTGGATGAGGATGACGAGCCGGATATCCGGATCGTCCTGACTCCTACTTTTGTCGGCACACCTTCAACATCCGGTTATGTGTCCATTTCACCTTCAAGTTTTGAAGGGTATGATGCGGACACAGTCACCAAATGTGTGGCTGATCCAGGCTCTGACACGACTGAGCCCATCTCCCCTGTACATTTATCACCATGCATAGCTTCGATTCTTTGTGAGGAATCGATGCTTGATTTTTTCCAAGAACTATTCCTCCCCCTGTTGTGCATACTACATTAGTCTCTGACGACATTGTTGAGGATGTGTCACAGGATAAGGCTGGCGATCTATGTGTTATGCCTACTCCAATGGAGGAGGACAACCTTTTAGGTGAAGAGGAGCTTTCCTCAGCACCGGTGGAGGAAGTCCAACTCTTGGGCATGGCCACTGTTGATCCCGCTGAACCTTGTAGCATTGATGACAATGCAAACATTATTTTACTTCCTCAACCTAATGGGAGTGAGACCGGGACCACTCCCCCAATTGATTTCCATTTATGTTCTTCTTCTTCTTTATTTCTTGATCCCCTTTCTTCATCTGCGCCTGTGCAGGTTGAGTCTTCACAGGTACTTCAGGAGGACTTGGAGCATTATGCTCAAGTCAATGATGAGAGAATCCTCTTAGGTGAGGTGGTTGATTCCCCCTCCATAGAGGAAGCCTCATTCATTGCCTTCTCCTCCTGCTGACTCCCTGGAGATGACACCTTGATGGGCAAGGATTTATTTTGTGGTGAGACGAGTGAGGACCAGCTCTCCTCCTCTTCTTACTTCCTATTCCCGCTACCTGTGCTCAGCAGGTATTTTTATTTAGGTAGGGGAGTAACTGCTCTATCTCCGTATCGGTACCCGCTACCGGCATGCATATTAGAACAGTTACCTGTACATTTCCTTTTTCATAGACCCATTAGCTAAAACTGCTTTAAAGTTGAATAAGTCATGCTGGGAGGACAATAACCCCAGTAGTTATCTTACCTTTCTTGCAATTTTAGTTTATCTAGTTTGTTTAGTTAGTTTTACTTTATTTTAGTTTGTATATTTTCTTTTGTTTTTGCGGAGCTCACCCATGCAGGTTCTTTTTCTGGTTGGGGATGTTGCAGCTTTGTCTTGGATTTCAAGCGTCTTCTGGTATGCTCATTTGCTGAGCATTGGGTACTCTCTTCCCCTAGCTCTTTTCTGAATTTCATAGCTATATATTGTGTGTATTGTCTAGTTTAAGCCCGGGGGAGAGCAGTTTTGCGTGCCCACTCACATGCACTTTTGCATAGCATGCTAGAAGTATTTTATTTTCAGTTATATTATATGTTCACTTTCATCACACGCCACAACACCCACATGAGCATGTACTTAGCCGTAGGCGCGTTACGAGTTCAACTCGTTTCGTTTGTGTGATTGTGAAAATCTCTGTGCTGGCTTATTATTATGAGACGGAGTAAAATGTTGACTCCCATAGTGCCCCTAGTCGAGCGCTTGCGTCTCGCGTAGAAATTCGTGTAGAATTAATTTTTCCTTATACTTATAGTTTTATATTTTTTCTATTTGCGTAAATATTGTTTATTCTACTCAGAAGTGGTGAATCTGGTGTGAATCAAATGGTAGTGTAGGGATGTGTGTAGACGTTTGCTAGATTCATATTGCTCGAGTCGGGAGGAAGGATTGTCTTTCTCAGTGGCTAAGAACTTTCCCCAAGCGACTCTTGAAGCATTGGCATAGGTTAGTTCAGTGCGTGAGCATGACGTAGGCCATCATTTTGGCCAAGTTGAGCTTTGTGTACCATTCCTATCATTTATTCCTTGCTAGCCCCTTTTGTGCCTACCCCGTCCTTTGATTCAACTCCACCGCTTTCTCACCAAAGCCAAAAAGCCGATCCTAGTCGCATGCCCAAAGCTGATCTTTAGCTAGTTTCACAGTTGTTTTTGGGGGGTGTTGATGTGGTAGTGTTAATTTGGAAATGTGGATGTACTTTTTTTGAATTTGTGCTGAAAATAGTTAAAATGAAAAAAAAAATGAAAAAAAAAATGAAAAGAAGAGAAAAAGAAAAGAAAAATGAAAAAAGAAATGAGCCTAATTGAAAATCTTTGTGAGATATATTTTGGGAGTAGGCGGTGCACACACACATGTTTTCAAGTTCAAGTCTGGGGGTGTGGTGCACCCGCGCGTATTGTGGCAGCTTGGTTAGCTTTGTTGTCGTAACTCAATTGGGTTGCATGCATAAGCCTTCATGTTTATCATTGTATATCCCCCCGAAACCCAAGCCCTGTCTTATACCTAAAGTCCTACTGATTCGTGCTTTGAATCAAACTAGTGTCGTGGAGAGAGTGCGAACGGGCAAGCTTATGGTCACCGACATTGATGGATTTCTTTGGAGGTTGTCCCGAGCCCCGATCTTTAGCAATGCTCACCTTAGCGATCGGTTTACTTTCTTCCTCCGCTTGACCGGATAATTCACCACGATTCAAATTCTGAGTAATAATAATATATAGATACGCTCCTAGAAAAATATAAACTTGTATACATAATTAAATATTTCTTCTACTAAATTTTTATGAGCGTGAGCTTGCGACTTCGCATGGTACTCCACCCTTGCAATTTCTATGCCAACTTTTTATTTTCTCATCCGCTTGAAGGGTTTGTTTGCTCGGGACGCACAAACCGGTAAGTCTGGGGGTGTGATGAGTCCCATTTATATATACGTTTATGGGCTCATCTGGCCCGTATTTCTAGTAATTGCACTACACTTTAGGCATGTTTTGTTCATATTTGTTATTCCTTGCTTAGTGCACTTATAGGCCCGTAGTGGTGTGTGTTTGCTTGATTTAGTGTTGAGGGTAAGCACATCGTGCTCCTCAGTGTTTTTGTGCTTTATTTCCTATGCTGGAAGGGTATTCCCAGCTCTATTGTGGCTGATGCAGTGGACATTTCAACAGTTTCAGCCTAAGTTCATGTCTGTACATATCGCACGATCGTGCGTTATGTTGGCGCACGGTCAGTTTCGGCCGTGCGCCCTTTGCTGAGGAGGAAACTGATGTTCTGTCGTTATTCGTGCGTCTCTGCGCACGGGCAGCGCCCGTGCGTGAAGGAATCACACGCCCTCCCTGTTTGGCCTTGTTGTTTCCTTTTCCGAATTTACCCATGCGTTTTGACGCATGGGCGGATTTGCCCGTGCATGAGTAAATCGCACGGGCGGTCCAGGTCGTCTTCCTGCGCTGTCTTTATAATAAGTTTTGCACTGTCTATGCACGGTCGTGCGTTCGACCATGCGTGACCATTTTTCTATTTCTTTTCTATAAAAGCGCAGTTCTCTGCCCTAGTCCGTGGGGATCGTACTTGTTCCGCTTTTTCCGCCGCAAGAGGAGCTCCAGCTCCGTACCCCTTCCACCACTCCATCAGGGCTTGGCCCTAGGCCTCCTCCATCATCCTTAAGCTTCAAGGAGAAGGATCTAGCTCTTCATCCGCCATCATTCAAAGAGAAGGAAGCTAGGTTGTGTGTTGAATCATGACACGAAGAAGATGGGCCATTGGAGGGTAGTGACAGCCTTCTCTACCCCCGACGCAGTCGAGGACCGAGCTTGGACCCGGATTGACAACCCAGTGATTCCAACCGTGAACCCTCAACAAGACTTCGGATTTGGTCGATTCCTTACTTTCTCTTCCTTTGTATTTTGTGTTGTAATAGTTAGATCCTTTATTATTTGATGATGAGCACTATAGACCTTGTTTTATAAAGTTATTTCATTTCTATGTGAATGTATCTTTTCATTTATATGTGTGTATGAGGTACGCCGTCATCCAATTTCCATTCCGCCGTCACGTTCGTGTGCCGCACTAGCAATTGCTAGTGGCGTGCTTGTCGACGAGGTGCTTGCAACCCTCATTCCGTAAGACTACTCGTCCATCCGCCCTTGCTAAGTAGTGCATTCAAGGCCTACGTAGTATCCATCCGCCCGGTGAAGCATTGCATAGGAGTAGTTGTAGTATTTTCTCTTTATTTCCACCAACCAAAACCCCCATTTCCGCAACCCATCCGACATAAAGGACTTAAATCTCAAGTCCTGCCTCAATAGTAAACTCCACCTTACTTTGTTCCTTCGAGATCGATACTTGGGGATTCACTCCCACATTTTATATTACTTGAATGATCGGTACACTGCCATTTCGTGTTGCAGTGTTGCTACCGCCTATAGCGGTGTGCTAAGATTTGCGCATCAGTATTGGATCCTAATGCAAATTCTATACTCTCTTTATATATAAAATGCACTAGATAATCTAGCATGATCTCTACAATGCTTGATTTGTCTTGAATTTGTGAATTGAATTAACATTGTAGAAGTCCCTTTTTGATATCTTACTTTCATACTTGGTTGAACCTTAACGTTTTAAATGAATAATGACTTACAAAAACATCTTGCTTTTTGGAACTTAAACTCACATTTTTCTTCTTATGAATCATCATGATTACAAAAAGATGTTTCTTGTATTTCTATAAGTCTTCCGCATCATTACCATATACCTTTTTACCTTGCGCTTTCATGCTTACTTAAAGTCTTTTCTTTTGTGTGTATCATCACTTGAATCTTAAAATTCCTTTCATTCAACAAGGGGTAGACTTGCTTGGTAAAATCTATATTGGTTATTCTAACATGCATATCACTTTTATGCTAAAAACACTAATTTATCTCTATGAAATTTTTTATGCTCAAAACTCCATATCATTTCATTTCCTCTAAAAACTCGATCACGCCTTATCTTTTTATCAAAAATCCTCTTTTTATGTCTCTTGCTTCCTTACCCACTTTTGCTAATAACAAAAGGGGAGAACTAACTTGATAAATAAAAACCGCTATCAAATGGGAAAACTATACATGATTAATTCTTAAGATGATAGATTACATGTAAGGGGAGCTTTCACATAGGGGGGCTTGTATTTAGTGGGAGAAATTCTAAATACCAAAAATGACAATTATCTTAAGTCATCACTCACACACACACACACACACACAAGTAGATTTCATCATGCCTTATGTATTAATGCTTTGATTTATCATTAATGGATTTGTTTTTATCAAAAGGGGGAGTTTGTTGGAACATGGTCTTCCGCATCTCCTAGGTTTGAGAATAACAAATCCTATGTGTATTTGATCTTGTGTGTTTAAGTGTGCAGAAAACAAGTCCATATGACTCAAGGATAACATAAGAAGGTTGCCCCCAAGTTTGAATCCAGAATTCCAACATGACCACTAGCGCTGTCGGTAGCACCTGGCGTCGACGCTAACTCTGATTAGAGCAATTTTGGAAGCTGTTTTAGAAGGCGCTAGCGCCAGGCGGTAGCGGATAGCGCAGGCGCTATCTCAGAGCACTTGAGGAATGTTGGGAGGCTTTCCATGGATTGAAGATACCCACGTGGAGAATGTTTTCTAATCCAAGATAGCGTCGACGGTAGCGCTAGCGCATGCGCTAGCTACAAGGCTATAAAAAGGACCCCTCTCCTCTCATTTTGAACACACATCCTAGAGAGAGGTTGAGTGCTAAAATTCCAGAGCCTTATTCTGCCTTAAAGTGATCTCCCGCCAAAGTTTCGTGAATTTCTGAATGAGGATTTCTCCACGCCGGATCTGAATGATGATCGCTTCAACAACGCTTATTCTATAGTGGTTCTTCGTCTCCAACTTCAAAAGTTCTTCAAGAGGGTGTTCCTATATTGTTTTTGTTATTTTCATCTCTATTATTTGTGTAATTGTGTAGTAAATTCGCCTCGTGTTGGCGGCTAGGTCTGGGTAGGACTTAGGGCAGAAATTTGCCCCATGTAGGCGACTAGATCTAGGTTAGGTCTAGGGGGTGCTCAAGGCCATATCCGGGGAGGGATTGGCTAGAGCAGCTTGAGGCCGTATCCGGGGAAGGATAGGCTAGAGCCACCGGTTCGTGGGGATATGAGTCGGGATAGAAAATGAAAAAGAATTTTTACTTCTTCGCCTTCGATTTCTAGCGTCATAGAAATCTTGTTTTGTAATCAACTTTATCAATAGTAATCATGTCTACCTTTGTGTAAGGAAATTGGTTTGTTCTTCATTTCTCTAAATTGTTTATTCTCTCATTCATTATAAAATAATTTAGATTTTTATTCAAAATCACTATTTTGATCTCTTATTATTCCAAACATTTCAAAATATATTAAAAGTTTTTAAAACCCATATTCACCCCCCCCCCCCTCTAAGGGCGCCTACAGATCCAACAACATGAATATCATTATTTGTACATATTGGTCTGCGTTTAACAAAATCTTGATTTAGTGATTAGACCAAAAATATCACATTGAATTTAGATGAAATCTGGAATATAATAGTAGGGCATTATTTATATAAGCTCCAAAAATTGGTAAAAATTTTGGAGCACATTTCCCCAATAGTTAGAACAAAAAATTAAATCATGTCACACAATGAATTAAGGAAATATTTAGGACATGAGCACTTTAGAAATGACAAATTTCTGGTAGAACATTATTGTGATCATGTTGCATCACTGGATTTAATCTTGGATCATATAGATTAGTATGGTTGGGTTTTACATTATCTACCTTGATTAAAGAGTTATAAATGAGCTACGTTTAACAAAATGTTTGTTAGTGAGTAAACCTAGAGGATAAACATAAGACTTGGTTATAAGTGGGATAGTAACATGTTTGGAGTATGTTAGACATCTATTTGGATTCATAGAACAATTAGCCAAGTAGTAACGAGTGCTAGAGTACATGGACACTAAGGGGAATCAATAATCGGAGTTCAAGAGATAGATTAACTCTCCCCTAAAAGAGTTATAAATCTATCTTAGGTTAATAAGAGTAACATTGAGATAGGATTTTAAGTAAGGGTAGTCATCAATAAGATTAAATATCTTGAGAAAGGTAGGTTTGGGATGTCACCCCATTATACCTCATAGTACCGCTATGAGCCCTTCATCGGGTAGTCCTCAGGAAGTCCAAGATCCACCCTAAATCATTAGTCCTAATTAAACACCAAGTAAAGATTAGATTAGGTAGAAATGTTAGTGGAACTCATGTACACATCCCTTGGGGGGTGAATGAATATGGTTATGGAGGACTAGTTAGTCCTGAGAGTCGGTGGCTCAATTGGTTTTGGTTAAGAATGATTGGTTGTTCTGTGTGCTGGAGGCTCGGATTATTGAGGTGATACTTATGTATGTGCATATATATCCTAATGATAGGATTACTTGTGGTTGGTATAGGATGCGTGTCTGATTGTCACACTGACGGAAGCATGTGGACTTGGCTAGAGGGAGCGAGGTCTAGTGGGCCAGTTCAACTAGTGTCCTGGAGACATTGTCCCAATGACTCTTCCTTAAGTCATGGAGGTCTGGTTTGGTGCATTCCCATAAGAGTACACAGAGGATCCATAATGCTTATGTGTTGAGGCATTGATGAGTCCCATTTATATACACTTTGATGGACTCGTCCGGGCTAGTTTTCACTCTCATGTGCATCATTTTCGAGATATTATTGCATCTATTTCTCTTATGCACAATCATGCGCACTTGCGTGCTTTATGCTCCTTTTAAGCCCATTTTGGTGTGCGTTTGTGCTCCATGATATTGGGGGTAAGCACATGGTGCTCCTCAATCCTTTTTCTCTGTCTGATTGGTGTTGGAGGTGTATTCCCAGCTGGATTGTTGTTCTTATAGGTGGTTGGATCACCCTATTTTACCCCAGAAATCATGTTTATTTATATCGCACGGTCGTGCATTTTCTTGACGCACGGACGGCTGCTGTCGTGCACCTTCATCTAGGGAGAAAATCGGTGATCTGAATTTGTTCATGCGTCTTGACGCATGGGCAGTTGCCCGTGCGTGAAGGAAACACACGATCGTCTGTTTCATCTGTTTTTTAGCCAATGTGAATTTGTTCGTGTGTTTTTGCGCACGGGCGGATTCGCCCGTGCGTGAGTAAAAAGAACGGGCGCTGCTGCTTCTTCCTCAAGCCAATTTATTCGTTAAATAACGCACGGGCAACGCACGGTCATGCGTTCGCCCGTGCGTGACTAAATTTCTCACTTTTTAGTATTTAAGGCAGGAAATCTGCCAAAGGAATAGACCCCCCCCCCACCATCGGGGAAAAGCTTGAGAAGCCCGCCATTTTCTCCGAGTTCGCCTCTCCACCACCGTTCGACCTAGGAGGAGCTCCGGCAACCATAGTCTTGCAAATCTTCCGCCAAAGCTCCCTCCTTTGCCTACTCCATCATCCTTGAGCTCAAGAACGCCATCGACGGAAAGTCTCCGCTTCATTCAAGGTGTCGAATAAGAGTTACCTCGAGCTAGGCCACTAAGAAGATGGGTAATAATAGAGGAATGTGACAGCTCCTTCGGACCCCGGACGCAATTAAAGACCGAGCACGGACGAGGCTTGACAACCCTACGATTCCGACCGAGAATCTTCAGCATAGTCTTCGAGCTTCGGCTTCCTCTTTTCCCCTACGCTTTGCTTCAGAGTTTTCTTTGTATGTGTTTGTTATTGTGGATGATGTTCATAAACTCTATGTTTTAGTTAATATGATTTCATATTTTTGAGATCTTTAGTGGTCTATGAGATTTGAGGAGCGTCGTAGTCCGCCATCCACTGCACTGCTTTGTAGTGCTCCGCACTAGCATTTGCTAGTTGCTTGTTCCGCGACGAGGTGCCTACGAACCTCATCCGCTAGCCTTCTCATCCACCCGCTCACCGAAGCATTGCATCACGTCCGTTGCTTCCATCCCGCCTTGCGAAGCGGAGTTTTGACCCACATTTCATTTCTATGTAGTAGCTTAGGACAACAATCACAACGCCCTTGTTTTTACTTTCTTTTACTTGTTGTAACAATCACCTCACTCTATTTTCTTGTCACCACAACCTGCATTCCCTGAGAGATCGATATCTGGGGAGTTGCCTCCCAACTATTACTTGCACGCGACCGGTGCACTTAGCGTAATCGCATCAAGTTTTTGGCGTCGTTGCCGGGGAATGCAGGCGTGATGAGATTTTGGTTGTGAATCGATTATTTTTGATCGAGTCTTTTATTCTTTTTAATTTAGTCTTTATCATGCTATTTTCTTCTTCTGTATCATGTGGGCGCATTTGAATATCCGATGTCGTTGGTGTGGGGACACATCCCACGCTAGTGATAGGTGTCCCAAAGAGTATGGTGTTGTTGAGAAACCACACAGAGTCCATAAATCTTTTGGCTACTCTACTGTGCCTCCATTGCCACACTTTTACGCGGCTGCCGCACCTTTTCTGCCGGCGAAGCCGGTAAAGCAGTGTTTATTTTGCAAAAGTAGAGAGCATGCCTTGAAGGACTGTGCTGATTATCTTCGCCAATTGGAGGATGACGATGAGCCGGACATCCGGATTGTCCCATCTTCGAATTCTGCGAGCACAACTCCTTCCTCTGATTACGTGTCACTTCCACCTTCACTTTTTGAAGGCTCTAGAATCGACACGTGCATCAGTGTCACTCATGACTCTATTTCTGATGCGACCCCCATACCTCTTCGGTTCATGTACCACTTTGCGTGGATTTGTGCCCTTGTGTGGAGAGTGAGCCCGAATTCTTAAGAAGCACGTCTCCTCCCACTGCACACGAAACTACATCTATTTTTGATGTTATCATTAAGGTCAATTTGCAGGATGTCGCATACCTGCGCAGTGTCCAGCCCACTCTCTCATGGAGGAGGACAATCTCGAGTGTGCTGAAGCAACCGTTTCGGTCCAGTGCAAGTTTGTCATTGCCGCACCCTATGGGGGATGAAGCCGGGATTATCCCCTTAGATGAGATTTCTTTAAGTTTTTCTTCCAATTTATTTCCTGACCCCCTTTATTTATGTACAAGGATGCATGATGTCCTTCCTCCGGTTGATCAGACCTTATGCATGGAGGAGCCGAAAGCCTGGCGGGATGAGGAAGGTATAGAGAAGGAACATCTTGTTTCCTCATCATCGTTGGTGCTTCCCCTTGAGGATTGGTTACAAGGGGGCAAGCGGTTTTTCTTTGAAGACATAATTTTGGAGGAGAAGAAGTGAGCAAAAAAGGAGGTGATTTGGGGTTGGAGGCTGAGCATCCCACTTAATTTCCACCCCTACTACCAGGTCTCCGGACTTTTTTCTTCTATCTGCAGTTTCTATTTTAAATCAACGTATAGTTGAATTCTCCATATGGTTGTGTAATAATACTATGTAGACTTGGATGATCTCCTCTCTTTAATTTTGCATGAACAATTCTATAATCAGCTAATACAGGTATTTGGTCCACCTTAAGGACAGTGAACAAAAGGGCTTATTGGGAGACAACCCATGAGGGAACCATTCGGTTCCAATCTTTCGTTCAGATTTTTGTTTATTATGTTTTGTTATTTGCTTTATGCTAACATCACAGGTTTAAGCTCTCGCTCGGGTGATGAGGAAGGAGAAATTTAAAGAAGGAATTGCCGCACTTCTGGCATGCTCATTCGTGATCATAGGTCCACTCTACCCCTATTTTCCTTATTCATGAATTCTTTATTTTATAGGATTGTGATCAAGTCTGGGGGAGAGATTGAGTTATGCGCGTGCACGCACTTTGCATAGCATGTTAGAATGTGTTGAGTTAGGATTTTCAATTTTGTTGCACACATTGCATACGTTTGCACCTAGTTCATGCGTACTTAATCGCGCGCACTTATTGGGTTTTTAGTGTAGGAGTGAGGGGTGGAGAAATATGTTGACTCGAGTAGTGCTCTAGTCGAGTGCTCCCGTCACGCCTAGAAATTCAATTAGAGTAGAATAAAATTCAATGTTATAATTTAATTATTTCTATTATAGTAGTTGCAATTTACTTTACTCTAGTGGTGAATCCGGTGAATCTAACGGTAGCATAGGGCCGAGTGTAGCAGAATTAGTAGTAGCTTATTACTAGGGTCGGAAGGAATGAAAACCTTTCTCGGTGGCTAGAACTTGCACTAGGCGACTCTTGAAACGATAGCGTTGAATAACTCGTTATAAAGCGTGATGTAGGCCATTTCTTGATCCGTTTGTGCTTTTGAAATCCTAACCAATATAATCACCTTTGCAAGCCCACTTGAGCCTACTTATCCTTCTTGCTTAGCTCCACTTAAATTTCACCAAAGCCATACGACCAAACCTATATTCGCACCAACAAATGAGTTTGAAAAGAAGTTTATATATCTACCACGTTTGGTGTTATCTATGTTGTGTATGGCAGCTTTGATAAAGCTAAAGGAGAAGTTTATTGAAAGATTATATTGGTATATGATCTAATTAACCTAGAGGGGGGGGGGGTGATAGGTCTTTTGATTTTTACTTGTTTTAATTGGATGGTTAAGATTATTCTAACAAGCAATCAATAAACACAGAAAGCACACAAGAATTTATAGTGGTTCCCCAATGACAGTGTGTCTTTGGGTAGTCCACTTTCCCCCTTCACCCTTCTAACAGTGTGTTAGACAGGGCCAACTTCTCCAACTCAGCTCCAAGAGCTTACACACTTTGGGTAGTCCACTTTCCCCCTTCACCCTTCTAATAGTGTGTTAGACAGGGCCAAGTTCTCCAACTCAGCTCCAAGAGCTTACAACTCAGATCCCTCAGGATCTCTCAGGTTTTCCCAACCCTACCTCAGGATAAGCAGCCCTACAACTCAGATCAGCCCCTGATCCTAGAGCTCAGACCTCAGCAGGTCCTACAACTCAGGCTCAACAGCCCTACAACTCAGGCTCAGCAGCCCTACCTCAGCTGAGCTCCTGATCCTACAGCTCAGACCTCAGCAGGTCCTACAACTCAGGCTAAATAACCCTACAACTTAGGCTCAGCATCCATACCTCAGATCAGCTCCTGATCCTACAGATCAGACCCCTTCCAGGTCCTACAACTCAGAGGAATCCTCCTCCTACAGCTCAGGCTTTCAGCCCTACAACTCAGGCTGTTAAGCCCTACAACTCAGAGCCCAAAGGTTCCTACAATCTCAAACCAAATTGCCTTACAATCTCAGGCAAATTGCCCTACAGAAAAGTAAGTTTAAATCTTACTACATCAGACAGCAGTTGAAGGCAATCTCCTGTAGTTCCAGTACACCTTGTGCTTCCTTGTAGCTGGAGATGTTGATGTCAGCTAGTCTCTGATCTTCCTCTTAAGATGAAGGAAGGATGATCACCTTGCTCCTTCTTGCAAAGGAGCTAACTTTCTCTCTCGGTTTCTTCTTCCTTGTTCAGTGAGCAGGAGGAGAGAAACTAGAGCTTCTTCCGTCAATGGAACAGTTGATTTATTTTGGCACACTGCAGAGCTCCTTCAAAAGTGCCCTAATTTCTTCTTTTATACATCTCTGATCTTCAACGGCTCTTAGCCAACCTTCTGACAAGTATGGGAGAGACTGGTGGACCCCATACTGCTTTTCTGCAGCTTGTGCCACGAGCAAAACTCGCAATCTGCGTTCGACGAACTCGCCATACTGTGTTTGACGATCTTGCCAAACTCTGCGGTTGACGAACTCGCCATACTCTGCGTTCGATGAACACGCTGCTTCTCAGTTGTTTCTTCTTTCCTGACTCAGCGTTTGACAAACTGAGTTCTGCGTTCGACGAATGACTCTCTGCGTTTAACGAACACTCTAAGTCTCAGATGATGTTTGTTGCTTCTGTAAGACCTCAAATCAAAAAGTAGGATTTCTGGAATCCAGCGCTATCGCTGGCGATAGCGGCTATCGCCCGGCGATAGCATTCTGTTGAGAAGGTTTCTGTCGAGAGGCTGTCGCGCGGCGGTAAGTCTAATGCTGGCGACACCGTGACACGTGTCATGCAATGTTCAAAGCAGTGGCGTTGACTGGTCGGAGACGGTTCATTAGAGCTATCGCCACGCGATAGCGCTACCGCCCGGCGACAGCGCCAAGTTGTACTTTGCGGCCGAAATCGTGGGCATTGATGGCACTTGGACTTTTGGGGCTGGTTTTGGTTTGACTGGCTCGGGAGGTGGCGTGAAAAGGCCGAAACCCCTCTCCTCTTCGTTATTCACTAAGGGTTTTGTTTTGGTGAGAAGGAGGAGCTTGGTAGTGGTGATGAATAGGGTTTTCCAACCCTAGAGCTCATCTTCGGTCGAGGTTTCCTACACTGAATCCCGATCCGTTGGTGGCTACGCGTAGAGGAGGGCAAGACGCTCCTTTCCAACCGTGCCAAAAATCAAGCTATGGCCTCAAAGCGACGTCTAAGGGTAATGATCCTTTCTACCCTCTTTTGGACATGTGTTAGTCCATTTCCGTGCATCTTTGAGGTCCCTACCAAAAAGGGTGAGGTCGTGACCTCCGACGGGTGGATTCGTGTTATCCCCGTCAGATCTTGCATACATGTAAAGTCCATGCGTGAAATGGACGTAGGCGCGCTGTGCGAAGCCCATCCGAGACGGTTCGTCCGGATTGGTGATGCTTTTGATATTATGCGTGCTGGGGGAAAACTCCGTGTTGATATCCTGCTTCATAGGACTAGAGGTTGCTACTGCATGCGCAGCAACGCCAGGGGCTGTGCCCCGGGAAGCACCCGAAGTTAGAAGCAGAAATGGAGTTTCTCTTCACTATCGCCTGCCATTAGCGTTATCGCCGGGCGGTAGCTCCCAAACTTGGTTCTGGTGATTTTGTGCGTTCTGAGGCAGTGGGAGTGCTACTACATGTGCAGCAATGCCTGGGGGTGTGCCCCGGGAAGCACCCACAGCTAGAAGCCAAAATGGGGTTTCTGTGCACTGTCGCTAGGCGTTAGCGTTAACGCTTGCGACAGCTCCCGGACTGAGTTCTGGTAATGTTGTTGTGCCCACCTGTTGAGAGGACCTGAGGCCTGTGTGCCCGACCTGTGAGGGTGTCCTGGTGGATGACTTAGCGGCCTGTAGAGCCGGCTAATTGAGAATACCTGGGCTGAGGGGATGCCATACCCGCTTTTCGTGTTGTACAACGAGAGCTGTGAACAACGGGCATTTGGCGAACCTGAAACTGCACCATTGTAGCACCTGATTAGTAAGGCTCGTACAACATGTCGGGATGCAATAGGAAAGAGTCTTCGGACTACGGGATGTTCACAATTAAAGCACGGGAGAGCCCTGGTATTCGGGCCACCGACTTTAGCCTCGGAGGGCAAAGCCATCAAGAGTGGATGGTGGTGGAAGGCGGAGTACACCAAAGAGTGCCTGAGAGCACGAGACGTGGAGGCCATTCCCACGTTTGTGATTGATGTATATGTATGAATTGTTGTGGGTCGTGTCAGCCGCTTCATTCTGTTATATATATATATGCTGTGATGCTCTTGCAGGGAAGGAAACTGCCACCCCCTCGAAGGGGTGGGGTCGTTATAATTTGGTCAGCCGTTGCTGACCGTTGCCTGTTTTGCCACCATTTTTTGTGGGCTTGTTGTACAGGTGCTGGACCGAGCGGGAACATAGCGGGCTCATAGCGGGCTGAAGCCCCTGCGCTGCTGCGGCCCTTGAAGGCCTTTTTGATGTTCTCTTGTTTTCATGTATGGCCGGCCTGCGCGCCGATGTCGATAATTTGTAAGGCCGTTGTGCCTCTTTTGTTGTGTAAAACATTTTATTCCTATTAATAGAAGTGGACATACCCGGGTTCGGGTTTTGGGGTTTATCTTGTCTCTTTTCAACTTCCGCATAGAATGCTCTGAGTTAGGCTTCGTTGTATAACGTCGTTCGATATTTCAATTAAGTGGTGTTCCCATTTGTTTTGTAGTATATGGCGTGGGGCCCCGGCCGGACCCTCTGTTATATGCTCCCGAACGGATGGGGGTGTTACAAATTGGTATCAGCTTCTAGGGTTCTGTGTCCTTATAAAGAACTCGTGGACGAATTCTTTTAAGGGGTGGTTAGCACGTGTGTGTGCTACCATCGAGACGTAAAATAAACCCAAAAATGTCCACTTAGGAATGAAATGTAACAACAAACCAACAATTATTGCATGATTTTGGAACCTGAGTGTTCCTTTTGTTGTTAGTTGCGACTGCGCTGTCGCCTAACTATGTGATGCACTCGTGTAGGGCACTCGAAGTGCAGCGGGACCATCGCATCCCCGTGACGTGGTGCTGAGGCTCCTACACCTCCGTCTGCTGTGATGGTTCGGCGAGTTACAGAAGTCGTTCTAGCTGCGTTGAATGGCCAGCCTGGAGGGCAAGGTCAACCGCCGGTGCAGGAAGTAGCCCCAGAGCCACTAAAAGTGGAGCAAGTCCCTGTGAGGCGTGCTGCTGAGCAACAGCTGAAGCACTTCCTGGGATTTCGACCTCCTCCGTTTACCGGGGTTGAATCCCCAGCTGAGGCCGAGGACTGGCTGTCGCATATGGAGCTACTTCTGACAGCGACACAGTCGGATGAAGCGCAGAAAGTGACCTTCACTACTTTCTTGTTGGAAAAGGAAGCCAGGCGGTGGTGGGATGAGGTAGAGAAGCGCCAGTTTGCGGGAAGGCGACTGGTTGATGTGCTGATGGAAGAGTTCTCGAGAATCTTCCTGGCAAGGTATGTGCCTCCGTCGCAGCAGATCGCGATGGAGAACCAGTTCCTGGCTCTGACGCAGGGTGATAGACTGGTTGATGACTACCTGTATGAGATCACCCGCCTCGGGCGTTCTACGGAGGCTTGCGTAGTGAGGTGCAGTACCTTCTGACAGGGCCGTTGACGCAGGGTTTCACGACCCTCGTTAGTTCAGCCCGAGCGCTTGAGTAGGACATGCTTAGGGAGAAGGGCAAGGTGGCTGTGGTCGAGGCAGTGCCAGAGGGCAAGGCGCCGAGTGCGGCAAACTTGCGGAGGTTGAATCGCTGGGAGAAGGCTCGATTATCTAGGCCAGCTCCCTCTGCTTCGGGCGCGTCGTCTGGACGTGGCCCTCTTATTTGTTTTATTTGTGGCAGGCCTGGCCATTTCTCTCGGGATTGACGCAGTGGGCTTCCAAGGTCAGAGAAGAAGATGGGGCCATCTTATTCTGAGAAGGGGAAGGCGGTTGAGTCCACTGCCTCCCGTATGGCTCCCCCGCAGCCCAGAGTCTTCAATCTTGGTCAGCAGGAGGCTATCAAAGCCAAGGACGTCGTGATAGGTATAATTTAAGATACAGTCCTTACTGTTTTATATATATACCTATTTTAGTGTTCATGCTAACTTTGTTTGGCGGCGTAGGCTTTGTAAATGTTTTAGGCGTTCCTACGAGAGCGCTTTTCGATACTGGAGCTTCACACTCCTTCTTATCGTCGAACTTCGTCCAATGTATTGGTGCGCCGTCGATTGCTTCGGCAGATGGACTGGAGGTCCTACTGCCAAATGGATATTCGATGCTTGTGGAGAGGATTTGCTGCGTGAAGGTTCTAGTTTGGAGCCAGGAGTATGACCTGAAAGCATCGTTACTCCCCCTGGTTGAGTTCGATGTAATCTTCGGCATTGACTGGCTGTCAGAATAGCGTGCGTGCATCGATTGCACCATGATGCGTGTCGGCAAGTGCACCGGTCGCTGTCAAGTAATAATTGTGGAGAATAAATTCCCCGGATGTCGGTCTCTTGAGGAATGCAGGATGGGTGAACGAATCGCGCAGTGATGATTGTTACACAAGCGTTCAACAAACACAAAGAGGGGTTTTTGGTTGGTTTTCCTAATCTTAGCAATACCAAAAGAAATGCGGGTCGAAAAACACCGCTTCGCAAAGTGAAGTGGATGCAACGGCCGCGATGCCGTGCTTCGTGAGGCGGATGAAGTGAACTCAAGTGCGAGAGGGTGAGGGTCGCAAACACCTCTTCACAACCGCCGTTAGCTCTTGCTAACGCGGGTCAAACACCTTGCGTGCGGGCGCGAGTGAGTGAATGAGAACGGAGTGAATCACAACCAAACCATGAAGAATAACAAAGACACATTCATTTAAACAAATAACATCTCAATATTCGAGTTTTACACGGTTCAAAGAGTACAACGAGGAAAGAGGAAAGGAATAACCGATGGTGAAGACTAGCGGCCGTTCACGGCCGGAATGGTAGGTTGTCGGGCTACCTCCAGACTCGGACGGACAATGCTTCCGGCGTAGAGAGCTGTCACGATCTCCCTACGTACTCCGTCGTCTTCGACTTTAGGTTTCTTCTTCTTCTCACCGAGCGGAATGAAAGAATGCTTGCTTGGAGGCTTGCGGACGATGGAGAACACTCACGGACAATGGAGGAGGTCTTAGAATGGATGGAGGAGGCTTCCCTTTGCGTAGGAGATGAAGTGGAGGCTTCCCACGGTGGAGATCAGCGGCGTACGGAACAGGAATCCCGCTCCCGGCATGAACGATCCGCCCTAAAATCGCAACAGGCGTTTAAATAGGCGCTGGATTAAATACTGCGCACGATCATTGGAGCACGACCAGTGGTCGTGCGCACTGGAATTCTGCGATCGTGCGCACTGCCTGGGTGGAACCTGCAAGATAAGAAATTATAAAATAGAATGTTCGCACGACCAGTGGCGCACGACCGGTGGTCGTGCGCACTGGAGTTGATGGTCGTGCGCACTAGAGCAAACAGAACTCGGAAATTAAATGGTAAGTGCGCACGAGCAGTGGCACACGACCGGTGGTCGTGCGCACTGGTGTTGGTGGTCGTGCGCACTGCACCAAACAAAACTCGTGAAAAGGGTTAAGTGCACACAATCAGTGGCGCACGACCAGTGGTCGTGCGCAATAGAACCGGTGATCGTGCGCAATGTTCCTGTGCAGAATTGCACCGGGAACACTTGCACGACTCCTATTCCAGCATAACCACAGATCTAGCCACTGAAAGTGGCACCTAACATCACAAGAATACTACTAAAGACAAAAAGCACGAAAATCACACCAAAGTGGGCCAAGATGTGCACCTAGCATGGATTATCAAATATAAACTATAACAAGGCTATAGTGCCCGGATGAGTCCAAAAAATGTGTATATGATCAGGACTCATCACACCCCCAGACTTAACTGTTTGCGCGTCCCGAGCAAACGAATCCGGCGGAGCGTGAAAACGATAATTGACATAGAGAATTACACAAAGGAGTACGGTGCAAAGTAACGTACGCATGCGAGTAGAAATTCTAGTAGAAGAAGATTCTAATTATGCTAACTAATTTACATAAGTATTAAAGCGTAAGTAAAGATTTAGTCCTACTCAGTTGGTGAATTATGAAGAATTTGACGATCATGCCCAGTATGAAAGTGACGAGACACTGAGGCGGGTGTTGCAAAAGATCGGGGCTTAGGAATAACTCCGCTGAAATCCATCAACGTCGTGAACCATACGCTCGCCCGGTCACACTCTCTCCACGGCGCTAGCAAACTCGCAAATCAAATCAGTAGGACTTATAGGATTAAAACGAGGCTTAGGTTACGGTATGATATTCAAAGTTAAACACGGTGGCTACGCAACCCAAGTGAGCTAACGGAACGCTGCACCATACAAGACCAACAAACTATGCTCGTGTGACACACCCCCAGACTTATCCTGAAAACCAGGTGTGCACACGGCCTACTTCACAAATACCAACAGATTTTCCGTTTTTAGCTCGGGAGGATTATTTTTTCAAAATACTCTTTTTTTTTTTTTTTTACATATTTCACTTCTTTTATTGAACCCCCGGTTGGTTCAAAATCAGCAGATGGACTTTATTTTCTCTCCAAAACACAAAGATTCCACACACCACACAAGTTTAGAATTATGATCGCAGTTAAAAACAATTTGGTTGCGGGCGTGGGATAGGCTCCAGGCTTTGGTGGATGAAGAGGAGCTGAACAAAGGATTGGTAGGCACAAAATTGGCTTGCAAAGGTGAATGAAATGGACATGGAATAACAAAGCTCAAACTAGCCAAAGGGTGGCCTTCATCATGCTTGACTCAACGAGTAGCTCTCACCCATGCTTCGAGAGTCGCTTGGGGCAAGTTCTTAGCCCACGAGAAAGATAAACCTTCCTCCCGACTCGAGCAACACACGACTAGCAATCGCACACACACAACACCGGGTTATCGTCAATTCCATACAAATTCACCACTTGAGTATATTAAATCTAAATTTACGCAGAAATACTAAACATAAATTAGATGCATAAAGAAAATCTAGTTCTATACAAATTCTACCATAGCATGCGAAGTGACTAGAACACTACATGAGTCAACATCGCACTCCAAATAATAATTCCTACGTTAACAACCTATTTCATACTCCAACCAACATAGTTTACAACGGAACAACAACAAAAAGATAAGCGCGCACTCAAGTGGGTGAAATGGTGTGTGAAACATGGAAAACAACGATAATGATAAGATAAAAAGAATCAACCTTCTAATATGCGGTGCACTCGTGCACAGTGGATAACAACAACCGCTCCCCCAGACTTAAACTAAGCGATATATCTAGAAATTGAAGCAAAAAGAGGGGAGGAAGTGTTACCCAATGCTCAGAAATGAGCATACCAGACGATTGGCGTTTACGATCAAGACTAGTCCGCAGCATCTGCTCCATCGAACACAAAACCCTGCAAGCACAAACTCAAAGCAACAAAAGCAGAAACAAAAGCTGAACTAAAAGAAGTTAGATAAAAAGAAATACGAAAATAGGAAATCTGGGTTGTCTCCCAGTAGCGCTTTCATTTAACGTCCTTAAGCTGGACCAAATACCTGTATTAGCAGTGTTTATAAAGTGCAGGAATTAAAAAGAAAGAGTTCTCAAAAGTAGTTCACCACAGCAAATAAAACACACATCAACTAAAAGCGCTCTTATGGTGTGCTTCTCCCGTAGCACGTAGGCGGGAGGTGAAGGCTTTAGGGCCAGCACTGGTATTACCCAATGCTCCCCTAACCTCCGCCACCTTGCCACGGAGAGCGGCAGCACGAGCGTCGCGCAGAAGTTTTTCCTTTTTAAGTTTGGTGACAGTCGGAGACTGCCACCGTTGAGAGTTCTCAGATTTTTCCTCCTTAGAATCAGGTGGCGTCACTTCCGGCATCGTGGTGACTACTGGATCGGCCCAGGAGATGGAGCGCTTAGATAGTTTATTACATGATTCACCATAAGAAGATAAATAATCAGCAACCCTAACTACATTCACGTCAACGTTTCCCGAACTGCCGTCTTCCTCCTTCTCGGAGTCGAATTCTTTCCGGAGGTCGACCTCTTCTTCCTCATCCGATTGGAGCTCCTCCATTCCTCCTTCACCTGTTTCTTGAACATGTATCTTTCCTGTACAGCTTAGAAATTCATCAGAAATAACGAGAGGGGGCGGAGTGAATGTTTCAGTTGTGGCTTCGGGACAAGTGGGCTGCTGCAACATATTGGTTAGGGAAATGCACCCCGTAGCAAAGTCAAGGGTAGCACCGCTCTCTTTCAAGAACGGTACGCCCAAGATAGGAATGGACTGGTTTTCCCGCGGGCCCAAAACCTGAAAATCAGCAACTACAGTTGTCCCCTCAACCGTCACCTCCACATTCTTTACTTCCCCCTCGGATTGAATAACAGTACCATTGGCAAGCACAAGGGATTTCCTTTCTTCCGTGTTCAAATCCAGTTGTAATTTGGCTACATCTTGCAACGCAATAACGTTGCGGGAGGAACCGGAATCGCATAAAGCTTTTGTTTCAATCTTATTGATGGAACAAGAGATTACCAGCTCACTCGGATTGGCATCTACCACATCCCCCAGACTCTTCCCTTGATCAATGGGGTTCTTCTCCGTGTTGCTGGGAAGGGTCCCCTGCGAACGCTCGGTTAGCGCTTGGGCCAATTGGCCCAACTGCGTCTCCAAGTTTCGCATAGATGCAGTTTGGTTTACGATATTTGAATTAGCTGCTAGCATGAATTTCTCCATCATTTCTTCTAAATTTCTCTTCTTTTGGGTAGGGGGTGCTTGGTTATAATCCGGGTGCGGCGGCCTCGGTTGGCTCCCGGAGGCGTAAGCATCGTTTTGATGCTGCCCCGGTGCCCATCGTTGGCCAGGTGTGTTTGGATTCCACGAGAAGTTCGGGTGACTTCTCGCTCCCGGATTATAAGCATTATTGAAAGGCGCCCCCCTAGGCTGATTTCCTACATAATTAACAGATTCGTTCAAGTTCAAGTGTGCGAAGTCACCTGCCACGTTGTTCCCCGAACACTCATACGCGTGGTGGCCTCCGCCTCCACATCCCTCACAGGTAATGACAGCAGCAGTAGCGGATGGTGAGGGGAGAGAGTCGACCATGAAAAGACCTCGGCCGCTTCTTGGAGCATTTCTCCCTGCAGTCCAGAATGTACTGTGGGAGGCAGTGTCGCGCAGAATTCGAAGGGCTTCTTCAGGAGTGTGGTTCATCAAGGTGCTACCCGCCGCAGCATCGATCATTGCCCTGTAGTTGGGCTCGATCGCGAAGTAGAACAGTTCAACCACATTCCATGGTTGGAGCTCGTGGCCAGGGCAACGGCGAAGGAGATCGTTGAGGCGCTCCCATGCTTCAGCAAGGGTCTCTTGGTCAAGTTGGCGAAATGTGGCGATCTCCCGCCGCAAGCTTACAATCTTATCCACAGGGTGGAATTTAGCAAGGAACTTGGATGCGAGGGCATCCCAAGTTGCAGCAGCCCCGGGCGGAATGGAGTGGAGCCACACCTTTGCTTTGTCGCGGAGTGAAAAGGGAAACAGTCTAAGCTTGACCGTGTCGTCAGCAATCCTTGCGTAGCGGAAGGTTCCGCAAATATCAGAAAACTCCGCCAGATGCAGATGCGGATCTTCGCTGGCCAACCCCGAGAACTGAGCGTTGTTCCGGATGATGTTTAAGATCGCTAGCTTGATCTCAAAATGATTATTCATAATGTTTGGCCCGAACCCCGGATACACACTCCCAGCAGTTGGAGTGGTGTAGTCCCTCATCGTGCGGGGTCGAGGCCTGACTGCCTCCTGCTCAATCCCAGGCTGATGTTCCCCCACGCCGGGCATTCTCGGATCAACATCATTTGGGTCTACCTGATCACCCATGGCCGCTTGTACAGCCGCAGCGCGCCTTCGCGCGCGAGCAGTTCGTTCGATTTCTGGATCAAAAGGTGCGAGTTCACCTGCGACCTGCCTCTGCATGAACTGTCAAAAACAAAAAGAAAAACAAAGAAAATAAAAAACAACTGCTCGTATAACGAAAGTCACAACACAAGACGAAACACGCCTGCATTCCCCGGCAACGGCGCCAAAAACTTGATGCGTGTCGGCAAGTGCACCGGTCGCTGTCAAGTAATAATTGTGGAGAATAAATTCCCCGGATGTCGGTCTCTTGAGGAATGCAGGATGGGTGAACGAATCGCGCAGTGATGATTGTTACACAAGCGTTCAACAAACACAAAGAGGGGTTTTTGGTTGGTTTTCCTAATCTTAGCAATACCAAAAGAAATGCGGGTCGAAAAACACCGCTTCGCAAAGTGAAGTGGATGCAACGGCCGCGATGCCGTGCTTCGTGAGGCGGATGAAGTGAACTCAAGTGCGAGAGGGTGAGGGTCGCAAACACCTCTTCACAACCGCCGTTAGCTCTTGCTAACGCGGGTCAAACACCTTGCGTGCGGGCGCGAGTGAGTGAATGAGAACGGAGTGAATCACAACCAAACCATGAAGAATAACAAAGACACATTCATTTAAACAAATAACATCTCAATATTCGAGTTTTACACGGTTCAAAGAGTACAACGAGGAAAGAGGAAAGGAATAACCGATGGTGAAGACTAGCGGCCGTTCACGGCCGGAATGGTAGGTTGTCGGGCTACCTCCGGACTCGGACGGACAATGCTTCCGGCGTAGAGAGCTGTCACGATCTCCCTACGTACTCCGTCGTCTTCGACTTTAGGTTTCTTCTTCTTCTCACCGAGCGGAATGAAAGAATGCTTGCTTGGAGGCTTGCGGACGATGGAGAACACTCACGGACAATGGAGGAGGTCTTAGAATGGATGGAGGAGGCTTCCCTTTGCGTAGGAGATGAAGTGGAGGCTTCCCACGGTGGAGATCGGCGGCGTACGGAACAGGAATCCCGCTCCCGGCATGAACGATCCGCCCTAAAATCGCAACAGGCGTTTAAATAGGCGCTGGATTAAATACTGCGCACGATCATTGGCGCACGACCAGTGGTCGTGCGCACTGGAATTCTGCGATCGTGCGCACTGCCTGGGTGGAACCTGCAAGATAAGAAATTATAAAATAGAATGTTCGCACGACCAGTGGCGCACGACCGGTGGTCGTGCGCACTGGAGTTGATGGTCGTGCGCACTGGAGCAAACAGAACTCGGAAATTAAATGGTAAGTGCGCACGAGCAGTGGCGCACGACCGGTGGTCGTGCGCACTGGTGTTGGTGGTCGTGCGCACTGGTGTTGGTGGTCGTGCGCACTGCACCAAACAGAACTCGTGAAAAGGGTTAAGTGCACACGATCAGTGGCGCACGACCAGTGGTCGTGCACAATAGAACCGGTGATCGTGCGCAATGTTCCTGTGCAGAATTGCACCGGGAACACTTGCACGACTCCTATTCCAGCATAACCACAGATCTAGCCACTGAAAGTGGCACCTAACAGCACAAGAATACTACTAAAGACAAAAAGCACGAAAATCACACCAAAGTGGGCCAAGATGTGCACCTAGCATGGATTATCAAATATAAACTATAACAAGGCTATAGTGCGTAGAATTGACTAAATAACGGCCCGGATGAGTCCAAAAAATGTGTATATGATCAGGACTCATCACACCACCAAGGAGGTGAGGTTTGGGCAGTGTGCCAATCGTGAGACGGTCTTTGCGGGCATGCGTGGATCGAGCAAGATGCTGATGTCTGCTCTCCAGGTGTCCAAGGCAGTGCGACAGGGAGCAGAGTTATTCTTTGCTCTAGTGGAGGCTTCAACGCCGAGGCCCAGCCTAGTGGATGTTCCAATAGTTTCAGAGTTCCCCGATGTGTTCCCGAGCGATCCCCCCGGTGCTCCACCGCAGCGGGAGATAGATTTCACGATTGAGTCGGTGCCAGGCGCTAAGCCTGTGGCCCGCTCGCCGTATCGTATGGCTCCGATGGAGTTGGCGGAGTTGAAGCTACAGTTGCAGGAGCTGCTTGAGCAGGGGTACGTGCGTCCGAGTTCCTCACCTTGGAGTGCACCGGTTCTCTTTGTCAAATAGAAGGACGGTAGCCTGCGGCTTTGCATCGATTATCGGGAGCTGAACAAGCTGACCAAGAAGAATAAGTATCCTCTTCCGAGGATAGATGACTTGTTCGACCAGCTTGTTGGTTCGACAGTATACTCGAAGCTGGACTTGAAATCCGGATATTATCAGGTGCGGATCAGGGAGTGCGACATCCCGAAGACTGCCTTAGTACAAGGTACGGGCAGTATGAGTTCACCGTGATGCCGTTTGGGCTGTCTAATGCGCCTTCGGTTTTCATGGACTTGATGCACCGGACTTTCCGAGAGTACCTCGACCAGTTTGTGATCGTCTTCCTTGACGACATACTGGTCTACTCTCAGTCCGAGGAGGAGCACGGTGATCACCTGCGAGTAGTCTTGGAGGTTCTGAGGAGGAACCAACTGTATGCCAAGTTCTCGAAGTGCGAGTTCTGGCTACATTCCGTGGCGTTCTTAGGCCATATGGTTAGTGGAGCGGGTGTGGCGGTAGATCCGGTGAAGGTTGCGGCCATCATGGAGTGGCCTATTCTTTCTACTGTAGCGGAGGTCCGTAGCTTTCTCGGGCTGGCTGGCTATTACAGGCGCTTCGTGGAGAACTTCTCACGGATCACGCTGCCTCTTACGACGCTGACACGGAAGATGCAGGAGTTTATTTGGACGCCCGCGTGTGCGCAGGCTTTCGAGGAGTTGAAGTGGCGGCTTACCACGGCTCCAATCTTATGTTTGCCTTGCGGCACGGAGGGCTATGAGATCTACACCGACGCTTCTGGGAGCGGCCTTGGCTGTGTTCTGCAGCAGCATGGCAAGGTAGTAGCGTACGGCTCTCGCCAGCTGAAGGTGCACGAGCGGAACTATCCGGTCCACGACTTAGAGTTGGCGGCCGTGATATTTGCCCTGAAGCTTTGGCGGCATTATGTGTATGGTGTGAAGATCGACATCTTCACGGACCATAAGTACCTGAAGTACCTTCTGACGCAGAAGGGGCTGAATATGCGACAGCAGAGGTGGATGGTGTTCCTTGGGGACTACACCTTTGAGATCCACTACACTCCCGGGAAGGGGAATGTTGTCGCAGATGCACTCAGTCGCAGGGCTCCAGCGCAGGCCAACTGGATTCAGATGCATGATGAGCACCTGATACGTGATCTGGAGGCCTTGGATATTTCTTGCGAGGAGAAGAGGAGCAGTGCCGGTGCCTGTTTGAGTTGGACTGAGGTGCAGTACGACCTCGTAGATAGAGCCCGCCAGACTTTAGAACTCGATCCGAGTTTAAAGCGCTACGCGGAGGAGGATGGTGGTGGGCCGGATGCCCAGTTTCAGGTGCGTGACGGGTTGCTGTGGAGAGGCGACCGTTTGTGCATCCCCAAGGTGGGTGAGCTGCGCGATGAGTTGATGTACGAGGCGCATCGTACCAGGTATTCAGTTCATCCGGGGAGCACGAAGATGTACAAGGACATGAAGGTCCTTTTCTGGTGGCCGGGTATGAAGAGGGACATCGCTCACTACGTGGCCAAGTGCCACACTTGTGCGCTAGTGAAGGCGGAATGTCAGAAGCCCAGTGGCTTTTTGAAGTCACTATCGGTTCCGGAGTGGAAATTCGATGACGTTTCCATGGATTTTGTGCATGGGCTGTCGAGATCGCAACGCGGGAACGATGCCATCAGGGTAGTCGTAGACCGGCTGACAAAGTTGGTGCACTTTATCCCCAACCGGAGGGATGACTCGGTGGAGAAGTTGGCGAAGCTGTATGTTGATACAGTAGTACGACTGCACGGTGTGCCCCGTAGCATCGTTAGTGATCGAGATGGACGCTTTACTTCGAGCGACTGGAGGCTAGTCAACCGTCTATTGGGTACGAAGCTGCAGTTTAGCACGGCCTTTCATCCCCAGGAGGATGGCCAAACTGAGCGTACCAATAGGACGATGGAGGACATGCTCCGGATGTGCGTCCTGGATTTCGGCAAGGGGTGGGAAGATCACCTCTTTCTTGTTTAGTTCGCGTACAACAACAACTACCAGGCGAGTATTCAGATGGCGCCTTTCGAGGCCCTCTATGGCAGGAAGTGCTGCACTCCCTTAGCTTAGGCGGAAACGGGCGAGACGAAGCTCTTCAAGAGGAAAGACGTCGAAGAGGCGACTTCGACGGTACGTATGATCCGGGAGAGGCTTTTGGTTGCACAGGATAGGCAGGCGAAGTACTATAATGCGAAGCACCGCGACGTCCAGTTCGCCGTTGGCGATTGGGTTTACTTGAAAATCAGGTCGTTCAAGGGTGTATCCAGGATTCGACGCTTGAAAAAGCTGAGTCCGAGATACCTTGGACCATTTGAGATCATCGAGCGCGTCGGCGAGGCGGCTTATAGGCTTGCACTATCGGTGGAACTGAGCGGGCTACACGATGTATTCCACATCTCCGTGTTGCGGAAGGCAGTGCAAGAGCCTACGCTTGTGGTCGCGGCGGATCAGGTGCCCGTGGATAGTGGGCTTAAGACGGCGGTCAGGCCCGTTAGCATCGAGGATGCTGAGGTGCGTCAGTTGCGGAACAGGGCGATCCGTATGGTAATGGTCCGTTGGGACAACTGCGGTCACGAGGAACTCTCATGGGAGCGTGAGCAGACCATGATGGAGGAGTTCCCCGAGCTGTTTCGGTGACGTTTATCTCTCTTTTTCCCCTTTATGTAAAGACCTTTTTGGATATATATATATATATATGCCTGTTTTTACAAATTTCAGGACGAAATTTTTTATAAGGAGGGGAGGGTTGTAAGACCTCAAATCAGAAAGTTGGATTTCTGGAATCCAGCGCTATCGCTGGCGATAGCGGCTATCGCCCGGTGATGGCATTCTGTTGAGAAGGTTTCTGTCGAGAGGCTGTCGCGCGGCGGTAAGTCTAATGCTGGCGACACCGTGACACATGTCATGCAATGTTCAAAGCAGTGGCATTGATTGGTCAGAGTCGGTTCATTAGAGCTATCGCCAAGCGATAGCGCTACCGCCCGGCGACAGCGCCAAGTTGTACTTTACGGCCGAAATCGTGGGCATTGATGGCACTTGGACTTTTGGGGCTGGTTTTGGTTTGATTTGCTCAGGAGGTGGCGTGAAAAGGCCGAAACCCCTCTCCTCTTCCTTATTCACTAAGGGTTTTGTTTTGGTGAGAAGGAGGAGCTTGGTAGTGGTGATGAATAGGGTTTTCCAACCCTAGAGCTCATCTTTGGTGGAGGTTTCCTACACCGAATCCCGATCCGTTGGTGGCTACGCGTAGAGGAGGGCAAGACGCTCCTTTCCAACCGTGCCAAAAATCAAGCTATGGCCTCAAAGCGAAGTCTAAGGGTAACGATCCTTTCTACCCTCTTTTGGACATGTGTTAGTCCATTTTCGTGCATCTTTGAGGTCCCTACCCAAAAGGGTGAGGTCGTGACCTCCGACGGGTGGATTCGTGTTATCCCCGTTAGATCTTGCATACATGTAGAGTCCATGCGTTAAATGGACGTAGGTGCGCTGTGTGAAGCCCATCCGAGACGGTTCGTCCGGATTGGTGATACTTTTGATATTATGCGTGCCAGGGGAAAACTCCGTGTTGATATCCTGCTTCATAGGACTAGAGGGTGCTACTGCATGTGCAGCAACGCCTGGGGGTGTGCCCCGGGAAGCACCCGAAGTTAGAAGCAGAAATGGAGTTTCTGTTCACTATCGCCTGGCGTTAGCGTTATCGCTGGGCGATAACTCCCAGACTTGGTTCTGGTGATTTTTTGCGTTCTGAGGCAGTGGGATTGCTACTGCATGTGCAACAATGCCTGGGCGTGTGCCCCGAGAAGCACCCACAGCTAGAAGCCAAAATGGGGTTTCTGTGCACTGTCGCCAGGCGTTAGCGTTAACGCTGGCGACAGCTCCCAGACTGAGTTCTGGTAATGTTGTTGTGCCCAACTATTGAGAGGACCTGAGGCCTGTGTGCCCGACCTGTGAGGGTGTCCTAGTGGATGACTTAGCAGCCCGTAGAGCCGGCTAATTGAGAATACCTGGGCTGAGGGGACGCCATACCCGCTTTTCGTGTTGTACAACGAGAGCTGTGAACAACGGGCATTTGGCGAACCTGAAACCGCACCATTGCAGCACCTGATTAGTAAGGCTCATACAGCATGTCGGGAAGTAATAGGAAAGAGTCTTCGGACTACGGGATGTTCACAATTAAAGCATGGGAGAGCCCTAGTATTCGGGCCACCGACTTTAGCCTCGGAGGGCAAAGCCATCAAGAGTGGATGGTGGTGGAAGGCGGAGTACACCAAAGAGTGCCTGAGAGCACGAGACGTGGAGGCCATTCCCACGTTTGTGATTGATGCATATGTATGAATTGTTGTGGGCCGTGTCAGCCGCTTCATTCTGTTATATATATATGCTGTGATGCTCTTGCAGGGATGGAAACTGCCACCCCCTCGAAGGGGTGGGGTCGTTATAATTTGGTCAGCCGTTGCTGACCGTTGCCTGTTTTGCCACCGTTTTTGGTGGGCTTGTTGTATAGGTGCTGGACCGAGCGGGAACATAGCGGGCTCATAGCGGGCTGAAGCCCCTGCGCTGCTGCGTCCCTTGAAGGCCTTTTTGATGTTCTCTTGTTTTCATGTATGGCCGGCCTGGGCGCCGATGTCGTTAATTTGTAAGGCCGTTGTGCCTCTTTTGTTGTGTAAAACATTTTATTCCTATTAATAGAAGTGGACATACCCGGATTCGGGTTTTGGGGTTTATCTTGTCTCTTTCAGCTTCCGCATAGAATGCTCTGAGTTAGGCTTCATTGTATAGCGTCGTTCGATATTTCAATTAAGTGACATTCCCGTTTGTTTTGTAGTATATGGCGTGGGGCCCCGACCGGACCCTCTATTTTATGCTCCCGAACGGATGGGGGTGTTACAGCTTCTCAGCGGCAGCTGATCTCGTCTCAGCGGTTGCTTCTTTCCTGTCTCAGCGGATCAGCTGAGACAGCCAGTCGTCTCAGAGGTTTTCTTCAGTCTGCAGCTCAGCTGGCCCAAACACCTTCTCAGCGGCTCCTGGCCTTGTCTCAGCGGTTCAGCTGAGACTGAGATCTTGTCTGAACGGTTTTGTCATTAAACAAACTAAACAACCCTTGCACCTTGTTAAGTCCTAACCCTGCATGCTTATAAGATAGACATAGGGTTTATCAAATACAACTTGTACTTAGTATTGAGTGTGAGGCTTCTTCAAATCAAGAGAACATTGAGGGTCAATTTCCCAACATTTATAAAGTGCTTACAAAAGATTTATTTGTCGAGAAGAGAAAAAGAAAAAAAAAAGAAAAAAAAATTGTGCAAAAAGAACTTTCAAGTACAATCTCTTGATAAAACAATGTATGGTTGGCTTAGCACACACCTAGTGTCCAGTTGAAGTCTGGGGGTGCTGTGTGGTTCTTGAAATTGTTGTATTGGTGATTTTATACTCTTGAGTACTCAGGTTATGTTGAGTGCGATGCCCATCGTTCTTCTACTTATCTAACCTAAACTCAACCTAAGCCAAATCTTAACCTATAAGTCCTATTGATTTTAGATATGAGTCATCTCATGCAGTAGAGAGAGTGCGAACGTGCAAGCCTATGGACACCGACTTTGATGGATTTCTTAGGAGATTGTCCCGAATTTTGATTCGAGTAATACTCTACTAATTAGTCACGTTATTGTCCCTTGTGCGCGACCGAAAGCCTCACCGGGATTCACCATACGAGTAAACTAGATTAGCCAAATTACTATTCTAGAAATAGTTAAATATAATCTTGAGTTAAATTCTATTCTAACGTATTTCTACGCACGTGAGCATGCGACTTTGCATGGATTTGTACCGCTCAAATTCACTCTAACACCCAATTGTTCCGATGGGAGAGCTAATTAGTTTGCCCGAGACGTGCAAAGGGTTAAGTCTAGGGGTGTGATGAGTCCCATTTATATACACTTTGATGGACTCATCCGGGCTAGTTTTCACTCTCATGTGCATCATTTTCGAGCTATTATTGCATCTATTTCTCTTATGCTCATTCATGCGCACTTGCGTGATTTGTGCTCCTTTTAAGCCCATTTTGGTGTGCATTTGCGCTCCATGATTTTGGGGGTAAGCACATGGGGCTCCCCAGTCCTTTTTCTCTGTCTGATTGGTGCTGGAGGTGTATTCCCAACTGGATTGCTGTTCTTACAGGTGGTTGGATCACCCTATTTTACCCCAAAAATCATGTTTATTTATATCGCATGGTCGTGCATTTTCTTGACGCGCGGACGACTGCGGTCGTGCGCCTTCATCTGGGGAGAAAACCGGTGATCTGAATTTGTTCGTGCATCTTCACGCACGGGCAGTTGCCCGTGCGTGAAGGAAACGCACGATCGCCTGTTTCATCTATTTTTTAGCCAATCTGAATTTGTTCGTGCATTATTGCGCACGGGCGGATTCGCCCGTGCGTGAGTAAAATGCACGGGCGCTGCTGCTTCTTCCTCAAGACAATTTATTCGTTAAATAACGCACGGGCATTTCACGGTCGTGCGTTTGCCCGTGCGTGACTAAATTTCTGACTTTTTAGTATTTAAGGCAGGAAATTTGCCAAAGGAAGAGACCCCCCCCCCCCCCCGCGGGAAAAGCTTGAGAAGCCTGCCATTGTGTCCCAGTTCGCCTCTCCACCACCGTTCGACCTAGGAAGAGCTCCGGCAACCATAGTCTTGCAAATCTTCAGCCGAAGCTCCCTCCTTGGCCTCCTCCATCATCCTTGAGCTCAAGAACGCCATCGACGGAAAGTCTCCACTGCATTCAAGGTGTCGAACAAGATTTACCTCGAGCTAGACCATGAAGAAGACAGGTAATAGTAGAGGAAGGTGACAGCTCCTCCAGACCCCGGACGCAACTGAAGACCGAGCACGGACGAGGCTTGACAACCCTACGATTCCGGCCGAGAATCTTCAGCATAGTCTTCGAGCTTCGGTTTCCTCTTTTCCCCTATGCTTTGCTTCAGAGTTTTCCTTGTATGTGTTTGTTATTGTGGATGATGTTCATAAACTCTATGTTTTAGTTAATATGATTTCATATTTTTGAGATCTTTTGTGGTTTATGAGATTTGAGGAGCGACGTAGTCCGCCATCCACTCCACCGCTTTGTAGTGCTCCGCACTAGCATTTGCTAGTTGCGTGTTCCACGACGAGGTGCCTACGACCCTCATCCGCTAGCCTTCTCGTCCACCCTCTCACCGAAGCACGGCATCGCGTCCGTTGCATCCATCCCGCCTTGCGAAGCAGAGTTTTGACCCGCATTTCATTTCTGTGTAGTAGCTTAGGACCCCAATCACAATGCCCTTGTTTTTACATTCTTTTACTCATCGTAACAATCACCTCTCTCTATTTTCTTGTCACCACAACCTGCATTCCCTGAGAGATCGATATATGGGGAGTTGCCTTCCAACTATTACTTGCACGCGACCAGTGCACTTGCCGTAATCGCATCAGGCATACGTAAGGCCTAAGTCTGGTAGTGTGCATACCCACCTAGTAGTGGAGACGCCCACTCCACTGTCTCCGTTTGACCACGATGGGAGGTGCCTGAGAGGTTAGCTACCTCCAAAAAATGGAAAGGAGAAATGTCTATGTGCATAGAGTCGTGTGGGTGAGTTACACTTGTGTGAAATCATAGCATAAGCATTGCATTGCTTACTATATTCATCATTGCTTACAACAAGATCCTCATCATATAAATTATTAAAGGCTCTTTTATATGATGAGTTATTTATACAACCCGAACCATAACTTATAAGTTTGTATAGGCATTCAAATAAGTTAAGTTACTTTTTGTGATGATAGATAGTTGCATGTACATTATTTATTATTGTGTCGCATTGCTTTTATTTCATTACTTACTGCTCTTCACTTATTCAGTACCTTACATGGTAGAACTGCTTGTGTAGTTATACAGTACATTACACATTACTATATTAGATAGAGCCATTGTTGTAACGCCCCTATTTTTTTCGTTAATTATTTTTACGTGCCCGCTGTGACGTAATTTTGGCTTAAGGGTGTTATGTCAGCTTGTATGGTAGTGTTTCGAGCTTTAGCTTGGTTAAGGCTTGTGATTTAGGTCAAGCGTGCGAGATTTCGCGTCGTTTCGAGTTAAAGTGAAGATTTTGAGTGGATATCAAGATTTTAGCTTCGGAAGGCTTTATCCGGAGTTTGGCTCGTCGGAATTGAATTCTGACTCCGCCGTTGGATTTGTAGCGCCGTGTTTTAGTTAACGTGCGAATTTCGTAGAAATCCGAGGTGTTTTGGTCGCCCTCGCAGTTTTAAGTAGTTTGGAGGATTAAGTAATTATTTAAATAATAAATTAGGTTTATATATAAGCCTAAAATCCTTCCCTTCCCTATTCATCTCCTTCCTCGATCAAAATCAGCCGCCGGAGGTTAGGGCGAGAGCGGAGCTTCGTGGAGCCTTCAACCGGCGACTCCTAGGGCTGTAGTGGTCGGAATCGAGTTTGGTTCGAAGATTTGGAAAGCTCTCGGCGAGATCTTCGTTCTAGCGGTAAGATTTTCTCGTTTCGTGGAGTTTTGAGAGATTCGGTAGTGACCTAACTCCTTCCTTTGATCCGAAAGGTTTCAGGTTTTGTGCTCGGGTGAGTTCTTGGCCGGATCCTTAGCTTTCGGAGCGGAGATCTTCGAGTTTGCAAGGTTTGAGGCAAGTGGTTTCTTCCTCTTTCTCTCTTGATTCTTTTGACGGTTGGTTTGCTCGTTTTGAGCTCTTGTCATGCTGTTTAGCAAGAGTTTGTGTGTTTGGTGTAGTAACTTATGATCTAGAACCTCCCCTTGATTTTCTCCTCCTCAATCTTACCCTAATATCAAGTTTTTCCCCTTGTTCTTGCGGTGGCTCGAGAGACAGATTTGGATGTCTCGAGACATAGCTGATGTCTCGAGACATAACTGTCTCTGTCTTTGGGGATGTCTCGAGACATAGCTGATGTCTCGAGACATACCTGTCTCTGCAGCTTTGGATGTCTCGAGACATAGCTGATGTCTCGAGACATAAACTGTCTCTGTCTTTGGGGATGTCTCGAGACATAGCTGATGTCTCGAGACATACCTGTCTCTGCAGCTTTGGATGTCTCGAGACATAAGGGATGTCTCGAGACATAGCTGTCTCTGGCCCTTTCTTGTCTCGAGAGATACCTTTCATGTCTCGAGAGATTTCTCTTGTCTCGAGAATTTCCCTTCATATCTCGAGAGGCCCCTTTCATGTCTCGAGAGGTTGCCTATTACTCGAAAATTCAACCTTCTATCTTCCGAGAAGTCCTTTGTAGTTCTCGGGAAGTCCTCATTTTGATGTGATTTTTGCATGATTTCCGGTGGTGGGATTTCAAAACTTATGATCTAGACCACCGCTAGGGGCGCTGCCCCTTGGACCCCGTTAGGGGCTCTGCCCCTAAGACCCTGCCAGGGGCGCGGCCCCTTGGAACCCCGCCAGGTGCGCATGTGATTTCGTTGCGATTTCCATGTTTTAAATCGTGTGTCCTCTCTAGTGCACCAGGATGATTGCCAGTGTCCCTTCGGTGCTCCTGATCTTTGAACCCTCTTGCTTGTATTCTTTTACTGGTTGTGGTCTGATAACTTTCGAGTTTACCCTTAAATCGTTGTGATCGGTGTACCTTGCCTTGACCCTAATTCTTAGGGCCTTCCAGTGATTATCCTTTCGGGTAGCGTCCCGTGCTTAATTAAAAATTTAAGTAATAAGAACTACTGTCTTTAGCCTTACACCGTAGTGGTGTTTGGGGGACAGTGGGGGAAAATGTTATAGCCTTGCACGGTAGTCGTGTTTGGATGGTTGGGTCTAGTAGCACCCCCCACCTGGTTTTGGGCTTTGGGTAGCGGAGTTAGTTAACCGCTCCCGTTTAATTTGAGCTGATCAGTCTCTTTATTCAATGAAACTAAATAAATGAATGTGTTTGTTCCTCTTTTGGTATTTAGTGCACTTAATGCTGGTTGGTTCATTGTTTAGAGCTTCTCTTCCGGTAAATTTGGCTTGGGTTGGTACCCCTTATGCCTTGTTTGTTTTTCTGCTAATCTTCTGCCACTTGTAATTCCTTGCTGAGGCGTTCTTTATTTTATTGAATGCCTCAGGTTCAGAGCCGTAGCGGCTAGTGGTGTTTCCTGGAGTTCAGAGTTTGTAGCTGCTCACCCCGCTGTTGCGAGGTAGTTGTTTTTAGTTGCTTCTTGTGCTCAGACATACTAGTTGGTGCCAATGGGTTAGTGTCATGTTGTTGACGCCCATTGTGCCCCTTTTTATACCTTATAGTTTACTTGTCAGTTTATGCCACTACTTATAAATCTTGTGTATCTTACTCTCTGGGAATGATTTATGCTAGGTGCACTATAGTTATAAAATGGTTTTTCTTCATCCTCATTGCATTCTTTCTAACTAAAACCCTTAACTTTAAAGCCGTCTGAAGGTATTTTCTACTCTTACAGTACGCCTAGTTATGTGCATATCATTTACTTCATGCCCCGTCGTTTGCATACATATAGGACTTTCAGTAAACTAAATCAAGTACTTTCCGCTGCAATTATATATACTTTCTCGGTGGACTAGTTGATCCACGAACTGAGAGACACAGTTCTTATCTCAAAACCCCTAATAAATGATTTCGATGATGACTTATCATATAATCATGTTTGTTTAGTTAATTAATAGGTTCCCGCCTGAGCGTCTACAGTTGTCTCCTGTATGACGTGGCATCATGACGTGTATTTTCTCGTACTCTGATATTCTTAAATTCGGAGAAAATGCGGGTTGTGACAATTGTCATCTACTTGTAATATACTACATTGTTGTCCTTTCTTTTACATCCTCCCGCTCGGTGCCTAGGAGTCGCCCGGGGAGGGGAGGACAAACCCGCTTAGTATTTTTGACTAACGGTCGGATGTGGCCTTAACAACTAGGAGCATAAGGAGCCAGAGCAGCAGCAATACGTCCAGAAAGAGCAGCAACCCAAGATAGAAGGACTTGATGAGACTATGCAGCATCCTATGATACTCCCTCGGATAGAAGGTGAGTGTGAGAGTTTAGTTGCTTCCTTGAGTTGATTTTGAGAGATTTGATGTATCAGGATTAAGCCCTTACTTTTGTGTTCATTTTGTGGACATTTTTCATTTGGATTACATATTATGTGTGAAGTGGACATGTGGTTATTTGCTTGCTTCTTATATCTTTTGGTTGGCCTGGGATGTTAGTAATTGTCGGCAGGATCGACTTCTTGTAGTAGCAACTAACCTATGTTTTGTTGACAGCGCAATGCGGCCGTTCTGGACGTAAGACTCCCCTCAGACCGGTGTGAGGTTTGAGGAAAAAGTGGGAAAGAGGAGTCCTACAGAGAGTTTTTACTCTCGCTTCCCAAAGATCATCAATGCGTCGAGATCTCTCTGAAAGTCTTTCTCAAATTGAGACTTGGTGAGGAAGATCCGGCGGTCCCTCCCTCCGTAGTTTAATCCAAAGGTGACCAGCATGTGTGAATCTCGCAACATCCGTGCCCTGGAGATAGAGAGCCTCATTGGGAATCTGAAAACCCATGAGCTTGAACTGAAAATTCAAGCTGAAGAATATCCTAGGGAGCAAATGAAAAAGGCACTCACATTAAGGGCGGCTAGGGAAAAGGAAGTGATCGAGGAAAATAATAATGAAGAGAGTATGTATGCCCAAGGGTTCAAAAAATTCATGATGAACCCTAAGAGTCGTGAAAAATTCAGATGATTCATGAAGAGCGGCGCTGAAGAATAACGGAGCTCGAACAAGCCATCAAAGGTCGCGGAAAGTGATGATGGAAAGACCACTCTGAAGTGCTTCCACTATCACAAAATTGGACACATTAAGAGAGAATGTCCAAAATATCTGAAGGAAGAAAGGATAAGAAAAATCAGAGCAAGGGAAAGAAGAAGGTACTGAAGGCGTCAACATGGGACGATACTTCATCTGACAAATCAAGCACTTCCAGCTCGAGTAGTGAGGAAGAGGCAAATTTGTGTCTCATGGGGAAGCATCATAACGAGTCGGACTGTGAATCCGTTGTCCATAGCGACACTGAGGTAACTCCTCTTTCTTATGAAGTATTGTATGGTTTATATGAGAGCATGTGTGTTAAACTATATGATTTATTAGATGAAAATAGCTTTTTGAAATCTAAGAACAAGGAAATAAAAAAGGATTTACAAGGTTTATATAATGATCTTAAAAAATGTGGAAAAGAGAAAATCGAATGCCAAGGGTGCACTCACTCGTTGGCTACGATTGACGAGCTAAAAAAAGCCTCTCCGAGACTTCCTCCTCACTAGAAACTCGTACAAAAGAGAGGAAGGATTTGGAGAAAAATCTTGGGATTTCTCTTGGCCGCATTGAACATAGTAAGAAATAATTTGCAAACTGATGCGTGATGCTCTTCATAGAAAATGACGCTTTGTAAGCTAGGATCCATGACCTGAACTGTGCCATCCAAAAATTTAGGACTGATCATAAATCACTTATTATGTTGTTGGGAGGTCAGTGTCAGAGATCTGGAAAGTTTGGGCTGGGATACAATAACGGATAGTTACCATCAAGGGCTAGTACTACCGCTGGCAGTAACAGCTCTCCAGCCAACCAGAAAACTCAAAATAAGAAAAAGAAAAATAAATCTGCTAGCTCTGAAAGCTCATCCCCTTCCTCTAGTATGAGCCCATCTAGAACACAAAGGGTGGATTCCACCGCATACACCAAGTGTGCCAAGTGCAAAAGGTTTGGTCACACTTCTGGCTCATGCATGAAGAAAGGTCTAAATAAAGAAATGCAAATCGAGGTACCAAAGTCTTCTACCTACACAATGGGTGGAACAATATGGGTAACCAGATATTTATCCTCATCTTATTTTTAGGTGTGTTGGCAGGCTAAGGACAAGGAAAACGTGTGGCACTTGGACTCTGGATGTTCCAAACACATGACAGGAGACTAATAAAAGCTCCATAGCCTGGAGTAGAAGAAAGGAGGTATGGTGACCTTTGGAGATAATAGTAACGGAAGAATTCTGGGCGTCAGCACCATAGGTAACAAATAGTTTTATATTTCAAATGTACTGTATGTAGATGGTTTGAAGCGTAATCTAATCTCCAGTAGTCAATTATGCGACAAAGGGATAAATGTGTTATTCGAAACCACTACAAACACGTACAAGATTATTGATGCTAAAATGAACACTGTGTAGCTCACTACACTTAGAAAACACAATGTATATACCATCATGTTTAATGACTTATCTTCATCTAATTTGAAATGTCTAGCAGCTAAGAATGAGGGCTAGAACTTTGGCATAGGAGACTCGGACATTCCGGGAGCCAACTTATAGTCAAACTATCGAAAGAAAAGCTAATCTATAGTCTTCCACTACTAAGTGGTAGTTTGACTTCTTTATGTGCTCCATGTCAAAAGGGAAAGTTCACAAAATCGTCATTTAAAAGCAAGCATGATGTTACCACTTCTAGACCACTGGAGTTGATTCACAAGGATCTCTTTGGCCCTGTCAGTTCATATAGTCTAGGAGGTAAACGATGCATTTGTCTTAATTGATGACTACTCTAGATTTTGTTAGACAATTTTTCTAGCCTCTAAATGTGGCGCTTTCTGTGAATTCTCCACCATGTGCACACGAATCCAAAATGAAATGAAATTTAATGTAAAATGCATAAGGTCGGATCACATGGGAGAATTTGAGAACGAAAGCCTTACAAGCTTATGCAATGATTCAGGAATTCGGCACGAGTTTTCTACTCTGCGCACTCCATAGCAAAATGGAGTAGTGGAAAGGAAAAATCAGACATTACAAGTGTTGAAGCCAGGAAAATCCCATCCCAAATATTATGATCAATGCATACAAAGTTTACTCGTCTAGCGATCCAGCTCGAGGGCTTGACGGGCAATGACAAAGGGACTAAGAGAGCAACAACAAGACCCCAGGTGCTGCGGCAGGGAGGTCCCACCACATACCTAGAAGCTCAGAAGAGACTTCCCCTCCACAACCAAAGATGTCCGAACAGGGTACGAGGAAGTCACCGACTTGGCGAGTATCAAGAGTGACGGCCAAGGACGACAAGTCTAAGAGTTTCAAAATAGGGTTTCGAAAGCTCTGCAAAAGATGCCAATCCAAGTACCCCTGGGTCCAATTTATAGGAAAACCAAGGGGGAGTGGTGGTCTTATTTATAGCCCAGGCAAACTCTGCGACTATGCGACATTTGAGGGGATCTCGCTAGCTTCGGCGAGCATTACCTATATTCGCCCACCTTGGCGAGTATGAGAGGCTGCTTGCGCATGCTCGGTTGCATCGCCTAGTCCTTCTAATGCTCTTGCTGGCTGAGTTGTCTTTTACATCTGACTCCTAGCGTCTGTTTTGACCTTTTGACTTTGACTTATGTCGTTGTGGCCTGAATCGGGTCCCACCCTCAAAGAATATGAGTTGTACACAATCCCTGCTCTTTATGAGCAACGAATGAGCTCGGAAAGAAACATCCAACCCTTATTTTGCGAGCTGCTCCGGGCGAGTATTGGTCCTACTCGGCTTTAACTTGGCTGGCTCCAGGACTCTATATATAGGGGGTTCTTTTATTTGGACTGCCTGTCAAAACTCGCACAGGATGTCGCTCACTATCGAGGAACAATTTTGGGTGGATGTCATTGCATTGGAGAGTTTGTTGGGGACTCCTACTCGTAAACATGCTCGTGAGGGCGACGATATTGAGGAGTTCCTAGTTCTTAAGAACAAGAAGCTCGGAAAGAAGAAGAAGAAGCTGCAACCCGTCCGACAGAGAATGTCGTTGATCCTCCCGCCGACCATCAGGGGGCTCCAGCGAGTACCCAGAGATTACTCAACGAGTTGGGACTCGTTGATGATGTCAAGCACCCAGCATCTGAGATTTCTGATCCACAGGTCGCTCTTGTGGTGGATCTTTCAGGGCCCCATACCCAGTTATGCCCGGAACTCGCTTCTTCGCGAGGTATCATTTTCCTACTCGCTGGCTAGATCATCGTCATGTTGTTTCTATTTTTCAAGATGACGATGATATTTTCTTTATTCGTAGACCCGTCGACTTCTTGGGCTCCTAGCGAGTCTCTGGACATTCCTCCCCTATGATCAAGTCTAATAGTCGCACTGGGAGCTTAGCCTAGGGTGCGAGTTGGTAGATCTATGCGAATCCATCATGGCTCATCATCGATGTATGTGGGCAAGAGGCATCCTGTAGATGGGTCCTCACGGCCTTCTGCGAGCGATCAAGTGGGGTCCTTCGGCGATCAGTCTACCTCCTCCGCCTCCATTTACTTCTCAGCCCACCTATGCAAGCACTTCGCAGCCCATAAGCGACCTTCCACCGCCGCCTCCCATGCTTCCATCAGTCATCGCTCCTGCCGATATCCACTCTTCCTCAACATCTACCGCCTTGGTTCATCCAGGGGGATGATCGCGTCGTGGGGGGAATGGGGCCTATTCAGGATTATTTGCCCCAAGAGGGGATGGGAGAATACCGGATGGTCGCAATAGGGGGTACAACGATGATGTCTCCCAACAACCTGCTATGTCGCCGCTGCGCCAAGCCGGGGCCGGTCTCCTCATCGGGGTCGATCATGCAGACCTCGTAGTGATGCAAGGAATTAAGCACCTAGGAATGGTACCTTAGCGGCCTCTGCGTAGACTTCTTTCCTTCCCTTTGGATTTCTCGCTAACCGTGCGGTTATTCTTCTTCTTTGATAGCTTGTGTGTCTACTCTGGAGGGGATCGCTGATCGATGCCATTGGACTCTCGCCCCGTGAGTATCAAGAGAAGAATGCTCGCGCTTATATGGAGCTGGAGGTGAAGTTCAATCAGCTGGCGATCTACAAGCCTCATTGACGTATTTCTGTGATGGAGGTGCGAGTAGCGAAGCTCGGGGAGTTCGAGGAGAGGTTAGTCGGTGTTGAATCCCAGTTCCACTTGATCAACTAGCTGGAGCAGCGAGTTGCGATGATAGAACATTGCCAGCAGCTCCATCATGAAGAACTAGTCGACATGCGAACGAGCATGGACTCGGCGGGAAGGCTGGCGAGCATCGAGGATCAGATTCGCAAGGGTGAGGATGCGATGTCGGTGACCTCAGAGCAATTCAAGTGCACGCGCAATATGGGTTGGGCAGGGTGACAACCTCCTCCATTAGATGAGCATCCTCTAGGGCCTTAGTAGTTTTCCTTCTTCTCTATTGAGTGATCACCATCGGCGATTATGCAAACAAATTCGCTATTCTTAATTGTAATATTTATTTGGCGAGCATTTAATCTCGTCCATTATTTGTTGTCTTGCTTTCTGCGATGATGTGTCTGTCGTGTCTTGCTTTTGCTATTTTTAATTTGTTTGTGAGCATTTAATCTCGTCCATTATTTATCTGGCGAGTTTCTATGTTTTTCTGAGCATGTCCTCGTGAGCTAAAGGTCAGTGATTATGGAGGTGCATTGCCGCTATGGTGACTTTCCGTGTTACTCGCGACACCCTTATTTCTACTTGTGGCAGGCTAGCCCATATCCCCTCCCTTTTCGTTGCCTATAAATTGGGTGTGGGTAGGTATTAATTATGTTATCAGCGACCTTCCACTTCTTCTCTCGAGTATCCACGATTCTTCTCCTTCTCGCCTTTGATACTCATTCTTCTTCTCTTCCCCTCATATCCACGATAACTGACGAGGTTGTTGTTTGGCATGCCAATCATGCGAAGAACTTTGTTGCGGCGATGTTCAAGAAGTCCACCTCTAC
Organism: Dactylorhiza incarnata; assembly: GCA_033032865.1. NCBI lineage: Eukaryota > Viridiplantae > Streptophyta > Magnoliopsida > Asparagales > Orchidaceae > Dactylorhiza > Dactylorhiza incarnata. The sequence goes on from JAWHQI010000067.1 coordinate 7,357,889, forward strand.
GAAGAATGACTTAGATGAGTTTAAAGGGAAATTCCTCCCCGAGGGATACTCGGCCAGACTTCCTCACCATAGTGAGTGACTAAACAGCTTCATGGAGGGGCGAGATCATCTTCTCGATCCGCCACTTTGAAGTGGGCATGCGACTACCATTGTAATCGGAGTTTTGCCAGATTCCCTGCTACTTTGGAATAGTCCCAGCTCAGCTCAACCCGAACGGCATGGCAATGATCGTCGGGTTCCTCTGCTTCTTGCGAGAAGAGAAGATCACCTTCAATCTTTCTATCTTTAGGAGATTCTTCTCCTTCATGGCGACCGACGAGGGCATCATCTTCGGGTGCAGCCATGTCTCCACGCTAGTCAACACGGCGAACAAGAATCATCGCTGGGGCGGGCTGATAGTCGGCAGCGGCAGCGACTTCGAGGATATTCCTTGCCAATCCCATCAGCCACCGGATCATGTATTCGCCACCCCCTTTCTGGAGAGACCTTGGGAGAAGCTCCTCAATACCTTCCGAGGTCGCCATTTTGAAGCTGTCTTCTAGCAACAATGCGTGAACGACCTTCCATAGGTCTTCCCGGTTGAAGGTAATCTTCTCTTGAGCGAGCAATAGTTATACTCGCATCTCTGTTATTGGTTGGTGACAAACCAATGTCCTCCATCTTCTGCAACTAATCGCATTCTATCTCGCGAGCCTCTCCTTGTGGCGAAACAGGCAACTCCTTCTCAAGATGGCATGGGGATTCCTTTGTGTGAGGATGAGGGGAGATCTCCATCCCCCATCGATTTGTTGGAGACCCCCTAAGACCAGGCAATCATCGGTGCGAAGGGCGGCTCCTCGCGAAAGAGGAAGGACAAGGGGAAGGACAAGTCCAGGGAGTCGAGGAGGAAGAATAAGGAACTTGCGAGCAGGAAGCTCGACGAGAAGGCCGACCCCGCAGAGGCGAACGAGCCCAACCGACACCCCAATTTTGGGGAGGGTGAGTGCGGAGAGGATGCCCATGGTCGCCCGATGGTGACCTGGGCGGAGCGCCCACAAGAGGTGACTATGAGCACCAATCTTCTTGCATGGTTAGAAGATTGGGAAGATAAAGGCGAGGTGTTCGACGTCACGTTCTCTCTCTATGGTCGCGCAGACGCCGAGTCGCTCCAAAAGGTCTCGGCCGAGTATCTGGCTCACTAGACCTCGCACTCGCTTCAGCGGTCGGTGGAGTTAAATCACCAGACGGCGAGGAGCTTGCTCACCTATGAGGAGAGAGTAAGGGTGTTGAGCAGGAATCTTGTCGCTTACGACCCCAAGGTCGACAAATGCAAGGCCTGCGAGGTACTCGTGCCCTTATTTTTGAATTACATGTCTTCGGTTCTTGCTCATTTTTATCGTTCATCGCGCTAACGCTTTATTTGTCATGCTCCCAGGAGGTCAAGGTGGTGGCCACGAAGAAGATGTAGTGGATAGAGAAAGAGCTGGAGGACACTCGGGTGGCCCTCGAGGCCGCTCAAATAAGGATCGCTGAGCTAGAAACTCGGCGTGCCGAGCAACAGCCTGCAATGACGGGTCCTTCCCGGGTTGGAAAGCAAATAAGGATCCATGGCGATGAGATGCCGAGTATTCGTCGCGACATCACGTGAGCAATAGGGAATGTCATCCTGAGTCAGTTGAAGGTTGATGGCTACTTAATGCCTTAGGCAATGAATCTGACAATGAAGGACATCATTCCTATCCTGCTCGCAGAGGAGTTCACTTCCCCTACTCGCGCACCCACTCCTCAGGTAAGTGACGACGAGGATGACGAGGACGAGAACGACGATGAAGAGAAGAACATCAATGTTGACGATGAGGATGAAGACGCCGAAGAAGATGAAATAGGCGATGATGACTCCAAATTGGCAGGGCCCCCTTTTAGATCGCCCTGTCAGACTTTTGTAAAGCTTTTGTGATTGTGTACTCGCACCAAAATATATGAAAGAAAATATATTCTTTTGTCTGCTTGCTTTTCTTATACTCGCCTGTGTTATGGAAATCGGTAGGCTCTTAGGCTCGAATGTGATGAGTGCTCGCTAGGCTCATAGGCTCGAAGTGAGGTTGAGTGTTCATCGTCATGAAAGGTGTGACTTTGAAAGATACTTGCTATAATCGCCAAGTTCACCATGCTCGCACAGATATGCTCGCACACACCTGCTTGCACTATAGATACTTGGCTTTTTCCAAGGAAGATGTCAGTTATGGGCACTCGGGGGTCCCTCAAGGTGCACACTCTCGAGGCTTCGACTCCACCTGGTGAGAATATTTTTAGAGTTCACAATCAGAATGATAACCATAAGGATAAGTAGGGAACGATAGTCTGGGAGGTCCAAGGGGACACACCGTCCCGAGGCCTCTGTCCTACTACGATGTTGAATGCTGGCGAGTAGAGAATGACAGTCGGGGTGGTCCAAGGGAACACACCATCCGGAAGCCTCCATCATACTATGGTGCTGAATACTGACGAGTAGGGAATGAGATTCTGGGAGGTCCAAGGGGACACACCGTCCAGAGGCCTCTGTCCTACCACAGTGCTGAATACTGACGAGTAGGGAATGACAGTCAGAGAGGTTCAAGGGGACACGCCATCCTAAGGCCTCCATCCTACTACGATGCTGAATGCTGACGAGTAGGGAATAACAGTCGAGCAGGACCATGGGGACACACTATCCTGAGGCCTCTATCCTACTACGGTGTTGAATGCTGATGAGTAGGGAATGCAAGTAGGGGAGGTCCAAGGGGACACACCCTCCTGAGGCGTCCATTCGACCACAGTGCTAAATGCTGAAGAGTAGGGAATGACAGTCTAGGAGGTCCAAGGGAACACACCATATCAAGGCCTCCATCCTACTACGATGTTGAATGCTGACGAGTAGGGAATGACAGTCGGGGAGGTCCAATGGGACAAACCATCCCGAGGCCTCCGTCCTACTATGATGTTGAATTCTTTAAGAAGATCTTCCTTCTGTTACTTAGCAACCATAGGTGGTTAATCATACCGACTCAAAGATTGGAAGAATTGATAGATAAAAATGGCTTTGCCACAAGATTTTTTGTTATTTGAGGTTTAAACGACGCCTTTAGGAAACGGTCCCTCAGTTAGCTAAGTCGATCATCTCTTAGTCGAGTTGGGAGGTCGGTGTCCAAACTTTTTCCTGATAATCCCTCTAGTAGGATGAGAAATGTGATCGGGGAGTCAATTCGGCCAACATGCTAAGGGGGAGCCGATCTCGACCATCAGTTCAGAGGCTTGGTCTTAGGAGAACTAGCTGACCCGACGCACTGTCCCATCACCTATACTGGGTTTTATAGAGTTAAGTCGGAGGCCTGTTTCCCAAACTATCGTGGAGATCGATTTCACATACCCTTTTTTTCTTTTTTGAAAAACACTTTGCTGAAAGAGAAAAGGACTCACGCCTGTTGAATTTTTGAAGTGGTGTGGAGGAGACCGGGCGGTCTGGTTTGGGAGACAGCGGTGATCGTGCGGCTTGTATAGGTTTTCTGCCGGTCGGGCTCTGCCGGGTTGTTCTGGCGGTCTGCTGGTTGTTCCGGTCTGTTCTTGCTAGCTGCGGTTTGTTCCCGAGTAGGTCTGCTAGTTTGTCGGGCTTCCTTGTTGGAAGACCGGGCGGGTTGTTCCTATATGACTGTCTACCCGGGCGGTCTATATTGGTGATCTGGCGACTTGGTTGAAGTCGGCCAGATGGTTCTAGCTTGCTCCTGGTGATCTAAGGAAGGAGTGTTGTTGAGACCGCACGACTTGTGCGCGGTCTCGTGTTCGCGCGCCCTATGCGCGATCTTGTCTGCTGATCTGCGTCTTGGTCGGATGATCGACCAAGTGGTCTGTTCGCGCGGTCTGTCTTTTGAGACCGTTCGCGATCTGATGGGTGGTGACTGTATCCTGGTTTGTGCGGTGATGACATCCGTCCACCCTCCTATAAATAGGGGTGCATGGCCCATCATTCCTAATAAGAACTATAAGGATCAGAGCCCGGATTGTTTCTTGCGGTCTCAAGTTTGAGTTCGCGCAACTTGGATGCGAGTTAACCTTTGTTGTGTTCGCAGGTTTGCGGTCAGCAGGGTGCGGTCTCCTTCCTTGGTGATTTCCGGTGGCTTGAATAAACAGTTCATCGGCGGTCTGTCAGCGAACTGGGTTATTGTGTTCTTATGCTGGTCGCAGCGAGCTCAGTGATCAGGCGACCTTCAGCGGTTAGGCGGTCTGAGTTGCGGTCTGGCAACAACTTCAGTTCTTTGTTCCAATAAAGCTCAAGTTCGTGCGGTCTGAGGTGCGGTCTTGCAATGCTGGCAGTCTGTCCGGTTTCTGTTCGTGCGATCTCAGGGCAAGCCGAGCGAGTTCTGGAGTGGTGCGGCTTATGCGGTCTGAGCTTGTCTAGCCGCCAGCTTTGCTTTTTGGTGTGTTTTGTTCTTCTCGTCTCCGTGATTCTGATGAATCATGTCTCGCCATGTATACCTCGCATTGTAAAGCAGTTCTATTTCAATAAAGATTTCTTGTGTTGCTATTTTGGCATTGTGGTTGTTTGGCTATAACTCTTGTTGATACAACTCCTGCTTACTCCTAAACGGTCCAATCAAAAATTTTAACATGGTATCAGAGGGAGGTTTCTGGAGTGGATAAGCAGTGATCAACTAGAGTTTCCATCGTCTTTGTGAAGAAGAGACCACATAGATTGCCATGGAAGGTGGATACGCAAGAGGTCTTGGTATTGAACTCCTCACATCGACTAACTTTAAAAAGTGGAAGTCGTGTATGGAGAGTTACTTGCTTGGCGAGGATCTTTGGGAGGTAGTTGGCGGAGAAGACACACAAGAGGTGTTTCCAGCAGGAGATAATATGGCAGAGGTGAGACTTTGGTGGAGGACGAATGCTAAGGCAGAGTTCACTCTCAAGAGGGCTATCTCACCGGAGCTGTTTGATCACATCATTGGATGTAAATCTGTTGCTGATATTTGGAAATCCTTGGATGGGTTGTTCAATAAGAAGAATGTAGCGAGGCTACAGTATCTTGAAAATGAGTTGGCGAAAGACTCTCAAGGTGATCTTTCTGTTTCTACCTTCTTCCTCAAGATGAAGAACCTCACGGCAGAGATTTCTGCATTGGACCCTGATGAGCCAATCTCTGAAGCAAAACTGAAGAGGCATATCATCCGCGGGTTGCGGAAGGAGTATCTTGCTTTTGTGACTTCAGTTCAGGGTTGGGCAAATCAACCGTCATTTTTGGAGCTGGAGAACCTTCTTGCTTTGCAAGAAAGTTTAGCAAGACAGATGGCGGGGGTTTCAATCTCCGGGGGAGAAAGTGATGTGATGTTCTCTGGGAAGAAGAAGAAGAAATGGGAGAAGAAGAAGCCGGGTCATGATGGACCCTCCACTTCAGGTCAGCAAGATAAGGGCTATGCTCCTAAGTCTGATGGGAAGAAGAAAGGAGAGGGACCGAGGTGCTTTAGATGCAACAAGACCGGGCACTTCAAGAAAGATTGCCGGGTGAATCTTCAGCCGGGACATGCAGTGGAGAAGGAGATGCCAAAGTCTGGTGAAGTTGGATGGGGAGGAGCCTTTGCGTCTAATATAACGGCGATGCCCGTTAAGGCCTTGGCTTCCATCAACTATGATGAGGACTGGATTGTTGATTCAGGGTGTGGGCATCATCTCACCGGGGATGGATCAAAGTTCTCTTCTTTGGCGCCTTACTCAGGTAACAATGCTATCATTACGGTTGATAATTCTATTCATCCAGTAGAGCACGAAGGAGTCGTCTCTCTGAGTAGTGATAAGGGTCCACTCACGTTGAGGAGTGTTTACTCACGTGCCTGGTATGAAGAAAAATCTCTTCTCTGTGACCAATGCGGTCGATGCCGGTTATCACGTTCTGTTTGGCCCAACAGAAGTGAAGTTTCTCAAAACTCAACCGGAGATAAAGGGAGATGTTATTCATATCAGCAAACGGGTGAAGGACTTGTTCGTTTTATCGACAAGTACCTATGTTGATAAGATGAGGACCAATGATGGCGCGGCCATCTGGCATGAAAGGTTGGGGCATGTAGGCATGGACAAATTGAAGGCTATGGCGGTAAGGGGCCTTGTCAATGGCTTGCCTAGCTTGTCCTCCTATGGAGACGGTCATGTCTGCGAAGGATGTCAGTTTGGTAAGTCTCATCGACTTCCATTTGACAAATCGCAAACAAGGTGCAAAGTGCCGTTGGAGTGCATCCACGGTGATTTGATGGGACCGACCGCCACCCCAAGCCTTGGAGGCAATAGATATATATTGGTGTTGATTGACAATTACACTAGATATGTCTGGGTGTATTTCTTGAAAGAGAAGTCAGAAGCTTTTGCAAAGTTTGTGGAGTTCAAGGAGCTGGTGGAAGGTCGTCTAGGCCTGCGGGTGAAGAAATTGAGAACTGACAATAGTAGGGAGTTCACCTCTGGTGAGTTCTCAAGTTTTTGCAGGAAACACGACGTTCGGAGAGAGCTCACTTGTGCCCATACTCCACAGCAGAATGGTGTTGCCGAGAGGAAGATCCATCATCTGACGGAAACTTGCAAATGCTGGCTTCATGCCAAGAGTATCCCAAAGTCCTTCTGGGCGGAGGGAATGTCTTGTGCAGCTTATGTCATCAACAGATTGCCTCTGAGTCCTATCAACATGAAGACCCCTCATGAATTGATGTTCAAGGAGAAGCCGAGTGTTGCACACCTTCGGGTGTTCGGGTCAACCTGCTATGTACATATTCCTGATGCTCTTCGGACAAAGCTAGATGCGAAAGCAAGGAAGCTAGTCTTTGTTGGGTATGATGAGCGGAAAAAGGGATGGAGATGCATGGATCCTGAGACACGGAGGTCAATTGTTTCTCAGGATGTGGTGTTCGATGAAGTGACTTCTTACAAGGGGAGTTCGGGAGTTGAGCTACCAGAGAGCAGGGTTGATGAAGGAGGAAAAGCTGCAGGAAGTCTTCAAGTGGAGTTGCCTGTTTCACCAGGAGCTCCAGTTGTGTCAAGCTCTGAGATGGAGGCTTCAGGTTCTGGAAGCAGGGGGAGCGATGCTCCAAGTTCATCTGGAAGAGGAGCTTGCACAGAAGAAGCAGCTGAGGAGGTGGTTAGTCAGGAGCAACCTCTTAGGAGGTCGAAGAGGACTATTCAACCACCAGATCGATACACAGGAGGAAACATGGTGAACTTTGTTTCATGTTTCTTTGCTGGTCCCTTGGATGAAAGGGAGCCGTCGAGCTTTGAGAAGGCCAGAGGCGTGAAGGAGTGGGACATTGATATGCAAGAAGAGTTGGCAGCTCTCGAGAAGAATGAGACCTGGTCTCTTGTGCCCAAGCCCAAGGGCACCACTCCTGTGACATGCAAATGGGTCTTCAAGCTGAAGAAGAAAGCTGACGGCAGTATCTAGCGGTACAAGGCTCGCCTCGTAGCTAGCGGGTTCTCACAGCAGTACGGAGAAGATTATGATGAGACGTTTAGTCCAGTGGCAAAGATGACTTCGTTTCGATTTGTTATTGCCTTGGCAGCTTCGAGTGGTTGGGAGATTTGGCAACTCGACGTGAAGAATGCCTTCTTATATGGCGAGATTGACAAGGATATCTTCATGATCCAACTGCAAGGCTTCATCTCGAAGGAGTATCCGGACTACATTTGTAAGCTGAAGAAGGCCCTGTATGGGTTGAAGCAAGCGCCTCGGGCGTGGTACGGGAAGATTGCAGAGTATCTCTTATTCTGCGGATTCGTTGCTTCAGACTCTGATTCTAGCTTGTTCATCAAGAAGGAAGGGGTGCTTCGGGTGATTGTGCTGCTGTACGTGGATGACATGATTGTCACCAGGAATTCGAAGGAAGCTGTTGCAAGACTCAGGGCTGAGCTTGCTATCAGATTCGAGATGAAGGATCTGGGGGAGCTCCACCATTTCCTTGGACTCGGGGTCCAGAGGCGGGAGAGCGGAGTGCTCATTTCTCAGGCTGTCTATGCGGAGCGGATTGTTCAGCGATTCGGCATGGAGGAAGGGAAGAGCAACTCTATTCCTCTGGAGCAACATCATAAACTTCGGAAGGATGAGGGGAGAGTCTTATCTGAACCGTTGGTTTTCTGAGCTCTGGTTGGGAGCTTGATCTACTTGACGATCACAAGGCCAGATATTGCTTATGCAGTAGGAAAGGTGAGTCGGTACATGGCGGAACCACGGAAGCCTCATCTTCTGGCGGCCAAATTCATCTTGAAGTATGTGAAGTCGATCTCTGATTTGGGTCTCCTATATAGGAGAGGGTCAAGCTTGGAGTTGCATGGTTTCATGGATGTTGATTATGGGGGAGACGTGGATGATCGGAGATCAACGTCTGGTTATGTATTTATGACGGGCCCCACAGCTATTTCTTGGTGCAGCAAGAAGCAAGACTCGGTGTCTGTATCTACCACGGAAGCGGAGTACAAGGCTTCGGCCTTGGCTGCTCAGGAAGCCGTTTGGATCAGGAGGTTGGTATAGGACGTTCATCAGGAGGTTCGAGGTCCCACTATGCTACGCGGGGACAATGAGAGTGCTCTCAAGCTGGTCAACAATCTAGTCTGTCATGCGAGGACCAAGCATATAGAGATTGAGCACCATTTCATTCGTGAAAAGGTGTTGGGAGGATCTCTTATGGTCAAGCATGTTCGGAGTGCGGACAATGTCGCAGACATCTTCACAAAGCCGCTGGCGAAGGGACCGTTTACACGGTTGCAGAATTTACTCGGGCTAGTCTCCACTTCCCACTTCAAGGGGGGTGTTGTTTTTTTGAAGTGGTGTGGAGGAGACCGGGCGGTCTGGTTTGGGAGACCGCGGTGATCGCGCGGCTTGTATAGTTTATCTGCCAGTCTGGCTCTGCCGGGATGTTCTGGCGGTCTGCTGGTTGTTCCGGTCTGTTCTTGCTAGCTGCGGTTTGTTCCCGAGTAGGTCTGCTAGTTTGCCTGGCTTCCTTGTTGGAAGACCGGGCGGGTTGTTCCTATATGACTGTCTACCCGGGCGGTCTATATTGGTGATCTGGCGAATTGGTTGAAGTCGGCCAGATGGTTCTAGCTTGCTCCTGGTGATCTAAGGAAGGAGTGTTGCTGAGACCGCACGACTTGTGCGCGGTCTCGTGTTCACGCGGCCTGTGCGCGATCTTGTCTGCTGATCTGCGTCTTGGTCGGGTGATCGACCAAGAGGTCTGTTCGCGCGGTCTGTCTTTTGAGACCGTTCGCGATCTGATGGGTGGTGACTGTATCCCGGTTTGTGCGGTGACGACATCCGTCCACCCGCCTATAAATAGGGGTGCGTGGCCCGTCATTCCTAACAAGAACTGTAAGGACCAGAGCCCGGATTGTTTCTTGCGGTCTCAAGTTTGAGTTCGCGCGACTTGGATGCGAGTTAACCTTTGTTGTGTTCGCAGGTTTGCGGTCAGCAGGGTGCGGTCTCCTTCCTTGGTGATTTCTGGTGGCTTGAATAAACAGTTCGTCTGCGGTCTGTCAGCGAACTGGGTTATTGTGTTCTTATGCTGGTCGCAGCGAGCTCAGTGATCAGGCGACCTTCAGCGGTTAGGCGGTCTGAGTTGCGGTCTGACAACAACTTCAGTTCTTTGTTCCAATAAAGCTCCAGTTCGTGCGGTCTGAGGTGCGGTCTTGCAGTGCTGGCAGTCTGTCCGGTTTCTGTTCGTGCGATCTCAGGGCAAGCCGAGCGAGTTCTGGAGTGGTGCGGCTTGTGCGGTCTGAGCTTGTCTAGCCGTCAGCTTTGCTTTTTGGTGTGTTTTGTCCTTCTCGTCTCCGTGATTCTGATGAATCATGTCTCACCATGTATACCTCGCATTGTAAAGCAGTTCTATTTCAATAAAGATTTCTTGTGTTGCTGTTTTGGCATTGTGATTGTTTGGCTATAACTCTTGTTGATACAACTCCTGCTTACTCCTAAATGGTCCAATCAAAAATTTTAACAACGTCGTCCCTTGTTTCAGGGAGTGCGGGGAATTTATTTATACAAAAGGAAATACAATGAGGGAAGAAATACACACTCCTGTCAAAGGGTAGAACCTTTTCAGGTCATCATCGCTCCAGGTATTCCCAAGTAGCTCCCCTTTGTGATTTTGCATACAATATCCATCAGCCGCTAATTTCTCGTGGATGATGAAGGACCCTTTCCAATGTGGGTTAAGCTTTCCGACATCGGCTGCTCTTCCTGCTGTGTCCACTTTCTTCAGAACGAGATCGTCTTCTTATAAATGTTTGACGCGGTAGTCGATCATGACTAGAAAGAACTTCCTCTGGCCGATAGATTAGGGAAAAGGGGCTGATGTAAGCCACCAGATTGAGGTGGTCGTGCGCGATTACGAACAAAGAACTCTCGCCGCTCCGCTCTTCCCAAACATGAGTTAAACGTAGCCCTCGAATATGCTTAATATTAAATTTAACGCAGCGTATGGGTAGCAACACCGTTAGAGATCGACGAAGGGCTATGGGCCAATATTCGATCAAGCTAAATGGACCAATATTGCATCCGATCGAGCGGTGTTGTACCAAAGAAAATCCACCAAAAACAATCGATTCAAAAAGGGTGGATGTTTCCCCAACAAGAACAAAGCAAGGATCGCCAATCCTTTTCGTACATTTCGAAAATATCAAAGATAACACAAATCCACAAGAAAATAACCACGAAAATCCTTTGCTTCCAAAGCCATGCCAAGACTTTGCCACCACAAGAAAAATCTAAGAAAAGAAAACTCTTTGGTAGGAAGTTTTGTTACCCACTCGGAGTTTGTAGATCCGAGATATTGGATCCACAACAATCGATCGTTCCCTCCACTAGCCCACCAGATATGAGCAGAAGAAGATGTACACGTCCGTCTTCGTCGAACCACGCTAGAGTGAGTTTTCCCAACCCTATGTTGCACCTTGGATCTTCCTCTATATTGCTGGCCGAAACTCCGTGAGGGGGTGGGAGGGTTCGTGTGACACGTACAGAGTACGAATTATATAGGTGAGGGGAAATGTGGCGGAAGTGTAGTGGGGAAAGGAGAAAAGAGGGAAGAGGGGAGGAGAGGTGGTGGTCGGCGGACTAGAAGAGGAGAGATGGCCCTTGACCGAACCTGCGAGAAGGAGAAAGAGAGGGGGAGGCGATTTAGAGGAGAGGAGATTCTTAGGGTTTCAAGTTTTCAATCATAATCTGCCTATTAATCTCAAAGTCATGGCCTTACATAGCCTTACACACCAAAGGCTATATGCAGCCCAAATAAATTAAAAGCAGCAATGGCCAGCTAAACGCAGACCAACATAAATAAATGCAGCAAGGTTGGCTAAACGCAGGCCAGATTAAATGTCTAAAATTAACATAATGAAATGAAATAGTAATTTAAATAAGGTTCTTCATGTGCCGAGGGCGAAGGTTGTAACGTTGCCCGTCAAGGTCGTCATGGCGTCGCAAATCCTTGGATGGTGGCGGTTGATCATCATCAATTGCATATTCATCAAGCTGTGGGTCGTCGTCCCCATCAACCCTCCCTCGGTCGAAAGTACTCATCACCGATGAGGGGGCGTGTAGGTACCGATATAGGAGAGCTTTGTCCAGAAGGGCCACTTTCGAGGCAGAGAGCCATGAATCATCAGAGGTGCTGCAGTCAAGCCATCGGATCAAGAACCATCGCATGTCACCCTGCTGAGAGGGAAGAACCTCATCCTGTATAATCCTGTCAGACACAACAATAGTCTTGGGGAAACTTGGAAATGCGTTAGTCGGAGAAGAGAAAATGTAGCAAATTCATTAGGCGACATACCCGCAGTAGCAGCAGATGGAGAGAACGATCCAGATAAAACCTCACCCCCAAACCCATTAGAGTTGGTAGTGGACGGAAACGGGGAGACAGATAATTCAGGTGGTGGTTAGATATATGGCGTTAAATCAGAAACATTGAAATAGGGGATATACCCCATTCAGTGGGTAATTCCAAGAGATAAGCATTCTCTCCTAATTTCTTTAAAATACGAAAAGGACCGACTTTCTTATTTGCCAGTTTCTTTATGGTTCCCGTTGTGAACCGTTCAGGGGAGAGACGCACCATAACAAAATCGCCAATATTAAAATGGATTTCCCTTCTAGGTACATTTGCGTTAGCTTGATTAGAGGCATATTGTTTTGCTAACGTTTGATTTATGTGTTTACGCAGGGCGTGAACATGCGAGGCAAAATCCTGTGCAAATTGACTAGATTTATAAGATGGTGGTAACAGGACTAAGTCAAGTGGCACGGGTGTCTTGCAGCCGTGTACGATTTCATTGGGTGAGAGTCCGATGGACCGATTTTTGGAATTATTGTATGCCAATTGTGCATGTGGGAGGATGAGATCCCAAGTTCCCTTGTGATCCCCCACAATATAACGAAGTAAGATACACAAACTCCTATTAACTACATCTGTTTGGCCATCCGTCTGCGGTGGGTAAGCCGAGGAAAATAAGAGCTTGGTGCCCATGATCTTCCATAAAGTTTTCCAAAAATAACTCGTGAATTTCACGTCCCTATCAGTGACAATAGTTTTAGGGACGCCCCTATGCCCAACGACGTCTTTAAAGAATAACTTAGCGACGTGAGACGCATCATCGGTTTTGTGACATGCAATGAAATAAGCCATCTTTGAGAACCGGTCAACGACCACCATAACGGAGTCGTGACGTCTAAACGGGACGGGAAGGCCTAGGACAAAGTCCATGCTAACATCTTCCCATGGAATGGAAGGAATCGGGAGGGGCGTATATAGACCCGCATTCGTCTTATTCCCTTTTCCTAATTGACACGCTCTACAACGTCCAACCACCTTGTGTACTGTAGACTTGAGACTCGGCCAATAAAATTTTTCCTCCACTAAGGTAATGGTTTTATCACGCCCAAAGTGGCCGCCGAGACCGCCACTATGTAATTCCCACACTATGAAGTGGCGAAGGGAAGAACGAGGGATGCATAGCTTAGCGTGCTTAAATAAATATCCATCACAGAGATAATACGCTGAAATGGTCGTGGGGAACTCTCCTTGGGTGGACAAATAGATTTCCTTAAAATTCGGACAATGAACATACTCGTCCTTAATACGCTCAAAACCTACGACCTTAACCTCTAGTGTGGTCAATAACAGAGAGACGCGGCTAAGAGCATCCGCTACCCGGTTAAGATTTCCCTTCAGATGTTTAATGTTAAAGGAGTACTCCTGCAGGTATGAGACCCATTTTGCATGGCGGGGGCTGATTTTACCTTGTGAGTTGACGAACCGTAATGCCTTGCGATCGGAAAGGATTACAAACTCCTTAGGAAGGAGGTAGTGCTGCCAATGTTGGAGGCACCGAATAATGGCGTAAAATTCACGATCGTAATTGGAGTAGTTGAGCTTAGGCCCCGCAAGCTTCTCACTAAAATAACCTATCGGATGCCCCTCTTGACTTAAAATGCCTCCAATACAAATCCCGGATGCGTCACAAGACAGCTCAAAGACCTTATTAAAATCCGGTAACCGCAAGAGGGGTGCTTCCGACATCCGGGCCTTAATCGTGTGGAACGCTTTGGTGGCAGACTTGGACCACACAAAATCGCCTTTCTTCATGCACACCGTGATGGGAGCCATGATGCTACTAAAATCGCGTATGAACCGGCGGTAGAAGGTGGCTAAACCATGGAAACTTCTAACTTCCCTAATATTGGTGGGTTCCGGCCAATCCAGTATGGCTTGGACCTTCTTAGGATCAACGTATATGCCCTCCAAACTAACAATGTAACCTAGGAACTCCACCGACGATACATAGAACGTGCACTTCTTAATATTGACAAATAATTTCTCCATTCGGAGCGTCTCCAAAATAATCTTCAAATGCCCCTCATGATCGGATGTAGAGGTGCTAAAAATGAGTATAACATCAAAATACACCACGATAAACTTCCCCATATAAGGTTGAAAAACGTGGGTCATCATCCGAGAGAACGTACTTGGGGCATTGGAGAGCCCGAACGGCATTACTAGCCACTCATAAAGTCCTTCCTTCGACTTAAACGCTGTTTTCCACTCATCCCCTTCTCTAATCCGTATCTGGTGGTAGCCACTACTAAGATCCAATTTCAAAAATATTGTGGCCCCGACTAACATGTCCAATAGGTCGTCCAAATGCGGGATGGGAAAACGGTATTTAATAATGATTTTATTAATGACCCTACTATCCACACACATTCTCCATGAACCATCTTTCTTGGGTGCTAGCAAGGCGGGAACGGCGCATGGGCTTTTACTATGCCGAATAAATCCTTTTTGCAATAATTCAGCAATTTGGGTTTGCAACTCCACGTGGGCGGACGGATTCAATCGATAGTGTGGTAGGTTGTGTAGGGAGGAACCCTGAATGAGATCTATGGCATGTTGGATATCCCGCAACGGGGGTAATGATGTGGGCAACTCCTCCGGATACACATCCTTATACTCTTCTAAAAGATCCTGCAACGCCGGCGGTAGGCTCTCGAACGAGGACTTGTCGCCCTTGACTTGTAGACAAACTAGCGCATAAAGGATACCCTCAACTAAGGAGTGATGCTCGAGCTCTTTCCTACCTATTAACGTTAATGTCTTCTTCTCCGCGGGCACAATTGTGTCCGAAGAGGCGATCGAGGGGAGTGGGCTCCAAGGCAACGGTCTTGCCGTTAAACTTGAACTCATAGGTATTTGCACGGCCAAAGTGAGTCACGTCATAATCAAAGAGCCATGGACATCCTAATAACATGTGACAAACATCCATAGGGATGACGTCGCACCAAACCTTATCCACATATCCCTTAACAGTCAATGGAACTAGACATCGCTTTGACACCCCGATTGAAGTTTTGTTTACCCAAGCAATTTTATATGGTTGGGTGTGTGGTTCCGTGCTTAATTTCATCCGAGTGACCGCATTTTCAGAGATTACATTCATGTAACTCCCACTATCAATAATCAGCTTACACCATTTATCACGGCTTTTAAAGTGCAGAGAAAATATGCTCGTCCTATTGTACTCGTCCAATACTCGCGGGGTAGCTAAAATACAACGCATCACCATCATGTAAGAATCATCATCCATATCACTAGGCTCGCCTTCAGATTCATCCGCGGCCTCGTAAACAATTTCGGCGGGTTCGAAGGGAGAGCCCATAAGTGCTAGGGGCTTCGTTTTAGTGGGGCACTCACTAGCGTAGTGCCCTTGGATCCCGCAAGTGAAACATGTGGCATTAGTCTTACTAATCCTCCCTATCGGAACTCTTTCACCGGTGGGACTCCTAATGTTCTTAGCGGTAATGACTACGAAATTCGAATTAGTCGACCGTAACTTTCCCTTGTCCCGCATGGAGGACGAAGGTGGGGGTCCTAAAATGGACCTTCCCTTCTGGAATGCTCGTCCCATGGACTTGTGGACATTGTGCTTTTCTATATCCAAGGCTGCATTGAATGTCGTGTTAAGGTCCGTATGACCATAACGTAGGAGCTTGCATTGGATGTCCGGGTTGAGTCCCTTGTGAAAATGGGATAGCGTAACATCGGGCATATCTCGGACGTCACACCATACTATCAAATCTTTAAGGAGTCCCATGTACTTCGCTACCGATTTGCTCCCCTGACGATGGGTGGCTAACTCATCGAACATTTGAGTTCGGTGATACGCCGGGACATATTGGTCAGTCAGGAGTGCTTTCATGGCATCCCACCCAATTGGGGGTACTCCATTTACGATACCTAGATGCCTCTCTTCGTTCAACAAAAATGTTTTGGCCCTACCCAGAAGCATCATCCAGGCAACACATACCTTCTCAACATCCGTCAGGTTGTGCCACTCAAAATAGCACTCGATCTCCATGATCCAGTATAAAAATACTTGTGGCTCACCCATACCATCGTATGATGGTGAATCTATCTTCACGGCCCTAGTGACATCGAAGATCTTCGAGGCGCTTGCTCATCGTCATGATTACGGGGATGGTTTTGTCTCTCATTTCGCTGGTTGGCAGCGGGATTTCGAGGCACCGCTTGATTTAATGCCAGCCCTTGTATTAATTGAGTGAGGGCATCGAACCTCTCATTAAACTCTTCCCGAAGCTCCGCGATCATTGCCGGAGCGTGCTCAACCTCATGGTCGTCTGCCATATGTGAAGTGGATGGGGAATACTCCGTGCCACGCCTGGTGCGCATAAACAGTAGAATTTTCTTTTGTAAAAATGGTTTTGACCAGAATAATTTTATAAAGTAGAATATTTAAGCGCTTATCTACTAGGCGAATGAAAATACCTTTTCAGACTTTTGTTCTTAAAAAAAAGGAGAATTTTTAGGATTATTTTTTGTAATTTTCTGCAGATTCTGACTACGATTCATACGCAACCAAGTGAGGGTCGAATTCCTACGACAAAAAAGAGAAAGGATGGTGTCGATTGAGAAATCAACACAACCTCGCTCTGATACCAAATTTGATGTAAGCCGCCGGATTGAGGTGGTCGTGCGCGATTACGAACAAAGAACCCTCGCCGCTCCGCTCTTCCCAAACACGAGTTAAACGCAGCCCTCGAATATGCTTATTATTAATTTTAACGCAACGTACGGGTAGCATCGCCGTTAGAGATAGACTAAGGGCTATGGGCCACTATTCGATCAAGCTAAATGGACCAATATTGGATCCGATCCAGCGGTGTTTGATGAGTCCCAAATATATACACATTTATGGACTCATCTGGGCCGATTTTCTAGTCTATGCACTTCACTTTAGACATGTTTTCACTCATATTAGACACTCCATGCTAAGTGCACCTCTAGGCCCGTTTTTGGTGTTATTTCATGTTCTTCATTTTTAGTAGTTTTCATGGATTGTTAAGTGCCACTTTCAGTGGCTGGATTCGTGGTTGTGCTGGAACAGGAGTCGTGCGGGTGTTCCCGGTACAATTCTGTACAGGAACACTGTGCACGATCACTGTTTCTATTGCGCACGACCACTGGTCGTACGCCGCTGATCGTGTGCACTTAACCCTATTTTTTGAGTTCTGTCTCGGACAGTGCGCTCGACCACCAACAATATTGCGCATGACCACCGGTCGTGCGCCGCTGTTCGTGCTCACTTAACATCAATTTTATGAGTTCTGTTTCGACCAGTGCGCACGACCACCTACGATAGTGCGCACGACCACCGGTCGTGCGCCACTGGTCGTGCGAACATGGTATTTTATAAATTTCTTACATTGCAGGCTCCACCCAGGCAGGCGCACGATCACAGGATTCTAGCGCGCAGACCACTGGTCGTGCGCCAATGATCGTGCGCACTGTTTATTCCAGTGCCTATAAATATCCCTGCTCGCGAATTAGGTCAGATCCTTCACGGTTTTTCTCGCCCAGCTCCGCCGTTCCGCCCATTTCCGCAGGTGTTCGCCCCCTAGGCCCCCTCCATCATCCAAGGGCTTCAAGGAGGAGATTCTACACTCATCTTCATCGCCAAGGAAGGATTTCTTCGCATCGGACGTGGCCTGATTGTAAAACGCTGGAGAAGACGGGTCCATTGGGAGGTGTGACAACCCTCCTCTACCCCGGACGATAGTTGGGACCGAGCTAGGACGCGAATTGACAACCCGGTGCTTCCTACCGTGAATCTACAACGAGCCTCCGGATTCGGTCGTATCTCTTGCCTTTTTCTCTTCCTTATGTTGATGTAATGTTTAAAATCTCTATATTTTGATGATGTATGCTATTTACTATGCTTTGTAATGCTTATTTCATTTATTTAAAATTATTTAGTTCATATGTGTTAATGAGGTGCGCCGCCATCCATTTTCCACTCCACCACCGTGTCCGGTGCCGCACTAGCAATTGCTAGTGGCGTGCTTGTTGACGAGGTGTTTGCGACCCTCATTCCGTTAGCCTACTCGTCCATCCGCCTATCGAAGCGTGGCATCGCGGCTCGTGTAATCCATCCCGCTTAACGAAGCAGCGCGCTCAAGGCCTGCATAGTTCGATTCCGCTTGCCTACTCGTCCATCCGCCCTTGCGATGCAGCACGCTCAAGGCCTGCCTAGTCTCCATCCCGCCAAGCGAAGCATTGCATATCGGCATTGCATAGGAGTAGTTGATAGCTTTTATTTTATTTCCACAATCCAAAACCCCCCGTTTCCGCATCCATCCGACGTTAAGGACTTCGATCTCAAGTCCTTCCTCGATAATAAACTCCACCTTACTGTGTTCCTTTGAGATCGATACTTGGGGATTCATTCCCATTTTATATTACTTGAATGATCGGTACACTGTCGTTTCGTGCCGCAGTCTCGCTACCGCTTATAGCGGTGTGCTAAGATTTGCGCATCAAGTTTTTGGCGCCGTTGCCGGGGAACACAGTCGTGTTAGTTTTCTGGAGAGGGAGAACCTGAGAGAGAAGCCCTTCCATTTGCAAATTGCATTCCTTTGTTTTATTTCCTCGTATTCCGTTTCCTGTTTTTAATTAGGTTGCTTTAGTAATTTTTGTTAGGTGTAGTATTTTGCACAATAGCATTTTTATTTTTTGAATCGTATTATCTTCACACTATGTGGGCACATCTCAATATCCGTTGCCGTTGGTGTAGAGATACCTCCCACTCTAGTGATGAATGCCCTACGGAGAATAGTAGGCATAATTCTTATAGCCCAGCATATGGAGCACCGACTTCGTCTGGTACTCCATATGGTGCACGTAAGTCTTATGGCTACTCTGCTGAGCCTTTACCGTCATACTTCTTTTCGGCTTCAGCCCCCGCTGTGCCAAAGAAGCCCGCAAGGCAGTGCCGGTTTTGTCAGAGCACTGATCATGTCTTGAAGGACTGTGCCGAGTATCTTCGCCAATTGGACGAGGATGACGAGCCGGATATCCGGATCGTCCCAACTCCTAACTCTGGCGGCACACCTTCAACATCCGGTTATGTGTCTTGGTCACCTTCACATCTTGAAGGGTATGGCATGGACACGGTCACCGGATGTGCGGCTGATCTATGCACCGACATTACTGAGCCTATTCTCCATGTGCATCCACCACCTCTAGTGGATTCGATTCTTTGTGAGGAATCGATGCTCGACTTTTATCCGAGCACCACTCCTCCCCCTGTTGTGCATACTATACTCGTCCCCGACGACATTGTTGATGATGTGTCGCAGGATGAGGTGGGTGATCTGAGTGTTGTGCCTATTCCTATGAAGGAGGAAAACCTTCTAGGTGAAGAGGAGTTTTCCTCAGCACCGGTGGAGGAAGTCCAAATCCTAAGCCTGGCCACCATTGATCCCGCCGAACCTTGTAGCATTGATGACAATGCAAACATTATTTTACTTCCCCAACCTGATGGGAGTGAGACCGGGATCACTCCCCCGATTGATGTTTATTTATGTTCTTCGTCTTCTTTATTTCTTGATCCCCTTCCTTCATCTGAGTCTGTGCAGGTTGAATCTTCACAGGTACTTCAGGAGGGCTTGGAGCTTTTTGCTCAAGACAATGATGAGAGCATCCTCTCATGTGAGGAGGTTTATTCCCCCTCCGTAGAGGAAGCTCCACTCATTGCCTCCGCCTCCTGCTGCCTCCCTGTTGACGACTCCTTGCTAGGAAAGGATATTTTTGGTGAGTTGAGTGAGGATATCTCCTCCTCTTCTTACTTTCTTTTCCCTCTACCTGTGTCAAGCATGTATTATTATTTAGGTAGAGGGGTGACTGCCTTATCTCTGTATCGGTACCAGCTATCGAAACGGATAATGGAGCAGTTACCTGTGCATTTTCTTTTTCATAGGCCCATTAGCTAGAACCTTCATGTTTTTAAATAAGTCGTGCTGGGATGACAATAACCCAAGTAGTTATCTTCTTTTTCTTGCATTTTTTAATTTATCTAATCATGCGTAGTTAGTTTATTTTATTTCAACGTTTCTCTTTTCTTTTGTTTTTGCGGAGCTGACCCCTGCAGGTATTCTTCTGGTTGGGTGCTGCAGCTTGGTCTAGAGTTAATCGCCAATCTTCTGGTATGCTCACTTGCTGAGCATTGGGTACTCTCTTCCCCTAGCCCTATTTTGATTTTCCTGTCATATATTATGCAGATTGTTTAGTTTAAGTCTGGGGGAGGGTAGTTTTGTTTACCCGCTCACGTGCACTATTGCACACTAGAAGATTTCATTTAAAATGTTTTGTTTATTTTCATTGCACACCATAACACCCACTTGAGCGCGCTTAGCCGTTGGCACGTCGAGAGTTGAATTTGTCTTTTTGTGTGATTTGGAAAATCATTGTGCTGGCTTAGGATTATGAGGCGGAGTAAAATGTTGACTCCTGTAGTGCTCCTAGTCGAGTGCTCATGTAACGTTTAGAAATTCGTGTAGATTCAATTTTTTTTATGCTTTTAGTTTATATTTTTTTTCGAATAGCGTAAATATTGTTTACGACACTCAAAAATTGGTGAATCCGGTGTGAATCAAACGGTAGCATAGGGATGTGTGTAGACGTTAGTTAGCCTCGTATTGCCCGAGTCGGGAGAAAGGATTATCTTTCTCGGTGGCTAGAACTTGCCCCAAGCGATTCTTGAAGCATGGGTATGCGGTTAGTCAATTGCGTGAATGTGATATAGGCCATCATTTTGGCCCGGTTGAGCCTTTGTGCCATTCCTATCATCTTTTCCTCGCTAGCCCAGTTGTGCCTACCCCATTCTTTTGGTTCAGCTCCACTATTGTTCACCAAAGCCTAAACTCCAATCCTAGTCGCACACACAAAATGCAAGCATTTTGTTTAAATTTTAAATTGGTGGTGTTGATTGTGGAAGTACAATGTGAAAATGTGGATGTGCATCTTTGAAAAATTTGCTGAAATTGCTAAAGAAAGAAAAAGAAAAGAAGAAAAAGATTTGAAAAGAAAAAGAAGAATGAAAAGTTTAATTGAAAAAATCTGTTTGAGATTTATATTTGGGAGTAGGCGGTGCACACACCCATGCGTCTAAGCCTAAGTCTGGGGGTGTGGTGCATCCGCGTGTTTTATGGCTACTTGGATAGTGTTATGCATTTGCTCATTTGGGTTTTTGTGTTCTAAGCCTTCATGTTTATATTTGTTTACCTTACCTAAACCCAAGCCTCATCTAAAACCTTAAGTCCTATTGATTCACGCATTTGAGTCAAACCAGTGTCGTGGAGAGAGTGCGAAAGGGCAAGCTTATGGTCACCGACATTGATGGATTTCAATGGAGTTGTCCCAAGCCCCGATCTTTGGCAATGCTCGCCTCAGCGTTCAGTTTACTTTCTTCCTATGTACGACCTTATGATTCACCGTGATTCACTTTTTGAGTAAATGTAATATTTAAATACGCCCCTAGAAAAGTATAAACTAATATGTATAATTAGAAATTTTGTCTACTGTACTTCTACACACATGAGCATGCGACTTCGCATGGTACTCCGCTTGATAATTTCTTCGCCAGCTTATGTTTTTCCTGTACGCGAGAGATGGTTTGCTCGGGACGCGCAAACAGTTAAGTCTGGGGTTGTGATGAGTCCCGAATATATACACATTTATGGACTCATTTGGGCCGATTTTCTAGTCTATGCACTTCACTTTAGACATGTTTTCACTCATATTCGACACTCCATGCTAAGTGCACCTCTAGGCCCATTTTTGGTGTTATTTCATGTTCTTCATTTTTAGTAGTTTTCATGGATTGTTAAGTGCCACTTTCAGTGGCTGGATTCGTGGTTGTGCTGGAACAGGAGTCGTGCGGGTGTTCCCGGTACAATTCTGTACAGGAACACTACGCACGATCACTGTTTCTATTGCGCACGACCACTGGTCGTGCGCCGCTGATTGTGTGCACTTAACCCTATTTTTTGAGTTCTATCTCGGACAGTGCGCACGACCACCAACGATATTGCGCACGACCACCGGCCGTGCGCCGCTGTTCGTGCGCACTTAACATCAATTTTATGAGTTCTGTTTCGACCAGTGCGCACGACCACCTACGATAGTGCGCACGACCGCCAGTCGTGGGCCACTGGTCGTGCGAACATGGTATTTTATAAATTTCTTATATTGCAGGCTCCACCCAGGCAGGCGCACGATCACAGGATTCCAGCGGGCACGACCACTGGTCATGCGCCAATGATCGTGCGCACTGTTTATTCCAGCGCCTATAAATATTCCTGCTCGCGAATTAGGTCAGATCCTTCACGGTTTTTCTCGCCCAGCTCCGCCGTTCCGCCCATTTCCGCAGGTGTTCGCCCCCTAGGCCCCCTCCATCATCCAAGGGCTTCAAGGAGGGGATTCTACACTCATCTTCATCGCCAAGGAAGGATTTCTTCGCATCAGACGTGGCCGAATTGTAAAACGCTGGAGAAGACGGGTCCATTGGGAGGTGTGACAGCCCTCCTCTACCCCGGACGATAGTTGGGACCGAGCTAGGACGCGGATTGACAACCCGGTGCTTCCTACCGTGAATCTACAATGAGCCTCCGGATTCGGTCATATCTCTTGCCTTTTTCTCTTCCTTATGTTGATGTAATGTTTGTAATCTCTATATTTTGATGATGTATGCTATGAACTATGCTTTGTAATGCTTATTTCATTTATTTGGAATTATTTAGTTCATATGTGTTAATGAGGTGCGCCGCCATCCATTTTCCACTCCACCACCGTGTCCGGTGCCGCACTAGCAATTGCTAGTGGCGTGCTTGTCGACGAGGTGTTTGCGACCCTCATTCTGTTAGCCTACTCGTCCATCCGCCTATCGAAGCGTGGAATCGCGCCCAGTGTAATCCATCGCGCTTAACGAAGCAGCGCGCTCAAGGCCTGCATAGTTCGATTCCGCTTGCCTACTCATCCATCCGCCCTTGCGACGCAGCGCGCTCAAGGCCTGCCTAGTCTCCATCCCGCCAAGCAAAGCATTGCATAGCGGTATTGCATAGGAGTAGTTGATAGCTTTTATTTTATTTCCACAATCCAAAACCCCCCGTTTCCGCATCCATCCGACGTTAAGGACTTCGATCTCAAGTCCTTCCCCGATAATAAACTCCACCTTATTGTGTTCCTTTGAGATCGATACTTGGGGATTCATTCCCATTTTATATTACTTGAACGATCGGTACACTGCCGTTTTGTGCTGCAGTCTCGCTACCGCCTATAGCCGTGTGCTAAGATTTGCGCATCAGTGTTGTACCAAAGAAAATCCACCAAAACAAATCGATTCGGAAAGGGTGGATGTTTCCCCAACAAGAACAAAGCAAGGATCGCCAATCCTTTTCGTACGTTTCGAAAATATCAAAGATAACACAAATCCACAAGAAAATAACCACGAAAATCCATTGCTTCCAAAGCCACGCCAAAACTCTGCCACCACAAGAAAAATCTAAGAAAATAAAACTCTTTGGTAGGAAGTTTGATTACCCACTCGGAGTTTGTAGATCCGAGATATTGGATCCACAACATTCGATCGTTCCCTCCACTAGCCCACCGGAGATGAGCCGAAGAAGATGTACACGTCCGTCTTCGTCGAACCATGCCCGAGTGAGTTTTCCCAACCCTATGTTGCACCTTGGATCTTCCTCAATATTGTTGGCCGAAACTCCTTGAGGGGGTGGGAGGGTTCATGTGACACGTACAGAGTACAAAAGATATAGGTGAGGGGAAAGGTGGCGGAAGTGTAATGGGGAAAGGAGAAAAGAGGGAAGGGGGAGGAGAGGTAGTGGTCGGCGGACTAGAAGAGGAGAGATGGCCCTTGGCCGAACCTGCGAGAAGGAGAAAGAGAGGGGGCGGCGATTTAGAGGAGAGGAGATTCTTAGGGTTTCAAGTTTTCAATCATAATCTGCCTATTAATCTCAAAGTCAATGCCTTATATAGCCTCAGCCCAAATTAATTAAAAGCAGCAATGGCCGGCTAAACGCATACCAACATAAATAAATGCAGCAAGGTTGTCTAAACGCAGGTCAGATTAAATGTCTAAAATTAACATAATGAAATGAAATAGTAATTTAAATAAGGTTCTTCATGTGCGAGGGCGAAGGTTGTAACGTTGCCCGTCAAGGTCGTCGTGGCGTCGCAAATCCTTGGATGGTGGCGGTTGATCATCATCAACTGCATCTTCATCAAGCTGTGGGTCGTCGTCCCCATCAGGGGCCTATCAGATCCATTCTCCAAATGGCAAATGGCCATGGGGCTATGATCGAACGAAGCTATTAGGTCGACTGCAATTGGAGAGGGGAGAAGAGTTGGCGCTTTTGACACTTTTTTGAGAAAGCTTCGGCATCCTTCTGGATGGTTGGCGAGAAGTAAGGGTGTCTCAAGATTCTTTGCTCAAGAGTGTAAGTTCCTAAATGGCTCCGTCATTCTCCGGAATGGATCTCTTCCAACACTCGAGGTACTTCGTCTTCTGAAATGCATCTAGCCAGAGGGCCCGAGATTGTCTCACGATATAGCTCCCCGTTATACAGTAATTAGTAGGCCACTTTATATCTGAACTTTCTTTGATCTTCGCCGTCTGCTGGGAGTAGTCCGGTGGCTAGGAATGTCGCAAACAAATCCATCCAGGAAGGGTGTTGCTCAATCTCTATCATCTCTCTTACTCGATGGATGGCCGAAATAGCTCGGTTATCATTCCCGACTCTCGGACCATACTTGGCCAAACGGCCTGCCGCCATGTTCTCCTCTCTTGGTACATGCTCGATGAAGAAGGATTGGAAGCCTCCAATCAGCCCTTTCACTTTGACCAGGTATTTTTGCAGGATGGCGTCGTGCACCTCGAACTCTCCTTGAATTTGCAAAGCGACCACCATTAAATCCAGGAAAGCCTAAATATCTCAGATTCCCAACTCCTTGGCGAGATGCAAGCCTGCTAATATGGCCTCGTACTCCGCTTGATTGTTCGTGATGGGGAAAAGGATATCGACTGCTTACTCAATCCTAGTTCCCTGTGGGCTGACTAGCATGATGCCTACTCTCACGGAACTTTTGCCCGATGATCCATCCATGAACATCTTACAAGAAACCAGACTTGAGGGGCTGTCGCATTGTTCTGTCTCCCCTGAGAGGTCGGTCAGGAAGTCTGCCACTACCTGCGCGTTTATCGCCATTTGGGGCGAGAAGGAAATGTCAAACTCACTGAGTTCTACCAACCATTTTGCCAACCTTCCCGAGTGCTCCACTCCTTCCAGGATACTTCAGAGGGGATGATCGGTCATGACTCGGATGGAGTGGGCTTGAACAGCTTTTCGATGATGGGATACCGCATCTTCGACTTCTTTAGCACGCGGCTTTTGTAGTAGATGGGTAGCTGCTTCTTCCCTTCCTCTCTGACAAGTACAAAACTCACCGCCTCCGCACCTACTCCTAGTTAGAGGACTAGATCTCTGCCTTCTCTCGGGCTTTGAAGGAGAGGTGTCTGAGTTAGTTCCTGCTTCAGCTTTTTGAAGGCATTCTCTCACTCTTCGTCCCACTCGAATTGTTGATTGCTTCGGAGCGTTTTGAAGAATGGAGAGCACTTTGATCCCGCCTTTGGCAAGAAGCGACTATGGCTGGCCATCCTTCCAGTCAGCCTCTGGACTTCCTTGATGTTCTTCGGCGACGTCATCTCGGCAATACCTTTAACCTTATCTGGGATAGGCTCCACTCCTTTAGGGTGAGAAGATGTCCTAAGTACTTTCCTCTCCCTTCCCCAAACACATATTTTGTGGGATTGAGACCCATCTTAAACCATCGTAGATTTGTGAAAGTTTCCTCTAGATCGGTGACGTGCTTCTGAGAACTCTTGCTTTTGACCAAGAGATCGTCCACATACACCTCCAGGTTCCTCCCCTTTTGCTCTTTGAAAACTTAATCCATCATCCGCTGGTATGTAGCTCCCACATTCTTCAACCAGAAAGACATCATCTTGTAGTTATAGCAACCATCGCTAGTGATGAAGGAGACATCACGATAATTGGGGGGATGCATCCAGATCTAGTGATATCCTGAAAAGGCATCAAGGAAGATCATTGCAGAATAATCAACGGCTGAATTAACCAGTGCGTCAATTCAAGGTAGGGGATAACAATCCTTTGGGTAAGAATTATTCAATAAGTAAAAATCAATACACATCCTCCAGCCTCCCGTGGCTTTTTTACCAATACAACATTTGAAACCCAGACTGGATACTGGATCTCAGAAACAAAACCCGCCTCTAACAGTTTCTTCACTTCCTCTCTAATGGGCTCGGCCAATGTGATGGCATTCGCCCTCTTCTTTTACCAGATGGGCTTTACTGCGGGGTCTAGATTGAGATGGTGGCAGGCGACCTCCGCGTCAATCCTAAACATCTCGGCGGCACTCCAGGCGAAGAAGTTGACATTCTCTTGTAGGCATGTCACCTTCTTTATCTTTTCGTCGGTCTTCAGAGATCCTCCGATCTTCAGCAGCCCAGGCTCTCTGGCCTGGGAGAGTACTTCTATCTCTTCAACCTCCTCGGCTACTTCCAGCCTTGTCGCGCTCTTCAATGCTCTCTCCATCTCCTCAGCATCCTCCATGCAGCTGATGGTGCTAACCGCGCTGAGATAGCATTCACCGGCAATTCTTGGATCGCTTCAGATCCTCACCTAAACATCTCCTTGGTAGTACTTAAAGCACTGATGGTAATAGGATGGGATGGCTCTGAAGAAGTTGATTAGCGGCCTCCCAAAGATTGCTTTGTAGTAGCTCGGGGCATCGAGAATGACGAATCGATACTTGAGCGAGGTGCCACCGAGAATTACCAGTAGATCCACCCCTCCTTCCACCTCTTTCTTATGTCCTGAGAAGCCAAAGAGGGGACCATCCGAGGCCATTACTCTTCCTGCCTTAACTCCCAACCCGTCGAATGTCTTTTTAAAGATAATGTTCACGGAGCTCTCATTATCCACCAAGATTCGATCGACGATGTAGTCCTCCATAGCTGCCTGGATCATATGGGCATCAAGGAAGGGATTATCATTCCCTGGCATGTCCTCCTCTGAGAAAGTGATCTCCTCTAATGGGTCCTGTGTTGGAACGGTAGGCGCCCTTAGAGGGGGGGGGGGGGGGGGGGGGCGGGGGTGAATAAGGGTTTTAAAAACTTTTGATATATTTTGAATATTTTTGAAAAAGTTTTGATTATTAAACTAAACAAGATCAAGACATATCAAGTGAAGTAAAAGTAAAGACATGATTTTATTAACTTGAGAAGCATGATTACAAAACTTGATCCCTTATCGAAGCTAGAAATCAAAGCTAATAGAAATAGACTCCTTTTTGTTTTCTATCCCGACTCGCTTCCCCACAAACCGGTGGCCCTAGCCTATCCTCCCCGGATTCGGCCTCAAGCCGCTCTAGCCAACCCTTCCCCGGATGTGGCCTCAAGCACCCCCTAGACCTAGCCTAGATCTAGTCGCCAACACGAGGCGAGTTTCCCCCTAAGTCCTACCCAGACCTAGTCGCCAACACGAGGCGATTTCACTAACCGTTTACAAGAAGAATATGAAATGGCAATAAATAAAAACTCCCTTCTGAAGTCGGAGGCGAAGATCCGCTGTAGAGTAAGCGTTGCAGAAGCGGACTTCGTTTGGATCAGGCGTGATGAGATTCTCCTTCAGAAGTTTGCAGAACTTTGTTAGGACATCAACTTTCGGCCAAGATAGCCTCTGGAATTCTAGCACTCTATCTCTCTCTGATATCTCTCTAATGTGTGTGTCAAATGAGAGGAGAGGAGTCCTTTTTATAGCCTTAGCGCTAGCGCCTGCGCTAGCGCTATCACTGGCGCTATCCCATATTAGGACATGTTTTGCGCGGCAGAATCTTCAATCCGAGGAAACAATTCCTCCTTGCCAACTATGTGTGTTGCTACCGCCTGCGCTATCGGGTACCGCCAGGCACTATCTCCTTCCATGTGTGCTCCCGGAATTGCGCTATCATCGCTAGCGCCAGGCAGTAAGTGCTACCGCTGGCGCTAGTGGGAGTACTGTCTTCTGTTTTCATTCGTCGGAATTCATCGGGAGTTCTCGAGAACATTCGACGAATTGACTTAGCCGCACAATTTCCTTCACAAGTCTGCCTTTTTGACTTCTGTCTGCGTTCGTCGATATTCATCGGGAGTTCATGAGAACATTCGACGAAAAGACTTAGCCGCAGAAATTTCTTCTTCAAACTAGAAATTTGGCTTCTGTCTGGATTCGTCGAGATTCATCGGAACTTCACGAGACATCTAGACGAATTGACTTAGCAAAAATTTCTTTTCTCCTGAAAACCTGCTCCATCCTTGAGTCATGTGGACTTTGATTTCCTGCACACTTAAACACACAAGATCAAATACACATAGGATTTGTTATTCTCAAACCAAGGAGATGCGGAAGACCATGTTCCAACAAACTCCCCCTTTTGATAATAACAAATCCATTAATGATAAATCAGAGCATTAATAAATAAGCATGATGAAACTATATTTGTGTGTGTGAGAGAGTGATGACTTAGGATACTTATAGATTTTAGCATTTAGAATTGCTCCCCCTAAATACATGCTCCCTCTAAGTGAATGTTCTCCTAATATGTAAGCCATCATCTTAAGTAAGCATTATGGTGTGATAGTAGATTAATATTTATCATGTTAGTTCTCCCCTTTTTGTTATTAGCAAAAGCGGGTAAGGAGACATTACTAAAAAGTCGTTAATAGGATAATGGCATGATCGAGCTTGTAGAGAATGAAATGAGAAGGAGTTTTAGAATTATGTTTATCATAATATTGTCATAAATCGGAGTTTGTATCATAACCAAATATAAGGTAAAGGTAAAGTTGCGGAAGACTTATAAAAACACAAGCAAACATCTTTTGTAAGACATGAATGATTAAAAAATATAGGAGTTTAATTTTATAAAGAAGATGTTTTGTAAACATTTTAAAATCAGTAATAAATTAACCAAGCATGAAATAATGATATCAGAAAGATAGTACTACAATGTTATGTTAATTCATAGTTTCAAAACATACTAAACATTGTAGAGAGCATGTTAGGTTATCTAGTGCATTTCATAAGTAAAGAATAGTATAGAATTAGTATTAGGATCCAATACTCATGAGAAGAAGTGTTACGGAAGATAATGATGTGCACATAAGTGTATTTTTTTTGTAGAGTAAACACATGTTTTAATCAAAAATACAAGTAATATGTAAAGTAAGAGCACAATAAAACACAAATAATTTTACTTCCACAAACTTCAATGCACAAAAAAAATGTACAACTACCAAGGTGCTTTGCACACACAATGCTCATTAAGACTTATCAGGGTGCAAAGTAGTGCTTGGGGGATCACATAGTTTTATTCTTCAAGATTGATTTTTATTGTGATCCGGTGTACTTAAGAATAAGTGGTTTTTATTTTGAAAGAAAGTTATGGTTTGCACAAGATACTTTATTATTCTTTCCAAGGTGCTCAACCTCACAACGCTTATTAAGACTTATCAGGAGGTTCAAGTAGTGTTTGGTGGAGTTATCTTTGTCACTTTATTTTATGAATTTTGTTTTGTACAAAGTTCTCTGAATACACTTGTTTTGCAAACCAATATAATTTATGAGAAAGGTAACCACTTTTCTTAATTTTTTAAAAGTGCAAATAAAGGAGTGTAGGTAAGATACTTGTGCAATTTTAATTCATAGTACTAATACAAAACATACACAAGCATTCTTAGATTAAGCACAAATGTAGACAATGCCAAAATAAGTGAGTGAATAATGATCATTATCAAACATACAACATTTACTCATACTTAGAGGCATGCTAAACTTAGTTCTACACAACTTCCAATATAATTGATGCACATGGTAATAGATATATCAAAGCATGATGAAAACAATGTTCAAAGAGTTTGAAAAAAAATAAAGTGCAACATTATAGAAGTTCTAAAGAATAGATTAAATCATGCTTGAATTTCACAGGAAAATCCATACAGTTTTTTTTATTATAGTTTTAGTGATTTATATTTTTGTATTTGATTTTATTTTTCAAAAAGACATAATCTTTAGACAAAAAAAAAGACATATTTTTTGTAATTTGGTTTTTTTGTAATTTTGTATTTGATTTTGGCATAAGACTAAAGAGACGTACATAAACATAATAATTTTTTTGTAATTTTAGCTTTTATATTTTTGTATTTGATTTTTGCATAATAAAAAAAACATATTTTTTGTAGTTTGTCTTTTGTATTTTTGTATTTGATTTTTCAAAAATTAAATAAAATCAGAAGTGCAAAAATAAATAGTACATATAGATTAATATATTTTTAAGAATTTTTCAAAATTTTAAAAATACAGAAAAACACAAAAGCACGCTAGCGCCGGCGTTAGCGCTAGCGCGGGAAATAGTACACGATTTTTCATGATTTTGAAATTTTTGATTGTTGATCTTGATTAAGTGTCCCAATAGTAGTTTCATGCTGAAATCTCAGATTTTTAGGAGATGTTTTCGATGGTTAAAACTGGCAAGAATTGTGTTTTGTGAATGTGTTTTAACTCGAAAGATCTAGGACACCTAACTCAAGTCGTAATAATCAAAATCTTGCATCGGGAAGAGGTTTAGTAAATATGTCAGCGAGTTGAGAGTCCGTCCCAATGAAGCTTACTTTTACATGCTCTTTCTTAATGTGATTCCTAATGAAATGATGACGAACATCGATGTGTTTGGATCTAGAGTGGTGTACGGAGTTATATGTGAGGTCTATTGCACATTTGTTGTCACATTTGAGATCAATGTTTTTAAGGTGAAATCCAAAATCCTCTAGTGTTTGACTCATCCATAAAGCTTGTGCACAACAGCTACCAAGTGCGATATATTCGGCCTCCGTGGTGGAGAGTGCAACCGAAGATTGTTTCCTATTAGACCAAGCTACTAAAGAGGGTCCTAGAAAGTGACAAGTTCCGCTAGTGCTTTTTTGATCTAGTGAACACTCGGCGTAGTCCGAATCTGAATAGCCGTGGAGAGTGAATGAATCATAGTGTGGATACCATAATCCTAATTTAGATGACCCTAATAGATAACGAAAAATACGTTTTACCACTTTTAAATGAGATTCTTTTGGATTGGCTT
Organism: Dactylorhiza incarnata; assembly: GCA_033032865.1. Classification (NCBI taxonomy): domain Eukaryota; kingdom Viridiplantae; phylum Streptophyta; class Magnoliopsida; order Asparagales; family Orchidaceae; genus Dactylorhiza; species Dactylorhiza incarnata. Next base: position 7,388,986 of record JAWHQI010000067.1, read on the forward strand.
GAAAGCGAGCACATAAACATACGACAAACATTATATCCGGTCTAGATGCACTTAAGTAAAGAAGAGATCCTATCATTCCTCTATATAACGTTTGATCAATTGAAATTCCGGATTCATCTTTTCCTAGTTTTAAAGAAGCACTCATAGGAGTAGAAGCTTGTTTATGATTTTCAAATCCAAATCGCTTAAGCATATCGCGAACATATTTTGTTTGGAAAATAAAGATACCATCAGTTCGTTGTGAGATTTGAAAACCAAGAAAATATGATAGTTCTCCTACAAGACTCATTTCAAATTCATTTTTCATTACTAAGACTACTTCATTACACAACTCTTCATTAGTGGCTCCAAAAATGATATCATCAATATATATTTGTAGAATAATTAGATCGTTATTATTATGCTTAATGAAGAGTGTGTTGTCGGCACTTCCCATAACATACCCATGTTTAAACAAAAACGATGTAAGTCGATCATACCATGCACAGGGCGCTTATTTTAATCCATAAAGCGCTTTTTCTAATTTGTAAACATGATTAGGGAATTTTTCATTTATGAAACCGGGGGGTTGTTCTACATAAACTTTTTCTTTTATAAACCCGTTTAAAAAGGCACTTTTAACATCCATTTGAAATAATTTATTCGTTTAAAACTCGCAAATTCCAAAAATATTCGTATAGATTCTAAGCGAGCAACAGGTACAAAAGTTTCTTCAAAATCTACCCCCTCAATTTGAGAATAACCTTGAGCAACTAAGCGTGCTTTATTTCTTATAATCCTAGATTCACCATCTAATTTATTTTTAAAGATCCATTTTACGCCGATAATTGGATGATTAGATGGTCTTTCTACTAGATTCCAAACTTTATTTCTTTCAAATTGTCCTAACTCTTCATTCATAGCCAAAAACCAAAATTTGTCATTTAAAGCGGTGGAAACGTTTTTAGGTTCGATTTCGGAAACAAAACAAATATTTGAAAATGTTTCATGAAGAGAGGATCGAGTTCTTACCCCAGTAGAAGGTTCCCCAATGACTAGCTCTTTTGGATGATTTTTTAAGAAGTTCAACACACTTGGAGGTACATATTCAACTTCATTGGACTTCTCCTCCTCTTCTTTGGACGGTTCCTCTTCGTCGTGCTCCAAAGATGGCAAAGGTTCATCATTGGTAAATGTAGAAGGCTTCTCTGCACATGGAATAAACTCATAAAATTTAACATTAATAGACTCTTCAACCTTACTCGATCTTTTATTAAATATTCTATAGGCTTTATTGGTTGAAGAATAACCAAGAAATATTCCTTCATCACATTTCTCATCAAATTTTCCTAAAGAGTCTTTTGTATTAAGAATAAAACATTTACATCCAAATACTTTAAAATATGATACGTTAGGTTTCTTTTGAAAATATAGTTCATATGGTGTGAGATTTAGAGATGGGCGAAGCATAACTCTATTCATTACATATCATGATGTGCTTACGGCTTCGGCCGAAAAAGACTTAGGTAATTTATATTCAGATAACATGGTGCGTGCTAGTTCTTGGATTGTCCTATTTTTCCGTTCTACAACACCATTTTGTTGAGGTGTGCGTGGAGCGGAGAACTCATGCTTAATACCTAACATTTCACAAAAAGATTTAAAGTTCTCATTTTCAAATTCACCTCCATGATCTGAGCGAATGCATTTTATTTTTAAATCTAGTTCATTTTGTATGCGCGTACATAGTTTTGAGAATTCGCAAAATGCATCAGATTTGGAAGAGAGAAATAATGTCCAGCAATATCTAGAGAAATCATCTATTAGAACGAAGGTGTAGATTTTACCACCAAGACTTGCGGTGTTAACGGGACCAAAGAGGTCCATATGAATTAGTTGTAATGGTTTTGAAGTAGAAATTTTGTTTTTGCTTTTGAAAGATGATTTTGTAAATTTTCCTTTTTGGCATGGTGAACATAGTGAATATAAATTTCCATTCAACTTAGGCAATCCTCTAATCAATTCCCTTTTTGCTAGTTTTAAAATGAGCTTTGTACTAGCGTGACCTAAACGTCTATGCCATAGTTCTAATTCATCATTTTTGGTTATAAAACATTTTATAGATGATTTGGAAAGATCATGAAACGAAACTATGTAAACATTGTGAACTCTAGGTGCAGTTAGTAACACATCTTTTGTTTTAGGATTAACTATTTTGCAAAGATTAGTGGATGATTCAAATAATACGTCTAATCCTTTATCACATAGTTGACTTATAGATATTAAGTTATGTTTCAACCCTTTACATAAAGAACATTTGAGATAAGAAAAGATTCATTACCCACTGTACCAATTCCCATGATCCTTCCTTTACCGTTATCACCAAACGTTACGATCCCTCCTTTCTTATTTTCTAGGCTAAGGAATTTTGCTTTGTTGCCCGTCATGTGCTTGGAGCAGCCTGAGTCCAAGTACCATACGTCCTCCGTTTCCTTAGCCTTCCTGCAAATCTAGAGAGAAGATGAGAGTAAAGATCCAAATACCTAAGAGGTACCACCCAAAGAGTAAGTGGATTTCTTAGGTACCCAGATTTGTTTTAAAGAACGTTGTTTTATATTCCTGCAAGAGCTAGACGTGTGTCCAAACTTAAGACAATTAGCACACGAAATAAAGGGAGTTGAGACCCTTTTCTGAGTTTCTACGTTGCTCTTGTTGGATGATGTTTGAATATTAGAAAAACCAGAAGATTTTTTAAAACTTAAGCTACCGCCGGCGTTAGTGGCTAGCGCTGGGCGGTATGGTTCACTTTTATATCCGACCCCAAATTTTGCAGACCCATAACATTGGTTTCCCAAAATCATATCCAGGGATTTTGTCCAATCCCGAATTTTTTAATGGCTATATTGAGGTCATGATTTTGTTTTTTAAGAAAAGTATTTTCTTGTACAATCATTACACATTTATTTTCAAATCCCTTTTTGTTATTTTGAATTGGTAAAAAGAGATGTTTTTAGTTTTCTCTCTAAGTCCCCCTTTTCTTTTGCAATAGTTTTGTTTTGTGAGAGGGCTTTAGAAAGAGAAACTTCAAGGTCTTTTGCCAAAGATAAAGAGTGCTCACACTCTTGACATGAAACCTTTCTCTTTTCAAGGGAAATCAATTTTTTTCTGAGCTTATGATTTTCTTTGATAATAGCTTCATTTTCATGATTTAATATAATGTTATCTTTTATACTTTGATCATAAGATTTGCAAGTTAAAACGAATTCATCATAGAGTTCTTCGAAAGTAGGAGGAATTACCTCAGTGTCGCTAAGAACACTGGTGTCGTCATCGTTGCTCTTTGCCATTAAGCATAAGTTTGCTTCCTCCTCGCTACTTGACTCAGACTCGTTTGACTCTTCAGAGGAAGAATCATCCCAAGTTGCAGCTTTCAGTACCTTCTTCTTCTCTTTTGCTTTGTGTTGTTCTTTTTGCTCCTTTTGATATTTTGGGCACTGGCTCCGAATGTGCCCGGTCTTTCTGCAGTGGTAGCACTCTGGTGGTGGTCTTTCTTCTTCATCTTCGCTTCCTTTTTCTTTCCTTGATGAAGAGGAAGATACCTTTCGTCGAGTGTCCTTTTGGAAATATTTGCGGAATGTGTTCCTTCTTTCCGGATTCCTGATGAACTTCCTGAAGTTCTTCACCCGGAGACCTTCTTCATCTTCATCATCATCTTCGATGCTCTCCTTCTTTGACTTTAGTGCTAACGCCTTTTTCTTTGGCTCTTTGTTGTATTCATCGTGTTGAATCTGGAGTTCTATCTCATGGGTTTTGAGATTCCCAATAAGGTTCTCGATCTGGAGCGTTCTTAAGTTGTGCGATCCGAGATGGCTGTCATCTTTGGATTGAACCTTGGAGGTAAGGAACGAAGAATTTTCCTCACCAAGTCCCCATCTGAGTAGGTCTTTCCAAGTGCCTTTGAAGCGTTGACGATCTTGGTGAAGCGGGCGTACATCGAGTTAATGTCCTCTTCGGTATCCATCCTGAATTTTTCATATTCAGATTCCAGTTGGAATAGCTTTGCATCTTTCACCCGCGATGTACCTTCATGAGTAACTTCCAATTGATTCCAAATATCATAAGAAGTTGTGCATGCAGAAATTCTATTAAACTCAGTCCTATGTAAAGCGCAATATAAAGCGTTCATTGCTTTAGCATTATTTTTACACCTTGGTTTATCGTTATCATCCCATTTTCCTTAGGTTTTGCTAATGTCGCCTCTCCTACTACAGTTGTAGGAGGAGAGTACCGAACTTCTACCATGTTCCATACTTCTACATCCATGGTCATAAGAAAACACATCATTCGATTTTTCCAATAGTTAAAATCTGACCCAGTAAAGAGAGGTGGTCGACTAACCCCTTGACCCTCCGGAAAAGCGAGATCATGAGACGCCATTATTCCCGGTTGTTAAGCCGATTGGAATAAAACCCCTCTGATACCACTTGTTGGATCGGTAGGCGCCCTTAGAGGGGGGGGGGGTGAATAAGGGTTTTAAAAACTTTTGATATATTTTGAATATTTTTGAAAAAGTTTTGATTATTAAACTAAACAAGATCAAGACATATCAAGTGAAGTAAAAGTAAAGACATGATTTTATTAACTTGAGAAGCATGATTACAAAACTTGATCCCTTATCGAAGCTAGAAATCAAAGCTAATAGAAATAGACTCTTTTTTGTTTTCTATCCCTACTCGCTTCCCCACGAACCGGTGTCCCTAGCCTATCCTCCCCGGATTCGGCCTCAAGCCGCTTTAGCCAACCCTCCCCCCGGATGTGGCCTCAAGCACCCCCTAGACCTAGCCTAGATCTAGTCGCCAACATGAGGCGATTTCACTAACCGTTTACAAGAAGAATATGAAATGACAATAAATAAAAACTCCCTTCTGAAGTCAGAGGCGAAGATCCGCTATAGAGTAAGCATTGCAGAAGCGGACATCGTTTGGATCCGGCGTGATGAGATTCTCCTTCAGAAGTTTGCAGAACTTTGGTAGGACATCAACTTTCGGCCAAGATAGCCTCTGGAATTCTAGCACTCTATCTCTCTCTAATATCTCTCTAATGTGTGTGTCAAATGAGAGGAGTGGAGTCCTTTTATAGCCTTAGCGCTAGCGCCTGCGCTAGCGCTACCGCTGGCGCTATCCCATTTTAGGACATGTTTTGCGCGGCAGAATCTTCAATTCAAGGAAACAATTCCTCCTTGCCAATTGTGTGCGTCGCTACCGCCTGCGCTATCGGCTACCGCCAGGCGCTATCTCCTTCCATGTGTGCTCCCGGAATTGCGCTATCATCGCTAGCGCCAGGCGGTAAGTGCTACCGCCGGCGCTAGTGGGAGTACTGTCTTCTATTTTCATTCGTCAGAATTCGTCGGGAGTTCTCGAGAACATTCGACGAATTGACTTAGCCGCACAATTTCCTTCACAAGTCTGCCTTTTTGACTTTTGTCTGCGTTCATCGATATTCGTCGGAAGTTCATGAGAACATTCGACGAAAAGACTTAGCCGCAGAAATTTCTTCTTCAAACTAGAAATTTGGCTTCTGTCTGGATTCGTCGAGATTCATCGGAACTTCATGAGACATCTCGACGAATTGACTTAGCAAAAATTTCTTTTCTCCTAAAAACCTGCTCCATCCTTGAGTCATGTGGACTTTGATTTCCTGCATACTTAAACACACAAGATCAAATATACATAGGATTTGTTATTCTCAAACCTAGTAGATGCGGAAGACCATGTTCCAACATGCGGTGCCTGCGTGGTCGAGGTGACGCTATTGCAATAGGTTTGATGGAGAATTCCCTTGCGGGAATCTCCTAACCCTGCTCCCCCATGGATTACATTCACTGCTGCTCCTCCTCCTTGAGATACTTCTCCTCAACCTCCTTGGTCAATCCGGTATTCGTTCCTTCTTCGAGCGACAACTTGTATTATCGCTGGCTCGATAGGGGTTTCATGTCTTCGATAATCCCCTCCTTCTCTGGCGGCTAGCCTTCTTCTAGCTTCCTAGAAATCGGGCAGGCCATCATCCCATGCCCTTCTACTTGATGCAGCTTGTAGTAGAGTGGAATCTCTTCTGCTTGTGGCCTTCTTCGCTGGTTCCTTTGGACTGGCCTGTTACCCCGTTGAGCAATGGTCATCGCTTCTTCTCTCCTCCTTTCCTAATGCCTCTCGGGCTTGTTGAAATTTCTTCTTTTCAGGGAGAATCTCCTCCACTGACCTTGGTGTTGGGGTCTGCCGGCCGACTTCCACCGGGGCCTATAGACCAGGACCTGGTACCTTCTTTCTTCTTCCCAATGCACCAGAGCCGCCAGGGGCCTCCTGACGTCATACCTCCTCGACACTTCTCTCTTGGTCTCCTTATTCCTTCGCTTTTCTTGCTTCCTCTCGTCTTGCCTTCGGGGCTCCTCCTTCTTCCCCCAAATGGCGATCTTCTCCTCCCCCTCTTCCTTCCGGGTCAGTTTGGTGAGCTTGGACAAGAAACCACGATTCGAGGCCTACCCTTGAACAGAATTATTGGCCCGTTCAATAAGCTCTTCCTAGGACATGGGGGATCTCTACTGATCTCCAACTTGAAAAAACCCTCCCTTAGTCCAAACGTCAGGGCTAGCTGTAAGGTGAAGCCATCCACCTCCCGGATGTCTAAAAGTTCTTCTTGAAAGCAGTCGATGTAGTTTCCTAATGTCTCCCGTGCTCCTTGCACTGGATAGAAGAGGGTCATCGCCTCCTTCTTCCACTTCCTTGCCATGACGAATCGCATCGTCCCTCCCCTACGCAGGTCTTCAAAGTAGTAGATAGAACCTGCCTCCAGCTGGTGGAACCAATATCAGGCCTTTCTTTGGAAGATGATGGAGAAGATCCTGCACTTGAAGGCATCCGACATGGTTCGGATGGAGACAACATCTTCAAAGCACTAGAGGTGGCGGACAGGATCACCCTCCAAGAATAATTCATGACTGGCTCCCTGAACCCTTCCAGAACAGGTACAGATAGGATCTCTTCATAGAATGGGCTCCTCCCCCCTTGCTGGCGACAATCCTCGACCTAGCGAGAAACCCCGTCATACTCATCATATGGGCGAGGATCATGGTACCTCGTCGGATTCTACACATCGCAGAACAGGATTCCCTGCGAGCTTGGCTGGTAGAACTGTGGCCTACTTGGTTGCCCTGGCTCCTCCTCCACATGCTACTTCCCTGCCTGTTGAGAGGGATGACAGTATTCTGATGGAGTAATGTGATGAGGAGAGGTCACCATGCACTCCGTGCGAGGAAGCAAGACTGCTCGCAAACTTCCCTCTGATATGTAGTATTATATAACTTTTTAATCGAAATTTTTGTAATTATTTAATATGAATTTTTCTTTTTCATGACAATTTCTGGTTATAAGTAGTTCTTTTGTAATTTTGATTCTAACTTAGCTTAATTTCATTTTTTGCAGAATTTTGGACAAATTTGGAAAATTTGTATTACACGCCCCCAGTCACGCCCGTGACTAGGGGCGTGTAACCTGAATACCAGTCCAGAATTGATGTCGTGTAGTTTGAGCTCATCCACAGTAAGTCATGCCCCCAGTCATGCCCGTGACTCAAAGGTCACGCCCGTGACCTGGGGCGTGTAAACATAGGATCCTACCAGCAGTGTTGTCGTCGAGAAGTGGAGATGTCGTCGAGAAGTCAACCCAAGTCACGCACGTGACCAAGAAGTCACGCTCGTGACATTCGCGCATGATCTATGTTTTTCATCGCGCCAAAATCTAGACCCACGCCGCATTTAATGAAGCTGCCAGATTACACGCCTGTGACCAACATTACACGGGCGTGTAATGCCCTTTTCCACCGCGCCGCATGCAAGACCCACGCTGCTGTCGGAGTTGAGATGAACAGTGCTTACATGCCCCCCCAGTCACGCCCATGCCCGGGGGCATGTAACTTGGAATTTTTTGCTGTAAATTCCAGAGCTCTCCTTGAGTCCATGGTTCAGAATTTGGGAGAGGGGGAGGTGCTGCTAGAACTGTTAGTGAGCTTTTTCATGTTTCTTTCATGTTTTTCCCTTACGTGTTCTCTCTTTCTCTTCCTTTCATGCAATGTGCTAGTTTTCTTTTAATGCGATAGTTTAGTGATCTTGTAATCTTTCCTTGTTAGTGTTGTAATTTTCCTTTAAGCTTGTAAGCCATTTTGTTATCAATAAAATTTAGTGTACTCTCTTTTATTTTCTCCTTCTATTTTAGTTAATTTTCTTTATGCAACTTTATTTTTCCCTCTCTTTCCTCTCCACCATGATTAACTAATTCTCATTAGTGCTCAATCGAAATGATCCGAGGATGAGATAATCAAGTTATGATTTTCTAAGCTCTCTTTTTCTGTTGTTTTTTTACACTTGAATTACCCTTGATTTTTAACTAGTGAGGCCATATTTTCGATGTATGGTTTTCACTTATGTTTTCATACTTAGCTAGCCGAGAGGCTCAAAGTATGAATCGATCACTCAAGGGTAAAGAGATTTGCATGCACCCCTCGAGAGAGGATGACGTAAATCTCCCAAATTTGAGTCAAATCCAATAGTGAGGTTCACAGCGTAAAGCAAGTTTTAGGTAATCGATTATAGAATGAGAGTTCGATTGATTTTTCCTAAACTTAGTTGGGAATTAACCTCGAGAGAGGCATGTTCAAGCTTTGGGAACCTCTACGGTCAAGTAGTTTAATTTAAATGGAATTAGATTTATTTTTCTTTCACTTGATTATCATCACTCCAAGGTGATTTTAGATTGAGCACTAATCTTTTTACCATCGTTTGAACTCTGCTTTTAGTTCCAAATTTTCTCTTTTAGCTAAGTTAAACAAAACCTCAAAAATTCAATAGATAAGATAATAGTGATTTTTTCTCGAGGTAGAAGTAATCAACGCGCCCCGTGGAATACGACCTTGGTATTTCTAAATATCTTATACTATAGACGATAAGGTACACTTGCCTTTATCGGATATAGTTTTGGAAAACATCTTTAACCCTTCATTTAACTAAAAAATGCAAGATTTCTATATCAATTTTTTGGCGCCGTTACAGGGGACTTTGCGTAGATATTTTGAAAAGAGGATAGCTATTAATTTTATCGTGTTTCTTTTTTTTTCATTTTACTTTTTCTTAAAACAAAAAAACTTAAAGGTGTATTCAAAATCTTGGAAAGGGATGTTTGGGCTCTCATCCCATCTCATCTCCTACTACCGGTGAGAACCTCTCACAGGGTATACCTCGGGAAATTCAAGACTAACTTAATCCGCCTAAAAGAAAAAAAATATTTATAATAATCTAGTTTTCCTCTTTCTTTATTTTTAGTTTTATTATTTTCTCTTTTTCTCTTTCTTCTTTCCCTTTTTCCTTTTTAGTGTATGACTCGAGTTGGCACTTCGAATATTTCTTTTGATCCATAGATCGAGCGAACCCTTTCGCGGCGCCGCCGTTCTCGTGATCAGGAAATATAATTATTATTCGAAGAGTCAATCGGGGACACTAACACATCAAATATGGATCCCAATCTTAATCTTCCTAATCCTAACGTGCCAAATCCTAATGAGGCTGTGCAATGGACCATGTCCTATTAAGCTCGGCCGAATCTAGAAGGCACATAGTCAAGTATTGTTCGCTGATGTGTTAAAATTTAAAAGCTTTGCAAAACCTTTCTTGTGATGTGATTAAAATTAAGCGGGCATTTTCGAGGAGTTTCACGAGTACTACTCCTACTTCGAGAAACTAAACGTTATCATACTTCGATGAATAAAAGTAACGGTCTTTCCTTCTTTCGGAATATCGACGATTACGCCCCGGCTACGGCACCGAATTCTCTAAATATGTAAATAGAAAAGGAGAGAGTTTTGCAAGTTTTTGTAAATGTTTATCCAAACTAATCTTTCGACGAAGGCAAGCGCACCTTATCGCGTATAGTTTAGGATAATTTTTTTTAGAAAATTACCAAGGTCGTATTTTTCCAAGAACGTGTTGATTATTTTTACTTTGAGAACGCGCTATTATTTTACCGAGAATAAAAGATGTGATTTGCGATAATTAAAAAGCGGAAATGACTATAATCGCGAGCTTGGTGTGCATTTAGCAAAAACCAAGAAAAGCGATAGAAAAGAAAATGACGCACTAAATTTAAAACACACGCACACTACGAAATTGAAATGACATAAATGCAATCTCTACCCGAGCGGGTAGAGGGGAAATAAATTGCGTGAGCGAGTTTTAGCCAAACAGGTAGACGGGAAATAAATGCGGTGCAAGTTCTACCCAAACGGGTAGACGGGAAATAAATGCAGGACAATAATAAAAACTACGCTATTAAATTAAAATCTAAGTTAACAAAAACAAAAACAAAAACAAAATCTAAATCTCATACACACACACACACACACTTATAATAGGAAATCTAAGTTAAAAGAAAAATAAAACACTAACTCATACACTCACACACACAACATAATGAAAACTAAATTAAAAACAAAAACAATATAATTTACTCTCATACACACACACACAGCAAATTAAAAAAAGGAAACAAAACAAGAAAAATAAGAAGAACAAGAAGACAAGATGAACAAAAAAACTTTCTTATATATATATATGTATATTGATTACAACTTTAAAAAAAAAAACTTAAATTGGAAAAGGAGCCCAAACAAGGGCTTACAAACACTCACAAGAACTCTAAAAAAACTCACCAGAATACTCAAGAGAAACTCACCAAATAACTCTTAGGTTCTAAATTTTATGAAGCCTTTAAACAAGGGAGGAGCCCCCTTATTTATAGGCAAAAAATGGGCTGCAATTAGCAAAAAAGAAGAAGAAAAGAAAATAGCAGCTGGCTGTTGACCAAGAGGTAGGCAAATTTGACTTGAGCTGGGGTGCGGATAGAAGCTGGCTTGGTTCTAGAAGGAGAGAGCTGGCCGGACAGCTTGCTGGAAGGAGAGCTGGCGGGCTGGGAGCGATTTCATCGAACGCAGGGTAGAGTTCGTCGAATGCAGAGCTCCGTTCGTCGAACTGGGTTGGCTGAGAGGAATTCGTCGAACGTAGCGAAGAGTTCGTCGAACGCAGGTTCTGGTCTCAGCGGTTCGGCTCGTCTCAGCGGTTAAGAGATCGTCGAACGCAGCAGCTTTTCGTCGAACGCAGAAAGAGGGAGTTCGTCGAACGCCTGGAGATGTTTTTATAATAATATATTTATATATAATCTATACTATTTTAAAAAGAAATAGTGCGGTCTGCGAATAGCCTGAAATAATAATTCATCCAAAAAATCTGAACCCTTAATTATGGTTCAGTAATTAGGAGCCATCCGATTAAGCATGATTCTTTATATAATACCCCAAATGAAACCTCTGCCCTAACTACTCTGCCCTAACTAAAAGCCGCGCCTCACGATCTCTCCCTCCCACGCCTTCGCAGCACTTTTCCCTCACCCTCGCTCCCTCTCCAGATTGCCTGTGAGAAACCATCTCGCACCAGAACGCAAGCCACGCCGCACGATCGCTCCCTCCCACGCCTTCGCACCATTTTCCCCTCTCCGTCGCTCCATCTCCAGAACGCCTCTGAGAAGCCGTCTCGCGCCAGAACGCTGGTGAGAAACTTCCTCCTTTCACATCTCTTACCTCTTCCCACTCGATCTCCTCTTTCTTATCTAGATCTATGTGTAACAATGACGGGTTTGACTATCTTCTTTCAAACTGATTTCAATTTTTTTTTGGATTTCCTTTTGCATTTTGTAACAGGTTTCATACCACTCTCACCGCTCCTGCTCACACACCCTCCCGCAGTTCAAGACATCAACACTCCGCCCTCTGCCGACGACGACATCAACGCGCCCTACGATCTGAAACTGCTTCTCCTTCAGGTAAAAAAATCCATTCCGATTCATCTACTCCATTCCCTCATCTATTCCTTTCTTCAAAAGTCCAAATACTCATACACAACCTGTTCGATGAAATGCCTAACAAAACATTTTTTCTGATGTTAAATGCTTGAATTTATTATTGATTATAGATTTCTGTTGTGATGATAGATTACAGATTATTGATTGTAGATTCCTGTGGATTATTGATTATTGATTATTGATTATTTGTATTGGCTCACATTAGTTGTAAAGCTTTGATTTATAATTTTTGAATTTGTGATTCATACTATTGAACTGGGGAATATTCAATCTGCTGCCATTTGATCCAGATGTACGTATGCAAGCTGCCCGATTGTTTTATAAAGTCAGACCAATATCTCCATCCTGTTCAGGTGAGTTTAATCCCATTATGAATAATGCTATCTTTTGTTAATAGTTTCTATTGTTCTTAAATGCAGCAGTCCTTTGGCTTTGCATAAAGGAAACCCGAGCAGGTTTCGTCCAGGTTCCCATTTTGAGTTCTTCCTCGATCAAATCAAGGCACCACCGGCTACCAGGTCTCCTTCTCATTTCTAATGTCCATTTGGTCATTTTCAATGATGGACGGTCAGCTGGGCTCCATTTTTAGTTCAAAAATTAAGAATAAATGAGGAGATATGGCAGGTCAATTTCCTTCTAATGGTAGTTAACAGGAATGAATGTTGGCTATAGCTATAGTTTATGTGATTTGTATAGCTATGCGATGAATGTCGATATGTGATTTGTATAGCTATAACTATAGTTTATGTGATTTTTTATTTCCAGGAAAAATAAAATGGAGCGAACACAATTAGAGTTAGACTGTCACAAGTTACACATATGATCTCTCTCTTTCATGAAGTTTTTTGGAAACCATCTGCGCCTCTCTTGATTTGAAATATTTGAAGTATTTGGAAATCATTTATCATTTCATTGATCTCTCCCTACTTTCAATATATATATGAGAATTATTACCAAAATTTCCCTGGGAAGTTATCATAATTACAGGTTGCAGCTCTCTTACTTTTGAAATTACAAAAAAAACTCCCCTTTAAGTTTATAGGTGCCATAACTATGTAGTTTATTATCTGATTTCATATCTGATTTCATTTTCCTCTTTAGGTACCACTAAGGTGTTCGTGATTCCACAGCCATCAACTCCTCCCGTCGTTTCTGTGTAGCCCTCTCTTGATTCATTCTCAAAGGTACCTATTCTCTCCATCAGCTCCTCCTGCCATTTTCCATCTTATAAATTGTGGAGTGCTTAGCTAAAAGTGTGTTATAGTTTAACGGCATTGTATTGTATTATGCTTTTGAACTAGAATTTATCTTCGTTGAGATTTATTTTTATAAAACAACTGCTTATTCCAGGTTTTGAGGGTGCGTGAATTGAAGGCTCCCAGAAAAGGGCATCAAACCCAGCTAAACAAATAGGGTATGCCATTCTTTATATTCAGATATATCATGTAGCTTTTCATTGAAAAAATATTCATAATTGCTGTTTAATATTTTGCTTTCATTTTCATGTTTCCTAGGGGTGCTTGGTGGGTATTAGTCAATTAGTGGCTAAGCAAAGCACGATAGTCTCTGTGATAACTACTACTAGGGCTGCTTCGTAGTATCGACCGGTAGAGGGTCGAGCAGAGCAGATAGTTTCTTTTCAAAATGTGCGTGTGTTCATATACATTATATAATTGCTGTTTAATATTTTGCTTTCATTTTCATGTTTCCTAGGGGTGCTTTGTGGGCATTAGTCAATTAGTGGCTAAGCAAAGCACAATAGTCTCTGTGGTGACTGCTACTAGGGCTGCTTCGTAGTATCGGCCGGTAGAGGGTCGAGCGGAGCAGATAGTTTCTTTTTAAAATGTGTGTGTGTTCATGTACATTATATAACTATTACTGTGTATATAATCAAGCAGAATGGAACTTTGTTATCGATATGATTAGAAGGTAAACAATTTTTTCATTGAAAAACATCTTTCTCAATATTTTGTTGATGTTTAATGCTACTATCAATACTAAATATTAAAATATTTAAATATTTGTAGATGCGATAAAAAAAAGCGGAAGTCAAGTGATAGAAAGCCATGACAATGACGTCGGAGCAGTTAGTAATGTTTAAAAGTTGTTCTACTTGCTTGCTTATTTTCATAGAATGTATTTTCTGGTAAATACTGCGGTCTGGAACTTTGTTATCGTATGCATTACTTTTGAAAAGTAAGGACTTGAATATAAGCCCGTTTTGTGTTATTTAGGTTCATTCAATTTGGAATTATACATGATAATATTTCATATTTTCTCTCGGTGCCCATTTTTAAATGTATTCAATTCATATTTTAATTCTTTTTAAGTTCTATTATAGGTGTGCTTGGAGTTATTAGTTAAGTGTTGTCTAAGCAAAACACGATAGACAAATTTTGTGCCCACGATGAATTTTGGCCCCACGATGAATGATGTTATTACGACGAATGATGCTCTCATGACGAATGTTGCACCCAAGGTGAATGTTGTAACTACGATGAATGTTGCAACCACGACGAATATTGCTCCCGCGACAAATTTGCCCCGGCAACGAATGTCGCCCCAATGAAGAATGCCTCCCCCACTAAGAATGTCGCCCCCACGACGAATGACGCCCCCACGATGAATGTCCCCCCCCCCCCCCCCACGACGAATGTCGCCCCAACGAAGAATGCCACCCCACGAAGAATGTCGCCCCCACGATGAATGACGCCCCCACGATGAATGCCCCCGCACGATGAATGTCGCCGCCACGACGAATGATGCCGCCACGACGAATGTTGCCGCCACGGCGAATGTCGCCTCCACAACGAATGTCGCCCCCACGACGAATGTCGCCCCCACGACGAATGTCGCCCCCACGATGAATGTCGCCTTGCATAGGGCCCGAGGCCCGTGCCTGTCACTCGTATATATATAAAATACTAAGAGATCGTCGAACGTCTGACGCCGTTTGTCGAACGCAGGGCGCTGAGCGTTTGTCGAATGCAGGGCGCTACATGTTCATCGAACGCAGGGCGCTGCGCGTTTGTCGAATACAGGGCGCTGAGCATTCGTCGAACGCAGGGTGCTGCATGTTCGTCGAACGCAGGGCGCTGCGCGTTCGTCGAACGCAGGGCGCTGCGCATTCGTCGAACGCAGGGCAGCGTTCGACGAATCTCCAGCAGCCATATATATATATTTATTTATATGTATTATTAATACTATATATATACTATTATTATTTATATTTTATATATTATACACATATATATATGCAAATACATATATTATACACATATATTTATTATATTTATTATATTTATAATAAATTTATTATACAATAATATTTCAAAATTTTATTCTTATATAAGTATATTTACTTATTTTTACAAATATTCTGATTTGTTTCAAACTTAAATAACTCAAGTTTTTTCAAAAACATGTATAGCTATATACATATATAAAACAAGAGATTATTTCAAGAATTTATATGCAATATGTACAAAAATACCCAAAATTATGCTAAAAATTATACAAAAAATAGGTATAATTTGTTGTTCATCAAATACCCCCATACTTAAGCTTTTGCTATTCCAGAGCAAAAGTAAGAGATACTTATAAGACACTAATAGAATTTTTAATTTACCAAAATTTTATTTAATCGAAAAGTAAGCTTGAAATAAATTTAGGAGATTTAAAGAGGTAAGTCCTATATTGTGATAAGGATTTAAAAAGAGCGAAAAATATTTAGCCAACAAGACTTCTAAAGTTAGCTAAGTAGCAACCTAAATAATTGTAATAATTAGCACCATGATTAGAATAGAATTATAAGAACTTTGACTTTTTAAAGAAAGTTTTTTTAGAATAATTAAAACTTACTAATTATGCTCTCTCATTTTTTTCATTTATATCTAGTTTTCAATTTGATTGGCTGGGGGGTAGGGGAGCTTGGTAGGAGAAGAGGCTTTTGATTTGGGGGTGATGGATTTTATCCTCTCACCCTACTCAATTTTTTTGCTTTTGATTAGGGAATGAAAGTTTTATTCCCAAAGTGAACATTTTCAATCTTCAAAAATAACCCAATGAATATGTTTAGGGAACAAAAATCTTATTCCCATGCCATATAATATTTTAATAAAATTGGGTGCCTATGTTTACGAAATGAAATCTTATTCCCATTGACATAAGATCTTTTAAAATAAAATACCAAGAAAGGGGATGTAAGGGGTTTAGAAATTTCTAGATTTTATAAATTAAGAAAATTTTTGAGAGCAAGTTTTAGTAGGTTTAAAACATTCCTAAAGTTTCACAAGTTTAGAGTAGGAATAATTAAAGTCTAAAGATGGTCTGCCAAAATAATACAACAAGAACCTATTTAGGGTAAACTTGAAGTAGTGCTAAAAAATTTGTTCTCAAATTAAATTAAAAACACAATATATTATTTACAACTAAAATTCCATGAATCTAAATCTTACAAATCATGATACGAATACGGGTTTTGGCAAATCAAATATAATGAAAAATGCTTATAAATAAACTCAAACTAATTTTGAAAAATACAAAGCTAAGTAGGGGTTTTTATTATATTTTGGGGATTTTATCATTTTTTGGGGTTTTCGGAAATTTTTGGATTTTTCAAAATATTTACAAAGTATGAAATATTTTTTTTTTTGATTTTTTCTAAATATTTACAAAGTATGAAATAATTTTTTTTATTTTTGTGGTTTTTAGATTTTTTTTTGTATTTTTCTAATTATTTACAAGGTTTGAAGAACGGAAAAAGTGACCCCCATACTTAAAACCCAACATATTCCCCAATGTTGTAATTTAAGTATAAAGAAGTAAAAAAGAAAATGCAGTTTGTAAAAAATAAAAGATGAGAAAATGCAAGAAAACCCTGCAAAAACAATGTAGACAAAGGTAAAAATATTAGATAAATATGGGGTGCCTCCCACGAGCGCTTTGTTTACCGTCGCGAAGCTTGACTAGTTTAGCATTTTTTTTAGATGTTAGGGAGGGGTAATGATTCAAGTTTACCGTCCGTCAGATCGCCCGCCAAATAAAGTTTTAAACGATGACCGTTGACTTTAAACTCGCCTTTTTCGGGGTGGGAAATAAGAACGGTGCCATATGGCCAGACCTCTTTGACTTCAAAGGGGCCGGACCATCTGGATTTTAGCTTACTCGGAAAAAGACGAAGGCGTGAATTAAAAAGAAGGACAAGATCGTCCGACGCAAATGATTTTGGGAATTTAATTTTTTGATCGTGGTAGAACTTAGAATGATTCTTATAAAATTTATTGCTCTCGTAAGCGTTCGCACGCCATTCATCAAGCTCGTTTAATTGAAATTTCCTAGACTCGGAGGCTAAGTTCGGATCGAGGTTTAAAAATTTTAAAGCCCAAAAAGCGCGGTGCTCTCACTCTACCGGCAAATGACACGCCTTGCTGTGGACTAATCGATAGGGCGTACAACCGATGGCAGTCTTGTACATCGTACGATACGCCCATAGCGCATCGTCGAGTTTTAAAGACCAATCTTTCCTATTCGTCGAAACGGTTTTTTCTAATATACGCTTAATCTCTCGATTAACTATCTCTACTTGGCCGCTAGTTTGGGGGTGATAGGCGGTGGCGAGCTTGTGCGTAACGCCATATTTAGATAATGTTTTTGCAAACTGGGCGTTGCAAAAGTGCGTACCCCGATTGTAACGCCCCTAATTTTGGTTAATTATTTACGTGGCCGCTGTGACATAGTTTTGGTGTAAGAGCGTTACGTCAGCTCGTCAGGTTTAGTTTTGCGCCTTAGCTTAATTAAAGCTTGTAATTTAGATCGAGCGTGAGAGTTTCCACGTCGTTTTGATTTGTAGAGAAGATTGTGTGTAGTATTGAGAATTTAGCTTCGGGGAGCTTTTGCCCAAGTTTGGCTCGTCGGAATTGAATTCTGACTTCGCTGTTGGATTTGTAGCGCCGTGTTTCAGTTAAGGTGCGATTTTCATAGTAATCCGAGTTGATCTGGTCGCCCTCGCAGTTTAAGTAAATTGGGGAATTAATTAATTAATTAATTAATAATTTAGGTTATATATAAAGCCTAAAATCTTCTTCCCCTATTCATCTCCTTCCTCCTCGATCAAAAGCAGCCGCTGAGCGAAAGAACGAGAGCGGAGCTTTGTGGATCGTTTGGCCCGCGATTTCTAGTACTGTAATTGTCGGAATCGTGTTTGGAGAGTGGATTGGGAAAGCTCTCGGCGAGATCTTCATCTTAGCGGTAAGTTTTTCCCATTTTGTGGAATCTTTGGAGTTAGGGTAGTGACCTAACCCCTTCTTTCGACCCGAAAAGTTTCAGGAATCTGTGCTCGTGTGTTTTCCTAGCCGATCCATAGCTTCCGGAGTGAAGATCTTCGAGTTTCCAAGGTTAAGGCAAGTTGCTTCCTCCTCCTCTTTTGTTGGTTAAATTATGGTTTTTCTCCTGATTAATGTTGGGTGGGCTGTTGGCTCGTGTTCCGAGTGTCTTGTTTGATAGTTAGAAACACTAAATTTTCTCCCCCCCCCCCCCCCCCGCGTAGTGTCAGGATATTTCTCCCGGAAGGCACCGTCGTTCCTTGAATTAGTCGCTGATTGGTCCTTCTCGAGAAGTCTTTGTGATTCTCGAGAAGTTGTGTAGCCAAGTTTTCGAGAGATCCCTGGTCCTTCTAGAGAAGTCTTTGTGATTCTAGAGAAGTTGTTTAGCCCAATTTTCGAGAGATCCCTGGTCCTTCTCGAGAAGTATTCTTCGTTCTCGGGAAGTTGTTTTAGCCCAGCTCTCGAGAGATCCTTGTCCCTCTTAAGAAATCCATGCCCCTCTCGAGAAATCCCTGTCTGGTTCTCGAGAAAACCTATCCTTCTCGAGGATCTTCCCAGCTTCTCTCTCTTTCTCCTAGTAGTTTCTCAAGGAATCCTATACCCATGCCTTGGACCCCTCTTCCCCTCATGAAGGCGTTGAATCTTCTAGAGTGTGCAAGTCTTGTCGGTGCCTGTTTGTGCCCTTGATCATGATCACTTCTTCTCTTTGAAATCTCGTACCCATTGTGGTTAAAACAGCTTATGGGTTCTCTTGTGATTAGTATTGGGAAACGTCTACTTTGTTGTGACCCTATGTAACGCCCCTGATTTTTGACTATTATTTTAATTATTTAATTGTCGTAATAATGACATAAGGGCGTTACGCTAGTGCAGAGTTAGCGACGCATCGCTGTTAGTGCGTTCTCGTGTCCGTTTGGTCAAGCCGGCAAAATTTTGAAAGTTACCGAAATTGGAAAATTTTACGATAGGAAATTAAGTTGTTTAATTTTAGAAATCCCCATCAAGTTTCGTCGCGATCTGATCGTTTTTGGAGTCTCGGCGCGCGTTTGAAGTTTTGTATGGTTTACGTTTAGCGTAAACTTCAGAAATTTATATCTCGAGATCGGTACGTCGGATTTTTATTCCGACTTTGCCGTTGGATGGGTTCTGCCGCCGTTCACCTACGGTGCGAATTTCGTAGATTTCGGCATCCATTTAGATTCCGGTAATAATAATTTATTTATATATTTTAAGTATTAACACTGTTTTCGGCTATACATATTTCGGCTGCATATGTTCCTATTCGGCTATAGGATATCGCCGAATCTTATTAGGCTAATAGTAAACCCCTAATTATAATCGGCTATACTAATTAGGCTAATTTCCTATGCGGTTATATGAGAGCTTCCGGTTAAAGGGGTCATTTAATTTTGATGTTTAGGCTATTACGTTTATTATTATTATTATTATTAGATATATATACATATGCGATTAACTTCATCACCTCCTCCTTCAATTACTCCCGACCGAACCAGAGAGCCCGAGATGGTAAGAACGCGTGAGTTCGTGGAGCTTCCGGCGACCGTCGACGGAGCTCCGGTGCTCGGATTTCTCGATCGAGCTTAGATTTGGAATGCTCTCGGCGAGAGCTACGCGTTCGTGGTGAGTTTTTCTCGTTTTGTGAACATTTTCTCGTTAGGGTTTTTGGCCCTAACCTCTATTCCGTCCAATTTCTCGTAGGTTTCAACTTCTCCCATTTTCTTTTGCCCCGATCTACGACGTGGTGCATTTCGGAAGACGTCTCCGGCGAAACCAAGGCAAGTGGTGGTTTCTCCTTTCCCCTTTCTCTTCCGATCATGGTAAAATCTCTTGCAATTCGTTTATAAATTAGTCTTGATGCGTTGTCGTGCCCGATCTTCGATTTGAAATATTTCTTTTGTCATATACCTACCCTTGGACGTTCGTTGGACTCGTTCCGTTATTTGGGTAATTCTCGGAATTATATTCACCTAATGCATTACTTCGTTGCTGCGATAACTCGCTATCGTTTTGTTCGCCTTGCCATTTTTTATTGTACTGTCACTTTATCCGTCGTATTAACTTGAATGTTACACTTGTAAGTTGTATCGTTATTTTGATCCTTGCGTATGTTAGTGAGTCGAATCGCTTAAATTGTTATGTCAATGCAACCAAAAGTGTCGCCTCCTCCGTCGTTGAAATTATTTATAAACCTTAGAGTTCATGTCTAGCTGGAGGTTGTGCTTGTTAAACCTCAAGCAAGGTTTGCTCGGGATTTGGTATTTAATTCGGCTACATGCTCCTGGTATCCCTTTTGTCTGCATACATTGCTTCGATTGTGCATCCTGAGTTCTGCCTGGATTAAATCCTTGTCTATTGTCTTCCTTATAGCTCCAATCTTCATCTGTCTGCATCTCCGTCTCGTTAATTAATTAACCTTCTGGTCGATTATTATCAAGTTTTCTAATCGATTTTATTGTGTTGTCCCGTCGACTTCATTATGAAGTCTTCTCGTCGACCTTTTGTTAAGTCTTTCTCGTTGACCGTAATATAAGTCTTTTCCCGTCAGCTTTTGTTGAGTTTCCTGTCAACTTTTGATGAGTCTTTCGGTCGATTCCATCACTTATTCTGATTGGTCGTTAACATGCCCTTATGTTTTTCTACCGGGTGTTCCCGAGTATTTTAAGCGATGTTGAGAAGCTTTTTATGTCCTTTTTGCTGAGACCTTTTAGTGGTAACTATGCCTTATTCCTTGAGTGTCCTGGATTTATTTAGTGATCATTTATTGTGTCCTTTCGTGCATTATTCGTCGTATTACTACGAGAGTTGTTGGGGGGTCAAGTTTGGACTCGCCAAGTGTTTTCTTCGACCTATTGAGTTTTTATCTGGTGTTTGGCATTCAGTTTAAGCTTATCCTTGTCGGGTATCTTGAATTGTTGCATTATTGTTGTGTGCCCTTTTGCCGTATGGGCCCGAGTATCTTAAATCATTGTTGTCAATTGTTCTAAGCTCTTTGGGTGAGTCTTTTGACGAAGTCATGTCTCGTTTTGCCCCGTAGTGTTAAGTGTTCCTTCATCAGATTATTTCTTCAATACTCCGAATTAGATCGTTGAGTGGTTCCCGAACTTTATGATCTGTGTTAGTTATGTTCCAAGTGTTCTCTTATGAACCCACTAGTATTGTTCTGGTGTTTGGCCTTCGTGTTAAGATTCCCTCCGTCTCATTCCGACACCAAGCCTTGCATGGTGTCGGGTTGCTGAAATCTTCAGCTCTGTTGTAAGTTAAATGTTAATCTATTAATTTATTGCTGAATCCGGTGTTTCCTGATTCTTTCATTTTAATTTATGGTTAAAACCATTTGTTATCATGTTTTCCCGGTCTGACACTCCTCCTTGTGTTCTGTTGGATTTATGAGCTAGGTATGCTTTGTTGCCTAATTCCCCGGGATGGTTTCGGTGAGTGGTTCTTGATCTCCATGATCTTCGTAGTCTAGTGTTCTTAGTGTTCTCAGGTGTCCTGCACTGGGGTTTTTTATATACTTATATATATATGATTGTGCACCCCTGCTACAGGTGCTAAGTGTGAGTCTGTTGAGCGTGTGAGCTTAAAGTCACCGCCACAGTGCCTCTTTTGGACTGTTGGTTTGGGTGGATTGGAGTCACCGCCGCAACACTCCTGGTTGTTTGTGGGGCTGTGAGCGTTAGTGGAAAGGTACCACCGTCGTAGTGCCTTCTTATTGGGGACGCTCTTCCCTCGAGCTGATCAGTCTCAAGTTTTATTAAGCTTATATGCTTATGTATGGTATTATGATATATTATGCTTTGGCTATTACCTTTCAGTGCAGGCTTGTCTTTTCCTCTTACCGAGTGCACTCGTTTGAGCTGGCTCGAGTTGTTGTAAGATTAAATGTTATTCTATTTAGCTCTCTTTTCTGCAATCTTTTACTGATGATTGCTGTTAACCTTGATTTTTTTGCTACCACTTGCACATTCTTGCTGAGGCCTTCTTCTCTTTTGAATGCCTCAGGTTCAGAGCAGTAGCAGGTTCGTCTGGTAGAGCTCGAGGTTTCTGTGCTGCAGGTAGAGGCAACGTTTGTTTCACCTCCTTCTGTGAGGTAGTTTTGTCCTTTCGGACTAGGTTTGCTCCTATGGGTTTGTGTCTGTTTGATGACGCCCATAGTGTTTTGTCTTGGATGTTAGACTACTTGCTGGTGTTTACTGCTGTTACCTACTGTTAGTTTTTACACTTGCTCTCTGGGAAGGATTTATGTTAGGATGCATGTTAGTTACTTTAAATATAAAAAGCTGCATTTAACTTAGATTCATCGCATATCTTTAACTGCAAACCACCATATTTTGAACGTTATAAAACCTTTTTATTACTTATAATAAATCTAGAGTCATGCATAGCATTAGCTGTATGTTAGGTCTTTGGGCTCATATAGGACCATAAAAGAATTAGATCAAGTATTTTTTCCGCTGCGACTACGTATGCTTTTACTCGTGGATTAGTTGATCCACTGAACCGAGGGACACGGTTCTCAACTTAAACCTAAATATTGTTTTATCATAATAACATGTGTTTCATAGAAGAGCATTAGATTTAGGAGTTTGCCTGAGCGCCTGCAGTTGTCCCCTGCACGGCGTGGCATCACGACGCGTATTTTCTCTTACTCTGTTATATTTTAAATATTGAGAAAATGCGGGTTGTGACAGTTGGTATCAGAGGGAGGTTGGTTTGGCAAGTTGGTCGAACCAGCCAATCTGATAAGTTTTATTTCCTCCATTCATTTGCATACACACACCGATGTGTCATCAGTACGTCTTAACGAAAGCATAGTCACTACACTCATAACATGATAAGAAGTATACGTGGCATATTATGTAGTATGGGATGCATAATATGTGTTTGTATATTGATCCACCATAGGTGGCAACATGTGACGGTTATGTAGTATGGGATGCATAACCACCATTACATGGATGCCCATTAGCACGTTTTCTTTTTCATTACATGTAATGTTATGTAGTATGGGATGCATAACGTTACATGTGTACGCCGCTCATGACATGCATTAAGGCCTTTTTAGAATGCATAGCACTACATGCATAACATATCATCGCATAAGCACACGTGCTAAGTTAAGGTTTACATGATGACACACGTACGCACATGATTTCAAAAGAGAATAAAGAATACATGCATTCATACCATAGGCACAAGAGTCAAAAGGGATGACAGAGCATCATCCCAAGTATTAGAGCATAACATCATTTATGAAATCCCAGAGCAAGGTAACAGCAATTGCAAGTGTCTATAAATTTTTGATCTGTTTGAGTTAGATGATTCTAGTTTCCTAGTTGAGGTAGTAAGCTAGGTAATCAGGTGTAGATGAGATGTTCGTTCGTAATTGCTGTCGATGACTCCAGAGCTTGGTGCGTCGGAGTCGGCCCTCCGGTTAGAGGGTGAACCCTTAGGTGCGCTTAGTGATGCGGTGACTAAGGAGTTACGTCAGAGTATCGAGGCGTTGTTAAGGCAAATGGTTGTGATACAAGCGCAATTTCTGCCCAGGTGTTTTCAGGTTAAGTTTTTGACTTAGTTTTCGGCTTGCACCTTTGGATTTGGATTTTCGTTATGGGAATTATGTGTGTGGTTTTACAAGTGAATTGAAAATAGAGGTTAGTTGAGCGAGCGTTCTTCTCGATTCAGTTTTGTGGCCGATCATCATTAGATTGTCGATCGTTTAGTTGATCCCCTTAGTGCTATATTCCATTCTAAGTGGTTTTTATCGCTTAGGTTGATTTGGAAGTGTTGGATTTAGAATACCTTGTCGTGAATTTTGATCATGGTTTGGGTGTTCTGTTTTGACGTAGACAGGGATTGTGCTTGCGAATGGTTCATGGAATTTGAAATTTTATAGGAAGAATTACCCTACACTCATCATTAGTGTTTTAGTGTAGTAGCTGGCAGAGAGAATTTCATTGGAAACTGTTGGAAGCAATATTGTTGTTGACCAGCTTAGTGTTGGGAGAGCCTTTTATAGATTGGAATTGCGTTTCATTCAGGGTTAAGTCTAATGCAAAGATTTTCTGGATTTTGTTTTTTTTGGAGAAAGATATGATCACGTAGAAATTTAGAAGTAAATATTATATTCCTGCTATTGAGGATATTCAGGCAAGGATTTGTGGCGAAGCATAAAGTTATAGCGTTGCTTACCATTTTGATTTCAAAAGAAATGTATTGTGATCTGAAGGAAATGGTTGGGTGTTAGGAAGTTCAAGTTGGCTTAGTAAGGCTTATATCTAAATATTGTGCCTGTCAGCATTTTGAGGCAGATTTTGGAAGCTTTGGTGGATTTGAGTGTCGCGGTTTCGCTTATCGGTGAGGAGCTACTATTGGCTCAGATGCGTTATGAGAAATTTGCAACTGGCAGAGTGCTAATTTAGAGCTCGTAGTCGGGGGCATGGTTTTATAGATAGTTTCTCAGATGCCAGAGTGAATGCATCAGAGTGTTTGCTGTTAGGCTGTGTTTGCCTGCTTCTTTCCCTGGTTTTCACGATGCGTTTCACGTGAGCCAGTGGTGAAAGTTTGTGCTTTTGTTTGTCATGCCCCTAGCTCAGTGTCTCTATTGCAGCCTAATCCTTCCTTTGTCGAGACGTTTGTCTGTATTCTGGGGACGTAAGAGTCAATGATGAGTGAGGATCTTATCCTCAGCTGTTCTACTAGGCCTCTTCGGGTAGCGTTTCTATCCAGCGAATCTCAATCTATCTTTCTTGGCATCTAGTTTCGTTTTACGTTCTAAGTTTCGGGACGAAACTTCTTTTTAGGGGGAGTGACTGTAACGCCCCTGATTTTTGACTATTATTTTAATTATTTAATTGTCGTATTAATGACGTAAGGGCGTTACGCTAGTGTAGAGTTAGCGACGCATCGCTGTTAGTGCGTTCTCGTGTCCGTTTGGTCAAGCCGGCAAAATTTTGAAAGTTACCGAAATTGGAAAATTTTACGATAGGAAATTAAGATGTTTAATTTTAGAAATCTCCGTCAAGTTTCGTCGCGATCTGATCGCTTTTTGGAGTCTCGGCGCGCATTTGATGTTTTGTATGGTTTACGTTTAGCGTAAACTTCAGAAATTTGTATCTCGAGATCGGTACGTCGGATTTTGATTCTGACTTTGCCGTTGGATTCGTAGCGCCGCCGTTCACCTACCGTGCGAATTTCGTCGATTTCAGCATCAGTGTAGATTCCGGTAATAATAATTTATTTATATATTTTAAGTATTAACACTGTATTCGGCTATACATATTTCGGCTGCATATGTTCCTATTCGGCTATAGGATATCGCCGAATCTTATTAGGCTAATAGTAAACCCCTAATGATAATCGGCTATAGTAATTAGGCAAATTTCCTGTGCGGTTATATGAGAGCTTCCGGTTAAAGCGGTCATTTAATTTTGAAGTTTAGGCTATTACGTTTATTATTATTATTATTATTATTAGATATATATATATATATACATATGCGATTAACTTCATCTCCTCCTCCTTCAATTACTCCCGACCGAACCAGAGAGCCCGAGGCGGCGAGAACGAGTGAGTTCGTGGAGCTTCCGGCGACCGTCGACGGAGCTCCGGTGCTCGGATTTCTCGATCGAGCTTAGATTTGGAATGCTCTCGGCGAGAGCTACGCGTTCGTGGTGAGTTTTTCTCGTTTCGTGAACATTTTCTCGTTAGGGTTTTTGGCCCTAACCTCTATTCCGTCCGATTTCTCGTAGGTTTCAACTTCTCCCGTCTTCTTTTGCCCCGATCTACGACGTGGTGCATTTCGGAAGACGTCTCCGGCGAAACCAAGGCAAGTGGTGGTTTCTCCTTTCCCCTTTCTCTTCCGAACATGGTAAAATCTCTTGCAATTCGTTTATAAATTAGTCTTGACGCGTTGTCGTGCCCGATCTTCGATTTGAAATATTTCTTTTGTCATATACCTACCCTTGAACGTTCGTTGAACTTGTTCTGTTATTTGGGTAATTCTCGGAATTGTATTCACCTAATGCATTACCTCGTTGCTGCGATAACTCGCTATCGTTTTGTTCGCCTCACCATTTTTTATTGTAGTGTCACTTTATCCGTCGTATTAACTTGAATGTTACACTTGTAAGTTGTATCGTTATTTTGATCCTTGCGTAGGTTAGTGAGTCGAATCGCTTAAATTGTTATGTCAATGCAACCAAAAGTGTCGCCTCCTCCGTCGTTAAAATTATTTATAAACCTTAGAGTTCATGTCTAGCTGGAGGTTGTGCTTGTTAAACCTCAAGCAAAGTTTGCTCGGGATTTGGTATTTAATTCGGCTACATGCTCCTGGAATCCCTTTTGTCTGCATACATTGCTTCGATTGTGCATCCTGAGTTCTGCCTGGATTAAATCCTTGTCGATTGTCTTCCTTATAGCTCCAGTCTTCATCTGTCTGCATCTCCTTCTCGTTAATTAATTAACCTTCTGGTCGATTATTATCAAGTTTTCTAATCGATTTTATTGTGTTGTCCCGTCGACTTCATTATGAAGTCTTCTCGTCGACCTTTTGTTACGTCTTCCTCGTTGACCGTAATATAAGTATTTTCCCGTCAGCTTTTGTTGAGTTTCCTGTCGACTTTTGATGAGTCTTTCGGTCGATTCCATCACTTATTCTGATTGGTCTTTAGCATGCCCTTATGTTTTTCTACCGGGTGGTCCCGGGTATTTTAAGCGATGTTGACAACCTTTTTATGTCCTTTTTGCTGAGACCTTTTAGTGGTAACTATGCCTTATTCCTTGAGTGTCCTGGATTTGGTTAGTGATCATTTATTGTGTCCTTTCGTGCTTTATTCGTCGTATTACTACGAGAGTTGTTGGGGGGTCAAGTTTGGACTCACCAAGTGTTTTCTTTGACCTGTTGAGTTTTTATCTGGTGCTTGGCATTCAGTTTAAGCTTATCCTTATCGGGTATCTTGAATTGTTGCATCATTGTTGTGTGCCCTTTTTGCCATATGGGCCCGAGTATCTTAAATCATTGTTGTCAAGTGTTCTAAGCTCTTTGGGTGAGTCTTTTGACGAAGTCATGTCTCGTTTTGCCCCGTAGTGTTAAGTGTTCCTTCATCGGATTATTTCTTCAATACTCTGAATTAGATCGTTGAGTGGTTCCCGAACTTTATGATCTGTGTTAGTTATGTTCCAAGTGTTCTCATATGAACCCACTAGTATTGTTCTGGTGTTTGGCCTTCGTGTTAAGATTCCTTCCGTCTCGTTCCGACACCAAGCCTTGCATGGTGTCGGGTTGCTGAAATCTTCAGCTCTGTTGTAAGTTAAATGTTAATCAATTAATTTATTGCTGAATCCGGTGTTTCCTGATTCTCTCATTTTGATTTATGGTTAAAACCATTTGTTATCATGTTTTCCCGGTCTGACACTCCTCCTTGTGTTCTGTTGGATTTATGAGCTAGGTATGCTTTGTTGCATAATTCCCCGGGATGGTTTTGGTGAGTGGTTCTTAATCTCCATGATCCTCGTAGTCTAGTGTTCTGAGTGTTCTCAGGTGTCCTGCACTGGGGTTTGTTTATATACTTATATATATATGATTGTGCACCCCTGCTACAAGTGCTAAGTGTGAGTCTGTTGAGCGTGTGAGCTTAAAGTCACCGCCACAGTGCCTCTTTTGGACTGTTGGTTTGGGTTGATTGGAGTCACCGCCGCAGCACTCCTGGTTGTTTGTGGGGCTGCGAGCGTTAGTGGAAAGGTACCAGCGTCGCAGTGCATTCTTTTGGGGGACGCTCTTCCCTCGAGCTGATTAGTCTCAAGTTTTATTAAGCTTATATGCTTATGTATGGTATTATGATATATTATGCTTTGGCTATTGCCTTTCAGTGCAGGCTTGTCTTTTCCTCTTACCGAGTGCACTCGTTTGAGCTGGCTCGGTTTGTTGTAAGATTAAATGTTATTCTATTTAGCTCCCTTTTCTGCAATCTTTTTACTGATGATTGCTGCTAACCTCGATTTTTTTGCTACCACTTGCACATTCTTTCTGAGGCGTTCTTCTCTTTTGAATGCCTCAGGTTCAGAGCCGTAGCAGGTTCGTCGGGTAGAGCTCGAGGTTTCTGTGCTGCAGGTAGTGGTAGTGTTTGTTTCACCTCCTTCTGTGAGGTAGTTTTGTCCTTTCAGACTAGGTTTGCTCCTATGGGTTTGTGTCTATTTGTTGACGCCCATAGTGTTTTGTCTTGGATGTTAGACTACTTGCTGGTGTTTACTGATGCTACCTATGTTAGTTTTTACACTTGCTCTCTGGGAAGGATTTATGTTAGGATGCATGTTAGTTACTTTAAATATAAAAAGTTGCATTTAACTTAGATTCATCGCATATCTTTAACTGCAAACCACCATATTTTGAACGTTATAAAACCTTTTTATTACTTATAATAAATCTAGAGTCATGCATAGCATTAGCTGTATGTTAGGTCTTTGGGCTCATATAGGACCATAAAAGAATTGAATCATGTATTTTTCCGCTGCGACTACGTATACTTTTACTCGTGGACTAGTTGTTCCACTGAACCGAGGGACATGGTTCTCAACTTAAACCTAAATATTGTTTTATCATAATAACATGTGTTTCATAGAAGAGCATTAGATTTAGGAGTTTGCCTGAGCATCTGCAGTTGTCCCCTGCACGGCGTGGCATCACGGTGCGTATTTTCTCTTACTCTGATATATTTTAAATATTGAGAAAATGCGGGTTGTGACACCCTATCTCTTAGGGCATGCTAGTGATTATCCTTTCGCGCAGCGCCCCGTGTTTAATTGAAATTTAATTAATAAGAACCGTTGTCTTTAGCCTTACAAAGTAGTTGTGTTTGGGGAACAGTGGGGGAAAGGTTATAGCCTTGCACGGTAGTCGTGTTTGGGGTGGTTTGGTCTAGTGGCACCCCCACCTGGTTTTGGGCTTTGGGTAGCGGAGGTAGGTAACCGCTCCCGTTTAATTTGAGCTGATCAGTCTCTTTAAATAATGAAACAAGATAAATGAAACTTTCTAGTTCCTCTTTTTGGCACTTTCTTTTAGTGCACTCGGTGCTTGTTAGTTCTTTGTTTAGAGCTTCTCTTCCAGTAATTCTGGCTTGGGTTGGTACCCCTTATGCCTTGCTTACTTTCCTGCTAGTTTTCCGCCACTTGTAATTCCTTGCTGAGGCGTTCTTTGTTTTATTGAATGCCTCAGGTTCAGAGCCGTAGCGGCTAGTGGTGTAGCCTGAAGTTCAGATTTTTAGTAGTTGTTCACCCCGCTGCTGCGAGGTAGTTGTTTTTTAGTTTCTTCTTGTGCTCAGACATACTAGAGGGTGACAATGGGTTAGTGTCATGTTGTTGACGCCCATTGTGCCTTTTTTGTCATGTTGTTGACGCCCATTGTG
Source organism: Dactylorhiza incarnata (assembly GCA_033032865.1). Lineage (NCBI taxonomy): Eukaryota > Viridiplantae > Streptophyta > Magnoliopsida > Asparagales > Orchidaceae > Dactylorhiza > Dactylorhiza incarnata. Next base: position 7,418,665 of record JAWHQI010000067.1, read on the forward strand.
CCTTTTTTTACTTTATAGTTTATTTGCCAGTTAAATGCCACTACTTTTAGATCTTGTGTATCTTACTCTCTGGGAATGATTTATGTTAGGTGCACTATAGTTATAAAATTGTTTTTCTTCAACCTCATTGCATTCTTTCTAACTGAAACCCTTAACTTTAAAGTCGCTTAAAGGTATTTTCTACTCTTATAATACACCTAGTTATGTGCATATCATTTACCTTATGCTCCGTCGTTTGCATACATTTAGGACGTTAAGTAAACTAAATCAAGTATTTTCCGCTGCAATTATAGATACTTTCTCGATGGAGTAATTGATCCACGAACTGAGAGACACGGTTCTTACCTCAAAACCCCTAATAAATGATTTCAAATGATGACTTATCATATAATCATGTTTTGTTTAGTTAAGTAATAGGTCCCCGCCTGAGCGTCTGCAGTTGTCTCCTGTATGACGTGGCATCATGACGTGTATTTTCTCTTACTCTGATATTATTAAACTCGTAGAAAATGCGGGTTGTGACAGTTGGTATCAGAGGGAGGTTGTTCGACAAGTTGGTCGGGCAACAAATTCTGATATAGTAGTTGTTTTGGTTTCATTGCATACACGCACCGATGTGTCATCAGTACGTCTTGGCCGAAGCATGAACATTACACTCATAGCATGATAAGAAGTATACGAGGCATATTATGTAGTATGGGATGCATAATATGTGTTTGTATGTGGATCCACCATAGGTGGCAATATGTGGCGGTTATGTAGTATGGGATGCATAACCCTCATCACATGGATGCCCATTAGCACGCTTTCTCTTTCATTACATGCAATATTATGTAGTATGGGATACATAATATTACATGTGTACGTCGCTCATAACATGCACTAAGGCCTTTATTAGAATGCATAGCACAACATACCTTATATGGCATTGCATAAGCACACATGCGAAGTTAAAGACTTATATGATGACACATGTACACACATGATTTCAAAATGAATAGAAAGAAAAATTCATGCATTCATGCCCTTTGCACATGAGTCAAGAGGGACGATATAGTATCTTTCCCAAATTTAGCAAATCATTATGAAAAATATCCCAGAGAAAGGTAGTGGAAATGGCAAGTAGCTGTACATGTATGTTCTGAACCAAGAAGTGTAGTTCTAGTGTAAGGTTATGTTTTAATTATAGGTTTATGTGTTAGCAAAGATGTCCCGGAGGCGTGTTGCGACGAGGTTGACCCCCCAATCGGAGGGTGAATCTTCGGGTGCGCAGAGTGAGGCCATGATTGAAAGTCTGCGACAAAGTAATGAGGCTCTGTCTAGGCAGTTAGTGGCGATGCAATCGCAGATCCAGACGTTGTTGACTGCCGCCGCTGGGTAGCAGCCTGTGGTGCAGGACCCTGTAGTTGGTCAGACTGTACCTGTTCCTCCCGCTCTTTTGGTGCCTCCAGTTCTGCTGCCACCAGAGATGAACTTCATTTCGCATTTCCAGCGACTAGGACCTCCTACGTTTGACGGAAGAGCTGATTTCATGGCATTAGATGACTGGTTTGTTTCCATTGAGGAGATGTTTTTGTACTCGGGAATCTCTGCAGACCAAAAGGTGATGGTCGCCGCTTACCAGCTGAAAGGACTTGCTAAAAGCTGGTGGATTAGGGAGAGGGAAAATCGCGTAGGCGGATGTTCGTGGGAGTCGTTCAAGGCTATGGTGTTAAAGAAGTTCCTGTCGTCGATCGAGCAAGACCGTTTAATGAATAATTTTCTACACTTGAAGCAAAGACAGCTCACGGTTAGTGATTATGAGATCGAGTTCCGTAAGTTGAGCAGATTTGGTCCAGATTTAGTGGCTTCTGAGGCAGGAAGAGTGCGTTTTCTCGGGGGACTTCGTAGCGATATTCAGCAGTTGGCGAGCGCTAATAGATATGAAAGTTATGCTGAAGTGGTAGAAGCAACGCTGAAGGTCGAGTCTATCGACAACGCCAAGAATAGAGGTGCATTAATGAAAAAGGACAAGAGAAAAGTCGAAGAGGGGGAGACCCCCAAGGTAGTTAATCCGGTTCCAAAGAAAAGGAGTGGTGAAGTGTGTATCTTCTGTGGCCTCCCTGGCCATCCAGTTGAGAAATGTTTCCAGAGGAAGGGAGCTCAGAAGCAGCAGCGAGTGCTAGCAATTCAGGGTGCTCTGAAGGGTGTGGTGCTCTACCAGTTGTGCAAGCAGAGTGGGCACGATGCGGCCCAGTGTTGGACCAAGGAAAAGGTCTGCTTCCAGTGCAAGCAGATTGGGCACATGAAGTTCCAATGCCTGCTAGCTCAACCCCCGTTGCAGCCTATTCCGCTTCGAGCCTTGCCGCCGCCGCAGCATCAGGATAAAGGAAGAGGAAAGCTGAACGTGTTAACCCAGGAGCAAGTGCAGTCTTCGACCCAAGTGATCGCAGGTTAGACCTTAAGCCAACTGTTTAGTCTCGATTCCTTTTAGTTCGCTGAGTTAGACTAGTTATTGTTCGCGCTTATAGGTAGATTTAAAGTAAATAATCGTTGGGCGCGTGTTCTGTTCGATTCGGGTGCTACCCATTCGTTCGTAGCAAGGGCTTTCGTCGAGCGTCACCGTTTGACCCCTGAGCTGGGCAACGATTCGTTCCTCGTTAAGTTCCCTTCTGGTGTTTTGGTGTCCTCGAACCAGTGCGTCCGAAGTTGCCCCGTTCTCTTTGGAGATTTCTTGGTTGTTGCTGATCTCAAAGTGTTGGACTTAGAAGACTTTGACGTGATTTTGGGTATGGACTGGTTGTCAAGTTATGATGCGGTCATCCGATGCAAGGAAAAGCGTCTAGACTTTGTGATGGACAACGGTCAACCCATGAGCATTTTTGGTTCTCCGTACCAGAGTTCTTCGATAATTTCTGTGGTATGTGCTCGGAAACTATTAATTTCCGGTTGTTTGGCTTACCTTGTTTATGTAGTAGAAACTGTTCCTAGACAGCCGTGTATTGAGAGCGTTCCGGTTATGCGAGAGTTTCCTGACATCTTCCCTGTCAGTCTTCCTGGACTCCCGCCTGTTAGAGATGTAGAGTTCGTCATCGATCTTGAGCCTGGTACTCGTCCAATTGCTAAGGCACCGTACCGTATGGCCCCGCGCGAGTTAGAAGAGTTGCGAACTCAGTTAGATGAATTGTTGCAGTGTGGTTTCATTAGGCCAAGTTCTTCGCCCTGGGGTGCTCCAGTTTTGTTTGTGAAAAAGAAGGACGGTTCTATGAGGTTGTGCATAGATTATAGAGAAATAAACAAAGTGACCATCAAGAACAGGTATCTGTTGCCAAGGATAGATGATCTGTTTGATCAGTTGAGTGCGGGCACGGTGTTTTCGATGATTGACCTTCGATCAGGCTACCATCAGTTGAGGATCCGTGAGTCGGACGTACCCCGAACTGCCTTTCGTTCTCGTTATGGCCATTTTGAGTTTCTAGTTATGTCGTTTGGTTTGACAAATGCACCCTCTGCATTTATGGACATGATGAACCGCGTGTTCAAGGATTTTCTGGACCATTTTGTTGTGGTATTTGTAGATGATGTGCTAGTTTATTCTAAGAGTGTTGTGGAGCATGCTACGCATTTGCGCTTAGTATTGTCTACTCTTAGAGAGCACAAGTTGTTTGCGAAGCTGAGTAAGTGCGAGTTCTGGCTTCCTCAGGTGCCCTTTCTGGGTCATGTGGTGAACAAGGATGGAATTACTATAGACCCAGCTAAGATTTCTGTTGTGTTAGATTGGAAGACTCCTTCAATACCTAAGGAGATAAGGAGTTTCTTAGGGTTGGCTGGGCACCACAGGAGATTTGTTCAAGTGTTCTCAGTGCTGTTGGCACCTTTGACTAAGCTTACCCAGAAGAATACGGCTTTTATTTGGAGCGATAAATGCGAAGAAGCCTTCCAAGAATTAAAGAGGCGTTTGTGCAGTGCACCTGTATTGGCCTTGCCGATCAAAGGATTAAAGTATGTCGTTTATGTGGACTCATCTCACATTGGTTTAGGATGTGTTTTGATGCAAGAAGGAAAGGTGATTACCTATGGGTCTAGACAACTGAAAGTTGATGAAAGGAATTACCCTACACATGACTTAGAATTTGCTGCAGTGATTTATGCTTTAAAGCTTTGGAGACATCTTCTTTATGGAGTGTCATGCAAGATTTTCATGGACCACAAGAGTCTGAAATATGTCTTTACCCAGAAGGAGCTGAATTTGCGACAGCAGATGTGGTTGGAGTATGTTGCGGATTATGAAGTTGATATCCTATATCATCCGGGTAAGGCTAATGTGGTGGCCGATGCCCTGAGTAGAAAGACCGTGCAAATCTTCAATATCTCTGTGCAGTCCTTGGTAGAAGAGTTTATGTTGATGGATATCTCAGTTGGTAGTTGTACCGCGCCTTCGAGCTTAGGAGTTGAAGAACCTTCTTGGATTACCCTTACGAGATTGCATCAGAAGGAAGATCCTGATTTGCAACATCTCCGGAATAGAACTGAAAAAGGTGAGCTACCTGACTTTTCAATCGATGATAAAGATACTTTGAAGTATCGAGGTAGATATTGTATTCCCGCGCTTGATGACATTCGAACCATGATCTGTAGCGAAGCGCATGATTCTAGTGTTTCATATCATCCTGGCTCCACAAAGATGTACAAAGACCTGAAGCAGATCGTTTGGTGGTCAGGTATGAAAAGTGATATAACAAGGTATGTTTCTGAATGTTTAACCTGTCAGTGCATGAAGGCAGATCATAAGAGGCTTGGAGGTAAGTTGAACCCGCTGGAAATTCCAAGCTGGAAGTGGGAGAGTATTTCAATGGATTTCATTAACGGTTTGACGAGATCTCCTGGAGGTCACGATTCGGTATGGGTCATAGTTGACCGTCTGACCAAGTGTGCTCACTTTGTGTCGTTTAAAATTGGATATTCTATGGAGAAGATAGCAGAACTTTATTTAAATGAAGTCATCAGATTGCATGGTGTGCCCGTAAGCATTGTGTCGGACCGAGATTCAAGGTATATGTCTCATTTCTGGAGAATTCTGCAAGGAGCTTTGGGTACAGACCTTAGATACTCTACCGCTTACCACCCCCAGACAAATGGTTGATGAGTACTTTTTGTACTCATCTTTTAATGTAAGTTTAATATATTTTAAATATGAAATTATATATTTTTTATGCTTTTCTTATTAAAATTATTATCTTTTTAATTTTATAAACTAACTTAATCTTTTTCTGTATATTTCAGGTTTTTTGGACGCATTGGACAAAAACTTCAAGTACACGCCCAAGGTCACGGGCGTGACCATGGGCGTGTAACCTGCGCGGTGTTCCAGACCTGTTTCCGCCACCACGGGTGCGTTCCGTGAAGAATTCGCCAAGTACACCCCCCAGGTCACGGGCGTGACCAAGGGCGTGACCCAATGTCACGGCCGCGACTCGTCGCAAGCATCCAGAATCAGCCTGCCACATCAATTAAATTTACACACCCCAGGTCACGGGCGTGACCAGGGGCGTGACTCAATGTCACGGGCGTGACTCATCCCGCGCCACTCCCCGCTTCTTCCCGCCGAAGATTCACGCCAGCAGCACGTTTTGAAGGTTACACACCCTAGGTCACGGGCGTGACCTAGGGCGTGACGCGCCCGAATCGCCTGCATTAATTCCAGACTGCGCCCTTTCCTCTCCGAGATGATCGCGCGCCTTACACGCCCTTGGTCACGGGCGTGACCGAAGGCATGTACCTAGAATTATTAGCTATAAAAAGCCAGCTCCAGCAGGTGTTCGAGAGAAAGTTTTGGAGACGAATTCTTAGGTTTAGAACTTTCATTTCTTGTATTATTTTTATGTTCTAAGTAGTTCTTGCAATCATCTTTCTTTATGCAATTAGCATTTTCAATTAAATAGTATGTAGCTTCCCTTTTCATAGTTTGTAATTTCTCCTATCAATAAAATAGTTTTTTTCTTATTCACTTATTTCTCATTCTTCGCCTTCTTCATTGTTTAATTTTCATTTTGCAACCCAACTCTATGTTTTAATTGATAAGATAATAGAAATTTTCTTGAAGTAAGAGTACTCAACCGCCCCGAGTCTAATACGACCTTGGTTTTTATAACCTATACTACATTCGATACGGTACACTTGCCGTTATCGTTTGCAAGCATAGTTTTGCGTAACAAGTTTTTGGCGCCGTTGCCGGGGACACGGTTGATATTTCGAAAAAAGAAATATTTATTAATTTTATCGTTCTCTTTCTTCTCCCCCTTCTCTTTAAATTTTAAAAAATTTTAAAAAGCATAATCTAAATTCTCGGAAAGGACGCTTTGGGCTTCAATTCCCATCATAGCCTCTAGTACCTTGCGAGCCCTTCACCGGGTTGACCTTGGGAAGTCCGGGACTAATTTAACCCGTTTTTTGAAAAAAATTTATATAATAAAAGTATTTTTAAAATTCCATTCATTTGAGTAAAGGTTGTTTCCTTTTTATTTTTATTATGCAATCACTTGAATTGGCCGTAAAAGTTGCCGAGCTTCAAAGCCAAGTATATCTCTTGGAAGCGGCACAAAAACGCCAAAATGTCTGTTCTTATTGTAATGCGCTTCATCAAAGTGAGGAATGTTATTTACATTCATATGCTCAAAATAATTATTATGAAAATAATTTTTCTCAATATTATGCAAATAATTTTGACAATAATTATGATCATAATATTTCCTCTTTTAATGAAAATAATTTTTCAAACTTTGACGAAAATAATTTTTCTAATTTTAATGAGAATAATTTTTCGAATTCTAATAAATTTTCTTCTAGCTCCGAAGTAGATTCTTCTTGGTGGCAAGGTCACCCGGATAATTTTCGGGGCGATGAAGATAAATCTTCAGATCCGAATTTTTGTTCTTCTTCTTTTGTGCCACAATTTTCTTTCTCTAATTTTGGGGAAATTCCGCAGATCCAAATAGATACTTCCCCCCAAAATTTAGAGGAAATTTTTTTTTCGTCTAGTGTTTTCTCTAATCTTCACGAGAATAACTTTTCGGCTTCTAATGATTTTTCTTCTACCCCCGAAGTAGATTATTCTTGGTGGCAAGGTCACCCGGATAGTTTTCGGGGCGATGAAGATAAATCTTTAGATCCGAATTCTTGTTCTTCTTCTTTTGCACCGCAATTTTCGTACTCTAATTTTGGGGAATGTCTGCTTTTTCAATTTTACGCTCCGCCCCAGAATTTAGATGAGAATTTTCTTCCTTCTAGTGCTTTTTCCTTGTCTTTGGAAAATTTAGTTATGGAGGACCATGTGCTTTCATGTAATCCCATAACTTCTTTTACCAAAGATGAAGAAAAAATCTCTTACCAAGAAATTCTTAATGTTTTGGGCACCCCGGATGAACTAGAAGAAGAACAAGTTTCTTCCCCTACTTCACCCGGATCTTCTTTTCTTTTTCATGAATTTTCGCAAATGTCTTCTATTTTAATTCAACCGGAAATTCATGAAACTTTAGTGTCCGAAAATCTTATTCCGCTTGGTAATGCACTAGATTTTTCGAATGAAAATTTTATTTTATAAAAGGAACAACCAAAGTTTAATTTTATAATTTCGCAAGCGCCTCCTCCTTGCGATAATTTTTTTGAATCGTTTATTTGTGATTCTTTAGATGCCAATAATTTTCAGGTAGAAGATGAGCCGTTGCTACCCCAAATAATTGATGATCCATATGCCGCTCATCTTTATAAATCCAAATCACCTCAGGTATGTATAGGTGATTTGGATTTGCATTTTCAAGATCAAAGACAAACGAAGAATCACATGTTAAGCGGAGGAGTAGCCGGGCGACTGACGCCGACACATTCACCTACGCGTGAATTAAGGGAGTTACCTGTCCACTTCTCTTTTAGATTTCCGTTTTCCTAACACTAACCGTCTAGCTTAAAGACGGGAAAAAAAGCGCTCTTGGGAGGCACCCCTTGCTTATCTTTAATTTAATGTATTTTTTTTAAAGTTTGTTTTCTTTCAAGTGTTCTTCATACTTAGTTTTAAACATTGGGGACAATGTTTAATTTTAAGTATGGGGGTGTATCATTGCTTTCTTTATATTCCTACTTTATAGTTGAAAAAAAAATATATATATATATATATTTTTAATCTAATAAAAAAAAAGTTAAAAAAATTTTTGCTGAATTTTTATACTTACTCATTCGATTTGCTTTTGTTTAGTGTAGTAGGGAATTTTTTATACTTCATTAGATTTTGAATTTTGGAATAAAATTGCTGACTCATGCAGTGTTCCTAGTTAAACGCACGCGTTTGTAGAATTCTATGTCAAATTAACTATTCAGCATAAAATTAGATTTATGTTTTTCTAACTGCGAAAAAAACAATTCTTGTTTTACTTTTACCTTGAATCCGGTAGAATTTGAGAATAATTCAAGTGAGTATGTAGAAGCTTACTAGAGAAATATTACACATTTTGAACGGAAGGGTGTCCTTTCTCGATGTCTAGAACTTGCCTCTAGCGATTCTCGAAGCATTTGCATAGTTTTGTCATAGTTTTTAGAAGTGATTTAGGCCACCTTTTGATCGTTTGTGCCTGTTTGCCCACCATTTTAAATTTTTCATTGCTTAAACACTTTGGGCCTTACCTTATTTCCTTTGCTACCTCCACCTTTCATTTTCACCAAAGCCAAAACTTCCAGCTCATGATCACACTAAATAATTGAGATTTATTAAAATTTTGCAATGGGTTAAATTGTGAAAATAAGGAAATTACAACTTCTTATTCAGAGCTATTATGAAAAAAAGGGGATATAAAAAATATATATGAAAAATTATTGGCCAACTGTGAAAAAAAATATAAAAAATATGAGAGTTTTGCTTCATAACAACTTTTATGCGAGGTTTAAATTTTGGATAATTTTGGGTAACTCTCACCTTGGTTTAGTGTGATTCTTAGCCGTCATATTCTATCTTTTTGATTTCCAAATCCAAATCATATACCTAAGCCAAGTTTCACTCCTAATGAAAGCCCTTTTGATCTTTAAGCTATAACATTATACTTGTTTAGTGGAGAGAGTGCGACCGGGCAAGCCTATGGCCATCGTCATTGATGGATTTCTTTGGAGGCTATCCCGAAACTCAATTTTGGGTAATATTGATCTTAGAAAACACGCTACCCTCTCCCTGAATAACATTCTAGAATTTGCCGAACTTTCAATTTAAAAGTAAAAGCAATTTGTTAATTTGCATTATTGAAAATTATAAGCTAATCATTATGCTGAATAGATCTTTCAACTAGGATCTCTACACGTAGGCGTAAGACTTCGCGTTTTTATTCCTTGAGTTCAAAATTCTTTTCTAGTATTTAAATTTTTCTACTCCTATGAAAAGTTGTTTGCTCGGGACTAGCAAACGAGTAAGTATGGGGGTGTTTGATGAGTACTTTTTGTACTCATCTTTTAATATAAGTTTAATATATTTTTAAATATGAAATTATATAGTTTTTATGCTTTTCTTATTAAAATTATTATCTTTTCAATTTTATAAACTAACTTAAGCTTTTTCTGTATATTTCAGGTTTTTTGGACGCATTGGACAAAAACTTCAAGTACACGCCCAAGGTCACGGGCATGACCATGGGCGTGTAACCTGCGCGGTGTTCCAGACCTGTTTCCGCCACCACGGGTGCGTTCCGGGAAGAATTCTCCAAGTACACGCCCCAGGTCACGGGCGTGACCAAGGGCGTGACCCAATGTCACGGCTGCGACTCGCCGCAAGCATCCAGAATCAGCCTGCCACGTCAATTAAATTTACACGCCCCAGGTCACGGGCGTGACCAGGGGCGTGACTCAATGTCACAGGCGTGACTCATCCCGCGCCACTCCCCTCTTCTTCCCGCCGAAGATTCCCGCCAGCAGCACGTTTTGAAGGTTACACGCCCTAGGTCACGGGCGTGACCTAGGGCGTGACGCGCCCGAATCGCCTGCATTAATTCCAGACTGCGCCCTTTCTGCTCCGAGATGATCGCGCGCCTTACACGCCCTTGGTCACGGGCGTGACCGAAGGCGTGTACCCAGAATTATCAGCTATAAAAAGCCAGCTCCAGCAGATGTTCGAGAGAAAGTTTTGGAGACAAATTCTTAGGTTTAGAACTTTCATTTCTTGTATTATTTTTATGTTTTAAGTAGTTCTTGCAATCATCTTTCTTTATGCAATTCGCATTTTCAATTAAATAGTTTGTAGCTTCCCTTTTCATAGTTTGTAATTTCTTTTATGAATAAAATAGTTTTTTTCTTATTCACTTATTTCTCATTCTTCTCCTTCTTCATTGTTTTATTTTCTTTTTGCAACCCAACTCTATGTTTTAATTGATAAGATAATAAAGATTTTCTTGAAGTAAGAGTACTCAACCGCCCTGAGTCTAATACGACCTTGGTTTTTATAACCTATACTACATTCGATACGGTACACTTGCCGTTATCGTTTGCAAGCATAGTTTTGCGTATCAATGGTCAGACGGAGAGAGTGAATCAGATTTTGGAAGATATGATAAGGTGTTATATTCTAGATCATGGAGGAGCTTGGGACAAGCGTCTTGGATTGATGGAATTTGCCTACAATAATAGTTATCAGGAGAGTTTGCAAATGGCCCCCTTTGAGGCTTTATTCAGGAGGCGTTGCCGAACTCCCTTGTTTTGGGCCGAGGTTGGCGAGAGGCCGTTGTTAGGCCCTGAGGCTTTGGAAGAGATGAGCGTTGTTGTGACTCATATCCGTGAGAAGCTTCGAATTGCTAAGGAGCGGTATAAGAAGTATGCCAATCAGAGGAGAGTGGATCTTGAGTTTTCCGTTGGAGACTTAGTGTTCTTAAAAGTTTCTCCGATGCTAGGCGTTAGGAGATTTGGAAGGAACCACAAGTTGGACCCCCGGTATGTGGTACCTTTCCGGATTGTTGAGCGCGTCGGAGTGTCAACATATAGATTGGATTTGCCTGCTTCCTTCCCTAATGTTCACGATGTGTTTCATGTGAGCCAGTTGAGGAAGTGTTTGCGTAGTGATCGACTTGTTCTTGATTCGGTGCCCGTTTTGCAGCCCAATCTTTCGTATGATGAAGAACCTGTCCGAATCTTGGAGACCCAAGAGCGTGTGTTGCGGAGGAAGACGATCCCGATGGTTAAGGTTCTTTGGAAGAATCAGGGTGTCGAAAGCCCAACATGGGAGCTGGAGTCTGCCATGAGAGAGACTCATCCTAGCCTCTTCTCTTAGATTTTGGGTAACTCTTCTGTCTGATAACCTTTAAATTAAATTCATTAACTTTCTTGGTCTTTAGATTCCAAGTTTCGGGACGAAACTTCTTTTTAGGGGGAGTGACTGTAACGCCCTTGATTTTCGTTAATTATTTACGTGGCCGCTGTAACGTAGTTTTGGCGTAAGGGCGTTATGTCAGCTCGTCAGGTTTAGTTTTGAGCCTTATCTTAGTTAAAGCTTGTAATTTAGATCGAGCGTGCGAGTTTCCGCGTCGTTTTGATTTGTAGAGAAGATTTTGTGTAGTATTGAGAATTTAGCTTCGGGGAGCTTTTGCCCGAGTTTGGCCCGTCGGAATTGAATTCTGACTTCGCCGTTGGATTCGTAGCGCCGTGTTTCAGTTATGGTGCGATTTTCGTAGTAATCCGAGTTTTTCTGGTCGCCCTCGCAGTTTAAGTAAATTGGGGAATTAATTAATTAATTAATTAATAATTTAGGTTATATATAAAGCCTAAAATCTTCTTCCCCTATTCATCTCCTTCCTCCTCGATCAAAAGCAGCCGCCGAGCGAAAGAACGAGAGCGGAGCTTCGTGGAGCGTTCGGCCAGCGATTTCTAGCGTTGTAGTAGTCGGAATCGTGTTTGGAGAGTGGATTGGGAAAGCTCTCGGCGAGATCTTCGTCTTAGCGGTAAGTTTTTCCCGTTTTGTGGAATCTTTGGAGTTAGGGTAGTGACCTAACCCCTTCTTTCGACCCGAAGAGTTTCAGAAATCTGTGCTCGTGTGTTTTCCTAGCCGATCCATAGCTTCCGGAGCGAATATCTTCGAGTTTGCAAGGTTAAGGCAAGTGGCTTCCTCCTCCTCTTTTGTTGGTTAAATTATGGTTTTTCTCCTGATGAATGCTGGGTGGGCTGTTGGCTCGTGTTCCGAGCGTCTTGTTTGATAGTAAGAAACCCTAATTTTTCTCCACCCCCCCCCCCCCCCCCCCCCCCCCCGCGTAGTGTCAGGATATTTCTCCCGAAAGGCACCGTCGTTCCCTGAATTAGCCGCTGATTGGTCCTTCTCGAGAAGTCTTTGTGATTCTCGAGAAGTTGTGTAGCCAAGTTTTCGAGAGATCCCTGGTCCTTCTCGAGAAGTCTTTGTGATTCTTGAGAAGTTGTTTAGCCCAGTTTTCGAGAGATCCCTGGTCCTTCTCGAGAAGTATTCATCGTTCTCGAGAAGTTGTTTTAGCCCAGCTCTCGAGAGATCCTTGTCCCTCTCGAGAAATCCATGCCCCTCTTGAGAAATCCCTGTCTGGTTCTCGAGAAACCCTATCCTTCTCGAGGATCTTCCCAGATTCTCTCTCTTTCTCCTAGTTATTTCTCAAGGAATCCTAAACCTATGCCTTGGACCCCTCTTCCCCTCATGAAGCCGTTGAATCTTCTAGAGTGTGCAAGTCTTGTCGGTGCCTGTTTGTGCCCTTGATCATTTCTCAACTAAATCAAGTATTTTCCGCTGCAATTATAGATACTTTCTCGATGGAGTAGTTGATCCACGAACTGAGAGACACGGTTCTTACCTCAAAACCCCTAATAAATGATTTCAAATGATGACTTATCATATAATCATGTTTTGTTTAGTTAAGTAATAGGTCCCCGCCTGAGCGTCTGCAGTTGTCTCCTGTATGACGTGGCATCATGACGTGTATTTTCTCTTACTCTGATATTCTTAAATTCGAAGAAAATGCGGGTTGTGACACCTATCACTTACTATAGCGTGCGGCGTACCGAAGCGAGAAAATAATTTTTTGAGAAATTTGACAATGACTCTCGCATCTTTGGTGGGGAGAGCTTGCGCTTCCGCCCACCTAAATACGTAGTCGACCGCCACTAAAATATTTCGATTTGTATAAGAAGGAGGTAGGGGGCCTACGAAGTCTATGCCCCATAAATCGAAGATTTCACATTCTAAATAAAAATTTTGTAGCATCTCGTCACGACGCGAGATGTTACCCGACCGCTGATAGATATCGCACGAGCTCACATAATTGTGCACATCTTTGAAAAGAGTGGGCCATTAAAAGCCCGCCTCTAGCACCTTCCGCGCGTTCTGGTTAGCTTGATAATGCCCCTGGACGGCCCCTCGTGGCAGTGACGCAATATTTGCCCACCTTCCTCGTATGAAATGCATCTCCGCACCACTTGGTCCGCGCAGACGCGAAAGAGAAATGGGTCTTCCCAAAAGTAATTTTTCAAATCAGAAAAGAATTTCTTCTTTTGCTGTTTTGAAAAGTCTTTCGGAAGAACCCGCGCAACGAAATAGTTTGCGTAGTCTGCGAACCAAGGAGTGGGAGAAGTTTTTAAATTAGAAAAAGCTAAGAGGCGCTCCTCGGGAAATCTATCGTCTATTTCTAGTTCGACGAGCGCTTCCGCGACGGGGCGGTCTAAATGAGAGAGGTGGTCGACCGCTAAATTTTCAGCCCCCTTCTTGTCCCGGATCTAAGTCGAATTCCTGTAGAAGGAGGATCCATCGAAGCAAGCGGGGCTTGGCGTCTATTTTTGATAATAAATATTTTAGGGCGGAGTGGTCGGTAAAAACGATAATTTTTGAAAGTGTTACGTAGGGCCTAAACTTAACGATTGAAAAGACGACGACGAGAAGCTCCTTTTCCATCGTAGTGTAATTAGCCTGTGTGGCTGTGAGCATTCGAGATGCATAGTAGATGGGATGAAAATAATTATTAACACGTTGGCCAAGTACGGCTCCCACCGCGATATCGCTCGCATCGCACATAATCGCAAACGGAAGGGACCAATCTGGCGCCACCAGAATTGGAGAATTGATAAGTTTTTCTTTAATAATATTAAATACCTCTACGCAGGCGGAATCGAAAATAAAAGGAGACTCTTTCTCCAGGAGGTGGGTTAGCGGTTTCGTTATTTTGGAAAATTTTTGAATAAACCACCTGTAAAAACCCGCGTGGCCAAAAAAACTCCTAATTGATTTTATATTTGAAGGAGCGGGGAGTTTTTCGATGATTTTGACCTTAGCCTTGTCTACCTCCATTCCTCTTGCGGAAATCTTGTGTCCGAGAACTAAACCTTCCCGGACCATAAAATTACACTTCTGCCAGTTTAAAACTAGGTTCGTGTCTTCGCAACGTTGGAGGACTCGATCTAGATTAGTCAAGAAGTTAGAAAAGGAGCTTCCGAATACGGAGAAGTCATCCATAAAGACTTCCATTATGTCCTCTACGATCTCTCCAAAGATCGCCAGCATACATCTTTGGAATGTAGCTGGCGCATTGCAGAGGCCGAAAGGCATCCTTCGGTATGCGAAGGTGCTGAAAGGGCACGTGAAAGTCGTTTCTCCTAGTCTTCGGGGGAGAGTGGAATTTGGAAAAATCCCGAAAGACCATCGAGAAAACAATAATATAGATGATCCGAAAGTCGCTCCAGAATCTGATCGATAAACTGCAACAGAAAGTGGTCCTTCCAGGTGGCATCATTTAACTTTCGGTAGTCGATGCACACCCGCCAACCCGTAACAGTACGAGTTTGGATTAATTTGTTGTTTTGATTAGCCACCACCGTTAAACCGCCCTTTTTTGGCACGACATGTACGAGACTAACCCACGTACTATTTGATATTGGATAGATAATCCCCGCATCTAGGAGTTTAATTACTTCAGCCTTAACGACGTCCCGCATGTTCGGGTTAAGTCGTCGCTGAGGCTGGATAGTTTTGCGAGAATTATCCTCTAAAAATATTTTGTGCGTGCAAAAAGAGGGGTTTATCCCCCTAATATCAGAAATCTGCCATGCAATTGCATGGCAATGCTTAGACAAAACTTCCACCAATTTGGATGTTTCCGAATCGGTTAGAGTGGAAGAAATGATAACGGGAAGTTTTAAATTTTCGGAGAGAAAAATGTATTTTAAATGGTCGGGGAGTTGCTTAAGCTCCAAGACCGGGGGTTCTTCGTAAGATGTGGTGATTTTTAACCCTTTTGAATCAAAAGGCTCGAAAGGCGAATCTGGCGGCAATTCATCTAAAGGAGGGAGATTTGCCAGATCCGATTCGGCTTGCGTTAAAGAAAATAATTCAAAAAGCGAAGAACACTCATCCTCAAATGCGGATTCCAAATTAAAACTGGAATCGTCATTCGATAAGGTGTTCCCCATGGAGGGATTAATCAGAAGTGTAACTTCGTCGTCTCCTACCCGAAGGAGGAGGCGACCGTTACTTACATCGATTAATGCTCGGGAGGTCGCGAGGAATGGGCGACCGATGATGATTGGTACCTCGGCGACCTCCTCGATGTCGAGGATGACGAAGTCTACCAGGAAGATTAACTTGTCAACCTTGACGAGGATGTCCTCCACAACACCGATGGGATACTTTATCGAGCGATCCATGATTGGATGCTCATTTTCGTTGGGGTAGGTACACCCAGATCTAATTTTTTAAAGAGGTAGAAGGGCATCAAATTGATGCTCGCTCCTAGGTCCGCTAGGGCGTATTTTGTTAACAAATTGCTGAAGAGGCACGGGATGGAGAACCTTCCCGGGTCGTTCAATTTGGGCGGTAATTTGTTAAGTAGGGCCGCCGAGCATTCCGCATTTGGTGAAACACGCGAAATATCCACGAGCTTCTTCTTATTAGAAAGGAGCTCCTTGAGGTATTTCGCGTAATTCGACATTTGAGAGAGTGCCTCGCAGAAGGGGACGTTAATCTGGATTTGTTTTAAAATTTTTAAATTTTTTTGATAATGTTCGTCCTCCTTCTTTTTATTAATTTTCGATGGATAAGGAATTTGCGGGCTCGAAACGCTAGGCGCAATTGGAAAATTCGGAGTTACTAAAATTGAAGAAGAGGGTGGAGGGGTCGGAGGCGAAATGCATACCGTGGGCTCAACCCGCAATGGGGAGACGACCTCCTTGCCGCTTCGAAGGGTTATAGCATGGGCATTTTCGCAAGGATTCGGCTCGATATTCCCTGGCAGAGCTCTGTGACGCCGCTCGGAGATTATTTCCGCAAGCTGTCCAACCTGCATTTCAAGATTTTTTAGCGATCCGGTAATATTCCGGATATTTGTTTCGTTGGACGTGACGTATTTAGCGAAAACTTCCTCGAGCGGAGAAGGTTTTGGAGGAGGAGGCGGATATCCCTGATGGAATCCATGTAGAAATCCTTGCGGATTCACATTTGGGGGCCGCTGCGCATTATTTGGATTACTCCAGGAGAAATTAGGGTGGTTCCTCCAACCCGGATTAATATTATTACTACAAGGATTATTATTAGGGTTGAAGGTTGTCCGAACCAGATTACCGAGGTAATCCACCGTCTCTTCAACTAAGTTATTATTATTATTATTATTATTAATACAATTATTATTATTATTATTAGCATTCGCCCACGCGGGAGTGGAGGAGGAAGCAGACATCTCCGCCACTTGCTTGGTTAGCCGCTCTACCTGCGAGCCTAAGTAAGTAGTGGCATCCACTTTAAAAATACCAGCCGGTTTATTAGGATGCGACCTTGGCACGTTCCATTGGTACGCGTTCATGGTCATTTCTTCGATCAGAGCTTGAGCAGCCTCCGGGGTTTTGTTGTTTAATGTTCCCCCGGCGGCTGCGTCGATCATCTGACACATTGAGAATCAAGTGGGCCAGCTAGCAAAAATTTTCTTCGAGCATCAACAAGGAGCACTACCTGGAAATACGGAGCCAAATCCAAGGGAGAGCGCAAACGTGATTACACTCCGAACGGGAAGGAGGTGGTTTCAAAATAGGATGAACCCAAGGTAACTTCTTCTCCTCCTCCTCCTACTCCTATTTTATCTTCGAATTTGCCCGCTACGCTAGCTCTGTACGCTTCTAGTTCGAATATTCTGTATCCATCTAAGCTTAGGAACGAGTGTGCCGAGAAAAATTACAAAAAAAAATAGAAATTTTTAAAACAAATTCATATTAATGTACCCTTCTGCGAGGCTATCTCTCAAATGCCAAAGTATGTGAAATATCTTAAGGAGTTGCTCTCTAATAAGAAGAAATTAGAAGATATTTCGCATATTTCCTTAAATGCAGAATGCTCCACGGTTGTACTTAACAAATTGCCTCAAAAAGCAATTGACCCGGGACGGTTCTCCATCCCGTGTCTATTTGGCAATTCGTTAGTAAAACACGCATTAGCGGATCTTGAGCAAGCATCAACCTCATGCCTTTTTCATTATTCAAAAACCTGGGTCTAGGGAATCCTAGCCCCACTCGAATGAGTATTCAATTAGTGAATCGTTCATTAAAATATCTGGTAGGGATAGTAGAGGATGTGCTCGTTAAGGTTGACAAGTTCATCTTGTTTGAACATGGTTTTCCGCATCCCTTTGATTTGAGAATAACAAATCCTACTTGTATTTGATCTTGTTGCCATTGTGTTTTTTGCATGTAGGTATGGACAGTTTTGACACCAGGTAGCTGCAACAATGGTCTGACACTAACCACAAGCTGAAGGAATGAAAGTTGCTTAACGCCAGGCTTTAAGCTTAACGCTAGGCGTTAGCGCTAGACAAAATCGTCGTTCGACGAAATGCATACCACGGCGTTCGACGAAATGTGCTTGACGAAATCTTCGTTCGACGAACTAGATGTTGTGATCAACGAAATCAAGCCGCTGAGAACGGAAGCTGGGTTCGACGAAATAGAAATTGCATTCGACGATCTTGTGTTCGACGATCTTGCGTTCGACGAAATTTCGTTCGACGAAAGATGAAGCTAGTTCGATGAATTACGTTTGACGAAATTATCTACTCGACGAATTGGGGTGCCAGCTAATTAAAGATGAAACTCAACGCCAGGCGTTACATCCTAACGTCGGGCGCTATCCGATCGACGAAAATGGCGTTCAACGAAGATGTTGTTCGAAGAAGATGGCGTGCCATCTGATTAAAGAAAGAATCTCAACGCCAGTTATTAGTCTTAATGCTAGTCTCTATCCGGTCGATGAATCTGGCAAGGAGAAAGCAGCCATGATTGCAGGAGGAACATTAGGAATGATTTGCCCAACGCGTCGCAGTAGCCTTAACGCCAGCGTTGATATTGCCTAAAATAAAACATTCCTAAAGTGCAGAATCTCCTTCCTCTTCTGAAGATCCGAGCAATTAATATATTGATATACATGGTCAATGCCAGGCGTTAGGACTTAACATCGGCGTTAGCTCAAATTTTACAAATCGGAGGATTTTGTCTTCTCCGACTACTGATTGTCAAGAGCCCTATTCCAGCACTTCAAAAACTTTGTGAGGGCCGTATTTCTAGAGAAACACATCTCCCACTCATATTTCAAAAGGAGGAATCAAAGGAGCTTGGATCAACACGCTAACTCAACGCGAAGAACGCACGCTTGGACTTCAACGATCTTCATCGATTCTTCGGCATCTCCTTCAGATTACCTCATAGGGAGTTTTATATTTGTATTTTGTATTCTTCCTTTATTTCATCTTTGTAATCGGTTTATGAATTCGCCTCGTGTTGGCGACTAGGTCTAGGTAGGACTTAGGGAGGAATTCGCCTCGTGTTGGTGACTGGGTCTAGGGAGTAGATCTAGGGGTGCTCGAGGCCTTTCTGGTGCTAGATTGGCTAGAGCGGCTTGAAGCTGTATCTGAGGAGAGATCGGCTAAAGCCAACCGGTTCATGGGGATATGAGTCGGTATATAAAACAAAAAGGGGTTTCATATTCTCTCAACGCCCCCCAACCACTTGTTAGAGGGGAAGGGGTGAATAAGGGTTTTAAAAACTTTAAACTCTAATAGAAAACTTTTGATATTTTGATCGAAGTTAAATCAAAAGAAAAGAGAGAATGAAATTAGAAATGAAATCAATTTTATTAAACAAGAAAAGACATGATTAACATTTATAAAATTGATTACAAAATCTAATTTCAATGACGCTAGAAATCGAAGAGAATAATATGAAAACCCTTTTTGTTTTATATACCGACTCGTATCCCCACGAACCGGTTGGCTTTAGCCGATCTCTCCCCAGATACGTCCTCAAGCCGCTCTAGCCAATCTATCACCAGAAAGGCCTCAAGCACCCCCTAGATCTACTCCCTAGACCCAGTCGCCAACACGAGGCGAATTCCTCCTTAAGTCCTACCTAGACCTAGTCGCCAACACGAGGAGAATTCACGAATCGATTACAAAGATGAAATAAAGGAAGAATATAAAATACAAATATAAAACTCCCTATGAGTTAATCTGAAGGAGACGCCAAAGAATCGATAAAGATCGTTGAAGTCCAAGCGTGTGTTCTTCGCGTTGAGTTTGCGTGTTGATCCAAGCCTCCTTTGATTCCTCCTTTTGAAATATGAGTGGGAGATGTGTTTCTCTGGAAATACGGCCCTCGTAAAGTTTCTGAAGTGCTGGAATAGGGCTCTTGACAATCAGTAGTCGAAGAAGACAAAATCCTCCGATTTATAGAATTTGAGCTAACACCAGCGTTAAGTCCTAACGCCTGGCGTTGACCAGGTATAGCAATATATTAATGGCTCGGATCTTCAGAAGAGGAAGGAGATTCTCCACTTTAGGAATGTTTTATTTTAGGCAATATCAAGGTTGGCGTTAAGGCTACCACGACGTATTGGGCAAATCATTTCTAATGTTCCTCCTGCAATCACGACTGCTTTCTCCTTGCCAGATTCGTCGGCCGGATAGCGCCTAGCGTTAAGACTAACGCCTGGCGTTGAGATTCTTTCTTTAATCAGATGACACTCCATCTTCTTCGAACAGCATCTTCGCCGAACGCCATTTTCATCGAACGGATAGCGCCCGGCGTTAGGAGTTAATGCCTGGCGTTGAGTTTCATCTTTAATTAGCTGGCACCCGAATTCGTCGAGTAGATAATTTCGTCGAACGCAATTCGTCGAACTGGCTTCATCTTTCGTCGAACGAAATTTCGTCGAACGCAAGATGGTCGAACGCAAGATCGTCGAACGCAATTTCTATTTCATCAAACCCAGCTTCCTTTCTCAGCGGCTTGATTTCGTCGATCGCAGCATCTAGTTCGTCGAACGAAGATTTTGTCGAGCACATTTTGTCAAACGCCGTGGTATGCATTTCGTCGAACGTCGATTTCGTCTAGCACTAATGCCCAGCGTTAAGCTTAACGCCTGGCGTTAAGCAACTTTCATTCCTTCAGCTTGTGGTTAGTGCCAGACCATTGTTGCAGCTACCTGGTGTCAAAACTATCCATACCTACATGCTAAAAACACAATGGCAATAAGATCAAATACAAGTAGCATTTGTTATTCTTAAATCAAAGGGATACGGAAAACCATGTTCCAACAATCTCCCCTTTTTGATAATAACAAATCCAATTAGAGATAAATCAGATTCATAGATAAAGCATTTGTGTTTTTGAAAGGATATATGACACAAGCAATTTGTAGGATAATGATAAGAATTATAGTTTCATTGAACATTGTGCTCCCCCTACAAAGATGCTCCCCCTTAGTGTATACTCTCATAAACTAGATACATGCTCCCCTTTAATCTAGTGAATCCTACTCCATTAATCAATATGATTTAGCATTTTATTCTACCCCTTTGTTATTAGCAAAAGAGGGTGGAGTGAAACAAAACTAGAATAACGAAGACAAAAGTTGGGACATAACTAAGAGAGGATTAAGAGTTTTGTGTAAACATAAAGTAAGTCATGATCGAGCTAAGGGAGAGAGTGGCACAGTGGAAAAATATATGATAAGCGTGAAAGAACATCATTCAAAGATTATACCAAGGAATGTAATCAATTGCTTTATAAGAGTTTTAAGCATAAGAAAAGGTAATGATTTCCAAGTAACCAATCTACCCAGACAATATGTCTACACCCTAGCCCCGTACTAAGTGACGGATGGGCATGAGGAGCTGCAAACATGTCGTAGGATGGGCTGTTAGTCCCATATGCAAACACTAGACTACAATCCACCCTAGCACTCTTTCCCCCCAGTGCCTCGCAAGGCCCCACTGGAACCCTCCCCGGTTAAGGACAAGACACGACTTAGAGGTCGGGTAATCTAATGTCTACAACCCTGCGCCCCCGCTATGGTGAGATATGAAGTCATGGATAATAATTATTGGAAACATTTAAGCATTTTAAATCTAATGAGAGGTACATAGCCTATAGAATTATAGTTTTATTTGAATTTATTAAGCACACAACTCACATAGCTATTTTGAAGTCCATTAATAAATCAGAGTTATTTAAGACATGATATAAGCATGAGAGCACATGATATACAGATACATGATTAGATAGAGAAATGCAGAAAAACAAAAACAAAACAAATAAGAGTAGTATTTTTGTTATAATTTGACCATTCCAACAATATGTCTAGACTCTTCAAATTTGAGCATTTTAACTTTGAAAATTTTCATAACAAGTAGGCAAGCATGAAAAAAACATATCCAAAAAGATACTAACTACAATGTAACCAATTCGTATTTCAAGTAAGGAAAACATTGTAGAAATCATGCAGTGCAATCTAATGCGTTTACTTGAGTTTTTAGAGAATTATGTAATGTTTGCATTAGGATCCAATTCTCATGAGTGGAAGCTTTATGAAAAACAATGATGTGTGCATAAGGTGTTTTGATAAAAGTATACAAGTGAAATAATAAAAACACATGACATATGTAGTGAAATGGTAACAACAACAATAAGATTGTAATCATATAATTACTTTCACACATCACATCTAGAATAAAATTTCAAAGCACATAACATACGTACAACTACCAAGGTGCTTCGCCCACACAACGCTCATGAAGACTTATCAGGGAGCGAAGTAGTGCTTGGGGGATCACATAAGTAATTTTATAGATTTTTAATTTTAGTGATCCGGTGTACAAATAGAAGTGATAGAAAGAAATATGTTTGCACAAGACACTTTACAATTCTTTCCAAGGTGCTCAACCTCACAATGCTCATTAAGACTTATCAGGAGGGTGAGTAGTGCTTGGTGGAGTTATCTTTGGCTTTTTATTTTGGATTTTTATTGAGGGCCAAAAGGTCTCCGAATTCACTTGTTGTTGCAAACAATAATATTATTGAAGTAACACTTCAATATCGTGCATGAAATTTATTTTTGAAAGACGGTGTAGGTAATTTAGACATACAACTTAATATGTTAAAACTATTACACTACACAATCATGCAAGACTAGGATTATGAGCACATGTAGATTACCAAAATAGTGAGTGTATAATTCATTGATTAACATAAAGCATTACTCATACTTAGAGGCATGCTAGGCAATCATACACAATTATCTATAGACTATTTCATTGCACAAAATCAGATTAAGGTCAAGGCATGACAAAAACAATGTTTAGAAAATTTGAAATTAAAATTGAACATTGAAGAGAATCTTAATGTGTATGCCTAATCAATTTTGACCATTTGAAACAAAATGACTAAGATATATGCTCTTGTGAAGACATATAATCAAACCATAATTTTGTAAGGAGTTAAAACAAAACAACCAACAAAAACATATTTTTGATCATTCTAAATTATTTGATTTTTTTGTATTTTGAAATAAAATAATCAAATTAATAATAAAGTAATTTGAAATCATATGCAATAAAATAAGAAAAATCATTAGAAAAATATTAGAAATATTTTGGAAAAATTAGAAATTCAATTTGGCCAAAGTAGTTAACGCCTGTCGTTAAGTACTTAACGCCAAAACAGTACTTGATTTTTGAGAATCATTGAAAATTTTCTTTAGGCATAGATAGTATACATAGACCTTCTTATGGTAGAAATTTCAGAGACGTTGGAAATGGTTAGAAGGCTATTCAAGCATGTTTTATTTATTCAAAAATAGTTTTTATATTTTTATGTGGTTTTCATATATTTGTGTTTACAAGATCATTAGAGCTCAAAAAGAGAAAATATGCAAAACACAAAATAAGCATGTTCGATAATAAACATGAATGCTTGAATAATCTAATCATATAGAGTGTATGCAATATATATGATATAGGTATGTCCTAGATTATAATTCCCTAACTATATGTCTACACGCAAGCCCCTCTATGGTGAGACACATAATGTGGGAGAACGATCATGGACATCCTAAGCATTTTGTTCTTATTATATTTGATCTTATTATGGAATAAATTTATAAACTATGGCTTTTATGCGTGATTAATTTCTTATTATATTTGATATTAAAGCAACATAGTTTATTATGAGTTTTAACTTTCAATTGTTCTTCTTCAAGATTGATTCATTATGGTAATAATAAGGTATCTAACATGGATGATGATATTTATTAGTTGATAATGCTAGTATGATGAGTTCATATTATGCCATAAGAATATTGCATATCTTTTATATTGATAGAGATTCAGTTTGAAAACCTAGAATTAAGTGATGTTATGATTTGATGTTATTGATATCATGGTGATTCTACGGTCTAGATATAGTAAGGTACATGCAATCACAATGCATAATTTATTTATATAATTATCATGATCACCAATTTTATGAAAAATAATTTTAATTTAAAGTTTGAACTTTTATAATTTGATCTTGGACTTCCCGAGGTCTACCCTGTGAGAGGTTCGCCCGGTACTAGGTGATGAGATGGGAGGATAGCCTAAATCTCCCTTTCACAAGATACATGTAAATAGAAAAGTTAAGTTCAAAATAATAATTTTTGATGCTTATTTTTGTATTTGATTTTTGCATATAGAAATCAAACAAATTACCAAAGAATAAATTTTTTTTGTAATTTGGTTTTTGTAATTTTGTATTTTAATATTTCAAAAAACAATTATAGGCAGAAATGCAAAAATGAGTAGTACATATAAAATAATATACTTTTAGTGATTTTTCATAATTTTAAAATTACAGAAAATCGAATACTTGAGCTAGCGTCGGCGTTAGGTCTAGCGCCTGCGTTAGCTCACAGAGAGTGCTTCTTTTAATCATATAGCCTAGATTTTCTTCGATTTTTCTTCCGATTTTGCTTAATTATGTTTGTGTAATGTAATGCCTGTCTAATGAAGTGAAGAGATGAGAAGAATTCGCAAAAAGTTGCGAAAGTTAAAATTTTAGTACATGGGTTTCACATTCATTAAAGCTCCATATTCATTAAACCTTAATTCTTGAGTTTTGAACAACCATTTAAGCTTAATTATTATAGGATATGCAAACAAAGAAGATATGATTAATGTTATGCCAAAGTTTGATAGTATTTCAACTTACAGACCTAGAATGAAGTGAAGATTCTATTCGATTTGATCTTGTTGATATCAAGATGATTCTAAGGTCTAAACTTGACATAAAACATAGTACGTAGATAATACACCAACCATGATATGTAATCATATAATTCAAGCAAAAAAAACATATTGATAATTGAGCTTTCTTTTAGATCATGTTATTTCTTTAATTTGGTTGATGTGGGCTATAGAGCTTAATAACCTAATCTTGATTAACATATCTTATAGCAAATTTATAATTCAATTTTATATGATTATTATATGATATATATATATAGGTAATGAATATAAGAATAATAGATAGGTCATCAAAATAAAAAATGATTTTGAATTTTGGTTAATTTGATTTAGAAACTCATTAAGTTTTAAGAGATAAGATCATATTTCCTATAATATATAAGATGACTGTTGGCACCAAAAATGGTACCTCCAAAATTCACACACTAAGGGGGGAGAAGAAGAAGACTGCGAAGTGCAGGTTACTAAGACAGGGGAGGCTGAAGAGAGAGAAAACGGTCACAGGATGACGATCACTAAAAAATGAGACCGCTTACACAGGTCGTAAGCTGGAGCCTCGGGGCCAGAGAGTCCCTTTCCAGGTACCCCTACCCCTCTATTTATAGACGAGGAGGCTGCCCAAACGGGCAGAACTAAGAACTACGGGCTGCCCGGGGTACAGGAGAGCCGGGGCAGAGATGAGGGGTGCAAATAGCAAAAAGGAAGAAAAGGAGGAGACCGCTCAGGCTGTCGATCTCACACTGCCTTGACCGCTTGGGACTTGGAAAACTGCGGCTGAGAAGAGACTTGGCGGTCTGCGCGATCACCATATATTGAGACCGCTCAGACCAAAAAAAACTTTGGCCTGCAAGAAGAGGTCGCGGGCTTTCTGGGCAAACAATGACCATAACATGATAGCTTAATAACAAAAAAGACATTAAGGCATATCATGAAGTAGAAAAAATTTGTATATTTCATTTTTGAAAATATTCTACTTCATGCATTTGGTGATACCTAATGAATGAGAGATTTAGGTATCCAAAGGGGACCAAGTGTGGTGGTTCCTTTGGGTACCCAAATATAACGTGTTTGCTTTTGGGGAGATATGGTCGAATGTGCCCTTTTGGGTGGAGTTAGTGTTTCATCTTTAACTTTGGGCCTCCATTCAAACCTTGGTTTAATGTTATTTCTATTTGTCAAATTTCCATGATGATTTTGCAAAACATTATTTTTAGTTTTCAAATTTCCATAATCATTTACTTGAATATTTGGATCAAAAAGGTTTTTGAATTTATAATTTGAAGGAAATTTGTTTGTATTTAATTTTAGGTTGGGAGAAACATGATATTGTAAATTATGGTGATTTTGATTTTGATTTGCAAATCCTTTATGTTCCTTACTCCCATTTTTAAACTTAGGTAAGATGTTCATATTAATATTCAACTTGTTTTTAGATATAGTTTGATATTGTGAATTTGTATTTACCATTTTCATAAGCAAGTTGATTTTTGATTTTAATTCATCATTCTTTAATTTCAAATTATGTCTAGCTTTATTATAAGCTATTGTGCTATTTTAAGAGTGGAAACAATTGAATCAATATGATTTTGATAGTTATTTCTATATTTATCAAATGTTTCATCCTTCTCTTTAATTTCAATTTTATAGTCCTTACACTTAGCACAATCATTTTTCAACGATGAATTTTCTAGACATAATCTTTCATTTTGTTCTTTTATAAAAAGAAGTTCCTTTTCAAGTTCCTTATGTTTTTCTTTTAATTCATTATATTCTACACAAGGTGTAGTGTTATCAACTAAGGAACCATGGATAGAACTAGATAAATTTGAATTTGATTGTTCATTAATTTTTGTCTTTAAATTTTTATTTTCTAAGCGCAAATGTTTATTGGCATCATTTAATTTCTTAATTTTGCGCTTTGTAGTTTGAAGCAATTGTAATGAAGAGATAGAAGTACAAAAAATGGGATTTGATTTCCTTACATTGCTTTCGGGAGAGGCACGATTTGAACACATTGTTTCTTTGACATCTTTTTGGCACTCCTCTTCCGAAGACAGTACTTCTTCTTCTCTTCCATTTGATGTGTGCTCCAATGATCCGTCATGAGAGGAGCATTCTTGACGACTTGAGCAAGCTTGCATATTCTCTAGTTCTTGTGATTGTTCCATACCTATAGAAGGAGGATCATACATTTCTTCAAGAAATTTTCATACTTTGTATGCACTAGAAAAACAATATATTAATTTGAAGATATCTTGAGATAAAGCACAGAAAATATAGTTCATAGCTTTTGCATTAAGGTGACGCTCTTGTTTATTTGATTCGTCCGCTGGTCTTGTTATTGTTATATCCCATGCATTTATATTTAATGTTTTAATAAACCTTTCCATTAATAATTTCCACCCTTTGTAATTTCTTCCTTCGAATAAGGGTGGTGCAAGAGATTTTTCTTCTTCATAAAAATTTCCCCCACTAATAGAAGCGAGATCATGAGACGCCATTATTCCCAGTTGTTAAGCCGATTTGGAATAACCTACCTCTGATACCACTTGTTGGATCTGCAGGCGCCCTTAGAGGGGGTGAATAAGGGTTGTAAAAACTTTAAACTTTAATAGAAAACTTTTGATATTTTGATCGAAGTTAAATCAAAAGTAAAGAGATAATGAAATTAGAAATGAAATCAATTTTATTAAACAAGAAAAGACATGATTAACATTTATAAAATTGACTACAAAATCTGATTTCAATGACGCTAGAAATCGAAGCGAATAATATGAAAACCCTTTTTGTTTTATATACCGACTCGTATCCCCACGAACTGGTTGGCTTTAGCCGATCTCTCCCCAGATACGGCCTCAAGCCGCCCTAGCCAATCTATCACCAGAAAGGCCTCGAGCACCCCCTAGATCTACTCATTAGACCCAGTCGCCAACACGAGGCGAATTCCTCCCTAATTCCTACCTAGACCTAGTCGCCAACATGAGGCAAATTCACAAACCGATTACAAAGATGAAGTAAAGGAAGAATACAAAATACAAATATAAAACTCCCTATGAGGTAATCTGAAGGAGATGTCGAAGAATCGATGAAGATCGTTGAAGTCCAAGCGTGCATTCTTTGCGTTGAGTTAACATGTTGATCCAAGCCTCCTTTGATTCCTCCTTTTGAAATATGAGTGGGAGATGTGTTTCTCGGGAAATACGGCCCTCACAAAGTTTCTGAAGTGCTGGAATAAGGCTCTTGACAATCAGTAGTCAGAGAAGACAAAATCCCCCGATTTATAGAATTTGAGCTAACGCCGACGTTAAGTCCTAATGTCTGGCATTGACCATGTATATCAATATATTAATGGCTCAGATATATAGAAGAGGAAGGAGATTCTGCACTTTAGGAATGTTTTATTTTAGGCAATATCAATGCTGGCGTTAAGGCTACCGCGGCGCGTTGGGCAAATCACTCCTAATGTTCCTCCTGCAATCATGGCTGCTTTCTCCTTGCCAGATTCATCGACCGGATAGCACCTAGCATTAAGAGTAACGCCTGGCGTTGAGATTCTTTCTTTAATCAGAAGGCATGCCATATTCTTCGAACAGCATCTTCGTCGAACGCCATTTTTGTCGAACGGATAGCGCCCGGCGTTAGGAGCTAGCGTCTGGCGTTGAGTTTCATCTTTAATTAGATGGCACCCCAATTTGTCGAGCAGATAATTTCGTCGAACGCAATTCATCGAACTGGCTTCATCTTTCGTCGAACAAAATTTCATCGAACGCAAGATCGTCGAACGCAAGATCGTCGAACACAATTTCTATTTCGTCGAACCCAGCTTCTGTTCTCAGCGGCTTAATATCGTCGATCGCAGCATCTAGTTCGTCGAACGAAAATTTCGTCGAGCACATTTCGTCGAACGACGTGGTATGCATTTCGTCGAACGCCGATTTTGTCTAGCGCTAACGCCCAGCGTTAAGCTTAACGCCTGGAGTTAAGCAACTTTCATTCCTTCAGCTTGTGGTTAGTGCAAGACCATTGTTGCAGCTACCTAGTGTCAAAACTGTCCATACCTACATGCTAAAAACACAATGGCAACAAGATCAAATACAAGTAGGATTTGTTATTCTCAAATCAAAGGGATGCGGAAAACCATGTTCCAACACATCTTTTCGGTGCACTTTGTCATTCTTGACATCGAAGAGGATGCCAAAGTACCCCTCATACTCGGCCGCCCCTTCCTTGCCACCTCCCGCGCAATTATCGACGTAAGTAAAATAAAGCTCCTCCTTCGGGTTGGAGATGATGAAGTTACTTTTAGTATATATCCCTTGATGTGAAACACCTTAAAGAATGGCGATTCATGCTTCTATTTAGAAGAATGTTTTGAGAACGAATTTTATTCACTTCCCGAGTTAGTCTCCACATCGAGTCAGGATTCCGAGCTCGCCGAGCTCTTTTGTCTAGAAGAAGAAGTCTCTCGCTCCACACCACCCGAACCACTATTTTTAGAAAAATTAAAATCAAAACTTCTTATGAAGAGCCACCCGTTTTAGAATTAAAACAACTCCCTCCTCACTTAAAATATCTATTTTTAGAAAAAAAGTCTAAGCTACCCGTTATCGTTTCATCTGAACTTAGCGATTCAGAAATTTCTGAATTGACTATAGTTTTAAGCAAGCACCGCCACACAATTGCGTGGCAAATATCGAATATCAAGGGTATTAACCCTTCCTTCTGTACTCACAAAATCTTCCTCGAAGATAATTCCCGCAACACGGTCCAACCTCAACGACGGCTAAACCTGAATATGAAAGAAGTCGTTAGGGCCGAAGTCATCAAACTTTTAGATGTGGGAATCATCTACCCGATATCGGATAGTACTTGGGTTAGCCAAGTACAAGTCGCACCGAAAAAAGGCGGCGTAACGGTAGTGGCAAATGAAAATAACGAATTGATCCCAACCCGTACCGTTACGAGTTAGCGGATGTGCATCGATTATCAAAAACTAAATGATGCCACCCGCAAGGATCACTTCTCGTTTCCTTTTATCGATCAAATCTTAGAGCGCCTTTCAGGTCACTCCTACTATTGTTTTCTCGATGGTTTGTCGGGATATTTTCAAATCCCTATTTTGCCCGACGACCAAGAGAAAACAACATTCACTTGTCCATTTGGCCCCTTCGCTTATCGAAGGATGACATTTGGTCATTGTAACACGCCGGTTACATTCCAAAGATGTATGCTGGCAATTTTTAACGAGTTAGTAGAGGAAGTGATGGAAGTTTTCATGGATGACTTTTCCGTTTTCGGAAACTCTTTCAAAAATTGTTTAAAAAATCTCGAGCGCCTGCTACAACGTTATGAGGAAAAAATTTAGCTCTTATTTGGGAGAAATGTAATTTTATGGTCAAAGAAGGATTAGTCCTTGGCCATAAAATATCAGGCAAAGGGATCGAGGTCGATAGGGCCAGATCGAAGTAATCGAAAAACTCCCCCCTCTAACGAACGTAAAAGCAATTAGAAGTTTCCTAGGACACGCAGGGTTGTATCTATGCTTCATACAAAATTTTTCCAAAATCATGAAGTCGTTAACCCATCTCCTCGAGAAAGAGTCTTCCTTCCTTTTTAACAACGAATTCCATTTGGCCTTTAAACTTATGAAAGAAAAGCTTAAAAATTCTCCAATTCTAGTTGCGCTGGATTGGTCGCTACCCTTCGAAATTATGTGCAACACGAGTGATATTGCGATAGGCGCCGTATTCGGTCAATGGGTGAGTAAGTATCTCCACCCAATTTCTTATGCAAGCAAAACACTCACGTCGGCACAAGTGAATTACACCACTACTGAGAAGGAACTTCTAACAATCATTTTTTCTTTTGATAAGTTTAGGTCGTACATCACGCTCTCCAAAGTTATCATCTTCACAGATCACTCTGCGCTTAGATATCTTTTATGTAAATCGGACGCCAAGCCCTGTCTTTTGTGATGGATCCTCCTCTTGCATGAGTTTGATTTAGAGATCCGGGACAAAAGGGGAGTCGAAAACTTGGCGGCCGATCATCTTTCCCGTCTTGAAAATCCCTCTATGGAAGTGTTAATAGAAGCCGACATTAATGATAAATTCCCTGAAGAGCGCCTCCTTGCTCTCGAAAATTTAAATACATCTTCCACCCCTAGTTTGCGGATTTGGCTAATTATCTAGTAGCTCGGGTCCTACCAAAAGAATCTCGAGTCAGCAAAGGAAGAAATTCTTTTCTGATTTAAAGAATTACATTTGGGAGGACCCCTTTTTATTCCATGTTTGTTCAGACCAAGTAGTGAGAAGATGTGTTTTGATTGAGGAAGGTCTAAAAAAATTTCGGCATTGTCATGAGGGGGGACCAACAGTGTTCATTATCAAGCGAACCGAACCACGAGGAAGGCATTGGAGGCAGGCTTTTATTGGCCCACGCTCTTCAAAGATGCTCACACCTTTGTGAGTACTTGCGACAGCTACCAACGGTCGGGGAACGTCTCCCGCTGGGATGAGATGTCCCAAAATATTTTCTTAGAATGCGAAATTTTCGATCTTTGGGGTATTGGTTTCGTTGGTCCTCTCCCTCGCTCTTTTTCAAATAAGTATATTCTAGTTGCGGTCGACTACGTGTCGAGGTGGGCGGAAGCGCAAGCTCTCCCCACCAATGATGCATGAGTCATCATTAACTTCTTAAAAAAATTATTTTCTCGATTTGGCACGGTGTGCGCTATAGTTAGTGATCGGGGCACCCATTTCATCAATAGCCAATTCACAAAATTTTTAGCAAAATATGGTGTCACTTACAAACTATCCACTGCTTATCACCCATAAACGAGCGGCCAAGTCAAAGTCATAAATCGAGAATTAAAGCGGATTTTAAAAAAACCGTTTCTATTAATCGGAAGGATTGGGCATTTAAGCTCGATGACGCGCTATGGGCCTATCGAATGGCATACAAGAACGATATTGGTTTTACACCGTATCGAATGGTCTATAGCAAGGCTTGCCACATTTCGGTCGAATTAGAACACCACGCGTTTTGGGCGCTTAAATTTTTAAACCTTGATTCTACGTTAGCGACCGAACAAAGAAAATTCCAAATGAATGAATTAGACATGTGGCGCGCAAATGCGTACGAAAGTAACAAATTATTTAAGGAGCAAACATAGTTTTATCATGTAAGCATATAAAATTTCCTAAAACTTTTTTGCCGGGCGATCTCCTCATCCTTTATAATTCTCGTCTTCCCCTTTTTCCGGGAAAACTAAAATCTCGATGGTCCGGACCCTTTATTGTTAAAGAGGTTTGGTCCTATGGGACAATTCTAAATTACCACTCAGTAAAAGGTTCCTTCAAAGTTAATGGGCATCGTCTTAAGTTATATCTTCCAGGATATCTATCGAACGAAAAGAGTGATTTAATAATTCTTCCACTAATATCGTGAGCGCCAATTGGGTCAAGCTACGCGACCTTAAACAAAGCGCTTTTGGGAGGCATCCCAAAGTTATCTATTTATTATTTTCTTTTATTTTTGTTTCTTCTTTAACATGCTTTGTAGGTAACTATCGCTTCCCCCCACATCCTCAAAATCAGGGAAGCCATTTTTCCTTCTTCTTCCTTCTCTTTTATCTTGCATTTCTTTTTGTTTTGTCTTGCACATTATTTACTTTTATTTTGTTTACTTCATACTTAGTTTTAAACATTGGGGACAATGTTTAACTTTAAGTATGGGGGTGTAAATAGCTCTTAAAAATGTAGTTCTTAATTTAGAAAAACTTCAAAAAAAAATTATTTTCTATTGTTTACTTTTATTTAAGCACTTGTAAAACTCAAAAATTCAAAATAAAAATAGAAAATAATAAAATTTAAATCTTAGAAAGGGACATTTGGGCTATCATCTCATCTCACCTCCTAGTACCGTTGAGAACCCTTCATAGGGTATACCTCGGGAAATCCAAGAGTAAACACAAAAATTGATAGGTTTAAAACTAGTTTCCTTTCTTTTATTATCAAAAATCCAAAAAAAAATATCAAAAATTCCAAAAAAAATATGAAAAATTTAGAACAAAAAAAATTTGTTGTTAAACCCTTGTTGTTTTTGTGAGTTCTTAGAAATCTAGTTGAGAATGTTTATAAGCATTTTTAGGTTTTTAATTGGCTAAAATTTTGTTTATCAAAGTTTGTTAAATTTAAATTTTAGGAAATCTTATTTTAAGAATCATTTTATGATTTGAGCTTGATTATAGAATTTTTTTACATGACTTCTCTTTTTATTTTAAGTAGCTTCATTTTGTAGTAAATTTGCTAAACCTCTATAGATTTCTATTATATTTTCTTTTAGCTTTTTAGATCTTAGGAAATTTAAATCTACTAGAATTTGCTCTCAACATAACTTAATTTATAAGCTAGAAATCTTTCCTACTCACCCCTTTTGATGGCATAAAAAGGTGTTTTACAAGATCATATGTCAGGGGAATAAGAGGATAAAATCCATTATTCCCTAAACATATGCACCCAAAATCATTTAAAAGATTATATGGCATGGAGTAAGAGGATAAAATTCATTACTCCTAAACATATATATTTTGGGTTTTATTAAAAGAGAATTATAAAATATTATATGGCATGGAGTAAGAGGATAAAATTCATTACTCCTAAATATATACAAATTAGAAACTAAATTTTGAGTTTCAAAGATCTCTTCTTATGCCAAATTTTGTGAAATCCCCCTTAGCCAATTATCATTGATCTAGATTTTGTTTAAATTATGGAGAGATCAATATTTAGTAAGTTACTTTTCCTTAAGTTTCTTTTAAGATAGAGTTCTTATAATTTTAATTTAATTTAGTTTTATAATTTCTACAATTTTGTTTGTTAGTTAGTTATTTCAAGAAGTCCTTGCCTAAACACTTCCTCTCTTTTCAAATCATTATCATAACTTAGGACTTAATTCCTCCTAGAATTTATTTTTAACCTAACTTTTGGTTATATGAAATTTTAGTTTAAAATTAAAAATTTTATGAATGTCTTAGAAATTATGTCTCATACTTTTGCTCTAGAATAGCAAAATCTCAAGTATGGGGGTATTTGATAAGTAGTATTTATATAACTTTTTAATCGAAATTTTTGTAATTATTTAATATGAATTTTTCTTTTTCATCTCTATTTTAGGTTATAAGTAGTTCTTTTGTAATTTTGATTCTAACTTAGCTTAATTTCAATTTTTGCAGAATTTTGCACAAATTGGGAAAATTTGTATTACATGCCCCCAGTCACGCCTATGACCAGGGGCGTATAACCTGAATACCAGTCCAGAATTGATGCCACGCATTTTGAGCTCATCCACAGCATGTCACGCCTTCAATCACGCTAGTGACCTGGGGCGTGTAAACATAGGATCCTGCCAGCAGTGTTGCCATCGAGAAGTGGAGATGTCATTGAGAAATCAACCCAAGTCATGCCCGTGACCTAGAAGTCATGCTCGTGACATTCGCGCATGATCTCTATTTTCCGCCGCGCTGAAATCTAGAACCACGCCGCATTTAATGAAGCTGCGAGATTACACGCCCGTGACCAAAATTACACGGGCGTGTAATGCCCTTTTCCACTGCACCATACGCAAGACCCACGCCGCTGTCAGAGCTGAGATAAACAGTGGTTACACGCCCCCTCCCCCAGTCACGCCTGTGACCGGGGGCGTGTAACTTGGAATTTTTTCCTGTAAATTCCAGAGCTCTCCTTGAGTCCATGCTTCAGAATTTGGGAGAGAGGGAGGTGCTGCTAGAGCTGTTAGTGAGCTTTTTCGTGTTTCTTTCATGTTTTTTCCTTACATGTTCTCTCTTTCTCTTCCTTTCATGCAATGTGCTAGTTTTCTTTTAATACAATAGTTTAATGATCTTGTAATCTTTCCTTGTTAGTGTTGTAATTTTCCTTTAAGCTTGTAAGCCATTTTGTTATCAATAAAATTTAGTTTACTCTCTTTTATTTTCTCCTTCTATTTTAGTTAATTTTCTTCATGCAACTTTATTTTTCCCTCTCTTTCCTCTCCACCATGATTAACTAATTCCAATTAGTGCTCGATCGAAATGATCCGAGGATGAGATAATCAAGTTATGATTTTCTAAGCTCTCTTTTTCTGTTTCTTTAACACTTGAATTACCCTTGATTTTTAACTAGTGAGGCCATATTTTTGATGTATGGTTTTCGCTTAGGTTTTCATACTTAGCTAGCCGAGAGGCTCAAAGTATGAATCGATCACTCAAGGGTAAAGAGAGTTGCACCCACCCTTTGAGAGAGGATGATGTAAATCTCCCGGATTGGAGTCAAATCCAATGGTGGGGTTCACAGCGTAAAGCAAGTTTTAGGTAATCGATTATAGAACGAGAGTTCAGTTGATTTTTCCTAAACTTAGTTGGGCATTAACCTCGAGAGAGGCATGTTGAAACTTCGGGAACCTCCATGGTCAAGTAGTTTAATTTAAACGGAATTAGATTTATTTTTCTTTCACTTGATTATCATCACTCCAGGGTGATTTTAGATTGAGCACTAATCTTTTTACCATCGTTTAAACCCTGCTTTTAGTTCCAAATTTTCTCTTTTAGCTAAGTAAAACAAAATCTCAAAAATTCAATAGATAAGATAATAGTGATTTTTCCTCGAAGTAGAAGTAATCAACGCGCCCCGTGGAATACGACCTTGGTATTTCTAAATATCCTATACTATAGACGATAAGGTACACTTGCCTTTATCGGATATAGTTTTGGAAAACATCTTTAACCCTTCGATTAACTTAAAATTGCAAGATTTCTATATCACCCTCCATTCTTTGCGCGAACTCCTCCAAATCTGCCTTCATCACATACTCGCCTCCTTCTGCCAAGTTGCTGGCAGCTCCTTCATGATCTCCAACATACACCATCTCACTTTCTTGCTAGCCTTTCCTCCTCTAACTACGATCCACGCTCACCACACCAAAGTATTGAAGCCAGGAAAATCACGACCCCAAATATTCGGATCAATGCAGCCAAAAGTTACTCATCTAGCGATCTAGCTCGGGGGGCTTGATGGGCAACGACGAAGGGACTAAGAGAGCAACAACATGACCCTAGGTGCTGCGGCAGGGAGGTCCCATCATATACCCAGAAGCTCAGAAGATACATCCCCTCCACAACCAAAGATGGATGAACAGGGTACGAGGAAGGCACCGACTTAGCTAGTATCAAGAGTGACAGCCAAGGATGGTGGGTCTAAGAGTTCAAAAATGGGGTTCCGAAAGCTCAGCAAAAGATGCCAATCCAAGTACCCCTGGGGTCCTATTTATATGAAAACTAAAGGGGAGGGGGTCTAATTTATTGCCCAACCCAATCTGGCGACTATGCGACATTTGATGCGATCTCGCCAGGCTTTCGCGAGCATTGCCTATATCCGCCCACCTTGGAGAGTATGATGGGATGCTCGCATGTACTCGCCTAGTCCTTCTACTCTTCTTGCTGGCTGAGTTGTATTTAATAAGGGTGAGCATAATAATCGAAAATCGATAGTCGTTCGAAAATCGCTCGAGTTTTTATTCGATTTGAGTTCGAAATAATAAAATCGAATCAAATTGAGTCGAATCAAAATTGACTCGAAATCAATTTCGAGTCAATTTCGAGCCTAATATGAATCGCTCGGTTTATGATTCGAGCCGGCTCGAATTAAAAATTTATTCACATTTGTAATTTTTAAATTTTTAAAATTATAGTTTTTAAATCCAACACCCCAAAGTTCCCTTTCTCAAGACACTTAGTATTATTGGTATCTACCTATAAGATTACCCTCTTATCATTTCACTTGAATTAAACCAAAGCGCTTTATGACCCTCTAAGGGGAAGGATGATCTTTCGTTAATCCCGAGCACCGCCTTACCCATTGCTCACCAAGCACTCTCATCGCCTAAACTCCTATTTAGACTACTCTTGTTTAGTTATTATTATACTTGGAAGTTTAGGGTGGATCCTGGACTTCCCGAGGGCTGCCCGGTGAAGGGTTCGCAAGGTACTAGGTTATGTGATGGGATGATACCCAACCCCTTTCCAGGACAATTAATATTCTTGGTGACTACCCTGACCTAACATTCCACCCTCTCATTACTCTTTAAAACTTAAGTATTTTCACGCCTTATGTTTCATCCCGCTCCTAAGCAATTGTTCTTTTGGACTCAACTCTAATAATTCTTAGTCCTCTAAGGGGTCTATACTCACCTCTTGTTATAATCCAATTTTCACTGATTTCCTTTGTGATTCTAATTGCCTAATCATCATAATGAGTTTTTACTATCCGCAGACCACGACATATAACTAACTTAGATTCCTATGATGGAACCTTGGTCAAATTACTTCCAAATGACTTCTAATTTTTATCATAGGTTCATAGTGGATAAAATAAGGGATGGTCAAAATCCAAGCATGTTTCATATAATTTTGACCTCTATAAAAATTCATTAATTACTAATCTGAATCTAAAATGTGAAGGAGGTATCATGCTAGTTAATTCAAACTTGTTAAATATCCTTCCAGAGATGAAATGTGACATGATAACAAGATTTCCAATATTTCATATTTTTCCAGCAATTAAATAACCAAGATCCCTAATTTTCAAAGAATGAATGGAAAAATAATTTTACACATCAAGTACAAGATTTTGACTTCCTAAAATTCTGGAAAAATTACAGTAGCTTTATATTGAGATAAAAACTCTATTTACAGAAGATCATAATTTTCCAATCATTTTGAACCCACAATATCTATTTATCTTTAAAGGAGAGACAAAATGGCTTTACACTACAAGTACTGAAATTAGACTTCCTAAAATTCTGGAAAAATTCCAGTAGCTTCATATTGACATAAAAAACACTATTTCCAGATGGTCGTAATTTTCCAATCATTTTAAACCCACAATATCTATTTATCTTTAAAGGAGAGACAAAATGGCTTTACACTACAAGTACTGAAATTAGACTTCCTAAAATTCTGGAAAACTTACAGTAGCTTCATATTGATATAAAACACAATTTCCAGAAGATCATAATTTTCCAAACAATTTAATCCCACAATATCTATTTATCTTGAATGCACATTAATATGGAATTACAAAAGAAATACCAGAAATAATCACTCATAAATTCTGATAAAATTACCATAGGCTTATTTTTGCATCATGACCTACTGTGGTTTATCTCAAATTTATCAGACATATGAAACCCCATTATTTGCACAAAAACCATAAAGGGCATAAATGTAATCTTAGCTACTTATAGCATGAAAATTTCACCAAAAAATTCTCAGAAAATTCCTGCTACCATAATAATGTAATTATAGGCTAAACCCCAAGTTTCACTTCATTATAAAATCATATGACCCCTTTTTAATTTCATAACTCAATTTAGGGGTAATATAGTAAATTCTATATCTTGGGATTTTTGTACCCAAAAATCCCCAAATACCTTTTGGGAAGGCATATTACTGCCATGGACGCATGTCCAATATCTCAAGCCTTTGGGTCAACCCCCAAGGCTTGGGGCTCACTCCACCCCAAATTTGTTAAAGGCACACCATTAAGGTCTTTAGCTTAGCTCTTGCATGGCTCATAACTCCACATGCACAAGGCCAAATGGTCTCAAATTTCTACCAGTGGTCTAGATATATATAAAGAGCTTACCACCAAATTTGGGGGTGTTTGGAGTTATACAACTCCATAAATACCAATTATTCACTTTTGCTAATAAATGAAATATCTAAATGGATATATATCCAAAAATTCCCAAATTTAAACCCTAGGTTTGTCAACATACCATGCATGCATGGTAGAAATTTCAAGGGATTTGGTTAAGCCATTTAAAGGTTATAGCATTTTGAATTTCTGCCCTACACAAGGAGCAGTCCTAGGAAAATGAGTGCCCTGGTGTTCACAGTACACCAAATCACTTAATGCAAGTGGAAAATGAAAGTAGACTCATAGGGTTACAAAAGTCATCTCTGCCACTTTTTGCAAATATGGCCTCTAAGGGCTTCAATTTTTGCATGCAAGACCCTGCATGTTTGAAGGCAGATTTGCCTTGGTCTGCCAATAGAGATCAAGGAGACGAAATCAACGGCTGTGATTTCGTCTCCTTCCTCTAGCCGACGACCCAGAGGAAACGGCCCCTGATCCCGGCCAACCACCACCCTTCCCGGCCATCTGCCGCCGCCACCACCTCTGTTGAGGGGTTGGCCGTCGATTGGCGGTGGAATGGTGGTCGGAGGTAGTGGTTCCCGGCGATCCCTGGAGGAAGCCCAAATGGAAAAACGGAAGGGAAAATCCCATGGCTGACGGCTCATTTGAGCTCGGCTGCGCTTGCTAAGACCTTAGATAACTAGCACAGAGGGAGAGGGGGAGAAATCATGCCTGATTTCGAGCTTGACGACGGGTATTATGGTGGTGCGGCATGGCGGTGGCGAGCTCCGGCGATCCTCTTCGAAAACCCAATTCTCCATCGTTGCCTCACTGTAAAGCTCTAGCTCAACTCCTCTTGATGCTCTGAAGCTGATGGGAGGGTTCGTTTGGGCTGATATGAGCTGTAGAGGTGGTTTTGAACTTTGGCATTTTCGGCCATGCCTTGGATGCTCCTCCCAGCCACCAAGTGGCACTCCTTCAGCCCAATTTCGGCTGGCATTCATGTGAGGAGTTAAATTTATGCTTTGGGCAGAGGAATGGAGGGCCACATGGCCTCCATTCCCCAAATTCCTCCTTTTCTTAATGATGGAAGGGAAAATTGACCATGCTACCCCTTTGCATGCCATTGCATGTTGGAATTAGGGGGCAATGCTGGTCATTAGGCTTATGGGCTTCAGAGTGGGCCTTGGATGAGGTCCTTAACCCACTTGGCTTGAATTAATTCAAACACTTATCTAATTTTAGCCCAAATTTGACTTAGGGTTGACTTTAGGGTTTGACTTAGTCAAATGATGAGTTGACTGGTCCAATGTGATGGTTTTGGATCTATTGACACCACCCAAGGTTGGTTGAGTCATGGTGAGGACCTAGGTTGGCTAATTTGACCAATAAGTGTGATTTTGACCAAAATTGGGGGAATGTTGACTTTGGTCAATTTGGCCAAATTGAAGACTCCATGATGGTGCTTTTGAGTCAATTAGGTCCCCCATGATGTGCTAAGACTAGGGTTGAAGTCAATTTCATGCTTTGGGGTTCAAATGAACTTATTGGGGAAGGATTGACTTATGTTGACCTAAGTTTGACTTTGGTCAATTTGGCTAAATTGGTTGACCAACTGATGGGGCTTTTGGTCAATTAGGTCTCCTCCAGGTTTAGGGACATTGTGGTGGGGTTAATTCACAAGTGTAAGTCCAATTTGAGCTAATTTGACCTAAGATGACCTGCCTCCTATAGTGGATCACATGTGAGTTCATTCAACCCAGTGCATCCCAAGGTCACCACCAAGCTCAAACTCACCTCACTCACCACATGTCCTACCCTAATTGAAGTTAAGGGGTCTAGTAGGAAATGGGATGTTACAACGGCATTCGCCTGGTTGATCCCGGGACCGCCCTCCATTACCTGCAGGTTCTGCGAGTGATTCAAATTATTGAGTTATCGCGCCACCGGGGTTAGCTTTAAAGCGAGATAGAATATGATACCTCGACGGTGTTGTCGGGAGGGATGTTGGAAAGGGGAGGACTCTCTGACGCAGACTCCCTCGCCGACATGTTTCACCGGACCACCCTGTCTTTCTTCAGCCGGTAGGGCTTAGAAGTATCTCTCTTTGACGAGAGCCAAGGAACATACCACGTAGACCTGGAGGTATTCTCCCCCTGAGCGGCAGTAAGGCGATCCATCAGCCCTTGCAAAAGCGGTCTAGGCGTTGGCCTAATGAATGACATTTCGAGCGATGGAAGCACAAAGGTGAAAAAGAGAAACAGTAACAGGAGGATAGGAACTCAGGGCAGTGACTCAGGGTATATTTATAGCAGAACGGAGGGACCCATCAAAAAGATTCCCTCTAGGTCAACAAGGCACTCGCCGAATAATGGGGGTTGGACTATTCTTTCCGAGCGTAGGACTCGCTCACAAAGAGAGAGGATTGTGTACAACCCTGTATTTGCTGAGTGGGTCCCAAAGGTCCAAAAGGAACGCAAGATAGGTCGAGAAGGGCACTCGCCCAGGTCAGGGGAGGCAGGGGAGCCTCGGGGAAATGGCGAGCCTCTTCCACAAAGAACTCACTCAGTTAGGAGTGTGAATGCACTGAAGGTCAGGTGAGTGGTCCCCACTCAGACCACTCGTCCTGTGGAATCTAGTGTGCGAGAGGCCTGGCGAGTGGTGTCTTCATGGTTCACTCGCCCAGAGGGCTTTAGTGGGGAAATGACTTAGATACCCTTTGTGAGCTGCCAATAGCCCTTCAGAACAATGGAGTTAGGTTGTTAGCAGACCAATTTGGGGTGTGATTAGTAAAACTAAAAGGTGGATTAATGTTATTTGGAGTCCAGACTAGAGAATCTATAAATAGACCTTTAAGGGCACATTGGAGGAGACCCGATCTTTTAGGTTCTCTCCTCCTAGGCTAGTTTTGGTTGGCTGCTCGTGCCCTCCATGGTGCCCGGCTGAGCATTGGTTTGGGAGGGGAAGCACTCTAAGATCTTCCGGGTGTGTGCGGGACCTCCTCGTTGCGGCCTTGGGTCTATTCATAATTCTTAGTCCACAGTCAAGAGTGTAAGTGAGGGATAAGTAGGTGCGGTCTACACCCCCCTATTGGTCTGAACTTAAGAGACCGGTTGCCGGTTTCAACATCGGCGGCCTGCCCAAATAGGCATGTCCAAAAACTATGGGCTGCCCGGGGTTCAGGAGAACCAGGGCAGAGATGAGAGGTTACAGGGGGTGCAAATAGCTAAAAAAGAAGAAGAAACCAGATCGCGCGGTCTGGCGATCACATTGGAGCCTGGTCTCCTGTGCCTTGGGAAAAATTGCTGGAGAGGAGACAGGTGGTCTAGGTGGTCTCCCAAATTTGAGACCGTTGGGACCGACCATTCTGACCGAAAAGGAGAGGTTGCGGACTTTCGGGCAAACATGATCCTCGCACATTTTCAAGTTTCACTGGAACTTCAAAAATGTTCACTTTGACTGCTGAGACCAGGACCGCCATAAATGTTGGAAAGTCTATAAATACTACTTCAAGGCTTCAGAATCCAGAACTTTCTGGAAGGAATTGCGAACTTGAACTATCAATGATCATCCTTTCACAAACCGCGACAAGCTCTTGATGGAAGATATGACGTCTCTTCTAACCCAACGGGCGAAGACCATGGGATCGCCGAAGGCAGCCATTTCAATGAAGAGAGTTGAAAGAAAAGAGACTGCAAGCTCCAAGAAGGTGGTGGCGGTCAAAACCTCCAAAGCCTCGGCTAAGGCAGATGCGGCGAAAGAGATCGTCGGCTCTCCCCCTGAAAGAAAACAGCAAGAATTGCTGAAGGAAGGCGCGGTCTTGGCGACCTCGAATGTCGTCGATTTGTCGGACAATTCTTCAGGGCCTCCCGTGTTGGATCTCCAAGGTGTCTCCATTACTTTTGACTGCAACAAGTCAGTGGAAGCTCTCAACTAGGTCGTTGTCCAGTCTGGCGAGACTGCTTCTACTGAGGCTATCACGGCTCAGATGCAGAAGCAGAAGTCCTCTGCTGAAAGACACAGGCAGCAGATCGCAGACAAGCAAGAAGCTGTAAAAGGGACAAAGAGAAAGAAAACAGATTCTTCTGGTCATACCGTGAAGAAAAAGAAGAATGATGAAAATAAAGAAGTGACCGCCAAGACAGCTTTAGTCAAGGCGGCCACAATCCCTAAAGAAGGCGGTCTTGGACATCCTCATGTGGATGTATCTGAGAGGGAAAATGAACAAGTTGGTCTCTCTTTTCCTCTTGCGGTCTCAATATCTTCAAGGGGAGCGGACTCAGAATTAATTGCTTGTCTTGATGATGATTCTTCTAACGATCTTGTTTGTTTGATTTTGCAGGTACTCAACCCCTTCAAATCCAAACAGCGTCAGGAGGCCATCGAAGAGCGAGAGGTCGCTGAGAGGAAGAAGACCACAAAGGAAGCGACACGACAAAAAGCAGAGGCGGATAAGAAGGAGAGGGAAGAAAGAGAGGGGAAGGAGAAAGAGGAGAAGGCAGCGCTGATCGCTGCAGAGAAAGAGAAGAAAGAGAAGGAGGAAAAGGTAGCGTTGATCGCTGCAGAGAAGAAGAAAGAGGAGGAGGATAAGGCAGCGCAGATCATTGTAGAGAAAGAGAAGGAGAAAGAAGTGAAGGCAGCACTGATCACTGTAGAGCAAAGAGAAGAAAGAGAAGGAGGAGAAGAAGAAGAAAGACAAGAAGAAAAAGAAGACCGCTGAGAAGAAGAAGAGGAGGAAGAAGAGGGTCCTGGCAGCTCAAGAAGGAGAAGACCGCGCTTTCTGCTAGTCTGAAGGGTCTTTCTACCGATCAGGAGTCCAAGTTGTACAAGGAAGCAGCAGACCGCGTCGTAGCGGTCTTTGCCTTGCGGCATGGTAAGGCGAAGCTGATCGCGAGACCATCAGAATTTCTTCCTCTGCCTGTTCTTCGACCTAGATCTCCAAAAGAGCGGCGTGAGATCATCATCATTGAAATAGATGGCATTCTTGTCAGCAATGTAAAACTAAAAAGAAGGAAAGAAAGAGAGAGATCATAGAAAAGGGAGTTGGAAAGAATGAACCTAGAACGTTTTAAGGGATCAGACCGCCTTTTGTTGACTGCAGACCCTGCGGTCACAAATGATGTTGAAAATGCCTTACATGACAGTGGTCTTGATTTCTTTCCAAGTATTCTCTCTATGCGGTCTCTTCCATTTTTGAGTTATTGTAACTGAGCTAACTGTTCTCATCTTTTGATCGCAGATGTTGATGAGGTCGGAGAGACTCCTGAAGAAGGGGAAATCCCACAAAAGTTGGTGATTCCCCCGCAGCTCGCTGACATTCTCAAACCTATGTTTGAGCATGTTTGCACTATGCAAGCTCTAGAGCGGGCACAAGATGACCAACTCCGGATTGAGATTGCCGATTTTGAATAGAAGCTGCGCGCCAATGAAAAATGAATCTGCGAGGAGGGAGATCTAAAGAATGTCGAACTCACCAGGGAACTCCGGAGGGCTGAGAAGGACACGGAATATTACAAGGGGAAGGTTGCCGCTGTGGCCGCTGAGGTTGCATCACTCAAAGTTGGCCCTGCTCAAATGACAATAAGGCCGGGAACTTCTGGCGATCTCCCAGAAGAGAGACCGGCTTCTGAGATCGTTGTGATTCCCATGGAGAAGGTAAACAAGGATGTCGCGAAGTTCCTCAAGCCGCAATGTCAGCAAATCAGAGCTTGGAGACCACCCTATCCATTGTCCATGAGATGCAGGATGTCGCGGCCTTTATTGGGATAAAATGTCAGGTTGGGAGATAGACTTTAATTGTTGACTCTATGCGTTCTTGAGACATTGACTCTGAGCGATTTGAACTTGTAATATATTGTGACAATTTAATTTTTCATTCTATGTGATCTCTATATTTTTTGTGATGCAGATCTCTTTTCCTTAGGATATTTATTTATTGCTGCTTGAAATATTGCGGTCTCAGTTTATTGAGATTGTATATACTACTCGCTATTTTTCATAACTCATGCAGGTTCAGCTGTCTGTACATCTTACTGGGTGGTCTCAGAATAAACAATCATTACGAAATTATCCCTCAACTTCTATAAATAGCAACAATCATTACGAAATTATCCCTCAACTTCTATAAATAGCTGGCCTTGGATACTTTATTTCACACTTTCTGAATGCGCCCAAAGCACTGGTCTCAGCGAACTCTAAAAATGATGTCTGCTCGAGCGATCGCTGCTGAAATCTTCCTCAAAGCTGATCACAAACCCTGTTGTCTTTCAAAAGATGAATATGATAACTTCTTAGAGAAGCACATGATTCAAAGTCAGATTGTCACCACACTGCCTTCAGAAGACTAAGGCTTGAACTTTGGAGCGGAAAATAAGTTTGTCATCACGATCGATTACTTCGATTCCGTTATGATGTTACAACTCCCTTGGGAAGTCCTGGAGGTGATGGAGTACTATGGTATAGTATTCGCCCAACTGCCATCGAACTCAACCGGTATCATGATCGTCTTCATCAATTACCTGGTCGGCACGAGTAAAGTTCACAACTACTTTGTTTCGCGTGATCTTCACCTTGAAGTCGCTGAAGGAGGGAAGGAAGAAGGAGTTCATGGGGCTCCTTTGCTTCTCTTGCAACGGGATCAAGGTGCTCAACCTCCCCA
This sequence comes from Dactylorhiza incarnata, assembly GCA_033032865.1. Taxonomy (NCBI): domain Eukaryota; kingdom Viridiplantae; phylum Streptophyta; class Magnoliopsida; order Asparagales; family Orchidaceae; genus Dactylorhiza; species Dactylorhiza incarnata. Next base: position 7,463,550 of record JAWHQI010000067.1, read on the forward strand.
ACAAGATCTCCTTTTAGATGGAGAGGATTCTGGTGTTCGAAGGCGACCTCGGCGGTCTCAAATCCACGCCGTCTCGCTGAGCTGAAGGGGTCTTCCGTAGACCCAAAAACATCTTGGTAGAGGAGGTCAAGCTGGACTAAGATCGTCGAGATCACTCCAAAAGAAAGTAAGATGCTTCCCGCGGTCTCTTGCGATCTCATCGATTTTTTCCTTTGATTTTTTTTCTCTAATTCTTTTACCTTTTCAGTGACTTTCACGGTTCTTGAGGTCGATCCCGTGGCACCAACTAAAGAGGTGCTCACCCAAAGGGAGATGCGGAAGAAGTGAGACCGCGAAAGGGAGCCCACTGAGCTCGGCAGAGTGTCAGAGGCCGCCAGCAAACCTTTCCCTCCGGACAGCTTTGGGAAAAAGTTGAAGGATGTCAAGGGGAAGTCTCTCCTCAAGTGGGGCGCAAAAGGAAAAAGTGTGAGGGTATCCACCGCCCTTCCTCTCTATTGTGGGAATCTGGCACGTCATACTCACGCGGTCACCTCTATGCTCTATGGAGAGAGAAACGTCAAGGAGGCATATGACATTGAGACTGAAATGCTTCCTGACATCGTCGCAAAGGCGATCGTCATGAGCATGGTCTTGAACCATCATATGGGGTGATCTCTTCGCATGTCCATGAAAGACATAGCTGCCCTGCAAGATGAACTATATGTAAGAATACTTTACCTGCTCTATCTGATTCACTTGTCTTTTGCAGCAAAGAAGGAAAGTGGAATATACGTCCACAATCCCGACTTCCAGAATGCCATGATGAAGCACATGAAAAATGTGTCGGACACGATGATCACGGAGCTTCGTCTGCCCGGCGGTCTCACCTCAGAGTTCAAAGAAGTTCAATATGCTGATCTCTTTCCTGAGATGGCAAAAATGATAAAGGAGGAGTCAGTCAGGGTGATCGAGAACGCTGAGGAAGAAGAGGATGTTGAGATCGATGGGGACGCATATGAAGAAAGCGGGAGCCAATATGTCGAAGGCGATGACATGAGCTCTGTTGTAGTCTCGAGTTATTGGTCAAAGATTCCAGGCAAAAGCTCGGAGGAGTCTTCAGAAGAGACCGATTCTTCATCATCAGAAGAGCGGTCTACGAAGAGACTGAAGAGCAATTAAGAGACTAGGAATTTTGTACAATAGTCTTTTTTTTGTTCTCTTTATATTGTAACTGTCGGTTTTGAGACCACACGAACTCTATACTTATAAAAAGAATGAAATGAAAAGAAATTTTTGCATACCTTTGTTTCTCTTGTGAATGAACACTCTTCTCGTTATTTAATATGCTTGTGTAGGTCTTACTATTTGCGATCTCATCATAGTCTCTAATGAAAAAAATCAATCACAATTGATAGCAATCGGTCTCTGGACTTATAGCAGGAGAATGATCATCTTTAATATGCGTGATATCATTTTCTAGAGGGAAGATTGGCATTCGATCTCATTGCCTTACGTATTGCCGAGCTTAAAATGGTAGATGTATACAAGAAGATATCATATAATGACTTATATTTAGAGTATACAATAACCAATAATGGAGGTCTTCCTTTCGTCAGACCCCCCTATAAGAAGATGAGAAATGTTAACTCTAATCATATTAGATCGCCATATTATAAGATCATTAGATTTAGATGAGGTTGCTTGTAAATAGCGATCTCCGTCAATTGAAACCTTCTGCAGAAATATCGAACCATAAGAATTCATAACCAATGATCTTGAACATTGCAAATTACTTAGAAAAATTCTTGAGTTATAGATGAATAATGGTCTCAGATAATCCAGACCGCTCCTTCTGTGGATGATATACCAAACCTTGAAAAACCTTGAACCTTTAAAGAAAGATAACCATCGGTCTCATCTTTCCTAGACCGCTACTTAACAGAAGAATAGAGGAGAGGTGTCATGAAAGATCTCATTTAACCCAGATTCCTTGATACTTGCAAAACCTTGAACCTTTAAAGACAGATAGTTAGTGGTCTCATCTTTCCCAGACCGTTACTTAGTAGAGGAATATAAGAGAGACCTCAAGAATAATCTTATATACTCCAGATTCCATGACAAAAAGACAAGTAAAAGGAGCATTCAATCTGCGATCTCAATTTCTCCAGACTGCCCATAATAAGAATAATCATCAGAAAAATTTAGCATTTCATGATCCCAGATATCTCAAATCAACTCTTAACTAAAGAACGCACAGAGAAGACCTAGGTGCCGGTCTCAAATGCTCCAGACCGCCCCTTTATAGAACAGAACCAAAAACTATAAACGGCGGTCTTAAATGTTTCAGACATCCTTTTAACATAATAGATAATTAAGAAGCATAGGTGGCGGTATCAGATGCTCCAGACCGCCCCATTATAACATAATTAGAAGTCCAGAAATCTAGCGGTCTGAAAAACTCCAAACTGCTCGTTTACAAAGAAAATAGGAGATTCAAGCCTGAGATAGAGAAGAAGAGGTGTACAATCTAAAATGATCAAAAGGGAAGGTACGGTCATGCTGTAGAAGCTACACCGGTATTTCTTTCCTCAAGAGATCATTAAAACTATAACACCCTAAGAAGAAGAAGAGAGTGAAAGATGCACAACTCAAAATGATCAAAAGGGCAGGTGCGGTCATGTTGTAGAAGCTACACCAGCATTGCTTTCCTCAAGAGATCATTAAGGTTGTAACACCCTAAGAAGAAGAAGAGACCTTAATGGTCAGAGGCATACAAAATAGAATGATCAAAAGGGTAGGTGTGGTCATGATGTAGAAGCTACACTGGCATTGTTTTCCTCAAGAGATCACTAAGATTGTAATACCCTAAGAAGAGAGAGGAGGAGAAGAGAGGTGTACACCTCAAAATGATCAAAAGGGCAGGTGCGGTCGTGTTGTAAAAGCTACACCAACATTGCTTTCCTCAAGAGATCATTAAGATTGTAACACCCTAGCCACTCAAGGGATCAGGTGACAGTCACAGATGCTCCTGGCTGCACCTTGGATATCCTTTAACCAATGAGTATTCGAAGGTTTTAGAGCGAGATGATCAGTAGGGCAGGTGCGGTTATACTGAGGAGTTACACCGACATTGGTTTCCTCTAATGCACCAAGATTGTAAAGATGTCCTGTAATGCATGACAGAGTTGGACAATCACCTAGACTTCTCATGATGTAGAGGTGTATTAGATATCAGCAAGGAACCGGTATCCTAAAGTTCCTCTGCATGAGCTTTGCAAGCTACTACTGCACATATGTGAAAGATCCCCGCTACCTGTGGTCATGGTAGATTTACATCTCAAGATTTAAGTCGAGGGGGCATCAAGTAGGACCCATCGATGTCTCGATTAGTAGGATTTTAGCCTTTGAAAACAATCTATCTCGATGCTTCCCTTTTAGTATATTAAGTACAAGAGATTACAACCAAATCATCAGAATGCTTGCAAGTAGACGGAAAGAAAGAAGTGAAAAATACAAGCTTTCAAGAAAAGAAATTCTTTAGATCATCTCCACTCCAAGTATGTGACAGTTCTCCTCCTTCATAAGTTTGAAGACGATAAGCACCATTCTTGAGCACTTCTTTGATGATGAATGGTCTTTCCCAATAAGGATTGAGCTTTCCAACTAAGCTAGCCCTTGTTGCTGCATCCACCTTCATGAGAACTAGATCACCAACATCAAATTCTTTGACTCTGGCATTCTTATCAAAATACTTGGTCATTCTTCTCTTCACTTCCTCTTGCCTAATTGTTGTCGTATCTCTCAACTCTTCAATGAGTTTGAGTCTGCATCTTAATTCCTCATCATTCCTTTCTATCCAGCTATCTTGATTTGGTTGAGAAAATAGCACCCTTGGACTCCTTACTTCAAACTCAACCGGGATGAGAGCTTCTGAGCCATGAGATAATTTGAAAGAAGTCTATCCAATAGCTATGGTTAGAGTTATTCTAAAAGCCCATAATACCGATGGTAAATGTTATGCACAATTGCCTCTGAGGTTCTCCACTTTCTTCTTCAAGAGATTTATTATCAACTTGTTAGCAGCTTCTACTTGCCGTTACTTCTCAGATGATGCATAGAAGTGAACCGCAGCTCGGTGCCGATTTGATCATAGAAATTTATGAGATTGGAGTTATTGAATTGAGGACCATTATCTGTGATGATTGCCATAGGAATTCCATGCATGCGTACTATATCTCCCTAGATAAAATTCCTTACAATTTGAGTAGTGGTTTTAGCCAACGCCTTTGCCTCAATCCACTTGTTGAAGTAATCGATCATTACAAGAATAAACCTACGCTGTCCACTATCCAAAGGGAATGTTATAATCAAATCTGTTCCCCAAATGGCCATGGAGTTGTTTTCGACTTGAGCTGTTAAGCTGGTTGATGCTGAAGAGGAGCATATTTCTGACATTGAACACAACTCTTTGCAAACTTCTCTACATCTTTTCTCATTTGGGGCCAGAAATAATCTTGCCTCAAAATCCCTTTTTCTAAAGGGATAACTCTTGAGTGACTGCCACATTCTCCTGAATGAACTTCTCGAAGAACAACTGGGTTCTCTTCCTCAGAGACACACCTTGCCAACGGCGAGAGAAAGGTTTTCATGTTGAGCACTCCTGCAACAAGATAGTAGTAGGCTACTATCAGTTTAAACCTTTTCCTATCTTTTCCGTCGGGTGGACCTCCCTATTTGAGAGGTAGAGGACGAAGGGATCCATCCAGGATGGGCAATGATCTATCTACATAATATCTCCCTCTTCAATAGTTGGATGAAACAGTTCTGAGGTGGTTCCTCCTGAAAAGAGACCACACTTTTCCAATTCATTTGCTTCCGCATTCTCTTCCCTTGGAATGTAATGAATAGTGAAGCTCTTGAACTTTCCTATATCAATCTTCACTAAAGATTGATATTGCTTTTAAAATGCAATCTCTAGTCTCAAAGGATCCATTCACTTGAGACACCATTACCAACGAATCTGTTTTGACTTGGACATCATCAATTCCTAGCTCTCTTGCAAATCTGAGACCGGCGAGCAAGGCCTCATACTCGGCCTAGTTGTTCGTTGCTGGAAAATAGAACTTCAAGGCTTGATCCAATCAAACCCCATTTGGGTTGATCAAAATAACTCCAGCTCCAGATGAATTCCTCCCTGAAGCTACATCGGCGAAGATCGTCCAAGCTAAAGGTGTCCCAACCTCTTTCTCTAGGTTAGCTTCTTTTGCATCAATCATGAAATCTGCGAGCGCCTGGGCTTTGATTGCTACTCTTGAAATGTCAGAGATATCGAATTCACTGAGATCTATTGCCCACTTTGCCAATATACTTGAGTGTTCTAGCTTTTCCAACACAATTTTTAATTGAAGATCGGTGACAACTTGAATTGAGTGAGCTTGGAAGTAAAGTCTTAGTCTTCATGCTGAAGTCACGAGCATTCAGGCCAACTTCTCAAGGATCAGATACCGAGTTTCGTATCCTTCAAAATCTTACTTACGTAGTAAACTAGAAATTGCCTCTTCTTTTCTTCCCTGACTAGCACGAAAGTGATGGCATCACAGCCAACTCCAAGATATAGAAAAAGATCTTATCCCTCTCTCGAGCATTGGAGAAAAGGAGTTGACGTCAATTTCTTCTTGAGCTAATTGAAAGCATCGTCATACTCTTTCTTGCATTCAAACTTAGCTCCTCCGAGGAGAGTTTTGAAGAATAGAGCACTTATATGTTTTGAGCGGGAGATAAAATGACTCAAGCTTGCCATCCTCCCACCTAACTGCTAAACTTCCTTGGAGGACTTGGGAGGTGACATTTCTAGGATGGCCTTCACCTTAGCAGGATTTGGTTCCAACCCCTCCGAAGTGAGGAGATGGCCTAGAAACTTCCCTCTGCTTGCTCTGAAGATACATTTCAATGGGTTTAACCTCATATTGAAGGTTCGAAGGGTTGAAAATGTTTCAATGAGATTGTTAAGGTGAGAAGAGAAGAATTTGCTTTTTATTAGGAGGTCATCGACATAGACCTCTGGATTTCTTCCTTTTTTATTTTAAAAATGGTGTCCATCATTTTCTGATAGGTTGCACCAGCATTCTTTAGCCCGAAAGTAATCACGAGATGGCAAAAGCACACATCATTCATGATGAACGAGGTGTGGGGGATGTCGGGCTAATGCATTCTTATCTGATGATAGCCTGAGAATGCATCTAAGAAGTTCATGCATGAATTCCCTACCACAGAATCAACTAAAGAATCTATCCGAGGCAAGGGGTAACAATCTTTAGGACATATTTTACTGAGCTTAGTGAAATCCACACACATACGCCACTTCCCATTGGCCTTATTGACCATTACAACATTCGACACCCAATCGGGGTATTGAATCTTCTGAATGAATTTGGCCTTGAGGAGCTTTTCCACCTCCTCCCGAATTGGTTGAGCTAGGGTCACCGCCACCGCCCCCTTCTTTTGCCTGATGGGAGTGAATCTTGGGTCTATGTTGAGATGGTGGCAAGCAATATCTGGATCAACTCTTGGCATGTCATCCGACGACCAAGCGAAGATATCCAAATTCTTCAAAAGATGGGAGATGAGCTGACTCTTTTCAGCTTCAGGAAGCTCAGCATTGATTGAGAGCTTCTTACTCTCATCTTCCTTGCTGATGGGGACGGCTTGAGTTACTTGGGTAGGTTCCAAGCGAACTCCATCTCTAGCTTCCTCTTTGTTGGGAAAAACTCCTTTTGATTTAACTTAAAAAATTATCTATAGGTGATTTTACTCCCAAGGAGTATTACCCTCATTGTATAGAAAGGGTAAAATTGTCATTAGATGTCTTAGGTTGTCACACTCACCTTAGAGCGTCAAGACCAGGTCAAGATAATTAGAAAGTCAGTTAAGTTAAGACTAGTGTCGAATGAAAGTCGACGCAACTTTGACTTGATGTCGACGCAACTCTGACTAGAAGTCAAAGAAAATAATCAGCCTGTCGAAGTATAAGCCAAGTCGACGCAACGTCGACATGTACTCAACATAAATGGTCAAGCCAGTCGAAGGTATCTCAATTGTCGATGCAACTTCTACGACAACTCGACACAGAAGATAAAGTCCAAGTTCAAGCTTCCAACTCGACGGATACGGCGAGCAGTATTCGACGTAACGTTGACATCTGAGTTCATTTAGAGCTGAGAACTATTTCGAAGCCACTTCGATAAGAACTTAGAGGTGCGTTAATAAGAAGGAAGTTAATTCGACGCTACGTCGACATCTGAGTTCAGTCAGAGCTAAGAAGAATTTTGAAGCTACTCCTATAAGAACTCAGAGGTGCGTCGATAAGAAAGAAATTCAATTCGACAGAGAATACAGTCAGAAAAAGTATGTTTTCTGTTGTGCTTTCTGGTGCACTTCCAGATGATCTGCTAGGATGAAATCTGTTCTCTAATGGTTCATTTATTGCCAAGAATATAATGGAGTATTTCAGAAACTCAACAAAAGACTTTCTTGGAAGTTATTCAAAGCAGATGGACGGGTCGGGAACAGAATTAGAAGGAGACAGTTATTGTCCAATGGGCATTCATTCTAAAGACAGTCTATAAGAGGAAAGAGATTCAAACTCTAATTGACAGAGAATAAGTATTCAGCAGGAGGAAGAAAAAAGACAACTAACGAATTAATAATTTGTGCTGCTACTCCTTCTTCCTCAATCTCTCTGAGAAAAAGAGAAGAACATCTATGTACAAATATACAAAACAGCTGCTTATTATTCTTCTTTCTAATACAGCAGCAAGCAAACAGAAGTACAGAGTTCACAAGGATCATAATCTCATAACCCTTTCACTCATCACTATCATAAGCAGGGGTTCATATTATACAGATCCAGAAGAGTATCAACAACTCATATTTGCTGAAGGATTTATACAGCAGAATCATTTCATTCCTCTCTTCTTCTAACTGTTCTTATTCTCAAACTATAAAAGAGTTTTATTTGTCCCACTTCAAAGGATTCAGTGGTTCTAAGAGTCTTCTTATCAAAAGACTCAGGGGTTCTAAGAGTCTCCTTATCAAAAGACTTAGTGGTTCTAAGAGTCTCCTTATCAAAAGACTCAGGCACATGTTGTGCAATCCTACTAAGGATGTAGAAGAGAGGAGTACCCACATTTTGGGGAACCTCTATAAAAATTCCTGTGTCCTCTGTGTCTGACTTTCTGTGATGTCCCTACTTCTATTTTTCTGTGTTTATATTTCCAGCAATCTGTGTTTACTTTATTCTATCTTTCAGATTGTTGAGTGCATAATACTTACTGTTTTTATTGTGTGTGCATAATTAGGGTAGAAAATATTTAAAACTCTATTCACACCCCCCCCTCTAGAGAATACTCAGAGGTACACTATGCACTTTCAATTGGTATCAGAGGGAGGTTGATCATTAAAAGGTTAACATCTTGATCAAAAGATCTCCTCACTCTCATTTCTTTATCTTAAATTAACCAAATCTATTTTCTAAAGAAAATGAGTTATAAGGATTATGCATCAAAAAGACCACCAGTGTGTAACCTAAATAAGTTTACACTTTGGAAGTTCAGAATAAAGCTTTACATGAACTCTTTTGATGAAGACATCTTTGATGTTATAATTTCAGGTCCCCTAGCTCCAGTCAAACAAGATGCCAGTGGATCTTCAACATTGGAAGCTATCCCAAGGAATGAGTAGAAGGCATGTGATGCCAAGGAAATGAACATTCTGGTTTCCACAATATTAGATGATATCTTCTAGAAAGTAGCTGACTGCCAATCAGCAAAAGAGATATGGGAATCCCTTTCCAGAATGGTAGAAGGGAGTTCTGATGAAAGAATTGACAGGAAGTCCCTTCTCATATTCCAATATGAGAACTTTCAAAGGAAAGTTAAAGAAAGTGTTGCAGAAATGTATGACAGATTCAACATCATTATCGATGAGCTGGAGAATCTGGACAAGGAGATATCTTTGACAGAGATAAATGATAAGATGCTCATGTGCTTCCCAAGCTTATGGGACTCAAGGATCTGGGCCATCAGAGATTCCAGATGCCATTGAGAGATCTCTACTGATGCTTTGCTAGGAAAGCTCAAATCTTATGAGATGCTACTGAAAAGTAGGGCTGAAACAGAGGCAAAGGAAGCAATCTCAACTCCTATCCAAAGGATCCTTGCTTTGAAGGTTGCTGAAGGAGAGTCCTTCACTCATGAAGATGAAATGTTCAGTCTCATAGCAAGGAGATTCAGAAAGTAGGTCAAGGCAGAAGACTCAAGGAGAAGAGAGAATAGCTAAAAGCCCAGATTTGATAAGACTCCAAAGAAGGAGGTGATTTGATTCTCCTGCAACAATCCAGGGCACATAGACCCTGTCTGCCCTCAGGAACTAAGAGACAGGAGAAGCAACAATGATGAGCAGAAGAAGAAGAAGAAGTCTTTTAGGAGGAAAGACAAGAGGAAAGTTGAAGGTTTCATTGCTGAAACTTGGAGTGACTTTAAAGTAGAGTTAAGCTCCTCTTCATCAGAGAGTGATGAAAAAAGGATGTTGAAGAAGCCTGCCTAATGACATTAGGAATATCCTCAGATGATGAAGAAGATAACGTATCATTGTTTGATGATTTTCATTTCAATTCTGATGATTTTAAAAATTGATTTAAAGAATTTTGCAATGATTTCCTCAAAATACAAAAAGAATTAGAAACAGATAGGGAAGAATTAGAAAATCTTAAGAAAGATGAATTATATTCAATAAATAATGATTTGAGAAATAAAATTCAAGATAAAGAAACAAAAGTGATAGAAATAAGAAAGGATAATCTAAAATTAAAAGAAGAGATAACAAAGGCAAAAGCCTTTGAGGACTCTCTCAGTGAGAGGAGTCAAAAGTTCAAAGATATTACAAAAAATCTCTCCATGAGATTTAAACACCTAGGTTTAGGAGCAGACCCTTGCACTAACACTGAAGTCACTAGTAGACCAGCCTGGAAAAATCCAGTTAGATTAATTAGACCTAGTGAGTATCAAACAAATGAGAAGAGTGTAATATCTAAGGATCGGGATTTTAATAATCCAGATAAAATAACTGCAATTAATAGAGGAAAACTAAACAATGAAAAGTAATATCTAGGCAAAATAATTCAGAGAGATTAACCAATAAGAATCAAAAGGCTAAAGCTAAAAGTAGAATAATTAGACACTCTGCTGACTTATTATATTTGGATACATTTTATAAACATCTAAAGTACCAAAATAATAAATCAAGGTTTGATACACTCATTCTCTGCCATCCAAAAGGATAATATGAAAGACCTTTATATTCATTCATAGAACCATATAATGGTAAAAGCAAAGGGCCCAAGGTAACCTGGATTCCTTCTAATGTTTGAGCTACTTGTGCAGGATTAGGTAGGATCCCTCCTAGGAGATAATGGAAGGGGAAGGAAGAACTATGGCTTAATAAAGGACTAAATCCAACAAGGGAGTGATCTCTTCTCTGAATAATCCTATTATCTTCTTTAGTTCATGAAAATAAAAGTATAAATACTATTTTCAATTAAAAAATATTGCTGGGAAAAGAGCAAAAACTTTCTAAGAAAATAGAAGTATTTATTCAGAGTTGCATCGAATAGAATTCGACGTACCATCTAATTCTACTCGACCCTTGCTTTGAAAGCAATATGCAACACATAATTCGAGTTACGTCGAATAGAATTTGTCGTACAATCTAATTATTTTTTACGCCAGCTTCGAGAGCCGTCTAAATCAGACAATTCGAATAACATTCGACGCAACGTTGACTTCATATTGACGAATACGTCAATTTAATAGCTGCTCGTCAAATTCAATGGTGCGTCGAGTTCTAATCGATGCAACTTTGACATGACAAGCACGCGTAGTTTCACTTCTAGAAGCTGTTTTGACATATTTTGGCGGGCTGAATATTAATTTTAATCGACGGTGCGTCGACTACAACCCTAAGTTGCGACGAATCATCTTCTCTTAAGCAACTTAGGCATTGAATTCATTACGCTTTCGAATCCTCTCTTTCCTCTCTCGTGCTATCCCTCCCTCCAGCTCTCCTACATCTTTCTCTTGTCTCTCTCTCTCTCTTGCCTCTTCTTGTAGGTACCTCAGAATCAATGGCTCCTCCAAAGATAAACTCTGGCTTTGATGTTGATATAGACTCCTTCAACGCAGCATATGATAATTTCAAAGCCATCCATGGCTTATTTCATGCTACTGGTCGGACAAAGTTGGTTTCTTCAAGGTGCAAGATACTTGATGCTGAACTGACAGAGTTCAAGGACAATATGAAAATAAGAGCTGATGGATCCCTCAATGGGAAAGTTTCTGAGACAGATATACATATAATAGAGGAATTGCTAAATCAAACATTTGATCTTACAACTACCAGTAATTCAGATGAACTGACAGGGGAATAGATCAAAAAGGTTTTAGAGATCATGCAGTTCAAGAAAGAGAAGGCCATCAATCTGAAGAAAATTAATTTTGCAAAAGAATATAGATTCCTTACTGATATAGTAGGGAAGGTGCTCCTATGTAAAATCTCAGCTCATGATGCTATCCCCAACCAGTATCTGCAGATCATGGGTGTTCTAGTCCTTAAGAAGAAGATAAACTGGGGGAGATGCCTCCTAAAAATGATTGGCAACAAAAATGCTCACAAAGAAAATGTATATATGAGAATCATGAGGCAGGTGCTCTTCCACTACTATCCAATCATGTGCAAGTCAAATGGAGTGCCCATTCCTCCAGGGAAAAGGATGATGATGAATAGTAAATTATGCATATTTTAGTCTAGTTTTTAGCATGGTTTTAAGTAATATTGTACATATTTCATATAAATTATTGAATAAATGATTTGTTTTAGATCATTTTTATATTTATATATTTATATGTAAAAAGGAAATATTTAAGTATTTAAATATATATGTAAATATATATATATTTAAGTATTTAAATATATATGTAAATAAGTATTTAAATATATATGTAAATAAGTATTTAAATATATATGTAAATAAAGTATTTAAATATATATGTAAATATATATAAAGTATTTAAATATATGTGTAAATATATATATAAAGTATTTAAATATATATGTAAATAAGTATTTAAATATATATGTAAATAAGTATTTAAATATATATGTAAATAAGTATTTAAATATATATGTAAATAAGTATTTAAATATATATGTAAATATATATATATATAAAGTATTTAAAAATATATGTAAATATTTATTGAATATAATTAAGTTAGTTATTGAATATGTATCAATATAAAAATTCTGTAAATATATATAATATATATAATGTAACACCCCCAAAATCGTAGTTCAGCGAGGTAGGCGGAGTGGTAGTGCTGCGCTCGGGATAGGCTAAAAAATTCCATAACAGTTCTTTGCGCACGACCATTTCTCCTCTTCGCGCACGACCAGTGATCGTGCGCCAATGATCGTGCGTTGATTCGCAAGGAATCGGAGTTCTGTCTCGGGTAGTGCGCACGACCATTTCTCCTCTTCGCGCACGACCAGTGATCGTGCGCCTGTGATCGTGCGCCCTGTTTATTCTGCTCCGCGAATTTGAGCGGAGAAGGAGATCGTTCCGTCCAAATCTTTTGGAATCCGATCCAATGGCTAGGATTAGATGCTGGAGGTCTTTAGGGCTGATGAGAGGAGGTTAATCCTCATAATTTCTAAGCCTTTCTCTCTCCAAACCTAGAGAAAGAAGAAGGAGGCAAGGAAGAAGAAGGAGAGATCCCGCCATTGATGGAGCTCCGGAGCTCCGTTTCGCGAGCCGTTTCCAAATCTAGAGAGTGAAGCCCGGTACGGTCGTTTCCCTCCGTCTAGAATCTCGGATCCATGGCGAAGAAGAATGCTCCTAGGGTAACGATTCTTTCTCCCGATATTTGGACTTGTCATTTGTCCTCTCTTTCATTTCTCTATGCTTGCATGAGGAATCCCTTACACCAAATGGGTGAAGTGTAGGATTTTCCTCAAGTTCTTCGGAACCCCGGGTTGATTGTGTCCGTCCCCGGCATATTGCATGTAGAAAATCCGGTAGTCGTGCGGATTTAGGCATTGTGTGTGAAGCCTATTCTTGGCCGTGAGCCCGAATCGGTGATGCTTGATTTGCGACGCTGCATTTAGGTTAAGCCTAGAATGCGTGCCGGAGAATGACTCCGTGATATATGCGATAGTATTGTGGGATTTAAGCGTAGGCGTCTTGTGAAGATTCTAGCGAAAGCCCCATGCTTTGCGAGTGGTTGAATGCAAACCTTCACCACTAGAATTGTTGGGGAGTGGTCTTGTACCTCCTTTTTGGTTACATGTAAAGCCTAAGTCCTCGTGAAGGCTTGGGTGTTGTAACTTATGTTTTGTGTAGCGCTAGCGAGTGATAAACCCTTACAGGCCGAGGTGATGTCATACCTGCATCGTGTGTTCAATCGATGACAAGAGCACGGGAATTGGCTGAACTGAACCCGTTTCCAGGCGCGGCGGTAGGGGGATTTATCTCTTGTAAACCCGAACGACCTTGGCAGAGGTTGGGAAGGGCGTCTTGCCTAGACCGACCAAAAGCTCTTTTCCATCTAGAGTTTCCGGACTCATGATGGTATTGGTGCTCGGGAAGAAGTACCTTTGGTGCATGCCTTGTGAGCATGGAGCGTGCGGTTGTGTGTACCCACGTTTGTGATGAATTGATGTTGTTAGCCACATGCGGTTATTTAGGCGGTTGTGGGGAACTTTCGGGTGAACCCAACCAACATCATGTGCATACCTAGGTTCCCTTCTCTTTGATGCTCAACCTAGAAGATTGATTGTGCTTGAACCCTCACCTTGTGTAGTTGCACTTTCTTTATAGTAGTACTTTTTGCTAGTACGGCTTGCTTGTAGGGAAGAAGCTCCGCCACCCCGGGAAAGGGGTGGGGTCGTTATAATTTGGTCAGCTTTGCTGACCGTTACTTTGTTTGCCACCGCTTGGTGGAATGTTCTTATGCAGGTGCAGGTGAGCCTAGTGGGAAATAGCGGGCGGTGGCCCTTTTGCTGAGTTGGCCCTTGAAGGCCAGCCTCCCTTTTCTGCTTTCTCATGTATTGCCGGCCTGCGTGCCGAAGTATGTTCTGAGTTTTGTACATTGGTGAATGTAAGGCCTTAGGGCCGTAACTCTATTTTATGGTTTCATTCCTATGATAGTGGACAGTTCTAAATGAAATGTTAAATCATTATGCTTCCGCTAGTGTTTAGTATACTCTGTTTTAGTTCTTTCTGTTTATCACCTTTTAACTCCTAGCTAGTGTTGTTTGTATGGCGTGGGGTCCCGGCCGGACCTGCTGTTATACTATTCGTACTGGCAGGGTGTTACAATTTGGTATCGGACTTAAGGCGTCGATCCGTAGTTTAGCGAATTCGGGACGAATTCCTTTTAAGGGGTGGTGTGCACGGGATGTGCATTCACCTAAAACGACAAAAACTAATAAGAATGTCCACTTAGGAATGGAAAAACATACTTGTTTGCGGAACCTGAGCGTTCCATGATTGTTGTTTGCTATATTTTCGGTCACTAAATTGTGCCTTGCATGATTATAGGTGACTAGAAGTGCTGCGGGGCATTCTCGACCCCGTAACACCGCTGAAAATAGTGGGTCGTCTGAGGTGCCAGCGACCACTCCTTCGGCTGAGTTGATCATGTTAGTCGTTGAAGCGGACTTCGCGATGATCAACACTCAGTCTGGGCGGCTTGCACAGCCTACTACTCCGACTCTGGATGTGGCCCCTGTAACTGTTGCTGCAGTGGAACCTGCGGTAGAGCTGAGGGTGGAACATCGAGTTGCGCAGGTAGTTGTGGGGCGAGAGCGTGACCAGCAATTAAAGTACTTTCTGAGCCTCAACCCTCCATCCTTCGAGGGGACGGAATCCCCTGGGAGAGCTGCTGAGTGGTTGTCAGAAATAAAGAGGACTTTAATGTCAATGCTTATAAGCAAAGATATGTTGGTAACCTTAACCACCTTCCTACTTATAAGAGAAGCAAGACTTTGGTGGGAAGAAGAGTTGTTACACAAGTTTGGTGGGGGACAACTTTCTGAAATCTCTTGGGAAAACTTCCATGAGTCATTCCTTCTAAAGTTTATACCCCTACCGAGATTCCTGAACTACAAGATCAGTGTCCACACCTAGAGCAGGGAGAACACTCAGTGGATGAGTACCTGATTGAGTTCATCAATCTGGGTCGTTATGAGAGGTCTATGTGGGAAGATGAGGAGACCAAGGTCAACAAGTTCTACAATGGGCTGCAAGATGACCTAAGACTAATGCTTGTGGGTCCAAAGTTACTCGGCTTCAACGTCTTAGTGATAACAGCTAAATCTCTGGAAATGGATATGAAGAGTATGCAGCGCGCGAAAGACTTCAATGTAAAGAAGTCAGAGTTTCATGCACCGGTCTCTCAGTCCAAGTCTGAGTTCAGAAGAAACAAGAGAAAGTTTAACTCTGTGGAAGCTAAGACTGCACGGTGTTCCTTAAATTGTTTCACTTGTGGAAAGGTGGGACACAAAGCCGCGGTGTGTCGAAGTGGTCCCCCAAATGCAAAAAGCAGAGAAGTGGACTATGCTCCTGCGATGGGTTCAGCTCCTATGGAGAAAGGCAAAGCCGTGGAGTCTTCGATTCCCCAATATTCTCTAACCCAGCCGGGAGTCTACTCTTATGACCAGCAAGAGGTCATTCAACAGTGCGATGTTGCGACAGGTATGGATGATCATATCCTAATATGATTTCTACCCCGTGTGCGGATAGAGATAGAAATGTGTCCACTGTATCCGATGACATCAAAATTTTATGTCTTGTATTTGTGTGCAATTAGGCCTTGTCCTAATTATCGACTATTCGACGAGAGCTCTGTTGGTGTGGGAGCATCGCTCTCCTATTTGTCTAAGGACTTCGTGTTATGAATCGAATTGTCATTTACCTTAGTCAAGGATAGATTGGAGGTAATGCTGCCCAATAGATCTCGAGTGAGCGCGAATAAGAGAAGCTGTGAAGAGGCGCGAAGATGTTCTTCACCTTGTTGAAGGATTCGGGGCCTAAGACCAGTTTTGTGTTGTCCTAGTAGTAGCGGACCAAGCTGACCGAGAGGAACCGTTATCCGATTCCGAGAATCGACGACTTACTTGACCAACTGGTTGGGTCGACGGTATACTCCAAACTGGACCTAAGGTCCGGTTATTACCAACTGCGGATATGGGAATGTGATATTCCAAAGACAGCGTTCAGTACCCGCTTTGGGCACTATGAGTTCACGGTGATGCCATTCGGTCTGTCTAATACACCGTCGGTATTCATGGACTTAATGAACAGGACGTTTCGAGAGTATTTGGATCAATTTGTGATCGTCTTCATCGAGGACATTTTGGTATACTCTCAATCGAAAGAGGAGCATGTAGGGCATCTGCACGCAGTTCTGAGCACCTTGAGGAGGAGTCAACTATATGCCAAGTTCTCCAAGTGCGAGTTTTGGCTACCGTCTGTAGCATTCCTTGGTCATGTTGTTAGTGGAGAAGGAATTGCAGTTGATCCGTCGAAGATAGAAGCGATCCGAGCGTGGCCTTTGTTGAAAAACGTAGCGGAAGTCCGAATTTTCTTAGGACTTGCCGGCTATTATAGGCGCTTTGTGGAAAACTTCTCGAGGATTGTACTTCCTCTCACTAAACTGACTAGGAAAGATCATAAGTTCGTTTGGTCGCCCGAGTGCGCACGAGCTTTTGAAGAGCTGAAGAGCCGTCTGACCACGACGCCCATTCTATGCTCGCCATGTCGTACGGAAGGCTATGAAATCTATAGCGACGCCTCGGGGAGTGGTTTGGGTTGTGTCCTAGTGCAGTTCGGAAAGGTAATTGCCTACGGCTCCCGGCAGTTGAAGGTTCATGAGAGGAATTACCCGGTCCATGATTTGGAGCTAGCGGCCGTGGTATTTGCTCTCAAGCTTTGGAGTCATTATTTGTATGGCGTGAAGATCGACATCTTTACCGACCACAAGAGCCTCAAGTACCTGCTGGATCAACGGGAGTTGAATATGCGTCAGAGGAGGTGGATGGAGTTCCTTGGGGACTACACCTTCGACATCAAATATACTCCTGGAAAGGGAAATGTAGTTGCGGACGCGTTGAGTCGTCGGGCTCCCGCTCAAGCAAATTGGATTTTGATGCACGATGATCGTCTAATCCGCGAACTGGAATAAATGGAGATCATTTGCGTTGATAGGAGAGCATCTACTTCAGCATGCTTGAACTGGAGGGAGGTTCAATACGACCTTGCCGACCGAGTTCGACAGGCATTGGAGCTGGATGAGAGCATGAAACGCTAAAGCGGAAACCGTTGATGGGTTAAACGCTGATTTCTCCTTCGAAGATGACCTTATGTGGAAAGAGGGCAGATTATGCGTCCCAAACATTGGCACTCTACGGGCGGAGTTGATGTACGAGGCGCATCTTACCAAGTACTCGATCCACCCGGGGAGCACTAAAATATATATGGATTTGAAGAAACTTTTCTGGTGGCTGGGTATGAAGAAAGACATTGCCCTCTACGTGGCCAAGTGTCATACTTGTGCATTGGTGAAGGCAGAATGTCAACGTCCCGGTGGGTTTCTGAAGTCCTTGCCGATTCCGGAATGGAAGTTTGATGATATCTCGATGGATTTCGTGCACGGGTTGCCGAGATCACAACAGGGAAACGACGCCATCTGGTTGATCGTGGAACGATTGACGAAGGTATCGCATTTTATTCTGAACCAAAAGGATGATTCTGTAGAAAAGCTAGCGAAGCTCTATGTTGATAGTATTGTGCGGCTGCACGGTGTCCCTCGTAGCATCGTCAGCGATCGTGACGGGCGTTTCACATCGAAAGATTGGAGGCTTATCCATGAACTGTTGGACACTAAATTGAAGTTCAGTACGGCCTTCCACCCGCAAACGGATGGACAGACCGAGAGGACCAACAGGACTATGGAGGATATGCTCCGAATGTACGCTTTAGATTTTGGAAAGAAGTGGGAAGATCATCTCTATATGATCGAGTTTGCCTACAATAACAGCTACCAAGCCAGTATACAGATGGCTCCTTTCGAGGCCCTCTATTGTAAGAAGTGTCGTACGCCGTTGTCTTGGGCGTAAACGGGCGATACTAAGCTATTAAAGCGAAAGGACGTTGAGGAAGCAACTTCGACGATCCGATCTGTACGTGAAAGGCTATTGATTGCCCAGGATAGGAAAGCAAAATATTTCAACGCCAAGCATAGGAACCTAGAGTTCGCCGTCGGTGACCGGGTTTACTTGAAGATCAAACCGTTCAAAGGGGTATCAAGGATCCGACGCTTGAAAAAGCTCAGTCCAAGGTACTTAGGACCGTTTGAGATCGTGGAGCGTGTTGGTGATGCGGCTTATCGGCTTGCACTATCTGCAGAGCTGAGCGGTCTGCACGACGTGTTTCACATTTCAGTATTGAGGAAGGTAGTGCAAGATCCTACTCATATCGTTGCGGTCGACAAAGTGCCGGTTGATAGTGGGTTGTCGACGAAAGTCAAGCCCTTACGCATCGAAGATACCAAAGTAAAGCAGTTGCGGAACAAGTCCATTCGGATGGTAAAAGTCCGGTGGGATAATTGCGGCCGAGAGGAGCTCTCTTGGGAGAGAGAGCAATCGATGCTTGTGGAGTACCCCGAGCTATTTCTCTCAGGTAGTATATAGCTGTAATTCCTGCTATTACTGTTTTCGAAATTTCGGGACGAAATTCTTTTAAGGGGGGTGGAGTTGTAACACCCCAAAAATCGTAGTTCATCGAGGTAGGCGGAGTGGTAGTGCTGCGCTCGGGATAGGCTAAAAAATTCCATAACAGTTCTCTGCGCACGACCATTTCTCCTCTTCGCGCACGACCAGTGATCATGTGCCAATGATCGTGCGTTAATTCGCAAGGAATCGGAGTTCTGTCTCGGGTAGTGCGCACGACCATTTCTCCTCTTCGCGCACGGCCAGTGATCGTGCGCCTGTGATCGTGCGCCTTGTTTATTCTGCTCTGCGAATTTGAGCGGAGAAGGAGATCGGTCCGTCCAAATCTTTTGGAATCCAATCCAATGGCTAGGATTAGATGCTGGAGGTCTTTAGGGCTGATGAGAGGAGGTTAATCCTCATAATTTCTAAGCATTTCTCTCTCCAAACCTAGAGAAAGAAGAAGGAGGCAAGGAAGAAGAAGGAGAGATCCCGCCATTGACGGAGCTCCGGAGCTCCGTTTCGCGAGCCGTTTCCAGATCTGGAGAGTGCAGCCCGGTGCGGTCGTTTCCCTCCGTCTAGAATCTCGGATCCATGGCGAAGAAGAACGCTCCTAGGGTAACGATTCTTCCTCCCGATATTTGGACTTGTCATTTGTCCTCTCTTTCATTTCTCTATGCTTGCATGAGGAATCCCTTTCACCAAATGGGTGAAGTGTAGGATTTTCCTCAAGTTCTTCGGAACTCCGGGTTGATTGTGTCCGTCCCCGGCATATTGCATGTAGAAAATCCGATAGTCGTGCGGATTTAGGCATTGTGTGTGAAGCCTATTCGTGGCCGTGAGCCCGAATCGGTGATGCTTGATTTGCAACGTTGCATTTAGGTTAAGCCTAGAATGCGTGCCGGGGAATGACTCCGTGATATATGCGATAGTATTGTGGGATTTAAGCGCAGGCGTCTTGTGAAGATCCTAGCGAAAGCCCCATGCTTTGCGAGTGGTTGAATGCAAACCTTCACCACTAGAATTGTTGGGGAGTGGTCTTGTACCTCCTTTTTGGTTACGTGTAAAGCCTAAGTCCTCGTGAAGGCTTGGGTGTTGTAACTTATGTTTTGTGTAGTGCTAGCGAGTGTTAAACCCTTACGGGCCGAGGTGATGTCATACCCGCATCGTGTGTTCAATCGATGACAAGAGCACGGGAATTGGCTGAACTGAACCCGTTTCCAGGCGCAGCGGTAGGGGGATTTATCTCTTGTAAACCCGAACGACCTTGGGAGAGGTTGGGAAGGGCGTCTTGCCTAGACCGACCAAAAGCTCTTTTCCATCTAGAGTTTCCGGACTCATGATGGTATTGGTGCTCGGGAAGAAGTACCTTTGGTGCATGCCTTGTGAGCATGGAGCATGTGGTTGTGTGTACCCACGTTTGTGATGAATTGATGTTGTTAGCCGCATGCGGTTGTTTAGGCGGTTGTGGGGAACTTTCGGGTGAACCCAACCAACATCATGTGCATATCTAGGTTCCCTTCTCTTTGATGCTCAACCTAGAAGATTGATTGTGCTTGAACCCTCACCTTGTGTAGTTGCACTTTCTTTATAGTAGTACTTGTTGCTAGTACGTCTTGCTTGCAGGGAAGAAGCTCTGCCACCCCGGGAAAGGGGTGGGGTCGTTATAATTTGGTCAGCTTTGCTGACCGTTACTTTGTTTGCCACCGCTTGGTGGAATGTTCTTATGCAGGTGCAGGTGAGCCTAGTGGGAAATAGCGGGCGGTGGCCCTTTTGCTTAGTTGGCCCTTGAAGGCAACCCTCCCTTTTCTGCTTTCTCATGTATTGTCGGCCTGCGTGCCGAAGTTTGTTCTGAGTTTTGTACATTGGTGAATGTAAGGCCTTAGGGCCGTAACTCTATTTTATGGTTTCATTCCTATGATAGTGGACAGTTCTAAATGAAATGTTAAATCATTATGCTTCCGCTAGTGTTTAGTTTACTCTGTTGTAGTTCTTTCTTTTACCACCTTTTAACTCCTAGCTAGTGTGGTTTGTATGGCGTGGGGTCCCGGCCGGACCTACTGTTATACTATTCGTACTGGCAGGGTGTTACATATAATATAGTTCTTGTGCTTACAGATATGAGCGCTTGGCTTAGTGGTTGTGGTCTGCTTAGCCTTTCTGGGTGGTGCGGGATCGAAACCAGGCCAGCGCATTTTTGCCTGGATTTAATCCCGCAGCCCGTTACCCGCAGGCCAAACCGCTGAGACCTAGCCCAGAACCGCTGAGACCAGCCCAGAACCGCTGAGAGCCAGCCCAATCGCTGATACCCAGCCCAGAACCGCTGAGACCAGCCCAGAACCGCTGAGACCAGCCCGGATCCGCTGAGACCCATCCCAGAACCGCTGAGACCAGCCCAGAACCACAGCTCACATGCCAGCTCACCTTCCACCTCTCTTCTTCTAGAACCTGCCAGCTTCTATACGCACCCAACCAGCTCTCAAGTCAAAGTTGCCAACCTCTCAAGTCTTCCAGCCAGCTGCCTTGCCAGCTCCTTTTTTGTACTACTATTTGCAGCCCTCTTTTTGGCTATAAATATGAGGGGCTTTGCTTTTTTATAAAGGTTCATAAAAGTTAGAACCTAATTAAGTGTTGTTCTTGTGAGTTTTTGAGTGTTCCTGTCTAAGTGTTTTTCTTGAGTGTTTATGTGAGTTTGTTTGTGTGTTTCCTAAGCCCAAGTTTGGGCTCTCCAAGTTTAGACTTTCTTGAAAAAGTTGTAATCTCTATTATACATATATATGAAAGTTCTTCTTTGTTCTTAAATTTCTATTATTTTGTTCTTCTTTTCCTTTAAGTAAGTGTGTGTGAGTGTATGAGTTAGTGTTTTATTGTCTTTTGTTTTTAATTTAGTTTTTCATTTATTGTAAGTGTGTATGTGTAGGTGGATAAATTTTGTTTTCAATTTTTATTTTAATTTAGTTTTACTTATTGTTGTGTGTGTGAGTGTATGAGAGTAATTTATTTCATAGTTTAGTTTAATTTAGCTTTCAATTTAATAGCGTAGCTTTTATTATTGTCACGCATTTATTTCCCGTCTACCCGTTTGGGTAGAACTTGCTCACGCATTTATTTCCGCTCTACCTATTTGGGTAGAGATTGCTTTTATTTCCCGTCTACCCATTTGGGTAGAACTTGCACCATATTTATTTCCCCTCTACCTATTTAGGTAGAGATTGCACTTATATTTTCTTTGTTTTTACTAACGCACGCAATCGATTAATTAATCATCGTCATCGTTCTTTAAATTTTATAAAACTAATCGCTCGTTTCATCGATAAAATAATAGTTCATTCTTAAAAAGTTAAAATAATCAACACGTTCTTGGAAAAATACGACCTTGATATTTTCTATTAAATATCCTATACTATAAGCGATAAGGTGCACTTGCCTTCATCGAAAGATTAGTTTGGATATACAATTACAAAAACTTGCAAAACCCTCTCCTTTTCTATTTACACATATTTAGAGAATTCGGCGTCGTAGCCGAGGCGTAATCTTCGATATTTCGAAAGAAGAAAAGACCGTTACTTCTATTCATCGAAGTAGGATAACGGTCAGTTTCTCGAAGTAGGAGTATTCGCGAAACTCCTCGAAAACGCCCGCTTAATTCTAATCACATCACAAGAAAGGTTTTGCAAATCTCTAAAAATTTAAACCATCAAGTTTTTGGCGGCGTTGCCAGGGACTTGTTGTTATTTCGAAAAAAAAGACTCGCTATTAATTTTATCTTTTACTTCTTCCTTCCCCTTTTTCTCTCGTACATATATTTCTAAAAAAAACAAAAAAAAATAGAAAAAGTTTAAAAAAACTAAACAAAAAAAATTATTCAAAACACGAATCATCAATATATATTTTCATCCAAAAAAAGGCTCTTTCTTTCTTTTACTTAAATTATCATCAAATCAAAAACAAAAAAAAATTACATATAAAATATGAAAAAATAAAACCTTTTTTTTAAGTATATGACCCGGGGAAGCCCTTCGGATAATCCAGAAATTGCTTTTGATCCCGAAATCGAATGCACTTTTCACGAGCGCAATCGATCTCGTGACCAAAATCAAACCTTAAATCTCGAAGAGTTTGCCAGCGATACTATAGCGAATAATATGGGAGATCCCAATCTAAATGCGGCCCCACAACGGACCATGGCCTACTATTCCAGGCCGAATTTGGCAGATACTGGGTCAAGTGTCACTCGCCCCGCAATAGCTAATAATAATTTTGAAATAAAATCCAGCATAATCCAAATGGTACAACAGTCGATTCAGTTCGACGGTTTGACAGATGAGGACCCAAACCAACACCTTTCAAATATTTTAGAAATTTGCGACACATTCAAGATTAATGGCGTCAGCGATGACGTCATTCGCTTGCGCTTATTTCCCTTTTCCCTGCGGACAAAGGCTAAATCGTGGTTGACTTCTCTTCCGAGAGGATCCATAACCACGTGGGCTGAATTGACGGAAAATTTTTTAACTAAATATTTTCCTCCATCACAAACCGTTAAATTACGCACTGATATCGCATCCTTTATACAATTCGATTCCGAGTCTCTTTACGAGACTTGGGAGCGTTTTAAAGAATATTTGCGTAGGTGTCCTCATCACGCGCTACCAACTTGGCTACAGGTACAAACATTCTATAACGGCTTGAATTTCTCAACGCGACAGAAGATCGACGCAGCCGTCGGAGGAACGTTAAACAACAAAACCCCGGAGGCCGCTCAAGCTCTGATCGAAGAAATGGCCATGAACGCGTACCAATGGAATGTACCAAGGTCGCGTCCTAATAAATCAGCTTGTCTTTTTGAAGTGGATGCCACTACTTACTTAACCTCGCAGGTAGAGCGGCTAAGCAAGCAAGTGGCGGAGATGTCTGCTTCCTCCTCCACTACCGTATGGGCGAATGCTAATAATAATAATAACTTAATTGAAGAGACAGTGGATTACCTCGGTAATCCGGTTCGGCCCCCCTTCAACCCTAATAATAATCCTTATAGTAATAATTTTAATCCGGGTTGGAGGAACCACCCTAATTTCTCCTGGAGTAATCCAAATAATGCGCAGCGGCCCCCAAATGCGAACCCGCAAGGATTTTTGCAAGGATTTCCGCACGGGTTCCATCAGGGATATCCGCCGCCTCATCCAAAACCTTCTTCGCTCGAGGAAATTTTTGCTAAATACGTCGCGTCCAACGAAACAAATATCCAGAATATTACCGGATCGCTAAAAAATCTTGAAATGCAGGTTGGACAGCTTGCGAAAATAATCTCTGAGCGGCCTCACGGAGCTCTGCCAGGGAATACCGAGCCGAATCCTCGCAAAAATGCCCATGTTATAACCCTTCAAAGCGGCAAGGAGGTCGTCTCCCCATTGCGGGTTGAGCCTACGGTATGCATTTCGCCTCCGAACCCTCCACCCTCTTCTTCAATTTTAGTTGCTCCGAATTTTCCAAATGCGCCAAGTGTTTCGAGCCCGCAAATTCCTTATCCATCAAAAATTAATAAAGAGAAGGAGGACGAACATTATCAAAAAATTTTAAAAATTCTAAAACAAATCCAGATTAACGTCCCTTTCTGCGAGGCACTCTCTCAGATGCCGAAATACGCGAAATACCTCAAGGAGCTCCTTTCTAATAAGAAGAAGCTCGAGGGTATTTCGCGTGTTTCACTAAATGCGGAATGCTCGGCGGTCCTTCTTAATAAATTGCCGCCTAAATTAAACGACCCGGGAAGGTTCTCTATCCCGTGCCTTTTTGGCAATTTATTAATAAAATACGCCCTAGCGGACCTAGGAGCGAGCATCAATTTGATGCCCTTCTCCCTCTTTAAAAAATTGGAATTGGGCACTCCAAGCCCAACAAAAATGAGCATCCAACTCGCGGATCGCTCGATAAAATATCCCATCGGGATTGTGGAGGACGTTCTGGTCAAGGTTGACAAGTTTATCTTCCCGGCAGACTTCGTCATCCTCGACATCGAGGAGGACGCCGAGGTACCAATTATCCTCGGTCGCCCTTTCCTTGCGACCTCCCGTGCATTTATTGACATAAGTAACGGTCGCCTCCACCTTCGGGTCAGAGACGACGAAGTTACACTTCACATTAATCCCTCGATGCGGAACACTTTATCGAATGACGATTCCTGTTTTAATTTGGAATCCGCGTTTGGGGATGAGGTTTCTTCACTTTTAGAATTGCTCTCTTTAAGGGTAGCTAAATCAGATCTGGCGAATCTCCCTCCTTTAGACGAATTGCCGCCAGATTCGTCTTTCGATCCTTTTGATTCAAAAGGGTTAAAAATCACCACATTTTACGAAGAACCCCCGGTCTTGGAGCTTAAGCAACTCCCCGACCATTTAAAATATGCTTTTCTCTACGAAAATTCAAAACTTCTTGTTATCATTTCTTCCACTCTAACCGATTCGGAAACATCCGAATTGGTGGACGTTCTGTCTAAGCATCGTCGTGCAATTGCATGGCAGATTTCAGATATTAGGGGGATAAATCCCTCTTTTTGCACGCACAAAATATTTTTAGAAGATAATTCTCGCAAAACCATCCAGCCTCAGCGACGACTTAACCCGAATATGCGGGACGTCGTTAAGGCTGAAGTAATAAAACTATTGGATGCAGGGATTATCTATCCAATATCGGACAGCACGTGGGTTAGCCCCATACATGTCGTGCCAAAAAAGGGCGGTTTAACGGTAGTGGCCAATCAAAACAACGAATTAATCCCAACTCGTACTGTTACGGGTTGGAGGGTGTGCATCGACTACCGAAAGTTAAATGATGCCACCCGGAAGGACCACTTTCCGTTGTCGTTTATCGATCAGATTCTGGAGCGACTTTCGGGTCATCCATATTATTGTTTTCTCGACGGTCTTTCGGGATTTTTCTAAATTCCAATCTCCCCCGAAGACCAGGAGAAAATGACTTTCATGTGCCCTTTCGGCACCTTCGCATACCAAAGGATGCCTTTCGGTCTCTGCAATGCGCCAGCTACATTCCAAAGATGTATGCCGGCGATCTTTGGAGAGCTCGTAGAGGACATAATGGAAGTCTTTATGGATGACTTCTCCGTATTCGAAGACTCCTTTTCCAACTGCTTATATAATCTAGATCGAGTCCTCCAACGATGCGAAGACACGAACCTAGTTTTAAACTGGGAGAAGTGTAATTTTATGGTCCGGGAAGGTTTAGTTCTCGGACACAAGATTTCCGCAAGAGGGATGGAGGTAGACAAGGCTAAGGTCGAAATCATTGAAAAACTACCCACTCCTTCAAATATAAAATCAATTAGGAGTTTTCTTGGCCACGTGGGTTTTTACAGGCGGTTTATTCAAAAATTTTCCAAAATAACGAAACCGCTAACCCACTTCCTGGAGAAGGAATCTCCTTTTATTTTCGATTCCGCCTGCGTAGAGGCATTTAATATTATTAAAGAAAAACTTATCAATTCTCCAATTCTGGTGGCGCCAGATTGGTCCCTTCCGTTTGAGATTATGTGCGATGCGAGCGATATCGCGGTGGGAGCCGTACTTGGCCAACGTGTTAATAATTATTTTCATCCCATCTACTACGCATCTTGAATGCTCACAGCCGCACAGGCTAATAACATTACGACGGAAAAGGAACTTCTCGCCGTCGTCTTTTCAATCGATAAGTTTAGGCCCTACGTAACACTTTAAAATATTATCATTTTTACCGACCACTCCGCCCTCAAATATTTATTGGCTAAGGTGGACGCCAAACCCCACTTGCTTCGATGGATCCTCCTATTGCAGGAGTTCGATCTAGAGATCCGGGACAAATGGGGAGCTGAAAATTTAGCGGCCGACCACCTCTCTCGTTTAAAGCGCCCAATCGCGGAAGCGCACGTCGAACTAGAAATAGACGATAGATTTCCCGAGGAGCGCCTCTTAGCTTTTTCTAAATTAAAAACTTCTCCCACTCCTTGGTTCGCAGACTACGCAAACTATTTGGTTGCGCCCATCCTTCCGAAAGACTTTTCAAAACAGAAAAAGAAGAAATTCTTTTCTGATTTGAAAATTTACTTTTGGGAAGACCCATTTCTCTTTCGCGTCTGCGCGGACCAAGTGGTGCGGAGATGCGTTTCATACGAGGAAGGTGCGCAAATATTGTGTCACTGCCACAAGGGGTCGGCCGGGGGGGGGGGGGGGGGGGGGGGGGGGGCATTATCAAGCTAACCGGACCGCACGGAAAGCGCTAGAGGCGGGCTTTTATTGGCCCACTCTCTTTAAATATGCTCACGAGTATGTGCGCAAATGCGATAACTGCCAACGGTCGGGTAGCATCTCTCGTCGTGACAAGATGCCCCAAAATTTTTATTTAGAATGCGAAATCTTCGATTTATGGGGCATAGACTTCGTAGGCCCCCTACCTCCTTCTTATACAAATCGATATATTTTAGGGGCGGAAGCGCAAGTTCTCCCCACCAATGATGCGAGAGTCGTCGTCAAATTTCTCAAAAAATCATTTTCTCGCTTCGGTACGCCGCGCGCTATAGTAAGTGATAGGGGTACGCACTTTTGCAATGCCCAGTTTGCAAAAAGATTATCTAAATATGGCATTACGCACAAGCTCGACACCGCCTATCACCCCCAAACTAGCGGCCAAGTAGAGGTAGTTAATCGAGAAATCAAGCGCATTTTAGAAAAACCGTCTAGACAAATAGGAAAGATTGTTCTTTAAAACTCGACGACGCGCTGTGGGCGTATCGTACGGCGTACAAGACCGCCATCGGTTGTACGCCCTATCGATTAGTCTATGGCAAGGCGTGCCATTTGCCCGTAGAGTTAGAGCACCGCGCTTTTTGGGCTTTAAAATTTTTAAACCTCGATCCGAACTTAGCGGCCGAATCCAGAAAATTCCAATTAAACGAGCTCGATGAATGGCGTGCCAACGCTTACGAGAGTAATAAATTTTATAAAGAGCGCTCTAAGTTCTATCACGATTGAAAAATTAAATTTCCAAAACCATTTGCGTTGGGCGATCTTGTCCTTCTTTTTAATTCACGCCTTCGTCTTTTTCCGGGTAAGCTAAAATCCAGATGGTCCGGCCCCTTTGAAGTCAAAGAGGTCTGGCCATATGGCACCGTTCTTATTTCCCACCCCAAAAAAGGTGAGTTTAAAGTCAACGGTCATCGTTTACAACTTTATTTGGCGGGGGATCTGATGGATGGTAAACTCGAATCTTTACCCCTCCCCAACATCTAAAAATGCTAAACTTGTCAAGCTACGCGACGGTAAACAATGCGCTCATGGGAGGCACCCCATATTTATCTAATATTTTTACCTTTGTCTACTTTATTTTTGCAGGGTTTTCTTGCATTTTCTCGTCTTTAATTTTTTACAAACTGCATTTTCCTTTTTTTACTTCTTCATACTTAAATTACAACATTGGGGACAATATTGGGTTTTAAGTATCGGGGTCTCGTTTTTCGTTCTTCAAACTTTGTAAATATTTAGAAAAAAAAATTTATAAAAACCACAAAAATAAAAAAAATTTATATCATACTTTGTAAATATTTAGAAAAATCCAAAAAAATTTATAAAAACCACAAAAATAAAAAAATTATATCATACTTTGTAAATATTTAGAAAAATCCAAAAAATTCCAAAAACCCCAAAATTCAAAAGAAAAAAAAAACAAAACAAAACAAATTATAAAATCCCAAAAATATAATAAAAACCCCTACTTAGCTTTGTATTTCTCAAAATTAGTTTGAGTTTATTTATAAGCATTTTTTCATTATTTTTTATTTGCCAAAACCTTTATTCGTATCATAGTTTGTAAGATTTAGATTCATGGAATTTTAGTTGTAAATAATATATTGTGTTTTTAATTTAATTTGAGAACAAACTTTTTAGCACTACTTCAAGTTTACCCTAAATTGCTTCTTGTTGTATTATTTTGGCAGACCATCTTTATACTTTAATTATTCCTACTCCAAACTTGTGAAACTTTAGGAATGTTTTAAACCTACTAAAACTTGCTCTCAAAAATTTTCTTTATTTATAAAATCTAGAAATTTCTAAACCCCTTACATCCCCTTTCTTGGTATTTTATTTTTAAAAGATTTTATGTCAATGGGAATAAGATTTCATTCCGTAAACAGAGGCACCCAATTTTATTAAAAGATTATATGGCATGGGAATAAGATTTTCGTTCCCTAAACATATTCATTGGGTTATTTTTGAAGATTGAAAATGTTCACTTTGGGAATAAAACTTTCATTCCCTAATCAAAAGAAAAAAATTGAGTAGGTTGAGAGGATAAAATCCATCA
This sequence comes from Dactylorhiza incarnata, assembly GCA_033032865.1. Taxonomy (NCBI): domain Eukaryota; kingdom Viridiplantae; phylum Streptophyta; class Magnoliopsida; order Asparagales; family Orchidaceae; genus Dactylorhiza; species Dactylorhiza incarnata. Next base: position 7,492,701 of record JAWHQI010000067.1, read on the forward strand.
CCCCCAAATCAAAAGTCTCTTCTCCTACCAAGCTCCCCCTCCCCCCCCCCCCCAGCCAATCAAATTGAAAACTAGATATAAATGAAAAAATTGAGAGAGCATAATTAGTAAGTTTTAATTATTCTAAAAAAAATTCTTTAAAAAGTTAAAGTTCTTATAATTCTATTCTAATCATGGTTCTAATTATTACAATTATTTAGGTCGCTACTTAGCTAACTTTAGAAGTCTCGTTGGCTAAATCTTTTTCGCTCTTTTTAAATCATTATCACGATGTTGGACTTACCTCCTTTAATCTCCTAAATTTATTTCAAGCTTACTTTCGATTAAATAAAATTTTGGTAAATTAGAAATTCTATTAATGTCTTATAGGTATCTCTTACTTTTGCCTTGGAATAGCAAAAGCTTAAGTATGGTGGTATTTGATGAATAGTAAATTATACATATTTTAGTCTAGTTTTTAGCATGGTTTTAAGTAATATTGTACATATTTCATATAAATTATTGAATAAATGATTTGTTTTAGATCATTTTTATATTTATATATTTATATGTAAAAAGGAAATATTTAAGTATTTAAATATATATGTAAATATATATATTTAAGTATTTAAATATATATGTAAATAAGTATTTAAATATATATGTAAATAAAGTATTTAAATATATATGTAAATATATATATAAAGTATTTAAATATGTGTAAATATATATATAAAGTATTTAAATATATATATATATGTAAATAAGTATTTAAATATATATGTAAATAAGTATTTAAAAATATATGTAAATAAGTATTTAAATATATATGTAAATATATATATATAGTATTTAAAAATATATGTAAATATTTATTGAATATAATTAAGTTAGTTATTGAATATGTATTAATATAAAAATTCTGTAAATATATATAATATAGTTCTTCTGCTTACAGATATGAGCGCTTGGCTTAGTGGTTGTGGTCTGCTTAGCCTTTCTGGGTGGTGCGGGATCGAAACCAGGCCAGCGCATTTTTGCCTAGATTTAATCCCGCAGCCCGCTACCCGCAGGCCAAACCGCTGAGACCCAGCCCAGAACCGGTGAGACCAGCCCAGAACCGCTGAGACCCAGCCCAAAACTGCTGAGACCAGCCCAGAACCGCTGAGACCAGCCCAGAACCGCTGAGACCAGCCCGGATCCGCTGAGACCCAGCCCAGAACCGCTGAGACTAGCCCAGAACCGCAGCTCACATGCCAGCTCACCTTCCACCTCTTTTCTTCTAGAACCTGCCAGCTTCTATCCGCACCCAACCATCTCTCAAGTCAAAGTTGCCAACCTCTCAAGTCTTCCAGCCAGCTGCCTTGCCAGCTCCTTTTTTTTTACTACTATTTGCAGCCCTCTTTTTGGCTATAAATATGAGGGGCTTTGCTTTTTTATAAAGGTTCATGTGAGTTTTTGAGTGTTGTTCTTGTGAGTTTTTGAGTGTTCCTGTCTAAGTGTTTTTCTTGAGTGTTTATGTGAGTTTGTTTGTGTGTTTCCTAAGCCCAAGTTTGGGCTCTCCAAGTTTAGACTTTCTTGAAAAAGTTGTAATCTTTATTATACATATATATGAAAGTTCTTCTTTGTTCTTAAATTTCTTTTATTTTGTTCTTCTTTTCCTTTAAGTAAGTGTGTGTGAGTGTATGAGTTAATGTTTTATTGTATTTTGTTTTTAATTTAGTTTTTCATTTATTGTAAGTGTGTGTGTGTGTGTGTAGGTGGATAAATTTTGTTTTTAATTTTTATTTTAATTTAGTTTTACTTATTGTTGTGTGTGTGAGTGTATGAGAGTAATTTATTTCATAGTTTAGTTTAATTTAGCTTTCAATTTAATAGCGTAGCATTTATTATTGTCACGCATTTATTTCCCGTCTACCCGTTTGGGTAGAACTTGCTCACGCATTTATTTCCCCTCTACCTATTTGGGTAGAGATTGCTTTTATTTCCCGTCTACCCATTTGGGTAGAACTTGCACCGTATTTATTTCCCCTCTACCTATTTAGGTAGAGATTGCACTTGTCTTTTCTTTGTTTTTACTAACGCATGCAATCGCTTAATTAATCATCGTCATCGCTCTTTAAATTTTATTAAACTAATAGCTCGTTTCATCGATCAAATAATAGCGCATTCTTAAAAAGTAAAAATAATCAACACGTTCTTGGAAAAATACGACCTTGATATTTTCTATTAAATATCCTATACTATACGCGATAAGGTGCACTTGCCTTCATCGAAAGATTAGTTTGGATATACAATTACAAAAACTTGCAAAACCCTCTCCTTTTCTATTTACACATATTTAGAGAATTCGGCGTCGTAGCCGAGGCGTAATCTTCGATATTTCGAAAGAAGAAAAGATCGTTACTTCTATTCATCGAAGTAGGATAACAGTCAGTTTCTCGAAGTAGGAGTACTCGCGAAACTCCTCGAAAACACCCGCTTAATTCTAATCACATCACAAGAAAGGTTTTGCAAATCTCTAAAAATTTAAACCATCAGATGAATATAAGGATATTTTCCAAGTGGACCAAGCAGATTCTAAAGTCTGATCAATCTGCACCTTCACCTCCTCCTTCTCCAACTCCGCTAGGATTTTTGATCAGGTGCCCTATCACCACTGGGATTTTTGATCAGGTGTCCAAACACCACTGGGATTTTTGATTAGGTGCCCAAACATCACTGAGCTTTTGATCAGGTGCTCAAACCAAAACACAGGTCTTTGATCAGGTGCCCTGCCACCAAAGGTTTAACTTTTGAAGGGAGTTAGAATTATGTACAAGATGGGTAAAAAGGAATAAACAAAAAGGTGTTTATGAAGTTCTTCTCTGTCAACAAGCTGAGAGAAGACTAGTGGATTGTTGTTGTAAAGCTCCCCCTTGTCTGATAGAATTTCTTTGACAGTTGGATGGAGCTTTCTCTTGAATGTAGAAAATCTTCCTTGATAGCATATGAATCTGAGAGACAATGTTTCTCAGATTATTGTTGCTCTTTGAAGATTAAGAACTAACAGCTGAAAATTGAGAGACGATATTTGTTGTTCTCAGAGAATGAGAATGCTGCTGTTGAGGAAGAAGAACTCTGTAATTCTTCTTGACTTTCTGTATCTCTCTCGACTGTATTACATCTCTGGTCTGATATTCTCTCTTTTTCTATTGTCTGTATTTTTCAACCTTTTTCTTGGGTATATGTATCTGATTTGAAATTCAAATCTTCTGTTTAAGGAATAAAATAATCTGAAAGGATTTGTCTTGGAACTGCAATCTGATTTAGCAATAAAACTTTAATTACTTTTCCTTTTCCATGAAAGTATCCTTTTCTAATATGTCAACGACTACATTCTCAAAAGAAGAGAATAGAAAGGAATATAATAAAAGGAAAGATCAAATCTTGACTTATCTGATAATGAATAAGTCCAAATAGATGAATAGATCCGTTGCTGAATAGACGATCCGAGTTCAGAGAAAAATAGATAACTGATCCTTCAGAAATTGTCAAGCTGAAAAGAAAATTCGTTGAGCAGAAAGCTGAGTTCGTCGAACTAAAAGTTGTGTTCGTCGAACTAAACATTAAGTTACTTATTCATTGAACACAAAGCTGAGTTCGTCGATCTCAATCTGGAGTTCGTCGAACTGAGATAAAATTCTGTTTGACTGGCTTGAAGACTGAATTCATCGAGCTGAAGAGCAAGTTCGTCGAACTGAAACACGACGTTCGTCGAGCACAGGAAGGAGTTCATCGAACGCTGAATGAAGTTCGTCGAACACAGAAACTTGGAATTTCCTAAGTTCTATCTAACTTAGACAAACTTAGACCTTGACCCTTAGACTATACAATGGGGTCAACTTGAGTCCTAGTCACAGATAGTGATCCTATCCCAAATCAGTAATAGGGTTGTTCCAACAACCTCCCCTATTTGGGTTAGCATACTATTTGACAAAATAATAAATAATAAAACAAACAACAAACATAGAGCAAATATATCTGATAGAAATTAAATCATTTCAACAGATAAGAAAATATAATACTCTGAGTTTAGAGAGCTTTACACTGAAAGCAGAAATAAGCAAAACCAAATACTTATGAGCTTTACTCTGTCTATGAAGATGGCTTGAATATGATTTGCCTGTTTGGGTTTTCTGATTCTCTTTTGCTCATATAAAGGTCATTAGCTCCCAGCAGGGTTTGATATGATGCATAAGGAACCACTGCTGCTGGGTGTAACCTTAAATAATCTTCAGCATTAAATAGATGTGTTGAGTTGTACCTTTCAAATTCTTTTCTTCTGAATTCAGACATTGTAGAATACTGAGAATAATCTTTACCTTCTGCTTTTGCTTTATTGATCTGAGTTAAACCAGATCAATAAAATTCAATTCCTCCGATGGGTTGCCCCAGCGTAGGAACTCGATCGGGTTGCCCCGCATTAAATAGAGGACAGTTGGGTTGCCCCGCAGATCGGGTGGGTTCCCACAGGAACGTAGAAAATCGTATTCATCAGAAGAGGCTGGGCTCTCTTCCTCCAATGATTGCGACCTATTTTGTTGTTGCCTCCTTTCCCTCTAGGTCAAAACCGGGCCGGCCGGGGTGACCGGCTTGTTCGCGGGGACAATGTGGGCAGCTGTAAGATAAAATCAAAAGTTTAAATAAAACAGTCCGCGCGGTCATATACAGGCGGGTTGAGAGGAACCTACTATCTTTCGGGAGGACGTCCTCCAGCTCTGAGAACAGCGGAATGTAGTGATTGATATCTAACCGCTCGTTCTCGAGGAACACGAAGTTGTCCAACTCGATCTTTCCGACTTGAGGGGTTTGGAAAGCTTCTTCCCCCCGAACTTGTGGGTCGACTTGCAATAGTCCGAAGTTGCCTTCGAACATTACAAACTGCTCCGACCAGTTTGAGACCTTGTTCGCCAAATTGACGACCTTCAGTCCGTGACATCCAAAGTAGAGATGCGCCCTGAAATTTGAAGTCCCCACGTCGGGGACAGCCCGCACCGAAAAGAATTTCCTAAATAGATCAATGGAAATTCTGGTCCGCTCGAACCGCAGATATGAAATAAAGCTATATATGGATGCTATGGAGTTCGGTGGAAGCTCGACGGGTACAACCCCATAGTGGTCAAAAATGGCGATGACTTCAAGTGGCAGCGGAAACTTGAAGCCATATTCAAAATGGTCGACAGGAACGGCTATCTGATGCGGATTGGAAGAGTTAATCCGCTCGTCGCGCAAAGGAAGCCGCGCGAGCAGATCACTCCCTGCCATATGTCTCGCAATGAATTCGTCTAGCTCGGTTTGGGTGAGACGGCACTCCGGGTGGTCCGCCGAGTGAAAGGCCAAGGCCGCATCTGTTCGAACGGCTTTAACCTTGACGGGTCGCCGCGACTTGGTCTTAGATCGCGCCATTTGAAATCGTAAAAATGACTTCAAAAGGTCCCTACTTATTGATTTTGACGATCTGCGAATAGCAAAATTATATCGCGGCTACACATTCTAACCGCACGGTCAACAGCCTGCATGGTCAGATTTACCAGAAAAATAAAAGAACCAAGGGCATTCAGGAAATCAGGTGCAAGCATACATCACAGATCGCGCGACCTGTAATCAGTTCAGATAAAATATAGAAAATTTGAACATAACACAAAGTATAGCGATTAAACAAGAACCCACACGGGTTATTCAAATAAAAGATATGACGCAGAAACAAGCATTGTCCATGATACACATTGTTCTAGAAAGCCGTTCACGACTGGCGGTGTTCGGGGGAGACGTCCTCTCTATGAAGCCGCGCGACCTGGTCGCTAGTATGGTTCAGAAGAGAGTAAATCTGGCTGGTATGATAATGGATGTGGATGATCGTGCTATGAAGCAGCCCGACATCCCTCTCAACCCACGTAGCATTAATCATACGAGGGGTTCCGGCGGCCTCATCAATCATTGGGTAAGCCGCTCTAACCAGGGGGGGATTCGAGCCCGCCCCAACAGTCGGGCGGCTAGAAACCTGCATCCCATCATTCTTACTTCGCCGGCCTCCAGCGACTTCTCTAGTTAACCGCAAAAATTTATCCTGATAATACTTTGAGTCATCCTCAAACTTGGCAGACATCTTCTTCTCCTCCTCAAACTGAGCGGTCAGAATGGCGACTTGTGCAATCTTGGCCTTCTTCTCAGTCTCCACTGCAGCTCGGGCGGCCTCCAACTGCATCTCCAGGCTTTTCTCCCTCTCTGTCCAGGATTTCTTGTCGGTCTCCATTTGTGCCTTCAGCACCTCTTCAGCCTTTTTTCTCGCCTTTTGCTCGGCCTCCAGGGTGGCTTTAATAATGGCTTCTCGGACTTCCACCTCCTTCAAACGGACCCTCAGATTTGCTAAGTCTTCCTCAAGATGATCACACAATGGCTGCCCTTCTCGCGAAGCCGCTGTATAGGTCAACACCGGGGGGACTAATGGAGGCAGGCTGGCCACAAGGTCGCCCAGCTTCACGGTTTGATTTTGCTATCTACAAGAAGCCGCGCGGTTATGTAAAGCAAAGAGCATGCAGCGCTATATAAAAATATATATATATAAGATCAATGCCTTGGCGCACAGGCCGCCTAGACTGTTCCGGGTCCATCCTCCGTTGTTGTTCACGCCAGAGTCTCTATTTACTCTGCCTAGCGGAAGAGGACCAGGCCGCTAAAGGGAAAAAGCTCGGCGGTCGGTTCAGTAATTTATTTTGACGTGGCCGCTGAATGAAGAAACGGACAGCTTTATAACCCGCGGGGCGCTTACATGGCTCAAAAGGATCAGGCCGCAGCGGCTTGTTTAAAGCCCGTCTCGCCCCCTCCTTCTTCACCATCATTATCTCCTTCCCAGTCATCGCCGGGGAAACCTCCTCCCGCGCCTTCAGTACCTCCTCTAGTTCCTTCGCCTTCTGCTCGGCCTCCAGGGCGGCCCGAGTAGCAGCTTCTCGCTCTTCGACCTCTTTCTGAGCGGGCTCCTCAGGCCGGGCTGTATTATCACTATTGGGGTCAGTTCATTTTGAAGTCACCGGGCTGTCAAGAAGCTTATCTCGGCTCTGCAGCTCATCCATTCCCTTAAAAATTCCGCTAAATGATAGACTGCTCGCCGAGTCCGGATGCAAGCCGCCCGATTTCAAATCAGGGGTAGCCGGCGAGTCATTCACCTTAGCGGATGGTGTGACCGCCAAGCCAGGCTCCTCTTTCAGTCGCGGATTATTTTGAAGGCGGGACTCGGCCGGTTTCTTGAAAGCCGCATTTTCCTTGGATACTAGCACCTTAAACTTCTTGGTTATTCGATCGGCCACTGACCCGGTCTTTTTCTTTTCTTCCCATTCTTACCCAAATCCGGACTAATTTCTTTGGAGGTGCTGGGATAGTCGTCCACGAATAGGGGAGTAGTCAGGTCGCCTGGCTTTGGAGAGTTAACCGCCTCCTCCCCCATATCCTTGACCAACAAATGAGCATTCCCGGATGGGGTGATTTCCATGCCGAACGAGTCGTTCGCGCCGACTTTCTTTAAAGAGCTGCCAGAATCCACTTTACTAGAGGGGGCGGCCTCCCCTTTATTCAGCGGGCTGATGGCGTGTAGGTTTGGGTCGCCTGAAGGAACCGGTGAGTCGTTGGGAGGATGCCCCGAGCTGTCCGCTGCGGTCTCTGCAGGAGTCTTGGGGGTAGTTAAGTCTACAACGGACTTTGAATTATCCGTTGCAGGCTTCTCAGACCGCTCCCCCTTTTTCCGGTCTCTCCTGTGCTGCTTCTCTTTTTCTTTCTTCCTTTTCTGTTCTCCTTCTCCCACCTTCTTCGGCTTCTCCACTATTTCGCGATTTTTGCTTTCCTCCCCTTTTTTTTTATCTCTAACAGGGACCACGCGGTCTATAACGGACGCTAGGAAGTCCATTATTGTTGAATCACCGGTCTTAAAAACTCTAACCGCAACTGGCGAATAGTATCCCGTGATTTCAGGAGAAATTCTACAGAATGAGTTCTCAGGCTCTCTTATAGAGTTCGGGACAAGTCGGATGCGGCCTCCCGGCTAAAGCTAATATTTTTGAAATTTTCTTGAGATTTGAAAATATGCGGGGATTATGTTTACCCGAAAAACTGCTTCTCGGGTTGAATCATCCTCAGGCCGGGCGGGCTTCTAAATCAAGCCGCTGGGTTCTAGGATCAGCGGCTCTCAGTCCAGGGTAAACCAAGCCGGGCGGTTTGATGTCACTTCTGACCGCCCCCAAGATTGAAGATTGTCAAAACCTAAGGCAAGAAGGCGATCCGCGGTCTCAAGGAGGAGACCGCCCAGGTTGTGCCATAGAGAGCCAAGGTTCGAATCCAAAGAACAAGCCGCGGTCTCAAGACGGAGACCGCTCGGATTGCATCATCACCTTGGTCGTGTCATCCTCAGCCTCTGGTCGGACAGGTTGGAAGGGCAAGCCACCAAGCCAAGCGGCTTCTTTCTTTTCTTCTGTGTATCCCGTCACCGCCTGCCCGTCTCTCCTGTAACCGGGCAGGAGGTTATTTTATCCCTGCCCGTTCGGGCAGGCCCCCGAGCCTATAAATAGGGGGCGACACTGTTCACAAGATACGCACACTCGAATCCAGGAGTTCGCTTGTTTGAGCTGCGGTCTCGAGTTTCCCATCTTGCGGACTGTTTGACCGGCCGGCTTCTTTTTTCCTGCACTTGTAACTGCTTCTTTTTAATCAAAGGAAAGCCCGTCACAGGAGTGGCATTCGCCGTGACGGGCGAAGTCTGGCCTTGACCGCTGCTAGCGGTCTCATTTTCTCCACCTAAAAGGTAACCGACAACCCGCAGCCACCAATTTCCTTCGGAGGTGCGATTTCGGACTCAACATATACAAAGTCAGCAATCTGAATTATAAGCCGCTCGAGTTAAAATGTTGGCCGTTCGACCTGTTGATTGTTCTTATGACTTGGTATTCTTTATCCTGTAAAGAAATTATACAAAGTCAGGTAATAATCGCGCGGCTTGGTCATGTTCGGCTTCCTGGATATCACAAGGCATTCATAATAAGGTAAGGCAGAACTTGGATTTCTGTCCGCTTGATCAAATATCCAAACCGCGTCGACTACATGACGTAACATAATAGTTGACATTTTCTCGGGATGAATCAAATCAACTTGATCCGGATTGAAGAAACAAGCTATGCGAATAGGTTTTTTGCTAATGATTATTTAACCGGAATCCAATGAAGATCATTATCCTAACCGGTTGAGTTAATAGTAAGTCGCACGACTTGGTTAGAAGGGTCAATCATCCAAAGCAGAAAGAGATCGCAAACAATCACAAGTAAGTCGCAGAAAGTAGACAGCTAGACAGGTAAAAGCTTTCCATTCCATTATCAAAATATTCTTACATTATGCTTTAAACCGACCGGCTAACAAAATCAAGCCGTCTATTATTCAAATAAAAAGCAAAATACAACTACTGATTATCCTCCTTGAGTTTCTTAGATACAGGAGCACTCGAGTGTTCGCTGCCATCAATTGAAACATTAGGGGAATAACCCTGGCTACCCGACGAGGATGAGCTACTCAGTTCGCCCGACTTGCACCTAGTCCCTTCGTCAGATTCGGTGGACTCAGAGTCCGAGCCGCTTTCATCGTCCTTAGCCGCCGCGGGCTCTTCTGCTTCATCATCCTCGTCGTCACTTTCCTCCGAACTAGAGCTATCGACTTTGTCCTTCCCTTTGGTCTTCCGCCTGATCTTCTCTAATTTCTTTTGCGAAGATGGGTAGGCATCGGAAAAGGTAAAATGCTCAAAACCGGCTGCAAGCCCACCGAGCTGTCGCAGGCGGTTAAAAGCATTCTCGATTCCCTCGGTGACATGAGGGAAAAGTTCCTCTTGGTAGAATGTGTTGGGAAAATGATTTCTCTTAACCCCTGAAAATGAGTTGAATATGAATTCTAAGAAAGAAAAATCAAGGTTAAGTAAATATGCGTCGAATAGTATTCGACGTAACGTTGAAGTGGTGTCGACTTTCCTTTCAGAATGAGTCGAAGTAACTTTAAGAAGAATTCGACATATCCTATGTCGACGTAGCTCTGAAATCTAGTTGACGCATCTTGAGAAGTCGACGCACCTTACTCGACGCACCTTCCTTATTCTTCTCTCGACATCCAGCCAGGACGAATTCGACGCTTACGTCGAATAGTAATCGACGCACGTCGATTTCTATGTTTAATTCAAAAATCGCCAGATCTCTTTCCTTCTTTTATAGATCTGATTTATATGGAATCAATTTATTCTTTATAGCCGTTCTGAATCATTCTTTTCCTCTAATAGATTCTTGGCTAATTTGATTAAAACCATTATGGACATTATTTGAAATCAGAATGAATTCTTTCCTTCTATTGATATAATTATTATGGAAATATTTCTATCATTCTATTTCTCTGTCTGCTAATCAATTATCCTCCTATAGTATTATTTGAATGGACAGAGCTATAAAATAACAAGGAGGTCGGCAGAGAATACATAGAAGTGATCCACCATTTTTACATTTGAAAAAGAGGAAAAGCTCCCAAGTGAAAAAGAGAGAGAATTGAGAAATAATCCTGCAGCAACCATCAAGCTTCCATCTTCTCCTGCTTCTGAAGCCACTCTGCTGCAAACTCTGATAGCTCTCACTAAAATAGAGAAAAGCTACAAATCTTCTTCTCACTATAGAAGAGATTTCATTCACTACTTCTTGTGCTTCCAATCTTCTTGCTAGGAAGAAGATTCCTTCTTGTCTTTATATTGTTTCTCTTTCTTCTTTACATTCATTTCACTCTCAAATACTGTAAAAGAGTTTTTAGAATCTCTCTTCAAAAAATTCAGTTGTACTGGTTCTAAGAGTCTCCTTTTCAAAAGACTCAGTTGGTTCTAAGAGTCTCATCAAAAGACTCAGGGTGGTTCGAAGAGTCTCCTTATCTTTAGAATCAGTGCAAGATAGTGAATTCCTACCAAAGGGGGTAGAAGAGTGGACTACCCAAAGTTTGGGGAACCACTATATTTCCTTGTGTTGTGCTGTGATTTCTTTTCCTGCATTTACTTTCTTTACTTGCTTAATTCTTGGTGGTGTGTGGGAAGCCTTAATCTGTGATCAGTACACATATATATATAATTGCACAAAATATTCTTAATCTCTATAAACCCTCTAGAGAATTCTAGTGAGGTTAACTGTGCACTTTCAATTGGTGTCAAAGTGAGGTTGATCTAAAAAGGTTAACTCCTTGATCAAAAAGATCCTAGCTCTTATTTATATATATATTTTTCTAAAAATTATTTTTCACATGGCACAAATCAAAGATTATGCTTCCACCAGACCACCAATGTGCAATCTTGAAAAGTTTGCAGTTTGGAAAATAAGCATTAGGATTTATATGAATTCTATTGATGAAGAATTATTTAATGTTATCTTGACAGGCCCTCCCAAGCCTTATAGAAAAGACTCAAGTGTGTGAAGTGACTCAAACACTTGTCCCAAAGGCTGAGTGGACAGTTGAAGAGAAGAAGGCAGGAACATGTGATGCAAAAGCTGTATATATTCTGGTCTCAACCCTCTCTGATGAAATCTTTCGAAGGGTTGTTGATTGTGAATCAGCCAAAGAAATTTGGGAGGCTCTCATAAAGATGGTAGAAGGAAGTGCTGATGAAAGGAAAGATAGGAATGCTCTATTGATCTCTCAATATGAGAACTTCCAAAAGAAGAATGAAGAAAGCATCTCTGAGATGTATGACAGATTCAGTCTGATCATCAATCAACTAAGGGACTTGGATAGAGAAATCTCTCTCACAGAGATCAATGACAAATTGCTGATGAGTCTCCCAAGTTCATGGGACTCAAGGATATGGGCAATAAGAGACACAAGAGGACAAAGGGAAATTTCAACAGATGCTCTCTTAGGAAAACTCAGATCCTATGAGCAACTGCTGAAAACCAGAGAAGAGAAGAAGAGAAGAGAAAACACCCCAACTTCTTCAAAAGACAGGAACATTGCATTAAAAGCAACAGAAGAAGGAATCTCTGTCACTGAAGAAGAACTATTTAGTTTCCTGGCCAGAAAATTCAAGAAATGGGTCAGGACAGATGGATCAAGAAGGAGAGAGTCAAAACCAAGGTATGACAAAACTCCTACTAAAGAAATTATTTGTTATTCTTGCAGGAAACCTGGACATATTGCCCCAGAATGTCCAGAAAATGCTGAGACAAAGAAAGATCTGAAAAAGAAAGATCTCAAGAAAAAGGGGAAGAAGAAAGAAAGAGGCCTTATTGCAGAAGCCTGGAGTGAAACAGACTCTGAGGACAGCTCCTCTTCTAAGAGTGACAATGAAGAGCCTAGGCAAGAAGACCTATGCTTAATGGCACTTGAAGGCTCAAAGAAAGATGATGATACCAAATCATGAAGTGATATAGGATCAGAAGAAAGCATATCTTCTGAAGATGAAAGAGAAAATAGCCTTATTCTCATAGAGGAATCTGAGGATAAGGATAAGGTAAGCATTTTTGATGAAATAGATTTTCAAAGTGATAATTTCAGAAATGATTATATGGGAATGTGTCTAGATCAACTAAAAGCTAAGCAAGAAATTAAGGATCTAAAAGAACAAATTAATATGGCTAAAAACCAGAGAAATATAGAAGTTAAATACTCTAAAAATTATGAATTAAGGGCTAACATCATAGAAAAGGAGGTAGAAAGGGCTAGAATAGAAAACCAGCTCCTTAAGGATAAGGTATCCCAGGCAAAAGCTTTTGAAGAATCAATAAAAATGAGAAGCCAAACTCTCAAGGAAATCACTGAACAACAAAAAAGGTGACATAAAAATCTTGGTCTAGGCGCTGATCCCTCAACCAGCCAAATTCCATCCAACAAACCTGCTTGGATGATCCCTGTAAAATTCACCACACCTATCAAATCAAACCAAGAAAAAGACTCACTAAATAAGGAAGAAGACTCCCTCAAGGAAATAAAACAATTTGATGAAACATCATATTATTCAGCTGATGACTCTCAAACTTCATCTGAAGAAGCAACTAAGCCAAAAGAAACAATACATAAAAGAGCAAAATCAGAAAAAGGGAAAAAGAAAATTTATGAAGATACAGTTGCGTCGACTTCATATCGACATATGAATGATAGTGCGTCGAATTCTACTCGACGCAATCTCTCAGATGCCTCGACCTCAACTCGACGCTTGAATAAAAGTACGTCGACATCAAATCGACGCAACTTTGTTCATGCATCGATACCGGATCAACGCAATCTGGAGAAAGCGCCGAATATAAATCAACGCAACTATCAACATATGTCGAATAGATATCGACGCATAAAAACTCAAAGCAACTTAAATGCCTATCCTCCAAAAACCTTCCATCTTTAACCCCTATTCAGGACCCATTCATCCTAATCATGATTTTTATCCTAATCAACACCTCTATCCTAACCAAAATTCCCATCTAAATCAAACTTTCTATCCTAATCAACACTTCTATCCTTCTCTAAACTTAAATTCTCACAATACTAAGATAATCAACTGCTACATATGTAACAAAACTGGCACGTTGCCAAACAATGTTGGCACAATCAATCAAACTATCTGTGAAAATTAGTCCAAGACTAAGTTAGAAACCTTTAGGATTAGGAAGAGATAAAAAGAAAGAAACACCTAGAATTTTTCTGGAAAATTAAAAGTCACGTCGACTTCTAATCGACGCACCGTCGATGACTCAACTCAATAAGCGAAATCGACGCATCCGTCGACTACAATCGACGCATACGTCGATACGAAACCCTAGCATCTTAACGCGGGCTGTATCGACGCTTACGTCGAATTCCACTCGACGTAACGTCGATTTCATGAAAACGAGCGGCAATACTAAAATATTTTCGGTCACATCCACTGAAGTACCGAATAAGCCTCGAATAGTGTCGCATTTCGACGTTTCACCTGACTTAAAAAGACTCTTTAGTTAGAAACCTTCTCTACTCTGCATCCTTCATCCTTCTTGCTTCTCAGTCCAGCCGATTTCTTCCTCTCTCTCTCTCACTGACCTAAAATGGCTCCCAAGACCAACTCTGGTTTCGACATTGACCTTGCATCTTTCCAAGCCGCCGCAGAAAACTACAAGAGCATCATTGCTCTGTTCACTGAAGCTGGACTAGATAAGCTCATTACCACAAGATGCAAGCTCCTGGAAACAGAGCTCACAGAGCTGATGACTCATGTTCAGATATCTGAACAAGAAGAAATCCAAGGAACAATCCATGAGACACCTGTCTCAATATCTGCATAACACATTAGGACAACCTTTGATCTTCCATCAGGTACACCCTAATATTATCTTTGTTCAAAGCAAATAGGGAAAGAAAATCAGCTTCTAAAGAATAACTAAATAAGTCTTCATCACTCCCTTATTAGGTGATGAATCTATAGACCTCACACCTGATGAAATCAAGCATCTGTAACCACCATGAAGTTTTCAAAGGATAAACCAATCCATCTAAAGAAAATAGACTTTTCTGAGGAGTACAGACTGCTAGCAGATATAGTAGGAAAAATCCTGCTATGCAAGACCTCAGCCCATGATGCAGTGCCCAAGCAGCAACTAAATATCATGGGGACCCTGGTGCTGAAGAAGAAGGTGGACTAGTCCACATGCTTGCTCAAGATGATAAGCTCTAAATACTCACACAAAGAAAATGCATATATGAGGACTATGAGTCAAGTACTCTTCCACTCCTTCCCTGACCTATGTAGGTCAAAAGGAATCCCTATTCCTTCCAGGGAAAAGGATGTCAATAGCTCTATTCTCCAAATGCACCAGGCAAATCCTTAAGCCTGGTTCCATTCCTGAAAAGACTCAATCTCCTCCTAACTCTCCTGTTCATCCATCTCCTCCTCATTCTCCTCAAAGAGACAATCCTTCTCTACCACCATCATCTACTCCACTAGTCTCTACCACTCTCACAACTCCTACTCTACCTACCTCTTCTCAAACACCTGCTCAAACAACAGTTTCTCCATCTCTTCCTCCTCATACTTTCTCATCCTCTCCACCTCCTTTATCACCCATACCTCATGTATCAACTAACTTCTCTCCAGTTTCATCACCACCTCCACCACTCTCTCCTCATCACCAACCACAACATGAACCATCTGCATCCACTGAAGCTGATAAGTAATAAAATATATGTATTTTTAGTATAATTATTAATATAGTTTTAATTAATATTGTGAATTTTCTATGTAAATTAATGAATAAATTGCTTCTTTATTATTTCTGGTTTCTAACTTAGTTTTATTTTTGTTTTTGCATTTTTTGCAAAATTTTCCCAGGTCACGCCCTCGGTCACACCCGTGACCAAGGGCGTGTAATTTTAAAGATCAAATATCAACGGGACGGCTCAATTCATTTCAAATCCTGACAAATCGCTCAAGTCACTCCCTCGGTCACGCCCGTGACCAAGGGCGTGTAAATTTAAAGCTCTGCGCCCGACGAATTCCTTTCCAGCTCACTCCAGTTGACCAAGTCACGCCCGTAACTCTACAAGTCACGCCCGTGTTCCAGCAGAGTCACGCCCGTGAGCCGCCAGCGCGTCACATCTCGAAGCCGCGCCCATGCTGCCGACATCAGCCACCCATAGTCACGCACGTGACTCACAAAGTCACGCCCGTGACATACCAAGTCACGCCCGTGTGCAGCCATGTTTGACGGCCAGACCTTCCATAAGGCGGCGAATACAGCCGAGCAAATGTCACGCCCTAAGTCACGGCCGTGACATTCAAGTCACGCCCGTGACCTAGGGCGTGTAAAACTCAAATTTTCCCTATAAATAGAGGGGCTCGGCTTAAGTATTTTTCATCCAAATTTTGAGTAGTTCTTGTGGTATTGTGAGTTCTTTTGAGTGATTGTGAGCTTCTCTTATGCAATTCAGTGTATGTTCGTTTGTTGTTTTTTTTTCGTCTTCCTAGTCTAGTTGTAATGCTGATTTCAGAAATAAAATGATGTTTTTCTCATTTGGATCATCTTCTTTTTATTAATGTTAGCGTGTGTGCGTGTATGAGTTTGGCTTTATTGCTTTCATAATTTACTTTTATTGCATTTATAGTTAGGTTTATTGCTTTCATAATCTAGGTTTACTGTTTTCATAGCTTAGATTTACAAGCTTTCATAAAATAGTTTTATCGTTTTCTTTTTCGCTTTATTTTATCGCTTTCATTTTAAACGCTTTCTTTTCAGTTTTTTTAGAGTGTGTGCGTGTATGAGGTTATATTTTTCTTTTTTTGTAACTTAGTTTTATTTCAGTCTTTATATAACTGCGATATACCACCCCCATCTTGAATAAGAGGCTAATTTACTTTAGCATTTATTTAAGTCGGTTGGGACGGATATTATTTCTGCACCTTTATAAGTCTTTTCATTTCTATACCACCCCCTTCTTGAATAAGAGGCTAAGAACTTCTTAGAGCTTGTTTAAGGTGGTTGGGACGGATACTATTACTGTTTTTATATAAGTCTTTTTATTTCCTTTTTATCCGCTTATATCCGCTTTAATTATTAAACATATATTTTTCAACCGATAATGCCGTCTCCATTCCGATGAGTGGCTAATTTCCTTTAGCACACGACGTCGAAGAGCATTGGGACACAAAAATAGTTTTTCTATAAAATTAAAACATTTCTTTCTAAAATAATTAACGCTTAAGGATTACCCGAGAATCACGTTGAGTGGAGCCACATAATCGATGTGTGGTTTTCATTTCCGTTTTCGTACATAGTTAGCCGAGAGGCTCGTGCGTACGGATTGATCGCTCACGGTAAAGAGAACTGCGCTCTACCCTCGAGAGAGGACGAAGTAATTCTCCCGAATTGGAAATAAAAACCCAATAGTGGGGTTCACAACATAAAGCGAGTATTAAGAAGATTCGATTGTAGAACGAGAGTTCGGTCGAATATTCATAATCTCAGGTGGGCGTACCCTCGAGAGAGGAGCGTTCATAATTATGGAACCTCCACGGCCAAGTCATTTTAATATTTTGAAAAGTCATCACTTTTAATTCTACAAAAAAATCTATTTTCGTCTCAAGGTAATTCGACGTCACGCGCTATCTTTCTCATCGCTTAGAACTCTAGTTAATCGCGTATTATCGTCTTTCGCATTTTATCACTTAGAAATCTAGTTAAACCAACTAAAAATATTATTCCGATTAAATAATAGTTTGTTCCTCGAAGTAGCATAATCAACACGACCCGCGGAAATATACGATCCCGATATTTTCAAAAAAAAATATCCTGTATTACTTGCGATAAGGTATACTTGCCTTTATCAAATGATTAATTTGGACTAAGAATTCAAACACAGCTTTCCAAACTCATTTAGTGCAAAACTCTCCTTTTCTACTTTTCAATTCAATAGAATTCGGCGTTGTAGCCGAGGCGTAATTGTCAATATTCCGAAAGAAGAAAAAGACCGTTACTTCTATCCTTCAATAGGATAACGGTTAATTTCTCAAAGTAGGAGTACTTGCGAGACTCTTCGAAAACATCCGCCAATTCTAAACTCTTAATATAAAGGTTATCTTTTATTTATAAAACAAAAGAAGATGTCCAAACAAAATCGTCAAGTTTTTGGCGCCGTTGCCGGGGACCTTTGTGTTGTTATTTGAAAGTAGGAACTGCTATTAATTTTATTCCTTATCTATATATTTTTACTAAAAAACAAAAAATACAAAAAAGTAATATAAAAAATTTATTTAAAAAACTTATATTTAAAAAATTAATAATAAGAAGAAAACAAAAAAAATTCCAATAAAAAAAAATTGTTTTTCGTATATGACCCGAGGAAGCTCGTCGGACGATTCGACTATTCCTTTTGACCCCGAAATCGAGCGCACTCTTCGTGAGCGTATCCGATCTCGTGATCAAAACTTACTTGAAACCCTCGAAGAGTCAATCGGAGATACTGCAAATATGGGCGATCCAATTCCAAATGCGGCCCCGGCCCGGACCATGGCATATTATGCCCGGCCGAATTTGGACGATACAGGATCAAGTATTACTCGCCCAACAGTTAATAATAATAATTTCGAAATAAAATCCAGCATAATTCAAATGGTACAACAGTCGATTCAGTTCGACGGTTTGCCAGATGAGGACCCAAATCAGCACCTTTCAAACTTCTTAGAAATATGTTACACCTTTAAAATTAATGGCGTCACTGATGACGCCATTTGTTTACGCTTATTTTCATTTTCGCTACGGTTAAAAGCCAAATCGTGGTTGACTTCTCTTCCGAGAGGGTCCATAACCACGTGGGCCCAATTGACGGAATTTTTCTTAACTAAGTATTTTCCTCTGTCAAAAACCGCAAAACTACGCACGGATATCACATCCTTTGTGCAATTCGATTCCGAGTCTCTTTATGAGACTTGGGAGCGTTTTAAAGAATATTTGCGTAGGTGTCCTCATCACGCGCTACCAACTTGGCTACAGGTCCAGACGTTTTATAATGGTTTAAATTTTTCTACGCGGCAGATGATTGATGCGGCCTCCGGGGGAACGTTAAACAACAAAACCACGGAGACCGCTCAAGCTCTGATCGACGAAATGGCCATGAACGCGTACCAATGGAACGTGCCAAGGTCGCGTCCTAATAAACCGGCTGGTCTTTTTGAAGTGGACGCCACTACTTTCTTAGCCTCACAGGTAGAGCGACTAAGTAAGCAGGTGGCGGAGATGACTGTTTTCTCCTCCACTCCCGCTTGGAATAATAATAATAATAATAACGTAATCGAAGAATCGGTGTATTACCTCGGTAATCCGGTTAGGCCTCCCTTCAACCCTAATAACAACCCGCATGGTAATAATTATAATCCGGGTTGGAGTACCCACCCTAATTTCTCCTGGAGCAATCCTAACAATGCTCAGAGGCCCCCAAATATGAATCCCCAAGGATTTCCGCAAGGATTTCCGCAGGGATTCCAGCCTCCTCCTCCAAAACCTTCGCCGCTCGAAGATGTTTTGTCTAAATACATCGCGTCCAACGATTCAAATATCCGGAATCTTACCGAATCGATTAAAAACTTGGAAAACCAGGTTGGACAACTTGCAAAGATGGTCTCCGAGCGGCCATACGGAGCTCTACCAGGGAATACGGAGCCGAACCCCAGGGAAAATGCCAACGCTATAACCCTTCGAAGCTGCAAGGAGGTCGTCTCCCCATTGCGGGTTGAGCCTGAGGTATGCATTTCGCCTCCGACCCCTCCACCCTCTTCTTCGATTCTAATTGCTCCGGATTCTCCGGTTGCGCCGAATGTTTCGAGTCATCGAATTCCTTACCCGTCTAAAATTAATAAAAAGAAGGAGGACGAAAATTATCAAAAAATTTTGCGTATTTTAAAACAAATTCAAATAAACGTCCCCTTCTGCGAGGCACTCTCCCAAATGCCGAAATATGCGAAATATCTTAAGGAGTTGCTTTCTAATAAAAAGCGACTCGAGGATGTTTCACGTGTTTCCCTTAACGCGGAATGTTCGACTATTCTCCTTAACAAATTTCCGCCAAAACTGAACGACCCGGGACAGTTCTCCATCCCGTGTCTCTTTGGCAATATGTTAATAAAGTACGCTCTTGCGGACTTAGGCGCCAGCATCAATTTGATGCCTTTTTCTCTTTTCAAAAAACTCGATTTAGGCGTCCCAAGTCCAACGAAAATGAGCATCCAACTCGCTGATCGCTCGGTCAAGTACCCAATAGGGGCAGCGGAGGATGTTCTGGTCAAGGTCGACAAGTTTATCTTCCCGGTAGACTTTGTCATCCTGGACATAGAGGAGGACGTCGAGGTACCCATCATCCTCGGTTGCCCCTTCCTCGCAACCTCCCGTGCGTTAATCGATGTCAGTAACGGTCGCCTCCTCCTTCGAGTTGGAGACGACGAAATTACTTTACATATCAACCCCTCCATGCGGAACTCACTATGGAATGATGATTCATGTTTCAATTTGGAATCCGCGTTTATGGACGAGTGTTCTTCTCTTTCGGAATTGTTATCTTTAATGATAGACGATTCAGATCTGGCGAATCAACCTCCTTTAGACGAATTACCGCCAAATTAGCCTTTCGAGCCTTTTGATTCGAAAGATTTAAAAATCTCCACTTCCTATGAAGAACCTCCGGTATTGGAGCTTAAGCAACTCCCCGACCATTTAAAATATGCTTTTCTAGCCGCGAACTTAAAACTTCCGGTTATAATATCGTCTACTTTAACCGATTCGGAAACATCCGAATTGGTTGAAGTTTTATCTAAACATCGCCGTGCAATTGCATGGAAAATTTCTGATATCAGGGGAATTAACCCCTCATTCTGCTCCCCCAAAATTTTTCTCGAAGAAAACCCCCGCAAAACAATTCAGCCTCAACGGCGACTTAACCCGAACATGCGGGAAGTCGTTAAGACTGAAATTATTAAACTCCTCGACGCGGGGATTATCTATCCTATTTCCGATAGTATGTCGGTAAGCCCCGTACAAGTCATCCCAAAAAAGGGCAGTATAACGGTCGTGGCAAACACGAATAATGAATTAATCCCAACTCGTACTGTTACGGGTTGGAGGGTCTGCATCGACTACAGAAAACTAAATGATGCCACCAGAAAAGACCACTTTCTGTTACCGTTTATTGATCAAATCTTAGAACGTCTCTCCGGTCATCCTTTTTATTGCTTCCTTGATGGTCTCTCGGGATTTTTCCAAATCCCTATTTCACCCGAGGACCAAGAAAAAATGACTTTTACTTTCCCTTTCGGCACCTTCGCATATCGAAGGATGCCGTTTGGCCTCTGTAATGTGCCAGCTACATTCCAAAGATGTATGCTGGCAATATTTGGCGAGCTAGTAGAAGACATAATGGAAGTCTTCATGGATGACTTCTCCGTCTTTGGAGACTCTTTTAAAAATTGTCTAAAAAATTTAGATAGAGTCCTCCAACGGTGCGAGGAGACGAACTTAGTCTTGAACTGGGAGAAATGCAACTTCATGGTCCGAGAGGGTTTAGTCCTCGGCCATAAAATTTCTTTCAAGGGGATGGAGGTCGATAGGGCCAAAGTCGCTATAATTGAACAACTTCCTGTTCCTTCGAATGTCAAATTAATTAGAAGTTTTCTTGGCCATGCAGGTTTTTATCGACGGTTTATTAAAGATATTTCAAAAATAACCAAACCGCTAACTCACCTCCTGGAAAAGGATTCCCCATTCATTTTTGACACGGCATGCGTAGAGGCATTTGATTTTATAAAAAAGCAACTTATCAATTCTCCAATTCTGGTGGCGCCAGATTGGTCCCTTCCGTTCGAGATTATGTGCGACGCGAGCGATATCGCGGTAGGAGCTGTCTTAGGCCAACGCATAAGTAAATATTTTCATACAATATATTACGCTTCTCGCACACTCAATGCCGCGCAGGCTAACTATACAACGACGGAAAAGGAACTTCTTGCTGTCATCTTTGCTTTTAATAAATTCAGGCCTTACGTAACACTTTCACACGTGATCGTTTTCACTGATCACTCCGCCCTAAAATATCTTTTGGCCAAAGTTGATGCCAAGCCTCGCTTACTTCGATGGATCCTCCTTTTACAGGAATTTGACTTAGAGATCCGGGATAAGAAGGGGGCTGAAAATTTAGCAGCCGACCACCTCTCACGTTTAGAACACCCCATCGCAGAAGCGCTCATCGAACTAGAAATTGACGATCGATTTCCTGAGGAGCGCCTTTTAATCATAAATAATACAAAAACTTCTTCTACCCCTTGGTTCGCAGATTACGCGAACTATTTAGTCGCACGGGTCCTTCCAAAAGATTTTTCGACTCAGCAGAAGAAGAAATTCTTCTCTGACTTGAAAAACTACTTTTGGGAGGACCCCTTTCTCTTTCGCGTCTGCGCAGACCAAGTGATACGAAGATGTGTTTCAAGCAAGGAGGGTGCGCAAATATTGCGACACTGCCATGAGGGGCCGGCTGGAGGGTATTATCAAGCCAACCGGACCGCACGGAAAGCGTTAGAGTCAGGCTTTTATTGGCCCACTCTCTTTAAGGATGCTCACACTTTTATGAGTATATGCGATAGCTGCCAGCGGTCGGGTAACATCTCTCGTCGTGACGAGATGCCCCAAAACTTTTATTTAGAATGTGAAATCTTTGATTTGTGGGGCATAGACTTTGTAGGCCCCCTACCTCCTTCTTTTAATAATCGCTATATTTTAGTGGCGGTCGACTACGTATCTAGGTGGGCGGAAGCGCAAGCTCTGCCACCAATGATGCGCGAGTCGTCGTCCATTTTCTAAAAAAATTATTTTCTCGCTTCGGCACGCCCCGTGCAATAGTTAGTGATAGGGGCACGCACTTCTGCAATGCCCAGTTTTCAAAAAATTTATCTAAGTACGGTGTCATGCATAAGCTCGCCACTGCCTATCACCCCCAAACGAGCGGCCAAGTAGAGGTAGTAAATCGCGAGATAAAACGCATTCTGGAAAAAACCGTCTCTTTAAATAGGAAGGATTGGTCCTCAAAACTCGACGATGCGTTGTGGGCGTATCGTACGACATACAAGACTGCTATCAGTTGTACGCCCTATCGATTAGTCTACGGTAAAGCGTGCAATTTACCGGTAGAGTTAGAACACCGCGCTTTTTGGGCCTTAAAATTTTTAAATCTCGATTCGAACTTAGCCTCCGAGAATAGGAAATTCCAACTAAATGAACTCGATGAATGGCGTGCGAACGCTTATGAGGGTAATAAATTTTATAAGGAGCGTTCTAAGTTCTACCACGATCGAAAAATTAAATTTCTAAAAACTTTCGCGCCGGGCGATCTTGTCCTTCTTTATAATTCACGTCTTCGTCTTTTTCCGGGTAAGCTCAAATCCCGCTGGTCTGGCCCCTTTGAAGTCAAAGAGGTTTGGCCGTATGGGACCGTTCTTATCTCTCACCCCGAAAAAGGCGATTTCAAAGTCAACGGGCACCGTTGAAAACTATATCTTGCGGGCGATCCGGTGGACGGACATACAGAATCTTTAACCCTCCCCAATTTATAATCTCACCACGCCAAATGCGTCAAGCTACGCGACGGTAAACAAAGCGATCGTGGGAGGCACCCCATATTTATCTAATATTTTTATTATGCTTTTTATCTCTTTTTGCAGGATTTCTTACGACCCCGCCAGCTTTAATTCAGGGAAGCCTCTTTGCTTCCTCTTTCCTTTTGTATATATTGCAATGTTATTTTATCTTCTTCATACTTACATTACAACATTGGGGACAATGTTGGGTTTTAACTATGGGGGTGTATTTACCGTTTTTATTTTAAAAAAAAAAAGGGTTTCTTTTTACAAAAAATCAAAAAAATTACACTGTCATAATACAAAAAAAAATTATTACAAAAAATTATATGTATTTTTTTTTACCTTGTCATAATAAAAAAAAATTCCAAAAACCATAAAAAAAAATAAAAAAAAATTTAGCAAAACCCCAAAACCCCCCCAAAAAAAAGGTTCCAAAATAATATACCCTACTTTACTTTTATTCTTAAAGCATTTAGTTTCGAGAGTATATGTTTGTGGATTTTCATAATCGCTAGTTTTACTATTTGTTTGTTTATCTAAGATCGATAGATTTAAACGTTCGAGGTTAAGTTTTAAAGAATATCTTGTGTTTTTAATTTAAATAGAGACTTTGTTATCAAGCACTACTTCTACTAGCTAAAATAGAGACATGTGTATTATGTTGGCAAAACAACTTTAGACTACAATTATCCCTACTTTATGTCTTCAGGAATTTAGGAATATTCAACTTACTTAGTTGCTCTCAAAACTTTTTTTTATTATTCTAGAATTTCTCTTGAAAACCCCTTGTATACACCAATTTAGCATGGCAAAAACAAAAGAAGAAAACAAAAAGATCTTATGTCAATGTGAATACAAAAATTCCGTAAACATAGGCACCCAATATTTGTTAAAAGAGATCCTATGTCAATGGGAATTGAAAATTCCGTAAACATAGGCATTGGGTTAATTAAAAAGATCAATTTTCCCTCGTACACCAACGATGGGAGTCAAAGGAAACTATTTAAGAGGGGTGAAAAAATAAAATTCTTCACCCCTAATTCATGTACTCTTCAATTTGTCATGACTTTTTATCCGCTTTTCCCTTAACCATATTATTGTTTCTAGTTTTAATTCAAAAAATCATTTGAGAGCATAATTAGTAACTTATATTTTTCCTTCATGTTTCTTTAAGCAAAGGTTATTATAATTTCGATCTAATCTCGTTTACTAATTATTGCAATTTTGTTTGCTATTTGGTTAATTAAGAAGTCTTTTGGCTAGGACATTTCTTTCTACTTAAATCATTTGCATAATTTAGGACTTAACTCTTATTACTCCGAATTTTTATTTTTCAGTCTCTTATTATTAAAATAAAATGATAGCCAAAAATTAGAACTTATGTTAATCCCATATAGATCTCTCTTACTTTTGCTCTGGAATAGCAAAAGCTTAAGTATGGGGGTATTTGATAAGTAATAAAATATATGTATTTTAAGTATAATTATTAATATAGTTTTAATTAATATTGTGAATTTTCTATGTAAATTAATGAATAAATTGCGTCTTTATTATTTCTGGTTTCTAACTTAGTTTTATTTTTGTTTTTGCATTTTTTTGCAAAATTATCCCAGGTCACGCCCTCGGTCACGCCCGTGACCAAGGGCGTGTAATTTTAAAGATCAAATATCAACGGGACAGCTCAATTCAGATCAAATCCCAACAAATCGCTCAAGTCACGCCCTCGGTCACGCCCGTGACCAAGGGCGTGTAAATTTAAAGCTCTGCGCCCGACGAATTCCTTTCCAGCTCACTTCAGTTGACCAAGTCACGCCCGTGACTCTACAAGTCACGCCCGTGTTACAGCAGAGTCACGCCCGTGAGCCGCCAGCGCGTCACGTCTTGAAGCCGCGCCCATGCTGCCGACATCAGCCACCCATAGTCACGCCCGTGACTCACAAAGTCACGCCCGTGACATACCAAGTCACGCCCGTGTGCAGCCATGTTTGACGGCCAGACCTTCCAGAAGGCGGCGAATACAGCCGAGCAAATGTCACGCCGTAAGTCACGGCCGTGACATTCAAGTCACGCCCGTGACCTAGGGCGTGTAAAACTCAAATTTTCCCTATAAATAGAGGGGCTCGGCTGAAGTATTTTTCATCCAAATTTTGAGTAGTTCTTGTGGTATTGTGAGTTCTTTTTAGTGATTGTGAGCTTCTCTTATGCAATTCAGTTTAAGTTCGTTTGTAGTTTTTTTTTCGTCTTCCTAGTCTAGTTGTAATGCTGATTTCAGAAATAAAATGATGTTTTTCTCATTTGGATCATCTTCTTTTTATTAATGTTAGCGTGTGTACGTGTATGAGTTTAGCTTTATTGCTTTCATAATTTAGTTTTATTGCTTTTACAGTTAGGTTTATTGCTTTCATAATCTAGGTTTACTGTTTTCATAGCTTGGATTTACAAGCTTTCATAAAATAGTTTTATCGTTTTCTTTTTCGCTTTATTTTATCGCTTTCATTTTAAACGCTTTCTTTTCAGTTTTTTTAGAGTGTGTGCGTGTATGAGATTATGTTTTTCTTTTTTTGTAACTTAGTTTTATTTCAGTCTTTATATAACTGCGATATACCACCCCCATCTTGAATAAGAGGCTAATTTACTTTCGAATTTATTTAAGTCGGTTGGGATGGATATTATTTCTTCACCTTTATAAGTCTTTTCATTTCTATACCACCCCCTTCTTGAATAAGAGGCTAAGAACTTTTTAGCGCTTGTTTAAGGTGGTTGGGATGGATACTATTACTGTTTTTATATAAGTCTTTTTATTTCCTTTTTATCCGCTTATATCCGCTTTAATTATTAAACATGTATTTTTCTACCGATAATGCCGTCTCCATTCCGATGAGTGGCTAATTTCCTTTAGCACACGACATCGAAGAGCATTGGGACACAAAAATAGTTTTTCTATAAAATTAAAACATCTCTTTCTAAAATAATTAACGCTTAAGGTTTACCCGAGAATCACGTTGAGTGGAGCCACATAATCGATGTGTGGTTTTTATTTCCGTTTTCATACCTAGTTAGCCGAGAGGCTCGTGCGTACGGATTGATCGCTCACGGGTAAAGAGAACTGCGCTCTACCCTCGAGAGAGGACGAAGTAATTCTCCCGAATTGGAAATAAAAACCCAATAGCGGGGTTCGCAACATAAAGCGAGTATTAAGAAGATTCGATTGTAGAACGAGAGTTCGGTCGAATATTCATAATCTCAGGTGGGCGTACCCTCGAGAGAGGAGCGTTCATAATTATGGAAGCTCCACGGCCAAGTCATTTTTATATTTTGAAAAGTTATCACTTTTAATTCTACGAAAAAATCTATTTTCGTCTCAAGGTAATTCGACGTCGCGCGATATCTTTCTCATCGCTTAGAACTCTAGTTAATCGCTTATTATCGTATTTCGCATTTTATCACTTAGAACTCTAGTTAAACCAACTAAAAATATTATTCCGATAAAATAATAGTTCGTTCCTCGAAGTAACATAATCAACACGACCCACGGAAATATACGATCCCGATATTTTCAAAAAAAAATATCCTGTATTACTTGCGATAAGGTATACTTGCCTTTATCAAATGATTAATTTGGACTAAGATTTCAAACACAGCTTTCCAAACTCATTTAGTGCAAAACTCTCCTTTTCTACTTTTCAATTCAATAGAATTCGGCGTTGTAGCCGAGGCGTAATTGTCAATATTCTGAAAGAAGAAAAAGACCGTTACTTCTATCCTTCAATAGATAATGGTTAATTTCTCAAAGTAGGAGTACTTGCGAGACTCTTCGAAAACATCCGCCAATTCTAAACTCTTAATATAAAGGTTATCTTTTATTTATAAAACAAAAGAAGAAGTCCAAACAAAATCGTCAGAAGCTCTCCTCACTTAGGGCATTGCATCAGCAGCTCAAACATTCCAAGCAATGCTGGATGAGCACTGCTCACAGATTCATTCCTCCATCCTACATATGCACACCCAAATAGATGGGGTCAATGCCTCTGTGCAAAGTCTAAAGACCTCTCTCTCTTCCTCTAAAGTAACTAGGTCTTTCTTAACCTCCTTGGACAAGAAGGTCAAGAAGGGGGAGAAGCTAGATGAAGAGAAGCCCTCCACTCCTAAATCTCTCTCCCACAAGTCACCTCCTACCTCAAAAACTGATAGTCTTGCACTGCTCAAGACAAATGGAAATGAGATAGTACCTGAGCCACATTCTGAAGAACAAATAATAGAGGCACTCAATATAGTAAGAGAAGCTGCAAATCAAGTGGTACTGTTACAAGGGGAGGTAAGCAGAGCAGAAAATGAAGTTGAAAAGGAAGATGTGACAGATAGTGAGAAAAATAAAGAAGCTGAAACTCAGGGGGAGTTAGATACTGTGATAGGTGAAATAAGAGCTCAGGGGGCAGGTACTGCTATGACTGCAGCTGGAACTGAAAAAGAAACTGAAGAGGCAGAAGTAGAAGCAACCAAGGAAGTTCCATCCCAGGGGGAGCAAACTGATGTAACTCAGGGGGAGCTGAGTGAACTACCTGGTGCTGAGAAGGAGCAACCCCCCTCTCTTAAAACAGTTGTATTCACTAGAAAAAAGGAAGACTCCTCCTACCCCTCCTAAAATGCCTTAAAAACAATGACTGATATATTTATGGTTGAATACTGATTGATCTGAACATGAAGTTTGTTTATAAGATTTCCTTTTCTAATTTTTCTTCTACTTGCTTAAATGCTTTGCTGTGATTGATCAATATGCTGACACAATTTCTCTCTAAATAGGGTTAAGACAAA
Source organism: Dactylorhiza incarnata (assembly GCA_033032865.1). Lineage (NCBI taxonomy): Eukaryota > Viridiplantae > Streptophyta > Magnoliopsida > Asparagales > Orchidaceae > Dactylorhiza > Dactylorhiza incarnata. The sequence continues at coordinate 7,520,653 of JAWHQI010000067.1, forward strand.
TATGGGGAGATTATTGGGAAAATGATTTCTCTTAACCCCTGAAAATGAGTTGAATATGAATTCTAAGAAAGAAAAATCAAGGTTAAGTAAATATGCGTCGAATAGTATTCGACGCAACGTCGAAGTGGTGTCGACGTTCCTTTCAGAATGAGTCGAAGTAACTTTAAGAAGAATTCGACGTATCCTATGTCGACGTAGCTCTGACATCTAGTCGACTCCTCTTGAGAAGTCGACGCACCTTAGTCGACACACCTTCCTTATTCTTCTCTCAACGTCCAGCTAGGACGAATTCGACGCTTACGTCGAATAGTAATCGACGCACGTCGATTTCTATGTTTAATTCAAAAATCGCCAGATCTCTTTCCTTCTTTTATAGATCTGATTTATATGGAATAAATTTATTCTTTATAGCCGTTCTGAATCATTCTTTTCCTCTAATAGATTCTTGGCTAATTTGATTAAAACCATTATGAACATTATTTGAAATCAGAATGAATTCTTTCCTTCTATTGATATAATTATTATGGAAATATTTCTATCTTTCTATTTCTCTGTATGCTAATCAATTATCCTCCTATAGTATTATTTGAATGGACAGAGCTATAAAATAACAAGGAGGTCGGTAGAGAATACATAGAAGTGATCCACCATTTTTACATTTGAAAAAGAGGAAAAGCTCCCAAGTGAAAAAGAGAGAGAATTGAGAAATAATCCTGCAGCAACCATCAAGCTTCCATCTTCTCCTGCTTCTGAAGCCACTCTGCTGCAAACTCTGATAGCTCTCACTAAAATAGAGAAAAGCTACAAATCTTCTTCTCACTATAGAAGAGATTTCATTCACTACTTCTGGTGCTTCCAATCTTCTTGCTAGGAAGAAGATTCCTTCTTGTCTTTATATTGTTTCTCTTTCTTCTTTACATTCATTTCACTCTCAAATACTGTAAAAGAATTTTTAGAATCTCTCTTCAAAAAATTTAGTTGTACTGGTTCTAAGAGTCTCCTTTTCAAAAGACTCAGTTGGTTCTATGAGTCTCCTTATCAAAAGACTCAGGGTGGTTTTAAGAGTCTCCTTATCAAAAGACTCAGTGCAAGATAGTGAATTCCTATCAAAGGGGGTAGAAGAGTGGACTACCCAAAGTTTGGGGAACCACTATATTTCCTTGTGTTGTGTTGTGATTTCTTTTCCTGCATTTACTTTCTTTACTTGCTTAATTCTTGTTGGTGTGTGGGAAGCCTTAATCTGTGATCACTACACATATATATATATATATATAATTGCACAAAATATTTTTAATCTCTATTCACCCCCCCCCCCTCTAGAGAATTCTAGTGAGGTTAACTGTGCACTTCTAGACTGGATCAGTCTCATCATACTTTTTCTGCAAACAAAAAGGTAAGGTAAGAGACCGCGCGATCTGGAAAATTCAGAAGGATGGTCGGCCAGGTGATAACTTACCAACTCGGCTTCCTTCAGCCGCGCGTTTTCCTTCTTCAATTCGGCAATTTCCTTCTCTAGATGATCATTCGCTCTCTGAGTTAAGATCAAACTGGCCGGGTTGACCGGCTTGTTAGCGGGGACAATGGCCTCGGCTACAAAAAGAGAAGAGTCAGCACAGGAGATCGTGCGGTCAGCATTGAAGTCGGAAGCGGGTTGAAGGAAAACTTACTGTCTTCAGGCCGAACATTCTCTAACTCGGCAAGCAGTGGAAGATAGTATCTTACGTTAAGCCGCTCATCCTCGAGAAGCTTACAGGTTTTCTTCTCGATCTCGCTTATAGCGACCTGTTGAAAGGCCTCCTCCGGCCGCACTTGCGGGTTCGGGTTCAGTAGGCCAAGTCGGCCTTCGGAAATCAAATACCTCTCCGACCAGGCCGAGACCTTGTTCGCGAGGTTGACCATCTTCAAACCCCGGCAACCGAAGTAGAGATGGCCTTTGAACACATTCGACTCGGAGTCCGGGATAGCCCGCACCGAGAATATCTTTCTAAAAAGGTCCATAGAAAAGCAGACTCTCTCAGACCGCAGATATGAAATGAAGCTGCAAATCCCGGCCATCGAGTTAGGAGAGATTTGGCCGGGGACAACTCCATAGTGGTCGAAGACCGTGGCGAGCTCGATGGATATGGGGTACTTAAAACCGCAATAGAAATGATCGATTGGGATGGTGATTTGGTTCGGGCCAGAAGAATTCATTCGCTCATCACGGAGCGGAAGCCGCGCAAGCAGTGGACTATCAACCATATGCTTCTCAACAAATTCATCCAATTCGGCCTTTGTCAAACGACATTCCTTGAGGTCAGCCGAATGAAATGCTAGGGCGGCTTCGGAGCGGGTAACAGAGGTCTTCGCAGGTCGCTTCGGTTGGCGCTTTTCTCCCATCTTGAGATTCTGGTAGAAAGACCTTTTGAAAGGCGCTACTTATAAGAACGGGTGATCTGCATTTAGCAAAGGTTAAATCGCGGCTAGAACCATCAACCCGCGCGGGTACATTACCACATAAGATAATCATTAGATCACAAGTACAATTCAAGCAGGCGAATTAAAAAAGCAACAGGAACAAGCCGCTCGGCTTATAAAGTAATTCGTAGGCATCAATCAACATACGAGAGAAGAGTATAAAGCATATTCAAATATACAGACCGAACGGTCTGAAAGATAGATCAAATATCATAAAAAACAAGCTCGAGCAGTTAAAGTTATCGGAAGGATCGAATAAAAATATTATTACAAATGACCGTCTTAAAACCGCTTATCACTGGCGAGTATCACTCGGTGCATCCTCCCTGTGAAGTCGCGCGACATGGTTGCCGATCTGAAGGATAGTTCCTTGCATCTGATTCATGTTGTGATTGAGGTGGTTGATCATGCTATGAAGTCGCGCGGCATCCCTTTCTACTCGCGCTGCGGGAATCACGTGATTAGGTAAGGACGTCGCGACCTAATTTACACTAGCAACAGGATGGATCGTCCCAACTACTGGAAGAGTCAAGCTCGTTCCGGCAGCCGGGCGCTGTGATCCACGCCGACCTTCCTCAGCAACATTAACAGGGCGACAGCTTCCGCCGGCCTCCCTTGTCAAACGAAGGTACTTCTCCCTGAAGTAAGCGCAATCCCCTTCAAGCTTATGGATCTCTTTCTTTCCTCGATCAAGTCGGGCGAACAGGGCAGCCACCTGATCTTGATGCACTTTTTGCTGCTCGCGGCGCTCTCTCCGTTCAACCTCCAGTGCGACCCGACTCTCTTTCCTCCCGGCTTCCATCTCAGCCCGCAGCACAGCATTTTCTTCTTGAGCCGCCTTCTCTCACCCCTCAAGAGCCTTCAGCTGCTTCGTAAGGGCTTCGAAGTTCCTTTGAAGACGGGTCACCTCATCCTCCATTCGGGTATCCGGTATAACCGAGGAACTCGGCAAAGGTGGATCAAGTGGAGGGAGGTAAGTCACCAGTTCGCCCGACTTAGGAATGGAATCACGATCATCTACAAGTAAGAAAGACAGTCAAAAAGGTCGGCCGCATATAACTTCATATGATAAGAGAATTATCAAAAGTAGACCGCTCTTTCCAAATTCTCCTCGCTTACAAGCCGCTGCAGTTCGAGTAAAGTTCATGCGGATAGATCGCTTTGCTTGTTCGGTATCGATTTTTCGACGTTGTTCTCTCCACGATCTCTCACTTTGCCTCCGCTTGGCAGCAGAAAATTGAGCGGCGGAGGGAAAGAAGCTTGGTGACGGGTTCAACAACAAGTCGCGCGACTTGTTTCGAGACCTCGTCTTGAAAAAACGAACAGGGCGGTAATCCGCGACCCCTTTACCTTGCAACAGAAGATTGGGTGGCGGTAGTGGCGGTCTGGAGAGCTGATCCCTTAATTTCTCCGCCTTCACCTGCATAAACCGAAGCCCGGCCATCACAGAATCTTCAGGGGCCGGTGCGGTTTTCTCAATTCTAGTCGCGACCTCAGGTAGGACTGCCTCCTTAATGCTGGTTGCATCCTCAGCCAGGGCGGCCTCTTTTTCTCCAGGCGGGTTGGCAGCCTGCAGGTCGGAAGAAGATCTCAGTAGGTCATCTTGTTTCTGGAGGGAATCCAAGTCTCTGATGATGTCACTTACAGAGATGTTGTGCGCATCGGTTTGGATCTATTCGTTCGGATTGGGTGAAGGAGTAACCACGCCCTCCAAAACTTCTTTCTCGCGCGATTTGCCTTGTAGACTACCAGCTCCCGGTTTCCTGGAAGCCGCTTTGTTTTTGGCCTTTAGGCATTTCACCTTTTTCAGAACCCGGTCCGCCGTAGACTCATCTTTTTTCCTCTTCTTGGACGGCTTCAGGCCGTCTTGTTTCGGGGAAACCGGGCTGTCTTCAATGTTCACTATCTGGCCCTGCTGGTCGCTCGGCTTGGGGGAATCAACCGCTTCTCCCCCTTCATCTCTTATCTACAGATGAAATACGCCAGAGGGAGTGACCTCCACTTTAAAGGAATCGTCTCCATCGCCCTTCGGAACGGCGGTTTCCGAATCTGTCTTGTCCGGAGGAGGGGGCAGGTCGGTTCCTTTCTCAGAAACAGCATGAGGATTAACTGGGGGAGGGTTCGAGCAACCCGCTTCGTTTCTAGTCGATAAATCGACTGTCAACACAGGAGGCAGGTCGGCTGGCTTACCCAGAGAGGCAATAGTCACAGTATTGTCAGGCTGGGTCCTCTTTTTCTTCCTCTTCTTATCCTTCGGGTGATCTTCCCCATGGTCTTTACCGGACTTCTGATGATCTTCGAACTGCGCCATAAGGTCTACCATCTTGATCAGACTTTTTAACCGGAAAGTCCTAACCGCGAGGGGCGAGAAGTGACTCGTAATAGCGTTGAAGTTATGCAAAAATAGAAGCTTCCAGAACATTTATAACCCACAGGGCATGATCGGCGCGGTTTCCGGCTAGAACTAATATTTTTGAAATCCTTTCAAAATTTGAAAATATGCGGGGATTATGTTTACCCAGAAGACCGCTTCCGAATAACATTACTCACAGACCGGGCGGTCTGCAGATACAAGTCGCCCGGTTAAGGTTTTACAATGTCCATCAGCATCAATCCACACAGATCGGGCAGTCTGAGCATTCAAGTCACCTCCAGAGATTGAAGGTCAACAAGGCCCAAGTCCAAAACGGCAGACCCCGGTCTCAAGTCGGAGACCGCTCGGGTTGTGCTATGAAGGCCATCAGGGTCTAAGTCTAGAAGGCAACCCGTGGTCTCAAGCTGGAGACCGCACGGGTTACATCTTGAAGGCTTTACAAAGCCCAAGACCAGGCGACAGGTCGCGTTCTCAAGGGCAAGCCGCGGTCTTAAGACGGAGACCGCCCGGATTGTACCGTGAAGATCAGTAAGGACCAAGTCCAAGAAGACAAGCCACGGTCTCAAGTCGGAGACCGTCCGGGTGGCATCATCACCTTGGTCGCAGCATCTTCGGCCCCTCTACGAGACAGATCGCAAGCGCAAGCCGCCAAGCCGAGTGGCTTCTTTCTTTTTTCTTTTCTGTATCTCGTCACCGCCTGCCCGATTCTCCTGTACCCGGGCAGGCAGTTATTTTATCCCTGCCCATTCGGGCAGGCCCCCGAGCCTATAAATAGGGGGCGGCAACACTCCCAAGACACGCACACTCGAATCCAGGAGCTCGCTTGTTTGAGCTGGAGTCTCGAGTTTCCCGTCTTGCGAACTGTCTGACCGGCCGGCTTCTGCTTTCCTTCACTTGTAACCCGTTGTAACCACTTATTCTTAATCAAAGGAAAGACCATCACAGGAGTGGCATTCGCCGTGATGGCTGAAGTCTGGCCTTGACCGCTGCTAACGGTCTCGTTTTCTCCACCTAAAAAGTAACCGGCAGCCCGCAGCCCCCGATTTTCTTCGGAGGTGCGATTTCGGATTCAACACGAGTCATATACAGATCACACAAATTTATCAGTTAAATCTTATGCTCAGGAATGGGACTTTCAAAAAATCTGAATTATAAGTCGTCTGAACTCAATACTGAGTTCACGACCAGTTGACTGTATTCTTCTGATTCGGTATTCTCAATTTTTGCGAAGTAATTATATAAGGCCGGTAAGTAATCGCGCAGCTTGAATTCATATATACAGAAACATCTAATCACATGAGATACATTCAAGTCGCACAACTTGCAGTCAGAGTATAATTATTGCAGCGGCTTAAATTCGTATTCGGTTGACTCAGGGTATCTATATTAAGAACCTAGAAAGTTTGAATTTCTATCCGCCCGACTATATATTATAACCGCATAAAATTATTTATCGAGGTATGAATGGTTGATATTCTTCCGGGTTATATGACGTTTACTGAGTTGGGATCATAGAAACAAGCCGCCCGAACAAGATTTACAGCGTTCGAATGGCTATCGGAATTCTGAAGGTTCAGTACCTGAACTGACTGGGTCATTATTAAGCCGCACGACTTGGCTAGAAGAGTTAATTATCTGAAGAAGAAAGATATCGCAAACAATCACAAGTAAGTCACAGAAAGCAAACGGCTAAAAAGGTAAAAACTTTCCATTTCATTATCAAAATATCTTTACATTGTTTTGTAACCGACCGGTTAACAAAATCAAACCGTCGGATATTCAAAATAAAGACAAAATACGACTATTGACCACCCGACTTGAGTTTCTTAGATGCAGGAGCACTCGAATGTTCGCTGCCATCAATCGAAACATCGGGAGAATAGCCCTTGCTGCCCGACGAAGACGAGCTGCTCAGCTCGCCCGACTTGCGCTCGGCCTCTTCTTCAGAATCGCTGGACTCAGAGTCCGAGCCGCTCTCACCGTCCTTAGCCGCAACGGGCTCTTCAACTTCATCATCCTCGTCATCACTTTCCTCCGAACTGGAACCATCAACTTTGTTCTTCCCTTTGGCCTTCCGCCTGATCTTCTCTAGTTTCTTTTGTAAAGTCGGGTAGGCATCAGGAAAAGTGAAATGCTCAAAACCGGGGGCGAGCCATCCGAGCTCTCGCAGGCGGTTAAAAGCATTATCGATTCCCTCGGCGACATGAGGGAAAAGTTCTTCTTGATAGACCAGATCGGTCTCATCATACTTTGTCTGCAAAAAAGAGTTAAGGTAAGAGACCGCACGGTCTGGAAAAATCAGAAAGATGGCTAGCCAGGTGATAACTTACCAACTCGGCCACCTTTAGTCGCGCGACTTCCTTCTTCAATTCGACATTTTCCTTCTCTAGATGATCATTTGCTCTGATCAATCTTTTGAAGGTCATCCCCATGAAGACGTTGGTGATGAGGCTCTCAGCTCCAACCCGCGCGGCTTCCCGGGCGAGCTCCTCCTCAGGTATCTTCCTCAATTGCCTGAAATTTCACCGGCCAAACATGGCGATGCTAGCGGCCTCAGCATGCCGGCCTGACTTCTCATTAGCCCAGTGGGGGAGCGCAGTAGAGACCTGGACGCCATCGCCGTTCGGATGCCAGGTCAAGACTGTGCATGCCTTTCAAATCCTTCACTTTGTTGAAGGAACGGAGGGCAGAGAAGTCGCCTGAGGAGGTCGAATCCTCCCCATCAGATAACAGCGGCTTGTTTTTGCCCTGTCTCTGTCTCTTCTCGCTCTGAGTTAGAATCAAGCCGGCTTGGCTGACCGGCTTGTTTTTGAGGACAATGGCCTCAGCTATAAAAGAGAAGTAAAAGAGTCAGAATAAGAGACCGTACGGTCAACATCGAAGTAGGAAGCGGGTTGAAGAGAAACTTACTGTCTTCAGGCCGGACATTCTCTAACTCGGTGAGCAGCGGAATGTAGTGGCTTACATTAAGCCGCTCATTCTCAAGAAGCTTGCAGGTCTTCTTCTCAATCTCGATGATAGCGATCTGCTGAAAGGCCTCCTCTAGCTAAACCTGCAGGTTCGGATTCAGTAGGCCGAGTCGGCCTTCAAATATCAAATACCTCTCCGACCGGGTCATGACCTTATTCGTGAGGTTGACCATCTTCAACCCCCGACAACCGACGTAGAGGTGGCCCTTGAACACGTTCGACTCGGAGTCTGGGATAGCCCGCACCGAGAGCATTTTTCTAAAGAGGTCCATGGAGAAGCGGACTCTCTCCAACAGCAGATATGAAATGAAGCTTCAAATCCCGGCCATCGAGTTGGGGGAGATTTGGCCGGGGACAACTCCGTAGTGGTCAACGACCATGAAGAGTTCGATCGATATGGGGAACTTGAAGCCGCAATCAAAGTGATCGATTGGGATTGCGATTTGATTCGGTCCAGAGGAGTTCATCCGCTCATCGCGGAGCGGAAGTCGCGCGAGCAGCGGACTACCTACCCTGTGCTTCTCAACAAACTCATCCTATTCGGCTTTGGTCAGACGGCATTCGTCAAGGTCTGCCGAATGGAACGCTGAAGCGGCTTCAGAGCGGGTAGCAGATGTCTTCGCAGGCGCTTCGGCTGGCGCTTTGCTCCCATTTTGAAATTTAGGTGAGAAGGTCTTTGGAAAGACCCTACTTATAAGAATGGGTGATCCGCATTTAGCAAAGGTCAAATCGTGGCTAGCCTAATCAACCCGCGCGGGCACATTTCCATACAAAGCTAATTCATTAGGAACAAACCACAAGTAAAATCTAAGCAGGCGGTTTGAAGAAACAACAGAAACAAGCCACTCGGCTTATAAAGCAATTCGCAGGCATCGATCAACATACAAAGGAAGAAAGTAAAGCACATTCAAATACACAGGCCGAGCGATCTGAAAGATAGACTGAATGTCATAAAATCAAGCTCAAGCAGTTAAGTCGTCCAAAGGACCCAATAAAAAATTACAAATAATTGTCTAAAAACCGCTTATCACTAGCGGACATCGCTCGGCGCATCTTCTCTATGGAGTCACGTGACATGGTCGCCGATCTGAAGAATAGTCCCTTGCATCTGATTCATACCGTGATTGAGGTGGTTGATCATGCTATGAAGCCACGCGACATCTCGTTGTACTCACGCTACAGGAATCACGCGAGCAGGTAAGACCGCATCGGTCTCATTTGCATTAACAACCGGGTGGATTATCCCAACTGCTGGAAGAGTTGAGCTCGTCCCAACGGTCGGGCGGTTTGATCCACGCCAACCTTCATCAGCAATATTAAGGGGACGCCGGCTTCCTTCGACTCCCCTCGTCAGATGAAGGTACTTTTCCCTATAGTAGGCACAGTCCTCCTCGAGCTTGTGGATCTCCTTCTTTCCCCTATCTAGCCGGGCGGTCAACACAGCGATCTGTTCTTGCTGCACCTTCTCCTTCTCCCGGCATTCCTTCCGTTCGGCCTCCAGCGCAGCTCGGTTTTCTCTTCGCTCAGCTTCCAACTCAGCCCGCATCAAGGCTTTTTTGTCCTGAGCGGCTTTCTCTCACTCCTCGAGGGCCTTCAATTGTTTCTTGAGGGTTTCAAAATTCCTTTGAAGACCGGTCATCTCATCCTCCATCCGGGTATCTGGAATAACTGAGGAACTCAGCAAGGATGAATCCAGTGGAGGAAGATAAGTCACCAGTTCGCCCGGTTTCTGAATAGAATCACGATCATCTGCAATGAAAAAGACAGTCAAAAAGGTCGGCCGAATATAATTTCATACAACAGGGGGATTATCAAAAGAAGACCGCTCTTTCCAAATTCTCCTCGCTTAGAAGCCGCAGCAGTCCGGGTAAAATTCGGGCGGATAGATCGCCTTGCTTGCTCGGTATCTATCTTTCAGCGTTGTTCTCTCCACGATCTCTCGCTTTGCCTCTGCTTGGCAGCAGAAAATTGAGCAGTGGAGGGAAAGAAGCTTGGTGACGGGTTCGACAACAAGTCGCGCGACTTGTTTCGAGACCGCGTTTTGAAAAAATGAACAGGGCGGTAATCCGCGACCCCTTTACCTTGCAATAGAAGATTAGGCGGCGGCGGCGGTGGCGGTCTGTTCAGCTGATATCTTACTTTCTCCGCCTTCGCTTGTATAAGCCGAGGCCCGGTCATCACAGAATCTTCGGAAGCCGGTGCGGCTTTCTCAGTTTTGGTCGCGTCCTCAGCCAGGGCTGCCTCCTTAATGCTGGCCGCTTCCTCAGCCAGGGCGGCCTCCTCCTTCCTAAGAGGATCAGCAGCCTGCAGATCGGAAGAAGTTCTCCATAAATCGTCCTGCTTATTGAGGGAATCAAAGTCCCTGATGATATCACTTACAGAGATGATGTGCGTATCAGTATGGACTTGGTCGCTCGACATGGGTGAAGGAGTGATTATTCCCTCCGAAACCTCTTTGTCGCGCGACTTGCCCTGTAAGCTACCCGCTCCTGGTTTGTTGGAAGCCGCTTTATTTTTTGCCTTCAGGCTCCTCACCTTCTTTACAAGCCTGTCCGCTGTTGACTCAGCTCTTTTCCTCTTCTTGGTCGACTCCTGGCCGGCTTGTTTTGAGGAAACCGGGCTGTCCTCAATGTTCACTACCGGGCCCTGCTGGCCGGTCGGCTTGGGGGAGTCAACCATTTCGCCTCTTTCATCTCTTACCTTCAGGTGATATACGCCAGAGGGAGTGATCTCCATTTTAAAAGAATCGTCCCCGTCGGCCTTCGGGATGGCGGCTTCCGAGTCCATCTTGTCTGGAGGAGGGGGCGGGTTGGTCGCCTCATCAAAAAGGACAGGAGGATCAGCTGGGGGCGGGTTCGAGCAACCCGCATCATTTCTAGTCGATAAATCGACTGTCAGCACAGGAACCAGGCCGGTCTGCTTACCCGTAGAGGCAATGGTCACTGTATCGTCGGGCTGGGCCTTCTTCTTTTTATCCTTGGGGAGACCTCCCCCGCGGTCTTTACCTGGCTTCTGGCGGTTTTCGAACTGGGCCATAAGATCCACCATCTTAAATGGACTGTTTAGTCAGAAAGTTCTGAACGCTAGAGGCGAGTAGTGACTCGTGATAGTGTTGCAATTATGCAGAAATAGAAGCTTCCAGAACATTTATAACCCACAAGGCAAGATCGGCGCGGTCTCCGGCTAGAACTAATATTTTCAAAATCTCCTCAGAATTTGAAAATATGTGGGGATTATGTTTACCCAGAAGGCCGCTTACGAATAGCATTATTCGCAGACCGGGCTGTCTGAGGATACAAGTCGCCCAGTTCAGATTTAACAAGGTCCATCAGCACCAACAAGCACAAACCGGGCGGTCTGACATGATTCAGATTGCCTCCAAAGATTGAAGACCAGCAAAGCTCAAGTTCAAAGGGCAAGCCGCGGGCTCAAGTCGGAGACCGCCTGGGTTGCGCCATAAAGACTACCAAGATCAAATCCAAAGGGCAAGCCGCGGTCTCAAGTCGGAGACCGCCCGGGTTGCATCATCGCCTTGGTCGCAGCGACTTCAGCCCCTGGTCAAGAAAGATCGGGAGCTCAAGCCGCCAAGCCGTGCGGCTTCCCTCTTTTCTCCTTTTTGTATCCCATCACTGCCTGCCCGTTTCTCCTGTACCCGGGCAGGCGGTTATTCTATCCCTGCCCGTTCGGGCAGGCCCCCAAGCCTATAAATAGGCGGCGGCGATGTTCCCAAGGCACGCACACTCGAATCCAGGAGCTCGCTTGTTTGAGCTGCGGTCTCGAGTTTCCCGTCTTGCGAACTGTCTAACCGACCGTGATGCAGCGGTATTTCCTAATAGAGATCTACACGGGCTATATTCCAACTCACCACGAACACACGATGAACTAACGCACCTACACAAGCATTCTATCGCTCACATACGTTGCCATTCACATCACAATATCAAATAAAAGGAAGAACGATCGACTCTAAAACAGCGGTCAAAAGAGAGTCGACATAGTTCCCAAATCAACACAAAGATTGCTACTCTTTTTGAGAACAAGACCAAGGCTATAGGCCAAGATCCGTTCAAGCAAACGAGACCCACTCGGTCCGGACACGAAGAACGCGGGAAAGCGATCTCAAGTTCAGAAAAATGTCAACGATCGATATTCAAAATCGCGGAGAACACGATGGTTCTTTCTCCACAAACTAAAGAAATAAACTCTAGAAGGTTTAGAGATTACCCAACCCAGAAAATGTAAACACACTTGATAAATGTGGAAGAATCACTCTCTCCACGTTTTCCACCGGCGTCGCACCGTATGGATCCTTCGGAGTCACACCGAGGGGCTGCCTTCCTTCTTCCTTGGAGTCGCACCATGAGACCACGCCGGAGACACCCAAAGAGGGGGGGGGGGGGGGGGGCGAAAATGGAGAAGAGAGGGGGAGGCAAGGGGGGCGGCGGCTTTGGAAGGGCCTTGGCCGAAATCTCCTTAGGGGGGATTATTTTAGGGTTCAATCTCATCTCCAAGTCATCCGTATGTGGGGGAAGTGGTGCGGCATCAATCCTCCCCCCCCCCCCCCCCCCCTCAACTTCACGTATCCCCGATGCGTGGTCCAAGAGGAAACGGTGGAGAAGAGCGGCATCTAGTCTTTGAAGCTCGGACTCAAGCACCCAAGAGTCATTGGAAGGTGGACGATCCCGCCATCGAATGAGGAAGCGGAGAGTATCACCATCAGTAGTAGTCAAGGGCTCCATGTCCATTATCCTGTCAGGGCTAGAAAAGGTTTTGGGAAACCTTGGAAACATGTCAGCATTAGGAATAAAATGTGACTCACCATCCGGCGGTATACCTGTGGAAAGCATGGAAGAGAGATCATCCGACCTACCACTCCCCAACCCATTAGAATTATTTGTGGAAGGAGAAGACGACATAGAAGACAACTCTTGTGGAGGCGGAACAAACATCGTCAAATCCAAAACGTTGAAAATGGGTGAGACACCCCAATCAGAAGGCAAATCCAAAACAAAAGCATTCTCTCCTATTTTCTTCAAAATCCGGAACGGGCCGGCTCGCCTCGGTGCTAATTTCTTAACAATGCCAGATGGCATTCGTTCGGGAACTAGGCGGACTAAAACTTGGTCGCCGACATTAAAGTTTGACTCTCTCCTCTTTTGGTTTGCATGTGTTTGATAGGTGTCATATTGAGAGGTCAAGGTCGCCCGAATATGTGCATGTAGATCATGAATGTGTTGGGCAAAAGATTGTGCGAACTGACTGGACTTATACGAAGGTGGTAGTGGGACCAAGTCAAGGGGCACCGGAGCATTATACCCGTGAACAACCTCGTTTGGAGACATAACCGTGGATCGATTCTTGGAATTATTATAAGCCAACTGAGCGTGGGGAAGAAGTAAGTCCCATGTGCCTTTATGGTCACCCACAAGGCACCTAAGAAGATTCCCCAAGATTCTATTGACCACCACTGTTTGCTCATCCGTTTGTGGGTGGTAGGCGGCAGAGAATAGTAATTTAGTGCCCATTAGAATCCACGACGTCTTCCAAAAATAACTTGTAAATTTCACGTCCCTATCCGACACAATAGTGTTAGGCACCCCACGATGGCTAACGACATTTTGAAAATACAGCTTGGCAATATGAGATGCATCGTTGGTCTTGCTACAAGGGATAAAATATGCCATCTTGGAGAACCTATCTTCAACAACGAATATAGAGTCGTGCCGGTGAAACGTGGGGGGAAGGCCTAGAATGAAATCCATGCTCACGTCTTCCCAAGGTTTGGATGGAATAGGTAACGGTGTAAACAAGCCAACATTGGTCTTAGAACCTTTGGAGACTTGACACGTTCGGCAACTGCTCACTGCTCGTCCGACCATGGCCTTAAGTTTTGGCCAATAAAGCTTCTCCTCTATGAGCACAATAGTCTTGTCACACCCGAAGTGACCACTCAAACCGCCGTTATGCAACTCCCAAATAATGTGTAGTCGTAGGGAAGATTGTGGGATGCATAGCTTCCCGTGCCGGAAGAGATAACCGTCTCTAATAGTGAAGGCCGAGATAGTGGTGGGGGAGTTGTCCTGTGCGGAGAGGTACAACTCCTGGAAATCCGGGCACGTGGCGTACTCATCCTTAATGCGCTCGAACCCAATAACATGCACCTTCATGGTAGAAAGTAAAAGGGTGAGGCGGCTAAGCGCATCGGAGACTCGATTCTCCGAACCCTTAAGGTGCTTAATGTTAAACGTGTATTCTTGAAGGAATGCAACCCACTTCGCGTGCCGTGGGCTGATCTTATGACTACCGTTTATGAATCTCAACGCATCATGGTCAGAAAGGAGCACAAATTGCTTGGACAGAAGATAGTGCCTCCAATGATGCAAACACCTCACAATCGCATAGAACTCTCGGTCGTAGTTAGAATAATTGAGCTTTGCGCCCGCCAACTTCTCACTAAAATAACTAATAGGGTGGCCCTCTTGACTTAGGACTCGTCCTATCCCTACCCCAGACGCATCACAAGTAACCTCAAAGACCTTGGTGAAGTCAAGGAGACGTAACACCGGTGCTTCGGTCATGAGTTGCTTGATCAGAAGGAAGGCCAAAGTAGCAGACTTCGACCACGCAAACTCTCCCTTTTTCATACAATCAGTAATAGGTGCCATGATGCTACTAACGTCTCTTATAAAACGATGATAAAATGTAGCTAACCCATGGAAACTGCGCACCTCTCGAATACTAGTCGGCTCTGGCCAATTAATCACCTGGACCTTCCCGGGGTCTACCCGTATACCTTCGGACCCAACAATATAACCTAAGAATTCTACCTGAGAGACTCGAAAAGTGCACTTCCTAAGGTTCAGATAAAGAGTTTCCTTCCGAAGGGTGGAAAGAACTATACGCAGGTGTGAGATGTGATCGGCGGGGGTGGTACTATAGATAAGGATGTCGTCAAAGTAGACAACCACGAACTTCCCCATATAAGGCTGGAAGACATGAGTCATCATCCTGGAGAACGTGCTTGGGGCGTTGGATAACCCAAAAGGCATCACAAGCCACTCATACAGTCCATCCTTGGACTTAAACACTGTCTTCCACTCGTCTCCCTCACGGATCCTGATCTGGTGGTAACCACTCCGCAAATCTAGCTTGGAAAAGATGGTGGCACCCGCTAGGACATCGAGGAGATCATCTAACCGTGGGATTGGAAATCTATACTTGATGGTGATTTTGTTGATAGCACGGCTATCAACACACATCCTCCACGAACCATCCTTCTTGGGGGCAAGAAGGGCTGGAACAGCACATGGGCTCAAACTAGCCCGAATGAATCCCTTCTTCAGCAAGTCCTCTATCTGGACTTGTAACTCCTTGTGGGCAGCGGGAGGGAGTCTATAGTGGGGCTGATTGGGTAGGGAAGACCCAGGGATAAGATCTATAGCATGTTGTATATCCCTAAGTGGGGTAACGTCGACGGAAGCTCGTCGGGGTAAACATCCCTATACTCATCTAGCAAGGCCCGCAACTCTCTAGGCAACCCATCTAACGTGCTCAAATCAGTCTTTGTACTCATAAGAACTAACGCATACATCACTCCCTCTAAGAATGGGTCTCTCGCAAACTCCTTCCTGCCTACTAGACACAACGTCTTCCTCTCGACCGGGACAGTGGTGTCCTTGGGTAACGCAACTGGTTCCTTCGGAATGGTCGGGCTCAAAGCAATGGTCTTACACTTAAATTTAAACTCATAGGAGTTGGCCCGGCCATAATATGTCACATCACGGTCATAGAGCCAAGGGCGGCCTAATAACACGTGGCATGCGTCCATCGGTAATACGTCACACCATATCTCATCCGTGTATGATCTGATCGAGAGGGGAACTAGGCATCGCTTGGTAACTAGGACAGTGATCTTGTTAATCCAAGCTACTTGATATGGGGTCGGGTGTGGCTCCGTGGTCAAGGCCATACGTGTGACGGCGTTCTCAGAAACGACGTTTACACAACTTCCACTATCGATAATCAGCTTACATAACTTCTCACCACTCCTAAAGATCAGGGAAAATATGTTCGTCCTCTTCCAATCATCTAAGGGACGAGGGGTGGTCAAGATACATCGCATCACTCCTAGGTAGCGTTCGTCCTCCAAATCACTTGGGACTCCCTCAGGGTCATCCTCCTCAATAGCCTCATAAACTAGGTCGGCGGGGTCGGTCTCCGCATCCAAAAGGGCGATGGCTCGAGTTTTTGTGGGACACTCAAAGGCGTAGTGGCACTGAACCCCGCAAGCATAACATGTAGTGTTAGCCTTGCTAACCTTTCCTATGGGGATACGCTCACTCGTGGGATTCCTAGAGTTCCTCGCAGTGATCACTACCGATCTAGACTCAGCGGTCTTAGGTTTTCCTTTATCGTGGGTGGTAGATGAAGATGCTCCAAATGTGGTCAAACTCTTCGTACGGGAGTAACGAGAGTGGGCCTTAGAAGCCAGATGCTTTTCAATTACAAGAGCGGCATTGAATGTCGTATTCAGATCTGTGTGACCATATCTCAAGAGCTTCCTCTGAATGTCAGGGTGGAGCCCCTTACAAAACTGAGATAGTGTAACCTCGGTGATCTCTCGAAGGTCACAACGCACCATATGGTCTTTCAGCTCGCCCATATACTCAGCCACCGAGTTTGAGCCTTGCCGAAGGGTGGTTATCTCATCGAACATTTGGGTTCGGTGGTAGGCGGGGACGTATTGGTCAGTGAGTAAGTTCTTCATCACCGACCATCCAATGAGTGGGACTCCCTTCCCGGCTCCTATACTACGCTCTTCATTCAGCCAATACATTTTCGCTCGACCCGTTAGCTTCATCGTGGCAACCTAGACCTTTTGGGGATCCGTAAGATGGTGCCATTCGAAATAACATTCAATATCCACTACCCAAGTAAGGAAAATCTGGGGGTCTCCCAAACCATCGTAAGTGGGGGCGTCGATCTTAATGGCTCTAGTGATATCAGTGCCACGATCCGGACGACATCCACGAGAGGGGGCTCGAGGATAGTCTTCATCCGAATCCGAATTATGAACCCGTTGTCGCTGATTGGGCAGCTCTTCATTAGACGGTGGGGGTGGTGTTCCCCCTTGATTCAGAAGAATCCGGGCTAACATGGTCCTAATCTCCGTTATCTCACCACGTAGCTCGTCTATAGCCTCCGTGTTAGGATCTACTTAATCGTTCGCTGCCATCCTAGAGGTGGAAGGTAACTCTACGGTGTATTCCGTGCCTAGTCTCGTGCGCATGCAAATTTGAACAACTAGAAGGAAAATGAATTTTTTTGACGGACCTAACGAGAGCGAAACGAAAAATTTTTAGTTTTAAAGTTGCTGGAAATAAACTCAGGAAGCTACAGAAAAAAAATCAGATTTTTTTGACAAGTTTTGAAATTTTTTAATTTTTACTAAATGCAGACCAATCCGAAAAAATTTCAGATTTTGACCGTGCAACGAACGCACCGGCAAATCTAGAGAAAGGATGGTGCCGAGATAGAACTCAACACAACCTAGTTCTGATACCAAATTGATGCAGCGGTATTTCCTAATAGAGATCTACACGATGAACTAACGCACCTACACAAGCATTCTATCGCTCACATACGTTGCCATTCACATCACAATATCAAATAAAAGGAAGAATGATCGACTCTAAAACAGCGGTCAAAAGAGAGTCGACATAGTTCCCAAATCAACACAAAGATTGCTACTCTTTTTGAGAAAAAGACCAAGGCTATTGGCCAAGATCCGTTCAAGCAAACGAGACCCACTCGGTCCGGACACGAAGAACGCGGGAAAGCGATCTCAAGTTCAGAAAAATGTCAACGATCGATATTCAAAATCGCGGAGAACACGATGGTTCTTTCTCCACAAACTAAAAAAAGAAAATCTAGAAGGTTTAGAGATTACCCAACCCAGAAAATGTAAACACACTTGATAAATGTGGAAGAATCACTCTCTCCACGCTTTCCACCGGCGTCGCACCGTATGGATTCTTCGGAGTCACACCGAGGGGCTGCCTTCCTTCTTTCTTGGAGTCGCACCAAGAGACCACGCAGGAGACACCCAAAGAGGGGGGGGGGGGGGGGGGCGAAAATGGAGAAGGGAGGGGGAGGTAAGGGGGGCGGCGGCTTTGGAAGGGCCTTGGCCGAAATCTCCTTAGGGGGGATTATTTTAGGGTTCAATCTCATCTCCAAGTCATCCGCATGTGGGGGAAGTGGTGCGGCATCAGGCCGGCTTATTCTTTTCTGCTCTTGCAACCCACTGTAATCTCTTTACTTCAATCAAAGGAAAGCCCATCACAGGAGTGGCATTCGCCGTGACGGGCGTAGTCTGGCATTGACCGCTGCCAGCGGTCTCGATTTCCCTGACTAAAAAGTAACCGACAGCCCACAGCCTCCGATTTCCTTCAGAGGTGCGATTTCAGACTCAACAAACCGGATCAAAAGTTATTGATGTTCAAAGTTTAATTGTCATTTGGAGCTAAATCTCTCAATTTCGCTACAAACCGCATCTAAAATTCATTCATTTTGAAATTTATTTTTCATTTGGACCTAAATCTTACATTATTAGTAGAACCCACTATATATCGATATCTAAACGAGCTTGAATGAGTTAAAATTATTCTCCATTGCATTTAGGGCTCCTATCACATTCTGAAAAGGTTTCCTTTGGAGCTAAATTTCGCATTACCGCTGCAACCGGCTATATATAGACAACTAAATGAACTGGAATGGGTAAATCTTGTGCTCCAATGAACGTAGTGCTCCGAGCTTTTTCCGAAAAGGTGTTGTTGGGTAAAATCAGACAACTAGATCAAAAGTTATTGCTGTTTAAAGTTTGAGTGTCATTTGGAGCTAAATCTCTCACTTTCGCTACAAACCGCATCTAAAATTCTTTTATTTTGAAATTTATGTGTCATTTGGACCTAAATCTTACATTACTAGTAGAACCCACTGTATATCGACCTCTAAATGATCTTGAATAGGTTAAAATTGTTCTCCATTGGATTTAGGGCTCCTATCTCACTCTGAAAAGGTGTCCTTTGGAGCTAAATTTCGCATTACCGCTGCAACCGGCTATATATCGACAACTAAATGAACTGGAATGGGTAAATCTTGTGCTCCAATGAACGTAGTGCTCTGAGCTTATTCCGAAAAGGTGTTGTGGGGGTAAAATCAGACAACCAGATCAAACGTTATTGTTGTTTAAAGTTTAAGTGCCATTTGGAGCTAAATCTCTCACTTTCTCTACAAACCGCATCTAAAATTCTTTCATTTTGAAATTTATGTGTCATTTGGACCTAAATCTTACATTACTAGTAGAACCCACTGTATATCGACCTCTAACAAACTTGAATGGGATAAAATTATTCTCCATTGGATTTAGGGCTCCTATCTCATTCTGAAAAGGTGTCCTTTGGAGCTAAATTTCGCATTACCACTACAACCGGCAATATATCGACAACTATATGAACTGGACTGGGTAAAACTTGTGCTCCAATGAATGTAGTTCTTCGAGCTCATTCCAAAAAGATGTTGTGGGGTAAATCCAGACTACCGGATCAAATGTTATTGCTGTTTAAAGTTTCAGTGTCATTTGGAGCTAAATCTCTCACTTTCGCTACAAACTGCATCTAAAATTCTTTCATTTTGAAATTTATGTGTCATTTGGGGCAAAATCTCGCATTACCAGTAGAACCCACTGTATATCGACCTCTAAACGAGCTTGAATGGGTTAAAATTGTTCTCCATTAGATTTAGGGCTCCTATCTCATTCTGAAAAGGTGTCCTTTGGAGCTAAATTTCGCTTTACCGCTGCAATCGGCTATATATCGACAACTACATGAACTAGAATGGTTAAAACTTGTGCTCCAATGAATGTAGTGCTCCGAGTTTATTCCAAAAAGGTGTTGTGGGGTAAAGTAAGACAAGAAGATCAAAAGTTATCGCTGCTTAAAGTTTGAGTGTCATTTGGAGATAAATCTCTCACTTTCGCTACAAACCGCATCTAAAATTCTTTCATTATGAAATTTATGTGTCATTTGGAGCTAAATCTCGCATTACCAGTAGAACCCACTGTATATCGACCTCTAAATGAGCTTGAATGGGTTAAAATTTTTCTCCATTGGATTTTGGGCTCCTATCTCATTATGAAAAGGTATTGTGGGTGAAAATCTGACAACTGGCTCAAAAGTTACGGATGTTTGAAGTTTAGGTCTCCTTTCGAGCTAAATACCTTATTACCAACCTGACTGCGTATTCACCACTAAACAAACTAGAATGGGTAATAATTGTTCTCCATTGGATGTAGGGTTCTGAGCTCATTCCAAAAAGGTGTTGTACGAAAAAATCGGACAACCAGATCAAAAGTTATGGCTGTTACAGTTTATGTGTCAAGAGGAGCAAAATCCCTCATTACCATTGCAACCGGCTGTATATTGACTTCTAAAATGAGCTGGAATAGTTTAAAATTGTGATCCATTGGATGTATGCCTCCGAGCATATTCCGTAAAGGTGTTGTGGGCAATAATCAAACATACAAATCAAAAGTTATGGCTGTTAGAAGTTTAGGTGTAATTTGGAGCTAAATTTTGCATCACCGCTACAACTAGCTATATATCGACAACTAAATGAAATAGAATGGGTAAAACTTGTGCTCCAATGAATGTAGTGCTCCGAGCTCATTCCGAAAAGGTGTTGTGGGGTAAAATTAGACAACCGGATCAAAAGTTATTGCTGTTCAAAGTTCAAGTGTCATTTGGAGCTAAATCTCTCACTTTCGCTACAAACCGCATCTAAAATTCTTTCATTTTGAAATTTATGTGCCATTTGGAGCAAAATCTCGCATTACCAGTAGAACCCACTATATATCGACCTCTAAATGAGCTTGAATGGGTTAAAATTGTTGTCCATTGAATTTAGGGCTCCTATCTCATTATGAAAAGGTATTGTGGGTGAAAATCTGACAACCGGATCAAAAGTTACGGATGTTTGAAGTTTAGGTCTCCTTTCGAGCTATATACCTTATTACCAACCCGGCTGTATATTGACCACTAAACAAACTAGAATGGGTAAAAATTGTTCTCCATTGGATGTAGGGCTCCGAGCTCATTCCAAAAAGGTTTTGTACGCAAAAATCGGACAACCATATCAAAAGTTATGGTTGTTACAGTTTATGTGTCAAGAGGCGCAAAATCCTTATTACCATTGCAACCGACTGTATATTGACTTCTAAAATGAGCTTGAATGGTTTAAAATTGTGCTCCATTGGATGTATGCCTCCGAGCATATTCCGTAAAGGTTTTGTGGGCAACAATCAAACATACAAATCAAAAATTATGGCTGTTAGAAGTTTAAGTGTAATTTGGAGCTAAATTTCGCATTACCGCAGCAACTGGGTATATATCGACAACTAAATGAACTGGAATGGGTAAAACTTGTGCTCCAATGAATGTAGTGCTCTGAGCTTATTCCGAAAAGGTGTTGTGGGGTAAAATAAGACAACCGGATCAAAAGTTATTGCTGTTCAAAGATTAAGTGTCATTTGGAGCTAAATCTCTCACTTTCACTACAAACCGCATCTAAAATTCTTTCATTTTGAAAATAATGTATTATTTGGAACTAAATCTTACATTCTAGTAGAACCCACTGTATATCGACCTCTAAACGAGCTTGAATGGTTTAAAATTATTCTCCATTAGATTTATGGCTCCTATCTCATTCTGAAAAGGTGTCCTTTGGAGCTAAATTTCGCATTACCGCTGTAACCGGCTATATATCGATAACTAAATGAACTGGAATGGGTAAATCTTGTGCTCCAATGAACATAGTGCCCCGAGCTTATTCTGCAAAGGTGTTATGGGGTAAAATCAGACAACCAGATCAAAAGTTATTGCTGATTAAAGTTTGAGTGTCATTTGAAGCTAAATCTCTCACTTTCGCTACAAACCGCATCTAAAATTCTTTCATTTTGAAATTTATGTGACATTTGGAGCAAAATCTCGCATTACCTGTAGAACCTACTGTATATTGACCTCTAAACGAGTTTGAATTGATTAAAATTGTTCTCCATTGGATTTAGGGCTCCTATCTCATTCTGAAAAGGTGTCCTTTGGAGCTAAATTTCGCATTACCGCTGCAACCGGCTATTATCGACAACTAAATGAACTGGAATTGGTAAAACTTGTGCTCCAATGAATGTAGTGCTCCGAGCTCATTCCAAAAAGGTGTTTTGGGGGTAAAATCAGACAACCGAATCAAAAGTTATTGCTGTACAAAGTTTAAGTGTCATTTGGAGCTAAATCTCTCACTTTCGCTACAAACCGCTTCTAAAATTCTTTCATTTTGAAAATTATGTGTCATTTGGACCTAAATCTTACATTACTAGTAGAACTTGTGGATTAAAATTGAATGGGTTAAAATTGTTGTCATTTGGACCTAAACCCACTGTATATCGACGTGTAAACGAGCTTGAATGGGTTAAAATTGTTCTCCATTGGATTTAGGGCTCCTATCTCATTCTGAAAAGGTGTCCTTTGGAGCTAAATTTCGCATTACCGCTACTACCGACAATATATCGACAACTAAATGAACTGTACTGGGTAAAACTTGTGCTCCAATGAATGTAGTGCTCCGAGCTCATTCCGAAAAGGTGTTGTGGGATAAAATCAGACAACCGGATCAAAAGTTATTGCTGTTTAAAGTTTAAATGTCATTTGGAGCTAAATCTCTCACTTTCGCTACAAACCGCATCAAAAATTCTTTCATTTTGAAATTTATGTGTCATTGGGAGCAAAATCTCGCATTACGAGTAGAACCCACTGTATATCGACTTCTAAATGAGCTTGAATGGGTTAAAAATGTTCTCCATTGGATTTAGCGCTCCTATCTCATTATGAAAAGGTATTGTGGGTGAAAATCTGACAACCGGATCAAAAGCTATGGATGTTTGAAGTTTTGGTCTCCTTTTGAGTAAATAACTTATTATCAACCCGGTTGTATATTTACCACTAAACAAACTAGAATGGGTAAAAATAGTTCTCCATTGGATGTAGGGCTCCGAGCTCATTCCAAAAAGGTGTTGTATGCAAAAATCGGACAACCAGATCAAAAGTTATGGCTGTTACAGTTTATGTGTCAAGAGGAGCAAAATACCTCATTACCATTGCAACCGACTGTATATTGACTTCAAAAATGAGCTCGAATAGTTTAAAATTGTGCTCCATTGGATGTATGCCTCCGAGCATATTCCGTAAAGGTGTTGTGGGCAACAATCAAACATACAAATCAAAAGCTATGGCTGCTAGAAGTTTAGGTGTAATTTGGAGCTATATTTCGCATTACCGCTGCAACTGGCTATAAATCGACAACTAAACGAACTGGAATGGATAAAACTGGTGCTCCAATGAATGTAGTGCTCCGAGCTCATTCCGAAAAGGTGTTGTGGGGGTAAAATCAGGCAACCGGATCAAAAGTTATTATTGTTCAAAGTTTATGTCATTTGGAGTTAAATCTCTCACTTTCGTTACAAACCGCATCTAAAATTCTTTCATTTTGAAATTTATGTGTCATTTGGACCTAAATCTTACATTACTAGTAGAACCCACTGTATATCGACCTCTAAACGAGCTTGAATGGGTTAAAATTGTTCTCCATTGGATTTAGGGCTCCTATCTCATTCTGAAAAGGTGTCCTTTGGAGCTAAATTTCGCATTACCGCTGCAACCGGCTATATATCGACAACTAAATGAACTGGAATGGGTAAATCTTGTGTTCCAATGAACGTAGTGCTCCGAGCTTATTCCGAAAAGGTGTTGTGTGGTAAAATCAGACAACCAGATCAAAATTTATTGCTGTTTAAAGTTTGAGTGTCATTCGGAGCTAAATCTCTCACTTCCGCTACAAACCGCATCCAAAATTCTTTCATTTTGAAATTTATGTGTCATTTGGAGCAAAATCTCGCATTACCAGTAGAACCATCTGTATATCGACCTCTAAACGAGCTTGAATTGTTTAAAATTGTTCTCCATTGGATTTAGGGATCCTATCTCATTCTGAAAAGGTGTCCTTTGGAGCTAAATTTCGCATTACCGCTGCAGCCAGCTATATAACGATAACTAAATGAACTGGAATGGGTAAAACTTGTGCTACAATGAATGTAGTGCTCCGAGCTCATTCCGAAAAGGTGTTGTGGGGTAAAATTAGACAACCGGATCAAAAGTTGTTGTTGTTCAAAGTTTAAGTGTCATTTGGAGCTAAATCTCTCACTTTCGCTACAAACCGCATCTAAAATTCTTTCATTTTAAAAATAATGTGTTATTTGGACCTAAATCTTACATTCTAGTTGAACCCACTGTATATCGACCTCTAAACGAGCTTGAATGGGTTAAAATTGTTCTCCATTGGATTTAGGGCTCTTATCTCATTCTGAAAAGGTGTCCTTTGGAGCTAAATTTCGCATTACCGCTGCAACCGTCTATATATCAACAACTAAATAAACTGGAATGGGTAAATCTTGTGCTCCAATGAACGTAGTGCTCAGAGCTTATTCCAGAAAAGGTGTTACGGGGTAAAATCAGATAACCAGATCAAAATTTATTGCTATTTAAAGTTTGAGTGTCATTTAGAGCTAAATCTCTCACTTTCGTTACAAACCGCATCTAAAATTCTTTCATTTTGAAATTTATGTGACATTTGGAGCAAATTCTCGCATTACCAGTAGAACCTACTGTATATTGACCTCTAAACGAGCTTGAATTGGTTAAAATTGTTCTCCATTGGATTTAGGGCTCCTATCTCATTCTGAAAAGGTGTCCTTTGGAGCTAAATTTCGCATTACCGCTGCAACCGGCTATTATCGACAACTAAATGAACTGGAATGGGTAAAACTTGTGCTCCAATGAATGTAGTGCTCCGAGCTCATTCCAAAAAGGTGTTGTGGGGTAAAATCAGACAACCGGATCAAAAGTTATTGCTGTACAAAGTTTAAGTGTCATTTGGAGCTAAATCTCTCACTTTCGCTACAAACCGCTTCTAAAATTCTTTCATTTTGAAATTTATGTGTCATTTGGACCTAAATCTTACATTACTAGTAGAACTTGTGGATTAAAATTGAATGGGTTAAAATTCTTGTCATTTGGACCTAAACCCATTTTATATCGACCTGTAAACGAGCTTGAATGGGTTAAAATTGTTCTCCATTGGATTTAGGGCTCCTATCTCATTCTGAAAAGGTGTCCTTTGGAGCTAAATTTCGCATTACCGCTGCAACCGGCAATGTATCGACAACTAAATGAACTGGACTGGGTAAAACTTGTGCTCCAATGAATGTAGTGCTCCGAGCTCATTCTGAAAAGGTGTTGTGGGGTAAAATCAGACAACCGGATCAAAAGTTATTGCTGTTCAAAGTTTAAGTGTCATTTGGAGCTAAATCTCTCACTTTCGCTACAAACCGCATCTAAAATTCTTTCATTTTGAAATTTGTGTCATTTGGAGCAAAATCTCGCATTACCAGTAGAACCCGCTGTATATCGACCTCTAAACGAGCTTGAATTGGTTAAAATTGTTCTCCATTGGATTTAGGGCTCCTATCTCATTCTGAAAAGGTGTCCTTTGGAGCTAAATTTTGCATTACCGCTGCAACCGGCTATATATCGACAACTAAATGAACTGGAATGGGTAAAACTTGTGCTCCAATGAATATAGAGCTCCAAGCTCATTCTGAAAAGGTGTTGTGGGGTAAAGTCAGACAACCAGATCTAAAGTTATTGCTGTTTAAAGTTTGAGTGTCTTTTGGAGCTAAATCTCTCACTTTTGCTACAAACCGCATCTAAAATTCTTTCATTTTGAAATTTATGTGTCATTGGGAGCAAAATCTCGCATTACCAGTAGAACCCACTGTATATTGACCTCTAAATGAGCTTGAATGGGTTAAAATTGTTCTCCCTTAGATTTAGGGTTCCTATCTCATTATGAAAAGTTATTGTGGGTGAAAATCTGACAACCGGATCAAAAGCTACGGATGTTTGAAGTTTAGGTCTCCTTTTGAGGTAAATACCTTATTACCAACCCGGCTGTATATTGACCACTAAACAAACGAGAATGGGTAATAATTGTTCTCCATTGGATGTAGGGCTCCGAGCTCATTCCAAAAAGGTGTTGTACGCAAAAATCGGACAACCAGATAAAAAGTTAAGGCTGTTACAGTTTATGTGTCAAGAGGAGCAAAATACCTCATTACCATTGCAACCGACTGTATATTGACTTCTAAAATGAGCTGGAATGGTTTAAAATTGTGATCCATTGGATGTATGCCTCCGAGCATATTCCTAAAGGTGTTGTGGGCAACAATCAAACATACAAATCAAAAGTTATGGCTGCTAGAAGTTTAGGTGTAATTTGGAGCTAAATTTCGCATTACCGCTGCAACTGGATATAAATCGATAACTAAATGAACTGGAATGGATAAAACTTATGCTCCAATGAATGTAGTGCTCTGATCTCATTCCGAAAAGGTGTTGTGGGGGTAAAATTAGACAACCAGATCAAAATTATTGTTGTTCAAAGTTTAAGTGTCATTTGGAGCTAAATCTCTCACTTTCGTTACAAACCGCATCTAAAATTCTTTCATTTTGAAATTTATGTGTCATTTGGACCTAAATCTTACATTACTAGTAGAACCCACTGTATATCGACCTCTAAACGAGCTTGAATGGGTTAAAATTGTTCTCCATTGGATTTAGGGCTCCTATCTCATTCTGAAAAGGTGTCCTTTGGAGCTAAATTTCGCATTACCGCTGCAACCGGCTATATATCGACAACTAAATGAACTGGAATGGGTAAATCTTGTGCTCCAATGAACGTAGTGCTCCAAGCTAATTCCAAAAAGGTGTTGTGGGGTAAAATAAGACAACCAGATCAAAAGTTATTGTTGTTTAAAGTTTGAGTGTCATTCAGAGCTAAATCTCTCACTTCCGCTACAAACCGCATCTAAAATTCTTTCATTTTGAAATTTATGTGTCATTTGGAGCAAAATCTCACATTACCAGTAGAACCCACTGTATATCAACCTCTAAACGAGCTTGAATGGTTTAAAATTGTTCTCCATTGGATTTAGGGCTCCTATCTCATTCTGAAAAGGTGTCCTTTGGAGCTAAATTTTGCATTACCGCTGCAACCGGCTATATATCGACAACTAAATGAACTGGAATGGGTAAAACTTGTGCTCCAATGAATATAGAGCTCCAAGCTCATTCTGAAAAGGTGTTGTGGGGTAAAGTCAGACAACCAGATCTAAAGTTATTGCTGTTTAAAGTTTGAGTGTCTTTTGGAGCTAAATCTCTCACTTTTGCTACAAACCGCATCTAAAATTCTTTCATTTTGAAATTTATGTGTCATTGGGAGCAAAATCTCGCATTACCAGTAGAACCCACTGTATATTGACCTCTAAATGAGCTTGAATGGGTTAAAATTATTCTCCCTTAGATTTATTGTTCCTATCTCATTATGAAAAGTTATTGTGGGTGAAAATCTGACAACCGGATCAAAAGCTACGGATGTTTGAAGTTTAGGTCTCCTTTTGAGGTAAATACCTTATTACCAACCCGGCTGTATATTGACCACTAAACAAACGAGAATGGGTAATAATTGTTCTCCATTGGATGTAGGGCTCCGAGCTCATTCCAAAAAGGTGTTGTACGCAAAAATCGGACAACCAGATAAAAAGTTAAGGCTGTTACAGTTTATGTGTCAAGAGGAGCAAAATACCTCATTACCATTGCAACCGACTGTATATTGACTTCTAAAATGAGCTGGAATGGTTTAAAATTATGATCCATTGGATGTATGCCTCCGAGCATATTCCTAAAGGTGTTGTGGGCAACAATCAAACATACAAATCAAAAGTTATGGCTGCTAGAAGTTTAGGTGTAATTTGGAGCTAAATTTCGCATTACCGCTGCAACTGGATATAAATCGATAACTAAATGAACTGGAATGGATAAAACTTGTGCTCCAATGAATGTAGTGCTCTGATCTCATTCCGAAAAGGTGTTGTGCGGGTAAAATTAGACAACCAGATCAAAATTATTGTTGTTCAAAGTTTAAGTGTCATTTGGAGCTAAATCTCTCACTTTCGTTACAAACCGCATCTAAAATTCTTTCATTTTGAAATTTATGTGTCATTTGGACCTAAATCTTACATTACTAGTAGAACCCACTGTATATCGACCTCTAAACGAGCTTGAATGGGTTAAAATTGTTCTCCATTGGATTTAGGGCTCCTATCTCATTCTGAAAAGGTGTCCTTTGGAGCTAAATTTCGCATTACCGCTGCAACCGGCTATATATCGACAACTAAATGAACTGGAATGGGTAAATCTTGTGCTCCAATGAACGTAGTGCTCCAAGCTAATTCCAAAAAGGTGTTGTGGGGTAAAATAAGACAACCAGATCAAAAGTTATTGCTGTTTAAAGTTTGAGTGTCATTCAGAGCTAAATCTCTCACTTCCGCTACAAACCGCATCTAAAATTCTTTCATTTTGAAATTTATGTGTCATTTGGAGCAAAATCTCACATTACCAGTAGAACCCACTGTATATCGACCTCTAAACGAGCTTGAATGGTTTAAAATTGTTCTCCATTGGATTTAGGGCTCCTATCTCATTCTGAAAAGGTGTCCTTTGGAGCTAAATTTCGCATTACAGCTTCAGCCGGCTATATAACGACAACTAAATGAACTAGAATGGGTAAAACTTGTTCTCCAATGAATGTAGTGCTCCGAGCTCATTCCGAAAAGGTGTTGTGGGGTAAAATTAGACAACCAGATCAAAAGTTATTGCTGTTCAAAGTTTAAGTGTCTTTTGGAGCTAAATCTCTCACTTTCGCTACAAACGACATCTAAAATTCTTTCATTTTGAAATTTATGGGTCATTTGGACCTAAATCTTACATTACTAGTAGAACCCACTGTAGATCGACCTCTAAACGAGCTTGAATGGGTTAAAATTTTTCTCCATTGGATTTAGGGCTCCTATCTAATTCTGAAAATGTGTCCTTTGGAGCTAAATTTCGCATAACCGCTGCAACCGGCAATATATCGACAACTAAATGAACTAGACTGGGTAAAACTTGTTCTCTAATGAATGTAATGCTCCGAGCTCATTCCAAAAAGGTGTCGTGGGATAAAATCAGACAACCGGATCAAAAGTTATTGCTGTTTAAAGTTTAAGTGTCATTTGGTGCTAAATCTCTCACTTTCGATACAAACCGCATCTAAAATTCTTTCATTTTGAAATTTATGTGTCATTTGGTGCAAAATCTCGCATTACCAGTAGAACCCACTGTATATCGACCTCTAAACGAGCTTGAATGGGTAACAATTGTTCTCCATTGGATTTAGGGCTCTTATCTCATTCTGAAAAGGTGTCCTTTGGAGCTAAATTTTACATTACCGCTGCAACGGGCTATATATCGACAACTAAATGAACTGGAATGGGTAAAACTTGTGCTCCAATGAATGTAGTGCTCCGAGCTCATTCCGAAAAGGTGTTGTGGGGTAAAGTCAGACAACCAGATCAAAAGTTATTGCTGTTTATAGTTTGAGTGTCATTTGAAGCTAAATCTCTCACTTTCGCTACAAAACGCATCTAAAATTCTTTTATTTTGAAATTTATGTGTCATTTGGAGCAAAATCTCGCATTACAAGTAGAACCCACTGTATATCGACCTCTAAATGAGCTTGAATGGGTTTAAATTATTCTCCATTAGATTTAGGGCTCCTATCTCATTATGAAATGGTATTGTGGCTGAAATCTGACAACCGGATCAAAAGTTACGGATGTTTGAAGTTTAGGTCTCCTTTCGAACTAAATACCTTATTACCAACCCGGCTGTATATTGACCACTAAACAAACTAGAATGGGTATAAATTGTTCTCCATTGGATGTAGGGCTCCGAGCTCATTCCAAAAACGTGTTGTACGCAAAAATCAGACAACCAGATCAAAAGTTATGGCTGTTACAGTTTATGTGTCAAGAGGAGCAAAATCCCTCATTACCATTGCAACCGACTGCATATTGACTTCGAAAATGAGCTCGAAAGGTTTAAAATTGTGCTCCATTGAATGTATTCCTCTGAGCATATTCCGTAAAGGTGTTGTGGGCAACAATAAAACATACAAATCAAAAGTTATGGCTGTTAGTAGTTTAGGTATAATTTGGAGCTAAATTTCGCATTACCGCTGCAACTGGCTATATATCGACAACTAAATGAACTGGAATGGGTAAAACATGTGCTTCAATGAATGTAGTGCTCCGCGCTCATTCCGAAAAGGTGTTGTCGGGTAAAATCAGACAACCGGATCAAAAGTTATTGTTGTTCAAAGTTTAAGTGTAATTTGGAGCTAAATCTCTTACTTTCGCTACAAACCGCATCTAAAATTCTTTCATTTTGAAATTTATGTGTCATTTGGACCTAAATCTTACATTACTAGTAGAACCCACTGTATATCGACCTCTAAATGAGCTTGAATGGGTTAAAATTGTTCTCCATTAAATTTAGGGCTCCAATCTCATTCTGAAAAGGTGTTCTTTGAAGCTAAATTTCGCATAACCGCTGCAACCGACTATATATCGACAACTAAATGAACTGGAATGGGTAAATCTTGCGCTCCAATGAACATAATGCTCCGAGCTTATTCCGAAAATGTGTTGTGGGGTAAAATCAGACAACCAGATCAAAAGTTGTTGCTGTTTAAAGTTTGAGTGTCATTTGGAGTTAAATCTCTCACTTTCGCTACAAACCGCATCTAAAATTCTTTCATTTTGAAATTTATATGTCATTTGGAGCAAAATCTCGCATTACCAGTAGAACCCACTGTATATCGACCTATAAACGAGCTTGAATGGGTTAAAATTTTTCTCCATTGGATTTAGGGCTCCTATCTCATTCTGAAAAGGTGTCCTTTGGAGCTAAATTTCGCATTACCGCTGCAACCGGCTATATATCAACAACTAAATGAACTGGAATGGGTAAAACTTGTGCTCCAATGAATGTAGTGCTCTGAGCTCATTCCGAAAAGGTGTTGTGGGGGTAAAATCAGACAACCGAATCAAAAGTTATTGCTGTTAAAAATTTAAAAGTGTCATTTGGAGCTAAATCTCTCACTTTCGCTACAAACTGCATCTAAAATTCTTTCATTTTGAAATATATGTGTCATTTGGACCTAAATCTTACATTACTAGTAGAACCCACTGTATATCGACCTCTAAACGAGCTTGAATGGGTTAAGATTGTTCTCCATTAGATTTAGGGCTCCTATCTCATTCTGAAAAGGTGTCCTTTGGAGCTAAATTTTGCATTACCGCTGCAACCGACAATATATTGACAACTAAATGAACTGAAGTGGGTAAAACTTGTGCTCCAATGAATGTAGTGCTCCGAGCTCATTCCGAAAAGGTGTTGTGGGGTAAAATCAGACAACCAGATCAAAAGTTATTGTTGTTTAAAGTTTAAGTGTCATTTGGAGCTAAATCTCTCACTTCCGCTACTAACCGCATCGAAAATTCTTTCATTTTAAAATTTATGTGTCATTTAGAGCAAAATCTCGCACTACCAGTAGAACCCACTATATATCGACCTCTAAACGAGCTTGAATGGGTTAAAATTGTTCTTCATTGGATTTAGGGCTCCTATCTCATTCTGAAAAGGTGTCCTTTGGAGCTAAATTTCGTATTACCGCTGCAACCGGCTATATATCGACAACTAAATGAACTGGAATGGGTAAAACTTGTGCTCCAATGAATGTAGTGCTTCGATCTCATTCTGGATGTTTAAAGTTTAGGTCTCCTTTTGAGCTAAATACCTTATTACCAACCCGGCTGTATATTGACCACTAAACAAACTAGAATGGGTAAAAATTGTTTTCCATTGGATGTAGGGCTCCGAGCTCATTCTAAAAAGGTGTTGTACGCAAAAATCGGACAACTAGATCAAAAGTTATGGCTGTTACAGTTTATGTGTCATGAGGAGCAAAATCCCTCATTACCATTGCAACCGACTGTATATTGACTTCTAAAATGAGCTGGAATGTTTTAAAATTGTGCTCCATTGGATGTATGCCTCCGAGCATATTCCGTAAAGGTATTTAGGGCAACAATCAAACATACAAATCAAAAGTTATGGCTGTTAGAAGTGTAGGTGTAATTTGAAGCTAAATTTCGCATTACCGCTACAACTGACTATATATCGACAACTAAATAAACTGGGATGGGTAAAACTTGTGCTCCAATGAATGTAGTGCTCTGAGATCATTCTGAAAAGGTGTTGTGGTATAAAATCAGTCAACCGGATCAAAAGTTATTGCTGTTCAAAGTTTAAGTGTCATTTGGAGCTAAATCTCTCACTTTCGCTACAAACCGCATCTAAAATTCTTTCATTTTGAAATTTATGTGTCATTTGGACCTAAATCTTACATTACTTGTAGAACCCACTGTATATCGACCTCTAAACGAGCTTGAATGGGTTAAAATTGTTCTCCATTGGATTTAGGGCTCCTATCTCATTCTGAAAAGGTGTCCTTTGGAGCTAAATTTCGCCTTACCGCTGCAACCGACTATATATCGACAACTAAATGAACTGGAATGGGTAAATCTTGTGCTCCAATGAACGTAGTGCTCCGAGCTTATTCCGAAAAGGTGTTGTGGGGTAAAATCAGACAACCAGATCAAAAGTTATTGCTGTTTAATGTTTGAGTGTCATTTGGAGCTAAATCTCTCACTTTCGCTACAAACCGCATCTAAAATTCTTTCATTTTGAAATTTATGTGTCATTTGGAGGAAAATCTTGCATTACCAATAGAACCCACTGTATATCGACCTCTAAACGAGCTTGGATGGGTTAAAATTGTTCTCCATTGTATTTAGGGCTCCTATCTCATTCTGAAAAGGTGTTCTTTGGAGCGAAATTTCGCATTACCACTGCAACCGGCTTTATATCGACAACTAAATGAACTGGAATGGGTAAAACTTGTGTTCCAATGAATGTAGTGCTCTGAGCTTATTCCGAAAAGGTGTTGTGGGGGTAAAATCAGACAACCGGATCAAAAGTTATTGCTGTTAAAAATTTATAAGTGTCATTTGGAGCTAAATCTCTCACTTTCGCTACAAACCGCATCTAAAATTCTTTCATTTTGAAATATATGTGTCATTTGGACCTAAATCTTACATTACTAGTAGAACCCACTGTATATCGACCTCTAAACGAGCTTGAATGGGTTAAAATTGTTCTCCATTATATTTAGGGCTCCTATCTTATTCTGAAAAGGTGTCCTTTGGAGCTAAATTTCGCATTACCGCTGCAACCGGCAATATATCGACAACTAAATTACACTACCAGAAAAGGGACTTTTAGCCAGGGCAAATTGCCATGGCTAAAAGTCCTAAACCGTGCCAAAAGGCTTTTAGCCACGGCCTGCCACAGTAAATAGGCGTGGGCAATGCGAGCGTGGCAAATAGTATTTGCCACACCCGCTCCGTGGCTAATAACCATTAACCACGACCTTTAGCCACAGCTTTAAACCGTGGCTAAAAGTCCCAGGTTTATCGTCTATTAGCCACGAAAGCTCCACCGTGGCTAAAAATCCAGTATCATCCTCACTTGCCACGACTTCAGCCCGTGGCTAAAGCTTTTACATATGATAACTCGTGGCTAATAGTGTACTTTTATAATTATTTTGCTACAATTTTATAATTTGATTAATTATTTACCACGAATTTTTCCCGTGGCTAAAAAACTAAGTTTAAAGTATTTGCCACGATTCTACCCCGTGGCTAAAATTTCTTTCATGTTTCATTATACACAATTTTAAAAAAATTATCATTAATCAAATACAATTACCAATGATCATCAAATTACTAATAAATTAAGCAAACTAACACCCGCAAATAAGTGTTTGTACTCTTTTATTTTTTCACTTTTCATGTACTCCCAAAAACTATGAGCTCCTATCTAGCTAGACCATCAATACACAACTTTTTGGAGAAACATTTGGTACCAAAATAATGCATATTAAAAGGAGACAATTTTTATCTTTATATATATATATATATGTATATATATGTATATATATACACACATGATATATGCATAAAAAAGTACAATATTAATTCATATAAATTGTCTTCAATAGTTTATAGCACAAACCAAAATGAAATCATTCTTAAACTCCAAATGTAATCATTCCCAAACCACAAAATAAAACCAATCAAAAAACAACTGCATATTAATTAATTTTTTGATTGATGCACCATGCCCTCCAACTCTCCAACTTCTAAATCATCATGTTCATCTCCAACCTATAAAATTTCAAATATTACAAGTTTTTAAAAAAAATTAGCAATTGAAAAGTAACATTAAATACAAACCTATCCAGTGCTAGATGGAATGGAAGGATCGTCACTTCTATTCATTGTTAGTGTTAATGGAATGCCAGCACGCTCTAAAAGCACTTGCATATTTTGTTGAACACGTGCCATTTCATCCATTTGAGCTTTCATTTGAGTAATATGAGAATCAAATTGAGATTGCACCACCTCTCGAATTTGTGAACGAATTGAATTTGATGCTTCCTCATTTAATTATGGATTGCCTATACCGGAACCCCATGTACGCACACGACCATGGCCATCCTCTCCCATGACCTTAACAAAGCAAGGATCTTTATATTTTGGAGTGCGCTCCTCCTCGGGTAACTTTTCATACAAACTAGTCACATCATCCTGCATTATGAAGTATAAAATATTTTCTATTAATTCATTTTTTTTCTTGGAAGGAAAGTCTATAATAAAAAATGGATCTTACAATAAGCTCTTTAACTTCAAGCTCAATCTTGCCATGTTTGTCAGTTCGTGTTCTTTTAAAAACACTAAGTCTATCCATTTCAACTCCCTCGACCTCCATCTAAAAAAATAATACATTATATTACATTAATCTCAATTGTATGCATAATTATAAATACTTTTAGTTAATTAATTACCTTTTGTCGAATGGAGCAAAATGACGATCTTCCCATCTTATGATATCCTCCTTGACACTCACGGTTGAATGAATTTTGTGTTGATATAGACTTTATAGTATCTTGCCCCCAGTACTGAACAAGTGTTCTGCACTGATCAGCAACAACACGATCTGGGACGATAGATAAACGCTCCTCATTTGTTTTATATATATTATAGCTATGACGTTTGATGTAATGTTTCCATTCTCTCCATCTCTCTCCAATTATATGCAAGCATTTAGTTCGAAATTCTTGAGGTGCATCTGTATTATCCTGCACTTACACCGTAAGATAATTAGAATTAAACAATACTATTTATGTTTTTAACTTGTTAAAAGAATAACGTATATACCTGTATCTCCCGCCACAACCCATCAAGAACATCATCAGGTAAATCACTCCATCGTGCATATGTTAGCGATACTTTAAATCCATTCCTCGCTAGCAAACCAAGTTGTCCAATTTCATTTATCAGATAACTCAGCCAAAAAATGGAAATTTTGAAGCCTATCAGTTTTTAAGAGCAATGTTATAAACTAAAATGTGTCGGTTCTATAAGGATTCAATGTCATATTGTTTGAACACAGACAATACCTAAACTAATACGATTCTACAAAACCAGTGATGAACAACTGAACAAGAAACTGCATATGCGAGAAACTTTAAAAGGGAAAACGCAATACCTGAACTAATTTACCAAATTAATGAAGAACAACTGAAATAAAAACAAGAATACCTCACACATGGTCATTTCGGTGATCGGGTCATACCTCGAGAGTGGAGACCAGTGAGCTGGAAATCAATAAATTGCAGAAGCGAGGATTTGTGGACTGTTGCAGCGACTCGGCGATGGAGCTTGAAATCGCCGACGTCTGGGATGTGTGGAGGGGAGGCAAGTCAGCGAATGAGACCGTGCAAGGATTTAGGTCTTCTTTCGAGTAGCGCCTTCCTATCGAGCGCCAAAAAATATAGAAGTGGCGGGCTGCAGGAAATAAGCGGGGGAGGATGTCGCTGCCTACGACAGAGCTTCAACGATGGCGTGAATGAGCGACGAATGGAGGATGTCGCGGCCTCCGACAGAGCTTCACCGGTGGCGTGGAGCAGCGAATGGAGGATGTCACGCGCAGAGACTCAATGTCGCGGTATTAGGGCAAAATCGGAGCGGCAGGCGATCGAGAGGGAACTGAAAGTTGAAATTAGGGCAGAATGCAGGCTATAGCGCCAAAAAATATAGAAGTGGCGGGCTGCCTAATAATTAATTTTTATTTCAATAATATTAGACCTGTAGCCACGTTTTAATTGAAAAACATCGCGAATAACATAAGATACCATGACGCTTTTTAATAAACGCCACAAAAACTAAAATCCTACAACGATGTTCTTAAAAACGCCGCAAAAAAACCGTGGTAATAGAACTAAAATGTTGTAGTGCAAGCTCCGTCGCCTCCACACTTCTCAAATTGTCGCTCAGAAAGCTGAGGAATCGCACACGCCTCACCAGCTAGTCGGCACTGCTGATGAAGAAAGGGGGAAACCAAAAAGGTGAGGAGCTCCGCCACGCCAGGAACGGACACACGATTTGCAAAGAAAATAGGGCACGAATCAGAAATGGGATGAAAAGAGGGGAAAAAGAGAAAAATAATTAAGTAAATTTTGTGGGGGGATGGATTTTTTAGTTTTCCTCCATTATTTTTAGGTTGGTTGCCATAAATTATTAAGTGTTTTTTTATTAATTATTGAAAAATAAAAAATGATACAACAAAATTATTAAATGTTTTTGAAATAAATAATTATAAAATAATTATGTATATTTTTTTACGGTCATTTTGAGTACTCATATGTGTATGTTGCGGAGGAAGCCCGTCGTCGCTGACCAGATACTGTTGAATGTGGGCGCAGCCCGCTAAGTTTCAGCGAGCACGGGAGCCCGTGCGGAGCTAGTCATAGTTAATATACAAAAAAAATTGGGCCTGGGCCGCTGCCCCCGGACCCTGCAGGGGGCGCTGCTCCCTTGACCCCCGTCCACTGACCGGGTAGCGGAACCCCCGAAAACTCGACATGGGGCATTTGATATAAGATTGGGCAGAGAAACCCACAATAACTATACATAGGGGCAGCATGGTACGAGGTTGGGATCTCGGAACCCCCAAAAACTCTTCGTAGGGGCATTTGATATGAGCCTGAGATCTCAATCATCTTAGGTACTATTCGTCTAATTGGCTCATCGATGTTGTCATTTTTGTGGTTATCGCGTGCAACTGAGTTCCTACTATTCCTTGGAACATTCACCTAGCTCCTCATTGATGTAATCATATTCTCCATATGAAAAAAATGTCTTAGTATGATCGCAGATAACAATTTGATCAGATTATTAAACTACAAGCCAAATATTAAGCTACAAGATGCACTGATGCTAGAAGTTACGTATGATTACAATTTGATGACATCGATCATATTCACAGTGAACACATTCATCATAATTATTTGTATAAAGGTCACGATGATTGAGATCGTTGTTAGCTATCATCAATATTATAGCTTCATCAATATTATAGCTTCATCAATATTATAGCTTCATAATTATTCGACAATAGTTCTGCTCTTAGATTGAGTGTTGTTGATCTCCTCATAGCACGTGATGTATAGTATATACATGATTGAATGGCATGTGACGCAAATTTATTAAGTATTTGAGAATTAATGTCTAAATTAATATTAATATATTTATGCACATGCTATGAATAAATTAAAAAACTAATTTTTTGTTAATTATCTCATACTAATTTTTTTCCACGGCAAAAAACTGTGGCTAATACTTATATATTTACCACGAATTAAGAATTGTGGCTAAAATATTAGCCACGAATTAGGAAACCGTGGCTAAAAGTATTTTTTAGCCACGAATTCGATAAACCGTGGTTAATGTGTTCTTTTTTTCCACGAATTTGACATCCGTGGCTAATACTTACTTATTAGCCACGAATTAGGGGACCGTGACTAATACTTAACTATTAGCCACGATTTTTGACCCGTGGCAAAAAAAGTGTGGCTAAAAGTCCTTTTTCTAGTAGTGAAATGAACTGGACTGGGTAAAACTTGTGCTCCAATGAATGTAGTGCTCTGAGTTCATTCCGAAAAGGTGTTGTGGGGTAAAATCAGACAACCGGATCAAAAGTTATTGCTGTTCAAAGTTTAAGTGTCATTTGGAGCAAAATCTCTAACTTTCGCTACAAACCTTATCTAAAATTCTTTGATTTTAAAATTTATGTGTCATTTGGACCTAAATCTTACATTACTAGTAGAACCCACTGTATATCGACCTCTAAACGAGCTTGAATAGGTTAAAATTGTTCTTCATTGGATTTAGGGCTCCTATCTCATTCTGAAAAGGTGTCATTTGGAGCTAAATTTCGCATTACCGCTGCAACCGGCTATATATCGACAACTAAATGGACTGGAATGGGTAAATCTTGTTCTCCAATGAACGTAGTGCTTCGAGCTTATTCCGAAAAGGTGTTGTGGGGTAAAATCAGACAACCAGATCAAAAGTTATTGCTGTTTAAAGTTTGAGTGTCATTTGGAGCTAAATCTCTCACTTTCGCTACAAACCGCCTCTAAAATTCTTTCATTTTGAAATTTATGTGTCATTTGGAGCAAATCTCGCATTACCAGTAGAACCCACTGTATATCGTCCTCTAAACGATCTTGAATGGGTTAAAATTGTTCTCCATTGGATTTATGGCTCCTATCTCATTGTGAAAAGGTGTTCTTTGGAGCTAAATTTCACATTACTTCTGCAACCGGCTATATATCGACAACTAAATGAACTAGAATGGGTAAAACATGTGCTCCAATGAATGTAGTGCTCCGAGCTCATTCCGAAAAGGTGTTGTGGGGTAAAATCAGACAACCGGATTAAAAGTTATTGCTGTTCAAAGTTTAAGTGTCATTTGGAGCTAAATCTCTCACTTTCACTACAAACCGCATCTAAAATTCTTTCATTTTGAAATATATGTGTCATTTGGACCTAAATCTTACATTATTAGTAGAACCCACTGTATATCGACCTCTAAACGAGCTAGAATGGGTTAAAATTGTTCTCCATTGGATTTAGGGCTCCTATCTCATTCTGAAAAGGTGTCCTTTAGAGCTAAATTTTGCATTACCGTTGCAACCGACTATATATCGACAACTAAATGAACTGGAATGGGTAAATCTTGTGCTCCAACGAACGTAGTGCTCCGAGCTTATTCCGAAAAGGTGTTCTGGGAGAAAAGCAGACAACCAGATCAAAAGTTATTGCTGTTTAAAGTTAGAGTGTCATTTGGAGCTAAATCTCTCACTTTCGCTACAAACCGCCTCTAAAATTCTTTCATTTTGAGATTTATGTGTCATTTGGAGCAAAATCTTGCATTACCAATAGAACCCACTGTATATTGACCTCTAAACGAGCTTCAATGGGTTAAAATTGTTCTCCATTGGATTTAAGGCTCCTATCTCATTCTGAAAAGGTGTCCTTTGGAGCTAAATTTCGCATTACTGCTGCAACCAGCTATATATCGACAACTAAATGAACTGGAATGGGTAAAACATGTGCTCCAATGAATGTAGTGCTCCGAGCTCATTCTGAAAAGGTGTTGTGGGGGTAAAATCAGACAACCGGATCAAAAGTTATTGCTGTTCAAAGTTTAAGTGTCATTTGGAGCTAAATTTCTCACTTTCACTACAAACCGCTTCTAAAATTCTTTCATTTTGAAATATATGTGTCATTTGGACCTAAATCTTACATTACTAGTAGAACCCACTGTATATCGACCTCTAAACGACCTTGAATGAGTTAAAATTGTTCTCCATTGGATTTAGGGCTCCTATCTCATTCTGAAAAGGTGTCCTTTGGAGCTAAATTTCGTATTATCGCTGCAACCGGCAATATATTGACAACTAAATGAACTGGACTGGGTAAAACTTGTGCTCCAATGAATGTAGTGCTCCGAGCTCATTCCGAAAAGGTGTTGTGGGGTAAAATCAGACAACCGGATCAATGGTTATTGCTGTTTAAAGTATAAGTGTCATTTGGAGCTAAATCTCCCACTTTCGCTACAAACCGCATCTAAAATTCTTTCATTTTGAAATTTATGTGTCATTTAGAGCAAAATCTCGCATTACCAGTAGAACCCACTATATATCGACCTCTAAACAAGCTTGAATGGGTTAAAATTGTTCTCCATTGGATTTAGGGCTCCTATCTCATTCTGAAAAAGTGTCCTTTGGAGCTAAATTTCGCATTACTGCTGCAACCGGCTATATATCGACAACTAAATGAACTGGAATGGGTAAAACTTGTGCTCCAATGAATGTAGTGCTCCGAGCTCATTCCAAAAAGGTGTTGTGGGGTAAAGTCAGACAAGCAGATCAAAAGTTATTGCTGTTTAAAGTTTTAGTGTCATTTGGAGCTAAATCTCTCACTTTCGCTACAACCCGCATCTAAAATTCTTTCATTTTGAAATTTATGTGTCATTTGGATCAGATTCTCGCATTACCAGTACAACCCACTGTATATCGACCTCTGAATGAGCTTGAATGGGTTAAAATTATTCTCCATTGAATTTAGGGCTCATATCTCATTATGAAAATGTATTGTGGGTGAAAATTTGACAACCGGATCACAAATTACGGATGTTTGAAGTTTAGGTCTCCTTTCGAGCTAAATACCTTATTACCAACCCGGCTCCGAGCTCATTCCAAAAAGGTGTTGTACGCAAAAATCGGACAACCAGATCAAAAGTTATGGCTATTACAGTTTATGTGTCCAAAGGAGAAAAATCCCTCATTACCATTGCGACCGACTGTAAATTGACTTCTAAAATGAGCTGGAATGGTTTAAAATTGTGCTGC
The DNA here is from genome assembly GCA_033032865.1 of Dactylorhiza incarnata. Classification (NCBI taxonomy): domain Eukaryota; kingdom Viridiplantae; phylum Streptophyta; class Magnoliopsida; order Asparagales; family Orchidaceae; genus Dactylorhiza; species Dactylorhiza incarnata. Next base: position 7,561,441 of record JAWHQI010000067.1, read on the forward strand.
ATTGGATGTATGCCTCCGAGCATATTCCGTAAAGGTGTTGTGGGCAACAATCAAACATACAAATCAAAAGTTATGGCAGTTAGAAGTTTAGGTGTAATTTTGAGCTAAATTTCCCATTACCGCTGCAACTGGCTATATATCGACAATTAAATGAACTGGAATGGGTAAAACTTGTGCTCCAATGAATGTAGTGCTCCGAGCTCATTCCGAAAAGGTATTGTGGGGTAAAATCATACAATCGGATCAAAAGTTATTGCTGTTCAAAGTTTAAGTGTCATTTGGGGCTAAATCTCTCACTTTCACTACAAACTACATCTAAAATTCTTTCATTTTGAAATTTGTGTGTCATTTGGACCTAAATATTACATTACTAGTAGAACCCACTATATATTGACCTCTAAACGAGCTTGAATGGGTCAGAATTGTTATCCATTGGATTTAGGGCTCCTATCTCATTCTGAAAAAGTGTCCTTTGGAGCTAAATTTTGCATTACCGCTGCAACCGGCTATATATAGACAACTAAATGAACTGGAATGGGTAAATCTTGTGCTCCAATGAACGTAGTGCTCTAAGCTTATTTCGAAAAGGTGTTGTGGGGTAAAATCAGAAAACCAGAACAAAAGTTATTGATGTTTAAAGTTTGAGTGTTATTTGTAGCTAAATCTCTCACTTTCTCTACAAACCGCATCTAAAATTCTTTCATTTTGAAATTTATGTGTCATTTGGAGCAAAATCTCGCATTACCAGTAGGACCCACTGTATATCGACCTCTAAACGAGCTTGAATGGGTTAAAATTGTTCTCCATTAGATTTAGGGCTCCTATCTCATTCTGAAAAGGTGTCCTTTGGAGCTAAATTTCGCATTACCGCTGCAACCGGCTATATATCGACAACTAAATGAACTAGAAAGGGTAAAACTTGTGCTCTAATGAATGTAGTGCTCCGAGCTCATTCCGAAAAGGTGTTGTGGGGTAAAATCAGACAACGAGATCAAAAGTTATTGCTGTTCAAAGTTTATGTGTCATTTGGAGCTAAATCTCTCACTTTCGCTACAAACCGCATCTAAAATTCTTTCATTTTGAAATACATGTGTCATTTGGACCTAAATCTTACATTACTAGTAGAACCCACTGTATATCGACCTCTAAACGAGCTTAAATGGGTTAAAATTGTTCTCCATTGGATTTAGGGCTCCAATCTCATTCTGAAAAAGTGTCATTTGGAGATAAATTTAGCATTACCGCTGCAACCGATAATATTTCGACAACTAAATGAACTGGACTGGGTAAAACTTGTGCTCCAATGAATGTAGTGCTCTGAGATTATTTCTAAAAGTTGTTGTGGGATAAAATCAGACAACCGGATCAAAAGTTATTGCTGTTTAAAGTTTAAGTGTCATTTGGAGCTAAATCTCTCACTTTCGCTACAAACTGCATCTAAAATTCTTTCATTTTGAAATTTATGTGTCATTTGGAGCAAAATCTCACATTACCAGTAGAACCCAATGTATATCAACCTCTAAACGAGCTTGAATAGGTTAAAATTGTTCTCCATTAGATTTAGGGCTCCTATCTCATTCTGAAAAGGTGTCCTTTGGAGCTAAATTTCGCATTACCGCTGCAACCGGCTATATATCGACAACTAAATGAATTGGAATGGGTAAAACTTATGCTCCAATGAATGTAGTGCTCCGAGCTCATTCCGAAAAGGTGTTGTGGGGTAAAGTCAGTCAACCAGATCAAAAGTTTTTGTTGTTTAAAGTTTGAGTGTCATTTCGAGCTAAATCTCTCACTTTCGCTACAAACCGCATTTAAAATTCTTTCATTTTGAAATTTATGTGTAATTTGGAGCAAAATCTCGCATTACCAGTAAAACCCACTGTATATCGACCTCTAAATGAGCTTGAATGGGTTAAAATTGTTCTCCATTGAATTTAGGGCTCCTATCTCATTATGAAAAGGTATTGTTGGTGAAAATCTGACAACCGGATCAAAACTTACAGATGTTTGAAGTTTAGGTCTCCTTTCGAGCTAAATACCATATTACCAACCCGGCTGTATATTGACCACTAAACAAACTAGAACGGATAAAAATTGTTCTCCATTGGATGCAGGGCTCCGAGCTCATTCCAAAAAGGTGTTGTACGCAAAAATTGGACAACCCGATCAAAAGTTATGGCTGTTACAGTTTATGTGTCAAGAGGAGCAAATTCCCTCATTACCATTGCAATTGACTGTATATTGACTTCTAAAACGAGCTGGAATGGTTTAAAATTGTGCTCCCTTGGATGTATGCCTCCGAGCATATTCTGTAAATGTGTTGTGGGCAACAATCAAACATACAAATCATAAGTTATGGCTGTTAAAAGTTTAGGTGTAATTTTGAGCTAAATTTCGCATTACCACTGCAACTGGCTATATATCGACAACTAAATGAACTGGAATGAGTAAAACTTGTGCTCCAATGAATGTAGTGCTCCGAGCTCAATCCGAAAAGGTGTGGTGGGGTAAAATCAGACAACCGAATCAAAAGTTATTGTTGTTCAAAGTTTAAGTGTCATTTGGAGCTAAATCTCTCACTTTCGCTACAAACCGCATCTAAAATTCTTTCATTTTGAAATTTGTGTCATTTGGACCTAAATCTTACATTACTAGTAGACCCCATTGTATATCGACCTCTAAACGAGCTTGAATTGGTTAGAATTATTCTCCATTGGATTTAGGGCTCCTATCTCATTCTGAAAAGGTGTCCTTTGGAGCAAAATTTTGCATTGCCGCTGGAACCGGCTATATATCGACAACTAAATGAACTGGAAAGGGTAAAGCTTAAGCTCCATTGAACGTAGTGCTCCGAGCATATTCCGAAAAGGTGTTGTGGGGTAAAATCAGACAACCAGATCAAAAGTTATTATTGTTCAAAGTTTGAGTGTCATTTGGAGCTAAATCTCACTTTCGCTACAAACCGCATAAAAAATTCTTTCATTTTGAAATTTATGTGTCATTTGGAGCAAAATCTCGCATTACCTGTAGAACCCACCATATATCGACCTCTAAATGAGCTTGAATGGGTTAAAATTATTCTCCATTGGATTTAGGGCTCCTATCTCATTCTGAAAAGGTGTCCTTTGGAGCTAAATTTCGCATTACCGCTGCAACCGGCTATATATATCGACAACTAAATGAACTAGAATGGGTAAAATCAGACAAACGGATCAAAAGTTATTGTTGTTCATAGTTTAAGGGTCATTTGGAGCTAAATCTCTCACTTTCGCTACAAACCGCATCTAAAATTCTTTCATTTTGAAATATATGTGTCATTTGGACCAAAATCTTACATTACTAGTAGAACCCACTGTATATCGACCTCTAAACTTGCTTGAATAGGATAAAATTGTTCTCCATTAGATTTAGGGCTCCTATCTCATTCTGAAAAGGTGTCCTTTAGAGCTAAATTTCGCATTATCGTTGCAACCGACAATATATAGACAACTAAATGAAGTGGACTGGGTAAAACTTGTGCTCCAATGAATATTGTGCTCCGAGCTTTTTCCGAAAAGGCGTTGTGGTGTAAAATCAGACAATCGGATCAAAAGTTATTGCTCTTTAAAGTTTAAATGTCATTTGGAGCTAAATCTCTCACTTTCGCTACAAACCGCATCTAAAATTCTTCATTTTGAAATTTATGTGTCATTTGGAGCAAAATATCACATTACCAATAGAACCCATTGTATATCAACCTCTAAACGAGCTTGAATGGGTTAAAATTGTTCTCCATTGGATTTAGGGCTCCTATCTCATTCTGAAATGGTGTCCTTTGGAGCTAAATTTCGCATTACCGCTACAACCGGTTATATATCGACAACTAAATGAACTAGAATGGGTAAAACTTGTGCTCCAATGAATGTAGTGCTCCAAGCTCATTTCGAAAAGGTGTTGTGGGGTAAAGTCAGACAACCAGATCAAAAATTATTGCTGTTTAAAGTTTGAGTGTCATTTGGAGCTAAATCTCTCACTTTCGCTACAAACTGCATTTAAAATTCTTTCATTTTGAAATTTATGTGTCATTTGGAGCAAAATCTCGCATTATCAGTAGGACCCACTTTATATCGACCTTTAAACGAGCTTGAATGGGTTAAAATTGTTCTCCATTGGATTTAGGGTTCCTATCTCATTATGAAAAAGTGTCCTTTGGAGCTAAATTTCGCATTACCGCTGCAACCGGCTATATATTGACAACTAAACGAACTAGAATGGGTAAAACTTGTGCTCCAATGAGTGTAGTGCTCCGAGCATATTCCGAAAAGGTGTTGTGGGGTAAAATCAGATAACCAGATCAAAAGTTATTGCTGTTTAAAGTTTGAATGTCATTTGGAGCTAAGTCTCTCACTTTCGCTACAAACCACATCTAAAATTCTTTCATTTTGAAATTTATGTGTCATTTGGAGCAAAATCTCGCATTACCAGTATAACCCACTATAATTCGACCTCTAAATGAGCTTGAATGGGTTAAAATTGTTCTCCATTAGATTTAGGGCTCCTATCTCATTCTGAAAAGGTGTCCTTTGGAGCTAAATTTCGCATTACCGCTGCAACCGGCTATATATCGACAACTAAATGAACTAGAAAGGGTAAAACTTGTGCTCTAATGAATGTAGTGCTCCGAGCTCATTCCGAAAAGGTGTTGTGGGGTAAAATCAGACAACGAGATCAAAAGTTATTGCTGTCCAAAGTTTATGTGTCATTTGGAGCTAAATCTCTCACTTTCGCTACAAACCGCATCTAAAATTCTTTCATTTTGAAATACATGTGTCATTTGGACCTAAATCTTACATTACTAGTAGAAGCCACTATATATCGACCTCTAAACGAGCTTAAATGGGTTAAAATTGTTCTCCATTGGATTTAGGGCTCCAATCTCATTCTGAAAAAGTGTCCTTTGGAGATAAATTTAGCATTACCGCTGCAACCGATAATATTTCGACAACTAAATGAACTGGACTGGGTAAAACTTGTGCTCCAATGAATGTAGTGCTCCGAGATTATTTCGAAAAGTTGTTGTGGGATAAAATCAGACAACCGGATCAAAAGTTATTGCTGTCTAAAGTTTAAGTGTCATTTGGAGCTAAATCTCTCACTTTCGCTACAAACTGCATCTAAAATTCTTTCATTTTGAAATTTATGTGTCATTTGGAGCAAAATCTCACATTACCAGTAGAACCCAATGTATATCAACCTCTAAACGAGCTTGAATAGGTTATAATTGTTCTCCATTAGATTTAGGGCTCCTATCTCATTCTGAAAAGGTGTCCTTTGGAGCTAAATTTCGCATTACCGCTGCAACCGGCTATATATCGACAACTAAATGAATTGGAATGGGTAAAACTTATGCTCCAATGAATGTAGTGCTCCGAGCTCATTCCGAAAAGGTGTTGTGGGGTAAAGTCAGTCAACCAGATCAAAAGTTTTTGTTGTTTAAAGTTTGAGTGTCATTTCGAGCTAAATCTCTCACTTTCGCTACAAACCGCATTTAAAATTCTTTCATTTTGAAATTTATGTGTAATTTGGAGCAAAATCTCGCATTACCAGTAAAACCCACTGTATATCGACCTCTAAATGAGCTTGAATAGGTTAAAATTGTTCTCCATTGAATTTAGGGCTCCTATCTCATTATGAAAAGGTATTGTTGGTGAAAATCTGACAACCGGATCAAAACTTACAGATGTTTGAAGTTTAGGTCTCCTTTCGAGCTAAATACCTTATTACCAACCCGGCTGTATATTGACCACTAAACAAACTAGAATGGATAAAAATTGTTCTCCATTGGATGCAGGGCTCCGAGCTCATTCCAAAAAGGTGTTGTACGCAAAAATCGGACAACCCGATCAAAAGTTATGGCTATTACAGTTTATGTGTCAAGAGGAGCAAATTCCCTCATTACCATTGCAACTGACTATATATTGACTTCTAAAACGAACTGGAATGGTTTAAAATTGTGCTCCCTTGGATGTATGCCTCCGAGCATATTCTGTAAATGTGTTGTGGGCAACAATCAAACATACAAATCATAAGTTATGGCTGTTAAAAGTTTAGGTGTAATTTTGAGCTAAATTTCGCATTACCACTGCAACTGACTATATATCGACAACTAAATGAACTGGAATGAGTAAAACTTGTGCTCCAATGAATGTAGTGCTCCGAGCTCAATCCGAAAAGGTGTGGTGGGGTAAAATCAGACAACCGGATCAAAAGTTAATGTTGTTCAAAGTTTAAGTGTCATTTGGAGATAAATCTCTCACTTTCGCTACAAACTGCATCTAAAATTCTTTCATTTTGAAATTTATGTGTCATTTGGACCTAAATCTTACATTACTAGTAGACCCCACTGTATATCGACCTCTAAACGAGCTTGAATTGGTTAGAATTGTTCTCCATTGGATTTTGGGCTCCTATCTCATTCTGAAAAGGTGTCCTTTGGAGCTAAATTTTGCATTACCGCTGCAACCGGCTATATATCGACAACTAAATGAACTGGAATGGGTAAATCTTATGATCAATTGAACGTAGTGCTCCGAGCTTATTCCTAAAAGGTGTTGTGGGGTAAAATTAGACAACCAGATCAAAAGTTATTACTGTTCAAAGTTTGAGTGTCATTTGGCGCTAAATCTCACTTTCGCTACAAACCGCATAAAAAATTCTTTCATTTTGAAATTTATGTGTCATTTGGAGCAAAATCTCGCATTACCAGTCGAATCCACTATATATCGACCTCTAAATGAGCTTGAATGGGTTAAAATTATTCTCCATTGGATTTAGGGCTCCTATCTCATTCTGAAAAGGTGTCCTTTGGAGCTAAATTTTGCATTACCGCTGCAACTGGCTACATATCGACAACTAAATGAACTCGAATTTGTAAACCTTGTGCTCCAATGAATATAGTGCTCCGAGCTCATTCCGAAAAGGTGTTGTGGGGCAAAATCAGACAAACGGATCAAAAGTTATTGCTGTTCAAAGTTTAAGTGTCATTTGGAGCTAAATCTCTCACTTTCGCTACAAACCGCATCTAAAATTCTCTCATTTTGAAATATATGTGTCATTTGGACCTAAGTATTACATTACTAGTAGAACCCACTATATATCGATCTCTAAACGAGGTTGAATGGGTTAAAATTGTTCTCCATTAGATTTGGGGCTCCTATCTCATTCTGAAAAGGTGTCCTTTGGAGCTAAATTTCGCATTACCGCTGCAACCGACAATATATCGACAACTAAATGAAGTGGACTGGGTAAGACTTGTGCTCCAATGAATGTAGTGCTCCGTGCTTATTCTGAAAAGTTGTTGTGGGGTAAAATCAGACAACCGGATCAAAAGTTATTGCTGTTTAAAGTTTAAGGGTCATTTGGAGCTAAATCTCTCACTTTCGCTACAAACCGCATCATAAATTCTTTTATTTTGAAATTTATGTGTCATTTGGAGCAAAATCTCACATTACCAGTAGAACCGACTGTATTTCAAACTCTAAATGAGCTTGAATGGGTTAAAATTATTCTCCATAGGATTTAGGGCTCCTATCTCATTCTGAAAAGGTGTCCTTTGGAGCTAAATTTTGCATTACCGCTGCAACCGGCTATATATCGACAACTAAATGAACTGGAATGGGTAAAACTTGTGCTCCAATGAATGTAGTGCTCCGAGCTTATTCTGAAAAGGTGTTGTGGGGGTAAAGTCAGACAACCAGATCATAAGTTATTGTTGTTTAAGTTTGAATGTCATTTGGAGCTAAATCTCTCACTTTCGCTACAAACCGCATCATAAATTCTTTTATTTTGAAATTTATATGTCATTTGGAGCAAAATCTCACATTACCAGTAGAACCGACTGTATATCAAACTCTAAATGAGCTTGAATGGGTTACAATTATTCTCCATAGGATTTAGGGCTCCTATCTCATTCTGAAAAGGTGTCCTTTGGAGCTAAATTTTGCATTACCGCTACAACCGGCTATATATCGACAACTAAATGAACTGGAATGGGTAAAACTTGTGCTCCAATGAATGTAGTGCTCCGAGCTTATTCTGAAAAGGTGTTGTGGGGGTAAAGTCAGACAACCAGATCAAAAGTTATTGTTGTTTAAGTTTGAATGTCATTTGGAGCTAAATCTCTCACTTTCGCTACAAACCGCATCTAAAAATCTTTTATTTTGAAATTTATGTGTCATTTGGAGCAAAATCTCGCATTACCAGTAGAACCCACTGTATATCGACCTCTAAATGAGCTTGAAAGGGTTAAAATTGTTCTCCATTGGATTTAGGGCTCCTATCTCTTTATGAAAATGTATTGTGTGTGAAAATCTGACAACCAGATCAAAAATTACGGATGTTTGAAGTTTAGGTCTCCTTTTGAGCTAAATACCTTATTACCAACCCGGTTGTATATTGACCACAATACAAACTAGAATGGGTAAAAATTGTTCTCCATTGGATGTAGGGCTCCGAGCTCATTCCAAAAAGGTGTTACGCAAAAATCGGACAACCAGATCAAAAGTTATGTCTGTTACAGTTTATGTGTCAAGAGGAGCAAAATCCCTCATTACCATTCCAACCGACTGTATGACTTTTAAAATGAACTGGAATGGTTTAAAATTATGCTCCATTAGATGTATGCCTCCGAGCATATTCGGTAAAGGTGTTGTGGGCAACAATCAAACATACAAATCATAAGTTATGGCTGTTAGAAGTTTAGGTGTAATTTGGAGCTAAATTTCGCATTACCGCTGCAACTGGCTAAATATCGACAACTAAATGAATTGGAATGGTAAAACTTGTGCTCCAATGAATGTAGTGCTCCGAGCTCATTCCGAAAAGGTGTTGTGGGGGTAAACTTAGACAGCCGGATCAAAAGTTATTGTTGTTCAAAGTTTAAGTGTCATTTGGAGCTAAATCTCTCACTTTCGCTACAAACCGCATCTAAAATTCTTTCATTTTGAAATTTATGTGTCGTTTGGACCTAAATCTTACATTACTAGTAGACCCCACTGTATATCGACCTCTAAACGAGCTTGAATTGGTTAGAATTGTTCGCCATTGGATTTAGGGCTCCTATCTCATTCTGAAAAGGTGTCCTTTGGAGCTAAATTTTGCATTACCGCTGCAACCGGCTATATATCGACAACTAATTGAAATGGAATGGGTAAATCTTATGCTCCAATGAACGTAGTGCTCTGAGCTTATTCCGAAAAGGTGTTGTGGGGTAAAATCAGACAAACAGATCAAAAGTTATTGCTGTTCAAAGTTTGAGTGTCATTTGGAGCTAAATCTCTCACTTTCGCTACAAACCGCATGAAAAATTCTTTCATTTTGAAATTTATGTGTCATTTGGAGCAAAATCTCGCATTACCAGTAGAATCCACTATATATCGACCTCTAAACGAGCTTGAATTGGTTAAAATTGTTCTTCATTCGATTTAGGGCTCCTATCTCATTCTGAAAAGGTGTCCTTTGGAGCTAAATTCCGCATTACCGCTGCAACCAGCTATATATCGACAACTAAATGAACTAGAATGGGTAAAACTTGTGCTCCAATGAATATAGTGCTCTGAGCTCATTCCGAAAAGGTGTTGTGGGGGTAAAATCAGACAACCGAATCATAAGTTATTGCTGTTCAAAGTTTAAGTGTCATTTGGAGCTAAATCTCTCACTTTCGCTACAAACCGCATCCAAAATTCTTTCATTTTGAAATATATGTGTCATTTGAACCTAAATCTTACATTACTAGTAGAACCCACTGTATATCGACCTCTAAACGAGCTTGAATGGGTTACAATTGTTCTCCATTAGATTTAGGGCTCCTATCTCATTCTGAAAAGGTGTCCTTTGGAGCAAAATTTCGCATTACCGCTGCAACCGGCAATATATCGACAACTAAATTAAGTGGACTGGGTAAAACTTGCGCTCCAATGAATGTAGTGCTCCAAGCTTATTCCAAAAAGTTGTTGTGGGGGTAAAATCAGACAACCGGATCTAAAGTTATTGATGTTTAAAGTTTAAGTGTCAATAGGAGCTAAATCTCTCACTTTCGCTACAAACTGCTTCTAAAATTCTTTCATTTCGAAATTTATGTGTCATTTGGAGCAAAATCTCACATTACCAGTAGAACCCACTGTATATCAAACTCTAAACGAGCTTGAATGGGTTAAAATTGTTCTCCATTTTATTTAGGGCTCCTATCTCATTCTGAAAAGGTGTCCTTTGGAGCTAAATTTCGCATTACCGCTGCAACCAGCTATATATCGACAACTAAATGAACTGGAATGGGTAAATCTTGTTCTCCAATGAACGTAGTGCTTCGAGCTTAATCCGAAAAGGTGTTGTGGGGTAAAATCAAACAACCAGATCAAAAGTTATTGCTGTTTAAAGTTTGAGTGTCATTTGGAGCTAAATCTCTCACTTTCGCTACAAACCGCATTTAAAATTCTTTCATTTTGAAATTTGTGTCATTTGGAGCAAAATCTCGCATTACCAGTAGAACCCACTGTATATCGACCTCTAAACTAGCTTGAATGGGTTAAATTTGTTCTCCATTGGATTTAGGGCTCCTATCTCATTCTGAAAAGGTTTCCTTTGGAGCTAAATTTTGCATTACCGCTGCAACCGGCTATATATCGACAACTAAATGTACTGGAATGGGTAAAACTTGTGCTCCAATGAATGTAGTGCTCCGAGCTAATTCCGAAAAGGTGTTGTGGGGTAAAATCAGACAACTGGATCAAAAGTTATTGCTGTTTAAAGTTTAAGTGTCATTTGGAGCTAAATCTCTCACTTTCGCTACAAACCGCATCTAAAATTCTTTCATTTTGAAATTTATGTGCCATTTGGAGCAAAATATCACATTACCAGTAGAACTCACTGTATAACAACCTCTAAACGAGCTTGAATGGGTTAAAATTGTTCTTTATTGGATTTAGGGCTCCTATCTCATTCTGAAAAGGTGTCCTTTGGAGTTAAATTTCGCATTACCTCTGCAACCGGCTATATATCGACAACTAAATAAACTGGAATGGGTAAAACTTGTGCTCCAATGAATGTAGTGCTCCGAGCTCATTCCGAAAATGGGTTGTGGGGTAAAGTCAGACAACTAGATCAAAAGTTATTGTTGTTTAAAGTTTGAGTATCATTTGGAGCTAAATCTCTCAATTTCGCTACAAACCGCATCTAAAATTCTTTCATTTTGAAATTTATGTGTCATTTGAAGCAAAATCTCGCATTACCAGTAGAACCCAATGTATATCAAACTCTAAATGAGCTTGAATGAGATAAAAATTTTCTCCATTGAATTTAGGGCTCCTATCTCAATATGAAAAGGTATTGTGGGTGAAAATCTTACAACTGGATCAAAAGTTACGGATTTTTGAAGTTTAGGTCTCCTTTCGAGCTATATGCCTTATTACCAACCCGGCTGTATATTGACCACTAAACAAACTAGAATTGGTAAAAATTGTTCTCCATTGGATGTAGGGCTCCGAGCTCATTCCAAAAAGTTATTGTATGCAAAAATCGGACAACCAGATCAAAAGTTATGGCTGTTACAGTTTATGTGTCAAGAGGAGCAAAATCCCTCATTACCATTGCAACCGACTGTATATTGACTTCTAAAATAAGCTGGAATGGTTTAAAATTGTGCTCCATTGGATGTATGCTTCCGAGCATATTCCGTAAAGGTGTTGTGGGCAACAATCAAACATACAAATCAAAAGTTATGGCTGTTAGAAGTTTAGGTGTAATTTGGAGCTAAATTTCGCATTACCACTGCAACTGGATATATATCGATAACTAAATGAACTAGAATGGATAAAACTTGTGCTCCAATGAATGTAGCGCTCCGAGCTCATTCTGAAAAGGTGTTGTGGGGTAAAATCAGACAACAGGATCAAAAGTTATTGCTGTTCAAAGTTTAAATGTCATTTGGAGCTAAATCTCTCACTTTCGCTAAAAACCGCATCTAAAATTCTTTCATTTTGAATTTTATGTGTTATTTGGAGTAAAATCTCGCATTACCAGTAGAACCCACTGTATATCGACCTCTAAACGAGCTTTAATGGGATAAAATTGTTCCCATTGGATTTAGGGCTCCTATCTCATTCTGAAAAGGTGTCCTTTGGAGCTAAATTTCGCATTACCGCTGCAACCGGCTATATATCGACAACTAACGGAACTGGAATGGTTAAAACTTGTGCTCCAATGAATGTAGTGCTCCGAGCTAATTCCGAAAAGGTGTTATGGGGTAAAATCAGATAACTGGATCAAAAGTTATTGCTGTTTAAAGTTTAAGTGTCATTTGGAGCTAAATCTCTCACTTTCGCTACAAACCGCATCTAAAATTCTTTCATTTTGAAATTTATCTGTCATTTGGAGCAAAATATCACATTACCAGTAGAACTCACTATATATCAACCTCTAAACGAGCTTGAATGGGTTAAAATTGTTCTTCATTGGATTTAGGGCTCCTATCTCAATATGAAAAGGTATTGTGGGTGAAAATCTGACAACCGGATCAAAAGTTACTGATTTTTGATGTTTAGGTCTCCTTTCGAGCTATATACCTTATTACCAACCCGGCTGTATATTGACCACTAAACAAACTAGAATGGGTAAAAATTGTTCTCCATTGGATGCAGGGCTCCGAACTCATTCCAAAAAGGTGTTCTACGCAAAAATCGTACAACCCGATCAAAAGTTATGGTTGTTACAGTTTATGTGTCAAGAGGAGCAAATTCCCTCATTACCATTGCAACTGACTGTATATTGACTTCTAAAATGAGCTGGAATGGTTTAAAATTGTTCTCCCTTGGATGTATGCCTCCGAGCATATTCTGTAAATGTGTTGTGGGCAACAATCAAACATACAAATCATAAGTTATGGCTGTTAGAAGTTTAGGTGTAATTTTGAGCTAAAGTTCGCATTACCGCTGCAACTGGCTATATATCGACAACAAAATGAACTGGAATGGGTAAAACTTGTGCTCCAATGAATGTAGTGCTCCGAGCTCATTCCGAAAAGGTGTTGTGAGGTAAAATCAGACAACCGGATCAAAAGTTATTGTTGTTCAAAGTTTAAGTGTCATTTGGAGCTAAATATCTCACTTTCGCTACAAACCGCATCTAAAATTCTTTCATTTTGAAATTTATGTGTCATTTGGACCTAAATCTTACATTACTAGTAGACCCCACTGTATATCGACCTCTAAACGAGCTTGAATTGGTTAGAATTATTCTCCATTGGATTTAGGGCTCCTATCTCATTCTGAAATGGTGTCCTTTGGAGCTAAATTTTGCATTACCGCTGCAACCGGCTATATATCGACAACTAAATGAACTGGAATGGGTAAATCTTAAGCTCCATTGAACGTAGTGCTCCGAGCATATTCCGAAAAGGTGTTGTGGGGTAAAATCAGACAACCAGATCAAAAGTTATTGCTGTTCAAAGTTTGAGTGTCATTTGGAGCTAAATCTCACTTTCGCTACAAACCGCATAAAAAATTCTTTCATTTTGAAATTTATGTGTCATTTGGAGCAAAATCTCGCATTACCTGTAGAACCCACTATATATCGACCTCTAAATGAGCTTGAATGGGTTAAAATTATTCTCCATTGTATTTAGGGCTCCTATCTCATTCTGAAAAGGTGTCCTTTGGAGCTAAATTTCGCATTACCGCTGCAACCGGCTATATATATCGACAACTAAATGAACTAGAATGGGTAAAACTTGTGCTCCAATGAATATAGTGCTCCGAGCTCATTCCGATAAGTGTTGTGGGGTAAAATCAGACAAACGGATCAAAAGTTATTGTTGTTCATAGTTTAAGGGTCATTTGGAGCTAAATCTCTCACTTTCGCTACAAACCGCATCTAAAATTCTTTCATTTTGAAATATATGTGTCATTTGGAGCTAAATCTTACATTATTAGTAGAACCCACTGTATATCGACCTCTAAACTTGCTTGAATGGGATAAAATTGTTCTCCATTAGATTTAGGGCTCCTATCTCATTCTGAAAAGGTGTCCTTTGGAGCTAAATTTCTCATTACCGCTGCAACCGACAATATATCGACAACTAAATGAAGTGGACTGGGTAAAACTTGTGCTCCAATGAATATGTGCTCCGAGCATTTTCCGAAAAGGTGTTGTGGGGTAAAATCAGACATCTGGATCAAAAGTTATTGCTGTTTAAAGTTTAAATGTCATTTTGGAGCTAAATCTCTCACTTTTGCTACAAACCGCATCTAAAATTCTTCATTTTGAAAGTTATGTGTCATTTGGAGTAAAATATCACATTACTAGTAGAACCCACTGTATATCAACCTCTAAACGAGCTTGAATGGGTTAAAATTGTTCTCCATTGGATTTAGGGCTCCTATCTCATTCTGAAATGGTGTCCTTTTGAGCTAAATTTTGCATTACCGCTGCAACCGGCTATATATCGACAACTAAATGAACTAGAATGGGTAAAACTTGTGCTCCAATGAATGTAGTGCTCCAAGCTCATTCTGAAAAGGTGTTGTGGGGTAAAGTCAGACAACCAGATCAAAAATTATTGCTGTTTAAAGTTTGAGTGTCATTTGGAGCTAAATCTCTCACTTTCGCTACAAACTGCATCTAAAATTCTTTCATTTTGAAATTTATGTGTCATTTGGAGCAAAATCTCGCATTATCAGTAGGACCCACTTTATATCGACCTCTAAACGAGCTTGAATGTGTTAAAATTTTTCTCCATTGGATTTAGGGCTCCTATCTCATTCTGAAAAAGTGTCCTTTGGAGCTAAATTTCGCATTACCGCTGCAACCAGATATATATTGACAACTAAACGAACTAGAATGGGTAAAACTTGTGCTCCAATGAATGTAGTACTCCGAGCTCATTCCGAAAAGGTGTTGTGGGGGTAAAATCAGATAACCAGATCAAAAGTTATTGCTGTTTAAAGTTTGAATGTCATTTGGAGCTAAATCTCTCACTTTCGCTACAAACCGCATCTAAAATTCTTTCATTTTGAAATTTATGTATCATTTGGAGCAAAATCTCGCATTACCAGTATAACCCACTATAATTCGACCTCGAAACGAGCTTGAATGGGTTAAAATTGTTCTCCATTAGATTTAGGGCTCCTATCTCATTCTGAAAAGGTGTCCTTTGGAGCTAAATTTCGCATTACCGCTGCAACCGACTATATATCGACAACTAAATGAACTAGAAAGGGTAAAACTTGTGCTCTAATGAATGTAGTGCTCCGAGCTCATTCCGAAAAGGTGTTGTGGGGTAAAATCAGACAACGAGATCAAAAGTTATTGTTGTTCAATGTTTATGTGTCATTTGGAGCTAAATCTCTCACTTTCGCTACAAACCGCATCTAAAATTTTTTCATTTTGAAATATGTGTCATTTGGACCTAAATCTTACATTACTAGTAGAACCCACTGTATATTGACCTCTAAACGAGCTTAAATGGGTTAAAATTGTTCTCCATTGGATTTAGGGCTCCAATCTCATTCTGAAAAGGTGTCCTTTGGAGATAAATTTAGCATTACCGCTGCAACCGATAATATATCGACAACTAAATGAACTGGAGTGGGTAAAACTTGTGCTCCAATGAATGTAGTGCTCCGAGGTTATTCCGAAAAGTTGTTGTGGGATAAAATCAGACAACCGGATCAAAAGTTATTGCTGTTTAAAGTTTAAGTGTCATTTGGAGCTAAATCTCTCACTTTCGCTACAAACTGCATCTAAAATTCTTTTATTTTGAAATTTATGTGTCATTTGGAGCAAAATCTCACATTACCAGTAGAACCCAATGTATATTAACCTCTAAACGAGCTTGAATGCGTTAAAATTGTTCTCCATTAGATTTAGGGCTCCTATCTCATTCTGAAAAGGTGTCCTTTGGAGCTAAATTTCGCATTACCGCTGCAACTGGCTATATATCGACAACTAAATGAATTGGAACGGGTAAAACTTATGCTCCAATGAATGTAGTGCTCCGAGCTCATTCCGAAAAGGTGTTGTGGGATAAAGTCAGTCAACCAGATCAAACGTTTTTGTTGTTTAAAGTTTGAGTGTCATTTCGAGCTAAATCTCTCACTTTCGCTACAAGCCGCATTTAAAATTCTTTCATTTTGAAATTTATGTGTAATTTGGAGCAAAATCTCGCATTACCAGTAAAACCCACTGTATATCGACCTCTAAATGAGCTTAAATGGGTTAAAATTGTTCTCCATTGAATTTAGGGCTCCTATCTCATTATGAAAAGGTATTGTTGGTGAAAATCTGACAACCGGATCAAAACTTACAGATGTTTGAAGTTTAGGTCTCCTTTCGAGCTAAATACCTTATTACCAACCCGGCTGTATATTGACCACAAAACAAACTAGAATGGGTAAAAATTGTTCTCCATTGGATGCAGGGCTCCGAGCTCATTCCATAAAGGTGTTGTACGCAAAAATCGGACAACCCGATCAAAAGTTATGGCTGTTACTGTTAATGTGTAAAGAGGAGCAAATTCCCTCATTACCATTGCAACTGACTGTATATTGACTTCTAAAATGAGCTGGAATGGATTAAAATTGTGCTCCCTTGGATGTATGCCTCCGAGCATATTCTGTAAATGTGTTGTGGGCAACAATCAAACATACAAATCATAAGTTATGGCTGTTAGAAGTTTAGGTGTAATTTTGAGCTAAATTTCGCATTACCACTGCAACTGGCTATATATCGACAACTAAATGAACTGGAATGAGTAAAACTTGTGCTCCAATGAATGTAGTGCTCCGAGCTCATTCCGAAAAGGTGTGGTGGGGTAAAATCAGACAACCGGATCAAAAGTTATTGTTGTTCAATGTTTAAGTGTCATTTGGAGCTAAATCTCTCACTTTCGCTACAAACCGCATCTAAAATTCATTCATTTTGAAATTTATGTGTCATTTGGACCTAAATCTTACATTACTAGTAGACCCCACTGTATATCGAACTCTAAACGAGCTTGAATTGGTTAGAATTGTTCTCCATTGGATTTAGGGCTCCTATCTCATTCTGAAAAGGTGTCCTTTGGAGCTAAATTTTGCATTACCGCTGCAACCGGCTATATATCGACAACTAAATGAACAGGAATGGGTAAATCTTATGCTCATTTGAACGTAGTGCTCCGAGCTTATTCCGAAAAGGTGTTGTGGGGTAAAATTAGACAACCAGATCAAAAGTTATTGCTGTTCAAAGTTTGAGTGTCATTTGGCGCTAAATCTCACTTTCGCTACAAACCGCATAAAAAATTCTTTCATTTTGAAATTTATGTGTCATTTGGAGCAAAATGTCGCATTACCAGTCGAACCCACTATATATCGACCTCTAAATGAGCTTGAATGGGTTAAAATTATTCTCCATTGGATTTAGGGCTCCTATCTCATTCTGAAAAGGTGTCCTTTGGAGCTAAATTTCGCATTACCGCTGCAACCAGCTATATATCGACAACTAAATGAACTAGAATTTGTAAACCTTGTGCTCCAATGAATATAGTGCTCCGAGCTCATTCCGAAAAGGTGTTGTGGGGCAAAATCAGACAAACGGATCAAAAGTTATTGCTGTTCAAAGTTTAATTGTCATTTGGAGCTAAATCTCTTACTTTCGCTACAAACCGCATCTAAAATTCTTGCATTTTGAAATATATGTGTCATTTGGACCTAAATCTTACATTACTAGTAGAACCCACTATATATCGACCTCTAAACGAGCTTGAATGGGTTAAAATTGTTCTCCATTGGATTTAGGGCTCCTATCTCATTCTGAAAAGGTGTCCTTTGGAGCTAAATTTCGCATTACCGCTGTAACCGGCTATATATCGACAACTAAATGAACTAGAATTTGTAAACCTTGTGCTCCAATGAATATAGTGCTCCGAGCTCATTCCGAAAAGGTGTTGTGGGGCAAAATCAGACAAACGGATCAAGAGTTATTGCTGTTCAAAGTTTAATTGTCATTTGGAGCTAAATCTCTCACTTTCGCTACAAACCGCATCTAAAATTCTTTCATTTTGAAATATGTGTCATTTGGACCTAAATCTTACATTACTAGTAGAACCCACTGTATATCGACCTCTAAACGAACTTGAATGGGTTTAAATTGTTCTCCATTAGATTTAGGGCTCCTATCTCATTCTGAAAAGGTGTCCTTTGGAGCTAAATTTCGCATTGCCGCTGCAACCAACAATATATCGACAACTAAATGAAGTGGACTGGGTAAGACTTGTGCTCCAATGAATGTAGTGCTCCGTGCTTATTCTGAAAAGTTGTTGTGGGGTAAAATCAGACAACCGGATCAAAAGTTATTGCTGTTTAAAGTTTAAGGGTCATTTGGAGCTAAATCTCTCACTTTCGCTACAAACCGCATCATAAATTCTTTTATTTTGAAATTTATGTGTCATTTGGAGCAAAATCTCACATTACCAGTAGAACCGACTGTATTTCAAACTCTAAATGAGCTTGAATGGGTTAAAATTATTCTCCATAGGATTTAGGGCTCCTATCTCATTCTGAAAAGGTGTCCTTTGGAGCTAAATTTTGCATTACCGCTGCAACCGGCTATATATCGACAACTAAATGAACTGGAATGGGTAAAACTTGTGCTCCAATGAATGTAGTGCTCCGAGCTTATTCTGAAAAGGTGTTGTGGGGGTAAAGTCAGACAACCAGATCATAAGTTATTGTTGTTTAAGTTTGAATGTCATTTGGAGCTAAATCTCTCACTTTCGCTACAAACCGCATCTAAAAATCTTTTATTTTGAAATTTATGTGTCATTTGGAGCAAAATCTCGCATTACCAGTAGAACCCACTGTATATCGACCTCTAAATGAGCTTGAAAGGGTTAAAATTGTTCTCCATTGGATTTAGGGCTCCTATCTCTTTATGAAAAGGTATTGTGTGTGAAAATCTGACAACCAGATCAAAAATTACGGATGTTTGAAGTTTAGGTCTCCTTTTGAGCTAAATACCTTATTACCAACCCGGTTGTATATTGACCACTATACAAACTAGAATGGGTAAAAATTGTTCTCCATTGGATGTAGGGCTCTGAGCTCATTCCAAAAAGGTGTTACGCAAAAATCGGACAACCAGATCAAAAGTTATGTCTGCTACAGTTTATGTGTCAAGAGGAGCAAAATCCCTCATTACCATTCCAACCGACTGTATGACTTCTAAAATGAACTGGAATGGTTTAAAATTATGCTCCATTAGATGTATGCCTCCGAGCATATTCCGTAAAGGTGTTGTGGGCAACAATCAAGCATACAAATCATAAGTTATGGCTGTTAGAAGTTTAGGTGTAATTTGGAGCAAAATTTCGCATTACCGCTACAACTGGCTAAATATCGACAACTAAATGAACTGGAATGGTAAAACTTGTGCTCCATTGAATGTAGTGCTCCGAGCTCATTCCGAAAAGGTGTTGTGAGGTAAAATTAGACAACCGGATCAAATGTTATTGTTGTTAAAAGTTTAAGTGTCATTTGGAGCTAAATCTCTCACTTTCGCTACAAACCGCATCTAAAATTCTTTCATTTTGAAATTTATGTGTCGTTTGGACCTAAATCTTACATTACTAGTAGACCCCACTGTATATCGATCTCTAAACGAGCTGGAATTGGTTAGAATTGTTCGACATTGGATTTAGGGCTCCTATCTCATTCTGAAAAGGTGTCCTTTGGAGCTAAATTTTGCATTACCGCTGCAACCGGCTATATATCGACAACTAATTGAACTGGAATGGGTAAATCTTATGCTCCAATGAACGTAGTGCTCTGAGCTTATTCCGAAAAGGTGTTGTGTGGTAAAATCAGACAACCAGATCAAAAGTTATTGTTGTTCAAAGTTTGAGTGTCATTTGGAGCTAAATCTCTCACTTTCGCTACAAACCGCATAAAAATTCTTTCATTTTGAAATTTATGTGTCATTTGGAGAAAAATCTCGCATTACCAGTAGAACCCACTATATATCGACCTCTAAACGAGCTTGAATTGGTTAAAATTGTTCTTCATTGGATTTAGGGCTCCTATCTCATTCTGAAAAGGTGTCATTTGGAGCTAAATTTCGCATTACCGCTGCAACCAGCTATATATCGACAAATAAATGAACTAGAATGGGTAAATCTTGTGCTCCAATGAATATAGTGCTCTGAGCTCATTCCGAAAAGGTGTTGTGGGGTAAAATCAGACAACCGGATCAAAAGTTATTGTTGTTCAAAGTTTAAGTGTCATTTGGAGCTAAACCTCTCACTTTCGCTACAAACCGCATCCAAAATTCTTTCATTTTGAAATATATGTGTCATTTGAACCTAAATCTTACATTACTAGTAGAACCCACTGTATATCGACCTCTAAACGAGCTTGAATGGGTTACAATTGTTCTCTATTAGATTTAGGGCTCCTATCTCATTCTGAAAAGGTGTTCTTTGGAGCTAAATTTCGCATTACCGCTGCAACCGACAATATATCGACAACTAAATTAAGTGGACTGGGTAAAACTTGTGCTCCAATGAATGTAGTGCTCCGAGCTTATTCCAAAAAGTTGTTGTGGGGGTAAAATCAGACAACCGGATCTAAAGTTATTGCTGTTTAAAGTTTAAGTGTCAATAGGAGCTAAATCTCTCACTTTCGCTACAAACTTCTTCTAAAATTCTTTCATTTCAAAATTTATGTGTCATTTGGAGCAAAATCTCACATTACCAGTAGAACCCACTATATCAAACTCTAAACGAGCTTGAATGGGTTAAAATTGTTCTCCATTTTATTTAGGGCTCCTATCTCATTCTGAAAAGGTGTCATTTGGAGCTAAATTTCGCATTACCGCTGCAACCGGCTATATATCGACAACTAAATGAACTGGAATGGGTAAATCTTGTTCTCCATTGAACGTAGTGCTTCGAGCTTAATCCGAAAAGGTGTTGTGGGTAAAATCAAACAACCAGATCAAAAGTTATTGCTGTTTAAAGTTTGAGTGTCATTTGGAACTAAATCTCTCACTTTCGCTACAAACCGCATTTAAAATTCTTTCATTTTGAAATTTATGTGTCATTTGGAGCAAAATCTCGCATTACCAGTAGAACCCACTGTATATCGACCTCTAAACGAGCTTGAATGGGTTAAATTTGTTCTCCATTGGATTTAGGGCTCCTATCTCATTCTGAAAAGGTTTCCTTTGGAGTTAAATTTCGCATTACCGCTGCAACCGGCTATATATCGACAACTAAATGAACTGGAATGGGTAAAACTTGTGCTCCAATGAATGTAGTGCTCCGAGCTAATTCCAAAAAGGTGTTGTGGGGTAAAATCAGACAATTGGATCAAAAGTTATTGCTGTTTAAAGTTTAAGTGTCATTTGGAGCTAAATCTCTCACTTTCGCTACAAACCGCATCTAAAATTCTTTCATTTTGAAATATATGTGTCATTTGGAGCAAAATATCACATTACCAGTAGAACTCACTGTATATCAACCTTTAAACGAGCTTGAATGGGTTAAAATTGTTCTTCTTTGGATTTAGGGCTCCTATCTCATTCTGAAAAGGTGTCCTTTGGAGCTAAATTTCGCATTACCGCTGCAACCGGCTATATATCGACAACTAAATAAACTGGAATGGGTAAAACTTGTGCTCCAATGAATGTAGTGCTCCGAGCTCATTCTGAAAATGGGTTGTGGGGTAAAGTCAGACAACTAGATCAAAAGTTATTGTTGTTTAAAGTTTGAGTATCATTTGGAGCTAAATCTCTCACTTTCGCTACAAACCGCATCTAAAATTCTTTCATTTTGAAATTTATGTGTCATTTGAAGCAAAATCTCGCAGTACCAGTAGAACCCAATGTATATCAAACTCTAAATGAGCTTGAATGAGTTAAAAATTTTCTCCATTGAATTTAGGGCTCCTATCTCAATATGAAAAGGTATTGTGGGTGAAAATCTGACAACTGGATCAAAAGTTACGGATTTTTGAAGTTTAAGTCTCCTTTCGAGCTATATACCTTATTACCAACCCGGCTGTATATTGACCACTAAACAAACTAGAATGGGTAAAAATTGTTCTCCATTGGATGTAGGGCTCCGAGCTCATTCCAAAAAGGTATTGTATGAAAAGATCGGACAACCAGATCAAAAGTTATGGCTGTTACAGTTTATGTGTCAAGAGGAGCAAAATCCCTCATTACCATTGCAACCGACTGTATATTGACTTCTAAAATAAGCTGGAATGGTTTAAAATTGTGCTCCATTGGATGTATGCTTCCGAGCATATTCCGTAAAGGTGTTGTGGGCAACAATCAAACATACAAATCAAAAGTTATGGCTGTTAGAAGTTTAGGTGTAATTTGGAGCTAAATTTCGCATTACCGCTGCAACTGGATATATATCGACAACTAAATGAACTAGAATGGGTAAAACTTGTGCTCCAATGAATGTAGTGCTCCGATCTCATTCTGAAAAGGTATTGTGGGGTAAAATCAGACAACAGGATCAAAAGTTTATGCTGTTCAAAGTTTAAATGTCATTTGGAGCTAAATCTCTCACTTTCGCTACAAACCGCATCAAAAATTCTTTCATTTTGAATTTTATGTGTTATTTGGAGCAAAATCTCGCATTACCAGTAGAACCCACTGTATATCGACCTCTAAACGAGCTTTAATGGGATAAAATTGTTCCCATTGGATTTAGGGCTCCTATCTCATTTTGAAAAGGTGTCCTTTGGAGCTAAATTTCGCATTACTGCTGCAACCGGCTATATATCGACAACTAAATGAACTGGAATGGGTAAAACTTGTGCTCCAATGAATGTAGTGCTCTGAGCTCATTCTAAAAAGGTATTGTGGGGTAAAGTCAGACAACTAGATCAAAAGTTATTGCTATTTAAAGTTTGATTGTCATTTGGAGTTAAATCTCTCATTTTCGCTACAAACCGCATCTAAAAATCATTCATTTTGAAATTTATGTGTCATTTGGACCAAAATATCGCATTACCAGTAGAACCCACTGTATATCGACCTCTAAATAAGATGGAATGGGTTAAAATTGTTCTCCATTGGATTTAGGGCTCCTATCTCATTATGAAAAGGTATTGTGGGTGAAAATATGACAACCGGATCAAAAGTTACGGATGTTTGAAGTTTAGGTCTCCTTTCGAGCTAAATACCTTATTACCAACCCGGCTGTATATTGACCACTAAACAAACTAGAATGGGTAAAAATTGTTCTCCATTTGATGTAGGGCTCCGAGCTCATTCCAAAAAGTTTTTGTATGCAAAAGTCGGACAACCAGATCAAAAGTTATGGCTGTTACAGTTTATGTGTCAAGAGGAGCAAAATCCCTCATTACCATTGCAACCGACTGTATATTGACTTCTAAAATGAGATGGAATGGTTTCAAATTGTGCTCCATTAGATGTATACCTCCGAGCATATTCTGTAAAGGTGTTGTGGGCAACAATCAAACATACAAATCAAAAGTTATGTCTGTTAGAAGTTTAGGTGTAATTTGGAGCTAAATTTCGCATTACCGCTGCAACTGGCTATATATCGACAACTAAATGAACTGGAATGGGTAAAACTTGTGCTCCAATGAATGTAGTGCTCCGAGCTCATTTCGAAAAGGTGTTGTGGTGTAAAATCAGACAACCGGATCAAATGTTATTGTTGTTCAAAGTTTAAGTGTCATTTGGAGATAAATCTCTCACTTTCGCTACAAACCGCATCTAAATTCTTTCATTTTGAAATTTATGTGTCATTTGGACCTAAATCATACATTACTAGTATAACCCACTGTATATTGACCAATAAACGAGCTTGAATGGGTTAAAATTGTTCTCCATTGGATTTAGGGCTCCTATCTCATTCTGAAAAGGTGTCCTTTGGAGCAAAATTTTGCATTGCCGCTGCAACCGGCTATATATCGACAACTAAATGAACTGGAATGGGTACAACTTGTGCTCCAATGAATGTAGTGCTACGAGCTCATTCTGAAAAGTTGTTGTGGGGTAAAATCAGACTACCGGATCAAAAGTTATTGCTATTTAAAGTTCAAGTGTCATTTAGAGCTAAATCTCTCACTTTCGCTACAAACCGCATCTAAAATTCTTGCATTTTGAAATTTATGTGTCATTTGGAGCAAAATCTCACATTACCAGTAGAACCCACTGTATATCAACCTCTAAACGAGCTTGAATGGGTTAAAATTATTCTCCATTAGATTTAAGACTCCTATCTCATTCTGAAAATGTGTCCTTTGGAGCTAAATTACGCATTACCGCTGCAACCGGCTATATATCGACAACTAAATGAACTGGAATGGGTAAAACTTGTGCTCCAATGAATGTAGTGCTCCGAGCTCATTCCGAAAAGGTGTTGTGTGGTAAAGTCAGACAACTAGATCAAAAGTTATTGCTGTTTAAAGTTTGAGTGTCATTTGGAGCAAAATCTCGCATCTAAAATTCCTTCACTTTGAAATTTATGTGTCATTTGAAGCAAAATCTCGCATTACCAGTTGAACCCACTATATATCGACCTCTAAATGAGCTTGAATGGGTTAAAATTTTTCTCCATTGGATTTAGGGCTCCTATCTCATTATGAAAAGGTATTGTTTGAAAATCTGACAACCGGATCAAAAGTTACGGATTTTTGAAGTTTAGGTCTCCTTTCGAGCTATATACCTTATTACCAACTCGGCTGTATATTGACCACTAAACAAACTATAATGGGTAAAAATTGTTCTCCATTGGATGTAGGGCTCCGAGCTCATTCCAAAAAGGTATAGTATGCAAAAATCGGACAACCAGATCAAAAGTTATGGCTGTTACAGTTTGTGTCTAGAGGAGCAAAATCCCTCATTACCATTGCAACCGACTGTATATTGACTTCTAAAATGAGCGGGAATGGTTTAAAATTGTGCTCCGTTGGATGTATGCCTCCGAGCATATTCCGTAAAGGTGTTGTGGGCAACAATCAAACATACAAATCAAAAGTTATGGCTGTTAGAAGTTTAGGTGTAATTTGGAGCTAAATTTCGCATTACCGCTGCAACTGGCTATATATCGACAACTAAATGAACTGGAATGGGTAAAACTTGTGCTCCAATGAATGTAGTGCTCCAAGCTCATTCCGAAAAGGTGTTGTGGGGTAAACTCAGACAACCGGATCAAAAGTTATTGCTGTTCAAAGTTTAATTGTCATTTGGAGCTAAATCTCTCAATTTCGCTACAAACCGCATCTAAAATTCTTTCATTTTAAAATTTATGTGTTATTTGGAGCAAAATCTCGCATTACCATTAGAACCCACTATATATCGACCTCTAAACGAGCTTGAATGGGTTAAAAATGTTCCCATTGGATTTAGGGCTCCTATCTCATTCTGAAAAGGTGTCCTTTGGAGCTAAATTTCGAATTACCGCTGCAACCGGCTATATATCGACAACTAAATGAACTGGAATGGGTAAAACTTGTGCTCCAATGAATGTAGTGCTCCGAGCTCATTCCGAAAAGGTGTTGTGGGATAAAATCAGACAACCGAATCAAAAGTTATTGCTGTTCAAAGTTTAAGTGTCATTTGGAGCTAAATCTCCCACTTTCGCAACAAAGCGCATTTAAAATTCTTTCATTTTCAAATTTATGTGTCATTTGGACCTAAATCATACATTACTAGTAGAACCCACTGTATATCGACCTCTAAACGAGCTTGAATGGGTTAAAATTGTTCTCCATTGGATTTAGGGTTCCTATCTCATTCTAAGAAGGTGTCCTTTGTAGCTAAATTTCGCATTACCGCTGCAACTAGCTATATAGCGAAAACTAAATGAACTGGAATGGGTATAACTTGTGCTCAAATGAACGTAGTGCTTCGAGCTCATTCCGAAAAGGTGTTGTGGGGTAAAGTCAGACAACCAGATCAAAAGTTATTGCTGTTTAAAGTTTGAGTGTCATTTGGAGTTAAATCTCTCACTTTCGCCACAAACCGCATCTAAAATTCTTTCATTTTGAAATTTATGTGTCATTTGGAGCAAAATCTCGCATTACCAGTAGAACCCACTATATATCGACATCTAAATGAGATGGAATGGGTTAAAATTGTTCTCCATTGGATTTACGGCTCCTATCTCATTATGAAAAGGTATTGTGGGTGAAAATCTGACAACCGGATCAAAAGTTATGGATGTTTGAAGTTTAGGTTTCCTTTCGAGCTAAATACCTTATTACCCACCCGACTGTATATTGACCACTAAACAAACTAGAATGGTTAAAAATTGTTCTCCATTGGATGTAGGGCTCCGAGCTCATTCCAAAAAGGTTTTGTACGCAAAAGTCGGACAACCAGATCAAAAGTTATGGCTGTTACAGTTTATGTGTCAAGAGGAGCAAAATCCCTCATTACCATTGCAACCGACTGTATATTGACTTCTAAAATGAGCTGGAATGGTTTAAAATTGTGCTCCATTGAATGTATACCTCCGAGCATATTCTGTAAAGGTGTTGTGGGCAACAATCAAACATACAAATCAAAAGTTATGGCTGTTAGAAGTTTAGGTGTAATCTGGAGTTAAATTTCGCATTACCGCTGCAACTGGCATCTATAAATCGACAACTAAATGAACTGGAATGGGTAAAACTTGTGCTCCAATGAATGTAGTGCTCCGAGCTCATTCCGAAAAGGTGTTGTGGTGTAAAATTAGACAACCGGATCAAATGTTATTGTTGTTCAAAGTTTAAGTGTCATTTAGAGATAAATCTCTCACTTTCGCTACAAACCGCATCTAAAATTCCTTCATTTTGAAATTTATGTGTCATTTGGACCTAAATCATACATTACTAGTAGAACCCACTGTATATTGACCAATAAACGAGCTTGAATGGGTTAAAATTTTTCTCCATTGGATTTAGGGCTCCCATCTCATTCTGAAAAGGTGTCCTTTGGAGCTAAATTTCACATTACCGCTGCAACCAACTATATATCGACAACAAAATGAACTGGAATGGGTAAATCTTGTGCTCCAATGAACGTAGTGCTCCGAGATTATTCCGAAAAAGTGTTGTGAGGGTAAAATCAGACAACCAAATCAAAAGTTATTGCTGTTTAAAGTTTGAGTGCCATTTGGAGCTAAATCTCTCACTTTCGCTACAAACCGCATAAAAAATTCTTTCATTTTGAAATTTATGTGTCATTTGGAGCAAAATCTCGCATTACCAGTAGAACACACTATATATCGACCTCTAAATGATCTTGAATGGGTTAAAATTGTTCTCCATTGGATTTAGGGCTCCTATCTCATTCTGAAAAGGTGTCCTTTTGAGCTAAATTTCGCATTACCGCTGCAACCGGCTATATATCGACGACTAAATGAATTGGAATGGGTAAAACTTGTGCTCCAATGAATGTAGTGCTCCGAGCTCATTCCGAAAAGGTGTTGTGGGGGTAAAATCAGACAACCGGATCAAAAGTTATTAGTGTTTAAAGTTTAAGTGTCATTTGGAGCTAAATCTCTCACTTTCGCTACAAACCGCATCTAAAATTCTTGCATTTTGAAATTTATGTGTCATTTGAAGCAAAATCTCACATTAGCAGTAGAACCCACTGTATATCAACCTCTAAACGAGCTTGAATGGGTTAAAATTGTTCTCCATTGGATTTAGGGCTCCTATCTCATTCTGAAAAGGTGTCCTTTGGAGCTAAATTTCGCATTACCGCTACAACCGGCTATATATCACAACTAAATGAACTGGAATGGGTAAAACTTGTGCTCCAATGAATGTAGTGCTCCGAGCTCATTCCGAAAAGGTGTTGTGGCATAAAGTCAGACAACTAGGTCAAAAGTTATTGCTGTTTAAAGTTTGAGTGTCATTTGGAGCTAAATCTCTCACTTTCGCTACAAACCGCATCTAAAATTCTTTCATTTTGAAATTTATGTGTCATTTGGAGCAAAATCTCGCATTACCAGTAGAACCCACTGTATATCGACCTCTAAATGAGCTTGAATGGGTTAAAAAATTTCTCCATTGGATTTAGGGCTCCTATCTCATTATGAAAAGGTATTGTGGGTGAAAATCTGACAACTGGATCAAAAGTTACGGACTTTTGATGTTTAGGTCTCCTTTCGAGCTATATACCTTATTACCAATACGGTTGTATATTGACCACTAAACAAACTAGAATGGGTAAAAATTGTTCTCCATTGGATGTAGGGCTCCGAGTTCATTCCAATAAGGTATTGTATGCAAAAATCGGACAACCAGATCAAAAGTTATGGCTGTTACAGTTTATGTGTCTAGAGGAGCAAAATCCCTCATTACCATTGCAACCGACTGTATATTGACTTCTAAAATGAGCTTGAATGGTTTAAAATTGTGCTCCATTGGATGTATGCCTCCGAGCATATTCCGTAAAGGTGTTGTGGGCAACAATCAAAGATACAAATCAAAAGTTATGGCTGTTAGAAGTTTAGGTGTAATTTAGAGCAAAATTTCGCATTACCGCTGCAACTGGCTATATATGGACAACTAAATGAACTGGAATGGGTAAAACTTGTGCTCCAATGAATGTAGCGCTCCGAGCTCATTCCGAAAAGGTGTTGTGGGGGTAAAATCAGACAACCGGATCAAAAGTTATTGCTGTTCAAAGTTTAAGTGTCATTTGGAGCTAAATCTCTCACTTTCGCTACAAACCGCATCTAAAATTCTTTCATTTTGAAATTTATGTGTCATTTGGACCTAAATCTTACATTACTAGTAGAACCCACTGTATATCGACCTCTAAAAGAGCTTGAATGGGTTAAAATTATTCTCCATTGTATTTAGGGCTCCTATCTCATTCTGAAAAGGTGTCCTTTGGAGCTAAATTTTGCATTACCGCTGCAACCAGCTATATATCGACAACTAAATGAACTAGAATGGGTAAATCTTGTGCTCCAATGAACGTAGTGCTCCGAGCTTATTCCGAAAAGGTGTTGTGTGGTAAAATAAGACAACCAGATCAAAAGTTATTGTTGTTTAAAGTTTGAGTGTCATTTGGAGCTAAATCTCTCACTTCGCTACAAACCGCATCTAAAATTCTTTCATTTTGAAAATTATGTGTCATTTGGAGTAAAATCTCGCATTACCAGTAGAACCCACTGTATATCAACCTCTAAACGAGCTTGAATGGTGTTTACCCAGAAGACCGCTTTCAATTAGCGCAACTCGCAAACCGGGCGGTTGGAATATGAAAGTCGCCCGGTTCAGATTCAACAGGGTTCATCAGCACCAGCCAGCACAAGCCGTGCGGTCTTATAGCATTCAGATCGCCTCCAATGATTGAAGACTGTTAAAACCCAAGTCCAAAAGGCAAGCTGCGGTCTCAAGTCAGAGACCGCCCGGGTTGCGCCATGAAGACTATCAAAGCTCAAGTCCAAAAGGCAAGCCGCGATCTCAGGTCGGAGACCGCCCGGTTTGCATCATCGCCTTGATCGCAGCATCTTCATCCCCTGGTCAAGACTGATCGGAAGAGCAAGCCGTCAAGCTGCGCAGCTTCTTTCTTTTTTCCTTTCTGTATCCCGTCACCGCTGCCCGTTTCTCCTAAACCCGGGCAGGAGGTTATCTTATCCCTGCCCGTTCGGGCAGGCCCCCAAGCCTATTAATAGGGGGCGGCGACGTTCCCAAGGCACGCACACTCAAATCCAGGAGCTCGCTTGTCTGAGCTGCGGTCTCGAGTTTCCTGTCTTGCGACCTGTCTGACCGGCCGGCTTCTGCTTTCCTGCATATGTAACCCGCTGTAACCGCTTCTTCTTAATCAAAGGAATGCCCGTCACAGGAGTGGCATTCGCCATGACGGGCGAAGTCTGGCCTTGACCGCTGCCAGTGGTCTCGTTTTCCCCAACTAAAAAGTAACCGACAACCCGCAGCCTCTGATTTCCTTCGGAGGTGCGATTTTGGACTCAATAGAAACACGCGACCTTCAGATCGCGGATTGTCGGTGAAATCCTTACCATAATGTCAGACCACCAGTTCCCCCTTGGAGACCGCTCTGACTACAGTGAAGATTCCCCGTGGGGGGCTTTGGAACAATCAAAACGAGAAGCCGAGCGGGCTCAGAAAGCTACTGACTAGCGTCTTGACGCAATCAGTCAGGCTTTAGCAGTACTAACCGAGCGGTTAGTCCCACAAATCGCGGTCAACCAGGCGGTTACTCCAGTCCCTCTTCCACCTCCTCCTTATCCGTTACCTCAAATCACCAACTTCCCGCCACTACAAGAAGATTTTACGGCTAGGCAAAACTTTTACCAGGAGGCCGCGCACAGCATGCCGGCTCGAGTCCTTGATTTCCAGGGGGCGGCTTCTCACGCAGCCCGCCTGTCCTATCTGCCAGAAGGAGCAGCTCGCTTTTCCAACCCGCCTGAGGTCGATGCTCATCCTTCCTACCCGCCTGAGGTCGCTGCTCATCCTTCCTACCCGCCAGAAGTCGCTGTCCGCTCCTACCAAGTGGCTTATCCGCGAGTAGCCGCAGCTCAGGCGGCTTACTATTCTGCTCCTTTATATGAAGATATTGAAGAAACTTCTCCCTTCATGGATGATGTCCGGGGGGAGACAGCCCCAAATAATTTCAGAGAGCCTCGTCTGCCAGCTTTCAATGGAGAAACTGACCCCACTGTTCATCTACAGGCCTTCGAGTCGGCCATTGCCCTGAGAACCCTATCAGATGCGACCAAGTGTAAACTCCTTGTGACATCCTTCGAAGGACAAGCAAGGGAGTGGTTTTACGGGTTACACCCCAGGACGATCAGTTGTTTTGCTGGGCTGCACAGGGAATTTCTGCTGAGATTCTCTACATCGAGAAAAAGGAAAAGTGTCCCTGCGGCCCTTTTTGACATAAGGCAGCAGGAAGACGAAACGTTGGCCCATTTCATAAACCGCTTCCAGAAGGAGATCATGGAAGTTCTGAACGTGGATCCGGAGCTATACAGGGTTGCCCTCATTCATGGATTAAGGGAGGGCCCCCTGAAATTTGAAGCGAACATAAGTGAGCCAAAAACTTATCAGGAAATGATAAGTTTGGCAAACATGTTCATCAGAGGAGAAAAGAGTAATCCTGGCTACGTCGTGAAGCTAGTGAGCGATAAGGAGCAGTCTAATCAATCCTGCCATCATCCACCATCAAACCAATCCCACTTTGATCCCCGTTCCCAGAGAGGAAGAAATTCCAAAAATTGGCCATCAACGGTTTCAAGATCAGAAACCGCCGTTGGCCATCGCACCCGCTCCATCCGTTCCTCTTCCGCAAATCATGTCGGTATACCTACCACAGTATGCTGCACAGCCACCTCCAGTTGTTTCGTCCACCAAGTATGATGACTCGCAAGAGTCATTTACTCCACTTAATGTTACTATGGACGAAGTCGTCCAGATCCTCCAGAAGAGACCGGATTTCAGAAGGCCCTCTCCTCTGAGATCAGATGTCCAAAAGCAAAATCCAAACCTTTTCTGTGAATATCACAAGGAGGGAGGGCATCTGACCGAAAATTATCGGGCCCTCCGCTTGTTGATAGAAAGGCTCTTGGGAGAAGGAAAGCTCCGGGTGCTAGTTCGGAAGGAGGCAACTGTTGAGCCAGCCACTGAGAAGAAAAAAGAAACAGTGGAGGTGACTTGGGAATGCGTTGACGTTGAAGACGCCGACTGCTATGGGGACATACACCCTACGACTGAATGCATTGAAGTTAATGATGCGGGCCCCTGGGGGACATTTACTGCATTCATGGAGGAGCTGGGGCTGAGTCGTCTCGCAAATCCAGTATTGCGAGGGTCCTGAAACAAGAAGTGGCAGCAACCACAAGTTCTCCCCCTAAAAGCACCATTGTTACTTTTGGTCAAGATGACCTTCCTCCGCACGCCAATCCCTTTGACGATGCTGTGGTTATCAAAGCCGTCATTGAAAATTATACTGTTCACAAAATCCTGATCGATACAGGCAGCTCTGTCAATCTTCTCTTCCGCCCAACTTTTGAAGCCCTGAAGACTGGGAAGCCTCTGCTTTCCACTGATGGGCCCCTCTACGGTTTTTTGGAGAGAAGAAAGAAGTGGAGGGCTCAGTAAAGCTCTTAGTCTCTCTTGGGGGAGTGATAAAGTTGATCAACTTCGTGGTAGTGGATTCCCCAAGCAACTACTGCGCCATCTTCGGGAGGCCAATTCTTAATGCATACACTGCGATAGAATCCACTTTCCACCTTGCTCTTAAATTTGCTTTCGACGGAAGGCAGTATCGGGTCCGAAGCAACCCAAAGGTGGCTCGGGAGTGTTACGTGCGAACCGTCAACATGATCACTGACGTTTCACTTCCCGAGGACACGGTTGAAGCTCTTGAAGTTGCTGAACCTTCAGAAGCTACTGAAGAAAGGAAAGATCGAGAAGGGGCTCACCTGGAACCTGCCTAGGCGACCCAAGAGGTCCCTATTGCTGAAGGGGAAGACAAGAAGCTAATCATCAATGTTGAGTTGCCGGAAGAGGAGAAAGAGCAGTTGATCTCCTGTCTTTTGGAGAACCTAGATATGTTTGCCTGGTTAGCAGAGGATATGCCAGAAGTGGATCCGGACATGGCTTGCCATCATTTGAACACATCTCCTGAGTTCAAGCCAGTCCAACAAAAGAAAAGAGAAGTGGCGACCAAGTTGGCGGTGCCCATCAGAGAGGAGGTTGCCAAACTACTGAAAGCAGGCTTTATTTCTGAAAATCAGTATCCTACGTGGATGTTGAATGTTGTAATGGTTAAAAAATCTGGTGGGAAGTGGCGCATGTGCGTGGACTTTACCAAGCTAAATAAAGCGTGCCCCAAAGATTGATACCCTCTGCCTCGGATAGATGTCTTAGTAGATTCTGCGGTTGGGTATGATTTTATAAGCTTTCTCGATGCTTTCTCCGGGTACCATCAAATTAAAATGCACAAACCCGATATCCCGCACACCTCATTTATCATGAACGATGGGTGTTACTGCTATCTCGTAATGCCCTTCGGGCTCAAAAATGCGGGCGCAACATACCAGAGAATGATGGATACTATTTTTAAACATCAAAAAGGCAGGAATCTTGAAGTTTATGTCGACGATCTCCTCCTGAAAAGCAAAATGTTCTCAATACATTTAAAAGACCTCGTAGAGACGTTCGCTACTCTACGGGGGTTCAAATTAAAATTGAACCCATTAAAATGTGTGTTCGGAGTAGACAAGGGGAAGTTTCTCGGACATATCCTCACTCTCGATGGCCTTGCACCAAACCCAGATAAGGTGAAGGCCATCCTTGATATGACTCCACCTCGTAATACCAAGGAGGTCCAGCAACTTGGAGGAAGGTTGGCGGGCCTGAGCAGGTTTATCTCCAAATCAGGGTATAAAAGTGCACCATTCTTTAAAATACTCCGGGGAGGATCAAAATTTGAATGGAACGAAGAATGCAGCAAGGCTTTTGAACAGTTAAAAGTACAGTTAACCTCGACTCCACCACTTCAAAGTCCTCCGGAGGGGGAGATATTATTCTTATATTTGGGGGTCGGCCCAGATGCAGTAAGTTCTGTCCTCGTTCGGGAGGAAAAGAAAAAGCAGTTCCCAATATATTATGTCAGCCATATCCTCAAGGATGCAGAAACGAGATATTCAATCCTGGAGAAGCTAGCTTTGGCTTTGGTCATGTCATCGCGAAGGCTCCGCCCTTATTTTCAAGCTCATCTGATCCAAGTAATTACAGATCATCCTTTGAGAAGCATTCTTGAAAAACTAGATCATTCAGGAAGGTTGGCCAAATGGGCTATCGAATTAAGCGAGTTTGAAATATCTTATATTCCGAGAACGGCCATCAAAGCGCATGTCCTGGCGGATTTCTTAGTGGATACGACAGAATCCGGTCCTGAACAAGTTGAGAGATCCCCTTTGGCCTGGATCGTTTATGCGGAAGGGGCCTCTGGTAATAACTCTGTGGGAGCCGGAGTGGTTTTAGTTAGCCCGAATGGCATCAAGCTTGAACAGGCAATCAAGTTCTTCTTTCCGGTTACAAATAATCAGGCTGAATATGAGGCACTTCTGGATGGGTTAAGGCTCGCAAAGGAACTGGGCATAGAACACTTGCATGTTAAAACCGATTCACTCGTAATGGCTTCCTAGGTTCTGGGGAATTTCGAGACAAGAGAACCAATTCTGAGGAAGTATCTACTGCTAACTAAAAAGGAGATCGGAGGATTCAAGTCATTCATTATCGAGCATATTCCCAGGACACAAAACGAGGAAGCAGATGAGTTGTCAAAGTTCGGTCTTCCATCAGGGGGAGTGACCTTTGAACTTTTTCATCCAGCAACAGATGAAGGGGAACTTATGCAAATTGATCAGAATCCTTCCTGGAAGGATCCTTGCGAGCTATTCTTGTCAAAAGGAGAATTCCATCATTCTATCAAAGACAAAGAGATTTAGAAGGAAAGCGGCATATTATTATCTGATAGCGGGAGTTCTTTATAGGAAGACCTTGATCTCTCCCTCAGCACGGTGTGTTTCTGAGGATGAAATTCCAACCATACTTCAGGAGGTTCATTCGGGGAATGTGGTAGTCATTCAGGGGCGAAACTTTAGAGAAAAGAATCTTGAGACAGGGTTATTTATGGCCAACCATGAGGAAAGATGCTGAAGCATTTGCCAAGCGATGTGTTCAGTGTCAAAAGTTTGCTCCTCTTCGACATCTGCCCGCTCAGTCACTCAGATCAATAACTGCACCTTAGCCTTTCGCTGTTTGGGGGATGGATCTCGTCGGACCCTTCCCAATGGCTAGTTGGAAGCGGCGTTTTATAACTGTGATGATCGATTATTTCAGCAAATGGATTGAGGCAAAGGCACTAGCAAAAACCACGACGCAGGTCATTAGAAACTTCATTTGGGGGAAATAGTATGCGGACATGGAATTACAATGGCGATTGTCACTGACAATGGTCCACAGTTCAACAATCCAGAAATGATAAACATTTGTGATCAGGTTGGAATTGATCTTCGGTTTGCCTCAGTACATCATCCAAGGACTAATGGTCAGGTAGAAGCAGCGAACAGGCAAATCCAACAGCTTCTGATGAAGAGGGTTTTGAATCAAAAAGGGAACTGGGCAGATCAACTCCCTTCTATCCTTTGGACTCTCCGTACTACTCCTTCTTCAGCTATGGGAGAAACACCATTCAAATTATCTCACGGCTCGGAGGCTGTCGGTCCTATAGAATTTGAGGTGGTCACTCCAAGAGTTGTGTACGCAAGGGAGGGAGGAGAAGCCTGGATAGAAGATAATGATGAGGCCATCAAGTATAGTTTGGATTTGATTGAAGAGCTTCAGGATGAGGCAACAATCAGACAGGAGGAAGTAAAGAGGAGGATGGCAAAAGTACTTTGATAGAAACGTCAGGGTTAAACACTTCGCAGTTGGCGACGTTGTGCTAAAGAAAGTTGATGCAGCAGCCAGAACAGGCAACGTCGGAAAGCTAAATCGCAACTAGGCTGGACCTTTCATTATCAAGGAGGTGCTAAAAAGCGGGGCTTATCGCCTCCTAATAAGTGAAGTAGAGGACATCTCACGCACTTGGAGCGGTGACGACCTTAAATGGTTCTATCCTTAAACTGTCTTCTCCATTTTTTGCATTTTGTGGATTTTCAAATGAAAAGCCTCATACTGACACTTCTCCATGTTTGGTGACTCTTTTTTACACTTGTTTATATCTCCCTCACTGAACCGTGGAGACATCGCCAAGTTCTGCTTGAACCCCCTCGGATTGTAGTCATTTGGGTAAAACCACGAAGATCATGTATAGCGGGGAGTTTTCACAGACGCGTAGTGGTAGCTTGCCAATTCCTGTGTCGTGGTCTTCAACACCATGGATCCCGACTGATATCCGACAACCCCTGCATTAAGGGAGGTCTATGTGAATGTTGGCTCTATCATGCCCCGAGAGGGATATAGTTACAGCTTTGATGATCTTTCTGAGGAAAGCAATGTCGGCATAGCATTCGCGGCAGAACCACACCTGCCCAACTGATCATCTTAGTATGTGACCATCGAATACTCCTAGGTACTCTCATGCAATGCCTAAGTGGGACCCACAACTGGGTTGATCCCTCTGAGGAAAGCAATGTCATTATAGCCCCCGCGACATAACCACACCTGCCTAATTGATCAACTCGGCTTGTAGCCCTAGGCAGGAGAGCAGTTGAGTCGCTTATGGCCCTCATGACCACTTGAGGAAAGCAATGGTTGCCGCCTAGGCCCACCTGCCCACTTGGTCATCTGGGTCTGTACTTATCTTTTTTCTTTATTTCTACAACTCTTATGACCATCTGAGGAAAGCAATGGTTGCCACCTAGGCCCACCTACCCATTTGGTCATCTGAGTTTGTAGCTACTTTTTACCACATTACAGGGAATTACCTCATCTCGTAGGGTCCTTTTAGACCATGTGTGGAGAAGACAGGACTTCAACAGGCATATCGCAGACCGGGCGGTTTGTGTTTAAACCTTGCAGTTTGAAATGAGCAGGTACCAAAATTATCGGGTGGCCTGGTTGTGAAACCGATCAGTTTTAATGAGCAGGATATCATAAAAATACCATAAGACAGGTATCAGGGGATCAAGCATAATAATGACCGGTCGGTCTCATCATTCGGTTTGTGAACCTATCATCCTTATGGGTGTCAATTCGATCCGCTCACTTAATAACGTGCTCTTCACAATCAAGTAATTATGGTTCTTATAGAATGATCATTGAAAATATCAAGCCGTTAACCGTTCAAAGTATGTATGGACCGAGCGAGTTTACCAACCAATATTATATAAAGCTGAGTTATGTAAATCCGTTTGGGTTTATACAGAAGAATGAGATTTATGGAAATCTGAGCTATGTGAAACCATCCGGATTAAATACTAATCGCGCAACCTTTTGATTATTTTCTTATGACTTGGCATTCTCAATCTGGTGAAGCAATTAAGAAAAGCCGGGTTATAATCGCTCGGCTTGGTTATGTTCGATTTCCCGATTTGATTTCAATCCGCCCGGGTTATATATAAACCGCGCGGGCGTATCGGTTATTGATTATATACACAGGGATGGGACTTGCGGAAATCTGAATTATAAGTCGTTTGAATCAAAATACCAACCGCTCAACCTGTTGATTGTTTTCTTGTGACTTGGTATGTCTCGCGAAGCAATTGTATAAGGCCGGATAATGGCCGTGCAGCTTGATATCAAATATATGGAGTCATCTAATCAGACAGGGCATGTTCAAATCGCATGGTCATGATTCTGCAGCGGCCATAAGTTATGTTTGGTTTCCTGGTTATTACAAGGCATTCATAATAGGATGAGGAAGAACTTGAGATTCTATCCGTTCGATTATGTATTTAAACCGCGTCAACTACGCATCGAAATATCATAGTTGATACTTTTTCGGGATATATCAAGTTTGCTTAATCTGGATCGAAGAAACAAGCCGTATGAACAGATATATCAAGTTTGCTATTACACCGCACGACCTGATTAAAAGAAAGGAGACCGCAGCAAACGCAAGTAAGACGCAGGATAAACGAACAATTAAACAGGTAAAAATGTTTCATTTCACCATCAAAATATCTTTACATTGTTTTGTGACCGACCGACTAACAAAACTAAGCCGTCGGCTATGCAAAATAGAGAAAATAAAATTCAAAAATAGCAATCTCGGCTATTCGTCCGGTTTCAGTTTTTTGGCCGCAGGAGAACTTGAGCCTTCACTGCCATCAATGTCCACGTCGGGCGAATACCCTTTACTGGAAGAAGAGGAACCTGAGAAGCTGCTACCCGAGCTACTCGAGCTACCAGAGCCGCCCGACTTGCGGGACTTGGACCGCCCAGTTTCATCAGAATCACCGGACTCTGCATCC
Organism: Dactylorhiza incarnata; assembly: GCA_033032865.1. Classification (NCBI taxonomy): domain Eukaryota; kingdom Viridiplantae; phylum Streptophyta; class Magnoliopsida; order Asparagales; family Orchidaceae; genus Dactylorhiza; species Dactylorhiza incarnata. The sequence goes on from JAWHQI010000067.1 coordinate 7,599,389, forward strand.
GAGCCATCTTCTTTTTCTTCGGCAACCGCTGCGAGTTCTTTTTCGACCTCTTCGCCATTGCTCTCTTCCTCAGAACTACTGGACTCGGCTTTATCCTTCCCCTTGGCTCGGTGGGTTATCTCATCTAGTTTGTCCTTCAGTCCAGGATAGAGGTCCGGGAAGGTTGTATCTTCAAAACCCCCAGCCAGTCCGTCCCGATCTCGCAGGCTATTTAAGGCACCGTCAATTCCCTTGGCGACATGGGGGAAGACCTCGTCCTGGAAATCTGGGTTGTCCATATCGTATTGATGCTATAAAAAGAAAATAAAAGTCAGATCGCGCGGCATGAAAATGATAAGTCCGAAGTGTTTGTCAAAAAACTTACCACTATAATCTCCTTCAATCTGGCGATTTCATCAGCCTGGTCGGCGGACTTCTTCTCCAGGTAGGTATGGGCTGAGATTAGTTGCTTATATGAGAGTGCCATAAAATGATTAGCCGCAAAGCCCCATGCACCGGCCTGCGCGGCAACTCGAGAAAGCTCCTCTTCTGGAATCTTCTTCAGTCTCTTCAAAGTTTTCCGGCCATACATAGCAGCTCCAGCGGCTAATGCATGTCGGCTGATCTTGTCGCTCCCCCAGAATGGGAGAGCGGTAGGTACTTGCACGCATTCACCATCCTTGTGCCAAAGGACTGTCGGCTTGCCCTTCAGGTCGCGCGGGTTGCTACAAGAGCGAAGCAGCTCGAACTGGCCCGAGGAAGTCGGTCCCTCCTCATCAGACCACTGCGGGTCAGATTTCCTCTGACGCTTCTCCCTCTGGGTCAGAACCGGAGCAGCCGAAGTAACCAGCTTATTCAAAGGAACGATAGTAGCAGCTGCAAAAAACTGAAAACATTAGAAAAACAGTCTGCACGGTCACAAAGCTACGAGTTGAGGAAAGCTTACTATCCTCAGGGCGGATGTCTGCCTCCACGAACAGCGGAATGTAATGATTCACGTTGAGCCTCTCATTCTCAAGAGATTCAAAGATCTTTTTCTCCACCTCTCCAAGCTTAACTGACTTAAAATCTGCAGCACTCCTCATCTGCGGGTTGACTTGTAGTAACCCGAGGGGGCCTTCGAACATTATATACCTTTCAGACCAACTCGCTACCTTGTTCGCGAGATTAACGACTTTCATCCCCCGGCATCCAAAATAAACGTGCCCCATAAAGATGGAGGTTCCGGTTTCCGGAAAAGACCGCACAGAGAAAAATCTTCAGAACAAGGAAATCGAAAACCTGACTCACTCTGACCGCAGATACGAGATAAAACTATAGATAGAAGCATCCGGGTATCCAACGCACTTCCTTCATGGGGGAGTGAGAAAACTAGCTGCCATGCGCTAGCTGCCGGGGCCGCAATGTATGGTCGAAAGACCTTAAAGAAGCTGAAGAAAGTTCCCGAACAAGAGCTCCCCCGGCTAGCTGCACAAGCCGGTGCATGGGGGTTTGCGGCCAATCACTTCATGGCCTTGTCGTACAGGCGGCTGGTTTCCGTTCAGAAACATCTAGAGAAGAAGTACGAAGAGCAGGTTGCGTAGAACGCGCGGCTTCAAGAAGTCGTGGCGGTGAGTTTGATAAATGATGACGCGGTTTATTTTGTTCAGCCCGAGCGACCTAATTTATTTTTCCTTTTTGCAGAAACAATATGAGGTAACCAACCCAGCCTTCCAGGATGAGGTGTTGCCTCATGTGGCCCAAGGAATTAATAAAGCTTTGGGTCTCCTGGAAGACCGGGGCGGTCTGTGCGAAGGCTTCGAGGGCACTACTTTTTCCGACCTCTTCCCTGCCTTGAAGGACCAGCTTGATGAAATTAGCCGCAGGCAGAAAGGAAAAGTCAAGGTGGGTGAAGAGGCTGAAGCCGATGCGAGTAGGGAAATTGTAATTCATCAAGGAGGCGATGAAGGTGATAGAGTCGCTGAGGAGGTTGATGCGGATGATGACGCTGATGATGATGATGAGGATGATGAGGACAGTTTGTCCTCTGGAACAACCGGCTCCGCGAGTAAGACCGGGCGGTCTAGTGATAGCGGCTCATCGGATTCTTCCTCGACAAGCGAAGGCTATTCGCCTGAAGTTGACATTGATGGTGAGGGCTCGAATTCCCCTGTCAAGAAGAAAAAGAAGTCGGCAGACTAGTGCCTTTGTTTAAATTCTACTTTTGTGTAACTGCCGGTCTTGATTTTTTTGTTAGTCGGGCGGTTAATATTTTGTTAACACATATTTTGAAGAATGAATGGAAATTCTACCTGTCTAATTGTCCATCTATTGTTACTTACTTGTAGTTGCTATCTTGTCTCTCTTTTTTTTTTACCTTCTGCTCTTTATGATTGAACCATGCGTCTGCCCTGATCTGAGTATAAGTGATAATCGATGATCTCGGACGGTCTATATACAACCCATGCGATTACTCGTTTAAATCTCAGGATATCTGATTTCTGATAGTATAAACAATAAATGATAGACTCGTGCGATTATAATTCAAACCGGGCGGATCTTATCTGAATTCAGAGATATCTCATCCTTGCTGAATAAAAAATTTGCGCGGTTTAGAATATAATCCTGGCGAGTAATTCATTGAATCCAGAGATAACTTCTTGCCAAGAGATAGATCAACCTGCTCGGTTAGAACATATTCCGGGCGACCATATATTTAGATCCAGAGATATCCAGACTTGGTTAATATGAGAGACAGATAAACCCGCTCGGTTAGAAAGCAACCCGGGCGACCATATACCTAGATCCAAAAATATCCAAACTTGATTAATATAAGAGATAGATAGAACCGCCCGGTTAGAATGCCACCCGGGCGTCCATATATCCTCAATCAGACTGTCTGACTTGAAAACGCAGACCGCCCGGTCTTAATATCACAACCCCTTATTAGGGTAGACGAACACCTGCACCAGTTCTAATAATATCTTTCTCGAATGGTTTATATAATATTAGCTGATAATCCGTAAGGACTGCATATAATTTGTGCGGTCAGTAGCTTTGATATTTGCAATGAGAATCATAATTGCTTGATTGAAAAGAGCCTGTTATTAGCCGAATGGATCGAATTGAAAACCATAAAGACAGATTCACGATCCATATGACGAGGTCGACCGGTCATAACTATGCTCGACCCCACCGATACTTTCCTCGTGATATTTTAATGGTGTCCTGTTTATTTCAAACCGTCCGATCTGAAAATCAGACTGCATGACATCTTTGGGACCTGTTTATTTTAAACCGCCCGGTTTAATAATCAGACAGCCAGATAATCCTGATAATTGCTTATTTCAAACCGCCCGGTTTGAGTATCAAGTCGGCCGGTTTGTGATGTACATACGATTCCTGCTTTTTTGTTTCCAAATGGTCTATAATGACCATATAAGATGAGATAATTCTCTGTAACGAAATAAAAGATGACTACAGACTCAGATGACCAAGTGGGCAGGTGGGCCTAGGCGGCGAACATTGCTTTCCTCAAGTGGTCATAAAAGCTGTAGAAATAAAGAAAAAGACAAGTACAGACCCAGATGACCAAGTGGGCAGGTGGGCCTAGGCGGCGAACATTGCTTTCCTCAAGTGGTCATAAGGGCTGTAAGCGACTCGACTGCTCTCTTGCCTAGGGCTACAAGCCGAGTTGATCAATTGGGCAGGTGGGCTTAGGCGGCGAACATTGCTTTCCTCAGAGAGATCAACTCAGTTGTGGGTCCCGCTTAGGCATCGCTTGAGAGTACCTAGGAGTAATTGATGGTCACAGACTAAGATGAACAGTTGGGCAGGTGTGGTTTTGTCGTGGGGGCTATTCCGACATTGCTTTCCTCAGAAAGATCATCGAAGTTGTAACTATATCCCTCTCGGGGCATGATAGAGCCAACATTCACCTAGACCTCCCTTGATGCAGGGGTGTGTCGGATATCAGCTGGGATCCAAGGTTCCGAAGACCACCGAACGGGAATTGGCAAGCTACCATTACATGTGTGCGAAAACTCCCCGCTACACATGTGTGCGGAAATGACGGTCTGACATTGTAGCATGGATTTCACCGACAATCCGAGATCTGAAGGTCGCGTGATTCTGTTGAGTCCGAAATCGCACCTCCAAAGGAGATCAGAGGCTGCGGGCTGTCAGTTACTTTTTAGTTAGGGAAATCGAGACCGCTAGCAGCGGTCAAGGACAGATTTTGCCCGTCATGGCAAATGCCACTCTTATGACGGGATTTCCTTTGATTGAAGTAAAGAGATTATAGCGGGCTGCAAGAGCAGAAAAGAAGAAGCCGGCCGGTTAGACAGTTCGCAAGACGGGAAACTCGAGACCGCAGCTCAAACAAGCGAGCTCCTGGATTCGAGTGTGCGTGTCTTGGGAACGTCGCTGCCCCCTATTTATAGACTAGGGGGCCTTCCCGAACGGGCAGGGATAGAAAAACCCCCTGCCCGGGTACAGGAGAAACGGGCAGGCGGTGACGGGATACAAAAAGGAGAAAAGAGGGAAGCCACGCGGCTTGGCGGCTTGAGCTCCCGATCTGTCTTGACCAGGGGCTGAAGACATTGCGACCAAGGTGATGATGCAACCCGGGCGGTCTCCGACTTGAGACCGCGGCTTGCCTTTTGGATTTGATCTTGGTAGTCTTCATGGCGCAACCCGGGCGGTCTCCGACTTGAGCACGCGGCTTGCCCTTTGAACTTGAGCTTTGCTGGTCTTCAATCTTTGGAGGCGATCTGAATCATGTAAGACCACCCGGTTTGTGCTGGTTGGTGTCGATGGACCTTGTTAAATCTGAACCGGGCGACTTGTATCCTCAGATCGCCTGGTCTTCTGGGTAAACACGGTTGTCTGATTTTACCCCACAACACCTTTTCGGAATGAGCTCGGGCACTACATTCATTGGAGCACAAGTTTTACCCATTCCCGTTCATTTAGTTGTCGATATATAGCCAGTTGCAGCGGTATTGCGAAATTTAGCTCCAAATTACACCTAAACTTCTAACAGCCATAACTTTTGATTTGTATGTTTGATTGTTGCCCACAACACCTTTACGGAATATGCTCAGAGGCATACATCCAATGGAGCACAATTTTAAACCATTACAGCTCATTTTAGAAGTCAACATACAGTCGGTTGCAATGGTAATGAGGGATTTTGCTCCTCTTGACACAAACTGTAATAGCCATAACTTTTGATCTGGTTATCCAATTTTTGCGTACAACACCTTTTTGGAATTAGCTCGGAGCCCTATATCCAATGGAGAAAAATTTTTACCCATTCTAGTTTGTTTAGTGGTCAATATAGAACCGGGTTGGTAATAAGGTATTTAGCTCGAAAGGAGACCTAAACTTCAAACATCCGTAACTTTTGATCCGGTTGTCAGATTTTCACCCACAATACCTTTTCATAATGAGATAGGAGCCCTAAATCCAATGGAGAACAATTTTAACCCATTCAAGCTCATTTAGAGGTCGATATACAATGGGTTCTACTGGTAATGCGAGATTTTGCTCCAAATGAAATAATTTTAGATGCGGTTTGTAGCGAAAGTGAGAGATTTAGCTCCAAATGACACTCAAACTTTAAACAGCAATAACTTTTGATCTGGTTGTCTTACTTTACCCCACAACACCTTTTCAGAATGAGCTCGGAGCACTACATTCATTGGAGCACAAGTTTTACCCATTCCAGTTCATTTAGTTGTCGATATATAGCTGGTTGCAGCGGTAATGCGAAATTTAGCTCCAAAGGACACCTTTTCAGAATGAGATAGGAGCCCTAAATCCAATGAAGAACAATTTTAACCCATTCAAGCTCGTTTAGAGTTCGATATATAGTGGGTTCTACTGGTAATGCGAGATTTTGCTCCAAATGACACATAAATTTCAAAATGAATGAATTATAGATGCGGTTTGTAGCGAAAGTGAGAGATTTAGCTCCAAATGACACTTAAACGTTAAACAACAATAACTTTTGATCCGGTTGTCTGATTTTACCCCCACAACACCTTTTTGGAATGAGCTCTGAGCACTACATTCATTGGAGCACAAGTTTTACCCAGTCCAGTTCATTTAGTTGTCGATATATTGTCGGTTGCAGCGGTAATGCGAAATTTAGCTCCAAAGGACACCTTTTCAGAATGAGATAGGAGCCCTAAATCCAATGGAGAACCATTTTAATCTATTCAAGCTTGTTTAGAGGTCGATATACAGTGGGTTCTACTAGTAATGTAAGATTTAGGTCCAAATGACACATAAATTTCAAAATGAAAGAATTTTAGATGTGGTTTGTAGTGAGAGTGAGAGATTTAGCTCCAAATGAAACTTAAACTTTGAACAGCAATAACTTTTGATCCGGTTGTCTGATTTTACCGCACAACACCTTTTCGGAATGAGCTCAGAGCAATACATTCATTGTAGCACAAGTTTTACCCATTCCAGTTCATTTAGTTGTCGATATATAGCCAGTTGCAGCGGTAATGCGAAATTTAGCTCCAAATTAGACCAAAACTTCTAACAGCCATAACTTTTGATTTGTATGTTTGATTGTTACCCACAACACCTTTACGGAATATGCTCGGAGGCATACATCCAATGGAGCAAATTTTAAACCATTCCAGCTCATTTTAGAAGTCAATATACAGTCGGTTGCAATGGTAATGAGGGATTTTGCTCCTCTTGACACAAACTGTAACAACCATAACTTTTGATCTGGTTGTCCGATTTTTACGTACAACACCTTTTTGGAATGCGCTCGGAGCCCTACATACAATGGAGAATAATTTTAGACCATTCTAGCTCATTTTAGAAGTCAATATATAGTCGGTTGCAATGGTAATGAGGGATTTTGCTCCTCTTGACACATAAACTGTAACAGCCATAACTTTTGATCTGGTTTTATGATTTTTGTGTACAACACCCTTTTGGAATGAGCTCGGAGACCTACATCCAATGGAGAACAATTTTTACCCATTCTAGTTTGTTTAGTGGTCAATATACAACCGGGTTAGTAATAAGGTATTTAGCTCGAAAGGAGACCTAAACTTCAAACATCCGTAACTTTTGATCCGGTTGTCAGATTTTCACCCACAATACCTTTTCATAATGAGATAGGAGCCCTAAATCCAATGGAGAACAATTTTAACCCATTTAAGCTCATTTAGAGGTCGATATACAATGGGTTCTACTAGTAATGCGAGATTTTGCTCCAAATGACACAAAATTTCAAAATGAAAGAATTTTAAATGCGGTTTGTAGCGAAAGTGAGAGATTTAGCTCCAAATGACACTTAAACTTTAAACAGCAATAACTTTTGATCTGGTTGTCTGACTTTACCCCACAACACCTTTTCGGAATGAGCTCGGAGCACTACATTCATTGGAGCACAAGTTTTACCCATTCCAGTTCATTTAGTTGTCGATATATAGTCGGTTGCAGCGGTAATGCGAAATTTAGCTCCAAAGGACACCTTTCCAGAATGAGATAGGAGCCCTAAATCCAATGGAGAACAATTTTAACCCATTCAAGCTCGTTTAGAGGTCGATATACAGTGGGTTCTAGTGGTAATGCAAGATTTTGCGCCAAATGACACATAAATTTCAAAATGAAAGAATTTTAGATGCGGTTGTTAGCGAAAGTGAGAGATTTAGCTCCAATTGACACTTAAACTTTAAACAACAATAACTTTTGATCCGGTTGTCTGATTTTACCCTAGAACACCTTTTCGGAATGAGCTCGAAGCACTACATTCATTGGAGCACAAGTTTTACCAGTCCAATTCATTTAGTTGTCGATATATTGCCGGTTGCAGCAATAATGCGAAATTTAGCTCAAAAGGACACCTTTTTCAGAATGAGATAGGAGCCCTAAATCCAATGGAGAACAATTTTAACCATTCAAGCTCGTCTAGAGGTCGATATACAGTGGGTTCTACTAGTAATTTAAGATTTAGGTCCAAATGACACATATATTTCAAAATGAAAGAATTTTAGATGCGGTTTTGTAGCAAAAGTGAGGGATTTAGCTCCAAATGACACTTAAACTTTGAACAGCAATAACTTTTGATCCGGTATTCTGATTTTACCCCACAACACCTTTTCGGAATGAGCTCGGAGCACTAAATTCATTAGAGCACAAGTTTTACCCATTCCAGTTCATTTAGTTATCGATATATAGCTGGTTGCAGCGGTAATGCGAAATTTAGCTCCAAAGGACAACTTTTCAGAATGAGATAGGAGCCCTAAATCCAATGGAGAACAATTTTAACCCATTCAAGCTCGTTTAGAGGTCAATATATAGTGGGTTCTAGTGGTAATGCAAGATTTTGCTCCAAATGACACATAAATTTCAAAATGAAATAATTTTAGATGCGGTTGTTAGTGAAAGTGAGAGATTTAGCTTCAAATGGCACTTAAACTTTAAACAGCAATAACTTTTGATCCGGTTGTCTGATTTTACCCCACAACACCTTTTCGGAATGAGCTCGGAGCACTACATTCATTGGAGAACAAGTTTTACCCAGTCCAATTCATTTAGTTGTCGATATATTGTCGGTTGCAGCGGTAATGCGAAATTTTGCTCAAAAGGGCACCTTTTCAGAAAGAAATAGGAGCCCTAAATCCAATGGAGAACAATTTTAACCCATTCAAGCTCGTTTAGAGGTCGATATACAGTGGGTTATACTAGTAATGTAAGATTTAGGTCCAAATGACACATATATTTCAAAATGAAAGAATTTTGGATGCGGTTTGTAGCAAAAGTGAGAGATTTAGCTCCAAATGACACTTAAACTTTGAACAGCAATAACTTTTGATCCGGTTGTCTGATTTTACCCCACAACAACTTTTCGGAATGAGCTCGGAGCACTACATTCATTGGAGCACAAGTTTTACCCATTCCAGTTCATTTAGATATCGATATATAGCCGGTTGCAGCGGTAATGCGAAATTTAGCTCCAAAGGACACCTTTTCAGAATGAGATAGGAGCCCTAAATCCAATGGAGAACAATTTTAACCCATTCAAGCTCGTTTAGAGGTCGATGTACAGCGCGTTCTACTGGTAATGCGAGAGTTTGCTACAAATGACAAATAAATTTCAAAATGAAAGAATTTTAGATGCGGTTTGAAGCAAAATGAGAGATTTAGCTCCAAATGACACTCAAACTTTAAACAACAATAACTTTTGATCTGGTTGTCTGATTTTACCCCCACAACACCTTTTCGGAATAAGCTCGGAACACTACGTTCATTGGAGAACAAGATTTACCCATTCTAGTTCATTTAGTTGTCGATATATCGCCGGTTGCAGTGGTAATGCGAAATTTAGCTCCAAAGGACACCTTTTCAAAATGAGATTGGAGCCCTAAATCCAATGGAGAACAATTTTAACCCATTCAAGCTCGTTTAGAGGTCTATATATAGTGGGTTCTACTAGTAATGTAATATTTAGGTCCAAATGACACATAAATTTCAAAACGAATGAATTTTAGATGCGGTTTGTAGCGAAAGTGAGAGATTTAGCTCCAAATGACACTTAAAATTGGAACAACAATAACTTTTGATCCGGTTGTCTGATTTTATCCCACAACACCTTTTCAGAATGAGCTCGGAGCACTACATTCATTGAAGCACAAGTTTTACCCATTCTAGTTCATTTAGTTGTCGATATATAGCCAGTTGCAGCGGTAATGCGAAATTTAACTCCAAATTACACCTAAAGTTCTAACAGCCATAACTTTTGATTTGTATGTTTGATTGTTGCCCACAACACCTTTACGGAATATGCTCGGAGGCATACATCCAATGGAGCAAATTTTAAACCATTCCAGCTCATTTTTGAAGTCAATATACAGTCGGTTGCAATGGTAATGAGGGATTTTGCTCCTCTTGACACAAACTGTAATAGCCATAACTTTTGATCTGGTTGTCCGATTTTTACGTACAACACCTTTTTAGAATGAGCTCGGAGCCCTACATCTAATGGAGAACAATTTTTACCCATTCTAGTTTGTTTAGTGGTCAATATACAGTCGGGTTGGTAATAAGGTATTTAGCTCGAAAGGAGACCTAAACTTCAAACATCCGTAACTTTTGATCCAGTTGTCATATTTTCACCCACAATACCTTTTCATAATGATAAAGTAGCCCTAAATCCAATGAAGAACAATTTTAACCCATTCAAGCTCATTTAGAAGTCGATATACAGTGGGTTCTAATGGTAATGCGAGATTTTGCTCCAAATGACACATAAATTTCAAAATGAAAGAATTTTAGATGCGGTTTGTAGCGAAAGTGAGAGATTTAGCTCCAAATGACACTCAAACTTTAAACAACAATAACTTTTGATCTGGTTGTCTGACTTTACCCCAAAACATCTTTTCAGAATGAGCTCAGAGCACTACATTCATTGGAGCACAAGTTTTACCCATTCCAGTTCATTTAGTTGTCGATATATAGCCGGTTGCAGCGACAATGCGAAATTTAGCTCCAAAGGACACCTTTTCAGAATGAGATAGGAGCCCTAAATCCAATGGAGAACAATTTTAACCCATTCAAGCTCATTTAGAGGTCGATATACAGTGGGTTCTACTGGTAATGCGAGATTTTGCTCCAAATGACACATAAATTTCAAAATGAAAGAATTTTAGTTGCGGTTGTTAGCGAAAGTGAGAGATTTAGCTCCAAATGACACTTAAACTTTAAACAACAATAACTTTTGATCCGGTTGTCTGATTTTACCCCACAACACCTTTTCGGAATGAGATCGGAGCACTACATTCATTGGAGCATAAGTTTTGCCCAGTCCAATTCATTTAGTTGACGATATATTGCCGGTTGCAGCGGTAATGCGAAATTTAGCTCCAAAGGACACCTTTTCATAATGAGATAGGAGCCCTAAATCCAATGGAGAACAATTTTAACCCATTCAAGCTCATTTAGAGGTCGATATACAGTGGGTTCTACCGGTAATGCGAGATTTTGCTCCAAATGACACATAAATTTTAAAATGAAAGGATTTTAGATGCGGTTTGTAGAGAAAGTGAGAGATTTAGCTCCAAATGACACTCAAACTTTAAATAGCAATAACTTTTGATCTGGTTGTCTGACTTTACCCCACAACACCTTTTCAGAATGAGCTCGGAGCACTACATTCATTGGAGCACAAGTTTTATCCATTCCAGTTCATTTAGTTGTCGATATATAGCCCGCTGCAGCGGTAATGTGAAATTTAGCTCCAAATGACACCTTTTCAAAATGAGATAGGAGCCCTAAATCCAATGGAGAACAATTTTAACCCATTCAAGCTCGTTTAGAGGTCGATATACAGTGGGTTCTACAGGTAATGTGAGATTTTGCTCCAAATGACACATAAATTTCAAAATAAAAGAATGTTAGATGCGGTTTGTAGCGAAAGTGAGAGATTTAGCTCCAAATAACACTTAAACGTTAAACAACAATAACTTTTGATCTGGTTGTCTGATTTTACCCCCACAACACCTTTTTAGAATGAGCTCGGAGCACTACATTCATTGGAGCACAAGTTTTACCCAGTCCAGTTCATTTAGTTGTCGATATATTGCCGGTTCCAGCGGTAATGCGAAATTTAGCTCCAAATGACACATTTTCAGAATGAGATAGGAGCCCTAAAACCAATGGAGAACCATTTTAACCTATTCAAGCTTGTTTAGAGGTCGATATACAGTGGGTTCTACTAGTAATGTAAGATTTAGGTCCAAATGACACATACATTTCAAAATGAAAGAATTTTATATGCGGTTTGTAGCGAGAGTGAGAGATTTAGCTCCAAATGACACTTAAACTTTGAACAGCAATAACTTTTGATCCGGTTGTCTGATTTTACCCCACAACACCTTTTCGGAATGAGCTCGGAGCACTACATTCATTGTAGTGTAGCACAAGTTTTACCCATTCCAGTTCATTTAGTTGTCAATATATAGCCAGTTGCAGCGGTAATGCGAAATTTAGCTCCAAATTAGACCAAAACTTCTAACAGCCATAACTTTTGATTTGTATGTTTGATTGTTACCCACAACACCTTTACGGAATATGCTCGGAGGCATACATCCAATGGAGCAAATTTTAAACCATTCCAGCTCATTTTAGAAGTCAATATACAGTCGGTTGCAATGGTAATGAGGGATTTTGCTCCTCTTGACACAAACTGTAACAACCATAACTTTTGATCTGGTTGTCCGATTTTTACGTACAACACCTTTTTGGAATGCGCTCGGAGCCCTACATCTAATGGAGAATAATTTTACCCATTCTAGTTTGTTTAGTGGTCAATATACAGTCGGGTTGGTAATAAGGTATTTAGCTCGAAAGGAGACCTAAACTTCAAACATCCGTAACTTTTGATCCGGTCGTCAGATTTTCACCCACAATACCTTTTCAAAATGATAAAGTAGCCCTAAATCCAATGAAGAACAATTTTAACCCATTCAAGCTCATTTAGAAGTCGATATACAGTGGGTTCTAATGGTAATGCGAGATTTTGCTCCAAATGACACATAAATTTCAAAATGAAAGAATTTTAGATGCGGTTTGTAGCGAAAGTGAGAGATTTAGTTCCAAATGACACTCAAACTTTAAACAGCAATAACTTTTGATCTGGTTGTCTGACTTTACCCCAAAACATCTTTTCAGAATGAGCTCAGAGCACTACATTCTTTGGAGATATATAGTCGGTTGCAGTGGTAATGCGAAATTTAGCTCCAAAGGACACCTTTTCAGAATGAGATAGGAGCCCTAAATCCAATGGAGAACAATTTTAACCCATTCAAGCTCGTTTAGAGGTCGATATATAGTGGGTTCTACTGGTAATACGAGATTTTGCTCCAAATGACACATAAATTTCAAAATGATAGAATTTTAGTTGCGGGTGTTAGCGAAAGTGAGAGATTTAGCTCCAAATGACACTTAAACTTTAAACAGCAATAACTTTTGATCCGGTTGTCTGATTTTACCCCACAACACCTTTTCTGAATGAGCTCGGAGCACTACATTCTTTGGAGCACAAGTTTTACCCAGTCCAATTCATTTAGTTGACGATATATTGCTGGTTGCAGCGGTAATGCGAAATTTAGCTCCAAAGGACACCTTTTCATAATGAGATAGGAGTCCTAAATCCAATGGAGAACAATTTTAACCCATTCAAGCTCATTTAGAGGTCGATATACAGTGGGTTCTACTGGTAATGCGAGATTTCGCTCCAAATGACACATAAATTTAAAAATGAAAGAAATTTAGATGCGGTTTGTAGAAAAAGTGAGAGATTTAGCTCCAAATGACACTCAAACTTTAAACAGCAATAACTTTTGATCTGGTTGTCTGACTTTACCCCCACAACACCTTTTCTGAATGAGCTCGGAGCACTACATTCATTGGAGCACAAGTTTTATCCATTCCAGTTCATTTCGTTGTCGATATATAGCCGGCTGCAGCGGTTATGCGAAATTTAGCTCCAAATGACACCTTTTCAGAATGAGATAGGAGCCCTAAATCCAATGAAGAACAATTTTAACCCATTCAAGCTCGTTTAGAGGTTGATATACAGTGGGTCCTACTGGTAATGCAAGATTTTGCTCCAAATGACACATAAATTTCAAAATGAAAGAATGTTAGATGCGGTTTGTAGCGAAAGTGAGAGATTTAGTTCCAAATGACACTTAAACGTTAAACAACAATAACTTTTGATCTGATTGTCTGATTTTACCCCACAACACCTTTTTGGAATGATCTCGGAGCACTACATTCATTGGAGCACAAGTTTTACCCAGTCCAGTTCATTTAGTTGTCGATATATTGCCGGTTGCAGCGGTAATGTGAAATTTAGCTCCAAAGGACACCTTTTCAGAATGAGATAGGAGCCCTAAAACCAATGGAGAACCATTTTAACCTATTCAAGCTTATTTAGAGGTCGATATACAGTGGGTTCTACTAGTAATGTAAGGTTTAGGTCCAAATGACACATAAATTTCTAAATGAAAGAATTTTAGATGCGGTTTGTAGCGATAGTGAGAGATTTAGCTCCAAATGACACTTAAACTTTGAACAGCAATAACTTTTGATCCGGTTGTCTGATTTTACCCCACAACACCTTTTAGGAATGAGCTCAGAGCACTACATTCATTATAGTGTAGCACAAGTTTTACCCATTTCAGTTCATTTAGTTGTCGATATATAGGCAGTTGTAGCGGTAATGCGAAATTTAGCTCCAAATTACACCAAAACTTCTAACAGCAATAACTTTTGATTTGTATGTTTGATTAGTACCCACAACACCTTTACGGAATATGCTCGGAGGCATACATCCAATGGAGAACAATTTTAAACCATTCCAGCTCATTTTAGAAGTCAATATACAGTCGGTTGAAATGGTAATGAGGGATTTTGCTCCTCTTGACACAAACTATAACAGCCATAACTTTTGATCTGGTTGTCCGATTTTTGCATACAACACCTTTTTGGAATGAGCTCGGAGCCCTACATCCAATGGAGAACAATTTTTACCCATTCTAGTTTGTTTAGTGGTCAATATACAGCCGGGTTGGTAATAAGGTATTTAGCTCGAAAGGAGACCTAAACTTCAAACATCCGTAACTTTTGATCCGGTTGTCAGATTTTCACCCACAATACCTTTTCATAATGAGATAGGTGCCCTAAATCCATTGGAGAACAATTTTAACCCATTCAAGCTCATTTAGAGGTCGATATATAATGGGTTCTACTGGTAATGCGAGATTTTGCTCCAAATGACACATAAATTTCAAAATGAAAGAATTTTAAATGCGGTTTGTAGCGAAAGTGAGAAATTTAGCTCCAAATGACACTCAAACTTTAAACAGCAATAACTTTTGATCTGGTTGTCTGACTTTACCCCACAACACCTTTTCGGAATGAGCTCGGAGCACTACATTCATTGGAGCACAAGTTTTACCCATTCCAGTTCATTTAGTTGTCGATATATAACCGGTTGCAGCGGTAATGCGAAATTTAGCTCCAAAGGACACATTTTCAGAATGAGATAGGAGCCCTAAATCCAATGGAGAACAATTTTAACTCATTCAAGCTCATTTAGAGATCGATATACAGTGGGTTCTAGTGGTAATGCAAGATTTTGCTCCAAATGACACATAAATTTCAAAATGAAAGAATTTTAGATGCGGTTGTTAGCGAAAGTGAGAGATTTAGCTCCAAATGAAACTTAAACTTTAAACAGCAATAACTTTTGATTCGGTTGTCTGATTTTATCCCACAACACCTTTTCGGAATGAGCTCGGAGCACTACATTCATTGGAGCAAAAGTTTTACCCATTTCAGTTCATTTAGTTGTCGATATATTGCCAGTTGCAGTGGTAATGCGAAATTTAGCTCCAAAGGACACCTTTTCAGAATGAGCTAGGAGCCCTAAATCCAATGGAGAACAATTTTAACCCATTCAAGCTCGTTTAGAGGTCGATATACAGTGGGTTCTACTAGTAATGTAAGATTTAGGTCCAAATGACACATATATTTCAAAATGAAAGAATTTTAGATGCGGTTTGTAGCAAAAGTGAGAGATTTAGCTCCTAATGACACTTAAACTTTGAACAGCAATAACTTTTGATCTGATTGTCTGATTTTACCCCACAACACCTTTTCGGAATGAGCTCGGAGCACTACATTCATTGGAGCACAAGTTTTACCCATTCCAGTTCATTTAGTTGTCGATATATAGCCAGTTGCAGCGGTAATGCGAAATTTAGCTCCAAATTACACCTAAACTTCTAACAACCATAACTTTTGATTTGTATGTTTGATTGTTGCCCACAACACCTTTACGGAATATGCTCGGAGGCATACATCCAATGGAGCAAATTTTAAACCATTCCAGCTCATTTTAGAAGTCAATATACAGTCGGTTGCAATGGTAATGAGGGATTTTGCTCTTCTTGACACATAAACTGTAATAGCCATAACTTTTGATCTGGTTGTCCGATTTTTACGTACAACACCTTTTTGGAATGAGCTCGGAGCCCTACATCTAATGGAGAACAATTTTTACCCATTTTAGTTTGTTTAGTGGTCAATATACAGTCGGGTTGGTAATAAGGTATTTAGCTTGAAA
Organism: Dactylorhiza incarnata; assembly: GCA_033032865.1. Taxonomy (NCBI): domain Eukaryota; kingdom Viridiplantae; phylum Streptophyta; class Magnoliopsida; order Asparagales; family Orchidaceae; genus Dactylorhiza; species Dactylorhiza incarnata. The sequence goes on from JAWHQI010000067.1 coordinate 7,615,515, forward strand.
GGAGACCTAAACTTCAAACATCCGTAACTTTTGATCCAGTTGTCAGATTTTCACCCACAATACCTTTTCATAATGATAAAGTAGCCCTAAATCCAATGGAGAACAATTTTAACCCATTCAAGCTCATTTAGAGGTCGATATACAGTGGGTTCTACTAGTAAGGCGAGATTTTGCTCCAAATGACACATAAATTTCAAAATGAAAGAATTTTAGATGCGGTTTGTAGCGAAAGTGAGAGATTTAGCTCCAAATGACACTCAAACTTTAAACAGCAATAACTTTTGATCTGGTTGTCTGACTTTACCCCACAACATCTTTTCAGAATGAGCTCAGAGCACTACATTCATTGGAGCACAAGTTTTACCCATTCCAGTTCATTTAGTTGTCGATATATAGCTGGTTGCAGCGGTAATGCGAAATTTAGCTCCAAATGACACCTTTTCAGAATGAGATAAGAGCCCTGAATCCAATGGAGAACAATTTTAACCCATTCAAGCTCGTTTAGAGGTCGATATACAGTGGGTTCTACTGGTAATGCGAGATTTTGCTCCAAATGACACATAAATTTCAAAATGAAAGAATTTTAGATGCGGTTGTTAGCGATAGTGTGAGATTTAGCTCCAAATGATACTTAAACTTTAAACAGCAATAACTTTTGATCCGATTGTCTGATTTTACCCCACAACACCTTTTCGGAATGAGCTCGGAGCACTACATTCATTGGAGCACAAGTTTTACCCAGTCCAATTCATTTAGTTGTCGATATATTGCCGGTTGCTGCGATAATGTGAAATTTAGCTCCAAAGGACACCTTTTCATAATGAGATAGGAGCCCTATATCCAATGGAGAACAATTTTAACCCATTTGTTTACCCGGAAAACCGCTTCTCGGGTTGAATCATTCTCAGGCCGGGCGGGCTTCTAAATCAAGCCGCTGGGTCCCAAGATCAGCGGCTCTCAATCCAAGGTAAACTAAGCCGGGCGGTTTGATGTCGCTTCTGACCGCCCCCAAGATTGAAGATTGTCAGAACCCAAGACAAGAAGGCGACCCACGGTCTCAGATCGGAAGATCGGCGAAGGCACGTCCAGAAGGCAGGCTGCCGTCTCAAGTCGGAAGTCGCTCATTTTGCATCATCGCCTTGGTCACCGCATCTTCAGCCTCTGGTCAGACGGGTCGGAAGGGCAAGCCGCCAAGCCGTGCGGCTTCTTTCTTTTCTTCTTTGTGTATCCCGTCACCTCCTGCCCGTTTCTCTTGTACCCGGGCAGGCGGTTATTTCATCCCTGCCCACCTGGGCAGGCCCCCAACCCTATAAATAGGGGGAGACACTGTTCACAAGGCACGCACACTCGAATCCAGGAGCTCGCTTGTTTGAGCTGCGGTCTCGAGTTTCCCGTCTTGCGGACTGTCTGACCGGCCGACTTCTTCTTTCCTGCACTTGTAACCGCTGTAACAGCCTCATTTTAATCAAAGGAAAGCCCGTCACAGGAGTGGCATTCGCTGTGACCAGCGAAGTCTGGCCTTGACCGCTGCTACCGGTCTCATTTTACCCACCTAAAAAGTAACCGGCAACCCGCAGCCTCCGATTTCCTTCGGAGGTGCGATTTCGGACTCAACAGAAACACGCGACCTTCAGATCGCGTATTGTCGGTGAAATCCTCTTTACCATAATGTCAGACCGCCAGTTCCCCCTTGTAGACCGCTCCGATCATAGTGAGGACTCTTTGTAGGAAGCCTTGGAGCAATCCAGAAGAGAAGCCGAGCGGGCTCAGAGGGCGGCTGACCAGCGGTTGGACGGAATCAGTCAGACTCTGGCCCTATTAACCGAGCGGCTAGTTCCACAGCAAACCGCGGTTAATCAGGCGGCGACTCCAGTTCCTCCTCCACCTCCTCCTTACCCGCTACCACAAACCGCCAACTTCCAGCCCCAGCAAGAAGGTTTTGCGGCTAGGCAAAACTTCTATCAGGAAGCCGCGCACAGCATGCCGACTCGGGTCCTCGACTTCCAGGGGGCAGCTTCTCATGCTGCCCACGTTTCCTACCCGCAAGAGGGCGCGACCCGTCATTCCTACCCGCCAGAAGCTGCGGCCCGATCTTCCTACCAAGCGGCTTGCCCGCGATTAGCCGCAGTTCCGGCGACTTATTATCCTGCTCCTCTATATGAAGATATGGAAGAAACTTCTCCCTTTGTGGACGAAGTCCAAGTGGAGCCTGCCCCTAATAATTTCAGAGAGCCTCGCCTGCCAGCTTTCAATGGGGAGACTGATCCCACGGTTCATTTACAAGCCTTCGAGTCAGCCATCGCTCTTAGAACCTTAACTGATGCAACTAAGTGCAAGCTTCTTGTGACCTCCTTTGAAGGACAAGCAAGGGAGTGGTTTTACGGGTTGCACCCCAGGTCAATCAGTTGTTTCGCTGACCTGCGAAGGGAGTTCCTGCTAAGGTTCTCTACCTCAAGGAAGAGGAAAAGTGGCCCGACGGCCCTTTTCGATATAAAGCAGCGGAAAGACGAGACGTGGGCTCGTTTCATAGACCGCTTCCAGAAGGAGATCATGGAAGTCCAGAATGTGGATCCGGAGTTCTATAGGGTTGCCCTCATTCATGGTTTGAGAGAGGGCCCCCTAAAATTCGAAGCAAATATAAGGGAGCCTCGAACTTATCAGGAAATGATAAGTTTAGCAAATATGTTCATTAGAGGAGAGAAGAGCAATCCGGGCTACGTCGCAAAGATGGTAAGCGACAAGGAGTAGTCAAATCCGTCCTTCCATCATCCGTCATCGAATCAGTCCCACTTTGAACCCCGTTCCCAAAGGGGGAGGAACTACAAAAATAAGCAACCATTCATGGGCCATCAGCGGTTTCAAGATCAGAAACCACCATTGGACATCGCTCCCGCTCCATCCGCTCCTCTTCCGCAAATCATGCCGGTATATTTACAGCAGTATACCACGTAGCCACCTCCAGTCATTCCATCCACTCAATATGATGACTCGCAAGAGTCATTCACTCCCTTAAACGTCACCATGGACGAAGTGGTCCAGATTCTGCAAATGAGGCCAGATTTCAAAAGGCCTGCTCCTCTGAAGTCGGATATCCGCAGTCGAAATCCGAACCTATATTGTGAATATCATACAGAAGGGGGGCATCTAACCGAAGACTGTCGGTGTAACGGCCCATCAACCACTACGGCTAGGCTACCGTTAGGGACTGCAGTCCCGGTCTCCCCCAACGCATCTTTGGCCCTGTTTTTCAGGCCAGTGCGTTGTTGACGACGGGTCTCGAACCAGCTGCAGCTCAGTTGGTGATGAGGACTGTAGAAAGGGTCTCTTATCAAGGGCGCGGGTTCGAGACCCGTCGTCAACAACGCACTGGCCTGAAAAACAGGGCCAGAGATGCGTTGGGGGAGACCGGGACTGCAGTCCCTAACGGTAGCCTAGCCGTAGTGGTTGATGGGCCGTTACCCGAAACCTAGCTCTGATACCAACTGTCACAACCCGCATTTTCCCCGAATTTAAGAATATCAGAGTAAGAGAAAATGCACGTCGTGATGCCACGTCATGCAGGAGACAACTGCAGACGCTCAGGCGGGAACCTATTACTTATTAAAATAATCCATGTTTTCATGATAATTCGTCATTTGAAATCATTTATAGGGTTTGAGGTAAGAACTGTGTCTCTCAGTTCGTGGATAAACTAGTCCACCGAGAAAGTATATTTAATTGCAGCGGAAAGTACTTGATTTAGTTTACTTAAAATCCTTAAATGTATGCAATGTCAGGATATAAGTAAATGATATGCACATGACTAGGCGTATTATAAGTATAGAAAATACTTTTAGGCGACTTTAAAGATAAGATTTTCATTTCAAAAGAATGCAATGAGGATGAAGGAAAAGCCATTTATAACTATAGTGCACCTAACATAAATTCTTCCCAGAGAGTAGGATAACACAGGATCTAAAAGTAGTGGCATAATCAGGCAAATAAACTATAAAGTATAAAAAAGGGGCACAATGGGCGTCAACAACATGACACTAACCATTGGCACCAACTAGTATGTCTGAGCACAAGAAGTAACTAAAAACAACTACCTCGCAACAGCAGGGTGAACAGCTACAGAGACTCTGAACTTCAGGCTACACCACTAGCCGCTACGGCTCTGAACCTGAGGCATTCAATAAAACAAAGAACGCCTCAGCAAGGGATTACAAGTGGCAGAAAACTAGCAGAAAAACAAGCAAGGCTTAAGGGGTACCAACTGATGAGTCCCGATTATATACACATATATGGACTCATCTGGGCCGTTTATCTAGTCATTCCACTGCACTTTAGCCTCGTTTTAGCTTATATTTATTATCACTTGCTATGTGCACCTCTAGGCCCATTTTGGTGTGATTTCATGCTTTTCTTCTTTAGTAGTTTTCATGCTCCGTTAGGTGCCACTTTCAGTGGCTAGATTCATGGTTGTGCTGGAATAGGAGTCGTGCAGGTGTTTCCGGTGCAATTCTGCACAGGAACATTGCGCACAATCACCGGTTCTATTGCGCACGACCACTGGTCGTGCGCCACTGATCGTGTGCACTTAACCCTTTTTTATGAGTTCTGTTTGGTGCAGTGCGCACGACCATCTACGATAGTGCGCACGACCACCGGTCGTGCGCCACTGTTCGTGTGCACTTATCATCAATTTCATGAGTTCTGTTTCAACCAGTGCGCACGACCACCTACGATAGTGCGCACGACCACCGGTCGTGCGCCACTGGTCGTGCGAACATGTTATTTTATAATTTCTGTCTTTGCAGGTTCCGTCCAGGCTGAGCGCACGATCACCGAATTCTAGTGCGCACGACCATTGGTCGTGCGCCAATGACCATGCGCACTGTTTATTCCAGCGCTTATAAATTTCCCTGCTCGCGATTTTAGGTCAGACCCCGAATTTCAGCCGCCGTTTTCCGCCCGGTTCCGCCCAGATTCGCCCCTCCACCGTCGCCCACCATATGGAGGTGCTCCGGGCTTGTTCTTCACGCCAATCTTGAGCCGGAGTTTCCTCTCGGCCTCCTCCTTCATCCAAGAGCTCCAAAGGAAGACCTAGCCGCCATTGCCATCAAGCAAGAGGAAGTTTGCAACCTCTACCGGATCATGACACGAAGAAGACGGGTCCATTGGAGAGTCGTGACAGCTCTCTCTACCCCGGACGTAGTTGCGGACCGAGCTTGGACGCGGATTGACAACCCGGCGATTCCAACCGTGAATCTCCAACGAGCCTTCGGATTTGGTCGATTTCTTGCCTTGTTCTCTTCTTATTGATGTATGTATGTAGTTAGATCTATGTATTAAGATGAAGTAGCACTTAAACTTGCTCTTATTTCTATATATTTCATGTCTATGTGAAATACCCTTTTTGTTTATTTGTGTGCTTGAGGAGCGCCCCATTCCATTTTCCACTCCACCACCGTGTCCGGTGCCGCCCTAGCAATTGCTAGTGGCGTGCTTGTCGAAGAGGTGCTTGCGACCCTCATTCCGCTAGCCTACTCGTCCACCCGCCTACCGAAGCGTGGCATAGCGGCCCGTGTATTCCATCCCGCCTAACGAAGCAGCGCGCTCAAGGCCTGCATAGTTCGATCCGCTAGCCTTCTCGTCCATCCGCCTACCGAAGCGTGGCATCGCGGCCCGTATTCCATCCCGCCTAACGAAGCAGTGCGCTCAAGGCCTGCACAGTTCGATTCCGCTTGCCTACTCGTCCATCCGCCCTTTCGACGCAGCGCGCTCAAGGCCTGCCTAGTCTCCATCCCGCCAAGCGAAGCATTGCATAGCGGCATTGCATAGGAGTAGTTGATAGCTTTTATTTTATTTTCCAAAAGCCAACCCAACTCCCCCGCATTCCATCCGATTTTAGGACTTCAATCTCAAGTCCTTCCTCGAAACCTAACTCCACCTTACTGTGTTCCTCAAGAGACCGACACTCGGGGATTTTCCCCATTATTATTACTTGCGCGATCGGTGCACTTGCCGAATCATCGCATCAAGTTTTTGGCGCCGTTGCCGGGGAATACAGTCGTGTGAGTTTTCTGGAGAGGGAGAACCTGAGGGAGAAGCCCTTCCATTTGTAAATTGCATTTCTTTGTTTTTATTTCTTCGTATTCTATTTTCCTTTTTTATTTTAGGTTGCTTTAGTAGTCATTGTTAGGTGTAGTATTGTGCAGTAGCGTTTTTATTGAGAATCGTTTTATTTTTACACTATGTGGGCACATCTTAATATCCGTTGCCGTTGGTGTAGAAATACCTCCCACTCTAGTGATGAATGCCCTACGGAGAATAGTAGGCATAATTCTTATAGCCCAGCATATGGAGCACCGACTTCGTCTGATACTTCATATGGTGCGCGTAAGTCTTATGGCTACTCTGCTGAGCCTTTACCGTCATACTTCTTTTCGGCTCCAGCTCCCGCTGCGCCAAAGAAGTCCGTAAGGCAGTGCCGGTTTTGTCGGAGCACTGATCATGTCTTGAAGGATTGTGCCGAGTTTCTTCGCCAATTGGACGAGGATGACGAGCCGGATATCCGGATCGTCCCAACTCCTAACTCTGGCGGCACACCTTCAACATCCGGGTATGTGTCTTTGTCACCTTCGCATCTTGAAGGGTATGGCCTGGATACGGTCACCGGATGTGCGGCTGATTTATGCACCGACATTGTTGAGCCTATTCTCCATGTGCATCCACCACCTCTAGTGGATTCGATTCTTCCCCCTATCGCGCATACTATTCTCGTCCCCGACGACATTGTTGATGATGTGTCGCAGGATGAGGTGGGTGATCTGAGTGTTGTGCCTATTCCTATGGAGGAGGACAACCTTCTAGGTGAAGAGGAGTCTTCCTCAACACCGGTGGAGGAAGTCCAAATCCTAAGCCTGGCCACCATTGATCCCGCCGAATCTTGCGGCATTGATGACAATGCTAACATTATTTTACTGCCCCAACCTGATGGGAGTGAAACCGGGATCACTCCCCCGATCGATGATTTATGTTCTTCGCCTTATTTATTTCTTGATCCCCTTTCTTCATCTGAGCCTTTGCAGGTTGAGTCTTCACGGGTACATCAGGAGGACTTGGAGCTGTGTGCTCAAGTCAATGATGCGAGCATCCTCTCATGCGAGGAGGTTTATTCTCCCTCCGTAGAGGAAGCTCCACTCATTGTCTTTTCCCCCTGCCACCTTGCTGTTGACGATACCTTGCTAGGCAAGGATAGTTTTGGTGAGATGAGTGAGGACCAAGCCTCCTCCTCTTCTTACTTTCTTTTCCCTCTACCTGTGAGGAGCAGGTATTTATATTCAGGTAGAGGGGTGACTGCCTTATCTCCGTATCGGTACCAGCTGCCGAAACGGAAAATGGAGCAGTTACCTGTGCATTTTCTTTTTCATAGGCCCATTAGCTAGAACCGTTTTAATTTAGAATAAGTCGTGCTGGGATGACAATAACCCCAGTAGTTATCTTTCTTTTCTGCATTTTTATTTCATCTAATCATGTTTAGTTAGTAATATTTCTTTTCAGTTTTCTATTTTCTTTTGTTTTTGCGGAGCTGACTCCTGCAGGTATCTTTTCTGGATGGCGGATGCTGCAGCTTCATTTTAGCTTACACGCCAATCTTCTGGTGTGCTCATTTCTGAGCACTGGGTACTCTCTTTCCCTAGCCTTTCCTGATTTTCATGTCATATATTCTGTGGATTGTTTAGTTTAAGTCTGGGGGAGAGTAGTGTTGTTTACCCGCTCACGTGCACTATTGCACTGCATGCTAGAAGATTTCATTTAAAATGTTTTGTTTATTTTCATTGCACACCACATCACCCACTTGAGCGCGTACTCATCTGTTTGCTTGCTCTGTTGTGAATTTAATTCTTCTGCTTATTTGGGGAAAGTTTAGGTGATGGCTTAGGACTATGCAGCAGAGTAAAATGTTGACTCTAGTAGTGCTCCTAGTCGAGTGCTCGGTTGCATAGAAATTCGTGTAGATTAGATTTCTCTTTATACTTATGGTTTTATATTTTTTCTATTAGTGTAAATGTTGTTTACTCTACTCAAATGGTGAATTCGATGGAATCAAACGGTAGCATAGGGATGTGTGTATACGATCGCTAGATTCGTATTGCTTGAGTCGGGAGAAAGGAGAATCTTTCTCGGTGGCTAGAACTTGCCCCAAGCGATTCTTGAAGCATGGGTATACGGTTAGTCAATTGTGTGAATGTGATATAGGCCATCATTTTGGCCCGGTTGAGCCTTTGTGCCTATCCCTACCGCTATATCCTCGCTAGCCCAGTTGTGCCTACCCGTTCTTTGATTCAGCCCCACTTTTATTTCACCAAAGCCCAAAAGCCAATCCTAGTCGCACACCCAAAAATTTGAGCTTTAGCTGTTTATTATTTTCATGAGTTGGGTTGTTGATGTGGTAATATGTTTGTGAAGATGTGGATGTGTCCTTTTGTTTATTTGCTGAAAATGATAAGAAAAGAAAAAAAATGAGAAAAAGAAAAGAAGTTAAAAAGAAAGGAAAGAGAAGGAATGTTTAATTGAAAATCTTTATGTATAGATTTATGTTTGGGAGTAGGCGGTGCACGCACCCATGCTGTTAAGTCCAAGTCTGGGGGTGTTGTGTACCCGCATGTTAGTGTGGTGAATGAGGATAGTTTCCTGCATTAGCTCATTTGGGTTTCGTGCTTTAGCCGTCGTTTTTCTCTTTGTTTTTCCTCACCTAAACCCAAGCCCCATTTAAAACCTAAAGTCCTATTGATTCACGCATTTGAGTCAAACCAGTGCCGTGGAGAGAATGTGACCGGGCAAGCCTATGGTCACCGACACCGATGGATTTCGGTGGAGTTTGTCCGGCATCCCAATCTTGAGCAATGCTCATCTCAGCATTTAGTTTACTTTCTCCGTATGCATGACCGAACGATTCACCGCTTTTCACCATTTTGAGTAGTTGTAATATGCTTTTACTCTTTTAGAAATATATAGACTGTTTATATAATCAGAAATCTTCTCTACTATTCTTCTTATGCATGTGAGCATGCGACTTCGCATGGTACTCTATATTGTAGTTTTAAGCCATCTACTTTTCTTTCCCCGTTCGCTTAGAATTTGTTTGCTCGGGACGCGCAAACAGGTAAGTCTGGGGGTGTGATGAGTCCCGATTATATACACATATATGGACTCATCTGGGCCGTTTATCTAGTCATTCCACTGCACTTTAGCCTCGTTTTAGCTTATATTTATTATCACTTGCTATGTGCACCTCTAGGCCCATTTTGGTGTGATTTCATGCTTTTCTTCTTTAGTAGTTTTCATGCTCCGTTAGGTGCCACTTTCAGTGGCTAGATTCGTGGTTGTGCTGGAATAGGAGTCGTGCAGGTGTTTCCGGTGCAATTCTGCACAGGAACATTGCACACGATCACCGGTTCTATTGCGCACGACCACTGGTCGTGCGCCACTGATCGTGTGCACTTAACCCTTTTTTATGAGTTCTGTTTGGTGCAGTGCGCACGACCATCTACGATAGTGCGCACGACCACCGGTCGTGCGCCACTGTTCGTGCGCACTTATCATCAATTTCATGAATTCTGTTTCAACCAGTGCGCACGACCACCTACGATAGTGCGCACGACCACCGGTCGTGCGCCACTGGTCGTGCGAACATGTTATTTTATAATTTCTGTCTTTGCAGGTTCCGTCCAGGCTGAGCGCACGATCACCGAATTCTAGTGCGCACGACCATTGGTCGTGCGCCAATGACCGTGCGCACTGTTTATTCCAGCGCTTATAAATTTCCCTGCTCGCGATTTTAGGTCAGACCCCGAATTTCAGCCGCCGTTTTCCGCCCGGTTCCGCCCAGATTCGCCCCTCCACCGTCGCCCACCATATGGAGGTGCTCCGGGCTTGTTCTTCACGCCAATCTTGAGCCGGAGTTTCCTCTCGGCCTCCTCCTTCATCCAAGAGCTCCAAAGGAAGACCTAGCCGCCATTGCCATCAAGCAAGAGGAAGTTTGCAACCTCTACCGGATCGTGACATGAAGAAGACGGGTCCATTGGAGAGTCGTGACAGCTCTCTCTACCCCGGACGTAGTTGCGGACCGAGCTTGGACGCGGATTGACAACCCGGCGATTCCAACCGTGAATCTCCAACGAGCCTTCGGATTCGGTCGATTTCTTGCCTTGTTCTCTTCTTATTGATGTATGTATGTAGTTAGATCTATGTATTAAGATGAAGTAGCACTTAAACTTGCTCTTATTTCTATATATTTCATGTCTATGTGAAATACCCTTTTTGTTTATTTGTGTGCTTGAGGAGCGCCCCATTCCATTTTCCACTCCACCACCGTGTCCGGTGCCGCCCTAGCAATTGCTAGTGGCGTGCTTGTCGAAGAGGTGCTTGCGACCCTCATTCCGCTAGCCTACTCGTCCACCCGCCTACCGAAGCGTGGCATAGCGGCCCGTGTATTCCATCCCGCCTAACGAAGCAGCGCGCTCAAGGCCTGCATAGTTCGATCCGCTAGCCTTCTCGTCCATCCGCCTACCGAAGCGTGGCATCGCGGCCCGTATTCCATCCCGCCTAACGAAGCAGTGCGCTCAAGGCCTGCACAGTTCGATTCCGCTTGCCTACTCGTCCATCCGCCCTTTCGACGCAGCGCGCTCAAGGCCTGCCTAGTCTCCATCCCGCCAAGCGAAGCATTGCATAGCGGCATTGCATAGGAGTAGTTGATAGCTTTTATTTTATTTTCCAAAAGCTAACCCAACTCCCCCGCATTCCATCCGATTTTAGGACTTCAATCTCAAGTCCTTCCTCGAAACCTAACTCCACCTTACTGTGTTCCTCAAGAGACCGACACTCGGGGATTTTCCCCATTATTATTACTTGCGCGACCGGTGCACTTGCCGAATCATCGCATCACCAACCCAAGCCAAATTTAATGAAAGAGAGCTCTGAACAAAGAACCAACAAGCATCAAGTGCACTAAATATCAAAAGAGAAACAACACGTTCATTTATTTAGTTTTATCAATTATAGAGACTGATCAGCTCAAATTATACGGGAGCGGTTAACTACCTCCGCTACCCAAAGCCCAAAACCAGGTGGGGGTACCACTAGACCCAACCACCCAGACACGACTACCGTGCAAGGCTGTAACATTTTCCCCCCACTGTCCCCCAGACACAACTACTGTGTAAGGCTAAAGACAGTAGTTCTTATTACTTAAATTTTAATTAAACACGGGATGCTGCCCGAAAGGATAATCACTGGAAGGCCCTAAGAAATAGAGTCAAGGCAAAGTACACATCGATCAATATAAATCATAAGGGTGACTCAAATGTCAACAGACCACAACGAGTAAAAAGAGGGTCAAACGAGAGGGATTCGAGGTCAGGAGCACCGAAGGGTTACTGGCAATCATCCAAGTATACCCGAGGGGACACGAGATTCAAACACAGAAACTCAACGAAATCACATGCGTTCCGGGCGGGGTTCCAAGGGGCCGCGCCCCTGGCTGGGTCTTAGGGGCAGAGCCCTAACGGGGTCCAAGGGGCAGCGCCCCTGGCGGTGGTCTGCCCCGTCCAAATTTTGAAATCCCACCACCGGAAACCACACAAAAACCACCTCAAATTGAGGACTTCTCGAGAAATAGAAGGTTGAATTCTCGAGAAAAAGGCAGTCTCTCGAGATACGAAAGGTGATTTCTCGAGACATCAGAAGGAATTCTCGAGACATCAAGGAATTCTCGAGACAAAGCAAGGGATTTCTCGAGACATCAAGGAATTCTCGAGACAAAGCAAGGGATTTCTCGAGACATCAAGGAATTCTCGAGACAAAGCAAGGGATTTCTCGAGACATGGAAAGGATTTCTCGAGACAAGACAGGCAATTTCTCGAGTAATAAGCAGTTTCTCGAGACATAAGGTAAGTGATTTCTCGAGTAAGCTAGAATCAGCAAGAAAAATGGAATTTATTTAACTCACGGTTTTCTCCAAGGAAAAACTAGATACTAGGGTAAGATTGAAGAGGAGAAAATCAAGGGGAGGTTCTAGATCATAAGTTACTACACCAAACACACAAAACTCTTGCTAATCAGCATGACAAGAGCTCAAAACGAGCAAACCAATCGTCAAAGGAATCAAGAGAGAAAGAGGAAGAAACCACTTGCCTTAACCTTGCAAAACTCGCCTAACTCCGCTCCGAATGCCAAGGTAACTCCCGAGCACGAAGACCTGGAGCGCTAAGGACCGAAAGGAAGAGTTAGGTCATTTCCATAACTCCAAAACTTCCACGAAGAAGAACAAGCTTACCACTAAGATGAAGATCTCGCCGAGAGCTTTCCGAATCTTTAAACCAAACTCGAATCCGACCACTACAGCTCTAGAAATCGCTGGTTGAAGGCTCCACGAAGCTCCGCTCTCGCCCTAACCCTCGGCGGCTGCTTTTGATCGAGGAAGAGGATGAATAGGGAAAGGGGAAGGCTTTAGGCTTATATATAAACCTAAATTTATTATTTAAATAATTAATAAATTCCCCAATTTACTTAAACTGCGAGGGCGACCAAAACACCTCGGATTTCTATGAAATTCGCACCCTAGCTGAAAAACGGCGCTACGAATCCAACGGCGAAGTCAGAATTCCATTCTGACGAGACAAACTCCGGATAAAGCCTCCCGAAGCTAAAATCTTGATAATTACTCAAAACCTTCACCTTAACTCGAAACGACGCGAAAACTCGCACGCTCGATCTGAATCACGAGCTCCAACTAAGCTAAGGCTCGAAACACTACCAAAAGAGCTGACGTAACGCCCTTACGCCAAAATTACGTCACAACGGGTACGTAAAATAATTGACGAAAATCAGGGGCGTTACAGTCACTCCCCCTAAAAGGAAGTTTCGTCCCGAAACTTGAAATCCGAAGATCAAGAAAGGTACAGAATCAAATTTAAAAGATTAACTGACAGAAGATTTACCCGAAATCTAAGAGAAGAGGCTAGGGTGAGTCTCTCTCATGGCAGACTCCAGCTCCCAAGTTGCGCTTTCGACACCCTGATTCTTCCAAAGAACCTTAACCATTGGGATCGTCTTCCTTCGCAACACACGCTCCTGAGTCTCCAAGATTCGGACAGGCTCTTCGACATAAGAAAGATTGGGTTGCAAAACGGGCACTGAATCAAGAACAAGACGATCACTACACAAACACTTCCTCAACTGGCTTACATGAAACACATCGTGAACATTAGGGAAGGAAGCAGGCAAATCCAATCTATATGATGACACTCCGATGCGCTCAACAATCTGGAAAGGTCCCACATACCGGGGATCCAACTTGTGGTTCCTTCCAAATCTCTTAACACCTGGCATCGGAGAGACTTTCAAGAACACCAAATCTCCAACGGTGAACTCTAGATCCACCCTTCTTCGGTTAGCATACTTCTCATACCGCTCCTGAGCAATACGGAGCTTCTCGCGGATATGAGTCACAGCAACATTCATCTCTTCTAAAGCCTCTGGGCCTAGCAAGGGACTCTCACCAACCTCGGCCCAAAACAACGGAGTCCGACAACGCCTCCCATACAGAGCCTCAAACGGGGCCATTTGTAGGCTTTCTTGATAACTGTTGTTATACGCGAACTCCATCAATCCAAGCCGCTTATCCCAAGCTCCACCATGATCTAAGATATATCACCTTATCATATCTTCTAAAATCTGATTAACTCTTTCTGTCTGACCATTGGTTTGGGGATGATAAGCGGTAGTGTACCTAAGGTCAGTACCCAAGGCTCCCTGCAAACTCTGCCAGAAACGAGATGTATACCTCGAGTCTCGGTCCGACACAATGCTCACAGGCACACCATGCAATCTGATAACTTCATCCAAATACAGCTCTGCTATTTTCTCCATCGAGTATCCAATCTTAAACGGCACAAAGTGAGCACACTTTGTCAAGCGATCTACTATAACCCACACCGAGTCATGACCACTGGGAGATCTCGGCAAACCGGTAATGAAGTCCATCGAAATACTCTCCCACTTCCAGCTTGGAATATTTAACGATTTCAACTTACCTCCAGGCCTCTTATGATCTGCTTTCACGCGCTGACAAGTTAAACATTCAGACACATACTTCGCTATATCGTTCTTTATACCTGATGCGATGATTCGGCAAGTGCACCGGTCGCGCAAGTAATAATAATGGGGAAAATCCCCGAGTGTCGGTCTCTTGAGGAACACAATAAGGTGGAGTTAGGTTTCGAGGAAGGACTTGAGATTGAAGTCCTTAAATCGGATGGAATGCGGGGGAGTTGGGTTGGCTTTTGGAAAATAAAATAAAAGCTATCAACTACTCCTATGCAATGCCGCTATGCAATGCTTCGCTTGGCGGGATGGAGACTAGGCAGGCCTTGAGCGCGCTACGTCGAAAGGGCGGATGGACGAGTAGGCAAGCGGAATCGAACTGTGCAGGCCTTGAGCGCACTGCTTCGTTAGGCGAGTGGAATACGGGCCGCTATGCCACGCTTCGGTAGGCGGATGGGCGAGTAGGCTAACGGAATGAGGGTCGCAAGCACCTCTTCGACAAGCACGCCACTAGCAAATGCTAGTGCGGCACACGAACGCGGTGGTGAAGTGGAAAATGGATGATGGCGCTCCTCATAAACACATAGACCACAAAAGCATTTCACACAAACATGAAATCTATATAAATAGAAGCAAGTCTAAGTGCAACTTCATCAAAATATATAGATCTAGCTATTACAACAATCAATAAGAGAAGAATAAGGCAAGAAATCGACCGAATCTGAAGGTTCATTGTAGATTCACGGTTGGAATCGCCGGGTTGTCAATCCGCGTCCAAGCTCGGTCCGCAACTACGTCCGGGGTAGAGAGAGCTGTCACGACTCTCCAATGGACCCGTCTTCTTCGTGTCACGATCCGGTAGAGGTTGCAAACTTCCTCTTGCTCGATGGAGATGGCGGCTAGATCTCTCTTTGAAGCTCTTGGATGAAGGAGGAGGCCGAGAGGACACTCCGGCTCAAGATTGGCGTGAAGAACAAGCCCGGAGCACCTCTAGATGGTGGGCGGCGATGGAGGGGCGAAGTCGGAAGAACTGGAGCAGAAAACGGCGGAATACGGCAGGCTGTCCGACCTAAATCGCGAGCAGCGGAATTTATAGGCGCTGGAATTAAACAGTGCGCACGGTCATTGGCGCACGACCAGTGGTCGTGCGCACTAGAATTCGGTGATCGTGCGCTCTGCCTGGACGGAACCTGCAAAGACAGAAATTATGAAATAACATGTTCGCACGACCAGTGGCGCACGACCGGTGGTCGTGCGCACTGGAGTTGATGGTCGTGCGCACTACAACAAACAGAACTCGGAAATTAAATGGTAAGTGCGCACGAACAGTGGCACACGACCGGTGGTCGTGCGCACTAGCGTAGATGGTCGTGCGCACTGCACCAAACAGAACTCATAAAAAGGGTTAAGTGCACACGATCAGTGGCGCACGACCAGTGGTCGTGCGCAATAGAACCGGTGATCGTGCGCAGTGTTCCTGTGCAGAATTGCACCGGGAACACCTGCACGACTCCTATTCCAGCACAACCACGAATCTAGCCACTGAAAGTGGCACCTAACGGAGCATGAAAACTACTAATGAAGAAAAGCATGAAATCACACCAAAATGGGCCTAGAGGTGCACCTAGCATGGAGTATCAATATGAGCAATAACAGGGCTAAAGTGCAGTGAAATGACTAAATAAACGGCCCAGATGAGTCCATAAAAGTGTATATGATCAGGACTCATCACACCCCCAGACTTACCTGTTTGCGCGTCCCGAGCAAACAAATTCTAAGCGAACGGGGAAAGAAAAGTAGATAGCTTAAAACTACAGTATAGAGTACCATGCGAAGTCGCATGCTCACGTGCATAAGAAGAATAGTAGAGAAGATTTCTGATTATATAAACAGTTTATATATTTCTAAAAGAGTAAAAGCATATTACAACTACTCAAAATGGTGAACAACGGTGAATCATTCGGTCATGCATACGGAGAAAGTAAACTAAGCGCTGAGATGAGCATTGCTCAAGATCGGGATGCGGGAAAAACTCCACTGAAATCCATCAGTGTCGGTGACCATAAGCTTGCCCGGTCACATTCTCTCCACGGCACTGGTTTGACTCAAACGCGTGAATCAATAGGACTTTAGGTTTTAAATGAGGCTTGGGTTTAGGTGAGGATAAACAAAGATAAAAACGACGGCTCAAGCACTAAACCCAAATGAGCTAATGCAGGAAACTATCCTCATTCACCACACAAACACGCGGGTACACAACACCCCCAGACTTGGACTTAACAGCATGGGTGCGTGCACCGCCTACTCCCAAACATAAATCTATACATAAAGATTTTCAATTAAACACACCTTCTCTTTCCTTTCTTTTTAACTTCTTTTCTTTTTCTCATTTTTTTTTGTCTTTTCTTATCATTTTCAGCAAATAAACAAAAGGACGCATCCACATCTTCACAAACATATTACCACATCAACAACCCAACTCATGAAAATAATAAACAGCTAAAGCTCAAATTTTGGGTGTGCGACTAGGATTGGCTTTTGGGCTTTGGTGAAATAGAAGTGGGGCTGAATCAAAGAACGGGTAGGCACAACTGGGCTAGCGAGGATATACCGGTATGGATAGGCACAAAGGCTCAACCGGGCCAAAATGATGGCCTATATCACATTCACACAATTGACTAACCGTATACCCATGCTTCAAGAATCGCTTGGGGCAAGTTCTAGCCACCGAGAAAGATTCTCCTTTCTCCCGACTCAAGCAATACGAGTCTAGCGATCGTTTACACACATCCCTACGCTACCGTTTGATTCACACCGGATTCACCATTTGAGTAGAGTAAACAACATTTACACTAATAGAGAAAAATATAAAACCATAGTATAAAGAGAAATCTACTCTACACAAATTTCTATGCAACCGAGCACTCGACTAGGAGCATTACTGGAGTCAACATTTTACTCTGCTACATAGTCCTAAACCATCACCTAGACTTTCCCAAATAAGCAGAAGAATTAAATTCACAACAGAGCAAGCAAACAGATGAGTACGCGCTCAAGTGGGTGATGTGGTGTGCAATGAAAATGAACAATAATTTAAATGAAATCTTCTAGCATGCAGTGCAATAGTGCACGTGAGCGGGTAAACAAAACTACTCTCCCCCAGACTTAAACTAAACAATCCACAAAACATATGACATGAAAATCAGAATAGGGCTAGGGGAAGAGAGTACCCAATGCTCAAAAAGTGAGCATACCAGAAGATTGGCGTTTAAACCAAGACTAAGCTGCAGCATCCGCCATCCAGAGAAGATACCTGCAGGGGTCAGCTCCGCAAAAACAAAGACAAAAGAAAACTGAAAAGAAAGTACTACTAACTAAACATGATTAGAAGAAATAAAAATGCAGAAAAGAAGATAACTACTGGGGTTATTGTCATCCCAGCAAGACTTATTTAAACTTTAAGAGTTCTAGCTAATGGGCCTATGGAAGGAGAAGTGGACAGGTAACTGGCCTAATATCCGTGTCGGTAGCGGGTACCGATATGGTGATAGAACAGTCACCCCTCTACCTAAATATAGATACCTGCTCCTCACAGGTAGAGGGTAGAGAATGTAAGAAGAGGAGGAGGCCTGATCCTCACTCATCTCACAAAACACATCCTTGCCTAGCAAGGTATCGTCAATAGGGAGGCAGCAGGAGGAGAAGGCAACGAGTGGAGCTTCCTCTACGGAGGGGGGATCAACCTCCTCACATGAGAGGATGCTCTCATCATTGACTTGAGCATTATGCTCCAAGTCCTCCTGATGTACCTGTGAAGACTTAACCTGCACAGGCTCAGATGAAGAAGGGGGGTCAGGAAATAAAAGAGAAGAATGACATAAATAATCAAAAATCGGGGGAGTGGTCCCGGTCTCACTCCCATTAGGTAGGGGAAGTAAAATAATGTTTGCATTGTCATCAATGCTACAAGATTCGGCGGGATCAACGGTGGCCAAGCTTAGGAATTGGACTTCCTCCACCGGTGCTGAGGAAAACTCCTCTTCACCTAGAAGGTTGTCCTCCTCCATAGGAGTAGGCACAATACTAAGATCAACCGCCTCCTCTTGCGACACATCATCAACAATGTCGTCAGAGACGAGTGTAGTATGCACAACAGGGAGAGGAATAGTGCTCGGATAAAAGTCGAGCACCGATTCCTCACAAAGAATCGAATCCACTAGAGGTGGTGGATGCACTGGGAGAATGGGCTCAGCAATGTCGGTGCCCAGATCAGCCACACATCCGGTGACCGTATCCATGCCATACCCTTCAAGATGTGAAGGTGACAAAGACACATAGCCGGATGTTGAAGGTGTGCCGCCAGAGTTAGGAGTTGGGACGATCCGGATGTCCGGCTCGTCATCCTCGTCCAATTGGCGAAAATACTCGGCACAGTCCTTCAAGACATGATCAGTGCTCTGACAAAACCGGCACTGCCTAGCAGGCTTCTTTGGCACAGCGGGTGCTGAAGCCGAAAAGAAGTATGACGGTAAAGGCTCAGCAGAGTAGCCATAAGACTTACGCGCACCATATGGAGTACCAGACGAAGTCGGTGCTCCATATGCTGGGCTATAAGAATTATGCCTACTATTCTCCGTAGGGCATTCATCACTAGAGTGGGAAGTAGCTCCACACCAACGGCAACGGATATTTAGATGTGCCCACATAGTGCGAAGATAAAACGATTCAAAATAAAGATGCTATTGTGCAAAATACTACACCTAACAATAATTACTAAAGCAACCTAATTAAAACAGGAAAAAGGAATAAAAAGAAATAAGACAAAGAAATGCAATTTACAAATGGAAGGGCTTCTCTCTCAGGTTCTCCCTCTCCAGAAAACTCACACGACTGTGTTCCCCGGCAACGGCGCCAAAAACTTGATGCGATGATTCGGCAAGTGCACCGGTCGCGCAAGTAATAATAATGGGGAAAATCCCCGAGTGTCGGTCTCTTGAGGAACACAATAAGGTGGAGTTAGGTTTCGAGGAAGGACTTGAGATTGAAGTCCTTAAATCGGATGGAATGCGGGGTAGTTGGGTTGGCTTTTGGAAAATAAAATAAAAGCTATCAACTACTCCTATGCAATGCCGCTATGCAATGCTTCGCTTGGCGGGATGGAGACTAGGCAGGCCTTGAGCGCGCTGCGTCAAAAGGGCAGATGGACGAGTAGGCAAGCGGAATCAAACTGTGCAGGCCTTGAGCGCACTGCTTCGTTAGGCGAGTGGAATACGGGCCGCGATGCCACGCTTCGATAGGCGGATGGGCGAGTAGGCTAACGGAATGAGGGTCGCAAGCACCTCTTCGACAAGCACGCCACTAGCAAATGCTAGTGCGGCACACGAACGCGATGGTGAAGTGGAAAATGGATGAGGGCGCTCCTCATAAACACATAGACCACAAAAGCATTTCACACAAACATGAAATCTATATAAATAGAAGCAAGTCTAAGTGCAACTTCATCAAAATATATAGATCTAGCTATTACAACAATCAATAAGAGAAGAATAAGGCAAGAAATCGACCGAATCCGAAGGCTCGTTGTAGATTCACGGTTGGAATCGTCGGGTTGTCAATCCGCGTCCAAGCTCGGTCCGCAACTACGTCCGGGGTAGAGAGAGCTGTCACGACTCTCCAATGGACCCGTCTTCTTCGTGTCACGATCCGGTAGAGGTTGCAAACTTCCTCTTGCTCGATGGAGATGGCGGCTAGATCTCTCTTTGAAGCTCTTGGATGAAGGAGGAGGCCGAGAGGACACTCCGGCTCAAGATTGGCGTGAAGAACAAGCCCGGAGCACCTCTAGATGGTGGGAGGCGATGGAGGGGCGAAGTCGGACGAACTGGAGCAGAAAACGGCGGAATACGGCGGGTTGTCCGACCTAAATCGCGAGCAGTGGAATTTATAGGCGCTGGAATTAAACAGTGCGCAAGGTCATTGGCGCACGACAAGTGGTTGTGCGCACTAGAATTCGGTGATCGTGCGCTCTGCCTGGACGGAACCTGCAAAGACAGAAATTATGAAATAACATGTTCGCACGACCAGTGGCGCACGACCGGTGGTCGTGCGCACTGGAGTTGATGGTCGTGCGCACTACAGCAAACAGAACTCGGAAATTAAATGGTAAGTGCGCACGAACAGTGGCACACGACCGGTGGTCGTGCTCACTAGCGTAGATGGTCGTGCGCACTGCACCAAACAGAACTCATAAAATGGGTTAAGTGCACACGATCAGTGGCGCACGACCAGTGGTCATGCGCAATAGAACCGGTGATCGTGCGCAGTGTTCCTGTGCAGAATTGCACCGGGAACACCTGCACGACTCCTATTCCAGCACAACCACGAATCTAGCCACTGAAAGTGGCACCTAACGGAGCATGAAAACTACTAATGAAGAAAAGCATGAAATCACACCAAAATGGGCCTAGAGGTGCACCTAGCATGGAGTATCAATATGAGCAATAACAGGGCTAAAGTGCAGTGAAATGACTAAATAAACGGCCCAGATGAGTCCATAAAAGTGTATATGATCAGGACTCATCAATACCCGACCACCAAACGATCTACTTCAGATCTTTATACATTTTCGTGGAACCAGGATGATAGGAAACGCTAGAATCATGCGCCTCGCTACAGATATTTGTCCGAATTTCTTCCAACGCGGGGACGCAATATCTACCTCGGTAGCTCAAAGTATCCTTATCATCGATTGAAAAATCTGGTAATTCTCCTTTTTCAGTTCTACTTCGAAGATGCTGCAAGTCATGATCTTCCTTCTGATGCAGCCTAGTAAGGGCAATCCAAGAAGGCTCTTCAACCTCTAAGCTCGAAGGTGCGGTACAACTACCGACTGAGATTTCCATCAACATAAACTCCTCTACTAAGGACTGCACTGAGAGATTGAAGATATGCGCGGTTTTCCGACTCAGGGCATCGGCCACCAAATTAGCCTTACCCGGATGGTACAGAATATCCACCTCATAATCCGCCACATACTCCAACCACCTCCGCTGGCGCAGATTCAGCTCCTTCTGGGTGAAGACATACTTCAGACTTTTATGATCCGTGAAAATCTTGCATGACACTCCATATAACAAGTGTCTCCAAAGCTTCAAAGCATAAATTACTGCGGCGAATTCTAAGTCATGCGTAGGGTAATTCTTTTCATGAACTTTCCATTGTCTAGACCCATAAGCAATCACCTTCCCTTCTTGCATCAACACACAACCCAGTCCAATGTGAGATGCGTCTACATAAACTGCATACTCGACTCCTTCGATCGGCAAGGCCAACACCGGAGCACTACACAAACGCCTCTTCAATTCCTGAAAGGCCTCTTCGCACTTATCGCTCCAAACAAAAGCAGTATTCTTCTGGGTAAGCTTAGTCAAGGGTGCGGACAGCACTGAAAATCCTTGGACAAATCTCCTGTAGTACCCGGCCAACCCTAAGAAACTCCTTATCTCCTTAGGCGTCGAAGGCGTCTTCCAATCCAATACGGCAGAAATTTTAGCGGGGTCTACCATAATTCCATCTTTGTTCACCACATGACCCAGGAAGGACACCTGAGAAAGCCAGAATTCGCACTTACTCAGCTTCGCATACAACTTGTGCTCTCTAAGAGTAGACAACACTAAGCGCAAATGCATAGCATGCTCCTCAGCACTTCTAGAATAAACCAGCACATCGTCGATGAAAACTACGACGAAATGATCCAGAAAATCCTTGAACACACGGTTCATCATGTCCATAAATGCAGAGGGTGCATTTGTCAAACCAAATGACATGACTAGAAATTCAAAATGGCCATAACGAGAATGAAAGGCAGTCCGGGGAACGTCCGACTCACGGATCCTCAACTGATGGTAGCCTGATCGAAGATCAATCTTTGAAAACACCGTGCTACCACGCAACTGATCGAACAGATCATCAATCCTTGGCAACGGATACCTGTTCTTGATGGTCACTTTGTTTAATTCTCTATAATCTATGCACAACCTCATAGAACCATCCTTCTTTTTCACGAACAAAACCGGAGCACCCCAGGGAGAAGAACTAGGTCTGATAAAACCACAATGCAACAACTCATCTAACTGAGTTCGCAACTCTTCTAACTCACGTGGGGCCATACGGTACGGTGCCTTAGCAATAGGACGAGTACCAGGCTCAAGATCAATAACGAACTCCACATCTCTAACGGGCGGGAGACCAGGGAGATTAGCAGGGAAGACATCGGGAAACTCTCGCACCACCAGAATATCCTCGATACACGGCGAACCACCAACAGCTTCTACTACAGAAACAAGGTAAGCCAAACAACCGGAAATTAACAGTTTCCGAGCACATACCGCAGAAATTATCGAAGAACTCTGGTACGGAGAACCAAAAATGCTCATGGGT
This sequence comes from Dactylorhiza incarnata, assembly GCA_033032865.1. NCBI lineage: Eukaryota > Viridiplantae > Streptophyta > Magnoliopsida > Asparagales > Orchidaceae > Dactylorhiza > Dactylorhiza incarnata. The sequence goes on from JAWHQI010000067.1 coordinate 7,638,042, forward strand.
TGACCGTTGTCCATCACGAAGTCCAGACGCTTTTCCTTGCATCGGATGACCGCATCATAACTGGACAACCAGTCCATACCCAATATTACGTCAAAGTCTTCTAAGTCCAACACTTTGAGATCAGCAACAGCCAAGAAATCTCCTAAGAGAACGGGGCAACTTCGGACGCACTGGTTCGAGGACACCAGATCACCAGATCACCAGAAGGGAACTTAACGAGGAACGAATCGTTGCCCAGCTCAGGGGTCAAACGGTGACGCTCAACGAAGGCCCTTGCTACGAACGAATGGGTAGCACCCGAATCGAACAGAACACGCGCCCAACGATTCTTTACCTTAAATCTTCCTATAAGCGCGAAGAGAAACTACTCTAATACAGCGAACTAAAAAGGAAACAAGACTAAAAAGTTGTCTTAAGGTCTAACCTGCGATCACTTGGGTCGAAGACTGCGCTTGCTCCTGGGTTAACACGTTCAGCTTTCCTCTTCCTTTATCCTGATGCTGCGGCGGCGGCAAGGTTCGAAGCGGAACAGGCTGCAACGGGGGTTGAATCAGCGGGCATTGGAACTTCATGTGCCCCTTCTGCTTGCACTGGAAGCAGACCTTATCTTTGGTCCAACACTGGGCCACATCATGCCCCTTCTGCTTGCACAACTGGCAGAGCACCTCACCCTTCGGAGCACCCTGGATTGCTAGCACTCGCTGCTGCTTCTGAGCTCCCTTCCTCTTGAAACATTTCTCCACTGGATGGCCGGGGCGGCCACAGAAGCTACACACCTCTCCACTCCTTTTCTTTGGAGCCGAGCTAGATACCTTGGGGGTCTCCCCCTCTTCGACTTTCCTTTTGTCCTTTTTCATTAGAGCACCCCGATTCTTGGCGTTGTCGATAGCCTCGACTTTCAGCGCTGCTTCTACCACTTCAGCATAACTTTCAGATCTATAAGCACTCGCCAACTGCTGAATATCGCTACGAAGACCTCCAAGAAATCGCTTCATTCTTCCTGCCTCAGAAGCCAATAAATCTGGAGCAAATCTGCTCAACTTACTGAACTCGATCTCATACTCACTAACCGTGAGTTGTCTTTGCTTCAGGTGCAGAAAATTATTCATTAAACGGTCTTGCTCGACCGACGGCAAGAATTTCTTTAACACCATCGCCTTGAACGACTCCCACGAACATCCACCTACGAGATTTTCCCTCTCCCTAATCCACCAGCTCTTAGCAAGTCCTTTCAGCTGGTAAGCGGCGATCATCACCTTTTGGTCTGCAGAGATTCCTGAGTACGAAAACATCTCCTCAATGGCAACAAACCAGTCATCTAATGCTATGAAATCTGCTCTTCCGTCAAACGTAGGAGGTCCCAACCTTTGAAAATGCGAAATAAAATTCATTTCCGGTGGTATCGCTACTGGAGGTACCAAGGGAGCAGGAGGAGTAGGTACAGTCTGTCCTACTACTGGGGCCTGCACAACGGGTTGCTGCCTAGCACCGGCAGCCAACAACGCCTCAACCTGCGACTGCATCGCAACCATCTTCCTAGCCAGAGTCTCATTGCTCTGGCGCAGACTCTCGATCAAGGCTTCACTCTGCGCACCCGAAGACTCGCCCTCCGACTGGGGAGTCGACCTAGTCGCAACACGCCTCCGAGACATCTCTGCTAATACGCATAAACCTCTAATTAAAACTTAACCTTACACTAGAACTACACTGCTTGTTTCAGAACATACATGTACAGTTACTTGCCATTTCCACTACCTTTCTCTGGGATATTTTCATGATGATATGCTAAATTCAGGAACGATACTACATCGTCCCACTTGACTCATGTGCAAGGGGCATGAATGCATGAATTTTCTATTCGTTTTGAAATCATGTGGGTACGTGTGTCATCATATAAGTCTTTAACTTCGCACGTGTGCTTATGCAATGCTATGTAAAGTATGTTGTGCTATGCATTCTAATAAAGGCCTTAATGCATGTTATGAGCGGCGTACACATGTAATATTGCATCCCATACTACATAATATTGCATGTAACGAAAGAGAAAACATGCTAATGGGCATCCATGTGATGATGGTTATGCATCCCATACTACATAACCGTCACATGTTGCCACCTATGGTGGATCCATATACAAACACATATTATGCATCCCATACTACATAATATGCCCCGTATACTTCTTATCATGCTATGAGTGTAGTATTCATGCTTCGGCCAAGACGTACTGATGACACATCGGTGTGTGTATGCAATGAAACCAAACAACTACTATATCGGAATTTGTTGCCCGACCAACTTGTCGAACAACCTAGCTCTGATACCAACTGTCACAACCCGCATTTTCCCCGAATTTAAGAATATCAGAGTAAGAGAAAATGCACGTCGTGATGCCACGTCATGCAGGAGACAACTGCAGACGCTCAGGCGGGAACCTATTACTTATTAAAATAAACCATGTTTTCATGATAATTCGTCATTTGAAATCATTTATAGGGTTTGAGGTAAGAACTGTGTCTCTCAGTTCGTGGATCAACTAGTCCACCGAGAAAGTATATTTAATTGCAGCGGAAAGTACTTGATTTAGTTTACTTAAAATCCTTAAATGTATGCAATGTCAGGATATAAGTAAATGATATGCACATGACTAGGCGTATTATAAGTATAGAAAATACTTTTAGGCGACTTTAAAGATAAGATTTTCATTTCAAAAGAATGCAATGAGGATGAAGGAAAAGCCATTTATAACTATAGTGCACCTAACATAAATTCTTCCCAGAGAGTAGGATAACACAGGATCTAAAAGTAGTGGCATAATCTGGCAAATAAACTATAAAATATAAAAAAGGGGCATAATGGGCGTCAACAACATGACACTAACCCATTGGTACCAACTAGTATGTCTGAGCACAAGAAGTAACTAAAAACAACTACCTCGCAACAGCGGGGTGAACAGCTACAGAGACTCTGAACTTCAGGCTACACCACTAGCCGCTACGGCTCTGAACCTGAGGCATTCAATAAAACAAAGAACGCCTCAGCAAGGGATTACAAGTGGCAGAAAACTAGCAGAAAAACAAGCAAGGCATAAGGGGTACCAACCCAAGCCAAATTTACCGAAAGAGAGCTCTGAACAAAGAACCAACAAGCATCAAGTGCACTAAATATCAAAAGAGAAACAACACGTTCATTTATTTAGTTTTATCAATTATAGAGACTGATCAGCTCAAATTATACGGGAGCGGTTAACTACCTCCGTTACCCAAAGCCCAAAACCAGGTGGGGGTACCACTAGACCCAACCACCCAGACACGACTACCGTGCAAGGCTGTAACATTTTCCCCCCACTGTCCCCCAGACACAACTACTATGTAAGGCTAAAGACAGTAGTTCTTATTACTTAAATTTTAATTAAACACGGGATGCTGCCCGAAAGGATAATCACTGGAAGGCCCTAAGAAATAGGGTCAAGGCAAAGTACACATCGATCAATATAAATCATAAGGGTGACTCAAATGTCAACAGACCACAACGAGTAAAAAGAGGGTCAAACGAGAGGGATTCGAGGTCAGGAGCACCGAAGGGTTACTGACAATCATCCAAGTATACCCGAGGGGACACGAGATTCAAACACAGAAACTCAACGAAATCACATGCGTTCCGGGCGGGGTTCCAAGGGGCCGCGCCCCTGGCGGGGTCTTAGGGGCAGAGCCCCTAACGGGGTCCAAGGGGCAGCGCCCCTAGCGGTGGTCTGCCCCGTCCAAATTTTGAAATCCCACCACCGGAAACCACACAAAAACCACCTCAAATTGAGGACTTCTCGAGAAATAGAAGGCTGAATTCTCGAGAAAAAGGCAGTCTCTCGAGATACGAAAGGTGATTTCTCGAGACATCAGAAGTGTACAAACCGGGGTTCGCCTGGCTCCACCCCCTAGACCTCGCAGGGTTTAGGGTAAGAACCGATCTCGCCCCAAGCTCCACCCCCTAGACCTCGCAGAGCGGCATTATCAGAAAGCATAGGCGAGAGCGCTGGGGCGTGGTCTCGGCAGTTGGTGTAGGGCGAGAGCTAGAAGGGTAAGAACCGATCTCGCCGAAGTGCTCGGCGAGATGTGTCATGCCATGGGTTCTGCGAGACTCCAGAGGTCGCAGAGGCGACAGGAACCCTCGCATACAGTATGGCGAGACCAAGAGGCATTCCTGGTCTCGCAGACCCCTCTTCCAGGGGAAAGGAAGTTAGAATTACCCTCTAGCCCCTGGAGGCCTGCAAATAGCCACCCCGAACAGCGGAGTTTGGCTGTTAGCAGACCAAATTGGGGTACAAATAGCAAAACCAAAAGGCGGAGTTCCGCTATTCATAGACCAGTTCAGAAAAACTATAAATAAGACCTAAAGGGCACCTTTGGAGGGATTCCAGTTTTTGGCTTCTCTCTCCTTAGGCTATCCTTGCCGAGACTCCCCTGAGCTCTCCAAGGTGCCCGGGCCTCAGCTTCGGCTCTGGAGGGGAAGCAATCTAAAGATCTTCCGGGTGTGTGGTGGGACCTCCCTGCTGAGTTAAGGGTCTGTGTTAAGTTCTGAGACCCCGACGTACTTTTTCCACGGGATAAGTAAGTGCTAGTCGCCCCCCAACCTGTTGGGGGCCCCGAGCTCCACAAGGAACCAGTTTCTGGTTTCAACATTCTTGGTGCGGTGAGCGTGGAGAGTGGCTAGTACAGGAAAGTCTCTAGGAGAAGGCATGGCGGGCGAGGATAAGCGAAATGCAGGGTTCGGAGGTTCGCCACCCGCAGGGTCGCCAGTGACGATGGATATGCTGGCCGAGCTCAAGAGGGATATGATTGGAGCCTTTCAGAGCGCCATAGCCTCAGCGCTGGGTGGTTTCGCCACCCCGGCCCCTCAGATGGCTCCTCCATCCGGGGGCTGCGAGAACGCCCCAGGCCAGCGAGCGGGCAAGGAAGCAGCGGTCCAGGAGGCAGGCCGAGATCTCGCGGGTCGCGAGCTCTTCCCCAGTCCAGTAGGTGCGAGCGAGATCCCGACCAGAGTGGTCTCGGCAGGAGGGCTCACGGCAACGGTGTTCTCGGCAAACCCAGGGGTGGCAGAGGGAGCCTCGGCAGGAGGTTCTGCAGGAAGACTAGAGCCAGTTCAGAAGGTGAACGGGGGGAGTCCCTTTTGTGAGTTGGTGCTCTCGGCACCACTCCCCGAGGGGTTCAGGGAACCAGCCATGACCTTGTATGTTGGGAACAGCGATCCCGTTCCCCACCTGCAATGGTTCGAAGATATGGTCTCGATCAGACCCATGTCGGACGCCTTCAAGTGCCGACTCTTCGCCACCACCCTGAAAGAGAAGGCGAGGGACTGGTTCTACCAGTTACCCTCGGGTTCGATTTATGCTTTTGAGGATTTGCGTAGGGGGTTCCTGCTGCGTTTCTCCACCTTGAAGAAGAGGAAGAAAGACCCAGAGTCTCTCTTCAGTATCAAGCAAAAACAAGGAGAGTCTCTAGCCCAGTATCTGGAGCGATTCAGGGAAGAGGTCCTCCTCATTCAAGAGGTACCTGGGCACACACTCCAGCTGGCCTTTACGGTGGGGCTGCGAGAGGGTTTCTTCAAGATGGATCTCAAGAGGAGGGCCCCTCTTTCCTATGAAGAACTAATGGAGCGAGCGGCGGAGGAAGTAGACGGGGAGGCAGCTAACCCCGAGTTCACAAAGAGATTGGCACGGCTGAGCGAGCCGGAGAATAGGCACCCCGAAGGAAGAAGAAGGGAGGAGGTCAGGGCCCCGGAGTTGGGGTGGAGACAGCAAGGTGGTGGAATGCAGGGCCCGGGAAGGGGGTTCCACCACGGAGGAGGTAACTTCCAGGGAGGACAGGGGAGACCCCATCAGCTGGGGTGGAGGCAGGGCCCAAGGCCACCTCCTCCCCCGCCCCATCAAGCAATGGAGATCGGGAGAGGAAGAGCGGGAAGAGGAAGGGGGCGGGGGCCGGAGGAGCCGGTCCCAGAAGGAGGCACAGAGGAGTAGGAGTCGAGGGGAGGGTGGCGGCGCTGCCCTATTGTGACTTCCACCAGGAGGAAGGCCACGCGACCGCCACCTGCCCGGAGTTTCTAGAAATGAGAGGGGCAAGGGGACCAGCACCACAACCGCAGCAGCGCCCGGTAAGGATCGAAGAAGTCCTCGCCCAGGAAGACGAAGAGGAAAGATGCGAAGATCGGGTGGACGTAGGAGCCCGGGGGGGAATCGGGGTGATCCACGGAGGGGTGGGAGTTGAGGCGACCCGGAAGGAGAGCCTCCATGCTATGTACCGTCGGAGCATAGCTTCGACATCCCAAGCCCTGCCCCCGGTGGAGAGGATCACCTTCTCCCAAAAGGACATGCCCGGTCATGAAGACCCGTTCTGCGATGCGCTGGTTATCCAAACCGCCATCGAAAACTTCACCGTCTCGCGGATCTTGGTGGAAAACGGCAGCTCGGTCAACGTTATCTTCAAGAAAGCGTTTGACAAGATGAAGGTAGAGGCCCGAAGGGTGTTGGCCTCGGATGGCCCCTTGTTTGGTTTTTCGGGAGAGAGAAAGGAGGTGGAGGGAGGCGTAGGACTCCACGTAACTCTCGGGGGGCAGTCGCGGAACTGCCGTTTCGTGATTGTGGACTCCCCAAGCAGCTATAGCGCCATTTTCGGTCGGCCTCTTATTAGTGCATTTAGATGCGTCCCTTCCACCCTACACCAGTGCCTAAAGTTCAACACAGGTGGAATCCAGGTCCGAGTCAGGGGAGACCCCAAGGTGGCGAGGCAGTGCTACGTGACGGCTGTCAACATCATCTCCTAGATGGGGGGAGCGGAGGAGTGGGATAAGAGGATGGATAAGATGACCGAGGCAGGGGAAGAGGATGAAGGAGAAGAGGGAGAAAAGGGGGAGGAAGTTCATGCCCGGGAAGGGGTCGAGGTAGGGCCCTGGGCGGAGAAAGGAGGAAAAGAAGAAGGAGGAAAGGCCGAGAAGAGAAGGGTGGAGGAGATGATGGAGATGGAAGGAGAGGAGGAGAGGCCTTGGGGGGAGCAGTCACGGCTGGAGGCCGTAGACGAGGTCATCGAGCTGGAAGTCGTCACCCGACTGGGGGTGATGGAGAAGATCCGGGTCAGCGGAGAGCTCAACCCGGAGGAGAGGGCGGAGATCCTCGCCTGCGTCCAGAAGAACGTGGACGTCTTTGCCTGGAGTGCCGCGGAGATGCCCGGGATAGACGCGGATGTGGCCTGTCACCGCCTCAACCTCGAGCCCGGCGCCCGCCCCATCCGCCAAAGGAGGAGGCCCACTGCAGACAAGCTGGAAGGGCCCATCCGCGAGGAAGTGGAGAAGCTTCTGAAAGCAGGTTTTGTAAAGGAGATCCAGTACCCAGACTGGGTCTCCAACGTCGTCATGGTAAAGAAAGGTGGAGGTAAATGGCGAATGTGTATCGATTTCTCTTTGCTTAATAAATCATGCGCGAAGGATTGTTACCCCCTGCCTAGAATCGACGCGCTGGTTGACTCAGCCGTCGGTTTTCATATGATGTCTTTCTTAGATGCTTTTTCAGGTTATCATCAGATCCGCATGCATCCCCCTGACATCAAGGATGTCTCCTTCATCACGAGGGAGGGATGCTACTGTTATAGGATGATGCCCTTCGGGCTCAAGAATGCGGGGGCCACATACCAAAGGATGATGGACCAGGTTTTCCGTGAGCAAAGGGGGAGAAACCTGGAGGTCTATGTCGATGACCTCATGGTCAAGAGCCGAGGTCTTGAATCCCACCTCCGCGACCTCGAGGAAACTTTCGAAACCCTACGGAAGTTCAAGATGAGACTCAACCCGTCGAAGTGTGTCTTCGGAGCCAGTCGAGGAAAATTCTTGGGCCACATGCTCACCCCGGCTGGGGTGGAGCCTAACCCAGATAAGGTCAAGGCAATCCTCGAGTTGGCACCCCCAAGAAATGCTAAGGAGGTCCAACGCTTGACGGGAAAGTTGGCTGGGTTAAGTAGATTTCTCTCCAAGGCAGGGGAGAGATGCTCCTCTTTCTTCAAGGTGTTAAGGGGTAATCAAAAGTTCGAATGGACCTCCGAGTGCGATAAGGCTTTTCAAGCGTGGAAAGAACAACTGGCCAAGGCTCCGCTACTGCAAGGGCCGAGGCCAGGGGAAGACTTATCCCTGTACCTGGGGGTAAGGTTGGAAGCCGTGAGTTCGGTGCTTGTCCGGGAAGAAGGGAGGAAATAGCTGCCGATCTATTACGTAAGTAGAGTGCTGAGGAAGGGCGAGATTAGATATCCTATCTTGGAGAAGCTGGCCTTCGCTCTGGTAGTGTCGGCCCAGAAGCTCCGACCCTATTTCCAGGCACATTCCATAAAGGTAGTAACCGACCACCCCCTCCGCAGTATCATGGAGGGAGTAGAACACTCCGGGAGGTTGGCTAAGTGGTCGGTAGAGTTGAGCGAGTTCAATATCTCTTATGTACCGAGGGTGTCCATGAAAGCACGGGCGGTGGCATATTTCCTGGCGGACTACGTTACTGAGGTGGACGAGTCAGAACTACCCCATCCGGTGCCTTGGAAGATGTTGGTAGATGGAGCATCCGGAAGGCATTCCTTTGGTGGAGGGGTGATCCTGGTCAGTCCCCAAGGGACCAGGATAGAGCAAGCAATCCATTTCCACTTTCCCCTCACCAATAACCAGGCAGAGTACGAGGCGGTGATAGCAGGTCTCCGCTTGGCCCAGGAGCTAGGAGTACAGGATGTGGAGGTCTCGACGGACTCCATGGTCATTGCTTGTCAAGTCAAGGGAGAGTTCGAGGTCAAGGAGCCGACCCTCCAGAGGTACTTGGAAAAGGTCAAGGGGGTGGTGGGGCAGTTCCGAACTTTTTCCATCAAGCATGTCCCCAGAGAGGAAAGCACTCAGGCAGACTTCTTGGCTAAGTTTGGCCCTCAGGGTGGGGAAGCCCTGTCAGAACTCTTCCGACCCTCCATTGAGGAAGGAGAGCTCATGGAAGTAGATCAGCGGGCGTCATGGATGGACCCTTTTATTGTTTTTCTAGCCTCGGGGAGGTTCCCCGAGGGGGAAATTGACAAGCGGCGACTCAGGTATAAATCGGCCTACTATTCCTTGCATGCAGGGACACTTTATAGAAAGACACTCTCAGGGCTCCTAGCCCGTTGTGTCTCGGAGGAAGAAGTCCCGAGAGTCCTGGAAGAGATCCACTCGGGGGAATGTGGCAGCCACTCGGGAAGCCGGACCCTGGAAGGGAGGGTTCTGAGGCAAGGTTACTTCTGGCCCACCCTCAGCAAGGATGCGGCCGAGTTCTCCAGGAGGTGCCCCAAGTGTCAGCTCTACGCTCCTCTTCAACTCCTCCCGGCTCAGAGGTTGAGAACGATCACGGCCCCTTGGCCGTTCGCCATTTGGGGATTGGACCTGGTAGGACCTTTCCCCTTGGCAAGCGGTCAAAGGAGGTTCTTGCTGGTGACGATCGATTATTTTTCCAAGTGGATCGAGGCAAAGGCGCTAGCCAAGGTAACCACTCAGGTAGTAAAGAATTTTGTTTGGGGGGAGATCATTTGCAGGCACGGGCTCCCTCTCGCCATTGTCACGGATAATGGGCCACAGTTCGCCAGCGATGAATTCGTCAGCTTCTGTTCCCAACTTGGCATAGATCTCAGGTTCGCGTCGGTCCACCATCCAAGGAGCAACGGGCAGGTGGAGGCGGCGAACAAAATTATAGTGAACCTTCTCAAAAAGAAGATCGAGAATCTTAGAGGAAGTTGGGTAGAGCAACTACCCTCGGTCCTCTGGGCTCTGAGGACCACTCCAAACACAGCCACTGGGGAAACCCCGTTCAAGCTATCTCACGGATCCGAGGCCGTCCTCCCGGTCGAGTTTGAAGTCAAGACGCCTAGGGTGGCCGCCGCGGAAGAAAGAGATGAAGAATGGAGGGTAAGCAACGAAGAAGGCCAACGGTTGTCTTTGGACCTGATAGAGGAACTCCGTGACTTGGCTACCATTAGGCAAGAAGAGATAAAGAGGCGGATGGCCAGGTACTTCGACAAGTACATACGAGTAAAGCATTTCCTGAAGGGGGACTTGGTACTGAAGAAGGTTGACGCGGCGGGAAGGGGAGCCACAGTGGGTAAGCTCAATCCCAATTGGGAGGGCCCATATATTGTAAGTGAGGTGCTGAAGTCGGGGGGGTACCACCTCCAGGATGTGGAAGGGGTACCTCTCGGCCGAGCTAGGAACGGGGACGACTTGAAGCGTTTCTATCCATGAAGTTCTTATGTAACCTGATCTCTATGAACTATTTTCACAGGCAGTGTCTTATATTAATCCTGAGTTCCAAGTAACAAATGAGGATGCTGGATTGCCCTGGATGATCCCGCTGCCAGGCTCTCGCTAGCTGGTGGGGCCGGTTGAACTCGCGGAGAGGCTGGCAAGGTGATAAGCTCTTTGTGCTGGATTGCCCCGGACGATCCCGCTGCAAGGCTCTCGCTAGCTGGTGGGGCCGGTTGAACTCGCGGAGAGGCTGGCAAGGTGATAAGCTCTTTGTGTTGGATTGCCCCGGACGATCCCGCTGCCAGGCTCTCGCTAGCTGGTGGGGCCGGTTGAACTCACGGAGAGGCTGGCAAGGTGATAAGCTCTTTGTGCTGGATTGCCCCGGACAATCCCGCTGCCAGGCTCTCGCTAGCTGGTGGGGCCGGTTGAACTCGCGGAGAGGCTGGCAAGGTGATAAGCTCTTTGTGCTGGATTACCCCGGACGTTCCCGCTGCCAGGCTCTCGCTAGCTGGTGGGGCCGGATGAACTCGCGGAGAGGCTGGCAGGGTGATAAGCTCTTTGTGCTGGATTGCCCCGGATGATCCCGCTGCCAGGCTCTCGCTAGCTGGTGGGGCCGATTGAACTCACGGAGAGGCTGGCGAGAAGGAAGGTCCTCGGCATGAGACAACACAGAAAATTATCGGGTCTTAGAGAGGTTTTTAAAATAAGAGGACGAGCTCTCGCTGGGCGAGAAGGGGGGTCCTCGGCAGTAATTAACAAAAAGAAAGTGTTTGGGTCCCTGAATGTTTTGAAAATAAGGGGACGACCTCTCGCTGGGCGAGAAGGAAGGTCCTCGGCACAAGTTAACAAAGAGAAAATGTTTTGGTCTCCGAAATGTTTTGGAAAATAAGAGGACGACCTCTCGCTGGGCGAGAAGGGGGGTCCTCGGCAGTAATTGACAAAAAGAAAGTGTTTTGGTCTCCGAAATATTTTGAAAATAAGGGGACGACCTCTCGCTGGGCGAGAAGGAAGGTCCTCGGCACAATGTTAACAAGGAGAAAATGTTTGGTCTCCGAAATGTTTAGAAAATGAGGGGACGACCTTTCGCGTGGTGAGAGAAAAGGTTCTCGGCAGATATAAGATAAACTAGTATGAAAATAAAATCTAAGGAAGGCTAAGTGAAAAAAGAAAGCGATGCACAAAATTTCCATTCAAGAGAAGAGTTTAGTTACAAATGGGCGGCGATCTCGCCAGCCCCAAAATTTACGACAAATAAAAACAGGAGTTTCGCTCTCTAGTCCTCGCCAAAAAGCTCCTCGTCGTCATCGTCATTCTTTACTAGCGGAAGCGGCCGGAAGAGCTCCGGCACGATATCCTCGACCGTCACGCTCTCGGCCTCGGCAACCAGCAACCCAGCACCTTTCATGGCCTGAAAGACGAAGCGTGCCGCATTCGTCGACTCCACGCGAAGTGCTTCGTCGCGATCGCGCCTCTCTTCCTTTAACCGGCGAGGAGAAGGGGGAAGGGCAGCCCGAGTGAGATCACGATTGAGAGCTTTCAACGCGGCAACCTCACCCTCCAAGCTCAGGACCCGAGCATCCGACAACCTAGCCATCTCGGCATCCTGGAAGCAAAAAATGCGTAAGGAAAAAGTAGGAAAAAAGGGAGAAGCAGGGTTGATGAATGACTCACCACTCCGGTCCCGGCGGAGGCTAACTTGTCTGTGAGATCACCCACTTTCGCCTGCGAGACCTTGAGGGCCTCGGCGAGCTCGGCGCACTCGTTCTCCAGCTCCAGGCACCTGCGGCCCGTCATGTGGGCGAGTTCCACTGACCGCAACTGGGACCTCGCGCTTTCATAAGCGAGACCCCGTGCGGTCGCTTCTGTATAGGCCGCGGCTTCCTCGGGGCCATATAAGACATAGGATAGATTGAAGGCATGGGAGGTCACCTCGTCCATCTCCACCCAAGTGGGAAGAACAGAGGAGACATCGACCCGGTTGGCCTCCTCCCTCCAGCGCACTAAGCGCTCGCCGGTTTCATCCTTGGCTCGCACCCCAAGGCCGAAGTATGGGTGCTTCGTTGGAATAGGCAATGCGGAGGTCCTGGTAGCAACCTCGGTTGGTTCGACTTCCCGAACCTCGGGGTGCGAGGAAGCATCGACCCCGGGAGTCGAGGACTCGGCAGGGCGCTTTCCCTTCACAGAGGCGCGCGGGCTCGCGCCTATCTTCGGCTTCTTTGAAGTGGGTTGGCGGGAAGGCTTGCTTCCCGAGGCCTCCGTCCTTTTCTTGGAGGCAGCCGCAGGGGGGGAATGACCTTCTCGGCAGGCCGCCGCCCCCATCGTGGCGAGAGCGAAGTCAGCGGAGGGTTTGATGTTGCTCGCCTAAGGTGGGTGGAGGGGAATGTCTCGCTCACCTGTTTAAGAATTGTGTTAGGGAGAATAGCGAGAACAAATATAAAGCGGGTAGTGGAGGCGAGATCTTTACCTTCCCCAGGGAGCACCGGTAGAAGAATGTCGACGTTCCGGCGGAGATGGCCTACCTCGAAGTTCTTCATCTGAAAAAACTGGCAGAGGTCGGCATCGTGACCGCCGAGAGCGGGAGGACGGTAGACGGTGTCGTTGTACTGGATTGGCGAGATCGGGATGTTGCCGAAGTTCCCCTTTACCAGGAGGAACTTCTGGGCCCAGAAATGAGCTTTGTTTACGGTCTCGACGACCTTGAAGCCCGACCCTACGAAGTAGACCGTGCCCTCAGAATAGGCACGGAAGGAGAACAGCTTCCGGAAAACCGGAAGGCTGAACTCTATTCGCTCCTCGTGGAGGAAGCAAGCGAACCCCATGATTATCGCCATCGCGTTGGGGGTGAGCTGGCCGAGAACAACTCCATAGTGCCGGAGGACCTGAAAAACCGCAAGTAAAGAAAATGAAGCGAGCGAGATCAATCTCGCAAGAATGATGAAGGTGGGAAGGAAGTATACCTGGCGAATCTCAGGCCAGAGGGGAAGTCGCAGGCCCACCGCGAAGTGCGCGATGGGGATGGCAATCTCGTCGGCCCGTAAGGTGTTAATCACCTCGCCCTTCTCAGGCCGGCGGGCGGTGAAATCGGAGGGGACGTAATCGGCGATGGAGGAAAGGTACTCTTCCTCGCTCATATTACAGTGGAAGAAGTCGTGCTCGCAATAGGCCCAGGCACACTTCAGCCGGCCTTCGGCCTCGGGAAGCTCTTTCGCGGGTTTCACCATCCCGAGTACCTGCGAGAACAAGTGTAAAAGGTGGCGAGAACAAAGCTGGCGAGAGCTCTGCAACTGGGAGAAGAGGAAGGCGGTAGGTAAATGATATTAATGGGGAGGCTATTTATAGAAAAGTAAAAAAAACGGCGGGAAAAAGCCCAAAAGCCGGGGCGCAGTCAGGCAAAACGTCACATCATTGGGACACACCAAACAAAATTATTTCGCTAATCATTGGCGAGCGAGATCAATCTGCAGTATAGGTTAGAATAAAATAATTTGCAAGCGAAAATGTCACAGGCATGCGAGAACAAGGTAAAGGAAAAGCGGCGTTATAAATCCGCGAGCGATAACCGTAGTTAATAAATTGTCCGATATTCGTGGCGAGCGAGAATCACTAAGGGCCATGGTCTGGCGAGATTGTTGCAATAAAAGAAACAAAAGCGAATTGTTCATAAAATAGAGAACGCAAGGTCGCGAGATCAGTAAGGCAGCCACTGCCATCTACCGCCACCTCGCGGCCCCCTCCTCGGCGGCCTCCGGGGGTTGTGGAATTCGGCAGCAGCACGACCGTCGCGTTCGATCAGTTGGGCGTGGTCTCTCATCCTCGCTATGAGTGTCTCTTGGGAGGTCTCGCATTCGCTAGGATCCAGGGGTATCGCCGCACGAAGTTTGTCGCACTCATCCATCAGGGATTCGTATCTCTTTTCGGCGGCCTGTCTATCCACTCTCGCCTGGATGTTAAGATCTTGTAACATCTGGTTTTGCTTTTGGAACAACTCCGCGGTTCTCTTTTTCATCACTTCAGGGTCTCGCGTATCACCCAGGAAATCTTCCACCCGCTCTGGAAATGGGGACACTTCGTCATCCCCGAATTTGGAGTCGGTGAGCTGGGTCTCGCCATCTGACAAAGAAGGGTCGCACGCGAGGTTAGGAAAGATAATTCAGAGTAAATATCAGAGGCGAGAAGACTTACCCGTGTGATGGCTAAAAGTGTTAGGCGGAGGATCGAAGGTGGTGCCATAGTAAGGGGGCTGAGTTTTCCCCTTGCCAGGGGGGTATTTCGCAGTACCGGTAAGGGGGGCGTCCGGCGGACGCGAGCCACCCGAATCCTCGTTGGCAAGAAGCCTAAAGTTTGGCGCCGAGAGGTTCGCGTCCTGGCATTTGGGTGAGGGAGTTCGCTGACCCCGTTCCCCCGGCGTCCCATGGCGCGAAACTACAAAAAGAAAGTGAAGGAACAATAAGCATCATCAAGGAGAGATTTAAAACGAGACACAGCGAGATCAGGCAGCGTACCAGGAGGATTCTCGCCAGCAGTATTCGCATTTTCCCGAGGTGTAGCGAGAAGTTCGTTCGAGGGCCCGCCGACATCCTTGTCAGCTTTAGTGACCTGCGAGAGCGAAGTTTAGAAAATGACAGTTAGGTATTCTCGCCCAAAGGAAATAATCCATACCTCCTCAACGGGTTTCTCGCCGAGGGAGGAGTCGAAGTCAACAGCGTCGTCCCCCACTCGGCGAACGGCCTTCGCCTTCTTCAGTTGTGGCGCTGGGGAGGCGGACGCACGGTCCATCCAGGCCGGGGGCTTCAACATCATCGCTGTCTCGCGAGCCTTCGAGGCTTTCAGGCGAGCTTCCATCTCTTTGGAGAGAGGCATCAGAGGATAGCTACAGTAAAGAGAAGAGTGAGGAGAAAAAGAAAATGAGGGCACCCTTCATCCCGGATGGTATTTATAGCCAGACGGTGGGACCCACAGAAAGATTCCTGACAAGACAGCTGTCGCCAAGCGAACACCCTAGTGTTGGATGATTCTTTGCGAGCTCAGGATAAACTCACAAAGTGCGGGGATTGTGTACAAACCGGGGTTCGCCTGGCTCCACCCCCTAGACCTCGCAGGGTTTAGGGTAAGAACCGATCTCGCCCCAAGCTCCACCCCCTAGACCTCGCAGAGCGGCATTATCAGAAAGCATAGGCGAGAGCGCTGGGGCGTGGTCTCGGCAGTTGGTGTAGGGCGAGAGCTAGAAGGGTAAGAACCGATCTCGCCGAAGTGCTCGGCGAGATGTGTCATGCCATGGGTTCTGCGAGACTCCAGAGGTCGCAGAGGCGACAGGAACCCTCGCATACAGTATGGCGAGACCAAGAGGCATTCCTGGTCTCGCAGACCCCTCTTCCAGGGGAAAGGAAGTTAGAATTACCCTCTAGCCCCTGGAGGCCTGCAAATAGCCACCCCGAACAGCGGAGTTTGGCTGTTAGCAGACCAAATTGGGGTACAAATAGCAAAACCAAAAGGCGGAGTTCCGCTATTCATAGACCAGTTCAGAAAAACTATAAATAAGACCCAAAGGGCACCTTTGGAGGGATTCCAGTTTTTGGCTTCTCTCTCCTTAGGCTATCCTTGCTGAGACTCCCATGAGCTCTCCAAGGTGCCCGGGCCTCAGCTTCGGCTCTGGAGGGGAAGCAATCTAAAGATCTTCCGGGTGTGTGGTGGGACCTCCCTGCTGAGTTAAGGGTCTGTGTTAAGTTCTGAGACCCCGACGTACTTTTTCCACGGGATAAGTAAGTGCTAGTCGCCCCCCAACCTGTTGGGGGCCCCGAGCTCCACAAGGAACCAGTTTCTGGTTTCAACAAGAAGGAATTCTCGAGACATCAAGGAATTCTCGAGACAAAGCAAGGGATTTCTCGAGACATCAAGGAATTCTCGTGACAAAGCAAGGGATTTCTCGAGACATCAAGGAATTCTCGAGACAAAGCAAGGGATTTCTCGAGACATGGAAAGGATTTCTCGAGACAAGACAGGCAATTTCTCGAGTAATAAGCAGTTTCTCGAGACATAAGGTAAGTGATTTCTCGAGTAAGCTAGAATCAGCAAGAAAAATGGAATTTATTTAGCTCACGGTTTTCTCCAAGGAAAAACTAGATACTAGGGTAAGATTGAAGAGGAGAAAATCAAGGGGAGGTTCTAGATCATAAGTTACTACACCAAACACACAAAACTCTTGCTAATCAGCATGACAAGAGCTCAAAACGAGCAAACCAATCGTCAAAAGAATCAAGAGAGAAAGAGGAAGAAACCACTTGCCTTAACCTTGCAAAACTCGCCTAACTCCGCTCTGAATGCCAAGGTAACTCCCGAGCACGAAGACCTGGAGCGCTAAGGACCGAAAGGAAGAGTTAGGTCATTTCCATAACTCCAAAACTTCCACGAAGAAGAACAAGCTTACCACTAAGACGAAGATCTCGCCGAGAGCTTTCCGAATCTTCAAACCAAACTCGAATCCGACCACTACAGCTCTAGAAATCGCCGGTTGAAGGCTCCACGAAGCTCCGCTCTCGCCCTAACCCTCGGCGGCTGCTTTTGATCGAGGAAGAGGATGAATAGGGAAAGGGGAAGGCTTTAGGCTTATATATAAACCTAAATTTATTATCTAAATAATTAAAAAATTCCCCAATTTACTTAAACTGTGAGGGCGACCAAAACACCTCGGATTTCTATGAAATTCGCACCCTAGCTGAAAAACGGCGCTACGAATCCAACGGCGAAGTCAGAATTCCATTCCGACGAGACAAACTCCGGATAAAGCCTCCCAAAGCTAAAATCTTGATAATTACTCAAAACCTTCACCTTAACTCGAAACGACGCGAAAACTCGCACGCTCGATCTGAATCACGAGCTCCAACTAAGCTAAGGCTCGAAACACTACCAAAAGAGCTGACGTAACGCCCTTATGCCAAAATTACGTCACAATGGGTACGTAAAATAATTGAAGAAAATCAGGGGCGTTACAGTCAGGCCCTTCGTCTGCTAATAGAGAGACTCCTGGGAGAAGGAAAGCTCCGGGGTCTAGTTCGAAAAGATGCAATTGCTAAACCAACTGCTGAGAAGAGAAAAGAGAATGAAATGGTAGAAGTAACCTGGGAAGGCGCCGACATCGAAGACGCAGGCTGCTATGGTGACATCCACCCATCCACTGAATGCGTCGAAGTCAATGATGTGGGCCCCTTAGGGGACATCTATTGTATCCATGGAGGAGATGGAGCGGAATCTTCTCGCAAATCCAGCATCGCGAGAGTTCTGAAGCAGGAAGTGGCAGCCACTACAAGTTCTCCTTCCGAAAGCACTATTGTCACCTTTGGTCAGGATGACCTTCCACCCAATGCCAATCCTTTTGACGATGCAGTGGTCATCAAAGCCGTCATCAAAAATTATACAGTCCACAAGATTCTGATTGATACAGGCAGCTCCGTCAATCTCCTTTTCCGCCCAACTTTCAAATCCCTGAAGACCGGAAAGCCTCTGCTTTCCACCGACGGGCCCCTCTATGGTTTTTCTGGGGAAAAGAAAGAAGTAGAGGGTTCAGTAAAGCTCCTGGTCTCTCTTGGAGGAGTGATAAAGCTAATCAATTTCGTGGTGGTGGATGCCCCGAGCAATTACTGCGCCATCTTCGGGAGGCCGATTCTTAACGCATACAGAGCAGTAGTGTCTACCTTTCACCTTGCTCTCAAGTTCGCTGCAGAAGGAAAGCAGTATCGGATTAGAAGCAACCCAAAGGTGGCTCGGGAGTGCTACGTCCGAACTGTCAATATGATCACCGACGTTCCACTTCCCGGGGCCATAGTTGAAGTTATAGAAATTGTTGAATCCTCAAAAGCTGCCGAGGAAGGAAAAGATCGAGAAGGGGCTCACTTGGAACCTGCCCAAGTGACCCAAGAAGTACCTATTACTGAAGGGGCAGAAAAGAAGCTGGTCATCAATGCTGAGTTGTCGGAGGAGGAGAAAGTGGAGCTAATCTCCTGCCTGTTGGAGAATCTGGATATCTTCGCTTGGTCAGCAGAGGATATGCCAGGAGTGGATCCAGACGTGGCTTGTCATCATCTAAACGTATCTCCTGAGTTCAAGCCCATCCAACAAAAGAAGAGAGAAGTGGCGACCAAGCTGGCGTTGCCCATCAGAGAGGAGGTTTCCAAACTCCTGAAAGCGGGTTTTATTTCTGAAATTCAATATCCCACATGGATGTCGAATGTTGTAATGGTTAAGAAATCTGGTGGGAAGTGGCGCATGTGCGTAGACTTCACCAAACTTAATAAAGCGTGCCCTAAAGATTGCTACCCTTTGCCTCGGATAGATGTCTTAGTTGATTCCGCGGTTGGGTATGGTTTTATGAGTTTCCTCGATGCTTTCTCAGGGTATCATCAAATTAAAATGCATAAACCTGACATCCCGCATACCTCAATTATCACAAACGATGGGTGTTACTGCTATCTCGTAATGCCTTTCGGTATTAAAAATGCGGGCGCAACATACCAAAGAATGATGGATACCGTCTTTAAACATCAAAAAGGCAGGAATCTTGAAGTTTACGTTGATAACCTACTTCTGAAAAGTAAAACATTCTCATTGCACTTGAAAGACCTCGTAGAGACGTTCGCTACTCTACGGAGGTTCAAGTTAAAATTAAACCCGTCAAAATGTGTGTTTGGGGCAAACAAGGGAAAGTTTCTTGGACATCTCTTAACTCCTAACGGCCTTGCACCGAATCCAGACAACGTGAAGGCCATCCTTAATATGACCCCTCCTTGAAATGCTAAAGAAGCTCAGCAGCTTGGGGGAACATTGGCAGGATTGAGCAGGTTTATCTCCAAATCCGGAGACAAAAGTGCCCCATTCTTTAAAACACTGCGAGGGGGACCAAAGTTTGAGTGGAGCGAGGAGTGTAACAAGGCTTTTGAGCAGCTGAAAGAACAGTTAACCTCGACTCCACTACTCCAAAGTCCCCGTGAGGGAGAAATGCTATTCTTATATCTGGGAGTCGGACCAGATGCGGTGAGTTCCGTCCTCGTTCGGGAAGAAAAGAAAAAGCAGTTTCCAATATACTATGTCAGCCACATTCTTAAAGATGCAGAAACCAGATATTCGATCTTGGAGAAACTGGCCTTGGCCTTGGTTATGTCTGCGCGAAGGCTTCGTCCTTATTTTCAGGCTCATTCCATCCAAGTTATTACAGATCATCCTTTAAAAAATATTCTTGAAAAGCCAGATCATTCAGGGAGGTTGGCAAAATGGGCTATTGAACTAAGCGAATTTGAGATATCATACATCCCTTGAACAGCGATCAAAGCGCAAATCTTGGCAGACTTCTTGGTAGATACAACAGAACCCAGTTCCGAACAGGTGGTGCAATCTCCTTTGGCTTGGATCGTTTATGTGGATGGGGCTTCTGGCAGAAACTCCGTGGGAGCCGGGGTAGTTCTGATCAGTCCAAATGGCATCAGGCTGGAGCAAGCTATCAAATTCTTCTTTTCAGTTACAAATAATCAGGCATAATATGAAGCACTTTTGGATGGGCTGAGGCTTGCGAAAGAGCTGGGCATAGAACATGTACATGTTAGAACTGATTCACTGGTGATGGCCTCTCAGGTCTTGGGAAATTATGAGACAAGGGAGCCTATTCTGAGGAAATACCTGTTGTTAGCCAAAAGGGAAATCAGAAGATTCAAGTCATTCATCATCGAGCATATTCCAAGGATACAAAATGAGGAGGCAGATGAGTTGTCAAAGTTCGGTCTTCCATCCGGGGGAGTGACCTCTGAACTTTTTCATCCGGCAACAGATGAGGTAGAACTCATGCAAATTGATCATAATCCTTCGTGGAAGGACCCTTACGAGCTATTTCTATCAAATGGGGAGTTCCATCATTCCATCAAAGATCAGAGAAGATTCAAAAGGAAGGCGGCGTATTATTATCTGTTAGCGAGAGTTCTCTACAGAAAGACTTTGATCTCTCCCTGAGCACGATGTGTTTCGGAGGATGAAATCCCAACCATACTTCAGGAAGTTCATTCCGGGGAGTGCGGCAGTCATTCGGGAGCGAAGACTCTGGAGAAAAGAATCTTAAGGCAGGGGTATTTTTGGCCAACCATGAGAAAGGATGCTGAAGCATTTGCCAAGCGGTGTGTTCAGTGCCAAAAGTTCGCTCCTCTTCAGCATTTGCCTGCTCAGTCACTCAGATCAATAACTGCGCCATGGCCCTTCGCAGTATGGGGGATAGATCTTATCAGACCCTTCCCAATAGCCAGCGGCCAGCGTCGTTTTATCATTGTGATAATCGACTACTTCAGCAAGTGGATTGAGGCAAAAGCGCTGGCAAAAACTATAACCCAAATTATCAGAAACTTCATCTGGGGAGAAATAGTCTGCCGGCATGGAATTCCGCTAGCAATTGTCACTGATAATGGTCCACAGTTCAATAATCCGGAGATGATAAACTTTTGTGATCAGGTGGGAATTGATCTTCGATTTGCCTCAGTACATCATCCAAGAACAAATGGCCAAGTAGAAGCAGCAAACAGGCAAATCCAGCAGCTCCTGATGAAAAGAGTTTTGAATCAAAGGGGAAATTGGGCAGATCAGCTTCCTTCCATCCTCTGGACTCTTCGTACTACCCCGTCTTCAGCTACCAGGGAGACATCATTCAAATTATCTCATGGCTCGGAAGCTGTTGTTCCTGTAGAATTTGAGGTGGTCACTCCAAGAGTTGTGTATGCAAAAGAGGGAGGAGAAGCATGGATAGAAGACAATGATGAGGCTATCAAGTATAGTCTGGATCTGATCGAAGAACTTCAGGACGAGGCAACAATCAGACAAGAAGAAGTTAAAAGGAGGATGGCAAAGTACTTTGACAAAAATGTCAGGGTAAAGCATTTTGCGGTCGGCGATGTTGTGCTAAAAAAGGTTGATGCAGCAGCCCGAACAGGCAATGTCGGGAAGCTAAATCCTAATTGGACTGGACCTTTCATCGTCAAGGAGGTACTAAAAAGTGGGGCTTACCGCCTCCAAACAAGTGAAGGAGAAGACATCTCACGCACCTGGAGCGGTGACGATCTCAAACGGTTCTATCCTTAAAATGTCTTCTTTACTTTCCTGCAATTTTTAAGATATTTTATTAAGAAGCCCCATACTGACACTTCTTCATGTCTGATGTTTCCTTTTTACATTTTTCTTATATATCAACCTCACTGAATCGCGGAGACATCGCCAAGTCCTGCTCGAACCCCCTCAGATTGTAGTCATTAGCGTAAAACCACGAAGATCATGTGTAGCGGGGAGTTTTCGCACACGTGTAGTGGTAGCTTGCCAATTCCCGTGCGGTGGTCTTCAGAACCTTGGATCCCGGCTGATATCCAACACACCCCTGCATAAAGGGAGGTCTAGGTGAATGTTGGCTCTATCATGCCCCGAGAGGGATATAGTTACAGCTTTGATGATCTTTCTGAGGAAAGCAATGTCGGTATAGCCCCCACGGCACAACCACACCTGCCCAACTGATCATCTTAGTCTGTGACCATCGAATACTCCTAGATACTCTCAAGCGATGCCTAAGCGGGACCCACAACTGAGTTGATCTCTCTGAGGAAAGCAATGTTCGCCGCCTAGGCCCACCTGCCCAATTGATCATCTGGGTCTGTACTTGTCTTTTTCTTTATTTCTACAGCTCTTATGACCACTTGAGGAAAGCAATGTTCGCCGCCTAGGCCCACCTGCCCACTTGGTCATCTGAGTCTGTAGTCATCTTTTATTATGTTACAGGGAATTATCTCATCTTATATGGTCATTATAGACCATTTGGAGGAAAAAGCAGGACTCTTATGTACATCACAAACCAGCCGACCTGATACTCAAACCGGGCGGTTTGAAATAAGCCAGTATCGAAATTTTCGGGCTGTCTGATTATTAAACCGGGCGTTTTAATATAAACAGGTCCCAAAGATGTCAAGCGGTCTGATGTTCAGGTTGGACGATTTGAAATAAACAAGACGCCATTAAAATATCACAAGGCAAGTATCGGGGGATTGAGCATAGTCATGACCGTCAACCTAGTCATTTGGATCGTAAATCTGTCTTTTTGGGTTTCAATTCGATCAGCTCGGCTAATAACAGGCTCTTTTCAATCAAGCAATTATGATTCTCATTGCAAATATCAAAGCTACTGACCGCCCAAATTATGTGCAGTCCGTGCGGATTATCAGCTAATATTGTATAAACCATTCGAGAAAGATATTATTAGAACAGGTGCAGGTGTTCATCTACCTTAATAAGGAGCTGAGATATTAAGACCGGGCGAGTCTATCTATCTCTGATATTAATTATGTTTGGATATTTCTGGATCAAAACATATGGTCGCCCGGGTTATATTCTAACCGAGCGGGTTTATCTGTCTCTCATATTAACCAAGTCTGGATATCTCTGGATCTAAATATATGGTCGCCCGGATTATGTTCTAACCGAGCGGGTTGATCTATCTCTTATCAAGAAGTTATCTCTGGATTCAATGGATTTTTCGCCAGGATTGTATTTTAAACCGCGTGAATTTATTATTCATCACTTCTATCAGCAAGGATGAGATATCTCTGAATTCAGATAAGAAGCCGCCCGGTTTGAATTTTAAACCGCACGAGCCTATCATTTATTGTTTATACTATCAGAAATCGGATATCCTGAGATCTAAATGAGTAATCGCGCGGGTTGTATATAGACCGTCCGAAATCATCGATTATCACTCATACTCGGATCAAGGCAGCCGCACGGTTCAATCATAAAAAGCAAAAGGTAAAAAAAAGAGAAGAGAGAGACAAGATAGCAACCACAAGTAAGTAACAATAGATAGACAATTAGACAGGTAAAATTTCCATTCATTCTTCAAAATATCTGTTAACAAAATATTAACCGCCCGGCTACAATCAAAACCGGCAGTTACACAAAAGTATAATTAATCAAAGGCACTAGTCTGCCGACTTATTTTTCTTCTTCTTGACAGGGGAATTCGAATCTTCACCATCGATGTCGACTTCAGGCGAATAGCCTTCACTTGTCGAGGAAGAACCCGAAGAGCCGCTATCATTGGACCGCCCGGTCTTACTCGCGGAGCCGCTTGTTCCAGAGGACAAACTATCCTCATCATCCTCCTCATCATCATCAGTGTTGTCATCCGCATCGGCCTCCTCAGCGGCTCTATCACCTTCATCACCTCCTTGATGGATTATAATTTCCCTGCTCGCGTCGGGTTCAGCCTCTTCACCCACCTTGGCTTTTCCTTTTTGCCTGCGGCTAATTTCATCAAGCTCGTCCTTCAAGGCAGGGAAGAGGTCAGAAAAAGTGGTACCCTCAAAGCCTTCGCACAGACCGCCACGATCTCTCAGGAGGCCCAAAGCTTAATTAATTCCTTGGGCCACATGAGGCAACACCTCATCCTGGAAGGCAGGGTTGGTTACCTCATATTGTTTCTGCAAAAAGGAAAAATAAATTAGATCGCTCGGGCTGAACAAAATAAACGCATCATCATTTGTCAAACTCACCGCCACGACTTCTTGAAGCCGCGCGTTCTCCGCAACCTGCTCTTCGTACTTCTTCTCTAGATGTTTCTGAACGGAAACCAGCCGCCTGTACGACAAGGTCATGAAGTGATTGGCCGCAAACCCCCATGCACCGGTTTGTGCCGCTAGCCGGGGAAGCTCTTCTTCAGGAACTTTTTTCAACTTCTTTAAGGTCTTTCGACCATACATCGCGGCCCTGGCATCTAGCGCATGGCGGTTAGTTTTCTCAATAGCCCATGAAGGAAGTGCGGTGGATACCCGGATGCGGCTTCCGGTCTGTGCCAGAGGACAGTTGGGTTGCCCTGCAGATCGGGCGGGTTCCCGTAGGAACGTAGAAACTCGAATTCATCAGAAGAGGTTGGGCTCTCTTCCTCCGATGATGGCGACCTGTTTTGCTGCTGCCTCCTTTCCCTCTGGGTCAAAACCGGACCGGCCGGGGTGACCGGCTTGTTCGCGGGGACAATATGGGCAGCTGTAAGATGAAATCAAAAGTTTGAGTAAGACAGTCCGCGCGGTCATATACAGGCGGGTTGAGAAGAACTTACTATGTTCGGGGAGGACGTCCTCCAGCTCTGAGAACAGCGGAATGTAATGATTGATATCTAACCGCTCGTTCTCGATGAACGCGAAGGTGTCCGACTCGATCTTCCCGACTTGAGGAGCTTGGAAAACTTCTTCCCCCCGAACTTGCGGGTGACTTGCAACAGTCTGAGATTGCCTTCGAACATTACAAACTGCTCCGACCAGTTCGAGACCTTGTTCGCCAAATTGACGACCTTCAGTCCGTGACAACCAAAGTAGAGATGCCCCCTGAAAGTTTAAGTCCCCACGTCGGGGACAGCCCACAACGAAAAGAATTTCCTGAATAGATCAATGGATAATCTGGTCCTCTCGAACCACAGATACGAAATAAATCTATATATGGATGCTATGGAGTTCGGTGAAAGCTGGCCGGGTACAACCCCATAGTGGTCAAAAATGGCGATGACTTCAAGTGGCAGCGGAAACTTGAAGCCATATTCAAAATGGTCGACAGGAACGGCTATGTGATGCGGGTTGGAAGAGTTGATCCGCTCGTCGCGCAAAGGGAGCCGCGCGAGCAGATCACTCCCTGCCATGTGTCTTGCAATGAATTCGTCTAGCTCGGTCTGGGTGAGACGGCACTCCGGGTGGTCCGCCGAGTGAAAGGCCAAGGCCGCATATGTTCGAACGGCTTTAACCTTGGCAGGTCGCTGCGACTTGGACTTAGATCGCGCCATTTGAAATCGTAAAAATGACTTCGAAAGGTCCCTACTTATAGATTTTGACGATCTGCGAATAGTAAAATTATCTCGCGGCTACACATTCTAACCGCGCGGTTAACAGCCTGCATGATCAGATTTGCCAGAAAAACAAACGAACCAAAGGCATTCAGGAAATCAGGTGCAAACATACATCACAGATCGCGCGACCTATAATCAGTTCGGATAAAACATAGAGGATCTAAACAGAATACAAAGTACAGCGATTAAACAAGAACCCGCACGGGTTATTCAAATAAAAGACATAAAGCAGAAAGAACCATTGTCTAACAGAAGTCAAATCAACAAGCCGCACTCATAATACAAATTGTTCTAAAAAGCCGTTCACAGCTGGCAGTGTTCAGGGGAGACATCCTCTCTATGAAGCCGCGCGACCTGATTGCTAGTAGTGTTCAGAAGAGAGTAAATCTGGCTGGTATGATAATGGATGTGGTTGATAGTGCTATGAAGCCGCCCAACATCCCTTTCAACCCGCGTAGCAGTAATCATACGAGGGGTTCTGGTGGCCTCATCGATCATTGGGTCAGCCGCTCTAACCGGGGGAGGATTCGAGCCCGCCCCAACAGTCGGGCAGCTAGAAACTTGCATCTCATCATTCATACTTCGCCGGCCTCCCGCGACTTCTCTAGTTAGCCGCAAAAATTTATCCTGATAATATTTTTAGTCACCCTCAAACTTGGCAGACATTCTCTTCTCCTTCTCGAACTGAGCGGTCAGAGTAGCGACTTGAGCAACCTTGGCTTTCTTCTTAGTCTCCACTGCAGCTCGCGCGGCCTTAAGCTGCATCTCCAGACCTTTCTCCCTCTCTGTCCTGGATCTCATGTCGGTCTCCATCTATGCCTTCAGTGCCTCTTCAGCCTTCTTCCTTGCCTTTTGCTCGGCCTCCAGAGCGGTCCGAGTGGTGGCTTCCCGGTCTTCCACCTCCTTCAAGCAGACCCTCAGGTTTGCTAAGTCCTCCTCGAGATGATCAAACAATGGCTGCCCTTCTCGCGAAGCCGCTGCATAGGTCAACACCGGGGGACTAATGGAGGCAGGCTGGCCTCGAGGTCGCCCGGCTTCACAGTTTGATCTTCGCTCTCTACAAGAAGTCGCGCGGTTATATAAAGCAAGAGCATGCATCGCTATACATATATAAAAAATGTGCATATATATAAGATCAATGCCTGGGCGCACAGGCCGCTAAGACTGATCTGGGTCCTTCCTCCATTGTTGTTCACGCCAGAGTCTCTCTTTACTCTGCCTAGCGGAAGAGGACCAGGCCGCTAAAGGGAAAAAGCTCGGCGGTGGGTTCAGTAATTTATTTTGACGAGGCCGCGGAATGAAGAAACGGACAGCTTTATAACCCGCGGGGCGCTTACCTGGCGTAAAGGGATCAGGCTGCAGTGGCTTGTTTAAAACCCGTCTCGCCTCCTCCTCTTTCACCATCATTATCTCTTTCCCGGTCACCGTCGGGGAAACCTCCTCCCGCGCTTTCAGCACCTCCTTGAGTTCCTTCGCTCTCTGCTCGACCTCCAGGGTGGCCCGAGTGGCAGCTTCTCGCTCTTCGATCTCCTTCTGAGCGGGCTCCTCAGGCCGGGCTGTGTTATCTATAGGAGGGTCAGTTCGCTTTGAAGTCACCGGGCTGTCGAGAAGCTTATCTCAGCTCTCCAGCTCATCCATCTTCTTGAAGATTCCATCAAATGATAAACTGCTCGCCGAGTCCGGAAGCAAACTGCCTGATTTCACATCAGGGGTAGTCGGCGAGTCATTCAGTTTAGCGGATGGGGGAGTCGCTAGGCCAAGCTCCTCTTTCAGTCGCGGATTGGTTTGGAGGAGGGACTCGGCCGGTTTCTTAAAAGCCACCCTTTCCTTGGATGCTAGCCTCTTAACCCTCTTGGTTATTTGATCGGTCACTGACCCGGACTTCTTTCTTTTCTTCCCTTCCTTACCCAAAGCTGGACTAATTTCTTTGGAGGGGCTGGGATAATCGTCCACAGATAGAGGGGTAATCAGGTCGCCTGACTTCTGAGAGCTAACCGCCTCCTCCCCCATATCCTTGACTAACAAGTGAGGATTCCCGGATGGGCTGATTTCCATACCAAATAAGTCGGTCTCGCCGACTTTCTTTGAAGGGCTGCCAGAATCCACTTTACTAGAGGGGACGGCCTCCCCTTTATTCAGCGGGCTGACGGCTTGTAGGCCGAGGTCTCCTGAAGGAATCAACGAGTCGCTGGGAGGAAGCCCCGAGCTATCCGCTGCGGGATCTGCAGGAGTCTTGGGGATAGTTAAGTCCATATCGGACTTTGAAATATCCGTTGCGGGCTTTTCAGACCGCTCTTCCTTCTTCCGATCTCTCCTGTACCGCTTCTCCTTTTCTTTCTTCCCTTTTCGGTCTCCTTCTCTAACCTTTTTCGGCTTCTCCACTATATCGCGCTTTTGGCTTTCCTCCCCTTTCTTTTTATCTCCGGCAAGGACCACGCGGTCTATAACAGTCGCTAAGAAGTCCATTGCTGTTGAATCTCCGATTTTAAAAATTCTAACCGCAACTGGTGAGTATTATCCCGTGATTTCAGAAAAAATTCTGCAGAATGAGTTCTCAGGCTCTCTTATAGAATTCAGCACAAGTCGGATGCGGCCTCCCGGCTAAAGCTAATATTTTCAAAATTTTCTTGAGATTTGAAAATATGCGGAGGGGATTATGTTTACCCAGAAAACCGCTTCTCGAGTTGAATCATTCTCAGGTCGGGCGGGCTTCTAAATCAAGTCGCTGGGTCCCAAGATCAGCGGCTCTCAATCCAAGGTAAACTAAGCCGGGCGGTCTGATGTCGCTTCTGACCGCCCCCAAGATTGAAGATTGTCAGAACCCAAGACAAGAAGGCGACCTGCGGTCTCAGATCGGAAGATCGGTCAAGGTCACGTCCAAAAGGCAGGCTGCGGTCTCAAGTCGGAAGCCGCTTGTTTTGCATCATTGCCTTGGTCACGACATCTTCAGCCTCTGGTCAGACGGGTCGGAACGGCAAGTCGCCAAGCCGCGCGACTTCTTTCTTTTCTTCTTTGTGTATCCCATCACCGCCTGCCCGTTTCTCCTGTACCCGGGCAGGCGGTTATTTTATACCTTCCCACTTGGGCAGGCCCCGAGCCTATAAA
Organism: Dactylorhiza incarnata; assembly: GCA_033032865.1. Classification (NCBI taxonomy): domain Eukaryota; kingdom Viridiplantae; phylum Streptophyta; class Magnoliopsida; order Asparagales; family Orchidaceae; genus Dactylorhiza; species Dactylorhiza incarnata. The sequence continues at coordinate 7,666,315 of JAWHQI010000067.1, forward strand.
TAGGGGGCGGCACTGTTCACAAGGCACGCACACTCGAATCCAGGAGCTCGCTTGTTTGAGCTGCGGTCTCGAGTTTCCCGTCTTGCGGACTGTCTGACCGGCCGGCTTCTTCTTTCCTGCACTTGTAACCGCTGTAACTGCCTCATTTTAATCAAAGGAAATCCCATCACAGGAGTGGCATTCGCCGTGATGGGCGAAGTCTGGCCTTGACCGCTGCTAGCGGTCTCATTTTCCCCACCTAAAAAGTAACCGGCAACCCGCAGCCTCCGATTTCCTTCGGAGGTGCGATTTCGGACTCAACACCATTTAAGCTCATTTAGAGGTCCATATACAGTGGGTTCTACTAGTAATGCAAGATTTCGCTCCAAATGACACATAAATTTCAAAATAAAATAATTTTAGATGCTGTTTGTAGCGAAAGTGAGAGATTTAGCTCCAAATGACACTCAAACTTTAAACAGCAATAACTTTTGATCCGGTTGTCTGATTTTACCCAACAACACATTTTCAGAATGAACTCGGAGCACTACATTCATTGGAGCACAAGTTTTACCCATTCCAGTTCATTTAGTTGTCGATATATAGCCGGTTGCAGCGGTAATGCGAAATTTAGCCCCAAATGACACCTTTTCAGAATGAGATAGGAGCCCTAAATCCAATGGAGAATAATTTTTACCCATTCAAGCTCGTTTAGAGGTCGATATACAGCGGGTTCTACTGGTAATGCGAGATTTTGCTCCAAATGACACATAAATTTCAAAATGAAAGAATTTTAGATGCGGTTTGAACCAAAATGAGAGATTTAGCTCCAAATGACACTCAAACTTTAAACAACAATAACTTTTGATCTGGTTGTCTGATTTTACCCCACAACACCTTTTCGGAATAAGCTCGGAGCACTATGTTTATTGGAGCACAAGATTTACCCATTCTAGTTCATTTAGTTGTCGATATATAGTCGGTTGCAGCGGTAATGCGAAATTTAGCTCCAAAGGACACCTTTTCATAAAGAGATAGGAGCCTTAAATCCAATGGAGAACAATTATAACATATTCAAGATCGTTTAGAGGTAGATATACCGTGGGTTCTACTAGTAATGTAAGATTTAGGCCCAAATGACACATAAATTTCAAAATGAAAGAATTTTAGAAGCGGTTTGTAGCGAAAGTGAGAGATTTAGCTCCAAATGACACTTAAACTTTGAACAGCAATAACTTTTGATCCGGTTGTCTGATTTTACCCCACGACACCTTTTCGGAATGAGCTCGGAGCATTACATTCATTGGAGCACAAGTCTTACCCATTCTTGTTCATTTAGTTGTCGAGATATAGCCAGTTGCAGCGGTAATGCGAAATTTAGCTCCAAATTACACCTAAACTTCTAACAGCCATAACTTTTGATTTGTATGTTTGATTGTTGCCCACAACACCTTTACGGAATATGCTCGGAGGCATACATCCAATGGAGCAAATTTTAAACCATTCCAGCTCATATTAGAAGTCAATATACAGTCGGTTGCAATGGTAATGAGGGATTTTGCTCCTCTTGACACAAACTGTAACAGCCATAACTTTTGATCTGGTTGTCCGATTTTTACGTACGACACCTTTTTGGAATGAGCTCGGAGCCCTACATCTAATGGATAACAATTTTTACCCATTTTAGTTTGTTTAGTGGTCAATATACATTTGGGTTGGTAATACGGTATTTAGCTCGAAAGGAGACCTAAATTTCAAACATCCGTAACTTTTGATCCGGTTGTCAGATTTTCACTCACAATACCTTTTCATAATGATATAGTAGCCCTAAATCCAATGGAGAACAATTTTAACCCATTCAAGCTCATTTAGAGGTCGATATGCATTGGATTCCACTGGTAATGTGAGACTTTGCTCCAAATGACACATAAATTTCAAAATGAAAGAATTTTAGATGCGGTTTGTAGCGAAAGTGAGAGATTTAGCTCCAAATGACACTCAAACTTTAAACAGCAATAACTTTTGATCTGGTTGTCTGACTTTACCTCACAACACCTTTTCAGAATGAGCTCTGAGCACTACATTCATTGGAGCAAAAGTTTTACCCATTCCAGTTCATTTAGTTGTCGATATATAGCCGGTTGCAGCGGTAATGCGAAATTTAGCTCCAAAGGACACCTTTTCAGAATGAGATAGGAGCCCTAAATCCAATGGAGAACAATTTTAACCCTTCAAGCTCATTTAGAGGTCGATATACAGTGGGTTCTACTGGTAATGTGAGATTTTGCTCCAAATGACACATAAATTTCAAAATGAAAGAATTTTAGATGCGGTTGTCAGCGAAAGTGAGAGATTTAGCTCCAAATGACACTTAAACTTTAAACAGTAATAACTTTTGATCCGGTTGTCTGATTTTACCCTGCAACACCTTTTTGGATTGAGCTTGGAGCACTACATTCATTTGAGCACAAGTAATACCCAGTCCAGTTCATTTAGTTGTCAATATATTGCCGGTTGCAGCGGTAATGCGAAATTTAGCTCCAAAGGACACCTTTTCAGAATGAGATAGGAGCCCTAAATCCAATGGAGAACAATTTTAACCCATTCAAGCTCGTTTAGAGGTCGATATACAGTGGGTTCTACTAGTAATGTAAGATTTAGGTCCAACTGACACATATATTTCAAAATGAAAGAATTTTAGATGCGGTTTGTAGCGAAAGTGAGAGATTTAGCTCCAAATGACACTTAAACTTTGAACAACAATAACTTTGATCCGGTTGTCTGATTTTACACCACAACACCTTTTCGGAATGATCTCGGAGCTCTACATTCATTGGAGCACAAGTTTTACCCATTCCAGTTCATTTAGTTGTCGATATATTGCCAGTTGCAGCGGTAATGCAAAATTTAGCTCCAAAGGACACCTTTTCAGAATGAGATATGAGCCCTAAATCCAATGGAGAACAATTTTAACCCATTCAAGCTCGTTTAGAGGTCGATATACAGCGAGTTCTACTGGTAATGCGATATTTTGCTCCAAATGACACATAAATTTCAAAATGAAAGAATTTTAGATGCGGTTTGAACCAAAATGAGAGATTTAGCTCCAAATGACACTCAAACTTTAAACAGCAATAACTTTTGATCTGGTTGTCTGATTTTACCCCACAACACCTTTTCGGAATAAGCTCGGAGCACTACGTCCATTGGAGCACAAGATTTACCCATTCTAGTTCATTTAGTTGTCGATATATAGCCGGTTGCAGCGGTAATGCGAAATTTAGCTCCAAATGACTCCTTTTCAGAATGAGATAGGAGCCCTAACTCCAATGGAGAACAATTTTAACCTATTCAAGCTCGTTTAGAGGTAGATATACCGTGGGTTCTACTAGTAATGTAAGATTTAGGTCCAAATGACACATAAATTTCAAAATGAAAGAATTTTAGAAGCGGTTTGTAGCGAAAGTGAGAGATTTAGCTCCAAATGACACTTAAACTTTGAACAGCAATAACTTTTGATCCGGTTGTCTGATTTTACCCCACAACACCTTTTCTGAATGATCTCGGAGCATTACATTCATTGGAGCACAAGTTTTACCCATTCCAGTTCATTTAGTTGTCGATATATAGACAGTTGCAGCGGTAATGCGAAATTTAGCTCCAAATTACACCTAAACTTCTAACAGCCATAACTTTTGATTTGTATGTTTGATTGTTGCCCACAACACCTTTACGGAATATGCTCGGAGGCATACATCCAATGGATCAAATTTTAAATCATTCCAGCTCATTTTAGAAGTCAATATACAGTCGGTTGCAATGGTAATAAGGGATTTTGCTCCTCTTGACACAAACTGTAACAGCCATAACTTTTGATCTGGTTGTCCGATTCTTACGTACGACACCTTTTTGGAATGAGCTCGGAGCCCTACATCTAATGGATAACAATTTTTACCCATTCTAGTTTGTTTAGTGGTCAATATACAGTCGGGTTGGTAATAAGGTATTTAGCTCGAAAGGAGACCTAAATTTCAAACATCCGTAACTTTTGATCCGGTTGTCAGATTTTCACCCACAATACCTTTTCATAATGATATAGTAGCTCTAAATCCAATGGAGAACAATTTTAACCCATTCAAGCTCATTTAGAGGTCGATATGCAGTGGATTCTACTGGTAATGTGAGACTTTGCTCCAAATGACACATAAATTTCAAAATGAAAGAATTTTAGATGCGGTTTGTAGCGAAAGTGAGAGATTTAGCTCCAAATGACACTCAAACTTTAAACAACAATAACTTTTGATCTGGTTGTATGACTTCACCCCACAACATCTTTTCAGAATGAGCTCAGAGCACTACATTCATTGGAGCACAAGTTTTACCCATTCCAGTTCATTTAGTTGTCGATATATAGCCGGTTGCAGCGGTAATGCGAAATTTAGCTCCAAAGGACACCTTTTCAGAATAAGATAGGAGCCCTAAATCCAATGGAGAACAATTTTAACCCATTCAAGCTCGTTTAGAGGTCGATATACAGTGGGTTCTGCTGGTAATGCGAGATTTTGCTCCAAATGACACAAAAATTTCAAAATGAAAGAATTTTAGATGCGGTTGTTAGCGAAAGTGAGAGATTTAGCTCCAAATGACACTTAAACTTTAAACAGCAATAACTTTTGATCTGGTTGTCTGATCTTACCACACAACACTTTTTCGGAATGAGCTCGGAGCACTACAATCATTGGAGCACAAGTTTTACCCAGTCCAATTCATTTAGTTGTCGATATATTGTCGGTTGCAGCGGTAATGCGAAATTTAGCTCCAAAGGACACCTTTTCATAATGAAATAAGAGCCCTAAATCCAATGGAGAACAATTTTAACCCATTCAAGCTCATTTAGAGGTCGATATACAATGGGTTCTACTGGTAATGCGAGATTTCGCTCCAAATAACACATAAATTTCAAATGAAAGAATTTTAGATGATGTTTGTAGCGAAAGTGAGAGATTTAGCTCCAAATGACACTCAAACTTTAAACAGCAATAAATTTTGATCTGGTTGTCTGATTTTACCCCACAACACCTTTTCGGAATGTGCTCGGAGCACTACATTCATTGGAGCACAAGTTTTACCCATTCCAGTTCATTTAGTTGTCGATATATAGCCGGTTGCAACGGTAATGCGAAATTTAGCTCCAAAGGACACCTTTCCAGAATGAGATAGGAGCCCTAAATCCAATGGAGAACAATTTTAACCCATTCAAGCTCGTTTAGAGGTCGATATACAACGAGTTCTAATGGTAATGCGAGATTTTTCTCCAAATGACACATGAATTTCAAAATGAAAGAATTTTAGATGCGGTTTGAACCAAAATGAGAGATTTAGCTCCAAATGACACTCAAACTTTAAACAATAATAAGTTTTGATCTGGTTGTCTCATTTTACCCCACAACACCTTTTCGGAATAAGCTCAGAGCACTACGTTTATTGGAGCACCAGATTTACCCATTCTAGTTCATTTAGTTATCGATATATAGCCAGTTGCAGCGGTAATGCGAAATTTAGCTCCAAATGACACCTTTTCAGAATGAGATAGGAGCCCTAAATCCAATGGAAAATAATTATAACCTATTCAAGCTCGTTTAGAGGTAGATATACAGTGGGTTTTACTAGTAATGTAAGATTTAGGTCCAAATGACACATAAATTTCAAAATGAAAGAATTTTAGATGCGGTTTGTAGCAAAAGTGAGAGATTTAGCTCCAAATGACACTTAAACTTTGAACAACATTAACTTTTGATCCGGTTGTCTGATTTTACCCCCACAACACCTTTTCAGAATGAGCTCGGAGCATTACATTCATTGGAGCACAAGTTTTACCCATTCCAGTTCATTTAGTTGTCGATATATAGCCAGTTGCAGCGGTAATGCGAAATTTAGCTCCAAATTACACCTAAACTTCTAATAGCCATAACTTTTGATTTGTATGTTTGATTGTTGCCCACAACACCTTTACGGAATATGCTCGGAGGCATACATCCAATGGAGCAAATTTTAAACCATTCCAGCTCATTTTAGAAGTCAATATACAGTTGGTTGCAATGGTAATGTGGGATTTTGCTCCTCTTGACAAAAACTGTAACAGCCAAAATATTGACCTGGTTGTCCGATTTTTACGTACGACACCTTTTTGGAATGAGCTCGGAGCCCTACATCTAATGGAGAACAATTTTTACCCATTCTAGTTTGTTTAGTGGTCAATATACAGTCGGGTTGGTAATAAGGTATTTAGCTCGAAAAGAGACCTAAATTTCAAACATCCGTAACTTTTGATCTGGTTGTCAGATTTTCACCCACAATACCTTTTCATAATGATATAGTAGCCCTAAATCCAATGGAGAACAATTTTAACCCATTCAAGCTCATTTAGAGGTCGATATACAGGGGGTTCTACTGGTAATGCGAGACTTTGCTCCAAATGACACATAAATTTCAAAATGAAAGAATTTTAGATGCGGTTTGTAGCGAAAGTGAGAGATTTAGCTCCAAATGACACTCAAACTTTAAACAGCAATAACTTTTGATTTGGTTGTCTGACTTTACCCCACAACACCTTTTCGGAATGAGCTCTGAGCACTACATTCATTGGAGCACAAGTTTTACCCATTCCAACTCATTTAGTTGTCGATATATAGCCGGTTGCAGCGGTAATGCGAAATTTAGCTCCAAAGGACACCTTTTCAGAATGAGATAGGAGCCCTAAATCCAATGGAGAACAATTTTAACCCATTCAAGCTCGTTTAGAGGTCGATATACAGTGGGTTCTACTTGTAATGCGAGATATTGCTCCAAATGACACATAAATTTCAAAATGAAAGAATTTTAGATGCGGTTGTTAGCGAAAGTGAGAGATTTAGCTCCAAATGACACTTAAACTTTAAACAGCAATAACTTTTGATCCGCTTATCTGATTTTACCCCACAACACCTTTTCAGAATAAGCTCGGAGCACTACATTCATTGGAGCACAAGTTTTACCCAGTCCAGTTCATTTAGTTGTCGATATATTGCCGGTTGCAGCGGTAATGCGAAATTTAGCTCCAAAGGACACCTTTTCAGAATGAGATAGGAGCCCTAAATCCAATGGAGAACAATTTTAATCCATCCAAGCTCGTTTAGAGGTCGATATACAGTGGGTTCTACTAGTAATGTAATATTTAGGTCCAAATGACACATATATTTCAAAATGAAAGAATTTTAGATGCGGTTTGTAGCGAAAGTGAGAGATTTAGCTCCAAATGACACTTAAACTTTGAACAACAATAACTTTGATCCGGTTGTCTGATTTTACACCACAACACCTTTTCAGAATGATCTCGGAGCACTACATTCATTGGAGCACAAGTTTTACCCATTCAAGTTCATTTAGTTGTCGATATATAGCCGGTTGTAGCGGTAATGTGAAATTTAGCTCCAAAGGACACCTTTTCAGAATGACATAGGAGCCCTAAATCCAATGGAGAACAATTTGAACCCATTCAAGCTCGCTTAGAGGTCAATATACAGCGGGTTCTATTGGTAATGCGAGATTTTGCTCCAAATGACACATAAATTTCAAAATGAAAGAATTTTAGATGCGGTTTGAACCAAAATGAGAGATTTAGCTCCAAATGACACTCAAACTTTAAACAGCAATAACTTTTGATCTGGTTGTCTGATTTTACCCCCACAACACCTTTTTGGAATAAGCTCGGAGCACTATGTTCATTGGAGCACAAGATTTACCCATTCTAGTTCATTTAGTTGTCAATATATAGCCGGTTGCAGCGGTAATGCAAAATTTAGCTCCAAAGGACACCTTTTCAGAATGAGATAGGAGCCCTAAATCCAATGGAGAATAATTTTAACCCATTCAAGCTCGTTTAGAGGTCGATATACAGTGGGTTCTACTAGTAATGTAAGATTTAGGTCCAAATGACACATAAGTTTCAAAATAAAAGAATTTTAGATGCGGTTTGTAGCGAAAGTGAGAGATTTAGCTCCAAATGACACTTAAACTTTGAACAGCAATAACTTTTGTTCCGGTTGTCTGATTTTACCCCACAACACCTTTTCGGAATGAGCTCGGAGCACTACATTCATTGGAGCACAAGTTTTACTCATTCCAGTTCATTTACTTGTCGATATATAGCCAGTTGCAGCGGTAATGCGAAATTTAGCTCCAAATTACACCTAAACTTCTAACAGCAATAACTTTTGATTTGTATGTTTGATTTTTGCCCACAACACCTTTACGAAATATGCTCGGAGACATACATCCAATGGAGCAAATTTTAAACCATTCTAGCTCATTTTAGAAGTCAATATACAGTCGGTTGCAATGGTAATGAGGGATTTTGCTCCTCTTGACACATAAACTGTAACAACCATAACTTTTGATCTGGTTGTCCGATTTTTACGTACAACACCTTTTTGGAATGAGCTCGGAGGCCTACATCCAATGGAGAACAATTTTTACCCATTCTAGTTTGTTTAGTAGTCAATATACCGTCGGGTTGGAAATAAGGTATTTAGCTCGAAAGGAGACCTAAACTTCAAACATCCGTTACTTTTGATCCGGTTGTCAGATTTTTACCCACAATACCTTTTCATAATGATATAGGACCCCTAAATCCAATGGAGATCAATTTTAACCAATTCATGCTCATTTAGTGGTCGATATACAGTGGGTTCTACTAGTAATGCGAGAATTTGTTCCAAATGACACAAATTTCAAAATTAAAGAATTTTAGATGTGGATTGTAGTGAAAGTGAGAGATTTAGCTCCAAATGACACTCAAACTTTAAAAATGCAATAACTTTTGATCTGGTTGTCTGACTTTACCCCACAACACCTTTTCGAAATGAGCTCGGAGCACTACATTCATTGGAGCATAAGTTTTACCCATTCCAGTTCATTTAGTTATCTATATATAGCCGGTTGTAGAGGTAATGCGAAATTTCGCTCCAAAGGACACCTTTTCTGAATGAGATAGGAGCCCTAAATCCAATGGAGAACAATTTTAACCCATTCAAGCTCGTTTAGAGGTCGATATACAGTGGGTTCTACTGGTAATGCGAGATTTTGCTCCAAATGACACATAAATTTCAAAATGAAAGAATTTTAGATGCGGTTGTTAGCGAAAGTGAGAGATTTAGCTCCAAATGACACTTAAACTTTAAACAGCAATAACTTTTGATCCGTTTGTCTGATTTTACCCCACAACACCTTTTCGGAATGAGCTCGGAGCACTACATTCATTGGAGCACAAGTTTTACCCAGTCCAGTTCATTTAGTTATCGATATATTGCCGGTTGCAGCAGTAATGCAAAATTTAGCTCCAAAGGACACCTTTTCAGAATGAGATAGGAGCCCTAAATCCAATGGAGAACAATTTTAACCCATTCAATCTCGTTTAGAGGTCGATATACAGTGGGTTCTACTAGTAATGTAAGATTTATGTCCAAATGACTCATATATTTCAAAATGAAAGAATTTTAGATGCGATTTGTAGCGAAAGTGAGAGATTTAGCTCCAAATGACACTTAAACTTTGAACAACAATAACTTTGATCCGGTTGTCTGATTTTACAACACAACACTTTTTCGGAATGATCTCGGAGCACTGCATTCATTGGAGCACAAGATTTACCCATTCCAGTTCATTTAGTTGTCGATATATAGCCGGTTGCAGCATTAATGCGAAATTTAGATCCAAAGGACACCTTTTCAGAATGAGATAGGAGCCCTAAATCCAATGGAGAACAATTTTAACCCATTCAAGCTCGTTTAGAGGTCGATATACAACGGGTTCTACTGGTAATGCGAGATTTTGCTCCAAATGACACATAAATTTCAAAATGGAAGAATTTTAGATGTGGTTTGAACCAAAATGAGAGATTTAGCTCCAAATGACACTCAAACTTTAAACAACAATAACTTTTGATCTGGTTGTCTGATTTTACCCCACAAAACCTTTTCGGAATAAGCTCGGAGCACTACGATCATTGGAGCACAAGATTTACCCATTCTAGTTCATTTAGTTGTTGATATATAGCCGGTTGCAGCGGTAATGCAAAATTTAGCTCCAAAGGACACCTTTTCAGAATGAGATAGGAGCCCTAAATCCAATGGAGAACAATTTTAACCCATTCAAGCTCATTTAGAGGTCAATATACAGTGGGTTCTACTAGTAATGTAAGATTTAGGTCCAAATGACACATAAATTTCATAATGAATGAATTTTAGATGCGGTTTTTAGCGAAAGTGAGAGATTTTGCTCCAAATGACACTTAAACTTTGAACACCAATAACTTTTGATCTGGTTGTCTGATTTTACCCCACAACACATTTCGGAATGACCTCAGAGCACTACATTCATTGGAGCACAAGTTTTACTCATTCCAGTTCATTTAGTTGTCGATATAAAGCCAGTTGCAGCGGTAATGCGAAATTTAGTTCCAAATTACACCTAAACTTCTAACAGCAATAACTTTTGATTTATATGTTTGATTTTTGCCCACAACACCTTTAGGGAATATGCTCGGAGACATACATCCAATGGAGCAAATTTTAAACCATTCCAGCTCATTTTACAAGTCAATATACAGTCGGTTGCAATGGTAATGAGGGATTTTGCTCCTCTTGACACATAAACTGTAACAACCATAACTTTTGATCTGGTTGTCCGATTTTTACGTACAACACCTTTTTGGAATGAGCTCGGAGCCCTACATCCAATGGAGAACAATTTTTACCCATTCTAGTTTGTTTAGTGGTCAATATACAGTCGGGTTGGAAATAAGGTATTTAGCTCGAAAGGAGACCTAAACTTCAAACATCCGTAACTTTTGATCCGGTTGTCAAATTTTCACCCACAATACCTTTTCATAATGATATAGGAGCCCTAAATCCAATGGAGAACAATTTTAACCCATTCAAGCTCATTTAGAGGTCGATATATAGTGGGTTCTACTGGTATGCGAGAATTTGCTCCAAATGACACATAAATTTCAAAATTAAAGAATTTTATATGCGGATTGTAGCGAAAGTGAGAGATTTAGCTCCAAATGACACTCAAACTTTAAAAATGCAATAACTTTGGATCTGGTTGTCTGACTTTACCCCACAACACCTTTTCGGAATGAGCTCGGAGCACTACATTCATTGGAGCACAAGTTTTACCCATTCCAGTTCATTTAGTTGTCGATATATAGCCGGTTGCTGCGGTAATGCGAAATTTAGCTCCAAAGGACACCTCTTCAGAATGAGATAGGAGCCCTAAATCCAATGGAGAACAATTTTAACCCATTCAAGCTTGTTTAGAGGTCGATATACAGTGGGTTCTACTGGTAATGCGAGATTTTGCTCCAAATGGCACATAAATTTCAAAATGAAAGAATTTTAGATGCGGTTTGTAGCGAAAGTGAGAGATTTAGCTCCAAATGACACTTAAACTTTAAACAACAATAACTTTTGATCCGGTTGTCTGATTTTACCCCACAACACCTTTTCGGAATGAGCTCGGAGCACTACATTCATTGGAGCACAAATTTTACCCAGTCCAGTTCATTTAGTTGTTGATATATTGCCGGTTGCAGCGGTAATGTGAAATTTAGCTCCAAAGGACACCTTTTCAGAATTAGATAGGAGCCCTAAATCCAATGGAGAACAATTTTAACCCATTCAAGCTCGTTTAGAGGTCGATATACAGTTGGTTCTACAAGTAATGTAAGATTGTCCAAATGACACATATATTTCAAAATGAATGAATTTTTGATGCGGTTTGTAGCGAAAGTGAGAGATTTAGCTCCAAATGACACTTAAACTTTGAACAACAATAACTTTTGATCTGGTTTTTGATTTTACCCCACAACACCTTTTCAGAATGAGCTCGGATCACTACATTCATTGGAGCACAAGGTTTACCCATTCCAGTTCATTTAGTTGTCGATATATAGCCGGTTGCAGCGGTAATGCGAAATTTAGCTCCAAAGGACACCTTTTCAGAATGAGATAGGAGCCCTAAATCCAAATGGAGAACAATTTTAGCCCATTCAAGCTCTTTTAGGGGTCGATATACAGCGGGTTCTACTGGTAATTCGAGATTTTGCTCCAAATGACACATAAATTTCAAAATCAAAGGATTTTAGATTTGGTTTGCAGCGAAAGTGAGAGATTTAGCTCCAAATGACACTCAAACTTTAAACAGCTATAACTTTTGATCACGTTGTCTAATTTTACCCCACAACACCTTTTCGGAATAAGCTCGGAGCACTACGTTCATTGGAGCACAAGATTTACCCATTCTAGTTCATTTAGTTGTCGATATATAGCATGTTGCAACGGTAATGCAAAATTTAGCTCCAAAGGACACCTTTTCAGAATGAGATAGGAGCCATAAATCCAATGGAGAACAATTTTAACCCATTCAAGCTCGTTTAGAGGTCAATATACAGTGGATTCTACTAGTAATGTAAGATTTAGGTCCAAATGACACATAAATTTTAAAATGAAAGAATTTTAGATGCGGTTTGTAGCGAAAGTGAGAGATTTAGCTCCAAATGACACTTAAACTATGAACAGCCATAACTTTTGATCCGGTTGTCTGATTTTACCCCACAACACCTTTTCGGAATGAACTCGGAGCACTACATTTATTGGAGCACAAGTTTTATCCATTCCAGTTTATTTAGTTGTCGATATATAGCCAGTTGCAGCGGTAATGTGAAATTTAGCTCCCAATTACACCTAAACTTCTAACAGCCATATCTTTTGATTTGTATGTTTGATTGCTGCCCACAATACCTTTATGGAATATGATCGCAGGCATACATCCAATGGAGCACAATTTTAAACCATTTCAGCTCATTTTAGAAGTCAATATACATTCGGTTGCAATGGTAATGAGGGATTTTGCTCCTCTTGACACATAAACTATAACAACCATAACTTTTGATCTGGTTGTCCGATTTTTGCGTACAACACCTTTTTGGAATGAGCTCGGAGCCCTACATCCAATGGAGAACAATTTTTACCCATTCTAGTTTGTTTAGTGGTCAATATACAGCCGGGTTGGTAATTAGGTATTAGCTCGAAAGGAGACCTAAACTTCCAACATCTGTAACTTTTGATCCGGTTGTCAGATTTTCACCCACAATACCTTTTCATAATGAGATAGGAGCCCTAAATCCAATGGAGAATAATTTTAACCCATTCAAGCTCATTTAGAAGTTGATATACAGTGGGTTCTTCTGGTAATGCGAGATTTTGCTCCAAATGACACATAAATTTCAAAATGAAAGAATTTTAGATGCGGTTTGTAGCGAAAGTGAGAGATTTAGCTCCAAATGACTCTCAAACTTTAAACAGCAATAACATTTGATCTCGTTGTCTGACTTTACCCCACAACACCTTTTCGAAATGAGCTCGGAGCACTATATTCATTGGAGCACAAGTTTTACCCATTACAGTTCATTTAGTTGTCGATATATAACCGGTTGCAGCGGTAATGCGAAATTTAGCTCCAAAGGACACCGAGGAAGAAGGGACAGGGCCAGAGCCGTCGAAAAAGAAGCGGCCAAAGCTAAGGCCGCCGAAGACGAAGCGGCCAAGGCTAAATGCGCAGAGGTCCCACCATCTGAGGAGAAGATCTTGGAGAGGAAGTCGTCAGAACTCGGTGTGGGTCATTCTACACCCTCCTTTGACATGGAGTTCACTCCGCCAGGGACTCCTCTTATAAAGTTGAATGTTGAAGAAGGATAAGTTGTTTCTTCCAAGACGGACGGGTTATCAACTTCACCGGTGCTGATTTTTGAAGACTCCAGCCCTTCGAAGCAGGTCAGCCCGGAGTCGGGAAAGAAGAAAAGAAAAAGGGGCCATTCGTCGGCAGAGCGAATTGCCAAAAAACTTCAAAAACTGAAGGCCAAGAATAAAGCCTTTAAGAAAGCATTCGCGGCCTGTCTTCAAAGTAATCCGCGTGTGAAGGAGGAGATCGATGTCTCCAACACCCCTCTCGTTAAGTCGGACGGTCTTGTCCCGGATTCTGCAACTAGTGTATCGATTGGCGGTATCCTCAGAGGGATGGATGACTTTCTGAACCAAGATAAGTTACTCGATAGTCCCGCGACCTCGAGGCGTGCCGTCTCCCTTGGTGAGAATACAGGAGATTCTGAAAAGGCTATACGAGAAGAGAAAGACCAAACACTGGCCGGGCTACGTCTAATGGGTATTAAAGCGGAAAAGATACGGGCGCAGGGCAAGCCGCAACTGCCCGATCTATTCGCCCCAGGTAGGTCCAATGCGAGTTGTGAAAATATCTGTTTCTTCATTCCGCGTCCTCGGAAAAGGCAAAACAAATTGTTATTGAATCCGTCGCCGAGCTTCTTCCCGCCCATGACTCAAACCTTAGCCACCAGACGAAGAAATAATGAAAGGATCTGGCGAGAACAACGCCGGAGAATGGACCCGGAACAGTCGAAGCGGCCTGTCCATTCAGGCATTTAATCTTATAATCCTTTAGTTGCTCTATTCGCCTTTGGCTGTGCTAATTATAACTTTTATTTGTAGACAAACCGGAAGACAGAGTAAGGCCGGGCGACCTTATATCTAGCCTCCCGCCTCTGTCCCAGATGTCAAGCCTCGTGCCGAGACCAAATTCTGGATAGGAGGAGTTGGCCAATTTTCAACTTTATCTTAACAACTTGGAGGTGACGGTAAGGGAAATGGAAGAAAAAGAACAGGCCGCTCGAATTCCGCTGGAAGCAGAGAAAAAAGAGCGTTGAGAAGAATCTCTGATGATTAGAGCCCAGCTGGAGGCCGCGCGAGCTGAGCTGGAGGTCGAGAAGAAAGAACGACCGGAAAGAGAAAAGGCGCTGGAGGCCCAACTTGAAACGGAGAGGAAAGCGCGGCTTGACAAGGAGAAAATACTGGTAGATCAGATCGCCGCTATAACCGCGCGCCTTGATAGGGAGAGGAAAATGTCCTTGAAGTTCGAAAAGGACTGTAAATACTTCCAGGACAAATACCTCCGCCTGACCAGGGAAGTCGGCGGAAGCCAGCGTCCAGTTAATGATGAAAGGCTGAGGATGCAGAACCGCCCGGCTGCTGGGGCGGGCTAAAATCCCCCGCCGGTCAGGGCGTCCGATCCTGTTGCGACATAACCCGCGCGGCTTGATGTCATATCTGCGCCATAATTTTATTATTTGCAGATCATTGTCTCTATAAGTAGTAGCTATTACGGAGATCCGTCTATGCTTTCTGAAATGGCGCGAGCTAAGAGGAAGTCATCGCGGTCTGAGAAGATTCATGCGGTTTGAACTGACGCGGCTTCCGCTTTCCGATCTGCTAATCATAAGGAGTGACGCTTAACTCAAGGCGAGTTGGATGACTTCATTAAGGAATATATGGTTGGAAGCAATATATCCGCCCGACTTCCTTTATGTGACGAGCGGATAAATTCCTCATCTTCTACGAAAATTGCCATCCCCATTGACCAATTCAAGTATGGCTTCAGATTTCCTCCTCCTCTTGAAGTCATCGCGATTTTCGATCACTACGGGGTTGTGACCGGACAACTCCCGCCGAATTCCATTGCCTCTATTTATAGCTTTATCTCGTATCTGCGGTCAGAGCGAGTTAAGTTTTCGATTTCTTTGTTTCAAAAGTTCTTCTCCGTGCGGTCTACTCCGGACGCCGGAACCTCCGCCTTCCGAGGTCATATTTATTTTGGATGCCGGGGGATGAAAGTCATAAATCTCGCGAATAAGGTTGAGAGTTGATCTGAACGATATGCCATGTTCGAAGGCCCCCTCGTGTTATTGCAAGTCAACCCGCAGACGAAGAGTGCGGCGGATTTTAAGTCGGTTAAACTCGGAGAAGCTGAGCAAAACATCTTTGAATCCCTGTAGAATGAGCGACTCAACATGAATAACTATATACCGTTGTTCGCGGAGCTGGCAGATGTCCGCCGTGAGGATAGTAAGCTTTCCTCAACTC
This sequence comes from Dactylorhiza incarnata, assembly GCA_033032865.1. Lineage (NCBI taxonomy): Eukaryota > Viridiplantae > Streptophyta > Magnoliopsida > Asparagales > Orchidaceae > Dactylorhiza > Dactylorhiza incarnata. The sequence goes on from JAWHQI010000067.1 coordinate 7,682,325, forward strand.
GCAGCTTTGTGACCGCGCGGACTGTGTTTTTAATATTTTAATATTTTGGCAGCTGCTACTGTCGTTCCTTTGAATAAGTCGATTACTCCGGATGCTCTAGTTCTGACCGTAGTGGTCTGATGAGGAGGACCCGACTTCTTCAGGGGAGTTCGAGCTGCTTCGCTCTTGCAGCAACCCGCGCGACCTCAGAGGCAAGCCGACGGTCCTTTTGCACAAGGATGGTAAGTGCGTGCAAGTATCTACCGCTCTCCCATTCTGGGGGAGCGACAAGATCAGCCGACATGCATTAGCCGCCGGGGCAGCCATGTATGGCCGAAAAAACTTTGAAGAGACTGAAGCGGGTTCCAGAGGAGGAGCTTTCTCGAGTAGCTGCACAAGCGGGTGCATGGGGCTTTGCGGCCAATCATTTTATGGCCCTCTCGTATAAGCAACTGGTCTCAGCCCATACCTACCTGGAGAAGAAGTTCGCCGACCAGGCCGATGAAAACGCCAGATTGAAAGAGATTATAGCGGTAAGTTCTTGACGGGCACTTCAGACTTATCATTTTCAGTCCGCACGGTCTGACTTTTACTTACTTTTTATAGCATCAGTATGATATGGACAACCCGGATTTCCAAGACGAGGTCTTCCCCAACGTCGCCAAGGGGATTGACGGTGCCTTAAATCGCTTTCAAGATCGGGACGGCCTAGCTGAGGGCTTTGAAGATACAACCTTCCGGGATCTCTATCCTGGATTGAAGGATAAACTGGATGAAATAACCCGCCGAACCAAGGGGAAGGACAAAGCCAAGTCCAGCAGTTTCGAGGAAGAGAGCAACGGCGAAGAGGCCGATAAAAAACCCGCAGCGGTTGTTGAAGAAGAAGGTGGCTCGGACGCAGAGTCCGGAGAGTCTGATGAAACTGGGCAGTCCCGATCCCGAAAGTCAGGCGGCTCTGGTAGCTCGAGCAGCTCGGGCAGCAGCTTCTCGGGTTCTTCTTCTTCCAGTGAAGGGTATTCGCCCGAGGTGAACATTGATGGTAGTGAGGGCTCGAGTTCTCCTGCGACCAAAAAGCTTAAACTAGGCGACTAGCTCCGATTATAATTATTAAATTTTGTTTTTATTTTGCATAGCCGACGATTTGATTCTGTTAACCGGTCGGTTAGGAAACAATGTAAAGATATTTTGTTAATGAAATGGAAAGTTTTTACCTATCTATCCGTTTGCTTTCTATGACTTACTTGTGACTGTCTGCGATCTTTTCCTGCTTTGAATAATTAACTCTTCTGACCAAGTCGTGCGGATTGATATTAACTCAGTCGGCCAGAATGCTTGTTTCTTCGATCCGGATTAAGCAGACTTTAATATGTCCTAAAGAAGTATCAACCATGATATTCCGATACGTAGTTGGCGCGGTTTGGATATATAATCGAGCGGACTGAAATCCAAGTTCTGCCTTATCTTATCATGAATGCCTTGTGATAGCCAGGAAACCGGGCATAACCAAGCCGCGTGATTATTACCCTACTTTGCATAATTGCTTTACAGGATAAAGAATGTCAAGTCATAAAAATAATTAACTGGCCGAGCTGCCAGCATTTTGATTCGAGCGACTTATAACTCAGATTGCTGCAAGTCTCATCCCCGCGAATATAGTTAATAACCGAACAGTAAAGTGATATAACCAAGCCGCGCGATTATAATCTGACTTTTCTTAATTGCTTTTCAGGATAGAGAATGCCAAGTCATAAAAATAATTAACAGGCCGAGCGGCCAGCATTTTAATTCGAGCGATTTATGTGACCCAGCCTTACTGACTTATAAATCCGCGTGGTTAGTAACTTGATACTTGCAATGAGAATCATAATTGCTTGATTGTGAAGAGCCTGTTATTAAACGAACGGATCGAATTGAAAACCATAAAGATGATATGTTCACAAACCGAATGACGAAATCGATCGGTCATGATTATGCTTGATACCTTGATATTTGCTTTGTGACATTTTATGAAATCCTGCTTATTTCAAATCGTGCGGTCTGAAGACCACACCGCATGATATCTTTAGCACCTGCTTATTTCAAACCGTCCAGTCTGAAAACCAGACCGCATGATATCTTTGGTACCTGCTTATTCCAAACCGTCCGGTCTGAAAACCAGACTGCATGATATCTTTGGTACCTAATTATTTTAAACCGTATGGTTTAAGCATCAAACCGACCGGTTTGTGATGCACCCATAAAAATCCTGTTTTTCCTCCCAAATGGTCTAGAGTGACCATATAGGATGAGATAATTTCCTGTAATGTAACAAGAGATGGCGACAGACTCAGATGACCAAGTGGGCAGGTGGGCCTAGGCGGCGAACATTGCTTTCCTCAAGTGGTCATAAGAGCTATAGAAATAATGAAAAAGACAAGTACAAACCCAGATGACCAAGTGGGCAGGTGGGCCTAGGCGGCGAACATTGCTTTCCTCAAGTGGTCATAAGGGCTGTAAGCGACTCAACTGCTCTCTTGCCTAGGGCTACAAGCCGAGTTGATCAATTGGGCAGGTGGGCCTAGGCGGCGAACATTGCTTTCCTCAGAGAGATCAACTCAGTTGTGGGTCCCTCTTAGGCATCGCCTGAGAGTACCTAGGAGTATTCGATGGTCACAGACTAAGATGATTAGTTGGGCAGGTGTGGTTTTGCCGCGGGGGCTATACCGACATTGCTTTCCTCAGAAAGATCATCAAAGCTGTAACTATATCCCTTTCGGGGAATGATAGAGCCAACATTCACCTAGACCTCCCATAATGCAAGGGTGTGTCGAATATCAGCCGGGATCCAAGGTTCCGAAGACAACCGCACGGGAATTGGCAAGCTACCACTACACGTGTGCAAAAACTCCCCGCTACACATGATCTTCGTGGTTTTATGCTAATGACTACAATCCGAGGGGGTTCGAGCAGAACTTGGCGATGTCTCCGCGGTTCAGCGAGTTTGATAAGAAAGTGTAAAAAAGAAACATCAGACATGGAGAAGTGTCAGTATGGGGCTTCTCATTAAAATATCCAAAAAATGTAAGAAAGTAAAGAGGACATTTTTAGGATAGAACCGTTTGAGATCGTCATCGCTCCAGGTGCGTGAGATGTCTTCTCCTTCAGTTGTCTGAAGGCGGTAAGCCCCGCTTTTTAGTACTTCTTTGATGATGAAAGGTCCGGCCCAATTGGGATTCAGCTTTCCGACATTGCCTGTTCTGGCTGCTGCATCAACTTTCTTTAGCACAACGTCTCCGACTGCAAAATGTTTTACTATGACATTCTTGTCAAAGTACTTCGCCATTCTCCTTTTAACTTCTTCCTGTCTGATTGTTGCCTCGTCCTGAAGCTCTTCGATCAGATCCAGACTATACTTGATAGCTTCATCGTTATCTTCTATCCAGGCTTCTCCTCCTTCCTTTGCATACACAACTCTTTGAGTGACCACCTCAAATTCTACAGGAACAACAACCTCCGAGCCATGAGATAGTTTGAATGGTGTCTCCCCCGTAGCTGAAGATGGGGTAGTGCGAAGAGTCCAAAGGATGGAGGGAAGTTGATCTGCCCAATTCCCTCTTTGGTTCAAGACCCTCTTCATAAGAAGCTGTTGGATCTGCCTGTTTGCGGCTTCTACCAGTCCATTCATTCTCGGATGATGCACAGAAGAGAACCGAAGGTCAATCCCAACCTGATCACAGAAGGTTATCATCTCTGAATTGTTAAACTGTGGACCATTGTAAGTGACAATTGCTAGCGGAATCCCATGCCGGCAGACTATTTCTCCCCAGATGAAGTTTCTGATAATTTGAGTTGTAGTTCTTGCTAATGCCTTTGCCTCAATCCACTTGCTGAAGTAGTCAATCATCACAATGATAAAGCGACGCTGGCCGCTGGCTATTGGGAAGGGTCTGATAAGATCCATCCCCCAAACTGCAAAGGGCCATGGTGCAGTTATTGATCTGAGCGATTGAGCAGGCAAATGCTGAAGAGGAGCGAACTTTTGACACTGTACACATCGCTTGGCGAATGCTTCAGCATCCTTCCTCATGGTTGGCCAAAAATATCCCTGCCTTAAGATTCTCTTCTCCAGAGTCTTTGCTCCTGAATGGATACCACACTCCCCGGAATGAACCTCCTGAAGTATGGTTGGGATTTCATCCTCGGAAACACGCCGTGCTGAGGGAGAGATTAAATTCTTCCTGTAGAGAACTCCTGCTATCAGATAATAGTATGCCGCTTTCCTTCTGAATTTTCTTCTGTCTTTGATGGTATGATGGAACTCCCCTTTTGACAAAAACAGCTCGTAAGGATCCTTCCACGAAGGATTATGATCAATTTGCATGAGTTCCGCTTCATCTGTTGCCGGATGAAAAAGTTCAAAGGTCACTCCCCCGGATGGAAGACCGAACTTCGACAACTCATCTGCTTCCTCATTTTGTGTTCTTGGAATATGCTCGATAATGAATGACTTGAATTTCCCAATCTCCTTCTTAGTTAGCAGTAGATATTTTCTCAGAACCGGCTCTCTTGTCTCGTAGTTTCCCAAAACTTGAGAGGCCATTACCAACGAATCAATTTTTACATGTACATATTCTATGCCCAACTCTTTTGCAAGCCTCGACCCAGCCAGGAGTGCTTCATATTCAGCCTGATTATTCGTAACCGGAAAAAAGAATTTGATAGCTTGCTCCAGCTTGATGCCATTCGGATTAATTAAAACTACTCCGGCTCCCACAGAGTTTTTCCAGAGGCCCCATCCACGTAAAGAACCCAAGCCAAAGGAGACTTCACCACCTGTTCAGGATCGGATTCTTTCGTATCCACCAAGAAATCTGCCAAGACTTGTGCTTTAATTGCTGTTCGGGGGATATATGATATTTCAAACTCGCTCAATTCAATAGCCCATTTGGCCAACCTCCCTGAATGATCTGGCTTCTCAAGTACATTTCTCAAAGGATGATCTGTGATTACATGGACGGGATGAGCATGAAAATAGGGGCAAAGACTTCGTGAAGACATAACCAAGGCCAAAGCCAGCTTCTCCAAGATTGAATATCTGGTTTCCGCATCTTTGAGAATATGGCTAACATAATATATTGGAAACTGCCTCTTCTTTTCCTCCCGAACGAGGACAGAGCTTACCGCATCTGGGCCGACTCCCAAATATAGGAATAATATTTCCCCCTCACGGGGACTTTGGAGTAACGGAGTTGCTGTCAACTGTACTTTTAGTTGCTCGAAAGCCTTGTTGCACTCCTCGCTCCATTCAAACTTTGATCCTCCCCGCAATATTTTAAAGAATGGGGAACTTTTATCTCCTGATTTGGAGATAAACCTACTCAATCCTACCAATCGTCCTCCAAGTTGCTGAACTTCCTTGGTATTCGAGGAGGAGTCATATCAAGGATGGCCTTCACCTTATCTGGGTTCGGTGCAAGGCCATTAGGGGTTAAGAGATGCCCGAGAAACTTTCCCTTGCTCGCCCCAAACACACATTTCAACGGGTTTAATTTTAACTTGAACCTCCGTAGAGTAGCGAACGTCTCTACGAGGTCTTTCAAGTGCAATGAAAATGTTTTACTTTTCAGAAGGAGGTCATCAACGTAAACTTCGAGATTTCTGCCTTTTTGATGCTTGAAGACGGTATCCATCATTGTTTGATATGTTTCGCCCGCATTTTTAAGACCGAAGGGCATTACGAGATAGGAGTAACACCCATCATTTGTGATAAATGAGGTATGCGGGATGTCAGGTTTGTGCATTTTAATTTGATGATACCCAGAGAAAGCATCGAGAAAACTCATAAAACCATACCCAACCGCAGAATCAACTAAGACATCTATCCGAGGCAGAGGGTAGCAAACTTTGGGACAAGCTTTATTAAGTTTGGTGAAGTCTACGCACATGCGTCACTTCCCGCCAGATTTCTTAACCATTACAACGTTCGACATCCACGTGGGATATTGAATTTCACAAATGAAACCCGCTTTCAGGAGTTTGGAAACCTCCTCTCTGATGGGCAACGCCAGCTTGGTTGCCACTTCTCTCTTCTTTTGCTGGACGGGCTTGAACTCAGGAGATATTTTCAGGTGATGACAAGCCACGTCTGGATCCACTCCTGGCATATCCTCCGCTGACCAGGCGAAGACATACAGGTTCTCCAAAAGGCAGGAGATCAGCTCCACTTTCTCCTCCTCCAGTAACTCAGCATTGATAACCAGCTTCTTTTCTTCCCCTTCAGCATTAGGAACTTCTTGGGTCACCTGGGCAGGTTCCAGGTGAGCCCCCACTTGATCTTTTTCTTCCTCAGCAGCCTTTGAGGATTCAGCAATCTCCAAAACTCCAGCTACGGCCTCGGGAAGTGAAACTTCGATGATCATGTTGACAGTTCGGGCGTAGCACTCCTGAGCCACCTTTGGGTTACTTCTAACCCGATACTGCCTTCCCTCGGCGGCAAACTTAAGAGCAAGATGGAAGTTAGACACCACTGCCCGGTATGCATTAAGAATCGGCCTCCCGAAGATGGCGCAGTAGTTACTTGGGGCGTCCACCACCACAAAATTGATTAGCTTTATCACTCCTCCAAGAGAGACCAGCAGCTTTATTGAACCCTTTACCTCTTTCTTCTCCCCAGAAAAACTGTAGAGGGGCCCGTCGGTGGAAAGCAGAGGCTTTCCAGTCTTCAGGGCTTCGAAGGTTAGGCGGAAAAGGAGATTGACGGAGCTGCCTGTATCAATCAAGATCTTATAAACTGTATAATTCTCGATGACGGCTTTGATGACCACAACATCATCGAAGGAGTTGGCATTTGGGGGAAGGTCATCCTGACCAAAAGTGACAATGGTGCCTTCAGGGGGAGAACTTGTAGTGGCTGCCACTTCCTGTTTCAGAACTCCCGCGATGCTGGACTTGCGAGACGATTCCGCTCCAGCTCCTCCATGGATACAATAAATGTCCCCCGAGGGGCCCACATCATTGACTTCGATGCATTCAGTGGAAGGATGGATATCACCATAGCAGCCGATGTCTTCCACGTCGGCGCATTCCCAGGTCACTTCCACTGTATCTTTTTCTTTTTTCTTCTTAGCAGCTGGCTCAGCAATTGCCTCCTTCCGAACTAGACCCCGGAGTTTTCCTTCTCACAGGAGCCTCTCTATCAGCAAGCGAAGGGCCCGACAGTCTTCGGTCAGATGCCCTCCCTCTTTATGGTATTCACAGTAAAGGTTCGGATTTCGATTGCGAATATCCGACTTCAGAGGAGCAGGCCTTTTGAAATCTGGCCTTTTCTGCAGGATCTGGACCACTTCGTCCATGGTGACATTTAAGGGAGTGAACGACTCTTGCGAGTCATCATATTGAGTGGATGGAATGACTGGAGGTGGCTGCGCGGTATACTGTGGCAAGTATACCGGCATGATTTGCGGAAGAGGAACGGATGGAGCGGGAGCGATGGCCAACGGCAGTTTCTGATCCTGAAACCGTTGATGGCCAATAAAGGGTTGTTTATTTTTGTAATTTCTTCCCCTTTGGGAACGGGGTTCAAAGTGGGACTGATTTGATGGTGGATTGTGAAAAGGCAGATTGGACTGCTCCTTGTCGCTTACCAGCTTTGCGACATAGCCAGGATTGCTCTTTTCTCCTCTAATGAACATATTTGCCAAACTTATTATTTCCTGATAAGTCCTGGGCTCCCTTATATTTGCTTCAAATTTTAGGGGGCCCTCCCTCTAGCCATGAATGAGGGCAACCCTATATAGCTCTGGATCCACATTCTGGACTTCCATGATCTCCTTCTCGAAGCGGTCTATGAAACGGGCCCACGTTTCGTCTTCCCGCTGCTTTATATCAAAAAGGGTCGCAGGGCCACTTTTCCTCTTCCTTGAAGTAGAGAATCTCAGCAGGAATTCCCTACGCAGCTCGGCAAAACAACTAATCGATCTGGGGTGCAACCCATAGAACCACTCCCTTGCTTGTCCTTCAAAGGAGGCCACAAAGAATTTGCACTTGGTTGCATCAGTCAAGGTCCTAAGAGCAGTTGCCGACTCGAAGGCTTGTAGATGAACGGTGGGATCAGTCTCTCCATTGAAAGCCGGCAGACGAGGCTCTCTGAAATTATTAGGGGCTGGCTCCCCCCGGACTTCGTCCATGAAGGGAGAAGTTTCTTCAACATATTCATATAGAGGAGCAGGATAGTAAGCCGCCGGAGCTGCGGCTACTCGCGGACAAGCCGCCTGGTAGGAGGACCGGGCAGCAGCTTCTAGCGGGTAGGAGTGACGAACAGCAACCTTCGGCGGGTAGGAGAAATGGGCTGCGCCCTCTTGCGGGTAAGAAAGGCGAGCGACATGAGAAGACGCCCCCTGGAAATCGAGGACTCGAGCTGGCATGCTGTGCGCGGCTTCCTGGTAGAAGTTTTGCCTAGCCGCAAAACCTTCTTGCTGGGGTTGGAAGTTGGCGGCTTGTGGTAGCGGGTAAGGTGGAGGCGAAGGAGGAACCAGAGTCACCACCTGATTAACCGCGGCTTGTTGTGGAACTATCCGCTCGGTTAATAGGGCCAAAGTCTGACTGATTGCGTCCAACTGCTGATCAGTCGCTTTCTGAGCCCGCTCGGCTTCCCTTCTGGATTGCTCCAAGGCTTCCCACAAAGAGTCCTCACTGTGATCGGAGCGGTCTCCAAGGGGGAACTGACAGTCTGATATTACAGCAATGATTTCACCGACAATCTTCGATCTGAAGGTCGCGTGTTTCTATTGAATCCAAAATCGCACCTCCGAAGGAAATCGAAGGCTGCGGGCTGCCGATTACTTTTTAGGTAGAAGAAACGAGACCGCTGGCAGCGGTCAAGGCCAGACTTCTCCCTTCACGACGAATGCCACTCCTGTGATGGGCTTTCCTTTGATTAAGAAGAAGTGGTTACAACGGGTTACAAGTGCAGGAAAGCAGAAGATGGTCAGACAGGTCGCAAGACGGGAAACTCGAGACCGCAGCTCAAACAAGCGAGGTCCTGGATTCGAGTGTGCGTATCTTGGGAACGTTGTCGCCCCCTATTTATAGGCTCGGGGGCCTGCCCGAACGGGCAGGGATTAAATAACCGCCTGCCCGGGTATAGGAGAATCAGGCAGGCGGTGACGGGATACAGAAAGGAGAAAAGAAAGAAGACGCGCGGCTTGGCGGCTTGCGCTTGCGGTCTGCCTCGTAGTGGGGCCGGGGATGCTGCGACCAAGGCAATGATGCCACTCGGGCGGTCTCCGACTTGAGACCGCAGCTTGTCTTCTTGGACTTGGTCCTTGCTGATCTTCATGGCACAACCCAGGCGGGCTCCGACTTGAGACCGCAACTTGCCCTTGAGACCGCGGGTTGCCTTCTGGACTTGGACCCTGATACTTTCGTGGCACAACCCGGGCAGTCTCCGACTTGAGACCGCGGGTTGCCGTTTGGACTTGGGCCTTAGTGATCTTCAATCTTTGGGGGCGACCTGAATGCTTAAACCGCCTGGTTGGTGGTGACAGACTATCAAATCAAAACCAGGCGACTAGTATCATCAGACCGCCCGGTCTGCATGACATGCTATTCGGATGCGGTCTTCTGGATAAACATGTGTCTTCTTTTTCTTCTTCTTCTTATCCTTCGGGCGATCTCCTTCGCGGTTTTTACCTGGCTTCTGGTGACCTTCGAACTTAGCCATAAGATCTACCATCTTGATTGGGTTGTTCAGTCTGAAAGTTCTAACCGCGAGGGGCGAGTAGTGACTCGTGATAGCGTTGCAGTTATGCGAAAATAGAAGCTTCCAGAACAGTTATAACTCATTGGGCAAGATCGGCGCGGTCTCCGGCTAGAACTAATATTTTCGAAATCTTCTCAGAATTTGAAAATATGCGGGGATTATGTTTACCCAGAAGACCGCTTCCGAATAGCGTTACTCTCGCAGACCAGGCGGTCTGCGGATACAAGTCGCCCGGTTCAGGTTTTACGAGGTCCATCAGCATGAACCCACACAGACCGGGCGGTCTGACATGATTCAGATCGCCTCCAAATATTGAAGACTACCAAAGCCCAAGTAAGAGAGGCAAGCCGCGGTCTCAAGTCGGAGACCGCCCGGGTTGCATCATCGCCTTGGTCGCAGCATCTTCGGCCCTTCTGCGAGACATACCGCAAGCACAAGCCGCCAAGCTGCGCGACTTCTTTCTTTTCTCCTTTCTGTATCCTGTCACCGCCTGCTCGATTCTCCTGTACCCGGGCAGGCGGTTATTTTATCCCTGCCCATTCGGGCAGGCCCCCGAGCCTATAAATAGGGGGCGGAGATGTTCCCAAGACACGCACACTCGAATCCAGGAGCACTTGTAACCCGTTGTAACCGCTTCTTCTTAATCAAAGGAAAGCCCATCACAGGAGTGGCATTCGCCGTGATGGGCAAATTCTGGCCTTGAACGCTGCCAGCGGTCTCGTTTTCTCTACCTGAAAAGTAACCGACAGCCCGCAGCCTCCGATTTCCTTCGGAGGTGCGATTTCGGACTCAACAAGTGGGTTCTACTGGTAATGCGAAATTTGGCTCCAAATGACACATAAATTTCAAAAAGAAAGAATTTTAGATGCGGTTTGTAGCGAAAGTGAGAGATTTAGCTCCAAATGACACTTAAACTTTAAACAACAATAACTTGTGAGCTGGTTGTCTGATTTTACCCCACAACACCTTTTTAGAATGAGCTCAGAGCACTACATTCATTGGAGCACAAGTTTTACCCAGTCCAGTTCATTTAGTTGTCGATATATTGCCGGTTGCAGCGGCAATGCGAAATTTAGCTCCAAAGGACACCTTTTCAAAATGAGATAGGAGCCCTAAATCCAACGGAGAACAATTTTAACCCATTCAAGCTCGTTTAGAGGTCGATATACAGTGGGTTCTACTGGTAATGCGAGATTTTGCTGCAAATGACACATAAATTTCAAAATGAAAGAATTTTAGATGCGTTTTGTAGCGAAAGTGACAGATTTAGCTGCAAATGACACTTAAACTTTAACCAGCAATAACTTTTGATCCGGTTGTCTGATTTTACCCAACAACACCTTTTAGGAATGAGCTCAGAGCACTACATTCATTGGAGCACAAGTTTTACCCAGTCCAGTTCATTTAGTTGTCGATATATTGCCGGTTGTAGCGGTAATGCGAAATTTAGCTCCAAAGGACACCTTTTCAGAATGAGATAGGAGCCCTAAATCCAATGGAGAACAATTTTTACCCATTCAAGCTCGTTTAGAGGTCGATATATAGTGGGTTCTACTAGTAATGTAAGATTTAGGTTCAAATGACACATAAATTTCAAAATGAAAGAATTTTAGATGTGGTTTGTAGCGAAAGTGAGATTTAGCTCCAAATGACACTTAAACTTTGAACAGCAATAACTTTTGATGCTGTTGTTTGATTTTACCCCACAACCCCTTTTCGGAATGATCTTGGAGCACTACATTCATTGGAGCACAAGTGTAACCCATTCCAGTTCATTTAGTTGTCGATATATAGCCGGTTGCAGCGGTAATGAGAAATTTAGCTCCAAAGGACACCTTTTCAGAATGAGATAGGAGCCCTAAATCCAATTGAGAACAATTTTAACCAATTCAATCTCGTTTAGAGGTCGATATACAGTGGGTTCTACTGGTAATGCAAGATTTTGCTCCAAATGACACATAAATTTCAAAATGAAAGAATTTTAGATGCGGTTTGTAGTGAAAGTGAGAGAATTAGCTCCAAATGACACTTAAACTTTAAATAACAATAACTTTTGATTCGGTTGTCTGATTTTACCGCACAACACCTTTTCGGAATGACCTCGGAGCACTACATTCATTGGAGCACAAGTTTTACCCAGTCCAGTTCATTTAGTTATCGATATATTGTCGTTTTCAGCGGTAATGCAAAATTTAGCTCCAAAGGACACCTTTTCAGAATGAGATAGGAGCCCTAAATCCAATGGAGAACAATTTTAACCCATTCAAGCTCATTTAGAGGTCGATATACAGTGGGTTCTACTAGTAATGTAAGATTTAGGTCCAAATGACACATAAATTTCAAAATGAATGAATTTTAGATGTGGTTTGTTGCGAAAGTAAGAGATTTAGCTCCAAATGACACTCGAACTTTAAACAACAATAAGTTTTGATTTGGTTGTTTGATTTTACCCCCACAACACCTTTTCGAAATAAACTCGGAGCACTACGTTCATTGGAGCACAAGATTTACTCATTCCAGTTCATTTAGTTGTCGATATATAGCCGGTTGCAGCGATAATGCGAAATTTATCTCCAAAGGACACCTTTTCAGAATGCGATAGGAGCCCTAATTCCAATGGAGAACAATTCTAACCCACTCAAGCTCGTTTATTGTCGATATACAGTGGGTTCTACTAGTAATGTAAGATTTAGGTCCAAATGACACATAAATTTCAAATTTTAATAATTTTAGATGCGGTTTGTAGCGAAAGTGAGAGATTTAGCTCCAAATGACACTTAAACTTTGAACAGCAATAACTTTTGATCCAGTTGTCTGATTTTACCCCACAACACCTTTTTGGTATGATCTCGGAGCACTACATTCATTGGAGCACAAGTTTTACCCATTCCAGTTCATTTATTTGTCGATATATAGCCAGTTGCAGCGGTAATGCGAAATTTAGCTCCAAATTACACCTAAACTTCTAACTGCCATAACTTTTGATTTGTATGTTTGATTGTTGCCCACAACACCTTTACGAACTATGATCGGAGGCATACATCCAATGGAGCATAATTTTAAACCATTCCAGCTCATTTTAGAAGTCAATATGCAGTCGTTAGCAATGGTAATGAGGGATTTTGCTCCTCTTGACACATAAACTGTAACAGCCATAACTTTTGATCTGGTTGTCCGATTTTTGCGTACAACACCTTTTTGGAATGAGCTCGGAGCCCTACATCCAATGGAGAACAATTTTTACCCATTCTAGTTGGTTTAGTGGTCAATATACAACAGGGTTGGTAATAAGTTATTTAGCTCGAAAGGAGACCTAAACTTCAAACATCCGTAACTTTTGATCCGGTTGTCAGATTTTCACACACAATACCTTTTCATAATGAGATAGGAGTCCTAAATCTAATGGAGAACAATTTTAATCCATTCAAGCTCATTTAGAGGTCGATATACAGTGGGTTCTACTGGTAAAGCGAGATTTTGCTCCAAATGACACATAAATTTCAAAATGAAAGAATTTTAGATGCGGTTTGTAGCGAAAGTGAGAGATTTAGCTCCAAATGACACTCTAACTTTAAACAACAATAACTTTTGATCTGGTTGTCTGACTTTACCCCACAACACCTTTTCGAAATGAGCTCGGAGCACTACATTCATTGGAGCACAAGTTTTACCCATTCCAGTTCATTTAGTTGTCGATATATAGTCGGTTGCACCGGTAATGCGAAATTTAGCTCCAAAGGACACCTTTTCAGAATGAGATAGGAGATCCAATGGAGAACAATTTTAACTCATTCAAGCTTGTTTAGAGGTCGATATACAGTGGGTCTACTAGCAATGTAAGATTTAGGTTCAAATGAGATAGGAGCCCTAAATCCAACGGAGAACAATTTTAACCCATTCAAGCTCGTTTAGAGGTCGATATACAGTGGGTTCTACGGGTAATGCGAGATTTTGTTCCAAATGACACATAAATTTCAAAATGAAAGAATTTTAGATGCGGTTTGTAGAGAAAGTGACAGATTTAGCTCCAAATGACACTTAAACTTTAAACAGCAATAAGTTTTGATCCAGTTGTCTGATTTTACCCCCACAACACCTTTTCGGAATGAGCTTGGAGCACTACATTCATTGGAGCACATGTTTTACCAAGTCCAGTTCATTTAGTTGTCGATATATTGCCGGTTGCAGTGGTAATGCGAAATTTAGCTCCAAAGGACACCTTTTCAGAATGAGATAGGAGCCCTAAATCCAATGGAGAAAAATTTTTACCCATTCAAGCTCGTTTAGAGGTCGATATACAGTGGGTTCTAATAGTAATGTAAGATTTAGGTCCAAATGACACATAAATTTCAAAATGAAAGAATTTTAGATGCAGTGTGTAGCGAAAGTGAGACATTTAGCTCCAAATGACACTTAAACTTTAAACAACAATAACTTTTGATCCGGTTGTTTGATTTTACCCCACAACACCTTTTCGGAATGAGCTCGGAGCACTAAATTCATTGGAGCACAAGTTTTACCCATTCCAGTTCATTTAGTTGTCGATATATAGTCGGTTGCAGCGGTAATGAGAAATTTAGCTCCAAAGGACACCTTTTCAGAATGAGATAGGAGCCCAAAATCCAATGGAGAACAATTTTAACCCATTCAAGCTCGTTTAGAGGTCGATATACAGTTGGTTCTACTAGTAATGTGAGATTTTGCTCCAAATGACACATAAATTTCAAAATGATAGAATTTCAGATGCAGTTTGTAGCGAAAGTGAGAGATTTAGCTCCAAATGACAATCAAACTTTAAACAGCAATAAGTTTTGATATGGTTGTCTGATTTTACCCCACAACACCTTTTCAGAATAAGCTCGGAGCACTACGTTCATTGGAGCACAAGATTTACTCATTCTAGTTCATTTAGTTGTCGATATATAGCCGTTTGCAGCGGTAATGCGAAATTTAGCTCCAAAGGACACATTTTCAGAATGAGATAGGAGCCCTAAATCCAATGGAGAACAATTCTAACCCATTCAAGCTCGTTTAGAGGTCGATTTACAGTGGGTTCTACTAGTAATGTAAGATTTAGGTCCAAATGACACATAAATTTCAAAATGAAAGAATTTTAGATGCGGTTTGTAGCGAAAGTGGGAGATTTAGCTCCAAATGACACTCAAACTATAAACAACAATAAGTTTTGATCTGGTTGTCTGATTTTACCCCACAGCACCTTTTCGGAATAAGCTCGGAGCACTACGTTCATTGGAGCACAAGATTTACTCATTCCAGTTCATTTAGTTGTCGATATATAGCCGGTTGCAGCGGTAATGCGAAATTTAGCTCCAAAGGACACCTTTTCAGAATGAGATAGGAGCCCTAAATCCAATGGAGAACAATTCTAACCCATTCAAACTCGTTTAGAGGTCGATATACAGTGGGTTCTACAAGTAATGTAAGATTTACGTCCAAATGACACAAATTTCAAAATGAAATAATTTTACATGCGGTTTGTAGCGAAAGTGAGAGATTTAGCTTCAAATGACACTCAAACTTTAAACAACAATAACTTTTGATCTGGTTATCTAATTTTACCCCACAACACCTTTTAGGAATAAGCTTGGAGCACTACGTTCATTGGAGCACAAGGTTTACCCATTCCAGTTCATTTAGTTGTCGATATATAGCCGGTTGCAGCGGTAAGGCGAAATATAGCTCCAAAGGACACCTTTTCCGAATGAGATAGGAGCCCTAAATCCAATAGAGAACAATTCTAACCCATTCAAGATCATTTAGAGGTCTATATGCAGTGGGTTCTACTAGTAATGTAAGATTTAAGTCCAAATGACACATAAATTTCAAAATGAAAGAATTTTAGATGCGGTTTGTAGCGAAAGTGAGATATTTAGCTCCAAATGACACTTAAACTTTGAACAGCAATAACTTTTGATCCGGTTTTCTGATTTTACCCCACAATACCTTTTTGGAATGATCTCGGAGCACTACATTCATTGGAGCACAAGTTTTACCCATTCCAGTTCATTTATTTGTCGATATATAGCCAGTTGCATCGGTAATGCAAAATTTAGCTCCAAATTACACCTAAACTTCTAACAGCTATAACTTTTGATTTGTATGTTTGATTGTTGCCCACAACACCTTTACGGAATATGCTAAGAGGCATACATCCAATGGAGCACAATTTTAATCCATTCCAGCTCATTTTAGAAGTCAATATACAGTCGTTTGCAATGGTAATGAGGGATTTTTGCTCCTCTTGACACATAAACTGTAACAGCCATAACTTTTGATCTGGTTGTCCAATTTTTGCGTACAACACCTTTTTGGAATGAGCTCAGAGCCCACCATCCAATAAAGAACAATTTTTACCCATTCTAATTTGTTTATTGGTCAATATACAACCGGGTTGGTAATAAGGTATTTAGCTCGAAAGGAGACCTAAACTTCAAACATCCGTAACTTTTGATCTGGTTGTCAGATTTTCATCCACAATACTTTTTCATAATGAGATAGGAGCCCTAAATCCAATGGAGAACAATTTTAACCCATTCAAGCTCATTTAGAGGTCGATATACAGTGGGTTATACTGGTAATGCGAGATTTTGCACCAAATGATACATAAATTTCAAAATGAAAGAATTTTATATGCGGTTTGTAGCGAAAGTGGGAGATTTAGCTCCAAATGACACTCAAACTTTAAACAGCAATAACTTTTGATCTGGTTGTCTGACTTTACACCACAACACATTTTCGGAATGAACTCGGATCACTACATTCATTGGAGCACAAGTTTTACCCATTCCAGTTCATTTAGTTGTCGATATATAGCCGGTTGCAGCGGTAATGCGAAATTTAGCTCCAAATGACACCTTTTCAGAATGAGATAGGAGCCCTAAATCCAATGGAGAACAATTTTAACACATTCAAGCTCGTTTAGAGGTCGATATACAGTGGGTTCTACTGGTAATGCGAGATTTTGCTGCAAATGACACGTAAATTTCAAAATGAAAGAAATTTAGATGCGGTTTGTAGCGAAAGTGAGATATTTAGCTCCAAATGACACTTAAACTTTAAACAACAATAACTTTTGATTTGGTTGTCTGATTTTATCCCACAACACCTTTTCGGAATGAGCACAGAGCACTACATTCATTGGAGCACAAGTTTTACCCAGTCCAGTTCATTTAGTTGACGATATATAGCCGGTTGCAATGGTAATGCGAAATTTAGCTCCAAATGACACCTTTTCAAAATGAAATAGGAGCCCTAAATCTAATGGAGAACAATTTTAACACATTCAAGCTCATTCAGAGGTCGATATACAGTGGGTTCTTCTAGTAATGTAAGATTTAGGTCCAAATGACACATAAATTTCAAAATGAAAGATTTTTAGATGCGGTTTGTAGCGAAAGTGAGAAATTTAGCTCCAAAGGACACCTTTTCAGAATGAGATAGGAGCCCAAAATCCAATGGAGAACAATTTTAACCCATTCAAGCTCGTTTAGAGGTCGATATACAGTTGGTTCTACTAGTAATGTGAGATTTTGCTCCAAATGACACATAAATTTCAAAATGATAGAATTTCAGATGCAGTTTGTAGCGAAAGTGAGAGATTTAGCTCCAAATGACAATCAAACTTTAAACAGCAATAAGTTTTGATATGGTTGTCTGATTTTACCCCACAACACCTTTTCAGAATAAGCTCGGAGCACTACGTTCATTGGAGCACAAGATTTACTCATTCTAGTTCATTTAGTTGTCGATATATAGCCGTTTGCAGCGGTAATGCGAAATTTAGCTCCAAAGGACACATTTTCAGAATGAGATAGGAGCCCTAAATCCAATGGAGAACAATTCTAACCCATTCAAGCTCGTTTAGAGGTCGATTTACAGTGGGTTCTACTAGTAATGTAAGATTTAGTTCCAAATGACACATAAATTTCAAAATGAAAGAATTTTAGATGCGGTTTGTAGCGAAAGTGGGAGATTTAGCTCCAAATGACACTCAAACTATAAACAACAATAAGTTTTGATCTGGTTGTCTGATTTTACCCCACAGCACCTTTTCGGAATAAGCTCGGAGCACTACGTTCATTGGAGCACAAGATTTACTCATTCCAGTTCATTTAGTTGTCGATATATAGCCGGTTGCAGCGGTAATGCGAAATTTAGCTCCAAAGGACACCTTTTCAGAATGAGATAGGAGCCCTAAATCCAATGGAGAACAATTCTAACCCATTCAAACTCGTTTAGAGGTCGATATACAGTGGGTTCTATAAGTAATGTAAGATTTACGTCCAAATGACACAAATTTAGAAATGAAATAATTTTACATGCGGTTTGTAGCGAAAGTGAGAGATTTAGCTTCAAATGACACTCAAACTTTAAACAACAATAAATTTTGATCTGGTTATCTAATTTTACCCCACAACACCTTTTAGGAATAAGCTCGGAGCACTACGTTCATTGGAGCACAAGGTTTACCCATTCCAGTTCATTTAGTTGTCGATATATAGCCGGTTGCAGCGGTAAGGCGAAATATAGCTCCAAAGGACACCTTTTCCGAATGAGATAGGAGCCCTAAATCCAATGGAGAACAATTCTAACCCATTCAAGCTCATTTAGAGGTCTATATGCAGTGGGTTCTACTAGTAATGTAAGATTTAAGTCCAAATGACACATAAATTTCAAAATGAAAGAATTTTAGATGCGGTTTGTAGCGAAAGTGAGATATTTAGCTCCAAATGACACTTAAACTTTGAACAGCAATAACTTTTGATCCGGTTTTCTGATTTTACCCCACAATACCTTTTTGGAATGATCTCGGAGCACTACATTCATTGGAGCACAAGTTTTACCCATTCCAGTTCATTTATTTGTCGATATATAGCCAGTTGCATCGGTAATGCAAAATTTAGCTCCAAATTACACCTAAACTTCTAACAGCTATAACTTTTGATTTGTATGTTTGATTGTTGCCCACAACACCTTTACGGAATATGCTAAGAGGCATACATCCAATGGAGCACAATTTTAATCCATTCCAGCTCATTTTAGAAGTCAATATACAGTCGTTTGCAATGGTAATGAGGGATTTTTTCTCCTCTTGACACATAAACTGTAACAGCCATAACTTTTGATCTGGTTGTCCAATTTTTGCGTACAACACCTTTTTGGAATGAGCTCAGAGCCCACCATCCAATAAAGAACAATTTTTACCCATTCTAATTTGTTTATTGGTCAATATACAGCCGGGTTGGTAATAAGGTATTTAGCTCGAAAGGAGACCTAAACTTCAAACATCCGTAACTTTTGATCTGGTTGTCAGATTTTCATCCACAATACCTTTTCATAATGAGATAGGAGCCCTAAATCCAATGGAGAACAATTTTAACCCATTCAAGCTCATTTAGAGGTCGATATACAATGGGTTATACTGGTAATGCGAGATTTTGCACCAAATGATACATAAATTTCAAAATGAAAGAATTTTATATGCGGTTTGTAGCGAAAGTGGGAGATTTAGCTCCAAATGACACTCAAACTTTAAACAGCAATAACTTTTGATCTGGTTGTCTGACTTTACCCCACAACACATTTTCGGAATGAACTCGGATCACTACATTCATTGGAGCACAAGTTTTACCCATTCCAGTTCATTTAGTTGTCGATATATAGCCGGTTGCAGCGGTAATGCGAAATTTAGCTCCAAATGACACCTTTTCAGAATGAGATAGGAGCCCTAAATCCAATGGAGAACAATTTTAACACATTCAAGCTCGTTTAGAGGTCGATATACAGTGGGTTCTACTGGTAATGCGAGATTTTGCTGCAAATGACACGTAAATTTCAAAATGAAAGAATTTTAGATGCGGTTTGTAGCGAAAGTGAGATATTTAGCTCCAAATGACACTTAAACTTTAAACAACAATAACTTTTGATTTGGTTGTCTGATTTTATCCCACAACACCTTTTCGGAATGAGCACAGAGCACTACATTCATTGGAGCACAAGTTTTACCCAGTCCAGTTCATTTAGTTGACGATATATAGCCGGTTGCAATGGTAATGCGAAATTTAGCTCCAAATGACACCTTTTCAAAATGAAATAGGAGCCCTAAATCTAATGGAGAACAATTTTAACACATTCAAGCTCATTCAGAGGTCGATATACAGTGGGTTCTTCTAGTAATGTAAGATTTAGGTCCAAATGACACATAAATTTCAAAATGAAAGATTTTTAGATGCGGTTTGTAGCGAAAGTGAGAAATTTAGCTCCAAATGACACTTAAATTTTGAACAGCAATAACTTTTGATCCGGTTGTCTGGTTTTACCCCACAACATTATTTTGGAATGAGCTCGGAGCACTACATTCATTGGAAAACAAGTTTTATCCATTCCAGTTCATTTAGTTGTCGATATATAGCCGGTTGCAACGGTAATGCGAAATTTAGCTTCAAAGGACACCTTTTCAGAATGAGATAGGAGCCCTAAATCAATGGAGAATAATTTTAACCCATTCAAGCTCGTTTATAGGTCGATATACAATGTGTTCTACTGGTAATGCGAGATTTTGGTCCAAATGACACAAAAATTTCAAAATGAAAGAATTTTAGATGCAGTTTGTAGCAAAAGTGAGTGATTTAGCTCCAAATGACACTCAAACTTTAAACAGCAAAAAATTTTGATCTGGTTGTCTGATTTACCCCACAACACCTTTTCGGAATAAGCTCGGAGCACTACGTTCATTGGAGCACAAGATTTACCCTTTCCAGTTCATTTAGTTGTCGATTGATAGCCGGTTGCAGCGGTAATGCAAAATTTAGCTCCATAGGACACCTTTTCAGAATGAGATAGGAGCCCTAATTCCAATGGAAAACAATTTTAACCCATTCAAGCTCGTTTAGAGGTCGATATACAGTGGGTTCTTCTAGTAATGTAAGATTTAGGTCCAAATGACACATTAATTTCAAAATAAAAGAATTTTAGATGCGGTTTGTAGCGAAAGTCGGAGATTTAGCTCCAAATGACACTTAAACTTTGAACAACAATAACTTTTGATTCGGTTATCTCATTTTACGACACAACACATTTTCGGAATGAGCTCGAAGCACTACATTCATTGGAGCACAAGTTTTACCCATTCTAGTTCATTTAGTTGTCGATATATTGCCAGTTGCAGCGGTAATGCAAAATTTAGCTCCAAATTACACCTAAACTTCTAACATCCATAACTTTTAATTTGTATGTTTGATTGTTGCCCACAACACCTTTACGGAATATGCTCGGAGGCATACATCTAATGGAGCATAATTTAATACCATTCCAGCTCATTTTAGAAGTCAATATACAGTCGGTTGCAATGGTAATGAGGGATTTTGCTCCTCTTGACACATAAACTGTAACAGCCTTAACTTTTTATCTGGTTGTCCGATTTTTGCGTACAACACCTTTTTGGA
This sequence comes from Dactylorhiza incarnata, assembly GCA_033032865.1. Taxonomy (NCBI): domain Eukaryota; kingdom Viridiplantae; phylum Streptophyta; class Magnoliopsida; order Asparagales; family Orchidaceae; genus Dactylorhiza; species Dactylorhiza incarnata. The sequence goes on from JAWHQI010000067.1 coordinate 7,703,508, forward strand.
ATGAGCTCGGAGCCCTAAATCCAATGGAGAACATTTTTTAGCCATTCTAGTTTGTTTAGTGGTCAATATACAGCCGGGTTGGTAATAAGGTATTTAGGTCGAAAGGAGACCTAAACTTCAAACATCCGTAACTTTTGATCTGGTTGTCAGATTTTCACCCACAATACCTTTTCATAATGAGATAGGAGCCCTAAATCCAATGAAGAATAATTTTAACCCATTCAAGCTCATTTATAGGTAGATATACAGTGGGTTCTACTGGTAATGCAAGATTTTGCTCCAAATGACACAAATTTCAAAATTAAAGAATTTTAGATGCGGTTTGTAGCGAAAGTGAGAGATTTGGCTCCAAATGACACTCAAACTTTAAACAACAATAACTTTTGATCTGGTTGTCTGACTTTACCCCACAACACATTTTTAGAATGAGCTCGGAGCCCTACATTCATTGGAGCACAAGTTTTACACATTCCAGTTCATTTAGTTGTCGATATATAGTCGGTTGCAGCGGTAATGCGAAAATTAGTTCCAAAGGACACATTTTCAGAATGAGATAGGAGCCCTAAATCCAATGGAGAACAATTTTAACACATTCAAGCTCGTTTAGAGGTCGATATACATTGGGTTCGACTGGTCATGCGAGATTTTGCTCCAAATGACACATAAATTTCAAAATGAAAGAATTTTAGATGCATTTTGTAGAGAAAGTGAGAGATTTAGCTCCAAATGACACTCAAACTTTAAACAACAATAACTTTTGATCTAGTTGTCTGATTTTACCCCACAACACCTTTTCGGAATAAGCTCAGAGCACTACGTTCATTGGAGCACAAGATTTACCCATTCCAGTTCATTTAGTTGTCGATATATAGCCGGTTGCAGCGGTAATGGGAAATTTAGCTCCAAAGGATACCTTTTCAGAATGAGATAGAAGCCTTAAATCCAATGGAGAATAATTTTAACACATTCAAGCTCGTTTAGAGGTCGATATACAGTGGGTTCTACTAGTAATGTAAGATTTAGGTCCAAATGACACATAAATTTCAAAATGAAAAAATTTTAGATGCGGTTTGTAGCGAAAGTGAGAGATTTAACTCCAAATGACACTTAAACTTTAAACAGCAATAACTTTTGATCCGGTTGTCTGATTTTACCCCACAACACCTTTTCGGAATGAGCTCGGAGCACTACATTCATTGGAGCACAAGTTTTACCCATTCCAGTTCATTTAGTTGTCGATATATAGCCGGTTGCAGCGGTAATGCGAAATTTAGCTCCAAAGGACACCTTTTCAGAATGAGATAGGAGCCCTAAATCCAATGGAGAACAATTTTAATCCATTCAAGCTTGTTTAGAGGTTGATATACAGTGGGTCTACTAGTAATGTAAGATTTAGGTTCAAATGACACATAAATTTCAAAATGAAAGAATTTTAGATGCGGTTTGTAGCGAGAGTGAGAGATTTAGCTCCAAATGACACTTAAACTTTGAACAGCAATAACTTTTGATCCAGTTGTCTGATTTTATCCATAACACCTTTACGGAATGAGCACGGAGCACTACATTTATTGGAGCACAAGTTTTACCCATTCCAGTTCATTTAGTTATCGATATATAGCCGGTTGCAGCGGTAATGCGAAATTTAGCTCCAAAGGACACCTTTTCAGAATGAGATAGGAGCCCCAAATCCAATGGAGAACAATTTTAACCCATTCAAGCTCGTTTAGAGGTCGATATATAGTGGGTTCTACTGGTAATGCGAGATTTTGCTCCAAATGACACATAAATTTCAAAATGAAAGAATTTTAGATGCGGTTTTTAGCGAAAGTGAGATTTATCTCCAAATGACACTAAACTTTAAACGGCAATAACTTTTGATCCGGTTGTCTGATTTTACCCTACAATACCTTTTTGGAATGAGCTCAGAGCACTACATTCATTGGAGCACATGTTTTACCCAGTCCAGTTCATTTAGTTGACGATATATTGCCGGTTGCGGCGGTAAAGCGAAATTTAACTCCAAAGGACACCTTTTCAAAATGAGATAAGAGCCCTAAATCCAATGGAGAACAATTTTAACCCATTCAATCTCGTTTACAGGTTGATATACAGTGGGTTCTTCTAGTAATGTAAGATTTTGGTCCAAATGACACATAAATTTCAAAATGAAAGTATTTTAGATGAGGTTTGTAGCGAAAGTGAGAGATTTAGCTCCAAATGACACTTAAACTCTAAAGATATATTGCCGGTTGCAGCGGTAATGCGAAATTTAGCTCCAAAGGACACCTTTTCAGAATGAGATAGGAGCCCTAAATCCAATGAAGAATAATTTTAACCCATTTGTTGAGTCTGAAATCGCACCTCTGAAAGAAATCGGAGGCTGCGGGTTGCCGGTTACTTTGTAGGTGGAGAAAACGAGACCGCTAGCAGCGGTCAAGGCCAGACTTTGCCCATCACGACGAATGCCACTCCTGTGACAGGCTTTCCTTTGATTAAAAAGAAGCGGTTACAAGTGCAGGAAAGAAGAAGCCGGCCGGTCAAACAGTCCGCAAGACGGGAAACTCAAGACCGCAGCTCAAACAAGCGAGCTCCTGGATTCGAGTGTGCGTATCTTGTGAACAGTGCCGCCCCCTATTTATAGGCTCGGGGGCCTGCCCGAACGGGCAGGGATAAAATAACCTCCTGCCCGGTTACAGGAGAGACGGGCAGGCGGTGACGGGATATACAAAGAAGAAAAGAAAGAAGCCGCTTGGCTTGGCGGCTTGCCCTTCCGACCTGTCTGACCAGAGGCTGAGGATGACGCGACCAAGGTGATGATGCAATCCGAGTGGTCTCTGCCTTGAGACCGCGGCTTGTTCTTTAGATTTTAACCTTGGCTCTCTATGGCACAACCTGGGCTGTCTCCTCCTTGAGACCGCGGATCGCCTTCTTGCCTTGAGTTTTGACAATCTTTAATCTTGGGGGCGGTCAGAAGTGACATCAGACCGCCCTGCTTTGTTTATTCTGGATTGAGAGCCGCTGATCCTAGAACCCAACGGCTTGATTTAGAAGCCCGCCCGGGTCAGAGAATGAATCAACCCGAGGAGCGGTTTTCCGGGTAAACATAATCCCCGCATATTTTCAAATCTCAAGAAAATTTTGAAAATATTAGCTTTAACTGGGAGGCCGCGCCATACTTGTCCTGAACTCTATAAGAGAGCCTGAGAACTCATTATGCAGAATTTCTCCTGAAACCACGTGATACAATTCGCCAGTTGCGGTTAGAGTTTTTAAGACCGATGATTCAATAATAATGGACTTCCTAGCGTCCGTTATAGACCGTGTGGTCCCTGTTGGAGATAAAAAAGAAAGGGGAGGAAAGAAAAAGCGTGAAATAGTGGAGAAGCCGAAGAAGGTGGGAGAAGGAGAACGGAAAAGGAAGAAAGAAAAGGAGAAGCAGCACAGGAGAGACCGGAAAAAGGGGGAGCGGTCTGAGAAGCCCGCAACGGATAATTCAAAGTCCGGTGTAGACTTAACTACCCCCAAGACTCCTGCAGAGCCCGCAGCGGACAGCTCGGGGCTTCCTCCCAACGACTCACCGGTTCCTTCGGGCGATCCAAATCTACACGCCGTCAGCCCGCTGAATTAAGGGGAGGTCGCCCCCTCTAGTAAAGTGGATTCTGGCAGCTCTTTAAAGAAAGCCGGCGAGACCGACTCGTTCGGCATGGAAATCACCCCATCCGGGAATGCTCATTTGTTGGTCAAGGATATGGGGGAGGAGGCGGTTAACTCGCCAAAGCCAGGCGACCTGATTACTCCTCTATCTGTGGACGACTATCCTAGCACCTCCAAAGAAATTAGTCCGGTCTTGGGTAAGAAAGGGAAGAAAAGGAAAAAGACCGGGTCAGTGGCCAATCGAATAACCAAGAAGGTTAAGATGCTAGTATCCAAGGAAAAGGCGGCTTTCAAGAAACCGGCCGAGTCCCGCCTCCAAAATAATCCGCGACTGAAAGAGGAACCTGGCATGGCAGTGACCTTATCCGCTAAGGTGAATGATTCGCCGGCTAACCCTAATGTGAAATCAGGCGGCCTGCTTCCGGACTCGGCGAGCAGTCTATCATTTAACAGAATTTTTAAGGGAATGGATGAGCTGCAGAGCCGAGATAAGCTTCTTTACAGCCCGGTGACTTCAAAACGAACTGACCCCCCCATTGATAATGCAGCCCGGCCTAAGGAGCCCGCTCAGAAAGAGGTCGAAGAGCGAGAAGCTGCTACTCTGGCCGCCCTGGAGGCCGAGCAGAAGGCGAAGGAACTTGAAGAGGTACTGAAGGCGCGGGAGGAGGTTTCCCCAACGATGACTGGGAATGAGATAATGATGGTGAAGAAGGAGGGGGCGAGACGGGCTTTAAACAAGCCTCTGCGGCCTGATCCTTTTGCGCCAGGTAAGCGCCCCGCGGGTTATAAAGCTGTCCATTTCTTCATTCAGCGGCCACGTCAAAATAAATTACTGAACCCGCCGCCGAGCTTTTTCCCATTAACGGCCTGGTCCTCTTCCGCTAGGCAAAGTAAAGAGAGACTCTGGCGTGAACAACAATGGAGGATGGACCCGGAACAGTCTAGGCGGCCTGTGCGCCCAGGCATAGATCTTATATATATGTATATTTTTTTTATATATATAGTGCTGCATGCATTTTGCTTTATATAACCGCGCAACTTCTTGTAGATAGCGAAAATCAAACCGTGAAGCCGGGCGACCTTGTGGCCAGCCTGCCTCCATTTGTCCCACCGGTGTTGACCTATAAAGCGGCTTCGCGAGAAGGGCAGCCATTGTTTGATCATCTCGAGGAAGACTTAACAAATCTGAGGGTCCGTTTGAAGGAGGTGGAAGACCGAGAAGCCGTTATTCAAGCCACCCTGGAGGACGAGCAAAAGGCGAGAAAAAAGGCTGAAGAGGCGCTGAAGGCACAGATGGAGACCGACAAGAAATCCTGGACAGAGAGGGAGAAAGGCCTGGAGATGTAGTTGGAGGCCGCCCGAGCTGCAGTGGAGACTGAGAAGAAGGCCAAGATTGCACAAGTCACCATTCTGACCGCTCAGTTTGAGAAGGAGAAGAAGATGTCTGCCAAGTTTGAGGATGACTCAAAGTATTATCAAGATAAATTTTTGCGGTTAACTAGAGAAGTCGCTGGAGGCCGACGAAGTATGAATGATGGGATGCAGGTTTCTAGCCGCCCGACTGTTGGGGCGGGCTCGAATCCTCCCCGTGTTAGAGCGGCTGACCCAATGATTGATGAGGCCACCGGAACCCCTCGTAAGATTAATGCTACGCGGGTTAAGAGGGATGTCGGGAGGCTTCATAGCATGATCAACCACATCCATTATCATACCAGCCAGATTTACTCTCTTCTGAACCATACTAGCGACCAGGTCGCGCGGCTTCAAAGAGAGGACGTCTCCCCCGAACACCGCCAGCCGTGAACGACTTTCTAGAACAATGTGTATCATGGACAATGCTTGTCTCTGCGTCATATCTTTTATTTGAATAACCCGTGTGGGTTCTTGTTTAATAGCTGTACTTTGTGTTCTGTTTAAATTCTCTATATTTTATCCGAACTGATTACAGGTCGCGCGATCTGTGATGTATGCTTGCACCTGATTTCCTGAATACCCTTGGTTCTTTTATTTTTCTGGTAAATCTGACCATGCATGCTGTTGACCGTGCGGTTAGAATGTGTAGCCGCGATTAATTTTGCTATTCGCAGATCGTCAAAATCTATAAGCAGGGACCTTTCGGAGTCTTTTTTACGATTTCAAATGGCGCGATCTAAGACCAAGTCGCGGCGACCCGTCTAGGTTAAAGCCGTTCGAACAGATGCGGCCTTGGCCTTTCACTCGGCGGACCACCCGGAGTACCGTCTTACCCAAACTGAGCTAGACGAATTCATTGCGAGACATATGGCAGGGAGTGATCTGCTCGCGCGGCTTCCTTTGCGCGACAAGCGGATTAACTCTTCCAACCCGCATCAGATAGCCGTTCCTGTCGACCATTTTGAATATGGCTTCAAGTTTCCGCAGCCACTTGAAGTCATCGCCATTTTTGACCACTATGGGGTTGTACCCAGCCAGCTTTCACCGAATTCCATAGCATCCATATATAGCTTTATTTCGTATCTGCGGTTCGAGCGGACCTGATTTTCCATTGATCTATTTAGGAAATTCTTTTCGGTGTGGGCTGTCCCCGACGTGGGGACTTCAACTTTCAGGGGGCATCTCTACTTCGGCTGTCACGGACTGAAGGTCGTCAATTTGGCGAACAAGGTCTTGAACTGGTTGGAGCGGTTTGTAATGTTCGAAGGAAACTTCGGACTATTGCAAGTCGACCCGCAAGTTCGGGGGGAAGAAGCTTTCCAAACCCCCCAAGTCGGAAAGATCGAGTTGGACACCTTCGTGTTCCTCGAGAACGAGCAGTTAGATATCAATCACTACATTTCGCTGTTCTCAGAGCTGGAGTACGTCCGCCCCGAAGATAGTAGGTTCCTCTCAACCCGCCTGTATATGACAGCGCGGACTGTGTTATTTAAACTTTTGATTTCATCTTACAGCTGCCCACATTGTCCCTGCGAACAAGCCAGTCACCCCGGCCGGCCCGGTTTTGACCCAGAGGGAAAGGAGGCAGCAGCAAAATAGGTCGCCATCATCGGAGGAAGAGAGCCCAGCCTCTTCTGATGAATACGACTTTCTACGTTCCTGCGGGAACCCGCCCGATCTGCGGGGCAACCCAACTGTCCTCTGGCACAGGGACGGAAGTCGCATCCGGGTATCCACCGCACTTTCTTCATGGGGGAGCGAGAAAACAAGCCGCCATGCGCTAGCTATCGGGGCCGCGATGTATGGTCGAAAGACCTTAAAGAGGCTGAAGAAAGTTCCCGAAGAAGAACTTCCCCGGCTAGCTGCACAAGCCGGTGCATGGGGGTTTGCGGCCAATCACTTCATGGCCTTATCGTACAGGCCGCTGGTTTCCGCTCAGAAATATCTGGAAAAGAAATATGAAGAGCAGGTTGCAGAGAACGCGCGGCTTCAAGGGATCGTGGCGGTGAGTTTTCCAAATGATGACGCGGTTTGTTTTGTTTAGCCCGAGCGACCTAATTCATTTTTCCTTTTGCAGGAACAATATGAGGTGACCAACCCAGCTTTCCAGGATGAGGTGTTGCCTCATGTGGCCCAAGGAATTAATAAAGCTTTGGGCCTCCTGGAAGACCGGGGTGGCCTGTGCGAAGGCTTCGAGGGCACTACTTTTTCTGACCTCTTCCCTGCCTTGAAGGACCAGCTTGATGAAATCAACCACAGGCAAAAAGGAAAAGCCAATGTGGGTGAAGAGGCTGAAGCCGACGCGAGTAGGGAAATTGTAATTCATCAAGGAGGCGATGAAGTTGATAGAGACGCTGAGGAGGTCGATGTGGATGACGACGCTGATGATGATGATGATGAGGACAGTTTGTCCTCTGGAACGACCGGCTCCGCGAGTAACACCGGGCGGTCTAGTGATAGTGGCTCATCGAATTCTTCCTCGACAAGCGAAGGCTATTCGCCTGAAGTTGACATTGATGGTGAGGGCTCGAATTCCCCTATCAAGAAGAAAAAGAAGTCGGCAGACTAATGCCTTTGTTTAAATTTTACTTTTGTGTAACTGCCGGTTTTGATTTTTTTTGTTAGTCGGGCGGTTAATATTTTGTTAACACATATTTTGAAGAATGAATGGAAATTCTACCTGTCTAATTGTCCATCTGTTGTTACTTACTTGTGGTTGTTATCCTTTCTCTCTTTTTTTTTTAACTTCTGCTCTTTATGATTGAACCGTTCTGCTACCCTGATCCGGGTATAAGTGATAATCGATGATCTCGGACGGTCTATATACAACCCGCGCGATTACTCATTTAAATCTCAGGATATCCGATTTTTGATAGTATAAACAATTAATGATAGACTCGTGCGATTATAATTCAAACCGGGCGGCATCTTATCTGAATTCATAGATATCTCATCCTTGCTGAATAATAAATTTGCGCGGTTAGAATATAATTCTGGCGAGTAATTCATTGAATCCAGAGATAACTTCTTGCCAAGAGATCGATCAACCCGCTCGGTTAGAACATATTCCGGGTGACCATATATTTATATCCAGAGATATCGAGACTTGGTTAATATGAGAGACAGATAAACCCGCTTGGTTAGAAAGCAACCCGGGCGACCATATATCTAGATCCAAAAAATATCCAAACTTGATTAATATAAGAGATATATAGACCCGCCCGGTTCGAATGCCACCCGGGCGTCCATATATCCTCAATCAGACCGTTTGGCTTGAAAACACAGATCGCCTGCTCTTAATATCACAACCCCTTATTAGGGTAGACGAACACCTACACCTGTTCTAATAATATCTTTCTTGAATGGTTTATACAATATTAGCGGATAATCTGTGCGGACTGCATATAATTTGTGATGTCAGTAGCTTTGATATTTGCAATGAGAATCATAATTGCTTGATTGAAAAGAGCCTGTTATTAGCCGAACGGATCGAATTGAAAACCATAAAGACAGATTCACGATCCAAATGATGAGGTCGACCGGTCATGACTATGCTCGACCCCCCGATACTTGCCTTGTGATATTTTAATGGTGTCTTGTTTATTTCAAACCGTCCGATCTGCTTATTTCAAACCGCCCGGTTTGAGTATCAAGTTGGCCGGTTTGTGATGTACATAAGAGTCCTGCTCTTTTTTTTTCCAAATGGTCTATAATGACCATATAAAATGTGATAATTCCCTGTAACGAAATAAAAGATGACTACAGACTCAGATGACCAAGTGGGCAGGTGGGCCTAGGCGGCGAACAGTGCTTTCCTCAAGTTGTCATAAGAGCTGTAGAAATAAAGAAAACGACAAGTACAAACCCAGATGACCAAGTGGGCAGGTGGGCCTAGGCGGAGAACATTGCTTTCCTCAAGTGGCATAAGGGCTGTAAGCGACTCAACTGCTCTCTTGCCTAGGGATACAAGCCGAGTTGATCAATTGGGCAGGTGGGCCTAGGCGGCGAACATTGCTTTCCTCAGAGAGATCAACTCAGTTGTGGGTCCCGCTTAGGCATCGCTTGAGAGTACCTAGGAGTATTCGATGGTCACAGACTAAGATGATCAGTTGGGCAGGTGTGGTTATGCCGCGGGGGCTATGCCGACATTGCTTTCCTCAGAAAGATCATCAAAGCTGTAACTGTATCCCTCTCGGGGCATGATAGAGCCAACATTCACCTAGACCTCCCTTGATGCAGGGGTGTGTCGGATATCAGCCGGGATCCAAGGTTCAGAAGACCACCGCACGGGAATTGGCAAGCTACCACTACACGTGTGCGAAAACTCCCCGCTACACATGATCTTCATGGTTTTACGCTAATGACTACAATCCGAGGGGGTTCGAGCAGAACTTGGTGATGTCTCCGTGGCTCAGTGAGGTTGATATATAAGAAAATGTAAAAAGGAAACATCAGACATGGAGAAGTGTCAGTATGAGGCTTCTTATTAAAATATCTAAAAAATTGCAGGAAAGTTAAGAAGACATTTTAAGGATAGAACCGTTTTAGATCGTCGCCGCTCCAGGTGCGCGAGATGTCTTCTCCTTCACTTGTTTGGAGGCGGTAAACCCCACTTTTTAGTGCTTCCTTGACGATGAAAGGTCCAGCCCAATTAGGATTTATCTTCCCAATGTTGCCTGCTCTGGCTGCTGCATCAACTTTCTTTAGCACAACATCCCCGACTGCAAAATGCTTTACCATAACATTTTTGTCAAAGTACTTTGCCATCCTCCTTTTAACTTCTTCCTGTCTGATTGTTGCCTCGTCCTGGAGATCTTCGATCAAATCCAGACTATACTTGATAGCCTCATCATTGTCTTTTATCCATGCTTCTCCTCCTTCTTTTGCATACATAACTGAAAGTGCACAGTTAACCTCACTAGAATTCTCTAGAGGGGGGTGAATAGAGATTAAAAATATTTTGTGCAAAGTTAATATATATATATGTGTATGATCACAGATTAGGGCTTCCCACACACACCAACAAGAATTAAACAAATAAAGAAAGTAAATGCAAGAAAAGAAATCACAGCACAACACAAAGAGATATAGTGGTTCCCCAAACTTTGGGTAGTCCACTCTTCTACCCCCTTGGTAGGAAATTCACTATCTTGTACTGAGTCTTTTGATAAGGAGACTCTTAGAACCACCGTGAGTCTTTTGACAAGGAGACTCTTAGAACCAACTGAGTCTTTTGAAAAGGAGACTCTTAGAACCAGTACACTGAATTTTTTGAAGAGAGATTCTAAAAACTCTTTTACAATGTTTAAGTAAGAATAAGAAAGAAGAAAGAAATAAGAACAAGAATGAATCTTCTTCCTAGCAAGAAGATTGGAAGCACAAGAAGTGAATTAAATCTTTCTTCTATAGAGAGAAGAAGATTTGTAGCTTTTCCCTCTTATGTGAGAGCTATCAGAATTTGCAGCAGAGTGACTTCAGAAGCAGGAGAAGAAGAATGCTTGAATATTGCTGCAGGGCTATTTCTCAATTCTCTCTTTATCACTTGGGAGCTTTTCCTCTTTTTCAATGAGTAAAAATGGTGGATCACTCCTTGTCCTTTCTGTCGACCTCCTTCATATATATATATATAGCTCTGTTCATTCAAATAATACTCATAGGAGGAAAATTAATTATCACACAGAGAATTAGAAGGATAGAAACATTTCCATAGTTAGCATACCAATAGAAGGAAAGAATTCATTCCAATTTCAAATAATGTCCATAATGAATTTTATCAAATTAGCCAAGAATCTAATAGAGGAAAAGAAAGATTAAGAATGGCTATAAGACATAAATTGATTCCATATAAATCAGATCTATAAGATAAGGAAAGAGATCTGGCGATTTTGAATTCTGTCATATAGATCGACGTGCGTCGATTACTATTCGACGCAAGCGTCGAATACATCCTGTCTGGACGTCGAGAGGAGAATAAGGATGGTGCGATGACAAAGGTGCGTCGACTACATTAGATGCGTCGACTGGAAATCAGAGTAGCGTCGACAACACATACGTCGAAGTCTTCCTAAAGTTACGTCGACTCATTCTGAAGGAAACGTCGACTACATTTCGACGTTGCGTCGAATACCATTCGACGCATATTTACTTAGCCTTATTTTTCATTCTTAGAATTCATATTTATCTCTTTTTCAGAGGTTAAGAGAAATCATTTTCCCAACAATCTCCCCCTATTTGTCTTAACCCTATTTAGAGAGAAATTGTATTTAGCATATAACTAACATAGCAAAACATTTGTACAGATAATGAAGATTTCACACAATCAAAAGCAAACTTCATGTTCAGACCAAGCATAAAGTATATGAAGCATTGTTTTCAAGTATTATTCAGGAGGGGTAGGAGGAGTCTTTCTTTTTCTCTTGAATACTATTGTGGATTGCTCTTTCCCAGTAGCAGGTGACTCCCTCAGCTCCCCCTGGGTCTCAGCCATTTGCTCCCCCTGAGTCTCAGCTCCCCCTGCCCCTGACTCCTGAGCCCCTTCTTCAGCCAACACAGCATCTGGCTCTTTCTCTTTTCCACCATCTGCTTCATTTCCTTTTTCAGTTCCAGCAGCTGGTTCATTTTCTTCTTGATTTATCGCAGTATTCAGCTCTTTCACACCTTCTTCCTTTTCAGCCTCATTTTCTGCTATGCTTCCCTCCTCTTGTAGTAGTGCCACTTGATTTGCTGCATCTCTTGCTATGTTGAGTACCTCTATTGTTTGTTCATCATTGTGTAGCTCAGGTACTATCTCATTTCCAATTGTCTTGAGCAGTGCAAGACTGTCAGATTTTGAAGAAGGAGGGGATTTGTGTGAGGGAGGTTTAAGATTGGAGGGCTGCTCTTCATCTAGCTTCTCCCCCTTCTTGACCTTCTTGGCCAAGGAGGTTAAGAAAGACTTGGTAACTCTTGAGGAAGAGAGAGAGTTCTTCAGACTTTGCACAGAGGCACTGACCCCATCTATTTGGGTGTGCATGTATAGGATTGAGGAATGAATCTGGGAGCAGTGCTCATCCAGCATTGCTTGGAATGTTTGAGATGCTGATGCAATGCACTGAGTGAGGAGAGCTTCAGTGGATGCAGATGGTTCATGTTATGGTTGGGGATGAGGAGAGAGTGGTGAAGGTGGTGATGAGGCTGGAGAGAAGTTAGTTGATACATGAGGTATGGGTGATAAAGGAGGTGGAGAGGATGAGAAAGTAAGAGGGGGAGGAGGTGGAGAAGCTGCTGTTTGAGGAGCAGGTGTTTGAGAAGAGGTAGGTAGAGTAGGAGTTGTGAGGGTGGTAGAGACTATTTGAGTGGATGATGGTGGTAGAGAAGAATTGTCTCTTTGAGGAGGAGGAGGAGATGGAGTCCTTTCAGGAATGGAACCAGGCTTGGGGATTTTCCTAGTCCATTTGGAGAAGAGGGCAATGGACATCCTCTTTCCAGGAGGGATAGGAATTCCTTTTGACCTACAGAGGTCAGGGATGGAGTGGAAGAGTACTTGACTCATAATCCTCATGTAGGCAATCTCTTTGTGAGAATATCTAGAGCCTATCATCTTGAGCAGACAGCTGGCCCAGTCTATTTTCTTCTTCAATACAAGAGCCCCCATGATGTTTAGTTGCTGCTTGGGCACTGCATCATGGGCAGATATCTTACATAGTAGTATCTTTCCTACTATATCTGCTAGTAGTCTATACTCCTCAAAAAAGTCTATTTTCTTTAGATGGGTTGGTTTATCCCTTGAAAACTTCAAGATGGTTAGCAGATGCTTGATTTCATCAGGTGTGAGGTCTATAGATTCATCACCTAATAAAGGAATAATTTAGACTTGTTTAGTCATTCTTTTAGAAGCTCATTTTCTTTCCTTATTTCATTTGAACAAAGAGGATATTAGGATATACCTGATGTAAGATCAAAGGTGGCCCTAATATGTTCTGCTGAGATTAAGACTGGTGTCTCATATAGTGTTCCCTAGATTTCTCCTAGTTCAGATATCTGAACATGAGTTATTAGCTCTATGAGCTCTGATTCCAGGAGCTTGCACCTAGTGGAGATGAGCTTGTCCAGTCCTGCTGCAGTAAAAAGAGCAATGATGCTCTAGTAGTTTTCTGCGGCTGCTTGGAAAGACTCAAGGTCAATGTCGAAGCCTGAGTTGATTTTGGGAGCCATTTTAGGTCAGTGAAAGAGAGAGGAAAAATCGGCTGGTCTGAGGAGCAAGAAGGATGAAAGATGCAGAGTCGTGAAGGCTTCTAACTGAAGAGACTATTTAAGTCAGGTGAAGCGTCAAAACTGGACTTAATTCGAGGCTTATTCGGTATTTCAGTGGATGTGACTGAAGGTATTGCCTCTCGTTTTTATGAAGTCGACGTTACATCGATAGGGGATCGACGTTACTTTGACTGAAGGAGATCAGTGCCAGCGTCGAGGTCTTCTCGACGGTGCGTCGATTATAAGTCGATGTGACTTTTAATTTTCCTAAAAGTTCTAGGTGTTTTATTTCTTTTCATCTCTTCCTAGCCCTAAAGATTTCTAAGTCAGTCTTGGACAACTTTCTACAGATAGTTTGATTGATTGTGCCAACATTGTTTGGCAAGGTGTCCAGTTTTATTACATATATAGCATTTGATTATCTTAGTATTGTGAGAATTTAAGTTTAGAGAGGGATGGAAGTGTTGATTAGAATAGAAGGTTTGATTAAGATGGGAATTTTGTTTAGGATAAACATTTTGGTTAGGATAAAGGTGTTGATTTGGATAAAAATCATGATTGGGATGAATGGGTCCTGAATATGGGTTAGGATGAAAGGCTTTTGGAGAAAAGGTATTTAAGTTGCTCTGAACTTTTGTGCGTCGATATCTATTCGACGCATGTTGATAGTCGCGTCGATTTGTATTCGGCGCTTTCTCCAGATGGCGTCGATCTGATTTCAACGCATAGAGAAAATTGCGTCGATTGGAAGTCGACGTGCTTTTGTTCAAGCGTCTAGAAGAGATCGAGGCATCTGAGAGGTTGCGTTGAGTATAAGCCGACGCACTATCATTTATGCGTCGATATGAAGTCGACGCAATTGTATCTTCAATTTTCATTTTACCTTTTTCTGCTTTTACTCCTTTATGTGTTGTTTTTCTTGGATTAGTTGTTTCTTAAGATGAAGTTTGTGAGTCATCAGCTGAATAATATGAAGTCTCATCAAATTCCTTTATTTCTTTGAAGGAGTTTTCTTCCTTATCTTGTGGGTCTTTTTCTTGGTTTGTCCATTTGACAGGTTTAGTGAATTTTACAGGGCTCATCCAAGCAGGTTTGTTGGATGGAATTAGGCTGATTAATGGATCAGCCCCTAGCCCAAGATTCTTGTGTCTTATTTTTTGTTTTTCTGTGATTTCCTTAAGAGTTTGGCTTCTCATTTTTATTGATTCTTCAAAGGCCTTTGCCTGGGATGCCTTATCCTTAAGGAACTGATTTTCTATTTTAGCCCTTTCTACCTCCTTTTCTATGATGTTAGCCCTTAATTCATAATCTTTAGAGCATTTAACTTCTCTATTTCTCTGGTTTTTAGCTACATTGATTTGTTCTTTTAGATCTTTAATTTCTTGTGTTGCTTTTAGTTGATCTAGACACATTCCCATAAAATCATTTCTGAAATTATAACTTTGAAAATCTATTTTATCAAACATGCTTACCTCATCCTTATCCTCAAATTCCTCTATGAGAATAAGGCTATCTTCTTTTTCATCTTCAGAAGATATGCTTTCTTCTGATCCTGTCTCACTCCATGATTTATCATTATCATTATTCTTTGATCCTTCAAGGGCCATCAAGCATAGATCTTCTTGCTTAGATTCTTCATTGTCACTCTTGGAAGAGGAACTGTCCTCAGAGTCTGTTTCACTCCAGGCTTCTGCAATATGGCCTCTTTCTTTCTTCTTCTCCTTTTTCTTGGGATCTTTCTTTTTCAAAACTTTCTTTGTCTCAGCATTCTCTGGACATTCTGGGGCAATATGTCCAGATTTCCTGCAAGAATAACACAATTTCTTTAGTGGGAGTTTTGTCATACCTTGGTTTTGACTCCCTACTTCTTGATCTCTCTGTCTTGACCCATTTCTTAAATCTTCTGGCCAGGAAACTGAATAGTTCTTCTTCAGTGACAGGAGTCCCTTCTTCTATTGCCTTTAAAGCTATTTTCCTATCTTTTGAGGAGATTAGAGTCTTTTCTCTTCTCTTCTTCTCTTCTCTAGTTTTCAGCAGTTGCTCATAGGATTTGAGTTTTCCTAAGAGAGCATCTGTTGAGATTTCCTTTTGTCCTCTTGTATCTCTTATTGCCCATGTTCTTGAGTCCCATGAACTAGGGAGACTCATTAGCAATTTGTCATTAATCTCAATGAGAGAGATCTCTCTATCCAAGTTTTTTAATTGATTGATGATTAGACTGAATCTGTCGTACATCTCAGAGATACTCTCTTCATTTTTCTTTTGGAAGTTCTCATATTGGGAGATCAATAGAGCCTTCTTATCTTTCTTTTCATCAGCACTTCCTTCCACCATCTTTGTAAGAGCATCCCAAATTTCTTTGGCAGATTCACAGTCAACAACCCTTTGAAAGATGTCATCTGAGAGGGTTGAGACAAGTATGTTCATGGCCTTTAGATCACATGTTCTTGCCTTCTTCACATCTTCTGTCCATTCAAATCTTGGAACAAGTGTTTGTGTGACATTTCCATTTGCATCCTTTCTAGAAGGCTTTGGGGGACCTGTCACAGTAATATTAAACAAGTTATCATCAATAGAATTCATATAAATTCTAATTCTTGTTTTCCAAACTGCAAATTTTTCAAGATTGCACATTGGTTGTATGGTGGAAGCACAATCTTTGATTTGTGCCATGTGAAAAATAATTGTTAGAAATATATATATATATATATATATATATATATATGAAAGGTAGGACCTTTTTGAACAAGGAGTTATCCTTTTTAGATCAACCTCGCTTTGATACCAATTGAAAGTGCACAGTTAACCTCACTAGAATTCTCTAGAGGGGGGGGGGGGTGAATGGAGATTAAAAATATTTTGTGCAAAGTTAATATATATATATGTGTATGATCACAGATTAGGGCTTCCCACACACACCAACAAGAATTAAACAAATAAAGAAAGTAAATGCAAGAAAAGAAATCACAGCACAACACAAAGAGATATAGTGGTTCACCAAACTTTGGGTAGTCCACTCTTCTACCCCCTTGGTAGGAAATTCACTATCTTGTACTGAGTCTTTTGATAAGGAGACTCTTAGAACCACCATGAGTCTTTTGACAAGGAGACTCTTAGAACCAACTGAGTCTTTTGAAAAGGAGACTCTTAGAACCAGTACACTGAATTTTTTGAAGAGAGATTCTAAAAACTCTTTTACAAGGTTTAAGTAAGAATAAGAAAGAAGAAAGAAATAAGAACAAGAATGAATCTTCTTCCTAGCAAGAAGATTGGAAGCACAAGAAGTGAATTAAATCTTTCTTCTATAGAGAGAAGAAGATTTGTAGCTTTTCCCTCTTATGTGAGAGCTATCAGAATTTGCAGCAGAGTGACTTCAGAAGCAGGAGAAGAAGAATGCTTGAATATTGCTGCAGGGCTATTTCTCAATTCTCTCTTTATCACTTGGGAGCTTTTCCTCTTTTTCAATGAGTAAAAATGGTGGATCACTCCTTGTCCTTTCTGTCGACCTCCTTCATATATATATATAGCTCTGTTCATTCAAATAATACTCATAGGAGGAAAATTAATTATCAGACAGAGAATTAGAAGGATAGAAACATTTCTATAGTTAGCATACCAATAGAAGGAAAGAATTCATTCCAATTTCAAATAATGTCCATAATGAATTTTATCAAATTAGCCAAGAATCTAATAGAGGAAAAGAAAGATTCAGAACGGCTATAAGACATAAATTGATTCCATATAAATCAGATCTATAAGATAAGGAAAGAGATCTGGTGATTTTGAATTCTGTCATAAAGATCGACGTGCGTCGATTACTATTCGACGCAAGCGTCGAATACATCCTGTCTGGACGTCGAGAGGAGAATAAGGAAGTTGCGATGACAAAGGTGCGTCGACTACATTAGATGCGTCGACTGGAAATCAGAGTAGCGTCGACAACACATACGTCGAAGTCTTCCTAAAGTTACTTCGACTCATTCTGAAGGAAACGTCGACTACATTTCGACGTTGCGTCGAATACCATTCGACGCATATTTACTTAGCCTTATTTTTCATTCTTAGAATTCATATTTAACTCTTTTTCAGAGGTTAAGAGAAATCATTTTCCCAACAATAACTCTTGGAGTGAACACCTCAAATTCTATAGGAACAACAGCTTCTGAGCCATGGGATAATTTGAATGGTGTCTCCCCTGTAGCCGAAGATGGAGTTGTACGAAGAGTCCAAAGGATGGAAGGAAGTTGGTCTGCCCAATTTCCTCTCTGGTTTAAGACCCTCTTCATCAGAAGTTGCTGGATCTGTCGATTTGTTGCTTCTACCTGAACATTTGTTCTTGGATGATGTACCGAAGCAAACCGAAGATCAATTCCCACCTGGTCACAAAAGTTTATCATCTTTGGATTGTTAAATTGCGGACCATTGTCAGTGACAATTGCTAATGGAATTCCATGCCGGCAGACTATCTTTCCCCAGATAAAGTTCCTGATAATTTGAGTTGTAGTTCTCGCTAATGCCTTCGCCTCAATCCATTTGCTGAAGTAATCAATCATTACGATAATAAAGCGACGCTGGCCGCTGGCTGTTGGGAAGGGTCCGATAAGATCCATCCCCCAAACTTCAAAGGGCCATGGTGCAGTTATAGATCGGAGCGACTGAGCAGGCAAATGTTGAAGAGGAGCGAACTTTTGACACTGAACACATCGCTTGGTGAATGCTTCAGCATCCTTCCTCATGGTTGGCCAAAAATACCCCTACCTTAAGATTCTTTTCTCCAGAGTCTTTGCTCCTGAATGGCTACCACACTCCCCATAATGAACTTCCTGAAGTATGGTTGCGATTTCATCCTCCGAAACACATCGTGCTGAGGGAGAGATCAAAGTTTTTCTGTAGAGAACTCCCGCTATCAGATAATAGTACGCCGCCTTCCTTTTGAATCTTCTTCGATCTTTGATGGAATGATGGAACTCTCCTTTTGACAGAAACAGCTCGTAAGGATCCTTCCACGAAGGGTTCTGATCAATTTGCATAAGTTCTGCTTCATCTGTTGCCGGATGAAAAATTCAAAGGTCACCCCCCGGATGGAAGACCGAACTTTGACAACTCATCTGCTTCCTCATTTTGCGTTCTTGGGATGTGTTCGATAATAAATGACTTGAATCTTCATATTTCCTTTTTGGCTAACACCAGATATTTTCTCAGAATCAGCTCCCTTGTCTCATAATTCCCCAAGACCTGGGAGGCCATCACTAATGAATCAGTTCTAATATGTACATATTCTATGCCCAGCTCTCTCGCAAGCCTCAGCCCAGCCAGAAGTGCTTCATATTCTGCCTGGTTATTCATAACTGGAAAGAAGAACTTGATAACTTGCTCCAGCCTGATGCCATTTGGACTGATCAACACTACTCCGGCTCCCACAGAGTTTCTGCCAGAAGCCCCATCTATATAAATGACCCAAGCCAGAGGAGATTGTACCACCTGCTCAGGACTAGGTTTTGTTGTATCTACCAAGAAATCTGCCAAGATTTGCGCTTTGATTGCTGTTCGAGGGATGTATAATATCTCAAATTCACTTAGTTCAATAGCCCATTTAGATAACCTCCCTGAATGGTTTGGCTTCTCAAGAACATTTTTTAAAGGATGATCTGTAATAACTTGGATAGAATGAGCCTGAAAATAAGGACGAAGCCTTCGTGCAGACATAACCAGGGCCAAGGCCAGTTTCTCCAAGATCGAATATCTGGTTTCTGCATCTTTGAGAATATGGCTTACATAGTATATTGGAAACTGCCTCTTCTTTTCCTCCCGAACGAGGACAGAACTCACCGCATCTGGGCCGACTCCCAGATATAAGAATAACATTTCTCCCTCACGAGGACTTTGGAGTAGCGGAGTTGAAGTTAACTGTTCTTCAGCTGCTCAAAAGCCTTGTTACACTCCTCGCTCCATTCGAACCTTGATCCCCCTCGCAGTGTTTTAAAGAATGGGGCACTTTTATCTCCGGATTTGGAGATAAACCTGCTCAATCCTGCCAATCTCCCCCCGAGTTGCTGAACTTCTTTGGTATTTTGAGGAGTGGTCATATCAAGGATTGCCTTCACCTTATCTGGATTTGGTGCAAGGCCATCGGGAGTTAAGAGATGCCCAAGAAATTTTCCTTTATTGCCCCAAACACACATTTCAATGGGTTTAATTTTAACTTGAACCTCCGTAGAGAAGCGAACGTCTCTACGAGGTCTTTCAAGTGCAATGAGAATGTTTTACTTTTTAGAAGAAGGTCGTCAACGTAAATTTCGAGATTCCTGCCTTTTTGATGCTTAAAGACGGTATCCATCATTCTTTGGTATGTTGCGCCCGCGTTTTTAAGACCGAAGGGCATTACGAGATAGCAGTAACACCCATCGTTTGTGATAAATGAGGTATGCGGGATGTCAGGTTTGTGCATTTTAATTTGATGATACCCGAAGAAGGCATCAAGGAAACTCATAAAACCATACCCAACCGCGGAATCAACTAAGACATCTATTCGAGGCAAAGGGTAGCAATCTTTAGGGCACGCTTTATTAAGTTTGGTGAGGTCCACGCACATGCGCCACTTCCCACCAGATTTCTTAACCATTACAACATTTGACATCCACGTGGGATATTGAATTTCAGAAATGAAACCCGCTTTCAGAAGTTTTGAAACCTCCTCTCTGATGGGCAACGCCAGCTTGGTCGCCACTTCTCTCTTCTTTTGTTGGACGGGCTTGAACTCGGGAGATACGTTCAAATGATGACAAGCCACGTCTGGATCCACTCCTGGCATATCCTCCGCTGACCAAGCGAAGATATCCAGATTCTCCAACAGGCAGGAGATTAGCTCCACTTTCTCCTCCTCCGGCAACTCAGCGTTGATAACCAGCTTCTTTTCTTCCCCCTCAACAATAGGAACTTCTTGGGTCGCTTGGGCAGGTTCCAAGTGAGCCCCTTCTCGATCTTTTCCTTCCTCGGCAGCCCTTGAGGATTCAGCAATTTCCAGAACTTCAGCCATGGCCTCGGGAAGTGAAACGTCGGTGATCATGTTGACAGTTCGGACATAGCACTCCCGAGCAACCTTTGGGTTGCTTCTAACCCGATACTGCTTTCTTTCGGCAGCGAACTTAGATCAAGGTGAAAGGATGACACTACTTCCCTGTATGAATTAAGAATCGGCCTCCCGAAGATGGCGCAGTAATTGCTCGGGGCATCCACCACCACGAAATTGATTAGCTTTATTACTCCTCCAAGAGAGAGCAGGAGCTTTACTGAACCCTCTACTTCTTTCTTCTCCCCAGAAAAATCGTAAAGGGGCCCGTCGGTGGAAAGCAAAGGCTTTCCGGTCTTCAGGGCTTCGAAAGTCAGGCGGAAAAGGAGATTGACGGAGCTGCCTGTATCAATCAGAATCTTGTAGACTGTAAAATTTTCGATGACGGCTTTGATGACCACCGCATCGTCGAAAGGGTTGGCATTGGGGGGAAGGTCATCCTGACCAAAGGTGACAATAGTGCTTTCGGGGGGAGAACTTGTAGTGGTTGCTACTTCCTGCTTCAGAACTCTCGCGATGCTGGATTTGCGAGATGATTTCGCTCCAGCTCCTCCATGAATACAATAGATGTCCACTAAGGGGCCCACATCATTGACTTTGACGCATTTAGAGGAAGGGTGGATGTCACCATAGCAGCCGGCGTCTTCGACGTCGGCGCATTCCCAGGTTACTTCTTCTGTTTCTTTCTCTTTTCTCTTCTCGACAGTTGGTTCAGCAATTGCATCTTTCCGAACTAGACCCCGGAGCTTTCCTTCTCCCAGGAGTCTCTCTGTCAGCAAACGAAGGGCCCGACAGTCTTCGGTTAGATGCCCCCCTTCTTTATGATATTCACAATAAAGGTTCAGATTTCGACTGCGGATATCCGACTTTAGAGGAGCAGGACTTTTGAAATCTGACCTCTTTTGTAGAATCTGGACAACTTCGTCCATGGTGACGTTTAAGGGAGTGAATGACTCTTGCGAGTCATCATATTGAGTGGATGGAATGACTGGAGGTGGTTGTGCGGTATACTGTTGTAAGTATACCGACATGATTTGCTGAAGAGGAGCGTATGGAGCGGGAGTGATGGCCAACGGTGGTTTCTGATCTTAAAACCGCTGATGGCCCATGAATGGTTGCTTATTTTTGTAGTTTCTCCCCCTTTAGGA
Organism: Dactylorhiza incarnata; assembly: GCA_033032865.1. Lineage (NCBI taxonomy): Eukaryota > Viridiplantae > Streptophyta > Magnoliopsida > Asparagales > Orchidaceae > Dactylorhiza > Dactylorhiza incarnata. The sequence continues at coordinate 7,725,024 of JAWHQI010000067.1, forward strand.
ACGGGGTTCAAAGTGGGACTGATTTGATGGTGGATGATGGAAGGACGAATTTGACTGCTCCTTGTCGCTTACCAGCTTTGCGACGTAGCCCGGATTGCTCTTCTCTCCTCTAATGAACATATTTGCTAAACTTATCATTTCCTGATAAGTTCGAGGCTCCCTTATATTCGCTTCAAATTTTAGGGGGCCCTCTCTCAAACCATGAATGAGGGCAACCCTATACAACTCTGGATCTACATTTTGGACTTCCATGATCTCCTTCTGGAAGCGGTCTACGAAACGAGCCCACGTCTCATCTTCCCGCTGCTTTATATCAAAAAGGGCCGCCGGGCCACTTTTTCTCTTCCTTGAGGTAGAGAATCTCAGCAGGAATTCCCTTCGCAGCTCAGCGAAACAACTGATTGACCTGGGGTGCAACCCGTAAAACCACTCCCTTGCTTGTCCTTCAAAGGAGGTCATAAGAAGCTTGCACTAAGTAGCATCAGTTAAGGTTCTAAGAGCGATGGCTGACTCGAAGGCTTGTAAATGAACCGTGGGATCAGTCTCCCCATTGAAAGCTGGCAGGCAAGGCTCTATGAAATTATTAGGGGCAGGCTCCCCTCGGACTTCGTCCACAAAGGGAGATGTTTATTCCATATCTTCATATAGAGGAGCAGGATAACAAGCCGCCGGAGCTGCGGCTACTCGCGGACAAGCCGCCTGGTAAGAGGACCGGGCAACATCTGGCAGGTAGGAGTGATGAATAGGAACTTCAGGCGGGTAGGAGAGATGGGCTGCGCCCTCCTGCGGGTAAGAAAGGCGGGCAGCATGAGAAGCCGCCCCCTGAAAAATCAAGGGCCCGAGAAGGCATGCTGTGCGCGGCTTCCTTATAGAAGTTTTGCCTAGCCGCAAAACCTTCTTGCTGAGATTGGTGGTTGGCGGCTTGTGGTAGCGGGTAAGGTGGAGGCGGAGGAGGAACTGGAGTCACCGCCTGATTAACCGCGGTTTGCTGTGGAACTAACCGCTCGGTTAATAGGGCCAAAGTCTGGCTGATTGCGTCCAACCGTTGATCAGTCGCCCTCTGAGCCCGCTCGGCTTCTCTTCTGGATTGCTCCAAGGCTTCCCACAAAGAGTCCTCACTATGATCGGAGCGGTCTCCAAGGGGGAACTGGCGGTCTGACATTATGGCAAAGAGGATTTCACCGACAATCCGCGGTCTAAAGGTCGCGTGTTTCTGTTGAGTCCGAAATCGCACCTCCGAAGGAAATCATAGGCTGCGGGTTGCCGGTTACTTTTTAGGTGGAGAAAACGAGACCGCTAGCAGCGGTCAAGGCCAGACTTCGCCCGTCACGGCGAATGCCACTCCTGTGATGGGCTTTCCTTTGATTAAAAAGAAGCGGTTACAAGTGCAGGAAAGAAGAAGCCGGCCGGTCAAACAGTCCGCAAGACGGTAAACTCGAGACCGCAGCTCAAACAAGTGAGCTCCTGGATTTGAGTGTGCGTATCTTGTGAACAGTGCCGCCCCCTATTTATAGGCTCGGGTGTTGGAGCATGCGTTCCCACTCGTCCGGTTTTATTTGATCTATGCGCGACGGTTAGGAGCTATCGGATTTCTGATATCGCTATCGGATTTCTGACAGCCCACGATCTGCCAATAACGCCAGGATGTGCAGCGGTTACCTTAGCTATCGGATATACGACAGTGCTATCGAATATCCGACAACCCACGTCTCAACCACGACCTCAACACCACGCAGAAACTTCGTTTTAGTGGGACACGTGGCAGCCTCTGGAGATATCGGATTCCGGCGACAGTGGCTATCGGACGGCGACAACTCCTTTTTATTAAAAGGGCTCAAAACTTCGTGGAATTCAGTTCTTGAGATTTCCAGACCTTCTTCCAGAGTGCATTCGAATCAGAAAGCTCCAGAACTCCATCCACTCCCATTTGTGCTAGAAGGATTGAGATTGAAGACGAGATCGGACGCGCTTCTACATCAACGATCATCTCGAGGCTTCAACCCTTCTTTCAGGGATCTGATTTTCTAGGGAGTTCTTCACTTGACTTTGTATTTTCATTCATTTACATTCAACTTTGCGTTGGTAGATAAATCGTCATCTTGCGTGCGACGTCTAAGTCCTTGCGCGGCTTAGGGGAAAATCGCTTCCTTGTGCGGAGCGTCCAAGTCCTTGCATGGCTTGGTAGGAAATCGTGGCCTTGTGTGCTACGTCTAGATCTTGGGAAGATCTAGAGGGTAGGCTTGGGCTTGATCTAGGGAGAGACAAGCGATAGCCTTCCGATCATTGGGAGAAGGATTGGTAAAATCAAAATTATTGAAATTTATATTATCATATTTGTGCATTGATCTTAAGCATTGTTAAGATCATTTTATTGTATGTAAATTTCATGATTAATATAATTATGCTTCGTTCATTAATTGCAAATTTGGTTGATTAATATTTCACTTAGAAATTTGTGTTTGGTTTAATAAAAAAATTACATTGGTTTTAAATTGTTTACAAGTAATTTGTTAGAAAAGAAAAATCTGTTTAAAAAAATTATTAAGTAAAATTTTATATTTTAAACACACCCTTATTCACCCCCCCTCTAAGGGCGTCACACGATCCAATAAGTGGTATCAGAGGGAGGTTACTCCAAAATGGTTTTACCACCGGGAGTAATGGCGCACAACGATCATGCGTTCGTTGAGGGGCAAGGCATAAGTAGACCACCTTTATTCACGGGCACAGACTATAATTATTGGAAAACACGTATGCGTTGTTTTCTAATTGCGCTAGATATAGAAGTCTGGAATATGGTAGAATCTAGTTACACTTCTCCAACATTTGTTGTATGAGATGTAACTATGGATAAGCCCAAAGACAAGTGGGATGACAATGATAAATTAAAATGTAAGAACAATGCAAAAGCCATGAATGCTTTATTTTGCGCACTAGATCGCACTGAATTTAATAGAGTTTGTGCTTGTAATACTGCATTTGAAATTTGGAATCTGTTAGAAATCACTCATGAAGGTACTTCGCAGGTAAAGGACTCAAAGCTATTTCAACTGGAGTCTGAATTTGAAAGGTTCAAAATGGAGGTAGATGAAGAGATTGATACGATGTAAACACGATTCACAAAAATCGTGAACGACTCAAAGGTGCTAGGAAAGGTGTTCTCAAATGGAGACTTAGTAAGGAAAATCTTAAGATCACTTCCCCCGAAGTTCAATCCTAAAGTGACTGCAATTTCCGAGTCACATGATCTTAAGACCTTACAATTGGAGAGCCTCATTGGGAACTTGAAAACTCATGAAGTTGAACTAAAAATTCAACAACAAGAGTATATGGAGCCAAGGAAGAAGGGATTGGCTCTAAGATCTAAGAAGGAAGAAACTAGTGATTCTGAGGAGGAAGAAGAAGATGAGGAAAGTTTATTTGTTAAAAAATTTAGAAAATTTATGAAAAATCCAGAGAGGTGGAATTCGTTTAAGAAGTATTTTAAGAAGGAGACGTTTAGGAAGAAAAAAAAGAAAGGAAGGCGATGAGGAGGAAGAGAGACCGCCACCGGAGTGCTATAACTGCAAGAAGTTAGGACACATCCGAAGCAAGTGTCCAAAGTACTTGAAAGAACTTAAAGAAAAGAAGCACAAAGGGTCGAAGAAGGTGTTGAAGGCGGAAACATGGGATGATACTACTTCTGAGGATGCAAGCAGTTCAGACTCAAGTAAAGAAGAGGAGGCCAACATGTGCTTAATGGGAAAGAGTGTCATATCTGATGACGAATGCAGTGTCCAAAGCGACACTGAGGTAACTCCTCCAACCTATGATGAATTATTTTCTGAATTTTTAAAGACTTGCAAATTTTTTGAAAAAAGTTTAAAAGATAATGATCTTCTTAAATCTGAAAATGAAATTTTACTTAAAGAAAACAAAAAATTGTTAAGGGAAATTAAGACTATTGGTAAAAGAGATATTTCTTGCCAAGAGTGTGATCACTTTTTGGAAAGAATTAAAGAACTTGAAGAATCTCTTTCCAAATCTCATTCTACAATAAAAATTCTTACTAAAAAGAATGAGATTTTAGAGAGAGATCTGAAATCTTCAATTTCCAAAGTCCATGAGGGAAAGAAATCTTTTGAATGTAGATGTGTAAATCTAGTATCCGAAAATACAAAAATGAGAAACCAGATTCATGACTTAACACTAGCCATGAAAAAATTTGGACTGGGCCAAAGATCACTGGATATGATCTTAGGATACCAATGCCACGGATCTGGAAGGTTTGGACTCCGATACACGTCAGGAAGCTATCGCCCGGCGACAGTCACTGTCGCTGGCGACAGTCACTGTCGCTGGCGACAGTGAAAAGTCCAGAAAATCTACTTAAAAAAATTATAAAGTTAATGAATTGTCAAATACTGCATCCTCATCCAGTAAAAGTCCAGAAAAGTTATACTCTTCTAATTATATTACATGTGCCAAATGCAATAGATTTGGTCACACTACGGACTCTTGCTGGAAGGAAGGAAAAAGTAAAATTAACCAAATCTGGGTGCCTAAGGCTTCTACCCATACTATGGGTGGAACCACTTGGGTAACCAGATCTTTACTCACCTCGTCTTTCTAGGTGTGTTGGTAGGCTAAGGACAAAGAAGACGTGTGGTACTTGGACTCGGGTTGTTCAAAGCACATGACGGGCAATAAAGAGAAGTTCCTTAGCCTGGAGATGAAGAAAGGAGGAGTTGTTACTTTCGGAGACAATGGAAAAGGAAAAATCATCGGCATCGGAGTTGTGGGTAACGAAAATTTTTCAATTACAAATGTTCTATTTGTAGAAGGATTAAAGCATAATTTGATTTCTATTAGTCACTTATGTGATAAGGGTTTAAATGTTTTATTTGAATCTTCTACAAATTTGTGCAAAATTATTAATTCCAAAACAAATGAAATTGTTTTTACCGCACTTAGATGTCATAATGTATATATGATTAAATTTCTTGATTTTTCAAATTCTACTTTAAAATGTTTTTTTATCAAAAAATGATGAATTAGATTTATGGCATAGGCGACTTGGACATACTAGTGCCAAGTTAATTACAAAACTTTCAAAAGATAAATTAATTAAAGGTTTACCATTGTTAAATGGAAATTTATCTTCTTCACTATGTGTGCCTTGCCAAAAAGGAAAATTTTCAAAATCATCTTTCAAAAGTAAAAACATTATCTCTACCACTAGGCCACTTCAATTAATACATATGGATTTATTTGGGCCAATTGGAATTTCTAGCTTAGGAGGTAGAAAATACACATTTGTATTGATTGATGATTATTCTCGTTTTTGTTGGACTTTATTTCTAACCTCCAAATCCGATGCATTTTCAGAATTTTCAAAATTATGTTTGCGTATTCAAAATGAATTTGAGTTAAAAATTAAACGCATACGATCGGATCATGGAGGAGAATTTGAAAATGAAAAGTTTATTTCTTTTTGTACGGAGTTAGGAATTAAACATGAATTTTCCGCTCCACGCACACCACATCAAAATGGTGTAGTGGAGAGGAAAATAGAACTCTTCAAGAGTTAGCCCGTACGATGCTATCTGAATTTAAATTACCAAAATCTTTTTGGGCTGAAGCAGTTAGTACAGCATGTTATGTAATTAATAGAGTAATGCTTCACCCTATTTTAAAATTAACTCCTTATGAATTAATTTTTAGTGAAAAACCAAATGTTTCTTATTTTAAAGCTTTTGGGTGTAAATGTTTTATTTTGAATTCTAAAGATTCCTTAGGAAAATTTGATGAAAAATATGATGAAGGTATTTTTATTGGCTATTCTTCAACTAGTAAAGCTTATAGAATTTTTAATAAAAGAACCAAAAATAGTTGAAGAATCTATTCATGTTAGGTTTGATGAGTTTGCTTCATGTGTTGAAAAGAAAATTACAGGAAAAGAAGATGAACCCCTTCCTTCGGTGGAGAATGATGATGAAGAACTTGGAGAAAATAAAGAAGGAAAAAAGAAGAAAGAGAAGGAGAAAGAGAAGAAGAAGATAGAGAAGTAGAAGAAAGAGAAGAATATGTGCCTCGAAGTGAATTGAGGTTTTCAAAGGATCATCCAAAGGAGCTTATCATTGGAGATCCGCAAAAAGGGGTTAGTACTCATTCATCGTTACATGTTTTATTTTCAAACCTTTGCTTTGTCTCTGAAATAGAACCAAAAGATGTTTCCACCGCTTTAAATGATGAATTTTGGTTTTTAGCTATGAATGAGAAACTTAATCAATTTGAACGTAATAAGGTTTGGAATCTTGTAGAACGACCCAAAAATCATCCTGTAGTTGGTGTTAAGTGGATTTTTAAAAATAAAAAGGATAATGAATCTAGAATTGTTAGAAATAAAGCCAGATTAGTTGCAAAAGGTTATGCACAAATTGAAGAGGTAGATTTTGATGAAACTTTTGCACCCGTAGCAAGATTAGAAGCGGTTAGGATATTTATTGCATTTGCTTGTTTTAAAAGATTTAAATTATATCAAATGGATGTCAAAACCGCATTTTTAAACGGGTATATAAAAGAAGAGGTTTATGTAGAACAACCCTCTGGCTTTATAAATGAGAAATATCCAAATTATATTTATAAATTAGATAAAGCGCTTTATGGATTAAAACAAGCGCCTCGTGCTTGGTATGATCGATTAACTCAATATTTGTTAAAGCATGATTATAAAATAGGAAGTGCTGATTCTACACTCTTCATTAAGCAAATTGATCATGATTTAGTAATTTTGTAAATTTATGTTGTTGATATTATTTTTGGAGCCACTAATGAAGAGTTACGTAATGAAGTAGTTCAAATTATGAAAAATGAATTTGAAATGAGCATGGTTGGAGAACTTTCATATTTTCTAGGTTTTCAAATTACACAAAAACATGATGGTATTTTTATATGTCAAACCAAATATATTCATGATATGTTAAAAAGATTTGGATTTGAAAATCTTAAGCATGCAAACACTCCTATGAGTACTTCACTAAAATTAAGAAAAGATGAAAGTGGTGTTTCAATTGAACAAACCCTTTATAGAAGTATGATAGGATCTTTATTGTATTTAACCGCATCTAGACCTGACATTATGTTTGCCGTTTGTTTATGTGCTAGATTTCAAGCTAATCCTAAAGAGTCACATTTAAAAGCGGTGAAACGCATCTTTAGATATCTTATAGGAACATCTAAATTAGGATTATGGTATCCTCATAATGATTCCTTTATTTTACATGGTTTTTCGGATTCCGATTATGCGGGATGTTCTTTAGATAGGAAAAGCACTAGTGGCACTTGTCATTTTATCGGCCCTTCACTTATTTCATGGTCGAGTAGGAAACAGAATTCTGTTTCCCTCTCTACTACCGAGGCCGAATATATTGCACTAGGTAGTTGTTATGCCCAAGCTCTTTGGATGTCACAAACGTTAGAAGACTTTGGCATGCAACAAAGTAGTGTAGAATTAAAGTGTGATAATAAAAGTGCTATAGACTTAACAAATAATCCCGTATTACACTCTAGATCTAAGCATATAGATGTCCGACATCATTTTATAAGGGATCATATTAAGAAGGGTAATATAAAAATCAACTTTATAGGCACGGAAAATCAACTAGCGGATATATTCACTAAACCGTTACCGGAATCCCGTTTTTCCATACTTAGGCTAGAATTGGGAATCCTAGATATTTCACAATGATTATATCCCTACTGGTATCAAATTATCAAAATTAAAACAAACAAAACAAAAACATCACCATATTCTTACATTTTAAAAAACAAACAGAACAAAAATTTCTTAACATAAACATTCACCACATCAATCATGTCCAAATCTTAAAAATTATTACAGAAATTTAATTAAAGGGTACTTAAAAAGTCTCAAAATAGAAGTTCACAAAATAAGAGAGAGATCTGGGCCGGGCAGCTGTCGGATGGCGACATTGGATGTTGGATGGCGATAGCTCCCAGAAGTCTATTTCACTCCGAATCCTCTTCATTTCTACTGCTGACTCCACTGCTTTCAGGAATATCAAAATCTGATCTCCTTACTACTGTCTTCCTCCGTCGACCCTGACTGACCGATTGGCGGCGAGGCTCCTCCGCAGGCACTTCCCATTCTGAATCTTCCGCAGGTGTAGGCTTTAATTTAAGTCCCTTCACAAGGAACTTCATAAACTTCTGCATTCGTGTACGATCTTTCTTTACCTCCATTTTATGTTCTTCAAATGACCTTCTATGCTCTTCAAAATTTTCAATGTGACTATCCAACTTTGTTTGGAATGTGTCGAGTGCCTCCCGCATAGATCCTCCACGTGCTATTGGAGGATCTCTCATTTCCACAGTCGGCGGCTTTTGTTGACTTTTCTTACCTTTAATACCCGACGTCTGATATATCTCCGGAACACAATCTCCAAAATAAAAGTTTTGATCTATCCATGCATATTTCTTGAATAGAATACGCTGGATAATTGCACCTAAAGGGAGGGTGTGTGCCTTTTTCCACTGAGGATTTTTTAGGGGGTATGTATAACGAATCATAGATAAAAGTAGATCGGCCACATCAAATACTTCTCTCTCCACTATATAATAAGTCACAAGACTAAGTTGAGCCGTAATACTATGTGTATCACCGGACTTCAACATAATCGTGTGCCTTAGTATATCTTGCACAAGACGAGCATCGTCTGTTAATGTCGTCATATTGGATATAAGGCTCTTCGTCGAATTTCCATGCAAAGCCATGTTCATCAAGGTCCAATCTCTTTCTTGTCTATAATTCTCCACTATGTCCAAAACATTCTCACTCTCCACTATTCCAAATTCCCTTCTTAAATCAATCGGAGTGATCTCCACATATTGGCCTTGAATTTTGGATCTCACTCCTCCATTCAACTCCGTATATGAAGGGTCCTCCAGATGATTATAAAATTCGCGTACTAAAAAAGAGGAGAACATGTCTTGGATTATGACCGAAAGTATACCTGCCTCAGCAAGCAAATCGTAGACACGTTCATGCCGGGGGAGATCTAATTCCAAAACTTTTGAAATCCCGATCTGATCTTTCGATATGCCAGGGAAACTTTGATACGACGAATGAGCGTCTCCTGACTCGCTCCTTCTTGATCTCCAACTGGTAGACATATCTGCATAAGCAAAAAGAAAAATAATAAAACAAAAATATATAACAAAAAAAAATTCAGGAACTGTCGGATTTCCGATACCTACTGTCGGATATCCAATAGCTCCAAGTTTATGCTTCCGAAAATTTTTGATCACAAAAATTCTTCCTCTCACAAATCCAAACAGCTTTCCCACAAAAATATTCTTCTCATTTATATAATTTTTTAAAACTCAAAATTTGGGGAAAAGATCATTTTACTATTCATCATCTTCTTCATCTAACACTCCAAAATTTTTTGGTCATCCTCTTTTCCCTATATAGCTAAACCTATCAACTTTTAGATGTACACTAAAACAACACAAAAGATAGGAAAATCTTATTTCAACAAACAAACACAACAAAAGATTTCTCATTTCTCTTAAAAAGACGATCTACATCTCTTATAAAAAAAAAACAAGATCTAAAATATCTAGATCTACTACAACTCCTACATGTTATCTTCACCAAACTCCATGAAAATCAAGAGGATTATCACAATCACAAAACTAATGGAGAAATTTTAAACAAAACTTTCAAAATCCACAAATCTAACCTTAGATCTGAAATTTTCCGGCACCTGGAGCTCTAAATCTCGAAATTTCTCCTAAAACTGAAGCAAAGTGTCGGTCAAAAGACGAAACACGTCTTTTTATCCTTTTGCAGCTGTCGGATGGCGACAGCTAGCTATCGGATATCCGACAGCTCCCAAAAAGTACCTATTCTGTTTTCCACTAGTTTGTTCATTCCCTGTTTCTCTACATGTTAATATGGGAATTTTGGTATCTTGCATAAAGGATTCTTAATGTGTTATTATTCATAACAATAGCGTAACACATGATTATGATGTTCACTCTTAACTTATCATTGTGATGACACTTTCATATCGTTATTAAGAATTGTTTTCGCATGCCTCTAAGTATAAGAAATCTTTTATCTATGACAATGATCAATCACAAACACTTACTTTCGTAATACATGTTAATGAAATTTATTTTATACATACATCATGATTGATCGAACATAACAAAATACATTTCATAAATGTCACCTTCACATTTGATACTTTGCACTTATTCAAATTTTACCATTTATGGCATGCAAGTGAATTCGGAGATCCTTAACATCTATGAATCCTCAAAAAAAGGAGGAAAATTCAAATGCAAAACATTCATTTTGCCAAAAATGTTGAAAGAAATAAATAAAAAATTAAGGATCCTCCACCAAGCACTACTTAGCCTCCTGATAAGTCTTAATGAGCTTTGTGAGGTTAAGCACCTTGGAAAGAATTGTAAAGTGTCTTGCAAAAATAAAATGGTCCTTTTATGAATATTTGCAAAGTTTCTGGTTCAAAAGTATGGGCTTTATGTATATTTATGTTATGTTTAATAATTCCATGATCATGTATATTTAAAAATATTAATATGTATTCTTTCTCAAAGTATCACTACTACACTTCATTGTTATTTATAAAATTTCTTCTTATGAGAATTGGACCGAAACGATTCAATATTCTATATTCTCATGTGTCTTTCTCTGATAATTGAAATTGAATCTTATCATGGTTAAGTATATTTGCTTCTATACATTATAACACATTACTAGAATGCTGAGACTCATCTCTAAGATTACCTATCTCATTATCATATCACTTACAAAGCTTCCGCTAATGTACTCCAACTTGTACTATATTCTTTCTCAATGTCTACCATATCTATATAATACTCTTTCCTAGTCTCTATTCTCTATATTCATCTTTTGCTAATATCAAAGGGGGAGAAGATAATAAGAAATCAATTAAATCACTTAAAATACTAAATTGCTTTAAGTAAGCATACATGTAAGGGGAGTTTATATGTAGGGGGAGAATATTTTTAGAAGGAACTAATATTAAGGGGGGAGATCATATTAAGGGGGAGATCATGGATATCTTAAGTTCACACTTGTACACACATAATGTATTTTCCACTATCTCAATAGGATTTATTCGATTTCTTTTTATAAGGATTTGTTATTATCAAAAGGGGGAGATTGTTGGAGCATGCATTCCCACTCGTCCGGTTTGAGAATAACAAATCCAGAATGTATTTGATCCTATTTTTGATTAATGGTGTGCAGGTAACAGGTGCAAGAATAACATGATTTCAATTGGAGCAAAATGACATTTTCCAGAATTTTGATCTATCGGATTTCCGACAGCCCTATCGGATTTCCGACAGCGCGTTTATTTGATCTATGCGCGACGGTTAGGAGCTATCGGATTTCCGATATCGCTATCGGATTTCAAACAGCCCACGATCTGCCAATAACGCCAGGACGTACAGCGGTTACCTTAGCTATCGGATATCCGACAGTGCTATCGGATATCCGACAGCCCACGTCTCAACCACGACCTCAACACCATGCAGAAACTTCATTTTAGTGGGACACGTGGCAGCCTCTGGAGATATCGGATTCCGGCGATAGTGGCTATCGGACGGCGACAGCTCCTTTTTATTAAAAGAGCTCAAAACTTCGTGGAATTCAGTTCTTGAGATTTCCAGACCTTCTTCCAGAGTGCATTCGAATCAGAAAGCTCCAGAACTCCATCCACTCCCATTTGTGCTAGAAGGATTGAGATTGAAGACGAGATCGGATGCGCTTCTACATCAACGATCATCTCGAGGCTTCAACCCTTCTTTCAGAGATCTGATTTTCTAGGGAGTTCTTCACTTGACTTTGTATTTTCATTCATTTACATTCAACTTTGCGTTGGTAGAGAAATCGTCGTCTTGTGTGCGACGTCTAAGTCCTTGCGCGGCTTAGGGTAAAATCGCTTCCTTGTGCGGAGCGTCCAAGTCCTTGCGTGACTTGGTAGGAAATCGTGGCCTTGTGTGCTACGTCTAGATCTTGGGAAGATCTAGAGGGTAGGCTTGGGCTTGATCTAGGAAGAGACAAGCGATAGCCTTCCGATCCTTGGGAGAAGGATTGGTAAAATCAAAATTATTGAAATTTATATTATCATATTTATGCATTGATCTTAAGCATTGTTAAGATCATTTTATTGTATGTAAATTTCATGATTAATATAATTATGCTTCTTTCATTAATTGCAAATTTGGTTGATTAATCTTTCACTTAGAAATTTGTGTTTGGTTTAATACAAAAATTACATTGGTTTGAAATTGTTTGCAAGTAATTTGTTAGAAAAGAAAAATCCGTTTACAAAAATTATTAAGTAAAAATTTATATTTTAAACACACCCTTATTCACCCCACCCCCCCCCCCCCCCCTCTAAGGGCGTCACATGATCCAACATCGGGGGCCTGCCCGAATGGGCAGGGATAAAATAACCTCCTGCCCGGTTACAGGAGAGACGGGCAGGCGGTGACGGGATACACAAAGAAGAAAAGAAAGAAGCCGCTTGGCTTGGCGCTTGCCCTTCCGACCTGTCTGACCAGAGGCTGAGGATGACGCGACCAAGGTGATGATGCAATCCGAGCGGTCTCCGCCTTGAGACCGCGGCTTGTTCTTTGGATTCAAACCTTGGCTCTCTATGGCACAACCTGGGCGGTCTCCTCCTTGAGACCGCGGATCGCCTTCTTACCTTGAGTTTTGATAATATTCAATCTTGGGGGCAGTCAGAAGTGACATCAGACCGCTCGGCTTGGTTTATTTTGGATTGAGAGCCGCTGATCCTAGAACCCAGCGACTTGATTTAGAAGCCCGCCCGGGTCTGAGAATGATTCAACCCGAGGAGCGGTTTTCCGGGTAAACACCATTCAAGCTCATTTAGAGGTCGATATACAGTGGGTTCTACTGGTAATGCGAGATTTTGCTCCAAATGACACATAAATTTTAAAATGAAAGAATTTTAGATGCGGTTTGTAGCGAAAGTGAGAGATTTAGCTCCAAATGACACTCAAACTTTAAATAGCAATAACTTTTGATCTGGTTGTCTGATTTTACCCCACAGCACCTTTTCGGAATAAGCTTGGAGCACTACGTTCATTGGAGCACAAGATTTACCCTTTCTAGTTCATTTAGTTGTCGATAGATAGCCGGTTGCAGCGGTAATGCAAAATTTAGCTCCAAAGGACACCTTTTCAGAATGAGATAGGAGCCCTAAATCAAATGGAGAACAATTTTAACCCATTCAAGCTCATTTAGAGGTCGATATACAGTGGGTTCTTCTAGTAATGTAAGATTTAGGTCCAAATGACACATAAATTTCAAAATAAAAGAATTTTAGATGTGGTTTGTAGAGAAAGTGAGAGATTTAGCTCCAAATGACACTTAAACTTTGAACAGCAATAACTTTTGATTCGGTTGTCTGATTTTACCTCACAACACCTGTTGACCCAGAAATCGGCGATCCCCCTGGGAGGCCTTTTTCGCTACATTTTTACAGATTACACGCCCGGGAAGGATCAGACCTCCCGCAAAGGCTTTTTTCACACCCAAAGCGGTAAGAAGGGGCGGCCTCCTCCTTCAGACCGCCCAAAGCGGGCGGCCTCCTCCTTTAGATCGCCGAAGGCATGTGGACTCCTCCTTCAGACCTCCGTAGGCGGACGGCCTCCTCCTTTAGACCGCCAAATACGGGCAGCCTCCTCCTTCAGACCACCGAAGACGGGCGGCCTCCTCCTTCAGACCGCCGAAGGCGGGCGGCCTCCTCCTTCAGACTGCCTAAGGCGGGCGGCCTCCTCCTTCAGACCGCCGAAGGCGGGCAGCCTCCTCCTTCAGACCGCCGAAGGTGGGCGGCCTCCTCCTTCAGACCGCCGATGGCGGGCGGCCTTCTGCTTCAGACCGCCGAAGGCGGGCGGCCTCCTCCTTCAGACCGCCGATGGCTGTAGGCCTCCTCCGTCAGACCGCCGAAGGCGGGCGACCTCCTCCTTCAGACTACCCAAAGCGGGCGGCCTCCTCCTTCAGACCGCCCAAAGCCTCCCCCTTCAAACCGCCCAGGTGGGGGGGCCTCTCCCTTTAAACCATCTAAGCCGGGCGGCCTCCTTCTTCAGACCACCCAAACCGGGCGGCCTCCTTCTTCAGACCGCCCAAGCCGGGCGGCCTCCTTCTTCAGACTACCTAAGCTAGGCAGCCTCCTTCTTCAGACCGCCCAAGCCGGGCGGCCTCCGCCTTCAGGCCGTCCAGCAGGGGCGGTCTCCGCTTTCAAACCGCCCAAGGTGGCGGTCTCCATTGTTCAGACCGCGCGGGTAGGGATCCGGTCAACGGCTAACCGGAGGTGACGACATCGACCCAGAGCCTATAAATAGGACCCTTGACCATGAACAAAGGACATGCAATTTGGGGGCAAAACTGATGGCTAGAAACAGCCAGACCGCACCTAGCTGCGACCTGTTTGGGCGGCCTTGGCGAACAATCCGGGCGGCCTCGGCAGACAACCCGAGCGGCCTCCACGAACAACTCGGGCGGTCTCAGGAAACAGTCCAGGCGGCCTCGGTGACTAGTCCTGACGGCTTCAGCAAACAGCCCGCGCTGCTTACTCTTTTCTTACCCGCAACTCTCTTGTATCATTCTTTTTCCATGTACTAAACACAATGAGCTGTAATACAGATTATTAAATAAAGAGAAAGCACGCCGTAGGAGTGGCATTTGCCGCGGCGGGCGAAGTCTGGCCTCGCCGCAAGCTAGCGGCCCTCTCTTCTTCTCTCTCACTCAGCTCTTCATTTGCGACTCAAGTAACCAGCTGCTCGACCACTGCCCCTCTCTTTCCTCTGGGATTGAGCATCGAGGGCGTGGGGACAATTTTGGATTCAACAACACCTTTTCAGAATAATCTCGGAGCACTACATTCATTGGAGCACAAGTTTTACCCATTCCAGTTCATTTAGTTGTCGATATATAGCCCGTTACAGCGGTAATGCAAAATTTAGCTCCAAATTACACCTAAACATCTAACAGCCATAACTTTTGACTTGTTTGTTTGATTGTTGCCCACAACACCTTTACGGAATATGCTCGGATGCATACATCCAATGGAGCACAATTTTATACCATTCCAGCTCATCTTAGAAGTCAATATACAGTCGGTTGCAATGGTAATGAGGGATTTTGCTCCTTTTGACACAAACTGTAACAGCCATAACTTTTGATCTGGTTGTCGGGTTTTTGAGTACAACACCTTTTTGGAATGAGCTCGGAGCCCTACATCCAATGGAGAACAATTTTTACCCATTCTAGTTTGTTTAGTGGTCAATATACAACTAGGTTGGTAATAAGGTATTTAGCTCGAAAGGAGACCTAAACTTCAAACATCCGTAACTTTTTATCTGGTTGTCAGATTTTCACCCACAATACCTTTTCATAATGAGATAGGAGCCCTAAATCCAATGGAGAACAATTTAACCCATTCAAGCTCCTTTAGAGGTCGATATACAGTGGGTTCTACTAGTAATTCAAGATTTGCTCCAAATGACACATAAATTTCAAAATGAAATAATTTTAGATGCGGTTTGTAGCGAATGTGAGAGATTTGGCTCCAAATGACACTCAAACTTTAACCAGCAATAACTTTTGATCTGGTTGTCTGACTTTACCCCACAACACCTTTTCAGAATGAGCTCGGAGCACTACATTCATTGGAGCACAAGTTTTACCCATTCCAGTTCATTTAGTTGTCGATATATAGCCGGTTGCAGCGGTAATGCGAAATTTAGTTCCAAAGGACACATTTTCAGAATGAGATAGGAGCCCTAAATCCAATGGAGAACAATTTTAACCCATTCAAGCTCGTTTAGAGGTCGATATATATTGGGTTCTACTGGTCATGCGAGATTTTGCTCCAAATGACACATAAATTTCAAAATGAAAGAATTTTAGATGCGGTTTGTAGTGAAAGTGAGAGATTTAGCTCCAAATGTGTAACGACCCAGGCCCGACTCGTCAACACGAGATCCAGCGGGACCCAGCCAGGCCGCTACCGGGTTGCAGCCCAAGCACCCCAAAGCCTCTCCGCGCCACTATTTCTCAGCAACGGCGCATTGTTGAGGCTGGGTCTTGAACCCACAACCTCCTTGATAAGGAGTTTTCAAACCACTCCTCATCACCAATTGAGCTGCAGCTCAATTGGTGATGAGGAGTGGTTTGAAAACTCCTTATCAAGGAGGTTGTGGGTTCAAGACTCGGCCTCAACAATGCGCCGTTGCTGAGAAATAGTGGCGCGGAGAGGCTTTGGGGTGCTTGGGCTGCAGCCCGGTAGCGGCCTGGCTGGGTCCCGCTGGATCTCGTGTTGACGAGTCGGGCCTGGGTCATTACAAAAAAAAGTGCACTTTTTTTTGTAATGACCCAGGCCCGACTCGTCAACACGAGATCCAGCGGGACCCAGCCAGGCCGCTACCGGGCTGCAGCCCAAGCACCCCAAAGCCTCTCCGCGCCACTATTTCTCAGCAACGGCGCATTGTTGAGGCCGATTCTTGAACCCACAACCTCCTTGATAAGGAGTTTTCAAACCACTCCTCATCACCAATTGAGCTGCGGCTCAATTGGTGATGAGGAGTGGTTTGAAAACTTCTTATCAAGGAGGTTGCGGGTTCAATACCCGGCCTCAACAATGCCCCGTTGCAGAGAAATAGTGGCGCGGAGAGGCTTTGGGGTGCTTGGGCTGCAGCCCAGTAGCGGCCTGGCTGGGTCCCGCTGGATTTCGTGTTGACGAGTCGGGCCTGGGTCGTTACAAAATGACACTCAAACTTTAAACAACAATAACTTTTGATCTGGTTGTCTGATTTTACCCCACAACACCTTTTCGGAATAATCTCGGAGCACTACGTTCATTGGAGCACAAGATTTACCCATTCCAGTTCATTTAGTTGTCAATATATAGCCGGTTGCTGCGGTAATGGGAAATTTAGCTCCAAAGGACACCTTTTCAGAATGAGATAGGAGCCCTAAATCCAATGGAGAACAATTTTAACCCATTCAAGCTCGTTTAGATGTCGATATGCAGTGGGATATACTAGTAATGTAAGATTTAGGTCCAAATGACACATAAATTTCAAAATGAAAGAATTTTTGATGCGGTTTGTAGCGAAAGTGAGAGATTTAACTCCTAATGACACTTAAACTTTGAACAACAATAACTTTTGATCCGGTTGTCAGATTTTACCCCACAACACCTTTTCGGAATGAGCTCGGAGCACTACATTCATTGGAGCACAAGTTTTAACCATTCTAGTTCATTTAGTTGTCGATATATAGCGCAGCGGTAATGCGAAATTTAGCTCCAAAGGACACCTTTTCAGAATGAGATAGGAGCCCTAAATCCAATGGAGAACAATTTTAACCCATTCAAGCTCGTTTAGAGGTCGATATACAGTGGGTTCTACTAGTAATGTAAGATTTATGTTCAAATGACACATAAATTTCAAAATGAAAGAATTTTAGATGCGGTTTGTAGCGAAAGTGAGAGATTTAGCTCCAAATGACACTTAAACATTGAACAGTAATAACTTTTGATCCGGTTTTCTGATTTTACCCACAACACCTTTTCGGAATGAGCTCGGAGCACTACATTCATTGGAGCACAAGTTTTACCCATTCCAGTTCATTTAGTTATCGATATATAGCCGGTTGCAGCGGTAATGCGAAATTTAGCTCCAAAGGACCCCTTTTCAGAATGAGATAGGAGCCCTAAATCAAATGGAGAACAATTTTAACCCATTCAAGCTCGTTTAGAGGTCGATATACAGTGGGTTCTACTGGTAATGCTAGATTTTGCTCCAAATGACACATAAATTTCAAAATGAAAGAATTTTAGATGCGGTTTGTAGCGAAAGTGAGAGATTTAGCTCCAAATGACACTTAAACTTTAAACAACAATAACTTTTGATCCGGTTGTCTGATTTTACCCCACAACACCTTTTCGGAATGAGCTCGGAGCACTACATTCATTGGAGCATAAGTTTTACCCAGTCTAGTTAAATTAGTTGTCGATATATTGTCGGTTGCAGCGGTAATGCGAAATTTAGCTCCAAAGGACACCTTTTCAGAATGAGATAGGAGCTCAAAATCCAATGGAGAACAATTTTAACCCATTCAAGCTCGTTTAGAGGTCGATATACAGTGGGTTCTACTAGTAATGTAAGATTTAGGTCCAAATGACACATATATTTCAAACATAAAAGAATTTTAGATGCGGTTTGTAGCGAAAGTGAGAGATTTAGCTCCAAATGACACTTAAACTTTGAACAGAAATAACTTTTGATCCGGTTGTCTCATTTCAACACACAAAACCTTTTCGGAATGAGCTTGGAGCACTACATTCATTGGAGCACAAGTTTTACCCATTCCAGTTCATTTAGTTGTCGATATATAGCCGGTTGCAGCGGTAATGCGAAATTTAGCTCCAAAGGACACCTTTTCAGAATGAGATAGGAGCCCTAAATCCAATGGAGAACAATTTTAGCACATTCAAGCTCGTTTAGAGGTCGATATATAGTGAGTTCTACTGGTAATGCGAGATTTTGCTCCGAATGACACAAATTTCAAAATGAAAGAATTTTAGATGCGGTTTGTAGCGAAAGTGAGATTTTGCTCCAAATGACACTCAAACTTTAAACAGCAATAACTTTTGATCTGGTTGTCTGATTTTACCTCACAATACCTTTTCGGAATAAGCTCGGAGCACTACGTTCATTGGAGCACAAGATTTACACATTCCAGTTCATTTAGTTGTTGATATATAGCGGGTTGCAGCGGTAATGCGAAATTTAGCTCCAAAGGACACCTTTTCAGAATGAGATAGGAGCCCTAAATCCAATGGAGAACAATTTTAACCCATTCAAGCTCGTTTAGAGGTCGATATACAGTGGGGTCTACTAGTAATGTAAGATTTAGGTCCAAATGACACATAAATTTCAAAATGAAAGAATTTTAGATGCGGTTTGTAGCGAGAGTGAGAGATTTAGCTCCAAATGACACTTAAACTTTGAACAGCAATAACTTTTGATTCGGTTGTCTGATTTTACCCCACAACACCTTTTCAGAATGAGCTCGGAGCACTACATTCATTGGAGCACAAGTTTTACCCATTCCAGTTCATTTAGTTGTCGATATATAGCCAGTTGCAGCGGTAATGCGAACTTTAGCTCCAAATTACACCTAAACTCCTAACAGTCATTACTTTTGATTTGTATGTTTGATTGTTGCCCACAACACCTTTACGGAATATGCTCGGAGGCATACATCCAATGGAGCACAATTTTACCCATTCTAGCTTGTTTAGTGGTCAATATACAGCCGGGTTGGTAATAAGGTTTTTAGCTCGAAAGGAGACCTAAACTTCAAACATCCGTAACTTTTGATCCGGTTGTCAGATTTTCACCCACACCTTTTCTTAATGAGATAGGAGCCCTAAATCCAATGGAGAACAATTTTAACCCATTCAAGCTCATTTAGAGGCCGATATACCGTGGGTTCTACTGGTAATGCGAGATTTTGCTCCAAATGACACATAAATTTCAAAATGAAATAATTTTAGATGTGGATTGTAGCGAAAGTGAGAGATTTAGCTCCAAATGACACTCAAACTTTAAACAAAAATAACTTTTGATCAGGTTGTCTGACTTTAGCCCACAACACCTTTTCGGAATGAGCTCGGAGCACTACATTCATTGGAGCACAAGTTTTACTCATTCCAGTTCATTTAGTTGTCGATATATAGCCGGTTGCAGTGGTAATGTGAAATTTATCTCCAAAGGACATCTTTTTAGAATGAGATAGGAGCCCTAAATCCAATGGAGAACAATTTTAACCCATTCAAGCTCGTTTAGAGGTCGATATACAGTGGGTTCTACTAGTAATGCAAGATTTTGCTCCAAATGACACATAAATTTCAAAATGAAAGAATTTTAGATGTTATTTGTAGCGAAAGTGAGAGATTTAGCTCTAAATGACACTTAAACTTTGAACAGCAATATCTTTTGATCTGGTTGTCTGATTTTACAAAACAACACCTTTTCAGAATGAGCTCGGAGCACTACATTCATTGGAGCACAAGTTTTACCCATTCCAGTTCATTTAGTTGTCGATATATAGCTAGTTGCAGCGGTAATGCGAAATTTAGCTCCAAATTACACCAAAACTTCTAACAGCCATTACTTTTGATTTGTATGTTTGATTGTTGCCCACAACACCTTTACGGAATATGCTCGGAGGCATACATCCAATGGAGCACACCTTTACCCATTCTAGTTTGTTTAGTGGTCAATATACAGCCGGGTTGGTAATAAGGTATTTAGCTCAAAAGGAGACCTAAACTTCAAACATCCGTAACTTTTAATCCGGTTGTCAGATTTTCACCCACAATACCTTTTCATAATGAGATAGGAGCCCTAAATCCAATGGAGAATAATTTTAACCCATTCAAGCTCATTTAGAGGTCGATATACAGTGGGTTCTACTGGTAATGCGAGATTTTGATCCAAATGGCACATAAATTTCAAAATGAAAGAATTTTAGATGCGGTTTGTACCGAAAGTGAGAGATTTAGCTCTAAATGACACTCAAACTTTAAACCGCAATAACTTTTGATCTGGTTGTCTTACTTTACCCCACAACACCTTTTCGGAATGAGCTCGGAGCACTACATTCATTGGAGCACAAGTTTTACCCATTCCACCTCATTTGGTTGTCGATATATAGCCGGTTGCAGCGGTAATGCGAAATTTAGCTCCAAAGGACACCTTTTCAGAATGAGATAGGAGCCCTAAATCCAATGGAGAACAATTTTAACCCATTCAAGCTCGTTTAGAGGTCGATATACAGTGGGTTCTACTGGTAATGCGAGATTTTGCTCCAAATGACACATAAATTTCAAAATGAAAGAATTTCGGATGTGGTTTGTAGCGAAAGTGAGAGATTTAGCTCCAAATGACACTTAAGCTTTAAACAGCAATAACTTTTGATCCGGTTGTCGAATTTTACCCCACAACACCTTTTCGGAATGAGCTCAGAGCACTATATTCATTGGAGCACAAGTTTTACCCAGTCCAGTTCATTTAGTTGTCGGTATATTGCCGGTTGCAGCGGTAATGCGAAATTTAGCTCCAAAGGACACCTTTTCAAAATGAGATAGGAGCCCTAAATCCAATGGAGAACAATTTTAACACATTCAAGCTCATTTAGAGGTCGATATACACTGGGTTCTACTAGTAATGTAAGAATTAGGTTCAAATGACACATAAATTTCAAAATGAAAGAACTTTAGATGCGGTTTGTAGCGAAAGTGAGAGATTTAGCTCCAAATGACACTTAAAATTTGAACAGCAATAACTTTTGACCCGGTTGTCTGATTTTACCCCACAACACCTTTTCGGAATGAGCTCAGAGCACTACATTCATTGGAGCACAAGTTTTACCCATTCCAGTTCATTTAGTTGTCGATATATATCCGGTGGCAGCGGTAATGCAAAATTTAGCTCCAAATGACACTTTTCAGAATGAGATAGGAGCCCTAAATCCAATGGAGAACAATTTTAACCCATTCAAGCTCATTTAGAGGTCTATATACAGTGGGTTCTACTAGTAATGTAAGATTTAAGTCCAAATGACACATAAATTTCAAAATGAAAGAATTTTAGATGCGGTTTGTAGGGAAAGTGAGAGATTTAGCTCCAAATGACACTCAAACTTTAAACAGCGATAACTTTTGATCTGGTTGTCTGATTTTACCCCACAACACCTTTTCAGAATGAGTTCGGAGTTCATTTGAGCACAAGTTTTACCCATTCCAGTTCATTTAGTTGTCGATATATAGCCGGTTGCAGCGGTAATGTGAAATTTAGCTCCAAAGGACACATTTTCAGAATGAGATAGGAGCCCTAAATCCAATGGAGAACAATTTTAACCCATTCAAGCTCGTTTAGAGGTCGATATACATTGGGTTCTACTGTTCATGAGAGATTTTGCTCCAAATGACACATAAATTTCAAAATGAAAGAATTTTAGATGCGGTTTGTAGCGAAAGTGAGAGATTTAGCTCCAAATGACACTCAAACTTTAAACAACAATAACTTTTGATTTGGTTGTCTGATTTTACCCCACAACACCTTTTCGGAATAAGCTCGGAGCACTACGTTCATTGGAGCACAAGATTTACCCATTCCAGTTCATTTAGTTGTCGATATATAGCCGGTTGCAGCGGTAATGGGAAATTTAGCTCCAAAGGACACCTTTTCAGAATGAGATAGGAGTCCTAAATCCAATGGAGAACAATTTTAACCCATTCAAGATCGTTTAGAGGTCGATATACAGTGGGTTCTAATAGTAATGTAAGATTTAGTTCCAAATGACACATAAATTTCAAAATGAAAGAATTTTAGATGCCGTTTGTAGCGAAAGTGAGAGATTTAACTCCAAATAACACTTAAACTTTGAACAGCAATAACTTTTGAACCGGTTGTCTGATTTTACCCCACAACACCTTTTAGGAATGAGCTCGGAGCACTACATTCATCGGAGCACAAGTTTTACCCATTCCATTTCATTTAGTTGTCGATATATAGCTGGTTGCACCGGTAATGCGAAATTTAGCTCCAAACGACACCTTTTCAGAATGAGATAAGAGCCCTAAATTCAATGGAGTACAATGTTAACCCATTCAAGCTCGTTTAGAGGTCGATATACAGTGGGTTCTACTAGTAATGTAAGATTTAGGTTCAAATGACACATAAATTTCAAAATGAAAGAATTTTAGATGCGGTTTGTAGCGAAAGTGAGAGATTTAGCTCCAAATGACACTTAAAAGTTTGAACAATAATAACTTTTGATCCGGTTGTCTGATTTTACCCCACAACACCTTTTCGGAATGATCTCGGAGCACTACATTCATTGGATCACAAGTTTTACCCATTCCAGTTCATTTAGTTATCGATATATAGGCGGTTGCAGCGGCAATGCTAAATTTTGCCCCAAAGGACACCTTTTTAGAATGAGATAGGAGCCCTAAATCCAATGGAGAACAATTTAAACCCATTCAAGCTCGATTAGACTTAGATATGCAGTGGGTTCTACTGGTAATGCGGGATTTTGCTCCAAATGACACATAAATTTCAAAATGAAAGAATTTTAGATGCGGTTTGTAGCGAAAGTGAGAGATTTAGCTCCAAATGACACTTAAACTTTAAACAGCAATAACTTTTGATCCAGTTGTCTAGTTTTACCCCAGAACACCTTTTTGGAATGAGCTCGGAGCACTTCATTCATTTGAGCACAAGTTTTACCCAGTCCAGTTCATTTAGTTGACGATTTATTGCCGGTTGCGGTGGCAAAGCAAAATTTAGCTCCAAAGGACACCTTTTCAAAATGAGATAGGAGCCCTAAATCTAATGGAGAACAATTTTAACCAATTCAAGCTCGTTAAGAGGTCGATATATAGTGGGTTCTTCTAGTAATGTAAGATTTATGTCCAAATGACACATAAATTTAAAAATGAAAGAATTTTAGATGCGGTTTGTAGCGAAAGTGAGAAATTTAGCTCCAAATGACACTTAAACTTTGAACAGCAATAACTTTTGATCCGGTTGTCTGATTTTACCCCACAACACCTTTTCGGAATGAGCTCGGAGCACTACATTCATTGGAGCACAAGTTTTTCCCATTCCAGTTCATTTAGTTGTCGATATATAGCCGGTTGCAGCGGTAATGTGAAATTTAGCTCCAAAGGACACCTTTTCAGAATGAGATAGGAGCCCTAAATCCAATGGAGAATAATTTTAACCCATTCAAGATCATTTAGAGGTCGATATACGGTGGGTTCAACTGGTAATGGGAGATTTTGCTCCAAATGACACATAAATTTCAAAATGAAAAAAATTTAGATGCGGTTTGTAGCGAAAGTGAGAGAATTAGCTCCAAATGACACTCAAACTTTAAACTACAATAACTTTTGATCTGGTTGTCTGATTTTACCCTACAACACCTTTTCGGAATAAGCTCGGAGCACTACGTTCATTGGAGCACAAGATTTACCCTTTCCAGTTCATTTAGTTGTCGATAGATAGCCAGTTGCAGCGGTAATGCAAAATTTAGCTCCGAAGGACACCTTTTCAGAATGAGATAGGAGCCCTAAATCCAATGGAGAACAATTTTAACCCATTCAAGCTCGTTTAGAGGTCGATATACAGTGGGTTCTTCTAGTAATGTATGATTTAGGTCCAAATGACACATAAATTTCAAAATAAAAGAATTTTAGCTGCGGTTTGTAGCGAAAGTGAGAGATTTAGCTCCAAATGACACTTAAACTTTGAACAGCAATAACTTTTGATTCGGTTGTCTGATTTTATCTCACAACACCTGTTGACCCAGAAATCGGCGATCCCCCCTGGGAGGCCTTTTTCGCTACATTTTTACAGATTACGCGCCCGGGAAGGATCAGACCTCCCGCAAAGGCTTTTTTCACACCCAAAGCGGTAAGAAGGGGCGGCCTCCTCCTTCAGACCGCCCAAAGCTGGCGACCTCCTCCTTCAGACCGCCGAAGGCGGGCGGCCTCCTCCTTCAGACCACCGAAGGCGGGCGGCCTCCTCCTTCAGACCGCCGAAGGCGGGCGGCCTCCTCCTTCAGACCGCCAAAGGAGGGCGGCCTCCTCCTTCAGACCACCGAAGGCGGGCGGCCTCCTCCTTCAGACTACGGAAGGCGGGCGGCCTCCTCCTTCAGACCGCCGAAGGCGGGCGGCCTCCTCCTTCAGACCGCCGAAGGCGGGCGGCCTCCTCCTTCAGACCGCCGAAGTCGGGCGGCCTCCTCCTTCAAACCGCCGAAGGCGGGCGACCTCCTCCTTCAGACCGCCCAAAGCGGGCGGCCTCCTCCTTCAGACCGACCAAAGCCTCCCCCTTCAAGCCGCCCAGGTGGGGGGCCTCTCCCTTCAAACCATCTAAGTCGGGCGGCCTCCTTCTTCAGACCGCCCAAACCGGGCGGCCTCCTTCTTCAGACCCCCCAAGCCGGGCAGCCTCCTTCTTCAGACTGCCTAAGCTAGGCAGCCTCATTCTTCAGACCGCCCAAGCCGGGCGGCCTCTGCCTTCAGGCTGTCCAGCAGGGGCGGTCTCTGCTTTCAAACCGCCCAAGGTGGCGGTCTCCATTGTTCAGACCGCGCGGGTAGGGATCCGTTCACCGGCTCACCGGAGGTGACGACATCGACCCAGAGCCTATAAATAGGACCCTCGACCATGAACAAAGGACAGGCAAGTTGGGGGCAAAACTGACGGCTAGAAACAGCCAGACCGCACCTAGCTGCGGCCTGTTTGGGCGGCCTTGGCGAACAACCCGGGCGGCCTCGGCAGACAACCCGGGCGGCCTCCGCGAACAACTCGGGCGGTCTCAGGAAATAGTCCGGGCGGCCTCGGCGACTAGTCCAGACGGCTTCAGCAAACAGCCCGCGCGTCTTACTCTTTTCTTACCCGCAACTCTCTTGTATCATTCTGTTTCCATGTACTAAACACAATGAGCTGTAATACAGATTATTAAATAAAGAGAAAGCCCGCCGCAGAAGTGGCATTTGCCGCGGCGGGCGAAGTCTGGCCTCACCGCAAGCTAGCGGCCCTCTCTTCTTCTCTCCCACTCAGCTCTTCATTTGCGACTCAAGTAACCAGCTGCTCGACCACTGCCTCCTCTCTTTTCTCTGGGATTGAGCGTCGAGGGCGTGGGGACGATTTTGGATTCAACAACACCTTTTCGGAATAAGCTCGGAGCACTACATTCATTGGAGCACAAGTTTTACCCATTCCAGTTCATTTAGTTGTCGATATATAGCCCTTTACAGCGGTAATGCAAAATTTAGCTCCAAATTACACCTAAACTTCTAACAGCCATAACTTTTGATTTGTTTGTTTGATTGTTGCCCACAACAGCTTTACGGAATAGGATCGGAGGCATACCTCCAATGGAGCACAATTTTATACCATTCCAGCTCATTTTAGAAGTCAATATACAGTCGGTTGCAATGGTAATGAGGGATTTTGCTCCTCTTGACACAAACTGTAACAACCATAACTTTTGATCTGGTTATCCGGTTTTTGCGTACAACACCTTTTTGGAATGAGCTCGGAGCCCTACATCCAATGGAGAACATTTTTACCCATTCTAGTTTGTTTAGTGGTCAATATACAACCAGGTTGGTAATAAGGTATTTAGCTCGAAAGGAGACCTAAACTTCAAACATCCGTAACTTTTGATCTGGTTGTCATATTTTCACCCACAATACCTTTTCATAATGAGATAGGAGCCCTAAATCCAATGGAGAACAATTTTAACTCATTCAAGCTCATTTAGAGGTCGATATACAGTGGGTTCTACTGGTAATGTAAGATTTATGTTCAAATGACACATAAATTTCAAAATGAAAGAATTTTAGATGCGGTTTGTAGCGAAAGTGAGAGAATTAGCTCCAAATGACACTTAAACTTTGAAAAGCAATAACTTTTAATCCGGTTGTCTGATTTTACCCCACAACACCATTTCAGAATGAGCTCGAAGCACTACATTCATTGGAGCACAAGTTTTACCCATTCCAGTTCATTTAGTTATCGATATATAGCCGGTTGCAGCGGTAATGCAAAATTTAGCTCCAAAGGACACATTTTCAGAATGAGATAGGAGCCCTAAATCCAATGGAGAACAATTTTAACCCATTCAAGCACGTTTAGAGGTCGATATACATTGGGTTCTACTGGTCATGCGAGATTTTGCTCCAAATGACACATAAATTTCAAAATGAAAGAATTTTAGACGCGGTTTGTAGCGAAAGTGAGAGATTTGGCTCCAAATGACACTCAAACTTTAAACAGCAATAACTTTTGATCTGGTTGTCTGACATTACCCCACAACACCTTTTCAGAATGCGCTCGGAGCACTACATTCATTGGAGCACAAGTTTTACCCATTCCAGTTCATTTAGTTGTCGATATATAGCCGGTTGCAGCGGTAATGCGAAATTTAGCTCCAAAGGACACATTTTCAGAATGAGATAGGAGCCCTAAATCCAATGGAGAACAATTTTAACCCATTCAAGCTCGTTTAGAGGTCGATATACATTGGGTTCTACTGGTCATGCGAGATTTTGCTCCAAATGACACATAAATTTCAAAATGAAAGAATTTTAGATGCAGTTTGTAGCGAAAGTGAGAGATTTAGCTCCAAATGACACTCATACTTTAAACAACAATAACGTTTGATTTGGTTGTCTGATTTTACCCCAGAACACCTTTTCGGAATAAGCTCGGAGCACTACGTTCATTGGAGCACAAGATTTACCCATTCCAGTTCATTTAGTTGTCAATATATAGCCGGTTGCAGCGGTAATGGGAAATTTAGCTCCAAAGGACACCTTTTCAGAATGAGAAAGGAGCCCTAAATCCAATGGAGAACAATTTTAACCCATTCAAGCTCGTTTAGAGGTCGATATACATTGGGTTCTACTGGTCATGCGAGATTTTGCTCCAAATGACACATAAATTTCAAAATGAAAGAATTTTAGATGCGGTTTGTAGCGAAAGTGAGAGATTTAGCTCCAAATGACACCATACTTTAAACAACAATAACGTTTGATTTGGTTGTCTGATTTTACCCCAGAACACCTTTTCGGAATAAGCTCGGAGCACTACGTTCATTGGAGCACAAGATTTACCCATTCCAGTTCATTTAGTTGTCAATATATAGCCGGTTGCAGCGGTAATGGGAAATTTTGCTCCAAAGGACACCTTTTCAGAATGAGAAAGGAGCCCTAAATCCAATGGAGAACAATTTTAATCCATTCAAGCTCGTTTAGATGTCGATATACAGTGGGTTATACTAGTAATGTAAGATTTAGGTCCAAATGACACATAAATTTCAAAATGAAAGAATTTTAGATGCGGTTTGTAGCGAAGGTGAGAGATTTAACTCCAAATGACACTTAAACTTTGAACAGCAATAACTTTTGATCCGGTTGTCTGATTTTACCCCACAACACCTTTTCGGAAAGAGCTCGGAGTACTACATTCATTGGAGCACTAGTTTTACCCATTCTAGTTCATTTAGTTGTCGATATATAGCGCAACGTTAATGCAAAATTTAGCTCCAAAGGACACCTTTTCAGAATGAGATAGGAGCCCTAAATCCAATGGAGAACAATTTTAACACATTCAAGCTCGTTTAGAGGTCGATATACAGTGGGTTCTACTAGTAATGTAAGATTTATGTTCAAATGACACATAAATTTCAAAATGAAAGAATTTTAGATGCGGTTTGTAGCGAAAGTGAGAGATTTAACTCCAAATGACACTTAAACTTTGAACAACAATAACTTTTGATCCGGTTGTCTGATTTTACCCCACAACACCTTTTCAGAATGAGCTCAGAGCACTACATTCAATGGAGCACAAGTTTTACCCATTCCAGTTCATTTAGATATCGATATATAGCCGGTTGCAGCGGTAATGCGAAATTTAGCTCCAAAGGACAACTTTTCATAATGAGATAGGAGCCCTAAATCAAATGGAGAACAATTTTAACCCATTCAAGCTTGTTTAGAGGTTGATATACAGTGGTTTCTACTGGTAATGCTAGATTTTGCTCCAAATGACACATAAATTTCAAAATGAATGAATTTTAGATGCGGTTTGTAGCGAAAGTGAGAGATTTAGCTCCAAATAACACTTAAACTTTAAATAGCAATAAATTTTGATCCGGTTGTCTGATTTTACCCCACAACACCTTTTCGGAATGAGCTCGGAGCACTACATTCATTGGAGCACAAGTTTTACCCATTCTAGTTCATTTAGTTGTCGATATATAGCGCAGCGGTAATGCGAAATTTAGCTCCAAAGGACACCTTTTCTGAATGAGATAGGAGCCATAAATCCAATGGAGAACAATTTTAACCCATTCAAGCTCGTTTAGAGGTTGATATACAGTGGGTTCTACTTGTAATGTAAGATTTATGTTCAAATGACACATAAATTTCAAAATGAAAGAATTTTAGATGCGGTTTGTAGCGAAAGTGAGAGATTTAGCTCCAAATGACACTTAAACTTTGAAAAGCAATAACTTTTGATCCGGTTGTCTGATTTTACCCCACAACACCTTTTCAGAATGAGCTCGAAGCACTACATTCATTGGAGCACAAGTTTTACCCATTCCAGTTCATTTAGTTATCGATATATAGCCGGTTGCAGCGGTAATGCGAAATTTAGCTCCAAAGGACTACTTTTCAGAATGAGATAGGAGCCACAAATCAAATGGAGAACAATTTTAACCCATTCAAGCTCGTTTAGAGATTGATATACAGTGGGTTCTACTGGTAATGCTAGATTTTGCTCCAAATGACACATAAATTTCAAAATGAAAGAATTTTAGATGCGGTTTGTAGCGAAAGTGAGAGATTTAGCTCCAAATGACATTTAAACTTTAAACAGCAATAAATTTTAATCCGGTTGTCTGATTTTACCCCACAACACCTTTTCAGAATGAGCTCGGAGCACTACATTCATTGGAGCATAAGTTTTACCCAGTCCAGTTAATTTAGTTGTCGATATATTGCCGGTTGCAGCGGTAATGCGAAATTTAGCTCCAAAGGACACCTTTTCAGAATGAGATAGGAGCCCTAAATCCAATGGAGAACAATTTTTACCAATTCAAGCTCGTTTAGAGGTCGATATACAATGGGTTCTACTAGTAATGTAAGATTTAAGTCCAAATGACACATATATTTCAAAATGAAAGAATTTTAGATGCGGTTTGTAGCGAAAGTGAGAGATTTAGCTCCAAATGACACTTAAACTTTGAACAGAAATAACTTTTGATCCGGTTGTCTGATTTTACCACACAAAACCTTTTCGGAATGAGCTCGGAGCACTATGTTCATTGGAGCACAAGATTTACGCATTCCAGTTCATTTAGTTGTTGATATATAGCGGGTTGCTGCGGTAATGCGAAATTTAGCTCCAAAGGACACCTTTTCAGAATGAGATAGGAGCCCTAAATCCAATGGAGAACAATTTTAACCCATAAGCTCATTTAGAGGTTGATATACAGTGGGTTCTACTAGTAATGTAAGATTTAGGTCCAAATGAAACATAAATTTCAAAATGAAAGAATTTTAGATACGGTTTGTAGCGAGAGTGAGAGATTTAGCTCCAAATGACACTTTAAACTTTGAACAGCAATAACTTTTGATCCGGTTGTCTGATTTTACCCCACAACACCTTTTCAGAATGAGCTCGGAGCACTACATTCATTGGGGCACAAGTTTTAACCATTCCAGTTCATTTAGTTGTCGATATATAGCCAGTTGCAGCGGTAATGCGAACTTTAGCTCCAAATTACACCTAATCTTCTAACAGCCATTACTTTTGATTTGTATGTTTGATTGTTGCCCACAACACCTTTACGGAATATGCTCAGAGGCATACATCCAATGGAGCACACCTTTACCCATTCTAGTTTGTTTAGTGGTCAATATACAGTCGGGTTGGTAATAAGGTATTTAGCTCGAAAGGAGACCTAAACTTCAAACATCCGTAACTTTTGATCCGGTTGTCAGATTTTCACCCAATACCTTTTCTTAATGAGATAGGAGCCCTAAATCCAATGGAGAACAATTTTAACCCATTCAAGTTCATTTAGAGGCCGATATACCGTGGGTTCTTCTGGTAATGCGAGATTTTGCTCCAAATGACACGTAAATTTCAAAATGAAAGAATTTTAGATGCGGTTTGTAGCGAAAGTGAGAGATTTAACTCTAAATGACACTCAAACTTTAAACAGCAATAACTTTTGATCAGGTTGTCTGAATTTACCCCACAACACCTTTTCGGAATGAGCTCGGAGCACTACATTCATTGGAGTACAAGTTTTACTCATTCCAGTTCATTTAGTTGTCGATATATAGCCGGTTGCAGTGGTAATGTGAAATTTATCTCCAAAGGACACCTTTTCAGAATGAGATAGGAGCCCTAAATCCAATGGAGAACAATTTTAACCCATTCAAGATCGTTTAGAGGTCGATATACAGTGGGTTCTACTGGTAATGCGAGATTTTGCTCCAAATGACACATAAATTTCAAAATGAAAGAATTTTAGATGCTGTTTGTAGAGAAAGTGAGAGATTTAACTCCAAATGACACTTAAACTTTGAACAGCAATAACTTTTGATCTGGTTGTCTGAGTTTACCAAACAACACCTTTTCGGAATGAGCTCGGAGCACTACATTCATTGGAGCACAAGTTTTACCCATTCCAGTTCATTTAGTTGTCGATATATAGCCAGTTGCAGCAATAATGCGAAATTTAGCTCCAAATTACACCTAAACTTCTAACAGCCATTACTTTTGATTTGTATGTTTGATTGTTGCCCACAATACCTTTACGGAATATGCTCGGAGGCATACATCCAATGGAGCACACCTTTACCCATTCTAGTTTGTTTAGTGGTCAATATACAGCCGGGTTGATAATAAGGTATTTAGCTCGAAAGGAGACCTAAACTTTAAACATCCGTAACTTTTGATCCGGTTGTCAGATTTTCACCCACAATACCTTTTCATAATGAGATAGGAGCCCTAAATCCAATGGAGAATAATTTTAACCCATTCAAGCTCATTTAGAGGTCGATATACAGTGGGTTCTACTAGTAATGCGAGATTTTGCTCCAAATGACACATGAATTTCAAAATAAAAGAATTTTAGATGCGGTTTGTACCGAAAGTGAGAGATTTAGCTCCAAATGACACTCAAACTTTAAACCGCAATAACTTTTGATCTGGTTGTCTGACTTTACCCCACAACACCTTTTCAGAATTAGCTCGGAGCACTACATTCATTGGATCACAAGTTTTACCCATTCCAGTTCATTTAGTTGTCGATATATAGCCGGTTGCAGCGGTAATGTGAAATTGAGAGATTTAGCTCCAAATGACACTAAAGCTTTAAACAGCAATAACTTTTGACCAGGTTGTCGAATTTTACCCCACAACACCTTTTCAGAATGAGCTCGGAGCACTACATTCATTGGAGCACAAGTTTTACCCAGTCCAGTTCATCTAGTTGTCGATATATTGCTGGTTGCAGCGGTAATGCGAAATTTAGCTCCAAAGGTCACCTTTTCAAAATGAGATGGGAGCACTAAATCCAATGGAGAACAATTTTAACACATTCAAGCTCGTTTAGAGGTCGATATACAGTGGGTTCTACTAGTAATGTAAGATTTAGGTCCAAATGGCACATAACTTTCAAAACGAAAGAACTTTAGATGCGGTTTGTAGCGAAAGTGAGAGATTTAGCTCCAAATGACACTTAAAATTTGAACAGCAATAACTTTTGATCCGGTTGTCTGATTTTACCCTACAACACCTTTTCGGAATGAGCTCGGGGCACTACATTCATTGGAGCACAAGTTTTACCCATTCCAGTTCATTTAGTTGTCGATATTTAGCTGGTTGCAGCAGTAATGCGAAATTTAGCTCCAAATGACACTTTTCAGAATAAGATAGGAGCCCTAAATCCAATGGAGAATAATTTTAACCCATTCAAGCTCGTTTAGAGGTCGATATACAGTGGGTTCTACTGGTAATGCGATATTTTGCTCCAAATGACACATAAATTTTAAAATGAAAGAATTTTAGATGCGGTTTGTAGCGAAAGTGAGAGATTTAGCTTCAAATGACACTCAAACTTTAAACAGCAATAACTTTTGATCTGATTGTCTGATTTTACCCCACAACACCTTTTCAGAATGAGCTCGGAGCTCTACATTCATTGGAGCACAAGTTTTACCCATTCCATTTCATTTAGTTGTCGATATATAGCCGGTTGCAGCGGTAATGCGAAATTTAGCTCCAAAGGACACATTTTCAGAATGAGATAGGAGCCCTAAATCCAATGGAGAACAATTTTAACCCATTCAAGCTCGTTTAGAGGTCGATATACATTGGGTTCTACTGGTCATGCGAGATTTTGCTCCAAATGACACATAAATTTCAAAATGAAAGAATTTTAGATGCGGTTTGTAGCGAAAGTGAGAGATTTAGCTCCAAATGACACTCATACTTTAAACAACAATAACGTTTGATTTGGTTGTCTGATTTTACCCCAGAACACCTTTTCGGAATAAGCTCGGAGCACTACATTCATTGGAGCACAAGATTTACCCATTCCAGTTCATTTAGTTGTCAATATATAGCCGGTTGCAGCGGTAATGGGAAATTTAGCTCCAAAGGACACCTTTTCAGAATGAGAAAGGAGCCCTAAATCAACTGGAGAACAATTTTAACCCAATCAAGCTCGTTTAAAGGTCGATATACAGTGGGTTCTTATAGTAATGTAAGATTTAGGTCCAAATGACACATAAATTTCAAAATGAAAGAATTTTAGATGCCGTTTGTAGCGAAAGTGAGAGATTTAACTCTAAATAACACTTAAACTTTGAACAGCAATAACTTTTGAACCGGTTGTCTGATTTTACCCCACAACACCTTTTCGTAATGAGCTCGGAGCAATACATTCATTGGAGCACAAGTTTTACCCATTCCAGTTCATTTAGTTGTCGATATATAGCCGGTTGTAGCGGTAATGCTAAATTTAGCTCCAAACGACACCTTTTCAGAATGAGATAGGAGCCCTAAATCCAATGGAGTACAATGTTAACACATTCAAGCTCGTTTAGAGGTCGATATATAGTGGGTTCTACTAGTAATGTAAGATTTAGGTTCAAATGACACATAAATTTCAAAATGAAAGAATTTTAGATGCGGTTTGTAGCGAAAGTGAGAGATTTAGCTACAAATGATACTTAAACTTTGAACAGCAATAACTTTTGATTCAGTTATCTGATTTTACACCACAACACCTATTCGGAATGAGCTCAGAGCACTACATTCATTGGAGCACAAGTTTTACCCATTCCAGTTCATTTAGTTATCGATATATAGCTGGTTGCAGCGGTAATGCGAAATTTTGCTCTAAAGGACACCTTTTCAGAATGAGATAGGAGCTCTAAATCCAATGAAGAACAATTTTAACCCATTCAAGCTCGATTAGAGGTCGATATGCAGTGGGTTCTACTGGTAATGCGAGATTTTGCTCCAAATGACACATAAATTTCAAAATGAAAGAATTTTATATGCGGTTTGTAGCGAAAGTGAGAGATTTAGCTCCAAATGACACTTAAACTTTAAACAGCAATAACGTTTGATTCGGTTGTCTAATTTTACCCCACAATACCTTTTCGGAATGAGCTCGGAGCACTACATTCATTAGAGCACAAGTTTTACCCAGTCCAGTTCATTTAGTTGACGATATATTGTCGGTTACGGTGGTAAAGCGAAATTTAGCTCCAAATGACACCTTTTCAAAATGAGATAGGAGCCCTAAATCTAATGGAGAACAATTTTAACCAATTCAAGCTCGTTAAGAGGTCGATATACAGTGCGTTCTTCTAGTAATGTAAGATTTATGTCCAAATGACACATAAATTTCAAAATGAAAGAATATTAGATACGGTTTGTAGCGAAAGTGAGAGATTTATTTCCAAATGACAATTAAACTTTGAACATCAATAACTTTCGATCCGGTTGTCTGATTTTACCCCACAACACCTTTTCGGAATGAGCTCGGAGTACTACATTCATTGGAGCACAAGTTTTACCCATATTAGTTCATTTAGTTGTCGATATATAGCCGGTTGCAGCGGTAATGCGAAATTTAGCTCCAAAGGACACCTTTTCAGAATGAGATAGGAGCCCTAAATCGAATGGAGAATAATTTTAACCCATTCAAGCTCGTTTAGAGGTCGATATACAGTGGGTTCTACTGGTAATGCGAGATTTTTCTCCAGATGACACATAAATTTCAAAATGAAATAATTTTAGATGCGGTTTGTAGCGAAAGTGAGAGATTTAGCTCCAAATGACACTCAAACTTTAAACAACAATAACTTTTGATCTGGTTGTCTGATTTTACCCCACAACACCTTTTAGGAATAAGCTCGGAGCACTACATTCATTGTAGCACAAGATTTACCCTTTCCAGTTCATTTAGTTGTCGATAGATAGTCGGTTGCAGTGGTAATGCAAAATTTAGCTCCAAAGGACACCTTTTCAGAATGAGATAGGAGCCCTAAATCCAATGGAGAACAATTTTAACCCATTCAAGCTCGTTTAGAGGTCGATATACAGTGGGTTCTTCTATTAATGTAAGATTTAGGTCCAAATAACACATAAATTTCAAAATAAAAGAATTTCAGATGCGGTTTGTAGCGAAAGTGAGAGATTTAGCTCCAAATGACACTTAAACTTTGAACAGCAATAACTTTTGATCCGGTTGTCTGATTTTACCTCACAACACCTTTTCGGAATGAGCTCGGAGCACTACATTCATTGGAGCACAAGTTTTACCCATTCCAGTTCATTTATTTGTCGATATATAGCCAGTTGCAGCGGTAATGCAAAATTTAGCTCCAAATTACACCTAAACTTCTAACAGCCATAACTTTTGATTTGTATGTTTGATTATTGCCCACAACACCTTTACGAAATATGCTCGGAGGCATACATCCAATGGAGCACAATTTTATACCATTCTAGCTCATTTTTGAAGTCAATATACAGTCGGTTGCAATGGTAATGAGGGATTTTGTTCCTCTTGACACATAAACTGTAACACCCATAACGTTTGATCTGGTTGTCCGATTTTTGCGTACAACACCTTTTTGGAATGAGCTCGGAGCCCTACATCCAATGGAGAACAATTTTTACCCATTCTAGTTTGTTTAGTGGTCAATATACAGCCGGGTTGGTAACAAGGTATTTAGCTCGAAAGGAGACCAAAACTTCAAACATCCGTAACTTTTGATCCGGTTGTCAGATTTTCACCCACAATACATTTTCATAATGAGATAGGAGCCCTAAATCCAATGGAGAACAATTTAAACCCATTCAAGCTCATTTAGAGGTCGATATATAGTGGGTTCTACTGGTAATGCAAGATTTTGCTCCAAATGACACATAAATTTCAAAATGAAAGAATTTTAGATGCGGTTTGTAGCGAAAGTGAGAGATTTGGCTCCAAATGACACTCAAACTTTAAACAACAATAACTTTTGATCTGGTTGTCTGACTTTACCACACAACACCTTTTCAGAATGAGCTCGGAGCACTACATTCATTGGAGCACAAGATTTACCCATTCCAGTTCATTTAGTTGTCGATATATAGCCGGTTGCAGAGGTAATGGGAAATTTAGCTCCAAAGGACACCTTTTCAGAATGAGATAGGAGCCCTAAATCCAATGGAGAACAATATTAACCCATTCAAGCTCGTTTAGAGGTCGATATACAGTGGGTTCTACTAGTAATGTAAGATTTAAGTCCAAATGACACATAAATTTCAAAATGAAAGAATTTTAGATGCGGTTTGTAGGGAAAGTGAGAGATTTAGCTACAAATGACACTTAAACTTTAAACAACAATAACATTTGATCCGGTTGTCTGATTTTACCCCACAACACCTTTTCGGAATGAGCTCGGAGCACTACATTCATTGGAGCACAAGTTTTACCTAGTCCAGTTCATTTAGTTGACGATATATTGCTGGTTGCGGCGGTAAAGTGAAATTTAGCTCCAAAGGACACCTTTTCAAAATGAGATAGGAGCCCTAAATCCAATGGAGAACAATTGTAACCCATTCAAGCTCATTTAGAGATGATATATAGTGGGTTCTTCTAGTAATGTAAGATTTAGGTCCAAATGACACATACATTTGAAAATGAAAGAATTTTAGATGCGGTTTGTAGCGAAAGTGAGAGATTTAGCTCCAAATGACACTTAAACTTTGAACAGCATTAACTTTTGATCCAGTTGTCTGATTTTACCCCCACAACACCTTTTCGGAATGAGCTCGGAGCACTACATTCATTGGAACACAAGTTTTACCCAATCCAGTTCATTTAGTTGTCGATATATATCCGGTTGCAGCGGTAATGCAAAATTTAGCTCCAAAGGACACCTTTTCAGAATGAGATAGGAGCCCTAAATCCAATGGAGAACAATTTTAACCCATTCAAGCTCGTTTAGAGGTCGATATACAGTGGGTTCTTCTAGTAATGTAAGATTTAGGTCCAAATGACACTTAAATTTCAAAATAAAGGAATTTTAGATGCGGTTTGTAGCGAAAGTGAGAGATTTAGCTCCAAATGACACTTAAACTTTGAACAGCAATAACTTTTGATCCGGTTGTCCGATTTTACCCCACAACACCTTTTCGGAATGAGCTCGGAGCACTACATTCATTGGAGCACAAGTTTTACCCATTCCAGCTCATTTAGTTGTCGATATATAGCCAGTTGCAGCGGTAATGCAAAATTTAGCTCCAAATTACACCTAAACTTCTAACAGCCATAACTTTTGATTTGTATGTTTGATTGTTGCCCACAACACCTTTACGTAATATGCTCGGAGGCATACATCCAATGGAGCACAATTTTATACCATTCCAGCTCATTTTAGAAGTCAATAAACAGTCGGTTGCAATGGTAATGAGGGATTTTGCTTCTCTTGACACATAAACTGTAACAGCCATAACTTTTGATCTGGTTGTCCGATTTTTGCGTACAACACCCATTCTAGTTTGTTTAGTGGTCAATATACAGCCGGGTTGGTAATAAGGTATTTAGCTCGAAAGGAGACCTAAACTTCAAACATCCGTAACTTTTGATCCGGTTGTCAGATTTTCACCCAAAATACCTTTTCATAATGAGATAGGAGCCCTAAGTCCAATGGAGAACAATTTTAACCCATTCAAGCTCATTTAGCGGTCGATATACAGTGGGTTCTACTGGTAATGCAAGATTTTGCTCCAAATGACACGTAAATTTCAAAATGAAAGAATTTTAGATGTGGTTTGTAGCGAAAGTGAGAGATTTGGCTCCAAATGACACAGAAATTTCAAAATGATCTGGTTGTCTGACTTTACCCCACAACACCTTTTTAGAATGAGCTCGCAACACTACATTCATTGGAGCACAAGTTTTACCCATTCCAGTTCATTTAGTTGTCGATATATAGCCGGTTGCAGCGGTAATGCAAAATTTAGCTCCAAAGGACACATTTTCAGAATGAGATA
The DNA here is from genome assembly GCA_033032865.1 of Dactylorhiza incarnata. Taxonomy (NCBI): domain Eukaryota; kingdom Viridiplantae; phylum Streptophyta; class Magnoliopsida; order Asparagales; family Orchidaceae; genus Dactylorhiza; species Dactylorhiza incarnata. The sequence goes on from JAWHQI010000067.1 coordinate 7,763,289, forward strand.
GGAGCCTTAAATCCAATGGAGAACAATTTTAACCCATTCAAGCTCATTTAGAGGTCGAGATACATTGGGTTCTACTGGTCATGCGAGATTTTGCTCCAAATGACACAGAAATTTCAAAATGAAAGAATTTTAGATGCGGTTTGTAGCGAAAATGAGAGACTTAGCTCCAAATGACACTCAAAATTTAAACCACAATAACTTTTGATCTGGTTGTCTGATTTTACCCCACAACACCTTTTCGGAATAAGCTCGGAGCACTACGTTCATTGGAGCACAAGATTTACCCATTCCAGTTCATTTAGTTGTGGATATATAGCCGGTTGCAGCGGTAATGAGAAATTTAGCTCAAAAGGACACATTTTCAGAAAGAGATAGGAGCCCTAAATCAAATGGAGAACAATTTTAACCCATACAAGCTCGTTTAGAGGTCGATATACAGTGGGTTCTACTAGTAATGTAAGATTTAGGTCCAAATGACACATAAATTTCAAAATGAAAGAATTTTAGATGCGGTTTGTAGCGAAAAGTGAGAGATTTAGCTCCAAATGACACTTAAACTTTAAACAACAATAACTTTTGATCCGGTTGTCTGATTTTACGCCATAACACCTATTCGGAATGAGCTCGGAGAACTACATTCATTGGAGCACAAGTTTTACCCAGTCCAGTTCATTTAGTTGATGATATATTGTCGGTTGCGGCGGTAAAGCGAAATTTAGCTCCAAAGGACACCTTTTCAAAATGAGATGGGAGCCCTAAATCCTATGGAGAACAATATTAACCCATCCAAGCTCGTCTAGAGGTCGATATACAGTGGATTCTTCTAGTAATGTAAGATTTGTGTCCATATGACACATAAATTTCAAAAGGAAAGAATTTTAGATGCGGTTTGTAGCGAAAGTGAGAGATTTAGCTCCAAATGACACTTAAACTTAGAACAGTAATAACTTTTGATCCAGTTGTCTGATTTTACCCCACAACACCTTTTCGGAATGCGCTCGGAGCACTACATTCATTGGAGCACAAGTTTTACCCATTCCAGTTCATTTAGTTGTCGATATATAGCCGGTTGCAGCGGTAATGCGAAATTTAGCTCCAAAGGAAAACTTTTCAGAATGAGAAAGGAGCCCTAAATCCAATGGAGAATAATTTCAACCCATTCAAGCTCATTTAGAGGTCGATATACAGTGGGTTCTACTGGTAATGGGAGATTTTGCTCCAAATGACACATAAATTTCAAAATGAAAACATTTTAGATGTGGTTTGTAGCGAAAGTGAGATTTAGCTCCAAATGACACTCAAACTTTAAACAGCAATAATTTTGATCTGGTTGTCTGATTTTACCCCACAACACCTTTTCGGAATAAGCTCAGAGCTCTACGTTCATTGGAGCACAAGATTTACCCTTCCCAGTTCATTTAGTTGTCGATAGATAGCCGGTTGCAGCGGTAATGCAAAATTTAGCTCCAAGTGACATCTTTTCAGAATGAGATAGGAGCCCTAAATCCAATGGAGAACAATTTTAACCCATTCAAGCTCGTTTAGAGGTCGATATACAGTGAGTTCTTCTAGTAATGTAAGATTTAGGTCCAAATGACACATAAATTTCAAAATAAAGGAATTTTAGATGCGGTTTGTAGCGAAAGTGAGAGATTTAGCTCCAAATGACACTTAAACTTTGAACGGCAATAACTTTTGATCCGGTTGTCTGATTTTACCTCACAACACCTTTTCGGAATGAGCTCGGAGCACTACATTCATTGGAGCACAAGTTTTACCCATTCCAGCTCATTTAGTTGTCGATATATAGCCAGTTGCAGCGGTAATGCAAAATTTAGCTCCAAAGGACACCTTTTCAGAATGAGATTGGAGCCAAAAATCCAATGGAGAACAATTTTAACCCATTCAAGCTCGTTTAGAGGTCGATATACAGTGAGTTCTATTGGTAATGCGAGATTTTGCTCCAAATGACACGTAAATTTCAAAATGAAAGAATTTTAGATGCGGTTTGTAGTGAAAGTGAGAGACTTAACTCCAAATGACACTCAAATTTTAAACAGTAATAAGGTTTGATCTGGTTGTCTGATTTTACCTTACAACACCTTTTCGGAATAAGCTCGGAGCACTACGTTCATTGGAGCACCAGATTTACCAATTCCAGTTCATTTAGTTGTTGATAGATAGCTGATTGCAGCGGTAATGCGAAATTTAGCTCCAAAGGACACCTTTTCAGAATGAGATAGGAGCCCTAAATCCAATGGAGAACAATTTTAACCCATTCAAGCTCGTTTAGAGGTCGATATGCAGTGGGTTCTACTAGTAATGTAAGATTTAGGTCGAAATGACGCATAAATTTCAAAATGAAAGAATTTGAGATGCTGTTTGTAGCGAGAGTGAGAGATTTAGCTCCAAATGACACTTAAACTTTGAACAGCAATAACTTTTGATCCGGTTGTCTGATTTTACCCCACAACACCTTTTCAGAATGATCTCGGAGCACTACATTCATTGGAGCACAAGTTTTACCCATTCCAGTTCATTTAGTTGTCGATATATAGCCAGTTGCAGCGGTAATGCGAACTTTAGCTCCAAATTACACCTAAACTTCTAACAGCCATTACTTTTCATTTGTATGTTTGATTGTCGCCCACAACACCTTTATGGAATATGCTCGGAGGCATACATCCAATGGAGCACAATTTTACCCATTCTAGTTTGTTTAGTGGTCAAAAGGAGACCTAAACTTCAAACATCCGTAACTTTTGATCCGGTTGTTAGATTTTCACCCACAATACCTTTTCTTAATGAGATAGGAGCCCTAAATCCAATGGAGAACAATTTCAACCCATTCAAGCTCATTTATAGGTCGATATACCGTGGGTTCTACTGGTAATGCGAGATTTTGCTCCAAATGACACATAAATTTCAAAATGAAAGAATTTTAGATGCGGTTTGTAGCGAAAGTGAGAGATTTAGCTCCAAATGACACTCAAACTTTAAATAGCAATAACTTTTGATCAGGTTGTCTGACTACATTCATTGGAGCACAGGTTTTACTCATTCCAGTTCATTTAGTTGTCGATATATAGCCGGTTGCAGCGGTAATGCGAAATTTATCTCCAAAGGACACCTTTTCAGAATGAGATAGGAGCCCTAAATCCAATGGAGAACAATTTTAACCCATTCAAGCTCGTTTAGAGGTCGATATACAGTGGGTTCAATTGGTAATGCGAGATTTTGCTCCAAATGACACATAAATTTCAAAATGAAAGAATTTTAGATGCTGTTTGTAGCGAAAGTGAGAGATTTAGCTCCAAATGACACTTAAACTTTGAACAACAATAACTTTTGATCTGGTTGTCTGATTTTACCGCACAACACCTTTTCGGAATGAGCTCGGAGAACTACATTCATTGGAGCACAAGTTATACCATTCCTGTTCATTTAGTTGTCGATATATCGCCAGTTGCAGCGGTAATGCGAAATTTATCTCCAAATTACACCTAAACTTCTACCAGCCATTACTTTTGATTTGTATGTTTGATTGTTGCCCACAACACCTTTACGGAATATGCTCGGAGGCATACATCCAATGGAGCACACCTTTACCCATTCTACTTTGTTTAGTGGTCAATATACAGTCGGGTTGATAATAAGGTATTTTGCTCGAAAGGAGACCTAAACTTCAAACATCCGTAACTTTTTATCCGGTTGTTAGATTTTCACCCACAATACCTTTTCATAATGAGATAGGAGCCCTAAATCCAATGGAGAACAATTTTAACCCATTCAAGCTCATTTAGATGTCGATATACAGTGGGTTCTACTGGTAATGCGAGATTTTGCTCCAAATGACACATAAATTTCAAAATTAAAGAATTTTAGATGCGGTTTGTAGCGAAAGTGAGAGATTTAGCTCCAAATGACACTCAAACTTTAAACCTCAATAACTTTTGATCTGGTTGTCTGACTTTACCCCACAACACCTTTTCGGAATGAGCTCGGAGCACTACATTCATTGGAGCACAAGTTTTACCCATTCCAGTTCATTTAGTTGTCGTTATATAGACAGTTGCAGCGGTAATACGAAATTTAGCTTCAAAGGACACCTTTTCAGAATGAGATAGGAGCCCTAAATCCAATGAAGAACAATTTTAACCCATTTAAGCTCGTTTAGAGGCCGATATACAGTGGGTTCTACTGGTAATGCGAAATTTTGCTCCAAATAACACATCAATTTCAAAATGAAAGAATTTTAGATGCGGTTTGTAGCGAAAGTGAGAGATTTAGCTCCAAATGACACTTAAACTTTAAATAGCAATAACTTTTGATCCGGTTGTCGAATTTTACTCCACAACACCTTTTCGGAATGAGCTCGGAGCACTACATTCATTGGAGCACAAGTTTTACCCACTCCAGTTCATTTAGTTGTCTATATATTGCCAGTTGCAGCGGTAATGCGAAATTTAGCTCCAAAGGACACCTTTTCAAAATGAGGTAGGAGCCCTAAATCCAATGGAAAATAATTTTAACCCATTCAAGCTCGTTTAGAGGTTGATATACAGTGGGTTCTACTAGTAATGTAAGATTTAGGTCCAAATGACACATAAATTTAAAAACGAAAGAATTTTAGATGCGATTTGTAGCGAAAGTGAGAGATTTAGCTCCAAATGACACTTAAACTTTGAACAGCAAAAACTTTTGATCCGGTTGTCTGATTTTACCCCACAACACCTTTTCGGAATGAGATCGGAGCACTACATTCATTGGTGCACAAGTTTTACCCATTCCAGTTCATTTAGTTGTCGATATATAGCCGGTTGCAGCGGTAATGCAAAATCTAGCTCCAAATGACACTTTTCAGAATGAGATATGAGCCCTAAATCCAATGGAGAACAATTTTAACCCATTCAAGATCGTTTAGAGGTTGATATATAGTGGGTTCTACTGGTAATGTGAGATTTTGCTCCAAAGGACACATAAATTTCAAAATGAAAGAATTTTAGATGCGGTTTGTAGCGAAAGTGAGAGATTTAGCTCCAAATGACACACAAACTTTAAACAGCAATAACTTTTGATCTGGTTGTCTGATTTTACTCCAAAACACCTTTTCAGAATAAGCTCGGAGAAATACGTTCATTGTAGCACAAGATTTACCCATTCCAGTTCATTTACTTGTCGATATATAGCCGGTTGCAGCGGTAATGCGAAATTTAGCTCCAAAGGACACCTTTTCAGAATGAGATAGGAGCCCTACAATTTTAAACAATTCAAGCTCGTTTAGAGGTCGATATATAGTGGGTTCTACTAGTATTGTAAGATTTAGGTCCAAATGACACGTAAATTTCAAAATGAAAGAATTTTAGATGCGGTTTGTAGCGAAAGTGAGATTTAGCTCCAAATGACACTTAAACTTTAAACAGCAATAACTTTTGATCCGGTTTTCTGATTTTACCCCACAACACTTTTTCAGAATGAGCTCGGAGTACTACATTCATTGGAGCACAAGTTTTACCCATTCCAGTTCATTTAGTTGTCGATATATAGCCAGTTGCAGCGGTAATGCGAAATTTAGCTCCAAATTACAACTAAACTTCTAACAGCCATAACTTTTGATTTGTATGTTTGATTTTTGCCACAACACCTTTACGGAATATAGTTGGAGGCATACATCCAATGGAGCACAATTTTAAACCATTCCAGCTCATTTTAGAAGTCAATATACAGTCGGTTACAATGGTAATGAGGGATTTTGCTCCTCTTGACATATAAACTATAACAGCCATAACTTTTGATCTGGTTGTCCGATTTTTCCGTACAACACCTTTTTGGAATGAGCTCGGAGCCCTACATCCAATGGAGAACAATTTTTACACATTCTAGTTTGTTTAGTGTTCAATATACAGCCGGGTTGGTAATAAGGTATTTAGCTCGAAAGTTGACCTAAACTTCAAACATCCGTAACTTTTGATCCGGTTGTCAAATTTCACCCACAATACCTTTTCATAATGAGATAGGAGCCCTAAATCCAATGGAGAACAATTTTAACCCATTCAATCTCATTTAGAGGTCGATATGCAGTGGGTTCTACTGGTAATGCAAGATTTTGCTCCAAATGACACATAAATTTCAAAATGAAAGAATTTTAGATGCGGTTTGTAGCGAAAGTGAGATATTTAGCTCCAAATGACACTCAAACTTTAAACAACAATAAATTTTGATCTGGTTGTCTGACTTTACCCCACAACACCTTTTCGGAATGAGCTCAGAGCACTACATTCATTGTAGCATAAGTTTTACCCATTCCAGTTCATTTAGTTGTCGATATATAGCCGGTTGCAGCGGTAATGCAAAATTTAGCTCCAAAGGATACCTTTTCAGAATGAGATAGGAGCCCTAAATCCAATGGAGAACAATTTTAACCCATTCAAGCTCGTTTGGAGGTCGATATATAGTGGTTTCTACTAGTAATGTAAGATTTATGTCCAAATGACACATAAATTTCAAAATGAAAGAATTTTAGATGTGGTTTGTAGCGAAAGTGAGAGATTTAGCTCCAAAGGACACTTAAACTTTGAACAGCAATAACTTTTGATCCGGTTGTCTTATTTTACCCACACAACACCTTTTGGGAATGAGCTCAGAGCACTACATTCATTGGAGCACAAGTTTTACCCATTCCAGTTCATTTAGTTGTTGATATGTAGTCGGTTGCAGTGGTAATGCAAAATTTAGCTCCAAAGGACAGCTTTTCAGAATGATATAGGAGCCCTAAATCCAATGGAGAATAATTTTAACCCATTCAAGCTCTTTTAGAGATCGATATACAGTGGGTTCTACTGGTAATGCGAGATTTTGCTCCAAACGCCATATAAATTTTAAAATGAAAGAATTTTTGATGCGGTTTGTAGTGAAAGTGAGAGATTTAGCTCCAAATAACACTTAAACTTTAAACAATAATAACTTTTGATCTGGTTGTCTGACTTTACCCCACAATAAATTTTTGGAATGAGCTCAGAGCACTACATTTATTAGAGCACAAGTTTTACCCATTCCGGTTCATTTAGTTGTCGATATATAGCCGGTTGCAGCGGTAATGCGAAATTTTGCTCGAAATGTCACCTTGTCAGAATGAGATAGGAGCCCTAAATCCAATGGAGAACAATTTTAACCCATTCAAGTACGTTTAGAGGTCGATATACAGTGGGTTCTACTGGTAATGCGAGATTTTGCACCAAATGACACATAAATTTCAAAATGAAATAATTTTAGATGCGGTTTGTAGCGAAAGTGAGAGATTTAGCTCCAAATGACACATAAATTTTAAACAGCAATAACTTTTGATCTGGTTGTCTGATTTTACCCCACAACACCTTTTCGGAATGAGCTCGAGGCACTACATTCATTGGAGCACAAGTTTTACCCAGTCCAGTTCATTTAGTTGTCGATATATTGCCGGTTGCAGCGGTAATGCGAAATTTAGCTCCAAAGGACACCTTTTCATAATGAGATAGGAGCCCTAAATCCAATGGAGAACAATTTTAACCCATTCAAGCTCATTTTGAGGTTGATATACAGTGGGTTCTACTGGTAATGCGAGATTTTACTCCAAATGACACATTAATTTCAAAATGAAAGAATTTTAGATGCAGTTTGAAGCGAAAGTGAGTGATTTAGCTCCAAATGACACTCAAACTTTTAACAGTAATAACTTTTGATTTGGTTGTCTGATTTTACCCCACAACACCTTTTCGGAATAAGTTCGGAGCACTACGTTCATTGGAGCATAAGATTTACCCATTCCAGTTCATTTAGTTGTCGATATATAGCCGGTTGCAGCGGTAATGCGAAATTTAGCTCCAAAGGACACCTTTTCAGAATGAGATAGAAGCCTTAAATCCAATGGAGATCAATTTTAACCCTTTCAAGCTCATTTAGAGGTCGATATACGGTGGTTTCTACTGGTAATGCGAGATTTTGTTCCAAATGACACATAAATTTCAAAATGAAATAATTTTAGATGCGGTTTGTAGCGAAAGTGAGAGATTTAGCTCCAAATGACACTCAAACTTTAAACAGCAATAAGTTTTGATCTGGTTGTCTGATTTTTCCCCACAACACCTTTTCGGAATACGCTTGGAGCACTACGTTCATTAGAGCACAAGATTTACCCATTCCAGTTCATTTAGTTGTCGATATATAGTCGGTTGCAGCGGTAATGCGAAATTTAGCTCCAAAGGACACCTTTTCAGAATGAGATAAGAGCCCTAAATCCAATGGAGAACATTTTAACCCATTCAAGCTCGTTTAGAGGTTGATATACAGTGGGTTTTACTAGTAATGTAAGATTTAGGTCCAAATGACACATAAATTTCAAAATAAAAGAATTTTAGATGCGGTTTGTAGCGAAAGTGAGAGATTTATCTCCAAATGACACTTAAACTTTGAACAGCAATAACTTTTGATCCGGTTGTCTGATTTTACCCCACAACACCTTTTCGGAATGAGCTCGGAGCACTACATTCATTGGAGCACAAGTTTTAACCATTCCAGTTCATTTAGTTGTTGATATATAGCCAGTTGCAGCGGTAATGCAAAATTTAGCTCCAAATTACACCTAAACTTCTAACATCCATAACTTTTGATTTGAATGTTTGATTGTTGCCCACAACACATTTACGGAATATGCTCGGAGGCATACATCCAATGGAGCACAATTTTAAACCATTCCCGCTCATTTTAGTTGTCAATATAAAGTCGGTTGCAATGGTAATGGGGGATTTTGCTCCTCTTGACACATAAACTGTAACAACCATAACTTTTGATCTGGTTGTCCGATTTTTGCGTACAACACCTTTTTGGAATGAGCTCGGAGCCCTACATCCAATGGAGAACATTCTTTTCCCATTCTATCTTGTTTAGTAGTCAATATACAGCCAGGTTGGTAATAAGGTATTTAGCCCGAAAGGAGACCTAAACTTCAAACATCCGTAACTTTTGATCCGGTTGTCAGATTTTCACCCACAATACCTTTTCATAATGAGATAGGAGCCCTAAATCCAATGGAGAACAATTTTAACCCATTCAAGCTCATTTAGAGTTCGATAAACAGTGGGTTCTATTGGTAATACGAGATTTTGCCCCAAATGACACAAAAATTACAAAATGAAAGAATTTTAGATGCGGTTTATAGCGAAAGTGAGAGATTTAGCTCCAAATGACACTCAAATATTAAACAACAATAACATTTGATCTGGTTATCTGACTTACCCCCACAACACCATTTCGGAATGAGCTCGGAGCACTATATTAATTGGAGCACAAGTTTTACCCATTCCAGTTCATTTAGTTGTCGATATATAGCCGGTTGCAGCGGTAATGCGGAACTTAGCTCCAAAGGACACCTTTTTAGAATAAGATAGGAGCCCTAAATCCAATGGAGAACAAATTTAACCCATTCAAGCTCGTTTAGAGGTCGATATACAGTGGGTTCTACTTGTAATGCGAGATTTTGCTCCAAATGACACATAAAATTCAAAATGAAAGAATTTTAGATGCAGTTTGTAGCGAAAGTGAGAGATTTAGCTCCAAATGACACTTAAACTTTAAATAGCAATAACTTTTGATCCAGTTGTCTGATTTTACCCCCACAACGCCTTTTCAGAATGAGCTCGGAGCACTACATTCATTAGAGCACAAGTTTTACCCAGTCGAGTTCATTTAGTTGTCGATATATTGCCGGTTGCAGCGGTAATGCGAAATTTAGCTCCAAAGGACACCTTTTCAGAATGAGATAGGAGCCCTAAATCCAATGGAGAACAATTTTAACCCATTCAAGCTCATTTAAAGGTCGATATACAGTGGGTTCTACTAGTAATGTAAGATTTAGGTCCAAATGACACATAAATTTGAAAATGAAAGAATTTTAGATGCGGTTTGTACGAAAGTGAGAGATTTAGCTCCAAATGACACTTAAGCTTTGAACATCAATAACTTTTGATCTGATTGTCTAATTTTACCCCACAACACCTTTTTAGAATGAGCTCAGAGCACTACATTTATTGGATCACAAGTTTTACCCATTCCAGTTCATTTAGTTGTCGATATATAGCCGGTTGCAGCGGTAATGCGAAATTTAGCTCCAAAGGACACCTTTTCAGAATGAGATAGGAGCCCTAAATCCAATGGAGAACAATTTTAACCCACTTGTTTAACAAGAAGACCGCTTCCGAATAGCATTACTCGTAGATCGTGCGGTCTGAGGATGCAAGTCGCCCGGTTCAGATTTAACAAGGTCCATCAGCACTAACCAGCACAAACCGGGTGGACTGACATGATGCAGATCGCCTCCAAAGATTGAAGACCAGCAAAGCTCAAGTTCGAAGGGCAAGCCGCAGGCTCAAGTCAGAGACCGCCCGGGTTGCACCATGAAGACTAACAAGTCCCCAATCCAAAGGGTAAGTCGCAGTCTCAAGCCGGAGGCCGCCAGGGCTGCACCAAAGAAACTACCAAGACCAAGTCCAAAAGACAAGCCGCGGTCTCAAGGCGGAGACCGCTCGGGTTGCATCATTGCCTTGGTCTCAGCATCTTCAGCCCCTGGTCAAGATGGGTCAGAAGCGCAAGCCGCCAAGCCGCACGACTTCTCTCTTTTCTTCTGTTTGTATCCGGTCACCGCCTGCCCGTTTCTCTTGTACCCGGGCAGGCGGTTATTCTATCTCTGCCCATTCGGGCAGGCCCCCAAGCCTATAAATAGGGGGCGGCGATGTTCCCAAGAGACGCACACTCGAATCCAGGAGCTCGCTTGTTTGAGCTGCGGTCTCGAGTTTCCCGTCTTGCGACCTGTGTGACCGGCCGGCTTCTGCTTTCCTGTACTTGTAGCCCGCTGTAACCGCTTCTTTTTAATCAAAGGAAAGCCCATCACAAGAAGTGGCATTCGTCGTGACGGGCAAAGTCTGGCCTTGACCGCTGCCAGCGGTCTCATTTTCTCCAAGTAAAAAGTAACCGGCAACCCGCAACCTCCGATTTCCTTCGGAGGTGCGATTTCAGACTCAAAAGAAACACGCGACCTTCAGATTGCGGATTGTCGGTGAAATCCTTGCTACAATGTCAGACCGTCAGTTCCCTCTTGGAGACCGCTCTGATCACAGTGAAGACTCTTTGTGGGAAGCTTTGGGGCAATCCAGAAGAGAAGCCGAGCGGGCTCAGAAGGCTACTGATCAGCGTTTGGACGCAATCAGTCAGACTCTAGCTCTATTAACCGAGCGGTTAGTTCCACAGCAAGCCGCGGTTAATCAGGCGATGACTCTGGTCCCTCCTCCACCTCCTCCTTACCCGCTACCACAAGCCGCCAACTTCCAACCATTACAAGAAGGTTTTGTGGCCAGGCAAAACTTCTACCAGGAAGCCGCGCACAGCATGACGGCTCGAGTCCTTGATTTCCAGGGGGCGGCTTCTCATGCTGCCCGCCTTTCTTACCCGCAAGAGGGCGCGGCCCATTTCTCATACCCGCCTAAGGTTGCTGTTCATCACTCCTACCCGCCAGAAGCTGCTGCCCGGTCCTTCTACCAGGCGGCTTGTCCGCGAGTAGCCGCAGCTCCGGCGGCTTACTATCCTGCTCCTCTATATGAGGATGTTGAAGAAACTTCTCCCTTCGTGGACAAAGTCCGGGGGGAGCGAGCCCCGAATAATTTCAGAGAGCCTCGTCTGCCGGCTTTCAATGGAGAAACTGATCCCACTGTTCATCTACAAGCCTTCGAGTCGGCCATTGCTCTTAGGACCCTAACGGATGCAACCAAGTGCAAACTCCTTGTGACCTCCTTTGAAGGACAAGCAAGGGAGTGGTTTTATGGGTTGCACCCCAGATCGATCAGTTGTTTTGCCGAGCTACGCAGGGAATTTCTGTAGAGATTCTCTACTTCAAGGAAGAGGAAAAGTGGCCGGGCGGCCCTATTTGATATAAAGCAGCGGGAAGACGAAATGTGGGCCCGTTTCGTAGGCCGCTTCCAGAAGGAGATTATGGAAGTTCAGAATGTGGATCCAGAGCTGTATAGGGTTGCACTCATTCATGGCTTGAGGGAGGGCCCCCTAAAATTCGAAGCAAATATAAGGGAGCCAAGAATTTATCAGGAAATGATAAGTTTGGCAAATATGTTCATTAGAGGAGAAAAGAGCAATCCTAGTTATGTCGCAAAGCTGGTAAGCGACAAGGAGCAGTCTAATCCATCCTTTCACCATCCACCACCAAACCAGTCCCACTTTGAATCCCGTTCCCAGAGGGGAAGAAATTACAAAAATAAATAACCCTTTATTGGCCATCAACGGTTTCAGGATCAGAAACCGTCGTTGTCCATCGCTCCCTCTCCATTCGTTCCTCTTCCGCAAATCATGCCGGTATACCTGCCACAATATACCGCGCAGCCACCCCCGGTCATTCCATCCACTCAATATGATGACTCTCAAGAGTCATTCACTCCTTTGAATGTCACCATGGACGAAGTGGTCCAAATCCTTCAAAAAAGACCAGATTTCAAAAGGCCTGCTCCTCTGAAATTGGATGTTCGAAATCGAAATCCGAATCTTTACTGTGAATACCATAAAGAGGGAGGGCATCTGACTGAAGACTGTCGGGCCCTCTGCTTGCTGATATAGAGGCTTTTGGGAGAAGGAAAGCTTTGGGGTCTAGTTCGGAAGGAGGCAACTGCTGAGCCAGCCGCCGAAAAGAAAATAGAAAAAGAAACAGTGGAGGTAACCTTGGAATGCGCCGGCGTTGAAGATGTCGGCTGCTATGGGGACATCCACCCTACGACTGAATGCATTGAAGTTAATGATGCAGGCCCCTTGGGGGACATTTATTGCATCCATGGAGGAGCTGGGGCTGAGTCATCTCGAAAATCCAGCATTGCGAGAGTTCTGAAACAGGAAGTGGTAGCAACCACAAGTTCTCCCCGTGAAAGCACCATTGTCACTTTGGTCAGGATGACCTTCCCCCAAATGCCAATCCCTTCGACGATGCTGTGGTTATCAAAGCCGTCATCGAGAATTATACTGTTCACAAGATCTTGATTGACACGGGCAGCTCCGTCAATCTCCTTTTCCGCCCAACATTTGAAGCCCTGAAAACTGGAAAGCCTCTGCTTTCAACCGATGGGCCCCTCTGCGGTTTTTATGGGGAGAAGAAAGAAGTGGAGGGTTCAGTGAAGCTCCTGGTCTCTCTCGGAGGAGTAATAATGCTGATCAACTTCGTGATGGTGGATGCCCCAAGCAACTACTGCGCCATCTTCGGGAGGCCGATTCTTATTGCATACAGGGCAGTAGTGTCCACCTTTCACCTTGCTCTTTAGTTCGCTGCCGAAGGAAGGCAGTATCGGGTCAGAAGCAACCCAAAGGTGGCTCGGGAGTGTTACGTCCGAACCGTCAATATGATCACCGACGTTTCACTTCCCAAGGCCACAGCTGAAGTGCTGGAAATTGCTGAATCCTCAAGGGCTGCTGAGGAAGGAAAAGATCGAGAAGGGGATCACCTGGAACCTGCCCAGGTGACCCAAGAGGTCCCTATTGCTGAAGGGGAAGAAAAGAAGCTGGTTATCAATGCGAAGCTGCAAGAAGAGGAAAAAGTCCAGCTGATCTCCTGCCTTTTGGAGAACCTGGATGTCTTCGCCTGGTCAGCGAAGGATATGCCGGGAGTGGATCCAGACATGCCTTGTCATCATCTGAACATATCTCCTGAGTACAAGCCCGTCCAGCAAAAGAAGAGAGAAGTGGCAACCAAGCTGGCGTTGCCCATCAGAGAGGAGGTTGCCAAACTCCTGAAAGCGGGCTTTATTTCTGAAATTCAATATCTCACGTGGATGTTGAATGTTGTAATGGTTAAGAAATCTGGTGGGAAGTGGTGCATGTGCGTGGACTTTACCAAACTTAATAAAGCATGTCCCAAAGATTGCTACCCTCTGCCTCGGATAGATGTCTTAGTTGATTCCGCGGTTTGGTATGACTTTATGAGCTTTCTCAATGCTTTCTCTGGCTACCATCAAATTAAAATGCATAAACCTGACATCCCGCACACCTTATTTATCACAAACGATGGGTGTTACTGCTATCTCGTAATGCCCTTCGGTCTTAAAAATGCGGGCGCAACATATCAAAAAATGATGGATACCATCTTTAAGCATCAAAAAGGCAGGAACCTCGAAGATTACGTTGATGATCTCCTTCTAAAAAGCAAAATATTTTCATTACACTTGAAAGACCTCGTAGAGACGTTCGCTGCTCTATAGAGGTTCAAGTTAAAATTAAACCCGTTGAAATGTGTGTTCGGAGCAAACAGGGGAAAGTTTCTATGACATCTCTTAACTCCTAATGGACTTGAACCAAACCTAGATAAGGTGAAGGCCATCCTTGATATGACCCCTCCTCATAGTACCAAGGAAGTTCAACAACTTGGAGGAAGGTTGGCAGGATTGAGCAGGTTTATTTCCAAATCAGGAGATAAAAGTGCTCCATTCTTTAAAATTCTCCGGGGAGGATCAAAGTTTGAATGGAGCGAGGAGTGCAACAGGGCTGTCGAGCAGCTAAAAGTGCAGTTAACTTCAACCCCACTACTTCAAAGTCCCCGTGAGGGGGAAATATTATTCTTATATTTGGGAGTGGGCCCAGATGCGGTAAGTTCTGTCCTCGTCCGGGAGGAAAAGAAGAGGCAGTTTCCAATATATTATGTTAGCCATATTCTCAAAGATGCGGAAACCAGATATTCAATCTTGGAGAAGCTAGCCTTGGCCTTGGTTATGTCTTCACGAAGGCTTCGTCCCTATTTTCAGGCTCATCCCGTCCAAGTGATCATAGATCATCCTTTGAGAAATATACTTGAGAAGCCAGATCATTCGGGGAGGTTGGCCAAATGGACTATTGAACTGAGCGAGTTTGAAATATCATACATCCCCCGAACAGCAATCAAAGCGCAAGTCTTGGCGGATTTCTTGGTGGATACGACAGAATCCGATCCTGAACAGGTGGAAGGTCCCCTTTGGCTTGGGTCATTTATGTGGATGGGGCCTCTGGTAAGAACTTTGTGGGAGTCGGAGTAGTTTTAATTAGTCCGAATGACATCAAGCTGGAGCAAGCTATCAAATTCTTCTTTCCGGTTACGAATAATCAGGCTGAATATGAGGCACTTCTGGCTGGTCTAAGGCTTGCAAAAGAACTGAGCATAGAGCACTTACATGTTAAAACTGATTCACTTGTTATGGCTTCTCAGGTCCTAGGTAATTTCGAGACAAGAGAACCAATTCTGAGAAAGTATCTACTGCTGACTAAGAAGGAGATCAGGAAATTCAAGTCATTCATTATCGAGCATATTCCAAGAACACAAAATGAGGAAGCAGATGAGTTGTCAAAGTTCGGTCTTCCATCTAGGGGTGTGACCTTTGAACTTTTCTATCCGGCAACAGATGAAGCAGAACTTATGCAAATCGATCAGAATCCTTCGTGGAAGGACCCTTAAGAGATGTTTTTGTCAAAAGGGGAGTTCCATCATTCCATCAAAGATAAAAAAAAAGATTTAGAAGGAAAGCGGCATATAATTATCTGATAGCGGGAGTTCTCTACAGGAAAACTTTGATCTCTCCCTCAGCACGGTGTGTTTCTGAGGAAAAAATTCCAACCATACTTCAAGAGGTTCATTCGGGGGAATTTGGTAGCCATTCAGGGGCAAAGACCCTGGAGAAGAGAATCTTGAAACAAGGGTATTTCGGGCCGACCATGAGGAAAGATGCCGAAGCATTTGCTAAACGATGTGTTCAATGTCAAAAGTTTGCTCCTCTTCAACATCTGCCCGCTCAGTCGCTCAGATCCATAACTGCACCGTAGCCCTTCGCAGTTTGGGGGATGGATCTTATCGGACCCTTCCCAATGGACAGCGGCCAGCGTCGCTTTATCTTTGTGATGATTGACTACTTCAGCAAGTGGATTGAAGCGAAAGCATTGGCGAAAACTACAACCCAAGTTATCTGAAACTTCATCTGGGGAGAGATAGTCTGCCGACATGCAATTCCGCTAGCAATTGTCACTGATAATGGTCTGCAGTTCAACAATTCGGAGATGATAACTTTCTGTGATCAGATTGGGATTGATCTTCGGTTCTCTTCTGTGCATCACCCAAGGACTAATGGTCAGGTAGAAGCAGCAAATTGGCAAATCCAACAGCTTCTAATGAAGAGAGTCTTAAATCAGAGAGGAAATTGGGCAGAGCAACTTCCCTCTATCCTTTGGACTATTCGTACTACCGCTTCTTCGGCTACAGGGGAGACACCATTCAAATTATCTCATGGCTCGGAGGCAGTCGTTCCGGTAGAATTTGAGGTGGTCACCCCCAGGGAGGTGTATGCAAAAGAGGGAGGAGAGACATGGATAGCAGATAATGATGAAGCCATCAAGTATAGCCTGGATTTAATTGAAGAGCTTCAAGATGAATCAACAATCAGGCAGGAAGAGGTTAAAAGGAGAATGGCCAAGTACTTTGATAGAAATGTCAGAGTTAAGCACTTTGTAGTTGGGCACGTTGTGTTAAAGAAAGTTGATGCAACAGCTAGAACAGGCAACGTCGGAAAGCTGAATCCCAACTGGGCCGGACCTTTCATCATCAAGGAAGTACTAAAAAGCGGGGCTTATCGTCTTCAGACAAGTGAAGGAGAAGACATCTCACGCACCTGGACCGGTGATGATCTCAAACGGTTCTATCCTTAAAATGTCTTCTTTACTTTCTTTCATTTATTGGGATATTTTAAAAGCCCCGTACTGACACTTCTCCATGTCTGATGATTCTTTTTTACACTTTCTCATATATCAACCTCACTGAAACGCGGAAACAAGTCGTCAAATTCTGCTCGAACCCCCTCGGATTGTAGTCATTAGCATAAAACCATGAAGATCATGTGTAGCGGGGAGTTTTCGCACACGTGTAGTGGTAGCTTGCCAATTCCCGTGCGGTGGTCTTCAGAATCTTGGATCCCAGCTGATATCTGACACACCCCTGCATCAAGAGAGGTCTAGGTGAATGTTAGCTCTAACATGCCCCGAAAGGGATATAGTTACAATGTTAATGATCTCTCTGAGGAAAGCAATGTCGGTATAGCCTCCGCGACATAACCACACCTGCCCAATTGATCATCTCAGTCTGTAACTATCGAATACTCCTAGGTACTCTCAAGCGATGCCTAAGCGGGACCCACAACTGAGTTGATCTCTCTGAGGAAAGCAATGTTCGCCGCCTCGGCCCACCTGCCCAATTGATCAACTTAGCTTGTAGCCCTAGGCAGGAGAGCAGTCGAGTCGCTTACAGCCCTTATGACCACTTGAGGAAAGCAATGTTCGCCACCTGGGCCCACCTGCCCACTTGGTCATCTGGGTCTTTACTTACTTTTTTCTTTATTTCTACAACTCTTATGACCACTTGAGGAAAGCAATGTTCGCCGCCTAGGCCCACCTGCCCACTTGGTCATCTGAGTCTGTAGGTATTTCTTGTTATATTGCGGGAAATTATCTCATCGGGTCACTCTAGACCATTTGGGAGAAAAAACAGGATTTTTATAGGTACATTACAAACCGGCCGGTTCGATGCTTAAACCGGGCGGTTTGAAATAAACAGGTATCAAGTTTATCGAGCGGTCTGGTTATTAAACCGGGCGGTTTGAAATAAGAGGGTATTAAGTTTGTCGAGCGGCATGGTTATTGACCCGAACGGTTTGAAATAAGCAGGTACCAAAGTTATCGGGCGGTCTGGTTATTAAACTGGGCGATTTGAGAGCAGGATATCACTATATCGGGGGTCTATCAGGATATTGAGCATAACTGTGACCGGTCGGTCTTATCATCTGGCTCATAATCTGTCATCCGTATGAATATTGCTTCTATCCGTTCAGGTAGGAACGAGCTCTTTATAGAAAAGTAATTATGGTTCTAGTTGGATGAAAGTCGTTACAGAAATCAGAAGCTACAAGTCGCGCGAGTTAAATACTAACCGCACGACCTATTGATGGTTTTCTTTTGACTTGGTATTCTCTATCTTGCGAAGTAATTGTCCAAGGCCGGGAAGTAATCGCGCGGCTTGGATTCATGTATACGGAGACGTCTAGTCATATGAGAAGCATTAAAGTCGCATGGTTTGTGATCAGGATATAATAATTACAGCGGCTTGAAATTGCATCCCAGGCATTCATATTAAGAACTTAGAAAGATCGAATTTCTATCCGCCCGACTACATATTATAACCGCATCAAAGTGTTTATCGAGGTATGAATGGTTGATATTCTTCCGGGTTATATGGCATTTGCTAAGTCGGGATCACAAAAATAAGCCGCCCGAACAGGATTTATAATGTTCGAATGGTTATTAGAATTTTGAAGGTTCAGTACCCAAGCTGACTGAGGCATTATTAAGTCGCACGACTTGGCTAGAAGAGAATTATCCGAAGCAGAAAGAGATCGCAAACAATTACAAGTAAGTCGCAGAAAGCAAACGGCTAAATTGGTAAAAACTTTCCATTTCATTGTCAAAATATCTTTACATTGTTGTGTAACCGACCGGTTAACAAAATCAAACCGTCGGCTATTCAAAATAAAAACGAAATACAACTATTGACCACCCGACTTGAGTTTCTTAGATGCAGGAGCACTCGAATGTTCGCTGCCATCAATCGAAACATCGGGAGAATAACCCTCGCTGCCCGACGAAGACGAGCTGCCCAGCTCGCCCAACTGGCGCTCAGCCTTTTCTTCAGAATCGCTGGACTCAGAGTCCGAGCCGCTCTCACCGTCCTTAGCCGCAGCGGGTTCTTCAACTTCGTCATCCTCGTCATCACTTTCCTCCGAACTGGACCCATCAACTTTGTTCTTCCCTTTGGCCTTCCGCCTGATCTTCTCTAGTTTCTTTAGTAAAGTCGGGTAGGCATCAGAAAAAGTGAAATGTTCGAAACCGGGCGCGAGCCCTTTGAGCTCTCGCAGGCGGTTAAAAGCATTATAGATTCCCTAGGCGACATGAGGAAAAAGTTCTTCTTGATAGACCGGATCGGTCTCATCATACTTTGTTTGCAAAAAAGAGTAAAGGTAAGAGACCGCACAGTCTGGAAAAATCAGGACGATGGCTAGCTAGGTGATAACTTACCGACTTGGCCTCCTTTAACCGCACGACCTCCTTCTTCAATTCGACAACTTCCTTCTCTAGATGATCATTTGCTCTGATCAATCTTTTGAAGGTCATCCCCATGAAGACGTTGGTGATGAGGCTCTCAGCTCCAACCCGCGCAGCTTCCCGGGCGAGCTCCTCCTCAGGGATCCTTCTCAAACGCCTAAAATTTCGCCGGCCAAACATAGCAATGTTAGCGGCCTCAGCATGCTGGCCCGACTTCACATTAGCACAGTGGGGGCTGAAAATGGTCAACCTAGCGAATAAGGTCACGGCCTGGGCCGAGAGATATTTGATATTTGAAGGCCGACTTGGCCTATTGAATCCGAACCCTCAGGTGCGGCCAGAGGAGGCCTTCCAGCAAATCGCCATCAGCGCGGTTGAGGAGAAGACCTTTGAACTTCTTGAGAATGAGCGGCTCAATGTACGCCACTACATCCCGCTGCTTGCCGAGTTAGAGAATGTCCGGCCTGAAGACAGTAAGTTTTTCTTCAACCCGCTTCCCCCCTCGATGTTGACCGTGCGGCCTTTCAAGTCCTTCACTTTGCTGAAGGAATGGAGGGCAGAGAAGTCGCCCGAGGAGCTCGAATCCTCCCCATCAGATAGCTGCGGCTTATTTTTGCCCTGTCTCTACCTCTTCTCGCTCTGAGTTAGGATCAAGCCGGCCGGGCTGACCGGCTTGTTTTTGGGGACAATGGCCTCAGCTTCAAAAGAGAAGTAAAAGAGTCAGAACAAGAGACCGTGCAGTCAACATAAAGGCGGGAAGCGGGTTGAAGAAAAACTTACTGTCTTCAGGCCGGACATTCTCTAACTCGGCAAGCAGCGGGATGTAGTGGCGTACATTGAGCCGCTCATTCTCAAGAAGTTCAAAGGTCTTCTCCTCAACCGCGCTGATGGCGATTTGCTGGAAGGCCTCCTCTGGCCGCACCTGAGGGTTCGGATTCAATAGGCCAAGTCGGCCTTCAAATATCAAATATCTCTCGGCCCAGGCCGTGACCTTATTCGCTAGGTTGACCATTTTCAGCCCCCAACAGTCGAAGCAGAGGTTCCCTTGAACACGTTCGACTCGGAGTCCGGGGTAGCCCGCACCGAGAAGATTCTCCTGAAGAGATCCATGGAGAAGCGGACTCTCTCAGACCGCAGATAAGATATGAAGTTACAGATGCTGGCCATCGAGTTGGGGGAGATTTTGCCGGGGACGACTCCGTAGTGATCGAAGATCGTGGCGAGCTCAATCGATATGGGGAACTTGAACCCGCAATCGAAGTGATTGATTGGGCTTGCGATTTGATTCGGTCCAGAGGAGTTCATCCGCTCATCGCGAAGCGGAAGTCACGCAAGCAACGGACTATCTACCATGTGTTTCTCGACAAACTCGTCCAGTTCGGCTTTAGTCAGGCGGCATTCCTCGAGGTCCGCCAAATGGAATGCTAGAGCGGCTTCAGAGCGGGTAGCAGATGTCTTCGCAGGTCGCTTCGGCTGGCGCTTTGCTCCCATTTTGAAATTCAGGTGAGAAGGACTTCGGAAAGGCTCTACTTATAAGAATGGGTGATCTGCATTTAGCAAAAGTCAAATCGCGGCTAGCCTAATCAACCCGCGCGGGCACATTTCCATACAGAGCTAATTCATTAGGAACAAAACCACAAGTAAAAACCAAGCAGACGATTTAAAGAAACAACAGAAATAAGCCGCTCGGCTTATAAAGCAATTCGCAGGCATCAATTCACATACGAAGGACGAAAGTAAAGCACATTCAAATATACAGACCGAGCGGTCTGAAAGATAGACCGAATGTCATAAAATCAAGCTTAAGCAGTTAAGTCGTCCAAAGGACCGAATAAAATATTACAAAAAAAAATTGTCTAAAAACCGCTTATCACTAGCGGGCATCGCTCGGCGCATCTTCTCTATGGAGCCGCGCAAAATGGTCGCCGATCTAAAGAATAGTCCCTTGCATCTGATTCATACCGCGATTGAGGTGGTTGATCATGGTATGAAGCCGCGCGGCATCTCGCTCTATTCGCGCTACAGGGATCACGCGAGCAGGCAAGACTGCTTCAGTCTCATTTGCATTAACAACAGGGTGGATTATCCCGGCCGCTGTAAGAGTTGAGCTCGTCCCAATGGCCGGGCGGTTTGATCCACGTCGACCTTCATCAGCAGTATTAAGGGGTCGCCGTCTTCCACCGACTCCCCTCGTCAGATGAAGGTACTTTTCCCTGTAGTAGGCGCAGTCCTCTTCGAGTCTGTGGATCTCCTTCTTTCCCCTGTCTAGCCGGGCGGTCAACACAGCGATCTGTTCTTGCTGCACCTTCTCTTTCTCCTGGCATTCCTTCCTTTCGGCCTCCAGTGTAGCTCGGTTTTCTCTTCGCTCAGCTTCCAACTCAGCCCGCACCACGACTTTTTCATCCTGAGAGGCTTTCTCTCGCTCTTCAAGGATTCTCAATTGTTGCTTGAGGATTTCGAAATTCTTTTGGAGCCCGGATACCTCCTCCTCTATCCGGGTATCCGGGTTCACTGAGGAAATCGGGATGGATGAACCCGGCGGAGGGAGATAGGTGACCAGTTTGCCCAGCTTCGGAATAGAATCACGATCATCTGCAATAAAAAAGACAATCAAAAAGGTCGGTCAAATATAACTTCATATAACAAAAGAGGACCGCTTTTTCCAAGTTCTCCTCGCTTACAAGCCGCAACAGTTCGGGTAAAATTTGGGCGGATAGATCGCTTTGCTTGCTCGAAATCGATCTTTCGATGCTGTTCTCTCCATGATCTCTCGCTTTGCCTCCGCTTGGCAGCGGAGGGAAAGAAGCTTGGTGAAGGGTTCAACAACAAGTCGCGCGACTTGTTTCGAGACAGCGTCTTGAAAAAATGAATAGGGCGGTAATCCGTGACCCCTTTACCTTGCAACAGAAGATTAGGCGGCGGCGCTGGCAGTCTGATAAGCTGATCTCCTACTTTCTCCGCCTTGGCCTGTATAAGCCGAAGCCCGGTCATCACAGAATCTTCAGGAGCCGGCGCGGCTTTCTCAGTTCTGGTCGCATCCTCATCCCGGCCTTCCTCTCTAATACTGGTCGCATCCTCAGCCAGGGCGGCCTCCTTCTTTTCAGGGGATCAGCGGCCTGCAGGTTGGAAGAAGTACTCAATAGATCGTCTTGCTTCTGGAGGGAATCCAAGTCCCTGATGATATCACTTACAGAGATACTGAGCGCATCAGTGTTGACCTGGTCGCTCGACTTGGGCGAAGGAGTGATTACTCCCTCAGGAACTTCTTTGTCGCGCGATTTGCCTTGCAGGCTATCCGCTCCCAGTTTTCTGGAAGCCGCTTTATTTTTGGCCTTTAGGCTCTTCAGCTTTTTCAGAAGCCTGTCTGCGGTTGATTCAGCTTTTTTCCTCTTCTTGGACGACTCCTGGCCGGCTTGTTTTGAGGAAACCGGGCTGTCCTCAACGTTCACCACCGGGCTCTGCTGGCCGGATGGTTTGGGGGAATCAACCGTTTCACCCCCTTCATCTCTTACCTTCAGGTGGTATACGCCAGAGGCAGTGATCTCCATTTTAAAAGAATCATCCCCGTCGGCCTTCGAGATAGCGGTTTCCGGATTCGTCTTGTCTGGAGGAGGGGGCGTTTTGGTCGTCTTATCGGAAAGGACAGGAGGATCAGCCGGGGGCGGGTTTGAGCAACCCGCATCATTCCTAGCCGATAAGTCGATTGTCAGCCCAGGAGGCAGGTCGACCGGCTTAGCCGTAGAGGCGATGGTCACTATATTGTCGGGCTAGGTCTTCTTCCTCTTCTTTTTTTCCTTGGGGCGATCTCGCCCGCCGTCTTTAACTGGCTTCTGGCGGTCTTCGAACTGGGCCATAAGATCTACCATCTTGATTGGACTGTTAATTCAGAAAGTTCTAACCGCGAGAGGCGAGTAGTGACTCGTGATAGCATTGCAATTATGAAGAAATAGAAGCTTCCAGAACATTTATAAGCACAAAGGAAAGATCGGCGCGGTCTCCGGCTAGAATTAATATTTTCGAAATACCCTCAAAATTTGAAAATATGCGGGGATTATGTTTACCCAGAACACCGCTTCCGAATAGAATTACTCGTAGATCGCGCGGTCTGAGGATGCAAGTCGCCCGGTTCAGATTTAACAAGGTCCATCAGCACTAACCAGCACAAACCGGGCGGACTGACATGATTCAGATCGCCTCCAAAGATTGAAGACCAGCAAAGCTCAAGTTTGAAGGGCAAGCCGCGGGCTCAAGTTAGAGACCGCCCGGGTTGCACCATGAAGACTAGCAAGGCCCCAGTCCAAAGGGTAAGTCGTAGTCTCAAGCCGGAGTCCGCTAGGGCTGCACCATATAAACTACCAAGACCAAGTCCAAAAGACAAGCCGAGGTCTCAAGATGGAGACCGCCCGGGTTGCATCATTGCCTTGGTCTCAGCATGTTCAGCCACTGGTCAAGACGGGTCGGAAGTGCAAGCCGCCAAGCCGCGCGACTTCTCTCTTTTCTCCTGTTTGTATCCCGTCACCGCATGCCCGTTTCTCTTGTACCCGGGCAGGCGGTTATTCTATCCTTGCCCGTTCGGGCAGGCCCCCAAGCCTATAAATAGGGCGCGGCGACGTTCCCAAGAGACGCAAAATCAAATTCAGGAGCTCGCTTGTTTGAGCTGCGGCCTCGAGATTCCCGTCTTGCGACCTGTCTGACCGGCCGGCTTCTGCTTTCTTGCACCTGTAACCCGCTGTAACCACTCCTTTTTAATCAAAGGAAAGCTCGTCAAAGGAGTGGCATTCGCCGTGACGGGAGAAGTCTGGCCTTGACCGCTGCCAGCGGTCTCATTTTCTCCAAGTAAAAAGAAACCGGCAACCCGCAGCCTCCGATTTCCTTCGGAGGTGCGATTTCGGACTCAACACCATTCAAGCTCATTTAGAGGTCGATATACAGTGGGTTCTACTAGTAATGCAAGATTTTGCTCCAAATGACACATAAATTTCAAAATGAAAGAATTTTAGATGCGGTTTGTAGCAAAAGTGAGAGATTTAGCTCCAAATGACACTCAAACTTTAAACAACAATAACTTTTGATCTGGTTGTCTGATTTTACCTCACAATACCATTTAGGAATACGTTCGGAGCACTACGTTCATTGGAGCACAAGATTTACCCATTCCAGTTCATTTATTTGTCGATATATAGCCGGTTGCAGCGGTAATGCGAAATTTAGCTCCAAAGGA
This sequence comes from Dactylorhiza incarnata, assembly GCA_033032865.1. Lineage (NCBI taxonomy): Eukaryota > Viridiplantae > Streptophyta > Magnoliopsida > Asparagales > Orchidaceae > Dactylorhiza > Dactylorhiza incarnata. The sequence goes on from JAWHQI010000067.1 coordinate 7,787,689, forward strand.
CACCTTTTCAAAATGAGATAGGAGCCCTAAATCCAATGGAGAACAATTTACCCCATTCAAGCTCGTTTAGAGGTCGATAAACAATGGGTTCTACTAGTAATGTAAGATTTAAATTTCAAAATAAAAGAATTTTAGATGCGGTTTGTAACGAAAGTGTGAGATTTAGCTCCAAATGACACCTAAACTCTGAACAGTAATAACTTTTGATCCGGTTGTCTGATTTTACCCCACAAAACCTTTTCGGAATGAGCTCGGAGAACTACATTCATTGGAGCACAAGTTTTACCCATTCCAGTTCATTTAGTTGTCGATACATAGCCAGTTGCAGCGGTAATGCGAAATTTAGCTCCAAATTACACCTAAACTTCTAACAGCCATAACTTTTGATTTGTATGTTTGATTGTTGCCCACAACACCTTTACGGAATATGCTCGGAGGCATACATCCAATGGAGCACAATTTTAAACCATTGCAGCTCATTTTAGAAGTCAATATACAGTCAGTTGCAATGGTAATGAGGGATTTTGCTCCTCTTGACACATAAACTGTAACAGCCATAACTTTTGATCTGGTTGTCCGATTTTTGCGTACAACACCTTTTTGGAATGAGCTCGGAGCCCTACATCCAATGGAGAACAATTCTTACCCATTCTAGTTTGTTTAGTGGTTAATATACAGCCGGGTTGGTAATAAGGTATTTAGCTCAAAAGAAGACCTAAACTTCAAACATCCGTAACTTTTGATCTGGTTGTCAGATTTTCACCCACAATACCTTTTCATAATGAGATAGGAGCCCTAAATCAAATGGAGAACAATTTTAACCCATTCAAGCTCATTTAGAGGTCGATATACAGTGGGTTCTACTGGTAATGCGAGATTTTGCTCCAAATGACAAAAATTTCAAAATGAAAGAATTTTAGATGCAGTTTGTAGCGAAAGTGAGAGATTTAGCTCCATATGACACTCAAACTTTAAACAACAATAACTTTTGATCTGGTTGTCTGACTTTACCCCACAACACATTTTTAGAATGAGCTCGGAGCACTACATTCATTGGAGCACAAGTTTTACCCATTCCAGTTCATTTAGTTGTCGATATATAGCCGGTTGCAGCGGTAATGCGTAATTTAGCTCCAAAGGACACCTTTTTAGAATGAGATAGGAGCCCTTAATCCAATGGAGAACAATTTTAACTCATTCAAGCTCGTTTAGATGTCGATATACAGTGGGTTCTACTGGTAATTCGAGATTTTGCTCCAAATGACACATACAAAATGAAAAAAAATTTAGATGCGGTTTGTAGCGAAAGTGAGAGATTTAGCTCCAAATGACACTCAAACATTAAACAGCAATAACTTTTGATCTGGTTATCTGACTTTACCCCACAACACCTTTTCGGAATGAGCTCGGAGCACCACATTCATTGGAGCACAAGTTTTACCCATTCCAGTTCATTTAGTTATCGATATATAGCTCCAAAGGACACCTTTTCAGAATGAGATAGGAGCCCTAAATCCAATGGAGAACAATTTTAACGCATTCAAGCTCGTTTAGAGGTCGATATACAGTGAGTTCTACAGGTAATGCGAGATTTTGCTCCAAATGACACATAAATTTCAAAATGAAAGAATTTTAGATGCAGTTTGTAGCGAAAGTGAGAGATTTAGCTCCAAATGACACTTAAACTTTAAACAACAATAACTTTTGATCTGGTTGTCTGATTTTACCCCCACAACACCTTTTCGGAATGAGCTCGGAGCACTACATTCATTAGAGCACAAGTTTTACCCAGTCCAGTTCATTTAGTTGTCGATATATTGCCGGTTGCAGCAGTTATGCGAAATTTAGCTCCAAAGGACACCTTTTCAGAATGAGATAGGAGCCCTAAATCCAATGGAGAACAATTTTAACCCATTCAAGCTCGTTTAGAGGTCGATATACAGTGAGTTCGACTGGTAATGCGAGATTTTGCACCAAATGACACATAAATTTCAAAATGAAAGAATTTTAGATGCAGTTTGTAGCGAAAGTGAGAGATTTAGCTCCAAATGACACTTAAAGAGGGCATGTCCTTGGACAGGCTCCTACCCCTGGAGTGGCTCCAGTGCAGGCTCCAGCAGCTGAACCTCCAGTGCAGGCTCCAGTAGCTGAACCTGCGGTGGAAAGGCCAGTGCCGTTGAGGGCACGAAGAGCTCCAGATCAACAGCTGCAATACTTTTTGAGTTTCCACCCTCCCACGTTCACGGGGGCAGGAACCCCGACACAAGCAGAAGATTGGCTGTCAATGGTGCGCAAAACCTTGAAGGCCACGGACACGGACGAAGGACAAAAAGTGACTTTGGCAACCTTCCTACTAGATGGGGAGGCGCAGCTGTGGTGGGATGAGTTGGAGATACATCAGCTAGCGGGAAGGCAGCTGACCGATATCTCTTTTGATGAGTTTTCCAAACTGTTCTTGGAGCGATATCTTCCTCAGGCCCAACAGATAGAAATGGAAAATCAGTTCAACCGTCTGACTCAGGGTGATCGTACTATCGATGATTATCTGCATGAGTTTACATGGTTGGGTCGTTATGCAGGCATGACATTTGCGGATGAAGCGCGTAAGACAAATTAGTTTTACGAAGGCTTGCGAGAGGAGTTGCGGTTTCTTCTGATGGCGCCAATGACGCAAGGGTTTATGACCCTGGTCAACTCAGCTCGTTCTTTAGAGAAAGACATGAAGCGGTCCCATAGTAGGAAGGAGCTAGCAGTAGTCAAGCAAGAGTTCAAAGTATCGAGCTCGGCAAAGTCGGGGCAAGGCAAATGGAAGAAAGGAGTGCGACCGTCTGGGTCAGCTCAATCTTCAGCATCGGGAGTGACTGGGCGAGGCCCAATCATCTGTTACAACTGCGGCAAGCTGGGACATATAGCACGTGACTGTCGTAGTGGGAAGACTCACTTAGAATCTATACGAATATTTTTGGCATTTGTGAGTTTTAAACGAATAAAATTATTTCAAATGGATGTTAAAAGTGCCTTTTTAAACGGGTTTATAAAAGAAGAAGTTTATGTAGAACAACCCCCCGGTTTCATAAATGAAAAATTCCCTAATCATGTTTACAAATTAGAAAAAGCGCTTTATGGTTTAAAACAAGCGCCCCGTGCATGATATGATCGACTTACATCGTTTTTGTTAAAGCACGGTTATGTTATGGGAAGTGCCGACAACACACTCTTCATTAAGCATAATAATAACGATCTAATTATTTTATAAATATATGTTGATGATATCATTTTTGAAGCCACTAATGAAGAGTTGTGTAATGAAGTAGTATTAGTAATGAAAAATGAATTTGAAATGAGTCTTGTTGGAGAACTATCATATTTTCTTGGTTTTCAAATCTCACAACAAACTGATGGTATCTTTATTTGTCAAACAAAATATGTTCACGATATGCTTAAACGATTTGGATTTGAAAATCTCAAACAAGCTTCTACTCCCATGAGTGCTTCTTTAAGACTAGGAAAAGATGAATCCGGAATTTCAATTGATCAAACGCTATATAGAGGAATGATAGGATCACTTCTTTACTTAAGTGCATCTTGACCAGATATAATGTTTGCCGTATGTTTATGTGCTCGCTTTCAAGCCAATCCAAAAGAATCTCATTTAAAAGCGGTAAAACGTATTTTTCGTTATCTATTAGGGTCATCTAAATTAGGATTATGGTACCCACACAATGATTCATTCACACTCCACGACTATTCCGATTCAGACTACGCCGGGTGTTCACTAGATTGAAAAAGCACTAGCAGTACTTGTCACTTTCTAGGACCCTCTTTAGTAGCTTGGTCTAGTCGAAAACAATCTTTGGTTGCACTCTCCACCACGGAGGCCGAATATATCACACTTGGTAGCTGTTGTGCACAAGCTTTATGGATGATTCAAACACTAGAGGATTTTGGATTTCATCTTAAAAACATTGATCTTAAATGTGACAACAAAAGTGCAATAGACCTCACATATAATCCCGTACACCACTCTAGATCCAAACACATCGATGTTCGTCATCATTTCATTAGGGATCACATTAAGAAAGAGCATGTAAAAGTAAGCTTCATTGGCACGGACTCTCAACTCGCTGACATATTTACTAAACCTCTTCCCGATGCAAGATTTCGATTATTACGACTTGAGTTAGGTGTCCTAGATCTTTCGTGTTAAAACACATTCACAAAACACAATTTTTGCATGTTTTAACCATCGAAAACATCTCCTAAAAATCTGAGATTTCAGCATGAAATTACTATTGGGACACTTAATCAAGATCAACAATTAAAAATTTCAAAATCATAAAAAATCGTGTACTATTTCCCGCGCTAGCGTGCATATTTGTTTTTTCTGTGCTTTTAAAATTTTGAAAAATACCTAAAAATATATTATTCTATATGTACTATCTATTTTTGCACTTCTAATTCTATTTAATTTTTGAAAAATCAAATACAAAAATACAAAAGACAACTTACAAAAAATATGTTTTTCTTTGGTTTATGCAAAAATCAAATACAAAAATATAAAAGCTAAAATTACCAAAAAAATATGTTTTTGTGTCTTATGCAAAAATCAAATACAAAATTACAAAAACCAAATTACAAAAAACATGTTGTGCTTTTTATTTAAAGGTTGTCTTTTTTTTGCAAAATAAAATCAAATACAAAAATATAAAACACTAAAACTATAAAAAAAACTGTATGGATTTTCCTATGAAAATCAAGCATGATTTAATCTATTATTTAGAACTTCTATAATGTTGCAATTTATCTTTTCAAACTCTTTGAACATTGTTTTCATCATGCTTTGATATATCTATTACCATGTGCATCAATTATATTGAAAGTTGTGTAGAACTAAGCTTAGCATGCCTCTAAGTATGCGTAAATGTTTTATGTTTGATAATGATCTTTATTCACTCACTTATTTTGGCATTGTCTATATTTGTGCTTAATTTAAGAATGCTTGTGTATGTTTTGTATTAGTACTATGAATTAAAATTGCACAAGTATCTTCCCTACACTCCTTTATTTGCACTTTTAAAAATTAAGAAAAGTGGTTATCTTTCTCATAAATTATCTTGGTTTGCAAAACAAGTGTATTCAGAGAACTTTGTACAAGACAAAAATCATAAAATAAAGTGACAAAGATAACTCCACCAAGCACTACCTGAACCTCCTGATAAGTCTTAATAAGCATTGTGAGGTTGAGCACCTTGGAAAGAATAGTAAAGTATCTTGTGCAAACCATAACTTTCTTTCAAAATAAAAACCACTTCTTCTTAAGTACACCAGATCACAATAAAAATCAATCTTGAAAAATAAACTATGTGATCCCCCGAGCACTACTTTGCATCCTGATAAGTGTTAATAAGCATTGTGTGTGCAAAGCACCTTGGTAGTTGTACATTTTTTTGTGCATTGAAGTTTGTGGAAGTAAAATTATTTGTGTTTTATTGTGCTCTTACTTTACATATTACTTGTAGTTTTGATTAAAACATGTGTTTACTCTACTAAAAAATACACTTATGTACATATCATTATCTTCCATAACACTTCTTCTCATGAGTATTGGATCCTAATGCTAATTCTATACTATTCTTTACTTATGAAATGCACTAGATAACCTAGCATGCTCTCTACAATGTTTAGTGTTTTGAAACTATGAATTAACATAACATTGTAGTACTATCTTTCTAATATCATCATTTCATGCTTGGTTAATATATTACTGATTTTAAAATGTTTACAAAACATCTTCTTTATAAAATTAAACTCCTATATTTTTTAATTATCTTGTCTTACAAAAGATGTTTGCTTATATTTGTCTAAGTCTTCCACAACTTTACATTTATGCTACAAACTCTGATTTATGAAAATATTTTGATACTCAAACTCTGAGCAATTATAATGAAAAGAATTCTACAACTCCTTCTCATTTCATTCTCTACAAGCTCGATCATGCTTTTATCTAATTATCAATTTTTAAGTGGTGTCTCCTTACCCGCTTTTGCTAATAACAAAAGGGGGAGAACTAACATGATAAATATTAATCTACTATCAAACTATAATGCTTAATTAAGATGATAGCTTACATATTAGGAGAGCATTCACTTAGGGGGAGCATGTATTTAGGGGGAGCAGTTCTAAATGCTAAAATCAATAATTATCCTAAGTCATCACTCTCACACACACAAATATAGTTTCATCATGCTTATTTATTAATGCTCTGATTTATCATTAATGGATTTGTTATTATCAAAAGGGGGAGTTGGGTGTTGGAACATGGTCTTCCGCATCTCCTAGGTTTCAGAATAACAAATCCTATGTGTATTTGATCTTGTGTGTTTAAGTGTGCAGGAAATCAAAGTCCACATGACTCATGGATGGTTGCCCCCAATTTTGAGCCAGCAATTCCAAGTCTCCCACTAGCGCTGGGGTAGCACGTAGCGCCTGGCGCTAGCGATGATAGCATAATTCTGAGAGCACATATGGAAGGAGATAACGCCTGGCGGTAGGCAATAGTGCAGGCGGTAGCGATGCACACGTTTGGCAAGAAGGAATTGTTTCCTCAGATTGAAGATTCTGCCGTGCAGAATGTGTCCTAATATGGGAGAGCGCTGGCGGTAGCCGATAGCGCTGGCGGTAGCCGATAGCGCTGGCGGTAGCCGATAGCGCGGAACACAAGAGGAATCTCAGCAGAGTTGCCACGGATTAAAGATTCTCGCGCGCAAAATATTACTTAATATGGGATAGCGCCAGCGGTAGCGATAGCGCATGCGCTAGCGCTGAGGCTATAAAAAGGACTCCTCTCCTCTCATTTCAGACACACATCAGAGAGATATCATAGAGAGATAGAGTTCCAGAATTCCAGAGGCTATCTTGGACGAAAGTTGAAGTCCTACCAAAGTTCTGCAAACTTCTGAAGGAGAATCTGATCACGCCGGATCCAAACGAAGTCCGCCTCTACAACGCTTATTCTACATCGGATCATCGCCTCCGTCTTCAGAAGGGAGTTTTTACTTATTTTCATTTCATATTTTTCTTGTAAACGGTTAGTGAAATCGCCTCGTGTTGGCGACTAGGTCTGGGTAGGACTTAGGGGGAAACTCGCCTCGTGTTGGCGACTAGATCTAGGCTAGGTCTAGGGGGTGTTCGAGGCCACATCCGGGGAAGGGTTGGCTAGAGCGGCTTGAGGCCGAATCCGGGGAGGATAGGCTAGGGCCACCGGTTCGTGGGGATGCGAGTCGGGATAGAAAACAAAAAGAGTTTACTATTCATCGTCACCGATTTCTAGCGTCATAGAAGTCAACTTTTTGTAAAACCGTATTTAATATTAATAAAGCATGTCTCTACTTTATTATTTTACTTGACTTTCTATTGTCTTAATCTTGCATTATTCCAAAGTTTTAGAAATATCACTAAAGTTTTTGAAAACCCTTATTCACCCACCCCCCCCCCCCCCCCCCTCTAAGGGCGCCTACCGATCCAACATTGGGTACGATGGAAGGCACTCCAGATGCTCCAGCTTCGGATGCTGCCTGCCCCCTGTCGTCCCCCTGACCCTAAAACACAAACCATTCTCGTCGCCTCCTCTAGTGCCCCCACTCTGTCCTTCTCTCAACCTCCTCAGTCGTCCTCCCTTACCATAAACCTCACTCATCGCCTGCTTCGTGGTCCCCTTCGTCGTCCCTCACCCTATTCGGTGTTCCTCACCCTATTCGTCCTCCCACATCATTCGTCCCCCCCGGCACACACTTTATCATTCATAAAGCTCTAAAGCCTTATGCCCCCACCCCTTCCGTCGTCCCCCCGTATGTTGCCCCCCTTTGTCATCCCCGGAGGTTGGAGTCGACGAATGGAGGAGGTAGGAGGCACAAAGGATAGAGGTAGGAGGCGACGGGGGGCATAGGTAGGAGCGACGATGGACAGAGGAGACAAAGGTTGGAGACAACAGAGGTAGGAAGCCACGGAGGTAGGCGGTGAGCAAAGTAGAAGGCGGTGGAGTATGAGGCAATTAAGGTAGAAGGTAGGAGGTAGGATACAACGGAAGAAGGAGGTGATGGAGGTAGGCGGCGATAGAGGTGGGCGGAAATGGAGATCGGCGACAAATGAGGTTGGTGGCTACATAGGTAGGACGGGACAAAGGTACACGATGATGTAGGTAGGAGGAGATAGAGGTAGGAGGCGACGGAGGTCGGAGGTATGAATTGGATGTGAGTACGACAGAGGCCTCCAGGTCCCCCCCCCCCCCCCACCTCCTGCTCCTCCTGCTCCCGTGTCCCCACCTCCTGAGTGCGACGAGGGGTGGGAGGCAGAGGTAGAAGACGACAAATTCAACAAAGGTAGAAGACAACAAAGGTAAGAGGAGAATGAGGTAGGTGGCGAGGAAAGTAGGAGGTGACTAAGGTAGAATGTAGGAGGCATCAATGGTAGGTGGTAGGATGCGACAGTGGTCGACAACGACGGTGGTCGGCGGCGGCGGAGGTCGGCGGCGGCGGAGGTCGGCGGCGGCAGAGGTCGGCAGTGGCGGAGGTACATTGCGATGGAGGTATGAAGAGACGAAAGGAAGAGACAGTAAAGGTAGGAGGCGACGAAGGTCAGAAATAGGAGTCGATGGAGGTACGATTCGACGAAGGTATGTTTGAGCTGGCCCAGAAGGTCTAGCTCTCTTTCTCCACCTGCCCTGCCTAGACTTTGCAGAGTCCGGTACTTTGAACTCTGGCTTCTTCACAACTACGTCATTTTTGCTTTGGACCCGCTTCATGTCCATCTCCAAGGAACGAGCAGTATTAACCAAGGTCATAAACCCTTGTGTCATATGCCCAGAAAAAAGTAACTACAGGTCATCCCATAGACCCTCAAAAAACCGATTGTCTTACGTTCTTAATCTGCAAACGTGGCACCTGCATAATGCCCCAACATCGTAAGCTCGTGCAGTTAGTCATCCACCATACTATCGCCTTGAGTCAATCGGTTGAATCGGTTTCCATATCAATTCGCTGACCAAATGCCAGATACCTTGCCAAAAATAGTCTCAAAAATTCCTAAAACGAGACATCCAACAGTTGTCTTCCCGCCAACTGGTGCAACTCCAACTCCTCCCACCAAAGTTGCGCCTCCCCATCCAGAAGGACGGTTGCTAATGTGGCTTTCTATCGTTCCTCCATTCCAGTGGCTGTCAAGGTTTTTCTAACTCTCGAGAGAAAATCATCAGCCTGAGTTTGGGTTCCTGCTCCCGCAAACGTCGGAGGGTGGAAACTCAGAAAACACTGCAGTTGTTGGTCTGAATCTCGTCGTGCCCTCACTGGAACTGGTCTTTCGACCACCGGTTCAACTACCACAACCGGCACCGTGGCCACCCCGAGGGTAGGAGGCTGTACAGGTACAGGCCTTCCGAGTTGTGCAGTGAACATAGCGAATACCATCTCGGCAACCAACCACACTGTCTCAGCAGAAGGAGGAGTAGGCACATCGGCTGGTGCACTACTCGCATTAGAGCGCGAGGTTCGAGACTGCCCCGCTCCACTCCTAGTCCCCTATACATATGCAAAAAAACACAATTAGCGATCACTTGTAGCAAGAATCAACAAAGAAACACTCAGGTCCACTACGTTGCTACAAACAAACATGTATTTCATTCTTAAAGTGGATATTTACTGGTTAATTAAATGACTTAACGACGACACACACACGTGCTCACCATCCCTTAAAAGAATTCGTCCACGAATTCAGCGGAAAGGGAACGAGACCCGTAGCTGATACCAATTTGTAACACCCTCCCCATTACATAGAATATAACAGTAGGTCCGGCCGGGACCCTACGCCATATTAAATGAACAGTAAAGAGAGTTACGTAATTAGATTAAACAGTTTCAAATAATACCATCTAGCATACTCAGAGTCATACACAACGGAAGCATTTATTTAAGTTCAAACTAGATTACATATAACCACTATAAACACTAGGAATGACAATACAACAAGAGTTCTTTATTACATATGTTTACACCAACAGGTGGGTTACAAACATCGGCTCGCAGGCCGACCACACATGAAAAGAAGTAAACACAACATTTGGCCTTCAAGGGCCAGATAAACACTAGGAATGACAATACAACAAGAGTTCTTTATTACATATGTTTACACCAACACGTGGGTTACGAACTCGCGCTAGAACTTCTATCCACACAAGGGATCTCCAAGGCTTCCAAGCCGCTGAGTAGACGCGGATCATGCATCTGAATCCAATCAGCTTGCGCAAAAGCCCTCCGGCTTAAAGCATCTGTGACAAATTTTCCCTTCCCGGGAGTGTAGTGAATCTCGAAAATGTAGTCCCCAAGGAACTTCGTCCTCCTTCGTTGTCGCATATTTAACTATTTCAGATTCAACAGATAATTTAGGCTCTTATGGTCAGTAAAGATATCAACCTTCACACCATATAAGTAGTGCCACCACAATTTCAGTGCGAGTATCATGACTGCCAACTCCAAGTTGTGGACCGGATAGTTCCTCTCATGCACTTTCAACTGGCGAGAGCCATAAGCTATCACTTGACCATTCTGAAGCAGAACGCGTCCTAAGCCTCTCCCTGACGCTTCGCTGTAAATTTCATATCCATCTGTACCACATGGCAAACATAAGATTGGTGTCATGGTAACACGACTCTTTAACTCCTCAAAAGCTCGTGCACACACTGGTGACCATACGAACTTCTGATCCTTCCTTGTCAAAGTAGTTAGAGGAAGTGCGATCCGCGAAAAGTTCCCCACGAAGCGCCGATAGTAGCCGGCAAGTCCACGGAAGCTCCTGACTTCCTCTACTGTCGTAAAAATAGGCCATTCCTGGATTGCATTTATCTTTGCCGGATCCACTGCAATACCTTCTTCACTAACTACAAGACCAAGAAAAGCCACAGAGGCTAGCCAAAACTCACATTTGGAGAACTTGGCATACAGCTGACTCCTTCGCAGGGTTTACATAACTACGCGCAAATGAATCGCGTGTTCTTCAGATTGCGAGTACACCAGTATGTCATAAATAAAGACGATCACACACCGGTCAAGGCACTCTTTGAAAGTTCTATTCATCAGAACCATAAACACTGATGGTGCATTCATCAATCCAAACGGCATCACAGTAAACTCATAGTGGTCGTAGCGGGTACTAAACGTCGTCTTGGGAATATCACATTCCTGAATTCTCAATTGGTAATACCCGGTTTTCAAATCAAATTTTGAATACACAGTTGATCCGACCAGCTGATCGAACAGGTTATCGATTCATGGAATCAGATACTTGTTCTTTTCTATTAACTTGTTCAGTTCACGGTATTCGATGCATAGACGAAGGCTTCCGTCCTTCTTCTTCACAAAGAGGACCGGTGCACCCCAAGGGGATGAACTTGGGCGTATATAGTCTTGTTCTACTAGTTCCTGCAACTGAACTTTTAACTTTGCCATCTCCTTTGGCGCTATTCGGTACGGCGAGCGTGATATAGGCTTGGCACCAGCTCTATCGTGAAGTCAATCTCGCGCTGAGGTGGTGCCCCAGGGAGATCCTTTGGAAACACATCCGGATACTCCGATATGACAGGAACGTCACTCAAATTGGGTTGAGTCTTTGCAGCCCCCACTAGCACGAAGCACAACTCCGCGACCTGCCGAACTGCTTTGACTACTTGGACCGCAGATATCAACATCTTGCTCGATCCACGCAAACCCGCTGAGGTGGCGCCCCAGGGAGATCCTTTAGAAACACATCCGGATACTCATATATGACAGGAACATCACTCAAAATGGGCTGAGGCCTTGCAGCCCACACTAGCACGAAGCACAACTCTGCGCCCTGCCGAACTGCTTTGATTACTTGGACCGCAGATATCAACATCTTGCTCGATCCACGCAAACCAGCAAAAGTAGTCGCACCTTCGGTATTATTCCCCAGTGTGACCTCCTTTGAAGTGCAATCATTATATGCATGTTTCACCGACAGCTAGTCCCTACCAAGGATTACATCAAACTCCGAGAGTGGCAGCATCGATGCTTCCAAATCAAAGTCTTGGCTTCCGATACGCACCTTAACAACACAAACTCGATCTGCACTCATTGACCACCCATTCGGAAGCACCACATCCAACCTTTCCTTTACGAGAGATGAAGACACTCCAATTTGTTGTATGAAGGCCTCTGATAGAAAGGAATGCGAAGCTCCCGTATCAAACGTTGCTCTCGCCGGACGGTTAAAGATTAGGATAAAGTCTAATACACATAATTTAACAAGCAATGCACAAGGTATGAAGTATAAAATGCAACGAAAGTTGTATACTAACGCATACCTGTCACCACATCACTTTGCTTACTGGCCTCCTGCTGGCCAAGATTGTCTACCCTGGGCTGAGATGGAGCAGTATGGGATGTAGTTGACTCCATGGCTTTCCCTTTCTGTGTCGCATATGATGCAACTGCTTTTTTGCCGCTGCGACACTCCCGAGCATAGTGGCCCGCTTTGCTACAATTGTAACATATGACTGGACCTCGTCCAGTAGTGGTTCCTGACACGGAAGATTGAACTGGCACCGAAGGTTTAGCTCTTTTTCTCCACCTGCCCTACCCAGACTTTGCAAAGTCTGGTACTTTGAACTTTGGCTTCTTCACAGCTATGTCATTTTTTGCTTTGGACCCGCTTCATGTCCTCCTCCAAGGAACGAGCAGTATTGACCAAGGTCATAATCCCTTGCATCATAGGACTAGACAAAAGTAACCGCAGGTCATCCTGTAGACCCTCATAAAACCGATTGGTCTTACGTTCTTCATCTGCAAACGTGGCGCCTGCATAACGCCCCAACCTCGTAAACTCATGCAGAAGTCATCCACCGGACTATCTCAATTCACTGAGCAGATGGGAGATACCTTGCCAAAAATAGTCTCAAAAATTCCTCAAACGAGACATCCAACAGTTGTCTTCCCACCAACTGGAGCAACTCCAACTCCTCCCACCAAAGTTGCGCCTCCCCATCTAGAAGGAAGGTTGCTAAGGTGACTTTCAGTCTTTCCTCCGTTTCAGTGGCTATCAAGGTTCTTGTAACTCTCGAGAGCCAATCCTCAGCCTGAGTTGGAGTTCCTGCTCTCGAGAGTCAATACTTTGAAGTGCAAACGTGGTTACCTGAGACGAAAAGTGAGAAATACAACTACTAAGATAACATTAAATGCTTGAAACTATGATATTGCTAACAAAAACAAAAATGAGGGTACGAGAAAGGGAGAAGGAGACGAAGGAGAAGAAGTGACTGAGAAGGACAACATGGAGTTGTAAATGATGAACAATGAGAAAATATAAAATGAGAAAATGAAGGAGACGAGGGAGAATGGCATGGTGTACAAGGAGACGAAGGATATGCGAACAATAAGAGTATGGAACTGGAGAACATAGAGAAGGAGCATGTAAATTTACTTATTAATCTAATATTATTGAATAATTAACTATGTAAAATTATAATTCTAAATGCATGTTCTAATTTTATGTAAATTGTTTATTCTTCTAAATACGTGTTCTCATTTTATGTAAAATTTTGTGATGATGTTGAGAGATTGATTTTTTTGGATTGGTTTTTCTACGTCACTTGGCCTACTCATTATGCAGGTGATATCTTGGAGATTTATGTGTATCGATCAAGGATCATTAGTTATAATGTTTCGATTTCATGATGCATGATTGTAATATGGTAATTTGTTGGTTTCAAAGTAAGATTTGATGTTTCGAGGTGACAAACAATAAACAAATTTTGTGATTTTAGAACCTAATATGAATAAAATTTATATCCATTATCAGGCTTAGACAAAAAAAATATAAATTAAAGCTCCACAATTAAACTAATGACTACACCAGGCTATTTTGAATAGATATCTGTCATGACAATCACATATAAATAAGTGGATGTAAAATACCAATATTACATAATAGTATTTAAAAATAGAAATGGGCCCTACAATACAAAAAAAATGAATCAACATAAAGCTACCTGAGACGAAAAGTGAGAAATACATCTACTAAGATAACGTTAGATGCTTGATACTATGATATTGCTAACAAAAACATAAATGACGGTACGATAGATGGAGAAGGAGACGATGGAGAAGAAGTGACTGAGAAGGACAACATGGAGTTGTAAATGACGAACAATGAGAAAATATAGAATGAGAAAATGAAGGAGACGAGGGAGAATGACATGGTGTAGAAGGATACGAAGGATATGCGAACAATAAGAGTATGGAACTGGAGAAGACAGAGAAGGAGCGGATGGAATTGGAGACTACAAAAAAGGAGAAAATGGAAAAGGACATAATAGAGTCTGGCAGCTGGGGAGTCTACAATGAAGGTTATGGTAAAGGAGACTGCGAAGGAGATAGCGTTGTTAGTGATGATGGATAAGAGGATGATAGCTTCTAAGACTGCGGAGAATGAGATGAGGGAGAAGGCGTCTATGGAGAAGAAGAGACCAAGAATGAGAGCATGAAGTTGCAAATGACGAATAATGAGAAAACATAGAAGAGAAAAGATAGAGGGGACGATGGAGAATGACATAATGGAGAAGGATACGATGGAAATGGAGCGTAAGTAGTCAGAGAAGACAGAGAAGGAGATAACGAAGAAGGAGAGGATGTAATTGGAGACAACAAAAAAGGAGAAAATGGAGAATGAAACAACGTATATGTAAACATAATAGAACGAGACGACGGAGGTAGGGCAATGAAGGTATGAGGTGGTAGACATAGTAGGCGATGAAGATAGGAGATGAAGGTAAGAGGCGACAAAGGTAGGATGTGGCGGAGGTAGGAGGAGACGGAGGTCAGATGTAGGAGGCGACAAAGTTCGGAGGAAGGATGCGACAGAGGCAGGAGGCAGCGGTGGACGAAAGGCGACGGAGGTGGAGGAAACGATGGTAGGGGGAAGGAGGAAATGGAGATAGAAGAAGACTCAAGTAGGAGGCGATGAGGTAGGACTCGATGAAGTAGGAAGAAACTGAGGCAGCGGGTAGGATGCGACAGAGGTACCAGGTAGAAGGTGATGGAGGTATAAGGTAGGATGCAACGGAGGTCGAAGGTAGGATGCAGCAGAGGTAGGATGCAGCGGAGGTAGGATGTGACGGGGGTAGAAGGCGATGAAGGTAGGAGATAGATGCGGTAGAGGTAGGATTTGGGTGCGACGGAAGGAACTCCAGATGCTCCAGCTCCGGACGCCCCCTGCCCTATGTCGTCCCCCTGACAAAAAAACACCATCCTTCCTCGACCCTTCCTCAGTGGTCCCCTCCTCTGGTGCCCCACTCTGTCCTTCTCTCCTCCTCCACAGTTGTCCTCCCTTACCATAAACCTCACTCATCGCCTGCTTCGTGGTCCCCACCATCGTCCCCCTGTTCTTTGGGGCATCGATGTCCCTCAACCTATTCGTCCTCCCCCATCAATCGCCCCCCCCCCCCTCCACACACTCTATCATTCATGAAGCTCTAAAGCCTTATGCCCCCACCCCTTCCGTCGTCCACACATATGTTTCCCCCCCTCTGTCATCCCTGGAGGTTGGAGGCGACGAAAGGTAGAGGTAGGAGGCACGGAGGATAGAGATAGGAGGAGACGGGGGGCATTGGTAGGAGTGACGATGGATAGAGGCGACAATGGTTGGAGACAACGGAGGTAGGAAGCGACAGAGGTAGGTAGTGAGGGAAGTAGAAGGCGGTGGAGTATGCGGCGATTAAGGTAGTAGGTAGGAGGTAGTATACAATGGAAGAAGGAGCCGATGGAGGTAGGCTGCGATAAAGGTGGGCAGAAACAGAGGTCGGAGGCAAATGAGGTTGGTGGCTACATAGGTAGGACGAGACGTAGGTACATGATGATGGAGACAAAGGTAGGAGGCGACGGAGGTCGGAGGTATGAATTGGATGCTAGTGTGACAGAGGGCTCCAGGCCCTCCCCCACCTCCTGCTCCTCCTGCCCATGTGTCGCCACCTCCTTAGTGCGACGCGGGTGGTGGGGGTAGAGGTAGAAGACGATGAAGCCAACAAAGGTAGAAGACAATAAAGGTAAGAGGAGAATGAGGTAAGTGGCGAGGCAAGTAGGAGGCGACTAAGATAGAACGTAGGAGGCATCAATGGTAGGTAGGTAGGAAGCGATATCGGTCGACAACGACTGTGGTCGGCGGGGGCGGAGGTCGGCGGCGGCGGAGGTATATTGCGATGGAGGTATGAGGAGATGAAAGTAAGAGACGCCAAATGTAGGAAGCAACGAAGGTCGGAAATAGGAGTCGATGGAGGTACAATTCGACGAAGGTAGGAGTCGACAGAGGTAGGAGATGGATGCGATGGAGGAAGGAATATGCGACAGAATTATGAGCTGGACGTGGTTGGGTGTATGAGTTGGACACGGCGGAGGGCTCCAGTTCCTCCACGGTCTCCTGCCCCTATGCCGCTTCCTCCTGAGCCAACGTAGAAGGATAAGATGCATTTGGAGATGATGGAGAATAACATGATGGAGACGGACATCGGGGGAGTTAACAAACAAGGTTACGGGAAAGAAGACTACAAAGAAGGAGATAACATTATTAATGATGATGGAGAATTTGATGATGGATTCAGAGACAACAAGGAATGAGATGATAAAGAATAGTATGAAGCTCTAAGACCGTAGAGAACGAGGCGGGGGAGAAGTGGACGATAATAAGAAGAGACAGAGAAAAAGAGCATGTAGTTGTAAATGTCGATCAATGGTACAACATAGAAAGAGATAGCGTAGAAGTAGATGAGTGAGAATAACATAACGGAGAAGGATATAATGGAAGAGGAGTGTATGGAGCTAGAGAAGACAAAGAAGGAGAGGGCGGAATTGGAGACTACAAAAAAGGAGAAACGAATAATGAGGCAATGGAGAATTAGACGACATTGAACGAGATGACAGAGGTAGGGCGATGGAGGTAGGATTCGGTGAAGGTAGGAGGCAATGAAGATTTGAGACATGGGTAGGAGGCGACAGAGGTAGGACATGGAGAGATGGGATGCGACAAAGATAGGATGCTGCAGAGATAGGATGCAGCAAAGGTAGGATGCTGCAGAGATAGGATGCGGCAGAGGTAGGAGGTAGGAGGCAATGAAGGTCGGAGGCGACGGAGGATGAAGGCGACGGAGGTAGGAGGCGATGGAGATAGGAGGCACCGGAGGTAGGAGGTGACATAGGTAGGAGACGACAGAGGTAGGAGGCGATGGAGATAGTTGGAGACACATGTAGGATGCGACAGTGGTAGGATACGTCTGAGGTAGGAGATGGATGCGGCAAAGGTAAGAGCTTGATGGGGCGGAGATAGGAGATGGATGCGACGGAGGTAGGAGCTGGATGCGACGGAGAGAACTTCAACTCCATATGGTGGATGCTCCAACTCCAAATGCCCCCTTTGTCGCCCTCCAAACCCTAAACAATAAACCTTCTTCATCCCCTCCTCAGTGGTCCCCTCCTCTGACGTCCCCCTCCATCATATGTCCCCTCACCCTCCGTCGCCCCCCCTCCCTCGTTGTCATCCCCAAACTCTAAACCATAAACCAAGGTTGTCAGGATCGAGATCCCAGGTAGGATCATTTTTCGGTTGGATCGAATCGGATCGTGGGATCGGATCGAGGATCGTAAGATTCTACAAAAAACATAAATTACAACATACCAGACATCTCTCTTGCGAGACTTTATGGTAGTGGGACCCGAGCAGACATCTCTCTTTTTCTAGCACAAGTAAAGAAGCAATCAACAAGGAAGCTTAAAAATAGGACCCAATAACCTAATTCCTAATTCCTTCCCATAGCAAAACAAATTTCATCATTAATGAAAGCTCCAAAAATACTGAAGAAAATAACCTAATTCCTAATTCCTTCATACCGAAGAAAATAACCTAATTCCTTCATACTGAAGAAAATAACCTAATTCCTAATTTCATCAATAACCTAATTCCTAATTCCTTCCCCTAGCATACACATTTCATCATTGATCATACTGAAGAAAATATTAGGTCAAGAGGACTCTACGGAATCTTACAAAGAACGTTGAATTACTAGATGCTGAATGGATGCCGACTAGATGCTACTTCCTATACGCGACTGGAGTTGTGGAGCACGACTGGATGCCGACTGGACTCTTGAGCAAGACTGGATGATGGTGTAGTGGAGCACGACTTGATGACGACCAGAGCAGTGGAGCACGACTGGATGTCGGAGCAGTGGAGCACGACTGGAGAACGATACAGCGCTGTGGAGCACGGCCGTCGGCAACACGCTGTGGAGGCAGTGGAGGAGTTGTCGCTGACCGCTGTGGAGCACGGCTTGAGATATTGTGGAGGAGTTGCTGCGAGGAGATGGATTCGGGCAAGAGCGAGGAGACAGATTGAAAAATAAAACCTGCAGCGAGGAGATTTATAATATCGCAGAAACTAGAGCATGATAGGCTCGCTGTTGGATCGCGTTCCTATGATCCTAAGACTCAAGAGCGCGATCCTACGCACGATCCTACTAAAATCGATCCAGCGAGCGATCTGGATCGGTTTTAGGATCTAGGATCATAGGAACGTGCGATACTATGATCCGTCTCGCTATCCTAACAAGCTTGCCATAAACCTCACACGTCCCCCTCTGTCGTCCCCCCCACCCTTCAAGGCTTTGGCTCTCCCCCACTCCATTCATCGTCCCCCACCCCTCTCTCCCCTTCCCCCCAGTATGGAGCAGGAGAATACAGAGAAGGAGAAAACAGAGGAGTGGGTGGAACTGGAGACTACAAAAGAGGACAAAATGGAGAAGGACGGGATGGAGTATGACTGCAGGGGAGTCAACAAAGAAGATTACGGTAAAGGAGACTGCAAAGAAGAAGATAGCATGTTAGTGATAATGGAGAAAAGTATGATAGCTTCTAAGACTATCGAGAATAAGACGAGAGAGGAGTCTATGGAAAGAAGAAACTGAGAATGATAGCATGGAGTTGTCAATGACAAACAGTGAAAAAACCTAGAAGAAAAAACGTAGAGGGGGCGAAGGAGAATGACATGATGGAGAATGATATGACAGAAAAGGAGAGTCTGGAGTTGGAGAATACAGAGAAGGAAATGATGGAGAAGGAGAGGATGAAATTAGAGACTACAAAAAGGGAGAAAACCGAGAATGAGACAATGGAGAAGTAGACGAAATAGAATGAGACGACGAAGGTAGCGCGATGGAGGTATGAGGCGGCTGATGTAGTTGGAAATGGAGATAGGAGACCCGGGTAGAAGGAGACAAAGGTAAGATATGGAGAGGTAGGTTGCGGCGGAGATCGGAGGTAGGAGGCGACGGAGTTCGTAGGTATGAGGCGACGGAGTTCGTAGGTAGGAGGAAATGAAGTTCGGAGGTAGGATACCACAGAGGTAGGAGGCGACGGAGTACGTAGGCGACGGAGGTGGGCGACGATGGAGGTGGGCGGCAACGGAGGACGGCGGCGATAGATGTCGGCGATGACGGAGGTCGGCGGCGATGGAGGTATGAGGAGACGAAGGTAAGAGAAGACAAAGGTAGGAGGCGACGAAAGTCAGAAATAGGAGTCGATAGAGGTATGATTTGACGAAGGTAGGAGGCGATGGAGGCAGGAGATGGATGCGGCGGAGGTAAGAGCTAGATGCGACAGAAGTAGGGGTTGGACGTGATGAGGGTTATGAGTTGGATGTGACCGAGGGCTCCGGCTCCTCCGCCGCCTTGTGCTCCTATGTCGCCTCCTCTTGAGCGAGCAAAGAAGTTTAAGATGCATTTGGAGATGATGGAGAAGGACGGGATGGACTGGGACAGGGGGGCATCAACAAAGAAGGTTACGACACAGGAGACAATGGAGAAGGAGATATCATTGTTAGTGATGATGTAGAATTTGATGATGGATTCAGAGACAACAAGGAATGAGATGATAAAGAAGAGTATGATAGTTCTAAGGCCACAGAGAACAAGATGACGGAGAAGGAGACGATGGAGAAGAAGGGACTGAAAAGGAGAGCATGGAGTTGTAACTGTCGAACAATGGGACAACATAGAAAGAGAAAGTGTACAAGGAGATGAGGGAGAATGACTTGATGGAGAAGGATACGACGGAAAAGGAGTGTATGGAGAAAGAGAAGACAGAGAAGGAGATGACGGGGGAGTGTATGGAATTGGAAACTACAAAAAAGGAGAAAACGAAGAATGAGATAATGGAGAAATAAAGGACATAAAACGAGACGACCGAGCTAGGGCAATGGAGGGAGGAGGCGGTGGAGATAGGAGGCGATGGAGATATAAGACACAGGTAGGAGGCTATGGAGGTAGGACGCAGAGAGATAGGATGCAACAATGATAGGATGCGGCAGAGGTGGGAGGTATGAGGCGATGAAGGTAAAAGGTAGGATGCGAAGGAGGTCGGAGGCGACGAAGGATGAAGAGGACGGAGGTAGGAGGCGATGGAGATAGGAGGCGACATAGGTAGGAGGTGGCAGAGGTATGAAGTGACAGAGGTAGGAAGTGACAGAGATAGTTGGAGACACAGGTAGGATGCGACAGAGCTAAGATACGACTGAGGTTGGAGCTGGATGCGGCTAACGTAAGAGCTGGAGGGGGCGAAGGTAGGAACTGGATGCGGAGGAGGTAGAAGCTCAATGCGGCGGAAGTAGCTCGATGCGATGGATGTAGGAGTTGGATGCGACGGAGGGCACACCAACTCCATAAGTTGGATGCTCCAAATCCAAATGACCCCTCCGTCGCCCCTAACCCTAAACTATAAACCTCCCTCATCCCCTCCTCAGAGGTCCTCTCCTCTGACGTCCCCCTTCGTCAAAAAATTGTTTGATGCGAGTGATTCAAGAAATGGGGTCAGTGTCGTCAAACATCGAAATCTCTGTCAGCGGAGATGAGTCAAGTGGATGTCCTTGGCAGGGGTGTAGGAACACCATGTAGTCATTGGCGGGAAGATTAGGGGGGAGGAGGGAAGTGCGGTGGATAAGTTGACAGTGGTAGCAGCGAGCTCGTGGACCAGAAGCGTGAGATCCTCTAATCAAGCTTCCAGGTGATCCAAGTGGGCAGAGGCAATGGAAGTAGAACAGAGACACCCTCTTCTGTGTGGAGGGCCATGAAACGGGTCAAGGGTATGAATCGTGCCTCTCCATTGATGATGAGTTTTGATTTATCCCATCCCTCTTAATTAAATTTTCTTATGGATTTATGTATCCTTTAGAATCATCAAAAGATTTTTGCATAATTTAGTTATTAATCTAAGAATATTGAAGAATTAATTATTTGAAATTATTTTTCTAAAATGCTTGTTCTAATTCTATGTAAATTGTTTACTTTTCAAAATGTGTTCTCATTTTATGTAAATTATTTCGATGATGTTGAGAGATTGATTTTTTGAATTGGTTTTTCTACGTCACTTGGTCTGCTCATTATGCAAGTGATATCTTTGGAGATTTATGTGTATCGACCAATGATCATTAGTTGTGATGTTTCGATTTTATGATGGATGATTTTAATATGGCAATTTATTTGTTTCAAAGTACAGTTTGATGTATCGAGAAGACAAACAGTAAAAAAATTTGTGATTTTGGAAACCTTATATGAATAAAATTTATATCCAGTCATGCTTAAGACAAAATATACAAATAAAAGCTCCACAATTAAACTAATGATGGCACCAAACTATTTTGAATAGATATCTGTCATGACAACCACATATTAAATAAGTGCATGTAAAATACCAATATTACATAATAGTATTTAAAAATAGAAATGGGCCCTACAATAAAAAAATTAAATAACTTAAAGCTAACTGAGACAAAAAGTGAGAAATACATCTACTAAGATAACGTTAGATGCTTGATACTATGATATTGTTATAAAAACAAAAAGGAGAGTACGAGAGAGGGAGAAGGAGACGAAAGAGAAGAAGGGACTGAGAAGGACGGCATACAGTTGTAAATGATGAACAATGAGAAAAAATAGGAGGAAATGTAGAAGGAGACGAGGAAGAATGAAATGATGGAGAAGGATACGAAGGAAAAAAAGAGTGTGGAGCTGGAGAAGACATAGAAGGAGATGACAAAGGGGCGGATGGAATTGGAGACTACAAAAAAGAGAAAATGGAGGACAGGCTAGAGTTTGACAGCATGGGAGTCAACAAAGAAGGTTACCGTAAAGGAGATTGCGAAGGAGATAGCGTTGTTAGTGATGATGGAGAAGAGTATGATAGCTTCTAAGACTGCGGAGAACGAGACAAGGGAGAAGGCGTTTATGGACCCGCTTCATGTCCTCCTCCAAGGAACGAGCAGTATTGACCAAGGTCATAAACCCTTGCGTCATAGGCCCAGTCAAAAGTAACCGCAGGTCATCCCATAGACCCTCATAAAACTGATTGGTCTTACGTTCTTCATCTGCAAACGTGGCGTCTCCATAACGCCCCAACCTTGTAAACTCATGCAGATAGTCATCCACCATACTATCGCCTTGAGTCAATCGGTTGAACTGGTTCACTATCTCAGTTCGCTGAGCAGATGGGAGATACCTTGCCAAAAATAGTCTCGAAAATTCCTCAAACGAGACATCCAATAGTTGTCTTCCCGCCAACTGGTGCAACTCCAACTCCTCCCACCAAAGTTGCGCATCCCCATCTAGAAGGAAGGTTGCAAGGTGACTTTCAGTCTTTTCTCTGTTTCAGTGGCTGTTAAGGTTTTTCTAACTCTCGAGAGCCAATCCTCAGCCTAAGTTGGGGTTCGTGCTCCCGCAAATGTCGGAGGGTGGAAACACAAAAAATGCTATAGTTGTTGGTCCGAAGCTCGTCGTGCCCACACTGTCACTGGTCTTTTGACCACCGGTTCAACTGCCACAGCCGGCACAGGGGCCACCCCGAGGGTAGAAGGTTGTACATGAACAGGCCTTCCGGGTTGTGCATTAAACATAGTGAATACCGCCTCGACAACCAACCGCACTATCTCACCAGAAGGAGGAGTAGGCACATCAGCTGGTGCACTACTCGCAGTAGAGCGCGGGGGTAGAGACTGCCCCGCTCCACTCCTAGTCGCCTATACATGTGCAAGAAAGCACAATTAGCAACTCACTTGTACCAAGAATCAACAAAGGAACACTCAGGTCCCACTACGTTGTTACAAACAAACATTTATTTCATTCCTAATGTGGACATTTACTGGTTCATTAAATGATTTAACGACGACGCAAACAAGTGATCACCACGCCTTACAAGAATTTGACAACGAATTCAGCGGAAAGGGAACGAGACCCGTAACTGATACCAACTTGTAACACCATCCCCGTTACATAGAATATAAAAATAGGTCCGGCCGGGACCCCTCGCCATATTAAATAAACAGTAAAGAGAGTTATGTAATTAGATTAAATAGTTTCAAATAAAACCATCTCAGCATACTCAGAGTCATACATAACAGAAGCATTTATTTAAGTAAACACTAGGAATGACAATACAACAAGAGTTCTTTATTACATATGTTTACACCAACACGTGGGTTACAAACATCAGCTCACAGGCCAGCCACACATGAAAAGAAGTAAACACAACATTTGGCTTGTAAGGGTCAGATAAACACAAGGAATGATAATACAACAAGAGTTCTTTATTACATATGTTTACACCAACACGTGGGTTACGAACATCGGCTTGCAAGCCGGCCACACATGAAAAGAAATATACACAACATCAATAAAGACCGTCGTCTAACACTAACTCGGCAGTAGACCCATCCCCAGTCTCCGCCAAGTAGCGCTTCATGCTTGAATCAAGCTCCAGGGCATGTCATATTTTGTCTGCGAGGTCATATTGCACCTCTGTCCAGTTCAAGCATGCACTCGCGCTAGAACTTCTATCCACACGGGAGATGTCCAAGTCTTCCAAGTCGCTGAGTAGACGTGGATAATGCATCTGAATCCAGCCGGCGTGCACAAATGCCCTCCGGCTCAAAGCATCTGCAACAACATTTTCCTTCCTGGGAGTGTAATGAATCTCAAAAATGTAGTCTCCAAGGAACTCCATACACCTTCGTTGTCATATATTTAACTCTTTCTGATTCAACAGATACTTCAGGCCATTATGGTCAGTAAAGATATCATCCTTCACAACATATAAGTAGTGCCGCCACAATTTCAGTGCGAATATCATGGCCTCCAGCTCCAAGTCGTGGACCGGATAGTTCCTCTCATGCACTTTCAACTTGCGAGAGCCATAAGCTATCATTTGACCATTTTGAAGCAGAACGGAGCCTATGCCACTCCCTGACGCATCGCTGTAAATTTCATAGCCCTCCGTGCCACATGGCAAACATAAGATTGGTGTCGCGGTCAGTCCCACACCCTACTCATCTTCCCCCATCATTTGCCCCCCCCCCCCCCCTCACACACACACATTCACCAATGAAGGTCTAAAGTCATGTACCACCCCCCCACTTCAATCGTTCCCTTGTATTTACTTATTAATCTAAAGATAATTCCCTCCCTCTTAATTTACTTATTAATAAGTGAATGTAAAATACCAATATTACATAATAGTATTTAAAAACAGACATTTACTAAAGTGGACATTTACTGGTTAATTAAATGATTTAACGGCGACCAAACAAATGCTCACCGCACCTTAAAAGAATTTGACCACGAATTCAGCGGAAAGGGAACGAGACCCGTAGCTGATACCAACTTGTAACACCATCCCCGCTACATAGAATATAACAGTAGGTCCGGCCGGGACCCCACGCCATATTAAATGACTAGTAAAGAGAGTTATGTAATTAGATTAAATAGTTTCAAATAAAACCATCTCAGCATAATCAGAGTCATACACAACGGAAGCATTTATTTAAGTAAACACTAGGAATGACAATACAACAAGAGTTCTTTATTACATATGTTTACACCAACACGTGGGTTACAAACATCGGCTTGCAGGCCGGCCACACATGAAAAGAAGTAAATACAACATTTGGCTTTTAAGGGTCAGATAAACACTAGGAATGACAATACAACAAGAGTTCTTTATTACATATGTGTAAACCAACACGTGGGTTACGAACATCATCTCGCAGGCCGGCCACACATGAAAATAAGTAAACACAACATTTGGCTTTTAAGGGTCAGATAAATACAAGGAATGACAATACAACAAGAGTTCTTTATTACATATGTTTACACCAACATGTGGGTTACGAACATCGGCTCGCAGGCCGGCCACACATGAAAAGAAGTAAACACAACATTTGGCTTTTAAGGGTCAGATAAACTGTTGGGCTGCGGTCAGCAATTGCCCCGGAGTGCTGCACTATTCGAAGCGGAAGGGCGTGTCCCCCGTGGGCCTAACTGGCTGCCCCGTGGATCCTGCTCAGGTGACTAGCTCTATAAAGCATAGATTGCGCCTTCACTAATAGTCCGGTCTTTTGGTCGAGTTGGTTGCGTCGAGTCCCTAGAAGTGGTATCAGAGGGGATCGCGGGTTCGAAACCCCGGGTCGTTGCTGGGGAGGATTGTTGGGCTGTGGTCAGCAATTGCCCCGACGTGCTACGCTACTCGAAGCGGAAGGGTGTGTCCCCTGTGGGCCTAACTAGCTTCCCTGTGGATCCTGCTCGGGTGACCAACTCTATAAAGGATAGATTGCGCCTTCACCAACAGAACGGGCTTTTGGTCGAGATGGTTGCGTCGAGTCCCCATATAAACACTAGGAATGGCAATACAACAAGAGTTCTTTATTACATATGTTTACACCAACACGTGGGTTACAAACATCGGCTCGCAGGCCGGCCACACATGAAAAAAAGTAAACACAACATTTGGCTTTTAAGGGTCAGATAAACACTAGGAATGACAATACAACAAGAGTTCTTTATTACATATGTTTACACCAACACGTGGGTTACAAACATCGGCTCGCAGGCCATCCATACATGAAAAGAAGTAAACACAACATCAATAAAGACCATCGTCTAACACTAACTCGGCAGCAGAACCATCCCCAGTCTCCGCCAAGTAGCGCTTCATGCTTGAATCAAGCTCAAGGCTTGTCGTATTCTGTCTGCGAGGTCGTATTGCACCTTTGTCCAGTTCAAGCACGCACTCGTTGTTGAAAATGTTGAAGTGGAAGTTTGTGAAGTTGGCGGTCTAGGGGGTGACCGCGCGGTCTTGCGGTCTCCACTTGCGGTCTGACCTCTCTGGTCTAGCCGCCGGCTATTCGGCGTGACCGTCGTTATTCTGTACAAGGGTGCCGAGGTGAGTTCGCGCGGTCTGGTTCTTGTGATCGCATGGTGGGGGCAGCCCTGTCTGGTGGCTATCTGGTTTCTTTATGGTGCGCGCGGACTAAGGTCTTCTTAGTCGCGCGGTCTCCGGTTTGTGTTCGCATAGCAGGTCCTTCGGCGATCTGCTGGTATATGCGGTCACAGGTGTTTGGTCGACTTGGCGGGCTATTGCCCTAGTCGGCCTGGTGTGTTCGCGGTCTCTGGAGGAGTTTGGGTGGCAAACACAGGTGGTGAGCTTCATGACCGGGCGAGTTGTCATGATCGCGCGGTTTCTGTTGAAGTCGGCGAGCTCACTAAGCAGGAGGATCTTTTGCTGATCGCGCGAGTTGACTGGTCTGGTCGCGCGATCAAGGGTGGTGATCCTATCTCATAGGGTGGTGACTGGATCAGGTCTCACGCCTATAAATAGGAGCCACTGTAGCAGCAAAATTATTGCACCAAGTGTAAGCTGAGCACGCGTCCTGTTCTTATGGTCTCTTTTTTATGAACGATCGGTCTTACTGATCGAACTTGTCTTGTGCAGCTTCTGCGGATTGTGCGGGCAGCAGCGGTCACCTCCTCTTCTGAAGGTGTTCAAGCGGTCTCGTGGCTTGCAGTGCGGGTTGCTGGAGTTTGGGAGGATCAGTGGAGTTCGGCAGATCGCGAGGTTCTCAGTTGGTGTTGTTCAAAGCACAGGAAGGCAGTTCGGGCGGTCTTGTTTTCTAACCGAGCGGACTGTCAGGTCAGGCGGCAGGCGGTCTCAGTTGGCAGACCGCTGGTTTTCTTTTCAGCTTGTTTTTCTCTTCTGTTTTTGTGTACTGGCGAAATCATGTCTCACCATGTATACCTCGCCTTGTAATGAAGTTTTCTGCTAGCATTAATAAAGATTGTGTTTGTTCCATGTACTTTTGGTTGTTGGCTTGAACTTTGAGTTATACTATTCTTGCTCACTCCTAGATCTACAAAAAATGTCACATGGTATCAGAGCTAGGTTGGAGTGGATAGAGCAGTGATTAACTCAAAGTTGCCATCACCTTTGTGAAGAAGGAACCAGTGGTAGAGCCATGGAAGCAAGGGGTCTTGGAATTGAGATGCTCAACTCGACCAACTTTAAGAAGTGGAGGTCTTGTATGCAGAGTTATCTTTTGGGTGAGGACCTCTGGGAGGTTGTTGGACGAGAGAGCACGGAGGAAGTTATTCTGATTGGGGATAACAGTCATGAGGTGAGGAACTGGAGGCGGATTAATGCCAAAGCAGAGTTCGCCCTGAAGAGGGCAATATCACCTGATTTGTTTGATCACATCTTGGGGTGTGGATCAGCTGCTGAGATCTGGAGAGTCCTGGATGGGCTGTTTAACAAAAAGAATGTGGCAAGACTTCAATTTATGGAGAATGAGCTGGCCAGATCGGCTCAAGGTGACCTTTCTATCTCTACGTTCTTCTTGAAGATGAAGAACTTGTGCGCTGAGATTTCAGCACTAGATCCTGATGAGCCAATTTCTGAGGTGAAGCTGAAGAGGCACATCATCCATGGCTTGTGGAAGGAGTATGTGGCCTTTGTGATGTCGGTGCAGGGTTGGGCAAATCAGCCGTCTCTGTTGGAGCTATAAAATCTGCTTGCGTCGTAGGAGAGTCTGGCAAGGCAGATGGTGAGGGTGTCAGTGTCTGGGGGGAGAAGGCGAGGTTCTCTTCACGGGGAAGAAGTAGAAGTGGGATAAGAAGAAGAAGACCGCTGGAGGAGGCAATGGGCCTTCAACTTCTGGACAGCAGGAGAGGGGCTATGCTCCTAAGGCTGAAGGGAAGAAGAAGGGAGAAGGTCCCAAGTGCTTCAGATGCGGGAAGCTTGGTCACATCAGGAAGGATTGTCGGGTGAATCTTCAGCCAGGGCATGCTGCTGCAGGAAAGGAGGAAGCTGAGACCAGGCAGATTGATGGAGGATGGGGAGGAGCCTTCTCAGCTTTTGTTGGAGCTGCGTCTCCAAGCAACTATCAGGAGGACTGGATCGTGGACTCGTTGTGTGGTCATCACCTCACCGGGGATGATTCGAAGCATACTTCAGCGCAGCCTTATTCAGGTAACGATGTCATCATAACTTCTGATAACACTGTGCATAGTGTCGAGAAGGTGGAGGTTGTTTCCTTGGGCAGTGATAGAGGGCCACTAACGTTGAAGCGTGTCTATCATGTGCCCAGAATGAGGAAAAACCTCTTCTCCGTGACCAACGCTGTAGACGCTGGGTATTACATTCTATTTGGCCCAACAAGAGTGAAGTTTCTTTGAAATGTTGAAGCGGTGAAGGCGGAGGTCGTTCATGGGGGAGAAGGGCAAAAGACTTGTTCATTTTATAGACATGTTCTTATGTCGACAAGATGAAGACAAATGATGGTGCCGTCATATGGCACGAGAGGTTGGGGAATGTAGGGATGGACAAGCTGAAGGCTATGGTGGTGAAAGGTCTGGTCAAGGGCCTGCATAGTCTATCGTCCTACGGTGACGGTCACGTTTATGAGGGATGTCAGTTCGGTAAGTCTCATCGACTGCCGTTTGATAAGTCACAGACAAGGAGTAGCATACCGTTGGAATGCATCCATGGTGACTTGATGGGACCGAGTGCTACCCCAAGCCTCAGAGGCAGCAGGTATATGCTGGTGTTGATCGATGATCACACCAGATATGTCTGGGTTTACTTCCTGAAGGAGAAGACGTAGGCATTTGCCAAGTTTGTGGAGTTCAAGGAGCTCGTGGAGGGTCGGCTTGGTCCGCGGGTTAAGAAGCTGAGGACTGACAACGGAGGGGAGTTCACCTCTGGTGAGTTCTCTAGTATTTGCAGAAAGGCGGGCATCCGGAAGGAGCTTACTTGTGCACATACTCCACAACAAAACAGAGTTGCAGAGCGGAAGATCTGTCATATGACCGAGACCTGCAAGTGTTGGCTGCATGCCAAGAGTATCCCAAAGTCCTTCTGGACGGAGGGAATGTCTTGTGCTGCCTACGTCATCAATAGGATGCCTCTCAGTCCCATCAATATGTTGACCCCCATGAGATGATGTTCAAAGAAAAGCCAAGTGTGGCGCCCCTTCGAGTGTTTGGTTCCACCTGCAATGTTCTCGTTCCAGATGTGCTTCGGACGAAGCTAGATGTGAAAGCAAGGAAGCTAGTCTTTGTGGGATATGATGATCGAAAGAAGGGCTAGAAGTGCATGGACACGGAGACGCGGAGATTTGTTGTATCTCGCGATGTCGTGTTTGACAAGGTGATGTCTTACTAGGGAAGTTCTGGTGTTGAGCTACCAAAAAGCAGGGTGGAGGAACCAGTGAGAGCTGTGGAAAATCCTCAGGTGGAGCTACCTGTGTCACCAGGTGGTCCATCTACTTCTAGTTCTGAGACGGAGGCTTCTGGATCAAGAAGCAAGGGGAGCGATGCTCCTAGTACGTCTAGAAGGTGAGCTAGGGAAGAAGCAGCTGAGGATGTTGCGTGTCAGAGGAAGGAGCTGAGGAGATCGAAGCGAATGATCATTGCCCCTGATCGCTATACAGGAGGAAACCTGGTGAGCTTTGTCTCATGTTTCTTTGCTGGTCCCTTGGATGAGCGGGAACCAGTAGCTTCGAGAAGGCCAAAGGCATGGAACAGTGGGATTCAACCATGCAGGAGGAGATGACTGCTCTTAAGAAGAATGAGACATGGTCTCTGGTGCCCAGGCCCAAGGGTATCACCCCTGTGACATGCAAGTGGGTCTACAAGCTCAAGAAGAAGGATGACGGCAGTATCGAGTGATACAAGGCTCGCCTTGTGGCTCGGGGATTCTCGCAGCAATATGGTGAGGTCTATGAAGAGATATTCAGTCCGGTGGAAAAAATGACTTCAGTTCGGGTTGTGATTGCCTTAGCGGCGTGCTGGGAGTGGGAGATTTGGCAGCTCGACGTAAAGAATTCATTCTTTTACGGCGAGATTGACAAAGACATCTTCATGGTTCAACCGCCAGGTTTCGTATCTGAAGATTTTCCTGACTATGTCTGCAAGTTGAAGAAGGCCCTGTATGGGTTGAAGCAAGCGCCGAGGGCGTGGTATGGAAAGATAGCAAAATATCTCCTATTCTGTGGATTTGGTTCTTCACACTCAGACTCAAGCTTGTTCGTCAAGAAGAGCGGGGAGCTTCAAGTCATCGTGCGGTTTTACGTCGATGATATGATCGTGACGGGGAATTCGAAGGAGGAGGTAGCAAAGCTTCATGCTAAGTTATCTATCAGGTTTGAGATGAAGGACTTGTGTGAGCTTCACCATTTCCTTGGACTCAATGTGCAGAGAAAGGGAGGTGGAGTGCTGGTGTCCCAGGCTAGATATGCGGAGTGAATCGTGGAGCGGTTAGACATGAAGGAAGGGAAGTGCATCTCTACACCTCTGGAGAAGGCCATGAAACTTCGCAAGGATGAGGGGAGGATTCTGGAAGATCCGCTGGTGTTCCAGGATCTGGTTGGGATCTTGATTTATCTGACGATCACTAGGCCGGATATTGCATTTGCAGTTGGCAGGGTGAGTCGGTATATGGCGGAACCACGGATGCCTCATCTACTAGCGGACAAAAATATTTTAAAGTATGTCAAGGCGACTTCGGATATTGGTCTCCTTTACAGGAGGGATGTGGGCTTCGAGGTGCATGGGTACATGGATGCTGATTACGGGGGAGATTCAGATGATCGGAAGTCGATATCTGGATACATCTTCATGGCGGGCCCCACGGCTATATCATGGTGCAGCAAGAAGCAAGATTCCGTGTCGGTCTCCACCATGGAAGCGGAATACAAGGCTTCGGCCTTGGCAGCTCAAGAAGCCATCTGGCTTAGGAGGTTGGTGGGAGATGTCCATAAGGAAGTTCGGGGTCCGACTCTGCTCCGCGGCGACAATGAGAGTACTCTCAAACTGGTTACTAATCCAGTTTGTCATGCGAGAACCAAGCATATCGAGATCGATCATCATTTCATTCATGAGAAGGTGCTGGAGGGGTCTCTTTCGGTCGAGCATGTTCGGAGTCAGGACAATATTGCTGACATTTTCACAAAGGCGCTGGCGAAGGGGCCGTTTACTCGGCTAAGGAGTTTACTTGGGTTGTTTTCAACTTCCCACTTCAAGGGGGAGTGTTGAAAATGTTGAAGTGGAAGTTTGTGAAGTTGGCGGTCTGGGGGGGGGGGGGGGGGGGGGAGACCGCGCGGTCTGGAAGGACCGCACGGTCTTGCAGTCTCCTCTTGCGTTCTGACATCTCTGGTCTAGCCGCGGGCTATTCGGCGTGACCGCCGTTCTTCTGTCCAAGGGTGCCGAGGTGAGGCCGCGTGGTCTGGTGCTTGTGATCGCGTGGTGGGGGCAGCCTGGTCTGGTGGCTGCCCGGTTTCTTTATGGTGCGCGCGGACTAAGGTCTTCTTAGTCGCGCGGTCTCCGGTTTGTGTTCTCATAGCTGGTCCTTCGGCGATTTGCTGGTATATGCGGTCATAGGTGTTTAGTCGACTTGGCGGGCTGTTGTCCTAGTCGGCCTGGTGTGTTCGCGATCTCTGGAGGAGGTCGGGTGGCGAACACAGGTGGTGAGCGTCATGACCGGGTGAGTTGTCATGATTGCGCGGCTTCTATTGAAGTCGGCGAGCTCACTAAGCAGGAGGATCTTTTGTAGATCACGTGGGTTGACCGGTCTGGTCGCGCGATCAAGGGTGGTGATCCTATATCATAGGGTGCTGACTAGATCAGGTCTCACGCCTATAAATAGGAGCCACTGTAGCAGCAAAATTATCGCACCAAGTGTAAGCTGAGTGATGTAGGCCGACCCAATCGATCCTACACGGACGATGTAACACGTCTCTCGCTACGTTCTACGCCCTCTTTACCACACGCTAACGAATCGCAGCCGTTACAATTATTTTTATTTATCTTTCGCGCTAACGTACGGGTAGCCACACCGCACTTGGTTTGGAGAATGGCTATATGCCAAAATCCGCTCCGGCTAAAAGGAATAATATTGATTCCGATGAGCTTGGAGTTGTACCAAAACAAATCCACCAAAAATAAAGCACGATTCGAAAGTGGTAGGATCTATCCCAACTAGAAAAAAGAACGAGGGTCGCCAATCCTCTCGAGAGTTATCGGAAAACCAAACGAAAATCATAGATCTATTTTAAGACTACCGCGATAATTAAAATTTCAAAAATCCACGCAAAAATCGTCCACAACAAGAACAATCACAGAAAGGAAAATCTCTTGAGTAGTATTTTCGTTACCCCTCTCGGAATAGTAGATCCGAGATGATGGATCCACAAGAAATGATCGCCTTCTGCCGAAATCCATGGGAAGTGCACCAAGGATGAGGAACACGTCCGTCTTCCCCGCTTCACACCGTAGAATATCCGTAGATGATCACCACAAAACCTTTTATTTCTTGCACGAGAAGATCTTGAAGCCGTGGATGAAATGAAGAGATAGAGAGATGAAAGGTGGTAGAGGAATATTATGGAGGAGAGAATAGGGAGGAGGGAGAAGGGAGAAGGGAGAGAAGGGAGCGGCCGATCCTTGGAAGAGATCCCTCAAGAGGGGGGCGGCGACATTGAAAGGAAGAGTGAGATAGAGGGGGCGGAAATCTGAGAGAGAGAGGGATAGAGGATATTAGGATTAGGAAACAAATCTTTGTTTAATCTCAATAATATTCTACCATCATAGAAAGAGTTTTGGCCTTATATAAGGCTTACATCCAAACGTCTAATAGCAGCCCAAAACAGTGGCTAAACGCACACCACAAATCAAAAATGACAGAAATAAAATAATTAAAAGCAAACCATATAATTGGATAATTGCAGACCATAAACTAGCAAGATTAATTAAATTAAATTCTTGTTGCGTGGGCGAAGATTGTACCCGTGACCGCTATGGCGTCGCAAGTCATTGGCCGGCGGTTCATCATCATCTTCTGCCACAATCCCATGATCACCAAGTGCGCCATGGCCATCATCTTCATTACCAAGTTGGCCGTCGTGGTGGCCATCGCCATCAATCCTCCCCCGCTCAAAAGGACTCATCACCGATGAGTGTGCGGGTAAGTAACTGCGTAGGAGATCCGCGTCCATAAGTTCCACCTCCGAGGCAGAGAGCCAAGAGTCGTCTGAAGCGGGGCGACCTCGCCACCGGATCAAAAACCTGTGAATGTCACCGTCGGGAGTGGGAAACACTGCATCCTGCAAAATCCTGTCAGGCAAGAAATCTGTCCGGGGGAACCTTGGAAATGCGTTAGGCAAAGAAGAAATACCATCATCAGTACGCAACATACCTCCCGTAGACTCCGAAGGAGAGAGCGATCCAGAAACCATCTCACCCCCCACCCCATTAGAAGATATAGTGGAAATATTAAATGGAGAGACAGATCGTTCAGGTGGCGGAGCGACATAAAGCGTTAAATCCAAAATGTTAAAAACAGGGGAAATTCCCCAATCAGCAGGTAACTTTAATAGATATGCATTTTCGCCTAAGCTTCTTTAAAACCCGAAAAGGACTGGCTCTCCTATTCGCCAATTTGTTTACGGTGCCCGACCGCATCCGTTCCGGGATTAGATGAACCATTACCAAATCACCAATATTCAAGGGGACTGCTCGCTTATGTACGTTAGCATTCAATAGATAAATAGAATATTGCTTAGCTAACGTCTCGCTAATGTGCTTATGGAGAGTGTGAACGTGCGAGGCGAAGTCCTGTGCAAATTGACTGGATTTAAAAGATGGCGGTAACAGAACCAAGTCAAGAGGCACGGGCGCCTTATATCCATGTACGATCTCATTTGGTGATAAACCAGTGGACCTATTCTTAGAATTATTATAAGCTAGTTGAGCATGAGGAAGAATAACGTCCCACGTACCTTTATGGTCACCCACGAGGAAACGAAGTAAACTACCCAAACTTCGGTTTACCACTTCCGTTTGCCCATCCGTTTGGGGATGATAGGCCGACGAAAACATAAGTCTAGTTCCCAAAAGCTTCCAAAGTGTTTTCCAGAAATAGCTAGTAATTTTAACGTCCATATCCGTCACTATCGTTTTGGGGACGCCCCGATGAGCCACGACCTCCTTGAAATACAATTTAGCAACATGTGATGCATCGTTGGTGTTATTGCATGCGATAAAGTAGGCCATTTTGGAAAACCGATCCACTACGACCAGAATAGAATCGTGACGCCTAAATGTCAGGGGTAAACCCAATATGAAGTCCATGCTAACATCCTCCCATGGGACAGATGGAATCGGCAGTGGTGTGTAAAGACCCGCATTGGTCTTGTTACCTTTCCCTAATTGACATGCACGACAACTCCCAACAATTTTATTGACCATTGGTTTGAGGCCTGGCCAAAAGAATTTATCCTCGACTAGTGTGATAGTTTTATCCCAGCCGAAATGTCCACTTAACCCTCCACTATGTAACTCCCATATAATGAAATGGCGAAGCGAGGAACGAGGAATACATAATTGTGTATGCTTAAATAGATAACTGTCACGGATGTAGTATGCAAATATAGTAGACGGGGAATTGTCCTGAGCCGCTAAGTATATATCCTTAAAATCCGGGCATAGCACATATTCATCCTTAATTCTCTCAAATCCTATGACCGTTACTTCCATTGCAGATAATAATAGGGTGACACGACTAAGAGCGTCCGCCACACGATTTAATGTACCCTTAAGGTGCTTGATAATGAACGTGTACTCCTGAAGGTACGAGACCTATTTGGCGTGCCGAGGGCTAATTTTACATTGGGAGTTTACATATTTTAGCGCCTCATGATCTGATAAGATTAAAAATTCTTTCGAAATAAGATAGTGTCGCCAATGTTGGAGACAACGTATTACGACATAGAACTCACGATCATAATTGGATTAATTTAATTTCGGGCCGGCAAGCTTCTCGCTAAAATAACCTATCGGATGTCCCTCTTGACTTAAAACTCCTCCGATTCCTATCCCAGATGCATCACATGATAATTCAAACACTTTGCTAAAATCCGACAACTGTAGTAGTGGTGCTTCAGACATCCGTTCCTTAATCGCTTGAAATGCAGTAGTGACCGCTTTAGTCCACTTAAAATCACCCTTCTTCATGCATTCAGTGATTGGTGCCATAATACTACTAAAATTACGAATAAACCTTCGATAAAATATGGCCAATCCAAGAAAACTTCTAACCTCCCGAATTTTTTTTGGTTTCGGCCATTCTCGAATAACTTGGACCTTTTTAGGGTCAACATGAATACCTTCGGAACTCACTATGTATACTAGAAACTCTACGGAAGTCACACCAAAAGCACATTTTTTTAAGATTAATAAATAAAGTTTCTTGGCGTAATGTTGTAAGGATCGTCCGCAAATGTTCTTCATGGTCCACATCGGCGAGAGGCTAAATATTAATCTGTCATCGAAATAGACCACTACAAAATTACCCATATATGGTTTAAATATTTGAGTCATTGATGGCGCAAATCTCGCACACTGCTATAGGCGGTAGCTAGACTGCGGCACGAAACGTCAGTGTACCGATCGTTCAAGTAATATAAAACGAGGAGTAATCCCCGAGTATCGAATCTCTCAAGGAACACAGTAAGGTGGAGTTAACGTTCGAGGAAGGACTTGAGATTGAAGTCCTTTACGTCGGATGGATGCGGAAACGGGGGATTTGGATTGTGAAAAATACAGAAAAACAACTATAACTACTCCTATGCAATGCCGCTATGCAATGCTTCGCTTGGCGGGATGGAGACTAGGCATGCCTTGAGCGCACTGCGTCGCAAGGGCGAATGGACGAGTAGGCAAGCAGAATTGAACTGTGCAGGCCTTGAGCGGGCTGCTTCGTTAGGTGAATGGATTACACGGGCCGCTATGCCACGCTTCGCTAGGCGGATGGAAGAGTAGGCAAGCGGATGGAATGGTTCGCACCGGCGGAGTCGGAATGGATTACACGGGCCGCTATGCCACGCTTCGCTAGGCGGATGGAAGAGTAGGCATACGGATGAGGGTCGCAAGCACCTCGTCGACAAGCACGCCACTAGCAATTGCTAGTGCGACACACGAACGTGACGGCGGGATGGAGGATGGAATGGGGCGCACCTCAAACAACTTAAACACCAAAGCATTTCACATAGACATGAAATATATAGAAATACAAACTAGTTTAAGTGCTACTTCATCATAATAATAAAGATCTACAACATATACACATCAATAAGAGAAGAACAAGGCAAGAAATCGACCGAATCCGAAGGCTCATTGTAGATTCACGGTTGGAATCGCCGGGTTGTCAATCCGCGTCCATGCTCGGTCCGCAACTACGTCCGGGGTAGAGATAGCTGTCACGACTCTCCAATGAGCCCGTCTTCTTCGTCTCACGATCCGGTAAAGGATGCAAACTTCCCCTTGCTTGATGGTAATGGCGGCTAGATCTTCCTTTGAAGCTCTAGGATGAAGGAGGAGGCCGAGACGAATCTCCGGCTCAAGATTGGCGTGAAGAACAAGCCCGGAGCACCTCCTGGTGGTGGAAGATGATGCAGGGGGCGGAAGAGGCGAACATGACTCGAAAACGGCGTAGCAGAATGGTCGTCCGACCTAATTTTGCGGGCTGGATATTTATAGAAAACAGGGGGCATGATCAGTGGCGCACGATCAACTGATCGTGCGCACTGAAACCTGGTGATTGTGCGCTCTGTGCCTGAAACCTGCAAAACAAAACTGCAGAAAAAATATAAAGCGCACGACCGTGCGCACGATCGTGCGTATCAAACGCACGACCAAAATCCGAAGCTGTTTTTGGGCAGCAAATGAACGCGCATGACCAGAGGCGCACGATCAAGTGATCGTGGGTGAAGGAAACGCACGATCAGTGGCATTTTAGGCAGAAATTGCCCCTAAACAGACTCCGAGCATCGCACGATCCCATGAACCTGCATGAAAATGTCCAGGACCACTGGACTACAAGGAATCACACCAAGAACGGGCATACATGTGCACTAAGAGTGGAATAATAGACGGCTATTAAATATAAATGAAAAACAAGCCTAAAGTGTGGTGCAAAGACTAGAAAATCGGCCCAAATGAGTCCGAAAATATGTATATAATTGGGACTCATCACACCCCCAGACTTACCTGTTTGCAACTCTGGAGCAAACATATCCGGCGGAGTAGGAAAAACATGGCTAACCAAAAAATTGCAAACATGGAATAGAATGTGAAGTTTCATACTAGTGTGCATAGAAGTTCATTAGAAGAAGTTTTAACATATGCTAGCTACTTTATAAAAGTGTAAATGCGTAAAAAGGAATTTATTTTTACTCAAAAATGGAATGTTGGTGAATCTCGTGGTCACGCATAGTACGAAAGTAAGCAAGACGCGCAGGTGAATGTTACCCAAGACCGGAACTCGGAATTATTTCTGTTGAAATCCATCAACGTCGAGAACCATAAGCTCGCCCTGTCACACTCTCTCCACGACGCTAGTGAACTCACAAGATGAATCAATAGGACATTGGGTTTACACGAGGCTTAGGTTACGGTTTGGAATGCAAAGATAAACGTGAAGGCTAATCGCAACCCAACAGAGCTCACAAAAGTGCTAATTCAAAGCAGCCACAATAATACACGTGTACACACCACCATAGTTGACTTTGAAACCGGATGTGCACACGACCTACAACAATCAATACCAAATAGATGTTTCAATTAAACGCTGGGGATACATTTTTTTCTTTGCTTTTCTTTTTCTTTTCTTTTCATCCCCATATCTATTAGCACAATTTCAGCACATAGACATTTTTAAAACTTCCACATCAACACTGAAGTGTCGCATCACCGCACCGCATTGGAAAATTACAATTCATAAATGCTTTTAGCTTAATTTTTGGTTGCGACAATAGGATTAGCTTTTAGGCCTTGGTGAAGTATGGAGGAGCTGAACCAAAAGATAAGGTAGGCACAAAATAGGCTAGCAACGGTTAGCGTATAGGAATGGTAGAACAAAGCTCAAGCTTGCCAAATAGATGGCCTATGTCACGCTCAACTTGCAAGTCATTCGCACCCATGCTTCGAGAGTCGCTTGGGGCAAGTTCTTAGCCCCCGAGAAAGGTAATCCTTCCTCCCGACTCGAGCAACACGAACCTCGTGCTCGCCTACACACAATACCACGCTACCACTAGATTCAACCACATTCACCATTTTGAGTAAAATAAATTAAAATCTACCCAAATCTACTAATTATAAATTAGAAGCATGAATAAAAACTAATTCTACTCAAATCCCTATGCAAGACACGAGTACTCAACTAGAGCACTACAAGAGTCAACATTCCACTCCATCTTGCAATTATTTTGGCTAATACAGCACTTCCTACATCACATCCAAGAATTGAGTATACGGGAGCATAAAAACAAGCGAGTGTGCGCTAAAGTGGGTGTAGTGGTGTGCAATGCAATTGAACATAACTAAATATAAAACTAAATGCTTCTAGTATGCAACTAAAAGGTGCACATGATT
This sequence comes from Dactylorhiza incarnata, assembly GCA_033032865.1. Taxonomy (NCBI): domain Eukaryota; kingdom Viridiplantae; phylum Streptophyta; class Magnoliopsida; order Asparagales; family Orchidaceae; genus Dactylorhiza; species Dactylorhiza incarnata. Next base: position 7,826,534 of record JAWHQI010000067.1, read on the forward strand.
GGGTAACATATAACGGCTCTCCCCCAGACTTAATCTAAACAATACAACATAATGATATGACAGTGAAAATCAAAATCGAAAGCTAGGGAAGAAGTTACCCAATGCTCAGCAAGTGAGCATACCAGAAGATGCATGAAAATCTGAAACAAACCCGCCATTCAGAATTTGCAATGAGTGTCTGCAGGGGTGAGCTCCACAAAAACCAAAGAAAGCAGAAATGCTAAAACTGAACAGAAATTAACTAACTACTCTAACTAGGAAAATGAAAGTGCAATAAACGTAAGATAACTACTGGGGTTATTGTCCTCCCAGCACGACTTATTCGGATTTTATACAATTCTAGCTAATGGGTCTATGAAAAGAAAAGTGCACAGGCAGCTGTTCTAATATGCGTGTCGATAGCGGGTACCGATACGGCAATAAAACAGTTATTCCCCTACCTAAATAATGATACCTGCTGAACACAGGTAGCGGGAATAGGAAGTAAGAAGAGGAGGAGGCCTGGTCCTCACTCATCTCACCACAAAATAAATCCTTGCCTAGCAAGGTATCATCTCTAGGGAGGCAGCAAGAGGAGAAGGCAATGAATGAGGCTTCCTCTATGGAGGGGGGATCAACCTCCTCACATGAGAAGATACACTCATCATTGACTTGAGCAGAATGCTCCAAGTCCTCTTGAAGTACCAGTGAAGACTCAACCTGCATAGGCTTAGATAGAGAAAGGGGATTAAGAAATAAAAAAGAAGAAGAACATGAATAAAAATCAATCGGGGGAGTGATCCCAGTCTCACTCCCGGCAGGATCCAAGGATAGATTGCTATCATCATCGTAAGTATCATAGCGAGGGGAACCAAAGAACTCAAGGGCCTCAGTGGTGGTTTGGACCTCCTCGTCCCATGAAGAAGTGCAAACCTCCTCATCAGAGAGAGTATCCTCCTCATCCCACCGAGGTGCGCAATCGTGTTCGAAGTATTCATTTTCCCCTTCGGGGAAAACAAACTCCTCATCCCACTTTGGAGCATCCTCCGAGTCAGAAGCATAAACCCACTCCTTCATTTCGATAGGATCATAAAGAATGTGTGTAGAAAAATCTTGCAAAGAAACTGGAGGAACAAAAAGATTTGGTTCCTCCGCAAGAAGATCTGCTAATGCCTCCCCGATGGAAAGAATACTTTCCTCATCCCACTCAGGTGCATCTAGGAGCTCCCATTCCTCTCCTTATTGGCCAACGGATGAGTGATCATCATCACTAGGAGTGAAGCCATACACAGGGAGTGAGGAGTCCATGCACGAAATAAGATCGGGGGTAGAGGGCACGATTGCCTCCATGGGTAAAGAATGAGTGATGGGGACAATGCTGTCATGAGTGGAGGAGCGGCGGTCAGGATTGAAAAGACTAGGATAGTCCTTCAATTCATGACCCTCTCCTCGACACAACAAGCAAACAACGTTCCTACACTGCCTAGCATTTAACTCATTCATTTGGTCTATATAATAGACCATCATGTCGTAAGTGCCAGGAGAAATATCCCATGAAGACATTTTCAACAATAAAAGCAGATATAATGAAAATGAAATTCTTTGCAAGGAAATTTACACAGACGAATAAAACTACTTGGATTAAACTTGCCTAAAACTTTAAAATAGGAGAGAAGAAATAATAACAAACAATATAAATTTAAAAAGCAAACAAAAATAATAAGGCGGCTATAAACACTGGAAGAACTACTATCTCCCGGCTCTCCCTCTCAAGAAAAATCACACGTCTGTGTTCCCCGGCAACGGCGCCAAAAACTTGATGGCGCAAATCTCGCACACCGCTATAGGCGGTAGCTAGACTGCGGCACGAAACGGCAGTGTACCGATCGTTCAAGTAATATAAAACGAGGAGTAATCCCTGAGTATCGAATCTCTCAAGGAACACAGTAAGGTGGAGTTAAGGTTCGAGGAAGGACTTGAGATTGAAGTCCTTTACGTGGGATGGATGCGGAAACGGGGGATTTGGATTGTGAAAAATAAAGAAAAACAACTATAACTACTCCTATGCAATGCCGCTATGCAATGTTTCGCTTGGCGGGATGGAGACTAGGCAGGCCTTGAGCGCACTGCGTCGCAAGGGCGAATGGACGAGTAGGCAAGCAGAATTGAACTATGCAGGCCTTGAGCGCGCTGCTTCGTTAGGCGAATGGATTACACGGGCCGCTATGCCACGCTTCGCTAGGCGGATGGAAGAGTAGGCAAGCGGATGGAATGGTTCGCACCGGCGGAGTCGGGATGGATTACACGGGCCGCTATGCCACGCTTCGCTAGGCGGATGGAAGAGTAGGCATACGGATGAGGGTCGCAAGCACCTCGTCGACAAGCACGCCACTAGCAATTGCTAGTGCGGCACACAAACGTGATGGCGGGATGGAGGATGGAATGGGGTGCACCTCAAACAACTTAAACACCAAAGCATTTCACATAGACATGAAATATATAGAAATACAAACTAGTTTAAGTGCTACTTCATCGTAATAATAAAAATCTACAACATATACACATCAATAAGAGAAGAACAAGGCAAGAAATCGACCGAATCCGAAGGCTCGTTGTAGATTCACGGTTGGAATCGCCCGGTTGTCAATCCGCGTCCAAGCTCGGCCCGCAACTACGTCCGGGGTAGAGAGAGCTGTCACGACTCTCCAATGAGCCCGTCTTCTTCGTCTCACGATCCGGTAAAGGTTGCAAACTTCCCCTTGCTTGATGGTAATGGCGGCTAGATCTTCCTTTGAAGCTCTAGGATGAAGGAGGAGGCTGAGAGGAAGCACCGGTTCAAGATTGGCGTGAAGAACAAGCCCGGAGCACCTCCTAGTGGTGGAAGATGATGCAGGGGGCAGAAGAGGCGAACAGGAGTCGAAAACGATGGAGCAGAATGGTCGTCCGACCTAATTTTGCGGGCTAAATATTTATAGAATACAGGGCGCACGATCAGTGGCACATGATCAACTGATTGTGCGCACTGAAAGCTGGTGATCGTGCGCTCTGTGCCCGAAACCTGCAAAACAAAACTGCAGAAAAAATATAAAGCGCACGACCATGCGCACGATCGTGCGTATCAAATGAACGACCAAAATCCGAAGCTATTTTTGGGCAGCAAATGAACGCGCACGACCAGAGGCGCACGATCCAGTGATCGTGCGTGAAGGAAATGCACGATCAGTGGCATTTTAGGCAGAAATTGCCCCTAAATAGACTCTGAGCATCGCACGATCCCATGAACCTGCATGAAAATGTCCAGGACCACTGGACTACAAGGAATCACACCAAGAACGGGCATACATGTGCACTAAGAGTGGAATAATAGGCGGCTATTAAATATAAATGAAAAACAAGCCTAAAGTGTGGTTCAAAGACTAGAAAATCGGCCCAAATGAGTCCGAAAATATGTATATAATTGGGACTCATCAGTCATCAACCGCGAGAATGTACTCGGTCCGTTGGTGAGCCCCTCTCCAAGCACCAACCACTCATAGAGCCCATCCTTAGACTTAAATGTCGTTTTCCATTCGTCTCCCTCCCGTATCCTTATTTGGTGGTAACCACTTTTAAGATCCAACTTTGAGAATATGGTGGCTCCAGATAACATATCTAATAAATCGTCCAAACGTGGGATGAGAAACCTATATTTAACAATGATTTTATTTATGGCTCGGTAGTCTACACACAATCTCCAAGACTTATCTTTCTTTGGGACCAAAAGTGCAGGGACGGCACATGGACTCTTACTATGGCGAATATATCCCTTTGCTAATAAATCTGAAATTAAAGTTTGTAATTCATTATGTGCGGAGGGATTGAGCCAATAATGGGGGAGATTAGGCAATGATGAGCTCGGGACAAAGTCAATCTCGTGCTGGATTTCTCTCATGGGTGGCAACTTAGATGGTAAGTCCACCGGATAGACTTCCTTGTACTCTTCCAAAAGCGTTCACAGAGATAACGGTAGATTCTCTAAAGATGGTGAATCGTCCTTAGCTTGTAGACATACTAAAGCATAGATGACGCCATTCATGAAGGTCTCACGCTCTAGTTCCTTCCTACTTATCAAGCCTATTGTTTTCTTTTCCGCAGGCACAATTGTGTCTTTGGAGGCAATCGACGGATCCTTAGGCGGTGAGGGTTTCAAGACAATGGTCTTACTGTTGAACTTAAACTCGTATGTGTTGGCTCATCCGAAATGGGTCACGTCATAATCATAAAGCCACGGACGTCCTAGTAGTACATGGCAAACATGCATGGGGATGACGTCGCACCACACCTTATCGATATAGCTCTTCACCGTGAGCGACACTAGACAACGTTTAGAGACCGCAATAGACATTTTGTTTACCCACGCTATTTTGTACGGATGGGGGTGCGGTTCAGTGACTAAGTGCATACGAGTGATAGCGTTCTCCGAAATTACGTTCATGCTACAACCGCTATCTATTATTAGTTTACACCACTTCTCACCGCTTTTAAAATTCAACGAAAAGATATTCGTCCGATTATACTCATCCGACGCACGTGGTGTGACCAAAATACACCTCATAACCATTATATAAGATTCATCTTCAATATCACTCGGCTCAGCATCAGATTCATTGCCGGCTTCATAGACGATTTCGGCGGGTTCAGACGTGGAGTCTAATAGTGCTAGTGGTTTACTCTTAGTGGGACACTCACTAGAGTAATGCCCTTGGATCCCGCAGGAATAACATGTGGCGTTTGTCTTATTAATCCGTCCTACCGGAATTCTCTCGCCAGTGGGATTCCTAATGTTCCTAGCAGTGATAACTACATAATTCAAATCAGTCGATCAAAACCTTCCTTTGTCCCTCATGGAGGACGAAGGTGGGGCTCCTAAAAGGGACTTTCCCTTTTGGAATGCTCGTCCCTTGGACTTGTAAGCGTTGTGCTTCTCTATGTCTAAGGCAGCATTGAATGTCATGTTAAGGTCCATATGACCATAACGCAAGAGCTTGCCTTGGATGTCTGGGTTGAGTCCTTTACGAGAGCGAGATAGTGTAACTTCGGGCATTTCCCGTAAGTCACACCGCACAATCATATCTTTCAGGAGTCCCATGTACTTCGCTACCGATTGGCTACCCTGACGATGGGTGGCTAACTCGTCGAACATTTGGGTTCGGTGATACGCAGGGACATATTGGTCAGACAAGAGTGATTTCATGGCAGCCCACCCAATTGGGGGGGCTCCATTTACAGTACTTAGACGCCTCTCTTCGTTCAACCAGAATGTTTTGGCTCTACCCAGAAGCATCATCCGTGCAACCTGCACCTTCTCACCATCCGTCAGATTCTTCCACTCAAAGTAACACTCGATCTCCATAATCCAGTCTAAAAATACTTGGGGTTCAGCCATTCCATCGTATGACGGTGGATCAATTTTCACGGCTCTAGTTACATCAAACTCATGAGGAGCTCGAGGCGCTTGCTCATCGTTCTGGTTATGGGGATGGTTTGGTCTATCATCTCGTTGGTTGGCAACGGGATTTCGAGGCGCCGCTTGATTGAATGCTAACCCTTGTATTAAATGTGTGAGTGCATCGAAATTAGCATTAAACTCATCTCGAAGCTCCGCGATCGTTGCAGAAGCGTGCTCGTCATCATGGTCGTCTGCCATGGTGGAAGCGGTTGGGAGATATTCCGTGCCACGCCTAGTGCGCATAAACAACGGGACAAGTGATTTTTTTGTAAATTTTCTGCAGAAAAATTGTTTTGTTTTTTTACTAAATGCAGACCAGAATTTTAGATCAAGACAGAAATTTTACGAAATATAATTTAATTCCCGCCTAATAACTAAGGTAAGTAAAAATATTTTTTTGATTTTCTTACATAAAATATTAAGTAGAATATCCAGATTTTTTTTTTGAATTTCGTTAAAAAAATGAGAATTTTAGACCGCTATTCGCAGACTGACGAAATTTCTTTTTTGTTTTTAAATTTTGAATGCCAAATCGTGTGACGATTGTGAGTGCCGGCGTTCTACGACAACCTAAGGATTGCGTCAATTTAGAAATTGACACCAACCTCGCTCTGATACCAAATTGATGTAGGCCGACCCAAGCGATCCTACACGGACGACGCAACACGTCTCTCGCTACGTTCTATGCCCTCTTTATGTTGGAACCTTAGTTTTGATTTGAGTTAGGATCCACCTTTAGTATCTAAGTTTATGTCATAACTCATATTACAACTTAGATTAAATATCCTATTAAATAAAAGGCTGAAAATAATATACTAAGAAATATATTTATATATAATAGGCTAATTAATATAAGAGAAAATAAAATAAGAGAAAATAATATAAGAGAAAATATTATAAGAGAAATTAATATAAAATAATATAAGAGAAAATATTATAAGAGAAATTAATATAAAATAATATAAGAGAAATAAAATATTTCATATATTAGCTGCGTTCGACAAACGTCGAACGGCGCTCGGCATTCGTCGAACAGCGTTCGGCGAAAAGTTTGTATTACAGCAGTGCTCGACAGATTATAGCAAGGAATGCTGCAGTCAATGAACGTGGAACAGAGGTCGACGAATGACGAACGGCGGTCGACGAAATTCAGCAGATGTTCAGAAACAGTAATATTAATATTGAGGTTGGCAAATCAAATGTTTTGAGCTCGACGAACGTAGATCTCAGCTCGACGAATTTCTGACAGGAATACTTTATGTTATTTAGCTTGACTAAAATAGATATTTTACTGTCAGATTTATTTAAAGCAATATTTCTTTATTCTATTTTATATATTGCTATATATATTGTTGTTCTGACATTACAACGTGCAAACATTTATTAATAGAGCCGTTGACAGAAAGCAATAAATGTTATAGCCGTTGCAGCAAGCAAAAGAAGGAAAGAGGACAGCTCGAGGATATGCTAAATGAAAGAGATAATATGACCTTCCTCTTTGGTCGGCAAGGATTCAAATTAGACGAAAGAAGACAACAACTCTTTTACACGTCAGCAGGAAACAACTTATTATATATCAAATTTTATATACAGCAGATATAATATATAACAGAATATATAACTGTTCTCTCTGAACATATATATATACAGAATATATATTGCTGTACAGATTCAATATAGATAGAAGATATATTACAACTGCTGTACAGGAACAGAGAGAAGAAGAAGAAGAGAAACAGAGGAGCAAATAAAAGATCAGATCAAATATATTATTATATCTTCTTTTTGCCTAACTTCTTTTCTTGCAGATCATATACAACCTGAGACATCAAACACTATCATTTGCTCAGGGATCTAAAACTGCAAGAAGAAGAAGAACAGGGGATTTGGAATCAAGAGAAGGAGCCTCCACAAGCTGTCATCAAACTACATCAGACAGGGGGAGCTCTCTTCAACATATTCATCAAGTGTCTTCTCAGCAAAAGAGAAGAACAACATCTGTTTTTGTTTTCTTTATTTCTCCCATCTTGTAAAGGGTTAAAACTCCCTTCAAAAGTTTACTCCCGGTGACAGGGCACCTTAGCAAAAACCTGCAGCTTGGTTTATAAGCACCTTATCAAAAGCTTATAGGTGAATTGGGTACCTGATCAAAACTCCCATTGGTGTGTGGACACCTTATCAAAATCACCTTGGTGTGATGGCACCTTATCAACAACCTCCAGTGGATTCCTACCTGTGGGTAGAAGAGTAGATGTACCCAGATTTTTTGGGGAACTACAATATTTCTTGTGTCTTCTGGATTACTTCCTGTTTGTTTTATTTCTTTACCTATGCTGTGTTTATTTGCACTCTAACTGTTTGGCTTTATTACTCAATCAGTAAAAAGCATACTATATATATATATCATTTACTTTGAAAGTAAAACTTAAACAAGAGTTTTAACATATAATAAGAACTAACCTCCACTTTCAATTGGTATCAAAGCAGGCTGATTTTATTTTTTCAATTTCTTGCACCTGATACTCAATTGAATCCCTTTCAATTGGTATCAGAGGAAGTTGATTTTTTCACACAGGCTAACACCTGAAATCACAAAGATCACCTTAGTTCTTATTTGTTAAAAAAAAGAGTTTTTCCAAATGACACTATCAGATTATTCTATTTCAGATCCACCTTTTTGCAATTTGGATAGTTTTAATTTATGGCAAGTTAGAATCAGATTATATATGAATGCAATAGATGAAGATATCTACAAATCTGTTTTGACAGGAACTCAATCTTCAATCTCTTCATCTGATGATCAAGAAAAGTTGATCAGTGCTGATGCAAAGGCCATAGAGATATTAACTCAATCAATGTCAAATGACATTTATCAAAGAGTTAATGATTGCAATTCAGCATAGAGCATCTGGCACTCCCTCTCAAGGATGGTAAATGAACCATCTTCTTCCTCTTCCACTAACATTATTTTTGATGCAGAACCATCAGTTACTCTAACTGAAGAAGAAGACAAGGAAGAACAAAAAGCTAGAAAATTTTGCATGATGGCAATTTATGGCTCAAACTATAAATCAGATGCTGAATCTGAAGCAGAAAAGGTAGCTAAGGTAAAAGAGGTATCATCACATCTTATTTTTACCTCTGATGATAAATCTGTTTTCAATTCATTATGTACATATTTCATAATTGCTGAAAATTATAATTCTGAAAATAAAATTAGAAAAGAGTTAAAAATAACTTTTTTGACTTCTAATTATAACAAACCTCAAGAAAATTTTAAAATAGCAACAAAACAAATTATTTGCTTAAAACATAAGTTCATTAAAGCTAATAAATTTGAACAACCCGTTAAAAAGAAAATTCTCTATGTTCAGCAAAACCAATTTAAAAATTCAAATTTATATTTCAATGAAATAAAAAGCCCAACTTATCTATCTATAAGGCATTTTTGTTTTAACTGTTTAATATTTTTACTTAAATTATGATTAAATTAAAACAGCAGTTTTATGATTTTTGAATTTTTCTATCTTAAAAGCAATATCAGATAGACTTCATATTCTTCCAGATTTTCTCTAAAATCATGTTGAGCATTCTACTGTAGTTGCAATGATCAGAAATGATCTTGGCACTGAGTGTGAGTCTCTTCTGATTAAAGAGGATTCTATAGAAAGAAGCTATCAGACTTTGTATTTTTTATTCTTAAATTCCTAGAATCTAATAAACAGCTAGTAATTCACTTCCTATTTAAATCAAGATTTAGGAAATCAGGAATTGCTTAGTGCTTCAAAAGAAATTTAAAAATAATCTCTAACCCTTAAGCAGATCAAGACTTTGTATGCTTAGGAATCCTAAACCAAATAGGGGGAGATTGTTAGAACCTAGTTTATTTGGATTAGGATCTCAACTAAAATAGGGGGAGATTGTTGGAACCTTAGTTTTGATTTGAGTTAGGATCCACCTTTAGTATCTAAGTTTATGTCTTTAACTCATATTACAACTTAGATTAAATATCCTATTAAATAAAGGCTGAAAATAATATATATATAAATAATATACTAAGAAATATATATATATATAATAGGCTAATTAATATAAGAGAAAATAATAAAAGAGAAAATAATATAAGATAAAATATTATAAGAGAAATTAATATAAAATAATATAAGAGAAATAAAATATTTCATATATTAGCTGCGTTCGACAAACGTCGAACGGCGCTCGGCATTCGTCGAACAGCGCAAGGCGAAAAGTTTGTATTACAGCATCGCTCGATAGATTATAGCAAGGAAAGCTACGGTCAACGAACGTGGAACAGAGGTCGACGAATGACGAACGGCGGTCGACGAAATTCAGCAGATGTTCAGAAATAGTAATATTAATATTGAGGTCGACGAATCAAATGTTTTGAGCTCGACGAACGTAGAGCTCAGCTCGACGAATTTCTGACAGGAATACTTTATGTTATTTAGCTTGACTAAAATAGATATTTTACTGTCAGATTTAGTTAAAGCAATATTTCTTTATTCTATTTTATATATTGCTATATATTGTTGTTCTGACATTACAGCGTGCAAACATTTATTAATAGAGCCGTTGGCAGAAAGCAACAAATGTTATAGCCGTTGCAGCAAGCAAAAGAACGAAAGAGGACAGCTCGAGGATCTGCTAAATGAAAGAGATAATATGTCCTTCCTCTTTGGTCAGCAAGGATTCAAATTAGCCGAAAGAAGACAACAGCTCTTTTACACGTCAGCAGGAAACAACTTATTATATAGCAAATTTTATATACAGCAGATATAATATATAACCGAATATATAGTTGTTCTCTCTGAACATATATATATATACATAATATATATTGCTTTACAGATTCAATATAGATAGAAGATATATTACAACTGCTGTACAGGAACAGAGAGAAGAAGAAGAAGGAAAACAGAGGAGCAAAAAGAAGATTAGATCAAATATATTATTATATCTTCTTTTTGCCTAACTTCTTTTCTTGCAGATCATATACAACCTGAGACATCAAACACTATCATTTGCTTAGGGATCTAAAACTGGAAGAAGAAGAAGAAGAAGAACAGGGGATTTGGAATCAAGAAAAGGAGCCTCCACAAGCTGTCATCAAACTACATCAGACAGGGGGAGCTCTCTTCAACATATTCATCAAGTGTCTTCTCAGCAAAAGAGAAGAACAACATCTGTTTTTGTTTTCTTTATTTCTCCCATCTTGTAAAGGGTTAAAACTCCCTTCAAAAGTTTACTCCCGGTGACAGGGCACCTTAGCAAAAACCTGCAGCTTGGTTTATAAGCACCTTATCAAAAGCTTATAGGTGAATTGGGCACCTGATCAAAACTCCCATTGGTGTGTGGACACCTTATCAAAATCACCTTGGTGTGAGGGCACCTTATCAACAACCTCCAGTGGATTCCTACCAGTGGGTAGAAGAGTAGATGTACCCAGATTTTTTAGGGAACTACTATATTTCTTGTGTCTTCTGGATTGCTTCTTGTTTGTTTTATTTCTTTACATGTGCTGTGTTTATTTGCACTCTAACTGTTTGGCTTTATTACTCAATCAGTAAACAACACACTATATATATAACATTTACTTTGAAAGTAAAACTTAATCAAGAGTTTTAACATATAATAAGAACTAACCTCCACTTTCACTTTACAACACGCTAATGAATCGCATCCGTTACAATTATTTTTATTTATCTTTTGCCCTAACGTACGGGTAGCCACACCGCACTTGGTTCGGAGAATGGCTATAGGCCAAAATCCGCTCCGGCTAAAAGGAATAATATTGATTCCGATGAGCTTGGAGTTGTACCAAAACAGATCCACCAAAAATAAAGCATGATTCGAAAGTGGTAGGATCTATCCCAACTAGAAAAAAGAACGAGGGTCGCAAATCCTCTAGAGAGTTATCAGAAAATCAAACGAAAATCACAGATCTATTATAAGACTACCGCGATAATTAAAATTTCGAAAATCCACGCAAAAATCGTCCACCACAAGAACTATCACGGAAAGGAAAATCTCTTGAGTAGTATTTTCGTTACCCCTCTGAGAATAGTAGATCCGAGATGATGGATCCACAAGAAATGATCGCCTTTCACCGAAATCCATGGGAAGTGCACTAAGGATGAAGAACACGTCCGTCTTCCCCGCTTCACGCCGTAGAAGATCCGTAGATGATCACCACAAAACCTTTTCTTTCTTGCACGAGAAGATCTTGAAGTCGTGGATGAAATGAAGAGATAGAGAGATGAAAGGTGATAGAGGAATAGTGTGGAGGTGAGAATAGGGAGGATGGAGAAGGGAGAGAAGGGAGCGGCCGATCCTTGGAAGAGATCCCTCAAGAGGGGGGCGGCGGCAATGAGAGGAAGAGGGAGATAAAGGGGGGGGGGGGCGGAAATCTGAGAGAGAGAGAGGGGGAGAGGATATTAGGTTTAGGAAACAAATCTTTGTTTAATCTCAATAATATTCTACCATCATAGAAAGAGTTTTGGCCTTATATAAGGCTTACATCCAAACGTCTAATAGCAGCCCAAAATAGTGGCTAAACGCACACCACAAATCAAATATGACAGAAATAAAATAATTAAAAGCAAACCATATAATTGGATAATTGCAGACCATAAACTAGCAAGATTAATTAAATTAAATTCTTGTTGCGTGGGCGAAGATTGTAGCCGTGACCGCTACGACGCCGTAAGTCTTTGGCCGGCAGTTCATCATCATCATCTTCTGCCACAATCCCATGATAACCAAGTGCGCCATGGTCGTCATCTTCATTACCAAGTTGGCTGTCGTGGTGGTCGTCGCCATCACTGAGCTCGCGTCCTGTTCTTGCGGTCTCTTTTTTGTGACCGGTCGGTCTTACTAATTGAACTTGTCTTGTGCAGCTTCTGCGGATTGTGCTGGCAGCAGCGGTCACCTCCTATTCTGAAGGTGTTCGGGCGGTCTCGTGGCTTGCAGTGCGGGTTGCTGGAGTTCGGGAGGATCAGTGGAGTTTGGCAGATCGCGGGGTTCTCAGTTGGTGTTGTTCAAAGCATAGGCAGGCAGTTCGAGCCATTTTTTTTTCTAGCCGAGCGGACTGTCAGGTCAGGCGGTCTCAGTTGGCAGACCGCTGGTTTTCTTTTCAGCTTGTTTTTCTCTTCTGTTTTTTGTGTACTGGCGAAATCATGTCTCGCCATGCATACCTAGCCTTGTAATGAAGTTTTCTGCCAGCATTAATAAAGATTGTGTTTGTTCCATGTGCTTCTGGTTGTTGGCTTGAACTTTGAGTTATACTATTCCTGCTCACTCCTAGATCTACGGAAAATTTCACACTCATGCTAGAACTTCTATCCACACAGGAGACCTCCAAGGCTTCCAAGTCGCTGATTTGAGGCGGATCATGCATCTGAATCCAGTCGGCTTGCACAAAAGCCCTCTGGCTCAAAGCATCTGCGACAACATTTCCCTTCCCGGGAGTGTATTGAATCTCGAAAATGTAGTCCCTAAGGAACTACATCCACCTTTGTTGTCACATATTTAACTCTTTCTGATTCAACAGATACTTCAGGCTCTTATGGTCAGTAAAGATATCAACCTTCACAACATATAAGTACTGCCACCCCAATTTCAGTGCGAATATCATGGCCGCCAACTCCAAGTCGTGGACCGGATAGTTCTTCTCATGCACTTTCAACTTGCGAGAGCCATAAGCTACCACTTGACCATTTTGAAGCAGAACGCATCCTAAGCCACTCCCTTACGCATCGCTGTAAATTTCATAGCCCTCCATACCACATGGCAAACATAAGATTGGTGTGATGGTGAGTCCCATACCCTACTCGTCTTCCCCCTTCATTTCCCCCCCCCCCCCCCCCCCCCCACACACACACATTCACCAATGAATGTCTAAAGTCATGTACCACCCCCACTTCAGTCGTCCCATTATATTTACTTATTAATCTAAAGATAATTCCCTCCCTGTTAATTTACTTATTAATAAGTGAATGTAAAATACCAATATTACATAATAGTATTTAAAAAGAGACATTTACTAAAGTGGACATTTACTGGTTAATTAAATGATTTAACAGCGACGCAAACAAGTGCTCTCCGCCCATTAAAACAATTCGACCACGAATTCAGCGGAAAGGGAACGAGACCCGTAGCCAAAACCAACTTGTAGCAGCATCCCCGTTATATAGAATATAACAGTAGGTCCGGCCGGGACCCCACGCCATATTAAATGAACAGTAAAGAGATTTATGTAATTAGATTAAATAGTTTCAAATAAAACCATCTCTGCATACTCAGAGTCATTCATAACGGGAGAATTTATTTAAGTAAACACTAGGAATGTCAATACAACAAGAGTTCTTTATTACATATGTTTACACCAATACGTGGGTTACAAATATCGGCTCGCAGGCCGGCCACACATGAAAAGATGTAAACACAACATTTGGCTTTTAAGGGTCAGATAAACACTAGGAATGATAATACAACAAAAGTTCTTTATTACATATGTTTACACCAACACGTGGGTTACGAACATCGGCTCGCACGCCGGTCACACATGAAAAGAAATAAACACAACATCAATAAAGACCGTCGTCTAACACTAACTCAGCAGCAGACCCATCATTAGTCTCCCCCAAGTAGCGCTACATGCTTGAATCAAGCTCCAGGGCTTGTCGTATTCTATCTACAAGGCGTATTGCACCTCTATCCAGTTCAAGACCGCACTCGCGCTAGAACTTATATCCACACAGGAGATCTCCAAAGCTTCCATGTCACTGATTAGACGCGGATCATGCATCTGAATCCAGTTGGCTTGCGCAAAAGCCCTCCGACTCAAAGCATCTGCGAAAACATTTCCCTTCCTGGGAGTGTAATGAATCTAAAAAATGTAGTCCCCAAGGAACTCCATCCAACTTCGTTGTCACATATTTAACTCTTTCTGGTTCAACAAATACTTCATGCTCTTTTGGTTAGTATAGATATAAACCTTCACAACATATAAGTAGTGCCGCCACAATTTCAGTGCGAATATCATGGCCGCCAACTCCAAGTCGTGGACCGGATAGTTCCTCTCATGCACTTTCAACTTGCGAGCTCCATAAGATCACTTGACCATTTTGAAGCAGAATGCAGCCTAAGCCACTCCCTGATGCATCGCTGTAAATTTCATAGCCCTCCGTACCACATAACAAACATAAGATTGGTGTCGCGGTCAGTCCCACACCCTACTCGTCTTCCCCCATCATTTGCCCCCCCACTCACACACATTCACCAATGAAGGTCTAAATCCATGTACCACCCCCTCTTCAGTCGTCCCCTTGTATTTACTTATTAATCTAAAGATAATTCCCTCCCTCTTAATTTACTTATTAATAAGTGAATGTAAAATACCAATATTACGTAATAGTATTTAAAAATAGAATTGGGTCCTACAATATAAAATTATCTGAATCAATATAAAGCTACTTGAGACGAAAAGTGAGAAATACATCTACTAAGATAACATTAAATGCTTGATACTATGATATTGCAAACAAAAACAAAAATGAGGGTACGAGAGAGGGAGAAGGAGACGAAGGAGAAGAAAGGACTGAGAAAAACAACATGGAGTTGTAAATGATGAACAATGAGAAAATATAGAATGAGAAAATGAAGGAGACAAGGGAGAATGACATGGTGTACAAGGAGACGAAGTATACGAAGGATATGCGAACAATAAGAGTATGGAACTGGAGAACACAGAGAAGGAGCATGTAAATTTACTTATTAATCTAATAATATTGAATAATTATTTATGTAAAATTATAATTCTAAATGCATGTTCTAATTTTATGTAAATTGTTTATTATTCTAAATGCGTGTTCTCATTTTATGTAAATTGTTGTGATGATGTTGAGAGATTGATTTTTTTGGATTGGTTTTTCTACGTCACTTGGCCTGCTCATTATGCAGGTGATATCTTGGATATTTATGTGTATCAATCAAGGATCATTAGTTATAATGTTTCGATTTCATGATGCATGATTGTAATATGGTAATTTGTTGGTTTCAAAGTAAGATTTGATGTATTGATGGAGACAAACTATCAATAAATTTTGTGATTTTGGAAACCTTATATGAAAAAAATTTATATCCATTGTTAGGCTTAAACAAAAAATATAAATTAAAGCTCCACAATTAAACTAATGATTACACCAGGCTATTTTGAATAGGTATCTGTCATGACAATCATATATTAATAAGTGGATGTAAAATACCAATATTACATAATAGTATTTAAAAATAGAAATGGGCCCTACAATACGAAAAAATTGAATCAACATAAAGCTACCTGAGACGAAAAGTGAGAAATACATCTACTAAGATAATGTTAGATGTTTGATACTATGATATTGCTAACAAAAACAAAAATGAGGGTATGAGAGAGGGAGAAGGAGACGAAGGAGAAGAAGTGACTGAGAAGGACAAAATGGAGTTGGAAATGACGAACAATGAAAAAATATAGAATAAGAAAATGAAGAAGGAGACGAGGGAGAATGACACGGTGTATAAGTATACGAAGGATATGCAAACAATAAGAGTATGGAACTGGAGAAGACAGAGAAGGAGCGGATGGAATTGGAGACAACAAAAAAAGAGAAAATGGAAAAGGACATAATAGAGTCAGGCAGTAGAGGAGTCTACAAAGAAGGTTACAGTAAAGGAGACTGCGAAGGAGATAGCGTTGTTATTGATGATGGAGAAGAGTATGATAGCTTCTAAGACAGCGGAGAATGAGACGAGGGAGAAGGCGTCTATGGAGAAGAAGAGACCAAGAATGAGAGCATGGAGTTGTAAATGACAAATAATGAGAAAACATAGAAGAGAGAAGATAGAGGGGACGATGGAGAATGACATAGTGGAGAAGGATACGATGGAAAAGGAGCGTAAGTAGTCAAAGAAGACAGAGCACGAGATAACAAAGAAGGAGAGGATGTAATTGGAGACAACAAAAAAGGAGAAAATGGAGAATGAGACAACGTATAAGTAGGTAGAATAGAACGAGACGACGGAGGTACGACAATTAATGTATGAGGTGGTAGACGTAGGAGGCGATGAAGATATGTTATGAAGGTAAGAGGCGACAAAGGTAGGATGTGGCGGAGGTAGGAGGCGACAAATTCGGAGGTAGGATACGACAGAGGCAGGAGGCAGCGGAGGACGAAAGCGACGGAGGTGGAGGAAACGAATGTAGGGGGTAGGAGGCAATGGAGATAGAAGAAGACACAAGTAGGAGGCGACATAGGTAGGATGCGATGAAGTAGGAAGAAACGGAGTTAGTGGGTAGGAGGCGACAGAGGTACCACGTAGAAGGCGATGGAGGTAGCAGGTAGGATGCAACAAAGGTCGAAGGTAGGATACAACAGAGGTAGGATGCAGCGGAGGTAGGATGTGACGTGGGTAGAAGACGATGAAGGTAGGAGATGGATGCGGCAGAGGTAGGAGCTCGGTGCGACGGAAGGCACTCTAGATGCTCCAGCTCCAGATGCTCCCTGCCCCATGTCGTCCCCCTGACCCTAAAACACAAACCTTCCTCATCCCTTCCTTAGTGGTCCCCTCCTCCGGTTCCCCACTCTATCCTTCTCTCCTCCTCCTCAGTCGTCCTCCCTTACCATAAACCTCACTCATCGCCTGCTTCGTGGTCCCCTCCGTCGTCCCCCTGTTCTTCGGGGCTTCGGTGTCCCTCACCCTATTCGCCCCCCCCCCCCCCCCATCATTTGTCCCCCCCTCCACACACTCTATCGTTCATGAAGCTCTAAAGCCTTATGCCCCCACCCCTTCCGTCGTCCCTATATATGTTTCCCCCCACTGTCATCCCCGAAGGTTGGAGGCGACGAATGGAGGAGGTAGGAGGCACGGAGGATAGAGGTAGGAGGCGATGGGGGGCATAGGTAGGAGCGACGATGGACAGAGTCCACAAAGGTTGGAGACAACGGAGGTAGGAAGCAACGAAGGTAGGCAGTGAGGGAAGTAGAAGGAGGTGGAGTATTAGGCGATTAAGGTAGAAGGTAGGAGGTATGATACAACGGAAGAAGGGGGCGATGGAGGTAGGCCGCAATAAAGGTGGGCGAAAACGGAGGTCGGCGCCAAATGGGGTTGGTGGCTACATTGGTAGGATAGGACGAAGGTACATCCTGATGGATACAGAGGTAGGAGGCGATAGAGGTCGGAGGTATGAATTGGATGCGAGTGCGACAGAGGGCTCCAGGTCCTCCCCCACCTCCTGCTCCTCCTGCTGCTGTGTCGCCACCTCCTGAGTGCGACGAGGGTGGTAGGGGCAGAGATAGAAGACGACGAAGTCAATAAAGGTAGAAGATAACAAAGGTAAGAGGAGAATGAGGTAGGTGGCGAGGCAAGTAGGAGGCGACTAAGGTAGAACGTAGGAGGCATCAATGGCAGGTGGGTAAGATGTGATAGAGGTCGACAGCGACAGTGGCCGGCAGGGGAGGAGGTTGGCGGCGGCGGAGGTATATTGCGATGGAGGTATGAGGAGACGAAAGTAAGAGACGACAAATGTAGGAAGCAACGAAGGTCGGAAATAGGAGTCAATGGAGGTATAATTTGACGAAGGTAGGAGGCGACAGAGGTAGGAGATGGATGCGATGGAGGTAGGAATATGCGACAGAAGTATGAGCTGGACGTGGTTGGGTGTATGAGTTGGACGCGGTGGAGGGCTCCAGTTCCTCCACGGTCTCCTGCCCCTATGCGGCTTCCTCCTGAGCCAACGTAGAAGGATAAGATGCATTTGGAGATGATGGAGAATAACATGATGGAGACAGACAGCGGGGGAGTTAACAAAGAAAGTTACGGGAAAGGAGACTACAGAGAAGGAGATAACATTGTTAATGATGATGGAGAATTTGATGATGGATTCAAAGACAACAAAGAATGAGATGATAAAGAAGAGTATGATAGATCTAAGACCACAGAGGACGAGGCGGGGGAGAAGGAGATGATAATAAGAAGAGTAAATGTCGAATAATGGGACAACATAGAAAGAGAAAGTGTAGAAGGAGATGAGTGAGAATAACGTAACGGAGAAGGATACAATGGAAGAGGAGTGTATGAAGCTAGAGAAGACAAAGAAGGAGCGGGTGGAATTGGAGACTACAAAAAGGGAGAAATGGATAATGAGGCAATGGAGAAGTAGACGACATAGAACAAGATGACAGAGGTAGGGCGATGGAGGTAGGATACCGTGAAGGTAGGAGGCAATAAAGATATGAGACACAGGTAGGAGGCGACAGAGGTAGGACACGGAGAGATGGGATGCGGCAAAGATAGGATGCTGTAGAGATAGGATGCAGCAAAGATAGAATGCTGTAGAGATAGGATGCGGCAGAGGTAGGAGGTATGAGGCAATGAAGGTTGGAGGCGACGAAGGACGAAGGCGACGGAGGACGAAGGCGACGGAGGTAGGAGGCGATGGAGATAGGAGACACCGGAGGTAGAAGGTGACATAGGTAGGAGGCGACAGAGGAAGGAGGCGATGGAGATAGTTGGATACACATGTAGGATGTGACAGTGGTATGATATGACTGAGGTAGGAGATGGATGCGGCGAAGGTAAGAATTGGATGGGGCGAAGGTTACTTGCTAGATGCGGCAGAGGTAGGAGCTGTATGCGAAGGAGGTAGGAGCTGGATGCGACAGAGAGAACTTCAACTCCATACGGTGGATGCTCCAACTCCAAATGCCCCATACGTCGCCCCCCAAACCCTAAACAATAACCTTCATCATTCCCTCCTTAGTGTTTCCCTCCTTTGACGTCCCCCTCCATCATATGTCCCATCACCCTCCGTCATCTCCACTCCCTCGTTGTCATTCCCAAACCCTAAACCATAAAGCTCACATGTCCCCCTCTGTCGTCCCCCCCCCCCCCCCCCCCACCCTTCAAGGCTTTGGATCTCCCCCCACTCCATTCGTCGTACCCCGCCCCTCTCGCCCCCTTCCCCCCAGTATGGCGCAGGAGAATACAGAGAAGGAGAAAACAGAGGAGTGGGTGGAACTGGAGACCACAAAAGAGGACAAAATGGAGAAGGACAGGATGGAGTATGACTGTAGGGGAGTCAACAAAGAAAATTACGGTAAAGGAGACTGCAAATAAGAAGATAGCATGTTAGTGATAATGGAGAAGAGTATGATAGCTTCTAAGACTGTCGAGAATAAGATGAGAGAGGATTCTATGGAAAGAAGAGACTGGGAATGATAGCATGGAGTTGTCAATAACAAACAATGAGAAAACATAGAAGAAAAAACATAGAGGGGGCGAAGGAGAATGACATGATGGAGAAGGATATGACAGAAAAGGAGAGTATGGAGTTGGAGAAGACATAGAAGGAAATGATGGTGAAGGAGAGGATGAAATTAGAGACTACAAAAAGGGATAAAATGGAGAATGAGACAACGGATTAGTAGACGAAATAGAATGAGACGATGGAGGTAGGGCGATGGAGGTATGAGGCGGCAGATGTTGTTGGCAATGGAGATAGGAGACACAGGTAGAAGGAGACAAAGGTAAGATGCGGCTGAGGTAGGTTGCGGCGGAGGTCAGAGGTAGGAGGCGATGGAGTTCGTAGGTAGGAGGCGGCGGAGTTTGTAGGTAGTAGGAAATGAAGTTCGGAGGTAGGATACGACAGAGGTAGGAGGCGACGGAGTACGTAGGCGACGGAGGTCGGCGGCGATGGAGGTATGAGGAGACGAAGGTAAGAGAAGACAAAGGTAGGAGGCGACGAAGGTCGGAATTAGGATTCGATAGAGGTACAATTTGATGAATGTAGGAGGCGACAGAGGTAGGAGATGGATGCGGCGGAGGTAGGCACTAGATGCCACAGTAGTAGGGGTTGGACGTGATGAGGGTATGAGTTAGACGCGACGGAGGGCTCCAGCTCCTCCACCGCCTTGTGTTCCTATGTCGCCTCCTCTTGAGCCAGCAAAGAAGGATAAGATGCATTTGGAGATGATGGAGAAGGACGGGATGGAGTGGGACAGGGGGGCGTCAACAAAGAAGGTTACGACAAAGGAGACTATGGAGAAGGAGATAGCATTGTTAGTGATGATGGAGAATTTGATGATGGATTCAGAGACAACAAGGAATGGGACGATAAAGAACAGTATGATAGTTTTAAGACCACAGAGAACAAGATGAGGGATAAGGAGACGATGGAGAAGAAGAGACTGATAAGGAGAGCATGGAGTTGTAAATGTCGAACAATGGGACAACATAGAATGAGAAAGTGTACAAGGAGATGAGGGAGAATGACTTGATGGAGAAGGATACGACGGAAAAGGAGTGTATGGAGCAAGAGAAGACAGAGAAGGAGATGACAGGGGAGTGTATGGAATTGGAGACTACAAAAAAGGAGAAAACAGAGAATGAGACAATGGAGAAATAGAGGACATAGAACGAGATGACGGAGCTAGGGCGATGGAGGCAGAAGGCGGTGGAGATAGGAGGCGATGGAGATATAAGACACAGGTAGGAGGCTACGGAGGTAGGACGCGGAGAGATAGGATGCAACAAAGATAGGATGCGGCAGAGGTGGGAGGTATAAGGCGATGAAGGTCGAAGGTAGGTTGCGACGGAGGTCGGAGGCGACAAAGGATGAAGGCGATGAAGGTAGGAGTCGATGGAGATAGGAGGCGACATGGGTAGGAGGTGGCAGAGGTTTGAGGTGACACGGGTAGGAAGTGACAGAGATAGTTGGAGGCACAAGTAGGATGCGACAGAGGTAGGATATGACTGAGGTAGGAGCTGGATGCGGCGAACGTAAGAGCTAGATGGGACGAAGGTAGGAACATGATGCGGAGGAGGTAGGAGCTTGATGAGGCGGAGGTGGGAGCTTGATTGGACGGAGGTAGGATTTGGATGCGATGGAGGGCACTCCAACTCCAGAAGGTGGATGCTCCAAATCTAAATGACCCCTCCGTCTCCCCCAAACCCTACCCTCCTCAGTGGTCCTCTCCTCTGACGTCCCCCTCCGTCAAAAAATTGTTTGATGCGAGTGATTCAAAAAATGGGGTCAGTGTCTCCAAACATCGAAATCTCATTCAGCGGAGATGAGTCAGGTGGATGCCCTTGGCAGGGGTGTAGGAAAACCATGTAATCATTGGCGGGAAGATTGGGGGGGAGGAGGGAAGTGCGGTGGATAGTTGACAGCAGTAGCAGTGAGCTCGTGGACCAGAAGCGTGAGCTCCACTAATCATGCTTCCAGGTGATCCAAGTGGGCAAAGTCAATGGAAGCAGAACAGAGACACCATCTTCTGTGTGGAGGGCCATGAAACGGGTCAAGGGTATGAATCGTGCCTCTCCATTGATGATGATTTTTTAGTTTTCCCATCCCTCTTAATTCAATTTTCTATGGATTTATGTTTTCTTTAGAATCATTAAAGGATTTTTGCATAATTTACTGATTAATCTAATAATATTGAAGAATTAATTATATGAAATTATTCTTCTAAAATGCTTGTTCTAATTCTATGTAAATTGTTTATTTTTCTAAATGTGTTCTCATTTTATGTAAATTGTTGCGATGATGTTGAGAGATTGATTTTTTGAATTGGTTTTTCTACGTCACTTGGTCTGCTCATTATGCAAATGATATCTTTGGAGATATATGTTTATCGACCAAGGATCATTAGTTATGATGTTTCGATTTCATGATAGATGATTTTAATATGGCAATTTCTTGGTTTCAAAGTAAGGTTTGATGTATCGAGAAGACAAACAATAAAAAAAATTGTGATTTTGGAAACCACATATGAATAAAATTTATATCCAATCATGCTTAAGACAAAAAAAATACAAATTAAAGCTCCACAATTAAACTAATGATGGCACCAGACTATTTTGAATAGATATATTTCATGACAACCACATATTTAATAAGTGCATGTAAAATACCAATATTACATAATAGTATTTAAAAATAGAAATGGGCCCTACAATAAAAAAAAGTTAAATAATTTAAAGCTAACTGAGACAAAAAGTGAGAAATACATCTACTAAGATAACCTTAGATGCTCGATACTATGATATTGTTATAAAAACAAAAAGGAGAGTAAGAGAGAGGGACAAGGAGATGAAGGAGAAGAAGGGACTGAGAAGGATGGCATGCAGTTGTAAATGATGAACAATGAGAAAAAATGGGAGGAAATGTAGAAGGAGACGAGGAAGAATGAAATGATGGAGAAGGATACGAAGGAAAAAAAGAGTATGGAGCAGGAGAAGACAGAAGGAGATGATGAAGGGGCGGATGGAAAATGTAGGACAAGGTAGAGTTTGACAGCATGGGAGTCAACAAAGAAGGTTACAGTAAAGGAGATTGCGAAGGAGATTGCGTTGTTAGTGATGATGGAGAAGAGTATGATAGCTTCTAAGACTGCGGAGAACGAGATGAGGGAGAAGGCATTTATGGACCCGCTTCATGTCCTCCTCCAAGGAACGAGGGCATCATAGGCCCAGTTAAAAGTAACCGTAGGACATCCCCTAGACCCTCATAAAACCGACTGGTCTTACGTTCTTCATCTGCAAACGTGGCGTCTGCATAACGGCCCAACCTCGTAAACACATGCAGATAGTCATCCACCATACTATCGCCTTGAGTCAGTCAGTTGAACTGGTTCCCTGTCTCAATTCATTGAGCAGATTGGAGGTACCTTGCCAAAAATAGTCTCGAAAATTCCTCAAACGAGACATCTAACAGTTGTCTTCCCGCCAACTGGTGCAA
Source organism: Dactylorhiza incarnata (assembly GCA_033032865.1). Classification (NCBI taxonomy): domain Eukaryota; kingdom Viridiplantae; phylum Streptophyta; class Magnoliopsida; order Asparagales; family Orchidaceae; genus Dactylorhiza; species Dactylorhiza incarnata. The sequence continues at coordinate 7,849,798 of JAWHQI010000067.1, forward strand.
CTCCAACTCCTCCCACCAAAGTTGCGCATCTCCATCTAGAAGGAAGGTTGCTAAGGTGACTTTCAGTCTTTCCCCTATTATAGTGGTTGTCAAGGTTTTTCTTACTCTCGAGAGTCAATCCTCAGCCTGAGTTGGGGTTCCTGCTCCTGCAAATGTCGGAGGGTGGAAACTCAGAAAATGTTGCAGTTGTTGGTTCGAAGCTCGCCGTTCCCTCACTGGCACTGGTCTTTCGACCACCGGTTCAACTGCCACAGCCGGCACAGGGGCTACCCCGAGGGTAAGAGGTTGTACAGGAACAGGCCTTCTGGGTTGTGCATTAGACATAGCGAATACCGCCTCTGAAATCAATAGCTTTGTCTCAGCAGAAGGAGGAGTAGGCACATCAGCTGGTGCACTACTCGCAGTAGAGAGCGGTGGTCGAGACTGCCCCGCTCCACTCCTAGTCGCCTATACATGTGCAAGAAAGCACAATTAACAACTCACTTGTAGCAAGAATCAACAAAGGAACACTCAGGTCCCACTACGTTGCTACAAACAAACATGTATTTCATTCCTAAAGTGGACATTTACTGGTTGATTAAATGATTTAACGGCGACGCAAACAAGTGCTCACCACCCCTTAAAAAAATTTGACCACAAATTCAGCGGAAAGGAATGAGACCCGTAGCTGATACCAACTTGTAACACCATTCTCGTTACATAGAATATAACAGTAGGTCCGACCGGGACCCCACACCATATTAAATGAATAGTAAAGAGAGTTATGTAATTAGATTAAATAGTTTCAAATAAAACCATCTCAGCATACTCAGAGTCATACATAACGGAAGCATTTATTTAAGTAAACACTAGGAATGACAATACAACAAGAGTTCTTTATTACATATATTTACACCAACACGTGGGTTACAAACATCGGCTCGCAGGCCGGCCACACATGAAAAGAAGTAAACACAGCATTTGGCTTTTAAGGGTCAGATAAACCCTAGGAATGACAATACAACAAGAGTTCTTTATTACATATGTTTACACCAACACGTGGGTTACGAAAATCGGCTCGCGGGCCGGCCACACACGAAAAAAGTAAACACAACATTTGGCTTTAAGGGTTAGATGAACACTAGGAATGACAATACAACAAGAGTTATTTATTACATATGTTTACACCAACACGTGGGTTACGAACATCGGCTCACAGGCCGGCCACACATGAATAGAAGTAAACACAACATTTGGCATTTAAGGGTCAAATAAACACTAGGAATGACAATACAACAAGAGTTCTTTATTACATATGTTTACACCAACATGTGGGTTACAAACATCGGCTCGCAGGCCGACCACACATGAAAAGAAGTAAACACAACATTTGGATTTTAAGGTTCAGATAAATGATGAGTCCCAAATATATACACATTTATGGAGTCATCTGGGCCGATTTTCTAGTCTATGCACTTCACTTTAGACATGTTTTCACTCATATTTGACACTCCATGCTAAGTGCACCTCTAGGCCCGTTTTTGGTGTTATTTCATGTTCTTCATTTTTAGTAGTTTTCATGTTTTGATAAGAGCCACTTTCAGTGGCTGGATTCGTGGTTGTGCTGGAACAGGAGTCGTGCGGGTGTTCCCGGTACAATTCTGTACAGGAACACTGCGCACGATCACTGTTTCTATTGCGCACGACCACTGGTCGTGCGCCACTGATCGTGTGCACTTAACCCTATTTTTTGAGTTCTGTCTCGGACAGTGCACACGACCACCAACGATATTGCGCACGACCACCGGTCGTGCGCCGCTGTTCGTGCGCACTTAACATCAATTTTATGAGTTCTGTTTCGACCAGTGCGCACGACCACCTACGATACTGCGCACGCCCACCGGTCGTGCACCACTAGTCGTGCGAACATGGTATTTTATAAATTTCTTACATTGCAGACTCCACCCAGGCAGGCGCACGATCACAGGATTCCAGCGCGCACGACCACTGGTCGTGCCCCAATGATCGTGCGCACTGTTTATTCCAGAGCCTATAAATATTCCTGCTCGCGAATTAGGTTGGAAGCTCCGCATTTCTTCCGCTGCAGTCCGCCGTTTTCTCGCTCCAGAGCCCCGATTTTGCCCCTCCATCGTCGCCCACCATCTGGAGGTGCTCCGGGCTTGTTCTTCACGCCAAACTTGAGCCGGAGCTTCCTCTCGGCCTCCTCCTTCATCCTAGAGCTTCAAGGAAGGTTTAGCCGCCATCGCCATCAAGCAAGGGGAAGTTTGCAACCTTTAACGGATCGTGAGACGAAGAAGACGGGTTCATTGGAGAGTCGTGATAGCTCTCTCTACCCCGGACGTAGTTGCGGACCGAGCATGGATGCGGATTGACAACCCGGCGATTCCAACTGTGAATCTCCAACGAGCCTTCGGATTCGGTCGATTTCTTGCCTTGTTCTTCTATTATTGATGTGTTTGTAGCTAGAACTCTCATGTGTTGATGATGAACACTATGAATCGTGCTTGTAATCTAAATTTCATGTCTATGTGAAGTTATATTTTGTTCATATGTGTACGAGGTGCACCACCATCCATCCTCCATCCCGCCGTCACGTTCGTGTGCCGCACTAGCAATTGCTAGTGGCGTGCTTGTCGACGAGGTGCTTGCGACCCTCATCCGTATGCCTACTCTTCCATCCGCCTAGCGAAGCGTGGCATAGCGGCCCGTGTAATCCATTCCAACTCCGTCGGTGCGAACCATTCCATCCGCTTGCCTACTCTTCCATCCGCCTAGCGAAGCGTGGCATATCGGCCCGTGTAATCCATTCTCCCTACGAAGCAGTGCGCTCAAGGCCTGCACAGTTCGACTCTACTTGCCTACTCGTCCATCCGCCCTTGCGACGCAGTGCGCTCAAGGCCTGCCTAGTCTCCATCCCGCCAAGCGAAGCATTGCATAGCGGCATTGCATAGGAGTAGTTTAAGTTGTTTTCTTTTATTTTCCACAAACCAAATCCCCCATTTCCTCATCCAACCGCTCGAAAGGACTTCAATCTCAAGTCCTTCCTCGATAATAAACTCCACCTTACTGTGTTCCTTTGAGATCGATACTTGGGGATTCATTCCCATTTTTTATTACTTGAACGATCGGTACACTGCCGTTTCGTGCCGCAGTCTTACTACCTCCTATAGCGGTGTACTAAGATTTGCGCCATCAAGTTTTTGGCGCCGTTGCCGGGGAACACAGTCATGTGAGTTTTTTTTTGAGAAGGAGAATCTGAGAGAGAAGCCCTTCCATTTGTAAATTGCATCTTTTATTTTATTTCTGTTCTTTTTATCCCTTTTTCTTGTTTTTTTTATTAGGTTGCTTTAGTAATTTCTGTTAGGTGTAGTATTTTGCACAATAGCATTTTTATTTTGAATCATTTTATCTCCACACTATGTGGGCACATCTCAATATCTGTTGCCGTTGGTGTAGAGATACCTCCCACTCTAGTGATGAATGCCCTATGGAGAATAGTAGGCATAATTCTTATAGCCCAGCATATGGAGCACTGACTTCGTCTGGTACTCCATATGGTGCGTGTAAGTCTTATGGCTACTCTGCTGAGCCTTTACCGTCATACTTCTTTTCGGCTTCAGCCCCCGCTGTGCCAAAGAAGCCCGCAAGGCAGTGCCGGTTTTGTCGAAGCACTGATCATGTCTTGAAGGACTGTGCCGAGTATCTTCGCCAATTGGACGAGGATGACGAGCCGGATATCCGGATCGTCCCAACTCTTAACTCTGGCGGCACACCTTCAACATCCGGTTATGTGTCTTTGTCACCTTCACATATTGAAGGGTATGGCATGGACACGGTCACCGGATGTGCGGCTGATCTATGCACCGACATTGCTGAGCCTATTCTCAATGTGCATCCACCACCTCCAGTGGATTCGATTCTTTGTGAGGAATCGGTGCTCGACTTTTATCCGAGCATTATTCTTCCCCCTGTTGTGCATACTACATTCGTCTCTGACGACATTGTCGATGATGTGTCGCAAGAGGAGGTTGTTGATCTTAGTATTGTACCTACTCCTATGGAGAAGGACAACCTTCTAGGTGAATAGGAGTTTTCCTCAACACCGGTGGAGGAAGTCCAAATCTTAGGCATGGCCACTGTTGATCCCGCCGAACCTTGTAGCATTGAGGACAATGCAAACATTATTTTACTTCCCCAACCTGATGGGAGTGAGACCGGGACCACTCCCCCGATTTTTGAATATTTATGTTCTTCGTCTTGTTTATTTCTCGATCCCCCCTCTTCATCCGAGTCTGTGCAGGTTGAGTCTTCACAGGTACCCCAGGAGGATTTGGAGCATATTGCCCAAGTCAATGATGAGAGCATCCTCTTATGTGAGGAGGTTGTTTCCCCCTCCGTAGAGGAAGCTCCACTCATTGCCTTTTCCTCCTGCCACCTCCCTATTGACGACACCTTGCTAGGCAAGGATGTGTTTGGTGAGTTGAGTGAGGATATCTCCTCCTCTTCTTGCTTTCTGTTTCCTCTACCTGCGTTATGTAGGTATTATTATTATTTGGGTAGAGGAGTAACTGTTCTGTCGCCGTATAGGTACCGGCTACCGACACGCGTATTAGAACAGTTACCTGTTCATTTCCTTTTTCATACGCCCATTAGCTAGAACCTTTAGTTTTTGAATAAGTCGTGCTGGGATGACAATAACCCCAGTAGTTATCTTTCTTTTCTGCATTTTTATTTCATCTAATCATGTTTAGTTAGTAGTATTTTTTTTTTCAGTTTTCTATTTTCTTTTGTTTCTGCGGAGCTGACCCCTGCAGGTATCTTTTCTAGATGGCGGACGCTGCGGCTCATTTTAGCTTACACGCCAATCTTCTGGTGTGCTCATTTCTGAGCACTGGGTACTCTCTTTCCCTAGCCTTTTTTGATTTTCATGTCATATATTTTGTGGATTGTTTAGTTTAAGTCTGGGGGAGAGCAGTTTTTGTGCCCACTCACGTGCACTCTCGCATAGCATGCTAGAAGTATTTATTGGAAATTGTTGTACTTATTAGAAGTACTTATTTTAGCTTATTGGAAATTGTTGTTCATTTTCATTGCACACCACAGCACCCACTTGAGCGCGCTTAGCCGTTGGCACGTCGCGAGTTGAATTTGTCTTTTTGTGTGATTTGGAAAATCATTGTGCTGGCTTAGGATTATGAGGCGGAGTAAAATGTTGACTCCTGTAGTGCTCCTAGTCGAGTGCTCATGTCTCGTAGGAATTCGTGTAGATTCAATTTCTTTTTATGCTTTTAGTTTATATTTTTCTACTAGTGTAAATATTGTTTACTTTACTCAAAAATTTGGTGAATCCGGCGTGAATCAAACGGTAGCATAGGAATGTGTGTAGACGTTCATTAGTCTCGTATTGCTCGAGTCGGGGGGAAGGATTATCTTTCTCGGTGGCTAGAACTTGCCCCAAGCGATTCTTGAAGCATGGGTATACGGTTAGTCAATTGCGTGAATGTGATATAGGCCATCATTTTGGCCCGGTTGAGCCTTTACACCCTTTCCTATCGATATATCCTCGTTAGCCCAGTTGTGCCTACCCGTTCTTTGATTCAGCCTAACTTTTATCGCACCAAAGCCCAAAAGCCAATCCTAGTCGCACACCCAAATCTGAGCTTTAGCTGTTTAGTATTTTCATGAGTTGGGTTGTTGATGTGGTGATATGTTTGTGAAGTTGTGGTTGTGTCTTATTGTTTATTTGCTGAAAATGATAAGAAAAGAAAAGAAAAAATGAGAAAGAGAAAAGAAGTGAGAAGAAAAGAAAAAGATATGAGTTTGAATGAAAAATTCATTTGTATAAGTATAAGTTTGGGAGTAGGCGGTGCACGCACCCAGGTTGTTAAGTCCAAGTCTGGGGGTGTAGTGTACCCGCATGTTTGTGTACTGATGAGGATAGTTTTCTGTGCTAGCTCATTTGGGTTTAGTGTCTGAGCCATCGCGTTTATCTTTGTTTACCGCACCTAAACCCAAGCCTCATCTCAAACCTAAAGTCCTATTGATTCACGCATTTGAGTCATACCAGTGCCGTGGAGAGAGTGCGAACGAGCAAGCTTATGGTCACCGACATTGATGGATTTCAATGGAGTTGTCCCGAGCCCCGATCTTTGGCAATGCTCGCCTCACCGTTCAGTTTACTTTCTTCCTATGTACGACCTTATGATTCACGGTGATTCACTTTTTGAGTAAACGTAATATATATCTACGCTCCTAGAAAATTATAAACTAATATGTATAATTAGAAATTTTATCTACTATATTTCTACGCACATGAGCATGCGACTTCGCATGGTACTCCACTTGATAATTTCTTCGCCAGCTTATGTTTTTCCTGTCCGCTAGAGATGGTTTGCTCGGGACGCGCAAACAGTTAAGTCTGGGGGTGTGATGAGTCCCAAATATATACACATTTATGGACTCATCTGGGCCGATTTTCTAGTATATGCACTTCACTTTAGACATGTTTTCACTCATATTTGACACTCCATGCTAAGTGCACCTCTAGGCCCATTTTTGTTGTTATTTCATGTTCTTCATTTTTAGTAGTTTTCATGGATTGTTAAGTGCCACTTACAGTGGCTGGATTCATGGTTGTGCTGGAACAGGAGTCGTGCGGGTGTTCCCGGTACAATTCTATACAGGAACACTGCGCACGATCACTGTTTCTACTGCGCACGACCACTGGTCGTGCGCCGCTGATCATGTGCACTTAACCCTATTTTTTGAGTTTTGTCTCGGATAGTGCGCACGACCACCAACGATATTGCGCACGACCACCGGTCGTGCGCCGCTGTTCGTGCGCACTTAACATCAATTTTATGAGTTCTGTTTCGACCAGTGCGCATGACCACCTACGATAGTGCGCACGACCTGATCATGCATCTGAATCCAGTCGGATTGCGCAAAAGCCCTCCAGCTCAAAGCATCTGCGACAAAATTTCCCTTCCCGGGAGTGTAATGAATCTCGAAAATGTAGTCCCCAAAGAACTCCATCCACCATCATTGTCGCATATTTAACTCTTTATGATTCAACAGATACTTCAGGCTCTTATGGTCAGTAAAGATATCAACCTTCACAACATATAAGTAGTGTCGCTACAATTTCAGTGTGAATATCATGGCCGCCAACTCCAAGTCGTGGACCAGATAGTTCCTCTCATGCACATTCAACTTGTCATAAGGTTTCACTTGACCATTTTGAAGCAGAACACGACCTAAGCCACTCCCTGACACATCGCTATAAATTTCATAGCCCTCCGTACCACATGGCAAACATAAGATTGGTGTCGCGATCAGTCCCACACCCTACTCATCTGCACCCATCATTTGCCCCCCCCCCCACTCACACACACACACACATTCACCAATGAAGGTCTAAAGTCATGTACCACCCCCCACTTCAGTCGTCCCCTTGCATTTACTTATTAATATAAAGATAATTCCCTCCCTCTTAATTTACTTATTAATAAGTGAATGTAAAATACCAATATTACATAATAGTATTTAAAAGAGACATTTACTAAAGTGGACATTTACTGGTTAATTAAATGATTTAACGACGACGCAATTAAGTGCTCACCACCCCTTAAAAAAATTCGACCACGAATTCAGCGGAAAGGGAACGAGACCCATAGCTGATACCAACTTGTAACAAAAACCCCGTTACATAGAATATAGAAGTAGGTCCGGCCGGGACCCCACGCCATATTAAATGAACAGTAAAGAGAATTATGTAATTAGATTAAATAGTTTCAAATAAAACAATCTCATCATACTCAGAGTCATACATAACGGAAGCATTTATTTAAGTAAACACTAGGAATGACAATACAACAAGAGTTCTTTATTACATATGTTTATACCAACACGTGGGTTACAAACATCGGCTCGCAGGCGGGTCACACATGAAAAAAAGTAAACACAACATTTGGCTTTTAAGGGGCAGATAAACACTTGAAATGACAATACAACAAGAGTTCATTATTACATATGTTTACACCAACACGTGGGTTACGAACACCGGCTCGCAGGCTGGCCACACATGAAAAGAAGTAAACACAACATTTGGCTTTTAAGGGTCAGATAAACACTAGAAATGACAATACAACAAGAGTTCTTTATTACATATGTTTACACCAACATGTGGGTTACGAACATCGGCTCGCGGGCCAGCCACACATGAAAAGAAGTAAACACAACATTTGGCTTTTAAGGGTCAGATAAACAATAGGAATGACAATACAACAAGAGTTCTTTATTACATATGTTTACACCAACACGTGGGTTACAAACATCGGCTCGCGGGCCAGCCACACATGAAAAGAAGTAAACACAACATTTGGCTTTTAAGGGTCAGATAAACACTAGGAATGACAATACAACAATAGTTCTTTATTACATATGTTTACACCAACACGTGGGTTACGAACATCGGCTCGCAGGCCGGCGACACATGAAAAGAAGTAAACACAACATTTGGCTTTTAAGGCTCAGATAAACACTAGGAATGACAATACAACAAGAGTTTATTATTACATATGCTTACACCAACACGTGGGTTATGAACATCGGCTCGCAGGCCGGCCACACATGAAAAGAAGTAAACACAACATTTGGCTTTTAAGGGTGAGATAAACACTAGGAATGGCAATACAGCAAGAGTTCTTTATTACATATGTTTACACCAACACGTGGGTTACAAACATCGGCTCGCAGGCTGGCCACACATGAAAAGAAGTAAACACAACATTTGGCTTTTAAGGGTTAGATAAACACTAGGAATGACAATACAACAAGAGATCTTTATTACATATGTTTACACCAACATGTGGGTTACGAACATCGGCTCGCAGGCCGACCACACATGATAAGAAGTAAACACAACATCAATAAAGACCGTCGTCTAACACTAACTAGGCAACAGACCCATCCCCAGTCTCCGCCAAGTAGCGCTTCATGCTTGAATCAAGCTCCAAGGGCTTGTCGTATTCTGCCTGCGAGGTCATATTGCACCTCTGTACAGTTCAAGCACGCACTCGCGCTAGAACTTCTATCCACACAGGAGATCTCCAAGGATTCCAAGTCGCTAATTAGACACGAATCATGCATCTAAATCCAGTTGGCTTGCGCAAAAGCCCTCCAACTCAAAGCATCTGCGACAACATTTCCCTTCCCGGGAGTGTAATGAATTTCGAAATTGTAGTCCCCAAGGAACTCAATCCACCTTCGTTGTCGCATATTTAACTCTTTCTGATTCAATAGATATTTCAAGCTCTTATGGTCAGTAAAGATATCAACCTTCACAACATATAAGTAGTGTCGCCACAATTTCAGTGCGAATATCATGGCCGACAACTCCAAGTCATGGACAAGATAGTTCCTCTCATGCACTTTCAACTTGCGAGAGCCATAAGCTATCACATGACCAATTTGAAGCAGAACGCAGCCAAAGCCACTCCCTGATGCATCGCTATAAATTTCATAGACCTCCGTACCACATGCAAACATAAGATTGGTGTCGCGGTCAGACCCACACCCTACTCGTGTTCCCCAATCATTTGCCCCCCACCCCCCTCACACACACACGCACACATTCACCAATGAAGGTCTAAAGTCATGTACCCCCCCCCCCACTTCAGTCGTCCCCTTGTATTTACTTAATTATCTAAAGATAATTCCCTCCCACATAATTTACTTATTAATAAGTGAATGTAAAATACCAATATTACATAATAGTATTTAAAAATAGAAATGGGTCCTACAATACAAAAAAAATTGAATCAACGTAAAGCTACCTGAGACGAAAAGTGAGAAATACATCTACTAAGATAACATTAAATGCTTGATACTATGATATTGCTAACAAAAACAAAAATGAGCGTACGAGAGAGGGAGAAGGAGACGAAGGCGAATAAGTGACTGAGAAGGACAACATGGAGTTGTAAATGACGAACAATGAGAAAATATAGAATGAGAAAATGAAGGAGACGGGGGAGAATGACATGGTGTACAAGGAGACGAAGGATATAAAGGATATGCGAACAATAAGAGTATGGAACTGGAGAACACAGAGAAGGAGCATGTAAATTTACTTATTAATATAATAATATTGAATAATTAATTATGTAAAATTATAATTCTAAATACATGTTCTAATTGTATGTAAATTGTTTATTCTTCTAAATGCGTGTTCTCATTTTATGTAAATTATAGTGATGATGTTGAGAAATTGATTTTTTTGGATTGGTTTTTCTACGTCACTTGGCCTGCTCATTATGCAGGTGATATCTTGGAGATTTATGTGTATCGATCAAGGATCATTAGTTATAATGTTTCGATTTCATGATGCATGATTGTAATATGGTAATTTGTTGGTTTCAAAGTAAGATTTGATGTATCGAGGAGACAAACAATAAACAAATTGTGATTTTTGAAACCTTATATGAATAAAATTTATATCCATTGTCAGGCTTAGACAAAAATATAAATTATAGCTCCAAAATTAAACTAATGATTACACCAGGATATTTTGAATAGATATCTTCCATGACAATCATATATTAATAAGTGGATGTAAATTACCAATATTACATAATAGTATTTAAAAATAGAAATGGGCCCTACAATACAAAAAAATTGAATCAACATAAAGCTACCTGAGACGAAATGTGAGAAATACATCTACTAAGATAACGTTAGATGCTTGATACTATGATATTGCTAACAAAAACAAAAATGAGGGTACGGGAGAGGGAGAAGGAGATGAATGAGAAGAAGTGACTGAGAAGAACAACATGGAGTTGTAAATGATGAACAATGTGAAAATATATAATGAGAAAATGAAGGAGACGAAGGAGAATGACATGGTGTAGAAGGATACGAAGGATATGCGAACAATAAGAGTATGGAATTGGAGAAGACAGAGAAGGAGCGGATGGAATTAGAGACTACAAAAAAGGAGAAAATGGAAAAGGACATAATAGAGTCTGGCAGCAGGGGAGTCTACAAAGAAGGTTACGGTAAAGGAGCTTGCGAAGGAGATAGCGTTGTTAGTGATGATGGAGAAGAGTATGATAGCTTCTAAGACTACAGAGAATGAGACGAGGGAGAAGGCATCTATGGAGAAGAAGAGACCAAGAATGAGAGCATAGAGTTGTAAATGACGAATAATGAGAAAACATAGAAGAGAAAATGTTAAAATTTTTTATTTGAATCGTTTAGGAGTAAGCAGGAGTTGCATCAACTGAGTTATAGCCAAACAACCACGATGCCACACAGCAACACAATAGGCTTTATTGAATCACAAAACTTTATTACAGTGCGAGACATACATGGCGAGACATGATTCCTAAGAATCACGAAGGAGAGAAGAACAAAACACACCAAAACAAATCTGGCGACCTGACACGGCAGAGGCCGCAAAGACCGTTGCACTCCAAAGACCGCCCGTCTTGACCTGAGACCACTCGAATAGAATACAAGCAAGATGCCTGCACTACAAGACCGCCACCTCAGACCGCACGAACTGGAGCTTATTGAAAAGAACAGAGAACAGAAGCTGTCGCCAGACCGCAACTCAGATCGCCTAACCGCAGAAGGTCGCCTGATCGCCGAGCTCGCTGCGAACAGCACAAGAACAACAAAAACCAATTCGCAGACAAGCCGCTGCCGAACTGTTTATTCAAGCCACTGGGAAATCACCAAGGAAGGAGACCGCAACCTGCAGACCGCAAACCTGCTTACCGCAAACCTGCGAACACATCAAACCGTCAACTCGCTTCCGAGATCGCCCGACCTCAAAGTTGAGACCGCACAAAACAACCCAGGCTCTAGTTCTTACAGTTCTCGTTATAAATGACGGGCCCTGCACCCCTATTTATAGGCGGGTAGATGGATGTCGTCACCGCCGCAAGATAGATACATTCACCACCCATCAGATTGCGAGCGATCTCACAGAGCAGGCCGCGCAATCACAACACTTGGACAACTTCCTGTCCTAGACCGCAAGTCAGCAGCAGACCGCACACATGCCGCGCGGACACATATCACTCCTTCCTTAGATCGCCAAGAGCAAAACAAGACATCTGGCCGACTTCAGATAAGTTGCCAGATCACCCAGCATAAGCCACCCGGTCACAGCGGTTACACAAGAACAGACCGCCCGGTCTTCTACAAGGAAGGTAGAACAACCAAGCAGAGCAGACCGAGAAAGAGACCGGAACATGCATAGAACAAACCGACCAACATGGCAGACCGCCAGAGCCAGACCGGCAGGGCAACAACATAGAGACTGCGCGGTCTCTGCGGTCACCAATATTCAGACCGCCGACCACCTTCCACTTCACTTCAACAATTTCAACACTCCTCCTTGAAGTGGGAAGTGGAAACTAGCCCGAGTAAACTCCGCAACCGAGTAAACGGTCCCTTCGCCAGCGGCTTTGTGAAGATGTCTGCGACATTTTGCACACTCCGAACATGCTCGACCATAAGAGATCCTCCCAACACCTTCTCACGAATGAAATGGTGCTCAATCTCAATGTGCTTGGTCCTCGCGTGACAAACTGGATTATTAACTAGCTTGAGAGCACTCTCATTGTCCCCGCGTAGCATAGTGGGACCTCGAACCTTTTCATGAACGTCCTCCATCAACCTCCTAAGCCAAACGACTTCCTGAGATGCCAAGGCTGAGGCCTTGTATTCCGCTTCTGTGGTAGATACAGACACCGAGTCCTACTTTTTGCTACACAAAGAAATAGATGTGGGGCCTGTCATAAAGGCATAACCAGACGTTGATCTCCGATTATCCACGTCTCCCCCGTAATCAGCATCCATGTACCCATGCAACTCCAAGCTTGACCCTCTGTTATATAGGAGACCCAGATCAGAGGTCGACTTCACATACTTCAAAATTCCTTTTGCCGCCAGAAGATGATGCTTCTGTGGTTCCGCCATGTACCGAATCACCTTGATAACTGCATAAGCAATATCTAGCCTTGTGATGGTCAAATAGATCAAGCTCCCAACCAGAGCTCGGAACACCAACGGTTCAGATAGAACTCTCCCCTCATCCTTGTGAAGTTTATGGTGTTGTTCTAGAGGTATAGAGCTGCTCTTCCCTTCCTCCAGGCCGAATCGTTGAATGATCCGCTCCGCATATCCAGCCTGAGAAATGAGCACTCCGCTCTCCCGCCTCTGAACCTCGAGTCCAAGGAAATGGTGAAGCTCACCCAGATCCTTCATCTCAAATCTGATAGCAAGCTCAGGTCTCAGCCTTGCTACTGCCTCCTTCGAGTTCCCGGTGACAATCATGTCATCCACATACAGCAAAACAATAACCCGAAGTGCCCCTCCTTCTTGACGAACAAGATAGAATCAGAGTCTGAAGCAAAGAACCCACAAAATAGAAGATACTCCGCAATCATCCCATACCATGCCCGAGGCGCTTGCTTCAACCCATACATGGCTTTCTTCAGTTTACAAATGTAGTCCGGACAATCCTCCTAGATGAAGCCCGGTGGTTGGATCATGAAGATATCCTTGTCAATCTCTCCGTATAAGAAAGCATTCTTCACGCCGAGCTGCCAAATCTCCCATCCACTGGATGCCGCCAAAGCAATAACAAATCGAACCGAAGTCATCTTTGCCACTGAACTGAACGTCTCATCATAATCTTCTCCGTACTGCTGTGAGAACCCGTGAGCCACAAGGCGAGCCTCGTATCGCTCAATCATGCCGTCAGCTTTCTTCTTGAGCTTATTGACCCAATTGCATGTCACAGGGGTAATGCCCTTGGGCCTGGGCACTAGAGACCAAGTCTCATTCTTCTTGAGAGCAACCATCTCCTCTTGCATAGCAATGTCCCACTGCTTCACGCCTTTGGCCTTCTCAAAGCTCGGCGGCTCCCTCTCAACCAAGGGACCAGCAAAGAGACATGAGACAAAGCTCACCATGTTTCCTCCTGTGTATCAATCTGGTGGCTTGATAGTCCTCTTCGACCTTCTAAGAGGTTGCACCTGACTAACCACCTCCTCAGCTGCTTCTTCTGTGCTAGCTCCTCTTCTAGGCGAACTTGGAGAATCGCTCCCCCTCCTTCCGGAACCTGAAGCCTCCACCTCTTAGCTTAAGACAGTTGGAGCTTCTGGTGAAACGGGCAACTCCACTTGAAGATTTTCCGCAGCCTTCCCTTTTTCATCAACCCTGCTCTCCGGTAGTTCAACTCCTGAACTCCCCTTGTAGGAAGTCACCTCATCAAACACCACATCCTGAGATACCACTGATCTCCGTGTCTCCGGATCCAAGCATCTCCATCCCTTCTTCTGCTCATCATATCCAACAGAGACTAGCTTCCTTGCTTTCGCATCTAGCTTTGTCCGAAGTGCATCAGGGATATGCACATAACAGGTTGACCCGAACACCCGAAGGTGTGCAACACTTGGTTTCTCCTTAAACATCCGTTCGTGAGGGGTCTTCATGTTGATAGGACTTAGAGGCATCTTGTTGATGACATATGCCGCACAAGACATTCCCTCCGCCCAAAAGGACTTTGGGATACTCTTGGCATGAAGCCAACATTTGCAGGTTTCCGTCAGATGATGGATCTTCCGCTCTGCAACTCCATTTTGCTGTGGAGTATGGGCACATGTGAGCTCTCTCCGGATGCCGTATTTCCTGCAAAAACTTGAGAACTCACCATAGGTGAACTCCCCACCATTGTCAGTTCTCAATTTTTTCACACGCAGGCCTAACCGACCTTCCACCATCTCCTTGAACTCCACGAACTTCGCAAAAGCTTCTGACTTCTCTTTTAGAAAATACACCCAAATATATCTGGTGTAATCGTCGATCAACACCAACATATATCTGTTGCCTCCAAGACTTGGGGTGGCAGTCGGTCCCATCAAATCACGGTGAATGCATTCCAACGGTGCTTTGCATCTTGTTTGCGATTTATCAAATGGAAGTCGATGAGACTTACCAAACTGACATCCCGCACAAACATGACCATCTCCATAGGAGGAAAAGCTAGGCAAGCCCTTGACAAGGCCCCTTACCGCCATAGCCTTCAATTTGTCCATGCCTACATGCCCCAACCTTTCATGCCAAATAGTCGCGCTATCATTGGTCCTCATCTTGTCAACATAAGTACTTGTCGATAAAACGAACAAGTCCTTTACCCGCTTTCCAACATGAATAACATCTCCCTTTATCTCCGGTTGAGTTTTATGAAACTTCACTTCTGTTGGGCCAAACAGAACGTGATAACCGGCATTGACCGCATTGGTCATAGAGAAGAGATTCTTCTTCATACCCGGCACATGATAAACACTCCTCAATATGAGTGGACCCTTATCACTGCTTAGAGAGACAACACGTTCTTGTTCTACTGCATGAACAGAATTATCAGCCATAATGATTGCATCGTTACCTGAGTAAGGCGCCAAAGAAGAGAACTTTGATTCATCCCCGGTGAGGTGATGCCCACACCCTGAATCCACAATCCAATCCTCTTCAAAGTTGATGGCATCTAAGAACTTATCGAGCATCGCCGTCATATTGGCCGCAAAGGCTCCTCCCCATCCAGCTTCATCAGACTTTGGCTTCTCCTTCTCCGCTGCATGTCCCGGCTGAAGATTAACCCGACAATCCTTCTTAAAGTGGCCGGTCTTATTGCACCTGAAGCACCTTGGTCCCTCTCCCTTCTTCTTCCCATCACAGTTAGGAGCATAACCCCTATCCTGCTGGCCTGAAGTAGAGGGTCCATCATGACCTGGCTTCTTCTTCTCCCACTTCTTCTTCTTCTTCCCAGAGAACAATACATCGCTATCTCACCCAGAGATAGAAGTCCCCGCCATCTGTCTTGCCAAACTTTCCTGCGAAGAAAGTAAGTTTTCTAGCTCTAACAGAGATGGATGATTTGCCCAACCCTGAACTGACGTCACAAAGGCAAGATACTCCTTCCGCAACCCCCGAATGATATGCCTCTTCAGTTTTGCCTCCGAGATGGGCTCATCAGGGTCCAATGTAGAAATCTCTGATATGAGCTTCTTCATCCTGAGAAAGAAAGTAAAGATGGAAAGATCACCTTGAGAGGCCTTCGCCAGCTCATTTTCATGAAACTGTAGCCAAGCTACATTCTTGTTATTGAACAGCCCGTCCAAAGGCGTCCAAATCTCAGCAGTAGTTGTACATCCAATGATGTGATCGAATAGCTCTGGTGAGATAGCCCTCCTGAGTGTGATCTCTGCCTTTGCATTAGTCCTCCTCCAAAGTCTCACCTATGACATATTATCTCCTGCTAGATAAACTTCTTGTCTGTCTTCTCCTCCAACTATACCCCATAGATCCTCGCCAAGTAAATAACTCTCCAAACACGACTTCCACTTCTTGTAGTTAGTCGATGTGAGGAGTTCAATACCAAGCCCTCTTGCGTATCCAGCTTCCATGGAAAACTATGTGGTTTCCTCTTCACAAAGACGATGGCTACTCAAGTTGAACACTGCTTATCCACTCCAATAACCTAGCTCTGATACCATGTTAAAATTTTTTATGGGAATCATTTAGGAGTAAGCAGGAGTTGCATCAACTGAGTTATAGCCAAACAACCATGATGCCACACATCAACACAATAGGCTTTATTGAATCACAAAACTTTATTACAGTGCGAGACATACATGGCGAGACATGATTCCTAAGAATCATGAAGGAGAAAAGAACAAAACACACCAAAACAAATCTGGCGACCTGTCAAGGCAGAGACTGCACAGACTACTGCACTCTAGAGACCGCCCGGCTTGACCTGAGATCGCTCGAACAGAAAACAAGCAAGATGCCTGCACTGCAAGACCGCCGCCTCAGACCGCACGAACTGGAGCTTATTGAAAAGAACAGAGAACAGAAGTTGTCTCCAGCCCGCAACTCAGATCGCCTAACTGCAGAAGGTCGCCTGATCGCCGAGCTCGCTGCGAACAACACAAGAACAACATAAACCAGTTCGTAGACAAGCCGCTGCCGAACTGTTTATTCAAGCCACTGGGAAATCACCAAGGAAGGAGACCGCAACCTGCTGACCGCAAACCTGCGAACACAACAAACAGTCAACTCGCTTCCGAGACTGCCCGACCTCAAAGTTGAGACCGCATAAAATAACCCAGGCTCTAGTTCTTACAGTTCTCATTATACATGATGGGCCCTGCACCCCTATTTATAGGTGGGTAGATGGATGTCATCACCGCCGCAAGAGAGATATAGTCACCACCCATCAGATCGCGAGCGGTCTCACAGAGCAGGCCGCGCGATCACAACACATGGACAACTTCCTGTCCAAGTCCGCAACTCAGCAGCAGACCGCGCACAAGCCGCGCGGACACTGATCACTCCTTCCTTAGATCGCCAAGAGCAAAACAAGACATCTGGCCAACTTCAGACAAGTCGCCAGATCAACTAGCATAAGCCGCCCGGTCACAGCGGTTACACAAGAACAGACCACCCGGTCTTCTACAAGGAAGGTAGAACAACCAAGCAGAGTAGACCGAGAAGAGATCGGAATATGCATAGAACAAACCGGCCAACACGGCAGACCGCCAGAGCAAGACCGGCAGGGTAACAACACAGAAACCGCGTGGTTTCTGCGGTCACCAATTTTAAGACCGCCGGCCACCTTCCACTTCACTTCAACAATTTCAACAGAAAAGCTAGAGGATACGATGGAGAATGACATAATGGAGAAGGATACGATGAAAAAGGAGCATAACTAGTTAGAGAAGACAGAAAAGGAGATAACGAAGATGGAGAGGATGTAATTGGAGACAACAAAAAAGGAGAAAATGGAGAATGGGACAACGTGTAAGTAGACAGAATAGAACGAGACGACAGAGGTAGGGTAATGAAGGTATGAGTTGGTAGACGTAGGAGGCGATGAAAATATGTTATGAAGGTAAGAGGTGAAAAAGATAGAATGTGGCGGAGGAAGGAGGCGACGAAGGTCAGAGGTAGGAGGCGACGAAGTTCGGAGGTAGGATACGACAGAGGTAGGAGGCAGTGGAGGACGAAGGCGATGGAGGTGGAGGAAATGAAGGTAGGGGGTATGAGGCAATGGAGATAGAAGAAGACACAAGTAGGAGGCGACAAAGGTAGGATGCGACAAAGTAGAAAGAAACGGAGGTAGCGGGTAAGAGGCGACAGAGGTACCAGGTAGAAGGCGATGGAGGTAGCAGGTAGGATGCAACGGAGGTCGAAGGTAGGATGCAGCAGAGGTAGGATGCAGGGAGGTAGGATGTGACGGGGGTAGAAGGCGATGAAGGTAGGAGCTGGATGCGATAGAGTTAGGAGCTGGGTGCGACGGAAGGCATTCCAGATGCTCCAGCTCCGGACACCACCTTCCCCATGTCGTCCCCTGACCCTAAAACACAAACCTTCCTAGTCCCTTCCTCAGTGGTCCCCTCCTCCGGTGCCCCACTCTGTCCTTCTCTCCTCCTCCTCAGTCGTCCACCCTTACCATAAACCTCACTCATCGCCTGCTTCGTTGTCCCCTCCGTTTTCCCCATGTTCTTCAGGGCTTCGGTTTCCCTCACCCTATTCGTCCTCCCCCATCATTCACCCCCCACCCCCCTCCACACACGCTATCATTCATGAAGCTCTAAAGCCTTATGCCCCTACCCCTTCCGTCGTCTCCACATATGTTGCCCCCCTCTGTCATCCCCGGAGGTTGAAGGCGATAAATGGAGGAGGTAGGAGGAACGGAGGACAGAGGTAGGAGGCGACGGGGGGCATAGGTAGGAGAGACGATGGTCAGAGGTGACAAAGGTTGGAGACAACATAGGTAGAAAGCGACGGAGGTAGGCGGTAAGGGAGGTAGAAGGCGGTGGAGTATGAGGCGATTAAGGTAGAAGGTAGGATACAACGGAAGAAGGAGGCGATGGAGGTAGGCCGCGATAGAGGTGGGCGGAAATGGAGGTCGGCGGAAAATGAGGCTGGTGGCTATATAGGTAGGACGGGACGAAGGTACATGATGATGGAGACAGAGGTAGAAGGCGACGGAGGTCGGAGGTATGAATTGGATGCGAGTGCGACAGAGGGCTCCAAGTCCTCCCCCACCTCCTGCTCCTCCTGCTCCTGTGTCGCCACCTCCTGAGTGCAACGAGGGTGGTGGGGGCAGAGGTAGAAGACGAAGAAGTCAACATAGGTAGAAGACAACAATGGTAAGAGGAGAATGAGGTAGGTGGCGAGGCAATTAGGAGGCGACTAAGGTAGCACGTAGGAGGCATCAATGTAAGGTGGTTAGGATGCGACAGAGGTCGACAACGACAGTGGTCGGCGGGGGCGGAGTTTGGCGCCAGCATAGGTATATTGCGATGGAGGTATGAGGAGACGAAAGTAAGAGACGACAAATGTAGGAAGCAACAAAGGTCGGAAATAGGGGTCGATGGAGGTACACTTCGACGAAGGTAGGAGACGACAAAGGTAGGAGATGGATGCGATGGAGGTAGGAATATGCGACAGAAGTATGAGCTGGACGCGGTTGGGTGTATGAGTTGGACGTGGCGGAGGGCTCTGTTTGATCTTGTGGCACCCTTAGAGGGGGGTGAATAAGGGCAATTTAAAACTTTGATACTTTTTGTAACAAACGAAACAATATATGAATATAGAGGCAAATAATTGAATTTAAAAACAAGATTTTATTTCATCAAAGATAATGAGTAGAAATAATTCCAATAAAGCTTGGAATCAAAGGCTTACAATTAATAAAATCTCTTGTCTCTTTTCACCGGTCCTTCTCCTAAGGACCGGTTGGCTATAGCCTATATCTCCCAGATAAAGACACTAGCCTCTCCCTAAATCAAATCTTGATCTAGACGCAGCACACACAGCGGCAATTTTCTCCCAAGCCACACAAGGACTTGACACCGCACACAAGACGATGATTTACCCTAGACCACACAAGGATCTAACACCACACACAAAGTGATGATTTCCCCTAAGCCTCACACGGGCTTAGACGCCGCACGCAAGACGACGATTTCTACAACGATTACAAGATGAATGTAAATATGAATGAAATACAAATTAAAAACCCCCTTTAGAATTTCTGGACCAAAGGAGCGAAGAATCCTTGAGAAAGTCTCCTTAGAACGCGTGTACAATCTTCGGCTTTGATCTCTCTTTTCTTCTTCAAGGATGGGGATTATCGTTCTCTGGAGCTCTTTAGACGATAACACTCTGGAAGAAGGATTGAAAGTCTGAAGGCATGAAATCCACAAAGTTCCGAACCCTTTTAATAAAAAAGAGCTATCGCCGTCCATTAGCTAGGTATCGCCAGAATCCGGTATCTCCAGAGGCTGCCACGTGTCCCACTAATTCGACGTTTCTGCGCGGAGTTGAGGTCGTGGTTGAGACGTGGGCTGTCGAATATCCGATATCACTATCAGAAATCCGTTAGCTTGCGTAACTGCTGCACGTCATATTATTGCGGGAAGATCGTGCACTGTAGGATATCCGATATCACTATCGGAAATCCGTTAGCTTGCCTAACTGCTGCACGTCGTAGAGTTGCGGGAAGATCGTGGGCTGTCGGATATCCGATATCACTATTGGAAATCCGTTAGCTAGCTGTCGGAAATCCGATAGCTTCAATTTCTGGAAAATCGGTATTTTGCTCCAATTGCAAACATGTTATCCTTGCACCTGTTATCTGCACACCATTAATCAAAAATAGGATCAAATACATTCGGGATTTTTTATTCTCAAACCGGACGAGTGCGGAACGCATGCTCCAACAATCTCCCCCTTTTGATAATAACAAATCCTTATAAAAAGAAATCGAATAAATCCTATAGAGATATTGAAAAGTATATCATGTGTGTACAAATGTGAACGTTTGATCTCCATGATCTCCCCCTTAATATGATATGATTTCCCCAAAATATTCTCCCCTGACATATAAACTCCCCCTACATATTAACTCCCCCTACATGAATGCTCACTTAATTAATTAAGTATTTTAAGTGATTTAAGATAATAAGTGATTACTTATGATTTCTTATTATCTTCTCCCCCTTTGATATTATCAAAAGTAATGAATAGAGACGAGGAAATAGTATCATAGAGATATGGAAGAAAAATAAGAAAGAGTATAGGGAAATTGGAGTACACTAGCAGAAGCCTTGTAAGTTATATGATATGACATAGGAAACCGTAGAGATTAGGCTAAGCATTCTAGTAATGTGTTATAATGTAGAGAAACAAATATACTTAACCATGATGAGATTCAATTTCAATTATCAGAGAAAGACACATGAGAATATAGAATATTGAATCATTTCGGTCCAATTCTCATAAGAAGTAATTTTATAAATAACAATGAAGTGTAGTAGTGATACTTTGAGAAAGAATACATATGAATATATTTAAAATATACATGATCATGGAATTGTTAAACATAACATAAATATACATAAAGCCAAACTTATGAACTTATAGAAACTTTGCAAGTATACATAAAAGGACCATTTTGGTTTTGCATAACAAGACACTTTACAATTCTTTCCAAGGTACTTAACCTCACAATGCTCATTAAAACTTATCAGGAGGCTAAGTAGTGCTTGGTGGAGGATCGTTTCAAATTTATTTTTTCTTAAAATATTTTTGGCAAAATATATGTTTTGCATTTGAATTTGCCTCTTTTTGTTTTGAATATTCATATATGTAAAGGATCTCCGAATTCACTTGCATGCAAAAAAATGGTATAATTTGAATAAGTGCAAAGTAGCAAAGTTGAAGGTAGCATTTATGAAATGTATTTTGTTATGTTCGATCAATCATGATGTATGTATAAAATAAATGTTATTAACATGTATTGGCAAAGTAAGTGTTTGTGATTGCTCATTGTCATAGATAAAAGATTTCTTGTACTTAGAGGCATGCGAAAACAATTCTTAATGACTATATGAAAATGTCATTACAATGATAACTTAATATTGAACATCATAATCATGTGTTAAGCTATTTTTACGAAAAATAACACATGAAGAAGCATTTATGCCAGTTTTAATAAAATTCCCTTGTGAACATTTATAGAAACAGGTAATGAAGAAGCTAGGGAAAAATAGGTATTAAATTTTTTTTTTGGGAGCTGTCGGATTTCCGATTGCTAGATGTCGCCATCCGACAGCTCGGAAAAGATAAAAGGACGCGTTTCGTCATTTGACCGAAACCTCACTTCAGTTTTAGGAAAAATTCCGAGATCTAGAGCTCCAGGTGACGAAAAAACTTCAGATCTAAGGTGAGATATGTGGATTTTGCAAGTTTTGTTTAAAATTTCTCCAATAGTTTTGTGATTTTGATAATCCTCTTGGTTTTCATGGAGTTTTGTGAAGATAATTTGTAGAATGTTTAGGAGATCTAGACATTTTAGATCTTGGTGTTTATAAGAGATTTAAATAATGTGATTTTGAAGTAAAATTAGAAATTTTTGTTGTATTTTTGTGTTGAAACATGATTTTCCTTTCTTTCTTGTTATTTGTGTGGAGATCTAGAAGTTTATAGGTATCAGCTTTATAGGAAAAAGATGATGACCAAAAAAAAATTTTGAAGTGTTATAGGAAGAAGATGATGAATAGTGATTTTCACCAAAATTTTGATTTTTCAAAAATTATATAAATGTTGAAGAATATTTTCTGTGTGAAAACTGTGTGGATTTGTGATAGGAAGATTTTTTGTGAAAAAAATTTTCGGAAGCATAAAATTTTTAGCTATCGGATATCCGACAGAGGGGTATCGGATTTCCGACAGCTCCATTTTGTTATTGTTTGTTTTTTTTAAAAAAAAATTTATGTCTCATGCAGATATGTCTTCCAGTTGGAGATCGAGAACGGGTGAGTCAGGAGACGCTCATTCTTCTTATCAAAGTTTCCCGGGCATAGAAAAGGCTCAAATCGGAATTTCAAAAGTCATAGAATTTGATCTCCCCCGGCATGAATGAGTCTATTATATGCTTGCTGAGGCAGGTATACTCTCGGTCATTATCCAAGACAATTTCTCCTCCTTTTAGTCCGAGAATTTTATAATCATCTTGAGGATCCGTCATATACTGACTTGAATGGAGGAGTTAGATCCAAAATTCAAGGCCAATATGTAGAGATCACTCAATTTGATTTAAGAAGTGAATTTGGAATAATGGAGAGTGAGAATGTGTTGGACATAGTGGAAAATTATAGACTTGAGAGAGATTGGACCCTAATGAATATGTCTTTGCATGGAAATTCCACAAAAAACCTTATAACCACTATGACGACATTGACAGACGATGCTCATCTTGTTCAAGATATACTAAGGCACGCGATTATGTTGAAGTCCAGTGATACCCATAGTATTACGACTCAACTTAGTCTTGTGACTTATTATATAGTGGAGAACGAGTTATTTGATGTGGCCGATCTTCTTTTGTCTATGATGCGTTATACATTCCGCCTTAAAAGTCCTGAGTGGAAAAAGGCACACACCCTCCCATTGGGTGTGATTATCCAGCATATTCTATTCAAGAAATATACATGGATAGATCAAAGCTTTTATGTTGGAGATTGTGTCCCGGAGATATATCAAACGGCGGCTATAGGTAAGAAAAATCAATGGAAGCCGCCTAATACGGAAATGAGAGAGACTCTTATTGCACGTGGAGGGTCTATGCGGGAGGCACTCGACTCGTTCCAAACAAAGTTGGATAGACATATAGATGATTTTCAAGAGCATAGAAGGTCTTTTGAAGAACACAAGGTGGAGGTGAAGAAGGATCGTACACGTATGCAGAAGTTTATGAAATTCCTTGTAAAAGGACTAAAATTAAAACCTACGCCTTCTGAAGCCGTGAAATGGGAAGTGCCGACGGAGGAGCCTCGTCGCCAATCGGTTAGTCAGCCTCGACGGAAGAAGACAGTGATAAGGAGATCAGATTATGATATTCCAGAAAGTAGTGGAGCAGGCAGTAGAAATGAAGAGGATTCGGAGTGAAAAAGACTTATGGGAGCTATCGCCATCCGACATCCCACTGTCGCCATCCGACAGCTGCCCAGCATAGATCTCTCTCTAATTTTGTGAATTTCTTTTATGAGACATTTTAAGTACCTTTTTATTAAAATTCTGTAATAATTTTTGATATTTGGACATATTATATGATGGTGAATGTCTATGTTAAGATTGAGTTTTTCTTCCTTTTTTTTTAAAATGAATAGCTATTGTGATGGTTTTTTTTGTTAAATTTTATAGGTTATAAATAGTGATATAATCATTGTGAAATGTCTAGGATTCTTAATTCTAGCCTAAGCATAGAAAAGCGGGAATCCGGTAACGGTTTAGTGAATATATCCGCTAGTTGTGAATCCGTTCCTATGAAATTGATTTTTACATTACCCTTCTTAATATGATCTCTTATAAAATGATGTCGGACATCTATATGCTTAGATCTAGAGTGTAATACGGGATTATTAGTTAAGTCTATAACACTTTTATTATCACACTTTAATTCTACACTACTTTGTTGCATCCCAAAGTCTTCTAATGTTTGTGACATCCAAAGAGCTTGGGCACAACAACTACCTAGTGCAATATATTCGGCCTCGATAGTAGAGAGGGCAACAGAATTCTGTTTCCTACTCGACCAAGAAATAAGTGAAGGGCCGATAAAATGACAAGTGCCATTAGTGCTTTTCCGATCTAAAGAACATCCCGCATAATCTAAATCCAAAAAGCCATGTAAAATAAAGGAATCATTATGAGGATACCATAATCCTAATTTAGATGTTCCTATAAGAAATCGAAAGATGCGTTTCACCGCTTTTAAATGTGACTCTTTAGGATTAGCCTGAAATCTAGCACATAAACAAACGACAAACATAAGGTCAGGTCTAGATGCGGTTAAATATAATAAAGATCCTATCATGTTTCTATAAAGGGTTTGGTCAATTGAAACTCCACTTTCATCTTTTCCTAATTTTAGTGAAGCACTCATAGGAGTGTTTGCATGCTTAAGATTTTCAAATCCAAATCTTTTTAACATATCATGTATATATTTGGATTGACATATAAAAATACCATCATGTTTTTGTGTAATTTGAAAACCTAGAAAATATGAAAGTTCTCCTACCATGCTCATTTCAAATTCATTTTTCATAATTTGAACTACTTCATTACACAACTCTTCATTTGTGGCTCCAAAAATAATATCATCAACATAAATTTGCAAAATAACTAAATCATGATCAATTTGCTTAATGAAGAGTGTAGAATCCGCACTTCCTATTTTATAATCGTGCTTTAATAAATATTGAGTTAATCGATCATACCAAGCACGAGGCGCTTGTTTTAATCCATAAAGCGCTTTATCTAATTTTAAACCTAATTTGGATATTTCTCATTTATAAAGCCAGGGGGTTGTTCTACATAAACCTCTTCTTTTATATACCCGTTTAAAAATGCGGTTTTGACATCCATTTGATATAATTTAAATCTTTTAATACGAGCAAATGCAAGAAATATCCTAACCTCTTCTAATCTTGCTACGGGTGCAAAAGTTTCATCAAAATCTACCCCTTCAATTTGTGCATAACCTTTTGCAACTAATCTGGCTTTATTTCTAACAATTCTAGATTCATTATCCAATTTATTTTTAAAAATCCACTTAACTCCAACGACAAGACGATTTTTGGGTCGTTCTACAAGATTCCAAACCTTATTACGTTCAAATTGATTAAGTTCTTCATTCATAGCTAAAAACCAAAATTCATCATTTAAAGCGGTGGAAACATCTTTTGGTTCTATTTCAGAGACAAAGCAAAGGTTTGAAAATAAGACATGTAACGATGAACGAGTACTAACCCCTTTTTGCGGATCTCCAACGATAAGCTCCTTTGGATGATCCTTTGAAAATCTCAATTCACTTGGAGGCACATATTCTTCTCTTTCTTCTTCTTCTCTATCTTCTTCTTCTCTTTCTCCTTCTCTTTCTTCTTCTTTTTCTTCTTCATTTTCTCCAAGTTTTTCATCATCACTCTCCACCGAAGGAAGGGCTTCATCTTCTTTTCCTGTAATTTTCTTTTCTACACATGAAACAAACTCATCAAACCTAACATGAATAGATTCTTCAACTATTTTTGTTCTTTTATTAAAAATCCTATAAGCTTTACTAGTTAAGGAATAGCCAATAAAAATACCTTCATCACATTTTTCATCAAATTTTCCTAAGGAATCTTTAGAATTCAAAATAAAACATTTACAACCAAAAACTTTGAAATAAGAAACATTTGGTTTTTTACTAAATATTAATTCATTAGGAGTTAATTTTAAAATAGGACGAAGCATTACTCTATTAATTACATAACATGCCGTACTAACCGCTTCAGCCCAAAAAGATTTTGGTAATTTAAATTCAGATAGCATCGTACGGGCTAACTCTCGAAGAGTTCTATTTTTCCACTCCACTACAAAATTTTGCTGTGGTGTGCGTGGAGCAGAAAATTCATGTTTAATTCCTAACTCCGTACAAAAAGAAAAAAACTTTTCATTTTCAAATTCTCCTCCATGATCCGATCGTATGCGTTTAATTTTTAACTCAAATTCATTTTGAATACGCAAACATAATTTTGAAAATTCTGAAAATGCATCGGATTTGGAGGTTAGAAATAAAGTCCAACAAAAACGAGAATAATCATCAATCAATACAAATGTGTATTTTCTACCTCCTAAGCTAGAAATTCCAATTGGCCCAAATAAATCCATATGCTTTAATTGAAGTGGCCTAGTGGTAGAAATAATAATTTTTCTTTTGAAGGATGATTTTGAAAATTTTCCTTTTTGGCAAGGCACGCATAATGAAGAAGATAAATTTCCATTTAACAATGGTAAACCTTTAATTAATTTATCTTTTGAAAGTTTTGTAATTAACTTGGCACTAGTATCTCCAAGTCGCCTATGCCATAATTCTAATTCATCATTTTTTGATAAAAAGCATTTTAAAGTAGAATTTGAAAAATCAAGAATTTAATC
Source organism: Dactylorhiza incarnata (assembly GCA_033032865.1). Lineage (NCBI taxonomy): Eukaryota > Viridiplantae > Streptophyta > Magnoliopsida > Asparagales > Orchidaceae > Dactylorhiza > Dactylorhiza incarnata. Next base: position 7,876,870 of record JAWHQI010000067.1, read on the forward strand.
ATATATACATTATGACATCTAGGTGCGGTAAAAAACAATTTTTTTGTTTTAGAATTAATAATTTTGCACAAATTTGTAGAAGATTCAAATAAAACATCTAAACCCTTATCACATAATTGACTAATAGAAATTAAATTATGCTTTAATCCTTTTACAAATAAGACATTTGAAATTGAAAATTTTTTGTTACCCACAACTCCGACGCCGATGATTTTTCCTTTTCCATTATCTCCGAATGTAACAACTCCTCCTTTCTTCATCTCCAGGCTAAGGAACTTCTCTTTATTGCCCGTCATGTTCTTTGAACAACCCGAGTCCAAGTACCACACGTCTTCTTTGTCCTTAGCCTGCCAACACACCTAGAAAGAAGAGGTGAGTAAAGATCTGGTTACCCAAGTGGTTCCACCCATAGTATAGGTAGAAGCCTTAGGCACCCAGATTTGTTTAATTTTACTTTTACCTTTCTTCCAGCAAGAGTCCGTAGTGTGACCAAATCTATTGCATTTGGCACATGTAATGTATTGAGAAGAGTATAACTTTTTTGGTTTTTTGCTGGATGAGGATGCAGTATTAGACAATTTACTAACTTCAGAATTTTTAAAAACAGAATTTCTGGACTTTTTGCTGTCGCTGGCGACAGTGGCTGTCGCCGGGCGATAGCTTCCTGACGTGTATCCGAGTCCAAACCTTCCATATCCATGGCATTGGTATCCTAAGATCATATCTAGTGATCTTCGTCCCATTCCAAATTTTTTCATGGCTAGCGTTAAGTCATGAATCTGGTTTCTCATTTCTGTATTTTCGGATACTAGATTTACACATCTACGTTCAAAAGATTTCTTTCCCTCATGGACTTTGGAAATTGAAGATTTCAGATCTCTCTCTAAAATCTCATTCTTGTTGGTAAGGATTTTTATTGTAGAATGAGATTTGGAAAGAGATTCTTCGAGTTCTTTAATTCTTCCCAAAAAGTGATCACACTCTTGGCAAGAAATTTCTCTTTTTCCAATAGTCTTAATTTCATTAAACAATTTTTTGTTTTCTTTAAGCAAAATTTCATTTTCAGATTTAAGAAGATCATTATCTTTTAAACTCTTTTCAAAAAAATTGCAAGTCTTTACAAATTCAGAAAATAATTCATCGTAGGTTGGAGGAGTTACCTCAGTGTCACTTTGGATACTGCATTCGTCATCAGATATGACGCTCTTTCCCATTAAGCACATGTCGGCCTCCTCTTCTTTACTTGAGCTTGAACTGCTTGCATCCTTAGAAGTAGTATCATCCCATGTTTCCGCCTTCAGCACCTTCTTCGTCCCTTTGTGCTTCTTTTCTTTAAGTTCTTTTAAGTATTTTGGACACTTGCTTCGGATGTTTCCTAACTTCTTGCAGTGATAGCACTCCGGTGGCGGTCTCTCTTCCTCCTCATCGTCTTCCTTTCCTTTTTTCTTTCTAAACGTCTCCTTCTTAAATGCTTCTTAAATGAATTCCTCCTCTCTGGATTTTTCATAAATTTTATAAACTTTCTAACAAATAAACTTTCCTCATCTTCTTCTTCCTCCTCAGAATCACTACTTTCCTCCTTCTTAGATCTTAGAGCCAATCCCTTCTTCTTTGGCTCCATATACTCTTGTTGAATTTTCAATTCAACTTCATGAGTTTTCAAGTTCCCAATCAGGCTTTCAATATTTAGAGCTTTAAGATCATGAGATTCAGAAATAGCCGTCACTTTGGGATTGAATTTAGGGGGGAGAGATCTAAGAAGTTTTCTCACCAAATCACCATTTGAAAAAAAATTTTCCTAAAACTTTTGCGTCATTTACCAACTTAGTGAATCTTGTGTACATGGTATCCACATCCTCATTTACCTCCATCCTGAACTTTTCGAATTCTGACTCCAATTGGAAAAGCTTTGAATCTTTCACCTGCGAGGTACCTTCATGAGTAATTTCCAATAAATTCTAAATTTCATATGCAGTTTGACATGCGCAGGTTCTTTTAAATTCAGTTTTATCAAGAGCACAAAATAATGCGTTCATTGCTTTTGCATTATTTTTGCATTTTAATTTGTCCTGGTCATCCCATTTATCTTTGGGTTTCTCCATGACAATATCACCAATTATAAAAGTAGGATGAGTATAATTTGTTTCTATAATATTCCATACTTTAATATCTAATGATATTAAAAAACACCTCATCCTAGTTTTCCAATAATTATAATCGGAACCCGTAAATAATGGTGGTCTAGTTATTCCTTGCCCCTCGGAAAATGCATGATCATGGTGCGCCATAATTCCAGGTGGTTAAACCTTATAAGGAATTAACCTACCTCTGATACCACTTGTTGGATCTTGTGGCGCCCTTAGAGGGGGGGGGGTGAATAAGGGCAATTTAAAACTTTGATACTTTTTGTAACAAACGAAACAATATATGAATATAGAGACAAATAATTGAATTTAAAAACAAGATTTTATTTCATCAAAGATAATGAGTAGAAATAATTCCAATAAAGCTTGGAATCAAAGGCTTACAATTAATAAAATCTCTTATCTCTTTTAACCGGTCCTTCTCCTAAGGACCGGTTGGCTATAGCCTATATCTCCCAGATAAAGACACTAGCCTCTCCCTAAGTCAAATCTTGATCTAGACACAGCACACACGGCGGTGATTTTCTCCCGAGCCACACAAGGACTTGACACCGCACACAAGATGATGATTTACCCTAGACCACACAAGGATCTAACACCACACACAAAGTGATGATTTCCCCTAAGCCTCACACGGACTTAGACGCCGCACGGAAGACGACGATTTCTACAACGATTACGAGATGAATGTAAATATTAATGAAATACAAATTAAAAATGCCCTTTAGAATTTCTGGACCAAAACAACGAAGAATCCTTGAGAAAGTCTCCTTGGAACGCATGTATAATCTTCGGCTTCGATCTCTCTTTTCTTCTTCAAGGATGGGGATTATCATTTTCTGGAGCTCTCTAGACGATAACACTCTGGAAGAAGGCTTGAAAGTCTGAAGGCATGAAATCCACGAAGTTCTAAACCCTTTTAATAAAAATGAGCTGTCGCCGTCCGTTAGATAGGTATCGCCAGAATCCGGTATGTTCAGAGGCTGCCATGTGTCCCACTAATTTGACATTTCTGCGCGGAGTTGAGGTCGTGGTTGAGACGTGGGCTGTCGGATATCCGATATCACTATCGGAAATCCGTTAGCTTGCGTAACTGCTGCACGTCGTATTGTTGCGGGAAGATCGTGCACTGTCGGATATCCGATATCACTATCGGAAATCCGTTAGCTTGCGTAACTGTTGCACGTCGTAGAGTTGCTGGAAGATTGTGGGCTGTTAGATATCCGATATCACTATCGAAAATCCGTTAGCTAGCTGTCGGAAATCCGATATCTCCAATTTCTGGAAAATCGGTATTTTTGCTCCAATTGCAAACATGTTATCCTTGCACCTGTTATCTGCACACCATTAATCAAAAATAGGATCAAATACATTAGGGATTTATTATTCTCAAACCGGACGAGTGCGGAATGCATGCTCCAACAGGCTCGAGTTCCTCCACGGTCTCCTGCCCCTATGCCGCTTCCTCCTCAGCCAACATAGAAGGATAAGATTCATTTGGAGATGAGGGATAATAACATGACGGAGACGGACATTGGGAGAGTTAACAAAGAAGGTTACGGGAAAGGAGACTACAGAGAAGGAGATAACATTGTTAATGATGATGGAAAATTTGATGATGGATTCAGAGACAACAAGGAATGAGATGATAAAGAAGAGTATGATAGCTCTAAGACTGCAGAGAATGAGGCGGGGGAGAAGGAGATGATAATAAGAAGAGACAGAGAAGAAGAGCATGTAGTTGTAAATGTCGAACAATGGGACAACATAGAAAGAGAAAGTGTAGAAGGAGATGAGTGAGAATACCATAATGGAGAAGGATACAATGGAAGAGGAGTGTATGGATCTAGAGAAGACAAAGAAGGAGCAGGTGGAATTGGAGACTACAAAAAGGAGAAACGGAAAATGAGGCAATGGAGAAGTAGACGACATAGAACAAGATGACGGAGGTTGGGCGATGGAGGTAGGATACGGTGAAGGTAGGAGCCGATGAAGATATGAGACACAGGTAGGAGGCGAAACACTGAGAGATGGGATGCGGCAAAGATAGGATGCTGTAGAGATAGGATGCATCAAAGATAGGATGCTGCAGAGATAGGATGCGGCAGAGGTAGGAGGTATGAGGCAATGAAGGTCGAAGGTCGAAGGTCGGAGGCGATGGAGGATGAAGGCGACGAAGGACGACGGTGATGGAGGTTGGAGGCGATGGATATAGGAGGTACCGGAGGTAGGATGTGACATAGGTAGGAGGCGATAGAGGTAGGAGGCGATGGAGATAGTTGGAGACACATGTAGGATGTGACAGTGGTAGGATACGACTGAGGTAGGAGATGGATGTGGCGAAGCTAAGTGATATAGATTTTTCGGTTTTGAAATTTAGAGAAGGTTTGAGATTTTTTCCAAAACTATAACATTTTTGGCTTACACGCCCTTGGTCAAGGGCGTGACTTTGTGACACGGGCGTGACTGGGGGCGTGACTTGCTGTGGACTAGCTCAATCTGCTCGACAACACTTCTGGACTAATCTTAGTGTTACACGCCCTTGGTCACGGGCGTGACCTAGGGCGTGTACTATGGAATTTGTCCAAAAACACTTGAAAATCTGCAAAACAAAAGTAAGTCTACATTTAGAATAGAAATTATAAAAGAAGTGATTTTAAACTAAAATATAAATAATATTTGCGATTTTAAATTAAAACTAACCTAAAAACTATAATTAAAATACGCATAAATACTACTCATCAAATACCCCCATACTTAAGCTTTTGCTATTCCAGAGCAAAAGTATGAGAAATATTTATAAGACATACTTAGAAAATTTTTAATTTAAAACTAAAATTTCATTTAACCAAAAGTTAAGTTAAGAGTAAATTCAAGGGGGAGTTAAGTCCTAAATTATGATGATGATTTGAAAAGAGGGAAAAATGTTTAGGCAAGAACTTCTCAAGAAAATTAATTAGTTTGACAAAATTGTAGAAATTATAAAACTAAATTAAATTAAAATTATAAGAACTCTACCTTAAAAGAAACTTAAGGAAAATTAAATTACTAAATATTGCTCTCTCCGTAATTTTCAACTAAAACTAGAACAATGATAATTGGCTAAGGGGGATTTCATAAAATTTGGCATAAGAAGAGATATTTTTGAATGGAGGAAATGGAATTTATCCTCATCATGAAATTTCTTTTTTTTCTCTTCTAATAAAAACCCAAAATGTATATGTTTAGGAGTAATGAATTTTATCCTCTTACTCCATGCCATATAATCTTTTATATGATTTTGGGTGCATATGTTTTGGGAATAATGAATTTTATCCTCTTATTCCCATGACATATGATCTTTTAAAAAACTTTTTTTCATATGCCATCAAAGGGGTAGGGTAGAGAAAATAAATCTAGCTAGCCTTAAATTATTTTGAGAGCAAATTCTAGTCAAATTAAATTTCCTAAGATCTAAAAAGTTAGAAGAAAATATAGTTGAAATTTAAAGAGGTTTAGGAAATTCACTACAAAATGAAGCCATTTAAAAATAAAAAGAGAAGTCATGCTAAGTAAATTCTCTAATCAATTTAAAATCATAAGATGATTCTTAAATCAAGATTACCTCAAATTTAAAATTAACAAACTATGATAAGCAAAATTTTAGCCAATTAAAAACATGCTTATAAACATTCTCAACTAGATTTCTAAGAAATCACAAAAACAACAAATAAGAGAGGTATAAGATTTAAACTTTTTTTTGTATATTTTTTTTTTTGAATTTTGATATTATCTTTTTTTTTTTGATTTTTTGATAAGAAATAAACAAAAACATATACTAAAAAGCTAACAATTTTTTGTTAATTCTTGGACTTCCTGAGGTATACCCCGTGAAGGGTTCTCACGGTACTAGGAGGTGAAATGGGGTGAGGTCCCAAACGTCCCTTTCCAAGATTTAAATTTTTCTATTTTCTAAATTTTTTGAGTGTTTGGGTTTTACAAGTGCTAAAAATAGAAGAAAACATAAGAAAATATATATTTTTTTGCTTTGAAAATTTTCTAATTTAACAACTATTTACAAAGAACTATTTACACCCCCATACTTAAAGTTAAACATTGTCCCCAATGTTTAAAACTAAGTATGAAGTAAAAGAAAATAAAGAGCAAGAAAAAAAGGAAATGCATGAAAAAAAGAGAAGGAAGAAAGAGAAAGGGCTTCCCTGATTTTTTTGAAGTTTGCGCAGGGAAGCGGCGATTACCTACAAAAAATGTTAAAGAACAAGAGAAACCAATAAAAAGATAACTTTGGGGTGCCTCCCAAAAGCGCTTTGTTTAAGGTCGCGTAGCTTGACCCACTTGCCGATCATATTATAGGTTGAAATACAATCGAATCACTCTTTTCCTTAGTTAACTCTCCCGGAAGATATAATTTAAGGCGATGCCCGTTAACTTTGAAGGTACCTTTTTCCGGGTGGGAAATTAAAATTGTCCCATAGGACCAAACCACTTTAACAATAAAGGGTCCGGACCATCGGGATTTTAGTTTTCCCAGAAAAAGGCGAAGGCGGGAATTATAAAGGAGGACGAGATCACCCGGCGAAAAAGTTTTTGGAAATTTTATATGCTTATCGTGATAAAATTTTGTTCGCTCCTTATATAATTTATTGCTCTCATACGCATTCGCTCGCCACTCATCTAATTCGTTCATTTGGAATTTTCTTTGTTCTCCCGATAGAGTGGAATCGAGGTTTAAAAATTTAAGCACCCAAAATGCACGGTGTTCTAATTCGACCGGAAGGTGGCAAGCCTTGCCATAAACTATTCGATACGGTGTACAATCGATAGCGGTCTTGTACGCCGTTCGATAGGCCCATAGCGCGTCATCGAGCTTTATTGCCCAATCCTTCTGATTAATAGAAACTATTTTTTCTAAAATCTGTTTTAATTCTCGATTAACAACTTCGACTTGGCCGCTCGTTTGTGGGTGATATGCGGTGGATAATTTATGCGTGACACCATATTTTGCTAAAATTTTTGTAAATTGACTATTGCAAAAATGGGTGCCCCAATCACTCACAATAGCGTGCGGCATGCCAAATCGAGAAAATAAATTTTTTAAGAAATTAACGATGACTCGCACATCATTGGTGGGGAGAGCTTGCGCTTCCGCCCACCTCGATACGTAGTCAACCGCCACTAGAATATATTTATTTGAAAAAGAGGGAGGGAGAGGACCAACAAAATCGATACCCCAAAGGTCGAAAATTTCGCATTCTAAGAAAATGTTTTCGGGCATCTCGTCCCGGCGAGAGATGTTCCCCGACCGCAGGCAGCTGTCGCAATTACTCACAAGGGTGTGAGCATCTTTGAAGAGCGTGGGCCAATAAAAGCCCGCCTCCAGCGCCTTCCTCGCGGTTCGGTTCGAATGATAATGACCACCGGTGGGTCCCTCATGACAATGACGTAAAATTTTATGGCCTTCCTCACTTGAAACACATCTTCTCACAACCTGGTCTGCGCATACACGGAATAAAAAGGGGTCCTCCCAAAAGTAATTCCTTAAATCAGAAAAGAATTTCTTCTTTTGCTGACTCGAGAATTCTTTTGGCAGGACCCGGGCTACTAAATAGTTAGCCAAATCCGCAAACCAGGGGGTAGAAGATGAATTAATATTTTTGAGAGCTAGGAGGCGCTCTTCGAGAAATTTATCGTTGATGTCGGCCTCTATTAATGCTTCCGAGGAGGGATTTTCTAAACGAGAAAGGTGATCGGCCGCCAAGTTTTCGGCTCCTCTTTTATCCCGGATCTCTAAATCAAACTCATGCAAAAGGAGGATCCATCGCAAAAGACGAGGCTTAGCGTCCGATTTACTTAAGAGATACCTAAGCGCGAGTGATCTGTGAAGACGATAACTTTTGAGACAGTGATATACGACCTACACTTATCGAAGGCGAAAATGATTGCTAGAAGTTCATTCTCGGTCGTGGTGTAGTTTGCTTGTGCCGACGTGAGTGTTTTGCTCACATAATAGATCGGGTGAAAATACTTACTCACCCTTTGGCCTAAAACGGCACCAACCACAATATCATTCGCGTCGCACATGATTTCAAAAGGGATCGACCAATCTGGGGCGACTAGAATCGGGGAGTTTATAAGTTTCTCTTTGATAAGTTGAAAGGCTAAATGACATTCATCGTTAAAAAGAAAAGATGATTCTTTCTCGAGAAGATGGGTTAACGACTTTGTGATTTTGGAAAAATTTTGTATAAAGCGCCGATAGAACCCCGCGTGGCCTAGGAAACTCCTAATAGATTTTACGTTTGTTGGAGGGGGAGTTTTTCAATTACTTCAATCTAGGCCCTATCGACCTCGATCCCCTTGCCCGAATTTTTTTGGCCAAGGACTAGTCCTTCCTTGACCATGAAATGGCATTTCTCCCAATTAAGTGCTAAATTCATTTCCTCACACCGCTGCAACACGCGCTCGAGATTTTTTAAACAGTTTTTAAAAGAGTTTCTGTACACGGAGAAGTCATCCATAAATACTTCCATCACGTCCTCCACTAACTCGTCAAATATTGCCAGCATACATCTTTGGAATGTAGCTGACGCGTTACAAAGGCCGAATGGCATCCTTCGATAAGCGAAGGTGCCAAAGGGACAAGTGAAAGTGGTTTTCTCTTGGTCGTCAGGCGAAATCGGGATTTGGAAGTATCCCAACAAACCATCGAGAAAACAGTAGTAGGAGTGACCCGAAAGGCGCTCTAAAATTTGGTCGATAAATGGTAGAGGGAAGTGATCCTTACGGGTGGCATCATTTAATTTCCGATAGTCGATGCACATCTGCCAACCCGTAACCGTACGGGTTGGGATCAATTCTTTATTTTCATTCGCAACTACCGTGACACCACCTTTCTATGGCACGACTTGTACTGGGCTAACCCAAGTACTGTCCAAAATTGGGTAGATGATTCCCGCGTCCAGAAGTTTTATAACTTCGGTCTTAACGACTTCCTTCATGTTCGGGTTTAGTCGTCGTTGAGGCTGGACTGAGTTGCGGGAGTTTTCTTCGAGAAATATTTTATGAGTGCAGAAAGATGGGTTTATACCCTTAATGTCCGATAATTGCCACGCAATTGCGTGGCGGTGCTTTCTTAAGACTGTAGTCAACTCAGAAATTTCTGAGTTGCAAAGAACGGATGAAATGATGATGGGTAGCTTAGACTCTTTTTCCAAAAACAAATATTTAAGGTGAGGGGGAAGTTGTTTCAACTCTAATACGGGTGGTTCTTCATAAGAAATCTTGATTTTTAATTTTTCTAAAAGTAATGGTTCGGGTGGTGTGGGGTGAGAAACTTCTTCTTCATCATAAAAGAACTCTACGGGCTCGGAATCACTTCTCGCCGATGAAACTAACTCGAGGGATAAATCGAACTCACAACACTCTTCCAAGTAAAAACACGAATCATCATTTTATAGTGTGTTCCGCATCGAGGAATTTATGCCGAAAGTAACTTCATCGTCTCCAACCCGTAGGAGGAGCTTTCCGTTACTTACGTATATAATAGCGCGGGAGGTGGCAAGGAAGGGGCGACCGAGTATGAGGGGTAATTCGGCATCCTCTTCGATGTCAAGAATGACAAAATCCACCAAGAAGATGAATTTGTCAACCTTGATGAGCACGTCCTCCACTATTCCTATCGGATATTTTAAAGAACGATCCGCTAATTGAATACTCATTCGAGTGGGCCTTGGATTTCCTAGACCTAGCTTTTTGAACAAAGAAAATGGCATAAGGTTGATGCTTGCTCCAAGATCCGCTAAGGCGTGTTTTACTAATGAATTGCCAAATAGACATGGGATAGAAAACCGTCCCGGGTCATTTGCTTTTTTAGGTAGTTTGTTTAGTACAACCGCGGAGCATTCTGCTTTCAAAGAAATATGCAAAATATCTTCTAACTTTTTCTTATTGGAGAGCAACTCCTTAAGATATTTCGCATATTTAGGCATTTGAGAGATAGCCTCGCAGAAAGGTACATTAATATGGATTTGTTTTAAAACATCTAAAATTTTTTTATAATTTTTTTTCGACGCTTTCATTTTTAAATTTAGATGGATATGGAATATTAGAAGTAGGAGCGCGCGGATTTAAAATAGAAGTGTGCGGATCTATCGTAGCGGGCAAATTCGAAGATGAATTAAAAGTAGGAGAAGTAGAGGAAATTACCTTGGGTTCGTCCTGTTTTTGAACCACCTCCTTCTCGCTTCGGAGTGTAATCGCGTGCGCGCTCTCCTTTGAATTTTGCTCGGTATTCCCTGGTAGTGCTCCTTGTTGACGCTCAGAAATCATCTTTGCGAGCTGGCCCACTTGATTCTCTAAATTTTTGATCGATCCAGTAAGGTTCCGGATGTTCGTTTCATTTGTAGCAACATATTTTGCAAAAACCTCTTCAAGCGGAGAGAGTTTTTGCTGTTGCGGTGGAAAACCGGGTGGATTAAAATTTTGAGAAATTAAATTTGGAGGCGGAGTTAAGTTAAGCAGTTGATTAGGGGGAGGTTGATTTAAATTCATAGGACGCTGAGCATTTCCTTGGTTGCTCCATGAGAAATTCGGATGATTCCTATAAGCCGCATTGTATGTGTTGTTATACGGAGCGGTGTTGGGGTTATAGGAAGGCCGAGGCGGATTTCCCATGTAGTCTACATGTTCTTCAATTAAAACGTTATTAGCCCAAGGAGGAGTGGCGGAGGAAGCAGACATCTCCGCCACTTGCTTTGTTAAGCACTCAACTTGTAAAGCCAAATTTGGGTTTGCGTCTATTTCAAAAATTCCGGCCGGCTTATTTGGCCACGCTCGGGGCATGTTCCATTGGTACGCATTTGTGGCCATCTCTTCGAAAATCTCTTGAGCGGCGACCGGGGTTTTGTTATTTAATGTCCCCTCGGCGGCCGCATCAATCATTTGCCTCGTTTGTTGATTTAAGCCATTATAAAATATTTGCACTTGTTGCCAAGTGGCAAGTGCATGGTGAGGGCATCGCCGCAAAAGCTCCTTGAAGCGCTCCCATGTGTCATAGGGAGTCTCCGAGTCGATTTGCATGAACGACGCAATATCCGTGCGCAATTTAGTGGTCTTTGAAGGCGGGAAATATTTATTTAGAAATTTTTCCGCCATTTCGGCCCATGTAGTGATGGATCCCCTAGGTAGGGAGCCCAGCCACTGCTTGGCCTTAGACCGCAAAGAAAAAGGAAAAAGACGTAGTCGAATGGCGTCATCGGTGACGCCATTGATCTTAAAAGTGTCGCAAATTTCAAGAAAGTAAGAAATTTGTGAATTTGGATCCTCGTCCGGTTGACCATCAAATATCACCAATTGTTGCACCATTTGTATGATGCTGGACTTGATCTCAAAATTATTGTTTCCCACCGTGAGGCGAACAATACTCGATTGTGTGCCTTCCAAATTCGGCCGCGCATAATAGGACATGGTCCGTTGCGCTTCCTCATCAGGATTTGGCTCGTTAAGATTAGAAGGATTAAGATTATGATCCATATTCGCTGTGTTAGTGTCCCCGATCGACTCTTCAGATTCTACTTGATTTCCCTGATCACGAGAACGGCGGTGCCTCAAAAGGGTTCGCTCGATCTCCGGATCAAAAGGAAGAATCGAAGTGCTACCTCGGGTCATACACTAAAAAGAGAAGAAAGGAAGAAGAAAAAGAGAAATTTTTTTTTCTTTTTGAAATTTAGAAAAAGCACAATAAAATAAAAAGAAGCATGATAAAATTAATAGCTATCCTGTTTTCAAAATATCCACGCAAAGTCCCCGGCAACGGCGCCAAAAACTTGATATAGATTTTTTAGTTTTGAAATTTAGTGAAGGTTTGAGATTTTCTCCAAAACTATATCAGATAAAGGCAAGTGTACCTTATCGTCTATAGTATAGGATATTTAGGAATATCAAGGTCGTATTCCACGGGGCACGTTGATTACTTCTACTTCGAGGAAAATCACCATTATCTTATCGACGAAAATTTGAGGTTTGTTTTTGCTTAACTAAAATTAAAACTAATTGCAAGCTAAATGAAAAGATCAAACATTGCATGAAAGGAAAGAGAAATTGTCATTGCATGAAAGGAAGACATTACTTAAGGAGAAAAAGAACATGAAAGAGGAAACAATTTTTTATTGAAAATCAAAAGAAACTATTACAAGCCTTAATTTAAGAGTGCAAAGCTAAGGAAAATGAAGGTTACAAGCTTAAGAAAACTAGTACATGAAAATTTAAAAACATTGCATGAAAGGAAATAAGAGAACATGAAAGCTAAAGAAAAGACATGAACAAGCACTTGAAACAACTCACTCTCAGCTCTAAAAGCACCTCCCCCACTCCAAAATTCTGAACTCTGGACTCAAGGAGAACCTCTGAATTTATAGGCGAAAATTTCAAGTTACACGCCCTCGGTCACGGGCGTGACCTAGGGCGTGACTGCACTATTCACATCAGATCCGACATCGGCGTGGGCTTTCTGGACGGCGCTGCGAAAAGCGGACATTACACGCCCGTGTAATTTTGGTCACGGGCGTGACTTTGGATGGCTTCATTAAATGCGGCGTGGGCTGGAATTCGGCGCGGCGGTGAAGTAGAGACCATGCGGGCAAGTCACGGCCGTGACATGTGGATCACGGGCGTGACTTAGGTTGACTTCTCGACAGCATCTCCACGTCTCATCAGCAGCCAGTTGGGAAGATTCTAATATTACACGCCCCTAGTCACGGGCGTGACACTGGGTCACGGGCGTGACCGAGGGCTTCTCGACGGCAGCTCTTCGTCTCGACGGCAGCGCTGAGAGCATCATTTTTGGCTTACACGCCCTTGGTCACGGGCGTGACTTTGTGTCACGGGCATGACTGGGGGCGTGACTTGCTTTGGACTAGCTCAATCTGCTCGGCAACACTTCTGGACTGAACTTAGTGTTACATGCCCTTGGTCACGGGCGTGACCTAGGGCGTGTACTATGGAATTTGTCCAAAAACACTAAAAAATCTGCAAAACAAAAGTAAGACTACATTTAGAATAGAAATTATAAAAGAAGTGATTTTAAACTAAAATATAAATAATATTTGCGATTTTATATTAAAACTAACCTAAAAATTATAATTAAAACACGCATAAATACTACTCATCACTAAGAGATGGATGGGGCAAAGGTTACTAGCTGGATGCGGCAGAGGTAGGAGCTGGATGCGACGGAGGTAGGAGCTGGATGCGACGGAGAGAACTTCAACTCCATACGGTGGATGCTCCAACTCCAAATACCCCTACGTCGCCCCGAAACCCTAAACAATAAACCTTCATCATCCCCTCCTCAGTGGTCCCCTCCTCTGACGTCCCCCTCCAGCATATGTCCCCTCACCCTCCGTCGTCCCCCCTTCCCCGTTGTCATCACCAAACCCTAAACCATAAACCTCACATGTCCCCCTTTGTCGTCCCCCACCCTTCAAGGCTTTGTCTCCCCCCACTCCATTTGTCATCCCCCGCCCCTCTCGCCCCCTCCCTCCACCCCCAGTATGGCGCAGGAGAATACAGAGAAGGAGAAAACATAGGAGTGGGTGGAACTGGAGACTACAAAAGAGGACAAAATGGAGAAGGACAGGATGGAGTATGACTGCAGGGGAGTCAACAAAGAAGATTGCGGTAAAGGAGACTGCAAAGAAGAAGATAGCATGTTAGTGATAATGGAGAAGAGTATGATAGCTTCTAAGACTGTCGAGAATAAGACGAGGGAGGAGTCTATGGAAAGAAGAGACTGAGAATGATAGCATGGAGTTGTTAATGACAAACAATGAGAAAACATAGAAGAAAAAATGTAGAGGGGGCGAAGGAGAATGACATGATGGAGAAGGATATGACGGAAAAGGAGAGTATGGAGTTGGAGAAGACAGAGAAGGAAATGACGGAGAAGGAGAGGATGAAATTAGAGACTACAAAAAGGGAGAAAATGGAGAATGACAGAACGGAGAAGTAGACGAAATAGAATGAGACGACAGAGGTAGGGCGATGGAGGTATGGGGCGGCAGAGGTAGTTTGCAATGGAGATAGGAGAAACAGGTAGAAGGAGACAAAGGTAAGATACAGCAGAGGTAGGTTGCGCCGGAGGTCGGAGGCAACGAAGTTCGTAAGTAGGAGGTGGCGGAGTTCGTAGGTTGGAGGAAATGAAGTTCGGAGGTAGGATACGACATAGGTAGGAGGCGACGGAGGTCCGTGGCAACGGAAGTATGAGGAGATGAAGGTAAGAGAAGATAAAGGTAAGAGAAGATAAAGGTAGGAGGCTACAAAGGTCGGAAGTAGGAGTCGATAGAGGTCTGATTTGATGAAGGTAGGAGGCGACGGAGGTAGGAGATGGATGCGGCGGAGGTAGGAGCTAGATGCGACAGAAGTAGGGTTGGACGTGATGAGGGTATGAGTTGGACGCGACGGAGGGCTCCAGCTCCTCCACCGCCTTGTGCTCCTATGTCTCCTCCTCTTGAGCCAGCATAGAAGGATAAGATGCATTTGGAGATGATGGAGAAGAACTGGATGGAGTGGGACAGGGGGGCGTCAACAAAGAAGGTTACGACAAAGGAGACTACGGAGAAGGAGATAGCATTGTTAGTGATGATGGAGAATTTGATGATGGATTCAGAGACAACAAGGAATGTGATGATAAATAAGAGTATGATAGTTCTAAGACCACGGAGAACAAGATGAGGTAGAAGGAGATGATGGAGAAGAAGAGACTGAAAAGGGGAGCATGGAGTTGTAAATGTCGAACAATGGGACAACATAGAAAGAGAAAGTGTACAAGGAGATGAGGGAGAATGACTTGATGGAGAAGGATACGACGTAAAAGAGTTTATGGAGCAAGAGAAGACAGAGAAGGAGATGACGGAGGAGTGTGTGGAATTGGAGACTACAAAAAAAGGAGAAAACGGAGAATGAGACAATGGAGAAATATATGACATAGAAGGAGACGACGGAGCTAGGGCGATGGAGGCAGGAGGCGGTGGAGATAGGAGGCGATGGAGATATAAGACACGGGTAGGAGGCTGTGGAGGTTGGACGCGGAGAGATATGATGAAGTAAAGATAGGATGCGGCAGAGGTGGGAGCTATGAGGCGATGAAGGTCGAAGGTAGGATGCGACGGGTGTCAGAGGTGACGAAGGATGAAGGCGACGGAGGTAGGAGGTGATGGAGATAGGAGCCAACATGGGTAGGAGGTGGAAGAGGTAGGAGGTGACAGAGGTAGGAAGTGACAGAGATAGTAGGAGACACAGTTAGGATGCGACAGAGGTAGGATACAACTGAGGTAGGAGCTGGATGCGGCGAACGTAAAAGCTGGATGGGGCGAAGGTAGGAACTGGATGCGGAGGAGGTAGGAGCTCGATGCGGTGAAGGTGGGAGATGGATGCGATAGAGGTAGGAGTTGGATGCAATGGATGTTGGACATGTGTGTCACATCCCTTTGTTTGAGAATAACAAATCCCATATTGTATTTGATATTGCTTATAGTGTGTTTATAGTGTGCAGGAACTATAGGTGCAATACTCCACAGGTAGAAGGCAGTATGGAATCAAAATTTGGAAAGGAGCAGCACTAACGCCAGCGTTACCGCCAGGCGCTAGCTCGTTTGATGAACTTGAAGCTCCGTTCGATGAAATTTCTGTTCGACGAATGTGGAACTCCATTCCACGAAAGTTCATTCTGCCATGCCGCCGACGGTTTTCGCAACCACTACCGCCAGCGCTAGCGCTACCACCAGGCGCTATCTCAAGTTCGTGCACAGCGCCACGCCACCGACGGTTCTGCAACCGCTCCACACGAATGCAACCGCAAGCGCTAGAGAGCTACCGCAGGCGCTATCGTCAAGGTCTATAAAATGGTGGGCTCTCTCTCGTTTCAACTAGTGCTTCTAGAGAGATAACATGTGCCATATTTCCTGAGCTGCTACTCTGTCGAAAGTTCATCTCCAACTCAAATTCAAAGAAGATTTCTGGAGAAGGAAGCCACCACGGTGCATCCGAATTACGATCGCTTCAACCTCGCATATGCTACAGTGATCCTTCATCCTCAACTTCAGAGATCTCATATAGGGAGTTTCATTACTGTTAATTTTATTTTCATTCCATATTCTTTTGTAATCGTTTAGTTAATTCGCCTTGTGTTGGCGACTATGTCTGGGTAGGACTTAGGGGGAAATTCACCTTGTGTTGGCGACTAGTTCTAGGTGATTAGATCTAGGGGGGCTCGAGGCCATATCTGGGGAAGGATTGGCTAGAGCGGCTTGAGGCCTTATCCGGGGAAGGATAGGCTAAAGCCAACAGGTTTGTGGGGAGACATGTCGGTATAGAAAAGGAAAAATTGTATAACTTTATTCGCCTCCGATTTCAAGCGCTATTGAAATCAATTTTTGTAAACACCTTTTTTCATATAATATAATCTTGTCTCTTTTGTGTTTACTTGATTTCTCTCATTTGGCATAATCTATAAAATTGCAAATTACTAATTGTTTCTTCCTTTAAGTTAAATTGATTATTTCATTCTAATTTACTCTAACAATTTAGCAAAATATTATAAAGAATTTTTATTCCCTTATTCACCCCCCTCTAAGGGAGCCGTAAGATCAAACAAGTGGTATCAGAGCGAAGGTTATTCCAAACGGTTTAAAAACCAGGAATAATGGTGTCTTATGATCTCGTTTTTTCCGAGGGTCAGGGAATTAGTAGACCTCCATTATTTACTAGGTCGGATTATAATTATTGGAAAAATAGGATGCGTTGTTTTCTAATGACCATAGATATTGAGGTTTGGATCATGGTAGAAGAAGAATACACTCCGCCTACATTTGTAGTTGGAGAGGTTATGTTAGAAAAACCCAAAGATAAATGGGATGATCGGGATAAACTCAAATGTAAAAATAACGCAAAAGCCATGAATGCTCTATTTTGTGCGTTAGATAGAAATGAATTTAATAGAATTTCTGCATGTACTACTGCTTATGAAATTTGGAATCATTTGAAAGTTACTCATGAAGGTACATCGC
Source organism: Dactylorhiza incarnata (assembly GCA_033032865.1). NCBI lineage: Eukaryota > Viridiplantae > Streptophyta > Magnoliopsida > Asparagales > Orchidaceae > Dactylorhiza > Dactylorhiza incarnata. The sequence continues at coordinate 7,894,076 of JAWHQI010000067.1, forward strand.
AGGTTAAAGATTCCAAGCTTTTCCAACTAGAGTCAAAATATGAAAAATTCCGAATGGATGAAAGCGAAGATGTTGATGGGATGTACACGCGCTTCACCAAGATCGTCAATGCCTCAAAAGCTCTTGGAAAGACCTTCTCAAATGGCGACTTGGTCCGTAAGATCCTTCGTTCTCTTCCTCCAAAATTCAACCCGAAGGTTACGGCTATTTCGGAGTCGCACAACTTAAGAACGCTCCAAGTTGAGAGCCTCATTGGGAATCTCAAAACCCATGAGGTAGAACTTAAAATCCAATTTGATGAATACAACAAGGAGCCAAAGAAGAAGGCGTTGGCACTAAAATCAAAGAAAGAGTGCCAAGAGGATGAGGATGAAGATGAAGAAAGTCTTTTGGTGAAGAACTTCCGAAAATTTATGCACAATCCGGAAAGGAGAAACACCTTTCAAAAATATTTCCAAAGGGTGAAAGATGGAAAGGGTCATCTTCAAAGAAGGAAAAAGAGAGCGACAATGAAGAAGAGAGACCTCCACCTGAATGCTATCATTGTAGGAAGATGGGGCACATAAGGATCCAATGCCCAAAATTCTTGAATTAGAAAAAGGAGAAACAGCACAAAGGGAAAGAAAAGAGGAAGGTGCTAAAGGCAAAGACATGGGATGACTCCTCTTCCTCCTCCTCCGAAGAATCAAGCGGGTCTTCATCAATCGAAGATGAGTAAGCAAACATGTGCCTCATGGGACATGGAAACGACGGCGACGACACCAGTGTTCCTAGTGACACTGAGGTAACTCCTCCCACTTATGATGAACTCTTTAATGAATTCCTTGAAACTTGCAAAGCTTTTGATAAAAATATGAAAGATATTATTTTATTAAATAGTGAAAATGAATCTCTTATTAAAGAAAATCAAAAGCTTTCCAAAAAGGTAATTATTTTAGAAAAGAGAAAGGTTTCTTGCCAAGAATGTGATCACTCCACAAAATTGGCAAAAATATTGAAGAGTCGCTTTCTAAAGCCCTCTCTCATGCCAAAACTCTTACAAAAGAGAAGGGGGAATTAGAAAGGAAATTAGAAGCCTCTCTTTTGCAAATCAAAAATAATAAAAAAAGGTTTTTAAAATAGGTGTGTCATGCTTGTGAAAGAAAACTCTTCACTTAAATCACAAGTTCATGATCTCACCATGGCATTAAAAAATTTGGAATAGGCCAAAAATCTCTGGAAATGATCTTAGGGAACCAGTGCCATGGTTCTGGAAAATTTGGGCTTGGATATCGAGGTGAGGGCTACCGCCCGGCGCTAGCCACTAAAGCCAGCGCTAGCACCTCATACCAGAAACCTGATTTTTCTTTTTAAAATTTTTTTTCTTCTATAAATCCAACTTATTCCAGCAAGAAAATATTCCAGAAAAGGGTCTCAACCCCCTTTATTTCGTGTGCAAACTGTTATAGGTTAGGTCACACATCTATTTATTGCAGGAGAATAAAACAAAATGCTTTAAAACAAATCTGGGTACCTAAGGCTTCCACTTATTCAATGGGTGGTACCACATGGGTATCCAGATCTTTACTCTCATCTTCTTTCTAGATGTGCAGGCAGGCTAAGGACAATGAAGACGTGTGGTACTTGGATTCAGGATGCTCCAAGTACATGACGGGCAATAAAGCAAAGTTCCTTAGCCTAGAAAAGAAGAAGGGAGGGATCGTGACGTTTGGTGACAACGGAAAAGGAAGGATCATGTGAATTGGTACAGTTGGTAACAAATCCTTTACTATATCTAATGTTCTTTATGTGAAAGGATTAAAACACAATTTAATTTCTATTAGCCAATTATGTGATAAAGGATTAGATGTGTTATTTGAATCTTCCATTAATCTATGCAAAATATCTAATCCTATTACAAACAAAATTTTACTAACTGCACCAAGAATACACAATGTTTATATAGTTTCATTTATGATATTTCAAAATCATCTTTAAAATGTTTTATTACCAAAAATGATGAACTTGAACTTTGTCATAGAAGGCTAGGACATGCTAGCACAAAGTTTATTGTAAAACTTGCCAAAAGAGATTTAATTAGAGGATTGCCTAGATTAAATGGAAATTTACCTTCACTTTGTTCACCATGTCAAAAAGGTAAAATTTCTAGATCCTCTTTCAAAAGTAAAAATGTTATTTCTACTACAAGACCTTTGCAATTAATTCATATGGATCTTTTTGGTCCCGTTAGCACTGCAAGTCTTGGTGGTAGATTATATACATATGTTTTAATAGATGATTTTTCTAGATATTGTTGGACAATATTTCTCTCATCCAAATCCGAAGCGTTTTGTGAATTTTCAAAATTATGTACTTGTATTCAAAATGAAAGTGATTTAAAAATTAAATGCATTCGCTCGGATCTTGGAGGAGAATTTGAAAATGAAAAATTTACATCTTACTGTGATATGTTAGGCTTAAAACATGAGTTCTCCGCACCACGCACACCACAACAAAATGGTGTTGTAGAAAGAAAGAATAGGACACTTTAAGAGCTAGCACGCACTATGTTATGTGAATATAAATTACCTAAGTCCTTTTGGGCCGAAGCCGTAAACACATCATGTTATGTTATAAATAGAATCATGGTTCGCCCATCTTTAAATCTCACACCATATGAACTTTATTTTCAAAAGAAGCCTAATGTATCTTACTTCAAAGTTTTTGGTTGTAAATGCTTTATTTTAAATACAAAAGATAGCTTGGGAAAGTTTGATGAAAAATGTGATGAAGGAACATTTCTTGGATATTCTTCAACTTGTAAAGCTTATAGAGTTTTTAATAAAAGAACTAGAAAAGTTGAAGAGTCAATTAATGTGAAATTTGATGAGCTTGTTCCTTGTATAGAAAGACTTTCTGCAGGCAAAGAGGATGATCTATTACCTCCTTTGGAGCATGGTGATGAAGAACCTTCCAAAGAAGAAGAAGAGGAGGCCAAGAAAGATGAATATGTACCTCCAAGCATCTTAAAATTCACAAAGGATCATCCATGAGAACTTATAATTGGTGAACCATCCATCGGGGTAAGAACTCGCTCTTCTCTTCATGAATCTTTTTCAATTATTTGTTTTGTTTCCGAAATAGAACCAAAAAACATTTCTACTGCTTTAAATGATGAATTTTGGTTTTTACTATGAATGAAGAGTTAGAACAATTTGAGCGACATAATGTTTGGAAATTAGTTGAAAGACCATCTAATCACCGGGTTGTAGGTGTAAAATGGATTTTTAAAAATAAATTAGATGGTGAGTCAAGAATCTCTAGAAATAAAGCACGATTAGTAGCACAAGGATATTCTCAAATCGAGGGGATAGATTTTGATGAATCTTTTGCACCCGTTGCTAGATTAGAGTCTATGAGAACTTTTCTAGCATTTGCATGCTTTAAAAGAATAAAACTATTTCAAATGGATGTGAAAAGTGCTTTTCTAAATGGGTTTGTAAAAGAAGAAGTTTATGTTGAACAACCCCCCCGGTTTTATTAATGAAAAATTTCCAAATCATGTTTATAAACTAGAGAAAGCGCTTTATGATTTAAAACAAGCGCCCCGTGCATGGTATGAAAGACTTACATTTTTTTTATTAAAGCACGGTTATATTATAGGAAGTGCGGATAATACTCTCTTCATTAAGCACAATAATGATGATATAATTATTTTACAAATATATGTTGATGATATTATTTTTGGATCTACTAATGAAGAGATGTGTAAAGAAGTTATTTTTGTGATGAAAAATGAATTTGAAATGAGTCTTGTAGGAGAACTTTCTTATTTCCTTGGTTTTCAAATATCACAAAGAATTGATGGTATCTTTGTATGTCAAACTAAATATGTCAATGATATGCTTAAACATTTTGGATTTGAAAACCGTAAACATGCTTCTACACCAATGAGTGCATCACTAAATTTAGGAAAAGATGAATCAGGAATTTCTATAGATCAAACTTTATATAGAGGTATGATAGGATCTCTACTTTATCTAAGTGCAACTAGACCTGATATTATGTTTGTCGTATGCTTATGTGATCGATTTCAAGCCAATCAAAAAGAATCTCATTTAAAAGCGGTAAAACAAATTTTAAGATATCTCATTGGGTCATCTAGACTAAGATTATGGTACCTGCATAATAATTCATTTACACTTCACGGCTACTCCAAATTGGACTATGCCGGTTGTTCACTTGATAGAAAAAGCACGAGTGGTACTTGTCATTTTCTAGGACCTTCATTAGTTGCATGGTCTAGTATGAAACAAAATTTGGTTGCACTCTCCACCACGAAGGCCGAATATATTGCATTAGGGAGTTATTGTGCACAAGCACTATGGATGAGCCAAACTTTAGAGGACTTTGGTTTCCATCTAAAAAATATTGAACTAAAATATGACAACAAAAGTGCCATTGATCTCACAAATAATCCGGTACACCACTCTAGATCCAAACATATAGATGTGCGTCATCATTTCATAAGGGATCACATTAAAAAGGAAAATGTAAGGATTAGTTTCATTGGCACGAACTCTCAACTTGCTGATATATTTACTAAACCTCTTCCCGATGCAAGGTTTCAAATGTTAAGATTGGAATTAGGAGTCTTAGACAACTTGGGATGAATAACATGTAAAACTCTAATGTTTTATGCAATTTGAGCAATCAAAACATTTATGAATATTACACAATTTCTGCATAAGACTACTCTTAAGACCCCTAACCAATATCAAAAATAAAAAAATAAAAATTCTTAAAAAATAGTGTAATTATTGCCGCGCTATCACTAGCGCCGGCGCTAGCGTGGGTAATTGATTTTTCAGATTTTTAAAATTTTTAAAAATCTATAAAAATATGTTAGTTCATATGTACTACTTATTTGTTGTGTTTCTGACTGTTTTATTTTTGTTTTCTTCATATTTTGAAAATCAACTACAAAAATTCAAAATTCAAAAATACAAAAATATGTTTGTGAGATTTTTCTGTGTTTATTTCATTAAATGTTTTTTTCAAAACAAAAAAAAACTATATGATCTTTATTGCCAATATCAAGCATGTATGAATTCCATTATTTAGAATTATTTACAATGTTAAAACATATTCTTTTAAATTACTATGAACATTGTTTTGTTTATCATGCTTTGATATATCTATTTAAAGTGCATCAATTGTATTGAAAAATATGTGTAGAACCAAGCTTAGCATGCCTCTAAGTATGAGTAAATGTATTATGATTGATAATGATACCTTTCACTCACTTATTTTTGTAATCAACATGTGTGTTTAAATCTAAAAATGCTTGCTTGTGTATTGTATTTGTACAATGAATTAAAACTTGCATAAGTTTATTGCCTACACTACATTTGAATTGCACTTATGAAATTTACAAAAGTGGTTAAGTTAAAAATTTGGGTTTGCAAAACAAGTGTATTCGGAGAATGTTGTCTAACAAATATGAACAAAAAACTTATATATGTAGACAAATATAACTCCACCAAGCACTACTTGAACCTCCTAATAAGTCTTCATAAGCATTGTGAGATTGAGCACCTTGGACAGAATAGTAAAGTGTCTTGTGCAAACCTTGGTTATTACACCACTTTGTTAAAAAATTATGTGCATTAAAAGTGTGTGAAAGTAATTTACTTGTGTTTTATTGTGCACTTTACTTTACTTATGTCTTGTATTTTGTTGATTTAAATCAATTGTTAACATTGCCCAAAATACACTTATGTGCACATCATTATCTTTCATAACACTTCTTCTCATGAGTATTGGATTCTAATGCTTTATCTATACTACTCTTTATATAAGAAATGCACTAGATAACCTAGCATGATCTCTACAATGTTTTGGTATTTCTTGAACTTAAATTTAAGTAACATTGTAGTATAATCTCTTTTTGATATGTTCATTTCATGCTTGGTATCTTTATGAAAAACTTTGAGATTTCAAAAAGGTTAAAACATCTTTCAATTTTGAACTATAACTCATATTTTTACTTAAGCTTTTTCATGCTTACAAAAAGATGTTTCTTATAATCTTCCGCTTGCTTACAACTCTTATCTTTTATTTGAAATCTCTTATAGACTATGCTTAAAATCGTTATCATTATCTATATTAAAAAGCTCGATCATGCTTTATCATTTATAAGAAATGCCTCATTTACTACCCTCACCCCACCTTCTTTGGATAATACCAAAAGGGGGAGATAATTGAAGAAATCTATATAGGAGAAATATAGAAGATTGAGGGGAGAATAATTCATGTAATATATCATTTAGGGGGAGTAAAACATAAGTTGCATTTATGTAGGGGGAGCATTAAGATAGGGGGAGTATGCACATTATCATGCTTATCTTATACTATAGTTTCACTATCATCTTGCTTATCCTATACTATAAACACTATTATTGATTTCTTGCTTAGAGGATTTGTTATTATCAAAAGGGGGAGATTGTTGGATATGTGTGTCACATCCCTTTGTTTGAGAATAACAAATCCCATATTGCATTTGATATTGCTTGTAGTGTATTTATAGTGTGCAGGAACTATAGGTGCAATACTCCACAGGTAGAAGGCATCATAGAATCAAATTTTTGAAAGGAGCAGCACTAACGCCAGCGCTAGCTCTACCGCCAGGCGCTAGCTCGTTCGACGAACTTGAAGCTCCGTTGATGAAATTTCTGTTCGACGAATGTGGAACTCCGTTCGACGAAAGTTCGTTCTGCCACGCCGCCGACGGTTTCGCAACCACTACAGCCAGCACTAGCGCTACCGCCAGGCGCTATCTTAAGTTCGTGCACAGCGCCACGCCACCGACGGTTCCACAACTGCTCCACACGAACGCTACCGTAGGCACTAGAGAGCTACCGCAGGCGCTATCGTCAAGGTCTATAAAATGGTGGGCTCTCTCTCATTTCAACTAGTGCTTCCAGAGAGATTACCTGTGCCATATTTCCCGAGCTGCTACTCTGCCGAAAGTTCATCTCCCACTCAAATTCAAAGAAGATTTCTCGAGAAGGAAGCCACCACGGTGCATCCGAAGTACGATCGCTTCAACCTCGCTTATGCTACAGCGATCCTTCATCCTCAACTTCAGATATCTCATATAGGGAGTTTCATTACTGTTAATTTTATTTTCATTCCATATTCTTTTGTAATCGTTTAGTTAATTCGTCTTGTGTTGTCGACTAGGTCTGGGTAGGACTTAGGGGGAAATTCGCCTTGTGTTGGCGACTAGTTCTAGGTGATTAGATCTAGGGGGGCTCGAGGCCATATCCGGGGAAGGATTGGCTAGAGCGGTTTGAGGCCTTATCCAGGGAAGGATAGGCTAAATCCAACCGGTTTGTGGGAAGACAAGTCGGTATAGAAAAGGAAAAATTGTATTACTTTATTCGCCTCCAATTTCAAGCGCTATTGAAATCAATTTTTGTAAACACCTTTTTTCATATAATATAATCATGTCTCTTTTGTGTTTACTTGATTTCTCTCATTTGGCATAATCTATAAAATTGCAAATTACTAATTGTTTCCTCCTTTAAGTTAAATAGATTAAATCATTCTAATTTACTCTAAGAATTTAGCAAAAAATAATAAAAAGTTTTTATTCCCATATTCACCCCCCCCCCTCTAAGGGCGCCATGAGATCCAACAATGGAGGGCACTCCAACTCAAGAAGGTGGATGCTCCAACTCCAAATGACCCCTCCGTCGCCCCCTAACCCTAAACTATAAACCTCCCTCTTCCCCTCCTCAGTGGTCCTCTCCTCTGACGTCCCCCTCCGTCAAAAAATTGTTTGGTGCGAGTGATTCAAAAAATGGGGTCAGTGTCGTCAAACATCGAAATCTCATTCAGCAGAGATGAGTCAGGTGGATGTCCTTGGCAGGGGTGTAGGAACACCATGTAGTCACTGGTGGGAAGATTAGGGGGGAGGAGGGAAGCGCGGTGGATAGTTGACAACGGTAGCAACGAGCTCGTGGACCAGAAGCGTGAGATCCTCTAATCAAGCTTCCAGGTGATCCAAGTGGGCAGAGTCAATGGAAGCAGAACAGAGACACCCTCTTCTTTTTGGAGGGTCATGAAATGGGTCAAGGGTATGAATCGTGCCTCTCCATTGATGATGATTTTTGATTTATCCCATCCCTCTTAATTTAATTTTCTTATGGATTTATGTATCTTTTAGAATCATCAATGGATTTTTTGCATAATTTACTTATTAATCTAATAATATTGAAGAATTAATTATATGAAATTATTCTTCTAAAATGCTTGTTCTAATTCTATGTAAATTGTTTATTCTTCTAAATGTTTGTTCTCATTTTATGTAAATTGTTGCGATGATGTTGAGAGATTGATTTTTTGGATTGGTTTTTCTACGTCACTTGGTCTGCTCATTATGCAAGTGATATCTTTGGAGATTTATGTGTATCGACCAAGGATCATTAGTTATGATGTTTCGATTTCATGATGGATGATTTTAATATGGCAATTTCTGGGTTTCAAAGTAAGGTTTGATGTATCGAGAAGACAAACAATAAAAAAATTTGTGACATTGGAAACCTTATATGAATAAAATTTATATCCAGTCATGCTTAAGACAAAAAATACAAATTAAAGCTCCACAATTAAACTAATGATGGCACCAGACTATTTTGAATAGATATCTGTCATGACAACCACATATTAAATAAGTGAATGTAAAATACCAATATTACATAATAGTATTTAAAAATAGAAATGAGCCCTACAATAAAAAAACATAAATAACTTAAAGCTAACTGAGACAAAAAGTGAGAAATACATATAATAAGATAACGTTAGATGCGTGATACTATGATATTGTTATAAAAAAAAGGAGAGTACGAGAGAGGGAGAAGGAGAAGAAGTGACTAAGAAGGACGACATGCAATTGTAAATGACGAACAATGAGAAAAATAGGATGAAATGTAGAAGGAGACGAGGAAGAATGAAATGATGGAGAAGGATACGAAGGAAAAAAAGAGTATGGAGTTGGAGAAGACATAGAAGGAAATGACAAAGGGGCGGATGGAATTGGAGACCACAAAAAAGAGAAAATGGAGGATAAGCTAGAGTTTGACAGCATGGGAGTCAACAAAGAAGGTTATGGTAAAGAAGATTGTGAAGGAGATAGCATTGTTAGTGATGATGGAGAAGAGTATGATAGCTTCTAAGACCGCGGAGAATGAGACGAGGGAGTAGGCGTTTATGGACCCTTGAGTCATAGGCTCAGTCAAAAGTAACCGCAGGTCATCCCGTAGACTCTTAGAAAACCGATTGGTCTTACGTTCTTCATCTGCAAACGTGGCGTCTTCATAACGCCCCAACCTCGTAAACTCATGCAGATAGTCATCCACCATACTATCGCCTTGAGTCAATCGGTTTAACTGGTTCCCTATCTCAATTCGCTGAGCAAATGGGAGATACCTTACCAAAAATAGTCTCGAAAATTCCTCAAACGAGACATCCAACAGTTGTCTTCCTGCCAACTGGTGCAACTCTAACTCCTCCCAACAAAGTTGCGCATCCCCATCAAGAAGGAAGGTTTCTAAGGTGACTTTCAGTCTTTACTCCGTTTCAGTGGCTGTCAAGGTTTTTCTAACTCTCGAGAGCCAATCCTCAGCCTGAGTTGGGGTTACTGCTCCCGCAAATGTCGGAGGGTGGAAACTCAAAAAATGCTGCAGTTGTTGGCCCGAAGCTCATCGTGCCCTCTCTGGCTCTGGTCTTTCGACCACCGGTTCAACTGCTACAGCCGGCACAGGGGCCACCCCGAGGGTAGGAGGCTGTACAGGAACAGGCCTTCCGGGTTGTGCATTTAACATAGTGAATACCACCTCGGAAACCAACCGCACCTACTCACTGTAGAGCGCGGGGGGGTCGAGACTGCCCCGCTCCACTCTTAGTCGCCTATACATGTGCAAGAAAGCACAATTAGCAACTCACTTGTAGCAAGAATCAATAAAGGAACACTCAGGTCCCACTACATTGTTACAAACATACATGTATTTCATTCTTAAAGTGGACATTTACTGGTTAATTAAATGATTTAACGGTGACTCAAATAAGTGATCATCACCCCTTAAAAGAATTCGACCACGAATTCAGCGGAAAGGGAACGAGACCCGTAGCTGATACCAACTTGTACACCATCCCCGTTACATAGAATATAAGAATAGGTCCGACCAGGACCCCACGCCATATTAAACGAACAATAAAGAGAGCAATGTAATTAGATTAAATAGTTTCAAATAAAACCATCTCAGCATACTCAGAGTCATACATAACGGAAGCATTTATTTAAGTTAACACTAGGAATCACAATACAACAGGAGTTCTTTATTACATATGTTTACACTAACACGTTGGTTACAAACATCGGCTCGCTGGCCGGCCACACATGAAAAGAAGTAAACACAACATTTGGCTTTTAAGAGTCAGATAAACACTAGGAATGACAATAAAACAAGAGTTCTTTATTACATATGTTTACACCAACACGTGGGTTACAAACATCGGTTCGCAGGCCGGCCACACATGAAAAGAAATAAACATAACATCAATAAAGACCGTCATCTAACACTAACTCGGCAGCAGACCCATCCCCAGTTGTTGGGGAAATGATTTATCTTAACCCCTAGAAATGAGTAGAAAATGAGTTCTCAGAGTTAAAAATTAGTTTAAGTAAAATATGCGTCGAATAGTAATAGACGCAACGTCGAAGTGTAGTCGACGCATCTCTCATACTGAGTCGAAGCAACTCTAAACAGAATTCGACGTAACCAAATTCGACGTAACTCTGATTTCTAGTCGACGCACCCAGTAAAGTCGACGCACCTCAGTCGACGCTCCTTCCATATTTTCTTCTCGACGTCTAGCCAGGCTGAAATCGATGCTTATGTTGAATAGTAATCGATGCACGTCGATTTCTGTGATAGATTCAAAAACACGCCAGATCCCTTTCCTTCTTTCTGTAGATCTGAATTTTATGGAACTATAATATTCTTTTCCAGTCGTTCTGAATCAGTCTTTCCTTGTAAATGATTCTTGGCTAATTTGATTAAAATTATTATGGACATTATTTGAAAATAGAATGATCTCTTTCCTTCTACAGATATAATGATAATGGAAACTTTTCTTTCTTACTATTTCTCTGACTGCTAACTGATTATTCTCCTATAGCAATATGTTTGAATAAACAGAGCTATAAATATAGAAGGAGATCGGCAAAGAATAACAACAAGTGATCCACTCCATATTCTAAAAAAGAGGAAAAGCTCCCAAGAGAAAAGAAAGAGAAAATTGAGAAAAGTGAAAGAGTGTTGCAGCAAGAAAAAGCCTTCTTATTCTTCTTCTTCTTTTTCCTTCTGAAGTCATACTGCTGTAAATTTCTGAAAGCTCTCACTGAAAGAGAGAAAGGCCTACAATCTCCTTCTCACTATAGAAGAGAGATTACATTCACTATACTTATGCTTCCAATCTTCTTGCTAGGAAGAAGATTCCTTCTTGCACAAATTGTTTCTTATTCTTCTTCTTCTTCTTATTCTTATTCTTATTCTTATTTCAATTTCAATAGTGTAAAAGAGTTTTAAGAATCTCTCTTCAAAAAATTCAGTTGTAGTGGTTCTAAGAGTCTCCTTATCAAAAGACTTAGACTGGTTCTAAGAGTCTCCTTATCAAAAGACTCAGTGCAAGATAGTGAATTCCTACCATGTGGGGGGGGGGGGGGGGGGGGGGGGGTAGAAGAGTGGACTTCCCAAAGTTTGGGGAACCACTATATTTCTTTGTGTTGTGCTGTGATTTTATTTTTGCTATTTCTTTGTTTATTTGCTTAATTCTTGTTGGTGTGTGGGAAGCTTAAATCTGTGATTATTACACACACATATATATATTTATTAACTTTGCACAAAATATTTTTAAATCTCTATTCACCCCCCCCCCCCCTAGAGAATTCTAGTGAGGTTAACTGTGCACTTTCAATTGGTATCAGAGCGAGGTTGATCAAAAAGGGGTAACTCCTTGATCAAAAAGATCCTACCTCATATATATATATATTTCTAAAAACTTGTTATGGCACAAATCAAAGATTATGCTTTCACCAGACCACCAATGTGCAATCTTGAAAAGTTTTGGGCTTTATTTAACGGCATCTAGCGGGCTGCGCCTGCTTATAAGCGGGATGCGCCCGCATATGAACACTTAGATTTTATTCAAGACATATGCATATGGGTACTTAAAATGACCGTAAAAAATACGAATCAATATTCATATTTTTATTTTGTACAAAAAAATAAATTTTTACCTAAAAAAATTAATTTCTCCTCTCTCCTCTTTTTCTTTCTCTCTCTCTCTCAGCACAATTTTTTTCTCTTTCTCTCTCTCTCTTTCCCTTTCTTTCCTCTCTCTCTCTCTCTCTCTTTCTCTCTCTCCCAACCGCCCTAAACTCTCTCTCTCTCTTCTCCCAATTTCAATAAAGCAGAGGGGAGCGCACAGTTTACAACAACGTTTGCAATCCTATCTTGCACGCACACACATCAGGTATTCAAACTTGTTCACACAACCCTGTGTCGACACAATTCTGACCGCTTCTCTTCTAGCATGGTAGCGAACCCCGCGGGCCTTGATGAGTCCGGTTTATATAGTGATTTCCGGACTCATCTGGGTCGTTTTTCTGTTCTTGCACTTCAATTTCAGTTCTTAATTGCTTATATTTGACTTGTTCATGCTTTCACTTTAAGTGCTCATTTAGACCCGTTGTGGTGTGAAATTGCTCGCTTTATTGTTGGGGGCAAGCACATTGTGCTCCCCATTCTTTTTCTGTTATTATGCTTATGCTGGAGGTGTGTTCCCAGCGTGTGGATTCATTGTGCAGGTGGGCAGATCATCCATACTGCCCAGAATTCACCCTGTATGAATCGCACAGTCGTGCGTTCACTTGACACACGGCTGTGCAAAATGATCAGCTGGTCAATATGGTGATCTGCCCCACTCGTGCGTTTTCTTTAGGCACGGTTGGCCTCAACCATGCTCGAACAAAACACACGACCTCCTGTTGTTTGCCGGAATTCGAGGTTTCTGAATTTGCCCGTGCATTTTAACGCACGGTCGGCTTTGACCATGTGTGAGTGAACCACACGGGGGCGGCTGCTTCGTCTTCCTGGCCTTTGTTCTCGATTAATATCGCACGGTTCACGCACGGCCGTGCATTCGACCGTGCGCGACCAAATTTCTGATTGTTTTCTATAAAAGTGCAGATTTCTGCCCTAATCAGATCGATCTTCTTCCCCGCACCCAAGAGATCCAGTTTCGCCCTTTTTCGCTGCTCCATCGCCGCCCACCTTAAGGAGGAGCTCCGACCACCATTTCCTTGCAAATCTAAAGTCAGAGCATCCTTTCGGCCGCCTCCATCATCCTCAAGCTCCAAGGAGAGGGATCTAGCCTTACATCCACCAATATCCAAGGAGAAGGAAGCTAGGTCATGCGGCCGGATCGTGACACAAAGAAGACGGGCCATTGGAAGGTAGTGATAACCTTCTCTACCCTGGACGCAGTTGAGGACCGAGCTTGGATGCGGATTGACAACCCAGCGATTCCAACCGTGAATCTTCGACAAGGCTTCGGATTGGGTCGATTCCTGACTTTCTCTTTCTTTGTATTGGTAGTTGTAAATGCTAGATTTCTCTATCTTTTGATGATGTGCACTATAAATATTGCTTTGTGATGTTTATCTCATGTTTATGAGTTTATATTATTCATATGTGTGTATGAGGTGCGCCCACATTCCATCTTCCACATCCGTCATCACTTACCACTCCATCCGCTTGCCTACTCGTCCATCCTGCCTTGCGAAGTAGTGCATTCAAGGCCTACGTAGTTTCCATCCCACCTAGCGAAGCAGTGCGCTGAAGGCCTCGATAGGAGTAGTTGATTTAGATCTTTTACTTTATTTTCCACAAACCAAATCACCCCCTTTAGCATCCATCCGACCTATAGGACTTCGATCTCAAGTCCTGCCTCAATAGTTAACTCCACCTTACTGTGTTCCTTAGAGATTCGATACTTGGGGATTCACTCCCACATTTTATATTAGTTGAATGATCGGTACACGACCATTTCATGTCGCAGTCTCGCTACCGCCTATAGTGGTGTGCTTGATGTGTGCATCAAGTTTTTGGCGCCGTTGCCGGGGAACACAGACGTGTGAGTTTTCTAGAGAGGGAGAATCTGAGAGAGAAGCACTTCCATTTGTAAATTGCATTCTTTTGTTTTATTCCTTTGTATTCTGTTTTACTGTTTTATATTAGGTTGCTTTAGTAATTATTGTTGGGTTTAGTGTTTTGCACAATAGTGTTTTTCTTTTGAATCTAGTTATCTTCACACAATGTGGGCTTCATTTAATATTCGATGCCGTTAGTGTGGAGATATTTCTCATGCTAGTGATAGATGCCCATCGGTAGACAGTAGCCCTAACACTCAAGGCCTAGTATATGGAGCACCGACTTCGTCTGGTACTCCATATGGTGCGTGTAAGTCCTATGGCTACTCTTCCTCTCCGCACATGGCCTTTTTGCATTCATCTCCGGTCCAATTTGAGCCGAAGAAAAAAGCAAAATAGTGCTTATTTTGTCGGAGCATGGATCATGCCTTGAAGGATTGTGCTGCATTTCTTCGCAAATTGGACGAGGATGAAGAGCCGGATATCCGGATCGTCCCGACTCCTAACTCTTGCAGCACACCGTCCACCTCTAATTGCGTTGATGTATCACATTCAAGTTTTGAAGGGAATGATGTCGACACGCTTATCAGAGTTGTGGCTGATCTAGGCTCTGACATGGCTGAGCCCATCTCCCCTGTCCATATATCACCATGCATGGACTCGATTCTTTGTGAGGAATCGGTGCTTGACTTTTATCCAAGAACTATTCCTCCCCCTGTTGTGCATACTACAGTCGTCTCTAACGACATTGTTGATGATGTGTCGCAAGATGAGGTTGGCGATCTAAGTAGTATGCCTGTTCCTATGGAGGAGGACAACCTTCTAGGTGAAGAGGAGTTTTCCTCAGCACCGGTGGAGGAAGTCCAAATCTTAGGATTGGCCACTGTTGATCCCGCCGAATCCTGCAGCATTGATGACAATGCCAGCAGTATTTTTCTTCCCCAACCTCTTGGGAGTGAGATCGGGACCACTCCTCCGATTGATGTTTATTTAAGTTTTTCTTCTCTTTTATTTCCTGACCCCCCCCCCCCCCCCCCCCCCCACCTTCTTCATTTGAGCCTGTGCGGGTTGAGTCTTCACAGGTACTCCAAGAGGACTTGGAGCATTTTGCTCTAGTCAATGATGAGTGTATCCTATCATGTGAGGAGGTTGACCCCTCCTCCATAGTGGAAGCCTCACTCATTGCCTTTTCCTCCTGCCACCTCCATGATGATGACACCTTGCTAGGCAAGGATTCTCTTGGTGAGTTGAGAGAGGACTCCTCCTCTTCTTACTTCTTTTTCCCTCTACCTGTGGTGGGCAGGTTTTATCTATATTCGGGTAGAGGCATGACTGTTCTATCGCCGTATCGGTACCCGCTACCGACACGCATATTAGAACAATTACCTGTACATTTCCTTTTCCATACGCCCATTAGCTAGAACTATTATGTGTTTAAATAAGTCGTGCTGGGAAGACAATAACCCCAGTAGTTATCTTACTTCTCATGCATTTTTATTTTCATCTAGTTTAGTTTAGTTAGTTGTATTTCGTTTTGCTTTGAACATTTTCTTTTGTTTTTGCGGAGCTCACCCCTGCAGGTCCTTATTCTGGATGGCGGATGCTGCAGCTTTTTCTTGGTTTACACGCCAATCTTCTAGTATGCTCACTACTGAACATTGGGTATTCTCTTTCCCTAGACTTCATTTTGAATTTCATGGTTATATCTTGTGTTGGATTGTTTAGATTAAGTCTGGGGAGAGCTGCTTCTCGTTACCCATTGTGCACGCACACGTTGCATTGCATACTAGAAGTAACTTTATCGCATTTATTTAGTATTGTTCATCATTTCCGCACACCACAACACCCACTTGAGCGCGTACTCATCTGTATGCATGCTCTGAGTTGAATTTAATTCTTCTGCATATTTGGGAAAGTCTAGGTGATGGTTTAGGACTATGTAACGGAGTAAAATGTTGACTCCAGTAGTGCTCCTAGTCGAGTGCTCGGTTGCATAGAAATTTGTGTAGATTAGACTTCTTTTTATACCTATGGTTTTATATTTTTTTATTAGTGTAAATGTTGTTTACTCTACTCAAATGGTGAACCCACTGTGAATCAAATGGTAGCATAGGGATGTTTGTAAACGATCGCTAGACTCGTATTGCTTGAGTCTAGAGAAAGGATAATCTTTCTCGGTGGCTAGAACTTGCCCCAAGCGATTCTTGAAGCATAGGCATAGGATAGTTCTAGTGCGTGAGAATGATATAGGCCATTATTTTGACCCGGTTGAGCCTTTGTGCCATTCCTGATATCTTCCCTTGCTATCCCCTTTGTGCCTACCCCTTCCTCTTGATTCAGCTCCACTTTTATCTCACCAAAAGCTTAAAAGTCTAACCTAATCGCACACCCAAATCTGAGCTTTAGTTATAGTTGTATTTACATTTGGGGGGGGGGGGGGGGGGGGTTGATTGTGGTGTTTATTTTGTGAATTTGTGGATATGCTCATTTGAAAAATATGCTGAAAGAAAAAGACAAGAAAAAAAAAAGATAGAAAAAGAAAGATAGAAAAAGATGATAAAAAAAGTGAAAAAGAAAAATGTGTTTTATTGAAAATCGTTTAGAAAAAATATGTATTGGGAGTAGGCGGTGCACACACATATGTTGCAGAAGTCCAAGTCTGGGGGTGTGGTGCACTTGTTTATTTATAGTCGTGCGGGTAGCGCTACCTTATGCTCATGTTGGGTTAGGTGTGCTTAGCCTTCATGTTTATCTTTGTTTACCTCACCGTAACCCAAGCCCCATCTCTAACCTAAAGTCCTACCGACTCATGCTATGAACCAATCTAGTGTCGTGGAGAGTATGTGACCGGGCGAGCACATGGTCACCGACACCGATGGATTTCGGTGGAGTTTGTCCGGCACCCCAATCTTGAGCAATGCTCATCTCAGCGCTTAGTTTACTTTCTCTGTATGCGTGACCGGATGATTCACCATAGTTCACCATTTTGAGTGGTTGTAATATGCTTTTACTCTTTTAGAAATCTATAAACTGTTTGTGTATAATGAGAAATCTTCTCTATTATCTTTCTTATGCACGTGAGCATGCGACTTCGCATTGTACTCTGTATTGTAATTCTAAGCCATCTACTTTTCTTTCCCCGCTTGCTTAGAATTTGTTTGCTCGGGACGCGCAACAGGTAACTCTGGGGGTGTGATGAGTCCGATTTATATAGTTATTTCCGGACTCATCTGGGTCATTTTTCTGTTCTTGCACTTCAATTTTAGTTCTTAATTGCTTATATTTTACTTTTTTCGTGCATTCACTTTAAGTGCTCATTTAGACCCGTTGTGGTGTGCAATTGTGCGCTTTATTGTTGGTGGCAAGCAAATTGTGCTCCCCATTTTTTTTCTTTTATTATGCTTGTGCCGGAGGTGTGTTCCCAGCGTGTGGATTCGTTGTGCAGGTGGGCAGATCATCCATACTGCCGAGAATTCACCCTGTATGAATCGCACGGTCGTGCTCTCACTTGACGCACGGTCATGCAAAATGATCGGCTGGTCAATATGGTGATCTACCCCGCTCGTGCGTTTTCTTCACGCACGATTGGCCTCAACCGTGCGCGAACAAAACACACGACCTCCTGTTGTTTGCCAGAATTTGAGATTTCTGAATTTGCCCGGGCGTTTTTACGCACGGTCGGCTTCGACCACGCGTGAGTAAAACACACGGGAGCGGCTGCTTCGTCTTCGTGGCCTTTGTTCTCGATTAATATCGCACGGTTCACGCATGGTCGTGCGTTCGACCGTGCACAACCAAATTTCTGATTGTTTTCTATAAAAGCGCAGATTTCTGCCCTAATCAGATTATCTTCTTACCCGCGCCCAAGAACTCCAGTTTCGCCCTTGTTCGCCGCTCCATCGCCGCCCACCTTAAGGAGGAGCTCCGGCCACCATTTCCTTGCAAATCTAAAGCCGGAGCATCCTCTCGGCCGCCTCCATCATCCTCACGCTCTAAGGAGAGGCATCTAGCCCTACATCCACCAATATCCAAGGAGAAGGAAGCTAGGTCGTGCGGCCGGATCGTGACACAAAGAAGACGGGCCATTGGAAGGTAGTGACAACCTTCTCTACCTTGGACGCAGTTGTGGACCGAGATTGGATGCGGATTGACAACCCAGCGATTCCAACCATGAATCTTCGACAAGGCTTCAGATTGGGTCGATTCCTGACTTTCTCTTTCTTTGTATTGTTAGTTGTAAATGCTAGATTTCTCTATCTTTTGATGATGTGCACTATGAATCTTGCTTTGTAATGTTTATCTCATGTTTATGAGTTTATATTATTCATATGTGTATATGAGGTGCGCCCCCATTCCATCTTCCACATCCGTCATCACTTACCACTCCATCTGCTTGCCTACTCGTCCATCTGCCCTTGCGAAGTAGTGCGTTCAAGGCCTACGTAGTTTCCATCCCGCCTAGCGAAGCAGTGCGCTCAAGGCCTGCATATGAGTAGTTGATTTAGTTCCTTTACTTTATTTTCCACAAACCAAATCACCCCCTTTCGCATCCATCTGACCTATAGGACTTCGATCTCAAGTCCTGCCTCAATAGTTAACTCCACCTTACTATGTTCCTTAGAGATTCAATACTTGGGGATTCACTCCCATATTTTATATTACTTGAACGATCGGTACACAACCGTTTCATGCCGCAGTCTCGCTACCGCCTATAGCGGTGTGCTAGATTTGCGCATCAGGCCTCACTGATGCGGCTGTCGGTGACAGTGGCCAGTCCTGCCACTTTTGAGCGTAGTCGTACTGTATCACCCAGGCCCTCCCGTACAGCTTGGTGTACTAACTGGATGTGAGCGACATCCGGGATTCTGAGATTTAGGCCGACAAGCGGAGGCAAAACAGTGGGTTTGAAGTGGTGATAACCCGCGGTGCACATCTCCCTGTCTCCATGAGTCGTCATCACTCCTGCACCGGTACGAACAGTCTGCGGGCGTGACTAATCCGCCACTTTCATAGCAAGCAATTTGTAGACAATTTATAGAAAATGATGACCACTCCAGGTCCACCGCGGCTTCCTTAACTCAACCGGCTACGCAACTTTTGGCCGAGAGATGCAGCGAAAGTGGGGCATCTTATTTGTGGCTAACCCTAGAGGAAGAACTCAACTCTTGGTTATCCCCAACTAAGATCTTATAGCAGCTAACTAAGTGACCAGTGCGAGACTGGAGAATTAAAGGAATACTTGCAGACAGTAAATGCAGGACCAGTACGAGACTGGAGAACATAAATAAGCGGGTTAGTAGTCCAATCACTCCATATCAGGAGGCTTCAGTGTCGTCTCCGTTCTTAGGAGGAAATTATATTCTTTCCTCATTCATAGAGGCCTCTTCTCCGTTCATTGGAGCCGGTTTATTTTAGTTGTAGCTTGGGGTCGACTTATATTTTATGAGACTCCTTATTTCTGTGTGCCTTGGATTCACCCTATAATTATCGCGTCGGTACTGATTAGAAATGTCGCCTCGCGATTGCGACCCGATTGCGTGTTTTGATGCTTTTAACTTAGTCGATTTCTTGCGGTAATTGGGGAGCTTACCATTTATCTTCGATAGACTCGCACAATTTTACTATATAGTTAAAATGACGCGTCGAGGGCCCGCAAGTTTTTCCCAAATATTTCCGTCCATTTTAGGGCGTTATTTTGCTCGTAGAAATCTCATTTAGGTTTATAAAATTATCAAAATAAGTGATAAAAGTTCCAACCTTTGATAGTAGTTGAAAAATTGCCTAAATTTGAGCCTATAATTTTTTGGGAATTTTCCAAAGTCATTTAGGCCTTTAATTCCTTTAATGAAACCTTGTATATGCATTTAAAAATAGCAAAACCCAACTAAAAAAACTCAAAAAATTATTGGAGGTGGTCCTCTAGGTGGGGAACATTTTTGATATTGGAAGTTTTTGTCATAAGGGCCTAATTTGATCTCAGGAAAATTAACAAGGGGAAAAGGTAGTGGGGTGCGGATAGAGGATTGGGCTGGGAGCTAGGGGCGCCGAACCGTGCGTGCTTCTGTGGTCCCCATAGAGGATCTGCAGCCAATCCGCTGTGGGGGCACACATTTTCAGGCGGGGTGGGGGTGGGGGGGGGAACGAGAATATAGGGGCCGTCCGATCTCATCATGGAGATCGGACGGTACCCGTTAATTATGGGGTTGCCGAGGGTGGAGGCTGCTGCCACTGCTGGGCAGCGGCCCGTAGGTGCCGACGCCGCCCCCGGCCAGTTCGCCGGTCGCCGGCGACCACTCTGGCGTTGGTCCGGCGGCCTGGCCCCGCCGAACACCGTCAGAATATGGGAAAAAGTAGAGGCGAGTGCGGTGGTACAGCCTGCATGGGACATGCAGGCCATGGCTGCGCCACCCCCGCCCCCCCCCCCCCCCCCCCCTAGCCGGTTTGCTGGGGGTGGGGCTTACCATCGGGGGTGGTTCGGCGGCCAGGCGCCGCCGCCCGTCTCCGGCGGTGGTCTGGAGGCCAGGCGCCCCCATCCGCTGAGACCCTACAGGAAGCACTGGGAAGGGGGGAGCTCGCGGGTGGGAGGAGAAGCATTCTTTGGCGGCCCTGCCACCTTCCCGCATCGGAACCGAGGTCCCCGGGTGAGGACCTGCTTCCCCAATGCCACCACTGGTGCTGGAGGTGCGGGTTTCATGACCAGCCTCCACCCGAGCCTGGGCAAGGCTCGGGTGGCGCTGGCGGAGATCCGGCGATGGGGAGGGCGGCTGGCTTGCCTCAGGGGAGTGGGAAGGGGGAGGGAAGGGTGGTCCACCTAGTGAAGAGGGGTGAGGCCGTCCGACCATGGAGGGGCGGCGGTGGTGGCTCGGGGAATGGCTTCTCCGGCAAGGTGGGGGCTCGGGCAGGGGAGGGAGGCGGCATGGGGGTTTGTGCTCAGGGGGGGGGGGGGGGGGGGGGGGTCGGGTCCACTTTATAGGGGAGGAGGGGGGCCTCCCTCCCTTTATTCCCAATGTGGGACTAAAGGGAGGGTGGGTGGAGAAATTTTCTCCCCCCTCCCTCCACTACCAGAGGGTGGGCAGGCCCCTCCCTTGAGGGAGGAGTTCCTCTTCCCCCCTTTTTTTCTTAGGGAGGTTTCAAAAAAAATAAGCTTGGGGGGGGGGGGGGGGGGGTTGACTAGGTCAACCTCATGGTAGTGTCCCCCATGTAGGACAAGGTCCAGGGGGTCTACCAAGTCTTACTGGAGTCGATTCCGAGTTCGTGTGCGACATATTTTGTACGTTATGTCGGGGCGGTCTACAAAACCAAAAACGGACATATTTCCCATATGACCTCAGATTGGAGTGCAATGAGTTCCGTGGCACTCGAATGGACCACACGAGTTTAACGGAACTAACGTGAGTCAGTTTGGAGTATGTCTGGTCACTAATTTACAATAATGAGTTTGCGACACGCTACAACACTCAAAAACATTGTTTTCCCTAAACGACCTCGGATCGGGATGGAACAAATTTTGTTGCACTCGTATTGGTCATACGAGTCTAATGGAACTGACAGAAGTTAAGTCGGAGTACGTTTGGTCACTATTCCACAATAGTGTGGTTGTGGCGCGCTATGACACTCAAAAGGGCCGTTTTCCCTAAACGACCTCGGATCGGGATGGAACGAATTCCATTGCGCTCGTATTGGTCATACGAGTCTAACGGAACTGACAGAAGTCAAATCGGAGAACGTTTGGTCACTTTTCCACAATAGTGTGGTTGTGACGCACTACGATACTCAAAACGTTCGTTTTCCCTAAACGGCCTCAGATCGGGATGGAACGAATTCTGTTACGCTCGTATTGGTCATATGAGTTTAACGAAACTGATAGAAGTCAAATTGGAGTACATTTGGTCACAATTCCACACTAGTGTGGTTGTTACACGTTACGATACTCAAAACGATCGTTTTCCCTAAACGACCTCGGATCGGTATGGAACGAATTCCGTTGCGCTCGTATTGGCCATACGAGTCTAACGGAATTGACAGAAGTCAAATCGGAGTTTACTAGCATAATATCCCCTATTCGTGTTACTTTCTACCTTTTGGGTTTACTTTAATTTGGCCACTGGGGTCTAGAGAACAAATAAAAGTTGGGATGTTATAGTTACACCATGGTTGGGTGAAACCAATGCCGAGAGAGAGAGAAGGAGAGGGGGGAGGGGGTGCTCCTGGATGCCTATTTAAGGCCTCCCATGGCCTTTCCGTAGAGCAGCTCCTTCACACACCTCCTCCAGATCCCCCCTGGGTTTTTTCTAAACCAGCCTGCCGTTGCACGTGCTCGCCAGAGCCGGAGAAGATAAGCCCTAGCTACCTCATCCACCCCGCCACCCTTCCTCTTCAACCCTGCATGGAGGGCTCCCAAGCCCTGCTAGGCTCTCAAGGGAGCCCTACCTCGCTGGAGATGGGTCGACAACCCTCTCCGGGAAACCTCAGGCGAGGGCACCCCCGGGAAGGCGCCACTCAAGCCAAAACTGAGGGTTGAGCCCTCTGAGGGCTCCTCCCGGCGTCCGGTGGCGGCGCCAGGCCGCCGGACCAATGCTGGAAGGTACGCCTACCTCCGGCGAGCCGGCCGGAGGCGGTGGTACGGCGAGTCGCTGGCCGGATGGCGGCGAAGGGGGCCCGCAAACATCCAGCCTCCGCCTCGCTACAGGAGCCGTTGGATCTCATCCTCGAGATCCAACAACCCTGATATTCTTAAGAATCATTAGCCCCACAGCGGATCGGAGGAGGATCTGCTGTGGGGCCGAAATCTTCCCTTTAGCGCGGCCCCATCCCAGCTCTGCATTGATCATCAAGACCAGTGCAAGTTGGTTTTTGTTTTTATTTTTTTACCTATTTTTCTAAGGCTGATTTCTTGCTCAAATAGAAAAAAGTTGAACATCAATATTGGGGACTATGGTAGTGGCTATCTACAGAAATGGTTTGAGAATTTTCTGATATAATTAGATATTTTTAATAAATAAAAAGGGGGAAATTTTTCGGTTTTTAAATTATCAGAGGGCCTTAACAAAAATGAAAAATTCTGAGAAATTTTGGTAAGCTTCATTATATTGCCCTACACCCCCTATAATTATTTAAGAATTTTTGCAAAAGGTTAACTATTTCTAGATGCTTAACACCTATGTTTTAAATTAATAATGAATTACTCTCTCCTCCAAAATATCTCCCAAAATTATGGGATGCTTGGGAGGCTAGATCACACATTCTGGAAAAGTTTGGATATTTGTAAGGCATTCATGTTTTATTTATGAATTTATTTAGTGGTTACTTGGAGCCTAAATAATTTAGCAAAGGCTACTTAAGATTTCAAAAGGGCCTGAAGAATTTGCGGTAGCGCTATAAGGGCACGATAGGTCCTCTTTAAAGGTTCAATTATTTTTGGACTTGATTTGCTATTTTAAGGATTTAAATAGGACAAAACTCTAATTTCTTTAAAAATTTGCAAGGGATCTTTTCTTAGTGAAAATGTGTGGAATTTTTGGGGGAGTCAGTAGAGGTTATTTGCACACTATGTAAAAGTTTATATTGTCTTGTTCTTAATAAACATATATAAGTTTCTTCTTCGTCTTCTAATTATATATATAAGCTTAGGTATAAGAAGAATAACAAGTGAAGAAGCCTCAATAGGCTTAACTTAAACTTAAATAGAAGAAGAAGCAAATATATTATATAAGTCTTATTCTTCTATATAGGCTTGTCAGAGCTTTTACATATAGAGCTTATGTTTGTATAGACTTCATCTTCTATAGGATTCCTATGTATGCTTATATTCAAACGTATAACTTAATTCTATAGGGTTCTTCTTCTCATATTGAGTTATAATTATACACATAGCTTATATAGATCAATCATATATTAGTCTATATATGTTAATAGAATTACGCAATATTATGTTTGTTATATAAGCATCTTCTTATAGCCTATATAAGCTTGATGCCTATCTAGCTTATTAGAAGAAGCACATATAGAAGGAGCCTAATATTGAAGAAGCTTATTCTTATATATATAGCTAATTGGCTTATATATAGGTTCTTTTTCCTCTTCTATTTATAGACTATATAAGAGGAAGAAGTCTATATTGTACAACCCATATTCAGCGAGCAGAAGGAAGTTTCATCCCAATAAACCACAACAAGAGCGGGCCCAACCTATGTTTTATTGGTGAATCCAGGCAAGACATTCGGACTTGCCGCCAAGCAAGGCGGTAAGGGCGAGTTCGGGTAGGACAACCGGACTCACCGTTGAGTAGGAGAGGCGAGGCAGGGCCGGTCCAACATTCAGACTCGCCTAGATCAGTGAGCAGCCATCTATTGAAAGCTAGAATGGGTATCTACATACCGTTTGGGTCAATGAATAGTATTTTTGTTAAGGCGAGGATGGCTATCCACAAACCATCTAAGTCTGAGAATAGCTTTTTGGTTAAGGCGGAGACTGCTACCCGCAGACCAATAACACCAATATACCTTCATGATGTTTTTCTTATAGATAAGACCACATAATACCTCAGAAAAGTCAGACCCAACCCCTAGAGCTCGTGCATTCTGAGCTTTTCTCTGTGTCGTCTGAGGTGTCAAGCTCATCTTTTGGTTTAAAGAGGGGAAGTTAAAAAGAGAACTTTTGTGTGTGTCGAGACCTTCTCACTACAGCTCACGGGTCTGTGAGTAGGCATTCTAATCTTCAATCGGTGAGGGTCATCTCTAGGCTTAGAATACTTAGTCTTTGGAGTCCAACGATGGGTCGAGTAACACAAGCTACACCCTCTGGATCCGAACTCCATTGAACCGATATCCAAGTTTCAACATTTTGTGTGCGGTGAGTGTGGACCATAGCTTGTGAAGAAAATTTCACACGATGATGCCATGGCTGAACATGGAGAGCATTAAAATGACCAAGATAACTCGCACCCGTCAAGCAAGTTCGTAATGCAGAGCGACTTCGTGATGTTCAGAAAGTCGATGGTGTAATGGCTTGCAGACTGCCACAATACCCAGTAATATTATTAATAATGTTTCAGAAATCATTTAGCCCATTTCATCATACAATTATTTCTCACAGTGAGTAAACATATGTACAAAACAAAGGTAGAAGTTTCATTCATTTAGAGCATTTGTTGCATACATGCGCAGAATTTCTCAGATCTCCAATATCACATAACATAACACACACAAATTGGAGACTCATAACCATGCATACATATACATCAAGCTCTACAACAACTACTATTTAGGACTCGACTAAGCAAAACTACAAAAGGCAACTATGTACAACGCCTCCACGATCCTGGCACCGTCCGGATAGGTATTGAACGATAACTGGCTTGCGAATTCTCTGCTCCTACAATGTTAGAAATATAAATAATTAGTCTTTCACAAAGACTAAGCGATAACTTACATCTTTAATCCGCTGTACAAGTAAACATAGTAGAGTTAATGATAACAATATGCATATTTTCAGTGCAGCATAGTACTCAAGAAAACACAAGACAGTATAGAGTAACAGTATGTAAGCAATATCATAGTGTATTTGTACAAGACAATAAAGATAAGTGGCATAGTAAATGATTTATATGTAAAGAATGGTAAACAGTGGTACAATGAACAATATTTCATCGTATCCAATTCATCATCAGTAAGTACATTTGTGTTTCAATGTTCTTTAGGTCTCTTAAACATAATCATTCTTATAATGTTTGTTTTATACTTTTAGGTAATATTACGGGTATTAATATTCAGTATTTCAGACTTTGGGCCGACCCCTCAAGGTCATCAATGTCCAAATTAGTACGTTCAACATGCATTTGTGCCTTTCGACTGACTGATTTGGAAATCATCGGTAACATTCTCGCTCAATCATTTTCATTCTTACCTGTAACATTGCCTATGCATCGATGCATTTATTCATTTTACTTTGTTTGGGTTCATTTTTATAATATATTTGAAGTTGGTTATTTGTTTATTATTCCCCTCAGAAGTTGAATCACTTGTTTGAAATCTTGTGCATGGCCATATTCAGCGATTTAGATTGTCAGTAATATAAAACATCGAATGTATTCAATGCAAAAGAAATCCATGTGTGCGCATGCAAAACATATTTTATAACTTTAAGGTAATTATGCAAGTACATAACAGTACAAAAATAAAGCATACATTAAAGAGATGCTTCTCACCGCCATCTTTTCCTTCCCTTTATCAGGCCTCGGGTCATCGTCGCGCCTATTTTTAGTTGCCATCCTTCGTGATATCTAAAATTAGACATCATATTATCAGGCATATTCTATATCAGAGTTGAAAGATTATAGGTATATGATCTAATTCACCTAGAGGGGGGGGGGGGTGAATAGGTTTCTTTGTTTTCTTTTAATTCGTTTATCTGTTTTCTGGCATAGATCAAGCTAATGATCAAACAAACAGAAAGCACACAAGCGTCTATAGTGGTTCCCCAAGATAGTGTGTCTATGGGTAGTCCACTCTCCCCCTCCACCCTTCTAACAGTGTGTTAGAAAGGGCCAACTCCTCCAATCTCAGCTCCAAGAGCTTACAACTCAGATCCCTCAGGATCTCTCAGGTTTTTCCAAACCCTACCTCAGGCTAAACAGCCCTACCTTAGATCAACCACTGATCCTACAACTCAGACCCCTTCTAGGTCCTACCTCAGAGTAATCCTCCTCCTACAGCTCAGGAAAAACAGCCCTACAACTCAGATCAACAGATCCTACAACTCAGGCAGAATGCCCTACAACTCAGAACCCAAAGGTTCCTACAATCTCAGACCAACTGGTCCTACAAACTCAGGCAGAATGCCCTACAGTAAAAGAGTGTTTGAACTTACTACAGCTGACAGCACAGTAAAGATGTCTCCCGTAGTTTCTGCACAGCTTGTGCTATCTTGTAGCTGGTGATGTTGATGGCAGCTACAACTTGACCTTCCTCTTCAGTTGAAGGGTGGAAGATCACCTTGATCCTTCTTGCAAAGGAGCTAACTTTATCTCATGTTTCTTCTTGCTTGTTTAGTGAGCAGGAGGAGAATGAGAAGAACTTTTTGGCCGATAATGGAACAGTAATTGTTAAGCACTCAACCAGCTATTTCAAAGTTGCCCTAACATCTTCTTTTATACATCTCCGATCTTCAACGGCTCTTAGCTGACCTCCTGTCAGATATGGGAGTGATTGGTGGTCCCCACAATGCATTCCTGCAGCTTGCGCCAAAAGCAAAACCCGCCAGATCAAGTTTAAACTGTCTCAGCGGTTGGGCTGAGATGGTCAGCCGTCTCAGCGGTTTTCTTCTATCCTGTTCCAGCGAATCCGCTGAGACTGACAGCTGTCTCAGTGGTTTTCTTCTATTTGCAGCTCAGCTGGCCCAGACACCTTCTCAGCGGCTCCTAGCCTTGTCTCTGCGTTTCAGCTGAGACTGAAAGCTTGTCTCAGCGGTTTTGTCAGAAAACAAACTGAACAACACCTGCACCTTGTTAAGTCCTAACCCTGCATAATTATGAGATAGAAATAGGGTTTATCAAATACAACTTGTACTTAGTATTGAGTGTGAGGCCTCTTCAAATTAAGGGAATATTGAGGGTCAATTTCCCAACAATCTCTCCTTTTTGGAGAAGGCAGAACATTCCCAATGCTAAGGTACATACCCAAATAAAAACATATCATGAAAATGAACTATGTAGCATTCATGATAACATTGCTTAAGATAACATTATTTAAGCATGCTTTGATACCTTATGACAGATTATGTAAAGCTTTGACTAGCTCATAGGTTATCTCCCCCATTATAACTTAAGATTATATTAAGCTTATTCATAATCACTACCTCTGATAACTTTATCAGAGGGCTTACTCTGATTTAGTCATAGCATTGGCCATCTCACCCTTTCTGGTTTCTTCAATTATTTTTCCCTTAGGAATTGGGAGGGAACCACAACTGCATTTTCCAACTCCCTCTTAATCTGGGCAGGAACTTGCTCCCCCTCAAATTGAGAACTATTATCTTTAATAGCTGATCTTGTTCATTTTGAACAATCCATTTTATCTCCCCCTCATTTGGAGCATATCAATTGATCTTATGATTTAAGGGAACATGAAGCTCAACTGATCTAGATTTTTCTAATTCAGCTGATCATTCTACTATATACTATCCTACATTCAACATTCTTAGGGAGATTGTCTACCCTATCATATGGCCTATGCCTACTGTAAGTTTGATCAGTTCAGATGTCAGTATATCATAACAATACAGTTTATCATAACATATGAGAATATAAGCATGTTAACAAAAGATATTGATTCATAAATTAACTCATTGTAAATTTAACATTCCTAAGTCAAT
Organism: Dactylorhiza incarnata; assembly: GCA_033032865.1. Lineage (NCBI taxonomy): Eukaryota > Viridiplantae > Streptophyta > Magnoliopsida > Asparagales > Orchidaceae > Dactylorhiza > Dactylorhiza incarnata. Next base: position 7,922,706 of record JAWHQI010000067.1, read on the forward strand.
TTTGAAAGAATTGAATTTGGCCTCATCTGGTGGCTTTGTGAAGATGTCAGCTACTTGATTGTCTGTGGGGACATATTTAAGTTTGATATCTTCACATTCTACATGCTCTCTTATAAAATGGTACCTAATTTCTATGTGTTTGGTCCTACTATGGGAGACAGGGTTTTTAGCAATAGAAATTGCACTGGATGAGTCACACATCAGGGGAGATTGTCTAACCTTTATGTTGTAATCCTCCAATTGATGTTGAATCCACAGAAGTTGAGCACAACAACTACCTGCAGCAATGTACTCTGACTTAGCTGTGGATATGGCCACACTGGTTTGCTTTTTGCTGCTCCAAGAGATCAGCCTTCTCCCTAGGAATTGACAAGTGCCACTTGTGCTTTTCCTGTCTTCTTTGCACCCTGCAAAATCTGCATCGGAGTAGCCTATTAGTTCAAATTCATTGTTCCTAGGGTACCAAAGGCCAAGATTTAGGCTGCCCTTAAGGTATCTCAAAATCCTCTTGACAGAGCTGTAGTGAGATTCCTTAGGACAAGCCTGATACCTAGCACAAACACATGTATAATACATAATGTCTGGCCTACTAGCAGTCAAGTACAACAGGGATCCAATGATACACCTGTACATGGATTCATCAAAGGCCTTCCCCTTTTCATCCTTGTCTAATGATACATTAGATCCCATGGGTGTTCTCATGGTGGAGGCTGATTCTATCCCAAATTTCTTGATGAGCTCCTCGGTGTACTTAGTCTGGGAAATGAAAATTCCCTCATCAGACTATTTCACTTGGAGCCCAAGGAAATATTTAAGTTCACCCATACTGCTCATCTCAAACTCCCTCTGCATTAGATTGGCAAATCCCTTGCAGAGGTTATCATCAGTAGAACCAAATATTATGTCATCAACATAGATTTGGACTAAGAGACACTTGCCCCTTGTTTCCCTAAGAAACAATGTGCTATCTATCTTTCCCCTCAAGAACTTGTTCTTGATGAGAAAGCTAGTCAATGTCTCATACCAAGCCCTGGGGGCTTGCTTAAGACCATACAGAGCTTTCCTAAGTAGATAAACATGAGAAGAGAGAGTGGGATGGACAAAACCTGATGGCTGCTCTACATAAACTTCCTCTTTCAGATTCCCATTCAGGAATGCTGATTTGACATCCATCTGGTATACCTTGAAGCCTTTGTGGGATGCATATGCAAGGAATAACGTTATGGCCTCCAACCTTGCAACTGGGGCAAAGGTTTGGTCAAAGTTTATTCCTTCCTCTTGCCTATACCCCTTTGCAACCAGCCTTGCCTTGTTCTTGATGATTGTTCCATTCTCATCCATCTTGTTTCTGAAGATCCATTTGGTGCCAATTATGTTGTGTCCCTGTGGTCTTGGCACCAACTTCCATACCTTGCATCTTTTGAATTGCAAGAGTTCTTCCTGCATTGCCTGAATCCAGAATGGATCCAAGTTGGCCTCTTCAAACTTCTTAGGCTCTACCTGTGACACCTTGTTGAACAATCCCAATAATCTGCTCCAAAGGATGATCCCTTAGATATCTTGTGGCTACAGGCAGTCTCTCCTCTACATGCTGAATTTTTTCCACTAGGTCAGCAGCTTCTTCAGCATCTTGCTCCCTTATATCTTCTGGAATTGCTGCATCAGTATGAGCCATACTGTTGCTGGATGGTTCTTGCATAAATAGTTCTTCCATGGCTCTTTCACATCCTGTCAAAACAGAAGAACTGGACCAGCCCTTATAAATAAGGCTGGTCTCATCAAATACTACATGCATGGACTCTTCAACTACATGGGTTTTCTTGTTATATACTATATATGCTCTACTATGTGAGCTATAGCCAATAAGAACTCCCAAGTAGCATTTTTAAGCAAACTTTGTTAATTGAGATTTTCGATTATTCAGAATGTAGCATTTTGATCCAAAGATCCTAAAATATGAGATTGTTGGTTATTTGCCTTTCAGAATCTCATAAGGGGTAATTCCATGAACTTTATTGATGGAAGCTCTATTGAGAACATAACAGGTTGTATTGACTACTTCAGCCCAGAAATATTCTGGGAGAGAAGAGTCACTAAGCAATGTTCTCCCAGCTTCTATCAATGTTCTATTCCTCCTCTCAGCCACCCCATTTTGTTGTGGGGTCCTTGGGGAGGAAAATTATTGAATGATACCTAGTTCTTGATAGAACCTTGTCATGGCTTTAGATTGAAACTCTGGGCCATGGCCAGACCTAGTTCTAACCATAGAACATTGCAAATCATTCTGAGTGGCCTTGACATGGCTTATGAAGACAATTAGAGTATCAGATTTCTTTCTAAGGAAAAATACCCATGTATATCTTGAGTGATCATCAACAATCACTAAGGTATACAACTTCCCTCCCATGCTCTGAATTGGCATAGGACCAAACAAGTCCATGTGCAATAAATAAAGGCATTGATGAGTCCTGATCATATACACATTTATGGACTCATCTGGGCCGTTATTTAGTCATTTCTCCGCACTTTAGCCTTGTTTTAGTTTATATTTGATAATCCATGCTAGGTGCACATCTTGGCCCACTTTGGTGTGATTTTCGTGTTTTTTTGTCTTTAGTAGAATTCTTGTGCTGTTAGGTGCCACTTTCAGTGGCTAGATCTGTGGTTATGCTGGAATAGGAGTCGTGCAAGTGTTCCCGGTGCAATTCTGCACAGGAACACTGCGCACGATCACCGGTTCTATTGCGCACGACCACTGGTCGTGCGCCACTGATCGTGTGCACTTAACCCTTTTTCACGAGTTCTGTTTGGTGCAGTGCGCACGACCATCAACGACAGTGCGCACGACCACCGGTCATGCGCCCTTGCTCGTGCGCGCTTACATTTAATTTCTGAGTTTTGTTTGCTCCAGTGCGCACGACCATCAACGATAGTGCGCACGACCACCAGTCGTGCGCCACTGGTCGTGCGAACATTTTATTTTATAATTTCGTATCTTGCAGGTTCCTCCCAGGCAGTGCGCACGATCGCAGAATTCCAGTGCGCACGACCACTGGTCGTGCGCCAATGACCGTGCGCAGTATTCAATCCAGCGCCTATTTAAACGCCTATTGCGATTTTAGGGCGATCGATCACGGGCGGAAGCGGGATTCCTGTTCCGTACGCCGCCGATTTCCACCGTGGGACGCCTCCACTTCATCTTCTACGCAAGGGGAAGCCTCCTCCATCCATTCTAAGACTTCCTCCATTGTCCGTGAGTGTTCTCCATCGTCCGCAAGCCTCCAAGCAAGCATTCTCTCATTCCGCCCGGTGAGAAGAAGAAGGAACCTGAAGTCGAAGACGACGGAGCTACGTAGGGAGATCGTGACAGCTCTCTACGCCGGAAGCATAGTCCGCCCGAGTCCGGAGGTAGCTCGACAACCTACCATTCCGGCCGTGAATGGCCGCTAGTCTTCACCATTGGTTATTTCTTTCCTCTTTCCTCCATTGTACTCTTTGAACCGTGCAATACTCGAATATTGTGATGTTTATTTTGATGGAAATGAATATTTCTTTGTTGTTCTTCATGGTTTGGTGGTGATTCAGTCCGCTTTCTCACACTCACTCACGCACGCACGCAAGGTGTTTGATCCGCGTTAGCAAGAGCTAACGGCGGTTGTGAAGAGGTGTTTGCGACCCTCACCCTCTCGCACTTGAGTTCACTTCATCCGCCTCACGAAGCATGGCATTGCGGCCGTTGCATCCACCTCACTTTGCGAAGCGGTGTTTTCGACCCGAATTTCTTTTGTTAATGCTAAGATTAGGAAAACCAACCAAAAACCCCTCTTTGTGTTTGTTGAACGCTTGTGTAACAATCATCACTGCGCGATTCGTTCACCCATCCTGCATTCCTCAAGAGACCGACATCCGGGGAATTTATTCTCCACAATTATTACTTGACAGCGACCGGTGCACTTGCCGACACACATCAAGTTTTTGGCGCCGTTGCCGGGGAATGCAGGCGTGTTTCGTCTTGTGTTGTGACTGTCGTTATACGAGCAGTTGTTTTTTATTTTCTTTGTTTTTCTTTTTGTTTTTGACAGTTCATGCAGAGGCAGGTCGCAGGTGAACTCGCACCTTTTGATCCAGAAATCGAACGAACTGCTCGCGCGCGAAGGCGCGCTGCGGCTGTACAAGCGGCCATGGGTGATCAGGTAGACCCAAATGATGTTGATCCGAGAATGCCCGGCGTGGGGGAACATCAGTCTGGGATTGAGCAGGAGGCAGCTAGGCCTCGACCCCGCACGATGAGGGACTACACCACTCCAAGTGCTGGGAGTGTGTATCCGGGGTTCGGGCCCAATATTTTGAATAATCAGTTTGAGATCAAGCCAGCGATCTTAAACATCATCCGGAACAACGCTCAGTTCTCGGGGTTGGCCAGCGAAGATCCGCATCTGCATCTGGCGGAGTTTTCTGATATTTGCGGAACCTTCCGCTACGCAGGGATTGCTGACGACACAGTCAAGCTCAGACTGTTTTTCTTTTCACTCCGCGACAAAGCAAAGGTGTGGCTCCACTCCATTCCGCCCGGGACTGCTGCAACTTGGGATGCCCTCGCATCCAAGTTCCTTGCTAAATTCCATCCCGTGGATAAGATTGTAAGCTTGCGGCGGGAGATCGCCACATTTCGCCAACTTGACCAAGAGACCCTTGCTGAAGCTTGGGAGCACCTCAACGATCTCCTTCGCCGTTGCCCTGGCCACGAGCTCCAACCATGGAATGTGGTTGAATTGTTCTACTTCGCGATCGAGCCCAACTACAGGGCAATGATCGATGCTGCGGCGGGTGGTACCTTGATGAACCACACTCCTGAAGATGCCCTTCGAATTCTGCGCGACACTGCCTCCCACAGTACATTCTGGACTGCAGGGAGAAATGCTCCAAGAAGCGGTCGAGGTCTTTTCATGGTCGACTCTCTCCCCTCACCATCCGCGACTGTTGCTGTCATTACCTGCGAGGGATGTGGAGGCGGAGGCCACCACGCGTATGAGTGTTCGGGGAACAACGTGGCAGGTGATTTCGCACACTTGAACTTGAACGAATCTGTTAAATATGTAGGAAATCAGCCTAGGGGGGCGCCTTTCAATAATGCTTATAATCCGGGAGCGAGAAGTCACCCGAACTTCTCGTGGAATCCAAACACACCTGGCCAACGATGGGCACCGGGGCAGCATCAAAACGATGCTTACGCCTCCGGGAGCCAACCGAGGCCACCACACCCGGACTATAATCAAGCACGCCCTACTCAAAAAAAGAGTAATCTAGAAGAGATGATGGAGAAATTCATGCAAGTAGCTAATTCGAATATGGTAAGTCAAACTGCATCCATGCGAAACCTGGAAACGCAGTTGGGCCAATTGGCCCAAGTGCTAACTGAGCGATCGCAGGGGACCCTTCCCAGCAACACGGAGAAGAACCCAATTGATCAAGGGAAGAGTCTTGGGGATGTGGTAGAGGTTGAACCGAGTGAGCTGGTAATTTCTTGCGCCATCAATAAGGTTGAAACAAAAGCTTTATGCGATTCCGGTTCCTCTCGCAACGTCATTGCACTGCAAGATGTTGCAAAATTACAACTTGAGATTAACACGGAGGAAAGGAAATCGCTTATTCTCGCTAACGGCACTATTATCCAATCTGAGGGGGAAGTGAGAAATGTGGAAGTAATAGTTGAGGGGACGACTGTGGTCGCGGACTTTCAGGTGTTGGGCCCCCAGGAAAATCAATCCATTCCTATCTTGGGCGTGCCGTTCTTGAAAGAGAGCGGCGCCACCCTTGACTTCGCTACGGGGTGTGTTCTCCTACCTAACAAGGCGCTGCAGCCCACTCGCCTCGAAGCTACAGCTGACACATCCACTCCTCCCCCTCTCGTGATGTCTGATGAATTTCTAAGCTGTGCAGGAAAGATACATGATCAAGAAACAAGTGAAGGAGGAAAGGGGGAGCTCCAATCAGATGAGGAAGAAGAGGTTGACTTTCGGAAAGAGTTCGACTCCGAGAAGGAGGAAGACTGCAGTTCGGGAAACGTTGACTTGGATCTAGTTAGGGATGCTGATTATTTATCTTCTTGTGGTGAATCTTGTAATAAACTATCTAAGCGCTCCATCTCCTGGGCCGATCCGGTGGTCACCGCGATACCGGAGGTGACGCCACCCGCCACTAAGGCAGAAAATTCTGAAAACTTTCAACGGTGGCAGTCTCCGACTGTCACCAAACTTAAAAAGGAAAAACTTCTGCGCGACGCTCGTGCTGCCGCTCTTCGTGGCAAGGTGGCGGAGGTTAGGGGAGCATTGGGTAACACCAGTGCTGGCCCTAAAGCCTTCACCTCTCGCCTACGTGCTACGGGAGATGCGCATCATAAGAGCGCTTTTAGTTGATTTGTGTTTCTTCTGATGTGGTGAACTGCTTCTGAATATTTCTCTTTCAATTCCTGCACTCTTTAAACAATGCTAATACAGGTATTTGGTCCAGCTTAAGGACGTTAAATGAAAGCGCTCCTGGGAGACAACCCAGATTTCCTGTTTTCGTATTTCCTTTTTTTTCTAACTTCTTTTAGTTCAGCTTTTGTTTTTGCTTTTGTTGCTTTGAGTTTGTGCTTGCAGGTTTTGTGTTCGATGGTGCGGATGCTGCGGACTAGTCTTGATCGTAAACGCCAATCGTCTGGTATGCTCATTTCTGAGCATTGGGTAACACTTCCTCCCTTCTTCTAGCTTCAAATTTCTAGATATATCGTTTAGCTTAAGTCTGGGGGAGCGGTTGTTGTTATCCACTGTGCACGAGTTGCACCGCATACTAGAAGGTTGTATCTTTATTTTTCCTACTCATTATTTTTGTTTTTCATGCTTCACACACCACTTCACCCACTTGAGTGCGCGCTTATCTTTTTGTGTTGCTCCGTTTAAACTATTTTGGTCGGAATGTGAAATAGATTGTTAACGTAGGAATTATTATTTGGAGTGCGATGTTGACTCATGTAGTGTTCTAGTCACTTCGCATGCTATGGTAGAATGTGAGTAGAACTAGTTTTTCTTTATGCATCTAATTTATGTTTAGTATTTCTGCGTAAATTTAGATTTAATATACTCAAGTGGTGAATTTGTATGAAATCGACGATAACCCGGTGTTGTGTGTGTGCGGTTGCTAGTCGTGTGTTGCTCGAGTCGGGAGGAAGGTTTATCTTTCTCGTGGGCTAAGAACTTGCCCCAAGCGACTCTCGAAGCATGGGTGAGAGCTACTCGTTGAGTCAAACATGATGTAGGCCACCCTTTGGCTAGTTTGAGCTTTGTTATTCCATGTCCATTTCATTCACCTTTGCAAGCCAATTTTGTGCCTACCAATCCTTTGTTCAGCTCCTCTTCATCCACCAAAGCCTGAAGCCTATCCCACGCCCGCAACCAAATTGTTTTTAACTGCGCTCATAAGTCTCAACTTGTGTGGTGTGTGGAATCTTTGTGTTATGATGGGAAAATAACATCCATCTGCTGATTTTGAACCAACCGGAGGTTACATAAAAGAAGTAAAATATGTAAAAGAAAAAAAAAGAGTATTTTGAAAAAAAAAATCCTCCCGAGCTAAAAACAGAAAATCTGTTGGTATTTGTGAAGTAGGCCGTGTGCACACCTGGTTTTCATGATAAGTCTGGGGGTGTGTCACATGAGCATTGTTGTTGGTCTTGCGTGGTGCAGCGTTCCGTTAGCTCACTTGGGTTGTGTAGACACCGTGTTTAACTTTGAATATCATACCGTAACCTAAGCCTCGTTTTAATCCTATAAGTCCTACTGATTTGATTTGCGAGTTTGCTAGCGCCGTGGAGAGAGTGTGACCGCGCGAGCGTATGGTTCACGACTTTGATGGATTTCAGCGGAGTTATTCCTAAGCCCCGATCTTTTGCAACACCCGCCTCAGTGTCTCGTCACTTTCATACTGGGCATGATCGTCAAATTCTTCATAATTCACCAACTGAGTAGGACTAAATCTTTACTTACGCTTTAATACTTATGTAAATTATTTAGCATATTTAGAATCTCCTTCTACTAAATTCTCTACTTGCATGCGTATGTTACTTCGCACCGTACTCCTTTGTGTAATTCTCTATGTTAATTATCGTTCTCACGCTCCGCCGGATTCGTTTGCTCGGGACGCGCAAACAGTTAAGTCTGGGGGTGTGATGAGTCCTGATCATATACAAATTTATGGACTCATCCGGGCCGTTATTTAGTCATTTCTCCGCACTTTAGCATTGTTTTAGTTTATATTTGATAATCCATGCTAGGTGCACATCTTGGCCCACTTTGGTGTGATTTTCGTGTTTTTTTGTCTTTAGTAGTATTCTTGTGCTGTTAGGTGCCACTTTCAGTGGCTAGATCTGTGGTTATGCTGGAATAGGAGTCGTGCAAGTGTTCCCGGTGCAATTCTGCACAGGAACACTGCGCACGATCACCGGTTCTATTGCGCACGACCACTGGTCGTGCGCCACTGATCGTGTGCACTTAACCCTTTTTCACGAGTTCTGTTTGGTGCAGTGCGCACGACCATCAACGACAGTGCGCACGACCACCGGTCGTGCGCCCTTGCTCGTGCGCGCTTACCATTTAATTTCCGAGTTCTGTTTGCTCCAGTGCGCACGACCATCAACGATAGTGCGCACGACCACCGGTCGTGCGCCACTGGTCGTGCGAACATTTTATTTTATAATTTCGTATCTTGCAGGTTCCTCCCAGGCAGTGCGCACGATCGCAGAATTCTAGTGCGCACGACCACTGGTCGTGCGCCAATGACCGTGCGCAGTATTCAATCCAGCGCCTATTTAAACGCCTGTTGCGATTTTAGGGCGATCGATCACGGGCGGGAGCGGGATTCCTGTTCCGTACGCCGCCGATTTCCACCGTGGGATGCCTCCACTTCATCTTCTACGCAAGGGGAAGCCTCCTCCATCCATTCTAAGACTTCCTCCATTGTCCGTGAGTGTTCTCCATCGTCCGCAAGCCTCCAAGCAAGCATTCTCTCATTCCGCCCGGTGAGAAGAAGAAGGAACCTGAAGTCGAAGACGACGGAGCTACGTAGGGAGATCGTGACAGCTCTCTACGCCGGAAGCATAGTCCGCCCGAGTCCGGAGGTAGCCCGACAACCTACCATTCCGGCCGTGAACGGCCGCTAGTCTTCACCATTGGTTATTTCTTTCCTCTTTCCTCCATTGTACTCTTTGAACCGTGCAATACTCGAATATTGTGATGTTTATTTTGATGGAAATGAATATTTCTTTGTTGTTCTTCATGGTTTGGTGGTGATTCAGTCCGCTTCCTCACACTCACTCGCGCACGCACGCAAGGTGTTTGATCCGCGTTAGCAATAGCTAACGGCGGTTGTGAAGAGGTGTTTGCGACCCTCACCCTCTCGCACTTGAGTTCACTTCATCCGCCTCACGAAGCACGGCATTGCGGCCGTTGCATCCACCTCACTTTGCGAAGCGGTGTTTTCGACCCGCATTTCTTTTGTTATTGCTAAGATTAGGAAAACCAACCAAAAACCCCTCTTTGTGTTTGTTGAACGCTTGTGTAACAATCATCACTGCGCGATTCGTTCACCCATCCTGCATTCCTCAAGAGACCGACATCCGGGGAATTTATTCTCCACAATTATTACTTGACAGCGACCGGTGCACTTGCCGACACGCATCAGGCATCTCTTAGAGTCTTTGGAGCCAATACTTTTAAAAGTGGCCCTTGTTTGCTTGCCCATTTGGCATGCATGACATGGGCCATTTTTAACACGTTTTAAATTAGGACTATTTCTAACAAAGTTCTTAGAGTATAGTCGAACCATTGTCTTGTAGTTGATGTGGGCAAGTCTCTTGTGCCATTGAACACATAGACACTCACTCTCATGTGCCACAAGACACACAGGAGAGGAAGATGAATTACAAATAAAATCTAAACAGTAAACATTTCCACTCCTAGTGCCTAATAGTATGGCTCCCAAGTCATTAGACTTTTTTATTAGGCACTTATCATTATGGAATTCAATGACATAGCCAAGATCACACAATTGGCTTATGCTAACAAGGTTGTGTTGCAACCCTTCAACATAAGCCACTTTAGTGATGGAGACTATGCCATTTGTGATCATACCATAACCTCTGGTGACTCCTTTTTCTGAACCTCCAAATATGACTTTGGGTCCATTCTTCACTGCTTTGTACTCCTGTAGTAATCCCTTGGTGCTTGTCATATGTCTTGAGAACCCAGTGTCCAAATACCAAATCTGCCCAAGGGTGGTTTTTGAACTAATCTGCAAGAAGATGTTTTAGTTATCCTTAGGAACCCAATTAGCTTTGTGTCCTAGGAACATGTTAGCATGATGAAATGGCCTTACTCTAGCTGCACCCTTGGCAGGAAGGCTCATCTTTGCATATGATACATTAGGGTTGTGCCAACAATCTATGGCAAAGTGTCCCACTTTACCACATCACCAACATTCATGAATGTTGTATCTCCTCTTCTGAACATTTCTTGATTGATGTGCAGCACAGTCCACATGTTCAGGAGGAGAGACAACAACATTCTTCCTGTTCCTCTCAGCAATGATTTGACTGAATGTCAATCTATGAGCTGTCTTGATGCTCATTATCCTGATGGCATCAGCTTGCAATGGCTTGGCAGCCATACAAGATTTGATGCCATCTGACACTAAGCAATCAGACATGTTTACTGATTTGACAGCAGTCATTGTCTTGGCTGATTCAACCTTAGAAGGGCTTGCCTTCTTATTCTTGAATGCAGGGGCTGAAGTACCAAATACAAACGGTCCAGGTTGGGCCATTTGAATTTCCTCATGGGGTGCCTTCATAACACTCAATCCCATGCCCTTTCTTCCACTATGGGAAGGAGCATTTTCCTTCATAAAGCAACTCCCATTCTTCTAGTGACCATAAATGCTTTCATGGTCATACCTGTTGGAAGGAAGTAACACCTGTTGAAAGGTGGTTTGAGGCTTAGCCTTCTCCTTGCTCTTCTCTCCACTCCATTCTCCTACTTCCATTTTATTAAATCCTAGTCCTCTCCGATTGGTTTGAGCGGAGAAGGTGTCAATAATAGGAAGCACATATTTGGGCTTGGAGAATTGAGCCACCAGGCTCTTCTCCTTCAAAAGCTTCTCCTAAAGGTCCTTGATGACCTTGTTCTTCAGGGAAATAATGCTTAATTGCATAATTGTTAATCCCTGTAAATGGCTAATCTGTCTACTCATCTGAGCCACCAGGGTGGTAGGTTCAGTGTAGTCATTTTTAGTCATCTTAAGGGAAACAATTTCCTGGGCTTGCCTCTTGGCAAGCTTCTTGCTCTTCTTCAGAGCTTCCAAAAGGACACCATACTTATCAATCAATTGATTGACATCTTCCTCTGCTTCTGAGCCACTTCCACCAATTGATGAAGGTGCTACAGATTCTGGACCAGTCTCATAATCAAAAGAGGATATGGAATGGATTAATACCTGTTCATGTTCTGAATTGTTGTGGCTGTCCTCATCATCAGTTAGAGCCATCAGCCCATGGTCATCTTGAATGACTTCATCCTCCTCTATATCACTATCTGAATGTGAAAGTGGGGCCCTGATTCCTGTCCTGGCAGCAGGATAGTCCTCTTCCTCCTGAGCAGCAAATAGCCCTATGTAGGCTTCCTCTTCTCCATCTGAATTTGAAGATGAAAGTTCAGATTCACTCCAGCTCTTTCCTTTCTTGGCTAGAAAGGATTTTTCTCCCTTCCTCTCCTTCTGGTGATGAGTCTTCTTGTCATCTCTTTCTTTTCTCTTGACTGGACAGTCAGCAATGACATGTCCAGGCTTACTGCCGCAATAACAAATGCTGTTATTTGAATCATGTTTACTAGATTTAGAATCATACATGTCCCCTTTGGGGTGCTGCCTTTCAGATCTATTGTGATCCTTCTTGGGATGAGAGTAGGAGGAAGGTTTGTTCTTCCATTATTTCCTTCTCATCATCTTCTTGAATTGCCTTGAGAAGGCAGCAAATTCCTCATCAGAGGAGCTGTTTTTAGATTGGCAGTGATCTGAATTATCTGAGTCAGCAGCCCTTCTTGGAGGGGTAAGAATTCTTGTCTTGCTCTTCTTGAACCCTTCAGCCTTGAGGGCCACAGACTTCTCCCAAGCATGAGGCCTGAAGGAGGTGTCTTCTTGCTTTCTTGCAGATAATTGCATCTCATATGAGAGCAACTTTCCAAATAGAGTGTGAGGAGGAGTTTCACTCAGCTTTGCCACTTCCCTGATGGCACAAATTTTTGTATCCCAGTCTCTAGTAAGAGATCTTTGGAATTTATCATTCAACACATAATGAGTGAAGGTCCTTTCATAGGTCCTCAACTCATTAACTATTCTGAAAAAATCTTTCATAGCAATCAACTATGCATTCCTGATTTAGTTGCCTAAAGGCTTCATACTCTTGATTGAGGAGGGATTTCATATCATTCCTCAAATCTTCAGTTCCTTCCATATGCACAATCAGTGTATCCCACATCTCCTTTGCAGTCTCACAATGCACTAAATTCTGGAAAGTTGAATCATCAATAACATTGTAGCCAATGCTATCTAATCCCTTGTCATTTCAGTTTAAGATTTCCCAACCTGCCTAGTAGGATCAATGGTGGAGGGCTTTGTGATAAGGAAGGGGCCTTCCTGACCAGTGATAAAGATTCTGGGGTCAGATGCTTCCATGAACAATCTAACCCTCTGCTTCCATATGCCAAAGTTGGCTTTGTTGCATATGGGCAATTTCATGGAGCCCATCTCCTTCTACATTCCACTAGAGGCCATCTGATTCAGACTAATCAATACCTATTTAGGATCTGGTCAGACTGTTAAGTCTTTCTTGACCAACCTCTCTCTAATACCACTTGAACGATTATAGGTATATGATCTAATTCACCTGGGGGGGTGAATAGGTTTCTTTTGTTTTCTTTAATTAGTTTATCTGTTTTCTGGTTTAGAGCAAGCTAATGATCAAACAAACAGAAAACACACAAGCATCTATAGTGGTTCCCAAAGACAGTGTGTCTATGGGTAGTCCACTCTCCCCCTCCACCTTTCTAATAGTGTGTTAGAAAGGGCCAACTCCTCCAATCTCAGCTCCAAGAGCTTACAACTCCGATCCCTCAGGATCTCTCAGGTTTTTCCAAACCCTACCTCAGGCTAAACAACCCTACCTCAGATCAGCCACTGATCCTACAACTCAGACCCCTTCTAGGTCCTACCTCAGAGAATTCCTCCTCCTACAGCTCAGGCAAAACAACCCTACAACTCAGATCAAAGGATCCTACAACTCAGGCAGAATGCCCTACAACTTAGAACCCAAAGGTTCCTACAATCTCAGACCAACTGGTCCTACAAACACAGGCAGAATGCCCTATAGTAAAGGAGTGTTTGAACTTACTACAGCTGACAGAACAATAAAGATGTCTCCTATAGTTTCTTCACAGCTTGTGCTATCTTGTAGCTGGTGATGTTGATGGCAGCTATAACTTGTTCTTCCTCTTCAGTTGAAGGGTGGAAGATCACCTTGCTCCTTCTTGCAAAGGAGATAACTTTACCTCATGTTTCTTCTTGCTTGTTCAGTGAGTAGGAGGAGAATGAGAAGAACTTTTTGGCCGACAATGGAACAATAATTGTTAAGCACTCAACCAGCTATTTCAATGTTGCCCTAACATCTTCTTTTATACATCTCTGATCTTCAACGGCTCTTAGCTGACCTGCTGTCAGGTATGGGAGTGATTGGTGGTCCCCACAATGCATTCCTGCAGCTTGCGCCAAAAGCAGAACCCACCAGATCAAGTTTGAACTGTCTCAGCGGTTGGGCTGAGATGGTCAGCCGTCTCAGCGGTTTTCTTCTATCCCATTCCAGCAGATCCGCTGAGACAGACAGCTGTCTCAACGGTTTTCTTTTATCTGCAGCTCAGCTGGCTCACACACCTTCTCAGCGGCTCCTGGCCTTATCTCAGCGGTTCAGCTGAGACTGAGAGCTTGTCTTAGCGGTTTTGTCAGTAAATAAACTGAACAACCCCTGCACCTTGTTAAGTCCTAACCCTGCATGCTTATGAGATAGAAATAGGGTTTATCAAATACACATTGTACTTAGTATTAAGTGTGAGGCCTCTCCAAATCAAGGGAACATTGAGGGTCAATTTCCCAACAAGAGTTGCACCTTTCAATACCTACGACTATGACACTTAATGTTGATTAAGACTTTATAGGGGTTGTCTAAGGAAGAAAACCTTAGGTGGGAACCTCTAAACAAAATGAAAAATCTAAAATTATGACTCATACTCTTTAAATCGTTGTATATATCAAGCTCCAAAATAATACACATGCAATGCAACACTCCCAAAATTTGATACATGTAACCAGCCATTATACATAACCCCCCATTTATACACCTGCAGCCTTTTAGGGAAACAAAAGCAGCAGTCGGCCATGCATAACAAATACCTCCTTTATTCTGTATAAATACTCCATTTAGTTTATATAATATCAAATGAAGCATACCTTGAAAGTGAAACTACAACAGTCAGCCAACCACAAAAAAATCCCCACTTTAGAAATCATTTAGTAGCCACAAATAAATGAAATCCAATTCCTCTCAACACAACCGGCTACTAACAAGAAACTATTTTCAGCATCAATGTCTAGCGAGAAAAACTCTAACTTGGAAATATGAGAAAAGAAAATCATGGCTGCCATTAATGCCCCCAATAAACATGTAAGTATAGATGGTAACAGTCGGCCAACAACACAAACAAGTCCCAAAATTGGAACCCTAATTGTCCCTTGACATGAAATCCATCATCGCCTTTCTACACCTCGCACACTTCTCCTTTTTGGACTGTGTCACACTACCAAAATCCACAGATCGAGGCATGTCTACTTCATTCTTTCTCTTCCAAGAGTCGACAGTTTGACTCGAGATCTCCCTACACTATGCTCCCATTGATCCCTTTTTCACCATTTCTTTCCTTTTTGAGTTTCTCTGCATCTATCTCCATCATACGAGCATTTTGCACTAAAGCTTCGTAATTAGTTATTTCAAATGGCACTAGAATGGATCGTATATAATCACACATCCCTTCTTGAAATCTACAACCTCTCCTTCTTAGCAGGCCCAAAAGATCCAACATAATAAGCTAAGTTGGTAAACTCCAGTTCATATTGAAGCTCTGAAACCGCTGCCCTGCACTAAAAGCATGAACTTATCAAGAAGCAACTTCTTCTCCAACTTAGGCACAAACCAACTAGTGAAATTATGCACAAAAGTAGCCCAAGAAATACTTTCCTGCCCTGGAATTTTCAACCTACGACGCACATGAGTCCACCACCGCTTAGCTTCCCCTTCAAGTAAAAATGTTTCTAGGCTCACCTTTCCATTGTTAGGATAGTTCATTACTTCAAAGATTGTTTCCAAGGAAGTGATCCAATCCTCTGTCTCCAAGGGAGAGAGACCACCCTAAAAAATAAGTGGATTTAACTCCAGGAATTGCCTTAAATCCACATCAAGTTACTTTTGCTGCGATTGCCCTCCTGATTCTGTTGGTGGCACAGAAGGAGGAACATCTCGTGACATTTTAATGGCCTCAGCACGAAGGTGAGCAATGTTTGCCAACTGCGGTTATGCTTGTTACGCAACTTGTGGTTGTGCATGCTCCGCATTTCCATTATCCCTTCCCTCAGACATTGCCTCCTTGGCTACTTTATGTTCCTCCTGACCTCCACACGACTTATGAACAAAATAAGCATGAGCAGGTTCCTATAAGACGGAACAAGACATGATCATGGCCTATAAGAAACCACATAAAGCAAGATATGCTCACATTTTTATTTTGTGTGTATGTTTATGTTAATACTCATTGTGGCCAAAGACATTAAATCCTGGCTTTGATTCCACTAAATTGTAACGACCCATAGACCGCCACATTACACAGTAATATCATAAACAATGTTTTAGAAAGCATTTAACGCATTTCATCATATAATTCTTCCTCACAATGAGTAAACATATGTACAAAACAAAAGTAGAAGTTTCATTCATTTTGAGCATATGTTACATATATGCGCTGAATTTCCCATATCTCCATTATCACATAACATAATGTACACAAAATGGAGACTCATAACCATGTAAATATTTACATCAAGCTCTACAACAACAAATACTATCTAGGACTCTACAAAGAAAAACTACAAAAGGAAACTACATCACCTCCACGATCATGGCACCATCCGGACAGGTATCTAGCGGTGACTGTCTTGCAACTTCTCTGCTCCTAAAATGTTAGAAATATAAAGTTTTAGTCTTTCACAAAGACTAAGCGAGAACTTACCTCTTTAATCTGCTGTCCAAACAAACAAAAAAGAGTTAATAATAACAATATGCATATTTTGAGTGCAGCATAGTACTCAAGAAAACACAAGACAGTAGGTAAGCAATGTCATAGTTTCTCAGTACAAGATAGTAAAAATCAGTGGCATAGTAAATGATATATATGTAAAGAATGGTAAATAGTGGTACATTGAACAATATTTCATCGTTCATCATCAGTAAGTACATTTGTGTTTCAATGTTCTTTAGGCATCTTAATCATAATCATTCTTATAATATTTGTTTCATACTTTTAGGTAATGTTAAGGATATCAGTACCGGTATTCATCATATCAGTCTTTGAGACCAACCTCTTAGGGTCATTAATGTCCAAATCAGTACGTTCATCACGCGTTTGTGCCTTTCGACCGACTGATTTCGAAATCATCAGTAACAATTTTGCGCAATCATTTTCACTCTTACCCTTAAAATTGCTCATTCATTGATGCAGTTATAAATTTTACTTTCTTCGAGTTCATTTCTATAATATATGTGGAGTTGGTTATTTGTTTATTATTCCCCTCAGAAGTTGAATCGCTTGTTTGAAATCTCGCTCAGGGCCATATTTAGCGATTTTGATTATCAGTGATATAAAACATCGAATATATTCCATGCAAAGGAAATCCATGTGAGAGCATGCAAAACAAATTTTATAACTTTAAAGTAATTGTTCAAGTACATAAATGTACGGAAATAAAGCATACATTACAGAGACAGTTCTCACCGCCATCTTTTTCTTCCCTTTATCATGCCTCGGTTCATCACCGCACCTATCTTTGGATGTCATCCTTCGCGATATCTATAATTAGGCATCGTATTATCAGGCATCTTCTATATCGGGGTTGCACCTTTCAGTATCTATGCTGATGACGCTTAATGTTGATTTAGACTTTATAGGGGTTGTATAAGGAAGAAAACCTTAGGTGAGAACCTCTAAACAAAATAAAAAATTTGAAATTGTGACTCATACTCTTTAAATCTTGGTATATATCAAAGCTCCAAAATAATGCACACGCAATGCAACACTCTCCAAATTCGACACTTGTAACCAACCATTAAACATAACCCCCATTCAAACAAATGCATCCTTTTAGGGAAACAAAAGCAGAGTCGACCATGCCAACAAATACCCCCTTATTTTATATAAATACTCACTTTATTTTATATAATCTCAGATGAACCATATCTGAAAAGTGAAACTGCAGGAGTCGGCCAACCACAGCAAAAAAAAAACTCCACTTTAAAAATTATTTAATAACAACAAATAAATGACATTCAATTCCCATCAACACATCCAGTTACTAACAAGAAACAATTTCCAGCATCAATGTTCAGTGAGAAAAATTTGAACTTGAAACTATGAGAAAAGAAAACCATGACGACCATAAATGTCCCCCAACCCAATAAACATGTTTGTATAGACGGTAACAGCCGGCCAGCAACACAAAAAATCTCCCAAAATAGGAACCCAAAATTTTCCCTTGGCATGGAATCCATCATCGATGAAGAGGGTAGAAAAGGGGAAGAGGAGGAAGAAAGCTTACAGTGAAGAAGAAGAACCTAATGCACAATTTCAACACTCCATGACCAACCCAACTATGCAAAGATCAAGATAATTCTCTGCCAACTCCTATCCCAATAGATAGAAAGGACTCTCCTTCGACATTGTTAAAGAAAGAGAGGGATGGGAGAAAAGGAGGGAGAGGAAGAGAGCACCGCCAACCATAGCTGGGGATGGGAATGAGAATGAGAAAAAAACACCAGGCAAAGTAAAATGAAGAAAGAATCGAACCTTCTCGATTTATCCAGCTCATCCACTACTGCCTCTCCTAAAATAAACCATCATTTAACTCATTAATCCTCCATAATTAAAGCATAATGCAAATATCATCTAACCCTTAAAACCCCAAGTTAAGTCAATCCAGCGCTCCGGTCGTGCACATCCAATAAAAGAAAATTAGTCACTTCTCTTAATGATATAATTAGTCATCAACATGCCTAGAAATACTAAATCGAAACTTTAAACCCAATTGGCTCCATGTGGTGTTTCGAATATATGCATGTTAATAGGATTTTATGCTCCAATGAAATATCAAATCAAAACTCTGCCGAAATTTTTTTTCGCCAAAAATATTCATTGAAAGAAAACACGCAAAAAAGTTGGAAAAAACAGAAATGGAAATAACCAAAACTAACTGAGTTTTTTCATCATAGGGGATAATTTACATTTTAATAAAGTTACGAAACCTTACTTGAAATGTTGGTGTCACACATGGAGGACACATTGCGATCCCTGCTCGAACCTAGCGGCGGGAGGCTCGAGAATGTAAAGATCTTCGGGGAGCTGGAGGACGAGGACTGTTGAAATTGTTGAAGTGGAAGTTTGGAGGCTTTTGGACCTGGGCGGTCTGGGCGGAGGTCGGGCGGTCTGGCGTGACCGCACGACTTGGCGGTCTGCCTCTGCGGTCTGGCTGGTAGTAGCCTAGCTGCAGTCTCCTGGCTTGATCGCTGGTATAGGTCCAAGTCGGCTGGAGGTGAGGCCGCGCGGTCTATCTCTGACCGCGTGGCGGGTTGATCATCTTCAGGTTTCTTCCAGGTTCTCTCCGGAATGCGGTCTGGTAGCTGACCAGGCTTTCTGGGAGTATTCGCGGACTAAGGGACTTAGTCGCGCGGTCACAGTTCGCGGTCTCAGAAGGAGACTGGTATGCGAGCTGGTTGCTGTTCATGGTCTCAGGAGGAGATCGGCATGTGGACAGGAGTTCGCGGTCTGATGGCGAACTGGCTGTGTTCGTGGTCTCGAACAAACACAGGTGGTGAAGGGCTTCGGGCGGTCTGGCGATCTCTTTGGAGAGTCGCGGTCTGCTGTGAGAGTGGCGGTCTCTCATAGCGACATTGAAGCTGGCGGGTTCACCAAAATGAAGCAGAAGTAATATTGCTGATCGCGCGGAGTGACCGATCAGGTCGTGCGGTCTGGGGGTGGTGATCCTATCTCATAGGGCGGTGACTGGATCAGGTCCCGCGCCTATAAATAGGAGGCCACTGTAGCAGCATAACAGACACACCAAGTGTAAGCTGAGTTCGCTTGTTTCCTGCGGTCTGTGTTTATGTAACCGGGCGGTCTCCTGATTGAACTTCTATTGTGCAGCTTCTGCGGATAGTGCGGGCAGCAGCGTTCACCTCTTCCTCTGAAAGTGTTCGGGCGGTCTGCGGCTTGGAGTTGTGGTGCTGGAGTTTGGGAGAATCAGGCGGTCTGGAGAAGTAAGCGGCTGGGAGCAGGTTGTGTTCTGTGATCATCGAGTAGCAGCGGTCTGGCAGCTATCGAGATCGCAGGGAGGTCGCGCGGTCTGAGCGGTCTCAAGTTATCTTCAACTTGTATCTTTCCTTTGTGTTTGTGCTGACGAAATCATGTCTCGTCAAGCATGCCTCGCCTTGTAATTTTGAAGTGCTGCTATCAATAAAGATCAGTTGTTTGCCTTCATTTGTTTCTGGTTGTTTTGGCTTTGATCTCTAAGTTGACTAGCTCCTGCTTGCTCCATAAAGATTCGAAAAAATTTCACATGGTATCAGAGCTAGGTTGGAGTGGTTGAGCAGTGAGTAACTTAGAGTAGCCATCGCCTTTGTGAAGAAAGGAACCAGTGGAAGAACAATGGAAGGTGGATTTGCAAAGGGTCTTGGGATTGAGGTGCTTACATCGACCAACTTCAAGAAGTGGAAGTCGTGTATGCAAAGCTATCTTGTAGGTGAGGACCTCTGGGAAGTTGTTGGAGGAGATCAGACGCAGGAAGTTGTCCCGGAAGGGGATAATGGGGCTGAGGTGAGAACTTGGAGGAGGACGAATGCGAAGGCAGAGTTCACTTTGAAGAGGGCAATCTCACCTGACCTATTTGATCACATCTTGGGGTGTGGTTCAGCTGCGGAGATCTGGAGAGCCCTGGATGGGCTGTTTAACAAGAAGAATGTGGCGAGGCTGCAGTTCTTGGAGAATGAGCTGGCAAGGTCGGCTCAGGGTGATCTTTCTATCTCCACCTTCTTTCTGAAGTTGAAGAACTTGTGTGCTGAAATCTCAGCATTGGACCCTGATGAGCCTATCTCTGAGGCGAAGCTGAAGAGGCACATCATCCGCGGCCTGCGGAAGGAATATGTTGCCTTTGTGATGTCGGTGCAGGGATGGGCAAATCAGCCGTCTCTGTTGGAGCTGGAGAACTTGCTTGCATCGCAAGAAAGTTTGGCAAGGCAGATGGCGGGGGTGTCGGTGGCTGGGGGAGATGGCGAAGTTCTCTTCTCAGGGAAGAAGAAGAAGTGGGACAAGAAGAAGAAGACCGCTGGAAGTGGCTATGGGCCTTCAACTTCTGGGCAGCAGGAAAGGGGGTATGCTCCCAAGGCTGACGGGAAGAAGAAGGGTGAAGGTCCGAAGTGCTACAAGTGTGGCAAGTTTGGCCACATCAGGAAGGATTGCAAGGTGGTCACCCAAGCTGGGCATGCTGCGGAGAAGGAGGAAGCTGAGGCCAGGCACATTCAAGGAGGTTGGGGAGGAGCCTTTTCGGCTTCTGTTGGAGCTTCTGCTCCTATCAACTATCTGGAGGATTGGATCGTGGACTCGGGGTGTGGTCATCATCTCACCGGAGACGGGACCAAGCTCTCTTCTGCACAGCCCTATACAGGTAACAATGCAATCATTACTGCCGATAATACTGTACATCCAGTGGAGAAGGTGGGGGTTGTTTCTTTGGGCAGTGATAGAGGGCCACTTACTTTGAAAAGTGTCTATCACGTGCCTGGTATGAAGAAAAATCTCTTCTCCGTGACCAATGCTGTAGACGTCGGGTATCACGTTCTGTTCGGCCCAACAGAAGTGAAGTTTCTACGCAATGTTGAGGCCGTAAAGGCCGAGGTCGTCCATGTCGGGAGACGGGCAAAGGACTTGTTTGTTTTATCAACAAGTTCCTACGTCGACAAAATGAAGACGAATGATGGTGCCGTTATATGGCATGAGAGGTTGGGGCACGTAGGGATGGACAAGCTGAAAGCTATGACGGTGAGAGGTCTGGTCAAGGGCCTGCCAAGTCTATCCTCCTACGGAGAAGGTCATGTTTGCGCAGGATGTCAGTTTGGCAAGTCTCATCGACTACCGTTTGACAAGTCGCAGACAAGGAGTAGTGTGCCGTTGGAGTGCATCCACGGTGACTTGATGGGACCTACTGCTACCCCAAGCCTCGGAGGCAGCAGATATATGCTGGTGTTGATCGATGATTACACCAGATATGTCTGGGTTTATTTTCTGAAGGAAAAGGCGGAGGCGTTTGCCAAGTTTGTGGAGTTCAAGGAGCTCGTGGAAGGTCGGCTGGGACTGCGGGTGAAGAAGCTGAGGACTGACAACGGAGGGGAGTTCACCTCCAGTGAGTTCTCTACTTTTTGCAGGAAGGCGGGCATCCGGAGAGAGCTCACTTGTGCTCATACTCCACAACAGAACGGAGTTGCAGAACGGAAGATCCGTCATCTGACGGAGACCTGCAAGTGTTGGCTGCATGCAAAGAGTATCCCAAAGTCCTTCTGGGCGGAGGGAATGTCTTGTGCTGCCTATGTCATCAACAGGATGCCTCTGAGCCCCATCAACATGCTGACTCCACATGAGATGATGTTCAAGGAGAAGCCAAGTGTGGCACACCTTAGGGTGTTTGGTTCCACCTGCTACGTGCATGTTCCAGATGCTCTTCGGACGAAGCTAGATGCGAAAGCAAGGAAGCTAGTCTTCGTGGGATACGATGAGCGGAAGAAAGGGTGGAAGTGCATGGACCCGGAGACGCGGAGATTTGTTGTATCTCGCGACGTCATGTTCGATGAGGTGACATCTTACAAGGGGTCTTCTGATGTGGAGTTACCAGAGAGCAGGGTGGAGATGCCAGAGAAAGCTGTGGAGAATCTTCAGGTGGAGCTACCTGTGTCAC
This sequence comes from Dactylorhiza incarnata, assembly GCA_033032865.1. Taxonomy (NCBI): domain Eukaryota; kingdom Viridiplantae; phylum Streptophyta; class Magnoliopsida; order Asparagales; family Orchidaceae; genus Dactylorhiza; species Dactylorhiza incarnata. The sequence goes on from JAWHQI010000067.1 coordinate 7,945,104, forward strand.
CAGGTGGTCTATCTCCTTCTAGTTCCGAGACGGGGGCTTCTGGTTCAGGGAGCAGGGGGAGCGATGCTTCTAGCACGTCTGGAAGGGGAGCTAGGGAAGAAGCAGCGGATGTCATTGCAGTTCAAGGGAAGGAGCTGAGGAGGTCGAAGCGAGCGATCATCGCCCCTGATCGCTATACAGGAGGAAACGCAGTGAGCTTCGTCTCATGTTTCTTCGCTGGTCCCTTGGATGAGAGGGAGCCGTCGAGCTTTGAGAAGGCCCAAGGCGTGAAGGAGTGGGACGTTGCGATGCAAGAAGAGATGGCAGCTCTTGAGAAGAACGAGACCTGGTCTCTTGTGCCCAAGCCCAAGGGCATCACTCCTGTGACATGCAAGTGGGTCTACAAGCTTAAGAAGAAAGCTGACGGCAGTATCGAGCGGTACAAAGCTCGTCTTGTAGCTCGGGGGTTCTCGCAGCAATACGGTGAAGACTATGATGAGACATTCAGTCCGGTGGCAAAATTACTTCAGTTCGGTTCATCATTGCCTTGGCGGCGTTCAGTGGATGGGAGATTTGGCAGCTCGACGTCAAGAACGCTTTCTTGTACGGCGAGATTGACAAGGACATCTTCATGGTCCAGCCACCAGGTTTTGTGTCTGAAGATCTTCCGGAGCATGTCTGCAAGCTGAAGAAGGCCCTGTATGGGTTGAAGCAAGCGCCGAGGGCGTGGTACGGGAAGATCGCAGAATATCTCCTATTCTGTGGATTTGTTGCTTCAGACTCAGACTCGAGCTTGTTCGTCAAGAAGAGCGGGGAGCTTCAGGTCATCGTGCTGCTATACGTTGACGATATGATCGTGACGGGGAACTCGAAGGAGGAGGTAGCACAGCTTCGGGCTGAACTATCTATCAGGTTCGAGATGAAGGATCTTGGTGAGCTTCACCATTTTCTTGGACTTGAGGTGCAGAGGAAGGAAGGTGGAGTGCTGCTGACCCAAGCCGGATATGCGGAGCGGATCGTGGAGCGATTCGGCATGAAGGAAGGGAAGTGCACTTCCACACCTCTGGAGAAGGCTATGAAGCTTCGGAAGGATGAGGGAAGGATCATGCAAGATCCGTTGGTGTTCCAAGCTCTGGTTGGGAGCTTGATTTATCTGACGATCACAAGGCCGGATATTGCATATGCAGTAGGCAGGGTGAGTCGGTTTATGGCGGAACCACGAGTACCTCATCTGCTAGCGGCCAAGAACATTCTGAAGTATGTCAAGGCGACCTCGGACATGGGTCTCCTATATAGGAGGGATGCGGGCTTCGAGGTGCATGGATACATGGATGCTGATTACGGGGGAGATTCGGATGATCGGAAGTCGACATCTTGATTCGTCTTCATGGCGGGCCCTACGGCTATATCATGGTGCAGCAAGAAGCAGGATTCCGTATCGGTCTCTACCACGGAAGCGGAATACAAGGCTTCGGCCTTGGCAGCTCAGGAAGCCATCTAGCTTAGGAGGTTGGTTGGAGACGTCCACAAGGAGGTTCGGGAGCCGACTCTGCTACGCGGTGACAACGAGAGTGCTCTCAAACTGGTGACCAATCCAGTTTGTCACGCGAGGACGAAGCATATTGAGATCGAGCATCACTTCATACGAGAGAAGGTGCTGGAGGGATCTCTTTCGGTCGAGCATGTGCGGAGTGCAGACAATGTCGCAGACATCTTCACAAAGGCGCTGGCAAAGGGGCCGTTCACACGGCTAAGGAGCCTATTGGGGCTGGTTTCAACTTCCCACTTCAAGGGGGAGTGTTGAAATTGTTGAAGTGGAAGTTTGGAGGCTTTTGGACCTGGGCGGTCTGGGCGGAGGTCGGGCGGTCTGGCGTGACCGCACGACTTGGCGGTCTGCCTCTGCGGTCTGGCTGGTAGTAGCCTAGCTGCAGTCTCCTGGCTTGATCGCTGGTATAGGTCCATGTCGTCTGGAGGTGAGGCCGCGCGGTCTGTCTCTGACCGCGTGGCGGGTTGATCATCTTCAGGTTTCTTCCAGGTTCTCTCCGGAATGCGGTCTGGTAGCTGACCAGGCTTTCTGGGAGTATTCGCGGACTAAGGGACTTAGTCGCACGGTCACAGTTCGCGGTCTCAGAAGGAGACTGGTATGCGAGCTGGTTGCTGTTCATGGTCTCAGGAGGAGATCGGCATGTGGACAGGAGTTCGCGGTCTGATGGCGAACTGGCTGTGTTCGTGGTCTCGAACGAACACAGGTGGTGAAGGGCTTCAGGCGGTCTGGAGATCTGTTTGGAGAGTCGCGGTCTGCTGTGAGAGTGGCGGTCTCTCATAGCGACATTGAAGCTGGCGGGTTCACCAAAATGAAGCAGAAGTAATATTGCTGATCGCGCGGAGTGACCGATCAGGTCGCGCGGTCTGGGGGTGGTGATCCTATCTCATAGGGCGGTGACTGGATCAGGTCCCGCGCCTATAAATAGGAGGCCACTGTAGCAGCATAACAGACACACCAAGTGTAAGCTGAGTTCGCTTGTTTCCTGCGGTCTGTGTTTATGTAACCGGGCGGTCTCCTGATTGAACTTCTATTGTGCAGCTTCTGTGGATAGTGCGGGCAGCAGCGTTCACCTCTTCCTCTGAAAGTGTTCGGGCGGTCTGCGGCTTGGAGTTGTGGTGCTGGAGTTCGGGAGAATCAGGCGGTCTGGAGAAGTAAGCGGCTGGGAGCAGGTTGTGTTCTGTGATCATCGAGTAGCAGCGGTCTGGCAGCTATCGAGATCGCAGGGAGGTCGCGCGGTCTGAGCGGTCTCAAGTTATCTTCAACTTGTATCTTTCCTTTGTGTTTGTGCTGACGAAATCATGTCTCGTCAAGCATGCCTCGCCTTGTAATTTTGAAGTGCTGCTATCAATAAAGATCAGTTGTTTGCCTTCATTTGTTTCTGGTTGTTTTGACTTTGATCTCTAAGTTGACTAGCTCCTGCTTGCTCCATAAAGATTCGAAAAAATTTCACAAGGACAAGGACCGGATCTTATCCTGCATCCAGGAGAATGCAGACATCTTTGCCTGGAGCGCCGCAGACATGACTGGAATCAACGTGGATGTTGCTTACCATCACCTTAACCTCGACTAAAGAGTCTGCTGATGAATTAAAATTGGAGTTTTGCAAAACCTTTCTGAGATGAGATTAGAATTAGGCAGGCGTTTTCGAGGAGTTTCGCGAGTACTCCTACTTCGAGACACTAACCGTTATCCTATCAAAAGATAGAAGTAACGGTCTTTTCTTCTTTCAAAATATCGACGATTACGCCCCGGCTACGGCGCCAAATTCTATTGATTTATAAATAGAAAAGGAGAGCTTTGCAATTTTTTGTAATTATTATCCAAACTAATCTTTCGATGAAGGCAGGTATACCTTATCGCGTATAGTATAGGATATTTTTTAGAAAATATCAAGGTCATATTTTTTCGGATCCTGTTGATTATTTTTACTTCTTAAGAATGCGCTATTATTTTATCGATTATATGTGTGATTAATTTTGCGAATTTGAAAGATCGATGACGATAATAATTTAGGCGATTGCGTGCGGTTAGCAAAAATAAAGGAAAACAATTATAAGGAAAAAATGAAAGAACACGCTAAATTAAAAACACACGCACTTTCTTAAAGGAAACTAAATTAAAAAGAGAACAAAACTATGAAACAAATTACACACACACACACACACACACACACACACACACACTTACACTAAGAAAAACTAAATTAAAATAAAATAAAACACTAACTCATACACTCACACACACCACTTGAATTAAAAAGAAACCATAATCTAAGTTATCACACACACACACACACAACAAAAACTTAAAAGAAGAGTAAGAAGAACAAAGAAGAAATTTCTTATATTATTAATAGGGTTTACAACTTTTTCAAGAAAGCTTAAACTTGGGAAAAAGGTGCCCAAACAAGGGCTTACAAACACTCACAAAAACACTCAAATAAACTCACAAGAACACTCAAAAAACTCGCAAACACTTGTCTAGGTTCTAAAATTATGAGCCTTTAAATCAAGGGAAAGCCCCCCTTATTTATAGGCAAAAGAGTGGGCTGCATTTTGCCAAAAAAAGAGGTTGTTGGAAGGGCAGCTGACTGAATGGCGTGTTTGACTTGAGAACTTGAGGGGTGCGGATAGCAGGCTAGCTGGCGGCAGAATTTAATTCCAAGTAAATATCCAGCGCCAGGTTTTAAACCCGAGGGGGCAGAGAGGTTAGCCAAGACCAAAACTAGTGAGCCAATGTGCTCCTTCTTCAAAACAAAGGGGTATATTAAATTGATTATGTTAGCTTCAGAATTTATATAGGCAAAAAAATAGTGAAATAGCGCAACTGGCTGTTTAATCCCAATAAATATCCAGCGCCGGGTTTCGAACCAGGGGCGACAGAGTGGATTGGCATGACCAGAACAAGTGAGCCAAGCGGCTCCTTCAACCTATGTAGAGCAGCAAATATATTGATAATGTTTAGCACATATATTTTTATTTTTAATTTAATTTTCTTTTAATTTACATATTATTCATATCATTATATTTAATATATATATATACTGTTATTATTTATTATATATATACTATTATTGTATTATATACTATTATTATTGTACATTTTATATATTATACATATTATTTATTTATTATACATATATTTATTTTTACTATATCATTAATATACTATAATATTATATTATATATATTTATATATGAATATTCACAATATTTATAATATATATACATTATTATTATTACTATAGTAGGCTATATGATACAACTATTTTTTCTACTTTCATTTATATTTACATATATATATCATTTATTTAAACTATTATATTTACATATTATATATATATATATATCATTGTTTATACATTATATTTACATATATTATATATATATCTTTATTTTTCTACTTTATTAAATACATAAATATATCATTGTTTTTACATTATTATATATACATTTTGGTTTTATATATTTAATAAAATAGAAATAGATATATATTCAAAAATTTATATTTAAATAAATATATTTACACAATATTTTTGTATATAATATTTTTTTAATTTGTTTCATACTTAAATAGCTCTCTTATTTCTTACATATAGGTGTAAATTTATATATATTAGATAAAACAAGTCATTTTATCTAATATTATACATGAAATATGTATAATATTACCTAAAACTATGCTCAAAACTATACTAAAATTTGTGTATTCTAATATTCATCAAATACCCCAAACTTAAGCTTTTACTATTCTAGAGCAAAAGTAAGAGAGATCTATACGAGATTTATATAAGTTCTAATTTTTTGGCTATCGTATCATTTAATCAAAAAAGACCGAAAATAAAAATCTGGGGTATAAAGAGTTAACTCCTAAATTACGCAAATAATTTAAGTAGGGAGAAATGTCTTAGCCAAAAGACATCTTTATTAACCAAATAACAAGCAAAATTGCAATAGTTAGTGAACGAGATTAGATCGGAATTATAGAAACCCTTGCTTTTAAGAATTTTGGAGGAAATAATACAAGTTACTAATTATGCTCAGAAAAGATTTTTAAATTAAGTCTAAGAACAAGAAATTGGTTAGGGGGAAGGGGGGGGGTGCAAAGCTTTGGCAAAAGAAGAGATTTGAATAAGGGGTGATTAATTTTATCCTCTCAGCCCTCCTTTTGAATTTTTTTTGTTTTGCTCCCGCCGTGGTTTACGAGGGGAAATAAATTCAAATATTTTTTTTTTAACCCAATGCTTATGTTTACGGAACGAAATCTTATTCTCATTGACATAAGATCTTTTTAAATTTTATTGGGTGCATATGTTTGCGGAATGAAATCTTATTCCCATTGACATAAGATCTTTTAAAATTTTGAAATGAAAACTTCTTCTTCTATTTTTCTATGCCAAGCTATATGGGTGAATGCTACTAGGTTTTCAAGAAAGATACTAGAGTTTAATTTTAAAAAAAAATTGAGAGATACCTTAGTAGTTTGAACGTTCCAGAGTTTCTAAAGGCATAAAGTTAAGATAATTGAGGTCTAAGGTCATTTTGCTAACATAATACACATGCCTCTATTTTAGATAAATTATAAGTAGTGCTTGAAAATAAATCCTCTATTTAAATTAAAAATGCAAGATATTCTTTGAAACTAAACCTCGAATGTTTACATCTATCAATCTTAGATAAATAAATGAATAACAAACTAGGAATTATGAAAATCCGCAGATAGATCTCGAAACTAAATGCTTTAAGAATAAAAACAAAGTAGAGTTTTATTATATATATATATGGATTTTTCAACTACTCAATGAACACAATATATATATATATATATATATACGAGTGACAGGCACGGGCCTCCGGCCCTATGCAAGGTGATATTTTTCATGGGGGCGACATTCGTCGTGGGGGCGACATTCGTCGTGGGGGCGACATTCGCCGTGGGGGCGACATTCGCCGTGGGTTCAACATTCATCGTGGGTTCAACATTCGCCTTGGGTTCAACATTCGCCTTGGGTTCAACATTCGCCTTGGGTTCAACATTAGTCGGCAGAGCATCATTTGTCGAAATAGCATCATTCATCGAGGGTTAGTCGGCAAACCGTAGTAAATGTTTAGTATTTAGAAATAGTCTCGGGCAATAGTGCATGCACACTTCCTTTTCTAATATAGTAATAACCTGAGTGCATGCACACTTCCTCTTCTAATATAGTACTATATGTGTGTCATTATTAGAAAAAATGGACAAATATTATAAGAAAACTTATGCAAGGTGAAAATTCAGTAATCTTCATTTGCACTACACATTGATCTCATTTGTTTACAAAGCAGAGGAAGCATGAGAGCAACATTTAAACTAAGAATGCACTTTTCCTCAAACAACCATAATCATAATCATATTCCCTCTGACACCAAAATTCATGCGCACTTTTCAATTTCAAAAAACACCACAAATCATATAGTCACCAACAAATGTAATTTAAATAAAATGTGAATCAATTGGAAGACCAACTGTTATAAAGAAAAATAGAATCATCTCTAAATGAGGAGTTTGAAAAGAAAGTAAATTAAGTGAAAGTACCACTAAGGGCATGGCCTGATTGGCCTTCAGAATAACCCAAACAGCTAACCGTCAGATTAAATAAAAAAACAGATTACAACTTCCAAAAGTATGTTCAAATGACTTCAAACCAAATTACTCATCCATGCCTAATGAAAGATAAAAGTTTCTAAATATTTTTTTCTAGTTTTAGTTTCAATAATCTACGGCCACTTCTATTTACCTTTTATCGCTTGTGTCATTAGTAGCATATAACAAAGACCACTGAAGGTATAAACTTGCACAGAAAATTAGCCAAAAAGCAAAATGATTGTGCCCCTTCTATTTACCTTTTATCACTTGTGTCATTAGTAGCATATAACAAAGACCACTGAAGGTATAAACTTGCATAGATAATTAGCCAAAAAGCTAAATGGTTGTGCCTATTTTTTTTAAAGGTTTCAGTTATGGTCTATTTGGCACGACGGTGACGATCGTGAACGCGGTGGTTATGTACCATCTTTTGTGAACGCCCAACCCCACCTAAGGAACTTCATCATTTTTATTTTCAAAATTATCATCCTAATTGAACTCATTAAGATAAACATGTGTCAAGAACTAACGCACAATATCAGAAGTTTCTGTTCCGTATATTTAAATAAAAAGGATATGCATGTATATAACAATCTGTGGGGTTTGGATTTCCTGCACAATTTTCTAGTTTTCCAATCAAGGGCTTTTAGAACAAATAAATTAACATTTACCGGCATAAATATATTGAAAGTAATGAAGTGTACCAATATGCTTCTAAGGTAGTTTTAGGAAATTTCAGAATCTTAATATAGGTTACCGATAAGTCCAGATATTAGAAGATATAAATCCTTAAAAGACGCCTAATTACCAAGAAAAATTTAAAAATTACGCAAAATGAAAAAAAAAGTACTTTTCTAATCAATGGTGCCCGCCTGTGAGGGAAATAAGAGAACAAAAGGAAAAAAAAAACAAAGTCCTGATTGAGATCACAAAATAGAAATTTAAAGGGTCAAATTTCAAATTGTCCGCACATAGCAGTTAAACTAAATTGATAGCCCTCGTGTATTTTCAAAATATACACATAACCCTCGTGAATGGAGATGAAATTCATAGCGTGAAAGCATTTAAATTTTCTCCTGCAAGAAATTTATAGTAGATCTATTGGATGTCCTTTTAGGAGAAAGACATAGCATTTAAATTTTCTCTCGCAAAAACAAAATCCTTTTCCTAAATCAAGTAGGTGTTAGTAAAATATTTTCCAGTCCATAGTGTATATCCAACATTGCAAGGATTGCTGACTTTGAAGTAATATAAATGATATAACCTGAATTGTATTCTTGTATGAGACATTCTATCATACAACTTGCGTGCATATTCTGTTGTGTTCAATGAAGAGTTGAAATCAATTTTATAGAGTGCAGCAGTGGAAGTAAAAAAATGGACTTGTGAAATCTATTAAATGATATCATGTTTCTAGTGAAATCGATAGAGCATAGACGGCTAACCTTTGGTGGATATCCGAAGTTCTGAGGGCTACCGAGGAAATCGAGGAGGCTCTGCGGGTGTGATCCGGATCTGCAAAATTTGAAGATGGACATGGTTAAAAAATGATATTGAAAATGAAAATAAGTATAGTTTCCATAGCTGGCTTGCTCCGACTAAATGAAGATGGAGCTGGGAATGGATTACCACTGCAACTATGGTTGAGGACGCTGGTCAATGTTTAGGGAAGCAAGTTGGAAATGAGTAGAGGTTCCATACCTGGATGGCTGAGGATGATGGTCGAGCAGCTTATGTAGAATTAAGAGAACGACGATCTGCAATATATGATAGAGACGGTTGTGGAGAGGGCGTAACTTGAGGAGAGTACTTGAGGAGAGGCTTGCAAACCTAGAACACGGTTGCTTGCGGCATGGAGATGTTTTGTAAAGAAGAGGTATCGTGAATGTGAAGCAATGCTGGAGATGCGCGGAAGAGAGGTCTGAGCGGAGGAGGGAATTTCTTGTCTGCGGGGAGGAGCGAAGTCTAGGGCGAGCGTGGAAATTTGGGGTCGGGATGAATTTCCAAGGGTTTTTCAGTTTTTAAGGGGAGATGCGAATCTGGATGAATGAATGAACGGTTATTATATTACGAAGCCATATCCGATGGTCAAACTTTTTTGCTGGATTTTTGATCTCATGCTAACCGCAGACCATCATATTTCTTTTTAATATAGTATAGATATATATTTATATATTTTGAGAAATTTTGGGGTTTTACAATATTTTTTTCGATTAATCTAAGTTTGGTACTACGAAATAAACTATTTTTTGAAAAAATTTGGGTTTTGCAAATTTTTTGAATTTTTTCCAAGTTTATATTTATCTTTTTGATTTTTCACATTTACAAAAAAAAACAAGGCATGAAGTAAGAAATAAAATGCAGAATAAAAATAAAAGGGGGGAAAGGGCACGTTCCTGATTTGGAGAGGGGGGATCGCATGAACACCTACAAAACACGTAAAAGGAAATGGGTCTTCCCAAAAGTAATTTTTCAAATAAGAATAGAATTTCTTCTTTTGCTGTTGTGAAAAGTATTTTGAAAGGACCCGCGCAACTATATCGTTTGCGCAGTCCGCGAACCTAGGAGAGGAGTGGGGGAAGTTTTTAAATTAGAAAAAGCTAAGAGGCATTCCTCGGGAAATCTATCATCTATATCGGGTTCGACGAGCGCTTCCTTGATTGGGTACTCTAAACGAGAGAGGTGGTCAGTTGCTAAATTTTCAGCCCCCTTCTTGTCCCGGATCTCTAAGTCAAACTCCTACAAAAGGAGGATCCATCAAAACAAGCATGGCTTGGCGTCTACCTTGGCTATTAAATATTTGAGGGCGGAGTGATCGGTAAAAGTGATGACTTTAGAAAGCGTGACGTAGGGCCTAAACTTATCGAAGGCAAAGACGACGGCAAGAAGTTCCTTTACCGTCCTAGTGTAGTTAGCCTATGCGGCTGTGAGCGCGCGAGAAGCAAAATGGATGGGATGAAAATATTTATTAACACATTGGCCTAGTACGGCTCCCACCGCGATATCGCTCGCATCACACATTATCTCAAACGGAAGGGACCAATCTGGCGCCACTAGAATGGGAGAATGGATAAGCTTTTTCTTTTATAATATTAAACGCCTCTATGCACGCGTTATCAAAAATAAAAGGAGATCTCTTCTCCAGGTGGTGGGTTAGCGGTTTCGTTATTTTGGAAATTTTTTGAATAAACTGCCTGTAAAAACCCGCGTCACCAAGAAAACTTCTAATGGATTTTATATTTGAAGAAGCGGGAAGTTTTTCAATAATTTCGACCTTGGCCTTATCAACCTCCATCCCTTTTGCGGAAATCTTGTGTTCAAGAACTAAACCTTCTCGGACCATAAAATTACATTTTTTCCATTTTAAAACTAGGTTCGTGTCTTCGCATATCTGGAGGATTCGATCTAGATTTTGCAAGCAGTTTGAAAAGGAGCTCCCGAATATGGAGAAGTCATCTATAAAGACTTCCATTATGTCCTCTACGAGCTCCCCAAAGATCGCCATCATACATCGTTGGAATGTAGCTGGCGCATTGCAGAGGCCGAACGACATTCTTCGATATGCGAAGGTGCCGAAGGGGCATGTAAAATTTGTTTTCTCCTGGTCTTCGGGGGAGATAGGAATTTGGAAGAACCCCGATAGACCATCGAGAAAACAATAATATGGATGACCCTAAAGTCGCTCCAGAATAATTTTGGGGTCAAAAATAATTTCCGGATTATCCGAAGAGAAAGTGCGCTCGATTTTGGGGTCAAAAATAATTTTCGGATTATCCGAAGAGCTTCCTCGGGTCATGTACTTTTATAAGGTTTTTTTAATGGAAATATTTGGATTTTTTTTGATGAAAATATAAATAGGGGAATAAGGGAAAAAAGAAAAAAGAAAGAGCTTTTATAGATATTTTTTTAGTTTTAGTTTTTTAGAAGATAGTTTTTAAGAGGAAAAGAGAGAGAGAGAGAGGACTTTTTCAAATTGTTTTTTTATTTGATTTTGTGGGTTTTTCTTAAAAATTAAAAGTAAGTGAAGGAAAGAGCTTGTATAATAATTTTTTTTTATTTGATTTTTGTTTCTTAGAAAATATATATACGAGAGAAAAAGTGGGAGGAAGAAGTAAAATATAAAATTAATAGTGATACTTTATTCGAAATAACAACAACTCCCCGACAACGGCGCCAAAAACACTATGAATTAAAATTGGAGTTTTGCAAAACCTTTCTGAGAAGAGATTAGAATTAGGCGGGCATTTTTGAGGAGTTTCGCGAGTACTCCTACTTCGAGAAACTAACCGTTATCCTATCGAAAGATAGAAGTAACTGTACTTTCTTCTTTCAAAATATCGACGATTATGCCCCAGCTATGGCGCCGAATTGTATTGATTTTTAAATAGAAAAGGAGAGCTTTGCAAGTTTTTGTAATTATTATCCAAACTAATCTTTCGATGAAGGCAAGTATACCTTATCGCGTATAGTATATGATATTTTTTTAGAAAATATCAAGTTCGTATTTTTCCATATCCTGTTGATTATTTTTACTTTTTAAGAACGCGCTATTATTTTATCGATTAAACGAGTGATTAATTTTGCGAATTTGAAAGAGCGATGACGATAATAATTTAAGTGATTGCGTGCGGTTAGCGAAAATAAAGGAAAACAATTATAAGGAAAAAAAGGAAAGAACACACTAAATTAAAAACACACGCACTCTACGGAATATAAATGACAGAAAAATAAATAAAGCGGAAAATCTATCTCATACACACACGCACTATACGAAAATATAAATGACTGAATTAAAGAAAGCAGAAAAGCTAATTTAGCAAAAAAAGAAAATCTATCTCATATACGCACCCACTCTATGATAATTGAAAGCTAAATTAAAAGGAAGTAAAATTTCAACTCTTGCACTCACACACACAACATAAAATTGAAAGCTAAATTAAACTAAACAAAAAGAAAATCTAAAACTCTTACACTAACACAGACTTACTTAAAGGAAACTAAATTAAAAGAAAGCAAAAATTACACTCATACACCCACACACACAACCTTGAATTAAAAAAACTAAGTTATCAAAGAGAAACCAAAAATTATTCACCTACACACACACTTACATACAGGAAAAACTAAATGAAAACAAAAAAGGGACAAAAACAAAAGCTAATATAAACTCTTACACACACACACTTAAAAACAAACTAAATTAAAAAGAGAACAAAACTATGAAACAAATTAATCTCATACACATACACACACACATACTTACACTAAGAAAAACTAAATAAAAATAAAAATAAAACACTAACTCATACACTCACACACACCACTTGAGTTAAAAAGAAACCATAATCTAAGTTATCATACAAACACACACAACAAAAACTTACAGGAAGAGTAGTAAGAACAAAGAAGAAATTTCTTATATATTAATAAGGTTTACAACTTTTTCAAGAAAGCTTAAACTTGGGAAAAAGATGCCCAAACAAGGGCTTACAAACAATCACAATAACACTCAAATAAACTCATAAGAACACACAAAAAAACTCACAAGAACACTCAACTAAACTCACAAGAACACTCAAAAATACTCACAAACACTAGTCTAGGTTCTAAAATTATGAACCTTTAAAACAAGGGAAAGCCCCGTTATTTATAGGCAAAAAAAGGGGTTGCATTTAGCAAAAAAAATGGTTGTAAAATTATGAACCTTTAAAATAAGGGAAAGCCCCCCTTATTTATAGGCAAAAATGGGGGTTGCATTTAGAAAAAAAGGGGTTGTAGGAAGGGCAGCTGGTTGAGTGGCGTGTTCGACTTGAGAACTTGAGGGGTGCGGATAGCAAGCTAGCTGTCAGCAGAATTTAATCCCAAGTAAATATCCAGTGCTAGGTTTCAAACCCGGTGCGGCAGAAAGGTTAGCCAAGACAAGAACCAGTGAGCCAAGCGGCTCCATCTACAAAACAAAGGGGTATATTAAATTTATTATGTTAGCTTCAGAATTTATATAGGCAAAAAAAGGGTGAAATAGCTCAGCTGGCAGTTTAATCCAAGTAAATATCCAGAGCCAGGTTTCGAACCCGAGGCGGCAGAGTGGATAGCCAAGACCAGAACTAGTGATCCAAGCGGCTCCTTCAACCTATGTTGAGCAGCAAATATATTTATTATGTTTAGCACAGATATTTTTATTTTTTAATTTAATTTTCTTTTAATTTACATAATTATTCATATGATTATATTTAATATGTATATATATATGTTATTATTTATTATATATATATATACTATTATTGTATTATATACTATTATTATTTTATATTTTATATATTATACATATTATTTATTTATTATACATATTATTATTTTTACTATATCATTTATATACTATACTACTTTTATATATATATATATAAATATATATATATATATATATATTCACTATATATATTTATAATATATATACATTATTATTAGCTATATTATACTACTATTTTTTCTTCTTTCATTTATATTTTCATATATCTATATCATTTATTTAAACTATTATATTTACATATTATTATTATATATATATCATTATTTATACATTATATTTACATATTATATATATATATATCTTTATTTTTCTACTTTATTAAATACATAAATATATCATTGCGTTTACATTATTATATATACATTTTGGTTTTATATATTTAATAAAATAGAAATAGATATATATTAAAAAAATTATACTTAAATAGATATATTTATAAAATGTTTTTTTATACAATTTTTTTTAATTTGTTTCATACTTAAATAGCTCTTTTTTACATATAGGTGTAAATTTATATACATTAGATAAAACAAGTCATTTTATTTAATATTATACATGAAATATGTATAATATTACCTAAAACTATGCTCAAAACTCTACTAAAATACGTGTATTCTACTATTCATCATCTGCCCTATCAGACAGAAGAAGAGGGCAACGGGCACTACCTTAGCTGAGCCCATCCAAGAAGTGGTGAAGAAGCTCGTGGAGGCAGGTTTTGTGTCAGAGATCCAGTACCCATGTTGGGTGACCAATGTTGCAATGGCGAAGAAGGGAGATGGGAAGTGACGAATGTGTATTGAATTTTCTCTTCTTAGTAATGCTTGCCCAAAGATTATTATCCCTTGCCTCAGATTAACACGCTGGTAAAGTCAGTCGTCGGTTTTCCAACCATGAGTTTTTTTATGCTTTCTGAGGGTAGCACCAAATTCGCATGCACCAGCCGGATCTGAAGAATATTTTCTTCATCACCGACGAAGGATGTTACAACTATAAAATGATGCCCTTTGTGCTTAAAAATGCAGGATCTACATACTAGAAGATGATGGACCGAGTGTTCAAAGATCAAAAGGGGCAGAACCTTGAGGTATACATCAACAGCCTCATGGAGAATAAGAGTGTGGAAGAACATCTACAGGATTTGACGGAGACATTTTCCACTCTCCAGAAGTTCAAGATGAGACACAACCCAACGAAGTGTATTTTTGGGTCGGGGAAAGGCCAATTCCTTGGTCACCTCTTGAACCCAGCATAAGTGGAGCCAAACCCGGATAAGGTCATGTATATTATGGAGATGGAGGCCCCTAGGAACATGAAGAATGTTCAGTGCTTGACCGATAGGCTAGTAGGTTTGAGTAGATTTCTCTCTAAAGCGGGAGAGAAATGCTCGCCCTTCTTTAGGACCCTGCGCGACAATAATAAGTTCGAATGGATGATTGAATGTGAGGAGGATTTCCAAAGCCTGGAGCTTTAACTAATGCGAGCACCCCTATTGTAAGGGCCTCAAGAGGGTGAAGATCCCATTCATTACATCAGGGTAGGGGCCGAGGTAGTGAGTTTGGTCCTAATCT
Organism: Dactylorhiza incarnata; assembly: GCA_033032865.1. Taxonomy (NCBI): domain Eukaryota; kingdom Viridiplantae; phylum Streptophyta; class Magnoliopsida; order Asparagales; family Orchidaceae; genus Dactylorhiza; species Dactylorhiza incarnata. The sequence goes on from JAWHQI010000067.1 coordinate 7,960,132, forward strand.
ACGAGGAGGGATGAAAGCAGCTCCCAATCTACTACATGGGTAGAGTCCTGCAAAAGGCGGAGCTGCGATATCCCATTTTCGAGAAGCTGGTGTTCACTTTAATGGTTTCAGCTCGGAAGCTTCGACCTTAATTTTAGGCTCACTCAATTAAGGTGGTGACTAATCATCCTCGTTGCAACATCATAGAGGGAGTAGATCATTCTGGGAGGTTGGCCAAGTGGTCGGTGGAGCTTATCAAGTTTGTTGTATCCTTCATCCCACGATTGACAACGAAGGCTGAAGTGGTGGCCGACTTTTTGGCCGACTATATGGTGGAAGAAAGCGAGTTGGTGACACCAGAGTGGGGTAGCTGGGAGAAGGGGTGTGCATTGTCCTGGTGAGCCCTTATGGAACAAAAATTGAGCAGGTAATCGGCATCCACTTCCCCGCCACTAATAATCAGACAGAGAATGAGGTTGTGACCGTCAGCCTTCACCTCGCCCATGAGTTGGAGATTCACGACATTCGAGTTCACACAGACTCCATGGTGGTCGCATCCCAGATCAAGTGAGTGTTTGAGGTGCAAGAACCTGTATTGTAGCAATACCTGGTCAAGGTGAATGGCCTTGTCAGCATGTTCCATTCATTTTTGATTCAGCATATGCCAAGGGAGTAGAACACTCGTGTAGATCGGTTGGCCAAGTACATCCCAGGGCGGTGGTACGAACACAGAGTTGTTTCGACCATCCATCGAGGAGGGAGAGATGATGGAGATTATTCAACATTCCTCATGGATGGACCCATTCATCACCTTCCTAACAACGGGTGATCTCCCGAAAGAAGTTCAGTACAAGAGACGGTTACGGTATAAGTCAGCCTACTACCTACTCCACGACGGAGACTTGTACTAAAAGACCTTGTTTGGCCCTTTAGCAAGGTGCATCTCGTAGGCGGAGGTGTCTCTGGTTTTAGAATAAATCCACTTCGGGGAGTGCGGAAGGCACTCGAGGAGTCGAACCCTGAAAAAGAGTGTTGAGACAGGGCTACTTCTGGCCTCCCATTAGGAAAGATGCAGAGCAGTTTGCCAAAAGATGTTAGAAATGCCAACTCTACACCCCTCTTCCGATACAGTTAGCTCAATGGATAAATGTCATCAATGGATACGTAGCAAGAGAGAACATTGGGATGGCGTGCACAGTGGTAGTGTTAATTTAGCGGCACATGAGTAAAATGTCAGGCAAAATCAATGAGAGGAGGAAGGGTTTTAGAGTATTAGCAACGTTTATGAGGAAGGAGGAAAAGGGGTTTAGAAGTACCTGTGAGGAAGATGGGATCTAGAAGCCAGAAAACAGCGAATCAATCTTGCCACTTCCTGTTGACATGTAGAGCCTGAAATCAGTGAGAAGATGAAGGGTTTTATAGGAAGTGGGTATTAGCTTTTGGAACTGTTGTATTATGTGCAGCAACAACGTGCACAGTGGCGACGTTTATCGAGCGACACAGGTCAATAATTTATATCGGAGGATCGCATGAAAGGTGTGATGCTTCAAACGAATGGTTTGGATTAAAAGAATGTCTCACTAAGCTATCTCTATCTCATTGCCACCATATTACATTTATTAAATTAGATGTTTATGTGATTTTAAAAATGAAATCAGGTTATATTTAACTTATGCCACCATTTGAGAGATAAAAAAAGACTTGATTAATTTCTTACCTTGTAATGAGGATCTTGGGTTCTGAAAGAATGAATGGAAATCTTTATATGTGTCATTCCTGCATGCACAAATGAAAGTCTTGAGAAATCAAGATACAAGCATTAATTAAAATATAACATGAAATCAAGATCCAACTTTTACCCTATCACGATACCATGGGTCCATCAAGCATAGGTTTACAACTTAGGTTATCTGCTCTTCATCCTCTTCAAACTTGTTGGTAACGCATGGGAGAAAAGGAAAATAGAACATTTTCTCTCCCATTAATCAATGAACTTCTTGATTAATCCTAATCTCAAGAAAATACTAAATAGCATGTCATAAAACCAAACAAAAATAGTTCAATTGGGGAATAAGTTCAAGCGAGAACAAAGGAAAAAAAGGTTTAGAACTCACCTCTGAATGCTTTCCTCATCATCACCAGGTTCCTCATCAAGTACTTCAAATCTATAAATGTAAATATATATTTCTCTTAATAAAATTAAAATAGTATTTCACAAAGTAATACATCCATAATCACCGTGAAAGGATCAAAAATCTTTCAATTGAGAAATGAAGAGCTACAAGATGATGAAATGATTCAGAATATTTTTCTGCATCATATGAAATAAAAATTATTTAAAACATTTATTGCAACACATGAAATGTCCCTCGTTACTTCCTGAAAACTAAGACTAAAAAAATAGATTTCTAATAGAATTTATGTAGAACGAAAAATAAACAAAATCTGTAATTATAACTATTTCGTACCGTAAAACGAAACTGAAAATCCCGCTTTGACTTCTTCCATTGAAACTACTGTAGAAATAAAACTAAACATTTTAAAAAAGTAGAGATTTAGACAGTGTAGAAGGAAGAATGAACGAAACTGAAATGAAAAGTAAAATAAAAACTAAAAATCAAATATATTATATAGTTCAGAAATCAAATATATATTATACAATGTTAAAAGACGTTAGTCATAACACAACACACAACACCACAATGGCGCGTACACTACAACAAATTAATAAAGTTCTGTTCAAATATATAATTGTTTGATGCACAAACAACAAACACAGCATGTGTTGGAACAAACCTATTACTGATTTGGGCTAGGATCACTATCTGTTGAGTAGGACTAAGTTGACCCCAATGTATAGTCTAAGGGACAAGGTTTTAGGCTGTTAGAACTTAAGGAAATGAATAAGTTTCTACGTTCGACGAACTCCATACTGCGTTCGACGAACTCCACCATAAGTGTAAGTTTATAAAGGATGTAGTCTAAATCACCTAGAGGGGGGGGGGGGGGGGGGGTGAAAAGGTTTCTTTTATTTTCTTTTAATTAGTCTATCTATTTTGTGGTTTAGAGCAATCAAATGATCAAACACACAGAAAGCACACAAGCATCTATAGTGGTTCCCCAAGATAGTGTGTCTATGGGTAATCCACTTTCCCCTTTCACCCTTCTAACAGTTTGTTAGAAAGGGCCAACTCCTCCAAGCTCCAAGAGCTTACAACTCAGATCCCTCAGGATCTCTCAGGTTTTTCCAAACCCTACCTCAGGCTAAACAGCCCTACCTCTGATCAGCCACTAATCCTACAACTCAGACCCCTTCTAGGTCCTACCTCAGAGGAATCCTCCTCCTACAACTCAGGCAATACAACCCTACAACTCAGATCAACATATCCTACAAACTCAGGCCTTCAGCCCTACAACTCAGAACCCAAAGGTTCCTACAATCTCAGACCAAATGGTCCTACAAACTCAGGCAGAATGCCCTACTAACTCAGGCAAAATGCCCTATAGTAAAATAGTATTTGGACTTACTACAGCTGACAGCACAGTAAAGATCTCTCCTGTAGTTTCAGCACAGCTTGTGCTATCTTGTAGCTGGTGATGATAATGCCAGCTACAAATTGATCTTCCTCTTCAGTTGAAGGGTGGAATATCACCTTGCTCCTTCTTGCAAAGGAGCTAACTTTATCTCTCAGATTCTTCTTGCTTGTTCAGTGAGCAGGAGGAGAATGAGAATATCTTTTTGGCCGGCAATGGAACAGTAATTATTGAGCACTCAACCAGCTCCTTTAAAGTTGCCCTAACATCTTCTTTTATACTAAGCACATCTTCAACGGCTCTTAACTGACCTCCCGTCAGGTATGGGAGTGATTGGTGGTCCCCACAAAGCATTCCTGCAGCTTGCGCCAAAAGCAGAACCCGCTAGATCATATTTAAACTTTCTCAGCGGTTGGGCTGAGATGGTCAGTCGTCTCAGCGGTTTTCTTCTATCCCGTGCCAGCGGATTCGCTAAGACAGACAGCTGTCTCAGCGGTTTTCTTCTATCTGCAGCTCAGTTGGCCCAGACACCTTCTCAGCGGCTCCTGGCCTTGTCTCAGCGGTTCAGCTGAGACTGAGAGCTGGTCTCAGCGGTTTTGTCAGTAAACAAACTAAACAACCCTTGCACCTTGTTAAGACCTAACCCTGCATGCTTATGAGATAGAAATAGGGTTTATCAAATACAACTTGTACTTAGTATTGAGTGTGAGACCTCTTCAAATCAAGGGAAAATTGAGGGTCAATTTCCCAACAATCTCCCCCTATTTGAAGAAGGCAGAACATTACCAATGCTAAGGTACATACCCAAATAAAAACATATCATGAAAATGAATTATGTAGCATTCATGATTACATTGCTTAAGATAACATTGTTTAAGCATGTTTTGATGCCTCATTTCAGATTATGTAAAGCTTTGACTAGCTCATAGGTTATACTACCTCTGATAACTTTATCAGAGGGCTAACTCTGATTTAGTCATAGCATTGGCCATCTCCCCCTTTCTAGTTTCTTCAATTATTTTTCCCTTAGGAATTGGGAGGGAACCACTACAATATTTGCCAACTCCCCCTCAATCTGAGAACTATTATCTTTAATAGCTGATCTTGTTCATTTTGAACAATCCTTTCTATCTCCCCCTCATTTGGAGCATATCTATTGATCTTATGATTTAAGGGAAACCTAAAGCTCAGCTGATCCAGATTTTTCTGATTCAGCTGATCAGTTTTTTTAAATCAATAGGAGTAAAGATACTTACCTTGAGGAGGTAGTCCTCAGATGATGTTGAATTCACAATGGTTGTGCATAATAGCTGTGTCCACCTCTTTCTCCACCACCTCTTCAACCACATTGTTTGCCTTCTCCACTGCAGGTTCTTGTCTTGTCTTCTCTTCAGAAGAGGGTAGAACTTCCATGGTGTCAGTTACCCTGATGGCCTCATATTCATTCTGAGCTTTTTCTCTTCCAGCATCTGGTATGTGCTCCCCCTCACTAGCACACCCACCTTCTTCTCCATAGAGAGAGCAATGCTCCCCCTCACTTATGGCATGCATATGTGGAGAAATCTGCAGCAATGAATTGTGACTCAGCTGTGGATATGGCCACACTGGTCTGCTTATTGCTGCACCAAGATGTCAACCTCCTTCTTGTCATGTGCCTTTAGCACCCACTGTCCAAGTACCAAATTTGGTTGAGTTTGGTACTTGGACTAACCTGCAAGAAGTTTAGTTATCCTTAGGAGCCCAATTAGCTTTGGGTCATAGGAGCTTGTTAGCATGATAAAATGACCTTACACTAGCTGCACCATTTGCAGGAAGGCTCATCTTTGCATATGGCACATTAGGGTTGTGCCAACAATCTATGGCAAAGTGTCCCACTTTACCACAGCACCAACATTCATGAATGTTGTATCTCCTCTTCTGAACATTTCTTGAGGGATGTGCAGCACAGTCCACATGTTCAGGAGGAGAAACAACAGCTTTTCTCATGTTTCTTTCAGCAAGGATTTGGCTGAATGTCAATCTGTGTACAGTCTTGGTGGTCTTTGTATTAATGGCATCAACTTGATTTGGCTTTTGGGCAATGCAAGTTTTGATGGCATTAGACACTGAGCACTTAGACAAGTCCACTGATTTGACAGTAGTCATGTTCTTGGCTGAATTAACCTTAGAAGCACTTGCTTTCTTATTCATGTATAAAGGGGCTGATGTACCAAATACAAATGGTCCAGGTTGGGCCATTTGAATTTCCTCATGGGGAGCCCTCAAGGCACTCAATCCCATGCCCTTTCTTCCACTATGGGAAGAAGCATTATCCTTCCTTTAGCAACTCCCATTCTTCCAATGACCATAAATGCTTTCATGGTCATATCTGTTGGAAGGAAGTAACATCGTTTGAAAGGTGGTTTGAGGCTTAGCCTTCCCCTTGCTCTTCTCTCCACTCCCTTCTCCTACTTCCATTTTATTGAATCCTAGTCCTCTCCTATTGGTTTGAGAGGATAAGGTGTCAATAATAGGAAGCACAAATTTAGGCTTGGAGAATTGAGCCACCAGGCTCTTCTCCTTCACAAGCTTCTCCTCAAGGTCCTTGATGACCTTGTTCTTCAGGGAAATAGTGCTTAATTGCACAATTGTTAACCCCTGTAAATGGCTAATATGTCTACTCATCTGAGCCACCAGGGTGTTAGGTTCAGTGTAGTCATTTTTAGTCATCTTAAGGGAAACAATTTCCTGGGCTTGCCTCTTGGCAAGCTTCTTGCTCTTCTTTAGAGCTTCCAACATAGCATCATACATGTCAATCAATTGATTGACATCTTCCTCAGTTTCTGAACCACTTCCACCAATTGATGAAGGTGCTTCAGATTCTGGACATGCGATATGATCAGAAAGAGAAATGGAGGAAATTAATACCTGATCTTTGTCAGAAAAATTCTGACTGCCTTCCTCATCAGTGAGGGCCATAATACCTATCTGAACATTATCTTCATCATCCTCCTCTATGTCACTGTCTGAGTGTGATAGAGGGGCCATGATTCCAACATTTGTAGCTGGGTAGTCTTCTTCTTCTGCTGCAAATAGCCTAATGTAGGCTTCTTCTTCATTTTCAGAATCTGATGTTGAGGAATCAAATTCACTCCAACTTCTTTCTTTCCTTGCTAGGAGGGATTTTTCACCCTTCCTATCTTTTTGGTGATGATGCTTCTTATCACCATTCTCCTTTCTTTTGGCTGGACAGTCAGCTATGACATGTCCAGGTTTGCTGCAGCTATAGCAATAATGTTATTAGAAACCTGTTTACTAAGTTTGGAATCATACTTGTCACCCTTTGGGTGATGTCTTTCAGATTTCCTGCTTTCCTTCTTGTAGTGTGATGATGAGGAGGGATGTTCTTCCATTGCTTCCTCTTCATCATTTTCTTGAACTTCCTTAAAAAGGTAGCAAATTCTTCATCAGAGGAAGAGCTTCGTGAAGTGCTGACTTCAAGTTCAGCACTTCTCCTTGGAGGAGACACCATCCTGCTCTTGCTTCTCTTGGAGCTGTCAGCTTTGAGAGCTACAGATTTCTCCCTTGGCTGGGCCCTTGTAGAGCTGACCTCTTCCTTCCTTGCAGACAGCTGCATCTCATAGGAGAGCAGATTTCCAAACAGTGTGTGAGTTGGGGTCTCACCATGCTTGGCCACTTCCTTGATGGCACAGATTTTTGTGTCCTAGACCCTTGTTAGAGATCTAAGGAACTTGTCATTCATCTCATAGTTGGTGAATGCTCTATCATAGGTTCTCAGGTCATTAACTATTCTGAAGAACCTCTCATAGCATATGGAGATGCTTTCCTGGCTCTGCTTCCTGAAGGCTTCATACTCTTGATTAAGAAGTGACTTCCTATCATCCCTTACTTCAGCTGTCCCTTCCATATATACTACCAATGTATCCCACATTTCCTTGGCAGAAGTACAGTGTACCAAGTTTTGAAATGTGGAGTCCTCAATAGCATTAACTATGATGTTCTGGGCCTTTTTGTCCATGGTGAACAACTCAAGTTCATCCTTGGTCAAATCTTTTAATAATTTGGCCACTCTTCTTGTTGGATCTATAGTGGAGGCAGTTTGAAAAGTGAAAGGTCCTTCTTGAACTGTAATGAAGATCCTTGGATCAGATGCTTCCATAAACAGTCTGATCCTTTGCTTCCATATGCCAAAATTTTCTTTGTTGCATATAGGCAACTTCATAGATCTCATTTCCTTCTGCAATCCAGAGGAAGCCATTGGGTTGTGATGTGACTATACCTTTATGTGATCTGGTCAGACAGTTATGTCCTTCTTGACCAACCTCACTTTGATACCACTTGTAAGTTTATAAAGGATGTAGTCTAAATCACCTAGAGGGGAGGGGGGGGGGGTGAATAGGTTTCTTTTATTTTATTTTTATTAGTCTATCTGTTTTGTGGTTTAGAGCAATCAAATGATCAAACACACAGAAAGCACACAAGAATCTATAGTGGTTCCCCAAGACAGTGTGTCTATGGGTAGTCCACTTTCCCCCTTCACCCTTCTAACAGTGTGTTAGAAAGGGCCAACTCCTCTAATTTCAGCTCCATGAACTTACAACTCAGATCCCTCGGGATCTCTCAGGTTTTTCAAAACCCTACCTCAGGCTAAACAGCCCTACCTCAGATCAGCCACTAATCCTACAACTTAGACCCCTTCTAGGTCCTACCTCAGAGGAATCCTCCTCCTACAGCTCAGGCAATACAACCCTACAACTCAGATCAACAGATCCTACAAACTCAGGCCTTCAGCCTCCAACTCAGAACCCAAAGGTTCCTACAATCTCAGACCAAATGGTCCTACAAACTCAGGCAGACTGCCCTACTAACTCAGGCAAAATGCCCTACAGTAAAAGAGTAGTTGAACTTACTATAGCTGACAGCACAGTAATAATGTCTCCTGTAGTTTCTGTATAGCTTGTGCTATCTTGTAGCTGGTTATGATAATGGCAGCTACAACTTGATCTTCTTCTTCAGTTGAAGGGTGGAAGATCACCTTGCTCCTTCTTACAAAGGAGCTAACTTTATCTCTCAGATTCTTCTTGCTTGTTCAGTGAGCAGGAGGAGAATGAGAAGATCTATTTGGCCGTCAATGGAACAGTAATTGTTGAGCACTCAACCAGCTCCTTCAAAGTTGCCCTAACATCTTTTTTTATACTAAGCACATCTTCAACGGCTCTTAGCTGACCTCCCGTCAGGTATGGGAGTGATTGGTGGTCCCCACAAAGCATTCCTGCAGCTTGCGCCAAAAGAAGAACCTGCCAGATCATGTTTGAACTATCTCAGCGGTTGGGCTGAGATTGTCAGCCGTCTCAGTTGTTTTCTTCTATGCCATGCCAGCGGATCCACTGAGACAGACAGCTGTCTCAGTGGTTTTCTTCTATCTGAAGCTCAGCTGGCCCAGACACCTTCTCATCGGCTCCTGGCCTTATCGCAGCGGTTTAGCTGAGACTTAGAGCTTGTCTCAGCGGTTTTGTCAGTAAACAAACTAAACAACCCTTGCACCTTGTTAAGTCGTAGCCCTGCATGCTTATGAGATAGAAATAGGGTTTATCAAATAAAATTTGTACTTAGTATTGAGTGTGAGGCCACTTCAAATCAAGGGAACATTGAGGGTCAATTTCTCAACACTACGTTCGACAAACGGCATGCTCCAGTTTGACGAACTTGCCAAGGTTCTGCGTTCGACGAACTCTATTCTGCGTTCGACGAACTTCTCTCTACGTTTGATGAACTTGCTCTCCTGCTCGACGCACTCAGTTCTCCAGCCAGTATAGCAGTTTATTCTTCAGTTCTACGAATTCCAATTTGAGATCGACGAACTCGGCTCTGTGTTCAAAGAATAAGTATCAAGACATTCAGATCGACGAATTCGTATCTCAGCTCGGCGAATTTCAGACAGATCAGTTATATTCTATTCTCTGAACTCAGATCGACTATCAGCAACGGATCCTTTCCTATTACATAAGTAAGGATTTAATCCTTTCCTTTTATTATTCTCTTATTTCGAGAAAGTAGCCGTTGACATTTATTGAAAAGGAAAAGGAATTAAAGATCAGTTTGCAGTTCCAAGAATATCTCTTCAGAATATTTTATTCCTTAACAAAAAGATTTGATTTTCAAATCAGTCAGATATTTCTTTAAGGAAAAAGAAAAAGAAGAAGTATTATTGTTTTACAGCAGTACTGAAAGAAGACAGGAAGAAGAGAGGAAGAAATAGTCGGGAAAAGAAATACATAAAGAAAAAGCTTTTCAGAGTTCATCTTCCTCAAGCAGTACCTTTCATTCTCTGAGAACAACATCAACAAATATTATCTCAGTTCTCTGCTACTAGTTCAAATCTTCATGAGCAACAACAAATCTAAGAAACTTTGGATCTCAGATTCACCAGCTATTAAGAAAGATATCTCTTTCAAGTGAATGCTCCCTCCTCTTACTGTCAACCATTTCTATCATACAGGGGGAGCTTTAAAACAACACAATCCACTAGTCTTCTCTCAGATTGTTGACAGAGAAGAACTTCATAACCCTCTTTATCCCATCTTGTACAGGGTTCTAACTCCCTTCAAAAGTTAACCCATTGGTGGCAGGGCACCTGATCAAAAACCTGTGGTTGGTTTTAGCACCTGATCAAAAGCTCATTGGTGTTTGGACACCTGATCAAAATTCCATTGGTGATAGGGCACCTAATCAAAAACCTAGTGGATTTCTACCAAGGGTGGTAGAAGAGTAGATGTACACATGTTTATTGGGAACTACTATAGATCCTTGTGTCTTCTGTGTTTTTGTTTATTTTTCTGTAATGTGCTGTGTTTTCTTTATTTTTTTTTATAACTCACTCTGTTATACACATATAAATATCACTATTTTAATTCTGCTATAAAATATGTTAAAAACTTTTTAATACTCTATTCACCCCCCCCCCCCCCCCCCCCCCCCTCTAGAGTAAATCTAAGATCTAAACCGCCTTTCAACTTCTATCAGAGGTTACTTTCATTTGATATCAGAGGCCGGCCGAGAGAGTTTAGAGTGCTGGATAGTTTCATGTCTTCAAGAATTGCATGCCCTCTATAACAACCCAGGTTTATATAAAAAAATAAAGAAAACAAGGTTCATTTAAAAATTTAAAAGAAAAGGCAACATTGTAAATAACTCTACTAGGGCTTCCTTATTGTTGCCTCTTTTAACAAGCAGTCCCCTTCGGTCGGGCCTCACTCCGGTCAACTGAAAAATGACTGAAATTAGTTATTTATTTAAAAACATTTTAAATATATTCAGAATCACTATATTTCCAATCCCCCCATGAGCTCTCCCGCATCTCGCGACCTCCGCACACGCCACTATCTACAAAAGTACCCTCAATCGTCGATTCTCACGACATCTTCGTCCCCGCGTCTACCTGTAACCCATGTCTCCGCATACGCGCATCTTCGTCCTCCCCCGTCTTCTTCCTCCCCGGTATCAACTTCCTCGCATATGCTAATCCATTGAATCCCATTCGTATATATTCTCCGGATGTTGTAGCAGACCCAACGATCTGATGGTTGAGGAAGTTCACAGGTACGGTTACAAAATGTTTGTCGATTACTCAAACCATTTGAGTATTTCAGCTTTAGGATTTCAGCAATGGGAAGCTCCCATCTATATAAGCAATGGATCAGTAATTGCTAGATATATGCATAGAGAGAGAGTCATAACCGGCGGCCAGAACAGCCTCCAAGGTACAAATCTTGGTGAGCTATCTAAACGCAGAAATGGCAAGGCTTCCTCTGCTCTGATTTCACTATCTAAACGCAGAAATGGCAAGGATTTCTCTGCTGTGATTTCACCTCCATGGTAAGAAAATGACTAATTCTTACTAATTCCTAATTACGCTCAAGCTTTTGAGAATCGGACCGGGGATCGAACCGGTGAGATCAAAGGTTCAAGGTTCGACTGGTTGGACAGGTCGGACTGGGGTCGAACCGTGATGTCATATTATACTGTTATTTAATATAGTAAACTTTTAAAAGTGTATAATTATAAAAAAAAAGTAACAAACCATATAATCAAAATATATTACATATCTTTGAAACAAGACATTAGATAATAATATTTTGTGACATTGTCAAGCAAAATGATTGTCTCAAAATAGTAATGATCGTCTCACAAAATGATTCCCCCACATTAGATAATAATGAACTACTACTATTTAATTATTTATCACCAATTCAAATCATAGCTTAATGAGTCAAATTCTCCGCCGAAGTCATTGCCAACACCATCAAAATCCGCAATACACTCATCTCCAAAATTCTCCAAGTCGGTGTGCTTAACAAATGGTTCATTAATACCAATTTGTTCATCATCTGCATGATCAATAAACATATAATTAAATTATAAAACAACCAAGGTTTCCATATATTTAAACTATATAATTATACATAAATATTCACATCCACATATAAACTTACTTTGAGTTGGTGTTGTAGTATTAACGTTATGTTCTGCAACTATTGGGAGAGTGTCTTCATTATTAATTTCATTTTCTAGATCATCATATGTGAGCTCCGACACTGGTTCCTCCTCTACCACCCAAAAGTCCATCAAATCAATACATGTGTAATCTAAAGGATCGTAACTCCTTTTCATACAATTCAACCTAAAGCCAACATTAAAATTTGAAATATTAAAAAGATACACAAATGAAAACTATTAAATCTTAAAAGAGATTTGAAAAAAAAGTCATACCGATTTCTCATATTATGATTATATCGAACATAAACAAGATCATTTAATCTTTGGAGCTCCAAACGATTTCTTCTTTTGGTGTGAATTTTTTCAAAGACACTCCAATTTCTTTCACAACCCGAAGAAGACGATGCTTGAATAAGAATATGAACTGCTAATTTTTATAATTGAGGAGCAATAGAACCAAACATTCTCCACCACTCATCTAGATAAAAAAATGACAAAGATAATTATTAGATAATAGAAAATTGAAAATACAAAGATTGAAACATTAAACAATTACAAAATAAATTTGTGTGCTCACCGGGTTGCATTTCTGTTGCTAATTTGATTGCAATGGGCTTTCCAAAACTTTCTGGTTGATCACAAAAAAGTCTAACCTCCAATATTGCATCTTTTGGTTTGCTGCATACGTCTTTGTTTCCAATTAACTCGATCAACCCTTGCATCACTTCAGTTTTTGACAATAGTTGTCTCTATCATATTGAAATGTTGGATTCAAGAAATAAGCAGCGGAGTGTAACCCTTGACGAAACTGACTATCCCATCTGCTCTTGATAATACTTGTGTTGTGCTTGTATAATCTTTTGTTGTTTTTGAACAAATTTTTTATTGCTTTCCTTACCCTATATAATCAATCATAAACATATCCAAGTGATGGTTTCTCATCAGCATCAACAATACACAATAACTTTATGATAGGACCCGATATTTTTGTCATTATCAAGCAACAAGTCTAAAACTTGTTATCCAATATAATTGAAGTTGCCTCCTTTCCTTTTATTGTTCTTGCTAGCTTGGAATCAAAATAATACTAGTTATCAAAGCTTGTAAATCTTGCTTATGATCTTGCATACTCTTTAATGTAATAAAGGTTGTTGCAAACCGAGTTGCCCCAGGACACACAGTCTCCATCCATCCTTCTCTTTTTCTTAGCCAAGATAATAAAAAGATATGAATATACACGTACAGTGTTTTTTGATGCTTTGTTTGCTAGATCTTTCACATGACTCATTGAACAAATTTCCTTTAAAATAAGATTCAAGCAATGAGCGGCACAAGGAGACCAATAAATATTAGCATACTTCGCGTGTAGCAAGGCGCCCACCTTTTTATAATTTGTCGCATTATCAGTCACTATTTGAAGAATATTGGTAGCTCAAACCCAATCAACTACTTCTGAAAATCACTCACACAATGTTTCTGCATCCTTCTTGATATCAGAAGCATCAACAGACTTCAAAAATGACAAACCACGAGGGCAATAAACTAAGAAGTTTATTATTGTTTGGCTTCTTACATCAGTCCAACCATCGGCCATTAATGTGCACCCTGTCTCTTTCCAACTATTCCTATAAGTTTCTACTAGTAGTTTACATTCCTCCCCACAATCTCTTAATAGATTAACTCTCATCATATAATATGTAGGTAATTTATAACCAGGACCAATTGCAGTGATTGCATCAATAGCCTTTTGTGCAAAAGGTGAGTTTAAGGCATTCATTGGTATGCAACTATTATAAATCCATCTAGCCATGGCCATATCAGCACGATGTATAACTTGCTTTGACGCCAAAACACTTTTAATAGATGGTTGTGATCCTGCTGATGTTCTAGGAGCGAAAAAATTATTAATTTCATCTATCTTCCTTTTACCTTTATCTTTTGTAATAGAATTTCTAGACGGATCAATCGTCGATACTCTCTCCTCAATTACATGGTCATCATATATGCCTATATTTTCTCTTATTTCTTGAATCTCTTGTTTTCTCCCAGAAATCCCTTTGAGATACTCTTTCATTTGGTGACTAACATCAAGAGGAACTTTTTTACATGCCTCAATATTCCCTTTAACTCCGGCTAAGTGTTGTTTCATCCTATTAATTCCCCCTCCACTATAAACAGTTCCACAATGCAAACAGCTGAATTTATTTTTTTCATTCGCGCCTTTTAATTAACTGAAATTATCCCATCCTAGATCATTTTTTTCACGAATGGCGTTTCTAGAAATATTTGAAGAATCACCACCTTCCATCTAAGCGAGTCTAATAAAAAATCTAAATTAAAGAACAACACACCAAAATACTGTTCTAACTTCTAAGCTATTCAAGTATAAAAATTTTCAATGATTTAACTATTCAAGTACAAAAAACAACTAACACAGTAACACATACAAAAAAATAATGTCCACTGTCCAATGCTGAACAAGGCTGAACTACCATCATTCATGAACATAAATTATATGTCATGCTACTTAATGGGCTTATTCTAGCTTATGAAAAATTGGAAATTACAGTTATGCTAGTAGTGTAAGTGTTGTTTATTTTTTCCTCAAGTCCTGAAATTTTGTATGTGTTTTGCAACACATACAAAACAAAATAAGCAAAATAAAAAAACAGTAAAATAAATGTAAATTTTAATTTGAAAATCCAATTGAGTGAAAATCACAGGTGTTTTCTACAGCAAGTTTGATCACAAGTTTAATTATAATTGGCGAGAGCTTATGCACGAGATTGATTATTTGATCACAATTGTTTTCTACAGTAAATTGCAGGCTTTACTTCTTGCTTTGCCTGCTATATAAAGTAGCTAGTTAAGCATGTATTCTCTCAGAACAGAGTTAAACTGGGCAGAGAGAGAGAGAGGCAAAGATTCAGACAGAGTTAAACTGGGCAGAGAGAGAATGCGCCTATTTATAATGAAACTTTATAACTATATGAAGGATGCTCTTATCAAGAAAATAGCCAATGTTTGCTAGGTTTACCAGTTACTGTGAGGAAGGATAGAGATCAGAGATAGGGCTACTCCAGTTCTCTGGCACTGCTCCCTATCGGCGAGAAAATAGGGCTACTCGCCTACTCCGGCACTGCACCCCGTCTGCGTCTGCGAGGAAGCTGCTCCCGTCTGCGAAATGAAATGCAGCGGAGCATTAGGGGCTAGGGCTTAATTAGATGAATCATGAAATCAACCATGCCTAGCAGTTGTTGGATTGAATCCAACGGTATTAATTTGGACCGTTCGGTTACAGGGAACAAGTCACGGTTCCCGGTTAGCCGGTCCAACCGGCCACTACAAGAAAATAGAGTTTTAACCAGGGCAAATTGCCCTGGCAAAAAGTCTAAAACCGTGGCTAAAGATCTTTTGCCACGGTCTAGCCACGGAAAAAGGGCGTGGCTAAAAGTCGCGTGGAGAAAACTTTTTTGCCACGAACTGGCCGTGGCAAAAAGTATTTGCTACATATAAATATTACTGTGGCAAATAAATGGACCCTTTTCCACGATTTTTATGCGTGGTTAATACTATCTCATAACTGTAAAAGGACTTTTTGCCATGACTTTAAGCCGTGGCAAGTAATAATTTATTATTTTTTTAAAAACTAATAGCCACGGTTAAAAACCCTGGCAAATACTGATGAATTGAAAAAAAGTTTATTGCTTTTTTAGATACACAATGAAGGACATCCAACAACAATAAAATATGAGGCACTTTTTTTTTATTCACAAAAGAATGAACTGAGCATTCAACATCATAATATTACCAACAATTATTTCCAATATGTGCAGTAAAAAGATCAGGTAAATTTCAATACAACAATTTATAATGATGTAGCAAACACAACACAAATCAACATTACTTCTTGATTAATTCACTATACAGATAATGATGTGCAATGAATAAAAATTGGAAAACTGAGTAGATATGCATTTGCACTTCAAGGAAGTTGTTGTAAGCCTTAGATAACATGCATGTGCACCTCTCCCCACTTGGTCACCAGAAAATTGAAGGAGAACCTCTTTGTAGCTGCAAGCTATAAGGACATAATTGGGAAAAAAATCTGTGAGAGATTGATATGCAGTGAATAAAAGAAGCCTCACAACAACAAAAAACTGGTAATAGATTGTTTAGAAATCAATCCAAACCATCCACAAATTGCCATCAGGCACTGATCATTCTCTTTTGTTTCTTCTTCATCATCTGAAGAGCTGGATGATGAATCTGATTCAGTTTCACTCCAGGATTCTGCTACAAATCCTCTTCCCTTCTTTTTGTGTTTGTGAGAGGAAGATTTGCTGGAGGTTCTTTTCTCTTCTTTGTCATTTTTCTTTTTTTTCTGATTTTCTGGACAGTCTGGTGCAATATGTCCAGTTTTCCTGCAAACATAACAAATAATTTCTTTAGAATTATTTTTGTCATACCTTGGCTTTTCATGGCTTCTGGATGACTTTTTCCTGAAGTCTTTTCTTGCCATCTTGCAGAATCTTTTGGCAAACAGACTTATGAACTCCTCATCTTTTGGAGTCTTTTCTTCTTTTTCTGCATCAGCTGCTTTGAAAGTTATGCTCTTTTCTTTCTTTGTTGATGGAGATGAAGCGGATGCTTCAGCTTCCCTGGATTTGATGAGCTGCTCATAGGATTTGAGCTTGCTCAACAATGCTTCAGTGTTAATCTCATTGAGGCTTCTGGCATCCTTGATTGGCCAGATTATTGAATCACATGTGCTGGGGAAGCACATTAAGATCTTGTCATTGACCTCAGTGATTGCGATCACTTTATCCAAGGTCTTCAGCTCATTTATTATGAGACTGAGCCTATTGTACATATCAGCAACTATCTCTATTTCTCCTTCCTTGAAGTTTTCATACAGAGAGATCAAGTGTGATCTTCTGTCTTTCTTTTCATCTGCAGAACCTGTAACCATATTATTTAGTGAGATCCAAATCTCTCTAGCTGAGGTGCAGTCCACCACTTTTTGAAAGATGTCATCAGACATGGTTTGAGCCAGAATATTCATGGCTTTAGGATCTGCACTTCTCTGCTTTTTCTGAGCTTCAGTCCACTCAGGAGGTGGGACAGCAGTGTTGTTTGTTGCTGCATCAGTACTTGTAGATGTTGTAGGTGCTGGAGGCCCTGTTAGAATAACATTGAAAATCTCTTCATCAATAGAGTTCATATAAAGCCTAATCCTTGCTTTCCACAGTGCAAACTTGCCAAGATTGCACATAGGAGGTCTTGTGCTTGAATACTCCTTGTTTTGTGCCATGAGTTTTTAACAGAAAATAAAAGCAATAAAAACTCTAAAATAATTTAAGATCTAATTGATCTTTGTGATCCAGGTGAGAGTCTGTAAATAAGATCAACCAACCTCTGATACCAATTGAAAGTGGAGGTTAGATCTTAAGTTACTCTAGAGGGGGGGTGAATAGAGTATTAAAAACTTTTCCTTAGTTTTTATGGCGGAATTAAAATAGTGTTATATATATGTGTAAACAGTGTGAGATAATAAAAACAGAATAAGTAAAAACAGAAAAAGTAAAGTCACATAGCACAGCACAAAGAAATAAGCAATCACAGAAGACACAAGGAATTTATAGTAGTTCCCCAAACACCTGGGTCCGTCTACTTTTCTACCACACTTGGTAGGATCCACTAGGAATTTTTGATAAGGTGCCCTCACACCAAGGGATTTTTGATAAGGTGTCCACACACCAATGGGAGTTTGATCAGGTGCCCAAATCACCGATAAGCTTTTGATAAGGTGCTTAAAAACCAAACAAGGATTTTTTGATAAGGTGTCTTACCACCAGTGAGTTACACTTTTGAAGGGAGTATTAACCCTGTACAGAATGAGATGGAGAGGGGTTATGAAGTTCTTCTCTGCCAATATGTATAGAGAAGACTCCAGTGGATTTGATGTTTAAATGCTCCTCTGTCTGATATGGATTTGTTTGACAGTAGATGTTGCTGGAGCTTTTCTTGAAGAACTGATCTTCCTGTAGCTGATTAAATTGAGAGAACAAGTTCTCCAATTTGTTGTTGCTCTTTTGAAGATCTGAATGCTTGTTCTTCCTCTTCTTTCTTTCTTGATTCTTGAAGCAGGAAAATATTGAGAGGTGGTGTAGCTGTTCTCGGAAAGTATGTGCAGCTGAAGGAAGAAGAAGATGAAGTTCTGTGCTCTGAATAATGCTTGGCAGGAAGAAGATGATGATCTATTCCTTTTATTCTTCCTGTATCTCTCTATACCTATTCTGTCGATTTCCTGTACAGCAAATATGTAAAGTAATCAATTTTATTTGATCTGTCATATATACTTGAGTATAATCTACTGTATATCTTCTCCCTTTTCAAATATCTGACAACAATTAAAAGCAGATCCCTTATATTAAGGGATATATTATATCTGATAGCATATTTCTGGGAACTGTACAACTGCACGTCATGAAATCATTCTTTTTTCATAATTTGTCCTTTTCTGCTGGAAGTGTCAACGACTATAACTTAAATAATAAAGAAATATGTTTCCTTACTTGATCTGATTGGAAAGAGTCATTGCCTTCGACGAACTGTGTTCAGAGAACTGATATATAACTGATCTTTAAGTGTTAATTAATCTGGAATCTGTATTTGTCGATCTGAGCTTCAGTAAACAATTTGTCGAGCGCTGGCTGAAATTCATCGAGCGTTGCTCAGAGAATGTCGAACGCTGGCTGGAAATCTATAGAGCACTGGCTGGAGAACTGTCGAGCGCTGGCAAGAATTCATCGAGCGTTGGCAGCCATCTGTCGAGCACCGATCGACGAATGCTGAGACAGTGAAAGTTCTAGATCTAACAGCCAAATTTCTTCCTAAACTTTTTACCCATAAACTATACATTGGGGAAAACTTGTCCATATTTAACATATAGTGATCCTAGTCCAAATCACAAATAGGGTTGTTCCATCACAATAGGGGTTGAATCATTGTTGTTGCCTGCATGTTTGGCAAAACCACTTCCCTTTAAACCATGTCTCCCCTTGGATAAACAACCTTTAAAAAAGGTTACACTGTTAACTTTAAGCCCTTGAGTCAAGAATCTACCGGAGAATCATAAACTGATAAATCCCATGGCTTATATAATGCAAAAGGAGGAAGTAAAAAAAACTATCTGGAAAATTGTTCTTATAACATTCATTTGACCTGTTGTATGTAGTTAATAGTTCTCCTGTCTCTGATCTTGCTGCCAAGTTTATCCTTCATATGAAAAACTACAAATACAGGAACATATATTATCAGATGACATAGATTATGCATAAACAATAAGATATATTATGTAACAATTTTGAATTTGTGAAGTAACCACACTAGAAGAATCATGGAGCTATGGGTGTTTTAAATCTGACTGCTCCTACACAATAAAGTATTCTATGATTTATTTTCATATAAATCACATACTACTGCCAATTCAAAAAGCTTTTGAGATACAATAATCGAAATTGACTTAAGTACTTATAACCACATCAAGAAGCTTTTGATATCTATGATTTATTTTCAAACAAATCACATACTGCTACCTATTTTCAGTGCAAAGAGCTCGAAAATTTTCTGCAGTCATCGGGGCAACATTAGAGAAGAACTACAAGTCATCAAATAGTTCGGGTAAGAATACCTCAGAAAAACTTTAACATAGATAAAAAATCTGCTAATATATGTTTGTTTTTGTGTGTATCAAGTTCAAGTCTAAGCCAGACCATATAAAGCTTTCATACTTGAACTAAATGGTAAAATGTAGTTCAACTTTTGACGGTGTTAAGCCATCTTTGAAAATGTAGTCCAACAAGATCTGCAAGCTTATTGACACCAGCCTACATCAAGAATGCATGAGTGTTAACTTATAAAATTAAATAATTCTCGACAACCTAAATTCTAAAATAAATATAACAGACTATTAAGTTAATTTACTCGAAAGTCTAAATTCTAAAATAAAAATAAAAAGCTTACTTGTAATTTCTTAGTAGCTGACCCATCCTTATTGAAGTATAACTCCTTCGCCATGGCACTGATATGAGTATTAGATCCTTTCTGAAGACTCATCTTCTTCCTTCTGTCATTGAGAGAACATGAAGAAATAGAATCTAAAGAAGAGAACTGGGATAACATTCCGGAAGATGGTGAGAATTTCTTATCTGATGAATGGCCACAGGCAGCCAAGGAGCCAAATGTGGACATTGTATTGAAAGTAGCTGCCATCTCCTATGAAGAAAATATAAAACATGACCTTATTTCTCATAAGCTCAAACTTTAATGCTCAATTCATATGAAGAGCAAAAATTAATAATTTAAGTTGAAGAAAATATACTAAATTCATGAATGTTTATGTAGGAAGCTGCAAAAAAATTAGAAGAAATTGTTGGCATGTGCATTATTCTAGAAATAAATATCTAATGCAAACAATATTAAAAAAGAAATTATAAAGTTGAGCACCAAGATAAATCCTTAAATCTTAAATAAATAAGTAGTTTGACTTATTTGCATTAGGCTATGTTATTTCATGTGATTAAAAATGTACATTGTTTGGGTCATTCATATCTTTGAATAACTAAGCTACCATTGTTCCAAATCCTGGTAGTGCACGGGTCTCTTAATTGAATTATAAATTTATTGTATCAACCACCTGTCCAAAGAAAACACCAAAAGCTTGTTTACCACAAAAGTTACTCAATTTCAAGACCATCTTCAAGCATGCATCACAATCACACTCACCTATATATGTAGAGACACTCACCTAAAAATTGCTTGGACATAATTCTCAAGTAATATTTGAGACAGAATGCGATGACGGTATGCAACTCACTTCCTGATAAAAAATAACATATTAGTAGGTAAAAGCTTGTATCACAGTAGGTAAACGTTTGTATCATTTGATAAATTTACAGGCGTCATATATTAGTTGGTAACAGTTGGCGGAAAAAACAAAAGAAATACTTGCCTTGGTTACTGCTTTAGCAAACTGACTGGGCTAATATTATTGAGTTTTAAAAACTAAACAATATTGCTCAGCATCATTGCCTTAATCCCTACTTCAAATTCGTGGCCTCTAATATGTGACAATAACCTAAGAGAGTGGCCAACGTAAAAACAACTGAGACTTGGTATAATCTTCAGCATAAGAAAACAAGAACCAATAAACTTGGAAGTGTACCAGTCCAGACAGCTATGTCTATGTAGACCATTACATCCCCAGGCCACCCAAGGTCATCCTTCATACTCTTGATGATTACAATGCATAAAGTTTCTACCTATTCAGATAAAGAGTTGGAATTAGATTAGTGAACTTAGTTTGAGAAAGCCATTAGACCTGAAAAATAAATATATTCAGTGTTTGCCCTTCCTCGGCCAAGAATAAACAAAGAGACAGCTTTCCTAGTGGTCTGTCCATGGATCATTGTGGATGAGTAGACGAGATCAAAATATTCATAGAGATTAGCATCATAACATTTCAGTAAAGAGGTGAAACAGAGATGATAGAAACAAACCACTGAAGGATTTTTTTTGCAAAAGACAGATAACATAGAAGTACATAGACCCTGCACCAGATCTAGGAAAGATAATTTTATTAGATTGAAGTTGCAAAAGAAAGTGCACCAACTATATTGTGATATGAAAATTTCTAACCATCAGAATTATACAACCTCAATTGAGCAACTAAGAAAATATAAGGTCTTAACTGCATGCCAATCCTTTGGCAAAAGTCTGATTTTCTAACTTGAGCATATAAAATACAGATATATAACAAGATAAAAATATGCATTATATAAAATAAAACATTCTCCATGTCATCCCCAGTCATTAAAACATTTATGAGCATATAAAATAAACAAATATATTTAAACTTATGAGCAGTAGGTCTCGAAGAAATTGAAATATGAAGAAAAATTACCACACCTCTGGTGATCCAAACTGGAAAAATGCCATCCCTAGTTTTAATTCCTAGAGTTGGCCCATAAAAGGAGTGGTTGGAAGATATCTTTAATACACACAAGAAGAGAGAAATTGAAATCATATAAATTTCTTTAATAAATATGTCACAAAATAGTAAGAAATCGGTTAATTCCCATGAAGCCGATAACCCCCTTTCTTTATGATTAGACATCTAAAAGGAGTAGTACAAAAACAATCATACATAATGTTAGAAAAAAAAATAGAATTACTAACATGTAACATTAGAATTGTTGGTAAAAGCAACTAACAAAGTGGAATAAGCTTAGGTAATAAGCTTGGAGAAATACCATTAAAAGTGAGATGAAAAAACATACATTCTTAACAATGGAAGGGATTGATTACATAAGCTTAGGCACACAACATAAAATCTAGAACTTCTAGTCAATAAACTTGGAGAAATATATGCAAGAATGTGATGAGATAAATAATCCCATCCATAACTACATATGTGTTGCTGAGGCTGCTGGGAATGTTAAGATGGTAGTTCTCAACCACTAAGGTGTTAAAATGAAAGTGCATCGTTTATATAAATGTATGCATGGAACGGAAGAGGGCGAGACTTGAAAACCAACAAAAAATTGAAACTTCACTTCTTTCATAGTTGATAAAACCTAAACAAGAAAATCAATGAATAGGAGAGAGAGATTTTTACCGGAACAATTTTTGAACACGGCAAAGGCAAACGTCAATCCTTGATGAAGGCGAAGGAAGAGGATGCGAAGATCGGTTGCCGACGGGAGGTGAGCCAACGAAATCGAAGAGAGGGTGAGGGCTGACTAAGCGAGGTCTCTGTAGAGCGTGTTTTTGAATTAGCTTGGTCTACCCCTGCCCTAAATGCTACCTCTCAAAGATAACTGAGAGGCGCCAGAGTTTCTGGTTTGATGCGAAAATGGAGAAGGAAACAATCTTGTTAGGGGAGAAGATGCCTGGTAGAGAAGAGGAGAAGGAGAAAGGGTTTCGGGACCGGGAAGGGAGGAAATGGGGAAATGAGGAAATGGGGAAAGGGTTTCAAGAACGGGAACGGTAAGGGATCGTTCACGGGATGTCGCACATAAAATGAAGATTGTCGTGGACAAAGGGTTTGTATTTGCCACAAAATAAATATATCTTGGCAAATATTCTATGTTTTTGCCACGATCATAGTTTTTCATGGCTAATACATAAGTATTGGCCACACTTTTTGCAACCATGGCTAAAACATAACTATTAGCCATGGTTCTTGTAATCGTGGATAATAATAGTGTATTAGCGATAGTTTTTAGACCCTAGCAAAAAATGTGTAGCTAAAACTCAATTTTCTAGCAGTGGGCCGGTTCCCCGGTTCCCAAATGGTTGAGGAAACCAAAAAACCGCCAGCTAGGACCGGACCGACTAGGGGTCCGGGCGGCGGTCTGATCTGCCGGACCGGCCAGTCCGGTCTGGTTTTTACAAGGTTGCTTACGCTTCAAACTCATCATTAATTTCAAGCGCATTCGGACATCACATTACAACCTCTTTCTTTCTCTCTTTTCCCACATTGATCTCAATTTATGAGTTTGGACTTCTCCACTAATGTCCTGTTGAGTGCAACTATTGTCAACCATCCTCCTCCATTGTTTGAATTAATAGCCCCTCATGTGTTTGATGAATTGTCCGAGTGAGACTGCCTCTCCATCAAACTAATAAATTGATATTTCTGCGCCGAAAGGATTGGTAAAATTATCCACTATGCATCTTTTTAGGGATGATTTCTCTATTCAATAATAATTCAAGACTGTTTATCTTTGTTTTCCCCTAAACTGATTTATTCATGTATGTATGTCTAATGTTCTATGGTCTTTGATGCGCTCTATGGTCAATCTCAACCTAGCTCTGATAATCATAGACTTTCATCAGGTTTGAAACTTGCAAAAATAATATAATAGAAATAAGGAAATTAGGATGAATAATAGATGCCCTCATTAAAAAAACACATCTGAGCATGTATTTCTCCAATCAAAACTATTGCACAAGCTCTATATAGAATTTCCTAATGAGGCGCATGCACTACCTCTAAAATTATATACATCAAGTATTTTGCCACTTCACTCTCGCCTCATTCATCATAAATCCTAATATTATTTATTGCACTGTTTAACTGATTCAATTTACCGAAGGAGATCTCTCTGAAAGGATTAACTCAAAAAGAAGCCTCATAGTCTCTTTCATCAAAACACGAAAACAAATCGGGCAATTATTCCAAAACAATAAAGAACAATGACACAATGAGATTTAGTTTCCATTGTAGGCATGCTATGCATCAATGTATTTATATTTTTTATTTTCTAGCTTTTTTCTATGCTATATTAAATGTGATTTTGATGTTGACTTCTCGCCGCTCTCGCTATTGCGTCTCCATAGGCTCAAGTCTCCTCCGGTGTGCTTGCATCTGTAGTGTGTATTCTCCTCTCCCTCTTACTCTTTCTTTTGATGATTTTATTTTCAAGCTTTGTTTTACATTATTTATTTTCATGCATGTTTTGCTCACCATTAATGGAAGACCATTTTCTAGAAAAATCTATTCGGTAGACCTCTCATTCGGTAGACCTTCTCACCACTCTCATTTTCACATCTCCCACTCTCCCAGCCCAAACAAACAAACCCTGGGTTGAGATGATGACAGCAAAAATTGAAGTCACGCAATTTGCACGAGAACTTAAATGCTCTCCCTCCTTGCACCACTCATGCTCTGTTAATGCTCCAGAAATACCTCTGTCTCTCCAGCAAAAAACACCTATACAGCAGGAGGGAAAAGAACGCATGGTAGCAGGCATGGGAAGATGGTTCCATGCGGAACATGTATTTTACATCGCAATCATAGTGATTTGGTGTTACTTATGATTCTCCACAGGAGAGTATATTTCAATTTAATCTAAAAATATTTGTATCATATATATGTATGAATGCTTGGGCATATCAGCTTTTTATTCAACTTTGAATACACATACTCATTCTTTCATTATTGACCTTCATTCTTTATATTAGGAAATTAAGAAGTTATATCGATTTAATAAACATCATGTGTAAATTCAAACC
Source organism: Dactylorhiza incarnata (assembly GCA_033032865.1). Classification (NCBI taxonomy): domain Eukaryota; kingdom Viridiplantae; phylum Streptophyta; class Magnoliopsida; order Asparagales; family Orchidaceae; genus Dactylorhiza; species Dactylorhiza incarnata. The sequence continues at coordinate 7,985,224 of JAWHQI010000067.1, forward strand.
TTAAATTCAAACTTTGCCATTGGTCATCTCCGCAATTTGTATAATATTGTGATCGGTTAATATTCAACTATGTGATCATCTACACAACCACATCGACTCTGAACAATAAGAAGGTTGTATATGAATCTGATTTGGTGTAGTGGAAGGATCATCAATTTGAAGAAACTGATGCTCAGAAGCTCTTTGTAGATCATTTTTTTAATGTTTAAGTACTTGCTTTTTTTTCATTTATATGATATTAATTATTTGCCTAGAAATAACTTTATTTTTGTAAATATTTGCACTCAGCAGTTTGTCTGTTCTTTTACACTGCTCATTGGTAAGTTGTATAGACCTTACTGACCTAATTCATAAAATGTATTCACCCAATTGACTAATTCTTTTCAGTTTTTTGTTGCTTATAATTTATTATTGAAGCAGAACTTCACCTGCTCTACTTATTTTACATAATATGGAAGCTCATTTGGTGGCAGTGCTTTTTGGTGTTCATTTTAATGTTGATGCATGTGGATGACAACTTTGGATGCTCATTAGCAGCCATCTCTACTTTCCTCTTCAATCTGCAGCTTAATATATATGGCGGTGATCATTAGAAACATCTTTTTTTGTTCTACTTTCCTCTTCAATCAACAACTTAATATATTTATTCTACTTTGACTGCAGTGATCATTAGAATGTTTCTAAACATGAATCGACTTTAATCACTTGCTCTGCTTGACAATATTCAATCAACATGAAGTTCTGATTGGATGGTTGAGGGCTCATTCATTCTTTTTTGTTGTGGTTGTATTTATTGCTTAGAAAATGTTTTATGAGTGTTGTTGGGTAGTGGTGATATCAAGTCGAGTTTGAGTGATTTACGCTCTTCTCAAAATCAAAATTTTGAAGTTTAATTGATGTAGGCCCGACCAAATCGATCCTACAAGGATGATGAAACTACGACTCTCGTTACATTCTACGCCATCTTTAACACACACTAACGAAACGGAGCAATCACAATATATTTTATTTATCTTTCGGGCTAACGTATGGGTAGCCACACCGCAAATGGTTCGGAGAATGGCTATAGGCCAAAATCCGCTCCGGCTAAAAGGAACAATATTGGTTCCGACTAGCTTGGAGTTGTACCAAAACAGATCCACCAAAGAAAGTCACAATTCGAAAGTGGTAGGATCTATTCCAACTAGAAAAAAAACGAGGGTCGCCAATCCTCTCGAGAGTTTTCGGAAAACCAAACGAAAACCACAGATCTATTATTAAAAATACCGTGAAAATTTATACTTCAAAAATCCACGCAAAAATCATCCACCACAAGACAATCAAAGAAGGGAAAATCTCTTGAGTAGTAATTTTTGTTACCCCTCTCGGAAAAGTAGATCCGAGATTTTGGATCCACAAGAAATGATCGTCATCCCTCAAGATCCACAGGAAGCGCACCAAGGATGAAGAACATGTCCGTCTTCCCTGCTTCACGTCGTAGAAGATCACCCAAGCCTTTCCTTCTTGCACGTAAAACTTTGGAGCCGTGGATGAAAGGAGAACTAGAGAGATGAAAGGTGGTGGAGGAATAGTATTTAGAAGAGAATAGGGAGGAAGGGAGAAGAGAGAGAGGGGGGCGGCCGAACCAAAGAAGCAAGGGGAAAACCCTTCTGGGCGGCGGCAATGAGAGAGGAAGAGGGAGAGAGGAGCTTTAGGTTTTGGGGGGAAAAGTTTTAATATTGATCTCAATAATATTCTACCAACATAGATAGAGTTTTGGCCTTATATAAGGCTTACATTTAAAAGTCTAATAGCAGCCCATAACTGTGGCTAAATGCACACCACAAATTCAAAATGGCAGAAATAAAATAATTAATTGCAAACCACATAAATAGATAAACGCAGACCATAAACTAGCAAGATAAATTAATTAAATTCTTGTTGCGTGGGCGAAGATTGTAGCCATGACCGCTACGGCGCCGCAAGTGTTTGTCCAGCAGTTCATCATCATCATCATCTTCCGCCACTATCCCATGATCACCCAGTGCGCCATGGACGTCATCTTCATCACCAATTTGGCCATCGTGGTGGCCGTCGCCATCAATCCTCCCCCGCTCAAAAGGACTCATCACTGATGAGTGTGCGGGAAAGTAAATGCGTAGTAGATCCGCATCCAGAAGATCCACCTTTGAGGCAGAGAGCCAAGAGTCATCTGAAGCAGGGCGACCTCGCCACCGGATCAAAAACCTGTGAACGTCACCGTCGGGAGTGGGAAACACTGCATCCTGCAAAATCCTGTCAGGCAAGAAATCGGTCCTGGGGAACCTCGGAAATGCGTTAGGCAAAGAAGAAAAATGTGTTTCATCATCAGTAGGCAATATACCTCCCGTAGAATCCAAAGGAGAGGGCGATCCAGAAACAATCTCACCCCCACCCCATTAGAAGATATAGTGGAAATATTAAACGGAGAGACAGACAGTTCAGGTGGTGGAGCGACATAAAGCGTTAAATCTGAAACGTTAAAAACGGGGGAGATTCCCCAATCAGCGGGTAACTTTAATAGATATGCATTTTCGCCTAGCTTCTTTAAAACCCGAAAAGGACCGGCTCTCCTATTCGCCAATTTCTTTATGGTGCCCGTAGGCATCCGTTCAGGGATAAGATGGACCATTACCAAATCACCAATATTCAAGGGGACTGCTCGCTTATGTACGTTAGCATTCGATTGATAAATAGCATATTGCTTAGCTAACGTCTCGCTAATGTGCTTATGGAGAGTGTGAATGTGCGAGGCGAAGTCCTGTGCAAATTTACTGGATTTAAAAGATGGTGGTAACGGAACCAAGTCAAGAGGCACGGGCGCCTTATATCCATGTACGATCTCATTTGTAGATAAACCAGTGGACCTATTCTTAGAATTATTATAAGCTAATTGAGCATGAGGAGGAATAAGGTCCCACGTACCTTTATGATCACCCACTAGGCAACGAAGTAAACCACCCAAGCTTCGGTTAACCACTTCCATTTGCCATCCGTTTGGGGATGACAGGCCGACGAAAACATAAGTCTAGTACCCAAAAGCTTCCAAAGTGTTTTCCAGAAATAGCTAGTAAATTTAACGTCCCTATTAGTCACTATCGTTTTGGGGACGCCCCGATGAGCCACGACCTCCTTGAAATACAACTTAGCAACATGTGATGCATCGTTGGTGTTATTACATGCTATAAAGTAGGCCATTTTGGAAAATTGATCCACTACGACCAGAATTGAATCGTGTAGCCTAAATGTCAGGGGTAGGCCCAAGATGAAGTCCATACTAACGTCCTCCTATGGGACAGACGGAATTGGTAGTGGTGTGTAAAGACCCGCATTGGTCTTGTTACCTTTCACTAATTGACATACACGGCAACTCCCTATGATTTTATTGACTATTGGTTTGAGGCCTGGCCAAAAGAATTTTTCCTCGACTAGTGTGATAGTTTTGTCTCGACCGAAATGTCCACCTAACCCTCCACTACGTAACTCCAATATAATGAAATGGCATAGCGAGGAATGGGGAATACATAATTGTGTATGCTTAAATAGATAACTGTCACGGATGTAGTATCCAGATATAGTATAAGGGGAATTGTCCTGAGCAAGTATATATCCTTAAAATCCGGGCATTGAACATATTCAGCCTTAATTCTCTCAATTCCTATGACTGTTACTTCCATTGCAGTTAATAATAGGGTGACACAACTAAGAGCGTCCGCCACACGATTTAACGTACCCCTAAGGTGCTTGATAATGAATGTGTACTCCTGAAGGTACGAGACCCATTTGGCGTGTCGAGGGATGATTTTACTTTGGGAGTTTACAAATTTTAGCGCCTCATGATCTGATAAGATTACAAATTCTTTCGATATAAGATAGTGTCGCCATTGTTGTAGACAACGTATTGTGGCATAGAACTCACGATCATAATTGGAGTAATTTAACTTTGGGCCCGCAAGCTTCTCGCTAAAGTAACCTATCGGATGTCCCTCTTGACTTAAAACTCCTCCGATTCCAATCCCAGATGCGTCACATGATAATTCAAACACCTTGCTAAAATCCGGCAACCGTAGTAGTGGGGCTTCGGACATCCGTTCCTTAATCATTTGAAATGCAGTAGTGGCAGCTTTAGTCCAAATAAAATCACCCTTCTTCATGCATTCAGTGATTGGTGCCCTGATACTACTAAAATTGCGAATAAACCTTCGATAAAATGTGGCCAATCTATGAAAACTTCTAACCTACCGGATATTTTTTTGGTTCCGGCCATTCTCGAATAACTTGGACCTTTTTAAGGTCAACATGAATACCTTCGGAACTCACTACGGAAGTCACACCAAATGCGCACTTTTTAAGATTAATAAATAAAGTTTCTTGGCGCAATGTTGTAAGGATCGTCCTTAAATGTTCTTCATGGTCCATCAGCGAGAGGCTAAATACTAAGATGTCATCGAAATAGACCACAACAAATTTACCCATATATGGTTTAAATATTTGGGCCATCAACCGCGAGAAAGTACTCGGTCCGTTGGTGAGCCCCTCTCCAAGCACCAACCACTCATAGAGCCCATCCTTAGCCATGTCCTTATTTGGTGGTAACCACTTTTAAGATCCATCTTTGATAATATATGGTGGCTCCAGATAACATCTCTAATAAATCGTCCAAACGTGGGATGGGAAACCTATATTTAACAGTAATTTTATTTATAGCCCGGTAATCTACATACAATCTCCACGACTTATCTTTCTTTGGGACCAAAAGTGCAGGGAAGGCACATGGACTCTTACTATGGCGAATATATCCCTTTCCTAATAAATCTGAAATCAAAGTTTGCAATTCATTATGTGCGGAGGGATTGAGTCGATAATGGGGGAGATTTGGCAATGATGAGCCTGGGACGAAATCAATCTCGTGATGGATTTCCATCATGGGTGGCAACTTTGATGGTAAGTCCACCGGATAGACGTCCTTATACTCTTCCAAAAGTGTTCGCAGAGATAACGGTAGGCTCTCTAAAGATGGTGAATCGTCCTTTGCTTATAGACATACTAAAGCATAGATGACGTCATTCAAGAAAGTCTCACGCTCTAGCTCCTTCTTACTTATCAAGCCTATTGTTTTATTTTCCACATGCACAATTGTGTCTTTGGAGGCAGTCGTCGGATCCTTAGGCGCTGAAGGTTTCAAGACAGTGGTCTTACCATTAAACTTAAACTCATAGGTGTTGACTCGTCCGAAGTGGGTCACGTCATAATCATATAGCCACGGGCTTCCTAGTAGTACATGACAAACATCCATGGGGATGACGTCGCACCACACCTTGTCGATATATCTCTTCACCGTAAGCGGCACTAGACAGCATTTAGAGACCGTAATAGATGTTTTGTTTACCCACGCTATTTTATATGGACGGGGGTGCGGTTCATTGACTAAATGCATACGAGTGATAGCGTTCTCCAAAATGACATTCATACTACTACCGCTATCTATTATTAATTTGCACCACTTCTCACCACTTTTAAAATTCAACGAAAAGATATTCGTTCGATTATACTCATCCGATGCACGTGGTGTGGCCAAAATACACCTCATAACCATTATATAAGAATCATCTTCAATATCACTCGGCTCGACATCAGATTCATTACCGTCTTCATAGACAATCTCGGCGGGTTCAGACGTGGAGTCTAATAGTGTCAGTGGTTTACTCTTAGTGGGACACTCACTAGAGTAGTGCCCTTGGATCCCGCAAGAATAACATGTGGCATTAGTCTTACTAATCCGTCCTATCGGAACTCTCTCACAAGTGGGATTCCTGATGTTTCTAGCGGTAATGACTACAGAATTCGAATTAGTCGATCGAAACATTCTTTTGTCCCTCATGGAGGACGAAGGTGGGGGTCCTAAAAGGGACTTTCCCTACTAGAATGCTCGTCCCTTGGACTTGTAGGCGTTGTGCTTCTCTATGTCTAAGGCGGCAATGAATGTTGTGTTAAGGTCTGTATGACCATAACGCAGGAGCTTGCCTTGGATATCCGGGTTGAGTCCCTTACGAAAATGAGATAGTGTAACTTCGGGCATTTCCCGGACGTGACACCGCACCATCATATCTTTAAGGAGTCCCATGTACTCCGCTACCGATTTGCCCCCTGATGATGGGTGGCTAACTCGTTGAACATTTGGGTTCGGTGATACGCAGGGACATATTGGTTAGACATGAGTGCTTTCATGGCAGCCCACCCAATTGGGGGTGCTCCATTCATGGTACCTAGACGTCTCTCTTCGTTCAACTAGAACGTTTTGGCCCTACCCAGAAGCTTCATCCGTGCCACCTGCACCTTCTCACCGTCCGTCAGATTTTTCCACTCAAAATAACACTTGATCTCCATAATCCAGTCTAAAAATACTTGGGGTTCACCCATACCATCGTATGACGGTGGGTCAATTTTCACAGCTCTTTTTACATCGAACTCATGAGGAGCTCGAGGCGCTTGCTCATCGTCCTGATTACGGGGATGGTTTGCTCTCTCATCTCGTTGTTTGGCAGCAGGATTTCGAGGCGTCGCTTGATTTAATGCTAACCCTTGTATTAACTGTGTGAGTGCATCAAACTTAGCGTTAAACTCGTCCCGAAGATCCGCAATCGTTGCCGGAGCGTGCTCGTCCTCATGGTCTTCTGCCATGGTGGAAGTGGTTGGTAGATACTTCATGCCAAGCCTAGTGCGCATGAATAACAGGACAAGTGATTTTCTTTTGGAATTTTGTGCAGAATTTTTTTTTTTGTTTTTACTAAATGCAGACCAGAATTTTTTTGATCTAGACAAAAATTTTACGAAAGATAATTTAATTCCCGCCTAATAACTAAGGTAAGTAAATTTTGTTTTTTTTGTATTTTATTACAGTAAATAATAAGTAGAATTTCCAGAAATTTTTTTTTGAATTTCGATAAAAAATGAGAATTTTAGACCGCTATTCGCACACCGGCGAAATTTAATTTATAAATTTTGAGTGCCAAATCGTGTGAAGATTGTGAGTGCCGGCGTTCTACGAAAACCTAAGAATGCGTCAATTTAGAAATTGACACGAACCTCGCTCTGATACCAAATTGATGTAGGCCCGACCAAATCGATCCTAAACGGATGACGGAACTACGAGTCTCGTTACGTTCTACGCCCTCTTTAACACACTAACGAAACGCAGCAATCACAATTTGTTTTATTTATCTTTTGCGCTAATGTACGGGTAGCCACACCCCAAATGGTTTTGAGAATGGCTATAGGCCAAAATCTGCTCCGGCTAAAAGGACCAATATTGGTTCCGACGAGCTTGGAGTTGTACCAAAACAGATCCACCAAAGAAAATCACGATTTGAAAGTGGTAGGATCTATCCCAACTAGAAAAAAAAATGAGGGTCTCCAATCCTCTCAAGAGTTTTCGGAAAACCAAACGAAAACCACAGATCTATTATTAAAAAAACTGTGAAAATTTAAGCTTCGAAAATCCATGCAAAAATCGTCCACCACAAGACTATCAAAGAAGGGAAAATCTCTTGAGTAGTAATTTTCGTTACCCATCTCAGAAAAGTAGTTCCGAGATTTTGGATCCACAAGAAATGATCGACATCCCTCGAGATCCACAGGAAGCGCACCAAGGATGAAGAACACGTCTGTCTTCCCCGCATCACGTCGTAGAAGATCACCCAAGCCTTTCCTTCTTACACGTGAAACTTTGGAGCCGTGGATGAAAGGAGAACTAGAGAGATGAAAGATGGTGGAGGAATAGTATTTAGAAGAGAATAGGGAGGAAGGGAGAAGAGAGAGAGGGGGGCGGCCGAACCAAAGAAGCAAGGGGAAAACCCTTGTGGGCGGCGACAATGAGAGAGGAAGAGGGAGAGAGGAGCTTTTGGTTTTGTGGGAAAAAGTTTTAATATTGATCTCAATAATATTCTACCAACATAGATAGAGTTTTGGCCTTATATAAGGCTTACATCCAAAAGTCTAATAGCAGCCCATAACAGTGGCTAAACGCACACCGCAAATTCAAAATGACAGAAATAAAATAATTAATTGCAAACCACATAAATGGATAAACGCAGACCATAAACTAGCAAGATAAATTAATTAAAATCTTGTTGCATGGGTGAAGATTGTAGCCGTGACCGCTACAGCGCCGCATGTCTTTGGCCGGCGGTTCATCATCATCTTCTGCCACTATCCCATGATCACCCAGTGCACCATGGACGTCATCTTCTTCACCAATTTGGCTGTCGTGGTGGTCGTCGCCATCATTAATGGCTCAAGATTTTCTTGTTTTAATTTGGTGTTTTTTTACTGAAATCGAGCGAGTGAACTCGAGGGAATGTTACACCAAAGATCACACTTAAAAAAGTAGGAACCATACTGAAGATTGAGTCAAAAGGAAACTATCAAATATTTAAATTTTCACAATAAATTTAGATATTAAATGCTTCAGAATTTTATTTTTATGATTTTTTCTAGTAATTTGCTCAGTTAATTTCGTAAGTAAACTATGGAACTGAATTTTTTATGATGGAAATAAATGCGATGTGCTTCTCTTGTCTGGAAATTTGTTCAGTTCATATTTTGTAGTAATACTAAGTTGTGGTTCAACCTAAGATGGCTTATATCCATCAGAAGAAGTAGCACAACATTGAAGAATATAGGTTGTTATAAGTTTTTGTATTTGTTAGATCAAGCGATTCCTAGAATCAGGGGAGTTTATATATTTTACTGTACACTTTAAAGTCCCCAAAAAATGCCCTCCTAAAACCCCAAAATCTTATGCAAAGGCTCGACTTTCTGACTCGAGATGGGTTATGATTCGAGGCATATTTCAAACAAGTATATATTCGATAATAAACTAAGGCTTCGTTTGGCACGGTCGTGGCGGTCGTGAACGGCGATGGTCATGAACCGCCGTTTGTGAACGTCCGACCTCACCTAAAAAAATTCATGCATTTTATGCTCAAAACTAGTTTATATTCTTGATAGAGGTCATAACCTTTGTTTTGTCAAACATAAATTCTATGATAATGGCGTTTTTGACCAAACTCACCGGAGCAAATAAGCTACGCCAAACGAAGCCTAAATTATGAGTAGAGAAAAGTTTGCATCCTGGTGATTCTCATTGTCACATGCCCCACCCACTTTTTCCTCCCTTACTCCCTCTCTCCCCCTTTCCTTCTCCTCCCCCCCCCCCCCTCCCTTTTTCTTTTCTCTACCCCCTTTTCCCCCTCATACCAGAGTGGAACCCGACGCCCCTGGATTTAAACCCTCACGGTCCGTGGCATCACGATCCGCCAGAAGCGCACTCTATCTTTTATTTTTAGATGGGTCATGACAGTTGGTATCAGAGCTAGGTTTAGCATCTAAAGATAAAGTATTTTAAAAATTTCATATATTTTGAAATCTATTATGTAAATATATGTACATGCATCATTTTCTCACACACTTTGTCGTTGTCTGTTGTTCGAGCCTGAAACACGCACACACTCACTCATAAGCATGAGTAGTATGCGTCTAAATGTTAAGGGAGTATGGCAAACTTAACATTTATATGCATATTAATTAATTTCCACTAGGATATACACCGCTTGCGAATACTAAATTGTATGGGCGGTTTAATATTTTCAAGTGCGATGACAATAGAATCATCATGCGCATGACATGTTAAGTGATATGGGCGCATAACATGGCATGCGTATCCATCTATGAACATCATTAGGAATGCATTTTAGACACAGTGACATATCATGCATAACATAACTCTTTTGCACAAGTGTCAAGCTAAGAACAACAGATAATGATTGTACACACATGGTTTTATTAATTACTTACATCTTCACATGATTTCATTGTTGCATTCGCATGATCATTACTAGCAGTTGTCCAATGAAAATGCTGTAATTATTATATGCTTTATGTATCCAACAGTACAAAACTGTTAGAACCTCTGATCCGTTGATTATCGATCTTTCCTGTTCCGTTGATTATCGATTCTTACCTGATTTTCTTGTATCTCCTTCTAGATGGCTCCTAAGCGGCCGCAATGCAAGAAGACCGCCCCTCCTGCGGGTGAACCATCTGGTAATGCCACAGCTCATCTTTTGCAGCAGATTTTGGATCGCCTCACTCGCCTGGAGGAGGATCGCCAGACTTCTAATCCAGCCTCTCGATCCGACACTAGGACAGCTGGGGCAACTGTTACTGTTGCTTCTGATCCTGGAACCAACCCGCCTGCCGTCGACTTGGTGGCTCTGCTCGCGTCCAGTCTGATTGTTCCCCCGGTGGCAATGGAAGACACTTTTGCGTTCAAAAGGTTAAAGCTGCCATCTTATGATGGCAATCGTGACTACTTTGTCATTTCTGAGTGGCTCGCTTAGATGGAGAAGCACTTCGAGTACGCTGGGATTACGGATGTCAGCTGACCGAGATGCACACACCTGGTGGCTTCAGCGCCGCAATCTTCCCAACTCTGTCACCTTGACCTGGGATCAATTCAAGGGAGCTATTTTGGAGAAGTTCCTTTCTTCCATGGAGTGCGACCGACTAGCTAAGAAATTCATATCCTTTCAGCAGCCAGACAAATCAGTGACCGAGTATGAGAAAGAGTTCTCTCGCCTATCCCTCCATGCAGTGGAGATGGTGTCAGATGAAGCTAAGAAGGTCAGTCGTTTCGTGAAGGGACTCCATCATGATTTCCGCTAACACGTGGCAGATCATGGTGTCACTAGCTCTCCGCAGGGACTGGGGAAGCTGCGTTGCAGGAGGAGGCTATCGAGTTGGAGCGTTCTGCTAAGAAGGTCTAGCATAGTACTGACAATGCTGCCGCAACTGATCACAAGCGCAAATGTGCTCCTTCCCAAGATCAAGGCCTCAAGTCCAAGGAGGTGTGTGCCTTCTGCCATAAAGTGGGACATATATGTTGCCCAAGTCTGCCGCACCCTCTTGAAGAAGCACAAGATGGTTGTTCCTGCACTACAACCTCAAATGACACTTGCCTCTGTCTCCACTATCTGTGCTTACTGCAAGAGACCAGGTGATCTGCTGAAAGACTATTACCGTAAGCAGAATGCTTGTTACCGATATGGTCATGTCGGGCATCATATCCAAGACTGCCCAATTCCCGCTCAGCCTATGCAGTCTGTCCCGGGAGCTCAGGAAAAGGGCAGAGCTGCTCTGAATGTCATTACCCAGGGCGAGGCTCTTGCGTCTACCGACGTCATATCTGGTATGTAATGCTTTGTTATTAGATTTTTGCATCTTATTTTATCTGCTTTAGTATCAAAACAACCCTGAATTTGCTTCTATGTTTTTCTATCCAAGGGAGATTTAGGGTCAATAATAAATGGATGCAGATCCTTTTTGATTCTGTTGCATCTCATTCGTTCATTGCTCGTCATATTATGGATCTTTATCATTGGCATACGTCCCCACTTGAGGTCCCTTATGAGTTCTCCATGCCTGGTCATCTGCATCTCTCAAATCAGGACATTCCCAATTGTCCTATCATGCCCGATGAATTGCGAGTCTCAGCAGATCTTATAGTTCTGTAGATGTCAGAGTTCGATGTAATCATGTGCATGGATTGGTTTGCTGCGTATAGAGCAAAGCTGCATTGCGTGGCAAAGAGGGTTAATCTCAGTATCGATGGTAAGGACTTCAACATTCATGTTCAGACCCGCAGTCCCATGAAGGTAATTTCGGTTATACGCGCCACTCATCTTCCTGGTCATGGATGCTCTGCTTGTTTTGTGTATGCTGTACTTTCAAATTTTGTCTCTCCTTCACTTGAATCCATACATGTTGCTTCTGAATTTCCTGACGTCTTTCCTATCGAACTGCCTGGGATGCCTCCTGATCGGGATGTGGAGTTCTCTATTGATTTAGAGCATGAAACGTGCCCCATATCTAAAGCACCATACCGTATGGCTGATGGCGCAAATCTCACACACCGCTATAGGCGGTAGCTCGACTGCGACACGAAACGGCAGTGTACCGATCGTTCAAGTAATATAAAATGAGGAGTAATCCCCGAGTATCGATTCTCTCAAGGAACACAGTAAGGTGGAGTTAACGTTCGAGGTAGGACTTGAGATTGAAGTCCTTAACGTCGGATGGAATGCGGGGGAGTTGGGTTGGCTTTTGGAAAATAAAATAAAAGCTATCAACTACTCCTATGCAATGCCGCTATGCAATGCTTCGCTTGGCGGGATGGAGACTAGGCAGGCCTTGAGCGCGCTGCGTCGAAAGGGCGGATGGACGAGTAGGCTAACGGAGTCGAACTATGCAGGCCTTGAGCGCGCTGCTTCGTTAGGCGGGATGAAATACGGGCCGCGATGCCACGCTTCGGTAGGCGGATGGGCGAGTAGGCTAGCGGAATGAGGGTCGCAAGCACCTCTTCGACAAGCATGCCACTAGCAATTGCTAGGGCGGCACCGGACACGGTGGTGGGATGGAAAATGGATGGTGGCGCTCCTCATACACACATAAACCACAAAAGTATTCCACAAAAATGAAATATATAAATATAGAGACAAGTTTAAGTGCTCTTCATCAAAATACACAAGATCTAGCTATTACAACAATCAATAAAAGGAGAACAAGGCAAGAAATCGACCGAATCCGAAGGCTCGTTGAAGATTCACGGTTGGAATCGCCGGGTTGTCAATCCGCGTCCAAGCTCGGTCCGCAACTACGTCCGGGGTAGAGAGAGCTGTCACGACTCTCCAATGGACCCGTCTTCTTCGTGTCACGATCCGGTGGAGGTTGCCAACTTCCTCTTGCTTGACGGTAATGGCGGCTAGGTCTTCCTTTGGAGCTCTTGGATGAAGGAGGAGGCCGAGAGGAAACTCCGGCGAAGATTTGGCGTTGAAAGCTTGCCCGGAGATCCTCCCTAAGGTGGGCGACGATGGAGGGGCGAAGTCGGACCAAACCAGGCGGAAAACGGCGGAAGAAAGCGGGGCATCCGACCTAAATCGCGAGCAGCGGATTTTATAGGCGCTGGAATTAAACAGTGCGCACGGTCAGTGGCGCACGACCAGTGGTCGTGCGCACTAGAATCCTGTGATCGTGCGCTCTGCCTGGACGGAACCTGCAAAGACAGAAATTATAAAATAAAATGTTCGCACGACCAGTGGCGCACGACCGGTGGTCGTGCGCACTAGCGTCAGTGGTCGTGCGCAATAGATGAAACAGAACTCAGAAATTTAATGGTCAATGCGCACGAGCAGTGGCGCACGACCGATGGTCGTGCGCACTGGAGTCGATAGTCGTGCGCACTGCACCAGACAGAACTCGTGAAAAGGGGTTAAGTGCGCACGATCAGTGGCGCACGACCGGTGGTCGTGCGCACTAGAACAAGTGATCGTGCGCCAGATGTTCCTGTGCAGAATTGCACCGGAAACACTTGCACGCCTCCTATTCCAGCACAAACACAGATCTAGCCACTGAAAGTGGCACTTAACAGCATATGAATACTACTAAAGATAATAAACACGAAAAACACACCAGAGTGGGCCTAAATGTGCACCTAGCATGGGTTATCAAATATAAGCTATAATAAGGCTAAAGTGCGTGATATTGGCTAAATAACGGCCCAGGTGAGTCCATATATGTGTATATGATGAGGACTCATCACACCCCCAGACTTAACTGTTTGCGCGTCCCGAGCAAACCAATTCTAAGCGAACGGGGAAAGAAAAGTAGATGGCTTAAAACTACAATATAGAGTACCATGCGAAGTCGCATACTCGCGTGCATAAGAAGAATAGTAGCAAAGATTTCTGATTATATAAACAGTCTATATATTTCTAAAAGAATAAAAGCATATTACAATTACTCAAAATGGTGAAAAGCGGTGAATCGTTCGGTTATGCATACGGAGAAAGTAAACTAAACGCTGAGACGAGCATTGCCCAAGATCGGGATGCGGGAAAAACTCCACTGAAATCCATCAGTGTCGGTGACCATAGGCTTGCCCGGTCACATTCTCTCCACGACACTAGATTGGTTCAAGACGTGAGTCAGTAGGACTTTCAGGTTTTGATTGAGGCTTGGGTTACGGTGAGGTAAACAAGGATAAACAAAATGGCTTAAAACACATAACCCAAATGAGCTTTAAAAATAACTACCCATGCATCAAAATCAAATGCAAGTGCACCACACCCCCAGACTTGGACTTCTGCAACATAGGTGTGTGCACCGCCTACTCCCAATACATAATTTCTCTACATGATTTTCAATAAAACTCATTTTTCTTTCTTCTCTCTTTTTTTTCATTTTTCTTTTCTTTCAATTTTCTTTTTCTTATCTTTTTCTTTCAGCAGAATTTTTTCAAATGCGCACACCCACAGATTCTCAAAATAAACACCATAATCAACACCCCCCAAGATGTGAATAAATTCATAACTAAAGCTCAGATTTGGGTGTGCGACTAGGTTAGGCTTTTAGGCTTTGGTGAGATATATGTGGAGCTGAATCAAGGAAAGGGTAGGCACAAAGGGGCTAGCAAGGGTAGACGATAGGCATGAAATAAAAAGTTCAACCGGGCCAAAATAATGGCCTACGTCATTCTCACGCACTAGAACTATCCTATGCCAATGCTTCAAGAATCGCTTGGGGCAAGTTCTAGCCACCGAGAAAGATTCTCCTTTCTCCCGACTCAAGCAATACGAATCTAACGATCGTGTACACACATCCCTATGCTACCGTTTGATTCACACCAGATTCACCATTTGAGTAAAGTAAACAACATTTACACTAATAAGAAAAATATAAAACCATAGTATAAAAAGAAGTCTAATCTACACAAATTTTTATGCAACCGAGCACTCGACTAGGAGCACTACTAGAGTCAACATTTTACTCTGCTACATAGTCCTAAGCCATCACCTAGACTTTTCCAAATAAGCAAAAGAATTAAATTCACAACAGAGCAAGCAAACAGATGAGTACGCGCTCAAGTGGGTGATATGGTGTATGCAATAATAAAAATACACTTCTGATATGCAAAAACGTGTACACGTGTAGTGAACACTCGGTACACTCCCCCCCCAGACTTAAACTAAACAATACACAGAATAAATGACATGAAAATCAGGAAGGGCTAGGGAAAGAGAGTACCCAGTGCTCAGAAATGAGCACACCAGAAGATTGGCGTTTAAACCAAGACTAAACTGCAGCGTCCGTCATCCAGAAAAGAAGTACCTGCAGGGGTCAGCTCCGCAAAAACAAAAGAAAATAGACAAACTAAAATGAATACAACTAACTAAACTAAACAAGATGAAATAAAAATGCAGAAAAGAAGATAACTACTGGGGTTATTGTCATCCCAGCACGACTTATTCAGATTTTGTACAGTTCTAGCTTATAGGCCTATGAAAGGAGAAGTGGACAGGTAACTGGCCTAATATGCGTGTCGGTAGCGGGTACCGATACGGATATAGAACAGTCACCCCTCTACCTAAATATAGATACCTGCTCCTCACAGGTAGAGGGTAGAGAATGTAAGAAAAGGAGGAGGCCTGGTCCTCACTCATCTCATGAAACACATCCTTGCCTAGCAAGGTATCGTCAACAGCAAGGTGGCAGGGGGAAAAGGCAATGAGTGGAGCTTCCTCTACGGAGGGGGGATCAACCTCCTCACATGAGAAGATGCTCACATCATTGACTTGAGCATCATGCTCCAAGTCCTCCTGATGTACCTGTGAAGACTCAACCTGCACAGGCTCAGATGAAGAAGGGGGGTCAGGAAATAAAAGAGAAGAATGACATAAATAATCAAAAATCGGGGGAGTGGTCCCGGTCTCACTCCCATTAGGTTGGGGAAGTAAAATAATGTTTGCATTGTCATCAATGCTACAAGATTCGGCGGGATCAACGGTGGCCAGGCTTAGGATTTGGACTTCCTCCACCGGTGCTGAGGAAAATTCCTCTTCACCTAGAAGGTTGTCCTCCTCCATAGGAATAGGCACAACACTCAGATCAACCGCCTCCTCCTGCGACACATCATCAACAATGTCGTCTGAGACGAGTGTAGTATGCACAACAGGGAGAGGAATAGTGCTCGGATAAAAGTCGAGCACCGATTCCTCACAAAGAATCGAATCCACTAGAGGTGGTGGATGCACTGGGAGAATGGGCTCAGCAATATCGGTGCCCAGATCAGCCACGCATCTGGTGACTGTGTCAATGCCATACCCTTCAAGATGTGAAGGTGGCAAAGACACAAAACCGGATGTTGAAGGTGTGCCGCCAGAGTTAGGAGTTGGGACGATCCGGATATCCGCCTCATCATCCTCATCCAATTGGCGACGAAAAGCAGCACAATCCTTCAGGGCATGATCTGTGCTCCGACAAAACTGGCACTGCCTAGCGGGCTTCTTTGGCACAGCGGGGGCTGGAGCCGAAAAGAAGTACGACGGTAAAGGCTCAGCAGAGTAGCCATAAGACTTACGCGCACCATAAGAGGTACCAGACGAAGTCGGTGCTCCATATGCTGGGCGAGAAGAATTATGCCTACTATTCTCCGTAGGGCATTCATCACTAGAGTGGGAGGTAGCTCCACACCAACGGCAACGGAAATTGAGATGTGCCCACATAGTGCGAAGATAAAACGATTCAAAATAAAAATGCTATTGTGCAAATACTAAACCAAATAGAAATTACTAAAGCAACCTGATATAAAACAAGAAAAAGAAATAAAAAGAACAGAAATAAAATAAGAGATGCAATTTACAAATGGAAGAGCTTCTCTCTCAGACTCTCCCTCTCCAGAAAACTCACACGTCTGTGTTCCCCGGCAACGGCGCCAAAAATTTGATGGCGCAAATCTCACACACCGCTATAGGCGGTAGCTCGACTGCGACACGAAACGGCAGTGTACCGATCGTTCAAGTAATATAAAACGAGGAGTAATCCCCGAGTATCGATTCTCTCAAGGAACACAGTAAGGTGGAGTTAACGTTCGAGGTAGGACTTGAGATTGAAGTCCTTAACGTCGGATGGAATGCGGGGGAGTTGGGTTGGCTTTTGGAAAATAAAATAAAAGCTATCAACTACTCCTATGCAATGCCGCTATGCAATGCTTCGCTTGGCGGGATGGAGACTAGGCAGGCCTTGAGCGCGCTGCGTCGAAAGGGCGGATGGACGAGTAGGCTAACGGAGTCGAACTATGCAGGCCTTGAGCGCGCTGCTTCGTTAGGCGGGATGAAATACGGTCCGCGATGCCACGCTTCGGTAGGCGGATGGGCGAGTAGGCTAGCGGAATGAGGGTCGCAAGCACCTCTTCGACAAGCACGCCACTAGCAATTGCTAGGGCGGCACCGGACACGGTGGTGGGATGGAAAATGGATGGTGGCGCTCCTCATACACACATAAACCACAAAAGTATTCCACAAAAATGAAATATATAAATATAGAGACAAGTTTAAGTGCTCTTCATCAAAATACACAAGATCTAGCTATTACAACAATCAATAAAAGGAGAACAAGGCAAGAAATCGACCGAATCCGAAGGCTCGTTGAAGATTCACGGTTGGAATCGCCGGGTTGTCAATCCGCGTCCAAGCTCGGTCCGCAACTACGTCCGGGGTAGAGAGAGCTGTCACGACTCTCCAATGGACCCGTCTTCTTCGTGTCACGATCCGGTGGAGGTTGCCAACTTCCTCTTGCTTGACGGTAATGGCGGCTAGGTCTTCCTTTGGAGCTCTTGGATGAAGGAGGAGGCCGAGAGGAAACTCCGGCGAAGATTTGGCGTTGAAAGCTTGCCCGGAGATCCTTCCTAAGGTGGGCGACGATGGAGGGGCGAAGTCGGACCAAACCAGGCGGAAAACGGCGGAAGAAAGCGGGGCATCCGACCTAAATCGCGAGCAGTGGATTTTATAGGCGCTGGAATTAAACAGTGCGCACGGTCAGTGGCGCACGACCAGTGGTCGTGCGCACTAGAATCCTGTGATCGTGCGCTCTGCCTGGACGGAACCTGCAAAGACAGAAATTATAAAATAAAATGTTCGCACGACCAGTGGCGCACGACCGGTGGTCGTGCGCACTAGCGTCAGTGGTCGTGCGCAATAGATGAAACAGAACTCAGAAATTTAATGGTCAATGCGCACGAGCAGTGGCGCACGACCGATGGTCGTGCGCACTGGAGTCGATAGTCGTGCGCACTGCACCAGACAGAACTCGTGAAAAGGGATTAAGTGCGCACGATCAGTGGCGCACGACCGGTGGTCGTGCGCACTAGAACAAGTGATCGTGCGCCAGATGTTCCTGTGCAGAATTGCACCGGAAACACTTGCACGCCTCCTATTCCAGCACAAACACAGATCTAGCCACTGAAAGTGGCACTTAACAGCATATGAATACTACTAAAGATAATAAACACGAAAAACACACCAGAGTGGGCCTAAATGTGCACCTAGCATGGGTTATCAAATATAAGCTATAATAAGGCTAAAGTGCGTGATATTGGCTAAATAACGGCCCAGGTGAGTCCATATATGTGTATATGATGAGGACTCATCAATGGCCCCGAGCGAGCTAAAGGAGCTTAGGTCGCAGTTGATGAATTGCTTGAACGTGGGTACATTCATCCTAGCTCTTCCCCTTAGGGAGCCCCTGTCCTCTTCGTCAAAAAGAAGGACGGCTCCATGAGGCTTTGTATTGATTATCGGGACCTGAACAAGGTAACTGTCAAAAATAGGTATTCCCTTCCACGCGTGGATGATCTCTTTGATCATCTTAAGGGTAGCACAGTCTTTTCCAAGATAGATCTTAGATCAGGTTACCATCAGCTAAAGATCAAGGAATCCGACATCCCCAGGAATGCCTTCCGAGCTCGGTATGGTCATTTTGAATTCTTAGTGATGTCTTTTAGTTTAACTAACGCACCATTTGCTTTTATGGATATGATGAACCGTGTCTTCTGCGAATATCTTGATAAATTCATCGTCGTGTTCATTGATGATATTCTGGTCTATTCCAAGACTCATGAGGATCATGCAGCACATCTTAGACTCACTATCTCTACACTTTGTCAGCACCAACTCTATGCCAAGCTGACAAAATGTGAGTTCTGGCTGGATCGTGTTGTTTTCTTGGGGCATGTTTTTTCTGGTGATGGGCTCTCCGTTGATCCTGCCAAGATTTCTGCTATGATGGATTGGAAGCGACCTTCTACCCCTACTGAGATTCGCAGTTTCCTTGGGCTTGCTAGCTACTATCGACGCTTCATCAAGGGTTTTTCCTCTCTTGATGCTCCACCGACAAAGCTAACTCAAAAGCATGCTAGATTCGAGTGGTCAGATCAGTGTGAGCAGGCTTTCTTGGAATTAAAGCAATGATTGTGTTCAGCGCCAATTTTAGCCCTTCCTTCCCGGGGGGCAGATTCGTGATTCAGACAGATTCAATTTCAAATTCAAGACTTATAAGAGGTTCAGGAGTTCAAGCTTTCTTTGACGGGTTCATCGTCCCCGTTATGGTTTCAAGTGGGAACCCAAGTCAAGGGGTTGCATCAATTGAACGCTACCTTTCGTTGTTTACCTATGTTATTAACTAAACAATTCATAATTTGGTGAATGAGGCTAGTTATCAATGGGATGTTACAGGGGCCGAGCAGTAAAACTTATGGACATAAATTAGAAAGTAACAAATTACAATCAGATGTTTCAAGCGAGAGATTTCTCGTGCCTTAAGTAAGACTGAAGCTGACAATGGCGGTTAAGTGGCGCAACCAATTTAACAATTTTAATTTGACCTGATTAAGCACAAACAGGGATGACAATTGCATTAAACAAGAAATCCTACATGAGCATGCACAATTTAAATCACAAAATTAGGCAGGTGCGGGTTGGCGAAAAATTACCTCCCTCGAAGGTGAGGGGAGAGGGAGTTACACGAAGGAATCGACGAATTGGCGGCGTTTTAGGTTAGGGAAGCCCTAAATCGGAAGGGGCCTTTAGTGTTTCTACCAATTAGGATGACGAGCGGCGCCGGGGAGCATGAAAAACATAGAGATTGCACTATCATAATGTGATACAATCATGAATCACGACACATACACAATTAGGGGCACAAAATTTTGCAAGGAATTTCAATTAAATCTAATTGAAAGAGAAAGGATGAGACGCATACCAAAGGGAGTCGAATCCGGCCTCAAGGGGGCGAGGGAAGGAAAACCATAGATGGACCTCTTCGCAAAAATCAGACAAAGCGGACACAAAGAGGGCTGTCGGAGGAGGAGGTTGCGGTTGCTGTCCTTGAGGGGAAGGGAGAAGGAAGAGCCTTGCTACAGCCAGCCTTTTGGAGGAGATCGGGCGACTTCCTGGAGTGGAGAGGAGGGAGACGGCCAGAGAAGGAGTTGACGGCTTGGGGAGGGGAAAGAGCAGGAGGAGGTCTCAGCGGGAGGAGGAGCGGAAGGCGACGCCGGCATGGGGACCAACAGCGGCAGGCGGTGGCGCCGCTGCGCGTGGGAGACGTCGGCTCTGCAGCTTGCGGGAGACGGGATCGAGGCGGCTACCAAGCGACCGGATTAAATCCCTGGACCGTGAGGGTTTAAATTGCGGTGGGGGCTGCTTGTTAAAAGTGGCAACATTAAGGAAGCACCAGTATGGTTATATACAATATTTCCATTTCTTTTAAATTTGGAATGAACCTAGTTTTATGTATTTGTTTTTATATAAACCTGGGTTGTTACACCCTCGCCAATGTTGACACTAAAAACAGAAAATTGGAAGAATCAAAAGATGAAATAACTAAACAGAATGAATGGCATAATCCCAAGATATAGGGGGTGCAAATTCCGCCATACTCCCTATGTGTAACCATTAGATTAGGCTCAAGGATTATGATGAAACCACATGTCTTCCACTAAGGGTACATGGGTCATTTGACCCCTCCACTAAATCTTTAGTCTGAAGACAGTGGATCAAAATTATGCCTTATAATTTATAGCATTAATATTAATGACAACTACAAACATAAGAACTAAAAACTAAGGAATCCTCAGATAAACTGCTGAAGGATGATTCAAATTTGAAGACACGTTTCTTCTTCTCTCTTTCTAAGTCACTACTCTTCTATTTTTTGTGAAGAGAGTTTTTAGAATCCCTCTACAAAGAATTCAGGTTGTGGTTCAAGATCTCTTTATCAAAAGATCTAGTTGATTGCTCCTAAGAGTCTCCTTATCAAAAGACTCAATTGTGACAATCATGCTTTATTTGAGGAAGAGTCTTTGTCAGTGGATCTGATATGTTGTCATCAGTCAAAACTCTGCAAATGTTCATATCACCTCGATCGACAATCTCTCAAATGAGATGGAGCCTCCTAAGAATGTGTTTGGAGCTCGGATGAGATCTAGGTAAATTAGCATGGGAAATTATGTAACATTCTAACTTCGATAAGGTGGCCTAGCCGGTTCAATGAAACCCCAGGAGAAGCTTAGTTGGGGTCACAATAAATTGTGACCAGACCTCCGTTTTATATTTATATCAATTTTGAGCTACGATGCCTTGATATTGATATTTGAGTAATTCAACTCGGAATCGACCTCGATCAGTGTACTCGTGAGATCAAATACGAACTCAACAACATAGATTATGCCTCATTTCAATGCATAATGTCGAGTTGGCTAAATCTGGCTGAAATGAGCTACATGACGACCCGATGTAACTTTCCAAGCCAACAAACTCTGAATCGACCTCAGTCAATTACGTTGGATTTTAATGGTAAACACAATTTCGACGACTTTTATTTCATTCAATTCCGACATAAATCAACAAAATTGACTAAATTAGGTAGCATTTGAACTACAAGTCGATCTGAATAGGAAAATATGAGCAAACGAACTCTGAATGGATCTTAGTCAGTTGCATAAGACTCGTATGATCAATTCGAGTGTAATACAATTTGTTTCGTTCAAACCAGGGAGCGTGTAACACACCTTAGATCTCTGTGCACGACCCCTAATCCCACCGTATATTTCTGCCAGCATGAATTTTCGTGCATGATTAATCTAAAATACGATCACTTTTCAATATGATCATATTACACAAATACTATCGTATATTTTCACAAACAATCTACACCGTTGAAATCACGGATCATACGATTGTACTTGCTCCTGCGCACGATGATCAATTATGATCATCGTGTGTTACCCGTACCTAAATATCTCTCGAAAACAGGGGGTGAAAAGTGGCAAAATTGGTGGAATCCACAGGTTTCCCCACCTTTGGGAAAATTTTGGGTCCGGATCCCGGACGTCAGCTGGCGTCCGGGACCAATGAAAATCCAGGATTTCCACCATACAGTGGTCCCGCTGTGCACAGTCTGATGTACACATAACATTTTTGCGTGGGGCCCACTGAATGGTGAAATTCCATTAGTCTCGGACAGCATTCAAGACCCGGATCCTGAAATTTTGCTCTTCTTATACACATCTTCATCTCCTCTTCATGGAGGACCCACAGGGGAAAGGGGTGGGAAAATATACTTTTGCACTTTACCGTAAAGTGCATTGATCTGATAAGACTCGTGGATCAGTGTACACATCTTAAAATGCACACTTCTTAAAGTGCACACATCTCAAAGTTCATTGCACTAATCCACGCGGACCGTCTGATCAGTGCATTTTACTGTAAAATGCATACATCCCTTTTCCGACCCTGAATCGACTTCAGTCAATTGCATTAAATTTTAATGGTAAACACAATCTCGATGTTACCGAATAGATAGGGAGAGAGAGGAAGAATTCGGCAAGGGGGGAGGCCGGTGGTGGTGAACGAGACGAAAAGGAGGAAGGATGAGGAACTTAGGGAGCAACCCTAAAATCTTGCATAAATTCAAGCATACCTTATAAACTCCTACCCCTACCTCTTATATAGATGAGGGAGGGCACACAAAATAAGACAATACAATTAATAATAATTAAGTCTAATTAATATTAATTAAAAGGCATTTATTTAATATTAATTAACACATTTAATTTCAAAAGGAATAATCATGGCGGCTTCAATGCATGTGCCCCAAATAAGTTCGGCGGCTTCCATATGCGTGCGTCGATGATCTCCATCTGGGGGGTCCACTTGCGTGACAGTGTATGCGTAACACTATACCGCCCTTGAAAATCGACCTTGTCCCCAATGTCGAGTGTTATGATTTTATCGGGATCTTTAAGAATGTTGACGAGAAAGGAGTTGTGTATTGCTAGTGGCGGTGGCGAGTGCCTTGAGGAGAAAGAATGAAAATGTGTCAAACAAAGAAAAATTTGGGTTGAATATTTATGTG
Source organism: Dactylorhiza incarnata (assembly GCA_033032865.1). NCBI lineage: Eukaryota > Viridiplantae > Streptophyta > Magnoliopsida > Asparagales > Orchidaceae > Dactylorhiza > Dactylorhiza incarnata. The sequence continues at coordinate 8,008,546 of JAWHQI010000067.1, forward strand.
TTAGAGGAGTGCGGTTAGAAGAAAGGGGGACAATAAGAGTGGGTGGGCTTGTGAGGGTGAAAGTGAGTGCTGGATGGGTGTGGAAATGTGGTTGGTAGCTAGGAGGGAACAAGGTGGGTGTGCATTTGTTTGGAAGAGGAGAGAGAAGGAAAGGACAATAAAATTGATGGGACAAGACAATGGAAGACAAACAAAAATAAAAAAATTGAGGGTGTATGGGAGACAATTGTTGGCAGGTAGGGGGAGGCTCAAGAAAGAGAGAGGAGAATTGATGTACGATGTGACGGGGCTGCAGGAGGGAGAAACAATGTGGAGTTTTTGGCGTGGGTGCAGTTGTGGGGCCCGGAAACAATGAGGATGGTGTGGATGGAGAGACATAAGGAAATGATGGCGGTTGCTGTGTGTGGGGCCTGGTGGCATTAAAGATGGCAGGGGAAAGAGGACATGATGAAAAACTGTCAAAAAGAAAGCAGGCGAGTGGCTCGATGGCTGGGGCGAAGGAGCCGAGGCAGTCGACAACACTGCGTGAATTTATCTTGTACTGCTGGAGGGAGACGAGCGGCGAGGCAGTTCCTGGAGCGGGGCTGTTGACTGGCGAGGCTTGTGCGAGAGCCGTGGTGCTGGCTTGGGCTGTCGGAGGTATTGCTGGAGCTGTGATTGGCGGAAGCGGTGTGGGAGGTGCAGCGGCTGCTGATCGACGCAGGAGGGGCAACGGTGGCTGCTGCTCAACGCTAGAAGGGAACTGTGGGGATGTTTGCAGGATGCAGGAAGGGGAGGATGGGGTGGGCTGCTTGGTGCTGGAAGGTAACTGTGGTGCCGACTGCCTGACGCTTGCAGGGGAAGATGGGGTGTGCTGCTAGGTATTGGGAGGGAAGGCGACAGCCTCCTGTGGTTCCCCGACGGGGGCCAGGTGGTGTCCTGGCCGAGCGGATTGCACCTTGATGCGTTGGAGGGTGTCGAGGTGGGCAAGAATAAGCGCTTGAATGGATAAGGCAGTGTCGACAGAGGAATGCAGGCTGTCGAGCGCAGCCTCGTGTCGGTCGAGCCAAGCGCGGATGCGATCGGTGGCGGTGTGGTGACGCGTGTTAGTAGCCATGGAAGGAGAGCCGAGAGCCGGCGGCGCTACGGCGGGCGGAGCGGCAGGTCGGACCATTGTTACCGAATAGATAGGGAGAGAGAGGAAGAATCCGGCAAGGGGGGAGGCCGGCGGTGGTGAGCAGGACGAAAAGGAGGAAGGATGAGGAACTTAGAGAGCAACCCTAAGATCTTGCATAAATTCAATCATACCTTACAAACTCCTACCCCTCCCTCTTATATAGATGAGGGAGGGCACACAAAATAAGATAATGCAATTAATAATAATTAACTCTAATTAATATTAATTAAAAGGCATTTAATTAATATTAATTAACACATTTAATTTCAAAAGGAATAATCATAGCGGCTTCCATGCGCGTGCCCAAATAAGTGCACCGACTTCCATATGCGTGCGTCGATGATCTCCATCCAGGGGGTCCACTTGCGTGACAGTGTATGCGTAACACTCGACGTCTTTTGTTTCATTCAATTCCGACATAAATCAAGAAAAATGACTAAATTTGGTCACATTTGAACTACAAGTCGATCTGAATAGAAAAATATGAGCAAATGAACTCTGAATCGATCTCAGTCAATTGTATCAGACTCGTATGATCAATACGAGCGTGATACAATTCGTTTCTTTCAAATCTGATGAGATTTGAGAAAGTTGGCAGAAATGAGTAGCTTTGAGCTGCGCAACGATTCGAGTGATAAACTTAAAGCAAAAATACTCAGAATAGACTTCGGTTGTGTTTTTTAGACTAATGTGTTCGACACTAGCACAACGATACCCTCCACGCATTTTTCCAGCGCGTATTTTGTGAGTTATATATTAGTATATATATATTCTTTTTATATTATATTTATATATAATTAATAAATTATGGTATTTTAATCTCTACCCTAATATAAACCAGGGAGCATGTAGCACACCTTAGATCTCTGTGTGTGACCCCTAATCCCACAGTATATTTCTCCCAGCATGATTTTTCACGCATGATTGATCTAAAATACGATCACTTTTCAATACGATCATATTACACAAATACTATCATATATTTTCGCAAACAATCTACACCGCTGAAATCACGGATCATACGGTTGTATTTTCTCCCGCGCACGATGATCAATTATGATCATCGTGTGTTACCCATACCTAAATATCTCTCAAAAATAGGGGGTGAAAAGTGGCAAAATTGGTGGAATCCATGGGTTTCCCCTCGTTCGGGAAAATTTTGGGTCCGGATCCCGGACGTCAGCTGGCGTCCGGGACCAATGAAAATCCAGGATTTCCACCATATAGTGGTCCCGCTGTGCACAGTATGATGTACACATAATATTTTTGCGCGGGGCCCACTGAATGGTGAAATTCGTCCCAGACAGCGTTCGGGACCCGGACCCTGAAATTTTGCTCTTCTTATACACATCTTCATCTCCTTTTCATGGAGGACCCACAGGGAAAGGGGTGGTAAAATGTACTTTTGCACTTTACCATAAAGTGCATTGATCCGATAATACTCTTGGATCAGTGTACACATCTTAAAATGCACACTTCTTAAAGTGCACACATCTCAAAGTTCATTGCACTAATCCATGCGTACCGTCTGATCAGTGCATTTTACGGCAAAGTGCATACCGCCCCTTTTCCGACCCACGACAAGCTCCAACTCACCCCTCAAGACCTGGAATAGAGTTCCTCTCTCCACCTCCATCTCCTTCTCCCTCACATACAGCTGGATTTAATCTCCTTTTTGTGACACCAGCTCACGGCAAGGGAGTTCTTCATATTCATCCTCTTCATCGCACACATCGTCTTCTCGGGGATGATTTTAGCTTCTTCGTGCTTCATCGATTTGTGAACTATTCTAGCTGGTGCATCAAAGAGGGCTTGAGGAATGATCCCAAGCAACCCGATGATTGCATTTCTTCTTTCTCTTTTAGTTATGGGATGGAATGGTTCCTCCTCTTCCGCACGGCTCATGGCATGAGATTGACTACTCCACTACTCTCCTCCTTTAGTTTCTGGTTTCAGATTCACGAGCCATGTATCGAGGGTGGCCCATGGATGATATATTCGGGCAACCCATGCATCAAGCTTCCGTCCTCTTCTTCTGATTCTGGTAAACTCAAACTCTGGCTCTCTTTGGGTACCTGGGATACATGCTTGAGGTATTACCCAATCCAATGAATGGTTTGGTACTTCATTTCGGTTGATAACATAATTATTCAATAAAGGATTTTTTTCTATGATGTTTAGAAGCTGTTACTGATCTACACTCCCCTTTCCCTTCTTCGATTCCTGGTTTTGGATGAGGATCCTGACAGCAAATGGGTAGCATCTCTCCCCCTCCCCCTTCTCTTCCCATCACTCTCTCGTTCTCCTCTGAGTTTATTGAACCAAGGGCAGAGCATCGAGGATGTCCTGAGAGGGACCTCTCTTCCTTCTATTTGTCATGGTGTTCATGGAGGAGTTGGAAGAGCAAAACCAGAGCTCCTTTCTCACTCACACCCCCGTCAACTCGAGCAACTCATAAATTCTCTCCTTCCTCTTCCTCCGATATTCTGGTAACTCTTCTAACCTTGATCTCCTCTTAATTAAATTGAATGTTATGATATTAGTCATTGGAATTCAATTCACTGCTTGTGAATTGTGCTCCTTCTAACCTACTTCTAATTTTGAATAAAAGTATAGGGTGATCTCTTGGTTGTTATAAGGTTATACTTTCCACCTTTAATCATGCATTCACTGAGGTTCTTTATTATTGACTAATTCATATTTAGAGAGATGCATGAAAGAACATGGATCTACCAACTAGAGGGATGTGAATAGGTGTATGGGTTATTTTTGATGTTTTCTTGATAAATAAAGAACTATAAACAATCACAGAAAATCACAGCACGAATAACATAGAATTTATAGTAGTTCTCCAATATGGGTACTCCACTTTCACCATGTGCCTATCTAGCAATGTGCTAGCCTTCGTAAACTTCTCCAGATCTCAGATCATTCAAATCTTACAGCTTAGAGTCCAGACTCCCACCTCAGGAACAACAGTAAGTTCCCTACCTCATATCCAACCATAAGATACTGCAACTCAGATTCTGTACAAGAATCTTACCTCAGGTCCTCAACAGGAACCCTACCTCTGGCCTTCAACAAGAGCCATACAATCAGATTCAAAAAATGAATCCTACATCTGATTCTCAACAAGAACCCTTCAATCAGGCCTTCAACAAGAGCCCTACACTCAGATTCACAAGTGAATCCAACCTCAAGTTCTTACAGAACTGTACCTCAGATCTCAAAGTGATCTTACAGAAAAGGTGATGAAAATTTATTACAGGAATATGAATAGACTCGAAAATAATCTTCACTTGATTTGTGCGAGTCTTTTTAGGCTTTGATGAAGACAGCCTTCACAGTAGCAGCAACAAAAACCTTAAACGATGAATCTTGTATTTGCTTTTCACAGATTCAACAAGAGCATGGAATTGATTCTCTGAATGTATCTCCTTCTTTAGATTTTGATCTCAGATCTACTTCTTCTTCTCAGGATGAATTACTTTCTTGAAGAGAAGAATACGATTCTATCGATCCGCTTTTCGATCTTCTTGAAGATAGATTCTCTAAAATGTTACTTAAGGTATCCATCATATCTGTATTTATAGCATCGACAAACCATAATGGTCTATACGAGGATTTCTTTATGTCAGAAATCTCATACCTCAAAAGTCTGCGCTGATTGAGTTGATTGACGACGTCAATTAATAAGTTCTGTGAATTTGAATTGTCAAGACGATGTTTCTTCTCGTCACGATGATATTTCAACTGATCACAACGACATTTCAACTCTTCATGACGATACTTGTTTCTTCTGCCAAAATGTTAGCTTATCATAATGATAGATGCTCTTCTCAGATATACTTGTTGTCTTCACAACGATGTTTCATCTTCAAGACGACATTTCAGCTTGTCACAATGATAAGACTTAACTCTTAGATCTGAGCTTTTGTCTTGGCAGCATGGGAGCCATATCTAGACGATATGGACTTAATCATTCTCAACTCAACAAGCTTCTGAATTGTCGGGCAGGTTTCTCGACGACATTTGAATTGTTCTCGGCGACATTAGACTTATAGTGAGTTAACTTGCATGGATTGGCTCTTGTTGTCTAAATCATCTAGCTGATATGGCTATGGTCTAGATGACACAGAGAATTTGCCGTCTAGATCATCTAGCCGATATTTGACTTAGCTGAATTTTGTTGTGATCTCATCCAGACGATATTTGATTTAGCCACTTTTGTTGTGAGGTCGTCTGGACAATATTGGACTTAACTGAATTTTGTTGTGAGCTCATCCATACGATATTTGACTTAGCCAATTTTGTTGTGAGCTCATCCAAATGATATTTGACTTGGCAGGTTTTGTTGTGAGGTCGTCTAGATGATATTTCACTTAGCAGCTTTTGTTGTAAGGTCGTCTAAATGATATTTGACTTAGCCGATTTTGTTGTGAGTTCATCTATATGATATTTGACTTAGCATATTTTTTTGCTAAGTCCAACCTGTTTGCTATCTTTGTGCATGATCTTCAAGACTTTTCTAAGTGATTTGTACTTGTTAGTGACAAGTCTAATATAATGTTAGGGCATAAGTCAACATGTATTTTTCACCATGAGGGATTACACAGGCAATACACTGTTTCAGTGACTATAAGCTTAACCTTACATTAGTCATGCACTTTAATTATACCTGTCACTTCAAAACTAAATGGAACATCAAATACAAGATGAATTCTAACTCAGCAACTTTCTTTCCTTTGCCTGAGTCCTCGCCCTTCTTACACTTTGGAAATCTTGTTATAATTATTTCCCATCTTCCCAATATCTTTATGTCTATCTTTTTCATGTAGTGAATTGGAACCCCTAACTTTTTGTTCAGCTGACCAGGAATTGTATTCAAAAAATGCAAGGACAATATCCTTCCAAAGTTTGGCACTCCAAGGCTTTCTTGAATTTTCATGAACAGAATATAGGTCCAATCAGTCTTTTTGTTTAGGATCACCCTGACCATGATCTCAAACATGTTCCTTGAGATTCTGTCATGTGATCCTGGCTTACACAGGAATGTCTTTCCAACTATATCAGCCAATAGCTTCCCTTGTTGATTGAAATTCTTCCTTTTCAGGGAACATATGTCTGTTCTGAGTGATCACAACATTTTAATGCATCACTAAAGTCCCGATCTATTATTTCGTCATCTTCTTCATCTGCACCAAACCTAGGCATTTGTAATACCTTGGCCAAGCTCTTGGCACTGACATTTAAATTAATAGCAGCAATCTTGGCTTTAATGGCCTTCACTAATGAACTTACTCTTGTATTTGAGTAAAATTCCATTACTTACCTATTCATTATAACTATGAGTTCTGAAATCACATATTCCAATCCTGTGATTGTTAACAAGTCGATGACAGATTTGATCTCCTCAATTTCATTCCTGAATCCATCTCTGACTAATTAACAACCTATGTTGAAGGAATCCTCACCTTTCTTAGGAGACATTTTTCTGAAAGCTGAGGGACGACAAAACTGTGTCGTCGTGCGCGCACTAACTCGTCGTGACGGCTTATGGCACGTACTTCGGTATTAAATCTTATGAGATTAAATTAAGATTCAACGGTTATGATGATAAGATCCAATATTCCTGATTGACTGTTTGTCGAAAGTGTGTCGTTTTGCTATCACGATGATATAGGCTTCATGCCGTCTTGATGTCACAATGACACAGGCAGGTTCTCTGAGTTCTTTCCTGCAATCTTTTAAGGTCTTTTCTTGCATACATTATTAGCATTCTAGAACATAATATTGCTAGGATTGGCCATGATAGAGAGAAATTACACTTGTTTATCACTAATTTTATTCTAGGTTAAGCATTCCTAATTCAAATTTGAAGATATTAAATTTAGCTTCATCAAGAGACTTATCAATGATATTTGTCACTTGTCTGTCAGTGGGGACATACTCAAGACATATATCTTCCTTTTCAACATACTCTCTGATGAAGTGATACATGATCTCAATGTGCTTAGTTCTGGTGTGTGACACAGGGTTCTTAGCAATTGTGATTGCACTTGATGAGTCACAAAACAATATTGTTTTACTTATCTGGATGTTGTAATACTCCAGCTGGTGCATTATCCAAAGGAGTTGTGTATAGCAGCTCCCAGCTGAGATGTACTCTGGCTCTGCTGTTGAAATGGCTACACTTGTCTGCTTTTTTGTTTCTCCAAGATATTAACCTCTTGGCTAGTAATTGACATGTGCTTGAGGTGCTATTCATGTCTTCTTTGCACCCTGCAAAATCTGCATCTGAATAATCAATTAGTTCAAAATCATTATTCATAGGGTACCATAGGCCAAGATTTGGTGTGCCCTTAAGGTATTTCAGAATCCTATTTGCAGAGGAATAGTGAGATTCCTTTGGATTCACCTGACATATAGCACATGCACATGTAAAATACATAATGTCAGACCTTCTCATAGTCAAGTAGACCAAGGAGCCAATAATGCATTTATACATGGTTTCAATAAAAGGTTTCCCCTTTTCTTCCTTGTCGGTGATACATTAGACCTCATGGGTGTCCTCATAGTGGAGGTACTCTCCACTCAAAACTTCTTTATTAACTACTTAGTGAACTTGGCCTGGGAGATGAAAATTCCATCTTTAGACTATTTCACCTGGAGGCCTAAGAAGTACTTGATCTCTCCCATGCTGCTCATCTCAAATTTTCCTTGCATTAAGTTGGCAAACTTCTTGCAAAGGTTATCATCAGTAGAGCCAAATATAATGTCATCATATATTTGGACTAGCAAGATCTTGCCCTTAATTTCCCTCAAGAATAATATCTTATCTTTATTCCCCCTTGAAAATTTGTTTTCAATGAGGAAGCGAGACATGGTTTCATACCAAGCCCTAGGTGCTTGTTTAAACCCATACAATGCTTTTCTTAAGAAATAGACATGATCAGTTAAGTTAGGAACAACAAAACCTGGAGGCTGTTCTACATATACTTCCTCTATGAGATCTCCATTTAGGAAGGCCGACTTCACATCCATTTAATATACTTTGAAACCTTTGTGAGCAGCATATGCAAGGAATAGTCATATTGTTTCAAGTCTTGCCACTGGTGCAAAGGTTTGATCAAATTGAATGCTACTTCCCGTCTATATCTCATTGCAACCAGCCTCGCTTTATTTTTGATGATGACACCACTCTCATCTAGCTTGTTACTAAAGACTGGTTCTGATAACATTCTGATGTTGGGGCCTAGGAACTAGCCATGATCCAAGAAGGATCTGATTTGTCTTCTTCAATTTTTTTTGGTTCAACTTGTGATAGAAAGCTCAGATATATTGCCTCATTCTGTGTACTTCTTCTTGTTCTCACTCCCTATCTTGTATCTCCAATGTCTTGACTGCTTGGGTGGTGATGAGTAATTTATTTATTCATCTTTTAGTTTAGGTTTATTATATTTTTTTTATATAAAATTATGTTATTTTTAGGAATTTTATCATATAAATCCTTCCATTGTTATTTCATAAGCTAACTTAAGTTTATTTTGTGTTTTCAGGTTTTCTGGGCTGTTTCGAGCAAAAAGTTAAAATTACACGCCCCAGGTCACGGGCGTGACCATGGGCGTGTAACCTACGAAATACTCCAGACCTGCTTCTGCCACTCCGGGGATGCTCCGTGAAGTTTTCGCCAAGTACACGCCCCAGGTCACGGGCGTGACCAAGGGCGTGACCCAATGTCACGGCCATGACCCGCCACAAGCATCCGGAGCACGCCGCCACGTCAATTAAAATTACACGCCCTCGGTCACGGGCGTGACCAAGGGCGTGACATCCAGCACACGGGCGTGACTTTTCCCGCGCCAATTTCCCGCCGAAGCTTCCCGCCAGCAGCACTTATTTGAGATTACACGCCCTAGGTCACATGCGTGACCTAGGGCGTGACACGTCCGTAACGCCTGCATTGAAGCCAGACGACGCCTTCTCCGCTCACAGCAAATCACGCCCCTTTCACGCCCTTGGTCACGGGCTTGACCAAGGGCGTGTAACACCAAAAATTCAGCTATTTAAAGGGAGCTTTTCCAGATGTTTGGGGACGAATTTTTTGGGAGTTCTAAGTTTATTTTCTTGCACTGTTTTTGTCATTCTTAAGCTTGTAATCTTCCTTCTTAGCTTGCACTTTCATTTCAGGTTTGTAACTTCTTATTTCCTAGTTGTAATTTCTTTTCAATTAATAAAGTAGTTCTTTTTCTCTTATTCTACTCTCAATCTTCGTTATGCACTTCTTGTATTTCATCAATTCCTCCATCTCCATGAGTAGCTAAATTTCATTAGTACTCGGCCGAGATGATCCAAGGAAAATATAATTCATAATTTAGTTTAGAACTTCTTTTTCTCTTATTTAGATCGCTTAAGATTTATCCTTGAATTTATATTGGTTGAGATTATATTATCGATATATAATCTCATTCTTGTTTTCGTAGTCTAATAATCGAGAGGTTTTGAGTTCGAATCGATCATTTCAAGGATAAAGAGATTTGAATGCACTCCTCGAGAGAGGACGACATAAATCTCCCGGATTGGAGTTATATCCAATAGAGGGGTTCACTTCAATAAAGCGAGTTTTAGGGGTTTCGATTCTAGAACGAGAGTTCGATTGATCAACCTAAACTTAGTTAGGCGTATCCTTGAGAGAGGTACGTTTATAAATCGGGAACCTCTACGGTCAAGCATTTCTTTTAAAGAGTATTAGAAGTTTTATTTATTTCTTTATTTATTTTTTCCAAGGTGATTCAAGGTTGAGTGCTAATCCTTCTTATCATAGTTTTAACAATTTATTTCTCTTTCTTGCAACCAACCAACCCAAGTTTCTTTCGATAAAATAATAGAGATTTTCCGAAGTAAGAATACTCAACCGCCCCGAGTCTAATACGACCTTGTTTTAACAACCTATACTACATTCGATACGGTACACTTGCCGTTATCGTTTGCAAGCATAGTTTTGCGCATCAAGTTTTTGGCACCGTTGCCGGGGAGACGGTTGATATTTCGAAAACCGAAATATCTATTAATTTTATCTTTTTCTTTATCTTAATTTTAAGGTGCAACTAAATTCCTGGAAAGGACGCTTTGGGTTTGAATTCCCATCATAGCTTCTAGTACCTTGCAAACCCTTCACCGGGTAGATCTTGGGAAGTCCAGGACTAATTCTAAATCACCTAATAAAAATTTAAAAATAATTAAAAAAAATAATATAATAAAATAAAAATAAATTAATTTATCTAAAATCTTATTTTTCCCTTTTTCTTTTTCCGTTTCTTTTCTTTTCTTTTGGTTTATGACCCGAGGAAACTCTTCAATTGATTTTGAATTTGGTTTTGATCCGAAAATCGAGCGCACCTTGCGGCGACGTCTCCGATTTAGTGATCTACCAATAATTCGCGAAAAGTCAGTCGGAGAGACTAACGAAGATATAATGGGTGACCCCGACCATAATGAGGCTCCGCTACGGACTATGTCCTATTATGCGAGGCCAAATTGGGAGGGAACACAATCAAGTATTATTCGCCCGGCAGTGGCAAATAATAATTTTGAAATCAAAATGAGTATCATTCAAATGGTACAGCAAACCGTCATCTTTGACGGGTTACCAGATGAAGATCCAAATTTACATTTATTGAATTTTTTGGAAATTTGCGACACGTTTAAAATTAATGGCGTCACCGATGACGCCATTCGTTTGCGTTTATTTCCATTTTCTTTGCGGACTAAGGCCAAGCAATGGTTGGGATCTCTTCCTAGAGGTTCCATCACTACATGGGCCGAAATGACGGATAAATTTTTAACTAAATATTTTCCTCTGGCGAAGTCTGCTAAATTACGTACGGACATTCTCTCGTTTACGCAAATAGACTCGGAGTCTCTCTATGACACATGAGAGCGCTTCAAGGAATTATTGCGGAGATGTCCTCACCACGCCCTTCCTTTATGGCAACAAGTTCAAACATTCTATAATGGTTTGAATCTCCAAATGAGGCAGATGATTGATGCAGCAGCTGGGGGAACTCTAAATAACAAAACCCCAGATGTCGCTCAAGAGCTTTTTGAGGAGATGGCCATTAATGCTTATCAGTGGAATGCGCCACGGTCGCGTCCTAACAAACCGACCGGACTCTTTGAAGTCGAGGCCACCCTGAATTTAACATATCAAGTAGAATGGCTTACTAAGCAAATGGCGGAGATGTATGCTTCCTCCGCCATTAATGGGGCTAATAATAATAATAATAATTATAATAATTATAATAATTATAATCAAGAACAAGTTGATTATATGGGGAACTCCTATCGTCCTCCTTAAACCCAAATAATAATCTTCCTAATAGTTATAATCCGGGCTTAAGGAACCACCCGAATTTTTCATGGAGCAACCCCAATAATGCTCAACGCCCCCCACAAGTGAATCCTCCCGGATTCGCTCCACCACAACCACCAAAGGCCCCTTCACTTGAAGAGGTTTTCACCAAATACGTCGCTTCTACTGATGCCAATATCCGGAACCTTTCCGGATCTATTAAAAGCCTAGAAAATCAGATTGGACAACTCGCCAAGATGTTCTCCGAATGCCAGCAGGGAGCTCTACCGAGCAATACTGAGCCCAATCCACGAGAGAGCGCCAATGCTATAACCCTCCGCAGCGGAAAGGAGGTAAAAAGTTCAAATTTGGCCGAGCCTAAGGTAAACGTTTCAACCTCATCTTCGCAAGTTATTTCTTCTCCTACTCTACCTCTTTCTGCTTTAGCTCCGCGTATTCTTAAAAATCCTTCTATTCCTTATCCTTCACAATTTAAAGATGAACGCAATGAGGAGCAATATAGAAAATTTACTGAAATTTTTAAACAAATTCAAATAAACATGCCATTTTTCGAAGCAATCGCCCAAATGCCCAAATATGCAAAAGATCTACTTTCCAATAAAAATAAACTTGAAAATTTTTCGCGTATATCTTTAAATGCTGAATGCTCGGCAATTTTATTAAATAAATTACCGCAAAAATTAAACGATCCGGGATAGTTTTCTTAATAAAACACGCCTTGGCAGATTTGGGCGCTAGTATAAATTTGATGCCATTTTCATTATTTAAAAGGCTTGGTTTGGGCACTCCAAGCCCAACCAATATTAGCATCCAACTAGCGGACAGATCTATTAAATACCCGATAGGGGTGATTGAGGACGTGCTTGTCAAGGTTGACAAATTTATCTTCCCGGTAGATTTTGTCATCCTAGACATTGAGGAAGACGCCGAAGTCCCAATTATACTCGGACGTCCTTTCCTCGCCACCTCTCGGGCAATCATTGATGTTAGTAATGGCAAACTTCTTCTACGAGTTGGGGATGAAGAAGTAACTTTTAGCATTAACAACTCTATGAGAAATTCGTTTTCTAATGACGATTCTTGCTTCACTTTAGAAATAAATTTTGAAGAAGAAATAACATCATTTTCTGAATTAATTTCACCCTTATTTGAAAATCTGGAAATTGAAAATTTATTTTGTCTAAAAGAAATAACTCGGCCGCTCAAATTTGAAGAAGTAAAATTAAATATTTCTAAAATAAAAACATCTTACGAGGAGCCACCGAGTTTGGAATTGAAACAACTGCCGGAACATTTAAGATGTGTTTTTTTAGAAAAAGATTCAAAATTGCCAGTGATTATATCTTCCGCGCTTAACGATTCGGAAATTTCCGAATTAATAAAAATATTAAATAATCATCGCCATGCAATTGCATGGCAAATTTCTGACATCAAGGGGATTAACCCCTCTTTTTGCATGCACAAAATTAATTTAGAAAATAATTCTCGCGGTATTATTCAGCCTCAACGACGGCTTAATCCAAATATGAAGGACGTTGTTAAGGCCGAAATAATAAAATTATTAGATGCGGGAATTATTTGTCCAATCTCTGATAGCACTTGGGTTAGCCCAGTGCAAGTCGTGCCTAAAAAGGGTGGAATAACGGTAGTCACAAATGAAAATAATGAGTTGATCCCGACCCGTACTGTTACGGGTTGGCGAGTATGCATCGATTATAGAAAATTAAATGATGCTACCTGCAAAGATCACTTTCCGTTACCCTTTATTGACCAAATTTTAGAACGCTTATCCGGTCACTCACACTACTGTTTTCTCGATGGTCTTTCGGGATATTTTCAAATCCCAATTGCGCCCGAAGACCAAGAGAAAACCACATTCACCTGTCCGTTTGGCACCTTCGCATATCGAAGAATGCCGTTTGGTCTTTGCAACGCACCAGCTACATTTCAACGATGTATGCTGGCAATTTTTAATGAACTTGTAGAAGACGTCATGGAAATTTTCATGGACGATTTTTCTGTTTTTGGCGATTCATTTAAAAATTGTTTAAATAATCTTGATCGTGTTCTTCAACGCTGCGAAGACACGAATTTGGCCCTCAACTGGGAGAAGTGCCACTTTATGGTCCAAGAGGGATTAGTCCTTGGGCATAAAATTTCCAATAAGGGGATCGAGGTCGATAGGGCCAAGATCGAGGTCATAGAAAAACTTCCCCCTCCTACCAATATAAAATCTATTAGAAGTTTTCTAGGACATGCGGGTTTTTATAGACGGTTTATAAAAGATTTCTCAAAAATTTCGAAACCGCTAACTCATCTTTTGGAAAAAGAATCCGCGTTTAATTTTGATGATGAGTGTTTGAAAGCGTTTAACAAAATAAAAAATGAACTAATAAATTCCCCTATTTTAATCGCGCCAAATTGGTCTCTTTCGTTTGAAATCATGTGCGATGCGAGCGATTTTGCTGTAGGTGCAGTTTTAGGTCAACGGGTGAATAAACATTTTCACCCAATCTATTACGCAAGCAAAACGCTAACATCCGCACAAGCAAATTATACAATAACGAAAAAAGATTTTTTGGCAATAATTTTTGCGTTTGACAAATTTCGATCATATTTAACGCTTTCAAAAGTTATTGTTTTTACAGATCACTCTGCTCTCCGGTATTTACTACAAAAAGGAGATGCAAAGTCTCGACTGCTAAGGTGGATCCTCCTACTACAAGAATTCGATTTGGAGATCCAAGACAAAAGGGGAGCGGAGAATGTTGCGGCCGACCACCTCTCACGGTTGGAGAATCCAGCTGCAGGAGCGCTAGTGGAAGCCAAAATTGATGACAAATTCCCTGAAGAGCGCCTCCTTGCCATCGAAAAGGTAACGACTTCTTCCACCCCTTGGTACGCGGATTTGGCCAACTATTTAGTGGCCCGGGTCCTACCAAAAGATTATTCAAGTCAACAAAAGAAGAAATTCTTTTCAGATTTGAAAAATTATTTTTGGGAGGACCCCTTTTTATTTCGTGTCTGCGCGGACCAAGTGGTAAGAAGGTGTATTTCGGGCAAGGAAGGCGCCCAAATTCTGCGGCACTGCCACGAAGGGCCAACCGGTGGCCATTATCAAGCGAACCGGACCGCAAAAAAGGCGCTAGAGTCGGGCTTCTATTGGGCCACCTTATTTAAAGATGCTCACAATTTCGTGAGTAATTGTGATCGGTGCCAACGGTCAGGTAACATTTCTAACGGGACGAAATGCCCCAAAATATTTTTTTAGAATGCGAAATTTTTGATCTTTGGGGAATAGATTTTGTAGGTCCTTTACCCTCCTCTTTTAATAATAAATATATCCTTGTTGCGGTCGATTACGTGTCAAGGTGGGCGGAAGCACAAGCTTTTCCCACTAACGACGCGAGACTCATCGTAAATTTTTTAAAAAAATTATTTTCACGATTTGGCACACCCCGAGCTCTAATTAGTGATCGGGGCACACATTTTTGTAACAACCAACTTACTAAAATTTTAGCAAAGTATGGAGTTACCCACAAGCTATCTACCGCCTACCACCCTCAAGCAAATGGCCAAGTGGAGGTGGTGAACCGTGAACTTAAAAGAATTTTAGAAAAAACTGTGTCCGTTAATAGGAAGGATTGGTCGCTAAAATTAGACGACGCTCTATGGGCATATCGGACAGCGTACAAAACCGCCATCGGATGTACACCGTACCGATTAGTCTATGGAAAAGCTTGTCATCTACCGGTGGAATTAGAAAATTGCGCCTTTTGGGCGCTAAAATTTTTAAATTTGGATTTAAACTTAGCCTCCGAGCACAGAAAACTACAATTAAATGAATTAGACGAGTGGCGCGCAAACGCCTATGAAAATAATAAGATTTATAAGGAGCGCACAAAATTTTATCATGATAAAAAAATCAAAAATCCAAAAACTTTTTCACCGGGAGACTTAGTCCTATTATTTAATTCAAGACTTAGGCTTTTTCTGGGTAAATTAAAATCACGATGGTCCAGTCCCTTCATAGTTAAAGAAGTTTGGCCATATGGAACTGTGCTAATAGTGCAACCGGAAAAAGGCTCTTTCAAAGTCAACGGACAACGCTTAAAATTATATCACCCGGGCGACCCAGCGCCCGGAAACATCGAAACCATTCACTTCCAAAATCTTTAAATATACCACTTAGTCAAGCTACGTGACGGTAAACAAAGCGCTCTTGGGAGGCAACCCAATGTTAACATCTGTATTTTTGTCCTTCTTTTCTTGTTTGTTTTTCTAATTTAACTCTGCAGGTGTTTGGCCGGCAACCCCGACTACCATTCAGGGAAGCCCTCTTTACACTTTAGTAATTTATCTTGATTTTTCTCTAATGTCATGTTTTTTTAGTTTTATCTTTCATACTTAGTTTTAAACATTGGGGACAATGTTTAATTTTTAGTATGGGGGTGTAGCATAGCTTTCTTTGTAGTTTTACTTGAAAAATAAAAACCAAAAAAAAAATTATAAAAAAAAAACTTAAATTAAATTTCTTGGAAAGGACGTTTTGGGCCTGAATTCCCATCATAGCCTCTAGTACCTTGCAAACCCTTCACCGGGCAGATCTTGGGAAGTCCAAGAACAAAAAAAAATCTATTAGAAAATGTTCTTTTTATTCATCAAAACTCCCACTTGCTAAATTGTAAGTTCTAAGTAGACTGTTTTTCATATGGACTAAAAATAATTTTGTGCTAGAATAGTTTTTGAAACTTTTGAGTAAAATTGTTGACTCATGTAGTGCTCCTAGTCATATGCTTGTCTTTAAGTAGTTTTGGTGTAAAATTAAATTCTTGGCATAGATCTAAAATTATGTTTTATTAATTTGCGTAGTAATAATTTATTTTACTTTTAAATTCGAATCCGGTCTTATCCAAAAGTAGTTTAGGTGAGTGTGTAGAAGATTGTTAGAAAGCAATTACTCGAATTGAACAAAAGGGTGTCCTTTCTCGATGTCTAGAACTTGCCCCAAGCTATTTTCGAAACATGTGCGCTTTAGACAAATTAACTTTATGGAAATGATTTAGGCCTTTCTTTGGATAGTTTGAGCCTTTGCACCCAACCTAGATTTACCACCATTGTTCACACAAATTTGAGCCTTACACCTTTATTTGATCCACCCTCATCATTTCGGCACCAAAGCTAAAAAAGCCCAAAACCCAAATGAACACTTTGAAATTTTGAGCTAAATTGAAAAAAAAATATTTGGGTACGATTCTATGAAAAAATTATGGGTATCAATTCAAAAAAAAAATGTGTTTAAATCTCAAAAAGCAATAATCTCATAATGATATGCGGCCTAGGTATGTACATGCATACTTTGAATGATCCCAATTATGAAGGTTCATGATTTAAATAAAAGAGTATGAGAGTGTTTCCCCTTTAAAAAATTGCGAGTATGGGGGTAAAGCTTCATCATTTTGTGGTGGCAATCATTTTCTTTTAGCTCAAAAATTTTTGTTTAAGTGGAATGCGCCTTCATGTTGATCATTGTTACCTCACCCTTAAACCCAAGCCTTAAAATGTACCCTATTTAAGTCCTAAAGATCCATATAGTCGATTTAGTTCAAAGTGTAGTGGAGAAAGTGCAAACGGGCAAGCTTATGGCCGTCGACATTGATGGATTTCTTTGGAGGCCACCCCGAACATCTACATCTAGTAATTTAAATCTCAGCAATCATGCTATTTTCTCCCTTCACATAACTTTTTGATTGACCGTCGACTCATTTTTAAAGTAATAATAAATAATTATAACGCATTTTTGAAGTATTTCATAAATTAGCAATTATGCCAAGATTTTTTACTAAAAATATCTACACATGCCAGCATAATACTTCGCATTTTACTCTCTAGTCTTCATATTCTATCTTGCATTAATTTTTCTTACCCTTGTGAAAAATGGATTGCTCAGGACGAGCAATGAGCAAGTATGGGGGTATTTGATGAGTAATTTATTTACTCATCTTCTAGTTTAGGTTTATTATGTTTTTTATATAAAATTATGTTATTTTTAGGAATTTTATCATATAAATCCTTCCATTGTTATTTCATAAGCTAACTTAAGTTTATTTTGTGTTTTCAGGTTTTCTGGGCTGTCTCAAGAAAAAAGTTAAAATTACACGCCCCAGGTCACGGGCGTGACCATGGGCGTGTAATCTACGAAATACACCAGACCTGCTTCTGCCACTCCGGGGACGCTCCGTGAAGTTTTCGCCAAGTACACGCCCCAGGTCACGGGCGTGACCAAGGGCGTGACCCAATGTCACGGCCACGACCCGCCACAAGCATCCGGAGCACGCCGCCACGTCAATTAAAATTACACGCCCTCTGTCACGGGCGTGACCAAGGGCGTGACATCCAGCACACGGGCGTGACTTTTCCCGCGCCAATTTCCCGCTGAATCTTCCCGCCAGCAGCACTTAATTGAGATTACACGGCCTAGGTCACGGGCGTGACCTAGGGCGTGACACGTCCGTAACGCCTGCATTGAAGCCAGATGGCGCCTTCTCCGCTCACAGCAAATCACGCCCCTTACACTCCCTTGGTCACGGGCGTGACCAAGGGCGTGTAACACCAAAAATTCAGCTATTTAAAGGGAGCTTTTCCAGATGTTTGGGGACGAATTTTTTGGGAGTTCTATGTTTATTTTCTTGCACTATTTTTGTCATTCTTAAGCTTGTAATCTTCCTTCTTAGCTTGCACTTTCATTTCAGGTTTGTAACTTCTTGTTTCCTAGTTGTAATTTCTTTTCAATTAATAAAATAGTACTTTTCTCTTATTCTACTCTCAATCTTCATTATGCACTTCTTGTATTTCATCAATTCCTCCATCTCCATGAGTAGCTAAATTTCATTAGTACTCGGCCGAGATTATCCAAGGAAAATATAATTCATAATTTAGTTTAGAACTTCTTTTTCTCTTATTTAGATTGCTTAAGATTTATCCTTGAATTTATATTGGTTGAGATTATATTATCGATATATAATCTCATTCTTGTTTTCGTAGTCTAATAATCGAGAGGTTTTGAGTTCGAATCGATCATTTCAAGGATAAAGAGATTTCGATGCACTCCTCGAGAGAGGACGACAAAAATCTCCCGGATTGGAGTTATATCCAATAGAGGGGTTCACTTCAATAAAGCGAGTTTTAGGGGTTTCGATTCTAGAACGAGAGTTCGATTGATCAACCTAAACTCAGTTAGGCGTATCCTTGAGAGAGGTACGTTTATAAATCGGGAACCTCCACGGTCAAGCATTTCTTTTAAAGAGAATTAGAAGTTTTATTTCTTTATTTATTTATTTTTTCCAAGGTGATTCAAGGTTGAGTGCCAATCCTTCTTATCATAGTTTTAACAATTTATTTCTCTTTCTTGCAACCAACCAACCCAAGTTTCTTTCGATAAAATAATAGATACTCAACCGCCCCGAGTCTAATACGACCTTGTTTTAATAACCTATACTACATTCGATACGGTACACTTGCCGTTATCGTTTGCAAGCATAGTTTTGCGCATCAGGTGGTCTTTAAGGTGTCTCCAAGCTGGTGGTAGTGCTCCTTGATTATCTGCAATCTCTATTTCAGCTGGCTATTGTTCAAACACCATCTCTTGTGATTCTCCTTGGATTTTGTCCTCCATCTTCAATGATCAAGTCTGGAGATGTAGAGACTTCTAGGCTTAGCTATTTTAGATTCAAACATGTTCCTGCAATACTAGAAGAACTAGATAAGCCTTCATGAATCATGTTTGTCTCATCAAATACAACATTAATTGATTCTTCCACAACTTAACCCTTTTTGTTGAATATCCTTAAGCCTTGTTGTGGCTACTATATCCAATAAAGATGCCCTCAAAACACTTTTCAGCAAATTTGGTTAGGTATGATTTTCCATTGTTTAATAAAAAACATTTGCTTCCAAAGATCCTAAAATAAGATATTTAGTTTTTTGCCCTTCACTAGTTCATAAGGAGCCTTCTTGTGATATTTGGTTATAGAAACTCTATTATGCATATAACAGACAGTGTTGACAACTTCAGCCTATAAATATTCTGATAGTGAAGAGTCACTTAGCATGGTTCTCCCAGCTTCTATGAGAGTCCTATTTTTCCTCTCAGCAACTCCATTTTGTTGTTGGGTTCTTAGAGAAGAAAATTCTTGAAGGATACCTTGTTCTTTGCTGAAATTTGTTATAGGTTCAGACTGAAATTATGTGTCATGGTCACTTCTAATTTTGACCACAGTATAGTTCTTCTCATTCTGAACCTGCTTGAGAAAAGACACAAAATTGTTCAAGGTACCAGACTTTTTCGTAAGGAAGACACCCATGCATATCTAGAGAAGTCATCAACTATCACAAGAGTGTATAACTTCCTTCCTAAACTATGAATTGGAATTGGGACAGATAAACCCATATGCAATAGATATAAGATCTTTCTAAATCTTTGGAGTCTATGCTCTTAAAGGTGGTCCTAGTATGCTTGCCCATCTGGAAGACATGACAAATACCCTCTTTAATGCATTTAAGGTTAAATCCATTTCTAACTAAGGCATTATTTGGCGGGACGGTGGAGGGAGCAGACGGCGGGAGCAGACGCGGGTCTGGAACCAGAGGGATGGAGGCAGTGATCGAAACGCGGCAGCTTGGCGGCTTTTCCTCCTTGCAGAGGGACCAGACGCAGCAAACGGGGACGGAGGTTCATTTTTTTCCGCCTTAGGTCGGCATTTGCTCCAAACGCCTAGCCCTAAACGCCTAACCAAACAAACCCTAAATCTTCTGAAAACAGCTTAATGATTATCTTATAGTTCATGTGGGCAAGTCTCTTATGCCATTGCACGCAAAGAGAGCCTCTCTCATTTGCTGCAAGGCATACATGTGAAGAAGAATAAAAACATGAGAAATTCAAACAATAAATATTTCCACTCATAGTGTCTGATAGGATTATTTCAAAGTCTATAGAGTTTTTGATCAGACACTTATCCTTGTGGAATTCAATGAACTAGCCTAAATCACATAGTTGACTTATGCTTATAAAATTATGTGCAACCCTTCCACATAAGCCAACTTTGTAATTAAGACTATGTCATTGGTAATCTTACCATAGCCTTTGAATGCCTCTGTCAGATCCACCAAAGATTACTTTGGCTCCATCTTCTATAGAGGTGAAGTTCTTCAAAAGGCTTCTTGTTCCATTTATGTGCCTGGAACATCCACTATCCAAATACCATTCATTTCCCTAGGCATTTTGTTGGTCTTTGGACATACCTACAAAAAATAAATTAGTTCACCTTTGGAACCCAAATTGGTTTGGATGCTTTACAACTATATTATTAGGAAGCCTTACATTCATTGCCCTAGGCACTGTTGGATTGTACCAACAGTCTATGACAATGTGGTCAATCTTGCCACAACACCAGCATTCAAATTTATTGTATCTCCTCTTCTAAGTCACCTTTTGAGTGGGGTGATGATGTTGATGATCACAAAAGCAGGTTGTTGCATTTCGTAGGCTAATTATGTGGCTGTGCACATGATTTGAAGTTGAATGCACAGTCACAGGTTTCACTTTAGGGATAGGCCTTTGAGGAAGATCCTTTCCCTTTCCTTTGGTTGTTGGTGCTGTAGAACCAAGTACAAATGATCCATGATCTTTCATCTAGATCTCCTCATGGGGTGCCTTGAGGGCACTCAGTCCAATGTCTGCTCCATTCTGTGAGTTCTATGGCTTTGTTTCACTAGTAGAGCATCAATTAGAAAAATATTCATAGGCTAGATCATTGTCATATGTATTGGAAGGCAATATAACTTTTTGGAAAATAGTTTTATCTTTGGAGGTCTCTTTCTTTTTCTTATTATAGCCAAGCCCTCCTCTATATGGAGCAGAGAAGCTATCTACAATAGGGAGTACAGTTTTTGGCTTAGAGAAATTTGCCACAAACTTCCTTTCAATAAGGCTTGTCCTCCAAAGCCTTGATTGCTCTTTCTTTTTGATCTATCATTTTGCTCGGAGCTTCATACTTCTTTTGAAGTACCATAAGCTCATAAGTCATACTTGTGATTTCTTTGGTCTTCTCATCCACTGGAGAATTGAAAGACTAAGGAATTTTTATTTCTTCAGCCTGAGCTTTGACCAAGACTTTGCTCTTCTTTAGTGCTTTTAATATAGCACCATATTATTTATTAGATCATTGTATTGATCTGCTAGTTCAGAATCACTCTCATCATCAGCTGATGAGTTTGCTTCTGATCCAGCATCAGTCTCAAGGTTAGATCTAGAATTAGATAGTGAGGCTTTATTATATACCGTATCAGGATGTGGATTATACTGCTTATATTCATCAGTTAGGGCCATCAGTCCATAGTTGATCTCATCTTCTGACTCACTGTCTGACAGTGATAGGCGTGCCCTTGTGAACACCAGGGCAGCAAGATAGCCAACCTGCCACTCATCTTCTGAAATTGCAGTGAGCCCAATGTAGGCTTCCTCCTCTGATTCAGGTGAGCTTGAGTCACTCTCACCCAAGGTCTTGGGCTTCTTGGAAATGAAGCTCTTCCCAGGCTTCTTGCCTTTGTGAGAAATTTTTTCATCATCTCTCCTTCCTTCTTTTCCTTTAGCAGGACAGTCAACTATGACATTTCCTAGTCTGATGCAACAATAACAAATAATATTAAATGTAAATTGTTTGTTCTGTTTAGGATTATACCTGTCCCTTTTAGGATTGTGCATTAGCCTATCAATGTTGTTATAGTTATTCTTTGAGATGGAGGAGGATGGTCTATTTTTCTACTGTCTCCTCTTGCTTAACAACTTTTTGAACTGCCTGGAAAACAAGGACAGTTCTCTATCTGTTAGATCTGAGCATGAAGAGCAGGCCTCAGATTCTTCTTCATCAGCAGCTCTCTCCTGGAGGACAGGGGAGTCTTCTCTACTCTTCATGGAGCTTTCAACCTTAAAGGCTACAGATTTCTCCCTAAAATAAGATCTGGAAGATTCTTCTTCTGCCTTTCTTATATTCAGCTTCAATTCATGAGAGGAGCATGTTATATAGATTTTGGTGCTGGATGGTAGCCAAGTTCCCCATCTCTCTTATTGCACAAATCTTGATGTCTCATTCTTTGTTGAGGGGCCTCAATAACTTGTCATTGAGATCATAATTGGAGAATTCTCTCTCATAGTTATTTAATCTATTGACTATCTTACAAAACTTCTCATAGTAGCCGACAATTGAGTCCTTCTTCTCCTGCCTGAAGGCCTCATATTCTTAGTTGAGAAGAGATTTCCTATCATCTCTCACTTCTTCAATGCCCTCCACGTAGACAATTAATGAATCACACATTTCCTTTGCAGTTTTGCAGTAAATCGGGTTTTGGAAAGTGAAGTCATCTATGACACTCACAATTTTATTCTTGGCCCTTTTGTCCATGGTAGTCAGAACTACTTCATCCTTGGTCATTTCTGTATATTTCTTTAGAACTTGCTGATTAGCATCAATGGTGGAGACTTTCATGGGAATGAAAGGTCCTTCTTCAGTAATGGTGGAGACTTTAAAGGCCTCCACTGCTCATCCCATGACGAACTATGTATCTTTACATCGCCTGTCCCCGCAGCTTTACTCCTTTGCTACTTCTTTATCCTCTATTTATGTCCCTAACTTTGTGCAGGAGGCTCTTCAACATCCGGGTTGGCGGGCAACCATGGATGAAGAAATGACAGCCCTCTGGGCTAACCAAACATGGGATCTAGTTCCTCTCCCTCCAGGCTAGACTACTGTTTATTGCAAATGGGTCTTTGTCATCAAGCATGCTCCTGATGGGACAATTGACCGTCATAAGGCCGACTGATGGGTTGTGGCTTTACTCAACAACAAGGTCTCGATTATGAGGAAACGTTCTCTCTAGTGGCCAAGCTCAACACAGTTTGTGTCCTTCTCTCCGTGGTTGTACATCGCCAATGGCCATTACATCAGCTGGATATCAAGAATGCGTTTATAAATGATGACCTACAAGAAACAGTCTGCATGCAACAACCGCCCGGGATTGAGACCACCGGGGAGTCCCAAGTTTGTCACCTTATAAAGTCCATTTATGGTCTCAAACAATCCCCTCGGGCATGGTATGATAAGTTCAGTAAGGATGTTCAGGAGGTTGTCTTTAATCGGAGCTCGACATACTTCTCTCTGTTCACTCAACCTCGACAATAGGAATGATTCTTCTTTTGGTGTATGTCAATGATCTGGGGAACCTTCTATACTTCCTTGTTCTGTAGATTGCAAGACGTTCTGATGGACTTGTCCTCTCTCAACGGAAGTAATGTTTTGACCTTCTTCAAGATGCTGGCTATTCTGGATGCAAGCCGATTAACGCCCCGATGGATGTCAATCACAAGTTGTATGCCCATGCTTCTGATGCAGATCTTCTTCTTCCAAATCCAGAATACCATCGACGACTCGTTGGAAAACTTATTTACCTAACGGTCACGAGACCAGACATATCCTTTGCAGTTAGGGTGGTCAACTGGTTTATGCATTCTCTTCAGATATCTCATCTACAGGCTGTCGAGTGCATCCTGAGATATCTAAAAATAGCCCCTGGTCAAGGGCTGGTATACAAAACCTCTTCTTCTACTCCAACATTGGTTGCATATTCAGATGCAGATTATGATGGTTCCCTGAAAAATCGGCGGTCTACCAATGGTTTTGTTACCTACTTTGGAGGTCACCTTGTGACCTAGCGCAGTAAGAAACAAGCTGTGGTTGCTCGATCATCAGCTGAAGCTGAATACCGGTCGATGGCGTCAGTTGTCTCTGAGCTTACATGGCTTGAAAGACTCCTTGATGATCTAGGAGTAAAACTTCCCTCACCAGCTACCTTACTATGTGACAATCAAGCTGTCATACACATAGCTAAGAATCCAGTCTTCCACAAAAGAACGAAACACATTGAAGTGGACTATCATTTCATTAGGGAGAAAGTTCAAAAGAAGAAGCTAGAATTGAAGCATGTTCCGGGCACTGACCAAGTTGCTAATCTTCTCACTAAAACCCTACCAAGTACCCTATTTTATCATTTGTTGTGCAAGCTGGGTTCCTACGACTTATATGCTCCAGCTTGCGAGGGAGTGTACGAAAAGACCATGTAAATGCCCATGATTATGGTCCTTTTAGTCTACTTTTTTATGTTAAGGGTACATTTTACCACTTAAGTTTTAAAAACATGTTATAAAATATGATGTTTTTATTAGATTTCACCCTGATATTGAAATGGTGTCGTGACTAAGTACCATGAAATTAATTTGGTACAATCAATGAAGAATGGTATGCGTCAAATCTCAAATTGATTTGTACTTTGATCTTCTTTTCTATCTGTTTTAGTAGTTTTGTGAGAGCGTCTTGCAATCATCAAGAAATAATAAGAGCTACAAAGTATTGAACACATACCAATCCCTACAATAATGGGAAAGCCCTTCTCCAATAAAACCTATAAAAACAAAGAAAGGGCATAGGTTGTCATGACAAATGAAGTGGAGTAAGAAATTCGTTGATAATTGCTCTACACTTCACCTAAGGGAGACATTTAGTTCATAACCACCTGAATTGCTTGCACAACAAACGACAATACCCGATCAAAACCATATGAATCAGGTATTAGAATAAGTTGCATGTCATTCCTAGAAGAAGAAGAATCTTCAATAGTTTCATAAGAGAACTTTATGATTATGACACAACAAGGGAGATCTATAACACTCGACCACGATATCTTGTTCACACAAATATTAAGATATGTACATGTATATGCATGCGCTAAAAACGGACCACAAATAGTTGGGATTATCAATTAATGATGATGATGATTACATGTGTGAATGTGCCTATGAAGTTGCAATAAAGCAGAGGTAACTACTGTTTACAAATCAACTTAATAAAAACAACTTGATTTTGTTCGTTTGGCCTGAATTGGGGCTCTGAAATTAGAACTTGATGTCCATTTTAATTGTAATTTGACATCTAATTTCAATTCTAAAGCCTCAATTCCGTCTAACCAAACCGCCCGTAAAAGCGTTTGAGGTTTACCTGAAATGAAATTCCATGAATATCAAACTTCTTAGGAGATCGAGTCCATGGTTGTGCAAGGTCCTCTAGCCTGGGATCAACATTTGTTGATAGATGGATTGACATAGGCGCGGATGATTTGTTGGGTTTTCTATACAACATATCACATATGTGCAACCGAAAAATGAACAAGAACAACCCTAAATAGTTCAAGGAACTTGCGATTACATGAATCAAGAAATAGGAAAGGCAACATATTGCAATACCTGAAGGGGATTGAGTCAAGACTCAACCAAGGTTCTCCACAAAGAAATCTCGAAGAACAATCATTGAGTCCCAAGCGCAGAAATGGATCGACGCCTCTACGGGAGTCCACACGAGCGAAGGAGAACCCTAGCTTCTTGTCGAACAAGAACTAGGTCGGAGAGAAAAATGCCCTCTACGTCTTCCACGGACTGCTAGGTCTGACCACAGAAAGAGGCGGCGGCGGCGGGGTGCGGGAACGGCCGATCAGAACCCTTTCGTCGCTCTTCTTCTATCGCAAAAGGAGATCGCACTTTTAGGGTATAGAATCGTATTCTATTTGTACCCAGGCGAGAGAGAGAGGCAATCCGCACACCCACGACTTACAATGGAGTAAACACAGAATTCGTCGAGTGAACCTTTCACTGAAGAAATTTGTCGAGTAACAAACTGAATTCGTCTAGTGAAACATAATTCGTCGAGTGAACATTTCACTGAAGAAATTTGTCGAGTAACAACCAATTCGTCGAGTAACAAACTCAATTTGTCGAGTAACCAATTCAATTCGTCGAGTAACAAATTCAATTTGTCGAGTAACAAATTCAATTCGTCGAGTAAACCTTTTGATGATTTGAGGTAAACCTCATCGAGACATTTTCGATGACTCATCTCGAAAACTTCCTAACATGCTTCATGCAATATTCACAATACCTGTGGAGCATTCAGTTGACTCGACTCAACTCAACTCCAATAAGCCGTAGGATTGGTTCTTCACACATATCCAATATGAGTAAGGCCAATACAATTCATCCTCCAACTTCTCTAAACACTATTGTGTGTGACCCCATAGGCTCATATCTCGTTGGCAGTGAGACTAAATGCTTGGTCACTTCCAGATCACCTTGGAAACACCAACACGATTGTCATTTCTTGGCCCTCAATTAAAAGCTTACTAGATAAAGGAGGTGGAGTATTGAGATGTGAGTAAATGTGTAAGAAAATTTAACCTTGTAAAATGAAAAGAAAGAAATAAGAGGATAGATAATAGAAGGGACATTTCTTCAAGCAAGACAACTTCAAAAATAATCAAGCAATCTTAAGAATGTTTTTATAATTGATTTGAATTTTACAATTGAAAATGAAAAAAAATATTAGCTGTTGAAATGAGTGTATAACAAACAACATAAAAAATTTGTGAGGGAACACTCAAAAAGTTTCACCAAATTCTATATACAATTAGAGGAGAAAGTTACAAAGGAAGACTATAAAGTGAGGCCTAAATTGATCTATGACTTAACTCAATATTTGGATGATTCAAAATAGGCGAGAGGGGTATTGCCCTGTTAGGCTTCATTTCTTTTTCTTAAAACTATAAAAATATTTAAGCTTCTCCTTACATAAGAGAAATGTACATATTTTTTTCACTTTTCTGCACTCATCTTATGTCTATATAAGAAACTCTTTAACCATCCATGAGTTTCTAAGCTATTCTACACATAACTCTAAAATCTTCTAAAATATTCTTGAACAATCTAGACTACACTAGATTATTCTACACTGGAGCAAGTTGCACATAGAGATTAATTATAAGCCTTCATAGTTTCCTAGAATTATCCATATAAGTGGAGTTTTGCATCCAC
The DNA here is from genome assembly GCA_033032865.1 of Dactylorhiza incarnata. Lineage (NCBI taxonomy): Eukaryota > Viridiplantae > Streptophyta > Magnoliopsida > Asparagales > Orchidaceae > Dactylorhiza > Dactylorhiza incarnata. Next base: position 8,036,041 of record JAWHQI010000067.1, read on the forward strand.
ACCAACAACATCAGTTCCAATACTTCCACCAATTTCAGCACTAGTTCTGGATGTTTACTAAATCATGATGAATGACGTTACATGGGACCTACGAGCGAATGCCATTATTTTGTTCATTGGCTAGTATCTCAGCATAGCACCCTGGGAGAATAAATGACACATATTTTGTAATAGAGGCAAGCTTGATTTTATTATTCTCTACTTTAATTCAATCAGAGCGCGTTCGACAGCCTAGAATTGGAATTCAGCCAATTACAAAACCAACTGGAATTGGAATTGGTCTAAATTCCAATTACACTGTTTAGGTGTTGTGCAAAATTGGGCATCAGGAATTGGAATTGGACAATTAAGTTGTTCGAAATTCCAAATAGGTTGTTGGTGCTGAAAAATCTCCAGCAATACATCTCTGTAGCTTGCACTTATGGCATGAACAATCACCATAGCCAATACGACCTCCAGGACATGGACACTACTTCCCTTCGTCCTCTCTGACCAGATCTAAAAAATGGTAATATTATAGAATTTGAATTGAAGATAAGTTCATTCATAGGAACTCGCAGTCTTGGGAATATTTCCAAAGCTCACAAAGTTGGAAAACGCACTTCTCGTATACCGTGTCAAGAAGGAGAGGAGGAAAAATTTGGAAGATCATACCAACGGCGAAATGAGATTGGTGCAATGGTAGCAGCGAAATGGGCGCGACGAGGAGGAGAAGCAGCTGCGCAGTTATCGCGTCGAGAAGGGTACCTCTGAAATCCAGACAAGACCTATCTGAACACCTAAGAATTAGACCACGCGTGATATTAAAACCTTGGAATTGAATGCAATTACAAATCCTCCTCAATTCCTTCTTGCCAAACGTCGGAAAAGAATTCCGTTGGAGCCAATTTCAAGTTTAAATTCCAAGAATTTGTGGATTTATGTATGTTATGATTTATCTAGATAAGAATTATTTAATAATTTAATACTGTAATCATCCTTTAGCATTTACATTCCTAAAATTACGATCCTGAAGCTTGGTTAAGTATTATTGATTAATTGAATAGTGTATTATTGATTAATTAGTTAAGTATTATTACACTAAATATATGTCCGATAATAGAGATATAAAAAGACTTGCAAACAGATGAGACACAAACAGTTATTTGGCTAGCAAGTGGGACATGGAGTAATGACGCGCTGATTAAGGTATATGTATACTTAGGGACCTTAACATTACTCATGACCATGGCAATTTGTTTAAGATTTTGTTTTGGTATTTATCACGAATCATGATGCTCACATTCTTACTATCTTAACAGTACCAATTATATGGTCGAGGAATGTTACAACCTTAGAGTGGATGCTATAACAGAGGCACTTAAGTGCAATTCGGTGCACAATGCATCCCAGCGATGCGAGGGTCCGGGGAAGGGTCTGTTGGGATATTTTATATTACTTTGGGGCAATGATGTCTTTTGTTATGCCTTTTGTTTGCTTAAGGTTTTGATGGTTTAAGTAGCCGGTTTGGCTGTGAACCGAGTATGAAAAAACATTCTGTATTTTTTTGATGTTCTTTGTGGCTACTACGGGAATCTCCCCTGCTCCTCCTACCAATCCATTCAGGGCTCACCCTTAGGATTATTTATCTTCTGAAAATCCATAGCTTGTGTAAAATTGTTCTTGCTAGTGGGTTGTGATCTATTGACAGGTATTACATGGCGGAATTCATGCGGTAGGAACCCGCAGCCGCAGCAGGGTATCAGAGCGTTATCGGCATTCCGAGGATGCCGATGTCAGACGCCACTCAGTCCAAGGCGGTGCAGTCAGAAATGGAGGCGCTAAAACACAACTAGGAGGAACTAGCACGGTCGCTGCAAGCCATGAATGCGGAGATGCGTTTGATTTTATTAGTTGGAGGGGGGAAATATCGGACGAACACATGGAAGGACCTTCGCAGGAGAGCAGAGCGCTGGTGCCGGAGTCACCAGTGGTGCACATGGCCACTCGGTTTCTAAGGTTGGAGTTTCCTCATTTTTTTGGTGATGACTTAACGCAGTGGATTTATAGATGCGATCAATTCTTCGAGATCGATGGCACGACCGAAGACATAAAAGTAAAGGTCGCCTCCGTCCATTTGGATGGGAAGACCCTCTATTGGCACCAAGCATACATGAAGGCTCGCCTCACTCGACAATAGCCAAACTGGGAGGAGTATAACCAAGCCCTACATGGTCGCTTCAGGTCGGTCCTATTTAGCGATCCCATGTGCGAACTGAAAAATTTGCATCAACTCAAAATGGTTGAAAGTTACTTGGATATTCAATAACAATAAAAGTTGTCAACTCACGTGGAGAGGACTGGATATACCACACGACCAAGCTTCAGAACGGGCGGAAACTATCAGGCCAACCCACTGTGGTCCAATCTTACGGAAGGATGCAAATTTAACTTGTCGGAGAGGGACGAGAATAGGAGGAAAGGCTTTTGTTTTTGGTGTGATCAACAATATACTCTCGTCCATAAATGTCCCAACCGGAAGCAGGCATACACATTGGAAATTCTAGTCAAAGTAGTAGAGGACTCCGAATCTGAGGGAGAAGGAGGGGAGCAGTTAGAAGTGAAAGAAGGGGGACGCTCAATAAACCCTGCAGGTGTCCGTGCATGCACTCACGGGGATGACTCATTACCAAACAATGCAGGTAACAACATTATAGCATGGCCAACCCATTCACGTATTGATCGATTCGGGCATCACTCACAATTTCTTGGATGAAGTAGCGACTAATTGACTGCAGTGCCCATTAAGCCCGATCCCGTCCTTCACGGTGGCAATGGCGAACACGAAGACTATTACGAGCTCATACAAGGCGATTTCTTTTCAATGGAAGATGCAAGGGGCGGTTTTCACGTCGGATATATTGATTCTACCCCTGGGATGGTGTGAAGTAGTGTTGGGAGTACAATGGCTGATCACATTGGGACCGGTAAATTGGGACTTTGGCAACTTAAGGATGGAATTCTCGAGCCATGGGAGGAAAATTGTGCTCCGCGGATCAAAACTGGGCAACGGACCGTTGAGTAAGGAGAAACGACTACATAAATTGATGGGGAAGGAAGGACAACTTAATATGATGGCACTCTGCAGTATTCAAGAGAGTCCTACCATTACTTTGGGGGAACAGGCTGGGGGGTTCAGGTCGTGGCAGCTATAGGGGCATCCCTCATCAGCTGCCGAGCAGCAGGCCTTTGGGCATTATTGGAAACAACCTCAAATTTGTTTGTGGAACCTCGGGGGCTGCCTCCGTTACAGGATCAAGAGCACTGGATTATGTTAAAGGATAGTGGGGCAAATGTCAACTTGAGGCCGTGCCGTTACCCGCCATTGCAGAAGTCAGAAATTAAGCGGCTTATTGGTGAGATGATGAGTACCGGGGTGATTCGATACATTTGCAGCCCATTTGCATCTCCCGTGGTGTTGGTCAAGAAAAATGATGGGTCGTGGCGTTTATGTGTGGACTACCATCAGTTGAACCAGAATACGATGAAAGACAAATTTCCCATACCCCTTATTGAGGAGTTGATTGATGAACTACATGGCACCGTTTATTTCTCGAAGTTGGATCTTCGCACCGGATACCATCAGGTGAGAATGGCTGATGAAGACATACACAAAACAACATTCCGCACACATCAAGGGCATTATGAGTTCTTGGTTATGCCATTCGGCCTAACCAATGCGCCTTCGACCTTCCAAAGCTTCATGAACCGCATCTTCCAAGGTTAACTCCGAAAATTTATTTTAATATTTTTTGACGACATCTTAGTTTTCAGCTCGAAATGGGAGGCCCACCCGGACCACCTCGCCTTCACGTTCGATATCTTACGTTCCAATCAATTAGTGCTTAAAAAGAGCAAGTGCGAGTTCGGGTTACTACAAGTTCATTATTTAGGCCATGTGATATCCGGACAAGGAGTGGCCACGGATCCCGTGAAGATTCAAGCAATGCTCGAATGGCCAACCCCCACCACGCAAAAGAAAGTACGCGGGTTTTTGGGTCTAACCGGAAATTACCGGAGGTTTATTCAAGGATATGGGAATTTGGCAAGACCGCTTACAGAGCTACTCAAACACCGAAACTTTGCGTGGCCGGAGGCAGCGGAGGCGGCATTTTAAAGTTTGAAGAAGGCAGTATCCAGCCTGCCTGTGCTACAGCTACCAAACTTCCAGCTACCATTTGTGGTGGAGACCGATGCGGCGGATTCCGTGGTAGGGGCGGTTCTATTACAAAACGAGCGTGCAATCGCATTTTGTAGCAAGGCTCTGGGCACAAAAAACGCCGAGCTATCAACCTACGAGAAGGAGCTCTTAGCCATCGTTCTTGTGGTTCAGAAGTGGAGGCATTATTTAGTGGGGTGTTCATTCGTAATACACATGGACCACCAAAGTTTAAAATTTATGTTGGAACAAAAGTTGGCAACTCTGGCTCAACAGCGGTATCTCTCGAATTTGATGGGGTATGACTTTAAGGTGCAATACAAGCGCGACAAAGAGAATGTGTGTGTCGATGCCCTCTCACGGGTCCATGAGACGCCGAATTCCTCATTGCATGCGCTAGTCACATTGCAATCTGACATCCTACAAATGATCAGGCACTCTTGGCTTTAGGGTACTCACCTACAGAAGATTATATCTGCCAAAGAAAATGTCGAGGAGGCATACCCGAAGTACACATGGGTGCAGGGCATACTCAAGCGAAAAGGGAAGTTAGTATTGGGAAACAATACGGCGCTCAAAAACCAGCTGCTCCAATTGTACCACGAAAATACCATGGGCGGTCATTCGGGAATTACAACCACCTACAAATGCATGAAACCGCTACTATATTGGAAGAACATGAAACCCGATGTTTATGAGTAAATTCAACATTGTGCGGTGTGCCAACAATGCAAACTAGACATTCAACAACCGATGGGGTTGTTGTAGCCCCTACCTATTCCAGAGTGTGTATGGCAAGAGATCTCCTTGGATTTTGTTGAAGGCCTTCCGAAGAGTAATGACTACTCAACGATTTTGGTGGTGGTTGATCAGTTGAGTAAGCACGCCCACTTCATGGCATTGCACCACCCGTACACAATGGAGACAGTGGCTCAAGTTTTCCTAGACTCGATCGTTCGGTTGCACGGTCTTCCGGCTTCTATAGTCAGTGAGCGCGACACGGTGTTTCTCAGCAATTTTTGGCAAGAGTTATTTCGAGTACTTCAGGTTCAGCTCAATATGTCAACGTCATACCATCCCCAATCAGATGGATAGACGGAGGTGGTGAACTACTCCGTGGAAAGCTATCTCTGTTGCATGTGTTTTGAGAAACCTCGAAGTTGGGCTAGTTCGTTGCCCTTGGCCGAGTGGTGGTACAACACCACGTACCAAAGCGCCATCCAGCTGACACCGTATGAAGTGGTTTATTGGCAAGAACCCACATCGTTACCTTCGTATGTAGAAGGCATGGCCCAGCCGAAGGCGGTGGATCATTCAATAGATGCACGAGATAGGGTGATGCAGTTGCTGAAGGCCAACCTGGCACGAGCCCAGAACCAGATGAAGGTGCTGACCGACACTAAGTGTAGGGAGCATGTTTTCTAGGTGGATGAATGGGTTTGGGTGCTTTTGCAACCGTACTGCCAAGTCAATCTCCGAGGACATCGAGTTCATAAGCTATCTCCAAAGTTTTTCGTCCCCTTTCGGGTGATGGAACGGGTGGGCACAGTGGCGTACAGGTTGGAACTTCCGGCAGATGCCAAAATCCATCACACATTCCACATTTCACAGTTAAAAGCTTATAAGGGGCCCCAGAGGGCGTTATTCATCCATTCTTGTCGGCAGTTAATGAGGAAGGCAACGTGTTAGTGGAACCTCTTGCTATCATGGATATGTGCATCATCAACCGCACGGGTCGGCCGGCGACACAGTTGCTCATTCAGTGGAGCAATGGCACAACTGAGGGAGCTACATGGGAGGATCTCTGGTCACTTCGTCAGCGGTGGCCCAATTTTGTTCCTTGAGGACAAGGAACTTGTGATGGAGGGAGTAATGTTACGATATTTTATATTACTTAGGGGCAAGGATGTCTTTTGTTAAGCCTTTTGTTTGCATAGGGTTTTGATTGTTTAAGTACCCAGTTTGGCTGTGAACCGAGTATGCAAAAACATTGTGTATTGTTTTGATGTTCTTGGTGGCTGCTACGGGAATCTCCCCTGCTCATCCTACCAATCCGTTCAGGGCTCGCCCTTAGGATTGTTTATCTTCTGAAAGTCCATAGCTTGTGTGAAATTATTCTTGTTGGTGGGTTGTGATCTATTTACAGGTATTACATGGCGGAATTCAGGCGGTAGGAACTCGCAGCCGCAACAGGTTCCCACCACAAGGTGAAATGTAGGCAAACCTTACCCTGCATTTTTGTAAGAGGCTGCTTCCAGGACTCGAACCCGTGACCTCAATGTCACACAACGACACCTTAACCAGTGCTCCAAGGCTCCCCTTCAAATACCCTATTATAGCACAGGCACTTAAGAATGGAAAATACCATGTTGAGCTCTCCTTTCTTAGATACTTAACCAAGATGCTAGATTAGTACCCATATTTTGACCACCTATCGTGATAACCTATACTATATTAAAAAGAAATATAATACAAGGTTCTATGGCAAGCAATATAAGACATCTAGATGATCTTGGCTGTCCAAAAGGGTGATCGGATTATCCCTAAATACTACTCCCATTAAACCCTTGCCATTACTCCCGACCTTCCATTCTCCCCGCCGCAACAGCGCCTGCTCTCCCCTTGCCATTTTCACGGCTCTCGCCCTAAAACCAAGCGGAAACTAGCCGCTCCGCCTCTGATCTAACTCCACCGGGACTTCCTTTGCTGCTCCACCGCCGATCAAGCATCTATCATGTTCGCAACCGTCCGCTAGGGCACCACCGATCACCCACCACCTCTACCAACGGTACATTTCTCTGATCCTTCCACTTCCCCCACCTCCCATTCTGTTAATTTTATTTTCCTCTATCTCTCCACACCACACCTGCTAGACTCTTCCATTTGCGGCTTCATACCTTTCAAAACAGGGGAGATAACATCTTCACCGTGAATCCACGCATCCCCGGATCCACGCCTCCTCATGCCAGAAACTACATCACGCCAGAAACTCCAACACCGATGAACTCCAACTCCCTCACCGACAAACTCCATCTCTGAACAACATCGCTGCTCTCTTCCAGGCATCGCGGAGGTAACCAAATACGAACCTAGATCTCCTTACTTACTCTCCAGTCACTAAACTCCTTCATTGTTTCTCCAGGCCATCTCCAAACGATGGGATAAACTTCTCCGACCTATCCTCCTTACTCCGCCAGGTATCTCATCCTACATCTGCCATTCATGCATTTTTATTAATCAATACATTTACAGTTACATTTCCTTTACCATTTATGGGCTGTTATTATTCTCCATTATGTCAGTGGTGAAACTACTCCTAGCCATGTTAAAGTCCACTATGTGAAACTAATCCTACACACCCGATCTAGGATGCAGATTGTGCAAAATCTATATCTAAATCTGAATCTGAAATATGCATTTTTAGATCTAACCAGGTTTTTGCATCTTCACAAATGTTTCCACTTTGTCAGGGTATATGTGAGCTGCTCAGTTTATTTTTTCTGCTCACAATGTGTTTGTCTAAATGCTACATTGATTTACTCCCATCAAACTGTTAGTTTAACAACTCAATGAACATTTGAACCTCTATGTTGTGATGATCTCTAATTATTGTTGTTTGTATATGGTTATGATCTATGTTAGCTGCGGCAAATAAGAAGCAAAAGGCAGCTAACTCGCAGCAGTCAGCTGCGGCAAGCTCGCAGCAGTCAGCTGCGGCAAGCTCGCAGCAGTCAGCCGCGGCCGATCACGCATCTATCGTGTTCGCAACCTTCCGCTAGGGCACCACCAATTTTCTCCCCTCGCCATTGCTCTCAATTCTCTACCGACGACTACAGGAGCCGGACCTCCGTTGAGGCCATTCTTTCTGCTAACAACAATAATGAATTAGAGATTATGGAATTTGGGGATGTTTAGAGATTGATGCCGCATAATACCTGAAGGTGAAAGGTCTCTACACTCACCAATTTTCTATCTTTTAAACACAAACTACATTATTATTAATTACTTCAAAATGTACATTACTATTTTATACTATTCAATGTATGTTTTTCATCCATCTCCTGTTAACCATAGATCTTCATTTTATAGGTATTGCATATTTGTGCGTCATCTTGCAGTTTATCATTTTATAGATCCACATATTTGTGCTTTGGCCTGATGATTGATTGTTAGGGATGCTGTAGTAATAATTTTCATCCATTTTGCTCATTTTAGAATTAGTATTGTTCTATTAGGGATGTTGCATGAACAATATCTTTAGGCAAAAATAAGATCACTTCAGAATCAAAAAACACGGGGTTTTTTCAATTTTCCAAATTTCGGTCGCTACGAGGAAAAATGGGTTTTCTTGCTATATGTGATTTGCTAATGATGAAAATCTAAGGATTCAAATCCTTTCGTCGAGAGATAGGATTCATACCCAAGAGTAGGAGTAGTTGTCACTGGTCTTGACGAAGCGAAGAAGAGGATGGTTTAGCCTTGCCCAGTGAATAAATAGTCGTGATATCCAGGAATGGAATTTATGCTAGAGCGTAAAAGAGTATTATTACTTGCTTTTTGATAACCCCCACGACGAATGTCGCCTTGCATAGGGCCGGAGGCCCGTGCCTGTCACTCGTTATACTAAATAATTATACTAAATATTTTGACCAACGCTAGAGAAATCAATATCTAAATTAGAACTTGATCATTAAATGCATCAACCTGGAGTAGATATCATTCATTTAGCACTACGTCATACAGTTAAAAACAACTTGAATCTCCTTGTTCTATTTTTTTACAAAGTGAAATAAGTAGCTTTACATTTCCAGTTTCGAGCATCAAATTCCCTAAAAAGGGGAAAAAGGCAATTGGTTCCCTTACTATTTAGAAGGAAAGGTCCAATATTTCAACAACATAAGAATTCAAAACTAGTGCCTTTAAGCACGAATGCCCGTCTACCTATTCCAGAAGTGCAATAAACAAAAATAAAGCATTGCATCTATTACTATTTTCTAAACTCCAAAAATTCTAAATTTGATACATATACATTAGGCAAGTAGAGGCGCATCACCAATTATGTAGTTTTTTATGTATTTTATCTTGTGTGTGTGTGTGGTGGTGGTGGTGTGTGTGTGGGGGGGGGGGAGCTCCATCTATATAAGGACCCACTTAGGTTGTGAGTTTGATCTTGGAGTGTTTAGTCTCTTGGAGAGAAGTGTAATTTAGAGGACCCAACTTCTAAGTGCTAGGCAGAAACTAGTCTCCCGAGTTGTATCCCTTATCTTCATGTAATGCAATTTCATCATTCTTGGTCTACTTCTTGATACGATGCAATGCCTACGCATCAATTGGTCCGACCCGCCCCTCCTTTAGGGTTTTCGTTGAAACCCTAATTGGATCTACATTTCTTTTCCATCGCGCAATCCGCTTGATTCCCTCGTCTTCTGAGGCTCGTCTTTGCTCCGCTGATTTCGTGTTTTCGGTGGCTTGTCTTTTCTCTAGAACCAATCCCCACACCTAACACCCGCGAAGGTTCCTCTCGGCGCCATCAAGACCTTCGTCGCCCATTCCACGCTCGCTCCCTCCCTCCTAGTGTGATTCCCAAAATAGACGCTCCTCCTAGTGCTCGACGCAACCATTTTTGGTGCGGCCCCGACGCTCATCTCTAACAACAATGACCCAGATCTGTCATGTCTCCTCCTGTGCGGCTTCCAACACCGCCTTATATCATTGTCGTGTCCGTCCGCACCTCCAGCGGCTCCTATAGTCTCCCAGCAGTCTCTAGCGTCTTAGTCGGCATCCTGTCGGCCCCCTACGCTTTCCTCTGCTTCCTAGCGGCCCACCAGCACCTCCTCCTGCATTCCAGTGGCCCTCCTGTGGCTCCTGCAACATTCAAGCGGCCCTACAACACCTGCTGCCACATTCCGTCTACCCTCACCCCCTTTTCCCGCTGTCCCTCTGTTCACACTTAGTGCACGCTTGATACGATCGAATCAAAGTTGCCATGAATGACCTCCGTAACATGGCACTTACGCTTCGTCGTCGACTTCTTCCACACACCCCATTACATCCCATGCCAGTCTCTCTGCTTCCCGACGAGGCACATCCTACATGCGTCCCACTGCCACCCCCAGTCGATCTTCGACCATCGAAAACATTGCAGCTTCCTCCTGTCTGAACACCCTCAACGCTCTCCCACAGTCTACCACAGCGTTACCCCCTAATACCTGCCCATCATCCGATTTGCACCAGCTGCCCTCCAATCTGCTTGCCTTTAGTAAATCTGTGAAAGAGGCTCCACCTAGCGCTTCGTCAACTTTTCACACGATGGCATAAGTTTTTTGCTCTTCGTCGTCCCTTCGAGGCCTGCACACGCCTGTCTATTCTATTATTTCCCCACATGTTTTCTCCAACATGTCTCGAGCCCACTATTATCACACCCTCACATCTTGTCACTCTTCCACTTCACCCAAACATCCCCTTGGTTTCATTCCGAATCAACACTATCTACTCCTCCTTGTCCTAATGTCCGGCCCCATGACACTTATTAAAGATCTGGGTGGGCTTCCACCATCAGTTTGCATAGCCCTGGACCTATGGCCGTGGACCTAACTGAACTGGCATGAACCTCGCTCGACCTTGAGGGAAGGATCTTTTAGGGGCATGTCATTGCTTCACCCATCAGGCAGTACCATGTCGAGCTCTACACCAATTGCAGTCAATTTAAACTCAACGTTGTAGCACCCAGCCCGACACGGTGTCACTAAGTTCCTAATGTTTCACTGGACCAACCCACCAGAGGAGCTACCCAACTCTCCTCGTCGTACTCAAGGGGCCCATCCCGGCTCGACCTGGGGGAAAATGTCGCTTTTCAAGACGGGTGTGTTGATATGTATGCGCCAGGCGAGCAGAGGCGCAGCACCCACTAGGGATTAGCTCGTAGTCATAATTAATTATGTGTGTTTATGTATTTTTTTTCATGTAATTGTGTGTGTGTGCGCGTGGGGGGTAAGAACCCCCTGAGGTTATAAGTCTGATCTTGGAGTGTTTAGTCTCTTGGGAATTCTTGGAGAGAAGCGCACTTAGGAGGTCCCATCCTCCAATTGCTAGGCCGGAGTTAGTCTCGCAAGTTGTATCCCTTATCTTCTTGTAATGCGATTTCATCATTCTTGTTCTAGTTCTTGATACGGCGCAACACCTACGCATCAAAAAATATAATAATTCACAGCCAACGCCTTTAACCATGCATGCACTTCAATTCAATCCTAAGTGGAATAATAAAAAATAATGAACTATATCTACTTTTTCATGCATTTATTTTATTATTTCAAATATATGTGTTGTAGTATAGAGGGAACACCTTTGCTTTCTAGAACCATTTCCAAAATGATTTTGTGATCCATAGACCTTTTACACCATGTATGGAAGCTTCTTCATCAATTTCTTGTATTGACATTCCAAAATAATAAATAAACATATATAAAAGAATATAGACACACATGCACACAAGAAGATGCTAAAGAAGAGGTAATCAATGATTGATATTGACAGGGGTAAGTAAATAAACCTAGTTTCTCTCTTAGAGAGAAGCGCACTTAGGAGGTCCCATCCTCCAAGTGCTAGGCCGGAGTTAGTCTGCCGAGTTGTTTCCCTTGTCTGCTTGTAATGTGATTTCATCATTCTTGTTCTAGTTCTTGAAATGGCGCAACGCCTACGCATCAAAAAATATAATAATTCACCGCCAATGCCTTTAAGCATGCATGCACTTCAATTCAATCCTAAGTGGAATAATGATGGACAAAACTATGCTTGCAAACGATAACGGCAAGTGTACCGTATCGAATGTAGTATAGGTTGTTAAAACAAGGTGTATTAGACTCGGGGCGGTTGAATACTCTTACTTCGGAAAATCTCTATTATTTTATCGAATAAAACTTGTGGTTGGTTGGTTGCGAGAAAGAGAAATAGCTTAATTAAATTAATGAGTTAAAGGTTAGTACTCAACCTTGAATCACCTCGGGAAAATAAAATATAAAAAAGAACAACTTCTAAATCTCTCATGAAAATACTTGACCGTGGAGGTTCCCGATTTATGAACGCACCTCTCTCGAGGATACGCTCAACTGAGTTTAGTTGATCAACGAACTTTCGTTCTAGAATCAAGATCTAAAACTCGCCTTATCGTAGTTGACTCAAATTCGGGAGAATTATGTCATCCTCGCTTGAGGGGTGCATTCAACTCTCTTATTCTTGAAATGATCGATTCGAATCGAAACCTCTCGGTTAAAAGATTGCGAAAACAAAGATGAGAATTATATATCGATAATATAATCTCAATCCAAAAATAGTTCAAGAATAAATCAAGATTATTCTACGGAAGAAAGAGAAGCTAAAATTTAGATCAAGAATTATATTTCCCTTGGATCATCTCGGCCGAGTACTAATAGAGTTTAGCTACTCATAGAGATGGAGGAAATGATGAGATTGAAGAAGTGCATAATGAAAATAAGAAGACAAGTAAGAGGGAAAAAACTATTTTATTACTTAGCAAAAGAAATTACAACTAGAAAATTTAGAGTTACAAGCTTTTGAAATGAAAGTGCAAGAAGAAAAGGACATACAAGATAAAAATCAGTGTAAGAAAATAGGCTGGAACTCCAAAACTTTCGTCCCCAAACATCTGGAAAAGCTCCCTTTAAATAGCTGAATTTTTGGTGTTACACGCCCTTGGTCACGCCCGTGACCAAGGGCGTGTAAGGGGCGTGATTTGATGTGAGCGGAGAAGGCGCCGTCTGGCTTCAATGCAGGCGTTACGGACGTGTCACGCCCTAGGTCACGCCCGTGACCTAGGGCGTGTAATCTCAATTAAGTGCTCCTGGCGGGAAGCTTCGGCGGGAAATTGGCGCGGGAAAAGTCAAGCCTGTGTGCTGGATGTCACGCCCTTGGTCACGCCCGTGACCGAGGGCGTGTAATTTTAATTGACGTGGCGGCGGGCTCCGGATGCTTGTGGCAGGTCGTGGCCGTGACATTGGGTCACGCCCTTGGTCACGCCCGTGACCTGGGGCATGTACTTGGCGAAAACTTCACGGAGCGTCCCCGGAGTGGCAGAAGCAGGTCTGGAGTATTTCGTAGGTTACACGCCCATGGTCACGCCCGTGACCTGGGGCATTTAATTTTAACTTTTTGCTCGAATCAGCCCAGAAAACCTGAAAACACAAAACAAACTTAAGTTAGCTTATGAAATAACAATGGAAGGATTTATATGATAAAATTCCTAAAAATAACATAATTTTATATAAAAACATAATAAACCTAAACTAAAATATGAGTAAATAAATTACTCATCAAATACCCCCATACTTGCTCATTGCTCGTCCTGAGCAATCCATTTTTCACAAGGGTAAGAAAAATTAATGCAAGATAGAATTATGAAGACTAGAGAGTAAAATGCGAAGTATTATGCTGGCATATGTAGATATTTTAGTAAAAAGATGTTCTTGGCATAAATGCTAATTTATGAAATACTTCAAAAATGCGTTATAATTATTTATCATTACTTTAAAAATGAGTCGACGGTCAATCAAAAAGTTATGTGAAGGGAGAAAATATCGTGATTGCTGAGATTTAAATTACTAGAAGTAGACGTTCGGGGTGGCCTCCAAAGAAATCCATCAATGTCGACGGCCATAGGCTTGCCCGTTTGCACTTTCTCCACTACACTTCGAACTAAATCGACTCTATGGATCTTTAGGACTTAAATAGGGTACATTTTAAGGCTTGGGTTTAAGGGTGAGGTAACAATGATAAACATGAAGGCGCATTCCACTTAAACCAAATTTTTTGAGCTAAAAGAAAATGATTGCCACCACAAAATAATGAAGCTTTACCCCCATACTCCCATTTTTTCAAAGGGGAAACACTCTCATACTCTTTTATTTAAATCATGAATCTTCATAATTGGGATCATTCCAAGTATGCATGTACATACCTAGGCCGCATATCATTATGATATTATTGCTTTTTGAGATTTAAACACTTTTTTTTTGAATTAATACCCATAATTTTTTCATAGAATCGTACCGAGATATTTTATTTTTTTTCAATTTAGCTCAAAATTTCAAAGTGTTCATTTGGGTTTTGGGCTTTTTTAGCTTTGGTGCCGAAATGATGAGGGTGGATCAAATAAAGGTGTAAGGCTCAAAATTTGTGTGAACAATGGTGGTAAATCTAGGTTGGGTGCAAAGGCTCAAACTATCCAAAGAAAGGCCTAAATCATTTCCGTAAAGTTAATTTGTCTAAAGCGCACATGATTCGAAAATAGCTTGGGGCAAGTTCTAGTCATCGAGAAAGGACACCATTCTGTTCAATTCGAGTAATAGCTTTCTAACAATCTTCTACACACTCACCTAAACTACTTTTGGATAAGACCGGATTCGAATTTAAAAGTAAAATAAATTATTACTACGCAAATTAATAAAACACAATTTTAGATCTATGCCAAGAATTTAATTTTACACCAAAACTACTCAAAGACAAGCATATGACTAGGAGCACTACATGAGTCAACAATTTTACTCAAAAGTTTCAAAAACTATTCTAGCACAAAATTATTTGTTTAGTGCATATGAAAAACAGTCAACTTAGAACTTACAATTTAGCAAGTGGGAGTTTTGATGAATAAAAAGAACATTTTCTAATAGATTTTTTTTTGTTCTTGGACTTCCCAAGATCTGCCCGATGAAGGGTTTGCAAGGTACTAGAGGCTATGATGGGAATTCAAGCCCAAATCGTCCTTTCCAAGAAATTTAATTTCAGTTTTTTTTATAATTTTTTTGGTTTTTTTTTTCAAGTAAAACTACAAAGAAAGCTATGCTACACCCCCATACTTAAAATTAAACATTGTCCCCAATGTTTAAAACTAAGTATGAAAGATAAAACTAAAAAAAAACATGACATTAAAAAATCAAGATAAATTACTAAAGTGTAAAGAGGGCTTCCCTGAATGGTAGTCGGGGTTGCCGGTTAAACACCTGCGGAGTTAAATTAGAAAAACAAACCAGAAAAGAAGGACAAAAATAAAGAGGTTAACATTGGGTTGCCTCCCAAGAGCGCTTTGTTTACCGTCGCGTAGCTTGACTAAGTGGCATTTTCTTAAATATTTGTTAAATGCATTGTTTCGATATTTCCGGTCGCTGGGTCGCCGGGGTGGTATAATTTCAAACGTTGTCCGTTAACCTTAAAAGATCCTTTTTCCGGGTGCTCTATAAGCACGGTCCTGTACGGCCAAACTTCTTTTACTCTGAAGGGACCGGACCATCGGGTTCTTAATTTCCCCGGAAAAAGCCTAAGTCTAGAGTTAAACAGTAGAACAAAATCTCCCGGTGAAAAAGTTTTTGGATGTTTAATTTTTTTATCATGATAGAATTTAGTTCGCTCCTTATAAAATTTATTATTTTCATAGGCGTTCGCGCGCCATTCTTCTAGTTCATTTAGTTGTAGTTTTCTTTGTTCGGAGGCTAAATCTAAATTCAAGTTAAAAAATTTTAGCGCCCAAAAAGCGCGATGTTCTAATTCTACCGGCAAATGACAAGCTTTACCATAGACTAACCGGTACGGCGTACATCCAATGGATGTTTTGTAGGCTGTCCGATAGGCCCAGAGTGCATCGTCTAATTTTAAAGCCTAATCCTTTCTATTAACGGAAACGGTTTTTTCTAAAATTCTCTTAATTTCGCGATTCACCACCTCCACTTGGCCATTTGCTTGTGGGTGGTAGGCGGTAGATAGCTTGTGTGTAACTCCATATTTTGCTAAAATTTTAGCAAGTTGGTTGTTACAGAAATGTGTGCCCCAATCACTAATTAGTGCTCGGGGTGTGCCAAATCGTGAAAATTATTTTTTTAAAAATTGTACGACGACTCTCGCGTCGTTGGTGGGAAAAGCTTGCGCTTCCGCCCACCTAGACACGTAATCGACCGCGACAAGAATATATTTATTATTACAGGAAGAGGGTAAAGGACCTACGAAATCAATTCCCCACAAATCAAAAATTTCGCATTCTAGAAAAATATTTTGCGACATTTCGTCCCGGTTACTAATATTACCTGACTGTTGGCACCGATCGCAATTTCTCACAAAATTGTGAGCGTCTTTGAATAAGGAGGGCCAATCGAAGCCCGCCTCTAGTACCTTCCTTGCGGTCCGGTTCGCTTGATAGTGACCACCGGTTGGTCCCTCGTGGCAGTGCCGTAAAATTTTGATGCCTTCCTCGCTCGCAATACACCTTCTTACCACTTGGTCCGCGCAGACACGAAATAAAAAGGGTTCCTCCCAAAAATAATTTTTCAAATCTGAAAAGAATTTCTTCTTTTGCTGACTTGATAAATCTTTCGGTAGGACCCGGCCCACCAAATAATTGGCCAAATCCGCGTACCAAGGGGTGGAAGAAGTTGTTACCTTTACAATGGCGAGGAGGCGCTCTTTAGGGAATTTGTCGTCAATTTCGGCCTCCACTAGTGCTCCTGCCGCCGGATTCTCCAACCGTGAGAGGTGGTCGGCCGCAACATTCTCCGCTCACCTTTTGTCTTGGATCTCCAAATCGAATTCTTGTAGTAGGAGGATCCACCATAGCAGTCGAAGCTTTGCATCTCCTTTTTGTAGTAAATACCGGAGGGCGGAGTGATCTGTAGAAACAATAACTTTTGAAAGCGTTAAATATGATCTAAATTTGTCAAACGCAAAAATTATTGCCAAAAATTCTTTCTCCGTTATTGTATAATTTGCTTGTGCGGATGTTAGCGTTTTGCTTGCGTAATAGATTGGGTGAAAATGTTTATTCACCCGTTGGCCTAAAACTGCACCTACAGCAAAATTGCTCGCATCGCACATGATTTCAAACGGAACAGACCAATTTGGCGCGATTAAAATAGGGGAATTTATTAGTTCATTTTTTATTTTGTTAAACGCTTTCAAACACTCGTCATCGAAATTAAACGCAGATTCTTTTTCCAAAAGATGAGTTAGCGGTTTCGAAATTTTTGAAAAATCTTTTATAAACCGTCTATAAAAACCCGCATGTCCTAGAAAACTTCTAATAGATTTTATATTGGTAGGAGGGGGAAGTTTTTCTATGACCTCGATCTTGGCCCTATCGACCTCGATCCCCTTATTGGAAATTTTATGCCCAAGGACTAATCTTTCTTGGACCATAAAGTGGCACTTCTCCCAGTTGAGTGCCAAATTCGTGTCTTCGCAGCGTTGAAGAACACGATCAAGATTATTTAAACAATTTTTAAATGAATCGCCAAAAACAGAAAAATCATCCATGAAAATTTCCATGATGTCTTCTACAAGTTCATTAAAAATTGCCAGCATACATCGTTGAATTGTAGCCGGCGCGTTGCAAAGACCAAACGGCATTCTTCGATATGCGAAGGTGCCGAACGGACAGGTGAATGTGGTTTTCTCTTGATCTTTGGGCGCAATTGGGATTTGAAAATATCCCGAAAGACCATCGAGAAAACATTAGTGTGAGTGACCGGATAAGCGTTCTAAAATTTGGTCAATAAAGGGTAACGGAAAGTGATCTTTGCGGGTAGCAACATTTAATTTTCTATAATCGATGCATACTCGCCAACCCGTAACAGTACGGGTCGGGATCAACTCATTATTTTCATTTGTGACTACCGTTATTCCACCCTTTTTAGGCACGACTTGCACTGGGCTAACCCAAGTGCTATCAGAGATTGGGTAAATAATTCCCGCATCTAATAATTTTATTATTTCGGCCTTAACGACGTCCTTCTTATTTGGATTAAGCCGTCGTTGAGGCTGAATAGTACTGCGAGAATTATTTTCTAAATTAATTTTGTGCGTGCAAAAGGAGGGGTTAATCCCCTTGATGTCAGAAATTTGCCATGCAATTGCATGGCGGTGATTATTTAATATTTTTATTAATTCGGAAATCTCCGATTCGTTAAGCGCGGAAGATATAATCACAGGCAATTTTGAATTTTTTTCTAAAAAAACATATCTTAAATGTTCCGGCAGTTGTTTCAATTCCAAACTCGGTGGCTCCTCGTAAGATGTTTTTATTTTAGAAATATTTAATTTTACTTCTTCAAATTTGAGCGGCCGAGTTATTTCTTTTAGACAAAATAAGTTTTCAATTTCCGGATTTTCAAATAAGGGTGAAATTAATTCTGAAAATGACGTTATTTCTTCTTCAAAATTTGATTCTAAAGTGAAGCAAGAGTCGTCATTAGAAAACGAATTTCTCATAGAGTTGTTAATGCTAAAAGTTACTTCTTCATCCCCAACTCGTAGGAGAAGTTTGCCATTACTAACATCAATGATTGCCCGAGAGGTGGCGAGGAAAGGACGTCCGAGTATAATTGGCACTTCGGCGTCTTCCTCAATGTCTAGGATGACAAAATCTACCGGGAAGATAAATTTGTCAACCTTGATAAGCACGTCCTCAATCACCCCTATCGGGTATTTAATAGATCTGTCCGCTAGTTGGATGCTAATATTGGTTGGGCTTGGAGTGCCCAAACCAAGCTTTTTAAATAATGAAAATGGCATCAAATTTATACTAGCGCCCAAATCTGCCAAGGCGTGTTTTATTAAGAAATTATCGAACAAGCACGGGATGGAAAACCGTCCCGGATCGTTTAATTTTGGCGGTAATTTATTTAATAAAATTGTCGAGCATTCAGCATTTAAGGATATACGCGAAAAATTTTCAAGTTTATTTTTATTGGAAAGTAGATCTTTTAGATATTTTGCATATTTGGGCATTTGGGCGATTGCTTCGAAAAATGGCACGTTAATTTGAATTTGTTTAAAAATTTCAGTAAATTTTCTATATTGCTCCTCATTGCGTTCATCTTTAAATTGTGAAGGATAAGGAATAGAAGAATTTTTAAGAATACGCGGAGCTAAAGCAGAAGGAGGTGGAGTAGGAGAAGAAATAACTTGCGGAGATGAGGTTGGAATGTTTACCTTAGGCTCGGCCAAATTTGAACTTTTTACCTCCTTTCCGCTGCGGAGGGTTATAGCGTTGGCGCTCTCCCATGGATTGGGCTTAGTATTGCCCGGTAGAGCTCCCTGCTGGCGTTCGGAGAACATCTTGGCGAGCTGTCCAATTTGATTTTCTAGACTTTTAATAGATCCGGAAAGGTTCCGGATATTGGAGTCAGTAGTGGCAACGTATTTGGTGAAGACCTCTTCAAGAGAAGGGGACTTTGGTGGTTGTGGTGGAGCGAATCCGGGGGGATTCACTTGTGGGGGGCGTTGAGCATTATGGGGTTGCTCCATGAAACATTTGGGTGGTTCCTTAAACCCGGATTAGAGCTATTAGGAATATTATTATTTGGGTTATAAGGAGGACGATAGGAGTTCCCCATATAATCTACTTGTTCTTGATTATAATTATTATTATAATTATTATTTTTATTAGCCCCGTTAATGGCGGAGGAAGCATACATCTCCGCCATTTGCTTACTAAGCCATTCTACTTGATGTGCTAAATTTGGTGTGGCCTCGACTTCAAAGAGTCCGGTCGGTTTGTTAGGACGCAACCGTGGCGCATTCCACTGATAAGCATTCATGGCCATCTCCTCAAAAAGCTCTTGAGCGACATCTGGGGTTTTGTTATTTAGAGTTCCCCCAGCTGCTGCATCGATCATTTGCCTCGTTTGGAGATTCAAACCATTGTAGATTGTTTGAACTTGTTGCCATAAAGGCAGGGCGTAGTGAGGACATCTCCGCAATAATTCCTTCAAGCGCTCCCATGTGTCATAAAGAGACTCCGAGTCTATTTGCGTAAACGAGAGAATGTCTGCACGTAATTTAGCGGATTTCGCCGGAGGAAAATATTTAGTTAAAAATTTCTCCGTCATTTCGGCCTATGTAGTGATGGAACCTCTAGGAAGAGATCCCAACCATTGCTTGGCCTTAGTCCGCAAAGAAAATGGAAATAAACGCAAACGAATGGCGTCATCGGTGACGCCATTAATTTTAAACGTCTCGCAAATTTCCAAAAAATTCAATAGATGTAAATTTGGATCTTCATCTGGTAACCCGTCAAAGATGACGGTTTGCTGTACCATTTGAATGATACTCGTTTTGATTTCAAAATTATTATTTGCCACTGCCGGGCGAATAATACTTGATTGTGTTCCCTCCCAATTTGGCCTTGCATAATAGGACATAGTCCGTAGCGGAGCCTCATTATGGTCGGGGTCACCCATTATATCTTCGTTAGTCTCTCCGACTGACTCTTCGCGAATTATTGGTAGATCATTAAATCGGAGACGTCGCCGCAAGGTGCGCTCGATTTCCGGATCAAAACCAAATTCAAAATCAATTGAAGTGTTTCCTCGGGTCATAAACCAAAAGAAAAGAAAAGAAACGAAAAAAGAAAAAGGGAAAAATAAGATTTTCAGATAAATAAATTTATTTTTATTTTGTTATATTTTTTTAGATTTTTTTTTTATTATTATTAGGTGAATTAAAATTAGTCCTGGACTTCCCAAGATCTACCCGGTGAAGGGTTTGCAAGGTACTAGAGGCTATGATGGGAATTCAAACCCAAAGCGTCCTTTCCAGGAATTTAGTTGCACCTTAAAATTAAGAAAAAGAAAAAAAAGATAAAATTAATAGATATTTCGGTTTTCGAAATATCAACTGTTTTCCCCGGCAACGGCGCCAAAAACTTGATGGACAAAACTATGCTTGCAAACGATAACGGCAAGTGTACCGTATCGAATGTATTATAGGTTGTTAAAACAAGGTCGTATTAGACTCGGGCGGTTGAATACTCTTACTTCGGAAAATCTCTATTATTTTATCGAATAAAACTTGTGGTTGGTTGGTTGCGAGAAAGAGAAATAACTTAATTAAATTAATGAGTTAAAGGTTAGTACTCAACCTTGAATCACCTCGGGAAAATAAAATATAAAAAAGAACAACTTCTAAATCTCTCATGAAAATACTTGACCGTGGAGGTTCCCGATTTATGAACGCACCTCTCTCGAGGATACGCTCAACTGAGTTTAGTTGATCAACAAACTTTCATTCTAGAATAGAGATCTAAAACTCGCCTTATCATAGTTGACTCCAATCCGGGAGAATTATGTCATCCTCGCTTGAGGGGTGCATTCAACTCTCTTATTCTTGAAATGATCGATTCGAATCGAAACCTCTCGGTTAAAAGATTACGAAAACAAAGATGAGAATTATATATCGATAATATAATCTCAATCCAAAAATAGTTCAAGAATAAATCAAGATTATTCTACGGAAGAAGGAGAAGCTAAAATTTAGATCAAGAATTATATTTCCCTTGGATCATCTCGGCCGAGTACTAATACAGTTTAGCTACTCATAGAGATGGAGGAAATGATGTGATTGAAGAAGTGCATAATGAAAATAAGAAGACAAGTAAGAGGGAAAAAACTATTTTATTACTTATCAAAAGAAATTACAATTAGAAAATTTAGAGTTACAAGCTTTTGAAATGAAAGTGCAAGAAGAAAAGGACATACAAGATAAAAATCAGTGTAAGAAAATAGGCTGGAACTCCAAAACTTTCGTCCCCAAACATCTGGAAAAGCTCCCTTTAAATAGCTGAATTTTTGGTGTTACACGCCCTTGGTCAGGCCCGTGACCAAGGGCGTGTAAGGGGCGTGATTTGCTGTGAGCGGAGAAGGCGCCGTCTGGCTACAATGCAGGCGTTACGGACGTATCACGCCCTAGGTCACGCCCGTGACCTAGGGCATGTAATCTCAATTAAGTGCTGCTGGCGGGAAGCTTCGGCGGGAAATTGGCGCGAGAAAAGTCACGCCCATGTGCTGGATGTCACGCCCTTAGTCACGCCCGTGACCGAGGGCGTGTAATTTTAATTGACGTGGCGGCGTGCCCCGGATGCTTGTGGCGGGTCGTGGCCGTGACATTGGGTCACGCCCTTGGTCACGCCCGTGACCTGGGGCGTGTACTTGGCAAAAACTTCACGGAGCGTCCCCGGAGTGGCAGAAGCAGGTCTGGAGTATTTCGTAGGTTACACGCCCATGGTCACGCCCGTGACCTGGGGCGTGTAATTTTAACTTTTTGCTCGAATCAGCCCAGAAAACCTGAAAACACAAAACAAACTTAAGTTAGCTTATGAAATAACAATGGAAGGATTTATATGATAAAATTCCTAAAAATAACATAATTTTATATAAAAACATAATAAACCTAAACTAAAAGATGAGTAAATAAATTACTCATTAAATAATAAAAAATAATGAACTATATATACTTTTTAATGCATTTATTTCATTATTTCCAGTATGTGTATTGTAGTTTACATGGAACTTGATACCTTTGCTTTCCAGAATCATTTCCAAACTGATTATGTGATCCGTGGACCTTTTACACCATGTCTGGATGCTTCTTCCCCAATTGCCTGTATTGACATTCCAAAATTATAAATAAACAGATATAAAAGAATATATACAATGATTGAAGAGGTTAAAGAAGAGGTAATCAATGATTGATAATGACAAGGGTAATTAAATAAACCTAGTTTTCACATGTGGAAATCATGTACATGGCTGAGACGTACAAACAATCATGGTCCAAATGCAACAAGGATTGCAACCATCGAATAAAAAATATTGAAAATGTCCAAGGAGATAAGTGTAATCTTAATTGAACTAAGCATTATTACCCATATTGGAAAAATAGTTTCATCACACAAAAATTACATCAAGTTAATGGATGATATGTTTTGCATGTAATTATGCGGTACATTCTGACAATAGATAAACAAGAGAAACAATGAATGCCAAAAGTTTGATGTTAGCGATCTCAAAGTCAAAACATTTCCGAAACTCCAAGTAAAAAAGAAACAATGAATGCCAAATACATTGACATCCTAACAACATGGCAACATGGAGGCACTCTTGATAGGGTTCTAAGACAGCAATAGAAAATAATAAACCAACGGTTTTTTTTTTGGGGGGGGGGGGGGGGGCAAGCACGATTGATTGGAGTAGCTCACTTTTCTGTAGGTATCCTGTATAACCAATGTTTTGTGCTTATGGGCTAGATGAATATTGTGCTTATGGGATGGCTGAATATAGTGCTTATGGGCTGGGTGAATATAGTGATTATGGGCTGGGTGAATATTACAGAGCGTCAGATCTGGTGGTCGACAATCGTTGGCGCTTGGAAGAGGTATTTGCGGAACATATAGTACAATAAAGGACTTAAAAGGATAAAGACAAACCAACCCCTATGATCGCCAACGCGCTTCGCCCCTTGGATTATTAGAAATGCATGGCCACTAAAAATTCAGGGTGATTATGTACATATTCTTAGGTGGAATATATTTCTATGCAACAAATATAACTAACTCATTAGGGTATCTGCCTGCTCAACTCCCAAATGTTGTACGTAAGGTGTTTAAGAAGAATAAATGAGAAGTAGGAAAAGCATACATTCCATCCATGTATAACAAAATGATGACGGACACCACGAATACATTTGGGCTATTTCAGATAAAGATGAAAGATTCTATGGACTTTAGCGCTCAACTATAATGATAGGATTCCAAAATTAGCACACCCAAAAGAAGAAATTTTTTTTATGAAGGAATCACACCAGTTCGCAGCTTTTTAACTCAAAATGCCTTTTTGGATCTTTCTCCATGTCATGTCTATTCAGAAAAGTCAAGAAATTGATGAGTATATGCTTCCGAAAGAAATTAAATAAAAATCTTTGAAATCCTACAAGATCATTTATTTAGCAGAACTTCATTTGGGTTCTTCCTATTGAGAGGTCCATTAAAATCAAAGATTTTTGAAGAAAAAATAAGATGTTTCTTTTGTCCCTTCCATGTGAACAAAAAGAAAGAGATGGTCGACATAATCAAGGTAATTATATATTTACATAATAATCTCAATTCACCCTTCGAAACCAGTATGTATGGGTGTAGAAGTTTTGATAGCCATGCAAGCTAATATTTATTGAACTAAAATATAAAATAATTTCTTTTATGTGGCATCAACATCCAATACTCTTATGAATATTCTAAACATAATATAGAATGTCAATTAGAGTTACACAATAAAAATTGTGTATTGGTAATTGGATGTCATATCAGATCCGTTGACTTATTTAAATTATAAAAAAAAGGCATAACATACAAATGCATGAAGGTAAAGGTAAGAGGATAATTTTTTAAGTAGCTACCACATTTATATTTATGCATCCTTATACAAAGTAACTCCTCCAATATATCAAAAATGTTCAATTGTGCCCATAATTTCATTTATGTTCGCACATGAGGCATCATAGACGGGTTCGAGTATTTCTACTTGTAAAAAATACATTTAATGGTTTTATGATCATTGGTCATCTTCAATGATTTTATCTCATTTATTTAGCATTGGCTCAGATAATGCAATGGCCATCTCCACCACCACGTAAGACACCACAATTTCCTTCGCCGCCTCAGACATTGCCAAGGCCTCCTCCATCGCAGTCAATTTTGCCGCCTTCGTCGGAGTCCTAACCCCTGAGCCTTAATCCCTAATCCTAAGCAAAAAGTCCCTAAGCCATAAGATCGAAAGCCCTCTGCCTCTTCGGACAACACCTCCGCTGCCTAGACGGCGGCCGCCTAGGCGCCCCAAATCCTTAATCCCCGGGTCATACACCCAGAGGCCACTAATAATTAAGCCATAAGCACTAAATCCAACTGCCACCTCGGATGACACCTCTACCCCTAATCCCCAATCACTAAACCTTAATCACTAAAGATATGCCCTAAGCCCCGAAGTAAAGAGGCCATAAAACCCTTCACTTCCTCTGATGCCTCGGGCACCTCGCCGCCTGCCACATAGCCTTGAACACCGTCTTGGATGCTTCTGTTGAAATTTTGAAGTTGAAGTGGAGTCTGGCGGTCTGAAGATTTGTAGACCGCAGAGACCGCGTGGTCTACGTGGGCTCGCTTTGGAGGCCAACATGTGGTCAGCCAGGTGTGCTCAAGTAGTCTGGTTCTTATAGTGATCGGGTCATCTGTTGTTTGATGACCGCGCGTCCTAATAAGGAAGGTGTCTGTATACTTTAGGGGCGGTGACGACATCCATCCATCTGCCTATAAATAGAGGGGCAGGGCCTAGTTTTTCAGTAGTATGAACAGTAGAAAAGGAGGGGAACTGTTGAACTACATCTTAGACGGTCTCTGTTTTGCAGTCTGACTTTGGTCGGTCTCTTTCAGGTGACAGTAGTCTGGAGTGGTTGTGTTAGATCTTCGGTTGTTCGCAGCGAACTTGGCGATCAGGCGACCTCAGCAGTCATGCGATCAGGAGTTGCAATCATATGGCAGTGTGTAGTTTCTTCTCTTCTGTTTGTGGGAGATTTCTGTGGTTAGGCATCCTCGCGGCAGGCTATCAAGAAGTGCGAACAGGCTGCTCTTCTCAATAGTTGAATAAGTCAGCAACTCATGGGTCTGAGGTAGCATTCTGGCAATTTGCAGGTCATCATCCTATTCTATTTGCGCGGTCTCAGGGATTTGCCATGCGGTCTTGCTGTTCAAGCGGTCTCGGCGGTCACTGATATTCATTCCGTTGGATGCTTGGTTTCTGTTTTGTTTTTTTCTTCTCTGTGTTTCTTATAAATCATGTCTCGCCATGTATGTCTTCCATTGTAATGAGATAGTCAATACAAATGCATTATCTTGTCTTCCCATTGTCATTGGTTGCCTTGCTTGAGAATGGGTATTGAAGTATTCTGTTGCATTATTCTTCGATCCTACCTCTAAATTTTTAACTTGGTATCAGAGCTAAGTTCCGAGCAGTGATCAGCCACCGTATTTTGCTTGGGGTTCTACAAGTTATTGTCAACCAGTGGGATAGCAATGGAAGGAGGATACGCAAGAGGTCTTGGTATTGAGCTTCTTACGCAGACTAACTTTAAGAAGCGAAAGTCTTGTATGGAGAGTTATCTTCTTGGAGAGGACATGTGGGAGGTAGTTGGAGGATAAGTGAGACAAGCAGTTGTTCCTGCTGAAGGGAATGCAGAGCTTGTGAAGGCTTGGAAGAAAAGAAATGCTAAGGACGAGTTTACTCTCAAGCGAGCTATCATTCCTGAGCTCTTTGACCACATCATTGGATGGCGGTCTGCTGCTGAGATTTGGACAGCCTTGGATGACTTGTTCAACAAGAAGAATGTAGCGAGGCTACAATTTCTTGAAAATGAGTTGGCAAAAGCAACTCAAGGAGACTTGTCCATTTCATCCATTTTTCTGAAGATGAAGAACCTATGTGCTGAGATATCTGCTTTGGACCGGGAAGAGCCTATCTCAGAATCAAGGCTGAAGAGCCACATAATCAGCGGCTTAAGGAGGGAGTATGTGGCCTTTGTTACTTCTGTAAATAGCTTGGCCAATCAGCCATCTTTGCTAGAGCTGGAGAAACTGCTTGCTTTGCAGGAAAGATTGGCAAATTAGATGGTTGGGATATCTGTCTCTGGGGGAGAGAGTGAGATTCTCTATTCTGGCAAGAAGAAGAGATGGGAAAAGAAGAAGAAGTCATCTATTAGCGGTGGACCTTCAACTTCATATCAGCAGGAGAGGAGCAATGCTCCGAAGCGAGATGGGAAGAAGAAGAAAGGGACAAGATGCTATAGGTGCAACCAGCTTGGTCATTTTCAAGAGAGATTGTAGAGTAAATCTTCAGCCAGGGCATGCTGGAGGAAAAGGAGAGGTGGATTCCAATGCTGATGGTAATGATGGAGCATTCATGATGGGCACTTATGTTCGGGCTATGGCGTCCATCAACTATCAAGATGATTGGATTGTGGACTCAGGGTGTGGTCATCACCTCACCAGGGATGAGTCAATGTTCTCATCTTTGCAGGCATACTCAGGTAATGATGCTATCATTACTGCTGATGATACTATTCATGCTGTTAAGAATGAGGGTGTTGTTTCTTTGAGCGGTGATAGAGGTCCAATCACATTTAGGAGTGTCTATCATGTGTCGGGTATGAAGAAGAACCTCTTCTCCATGACCAATACTGTTGATGCTGGCTATCACGTTCTGTTTGGTCCAACAGAAGTGAAGTTTCTTTAGAATGTGTCAGCTGTGAACGCCGACGTCACTCATATTGGGATACGGGTGAAGGACTTGTTTGTGCTATTTACAAGCTCTTATGATGATAAAATGAGGACGAATAACAGCACTGCTATCTGACATGATAGACTTTGACATGTTGGTATAAGCTGAAGTTTATGGCGAATAAAGGCCTAGTGAATGACTTGTCTAGTCTATCATCCTTAGGTGATTGTAATGCTTGTGCAGGGTTTCAATATGGTAAGGCTCATCATTTTCCATTTTACAATTCACAAAGCAGATGCAAGGCACCATTAGAGTGTATTAATGGTGATCTGTTTGGACCCACCGCAACTACCAATCTTGGAGGTAGCAAATATTTGCTGGTCTTGGTTGATGACTTCACCAGAAATACTTGGGTATATTTTCTGAAGGAGAAGTCGAAGGCATTTGGGAAGTTTGTGGAGTTCAAGGAGCTCGTGGAGGGTCAGCTCGGTCTACGGATCAAGAAGTTGAGAACTGACAATGGAGGGGAGTTTACCTCAAATGTCTTCTCTAACTTCTACAGGAAGCATGAAATCCGAAGGGAACTCTCTTGTGCTCACACTCCACAATAGAACGGAGTTGTAGAGTGGAAGATCTATCATCTAACGGAGACCTGCAAGTGTTGGCTTCATGCCAAGAACATTACAAAGTCCTTTTGGGAAGAGGGAATCTCTTGTGCAACATATGTCACCAATCGGATGCCTCTCAGTCCGATCAACTTGAAGACCCCTTATGAGTTGATGTTCAAGGTGAAGCATATTGTGGAACACCTTCGAGTATTCATATCTACCTGCTATGTGCATGTCCCTGATGCTCTTAAAATGAAGCTAGATGCAAAAGAAAAGAAGCTAGTGTTCGTTGGTTGTGATGACCAGAAGAAGGGTTCGAGATGCATGGATCCCGAGACAAGGAGAGCTGTGGTCTCAAGGGATGTGGTATTTAATAAGCTGACATCGTACTATGGTAGATCATCTATGGAGCTACAAGAGAGCAGGTCAGATGGAGGACAAGGAGAATCTACTAAGGAAGTTCTGGTAGAGTTGCATGTGTCTTCAGGTGCTCCAGTTGCTTCTAGCTCTAGGTGAGGTGCTTCTGGTTCTGGAAGCAAGGGGAGCGATGCTCCAAGAGTGCCTAAAAGGAGAGCTAGTCCAGAAGAGGTAGCAGAAGAGGTGGATCAGGGTAAAGCCCTGTGGAGGTCTAAGAGGACTGTCGTTCCACCAGATCGGTATACATGCGGGAACTTGGTGAGCTTTGTCTCATGTTTCTTCGCAGGTCCTCTGGATGAGCGAGATCCGCCGTGCTTTGAGAATGCCAATGGAGTCAATGAGTGGGGTAATGCCAAGGATGAAGAGATGGCTTCCCTCAGGAAGAATGAGACTTGGGATCTTGTGTCCAAGGTTGAGGGTGTTACTCATGTGACGTGCAAGTGGGTTTACAAGCTGAAGAAGAAGGCTGGCGACAGCATCGAGCGGTACAAGGCTCACCTTGTAGCTCAAGGGTTTGCTCAAAAGTATGGGGAAGACTATGAAGAAACATTTAGACTTGTTGCCAGGATGACTTCAGTTCAAATGGTGATTGCATTGGCAGCTTGCCGAGGGTGGAAGATTTGGCGACTTGACGTGAAGAATGTTTTTCTTTACGGAGAGATTGACAAGGATATCTTCATGGTTCAGCCACCTGTTTATGTTTCTGAAGATCATCCAAGACATGTTCGCAAGCTCAAGAAGGCTCTTTACGGCTTGAAGCAGACGCCTCAGGCGTAGTATGGGAAGATCGCAGAATACCTTCAGTTCTGCGGATTCTTTGCTTATGATTCTGATTCGAGCTTGTTCGTGAAGAAGTTGGGGGAGCTTTGGGTCTTGGTGTTGTTATATGTTGACGACATGTTTGTCACGGGGATTTCTCAGATGGAGGTTGCTAGGCTCCGGACTGAGCTAGCTATTTGATTCGAGATGAAGGATCTGGGTGAGCTCCACCATTTCCTTGGACTCGGGTAGAGAGAAAAGAGAGCGGTGTGCTCATTTCCTAAAAGGGCTATGCAGATCGGATCGTGAAGAGATTCGGCATGGGTGAGGGAAGAGCATCTCTAGTCTACTGGAGGTTGGCATGAATCTTCGACGAGATGAGGGGAAGGTTCTTTCTAACATTTGGTGTTCCGGGCTTTAGTTGGAAGTCTTATATATTTGACGATCATGAGGCCGAATATTTCTTATGTTGTGGGCTGAGTGAGTCGATATATGGCGGGGCCGCGGAAACCTCATCTGATGGCAGCTATGAGTATTTTGAAGTACGTAAAGTCCAACCTCTGGTTTGGGTCTCTTTTAAGGGAGGTACTCGGGATTCAACCTGCATGGATACACGAATGCTGATTATGGAGGAGATTCAGATGATCGGAAGTTGACTTCTGGCTATGTCTTTATGACGGGCTCTATAGCTATCTCGTGGTGCAGTAAGAAGCAAGATTCGGTGTTTGTCTCCACGAAGGAAGCTTTAAAATAGGATAATTTGAAATAGGTGCACATGAATTTTTGCAGAAAAACTTATAATACAAGTTTTGGAACAGATTCTTATGCAGTGATCATTGAAAATGAATGAGCATGCAAATACGTCAAATTTTAGTACATATAATATTTAGCCTAGCAGTTGTCCATGAAATAGGAGAAAATGGCTGATTATAATTATTACATAACAGAAATATCCGACAGTAAGAGAAATGAAACATAAACATAAAACCTGAAGCTTTACGCAGGTCGGCCTCAAAGAGCAGGCGGCGCAGGCATGAACACTAAGGCAAATCCAAATAAAAGGAAAATTCCTCAGAACATGAAAATCAATAGTAAACAAGCTATAAATTTAGGTACATGTAGAAGAAATTAGAAATTCTAATGTACCAATTAATCTCGAAGCAAGTCAGTGAAACAGGCAAGTAACTGAAACAAGCAGAACTATCAGGAAATATTAGCCTACTCCGGAGTATAGCATAAACATTCTTGCAACGACATAAGCTATAATCATTGAAATGTGTAGGTGTTTACAGTGGGTGCACAAGGTTCACACTCAAGTTCAAGTGTAAGTCTTACTAGAATAAGAGTATTTCTTGCTTACCGTGACCATGCAATCAAGACAATGCACCATCTAAACACTAGCTTCCAATATTTGCTTATGACACGCATGACCTAAGTGATTCAGAAATTTAAGCTCGCTATGATGGGTCCTTTGTTCCCATTAGGGATTCAAGAGGGAACCCAGGTCAAGGAGTTTCAACAATTAAACCCTACCTTTCAATGTTAACTTACGTTATTAATGACTTAGTGCAGAATTTCGTGGATCACAGCATATCAAGACATGTAACCAAAATACTAATTCAGATATACAAGAGTTTATTTTACAAATGTGAAACGGGAGGAATCAAGTTATAGAACATTATTTACTCAAGTCATAGAACTAGACAGGCATTAGAAACAAGATTCGATGACTCAGAGAACTCGATAGAGAGTTTTGAAACTTGCGGATTCAAGTATTCACGAGTAATAAGATTACTATACAACATTTTCTAGGATATCCAGTATTCCTTTAGATTACGTCATGGAATGTCACAATTCATTTAAATGAAAAATCCAATTAAAACCACTTTTGTTCACTAACTTGTCTTCCAACAAATAAGACACAATTCATCTAAATGAAAATTCAAGTAACCATCATTCACATTCACAACTTGTGACATTCCAAACACGTGACACCTCAATCTATTAACAAGTCAAATTCAGACATTCAAGAACTTTGTTTATTTGATGAAACAGGTATTTCAAGGGGAAACATAAAAACATAAGAACAGGCCAGGCTAAATAAAATTCAATGCTTGCAAGAGAGAGGGATCTCTACTTGCCTTAAATGAGGCTGAATTTAACGGCGGCGGCTAATCGGCGCAAGCAAAATAGAAATCTTAATTCGAACCTGAACAAGATCAATATTTATAATATTCGACTTAGCGAAGTTCTCTACGCTTGCACAAATATTTGCTAATAGCACAACATAACAAGAGAGGGTTAGCGAATTACCTCCCTCAAAAGTGAGGGGAGAAGAGATTACCACGCAAAAATCAGAATTTGGCGGCGCTTAAGCTTGGAGAAACCCTAAATCGAAGAGGACTTGGAGAGATTTCCGCTGGGAGATTCGACGAACGATGCCGAAAATCACAAACAAACCACGGTTAGACGATTATAGGAGGGCAAAAATCTGAAATCACAAATATATTCAAAATTTGGCGAGCAAATTTTCCAAGAAAATTAGGGAAATCTGAATAAAGAGAGGAAACCGAAAATTCTTACCCAAGGAGACCCAATCTGTGCTCAAAATCCAAGTAGAGGGGAAAACGAGCGAACCCTAGGCATCCCTCTCACAAACTCTCGGCCAAGACGACGAGGAAGCGGGCTGCCAGCCCTAAGAGAGGAAGGAAAGCTGTTGTTGGCCACATGAGGAGGCACTGCTGTCGTCCTGAGGAAAAGAAGGAGGCGCTGGAGAAGGCGATCGGGAGTTGGGAGGCACACGCGGGAGTGGGAGTCCTTACGGCTTGCAGCTTGAGGGATTTTAGCGAGACGGGAGCGTGAACCCTAGCTGAGGGCTAATTAAAGGTGGGAGGGCTGGGGTGCGGTTAGTAATAAGAGGGAAATAATAATTTATTATTATTATTATTATTATTATATGATTTTAAGGG
Source organism: Dactylorhiza incarnata (assembly GCA_033032865.1). Lineage (NCBI taxonomy): Eukaryota > Viridiplantae > Streptophyta > Magnoliopsida > Asparagales > Orchidaceae > Dactylorhiza > Dactylorhiza incarnata. The sequence continues at coordinate 8,068,082 of JAWHQI010000067.1, forward strand.
TTGTTACATATGTATTATAGCGTTTCTAAGAGAATGGATAAAGTGATATATTACCAATTCAAAATACTCTCAATTGTCTTATATGTGTGCTACGAGATCTATACATTATCCAGTGATTAGAATCGTTAATCAAACAACTAATAATATATTGTTATATGTTAATAACTTACATATGATAATAAGAGGCCAATACACAGTGATTAGAAGCCAACACATAAGTTTTAAATAGCATGTAACACTCCATAGATGAATCTCTTTATCATGTAAAAGAAACATATTATATTAGATTCTCATTAATATTAACAATAAAATGTATGAGATAGTATGACATTTTGATCAAACTCTAGAACAGCTTTTATGAGCTTCCAAAAGATTCATCTTCGGCCAACAAAAAAATTTAAATAGTTGAATTCCAGCAGCAAGCATTTGAAAATTTTTTGACTTTGGTTTTGAACTTAAAATCAAGACTAACATTCAATTATTTATATTGAAGATAGACATCCTGACTCTCCCATTGATGATGATTTTTTATTTATCCCCCTCGCTCTTTATTCATTTTTCTTAAGGATTTATTTACCTTTTATGACAGAAAATTCTTTACTGAATCATCAATGGATTTGTTCATAATTTACGTATTAATCTAATAATATTGAAAAATTAATCTAAATGCTTGTTCCAATTTTATGTAAATTGTCTATTCTTCTAAATGTTTGTTCTGATTTAATGTAAATTATTGTGATGATGTTGAGAGATTGATGCTCTGGATTGGTTTTTCTACGTCACTTGTCCTGCACATTATGTAGGTGATATCTTTGGATATTTATGTGTATCAATCAAGGATCATTATTTATATTATTTTGATTTCATGATGGATGATTATAATATGGTAATTTGTTAGTTTCAAAGTAAGGTTTTAAGTCTAGGAGATAAACTATAAAAAAATTGTGATTTTGGAAAGATAGGAGGAGACGAAGGTCAAAAGTTGGATTCGATGGAGGTTGGATTCGAGAAAGGTAGGAGGCGGCGAAGGTAGGAGATGGATGCGACAAAAGTAGGAGTTAGACGTCATAAAGGTATGAGCTGGATGCAACGAAGGGCTCCAGCTCCAACTCCTCCACCGCCTCTGCCTGCTTGTATGCCGCCTCCACTTGAGCCGACAGAGAAGGATAAAGATGCATTTGTAGATGATGGAGAAGGACAGGATGGAGTCGGACAGTGCATGAGTCAATAAAGAAGGCCATGGTAAAGGAGACTGCGGAGAAGGAGATAGAGAATTTGATCATGGATTCAGAGACAACAAGGAATGAGAGATAAAGAAGTGTATGATAGCTCTAAGACCGCAGAGAATGAGACAAGGGAGAAGGAGATGATGGAGCTGAGAAGGAGAGCATGGAGTTGTAAATGACGAACAATGAGACAACGTAGAAGGAGAAAGTGTAGAAGGAGAAAAGGGAGAATGACATGATGGAGAAGGATACGACGAAAAAGGAGTCTACAGAGTTGGAGAAGAAGGAGAAGGAGCCAATGGAATTATAGACTACGAAAGGGAAGAAAATGGAGAATGAGACAATGGAGAGATAGACAACATAGAACGAGACGACGTCGTTAGGGCGATCGAGGTAGGAGGTGGCTGAGGTATGAGGTGAAGGTGATAGAAGACACAAGTAGGAGGCAACATAGGTAGTGTCACGACCCATCTCGACAAGAGTTAGAGTGCGCTTCGGGGCGGGCCGTGATGCCGCATGCATGGGCGAAAAGGAAACCATGCCTGCTAAGGCAGAAACAAAAATACTAAAAAATAAGTTCTAAAATAATTAATTTGAAGGAAAACAGTTTGTTTTGTTGCGGAAGCTTTAAAATGTGAGTTTGAAACAGGTGCACAAGCATTTTTTTTTTCAGAAAAACTTTATGATACAAGTTTTGATCCAGATCGAAATGCAATGACAATTCAGATAAATGAACATGCAAATCATGTCAAATTCTAGTATATATATGATTTATCCTAGCAGTTGTCCATGAAACAGAAGAAAATGTCTGATCGTAATTATTACATAACAAAATATCCAACAGATAAAGAAATGAAACATAAACACAAAACATGAAGATTGACGCAGATCGGCTCAGGAAGTAGGCGGCGCAGGCACGAACGCTAAGGCAAATTCCAAAACAAGAAGGAAAAGCCTCAGAACATTGAAAATCAACCATAAAAAGCTATAAATTTAGGTACCTGCAGAAGAAATTAGAAATTCTAAGGTACCAATTAATCTCGAAGCAAGTAAGTGAAACAAGCAAGTAAATGAAATAAGCAGAACTATCAGGAAATATTAGCCTACTCCGGAGTATAGCATAAACATTCTTGCAACGACATAAGCTGTAATCGTTGAAATGCGTAGGTGTTTACAGTGGGTGCACATAGTTCACACTCAAGTTCAAGTGTAGGTCTTACTAGAATAAGAGTATTTCTTGCTTATCGTGACCATGCAATCAAAACGATGCACCATCTAAACCCTAGTTTCCAAGATTTTGCTTATGATACGCAGGACCTAAGTGATTTAGAAATTTAAGCTCTCTATGACCGGTCCTTTGTTCCCATTAGGGATTCAAGAGGGAACCCAAGTCAAGGAGTTTCATAAATTAAACCCTACCTTTTAATGTTAACTTGCGTTATGAATGATTTAGCACTGGATTTCATGGATTATAGTATATCAAGACATGTAACCAGAATACTGATTCAGATATACAAGTGTATTTTTAACAAACTTGAAACGGGAGGAATCAAGTTATAGAACGTTATTTAACCAAGTCTTGGAACCAGACATGCATACGAAACAAGATTCGATGACTCAGAGAACTCGATAAAGAGTTTTGAAACTTGCGGATTCAAGTATTCACGAGTAATAAGATTACTATACAACATTTTCTAGGATATCCAGTATTCCTTTAGAATACGTCATTTTAAGACACGAATATCTTCTAAGTAACCAAGTGTACGAGTCGAAGATTTTATATCATGAACAATTCACCTAGTTGCTAGCAGGAATCTTAACATTTTTTATTATAACAATTAATGTTCCTGCTCGAAAAGATCTACTAGTCTTACATTTATCCATAAAATGAGATGCAATTCATTTAAATGAAAATCCAATTAAAACCACTTTCGTTCACTAACTCGTCTTCCAACAAATGAGACACAATTCATCAAAGTGAAAATTCAAGTAACCATCATTCGCGTTCACAACTTGTGACATTCCAACACGTGACACCTCAATATATTAACAAGTCAAATTGAGACATTCAAGAACTAAGTTTATTTGATGAAACATGTATTCCAAGGGGAACATAAAAACATAAGAACAGGACAGGATAAATAAAATTCAATGCTTGCAAGAGAGAGGGATCTCTACTTGCCTTAAATGAGGCTGAATCTGACGGCGGTGGCTAAGCGGCGCAAGCAATAGCAGACATCACATATTTGAACCTGATCAAGCACAACGAAAGCAATGTAGCATAATTTACTACGCTAACACATGTATTCTACGATGCGGAAAATAAACAAAACGGGTTTTAGCAGATTTACCTCTCTCAAAAGTGAGGGGAGAAAAGATTACCACACGTAAACGGAGACTTGACGACGCTTAGGTTGCAGAAACCTAAATCAGAGAGGGGTTTGGAGAGATCCTGCTGAGAGGTTCGACAATCGGTACTGGAAATCACAACTAATAGAAATTAATTAATTATAAAGGTGCATTAATCTGAAATCAAGGGTGGAGGAGGAAGGATCTTACCCAAGGAAGACAAATCCGAGCCCGAGGAGGTGAAAGAAGGGAACTCTAGTCATTCTTCACACAAAACTCAGCCCAAACAGAGAGGAAGTGGTTGCCGGAGGGAGAGGAGGTGGTTGTCGGCCCCTATGGAGGAGGAGAAGGCTGCTGGTCCTTGAGGAGAGGAGGATGGAGGCGGGCTGCCATCGGTCCCGAGCGCAGAGGAGGTGGCAGAAGGCGTTGGCAGCGACGGGGGGAGGCGCAGGAGGCTAAATTGGGATCAGGAGGGGAGGAGTCGACGACCGGAGATGGAGGAGGCGCTGGAGAAGGAGATCGGGAGATGGGAGAGCGGGAGCGGGGATGGGAGCGGGATCGGTAGACCTAATCGAGCGATCTTGCAGGATTTTAATAAGGGGAAAAGGCTGGGGTGCAGGATTAAAAGGGGAGGGTGCGGATAGAATAACCCAATTATATAAATGCTTATTAAAATAAGTATGGTTGTTACATTCTCCCCTACTTAAGAAGTATCATCCCGAAACTTTCTGAGGATTCCTTGAATGGGACCTCTCATGGCAAAGATTCAGATGTCATTTAATCCAGACAAGATTCGCAGATCAAGACATGGAAGCTAACTATGAATATGCTGAAGCAGAAATGAAGACAAGCGTAGAGACTTACCAAGATTAAGAGAAAATTGCGGATACTTGCTTCGCATATCAAATTCAAGTTCTAGAGAGAATTATTCAAACTTTTCATGCATTCAAAACACAGTTATCAAAAGGATGATTTTTCTTTCGAAGCTTGCGTACTTGATACTTAACAATCTTAGCAGATATGGCCAGATACGAAGGATTGGATTCAGGGAACACATGAATTGCTTAACTTAGCTCAAAATTGAGACACAAGACTCGAGAATTCGGGAGCGAACAACCTTTGCACGAAGGGGTAACTTACTTGTGATGTTGACGCTTAAGAGCTAACTAGAAGGGGATACTGGAGAATCAGATGAGATCGATAGACAAGCAGAACAGGAAGATTGAATATGAATATCGGATATTGGAAACTAGAGATTCTAACACATTCCATACTATCAGATACATAAATAATGTAATAATTACAACATTTTCATTGGACAACTTTAGGTAATGATCATGCAAGTGCAAAATTGAAATCAAGTGCGATGTCAAGCAAATCGTAAAACCATGCGTTTGCAATAATTATTGTTGTTCTTGGCTTCACAATTGTGCAATGATTTATGATATGAATGCAATGAATGGATACACATGCCACGTTAAGCGCCCATATCACTTAACATGTCATGCATATTATGATTCTAATGCCAACGCACTTGAAAATATTAAACCGCCCATACAATTTAATATTCGCAAGCGGTGAATATCCTTAGTGGAAATTCATATGCACAAAAATGTTATGTTTACCCATACTCCCTTAACATTCGTGTGCATACTACTCATGCTTATAAGTGAGTGGGTGCGTGTTTCAGCCGCGAACAACACATAATGACAAGGTGCATGAAGAAATGATGTATGCTTAAATATTTATAAAATAAGATTCAAAATATTTGATAATTGTAAAATACTTTATCTTTAGAAACAAACCTGGCTCTAATACCAACTGTCACGACCCATCTCGACAAGAGTCAGAGTGCGCTTCGAGGCGGGCCATGATGCCACAGGCATGGGCGAAAAGGAAACCATGCCTGCTAAGGCGAAAACAGAAATACTACAAAATTAGTTCTAAAATAATTAATTTGAAGAAAAACAATTTGTTTTGTTGCGGAAGCTTTAAAGTGTGAGTTTGAAACAGGTGCACATGCATTTTTTTTGCAGAAAAACTTTATGATACAAGTTTTGATACAGATCGAAATGCAATGACAATTCAGAGAAATGAACATGCAAATCATGTCAAATTCTAGTACATATATGATTTAGCCTAGCAGTTGTCCATGAAACAGGAGAATATGTCTGATCGTAATTATTACATAACAAAATATCTGATAGATAAAGAAATGAAACATAGACACAAAACCTGAAGCTTGACGCAGATCGGCTCAGGAAGAAGGCGACGCAAGCACGAACGCTAAGGCAAATTCCAAAACAAGAAGGAAAGGCCTCAGAACATTGAAAATCAACCGTAAACAAGCTATAAATTTAGGTATGTGTAGAAGAAATTAGAAATTCTAAGGTACCAATTAATCCTGAAGCAAGTCAGTGAAACAGGCAAGTAATTGAAACAAGCAGAACTATCAGGAAATATTATACTACTCCAGAGTATAGCATAAACATTCTTGTAACGACATAAGTTGTAATCGTTGAAATGCGTAGGTGTTTACAGTGGGTGGACATGGTTCACACTCAAGTATAAGTGAAGGTCTTACTAGAATAAGAGTATTTCTTGCGTAGCGTGACCATGCAATAAAGACGATGCACCATCTAAACCCTAGCTTCCAAGATTTTGCTTATGACACGCAGGACCTAAGTTATTCAAAAAATTTAAGCTCGCTATGACCGATCCTTTGTTCCCATTAGGGATTCAAGAGGGAACCCAAGTCAAGGTGTTTCATAAATTAAACCCTACCTTTCAATGTTAACTTGCGTTATTAATGACTTAGCGCATGATTTCATGGATTCTAGCATATCAAGACATGTAACCAAAATACTGATTCAGATATACAAGAGAATATTTTACAAACGTGAAACAGGAGGAATCAAGTTATAGAACGTTATTTAACCAAGTGTTGGAACCAGACAGGCATAAGAAACAAGATTCGATGACTCAGAGAACTCGATAGAGAGTTTTGAAACTTACGAATTCAAGTATTCACGAGTAATAAAATTACTATAAAAAATTTTCCAGGATATCCAGTAATCCTTTAGATTACATCATTTCAAGACACGAATATCTACTAAGTAACCATGTGTACGAGTCGAAGATTTTATATCAAGCACAATTCACCTAGTTTCTAGCAGGAATCTGAACATTTATTATTATAACAATTAATTAATGTTCCTGCTCGAAAAGATCTACTGGTCTTAAGTTTATCCATCAAATGAGATGCAATTCATTTAAATGAAAATCCAATTAAAACCACTTTCGTTCACTAACTCGTCTTCCAACAAATGAGACACAATTCATCTAAGTGAAAATTCAAGTAATCATCATTCGCGTTCACAACTTGTGACATTCCAAACACGTGACACCTCAATCTATTAACAAGTCAAATTCAGACATTCAAGAACTAAGTTTATTTGATGAAACATGTATTTCAAGGGGAAACATAAAAACATAAGAACAGGACAGGCTAAATAAAATTCAATGCTTGCAAGAGAGAGGGATCTCTACTTGCCTTAAATGAGGCTGAATCTGACGGCGGCAGCTAAGCGGCGCAAGCAATAGCAGACATCACAATTTTGAACCTGATCAAGCACAATGAAAGCGATGTAGCATAATTTACTACACTAACACATGCATTCTACGACGCGAAAAATAAACAAAACGGGTTTTAACAGATTTACCTCCCTCAAAAGTGAGGGGAGAAGAGATTACCACACGTAAACGGAGACTTGACGGTGCTTAGGTTGCGGAAACCCTAAATCGGAGAGGGCTTTAGAGAGATCCTGCTGAGAGGTTCGACAATCGGTACCGGAAATCACAACTAATAGCAATTAATTAATTATAAAGGTGCATTAATCTGAAATCAAGGGTGGAGGAGGAAGGATCTTACCCAAGGAAGACAAATCTGAGCACGAGGAGGAGAAAGAAGGGAACTCTAGTTGTTCCTCACGCAAAAACTCGGCCCAAACGGAGAGGAAGGGGTTGCAGGAGGGAGAGGAGGTGGTTGTCGGCCCCTATGGAGGAGGAGAAGGTTGCTGGTCCTTGAGGAGAGGAGGCTGGAGATGGGCTGCAATCGGTCCCGAGCGCAGAGGAGGGGGCCGAAGGTGTCGGCAGTGACAGGGGGAGGCGCAGGAGGCTGAATCGTGATCAGGAGGGGAAGGAGTCGACGGCTGGAGAAGGCTATCAGGAGATGGGAGAGCGGGAGCGGGATCGGTAGACCTAACCAAGCGATCTTGCGGGATTTTAATAGGGGGAAAAGGCTGGGGTGCGGGATTAACAGGGGAGGGGTGCAGATAGAATAACCCAATTATATACATGCTTATTAAAATAAGTAGGGTTGTTACAGGTAGGACGCAATAGAGATATCATGTGATGAAGGTATGAGGTATGGGTGACAAAAGTCGGAGGTAGCATGTGATAGAAGTTCGAGGCGATGGAGGATGAAGGGTACGGAGGTAGGAGGCAATGGAGATAGGAGGCAGATGCGACAAAGGCATGGGAACAAGACAAGTGAGGAGGGGATGGAGAAGAAGGGACTGAGAAGGAGAGCTAGGAGTTATAAATGACAAACAATTAGAAAACTTAGAAGAAGAACACTTAGAAGGAGACAAACGAGAATTACATGATGGAGAATGATTCGACAGAAAAGGAGAGCATATAGTTGGTGAAGACAGAGAAGGAGATGGCGAAGAAGGAGATGATGGAATTGGAGACTAGAAAAATGAGAAAACAAAGAAGTAGACGACATTGAACGAGACGACGGAGATAGGACGATGGAGGTAGGAGGCGGCGGAGGTAGGAGGTGAGTAAGAGGCAAAAGAGGTAGAAGGCAACAGAGGTAGGAGGCCACAGAGGTATGGTGCGACAGAAATAGGATATGGCGGAGGTAGGTGTATGATGCGACGAAGGTCGGAGGTAAGATACAAAGAAGATCGGAGGCGACTAAGAATGAAGGTGTCGGAGGTAGGAGGCAATAGAGATAGCAGGCGACAAAGATAGGATGTAACAGAGGTAGGAGGCGATGGACATAGGAGGATACATAGGTAGGATGCGACAAAGGTACGATACGATGGAGGTATGAGCTGGATGCAGTGAAGTTTAGGACTTGGATGCGGCGAAGACGAAGATGGATTTTGAGATGACATATAATGAAACGAGGGCTTCAAAAACGACGGAGAAGGAGAGAATGGAGGAGACGATAGATTCAGAGATGACGGATAAGAAAACAATAGAGGAGGAGACAACAAAATTTTGTGATTTTTTCTACAACACTAAGTTACCTAATTAACCCAACTTAGCACTTATAGAACCATGTTAAAGAAAAAAGAATCAATTACCAAATTAAATAATGAATTTTTTTTTAATTATTAGTATTTACAATTAACCATGAGAACTAAGAAATTAGATAATCATACATAATGAAGTTTCAAAAAATAGCAAGATGAAGTGAGTTACTCATCTTCTTATTAGTAAAGGATTGTTGGAGACTTAGTGCAATGACTCGCTTGAAAGTTAGGCGACGCTTCGATTTATTCCTGCGATGAAATATTATTAAAAAAAATTGGGCGACCAATTAGCTCAATCAACTTCATTTGGAGAAGGACATGATGAAGGGTCAATACTATTAAAGAATGTGATTCCACGTGCATGTATTATTGTCCTGTTTAAGAAAATTGATGAAGTGATAAATTACTAATTCAAAACTCTAAATTGTCTTATATGTGAGCTACGAGACCTATACTTTATCAAGTGATTATAATTGTTAATTAAATAACTAATGATATATTGTTATGTTAATAACTTACATATGGTAATAAGAGGTCAATACACAGTGATTATAGGCCAACACATAAGGTTTAAATAGGGAGAAGACATAGAAGGAGATGACAAAGGGGCGGATGGAATTGGAGACTAAAACACATAAGGTTTATATTAATAATAACATGTATGAGATAGTATGACATTCTGACATTACTCTAGAAAGGCTTTTATGAGTTTCCAAGAGATTCATCTTCGACCCAAAAAAACTTTAATATCTGAATTCTAACAGCAAGCATTTGAAAAACTTTTGACTTTGATTTTGAACTTAAAATCAAGATTATACATTCAATTATTTATATTTAAGATAGACATCGTGACTCTCGATTGATGATGATTTTTGATTTATCCCATCCCTATTAATTCAATTTTCTTAAGGATTTATTTAGCTTTTAGAATCATCAAAGGATAGAGTTTGACAGCATGGGAGTCAACAAAGAAGGTTACGGTAAAGAAGATTGTGATGGAGATAGCGTTGTTAGTGATGATAGAGAAGTGTATGATAGCTTCTAACACTGCGGAGAATGAGACGAGGGAGAAGGCATTTATTGAGAAGAAGAGACCAAGATTGAGAGCATGGAGTTGTAAATGACGAACAATGAGAAAACATAGAAGAGAAAACATAGAGGGGATGGAGGAGAATGACATAATGGAGAAGGATACGAAGGAAAAGGAGAGTACGGGGTTGAAGAAGACAGAGAAGTGTTGGTGCTATAAATGGTACCTCCAAAATTCACACTAAAGGGGATGGGAGAAAACTGCGAAGTGCAGGTTACTAAGACAGAAGATGCTGGAACAAAGGGAAAACGATCACGAAATGGCGATCACGAAGAAATGAGACCGCTTACACAGGTTGTAAGCTGGAGCCTCGGAGCCAAAAGTGCTTTTCTGGTACCCCTACCCCTCTATTTATAGACGAGGGGGCTGCCCAAATGGGCAGAACAGAAAAACTACGGGCTGCCCGGGGTACAGGAGAGCCGGGGAAGGGAAATGGGGTACAAATAACAAAAATAAGAAAAACGACCAGACCGCTTGAGCCGGCGATCTCGCACTATCTTGACCGCTGGGTACTTAGAAAATCTTGGTTGAGGAGGCATCTGACGATCTGGACGATCACCTAATTTGAGACCGCTGAGACCGGGAAAAATGAACAATGAGAGGAGGTCGCGGGCTTTCTGGGCAAACATAATCCCCGCACATTTTTAAGTTGCACCTGGAACATTGAAAATGTAAGCTTTGACCGCTGAGACCGCGACCATCATTAATGCGGCTTGGTCTATAAATACCGGCTGAAAACTTCATTTCGCAAGACACTGAGGAACTCCACTATTTGAGCGGTCTTTGATAATTGGGCAGGTGCGACCTTGCAAAGATGACTATGCTCGATCTCTTAAAAGCTCTTCCATCGAAAGCGAACTCTCCTGGAAAAAAGGAAAGTGTCAGCTCAAAGAAAGGAAAAAAGGCACCGAAGATCTTAACAAAAGTGAGCACTTCAAAGCAGACCGCCCGATCTCCGTTAAAGAAAACTGAGCTTCCTGAGGGCTCGATTGTGCCGGTCTCTGTTGCTTCTGATCCGTCTAATACTTCTTCAGATCCTGTATGGAAATTGCCTGACTTTTCCATTTCTTTTAATTGTCAGAAATCCCTGGAGGCACTGGGTCAAACATCTTCCAAGCTTCCTGAGACCGTCTCCACCGAGGTCGTTCTGGCTAGGCTGCGTCAGAAGGGAGCTGAGGCCGAATCCTTGAGGCAGAAGATCGCTGACCAGGAGATCGCTGCAAAGGGCAAGAAGAGAAAAAATACAAGTCCATCTAGTTTGACTTATAAGAGGAGCAGAAGAAATGAGGAAGGAAAAGATGTGACCGCCATGGAGGCGACCAGATTTTCTGAATCCATTGACCTGGAAGACTCCGCTGAGTTTCAGAAGGTGAATGCTAGGGGCGATCTCCCCTTCCTTCCCGCGGTCTCAACCTTACCAAGAGAGGATGATTCTGGATTAATCGCCTACCTTGATGAGGTTTCTTCTAATAATTCATCTTTTTCATCATTGTAGGTGTTGGATCCCTTAGAGGCTTCAGCTCTCAGAAATGTCGTCGTTGATGAGGAGATCGCGGACAAGGAGAAGGAGATCGCCGACGCAGCGATCAAGGCAAAGGAGGAAGAAAGGAAAAAGATGGAAATGGAAGCGATGGTGAAGAGGAGGAAAGAAAAAGAGGTAGAGGAACAGAGGGAAAAAGAGGAGAAAGAAAAGGAGAAAGAAGAAAAAGATAAGAAAGAAAAGAGGGAGAAGAAGGAGAAGAAAAAGAGGGAGGACGAGGAGAAGAAGAAAGACAAGGAGAAGAAAGAGAAAAAGGAAAAAGAGGAAGAGGAGAAGAGGAGAGAGGCGGCTAAGGCCGTCGAGGAAGAGAAGAAGAAAGAGGAGTTTAAAGGGCTGATGTACTTTTCAGCTGAAGGGATCAAGATCTTGAATCTTTCCAATAAAATCTCTTTCTGGACAGAGAGATTTCTTATTTTCGAAGGTGACCTTGGCGGTCTCAGAAGCTTGCCCTCTCCGCGGCATGACAGCATTTTTAAGAAGATAAAAGCGGTCTCAGAAGAGGAGCTGAAAATTTTGGCTTTCTTGGCGGGCAAGAGGATCGATCTTGTTCACTACCTAGCGATCTGGCCCGAGATCGCCGAGATCGGCCCGGCTGAAAGTAAAATATTTCTCTTGCGATCTCGAACAATTTCCTTTTACGTCTTGAATGTTTTTTCTAACTTTTTAACTTTTTTTTTTACTTTTAGCGACTTTCGCGGTCCCTACTCAAGATCCCATCTCCCCAGCAGCAGAAGTTCTCACTCAGAGGGAGAGGAGGCTGAAGCATGAGGCCGACGTGTTCAGCACTACCTCTGAGACCGCCGAGCGAGATTTCCCTTTGATCGGTTTCAAAAGAAGAATGAAGGATATCAAAGGAAAACCCCTCCTCAAATGGGCGGCCAAAGGAAAGTCTGTGAAGGTGTCCACTAATCTGCCCCTGTGGAGCGGAAAGGTGACCCGTCACACATATGCGGTCACTTCGGCTCTGTATGGGAGAAAGAATACGAATGAAATACTGAATATAGAGACCGATGCGCTCCCCGACCTCTGTGCCCAAGTGACCGCTAGAAGTACAATCTTAAATCACCATATGGGGCGGTCTCTTCGCAGCGCTCTGGATGAAATAACTGCCTTGCAAGAAGAAAGAAAAGTGAGAATTTTTACTTATATCTTACAAACGCGTTACCTATGATCGCGCGGTCTAACATATATCTCTTTTTTGTAGCAATCTGAAAAAGCAGCTTATGACCCTGAAAATCCAGCTTTTCAGAGGGCTATGATGCATCATATTAAAGAGACCGCCGACCAGGTGCTGAACGAGGTTCGAGGCCGAGGTGGATTCACCGAAGAATATAAGGATGTTACGTTTGCCGATCTCTTCCCTGACGCGGCATAGAGGATTGAAGAGCAATCTGCAACTGCTGAAGAGACCGCGGATGTTGCTGATGAGACCGCTGGTCAAGACGAAGATGTTGTGATCGAAGACGAAGAAAGCGGAAGCAGCTATACCCTGGGTCTGGATTCCAGTTCGAGCTCAAGCTCTGGATCTAGAATTCCAGGGAACAGCTTAGAAGAATCTTCCGCAGAAACTGATTCTTCCTCTTCAAGTGAGCGGTCTTCTAAGAGATCAAAGAGAGAGTGAATTGTACGAACTTCCCTTTTTCCCTTTCGGAGACCGAGCGGTCTCGTTGTAATTGAAAATTCAGAATATATATAAAAATCAGATTATGTTATGTTGTCTGTGGATGAGTTTGTTTTTGATGCATATATTTGTTCTTCTGAGTTTAAACTCGGCATTCGATCTCAATGCCTTAGGCTTGCTACAATTTTATATCACCATTAAAGGATTTCAGGTGACGATCTCTTGGAAAAAACAAAAAGACCTTGAAGGAAAGATACTTTGTATAAACAAAATCACTCTGCGATCTCGAGATAATCAGATCATTGAAAGACATTCAGCAACTTAACTGTGATCAGAAAATAACCAAATTATTTGCAATAGTCATGCGGTCTCACATTATACAAATCGCCACATAAGGAAACTACAATTTGAAGATGATTTGAACTCATTAAACTTTTGGGTGTTCGGCGCCCAAATGACTGGAAATCCGTCTGACGACCCCTTTGATAACCAAAATTATTACTTGAAAAGAAAAACAATGACTCTTCATGAATCTCCAGTTTAGCGATCACATTATATTCAGACCGCCCTTTTGAAGAAAAAACCCAACTCACTTGATGGGAGACAACATCATGATTATTCCATGTAACTTTGAATAACGGGGAATACCAGAATCTCGATCTTACTGAGACCGGGTCGAGCTCTGTCAAGTCGGCATAAGAGCTTTCTGAATAGCGACCTTAATTATCCTGAAAAAGTTGTGTCCGGCGATCGTAAATGACTCAAATCACTCTTTGGAGAAAGTTGGAAAGAAAAACATGCGGTCTCACAAATTGCTGACCGCCCGATCCCAGTACAAAGGGATGAATAAGATATTCTTTTTGAAGTAAGAAGATATGAAAATGGGATCTCAAAGAATGATCCAAAAGGATGGTGTGGTCATGCCGCGGAGGCTATACCGACATTGCCTCTCTTTTAAAAAAAAAGGATTACCGAGTTTACTGCAAACATGCCAATCTAAGGTTCAGGCGACGGTCATGGATGTTTCTGACCGCCCCTTACCTAACAACGCTTCAACGAGTATTCGAGAGTTGCAGACCAAAATGATCGGTAGGGCAGGTGTGGTCATGCCGCGGAGGCTATACCGACATTGCTTTCCCTGAAAGATCATTAAGATCGTAACAATGTCCTTCTTAATGCATGACAGAGATGGGCCATCCACCTAGACCCCTTTGAAATGCTGAGGTGTGCCAGATGTCAGCAAGGACCCGGTATCCTAAACTTCCACCGCTCAAGCTTGGCGAGCTACTGCTACACAGATTCGAAATCTCCCCGACATCTGTGGTCCCGGCAGAATTACACGTCGAGTTAACAAGTCGAGGGGGAAGATAGTAGGATCCGTCGATGTCTCACTTGACAGGTTTTTGGCTTTTCAAAAAATAACACTCTTAAAACTTGTCACCCATCACTCATATTGCGAATGCTTTGATAATACCTGCATGACATTTGAGAGGAAAAGTGAGAAAAAGAATGAGTGAATTGGATACGAACATTTAAGAAAAGAAGAGTTTGAGATCATCTCCGCTCCATGAATGAGACAATTCTTTCCCTTCATAAGTTTGGAGATGGTAGGCGCCATTTTTAAGCACGCTCTTCACCACAAACGGCCCCGCCCAATTTGGGTTAAGCTTTCCAACTGAACCAGCTCTTGCTGCTGAATCTATTTTTTTCAGGACTAGATCCCCAACAGCGAATTCTTTGGTTCTTACATTTTTGTTGAATAGCCTCGCCATTCTTCTCTTCACCTCTTCTTGCCTGATGATTGCCATATCTCTCAACTCCTCAATTAAATCAAGGCTGCATTTTAACTCCTCATCATTTCCTTCCATCCAGTCAATTTGACTCTGTTGCGCCAATAACACTCTTGGACTTTTTACTTCAAATTCCACCGGGATAAGGGCTTCGGAACCGTGTGATAATTTGAATGGAGTTTCTCCAGTAGCAGAACTTGGAGTTGTCCTCAAGGCCCACAAGACGGAAGGTAGTTGCTCTGCCCAGTTGCCCCTGACATTTTCTACCTTCTTTTTCAAGAGGTTTATGATGAATTTGTTGGCGGCCTCTACCTGCCCATTGTTTCTTGGATGATGTACGGAAGCGAAACGTAGCTCAACGCCAATTTGCTTACAGAAATTAATAAGAATTGAATTGTTGAACTGAGGACCATTATCCGTGATGATTACCATTGGAATTCCGTGTCGACATACTATCTCTCCCCAAATAAAATTTTTCACGGCTTGAGTGGTAATTTTGGCCAATGCTTTTGCCTCTATCCATTTGCTGAAATAGTCAATCATGACTATAATATATCGACGTTGCCCACTTGCCATAGGGAAAGGCCCAATCAAATCCATTCCCCAAACTGCAAATGGCCATGGAGTTGCTATCGACTTGAGTTGTTGAGCCGGCTGATTTTGGAGAGGAGCAAACTTCTGGCACTTTACACATTTCTTAGCAAATTTTTCCGCATCTTTCCTCATTTGAGGCCAAAAATAGGCTTGCCTTAGAATTCTTTTTTCCAAAGTTCTGGCTCCAGAGTGACTTCCACATTCTCCAGAATGGACCTCCTGAAGGACCGCTGGAATCTCCTCCTCCGAAACACACCGTGCTAATGGCGATAGGAAAGTTCTTCTATAAAGCACTCCTGCAACAAGATAATAGTTAGCCGTTTTTTCGTTTAAACCTTTTCCTATCCTTTATTGATGAATGGAGCTCTCCGGTTGAGATATATAGAACAAACGGATCCATCCAAGACGGATGTTGATCAATCTCCATGACCTCTCCTTCTTCAATCGCCGGGCGAAACAACTCCGAAGTTGTTCCTCCTGAGAGAAGTCCAGATTTTGCCAACTCATCTGCTTCCACGTTCTAACCCTTGGAATATGATTGATAGCAAAGCTTTTGAACTTCCCCACCTCAATTTTTACCAGAGTTAGATACTGCTTTAAAATACTATCTCTAGTTTCAAAAATCCCATTCACTTGAGAAGCCATCACCAAAGAATCTGTGAAAACTTCGACATCATCAATCCCCAGTTCCCTAGCAAACTTGAGACCGGCTAGAAAAGCCTCATATTCCGCCTGATTGTTTGTTACTTGGAAATAGAACTTTAGCGCTTGATCCAGTCTTACTCCATTTGGGTTGATTAAGATAACTCCTGCTCCGGAAGAATTTTTCCCTGAAGCTCCATCCACGAAGATTTTCCAGGCAAGGGGCACTCCGACCCCCTTCTGCGACTCAACTTCTTTAGCATCCACCATGAAGTCCGCTAAGACTTGAGCTTTGATAGCCATTCTTGGAACATGGGATATGTCAAACTCACTGAGCTCTATTGCCCACTTCACCAGCCTGCCCGAATGCTCTGGCTTGTCCAAGACACTCTTTAATGGAAGATCAGTAACGACTAAAATCGAGTGAGCTTGAAAATATGGTCTTAATCTTCTTGCTGAAGTTATAAGCATTAAAGCCAACTTTTCGAGGATAGGATAACGAGTCTCTGCATTCTTCAGGATTCGACTCACGTAATAGACTGGGAATTGCTTCTTTTTCTCCTCTCGGACCAAAACAGAGCTTATGGCATCAGCTCCGACTCCCATATATAGGAAAAGATTTTCTCCCTCTCGCGGGCTTTGGAGCAAAGGGGTTGATGTCAATTGATTCTTAAGCTGAATGAAAGCATCATCACATTCCTTTGTCCACTCGAACCTACTCCCTCCCCGGAGGGTTTTAAAGAAAGGTGCACTCTTATCTCCTGAACGGGAGATAAAGCGACTTAAGCCTGCCATCCTCCCTCCTAGCTGCTGAATTTCTTTTGGGGACTTGGGAGGTGGAATTTCCAGAATAGCTTTCACTTTGTTAGGATTGGGCTCCAACCCTTCTGGAGTAAGGAGGTGACCCAGGAATTTTCCTTTACTTGCACTGAAAACACACTTCAACGGATTCAACCTCATATTAAAAGTTCGAAGGGTTGCAAAAGTTTCCGAGAGGTCTCTAAGATGAGAAGAGAACAGTTTACTTTTTACCAAGAGGTCATCAACATATACCTTAAGGTTTCTTCCTTTTTGACTTCTGAACACTGTGTCCATCATTTGTGATAAATGAAGTATGAGGTATATCTGGTTTATGCATTCTGATTTGATGATAACCTGAAAAAGCATCCAAAAAACTCATAAAAGAATAACCTACTGCAGAATCTACTAAAGAATCTATCCGAGGCAAGGGGTAGCAATCCTTGGGGCAAGCTTTATTAAGTTTGGTAAAGTCGACACACATCCTCCACTTTCCACCCGACTTTTTCACCATTACAACGTTTGACACCCATTCTGGGTATTGGATTGGTTGGACAAACTTTGCCTTCAGGAGCTTCTCTACCTCTTCACGGATAGGCTGTGCTAGAGTAGTTGCAACAGACCTCTTCTTCTGCTGGATCGGGATGAAGTTTGGGTCAAGATTGAGATGGTGGCAAGCAACATTTGGATCCACTCCGGGCATATCATCTGCCGACCAAGCGAAGATATCTAGATTTTGCAGAAGACAAGAGATGAGCTGACCCTTGTCAGCTTCGGATAACTCAGCGTTGATGGAGAGGCTCTTGCTCTCATTTTCCTCGCTGATCCGGACCTCTTGAGTTGCTTGGGAAGGTTCCAAGCGAACTCCATCTCTTGCATCCTCCTCAATTTCCTCTGCAGCTTGGACTTGTTCAGGAGCTTCAATTGATTCAGCCATCATGATTTCTTGGGGAGGAGAGGATACGATCATGTTGACCGTCTTTACATAGCATTCCCTGGCTTTCCTTGGGTCGCTCCTTATTCGGTGTTGTTTGCCGTTCAAGACGAACTTCACCGCTTGATGGTAGGTGGAGACGATGGCTTGATAGGCATTCAAGAAGGGTCTTCCAAAGATGGCGTTGTAGCTACTGGGAGCATCAACGACTATAAATTTGACCAGCTTCACTATCCCCCCCAGAATCACAGAAAGAGTGACGAGCCCTTCTACTTCTTTCTTCTCTCCTGAAAAACCATAAAGGGGGCCTTCAGTTGAAAGGAGGGTTTTACCTGTCTTCAATGCCTCGAAGGCGGGTTTGAAGAGCACATTGACTGAACTTCCCGTGTCAATCATAATCTTCTCTACTGTATAATTTTCAATTACAGCTTTGATGACGACCGCGTCGTCAAAAGGATTCGCGGTCTGAGGAAGGTCTTCGTCACCGAAAGTGACCGTTCCTCGGACCGGGGCTGAAGAGGTGGCAGCAACCTCTGATTGATAAACCCTTTTCAGACTCGCCTTCCTTGAAGATTCCGGACCTGCACCTCCGTGGATGCAGAAGAGATTGCCCAAGGCGCCTTCGTCATCAGCATCTACGCATTCATTGGGAAAGCCGATATTGCCGAGATGGCCAATATCGTCCACTTCTTCGCATTCCCAATGGACTTCCGCTACTTCCTTAGCCTTGGAGGTTGAGGCTTTGGAAGAATCATTCTTCTGGATGAGATCTCGAAGCTTACCCTCCTTCAGAAGCTTCTCTAAGAACAAGCGGAGAGCTCTACAATCCTCTGTCAAATGACCCATATCTCTGTGATATTCACAATAGAGAGTTGGGTTTCTGGTTTTCGGGTCAGAATTTAGCGGACCTGGCCTCTTGAAAAAGGGCTGCTTATGAAGTACGTGAAGCACTTCATTCATAGAAATGCCAAAGTCCGTGAAGGACTCTTGGGATTCATTGTAAAGTGAAGGAATGGGTAGAAGAGGAGGTTGAGCACGCTGGATTTGGTGGATGGGGGTGACTTGCGGAGCAGGAGTAGCGGGAGTTTGAAGTAATGAATTTTGAAGTGGGAAGGATTGATTACCTCGGTTGAAGCGGCTGTTGCGGTAATTCTTACCTCTCGGAGCCGGAGGTGGGAGCTCTTGTCGGGGCTTAGAGGAAGACGGAGCCGGATAAAATCCCGCAGAGCCTTTCTGAGTGGCCCTGTTTGTCAAATTGCTCACATAGGTGGGGTTGTTGATCTCGCCTTCTATGTAGCGATTGGCAATGCTGATCAGCTCCTGATAGGAGCTAGGCTCCTTGGTTGTGACTTTAACTTCAGAGGACCCTCCTGCAGACCACTGATCAAAGCCACCATGTAGAGCTCGGGATCCATATCCCTAACTCCCAAGATCTCTTTCTGAAAACGGTCAACGAAATGCGCTGCAGTTTCGTTGTCCCCTTGCCTGATCTTGAAGAGGGTCGCAGGACCACTCTTCCTCTTCTTTGCGGTGGCGAACCTCAGGAGGAGCTCTTGCCTCAGGGCAGCAAAGCTTGGGATAGATTGACAAGGCAGCTTATAGAACCATTCCATGGCTGACTCATCGAAGGAGGTGACCATCAGCTTGCACCTCACTCCATCTGAAATGTTCCTGAGAGCCACAACAGACTCGAAGGCTTGAAGATGGCACATTGGGTCGGTTTCTCCTGTATACACTGGAAGGCGAGGTTCTCTGAATCCATGAGGAATCGGATCCCGATGAATCTCATCGGTAAAGGGGGAAGGCTCCCCAAAAACAGAAGGTCCTGGAGGAGGAAGAAAAGAGGCAGGAGGATCTTGAGGGTAAGCAAATCCTTCTTCAAAATTCAGGGTTTGGGCCGGAGGCCCCTAGGCTGCGGCTCGAAAAGAGTTACGACGGGCGGCGAACTCCTCATGCTGAGATCGCTGAGGAGCTGCGGGCTGGAAGACGGGGTGATCGCTCGGGTGACCGCCTGCCATGCGGTCTGGAGTGGCGACCTGAGAGGATTGAGGAAGGATTTTCTGGGAGATCGCGGCTAGAACCTGGTTCATAGCCTCAATCTGCTTTGCGGACTCTTGCTGAGCCCGGACGACTTCTTGCCGATCTCGAGCGGCCTCTTGCTGAGACCGCGCGATCTCCTGCTGAACTGAGGTGGCGTCCTGCCTAGCTCGGGCGGCCTCACGGAGAGCTTGCTCAACACGAAGCTCGAAGCGGCGCTCAAGCGCTTCTAACGGGTTGTGATCGGAAAGGGAACGTTGGGAGATCGCAAGGGACGACCTCTACGGAGATCAGCCATCTTGGAAGTCTATGGATTTCACCTGACACTTCGAAATCTGAAGGTCGCGTGTTCGTTCTGTTGGTGCCAAAAATGGTACCTCAAAAATTCACACTAAAGGGGATGGGAGAAAACTGCGAAGTGCAGGTTACTAAGACAGAAGATGCTGGAACAAAGGGAAAACGATCACGAAATGGCGATCACGAAGAAATGAGACCGCTTACACAGGTTGTAAGCTAGAGCCTCGGAGCCAAATGTGCTTTTCTGGTACCCCTACCCCTCTATTTATAGACGAGGGGGCTGCCCAAATGGGCAGAACTGAAAAACTACGGGCTGCCCGGGGTACAGGAGAGCCGGGGCAGGGAAATGGGGTACAAATAACAAAAATAAGAAAAACGACCAGACCGCTGGAGCCGGCGATCTCGCACTATCTTGACCGCTGGGTACTTAGAAAATCTCAGTTGAGGAGGCATCTGACGATCTGGATGATCACCTAATTTGAGACTGCTGAGACCGGGAAAAATGAACTATGAGAGGAGGTCGCGGGCTTTCTGGGCAAACAAGAAGGAGATGACAAAGAAGGACAGGAAGTAATTGGAGACTACAAAAAGGGAGAAAATGGAGAATGAGACAACGGAGAAGTAGACAATGAAGATATGAGGGGGTAGACGTAGGAGACGATTGGGATATGAGACAGATGTAGGAGGCGACAAAAGTAGGATGCTGTAGAGGTAGGATGTGGCAGAGGTCGAAGGTACGAGGCGACAAAGGTAGGAAGCGACGGAGTTCAGAGGTAGGATACGACAGAGTCAGGAGGAAACGGAGGACGGAGACTGAGGTATTAGGCAACGGAGGTGGAGGAAACAAAGGTAGGAGGTAGGAGGCAATGGAGATTGGAGAAAACACAAGTAGGGGCGACATAGGTAGCATACGACCAAGTAAGAAGAAATGGAGGCAGCAGGTAGAAGGCGACGAAGGTAGCATGTAGGAGGCGACAGAGGTACGAGGTAGGATGTAACGAAGGTCGAAGGTAGGATGCAGTGGAGATAGGATGCGACGGAGGTAAGATGTGGCAGGGGTTAGAGGCGATGAAGGTAAGAGCTGGATGTGGCAGAGGTAGGAGCTGGGTGCGACAGAGGACACTCCATATGCTCCATCTCTAGACTCCCCCCAACCCCTCCCCATCGTCCCCATAACCCTAAAACACAAATCTTCCTTGTTTGTTCCTCGGTGGTCCCCTTCTCTAGTGTCCCCCTTCGTCGTTCTTCCCTCCCCCTCAATCGTCCTCCCTAACTATAAACCTCATTTATCCCCTGCTTTGTGGTCCCCTCCATCATCCCCCCATTCTTCGGTGCTTCGGTGTCCCACACCCTACTTGTCTTCCCCCATCATTAGCCCCCCCCCCCACACACATTCACCAATGAAGGACTAAAGCCATGTACCACCCCCCACTTCAGTCGTCCCCTTGTATTTTGAAAGTGAGTTTTAGTTCTTAAGTATTAAAAGCTCTTGTTTAAGTTTATTTCAATATAATGATATATATATATAAGTGCTGAGTGAGTAATAAAAACAAACAGTGAGAAGGCATAACAACCATAGCAAGAAATAAAGCATAAAATAAACAAGCAAACCAGATGACACAAGATATATAGTAGTTCCCCAATCAACCTGGGTACATCTACTCTTCTACCCACTGGTAGGAATCCACTAGAGGTTGTTGATCAGGTGCCCTCACACCAAGGTGTTTTTGTTCAGGTGTCCACACACCACAGAGCTTTTGATCAGGTGCTCAAAACCAAGATGCAGGTTTTTGCTAAGGTGCCCTGTCACCGGGAGTTAACTTTTGAAAGGAGTTATAACCCTGTACAAGATGGGAAGGAATAAAGAAAACAGAAAAGATTATAGTGTTCTTCTCTTTCTAAGAAGACTCTTGAAGATCCTGATGGGTTGTGGAGTTTGGATCTTGATGATGATGTTGAAGAGAGCTCCCCATGTCTGATTTAGATTAGATGACAGCTTGTGGATACTTCTTCACTTGATTGTAAATACTCTTCTTCTTCTTCTTGCAGTTTAGATCCCTGAGCAAATGATCTTGATTGGTGTCTCAGGGTATAGATGATCTGCAGAGAAGAGTTAGCAAAAATAAAACAAGATAGAATAATATGTTGTTCTCTGTTTTTGCTGATGTTCTTCTTTTTCCCTCTTATTCTTCTTCTTCTCTCTTCTCTTCTCTTCTCTCTGTATATGTATTCAGGAGAAATGTTCGGCTAGTTTGAATTCTTGCCGACAAGAGAGGAAAGAAATAATATCTCTTTTATTTCTTGGATCCTCGAGCAGACAAATTGTCGTCTTTAGCTTTTGCAACAGCTATATCATTTAATGCTGTAACGGCTGTATTGTTAAGGCAGCAATATATATAGCAATATATAAATAGAAATAATAAAATATTGCTTTATTAAATCTGACAGCATATTAGTCGAGCTGAGAATGATATTAAAATAATGCTGAAGATATTTCGTCGAGCTCAGCTTCAAGTTCGTCGACCTCATCATTTGATTCGTCGACCTGAACATTTGATTCGCAGTTCTGAGCTTCTGCTGAATATTCATCGAACGCAGACTTGAGATCGTCGAACGCAACTTTTCATCGAACGCAGAGACGGGCTGGATCTTTGACCGCTGGATATTGAGCTGTTCGTCGAACGCAGACTTGAGTTCGTCGAATGTAGTATTTCGTCGACCGCTGAGCTGAGCAAATTTCGTCGACCGCTGAGATGGGATCATCGACCGCTGAGAACAAGTCTATTTGTCGAGCGCAGAATGAATATCATTCGTCGAGCGCAGAGCACAGTTCGTCGAATGCAGATAGCCGTTCGTCGAACGCAGAATGCAACCCATTCGTCGAACGCATAGAGCACGTCGTTCATCGAACGCAGATAGTCGTTCGTCGATCGCAGTGTGGAGTTCGTCAAACGCAGAATCTGAATGATTTCTTTAGTTCTAACAGCCTAAACTCTTGACCCATAACCTATACATTGGGGTCAACTTTGTCCTTAGTCAACATATAGTGATCCTAGCCCAAATCAGAAATAGGGTTGTTCCAACAATCTCCCCTATTTGGGTTAGGACACTATTTGACATAAATTGAAAATAAACAAACAATAATACAGAAAAAACAACAAAGCATATATATATCTGATATATTTTAAATATTTCATCAGATATAAAATAAATAGTACTCTGAGTTTTGAAACATTTTAATGAAAATAAAACTTATAGAAATACAATCAGAACCTTGATTTTCTCTGAATTCTTTCTTTCTGAATTCTTGAATTCTGAAATTTGATATTTTCTGAGCTGTATATTCTGAATATGTTATGTGCCATAACTGAAATCTGAACCTGAACTTGAGCTAAAACAAATACTGCATCTGAATTTGCATTATGTGTAGCTTGTTCAGAAGTCATCTTGCCTTTCTGAAAGCATCTCCCCATGAGAGTATCTCCCCCTGAGATTGGAGGTTCTGAAGCTTTCTCCCCTTGCCTAGTTTATAGAACAACTCCCCCTGAGCAAAACACTGCATCAAATGGAGCTTGTTCATAAAAACTTCTCCCCCTGCCTAGTTTCACGAAGGCCTGAAGCAAGGCCCATTGAAGAAGGGACATTTGATGGAGGTAGGGAAGGATGCAAGATTGTCATTGCTATTGTTCTTGCACAATAAAATAGAGATCAAGTGCAAAGGGAACTAGAAAGAGAAACAATTTTGTACACATTCAGCTAAAATAAAAAATTGATTAATGATGACAGGCTGAAATAAAAAGAAGCTTCAGAAAATTGGGTTCGACGAAAAATGAGTTTTCGTCGATCTCGGTTCGACGAACTTGCTGACTTCGTCGATCTCTGTTCGACGAAAAACTAAATTTCGTCGGGCTCAGTTCAATGAAGAGATGGGTAAGTAGAAAACTTAAAAAAAATTTTAACAGATTGAATCTCCATCTATCATACCTAGCTGATTTATAAAGAAAATATGTTTCTTTTCATCCAAGGGCTTGGTGAAAATGCCAGCTCTTTGCAAATCAGTAGAGATGAACTGTAGGCTGATTTTGTTTTTATCCACATTATCTCTAAGGAAGTGGTGCCTAATTTCTATGTGTTTAATCCTACTATGGAGAACTGGATTTTATGCTATAGATATTGCACTAGTATTATCACAAAATATAATTGAATTATTTAAGTTAACACCATAGTCTAGGAGCTGATTTTGTATCCACAATATCTGAGAGCAGCAACTACCTGCAGCTATGTATTCAGCTTCAGCTGTTGATGTAGACACAGATGTTTGTTTCTTACAAAACCAAGACACAAGCCTATCACCAAGAAATTGGCAAGTTCCTGATGTGCTTTTCCTGTCTACTCTGCATCCAGCATAATCTGAATCTGAGAATCCAGTTAATTCAAATTCAGATGATGTTGGATACCAAAGTCCTAGATTAGGGCAACCCTTTATATACCTCAAAATTATTTTTAGTAAAATTAGATGAGATTCTTTGGGGTTATCTTGGAATCTAGCACAAATACAGGCAGCAAACATTATATCGGGCCTACTTGCTGTTAAATAAAGTAATGAGCCAACAATTGCTCTATATACCTTCTGATCAACAGGTTTCCCTGATTCATCAGTATCAACAACAGCATTAGAAGGCATGGGTGTTTTCATGGTGGAAGAATCAGACATACCAAATCTTTTCACAAATTACTTAGCATACTTAGACTGGATATGAAGATTCCATTTGGAGTTTGCTTCACTTGAAGACCAAGCAAGTATGATTGTTCACCCATACTACTCATTACAAATTTAGATTGCATTAGATTAGAAAATATTTTGCATAAGTTTGAATCAGTAGAGCCAAAGATAATGTCATCTACATATATTTGAACTAGTAGAGTTTGATTTTTATGTATCCTGAAAAATAAAGTTTTATCTACTATGCCTCTATAGAATTTATTCTCTAAAAGAAAACTAGCTAAGATCTCATACCATTCTCTGGGAGCTTGTTTAATACCATAGAGAGCTTTATTAAGCTTAAATACAAAAGAAGAGTGAGTTGGAGAGATGAAACCTGGTGGTTGTTCCACATAGACATTAAAAGTTTACCATGATTTCGTCGGCCGCTGAGCCGGGGTCTGTTCGTCGACCGCTGAGACGGGGTCTGTTCATCGACCGCTGAGCTGAGACGGAATCGTCGAGCGCTGAGAACAAGTCTGTTCATCGAGCGCAGAATGAATATCATTCGTCGAGCGCAGTGCGTCGTTCATCGAACACAGATAGCCGTTCGTCAAATGCGGAATGCAACCCGTTCGTCGAACGCAGAGAGCACGCCGTTCATTGAACGCAGATAGCCGTTCGTCGAACGCAGTGTGGAGTTCGTCGAACGCAGAATCTGAATGATTTCTTTAGCTCTAACAGCCTAAACTCTTGACCCATAAACTATACATTGGGGTCAACTTTGTCCTTAGTCAACTTATAGTGATCCTAGCCCAAATCAGAAATAGGGTTTTTCCAACATATTTACTTATTAATCTAAAGATAATTCCCTCCCTTTTAATTTACTTATTAGAAAGTGAATGTAAAATACCAATATTACATAATAGTATTTGAAAATTGAAATGAGCCCTACAATACAAAAAAATTTGAATCAGCAAAAAGCTACCTGAGACAAAAAGTGAGATATACGTCTACTAAGATAACATTAAATGTTTGATACTATGATATTGCTAGCAAAAAAAATGAGGGTACGAGAGAGGGAGAAGGAGAAGAAGTGACTGAGAAGGACAACATGGAGTTGTAAATGACGAACAATGAGAAAATATAGAATGAGAAAATGATGGAGACGAGGGAGAATGACATGGTGTACAAGGAGATGAAGGATACGAAGGATATGCGAACAATAAGAGTATGGAACTTGAGAACAAAGAGAAGGAGCATGTAAATTTACTTATTAATCTAATAATATTGAATAATTAATTATGTAAAATTATAATTCTAAATGCATGTTCTAATTTTATGTAAATTGTTTATTCTTCTAAATGCGTGTTCTCAATTTATGTAAATTGTTGTGATGATGTTGAGAGATTCTTTTTCTTGGATTGGTTTTTCTACGTCATTTGGCCTGCTCATTATGCAGGTGATATCTTGGAGATTTATGTGTATCGATCAAGGATCATTAGTTATAATGTTTCAATTTCATGATGCATGATTATAATATGGTAATTTGTTGGTTTCAAAGTAAGATTTGATGTATCGAGGAGACAAACAATAAACAAATTTTGTGATTTTGGAAACCTTATATGAATAAAATTTATATTCATTGTCAGGCCTAGACAAAAAATATAAATTAAAGCTCCACAATTAAACTAATGATTACACCAGGCTATTTTGAATAGATATCTGTCATGACAATCACATATTAATTAGTGGATGTAAAATACCAATATTACATAATAGTATTTAAAAATAGAAATGGGCACTACAATACAAAAAAAAATTGAATCAACATAAAGCTACCTGAGACGAAAAGTGAGAAACACATCTACTAAGATAACGTTAGATGCTTGATACTATAATATTGCTAACAAAAATAAAAATGAGGGTACAAGAGAGGGAGAAGGAGACAAAGGAGAAGATGTGACTGAGAAGGACAACATGGAGTTGTAATTGATGAACAATGAGAAAATATAGAATGAGAAAATGAAGGAGACGAGGGAGAACGATATGGTGTAGAAGGATACGAAGGATATGCGAACAATAAGAGTATGGAACTAGAGAAGACAGTGAAGGAGCAGATGGAATTGGAGACTACAAAAAGGAGAAAAAGGAAAAGGACATAATAGAGTCTGGCAGCAGGAGAGTCTACAAAGAAGGTTACGGTAAAGGAGACTGCGAAGGAGATAACGTTGTTAGTGAAGATGGATAAGAGTATGATAGCTTCTAAGACTGCGAAGAATGAGACGAGGGAGAAGGCGTCTATGGAGAAGAAGAGACCAAGAATGAGAGCATGGAGTTGTAAATGACGAATAATGAGAAAACATAGAAGAGAAAAGATAGAGGGGATAATAGAGAATGACATAATGGAGAAGGATATGACGGAAAAGGAGCGTAAATAGTCAGAGAAGATAAAGAAGGAGATAACGTGGAAGGATAGGATGCAATTGGAGACAACAAAAAAGGAGAAAATGGAGAATGAGACAATGTATAAGTACACAGAATAGAACGAGATGACGGAGGTGGGGCAATGAAGGTATGAGGTGGTAGACGTAGGAGGCGATGTGACAGCGCACCGTGACCGACGCGCATGTATACCCGCAGGAGGCGGTGATCCACTCTTCGGACGGGCGATCGGAGTCCATGGTCGCGTCCGGATGCATGTTTTTAGTCAGTTTTATGTTTTATAATTTTTATTTGGAGTTGTATTTTATCCCCGATCGAACAAAACATTGTGAGCCGTTCGATTTAGGGGTTTTAATAAGGTGCAGTTACCATGCGGTTATTAGTATAGGTTATTTAAGTTGCAGGCGGGAACTGTTGTGGGCATCGTGAGTTTGGGAGTTCCTCTTCCTAACCGTCGGTCACCTTAAGGAGCGATTCCTTCATTCTCCTCCCGCTGGTGCGACGCCAGCCATCCTCCATCATTGACAGCCAACGCCAGCCCTCCTCCCTCTCCGACAGCCAATGCCAACCCGTCCTCCGTATTCGACAGCCAACATCAGGCCCTCCTTCCTCTCCGACAGCCAACATCAGCCCCTCCTCCCTCTCCGACAGCCAACACTAGCCCCTCCTCCCTCTCCGACACCCATTGCCAGCCCAGTCACCATCTTCCCTAACCCTTACCCTCCCGCCGGCCTCCACCCAGTCCAAACCCCTCCGGCAGCCACCTTTAAACCCA
The DNA here is from genome assembly GCA_033032865.1 of Dactylorhiza incarnata. Classification (NCBI taxonomy): domain Eukaryota; kingdom Viridiplantae; phylum Streptophyta; class Magnoliopsida; order Asparagales; family Orchidaceae; genus Dactylorhiza; species Dactylorhiza incarnata. The sequence continues at coordinate 8,096,249 of JAWHQI010000067.1, forward strand.
TCCACGTCCCAAACAGCCCCAATATTCACTGCCGACACCTTGCCCGCTTGCTATGACCTTCGATGCCCTCCACTCGCTTTCATCGCCGCCTGCACGCGTGAATTGTGGTAAAAGTCATTTCTTTTCGTTGTTTATTTTGGCACTTGTACGGTAGTGGATTCTAATTATATTATGCTCGTATTTTATTTGTTGTACAATTTGCGGGATTTATTCCGCGCGCGCTTAGAAATTATTTGCGCCTCTTTTGTTTGCAAATTAATATTTGGTTCTCCTTAATCAAGTACTTGTGATTGCGTGTTGCCCCTGCTGTTAACCTTATACTAATTAATTATTAACTGTAATTTTAAGCGGACCACTCCTGCACTTGCATTACACCTCATCATATTTAGGGCTGCATTTAGAGCATTCACCCTGAGTCAATCAACCTACCACTGCATTAAATTGGTATCAGAGGGTCAGGTTAGGGTCATTTGCATGCTACGCAGTGGTAGGTAGTATCGTCAGTACATGTCAATTCATAATCACGCCAACGATAGGACCGCTAGTTATCAAATGGACATGACACCCGCCGAGTTTCAACGTTTAGTTCTCGACCGATTTGATCGGATGGGAACCCAATTCGAAACTCTTAGGGGTAATATTGCGAGGGTTAGTACCAGGGTTGATCAGTTAGAGACTCCTAGGGGACGAGCGCTACCTCTCCTTGACGAGGAGCCTCATGAGGATCCTCGAGATGCCACACCACCTCCCGATAGACGTGGTAGAGATGGCCCTTGCCGAGATCCCCCACCCCGACCAAGGGCAAATTATCGTTGTGGTTATGAGTTTTGGCGAGATCCAGGCAGGGATTATCATCCTCCGGATGAACCTCGTCCTCCTCCACTTCGTCGTAGAGATCGACCACGATATAATTATGACGATGATGATGAGTATGGTGACTTTCGTGAGCCACGTCGGGGGATAACCCCAGAGGAGGATGACATCACTCCACGGATCCGTATTGATGCTCCCACCTTCGTTGGTCACCTGGACCCGAGGGCGTTTAGTGATTGCCTCCTGGATATGGATCACTATTTTGATTGGTTTGACATGAATGATGAGAGACGCGTACGGTTTGCGAAAATGAAATTAATTGGCCAAGCAAAAGTTTATTGGTCAATTTTAGAGAGGTCTCTTGAGCGGGATGGTTACTACCCCATCACTCGATGGGACGAGATGAAGCAACGCTTACAGGATAAATACCTCCCCGCATCATATCAAAATCAACTCTTAGATCAGTTGCACGTGCTACGCTAGGGAACTCTCTCTGTTGCTGATTACATGTCACGATTTGACGAACTCGTAGTTCGTAGCGACATTTGGGATGAGCCCATCGCCACTGCTTCACGTTTTCGTGCGGGCCTTAAGAAGATATCAGAATGGAGTTGATTCCCCATAGGATGGAGTCGGTAGAGCAGGTTTTCAGCTTGCACTAGAGTACGAGCAGTATTTATGCTCCGCCGGCCAGAGGCAGTCACTACACGACCCGATGCCATCACAGCTAGGAGACCCCATCCTACCACGCCCACTGCCACCCCTCACGCTCCAACAGACGCGACGGGAAAGCTATTTTCCTGGAGGCCCCAAGCCTGCGGGCGTCCAATGTTATCGTTGTTATAGTAGGGGGCATTTCGTAGCGCAATGCCCTACTAGAAATTTGCTGATTAAAGATTCAGGCGAGCCCAGCACTGTGGTTGAGGACGTCGCCATTGAGGAGGTTACTGCCGTTGTAGAGGATGGATGGGAGAGCGATGCAGAGAGAGCGCTAGAGGTGGGAGTTCTCCGATGTATCCTCCACATCCCTCGTGCTGAGGAGGATTGGCGCCGCACCACTATTTTCTATACATATTTCCCGAGCGCAGGAGGCCCCTGCAAGCTCGCTATTGATAGTGGGAGTTGCGTCAACATTATTGCTAAGAAAGGACTTGAGAGGATGCAGCTGACACCTGAGCCCTATCCCCATCCCTACCTAGTCTTGTGGGTGGGTAAATCCATCATACATGTCACGCAGCGGTGCCTGGTTCCGATACGTTTAGCATCCACTGATCACCAGGTTTGGTGCGATGTTGTTCCTATGGACGTCGCTCATGTTCTTCTTGGGAGAACCTGGCTTTATGATCATGATGCCAAGTGCTATGGGCGATCCAACACGTACGTATTCTTTGACAAGGGTCGAAAGATTACCCTTACCCCGACTCAGCCCAGGGATCCTCCCAAGGGCAAAGTTTACCCGTTAGCTAGTGTGGGGTCGACGAGACCCCTACATGTCTTGAGAAGGGGTGATTTCTTGAGGGAGAGCCTAGAGATTAGGGTCATGTTTATTGTTACAGCCACGATGGTGGCCGAGATCCCTAGTGAGGCTGAGTTTACTGATCCAGATGTTTGGCAGTTGATGGATGACTTTGTAGACATTATGCCCGGGGAGCTCCCAGATGAGATTCCCCCACTGCGGGAAATCCAGCATGTGATTGATTTGATTCCTGGAGCATCTTTGCCCAATGTTCCACTAAATCGCTTAAATCCGACTGAGCATGCCGGGCTGAAGAGGCAAATTGATGATCTTCTGCGGAAGAATTTTATACGAGAGAGTTTGAGCCCATGTGCCGTACCGGCCCTTCCTACCCCAAAGAAGGACGGGAGCTGGTGCATGTGCATTGATAGTCATGCCATCAATAATATCACGCTGAAATACCGTTTTCCGATTCCCCGCCTCGATGATCTCTTGGATTCGATGACTGGTGCCCAGATCTTTTCGAAGATCGATCTTCGTAGTGAGTACCACCAGATTAGAGTTAGAGATCTTTTCAAAACGAAGGATGGCTTGTATGAGTGTATGGTGATGCCGTTTGGATTATCGAATGCACCCAGTACATTTGTGAGAGTGATGAAACAGGTCTTGCGGCCCTACATGGGCAAATTCTTGGTCGTATATTTTGATGATATATTGATCTACAGCCAGAGCCGCGTCGAGCACTTACGTCACATCCGCTTGGTGTTTGAGCTCCTTTGAAAGGAGCATCTGTACATCAACTTGAAGAAATGCTCATTCCTGTCCACATCCGTTCATTTCTTGGGATATGTTGTATCAGCATTTGGTATTTCTGTTGACCCTGACAATGTCAGGGCGATTGGAGAGTGGCCTATCCCTATGAGCATCCATGAGGCCCGTAGTTTTCATGGGCTCGCCACCTTATATAGGAGGTTTGTCTGAGCCTTCAGCTCGATCATGGCGCCCATTACGAGCTGCCTCCGTAAGGGCGACTTTGTTTGGACGAAGTCTGTTACTCAATCCATCGAGGACATCAAGGAGAGGCTGTCTACCGGTCCCATCTTATGCCTACTAGATTTCTCCAAACCCTTTGAGGTAGCTTGTGATGCATCAGGGGTTGGTATCGGCGCATTACTTAGCCAGGAAGGCCACCCAGTGGCCTACTTTAGTGAGAAATTGAACGAGGCCCGATAGAAATATTCGAATTATGATCGGGAGTTCTATGCCATTGTGCAGGCACTGCAATACTGGCGACATTATCTCCTGCACAAGGAGTTCATTTTATATTCAGACCATCAGGCCCTGAGATATCTCGATTTGCAGAAGAAATTGGGTCACTGTCACACCAAATGGGTAGAGTATATGCAGGAGTTTCACTATGTTCTTAAGCACCGAGCAGGTGTTGAGAACAAGCCGGCAGACGCCTTGAGTCGCCGAGTTAGCATCCTTCACACCATGAGCACCCGCGTAGTGGGATTTGAGTAGCTAGTTCATGCTTACCCAGAGTGCCCTGATTTTGGGGATGTTTATACAGCGCTTTCAAAGGCCTCGCCCGATCTTCGGGAGGGTTACTCGATATCCGATGGGTATTTATTTATGGGTTCTCGTCTCTGCATTCCTCAGTCATCCTTCCGAGATTTCCTTATCTGGGAGTTACACGCAGGCGGAGCTGCGGGGCATTTTGGTAGAGATAAGACGATCGCATTGGTTGAGGATCGTTTCTTCTAGCCTGGCCTAAAGAAAAATGTCACCAGGGTAGTTAGGCATTGCGGGGTTTGCCAGACGGCAAAGGGGTCTCGCCAGCCCATGGGATTGTACACTCCACTACCAGTCCATGATCGACCCTAGTATGATATTAGTATGGATTTCATTCTCGGGCTCCCTCGCACTCTGAGGAAGCTCGACTCTATATTTGTTGTTGTGGATCGTTTTTCCAAGATGGCACATTTCATTCCTTGCCGAAAAAACGCTGGTGCCTCCCACGTGACAACATTATTCTTTAGAGAAGTATTTAAGTATCATGGTCTACCCTCCTCCATAGTCTTTGATCGTGGCGTGCGATTTATGAGCTATTTCTGGAAGACTTTATAGAGGAAGACGAGTACGACTCTGAGGTTTTCCTCCGCCCACCACCCACAGACGGACGGACAAACTGAAGTGTTTAATCGTAGTCTTGGGACTCTACTTCGTTGCTTAGTTGGGGATAGCCCAACGACCTGGGATTCTGTCCTCCCCATAGCCGAATTTGCATCCAATAGCTCGGTCAATAGGACCACGGGCTTGAGTCCATTTCATATCAAATTAGGGTATGAGCCTAGGAAACCAATTGACTTAGTGAATGTTCCCCTAGGGTCCAGACTAAGTGAGTCTGCTGAGTCTTTCATTCAGCACGTGCATGCACTACACGAGTCAGTTCGTAAGAAGATTGCAGCTAGTAATGATTAATATAAGAATCAAGAAGATCGGCACAGGCGGGAACAAACATTTGAGGCAGGGGAACATGTATTAACTCACATTCGATTTGAGAGGGTCCCACAAGGACCAGCAAAAAAATTAAGCGCACGCAGAATGGGCCCCTATACAATCATACGACGGATTGGTACGAACGCATATCAGATAGACATTCATCATGGTATGGGCATCAGCCGGGTATTCAACATCGAGGATTTGACTCCTTACTACGAGGAGCATGTGTACGTGGACCCACTCACCACACCTCTACCCGATCCTTCATCTCCCATAGCCCCACCACCTGAGCCTTCTTCTCCTATTGCCTCTGCTAGTCTCTATGTGTTACCACCTGTGGCGTCGCGTCATGCAGATTGAGTTGCACCATCGATGGTTCCACAGACACCATCGCCAGACGGAGACACACCTTTACCATACGGAGATACATCTTTACCAGACAGAGCTAGAGCAGCATCAGATGGAGATACATTGGTACCATCGGCTTCTACCAGCGATGTGCACCAGATCGTCGGACAGGACTTCTACGCCATGGGCAGGTGAGATACCATACGCTATCTTGTCCATTGGAGCGGCCGGTCCTTGCACGATGCTACTTGGATTTCCTCGGAGGAGCTTCAGAGACTCGCCCTACGGCTACTCAGCGAGTACAACCATCTACACTCATCGGAGTTGAGTGCCTTTAAGACGGGGGGAGTTGACGGTGCACCGCGACCGACGCGCGTGCATACCTGTAGGAGGCGGTGATCCGTTCTTCGGACGAGCGATCGAAGTCCATGGTCGCGTCCGGATGCATATTTTTAGTCAGTTTTATGTTTTATACTTTTTATTTGGAGTTGTATTTTATCCCCGATCGAACAAAACATTGTGAGCCGTTCGATTTAGGGGTTTTAATTAGGTGCAGTTACAATGCGGTTATTAGTAGGGGTTATTTAAGTTGAAGGCAGGCACTGTTGTGGGCATCGTGAGTTTGGGAGTTCCTCTTCCTAACCGTCGGTCACCGTAAGGAGCGATTCCATCATTCTCCTCCAGCTGGTGCGACGCCAGCCCTCCTCCCTCCTCGACAGCCAACGCCAGCCCTCCTCCCTCTCCGACAGCCAAAGCCAACCCTTCCTACCTCTTTGACAGCCAACATCAGTCCATCCTCCCTCTCCGACAGCCAACACTAGCCCCTCCTCCCTCTCCGACAGCCAACACCAGCCCGTCCTCCCTCTCTGATACCCATTGTCAGCCCAGTCACCATCTTCCCTAACCCTTACCATCCCGCTGGCCTCCACCCAGTACAAACCCCTCCGGCAGCCACCTTTAAACCCATCCACATTCCAATAAGCCCCGATCTACACTCCTGACACCTTGCCCGCTTGCTACGACCTTCGTTGCCCTCCACTCGCTGTCATCGCCGCTTGCATGCGTGAATTATGGTAAAAGTCATTTCTGTTCGTTGTTTATTTTGGAACTTGTACTGTGGTGGATTCCAATTATATTGTGCTCGTATTTTATTTGTTGTGCAATTTGCGGGATTTATTCTGCGCTCGCTTAGAAATTATTTGCGCCTCTTTTGTTTGCAAATTAATATTTGGTTCTCCTTAATCAAGTGCTTGTGTTTGCGTGTTGCCCCTGCTGTTAACCTTATACTAATTAATTATTAGCTATAATTTTAAGCGGACCACTCCTGCACTTGCATTACACCTCATCATATTTAGGGTTGCATTTAGAGCATTCACCATGAGTCAGTCGACCCACCACTGCATCACGATGAAGATAGGAGATGAAGGTAAGAGGAGACAATGGTAGGATGTGGCGGAGGTAGGAGGCGATGGAGGTCAGAGGTAGGAGGCGACAAAGTTCAGAGTTAGGATACGACAGAGGCAGGAGGCAGCGGAGGAAGAAGGCGACGGAGTTGGAGGAAATGAAGGTAGGGGGTAGGAGGCAATGGAGATAGAAGAAAACACAAGTAGGAGGCGACCGCGGTAGAATGCGACGAAGTAGGAAGAAACGTAGGTAGCGGTTATGAGGCGACATTAGTACCAGGTAGAAGGCGATGGAGGTAGCAGGTAGGATGCAACGGAGGTCGAAGGTAGAATGCAGCAGAGGTAGGATGCAGCGGAGGTAGAATGTGACGGGGATAGAAGCCGATGAAGGTAGGAGCTGGAAGGGGTAGAGGTAGGAGCTGGGTGTGACGGAAGGCACTCCAGATGCTCCAACTCCGGACGCCCCCTTCCCCCTGTCGTAGCCCTGACCCTAAAACACAAACCTTCCTCGTCCCTTCCTCAGTTGTCCCCTCCTCCGGTGCCCCACTCTGTCCTTCTCTCCTCCTCCTCAGTCGTCCTTCCTTACCATAAACCTCACCCATCGCCTCTTCATGGTCCCCTCCGTCGCCCCCTGTTCTTCGGGGCTTCGGTGTCCCTCACCCTATTCATCCTCCCCATCATCCCCCCCTCCACACACTCTATCATTCATGATGCTCTAAAACCTTATGACCCCACCCCTAACGTCGTCCCCACATATGTTTCCCCCCTCTGTCATCCCCGAAGGTTGGAGGCGACGAATGTAGGAGGTAGGAGGCACTGAGGACAGAGGTAGGAGGCAACGGGGGGCATAGGTAGGACCGACGATGGACAGAGGCGACAAAGGTTGGAGACAACGGAGGTAGGAAGTGACGGAGGTAGGCGGTGAGGGTAGTAGAAGGCGGTGGAGTATGAGGTGATTAAGGTAGAAGATAGGAGGTAGGATACAACGGAAGGAGGCGATGGAGGTAGGCCACGATAGAGGTGGGAGGAAATGGAAGTTGGCAGAAAATGAGGTTGGTGGCTACATAGGTAGGACAGGATGAAGGTACATGATGATGGAGGTAGGAGGAGACAGAGGTAGGAGGCAACGGAGGTCAGAGGTATGAATTGGATGCGAGTGCGACAGAGGGCTCCAGGTCCTCCACCACCTCATTCTCCTCTTGCTCCTGTGTCGCCACCTCCTGAGTGCGACGAGGGTGGTGGGGGCAGAGGTAGAAGATGACGAAGTCAACAAAGGTAGAAGAGAACAAAGGTAAGAGGAGAATGAGGTAGGTGGCGAGGCAAGTAGGAGGCGACTAAGGTAGAATGAAGGAGACATCAATGGTAGGTGGGTAGGATGCGACAGAGGTCGACAATGACAGTGGTCGGCGGTGGCAGAGGTCGGCGACAACGGAGGTATATTGCGATGGAGGTATGTGGAGACGAAAGTAAGAGACGACAAATGTAGGAAACAACGAAGGTCGGAAATAGGAGTCGATGGAGGTACGATTCGACGAAGGTAGGAGGCGACTGATGAGTCCCGATTATATACACATATATGGACTCATCTGGGCCGTCTATTTAGTCTTTTCACTGCACTTTAGCCCTGTTTTAGCTCATATTGGTCATTCTATGCTAGGTGCACTTATCGGGCCATTTTGGTGTGATTTCATTGCTTTTCTTCATTAGTAGTTTTCTTGCGTGTTAGGTGCCACTTTCAGTGGCTAGATTGGTGGTTGTGCTGGAATGGGAGTCGTGCAGGTGTTCCCGGTGCAAGTCTGCACAGGAACACTGCGCACGATCACCGGTTCTATTGCGCACGACCACTGGTCGTGCGCCACTGATCGTGTGCACTTAACCCTTTTTCACGAGTTCTGTTTGGTGCAGTGCGCATGACCACCAACGCCAGTGCGCACGACCATCGGTCGTGCGCCACTGCTCGTGCGCACTTACCATTTAATTTCCGAGTTCTGTTTGCTGTAGTGCGCACGACCATCAACTCCAGTGCGCACGACCTCCGGTCGTGCGCCACTGGTCGTGCGAACATGTTATTTTATAATTTCTATCTTTGCAGGTTCCGTCCAGGCAGAGCGCACGATCATCGAATTCTAGTGCGCACGACCACTGGTCGTGCGCCACTGACCGTGCGCACTGTTTAATTCCAGCGCCTATAAATTCGCTGCTCGCGATTTAGGTCAGATGGATCGTCTTCTTCCGCCGTTTTCCGCCCGGTTCCGTCCGACTTCGCCCCTCCATCGTCGCCCACCATCTAGAGGTGCTCCGGGCTTGCTCTTCACGCCAATCTTGAGCCGGAGTTTCCTCTCGGCCTCCTCCTTCATCCAAGAGCTCCAAAGGAAGACCTAGCCGCCATTACCATCAAGCAAGAGGAAGTTTGCAACCTTTACCGGATCGTGACACGAAGAAGACGGGTCCATTGGAGAGTCGTGACAGCTCTCTCTACCCTGGACGTAGTTGCGGACCGAGCTTGGACACGGATTGACAACCCGGCGATTCCAACCGTGAATCTACAACGAGCCTTCGGATTCGGTCGATTTCTTGCCTTATTCTTCTCTTATTGATTGTTGTAATAGCTAGAGCTATATATTTTGATGAAGTTGCACTTAGACTTGCTTCTATTTATATAGATTTCATGTTTGTGTGAAATGCTTTTGTGGTCTATGTGTTTATGAGGAGCGCCACCATCCATTTTCCACTTCACCACCGCGTTCGTGTGCCGCACTAGCAATTGCTAGTGGCGTGCTTGTCGAAGAGGTGCTTGCGACCCTCACTCTGTTTGCCTACTTGTCCATCCGCCTAGCGAAGCGTGGCATAGCGGCCCGTGTAATCCACTCGACCTACGAAGCAGCGCGCTCAAGGCCTGCATAGTTCGATTCCGTCTGCCTACTCATCCATCCGCCCTTGCGACGCAGCGCGCTCAAGGCCTGCCTAGTCTCCATCCCGCCAAGCGAAGCATTGCATAGCGGCATTGCATAGGAGTAGTTGATAGCTTTTATTTTATTTTCCAAAAGCCAACCCAACTCCCCCGCATTCCATCCGATTTAAGGACTTCAATCTCAAGTCCTTCCTCGAAACCTGACTCCACCTTACTGTGTTCCTCAAGAGACCGACACTCGGGGATTTTCCCCATTATGATTACTTGCGCGACCGGTGCACTTGCCGACACGCATCAAGTTTTTGGCGCCATTGCCGGGGAACACAGTCGTGTGAGTTTTCTGGAGAGGGAGAATTTGAGATAAAAGCCCTTCCATTTGTAAATTGCATCTTTTATTTTATTTCTGTTCTCTTTATTCCTTCTTCTTGTTTTATATCAGGTTGCTTTAGTAATTTCTATTTGGTTTAGTATTTGCACAATAACATTTTTATTTTGAATCGTTTTATCTTCGCACTATGTGGGCACATCTCAATTTTCGTTGCCGTTGGTGTGGAGCTACCTCCCACTCTAGTGATGAATGCCCTACGGAGAATAGTAGGCATAATTCTTATAGCCCAGCATATGGAGCACTGACTTCGTCTGGTACTCCATATGGTGCGCGTATGTCTTATGGCTACTCTGCTGAGCCTTTACCATCATACTTCTTTTCGGCTCCAGCCCCCGCTGTGCCAAAGAAGCCCGCTAGGCAGTGCCAGTTTCGTCGGAGCACAGATCATGCCCTGAAGGATTGTGCTGCTTTTCGTTGCCAATTGGATGAGGATGATGAGCCGGATATCCGGATCGTCCCGAATCCTAACTCTGGCGGCACACCTTCAACATCCGGTTTTGTGTCTTTGCCACCTTCACATCTTGAAGGGTATGGCGTTGACACAGTCACCAGATGTGTGGCTGATCTGGGCACCGATATTGCTGAGCCCATTCTCCCAGTGCATCCACCACCTCTAGTGGATTCGATTCTTTGTGAGGAATCGGTGCTCGACTTTTATCCGAGCACTATTCCTCTCCCTGTTGTGCATACTACACTCGTCTCTGACGACATTGTTGATGATGTGTCGCAGGAGGAGGCGGTTGGTCTTAGTATTATGCCTATTCCTATGGAGGAGGACAACCTTCTAGGTGAAGAGGAGTTTTCCTCAGCACCGGTGGAGGAAGTCCAAATCTCTAGCTTGGCCACTGTTGATCCCGCCGAATCTTGTAGCATTGATGACAATGCAAACACTATTTTACTTCCCCAACCAGATGGGAGTGAGTCCGGGATCACTCCCCCGTTTGATGTTTATTTATGTTCTTCGTCTTCTTTATTTCTTGATCCCCTTCCTTCATCTGAGTCTGTGCAGGTTGAATCTTCACAGGTACTTCAGGAGGACTTGGAGCGTTTTGCTCAAGTCAATGATGAGAGCATCCTCTCATGTGAGGAGGTTTATCCCCCCTCCATAGAGGAAGCTCCACTCATTGCCTTCTCCTCCTGCGGACCTGCTGCGGACGATACCTTGCTGGGCAAGGATAATTTTGGTAAGATGAGTGAGGACCAGGCCTCCTCCTCTTCTTACTTTCTTTTCCCTCTACCTGTGATGGGCAGGTTTTATCTATATTCGGGTAGAGGCGTGACAGTTCTTTCTCCGTATAGGTACCCGCTACCTACACGCATACTAGAACAGTTACCTGTCCACTTTTCTTTTCATAGGCCCATTAGCTAGAACTGTACAAATGTCAAATAAGTCGTGCTGGGAGGACAATAACCCCAGTAGTTATCTTACTTTTCCTGCATTTTTATTTCTTCTAATCATGTTTAGTTAGCTGTAGTTTATTTTAGTTTGTCTTTTTCTTTTGTTTTGCGGAGCTGACCCCTGCAGGTATCTTCTCTGGATGGCGGATGCTGCAGCTTCATTTTAGCTTACACGCCAATCTTCTGGTGTGCTCATTTCTGAGCACTGGGTACTCTCTTTCCCTAGCTTTTTCTGATTTTCATGTCATATATTCTGTGGATTGTTTAGTTTAAGTCTGGGGGAGAGTAATTTTGTTTACCCGCTCACGTGCACTATTGCACTGCATACTAGAAGATTTCATTTAAAATGTTTTGTTTATTTTCATTGCACACCACATCACCCACTTGAGCGCGTACTCATCTGTTTGCTTGCTCTGTTGTGAATTTAATTCTTCTGCTTATTTGGGAAATTCTAGGTGATGGATTAGGACTATGTAGCAGAGTAAAATGTTGACTCCCGTAGTGCTCCTAGTCGAGTGCTCGGTTGCATAGGAATTTGTGTAGGTTAGATCTCTTTTTATACTATGGTTTTATATTTTTCTCTATTAGTGTAAATGTTGTTTACTCTACTCAAATGGTGAATCCGGTGTGAATCAAACGGTAGCATAGGGATGTGTGTAAACGATCGCTAGATTCGTATTGCTTGAGTCGGGAGAAAGGAGAATCTTTCTCGGTGGCTAGAACTTGCCCCAAGCGATTCTTGAAGTATGGGTATACGGTTAGTCAATTGTGTGAATGTGATTTAGGCCATCATTTTGGCCCGGTTGAGCCTTTGTGCCTATCCCTACCGCTATATCCTCGCTAGCCTAGTTGTGCCTACCCGTCCTTTGATTCAGCCCCACTTTTATTTCACCAAAGCCCAAAAGCCAATCCTAGTCGCACACCCAAATCTGAGCTTTAGCTGTTTATTATTTTCATGAGTTGGGTTGTTGATGTGGTAATATGTTTGTGAAGATGTGGATGTGTCCTTTTGTTTATTTGCTGAAAATGATAAGAAAAGAAAAAAAAAATGAGAAAAAGAAAAAGAAGTTAAAAAGAAAGGAAAGAGAAGGAATGTTTACTTGAAAATCTTTATGTATAGATTTATGTTTGGGAGTAGGCGGTGCACGCACCCATGCTGTTAAGTCCAAGTCTGGGGGTGTTGTGTACCCGCATGTTTGTGTGGTGAATGAGGATAGTTTCCTGCATTAGCTCATTTGGGTTTAGTGCTTTAGCCGTTGTTTTTATCTTTGTTTTTTCCTCACCTAAACCCAAGCCTCATTTAAAACCTAAAGTCCTATTGATTCACGCATTTGAGTCAAACCAGTGCCGTGGAGAGAATGTGACCGGGCAAGCCTATGGTCACCGACACCGATGGATTTCGGTGGAGTTTGTCCGGCATCCCAATCTTGAGCAATGCTCATCTCAGCGTTTAGTTTACTTTCTCCGTATGCATGACCGAACGATTCACCGCTTTTCACCATTTTGAGTAGTTGTAATATGCTTTTACTCTTTTAGAAATATATAGACTGTCTATATAATCAGAAATCTTCTCTACTATTCTTCTTATGCACGTGAGTATGCGACTTCGCATGGTACTCTATATTGTAGTTTTAAGCCATCTACTTTTCTTTCCCCGTTCGCTTAGAATTTGTTTGCTCGGGACGCGCAAACAGGTAAGTCTGGGGGTGTGATGAGTCCCGATTATATACACATATATGGACTCATCTGGGCCGTCTATTTAGTCATTTCACTGCACTTTAGCCCTGTTTTAGCTCATATTGGTCATTCTATGCTAGGTGCACTTATCGGGCCATTTTGGTGTGATTTCATTGCTTTTCTTCATTAGTAGTTTTCTTGCGTGTTAGGTGCCACTTTCAGTGGCTAGATTGGTGGTTGTGCTGGAATGGGAGTCGTGCAGGTGTTCCCGGTGCAAGTCTGCACAGGAACACTGCGCACGATCACCGGTTCTATTGCGCACGACCACTGGTCGTGCGCCACTGATCGTGTGCACTTAACCCTTTTTCACGAGTTCTGTTTGGTGCAGTGCGCACGACCACCAACGCCAGTGCGCATGACCATCAGTCGTGCGCCACTGCTCGTGCGCACTTACCATTTAATTTCCGAGTTCTGTTTGCTGCAGTGCGCCTGACCATCAACTCCAGTGCGCACGACCTCCGGTCGTGCGCCACTGGTCGTGCGAACATGTTATTTTATAATTTCTGTCTTTGCAGGTTCCGTCCAGGCAGAGCGCACGATCATCGAATTCTAGTGCGCACGACCACTGGTCGTGCGCCACTGACCGTGCGCACTGTTTAATTCCAGCGCCTATAAATTCGCTGCTCGCGATTTAGGTCAGATGGATCGTCTTCTTCCGTCGTTTTCCGCCCGGTTCCGTCCGACTTCGCCCCTCCATCGTCGCCCACCATCTAGAGGTGCTCCGGGCTTGCTCTTCACGCCAATCTTGAGCCGGAGTTTCCTCTCGGCATCCTCCTTCATCCAAGAGCTCCAAAGGAAGACCTAGCCGCCATTACCATCAAGCAAGAGGAAGTTTGCAACCTCTACCGGATCGTGACACGAAGAAGACGGGTCCATTGGAGAGTCGTGACAGCTCTCTCTACCCTGGACGTAGTTGCGGACCGAGCTTGGACGCGGATTGACAACCCGGTGATTCCAACCGTGAATCTACAACGAGCCTTCGGATTCGGTCGATTTCTTGCCTTATTCTTCTCTTATTGATTGTTGTAATAGCTAGAGCTATATATTTTGATGAAGTTGCACTTAGACTTGCTTCTATTTATATAGATTTCATGTTTGTGTGAAATGCTTTTGTGGTCTATGTGTTTATGAGGAGCGCCACAATCCATTTTCCACTTCACCACCGCGTTCGTGTGCCGCACTAGCAATTGCTAGTGGCGTGCTTGTCGAAGAGGTGCTTGCGACCCTCACTCCGTTTGCCTACTCGTCCATCCGCCTAGAGAAGCGTGGCATAGCGGCCCGTGTAATCCACTCGCCCTACGAAGCAGCGCGCTCAAGGCCTGCATAGTTCGATTCCGTCTGCCTACTCGTCCATCCGCCCTTGCGACGCAGCGCGCTCAAGGCCTGCCTAGTCTCCATCCCGCCAAGCGAAGCATTGCATAGCGGCATTGCATAGGAGTAGTTGATAGCTTTTATTTTATTTTCCAAAAGCCAACCCAACTCCCCCGCATTCCATCCGATTTAAGGACTTCAATCTCAAGTCCTTCCTCGAAACCTGACTCCACCTTACTGTGTTCCTCAAGAGACCGACACTCGGGGATTTTCCCCATTATTATTACTTGCGCGACCGGTGCACTTGCCGACACGCATCAGCGACAGAAGTAGGAGATGGATGCGATGGAGGTAGGAATATGAGACAGAAGTAGGATATGGACGCGGTTGGGTGTATGAATTGGACGCGGCGGAGGGCTCCAGTTCCTCCATGGTCTCCTGCCCCTATGCCGCTTCCTCCTGAGCCAACGTAGAAGGATAAGATGCATTTGGAGATGATGGAGAAGAACATGATGGAGACGGACATCGGGGGAGTTAACAAAGAAGGTTACGGGAAAGGAGACTACAGAGAAGGAGATAAAATTGTTAATGATGATGGAGAATTTGATGATGGATTCAGAGACAACAAGGAATGAGATTATAAAGAAGAGTATGATAGCTCTAAGACCACAGAGAACGAGGCGGGGGAGAAGGAGACGATAATAAGTAGTAACAGAGAAGAAGAGCATGTAGTTGTAAATGTCGAACAATGGGACAACATAGAAAGAGAATGTCTAAAAGGAGATGAGTGAGAATAACATAATGGAGAAGGATACAACGGAAGAAGAGTGTATGGCGCTAGAGACGACAAAGAAGGAGCGGGTGGAATTGGAGACATAAAACGAGATGACGGAGGTAGGGCGATGGAGTTAGGATACGATGAAGGTAGGAGGCGATGAAGATATGAGACACAGGTAGGAGGCGACAGAGGTAGGACACGGAGAGATGGGATTTCGCAAAGATAGGATGTTGCAGAGATAGGATGCAGTAAAGATAGGATGCTGCAGAGATAGGATGCGGCAGAGGTAGGAGGTATGAGGCAATGAAGGTCGGAGGTCGGAGGCGACGGAGGACGAAGGCGATGGAGGACGAAGGCGACGGAGGACAAAGGCGACAGAGGAAGAAGGCGACGAAGGTATGAGGCGATGGAGATAGGAGGCACAAGAGGTAGCAGGTGACATAGGTAAGAGGCGACAGAGGTAGGAGGCGATGGAGATTTTTGGAGACACATGTAGGATGTGACAATGTGAAAGTGAGGATAGATCAAGATTACTCTAGAGGGGGGGGGGGGGGGGGGGGGGGGGGGGTGAATAGAGTATTTTAAAATAATCTTACTTAGCCCAAAAAAAACTGTATAAAACAATTTTAGTTATTTAGTATATGTGTAAGAAAGTGCAGCACAGGTATAAATACAAACTGGAACACAGCACAAACAAATAATAAAGGCAAGCACAGAAGACACAAGGATCTATAGTAGTTCCCCACAACTTGGGTACATCTACTCTTCTACCACCCTGGTAGGAAATCCACTAAGGCCTTTTTTGATCAGGTGAGCCTTCACCACAGAGCTTTTGATCAGGTACTCTAAACCACAATTTAACTTTTAAAGGGAGCTAGAACCCTGTACACAGTTATAGGATAACAATAAAATAAAAGATATGATGTCTTCTCTTTTCTCTAACAACAGAGAAGACTAGTGGATTGATGAAATTGTCAGATCTCCCCCTGTGAGTAGGAGTAAGTAAACAGGAGAGAAAATCTGCTCAGGGTGTAGGTCTTCTTGATCTTCAGAGTATCTCCAGCACAAGTTCTCTAGAGGAAAAATGATGCAGATGATTTCTAGAGATTGAACGTAGGTGTCTGGAAAGAAAGAAGACTTCAGAGAGAAAAAATAAAGAGAGTTCTTCTTGAGGAATAAATGTCTGAGTAGCACACGACCG
Organism: Dactylorhiza incarnata; assembly: GCA_033032865.1. Classification (NCBI taxonomy): domain Eukaryota; kingdom Viridiplantae; phylum Streptophyta; class Magnoliopsida; order Asparagales; family Orchidaceae; genus Dactylorhiza; species Dactylorhiza incarnata. The sequence continues at coordinate 8,112,498 of JAWHQI010000067.1, forward strand.
CACTGATATATCCTGTATCTGTATCTCTCTCTAGTATAAATAGCAATGATAATCTCCCTTTTTTTTAGAGAGAGAGAGTTGATCCTCTTTAAAATTTCAAACAGGGCTGGAAAGGAAGGAGACAAAAAGGAAGATTTTTCTGGAATACCAATATATTAAATTCCTTGAAACTTGCAATCTGCCTTATAAAATAATCTGCACGCAGCCCTTAATTAATGCAGCAACAGTCATAAAATCTTTGATAGAGAATACTGCAATAACTGACTGATATTTTAATTAGACCAGCTGTCAGCCTTCATAAGAGATCCTGAGGATAACTCCCAAAAATAATACTCTGAATAGAAGAGGTCACGGAATATAGAGACTCTGAAGAAGTTCGTTGATCTGAAGGGAAGTTCGTCGAACTTGATCTGGGAAGTTCGTCGAACAAATAGAAACTTTCGTCGAACAGAACTTTTGAAGTTCATCGAACCAAGTTCGTCGAACGAAACTTGAATTCGTCGAACGTACTGGAGGTTCGTCGAACACCCTGACTTAGCTAATCTTCAAATTTCTTCTAGACTTAGCCTATGACCCTTATACTATACATGTTGGGTCACAACAGATCCTATACCTGGAAATAGGCATCCTAGTCCAAATCAGTAGTAGGGTTGAACTGTGTTCCAACAATCTCCCCCTATTTGGGTTAGGATCCTATGAATAGCACTTATCAATTTAAACAAATATGCAAGAAAGAGGGAGCAGATATAGATCAATTGTCATAAGCAGATATCATCACAGGATAGTAAAAAGTTAATTAATCAGAGAGAGTGTTAAGGATTCCTGTCCTCTAAAGATGACTTCTTGAAGATTATTTTTCTGCTAGTATCTTCAGATTGCCTTTTGCTTAGCTTGCAGTCTTTATCACCCAGTGTTACCTTCTTGGAGATATTTGGCAGCACAGCCTCTGGATGGAGACTTATGTAGGCCGAAGTGTTGAACATATTCTTCACCTGGTATTGTTGAAGTTCCTGTTCTCTATAGGGAGATATGGTAGAAATATGAGAAGTATCCATACTCTTTTCTCTGGCCTTTTTGATCTGAGAAAGAGCAACATGCTCTCTAAACCTTGCCATATTGTACAATCTATCTGCTTCAGCTTTATCTTCAGCTTCCTTATTTTTGATTTCTTGTTCAGATAATTTGCTATGCTTTCTTCCATAAACCTGATAGTCTGAAGATCTTTTTTTCTTAATAGAAGAGGATTGACCAGATGGCTTGGAGCCAGCAGACTGAGATGACGTGGATGTGGAAGAAAGTCCTCCTGCAGAACCTGCACCTGGAGGAGGTGGAGGAGGAGGGGGTTTCTTGAACACAGCAGGGTGATCCTTCTGGTATCTTCTTTCAAGCTTCCTTCTCTTGAGCTCATTCTTGGAGAATTGCATCCAAGGTTGAGTTATTTCATGAGGCTTGAGATTTTTTTGCACATAATAAGGAATATCATTTTTATCAGGCTTTTTAGACAGGGCTGGCAGCTTCTTGCATGTAGTTTTTCTTTTTCTTGATTTGACTTTGGCATCACTATCATCACTGTCATCATCATCATCAGAGTTTGAAGATGAAGGCACATTCTCATACATTTCATCAATTTCCTTGTATGCTTCAGTCATTCTTTTCTCTAAATCAATATTCTTGACAGTAGCAGCAGCAACAGGCTCAGAAGAGGAGGAGAGAACAGAGGCAGAGGCATCAGGCATCTGTTCATTAAGGACAGTCTGTTCAGGAGCAGTAGGTTCCTGATCTGCCTTGGAGATAACTGGCTCTGGAGCTGTAGACATTTGCAAATCTCCATTCCTGGCTTCCAAGTCTGGGGAATAGCAGATAATGGCCTTGGAGAGGTCTTCAGCTGATACCTTGAATGATGGGTCTGAGCTAAGGGACTGATTGGAAAGCTGTAGAATCTTATTTACTATAGGGGAGAGTATGAAGGAGCTGCTGAGAAGAACTTCTGGAGGAGAAGGAAGAGGAGCACTTTCTGTGCTTTGAGCCAGGGAGACTAGTGATGAGCAGTCATCAGGTAGGTCTGACCTTTTCTCTTCAGGAGCTTCTGCCTCTAGAGCTTCATCCTGGAACATCTCCCCCTGCCTAGACTCTGGGAAGCTAGAGTCTGGGCCCCCAGATGAAGGGAAAGAGGAAGAGGAAAGAGAGGCAAGATGGGAGAGAATGAGATCAAGCTTAGAATGTACTGGGACCAGACTTTGATCAAAAAGCTCTTGTAGTTTAGGAGTGATGTGACCAAACACCTGGGTGGCTATCTGTGAGACATCCACAAACAGTACATCTGGAGTTGGGTGAGAAGAAGAAGAAGAAGGGATGGAAGATGTGGTATGAGCATAAGAAGTGGATGGAGGAGGAGGAGGATTGAAATCTGATGGGATTTCATCCTGAAAAAGGTCTGGAGTGAGAATGTCTTGAGGAGGATGAGGAGAAATGTGAGGAGGAGAATTAGAGAGAATTTCATTTTCTGGAGGAGGAGGAGGAATCTGGGGTGAGAGAGTGGCTGTTGTAGCCCTGGTGTCCTCAGAAGCTTGAACTGATGGAGTCTCAGGAGCCAATTTCTTCTTGAATGTCCTATCCCACTTCTTGAACAGAAGGGGGTCAGTTTCTTTGAGGCATTAATGCCAACAGCAGTAGAAACTGAGAGGGATGGACACTTGGCCTGAAGAAAGATTCCCAGAATCCTTCCATAGCCTACATTCCTTGATGTTACTTTCTTTTTGATGGAATCAAATAGAGTCAGACCCCAATTGATGTGCTTTTTCTCAATCAAAGCACTCATGACTAGAAATTGCTGCCTGGTTATGTAGTCATGTGCTGAGCTCTTCCCCATCAGAACCTTTCCCACGACATCTGCCAGGAAGGTGTATTCCACTGTAAAATCACGTTTCAGAAGATGTTTGTGGTTACTCCCGGAGTACCCCATCCTGTCCAGCATCAAGTTGAACTCTTCCTCAGTGAGGTCTAAATCATCATCTCCATTTTCAAAATAAAAAATTTCAGACAGAACAACAGCATTTAGAACCAATTCATGCCCTGACACTTTTCCTGCAATGTCTGTGCCATTGCGAATCTCAGAAGTGAATGCCCATTCCTTTATCTCATTGGTATGAATCTTGGGCCGACAAGTCATAAACTTGCGCAACCTCGAGTCTTCAAAGAGATTCAGAATGTCTGTGAAGCCTTCTCCGGACTGGGCAAACGATTCTAGATCAATATCGAATCTTGTATCGAACTTTATTGAGGCGAGGATTTCAGCAGTGATCGACATTGTTCCTGCAAAGAAAGAAAAACGATCAAGTGCAAAGGGAACTGGAGGGAGACGAAGAGTTTGAGAGCGCAAAAGACAGAATCCAGACAGAATAGAGATTAAATATTAGGGTTCGCCGAAGACTAGGGTTTTCGCGGAACGAATGTGTCGAGAAGACACGTGTTAGCGGGAAAAGGTTCTTTTGATAATCCCGTTCGACGAATGAAATATTTCGTCAATCTCGTTTGACTAATAACTTTTCAAAACTTCTCTCATAATGAAGATAGAACGTCAAAGACTTCGTCGGAGGGGTTCGACGAAATTATGACTTCGTCGATCGAGTTCGACGAAAAATTTCTCCGAACTTTTTAGAAAGAATTCTTGACCAGTTCGTCGACCTTGATCGACGAAAAAGATGTCGTTCGTCGAGCGCATTCGACGAATTGTTGGGTAGAGAACTTTGCCAATTAGATTGACTCCTCATTTATCATTCCAAGCTGATTTATAAAGAATTGATGTTTCTTTTCATCTAAGGGCTTAGTGAAAATATCAGCTCTCTGCAAATCAGTTGGTATGAAGTCTAAACATATTTTCCCCTTTTCTACATTATCTCTGATAAAGTGGTGTCTGATCTCAATATGTTTAGTTCTACTGTGGAGTACTGGATTTTGTGCTATTGATATTGCACTGGTGTTATCACAAAAGATTTTGGAATTATTTAGATTGTAACCATAGTCTAGGAGCTAGTTCTGTATCCACAAAAGTTGTGAACAGCAACTGCCAGCTGCTATATATTCAGCTTCTGCAGTTGATGTAGACACAGAGGTTTGTTTCTTACAAAACCAGGACACAAGCTTATCTCCAAGGAACTGACAAGTTCCTGAGGTGCTCTTCCTGTCTATTCTGCATCCAGCATAATCAGCATCTGAGTATCCAGTCAACTCAAATCCTGATTCTATAGGATACCAGAGTCCTAGATCTGGACAACCCTTTATATATCTTAAAATCCTTTTTAATAAAACATAGTGAGATTCTTTAGGATTTACCTGAAATCTAGCGCAAATACATGTGGCAAACATGATGTCTGGTCTACTGGCTGTTAGGTATAAAAGAGATCCCACAATGGCTCTATATACTTTCTGATCAACAGGTTTTCCTGATTCATCAGTGCCAACAGCGGCATTTGAAGGCATGGGAGTTTTCATGGGGGAGGCATCTGACATCCCAAATCTTTTAACAAGCTCTTTAGCATATTTAGATTGGGATATAAAGATGCCTTCTTTTGTTTGCTTAACTTGCAAACCAAGAAAATAAGACAGTTCTCCCATACTGCTCATTTCAAATTTTGAATGCATTAGATTTGAAAATCTTTTGCATAACTTAGAGTCAGTAGAACCAAATATTATGTCATCTACATATATTTGTACCAATAGGGTTTCAGATTTATGATTTCTAAAAAATAATGTTTGGTCTACTTTACCTCTAGAAAATTTATTTTCCAAAAGAAAGTTTGTAAGGGTCTCATACCATGCTCTAGGAGCTTGTTTGAGACCATACAAAGCTTTATGTAATCTAAATACATGAGAGGGTTGAGTTGGAGAAACAAAACCTGGTGGTTGTTCCACATATACTTCTTCCTTGATATCTCCATTTAGAAAAGCACTCTTAACATCCATTTGAAATACCTTGAATCTTTTGTATGCAGCAAATGCTAGGAATATTCTAATTGCTTCCAGTCTTGCTACAGGTGTAAAAGTCTGATCATAATCTATGCCTTCCTCTTGGCAGTATCCTTGAGCCACTAGTCTTGCCTTATTTCTGACTATGACTCCTTGAGCATCCAATTTATTTCTGAATACCCATTTAGTGCCAATTACTGGATGATTCTTGGGTCTTGGAACAAGTTCCCATACTTTGTTCCTTTCAAATTGATTTAATTCTTCTTGCATAGCAGTAATCCAGTTGGGATCTTGCTCTGCATCTTTGATGGATTGAGGTTCAATTTGAGAGAGGAAACAGGTGTGCAAATTATTTTGATTTAGTTGATTTCTTGTTTGCACACCCACTGAGATGTCACCAATTACTTGAGATCTGGGGTGATCTCTTATGTTGACATAATCAGTAGGAAATATAACTTCTCCTTGAGCTTGTTCATTTTCTCTGTGAGGAATTTCTATGTCCTCCTGAACTTCAGCATTAATAGCTTCAAGATTTGTAGGAATATTTGCTGTATTCAATGTTGGTTCATTATGACATTCTTCTTCACTGTCCTCATTAGGTAATTGAGAAGGATTTATTAAATCCTCTTTCTGTAGAGTTAGGTTATCTAACTTCTCACAGAGAATTGGTACCTGTGCATCTTGTGAGGTAGAGATATTTCTCTCCTTGCAGCTTAAGCTGGTTTCATCAAAAGTTACATGAATAGATTCTTCTATTTTAAAAGAAGATTTATTAAATACTCTGTAAGCTTTACTACTAACTGAATAACCAAGAAAAATGCCATCTGAGGCTTTTGCTTCAAATTTCCCTAGGTGCTTCTTGTCATTATTATGAATGAAGCATTTACAGCCAAAGATCCTAAAGTAATCTACTCTAGGCTTCTTCCCTTTAAGCAGTTCATAAGGTGTCTTCCCCTTTTGTTTATGAATTAAACTTCTGTTTAAAACATAATTTGCTGTGCTGACAGCCTCAGCCCAGAAGGATTGGGGCAAACCAGCATCTGCAAGCAATGTTCTTCCAGATTCAATTAGTGTTCTATTTTTCCTTTCAGCTACCCCATTTTGTTGAGGAGTTCTAGGAGTTGAAAAGCACTGCCTGATACCTTCCTTCTCACAGAATTCTCTCATCAGAAGAGATTCAAACTCAGTGCCATGATCACTTCTGATCAATGCAATCTGAGTAGAATACTCAATCTTGATGCTCCTGAGAAAGTCTGTAAGAACTTTGAAATTATCTGACTTGCTTCTCAGAAAGAATACCCAACTAAATCTAGAGAAGTCATCAACAATAACTAAGGTGAAAGACTTACCTCCCAAACTGTGTATGGGAAGGGGTCCAAAAAGGTCTAAGTGCAGTAAATACAAAAACCTAGGAGAATCACTCTTAGATAATGACTTAAAGCTGCTCTTAGTCTGCTTTCCCAATTGGCATGCTCTGCAAAGGCTTTCCTTCTTGTATGATCCAGAGGGTAGTCCCCTGACAAGATTGCCCTTTGATAATTTGGCTAGAGTTCTATGGTTTACATGACCTAGTCTCCTATGCCACAAATCAGTGTTTTTACTGACTTGGTTAAACAAGCAGATTTCAGGTTTGGCTGAATCAAAATCTACTAAATAAACATTACCTTGTCTATTTCCTAAAATGACATTATTATTTTCAGAAATGATAATGCATCTAGATTGGTTGAAGCATACCTGATAACCTTCATCACATAGTTGACCTATGCTGATGAGGTTATGTTTGAGTCCACTTACATAGGCTACCTTTTTGAATGTGATTGTCCCAATCTGGACTGATCCATAGCCTTCTGTCTGTCCCCAATTGGAATCTCCAAAAATCACTCTTGGTCCAAGCTTTGCTTTGTAGTTGATTAATTTGGCTCTTGTTCCTGTCATATGTTTTGAGCATCCACTGTCCAAGTACCACTGTTCCTCTGTAGTAGGACAGTTCTTTTTCTGCAATAGAAAGGAGGTTAGGTGTTCTTAACCCAGGTTACCTTGGGTTGCTTTTTGTAACCTTGAAATGCAGAAATATAAGAGACAACAGGTTGACTATGATAACCTTGAGGGTGATATTTTCTAGGAGGGATAATCCAATCACTAAGTGAATTCTTCATTTTAGAAGAGGATGTATATTGTCTGTCTTTAGTAAAATTTGCGTTCGACGAACTTTGTTGTGTTCGTCTACCTGGTTCGACGAAAGATGTGGCATTCGTCGAGCCCTGTCTGCAGTAGGTTTGCTGTTTAGATTTAGGCCTTGGTTTTCGTCGATCGCCGTTCGACGAACTTGCTTGTGCAATATTTGTTTCAGAAATTTTTTCTGTGTCTTGTATTGCTTCCTTCTCTTTTGCAGATACAAATTTTACTGGGGTGGATAACATATTCTTCTTCAAAAGAAGAGGTTGATTAGATGATGCCCCCAAGCCCAGTTTACCAGTTAGCCTGGCATTCACTGTGCTTGTGATGTCCATCAGCTTGAGACTTCTCCCATTTAGAGAGTTCTCTAGCTGCTTGGCCTCAGTTAGCTGTGTTTCTAGAGAACTTACTTGTTCCCTGGAAATTCTTAGCTCATTTTTGAGGTTAGTGTTTTCAGTGGATATTCCATCCATCTTAGCTAACTTGTCTCTCAGAGCAATAATTTCTTTCTCTGATCTGATCATATCTTTACATAATTGTTTAAAATCATCTTTAAATTGTTCTGAATGAAAATCAAAACTAGAAATTACCTCATCCTCATTTGCTTCCAATTCATCATCTGAATTGTCATTTGATGAGGAGACATTGATTGCCATCATGCAGAATTCCTTGTCTTCTGTTTCCTTCTCCTCATCACTGGAGCTGGAGGATGACTCAGATTCAGTGTCACTCCAGGTTTCAGCAACAAAGCCTTTTTCTCTTTTCTTGTGGCCTTTTGATGAGTGTTTGCTGGAGTGTTCCTGCTCTTTTCTCCTGCTTTTCTTGTGAGCTTCTGGACATTCAGTGATGATGTGTCCAGGCTTCCTGCACCCAAAGCATATTATTTCTTTAGATGGAGTTTTATCATACCTTGGCTTTTCATTGTGCCTGTTGGGTTTTCTTCTAAAGTCCTTCCTTGCCATCTTGTAAAATCTCTTTGCTAAGAGACTCAGCATCTCCTGATCACCAATCTTCTTTTCTTCCTCTGTTGCCTGAAAGGCAATGCTTTTCTCTTTCTTTGAGGATGAGGAAGGAGAGGATTCTGCTTCTCTGCTTTTTATCAGTTGCTCATAGGATTTGAGCTTTCCAAGAAGATTCTCAGTTGTAATCTCATTTAGTCCTCTGGCATCTTTAATTGGCCAGATTCTTGTGTCCCAAGAGCTGGGAAAGCACATTTGGATTTTGTCATTAACTTCAGTGACTGTGATCACTTTTTCAAGGGTTCTTAACTCATTAATGATGAGGCTGAGTCGGTTGTACATGTCTGCAACAGTCTCTGATTCTCCCTTTTTGAAGTTCTCATACTGGGAGATCAAATATGATCTTCTGTCTTTTCTCTCATCTGCTGATCCTGCCACCATTCTTGTGAGGGAGTCCCAAATTTCTTTGGCAGAGGTGCAGTCAACCACCTTTTGAAATATGTCATCAGTCATGCTTTGTGCTAAGATATTCATGGCCTTTGCATCAGCAGTTTTCTGTTTCTTTTGTGTTTCTGTCCATTCTGGAGGAGGGACAGCTGTTGTGTCTGATGTTGTATTTGTTGTTGAGGTTGATGCAGTTGGAGGTCCTGTCAAAATCGAATTAAAAATTTCTTCATCAATAGAATTCATGTAAAGTTTGATCCTTGCTTGCCACAGTGGAAACTTGTTCAGATTGCACATAGGAGGTCTGGTGCTTGAATATTCTTTGTTCTGTGCCATGGCTTTAATGGACAAAACCTTTAAAGTAGTCTAGATCTATCAGATCTGTTGGTTCAGGTGTTAGCCTGCAACAACCAACCCAACCTCTGATACCAATTGAAAGTGAGGATAGATCAAGATTACTCTAGAGGGGGGGGGGGGGGGGGGGGGGGATGAATAGAGTATTTTAAAATAATCTTACTTAGCCCAAAAAAAAACTGTATAAAACAATTTTAGTTATTTAGTATATGTGTAAGAAAGTGCAGCACAGGTATAAATACAAACTGGAACACAGCACAAACAAATAATAAAGGCAAGCACAGAAGACACAAGGATCTATAGTAGTTCCCCACAACTTGGGTACATCTACTCTTCTACCACCCTGGTAGGAAATCCACTAAGGCTTTTTTTGATCAGGTGAGCCTTCACCACAGAGCTTTTGATCAGGTACTCTAAACCACAATTTAACTTTTAAAGGGAGCTAGAACCCTGTACACAGTTATAGGATAACAATAAAATAAAAGATATGATGTATTCTCTTTTCTCTAACAACAGAGAAGACTAGTGGATTGATGAAATTGTCAGATCTCCCCCTGTGAGTAGGAGTAAGTAAACAGGAGAGAAAATCTGCTCAGGGTGTAGGTCTTCTTGATCTTTAGAGTATCTCCAGCACAAGTTCTCTAGAGGAAAAATGATGCAGATGATTTCTAGAGATTGAACGTAGGTGTCTGGAAAGAAAGAAGACTTAAGAGAGAAAAAATAAAGAGAGTTCTTCTTGAGGAATAAATGCCTGAGTAGCACACGGCCGCACTGATATATCCTGTATCTGTATCTCTCTCTAGTATAAATAGCAATGATAATCTCCTTTTTTTTTAGAGAGAGAGAGTTGATCCTCTTTAAAATTTCAAACAGTGCTGGAAAGGAAGGAGACAAAAAGGAAGATTTTTCTGGAATACCAATATATTAAATTCCTTGAAACTTGCAATCTGCCTTATAAAATAATCTGCACGCAGCCCTTAATTAATGCAGCAACGGTCATAAAATCTTTGATAGAGAATACTGCAATAACTGACTGATATTTTAATTAGACCAGCTGTCAGCCTTCATAAGAGATCCTGAGGATAACTCCCAAAAATAATACTCTGAATAGAAGAGGTCACGGAATATAGAGACTCTGAAGAAGTTCGTTGATCTGAAGGGAAGTTCGTCGAACTTGATCTGGGAAGTTCGTCGAACAAATAGAAACTTTCGTCAAACATAACTTTTGAAGTTCGTCGAACCAAGTTCGTCGAACGAAACTTGAATTCGTCGAACGTACTGGAGGTTCGTCGAACACCCTGACTTAGATAATCTTCAAATTTCTTCTAGACTTAGCCTATGACCCTTATACTATACATGTTGGGTCACAACAGATCCTATACCTGGAAATAGGCATCCTAGTCCAAATCAGTAGTAGGGTTGAACTGTGTTCCAACACAATGGTAGGATATGACTGAGGTAGGAGATGGATGTGGCGAAGGTAAGAGCTGCATGGGGCGAAGGTAAGAGCTGGTTGTGGCGGAGGTAGGAGCTGGATGCGACGGAGGTAGGAGCTGGATGCGACGGAGAGAACTTCAACTCTATACAGTGGATGCTCCAACTCCAAATGCCCCCTACGTCGCCCCCCAAACCCTAAACAATAAACCTTCATCATCCCCTCCTCAGTGGTCCCCTCCTTTGACGTCCCCCTCCATCATATGTCCCCTCACGCTCCATCATCCCCCCTCCCTCGTTGTCATCCCCAAACCCTAAACCATAACCTCACACGTCCCCCTCTGTCGCCCCCCCCCTTCAAGGCTTTGGCTATCCCCCACTCCATTCGTCGACCCCCACCCCTCTCGCCCACTTCCCCCCAGTATAGCGCAGGAGAATGCAAAGAAGGAGAAAACAAAGGAGTGGGTGGAACTGTAGACTACAAAAGAGGACAAAATGGAGAAGGACAAGATGGAGTATGACTGCAGGGGAGTCAACAAAGAAGATTACGGTAAAGGAGACTACAAAGAAGAAGATAGCATGTTAGTGATAATGGAGAAGAGTATGATTGCTTCTAAGACTGTCGAGAATAAGACGAGAGAGGAGTCTATGGAAAGAAGAGACTAAGAATGATAGCATGGAGTTGTCAATGACAAACAATGAGAAAACATAGAAGAAAAAACGTAGAGGGGGCGAAGGAGAATGACATGATGGAGAAGGATATGACGGAAAAGGAGAGTATGGAGTTGGAGAAGACAGAAGGAAATGACGGAGAAGGAGTTGAAATTAGAGACTACAAAAAGGGAGAAAACGTAGAATGAGACAACGTAGAAGTAGACGAAATAGAATAAGACGACTGAGGTAGGGAGATGGAGGTATGAGGCGGCAGATGTAGTTGTCAATGGAGATAGGAGACACGGGTAGAAGGAGACAAAGGTAAGATGTGGCAGAGGTAGGTTGTGGAGGAGGTCGGAGGTAGGAGGCGACGAAGTTCGTAGGTAAGAGGCGGCAGAGTTTGTAGGTAAGAGGAAATGAAGTTCAGAGGTAGGATATAACAAAGGTAGGAGGCGACAGAGTACGTAGGCGATGGAGGTCGGGGGTGACGGAGGTCGGCGGCGACGGAGGTCGGCGGCGATGGAGGTCGGCGGAGACGGAGGTCGGCGGCGATGGAGGTCGGCGGCGATGGAGGTATGAGGAGATGAAGGTAAGAGAAGACAAAGGTTGGAGGCGACGAAGGTTGGAAGTAGGAGTCGATAGAGGTGCGAATTGATGAAGGTAGGAGGCGACGAAGGTAGGAGATGGATGCGGCGAAGGTAGGAGCTAGATGAGATAGAAGTAGGGGTTGGACGTGATGAGGGTATGAGTTGGACGCGACAGAGGGCTCCAGCTCCTCCACCGCCTTGTGCTCCAATGTCGCCTCCTCTTGAGCCAGCAAATAAGGATAAGATGCATTTGGAGATGATGGAGAAGGACGGGATGGAGTGGGATAGGGGGGCTTCAACAAAGAAGGTTACGACAAAGGAGACTACGGAGAAGGAGATAGAATTGTTAGTGATGATGGAGAATTTGATGATGGATTCAGGGACAACAAGGAATGAGATGATAAAGAAGAGTATGATAGTTCTATGACCATAGAGGACAAGATGAGGGAGAAGGAGATGATGGAGAAGAAGAGACTAAAAAGGAGAGCATGGAGTTGTAAATGTCGAACAATGGGACAACATAGAAAGAGAAAGTGTACAAGGAGATGAGGGAAAATGACTTGATGGAGAAGGATACGATGGAGGGAACTCCAACTTCAGATGTTGTATGCTTCAATGCCAGGTGCCCCCCTTCGTCGTCCCTCTAACCAAAAACCATAAACCTTTTGTGTCCCCTCCACCGATATCAACCTCTGTCATCCTCCCCATCCCCCTCCGCCGTCCGCACCATCCCCCTTTGTCGCCCCTAACCCTAAACTCTAAACCTGGCTCGTACCCCTCTATCGCCCCCCTACCCCCACCCCATTCGTCATCCTCATCCCTTCTCCCCACTTCCCCCATTGTCATCAACGAAACTCTGAATCAACCCCGACCCCCCTCCCCCCCCCCCCCCCCCCCCCCCACCCCCACCCACCACCACCACTTAGGGGATTCGACAGGACAGAGCAGGGATTCAAAGATGAGAGAGGGGAATGGGAGACAACAAGGAATGAGATGATAAAGAAGAATATAATAGCTTCTAAGACCCCAGAGAACGAGACGAGTGAGAAGAAGAGACTGAAAATGAGAGCATGGAGTTGTGGATGGCGAACAATGAGAAAACGTAGAAGGAGATAACTTAGGAGGCGAGGGAGAATCATATGGTTGAGAAGGATACAATGAAAAAGGAGAGTATGGAGTTGGAGAAGATGAAGGAGACGACGGAGAAGGAGAGGATGGAATTGGACACTATAAAAAAAGAGAAAACAAAGAATGAGGCAATGGAGAAGTAGACGGTATTGAATGAGATGATTGAGGTAGGGTGATGGAGGTAGGAGGTGGAGGAGGTAAGAGGTGATGGAGATAGGATACGAGGGTGAAGCATAGGATGGAGAAGAATATGAGTGAGAGGGAGAGCATAAAGTTGTAAATGAGGAGTAATGAGAAAACATAGAAGGAGAAAAATTAGAAATTATGCTCCAGCTCAAGCTTTAGCTGTGGCGACAAGTGGTGATGTGATATGGGGCAAGAAACGGCAGAGTAGGATGCAACATGGCAGGTCGCGATGGGGAAGGATGAGACAGAGCAGGACTTGAAAATGGAGGGCGCGATGGAAAAGGGGGCGGCGGAGGACGCAGTGGAGAAGGATGCGGTAGAGGAGGAGATGATGAAAGAGGACAAGACATAGCAGGAGACGAAGGAGGAGATAATGGAGAAGAAAAATACAGAGAAGAATTCAATGGATTCAGAGACGAAGAAAAAGGATTCAACAAAGGGGATGATGGATTCGTGACTACGAAGATGGAGATGGATTTGGAGATAATGGAGAATGAAACGAGGGCTTCAAAAATGACGAAGAAGGAGAGGATAAGAGGAGATGATGGATTCAGAGATGACAAAGAAGGAAACAATAGAGGAGACAATGGAACTTTTATGATTTTTCTACAAGACAAGGTTACCTAATTAGCCTAACTTAGCATATATACAACCTTATTAAAAAAAATCAATTACAAAATTAGATAACAATTTTTCTCATTTTTGAAATTATTAATACTTACAATTAACCATGACAACAACAACACTCAAGCCTTTATCCCACAATAGTGGGGTCGGCTATATGGATCCTTTGTCGCCATTGCGCCCTATCTTTAATCATAGCCTCACTAATACATAAGTACATCATATCTTTCCTTATGGTTTCATGCATAATGTGATGGGGAATCGGAACCATTCATTTTATGCGGATCTAAGATCGTAGCAGTTTTTGTTCTTGTCATTTTTATTTTATTTCGAGTTGTAATTTTATGTATTTTTGAGTCGGGACATTCGACCAATCATAGCCGTCCGTTGCCCCATAGGACTCTATAAATAGAAGGTGAGGGCTCTCATTTTAGGCATTGAAGAATGCAGTATTGAAGCCCATTTTTTGGTCATTCGGTGCCGAAGTCGAGTTCCGGGTGCGAAGCCTTGGAATCCCCACCACCTTGCCGTCCACCACCATCATACTCCTCCACAAGCCGCCGATAGTCCCCCTCCTCCCAAAATAGCCATCTCCTCCCTCCTCCCAAAACAGCCAGCAAACCCCTCTCCCAAAACACCTTGGCCGGCCCCTCCCAAACCTCCCTTCCAACATCTCCCCTCCAACAGCCGACTGCCACCACATCTCTTCTCCAATAGCCGGCCATCCCCATATCTGCCCTCCAACAGCCAACCTTCATAATATCCCTCCACCACCACCTTCATTTCCTCACAAAAATAGCCCCAATACCCCATAAACACATCTCCAGCGATCACCGGAGTTTGTCTCCGTCCACCTCCGGTGGACCTCCCACACCTCCTCTACATATTCCCTACATGTAGAGTTTTTCGGCGATCACCGGAAAACATCTCCGACGACCTCCACCACCATTGGCAGCCACCTCCACCACCACCGGAAACCACTTCCAGCCACCACCAGTCACCACCCTCAACCACTACCCATAACCACCATAACCACCTTCATAACTACACACTACCGCCCCACCCCCACTTTCTCCTCTCCCCTAAATTTTAGGCAGTCCTCATAAAATTAATCCCAACCTCCCTGTTGGAACATGGTCTTCCGCATCTCCTAGGTTTGAAAATAACAAATCCTATGTGAATTTGATCTTGTGTGTTTAAGTGTGCAGGAAAACAAGTCCACATGACTCAAGGACAACATATGAATGTAGCGCCCAAGTTTGGATCCAAAACTCAAAACTGGCCGCTAGAGCGGGCGGTAGCTCCGGCGGTAGCTGCTAGAGCAGGCGGTAGCTGCTAGAGCAGGAGGTAGTTGCTGACACAGGTGGTAGCTGCTAGCGCCGGCGGTAGCGCAGACGGTAGCGCCTGAAAGCGCAAAAGTGAAATTCAAGCTGGCGGGATGCATATATAGAAGGCAGATAGCGCCGGCGGTAGCGCAAAGCAATAGAGGAAGGTGGCCGGCTTGCTTAAAATGAAGTATTCTCACGCGGAGAATATTTCCTAAACCGGGATAGCGCCGGCGGTAGCGATAGCGCAGGCGCTAGCTGCAAGTCTATAAAAAGGACCCCTTGGATCCGTCTTCTTCATCCTCTTGAGATCCCAAATTCCAGAGCTTCGTGCCACGACATAGAGAGGAAGGTTTAGAGAGATACTCCCAAAAATCCATGAAGGCTTAAGGAGATCAGTGGAGAAGATTTCAACACGTGTCATCTTCATGACGAAAGACCGCATCGACTACGATCATACTCTGCGGGTCTTCGTCTACTTCTCCAAGAGATCCACATAGAGGGAGATTTTATATTATTGTCTTTTTATTTCATATATTTTCTTATAATCGTTTAGTGAACTCGCCTCGTGTTGGCGACTAGGTCTGGGTAGGACTTAAGGCAGAAATTCGCCTCGTGTTGGCGACTAGGTCTCGGGTATAGGTCTAGGGGTGCTCGAGGCCATATCCGGGGAAGGGTTGGCTAGAGCGGCTTGAGGCCGTATCTGGTGAAGGATCGGCTAAAGCCAACCGGTTCGTGGGGATACGAGTCGGTATAGAAAACAAAAAGAGTTTTTCATATTTCGCTTTGATTTCTAGCGTCAGTGAAATCAAAATTTTGTAATCAATTTTATTAATAATAATCATGTCTCTCTTTGTGTAATAAAATTGATTTGTTCTTCATTTCTCTAAATTGTTTATTATCCTCTCCTTTATTATAAAACAATTTAGATCTTTATTCAAAATTGCCATTTTGATCTCTTATCATAAGCAAGTATTTCAAAATATAATATAAGTTTTTAAAACCCTTATTCAACCCCCCTCTAAGGGCGCATACCGATCCAACAAGTGGTATCAAAGCCAAGTTTTATTCTAATCGGCTTAACAACCGGGAATAATGGCGTCTTATGATCTCGCTTCTATTTGTAGGGGTAATTTTTATGAAGAAGGAAAATCACTAGCACCACCTTTATTTGAAGGAAGAAATTTTAATGGATGGAAAATATTAATGAAAATTTTTCTTAAAGCTTTAGATGAAAAAGTTTGGAATATTACTATTAAAAAACCACCTAGCGTATTAAATAAAAACGAAATGGTTTTAAATGCAAAATCTATGAATAGTCTATTTTGTGTGTTAGATAAAAATATTTCCAAACTCATTCACACTTTTCCTACTGCATACGAGATGTGGAATTTTCTTGAGATAACTTATGATATTCCTCTTGTAGGTATGGAAGAAACACAGGAGGAGAAAGACATACAAGCACCCACCATTATTCAAGAAAATCTCTCTTGTAGCAAAACCATGGAAACCATGGAAATTGACTTAGCCAAAGAAAGCAATTCATCAAGAGAAGATGAAAATTCATCTATAAAGAAGGAAGGCCTAGAAGACAACAAAGGAACGTCATGTTCACATCTTGCCTCTTCTGATTGCGCTGTAATAAAGTCTATTTCTTTTTCTTTTTTACATATATAAAAAATTGCTAAACGTAGAATGAAGAAATTAAAAATTGCTAATAAGAGATTACGTTTAGAAAATAAAACTTTGAAAGCAAATGTGAATGAAGAATCCAAAAAGGATGTGTTTGAATCTCAATCATGCTCTTCATTTGAAAACTATACACCATATTTTGATTATAATAATATTAAAGAAAAATTCAAGGATCTAGAAAAAGAACTTTTAATTTCAAAAGAACATAACGAAAATTTGATAAATGAAAATAATATTCTCTCTCATAAACTGGAATCTTTAAAATCACTCTTTCAAAAAGGATTAAATAATTTTAAATATCTTATTTCTAGTTTATCATCAAACATGTGTAAAACTTCTACTAATATGTTAAAACATATTAAACATGCACCTAGTAGAATGTTTAATCACACAAACATAATGGATTCTAACCCGCATTATGTATCTCCCAAATTAAATTCTAATGTGCACAAATTTCCTATGAAATATAATTTCAAAAATGATTATTATTTTAAACCTAAGTGGAATGAATATGGAAATTTGATGCATAATATTAAATCAAAATATGAATGGAGACCCAAAATAAAAAATGAAACATTAACTCCACTTGAAAGAATTCATTCATTGTCGTCTCCCCAAAAATTATCACACTATATTTGGGTACCTAAAGGAACCGTTACACTTGGTTCCCTTTGGATACCCAAATCTCTCATCTACTAGTATCATCCAAATACATGAAGTGGAATATTTTCAAATTGAAATATATAAATTTCTACTTCATGATGTGCTTTAATTTCTTTTCTATTTTTTCTTTTTCTTTTCTTTTTTAAGCCATCATGTCATGGTCATCTAATATAATATTTGAAATTCATCACAATTTGATGATTTGCCTAAATGAAGTGTGCATATCAAAGTAAATCAAAAGTAAAAGTCAAGTATTTTTTTATTTATAAATGACCAATCTATTACTATTAAAATCATTACCCATAAATATCATATAGTATTCATATAAATTGAACTATAAATTTGCTATAAGATATTTCAAATTAAATCCAGTTATTAGGCTATTAAGCTTTTTAGCCTTCACCAACAAGTGGTTTAGAGAAATAACATGATCTAAAAGAAAGTTCAAGATCTAAATAAAAGCTCAACTTTCAATATGATTGTCTTTGTTCACAACAAAAACTATATTGTGTTCACTCCTTGATGTCAAACATAATCTAAACCATCACTATTGTTCACCTATCAAAAATCACATATATATTCAAAATTCTTAATTAAAAGAAAATCACTAAAATGTATTGAAAGAATTTACCTTCATAATGAATATTCAATTCACAAGCACCGCCATGATCTATTGATGTCCTTTGCTAAAATTGTCTAACATCATATATCATAAGTAATATCAAAATTCTTCTAAAAACAATTATTTCTACCACAATTATGTGAATTATAATTGATAAAATAATTGATGACAATTGATATTATAATTACATACCATGGTTGGTGTATTATGTGTGTATTGTGATTTATTTCTAGTTTAGACCTTTGAATAATCTTAATATCAAATCAAATAAAATAATCACTTCTTTCTAGGTCTCTGAGTTAAAACGCATTCATAACGCAATTTTGCAATTTTTAACCATCTAAAACAACTCCTAAAAATCTAAAATTTCTACATGAAACTACTATTAGGACACTTAATCAAGATCAACAATTAAGAATTTCAAAATCATCAAAAATCGTGTACTGTTTCCCGCGCTAGCGCTAATGCCGGCGCTAGCGCACCTATTTATTTTTCTGTATTTTTAAAATTTTGAAAAATTCTTAAAAATATATTAATCAATGTGTACTATTTATTTTTGCACTTCTGTTTCTGTTTCATTTTTGAAAAATCAAATACAAAAATACAGAAGCCAATTTACAAAAAAAATATGTTTTGCCTTTTTTGGTTTTTTGTCATTTGTTTAAATTCTATTTCTAAAAGTAAAAATCAAATACAAAAACATTAAAACTATCAAGAAAAATACTGTATGGACTTCATTGAAAATCAAGCATGATTTAACCCATCATTTAGAACTTCTAAAATGTTGTGATTCATAGTTTCAAACTACTTTGAACATTGTCTTTATCATGTCTTGGTACTTCTAAACTTATATGCATAAATAATATTGTAAAAGTTGTGTAGAACCAAGCTTAGCATGCCTCTAAGTATGAGTAAATGTTTTATGTTTGATAATGGTATTTATTCACTCACTTATTTTGGCATTGTCTACATATGTTTTTAATCTAATAATGCTTGTGTATGTTTTGTAATAGTACAATGAATTAAAATTGCACAAGTATCTTACCTACACAACCTTTATTTGCACTTTTAAAAGTTAAGAAAAGTGGTTATGTTTTCATAAATTATATTGGTTTGCAAAACAACTGTATTCGGAGAACTTTGTACAGAAGAAAAATCATAAAATAAAGTGACAAAGATAACTCCACCAAGCACTACTTGAACCTCCTGATAAGTCTTAATAAGCATTGTGAGGTTGAGCACCTTGGAAAAAAGAGTAAAGTATCTTGTGCAAACCATATCTTTCTTTCAAAATAAAAACCACTTACTCTTAAGTACACCGGATCACTAGTCTCAACATTAAAATAAAATAAAATATGTGATCCCCCAAGCACTACTTTGCACCATGATAAGTCTTAATGAGCATTGTGTGTGCAAAGCACCTTGGTAGTTGTACATTTTTTGTGTGCATTGAAGTTTGTGGAAGTAAAACTATTTGTGTTTTATTGTGCTCTTTACTTTACATATTTCTTATATTTTTGATTAAAACATTTGTTTACTCTATTCAAAATACACTTATGTGCACATTATTATCTTCCATAACTCTTCTTCTCATGAGTATTGGATCCTAATGCTAAAATTCTATAATACTCTTTCTATTTAAATTCACTAGATAACCTAGCATGCTTTCTACAATGTTTGGTATGTTTTGAAATTATGAATTAAAATAACATTGTAGTAATCTCTTTTTGATAACATTATTTCATGCTTGTTTACTTTATTGTTTAACTTAAAGATTTTAATTGAACAATGATTTACAAAAACATATTCTTTATGAAATTTAACTCATATATCTTTTTATGGATCATCATTGATTACAATAAGATGTTTCTTGTATTTCAATAAGTCTTCTGCATCATAACCATATAATTGTTTTACCTTGCACTTTCATGCTTATTTAAAGTCTTTCTTGCGTGTGCATCGTCACTTGAATCTTAAAATTCCTTTCTTTCAATAAGTGGCGGACTTGCTTGGTAAACTTTATATTGGTTGCTCTAAACATGAAAATATTGTAATGTTAAAACTCTGATTTATTAATGGATTTCAAATTAGCTATGTGACCTTTTTCTTTAAAAAATTCAAATAAAATATAAACCCATAGGCTATGAACTTGTCATTAGAATTAAATGATCAATGTTTCCAATAACTATTATCAATGACTACATATCTCACCATAGCGGGGGCGTAGGGTTGTAGACATTAGATTACCTAACATCTAAGTCATGTCTTGTCCCTAACCAGGGAGGGTTCCAGTGGGGCCTTACGAGGCACTGGGGAGAAAGAGTGCTAGGTTGAGTTTTGTCAAGTGTTTGCATATGGGACTAACACCCCAATCTACGGCATATATGCATCTCCTCGTGCCCATCCGTCACTTAGTACAGGGCTAGGGTGTAGACATATTGTCTGGGTAGATTGGTTACTTGGAAATCATTACCTTTTTTTTACATAAAACTCTTGTATAAAGGGGGAAAACTAACATGATAATATTGATTACTTAGCAAATGTTATATTGTTCATCTTTATGTAAAAACTCTGATTTATTTCTATAAAAATAATTCTAAATCTCCTTATCATTTCCTTCTCTCTAAAAGCTCAATCATGTCTTTATCTTATTATCAAAACTTTTATCTGTTGCCTCCTTACCCACTTTTGCTAATAACAAAAGGGGGAGAACTAACATGAAAAATAAGATCCTCTATCCAAATGAAAACTAACATGATTAATTAAGATGATAACTTACATATTAAGGGAGCACTCACTTAGGGGGAGCATGTATTTAGAGGGAGCAATTTTAAAATACTAAAATCGATAATTATCCTAAGTCATCACTCACACACACACAAGTAGTTTATCATGCTTATATATATTAATGCTCTGATTTATCATTAATGGATTTGTTATTATCAAAAGGGGGAGTTTGTTGGAATATGGTCTTCCGCATCTCCTAGGTTTGAGAATAACAAATCCTATGTGAATTTGATCTTGTGTGTTTAAGTGTGCAGGAAAACAAGTGCACGTGACTCAAGGATAACATATGAAAGTAGCACCCAAGTTTGGAGCAAAAACTCAAAACTGGCCTCAAGAGCGGGCGGTAGCTCCGACGGTAGCTGCTAGCGCCGGCGGTAGCGCCTGAAAGCGCAAAATTGAAATTCAAGCTGGCGGAATGCATATATAGAAGGAAGATAGTGCTGGTAGTAGGTGCTACCGCCGGCGGTAATGCAAAGCAATAGAGGAAGGCGGCCGGCTTGCTTAAAATGAAGGATTCTCACGTGGAGAATATTTCCTAAACTGGGATAGTGCCGGCGGTAGCGATAGCGCAGGCGCTAGCTCCAAGTGTATAGAAAGGACCCCTTGGATCCGTCTTCTTCATCCTCTTGAGATCCTAAATTCCAGAGCTTCGTGCCACAGCATAGAGAGGAAGGTGTACAGAGATACTCCCAAAAATCCATGAAGGCTTAAGGAGATCCGTCGAGAAGATTTCAACACGCGTCATCTTCGTGACGAAAGACCAGATTGACTACGATCATACTCTGCGGGTCTTCGTCTACTTCTCCAAGAGATCCACATAGAGGGAGTTTTTATATTATTGTCTTTTTATTTTACATCTTTTCTTATAATTGTTTAGTGAACTCGCCTCGTGTTGGCGACTAGGTCTGGGTAGGACTTAGGGCAGAAATTCGCCTCGTGTTGGCGACTAGGTCTCGGGTGTAGGTCTAGGGGGTGCTCGAGGCCATATCCGGGGAAGGGTTGACTAGAGAGGCTTGAGGTCGTATCCGGGGAAGGATCGGCTAAAGACAACCGGTTCGTGGGGATACGAGTCAGTATAGAAAACAAAAAGAGTTTTTCATATTTCGCTTTGATTTCTAGCGTCATTTAAATCAAAATTTTGTAATCAATTTTATTAATAATAATCATGTCTCTCTTTGTGTAATAAAATTGATTTGTTCTTCATTTCTCTAAATTGTTTATTATCCTCTCCTTTATTATAAAACAATTTAGATCTTTATTCAAAATCACTATTTTGATCTCTTATCATAAGCAAGTATTTCAAAATATAATATAAGTTTTTAAAACCCTTATTCAACCACCCTCTAAGGGTGCCTACCGATCCAACACTCCCCACTCCCCCAATTTCACTCTCAGCCTTCACGTGGAATCACCTTAAAATTCCCCTAACAGTTAACCCATTAACTCCACATTATCAAGGCAGCCGACCCCACTCCTTATCCCCCCACTGACCCCTCTTCTCCATTACGTGGAGCCTCAATCAGCAAATACCCACCTCTTCCCTTCACATGGAACCCCTTTCAGCAACCCTTCCTCTCCCATTCCTAACCCCATACTTAACTATAACTGTTCTGCTCTTCCAGAACAGCCCAGTAAATTATCCCAAGCATCCCACGCCTCCCCTCACTCACCAATCTCCTTGAAACCTGATGCCAGCTACCTCAAAATACTTCCCTTGTATTGTCAGGCTTGTTGTCCAGTATCCTGGACAGTCAAAAACTGCTACCCTTGCTGAATACTACCTCCCAACACCCTCGTTATTGCTGACCCTATTTTTGGACAGCCCCAAACAGTTTCAGAGCTCTGAAAATCATCCCAGGCAGCCCTCTAACAGCACCTCCATCCCTCCCCTCTACATTGTTTGCAAAGTTCAAGGTTTGTTTTTTGATTTCTTTACTTTTGGATCATGTGTTTGTTCTCTACTTGAGAGATAGTGGTTTATAGACTTTGTTTTCAATTATTTTGTTCTTTGTAATCTATCATTTAAATAGTATTTGATTTTGTGGCACTCTTGCACTTATACGACTTCACGTGTTTCCATATTTGATATCTTTAACTATTGTGGCCTACATTTATTTTGATTTATAAAACTAATTATTATCGCAAGTTAAATTCGTCGTATATGCATGGTTGCATGTATGAGTTCATTCATGTGTTTTCCCCATCACATAGGTCCGTTCTGCATCAGATTGGTGTCAGAGGGTGGTTCAGACTTAGTTTATAATACGCAGGGCTAGAACCTATATATTTCACTATGTCATATCATAGTAGCAATTGCTACAATAATCCTTTATTTGATAAACAAGAGTCTGCTCATTTCATTAATCATCTATTTGAGCAACCGGATTCCACCACAGATCATGCACATAGAGTTCCCTCGGGAGGACCCTCATACTATCATGATTATCCTCATCCCCAATACGTCACTCATAGAAATCATGCTAAACCTTTTTCACACTTTGATTTTTCTAGAGGTAATTACCTTGAAGAATATCAAGAGCCTTATAGAGGTCACCACCATCAAGATAACATCACGTGTAGTGGCCTCCCTAGTGTTCTGAAAATGGATATGTCGGTAGCCGAATTTCAACGATGGGTCAATGATCAATTTGATCGCTTGGATGTTCATTTTGATGACATAAAGAATGCCTCAAAGGGAACCCGTAGGAAAAAACTTAAGGATTTAGGTCAAGCCACCAATGTGTCTAGTAGTGCTCTCACTGACATGAGAAACCCATCACTAGATTTTGATTCCTCTCATATTGAAGAGATTCAGTGCCCACTTGATTTTTGGGTCGAGTCCGATCTTGATCATGTGATATCAGTGGAGAGCGACACTAGTATGATTAGTGAACATGATCACGAGAGCGAGGATGTACGGCCCAGTGACACAGTGATGGTATATCCATTCTCCGTACCTCACTTAGTCCTAGTATCCCCTACGGCTAGAAAGTCAATCCCCAACATTACTATCAGGAGCCGAGAGCCTATTGTTGTGTACTCAGTGATGACTCCTCTTATATTTAAGGTCACTCTTGATATTCCAGGAACATATGTTGGTAGTCGTCGCATTTGCGACAAAGTTCATAATACCCCTCCCAGTGAGCCACCTGATGAGTTTCTACTTTATGAAAGCTTTTTACACATCATGGAATGGAATCTCAATACCAAAGTCTCGCATAGCCTTCTGGGTGTTTATCTCACACTCGACGAGTATTTCTATACTCCACCGAAAGAGCCTCCAGATAAGCCACCACTATTTAGGTACGTATCCACTATCTTTAAATTAGTCGAGGATGAGAGTGCTCTCGATGATCTTGGGTTTAGTTCCATCATTGTTAGTACAAACATTTCAGGTGTTTATTTAGATGATCATTGCGCCCACGATGATTTTTTTACATCCCACCCACTGATCCCCCCAATCATGTGCCCCTCTAGTATGAAACCTAGAGGGATGCAGAGTCTCTACATAGCCGTTCTGTTATGTTTGTCGGTCATCATTCATTGTCACTGTGTAATGCATGAGTCTATCCAACGTAAGAGTACTTGCAATAAAATCATTTATAAATCTTATGATGATAGCCACAGGAGATTGCAAAGCTTCAACGAAGGAGGACAAGTGTTGATTTGTATATGTGATGAGAGGTTCCCCAAGGAATTGCTCGAAAATTGAATACTAAGCGAATGAGTCCTAACACTGTGCTTAAACAAATTGGAGCAAATGCTTATGAGCTGGATATCTCGCCGAGTATGTTGATTTTCACTTGTATTCAACATTAAAGATTTGACTTCATACTTTTAGTCGTATGACTACATGTACCCTTCGTCTTCTACTACCACATCCTCTCAGCCTCCGTCTGCATTCATCACTCCACCACAGCCTCAGTTACCACCATTCTCGCTTTCCACCTTGCCTCATCAGCATCAGCCTTCACCTACCACCTAGCTTACTCCTCAGCCTGAGTCATCGGCACTGACTGCTCATCCGGTGTCCCCAGTTCCTACATCTCGTTCGTCACCAGCAGTTCCACCGTCTTCATCAGTACCACATTCTCCGGCAGATGCATCATCTAGCTTCTTCCACAACAGTACAATACAGTGTTCGACGTCGACGACAGTAGCATTACCTTCTTCAGCATTGATGCCCAGTACTCCCTCCCCGACATCTTCGACATCATCTCTTTAGCAGCAGCACCAGTTACAGTACCATCGTCAGCTTCAGCAGTACCATCCTCGGCTCCATCATCATCAGATTCAGTGACCTATGAGTTCAGAGCTATTGGGTTTCTCCTTGCCTTTAGACGAGAGCACGCTCATCTTCATTCACGGAGATTGAAAGTCCTCTGATATCAGATGAATGCTCTCATACCAAATGAAAGTGAGGTTAGATCTTAGATTTTCTCTAGAGGGGGGGGTGGGGGGGGGGGGGTGAATAGAGTATTAAAAAGTTTTTCACTTATTTTTATAGCGGAATTAAAATAGTGATACTTATATGTGTATTGAGTGAGTTATAAAAACAAACACAAAGAGGGCACACAGTACAATACAGAAAAATAAAGAAGAACACAGAGGACACAAGGATTTTATAGTAGTTCCCCAATCAACCTGGGTACATCTACTCTTCTACCACCCTTGGTAGGATTCCACTAGGTTTTTGATCAGGTGCCTGACACGCTATTTCCACACCGCTAATTAGCGGGCACGAAATGCGATACGATGGCAGTGCACCGGTCATTGTCAAGTAATAAAAGTAGGGAGTAGCTCCCCGAATATCGTTCTCAAAGGACCGCAAGTTAGGGAATACGATTTGCTCGTTAGGAAACTAATTATGGGGGTTCTAAGTTTAACAAAACAAGAAGGGGGTTTGGTTGATTTTATAGAGCGGGAAATGAGAAAACTAAACACTATGCGGGTCGCAATCACCGCGTCGCTTGGCGGATGGGCTTAGTGCAGGCCGCGATGTCGTGCTTCGCTTAGCGGATGGTCGGTGAGCATATGGATGAGGTGAGTGCAGATGTGAGGGTAGAGGGTCGAAGGCACCTCTTCGCTATCGCTTCCAGCTTTTGATAGAGCGGGTGCTGGAACGTGTGGGTGTAAGTGGAGCGGGGGCGGAGCGCATCACAACACAGCATAACGTAAAGACAAGTTCATAAATAAACTTCCATTCATAGACAAATAGATGTTCATTCAGTTCATTACAACCATTAAGAGTACAAATCACAAAAAGAGAAGGGGTAGAAGTAACCACGAGATGAGAAGCCTCGCCGCGGATCGTGGTCGGAATGGGGGGTCGTCACGCCTCCTCCGAGCTCAGTCCTTGGTTGCTTTCGGGATGCAGAGGCTGTCACTACCTCTAACCGATGCCCGTCTTCTTCTCAGAGCTGGGTTCACTTCTCCTTCACCCAATGGAGATGTCTTCCTCTTGGAATGCTGGTCGTAGATGGCGGAGAATGCTTTCGGAACCCTAGAATGACCTTAGGATCAATGGATGAAGCTTTCCCAAGGGGAGAAATGGAAGGAGGGACCTTGGAGAGGTGGAACGGCGGAGTCGCGCTCAGAAATCGCGCCAAAAACCCGCTGGAATCCCTAACATTGCGGAACAACGCCTTAAATAGGGAGTAGAATAAGTACTGCGCACGGTCAGTGGTGCACGACCAATGGTCGTGCGCGAAGGAATGACTGTGATCGTGCGCAAATGAAGTGCAATGACACTAAAATAAACCCAAATGAGGCCAGAAATCACTGTATAAACCAGATTCATCACACCCCCAGACTTACCTGTTTGCGCGTCCCGAGCAAACAAATCTGGCGGAGCGAGAAAAGACATAGTTGGGTTAGAAATTGCAAGGGCGGAGTAATATGCGAAGTCTCAAACGCATGTGCATAGAAATCTAGTAGACAAAATTTCTAATTATACATATTAGTTTATAATTTTCTAAGAGCGTATTTATATATTACGTTTACTCAACAAGTGAATCACGGTGAATCATAAGGTCGTACATAGGAAGAAAGTAAACTGAACGCTGAGGCGAGCGTTGCCAAAGATCGGGACTCGGGACAACTCCATTGAAATCCATCAATGTCGGTGGCCATAGGCTTGCCCGTTCGCACTCTCTCCACGGCACTGGTATGACTCAAATGCGTGAATCAATAGGACTTTAGGTTTGAGATGAGGTTTGGGTTTAGGTGCGGAAGCAACCAAGGACTGAGCTCGGAGGAGGCGTGACGACCCCCCATTCCGACCACGATCCCCGGCAACGACGCCAAAAACTTGACATGCTATTTCCACACCGCTAATTAGCGGGCACGAAATGCGGTACGACGGCAGTGCACCGGTCATTGTCAAGTAATAAAAGTAGGGAGTAGCTCCCCGAATATCATTCTCAAAGGACCGCAAGTTAGGGAATACGATTTGCTCGTTAGGAAACTAATTATGGGGGTTCTAAGTTTAACAAAACAAGAAGGGGGTTTGGTTGATTTTATAGAGCGGGAAATGAGAAAACTAAACACTATGCGGGTCGCAATCACCGCGTCGCTTGGCGGATGGGTTTAGTGCAGGCCGCGATGTCGTGCTTCGCTTAGCGGATGGCCGGTGAGCATATGGATGAGGTGAGTGCAGATGTGAGGGTTGAGGGTCGAAGGCACCTCTTCGCTATCGCTTCCAACTTTTGCTAGAGCGGGTGCTGGAACGTATGGGTGTAAGTGGAGCGGGGGCGGAGCGCATCACAACACAGCATAACGTAAAGACAAGTTCATAAATAAACTTCCATTCATAGACAAATAGATGTTCATTCAGTTCATTACAACCATTAAGAGTACAAATCACAAAAAGAGAAGGGGTAGAAGTAACCACGAGATGAGAAGCCTCGCCGCGGATCGTGGTCGGAATGGGGGGTCGTCACGCCTCCTCCGAGCTCAGTCCTTGGTTGCTTCCGGGATGCAGAGGCTGTCACTACCTCTAACCGCTGCCCGTCTTCTTCTCAGAGCTGGGTTCACTTCTCCTTCACCCAATGGAGATGTCTTCCTCTTGGAATGCTGGCCGTAGATGGCGGAGAATGCTTTCGGAATCCTAGAATGAACTTAGGATCAATAGATGAAGCTTTCCCAAGGGGAGGAATGGAAGGAGGGACCTTGGAGAGGTGGAACGGCGGAGTCGCGCTCAAAAATCGCGCCAAAGACCCGCTGGAATCCCTAAAATTGCGGAACAGCGCCTTAAATAGGGAGCAGAATAAGTACTGCGCACGGTCAGTGTCGCACGACCAATGGTCGTGCACGAAGGAATGACTCTGATCGTGCACAGTCAACCTGTAGCAAAGGAAAAATAGAAAAATCGCACGGTCAGGGGCGCACGACCAGTGGTCGTGCGCGAAGAAAGGCCTGTGATCGTGCGCATATCTTTGGTCCGAACTCGATCTGGGCTGGGAATTAACGCACGATCAATGATCGTGCGCCTGATCGTGCGCGAAGGAATGCGCACGATCAGAGGCTTTTTAGGCCAAAAATCACCCCGCACCATCCCGAACGTGCGCACGACCCCAGGACCTGCAGGAAAAGTACAAATAACCCCGATCCGTGCACATCACCGGATCCATAACACAGGCATACAGTAATATATAGGAAAAATATGCCACAAAGGGGAAAGGATTGCACAAAAGGCGCAGAAACGCCATGCTATCACTATAAGCATATATGAACAGCAAATGAAGTGCAATGACACTAAAATAAACCCAAATGAGGCCAGAAATCACTGTATAAACCAGACTCATCAGTGCCTTATCACCAATGGATTTTTTATCAGGTGTCCAAACACCAAGGAGCTTTTGATCATGTGCTCTAACCAAACAACAAGTTTTTGTTCAGGGGCCCTGCCACCAAGGGGTTAACTTTTGAAGGGAGTTATAACCCTGTACAAGATGGGATAAAGAGGATTTAGATGTTCTTCTCTGTCAATAATCTGAGAGAAGACTCTAGTGGAATGTGTTGTAAAGCTCCCCCCGTCTGATTGAAATTCTTGACAGTTTGAGGATGGAGCTTTCACTTGAAAGTAGATCTTCTTTTGATAGTTGATGAATCTGAGAGACCAAGTTTTCTCTGTTTATTTGTTGCTCTTGAAGATCTGAAACTTGCAGCAGAAAAACTAAGAGAAGGTGTTGATGTTCTCAGAGAATGAGATGGTGCTGCTTGAGGAAGATGAAGATCTGAAATTTTCTATTTCTTCCTGTATATGTTTTTCCCGACTGTTTCTTCTTCTTTCTTTTTCCTGTCATGCTATTCTGTAAAAATGATACTGTATATCTTCTTTCTTATTCCTTTTTGAAATCTCTGACTGATTTGAATTTCAAATCCTCTAAAATAAGGAATAAAATAATCTGGAGGATTATTTCTTGGAACTGCAAACCAAGATTTTAATTCCTTTTCCTTTTTAATTAATGTATCCTTTTCCGCCAAATGGCTATTTTCTCAGGAAGAGAATGGAAAGGAATAATATAAAAAGGAAGGATATAATCTTTGACTTATCTTGAATAAATAGAGCCGTTGCTGAAAGATCTGAGTTCAGAGAATAATATAACTGATCTTCTGAAATAAATCTGCAGAAGAAAATTTTCTTCGATCTGAATAAATTCATCAAACGCAATCTGGAGTTCATCGATCTCAAGCTAGAGTTCGTCGAACTGAAAGATAATATCTGATAAGCTAGCTAGAATATTGAATTCGTTGAGCTGAGAAGAACTTTCGTCGATCTGAACATCTGATACTTATTCTTCGAACGCAGAGCTGAGTTCGTCAAATGCAGAATGAAGTTCGTCGAACTGAAGAGATAAACTGCTGGACTGGCTTGAGAACTGAGTGCGTCGAGCTGGAGAGCAAGTTCGTCGAACGCAGAGAGGAGTTCGTCGAACGCAGAGAGGAGTTCATAGAACGCAGAACCTTGGCAAGTTTGTCAAACGCAGGAGCAAGCCGTTCATCAAACGCAGGATTGAGTTCGTCGAACACAGCATGGAGTTCGTCGAACGCAAAAAACTTATCTTTTCCTTAGTTTTAACAGCCTAAATCCTTGACCCTTAAGACTATACATTGGGGTCAACTTAGTCCTAATAAACAGATATTGATCATAGCCCAAATTAGTAATAGGGTTGTTACAACAGAGATGAATGACTTCAAGGTGGGGGGAATTGATGGGGAATTGGAGCCATTCATTTTATGCGGATCAACGATCGTAGCAGTTTTTGTTCTTGTCATTTTTTTAATTCGAGTTGTAAATTTATGAATTTTTTAGTCGGGACGTTCGACCAATCATAGTCGTCTGTTGCCCCATAGGAATCTATAAATAGAGGGTGAGGGATCTCATTTTAGGCATTAAAGAATAGAGTATTGAATCCCATTCTTTGGTCATTAGGTGCCAAACCCGAGTTCTGGGTGCGAAGCCTTGGAATCCCCACCACCTTGCAGTCCACCACCATCATCCTCCTCCACAAGCCGCCGTCAGTCCCCTCCTCCCAAAACAGCCATCTCCTCCCTCCTCCGAAAACAGCCAGCAAACCCGTCTCCAAAAACACCCATCTCCTCCCCCTCCCAAACCTCCCTTCCAACATCTCCCCTCCAACAGCCAACTACCACCACATCTCCCCTACAACAGCCGGCCATCCCCATATCTGCCCTCCACCAGCCTGTTGGAGTTTCTGATATGATCTCAAAGCAATCAACAGTTAGTCTTGCTGCCAACGCAATATGAGCCTATAGGGTCGCACATAAAAGCGTTTGGAGAAATTGGAGAAAGGATTGTGTTGGCCTTACTCATATTGGATATGAGTGGAGGACCAATCATGTGACTGCTTGGAATTAAGTTGAGAATGTCTCAACAGGAAATCGTTTAAAGGGTTTAAACGAATGGATTTACACTAGATAATTCGGCTAAAGGGTTTAGACGAATTCGGCTAAAGGGTTTAGACGAATTCGGCTAAAGGCTTTAAACGAATTCGGCTAAAGGGTTTAGACGAATTTGGCTAAATTCAAATTCGGCTAAATTGTTTCGCCGAATTTGTATAGCCGAATTTATATATGGACGAATTCGTCGAAATGGTTTCGCCGAATTTGGTTATAGTGTTTAGTCGAATTCGGTTATAGTGATTAGTCGAATTCGGTTATAGTGATTAGCCGAATTCGGTTAATTTGATTAGTCGAATTCGGCGAATGTAAATCTGGACAGATTTTCTATTTTTCCCTCTGGTCTGCGGATAGTCGATTTTATGCTTTGCGTATAAAATGAACGTGATTAGGGCTTCGAGACACACGCTTTTAGATCGATCCATTTTGCGAGAGAGAAAAAATGGAAGTGTTCCGATTGTTCTCGTTCCTTTCGCCGATCGTCCTTCCGCCGCCGCTGGTCGGCGCCGTCAGTCGCCGCCTCCTCTGGATCAGACCTAGCAGTCCGTGAGGACGTTGAGAGCATCCTTCTCCGACCTAGTTCTTGTACGACAAGAAGCTAGGGTTCTCCTTTGCTTGTGTGGACTTCTGTAGAGGGATCGATCTATTTCGATCCTTGAAGAACTCAAAGGAAGATTTCGGATTTCTCTTTGGAGCACCTTGGTTGAGTATTGACTCAATCCCGCGAAGGTATATTGTATTTGCTTTCTTATTCTCTTGAATCATGAAAACCGCAAGATCCGTTGATCTCTTTTTGGGTTGTTCTTGTTCATTTCCGCTGCGCATATTCGATATGTCATCCCTTATGAACGGGTATAGAAAACCCAACAGTGGTATCAGAGTCAGGTTGCGGTCAAGTGCGTGAAAATTGGGACATTTAGAAGCGAGTCCACCGCCAGGGGCGCTGCCCCTTGGACCCTGTTAGGGGCTCTGCCCCTAAGACCCTGGTAGGGGCGCGGCCCCTTGGAACCCCGCCAGGAACGCATGTGATTGCGTTGCGATTTTCATGTTTCAGAGGTTGTTTCTCCTCTGCAGTAACCGTCCCTCAAAATTGTTTGTGAAACGAAATGTTTAGATTATTGAATTTGACATGAGAGACGAGCTTGTCTACTGCACTTGTGGAGTTGTTGTTCATATGTCCAATGCATGTAAATCTGGAGATTTAGAAGTGTTCTAAATGCTCAGATTTAGCCCTGTTTTGTCAAAGTGTTGATAAACTATTTTTTGTGCACATCTGGGATGTATCTGGAATGTGAATGTTGTAATTTTATTTTCTGATTGTGCACTGTGATTAAATGTTAATCATGATTAAAATGTTAATCACGATGAAACATTCATCTAATGAAAAATAAAATCCCTTATCTAATATTTAGTGTTCAGATGCCTTCCTAAGGATGACACTCTTCCTGCCCCGATCGATGAAGTGTGGGCTTGCCAAAGCAAGGTGCATTAATCTATCTTTGTAAGTGTGCGAGCGGATAATTGTGATATCCCACTGTCGACATCGGGTCAAACTTAACTAGGTGACCTCAAAGGTTGAGTGCCTAGAGGCATAGGGTTGGCATGCTCCATATGATGGATGCGAATAAAGAGTTATTCACCAACCATACAAGAGTTGCATAGTGATGCAATTGACAAATGTTGTCTACCTAAATAACCGCATTATGAGAGGAACGCCAAAGCGGACTCATGGTGTTGGTGAAATACGGATCTTGTCCACTAAGTGACTAGCTCGCATAAACTCTCTGAATCGATATCAAGGGTTATTGATTTGATTAAAATAGTGGGAGCTCTTTAATAAAAGTCCTTATTAAAATATATATAATGTATTTTGAAATATAGTACTAAAAGTTTACTTTGCAAAATTCCTTGTAGAATATCCATGGCAAGTGGATCTCACTCCGCCTTGTCCCTAAGAGCGATCCTTGAGAAGGATAAGCTAAATGGGACAAATTTCCTTGACTAGTATAGAAACCTGAGAATTGTTCTCAGGCAAGAGCGCAAGCTCTATGTCTTGGAAGAAGATCCCCCTGAAGAGCCAGCCTCTAATGCACCACGTGCAGATAAAGATACTTATAAGAAGTATGGAGATGACTCCTTGGATGTTGAATGCCTTATGCTCGCGACTATGAACTCTGAGCTTCAGAAGCAACATGAGAACATGAGTTGTTATGAGATGGTTGAGCACCTGAAGAAAATGTTTCAAGGGCAAGCTCGCCAAGAGAGGTTCGATATATCCAGGGCGTTATTTCAGTGTAAGATGGGAGCTCGAGACCCAGTAGGAACTCACGTACTCAAGATGATTGGGTATAAAGAGAGCCTTGAAAGACTGGGGTTTCCTTTGAGCCAAGAGTTGGCCACTGATCTGATCCTGCAATCGTTGCCGGACAGTTACGAGCAGTTTGTCTTAAATTACAATATGAATGAAATTGACAAGACACTGCCAGAGCTCCTAGGCATGTTAAGAACTGCCGAGATCAACATGAAGAAGACCAAGCCTGCTAGCCCCATACTGATGATGCATAAAGGCAAGGGCAAGGTCAAGGGAACCAAGAAGACTAAGGTAGGACCTAAGTCACATCTTGATCCCAAGTCTTCAGCACTGAAAAAGAAAGGATTGGCTAAGGAAGGGAAGTGCCACCATAGTGGTAAGGCAGGGCACTGGAGGAGGAACTGTCGTCAGTATCTAGAAGATCTGCAGAAGAAGAAGGGAAGTATGACTTCCACTTCAGGTATTTTCGTTATAGAAATAAACCTTTCTGCTCCTTCATCCTGGGTATTGGATACCGGATGTGGTTATCACATTTGTATAAATGTGCAGGAACTGAGAAGGAGAAGAATGCTGGGTAAAGGGGAGGTAGACCTGCGCGTCGGGAATGGTGTAACACCCTGTCAGTACGAATAGTATAACAGTAGGTCCGGCCGGGACCCCACGCCATACAAACCACACTAGCTAGGAGTTAAAAGGTGATAAACAGAAAGAACTACAACAGAGTATACTAAACACTAGCGGAAGCATAATGATTTAACATTTCATTTAGAACTGTCCACTATCATAGGAATGAAACCATAAAATAGAGTTGCGGCCTTAAGGCCTTACATTCACCAATGTACAAAACTCAGAACATACTTCAGCACACAGGCCGGCAATACATGAGAAAGCAGAAAAGGGAGGCTGGCCTTCAAGGGCCAACTAAGCAAAAGGGCCACCGCCCGCTATTTCCCATTAGGCTCACCTGCACCTGCATAAGAACATTCCACTAAGCGGTGGCAAACAAAGTAATGGTCAGCACAACTGAACAAATTATAATGACCCCACCCCTTTCCCGGGGTGGCGGAGCTTCTACCCTGCAAGCAAGCCATACTAGCACAAGTACTAATATAAAGAAAGTGCAACTACACAAGGTGAGGTTTCAAGCACAATCAATCTTCTAGGTTGAGCATCAAAAAGGACGGAACCTAGGTATGCACATGATGTTGGTGGGTTCACCCGAAGGTTCCCCACAACCGCCTAAACAACCGCATAAGGCAAACAACATCAATTCCACAAAACACTCCACCGTAAGGGCCATCGCCTTAGGTGGGAAAAAGAGCTTTTGGTCGGTCTAGGTAAATCACCTTCCACGACCTCTCCCATGATCACACGACTTCCATGAGGTAGGGACCTCTTACCGATCTGCATGGAAACGGGTTCGATTTAGCTTTGCCCGTGCTCTAATCATCGCGATCTAACGCACGACGCGGGTATGGCTTTACCTCGGCCCGTAAGGGTTTAGCACTTTCAAGTGCTACACAATTTATAAGCTACGCACCTAACCCCTTCGCAAGGATCTAGGCTTCACAAATACTCAACAAGGGAGGTACAATACGCTCCGCATCAATTTCATGGTGATGATTTGCCTTCATCCAATCTCAAAGCATGGGGCTTTCGTTAGGATCTTCACAAGACGCCTACACTTAATTCCCGCAATACTATAGATGATTTCACGGAGTCATTCTCCAGCACGCATTCTAGGTCTAACCTAAATGCAATGTCGCAAATCAAGCATCACCGATTCGGGCTCACGGCCACGAATAGGCTTCACATACAATGCCTAAATCCGCACGACTACGGGATTTTCTACATGCAATTTGCCGGGGACGGACACAATCAACCCGGAGTTCCGAAGAACTTGAGGAGATCCTACACTTCACCCATTTGGTGAAAGGGCTCATGCAAACATAGAAAGAGGAATGAAAGGACAAATAACAAGTCCAAAGTTTGGGAGGAAGAATCGTTACCCTAGGAGCGTTCTTCTTTGCCATGGATCCAAGATTCTAGACGGAGGGAAACGACCGCACCGGGCTGCACTCTCCAGATCTGGAAATGGCTCGCAAAACGGAGCTCCGGAGCTCCGTCAATGGCGGGATCTCTCCTTCTTCTTCCTTGCCTCCTTCTTCTTTCTCTAACCTTGGAGAGAGAAAGGCCTTGGATTAATGAGGGATTAACCCCTCTCCAAAGACCTAAGACCCTCCAGCAACTAATCCTAGCCGTCGGATCGGATTCCAAAAGATTTGGACGGACCGATCTCCTTCTTCGCTCAAATTCGCGGAGCAGAATAAACAGGGGGCACGAGCATCGGCGCACGGTCAGTGGTCGTGCGCAAGCACTTCCCCTGATCGTGCGCACTTACCGCAACAAAACTCTGAATCCTTGCGAATTAACGCACGATCGCTGGTGCACGATCACTGGTCGTGCGCGAAGAGGGATAGTGGTCGTGCGCGAAGAGCTGCTATGAAATTTCCAGCCTAATCCGAGCGCAGCACCACCTCTCCGCCTAATTCGCTGAACTACGATTTTTGGGGTGTTACAACTCCAACCCCCTTAAAAGAATTTCGTCCCGAAATTTCGAAAACAGTAATAACAGGAATTACAGTTATAAATTACCTGAGAGAAATAGCTCGGGGTACTCCGCAAGCATCGCTTGCTCTCTCTCCCAAGAGAGCTCCTCTCGACCGCAATTGTACCACCGAACTTTCACCATCCGAATGGACTTGTTCCGCAACTGCTTTACTTCGGTATCTTCGATGCGTAAAGGCTTGACTTTCGTCGACAACCCACTATCAACTGCCACTTTGCCGACCGCGACGATAAGAGTAGGCTATTGCACTGCCTTCCTCAAAATTGAAATGTGAAACACGTCGTGCAGACCGCTCAGCTCTGCAGATAGTGCAAGCCGATAAGCCGCATCACCAACACGCTCTACGATCTCAAACGGTCCTAAGTACCTTGGACTGAGCTTTTTCAAGCGTCGGATCCTTGATACCCCTTTGAACGGTTTGATCTTCAAGTAAACCCGGTCACCGACGGTGAACTCTAGGTTCCTATGCTTTGCGTTGAAATATTTTGCTTGCCTATCCTGGGCAATCAATAGCCTTTCACGTACAGTTCGGATCGTCGAAGTTGCTTCCTCAACATCCTTTCGCTTTAATAGCTTAGTATCGCCCGTTTCCGCCCAAGATAAAGGCGTGCGACACTTCTTACCATAGATGGCCTCGAAAGGAGCCATTTGTATACTGGCTTGGTAGCTATTATTGTAGGCGAACTCGATCATATAGAGATGATCTTCCCAGTTCTTTCCAAAATCTAGAGCGCACATTCGGAGCATATCCTCCATAGTCCTGTTGGTTCCCTCAGTTTGTCCATCCGTTTGCGGGTGGAAGGTCGTGCTGAACTTCAATTTCGTGCCCAACAGTTCATGGATAAGCCTCCAATCTTTCGATGTGAAACGCCCGTCACGATCGCTGAGGATGCTACGAGGGACACCATGCAGTCTCACAATACTATCAACATAGAGCTTCGCTAGCTTTTCTACAGAATCATCCTTCTGGTTCGGAATAAAATGCGATACCTTCGTCAATCGGTCCACGATCACCCAAATGGCGTCGTTTCCCTGTTGTGATCTTGGCAATCCGTGCACGAAATCCATCGAGATATCATCAAACTTCCACTCCGGAATCGGCAAGGAATTCAAAAATCCACCGGGACGTTGGTATTCCGCCTTCACCAACGCGCAAGTATTACACTTGGCCACGTAGAGGGCAATGTCATTCTTCATACCCGGCCACCAGAAAAGTTTCTTCATGTCCATGTACATTTTCGTGCTCCCCGAGTGGATAGAGTACTTGGTATGATGAGCCTCGTACATCAACTCTGCCCGTAGAGTGCCAATGTTTGGGACGCATAATCTGCCCTCTTTCCACATAAGGCCATCTTCGAAGGAGAAATCAGCGTTTAACCCATCAACGGTTTCCGTTTTATAGCGTTTCATGCTCTCATCCAGCTCCAATGCCTGTCGAACTCGGTCGGCAAGGTCGTATTGAACCTCCGTGTGTACGGGTCGAAGATTTTATATCAATCATAATTCACCTAGTTGCTAGCAGGAATCTTAACAGTTATTATTATAGTAATTAATGTTCCTGCTCAAAACGATCTACTAGTCTTGCATTTATCCATCAAATGAGATGCAATTCATTTAAATGAAAACCCAATTAAAACCACTTTCGTTCACTAATTCGCCTTCCAACAAATGAGACACAATTCAGCGAAGTGAAAATTCAAGTAACCATCATTCACATTCACAACCTGTGACATTCCAAACACGTGACACATCAATCTATTAACAAGTCAAATTCAGACATTCATGAACTAAGTTTATTTGATGAAACATGTATTCAAAGCGAAGTCATAAAATCATAAGAACAGACAGGCTAAATAAATTCAATGCTTGCAACAGAAAGGGATCTCTACTTGCCTTAAATGAGGCTAAAACTGACGGCGGTGGTGAAGCGGCGCAAGCAAAAATAGAAATCATAATCCGAACCTGATCAAGCACAATGAAAGCGATACAGTATAAATTATTACGCTAACACATGCATTCTATGACACGGAAATTAATCAAAAGAAGGTTTAGCAAAAAAATTACCTCCCTCGAAAGAGTGGGGAGAAGAGATTCCACGCGGAGACGGAGACTTGGCGGCGCTTAGGTTGTGAAAACCCTAAATTGGAGAGGGCCTTCAAGAGGTCCCGCCAATTGGAGCGACTAACGGAACCGAGGAGCATGAAAACCTAAGGATTTGGCGGTTAAGAAGAGCACAAAATCTGAAACGAAAATTGGAGCTCAAACTTTCTAAGAAAATTATGGAAATCTGAATAGAGGAGGAATCTTACCCAAAGGAAACCAAATCAGGGCCCAAAGAGGAAAGGGAAGGGGAACCCTAGTTGTCCCTCTCGCAAAAACCCAGCCAAGACAAAGAAGAGGAGGAGGAGGATTAGGGCTGCCAACCTCTGAGGAAGTCGGAGGAAGAGGAGGCAGTTGACGGCCTTGAGAGGAGGGGAAGCTACTTTTGTCGTTGGCCTGGGTAAGAGGTGAGGAAGCAGTCAACCATAGTAGAGGGTTCGTCAGCCCTTGAGGACAGGCGGAAAGGCTGTCGGTTAGAGGAGAGGCAGGAGGAGGCGTCTCCTAGAGCAGGAGGAGCGGCGACTTGCCCTACGTGCGGGAGACGGGAGCAGGAGGCAGCGCTTGCAGGAAATCGGGAGACGGGAATCGGGAATGGGAGACCTAGACTGGGGTTTTAATCGGGTGGCTGCTCGGGATTTAACAGAGGAGGGGAGCTGGGGTGCAGATAGATACATAGCTAAAAATAATAATAATAATTTGTTGTTATTATTATTATATCTATTTTAGGGTTGTTAATAGCGTAGTGTTGTAGGCTTCGCACTTCGCAGTAGTATTCATGTCGAATCCTTCTCGATGGCAGCGTCAAATCCTTTAAGTAGACATAATCTTCTCGTCGGTAGAACTAGCGCGCGGCAGTAGGCTAGCGCATGACGGTAGTCTTCTCAATGAATCCGTGGAGACAAAAAGTCTTATCAATGACACCATTGAGACAGCATTCGTCTTGACGCAATGGTAAGCGCCCGTGGTAGGTTATCATGCGGCGATAGTCATTTCGATGGTATCATCTCGATGCACAAGTGTTTGCTCAGAAAATCCGTGACCTCTCTTCTCAGCTAGGATGGACCTCCCTAGCGGTCTAATATTTGCGAGACTGTCTAGATCGCCTCTTTTAGCTCAGCCAGTGGCTCCTCCTCAGCTGTCTCATATTTGCGAGACCGCTTGGACCGCGTCTCACCAGTTCAAGGATCTGTCTAAGTATCTGGCGATCAAGCTTCAGTCAGACCGCAAGACTGAGCGGTCTGGCCCTTTTTTCTTCTTTTTGTTATTTGCACCCCCTCTCTCTGCCCTGTCTCCCCTATATCTCGGGCAGCCTGTAGTTTTTGGATCTGCCTGTTTGGGCAGCCTCCGCGTCTATAAATAGTGGGGTAGGGTACCTGAAAAGGGACTTTTGGTCTTCGAGCCCCAGCTTACAACCTGTGTAAGCGGTCTCGAATTCTGTCACTTTTCTACCTCGGATCCTACTATGCTTCTAGTCACCCCTGTTTTACCCTTCAGAGGTTAATCCGAGTAGTTTATCTCTTCTCATTTTTCCTCTTTTCTATCTCTCGTCTTAAGTAACCTGCAATCTACGGTTTCCCCGCAACCTTCTCTTAGTGTGAGTTTTGGAGGTACATTTTTTGTACCAACAGAACGAACACGCGACCTTCTGATCGGAGTGTCTAGGTGAATCCAACAGACTTCGAGATGGCAGACCGCAGGAAACGAGTTCGCTGGTCTTCCAGTAGTCGTCCTCCTATCGACTCAAATCCTCTGGATGCTCTCGAGCGTCACTTCAAGTTACGTGTTGAGCAGGCCCTCCGGGAGGCTGCTCGAGCTCGACAAGAGGTTGCCCAAGCTCAATAGGAGATCACGTGATTCTAGCAGGAGATCGCGCGATCTAAGCAGGAGAACGCTCACGATCGCCGGGAGATCATCCGAGCCCAGCAGGAGTCCGCCAAGCAGATGGAGACCATGAGTCAAGTTCTGGCGGCGATCTCCTAGAGGATTCTTCCTCAACCCGGTCAGGTCGCCACACTTGACCGCTTGGCAAGAGATCACCCCTCTGATCGCGTGACCCCTCAGCCTGTAGCTCCCATGCGGTATCAGCAGGAGGAGTTCGCAGCCCGTCAAGGTTCGTTCAGAGCCGCAGTTCAGGGGCCTCCAGCCCGGACCCTGAACTTCCAAGAGGGTTGTGCTTATCCTCAGGCCCCTCCTGCTCCTTTTTCCGTTCCTTTTCCTGCTCCTTTTTCTGCTCCTTTTCCTGCTTCATTTTCTACTCCTACAGATGAAGTTGAGGCGGAGGAGCCCTCGCCTTTCTCGGATAGAATTCGTCGGGAGGCTATTCCCCACGGCTTCAGGGAGCTCCGTCTCCCCATGTTCACTGGGGAGAGTGCCCAGTCTCGCATCTTCAGGCCTTTGAGTCCGTCGTCGCTCTTAGGACCATTTCAGATGCAGTGAGGTGCAAGTTGTTGATCACCTCCTTTGATGGACCCGCCATGGAATGGTTCTACAAACTGCCTTCCGAGTCCATCTCGAGTTTTGCAGTTCTGAGGCATGAACTCTTCTTAAGGTTTGCTACTGCAAAGAAAAGGAAGAGTGGCCCTATGGCCCTTTTCAAGATCAAGCAGGGGGATAATGAGACAATGGCTCGCTTCATCGATCATTTCCAAAAGGAGATTCTTGGAATCAGGGATGTTGATCCCGCTTTGTACATGGCTGCACTAGTTAATGTTTGCAGGATGGCCCTCTCAAGTTCGAGGTTACTACCAGGGAGCCCAGCTCTTATCAAGAGCTGATCAGCATCGCGAACCGCTACATAGAAGGGGAAATCAACAACCCCACCTATGTCTTAAATTTGACTAGCAGGGCCGTCAAGAAAGGTTCTGCGGGATTCTATCCAGCTCCACCGTTGTCGAAGTTGAACCAAGAGTTTCCTCCTCCCACTCAGAAAAGAGGAAGGAACTTCCGAAACAACCGCTTTAACCACGGGAATCAGCTTTTCCAGCCTAAAGGGCCTCTGCTGCCGACCCCTGCCGCTCCAGCTCCGCAAGTTACTCCCATTCACCAGATCCAGTATGTTCAGCCCCCTCTTCTGACTACCCAGCCATTCTACAATGATTCCTAAGAATCCTTCACAGACCTTGGCGTTTCTATAAATGAGGTAGTTCAGATCCTTCAGAAGCAGCCTTTCTTTAGAAAGCCTGCCCTGCTTAACTCCGACCCAAAGTCTCAGAATCCAGCTCTTTACTGTGATTATCACAGGGAAAGAGGTCATTTGACAGAAGACTGCAGAGCCCTTTTCTTGTTAGTGGAGAAGCTCCTGAAGGAGGGAAAGCTCTGTGATCTCCTCCAGAAGAATGATCCCTCTTAGGCTTCAACCTCCAAGAGCAAGGAGGTAGTTGAAGTCCACTGGGAGTGCGAAGAAGTTGATGATGTTGGCCATCTCGGCAACATCGAATTCCCCAGTGAGTGCGTGGATGCAGACGATGAAAGTGCCCTGGGTAACCTTTTCTGCATCCACGGAGGTGCAGGTCCAGAGTCCTCATGGAGCGCTAGTTTGAAAAGAGTTTACCGTTCAGAGGTTGCTGCTACCTCCTCTGCCCCGGTCCGAGGAACGGTCATCATCGGAGAAGAGGACCTTCCTCCGACCTCCAATCCCTTCGACGACTTAGTTGTCGTCAAAGCAGTGATAGAGAACTACACGGTGGAGAAAATCCTGATTGATACTGGGATCTCAGTTAATGTACTCTTCAAGCCTGCCTTCGAAGCCTTAAAGACGGGAAAGCCTCTTCTTTCCACTGAGGGACCTCTCTATGGTTTCTCGGGGGAAAAGAAGGAGGTATAGGGAGTCGTCACCCTCTCAGTAATTCTAGTCGGCATCGTGAAGCATGTGAAATTTATAGTCGTTGATGCTCCTAGCAGCTACAACGCGATTTTTGGGAGGCCCGTTCTGAACGGGTATCAGGCGGTAGTTCCAACCTACCATCAGGAAGTGAAATTTGCCTTGAATGACAAGAAACATCGGATTAGGAGTGATCGGAAGAAGGCTAGGGAGTGTTATGTCAAGACGGTCAATATGATCGTATCTTCGTCTCCCCTGGTGGCTGAAGCAGCTTAAGTGCCTCAAGTTCCTGATCTAGTTCAAGTTGTGGAGGAAGCTGAAGAAGAAGTTGCAAGAGATGGAGTTCGCTTGGAACCTTCCCAAGCAACTCATGCCGTTCCCATCAGCGAGGAAGATGAGAGCAAGAGCCTCTCCATCAACGCTGAATTGTCTGAAGCTGACAAGAGTCAGCTAATCTCTTGCCTTCTGAAGAACCTAGATGTCTTCGCTTGGTTAGCGGACGACATGCCAGGAGTTGATCCCAATGTCGCCTGCGATCACCTCAATATTGATCCCAACTCTTTTCCGATCAAGCAGAAGAAGAGGGCTGTTGCAACGACCCTTGCCCGGCCCATCCGAGAGGAAGTGGAAAAGCTGCTGAATGACAAATTTGTTTAGGAAATTCAGTACCCTGAATGGGTATCTAACGTTGTAATGGTCAGGAAGTCTGGTGGGAAGTAGAGAATGTGTGTCGATTTCACAAAACTCAATAAAGCTTGCCCGAAAGATTGCTACCCCTTTCCTCGGATAGATTCTTTAGTAGATTCCGCAGTTGATTATTTTTTCATGAGTTTTTTAGATGAATTCTCAGGCTATCATCAAATTAGAATGCACAAGCCCGATATCCCGCACACTTTGTTTATCACGAATGACGGCTGCTTTTGTTATCTTGTGATCCTTTTTGGGCTTAAAAACGCTGGGGCAACGTATCAAAAAATGATGGATACGGTTTTTAAAAGCCAAAAAGGGAGAAATCTAGAAGTTTATGTGGATAATCTCTTAATAAAAAGTAAATCGTTTTTGTCTCATATAAATGATCTTTCAGAGACATTTCCAACCCTCCGAACCTTTAACATGAGACTGAATCCGTTGACGCGTGTTTTCGAGGCAAGCAAGGGAAAGTTTCTTGGTCATCTCCTCACTCGGGAGGGTTGGAGCCTAATCTAGATAAGGTGAAAGCTATCTTGTAAATGTCACCTCTTAAGTACCCTAAAGAAGTTCATCAGTTAGGGGGAAGAATGGCAGGTCTGAGCCGCTTTATCTCTCGTTCGGGAGATAAAAGTGCTCCTTTCTTTAAAACCCTCCGCGGAGGGGCTAAGTTTGAATGGACACAGGAGTGTGATAATGCCTTTAATCAGTTGAAAAAGCAATTGACATCAACTCCTCTGCTCCAGAGCCCAAGAGAGAGGGAAGATCTTTTCTGTACTTGGGAGTTGGCTCCGATGCCATAAGTTCAGTTTTGGTCCGAGAAGAGAATAAGAAGCAATTCCCAATTTACTATGCGAGTAAAATCCTGAAGGATGCAAAGACCCGATATCCGATTCTTGGAAAGCTGGCTCTAATGCTCGTAACTTGAGCAAGGAGGCTAAGGCCTTATTTCCAAGCCCATTCGATCCATGTGGTTACTGATCTTCCATTGCAGAATGTCTTAGGGAAGCCAAAGCATTCATGAAGGCTAGCTAAATGGGCGATAGAGCTCAGTGAATTTGACATCTTCTATGTCCCAAGGGTAGCAATCAAAGCTTAGGTTTAGCACACTTCATGATTGAAGCAAGTGAGGTTTTGTCAGAGAAGGAAATTGGGACACCTTTTGCTTGGACGATCTTTGTGGATGGAACTTCAGGAAAGAATTCATCTGGAGCAGGAGTTCTTTTGATCAATCCGAACGGGGTCGGATTGAATCAAGCTCTGAAATTCTATTTCCCAACAACTAATAATCAGGCAGAGTATGAGGCTTTATTGGCTGGTCTCAGATTTGCTAGGGAATTGGGAATCGAGGATATTCAGATTAAAATGGACTCTCTGGTGATGGCATATCAGGTTAACAAGACTCTTGAGACCAGAGATCAGATTCTGAAGCAATATCTAGCCTTGGTGAATGGTGAGATAGGAAAGTTCAAAAGCTTTTCCATTCAGCATATCCCGAGAGAAAAGAATACAGAAGCTGATGAATTGGCAAAGTTTGGACTTCTCTCTGGGGAAACCACCTCAGAGTTGTTTCATCCGACAATTGAGGGAGGGGAAGTTACAGAGATAGATTAATGCCCATCTTGGATGGATCCATTCATTCTCTACCTATCAACCGAAAAACTCCATTCAATGGTAAAAGATAGGAAAAGGTTTTGATTAAAGGAAGCTCACTATTATCTTTACAGGAAGACCTTTCTGTCACCTCTAGCCCGATGTGTTTCAGAAGAGTAAATCCCAATTGTTCTTCAGGAGGTTCATTCAGGAGAGTGCAGCAGCCACTCTGGAGCTCGGACATTGGAGAAAAGATTTCTAAGGCAGGGATATTTCTGGCCTCAGATGAGGAAGGATGTAGAGAAATTCGCTAAGAAATGTGTCCTGTGCCAGAAGTTTGCTCCCCTTCAGAATCAACCGGCTCAACAGCTTAAATCTATAGCAACCCCATGGCCATTCGCAGTTTGGGGGATGGATTTGGTTGGGCCTTTTCTTATGGCGAGTGGGCAGCGCCGATATATCATAGTCATGATTGACTATTTCAGTAAATGGATAGAGTCAAAAGCGTTGGCCAAAATAACTACTCAAGTCGTGAAAAACTTTATCTGTGGAGAAATAGTATGCAGGCACGGTATTCCAATGGCAATTATAACGGACAACGGTTCTCAATTCAATAATCCTCAGCTCATAGACTTATGTGGACAAATTGGCACCGAGATGTGTTTTGCTTCTGTGCATCATCCTAGAAGACGGGCAAGTAGAGGCTGCCAATAAACTCATAATCAATCTTCTGAAGAAAAAGGTTTTAAATCTTCGGGGAAATTGGGCGGAACAATTATCTTCAGTATTATGGGCCTTGAGAATGACTCCCACCTCAGCTACTGGAGAAACTCCTTTCAAACTATCACATTGTTCAGAGGCTCTAATTCTTGTTGAATTTGAGGTGAAAAGTCCAAGGGTGTTGTTATCTCAGCAAAACCAGGATGATTGGATGGAAGGAAATGATGAAGAACTGAAATGTAGTCTTGATCTCATCGAGGAGCTAAGGGATACAACAACGATCAGACAGGAAGAAGTGAAGAGAAGGGTGGCGAGACTCTTTTATAAAAATGTCAGAATTAAAAAGTTCGCCATTGGAGATCTGATCTTAAAAAA
This sequence comes from Dactylorhiza incarnata, assembly GCA_033032865.1. Taxonomy (NCBI): domain Eukaryota; kingdom Viridiplantae; phylum Streptophyta; class Magnoliopsida; order Asparagales; family Orchidaceae; genus Dactylorhiza; species Dactylorhiza incarnata. Next base: position 8,157,256 of record JAWHQI010000067.1, read on the forward strand.
GGTAGATATGGCAGCAAGGTCTGTCTCAGTGGGAAAGCTCCATCCAAATTGGACAGGTCCGTTCATAGTAAAAGAAGCGCTCAAGAAGGGCACTTATCGTCTCCAAACTTATGAAGGAGAAGAGTTGCCGCACAATTGGAGTGGGGATGACCTCAAGCATTTCTTCTCTTAAAATGCTTGTAGCTAATTCTTTTTCCCTTTTCTTGCTCTTCCTCTTCCTGAACATTACGATGATATGTTTCTAAACATTTTTGATATATATGATAAAGGAAGGTTACGAAAAATAAATTGTTAAGTAAATGCTTGAATCCTGCCAAAAGAGACATCAACGGATTCTACTTCATCCTCCTTGACTTGAAGCTTGAGGTGTAAATCTGCCAGGAACATAGGTAGCGGGGAGTTTTCGCATCTGTTTAGCAGTAGCTCGCCAAGATCATGCGAGGGATGGTTAGAATGCCGGTTCCTCGCTAACATCTGACACACCTCAGAACCAGGGGAGGTCGAGTTGAATGTTCAACTCTGTTATGCATTATAAGAGGACATTATTACAGTCTAAATGATCCTCCAGGGAAAGCAATGTCGGTACAGCCTCCGCGACATGACCACACCTGCCCTATGGATCATTTTTTGTCTGTAACTCTTGAATACTCATTAGATTGTGGATAGCCAGGGTTTGGTCAGAAACATTTATGATCGTCGTAATAATCTTAAAAGGGCGGTCTGAAATTTATGAGACCGCTAGTTCTGGCCTTTGGGTTTTCATCCATCTCAAAATATGTTGAGACCGCCAGTTTGATCTCCTCCAGGACTTGGATGTTTGAGATTGTTGGTTGAGTTCTCCATTTCTTCAGTGGTTTTCATCGATCTCAAAATATGTTGAGACTGCCGGTTTGATCTCCTCCAGGACTTGGATGTTTGAGATTGCTGGTTGAGTTCTCCATTTCTTTAGTGGTTTTCATCGATCTAAGAATATGTTGAGACCGCCAGTTCGATCTCCTCCAAGACTTGGATGTTTGAGATTGTTGGTTGAGTTCTCCATTTCATTTCAGAAGTGGGTCTTTTAGCGATCTTAAATACGATTGGGATCGACAAAATGGTTTTCTAAGAGAAGTTCTGGATAGAGCTCTAAGGCATTCGAAAATATCCGGAGATCTCTTATATTATGCGCGGTCTGGAAAATGTAAGACCGCATGATATTCGACTATTGATATCTTGTTTTCCAAAAAGAACAGACTTAATGAAGACCGCCATTTGTGATCGCTATGGAAAGGATGTCTCAAAATTCTATTTGTAGGTGGTCTATCACTCTAATTATTCAAGCTCTTATGAAGCGATCTCTTACATTAGTAAATCGCATTTTTGTGTTTGTACTCGAAATTATTCGGAGACTTTTTTATCAAGGTCAGCCATATCTCTTTATAATGCGGTATGAAAAATGTAAGACCGCCTCTCTTCAAATTATCAATCTATCATTTTAAAGTAGGCAAAAACCTAAGGCATTGAGATCGAATGACAATTCTACCTCGTTATAAAGAGATCGTAAAGATATATTCTATACAAAAAAGTAAAATATCAAGAACATTCATTCATTAAGGGAATAAAGGTATAACAATTCTATTTTCTATATTCATTCAAAATACTGAGGTACATCAAACCGCCCGGTCTCTAAAAGATAAAAGATACAAAATTTCCTATTCATTCTTTTATCTCTTGGGAGACCGCTCATCTGAAGAAGAGGAATCGGTCTCGTTAGGTGACTCCTCCGATTTTTCCTCTTGAATATTTGATCCAGAGCTCGATGCTGTTCCTGATCTCGTGTCTTTGCCCGTTACATATTGGCTGTCGCTCTGCTGGTCCTCGTCAACGATCTTGACATCTTCATCGCTAGCAGTCTCCACTACGGTCACCGACTATTCGGCATTTTTTCTCTCCGCTGCTGGGAAAAGATCAGCAAAAGTTGTATCTTTAAATTCTTCGGTGAAGCCGCCGCTATTACGAACTCAGCAATCACTTGCTCAGTGGTCTCCCTCACATGCTGCATCATGACTTTTTGAAATACAGGATTCTCTAGGTCATAGGCCATTTCTCTTGCTCGCTGTAGAGAGAATATAGTCAGACCGCGCGATCATAACGAAAGTTTAAATCATATGATAAGATTATCTAACCTGTAGGTCTTCGACCTCCTTTAAAACGCCCCGAAGAGACCGCCCCATATGATGATGTAAGACCGTGCTCCTAACCGCTGCTTGAGCGCAGATGTCCGATAGCATGTCGGTCTCAATGTCGTACATCTCAGTGGTATTATTCTTCCCATATAGGGCTGCGGTGACCACTGTAGCATGGTGATTCAATTTTCCTCTCCAAAGAGGGAGATCGGTGGAGACCTTCACGCTATTTCCCTTAGCACCCCTTTTGAGAAGGGGCTTGCCTTGTATATCTTTTTGACTCCTCATAAATCCATGAAGAATGAATGACGCGGCAGCGGTCCGAGAGGTGTTGCCGGTCTCAGCGGTCTCGCGATCTCCCTCCCTCCTTAATCTTCTTTCTCTCTGTGTAAGCACTTCTTCCACTGGGGATACCGGGTCTTTTGTCGGGACAGCGAAGGAGGCTGAAAGCACAAAAATTAGTAAAAAGAAAAATGAAAAGGAAATAAAGAAGACCGCTGAAGGATACTCACTTTCCTCTGGGGTGACTTCAGCGACCTCAGGCCAGATCGCTAAGTAGTGGATAAGATCTAACCATTTTCCCGCTAGAAATTTCAAGATCTCCAGCTCGGCCTCCGAGATCGTCCTATTCTTCTGAAAGATTCTATCAGGTCGCGCAGAAGGTCAGTTCTTGAGACCGCCAAAGTCGCCTTCGAACACGAGGAACCTCTCCGTCCAGAAGGAATCCTTGTTGGGGAGGTTCAGGACTTTGATTCCTTCAGTAGAGAAGTATATTAATCCTTTAAATTCTTCCTTTTTCTGACCTTCCTTTAAGACCTTTGCAGTGTAGGTCGCACGGAACAGCGCCATGGTAAATCTTACCTTTTCCGATCTCAAATAATTGATGAAAACATTAATGAGACCGATTGAGTTCAGCGGCAGTTGGGTGAGCACCAACCCATAGTAATCCATTATCTCAAGAATCTCCCAAGGAAGAGGGATTTTCAACCCGTGATCGAAATTCTCAATGGGGATAATGAACTTGTTCTCCTCCCCAAAGTTTAGCCATTCGACCTCCGTTGGCGGTCTCACAACAATCTGAGTTTGAATCATATGCTTTTTCAGGAAGTCAACATACTCAGCTTTGGAAAGGCGGCAGGGTTTGCGATACGCTTGCAAAAAGACACTAGCAGATGAAGCTCGCACGGACACCATGATTCGAGATCGCTGTGACCGGTGCTTAGGGCGCATGCAAGAAATATAAAATAATGGCATTTGAAGACAGATATTTATAGAGAGCAATGGATGATTTCGTCATATTACTTCTCTCGAGACCGCCTAGTAAATTCGTCCAGACCGCAAAAACCTGCATAAGAGTTAAGAAGGCGCGGACATTCTTTCAATCTCAATAAAAGGAGATCGCAACACCTCAGGTCGAGTGATATAAAACAAGCAACACATAATAGCAGAGATCATCACAACAGAGTAAAGATCGCAAACAACAGAAATTAAGCACATTACATAATGATTGTTCAAATGTTATATTACAAGATCTCATAAAATAAAATGCTTAATGTTTATTTCTTGTGAGGTCGCTTCCTCCCCACAAAGGCCGCAATACCCTGCATTTCATTAACAGCGCTGAAGACCGATGCAAGGTTTTGGTTAGCAGACATGGCGGCTCGGTGGATCTTGGACATCTCTTTGTCGACTTGTTCCATTGGTATGACCATAATCTCAGACGACGGTCTCGCTTCCGGTTGATCGCTAGATGGCCTCGACCTCATTGTCATTTTTGAAGATCCGCCTCTCAACACAGCGACCTCAGAAGATAGAGCAGCGGCTTTTCCTTTATAATATTTAGCATCTCTTTCATCTTTTCGAAGTGCTTGGGTGAGCTCGCCAATCTTCAGACCACTGTCCTCGCGAGATGCGTGAAGCTTCTCTTAGAGACCGCGAAACTGATCATGATAAGCTCGCTCCCGAACCAACATAGAACGAACATCCTCAAACATTGGGCTGAGGATATTGGTAAGCTGGTCAGGGATCACGATCTTCTGCGGCGGAAGCTCCCCTTCCTCAATCTCATCACCTGCGATCAAGGAAACTTCAAGATTAGATCAACAATCAAAAATTCAAAAATAATATGGTTCACATGGAAAGAGTACTTGGAAAGGAATCAAGACCGCATTCATGCAAAACATTTTCAATATAAATTGTGACAGTTGGTTCTGCGGTCAGTAAGAGGCGGTCTAATCCCCTTAAGCGCTCGAGGTTCATTCTTTCCAATTCTCTCTTTTGCGACCTCTCTCCTTACTTTCTTCTTCTCTTTAATTCCGCATTGCCAACAAGGATGTCGTCAGTTTCAATGACAATGATCTCATGTTTTCTTTTCGGGGATTCAGGTCAGACGCTGGTAAAAGAATGAATTCTAGCGGTCTGGTCATTATCTTCGCCTTACCAGTTCGCAGGGCAGAGACCGCTTCTGCGCGGTCTGCCACTGCCCAGTTTAGTTCCTCCTCTTGAGTAGCAGAAAGGTTTGGCAGACCGCTTGACAGTGCAGCTCTCTCCTTGGAGATCTGCCGACTCATTTTCTCTGCCTTCAGTTCAGAGGGCTTTTTCTTTTTCTTTTTCTTCTTTCCGTCGGTCAGCGAGACCCCCTCCATCTTTTTCTCCTCCTGAAGCTCTATAACGATCAGGGCCGCCTCCTCCTTTTCCTTTTCTTTCTTTTCTGTCTCTCTTCTCTCCCCCTCTTTCTTCTGCTCGGCAGTGATCAGAGCAGCCCTCGCTTATTTCTTTTCCTTCTCTCTTTCTTCTTTTTCTTTTCTCTCTTCTTCCTTTTGCTGCTCGGCAGCGAGTAGAGCTATTTTGTCCTCTTGCTCTCTCTTCTCTCTCTTCTCTTTCTCTTCTCTCTTCCTTGGCAGCGAGCAGAGCTGTTTTCTCCTCTTTCTTTTTCTTCTCTCTTTCTTCCTTTTCCTTCCTCTCCTCCTCCTTCCTCTGCTCGGCAGCGAGCAGAGCTGCTTTCTCCTATTTTTCCCTCCTCTATTTTCTTCTTTCTCCTTTCTCTCCCACTCCTCTCGATCTCTCTTCTATTTTTCCTCTCTCAGCCTGGTTTTTATAGCAGCGATCTCCTTCTCCGCGATCTCTTTTTTGGCGGCAGCCACCTTGAGGTTTTCGGCCTCAAAGGGGTCAAGCACCTGCAATGACGAACAAGAAAAATTGTTAGAAGAACCTTCATCAAGGTAGGTAAGTAATTCAGAGTCTGCCTCCCTTGAAAAAGTAGAGACCGTAGAAGGGAAAAAGAGATCGACCGCGTCATCCACCTTCGAAGAGACAACCGTGGAGTCCTTTTGACCGCCGCTCTCAGGGAATGTGATCGCCTTCGGAGCGATCAAATCTTTCGATCCTGCGCCATTAAACCTCTTAGCACTTTGGTCGGAGGAATTTGAATTCTTCCTTTTTCTTGCTTTCTCCGTATCCTGGACCTTAGCGATCCTCTGCCTGAGTTTGTCTGCCTCAGCTTTCTTCACCCACATCCCAGCCAGGATAACCTCTATAGAAGCGGTCTCATCATGTTGTATAGCGGTCTGACCAAGAGCTTCCACAATTTTCTAATAATTGAAAGAAATGGAGAGATCAGGAAAAATCAATTCGGGCCCTGAAGAGCTGGATGATAAAATAGTGGCGGTGTGATGAGGTGAGACCGTATTTTCTGGTAAGACAGGTGGTTTCTGTGGGGAGGATCGCGCGGTCTCCTTCAATGGGCTCGACTTTGTTGCAGCTTTTACCACCTTCTTCGAGGTGGCAGTCATCTTCTTCTTGGGGGAGTCCCCTCTTGAGGACGGTTGACCCAGAACTGACAGTAATGTCGACATTATAGAGGTCAAATTCTATCTAGTTTTTACGTGACCGCTTACAAGTTAAGCTCGCCTATTTTTTCAGGAAGTTATGATTTCTCAAGCCTAGGAAGCAGTATTTATATCCCAGGGCGCATTTATGACGGTCGCTGTCTCAGCGGTCAAAGCTTACATTTTTGATGTTTCAGTGCAACTTTAAAATGTGCGGGGATTATATTTGCCCGGAAAATCAGCGACCTCTCTTCTCAGCCAGGATGGACCTCCCTAGCGGTCTCATATTTGCGAGACCATCCAGATCGCCTCTTTTGGCTCAGCCGGCGGCTCCCGCTTAACGGTCTCCTATTTGTGAGACCTCCTGGACCACGTATCACCAGTTCAAGGATCCGTCTAAGTATCCGGCGATCAAGCTTCAGTCAGACCGCAAGACCGAGCGGTCTGGCCTTTTTTTCTTCTTTTTGTTATTAGCACCCCCTCTCTCTGCCCCGACTCTCCTGTATCCCGGGAAGCCCGTAATTTTTGGATCTGCCCGTTCGGGCAGCCTTCGCGTCTATAAATAGAGGGGTAGGGGTACTTGAAAAGGGACTTTTGGACTTCGAGCCCCATCTTATAACCTGTGTAAGCGGTCTCGAATTCTGTCACTTTTCTACCTCGGATCCTGCTCTGCTTATAGTCACCCCTATTTTACCCTTCAGAGGTTAATCCGAGTAGTTTTTCTCTTCTCATTTTTCCTCTTTTCCATCTCTCGTCTTAAGTAACCTGCACTCCACAGTTTCCCCCAACCTTCTCTTAATGTGAGTTTTGGAGGTACATTTTTTGTTACCAACAACAAGTATTCACATCGATAGTAAGTCCCGTCGAGGTCGATAGCAAGTCTCGTCGATGTCAATAGCACGTCCTGTCGACGTCGATAGCAAGTCCCATTGAAATGCTAGCGTCGGCAATAGGACTAGCACCCGGCGGTAGGTCAGAAAGAATTTAATTCTCGACGAATTCACACCTGTAAACCTGCACACTATACCCAAGACATGTATGATCAAATAAAGTATGGGATTTGATATTGGCAAACTAAATAGATGCATAACGCATGTTTCAACAAACTCCCCCTTTTGATAATATCAAATCCCGTTCATGAGATATAATCAATACATATCATTAGGAGCATGTTATAGTGTAATCAATAATGATCATGAAACATGAACATGTTTATATATGAAGAAAAATCATATAGTGTGAACTTGCACTAAATTGGTATGTCTCCCTACATGCGTGCTCCCCCTATCGATGTGCACTCTATAAGAGTTTCTCTCCCTATATGTGATCTTCCTTTGATGACTAGCACATGACTAGCTCATGAACGTTCTCTATTCTCCCCCCTTTGATGTTAGGGGGTGCTCTTAATCAATCTTACATATGGATATGAGAAATGTAGCAGAATTGAAGAATAATGCAAACATATAATGTAAATCATGATAGGAGTAAGGGTTGACCAAAAATACAATCAGAGATTTGAGAAAAAAACATGGGTCAAAACGCATGGAGAATAAAAAATACCACTTTAAAACTAAGCAGTTTTGCATTTAAAAAACTTGGTAATACATATATGAATTGGTCACATGTCACGAGACTGAATACACATGCAATTTCACATAATGTCACAAGATTTAGAAAATTAATTCAAAGCAGCATCGTATGTTTCATGAAAGCCAATCGTGTATTAGTACGAAGGTGCAAGAGATAGATAATGTAGTTCAAGTCCAATTCTTATGCATGGAAGTGTTAGACTAAACAATGACAAGTGTTTGTGTAGCATCAAGTGAAATCAATTTTATTACAAGCTATATCTCAATAATTCTATATGCTAATACAAGAGTAATGAAGTGATAAATCATGTCATGTTTGACAATCTTACACAGATAGCACGTATAGAACTAGGGCACTAATTTATGTTCCGGGTTGGCACAAGATCGTAATGATTCTTTTGACCAAGGTGCTCATCCTCACAATGCTCAAGAAGACTTATCAAGAGGAGTGACTAGTGCTTGGGGCTAATCCTTATCAGCAAGATTGATTGTATATAATTTTCATTATTTGTAGCACTATCGAATTTATCATTTTAATTTTCTTTCATTTAGACAAGGTTCATGAATTAAATGAAATCTATCCACATAGATAGATACACTTTAACTAGTATACACAACCCATTTACCATTATAATTTTTGCCCAAGGTTCTATGCCAATATTGCTAAGATGAGTATCGTTATATTTATTTATCAAGTCATTACTAGATTGTTAGACACAATATCATGAGTTATAGAATGTAAGCATTTGGATTTCTACTTGAGTGCAATCTCTAAGGATGTGTGGTTCTGCAAAGTCATTGTCTAGCCTAAATTCTCACACATACCTAGAGGCATTTCAAACATACATTACTAATCACTAAGCACTCAATAATAGCTACCTTTAGATTTGGACATATCATGATGAAGACATACAATATATACAACAATTAGAAATCATACATTAAACAATGTATGTAATTATGGAGATTCAATGTCATGTCATGTATGCCCCTTTAGCATGAGCATTATATATTTTTTGTTTTATTTTAATTTTTTTTAAAGTAAATAAACACTAAACACTCATAAACAGAAATCAATAGAAAACAAAAGAAAACAAGTTTTTGTGATTTTGGGGTTTTCAAAATTTTATGTGATATTGATAAAAAAAGGAAAGATACTAAAAACAGACATAAGTACATGAGAAATAAACAAAGTAAACTCAGAAGAGAAATCAGATCATTCATGAAGAACATCTACCACCGGCGGTAAGGCTAACACGCGGTGGTAAGTAATAGAACACGATTTGTCAGGAAGACGGTCTAGATTTTGACAGTTTTTGCTTCTAGTGACATCGTAGTATGATAGTAAGCAAAAACACAAGTTGTTGCACATGAAAATTACGTAGTAAGATCCAAAACCCCCCAATTCATTATTTTTAATTTTTAAATTTTTTTCTAGCTTTATTATATGTTATTGTACTATTTTTAAGTGTGGAGACACTTGATTCGGTGTGAGCTTGTTATTTACTTCGAAATTCTTCAAAAGTCTCATCCATTTCTTTAATTTCAGTTTTGTAATTTTCACACATAGTACAATCAGTTTTTAATGATAAAATTTCTAGATTATGTTTTTTTATTTTCTTTTGACATAACAAGCTCCTTTTCAAGTGCCTTGTATTTTTTGATCAAATTATTAAAAGGTTTAACAGTTTCAACCGACGAGCTTGGTGGAGAGCAAGACACATCCTTTTTGGTTTCTATACCAAGTAGTGCTTTTAGCTTTTTATTTTCTAAACGTAGATTTGAATTAATACAAGTTGGTTTCTTAATCCTACTCTTAACAGATTCTAGCACACGTAGTGTAGGTGAAGAGGATATATTAGGGAGGGTAGCATTTCTTACATTGATTTTGGAAGAGGCAAGAGTTTAACATAAAGTTCCTTTAATATCTTCTTATGATCCTCTTCAAATAGTAACTGCTCATCTTCCTTTCCACTAGATGTGGTTGCACATGTTGGATCTTACGGCACCCTTAGAGGGGGGGGGGGGGGGGGGGGGGGGGGGGGGGGGGGGGGGGGGGGGGGGAATAAGGGAATAAAAATTCTTCTTTATAATTTTATGAAAATTACTAAATTGTTTAAAGTAATATTAGAATGAAATAATAATTTAGCAAAATTAAGAGAATATCATAATAACCAAGTTTAGAAACAAGTACTAAATTGTTTTATGATGAAAGATATTGAACCAAACAATTTAGATAAAGTAATTAGAATTGAAAAACTTTGTAGCCAATATTCAAAGATTATGCCAAATGATAGAAATCAAGTAAACACAAATAGAGACATGATTGTATTTATATAAAAAATTTGTCTACATAAATTTGATTTCAATATCGCTAGAAATTGGAGGCGTACAAAGGTAAATATCTTTTCCTTTCCAATACCAACTTGTATCCCCACAAACTGATTGGCTTTAGCCTATCCTTCTCTGGATAAGACCTCAAGCTGCTCTAGCCAATCCTTCCCCGGATATGGCCTCGATCCCCCTAGATCTAATCACCTAGAACTAGTCGCCAACACAAGGCAAATTTCCCCCTAAGTCCTACCCAGACCTAGTCGCCAACACAAGGCGAATTAACTAAACGATTACAAAAATATATGGAATGAAAGTAAATATAACAATAATGAAACTCCCTATATGTGATCTCTGAATATGAGGATGAAGGATCGTTATAGCATAAGTGAGGTCGAAGCGATCGTCCTTCGGATGTAGCGTGACGTATTCCTCCTCCAGAATTCTCTTTAAGCTTTTAGTGGGAGATCCATCTTTGGCAGCATAACAGCAATAGAATTGTGGCACTTGCAACCTCTCTAAGATGGATAGCCAAAATGAGAAAGAGCATATCAATTTATAGATCTTGAAGATAGCGCCTGCATTATCTCCTAGTGCCTGCGGTAGCATTCGTATGGAGCGGTTGCGAAACCGATGGCGGCGTGGCGCTGTGCACGAACTTGAGATAGCGCCAGGCGGTAGCGCTAGCGCTGGCGGTAGCGGTTGCAAAACCATCGGCGGCGTGGCAGAACAAACTTTCGTCGAACGGAATTCATCGAATGAAATTTTCGTCGAACGGAGCTTCATGTTCGTCGAACGAAAATTTTTGTCGAACGAAATTTTCTTCGAACGCGGGCAAAGTTGTCGAACGGAACCAGAGCTAGCGCCTGGTGGTAGCTCTAACACTGGCGGTAGTGCATTCTTCCAGATTTTTGAATTCAGCTGCTTTCTACCTGTGGAGTATTACACCTATAGTTCCTGCACACTATAAACACACGACAAGCAAGATCAAATACAATTTGGGATTTGTTATTCTCAAACAAAGGGATGTGACACACATGTCCAACAATCTCCCCCTTTTAATAATAACAAATCCTTTTAGCAAGAAATCAACAATAGTGTTTATAATATAGGATAAGCAAGATGATAGTGCAACTATAGTATATGATAAGCATGATAATGTGCATACTCCCCCTATCTTAATGCTCCCCCTACATAAATGCAATATATGTTTACTCCCCCTTAATCTTCTATATTTTTCCTATATAGATTTCTTCAATTAATCTCCCCTTTTTGGTATTATCAAAAGAAGGTGGGGTGAGGGTAGTAAGGAGGCATTCTTTAGGCTAGTTATAAATCATGATCGAGCTTTTGTAATATATGAAATGATAAAGAGTTTAAGCATAGTATATATATAAGAGATTTCAAATAAAAAGATAAGAGTTGTAAGCAAGCGGAAGATCATAAGAAACATCTTGTTGTAAGCATGAAAACCATAAGTAAAAATATGAGTTTTAGTTCAAAATTAAAAGATGTGTTAACCTTTTTAAAATCTCAAAGATTGTCATAAAGATACCAAGCATGAGATGAACATATCAAAGAGAGATTATACTACAATGTTACTTAATTTTAAGTTCAAGAGATACCAAAACATTGTAGAGATCATGCTAGGTTATCTAGTGCATTTTTTATATAAAGAGTAGTATAGATAAAGTATTAGAATCCAATACTCATGAGAAGAAGTGTTATGAAAGATAATGATGTGCACATAAGTGTATTTTGGGCAATGTTAACAATTGATTTAAATCAACAAAATACAAGACATATGTAAACTAAAGTGCACAATAAAACACAAGTATATCAACTTTCACACGCTTTTAATGCACATATTTTTTAACAAAGTGGTGTAATAACCAAGGTTTGCACAAGACACTTTACTATTCTTTCTAAGGTGCTCAACCTCACAATGCTTATGAAGACTTATCAGGAGGTTCAAGTAGTGTTTGGTGGAGTTATATTTGTCGACATATATAATTCTTTGTTCACATTTGTGAGACAACATTCTCCGAATACACTTGTTTTGCAAACCCAATTTTTTAAACTTAACCACTTTTCTAAATTTCATAAGTGCAATTCAAATGTAGTGTAGGCAATAAACTTACGCAAGTTTTAATTCATTGTACAAATACAATACACAAGTAAGCATTTTTAGATTTAAACACACATGTTGATTACCAAAAATAAGTGAGTGAAAGGTATCATTATCAATCATAATACATTTACTCGTACTTATAGGCATGCTAAGCTTGGTTCTACACATATTTTTCAATACAATTGAAGCACTTTAAATAGATATATCAAAGCATGATAAACAAAACAATGTTCATAGTAATTTCAAGGAATAAATTTTAACATTGTAAATAAGTCTAAATAATAGAATTCATTCATGCTTGATATTAGCAATAAAGGTCATACAGTTTTTTTTTTGAAAAAGTTTTAATGAAATAAACAAAGAAAAATCACACAAATATATTTTTGTATTTTTGAATTTTGAATTTTTGTAGTTGATTTTTCATAATATAAATAAAAACAGAAAACCCCAAAAACATATTTTTGTATTTTTGAATTTTGAAATTTTATAATTGATTTTACATAATATAAATAAAAATAGAAAATCTCAAAACATATTTTTTGTAGTTTTATAGTTGTTTTTTTATAATATGAATAAAAACAAAAATAACAAAAGTCAGAAACACAACAAATAAGTAGTAAATATGAACTAACATATTTTTATAGATTTTCAGAAATTTTAAAACACAGAAAAATCAGACACCCATGCTAGCGCCGGCGCTAACGCTAGCCCTGGAAACAGTACAAAATTTTTTAAGAATTTTTGATTTTTGATTTTGATTAAGTGTCCTTAGAGTAGTTCCATGCTGAAATTTCAGAATTTTTGGAGATCTCTAGGTGGATCAAATTTGCATGAAACTTTGCCTTTTTCAAATTATTGTATTTTACAAAACCATTTAATCATGAAAAGATAAATTATGAAGACACAAAAGGACATTTTTTATTAAACAACCCAAAATATGCATGATTTAAGTGGTAAGTAAATAAAATGATCATGCAAAGAGTAATATAAGTATGTCCTAAGATTAAAGACTACCCGGACTAAATGTCTACACCCTAGCCCCGTACTAAGTGACGGATGGGCATGAGGAGTTGCATACATGCCGTAGGTTGGGGTGTTAATCCCATATGCACACACTATAGAACGCTCAACCTAGCACTCTTTCCCCCCAATGCCTCGCAAGGCCCCACCGGAACCCTCCCCGGTTAAGGATAAGACATGACTTAGAGGTTAGGTCTCTAATGCATACAACCCTACGCCCCCGCTATTGTGAGATATCAAGTCATAGGTGAATAATCTTTGGACAACCTATGCTTTTAAACTATGGGTTTTGGATAAAGCTAGTATGATGAGTTTTGGATTTAATGTCATGTCATAAGATTAATATTAATATTGCACGTATTCCAAAATAGAGTTTCAAATTATAGATCTAGAATAGAGTGATGATTAAGTTTGATTTATACTTTCATTACAAAGTTGATTCTAGAGTCTACAAATATGAAAGATACATGCAATTACTAGCAAAGAAAATCAATACATCAAACAATGTAAAGAAAACACTATTCATATTTTTATCATAAGATTCATAATTCCTAGGTGATAAACATTATTGTTTTGACATATTTCCTGATAAAACATGAATTATGATTTATGATTATAGAGAATTTTGTATAGAATATATGTTAGATCATCATGATGTATGTAAATTCCTATTCTCCTAGACTTATGACAAAATGATTTGGTGATTTTCTTTTAAATAAGCATGTTTGATTTGTGAGTCTAAAAAAATGATGACCATCTATTCATATAAAAGACAAAGATCACATATATAAAGTTTTGAAATTTATAAGATTGCTTTCAATAATTTAATTTATTGATCTTTGGTTTTGTATGATAATATATGATTCATGATACAATATTCATATATATTCTAATGATTAATCAATAAACTATGTGTTTGTTGTAATTTTAGTATTCAATTATAATTTCAAATCACATAGTTATCATGAAATTTGAATAACATTGTAAGTGTTATACCTTGCATAAATATATAAGCATAGACCAAGAAGTGATGCTAGGATGATGAGTTTGAATGCAATGTTATTACATAGGATTAATGGAGATAATGTTGCATGTAATATGAGAAGTTTTCAAATTAATTTTCTTTAGACCTAGAATGAAATGATTAAACTTTTGGTTTGATCTTAATGATACAAGATGATTCTAAGGTCTAAATTACATGAAAACATTGGTGACACACATCACACACATAATATCTAAATTAATATATGAAACAATTATACTAAGGATAGCATGTGATGAAAAATCCATAAACACAGAAATTTCCAAATCAAGTAAACTATGATAGTTTTTTTTAAAACGGAGTTGAAATTGGGCAAATTGACAGCACCAAACGAACTCAAATGGGCAAGCCTAGTTCGCCGGTGGATGGAGATTTCTGTGCTCTTTCTGATAATATATTAAACGCAAAAATCGGACGAGCGGATCAAAAGATATGGTTGTTTGAAGTTTTGATCGTAAAGTCACATTTTTGAAGGATTAAACATGCGTTTAGATGAATTTTTGTTTTCAATTTTTCTAGAAAATATTCTTCATTATAAAGGCTATCATATGCAGCAAACAAAAATAGAAAAAAATCAAAAATGTTGCGCATTTTAATTTTTAGTTTAAGCTCTTTAATAAACCATTTAAATCCAATCTTTAAAATAGTTTTAATAGTCTTGATAATAATTTCAATATTCAATTTATAATGATAATTCAAGACAATTAAGGGTAAATGATTTAAAAGGATAAAGAACAATCAAAGATGAGAGTTAGATCACTTTGAAAAATATATGACTTAATGTTCAATTTTAATACGAATTTGATTTGATAATCATAGGCTTAATATATGAATGTCATATTTCAGAATATATAAAGTGAACATAGCATGTTTGTTCAAAAAAATAATAAAAATAAACAAAAGAAAAGAGACAATAAGCATATCATGAAGTAGAGTATTGATATTTCATTTTTAATTGTTTCTACTTCATGCAATTTGAAGATACTAAATGATAAGAGATTTAGATATCCAAAGTTGACCATGTATAATGGTTCCTTTGGGTACCCAAATATGACATGATGATTTTTTAGGAGACAAGGATAAATGGGCCTTTTCAATTAAAGTTGATGTATCATTTTTCTTTAAGGGTCTCCATTCATACCTTGGTGGTTTATCTTTTAAATTCATATTATGATTATGTGACATCTTTATATGACTATATTTGTTTGAAAAATAATTCATTTGTGATTTATGTTTATTCAAATTATTTTTCAAAATAGATTGATGTTGATAATCATAATGAATTTTATTACATGGATTCTTTGAATGTTTATAAGAGTGATTTTCTTTCTTTAGAAGTGATTGTTGAAAGAGTGGGTTAAAATATGTTTTAAAAGATTGATTCTTATTTTGTTGATTTTCATTTCCACTCTTTCTTATAGACATACTCTGATAATATGAAGGATTATATTTTGTAGTTTGATTTTCATGAAAAGGAGGTTTTAAATTTGAGTCATGATTGAAAATATATTGAGACTTATAATAGTGACTCTTAAGAATTTTATGAGGATCATAATTCTTTTTGAAACTAAACTCCTTTTGATTTAATGTGTGAAAATGGACCTTTTTAGAAATGATTTTGTAAGTTAATTTATCATTGTTATTCAAAATCTTATGATGAAATTCATTACATTACATTTGAAAATTTTTAACAAAAGATTTTAATTGTATTAGCTTACAAGATAAAGCATCATTTTCAATTATCAATTTTTCATTATGCTTTTTAGAATTTAAGAGACCTTTTTCAATTTCCTTGAATTTTTCTTTTAATAAATTACAATTAAGACAAGGAATATGAATTTTAACAAAAGAGCATGAAAGAGAATTTAACACATCAATATTTGATTTTACGTTATCGTTTGCTTTTAAAGGTTTATTTTCTAAACGTAATTTGGAATTAGCAATTTTTAACTTTAAAATTTTACGTTTAGCAATTTTAAGCATACGAGATGTAGAAATAGAATTTGTTACAAAAAGAGATGTTTTTGATTTTCTTACATTGCTATGGGATGAGGCAAGATTTGGACCAACGATTCCTTTGAGATCTTCTTTGCATTCCTCTTCCATAGTTGAATTTCCGTCTTCTCTTTTGCTTGAAGTGTTGCCAACAAATGAGTCAAAGATTGTGACGTTGTATTCTTCTTCCTCCAAGCATAAGTCCTCATCGATTTCTTCTCTTGGATCCATAAGGAATTCCTCATCGATTTCTCTCTTAGATTTATCTTCCTCCAAGAATGAGTCCTTTTCGATTTCTTCTCTTGGATCCATAAGGAATTCCTCTTTTTCATCATCTGTGGAAGGAAGACTATAAGTATTCTCAAGAAATTTCCAAACTTCATAAGCAGTGGGAAGTGTATAAATAAGTTTGAAAATATTTTGATCTAATGCATAATATATACTATTCACTGATTTGGCATTTAAAGGCATTTCATTTTTATTTAAAATACTTGGGGGCATTTTAATTGTAATATTCCATACTTTAATATCCAAAGATTTAAGAAATTTTTCTATAAGAATTTTCCACCCATTATAATTTTTGCCTACAAATAAAGGTGGTGCCAAGGATTTTACAATTATAAGAAAATTTCCCCCACTAGTAGAGGCGAGATCATGAGACGCCATTATTCCTGGTATTTAAACCATTTGGAATAACCTAGCTTTGATACCACTTGTTGGATCTTACGACGCCCTTAGAGGAGGGGGGGGGGGTGAATTAGGGAATAAAAATTCTTCTTTATAATTTTATTAAAATTACTAAATTGTTTAAAGTAATATTAGAATGAAATAACAATTTAGTTAAATTAAGAGAATATCATAATAACCATGTTTAGAAACAAGTACTAAATTGTTTTATGATGAAAGAGATTGAACTAAACAATTTAGATAAAGTAATTAGAATTGAAAAACTTTGTAGCCAATATTCAGAGATTATGCCAAATGATAGAAATCAAGTAAACACAAATAGAGACATGATTGTATTTATATAAAAAAGGCGTTTACATAAATTTGATTTCAATATCGCTAGAAATCGGAGGCGTACAATTGTAAATATCTTTTCCTTTTCTATACCGACTTGTATCCCCACAAACTGATTGGCTTTAGCCTATCCTTCCCCGGATAAGGCCTCAAGCCGCTCTAGCCAATCCTTCCCCGGATATGGCCTCGAGCCCCCTAGATCTAATCACCTAGAACTAGTCGCCAACACAAGGCAAATTTCCCCCTAAGTCCTACCCAGACCTAGTCGCCAACACAAGGCGAATTAACTAAACGATTACAAAAATATATGGAATGAAAGTAAATATAACAATAATGAAACTCCCTATATGTGATCTCTGAATATGAGGATGAAGGATCACTGTTGCATAAGTGAGGTCGAAGCGATCATCCTTCGGATGTAGCGTGACGTAGTCCTCCTCCAGAATTCTCCTTAAGCTTTTAGTGGGAGATCCATCTTCGGCAGCATAACCGCATTACAATTGTGGCACTTGCAACCTCTCTAATATGGATAGCCAAAATGAGAAAGAGCCCATCAATTTATAGATCTTGATGATAGCGCATGCGTTATCTCCTAGCGCATGTTGTAGCGTTTGTGTGGAGCGGTTGCGAAACCGTCAGCAGCGTAGCGCTGTGCACGAACAAGAGATAGCGCCAGGCGGTAGCGCTAGCGCTGGCGGTAGCGGTTGCGAAACCGTCGGCGGCGTGGCAGAAAAAACTTTTGTTTAACGGAATTCGTCGAACGGAGCTTCAAGTTTGTCGAACAAAAATTTTTGTCGAATGAAATTTTCGACGAATGAAATTTTCGCCGAACGCAGGCAAAGTTGTCGAACGGAACCAGAGCTAGCGCTTGGCGGTAGCTCTAACGCTGGCGGTAGTGCATACTTCCAGATTTTTGAATTCAGCTGCTTTCTACCTATGGAGTATTGCACCTATAGTTCCTGCACACTATAAACACACGACATGCAAGATCAAATACAATTGGGGATTTGTTATTCTCAAACAAAGGGATGTGACACACATGTCCAACAACACAGTCTTCGTTCAAGCTAGTTTCTTCATCGGGTACTTCACTTGGATCCACAAGAAATTGCTCATATTCCATATTTGTGGAAGGAGGACTATAAGTAATCTAAAGAACATTCCAAATGTCATATGCAGTAGGTAGCGTATAGATTAGCTTGAAAATTTCTTGACATTAACAAAGCATTCTTCCTTATTAAGCGTGCTTGGAGGTTTTATATTCGTTATATTCCAGGCACTTATACCTTGCGATGCAAGGATTCTTTTCATTAAAGTTTCCATCCTAGATAGTTCACACCTGTAAACAATGGTGGTGCAACTGTGTTTTCAATATAGATAGCTTCATCCCCCCTCTTAGATGCGACATCAAGAGGTGCCATTATTCCCAGTTGTAAGACCGTTTTGGAATAACCTACCTATGATACCAATTGTTGGATCTACTGACGCCCTTAGAGGGGGGAGGGGTGAATAAGGGTTTCAATTAATTATTGGAGTCTTAAATAAAATACTGCAGTAATGCGCACACTAGAGCTAGTGCTGGGCGGTAACCCTACCACGCGGCGTTAGATCTGGAAACAGTGCCCTTACTGCAGGATAATGTTTCAGGAATATCACTGCACCAAGCAATATTTCTCCAGCAAAAGAACACAACAGGTTATAATAAAAAATGATCAAACATCATATCATTGCATTAAAACATTGTTTATACAAATACACTTAGATCTCCATGACGCCGGAGATCGGAGGCGACGAATATTAAATCTTTGGTTTTCTATACCGACCCTAACCCAAGGACTGGTTGGCTATCTACCTTTCCACCCCGGAAAATACTTCGAGCCAGCTCTTCACCTTTCTCCCAGAAAAGGTATTAGAGCCCACGAGATCTCTGAGATCTCGACGGCCTCCCAGCACGATTTCCCACGGAATACTCCACGGATTTCGACGACCTCCCCGATCGATTTACACAGATTCCAAACCGGATTCTGACGTCCACACCGGACGATTTCACATACAAAAATGTAAAACAATAAAAGAGAAGAAGTAGAAGAGATGAGAAGAAGATGTGCTCCCTCAAGGTATATCTCCGGTTGCGGTGAGTGAACGACGCTTTTTATCATGCAATAACAAAGAAAATCATCGTTGTTCATCGGATTGTAGATTAAGAACGTTGATGCTCTGATTCACATTCTTAATCTGCACTCCAATGAACTTCTTCGTTAATGCATGAGGGAAAGTGTTCTTTACTTCCAATAGTGGCTCCTTGGTGCAGAAACGGCGAAACAACCGACCTCTTCTTTTAGGTTTTGGCAGCCACCCATTGGGAAAAGAAAATAATGCTTATATACTGATTCTCTAAGTTATCGTCGGCAGTAGAGTTACCGTGTGGTGGTAACGTCCTTACGCTCTTTCGCTAGCTATCTGGCACAAAATCAGGAAGGTGTGGGAGAACATTCTCTTGCTTTCTTTGGATAGCGCCACGCGGTACGCTTAGCGCTTAACGGTAGTATTCACATTGAATCCTTCTCGATGGTAGCGTCGAACCCTTCTTGACGGCAACGTCGAATCCTTCAAGTCAACGTAATCTTCTCGTTGGTAGAGCTAGTGCAGCAGAAGGCTAGTGTGTGGTGTAGTCTTCTCAATGAATCCGTAGAGACAATAAGTCTTCTATATGCCACCGTTGAGATGACACTCTTCTCGATGCAATGGTTAGCGCCCGTGGTAGGTTATCACACGGCGATAGTCTTTTCGACGGTATCATCTCAATGCATAATTCTTCACGTCGATAGCAAGTCCCATCGACGTCGATAGCAAGTCCCGTCGAAATGCTAGCGCCCGACGGAAGGTCAGAAAGAATGGAATTCTCGATGACTTCACACCTGTAAACTTGCACACTATACCCAAGAAATGTATGATCAAATACAGTATGGGATTTGATATTGTAAAACTAAGGAGATGTAGAATGCATGTTTCAACAACTGTGTCACAGGAACTTATCCTGAGAGCTGAATGGATTGATGCTGAGAAAAGGTGAAGGCATGTGATGCAAAAGTCATGAACATCTTAGTGTTAACTATGTCAGATGACATATTCCAAAAGGTAACTGAGTGCCAATCAGCAAAACAAATCTTGGAGTCAATATCCAGATTAGTTGAAGGTGGCTCAGATGAAAGAAAGGAAGCTGAAGAAAATGTAGTTGAGATGTATGATAGTTTACTAATCATTATTGACGAGCTCAAGGGTATAGATAAAGAGACCTCAATATTTGAGATCAATGACAATCTTCTCATATGCTTCCCCAGCACTCGAGATTCAACGATCTGGGACATTAGAGAGTCCAGATGCCATAGAGAAATATCTAAGGCTGCCTTGCTAGGCAAGCTAAAGTTCTATGAGCTACTTTTGAAGAGCAGAGCTGAGACTGGAGCCAAGGAGAAAGTATGAACTCCAAAAGATAGAAATTATAGCTTTGAAGGCAGCTGAAGGAGAGCCTTCTACTTCTAAAGAAGAGATATTCAATCTCTTGGCCAGAAGATTTAGAAGATGAGTCGAGTCTGAAGACTCCAGAAGGAATGAAAGGAGCTCAAACAAACCAAGGTTTGATAAGATTCCTAAGCAGGAAATAATATGCTTTGCATGCAGAAAACCAGGGGACATTGCCACAGAATGTCCTGAAGAGTAAAAGGACAAAAGCTGTAGCACGAAGGAGCATAAGGAGAAGTCCTTCAGGAAGAAGGACTATAAGAAGGGAAAAGGTTTCATAGCTGAAACATGGAGTGACTCAAAATCTGAGTCAAGTTCTTCTTCTGAAAATGATGAAGTGTCTGCTGCTGATGAATCCTGTCTGAAGGCTTTAGAAGATTTAATTCAAGAAGATCAGGTATCTCGTTCTGATAAATTTGATTTTACTTCAAAAGATTTTAAAAATTGTTTTTAAGACTTTTGTCAAGACTATCTTAAAAGTCAAAAAGAACTTAATACAGTTAGAGAAGAATTAGAAGACCTTAAGATGATAATTTGTATTCTATTAATTATGAATTAAGAAATCGGGTATATCAAAAGGAAACAAAAATAAATGAATTAACTAATGAAACTCAAATCTAAAAGAAAATACTACAAAGGCAAAAGCCTTTGAAGTCTTACTCAATGGGAGGAGTCAAAAGCTCAAGGATATCACACAAAATCTCTTTATGAGATCTAGACATCTTGGTTTAGGAGCAGATCCATCCACCAGCACAGTACCCCTAGCAAACCTTCAAGAAAAAATGGTATAGTGTTCATTCGACCTAGTGAAAATCAATCTAATGACAACATAGAATCTTGTGAAGAATTGAATAACAACCCTAATAAGATCATTATATTCAATATGGTAAATATTGCTGATTAAAAAGGAATTCTAGGTAAGCACCCCTTAGAAAATTCAATCAATAATTATCAAATTGTAAATAATAGGAATTATACGTCGAATAGAATTCGACGTAATTTTAAAGATGCAACTCTATGGAGTTCTATATATGCTTCGGCGTCAACTCGAAGTAGGTATGAAGGTGCGTCGAATACACTGGACATAACCAACATTCTCCATCGACTTATTATCGACGTAACTATGTAGACACATTGAATTACATTCGATGCAACTCTAGGGATGCATTGATTTCTTCTCGGCGCATGTTTCCAGCAAATGATTTTAAAACATCTAGACTTCCCTCAACACAAGGCCAAACATTGTCGGCACCATAAACCAGCACTTCTTAAACTTAAGGGGTATCCCGATAGGCCAACTTATTCTTTCATAACTCATTAAGATGGTAGAAGAAAGGGACCCCGACAAGTGAGGGTCTATACGAATGTTTAAATTCATGTGCAGAAAGGAGACTGTTCTACCACAAACTAGCAGTGGTATGTGGCTACTGGATGCTCCATGCATAGAATTTGAGCAAAGTATGTGCTGTAAAACTGCAAGGCCAAGGAAGGGCCTAATGTAATTTTTGGTAACTCTCACTCTGGACAGAGTAGAGGATATGATATGCTTAGAGTTGGAAAAATCTCCTTGTCCAATGTAGCTTATGTTGAAGGTCATTAACATAACCAATTTAGTTTTAGTCAATTATGTAATGGTGAATACAAAGTTGTATTCACTATGTCTTTATGCCATACTGTTAGCCAAGTAAATAACCAAATAGTATTGACAGGACTTAGAAAAGGTAAGGTTATATGTAGTAGACCTTGATTACACTAAGTCTGAAGTTTGTTTGTTTATCTCCATCTTAAAAATAATGAGTTATGGCATATGATATTTAGTTATTAAAATTTTAAAATAATAGCTAAGCTATACAAGCACAGCCTAGTAAGAGGCTTACAAATTGGCAAGTCTTAGAAAGACCATCCTTATAAAGCCTGCCAACTATGAAAACAAACCAAATCTTTATTCAAACCAATTGGTATGAATGATTCTCCTAGAATCCTCTATCTATTGTACATGGATCTATTTGGTCCTATATCCACTCAAATCTTAGCAGGCAATTCTCATACATTAGTTATTATATATGACTTTTCTAGATTCAACTGGGTGTTCTTTCTAAAAGCTAAGTCAGAAACCTTCAAGATCCTCTCAAGATTCAATAGACAAATTTAATCTGAATTCAATTCTTAGGTTGCTATAATCAGGAGTGATCATGGTACTGAGTTTGAGAATCAGTTAATTTATAGATTCTGTGCGGATGAAGGGATAGGACAGCTTTTCAGCTTGTAGAACCCCCTTAAAAAATTGGGTGGCTGAAAAAAAAATAGAAACCTAATTGAATCAGGAAGGATATTATTGGCTGAATCCAATTTGCCAAAGTCATTCTAGGCTGAGGCAGTAAATACAGCCAACTATGTTCTAAATAGGAGTCTCATCCATAAAATTACGTTAAAGACTCCTTATGAGCTTTTGAAAGGAAAGACACCAATAGTCATATACTTTAGGATTTTTGGGTGTACTTGCTTTATTCTGAACAATGGAAAGAGTCAATTTGCCAAATTTGACAAGAAGGTTGTTGATGGGATATTCTTGGGATACTCCTCATCAAGCAAGGCCAATATGTATTATAATAAGATCCCTCTCAAAATTGAGGAGTTAATGCATGTAGTGTTTGATGAGACTAATATGTTCTCCATGGGGAAGGAAGCTTCCACCAATGTTACATTGCAGGAAGAAGATCAACTTGCAGATCAAGTTGAAAGGCTCAACATTATAAATCACTCCTTATCCTATCAGGATAAAGGAAAATAGCAAACTGACAATGAATCAGATGAAGGCTCTGCTGTAGATGATGATGTCATTAAAGCATCTGCTTTACCAGAATAGAGATTATTCTACAGGAAGGAAATGGTGCTCCCACAACCAATGAAGAAGAGGAAATCCATGAGGGTGTGAATCCACTCATCAATTCTGCAAGAACAAGGATAACCTTAAAGGATCACTCTCCATCTCAAGTTATAGGAGATATGATAGTGGGAGTGAAGACAAGAAATCAAATCACAAATGAAACTATGTTGCAGTTCTTCCTCTCTCAATATGAGCAAAAGATGTTGGAAGAAGCAGATAGTGATCCTCACTGGATAATTGTCATACAAGAGGAGCTTGCACAGTTTGAAAGAAACAAAGTCTGGACTATAGTTGAAAGACCATGAAATTACCAACTCATAGGAACAAAAAGGGTATATAAAAGCAAGAAGGACTCAAATGGAGTAATAGTAAGAAACAATGCCAAACATATTGCTCAAGGATACATGAAAGAGGAGGGAATTGACAACAATCAGATGTTTTCTCCAGTGTCTAGACTGAAAGCAGTCAAGATATTTCTTGCTTATGTTGCGTACATGAAGATAAAGGTATATCAGATGGATGTGAATAGTGCTTTCCTAAATTGAACTCTTCAGGAAGCAGTATATGTGGAGTACCCCCAGGTTTTGTCAATCTATCTCATACCTTCTTTGTTTATAGATTAAATAAAGCACTATATGTTCCCAAGCAAGCTCCAAGAGTTTGGTACGAGACATTATCCACCTTTCTTCCAGAACACTCTTTTGTAAGAAGTAAGGTGGATAAAACACTTTTCACTATAGCACATAAAATTAGATACTCCTAGTACAAATATATGTAGTTGATATAATATTTGGCTCAACAAATCAAAGACTTTGCAAAGGTTTGCTGAGCTAATGCCGTCTAAGTTTGAAATGAGTTTTGTGGAGGAATTATCCTACTTTCTTGCACCCCAAGTAAAGAAAAATGCAGATGGTATTTTCATATCCCAATCCAAGTATACCAAAGAGATTTTCAAGTGGTTTGGGATGAAAAATGCCTCTGTCATGAAAACCTCTATGGCTACCAATCTTATACTTGATTGAGATGAAAAGGGTAAGTTATTTGATCAGAAGACTTGTAGAGCAGGCATTGACTCACTCCTCTATCTTGCAGCTAGCAGACCAGATATCAAGTTTGCTACATATATATGTGCTAGATTTCAGGTTGACCCCAAAGAATCCCATATGAGTTCTTGATGAGTAAAAATAGTGCTTTTGCAAAACCTTTCGAAGTGAGGGTAAAATTAGGCGGGCATTTTCAAGGGGTCTCGCGAGTACTCCTACTTCAAGGAACTAACCATTATCCTATTGAAGGATAGAAGTAATGGTCTTTCCTTCTTTCAGAATATCAGGAGAGAAGCTCCCCGGCGACGGCGCCGAAATTCTTTTAATTTTTATAGAAAAGGAGAGAGTTTTGCAATGTTTTTGTAATTATTTTATCCAATTTAATCTTTCGAAAAGGCAAGTGTACCTTATCGCGTATAGTATAAGATTTCTTTGGAAAATATCAAGGTCGTATTTTTTCGAATCGTGTTGATTATTTTTACTTTTTAAGAATGCGCTATTATTTTATCGATGATACGAGTGATTAATTTTTCAAATTTAATAGAGTGATGGTGATAATAATTAAGCGATTGCGCGCGTTTAGCAAAAACAAAGAAAACAATTATAAGAAAAATAATGGGAAAGAGCACACTAAATTAAAAACTCACGCACTCTACTTGAATTAAAATGACTTAACTGAATGAAAGCGGAAAAATTATCTCCTACACACACACTCTACTTGAAATGAAATGACTTAATTGAAAGAAAGCATAAAACTAATTTAGCACATAAAGACAAGTTAAACTCATACACACACCCACTCTACAATAATTAAAGGCTAAATTACAGAAAACAAAAATTAAAGAAAGTAAATATTAACCTCAAACACACACAAACAACAATAAGTAAAACTAAGTTACACGAAAAAAACACTAACTCATGCACTCACACACACAACATAAAGAGAAATAATTTAAAAGAAATTAAAAATTAACCTCATACACACACACACACACACAACAATAAGTAAAACAAAGTTAAACAAAAAATAAAACACTAACTCATACACTCACACACACCACTTGAATTAAAAAGAAAGAACAATTTAAGTTATCACACACACTCACACAACAAAAATTAAAGGAAGAACAACGACGAACATTCTTATATATAAATAAGAGGGATTACAACTATTTAAAGAAATCTTAAACTTGGAAAAGAGGAGCCCAAATAAGGGCTTAGAAAACACACAAAAACCCTCACATACACTCACAAGAAACAATCTCTCACTAACTCTCTTACTTAGGTTCTAAAATATGAACCTTTAAAAACAAGAAAAGCCATCTTATTTATAGACAAAATTGGGGCTTCAATTAGCTAAAAAAAGGGGTTTTGGAAGGTGCTGGAAGAGCAGATGGCAGGTTGAAGGAGCAGCTGGCAGTTTGACATGAGAGCTTATGTGGGGTGCAAATAGGCATAACACTGAGAAGGGGCAGGCTGTTGAAAACTGATGAGAAGAGGGGCGCGTTACACGTGGCGGGACAGAGCTGGCGTGGAAAATCATGCAAAAATAGGATGTTGGCCAGTTCGATCCTGAGCTACTAAGGAAGGCTAACCAGATGTAACATCCCCCAAATAGCTAGACCCCTAAGTTGGTTTTGTCATGACTAGGTCATGACAAAACCATCGTAAGAGCCCAAGACCATGTGAATTTAGGTAAGAAGGAGAAAACCCAAGTGGTCTGCAAATAACAATTTTTAGATACAAGCCTAGGGTTGGACATTAGGGCCCCACCTTGAACCTTGACAGCACCATAGCATCCCTAACCCATTATAGGTCTCCTTGAAGCACCAGTGATCCATTGGGGTCAACCTAAGAGGCCAATTTGACTAAAGTCAACCTTAACCCTAAATTCGTCAAACTAACTCAATTAAGATCAATTGGCCCTCACCATGCCAAATTGACCCTGCCACTACCCTTGTATGGGTACTAGGAACCTAATGGACCAAAAAGCCCAATCATGGGGACTCCAATTTGACCAATTTGCCCTAAACCCTAATTTGGTCAAAGTGTCCTAATAAGGGGCAATTCACCATAACCTTTCCAAATTGACCCTACTTGTACCTTCCTAACCCTTAAGTGAAGCCAATGGAGCCCAAGCCACCCTTTGGGGTCAACCCAATTGGTCAATTTGACCAAAGTTAACTCAAGCTTAATTTTGGTCAAATTACCCTAATTTAACCTAATCAAGCCCAATCCAATTGGGCTAGGCCCAACTAAAGAGATTCACAATCTAGTGGGCATGGTAATTACTAAAATTACCCTTAAGTTAAGTATTTGGTTATTAGGAGAGAGAAATTGGAGGTTTCCCCCAAATCGGAGAGTGAAAGAGAGCATTCTTGGAAATTTAATGCAATTGATCCTTCAATTCCCCCCTAATTGATGAGCATTCACCTCCCCCCCCCTTCAGTTACAAACAAATTCTGGAGTTTCTATGGCCAGGGGGCTGGATTAAGGGAGAATTAGAAGTAACTGAAATCCTAGTTAATGGCCATTAATGGCTTTCAGGAATAAAGCCACCCAAGCTCGAATTGAAACCCCCCATTTCCTTCAGTGCGCAAAGAGGAAGAGAACCCCCAACCTTCCAGTGAGAATCATGTAGAGGAAGCCTAGATCGAC
Source organism: Dactylorhiza incarnata (assembly GCA_033032865.1). Classification (NCBI taxonomy): domain Eukaryota; kingdom Viridiplantae; phylum Streptophyta; class Magnoliopsida; order Asparagales; family Orchidaceae; genus Dactylorhiza; species Dactylorhiza incarnata. The sequence continues at coordinate 8,184,486 of JAWHQI010000067.1, forward strand.
ATGGCACCAAAAGCTCTAGCACCGTCTATGGCAACTCGCCGGAATTCACGCCGCCAAGCCCCCATACAGGTCTGATCCACCTCCTCTCCCTTAGTGCTAGATCTCTTCATGATTTGGGGCTTGGTCCGAATTCAATTGGGCTCGGATCGTGCTTCCGAAAGGGCACGGATTGAGCTCTCCTTCCCCTCCTCTAAGTCCCGATTCTGACAACCTCTGGGCGGCCAACCACCCCCTATCGTCGGCCGCCACCTCAATGGAGGTGGTGGTGGCATTGGCTGGCCGGAAAGCGACTCAGGTGGCCGGGAAATCATCCCGCAAGGAAGCCTTGGATGGGATCATCTCAGCCCTTGGCTGAAGGAAGAAGAAGGCCAGTCACCGTCTGATTGCGCCAAGATTTGTGCCCAGATTTTATTTACGTGATTATGATATATGTTATTATGTTATTTCATGTTTAGGTTATATTCCTGTTTAATTAATTCGTCGATCTGAGTAGAAGAATAATTCGTCGAACGAATAGATTAGTTCGTTGAACGCAACCCGACATTCGTCAAACGGAAATTAAGTCACCGAAATAATAATTGAGTTCGTCGAACGGAACCCGGCGTCCGTCGAACGAAAATTAAGGCACCAAACTATTAGTTGAGTTCGTCGAACGGAATCCTGAGTTCGTCGAATGGAACTGATTCATTGATTGCGTTTTATACTTTGTCGATCCGATAGTTGAGTTCGAAGAACTGAATATATAGTTCGTCGAACGGAATTCATTTTGTCGAGCGCAGTTTAGTTTTCGTCGAACGCAGATTTATTCTATTTTCGTCGAGCGCAGGTTAGATTTCGTCGAATGCGAATTTGTTCTATTTTCGTCGAGCGCAGGTTAGATTTCGTCAAACACAGATTTGTTCTAGTTTCGTCGAGCGCAGGTTAGTTTTTGTCGAACGCAGATTTATTCTGTTTTCGTCGAGCGCATAGTTGATTTCGTCGAAAGCAGTTCAGAATTCGTCGAACACAGAATTCTATTTTAATTAATTATTCCTGCAGTATTTTGTTTTAATTACTAAAAATACTAGAACCCCTCAAATGAAAACGTGCACAACACCAAAGTTGTAGCCCTAGGTGTGTACTTTAATTCAAAATTTGTTTCAGCCCAAAAGGAGCATTGTAGCTCCCTGTAGAGAAAAAATGGTGGGACTGGTCCCTTGGGTAGGGCAGTCACTCTTTCCTCTATATCTTTTTATGGGTAGATGCTATGGCCTTGATACTTAAAACCTAGGCTAGTTACGTACACCCACACAACATAATCAAATATGGGATTTTTAGTAGAACCTTTTTCTAAGGTTTTTGAGATAATTTCATAAATCATTTAGAAATTAATTGTTTGGTCAAATGACCTCAAATGCCCTCCAAATTGTGGTGGGTGCTCCGTAGGGTTATGTTATGACCATGGTAAAAATCTCAGGCCAATTGGGACTTTTTGATTGGGTAATTTGTCAATCCAAGTTTAGTCAGACTAGGTCAAAATTAGGGCATGGTGTTATCTTAGGATATTGTGGTCAAATCTCCTCACCATGAGGTGAAACCTTGGCCACTGGTTTAGGATCACTTAAACTACCCCCATGAGTGGTTTGGGGTGGTGTGGAGGTGGTTAAGCCCTAGAACATTAGTTTTATCCCTAGGTGTGCATTTAGAACCTTGTGAAGGACATGTGGTCAAAAGCTATAGAATGGTCATGGAACTTAGGAGATATGTTCATGGGGTGTAATTATGCCCTAGGGAATTTTGAGAGAATTTTTAGGAGAACTTATTTCCCCTAAATTAGGACATAACCCCTTTAAGGAAATTTCTTATAAGAATTATTTACATGCTCAAAATGTCTTGGATGGAAATGAAACCTTGGTAGAGCCTTTATAATCATATTTTGGACCTCTAGTAATTTTTGTGCATTTTATTAAATGATTAAACCAGTGCTTCATTCACAAGGCACCTATTTTGTCTTAGGCTTAAGAAAAATAATTGAGGGTCCAATACTCTTTGATAAAATGTGCAAATTGGTGATAGGACATTTCAGAGCATTAGGAAACTCTGTGAATTTTTATATAATTTTTGGAAACTTAAATCAGTAGGCTTCTTCACAACTTATCTTATTTGAGGTTCTCTTTAAGTATTTATTTAAGTAAGAAAATGATTTGCATAAATCCTGAAATTTAGTCAGTAGACTTTTCTGATGAATATAAGAGCTTGGTATTTTTCTCATAATTTTGGTAAAGATATTTTTGGTGGTTCCTTCATAAATCTACAAGTTTGGATAGATGATAAATATTAAAAATAAAGGACAATTTCTTACTGTAAAAATACGATATGTTGTATTTACTGTTATTTAGTCATCATAGATTTATCATAATTTTTGGAGAGCCATATCATAAGAATTCCTTACACTTCATGTTCATTTTCATATTTGGCAAATGTTTGGAGAAATTAAAATAAATGCTAAAATGTTGAGGAAAATAATGAATCTCTGCAGTTAGTCTTATAATGCCATGATAGCCCTCCAATAAATATCTTGAGTCAGTTGGATGAATATTTGGAGTACCTCTACTTCTAAGCTTCATATAGTTTGTTTGGTCTGCGTATAGTAAAAATGTGAAACTTGGGTATTTAGGGGCCTACCAAGTGGAAGTGACATGTAGTTGGTGTACATGGTCAGGTTGAAGATATTAAAGGTCACCAAAATGGATTAGATGGTGAAAGTGTGCTTGGTGAGTTAAGGGTAAGTTATGCTCGGGATAGACGAAAGATCGTCTTTCCCCTTAGAGGGTCATAACACACTTAGGGTAATCCAACGGTAAAGATAAGAAGGGAAATCTTATGGGTAGATACCAACAACACTAAGTGTCTTGAGAAAGGGAACTTTGGGGTGTCATCCCATTATTGTTCCTAGTACCGTAGCGAGCCCCTTACAGGGTAATCCTCGGGAGGTCCAAGATTAACCATAAACTGTAGGAGTAATATGTTGTACAAGATTAACTTAATAATGCACACACCCACACCCCGTGGTTCCGTGAGGTTAGTTGGTTTGGTTGTACGAGCGGTAGGCTCGGTGGTTGAAGCAGCGGACTAGTTAGTCCGGTGAGCTTGTGACTCAGTAATGCTTGTTGGTACGGACGGGTTGGTCCGACGAGCCGTTGGCTCAGAAGGTTATGATGACGGGCAGGTTAGCCCGGGGAATTTATGGATCGAGATATAGTAGAACATGTTGCATGTGCATGAATTTGGTGGGTCTCTGGTATTGGACGGTCGTTCACACCGACGTCAATACGTTGACTCGGCAAGTGTGGAATTTGCACTTAGCCATAAAAGTCTGGTGGTCCAGCCAGTAAGAGTACGCAGATGCTCCATGGTTTTGCGTTGAGGCGTATGATAGGTCTAGGTAGGGTAGTGTGAATTCCAACCTAGAGGTGGGCGAGGCCCAACCCACCGCTTCCGTTTGCCACTACGGGAGTATCCTGGGAGTCTTGCTAGCTCCAAAAAGAGGGAACTAAATGTCTATGCGCATAGAGTCGAAGTGTGTGAGTTGTACTTGTATGAACATAGCATAAACTGCATAACTCTGCATGTCATGGCATAAACATTGCATTTCAACCCCTACCCCTATCGTATAAGTTGGTTATGAGACTTCTTATACGATAGGCCTTGCTAAATGACCCCTTGGTCTATACGTTTGCGAGGGCATTCCTATAAATCAATGGTTACTTTTTTATTATATGCATGTCTTTACTTACTGCACTTTACTTATTCTTTACCTGCTCTTACTATGATCCTTTACTGCTTCAATTATATATATATATACATGTGTAGTGTAGACATTCCCTGTACGCCTGTCACCTACTATTGTTATACCCCTTGTTGTCCTCCGCTTCATCCTTCCCGCACGGTGCATAGGATTCACCGGGGGAGCGGTGGTGGATTGGCTTAGTCTTTTTGACTAATGGTCGGTGGACCTTATCATTTTAGGAGATCGAGGAGACGCAGCAACACCAGAGACCGGTGCAGACGGAGGCGGGCCAGTCTAGTACAGGAGCTCAAGTTTCAGGATCAGTGAGTGATTAGTAGTTAGCTTCCGCGAGTGATCTTGTAGTGAGGACATGATGTACAGGGCATGAGCACTTTATTATTGTAATCTTGTATTCAATTATACTATGTGGACATCCCTTGTGATGCTTTACTTTTCTATGTGATGTGGACTTGGCACTTTTGTCTAAGTTTCTTTGTTCTCGCTTCTTTGTGATCGATTTGGCCGGCAGCATCGGCGTTTTGTGGTGACAACCTTCCCGAGCGAGGGTGTCACCGCAAAGCGGCGGTTCAGGGCATAAGACCCCAGGTTTGAAAAGAAAAAATTGAGGTCTTACACCAGACCCTTTCCACTCAAGCAAGCAAGCTTAAATGTAAACACAATAACATATATATATTATATATTTACAGATTTATTTTTACATATTAAATTTATTTATAGAATAACATAATACATTAAAGTACATAATTTTTTTATTAACTTAATACATATAAATTAGAGTTATAGTATTTATACATCAATATTATTTAACTTTAATGATATATATATACACAATATATACATTAAAAAAATTCAAATATTAATACTTAAATAACTACATTCACATAAATATTATCTCTTTATTATTTATATTTTCATATAGAGATATAGTTTTTACTTAATATATATTTACATATATTTTTACATAATTATTTACATACTTAATATATAGTTTCAAATATTTATATATACTTAAATAGTTCCTTCTTACATATAAATATATATGTACATATGATTAGCTAAAATAAATCATTTGTTCAATAATTTACATGAAATATGCATAATATTCCTTAAAACAATGCTAAAAACTATACTAAATACGTATAATTAACTATTCATCAGTTCTGTAAAATGAATACTCAAATATCTAAAGGTTACACCTGAACTAGGTTAATGGTATCTATTGGGAAAAACACCCGTATGATTTATCGTACAAATTATCTATAAGTGATTTCATAATCTAGGATGTATTACCCATGTTGTATAGAAAGGGTAATTTGGTTTTTAGGGTCAAGACCAGTCTAAATTATGCACAAAATTCAGCTAAGTTCAAATTTTTTCGAATAGAAGTCGACGCAACTTTGACTAAGAGTTGAAGCAACTTCGAATATATGTAGAATTAACTCAGACTAATGTCAAGTATAGTTGAAGTCGACACAACGTTAAGATATACTCAATGCAGAAGAAAGAGCTTGTCAAAGCAATATCAGAAGTCGACGCAACTTCGATTGAAATTCGACGAAGAAGATGAAGTTCAAAGTCCAAGTCTTCAACTCGACGGATATGTCGATAAAGAATTGACGCAACGTCGATATCTGAGTTATTCAATGCTGAGAAGGAATTCGAAGCAGCTTCTATTAGAACTCAGAGGTGCGTCAATTAGAAGGAAGGTGAATTCGACTCAACATTGAATACAGACAGAAATAAAATATTTTTCTGATGTCTTTTCAGATGCTTTTCCAGAAGGTATCCAACGGTGTAATTCAAATTCTAACGGTTCGTTTATTTCCAAGAATATAATGAAGTACTCGACAGAGACGACAATGGTATTCTTAGAAGTTATTCAAATTAGATTGATGGGTCGTAAACAGAAATAGAAAGAAATCTTTATTATCCAATGGATATTCCTTCTCAGTATAGAACTGACGAGGAAACAATTTGAAACACTATTCGATAGAGAATACGAATAGAGAGTAAGAAAGATAACACAACAATTCAAGCTATTCAGTATTCTTCCTTCTCAAGCTCTCTCTCTCTCTCTCTTAGAAAGACCAAGGAGAATGTATCTCTGTACAGGAATATACAAAAGCTTTGCTTCTTCTTCTTCATCATCATCTACTGCAGGAAGCCATCAAGAGTACATAGAGATAATCAGGATCGCAAGCTTAGAACCCTTGCATTCTTCTCTACCTTAAGCAAGGGTCCATTAAAAATTGATCAAAAAGAACACCAACAGAAGAATCTACAACTTCATCTTCTTCTTCTTTTCTCCCTATCACATTATGTAACTTGAGTAAAGATTTTTAGAATCCATCTCCAAAGGATTTAGTGGTTCAAGATCACCTTATCAAAAGATCTAGAGTGGTTCTAAGTCTCCTTATCAAAAGACTCAGTAGTTGGTTCTAAGAGTCTCCTTACTAAAAGACTCAGTGGTTTTCGGAGCCTCCTTATCAAATGACTTAGGCACTGTTTAGTGTATTCCTACCAAGGTGGTTGAAGAGTGGATGTACCTATAGTTTGGGGAACCACTATAGATTTTGTCTTGTGCTGTGAATTTTTGTGTTGTCCCTTTACTTGTTTTTATTTCAGTAATCTGTGTTTATTTTATTCTGAGCTGGTATTCTGATTGCATTGTTTTTAAAAATTTTATTGTGTGTGCTTACTTAGTGTAAAAGTTTTAAATCTCTATTCACCTCCCCTCTAGAGAATACTTAGAGGTAATATTGTTACACTGTGCACCTTCAGTATCCTACAGAATCTGGATTTGATCTAGTAGGTTATTCATATGCAAATTATGTTGGATGCATGCTTGATAGAAAGAGCGACTCTGGAACTTGTCAATTCCTTGGTGTTAGACTGATTTCTTGGATTAGCAAAAAGCAAACCTCAGTCTACACTTCTACAACTAAAGCTGAGTATATAGCTGCAGGAAACTGCTACTCACAAATATTGTGGATGCAGAATCAGTTTTTAGAATACAACTTTACACTTGAGAACTCCACAAAATTCTGTGATAGTTCTAATGCTATTTCTATAGCTTCTAATTCTGTTCTCCATAGTAGAACTAAGTACATAGAGATAAGACATCACTTTCTCATGGATAATATAGAGAAGGGTAAGATCAATCTTCAATACTTTTCCACTGATAATCATAGAGCTGACAAATTCACTAAGCCACTTGATGAAAGAAAGTACAATTTCTTCATCAATGCATTGGGAATGCTTGATGGAGCTCTTTAGGTCACATTTATTATGTAATATAACCTATTTTCAAAAAAAGGTATTGCTGGAAAAAACAACAAAATTTTTAAGAAAATATAACCATCGATTTCTACTCGACATCAACTTTAATATATGACTGGAATAGCTAACTTGAATGACACTCAGCACGATGTTGAATTCATATAGGCACATGCGTTGACATAATAGTTGTTGCTTTTATTTGAAGCCATGATGATTTATACTCGGCTCTACGATGCCTTTTCAAAGCGCACATAGACTTGGCTTCTATATGCTACTTCAACACATTTTGGCTCGCTGAATCCACTTCTTTTCGACGTTGCTTCTAGTGCAATCCAAAGTTGCGACGATTCATCTTCTATAAGCAACACAATCATTAGAATTTATTGTGCTTTCGAATTCTCTCCCTCTCGCGCTCCTCCCTTTCTACCTCTCTACCTCTATCTTTTTTCTTCCTTGTAGGTACATGACGACAATCAATGAACTCTAATAGATACATTCTAGATGCAATTAATTTGGAATTAGATACATTGCTATCTCAATTCTCCTCTCTATACCTGGAGTTCTCCGATGATTGCCATCGAAAGTTATGAGTTCAACATCATAGGTTAAGGAACCTATGTGCCCAGACAAAAGCCATTGAAAAGGAGTTCAGATCGTTAACACTGCCTGCTGAAGTCTTTATATCCTTTTTCAATGATATAAAGCTGGGGTTGAAGTAAGGCAGTAGGCCCCCTCCTGATTTTGTGTACACTGCAATTAAGCACCAATATCAATAATCTTATTATGTTTCTAAAGGAGAACCAGCTATCACCTCTCAATTCTCCTTGGCACCAGCACCATCCTCTCCACACAGGTTTTTGCATGTAATCTAGGGGATTCATCAAATTAGGGGGAGTCTGATTTGTTCTCAAATGATGAGGACTATTTGGATAGTTTGAAAGAGTTCTCATTATGGGCGCCCATCCCTAAGAACACAGAGATAAGGCCTGGTTCTGAAGAATCAAATACAACACCACATGTTATGTCTACTCAAGCTTCTGAAGGAAAAGGAGCAACTTGGCTTCGAATATCTGACGTCCGAAAGGACTCTTTTTCCAAATGGGTACGATTTCATGGATCCGCAGGAGAGTACTTGGGTTCTCCCAATAAAGAAAAAGTGTATCATGCCTGAATCTAACCGGGGTTCGCGGTGGTGGAGGAATCGGATCGGAAAAAAGAGGTATTCTAGTTGATCTTTGGTCTTCATCCAGACCCAATGAAAAGAATTGGATCACTTCTTATGGATTCATTGAGAATCCCTGGAGGATGAACAGGGCGAACCGCTAACAGTTCCAGCATGCTCCTGTCCCCATTCTAACAGTTCCAGCATCAACTCCCAAACAAAGGGACACATTCAGGGGAAGAAACACATTCAGAGGAAGAAACACAATCAAAGGAAGGCCATATGGGAGAAACATACCAATCTGGTAGAGGTATACTAATGAACAGATAAAACAATACAAAAAGGACAGGTCATACAACAAAACCCATGATAAATTTAAAATATCTAAAAATCAGGTGGTGTATGTTGACCCAATTCTTGACAAAGTCTTTGAATATAGTGGAGAAAGAGAGCAGTACGAGTATGATGCCTCTCAAAGAGAAATTGAGTAGATGAAAAGGAAATTCATTGAAAGAATCTAAAAGGGGAAAGATGATGTGGAAGAAGAGCAAATAAAGATGTAATCCAAATTCCTAGTACACTGTTTGACTTTTCAAAATATGTTGTCAAGAACCCTAATGCTAGAATCCTGAAAGACAAAGGGCAACTTGACAAAAAGGGGTCATGGATGTAATCAAGACATAGAAGATCTGCCATACAAAAAGAAGAAAAGGATTGTTTTCAAGACAGCTCCAACTCCTGGTATCACACAGTCAACATTCATTGTTCCAGATCCAGATTCAGAAGAGCATGACCTGGTTGAAATAAATGAACTGCCTGCTAAAATCATCACCTTAGATTCAAGATCAATGATGTCTACCCAGATGTAGAAATTATTCAAAGGGCATGATATAATCAAGAAGAATCCAGAGAAGGTCCAAGTAGCTAACTTCAAAAGTAGGTGGTGTGAGGGAAGTATTGAGTCATTCTTTATAAATGATAAATCATGATCGAGCTTTTGTAATATAGGTAATGATGAAGAGTTTAAGCATAATATAGTAGAGATTTGAAATAAATAAATAAGAGTTTATGCAAGCGGGAGAGTAAAAGAAACATCTTTTGGTAAGCATGAAAATCATAAGTAAAAATATGAGTTTAAGTTCAAAATGTAAGGATGTTTAACCTTTTTGAAATCTCATAGATTTACATAAAGTTACCAAGCATTAAATGAACTTATCAAAAAGAGAAAATACTACAATGTTACTTAATTTCAAGTTTAAAAGATACCAAACGTTGTAGAGATAATGCTAGGTTATCTAGTGTATTTCTTATATAAAGAGTAGTATAGATTAACCATTAGAATCCAATACTCATGAGAAGAAGTGTTATGAAAGATAATGATGTGCACATAAGTGTATTTTGAGCAATGTTAACAAGTGATTTAAATCACAAAATACAAGACATATGAAGAGTAAAGTGCACAATAAAACACAAGTATATTAACCTTCACACACTTTAATGCACATATTTTTAAAAAAGTGGTGTAATAACCAAGGTTTGCACAAGACACTTTACTATTCTTTCCAAGGTGCTCAACCTCACAATACTTATGAAGACTTATCATGAGGTTCAAGTAGTTCATGGTGGAGTTATATTTGTCTATTTTTATTTTTGTTCACTTTTGTGAGACAACATTCTCCGAATACACTTGTTTTGCAAACCCAACACAATTTTTAAACTCAACCACTTGTCTTAATTTCTTAAGTGCAATTCAAATATAGTGTAGGTAATAAACTTGTGCATGTTTTAATTCACTATACAATTGCAATATACAAGCAAACATTTTTAGATTTAAACACACATGTAAATTGCCAAAATAAGTGAGTGAAAAAGTATCATTATCAATCACAAAATATTTACTCATACTTAGAGGCTTGCTAAGCTTGGTTCTACACATATTTTTCAATACGATTGATGCACTTAATTAGATATTTCAAAGCATGATAAAAAAACAATGTTCATAGTAATTTGATGTAATAAATTTTAACATTATAAATAATTCTAAATAATAGAATTCATACATGCTTGATATTAACAATAAAGATCATACAGTTTTTTTGTTGTTTTGAAATTTTTAATGAAAGAAAATTAGAAAACCACAAGAAAAAAATTGTATTTCTGAATTTTTTGAAATTTTGTAGTTGATTTTCCATAATATTAATAAAAAAAATAATAACAAATGTCAGAAATACAAAACTATGTAGTATATATAAACTAACATAATTTTTTTGATTTTTAGAAATTTTAAGAAACGGGAAAATCGAACACCCACGCTAGCGTCGGCGGTAGTGCTAGCACGGAAAGCAGTGAGAGAAATCTTGAGAATTTTAAAATTCTATTTTTTAATATTTATTAAGAGTCTTAAGAGTAGTCTTATGCAGAAATTTTGTAATTTTTGGAGATGTCCCGATTGCTCAAATTGCATAAAACTTTAGCGTTTTTCATATAACTCATCCTAAGATGTCTAAGACTCCTAATTTCAACCTTAGCATTGGAAACCTTGCATCGGGAAGAGGTTTAGTGAATATATCAGCAAGTTGAGAGTCCGTGCCAATGAAACTTATTCTAATATTTTCCTTTTTAATGTGATCTCTTATGAAATGATGACGTACGTCAATATGTTTGGATCTAGAATGGTGTACCAGATTATTTGTAAGAACAATGACACTTTTGTTGTCACATTTTAATTCAATATTTTTTTGATGAAAACCAAAGTCCTCTGGAGTTTGACTCATCCATAGTACTTGTGCACAACAACTCCCTAGTGCAATGTATTCGGCCTCTGTGGTGGAGAGTGCAACCAAATTTTGTTTCCTACTAGACCATGCAACTAATGAAGATCCTCGAAAATGTTAAGTACCGCTAGTTCTTTTTCTATCAAGTGAGCATCCGGCGTAGTCCGAATCAAAATAGTCATGAAGTGTAAATGAATTATTGTGCGGGTACCATAATCCTAACCTAGATGAACCAATTAGATATCTAATAATTCTTTTCACCACTTTTAAATGAGATTCGTTTGGATTGGATTAAAATCGAGCACATAAGCATACGACAAACATAATATTGGTTCTAGTTGCACTTAGATAAAGTAGCGATCCTATCATACCTCTATATAAAGTTTGATCAATTGAAATTCCCGATTCATCTTTTCCTAATTTAGTGTTGCACTCATTTATGTAGAAGCATGTTTAAGGTTATCAAATCCAAAGTATTTAAGCATATCATGAACATATTTAGTTTGACATACAAAATAACAATCATTTCTTTGTGATATTTGAGAACCAAGAAAATAAGAAATTTCTCCTACTAAACTCATTTCAAATTCATTTTTAATCACTAAAATAACTTTATTACACAACTATTCATTAGTAGATCCAAAGATTATATCATCAACATATATTTGCAAAATAATCAAATCATCATTATTGTTCTTAATGAAGAGAGTATTATCGGCACTTCCCATAAAATAACCGTGCTTTAATAAAAATGATGTATGTCTTTCATACCATGCACGGGCTTCTTGTTTTAAACCATAATGCGCATTTTTTAGTTTATAAACATGATTGCAAAATTTTTCACTAATAAAACTGGGAGGTTGTTCAACATATACGTCTTCTTTTACAAACCGGTTTAGGAAAACGCTTTTTATATCCATTTGAACTAATTTAATTCTTTTAAAGCTTGCAAATGCTAGAAAAATTCGTATATATTCCAATCTAGCAACGGATGTAAAAGTTTCATCAAAATACATCCCCTCGATTTGAGAATATCTTTTTGCTACTAAGCGTGCTTTATTTCTAGTGATTCTAGACTCACCATCAATCATAGCCAAAAACCAAAATACATCATTTAAAATGGTTGAAACGGTTTTTGGTTCAATTTTGGAAACAAAACCAATGTTTGAATAGGATTCATGAAGAGAAGAGCGAGTTCTTACCCCAATGGATGGTTCACCAATTATTAGTTCATGTGGATGATCCTTTGTAAATTTGAAGGTGCTTGGAGGCACATAATCATCTTCCTTGGCCTCCTTTTCAACTTCTTTGGAAGGTTCCTCATCACCATGCTCCAAAGGTGGTACGATATCATCCTGTTCGCCTGCGAAAAGTCTTTCTACACAAGGAACAAGCTCATCAAATTTCACATTAATCGACTCATCAACTTTACTAGTTCTTTTATTAAAAATTCTATAAGCTTTACTAGTTGAAGAGTATCCAAGAAAAGTTCCTTCATCGCAATTTTCATCAAACTTTCCCAAGTTATCTTTAGTATTCAAAATAAACATTTTCAACCAAAAACATTGAAGTAAGATACGTTGGGCTTCTATTGAAAATAAATTTCATATGGTGTGTGATTAAGAGATGGGCGAAGCATGATTCTTTTCATAACATAACATGATGTATTCTCTGCTGTTTCAGCATGAAGAAGCACAGCTATTGACTCCGGTCTGAGAGAAGTAGCTAGCTAGATGATGTTGCGTCTGAAGGTGTAACATTGATTTGCTTGGTTTCGCCCTTCTCTTTCGCTTACTCTTACTATAGTAGGAGATCAAAGGATTGGACGTGAGGCTGGCTACTCAGAAGACTGCATCTCTTCTATTCAACTGAGAAGTCATTTCATATGCCTAAGAGAGAGAGCTACTACTTAGTAACCCTCAGATTTGAGAAACAAAAGTTCATTAGCAACGTACGACAGCTCTCAAGCCTACCCCTCAGTCAAGTCCTGTCTCCAGTAGTTCCTTCTCTATCTCTTCTCTACTTTCCTTAGTAGCTGCTTTCCTTAGTAGTTCCTTCTCTCTTCTAGTTTTCTCTTCTATAGTAGACCGAGTCAAGGTCAGCTACCTACTGGCTGGAAGAATATGGACTCCAATACTAAGAAGAAAAGAATGAAGACTTCCCACGTGATTGTGAAGACTCCCTTTTCTTCTCTCTTTCCCTAGAGCAAATTTCATCTCTCTGTTCGCCTCTCCTTCTTGTTCAGTCTCACATCTTACGGCTTCGGCCCAAAAGGACTTAGGCAATTTATATTCACATAGCATAGTGTGTGCTAGTTCTTGAAGTGACATATTCTTTCTTTCTATAACACCATTTTGTTGTGGTGTGCGTGGTGCAGAGAGCTCATGTTTAATGCCTAGCATATCACAAAAAGATGTAAACTTTTCATTTTCAAATTCTCCTCCAAGATCCGAGCGAATGCATTTAATTTTTAAATCACTTTCATTTTGAATACGAGTAGATAATTTTGAAAATCGCAAAACACATCGGATTTGAATTAGAGAAATAATGTCCAACAATGTCTTGAAAAATCATCTATTAAAACATATATATATAATCTACCATCAAGACTTGCGGTGCTAACGGGACCAAAGAGACCCATATGAATTAATTGCAAGGGTCTTGTAGTAGAAATGATATTTTTACTTATGAAAGAGGATTTAGTAAATTTACCTTTTTGACATGGCGAACAAAGTGAAGATAAATTTCTATTTAACCTAGGCAATCCTCTAATTAAATCACTTTTGGCACGTTTTACAATAAGCTTTGTGTTAGCATGTCCTAGCGGTCTATGCCAAAGTTCTAATTCATCATTTTGGTGATAAAACATTCTATAAATGATTTAGAAAGATCATGAAATGAAACTACATAAACATTATGTACTCTTGGTGCAGTTAGTAAAATATCTTTTGTAGTAGGATTAGATATTTTGCATAAGTTAGTAGAAGATTCAAATAAAATATCTAATTCTTTATCACATAATTGGCCAATTCCCATGATCCTTCCTTTTCCATTATCGCCAAACTTCACGATCTCTGCCTTCTTCTTTTCTAGGCTTAGGAACTTTGCTTTATTGCCCGTCATGTGCTTGAAGCATCCAAAATTCATGTACCACTCATCTTTATTGTCCTTAGCCTGCCTGCATATCTAGAACGAAGATGAGAGTAATGATCCTGATACCCAAGCGGTACCACCCGTAGACTAAGTGGAAGCCTTAGGTACCCAGATTTGTTTTAAAGTACTTTGTTTCACATTCTTGCAAGAACTAGACATGTGACCAATCCTGTGATAGTTTGCACACGAAATAAAGGGGGTTGAGACCCTTTTCTGGAATTTTTGGTCATTCTTGCTGGAAGGAATCAGTTTTGCAGAAGAGAATGATTTTGCAAAAAAAATACTGAATTCTTGTATGAGGTGCTTGCGCCGGCGTTAGTGGCTAGCGCCTGGCGGTAGCCCTTGTTGGGTTTTTTTATACCCCTTCATAAGGGATGACATATCAAATATGCGCAGCGGAATTGACAAGAACAACCCAAAAAGAGATCAACGGATCTTGCAGTTTTTCATGATTCAAGAGAATACGCAAATTGAAATACAAGGTGCCTTTGCGGGTGATGAGTACTATTTGTACTCATCTTTTAGCATAATTTTGATGTAATTTTAATATGAATTTATATCAATTATTTGTTTTATCTTATAATAATCATTCCTTTTTATTTCTGTCACTAATATAAGTTTAGTTTATGTTTTGCAGGTTTTCTGGGCACTTTGAGCAAAAATATCAAGTACACGCCCAAGGTCACGGGCGTGACCAAGGGCGTGTCAGCCTAAGATGTGTTCCAGACCTGCTGCCGCTACTTCGGGCCCATTCCGTGAAAATTCGCCAAGTACACGCCCCAGGTCACGCCCGTGACCGAGGGCGTGACATCCAAGTCACGGTCGGGACCACGCCACCAGCATCCAGATCGAGCCGCCGCGTCATTTAAAGTTACACGCCCTCGGTCACGGGCGTGACCGAGGGCGTGACCTACAGTCACAGCCGTGACTCGCCCCGCGCTTCTTCCCGCCAGAGTTTCCCGCCAGCAGCACTATTTCAAGATTACACGCCCCAGGTCACGGGCGTGACCTAGGGCGTGACGCGTCCGAAATGCCTGCATTGAAGCCAGAACGCGCCCTCTCCGTACCAGCATCGATCACGCCCCTTACACGCCCTTGGCCACGGGCGTGACCAAGGGCGTGTAACCTCATTTTTTCAGCTATATAAAGCCAGCTTTTCCAGATGTTTAAAAAGGAGTTTTTTTTTAAGATTAGATACTTCGTTTCATGTTTATTTTTCATGTTTTAGTAGTCTTGTAATCCTTCTTCTTGCAAATTGTATTTTCATTTCAATAGTCGTAATTCTCAATTTCATAGCTTGTACTCTCTTTTGTAATTTAATAAATTAGATATTTTCTTCTCTCATTCCCTCTCTCTTTTATGATACGCTCTTTTATTTATTTTGATTCCCCAATCTCCATGAGTACCTAAAATCTCTATTGGTACTCGATCGAGATGATCCAAGGAATAATATTGGTTTTGAAGTAATTTAGAATTGCTCTTTCTCTTTTCTAAAAACGCTTAAGATTTATCCTTGATTTTAATGAAATGAGATTATACTTTCTAGTTTATAATTCTCGTTCTTGTTTTCGTTCTTTAGTTAGCCGAACAAGCTCGTAAGGCGAATCGATCATTCAAGGATAAAAAGAGTAGAATGCAATCCTCGAGAGAGGACGACGTTACCCTTCCGGATTGGAGTAAAAGCCAATAGCGGGATTCACTTCGATAAGGCGAGTTTTAGGGGTTTCGATTCTAGAACGAGAGTTCGATTGATCAACCTAAACTCAGGTGAGCGCATCCTCGAGAGAGGTGCGTTCATAATTCGGGAATCTCCACGGTCAAGACTATTTTATTAAGAGAATGCGCTTTTATTCTTCGTTCTTAATTTATCTCCAAGGTGATTCAAAGATGGAGTGCTGACCTTTTTACTCGTCATTTAATTTAATCTTATTTTTATTTTTCGTTTGCAAAATCGCTCCCAAGTTCTATTTGATAAAATAATAGAGATTTTCTTGAAGTAAGAGTACTCAACCGCCCCGAGTCTAATACGACCTTGTTTCAATAACCTATACTACATTCGATACGGTACACTTGCCGTTATCGTTTGCAAGCATAGTTTTGCCCCATCAAGTTTTTGGCGCCGTTGCCGGGGACACGGTTGATATTTCGAAAAAAGAAATATTTATTAATTTTATCGTTCTCTTTCTTCTCCCCCTTTTCTTTAATTTTATTTTTATATAAAAAAAAAAAAAAAAATCTTAAAAAGCGCAATCTAAATTCTCGGAAAGGACGCTTTGGGTTTGAATTCCCATCATAGCCTCTAGTACCTTGCAAACCCTTCACCGGGTAGATCTTGGGAAGTCCGGGACTAATTTAACCCGCTTTTTGAAAAAAATAAAATTTATAATAAAAATATTTATAAAATTCCATTCATTTAGGTGAAGGTTGTTCCCTTTTTATTTATTTTAATATGAAAGAATCGGAATTGGCTGTTAAGGTTGTCGAGCTTCGAAACCAACTTTATCTCTTACAAGCCGCACGAGAACGCCAATTTAGTTGTCATTATTGTGGTGCGCCTCATCAAAGTGAGGAATGTTATTTGCATTCTTATTCTCAAAATAATTATTATGAAAATAATTATCCTCAATATTATGAAAATAATTTTGATAATAACTACGATCATAATTTCTCATCTTTTAATAATTTTTCAAACTTCGATGAAAATAATTTTTCAAATTTTAATGAAAATAATCTTTCGGCATTTAATAATTGTTCTTCTAGCTCCGAAGTAGATTATTCCTCATGGCAAGCTCACCCGGATAGTTTACGGAGCAATGAAGATAAATCTTTAGTTCCGAATTTTTGTTTTTCTTCTTATACACCGCTGTCTTCGTTCTCTAATTTGGGGGAAATTTCGCCAATTCATATAGATACTTCCCCCCAAAATTTAGAGGAAAATGTCATTTCGTCTAGCGTTTTCTCTAATTTTCACAAGAATAATTTTTCGGCTTCTAATAATTTTTCTTCTATCCCCGAAGTAGATTATTCTTGGTGGCAAGGTCACCCGGATAGTTTACGGGGCGATGAAGATAAATCTTTAGAATCGAATTCTTGTTCTTCTTCTTTTACGCCGCAACCTTCGTGCTCTAATTTTGGGGAATGTCTGCCGATTCAAATAGATACTACCCCCCAAATTTTAGAGTAAAATTTTATTTCAACTAGTATTTTTTCTCCACCTTCGGATGATTTAGTTATGGAGGAACATGTGGTTTCATGTAATCCCATAACTTCTTTTACCGAAGATGAAGAAAAATTACTTTACCAAGAATTTCTTAAAGTTATGGGCACCTCGGATGAAATAGAAGAAGAACAAGTTTCTTCCCCTACTTCACCCGGATTTTATTTTTTTTGTCATGAATACTCGCGAATTTCTTCTATCCAACCAAAAATTCATGAAAATTTAGTGTCCGAAAATTTAATTCCGCTTGATAATACACTAGATTTTTCTAAAGAAATAATTATTATAGAAAAGGAACAACCGGATCTTAATCATTTATTTTCGCAAGCGCCTCCTCCTTGTGAAATATTATCTGACAAGTTTAATTGTGATTCTCTTTATACTAATAATTTCCAGGTTGAAGATGAGCCGTTGCTACCCCAATTAATTGATGATCCATATGCCGCCCATCTTTATAAATTCAAATCACCTCAGGTATATGTATAGGTGATTTGGATTTACATATTCAAGTTCAAGGACAAAAGGAGAATCACAAGATAAACGGAGGAGTTGCCGTGCGACTGACGCCGGCCCATTCACCCACGCGTGAATTAGGGGAGTTGCCTGTTCACTTCTCTTTCAAATTTCCATTTTCCTAACAATTACCGTCTAGCTTAAAGACGGGAAAAAGAAAGCGCTTTTGGGAGGCACCCCTTGCTTATCTTTAATTTTATGTATTTTCCTTTTTAAAAAAAAAAGTTTATTTTTCAAAATTTTCTTCATACTTAGTTTTAAACATTGGGACAATGTTTAATTTTAAGTATGGGGGTGTAGCTTCGCTTTCATTATTTTTTTTTTATTTGAAAAAAAAATAGTAATAATAATAAATAATGCC
The DNA here is from genome assembly GCA_033032865.1 of Dactylorhiza incarnata. NCBI lineage: Eukaryota > Viridiplantae > Streptophyta > Magnoliopsida > Asparagales > Orchidaceae > Dactylorhiza > Dactylorhiza incarnata. Next base: position 8,202,735 of record JAWHQI010000067.1, read on the forward strand.
TAGCCTTGTTGTTTTTAATATTCTAGAAATTTAGTTTGAGGTACGATTATAAGTATTCCTACATTTTTAATTTAGCTAATATTTTATTTTATCAAAATTTGTTAAATTTAAATTTGAAGTAATTTGGTTTTAAGAAACATTTTATGTTTTTAATTCGATTAGAGAGTTAATTTAGCACTACTTCTCCGTTTAATTTTAAATAGCTTCACTTTGTGGTAAATTGGCTAAACATCTCTAGATTTTTTTCATTATATTCGCTTTTAACTTTAAGATCTTAGGAAATTTCATTCAACTAAAAATTTGCTCTCAAAATAGTTTAATTTATAAACTAGAAGTTTTCTTTACCCTTGGTAAATATATGTATTTTTTTCTTTTCCCCTTTTGTTAGATCATATGTCATGGGAATAAGGAGATGTTAGTTCTTTATTCTCTGGTAAACATATGCAACCCAAAATTCCAAAAAAATGAAGAGAGAAAAATGTGTATATGTCGTGGAAATGATAGGATAATAGTCTATCATTCTCTGGTATTACATATACTTAAAAAAAAATGAAAAAAAAGGGGCTGAGAGGATAAAATTCATCACCCCAATCAAAAACCTCTTCATATCCTTTGTCTTCATTTTGCCATTCCGCTTAAACACACTCCTAGCCAATTTCATTGTTTCTAGTCTTAAACTAAATTATTAAGAGAGCAATATTTTGGTAGGTGTCTTTTCCTTAAGTTTCTTTTATGTTAGAGTGTTTATAATTTTAATCTAATTTTGTTTGAAAATTTCTATAATTTCGATTGCTAAATAGTTATCTTGAGAAGTAGTTAGCTAAACAAATTCCTCTTTTTAAATTATCAACATAACTTATGACTTAATTCTTGAATTCCTAAAATTTGCTTTTGACTTATTCTTGGTTTAATAAAATTTTAGTTAATTAGAAATAATACCGATGTCTTGTAACTCTTCCCTCATTCTTTTGCTCTGGAATAGCAAAAGCTCAAGTATGGGGGTGTTTGATGAGTACTATTTGTACTCATCTTTTAGCATAATTTTGATGTAATTTTAATATGAATTTATATCAATTATTTGTTTTATCTTATAATAATCATTCCTTTTTATTTCTGTCACTAATATAAGTTTAGTTTATGTTTTGCAGGTTTTCTGGGCACTTTGAGCAAAAATATCAAGTACACGCCCAAGGTCACGGGCGTGACCAAGGGCGTGTCAGCCTAAGATGTGTTCCAGACCTGCTGCCGCTACTTCGGGCCCATTCCGTGAAAATTCGCCAAGTACACGCCCCAGGTCACGCCCGTGACCAAGGGCGTGACATCCAAGTCACGGTCGGGACCACGCCACCAGCATCCAGATCGAGCCGCCGCGTCATTTAAAGTTACACGCCCTCGGTCACGGGCGTGACCGAGGGCGTGACCTACAGTCACGGGTGTGACTCGCCCCGCGCTTCTTCCCGCCAGAGTTTCCCGCCAGCAGCACAATTTCAAGATTACACGCCCCAGGTCATGGGCGTGACCTAGGGCGTGACGCGTCCGAAACGCCTGCATTGAAGCCAGAACGCGCCCTCTCCGCACCAGCATCGATCACGCCCCTTACACGCCCTTGGTCACGGGCGTGACCAAGGGCGTGTAACCTCATTTTTTCAGCTATATAAAGCCAGCTTTTCCAGATGTTTAAAAAGGAGTTTTTTTTTTAAGATTAGATACTTCGTTTCATGTTTATTTTTCATGTTTTAGTAGTCTTGTAATCCTTCTTCTTGCAAATTGTATTTTCATTTCAATAGTCGTAATTCTCAATTTCATAGCTTGTACTCTCTTTTGTAATTTAATAAATTAGATCTTTTCTTCTCTCATTCCCTCTCTCTTTTATGATACGCTCTTTTATTTATTTTGATTCCCCAATCTCCATGAGTACCTAAAATCTCTATTGGTACTCGATCGAGATGATCCAAGGAATAATATTGGTTTTGAAGTAATTTAGAATTGCTCTTTCTCTTTTCTAAAAACGCTTAAGATTTATCCTTGATTTTAATGAAATGAGATTATACTTTCTAGTTTATAATTCTCGTTCTTGTTTTCGTTCTTTAGTTAGCCGAACAAGCTCGTAAGGCGAATCGATCATTCAAGGATAAAAAGAGTAGAATGCAATCCTCGAGAGAGGACGACGTTACCCTTCCGGATTGGAGTAAAAGCCAATAGCGGGATTCACTTCGATAAGGCGAGTTTTAGGGGTTTCGATTCTAGAACGAGAGTTCGATTGATCAACCTAAACTCAGGTGAGCGCATCCTCGAGAGAGGTGCGTTCATAATTCGGGAATCTCCACGGTCAAGACTATTTTATTAAGAGAATGCGCTTTTATTCTTCGTTCTTAATTTATCTCCAAGGTGATTCAAAGATGGAGTGCTGACCTTTTTACTCGTCATTTAATTTAATCTTATTTTTATTTTCCGTTTGCAAAATCGCTCCCAAGTTCTATTTGATAAAATAATAGAGATTTTCTTGAAGTAAGAGTACTCAACCGCCCCGAGTCTAATACGACCTTGTTTCAATAACCTATACTACATTCGATACGGTACACTTGCCGTTATCGTTTGCAAGCATAGTTTTGCTCCATCAAGTTTTTGGCGTCGTTGCCGGGGACACGGTTGATATTTCGAAAAAAGAAATATTTATTAATTTTATCGTTCTCTTTCTTCTCCCCCTTTTCTTTAATTTTATTTTTATATAAAAAAAAAAAAAAATCTTAAAAAGCGCAATCTAAATTCTCGGAAAGGACGCTTTGGGTTTGAATTCCCATCATAGCCTCTAGTACCTTGCAAACCCTTCACCGGGTAGATCTTGGGAAGTCCGGGACTAATTTAACCCGCTTTTTGAAAAAAATAAAATTTATAATAAAAATATTTATAAAATTCCATTCATTTAGGTGAAGGTTGTTCCCTTTTTATTTATTTTAATATGAAAGAATCGGAATTGGCTGTTAAGGTTGTCGAGCTTCGAAACCAACTTTATCTCTTACAAGCCGCACGAGAACGCCAATTTAGTTGTCATTATTGTGGTGCGCCTCATCAAAGTGAGGAATGTTATTTGCATTCTTATTCTCAAAATAATTATTATGAAAATAATTATCCTCAATATTATGAAAATAATTTTGATAATAACTACGATCATAATTTCTCATCTTTTAATAATTTTTCAAACTTCGATGAAAATAATTTTTCAAATTTTAATGAAAATAATCTTTCGGCATTTAATAATTGTTCTTCTAGCTCCGAAGTAGATTATTCCTCATGGCAAGCTCACCCGGATAGTTTACGGAGCAATGAAGATAAATCTTTAGTTCCGAATTTTTGTTTTTCTTCTTATACACCGCTGTCTTCGTTCTCTAATTTGGGGGAAATTTCGCCAATTCATATAGATACTTCCCCCCAAAATTTAGAGGAAAATGTCATTTCGTCTAGCGTTTTCTCTAATTTTCACAAGAATAATTTTTCGGCTTCTAATAATTTTTCTTCTATCCCCGAAGTAGATTATTCTTGGTGGCAAGGTCACCCGGATAGTTTACGGGGCGATGAAGATAAATCTTTAGAATCGAATTCTTGTTCTTCTTCTTTTACGCCGCAACCTTCGTGCTCTAATTTTGGGGAATGTCTGCCGATTCAAATAGATACTACCCCCCAAATTTTAGAGTAAAATTTTATTTCAACTAGTATTTTTTCTCCACCTTCGGATGATTTAGTTATGGAGGAACATGTGGTTTCATGTAATCCCATAACTTCTTTTACCGAAGATGAAGAAAAATTACTTTACCAAGAATTTCTTAAAGTTATGGGCACCTCGGATGAAATAGAAGAAGAACAAGTTTCTTCCCCTACTTCACCCGGATTTTATTTTTTTTGTCATGAATACTCGCGAATTTCTTCTATCCAACCAAAAATTCATGAAAATTTAGTGTCCGAAAATTTAATTCCGCTTGATAATACACTAGATTTTTCTAAAGAAATAATTATTATAGAAAAGGAACAACCGGATCTTAATCATTTATTTTCGCAAGCGCCTCCTCCTTGTGAAATATTATCTGACAAGTTTAATTGTGATTCTCTTTATACTAATAATTTCCAGGTTGAAGATGAGCCGTTGCTACCCCAATTAATTGATGATCCATATGCCGCCCATCTTTATAAATTCAAATCACCTCAGGTATATGTATAGGTGATTTGGATTTACATATTCAAGTTCAAGGACAAAAGGAGAATCACAAGATAAACGGAGGAGTTGCCGTGCGACTGACGCCGGCCCATTCACCCACGCGTGAATTAGGGGAGTTGCCTGTTCACTTCTCTTTCAAATTTCCATTTTCCTAACAATTACCGTCTAGCTTAAAGACGGGAAAAAGAAAGCGCTTTTGGGAGGCACCCCTTGCTTATCTTTAATTTTATGTATTTTCCTTTTTAAAAAAAAAAGTTTATTTTTCAAAATTTTCTTCATACTTAGTTTTAAACATTGGGACAATGTTTAATTTTAAGTATGGGGGTGTAGCTTCGCTTTCATTATTTTTTTTTTATTTGAAAAAAAAATAGTAATAATAATAAATAATGCCTAGCCTTGTTGTTTTTAATATTCTAGAAATTTAGTTTGAGGTACGATTATAAGTATTCCTACATTTTTAATTTAGCTAATATTTTATTTTATCAAAATTTGTTAAATTTAAATTTGAAGTAATTTGGTTTTAAGAAACATTTTATGTTTTTAATTCGATTAGAGAGTTAATTTAGCACTACTTCTCCGTTTAATTTTAAATAGCTTCACTTTGTGGTAAATTGGCTAAACATCTCTAGATTTTTTTCATTATATTCGCTTTTAACTTTAAGATCTTAGGAAATTTCATTCAACTAAAAATTTGCTCTCAAAATAGTTTAATTTATAAACTAGAAGTTTTCTTTACCCTTGGTAAATATATGTATTTTTTTCTTTTCCCCTTTTGTTAGATCATATGTCATGGGAATAAGGAGATGTTAGTTCTTTATTCTCTGGTAAACATATGCAACCCAAAATTCCAAAAAAATGAAGAGAGAAAAATGTGTATATGTCGTGGAAATGATAGGATAATAGTCTATCATTCTCTGGTATTACATATACTTAAAAAAAAATGAAAAAAAAGGGGCTGAGAGGATAAAATTCATCACCCCAATCAAAAACCTCTTCATATCCTTTGTCTTCATTTTGCCATTCCGCTTAAACACACTCCTAGCCAATTTCATTGTTTCTAGTCTTAAACTAAATTATTAAGAGAGCAATATTTTGGTAGGTGTCTTTTCCTTAAGTTTCTTTTATGTTAGAGTGTTTATAATTTTAATCTAATTTTGTTTGAAAATTTCTATAATTTCGATTGCTAAATAGTTATCTTGAGAAGTAGTTAGCTAAACAAATTCCTCTTTTTAAATTATCAACATAACTTATGACTTAATTCTTGAATTCCTAAAATTTGCTTTTGACTTATTCTTGGTTTAATAAAATTTTAGTTAATTAGAAATAATACCGATGTCTTGTAACTCTTCCCTCATTCTTTTGCTCTGGAATAGCAAAAGCTCAAGTATGGGGGTGTTTGATGAGTACTATTTGTACTCATCTTTTAGCATAATTTTGATGTAATTTTAATATGAATTTATATCAATTATTTGTTTTATCTTATAATAATCATTCCTTTTTATTTCTGTCACTAATATAAGTTTAGTTTATGTTTTGCAGGTTTTCTGGGCACTTTGAGCAAAAATATCAAGTACACGCCCAAGGTCACGGGCGTGACCAAGGGCGTGTCAGCCTAAGATGTGTTCCAGACCTGCTGCCGCTACTTCGGGCCCATTCCGTGAAAATTCGCCAAGTACACGCCCCAGGTCACGCCCGTGACCAAGGGCGTGACATCCAAGTCACGGTCGGGACCACGCCACCAGCATCCAGATCGAGCCGCCGCGTCATTTAAAGTTACACGCCCTCGGTCACGGGCGTGACCGAGGGCGTGACCTACAGTCACGGGTGTGACTCGCCCCGCGCTTCTTCCCGCCAGAGTTTCCCGCCAGCAGCACAATTTCAAGATTACACGCCCCAGGTCATGGGCGTGACCTAGGGCGTGACGCGTCCGAAATGCCTGCATTGAAGCCAGAACGCGCCCTCTCCGCACCAGCATCGATCACGCCCCTTACACGCCCTTGGTCACGGGCGTGACCAAGGGCGTGTAACCTCATTTTTTCAGCTATATAAAGCCAGCTTTTCCAGATGTTTAAAAAGGAGTTTTTTTTTTAAGATTAGATACTTCGTTTCATGTTTATTTTTCATGTTTTAGTAGTCTTGTAATCCTTCTTCTTGCAAATTGTATTTTCATTTCAATAGTCGTAATTCTCAATTTCATAGCTTGTACTCTCTTTTGTAATTTAATAAATTAGATCTTTTCTTCTCTCATTCCCTCTCTCTTTTATGATACGCTCTTTTATTTATTTTGATTCCCCAATCTCCATGAGTACCTAAAATCTCTATTGGTACTCGATCGAGATGATCCAAGGAATAATATTGGTTTTGAAGTAATTTAGAATTGCTCTTTCTCTTTTCTAAAAACGCTTAAGATTTATCCTTGATTTTAATGAAATGAGATTATACTTTCTAGTTTATAATTCTCGTTCTTGTTTTCGTTCTTTAGTTAGCCGAACAAGCTCGTAAGGCGAATCGATCATTCAAGGATAAAAAGAGTAGAATGCAATCCTCGAGAGAGGACGACGTTACCCTTCCGGATTGGAGTAAAAGCCAATAGCGGGATTCACTTCGATAAGGCGAGTTTTAGGGGTTTCGATTCTAGAACGAGAGTTCGATTGATCAACCTAAACTCAGGTGAGCGCATCCTCGAGAGAGGTGCGTTCATAATTCGGGAATCTCCACGGTCAAGACTATTTTATTAAGAGAATGCGCTTTTATTCTTCGTTCTTAATTTATCTCCAAGGTGATTCAAAGATCGAGTGCTGACCTTTTTACTCGTCATTTAATTTAATCTTATTTTTATTTTCCGTTTGCAAAATCGCTCCCAAGTTCTATTTGATAAAATAATAGAGATTTTCTTGAAGTAAGAGTACTCAACCGCCCCGAGTCTAATACGACCTTGTTTCAATAACCTATACTACATTCGATACGGTACACTTGCCGTTATCGTTTGCAAGCATAGTTTTGCCCCATCAGCGGGATTGAGTCAACACTCAACCAAGGTGTTCCAAGAGAAATCCGAAATCTGCTTTGAGTTCTTCAAGGATCGAAATTGATCGATCCCTCTACAGAAGTCCACACAAGCGATGAAGAACCCTAGCTTCTTGTCGTACAAGAACTAGGTCGGAGAAGGAAGCTCTGAACGTCCCCACGGACTGCTAGATCCGATCTAGGGGAGGCGGCGACTGACGACGAAGACAGGCGGCGGTGGAAAGACGATCGGCGGACGGAACGAGAATGATCGGAACACTTCCGTCGTTTCTCTTTCGCGACAAGGGCTCGATCCAAAAAACCGTCTATTTCGAAGCCCTAAACACGTTCCTTTTATAAGCAAGGCATAAAATCGGCTATCCGCAGACCAGAGGGAAAAACAGAAAATCTGTCCAGATTTACATTCGCCGAATTCGACTAATCACATTAACCGAATTCAACTAATCACATTAACCGAATTCGGCGAAACCATTTAGACGAATTCGACTATATATAAATTTGGCTATTCACTATAACCGAATTCGGCGAAACCATTTCGACGAATTCGACTATATATAAATTCGGCGAAACCCTTTAGTCGAATTTGCCATTAGCCGAATTTGTCTAAACCCTTTAGTCGAATTCGGTTAATGCCTTTAGCCGAATTATCTAGTGTAAAATCCGTTCATTTAAACACTTTAAACGATTTCCCTTCTGAGACATTCTCAACTTGATTCCAAGCAGTCACAGGATTGGTCCTCTACTCATATCCAATATGAGTAAGGCCAACACAATCCTTTCTCCAATTTCTCCAAACGCTTTTATGTGCGACCCTATAGGCTCATATTGCGTTGGCAGCAAGACTAACTATTGATTGCTTTGAGATCACCTCAGAAACTCCAACAGCCCTCACCTCGATATTCGAGCCCAAATTTTCCAGAACCGCAGCACCGGTTCCCTAAAATCATATCCAATGATTTTTGGCCCATTCCAAAAATTTTAATGGCCAAGGTGAGATCATGAACGTGTGCTTTAAGTGATGAATTTTTTTCACAAGTATGACACACCTATTTTCAAAACCCTTTTTAATTATTTTTAATTTGCAAAAAGGAGGCTTCTAATTTCCTTTATAATTCCCCCTTCTCTTTTGTAAGAGTTTTGGCATGGGAGAGGGCTTTGGAAAGAGAATCTTCAATATCTTTTGCCATTTTAATTTAGTGATCACACTCTTGGCAAGAAACCTTTTAATTTTCTAAAACAATCAATTTTTTGGAAAGATTTTGATTTTCTTTAATTAGAGATTCATTTTCACGATTAAATAAAATACTATCTTTTATATTTTTATCAAAAGCTTTGCAAGTTTGAAGAAATTCATTATAAAGTTCATCATAAGTTGGAGGAGTTACCTCAGTGTCGCTAAGAACACTAGTGTCGTCGTCATTTCCATATCCCACGAGGCACATGTTTGCTTCCTCATCGTTGCTTGATGAAGACCCACTTGATTCTTCGAAGGCGGAAGAGTCATCCCATGTTTCAGCTTTTAATTCCTTCTATTTTTCCTTCCCTTTGTGCAGCTTCTCCTTTTTCTCCTTCAAGTATTTTGGGCACTAGCTCCGAATATGCCCAGTCTTCCTGCAATGATAACATTCCGGTGAAGGCCTTTCTTCTTCATCGTCGCTCTCCTTTTCCTTCTTAGAAGATGAACCTTTCCATCTTGCATCCTTTTGGAAAAAATTTTGAAAGGTATTTCTCCTTTCCGGATTTCGCATAAAATTTCGAAAGTTCTTTACCAATAGACTTTCTTCATCTTCATCCTCATGGCACTCCTTGTTTGATTTTAGTGCCAACACCATCATCTTTGGCTCCTTGTTGTATTCATCGTATTGGATATTGAGTTCCACCTCATGGGTTTTGAGATTCCTTATGAGGCACTCAACCTGGAGCATTCTTAGATTGTGTGACTCCAAGATAGCGGTCACCTTCGAATTGAATTTTGGAGGAAGAGATCGAAGAATCTTTCAGACCAAGTCGCCATTGGAGAAGGTCTTTCCAAGTGCTTTGGAGGCATTGACGATCTTTTTGAAGCGCGGGTACATTGCATCAATATCTTTGCTTTCATCCATCCGGAACTATTCATATTTTGACTCCAGTTGGAAAAGCTTCGAATCTTTAACCTGCGATGTACCTTCATGAGTAATTTCCAAATGATTCAAAATATCCTATTCAGTAGTACATCCATAAATTCTATTAAATTCATTTCTATCTATCGCACAAAAAAAAGCATTCATGGCCTTGACGTTATTTTTGCATTTATGTGTAGCACTATCATCCCATTTATCCTTAGATTTTTCTAATGTTACCTCTCCAACTAAAATTGTAGGAGGAGAGTATTGCTCTTCTACCATATTCCATACCTCAATATCTAGGGTCATAAGAAAACATCGCATCCTATTTTTCCAATAATTATAATCTGACCCAGTAAATAGTGGATGTCTACTAATTCCTTGACCCTCGGAAAAAGCGAGATCATAAGATGCCATAATTCCTGGTTTTTAAACCAATTTGGAATAACCTGCCTCTGATACCACTTGTTGGATCGATAGGCACCCTTAGAGGGGGTGAATAAGGGAATAAAAATTCATTTTATATGCTTAGCAATTTGTTAAAAAAAATTTAAAATAAAAGAGAGCGAAATAACAATTTAGCCAAAAGTAGAGAATATTGTAATTTGCAATATTAGAATATTATGCCAAAAGAAAGAAATCAAGTAAACACAAATAGAAACATGATTGTATTATATTAAAGAGTGTTTACATAAAATTGATTTCAATATCGCTAGAAATCGGAGGCGTACAAACATAAATAATTTTTCCTTTTCTATACGGTAACGTCCCACTTCTAACTAGACCCCTCGAGTGACATGGGTCACTTGGAGATGCTTGGGCTAGGTAGGAGCTTTGAGTTTCTAATGGTGCCATGGATGTGCCCTAATGTCCAGGAGTGGGTGTAACCATCACCCCTTGAAGTTATAAAGAAAATAACAAAGGATTGGAAAAAGGGAGATAACACCGGCGGTAGCGGCTGAATCTGTGCACGTGACTTCTTTCATGGGGTGGCCTAAATTGCCTAAATATGAGATAATGGTGAAATAAAAAGTCAAAAAATCAGCTGGCACCTAGTGTGAAATTTCAACATAAGACTTGTAAATTGGAATTTGCATTTAATGCTCATTTAATGCAAATCTCTCTCTCTCTCCTCATTCTCTCCTAACTCAAAGGGGCTGATATCTCTTAATTAGATGCCATATGTATCTTCTTCTTCTTCTCCTTCTTCTTTTCTTCATCTTCCTCTTCAACCCTTAAGAGAGCTAACTTAGGGTTCTTGAAAGAGCAAGATTGGAGAAGGATTTGAGCTCGCCCGACCGCCACCATGCCGCCGAGGAGACAACCGCGATCGTCGGCTGGAAATTAGGTGACTTCCGACCACTCTCCCTTGGTTCTAAATCTTTAGATCTAATTAGGAGAGACATTGAGCTCGAAAGAGCTTGATTTGGTATGGATAATGGAGTTTCGTAGGAAGAGGCCATGCTGGAATTTACGTTCTAGGGCGTCATTCACCGCGAAGATGTCTTCGATCAACTCCCGTCTTTAACACAAAGTTTGAGGAGTTGATTTTGTGAAGATTAGTGGCCTAATGAGGGCGTATTGGAGGAGAGAAGGTGAGATGACCTAATTTTTGTTTGGAGATGATGATGAGTAGTCCCTTATTACAGAGATTTTTTAATTATAATATTGTACTTAATTAATAAGGGGACTCATGTTTAGTGGGGAAATTCCAGCAGCTAAGGAAAAGATTAACTGATCTGGAATGGAGTTGAGAGTTCACGGGAAGGAGAAGTGGTTGTGTTAACAGAGGAATTATTCTCCGTTAGCTAACGCCGGCGGTAGCGCAACCGCTGGCGTTAGCGGGTCGACTTGTCGATAGGAGGGGGTAACTTCTCGTCGACTCTTAATGTTAACGGGAAGGAGTGTTGGTCGAATCGCTAATGCCCGACGGTAACGCTACTGCCAGCATTAGCGGGTGGACTTATCGACGGGATGGGGTAGCTTCCTGTAGACTCGTAATATTGAAGGGAAGTGTCAGCTTTCCGTCGACATCGACGGGATGGATTAGCTTCCCGTCAACATCGACGGGAAGGGTTAGCTTCCCGTCGATATCAACGGGAAGGATTGGCTTCCCGTCAACATCGACGGGAAGGGTTGGCTTCCCGTCGATATCGACGGGAAGGGTTAACTTCCCGTCGACATCAATGGGAGGGTATCGACGGGATTACTAGCGCCTGGCGTTAGCAAATAGAGAATTTTTGATTCTCCTCCTTTGGTGTGGTAGGAGTTCCTGGGTTTCCATGTCAATTGGGTGAGGCGTAGGAGATGGTTATGATTCTAAAATGGGACATTGCAATGCTTGATCAAATAAGGAATTTAGATACGAATACGTCTCTAAACGCACAGTAGTCCTGCATGGTCTCATATAGAAATTTACGTGTCATACGCACACCACTACATAAGATTTATAACCACTCGATATGGGTAGCCTTGATGACTTGATGTAGGTGGTAAGATATGGTCGTAACTTTTGGGGAAATGTTAAGGGCCCGGTGGTTGGGGTCCTTGGATGCTAATTAGCATCGACAATGACTATACGAGGAGAAGTGTAGTAAGACTCCTTTCGTGAGTCCTTGTGTGCTCGATAGCACAGATTATAAATGGGAATTACATGAGTGTGCATGGATTACACATGGTGGTGTAATGATCTTGGTTGAAGGATTGCTTGTGGCAGATCTACGGGCTCGCCAGTCATCACACCGACTGGAGCTGGCAGATAGATCTTGGTCGGTTGGGTTGTGCTCTTTGTGTTTAATTCCAAAGACCCCTTCCATGCCTAGTGACCGATTGGGCTTTGCTTTTGGTGCCTACTTCCCAAGACCCTTTCCAAGTCCAGTACGCAGGTGCTCCGCTGTTGTGTTCTTAGCGTCGAGGCATACTTAAGGCCTAGGTCTGGTAGTGTGCATACCCACCTAGTAGTGGAGAAGACCATTCCACTGCCACCGTCTGGCTACGACGGGGGCGCCAGAGAGATTAGCTACCCTCGAAAAGTGAGAACTTCAGGTCTTTGTCGACATAGCAAATATGCATGGGTGAGTCATCATATCATTATCATTGAATTGCATTCATTCATCCTTTCATGATCATAGCAATGCACCTCATCGGGACGATCATATAAATTAGTATGGGCTCATTTATATGATGGGTTCCAAATTGGAAACCTTAACTTATAAGTTTGTATGGGCATTCATAAAAGTTAAGGTACGTTTTGAAACTGCAAATATACTACTTACTTTTGTACCGTTACGTTGCATTCTATACCTTGATACTCGTCGCAATGCTAGTTAGGATTGTTTCTTACGTCGCTATCATTGTAACTGCTAGCATAAATGTACTCTTGTGTATAGCAGCTTCATTTCTACTGTTGGTATAGAATTGCTAAGATTGTACCCTTACTACTGCCACCTATTCTATTGTACTTATAGTTTATATTGCAGCTTCTCTTCATTTTCTTCCGCCTGGTGCCTTGTAGTCATCGGGGGAGAGGAGGTGAAGCCACATGGTCTTTATGACTAACGGTTGTTGCACCCCTCTTTTTAGGAGCACACCCAGGAGCAGCAGCGCACGACGTTAGAGGTGGATAGCCAGGTCAGGACGACATGCCCGGAGACTACGATACCATCATTACCGTCATTGGCAGATGTGAGCGATAGTTTGAGATGTTGCCCTTGGGGCATTTATTTTGATATTCTGATATTTGCAGGAGCTCTCAGAGCTACCTATCCTTTTTTATAATTGTAGCACCTTTATTGATATGTGAATCTATGGCTTCTATTGTTTTTCTATTATTGATGGGTTGGCATGATGATATGTGAGAATAGCCGGCAGGATAGACGTCTTGTGGAGGGGACAAGCCCGAGTGCTGGCAACTCCGCATGGCGGCTATTTTGGGCATAGGACTCCCCTCGGCCGTTTCTTGTGTTCTGGGAAGGGGTTCTTACAAATGGTATCAGCTTGCAATGATCCTGAGATAAAGAACTCCATTTCCTCATGGGGCCACCCCTCTCACTTCTTCAGTTTGAGGACAAACTGAATGAGCGGAAGCAGTGGTGTGCCCATGTGTGATTCACATTGAATGTGTCCATTACATTTCTTTAAGTATCCAACCTAACCCAAAATCTACCTTACATGAAGATCCTGGTACGTTCGAAGCCAGCAGCTGGCACCTCCATACCTCCAGCACCTACTTCATTCCTGCAGTCTACGCTGGGTCAGACCTTGATGGCGATCTTGGATTCCTTCAGGTCTCAGCAAATCCCGGTGCAACAGCAGGCCCTGAACTCAAATTGGTTGAGCACCTTCCAAGCTCTCTCTCCTCCAACCTATCATGGGATAGAGTCGGCGGTCTAGATAGAGGAATGGTTAGACATGGTGCAGGAGATGCTGGCAGGGATTTGATGCCCTGGCAATATGACAGTCACGTTGGTAGTCACAGCCTTGGATCTGCATGCCAAGAGGTGGTGCAAGTCCCTTATGGGCTCCACCTTTGAAGGGCGTAACTACCTTGACATAAGCTGGGTTGAGTTTGCAAATGCGTTCCTAGAGCACTTCGTCTCTTCTACGACCCGTGATGAGCTCGAGGAGAGGTTCCTGTAGCTGAAGCAGAGATCTAGATCTGTAGTTGAATACATGCGGGAGTTTCAGCACCTTGCAAGATTCGTAGACTCCTACGACTTGGATCACCGCGGTTATGCAAAGCGGTTCTACAAGGGTCTGCGCGATCCCCATAGGCAGGCTATTCTATTTATCGCCGATTCGAGCCTCGCTCAGATCATAGAGATGGCACAGAAGTTGGAGGCAGAGCACTTGGGTGTCCAGGCTAGGAGTAAGAGGCCCGCGGAAGGTGTGAAGGAAGCAGGACCCATATTCAGGAGGAGGCAGAATGTCAGGGGCAGAGGAGGAGACCAGGGGTGCGGTGGTGGGCATTTTCGCCCAAATTTCAGAATGGAGTAGCAAGCGCGACCACTCCTATTGCCATCACCATATCAGGGTCAGGCACCTCTGCCGCCAGGAGAGCCCATTTGAGTGGTTTGTTTCCATTGCCATCAGTCGGGCCACATTCGACGCTTTTTCCCGTAGCTACAAGGGAATGCTCTGGATCATCCCATGACTCCTTCAGCAGCACAACGAGGATGAGGCTTAGGACGAGGTCAGGGACGAGGACCTCATGGTAGAGGGAAATGACCAGAGTAGATGTATGTGTTGGATCTCGCAGAGCCCCGAAATCCTGAGGAGGTCATCACAGGTACTTCAATGTGCTTCTTAAGATTACTTGGCACCTTGCAACCCTTCGCTTTAGTTTATCTTATGACCCAAACAATAAAAATCACCCAGGTATAGTACTTGTTTAGGGTAAACCCGCCTACACCTTATTCGATATGGGTTCCTCGCACTCATTCATCTCGGAGGAATTCATAGACGAACTAGATCAAGTGGAACACTTTGAAGGCATCCGTAGAAAGGTGCGGCTTGCGGATGGATCAGAGATATTATCGTGCGCAAAGTGTAACATGTATATAGAGATCGGGGGAAGGCTACTTGAAGCACCGGCGACACTTCTGAAAATGGCAGATTTTGATCTGATCCTGGGCATGAATTGGCTGCATTGGAACCATGCCAAGATCGATTGCCCGGCGTAGAAAATTGTGCTGAGGCACGAAGATTCCGAGGTTTTGATCGAAGGTATTACCCCCACCACTCATCTATTACTATCATCTATTCAGGTGGTCAAAGCCCACCAGCAGGGCGATGAGGTTTATATGATCTGCTTTGAGATGAAGGAGATAGAGGTCAGCGTTGCTGAAGTACCAATAGTTTGAGACTTTCCTGATGTCATCCCAGATATGCTGCCCGGACTACCCCCACATCGAGAGGCAGATTTCAGGATCCAACTGGTTCTGGGATCTAGACCCGTTTCTTAGGCTCCCTATAGGATGGAACCGAAGGAGCTTGCAAAGTTTCGGACGCAGCTTCAAGAGTTAGTAAATTTGGGGTTCGTCCGCCCCAATTCATCGTCTTGGGGAGCTCCAGTTCTATTCGTGAAGAAGATGGACGGTTCGCTCCGACTATGTATAGATTATTGGGAGCTCAACTGGTTGACGGTCCGGAAGACCTATCCATTGCCAAGGATCGATGAGCTTTTTGATCAGCTGGAGGGAGCGTACTGGTTCTACAAACTTGACTTGTGGTCGGGTTATTATCAATTGAGGATTCAGGAGGAGGATATCCCGTAGACCGCCTTTAGCTCGAGGTATGGTTTATATGAGTTTACTGTCATGCCATTCGGACTCACGAATGCCCCCGCCGCATTCATGAGCTTGATGAATAAAGTATTCGAACCATACATGGATGTCTTCGTGATAGTATTTATTGATGACATTCTGGTCTACTCAAGGAACAAGGAGGATCATGCATATCATTTAGCACTTATTATGGGGAAGCTGACGGAGCACAGCTTGTTAACAATGTTTAGTAAGTTCCAGTTCTGGCTCTGGCAAGTCGCCTTCCTGGGCCATGTCATCAGTGGAGCAGGTTTAGCAGTGGATCCTGCCAAGGTATGAGTAGTGATAGAATGGAAGCCTTTGAAGTCAGCATTGGAGGTGCGCAGTTTCATAGGGCTTGCTGGCTACTACCACATGTTTATAGAAGGATTCTCGAAGATCGCTCTTCCCCTCACCACTCTGATAAGGAAGGATGTCGTATTTACCTGAACAGCTCAGTGTGAGACAGCATTCCAGGAGCTGAAGGACAGTCTCTCCTCAGCCCCGATCCTTGCCCTTCCATATGGGAAGGAGGGATTTTAGATTTACACAGAAGCATCCTATCAGCAAATAGGTGCAATATTGATACAGCACGGGCACGCCATTGCATATGCATTGAGGAAGCTGAAGAAGCACGAGCAGAACTACCCAGTACATGATTTAGAGCTCCGGACTGTGATCTTCGCCTTGAAGTTTTGGAGGCACTATCTTTTTGGAGTTTATTGTGAGATCTTTTCTGATCACAAGAACCTCAAGTATATAGATACTCAGAAAGATCTAAACCTACGCCAGCGGAGGTGGCTAGAGTTCCTATGTGATTACGACTACCCCATGCACTATCATCCGAGGAAGGCCGGTACGTCTGGACCGGATCCCTGAGTGATGGCTACGGAGCTGGTGAAGATGTTAGAGGACATGGAGATCACATTGGTATCCAGGTCCGATCCTGAGGCCTACAGAGAGTACCTAGCTGCCTTGAGCATTACTTGTGACATCCGAGACCATATCAGGACACAACAGAGATAGGATGCAACACTGGAGTTGGTATTTAGGAGCCTGGGAGGGGGAAGCATAAGACACTATACATTACGGGATGACTTTGTTCATTTCTGGGGCCTCTTTTACATACCCGAAGGAGCTGGAGTCCGGGAGGACATACTGAGAGAGGCGCGTACACCAAATATTCAGTGCATCCCGGAATCGTCAAGATGTTTGCGGATCTGCGAGAAAAAATATTTTGGCCAAGTATGAAGAGGGATGTCACCTATTTTGTCACCCATTGTGAGGCGTTCCAGAAGGTGAAGGCAGAGTGTAGGCATCCTGCTAGGTTGTTGCAGCCGTTGCCCATCCCCGAGTAGAAATTTGAAGATATATCCATGGATTTCATTCTCGGCCTTCCTCGCTCCCGCTCTGGGAATGACTCTCTGTGGGTGATTGTAGATTGTCTGACGAAGGTCTCCAGGTTCATCTTGATTAGAAAGGACACACACGTCGATGTGTTGGTAAGACTCTTCGTCGAGCAGTTCGTTAGATATCATGGAGTGCCCAAGACTATCGTTTTAGACCGTGATGGTCGTTTCACCTCCAAGGAGTGGAAAGCAGTGCAAGCTTATTTGGGCTCTCGCTTGACATTTAGCATGATCGTCCACCCTCATACGGATGTCCAGTCAGAGCGAATGATTAGGACTTTGGAAGAACGGTTGCGTCGTTGTGTTCTAGATCGAGGACAACCGTGGGAGAGACTTCTACCCTTGGTGGAGTTCTCTTACAATAACAGTCATCAGGCAAGCATCGACATGGCTCCTTATGCGGCGCTTTATGGAAGGAGGTGCAGGAAACCTTTATCATGGGTCCAAGATGAGGACCTAAAATCATTAGGGGTGAAATTCATTGATGATACAGATGAAATGGTCATATTGATTTGAGACCGCATGCTCGAGGCACAGAGCTGACAGGCCAAATATTATGACGCAAAGCACATGGTAGTGGAGTTTCAGGTTGGGGACAAGTTGTTCTTGAAGATCAGGTTGATGCACGGAGTGTCTCGTGTTCAGGGAAGGTAGAAGCTCAGTCCTCGCTATCTGGGGCCTTATACCATTCTGGAGTGGATTGGCCCCTTAGCCTATCAGTTGGAGCTGCCATCGAAGTTGGAGACTATGCATGATGTCTTCCATGTATCCTCCATTCGGAGGGCATTGCTTCGCACTGATCAGCTTGTCCCAGCTACGTTGGGCCCTGTGGGGACCGACAGATCTGTCTGGCTAGAGCCGGTACGCATAGTGGATACCGAGACTAGAGTCCTGCGGCGAAAGAGTGTTCCATTGGTGAAAGTTATGTGGTCCAACCACAGACAAGAGGAATACACTTGGGAGCCAATAGACCTTATGCAGCAACATTACCCGGATTTGTTTTCTTCAGGTATAATCTAAACTAGCTTGCCATACTTCGCTTCAAAATTCGTAGCCCAAAACTCAAAGTTTGGGGACGAAATTAATTTTTTTGTTTATTGGATTTGTAATGTCCCACTTCGAACTAAACCCCTCGAGTGACATGGCTCACTTGGAGATGCTTGGGCTTGGTAGAATCTTTGAGATCCTAATGGTGCCATGGATGTGCCCTGATCTCCAGGAGTGGGTGTAACCATCACCCCCTTGAAGTTAGAAAGAAAATAGCAAAGGATTAGAAAAAGGGAGCTAACGCCTGCATTAGCTTTGCTAACGCTGGCGGTAGTGGCCGAATCTGTACACATGACTTCTTCCATGGTGGTGGCCTAAATTGCCGAAATATGAGATAATGGAGGAATCAAAAGTCAAAAAAATTAGCTGGCACCTAGTGTGAAATTTCAACATAAGACTTGGAAATTGGAATTTGCATTTATTGCTCATTTAATGCAAATCTCTTTATCTCTCCTCATTCTCTCCTAACTCAAAGGGGATGATATCTCTTAATCAGATGCCCTATTCATCTTCTTCTTCTTCATCATCTTCTTCTTCTTCTCCTTCTTCTTTTCTTCAGCCTCTTCTTCATCCCTTAAGAGAGTTAACTTAGGGTTCTTGAAAGAGCAAGCTTGGAGAAGGATTTAAGCTCGGCCGACTGCCGCCATGCCGCTGAGGAGACATCCGCGATCGTTGGCCGGAAATCAGGTGACTTCTGACCCCTCTCCCTTGGTGCTAGATCTTTAGATCTAATTAGGATAGACATTGAGCTCAAAAGAGCTTGATTTTGTAATGTTAATGGAGTTTTGTAGGAAGAGGCCACACTAGAATTTACGTTCTAGGGTGTCGTTCGTCGTGAAGATGTATTTGATCAACTCTCCTCTTCAATACAGTGTTTAAGTTGTTGATTTCGTGAAGATCGGTGGCCAAATAAGGGAGTATTGGAGGAGAGAAGGTGAGCTGACCTAATTTTTGTTTGGGGAAGATTATGAATAGTCCCTTATTAAAGAGAGTTTTTAATTTTAATATTGTACTTAATTAATAAGGGCACTCATGTTTAGTGGTGAAATTACAGCAACTAAGGAAAAGGTTAACTGATCTGGAATGGAGTTGAGAGTTCACGGGAGGGAAAAGTGGTTGTGGTAATAGAGTAATTGTTCTCTGTTAGCTAACGCCGGCTGTAGCGCTACCGCTGGCATTACCAGGTCGACTTGTCGACGGGAAGGGGTAACTTCCCGTCGACCCTTAATGTTAATGGGAAAGAGTGTTGGTAGAATCGCTAATGCCCGACGGTAACGCTATCGCCGGCGTTAGCGGGTCGACTTGTCGACGGGAAGGGGTATTTTCCCATTTACCCTTAATGTCGACAGGAAGGGTCAGCTTCCCATGGACATCAATGGAAAGGATTAGCTTCCCGTCGACATCAACAGGAAGGGTTGGTTTCCCGTCGACATTGCGACGGGAAGGATTAGCTTCCCGTCGACATCGGCGGGAAGGGTTAGCTTCCCGTCGACATCGACGGGAAGGGTTAGCTTCCCGTCGACATCGACGGGAAGGTATCGACGCGATTTCTAATTCCTGGCGGTAGCACTATCACCAGCCTTAACAAATAGAGAACTTTAGATTCTCCCTCTTTGGTGTGGTAGGTGTTCCTGGGTTCCCATGTCAATTGGGCGAGGCGTAGGAGAAGGTTATGATTATAAAATGGGACATTGCGATGCTTGATCAAATAAGGAATTTAGTATGATACGAATACGTCTCTATACGCACAAGTAGTCCTGCAAGGTCTCATAGAGCAATTTCCGTGTCATACGCAAGCAACTACTTATGAATTATAACCACTCGGTATGGGTAGCCTTGATGGCTTGATGCGGGTGGTAAGATATAGTTGTAACTGATGGGGCAATGTTAAGGGCCCGGTAGTTGGGGGCCTTGGATGCTAATTAGCATCGACATTGACAGTACGGGGAGAAGTGTAGTAAGTCTCCTTTCGTGAGTCCTTGGGTGCTCGATAGCACGGATTATGCATTGGAATTACATGAGTGTGCATGGTTTACACATGGTGGTGTAATGATCCTGGTTGAAGGATTGCTTGTGGCAGATCTACAGGCTCCTAAGTCGTCACACCGAAGGGAGCTGGCAGATAGATCTTGGCCGGTTGGGCTGTGCTCTGTGTGTTTACTTCCAAAGACCCCTTCCGTGCCTAGTGACCGCTTGTGCTATGCTCTTGGTGCTTACTTCCCAAGACCCTTTCCGAGTCCAGTACACATGTGCTCCGTTGTTGTGTTCTTAGCATCGAGGCGTACGTAAGGCCTAGGTCTGGTAGTGTGCATACCCTCCAAGTAGTGGAGAAGCCTATTGCACTGCCACCGTCTTGCCATGACGGGGGGCGCCTGAGAGGTTAGCTACCCTCGAAAAGTGGGAACTTCAGGTCTATGTCGACATAACAAATATGCATGGGTGAGTCATCATATCATTATCATTGCATTGCATTTATCCTTTCATGATCATAGCATTGCACCGCATCGGGACCATCATATAAATAAGTATGTTCTCTTTTATATGATGGGTTACAAATTGGAAACCTTAACTTATAAGTTTGTATGAGCATTCATATAAGTTAAGGTACGTTTTGAAACTACAAATATACTGCTTAGTTCTTTACTGTTACGCTGCATTATATACCATGTTACTCGTCACAATGCTAGCTTAGGATTATTTCTTACTTCACTATCATAGTAACTACTAGAATAAATGTACTCTTGTGTATAGCAGCTTTATTTCTACTGTTGGTATAGAATTGCTAAGATTGTAATCTTACTACTGCCACCTGTTCTATTGTACTTATAGTTTATATTGTAGCTTCTCTTCATTTCCTTCCATCCAGTACCTTGGAGTCACCGGGGGAGAGGATGTGAAGCCATTTAGTCTTTATGACTAACGGTTGTTGCACCCCTCTTTTAGGACCGCACCCAGGAGCAACAACGCACGATGCTATAGGCGGATAGCCAGGTCAGGATGACAGGGACAGAGACTACGATACTGTCATTACTGTTAGTGACACATGTGAGCGCTGGTGAATCTATGGCTTCTATTGTTTTTCTATTATTGATGGGTTGGCATGATGATATGTGAGAATAGCCGGCAGGATAGGCTTCTTGTGGAGGGGTCTAGCCCGAGTGCTGGCACTTCCGCAAGGCGGCTGTCCTAGGCATAGGACTCCCCTTGGCCGTGTCTTGTGTTCTGGGAGGGGGGTCTTACATATACCGACTCGTATCCCCTCGAACCGGTGGCTTTAGCCTATCCTTCCCCAGATACGGCCTCAAGCTGCTCTAGCCAATATATCCCCATATATGGCCTCGAGCACCCCCTAGATCTAATCACCTAGACCTAGTCGCCAACACACTCGGCGAATTCCACCTAAGCTGCGCAAGGACCTAGTCGACAACACAAGGTGAATTAACTACACAAATTCACAAAGATAATGAAATAACTCAAATGAAAAACTCCCTCTATGAGATTTACTGAAGTTGAAGGATAGTTGTAGCATAAGTTGTTGGAACACGGTCTTCCGCATCTCCTAGATTTGAAAATAACAAATCCTATGTGTATTTGATCTTGTGTGTTTAAGTGTGCAGGAAACAAGGTCCATATGACTCAAGGATGACATAAGATGGTTGCCCCCAAAATTGGGCTAATAATTCCAACATGCCCACTAGCGCCGGCTATAGCACCTTGCGCCCGGCGCTAGCGATGATTAGCGCAATCCTGGAAATACAATTAGAAGGAGCTAGCGCCAGGTGGTAGCGGATAGCGCAGACGGTAGCACAGAGCACAAGAAGCAAGATGGAAATGTTTCCTCAGATTGAAAATTCCCTCGCACAGAATATGTCCTAATCTGGGATAGCACCGGCGGTAGCGATAGCACATGCGCTAGTGCTGAGGCTATAAATAGGACCCCTCTTCTCTCGTTTCATACAAACATCACAGAGAGAGATTGAGTGCTAGAATTCCAGAGCCTGATTTGGCTAAAAGTTGATGTCCTACCAAAGCTCTGTGAATTTCTGAAGGAGAATCTCTTCACGCAGGATCCAAATGACATCCAATTCTACAACGCTTATTCTGCAGTTGATCTTCGTCTCCAACTTCAGAAGTTCTTCAAGAGGGAGTTTTTATTATTATCATTTCATATTTATTGTAAATCGTTAGAGAATTCGCCATGTATTGGCGACTAGGTCTTGGTAGGACTTAGGGCAGAAAATCGACTCATGTTGGCGACTAGACCTAGGTTAGGTATAGGGGGTGCTCAAGGCCATATCCGAGGTTGGATTGGCTAGAGCGGCTTGAGGCCGAATCTGGGGAAGGATAGGCTAGGGCCACCGGTTCGTGGGGATGCGAGTCAGGATAGAAAACAAAAAGAGTTTACTATTATTCGCCACCGATTTCTAGCGTTATAGAAATCAACTTTTGTAAAATCTTATTTCATATTAATAAAACATGCCTCTACTTTATTTCAATTGTTTGTTTGATTTCTCACCTTCTTAATCACGCATTATTTCAAAGATAATCAAAATATAACATAAGTGTTAAAAACCCTTATTCATCACCCCCCCCCCCCCCCCCCTCTAAGGGCGCCTACCGATCGAACAAGTGGTATCAGAGGGGGTTTTTTCCAATCATCTTAACAACCGAGAATAATGGCGTCTCATGATCTCGCTTCTACTAGTGGGGTAAATTTTTATGAAGAAGAAAAAACTCTTAAACCACCTTTATTTGAAGGAACAAATTATAAAGGATGGAAAATGTTAATTGAAAAATTTATTAAAACTATAGATATCGAAGCATGGAATTTAGCAATAGTTAGACCAGTGGATGAATAAAAAAAAACGTCATCTTAATGCAAAAGCCAAACACTATTTATTTTGTGGTTTATCAAATGAAGATTTCAAATTAATATATTGTTGTTCTAGTGCAAACAAGATATGGAAATTTCTTGAAGAAATGTATGATCTTCCTCTCACAGGTATGGAACAAACACAGGAGGAGAAGGACATACAAGATGTTTACCCGGGAAACCGCTTTCAAGAGGATTACTCGCATACCGAGCGGTTTGCGGATCCAAGTCGCCCGGCTCAGGTTAAACGAGATCCATCGACACCAACTAGCACAGGTCGGGCGGTCTGGCATAACTCAGACCGCCGCCAAGTACTAAAGATAGTCCAAGCCCAAGTCCAATAGGGCAAGTCGCGGTCTCAAGTCGGAGATCGCGCGGTTTATGCCATGGAGATAAGCCCAGATTCAAGGTCAAAGAACAAGCCGTGGTCTCAAAATAGAGACCGCTCGGATAGCACCATCGCCTTGGTCGTATCATCTTTATCTTCTGGACAGAAAAGTCAGAAGGGCAAGCCGCCAAGCCGCGCGGCTTCTTTCTTTCCTTCTTTGTGTATCCCGTCACCGCCTGCCCGTTTCTCCTGTACCCGGGCAGGCAGTTATTTTATCCCTTCCCGTTCGGGCAGGCCCCCAAGCCTATAAATAGGGGGCGGCACTGTTCCCAAGACACGCACACTCGAATCTAGGAGCTCGCTTGTTTGAGCTGCGGACTCGAGTTTCTCGTCTTGCGGACTGTCTGACCGGCCGTCTTCTCTTTTCTTGCACTTGTAACCCGCTGTAACCCCTTCTTTCTAATCAAAGGAAAGCCCGTCGCAGGAGTGGCATTTGCCGCGGCTGGCGAAGTGTGGCCTTGACCGCTGCTAGCGGTCGCATTCTTCTGCACAAAAAGTAACCGGCAACCCGCAGCCTCCGGTTTCCCTCGGAGGTGCGATTTCGGACTCAACAGAAACACGCGGCCTTCAGATCGCGGATTGTCGATGAACTGAAAGGGATCTTTTATTAGCATCACCAGGTGAAATCCTTTTCGCCATAATGTCAGACCGTCAGTTCCCCCTTGGAGACCGCTCCGATCATAGCGAGGACTCTTTGTGGGAAGCCCTGGAGCAATCAAGGAGAGAAGCCGAGCAGGCTTAGAGGGCCACTGATCAGCGACTTGAAGCGATCAGTCAGACTTTAGCAATGCTAACCGAACGACTAGTTCCGCAACAAGCCGCGGCTAATCAGGCGGTGACCCCGGTCCTTCCTCCACCTCCTCCTTACCCGCTACCGCAAGCCGCTAATTTCCAGCTCCACCAAGAAGACCTTGCGGCTAGGAAAAACTTCTATCAGGAAGCCGCGCACAACATGCCGGCTCGAGTCCTAGACTTCCAGGGGGCGACTTCTCACGCTGCTCGCCTTTCCTACCCGCAGGAGGGCGCGGCCCGTCTCTCCTACCCGCCTGAAGTTCCTATTCATCACTCCTACCCGCCAGAAGCTGCTGCCCGGTCTTCTTATCAGGCGGCTTGTCCGCGAATAGCCACAGCTCCGGCGGCTTATTACCCTGCACCTCTGTATGAAGATATGGAAGAAACTTCTCCCTTTGTGGACGAAGTCAGAGGAGAGCCTGCCCCTAATAATTTTAGGGAGCTTCGCCTGCCAGCATTCAATGGGGAGACTGATCCCACGGTTCATTTACAAGCTTTCGAGTCAGCCATTGCTCTCAGAACCTTAACTGATGCAACTAAGTGCAAGCTTCTTGTAACCTCCTTCGAAGGACAAGCGAGGGAATGGTTTTACGG
This sequence comes from Dactylorhiza incarnata, assembly GCA_033032865.1. Classification (NCBI taxonomy): domain Eukaryota; kingdom Viridiplantae; phylum Streptophyta; class Magnoliopsida; order Asparagales; family Orchidaceae; genus Dactylorhiza; species Dactylorhiza incarnata. The sequence goes on from JAWHQI010000067.1 coordinate 8,227,479, forward strand.
TTTGCACCCCAGGTCGATCTGTTGTTTCGCGGAGCTGCGAAGAGAATTCCTGCTGAGATTTTCTACCTCAAGGAAGAGAAAGAGTGGCCCGGCGGCCCTTTTCGATATAAAACAACGGGAAGACGAGACGTGGGCTCGTTTTGTGGACCGCTTCCAGAAAGAGATCATGGAAGTCCAAAATGTGGACCCGGAGCTGTATAGGGTTGCCCTGATCCATGGCCTAAGAGAGGGCCCCTAAAGTTCGGAGCAAATATAAGGGAGCCTAAGACTTATCAGGAAATGATAAGTTTGGCAAATATGTTTATCAGAGGAGAGAAGAGCAATCCGGACTACGTCGCGAAGCTGGTAAGCGACAAGGAGCAGTCAAATCCGTCCTTCCATCATCCACCATCGAATCAGTCCCACTTTGAACCCCATTCCCAAAGGGGGAGGAACTACAAAAATAAGCAACCATTTATGGGCCATCAGCGGTTTCAAGATCAGAAACCACCGTTGGCCGTCTCTCCCGCTCCATCCGCTCCCCTTCCGCAAATCATGCTGGTATATTTACAACAGTATGCCACGCAGCCACCTCCAGTCATTCCATCAACTCAATACGATGATTCGCAAGAGTCATTCACTCCCCAAAACGTCACCATGGACGAAGTAGTCCAGATACTGCAAAAGAGGCTAGATTTCAAAAGGCCTGCTCCTCTGAAGTCGGATATTCGCAATTGAAATCCGAACATTTATTGTGAATATCATAAAGAGGGGGGACATCTAACTGAAGACTGTCGAGCTCTTCGTCTGCTTATAGAAAGACTCCTGGGAGAAGGAAAGCTCCGGGGTCTAGTTCGGAAAGATAAAACTGCTGAGCCAACTACCGAGAAGAAAAAGGAGAAGGAAACAGTAGAAGTGACCTGGGAATGCGCCGACGTCGAGGATGCCGGCTACTATGGTGACATCCATCCTTCCACCGAATGCGTCAAAGTCAATGATGTGGGCCCCTTAGGGGATATCTATTGTATCCATGGGGGAGCTGGAGCGGAATCATCTCGCAAATCCAGCATTGCGAGAGTTCTAAAGCAGGAAGTGGCAGCCACTACAAGTTCTCCTCCCGAAAGCACTATTGTCACGTTTGGTCAGGATGACCTTCCCCCCAATGCTAATCCTTTCGATGATGCGGTGGTTATCAAGGCCATCATCGAAAACTATACAGTCCACAAGATTCTGATTGATACCGGCAGCTCCGTCAATCTCCTTTTCCGCCCGACTTTCGAGGCCCTGAAGACCGAAAAGCATCCGCTTTCCACCGATGGTCCCCTCTACGGTTTTTCTGGGGAGAAGAAGGAAGTAGAGGGTTCAGTGAAGCTCCTGGTCTCTCTTGGAGGAGTAATAAATTTGATCAATTTCGTGGTAGTAGATGCCCCGAGCAACTACTGTGCTATCTTCGGGAGGCTGATTCTCAATGCGTATAGGGCAGTAGTGTCCACCTTTCACCTTGCCCTCAAGTTCGCTGCTGAAGGAAAGCAGTATCGGGTCAGAAGCAACCCAAAGGTAGCTCGGGAGTGCTACGTCCGAACTGTCAACATGGTCACCGACGCTCCACTTCCCAAGATCATGGATGAGGTTTTGGAGGTTGCTGAGTCTTCAGGGGCCGCCGAGGAAAGCGCAGAACGGACAGGGACTTACCTGGAACCTGCCCAGGAGACCCAAGAGGTTCCTATTGCTGAAGAGGAAGGAAAGAAGTTGATCATCAACGCCGAGCTATCAGAAGAAGAGAAGGTTCAGTTGATCTCCTGCCTGTTGGAGAATCTAGACATCTTCGCCTGGTCAGCAGAAGATATGCCTGGTGTAGATCCAGATGTCGCGTGCCATCACCTCAACATTTCTCCTGAATTCAAGCCAATCCAATAGAAGAAGAGGGAGGTAGCAACCAAGCCGGCGGTACCCATCAAAGAAGAAGTTGCAAAACTTCTTAAAGCCAATTTCATTTCTGAAATCCAGTATCCCACCTGGATGTCGAATGTAGTCATGGTGAAAAAATCTGGGGGGAAATGGCGTATGTGTGTAGATTTCACTAAACTCAATAAAGCATGCCCCAAGGATTGTTATCCCTTGCCTCAGATAGATGTTTTGGTAGATTCCGCGGTGGGATATAATTTCATGAGTTTCCTAGATGCGTTTTCTGGTTACCACCAGATTAAGATGCATAAGCCTGATATCCCGCATACGTCCTTCATTACCAATGACGGGTGCTATTGTTATCTCGTCATGCCTTTCGGACTCAAAAACGCGGGTGCGACATATCAGAGGATGATGGACACGGTTTTTGAAAAACAGAAAGGAAGAAATCTTGAAGTATACGTTGATGATCTCCTTCTAAAAAGTAAAACTTTTTCAATCCACCTGAAAGACCTCGTAGAGACGTTCGCTACTCTACGGAGGTTCAAATTAAAGCTAAGCCCATCAAAATGCGTATTCGGGGCAAACAAAGGGAAATTTCTCGGGCATCTTCTCACCCCTGATGGCCTCGCACCAAATCCGGATAAAGTAAAAGCCATCCTAGATATGACCCCTCCTTGTAATCAGAAAGAGGTACAACAACTTGGGGGGAGGCTGGCAGGATTGAGCCGATTCATTTCCAAATCAGGAGATAAAAGCGCTCCATTCTTCAAGACACTTAGGGGAGGATCTAAGTTTGAATGGAATGAAGAGTGCGATAATGCTTTCGAACAGTTGAAAAAGCAGTTAACCTCAACCCCTCTTCTTCAAAGCCCTCGTGAAGGGGAAACGCTATTCTTGTACTTGGGGGTGGGTCCAGATGCCATAAGCTCCATCCTGGTTCGGGAGGAGAAGAAGAAGCAATTTCCAATATATTATGTCAGCCATATCCTTAAAGATGCAGAAACTAGATATTCAATTCTAGAGAAATTAGCCTTGGCCTTAGTGATGTCCTCACGAAGGCTTCGCCCCTATTTTCAGGCTCATCCTATTCAGGTGGTTACAGATCATCCACTAAGAAGTATCCTGGAGAAGCCAGATCATTCAGGAAGACTGGCCAAATGGGCAATTGAGTTGAGCGAGTTTGAGATACTATACATTCCCAGAACAGCAATTAAGGCACAAGTACTGGCAGACTTCTTGGTAGACACGATGGAGACTAACCCTGAACGGGTGGAAAAATCTCCTTATGCCTGGATCATCTACGTAGATGGAGCTTCAGGGAGAAACTCCGTGGGAGCCGGAGTAGTTCTTCTCAGTCCAAATGGCATCAAACTTGAGCAGGCAATCAAATTCTTTTTCCCAGTAACAAACAACCAGGCTGAATACGAAGCACTCTTGGCCGGCCTAAGACTCGCAAAAGAGCTTGGGATAGAACATGTTCATGTAAAAACTGATTCTCTTGTAATGGCCTCGCAAGTTCTAGGGAACTACGAAACAAGAGAACCAATGCTGATAAAGTATCTATCGCTAGCTAAGGAAGAGATCGGGAAATTCAAATCCTTCATCATCGAGCACATTCCAAGGACACAAAATGAAGAGGCAGACGAGTTATCAAAGTTTGGTCTTCCATCAGGAGGGGTGACCTCGGAACTTTTCCATCCGGCCACGGAGAAAGAGGAGCTCATGCAGATTGATCAGAATCCCTCCTGGAAGGATCCTTATGAACTATTTCTGTCAAAAGGAGAGTTCCATCATTCCATTAAAGATCGGAGAAGATTCAAAAGGAAGGCAGCATATTATTATCTAATAGCAGGAGTTCTCTACGGAAAAACTTTGATTTCCCCCTTAGCACGATGTGTTTCAGAAGAAGAGATCCCTATCATACTTCAGGAAGTTCATTCCGGGGAATGCGGTAGCTATTCAGGTGCAAAAACTCTAGAGAAGAGAATCCTAAGGCAGGGGTATTTTTGGCCAACCATGAGAAAGGATGCCGAAGCATTTGCCAAGCGTTGTGTTCAGTGCCAAAAGTTTGCTCCTCTTCAGCATCTGCCCGCTCAGTCGCTTAGGTCAATAACTGCACCCTGGCCCTTCGCGGTTTGGGGGATGGATCTCATCGGACCCTTTCCAATGGCTAGCGGTCAGCGCCGCTTTATCATAGTGATGATTGACTACTTCAGTAAGTGGATCGAGGCTAAGGCACTGGCAAGAACTACTACCCAAATCATCAGAAACTTCATCTGGGGAGAAATAGTCTGCCGACACGGAATTCCGATGGCAATTGTCACTGATAATGGTCCACAATTCAATAATCCCGAGATGATAAAATTTTGCGATCAGGTTGGAATTGACCTGCGGTTTTCCTCAGTACATCATCCAAGGACCAATGGTCAGGTAGAAGCAGCCAACAAGCGAATCCAGCAGCTCCTGATGAAAAGAGTTTGGAATCAGAAAGGAAACTGGGCAGATCAACTTCCCTCCATCCTTTGGACTCTTCGTACCACTCCATCTTCAGCTACAGGGGAGACACCATTCAAATTGTCTCATGGCTCGGAGGCTGTTGTTCCTGTGGAGTTTGAGGTGGTCACTCCAAGAGTTGTGTACGGAAAAGAAGGAGGAGAAGCGTGGGTAGAATACAATGACAAGGCTATCAAGTATAGTCTGGATCTAATCGAAGAACTTCAGGATGAGGCAACAATCAGGCAAGAAGAAGTTAAAAGGAGGATGGCAAAGTACTTTGACAAAAATGTCAGGGTAAAGCATTTTGCGGTCGGCGACGTCGTACTAAAAAAGGTTGATGCAGCAGCCCGAACAGGTAATGTCGGGAAGCTAAATCCTAACTGGGCTGGACCTTTCATCGTCAAGGAGGTACTAAAAAGTGGGGCTTATCGCCTCCAAACAAGTGAAGGAGAAGACATCCCGCGCACCTGGAGTGGCGACGATCTCAAACGGTTCTATCCTTAAAGTGTTTTCTTTAATTTCCTGCAGTTTTTGAGATATTTTAATAAGAAGCACCATACTGATACTTCTCCATGTATGATGTCTCCTTCCTGCATTTTCTCATATATCAAACTCACTGAACCACAGAGACATCGCCAAGTTCTGCTCGAACCCCCTCAGATTGTAGTCATTAGCGTAAAACCATGAAGATCATGTGTAGCGGGGAGTTTTCAGACACGTGTAGTGGTAGCTTGCCAATTACCGTGCGGTGGTCTTCAGAACCTTGGATCCCGGCTGATATCCAACACACCCCTGCATCAAGGGAGGTCTAGGTGAATGTTGGCTCCATCATGCCCCGAGAGGGATATAATTACAGCTTTGATGATCCTTCTGAGGAAAGCAATGTCGGTATAGCCCCCGCGGCATAACCACACCTGCCCAACTGATCATCTTAGTCTGTGACTATCGAATACTCCAAGGTACTCTCAAGCGATGCCTAAGCGGGACCCACAACTGAGTTGATCTCTCTGAGGAAAGCAATGTTCGCCGCCTAGGCCCACCTGCCCAATTGATCAACTCGGCTTGTAGCCCTAGGCAAGAGAGCAGTCGAGTCGCTTACAGCCCTTATGACCACTTGAGGAAAGCAATGTTAGCCGCCTAGGCCCACCTGCCCACTTGATCATCTGGGTCTGTACTTGTTTCTCTTTATTTCTACAGCTCTTATGACCACTTGAGGAAAGCAATGTTCGCCGCCTAGGCCCAGCTGCCCACTTGGTCATCTGAGTCTGTAATCATCTTTATTGCATTACAAGGGATTATCTCATCCCATATGGTCATTATAGACCATTTGGAGGAAAAAGCAGGATTCCTATGTGCAGCATAAACCGGACGACTTAATACTCAAACCGGGCGGTTTGAAATAAGCAGGTACCAGGGCTTTCAGGCAGTCTGGTTATTAAACCTGGCGGTCTGGTTATTAAACCAGGCGGTCTAAAATCAGCAGGTTCCAAAGATGTCATGCGGTTCGGTTTTTAGACCGGACGGTTTGAAATAAACAGGGTATCATTAAGGTATCAAGGTAAACCAGGGCTTTCAGGCGGTCTGGTTATTAAACCTGGCGGTCTGGTTATTAAACCAGGAGGTCTAAAATCAGCAGGTTCCAAAGATGTCATGCGGTTCGGTTTTTAGACCGGACGGTTTGAAATAAACAGGGTATCATTAAGGTATCAAGGTAAATATCAGGGAAGCAAGCATAATCATGACCGGCCGACCTTATTATCCGGATTATGAATTTATCATCCTTATGGGTTTCCATTCAATCCGATCGGATAATCACAGGATCTTTTCAATCAGGCGGTTATGATCCTCGTTGCAAGTATTAAACCTGCTAATCGCACGAATTCTATATACAGCTCGTGCGGCTTGTCAGTCAATGTTATATATAGCTGTCATATAGATTGTTCAAATTAAATGTTAATCGCACGGTCTATCAACTGATCTTCTTGAGACTGGATATTCTGTTTACCGTCACACGGCTTGATTATTTCAAATTCCGGATCGGTCATCTGATTGCATTCACAGAGGTGGGATTTACAACGATGTTAGCTGCAAGTCGCCTAAAGTTAAAACACTGACCGCTCAGTCTGATAATTGTTCTCATGACTTGTCCTTCTTTATCCTGGAAAGCAAGTATGCCGGGTCTAGTAGTAACCGCGCGGCTCAATTGTGTCCGGTTTCCGGGATGTCGTAATACATTCGTAATAAGTTAGCACCTTCCCAGAATAAATCGGACAAATTCGATTCAGATTAAAAGAAGCAAGCTATGCGAATTTAACACAAAGAAATCGCAAACAATCACATGTAAGTCGCAGAAGGTAGACGGATAGACAGGTAAAAACTTTTCATTTCATTATCAAAACATTTACATTTTAAGCTGTCCGGCTAACAACATCAAGCCGACGGCTATTCAAAATAAAAAACGAAATACAGCTACTGATTTTGCGACTTGAGTTTCTTAGACGCAGGAGCACTTGAATGTTCGCTGTTATCAATCGAAACGTCAGGAGAATAACCCTCGCTACCCGACGAGGATGAGCTGCTCAATTCGCCCGATTTGCGACCAGCATCTTCTTCAGAATCGCTGGATTCGGACTCCGAGCCACTCTCACCACTCTTAGCCGCTCCGGGTTCTTCGGCCTCATCATCTCCATCATCGCTCTCCTCCGAACTGGATCCGTCGGCTTTATTCTTTCCTTTGGCTTTCCGCCTGATCTTTTCTAACTTCTTTTGCAAGATCGGATAGGCGTTTGAGAAGGTGAAATGCTCGAAACCAGGCGCGAACCCTTTGAGCTCTCGCAAGCGGTTAAAAGCATTATCAATTCCCTCGGCGACATGAGGGAAGAGTTCCTGCTGATAGACCGGGTCGATCTCATCATACTTAGCCTGCAAAAGAAAAGAGTAAGATAAGACCGTGCGGTCTGAGAACATTGGTGTTGAGGCTGGCCAGGTGATGACTTACCGACTCGGCTTCCTTTAGCCGCGCATTTTCTTTCTTCAGTTCGGCAATTTCCTTCTCTTGGAGAGCGTTTTCTTTAATCAACCTCTTGAAGGTCATTCCCATGAAGGCGTTGGTGATGAGGCTCTCGGCACCAACCCGCGCGGCCTCTCTGGCGAGCTCTTCCTCATGAATTTTCCTCAACCTCCTAAAGTTCCGTCGGCCGAACATAGCGATGCTAGCGGCCTCAGCATGCCGGCCCGACTTCTCGTTCGCCCAGTGGGGAAGCGCAGTAGAGACCTGGACACTATCACTATCCGGATGCCAGGTCAAGACCGGGCGGCTTTTTAGATCCTTCACCTTGCTGAAGGAGCGAAGGGCGGCGAAGTCGCCTGAGGAACCCGAATCCTCCCCATCGGACGGCAGCGACTTGTTCCTGGCTTGTCTCTTTCTGTTCTCTGTCAGAGTCAAGACTAAACCGACCGGGCTTATCGACTTATTGGCAGGAACAATGGCTTGGGCTACAAAAGGAGAAGAGTCAGCACAAGAGATCGAGCGGTTAACATTGAAGTCGGAAGCAAAGGGAAGCTTACTATCTTCATGCCGAACGTTCTCTAGCTCGGCAAGTAGAGGGATATAGTAGCTTATGTTAAGCCACTCATCCTTGAGAAGCTTGCAGATTCCCTTCTCCACTTCGCTTATTGGGACTGATTGAAAGGCCTCCTCAGGCCGCACTTGCGGGTTCGGGTTCAATAGGCACAGTCGGCCTTCGAAGATCAAGTACCTCTCCGGCCAAGCCGTGACTTTGTTCGCCAGATTGACCATCTTCAACCCGCTGCAGCCAAAGTAGAGGTGGCCTTTGAAGACATCCGATTCAGAGTCAGGGATGGCCCGCACCGAGAATATCTTCCTGAAGAGGTCCATAGAGAAGCGGACTCTCTCAGATCACAGGTAGGAGATGAAACTACATATCCCGGCCATCGAGTTGGGAGAAATCTGGCCGGGAACAACTCCATAATGGTCAAAGACCATGGCGAGCTCAATCGAAATCGGGAATTTAAATCCGCAATCGAAATGGTCGATTGGGATCGCGATATGGTTTGGGCCAGACGTATTCATCCGCTCATCACGGAGCGGAAGCCGCGCGAGCAGCAGACTGTCAGTCATGTGCTTCTCGACGAATTCATCCAGCTCGGCCTTTGTCAAACGACACTCCTTGAGGTCTGCAGAATGAAAGGCCACAGCGGCTTCGGAGCGGGTAGCAGAAGTCTTGGCAAGTCACTTCGGCTGGCGCTTTACTCCCATCTTGAAATTTTGGTAAAAGGAATTTCGGGAGGGCGCTACTTATAAGAACGGCTGATCTGCATTTAGCAAAGGTCAAATCACGGCTAGACCGATCAACCCGTACGGATACATCATCACAAAAGTCAACCACAGATACTGTATAATTCAAATAAGCGAATTAAAGAATCACGAAAGCAAGCAGATCGGTTTATGTAAAATAACCCACAAGCATCAATCAACACAGCAAGAAGGCAAAAAAGTAAATTCAAATATTTAAGCCGCACGGCCTAGATGGCGGATCGAACATTATAGAGTCAGATTCAAGCAATTGTCCAAGGGACCGAATAGAAATACTATTACAAGTTCATATCTTAGAGCCACTCGTTACGGACGGGTATCACTCGGTTCATCCTCCCTGTGAAGCCGCGCGACATGATCACCGATTTGAAGTACAGTTCCCTGCATTTGGTTCATATTATGATTAAGGCGGTTGATCATGCTATGAATCTGCGCGGCATCTCTCTCTACTCGCGTCGCGGGGATCACGCGAGTAGGCAAGGTCGCTGCGGACTCATGAACACTAATAGCTGGGTGGATCGTCCCGGCTACAGGAAGAGACGAGCTCGTCCCTGCGACCGGGCGGCTTGACCCTCACCGGCCTTCGTCAACCACGTTAATAGGGCGCCGACTTCCGCCGGCTTCCTTTGCCAAATGAAGGTATCTGTCCCTATAATAGGCACAGTCCTCTTCGAGCTTGCGGACTTCCTTCTTTCCACGATCAATCCGGACGGTCAGCGCAGCCACCTGGTCTTGCTGCGCCTTTTCTTTCTCTCGGCGCTCTCTCCGCTCGGCCTCCAGCGCTGCTCGGCTTTCCTTCCGTTCGGTTTCCAATTCAACCCGAAGAGCAGCTTTCTCATCTTGGGCGGCCTTCTCTCTCTCCTCCACAGCCCTCAACTGCTTAGCAAGGGTTTCCAGATTCTTTTGAAGCTGGGACATCTCGTCCTCCATCCGAGTATCCGGCAGAGAAGGACGCAGCAGGGGTGGATCAAGAGGGGGAAGATAGGTCACCAGTTCGCCCGGCTTCGGAATAGAGTCACGGTCATCTGCAATAAGAGAAAATAGTCAAGGAGTGTTCAAAAGGAAACAGCTTTCATCGAATTTTCCTCGCTTACAAGCTGCGGCAGTTTGAATTGAATTCGGGCAGACGGGTCGCCTTGTTAGCTCGGTATCGAACTTTCGGTGTTGTTCTCTCCACGATCTCTCACTTTGCCTCCGCTTAGCAGCAGAAAGTTGAGCAGCGGAGGGAAAGAAGCTGGGTGACGGGTTCAACAACGAAGCGCGCAACTTGTTTCGAGGCCGCGGCCTGAAAAATCGAACAGGGTGGTAATCCGCTTCCTCTTTACCTTGCAGCAAAAGATTGGGTTGCGGCGGGGGCGGCCTGGCAAGTTGATCTCTTACTCGCTCCGCCTTCACCTGCATAAGCCGCAGACCGGCCGTCACGGTATCTTCAGGTACCGGTATTGTTCTTTCAGTCGCGACCTCAGGAAGGATGGCCTCCTTAAGGCTGGTCGCATCCTCAGACAGGGCGAATCCTTTCTCTCCTGGCGGGTTGGCAGCCTGCAGTTCGGAAGAAGTTCTCAGCTGATCATCTTGCTTCTGAAGAGAATCAAAATCCTTGAGGAGGTCACTTACGGAAATGCTATGAGCATCGACTGGAACCTGCTCGTTCGGCTGGGGGTAAGGAGTAATCAAGCCCTCCGAGACTTCATTCTCGCGCGACTTGCCTTGCAGGTTGTCCGCTCTCGGTTTCCCGGACGCTGCCTTGTTCTTGGCCTTTAGCTTCTTCATCTTCTTGAGAAGCCTGTCCACTGTGGACTCCTCCTTTCTCTTCTTCGACTTCAGGGCGGTTGGTTTTTCCGGACTGTCCTCAACGTTAATTACTGGAGCTTCCTGATCGGTCGGCTTGGGGGAGTCAATTGCCTCTCCCCCTTCATCCCTTATGTTCAGATGAAAAACCCCGGACGGAGTAACGTCCATCTTAAAAGACTCATCCCCATCGCCTTTCTGGGAAGCAGTCTCCAAGTCTGTCTTACCCGGCGGGGAAGGCGGGCTATTTCCTTTGTTAGAGAAGGTTGGGGATCAGCTGGGGGTGGGTTCGGACAACTCGCCTCATTTTTAGTCGACAGGACGGCTATTTGCTCAGGAAGCAGTTCGGTCGGCTTACTCACCTCCTGTCTAGACGACAGGCCGACTGTCAACTCTGCAGGCGGGTAGGTCGGTTTACTTGTAGAAGCAATTGTTACGGTCTTATCAGGCCGCGTCGCCTTTTTCTTCTTCTTCTCTTTCGAGCGGTCTCTCTCGCGGTTCTTTCCGGGATTCTCAAGAACTTCGAGCGCGGCCATCAAGTCCACCATCTTTTTTGGGCTGTTCAACCCGAAAGTCCTAACCGCAATAGGTGAGTAGTGACTCGTGGTAACAATGGAGTTATGCCAGAATCGAAGCTTCTAGAACATTTATAACCAACGGGGTGAAGTCGGCGCGGTCTCCGGCTAGCACTGATATTTTCGAAATCTTCACGGAAATTTAAAAATATGCGGGGATTATGTTTACCCGGGAAACCGCTTTCAAGAGGATTACTCGCAGACCGAGCGGTTTGCGGATCCAAGTCGCCCAGCTCAGGTTAAATGAGATCCATCGACACCAACTAGCACAGGTCGGGCGGTCTGGCATAACTCAGACTGCCGCCAAGTACTAAAGATAGTCCAAGCCCAAGTCCAACAGGGCAAGTCGCGGTCTCAAGTCGGAGATCGCACGGTTTATGCCATGGAGATAAGCCCAGATTCAAGGTCAAAGAACATGCCGTGGTCTCAAAATAGAGACCGCTCGGATAGCACCGTCGCCTTGGTCGCATCATCTTTATCTTCTAGACAGACAAGTCAGAAGGGCAAGCCGCCAAGCCGCGCGGCTTCTTTCTTTCCTTCTTTGTGTATCCCGTCACCGCCTGCCCGTTTCTCCTGTACCCGGGCAGGCGGTTATTTTATCCCTGCCCATTCGGGCAGGCCCCCAAGCCTATAAATAGGGGGCTCCACTGTTCCCAAGACACGCACACTCGAATCTAGGAGCTCGCTTGTTTGAGCTGCGGACTCGAGTTTCTCGTCTTGCGGACTGTCTGACCGGCCGGCTTCTCTTTTCCTGCACTTGTAACCCGCTGTAACCCCTTCTTTCTAATCAAAGGAAAGCCCGTCGCAGGAGTGGCATTTGCCGCGGCGGGCGAAGTGTGGTCTTGACCGCTGCTAGCAGTCTCATTCTTCTGCACAAAAAGTAACCGACAACCCGCAGCCTCCGGTTTCCCTCGGAGGTGCGATTTCGAACTCAACACAAGCATTCACCACTATTCAAGAAGTTCTCTCTCATAACAAAATCATGGAAAGTGTCCTAAACGAGGAGAACAATACATTAATAGAAAAAGAAGATGAAACTTCATCTATAAAGGAGGAAGGCCTAGAAAACAAAAAAGGAACTTCATGTTAACATCTTGCCTCTTCCGATAGCGCTGTAAGAAAGTCTAATCCTTCTTCTTATTTCCATATACTAAAAATTTCTAAACGTAAAATGAAGAAATAAAAAATTGCTAATAAAAAACTACGCTTAGAAAATAAAAGTTTAAAAACGAATGTAGAATCCAAATAGGATAAGGCTTCTCCATCTTGCCCAAAAATTGAAATCTTAAAACCTTGTTTTGATTGTAATAATATTAAAGAAAAATTCAAGGAACTTAAAAAAGAACTTATTTTTGTAACAGAACATAATGAAAAATTATTCTTAGAAAATTCATCGTTGAAAAGTGATTGTGATACATGCCAAAATTATAAAATTGAAATCAAAGAGATGGATGAAACATTTGAGGAATTTAGAAATGACTATCAAAATCATATTGACTCTATTTTCTCTACTCTTAAAAATAGCATAATAGCTTATAATAAAGCTAGGCATAATCTAAAGATCAAGAATGATGAATTAAAATAAAAAATCAACTTGCTTATGAAAATAATTAATACAAATTCTCAATATCAAGCTATATCTAAAAATAAGTTGAATATGAAGATGAATATCTCAAATAAGCCAAATAATGGGAGTAAGAAACACAAAGTGTTTTTAAATCAAAATCAAAATCATCATTATTTACAAAATCATGTTTCTCCCAACTCAAAATTAAAATTGCAAAAAATTCCTATAAACAATACCTTCAATAATCATAATCTTCAAAATAATGATAATCACAATAGAAATTTGATGCATAGGAATAACAATAAACCAAGATTTGAATGGAGGCCCAAAATTAATACTGAAACATTAACTTCACATGAAAGGATCCATTCATCAATATCTACCCACAAACCTACACGTTATATTTGGGTACCCAAAGGAACCACCACACTTGGTCCCCTTTGGATACCTAAATCTCATATGCTTTAAGTATCACCAAATGCATGAAGTAGAATATTTTCAAAAATGAAATATTCAAATTTTCTACTTCATGATATTCTTTATTGTTTTTATATTTTTCTTTTTTCTTATCTCTTTTTGCTATCATGGTATGGTCATCATATAGACACAAGACTTTATTACATACAGATTTATAAATCAAATTATCAAATTGTAAAGTCATGTCCTTTATTTCTAAAGACCAATCTTTTCTTCCTAAACTCACTATATATCTATATATCATATATCACCAACATAAATTGAATTCAAATTTTTTCTATGTGATATGATTTCAAACATATACTACTTCATAGTATTTTAAATTTTCTTAAACATCTCCACTTCATATAACTTCAAATTTATAAATAAAATGTAAAACAAAACCTTAAAAAAACTACCAAAGAAGGACCAGATAAAAATAGTCAAACATCAAAAAATAACAAAATTAAACATTGCAGGTAGCGCTAGCGCTAGCTGGTAGCGCCGACGCTAGCAGACAGTATCCAAGAACATATGTTCAAATCCCTGTATTATTACAAAACTGAAAACTTAGTTCCCCTCAGGATATTCCTACTCCTCTACTCTGTCTCGTATATCTCCTCCACACTAGCACTTGGATATTGTCATCTACGACTCCTCCGAATCGAAAGACGTGGTGGATCCTGTACTGGGATATCCCACTCCCTTCGCTTAGGTGTTGATGGATTTAGCTTTAATGCCTTGATCATGAACTTCATCATCTTCTTTATACCAGAAACATCTTTCTCCACTCTTGTCATCAGCTCTCCCATTTCTTCTCGAAATGATTCAAATGAATCATCTCGAGCCCCTCGGGATGATGCTCCTCATCAGAGTGATGGTCAAGTAGATGATGATGGCTCATCCGGGATTGATGTAGATCGTAGGTGTGAGGTACTATATATAAGAGGAAAGCAATCTATCAAGTAAAAACCAATCTCAATAGAAGGGTACCTATGAAGAATAACCCTCTGTATTATGCTACCGAGCGGAAGGTTGTTGTATCTCATACGAGAAGGATCCCGCAACTTGTATGTATATCTGATCAATGAAAGCAACAAATCTACTACATCGAATCTCTCCTCCTCAAGAATAAAATACGAGACAAGACTATGCTGTGTAGTAATCTTTGTTGTGTAGCCCAATTTCAACAAGATAGTATGGCATAAAATGTCTTGTACTATAAGAGCATCCACTGTAAGTGACCCCACCGTTTGGATCAAACTCCTACATTCCCTGTGGTGGAGTACCATATTTTGATTAGTCCAATCCCTATCAACACGAAACTTTTCAACCACAACCAACTTATTTGGATGCTTGGTCAACCCAAACATCTCCCTCAAGTCATCGTGAGTAATAGTAACAACTTGTCCCTGCACTTGAGACTACACTCCTCCACCCAGATCAGTCTGCGATGGGTCTTCCAAATGCGTATAGAACTCGCGTACTAACTCTGAAGAAAACCACTCTGAAAGAAACACATTCAACACTTTGGAGGTTGCGAATAGTTGCATAATGTGATGGTGTCTTGGCATGGAAAATTCCACGTTATATGGGACACCTACTATTGTTGCCTCCACGGCTAGTCCTAAGTGTTTCTTTCCTTTTGATCTAGGATTCATCTGCCACATTATAAGAGAAATTAAAATTAAGCTAAAATGACTAGCGCCTGCAGTAGCGCCGACTCTAGTTCTCTTATCTAAAATTTCTAGATCTCTCTACTATAAAATATTTCCAAATCCAAAATAACTAGATCCAAGAAACCCGCATAATCTAAGCTAAAATCAAAACAAAAAATCTTCATAAAAACTATAAAAATAGTGAAGATCCTTTTTTGAACTAACCTTATTCTAGAACTATCATCAAAATAATTTTTTTTTTAAAAGAGTTCATTTATCTACATCACAAACATCAAAATCAAATATTTAGAACAAGAACCATAAAAAGATGAAGATTTGTTTTAGTTCCTCACTTCAAAAATAAAAGAATCAAGCATTGTAGATCTATCATCTAAAACCACTTAATAACTTTAAATATCTTCATCTCTAACATCAAAATCAAAGTTTAAAACAAAAATGATACGAAAAGATGAAGTTTTACCTTAGATCTATGCGTGGGCTGCGGTATCTTCTAGGGTTTTCTGGAGAGCTTGAGAGGCAATGGCCGAAACAACAAAGAGAAAAAGGAATTAAATAATGCAGCGCTATCGCCAGTGCTATCGTTAGCGCGAGCGGTATCGCTTGGTTCAGTTTTTATGCATTTTTAAAATCTTATAAAATACATAAAATTATGCTCTATTATATGTACTACATAGTTTTGCAGTTATGTTTTGAATTGATTTTTGAAAAATTAAAACAAAAAAAATTATTATTACAAAAGCCAAATTACAAAAAATATTTTTTTATTTGTCTAAATTCTATTTATAAATGCAAAATCAAATACAAAAATATAAAACATAAAATTATGAAAAAAAAAACTGTATGGACTTTATTGTGAAAATCAAACATGATTTAATCTATCATTTAGAACTTCTACATTGTTACAATTTATCTTGTCAAACTACTTTTTGAACATTGTTCTTATCATGCTTTGATATATTTATTAATATGTGCATCAATTATATTGTAAAAGTAGTGTAGAACCAAGCTTAGCATGCCTCTAAGTATGAATAAATGTGTAATGGTTGATAATGATATTTCTTTACTCACCTTTTTGCTAAGTCTACTTGTGTTATTTAATTTGAAGATGCTTGCTAATGTATTGTAATTGAACAATAAATTAAATTTGCACAAGTATCTTACCTCCACTACATTTGTTTGCACTATTAAATATAAAGAAAAGTGGCCGTACTTTCAATTTTAATTGGTTTGGAAAGCAAGTGTAATCGGAGAACTTTGTACAAAACAAAAATCATGAAATAAATTGACAAAGTTAAACTCCACCAAGAACTACTTGAGCCTCCTGATAAGTCTTAATAAGTGTTATGAGGTTGAGCACCTTAGAAAGATTACTAAAGTGTCTTCTGGAAACCCTTTCATTTTTTACACCACTTATTCTTAAGTACACTGGATCAAAAACAAAATCGATATTGAAAAATAAAAAATGTGTGATCCCCCAAGCACTACTTTGCACCCTGATAAGTCTGAATGAGCATTGTGTGTGCAAAGCACCTAGGTAGTTGTACGTTTTCTTTGTGCATAAAAAGTGTGAGGAAGTAATCTTATTTATGTTTTATTATGCACTTTACTCTACATTTGTCTTATATTTTTTATTATGACATTTGTTTACTCTTTTCAAAATACACTTTGTGCACATCATTATCTTCCATAACACTTCTTCTCATGAGTATTGGATTCTAATGCTAATTCTATAGTACTTTTTATATCTAAATGCACTAGATAACCTAGCATGCTCTCTACAATGTTTGGTATGTTTTGACTTTATGAATTAGAATTACATTGTAATAGTTTCTTTTTCATACATCTCTTTCTTGCTTGGTTACTTCATGATGATTTTTTCAAAGAATTTTTTTTTTACAAAAAAACTCATTTTCATTTTATTAATCATCATGTCTTACAAAAAGATGTTTGTTGTATTCTTATAAGTGTTCCGCTACATTACATTTACCTTAGGTTCTTTTCATGCTTATCTCAAGTCTTCCAACTCAAATTTGTGTTTCAAATAGTAGA
Source organism: Dactylorhiza incarnata (assembly GCA_033032865.1). Taxonomy (NCBI): domain Eukaryota; kingdom Viridiplantae; phylum Streptophyta; class Magnoliopsida; order Asparagales; family Orchidaceae; genus Dactylorhiza; species Dactylorhiza incarnata. The sequence continues at coordinate 8,244,312 of JAWHQI010000067.1, forward strand.
CTTGCATGGTAAATGTCCAATTATTCTTTTTAAAGCAAAAAAAAAACAAAACTCTTATTTATTTCTATGAAAATTATTCTAAAAACTCCTTATCATTTTTTCTCTCTCAAAGCTCGATCATGCCTTTATCTTATTATCAAAACATTTATGTGTTTGCTTCCTTTACCCACTTTTGCTAATAACAATAGGGGGAGAACTAACATGATAAATAAAATCCGCTATTAAAATATGATTAAGTACGAAGATAGCTTACATATTAGGGGAGCATTCACTTAGGGGGAGCATGTATTTAGGGGGAGCAATTATAAACACTAGAATCACTAATTATCCTAAGTCATCACTCTCACACACACATAAGTATGTTTCATCATGCTTATATATTAATGATCTGATTTATCATTAATGGATTTGTTATTATCAAAAGGGGGAGTTTGATGGAACATGGTCTTCTGCATCTCCTAGGTTTGAGAATAACAAAAACTATAAGTATTTGATCTTGTGTGTTTAAGTGTGCAGGAAACAAGGTCCAATGACTCAAGGATGAGATAAGAAGGTTGCCCCCAAAATTGGGCTAATAATTCCAACATGCCCACTAGCGTCGGCGATAGCACCTTGCGCCCGGCGCTAGCAATGATTAGCGAAATCCCTCAAGTACATTTCGAACGAGCTAGCGCCAGGCGGTAGAGGATAGCGCAGGTGGTAGTGCAGAGCACAAGAGGCAAGACGGAAATGTTTCCTCGGATTGAAGATTCCCCCGCGCAGAATATGTCCTAATCTGGTATAGCGCCAGCAGTAGCGATAGCGCAGGCGCAAGTGCTGAGGCTATAAATAGGTCCCCTCTTCTCTCATTTCATACAGACATTATAGAGAGAGATTGAGCGTTAGAATTCCAGAGCCTAATTTGTCCGAAAGTTGATGTCCTACCAAAGCTCTGTGAATTTCTGAAGGAGAATCTCTTCACGCCGGATCCAAACGATGTCTGCTTATACAACGCTTATTCTACAGTGGATCTTCCTCTCCAACTTCAGAAGTTCTTCAAGAGGGGGTTTTTATTATTATCATTTCATATTTCTTGTAAACCGTTAGAGAATTTGCCTCGTGTTGGCGACTAGGTCTGGGTAGGACTTAGGGCAGAAATTTGCATCGTGTTGGTGACTAGATTTAGGTTAGGTCTAGGGGGTGCTCAAGGCCATATCCGGGGTTGGATTGGCTAGAGCGACTTCAGGCCAAATCCGGGGAAGGATGGGCTAGGGCCACCAGTTCGTGGGGATGCGAGTTGGGATAGAAAACAAAAAGAGTTTACTATTATTCGCCACTGATTTCTAGAGTTATAGAAATCAACTTTTGTAAAACCTTATTTCATATTAATAAAACATGTCTCTACTTTATTTCAGTTGTTTTGTTTAATTTCACACCTTCTTAATCACGCATTATTTCAAAGATAATCAAAATATAACATAAGTGTTAAAAATCCTTATTCACCCCCCCCCCCTCTAAGGCGCCTATCGATCCAACATAGGAGTGGTTGAAGCAATCATTCATCGAATGCAGCGTGATGACGTCCTTCTCCAGAAATCTTCTTTAGCTTTAAGTGGGAGATCAACTTTTGGCAGAGTAACAGCTCTAGAAATTTTGCACAAGTATTCTCTCTGGGATGTGTATGCAAAATGAGAGAGAAAGCCCCATTTTATAGAACTTGGAGATAGCGCCTGTGGTAGCTCCTAGCGCCTATGTTAGCGGACAGTTATAGTTTGTGGAGGCATGTCGTTATGTCACGATCTGAAGCTAGCGCCTGGCGGTAGATCCTAGCGCCCGCGGTAGCGATAATGCCTACGGTATCGCTAGAGCTGGCGGTAGTGCTCTAGTTCAGATTTTTTGGTTCCAAGCTACTTTCTACCTGTGGAATATTGCACGTATAGTTCATGCACACTATAAAGACACGACAGGCAAGATCAAATACAATATGGGATTTGATATTCTCAAACAAAGGGATGTGACACACATGTCCAATAGACATGTACGCCGCCAACATGCGCATCCCCTCACCGCAACTTGGTGAGCTTCCTGTATTCCTCATCGACGAGTTCCTTGATCTGACCTTCTGATGCTATTGCCCCTTGCAGAGACCCCTCTCGCGATGCTTGGGAGGCACGTTACTCCGTAGGGCTCGCCGTCCCCACCAAAAGTGACCATCCGCACATCGGGGTTTGGTCTTCTGGGCCCCTAGAGCCCCGACATCTCGCTCCATTCCGTTGTCCAAATCGCAAGCAATGTGCCGCACTACCCCAGCCTGGGGAAATCTGTCATGCTGACCTATATAAAGGCCTTCTAGGGGTAACCAATCTCTTCTCTCCAGCACCCTGGCAAAACATCTATGGCCCGGCCAATTCGGTCAGTATTATCGATCATTTATACCCCGCTCTCTGATGTGTCTGGTTTATATATCTATTTCAGGTCTCATCTGGGTCGTTTATCTTGCCAATGCACTTCACTTTTGGCTCATAGATGGTTCTATTTGATCACATTGTGTATTTTAGTGCTAAGTTCATTCCTTTGCACATTTTGGTGTGATTTCTTATATGCCTTACATTTGATCTATTCTGTGATGCTATACCTTTATTGTGGGTTATGTGGAATGAATTTATCAGTGGTCTTCCTGCAGATACAAGGGCTGTGTAGACGCTCAGAGTTGGGTTGGGCCATTTTTAGCCTATGGGACACTGGTCGTGCATTTTCATTCGCGCACGAGCAGGCGCACGACCAATAGTCGTGCATATTCCCCCTTTTCCCAATCTAGCGGTTCGCATGATCACTGGCCTTCTTCTTGCACGACCACTGGTCGTGCCCCACTAATCGTGTGCTATTTTACCAATCTGGATGTTGCTACAGATTGTTCTCGCACGATCAGTGGCATTTCTGCTCGCACGATCTCTGGTCGTGAGCCACTGTTCGTGCACTATTTTGTCATTCTGGATTTTGCTACAGGTTGTTATCGCACGATTAATGCAATTTCTTCTCGTATGACCACTGGTCATGGGCCACTGAACGTGCGCGCTATTTTTTCTACTCCGTATTTAAATGCTGGACCTGCGATTTTAGGGCAGACTGGACCATTACCGCCAGTTTTCACCCGCGCCCCTGCGCTGTTTTTGATCTCTATCCACCCTCCTTCCATCTCCTTCCATTAGGAAGCCTCCTATGGTGAATTCAAGCTATATCCAAGGTTCCGGTAGATTCTCCAAACATCTACGACGAGCATCTCAAGGTATTTGGGCGTTTCCACTTGGAGAAGAAGAAGAAGATACCATGACAAGTTGAAGAAGATGGACAAAGGTCAGAGGTAGTGATAGCCTCGAGATCCCGGAAGCAACCAAGGACTGAGCACAGAGATGGCTTAACAACCCGCCATTCTGAATATGATCCACGATGAGACATCACTTCTATCGGTTTACTCTACCCTTCTTTCATTTGAGAAAATTATGATTAAATGCTGGTAATAAACTTGGATTGCTATTATTTGTCTAAGAATGAGAGCTTCCCTTGTTATTTTCATCCTTAAGCGTGAATGTTGTGAATGTGCATCGCCTCTGCTCACATCCACCCACGAACACACTCATTATTCCACTATGGAAAAGGCTAGAGGTGAGACTCCGAAGAGGTTCTTGCGACCCACATAATCTCCACTTGAGATCACTCTATCCATCTGCCTACCGTCCATCCGCTTACCGAAGCATGGCATTGCGGCCTGAACTAGTCATCTTTCCAAGTGAAGCGGTGCTCTCGACCTGCATTTTACTTTTCTTATTATTAGAATAGAAAACCAAAACCACACCCATTATTTACTTTCGCTCGCTGTAGCAATCTTTCCACGACACGATCACTTCACCTACTCTACATTCCTTGAGAGATCGATATTCAGGGAACATATTCCCAAAATTATTACTTGACAACGACCGGTACTCTGCCGTTCGGACCGCATTTTGCTCTCCCTTTTAGCGGTGCAGAATCAGCGCGTCACTCTTGCCACTGATTCACCTCTTGCAGGTACCCATGAGAGCTCCTCCACTGATCTGGACCTTGGGGAGGAGGAAATGTCGCCCCCACCCTCGCCGGACAAGATTGCTGATTTCCTGGGCAATCCCTAAAAAACCGAGGTGATGAAGAGGCAGACTACCGAGGTGATCTAGAAGTACGAGCATATACTGCGGGACCTGTACAACCAGGCATGGGAGGACAGGTCGGCCACCAAAGAGTGGCTTGCCGCCTTCGAGGATGACAATGCGCGGCTCTGTGCCGAGTTGCAGCAGGATACTCGCGGCGAGGTCACCTCTCTGGGAGTGCACCTCTAGTGGGTTGATGATCATGTTCGCTTGTTGTAGCGCGGACTCTGCGCCATCCATGCTATTCATTATCCGCGAGTAACGCCGAGCTCGGGGGTGCGAGACCGAGGCCGATTGAGATTGATCCATTACTGACCCCGCTTGTACTCGCACCAACCCAGCAAATTCAGTGTTGTAATCAATTATTTAAAACAATCTGCGAACTCTATCACCGTTGTTAGCTTGATATTTCAAGCCCACTATTGGGATTTATTTATTTACTCGTACTGTGATATTACTACTAGTGTCGTGCTCGTAGTTTCTATTTTTATTTCTTAACGCTCTTGCGTGTGGTTTATATTGGGGTCGCCTCGCCTGTTCTGCGCTTGCTCCGCCTATAGCGAGCTGGCATTACTGTATTGCTGCGAGTAAGCGGGGAAGGGGTTGGCTCAAGTACCGAGACATATCGTAGCGAGGTTCTGCTTACCGCACCCCAGACGATTCAATTCTTCATTGCCGCCTTTACTTTTCTATTAATAGGTCTCGTCGTCAGATCCAACCACCACATTTATCGGTCTTGACCCTCTGCCCTCTTCATTCTCATGAGCTCACATTTTCTCTTTCGTGTTCGCTTCCTCTCTTCGAAGATGTCATTGGTGGTGATGTAGGCGATGCCGAGGGCCATGCCAAGTGCACCTGGACCTTTTTCGATCATTTGTTCTTCAACTGCTCGCTCACCTAGGGCGAGTACCACGCCGCGGTTGCAAACTATATCTCGCCAGGATTCACGGCTCGCCAGCCTGCGAAACCTAAGACCATCAACCAACTCTTCCCGGATGAGTTCGCCATCACAATGACCAACTTCGACGTTGGCCTACGTCTCCCTCTCTGGCCAGATATTATCCAAGTATTCGCTCACACTTTTGTTTTCTTTTTTTGCGCTCGCATATGACCTCTAACCGCTTGTCGCGAACCCGCCAAATACTTAAGTACTTTGGCATGATCCTGGGTTAGAAGACCCCAAACTTTGTCGTCGTCATTGTAGCCTTCACCTGATACCTGAGGGAGGAGCGGACCAAGTTTAGCATGTCAGTTTTCCGCAAGCTATTCTCCTTTCGGGCATACAAAGATGGGACCGCCTACTTCGCCAGCCAACACGCCAAGGTTTTGCGAAACGGTCAATAAAAACCATTATTGGCCCCAGAAGTTTGTGCTCGTGAAGGGGCCATTTGACAACGCCACCTTCTAGCCCGTCCAGTGCTACGAGCCCACCTACCGTCCTCCCATGCTCGGCGGCCATGAAGCCGCGCTCTTCAATTACATGGCGATGAAGAACTTTGAGGTTGTCTTCCTCTGAAGAAACGTTGACTCGCTACTCCCCGTGCCGCCCGGAGCAGGTAAGGCTCATGTTCGTTCACTACATGAAGTTCAACTTTTTCTTTTTCTAACCTATGATTGTTGTCATACGCAGGGGAGTTAGACCTTCCGCTCCCCCCCCCCCCCACGCAAGGGCCGGGAATATTTCCCCCGGCCTCGCACTCGCTACCTCCGCTGCCTCCGCGTGTAGGGAGATTAACAACACCTCCATACCTCCTTCCAAGAAGCGGCCCGCACCTGCGAGCTGCAGATCACTTCCCTTGACGCCCCAGCCCAAGAAGAAGAAGGCCACGCCCCTGGCCAAAGGGAAAAGGGTCCTCAAGGACCTGCAAGGAGCTGATGCCTCAGTGTGCCTGCCAGCGGATAAGGGGACCGACAGGGTCGCCGAAGTTGTCGCCGATGTGTCGGGCGTGCCTGACCCGACAAGCTATCGAAACTTCTACCTCGGCATGAGGCATCAGGATGAGGTTGGCGAGCCTCTGCTGGATTGGGATCAGGAGGCCAACAAGTCCTCCAAATAAACCCTCCTCCTCTCTTAGGGGGAGCAGGAGACCATCAGAGGCCAAGACTTTGCCTTCTCTTTCGGGCTCTATGGGCGAGAGGATGTGGCAGGCTTTGACGAACTGATGTCCCGGTGCTCGCTCACGAGAGTGCGCGAGCCCAGCTCCGCGCCCTAGAGCTCGCACATATGATAGGTTGGTGATGCCTCCAAGTGGAGAGGAATTCTGAGGAGTTCAAGCGTGAGATGAAGGTCGCGACCAAGGAGAACGCAAGGCTTAAAGAGAAATAGGACATCTCTGAGGTCGTCCTCGCTAGTCTTCAGGGCGAATTGGTAAGTTTGTTGAGAATTCACATGCCTCCCTCGCTATTCTTTCCCTTGGCTAATTCATCTTTTGCAGGACGCTGAGACCGCCTGCCAACTTCTCGCCCGCTCCTCCGACCTAGAGAAGGAAGTCGCCGGGCTAAAGGCCTAGAACCATGAGCTAGCCCGGGCCGCCTTCCCTCTGCCTCCTCGTAGCCCGAGGGACATGAGGAACGAGTCGCACGAGCAGGAGGAGGAGATCTAGAAGACCACGGTCCTGGCAGCTAAGCAAATCTTCCAAACCCTGAAGTGTGCGGGTCTTCTCTTTGCCAAGGCAGAGCAGCTAGCAATCGAAGAGGTTGTCCTGGTGTTGTTTGAACCAATTCTGGCATCGGTGGATAGCGAGAGCGAGCGGTCTGCAGATGACCCTTAAACTTTAGTGTACTATTTTTTGATTTTTATTGGCGAGATTGCCATAATGTCTATAATAGAAACTTATGAAATGAAATGAAATTTTGGTTTAATGCTTTTCCTTGTCTCTCTTATTTTTCCTTGTCGCAATGTATTCACATATCCTTTACACTCACACGTCTTTCTCGCGACACTCGCCCCCTTTTTACTTTTCGAATATTTGCTCACCCTCCTTCAGAACTTCTGCGTCGGACCTGACTCGCTCGCCACCAGGAATCACGAGCAAAGATCCACCCACATTTTTTTCTGCGTCGCCTACCTCGACAGATTCATTTTGGTCTTGTCCCTTGTTCCCACGATCCCCCTGACTCAATAGTTAAGGCATGCCACTCTTCACCTTTTCTCAGGCATCTGCAAGAGAGGTCCTCACATGCGGGAGGCCTTGTCAATGACTTGCTCTGCCTACATCCTGCTGGACAAGAGTTGTTCTTCCTTGCCCCCCGAATGGCCTTTTGGTCCTGCCGGAAAGTGGGAGACCGACCATGGAGTTCCTGAGTTATGTCAGCAAATTACCTTGCCAACCTCTCCAGAGAACAACCTGAACCCGCCGGCTAATGAAAGCCCGGTAGCGGAATCGATTTGGGGCACTCCACCACCACGTTACCATGCCAGCCTCTCCAGAGATCAACCTGAACCCAATTGAGATCCCGACAGCGGAATCGATCTGGAGTACTCCAGCACCTCATTACCTTGTTAGCCTCTCCAGAGATCAACCTGAACCCACTGGCTAAAGAGAGCCCTATAGTGGAATCGATCAGGGGCACTCCAGCACCTCATTACCATACCAGCCTCTCCAAAGATAAATCTGAACCCACCGGCTAATGAGAGCCTGATAGCAGAATCGATCTGGGGCACTCCAACACCTCATTACCTTACCAGCCTCTCTAGAGATCAACCTGAACCCACCGGCTAATGAGAGCCCGACAGCAGAATTGATCTGGGGCACTCGAACACCTCATTACCTTGCCAGCCTCTCCAGAGATCAACCTGACCCCACCAGCTAATGAGAGCCCGGTAGCAGAATTGATCTGGGGCACTCCAGCTTATGTACATTGTACGAGCTTATGGTTAGAAAAGACAACAACATCAGCTTATAATAAATCAACATAAGAGTTCAAGGGTAGAAATGCTTTCGGTCATCCCCGCTCTAGCTCGGCTGAGGGGCACCCCTTCCATATCCCGGAGTTGATACCCTCCCGACTTGAGTGCTACCTCTATAATGTAAGACCCTTCCCAGTTGGGATTGAGGTTTCCGACCGTGTCTCCCCTTCCGGCGGCATTAACCTTTTCAGGACCAAGTCCCCCTTTTTGAACTGCTTCACCCGGATGTGCTTGTCAAAGTATCGAGCCATCCGTCACTTGACCTCCTCCTGTAGGATGGTGCCAGGTCTCAGAGATCTTCCACCAGGTCCAAGGACAACCTTTGCTCTTCTTCATGTTCCACTCATCATTCCTCATCTCCTTCTCCTACTGCGACCACCCTGGGTGACTTCACCTCTAACTCGATCGGGAGGATGTCCTCAGACTCACGGGAGAGCTTGAATGGGGTCTCCCCTGTGCCCATGATTGGTGTGGTTCTCATGGCCCAGAGGACTGAGGGTAGCTTCTCTACCTAGTTACCCCTTAGGTTTTCGACCTTCTTTTTCAGCATGTCGACAATTATCTTGTTCGCCGCTTCCACTTGCCCATTGCTCCTTGGGTGGTGTACTGACACGAAACGAAGGTCTATGCCCAGCTGGGTGTAGAAGCTGACAAACTCATCGCTGGCCAACTATGGCCCATTATCGATGACAATGGCTAGTGGGAGCCCATGTTGGCAGATTATTTCCCCCATACAAAATTTGTTACTACCTGAGAGGTTACCTTGGTCAGCGCCTTCACCTCCAGCCACTTGGAAAAGTAGTCAATCATTATGAGCAGGAAATTCCTTTGGCCACTAGCTTGGTGAAAAGTACCCAGTAGGTCCAGCCCCCATATTGCGAATGGCCATGGAGCTGTGATGGTCCGGAGACTCTAGGCTAGTAGGTGTTGGAGGGGAGCATACAACTGGCACTTGGAGAACTTCTTTGCAAACTCTGCCGCATCCTTGCTGAGGGTAGGCCAGATGTAGCCTTGCCTCAACACCATTTCCTACAGGGTCCTGCTCACCGAGTGGTTGCCACACTCTCTAGAGTGGATCTCTTTTAGGACCCTCGGGGCCTCCTCATCCGATACGCAATGGGTTAGGAGCCCCGAGAGGGTCTTCCAATAAAATCCTCCTACATGCAAAGAATAATATGTCGACTTGTACCTGAGCAGTCACTTGTCTGTGTCCCCCTTAGGGAACTTCCCCGATGTCCGGAAAGTAATGAAGGGATCCATCCACGATGCTCGCTGATCTACCTCCATCAACTCGCCTTCCTTGATGGATGGCCAGAAGAGCTCTGACACCGTTCCCCCTGTCTTGGGACTGAACTTGGCTAGTAGATCTTCCAGGATGCTTTCCTCTCTCGGCACGTGTTGAATTGAGAAGGTATGGAATTGCCCGATGTTTCCCAGTGACGAAATGTTTCCCAGTGACTCCATAGTGTTGAATCGAGAAGATGCCTCTATTTTTTCTAGTAGAAGTAATGCTTGAAAACAAAGCCTCTATTTAAATTAAAAACACAAGATATTCTTTAAAACTTAACCCCGAACGTTTCAATCTATCAATTTTAGATAAATAGACAAATAGTAAAACTAGCGATTATGAAAAGCCACAAATAGATATTCTCGAAACTAAATGCTTTAAGAATAGAAGTAAAGTAGGGGTTTTATTTTTTTTCTTGTTATGTTTTGTTTTACTTTGGTACTACTAAATATACTATATAGACGAAAAGTAGAAACAAATATTTTTTTGTTTTAAAAATAAACAAGCGTATATGTATATAAAGTAAAAAAATGTGAATATTTACATAAAGAAAAAAACGTATATTTACATAAAGTAAAAAAAATGCGTATATTTACATAAAGTAAAAAAATATGAGATATTGAAAAAATCAAGGTTATATGTACAAGAAGTAAAAAAAAATTATGATGTAATATTTACAATGATTTTTTTTTGGAAATTTTTTTGAAACGAGGAAAAACACCCCATACTTAAAACCCAACATTGTCCCCAATGTTGTAATTTATGTATGAAGAAGGTGAAATGAAAGTTCAATATGTACAAAAATAAAAAGGGAGCAAAAAGGCTTCCCTGAATTAAAGTCGGCGGGGCCAGAAGAAACCCTGCAAAAATATGTAAAAAGAACAAAGCATAATAAAATATTAGATAAATATGGGGTGCTTCCCACAAGCGCTTTGTTTACCGTCGCATAGCTTGACTAAACTAAAGAACAGGGATCATCGTTTGATAGGGAGTGCTGCAATGAGGGATTAACGTGCAGAATAACTTCGTCGTCTTCGACCCGAAGGAGGTGTAGACCATTACTAACATCAATTAGCGCATGGGAGGTGGCGAGGAAGGGGCGACCGAGGATGATAGGCACCTCAGCGTCTTCCTCTATGTCCAGGATGACAAAGTCTATCGGGAAGATAAACTTGTCTACCTGGACCATAACATCCTCCACTACCCCAATTGGATACTTTATCGAGTTTTCCATGAGTTGGATATTCATCTTTGTCGGGTTTGGAAGGCCTAGATTGAGTTTGTTGAAAAGAGAAAAAAGGCATCAAATTGATGCTGGCGCCCAAGTCCGCGAGAGCGTATTTTAGTAACATATTGTCGAAGAGGCACTGTATGGAGAATCATCCCGGGTCGTTCAATTTTGGCGGCAATTTGTTAAGGAGAACAACCGAGCATTCTGTGTTAAGGGAAACACGCGAAACATCCCAGAGTAGCTTTTTATTAGAAAGCAACTCTTTAAGATATTTTGCGTATTTCGGCATTTGTGAGAGTGCCTCGTAGAAGGGAACATTTATTTTAATTTCTTTGAAAATGTATAAGAATTTTTTGTATTGCTCATCTATCTGCTCATTATTTAATTTTGAAGGATAAGTAAGAGGCGAGCAAGAAACATTCGGCACATTCGAAAGACTCGGTGATTTATCTAGAGAGGGAGAGGGTGTAGGGGTCGGTGTCGAAATATGTACCTGAGGCTCAACCCATTTTGTGGAGCTTACCTCCTTGCCACTGTGAAGATTTATGGCGTTAGTTGATTTATGGCGTTGGCGTGTTCCCTGGTAGAGCTCCATATGGCCGCTCGGAGACCATCTTTGCAAGCTTTCCAACCTGATTTTCCAAGTTTTTAATCGATCCATTAATATTCCAGATCTTAGACTCGGTGGATGCAACGTATTTAGCAAAAATATCTTTGAGCAGAGAAGGTTTAGGAGGTGGAGGCTGGAATCCATTTGGAAATCCATGCGGATTCACATTTGGGGGCCTCTGAGCATTGTTAGGATTGCTCCAGGAGAAATTTGGGTGGTTCCGCCAACCCGAATTATAATTATTACTATAAGGGTTATTATTAGGGTTGGGGGGGGGGGGGGGCGAACTGCGTTTCCTAGGTAATCTATAGTTTCTTCGACAAAATTATTATTAACTGGAAGCAAAGCGGGAGTGGAAGAGGAAGCAGTCATCTCTGCCACATACTTACTTAACCTTTCGACCTGAGAGGCTAAGTGAGAAGTGGTATCCACTTCATATATCCCAGTTGGTTTGTTAGGGCGTGATCTAGGCGCATTCCATTGATAGGCGTTAATGGCCATTTCTTCGAGCAGAGCTTGAGCGGCCTCCGGGGTTTTGTTGTTTAACGTTCCCTTGGCAGCTGCATCGATCATCTATCGCGTTGAGAAATTTAGGCCATTATTGAACGTCTAGACCTGCAGCCAGGACGACAGTGTGTGATGAGGACACTTACGCAAGAACTCTTTAAAATGCTACCAAGTCTCGTAGAGAGACTCATAATCGAATTGAAGGAAATAGGTGATATCTGTGCGTAGTTTAGAGGTTTTAGATGGGGGAAAATACTTTTTTAGAAATTTCTCCGTCAATTGGGCCCACCTAGTTATGGATCCTCTGAGGAGAGATCTTAACCACGCTTTGGCCTTTTTCCGCGGCAAATAATTGAAATAAGCATAGATGAATAGCGTCGTCAGTAAAGCCTTAATCTTACAAGTGTCACAAATTTCCAAAAAACTAGAAAGGTGTTGATTCTGATCCTCATCCGGCAAACTGTCAAATTGGACTGACTGTTGTACCATTTGAATGATGGTAGATTTTATTTCAAAAATATTATTAGCCACTGTTGGGCGCGTAATACTCGATCTGGTATCTTCCAAATTCAGCCTGGCATAATTTGTCATGGTCCGTGGTGGGACCGCATCTAGAATTGGATCGGTCATTGATTCAGTATAAGTATCTCGGATAGACATTTCGAGAAACTCGAGTAAATTTTAATCACGAAATCGGAGGCGCCCACGAATGGTGCGCTCAATTTTGGGGTCAAAAGGGATGGTCGAGTCGTCCGAGGAGTTTCCTTGGGTCATATACTAATAATAAAAAATAATTTTTTGGTTTTTGGCTTTTTCTATTTTTATTTCTTTGTTTTTTTTGTTGTTTTAAGATATATATAATAAAATTAATAGCAATTCCTTTTTTCAAAATAATGACAATGATCGCAAGCAACGACGCCAAAAACTTGATGAATTAATTTGGATTTGTTGTTTGGGTTTGCAAAGTTTTTATTTAATTTATATCCAAACTAATTATTCGATAAAGGCAAGTATACCTTATCGCGTATAGTACAATATATTCTGGTTTAGAAAATATCGTGGTCGTATATTTCCGTGGATCATGTTGATTACTTCTTACTTATAAGGAACAAACTATTATTTTATCAGAGTAATATTTTGAGTTGATTTTTAATTTTATAGAGCAATAATATGCGTATAACTAGAGTTCTAAACGATGATGAAGATAGCGCCCGATGTCGAATTACATCGAGATGAAAATTGCTTTTTTAGAAGTAAAGGATCTGATTTTTCAAAATATTAAAATGTCTTGGCCGTGGAGGTTCCATAAGTATGAACGCACCTCTCTCGAGAGTACGCCCACCTGAGATTAGAAATATTCGACCGAACTCTCATTCTTTAATTGAATCTCCTTAATACTCGCTTTATGCTGTGAACCCCTCTATGGGGTTTTTATTTCCAATTCTGGAGACTTACCTCATCCTCTCTCGAGTGTAGAGCTTCTCTTTATGCATGAGCGATCAATCCATACGCAGGAGCCTCTCGGCTAACTAGAGTATGGAAACAGAAATGAGAACCATACATCGATTATATGATCCCACTCGACGTTTGTCTCGGGTAAACCTTAAGCTCGTTAATTATATTTAGAAAAGAAAAAAATTTTAATTTTTAGAAAACCATTTATTTGTCCCAATGCTCTTCGACATCGTGCGCTAAAGGAAATTAGTCACTCATCGGAATGGAGACAACAATAATAATAAGAAAATACATTATAATATTACAGTACTATACGCGATAAGACTTATATAAAAACAGAAATAGTATCCGACCCAACCATCTTAATCAAGCGCTAAAAAGTTCTTAGCCTCTCATCCGGGATGGGGGTGGTAATAAGACTTGAATTAAAGCTAAGTTACAAAAAAGGAAAATGAAATACTATCTTATGCACCCACGCACTCTACTTGTAGTAAAGACTGAATTGAAAGAAAGCAGTAAGTGAAAGCATTAAAAGAAAACGATAAATTATTTTACGAAAACTTTAAATCTAAATTATGAAAGCTAAATCTAAGTTATGAAAACAATAAAATCTATTCTCATACACACACACACACATACTTACATACAATAAAAACAAAATTAAAAGAAAACAAAGTGAAGCCCCAACACACATAAACATAAAGAAAATATGAACAAGAATAGGGAAATAAGCTATTATATTTCTAAAATGGACATTACAACAACACTAGGAGAGAGAAAATTACAAAAAGACATAAAAAAGTAAAGGAAAAAGGAGAAAATTCACAAAATAGCTCTCAACACTCAAGATATGTACAAAAGCTGGCTAGAATTGGATTTCTAAAGCTTCAGCCGACCCCTCCTATTTATAGGAAAAAAACTATTTTTACATGCCCTCAGTCACGCCCGTGACTGAAGGCGTAACTTTTGCGCGTGCGATTGAGGTCGCTTCAGTCGCCTTTTAGAAGATTTTGAACAAAAATAGGTGTACACGGGCGTGACTCTAGGATGTAACGACCGTGACTCTGGGCATGACGTGGGGGTGACTTGGGCATGACAGCACAGCTGTCTTCTAGAAGGATCTAAGGAATATGGGCGTTATTTGGTCACGGGCGTGACTTAGACACGTGCGTGACATGTCACGGGAATGACTTGATCATTTCGTCAAAAATGCTGAATTAGGCCGGTGCCGTCGAGATGTCTCTTTAAATTTACACGCCCTCGGTCACGGGCATGACCGAGGGCGTGAACAGAGAAAAATTGTCAAAATCGGCAAAAACAAAAATAAAATAAGTTAGTAAGGAAATAATAAAAACAAGCAATTTATTCATTAATTTACATAGAAAATTCACAATATTAATTTAAAACTATACTAATAACAATACTAAAATTACGTATATTTTACTACTTATCAGTTATCATCAGATTCATAGGCATCCCCCCTCCCGACGTTAAGGACATCTCGTTCATCACTAGTGACAGGTTCTATTGCTACAAGATGATGCCCTTTGGAATGAAGAATGCAGGAGCAACCTACCAGCGGGTGATGGATTGGGTATTTCCTTAGCAGAAGGGGAGGAATCTGGAGGTCATAGTGGGTTACCTCATGATCAAGAGTCGGGACTTCGATTCTCATATTAGGGACATGAATGAGACCTTTGACACCTTGAGAATTTCAAGATGAGGCTCAACCACCAGAAGTGTGTTTTTGGGGTGAGCAGAGGAAAGTTCTTAGGCCATTTGCCTACCCCGGTCGGGGTAGCGCCTAACCTCGACAAGGTAAAGACAATCTTGGAGGTTGGGTCTTCGGGGAACGCAAAGGAGTTCTAGCGCCTCACTGGCAAGTTGGTCGGGCTAAGCAGGTTCCTCTCCAGGGCAGGGGAGAAATGCTCAATCTTCTTCAAAGTGGTGCGATGGAACCAAAAGTTTGAATGGACTCCATAGTGCGAGGGGTCATTCCAATCACTGAAGAAGCAATTAACTCAGGCCCCGTTACTCTCGAGAAACATCCAAGTGTTGAATCGAGAATGATCAAGTCATTGGGGAGCATTACTTTAGCATTTTTGATGAAATGATCAAGTCACGCTAGTGACTTGTCATGCCCATGTCCAAGTCACGCCCGAGTTCCTCAGATCCTTCCAGAAGCCAGCTGTGCCATCACGCCCAAATCACGCCCCCATCACGCACAGAGTCATGGTCGTGACATCCCAGAGGCATGCCCTTGTGCTGCTATTTTTGGTCAAAATCTTCTAAAAGGCGGCTGAAGCAACCTCAATCGCACGCGCAGAATTCTCTCCCTCAGTCATGGGCATGACCGAGGGCGTGTAAAAATAAAATTTTTTCCTATAAATAAGAGGGGTCAGCTGAAGCTTTAAAAATCCAATTCCAACCATCTTTTGTACATATCTTGAGTGTTGAGATCTATTTTGTGCATTTTCTCCTTTTTCCTTTATATTTTTATATCTTTTTGTAATTTTCTCTCTCCTAGTTTTGTTGTAATGTCCATTTTAGAAAAATACTAGCTTATTTCCCTATTCTTGTTCTTATTTTCTTTATGTTGATGTCTGTGTGTGGGGGGGGGGGGGGGGGGGGCTTCACTTTGTTTTCTTTTAATTTTGTTTTTATTTTATGTAAGTGCGTGTGTCTGTGTCTGTATGAGAATAGATTTTATTGTTTTCATAACTTAGATTTATCGCTTTCATAATTTAGATTTAAAGTTTTCATAAAATAGTTTATCGCATTCTTTTAATGCTTTCATTTGCTGCTTTCTTTCAATTCAGTCTTTATTACAAGTAGAGTGTGTGGGTGCATAAGATAGTATTTTATTTTCCTTTTTTGTAACAGCTTTATTTCAAGTCTTATTACCACCCCCATCCCGGATGAGAGGCTAAGAACTTTTTAGCGCTTGATTAAGGTGGTTGGGACGGATACTATTTCTGCTTTTATATAAGTCTTTTAATTTTCATGTTATAACCACTTATATTTGCTTATAATATTAACATGTATTTTCTTATTATTAATGTTGTCTCCATTCCGATTAGTGGATAGTTTCCTTTAGCGCACGATGTCGAAGAGCATTGGGACAAATAAATGGTTTTCTAAAAATTAAAATATCTCCTTTCTAAATATAATTAGCGTGCTTAGGATTTACCCGAGAAAAATGTTGAGTGAGACCATATAATCGATGTATGGTTCTCATTTCCATTTCCATACACTAGTTAGCCGAGAGGCTTGTGCGTAAGGATTGATCTCTCACGGGTAAAGAGAAGTGCGCTCTACCCTCGAGATAGGATGAGGTAAGTCTCCCGAATTGGAAATAAAAACTCAATAGAGGGGTTCACAACATAAAGAGAGTATTAAGGAGATTCGATTACAGAATGAGAGCTCGGTCAAATATTTGTAATCTCAGGTGGGTGTACCCTCAAAAGAGGTGCGTTAATACTTATGGAACCTCCACGGCCAAGTTGTTTTAATATTTTGAAAAATCAGATCCTTTACTTCTAAAACAGTTAATTTCATCTCAATGTAATTCGACATTGGGCGCTATCTTCATCATCGTTTAGAACTCTAGTTATACGAATATTATCGCTCAATAAAATTAAAAATCAACCCCAAATATTACTCTGATAAAATAATAGTCTGTTCCTAATAGGTAGAAGTAATCAACAGAATCCGCGGAAATATACGACCACGATATTTTCTAAACTGAAATATCATGTACTATACGCGATAAGGTATACTTGCCTTTATCGAATGATTAGTTTGGATATAAAATAAATAAAAACATTGCAACCCCAAACGACAAATCAAAATTAATTCATCTATAACCTGAAAAGGCATCTAAAAAACTCATTAGAGAAAAAACAACGACTGAGTCAACCAACGCATTAATTCAAGGCAAGGGGTAGCAATCCTTAGGGCATGATTGATTTAATTATGAGTACTCCACACACATCCTCCACCTTCCATCTCCCTTCTTTACCATTAGCACATTGGAGACACAGCCTGGATACTGCATCTCTGATACAAATCCTGCCTTGAGGAGCTTGCTTACCTTCTCCCTTGTGGGCGCCTCTAGCTTATCCGCGACTGACCTCTTCTTTTTTTGGATGGATCGGGTACAAAGGTCGAGGTTGAGGCAGTGGCATGACACATCCGCATCGATTCCTGGTATTTTCACCGTTCTCCACCCGAAGACGTCCACGTTCTCTTGGATGCAGACTTGGAACTTCCTCCGATCGTCGGGGCTGAGCTCCCCACTGATCTTTACTTTCTCTATCGCCCCCGCCCAGGAGACGACCTCTAGCTCCATGACTTCTTCCACCGCCTCCACACTAGACTACTCATCCCAGACGCCATCCTTCTTTCCACCGCAAGCGAGTGCTTCGGTCTCCTCCTACATCCTCTCTTCCCAAAATTCCAGCAACTCCTTATCCTCTTATTCCTCGTCTTGCCTCACCATCTCCTCCACCTCTGCTTGCTAGGTGATGGCATTGACCGTGGTAATGTAGCACTGCCTAACTACCATTGGGTCTCCCCTTACCTGGATTTGGATTCCACCTATGCTGAACTTGATGCATTGTTGGAATAAGGAGGGTACGCACCAGAACGTGTTGATGTGGGGCCGCCCGAAGATGGCATTGTAGATACTTGGAGCATTAACAATGACAAACCAGCAGTTGCGGGACTGTCCCCCCAAGATGAAATGAAGTACTAATCCCCCTTCCAACTCCTTCCATTCCCCCGAGAACCCAAACAGTGGGCCATACGAGGCCAACAGCCTCATCGCCTCCACCTTCATCTCGTCAAACGCCTTCTTTAAGATGACATTGACCGAGCTCCCATTGTCCACGAGGATCCAGGAAATAGTGAAATTCTCGATTGTCGACTGAATGACAAGTGCATCGCAGAACGGGTTCTCATGACCTGGCATATCCTTCTGAGAGAAGGTAATCTTTTCCTCTAGGGGTGGGTCTTGAGATGTCAAAGCCACGCTCCAACGATACAAGGTGTGGAGGCTCTTCTTTCAGGTTGCCTCGATTTCCACTCCCCCGTGGATCACTCCAATCCCTCCTTGCCTTCCCATCGATCCTATCTTCACACCTTTCCTCCTCCACTTCCCTGGGAAGAACCTCATCAATCCTCACCAGTGCTGCTGCTGCTGTGTCGGACCTCTTGTCTCGCTCATTTCCAAAAAATATGGGCAGGTGGCCATGCGTAACCTTCCTCCCGGTGTAAGTCACAATAGGGAAATGCCAACCCTCTTCTCAGCCTCCATGACCCTATTCTTCCTCCTAGCCCCTTTCTCCTTCTTCTCCTATTCTTGCTCCTCCTCCTCTTCCTCCTCTCCCTCGCCCAATCACCATGGCTTGTTGAGGAGGGAGAGGGAGTGGCCTTGGGCCCCGCCTCCACCCTAATTGATGGGGTCTCCTCTGACCTCCTTGGAACTTGCCCCCTCCTTGGGCGAAGTCTCTTCCCGAGCCCTGCATGCCCCCTCCTCGCTGTCTCCACCCCAACTCCGGGGCCCTTGGCTTATCTCTTCTCCTAATCTCTTACTATCTGACCTCTGGTTCACTCAGCCTTGCTAGCCTTCTTGTGAACTCCAGGATGGCCTCCTTCCCCTATATCTCCTCCAGGGCCCGCTCCATCAGCTCCTCAAAGGATAAGGGGGCCTTTTGCTATAGCCTCATCTTGTAGAACCCTCCCGTATCCCCCACCGTGAAGGCAAGTTGGAGGGTGAACCCGAACACCTCCTGGATGAGCAAGACATCCTCCTGTAATCGGTCCATATAATGGGCCAGGGATTGCCCTGGTCCTTGCTTGATCTTGAAGAGCGCCTCGACATCCTTCTTCCTCTTCTTTGAGGTCGAGAAGCACAGCTGAAAGCTACAACGTAGGTCCTCGAACGCGTAGATTGACCCCATGGGGAGCTGGTGAAACAAGTCCCGGGCTTTATCTTTTAGGGTGGTGGCAAAGATCCGGCACTTGAAAGAGCCCGACGGGGGCCTGATGGAGAACCATATCCTCAAACCACTGCATTGGTGTGACGGGGTTGTCCTTGTTGGTGTAGTACATCATATCCGGCTCCCTGAACACTTCTAGGAGTTGTTCCGAGGACACCAACTCGTAGAATAGGCTTCCTCTGCTCACCGCTCTTGCCTGCTCGACCTGCCCCATGAGCTCTCAGACCGGGACTACTCTCGCCGAGCTCACACTCGCTAGGACTACACTCGTCAGGACTACATTCGCCGGGTTGGGGAAAACACTCACAAAGTAAGGTCTCATCTTGTCACCTCGGCGGATGTCTCCTTACCTGCCCTCCACCCTATGGCATTCTCGCCTATCCTCGGCGGTGGGACAACCTGGGGCACTGGGGTTGCTAACTCGCTTTGCACTACGACAAAGGAGAGGTTGATCATCTCAAGAACCTACCTTCAAAAGTCTGCCAGCATCCCTGCCATCACTAGCGAGCCAGTTGGTGGTGAACCTCCAGAGCCGATATCTCGCTCACCCTCTCCAGCCATGTTGCCTCCTTGGGAATTTCTTGTACCAGCTGTTGTCCACGCTTACTGCACCAAAAATATTGGAACCATTAACTGGCCCAACGATGAGTTCGGACCCCTACAAGGGGGCATCTCACACTTACTGATCCCAAAGAGGAACTTGCCCGAAGATTTAGAACTAAACACCGACCCTTGGCTGTCCCCCCACACACCCGGAAGTTCTTAGAGCGCTTCGCCTCCTAAGCCAAAGCTGAAGCTGGGCACCCTGGAGAGACTGATGAGCTAACCAAATATGTCTTAAGGAGTAAGAAGCCAAAGATCTGGATCCTCTCAAAAGGTGCCGTTAAGGGTCTATCTATAGTTTTTCTCTCCTGGTATGCTAATAGCATAACTCTGCCTTTTATTTTTACTAAACGCACCCCAAACTAGTTTGCTAACACCCAAACTTCGCTGTTCTGAAGGGCTATTTATAGTCCACCAAGGGTATCGAGTTAATTTCACCCGTAGACCCCTACTGGGCGAATGGCCCATGAAGGCTCCACTCGCTCGTCTTCATGCGAGCGAGCCTCGCGAGGTCTACCTAGGAGAGCGGCAAATGAGAGAACCACTTGCTAGCCCCCTGGCGCTATAAATACCAGCCTGTGTCACTAACGCGAAGCGGCGAGCCCTAACTCGCCTCGCCATTGCTAAATACACCCCGAAGCATTGAGCCTACACTTGCCTCACCCTCACACTATGCTCCTCGCAAGGAAGTAAGTCTGGCTCGCCTGGCCTCGACCTTGCGACTCACTCGCTGCGAGTCGGTGAGCCTCTACCCACTTCGCCTATGACTGATTCTCCATCTTACCCTTCGGTGTACATGGGGTTGTACAACTACCAAACAAACTGGACCGCAAGGAAGGTGCTAGAGGCGGGCTTATATTGGCCCACCTTATTCCAAGTTGCTCACATTTTTGTGAGTAAATATGATAGTTGCCACAGGTCAGGAAATATTTCTAACTGGAATGAAATGCCTCAAAACATATTTTTAGAATGCAAAATTTTTTATTTACGGGGAACAGATTTCGTAGGTATTTTACCTTTTTAATTTATTTATAAGTATATCCTATTGCGGTCGATTACATGTTGAGGTGGGCAAAAGCACAAGCTCTTCCTACGAACGATGCAAGATTTGGCGTACAAATTTTTAAAAAATTATTTTCATTATTTGGCACACACCGAGCACTAATTAGTGATAGGGGCACACATTTCTATAACAACCAACTTGCTAAAATTTTAGCGAAGTATGAGGTTACACACAAGCTTTCTACCTCTTACCACCCACAAGCAAATTGCCAAGTGGAGGTAGTGAATCGCGAATTAAAAAGAATTTTAGAAAAAAACTGTGTCCGTTAATAGGAAGAATTGGTCGCTAAAACTAGACGACGCACTATGGGCCTATTGGACAGCGTGCAAAACCTCCATCAGATGTACACCGTGCCTATTAGTCTATAGAAAAGTGTGCCATTTACTAGTGGAATTAGGAGATCGCTCTTTTTGGGTGCAAAATTTTGTAAATTTAGATTTAAACTTAGCCTCCGAACATAGAAAACTTCAACTAAATGAATTAGACGAATGACGTTCAATGCCTACAAAAATAATAAATTTTATAAAGAGCGCACAAAATTTTATCATGATAAAAAAATTATATTCCCAAATTCTTTTTCACCGGGAGTTTTAGTCCTTCTTTATAATTCTAAACTAAAACTTTTTTCGGGCAAATTAAAATCCAGATGGTCTGGCCCCTTTGTTGTAAAAGCGGTTTTTCTATATGGGACCGTGCTAATAGAGCACCCGGAAAAAAGCTCATTCAAGGTTAACGGACACCGGTTAAAATTATATTACCCCGGTGACCTAGCGTCCGGAAAAATCAAAACGCTTAACTTCCAAAAATTTTATGATAATCGCCACTTAGTCAAGCTACACAACGGCAAACAAAACACTTTTGGAGGCACCCCAACGTTATCTTCTTTTGTTATCCTTTGTTTTTTGTATTTTTAATTTATTTTGTAGGTTTTTGTTATGGCAACCCATCTACCAACCAGGGAAGCCCTCTTCTCCCCTCTTTTCTCTCATATTTTGATTTTATTTAATTTAATCATCAATTAGCTTACTTTATTTCCCTTTAAAAAATGTTAGTCTTGTTGGTACTACATACTTAGTTTTAAACATTGGAGATAATGTTTAATTTTAAATATGGGGGTGTAGCGTAGGTTTCAAAGTATTTTTGTTTAGTACAAAAATAAAAAAAATTATAATCTAATAAAAATCTAGTTTCTTAGAAAATGAGGCATAGGATGTCACCTCATCATATCTCCTAGTATCGGTGAGATCCCTTCATAGGGAATACCTGGGGAAGTCCAAGAATTAATCTATATATATAATAACATAAATAAATAAATACTGTTTAGTTATTGCTTTTATTATTCTTTAGAAATATGGTTTGTGGATTGATCATAAGCATTGTGATTTTTTTAATTTAGCTAGTATTTTGTTTTATCAGAATGTGTTAGAAATAAATTTGAAGTAATTAAGTTTTAAGAAATTTTTATGTTTTTAATTCAATTAGTGAATTTATTTAACACTACTTCTCTTTTTAATTTTAAATAGCTACATTTTGTGTTAAATTGGCTAAACATCCTCAGATTATTATTATATTCTCTACTAACTTTCAGATCTTAGGAAATTCCACTAAAAATATACTCTCAAAATAATTCAAGTTAAAAACTAGAATTTCTTTATCCCCCGCCCTTTGTTAGCAAAATAAAAAAAGTGTAATAAAAGATCATATGTCATGGGAATAAGAGGATAAAATTTATTATCCTCTAAACATATGCACCCAAAATCATTTAAAAGACTATAGGTCATGATGTAAGAGGATAAAATGCATTACTTCTAAACATATACATTTTGGGTTGTTTGAAGAGAATTATTTAAAAAATTATATGGCATGAAAAATGAGAGGATAAAATTCATCATTTTTCGAAACATATATGAATTGAAATTATGAGTGAGGTTTCACCACCTCCAATTCAAGAACTCTTCTTTTTTCCATTTGATAAAGGCCATCCTTATTGGTTCTAGTTTTAAATAATATTATTAAGAGAGCAATATTTTGGTAGGTGTTTTCTCCTTGAGTCTCTTTTATGTTAGAGTTTCTATAATTACAATCTAATTATGTGAGAAAATTTCTGTAATTTCATTTGCTAAATAGTTATCTTGAGAAGTCTTCAGCTAAATATGTTTCTTTTTTTAAATTAATACCATAACTTACGACTTAACTCTTGAATTCCTAGAATTTGTTTTTAACTCAATCTTGGTTTAATAAACTTTTAGTTAGTTAGAAATAATATCAATGTCTTGTAAATCTTTCCTTATTCTTTTGCTTTGAAATAGCAAAAGCTCAAGTATGGGGGTGTTTTATGAGTATAAACTCATCCCTTAATATAATTTTAACACTATTTTAATATGAATTTATATTATTCATATAATTTATTCCATTTAATTTGTTTATTTTCATTTCCCTGAAATAACTTAAGCATATTTTATGTTTTTAGGTTTTTCTGAACACTTTGAGCCAAATTGCAAGTACACGCCCAAGGCCACAGGCGTGACCAAGGGCGTGATAGCCCAAGATGTGTTCCAGACCTAATGCCTCCATCCTCAGCCCATTCCAAGAAGATTCACCAAGTACAAGACGTAGGTCACGGGCGTGACCAATGGCGTGTCAACATAAGCCACAGTTCCAACACAGCAGGACGTGATCCACAACCATGACATGCAATTAGCCTAGTACACGCCCGTGACACTCAAGTCACGCCCGTGTTCGATCATGTCGCGCATTCCCAGCTCGGCCCATGTTGGGAATATTGCCCTCAATGTTCCCTTGATTTGAAAAGGAAACACACACAATGTTAAGAACATATTATATTTGAGAAACCCTATTTTACATCATGTATATGCAGGGTTAGGTTGTTCCAAGCATTGGAATAAGTTCAGTGTGGTTTTACTGATAAAGCCGCTGAGAAGACTTCATTGTCTCCGCGGAACTACTAAGATGAGGCCAGGAGCCGTTGAGAAGGGGTCTGCCTCATCTGAGCTGCATTTATATAGAATCCGCTGAGAAAACTATCTGTCTCAGTGGATCTGCTGAGACGACGACAGCCCAACCGCTGAGACAGATTCAAATCTAAAGTCAACACTGACGGGATTTTCTTTTGACGCAAATAGTTGTAAAGGAAGATGAAGTTTTCTATCCTCCCCCGTAATGGGCCAGGTCCCTCCTAAGAGCCATTGAAAATGGAAGAGGTATAAAAGAAAAACTTAGGGCATTTTAGAAAGGGAGAAGCAAAAGTGCTAAGTGCTGAAAAGTGGAGAAAGCATTGTACTGTTCCATTAACGGCTTCCACAATTTCATTCCTCCTGCTTCCTGAACCAGCTAGCAGATACAAGGAGAGAAGATAGCTCCTCCAAATTGATTCCAGAAGAGCAAGGTGATCTTTCCTCATCTGTTGAAGAGGAAGATCAAATAGGAGCAAGGTCTGAAGATTTACAATTTAGCCCTGCTTCAAGCCAGCACTTCCTGTGCATCAACAACAAAAGACAATAAGCTGAAGGAAACATTATTGATATCATCTGTTGTATGCTAAACTTATAACCTCTGTAGGAACAATATTGTTCTAAGTTTGTAGGGCATTTTTCCTGAGCTGTAGGGCTGGTAAGACTTAGTAGTAAGGTTGTTGTACCTGAGTGTTTGTAGGGTTGTTGAGCCTGAGAAGTAGAGCTGAGAGCTTGAGTGTAAGAGCTCTGTGTAGATCTGAGGTAGGGCTTCTTGATAGGCCTAAGGTAGGAGATCACGGTGATTTCAAAGCTGTTGGAGTGGGAGCACTCTGAGCTAGTAGTGCTGGTTGGCATGAGGTAGGGTTTGGAGCAAACCTGAGAGATCCTGAGGGATCTGTGTTGTAAGCTCTTGGAGATGAGTTTAGAGGAGGTTGCCTTGTCTAACACACTGATAGAAAGGTGTTGAGGGAGAGTGGACTACCCATAGACACAATATCGTGGGGAACCACTATAGATAGTTGTGTGCTTTCTGTGTTGTGCTCTTGCTTCTATTTATATCTAATAACTGCTAGCAACAACTAAGGAAAACCAAAGAGACCTATTCACCCCCTCCTCCCACCCCACCCCTCTAGGTGAATTAGACTACTACCCTGTAAATTATCAAGTGGTATCAGAGAGAGGTTGGTCAAAAAGGACGTAACACTCTGACCAGATCCTATATAAGAGTAGTCAATTCTGAATCCAATGGCTACCACTAGAGGTCAGAAGGAGACGGGGTCAATGAAGTTTCCCATATGCAAAAAGGAGACTTTTGGCATTTGGAAGCAAAGGGTAAGGCTATTCATGGAAGCCTCAGACCATAGGATTTATATTACTATCAACGAGTGTCCCATTACCTTCCCAAATCCCTCCACTATTGATCCTACAAGACAGGTAGCCAAGTCATATGCTGAAATGACAAAGGATGAAATTGCACTGGCCACAATGGACAAAGATCACAAAATATAATACTCAATGCAATTGATGACTCAACCATCCAAAACATGGTACATTGTGAGACTGCCAAGGATATGTGGGACGCACTCATTGTGTACATGGAAGGCACTGAAGAAGTGAGGGATGATAGGAAATCCCTCCTCAATCAGGAGTATGAAGCCTTCAGGCAACAAAGCCTGGAATGCATAGCAGACTGCTATGAGAGGTTCTTCAGAATAGTGAATGAGTTGTGGACCTATAAAAGGTTCTTCACACATTATGAGCTGAATGCTAAATTCCTGAGATCTCTTACCAGAGATTGGGATACCAAGATTTGTGTCATCAAAGAGGTGGCAAATCTGGGTGAGAGTCCTCCCCATACACAGATTGGTAAGCTGGTCTCCTATGAGATGTAGCTATCTGCAAGGAAGGAGGAGAACACATCCTCTAGGACTCATGCAAGGGAAAGGGATATGGCTCTCAACGATTAGAGCTCCAAGAAGAGCAAGGAAATGATGCCTTCTCCACCAAGAAGGGCTGCTATCTCAGAAAATTCTTAGCCCAACACATCAGAAAGCAACTCATCTGATGAGGATTTTGATGCTTTCTCAAGGCATTTCAAGAAGCTGATGAGGAGGATGCAGTGGACGAACAAACCTTCCTCCTCCTCACATCCTTGGAAGGATCACAGCAGATATGAAAGGCAGCACCCTAAGGGGGGCATGTTTGACCCTAAGCATGTTAAACATATTTCAAATAATGTCATATGTAATTGCTGCAGCAAGCCTGGACATGTCATAACTGACTGTCCAGTCAATAAGAAGGAGAAAAGTGATAAAAAGGCTCATCACCAGAAGGGAAGGAAGGGTGAAAAATCCTTCCTAGCAAAGAAGGAGAAAAGCTGAAGTGAATCTGAGTCACGATCCTCAGATTCAGAAGAAGAAGAGGAAGCCTACATTGTGCAGTTTGTAGATGAAGAGGATAAGGACTATCCTGCTATTATGGTGGGGATCAGGGACCCTTTGTCACACTCAGAAAGTGACAATGAGGAGGATGAAAATGAAGACTATTGCTATGGCTTTATGGAAATGTCTGATGATGAAGAAAGTTAGGATAATCCTGACAAGGTATCAATTCCTCTCACCACCTCTTCTGATTATGAATTTGTGCCAAAATCTGAAGCATGCACATCTAATGATGAGAGTTTCTCAGAATATGTTGTGGTTGTCAATCAATTGATTGATAAGTATGATGCTCTATTGGAAACTCTGAAGAAGATAAAGAAGCAAGCCAAGAGTCAAGCTCAAGAAATTTCCTCCCTTCAACAGGCAAAACATGACTGCACTGAGTCATCTACCCTGGTGGCTCAAATGAGCAAAGAAATAAGACAAATGAAGGGGATTACATTAGTCCAATTGAGCACCATCAGTCAAAAGAACAAGGTCATCAAGGACCTTGAGGAGAAGATTCTCAAAGAGAAGAGATTAGTAGCTCAATTCTCCAAACCCAAATCTGTACTACCTATCATGGACACCTTTTACTACCAAAGTAATAGGAGAGGATTGGGTTTCAATAATTTGGCAATAAGTGATGAGAATGGAGGAAATGGCAAGACTAAGGCTAATCCTCATACCACCTTTCAAAAGGTGTTGCTTCTCTCCAACAGGTATGACCATGACAGCATGTATGGTAAATGGAAGAATGGGAGTTCCTATAAGAAGGAAAATACTCCTTACTATAGTAGAACAAAGGGCATGGGGATGAGTGATTTGAGAGCTCCCCATGAAGAAATTCAAATGTCCCATTCTGGACCATTTGTCTTTGGTACCTCAGCCCCTTCATTTAATAATAAGGAAGCAAGCTCCTCCAAATCCTTCCCAACAATGCACTTGGCTGTTGTTGATGAGTCCCAATTATATACACATTTATTGACTCATCTAGGCCGATTTTCTAGTCTTTGCACTTCACTTTAGACATATTTTCATTCCTATTTAATACTCCATGCTAAGTGCACTTCTAGGCCCGTTTTGGTGTTATTTCTTGTTCATCTTCGTTACTAGTTTTCATGCAGTGTTAAGTGCCACCTTCAGTGGCTAGACTGGTGTTGTATGCTGGAACAGGAGTCGTGCAGGTGTTCCCGGTACAATTCTGTACAGGAACACTGCGCACGATCACTGGCTCTATAACGCACGACCACTTGTCATGCGCCACTGATCGTGCGCACTTAACACCCATTTTATGAGTTCTGTCTGGCTTATCGCACGACCATTTACGATAGTGCGCACGACCACTGGTCGTGCGTCACTAGTCGTGCGAACATGTATTTTATTAATTTCTTTCATTTCAGGCTCCCTCCAGGCAGCGCGCACGATCGCAGAATTCCAGTGCGCACGACCACTGGTCGTGCGCCAATGACCGTGCGCAGTATTCAGTCCAGCGCCTATATATTGCCTGTTCCGATTTTAGAGCGGGATCGAGCCGCTGGGAGCGCGATTGGCAGTCCGTACTCGGGCAATTTCCATCCCTGGACACCTCCACTTCATCTCCTACGCAAGGGGAAGTCCTCTCCAACCATTCCAAGCATTTCTCCATTGTCCCGGTGCATTCTCCACCATCCGCAAGCCCTCAAGCAGCTGTTTTTCCTCTCCAGTCCGGTGAGAAGAAGAGGAATCCTGAGGTAGAAGACGACGGAACCACGTAGAGAGATCGTGACAGTTTCTCTACACCGGAAGCACAGTCCGCCCGAGCCCGGAGGTATCTTGACAAACTACCATTCCGACCGTGAATGGCCGCTAGTCTTCATCCATTGGTTATCTCTTTCCTCTCTTCTTCGTTGTATCCATCTCGCCTTGCGAAGCGGTGCTTTCGACCCGCATTTCCTTCATTGCTGTTAAGAGTAGGAAAACCCAACCAAAACCCCCCTTTTTGTGTGTTTGTTTACGCTTGTGTAACAATAGTCACACAACACGATTCGTTTACCCAACCTGCATTCCTCAAGAGACCGACACTCGGGGATCCTATTCCCAAACTTTATTACTTGCGCGACCGGTGCACTTGCCTAAATATCGCAACAGTTGTCAAGCCTGTAATCATGTCTAACAACTCAGTGTCAGATGCCATCAAATCTTGTCTAGCTTCCAAGCTATGACAAGCTGATGTCATTTAGACAAAGACTACTAAGCCTGACCATAGACAGTCATTATGCCAGCTTATTGCTGACAGGGATAGGAAGAATGTTGTTGTCTTCTCTCTTGAACATAAGCATATTAATGCTCCTTCCACATCCAAGAATGTTCAGAATAGAAGATGCAACATTCATGAATGTTGGTGTTGTGGTAAGGTGGGACACTTTTCCATAGATTGTTGGCATAATCCCATTGTGCCTATTGCAAAGAAAAGCTTTCCTGCAAAGGCTTCAGTAGGTGTGAGTAAGTCTTTTCATGCTAACAAAGACCTAGGACCCAAAATCAATTGGGATCCTAAGGGAAAATGAATTACTTTTTGCAGGATAGTTCAAGTACCAGCCTAGGGCAAATATGGTACTTGGACAGTGGGTGCTCAAGGCACATGACAGGTACCAAAAGTCTTCTGCAGGAATACACAACTGTGAAGAATGGACCTAAGGTCATATTATTGGGTTTTCTTAGAACAATACACCAAATGCACGCAGCGAAAAAATGAACAAGAACAACCCTAAACAGTTCAAGGAACTTGCAATTTCATGAAACAAGAAATAGGAGAAGCAATGCATTGCAATACCTGAAGGGGATTGAGTTAACACTCAACCAAGGTGAAAGTGGGGATAGATCAAGATTACTCTAGAGGGGGGGGGGGGGGGTGAATAGAGTATTTTAAAATAATTTTACTTAGCTTAAAGAAATCTATAGAAAACAATTTGAGTTATTTAAGTATATGTGTAAGTGAGTGCAGCACAGATATAAACATAAACTAAAACACAGCACACACATCACAGCACAAATAATAAAGGCAAACATAGAAGACACAAGGATCTATAGTGGTTCCCCAATCAACCTGGGTACATCCACTCTTCTACCACCCTGGTAGGAAATCCACTAAGGCTTTTTGATCAGGTGAGCCTTCACCATAGAGCTTTTGATCAGGTGCTCAAAACCACCACAGAGCTTTTGATCATTTGCTCAAAACCAAAAATCAAATTTTGAAGGGAGTTACAACCCTGTACACAGTTATAAAATAAAAGTAAAATAAAGATGATGGTGTCTTCTCTTTTCTCTAACAACAGAGAAGACTAGTGGATTGTTGAATGATTGTCAGATCTCCCCCTGTGAATAAGAGTAAGAAAAATAGGAGAGAAAATCTGCTCAGGGTGTAGGTCTTCTTGATCTTCAGAGTATCTCCAGCAAAAGTTCTCTAGAAGGAATTGATGCAGATGATTCCTAGAGATTAAGAGTAGGTGTCTGGAGAAGATGAAGACTTCAGAGAAAATCAGAGAGAGTTCTTGAGAGGAATGAAAACTGAGCAGCAAAAGATTATTCTCTGTATCTGTGTCTCTCTCTAGAATAATAGCAATGATAATCTCTGGACGGGAGAGAGTTGATCCTCTTTCAAATTTCAAACAGGGCTGGAAGGAATGAGACAAAAAGGAAAGATTTTCCTCTGACAGAAAAAGGAATACCAATATATTAAATTCCTTGAAACTTGCAATCTGCCTTATAAAATAATCTGCACGCAGCCTTTAATTAATGCAGCAATGGCCATAAAATCTTTGATAGAAAATACTGCAATAACTGACTGATATTATAATAAGAACAACTGTCAGCCTTCATAAGAAATCCTGAGGATAACTCCAAAATAATACTCTGAATAGAAGAGGTCACTGAATATAGAAACTCTGAAGAAGTTCGTCGACCTGAGGGAATGTTCGTCGAACTTAAACTGGGAAGTTCGTCGAACAAGAAGAAACTTTCGTCGAACAGAACTTTGAAGTTCGTCGAACCAAGTTCGTCGAACGGATTCTTGAATTCGTCGAACACCTTGACTTAGCTAATCTTCAAATCTCTTCTAGACTTAGCCTATGACCCTTATACTATACATGATGGGTCAAAACAAATCCTATACCTAGAAATAGACATCCTAGCCCAAATCAGTAATAGGGTTGAACTATGTTCCAACAATCTCCCCCTATTTGGGTTAGGATCCTATGTACAGCATTTATCAACTAAACAAATATGCATAACAGAATTATAGGAAAAATATCTGACAGAAAGGAAATTCAGCAGATATAAATCAATTGTCACAAGCAGATATCATCACAGAATAATTAAGAGTCAATTAACCAGAGAGAGAATTTTAAGGATTCCTGTCCTCTGAAGATGGCTTCTTGAAGATTATTTTCCTGCTAGTATCTTCAGATTGCCTTCTGCTTAGCTTGCAGTCTTCATCACCCAGTGTTACCTTCTTGGAAACAGTTGGCAGAACAGCCTCTGGGTGGAGACTCATGTAGGCAGAAGTGTTGAACATATTCTTCTCCTGGTACTGTTGAAATTCATGTTCTCTATAGGGAGACATGGTAGAAATATGAGAGGTATCCATACCTTTTTATCTGGCATCTTTCATCTGAGATAGAGCAACATCCTCTCTAAACCTTGCCATATTGTACAATCTATCTGCTTCAGCTTTATCTTCAACTTCCTTATCTTTGATTTCTTGTTCAGATAATTGGCTATGCCTTCTTCCATAAACCTGATAGCCTGAAGATCTTCCTTCCCTGTATGAAGAGGATTGACCAGATGGCTTGGAGCCAGCAGACTGAGATGTCCTAGATGTGGAAGAAAGTCCTCCTGCAGAACCTGCACCTGGAGGAGGTGGAGGAGGAGGGGGTTTCTTGAACACAGCAGGGTGATCCTTCTGGTATCTTCTTTCAAACTTCCTTCTCTTCAACAAATTCTTGAAGAATTGCATCCAAGGTTGAGTTATTTCATGAGGCTTGAGATTTTTCTGCACATAATAGGGAATGTCATTTTTATCAGGCTTTTTGGAAGGGGCTGACAGCTTCTTGCATGGAGCTTTTCTTTTCTTGGATTTGACTTTGGCATCACTATCATCACTGTCATCATCATCATCAGAATTTGAAGATGAAGGCACATTCTCATACATTTCATCAATTTCCTTGTATGCTTCAATCCTTCTTTTCTCTAAATCATCATCAACATTCTTGACAGCAGCAGCAGCAGGCTTAGAAGAAGAGGAGGGGGCAGAGGCAGAGGCATCAGGCATCTGTTCATCAAGAACTGCCTGTTCAGGAATAGCAGGTTCCTGATCTGCCTTAGAGATAACTGGCTCTGGAACTGGAGACACTAGCAAATCTCCATGCCTGGCTTCCAAGTCTGGGGAATAGCAGACAATGGCCTTGGAGAGGTCTTCAGGATTCTTTGGAAGATGGGTCTGAGCAGAGGGATTGAATGATAAGCTGCAGAATCTGATCCACTAGAGGGGTGGATTTGAAAGAGCTGCTGGGAGGAACTTCTGGAGGAGGAGGAGGATCACCTTCTGTGCTTTGAGCCAGGGAGACCAAGACTGTGCTGACATCAGCTAGGTCTGACCCTTGCTCTTTAGGAACTTCTGCCTCTAGAGCTACATCCTGGAACATCTCCCCCTGCCTCGACTATGGGAAACTAGAGTTTGGGCCCCCAGATGAAGGGAAAGAGGAAGAGGAGAGAGAAGCAAGTTGAGAGAGAATAAGATCAAGCTTAGAATGCATTGGGGCCAGACTTTGATAAATAAGCTCCTATAATTTAGAAGCTATGTGACCAAACACCTGGGTGTCTATCTGTGAGACATCCACAACCAGTACATCTGGAGTTGGGTGAGAAGAAGAAGAAGGGATGGAAGATGTGGTATGAGAACAAGAAGTGGATGGAGGAGGAGGATGAGTGAAATCTGATGGGATTTCATCCTGAGAAAAGTCTAGAATGGAAGTGTCTTGTGGAGGAGGAGGAGAATTTTAAGGAGGTGAAGGTGGAGATAGAGTGGAGAGGTTTTCTGGAGGTGGAGGAGGAAGAGAAGAGGAGGCAGGCTCTTCAGAATGTTGAAGAGTCTGTGAGAGAGGAGGAGGAATCTGGGGTGGGGGAGTGGCTATTTCAGCCATGGTGTCCTCAGAAGCTTGAACTGTTGGAGCCACTGGAGTTGATTTCTTCTGGAATGTCCTATCCCACTTCTTGAAAAGAAGGGGAGTCAGTTTCTTTGAGGCATTAATGCCAACAACAGTAGAAACTGAGAGGGCTGGACACTTGGCCTGAAGGAAGATTCCCAGAATCCTTCCATATCCTACATTCCATGAGGTCACTTTCTTTTTGATGGAATCAAACAGAGTCAAACCCCAGTTGATGTGCCTCTTCTCAATCAAACCACTCATGACTAGAAATTGCTGCCTGTTTGTGTAGTCATGTGCTGAGCTCTTCCCCATCAGAACCTTTCCCACAACATCTGCCAGGAAGGTGTATTCCACTACAAAATCACATTTCAGAAGATGTTTAGGGTTACTCCCAGAGTACCCCATCCTGTCCAGCATCAGATTGAACTCTTCCCCCGTGAGTTCCAAATCATCATATCCATTTTCAAATTCAAATATCTCAGACAAAACAGCAGCACTCAGAACAACTTCATTCCCTGAAACCTTTCCTACAATTTCTGTGCCATTTCGAATCTCAGAAGTGAATGCCCATTCCTTTATCTCATTGATATGAATCTTGGGCCGGCAAGTCATAAACTTGCGCAACTTTGGGTCTTCAAAGAGATTCAGAATGTCTGTGAAGCCTTCTCCTGACTGGGCAAACGATTCCAGATCAATATCGAATCTCGTATCGAACTTTATTGAGGCGAGGACTCCAGCAGTGATCGACAATGTTCCTGCAAAGAAAGAAAAACGATCAAGTGCAAAGGGAACTGGAGGGAGAAGAAGAGTTTGAGAGCGCAAAAGATAGAATCCAGACGAATAGAGATTAAATATTAGGGTTCGGCGAAGATGAGGGTTTGCGCGGAACGGATTCGACGAGAAGACATGTGTTAGCGGGAAATAAAAAGCTGTCTTTCATCGATCCCGTTCGAAGAATGAAATATTTCGTCGATCTCATTCGACTAATAACTTTTTAAAACTTCTTTCATAAGGAAGATAGAACGTCAGATACTTTCTCGATCGGGTTCGACGAAATCGAGACTTCGTCGATCGAGTTCGACAAAAATTCTTCAGAACTTTAGAAAGAAATCTTGACCAGTTCGTCGACCTCGTTCGACGAAAAAGATGTCGTTCGTCGAGCGCATTCGACGAATTTTCTGAACCTTAATATATTGAAAAATTTTGTTGGGTAGAAAACTTTGCCAATTAGATTGACTCCCCATTTATCATTCCAAGCTGATTTATAAAGAATTGATGTTTCTTTTCATCCAAAGGCTTGGTGAAAATGTCAGCTCTCTGCAAATCAGTTGGTATGAAGTCTAAACATATTTTTCCCTTCTCCACATTATCTCTGATAAAGTGGTGTCTGATCTCAATATGTTTAGTTCTACTGTGGAGTACTGGATTTTGTGCTATTGATATTGCACTGGTGTTATCACAAAAGATTTTGGAATTATTTAGATTGTAACCATAGTCTAGGAGCTGGTTCTGTATCCACAAAATTTGTGAACAGCAACTGTCAGCTGCTATGTATTCAGCTTCTGCAGTTGATGTAGACACAGAGGTTTGGTTCTTACAAAACCAGGACACAAGCTTATCTCCAAGGAACTGACAAGTCCCTGAGGTGTTTTTCCTGTATATTCTGCATCCAGCATAATCATCATATGAGTATCCAGTTAACTCAAATCCTGATTCTGTAGGATACCAGAGTCCTAGATCTGGACAACCCTTTATATATCTTAAAATCCTTTTTAATAAAATATAGTGAGATTCTTTAGGATTTACCTGAAATCTAGCACTAATACATGTGGCAAACATGATATCTGGTCTACTGGCTGTTAGGTATAAAAGAGACCCCACAATGGCTCTATATACTTTCTGATCAACAGGTTTTCCTGATTCGTCAGTGCCAACAGCTGCATTTGAAGGCATGGGAGTTTTCATGGGGGAGGCATCTGACATCCCAAATCTTTTAACAAGATCTTTAGCATATTTAGATTGGGATATGAAGATGCCTTCTGTTGTTTGCTTAACTTGCAAATCAAGAAAGTAAGACATTTCTCCCATACTGCTCATTTCAAATTTTGAATGCATTAGATTTGAAAATCTTTTGCATAACTTAGAGTCAGTAGAACCAAATATTATATCATCTACATATATTTGTACCAATAGGGTTTCAGATTTATGATTTCTAAAAAATAGTGTCTGGTCTATTTTGCCTCTAGAAAACTTATTCTCCAAAAGAAAGTTTGTAAGGGTCTCATACCATGCTCTAGGAGCTTGTTTGAGACCACACAAAGCTTTATGTAATCTAAAAACATAAGAGGGTTGTTCCACATATACTTCTTCTTTGATATCTCCATTTAGAAAGGCACTCTTAACATCCATTTGAAATACCTTGAATCTATTGTATGCAGCAAATGCTAGGAATATTATAATTGCTTCCAGCCTTGCTACAGGTGCAAAAGTATGATCATAGTCTATGCCTTCCTATTGGCAGTATCCTTGAGCCACTAGTCTTGCCTTATTTCTGACTATGACTCCTTGAGCATCCAATTTATTTCTGAATACCCATTGAGTGCCAATCACTGGATGATTCTTGGGTCTTGGAACAAGTTCCCATACTATGTTCCTTTCAAATTGATTTAATTCCTCTTGCATAGCAGTAATCCAGTTGGGATCTTGCTCTGCATCTTTGATAGATTGAGGTTCAATTTGAGAGAGGAAACAGGTGTGCAAATTATTTTGATTTAGTTGATTTCTTGTTTGCACACCCACTGAGATGTCACCAATTACTTGAGATCTATGGTGATCTCTTATGTTGACATAATCAGTAGGGAGAATAACTTCTCCTTGAGCTTGTTCATTTTCTCTATGAGGAATTTCTATGTCCTCCTGAACTTCAGCATTAACAGCCTCAAGATTTGTAGGAATATTTGATGTATCCAATGTTGGCGCAATAGGACATTCCTCTTCACTGTCCTCATTAGGTAATAGAGAAGGATTTATTAAATCCTCTTTCTGTAGAGTTAGATTATCTAACTTCTCACAGAGAATTGGTACCTGTGCATCTTGTGAGGTAGAGATATTTCTCTCCTTGCAACTCAAGTTAGTTTCATCAAAAGATACATGAATATATTCTTCTATTTTAAAAGAAGATTTATTAAATACTCTGTAAGCTTTACTACTAACTGAATAACCAAGGAAAATGCCATATGAAGTTTTTGCTTCAAATTTTCCTAGGTGCTTCTTGTCATTATTATGAATGAAGCACTTACTGCCAAAAGCCCTAAAGTAATTTACTCTACGCTTCTTCCCTTTAAGCAGTTCATAAGGTGTCTTGCCCTTTTGTTTATGAATTAAACTTCTGTTTAAGACATAGTTTGCTGTGCTGACAGCCTCAGCCCAAAAGGATTGGGGCAAAACAGTATCTGCAAGCAATGTTCTTCCAGATTCAATCAGTGTTCTATTTTTCCTTTCAGCTATCCCATTTTGTTGAGGAGTTCTAGGAGCTAAAAAGCATTGCCTGATACCTTCCTTCTTACAGAATTCTCTCATCAGAAGAGATTCAAACTCAGTGCCATGATCACTTCTGATCAATGCAATCTGGTAGAATACTCAATCTTGATGCTCCTGAGAATGTCTGTAAGAACCATGAAGTTATCTGACTTGCTTCTCAGAAAGAATACCCAACTGAATCTAGAGAAGTCATCAACAATAACTAAGGTGTAAGACTTACCTCCCAAACTGTGTATGGGAAGGGGTCCAAAAAGATCTAAGTGCAGCAAGTACAAAATCCTAGGAGAATCACTCTTAGATAGTGACTTAAAGCTGCTCTTAGTCTGCTTTCCCAATTGACATACCCTGCAATGGCTTTCCTTCTTGTATGATCCAGAAGGTAGTCCCCTGACAAGGTTGCCCTTTGATAACTTGGCTAGGGTCCTATGGTTCACATGACCTAGTATCCTATGCCACAAATCAGTATTTTTACTAACTTGGTTAAACAAGCAGATCTCAGGTTTGGCTGAATTAAAATCTACTAAAAAAACATTACCTTGTCTATTTCCTAAAATAACCATATTATTTTCAGAAAAGATAATGCATCTAGATTGGTTGAAGCATACCTGATATCCTTCATCACATAGTTGACCTATGCTGATGAGGTTATGTTTGAGTCCACTTACATAGGCTACCTTTTTGAATGTGATTGTCCCAATCTGGACTGATCCATAGCCTTCTGTTTGTCCCCAATTGGAATCTCCAAAAATCACTCTTGGTCCAAGCTTTGCCTTATAGTTGATTAATTTGGCTCTTATTCCTGTCATATGTCTTGAACATCCACTGTCCAAGTACCACTGTTCCTCTGTGGTAGGACAGTTCTTTTTCTGCAATATAAGGAGGGTTAGGTGTTCTTAACCCAGGTTACCTTGGGTTGCTTTTTGTAACCTTGAAATGCAGAAATATATGAGACAGTAGGTTGACTATGATAACCTAGAGGGTGATATCTTCTAGGAGGGATAATCTAATCAATAAAGGAATTCTTCAGTTTAGAAGAGGATGTATGTTGTCTGTCCTTAGTAAAATTTGTGTTCGACGAACTTTGTTGTGTTCGTCGACCTGGTTCGACGAAAGATGTGGCATTCGTCGAGCCCTATCTGCAGCAGGTTTTCTGCTTAGATTCAGGCCTTAGTTTGCGTCGATCTGTGTTCGACAAAACCTGTTGGTTTCATCGATCGCCGTTCGACGAACTTGCTTGAGCAATATTTGTTTCAGGAATTTTTCCTTTGTCTTGTATTGCTTCTTTCCCTTTTGTAGATACAAATTTTATTGGGGTAGATAACATATTCTTCTTCAAAAGAAGAGGTTGATTTGATGATGCCCCCAAGCCCAGTTTGCCATTCAGCCTGGCATTCACTGTGCTTGTGATATCCATCAGCTTGAGACTTCTCCCATTTAGAGAATTCTCTAGCTGCTTGGCCTCAGTTAGCTGTGTTTCTAGAGAACTCACTTGTTCCCTGGAAATCCTTAGCTCATTTTTGAGCTTAGTGTTTTCAGTGGATATTCCATCCATCTTAGCTAACTTATCTCTCAGAGAAATAATTTCTTTCTCTGATCTAATTATATCTTTACACAACTGTTTAAAGTCATCTTTAAACTATTCTGAATGAAAATCAAAACTGGAAATTACCTCATCCCCATTAGCTTCAGATTCATCATCTGAGTTGTCATTTGATGAGGAGGCATTGATTGCCATCATAGAGAATTCCTTGTCTTCTGCTTCCTTCTCCTCATCACTGGAAATGGAGGATGACTCAAATTCAGTGTCACTCCAGGTTTCAGCAACAAAGCCTTTTTCTCTTTTCTTGTGGCCTTTTGATGAGTGTTTGTTGGAGTGTTCCTGCTCTTTTCTCCTACTTTTCTTGTGAGCTTCTGGACACTCAGTGAGGATGTGTCTAGGCTTCCTGCAACCAAAGCATATTATTTCTTTAGATGAAGTTTTATCATACCTTGGCTTTTCATTGTGCCTGTTGGACTTTCATCTAAAGTCCTTCCTTGCCATCTTGTAAAATCTAATTGCTAAGAGACTCAGCATCTCCTGATCACCAATCTTGTCTTCTTCCTCTGTTGCCTGGTGATGAGTCCTGATCATATACACATTTATGGACTCATATGGGCCGCTTTTCGAGTCATTCCAATGCACTTTAGCCCTGTTTCAGCTCATATTTGATACTCCATGCTAAGTGCACCTCTAGGCCCGTTTTTGGTGTTATTTCATGTTCTTCATTTTTAGTAGTTTTCATGCTTTGTTAAGTGCCACTTTCAGTGGCTGGATTCGTGGTTGTGCTGGAGCAGGAGTCGTGCAGGTGTTCCCGGTGCAATTCTGTACAGGAACACTGCGCACGATCGCTGGTTTTATTGTGCACGACCACTGGTCGTGCGCCGCTGTTCGTGCGAACTTAACATCAATTTTATGACTTCTGTCTCGGACAGTGCGCACGACCACCTACGATAGTGCGCACGACCACCGGTCGTGCGCCACTGGTCGTGCGAACATGGTATTTTATAAATTTCTCACATTGCAGGCTCCACCCAGGCAGGCGGACGATCACAGACCTCCAGCGCGCACGACCATTGGTCGTGCGCCACAGATCGTGCGCACTGTTTATTACAGCACCTATAAATATTCCTACTCGCGAATTAGGTCGGACGCTCCGCATTTTCTTCCGCCAGTCCGCCGTTTCCTGCTCCAGAGCGCCCGATTTCGCCCCTCCATTGCCGCCCACCATCGGGAGGTGCTCCGGGCTTGTTCTTCACGCCATTCTTGAGCTGGAGCTTCCTCTCGGCCTCCTCCTTCATCCTAGAGCTTCAAGGAAGGTTTAGCCGTCATCGCCATCAAGCAAGAGGAAGTTTGCAACCTCTACCGGATCGTGACACAAAGAAGACGGGCTCATTGGAGAGTAGTGACAGATCTCTCTACCCCGGACGTAGTTGCGGACCGAGCTTTGACG
This sequence comes from Dactylorhiza incarnata, assembly GCA_033032865.1. NCBI lineage: Eukaryota > Viridiplantae > Streptophyta > Magnoliopsida > Asparagales > Orchidaceae > Dactylorhiza > Dactylorhiza incarnata. The sequence continues at coordinate 8,283,251 of JAWHQI010000067.1, forward strand.
CGGATTGACAACCCGGCGATTCCAACCGTGAATCTACAACGAGACTTCGGATTCGATCGATTTCTTGCCTTGTTCTCCTCTTATTGATGTATATGTAGCTAGAGCTAACATTATGATGAAGTAGCACTTAACTTTATTTGCATTTCTATACATTTCATGTCTATGTGAAATATTTTACTGTTTGAGTTGCTTGAGGTGCCCCCCATTCCATCCTCCATCCCGCCGTCACGTTCGTGTGCCGCACTAGCAATTGCTAGTGGCGTGCTTGTCGATGAGGTGCTTGCGACCTTCATTCCACCGTTCTCTCCATTCCATCTGTATGCCTACTCTTCCATCCGCCTAGCGAAGCGTGGCATAGCGGCCCGTGTAATCCAACCCGCTTAACGAAGCAGCGCGCTCAAGGCCTGCATAGTTCGATTCCGTTTGCCTACTCTTCCATCTGCCCTTGCGACACAGCGCGCTCAAGGCCTGCCTAGTCTCCATCCCGCCAAGCGAAGCACTGCATAGCGGCATTGCATAGGAGTAGTTGTAGTTATTTTCTTTTATTTTCCAAAAGCCAAATCCCCCATTTCCGCATCCATCCGCTCGAAAGGACTTCAATCTCAAGTCCTTCCTCGATAATAAACTCCACCTTACTGTGTTCCTTTGAGATCGATACTTGGGGATTCATTCCCATTTTATATTACTTGAACGATCGGTACACTGCCGTTTCATGCCGCATTCTTACTACCGCCTATAGCGGTGTGCTAAGATTCGCGCATCAAGTTTTTAGCGCCGTTGCCGGGGAGCACAGTCGTGTGAGTTTTCTGGAGAGGGAAAACCTGAGAGAGAAGCCCTTCCATTTGTAATTGCATTTCTTTGTTTTATTTCTTTTTATTCCATTTTCCTGTTTTAATTAGGTTGCTTTATTAATTTTTGTTAGGTGTGGTATTTCGCACAATAGTGTTTTTCTATTTGAATCATTTTATCTTCGCACTATGTGGGCACATCTTAATATCCGTTGCCGTTGGTGCGGAGCTACCTCCCACTCTAGTGATGAATGCCCTACGGAGAATGGTGGGCATAATTCTTCTCGCCCAGCATATAGAGCATCGACTTCGTCTGATACTCCATATGGTGTGCGTAAGTCTTATGGCTACTCTGCTGAGCCTTTACAGTCTTACTTCTTTTCGGCTTCAGCACCCGCTGTGCCAAAGAAGCCCGCTAGGCAGTGCCAGTTTTGTCGGAGCACAGATCATGCCCCGAAGGATTGTGCTGCTTTTCGTCGCCAATTGGATGAGGATGACGAGCCGGATATCCGGATCGTCCCGAATCCTAACTCTGGCGGCACACCTTCAACATCCGGTTTTGTGTCTTTGCCACCTTCACATCTTGAAGGGTATGGCGTTGACACAGTCACCAGATGTGTGGCTGATCTGGGCACCGACATTGCTGAGCCTATTCTCCCAGTGCATCCACTACCCCTAGTGGATTCGATTCTTTGTGATGAATCGGTGCTCGACTTTTATCCGAGCACTATTCCTCTCCCTGTTGTGCATACTACACTCGTCTCGGACGACATTGTTGATGATGTGTCACAAGAGGAGGCTGGTGCCTTTAGTGTCATGCATGTTCCTATGGAGGAGGACAACCTTCCAGGTGAAGAGGAGTTTTCCTCAGCACCGGTGGAGGAAGTCCAAATCTCTAGCTTGGCCACTGTTGATCCCGCCGAATCTTGTAGCATTGATGACAATGCAAACATTACTTTACTTCCCCAACCTGATGGGAGTGAGACCGGGATCACTCCCCCGATTGATGTTTATTTATGTTCTTCGTCTTCTTTATTTCTTGATCCCCTTCCTTCATCTGAGTCTGTGTAGGTTGAATCTTGACAGGTACTTCAGGAGGACTTGGATCTTTTTGCTCAAGTCAATGATGAGAGCATCCTCTCATGTGAGGAGGTTGATTCCCCCTCCGTAGAGGAAGCTCCACTCATTGTCTTTTCCTCCTGCCACCTCCCTGTTGACGACACCTTGCTAGGCAAGGATGTGTTTGGTGAGTTGAGTGAGGATATCTCCTCCTCTTCTTGCTTTCTGTTTCCTCTACCTCCGTTATGTAGGTATTATTATTATTTGGGTAGAGGAGTAACTGTTCTGTCGCCGTATCGGTACCCGTTACCGACACGCGTATTAGAACAGTTACCTGTTCATTTCCTTTTTCATACGCCAATTAGCTAGAACCTTTAGTTTTTGAATAAGTCGTGCTGGGATGACAATAACCCCAGTAGTTATCTTTCTTTTCTGCATTTTTATTTCATCTAATCATGTTTAGTTAGTAGTATTTTTTTTTTGTTTTCTATTTTCTTTTGTTTCTGCGGAGCTGACCCCTGTAGGTATCTTTTCTGGATGGCGGACGCTGCGGCTCATTTTAGCTTACACGCCAATCTTCTGGTGTGCTCATTTCTGAGCACTGGGTACTCTCTTTCCCTAGCCTTTTCTGATTTTCATGTCATATATTTTGTGGATTGTTTAGTTTAAGTCTAGGGGAGAGCAGTTTTTGTGCCCACTCACGTGCACTCTTGCACCGCATGCTAGAAGATTGTTTTAAATTTTTCGTTGCCATCGCCATTATTCCATGCTTCATACACCACTTCACCCACATAAGCGCGCGCTTACATGATTGTTACGTTTCCGAATAAATTATTTTGGTTTGGAATGTGAATTAGGGTGTTAGCTTAGGAATTACTATTGGGAGTGAGATGTTGACTCGCGTAGTGTTCTAGTCGCATCCGCATGATACAGTAGAATTTGAGTAAAATTAGATTATCTCTATGCGTTTAACTTATGATTAGTATTTTTGCGTAGTTTTAGATTTGTTATACTCAAATGGTGAATGTGAACGAAATTGGTGATAACCCGGTGTTGTGTGTATACGAGCACTAGTTGTGTGTTGCTTGAGTTGGGAGGAAGGTTTACCTTTCTTGTGGGCTAAGAACTTGCCCCAAACGACTCTTGAAGCATGGGTGCGAGCGATTCTTCGAGTTAAATGTGATGTAGGCCACCTTTTGGCTAGTTTGAGCCTTGTCTTTCCCTGTCCTATTCGCTCACCTTTGCAAGCCAACATTTGCCCCTACCACTTCTTTGTTTCAGCTCCTCCTCCATTCACCAAATCCTGAAGCTCATCCTACTTTCGCAACCAAATAGCTGTTTAGCTGTACTCTTGTTCTATTGGTGTGATGTTTGGAATCTATGTGATGTGAAGGAAAAATAATTTTTATTTGCTGATTATGAACCAACCGGAGGATAAGAAAAAGAAGAAAAATAGGTTATTGAAATGAAATTCTAAAAAAAATTGTATTGAAAAGAAATCCTCCCGAGTGTAATAGAAAATCTGTTGGTATTTGTGAAGTAGGCCGTGTGCACACCTAATTTTTATGATAAGTCTGGGGGTGTGTCACACGAGCTTTGTTCTTGGCTTTGTTGGGTGCAGCGTTCCGTTGACTCAATTTGGTTGCGTAGCCTTCGTGTTTATCTTTGAATATCATACCGCAACCTAAGCCCCAAAACAATCCTAAAGTCCTATTGATTTATCTCATGAGTTTGCTAGCGTCGTGGAGAGAGTGTGACCGGGCAAGCTTATGGTTCCCGACGTTGATGGATTTCAGCGGAGTTATTCCTGAACCCCGATCTTGTGCAACACCCTCCTTAGTGGATTGTTACTTTCACACCGGGCACGATCGTTCAAGTTCTTCATAATTCACCAACTGAGTATTGATAAATCTTTATTTACGATCAAATACTTTTGTAAGTTAGTTAGCATAGTTAGAATCTCTTTTTACTAAATTTCTATTAGCATGCTTTTGTTACTTCGCACCGTACTCCTTTGTGTAATTTCCTTTGTTAACTGCCATTTTCACACTCCGCCGAATTCGTTTGCTCGGGACGAGCAAACAGGTAAGTCTGGGGGTGTGATGAGTCCTGATTATATACACATTTATGGACTCATCTGGGCCGCTTTTCGAGTCATTCCAATGCACTTTAGCCCTGTTTCAGCTCATATTTCATACTCCATGCTTAGTGCACCTCTAGGCCCATTTTTGGTGTTATTTCATGTTCTTCATTTTTAGTTGTTTTCATGCTTTGTTAAGTGCCACTTTCAGTGGATGGATTCGTGGTTGTGCTGGAGCAGGAGTCGTGCAGGTGTTCCCGGTGCAATTCTGTACAGGAACACTACGCACGATCACTGGTTTTATTGCGCACGACCACTGGTCGTGCGCCGCTGTTCGTGCGCACTTAACATCAATTTTATGAGTTATGTCTCGGACAGTGCGCACGACCACCTACGATAGTGCGCACGACCACCGGTCGTGCGCCACTGGTCGTGCGAACATGGTATTTTATATATTTATTACATTGCAGGCTCCACCCAGGCAGGCGCACGATCACAGACCTCCAGCGCGCACGACCATTGGTCGTGCGCCACTGGTCGTGTGAACACCGGTCGTGCGCCACTGGTCGTGCGAACATGGTATTTTATAAATTTCTTACATTGCAGGCTCCACCCAGGCAGGCGCACGATCACAGACCTCCAGCGCGCACGACCATTGGTCGTGCGCCACTGATCGTGCGCACTGTTTATTCCAGCGCCTATAAATATTCCTGCTCGCGAATTAAGTCGGACGCTCGAAAAATTTATATTTATGTCCCCCATGAAAGGTGTGTTAATTTTTCTTTTTTCCCTCTTACATCATAAACTATTTGCTTTCGTAATGCGTAGTACCCCCTTCCTTTTATATATCTTGATTTGTGTACATAACTTCTAATGAAATCTGCATCATCATATATCCTTACAATTTGCATTATCTAATAAGTTAAAGCTGCATTAATAAAAAGGCAATGTGGTTTTATCATTTTTATGACCGATCGTTTAGAACATTATTTTAGCTGGCAATTGGCTCTTTAGAATATTTCATACTGGATTTATGATATGGGCTATTTAAAATACTTGATTCCCCTTGTTACTTTTTATGGAGCCTTTTTCTATTCCTTTTGGTTATTTGCTGCAAATTCTTCGAGAAGAGATTGGGAGTGTAAAAGGTCATTTTGGACCAATAAATATTTGACTTCGCATTCAATCCCGATTGAAGAAGGGATATTTTCTCTCTCCATTTCTTTTTTATTGCAGCTGAAATCAGAGTTCATGATTTATTTAGAATGCAATATTTTTATCGGGGATTGAACCCATCCTTTGTTCTTATACTATTCTGTGTAATCTGTCGACATTTTGCAACTTATCAGTTGTCACGTAAGTCTTACAACCACTCATTTCTACTTGATTCTCCATTAATCTATATGAATGATGCAAACCATTATAATTGGACCTTCTGCTATTTAGATCAAGGAAAAATGCAATTAAAGATCATACATGCCATTGGATCGAGAAGTATTGCCTTGACTTGTTCCTAAAGTTGTGGAATTTAAGTGCAACCAATGATTATTAAGTACAGCCAATGAGTATGTTGATTACAGTCAGGTATTTTTATCCTTCATTATATGAATATGTTAAAGAGTCTCACTTGCTATGTATGTGCTACTGGAGTGTTTTTGAAAGATTTTTTTTTTGTGAGTTTACAATTAAATCCACGTGCTTTTGGATATTTCTTGTTTGTTATCTCATTAATGTCATAGATACAATGAATCTCCATCAACATTTCCATATTGGCATCAACTTGTCTCCCAAAATTTCTTGTAGGCTCATTCATGTTGTTGTGTTCTTCCTGCTGAGGGAAACAGATCTAATAATTAATAATATGTTGATGGATTTATGTTCATTTTCACTTTAGTATAATTATGCCACCGGACAAAATCAGCAGCATGCCTATTTTTGTATCCTTGCTTTCTTGGTTGTGTTATTTTATTACTATGTGCAATGTTTTTATCTCTTACTCTCTGGTAAGTTCTGGTCGGTGGATGCTGTTAGCAGTTCAAGACAATTTTGATTTAATGGGTCAGCTGTTCCCAGAGGTAACCATCCTCAAATCCATCTGTTATAAGGTCCATGGAAGATGAACATCTGGTGAGTAACTTGATCCCTTTGATTTATCTTAAACTTTTCTATAACTAACAAAACTCATGCATATTATTTCAGTCCAATCCTTGGTCCTGTACCCTGCATCTGTGAAGGCTGGCAGTGAAATTGGTACCATATTCTTATTTTGGCAGTGCTTTTCAGATGTGGTTCCATTTCTGTATCTCTAATTATATTTATAAAACTTATTCAACATTTTTTTCATAGTAATAATTTGTGTAATTAATAGAGTTCACGACAACATTTGCTTGGAGGAGAACTGTTAATCTGGTGCCATCATTGTGTGGGGAAAGACCCACCACCTTGTTTTTATGGTTGCATGGTGGATAGTAAGTAATCCTCACAGATTGCAGTTGCTCACTTACAAGATTACCCAAGAGTTCTGGATTCTTTATTTATGATGTGTTTTTTTGTAGTGTATCCATGTTACATAAATACATGCAGGGGTTTAGTCCAAAGTACTATCAATCATTTTTGTAGACAAAGACTACTTACTTGAACCATGTGATATATATATAGTTATATATAAAGCTATAGCTAAGAATCATTATGCAGGACTCCACTGCTTCTATTTTACAACAGCCAATTCACAAAAACTCTCACTTGAACCAGGTGATTATTATGTTTTTTATAGAATTCCTCAGAGTTTCAGTCATTTGTTAGAATGGACATGATTATTATTATTTGCATTCTATGACCTAAATTTTTTGGAAATCTTGCAGTTATGAACCAACTTCGTTATGAGCCAACTACAGTTAGTGTTTCTTACTGGAGAAGACCTCATACTGCACACTCATCTATATGTAAACTGTTTACGCATCTTGTGTATATTTTGATAATAACTAACTCGAGGTTAAGCTAGTGATCCTACTTCAAGATCTGGGCATTATAGGCTTAAATTTGACTGCTCAAGCTATATCAAGTCAAGATAAGATTAGAAATGAGAGTTATATACTGATATTAGCTGTAAAAATGTGTAAGTTAATTATCCTTAATTTGCTAAGGTTTGCATATTGCTTTTAGGATCATATGCATTTTGTCATTGATTATCTAATTTGATCATAATTAAAAATGTGTAAATCATTGTCTTCGATTGCTAATTTGAGAAATCTAGCCTCCCAATCGAGGTCTCTTTTTTGAGTATCTAACTTGATCATATAGCATCCTCGCCATTGGTGATGATTTTGAGTTATTATCTGAATTTTATTATTACAATTTAACGTACTATTAGTTTGCCCATCCACTCCCAGTACTCCTGAATTATGAAGCATCGATTTTGAAGATCCTTAAAAGTATTTCGAAATGCTGTATTATTTTATTTCCATATTTTCTTTCATTCTCTTCTTGTGTAGATAAAGCTTTTGTTTTAGATGGCATACAAGTTATATGGAGTACTATAAGCTTTCCAACCAGTTTCTGAAAATTCCTTTTCATCCACTCTCTTCTTAACTTGAAGAATTAACGTTCATATTTTTATTGCCATGTGGAGTTTCCTAGAATGGTTTGTGCAAATATTGTGTAAATGGAGAAGATTTATATGAGTGTTTGTACCAACACATTTTTCTTTTTTCTATTTTGTCGTCTCTTTATCATGCCACGAGATATTAATTTACTTTCTCTTAAACATTGAATTAATGTTGTGTTTGTGGATGCGGCATATGGGGAAAATAATGACAAAGTTCTTCAACACTCATAGTTTAAAGAAAAAGGTATTTGGATTTTGCACATAGATTATTATTTTTTAATAACATATAAGTTATAATGATAAACTTTTTGTAAAAGATCTGAATGTTTTCTGCGATGTTTGATTTCATGACTGGTATTTTCATAATGGCTGTGCAGTTTTTTTTTTAAATTATAATCAGTGATTTGGAATAGATTCAGAAAATTAAAATTTCTCGAGACGCACCTCTCATTAATTATCGATTGAAGAATATGGAGTATAACAACGAAGATTGTATATCTATTCCATATAATATTGATGATTGGGCCACAATATTTCTGGAATGATTTTCCTATTCACTGCTTTATTATTGAGTAGAGACCCCTTTGATTATTCATTATATGTACTGTTTTTAGATTTATTTTCACCTTGATAATTTTGAGATTTGTGATTTCTTAGCTGTGTTGGAAATGCAACTAGTCTCAGAACCAATTCTTTGGCAAGTTTGTTTCATTTCAAGCTATCTCTTGGTTGCTCTTCTTTTAGTTTATATGAATGCATAATTTGCATCTAGGACTTTCATGTCTGTTAAGGTTATAACCATTCTGATTTAAATCATCTATTTCCTAGGTTTGTATTTCCAAACATCTTGTTTTTGGAACTGAGCGATATGACAAACGCGTGAGGGGGCGCGTTGAGATGTATAGGTTCGAACACATGCTTTTAGAATTTTGCTCTCTTTTACGCATTCATGAAATGACACTTCAGTTCTTGTCCTCATTCTTCCCAAGTGTTAGGAAATTGAGCAGTTTGACAAAGCAACTGTTTTTCTTGTTCTTGTTCTTAAATACTTTTTGTTTGAACCATTACAGGCAATGGAAATAGAATATGATTTAAATATGATCTTTTTGCACTGATCTAACACAAATCAGATTACTAGTAGTAGTTTCTATTGGGAACAGTCCCCTACAATGTTCCTGATTTGAAGAAGTGCTCAGCTCAATGATAAATGCAAGTTGTATTTGACATACCATCTAGTTCATGCTTGCAGGAATTGACAAAATGTCATGTACTTTAGTTATTCTACTAAGTACTATATCGTCGAGAAGAACAGGCAACTTCATCGACAAAGCGTACTTGTCATCGTAATGACTGGCAGAGCAGCAGCCGCTGAGAATGCCGATCGTCGAATGCTGAGACATGGCGAGATCATCGAACGAAGGATGACAAGTTCGTCGATCGCAGAATGTTGTTCGTCAAACTCAGAGAAGACATAGGACATCGTCGTGTGGAACTCATGTCGTCGAGAGAACATGATTACGACGACATGATGCAAGAAAGAAGATCGCGACGACACTGTCAGAGAAAGAAGATCATCGTATATACAGAATCGCCAGGATATCTTGTATCGTCGAGATACCTCCATCAGTGGCAGAAGGAAGATCGCGACGACAAAGTCAGAGACAGCTTGTCGTCGTAATGATACAGATCTTCAAGAAAAAATTCAAATCTTGTGGACGTGATGTCAGCAATTAATGTCGCTGCCTGATTGTCCAATCAGGACCTGCTATGATGGATGGGCTTCTGACAGTAAAGGAAATTGTATGTGACCGTTATACGGCTTGTCCGTCCTATAAAAGGGAACAGTGTTGCCCTAGAAAGTGAGGCTTGTTGTGCAAGAAAAAGAACGTGAAAAAGAATCCCGTCGCTTTTCAATAGAACAGTACTTTTCAGCGGAGAAGAAAGAGAACAAGATTCAAGAGTTCTCATAAGAATCAGTCATCTCCATTGACTGAGAAGTCGCCGTTCAACATCAGGCAAAAAGAAGAAGAGGCTAAAGAAGATCCAGAGCTGAAACTCAAAATCAAGAAGCATCTTCTTCATCCTCAAGAAGCCGATCTTCATCAAGGCTAAGTTGTTAGATTTCTTCTGGCTAAAGAAACAGTTTATTTTATCACTGTAATTTTCTTGTAAGGCTTGCAGGCCAAATTGTCTAGCTTGAGGGCTGGAGAGTTGTGAGGCTTGAGGGCCAAGGCAGTGCACTTGCGGGTGCGTCTTGTCGAGCTTGCGGGCTCGGGGGCAGTAAGGGCTTGAGGGCTTAGGCTGTTGGGACTTGCGGGTCCGTGTTGTAGGGCTTGAGGGCCTGAGTGTCCAGCTTGCGGGCTCGGGGGGCAGTAGGGGCTTGCGGGCCTAGGCTGTTGGGACTTGCGGGTCGTTGTTGTAAGGCTTGAGGGCCTGAAGCTATTGGCAGAGTTTGTCGAGCCTAGCACACTGCTGGGTAGGCGCAGAGGGAGAGAAGACTACTCAAGACACCCGATGTTGAGGAACCTCTATAAATCTTTTGTGTGCTTTATGTGGCTTGCTCTTTATTTCATAAATCTATTAACCAAAAACTAAGAAAAATCTAAGAGGGATAGTATAATCAGAAAAACCTATTCACCCCCCCCCCCCCCCCCCCCCCCTCTAGGTGATTAAGTAGACCCCCAATAACCTACAAGTGGTATCAAAGCCAGGTTGTTCAAAGAAAAGCTTAACAACTTGAACAGATCTGCCAAAAGGTGTATAAGGATCATAACTACGGAATCAAGAATAGCTATGTGTTGTAGAGAAAACTTTTCCATGTGGAAAGTTAGAGCCAGAATATTCATGGAAGCTTTGGATCCCAGGATGTTTCAAGTCACTCAAGAAGGGCCATATGCTCCCAAGACCACATGCAAGTCAATGACTGAGGATGAGATGATTCTGATTAACTTGGACAAATGAGTTAGAAACATCATAGCTGCTGCAGTTGATACTCTTGTGCTCCAGAAATTGATCCACTGCACAACAGCTAAAGAGATGTGGGATTCTCTGACAGTCATCATGGAAGAATTCTCAGAAATTGGAGGTATTGCTGATGAGAGGAAGAATAAAACCCTGAGTGATAGTGAATCAAGCAACTCAGATGCAGAGGGGGAAGCTCAGTTTGGACTAACTGTCCTATCTAAATCAGAGGAAGAAACTCAGGATGAGACAACACCAGAACAGGTAGGAATAAGGGCTCCATTATCTAATACTGATTCTTATTCCAAAATATGTCTCTCCGAAAATTATGAGGATATTCTAGAAGAACTCAGAAGGATCAAGGAACTCTGCAGGAAGCAAGCCGATGAGATCTCAACTCTCCAAACCAGAAACTCCGATCTTTTGGAAAGGGCTGATAGGCTAACTTTGGAGAACGCAGATTTCTGTCAACTCAAAAGAGATTATAATGCTAACTCAAACATGGACTTGATAACCAAGTTTGGAAAAACCATGAAAGCTCTGGTTGACAGCAGAGAACTATGCTACTCTCTAACCAAAGAAATTGTGCTTCTAAAGAAGGACAGGAATCTGGCTGGACCGCCGAAACTCAGAGTCAATCAAGTCAGTGGGGTGAAGAATAAATCCCCCACAAAAAGGAGAACAGGAGCCAGATGCTCTATGCCAGAGCCAACTCCTCCTCCGGATAACGGAAGCAGTCTTAGTCAAGGAGGGAGAAAGATGTTGCCTGTCACCTCCAAAGTAAGTCAAGGAAGAGGAATCACAAGGGAACAGGAGCTCAGGAGGTCCAGGAAATGAAGGGACCTTTACAAAAGGCTGACTTTCACAGAAGAAGTGGGAATGGGAAGAATCACACCCCTGACCAATACAATTCTGTTTCCTACAGGTACACCTCCCATCCACAGAAGAATCATACACCAACCGGCAACAAGAGGATAAGGCACAACAAATTTGACTGTTGGTGCTGTGGTAAGATAGGGCACTTTACAAGTGATTGTTGGCACAATCCAGCAGCTCCAAGGGTAACAAATACTAATCCTATAAACAATTTAGTTCACAATCCTTACGCGTTTACGAGGGCAGTGAAATCCAGTTTATCCTTTAGAGCTAATAAATTACCAGGACCCAAATTCACTTGGGTTCCTAAGGGCCTGTAATCATACTTTGCAGGAAGTCCAAGTGGCAACCAGAAGCAAATCTGGGCCCTGGACATAGTAGCTATTCTGACCCATAGGCAGAACAGCAAAGGTCATTTACTAATAAAACTAGTGCAGGTTATTCTGCTAAGAAAGGGGGGACCAAAAGGATGGATAGCGCTCGGAACCTACAATCGTCAAGTGTTACAACGATACAATAGACAAAAAGATGACAATGATACGAGATGAAAGAATTCGTGTCCAAGGAACATTTCAACGACAATGAGCTCATCGGCAAAATATATTTATCCCATTTATCTCAGGATTAGATGGATCCATTGGAGCCATCTAATCGCTTTTGAAAGGTACGTGCCTATCCACCAACCGACACTACAAATAGAGCGAATGTTCAAAAATAAAATTACGCTATCAGTTGCCCTAAGTTTCTCCGTCGACAAACCCTTGCCAGCTTCTTCGACGCTCCGCCTCTCTCACGCACTCTGAATCAATGGCTCCCAAGAAAGAAGAAGTAGTTTCCGGCTGTGATCTCCAGCGAGGAGGCTTCAATGCCTGCTCCGACAAAATACGATTAGTTATAGGGTTGCTTGAGACGTCTGGACTGGAATACGTTCTATGCAAACCGTCGGTCATTCTCCACCAAGAACTAGCCGAGTTCTATGCCGAAGCAAGACTTACTGATAGTTTATAAATGTGTAGTCAATAATACCTAGAGGGAGGGGGGTGAATAGGTATTACTTAATTTCTTTCTATAAACCTAATGTTTCTAGCTGCAGAAAATACAATCACAGAAAACACACAAGGATGTATAGAGGTTCCTCAAGACAGGGTGTCTTGAGTAGTCCTCTTTCCCCCTTCACCTTTCTAACAATGAGTTAGACAAGACCAACTCCTCCAAACTTCAATCTCATCTCCTTGAGCTTACACCACAAGTTCCTCGAAACTTCTCAGATCAAGAGTGATCCTACCTCAGGCACAGCAGCCCTACACTCAGGCTCAGCAGCCCTACACCTCAGGCACAATAGCCCTACACTCAGGCTCAACAGCCCTACACCTCAGGCACAATAGCAGCCCTACACTCAGGCTCAGCAGCCCTACACCTCAGGCACAGCAGCCCTACACTCAGGCTCACCAGCCCTACACCTCAGGCACAACAGCAGCCCTACAACTCAGAGTTATGAACTCCTACCACTCAGAAATCCCACAGATTTCCTACCTCAGACCTATCAAGAAGTCCTACCACTCAAGTTGTCAACACAGCTTTACACACAGGCTCAACAGCCTTTTACTCAGGCAACAATGCCTTACAAAGAAATAATAGAGTTTGAGTTGAACACAGAGAACAAAAGGATTACTCTTAGGTCTTCTGAATTCTTTCTTCAGATCTGAAAACAGCATCTTCAGATTTGTATCACTTTGATCTTCTCCTTCAGCCAAGCAAAAGATCAACTTTCCCTTCTTGAGTTGGCACAGGAAGAGCTATCTTATCTCCCTTAGAAGATTAACTTCAGCAGCAGAGAATGACTTCAACTGGCTGAATCGCGAATGCTCGATTGCGGCGTGTAGCAAAAGCTTCTTAATAGAATAGTTGTTGTTGTTGTGCCCTAGCATCTCCTTTTATACCTCCATAGGGCTTCAACGGCTATATCGATCCTCCTGGCACGGTATGGGGCTGATTGGACTTGCTTTTCCCTCTCAGAAGTCTTTTGCGCCGAAAGTAGATCCCGTCAAAACATTTGGGTCTATCTCAGTGGTTGGGCTGAGACAGCATCCAGTCTCAGTGGTTGGGCTTAGATAGCTTTCAGTCTCAGCGGCAGCTCCAGTCCCCTTCTCAGCGGTTGTTCCGGTCTTCTTCTCAGTGGACCCGCTGAGACGGTTCCTCGTCTCAGCGGTTGTGAACCATCGTCTCAGCAATTATGCTGAGACAGATCTTCATCTCCTTATGGATGATTCCTTCTTGTCTAAGGCTATGTTTGGCCCTTCCTTTTAAGTTACCTGTGCCTGTATATTCTACACAAGTGTAGCTTTGTTAAATACAATATGTCCTTAGCATTAGGAGTGATGCCTCTTCAAATCAAGGTTATATTGAGGACAATATACCCAACAATCTCCCCCTATTTGAAGAAGGCAGAACATTTCCAATGCTAAGGTCCATTAACAATAAAAATCTTATCACAGAAAGAAAATGATCTTATAGAAAGTGATCTGTGAACCCTAAACCCTAACACTCTAAGCATAAGCATAATCATCAGCTCTTTCTTCCCTTTCTCCAACATTGGTACTGGACCTATCTCCCCCTTTCTGCCTTGTTCTACCTTAATTTACTATCTCCCCCTTTAACTTGTCATGTATAGAGGGATAACATCGATAGATCCCTTTGGATCAATCTATAGGCTAACCTGTACACTCTTAGCATGTGCTAGCAACCCCTCAACTAAGTAAGGAATTTACTCCCCCTTAATTGGAGAGCTATTTCCTGTAATAGCTGAGCCATTGCAATCTGAACACTCCATTTAATCTACTGAATACTAGAGATAAAAAGTACATATCAATAGTAACAAACACGATATTATGATCAGAATATGAGATATCATTTCACTTGAAATGTTCAGTGCAGATATATAAAAGAAAATTCAACAAGTAGTTGTTCATTTAATCCAAGCCAAAGTGTCGAGTCTGTTGTTCTAGGATTAACCCTTGGAAGAGCTTCCTTTATTTCAAGTTCAGATCTGGGAACTCTTTCAGCGTTTGTGCTGAGCTCCCCTTCACTGGCACACCCATCATTATTTCCAAAGCGAGAGCTATGCTCCCCCTTACTCAGAGCACCCTTTTGTGGGAAGTTCTGATGGAGGCATTAAGTACACTTGACAGATTTGGGGGGAAGATTCCATTTGTTGCTCCCCTCATTAGCCTACCCACTACTGTCTTCATGGGTTGGCCTATGCACCCCCTTTCTTTCTTCTTTTCTGCATCCTGCATAACCTGCAACTGAATTCTAGCTTGTGTTGCATTTTCCAAGCTAAGCATACAAGGTGCAGGACACGTTATCAGCAGTTAAGAACAGAATATGGCAGTAATTGCATATATCAATAGCACAGGCATATGCCTTATACGCATTCATATATAAAAGTTCTTATACTAGAATTGTTTGTAACTAGGATCCATCATATGACTGGACAAATTGTCTTAACATAATTTAAAACAACAAAGAAAAATAGGTTCCTTTCAATCGAAGATAGGCGGGGTGTCTTTGCTGGAGCTAGCTTCCTTTGCTCCCTTCTTCCTCTTTCGCCCATAGAAGTTTAGTGGCTTCAGAATTTTCTTTGGTGGAGGAGGTGGACCGTGAGGAAAGGCCATCTTGTGTCTTGCTCTTTCTTGCATATCTTTCACGTGACGATTCCATTCGATAGATGAGTATGCTCTCTCATGGTCTTTCTGACCGTGTCCAAAAGCTATCCAAGATTCAGTGATTATTTCGGTTGAGCGAGGACTCCATTGGCTAGATTCCGGGTCCTGTTGAACCTCATTTACTCTTTTCTTCCGGTACTCTTCGCAAGACACTTTCCTTTTCTTTCTAGTTGTTGCTGATTCATCCGATTCGGTCTCAGAGCCAGAGGTGGAGGAGGGTTCAGTGGGTATATATTCAGAGGAGGTTACTTGAAGCGCTTGCCTTACCTGATTGCTTACCCATTTCGCTTGATGCGAGCAGGCAGCTATGCTTCCCTTGATTTCTTCCAGGATTTCTTCTCCAATTCTCCTTTCCCCGTCTTGGATTACTTCTTTTACTGACGCCTGTAGTTCAGATATTTGCTCCAGAATTTCCTGATCTCCGACATCTGTGACATTTCTTACTACCTGGAGATGAGTGTCTAGGGATTGCTCCAGGTTAGTTATTCTGTTCAGGATGAGAGTTGTGGACTGCGCATGTAGAGCTGTAAGTTGAGAGATCTCATCCTTCACTTCATCCTTCATTTTGGTTATAGCCTTTTCTACGAGAGTTTCTATTCGCTCCCACAGGGAGGTGATCGTCACAGTGGCGGGCATCTCACTGGTTCCTTTTTCATGTGACATTTTTCTTGGAAGATGAAGGGTTAGAGACGAAGAGTGTTAACGGAAAGTCACAGGGCAACTTTCCATCCTAGGCATTCACTCTATTTATAGTGGGAGAAGGTGAGGAGGCGCGCATCCTTTTGTGAGCGCCTCTGATTTGTGGAGTTTAACAATATTTCAATTATTTAAGCGCTGTTCTGACGATACTTTTGTTGTTAAAGCACATCCAGGAAGTGCATTTTTATTTTATTTTATTTGTATACCACCATTTTAGTTTTCAATTTTCACATTATTATATGTAGTGGGTTGAAGAACTGAAATCACAATATGGTTAACATGAAGTTACATAGGTTAAGACAACTCATATTTAGCACAAGATAATGTTGAATTTACAACACCTGTGCACAGCAGCTCCCATCAGTTGTGCAGATAACCACACTAGTCTACTTTTTGCTGCTCCATGAGATCAGCCTTCTTCCTGTTTTGTGCTTTTAGCACCCACTGTCCAAGTACCAATTTGGTTCAGGCTGGTACTTGAACTATCTTGCACGAGGGATTTTAGTGATCCTTAGGAGCCCAAATAGCTTTGGGTCCTAGGTACTTGTTAGAGTCATAGAATGACCTTTCATGAACTGCCCTCTTTGTAGGAAGGTTCATCTTTGCATATGACACATTAGAGTTGTGCCAACAGTCTATGGCAAAGTGTCCCACCTTACCACAACACCAGCACTCATGGATATTATATCTCCTTTTCTGATCTCCTATAAAAGGGGCAGTGGTCTGCCATGGTTCAAAGTAGGTGGCATCCTTCTTCTTTGAATCTCTAGCTGAAGGAGGTGTGACAGCTGGTTGGGGTTGAGTTACATGAGAGTGTTTCCTCAAACTACTGACAAGTTTCAGCCTTTCAGCTTTCATGCTGTTGGTGGCCTCAGAAACATTCTGATGTTGGTCAACCCAATGACAGCACCCTGCCTTTTTCACAGCTGGTGCAGCCTTGGAAGAGCTGGCCTCAATTCCCTTGAGTGAGGGTGCTAAGGCACCAAATAAAATTGGTTCAGATTGAGCCATCAGTATTTCCTCATGGGGTACTTTCAGAGTACTCGACTCAAATCTCCTTCTTCCACTGCTTGGAGTGTTCTCCTTGCATGGAACCTTGGCAATCTTCAATTGCCCACATATGATGTTCTGGTCATACCCATTTGAGGGTAGCCACACCTTTTGGAAGGTGCTTTGCATCCTGACTAGAACTTTCCCTTTTCTATTGTTCCCAGTCTTAGCTGCCACATTATTGTTACATAATCCATTCTTACTAGATTGAGAGGTAAAAGTCCTAATGATGGGTAGCTCAGATTTGGGTTTATTGAATTGGGCTACTATACTTTGTTCTATGAGAAGTTGATTGTGAAGCTTCCTAATGTACACCCACATCTTTTGTTTCTCATCAAGAAGGTTGTCAATTACCTTCTGGAGCTCTATGGACTTTTGTCCATCTTGATGAAGAATGTCCATCTTGCTTTGTAGCTCAGCTTTATGTGATCTTATCTCTTTGAGCTCATCAGTTTGTTCTTTAGCAAGTTCTTTCTTTTTGTCCAGGACATCAAGAAGAGCATCATACCTCTCAACTGAATGACCAACATTTATCTCAGATTCAGATCCATCCTCAATTCTAGTCCTTGAGGATGCATCACAATCTGGGCTTGTACTATATTTAGAATTTGAAAGAGCAAAATGTAGAGTAGGTACCTCATCATCATCAAATGCTTTGCTTGATGATCCTTCAGATATGGCCATGACACCGGTGAGTTCTTCCTCTTTTCTTCATCCACCTCATTGTCACTCTCAAGATGAGAAAGAGGGGCCCTGATGCCCACCATTGCTGCAGGGAGGTCCTCATCTTCCATAGCAGCAAACATCCCAATAAGGGCCTCTTCTTCATTATTTGAATCTGATGTTGAGGAATCAGATTCACGCCAGCTTCTTCCTTTCTTTGCTAGGAGGGATCTTTCTCCCTTCCAATTCTTATGGTGAGGATGCTTCTTATCACCACTTTCTTTTCTGTTACCCTTTGGGTGATGTCTTTCAGACCTCCTGCTATCTTTCTTGTAGTGTGATGATGAGGAGGGCATGTTCTCCCATTGCTTTCTCTTCATCATCTTTTTGAAATGCCTTGAAAAGGCAGCAAACTCTTCATCAGAGGATGAGCTGTCAGAGGTGCTGACTTCAGGTTCAGCACTTCTCCTTGGAGGAGATGCCATCCTGCTCTTGTTTCTCTTGGAGCTGTCAGCTTTGGGAGCTTCAAAATTTTCCTTGGCATGTGTCCTGGTTGAGGTGTCCTCTTCCTTTCTAGCAGACAGCTGCATCTCATAGGAGAGCAGCTTTCCAAACAGTGTGTGAGTGGGGGTCTCACCAAGCCTGGCCACTTCCCTGATTGCACTGATTTTTGTGTCCCAGTCCCTTGTTAGAGATCTAAGGAACTTATCATTCAACTCATAGTTTGTGAATGCTCTCTCATAGGTTCTCAGCTCATTGACAGTTCTGAAGAACCTCTCATAGCATATGGAGATGCTTTCCCCACTGTGCTGTCTGAAGGCTTCATACTCCTGATTAAGGAGTGACTTTCTATCATCCCTTACTTCTGCTGTTCCCTCCATATATACAATCAGAGTGTCCCACATTTCCTTGGCAGTTGTGCAGTGTACCAGGTTCTGAAATGTGGAGTCATCAACAGTATTGACAATAATGTTCTGAGCCCTTTTATCCATGGTGTATAGGGCAATTTCATCATTGGTCAGTTCTGAGAATACCTTCACCACTTTCTTGGTGGGGTCAATAGTTGAGACTTTCTCAAATGTGTAAGGACCATTTCTCACTGTTATGAAGATCCTTGGGTCTGAGGCTTCCATGAACAGCCTCACCCTTTGCTTCCATATGCCAAAGTTTTCCTTTGAGCATATGGGCAACTTCATTGATCCTAACTCCTTCTTCATTCCACTAGAGGCCATTTAATTTAGCATCAGCAATGTCTATTTGGGATCCAGTCCGACTGTTAAGTCCTTCTTGACTAACCTCGCTTTGATACCACTTGATAGTTTATATAGGTGTAGTCAATAATACCTAGAGGGGGGGGGGGTGAATAGGTTTTACTTAATTTCTTTCTATAAACCTAATGTTTCTAGCTGCAGAAAATAAATCACAGAAAACACACAAGGATGTATAGAGGTTCCTCAAGACAGGGTGTCTTGAGTTGTCCTCTTTCCCCCTTCACCTTTCTAACAATGAGTTAGACAAGGTCAACTCCTCCAAACTTCAATCTCAGCTCCTTGAGCTTACACCACAAGTTCCTCAGAACTTCTCATATCAAGAGTGATCCTACCTCAGGCACAGCAGCCCTACACTCAGGCTCAGCAGCCCTACACCTCAGGCACAGCAGCCCTACACTCAGGCTCAACAGCCCTACACCTCAGGCACAATAGCAGCCCTACACTCAGGCTCAGCATCCCTACACCTCAGGCACAGCAGCCCTACACTCAGGCTCAATAGCCCTACACCTCAGGCACAACAGCAGACCTACAACTCAGAGTTATGAACTCCTACCACTCAGAAATCCCACAGATTTCCTACCTCAGACCTATCAAGAAGTCCTACTACTCAAGCTGTCAACACAGCTTTACACACAGGCTCAACAGCCTTTTACTCAAGCAACAATGCCTTACAAAGATATAATAGAGTTTGAGTTGAACATAGAGGACAAAAGGATTACTCTTAGGTCTTCTAAATTCTTTCTTCAGATCTGAAAACAGCAGCTTCAGATTTATATCACTTTGATCTTCTCCTTCAACCAAGCAAAAGATCAACTTGCCCTTCTTGAGTTGGCACAGGAATAGCTATCTAATCTCCCTTAGAAGATTAACTTCACCAGCAGAGAATGACTTCAACTGGCTGAATCGTGAATGCTCGATTGCGGCGTGTAGCAAAAGCTTCTCAATAGAACAGTTGTTGTTGTTGTGCCCTAGCATCTCCTTTATACCTCCATAGGGCTTCAACAGCTATATCGATCCTCCTGACACGGTATGGGGCTGATTGGACTTGCTTTTCCCTCTCAGAAGTCTTTTGCGCCGAAAGTAGATCCCGTCAAAACATTTGGGTCTGTCTCATTGGTTGGGCTGAGACAGCATCCAGTCTCAGCGGTTGGGCTGATATAGCTTTCAGTCTCAGTGGCAGCTCCAGTCCCCTTCTCAGCGGTTGTTCCGGTCTTCTTCTCAGTGGACCCGCTGAGACGGCTCCTCGACTCAGCGGTTGTGAACCATCGTCTCAGCGATTATGCTGAGACAGATCTTCATCTCCTTATGGATGATTCCTTCTTGTCTAAGGCCATGTTTGGCCCTTCCTTTTGAGTTACATGTGCCTGTATATTCTACACAAGTGTAGCTTTGTTAAATACAATATGTCCTTAGCATTAGGAGTGATGCCTCTTCAAATCAAGGTTATATTGAGGACAATATACCCAACACTTACCCATACTGAATCATAGATAAAGACCAAAGTGGGAGGCAAGAAGATCAAGATATCTACAGATAGCCTCGGTAAAGCACTAAATCTGCCAAGAATCGAAGGGGGAGATGAAGAGGATGAGCTAACTGGTGAAGAAATGTCCGCAAGCTACACATGGTGCGGACACACTGGGAAGACCTACGGGTCTATCAAGAGAGTTGAATTCAATCAGAAGGGGAAGTTGTTGGCCGACATTGTTGGCAAAGTATTATTATGCAAGCCTGGTTCCCACGACCGTATATCCAAAGACATGTTTGTTGTCATGGCCCGAATCATTCACTCTAAGATAACCGACTGGAGTGAGTTCCTCTTCCAGAGAGTATAGAACACCATGAAGACCCCCTCCTATGGGAGAATATTTTCCCTCTTCTTTCTAAACATCCAGGGTGATGTGTTGCAATAGAGAATGGGAGTACCTCATCACTACTCCAAGAAATTAGATGCAAAGATACTGGACCGATGGGACAGGTCCATGCCCAAACCATCCTATGATGTACAGCCAGCTCCAAAGAAGCAGAAGAAACCAGCAGACCAAAGAAACCCCTCCTCCGAAGAAGAGTCATTAAGCAGCTCTTATGAAATCCCACCACACCCACACCATTCCGCTCAATCCGCCGGGGAACCATCCACTGGTATCAAAGAACATATTCCTGTCTCAACTCCTGAACCTGCTTCCACAGAGAATGGTGAAAATATGCGGAACACCAATGAAGGAAATAAGCCCATTGAGGGGGAGCCTCAATTCGGGGGCTCAGCCCAAAATGATGACATGATCCCTAAGAATGCTCGAGTTGAGGGGGAGATTGATCTGGAGCACTCTGGCCCAGAAGATCCAGATACAATGCCTGAGCCAACAACAGATATCACTCTCTCCGATTGCCGAGAGTTAGCTGTTGCGAGCAAAATTGTGCTCATAGCTCCCAGTGAGCCCCTGCCAGAAGTCCCTAAGGGGAAGGCAAAAGTTACAGAGCATAACAGTAAAGAATCATCCGAAGATGTCAGTAAAGCAGACTCGCAGGGACGAGGAGATCAAGAGGGACAAACTGCTGAGCCATCTTCGGCTCAGACAGGTTCGCTATTCCACATGATATCATCTTTACTCAATGCTCAGCAACAACATCTAGAGCAATTTATAGTAAAAACCGTGGATAGTTTAAGAGAGGAAGTGAAGGGAGAAATTAAGAAGGTCAAGAGCGACATACACGACCTGAACACTCAATGCGCTCACTTCTA
Source organism: Dactylorhiza incarnata (assembly GCA_033032865.1). NCBI lineage: Eukaryota > Viridiplantae > Streptophyta > Magnoliopsida > Asparagales > Orchidaceae > Dactylorhiza > Dactylorhiza incarnata. The sequence continues at coordinate 8,304,770 of JAWHQI010000067.1, forward strand.
TTCTATGGCAGCTCCTGCTATAGATAAGATGAATGAGCAGGTTAATAAAGTGGGACATCAAACCCATAAAATCTTGACCAGTCAAGAAACCTTCTCGAATAATGTATACTATTGTTTTGAGCAGATGGAGACAGGCGCTGCAAATAACAGAGATCAAATTCTGACCAGGGTGACTGAGAATGCTCACACCCTAGATGCTCATCTGCTTTAAGTAAGAAATAATATGGATGTCACTGAGCAGACCCTGGTTGAACGGCTTAATCTAGTCAAAGACAGCCTGGAAGAGCACATATTTGAACAAGCCATAAATGGGAGAATATAATAATAAATGCCAGTTCACAACATGCGATGTGGATCACAAATCAGATAAAGCGGACAATGAATCAACCTCCATCAGTATATGTAACTTCCGCTCCTTCTGCAAGCACTGACTCTTATGAGTATGGGATAGAACTTGGAGAATCAGCCACCTCTAGAAAAAGAAAGAGAATTCACAGCAACCAGTATAGGGAAAAGAGACTGAGGGAAATTGAGCTGGATCCCCAATCTGGAAGTTGGAGTTCAGCATCAAGAGAAATAATAACAGAATCGTGGATTCAATTTGGACACTCACAGGAGGATTATCAGAGAGTATACCACTCGGTTGACTGGGATAGACATTTAAAGCAGCTGGAAAGGAGGAAGAACAACAAGCTAGCATTCCCACAAGGTCCTCCTCCTTCTCCTAAGAAGATTCCTCTACCCATCAACTACCATCAAAGGCGGAGGCAGAAAGCCAAAGGAGCAAGCGGCAGCAGCAGACACTGATGGGCAACAAACTAAAATCCTAAATTGTCCTGTTAGGGAAAAATGAATGCGCATGATTATTCTTGAATATTTAATCTATTTTGAAGAACACTTAACCCATTTATATGATTGTTGCATTATGTGTGATTTCATTATCTGAAATGTTATATCTTTTCATAGATGGCATTTATCATTGAGTGGGTTATGACTTCTTCAAATAGGGGGAGATTGTTGGGAACAGTCCCCTGCAATGTTCCTAATTTGAAGAAGTGCTCAGCTCAATGATAAATGCAAGTTGTATTTGACATACCATCTAGTTCATGCTTGCAGGAATCGACAAAATGTCATGTACTTTAGTTATTCTACTAAGTACTATATCGTCGAGAAGAACATGCAACATCGTCGACAAAGCGTACTTGTCGTCGTAATGACTGGCAGAGCAGCAGCTGCTGAGAATGCCGATCGTCGAACGCTGAGACGTGGCGAGATCGTAGAACGAAGGATGGCAAGTTCGTCGATCGCAGAATGCTGTTCGTCGAACTCAGAGAAGACACAGGACATCGTCGTGTGGAACTCATGTCGTCGAGAGAACATGATTACGACGACATGATGCAAGAAAGAAGATCGCGACGACACTGTCAGAGAAAGAAGATTGTCGTATATACAGAATCGCCCGCATATCTTGTATCGTCGACATACCTCCATCAGTGGCAGAAGGAATATCGCGACGACAAAGTCAGAGACAGCTTGTCGTCGTAATGATACAGATCTTCAAGACAAAATTCAAATCTTGTGGATGTGATGTCAGCAATTAATGTCACCGCCTGATTGTCCAATCAGGGCCTGCTATGATGGATGGGCTTCTGATAGTAAAGGAAATTGTATCTGACCATTATATGGCTTGTCCGTCCTATAAAAGGGAACAGTGTTGACCTAGAAAGTGAGGCTTGCTGTGCAAGAAAAAGAATGTGAAGAAGAATCCCGCCGCTCTTCAATAGAATAGTACTTTTCAGTGGAGAAGAAAAAGAACAAGATTCAAGAGTTCTCATAAGAATCAGTCATCTCCATTAACTGAGAAGTCGCCGTTCAACATCAGGCAAAAAGAAGAAGAGGCTGAAGAAGATTCAGAGCTGAAACTCAAAATCAAGAAGCATCTTCTTCATCCTCAAGAAGCCGATCTTCATCAAGGCTAAGTTGTCAAATTTCTTCTGGCTAAAGAAACAGTTTATTTTATCACTGTAATTTTCTTGTAAGGATTGCGGGCCAAATTGTCTAGCTTGAGGGCTAGAGAGCTATGAGGCTTAAGGGCCAGGGCAGTGCACTTGCGGGTGCATCTTGTCGAGCTTGCGGGCTCGGGGGCAGTAAGGGCATGAGGGCTTAGGCTGTTGGGACTTGCGGGTCCGTGTTGTAGGGCTTGAGGGCCTGAGTGTCGAGCTTGCGGGCTCGGGGGCAGTAGGGGCTTGCGGGCTTGGGGGCAGTAGGGGCTTGCGGGCCTAGGCTGTTGGGACTTGCGGGTCTGTGTTGTAAGGCTTGAGGGCCTAAAGCTATTGGCGGAGTTTGCCGAGCCTAACACACTGCTGGATAGGAGCAGAGGGAGAGAGGACAACTCAAGACACCCGGTCTTGAGGAACCTCTATAAATCTTTTGTGTGATTTATGTGGCATGCTCTTTATTTCATAAATATATTAACCAGAAACTAAGAAAAATCTAAGGGGGATAGTATAATCAGAAAAACCTATTCACCCCCCCCCCCCCCCTCTAGGTGATTAAGTAGACCCCCAATAACCTACACTTTCATTAGTGTTTTTTAGATATTTACCAAAGCTTCAAATTTTCTTCGTCCATTAATTATGTTTCACTGCAATTTTATGCTATTAGCAGCTCTATTCAGTGTTTACAGGCTTGCCTTTTATTCATTTTCTATGATCATATTTTATTTCTTCTATACTTTGTGATCTCTCTTTAGGCAGAAGCCCGTTATACATCTATTAACACATAATTCTGTCATTTTGCTATGCCAGAGGGAACAGACTACATCAAAAGGTGGCCTTCGGACATGTAATGTTCTCAAAAGGCTTGGCCTTCTCAGATTCTTCCCCCTTGTACAACCCCGATATTCACCAGGCAAGGATACGGTCTAAAAGAAGGCAATGGAATGGAGCCCGCTGAAGGGAGAGCGAGAAGGGTCGACGAGACAAGCACTCGCGGGTGTGTTCGCAGAACTCCCCAGGTCTCGTTGACCATACCCCAGTTCGGCGAGATCATCAGCAGTCGACGAAGCGTTCTATGATCATTAAAACCAAAGGGATGGTCTCGCAAGGGGAGCCACGAGAACCCGACCTCGGCAATTCACTGCGGAGAAGCAACGATCGGCGAGCCACTGATCCCGGCAGACATCGCCCGAATTGGCCAGCGAGGTCCACGCAAGGGATCGCCTAAGAGAGGCATTGCGAGTAGGGCTCGCGAGGAGGCCCGCAAGAACATAAGATCTCGTAGGAAGGTTCTCGCAGCCCCTTGCCCATAAGCCGACAGGGTCAATTTACCCTTTTACCCTTGGTGGTCTGCCTTTAACCTCTCCAAACAGCGGAGTTTGGATGTTAGCAGACCTATTTGGGGTGCGGATAGTAAAATCAAAAGGCAGAATCCTGCTATTTGCAGGCCATATCAGAAGATCTATAAATAGGACCTCAAGGGCACCTTTGGAAGGGACTTCAGCTTCTCTCTCCTCAAGCTTCCTTTGGTTAGCATTTCCAGAGCTCTCCAAGGTGCCCGAGTCTCAACTTAGGCTTGGGAGGGGAAGCGCTCAACGATCTTCCGGGTTAGTGGAGGGACCTCTGTTGAAATTTTGAAGTAGTGTGGAGGAGACCGGGCGGTCTGGTTTGGGAGAGTGCGGTGATCGCGTGACTTGTATAGGTTATCTACCGGTCTGCCTCTGTCGGGTTGTTCTGGCGGTCTGCTGGTTGTTCCGGTCTGTTCTTGGTAGCTGCGGTTTGTTCCCGAGTAGTTCTGCTAGTTTGCCTGGCTTCCTTGTTGGAAGTCCGCGCGGGTTGTTCCTATATGAGTGTCTACCCGGGCGGTCTATCCTGGCGATCTGGCGACTTGATTGAAGTCGGCCAGATGGTTCTAGCTTGCTCCTGGTGATCTAAGGAAGGAGCGCTGTTGAGACCACACGGCTTGTGCGCGGTCTCGTGTTCGCGTGGCCTGTGCGCGATCTTGTCTGCTGATCTGCGTCTTGGTCGGGTGATCGTCCAAGAGGTCTGTTCGCGCGGTCTGTCCTTTGAGACTATTCGTGATCTGATGGGTGGTGACTGTATCCCGGTTTGTGCGGTGACGACATCCGTCCACCCGCCTATAAATAGGGGTGCATGGCCCGTCATTCCTAACAAGAACTGTAAGAACCAGAGCCCTGATTGTTTCTTGCGGTCTCAAGTTTGAGTTCGCGCGACTTGGATGCGGGTTAACCTTTGTTGTGTTCGCAAGTTTGAGGTCATCAGGGTGCGGTCTCCTTCCTTGGTGATTTCCGGTGGCTTGAATAAACAGTTCGTCTGCGGGTATGTCAGCGAACTGGGTTATTGTGTTCTTGTGCTGTTCGCAGCAGACTCAGGGATCAGGAGACCTTCAACGGTTAGGCGGTCTGAGTTGCGGTTTGGCAAAAGCTTCAGTTCTTTGTTCCAATAAGCTTCAGTTCGTGCGGTCTGAGGTGCGGTCTTGCAGTGCTGGCAGTCTGTCCGGTTTCTGTTCGTGTGATCTCAGGGCAAGCTGGGCGAGTTCTGGAGTGGTGCGGCTTGTGCGGTCTGAGCTTGTCTAGCCGCCAGCTTTGCTTTTTTGGTGTGTCTTGTTCTTCTCGTCCCCGTGATTCTGACGAATCATGTCTCGCCATGTATACCTCGCATTGTAAAGCAGTTCTGTTTCAATAAAGATTTCTTGTGTTGCTGTTTTGGCATTGTGGTTGTTTGGCTATAACTCTTGTTGATACAACTCCTGCTTACTCCTAAACGGTCCAATCAAAAATTTTAACATGGTATCAGAGCTAGGTTCTTGGAGTGGATAAGCAGTGATCAACTAGAGTTGTCATCGTCTTTGTGAAGAAGAGACCACATAGATTGCCATGGAAGGTGGATACGCAAGAGGTCTTGGTATTGAACTCCTCACATCGACTAACTTTAAAAAGTGGAAGTCGTGTATGGAGAGTTACTTGCTTGGCGAGGATCTATGGGAGGTAGTTGGCGGAGAAGACACACAAGAGGTGTTTCTAGCAGGAGATAATATGGCAGAGGTGAGACTTTGGAGGAGGACGAATGCTAAGGCTGAGTTCACTCTCAAGAGGGCTATCTCACCGGAGCTGTTTGATCACATCATCGGATGTAAATCTACTGCTGAGATTTGGACATCCTTGGATGGATTGTTCAATAAGAAGAATGTAGCGAGGCTACAGTATCTTGAAAATGAGTTGGCGAAAGCATCTCAAGGTGATTTTTCTGTTTCTACTTTCTTCCTCAAGATGAAGAACCTCACGGCGGAGATTTCTGCATTGGACCCTGATGAGCCAATCTCTGAGGCAAAACTGAAGAGGCATATCATCCGCTGGTTGCGGAAGGAGTATCTTGCCTTTGTGACTTCAGTTCAGGGTTGGGCAAATCAACCGTCGTTGTTGGAGCTGGAGAACCTTCTTGCTTCGCAAGAAAGTTTAGCAAGACAGATGGAGGGGGTTTCAATCTCCGGGGGAGAAAGTGATGTGATGTTCTCTGGGAAGAAGAAGAAGAAATGGGAGAAGAAGAAGCCGGGTCATGATGGACCCTCCACTTCAGGTCAGCAAGATAGGGGCTATGCTCCTAAGTCTGATGGGAAGAAGAAAGGAGAGGGACCGAGGTGCTTTAGATGCAACAAGACTGGGCACTTCAAGACAGATTGCCGGGTGAATCTTCAGCCGGGACATGCAGTGGAGAAGGAGATGCCAAAGTCTGGTGAAGTTGGATGGGGAGGAGCCTTTGCGTCTAATATAACGGCGATGCCCGTTAAGGCCTTGGCTTCCATCAACTATGATGAGGACTGGATTGTTGATTCAGGGTGTGGGCATCACCTCACCGGGGATGGATCAAAGTTCTCTTCTTTGGCGCCTTACTCAGGTAACAATGTTATCATTACGGATGATAATTCTATTCATCCAGTAGAGCACGAAGGAGTCGTCTCTCTGAGCAATGATAAGGGTCCACTCACGTTGAGGAGTGTTTATCACGTGTCTGGTATGAAGAAAAATCTCTTCCCTGTGACCAATGCGGTCGATGCCGGTTATCACGTTCTGTTTGGCCCAACAAAAGTGAAGTTTCTTAAAACTCAACCGGAGATAAAGGGAGATGTTATTCATGTCGGCAAGCGGGTGAAGGACTTGTTTGTTTTATCGACAAGTACCTATGTTGATAAGATGAGGACCAATGATGGTGCGGCCATCTGGCATGAAAGGTTGGGGCATGTAGGCATGGACAAATTGAAGGCTATGGCGGTAAGGGGCCTTGTCAATGGCTTGCCTAGCTTGTCCTCCTATGGAGACGGTCATGTCTGCGAAGGATGTCAGTTTGGTAAGTCTCATCAACTTCCATTTGACAAATCACAAACAAGGTGCAAAATGTCGTTGGAGTGCATCCACGGTGATTTGATGGGACCGACCGCCACCCCAAGCCTTGGAGGGAACAGATACATGTTGGTGTTGATTGACGACTACACAAAATATGTCTGGGTGTATTCCTTGAAAGAGAAGTCAGAAGCCTTTGCAAAATTAGTGGAGTTCAAGGAGCTGGTTGAAGGCCGGCTTGGCCTGCGGGTTAAAAAACTTAGAACTGACAATGGTGGGGAGTTCACCTCTGGTGAGTTCTCAAGTTTTTGCAGGAAGCATGGCATCAGGAGAGAGCTTACTTGTGCCCATACTCCACAATAGAATGGCGTTGTCGAGAGGAAAATCCGTCATCTGACGGAAACTTGCAAATGCTGGCTTCATGCTAAGAGTATCCCAAAGTCTTTCTGGGCGGAGGGAATGTCTTGTGCAGCTTATGTCATCAACAGATTGCCTCTGAGTCCTATCAACATGAAGACCCCTCACAAACTAATGTTCAAAGAGAAGCTGAGCGTTGCACACTTTCAGGTGTTTGGATCAACCTGCTATGTGCACATTCCTGATGCTCTTCGGACAAAGCTAGATGCGAAAGCAAGGAAGCTATTCTTTGTTTGGTATGATGAGCGGAAGAAGGGATGGAGATGCATGGATCCTGAGACACGGAGGTCAATTGTTTCTCGGGATGTGGTGTTCGATGAAGTAACTTCCTACAAGGGGAGTTCAGGAGTTGAACTACCGGAGAGCAGGGTTGATGAAGGAGGAAAAGCTGTGGGAAGTCTTCAAGTGGAGTTGCCTGTTTCACCAGGAGCTCCAGTTGTGTCAAGCTATGAGATGGAGGCTTCATGTTCTGGAAGGAGGGGGAGCGATGCTCCAAGTTCATCTGGAAGAGGAGCTTGTACAGAAGAAGCAGCTGAGGAGGTGGTTAGTCAGGAGCAACCTCTTAGGAGGTCGAAGAGGACTATTCAACCACCAGATCGATACACAGGAGGAAACATGGTGAACTTTGTTTCATGTTTCTTTGCTGGTCCCTTGGATGAAAGGGAGTCGTCGAGCTTTCAGAAAGCCAGAGGCGTGAAGGAGTGGGACGTTGCGATGCAAGAAGAGATGTCAGCTCTCAAGAAGAACGAGACTTGGTCTCTGGTGCCCAAGCCCAAGGGTACCACTCCTGTCACTTGCAAGTGGATTTTCAAGCTGAAGAAGAAAGCTGACGGCAGTATCGAGCGGTACAAGGCTCGCCTTGTAGCTCGCGGGTTTTCACAGCAGTACGGAGAAGATTATGATGAGACGTTTAGTCCAGTGGCAAAGATGACTTCGGTTCGATTTGTTATTGCCTTGGCGGCTTCGAGTGGTTGGGAGATTTGGCAACTCGACGTGAAGAATGCCTTCTTATACGGCGAGATTGACAAGGATATCTTCATGATCCAACCGCAAGGCTTCATCTCGAAGGAGTATCTGGATTATGTTTGTAAATTGAAGAAGGCCCTGTATGGGTTGAAGCAAGCGCCTCGGGCGTGGTACGGGAAGATTGCAGAGTATCTCTTATTCTGCGGATTCATTGCTTCAGACTCTGATTCTAGCTTGTTCATCAAGAAGGAGGGGGTGCTTCGGGTGATTGTGCTGCTGTATGTGGATGACATGATTGTCACCGGAAACTCGAAGGAAGCTGTTGCAAGACTCAAGGTTGAGCTTGCTATCAGATTCGAGATGAAGGATCTGGGAGAGCTTCACCATTTCCTTGGACTCGAGGTGCAGAGGCGGGAGAGCGGAGTGCTCATTTCTCAGGCTGGCTATGCGGAGTGGATCGTTCAATGATTTGGCTTGGAGGAAGGGAAGAGCAGCTCTATACCTCTGGAGCAACATCATAAACTTCGGAAGGATGAGGGAAGAGTTATATCTGATCCGTTGGTGTTCCGAGCTCTAGTTTGGAGCTTGATCTATTTGACCATCACGAGGCCTGATATTGCTTATGCAGTTGGCAAAGTGAGTCGGTACATGGCGGAACCACGGAAACCTCATCTTCTGGCGGCAAAAGGCATCTTGAAGTATGTGAAGTCGACCTCTGATTTGGGTCTCCTATATAGGAGAGGGTCAAGCTTGGAGTTGTATGGTTTCATGGGTGCTGATTATGGGGGAGACGTGGATGATCGGAGATCAACGTCTGGTTATGTCTTTATGACGGGTCCCACAGCTATCTCTTGGTGCAGCAAAAAGCAAGACTCGGTGTCTGTATCTACCACAGAAGCGGAGTACAAGGCTTCGGCCTTGGATGCTCAGGAAGCCGTTTGGCTCAGGAGGTTGGTAGAGGACGTTCATCAGGAGGTTCAAGGTCCCACTATGCTACACGGGGACAATGATAGTGCTCTCAAGCTGGTCAACAATCCAGCCTGTCAGGCGAGGACCAAGCATATAGAGATTGAGCACCATTTCATTCGTGAAAAGGTGTTGGGAGGATCTCTTATGGTCGAGCATGTTCGGAGTGCGGACAATGTCGCAGACATCTTCACAAAGCCGCTGGCGAAGGGACCGTTTACACGGTTGCAGAATTTACTCGGGCTAGTCTCCACTTCCCACTTCAAGGGGGAGTGTTGAAATTTTGAAGTGGTGTGGAGGAGACCGGGCGGTCTGGTTTGGGAGACCGCGGTGATTGCGCGGCTTGTATAGGTTATCTGCCGGTCTGGCTCTGCCGGGTTGTTCTGGCGGTCTGCTGGTTGTTCCGGTCTGTTCTTGGTAGCTGCGGTTTGTTCCCGAGTAGGTCTGTTAGTTTGCCTGGCTTCCTTGTTGGAAGTCCGGGCGGGTTGTTCGTATATGACTGTCTACCCGGGCGGTCTATCCTGGCGATCTGGCGACTTGATTGAAGTCGGCCAGTTGGTTCTAGCTTGCTCCTGGTGATCTAAGGAAGGAGCGTTGTTGAGACCACACGACTTGTACGCGGTCTCGTGTTAGCGCGGCCTGTGCGCGATCTTGTCTGCTGATCTGCGTCTTGGTCGGGTGATCGTCCAAGAGGTCTGTTCGCGTGGTCTGTCCTTTGAGACCGTTTGTGATCTGATGGGTGGTGAATGTATCCCGGTTTGTGCGGTGACGACATCCGTCCACCCGCCTATAAATAGGGGTGCATGGCCCCTCATTCCTAATAAGAACTGTAAGAACCAGAGCCCAGATTGTTTCTTGCGGTCTCAAGTTTGAGTTCGCGCGACTTGGATGCGAGTTAACCTTTGTTGTGTTCGCAGGTTTGCGGTCAGCAGGGTGCGGTCTCCTTCCTTGGTGATTTCCGGTGGCTTGAATAAACATTTTGTCTGCGGTCTGTCAGCGAACTGGGTTATTGTGTTCTTGTGCTGTTCGCAGCGGACTCAGGGATCAGGCGACCTTCAGCGGTTAGGCGTTCTGAGTTGCGGTCTGGAAACAGCTTTAGTTCTTTGTTCCAATAAGCTTCAGTTCGTGCGGTCTGAGGTGCGGTCTTGCATTGCTGGCAGTCTGTCCGGTTTTTGTTTGTGCGATCTCAGGGCAAGCCGGGCGAGTTCTGGAGTGGTGCGGTTTGTGCGGTCTGAGCTTGTCTAGCCGCCAGCTTTGCTTTTTTGGTGTGTCTTGTTCTTCTCGTCTCCGTGATTCTGATGAATCATGTCTCGCCATGTATACCTCGCATTGTAAAGCAGTTCTGTTTCAATAAAGATTTCTTGTGTAGCTGTTTTGGCATTGTGGTTGTTTGGCTATAACTCTTGTTGATACAACTCCTGCTTACTCCTAAACGGTCCAATCAAATATTTTAACAACCTCCTCGCTGTGACGAAGGTCTTAGTCTTCTTTTTAATCTTCTGTCTACCTTCTCCGAGGGATCAGTAAGGGCTAGCTGCCCCTCATTTCGGTGAGGGCCCCGGGCTCCATAAGAGACCGAGAAATCGGTTTCAACATTTTGGTGCGGTGAGTGTGGAGCGTGGCTGGTCCAAGAAAGTTCCAAGGAGCAGATATGACAGGAGGCGAGGATCAAGGCGAGGAGTTCAGCGAGTCACCGCAGGTGGTGACACCGAAGATGTTTGCAGACTTCAGGCGGGAGGTGCTGGACATCTTCGGGCTCGTGGTCGTGGCACTGCGAAGCGAGTTCGCGACCCCGGCACCCCAGGCGACCCCTCCCCTAGCAGCGGTTGGCGAGAACGCCCCGGGGGCAAGAGCCGGAAAGGAAGTTGCAGGAAGTTCAGTGCAGGACTTAGAAGGGCGGGTGTTGTTCGCCAGCCCGACGAGCTTCGTGCCGGCGAGCTCCATGCCGGCAAGCTCTATGTCGACGAGCGCGACGCAGGCGAGCGGGCGCCCGGAAGACATGGCGACCGTGGGAGTGGTCCAGGCGAAGGCTGTTCTCGCGAGCGCGGTCCCCGCAAGCTCGAGTCTGGCGAGAGAGCTCGGGGGGCGAGCGGTGCGAGAAAGGGTGGTAGAAGGGGGAAGCCCCTTCTGCGAGTTGGTACTTTCAGCACCTGTCCCGACAGGGTTCGGAGAGTGGGACAGGGTGTACTACAACGGCAGGGATGACCCTGTCCAGCATCTCCAGTCTTTTCAGGACTCGGTTTCCATCAGACTGATGTTGGATGCTTTTAAGTGTCAGCTCTTTGCCGTCACTCTCAAAGAAAAGGCCAGAGACTGGTTCCATCAACTCCCTACAGGGTCAATCTACTCTTTCGAGGATTTGCGCCGGAGCTTTTTGTTGTGATTCTCCACCGCAAAGAAGAGGATGAAGGACGCTGAGTCCCTCTTCAAAGTGAAGCAAGAGCCAAAGGAGTCGTTGGCTCGCTATGCGAATCGGTTCCAAGAGGAAGTGCTGCTCACGCAGGAGATGCCAGGATTCGCACTCCAGCTCGCTTTTACTGTCGCGCTAAGGGATAGCTTTTTCAAAATGGCTTTGAAAAGAAAAGCCGTCGTCTCCTACAAGGAGTTGATGGAGAGGGTGGCGGAGGAGATTGAGGGCGAGGAGGCCAACCCAGAGCTCACCAGGAGGCTAGCAAAGCTCATTGAGCCGGAGGTCTGGCAGCAAGAGGTAAGGAGAAGGGAAGAGCCCAGGGCCCCGGAGGGGGAGTGGAGGCAGCGTGCCGAAGGAATGAAAGGTCAGGGAAGAGGTTACGGCCCGGGAAGGGGTAACTTTATGGGGGTCAATGAAGACCCCATCAACTGGGATGGAGGCAGGGTCCGAGGCCATTGCCTCCCCCGCCTCAGCAAGCTATGGCGATCAGGAGGGGAAGAGGAAAAGGAAGGAGAGAAGAGGCGAGAGAAGAAACGGGAGAAAGAAGGAGGAGGAATAGGGTGGCAGAAGGCGAAGCAGGGGAGGTGGCGTTGCCATATTGTGACTTCCACGATGAGGAAGGTCACGCGACGGCCAACTGCCCAGAGTTCCTGGAAACCAAAAGGGGCCGAGCTGCCGCGCCAAGGCAACATGTGAGAATTGAGGAGGTCGAGCCTCGAGGGGAGGAGGAAGAAAGTTGTGAAGACAGAGTTGATGTGGGGAGTAGAGGAGGGATCAGGGTGATCCATGGGGGGTAGGGGTGGAGGCAACCTGCAAGGCTAGCCTTCATACCATCTATCGGCGGAGCGTGGCCTCAACATCCACGGCTCCACCCCCGGCGGAGAGAATCACTTTCACCCAGAAGGACATGCCGAGCTACGAGGACCCGTTCTGCGATGCGCTGGTCATCCAGACCGCCATCGAGAACTTCACTGTCTCGCGGATTCTAGTCGATAACGGTAGCTCGGTCAACGTCGTCTTCAAGAAAGCGTTTGATGAGAAGAAGGTAGAATACAAGAGGGTGTTGGCCTCCTCGGATGGCCCCCTTTTCGGTTTTTCAGGAGAAAGGAAGGAAGTAGAAGGTGGAGTTGGGCTCCATGTGACCCTCAGAGGACAGTCCCGGAACTGCTGCTTCGTGATAGTGGATGCCCCGAGCAGCTACAGCGCCATCTTCGGACGGCCTCTCATCAGTGTGTTTAGATGCGTCCCTTCCACCTTCCACCAGTGTCTCAAGTTCAACACGAGTGGAGTCCAGGTCCAGATCCGAGGAGACGCCAAGATGGCGAGACAGTGCTATGTGACGGATGTCAACACCATCACCTGGATGGGAGAGGCGGAGGAATTCGATAAAGTGATGGAGGAGGCGTCGGAGGCCGGAGGCAACAAGGGAGTTGAGGAGAGGATGGAGGAAGAGGAAGTTCATGCCCAGGAAGGGGTCGTTGAGAGGCCCAGGGCCGAGAGAGGAGAAGAAGAGGGGAAAGGGAAGGGTGCCCGAGAAGGAGGGGCGGAGGAGCTGATGATGGTATGAGAGGCAGAGACGAAAGAAGGAGCCCAAGCGCTCGCTCACAACAGAGAGAAGGAAAGTGCTTGGGCGGAGCAATCCAGGCTGGAGGCCATGGAAGAGGTCGGGGAGCTTGAAGTCACCACTCGGCTCGGGGTGGTGGAAATGGTCTGGGTCAGCAGAGAGCTCAAGTCGGAGGAGCAGGCCGAGATCCTGGCCTGCGTGCAGAAGAACGTGGACGTCTTCGCTTGGAGCGCCACCGAGATTCCTGGGATCGATGCGGATGTGGCTTGCCACCGCCTCATCCTCAACCCCGTCACCCGCCCCATCCGCCAGAAGAGGAGGGCCGTAGTGGAAAAGCTTGAAGAACCCATCCGAGAGGAGGTGGGTAAACTCCTGCAGGCCGGTTTTGTATCGGAGATCCAGTATCCAGGCTGGGTCTCCAACGTAGTTATGGTAAAAAAGGGAGGAGGTAAGTGGCGCATGTGTATGGACTTTTCACTTCTTAATAAATCTTGCCCGAAAGATTGCTACCCCCTGCCTAGAATCGATGCGCTGGTTGACTCAGCCGTTGGTTTCTCCGTAATGTCTTTCTTAGATGCTTTTTCAGGTTATCATCAAATTCGCATGCATCCCCAAAACATCAAGGATGTCTCCTTCATCACGGGGGATGGATGTTACTGCTATAAGATGATGCCCTTCGGGCTCAAGAACGCAGGTGCTACGTACCAAAGGATGATGGATAGGGTCTTCTGCGAGCAGAAAGGAAGAAATTTAGAAGTCTATGTTGATGACCTCATGGTGAAGAGTAGGGACCTTGGGACTCACCTCCGAGACCTCGAAGAGAATTTCGGGACCCTATTGAAGTATAAAATGAAGCTCAACCCCTTGAAGTGTGTCTTCGAGGCTAGCTGGGGGAAGTTCCTAGGCTACCTGCTAACCCCGGCAGGAGTAGAACCCAACCCGGACAAGGTCAAGGCAATAATGGAGTTGGGATAGCCAAGGAACCCGAAGGAGGTTCAGAGCCTCACAGGGAAGCTGGCCGGACTCAGCAGGTTCCTCTCCAAGGCGGGGGAGAAGTGTGCGCCCTTCTTTAAGGCACTAAGGGGCAACAAAAAGTTCGAATGGACTTCGGAATGCGAGGGAGCCTTCCAAGCCTTGAAAGAACAGCTCACCCAAACCCCCCTACTTCAAGGGCCGAGATTGGGAGAAGACCTATCCCTATACCTGGGAGTGGAATCTGAAGCAGTGAGCGCAGTGCTGATCTGGGAGGAGAGGAGGAAGCAATTCCCTATCTACTATGTCAGCCGAGTGCTGAAAAAGGCAGAGCTCCGATACCCAATCTTGGAAAAGTTGGCATTCGCATTGGTAGTGGCGGCTCGGAGGCTCCGGCCCTACTTTCAAGCACACTCCATCAGGGTAGTGACAGATCACCCGCTCTGCAAAATCATGGAAGGGGTAGAACACTCGGGAAGATTGGCAAAATGGTCCGTGGAGCTGAGCGAGTTCGATATCACGTTCATACCCAAAACATCAATCAAGGCCCAAGCGGTGGCGGATTTCATGGCCGACTACACATCCGAAGTAGGGGAACATGAACCGCGTCCCCCAGTGGCATGGAAGATGTTGGTGGATGGTGCGTCAGGAAGGCTCTCCTATGGAGGAGGAATCATCCTGGTAAGTCCTCAAGGTACCAAGATCGAGCAAGCTTTCAACATCCATTTTCCAATTACCAACAACCAAGCAGAGTACGAGGCGGTGATAGCGGGCCTGCGATTAGCTCGAGAACTGGGAGTGCAATACGTGGAGGTCTCGACGGACACCATGGTTGTAGCATGCCAAGTCAGGGGGGAGTTTGAGTTAAAGGACCAGACCCTTCTGCGGTACTTGGAGAAGGTCAAGGGAGTCATCAGGCAGTTCCACACTTTCTCCATAAAACACGTGCCAAGGGAAGAGATTACCCCCGCGGACCTCCTAGCCAAGTTCGGTCCCCGAGCAGGAGGGACGGTTTCAGAGCTTTTCCGGCCCTCCATCGAGGAAGGAGAACTGATGGAGGTGGATCAGCGGGTCTCGTGGATGGATCCATTTATCTCTTTCCTATCTTCAGGGAAGTTCCCAGAAGGGGACATAGACAGGCGACGCTTCAGGTATAAGTCAGCTTATTACTCTTTGCAAGCAGGAGGGTTATACAGGAAGACTCTCTCGGGACTCCTGGCCCGTTGTGTTTCTGAGGAGGAGGTTCCGATAGTCCTAGAAGAAATTCACTCCGGGGAGTGTGGGAGTCACTCCGGGAGCCGAACTCTGGAAGGAAGGGTGTTGAGGCAAGGCTATTTCTGGCCCACCCTCAGCAAAGATGCGGCCGAGTTCGCAAGGAGATGTTCAAAGTGCCAACTCTATACTTGATGAGTCCTGATCATATACACTTTTATGGACTCATCTGGGCCATTTATTTAGTCATTTCACCGCACTTTAGCCCTGTTATAGTTCATATTGATCATTCTATGCTAGGTGCACTTTTGGCCCATTTTGGTGTGATTTCGTGCTTAACTTCGTTATTAGTTTTCATGTGCTGTTAAGTTCCACTTTCAGTGGCTAGACCGGTGTTGTATGCTGGAACAGGTGTCGTGCAGGTATTCCCGGTACAATTCTGTACAGGAATACTGCGCACAATCACTGGCTCCAGCGCGCACGACCACTGGTCGTGCGCCACTGATCGTGCGCACTTAACGCCCATTTTTGAGTTCTGTTTGGGCTTATCGCACGACCATTTACGATAGTGCGCACGACCACCGGTCGTGCGCCACTGATCGTGCGAATATGTATTTTATAAATTTCTTTCCTTCCAGCCTCCACCCAGGTAGCGCGCACGATCGCAGAACTCCAGTGCGCACGACCACTGGTTGTGCGCCAATGACCGTGCGCAGTATTCGTTTCAGCGCCTATATATATCCTGTTCGCGAATTAGGGCAGAATCCAGCGGCCGGGAGCAGATTTCCCAGTCCGTACGCCGCCGACTACCCTTCTTGGACACCTCCACTTCATCTCCTACGCAAGGGGAAGTCTTCTCCAACCATTCCAAGCTTTTCTCCATTGTCCGGGAGCGTTCTCCACCATCCGCAAGCACTCAAGCAACTGTTTTCCATTCCAGTCCGGCGAGAAGAAGAGTAAATCTGAGGAAGAAGACGACGGAACTACGTAGAGAAATCGTGAGAGTTTCTCTACGCCGGAAGCATTGGCCGCCCGAGTCCGGAGGTAGCCCGACAACCTACCATTCTGGCCGTGAACGACCGCTAGTCTTCACCCATCGGTTATCTCTTCCTTCTTTCCTTCGTTGTAATCGTTGAATCTTGTAAACCTGAATAGTATGATGTTTGGTTTATTTGGAATGAATGTTTCTTTGCACTTCATCATTGCTTGCTTGTGAATCACTTCGTTTCCACTCACTCACTCACGCACACAAGGTGTTCGATCCGCGTTAGCAAGAGCTAACGGCGTTTGTGAAGAGGTGTTTGCGACCCTCACCTTTTCGCACTTGAGCACGCTCCATCCGCCTCTCGAAGCACGGCATCGCGGCCGTCGCATCCATCTCACCTTGCGAAGCGGTGTTTTCGACCCGCAATTCTTTTACTGTTGTTAAGAGTAGGAAAAACCAACCAAAGCCCCCTTTTTGTGTTTGTTAACGCTTGTGTAACAATAGTCACACTACGTGATTCGATCACCCAACCTGCATTCCTCAAGAGACCGACATCCGGGGATTCCATTCTCCACATTTATTACTTGACAGCGACCGGTGCACTTGCCGACACGCATCAAGTTTTTGGCGCCGTTGCCGGGGAATGCAGGCGTGTATCGTCTTATGTTGTGACTCTCATTATACGAGCAGTTGTTTTTGACTTTCTTTGTTTTCCATTTTGTTTGTGATAGTGCATGCAGAGACAAGCCGCAGGGGAACTCGTGCCCTTTTATCCGGAAATCGAACGGACCGCTCGAGCGCGAAGGCGCGCTGCTGCCGTACAAGCGGCAATGGGTGATCAGGTAGACCCAAATGATGTTGATGCGAGAGTGCCCAACGAGGGGCAACACCAGCCTGGAGATGAGCAGGAGGCGGTTAGGCCTCGACCCCGCACGATGAGAGACTACACCACTCCAACTGCTGGGAGTGTGTATCCTGGGTTTGGGCCCAATATTATGAACAATCAGTTCGAGATCAAACCTGCGATCTTGAACATCATCCGGAACAACGCTCAGTTCTCTGGGTTGGCCAGCGAAGATCCGCATCTGCATCTGGCGGAGTTTTCTGATATTTGCGGAACCTTCCGCTACGCAGGGATTACTGACGACACGGTCAAGCTTAGACTGTTTCCCTTCTCACTCTGCGACAAAGCCAAGGTGTGGCTCCACTCCATTACGCCCGGGACTGCTGCGACTTGGGATGCCCTCGCATCCAAGTTCCTTGCTAAATTCCACCCTGTGGATAAGATCGTGAGCTTGCGGCGGGAGATCGCCACCTTTCGCCAACTTGACCAGGAGACCCTTGCTGAGGCGTGGGAGCGCTTTAGCGATCTTCTCCGTCGTTGTCCGAACCACGAGCTTCAACCGTGGAATGTGGTCGAAACATTTTACTTTGCGATCGAGCCCAACTACAGGGCAATGATCGATGCTGCGGCAGGTGGTACTTTAATGAACCACACTCCAGAGGAGGCCCTTCGGATTCTGTGCAACACTGCCTCCCACAGTACATTCTGGACTGCAGGGAGAAATGCTCTAAGAAGCGGTCGTGGTCTCTTTTTGGTTGACTCAATTCCTCCTACTCCCGCGCCTGTTGCTGTCATTACTTGCGAAGGATGTGGAGGCGGAGGCCACCACGCGTATGAATGTTCAGGGAACAATGTAGCAGGTGACTTCGCGCACTTAACCTTGAATGAATCTGTTAATTATGTAGGAAATCAGCCTAAGGGGCGCCTTTTAATAATGCTTATAATCCGGGAGCGAGAAGTCACCCGAACTTCTCGTGGAACCCAAACACGCCTGGCCAACGATGGGCACCGGGGCAGCATCAAAACGATGCTTATGCCTCCGGGAGCCAACCGAGGCCACCACACCCGGATTATAACCAATCCCCCCCTGCCCAAAAAAGGAGTAATCTGGAGGAGATGATGGAGAAATTCATGCAAGCGGCTACCTCGAATATGGTGAACCAAACCGCATCCATGCGAAACTTGGAAACGCAGCTGGGCCAATTGGCCCAAGTGCTAACCGAGCGGTCGCAGGGGACCCTTCCTAGCAACACGGAAAAGAACCCAATAGATCAGGGGAAGAGTCTTGGTGATGTGGTAAAGGATGATCCAAGCGAGTTGGTGATTTCCTGTTCCATCAACAATATTGAAATGAAAGCTCTATGCGATTCCGGTTCCTCCCGCAACGTCATTGCGTTGCAAGATGTTGCTAAACTACAACTTGAGATGAACACGGAGGAAAGGAAATCCCTTATGCTTGCTAATGGGACTGTTATACAATCTGAGGGGGAAGTGAAAAATGTAGAGGTGATAGTTGAGGGGACGATTGTGGTTGCTGATTTTCAGGTGTTGGGCCCTCAGGAAAATCACTCAATCCCTATCTTGGGTGTGCCATTCTTGAAAGAGAGCGGTGCCACCCTTGATTTCGCTACGGGGTGTGTCTTCCTACCCAATAAGGTGCCACAGCCCACTTGCCCCGAAGCTACAACTGAAACATCCACTCCTCCCCCTCTTTTTATTTTTGATGAATCTTTGAGCTGTGCAGGACATGAAGAAGTTAAAGAATCAATTGAAGGAGAAAAGGAGGAGCACCTGTCTAGTGAGGAAGAAGAAGTTGATCTTCGGAGAGAATTTGGTTCCGAGACGGAAGAAGACTGCATTTCGAAAAATGTTGACTTGAATTTAGTTCGGGACAATGTCCCATTATCTTTTTGTTTTGATTCCTGTAATAAACAATTTAAGCGCTCCATCTCCTGGGCCGATCCGGTAGTCACCGCGATGCCGGAAGTGACGCCACCTGCCACCAAGGCGGAAAAATCTGAAAACTTTCAACGGTGGCAGTCCCCGACAGTCATGAAATTTAAACAGGAGAAACTTCTGCACGACGCTCGCGCTGCTGCTCTCCGTGGCAAGAGGGCAGAGGTTAGGGGAACACTGGGTGACACCAGTGTTGGCCCTAAAGCCTTCACCTCCCGCCTACGCGCTACGGGAGACGCGCACCATAAGAGCGCTTATAGCTGATTTGTGTGATCTGAGTTTGTGAAACTGCTTGTGAACTTCTTTTATTTAATTCCTGCACTTTATAAACAATGTTAATACAGGTATTTGGTCCAGCTTACGGACATTAAATAAAAGCGCTACTGGGAGACAACCCAGATTTCCTAATTTTATTTCTTTTCTAACATGCTTAGTTCAGTTTTTATATGTGCTTTTTGCTGTTTTTAGTTTTGTGCTTGCAGGTGTCTTGTGTTCTTTGGTGCGGACGCTGCAGACTGCGCTTGATCTTGAACGCCAATCATCTGGTATGCTCAATTCTGAGCATTGGGTAACACTTCTTCCCCTCCTTAGCTTCCAATTTCTGTGATGTATTGTTTAGACTAAGTCTGGGGGAGAGTATGTTGTCATCCACTTTGCATGAGTTGCACTGCATATTAGAAGTTTGTGTATTATTTATTTTCATCATTATCATTTTCATGCTTCTCGCACCACTTCACCCACATGAGTGTGCTCTTACCTATTTGTCTGTTTCCGAAAGACCTATTTTGGTTGGAATGTGAAATAGGATGTTAACGTAGGAATTACTATTAGGAGCGCGATGATGACTCGTGTAGTGTTCTAGTCACTTCGCATGCTATGGTAGAATTCGAGTAAAACTAGATTATCTTTATGCATCTAATTTATGTTTAGTATTTTTGTGTAGATTTAGATTTATGATACTCAAGTGGTGAATGTGAATGAAATTGACGATAACCCGGTATTGTGTGTGTACGAGCACTAGTCGTGTGTTGCTCGAGTCGGGAAGAAGGTTTATCTTTCTCGTGGGCTAAGAACTTGCCCCAAGTGACTCTCGAAGCATGGGCGAGAGCGATTCGTCGAGTTAAACGTGATGTAGGCCACCTTTTGGCTAGTTTGAGCCTTGTCATTCCCTGTCCTTTTCGCTCACCTTTGCATGCCAAATTTGTGCCTACCACTCCTTTGATCAGCTCCTCTTCATCCACCAAAGCCCGAAGCTTATCCCACTGTCGCAACCAAATAGATGTTATCTGCACTCATTTTCTAGATTTGGTGTGATGTATGGAATCGTTGTGATGAGAAGGGGAAATTAACGCCATTTCGCTGAAATTGTACCAACTGTGGGATAAGTAAAAGAAGAAAAGCATATTGTAAAAAAGAAGAAAAAAAAATCTGGAAAACGTATATTGAAAAGAAATCCTCCCGAGCTAAATAGAAAATTTGTTGGTGATTGTGAAGTAGGCCGTGTGCACACCTAGTTCTCATGATAAGTCTGGGAGTGTGTCACACGAGCGTTGTTTTTGGTTCTGTGTGGTGCAGTGTTCCGTTAACTCACTTGGGTTGCGTAGCCATCGTGTTTAAATTTGAATATCATACCGCAGCCTAAGCCCCATTATAATCCTAAAAGCCCTATTGATTTGACTTGTGAGTTTGCTAACGCCGTGGAGAGAATGTGACCGGGTGAGCGTATGGTTCACGATGTTGATGGATTTCAGCGGAGTTATTCCTAAACCCCGACCTTGTGCAACACCCGCCTTAGCGTCTTGTTACTTTCACACCGGGCATGATCGTTCGAATTCTTCATCATTCACCAACTAAGTTTTGATAAATCTCTAGTTACGCTTTAATACTTTCGTAAACTAGTTAGCATAGTTAGAATCTCTTGTTACTAGAATTTCTACTCGCATGCGTATGTTACTTCGCACCGTACTCCTCTGTGTAATTTTCTATGTTAACTACCGTTTTCACACTCCACTGGATTCGTTTGCTAGGGACGCGCAAACAGGTAAGTCTGGGGGTGTGATGAGTCCTGATCATATACACTTTTATGGACTCATCTGGGCCGTTTATTTAGTCATTTCACCGCACTTTAGCCCTGTTATAGTTCATATTGATCATTCTATGCTAGGTGCACTTTTGGCCCGTTTTGGTGTGATTTCGTGCTTAACTTCGTTATTAGTTTTCATGTGCTGTTAAGTTCCACTTTCAGTGGCTAGACCGGTGTTGTATGCTGGAACAGGTGTCGTGCAGGTGTTCCCGGTACAATTCTGTATAGGAACACTGCGCACAATCACTGGCTCCAGCGCGCACGACCACTGGTCGTGCACCACTGATCGTGCGCACTTAACGCCCATTTTTTGAGTTCTGTTTGGGCTTATCGCACGACCATTTACGATAGTGCGCACGACCACCGGTCGTGCGCCACTGATCGTGCGAATATGTATTTTATAAATTTCTTTCCTTCCAGGCTCCACCCAGGTAGCGCGCACGATCGCAGAACTCCAGTGCGCACGACCACTGGTCTTGCGCCAATGACCGTGCGCAGTATTCGTTTCAGCGCCTATATATATCCTGTTCGCGAATTAGGGCAGGATCCAGCGGCCGGGAGCAGATTTCCAAGTCCGTACGCCGCCGACTACCCTTCTTGGACACTTCCACTTCATCTCCTACGCAAGGGGAAGTCTTCTCCAACCATTCCAAGCTTTTCTCCATTGTCCGGGAGCGTTCTCCACCATCCGCAAGCCCTCAAGCAACTGTTTTCCATTCCAGTCCGGCAAGAAGAAGAGTAAATCTGAGGAAGAAGACGACGGAACTACGTAGAGAAATCGTGACAGTTTCTCTACGCCGGAAGCATTGGCCGCCTGAGTCCGGAGGTAGCCCGACAACCTACCATTTCGGCCGTGAACGGCCGCTAGTCTTCACCCATCGGTTATCTCTTCCCTCTTTCCTTCGTTGTAATCGTTGAATCTTGTAAACCTGAATAGTATAATGTTTGGTTTATTTGAAATGAATGTTTCTTTGCACTTCATCATTGCTTGCTTGTGAATCACTTCGTTTCCACTCACTCACTCACGCACACAAGGTGTTTGATCCGCGTTAGCAAGAGCTAACGGCGTTTGTGATGAGGTTTTTGCGACCCTCACCTTCTCGCACTTGAGCACGCTCCATCCGCCTCTCGAAGCACAGCATCGCGGCCGTCGCATCCATCTCACCTTGCGAAGCGGTGTTTTCGACCCGCAATTCTTTTACTGTTGTTAAGAGTAGGAAAAACCAACCAAAGCCCCCTTTTTGTGTTTGTTAACGCTTGTGTAACAATAGTCACACTACGCGATTCGATCACCCAACCTGCATTCCTCAAGAGACCGACATCCGGGGATTCCATTCTCCACATTTATTACTTGACAGCGACCGGTGCACTTGCCGACACGCATCAATACTCCGCTCCAACTCCTCCCAGCTCAGAGACTCCGAACCATCACTTCCCCCTGGCCCTTCGCCATATGGGGGTTGGACCTAGTCGGCCCTTTCCCTCAGGCTAGCGGTCAAAGAAAGTTCTTGCTGGTCATGATCGACTATTTTTCCAAGTGGGTAGAAGTGAAAGCGCTCGCCAAGGTAACATCTGAAGTTGTAAGGAATTTTGTGTGGGGAGAGATAATTTGCAGGCACGGACTCCCTCTGGCTATAGTGACGGACAATGGGCCACAGTTTGCTAGCGAAGAATTCATTAGCTTCTGCACCCAGCTTGGCGTCGACCTCAGGTTTGCATCGGTTCACCACCCGAGAAGCAATGGCCAGGTTGAGGCGGCAAACAAAGTGATCGTCAACCTGCTGAAGAAGAAGGTGGAGAACCTCCGGGGGAACTGGGTGGAGCAGCTACCCTCCGTCCTCTGGGCACTAAGGACTACCCCTAACACCGCCACCAGAGAGACCCCGTTCAAACTTTCCCATGGATCCGAAGCGGTCCTCCCCATTGAGTTCGAAGTAAAAACCCCCAGGGTGATCGCCACAGGTGAAGGGGATGAAGAGTGGCTGGTGACCAACGATGAAGAACAAAGGCTATCCTTGGACCTGGTGGAAGAACTCCGGGACCAGGCCACCATCAGGCAGGAGGAGATCAAGCGACGAATGGCCCGATACTTCGACAAGCACATCCGAATAAAATACTTTCAGAAAGGAGACCTTGTGCTGAAGAAGGTTGACGGGGCCGGGAGAGGAGCCGCGGTTGGCAAGCTAGAGCCCAATTGGGAACGACCTTACATTGTAAGTGAAGTGCTCAGGTCAGGAGGATACCACCTCCAGGATGTGGAAGGGGTACCTCTTGGCCGAGCCAGGAGTGGGGATGATTTAAAAAGATTTAATCCTTAGCCATTTGTTGTAAATGACTTTTCATATTTCCTACTCAACATATGCATTTTGGAGCAATCCTTTGGCAGGTCCCGAATAGTTTTTATGCTGGAATGCCCCAGATCGATTCCGCTCCCGGGCTCTCACTAGACGGGGGGTTCAGGTTGATCTCTGGAGAGGCTGGCAAGGTGACAAGTTTTTATGCTGGAATGCCCCAGATCGATTCCGCTCCCGGGCTCTCACTAGACGGGGGGTTTAGGTTGATCTCTGGAGAGGCTGGCAAGATGACAAGTTTTTATGCTGGAATGCCCCAGATCGATTCCGCTCCTGGGCTCTCACTAGATGGGGGGTTCAAGTTGATCTTTGGAGAGGCTGGCAAGATGACAAGTTTTTATGCTGGAATGCCCCAGATCGATTCCGCTCCTGGGCTCTCACTAGACGGGGGGTTCAGGTTGATCTCTGGAGAGGCTGGCAAGATGACACGTTTTTATGCTGGAATGCCCCAGATCGATTCCGCTCCCGGGCTCTCACTAGACGGGGGGTTCAGGTTGATCTCTGGAGAGGCTGGCAAGGTAACAAGTTTTTATGCTGGAATGCCCCAGATCAATTCCGCTCCCGGGATCTCACTAGACGGGGGGTTCAGGTTGATCTCTGGAGAGGCTGGCAAGGTGACAAGTTTTTATGCTGGAATGCCCCAGATCGATTCCGATCTCGGGCTCTCACTAGACGGGGGGTTCAGGTTGATCTCTGGAGAAGCTGGCAAGGTGACAAGTTTTTATTCTGGAATGCCCCAGATCGATTCCGCTCCCGGGCTCTCACTAGACGGGGGTTCAGGTTGATCACTGGAGAGGCTGGCAAGGTGACAAGTTTTTAGGCTGGAATGCCCCAGATCGATTCCGCTTCCGGGATTTCACTAGACGGGGGGTTCAGGTTGATCTCTGGAGAGGCTGGCAAGATGACAAGTTTTTATGCTGGAATGCCCCAGATCGATTCCGCTCCCGGGCTCTCACTAGACGGGGGGTTCAGGTTGATCTCTGGAGAGGCTGGCAAGATGACAAGTTTTTATGCTGGAATGCCCCAGATCAATTCCGCTCCCAGGCTCTCACTAGACGGGGGGTTCGGGTTGATCTCTGGAGAGGCGGGCACGGTGATAGGTGTTTATTTCAGGAGAGGCGGGTAAAGGGATGAGTCTTGACGATGGAAGACATCGGGTCCACTCCGCTCCCGAACAAAAAATGAGTTCTATACAAGGCCAGGATGAAATGCGTCAGGTTAGCGAGGCTTCGACGCTGGCGCTATCCTTCTCGCTCAACGGGCCTGCTCGCTCGGTGAAGAGAGATTTTGCACGATAATATGCGAGTGACCAAAGTCAACCCTAGGCGCTCCAGGGTTCCTGGTGCTCGGCAGAAAGGTCACCGTCACAGGAGAAGAGGCAAGTTCTAGCCGAAAGGGAAGGTACCCTGCGAAACCTAGAGAAAAGCGCATGCCTAAGAGGGTGACAACCCTAAGGCAAGTGGCGAAAGGCGCGAGCAGTCAAAATGTCCGAGGCCTATCTATTCGATAACGTGAGGGGAGAGAACAACCATCGCAAGAATAACTTCAGCGAAGGAAGATATCGAGATAAGCGAGAACGAGATATTCAATACATGGATAACGAAACAGGAAGGGGAAAACACAACGAACGAAGAAGAACTTGCATTTACATTTTAAAGTTTGATTACAATCTAGGGCGAGCTCGCCGATCGAAAGTTACAAAAAAGGGGGGGGGGGGGGGGAATGGCAGTGGGCTTCAGGAGTCGCTCGCGGACCCCTCATCGTCGTCGCTGCTCCTCACCGGCGGAAGCGAGTGGAAGAGCTCAGGGATGATATCCTCCAGGTCCAGGTCGGCCGCGTCGGCAGTTAGGAGGCTAGCCGCCTTCATCATCTGCAAGATGTAGCGAGCCGACTCAGTGGACTCCAATCGAACCTCTTCGTCCCGTGCTCGCCGCTCTTCCTTCAGACGGTGGGGGGAATGGGGGACGACAGCATGGGTGAGGTCGCAGTTCAGGGCCTTCAGCCCAGCCACCTCGCCCTCCAAATCCTTGATGTGAGCGTCGGCTCTCCCGGCGGCCTCGACATCCTGCAAATAAGTTCAATTAAAAAAGGCGAAACATCCAAACGAAGGGAGGATAAGGAAGTCTAACTCACCACACTGCCCTCCGCGGCGAGCAGCTTCTCCTTCAGCTGCGTGATCTCGGTAAGGATTCCCTGATAGGCCCTCGCGAGCTCCACGTTCTGAAGCTCCAGTTGTAAGAAACGCCTCCCCGTCATATGGGCGAGCTCGGCAGAGCGCAACTGTGACCTCGCGCTCTCAATAGCAAGGGTCCTCGCAGTTTCATCTTTATAAGACCCCGCATCCTCACGACCATAGAGAACAAACGTAAGGTCGAAGGCGTGACCGCTGACGGTCTCCTTCTCCACCCAGGAGGGAAGTATGGTGTATATATCCACCCTGTTGGTCTCCGGATTCCAGTTGAACAGGAGCTCGCCCGTCTCATCCCGACACCTCTGGCCGAGGCCGAAGTTGTAGTGGTTGACAGGGATGGGCAGGATGGAGGTTCTAGGAGCCTCCTGGAAAGGCTCGTCATCCTCACCCCCTGCGGAGAGGCCGGTGAGGTCGAACTCAACAAAGACGACCTCGCGGGGCTCCTTTCCTTTTGAGGAGGCGAGCGAGACCCCGCTCTTCTTGCGCTTCTTCTTTGGCGGAGATTTCGAGGGAGCGGCATGACTACCAGAGGCCCCGGGTCTCTTGCGAGAAGAGGGCTCACCCGGGGTGACAGCGCCTCGGCAAGCTTCTGTCCCCATGGTTGCGAGAGCCAGGGTAGCGTCGGTTTTTTGATTGCTCGCGTAAGGGGGATGAAGGGGAAGATCCCACTCGCCTAACAGAAGCAATGAAATTTCAATAAGCACGTAATGGCAGGGAATAAAATGGTAGTCGCTAAGCGAGATCTTTACCTTCCCCGGCGAGAACTGGAGGTAGCGAATCGAGGTTGTGGCGGAGATAAATGACCTCAAAGTTCTTCTTACAGAAGAACTGATAGAGGAGGGCGTCGTGGCCGCCAAGGGCGGTAGGCCGGTACGTGGTCTCGCTATGTTGAACCGGCGAGAGGGTAATATTGCCGAAGTTCCCCTTGACGACGAGGAACTTCTCGGCCCAGAAGTGGGCCTTGTTGGCGGTCTCGACGGCCTTAGGACCCGAGCCCACGAAGTAGGCCGTCCCATCCTTGTAGGCGCGGAACGAGAACAGCTTCCGGAAGGCCGGGAGGCTGAACTCAATGCGCTCCTCGCGAAGGTAGCAGGCGAAGGTGGTGACAACTGCCATGGCATTGGGGGTAAGCTGGCCTGGAATGACGCCATAGTGTTTGAGCACCTAGAGAGCAACGGGAACAGTATTAGTTCACATGATGAGCGAGACTTGTACAGCAGAATATATGAAGCAAGCGAGAGCGATTATTACCTGGCGAACTTCCGTCCATAGTGGAAGGCGCAGGCCGACCGCGAAATGGGCGGTGGGGATGGCCAGCTCGCCTACCAGCGGGGCATTGATCACGTCGTTCTCGTTAGGACGACGTGCCTCGAACGGGGTGGGGGGGTGACATAGTCGGCGACCGCGCTGAAGTATTCCTCATCGGTCAGATTGCAGTGGAAGAAGCTATGCTCGGCGAAAGCTTTAGCGATCTTCCGACGACCCTCCACCTCATTAGCGTCGCCACCCATTTTAGTAATCTGCAAGGAGAGGAAAAGCGAGAACGGGGAGGAGCGAGAGCTCTGAAGCATAGGAGGAAGAAGGTCGAAAATAAATGCGGTGGTTGACTCAGTTATGGCCACCTATTTATAGCCAAAGCAAAACGGCGGGAAGAAGTCCAAGCGCTGGCGGGCGCGGGTAGCAACAAAAACATCACATCATGGATGTGGGCGAGAGGGACCTGCGGGGTTAGTACAAACAACATTTTCGCTGGGTATATTTAGCGAGAACAGAAGGTCCTCGCGAGCGCAGTATAACATCAAAATAAGAGATCTATTGGCAGCGAGCGAGAAATAACAAACAACTAGTGATACTTATTGTCAAAAGGAATTAAAGCCAACATGAGTGGCGAATGTGCAGGTTCCGAGCCATGGCCAGACTGTTTAAAAAACAAACGACACCCATTACAGAATAATTCACAACACAGCAATTAGCGAGAATCATGGGGTAACCATTTCCACCTACCCCCACCCCGAGACCCGGACCTCGACGGCACCCTAGAGTTATAATAATTCTCGGCCAAACGGCCCTCCCTGTCCATGAGGTAGGCGTAGTCTCTCATCCTAGCTATATGAACCTCCGGGGTCGTGGCATTCTCATCCTGGTCACGTTGTCTTGCCTACCAGAGCCTCGAGCACTCTTCCATCAGGACCGCGTGCCTATCCTCGGCAGCTTCTCTGTCCTGTCTCGCCTGCATGTTGAGGTCCATCAGCTTGCGCCCATGCTTCCTCAGCAAATCCGCGGCTCACTATTTCATCATCTCGGGGTCTCGCGGATCCCCTAAGAATTCCTCCACCTGGTCAGGAAGGGGGGACATCTCATCGTCGCCCAGCTCAGAATCGGTATGCGGGTTTTCGGTATCTTCTGCAAAATATTACGACGAGGTTACATGACACGCGTGAGTTCGCGTAGGGTTTCGGCGAGGTCAGAATGTTTACCAAGCGGGGGGAGAGAAGTCGAAGGACGGCCCTGGAACACGTTGCCATAGTGAGGGTAGAGAGATTTGCCCAGGCCGACAGGGTAGGCTGCGTTGTTGGTTGGGGGATCTTTGGCGGCGCAGAGCCACCGGTCGCCTCGCTGGTCAGGAGCTGGAATCCGGGCTTCTCTATGATTTTGTCAGGAGAAGGCGGAGGCGGAGACGGAGGCCGCGACGTCTAGCGGGCCGGGGACTTCAGAGGCGAAGCTGTAGGAAGTAAGGAACGGTCAAATATCGACAAAAAATGTTAAGGCACGCGAGGTTAAGAACATACCGGTGATGTTTTTCCCAGCGAGGCTCATATAAGCCTACAGACTTTTGCGAGACCCCTCAGCGAGTTCTCCAGCGTTCTCGCTCGGCAAAGCATCCTGCGAGTAGTGATGAATGAAACAAATTTATTGACGCGAACTGGAGTTGCTCGTACCATCTCATGGTGGCGATCGTCCGAGGAGGAGTCCAGCAACACGGAGTCATCCCCGGTGCGACGAGCCGCCTTTGCCTTCTTGACTTTCGGCGACTGAGCGGGGGGCGGCCGGTTCATCCAGGCAGGGACCCTAGTCGTGGAGGGTAGCCCGCCAGCTCTCTTCGCCCTCAGGCGAGCCCCGACTTCTTCAGAAAGAGGCATCCCCAAGCAACTACAGTACCAGGCGAAGGGAGAGGAAGGGGAGTAGCAGCGCACGCCACTGGAGACTCAGGACATTATTTATAGCCCACAGGGTGGGTCCCACCAAAGATTCCCGACAGATCATCAAGGAGCGGGCGAATTACCACGGGTTGGACGATTCTTCGCGAGCACAAATGTCCTCCCGAAGAGCGTGGATTAAGTACAACTCCGATATTCGCCAGGCAAGGATACGGTCTAAAAGAAGGCAATGGAATGGAGCCCGCTGAAGGGAGAGAGAGAAGGGTCGACGAGACAAGCGCTCACGGGTGTGTTCGCAGAACTCCCAAGGTCTCGTCGACCATACCCATGTTCGGCGAGATCATCAGCAGTCGACGAAGTGTTCTATGATCATTAAAACCAAAGGGATGGTCTCGCAAGGGGAGCCGCGAGAACCCGACCTCGGCAATTCACCGCTGAGAAGCAACGGTCGGCGAGCCACTCATCCTGGCAGACATCGCCCGAATTGGCCGACGAGTTACACGCAAGGGATCGCCTAAGAGAGGCATTGCGAGTAGGGCTCGCGAGGAGGCCCGTGAGAACATAAGATCTCGCAGGAAGGTTCTCGCAGCCCCTTGCCCATAAGCCGACATGGTCAAATTACCCTTTTACCCTTGGTGGTCTGCCCTTAACCTCTCCGAACAGCGGAGTTTGGCTGTTAGCAGACCTATTTGGGGTGCGGATAGTAAAATCAAAAGGCGGAATCCTGCTATTTGCAGGCCATATCAGAAGATCTATAAATAGGACCTTAAGGGCACCTTTGGAAGGGACTTCAGCTTCTCTCTCCTCAGGCTTCCTTTGGTTAGCATTTCCAGAGCTCTCCAAGGTGCCCGAGTCTCAGCTTAGGCTTGGGAGGGGAAGCGCTCAACGATCTTCCGGGTTAGTGGAGGGACCTCCTCGCTGTGACGAAGGTCTTAGTCTTCTTTCTAATCTTTTGTCTACCTTCTCCGAGGGATCAGTAAGGGCTAGCTGCCCCTCATTTTGGTGAGGGCCCCGGGCTCCATAAGAGACTGAGAAATTTGTTTCAACACCTTTCATCTTCTTCAAATTTCATGACACACAGAGAAAGGCTTATATTTCATTGTTTTTAAGACTGGTTTGGCTTATATTTCATTGTGTCTGAAAAAATGGCTACATTTGGTGAATTTTAAATGCTCTATTATTTGTGTAGTATTACTTGTCGAAATCCCGCTGACATATTTCATTTCACCATGAAGAATTATCTTATGATCTTTATTTTCTTAGTGTTTCTATTTTTAACTGTTTCTCTGTATTGTTTTGTCGCTCAACCATGAAAAATGAAGGACCTTTGGTGCACATTGATAAAGATGCTTATTTATGATGATAGTTTTTTGTCTACTTACCAAAAAATTAGCATTTGTTTCTCATATCCCAGCTCCGGCATGACAGCCATCGGAGCTCTTGCCGAACATCTAGACCAGCGCGCTGGCATGTTGTTTAAAAAAAAAATTATTTACCACGGCATGAAACC
The DNA here is from genome assembly GCA_033032865.1 of Dactylorhiza incarnata. Taxonomy (NCBI): domain Eukaryota; kingdom Viridiplantae; phylum Streptophyta; class Magnoliopsida; order Asparagales; family Orchidaceae; genus Dactylorhiza; species Dactylorhiza incarnata. The sequence goes on from JAWHQI010000067.1 coordinate 8,334,710, forward strand.
GTGGCTAATAGTTTTTTAAAAAATATTGAACTTACTATTTGCCAGGGTTTCAAACTGTGGCTAATAGTCAAATTATTTTCCACGGCCTAAAGCCGTGGCAAATAGTCTATTTTAACATTATTAAGAAGTTTTTGCCAGGGTATGAAACCGTCGCTAAAAGTTAACTTATTAGCCACGACAATATTTGTTTGTGGCTAATAATTTTTGCCACGGCCAATCCGTGGCTAAAAAACTTTCTCCACGCGACCTTTAGCCACGAATTTTTCCCGTGGCTAGACAGTGGCAAAAACTCTTTAGCCACGATTTTGGACTTTTTGCCAGGGCAATTTGTCCTGGCAAAAAGTCTGTTTTCTTGAAGTATTACATCCGGATAGAACCAGAGGCATGGAACGTGTTACCCTAATAATTGTTCAACTCTAGTTTCCTAATCTTGAATAGCCTGTCAGAAATTGGTGAGCTCAATATCATATATTCACTCAACCAAGCATGACCATGCATTTCTTAGTCTCATTCTATCATGGGGCCCACAGATGTAACTCATGTCATATAGGAGGACAAATTCCATTTCTGTCCACACACAAACACCCAAATGATTCGCAACATACCCAATGACCACCCTTATCATCAACTTTTCTCAAGGAAGACTTTAGATGACATCAAAGTATGTTTTCCTCACTTGATGAATGCTGTGACTTCAAGTCAAAGAACTACAAACACCATTGTCAGTTGAGACCGCCTTGTGACACGTTCATATAACAATTCACAATGTAGTCTCAAGGTGGGTATGTCCAGTACAACTTGTTCACTAACAAGTACCCATGTGATGACTTTATATCACAATATCATGACCTGTGAGAACCGGTCATCAGTCAACGCACATGCTAGTTTAATGTACCATCATCGCCCTTCAACTTCTAAGATAATACTCCGATCTGAGACCTTTTAAGAATGAAGCTTCTATTTAAACATAGGCCCTCACATTCAAGTCACGCACTTGAATTCCTATGGAAGCAAATATTCTAAGGGCATCTATTATGCTAATTAATCTATCATATAGAAGCAATTGACATAATAATAAGAACTTGTCATAAATAAAATATAAAGTACTCTATTCATCACATGAAAAAACATCAACCGAAAAATATATAAATTATTCCACAAGGCTCCCACTAGAGATGGTCATTCAGGTATCTAATACACATTGATCTAGTATGACCATCATGTTTTCTCTGTGCATGAGGCTTCGTCAGTGGATCCACAAAATTATCTTCAGTAGTTACTCTGCATATACTCACATCTCCTCGATCGACAATCTCTCGTATAAGATGGAACCACCGAAGTATGTGCTTGGAGTGCTGATGAGATCTAGGTTCCTTAGCTTGTGCATAGCACTGTTGTTGTCACTGTAGAGAACTACGGGATCAACAATGCTAGGAACTACACCAAGCTCGCTGATGAATTTCCTAATCCACACAACCTCCTTTGCCACATTTGCAACAGCAATATACTCAGCCTCAGTCGTAGAATCAGCAATTGTCTATTGCTTTGAACTCTTCTAGCTTACAGCTACTCTTATTAGGCAAAATACAAAACCTGATTGGGACTTTGAATCGTCCCTATCAGTCTGGAAGCTAGCATCTGTGTAACCCTTTACAAGGAGCTCTTCCTCTCCACCAAACACTAAGAATACGTCCTTTGTCCTTCTCAAGTACTTTAGGATATTCTTGACAGCTAGCCAGTGACCATCACCAGGATCAGACTGATACATGATTGATCCAATTTCCAAAGCATATGGAATCAACTTCATGCGGTCCTTACCTTCCAAAGATTTAGGACACTGGTCCTTAGAGAGACTCACACCATGTGATATGGGTAAGAATTCCTTCTTGGACTCAGGCATGTTGAAACATTTCAACACCTTCTCAATTTACGTACAATGGGTCAAACCCAGCAACTTCTTCGATCTATCTATATAGATCTTAATACCAAGTATATAAGTCGCTTCACCCAAGTACTTCATAGAAAAGCAGTCCCCTAACTTGTTCTTAACAACTTGCAGGGTCGGAATGTATTTCCCGATCAGCAGTATGTTATCCACATAAAATATCAGGAAAATGACAATGCTCTCACTAGTCCTCTTGTAAACACAAGGCTCATCCTCATTCTTGATGAAACCAAACTCTTAGATTTCTCATCAAAAAGCAGATTCCAACTTCGAGAAGCTTGTTTCAATCCATAAATGGATCGATTAAACTTGCATATTTTAGTGGCTTCATTTGGAGATACAAAACCCTTGGGTTGGGTCATATACACTTCCTCAAGGAGGTGTCCATTAAGGAAAGTAATTTTGACATCCATTTGCCAGATCTCGTAGTCATAATATGCAGCAATAGCAAGTAGAATTCTAATTGACTTGACCATAGCAACAGGGGAAATGGTCTCATCATAGTCAACACCATGAATTTGCCTGAAACCTTTGGCCACCAGCCGGCCTTTGAATGTCTGTACATTCCCATCCATGTCGGTCTTCTTCTTGAAGACCCACTTGCACCCTATGGGTTTTACCCCTTCAGGTGGTTCAACCAAGTTCCAAACTTGGTTTGTATACATGGTGTCCATTTCATATTTCATGGCCTCAAGCCAGTTCTCGGAGTCTGGTCCATTCATAGACTCTTGGTAGGTTGCAGGATCATCATCATGATCCATAAGCAACACATTACTTCTTTGAGACACGAGAAATCTATATCTCTCTGTCTCAAATCTTGGTCTACCAGATCTACGTATGACTTGTGTTTCTTGAGCAGGCTCTTTAGCTACAACTACTTGTGGTCCTTGCTCAGGTTCCAATCTAGGTTCATCTTCAATTTGTGGTTCATGAACTTCTCTCTGTCTTAAATCTTGGTCTACCAAATCTACGTATGACTTGTGTTTCTTGAGCAGGCTCTCTAGCTATAACTACTTGTGGTCCTTGCTCAGGTTCCAATCTAGGTTCATCTTCAGTTTATGGTTCATGAACTTCTTCAAGATCTACCTTTGCAGTCTTTCTGGACAAGAACTCTTTCTCCAAAAAGATGCATGCCCTTGCAACAAACACTTTGCCCTCAGACGGCGGGTAGAAGTAGTGCCCTTTGGTCACCCTAGAATACCCCATTAGATAATATTTATTCAGTTTGGGTTCTATCTTGTCAGGCATTTTATGTCGCACGTATGCCTTACATCCCCAAATCTTAATGAAAGACATACTATAATGCTTCCTAGTAGATATCTCATATGGTGTCTTTTTAACCGTTTTCATTGGAGCGCGATTTAAAGTGAAATCAGCAGTCTCTAGAGCAAATCCCCAAAAGTAAACGGGCAAATCTAGATGACACATCATTAACCGTACCATGTCCAACAAAGTACGATTCCTCCTCTCAGCACACCATTATGTTGTGGTGTTCTGAGCGGAGTGAGCTGTGGTACAATACCACACTCTCTCAGATGATCACAAAACTCATGAATCAGATATTTTCCACCTCAATCAGATCAGAGTGCTTTAATCCTTTTTACCAATTAGTTCTCTACTTCATTCTTAAACTCTTTGAACTTTTCAAAGGTTTCAGATTTACACTTCAAAAGATATATATATCCGTATCTACTGAAATGATCAGCAAATATAACGAAGTAGTAGTACCCACCCCTAGCCATAGAATGCATGGGTTCGCATACATCACTACGTATTACACCCAAGAGATCATCAGCCCTCTCAGTACAACTAGTGAAAGAGGCTTTGGTCATCTTGCCTAATAAACATGACTTGCATCTCTCAAATTATTCATAATCAAATGAGTCGAATAGTCTATCTTTAAGGAACTTGGATATGTGTTTCTCATTTATATGGCCTAAATGACAATGCTAGAGATATGTAGAATTCGAGTCATTTGTTTTTAGTCTTTTAGTATTTTCTACATTATAGATCTGATGGTCTAAGTTCAAAACCTATAAACCATTAAACAGTTGGGCTACACCATAACAAACATCATTCAAAAATATAGAACAACTATTGTTCTTAATAATGAAGGTAAATCCTCTCATGTCTAAACATGACACAGATATAATGTTTCGAGTTATGGCTAGAACAAAATAACAATTATCTAATTCAATTACAAGCCATGTGGGCAAAGAAAGGCGATATACTCCTACGGCAATGACAAAAACTCTTGCTCCATTTCCAACGCGTAGGTCAACCTCTCCATTACCCAGCAGTCTTCTCCTTCCCAGTTCCTACACATTTGTACAAATGTGAGAACCGCATCCGGTATCCAATACCAAAGATGAAGGAGCAGAAATGTTTACTTCTATAACAAATATACCTGAAGTGGAAGTCACACTTCCTTTCTTCTTTTGTAGATCTTCAAGATAGAGGGGACAGTTCCTCGTCCAATGCCATGCTTTACCACAATGGTGGCACTTCCCTTCCTTCGCCAAGCCTGTGTTCTTTTGTGCTGAAGACTTGGGATCAAGATATGACTTAGGTCTTACCTTAGTCTTCTTGAATCCCTTGGTCTTGCCCTTGCTTTTATGGATTATCAATATGGGACTAGCAGGCTTGACCTTCTTCATATTGATTTCAGCAGTTCTTAACATGCCTAGGAGCTCAGGCAGTGTCTTGTCAATTTCATTCATATTGTAATTCATGACAAACTACTCATAACTATCTGACAACGATTGCCGATTGCAAGATCCGTATTTCACCAACACAATGAGTCCACTTTGGTGTTCCTCTCATAATGCGGTTATTTATGTAGACAACACTTGCCAATTGCATCATTATGCAACTCTTGTATGGTTGGTGAATAACTCTTTATTCGCATCCATCATATGGAGCATGCCAACCCTATGTCTCTAGGCACTCAACCTTTGAGGTCACCTAGTTAAGATAGACCTGATGTCGACAGTGAGATATCACAATTATTTGCTCTCACCCTTACCAAGATAGATTAATGCACCTTGCTTTGGCAAGCACACACTTCATCGATCGAGGCAGGAAGAGTGTCATCCATCGGATGGCATCCAAATGCTTAATATTGGATTAAGGGATTTTAAGATACAATAGATGAACATTTCATTGTGATTAACATTTAATCATTATGCACATTCACAAAATAGAAATACAACACTCACAATCAAAATACATCCCAGATGTGCACAAAATAAAACAATCAACACTTTGATAAGAGGGCTAAACCTAAACATTTAGATCCCTTCTAAACCTTCAGATTTTCATGCATTAGACCTATGAAAAACAACTCCACTAATGCAGTACACAAGCTCGTCTCTCAATGTTAGATTCAAAATCTAAGACATTTGATTTCACAAATCACTTTGAGTGACGGTTACAGCAAAGGAGAAACATTTTTTGAAATAATGAAATTGCAACGCAATCTTATGCATTCATGGTGGGGTTCCAAGGGGTCGCGCCCCTGGCAGGGTCTTAGGGGCAGAGCCCCTAACGGGGTCCAAGGGGCAACGGCCCTGGAGGTTGTCTCAACCTCTAAATTTCTAAACTGACCAAATTTTGAAAAACACACCACCAGAAACCTTAAAATTGCATTAAAATTGATGTTCCAGGAAGAAATATACACATTTAGAACACTTCACAATTTCTAGATTTACACGCACGGGATCACAACGTCCCTTTGATACCACTGTTGGGTTTTTTTAGAATAATGCATCAAATGCACTCAACGGAAAAATGAATAAGAACAACCCGAAAAAGTTCAAGGAACATGCGATTTCATGAATCAAGAAATAGGAGAAGCAACACATTGCAATACATGAATGGGATTGAGTCAACAATCAACCAAGGTGCTCCATAAAGAAATCCTAAAGAACAATCGTTGAGTCCCAAGCGCAGAAATCAATCGGCGACTCTACGGGAGTCCACACGAGCGTTGAAGAACCCTAGCTTCTTGTCGCACAAGAACTAGGTCGGAGAAGAAGAGGCCTCTACGTCTCCCATGGACTGCTAGGTCCGACAACAAGGAGAGGCGGCGGCGGTAGTATCCACCGATCGGAACTCTCATGTCACATCTTCACGGAACCCTTCCGTCTCTCTCAGAATCGCAAAAAAAAGGATCACACTTAGGGCATAAAATCGGGATCTATTTATACCCATATGAGAGAGAAAATTTATAAGCACACCCACGACCAGAAATGGAGTAAACAGAATTCGTCGAGTAAAGCTAATTCATCGGTACCATTCGACAAAATCGTCGAGATAATTGACTGAATTGATTTCATCGAGAAGATCTATTTCTTCAATACCATTCGACGAATAGACTCACGAGAATATCCAATTCGTTAAGACATTTCGACTAGTTGGCATATTTCACCAAGTCATTTCGAGGAACCATTTCGTCAATAGATATAATTTCATTGAGACCTTTCGATGAACCCGTTCGACGAATTGAGATAAGTTTCGTCGAGACATTCTCGAAAACTTGCCAACATACTCCATACAATATTCACAATACATGTGGAGCATTCAGTCGACTCGACCCAACTCGAATAAGTCGTAGGATTGATCCTTCACACATATCCAATATGAGTAAGGCCAACACAATCCTTCCTCCAACTTCTCCAAACACTCATGTGTGTGACCCCATAGGCTCATATCGCGTTGGCAGTGAGACTAAATGCTTGTTCACTTCCAGATCACCTTGGAAACTCCAACACGTATTTGGTGGATCAAAAAAAGGCATCACCAAAGTTATGGTATGATCTCCAATGGCATTGTCTCAATCATAAGGGTGGCTTATGTTGAAGGGTTGCAACACAAAATTGTAAGCATAAGTCAACTATGTGACTTGGGCTATGTCATTGAATTCCACAATGATAAGTGCTTGATCAAACAGTCAAATGAGTTAGAGATCATTCTCTCAGGCACTAGGAGTGGGAATGTTTATTGTTTAGATTTTATATGCTATACTTCACTATCTCATGTGTGTCTTGTGGCTAATGAAAGTGAGTCTCTTTGTGTTCAATGGCACAAGAGATTGGCCCACATTAACTATAAGACATTATATAGGCTTTTTCTATAAACCTTGTTAGAAATAGTCCTAATTTAAAATGTATTAAAAGTGGTCCCTGTCATGCATGTCAAATGGTCAAGCATACTAGGGCCACCTTTAAAAGCATTGGCTCCAAAGACGCTGAAAGATGTCTTTATCTATTGCACATGGACTTGTTTGGTCCTTTGCCAATTCAGTGCCTAGGAGGGAAATTGTATACTTTAGTGATTTTTTATGATCACTCAAAATATACATGCGTATTCTTCCTTAAGAAGAAATTTGATACTTTAGATGTCTTTATAAACCATGTTATGTCAATCTAGAATGAACTGCAATGTACTGTGGTCAAGACTAGAACTGACCATGGAACAAAATTTCAATCTTAGGCAAAGACAAGGTTTTGTGAAGAATTTGGTATCACACAAGAATTCTCCTCCCCAAACGACTCCACCGCAAAATGGTGTGGTTGAGAGGAGGAATAGGACCTTGATAGAAGCTGGGAGAACATTACTTAGTGAGTCCTCAATCCTGAAATATTTCTAGGCTGAGGCAGTCATTACTGCTTGTTATGTTCTCAATAGAGCCTCTATCAATAAGACCCTAGGTATAACCCCCTATGAGATTCTGAAAGGCAAACAACCAACTATTTCATACTTTAGAATCTTTGGTTGCAAATGCTACATTTTAAATAATGGAAAATCTCAATTAAAAAAGTTTGCTGAAAAATGCAATGTAAGGATTCTTGTTGATATAGCTCACATAGCAGGGCCAATAGAGTGTTCAACAAGAAAACTCATGTTGTATTTGAGTCTATGCATGTTGTATTTGATGAGACTAGCCTGCTCTATAAGAGTTGGTACAGTACTCCTGTTTTGATAGGTAATGAATAGAATATGCAAGATATGTCTATCCAAGACATGCCCAGCACAAGCAACCTCTATTCAGATGTTGCTGTCCCTGAAGATAAAGATCGACAATATGCTGTAGAGACTGCTGCTCAAGAAGTAGAGCTGCAGATTATGGACAAATTGCCTACAACAAACAGGCATCTAAGGGATCATCCAAGGAATCAGATAATAGGAGATTAGAACTAAGGAGTGATCACGAAAAGTAGGGCTCATAATGAAGCTTTATTCTTGATCTTTCTGTCACATATGGAACCCAAGAAGTTTGAAGAAGCAAATCTGGATACATTCTTGATTCAAGCCATGCAGGAAGAGCTTCTTCAATTCAAGAGGTGCAAGGTGTGGAAGTTGGTGCCAAAGCCTCTAGAACACACCATCATTGGCACTAAATGGATCTACAGGAATAAGCTTGATGAGAATGGCACCATCATCAAGAATAAGGCTAGACCGGTGGCCAAAGGGTACATGCAAGAAGAAGGTATTGACATTGATTAAACTTTTGCCCCAGTTGCAAGGTTAGAAGCAATAAGGCTATTCCTTGCCTTTGCTACCCACAAGGGGTTCAAAGTATACTAGATGGATGTCAAGTTAGCATTTCTGAATGGCAATCTAAAGGAAGAGATAAATGTGGATCAGCCCTCAGGTTTTGTTCATCCAACTCTTTGCTCTCAAGTCTATTTACTTAAGAAAGCACTATATGGTCTAAAGAAAGCCCCTAGGGCTTGGTATGAGACCTTTTCTAGCTTTCTCATCAAAAACATGTTCTTGAGGGGAAAGATAGATAGTACATTGTTTCTTCCAGAAACAAAGGGCCAATGTCTCCAAGTCCAAATTTAAGTTGATGACATAAATTTTGGGTCTACAGATGACAACCTTTGCAAAAGGTTTTCCAACATTATGCAGGGGGAGTTTGAGATGAGCAGTAGGGGAGAGCTCAAGTACTTTTTAGGCCTCCAAGTGAAACAGTCTGATGAGCGAATATTTATATCTCAGATCAAGTACAATAGGGAGCTTATCAAGAAGTTTGGGATGGAATCAGCATCCACTATGAAAACTCCCATGGGGTCCAACATTTCCCTGGACAAGGATGAAAAGGGTATGCCCTTTGATGAATCCTTGTACAGGTGCATTATTGGGTCCCTGTTGTACCTAACTACTAGTAGACCAGACATTATGTATGCTATATGTGTTTGTGCTAGGTACCAAGAATGCCCTAAGGAATCTCTCTACTCAGCTGCAAAGAGGATTTTGAGATACCTTAAAGGCAGCCAATATCTTGGCCTTTGGTACCCTAGGAACAATGATTTTGAACTGATTGGCTTTTCAGATGCAGATTTTGCTGGTTGCAAAGAAGATAGGAAAAGAACAAGTGGAACTTGTCAATTCCTAGGAAGGAGGCTGATCTCTTGGAGCAGCAAGAAGCATACCAGTGTGGCTATATCCACTGCTAAGTCTGAATATATAGCTGCAAGGAGCTGTTGTGCACAACTATTATGGATGCAACATCTGCTAGAGGATTACAACCTCAAGGTAAGTAATTCTCCTTTTGTATTGTGACTCATCCAGTGTTATCTCTATAGCTTAGAATCTTGTCTCATACAGCCGGACTAAGCATATAGAGATAAGGTATCATTTCATTAGAGAGCATGTTGAAAGTGAAGATATATGCCTTGAATTTGTTCCCACTGACAAACAAGTAGCTGATATCTTTACAAAGCCATTGGATGAGGCAAAATTTAATGCCTTTAAAATTGAGCTTGGTATGTTAAATCTATAATAGATTTCATTATGTCATATTATCTATTTTGCCTATTACTTTATTCCTTAGCTTTGCTAAAACATGTAAACATTTATGACAAGCTATACTAGGATAGGTTCCTATAAAAAAATTTTAGTAGCATGATTAGGACTAGAAATAATCCTATTTCATAACTGATAGGCAGTGAGGTCAACTGAAACACCTGAGAAAGTTTCAGAAGAACCGCTGAGACAGCTGAGAAGGTCTCAGATGATCTACTGAGACATCTAAAATGGTCTCAGCGGTTTACAATACCTTGTCCCAGCGGATTTTCCCTCTGTCTCAGTGGTTTCACTGAGATGGGCTGGTTAAATTAAAATTTACCCTAATTGACATGTCAACAATATAAAATCATTTAAATTGATTAGTCTAATCAACATCTATCATTTGGGCAAATAAAAACCTAAGACAAGCCTCTCTAAAGAGGAACATGTTGATTAATTAAATTACAATCCTTTTCACCCTAACCAACGAGACGAACCCTTTTCCCTCCCATCTCAGCAACTCATTCTTAAGAAGAAATGGTGCCAAAAGTGTCCAAAGATCTTCAAGAAGGATACGAAATTGTTAGGAATGGATTCCAGCATGCCCCAGCAGAGATTAAAGAAATAATTCTACTTCTAACTGATCAAGGATTGGAATATATTCTCTCAGAGCCAACTGCAATTCTCAGAACTGAAGTTCTGGAATTATTCAGCAATGCTAGGTCTCATCTGCCCACTTATCCTTAAAGTCCAATATAGGAAATGTAAAGATAAAGATATCTCCAAGGAAGATGCAGAAGGCTTTTCAAATGCCCAATTGCAGTCAAGATGAGGAAGAGTATATATCTGAGAAAGATAAAGACAAGACCCTAAAGTGGTGTGAATACAGTGATGCCAAGACTGGCTCACTGAAGTGGAAGTTCTTCAATCAGAGACGCAAGTTACTCTCTAATATAGTTGACAAGTCACTGTTGTGCAAGCCTGGATCTCAAGACACAATCTCCGAGCACATGTTTGAACTGATGTCAAGAGTGATTTTAAAGAAAAAGACATCCTGGGAAGCTGTCATATTCCAAAGGATTAGAGAATCTCAGTAGGACCCCAACCTAGGCAGAATTCTCTCATTAAACCTTTTGAACACATACGCAGAAGATTTTGACAAGTCCCAGGGTTCCAACCTCCATTACTTGTAAAGAATGGACATCAAAACTTTGGACAGGTTCTCAAGGGTTCTCCCAATGAGCTAGCCTTCTGAGTTGAGGAAAAGAGAAGGTAACAAAGGGGCTGAGGAAAGCCAGAATGATCTGCTCTGATTCTGGGTCAGAGGTAGAAGAAAATGTCCCAACTTAGGACAATCAAGTTCTTGCCAGCAGTACACATAAGGATGATCAAGGAGGAGACCATGACACTGAAGGTCATGAAGGTCATGCTGCTACTGAAGAGCATAAGAAGGATACAGATCATGCTGTTGAGGAACAATAGAAAGGAAATGAAGGAGATCACACTCCATGTGATGCTCCTAATCCTCTTATAGCTCTTAAGTGTGTATAAAATGTGCAATCCTCTTCTGAAGATCATGAGGATGAACAAGGCGACTCTGCTGCTGACCTACAGGGTAATATTGATTTAATTATATCAAATCTAGATACATGATTTAAGCTAATCCCTCCTGAACCAGCAGATAACTTGGTAGATGACCTTGAAGATAATGATGCCCCAAATGAGGGGGACTAGCAGAAGGAAGTTTCTGATAAGCAACATGAGGGTGCTCCAAGTGAGGGGGAGCAAGAAAATAATGCTGGAGAAGCAAGGAAGGATGATGAAGATGATAAGGTTGCAATGCAGCCTAGTGATAAAGATGAGAGGGAGCACTTCCCTGCTCAGGCTGAGGGGGAGCATGTGTAAGACCCCTTTATTTCCACTACAAACTGGGTCTTATGCCTAGAACCGCCGCTTTGCGGTGACACCATAACCCGAGAAGGTCGCCACTACAAAACGCGGATCCTTCCGGCCATATCGATCACCACAGAAGAAAAGTATATATTTGAACATATACAAGCTCAAGTCCACAAATCACATGCTACATATACATATGTCCACATGATATAACTGATATAACAAAGGTTGAAATAATAATGGGCTCATGTCGTTTACATTATTTCCTCAATACAAGGTCACTCGTGGAAGCAAACTACTAATCACTATCTAATCCTGAAACTGGTGCTCCTATAATAGACTGGCCCGCCTCCAACTGCACCGGTCTCTAGTGCTGATGCGTCTCCTCGATCCCCTAAAATGATATGGTCCACCGACCGTTAGTCAAAAATACTAAGCCATATGTTCCCCACCCCTCCCCCAATGGCTCTTAGGCACCGATCGGGAGGGTTGAAGCAGAGGACGGCAAGGGGGATATATCAAAGCAGGTGACATGGCCTAGTTACAGGAATAACTTTCATTATACAGGTGTATATATATAATTGAAGCATTAATTAGATCATGGTAAAGAGCAAGTAAAGAACAGTAAATAAAGATAAGTACATAATAGAAAAGTAACCATTGATTTATAGGAATGCGCATACTAACATATAGACCAAGGGGTTGTTTAGCAAGGCTCATCGTATAAAAAGTCCCATAACCAATTTATACGATATAGGTAGTGGTTGAAATGTAATGCTTATGCCATGACATGCAGAGTTATGCAGTTTAATGTTGTTAGTTAATGGGTGTCGACTCATCACCTAGAGGGGGGGGGGGGTGAATAGGTTTTTTCAGATTGTTTTGTTCCCCTTTTTTGTGTTCTTCTTTTTTGTTTAGTAGATTTAAATGTTGAGAAGCACAGCACAGAAAACACACAAAGACTTATGGAGGCTCCTCAAGAAGGGTGTCTTAAGTAGTCCTCTTTCCCTCTACTCCTACCTAGCATTGTGCTAGACTCGGCAAACTCCGCCAATGTCTCCGGCCCGCAAGCCTTACAACTCATACCCGCAAGTCCCTGCATCCTAGGCCTGCAAGCCCCTTCACTGCACCCGAGCCCGCAAGCTCGACACTCAGGCCCTCAAGGCCTACACAGCACAGACCCGCAAGTCTTTCCTCTTGGACCTGCAAGTCCCTGCAGCCTAGGCCCGCAAGCCCCTTCATTGCACCCGAGCCCACAAGCTCTACATGTTTGATCCTGGAAGTCCTTTTCCTTAGCCCTCAAGCCTCACAGATCTCAAGCCCTCAAGCTTGACACTTAGATCTAAAAACAGATCTTACAGTTTTGGCCCGCAAGCCTTTATAAGAAAGATATACAATATAAATTCTTCTGCCTGATGGAGATCGGCTTCTTGTCTTGAAGAAGATGCTTCAGATGTAGGCGATGGTAGCACAAATCTTCTTCAATCCTTCTCCTTTAGCCTGATGTTGACTGGCTTATGGACTTGAATGATACTTAATAGTCGATGTGGCTTGACTACAACTTTAGAGAACACTGGATAAGCGTTTTTATTCTCCTCTTCTTATTCTTGATTCTTCTCCGCAGCTTTTACTATTGTATTGCTCGGTGGGATTCCTTTTCGTTTCTTTGTTCTCATCTTTTTCTTTAGGGCATCACTTTTCCCTTTTATAGGATGGAGGGGCCGCTTAACGGTCTCCTATGATGTCCTTCTCTGACAGATGCCCATACCTTAAGAGCACGCGCTGATTGGACAATCAAGCGGTGGCATTAAATGCTGATAACGCGTTTGGCAATTTTTGAATCTGTCTCGATGATATATCCATTGTCACGACGATATGGACAATATTTTGACGGCAGGACTTATCGTTGTCTTGGACTAGCTTATTCTTCAATTATTCTTCAGATAGTGATATCTCAACGATACGGGACATCCCTCTTGCACTTGCACTTAAGACGACATGAAGTCATCTAACTTATATCGATGAAATCTTCTTGACTGCTCGATATCGTTGTGACCACCTTATCTTGTCGATGACATAATCGATATTATGTCGACAAACAATTCTTCAGCAACTGCCTGTCTTTGTTCGATCTTCCCTAGTCTTTTCGACGTCAGTCCTTCTTTACGATGATATCGTTGACATTAGTCTTACTTAGCCTTTTCAACGACATGGCTCTGTTACGATGATATTTATTCTGGCTTAGCCTTATCAACGTCAAGGCTTCTTTTTGCCGATATCATTGACAGGTTTATGTTATCTCGACGATAACTGTCGTGGACCTTCTACTTTGCTTCTGCACACCATTTCAACGATATGCCTATTCTTTACGATGATATGTCCAGTCTTTTTCGACAATATTGTACTTAGACAAATTATTGAAGGACTGGACATATTGTCGGATCTCTGCAAGTATGAACTAGACATAACATCAAATACACAATGCTTTTATGATTTAGCTGAGTGCTTCTTTAAATCAAGAACATTGCAGGGCACATTTCCCAACAATCTCCCCCTATTTGTAGAAGTCCTAACTCACCTCAATGTAAATGCCACACACATAAAGATTTAACATTTCAGACAATAAATTCACATTCAGCAGCCAATCACTTAAATAGATAAAATGTTCTTAAATAAGAATTACATATTCATTTGCCTTATTCTATTCTTCTATTCGATTCAACACTATTCAAGGTCTGCTGCTGCTTGCACCTTTGTCTTTCTTCCTTTGCCTTTGATAGTAGTTGATGGGCTTTGGAATCTTCTTGGGAGAAGGAGGAGGACCATGAGGGAACGCTAGCTTGTGATTTTTCCTCTTTTCTATTTGCTTTAGATGCTTCTCCCACTCAACCGACTTGTATACTCTTTGATGGCCCTCTTGGTGTTATCCAAATTGTATCAGTTACTCTGTGATTATTTCTCTTGAATTTGGACTCCACCTTCCTGATTGTGGATCCAGCTCGACCTCCCTCAGCCTTTTTTTCTTATAATTGTTGCTCTGGAGTTTCTTCCTCTTCCTGGAGGTTGCTGATTCTCCAAATTCAACGGCATACTCGGCTGAGTCAGTACAATGGGTCAGCAACTACATACACTGATGGGGTTTTTTGCATTGTCAGCTTCACAAGATTTGCTATCCACATGGCTTGATGGGATCCAACATTTATTATTTAATTCTCCCCCCTTAGGACTTGTTCAATTACCTGTTCTTCAAGACCTTCTCTGACCAGAATCAACTGTTAATGTAGGTGATGTTCAGTCACATCCAGATTGTTCCTTACTTCGAGTAGATGGGCATTTATTGTATTCGCATTCTCATTGACCCTGTTCAGAACATGATTTTTATTTTTATTTGCGTCTGTTTGTATTTGCCCAAAGGCATGCTCCACATTTTCAGAGAATGTTACTTGATTTGTCAGTATTGAATGGTTTTGATGCCCCACTTTGTTGACTTCCTCGCCCATCTTTTCTATTGCCGGAGCTGCCAGAGTGTAGAAGTGGGCACACTGGGTGTTGAGATTGAGTATGTCCCTCTTTACAGCCTTGATCTCAGCCTCCAGCTCCTTCGTTAGGCCATCCACAGTCTTTACGACAAAAGTTTCCAATTGTTTCCTTTGAGAATTCAGTAGAGCTGATACCATGTGATAGAGAGAACCTTCCTGAGCCGAAGATGGCTCAGCAGCTTGTTCTTCTTCATCTCCTCCTTCCTGTGGAGCTGCTTCCGAGATTTCTTCAGATGAGTCTTCACTGATATGGGCTGTTGCTTTGGCCTTTCCCTTGAAATCTCCTGGCACTGTCTTACCCAGAGATGTGAGCACTATCTTACTTGCTATATCAACTCTCAGCAATCTGAAAGAGTGGTGTCTTCCATTTGCTCGAGCACATTTCCTTGATTTTTTATGGCAGAGTACCCCAGCTTGGTCTCCCCCTTAACTTGAGCATTTCCTTGGGCTGAGCTTCCTGCCAGGTGCACCCTATACATCATCTCATCATCTTGGGATGAGCTCCCAAGTTGGGACTCCCCCTCAATAGGAACATTCCCCAAGTCGGGGTTGCTACCTTCTTTAATAACCTCTTTGGGAGCAGGTTCAGGAATTGATGCAGGACCATCTCCTTGAGCAGATGTCGCACCAAGGTTTTGTTGGGGTGGGGAACTGTCATCTAAGCTGCTTGATGACTCTTCTTCTTCAGAAGGGATGGCTTGGGCGGCTTTCTTTTGTTTCTTTGGGCCGGATGCTGCATCAGAGGATGCTTTGGGGAATGACCTATCCCATCGATCAAGCATCTTTGCGTCCAGTCTCTTGGAATAGTGTAGGGGCACTCCCATTCTTTTATGAAGCACTTCATCTAGGGTATTGAGAAGGAATAGGGACATAATTCTTCCATATGACGGGGTCTTCAGGGTGCTCTTCAATCTTTGGAAGAGAAACTCACTCCAGTCTGTCTTCTTGGTTAGGATTATCCGGGCCATGACAATGAACATCTCCTTGGAGATCTGGTCATGAGAGCCTGGTTTTCATAGCAGTACCTTCCCCATGATGTCTGCCAGCAGTTTCCCCTTTTGATTAAACTCATTGCTTTTAATCGACCCGTAGGTCTTTCCAGTGTGGCCGCACCAGGTATAACAAGCTGAGACAACCTCCGTTGTCAGCTCTTCTTCTTCTCCCACTTCAATTCTCGGCAGATGGAGCATTTTCCTGACACTCTTGGCTGATATTTTTACCTTCTTACCGACTACAATGGATTTTATTTGAGATTCTGAATGGTTGAGCTGGGCTTCAGCGAAGAACTCCATCAGTTCTTAGTGAAGAAGAACTGAGGGCTCGCTCCGCAGATACTCTTGCCTGGTGGATTCTAAGAGGCCTAGCACGGTCCTTACTTCTTCAGAGCACGAGTTGAAACCCCTGAGATGGATTTCACAATCAGAGATTACTTCTTCTCTTTTGGGAGCCATCGATTCAGAGCAAGAGAGGAGGCAGTACGTCGGAGACGAAGTAGTGGTTTGTCGACGGAATGGCTTAGGGCAAATGATAGCGTAATTTTTATTCTCGAGCATTCACTCTATTTATAGTGTATGTAGGTGAGGGGGCACGTACCTTTGACTTTGTCGGTGAAAAATGATCAGACGAATCCGATAGACCGATCTAGTGCCGTGATAAATAACTCAACTTTATTTTGACGATACTGCTGATTGTCGTCAAAATTGTTCTTGGATATGCATCCTTCCAGATCGATCCATTTATCATCATAACATCTGCCGTGTCATCGTAACCACTTATTGTATCGACGATACAGATTCCTTAAACTTGTCAGCCTAGGGCAACTTTAGGCTCTTCTTAGGAGACATCATTTAGCCCCCACTGTGAGAGTTCTCCAGGGGTGTTTTGGTCAATTCCAACTTGTAGTCCAATTAACTTCCTTTGGTCTTTTTAGTAGGATGACATGCACTAAGATTGTTAATAAGCTAATCTTGCTATTTCTGCCAATGAGCCATAACAACCAACTTGTCCAAGGCCCAGATTTGTTTCTGGTGGGCTCTTGGACTACCTGCATAAATGAGATTACAAGCCTTTGGTACCCAAGTAGCTTTGGGTCCTAGAATATTGTTAGCTTTAAAGTGCATACTGGATCTAACTGCTCCAGGATATGCATAGTGATAATGAACAAAGCTATCTGCAAGTTTAGCATTTGTTACCCTTGGAGCCGTTGGATTGTACCAACAATTAATTGCAAAGTGCCTAGTATTTACACAGCACCAACATTCAAACCTGTTGTATCTTCCCTTCTGGTTGACTGTGTGATCATGAATCCTTTGTGTGTGAATAGAAGGATATTTGAAGGAGACTGATCTGTACTGATTGTGAGTGACTTTCCCTCTGGAGTCAGTCTTCTTTAATGATTTCTTCTCTTCTCTAGATCCAATAACTTCATGCCTCCTCATGATCACCCATTCATGAGGTACCTTTGAGGTCTTCGGCATGTTCTTGGGTTTAGAGGAACTTGCCACATGCTTTCTTGCAATGAGGGATTTATCCTCCACCCTTCTCATTTTATTATTCTTAGATTTCAGGGTACTAAGATGATCTCTATCCTTCTTTAAAAGTACAACCTCTTTGGTTAGAGAACAACACAGCTCCTTACTGTCAATCAATGCCTTTAGATTTTTCCCATATTTGCATATCAGATCAAGGTTGGAGCTTGCCTTGAAGTCCTTTTTAAGTTGACAAAACTCTGCATTCTCTAGAGTTATCTTTTCAGCTTTCTCAGAGAGATCAAGTTTTCTTGATTGAAGAGAAGAGATCTCTGCAGTTCGCTCCTTGCAGAGCATCTTGACCTTTTTGAAATCTTCTAGAAGGTCATCATATGGCTTGAACCAGTCATCATTTCCAGATGAGCTTGTCTCAGATTCTGAATCTGTGGCTGATAGAGGAGCCCTGATGCATACTTGTTCATGAGAGACTTCATCTCAAATTTCTTCCTCTGACTTAGATAAGGCAGTCAGTCCAAACTCAGTTTCCTCTTCTGAGTCTGAGTAGCTTGAGTCATTATCACTTAGAGTTTTGACCTTCTTCTCATCTATAGTCCTCCTTACCTCATTCTGATTCTTGAGAAACACCATTGATTCAGCTTCTCCTCCTTTTGACCCTTCCATGAGGACTGTTAGAGAGTCCCACATTTCCTTTGATGTTGTGCAGTGAGTTAGTTTCTGGAATGTTGAGATATCAACTGCATCAGTTAGAATACCTTTGGCTTCCTTGTCCAAGTTGACTAGGAGAATCTCATCTTCAGTAATTTTAGTTATCTTCTTGGATATAATTTTATAAGGATAGTGAATAGAGGCTATCATGGGGACATATGGCCCTTCTTGCACAATTTGAAACATTTTAGGGTCCATTGCCTCCATGAATATTTTAGCTCTTACTTTCCAAAGGGCAAAATTCTCCCTAGAACAGATAGCTATTTTTGATTCTATAGCTATGAAGAATGTACACCCACGGGAAGATCTGTTCAAGTTGTTAAGCTTTTCTTTGAACAACCTAGCTATGTTACCACTTGTTAGTTAATGGGTGTCGACATATCACCAAGAGAAGGGGGGGGGGGGGGGGAATAGGTTTTTCAGATTTTTTTTGTTCCCCATTTTTTGTGTTCTTGTTTTCTAGTTTAGTAGATTTAGATGTTGAAAAGCACAGCACAGAAAACACACAAAGACTTATAGAGGTTCCTCAAGACAGGGTGTCTTGAGTAGTCCTCTTTCCCTTTGCGCCTACCTAGTAGTGGGCTAGACTCGGCAAACTCCGCCAATGTCTCCAGCCCGCAAGCCTTACAACTAGGACCCACAAGTCCCTGCAGCCTAGGCCCGCAAGCCCCTTCACTACACCCGAGCCCGCAAGCTCGACACGTTTGGACCTGCAAGTCCTCTTCCCAAGCCCTCAAGCATGACAGATCTTAAGCCCTCAATCTTGACACTTAGATCAGAAAATAGATCTTACAGTTTTGGCCCGCAAGCCTTTATAAGAAAGATATACAATATAAATTCTTCTGCCTGATGGAGATCGACTTCTTATCTTGAAAAAGATGCTTCAGATGTAGGCGTTGGTAGCACAGATCATCTTCAATCCTTCTCCTTTATCGTAATGTTGACTAGCTTCTGGAATTGAATGATACTTAACAGTCGATGTGGCTTGACTACAACTTTAGAGAACACTGGATAAGCATTTTTGTTCTCCTCTTCTTATTCTTGATTCTTCTCTGCAGCTTTTACAATTGTATTGCTCGGCGGGATTCTTTTTCATTTCTTTGTTCTCGTCTTTTTCTTTAGGGCATCACTGTTCCCTTTTATAGGACAGAGGGGCCGCTTAACGGTCTCCTATGATGTCCTTCTCTCACAGACGCCCATACCTTAAGTGCATGCACTGATTGGAAAATCAGGCAGCGGCAGTAAATGCTGACTGCGCGTTTGACAATTTTTGAATCTGTCTCGACGATATATCCATTGTCACGATGATATGGACAATATCTCGACGGTAGGACTTGTCGTTGTCTTGGACTAGCTTCTTCTTCAATTCTTCTTCAGATAGTGATATCTCGACGATACGGGACATCCCTTCTTCACTTGCACTTAAGACGACATGGAGTCATCTAACTTATATCGGTGAAATATTCTTGACTGCTCGATATCATTGTGCCTTTTCAATGACATGTCTCTTTTATGATAATATTTGTTCTGACTTAGCCTTATCGACGTCACGACTTCTTTCCGCCGATATCGTCGACATGTTTATTATATCTCGACGATAACTGTCGTGGTCCTTCTACTCTGTTTCTGCACACCATTTCAACGATATGCCTATTCTTTACGATGATATGTCTAGTCTTTTTCGACGATATTGTACTTAGACAAATTATTGAAGTAGTGGACATATTGTCGGATCTCTACAAGCATGAACTAGACATAACATCAAATACACAATGCTTTTATCATTGAGCTGAGTGCTTCTTTAAATCAGGAACATTGCAGAGCACATTTCCCAACAATCTCCCCCTATTTGAAGAAGTCCTAACTCACCTCAATGATAAATGTCACACACATAAAGATTTAACATTTCAGATAACAAAATCACATTTAGCAGCCAATCACCTAAATAGATAAAATGTTCTTAAATAAGAATTACGCATTAATTTGCCTTATTCTATTTTTCTATTAAATTCAACACTCTTCAAGGTCTGTTGCAGCTTGCACCTTTGTCTTTCCTCCTTTGCCTTTGATAGTAGTTGATGGGCTTTCTAATCTTCTTGGGAGATGTAGGAGGACCACGAGGGAACTCTAGCTTGTGATTTTTCCTCTTTTCTAATTGCTTTAGATGCTTCTCCCACTCAACCGACTGGTATCCTCATTGATGGCCCTCTTGGGGGTATCCAAATTGTATCTATGACTCTGTGATTATTTCTCTTGAATTTGGACTCCACCTTCCTGATTGTGGATCCAGCTCGACCTCCCTCAGCCTCTTTTGCCTATAATTGTTGCTCTGGAGTTTCTTTCTCTTCCTGGAGGTTGCTGATTCTCCAAATTCAATGCCATACTCCGCTGAATCAGTACTTATTGAAGGGTCAGTAACTACTTACCCTGATGGGGGGTTTTTGCATTATCAGCTTCACTTGATTTGCTATCCACATGGCTTGATGGGATCCAATATTTATTATTTCATTCTCCGCCCTTTAGGACTTGTTCAATTACCCGTTCTTTAAGACCTCTCTGACCAGAATCAACTGTTCATGCAGGTGTTGTTCAGTCACATCCAGATTGTTCCTTACTTCGAGTAGATAGGCATTTAATGTATGAGTATTCTCATTGACCTTGTTCCGAACTTGATTCTTATTGTTATTGGTGGCTATTTGTATTTGCCCAAAGGCATTCTCCACTTTTTCAGAGACTGTTACTTGATTTATTAGTATTGAATGGGTTTGATGTCCCACTTTGTTGACTTCCTCGCCCATCTTTTCTATTGCCGGAGCTGCCAGAGTGTAGAAGTTGGCACACTGGGTGTTGAGATTGAGTATGTCCCTCTTTCAGCCTTGATCTCAGCCTTCAGCTCCTTCCTTAGGCCATCCACAGTCTTTACGACAAAAGTTTCCAATTGTTTCCTTTAAGCATTCAGTAGAGCTAATACCATGTGATAGAGAGAACCTGCCTGAGCCAAAGATGGCTCAGCAGCTTGTTCTTCTTTATCTCCTCCTTCCCGTGGAGCTGCTTTCGAGATTTCTTCAGACGAGTCTTCACTGATATGGGTTGTTGCTTTAACCTTTCCCTTGGAATCTTCTGGCACTATCTCACCAGGTGATGTGAGCACTATCTTACTTGCTATTATCAATTCTCGACAATCTGAAAGAGTGGTGTCTTCCATTTGCCCGTGCACGTTTCCTTGATTTTCTAGGGCAGAGTACCCCAGCTGGGTCTCCCCCTCAACTTGAGCATTGCCTTGGGCTGAACTTCCTGCCGGGAGCTCCCCATCAATCATCTCATCATCTTGGGCTGAGATCCCAAGTTGGGACTCCCCCTCAACAGGAACCCTCCCCATGTCGGGGTTGCTACCTTCTTCAATAACCTCTTTGGGAGCAGGTTCAGGAATTGATGCAGGAGAATCTCCTTGAGCAGATGTCACACCAAGGTTTTGTTTGGGTCGGGAACTGTCATCTGAGCTACTTGATGACTCTTCTTCTTCAGAAGGGATGGCTTGGGCAGCATTCTTCTGTTTCTTTGGGGCAGATGCTGCATCAGAGGATGCTTTGGGGATTGAACTATCCCATCGATCAAGCATCTTTGTGTCCAGTCTCTTGGAGTAGTGCGGGGGCACTCCCATTCTTTTATGAAGCACTTCATCTAGGGTATTCAGAAGGAATAAGGACAGAATTCATACATATCACGGGGTCTTCAGGGTGCTCTTCAATATCTAGAAGAGAAACTCATTCTAGTCTGTCTTCTTGGTTAGGATTATCCGGGCTATGATAATGAACATCTCCTTGGATATCCGGTCATGAGAGCCAGTTTTGCATAGCAGCACCTTCCCCACGATGTCTGCCAGTTGTTTCCCCTTTTGATTAAACTCATTCCTTTTAATCGACTCGTAGGCCTTTCTAGTGTGGCCGCACCAGGTATAACAAGCTGAGACATCCTTCGTTGTCAGCTATTCTTATTCTCCCCCTTCAATTCTCAGCAGATGGAGCGTTTTCCTGAGACTCTTGGCAGATATTTTGACCTTCTTATTTGCTACAATGAATTTTATCTGAGATTCTGAATGGTTGAGTCGGGCTTCAGTGAAGAACTCCGTCAGTTCTCAGTGAAGAAGAACTGAGGGCTCGCTCAGCAAATACTTTAGCCCGGTGGATTCTAAGAGCCCTAGCATGATCCTTTATTCTTTAGAGCACGAGTTGAAACCCCCGCGCTGGAGTTCACAACCGGAGATTACTCCTTCTTTTTTGGGAGACATCAATTCAGAGCAAGAGAGGAGGCAGTACGTCGGAGATGAAACAGTGGTTTGTCGACGGAATGTCTTAGGGTAGATGATAGTGTAATTTTTATTCTCGAGCATTCAATCTATTTATAATGTAGGTAGGTAAGGGGGCGCGTACCTTTGATTGTGTCGGTGAAAAATGAATAGACGGCTCTGATAGACCGATTTAGTGTCGTGATAAATAGATCGACTTTATTTTGACGACACTGCTGATTGTCGTCGAAATAGTTCTTGGATAAGCATCCTTCCATCTCGATCCATTTGTCGTCATAACATCTGATGTGTCGTCGTAACAACTTATTGTATCGACGATATAGATTCCATAAACTTGTCAGCATATGACAACTTTAGGCCCTTCTTAGGAGACATCTTTTAGCACCAAATTTGAGAGTTCTCCAGGGGTGTTTTGGTCAATTCCAATTTGTAATCCAATTAACTTCCTTTGGTCTTTTTAGTAGGATGACCTGCAATAAGATTGTTAATAAGCTAATCTTGCTATTTCAACCAATGAGCCAGAATAGCCAACTTGTCCCATAACAAATTTATACGATAGGGTTAGGGTTTGAAATGCAATGCTTATACCATGACATGCAGAGTAATGCAGTTTAATACTATGTTCACACAAGTGCAACTCACGCACTTTGACTTTATGCACACAGACCTTTAGTTCCCCTTTTTGGAGCTAGCAAGACTCCCAGGATACTCCCGTAGTGGCAACGGAAGTAGTGGGTTGGGCCTTGCCCACCTCTAGGTTGGTATTCACACTACCTAACCTAGATCTATCGTACGCCTCAACGCAAAACCACGGAGCGCCTGCATACTCTTACTGCCTGGACCACCAGACTTTCATGGCTAAGTGCAAATTCCACACTTGCCGAGTCAACGTATTGACGTCGGTGTGAACGACCGTCCAATGCCGAAGACCCACCACCTTTATGCACATGCAAACATGTTTACCATCCATATCCGAGCCATAAGCTCACCGGGCTAACAAGCTCGTAACGATAACCTTCCGAGCCACCAGCTCGCCGAACCTACCCATCCGTGACAATAACCACCGAGTCTACCGCTCGTAAAACCAAACCAACAAACTACATATAACATCGGGGTGTGGGTGAGTGTATTGTTAAGTTAATCTTGTACATCAATTTATTCTTGCAGTTTAGGGTTAATCTTGGACTTCCCGAGGTCTACCCTGTGAGTGGCTCACAGCGGTACTAGAAGGTATGATGGGATGATAGCCCAAACCTCCCTTTCTCAAGACACTTAATGTTATTGGTAACTACCCATAATATCACCCTCTTATCATTACGCTTGGATTAACCCTATGTATTTTATGACTCTCTAAGGGAAAGACGATCCTTCATTGATCCCGAGCACAACCTTGCCCCTTAGCTTATCAGGCACACTCAACATATTGACTTCTATTGGTGACCTTAAATCTCTTCAACTAGACTAAGTACACCATCTACCTTTCATTCCCACCTACTGGTCTTCATTTTACCCAAGTTTTACAATTTTACTATACGCAGACCAAATGAGCTATATGAGTTGCATGAGAGGAGGTACTCCAAATAATTATCTGAATGACCTAAGATTATTACTGGGAGTCTTTCATGATATTATAAGACTAAATCCAGGAGGTCATAATTTTCCTTATTTATTTGGCATTTACTATAATTTCTCCAAAATTGGCCAAGTATGAAATTAAACATGAAGTGTAAGTTCTTCTTATGATTTGGCCAACACAAATTTATGGAAAATCTATGATATCAAAATAACAACAAATACAGAATATCACAATTTTACAGTAAGGTATTTGCCTCTAATTATAATATTGAATAATTATCCAAAATTGGATGCTAATGAAGGAACCATCAAAAATACTTATCCAAAAATTATTATAAAATTACCAGACATCTATATTGATTAGAAAAGTTCACTAACTGAGTATTATAATTGTTCAAAATCATCTAGTCACATAAAAAAATATTTCAAGAAAATCCAAACCATGACACATTGTGAAGTAACCTACTGATAACTACTTCCAAAAGTCATACAAAAATTCAAAAAGCTTCCTAATGCCCTATAATTTTCTATTAGCAAGTTTCACAATTTTCCAGAGAACAATAAGCCCTCAATTAATTTTTCTCACAAATAGTTCACATAAATGGTTTGTGAATGAAGTACCATATGGATCACCCTAAAAATCACTATAAAAATATAAGAGAACAGTAACACTATCACAAGCTAGATGGCAAAGTTTCATAATCATCCTTGGTTATATGAACATGTAATTTATTTTTTTAAGGAGGTGCCCTAAATGATTCTTAATTAAGTTTGAGGGAATAGGAGTGCCTAAAAATTCTCACAAAATTATCTAGGGTTATTCACCACCGTGAGAACTTAACCAACATGTTCCAAGTCCATCCAAGGACATATGACCATTTGTCCTTCACTAAGCCCAAAGAGCAACCATATGGTTTGAACTACGGTCTTAGGGCATACCCACCCTAAATCACCCCAAATCTTGGGAGGAGGTTTTTTATGTGATATTAAACTAGTGGCCAAGATTTCACATCATTTTGATGATATTCGACCACTTAACCCAACAAGTGCACTTTTGACCTTTTAAACCTTAGTTTAACCAATCTTTGGATAGTTAATTACCCAACCAAACCAATCCCAAATGGGATGAAATTTTTACCAGAGTCATAACATGACCCGAAGGACCACCTACCAAAATTTGGTGGTATTTGGAGGTCATTAGACCCAATAATTAATTAATACATGGATTATTAAATGTTTGCCAAAATCTTAGAAAAATGTCTTCCAAAATTTCTAATTTTTGGATATGTTGAGGTTGTGGGTATAAACAACATAAGTTTCAAATTTCAAGTCATTTGGATGACGTATTGATGGGGGCACACAAATCAAGCTCAGGTCAACCCTATGTATAGTTTTCACGATTTGAGTGATGTGCTCTAACCACTGACCCAAATGATGTAAAACCAATTTTAAAATAAAGTATAACCAAAGGGATACAAGTTTGATTTTGAACATTTTTCCATCTGGCGGGCCTAAGTATTTTCTACAATTTATTCTATGCACTGCATATAATGTGATAGAAAAATACAATGTTACTCATTTAATATAAATGATCTTGCATAGATCTTGAAGCAAGGATGGATGGCATCGACTTGTCTTCTTCCTCTGACCAACGACCAAGATTAGTCGCGCCTAGGACACCTTAATCCTGTTGGAACATGGTTTTCCGCATCCCTTTGATTTGAGAATAATAAATCTTACCTATATTTGATCTTGTTTGCCATTGTGTTTTTAGCATGAAAGTTTGGACAGATATGACACCAGGTGCTGCAATAATGGTCTGACACTAACCACAAGATGAAGGATTGAAATCTGTCTAATGCCAGGCATTAAGCTTAATGCTGGGCGTTAGCGCTAGACGAAAACGGTGTTCGACGAAATTGTGTTCGACGAAAGAAGAAGCCCGTTCGACAAAATGCATTCGACGAAATTTTCGTTCGATGAAATGGAGGTTGCCAAAATGAGAGGTCGTTCGACGAAAATGGCTTTCGTCGAAATAAATTGTCGTTCGATGAAATGAGTGGCGTTCGACGACATGAAATTGTGTTCGACGAAATGAGATGTTCGACGAAGATACTGTTCGACAAAATGGCGTGCCAGCTGATTAAAGAAAGAAACTCAACGCCAGGTGTTAGTCTTAACACTGGGCGCTATCCGGTTGACGAATTTGGCAAGGAGAAAGCAGCGGTGATTGTAGGAGGAACTTTAGGAATGATTTGCCCAACGCCCTCTTTAGCCTTAACGCCGACGTTGATATTGCCAAAACTAAAACTATTCTTAAAGTGCAGAATCTCCTTCCTCTTCTGAAGATCCGAACCATCAATATGTTGCTATACATGGTCAACGACCGACGTTAGCACTTAATGCCGGCGTTAACTCAAATTCTATAAATTTGTTGATTTCGATGTCTCCGACTACTGATTGCCAGGAGCCCTATTCCAGCACTTCAGAAACTTTGTGAGGGCCGCATTTCCAGACCAACACATCTCCCGCTCATATTTCAAAAGGAGGAATCAAAGGAGGCTTGGATCAACACGCTAACTCAATGCGAAGAACGCACGCTTGGACTTCAACGATCTTCAGTGATTCTTCGCCGTCTCCTTCAGATTACCTCATAGGGAGTTTTATATTTGTCTTTTGTATTTGTCTTTTATTTTTATCTTTGTAATCGATTCATGAATTCGCCTCGTGTTGGCGACTTGGTCTGGGTAGGACTTAGGGAGGAATTTGCCTAGTGTTGGCGACTAGGTCTAGGGAGTAGATCTAGGGGGTGCTCGTGGCCTTTCTAGCGATAGATTGGCTAGAGCGGCTTGAGGCCGTATCTGGGGAGAGATCGGCTAAAGCCAACCGGTTCGTGGGGATACGAGTCAGTATAGAAATCAAAAAGGGTTTTCATATTATTCGCTTCGATTTCTAGCGTCATTGAATTCAGATTTTGTAATCAATTTTATAAATGATAATCATGTCTTTTCTTGTTTAATAAAATTGATTTCATTTCTAATTTCATTATCTCTTTACTTTTGATTTAACTTTGCCCAAAATATCAAAAGTTTCTATTAAAGTTCAAAGTTTTTATAACCCTTATTCACCGTCCCCCTCCCCTCTAAGGGCGCCTACAGATCCAACAAATCCTTGTTTTCCCGGCCACATAAGCGACGCCCCGGCCGACCATTGCCACCACCACCTCCGTTGAGGTGGTGGCCGGCGAATAGGGGTGGTTGGCCGGCCGGAGGTGGCCGGAACAGTGGAATCGAGAGGGGATTTAAAGCTCCAAAATTGGAGTTTTCGGCCTACACGATTTGGGGCCCTTTGGCCTCAAGCCTTGCAGCCAACCTAATGGGATCTATCCACAGAGAGAGAGGAGAAAAACCAAACCTGTGTGGAGGGGTGATTCCTTGCCGATCTCATGTTGGCCATGGACGACCTTGGAGCTTTTGGAGCCATTGAATCCTCCGCACCAACAAGATCGATGTCTTCATGTAAGTGGGGGAAAATGACCCTCTCAGTCCTCTGAAGGAGTTATAATATTCAATTGGGGGGAGAGGTAGAGTCATGGCATCAATTGCCATGAAGGCCATTAATGGCCATTTTCGGCCATGGTGAAAACCCTCCAATTCAGCCCCCATGTGGGCTGGAAAAACTCCTAAACTTCTTGTAACAGCCAGAGGAGATGAATTCCCATCAATTGGGAGATCAATTGTCCTCCCTTGGCCATGAATGTCATTAATCCTCTCTTTCTCTCTCCACCATTTTTGGGGAAAATTGTGTTTTCTCTCTCGCAATCGAATTCTCTGAAATTGAATGGTCAATTAAGTAACTCCAAGCCCCATTAGCTAGTGGACCGCCTCAATTGGGTCTAGCCTAAGTGAATTGGGCTTGATTAGGTCAAAATAGGTTATTTTGACCAAAATTTAGGGTGGAGTTGACTTTAGTCAATTTGACCATTTGGGATGACCCCAATGGGTGGCTATTGAACCATTGTCCTCCACTAAGGGTTAGGAAGGTCCAGGTAGGGTCAATTTAGCAAGTTGGGGGTCAATTGACCCAGAATATGGCAATTTGACCAAAACCGTGCTAGAGTTGGCTGGGGTCAAATTGGCCAAACTGTTGGCCCCATGATGGGGCTTTTTGTTCCATTAGTTCCCTAATATCGTTATAAGGGTAGGGGAAAGGTCAATTTGGCATGATGGAGGCCAATTGACCTTAATTAGGCTACTTTAACCAATTTAAGGTTATGGTTGACTTTGGTCAACTTGACCACTTTGGTTGACCTCAATGGGTCCATAGTGCTCTAAGGGACCCCTAATGGGTTAGGGATGGTATGGTGGGGTCAAAGAACCAAGGTGAGGCCCTAAATTCCAAAGATAAGCTTGGTAACTGGAAATTGCTATTTGCAGACCAAGGTGCTCTTCCCCTTCAAGCCTAAGGCCAAGTGGTCTCTTCAAGCTTCTTAGGGTTTTTTCATGACCTAGTCATGACAAAAACACTCTAGGAGTCTAGTTGTTTGGGGGATGTTATAAATCCCAATAAACAATAAAAATAATTTCCTCCCCGAAATTCAGGTTAAGCTTGCGCGATTTTCACCGAGAGTGACTAAACGTAACATCCCCTAAGAATTGAACTAATTCCTGACTCGAAGAGCACCGCCTATCTTTGCTACATCAGTTCTAGTGGCTCCCTAATAAGCTTCTCCTGTCCATGATTTTACCACAAGACTTTTACCTACGGAGCCTTCTCGCGCCGCAAGACCCGCATCTTCGTGCCATCTATCCTGACCGACTCCGCGCAAACTGATCGGTCAGAAGTTACTGGCCCATCCATAATAGATATCAGCTGCTCCGTCCATAGTGGAGCTCTCCTAAGGGAGGAGACGTAGAAGACGTCATACAAACTCGCTAACTCTGGCGGTAGCTCCAGCCTGTAAGCTAAGGGGCCGATCCGCCCAGGATCCTGTAGGGCCCCATGTATCTCGTACTGAGCTTCATCCGCCTGCGTACCTGCGAGACTCCATGCATATGACATATCTTCAAGAACACCTGGTCTCCAGCCTAGAACTCTACTGCACGATGTCGCGCATCGTAATACTTGGCCTGCCTGTTCTGGGCTTCCAGCATCCTAACTCAAATCAGTCGCACCCGGGCATCTGTTTCCTTCACAAATTCAGAGCCGAGTGTCTTTAAATCCTCATCCTGGGTTTAAGATGGTGGAATTCTGCGTACCATTCGACAAAATCGTCGAGATAATTGACTGAATTGATTTCATCGAGAAGATCTATTTCTTCAATACCATTCGACGAATAGACTCACGAGAATATCCAATTCGTTAAGACATTTCGACTAGTTGGCATATTTCACCAAGTCATTTCGAGGAACCATTTCGTCAATAGATATAATTTCATTGAGACCTTTCGATGAACCCGTTCGACGAATTGAGATAAGTTTCGTCGAGACATTCTCGAAAACTTGCCAACATACTCCATACAATATTCACAATACATGTGGAGCATTCAGTCGACTCGACCCAACTCGAATAAGTCGTAGGATTGATCCTTCACACATATCCAATATTAGTAAGGCCAACACAATCCTTCCTCCAACTTCTCCAAACACTCATGTGTGTGACCCCATAGGCTCATATCGCGTTGGCAGTGAGACTAAATGCTTGTTCACTTCCAGATCACCTTGGAAACTCCAACACGTATTTGGTGGATCTAAAAAAGGCATCACCAAAGTTATGGTATGATCTCCAATGGCATTGTCTCAATCATAAGGGTGGCTTATGTTGAAGGGTTGCAACACAAAATTGTAAGCATAAGTCAACTATGTGACTTGGGCTATGTCATTGAATTCCACAATGATAAGTGCTTGATCAAACAGTCAAATGAGTTAGAGATCATTCTCTCAGGCACTAGGAGTGGGAATGTTTATTGTTTAGATTTTATATGCTATACTTCACTATCTCATGTGTGTCTTGTGGCTAATGAAAGTGAGTCTCTTTGTGTTCAATGGCACAAGAGATTGGCCCACATTAACTATAAGACATTATATAGGCTTTTTCTATAAACCTTGTTAGAAATAGTCCTAATTTAAAATGTATTAAAAGTGGTCCCTGTCATGCATGTCAAATGGTCAAGCATACTAGGGCCACCTTTAAAAGCATTGGCTCCAAAGACGCTGAAAGATGTCTTTATCTATTGCACATGGACTTGTTTGGTCCTTTGCCAATTCAGTGCCTAGGAGGGAAATTGTATACTTTAGTGATTTCTTATGATCACTCAAAATATACATGCGTATTCTTCCTTAAGAAGAAATTTGATACTTTAGATGTCTTTATAAACCATGTTATGTCAATCTAGAATGAACTGCAATGTACTGTGGTCAAGACTAGAACTGACCATGGAACAAAATTTCAATCTTAGGCAAAGACAAGGTTTTGTGAAGAATTTGGTATCACACAAGAATTCTCCTCCCCAAACGACTCCACCGCAAAATGGTGTGGTTGAGAGGAGGAATAGGACCTTGATAGAAGATGGGAGAACATTACTTAGTGAGTCCTCAATCCTGAAATATTTCTAGGCTGAGGCAGTCATTACTGCTTGTTATGTTCTCAATAGAGCCTCTATCAATAAGACCCTAGGTATAACCCCCTATGAGATTCTGAAAGGCAAACAACCAACTATTTCATACTTTAGAATCTTTGGTTGCAAATGCTACATTTTAAATAATGGAAAATCTCAATTAAAAAAGTTTGCTGAAAAATGCAATGTAAGGATTCTTGTTGATATAGCTCACATAGCAGGGCCAATAGAGTGTTCAACAAGAAAACTCATGTTGTATTTGAGTCTATGCATGTTGTATTTGATGAGACTAGCCTGCTCTATAAGAGTTGGTACAGTACTCCTGTTTTGATAGGTAATGAATAGAATATGCAAGATATGTCTATCCAAGACATGCCCAGCACAAGCAACCTCTATTCAGATGTTGCTGTCCCTGAAGATAAAGATCGACAATATGCTGTAGAGACTGCTGCTCAAGAAGTAGAGCTGCAGATTATGGACAAATTGCCTACAACAAACATGCATCTAAGGGATCATCCAAGGAATCAGATAATAGGAGATTAGAACTAAGGAGTGATCACGAAAAGTAGGGCTCATAATGAAGCTTTATTCTTGATCTTTCTGTCACATATGGAACCCAAGAAGTTTGAAGAAGCAAATCTGGATACATTCTTGATTCAAGCCATGCAGGAAGAGCTTCTTCAATTCAAGAGGTGCAAGGTGTGGAAGTTGGTGCCAAAGCCTCTAGAACACACCATCATTGGCACTAAATGGATCTACAGGAATAAGCTTGATGAGAATGGCACCATCATCAAGAATAAGGCTAGACCGGTGGCCAAAGGGTACATGCAAGAAGAAGGTATTGACATTGATTAAACTTTTGCCCCAGTTGCAAGGTTAGAAGCAATAAGGCTATTCCTTGCCTTTGCTACCCACAAGGGGTTCAAAGTATACTAGATGGATGTCAAGTTAGCATTTCTGAATGGCAATCTAAAGGAAGAGATAAATGTGGATCAGCCCTCAGGTTTTGTTCATCCAACTCTTTGCTCTCAAGTCTATTTACTTAAGAAAGCACTATATGGTCTAAAGAAAGCCCCTAGGGCTTGGTATGAGACCTTTTCTAGCTTTCTCATCAAAAACATGTTCTTGAGGGGAAAGATAGATAGTACATTGTTTCTTCCAGAAACAAAGGGCCAATGTCTCCAAGTCCAAATTTAAGTTGATGACATAAATTTTGGGTCTACAGATGACAACCTTTGCAAAAGGTTTTCCAACATTATGCAGGGGGAGTTTGAGATGAGCAGTAGGGGAGAGCTCAAGTACTTTTTAGGCCTCCAAGTGAAACAGTCTGATGAGCGAATATTTATATCTCAGATCAAGTACAATAGGGAGCTTATCAAGAAGTTTGGGATGGAATCAGCATCCACTATGAAAACTCCCATGGGGTCCAACATTTCCCTGGACAAGGATGAAAAGGGTATGCCCTTTGATGAATCCTTGTACAGGTGCATTATTGGGTCCCTGTTGTACCTAACTACTAGTAGACCAGACATTATGTATGCTATATGTGTTTGTGCTAGGTACCAAGAATGCCCTAAGGAATCTCTCTACTCAGCTGCAAAGAGGATTTTGAGATACCTTAAAGGCAGCCAATATCTTGGCCTTTGGTACCCTAGGAACAATGATTTTGAACTGATTGGCTTTTCAGATGCAGATTTTGCTGGTTGCAAAGAAGATAGGAAAAGAACAAGTGGAACTTGTCAATTCCTAGGAAGGAGGCTGATCTCTTGGAGCAGCAAGAAGCATACCAGTGTGGCTATATCCACTGCTAAGTCTGAATATATAGCTGCAAGGAGCTGTTGTGCACAACTATTATGGATGCAACATCTGCTAGAGGATTACAACCTCAAGGTAAGTAATTCTCCTTTTGTATTGTGACTCATCCAGTGTTATCTCTATAGCTTAGAATCTTGTCTCATACAGCCGGACTAAGCATATAGAGATAAGGTATCATTTCATTAGAGAGCATGTTGAAAGTGAAGATATATGCCTTGAATTTGTTCCCACTGACAAACAAGTAGCTGATATCTTTACAAAGCCATTGGATGAGGCAAAATTTAATGCCTTTAAAATTGAGCTTGGTATGTTAAATCTATAATAGATTTCATTATGTCATATTATCTATTTTGCCTATTACTTTATTCCTTAGCTTTGCTAAAACATGTAAACATTTATGACAAGCTATACTAGGATAGGTTCCTATAAAAAAATTTTAGTAGCATGATTAGGACTAGAAATAATCCTATTTCATAACTGATAGGCAGTGAGGTCAACTGAAACACCTGAGAAAGTTTCAGAAGAACCGCTGAGACAGCTGAGAAGGTCTCAGATGATCTACTGAGACATCTAAAATGGTCTCAGCGGTTTACAATACCTTGTCCCAGCGGATTTTCCCTCTGTCTCAGTGGTTTCACTGAGATGGGCTGGTTAAATTAAAATTTACCCTAATTGACATGTCAACAATATAAAATCATTTAAATTGATTAGTCTAATCAACATCTATCATTTGGGCAAATAAAAACCTAAGACAAGCCTCTCTAAAGAGGAACATATTGATTAATTAAATTACAATCCTTTTCACCCTAACCAACGAGACGAACCCTTTTCCCTCCCATCTCAGCAACTCATTCTTAAGAAGAAATGGTGCCAAAAGTGTCCAAAGATCTTCAAGAAGGATACGAAATTGTTAGGAATGGATTCCAGCATGCCCCAGCAGAGATTAAAGAAATAATTCTACTTCTAACTGATCAAGGATTGGAATATATTCTCTCAGAGCCAACTGCAATTCTCAGAACTGAAGTTCTGGAATTATTCAGCAATGCTAGGTCTCATCTGCCCACTTATCCTTAAAGTCCAATATAGGAAATGTAAAGATAAAGATATCTCCAAGGAAGATGCAGAAGGCTTTTCAAATGCCCAATTGCAGTCAAGATGAGGAAGAGTATATATCTGAGAAAGATAAAGACAAGACCCTAAAGTGGTGTGAATACAGTGATGCCAAGACTGGCTCACTGAAGTGGAAGTTCTTCAATCAGAGACGCAAGTTACTCTCTAATATAGTTGACAAGTCACTGTTGTGCAAGCCTGGATCTCAAGACACAATCTCCGAGCACATGTTTGAACTGATGTCAAGAGTGATTTTAAAGAAAAAGACATCCTGGGAAGCTGTCATATTCCAAAGGATTAGAGAATCTCAGTAGGACCCCAACCTAGGCAGAATTCTCTCATTAAACCTTTTGAACACATACGCAGAAGATTTTGACAAGTCCCAGGGTTCCAACCTCCATTACTTGTAAAGAATGGACATCAAAACTTTGGACAGGTTCTCAAGGGTTCTCCCAATGAGCTAGCCTTCTGAGTTGAGGAAAAGAGAAGGTAACAAAGGGGCTGAGGAAAGCCAGAATGATCTGCTCTGATTCTGGGTCAGAGGCAGAAGAAAATGTCCCAACTTAGGACAATCAAGTTCTTGCCAGCAGTACACATAAGGATGATCAAGGAGGAGACCATGACACTGAAGGTCATGAAGGTCATGCTGCTACTGAAGAGCATAAGAAGGATACAGATCATGCTGTTGAGGAACAATAGAAAGGAAATGAAGGAGATCACACTCCATGTGATGCTCCTAATCCTCTTATAGCTCTTAAGTGTGTATAAAATGTGCAATCCTCTTCTGAAGATCATGAGGATGAACAAGGCGACTCTGCTGCTGACCTACAGGGTAATATTGATTTAATTATATCAAATCTAGATACATGATTTAAGCTAATCCCTCCTGAACCAGCAGATAACTTGGTAGATGACCTTGAAGATAATGATGCCCCAAATGAGGGGGACTAGCAGAAGGAAGTTTCTGATAAGCAACATGAGGGTGCTCCAAGTGAGGGGGAGCAAGAAAATAATGCTGGAGAAGCAAGGAAGGATGATGAAGATGATAAGGTTGCAATGCAGCCTAGTGATAAAGATGAGAGGGAGCACTTCCCTGCTCAGGCTGAGGGGGAGCATGTGTAAGACCCCTTTATTTCCGCTACAAACCGGGTCTTATGCCTAGAACCGCCGCTTTGCGGTGACACCATAACCCGAGAAGGTCGCCACTACAAAACGCGGATCCTTCCGGCCATATCGATCACCACAGAAGAAAAGTATATATTTGAACATATACAAGCTCAAGTCCACAAATCACATGCTACATATACATATGTCCACATGATATAACTGATATAACAAAGGTTGAAATAATAATGGGCTCATGTCGTTTACATTATTTCCTCAATACAAGGTCACTCGTGGAAGCAAACTACTAATCACTATCTAATCCTGAAACTGGTGCTCCTATAATAGACTGGCCCGCCTCCAACTGCACCGGTCTCTAGTGCTGATGCGTCTCCTCGATCCCCTAAAATGATATGGTCCACCGACCGTTAGTCAAAAATACTAAGCCATATGTTCCCCACCCCTCCCCCAATGGCTCTTAGGCACCGATCAGGAGGGTTGAAGCAGAGGACGGCAAGGGGGATATATCAAAGCAGGTGACATGGCCTAGTTACAGGAATAACTTTCATTATACAGGTGTATATATATAATTGAAGCATTAATTAGATCATGGTAAAGAGCAAGTAAAGAACAGTAAATAAAGATAAGTACATAATAGAAAAGTAACCATTGATTTATAGGAATGCGCATACTAACCTATAGACCAAGGGGTTGTTTAGCAAGGCTCATCGTATAAAAAGTCCCATAACCAATTTATACGATATAGGTAGTGGTTGAAATGCAATGCTTATGCCATGACATGCAGAGTTATGCAGTTTAATGTTGTTAGTTAATGGGTGTCGACTCATCACCTAGAGGGGGGGGGGGTGAATAGGTTTTTTCAGATTGTTTTGTTCCCCTTTTTTGTGTTCTTCTTTTTTGTTTAGTAGATTTAAATGTTGAGAAGCACAGCACAGAAAACACACAAAGACTTATGGAGGCTCCTCAAGAAGGGTGTCTTAAGTAGTCCTCTTTCCCTCTACTCCTACCTAGCATTGTGCTAGACTCGGCAAACTCCGCCAATGTCTCCGGCCCGCAAGCCTTACAACTCATACCCGCAAGTCCCTGCATCCTAGGCCTGCAAGCCCCTTCACTGCACCCGAGCCCGCAAGCTCGACACTCAGGCCCTCAAGGCCTACACAGCACAGACCCGCAAGTCTTTCCTCTTGGACCTGCAAGTCCCTGCAGCCTAGGCCCGCAAGCCCCTTCATTGCACCCGAGCCCACAAGCTCTACATGTTTGATCCTGGAAGTCCTTTTCCTTAGCCCTCAAGCCTCACAGATCTCAAGCCCTCAAGCTTGACACTTAGATCTAAAAACAGATCTTACAGTTTTGGCCCGCAAGCCTTTATAAGAAAGATATACAATATAAATTCTTCTGCCTGATGGAGATCGGCTTCTTGTCTTGAAGAAGATGCTTCAGATGTAGGCGATGGTAGCACAAATCTTCTTCAATCCTTCTCCTTTAGCCTGATGTTGACTGGCTTATGGACTTGAATGATACTTAATAGTCGATGTGGCTTGACTACAACTTTAGAGAACACTGGATAAGCGTTTTTATTCTCCTCTTCTTATTCTTGATTCTTCTCCGCAGCTTTTACTATTGTATTGCTCGGTGGGATTCCTTTTCGTTTCTTTGTTCTCATCTTTTTCTTTAGGGCATCACTTTTCCCTTTTATAGGATGGAGGGGCCGCTTAACGGTCTCCTATGATGTCCTTCTCTGACAGATGCCCATACCTTAAGAGCACGCGCTGATTGGACAATCAAGCGGTGGCATTAAATGCTGATAACGCGTTTGGCAATTTTTGAATCTGTCTCGATGATATATCCATTGTCACGACGATATGGACAATATTTTGACGGCAGGACTTATCGTTGTCTTGGACTAGCTTATTCTTCAATTATTCTTCAGATAGTGATATCTCAACGATACGGGACATCCCTCTTGCACTTGCACTTAAGACGACATGAAGTCATCTAACTTATATCGATGAAATCTTCTTGACTGCTCGATATCGTTGTGACCACCTTATCTTGTCGATGACATAATCGATATTATGTCGACAAACAATTCTTCAGCAACTGCCTGTCTTTGTTCGATCTTCCCTAGTCTTTTCGACGTCAGTCCTTCTTTACGACGATATCGTTGACATTAGTCTTACTTAGCCTTTTCAACGACATGGCTCTGTTACGATGATATTTATTCTGGCTTAGCCTTATCAACGTCAAGGCTTCTTTTTGCCGATATCATTGACAGGTTTATGTTATCTCGACGATAACTGTCGTGGACCTTCTACTTTGCTTCTGCACACCATTTCAACGATATGCCTATTCTTTACGATGATATGTCCAGTCTTTTTCGACAATATTGTACTTAGACAAATTATTGAAGGACTGGACATATTGTCGGATCTCTGCAAGTATGAACTAGACATAACATCAAATACACAATGCTTTTATGATTTAGCTGAGTGCTTCTTTAAATCAAGAACATTGCAGGGCACATTTCCCAACAATCTCCCCCTATTTGTAGAAGTCCTAACTCACCTCAATGTAAATGCCACACACATAAAGATTTAACATTTCAGACAATAAATTCACATTCAGCAGCCAATCACTTAAATAGATAAAATGTTCTTAAATAAGAATTACATATTCATTTGTCTTATTCTATTCTTCTATTCGATTCGACACTATTCAAGGTCTGCTGCTGCTTGCACCTTTGTCTTTCTTCCTTTGCCTTTGATAGTAGTTGATGGGCTTTGGAATCTTCTTGGGAGAAGGAGGAGGACCATGAGGGAACGCTAGCTTGTGATTTTTCCTCTTTTCTATTTGCTTTAGATGCTTCTCCCACTCAACCGACTTGTATACTCTTTGATGGCCCTCTTGGTGTTATCCAAATTGTATCAGTTACTCTGTGATTATTTCTCTTGAATTTGGACTCCACCTTCCTGATTGTGGATCCAGCTCGACCTCCCTCAGCCTTTTTTTCTTATAATTGTTGCTCTGGAGTTTCTTCCTCTTCCTGGAGGTTGCTGATTCTCCAAATTCAACGGCATACTCGGCTGAGTCAGTACAATGGGTCAGCAACTACATACACTGATGGGGTTTTTTGCATTGTCAGCTTCACAAGATTTGCTATCCACATGGCTTGATGGGATCCAACATTTATTATTTAATTCTCCCCCCTTAGGACTTGTTCAATTACCTGTTCTTCAAGACCTTCTCTGACCAGAATCAACTGTTAATGTAGGTGATGTTCAGTCACATCCAGATTGTTCCTTACTTCGAGTAGATGGGCATTTATTGTATTCGCATTCTCATTGACCCTGTTCAGAACATGATTTTTATTTTTATTTGCGGCTGTTTGTATTTGCCCAAAGGCATGCTCCACATTTTCAGAGAATGTTACTTGATTTGTCAGTATTGAATGGTTTTGATGCCCCACTTTGTTGACTTCCTCGCCCATCTTTTCTATTGCCGGAGCTGCCAGAGTGTAGAAGTGGGCACACTGGGTGTTGAGATTGAGTATGTCCCTCTTTACAGCCTTGATCTCAGCCTCCAGCTCCTTCGTTAGGCCATCAACAGTCTTTACGACAAAAGTTTCCAATTGTTTCCTTTGAGAATTCAGTAGAGCTGATACCATGTGATAGAGAGAACCTTCCTGAGCCGAAGATGGCTCAGCAGCTTGTTCTTCTTCATCTCCTCCTTCCTGTGGAGCTGCTTCCGAGATTTCTTCAGATGAGTCTTCACTGATATGGGCTGTTGCTTTGGCCTTTCCCTTGAAATCTCCTGGCACTGTCTTACCCAGAGATGTGAGCACTATCTTACTTGCTATATCAACTCTCAGCAATCTGAAAGAGTGGTGTCTTCCATTTGCTCGAGCACATTTCCTTGATTTTTTATGGCAGAGTACCCCAGCTTGGTCTCCCCCTTAACTTGAGCATTTCCTTGGGCTGAGCTTCCTGCCAGGTGCACCCTATACATCATCTCATCATCTTGGGATGAGCTCCCA
Source organism: Dactylorhiza incarnata (assembly GCA_033032865.1). NCBI lineage: Eukaryota > Viridiplantae > Streptophyta > Magnoliopsida > Asparagales > Orchidaceae > Dactylorhiza > Dactylorhiza incarnata. Next base: position 8,373,658 of record JAWHQI010000067.1, read on the forward strand.
AGTTGGGACTCCCCCTCAATAGGAACATTCCCCAAGTCGGGGTTGCTACCTTCTTTAATAACCTCTTTGGGAGCAGGTTCAGGAATTGATGCAGGACCATCTCCTTGAGCAGATGTCGCACCAAGGTTTTGTTGGGGTGGGGAACTGTCATCTAAGCTGCTTGATGACTCTTCTTCTTCAGAAGGGATGGCTTGGGCGGCTTTCTTTTGTTTCTTTGGGCCGGATGCTGCATCAGAGGATGCTTTGGGGAATGACCTATCCCATCGATCAAGCATCTTTGCGTCCAGTCTCTTGGAATAGTGTAGGGGCACTCCCATTCTTTTATGAAGCACTTCATCTAGGGTATTGAGAAGGAATAGGGACATAATTCTTCCATATGACGGGGTCTTCAGGGTGCTCTTCAATCTTTGGAAGAGAAACTCACTCCAGTCTGTCTTCTTGGTTAGGATTATCCGGGCCATGACAATGAACATCTCCTTGGAGATCTGGTCATGAGAGCCTGGTTTTCATAGCAGTACCTTCCCCATGATGTCTGCCAGCAGTTTCCCCTTTTGATTAAACTCATTGCTTTTAATCGACCCGTAGGTCTTTCCAGTGTGGCCGCACCAGGTATAACAAGCTGAGACAACCTCCGTTGTCAGCTCTTCTTCTTCTCCCACTTCAATTCTCGGCAGATGGAGCATTTTCCTGACACTCTTGGCTGATATTTTTACCTTCTTACCGACTACAATGGATTTTATTTGAGATTCTGAATGGTTGAGCTGGGCTTCAGCGAAGAACTCCATCAGTTCTTAGTGAAGAAGAACTGAGGGCTCGCTCCACAGATACTCTTGCCCGGTGGATTCTAAGAGGCCTAGCACGGTCCTTACTTCTTCAGAGCACGAGTTGAAACCCCTGAGATGGATTTCACAATCAGAGATTACTTCTTCTCTTTTGGGAGCCATCGATTCAGAGCAAGAGAGGAGGCAGTACGTCGGAGACGAAGTAGTGGTTTGTCGACGGAATGGCTTAGGGCAAATGATAGCGTAATTTTTATTCTCGAGCATTCACTCTATTTATAGTGTATGTAGGTGAGGGGGCACGTACCTTTGACTTTGTCGGTGAAAAATGATCAGACGAATCCGATAGACCGATCTAGTGCCGTGATAAATAACTCAACTTTATTTTGACGATACTGCTGATTGTCGTCAAAATTGTTCTTGGATATGCATCCTTCCAGATCGATCCATTTATCATCATAACATCTGCCGTGTCATCGTAACCACTTATTGTATCGACAATACAGATTCCTTAAACTTGTCAGCCTAGGGCAACTTTAGGCTCTTCTTAGGAGACATCATTTAGCCCCCACTGTGAGAGTTCTCCAGGGGTGTTTTGGTCAATTCCAACTTGTAGTCCAATTAACTTCCTTTGGTCTTTTTAGTAGGATGACATGCACTAAGATTGTTAATAAGCTAATCTTGCTATTTCTGCCAATGAGCCATAACAACCAACTTGTCCAAGGCCCAGATTTGTTTCTGGTGGGCTCTTGGACTACCTGCATAAATGAGATTACAAGCCTTTGGTACCCAAGTAGCTTTGGGTCCTAGAATATTGTTAGCTTTAAAGTGCATACTGGATCTAACTGCTCCAGGATATGCATAGTGATAATGAACAAAGCTATCTGCAAGTTTAGCATTTGTTACCCTTGGAGCCGTTGGATTGTACCAACAATTAATTGCAAAGTGCCTAGTATTTACACAGCACCAACATTCAAACCTGTTGTATCTTCCCTTCTGGTTGACTGTGTGATCATGAATCCTTTGTGTGTGAATAGAAGGATATTTGAAGGAGACTGATCTGTACTGATTGTGAGTGACTTTCCCTCTGGAGTCAGTCTTCTTTAATGATTTCTTCTCTTCTCTAGATCCAATAACTTCATGCCTCCTCATGATCACCCATTCATGAGGTACCTTTGAGGTCTTCGGCATGTTCTTGGGTTTAGAGGAACTTGCCACATGCTTTCTTGCAATGAGGGATTTATCCTCCACCCTTCTCATTTTATTATTCTTAGATTTCAGGGTACTAAGATGATCTCTATCCTTCTTTAAAAGTACAACCTCTTTGGTTAGAGAACAACACAGCTCCTTACTGTCAATCAATGCCTTTAGATTTTTCCCATATTTGCATATCAGATCAAGGTTGGAGCTTGCCTTGAAGTCCTTTTTAAGTTGACAAAACTCTGCATTCTCTAGAGTTATCTTTTCAGCTTTCTCAGAGAGATCAAGTTTTCTTGATTGAAGAGAAGAGATCTCTGCAGTTCGCTCCTTGCAGAGCATCTTGACCTTTTTGAAATCTTCTAGAAGGTCATCATATGGCTTGAACCAGTCATCATTTCCAGATGAGCTTGTCTCAGATTCTGAATCTGTGGCTGATAGAGGAGCCCTGATGCATACTTGTTCATGAGAGACTTCATCTCAAATTTCTTCCTCTGACTTAGATAAGGCAGTCAGTCCAAACTCAGTTTCCTCTTCTGAGTCTGAGTAGCTTGAGTCATTATCACTTAGAGTTTTGACCTTCTTCTCATCTATAGTCCTCCTTACCTCATTCTGATTCTTGAGAAACACCATTGATTCAGCTTCTCCTCCTTTTGACCCTTCCATGAGGACTGTTAGAGAGTCCCACATTTCCTTTGATGTTGTGCAGTGAGTTAGTTTCTGGAATGTTGAGATATCAACTGCATCAGTTAGAATACCTTTGGCTTCCTTGTCCAAGTTGACTAGGAGAATCTCATCTTCAGTAATTTTAGTTATCTTCTTGGATATAATTTTATAAGGATAGTGAATAGAGGCTATCATGGGGACATATGGCCCTTCTTGCACAATTTGAAACATTTTAGGGTCCATTGCCTCCATGAATATTTTAGCTCTTACTTTCCAAAGGGCAAAATTCTCCCTAGAACAGATAGCTATTTTTGATTCTATAGCTATGAAGAATGTACACCCACGGGAAGATCTGTTCAAGTTGTTAAGCTTTTCTTTTGAACAACCTAGCTATGTTACCACTTGTTAGTTAATGGGTGTCGACATATCACCAAGAGAAGGGGGGGGGGGGGAATAGGTTTTTCAGATTTTTTTTGTTCCCCATTTTTTGTGTTCTTGTTTTCTAGTTTAGTAGATTTAGATGTTGAAAAGCACAGCACAGAAAACACACAAAGACTTATAGAGGTTCCTCAAGACAGGGTGTCTTGAGTAGTCCTCTTTCCCTTTGCGCCTACCTAGTAGTGGGCTAGACTCGGCAAACTCCGCCAATGTCTCCAGCCCGCAAGCCTTACAACTAGGACCCACAAGTCCCTGCAGCCTAGGCCCGCAAGCCCCTTCACTACACCCGAGCCCGCAAGCTCGACACGTTTGGACCTGCAAGTCCTCTTCCCAAGCCCTCAAGCATGACAGATCTTAAGCCCTCAATCTTGACACTTAGATCAGAAAATAGATCTTACAGTTTTGGCCCGCAAGCCTTTATAAGAAAGATATACAATATAAATTCTTCTGCCTGATGGAGATCGACTTCTTATCTTGAAAAAGATGCTTCAGATGTAGGCGTTGGTAGCACAGATCATCTTCAATCCTTCTCCTTTATCCTAATGTTGACTAGCTTCTGGAATTGAATGATACTTAACAGTCGATGTGGCTTGACTACAACTTTAGAGAACACTGGATAAGCATTTTTGTTCTCCTCTTCTTATTCTTGATTCTTCTCTGCAGCTTTTACAATTGTATTGCTCGGCGGGATTCTTTTTCATTTCTTTGTTCTCGTCTTTTTCTTTAGGGCATCACTGTTCCCTTTTATAGGACAGAGGGGCCGCTTAACGGTCTCCTATGATGTCCTTCTCTCACAGACGCCCATACCTTAAGTGCACGCACTGATTGGACAATCAGGCAGCGGCAGTAAATGCTGACTGCGCGTTTGACAATTTTTGAATCTGTCTCGACGATATATCCATTGTCACGATGATATGGACAATATCTCGACGGTAGGACTTGTCGTTGTCTTGGACTAGATTCTTCTTCAATTCTTCTTCAGATAGTGATATCTCGACGATACGGGACATCCCTTCTTCACTTGCACTTAAGACGACATGGAGTCATCTAACTTATATCGGTGAAATATTCTTGACTGCTCGATATCATTGTGCCTTTTCAATGACATGTCTCTTTTATGATAATATTTGTTCTGACTTAGCCTTATCGACGTCACGACTTCTTTCCGCCGATATCGTCGACATGTTTATTATATCTCGACGATAACTGTCGTGGTCCTTCTACTCTGTTTCTGCACACCATTTCAACGATATGCCTATTCTTTACGATGATATGTCTAGTCTTTTTCGACGATATTGTACTTAGACAAATTATTGAAGTAGTGGACATATTGTCGGATCTCTACAAGCATGAACTAGACATAACATCAAATACACAATGCTTTTATCATTGAGCTGAGTGCTTCTTTAAATCAGGAACATTGCAGAGCACATTTCCCAACAATCTCCCCCTATTTGAAGAAGTCCTAACTCACCTCAATGATAAATGTCACACACATAAAGATTTAACATTTCAGATAACAAAATCACATTTAGCAGCCAATCACCTAAATAGATAAAATGTTCTTAAATAAGAATTACGCATTAATTTGCCTTATTCTATTTTTCTATTAAATTCAACACTCTTCAAGGTCTGTTGCAGCTTGCACCTTTGTCTTTCCTCCTTTGCCTTTGATAGTAGTTGATGGGCTTTCTAATCTTCTTGGGAGATGTAGGAGGACCACGAGGGAACTCTAGCTTGTGATTTTTCCTCTTTTCTAATTGCTTTAGATGCTTCTCCCACTCAACCGACTGGTATCCTCATTGATGGCCCTCTTGGGGGTATCCAAATTGTATCTATGACTCTGTGATTATTTCTCTTGAATTTGGACTCCACCTTCCTGATTGTGGATCCAGCTCGACCTCCCTCAGCCTCTTTTGCCTATAATTGTTGCTCTGGAGTTTCTTTCTCTTCCTGGAGGTTGCTGATTCTCCAAATTCAATGCCATACTCCGCTGAATCAGTACTTATTGAAGGGTCAGTAACTACTTACCCTGATGGGGGGTTTTTGCATTATCAGCTTCACTTGATTTGCTATCCACATGGCTTGATGGGATCCAATATTTATTATTTCATTCTCCGCCCTTTAGGACTTGTTCAATTACCCGTTCTTTAAGACCTCTCTGACCAGAATCAACTGTTCATGCAGGTGTTGTTCAGTCACATCCAGATTGTTCCTTACTTCGAGTAGATAGGCATTTAATGTATGAGTATTCTCATTGACCTTGTTCCGAACTTGATTCTTATTGTTATTGGTGGCTATTTGTATTTGCCCAAAGGCATTCTCCACATTTTCAGAGACTGTTACTTGATTTATTAGTATTGAATGGGTTTGATGTCCCACTTTGTTGACTTCCTCGCCCATCTTTTCTATTGCCGGAGCTGCCAGAGTGTAGAAGTTGGCACACTGGGTGTTGAGATTGAGTATGTCCCTCTTTCAGCCTTGATCTCAGCCTTCAGCTCCTTCCTTAGGCCATCCACAGTCTTTACGACAAAAGTTTCCAATTGTTTCCTTTAAGCATTCAGTAGAGCTAATACCATGTGATAGAGAGAACCTGCCTGAGCCAAAGATGGCTCAGCAGCTTGTTCTTCTTTATCTCCTCCTTCCCGTGGAGCTGCTTTCGAGATTTCTTCAGACGAGTCTTCACTGATATGGGTTGTTGCTTTAACCTTTCCCTTGGAATCTTCTGGCACTATCTCACCAGGTGATGTGAGCACTATCTTACTTGCTATTATCAATTCTCGACAATCTGAAAGAGTGGTGTCTTCCATTTGCCCGTGCACGTTTCCTTGATTTTCTAGGGCAGAGTACCCCAGCTGGGTCTCCCCCTCAACTTGAGCATTGCCTTGGGCTGAACTTCCTGCCGGGAGCTCCCCATCAATCATCTCATCATCTTGGGCTGAGATCCCAAGTTGGGACTCCCCCTCAACAGGAACCCTCCCCATGTCGGGGTTGCTACCTTCTTCAATAACCTCTTTGGGAGCAGGTTCAGGAATTGATGCAGGAGAATCTCCTTGAGCAGATGTCACACCAAGGTTTTGTTTGGGTCGGGAACTGTCATCTGAGCTACTTGATGACTCTTCTTCTTCAGAAGGGATGGCTTGGGCAGCATTCTTCTGTTTCTTTGGGGCAGATACTGCATCAGAGGATGCTTTGGGGATTGAACTATCCCATCGATCAAGCATCTTTGTGTCCAGTCTCTTGGAGTAGTGCGGGGGCACTCCCATTCTTTTATGAAGCACTTCATCTAGGGTATTCAGAAGGAATAAGGACAGAATTCATACATATCACGGGGTCTTCAGGGTGCTCTTCAATATCTAGAAGAGAAACTCATTCTAGTCTGTCTTCTTGGTTAGGATTATCCGGGCTATGATAATGAACATCTCCTTGGATATCCGGTCATGAGAGCCAGTTTTGCATAGCAGCACCTTCCCCACGATGTCTGCCAGTTGTTTCCCCTTTTGATTAAACTCATTCCTTTTAATCGACTCGTAGGCCTTTCTAGTGTGGCCGCACCAGGTATAACAAGCTGAGACATCCTTCGTTGTCAGCTATTCTTATTCTCCCCCTTCAATTCTCAGCAGATGGAGCGTTTTCCTGAGACTCTTGGCAGATATTTTGACCTTCTTATTTGCTACAATGAATTTTATCTGAGATTCTGAATGGTTGAGTCGGGCTTCAGTGAAGAACTCCGTCAGTTCTCAGTGAAGAAGAACTGAGGGCTCGCTCAGCAAATACTTTAGCCCGGTGGATTCTAAGAGCCCTAGCATGATCCTTTATTCTTTAGAGCACGAGTTGAAACCCCCGCGCTGGAGTTCACAACCGGAGATTACTCCTTCTTTTTTGGGAGACATCGATTCAGAGCAAGAGAGGAGGCAGTACGTCGGAGATGAAACAGTGGTTTGTCGACGGAATGTCTTAGGGTAGATGATAGTGTAATTTTTATTCTCGAGCATTCAATCTATTTATAATGTAGGTAGGTAAGGGGGCGCGTACCTTTGATTGTGTCGGTGAAAAATGAATAGACGGCTCTGATAGACCGATTTAGTGTCGTGATAAATAGATCGACTTTATTTTGACGACACTGCTGATTGTCGTCGAAATAGTTCTTGGATAAGCATCCTTCCATCTCGATCCATTTGTCGTCATAACATCTGATGTGTCGTCGTAACAACTTATTGTATCGACGATATAGATTCCATAAACTTGTCAGCATATGACAACTTTAGGCCCTTCTTAGGAGACATCTTTTAGCACCAAATTTGAGAGTTCTCCAGGGGTGTTTTGGTCAATTCCAATTTGTAATCCAATTAACTTCCTTTGGTCTTTTTAGTAGGATGACCTGCAATAAGATTGTTAATAAGCTAATCTTGCTATTTCAACCAATGAGCCAGAATAGCCAACTTGTCCCATAACAAATTTATACGATAGGGTTAGGGTTTGAAATGCAATGCTTATACCATGACATGCAGAGTAATGCAGTTTAATACTATGTTCACACAAGTGCAACTCACGCACTTTGACTTTATGCACACAGACCTTTAGTTCCCCTTTTTGGAGCTAGCAAGACTCCCAGGATACTCCCGTAGTGGCAACGGAAGTAGTGGGTTGGGCCTTGCCCACCTCTAGGTTGGTATTCACACTACCTAACCTAGATCTATCGTACGCCTCAACGCAAAACCACGGAGCGCCTGCATACTCTTACTGCCTGGACCACCAGACTTTCATGGCTAAGTGCAAATTCCACACTTGCCGAGTCAACGTATTGACGTCGGTGTGAACGACCGTCCAATGCCGAAGACCCACCACCTTTATGCACATGCAAACATGTTTACCATCCATATCCGAGCCATAAGCTCACCGGGCTAACAAGCTCGTAACGATAACCTTCCGAGCCACCAGCTCGCCGAACCTACCCATCCGTGACAATAACCACCGAGTCTACCGCTCGTAAAACCAAACCAACAAACTACATATAACATCGGGGTGTGGGTGAGTGTATTGTTAAGTTAATCTTGTACATCAATTTATTCTTGCAGTTTAGGGTTAATCTTGGACTTCCCGAGGTCTACCCTGTGAGTGGCTCACAGCGGTACTAGAAGGTATGATGGGATGATAGCCCAAACCTCCCTTTCTCAAGACACTTAATGTTATTGGTAACTACCCATAATATCACCCTCTTATCATTACGCTTGGATTAACCCTATGTATTTTATGACTCTCTAAGGGAAAGACGATCCTTCATTGATCCCGAGCACAACCTTGCCCCTTAGCTTATCAGGCACACTCAACATATTGACTTCTATTGGTGACCTTAAATCTCTTCAACTAGACTAAGTACACCATCTACCTTTCATTCCCACCTACTGGTCTTCATTTTACCCAAGTTTTACAATTTTACTATACGCAGACCAAATGAGCTATATGAGTTGCATGAGAGGAGGTACTCCAAATAATTATCTGAATGACCTAAGATTATTACTGGGAGTCTTTCATGATATTATAAGACTAAATCCAGGAGGTCATAATTTTCCTTATTTATTTGGCATTTACTATAATTTCTCCAAAATTGGCCAAGTATGAAATTAAACATGAAGTGTAAGTTCTTCTTATGATTTGGCCAACACAAATTTATGGAAAATCTATGATATCAAAATAACAACAAATACAGAATATCACAATTTTACAGTAAGGTATTTGCCTCTAATTATAATATTGAATAATTATCCAAAATTGGATGCTAATGAAGGAACCATCAAAAATACTTATCCAAAAATTATTATAAAATTACCAGACATCTATATTGATTAGAAAAGTTCACTAACTGAGTATTATAATTGTTCAAAATCATCTAGTCACATAAAAAAATATTTCAAGAAAATCCAAACCATGACACATTGTGAAGTAACCTACTGATAACTACTTCCAAAAGTCATACAAAAATTCAAAAAGCTTCCTAATGCCCTATAATTTTCTATTAGCAAGTTTCACAATTTTCCAGAGAACAATAAGCCCTCAATTAATTTTTCTCACAAATAGTTCACATAAATGGTTTGTGAATGAAGTACCATATGGATCACCCTAAAAATCACTATAAAAATATAAGAGAACAGTAACACTATCACAAGCTAGATGGCAAAGTTTCATAATCATCCTTGGTTATATGAACATGTAATTTATTTTTTTAAGGAGGTGCCCTAAATGATTCTTAATTAAGTTTGAGGGAATAGGAGTGCCTAAAAATTCTCACAAAATTATCTAGGGTTATTCACCACCGTGAGAACTTAACCAACATGTTCCAAGTCCATCCAAGGACATATGACCATTTGTCCTTCACTAAGCCCAAAGAGCAACCATATGGTTTGAACTACGGTCTTAGGGCATACCCACCCTAAATCACCCCAAATCTTGGGAGGAGGTTTTTTATGTGATATTAAACTAGTGGCCAAGATTTCACATCATTTTGATGATATTCGACCACTTAACCCAACAAGTGCACTTTTGACCTTTTAAACCTTAGTTTAACCAATCTTTGGATAGTTAATTACCCAACCAAACCAATCCCAAATGGGATGAAATTTTTACCAGAGTCATAACATGACCCGAAGGACCACCTACCAAAATTTGGTGGTATTTGGAGGTCATTAGACCCAATAATTAATTAATACATGGATTATTAAATGTTTGCAAAAATCTTAGAAAAATGTCTTCCAAAATTTCTAATTTTTGGATATGTTGAGGTTGTGGGTATAAACAACATAAGTTTCAAATTTCAAGTCATTTGGATGACGTATTGATGGGGGCACACAAATCAAGCTCAGGTCAACCCTATGTATAGTTTTCACGATTTGAGTGATGTGCTCTAACCACTAACCCAAATGATGTAAAACCAATTTTAAAATAAAGTATAACCAAAGGGATACAAGTTTGATTTTGAACATTTTTCCATCTGGCGGGCCTAAGTATTTTCTACAATTTATTCTATGCACTGCATATAATGTGATAGAAAAATACAATGTTACTCATTTAATATAAATGATCTTGCATAGATCTTGAAGCAAGGATGGATGGCATCGACTTGTCTTCTTCCTCTGACCAACGACCAAGATTAGTCGCGCCTAGGACACCTTAATCCTGTTGGAACATGGTTTTCCGCATCCCTTTGATTTGAGAATAATAAATCTTACCTATATTTGATCTTGTTTGCCATTGTGTTTTTAGCATGAAAGTTTGGACAGATATGACACCAGGTGCTGCAATAATGGTCTGACACTAACCACAAGATGAAGGATTGAAATCTGTCTAATGCCAGGCATTAAGCTTAATGCTGGGCGTTAGCGCTAGACGAAAACGGTGTTCGACGAAATTGTGTTCGACGAAAGAAGAAGCCCGTTCGACAAAATGCGTTCGACAAAATTTTCGTTCGATGAAATGGAGGTTGCCAAAATGAGAGGTCGTTCGACGAAAATGGCTTTCGTCGAAATAAATTGTCGTTCGATGAAATGAGTGGCGTTCGACGACATGAAATTGTGTTCGACGAAATGAGATGTTCGACGAAGATACTGTTCGACAAAATGGCGTGCCAGCTGATTAAAGAAAGAAACTCAACGCCAGGTGTTAGTCTTAACACTGGGCGCTATCCGGTTGACGAATTTGGCAAGGAGAAAGCAGCGGTGATTGTAGGAGGAACTTTAGGAATGATTTGCCCAACGCCCTCTTTAGCCTTAACGCCGACGTTGATATTGCCAAAACTAAAACTATTCTTAAAGTGCAGAATCTCCTTCCTCTTCTGAAGATCCGAACCATCAATATGTTGCTATACATGGTCAACGACCGACGTTAGCACTTAATGCCGGCGTTAACTCAAATTCTATAAATTTGTTGATTTCGATGTCTCCGACTGCTGATTGCCAGGAGCCCTATTCCAGCACTTCAGAAACTTTGTGAGGGCCGCATTTCCAGACCAACACATCTCCCGCTCATATTTCAAAAGGAGGAATCAAAGGAGGCTTGGATCAACACGCTAACTCAATGCGAAGAACGCACGCTTGGACTTCAACGATCTTCAGTGATTCTTCGCCGTCTCCTTCAGATTACCTCATAGGGAGTTTTATATTTGTCTTTTGTATTTGTCTTTTATTTTTATCTTTGTAATCGGTTCATGAATTCGCCTCGTGTTGGCGACTTGGTCTGGGTAGGACTTAGGGAGGAATTTGCCTAGTGTTGGCGACTAGGTCTAGGGAGTAGATCTAGGGGGTGCTCGTGGCCTTTCTAGCGATAGATTGGCTAGAGCGGCTTGAGGCCGTATCTGGGGAGAGATCGGCTAAAGCCAACCGGTTCGTGGGGATACGAGTCAGTATAGAAATCAAAAAGGGTTTTCATATTATTCGCTTCGATTTCTAGCGTCATTGAATTCAGATTTTGTAATCAATTTTATAAATGATAATCATGTCTTTTCTTGTTTAATAAAATTGATTTCATTTCTAATTTCATTATCTCTTTACTTTTGATTTAACTTTGCCCAAAATATCAAAAGTTTTCTATTAAAGTTCAAAGTTTTTATAACCCTTATTCACCGTCCCCCTCCCCTCTAAGGGCGCCTACAGATCCAACAAATCCTTATTTTCCCGGCCACATAAGCGACGCCCCGGCCGACCATTGCCACCACCACCTCCGTTGAGGTGGTGGCCGGCGAATAGGGGTGGTTGGCCGGCCGGAGGTGGCCGGAACAGTGGAATCGAGAGGGGATTTAAAGCTCCAAAATTGGAGTTTTCGGCCTACACGATTTGGGGCCCTTTGGCCTCAAGCCTTGCAGCCAACCTAATGGGATCTATCCACAGAGAGAGAGGAGAAAAACCAAACCTGTGTGGAGGGGTGATTCCTTGCCGATCTCATGTTGGCCATGGACGACCTTGGAGCTTTTGGAGACATTGAATCCTCCGCACCAACAAGATCGATGTCTTCATGTAAGTGGGGGAAAATGACCCTCTCAGTCCTCTGAAGGAGTTATAATATTCAATTGGGGGGAGAGGTAGAGTCATGACATCAATTGCCATGAAGGCCATTAATGGCCATTTTCGGCCATGGTGAAAACCCTCCAATTCAGCCCCCATGTGGGCTGGAAAAACTCCTAAACTTCTTGTAACAGCCAGAGGAGATGAATTCCCATCAATTGGGAGATCAATTGTCCTCCCTTGGCCATGAATGTCATTAATCCTCTCTTTCTCTCTCCACCATTTTTGGGGAAAATTGTGTTTTCTCTCTCGCAATCGAATTCTCTGAAATTGAATGGTCAATTAAGTAACTCCAAGCCCCATTAGCTAGTGGACCGCCTCAATTGGGTCTAGCCTAAGTGAATTGGGCTTGATTAGGTCAAAATAGGTTATTTTGACCAAAATTTAGGGTGGAGTTGACTTTAGTCAATTTGACCATTTGGGATGACCCCAATGGGTGGCTATTGAACCATTGTCCTCCACTAAGGGTTAGGAAGGTCCAGGTAGGGTCAATTTAGCAAGTTGGGGGTCAATTGACCCAGAATATGGCAATTTGACCAAAACCGTGCTAGAGTTGGCTGGGGTCAAATTGGCCAAACTGTTGGCCCCATGATGGGGCTTTTTGTTCCATTAGTTCCCTAATATCGTTATAAGGGTAGGGGAAAGGTCAATTTGGCATGATGGAGGCCAATTGACCTTAATTAGGCTACTTTAACCAATTTAAGGTTATGGTTGACTTTGGTCAACTTGACCACTTTGGTTGACCTCAATGGGTCCATAGTGCTCTAAGGGACCCCTAATTGGTTAGGGATGGTATGGTGGGGTCAAAGAACCAAGGTGAGGCCCTAAATTCCAAAGATAAGCTTGGTAACTGGAAATTGCTATTTGCAGACCAAGGTGCTCTTCCCCTTCAAGCCTAAGGCCAAGTGGTCTCTTCAAGCTTCTTAGGGTTTTTTCATGACCTAGTCATGACAAAAACACTCTAGGAGTCTAGTTGTTTGGGGGATGTTATAAATCCCAATAAACAATAAAAATAATTTCCTCCCCGAAATTCAGGTTAAGCTTGCGGGATTTTCACCGAGAGTGACTAAACGTAACATCCCCTAAGAATTGAACTAATTCCTGACTCGAAGAGCACCGCCTATCTTTGCTACATCAGTTCTAGTGGCTCCCTAATAAGCTTCTCCTGTCCATGATTTTACCACAAGACTTTTACCTACGGAGCCTTCTCGCGCCGCAAGACCCGCATCTTCGTGCCATCTATCCTGACCGACTCCGCGCAAACTGATCGGTCAGAAGTTACTGGCCCATCCATAATAGATATCAGCTGCTCCGTCCATAGTGGAGCTCTCCTAAGGGAGGAGACGTGGAAGACGTCATACAAACTCGCTAACTCTGGCGGTAGCTCCAGCCTGTAAGCTAAGGGGCCGATCCGCCCAGGATCCTGTAGGGCCCCATGTATCTCGTACTGAGCTTCATCCGCCTGCGTACCTGCGAGACTCCATGCATATGACATATCTTCAAGAACACCTGGTCTCCAGCCTAGAACTCTACTGCACGATGTCGCGCATCGTAATACTTGGCCTGCCTGTTCTGGGCTTCCAGCATCCTAACTCAAATCAGTCGCACCCGGGCATCTGTTTCCTTCACAAATTCAGAGCCGAGTGTCTTTAAATCCTCATCCTGGGTTTAAGATGGTGGAATTCTGCGCCTCTGTCCCTTTGAGGGTGGAAAACTGTGTTGAGCGTCACCCAGGAGCCCAGATAAGCCTGGACTGATCTTCACCTCTTGGACATAAACAATCCATCCCTATCCGACACGATCGTCCTGGTCACACCATGATAATGGACAAACTGCTCAACAAATCCCATCAAACACAACCGGGAGCATCCTTCTAGCGCGTGGTGACCTAGCTACCTTGGTCAATCTATCCTCGATATTCCAAATGAACTTATGCCCAAAGTGGGGATGTGGTAATCTGTGTATGAAATCCATAATTATATCCTCGAGCTTCCACTCCAACCTGGGCAGTGAATGTGGTTGTTCTCCAAAGACTTTTGCACTTAGCCTTTATCATGCATCACAAAACCTATGACGTCTTTCTTTATTCCGAGGACATACATGCTCCGAAATACATAATTTTTCCAAGGACTAAAGCTCTTGTTTGTATGGGTAGGCAACGCCTCAATAAAGTTTTCTCTACAAGTTCAGATTCTTTTACCTTCACGTACGTCCGAGTAATCAATCAGCTCAACTCTACAACTTATCCAGTTCTTACCGTGGATGAAACTGATCAAGTTATGTTCCAATTATCCTCAAAATTTAAGGGGGTGTACTAGTAAACTTTTATGAGTATATGTTAACCAATCATTGTTAGTATCCATGTTTGTAAGATGACTCCCATTCATTTTCTATGTGGAATATAATTCATAAGGTATACGGGTATCATCTTTTGAAACCCTAAGGTTTTTCACAATTCCCTTTCATCAAGGAAATATCATCACTTATATGTCTCCAAATTTCTATCACTTACCATATATCAGTCTTGGTCACTTTCATATGGTCCAAGGTAAGATAAGGGTTAGATAGTTCTTACCATAGTAACCATAAATCTTATATTCTAAATCCAATAATTCATCGTTTAAGATCTCTGGTTATTCATCATCATAGCTTCCAAGGTTTGAGGTTTATCAATGCAGTTAAAATTTTCTACCATGACAGGGCGTGATTGTTATCAATTCATGAGTTAATCACTTCTGAATGCCCCAAGTCACAAGAACCTCAAATATAACTACAACTTGTATGACCTAGTTTTCGTCCATAACTTCTAGAATGGGACATCGACATCCCTAAGTTATTAATCCTGGCGACTTTACATTTCCAATGATTCAACTAAGGTAAAGTTGTTGTTCGATCAATGATGTCTATCCATTGTCCTGGTAATACTACAATCATTATTCCGAACATATTGTTACACCATCTCATCTTTGCCTGAGTAATGTCGAATATGAACAACTTCAAAATCATTATGTTCGCGACGCAACACTTTAAAAATTAGATCTAAGGGTAACCCAAGTCAGTATTTAATTTGCCCAATAAAACAAAAGGTAAGCCCCAATAAACAAAAGATATTTGCCACTATCCATTTTGGGCTAAGTATCTTTGGTGTCACTTTATTATATTCGTCCTAGGTATGCAAACAATCCTTAGGGAATACAACCATAGACTTGGGGTTCCTTCTTGAGTCTTGTTGGTACACTCCATACTTTAGACTCTTCAAGACACCTTCTATGACATCCTTATCAAGGTTAACATGTGGCTCAATCCCAAATGGGTCTCTTTCGAACTTGAATTCTTATCCGACCCTTGGTGTTTGTCGTGGTGGTTGTCTCAATGTAATCTTGTCACCAATACGAGGGTTGAGTCTACGGGTCCCCTACCATTCTACTTATGTGTCAATCTCCTTAATGCGGTCCTATCACTTTGGATAATCCTTGATAGATGAAGTAGGGACATCGAAGTTTATGGCATTGGTGGTCGTTCCCGCACTAAGCTCCTCCTCTAACCTCTTTGGGGTATCCTCATACCTTAACAAATTTTTATACCTACGGTCTATTTTCGACTAGGGCATGGCTTAAATTGTCATGGTAGGTCATGTGTCCTTGTGGGGTTGAGTCTAACTCATTGATTAGAGGAATATCTATAGAGATATTTACAGCCGGAGGTATTCCCTACTGGTGGCAGAGTTTGCCGCGGGCTACAAAAGAAAACTTGTCACTCGTAAGGAGATTTGGCTAAGAAAAATTCAGATAGAAGTGTACTTTTTTCATGTGATTTCCCCATATGGGCACACAATTGCTTCTGCTGCTTTATTTGTCCTCAAACAAAACTCGCGCGGGGTGGCCCAGGGTTTGTGGACTTCTTTTCTTCGGATCGAGGTTTGCATTGATACCAGTTTGTAAGACCCCTCTTTTTTCCCGCTACAAAACCGGGTCATATGCTCAGAACCACTGCTTTGCTATGACACCATCACTCGTGAAGGTCTCCACTACAAAACACCGATCCTGCCGGCCATATCGATCACCACAGAACAAAAGGTATATATTTGAACATATAGAAGCTCAAGTCCACAAATCACATGTTATATATATAAATGTCCACATGATATAACGGAAATAACAAAAGTTGCAATAATAAAGGGTTCATGCCCTGTACATCATGTGCTCACTACAAGGTCACTCGCAGAAGCAAACTACTAATCACTCAATGATCCTGAAACGGGTGCTCCTGTAATAGACTGGCCCACCTCCATCTGCACTGGACTCTATGTTGGGTTTTCTATACCCCTTCACAATGGATGACATATCGAATATGCGCAGCGGAAATGAACAAGAACAACCCAAAAAGAGATCAACGGATCTTGCGGTTTTCATGATTCAAGAGAATATGCAAATCGAAATAGAATATACCTTCGCGGGATTGAGTCAACACTCAACCAAGGTGCTCCAAATCGAAATCCGAAATCTGCTTTGAGTTCTTCAAGGATCGAAATAGTTCGATCCCTCTACAGAAGTCCACACAAGCGATGAAGAACTCTAGCTTCTTGTCGTACAAGAACTAGGTCGGAGAAGGAAGCTCTCAACCTCCCCACGGACTGTTAGATCCAAGGCAGGGGAGGCGGCGACCACAACGGCGGCGACTAGCGGCGGCGGAACGACGATCGTCGGACGGAACGAGAATGATCGGAACACTTCCGTCGTTTCTCTCTCGTGAAAAGGCTCGATCTGAAAAACCGTCTATGTCGAAGCCCTAATCACGTCCTTTTATACGCAAGGCATAAAATCGACTATACGCAGACTAGAGGGAAAAACAGAAAATCTGTCCAGATTTACATTCGCCGAATTCGAATAATCACATTAACCGAATTTGACTAATCACTATAACCGAATCCGGCGAAACCATTTCGACGAATTTGACTATATAAATTCGGCTGTATAAATTCGGCGAAACCCTTTCGTCGAATTTGCCATTAGCCGAATTCGTCTAAACCCTTTAGCCGAATTTGGTTAATCCCATTAGCCGAATTCGTCTAAACCATTTAGTCGAATTCGGTTAATGCCTTTAGCCGAATTACCTAGTGTAAATCCGTTCGTTTAAACACTTTAAACGATTTCCCTTTTTGAGACATTCTCAACTTGATTCCAAGCAGTCACAGGATTGGTTCTCCACTCACATCCAATACGAGTAAGGCCAACACAATCCTTTCTCCAATTTCTCCAAACGCTTTTATGTACGACCCTATAGGCTCATATTGCGTTGGCAGCAAGACTAACTGTTGATTGCTTTGAGATCATCTCAGAAACTCCAACAGTCTCCCACTTGATCACAAAGTATCAACAAAAGTCTCACAAACAATGAGCGGCATCTAGCAATACATCATTGCTACCCAAGCCATAAGAGTTCATAACTCATATAAGCCTGTCATGACCAATGTATCAGTGTTGTCATGTCCTTTTGTCCTTTACATCCGGATAGAACTAGAGGCATGGACCGTGTCACCCACATAATCGTTCAATCCTAATTTCTTGATCCAGAATAGACTGTCTGAAAATTGGTGACCTCAATATCACATATTGACTCTACCAAGCATGGCCATGCATTTCACAGTCTCATTCCATCAAGGGGCCCATGGATGTAACTCCTGTCACACAGGAGGACAAATCCCATATCTGCTCACACACAAACATCCAAATGATTCGTAACATACCCAACAACCACCCTTATCGTCAACCTTTCTTAAGAGAAGACTTTAGATGGCATCAAAGTACGCTCTTCCTCACTCGATGAATGTTGTGACTTCAGGTCAAAGAACTACAAACACCATTGTCACTTGAGACCTACTTGTGACACGTTCATATAACAATCCACAAAGTAGTCTCATGGTGGGTCTGTCCAGTACAACTTGTTCATAACAAGTACCCATGTGATGACTTGATATCACAATATCATTACCTATGAGAATCGGTCATCAGTCAACGCACATGCTAGTCTCAATGTATCATCATCGCCCTTAGCTTCTAAGATGATACTCTGACCAGGGACCTGTGAAAATTTTTCGAATCTTTATGGAGCAAGCAGGAGCTAGTCATCTTAGAGATCAAAGCCAAAACAACCAGAAACAAATGAAGGCAAACAACTGATCTTTATTGATAGCAGCACTTCAAAATTACAAGGCGAGGCATGCTTGACGAGACATGATTTCGTCAGCACAAACACAAAGGAAAGATACAAGTTGAAGATAACTTGAGACCGCTCCAGACCGCGCGACCTCCCTGCGACTTCAACACACTGCCAGACCGCAGCGCCTTGCCGATCACAGCACACCACCAAACCGCTGCACAGACCGCTCCCTTCTTCCGATTTCCTGATTCTACCGAACTCCAGCACCACAACTCCAAGCCGCAGACCGCCCGAACACTTTCAGAGGAAGAGGTGATCGCTGCCGCCCACACTATCCGCAGAAGCTGCACAAGAGGAATTCAATCAGCAGACCGCACGGTCAGAATAAACCAGACCGCAGGAAACAAGCGAACTCAGCTTACACTTGGTGTGACACTTTATGCTGCTACAGTGGCCTCCTATTTATAGGCGCGGGACCTGATCCAGTCACCGCCCTATGAGATAGGATCACCACCCCCAGACCGCGCGACCTGATCGGTCACTCCGCGCGATCAGCAATATTACTTCTGCTTCATTTTGGTGAACCCGCCAGCTTCAATGTCGCTATGAGAGACCGCCACTCTCACAGCAGACCGCGACTCTCCAAAGAGATCGCCAGACCGCCCGAAGCCCTTCACCACCTGTGTTCGTTCGAGACCACGAACACAGCCAGTTCGCCATCAGACCGCGAACTCCTGTCCACATGCCGATCTCCTCCTGAGACCATGAACAGCAACCAGCTCGCATACCAGTCTCCTTCTGAGACCGCGAACTGTGACCGCGCGACTAAGTCCCTTAGTCCGCGAATACTCCCAGAAAGCCTGGTCAGCTACCAGACCGCATTCCGGAGAGAACCTGGAAGAAACCTGAAGATGATCAACCCGCCACGCGGTCAGAGACAGACCGCGCGGCCTCACCTCCAGCCGACTTGGACCTATACCAGCGATCAAGCCAGGAGACTGCAGCTAGGCTACTACCAGCCAGACCGCAGAAGCAGACCGCCAAGTCGTGCGGTCACGCCAGACCGCCCGACCTCCGCCCAGACCGCCCAGGTCCAA
The DNA here is from genome assembly GCA_033032865.1 of Dactylorhiza incarnata. Lineage (NCBI taxonomy): Eukaryota > Viridiplantae > Streptophyta > Magnoliopsida > Asparagales > Orchidaceae > Dactylorhiza > Dactylorhiza incarnata. Next base: position 8,393,047 of record JAWHQI010000067.1, read on the forward strand.
AAGCCTCCAAACTTCCACTTCAACAATTTCAACACTCCCCCTTGAAGTGGGAAGTTGAAATCAGCCCCAATAGGCTCCTTAGCCGTGTGAACGGCCCCTTTGCCAGCGCCTTTGTGAAGATGTCTGCGACATTGTCCGCACTCCGCACATGCTCGACCGAAAGAGATCCCTCCAGCACCTTCTCCCGTATGAAGTGATGCTCGATCTCAATATGCTTCATCCTCGCGTGACAAACTGGATTGGTCACCAGTTTGAGAGCACTCTCGTTGTCACCGCGTAGCAGAGTCGGCTCCCGAACCTCCTTGTGGACGTCTCCAACCAACCTCCTAAGCCAGATGGCTTCCTGAGCTGCCAAGGCCGAAGCCTTGTATTCCGCTTCCGTGGTAGAGACCGATACGGAATCCTGCTTCTTGCTGCACCATGATATAGCCGTAGGGCCCGCCATGAAGACGAATCCAGATGTCGACTTCCGATCATCCGAATCTCCCCCGTAATCAGCATCCATGTATCCATGCACCTCGAAGCCCGCATCCCTCCTGTATAGGAGACCCATGTCCGAGGTCGCCTTGACATACTTCAGAATGTTCTTGGCCGCTAGCAGATGAGGTATTCGTGGTTCCGCCATAAACCGACTCACCCTGCCTACTGCATATGCAATATCCGGCCTTGTGATCGTCAGATAAATCAAGCTCCCAACCAGAGCTCGGAACACCAACGGATCTTGCATGATCCTTCCCTCATCCTTCCGAAGCTTCATAGCCTTCTCCAGAGGTGTGGAAGTGCACTTCCCTTCCTTCATGCCGAATCGCTCCACGATCCGCTCCGCATATCCGGCTTGGGTCACCAGCACTCCACCTTCCTTCCTCTGCACCTCAAGTCCAAGAAAATGGTGAAGCTCACCAAGATCCTTCATCTCGAACCTGATAGATAGTTCAGCCCGAAGCTGTGCTACCTCCTCCTTCGAGTTCCCCGTCACGATCATATCGTCAACGTATAGCAGCACGATGACCTGAAGCTCCCCGCTCTTCTTGACGAACAAGCTCGAGTCTGAGTCTGAAGCAACAAATCCACAGAATAGGAGATATTCTGCGATCTTCCCGTACCACGCCCTCGGCGCTTGCTTCAACCCATACAGGGCCTTCTTCAGCTTGCAGACATGCTCCGGAAGATCTTCAGACACAAAACCTGGTGGCTGGACCATGAAGATGTCCTTGTCAATCTCGCCGTACAAGAAAGCGTTCTTGATGTCGAGCTGCCAAATCTCCCATCCACTGAACGCCGCCAAGGCAATGATGAACCGAACTGAAGTCAATTTTGCCACCGGACTGAATGTCACATCATAGTCTTCACCGTATTGCTGCGAGAACCCCCGAGCTACAAGACGAGCTTTGTACCGCTCGATACTGCCATCAGCTTTCTTCTTAAGCTTGTAGACCCACTTGCATGTCACAGGAGTGATGCCCTTGGGCTTGGGCACAAGAGACCAAGTCTCGTTCTTCTCAATAGCTGCCATCTCTTCTTGCATCGCAACGTCCCACTCCTTCACGCCTTGGGCCTTCTCAAAGCTCGACGGCTCCCTCTCATCCAAGGGACCAGCGAAGAAACATGAGATGAATCTCACTGCGTTTCCTCCTGTATAGCGATCAGGGGCGATGATCGCTCGCTTCGACCTCCTCAGCTCCTTCCCTTGAACTGCAATGACATCCGCTGCTTCTTCCCTAGCTCCCCTTCCAGACGTGCTAGGAGCATCGCTCCCCCTGCTCCCTGAACCAGAAGCCCCCGTCTCGGAACTAGAAGGAGATGGACCACCTGGTGACACAGGTAGCTCCACCTGAAGATTCTCCACAGCTTTCTCTGGCATCTCCACCCTGCTCTCTGGTAACTCCACATCAGAAGACCCCTTGTAAGATGTCACCTCATCGAACACGACGTCGCGAGATACAACAAATCTCCGCGTCTCCGGGTCCATGCACTTCCACCCTTTCTTCCGCTCATCGTATCCCACGAAGACTAGCTTCCTTGCTTTCGCATCTAGCTTCGTCCGAAGAGCATCTGGAACATGCACGTAGCAGGTGGAACCAAACACCCTAAGGTGTGCCACACTTGGCTTCTCCTTGAACATCATCTCATGTGGAGTCAGCATGTTGATGGGGCTCAGAGGCATCCTGTTGATGACGTAGGCAGCACAAGACATTCCCTCCGCCCAGAAGGACTTTGGGATACTCTTTGCATGCAGCCAACACTTGCAGGTCTCCGTCAGATGACGGATCTTCCGTTCTGCAACTCCGTTCTGTTGTGGAGTATGAGCACAAGTGAGCTCTCTCCGGATGCCCGCCTTCCTGCAAAAAGTAGAGAACTCACTGGAGGTGAACTCACCTCCGTTGTCAGTCCTCAGCTTCTTCACCCGCAGTCCCAGCCGACCTTCCACGAGCTCCTTGAACTCCACAAACTTGGCAAACGCCTCCGCCTTTTCCTTCAGAAAATAAACCCAGACATATCTGGTGTAATCATCGATCAACACCAGCATATATCTGCTGCCTCCGAGGCTTGGGGTAGCAGTAGGTCCCATCAAGTCACCGTGGATGCACTCCAACGGCACACTACTCCTTGTCTGCGACTTGTCAAACGGTAGTCGATGAGACTTGCCAAACTGACATCCTGCGCAAACATGACCTTCTCCGTAGGAGGATAGACTTGGCAGGCCCTTGACCAGACCTCTCACCGTCATAGCTTTCAGCTTGTCCATCCCTACGTGCCCCAACCTCTCATGCCATATAACGGCACCATCATTCGTCTTCATTTTGTCGACGTAGGAACTTGTTGATAAAACAAACAAGTCCTTTGCCCGTCTCCCGACATGGACGACCTCGGCCTTTACGGCCTCAACATTGCGTAGAAACTTCACTTCTGTTGGGCCGAACAGAACGTGATACCCGACGTCTACAGCATTGGTCACGGAGAAGAGATTTTTCTTCATACCAGGCACGTGATAGACACTTTTCAAAGTAAGTGGCCCTCTATCACTGCCCAAAGAAACAACCCCCACCTTCTCCACTGGATGTACAGTATTATCGGCAGTAATGATTGCATTGTTACCTGTATAGGGCTGTGCAGAAGAGAGCTTGGTCCCGTCTCCGGTGAGATGATGACCACACCCCGAGTCCACGATCCAATCCTCCAGATAGTTGATAGGAGCAGAAGCTCCAACAGAAGCCGAAAAGGCTCCTCCCCAACCTCCTTGAATGTGCCTGGCCTCAGCTTCCTCCTTCTCCGCAGCATGCCCAGCTTGGGTGACCACCTTGCAATCCTTCCTGATGTGGCCAAACTTGCCACACTTGTAGCACTTCGGACCTTCACCCTTCTTCTTCCCGTCAGCCTTGGGAGCATACCCCCTTTCCTGCTGCCCAGAAGTTGAAGGCCCATAGCCACTTCCAGCGGTCTTCTTCTTCTTGTCCCACTTCTTCTTCTTCCCTGAGAAGAGAACTTCGCCATCTCCCCCAGCCACCGACACCCCCGCCATCTGCCTTGCCAAACTTTCTTGCGATGCAAGCAAGTTCTCCACCTCCAACAGAGACGGCTGATTTGCCCATCCCTGCACCGACGTCACAAAGGCAACATATTCCTTCCGCAGGCCGCGGATGATGTGCCTCTTCAGCTTCGCCTCAGAGATAGGCTCATCAGGGTCCAATGCTGAGATTTCAGCACACAAGTTCTTCAACTTCAGAAAGAAGGTGGAGATAGAAAGATCACCCTGAGCCGACCTTGCCAGCTCATTCTCCAAGAACTGCAGCCTCGCCACATTCTTCTTGTTAAACAGCCCATCCAGGGCTCTCCAGATCTCCGCAGCTGAACCACACCCCAAGATGTGATCAAATAGGTCAGGTGAGATTGCCCTCTTCAAAGTGAACTCTGCCTTCGCATTCGTCCTCCTCCAAGTTCTCACCTCAGCCCCATTATCCCCTTCCGGGACAACTTCCTGCGTCTGATCTCCTCCAACAACTTCCCAGAGGTCCTCACCTACAAGATAGCTTTGCATACACGACTTCCACTTCTTGAAGTTGGTCGATGTAAGCACCTCAATCCCAAGACCCTTTGCAAATCCACCTTCCATTGTTCTTCCACTGGTTCCTTTCTTCACAAAGGCGATGGCTACTCTAAGTTACTCACTGCTCAACCACTCCAACCTACCTCTGATACCATGTGAAAATTTTTCGAATCTTTATGGAGCAAGCAGGAGCTAGTCAACTTAGAGATCAAAGCCAAAACAACCAGAAACAAATGAAGGCAAACAACTGATCTTTATTGATAGCAGCACTTCAAAATTACAAGGCGAGGCATGCTTGACGAGACATGATTTCGTCAGCACAAACACAAAGGAAAGATACAAGTTGAAGATAACTTGAGACCGCTCCAGACCGCGCGACCTCCCTGCGACTTCAACACACTGCCAGACCGCAGCGCCTTGCCGATCACAGCACACCACCAAACCGCTGCACAGACCGCTCCCTTCTTCCGATTTCCTGATTCTACCGAACTCCAGCACCACAACTCCAAGCCGCAGACCGCCCGAACACTTTCAGAGGAAGAGGTGATCGCTGCCGCCCACACTATCCGCAGAAGCTGCACAAGAGGAATTCAATCAGCAGACCGCACGGTCAGAATAAACCAGACCGCAGGAAACAAGCGAACTCAGCTTACACTTGGTGTGACACTTTATGCTGCTACAGTGGCCTCCTATTTATAGGCGCGGGACCTGATCCAGTCACCGCCCTATGAGATAGGATCACCACCCCCAGACCGTGCGACCTGATCGGTCACTCCGCGCGATCAGCAATATTACTTCTGCTTCATTTTGGTGAACCCGCCAGCTTCAATGTCGCTATGAGAGACCGCCACTCTCACAGCAGACCGCGACTCTCCAAAGAGATCGCCAGACCGCCCGAAGCCCTTCACCACCTGTGTTCGTTCGAGACCACGAACACAGCCAGTTCGCCATCAGACCGCAAACTCCTGTCCACATGCCGATCTCCTCCTGAGACCATGAACAGCAACCAGCTCGCATACCAGTCTCCTTCTGAGACCGCGAACTGTGACCGCGCGACTAAGTCCCTTAGTCCGCGAATACTCCCAGAAAGCCTGGTCAGCTACCAGACCGCATTCCGGAGAGAACCTGGAAGAAACCTGAAGATGATCAACCCGCCACGCGGTCAGAGACAGACCGCGCGGCCTCACCTCCAGCCGACTTGGACCTATACCAGCGATCAAGCCAGGAGACTGCAGCTAGGCTACTACCAGCCAGACCGCAGAAGCAGACCTCCAAGTCGTGCGGTCACGCCAGACCGCCCGACCTCCGCCCAGACCGCCCAGGTCCAAAAGCCTCCAAACTTCCACTTCAACAATTTCAACAGGACCATTTAAGAATGAAGCTTCTTATAAACATAGGCTCTCACATTCAAGTCACGTACTTGAATTCCTATGGAAGCAAACACTCTAAGGGCATTTATTATGCTAATTAATCTTATCAGACATATATAAAATGACATAATAAAAGAACTTGCCATAAATATAAAATGAAATACATAGTACATTTTATAATTCATCCAATGAACAAACAACCAACAAATATGCAATCCACAAGGCTCCCACTAAAGATAATCATTCAGGTATCTAATACCCATTGATCTAACATGACCATCATGCTTCTTTTGTGCAAGAGGCTTTGTCAGTGGATTCGCTATATTTTCTTCAGTTGGTACTCTGCATATGCTCACATCTCCTCGATCGACAATCTCTCGAATAAGATGGAAGCGCCGAAGTATGTGCTTGGAGTGCTGATGAGATCTAGGTTCCTTAGCTTGTGTAATTGCACCGTTGTTGTCACAGTAGAGAACTACGGGATCAACAATGCTAGGAACTACATCAAGCTCGCTGATGAATTTCCTAATCCATACAGCCTCCTTCGCCGCATTCGCTGCAGCGATAAACTCGGCCTCAGTCGTAGAATCGGCAACTGTCTCCTGCTTGGAACTCTTCCAGCTTACAGCTCCTCCATTAAGGCAAAACACAAAACCTAACTGTGACATTGAGTCATCTCTGTCAGTCTGGAAGCTTGCATCCGTGTAACCCTTTATAACGAGCTCTTCCTCTCCACCAAACACCAAGAATGTATCCTTATTCCTTCTCAAGTACTTCAGGATATTCTTGACTGCGATCTGAGTTGCGGTCTGGCGACAGCCTCTGTTCTTCGTTCAATTCAATAAGCTCCGATTTGTGCGGTCTGAGGTGGTGGTCTTGCAGTGCAGGCGGTCTGCCTGTTTTCTGTTCGCGTGGTCTCAGGTCAAGCCAGGCGATCTCTGGAGTCGAGCGGTCTGTGCGGTCTCAGCTTATCTAGCCGCCAGATTTATTTTTGGTTTGTTTTGTTCTTCTCTCCTCTGTGATTCTTATGAATCATGTCTCGCCATGTATACCTCGCACTGTAATCAAGTATTGTGATTCAATAAAGCTTTGTGTTGCTATGTGTCATATTGTGGTTGTTTGGCTATAACTCAGTTGATGCAACTCCTGCTTACTTATAAACGATTCAAATCAAGAGTTTTAACATGGTATCAGAGCTAGGTTGTTGGAGTGGATAAGCAGTGATAAACTTGAGTTGCCATCGTCTTTGTGAAGAAGAGACCACATAGATTGCCATGGTAGGTGGATACGCAAGAGGGTTTGGTATTGAACTCCTCACATCGACTAACTATAAGAATTGGAGGTCGTGTATGGATAGTTATTTACTTGGCGAGGATCTATGGGAGATAGTTGGAGGAGAAGACACACAAGAAGTGTTTCTAGCAGGAGATAATATGGCAGAGGTGAGAATTTGGAGGAGGACTAATGCAAAGGCAGAGTTCACACTCAAGAGGGCTATCTCACCAGAGCTATTCGATCACATCATTGGATGTAAATCTGCTGCTGAGATTTGGACGTCTTTGGACGGGCTGTTCAATAAGAAGAATGTAGCTCGGCTACAGTTTCTTGAAAATGAGTTGGCGAAGGCCTCTCAAGGTGATCTTTCTATTTCTACCTTCTTTCTCAAGATGAAGAACCTCACAGCAGAGATTTCTGCATTGGACCCTGATGAGCCCATCTCGGAGGCAAAACTGAAGAGGCATATCATCCGCGGGTTGCGGAAGGAGTATCTTGCCATTGTGACGTCAGTTCAGGGTTGGGCAAATCAGCCATCTCTGTTGGAGCTGGAGAACTTGCTTCGCAGGAAAGTTTGGCAATACAGATGGCGGGGACTTCTATCTCTGAGGGAGATAGTGATGTGTTGTTCTCTGGGAAGAAGAAGAAGAAGTGGGAGAAGAAGAAGCCAGGTCAGGATGGACCTTCTACTTCAGGTCAGCAGGATAGAGGTTATGCTTCTAAGTCTGATGGGAAGAAGAAGGGAGAGGGACCAAGGTGCTTCAGGTGTAATAAGACCGGCCACTTCAAGAAGGATTGCCGGGTTAATCTTCAGCCGGGACATGCAGCGGAGAAGGAGAAGCCAAAGTATGATGAAGCTGGATGGGGAGGAGCCTTTGCGGCTAATATGACGGCGATGCCCGTTAAGGCCTTGGCTGCCATCAACTTTGAAGAGGATTGGATCGTGGATTCAGGGTGTGGACATCACCTCACCGGGGATGAATCAAAGTTCTCTTCTTTGGCACCTTACTCAGGTAACGACGCTATCATTACGGCTGATAATTCTGTTCATTCAGTAGAACAAGAAGGTGTTGTCTCTCTGAGCAGTGATAAGGGTCCACTCACATTAAGGAGTGTTTATCACATGCCGGGTATGAAGAAGAATCTCTTCTCTGTGACCAATGCTGTCGATGCCGGTTATCACGTTCTATTTGGCCCAACAGAAGTGAAGTTTCTTAAAACTCAACCAGAGATAAAGGGAGATGTTATCCATGTTGGAAATAGGGTAAAGGACTTGTTCATGTTATCGACAAGTACCTATGTTGATAAAATGAAGACCAATGATAGCGCGGCTATCTGGCATGAAAAGTTGGGGCATGTAGGCATGGACAAATTGAAGGATATAGCAGTAAGGGGCCTTATCAAGGTATTGCCTAGCTTGTCCTCCTATGTAGATGGTCATGTTTGTGCGGGATGTCAGTTTGGCAAGTCTCATCGACTTCCATTTGATAAATCACAAACAAGATGCAAAGCGCCGTTGGAGTGCATTCACGTTGATTTGATGGGACTGACTGCCACCCCAAGCCTTGGAGGCAACAGATATATGTTGGTGTTGTTGACGATTATACCAGATATTTCTAGGTGTATTTCTTGAAAGAGAAGTCGGAAGCCTTTGCAAAGTTCATGGAGTTCAAGGAGCTGGTGGAAGGTCGGTTAGGCCTGCGGGTGAAAAAATTGAGAACTGACAATGGTGGGGAGTTCACCTCTGGTGAGTACTCAAGTTTTAGCAGGAAGCACGATGTTCGGAGAGAGCTTACTTGTGCCCATACTCCACATCAAAACGACATTACAGAGTGGAAGATCTGTCATCTGACGAAAACCTGAAAATGCTGGCTTCATGCCAAGAGTATCCAAAAGTCCTTTTGGGCGGAGGGAATGACTTGTGCAGCATACGTCATCAACAGGATGCCTCTAAGTCCTATCAACATGAAGACCCCTCACGAACTGATGTTCAAGGAGAAGCCAAGTGTTGCACACCTTCGGCTGTTCGGGTCAACCTGTTATGTGCATATTCCTGATGCTCTTCGGACAAAGCTAGATGCGAAAGCAACGAAGCTAGTCTTTATTGGATATGATGAGCGGAAGAAAGGATGGAGATGCATGGATCCTGAGACACGGAGATCAGTGGTATCTCGGGATGTTTTGTTAGATGAAGTAACTTATGACAAGGGGAGTTCAGGAGTTGAACTACCAGAGAGCAGGGTTGATAAAGAAGGAAAGGCTGCTGAAAATCTTCAAGTGGAGTTGCCTGCTTCCCCAGGAGCTCCAGCTATGTCAAGCTCTGAGATGGAGGCTTTAGGTTCTAGAAGCAGGGGGAGCAATGCTCCAAGTTTGTCTGGAAGAGGAGCTAGCACAGAAGAAGCAGCTGAGGAGGTGGTTAGTCAGGAGCAACCTCTTAGGAGGTCGAATAGGACTATCAAGCCACCGGATCGATACAAAGGAGGAAACATGGTGAGCTTTGTCTCATGTTTCTTTGCTGGTCCCTTGGATGAAAGAGAGCCGTAGAGCTTTGAGAGAGACAAAGGCGTGAAGCAGTGGGACATTACTATGCAAGAGGAGATGGATGCTCTCAAGAAGAATGAGACTTGGTCTCTAGTGCCCAGGCCCAAGGGCATTACCCATGTGACATGCAAATGGGTCAATAAGCTCAAGAAGAAAGATGAAGACACGATTGAGTGATACAAGGCTCGCCTTGTGGCTCGCAGGTTCTCACAGCAGTATGGAGAAGATTATGATGAGACGTTCAGTCCAGTGGCAAAGTTGACTTCGGTTCGATTTGTTATTGCTTTGGCGGCATCCAGTGGATGGGAGATTTGGCAGCTCGACGTGAAGAATGCTTTCTTATACGGAGAGATTGACAAGGATATCTTCATGATCCATCCGCCGGGTTTCATCTCGGAGGAGTGTCCGGACTACGTTTGCAAACTAAAGAAGGCTCTGTGTGGGTTGAAGCAAGCGCCTCAGGCATGGTATGGAAAGATCGCGGAGTATCTTTTATTCTACGGGTTCTTTGCTTCATACTCTGATTCTAGCTTGTTCGTTAAGAAGGAGGGAGCGCTTCGGGTTATTGTTCTGCTGTATGTGGATGACATGATTGTCACCGGGAACTCGAAGGAGGCGGTAGCAAGGCTGAGGGCCGAGCTTGCTATCAGGTTTGAGATGAAGGATCTGGGTGAGCTCCACCATTTCTTTGGACTCGAGGTTCAGAGGCGGGAGAGCGGAGTGCTTGTTTCTCAGGCTGGATATGCGGAGCGGATCGTTCAATGATTTGGCATGGAGGACGGGAAGAGCAGCTCTATACCTCTGGAACAACATCATAAACATTTGAAGGATGAGGGGAGAGTTTTATCTGATCCGTTGGTGTTCCGAGCTCTGGTTGGGAGCTTGATCTACTTGACCATCACGAGGCCAGATATTGCTTATGCAGTTGGCAAAGTAAGTCGGTACATGGAGGAGCCACGGAAGCCTCATCTTTTGGCAGCAAAAGGAATTCGGAAATATGTGAAGTCGACCTCTGATTTGGGTCTCCTATATAGGAGAGAGTGTAGCTTGGAGTTGCTTGGATACATGGATGCTGATTACGGGGGAGACGTGGATGATCGGAGATCAACGTCTGTTTTTGTCTTTATGACAGGCCCCACAGCTATTTCTTGGTGCAGCAAAAAGCAGGACTCGGTGTCCTTATCTACCACAGAAGCGGAATACAAGGCTTCGGCCTTGGCAGCTCAGGAAGCCGTTTGGCTCAGGAGGTTGGTGGAGGACGTTCATGAGGAGGTTCGAGGTCCCACTATGCTACGCAGGGACAATGAGAGTGCCCTCAAGCTGGTTAATAATCCAGTTTGTCACGCGAGGACCAATCATATTGAGATTGAGCACCATTTCATTCGTGAAAAGGTGTTGGGAGGATATCTTATGGTCGAGCATGTTCGGAGTGCGGACAATATTGCAGACATCTTCACAAAGCCGCTGGCGAAGGGACCGTTTACTCGGTTGCGGAGTTTGCTTGGACTAGTTTCCACTTCCCACTTCAAGGGGGAGTTTTGAAATTGTTGAAGTGGAGTGGAGGTGACCGGGCGTTCTGAATTTTGGAGACCGCAGAGACCGCGCGGTCTGCGCTGGTGCTCTGCCAGTCTGGCTCTGCCAGTCTGGTTCTGGTGGTCTGCTAGTCGGTTGGTCTGTTCCTGGTTTGTTCCGGTCTCGTCCTGGGTTATTCTGCTTGGTTTGTTTATCTCCTTTGTAGAAGACCGGGCGGTCTGTTCTAGTGTAACCGCTGTGACCGGGCGGTTTGTGCTTGGCGATCTGGCGACTTGTCTGGAGTTGGCCAGATGTTCCTTGTTTGCTCTTGGCGATCTAAGGAAGGAGGGTCTTGTGTCCGTGATGAGTGTCCATTATATACATAATTTAGGACTCATTTAGGCTTATTTTCATGCATAGGTACTGCATATTAAGTTGATTATCGTTCATATTGGATTAGTTGTTCATTTGTGTAGATAGTACCTTCCTTAGCCTAGTTCTGTGTGTTATCGTGGATGTTTCCCTTTTATTCTTGTTGGTGCATATTTTATGCCGCTGAGGAGCTTTGTTTCTATGCCCCAGCAGATATGTTTGAGTTTCATGCAGGTACAAGGATCATGTGAACGCCCGGAATTGTTCGGGGTGAATTTTGGCCTAAAAAGCCAATGATCGTGCGTTTTCGTTCGCGCACGATCAAGCGCACGACCAATGGTCGTGCATTAATTCCACTTTTCATCCCGAGCGGTTCGCACGATCAGAGGCCTTCTTCGCGCACGACCACTGGTCGTGCGCAGCTGACCGTGCGTTATTTCCTCCCTTTTCTCTGCTGCAGGTCGGCCGCGCACGATCACAGACATTCCTTCACGCACGACCATTGGTCGTGCGCCACTGACCGTGCGCAGTGTTTATTCTGCTCCTTATTTAAACTACAGGTTGATGCGAATTTAGGGCATTCAGCAGTTCCGGGGGAACGATTCTTCCGCCGTTTCGGGCGATTTTCATCCCATCTTCATCCCCATTCCATTCCACTCATCCAGGAGACTCCTCCGGCGACCAAGAGTTATTTCTCTACCATCGGGGAGCCCTTCTGGCCGTAAGCAAAGCTTTCCTAGCGAGTGTTCTTCAAGTTGTTACGGAGAAAGTGGAGATCACCGGAGAAAGTGACAGACCTCCAGCACTGGAAGCACTCCTCGACCGAGTTCGGAAGCGGATTGACAACCCGTTATTCCGGCCGTGACCGACGGCTCTCCTTCTTGAGTGGTTTTCTCTTAACTTATCTTGTATAACTAGATGAATATTTGTGTAATGCACTTGAATGATTTGTTTGTTTATAAATGAATTATTTGGTGTTTACATAATCTCCTTTGTATTGCTCTGTGTTGCATTCGCTTACACTCCACTCCTCTCCAATTCCACATACACGTTCTAGCTAACTCACCCTAGCAAAAGCTAGAGGTGAGAGTGAAGAGGTGATCTCGACCCTCACAAAACCCCGCACTGTGGCCATTTCACCCGCTTACCGAAGCGCGGCATCGCGGCCGCTGCACTCACCCCCACTTTGCGAAGAGGTGTGTGTGACCCTCAATTGTCACAGTTACTTTCTGTCCACGCACCTTTCGAAGTACGGCATCGCGGCCGTTGCATCCATCCCGCCTTGCGAAGCGTAGTTTTGACCCGCATCTCTTATTTCTGCAATAATCTAGATCACCCATAACAAAGCCCTTGTTTTTACTTTCTGTTACTCGTCATGACAATCGCCTCGCTCTATTTTCTTATCACCACATCCTGCATTCCTTGAGAGATCGATACTTGGGGATAACTTCCTATTTTTATTACTTGAGCAACCGGTGCACTGCCGTCGTATCGCATTTCGTGCCTGCTAATTAGCAGTGCCGAAATAGCGCATCAAGTTTTTGGCGCCGTTGCCGGGGAATGCAGGCGTGATGAGATGTTGGTTGTGAATCGATTATTTTTGATTGAGTTTTTATTCTTTTTAATTTAGTCTTTTTTATGCCATTTTCTTCTTTTATATCATGTGGGCGCATTTGAACATTCGATGTCGTTGGTGTGGGGACACATCCCACGCTAGTGATAGGTGTCCCAAAGAGTATGGTGTTGTTCAGAAACCGTACGGAGCCCATAAGTAATCTGGCTACTCTACTGCACCTTCATTATCGCACTTTTACACGGCTGCCGCACCTTTTGTGCCCGCAAAGCAGTGCCTATTTTGCAAAAGTAGAGAGCACGCCTTGAAGGACTGTGCTGCTTATCTTCGTAAATTGGAGGATGACGATGAGCCGGATATCCGGATCGTCCCATCTTCAAATTCTGCGAGCACAGCTTCTTCCTCTGATTACATGTCACTTCCACCTTCACTTTTTGAAGGGTATGGAACCGACACGTACGTCAGTGACCCTCATGACTCCATTTCTGATGCGACCCCCCATCCTTCTTCGGTTCATGTACCACTTTGCGCGGATTTGTGCCCTTGCGAGGAGAGTGAGCCCGAACTCTTAAGAAGCACGTCCTCTCCCGCCACGCAAAAAATTACATCTGTTTTTGATGTTTTCATTAAGGTCAATCTACAGGTTGATGCAGATTTGTGCAGTGTCGTGCCCACTCTCATGGAGGAGGATAGCCTCGATTGTGCTGAAGCTACCGTTTCGGTCCAGTGCGAGGAAGTCCAAATTATAGAGGAGGCCATTGCATGCGCTGTTGAGTCCAGTGAATTCCTCGACGATATCATCAGTTCGTCGTTGCCGCACCCAATGGGGGATGAAGCCGGGATTGTCCCCTCAGATGAGATTTCATTTATTCTTTCTTCTAATTTATTTCATGACCCCCTTTCTTTATGTACAAGGATGCAGGATGCCCCTCCTCCAGCTGATCAGACTTTATGCATGGAGGAGCCGAAAGCCTGGCGGGATGAGGAAGATACAGTGAAGGAACATCTTATTTCCTCATCATCGTTGGTGCTTCCCCTTGAGGATTGGTTACAAGGGGGCAAGCGGTTTTTCTTTGAAGACATAATACTGGAGGAGAAGAAGAGAGCGAAAAAGGAGGAGATCTGGGGTTGGAGGCTGAGCATCCTACTTAATTTCCACCCCTACTACCAGGTCCCCGGACCTTTTTCTTTCATCAGTTGTTACTATTTCAAATCAGCTTATAGCTGATCTGTTTTGAGCATGTAATAGTAATTAGGATTTATTAACTTTTGCTTGTTTGTAGACTTTATAAACTGCTTTAATACAGGTATTTGGTCCACCTTAAAGGACGTTAAACAAAAGGGCTTCTTTGGAGACAACCCATGGGAACCAACCGGTTCCGTTTGCTTGATTTAATCTCTATCATATTTTGTTTGCTTTTGCTTTTGTTTTTAGCTATGCAGGTGTGAACTGGATTGGATGAAGAGGAGGAGGAGATCATTAAAGAAGGATTATACCGCTCTTCTGGCATGCTCTTAGGAGTATAGGTACTCTTAACCCAGCTCTCAGTTTGCTTCGAAAGATCATATTTGCTTGTGTTTCAATGCGAGTCTGGGGGGGAGTGAGCCTGTGCTTACGCTACACGCACATACATGCTAGAATGATGTGTTAGGAAATTTATATTTATTGTCTCATTGCATAATGCACACCAAATGCGTTTCATTGTTACTCGTGCGCAATTATCGTGCGAGTGCTTGATGTATATGTTTAGAAGTTTGATTGTTAGTTTAGGATTGTGTGGCTGAACAGGATGTGACCCGTGCGGTGCTGCTAGTAGAGCTCTCACGCAGCTTAAAAATTCATGTAGAATAGATTTAATTACAAAGTTATAGTTTTATTTACTTCATTTGTGTAATTACTTAATACTCTGCTCAAACGGTGAATTTGGTGAATCTAGCGGTAGCCCTTGGTCGAGTGTAGAAGAGCTGTTATCCTCGTGTTGTTTGAGTTGGAAGGAGAGGAGACCTCGTTCGGTGGTTAAGAACTTGCCCCAAGCTATTTTCAAAACGAAATGCGTTGAATGATCTTGTTGGGAGCATGACGTAGGCCATCATTTGGTCCGGTTGAGCTTTGATTGCCGAACCTAACGTCATCCTTTGCTAGCCCCGTTAAGCCTTACCTTTCCTACTTGTTAAACTCCACTAAACGTTCATCAAGGCCCCATATCCTAACCTAAAACGCACTAAAGTCAAGCTTTGAAACTTATACACATTGATGATGATTGTGCGATGCGGAGAACAAATATGTGGTTGTGTGATATGGTGTGTGCGCGCAGAAAAAAATGAGATTGAAAAATTGTTTGATCCTAAATTATGTTTCTATGGATCTAAAAAAAAGGAGTAATAGATCTCCAAAAAGAATCGAACCACAAGTGTGGTAGTCTCGCTGACACCATAGTACTTAAATGGAGTCTGGGGGAGTGTGCTTCAAGGTGAAGATGTTATGGTTGAGTTTTGTTTATTTTCCGGAGGTTGAGTGCGTTTAGCCGACATTCTTCTACTTCATTACCGTACCTCAACCCAAGCCCAAGTCTAACCTAAAAGTCCTACTGATTCTTGATGAGATCGTCTCATGCAGTGGAGAAGGTGTGAAAGGGCAAGCATATGACCATCGACCTTGATGGATTTCTTGGAGAGCTCTTTCTTGAGATCCAATTTGAACAACGCTCACCTTAGGAGCTCACGCTATTTTCCCTAGGGCGCGACAGTTCGATTCACCAATAATTCACCTCATAGTAGTAGTATTTTTAATTTTACACTTGTAGAAGTTTTTAAAATATAGTCTTTGTTTTAAAAAAATTTCTACTTTATTTTTACGCTCGTTAGTTCTTTACTTCCCATCGTGTTTCGCCTGCACAGTTGCTTCCTTAACGTTCATTTTTCTACCATAGGATTGAGTGTTCGCCCGAGACATGCAAACGAGTAAGTCTGGGGGTGTGATGAGTCTCCATTATATACATAATTTAGGACTCATTTAGGGCTTATTTTCATGCATAGGTACTGCATATTAAGTTGATTATCGTTCATATTGGATTAGTTGTTCATTCGCGTAGATAGTACCTTCCTTAGCCTAGTTCTATGTGTTATCGTGGATGTTTCCCTTTTATTCTTGTTGGTGCATATTTTATGCCGCTGAGGAGCTTTGTTTCTATGCCCCAGCAGATATGTTTGAGTTTCATGCAGGTACAAGGATCGTGTGAACGCCCGGAATTGTTCGGGGTGAATTTTGGCCTAAAAAGCCAATGATCGTGCGTTTTCCTTCGCGCACAATCAAGCGCACGACCAATGGTCGTGCGTTAATTCTACTTTTCATCCCGAGCGGTTCGCACGATCAGAGGCCTTCTTCGCGCACGACCACTGGTCGTGCGCAGCTGACCGTGCGTTATTTCCTCCCTTTTCTCTGCTGCAGGTCGGACGCGCACGATCACAGACATTCCTTCACGCACGACCATTGGTCGTGCGCCACTGACCGTGCGCAGTATTTATTCTGCTCCTTATTTAAACCGCTGCTCCGCGAATTTAGGGCATTCAGCAGTTCCGGGGGCGCGATTCTTCCACCGTTTCGGGCGATTTTCATCCCATCTTCATCCCCATTCCATTCCACTCATCCGGGAGACTCCTCCGGCGACCAAGAGTTGTTTATCTACCATCGGGGAGCCCTTCCGGCCGTCAGCAAAGCTTTCCTAGCGAGTGTTCTTCATGTTGTTGCGGAGAAAGTGGAGATCACCGGAGAAAGTGACAGACCTCCAGCACTGAAAGCACCCCTCGACCGAGTTCGGAAGCGGATTGACAACCTGCTATTCCGGCCGTGACCGACGGCTCTCCTTCTTGAGTGGTTTTCTCTTAACTTATCTTGTATAACTAGATGAATATTTGTGTAATGCACTTGAATGATTTGTTTGTTTATGAATGAATTATTTGGTGTTTACATAATCTCCTTTGTATTGCTCTGTGTTGCATTCGCTTACACTCCACTCCACTCCACTTCCACATACACGTTCTTGCTAACTCACCCTAGCAAAAGCTAGAGGTGAGAGTGAAGAGGTGAAATCGACCCTCACAAAACCGCGCACTGTGGCCATTTCACCCGCTTACCGAAGTGCGGTATCGCGGCCGCTGCACTCACCCCCACTTTGCGAAGAGGTGTGTGCGACCCTCAATCGTCACAGTTACTTTCCGTCCACGCACCTTCCGAAGCACGGCATCGCGGCCGTTGCATCCATCCCGCCTTGCGAAGCGGAGTTTTTACCCGCATCTCTTATTTCTGCAATAGTCTAGATCACCCATCACAAAGCCCTTGTTTTTACTTTCTGTTACTCGTCATAACAATCGCCTCGCTCTATTTTCTTATCAACACATCCTGCATTCCTTGAGAGATCGATACTTGGGGATAACTTCCCATTTTTATTACTTGAGCGACTGGTGCACTGCCGTCGTATCGCATTTCGTGCCTGCTAATTAGCAGTGCCGAAATAGCGCATCAGTCCGCGCGGCTTGTGCGATGTCTCGTGTTTGCGCGACTTGTTCGCGGTCTGCCTGCTGATCTGCGGTCTTGGACGGAAGGTTGTCCAAGTGGTGCGATCGCGCGGTCTGCTCTGTGAGACCGCTGGCGATCTGGCAGGTGGTGATTGTATCTCTCTTATGGCGGTGATGACATCTGTCTTGTCGCCTATAAATAGGGGTACATGGCCCGTCATTCATAACGAGAACTGTAAGAACTAGAGCCTGGGTTGTTTTGTGCGGTCTCAACTTTGAGGTCGGGCGGTCTCGGAAGCGAGTTGATTATTTGTTGTGTTCGCAGGTTTGCGGTTAGCAGGTTGCGGTCTCCTTCCTTGGTGATTATCCAGCGGCTTGAATAAACATTTCGGCATCGGCTTGTCTGCAAACTAGTTTATGATTGTTCTTGTGCTGTTCGCAGCGAGCTCAGCGATCAGGCGACCTTCGGCGGTTAGGTGATCTGAGTTGCGGTCTAGCGATAGCCTCTGTTCTTCGTTCAATTTAATAAGCTCCAGTTCGTGCAGTCTGAGGTGGCGGTCTTGCAGTGCAGGCGGTCTGTCTGTTTTCTATTTGTGCGGTCTCAGGTCAAGCCGGGCGATCTATGGAGTCGAGCGGTCTGTGCGGTCTCAGCTTGTCTAGCCGCCAGATTTGTTTTTGGTGTGTTTTGTTCTTCTCTCCTCCGTGATTCTTATGAATCATTTCTCGCCATGTATACCTCGCACTGTAATCAAGTATTGTGATTCAATAATGCTTTGTGTTGCTGTGTGGCATATTGTGGTAATTTGGCTATAACTCAGTTGATGCAACTCCTGCTTACTCCTAAATGATTCAAATCAGAAATTTTAACACAAACCTATAGAAAAGGGGTCGTTTTGCAAGGCCTATCGTACAAAAAGTCCCATAACCACTTTATACGATAGGGGTAGGGTTTGAAATGTAATGCTTATGCCATGACATGCAGAGTTATGCAGATTAATACTATGTTCACACAAGTGCAACTCACACACTTTGACTTTATGCGCACAGACCTTTAGTTCCCCCTTTTTGGAGCTAGCAAGACTCCCAGGATACTCCCGTAGTGGTAACGTAAGCAGTGGGTTGGGCCTTGCCCACCTCTAGGTTGGTATTCACACTACCTAACCTAGACCTATCGTACGCCTCAACGCAAAACTGCGGAGCGCCTGCATACTCTTACTGGCTGGACCACCAGATATTCATGGCTAAGTGAAAATTCCACACTTGTCGAGTCAACGTATTGACGTCGGTGTGAACGATCGTCCAATACTGAAGACCAACCACCTTTATGCACATGCAAACATGTTTACCATCCATATCCGAGCCATAAGCTCATTGGGCTAACCCGCCCGTCACAATAACCTTCCGAGCCACTGGCTCGCCAGACCTACCTATCCGTGCCTATAACCACCGAGTCTACCGCTCGTAAAACCAAACCAACAAACTACTCGTAACAACGGGGTGTGGGAGGGTGTATTGTTAAGTTAATCTTGCACAACAATTTATTCGTGCAGTTTAGGGTTAACCTTGGACTTCCCGAGGTCTACCCTGTGAGGGGCTCGCAGTGGTACTAGGAGGTACGATGGGATGATAGCCCAAACCTCCCTTTCTCAAGACACTTAATGTTATTGGTAACTACCCATAAGATCACCCTCTTATCATTACACTTGGATTAAACCTAAGTATTTTATGACTCTCTAAGGGAAAGATGATCCTTCATCGATGTCGAGCACAAGCTTGCCCCTTAGCTTATCAGGCACACTCAACATATTGAATTCTATTGGTGACCTTAAATCTCTTCAACTAGACAAAGTAAACCATCTACCTTCCATTCCCACCTACTGGTCTTCAATTTACCCAAGTTTTACATTTTGACTATACCTAGACCAAATGAGCTATATGAGTTGCATGAGAGGAGGTACTCCAATAATCATCTGAATGACCTAAGATTATTACCGGGAGTCTTTCATGATATTATAAGACTAACTCCAGGAGATCATAATTTTCCTTATTTATTTGGCATTTACTATAATTTCTCCAAAATTGGCCAAGTATGAAATTGAACATGAAGTGTATGTTCTTCTTATGATTTGGCCAACACAAATTTATGGAAAAGCTATGATATCAAAATAACAGCAAATACAGAATATCACAATTGTACAGTAAGGTATTTGCCTCTAATTATAATATTGAATAATTATCCAAAATTGGATGCTAATGAAGGAACTATCAAAAATACTTATCCAAAAATTATGGTAAAATAACCAGACCTCTATATTGATTAGAAAAGTTCATTGACTGAGTATTATAATTGTTCAAAATCATCTTGTCACATAAATAAATATTTCAAGAAAATCCAAACAAGGGCACATTGTGAAGTAACCTACTGATAACTACTTCCAAAAGTCATACAAAAATTCAAAGATCTTCCTAATGCCCTAAAATTTCCTATTACCAAGTTTCACAATTTTCCAGAGAATAATAAGCCCTTAATTAATTTTTCTCACATATAGTTCACATAAAGGGTTTGTGAATGAAATACCATATGGATCACCCTAAAAATCACAATAAAAATATCAGAGAACAGTAACACTATCACAAGCTAGATGGAAAAGTTTCATAATCATCATGTGTTATACGAACATATAATTTCTTTTTGTAAGGAGGTGACCTAAATGATTCTTAATTAAGTTTGAGAGAATAAGAGTGCCTAAAAATTCTCACAAAATTATCTAGTGATGTAGGTTCGACCAAGGCGATCCTAAACGGATGGCGAATCGACGACTCGCTACATTCTACGCCCTGTTTACCACACACTAACGAAATGCAGCAATCATAATAGATTTTATGTATCGCTCACGCTATCGTACGGGTAGCCGCACCGCAAATGGTTCAGAGAATGGCTATTGGCCAAAATCCTCTCTGGATAAAAGGAAGAATATTTGTTCCGACAAGCTTTGAGTTGTACCAAAATAGATCCACCAAAGAAAATCATGATTCGAAAGTGGTAGGATCTATCCCAACTAGAAAAAGAGCGAGGGTCGCCAATCCTCTCGAGAGTTATCCGAAAACCAAATGCAAATCACAAATCTATTATGAGAAATACCGCGAAAATTAAGGCTTCGAAAATCCACGCAAAAATTGTCCACCACAAGACTATCAAAGAAGGGAAAATCTCTTGAGTAGGAATTTTTGTTACCCCTCTCGGAAACGTAGATCCGAGACTTTGGATCCACATAAAATAATTGCCCTTCCCTCAAGATCCACGGAAAGCGCACCAAGGATGAAGAACATGCCCGCCTTCCCCGCTTCACACTGTAGGAGATCACCCCAAGCCTTTCTTCTTGCACGTGAAACTTTTGTGAGATTTATTAGGATGGAGCCGTGGATGAGAGGGAAACTAGAGAGATGAAAGGTGGTGGAGGAATAGTTTTGAAGAGAGAATAGGGAGGAAGGGAGAAGAGAGAGAGAGGGGGGCGTCCGAAACCTAGAAGCAAGAGGGAGCCTCTTGGGTGGCGGCAATGAGAAAGGGAGAGGGAGAGAGGGGGTTTAGGTTTAGGAAGATAATCTTGATTTGATTTCAATAATATTCTAAATGACATAGATAGAGTTTTGGCCTTATATAAGGCTTACATCCAAGGGGCTATTAGCAGCCCATAACAGTGGCTAAACGCACACCACAAGTTCAAAATGACAGAAATAAAATAGTTAAATGCAAACCACATAAATGGATAAATGCAGACCATAAACTAGCAAGATAAATTAAATTTAAATCTTGTTGCATGGGCGAAGAATGTAGTCGTCACCGCTACAGCGCCGCAAGTCTTTGGCCGACGGATCATCATCTTCTGCCGCTACCCCATGATCACCAAGTGCGCCATGGACATCATCTTCATCACCAAGTTGGCCATCGTGGTGGCCGTCGCCATCAATCCTCCTCCGCTCAAAAGGACTCATCACCGATGAGTGTGTGGGAAAGTAACTGCGTAGGAGATCCTCGTCCAGAAGATCCACCTCCGAGGCAGAGAGCCGAGAGTCGTCTGAAGCAGGACGACCTCGCCACCGGATCAAAAACCTGTGAATATCACCGTCGGGATTGGGGAACACTGCATCCTGTAAAATCCTGTTAGGCAAGAAATCGGTCCGGGTGAACCTTGGAAATGCGTTAGGCAAAGAAGAAAAACATGTTTCATCATCAGTAGGCAATATACCTCCTGTAGAATCCGAAGGAGAGAGCGATCCAGAAACAATCTCACCCTCCCCCCCCCCCCCCCCCCCCAACCCATTAGAAGGTATAGTGGAAATATTAAACGGAGAGAAAGAAAGTTCAGGTGGTGGAGCGACATAAAGCGTTAAATCCAAAATGTTAAAAAGAGGGGAGATTCCCCAATCAGCAGGTAACTTTAATAGATATGCATTTTCGCCTAGCTTCTTTAAAACCCGAAAAGGATCGGCTCTCCGATTCGCCAATTTCTTTATGGTTCCCGAAGGTATCCGTTCAGGGATAAGACGAACCATTACCAAATCACCAATATTCAAGGTGACAGCTCGCCTATGTACGTTAGCATTCGATTGATAAATAACATATTGCTTAGCTAATGTCTCGCTAATGTGCTTATGGAGAGTGTGAACGTGCGAGGCGAAGTCCTATGCAAATTGACTGGATTTAAAAGATGGCGGTAACAGAACCGAGTTGAGAGGCACGGGCGCCTTATATCCATGTACGATCTCATTTGGAGATAAACCGGTGGACCTATTCTTAGAATTATTATAAGCTAATTGAGCATGAGGAAGAATAAGGTCCCATGTACCTTTATGATCACCCACTAGGCAACAAAGTAAACTGCCCAAGCTCCGGTTAACCACTTCCGTTTGCCCATCCGTTTGGGGATTATAGGCCGACGAAAACATAAGTCTCGTACCCAAAAGCTTCCAAAGCATTTTCCAGAAATAGCTAGTAAATTTAACGTCCTTATCAGTCACTATCATTTTGGGGACGCCCCGATGGGCCACGACCTCCTTGAAATACAACTTAGCAATATGTGATGCATCGTTGGTGTTATTACATGCGATAAAGTAGGCCATTTTGGAAAATCGATCCACTACGACCAGAATGGAATCGTGTCGCTTAAATGTCAAGGGTAAGCCCAATATGAAGTCCATGCTAACGTCCTCCTACGAGACAGACGGAATCGTTAGTGGTGTGTAAATACCCACATTGGTCTTGTTGCATTTCGCCAATTGACATACACGGCAACTCCCTACGATTTTATTGACCATTGGTTTGAGGCCCGGCCAAAAGAATTTGTCCTCTACTAGTGTTATAGTTTTATCTCAACCAAAATGTCCACCTAACCCTCCACTATGTAACTCCCATATAATGAAATGGCATAGCGAGGAGCGGGGAATACATAATTGTGTATGCTTAAATAGATAACCGTCGCGGATGTAGTATGCAGATATAGTAGAAGGGGAATTGTCCTGAGCGGCTAAGTATATATCCTTAAAATCCGGGCACTGAACATATTCATCCTTAATTCTTTCAAATCCTATGACTGTTACTTCCATTGTAGATAGTAATGGAGTGATTCGACTAAGAGCGTCCGCCACACGATTTAATGTACCCTTAAGGTGCTTGATAATGAATGTGTACTCCTGAAGGTACGAGACCCATTTCGCGTGCCGAGGGCTGATTTTACTTTGGGAGTTTACAAATTTTAGCGCCTCATGATCTGATAAGATTACAAATTTTTTCGATATAAGATAGTGTCGCCAATGTTGGAGACAACGTATCACGACATATAACTCACGCTCATAATTGGAATAAGTTAACTTCGGGCCCGCAAGCTTCTCGCTAAAGTAACCTATCAGATGTGCTTCCTGACTTAAAACTCCTATGATTCCTATCCCAGATGTGTCGCATGATAATTCAAACACCTTGCTAAAATCCGGCAACCATAGTAGTGGGGCTTCAGACATCCGTTCCTTAATCGTTTGAAACTCATTAGTGGCCGCTTTAGTCAAATAAAATCACCCTTCTTCATGCATTCAGTGATTGGTGCCATGATACTACTAAAATTGCGAATAAACCTTCGATAAAATGTGGCCAATCCATGAAAACTTCTAACCTCCTAGACATTTTTTGGTTTGGCCATTCTCGAATAACTTGGACCTTTGTAGGGTCAACATGAATACCTTCGAAACTCACTTTGTATCCTAGAAACTCTACGGAAGTCACAACAAATGCGCACTTTTAAAGATTAATAAATAAATTTTCTTGGCGCAATGTTGTAAGGATTGTCCTTAAATGTGTTTCATGGTCCATCGGCGAGATGCTAAATACTAAGATGTCATCAAAGTATACCACTACAAATTTACCCATGTATGGTTTAAATATTTGCATCAACCGTAAGAAGGTACTCGGTCCGTTGGTGAGCCCCTCTCCAAGAACCAACCACTCATAGAGCCCATCCTTAGACTTAACTGTCGTTTTCCATTCGTCTCCCTCCCGTATCCTTATTTGGTGGTAACAACTTTTATGATCCAACTTTGAGAATGTGGTGGCTCCAGATAACATATCTAATAAGTCGTCCAAACTTGGGATGGGAAACCTATATTTAACAGTAATTTTATTTATGGCCCGGTAGTCTACACACAATCTCCAAGACTTATCTTTCTTTGGGACCAAAAGGGTAGGGACGACACATGGGCTCTTACTATGGCGAATATATCCCTTTGCTAATAAATCTGAAATCAAAGTTTGTAATTCATTATGTGCGGAGGGATTGAGCTCATAATGGGGGAGATTAGGCAATGACGAGCCCGGGACGAAATCAAACTCATGCTGGATTTCCCTCACGGGTGGCAACTTAGATGGTAAGTCCACCAGATAGACGTCCTTATTTTCATCCAAAAGTGTTCGCAGAGATAATGGTAGGTTCTCTAAAGAGGGTGAATCTTCCTTAGCTTGTAGACATACTAAAGCATAGATGACGTTGTTCAAGAAAGTCTCACACTCTAGTTCTTTCTTGCTTATCAAGCCTATTGTTTTCTTTTCCGCAGGAACAATTGTGTCTTTGGAGGCAATCGACGGATCCTTTGGCGGTGTGGGTTTCAAAACAATGGTCTTACCATTAAACTTAAACTCGTAGGTGTTGTCTCATCCGAAATGGGTCACGTCATAATCATAAAGGCACGGACGTCCTAGTAGTACATGACACACATCCATGTGTATGTCATCGCACCACACCTTATCGATATAGCACTTCACTGTAAGCGGCACTAAACAACGTTTAGAGACCGCAATAGAAGTTTTGTTTACCCACGCTATTTTATACGAATGGGGGTGCGGTTCAGTGACTAAATGCATACGAGTGATAGCATTCTCCGAAATGACATCCATGCTACTACCGCTATCTATTATTAATTTGCACCACCTCTCGCCGCTTTTAAAATTCAATGAAAAGATGTTCGTCCGATTATACTCATCCGACGCACGCGGTGTGGCCAAGATACACCTCATAACCATCATATAAGAATCATCTTCACCGTCACTCGGCTCGACATCAGATTCATTGTCGGCTTCATAGATGATCTCGGCGGGTTCAGACGTGGAGTCTAATAGTGCTAGTGGTTTACTCTTAGTGGGGCACTCACTAGAGTAGTGCCCTTGGATCCCGCAAGAATAACATGTGGCATTAGTCTTACTAATCTGTCCTATCGGAACTCTCTCACCAGTGGGATTCCTGATGTTCCTAGCGGTAATGACTACGGAATTCGAATCAGTCGATCGAAACTTTCCTTTGTCCCTCATGGGGGACGCAGGTGGGGGTCATAAAAGGTACTTTCCCTTCTGGAATGCTCGTTCCTTGGATTTGTAGGCGTTGTGCTTCTCTATGTCCAAGGCGGCATTGAATGTCGTGTTAAGGTCCGTATGACCATAATGCAGGAGCTTGCCTTGGAAATCCTGGTTAAGTCCCTTACGAAAACGAGATAGTGTAACTTTGGGCATTTCCCGGACGTCACACCGCACCATCATATCTTTAGGAGTACCATGTACTCCGCTACCAATTTGCCCCCCTGACGATGGGTGGCTAATTCATCGAACATTTGGGTTCGGTGATACACAGGGACATATTGGTCAGACAGGAGTGCTTTCATGACAGCCCACCCAATTGGGGGTACACCATTCACGGTACCTAGACGCCTCTCTTCGTTCAACCAGAACGTTTTGGCCCTACCCAGAAGCTTCATCCGTGCAACCCGCACCTTCTCACCGTCTGTCAGGTTGTTCAACAAAAATAACACACGATCTCCATAATCCAGGCTAAAAATACTTGGGGTTCACCCTTACCATCTGATGCGCAAATCTTAGCACACCGCTAAAGGCGGTAGTAAGACTGCGGCATGAAACGGCAGTATACTGATCGTTCAAGTAATATAAAATGGGAATGAATCCCCAAGTATCGATCTCAAAGGAACATAGTAAGGTGGAGTTTATTATCGAGGAAGGACTTGAGATTGAAGTCCTTTCGAGCGGATGGATGCGGAAATGGGGGATAAGGTTTGCGAATAATAAAATAAAATATTACAACTACTCCTATGCAATGCCGCTATGCAATGCTTCGCTTGGCGGAATGGAGACTAGGCAGGACTTGAGCGCGCTGCGTCGCAAGGGCGGATGGACGAGTAGGCAAACGGAGTGAGGGTCGTAAGCACCTCTTCGACAAGCACGCCACTAGCAATTGCTAGTGCAGTGACGAACGTGACGGCGGGATGGAGGATGGAATGGGGCGCACCTCAAGCAACTCAAACAACAAACATTTCACATAGACATGAAATATATAGAAATACAAACTAGTTTAAGTGTAACTTCATCATAATAATGAGATCTAAAACATATACACATCAATAAGAGAAGAACAAGGCAAGAAATCGACCGAATCCGAAGGCTCGTTGTAGATTCACGGTTGGAATCGCCGGGTTGTCAATCCGCGTCCAAGCTCGGTCCGCAACTACGTCCGGGGTAGAGAGAGCTGTCACTACTCTCCAATGAGCCCGTCTTCTTTGTGTCACGATCCGGTAGAGGTTGCAAACTTCCCCTTGCTTGATGGTAATGGCGGCTAGGTCTTCCTTTGGAGCGCTAGGATGAAGGAGGAGGCCGGGAGGAAGCTCCAGATCAAGATTGGCGTGAAGAACAAGCCTGGAGCACCTCCCAATGGTGGGCGGCGATGGAGGGGAGAAATCGGGCGGAACGGCGGAGCAGGGCGAGAAAAACGGCGAGGATCCGACCTAAAATCACGAGCAGGGCAATTTATAGGCGCTGGTCTGAACAGCGCGCACGGTCGTTGGCGCACGACCAGTGGTCGTGCGCACTATCATCCTGTGATCGTGCGCCTGACTGGACGGAGCCTAAAAGGGGAGAAAATTAAAAAATACAATGTTCGCATGACCAGTGGCGCACGACCAGTGGTCGTGCGCGCTATCGTAAGTGGTCGTGCGATAAGGAAGACAGAACTCAGAATTCAGGGGGTAAGTGCACACGATCAGTGGCGCACGACCAGTGGTCATGCGCAATAAAACCAGTGATCGTGCGCAGTGTTCCTGTACAGAATTGTACCGGGAACACCTGCACGACTCCTGCTCCAGCATACAACACTAATCAAACCACTGAAAGTGACACTTAACCATGCATGAAAACTAATAATGAAGATAAACGGGAAATAACACCAAAACGGGCCTAGAAGTGCACATAGCATGTAATAACAAATATGAGCGAAAACATGCCTAAAGTGTAGTGCATAGACTAGAAAATCGGCCCAGATGAGTCCATATATGTGTATATAATTGGGACTCATCACACCCCCAGACTTACCTGTTTGCGCGTCCCGAGCAAACAAATTCTACGCGAATGAGGAAAGAAAAGTAGATGGCTTAAAATTACAATACAGAGTACCATGCGAAGTCGCATGCTCACGTGCATAAGAAAAATAGTAGAGAAGGTTTCTGATTATATAAACAGTTTATATATTTCTAAAAGAGTAAAAGCATATTACAACCACTCAAAATGGTGAACAACGGTGAATCATTCGGTCATGCATACGGAGAAAGTAAACCAAGCGCTGAGACGAGCATTGCTCAAGATCGGGATGCGGGACAAACTCCACTGAAATCCATCAGTGTCGGTGACCATAAGCTCGCCCGGTCACATTCTCTCCACGACATTAGATTGGTTCATAGCGTGAGTCAGTAGGACTTTAGGTTAGAGATGGGGCTTGGGGTACGGTGAGGTAAACAAAGATAAATATGGAGGCTAAGCACACCTAACCCAACATGAGCATAAGATAGAGCTACCCGCACGACGATAATAAACAAATGCACCACACCCCCAGACTTGGACTTTTGCAACATAGGTGTGTGCACCGCCCACTCCCAATACCAAAATTTCAAAATTTTCAATTCAACTTTTTTCATAACAATCCCCCCCCCCCCCTTTTTTTTCTTTCTCTACTTCATTCTTCTTTTTCTTTCTTTTTCTTTTTTTTCAGCAAAAATATCAATGAATACACCCACAATTTCCACTATAAAAATTACCACATCAACACCCCCCAAAATGTAAATAAAACTACAACTAAGGCTCAGATTTGGGTGTGCGAGTAGGTTAGGCTTTTAAGCTTTTGGTGAGATAAAAGTGGGGCTGAATCAAGAGGAAGGGGTAGGCACAGAGGGGCTAGCAAGGGTAGATGATAGGCATGAAATAAAATGCTCAACCGGGCCAAAATAGTGGCCTACGTCATTCTCACGCACTAGAACTATCCTATGCCAATGCTTCAAGAATTGCTTGGGGCAAGTTCTAGCCACCGAGAAAGATTCTCCTTTCTCCCGACTCAAGCAATACGAGTCTAGCGATCGTTTACACACATCCCTACGCTACCGTTTGATTCCACCGGATTCACCATTTGAGTAGAGTAAACAACATTTACACTAATAGAGAAAAATATAAAACCATAGTATAAAGAGAAATCTAATCTACACAAATTTCTATGTAACCGAGCACTCGACTAGGAGCACTACTGGAGTCAACATTTTACTCTGCTACATAGTCCTAAGCCATCGCTTAGACTTTCCCAAATAAGCAGAAGAATTAAATTCACAACAGAGCAAGCAAACAGATGAGTACGCGCTCAAGTGGGTGCTGTGGTGTGCAATGAGAATGAACAACAATTTCCAAAAAATAAAAGTACTTCTAGCATGCTATGCAAGAGTGCACGTGAGTGGGCACAAAAACTGCTCTCCCCCAGACTTAAACTAAACAATCTAATGCATAATATGACTGTAGAATTCAGAATAAAGCTAGGGAAAGACAGTACCTGATGCTCAGAGCAAGTGAGCATACCAGAAGACGCGTGTAAACCATGAAAAATCTACAATATCCGCCATCCAGAAGAAGGACCTGCAGGGGTCAGCTCCGCAAAACAAAAGAAACAGAAAAAAAGATAAACTACAATAAACTACAGCTAACTAAACAGGATGGACTAAAATAAAATGCATGAAAAGTAAGATAACTACTGGGGTTATTGTCATCCCAGCACGACTTATTCAAAAACATGAAGGTTCTAGCTAATGGGCCTATGAAAAAGGAAATGGACAGGTAACTGTTCTAATACACGTGTCGGTAGCGGGTACTGATACGGCGACAGAACAGTTACTCCTCTACCCAAATAATAATACCTACATAACGCAGGTAGAGGAAACAGAAAGTAAGAAGAGGAGGAGACCTGGTCCTCATTCATCTCACCAAAACAATCCTTGCCCAGCAAGGTATCATCTCCAGGGGTGCAGCAGGAGGAGAAGGAAATGAATGAGGCTTCCTCTATGGAGGAGGGGTCAACCTCCTCACATATGAAGATACACTCATCATTGACTTGAGCATCATGCTCCAAGTCCTCCTGATGTACCTGCGAAGATTCAACCTGCACAGGCTCAGATGAAGAAGGGGGGTTAGGAAATAAAAGAGAAGAATGACTTAAATAATCAAAAAATGGGGGAGTGGTCCCGGTCTCACACCCAACAGGATCCAAGGATAGATCGCTATCATCATCGTAAGTATCATGGCGAGGGGAACCCAAGAACTCAAGGGCCTCAGTGGTGGTTTGGACCTCCTCGTCCCATGAAGAAGTGCAAACCTCCTCATCAGAGAGAGTATCCTCCTCAACCCACTTTGGAGCATCCTCCGAGTCCGAAGAATCACCCCACTCCTTTACTTTGATAGGATCATTAAGAATGTGTGTAGAAAAATCTTGCAAAAAAACTGGAGGAACACAAAGATTTGGCTCCTCCGCAAAAATATCTGCTGACGCCTCCCCGATGGAAAGAATACTTTCCTCATCATACTCAGGTGCATCTAGGAGCTCCCATTCCTCTCCTTGTTGGCTAACAGATGAGTGATCATCATCACTAGGAGTAAAGCCATACACAGGGAGTGAGGAGTCCATGCACGAGACAAGCTCAGGGGTAGAGGGCACAATTGCCTCCATGGGCACAGAATGAGCGATAGGGACACTGTTGTCATGAGTGGAGGAGCAGCGGTCGGGATTGAAAAGACTAGGACAGTCCTTCAATTCATGACCCTCTCCTGGACACAACAAGCAAACAATGTTCCTACACTGCCTAGCATTCAACTCATTCATTTGGTCCATATAATAAACTATGTCATTAAAGCTAGGTGAAATATCCCATGACGACATTTTCAATAATTAAAGCAGATAAAATGAAGCTGAAATTCTTTGCAAGGAAATTTACACAAACTAATAAAACTCCTTGGATTAAACTTCTTAAAACTTTAAAATAGGAGAGAAGAAATAATAACAAACAATATAAATTTAAAAAGCAAACAAAAATAAAAAGGCGGCTATAAACACTGGAAGAAACTTCTCTCTCTCAGCTCTCCCTCTTCAAGAAAACTCACACGTCTGTGTTCCCCGGCAACGGCGCCAAAAACTTGATGCGCAAATCTTAGCACACCGCTAAAGGCGGTAGTAAGACTGCGGCACGAAACGACAGTGTACCGATCGTTCAAGTAATATAAAATGGGAATGAATCCCCAAGTATCGATCTCAAAGGAACACAGTAAGGTGGAGTTTATTATCGAGGAAGGACTTGAGATTGAAGTCCTTTCGAGCGGATGGATGCGGAAATGGGGATTTGGTTTGCGAATAATAAAATAAAATATTACAACTACTCCTATGCAATGCCGCTATGCAATGCTTCGCTTGGCGGAATGGAGACTAGGCAGGCCTTGAGCGCGCTGCATCCCAAGGGCGGATGGACGAGTAGGCAAACGGAGTGAGGGTCGTAAGCACCTCTTCGACAAGCACGCCACTAGCAATTGCTAGTGCGATGACGAACATGACGGCGGGATGGAGGATGGAATGGGGCGCACCTCAAGCAACTCAAACAACAAACATTTCACATAGACATGAAATATATAGAAATACAAACTAGTTTAAGTGTAACTTCATCATAATAATGAGATCTAAAACATATACACATCAATAAGAGAAGAACAAGGCAAGAAATCGATCGAATCCGAAGGCTCGTTGTAGATTCACGGTTGGAATTGCCGGGTTGTCAATCTGCGTCCAAGCTGGGTCCGCAACTACGTCCGGGGTAGAGAGAGATGTCACTACTCTCCAATAAGCCCGTCTTCTTCGTGTCACAATCCGGTAGAGGTTGCAAACTTCCCCTTGCTTGATGGTAATGGCGGCTAGGTCTTCCTTTGGAGCGCTAGGATGAAGGAGGAGGCCGGGAGGAAGCTCCGGCTCAAGATTGGCGTGAAGAACAAGCCCGGAGCACCTCCCGATGGTGGGCGGCGATGGAGGGGCAAAATCGGGCGGAACGCCGGAGCAGGGCGAGAAAAATGGCGAGGATCCGACCTAAAATCGCGAGCAGGGCAATTTATAGGCGCTGGACTGAACAGCGCGCACGGTCGTTGGCGCACGACCAGTGGTCGTGCGCACTATCATCCTGTGATCGTGCGCCTGACTGGACGGAGCCTGAAAGGGGAGAAAATTATAAAATATAATGTTCGCACGACCAGTGGCGCACGACCAGTGGTCGTGCGCGCTATCGTAAGTGGTCGTGCGATAAGGAAGACAGAACTCAGAATTCAGGGGGTAAGTGCACACGATCAGTGGCGCACGACCAGTGGTCGTGCGCAATAAAACCAGTGATCGTGCGCAGTGTTCCTGTACAGATTTGTACCGGGAACACCTGCACGACTCCTGCTCCAGCATACAACACTAATCAAACCACTGAAAGTGACACTTAACCATGCATGAAAACTAATAATGAAGATAAATATTAAATAACACCAAAACGGGCCTAGAAGTGCACATAGCATGTAATAACAAATATGAGCGAAAACATGCCTAATGTGTAGCGCATAGACTAGAAAATCGGCCCAGATGAGTCCATATATGTGTATATAATTGGGACTCATCACACCCCCAGACTTACCTGTTTGCGCGTCCCGAGCAAACAAATTCTACGCGAATGAGGAAAGAAAAGTAGATGGCTTAAAATTACAATACAGAGTACCATGCGAAGTCGCATGCTCACGTGCATAAGAAAAATAGTAGAGAAAGTTTCTGATTATATAAACAGTTTATATATTTCTAAAAGAGTAAAAGCATATTACAACCACTCAAAATGGTGAACAACGGTGAATCATTCGGTCATGCATACGGAGAAAGTAAACCAAGCGCTGAGACGTGCATTGCTCAAGATCGGGATGCGGGACAAACTCCACTGAAATCCATCAGTGTCGGTGACCATAAGCTCGCCCGGTCACATTCTCTCCACGACACTAGATTGGTTCATAGCGTGAGTCGGTAGGACTTTAGGTTAGAGATGGGGCTTGGGGTACGGTGAGGTAAACAAAGATAAATATGGAGGCTAAGCACACCTAACCCAACATGAGCATAAGATAGAGCTACCCGCACGACGATAATAAACAAATGCACCACACCCCCAGACTTGGACTTTTGCAACATAGGTGTGTGCACCGCCCACTCCCAATACCAAAATTTCAAAATTTTCAATTCAACTTTTTTCATAACAATCCCCCCTTTTTTTTCTTTTCTTTCTCTACTTCATTCTTCTTTTTCTTTCTTTTTATTTTTTTTTCAGCAAAAATATCAATGAATACACCCACAATTTCCACTATAAAAATTACCACATCAACACCCCCCAAAATGTAAATAAAACTACAACTAAGGCTCAGATTTGGGTGTGCGAGTAGGTTAGGCTTTTAAGCTTTTGGTGAGATAAAAGTGGGGCTGAATCAAGAGGAAGGGGTAGGCACAGAGGGCCTAGCAAGGGTAGATGATAGGCATGAAATAAAATGCTCAACCGGGCCAAAATAGTGGCCTACGTCATTCTCACGCACTAGAACTATCCTATGCCAATGCTTCAAGAATTGCTTGGGGCAAGTTCTAGCCACCGAGAAAGATTCTCCTTTCTCCCGACTCAAGCAATACGAGTCTAGCGATCGTTTACACACATCCCTACGCTACCGTTTGATTCCACCGGATTCACCATTTGAGTAGAGTAAACAACATTTACACTAATAGAGAAAAATATAAAACCATAGTATAAAGAGAAATCTAATCTACACAAATTTCTGTGTAACCGAGCACTCGACTAGGAGCACTACTGGAGTCAACATTTTACTCTGCTACATAGTCCTAAGCCATCGCTTAGACTTTCCCAAATAAGCAGAAGAATTAAATTCACAACAGAGCAAGCAAACAGATGAGTACGCGCTCAAGTGGGTGCTGTGGTGTGCAATGAGAATGAACAACAATTTCCAAAAAATAAAAGTACTTCTAGCATGCTATGCAAGAGTGCACGTGAGTGGGCAAAAAAAACTGCTCTCCCCCAGACTTAAACTAAACAATCTAATGCAGAATATGACTGTAGAATTCAGAATAAAGCTAGGGAAAGACAGTACCCGATGCTCAGCAAGTGAGCATACCAGAAGACGCGTGTAAACCATGAAAAAGCTACAGCATCCGCCATCCAGAAGAAGGACCTGCAGGGGTCAGCTCCGCCAAACAAAAGAAACAGAAAAAAAAAAGATAAACTACAATAAACTACAGCTAACTAAACAGGATGGACTAAAATAAAATGCATGAAAAGTAAGATAACTACTGGGGTTATTGTCATCCCAGCACGACTTATTCAAAAACATGAAGGTTCTAGCTAATGGGCCTATGAAAAAGGAAATGGACAGGTAACTGTTCTAATACACGTGTCGGTAGCGGGTACCGATACGGCGACAGAACAGTTACTCCTCTACCCAAATAATAATACCTACATAACGCAGGTAGAGGAAACAGAAAGTAAGAAGAGGAGGAGACCTGGTCCTCATTCATCTCACCAAAACAATCCTTGCCCAGCAAGGTATCATCTCCAGGGGTGCAGCAGGAGGAGAAGGAAATGAATGAGGCTTCCTCTATGGAGGAGGGGTCAACCTCCTCACATATGAAGATACACTCATCATTGACTTGAGCATCATGCTCCAAGTCCTCCTGATGTACCTGCGAAGATTCAACCTGCACAGGCTCAGATGAAGAAGGGGGGTTAGGAAATAAAAGAGAAGAATGACTTAAATAATCAAAAAATGGGGGAGTGGTCCCGGTCTCACACCCAACAGGATCCAAGGATAGATCGCTATCATCATCGTAAGTATCATGGCGAGGGGAACCCAAGAACTCAAGGACCTCAGTGGTGGTTTGGACCTCCTCGTCCCATGAAGAAGTGCAAACCTCCTCATCAGAGAGAGTATCCTCCTCAACCCACTTTGGAGCATCCTCCGAGTCCGAAGCATCACCCCACTCCTTTACTTTGATATGATCATAAAGAATGTGTGTAGAAAAATCTTGCAAAAATACTGGAGGAACACAAAGATTTGGCTCCTCCGCAAAAAGATCTGTTGATGCCTCCCCGATGGAAAGAATACTTTCCTCATCATACTCAGGTGCATCTAGGAGCTCCCATTCCTCTCCTTGTTGGCTAACAGATGAGTGATCATCATCACTAGGAGTGAAGCCATACACAGGGAGTGAGGAGTCCATGCACGAGACAAGCTCAGGGGTAGATGGCACAATTGCCTCCATGGGCACAGAATGAGCGATAGGGACACTGTTGTCATGAGTGGAGGAGCAGCGGTCGGGATTGAAAAGACTAGGACAGTCCTTCAATTCATGACCCTCTCCTCGACACAACAAGCAAACAATGTTCCTACACTGCCTAGCATTCAACTCATTCATTTGGTCCATATAATAAACCATGTCATTAAAGCTAGGTGAAATATCCCATGACGACATTTTCAATAATTAAAGCAGATAAAATGAAGCTGAAATTCTTTGCAAGGAAATTTACACAAACTAATAAAACTCCTTGGATTAAACTTGCTTAAAACTTTAAAATAGGAGAGAAGAAATAATAACAAACAATATAAATTTAAAAAGCAAACAAAAATAAAAAGGCGGCTATAAACACTGGAAGAAACTTCTCTCTCTCAGCTCTCCCTCTTCAAGAAAACTCACACGTCTGTGTTCCCCGGCAACGGCGCCAAAAACTTGATGCGCAAATCTTAGCACACCGCTAAAGGCGGTAGTAAGACTGCGGCACAAAACGACAGTGTACCGATCGTTCAAGTAATATAAAATGGGAATGAATCCCCAAGTATCGATCTCAAAGGAACACAGTAAAGTGGAGTTTATTATCGAGGAAGGACTTGAGATTGAAGTCCTTTCGAGCGGATGGATGCGGAAATGGGGGATTTGGTTTGCGAATAATAAAATAAAATATTACAACTACTCCTATGCAATGCCGCTATGCAATGCTTCGCTTGGCGGAATGGAGACTAGGCAGGACTTGAGCGCGCTGCGTCGCAAGGGCGGATGGACGAGTAGGCAAACGGAGTGAGGGTCGTAAGCACCTCTTCGACAAGCACGCCACTAGCAATTGCTAGTGCAGTGACGAACGTGACGGCGGGATGGAGGATGGAATGGGGCGCACCTCAAGCAACTCAAACAACAAACATTTCACACAGACATGAAATATATAGAAATACAAACTAGTTTAAGTGTAACTTCATCATAATAATGAGATCTAAAACATATACACATCAATAAGAGAAGAACAAGGCAAGAAATCGACCGAATCTGAAGGCTCGTTGTAGATTCACGGTTGGAATCGCTGGGTTGTCAATCCGCGTCCAAGCTCGGTCCGCAACTACGTCCGGGGTAGAGAGAGCTGTCACTACTCTCCAATGAGCCCGTCTTCTTCGTGTCACGATCCGGTAGAGGTTGCAAACTTCCCCTTGCTTGATGGTAATGGCGGCTAGGTCTTCCTTTGGAGCGCTAGGATGAAGGAGGAGGCCGGGAGGAAGCTCCGACTCAAGATTGGCGTGAAGAACAAGCCCGGAGCACCTCCCGATGGTGGGCGGCGATGGAGGGGCAAAATCGGGCGGAACGGCGGAGTAGGGCGAGAAAAACGGCGAGGATCCGACCTAAAATCGCGAGCAGGGCAATTTATAGGCGCTGGACTGAACAGCGCGCACGGTCGTTGGCGCACGACCAGTGGTCGTGCGCACTATCATCCTGTGATTGTGCGCCTGACTGGACGGAGCCTGAAAGGGGAGAAAATTATAAAATACAATGTTCGCACGACCAGTGGCGCACGACCAGTGGTCGTGCGCGCTATCGTAAGTGGTCGTGCGATAAGGAAGACAGAACTCAGAATTCAGGGGGTAAGTGCACACGATCAGTGGCGCACGACCAGTGGTCGTGCGCAATAAAACCAGTGATCGTGCGCAGTGTTCCTGTACAGATTTGTACCGGGAACACCTGCACGACTCCTGCTCCAGCATACAACACTAATCAAACCACTAAAAGTGACACTTAACCATGCATGAAAACTAATAATGAAGATAAACAGGAAATAACACCAAAATGGGCCTAGAAGTGCACATAGCATGTAATAACAAATATGAGCGAAAACATGCCTAAAGTGTAGTGCATAGACTAGAAAATCGGCCCAGATGAGTCCATATATGTGTATATAATTGGGACTCATCACCATCGTATGATGGTGGATCAATTTTCATGGCTCTAGTTACATCGAACTCATAAGGAGCTCGAGGCGCTTGCTCATCATCCTGATTACGGTGATGGTTTGGTCTATCATCTCGTTGGTTGGCAGCCTGTGGTTGGAGACCCGGTCGGTTCATCCCAGCTCCGTCAAATTGGTTGTCAGCGGGATTTTGAGGCGCCGCTTGATTTAATGTTAATCCTTGTATTAACTGTGTGAGTGCATCGAACTTAACGTTAAACTCGTCCTGAAGCTCCGCAATCATTGCCGGAGCGTGCTCATCCTTATGGTCATCTGCCATGTTTGAAGTGGTTGGGGGATACTCTGTGCCAAGCCTAGTGCGCATGAACAACAGGACAAGTGGATTTTTTTTTGACAAGATTAATTTTTTTTTAAAGTTGGATTTTTTTAACGCTTATCTACTAGGCGAATGAAAACACTTTTTCAGACTTTTGTTCTTAAAAGAAGAAGGAGAATTCTCAGAAAATTTTTAGTAATTTTCTGCAGAATTTTTTTTGTTTTTTTTACTAATTGCAGACCAGAAATTTTGATCAGGCCAAAATTTTATGAAAGATAATTTTATTCCCGCCTAATAACTAGGGTAAGTACAAAATTTTTTTGATTTTCTTAAGTAGAATTTCCAGATTTTTTTTGAGTTTCGCAGAAAAATGAGGATTTGAGGCCGCTATTCGCAGACCGGCGAAATTTTATTTATAATTTTTTTGAGCGATTGTGGGTGCCGGCGTTCTAAGAAAACCTAAGGAATGCATCAATTAAGAAATTGACACGAACCTATCTCTGGTACCAAATTGATGTAGGTCCGACCAAGGGGAATCGACGACTCTCGTTACGTTCTACGCCCTCTTTACCACACACTAACGAAACGCAGCAATCACAATAGATTTTAATTATCTCTCGCGCTATCGTACGGGTAGCCGCACCGCAAATGGTTCGGAGGATGGATATTGGCCAAAATCCTCTCCGGCTAAAAGGAACAATATTGGTTCCGACGAGCTTTGAGTTGTACCAAAATAGATCCACCAAAGAAAATCACGATTCGAAAGTGGTAGGATCTATCCCAACTAGGAAAAAAGCGAGGGTCGCTAATCCTATCGAGAGTTATCAGAAAACCAAATGCAAATCACAGATCTATTATGAGAAATACCGCGAAAATTAAGGCTTCGAAAATCCATGCAAAAATCGTCCACCACAAGACTATCAAAGAAGGGAAAATCTCTTGAGTAGGAATTTTTGTTACCCCTCTCAGAAATGTAGATCCGAGACTTTGGATCCACAAAAAATAATCGCCCTTCCCTCGAGATCCACGGAAAGCGCACCAAGGATGAAGAACACGCCCGCCTTCCCTGATTCACGCCGTAGGAGATCACCCCAAGCCTTTCTTCTTGCACGTGAAACTTTTGAGAGATTTATTAGGATGGAGTTGTGGATGAGAGGGAAACTAGAGAGATGAAAGGTGGTGGAGGAATAGATTTGAAGAGAGAATAGGGAGGAAGGGAGAAGAGAGAGAGGGGGCGGCCGAATCCTAGAAGCAAGAGGGAGACTCTTTGGCGGCGGCAATGAGAAAGGCAGAGGGAGAGAGGAGGTTTAGGTTTAGGAAGATAATCTTGATTTGATTTCAATAATATTCTAAATGACATAGATAGAGTTTTGGCCTTATATAAGGCTTACATCCAAGGGGCTATTAACAACCCATAATAGTGGCTAAACGCACACCACAAGTTCAAAATAACAGAAATAAAATAGTTAAATGCAAACCACATAAATGGATAAATGCAGACCATAAACTAGCAAGATAAATTAAATTAAAATCTTGTTGTGTGGGCGAATATTGTAGCTATGACCGCTACGGCGCCGCAAGTCTTTGGTCGGCGGATCATCATCATCATCATCTTCCGCCGCTACCCCATGATCACCAAGTGCGCCATGGACGTCATCTTCATCACCAAGTTGGCCGTCGTGGTGGTCGTCGCCATCATCTAGGGTTATTCACCACCCTGAGAACTTAACCACCAAGTTCCATGTCCATCCAAGGACAGATGACCCTATATCCTTCACCAAGCCCAAAGTGCAACCCTAAGGTTTGAAATAGGGTCTTAGGGCATATCCACCCTAAATCACCCCAAATATTTGGAGGAAGTGTTTTATGTGATATTAAACTAGGTTCCAAGATTTCACATCATTTTGATGAGATTTGACCACTTAATCCAACAAATGCACTTTTGACCTTTTAACCCTTAGTTTGACCAATCTTGGGATAGTTAATTACCTAACCAAACCAATCCCAAATGGGATAAAAATTTTACCTGAGTCATAACATGACCCTAAGGACCACCCACCAAAATTTGGTTGTATTTGGAGGTCATTATACCCAATAATTAATTAATTCATGGATTATTAAATGTTTGCAAAAACCATAGAAAAACTTCTTCCAAGAATTTGAGTTTTTGGATATGTTGAGGGTGTGGGTATAAACAGCCTATGTTTCAAATTTGAAGTCATTTGGATGAATGGATTGATGGGGGCACACAAATTAAGCTATGGTGAACATTGTGTATAGGTTGTACCATTTTGAGTGATGTGCTCTAACCACTGACCTAAATCATGCAAAACAAATTTTAAAATAAAGTAGACGCAAAGGGCTACAAGTTTGATGTTGAACATTTTTCCATCAGGAGGGCATAAGTATTTTCTACAATTTATTTTATGAACTGCATATAATGTGACAGAAAAATACAATATTACTCATTTAATATAAATGATCTTGCACAGATCTTGAAGCAAGGATGGATGACATCGGCTTGTCTTCTTCCTCTGGTCGAAGACCAAGATTAGCCGCACCTAGGCCACCTTGATGCTTGCTTTCCCGGACACCTAAATGCCGCCCCGGTCGACCAATGCCACCACCTCCATTGAGGTGGTGGCCGGTGAATGGGGGTGGTTGGCAGGCCGGAGGTGGCCGGAATAGTGGAATCGAGAGGGGATTTAAAGCTCCAAAATTGGAGTTTTTGTCCTACACGATTTGGGGCCCTTTGGCCTCAGTCCTTGCAGCCAACCTGATGGTATCTATCCACAGAGAGATAGAGAGAGGAGAAGAACCAAACCTGTATGGAGGGGTGATTCCTTGCCGATCCCCTGTTGGCCATGGCCAACCTTGGAGGTTTTGGAGCCATTGCATCCCCCACACCAACAAGCTCGATCTCTTCATGTATGTGGAGGAAAATGATCCTCTCAGCCCTCTAAAGGAGTTATAATGTTCAATTGGGGGAGAGGGAGAGTCATGGCATCAATTACCATGAAAGCCATTAATGACAAGTTTCGACCATGGTGAAAACCCCCCAATTCAGCCTCCACGTGGGCTGGAAAAACTCCTAAACTTCTTGTAACAGACATAGGGGATGAATCCCCATCAATTGGGAAATCAATTGGCCTCCCTTGGCCATGATTGCCATTAATCCTCTCTTTCTCTCTCCACCATTTTTGGGGAAAATGGTGTTTTCTCTCTCCTGGTCGAATTCTTTGAAATTGAATGGTCAATTCAGTAACTCCAAGCCCCACTACCAAGTGGGCCACCTCAATTGGGTCTAGACTAAGTGAATTGGGCTTGATTAGGTCAAAATAGGTTATTTTGACCTAAATTTAGGGTGGAGTTGACTTTGGTCAATTTGGCCATTTGGGTTGACCCCAATGAGTGGATAGTGACCCATTGGCCTCCCCTAAGGGTTAGGAAGGTCTAGGTAGGGTCAATTTATCAAGGTGGGGGTCAATTGACCCATAATAGGGCAATTTGACCAAAATAGGGCTAGAGTTGACTTGGGTCAAATTGGCCAAATTGGTGGCCCCATGATGGGGCCTTTTGTTCTATTGGTTCCCTAATATCCTTTTAATGGTTGGGGTAAGGTTAATTTGGCATGGTGGAGGCCAATTGACCCTAATTAGGCTACTTTGACCAAGTTATGTTTAGGGTTGACTTTGGTAAACTTGACCACTTTGGTTGACCTCAATGGGTCTTTAGTGCACTAAGGGACCCATAATGGGTTAGGTATGTTATGGTGGGGTCAAAGGACCTAGTTAAGGCCCTAAATTCCAACCATAAGCTTGGTAACTGGAAATTGCTATTTGTAGACCAAGGTGCTCTTCCCCTTCAAGCCTAAGGCCAAGTGGTCTCTTCAAGCTTCTTAGGGTTTGTCATGACCTAGTCATGACAAAACCACTCTAGGTGTCTAGTTGTTTGGGGGATGTTACAGCATGACTAGCTTGCAATGGAGCCATTGACAGTGGTACCTGAAAGCCATGCCTCCACATATGGAGTATCACATGAGAGCTCTTAAGCTCAATCAGCACCATTATTGAAGGTCATATGACTTAAATAAAAGATTATATTGGTAACTCTATCTTTATAGTAAAGAAAGAATTCATGGCTGAAATTCAAGATATTAAGGAAGAAACTGCCTTCCTTAATAAGCAGATGAAAAAATGGTTTGACCTTGCACATAAATCAGTAGTTGCTCAGAACACTATTCTGAGATCACTGGACAAACAACTCCAATTATCTGAGAGAGACATAAGATATGTCAAGAATTATATTAGCTAGAATGATGAGGTAATAGAGAAGGCCTCCAATGACATTGAAGAGTATGTATGGAAAACAGCTACAACAATGATTGGTGAGGTAGAAAAGATGAAAGATGAGCTCAAAGCAGATTTGAAAAATGCCTTCCAAACCCTCTCAGGCTCTGCAGCTACTGCCTCCTAGACCTTAGAAGCTAAAGTGGTTGAAGAAGCTAGAAAGGGGGAGGTGGCCAATGTTGAAACCAACTCTGAACAAGCTCTCCATGTGCTACAAGGAACAAATATTGCTCTAAATCTTCCCTTGCTGGACAACTACAGAAAAGATGACTTTAACATGGAAGGACAAGCTAAAATAGCTCAAAATGCTCAGCTTGCAAAAAGGAGGAAGAGAGAAGGTGTGTTGCTAGCTGAAGAATTCATGGCTAAGCAAAGTGAAGAGCAGGGAAATGACCCTAATTATGAGTATTGGAGTGAGGACTCCAAGAGCATTATTCTTAATGCTTGGCTGAGCCATGGACATGTCTGCAAGGACATTGATAGGATATATCCTGCAAAAGAGTGGATAAGGCACCTTGAGAGAAACACAAAAAGAGAAATAATCTTCATAGAGAATCTTGTGAAGAAGCACAAACCAAGGAGGATGCCCTCTAGATAAATTCCAAAGCCATACCTTTACTTCAAGAGTAAAAAAAACAAGAGGAAGCTAGCTGAGATACAAGATACTGCTGAAGGAGAGGACACTGCTACTAGAGAAAATGTTGCTATTGCTGAAGAAATGGAGGCTACTGCAGTTGGGAATCTTGCCCTCATGATTCCTGATTTGGAGAAGTCACCAATTCAAGAGAACTTCACTATGTATTTGATTATGCTCTTAGCTTTATCCTTTCAGTATAAGATAAGAATAGGCACATTGTTGAAATGATGAGTAAAACAAAGAAGAATGGTTGTGTCTGATGTCATCGAAAAGGCTCAAGCATGTCGTCGACAACAACAGATGTATCGTCGACAACAACAGATATATCATCGACAACAGCTGGCATATTGTCAAGAATATGCAGATCAAGGCAAAATGGTGATATTGTTGTGACATCTACACGATGATATCAGAATGTTGAGATAAAGAAGAAGACTCAAAGATGTCAACAATATCGTCGACAAGAAGCCTTGTCGTCGGAAAGGCTAAGTGAGACTAATGGCGATTGACATCGTCGTAAAGAAGGCGTGATGTCGAGAAGACTGAAGAAGGTCATTTGAAGACAAGAAGTTACTGAAGTATAATCTGTCGACATGATATCATTCATGTCAACGACAAGATAAGGTGGTCTAAGCGACAACGTGCAGATAATGAGTTCTCGCCGATATCAGTTTGATGACTTTGTGTCGTCTTAAGCTCAAATGGAGAAGTGATGTCCAGTATCGTCGAGATATCACTATCTGATGAAGAATTGAAGAAGAGACTAGTTCAAGGCATCGACAAAGTCCTATCGTCGAGATATTATCCATGTCATCGTAACAATGGAAATATCGTCGAGACAAATTCAAAAGTAGCCGAACGCGCTGTCAGCATTTAATACCGCCGCCTGGTTGTCCAATTAGCGCATGCTCTCGAGGGATGGGCATCTGACACTAAAGGACATCATATGTGACCATTATGCGGGACATCCGTCCTATAAAAGGGAATAGTGATTCCCTAGAAAAAGAGGGAGAGAAACAATCGAAAAAGTATCCCACCTAGCAATACAACAATACAAGCGGTGGTGAAGAAGAAGGAAGAAACGAATAAAACGATCATTCTGTGTTCTTCAAGTTGCAGTCAAGCCACATCGAATGATAAGTTTCTCTCAAGAAAAGTAGAAAAGTTGCCAGTCATCATCGGACAAAGCTAGAAAGCTTGAAGAAGATTTGCACCATTCAGATTGAAAATCAGAAGCATCTCCTTCAAGTCAAGAAGCCAATCTCCATCAGGCAGAAGAAATAGTTTTCTTTACTGAAATCTCTTGTAAGGCTTGCGGGCCTAGAACTTGTAAGATCTGTTCTCAGATCTGAGTGTCAAGCTTGAGGGCTTGAGATCTGCGAAGCTTGAGGGCAAGGGAAGCGGACTTGCGGGTCCAAACGTGTTGAGCTTGCGGGCTCCGGTGCAGTGAAGGGGATTGCGGGCCTAAGCTGTAGGCAAGACTTGCGGGTCTGTGCTGTGTAGGGCTTGAGGGCCTGAGTGTCGATCTTGCGGGCTCGGGTGCAGTGAAGGGGCTTGCGGACCTAGGCTGCAGGCAAGACTTGAGGGTCTGTGTTGTGTAGGGCTTGAGGGCCTGAGTGTCGAGCTTTCGGGCTTTGGTGCAGTGAAGGGGCTTGCGGGCCTAGGTTGCAGGAAAGACTTGCGGGTCTGTGTTGTGTAGGGCTTGAGGGCCTGAGTGTCGAGCTTGCGGGCTCGGGTGCAATGAAGGGGCTTGCGGGCCTAGGCTGCAGGGGCTTGCGGGTCTGAGTTGTAAGGCTTGCGTGTCGGATACATTGGCGGAGTTTTCCGAGCATAGCACACTGCTAGGTAGGCGCAGAGGGAAAGAGGACTAATCAAGACACCATGTCTTGAGGAACCTCTATAAGTTCTTGCGCTCTTTCTGTGTTGTGTTATTCTAATCTATAGATCTATTAACCAGAAATCAAGAACACCAAAAGGGGGAACAAAAATAATTTGAAATACCTATTCACCCCCCTCTTGGTGACAAGTCAACACCCAATAACTAACAATTGGGATCAAAGCGAGGTTGTTCAAATAAAGCTCAATCGCTTGAACAGATCTGCTTGCGGGAGTCTACTTACTACAGCTATGGAGTCAAGGCTGGCCACCTGCTCCAGGGAGAACTTTGCCCTATGGAAGGTGAGGGCAGAGAAACTAATGGTTGTTGTAGATTTCAGAATATTCCTGACAATTCAAGAAGGGACATATATTGTGGCCAAGGAATCGTCTGAAATGACTGAAGATGACTACACCCTAGTCAGTCTGGATAAGGAGGCTAAGAACATTCTAGCTGGTGCAGTTGACACTTCCACCTTCCATCAAATTGTTCACTGCACTACAGCCAAGGAGATGTGGGTCTCATTAGCAATCCTCATGGAAGGATCACCAGGAGTAAGATGCATTGTAACAATGAAGAGGAACAAAACCTTAAGTAAAAGTAACTACAGTTGTTCAGATTCAGAAGAAGAAACTCATTTTGGACTAACTATCCTATCCGAGTCAGAGGGAGAAATTCAGAATGAGGACCCCTCTGAACAAGCGTGTATAAGAGCACCTCTCTCTCTCAAACAGACTCAGAATCAGAGACAAGCACATCAGGGAATGATGACATGTCTCTGCAACATGAAGCTCTTCAGGAGGCTCTCAACCAGAGCAGGATGCTTTGCAAAAAGCAAGCTGAAGAGATCCTAGTTCTTCAGACAAGAATTTCTGACCTCACTAAGAAGCTTGAGAAGATAACTCTTGAGAATGCAGATTTCTGCCAAATCAAAAAGGATTATAATGCCTGCTCCAACCTTGACCTAATGACCAAGTTTGGAAAGACATTGAAGGCCCTGATTGACAGCAGAGAGTTATGCCTCTCCCTAACCAAAGAGGTTGTAATCCTAAAGAAGGATAGAGACAAGTTCAATCAACTGAGATCCAAAGAGAATTTAGTCAGAAGTGTGCAGGAGAATCCCCTTTCTAGCAG
Organism: Dactylorhiza incarnata; assembly: GCA_033032865.1. Classification (NCBI taxonomy): domain Eukaryota; kingdom Viridiplantae; phylum Streptophyta; class Magnoliopsida; order Asparagales; family Orchidaceae; genus Dactylorhiza; species Dactylorhiza incarnata. Next base: position 8,437,741 of record JAWHQI010000067.1, read on the forward strand.
AAAGCCGATAGCAAGCACCTTCAAACCAAGAATATCACCAATCCAAATTAAAGATTGTTGTCCCACCCAAAGAAGAGAGTAAAGATGCCTCAAGGATAAAAGCTCCACAAGAGGAGCAAAGCATGTGCCAAAGATGCCTCATGAAAGAATCATCATGAGGGAACAGAAGCTCAGTGAATCAAGAAGAATGAAGGAATCCTTAAAAAGGATTAACTTCAGAGAAAGATTTGCGACTGACAAGAGCCAACATCACATCTCTAACTAATACAATTCAGTATCCTTCAGGTACTCTTCTGACCACTCACAGAGGAGTCATGCTCCTACCATCAGCAAGAGGAGAAGATACAACATGTTTGATTGTTAGTGTTGTGGCAAGACTGGCCACTTTGCTGGTGATTGTTGGTTCAATCTAGCTGCTCCAAGGGTAACAAATACTAAACTCGCAAGCTTCCCTACTCACTACCATCTTGCGCATTCAGGAGCAGTAAGATCAAATATGTTCTTTGAAGTTAACAATAAACCAGGTCCCAAATCAACTTGGGTTCCTAAGGGTCTGTGATCTTATTGTGCAGGGAGTCCAATGTCCTATCAGAAGCAAATCTGAGGCCTTGGACAAGTCGATGTTCTGGCCAATATGCTAGGATAGCAGACTCCGTCACTAACAATCTTATTGCAGATTCTCCTATTGAAAAATGTAGAAGGACATCAGCAGGACTTCAAAGCATGGAAGACCAACACATCCCTGAAGAAGTATCGGGCGTGATGCTAAAGAAGTCAACCCGGAAGGGACAAAGATTGCCTAAGACAGACAAGTGAAGAAGAATCTTGTCGTCGACACAGTAAGCTATTTCGACGACATAATACCTATCGCTACGACAAAAGAGGTACCGTCAAGGTTGGGTGAGATCACATAAAGCTCTAGTAAATCGATAAATTAGAGCCGCCTGACGCGATAGCTGTCAGCTCATCGATAAAATAAAAATGGTACGCGCCCCTTCACCTTCCTTCACTATAAATAGAATGATTGCCTAGAACAAAAATACATTTTCATCTGCCAGGCTATTTCTTCCACAAACCCCCTCTTCATCTTCGACGTATCGCCTTCTCAGCCCCAAAGACCCCCATGAAAGAGGAAGGAAGGAACCCTAATCTGGGGAGTGGTCGTGTTGAGGGGGAGCCCCTGAAAGAAAACCCAAAGCCAGGGGAAGAACAGATTAAGGGGGAAACAAATCAGGAGAGCTCGTTCCAAGAAGACTCGACGGAGATGTCCTCATCTCAGACTGGACCACTCTACCACTCGATATTGATCTTACTCTCTGCTCAAAGAGAGCGAATGGAAACTTTTATACAGAAGATCGTGAATAGACTGACAAATGAGGTGAAGGCGGAAATAAAATCGATAAAGAAGGACATCTCCCTTCTGAACACCCAACATGCTGACTTCACCAGTCTCATTATGAATAGGATCGCTACCCACGAGAAAACCCTGGATGCTCGTCTTTTGGAGGTAAGAGACTTCGTAGATGTTGGTAATTAGGAAACTTTGGAACAGTTGTTCGAGCTACAGGACTCCATGACTGAAGAAATCCAAAAGGGGGAGAAGGAGATTAAGGAAAGTATAAATGCTTGCTCCCATCAAGCGATGTGGGTAACCAATCAAATAAAGCAAGAAATGCAAATACTTCCATCCGTATATGCACTAACTGAACTGTCCATCAGCACTGACTCTAAAGCATATGGAGCTGAATCTGACGAATCAGCAACATCCAGAAAGAGAAAGAAAACCTCCAGCATAGACTAAAGGAAGAAGAGACTAAGTGGGGTTGAGCAGGACCCAAAATCAAGCAGGTGGATCCCTCGTTCAAGTGAAATCTTGACATAATCGTGGATAGCGTTTGGACACTCTCAAGTAGACCATGAAAGGATATACTCCTCGATAGAATGGAATCAGCACCTGAAAGAACTAGAAGCAAGGAAACAACACAAGATGGCTTTCCCCTATGGTCCTCCTCCGCCTCCGAAGAAGATACCGAAGCCCATTCACTTCTACAAGAGACATAAGAAGACGAAAGCAAAAGGAACCAGCTGCAGCAAGCCCTAAGGAGACATCTCGTTCAAAGATGAAATGGCGTAGATTACTAGTATTAATTGTAATCCAAGAACAATCGATTTTTTGTTAAATATGAACAATCTACTTATATGAATATTTATATAGGAATGCTTATTAGGCATATATTTGTGATTATATTGTTGCATCCTGCTCTTTATGTGTGTGGTATTCATGATTGTGCAATTACTGTTATAACCAGTTATTGCTTGCAGATAAATGATAGATAACATGCCTAGTACCTTATGTGCTTAACTAGCAAAATGTCAAAACAATTATACATGTGTCTGTGCTAGACATCAGATGCAGATTGTGCAGGTGCAAGGAAGACAGGAAGAGTACCTCAGGAACATGCCAATTCTTTGGAGGAAGACTGATCTCTTAGAGCAGTAAGAAGCAGACAAGTGTAGCAATCTCCAATGCAGAATCAGAATACATCTCTGCTGGGAGCTGCCGTGCTCAACTGCTATGGATCCAGCATCAGCTTGAAGATTACAATCTAAAGATGACCAAAACACCCCTGTTTTGTGACTCTTCCAGTGCAATCTCAATTACTAAAAACCCTGTCTCACATAGTAGGACAAAGCACATTGAGATCAGGTATCACTTCATCAGGGAGCATGTTGAGAATGAAGATATCATCTTTGAGTTTGTTCCCACAGACAAATAAGTGGCTGATATATTCACAAAGACCCTAGATGAAGCTAAGTTTAACTTCTTCAAATTCCAATTGGGAATGTTAAACTTAGAATAACAACTTCAACTTACTGCTCACTAATCTCCCAACATATAACTGTAAGAAGAACTTGCAGGACAAGTTCTGAAACAATCTGGTCATAAAAGGCATATACTGAAAAAGTCAGAAAGGGGGAGAGAAGAATAACCTGAGTAGAGAAGATACAACATTATGATGCATCACATCAAGGGGGAGTAAAGATCAAGGGGGAGTAAAGATCAAGGGGGAGCAACTACCTCAAGATGATGCAAAAGCTCAGGAAATGGTAACTGTGTTAAACCTCCAATGTATAAACTCACATCTTAATGGTCAGTGCAAGTAATCTTGAATTGGGATCCTGGCTTCTTCAAATACGAAGAGATTGTTGGGAATCTTGCCCTCATGATTCCTGATTTGGAGAAGTCACGAATTCAAGAGAACTTCACTATGTATTTGGATATCCTCTTAGCTTTATCCTTTCAGTATAAGATATGAATATGCACATCGGTTAAATGATAAGTAAAACAAAGAAGAATGGTTGTGTCTGATGTCGTCGAAAAGGCTCAAGCATGTCGTCGACAACAGCAGACGTATCGTCGACAACAACAGATGTATTATCGACAACAGTAGGCATATCGTCAAGAATATGCAGATCAAGGCAAAATGGTGATATCATTGTGATATCTACACGATGATATCAGAAGGTCGAGATAAAGAAGAAGACTCAAAGATGTAGACAATATCGTCGACAAGAAGCCTTGTCGTCGGAAAGGCTAAGTGAGACTAATGGCGATTGACATCATCGTAAAGAAGGCGTGACATCGAGAAGACTGAAGAAGGTCATTTGAAGACAAGCAGTTGCTTAAGTATAGTCTGTCGACATGATATCAGTCATGTCATCGACAAGATAATGTGGTCTAAGTGACAACGTGCAGACAATGAGTTCTCACCGATATCAGTTTGATGACTTCGTGTCGTCTTAAGCACAAATAAAGAATTGATGTCGGGTATCGTCGAGATATCACTATCTAATGAAAAATTGAAGAAGAGACCAGTTCAAGGCATCGACAAAGTCCTGTCATTGAGATATTATCCATGTCGTCGTAACAATGGAAATATCGTCGAGACAAATTCAAAAGTAGCCGGACGCGTTGTCAGCATTTAATGTCGCCGCCTAGTTGTCCAATCAGTGCAAGCTCTTGAGGTATGGGCGTCTGATAGTAAAGGACATCATATGTGACCATTATGCGGGACATCCGTCCTATAAAAGGGAACATTGATGCCCTAGAAAAAGAGAGAGAAAAATAATTGAAAAAGTATCCCGCCTAGCAATACAATGTACAAGCGGCGGTAAAGAAGATGGAAGAAACGAATAAAATGATCATTCTGTGTTCTTCAAGTTGCAGTCAAGCCACATCGACTGATAAGTTTCTCTCAAAAAAAGTAGAAAAGTAGCCAGTCAACATCCGACAAAGCTAGAAAGCTTGAAGAAGATTTGCACCATTCAGATTGAAAATCAGAAGCATCTCCTTCAATTCAAGAAGCCAAGCTCCATCAGGCAGAAGAAATAGTTTTCTTTACTGAAATCTCTTGTAAGGCTTGCGGGCCTAGAACTTGTAAGATCTGTTCTCAGATCTGAGTGTCAAGCTTGAGGGCTTGAGATCTTCGAAGCTTGAGGGCTAGGGCAGAGGACTTGCGGGTCCAAACGTGTCGAGCTAGCGGGCTCGGGTGTAGTGAAGGGGCTTGCGGGCCTAAGCTGCAGGCAAGACTTACGGGTCTGTGTTGTGTAGGGCTTGAGGGCCTGAGTGTCGATCTTGCGGGATCGGGTGCAGTGAAGGGGCAAGCGGGCCAAGGCTGCAGGCTAGACTTGCAGGTCTGTGTTGTGTAGGGCTTGAGGGCCTGAGTGTCGAGCTTGCAGGCTCGGGTGCAGTGAAGGGGCTTGTGGGCCTAGGCTGCTGATGAGTCCTGATTATATACACCTTCATGGACTCATCCGGGCCATTATTTAGTCAATATCACGCACTTTAGCCTTATTATAGTTTATAATTGATAACCCATGCTAGGTGCACATTTTGGCCCGCTTTGGTGTGTTTTCGTGTTTATTTCCTTTCATAGTACTCATATGTTGTTAAGTGCCACTTTTGGTGGCTAGATCTGTGTTTGTGCTGGAATAGGAGGCGTGCAAGTGTTTCCGGTGCAATTCTGCACAGGAACACTGCGCACGATCACTTGTTCTAGTGCGCACGACCACCGGTCGTGCGCCACTAATCGTGCGCACTTAACCCTTTTTCACGAGTTCTGTCTGGTGTAGTGCGCACGACCATCGACTCCAGTGCGCACGACCATCGGTCGTGCGCCACTGCTCGTGCGCATTGACCATTAAATTTCTGAGTTCTGTTTGCTGTAGTGCGCACAACCATCAACTCCAGTGCGCACGACCACCGGTCGTGCGCCACTGGTCGTGCGAACATTGTATTTCATGATTTCATCTCGTGCAGGTTCTGTCCAGGCAGTGCGCACGATCGCAGGATTCCAGTGCGCACGACCACTGGTCGTGCGCCAATGATCGTGCGCAGTGTTTAATCCAGCGCCTATTTAAGCGCCTGTTGCGATTTTAGGGCGGATTATTCATTCTGGGAGCGGGATTTCTGTTCCGTACGCCGCCGACCGCCCCCTTGGATCGCCCCTACTTCATCTCCTACGCAAGGGGAAGCTTCCTCGGTCCATTCCTGGACATCCTCCATCGTCCGTGAGTGTTCTCCATCATCCGCAAGCCTCCAAGCAATCATTTTCGCTTTCCGCCCGGTGAGAAGAAGAAGAGACCTTGAGTCGAAGACGACGGAGCACGTAGGGAGATTGTGACAGCCCTCTACGCCGGAAGCATCGTTCGCCCGAGTCCGGAGGTAGCCCGACAACCTACCATTCCGGCCGTGAACGGCCGCTAGTCTTCACTGCCGGTTATCTCCTTCCTCTTTCCTTGATTGTACCCCTTTGAAGCTTTTACTAAATGAATATTGTGATATTTACTTGATGAGAATGAATGTTTCTGTGTTCTTATTCATGGGTTGGTTGTGATTCACCACGTTCAAGCGCACTCACTCACACACGCACGCAAGGTGTTTGCTCCGTGTTGGCAAGAGCTAATGACGGTTGTGAAGAGGTGTTTGCGACTCTCACTCTCTCGCGCCTGAGTCCACTTCATTCGCCTCACGAAGCACGGCATCGCGGCCGTTGCATCCACCTCACGTTGCGAAGCGGTGTTCTCGACCCGCATCTCTTTTATTGTTGTTAAAATTAGGAAAACCAACCAAAAACCCCTTGTTGTGTTTGTGAAACGCTTGTGTAACAATATTCACTGCACGATTCGATCACCCATCCTGCATTCCTCAAGAGACCGACATCCGGGGAATTTATTCTCCACAATTATTACTTGACAGCGACCGGTGCACTTGCCGACGCGCATCAAGTTTTTGGCGCCGTTGCCGGGGAATGCAGACGTGATGAATTCGTCTGTGTGAAGCTTTGTTGCACAAGAATTTCCCTTTCTTTCACCTCTTTTGTTCACCTCTGTATTCGCAGCATGACCTCCATTCAGGAATGCATCTACCATGGAAGCTTAAACGATTTAAGGGATCAAGCAAAAAGGAACAATCATGACTTTGGGATCTCCGCCGACGTCATTGAGTACATGTATGGGAACTGCAAGTTCAGCGGAGATGAGCATGAAGATGCGGGGCAACACATGCGGGATTTCTTAGACATCTATTACACTTGTATTTTCAGTGGAGTTGAAAATGACCCACAGAAGATTCTGGCATTTTCATTCTCCCTGCACAAAAAAGCCAAAAGCTGGTATTGGGATACCCGGAAACGAGAGGTGATCACATGGAAACAACTCGAAGGGAGATTTTTACAAGAGTTTCAACATCGTACTCAAGCCTTGGATAAGTACAGGGAACTCATGACCTTTGAACAAGGGAAGGAGGAGACGTTAGACAATGCTTGGGAACGTTTCCAGTCCCTGCATAGGGGTTGTTACCGTGGTGATCTCTCGGAAGCTTTCTTAATTCAGATTTTTTATTTTGGAGTGCGGGAGAAATTCCGTCTTCTATTTGATGTGGCAGCCGGTGGGGCCTTGTTTAATAAATCGGGGAAGGACGCATGGGAAGTGGTCGTGAATATTGTTCACACCAGTCAGCATTGGAGTCATGTCATTTGCTCCACAAGTACTGCTGCAGTCAATGCCGTGACGCTCAAGGGAGCAGCGGATTTGGTGCCGCCTGATCAACCAGAACAGTTAGCAACCTTGGTGGTTGGGGTATTGAACAAAATGAATGACCAATCAGTCGCAATCCAACAGCTTCGCTCTACTATTGGGACTCTTTCTGATGTTGTTTCTGGACTTGCAATTCAGCATCCTGAGTCAGTAAATACCATGCGATTGAGAAGTGGGAGAAGTGTAGACAATCCCCCTCGACCGGAACCGCTTGCGGTTTCCACTGACAAGCCTAATGAAGACATCCACGAGAAGCCGACTCAGATTCATTTCGAGCCACACCCCGTGAGTGAGGCACAACCCTCGAAAAGCGCTGCTCACCCCCCATTTCCCCACAGGCTGCGCAACGAGAAATCCGAGAAGCAATTCCACAGATTCTTGGAAGTAATGAAAGGAGTGCAAGTGAGCATACCACTCATTGAAGCTATCTCTCAAATGCCGGGCTACTCCAAGTTTTTGAAAGACTTGATCTCGAAGCGGAAGCAGTTGGAGGGTCTCAAAACTATCGACCTCACCGAGGAGTGCTCCGCCATTGTTTCCAATTTACCCACAAAGTGCAAGGATCCGGGCAGCTTCACGATCCCTTGCAGGATTGGCCAGCACCGTTTCAGCCAGGCACTCTGTGACTTGGGGGCATCAATCAACTTGATGCCACTCTCTATCTTTCGTGAACTTGGTGCTGGTATCTTGAAGCCAACACAGGTAATGCTGCAACTCGCTGATCGGTCGATCAAGAAGCCATCAGGAATTGTCGAGGACCTCACAATCATTGTAAACGGTCTCGCTTTCCCAGCTGATTTTATCATTCTCGACATGAAGGTCGATACAAATGTACCCATTATCTTGGGGCGGCCCTTTCTGGCTACTGCTCGTGCTATTATTAATGTGGAGCAGGGGGAGCTCACTCTAAGACTGGGGGAGGATGCTATATCGTTCAATGTCCATAGCCCTTCGCAACTCTTTGAAATAACGGAGTGTGAGCCAGCAGAGGCACTTGAAGAATTCGATGGTCAGAACGATGTGGAGTTGGATGACCGCGAGGTGTGTTGGCAGCACAAAGACAAGGAGGAGGAGGGCGTTCACTCAAACCAGCCCGATTTGGCACATTCAATTGGAGAGCCCTCCAACGTTTCTGCTGATCCAGACCCTTGTTCGGCTCTCAAACAACTTCCGGACTCTCTCAAGTATGTCTTTCTTGGAGAAACAAACACGCATCCGGTGATTATCTCGGCAGCCCTCTCCGCTGCCAACGAAACTGCACTAGTGGGCGTGCTGAGAAGGTACCACAAGGTCTTCGGACGTTCTCTAGCTGACATCAAGGGAATCAGCCCCACGGTCTGCATGCATAAGATCCTCCTTGAAGATCAGTACAAACCGACAGCACAACCCCAAAGGCGGCTGAACCCGAAAATGCAAGAGGTTGTGAAGGCTGAAGTGATAAAGCTTTTAGATGCTGGCATCATTTATCCAATCAGCGACAGCAAATGGGTCAGTCCAGTCCAGGTGGTCCCAAAGAAGGGCGGGATCACTGTCGTTGCCAACGAGAAGAATGAGCTGCTACCGACCCGAATGATCACTGGGTGGAGAGTCTGCATTGACTACCGCAAGCTGAACGATGCGACGCGCAAGGACCATTTCCCACTCCCCTTAATTGATCAGATGCTAGAAAAGTTAGCAGGGCAGGATTACTACTGTTTCTTGGATGGGTACTCAGGGTACAATCAGATTTTAATTGACCCTTCTGATCAAGACAAGACTACATTCACATGTCCATCCGGTACCTTCGCGTTCAAAAGAATGCCATTCGGACTGTGTAATGCCCCCGCAACTTTCCAACGTTGTATGCTCGCCATTTTTGCTGACATGGTAGGGGATTTCCTCGAAGTCTTTATGGACGATTTCACTCTATTTGGCAGTAGTTTTGACAGTTGCCTCGCAAATTTGGCCAAGACATTGAAGCGGTGTGAAGACACCAATCTTATCTTAAACTGGGAGAAATGCCACTTCATGGTGCGCGAAGGAATCGTCTTGGGGCATAAAGTTTCCTGCGAAGGGCTTGAAGTGGATCAAGCGAAAGTTAGTGTCATCAGAAACCTCCCTCCACCCATGTCAGTGAAGGGCATTCGAAGTTTTCTTGGCCATGTGGGCTTCTATCGAAGGTTCATCAAGGACTTCTCCTCCATCTCAAAGCCTTTATCTCGCCTGCTGGTTAAGGACGTCCCATTCCATTTCGATGAAGCATGCATGCACGCCTTCGAAACTTTACGGGGGCAACTCATCTCAGCCCCAATTCTGGTGGCACCCGACTGGACTCTACCTTTCATTATCATGTGCGACGCAAGTGATGTGGCCGTAGGTGCTGTTCTCGGTCAAAAGAAAGACAAGACTTTTCACACTATCGCGTATGCCAGTCGAACTCTCAACAGTGCACAAGCCAATTATACCACCACGGAGAAAGAAATGCTAGCTGTGGTCTTCGCTTTTGAAAAGTTTCACTCATACTTGGTACTCTCCGAAGTGATCGTGTATACGGACCACGCCGCTCTCAGGTATCTCTTCAGTAAGAAAGAATCCAAATCGCGTCTGATTCGTTGGATTTTACTCTTGCAGGAATACAATCTGGAAATCAAAGATAAGAAAGGGGTGGAGAACGTGATTGCTGATCATCTCTCACGTTTGGAGTACGACACTCCTAATTGCGTTGTGGAGGAAACTGATGACTATTTCCCGGATGAAAAGTTATTTGCAATCACTACATCCTCCCCGACCGCACCTTGGTATGCAGATATTGCTAATTACTTGGCTTGTAGAACACTCTCCCCGAGTTTGTCCCCTCAGCAAAGACGGAAGCTTGTCTCCGACGCAAAATACTATTTTTGGGAAGATCCGCTCTTGTTCCACACATGCAGCGACGGGATTATTAGGCGTTGCATTCCGGAAGCTGAGTTTCAGTCTGTATTACAGCATTGTCATGACAGAGAGGCCGGCGGGCACTTCGGGGCCGTTCGAACAGCACGAAAAATCCTGCAATGTGGATTGTTCTGGCCGACCCTCTTCCGGGATGCCCATGCCTATGTCACCAAGTGCGACGAATGTCAAAGGACTGGGAATATTTCCCGGCGTGATGAGATGCCCCTTAATAACATGCTGGTTTGCGAACCCTTTGACGTCTGGGGAATAGACTTCATGGGCCCTTTCCCAATGTCTCATGGTAAGCATTACATTATTGTGGCAGTTGATTATGTCTCGAAGTGGGTGGAAGCTGAGGCGGTTGCCACGAATGATGCCAACACTGTGCTGCACTTTATCCACAAGAACATCTTCTCCAGGTTTGGGACGCCGAGAACTATCATCAGCGACGGCGGGAGTCATTTTTGCAATAGACAGTTTGTGCAGCTCATGAAAAAGTTTGGGGTCCATCATAAAATTTCTTTGGCTTACCACCCCCAAACATGTGGGCAAGTCGAAGTCTCCAACCGCGAGCTCAAGCGAATAATTGAGAAATCAATACATTCAAATAGGAAGGAGTGGGCTAAGAAGGTCGATGACGCATTATGGGCCTACCGGACTGCGTTCAAAACACCCGTTGGAATGACTCCGTTTCAATTAGTCTATGGCAAGGCATGTCACCTCCCTGTAGAGCTGGAGCATAAAGCATTATGGGCTACCAAACTGTTGAACATGGACATTGGAGCCGCGGCCGAAGTGCGTCGGTCCCAACTCAACGAGTTAGAGGAGCTCCGTCATTTTGCTTATGAAAACGCTCGCATCTATAAGGAGAAAATGAAGAAATGGCATGATCAGCATATAATTCCTAAGGAGTTCAAAATTGGGGACCAGGTGCTGCTCTACAACTCCCGTCTCCGCCTCTTCCCAGGGAAGCTTAAATCGAGGTGGAGTGGTCCTTTCTCCGTGACCGATGTCTCGCCTTTTGGTGCCATTGAAATATCTGGAGATAAGGGGGACAAGTTTAAAGTCAATGGACATCGGCTGAAGTTATATGATGGCGCCACTATTAACAAGGAGCGTCAGTTGTTGACATTGGGAGATGGACTTCATACAAGCACCGGCAGCTGATTTCCTATTCTTGTCTCTTATCTTTTGTGTGAAACTCTAGTTCTGTACTTTTTCTTTTTAAATTCCTGCACTCTTTTTAAACAATGCTAATACAGGTATTTGGTCCAGCTTAAGGACGTTAAATGAAAGCGCTACTGGGAGACAACCCAGATTTCCGTTTTTTTTATATATTTCCTTTTATCTAACATTTCCTAGTTCAGTTTTTGTTTTTGCTTTTGTTGTTTTGAGTTTTGCTTGCAGGTTTTGTGTTCGATGGTGGATGTTGCGGACTATTTTTGATTTTAAACGCCATTCTTCTGGTATGCTCACGTGCTGAGCATTGGGTAACTTCTTCCCTAGCTTTCAATTTTGATTTTCACTGTCATATCATTATGTTGTATGGTTTTGATTAAGTCTGGGGGAGAGCCGTTTCTTTGTCACCCACTGCACATGCTCATCTCATTTGCATACTAGAAGTATTTTAATTTCAGTTATTTAGTATCGTTCATCTTCACGCACCACTTCACCCACTTGAGTGTGTGCTTATCTTGTTGTGTTGTTCCGTTTAAACTAGTTTGGTTGGAATGTGAAATAGGCTATTAACACAGGAATTATTATTTGGAGCGCGGTGTCGACTCATGTAGTGTTCTAGTCGCTTCGCATGCTATAGTAGAACCTGAGTAGAATTAGATTTTCTTTATGCATTTAATCTATGTGTAGTATCTCTGCGTAAATTTAGATTTAATGTACTCAAGTGGTGAATTCGAATGAAATTGATGATAACCCGGTGTTGTGTGTGTGCGGTCGCTAAACGTGTGTTGCTCGAGTCGGGAGGAAGGTTTATCTTTCTCGTGGGCTAAGAACTTGCCCCAAGCGACTCTTGAAGCATGGGTGAGAGCTACTTGTTGAGTCAAGCATGATGTAGGCCACCATTTGGCTAGTTTGAGCTTTGCTATTCCATGCCCCTTTCATTCACCTTTGCAAGCCAAATTTGTGCCTACCATTTTTATGTTCAGCTCCTCCTCATCCACCAAAGCCTGAAGCCTATCCTACGCCCGCAACCAAAAAAATGTTTTAACTGTGCTCATAATTTCCAACTTGTGTGGTGTGTGGTATCATTGTGTTTTGAAGAGAAAATAATGTCTATCCGCTGATTTTGAACCAACTGGAGGTTGCTTGAAAGAAGAAAAATATATAAAAGAAAAAAAAAAGAAGAGTATCCTGAAAATAATCCTCCCAAGCTAAAGAGAAAAATCTGTTGGTATTTGTAAAGTAGGCTGTGTGCACACCTGGTTTTCATGATAAGTCTGGGGGTGTGTCACACGAGCATAGTTGTTTGGTTTTGCAAGGTGCAGTGTGCCGTTGGCTCATTTGGGTTGCGTAGCCGTCATGTTTATCTTTGCATATCATTCCGTAACCTAAGCCCCGTTTTAATCCTATAAGTCCTACTGATTTGACTTGCGAGTTTGCTAGCGCCGTGGAGAGAGTGTGACCGGGCAAGCGTATGGTTCACGACGTTGATGGATTTCAGCGGAGTTATTCCTAAGTCCCGATCTTTTGCAACACCCGCCCCAGCGTCTCGTCACTTTCATACCGGGCATGATCGTCAAATTCTTCATAATTCACCCACTGAGTACAATTAAATCTTTGATTACGCTTTAGTACTTACGTAAATTAGTTAGCATAGCTAGAATCTTCTTCTGCTAGAATTCCTACTCGCATGCGTATTTTACTTCGCACTGTACTCCCCTGCGTAATTCGCTATTTTAATTATCTCTTTCAATTTCCGCCGGATTAGTTTGCTCGGGACGCGCAAACAGTTAAGTCTGGGGGTGTGATGAGTCCTGATTATATACACCTTCATGGACTCATCCGGGCCATTATTTAGTCAATATCACGCACTTTAGCCTTATTATAGTTTATAATTGATAACCCATGCTAGGTGCACATTTTGGCCCGCTTTGGTGTGTTTTCGTGTTTATTTCCTTTCATAGTACTCATATGTTGTTAAGTGCCACTTTTGGTGGCTAGATCTGTGTTTGTGCTGGAATAGGAGGCGTGCAAGTGTTTCCGGTGCAATTCTGCACAGGAACACTGCGCACGATCACTTGTTCTAGTGCGCACGACCACCGGTCGTGCGCCACTAATCGTGCGCACTTAACCCTTTTTCACGAGTTCTGTCTGGTGTAGTGCGCACGACCATCGACTCCAGTGCGCACGACCATCGGTCGTGCGCCACTGCTCGTGCGCATTGACCATTAAATTTCTGAGTTCTGTTTGCTGTAGTGCGCACGACCATCAACTCCAGTGCGCACGACCACCGGTCGTGCGCCACTGGTCGTGCGAACATTGTATTTCATGATTTCATCTCGTGCAGGTTCTGTCCAGGCAGTGCGCACGATCGCAGGATTCCAGTGCGCACGACCACTGGTCGTGCGCCAATGATCGTGCGCAGTGTTTAATCCAGCGCCTATTTAAGCGCCTGTTGCGATTTTAGGGCGGATTATTCATTCCGGGAGCGGGATTTCTGTTCCGTACGCCGCCGACCGCCCCCTTGGATCGCCCCTACTTCATCTCCTACGCAAGGGGAAGCTTCCTCGGTCCATTCCTGGACATCCTCCATCGTCCGTGAGTGTTCTCCATCATCCGCAAGCCTCCAAGCAATCATTTTCGCTTTCCGCCCGGTGAGAAGAAGAAGAGACCTTGAGTCGAAGACGACGGAGCACGTAGGGAGATTGTGACAGCCCTCTACGCCGGAAGCATCGTCCGCCCGAGTCCGGAGGTAGCCCGACAACCTACCATTCCGGCCGTGAACGGCCGCTAGTCTTCACCGCCGGTTATCTCCTTCCTCTTTCCTTGATTGTACCCCTTTGAAGCTTTTACTAAATGAATATTGTGATATTTACTTGATGAGAATGAATGTTTCTGTGTTCTTATTCATGGGTTGGTTGTGATTCACCACGTTCAAGCGCACTCACTCACACACGCACGCAAGGTGTTTGCTCCGTGTTGGCAAGAGCTAATGACGGTTGTGAAGAGGTGTTTGCGACTCTCACTCTCTCGCGCCTGAGTCCACTTCATTCGCCTCACGAAGCACGGCATCGCGGCCGTTGCATCCACCTCACGTTGCGAAGCGGTGTTCTCGACCCGCATCTCTTTTATTGTTGTTAAAATTAGGAAAACCAACCAAAAACCCCTTGTTGTGTTTGTGAAACGCTTGTGTAACAATATTCACTGCACGATTCGATCACCCATCCTGCATTCCTCAAGAGACCGACATCCGGGGAATTTATTCTCCACAATTATTACTTGACAGCGACCGGTGCACTTGCCGACGCGCATCAGCTGCAGGCCAGACTTGCGGGTCTGTGCTGTGTTGGGCTTGAGGGCCTGAGTGTCGAGCTTGAGGGCTCGGGTGTAGTGAAGGGGCTTGCGGGCCTAGGCTGCAGGGACTTGCGGGTCCGAGTTGTAAGACTTGCGGGTCGAAAACATTGGCAGAATTTGTTGAGCCTAGCACACTGCTAGGTAGGCGCAGAGGGAAAGATGACTACTCAAGACACCCTGTCTTGAGGAACCTATATAAGTTCTTGCGTGCTTTCTGTGTTGTGCTATTCTAATCTATATATCTATTAACCAGAAATCAAGAACACCAAAATGGGGATCAAAAATAATTTGAAATACCTATTCACCCCCCCCCCCCCCCCCCAAGTTAAGCCGACACACCCAATAACTAACAACTGCTAAAGGAAAAGAGGTTATTGCTGATAATGCTGAATGCTCATCTTCAGCAAAGAGGAGAAAAGCTTGATCTTATGTTTTTTGTTTTTCATTAAATCAGAATGTAAGCTGAACAATTTATCATTATTTTATCCTTAATGAAATTGATAATTCTGTTGAATTAATAGTTTGTGTTATTGGCCAATTTTAGTCAAGCTTAATGTTATTCTATACTAATGCTTTATATATTTTGTGGTGCATATACATATATATAGTTAACAATGTTATTGTTTTATTAAAGCAATGTTGTTGTTACGTTGTCATGACCATCAGATAACTTGTCATGATATTTTCTATAATGCCCATTTTTGTTAACAATTAATTGTTATGTTATCATGGCTGTTATTACATATATTGTCATGATAGTTCTTTTTGTGGTTATGTATCTTAGCATTGGTGTTTGTTTTGTCTTCTTCAAATAGGGGTAGATTATTGGGAATATTGCCCTCACTGTTCCCTTGATTTGAAGAGGCATCACACTCAATGTTAAGAACATATTGTATTTGATAAACCATATTTTACATCATGTATATGCAGGGTTAGGTAGTTCCAAGCATTGGAATAAGTTTAGTGGTTTTATTGATAAAACCGCTGAGAAGAATTCACTATCTCAGCAGAACCGCTGAGACAAGGCCAGGAGCCACTGAGAAGTGGTCTGCCTCAGCTGAGCTGCATTTACACAAAATTCGCTGAGATGACTATCTGTCTGCATTTACATAAAATTCACTGAGATGACTATCTGTCTCAGCCGAACCGCTGAGACGAAGATAGCCCAACTGCTGAGACAGATTCAAATCTGAAGTCGACACTGGCGGGATTTGCTTTTGGCGCAAATAACTGTAAAGCAAGATAAAGTATTCTATCCTCCTCCATACTAGGCCAGGGCCATCCTAAAAGTCGTTGAAGATGGAAGAGGTATAAAAGAACAATTTAGGGCATTTCAGAAAGGGAGAATCAAAAGTGCTAAGTGCTAAAAAGTGGAGAAAGCTTTCTACATTTCCATTAACGGCTTCCACAAGTTCATTCCTTATGCTTCCTGAACCAGCTAGTAGATATAAGGAGAGAAGATAGCTCTTCAAGATTGATTCCAGAAGAGCAAGGTGATCATTCCTCATTTGCTGAAGAGGAAGATCAGATAAGAGCAAGGTTTGAAGATTTACTATTCATCCCTACTTCAAGCTAGCACTTCCTGTGCATCAACAACATAAGACAATAAGCTGAAGCAAACATTGTTGATATCATCTGTTGTAAGCTAAACTTATAACCTCTGTAGGAATAATATTGTTCTGAGTTTGTAGGGCATTTTTCCTGAGCTGTAGGGCTGGTAAGCCTGAGTAGTAAGGTTGTTGAGCCTGAGTGTTTGTAGGGTTGTTGAGCCTGAAAAGTAGAGCTGAGAGCTTGAGTGTAGGATCTCTATGTAGATCTAAGGTAGGGCTTCTTGATAGGCCTGAGGTAGGAGATCAAGATGATTTCTGAGCTGTAGGAGTGGGAGCACTCTGAGCTGGTAGGGCTGGTTGGCCTGAGGTAGGGTTTGGAGCAAACCTGAGAAATCCTGAGGGATCTGTGTTGTAACATCCCATTTCGCGCTAGACCCCTTGGAGATGTTTTGACTACCCAGTTTTGGGCTTTCCAGTGCGTGCTCGGATTTGGAGTAATTGGGGGAAAAGAATGACAATATTGCTTTAGGAAATATTATATGACAGGAAAATATAATAAAATTAGATACTTATAAATTTGAACTTAAGAACTAATTTGATATTGCCGTTCGACGAATTTCTTAGAATTCGTCGATCTCAAATGTTGCCTCCGTTCGACGAAATTCTCAGATTTCTTCGATCTCAGAAAGTTGGAGCAGCGCTCGACGGATTAATATTGGGCAGCGCTCGACGAATTAGAATTAGCAGCAGATCGACGGAAATATTGCTTCGATCTCAGAGTTTGCCTGCCGAACGGTGATCGACGAATTGAGGCGTTCGACGATATATATTCTTTCAGCGGTAGACGAATTAGCAGCCGAACGACGATCGACGAATTGAAATGCTCGACGAATCTGGGCATTTTTCTTCCGGTCAACCGATAAAGCTTGAATGCGTTTTTTTATGATTATTTTAGGCTAACAGTGGAATTATTGTCCAATAAGGAGCTGACACCTAAAATCTGAGTTCCAAGGCTTATTAATGCAAACCCTCTTCTCTCTTAACACTAGGGCTGAGCAGTTCTCCCGAGGGAAAACCTGGATCTTCATCTTCTTCTTCCTCTCCTTCTTCTTCTTCCTCTCACTTCAGGAAATTAGTTGGGGGAATCTTTGAAGGAGCAAAGCTTCGAGGAATTTTGGAGCTTGGCCGACCACCACCATGCTTCCATCAAGAGGAGCTCCAACCATGGCCGTAAAATAAGGTGACTTCCTCCCCTCTACCTTGGTGCTAGCCTCTTAGATCTCGATAGGAGAGATGAAGGCTCAATAGAGCTTCTCATGTGAGCTTTAATGAAGTTTCCTTAGGAAGACCAAGTCAGAACCTCAAATTTAGGGCATCGTTCGCCCCGAGGTTTTAGGAATCATTTCTTCTCTTCAAGAATAAGAGATGGGATTTGATTTGGGGCAAACCCATGGTCATTGAGGGAGAGTGAGGGGAATGATTATTTAGGGATTTTAAAGGTGTAATGACCAAATTCTGTTTGGGGAAGATGATGAATAGTCCCTGGTTAGTAGTGTTTAATTTATATCTTTTGTGATAAAATTGATGAATAACCCCATGTTAAATTATGGTTTTAAACTATATATTCTGTAGTAGAGATGATAAAAGCCACCCCCCCCCCCTTGCTAAAGAAAGTTTTATTTAATAATATTTCACTTGGTAAATAAGGGGTGAATTTGTGCGCAGCTGGGTTCGAGCCAACTTTTAGGCTTGATTCCACTGGAATTAGACTTCGGGCTCAACATGAAAGTTGTAGCCCTCGGAAAGAGCTTTCCAACGATAGGTTATTCGTTTTCTGAAGTTATCAGTAGCTCCCTAAAGGTCCAGTTGAGCGGACTGTCCAGAAAGCTGGAATGGGTTAAGTGCATGCTGTTTTGCTGTCCAGATTTCTGTAGTTGGCTTCAGAGCACATTTTTGGTAGGACCCAATTGGATCTGGGTTTAGGACTCAACATGGATGTTGTAGCCCTTGATGTTAGCTTTTCAAATTGGGGTGGATTATATTGTTTGGACAATTGTAGCAACCAGGAATCCAGTTTTAGTAAACTGTGTCATAATACTTCCGATCTCGGTATTTTGTGGATTTCTCCTAATATATTGGTTGGATGCTCATGAAAATTGGTGGAGACATAGGCGATAACAATATGTAGATCCCTATTGAATTTCATGATTTTTGATTAAGTAGTATTAAAGTTATTGCCATTTTATTTGATAACTTGAAGGAGATGCAAATGCTGAATTTGAAGCCTGTTTTGGCCGAAATTTTGTATGAATCATGTATATGCTAGTATTGACTTGTGATAGCGCTTTCAGATTTATTTTTGTTAAGATGCCTCCTTAAATGAACTTTTAATTGCTAGTTATATGTGGAATCGTAAAAAGGGCATGTGTGGTTGATGGTGAAGGTAAATAACATTTGATCATGGGTGAGGTCTAAATGTTTAGCATTTGCATGTAATGGTCATATAAATGTGGAGCACCGTAAATACGTATTGCATAATACAATGACGTCAAGATTTGTTGGTAATGATTCCAGCATTAATGGTGACTTTTAGTAGAAGTTTCTGTGGATTTGTTTTTAGAACGAATCCATAATATAACGTGCCGCTAATAATTATTATGCTGAAAAGAGAGGTTAAGATGCCCATTTGGACCAGGATTTAGGAAACGTGACGTTAAACGCACAAGTAGTCCTATAGGATCTAGTAAGGTAATTTCCATGTGATGCACACGCTACTGCTTAGAGTTATGATAACTCGGTATGGTTAGCCTTGATGGCTTGGGGTGGATTATAAGGTATGGTTATATCTTGCGGTGATATGTTAAGGACCCTGTTGTTGGGGGCCTTGGATGCTAGTTAGCATCAGTTGACTGGTATGATGTGAAAGGTAAGAAGGCTCCTTTTGTGAGTCCCTGGGTGCTTGATAGCACGAGTGTGCATGGGAATTGAGGGGTTACATGGCTTACACATGGCGGTGTATGGATCTTGTTTGGAGGATTACTTGTGGCGGGTCTACGGGCTTGGTAGTCGTGACACCGACAGAAAGCGACAGTTAGACTCTAGACCGGTTGGGTTGGACTCTTGGTGCTCACCTACCCAAGTCGCCTTCTGTGTCCTTGATGGCTCCGCTATGTGTTCTTAGCGTCGAGCAGTACGCAGGGTCTCTGCTGTGTGTTCTTAGCGTCGAGGAGTACAGAGGCCTAGGACTGGTAGTGTTCATACCCTCCTAGTAGTGGAGGAGCTCGTTCCACTGTCTCCGTCTGGCCACGACGGGAGATGCCTGAGCGGTTAGCTACCCCTCAAAAAGCGAGAACTAAAGGTCTATGTCGACATAGCAAAATGCGTGGGTGAGTTCATCATATCATAATCATTGCATTGCATACATCATTCATAATCATAGCATTGCACCGCATCGAATCCATCATATAAATTAGTATGGGCTCTTTTATAAGATGGATTCCAGCATGGAAACCTTAACTTATAAGTTTGTATGGACATTCATGTAAGTTAAGGTACGATATGATACTCTGCTTACTTCTTTCTGTTACTAGTACGATATTGATACTCTGCTTACTTCTTTCTGTTACTAGTACTTGCTTATTAATACCCTGCTTAATGCTTTCTTGTTACTAGTACTTGCTTATATTGTACCTGTTAGTTAGAGTTATTGCAAGTACTTGGGTACTTATACAACTGATATGTATATACAACCATTCCTGTCACCTGCTTTGTATATTATTGCTTATATTGCAGCTTTCCTTCCTTTCCTTCCGCCCGGTACCTTGGAGTCGTCGGGGGAGCGGATGTGAAGCCACTTAGTCTTTATGACTAACGGTTGCTATGTCCCTCTTTATAGGAGTGTACCTTAGAGCAGCTGTGTACGGTGCTGGAGGAGGATAGTCAGGTCAGGATGACAGGGCCGGAGACCATGATACCTTGGCTACCGTCAGTGGCAGAGGTGAGTGAGTATTTTGAGATGTAGCCCTTGGGGCTTTTAGCTTGATACTCTAATGATTTGCAGGAGCTTGTGTAGCTTTCTGTCCTTCTTGTACTTACTGTTTGGACTTTCTTACTTATTGTGAATTTATGGCTTTTGATGCTTCCTTTTATTGATGGGTTGGCGCTGTTTAGTTGGTTTGGCCGGCAGGATAGGCGTCTTGTGTGGGAGGATAGCTCGTGTGCTGGCGCTTCCGCAAGGCGGCTGTCCTGGGCATACGACTCCCCTCGGTCATGTCTTGTGTTCCGGGAGGGGGGTCTTACATGTGTTGTAAGCTCTTGGAACTGAGTTTAGAGTAGGTTGCCTTGTCTAACACACTATTAGAAAGGTGTAGAGGGAGAGTGAACTACCCATAGACACACTGTCTTGGGGAACCACTATAGATAGTTGTGTGCTTTCTATGTTGTGCTCTTGCTTTCCATTTATATCTAATAACTGCTAGCAATAAGTAAGGAAAATCAAAGAGACATATTCCCCCCTATAGGGGAATTAGACTACTACCCTAAAAATTATCATCCCATACCCCGGATCAAGCCCAGAGGCTGATTCGCCAATGTCACGCCCGCGTAATTCTAATGTCATGGGCGTGTAACTTCTTGCCTCCAGAATGACGCGCCAACCCGCCAAATATCTCCCGCTACCTACATTTTAAAGATTACATGCCCTAGGTCATGGGCATGACCTATGGAATGACGCATACATAATGCCTGCAATGAATCCTGATGGCGTCTCTCCCACACCAACTTGGAACACGCCCCTTTCACGACCTTGGTCACAAGCGTGACTGAGGGCGTGTAACCTCAACTTTTTGACTATTTAAATGCAGCTTGTCTAGAACTTCAAGGACGAATTTTGAGAGTTCAATTCTTCATTTCTTGTATTGTCTTCCTGTTTTACGAATTCTTGTATTTCTCTTTCATCTTGCAATTGTACTTTCAATTCAATAGCTTGTAGTTTTTAATTCCATAGCTTGTAACTTTATTTTACGAAATGAATAAAAAATAGTTCTTCTCGTTCTCTCATTCCCTTCTTATTTTATCCTGCACTCTTTTATTTTTGTTGATCCCTTAATCTCAATGAGTAGCTATATTTATTTTAGTACTCGATCAAGATGATCCAAGGAATAATAATCGTCTTGAAGTAATTGTGAAATTTTTTGTAGATCTAGGAGTGAGCAGGAATTGTATAACTCAAAGCTATAGCCAACAACCAGAAGCACATGAAGCAACACAATCTTTATTGATAATAGCAGAAATCTTTATTACAGTGCGAGGTATACATGGCGAGACATGATTTCGCCAGTACACAAAACCAAGAAGAAAATAAAGAGCTGAAGAAAAGATAACCAGCGCTCTGAAACTCAAGACCGCCTGACCGCACGACTAGGGAGTTCATGCGACTAGAAAATGAGACCGCCCGAACAGCCTGCCTGCGACTTAAACAACACCAACCGAGAACCTCCGCGACCTCCCGAACTTCACTGATTCTCCCGAACTCCAGCAACCCACACTGCAAGCTGCGAGACCGCCTGAACACCTTAGAAGAAGAGGTGACCGCTGCTGTCCGCCCAATCCACAGAAGCTGCACAAGGAAATTCAATCAGCTAACCAGCCGGTCAAAAAAACGAGACCGCAAGAAATAGGCGCGAGCTCAGTTTACACTTGGTGCGATGGTTTTGCTGCTACAGTGAATCCTATTTATAGGCGTGCGACCTGATCCAGTCACCACCATATGAGATAGAGTCACCGCCCTGACCGCGTGACCAAGACCGGTCAACCCGCGCGGTCAGCAGATCGCTCTGCGCCGTGAGCTCGCCGACTTCAACCTGGACCAAGAGATCGCCACTCCTCCATGAAGCCGCGCGACCATGACAACTCGCCCGGTCATGCCGCCCACCACCTGTGTTTGCAAAAACGAGATCTCCTCCAGAGACCGCGAACACAGCCAAGTCGACTAAGGCAACAACCCGCCAAGTCGACCAACACTAGAGACCGCATACACCAGCAGATCGCCAATGGACCAGCTTATGCGAAATCAAAAGGGGAGACCGCGCGACTAAGAAAAACTTAGTCGACGCGCGCCACCAAGAACCCGGACAGTCACCAGACCGGACTGCCCATTCTAGAACACAACCCTGTGCGTTCACCACGAACCAGACCGCACAGAAAAGAGAACAGCTCGCTACGCGGTCACATAACCAGACCGCGCGGACTCACCTTGGCACCTAGGACAGAGAGAATGACGGTCAAGCCGAATAGACCTGCGACTAGACCAAAGGGATCAGACCGCAGATGGAGACCGCAAGACCGTGCGGTCAGCCAGACTGCGCGACCTACCCCCCCCCCCCCCCCCCCCCCCCCCCCCCCCCCCCGCCCCCAGACCGCCAACTTCCACTTCAACATTTTCAACACTCCCCCTTGAAGTGGGAAGTTGAAAACAACCCAAGTAAACTCCTTAGCCAGTGAACGGCCCCTTCACCAGCGTCTTTACGAATATGTCAGAAACGTTGTCCTGACTCCGAACATGCTCGACCGAAAGAGACCCCTCCAGCACCTTCTCACGAATGAAATGATGCTCGATCTCGATATGCTTGGTCCTCGCGTGACAAACTGGATTAGTAAATAGTTTGAGTGCACTCTCATTGTCGTCGCGGAGCAGAGTCGGACCCGAACCTCCTTATGGACGTCTCCCACCAACCTCCTAAGCCAGATGGCTTCTTGAGCTGCCACAACCGAAGCCTTGTATTCCGCTTCCATGGTAGAGACAGACACGGAATCCTGCTTCTTGCTGCACCATGATATAGCCGTGGGGCCAGCCATGAAGACGAATCCAGACATTGACTTCCGATCATCTGAATCTCCCTCGTAATCAGCATCCATGTACCCATGCACCTCGAAGCCTGCACCCCTCCTGTAAAAGAGACCCATATCCAAAGTCGTCTTGACATACTTCAAAATATTCTTGACCGCTAGTAGATGAGGCATCCATGGTTCCGCCATATAACGACTCACCCTGCCAACTGCATAAGCAATATCCGGCCTAGTGATCGTCAGATAAATCAAGCTCCCAACCAGAGCTCGGAACACAAGCAGATCTTCCAGAATCCTCCCCTCATCCTTCCGAAGTTTCATGGCCTTCTCCAGAGGTGTAGAAATGCACTTCCATTCCTTCATGCCGAATCGCTCCACGATTCGCTCCGCATATCCAGCCTGGGAGACCAGCACTCCACTTTCCTTCATCTGCACTTGGAGTCTAAGGAAATGGTGAAGCTCACCCAAGTCCTTCATCTCAAATCTGATAGATACCTCAGCCCGAAGCTTTGCTACCTCCTCCTTCGAATTCCCCGTCACGATCATATCGTCTACGTTAAGCAGCACGATGACTTGAAGCTCCCCGATTTTTTTGACAAACAAGCTCGAGTCAGAGTCTGAAGCACCGAATCTACAAAATAGGAGATATTCTGCAATCTTTCTGTACCACGCCCTCAGCGCTTGCTTCAACTGTTACAGGGCCTTCTTCAGCTTACAGACATAGTCTGAAAAATCTTCAGATACGAAGCCTGGCGGCTGGACCATGAAGATGTCCTTGTCAATCTCACAGTACAAGAAAGCATTCTTTACGTCGAGCAGCCAAATCTCCCACCCATAAAATGCCGCCAAGGTAATAACGAACCGTACTGAAGTCATCTTTGCCACCGGACTTAATGTCTCTTCATAATCTTCACCGTATTGCTGCGAGAATCCCCGAGCCACAAGGCGAGCCTTGTATCGCTCGATACTACCGTCTGCCTTCTTCTTGAGCTTATAGACTCACTTGCATGTCACAGGGGTGATACCCTTGGGCTTGGGAACCAGAGACCAAGTCTCATTCTTCTCAAGAGCGGCCATCTCTTCTTCCATAGCTGAATCCCACTACTTCACGCCTTTGGCCTTCTCAAAGCTCACTGGTTCCCGCTCATCCAGGGGACCAGCAAAGAAACACGAGACAAAGCTCACCATGTTTCCTCCTGTATAGCGATCAGGAGCAATGATCGTTCGTTTCGATCTCCTCAGCTCCTTCCCCTGACTCGCATTACCTTCAGCTGCTTCTTCTCTAGCTTCCCTTCCAGACGTGCTAGGAGCATCGCTCCCCCTGCTTCCTGATCCAGAAGCCTCCGTCACAGAACTAGAAATGGATGGACCACCTGTTGACAAAGGCATCTCCACCTGAAGATTTTCCACATCTCTCTCCTGCTCCTCCACCCTGCTTTCTGGTAGCTCAACACCAGAACTTCCCTTGTAAGACTTCACCTCGTCAAACACGATGTCGCGAGATACAATAAATCTCCGCGTCTCCGGGTCCATGCACTTCCAGCCCTTCTTCCGATCATCATATCCCACGAAGACTAGCTTCCTAGCTTTTGCATCTAGCTTCGTCCGAAGCGCATCTGGAACGTGCACATAGCAGGTGGAACCCAACACACGAAAGTGCGCCACGCTTGGCTTTTCTTTGAACATCATCTCATGCGGGTTCAACATGTTGATGGGACAGAGAGGCATATTGTTGATGACGTAGGCAGCACAAGACATTCCCTCCGCCCAGAAAGACCTTGGGATACTCTTGGCATGCAACCAACACTTGCAGGTCTCCGTCAGATGACGGATCTTCTGCTCTGCAACTCCGTTTTGTTGTGGAGTATGCGTACAAGTAAGCTCCCTCCGGATGCCCGCCTTCCTGCAAAAACTAGAGAACTCACCCGAGGTGAACTCCCCCCCCCCCCCCCCGTTGTCAGTTCTCAGCTTCTTAACCCACAGGCATAGCCGACCCTCCACTAGATCCTTGAACTCCACAAACTTGGCAGACGCCTCCGCCTTCTCCTTCAGAAAATAAACCCAGACATATCTGGTGTGATCGTTGATCAACACCATCATATACCTACTGCCTCCGAGGCTTGGGGTAGCAGTCGGTCCCATCAAGTCACTGTGGATACACTCCAATGGCACACTACTCCTTGTCTGCGACTTATCAAATGGCAGTCGATGAGACTTGCGGAACTGACATCCCGTGCAAACATGACCATCACCGTAGGAAGTAGACTAGGCAGGCCCTTGACCAGACCTTTTAACGCTATAGCCTTCAACTTATCCATCCCTACTTGCCCCAACCTCTCGTGCCATATGACGACACTATCATTTGTCCTCAGCTTGTCAACATAAGAACTTGTTGATAAAATGAACAAGTTTTTGCCCTTCTCCCGTCTTGAACGACCTTGGCCTTTACCGCCTCAACATTTCGAAGAAACCTCACTTCTGTTGGGCCGAACAGAACGTGATACCCAGCGTCAACAACGTTGGTCACAGAGAAGAGGTTTTTCCTCATTCCGGGCACATGATAGACACTCTTCAAAGTTAGTGTCCCTTTATCACTGCCCAAGGAAATAACCCCCACCTTCTCGACACTATGCACCGTATTATCAGCAGTTATGATGGCATCATTACATCAGTAAGGCTGCGCTGAAGAAAGCTTCGACTCATCCCCGGTGAGGTGATGACCACACCCCGAGTCCACGATCCAGTCGTCCTGATAGTTGGTAGGAGCCGCAGCTCCAACAGAAGCCGAGAAGGCTCCTCCCCATCCTCCATCATTTGACCTGGCCTCAGTATCCTCCTTCCCTGCAGCAACATGCCCTGGATGAAGATTCACCCAGCAGTCCTTCCTGATGTGACCAAGCTTACCGCACCTGAAGCACTTGGGTCCTTCTCCCTTCTTCTTCCCTTCAGCCTTGGGAGCATAGCCCCTCTCCTGCTGTCCAGAAGTTGAAGGCCCATTTATGTTGGATCGGTCGGCGCCCTTAGAGGGGGGGGGGGGTGAATAAGGGTTTTAAAAACTTAATATTATATTTTATAAACTTTGAATTATTGCAAGTTTAAGAACATGAAATAAGCAAAGTAAAACAAAAAGGAAACAAGCTTTATTAATGATAAATAAGTTTTACAAAACTTGATCTCGATGACGCTAGAGATCGGAGGCGAATAATAAAAATCTCCTTTTGTTTTCTATCCTGACTCACTTCCCCACGAACCGGTGGCCCTAGCCTTATCCTCCCCGGATTCAGCCTCAAGCCGCTCTAGCCAATCCCTCCCTGGATGTTGCCTTGAGTCCCCCAAGAACTAGCCTAGATCTAGTCGCCAACACGAGGCGAATTTCAGCCCTAAGTCTACCCCAGACCTAGTCGCCAACACGAGGCGATTTCACTACCGTTTACGATGATAAAAGAGAAATAAAATAACAAGATGACAAAACCTCCCTTAAGATGAACTTCTGAAGTAGGAGATGAAGATCCGCTGTAGAATCAACGTTCGTTGAAGCAGACTTCGTCTGGATTCGGCGAGGTGGAATTCTCCTTCAGAAATTTGCAGGGCTTCGCTGGGACCTCAAGTTTCGGCTAAGATAAGCCTCTGGAACTCTAGTACTCTCTCTCTGAGGTGTATGTGATGGGTGGTGTCGAAACCAAGAGGAGAGGGGGTCTTTTATAGCCCAAGTACTACCGTCGGCGCTAGCGCTACCGCCGGCGCTAGCGCTACCGCCGGCGCTAGCCCGGATTAAGAAACAAATTACGCGGCAGGATCTTCAATCCGAGGCAACCTTTTGCTCTATGCCTCATATGCGCCATGCTAGCGCCACCGCTATCTGCTACCGCCGGGCGTTAGCTCTTTCTAAAAATACAGCCGGAATCGTGTTAATCACCGCTATCGCCGGGCGTTATCGCTACCGCCGGCGATAGTGAGCTCTTTCGAATTTTTGCCTCAAATTCGGGTGCAGTCTTCATGTGTCCTCCTTGAGTCATGTGGACGTAGATAACCTGCACACTTGAACACACAAGATCAAATACATGGGATTTGTTATTCTCAAACCTAGGAGATGCGGAAGACCATGTTCCAACAAACTCCCCCTTTTGATAATAACAAATCCATTAATGATAAATCAAAGCATTAATAGATAAGCATGATGAAACTATACTTGTGTGTGTGTGTGAGAGTGATGACTTAGGATAATAATTGATTCTAGCATGTTAGACTTGCTCCCCCTAAATACGTGCTCCCCCTAAGTGAGTGCTCCCCTAATATGTAAGCTATTATCTGGATTTATCATGTTAGTTCTCCCCCTTTGTTATTAGCAAAAGTGGGTAGGGAAATAACGCACATAAAGGGTACCTAAAGTAGAAGGCATGATCGAGCTATTGAAGTAAATGATAAGGAGGTTATTGTAGAATTATTTTTTAGTAAAGTAGATCAGAGTTATAAGCATTACAAAATATTCAGAGTTGTTATCATAAGGGATTTTTATGTGAGAAGTAACCAATAAAGAGTGTTCCAAGGAAATCGATCACTTAAGGAAAGATAGGAGTTTGTAAGAATAAGTGATGAAGCACAGAATACAAGATATGAAGTAAGCATGAAAGCGCAAGGGAAACACACTTATATGGTAAGATGCGGAAGACTTATAGCAAATGATAAAAAAAAAAAAAGATATTTCTTGTGGAAATCAGGTTGCAGTTTTAATTTGTAGAATAACCAAGCATGAAATAATGTTGATAAAAAAATGACCACAATGTTACTTTAATTCTTTATTTCAAAAACATACAAAACATTGTAGAACACATGCTAGGTTATCTAGTGCATTTCATAAATAACAAGTATTATAGAATTTTGCATTAGGATCCAATACTCATGAGAAGAAGTGTTATGGAAGATAATGATGTGCACATAAGTGTAATTTTGAGGAGAGTAAACAAATGTTTTAATCAAAAATACAAGTAATATGTAAAGTAAGAAGCACAATAAAACACAAATAAGATTACTTCCACAAGCTTTAATGCACAAAAAAAGCGTACAACTACCAAGGTGCTTTGCACACACATTGCTCATCAAGACTTATCAGGGTGCAAAGTAGTGCTTGGGGGATCACATATTTTATTTTGAATTGTGAGATTAGTGATCGGGTGTACTTAAGAGAAAGTGATTTTTCTTATTGTTGAAAGAAAGATTTGATTTGCACAAGACACTTTATTATTCTTTCCAAGGTGCTCAACCTCACAATGCTCATTAAGACTTATCAGGAGGTTCAAGTAGTGCTTGGTGGAGTTATCTTTGTCATTTATTTTATAAATTTGTTTTTGTACAAAGTTCTCCGAATACACTTGTTTTTGCAAATCAAGAGATTTTATGAAAAAAAATATAACCACTTTTCTTAATTTTTAAGAGTGCAAAAGAAAGAGTGTAGGTAAGATACTTATGCAATTTTAATTTATTTGTACTAATACAAAACATACACAAGCATCCTTAGATTAAATGCATATGTAGACAATGCCAAAAAAAGGTGAGTGAATAAAGATCATTATCAAACATAAAGCATTTCTCATACTTAGAGGCATGCTAAGCTAATTCTACACAACTTTTAAACTATGATTGATGCACATTGGAATAGATATAGCAAAGCATGAAGAAAGACAATGTTCAAAGTAGTTTGAAGAGAGAAATTGTAACATTGTAGAATTTCTAAATAGTAGATTAAATCATGCTTGATTCAAAAAAATCATAGAGTTTTTTTTTTGATAGGTTTGAAAGTTTTATATTTTCGTTTTTGATTTTAGCAAATAAAAGCATATTTTTATAATTTTTTCTTTTGTAAATTTTATATTTGATTTTTGCATAAAGATGAGCGTTTAAACAAAAGCAAACAAAGGAAAAGCATATTTTTGTAATTTGTCTTGTTTTATAGTTTTGTATTTGATTTTTGCAGAAAAGAAATGACAAACAAAAGCAAAAACGAAAAACATTATTTTTTTTTGTAATTTGGTTTTCTATTTTTGTATTTGATTTTTGAAAAAGAAAGAAAGACAGATGTGCAAAAACTAAATAGTACATATAGATCAAAATATTTTTAGGAATTTTTAGAAATTTTAAAAACACAAAAATTCGAACCTCGACGCTAGCGCCGGCGCTAGCGCTAGCGCGGGAAGCAGTAAGTGATTTTTGAGGGTTATGAAAATTTTGATTGTTGATTGTGATTAGGTGTCCCAATAGTAGTTTCATGCTGAAAGTGCAAATTTTTAGGAGATGTTTTTGATGGTTAAAAGTGAAGCAGTTTGTATTAGTGAGCATGTTTTAGCTTGTAAGATCTAGCACACCTAACTCAAGTCGTAATAAACGAAATCGTGCATCGGGAAGAGGTTTAGTGAATATGTCAGCGAGTTGAGAGTCTGTCCCAATGAAGCTTACTTTTATATTTTCTTTCTTAATGTGATCCCTAATGAAATGATGACGAACGTCGATGTGTTTGGATCTAGAATGGTGTACAGGATTATATGTGAGGTCTATTGCACTTTTGTTGTCACATTTAAGATCTATGTTTTTGAGATGAAAACCAAAGTCCTCTAGTGTATGGCTCATCCATAACGCTTGTACACAACAACTACCAAGTGCGATATATTCGGCCTCCGTGGTGGAGAGTGCAACCGAAGATTGTTTTCTACTAGACCAAGCAACTAAAGAGGGTCCTAAAAAGTGACACGTACCGCTAGTGCTTTTCCTATCTAGTGAGCACCCGGCGTAGTCCGAATCGGAATAGCCGTGGAGTGTGAAAGAGTCATTATGTGGGTACCATAATCCTAGTTTAGATGACCCAATTAGATAACGAAAAATACGTTTTACCGCTTTTAAATGAGATTCTTTTGGATTGGCTTGAAAGCGAGCACATAAACATATGGCAAACATTATATCTGGTCTAGATGCACTTAAATAAAGAAGAGAACCTATCATTCCTCTATATAGCGTTTGATCAATAGAAAATCCAGAGTCATCTTTTCCTAGTTTTAAAGAAGCACTCATAGGAGTAGAAGCTTGTTTAAGATTTTCAAAACCAAATCGTTTAAGCATATCGTGAACATATTTTGATTGACACAGAAAAATACCATCAGTTCTTTGTGAAATTTGAAAACCAAGAAAATATGATAGTTCTCCTACAAGACTCATTTCAAATTCATTTTTCATTATTAAAACTACTTCATTACACAACTCTTCATTTGTGGCTCCAAAAATTATGTCATCAACATATATTTGTAGAATAGTTAATTCGTTATTTTTATGCTTAATGAAGAATGTGTTGTCTGCACTTCCCATAACATAACCGTGCTCTAACAAAAATGATGTAAGACGATCATACCAGGCACGGGGCGCTTGTTTTAAACCATAAAGCGCTTTTTCTAATTTGTAAACATGATTTGGAAATCTTTCATTTATGAAACCAGGGGGTTGTTCTACATAAACTTCTTCTTTGATAAACTCATTTAAAAAAGCACTTTTAACATCCATTTGAAATAAATTTATTCTTTTAAAACTCGCAAATGCCAAAAATATTCGTATAGATTCTAAGCGAGCTACGGGTGCAAAAGTTTCTTCAAAATCTACCCCCTCAATTTGTGAATAGCCTTGAGCAACTAAGCGTGCTTTATTTCTTACAATCCTAGATTCACCATCTAGTTTATTTTTAAAAATCCATTTTACGCCAATAATTGGATGATTAGATGGTCTTTCTACTAAATTCCAAACTTTATTTCTTTCAAATTGTCCTAACTCTTCATTCATTGCCAAAAACCAAAATTCGTCATTTAAAGCGGTGGAGACGTTTTTAGGTTCAATTTCAGATACAAAGCAAATATTTGAAAATGTTTCATGAAGAGAGGATCGAGTTCTTACCCCAGTAGAAGGTTCCCCAATGATTAGCTCCTTTGGATGATTTTTGGAGAAGTTTAGAATGCTTGGAGGTACATATTCATCTTCTTTTGACTTCTCCTCCTCCTCTTTGGATGGTTCTTCTTTGTCGTGCTCCAAGGGTGGCAAAGGTTCATCATCGGTACCTGTAGGGAGCTTTTCTGCACATGGAACAAACTCATCAAATCTGACATTAATTGACACTTCAACCTTGCTTGATCTTTTATTAAATATTCTATATGCTTTACTAGTTGAAGAATAACCAAGAAATATTCCTTCATCGCATTTTTCGTCAAATTTTCCTAGAGAGTCTTTTGTATTAAGAATGAAGCATTTACATCCAAAAACTATAAAATACGATACATTAGGTTTCTTTTGATAGTAGAGTTCATATGGTGTGAGAGATAATGATAGGCGAAGCATAACTCTATTCATTACATAGCATGCAGTGCTTACGGCTTCTGCCCAAAAATACTTAGGTAGTTTATATTCAGATAGCATTATGCGTGCAAGTTCTTGTATTGTCCTATTTTTCCGTTCTACAACACCGTTTTGTTGAGGTGTACGTGGAGCAGAGAATTCATGCTTAATACCTAACATGTCACAAAAAGATTTAAAATTTTCATTTTCAAATTCACCTCCATGATCTGAGCGAATGCATTTTATTTTTAAATCTAATTCATTTTGAATGCGAGTACATAATTTTGAAAATTCGCAAAACGCATCAGATTTGGAGGAGAGAAATAAAGTCCAACAATATCTAGAATAGTCATCTATGAGAACATACGTGTATAATCTACCACCAAGACTCGCAGTGTTAACGGGGCCAAAAAGATCCATATGAATTAATTGCAGAGCTTTTGATGTAGAAATTTCATTTTTACTTTTAAAAGATGTCTTAGTAATTTTGCCTTTCTGGCATGGAGAGCATAATGAAGATAAATTTCCATTCAACTTAGGCAATCCTCTAATCAATTCTCTTTTTGCTAGTTTTAAGATGAGCTTTGTACTAGCGTGGCCTAAGCGTCTATGTCATAATTCTAATTCATCATTTTTTGTTATAAAACATTTTATAGAAGATTTAGAAAGATCATGAAATGAAACTATATAAACATTATGAATTCTAGGTGCAGTTAATAACACATCTTTTGTTTTAGGATTAACAATCTTGCAAAGGTTAGTGGAAGATTCAAAAAGTACGTCTAAACCTTTATCACACAATTGACTTATAGATATTAGGTTATGTTTTAATCCTTTCACATAAAGCACATTTGATATAAGAAAAGATGCGTTACCCACTGTACCAACTCCCATGATCCTTACTTTGCCATTGTCGCCAAACGTTACTATTCCTCCTTTCTTCTTTTCTAGGCTTAGGAATTTTGCTTTATTGCCCGTCATGTGTTTGGAGCAGCCTGAGTCCAAATACCACAGGTCTTCAGTTTCCTTAGCCTTCCT
Source organism: Dactylorhiza incarnata (assembly GCA_033032865.1). NCBI lineage: Eukaryota > Viridiplantae > Streptophyta > Magnoliopsida > Asparagales > Orchidaceae > Dactylorhiza > Dactylorhiza incarnata. The sequence goes on from JAWHQI010000067.1 coordinate 8,470,074, forward strand.
GCAAATCTAGAAAGAGGATGAGAGTAAAGACCCAGATACCCAAGAGGTACCACCCATAGAGTAAGTGTATTTCTTAGGTACCCAGATTTGTTTTAATGACCGTTGATTTATTATATTCCTGCAAGAGCCAGACGTGTGTCCAAATTTAAGAAAATTAGCACACGAAATAAAGGGGGTTGAGACCCTTTTCTGAGTTTCTATGTTGCCCTTGCTGGATGGTGTTTGTGTATAAGAAAGAATAGAATAATTTTTAACTTTAGAGCTACCGCCTGCATTAGTAGTTACCGTCGGGCGGTAGTGTTCACTTTTATATCCGAGTCCAATTTTTCCAGACCCAAAGCATTGATTAGCCAGAAGCATATCCAGGGATTTTTGACCAATCCCGAATTTGGTTATGGCTAAATTGAGATTTTGATTTTGTCTTTAAGAGATGTATTTTCTTGAACAATCATAACACATTTGTTTTCAAAACCTTTTTTGTTCTTTTCAATTTGAAATATAGAAGTTCTCAATTTTCTCTCTAAGTCCCCTTTTTCTTTTGCAATGATTTTGTTTTGTGAAAGGGCTTTAGAGAGAGAAACTTCAAGTTCTTTTATCACAAATAAAGAGTGCTCACATTCTTGACATGAAACTTTTCTTTTTTCAAGATAGACTAAATTTTTTGTGAGCCTACGATTTTCTTTTATAATAGATTCATTTTCATGATTTAATAAAACAAATTTATCATAAAGTTCTTCGAAGGTAGGAGGATATACCTTAGTGTCGCTAAGAACACTGGTGTCGTCGTCGTTGCTTTTGGCCATCAAGCATAAGTTTGCTTCCTCCTCACTACTCAACTCAGAACCGTTTGACTCTTCAAAGGAAGAGTCATCCCAAGTAGCGGCCTTCAGCACTTTCTTCTTTTCTTTTGCTTTCACTACCGTTTACAATGATAAAAGAGAAATAAATAACAAGATGACAAAACCTCCCTTAAGATGAACTTCTGAAGTAGGAGATGAAGATCCGCTGTAGAATTAGCGTTCGTTGAAGCGGACTTCGTCTGGATTCGGCGAGGTGGAATTCTCCTTCAGAAATTTGCAGGGCTTCGCTGGGACCTCAAGTTTCGGCTAAGATAAGCCTCTGGAACTCTAGTACTCTCTCTCTGAGGTGTATGTGATGGGTGGTGTCGAAACCAAGAGGAGAGGGGGTCTTTTTATAGCCCAAGTGCTACCGCCGGCGCTAGCGCTATCGCCGGCGCTAGCGCTACCGCCGACGCTAGCCCGGATTAAGAAACAAATTACGCGGCAGGATCTTCAATCCGAGGCAACCTTTTGCTCTATGCCTCATATGCGCCATGCTAGCGCCAGCGCTATCTGCTACCGCCGGGCGTTAGCTCTTTCTAAAAATACAGCCGGAATCATGTTAATCATCGCTATCGCCGGGCGTTATCGCTACCGCCGGCAATAGTGAGCTCTTTCGATTTTTTGCCTCAAATTCTGGGGCAGTCTTCATGTGTCCTCCTTGAGTCATGTGGACCTAGATAACCTGCACACTTGAACACACAAGATCAAATACATGGGATTTGTTATTCTCAAACCTAGGAGATGCGGAAGACCATGTTCCAACAATTGACTCCAGTGGTCTTCTTCATATCCCAATTCTTCTTCTCCCCTGTGAAGAGAACCTCACCTTCTCCCCCAGACACTGACACCCCCGCCATCTGCCTTGCCAGGCTCTCCAACGATGCAAGCAGATTCTCCAGCTCCAGCAGAGACGGCTGATTTTCCCAACCCTGCACCAACGTCACAAAGGCCACATACTCCTTCCGCAAGCCAAAGATGATGTGCCTCTTCAGCTTTGCCTCAGAAATTGGCTCATCGGGATCCAGTGCTGAAATCTCAGCGCACAGGTTCTTCATCTTCAGGAAGAACGTAGAGATAGAAAGATCACCCGGAGCCGACCTAGCCAGCTCATTTTCCAGAAACTGTAGCCTCGCTACATTCTTCTTGTTAAACAACCCATCCAGGGCTCTCCAAATCTCCACAGCTGATCCACACCCTAAGATGTGATCGAATAGATCAGGTGATATTGCCCTCTTTAGAGTGAACTCTGCTTTCGCATTAATCCTTCTCCAGTTCCTCACCTCATGACCATTATCCCCAACTGGGACAACTTTCTCTGTACTATCTCCTCCAACAACCTCCCTGAGGTCCTAGCCCAGAAGATAACTCTGCATGCACGACTTCCACTTCTTGAAGTTAGTCGAGTTGAGCATCTCAATTCCAAGACCTCTTGCTTCCATGGCTCTACCACTGGTTCCTTCTTCACAAAAATGATGGAAACTTTGAGTTATTCACTGCTCTATCTACTCCAACCACCCTCTGATACAATGTGAAATTTTCCATAGATCTAGGAGTGAGCAGGAATTGTATAACTCAAAAATATAACCAAGAACCAGAAGCACATGAAGCAACACAATCTTTATTGATAATAGCAGAAATCTTTATTACAGTGCGAGGTATACATGGCGAGACATGATTTCGCCAGTACACAAAACCAAGAAGAAAATACAGAGCTGAAGAAAAGATAACCAGCGGTCTGAAACTCGAGACCGCCTAACCGCACGACCAGGGAGTTCGTGCGAGTAAAAAATGAGACCGCCCGAACAGCCTGCCTGCGACTTAAACAACACCAACTGAGAACCTCCACGACCTCCCGAACTCCACTAATTCTTCCGAACTCTAGCAACCCGCACTGCAAGCCGCAAGACCGCCTGAACACCTTAGAAGAAGAGGTGACCGCTGCTGTCCGTACAATCCGCAGAAGCTGCACAAGGAAATTCAATCAGCTAATCGGCCGGTCACAAAAATGAGACCACAAGAAATAGGCGCGAGCTCAGCTTACACTTGGTGCGATGATTTTGCTGCTATAGTGACTCCTATTTATAGGCATGCGACCTGATCCAGTCACCACCCTATGAGATAGAGTCACCGCCCTGACCGCTTGACCAAGATCGGTCAACCCGTGCGGTCAGCAGATTGCTCTGCGTCGTGAGCTCGCCAACTTCAACCTAGACCAGGAGATCGCCACTCCTCCAAGAAGCCGCACGACCATGACAACTCGCCCGGTCATGACGCCCACCACCTGTGTTCGCAAAAATGAGATCTCCTACAGAGACCGCGAACACAAACAAGTCGACTAAGGTAACAAACCGCCAAGTCGACCAACACTAGAGACCGCATACACCAGTAGATCGCCAAGGGACCAGCTTATGCGAACTCAAAAGGGGAGACCGCGCGACTAAGAAAAACCTAGTCGACGTGCACCACCAAGAACCCGGACAGTCAACAGACCGGACTACCCATTCTAGAACACAAGCCTATGCGGTCACCACAAACCAGACCACACAGAACAGAGAACAGCTCGCCACGCGGTCACACAACAAGACCGCGCGTCTTCACCTCGGCACCTAGGACAGAGAGAACGGCGGTCAAGCCGAATAGACCTGCGGCTAGACCAAAGAGATCAGACCGCAGATGGAGACCGCAAGACCGCGCGGTTAGCCAGACCGCGCGACCTCCCCCCAGACCGTCAACTTCCACTTCAACATTTCAACAGTAATTTAGATCTTCTTTTTCTCGTCTTTAAAATGCTTAAGATTTAAACTTGATTTTATTGAATTGAGATTATTTTTTTGATATATAACTCTCATTCTTGTTTTCATAATCTAGTAGCCGAGAGGCTCACAATTCCAATCGATCACTTAAGGATAAAGAGAGTTGCATGCAACCCTAAAGAGAGAATGACATAAATCTCCCATATTAGAGTCAAATCCAATAGAAGGGTTCACCACGATTAAGCGAGTTTTAGGGGTTTCGATTTTAGAAAAAGAGTTCGGTTGATCAACCTAAAATTAGTTGAACATATCATCGAGAGAGGTGCGTTTAGAATTCGGGAACCTCCATGATCATAGCGATTTTGTTAAGCGAATTAGAATTCTTATTTCTTTTATTTTATTTTCATTCCGAGGTGATTCAAGATCGAGTGCTAGCCTTCTAATCATTACGTTATTCATTTTTTTAATTCACCATATTTTTCTTATAACAAAACAACCCAAAGTTCTATTGATAGGGTAATTAAGATTTTCTCGATGTAAAAGTATTCAACTCGCCCGAATTTCTATACGACCATGGTTTGTATGAAGCTTTACAACTTCTGACATGGTACACTTGCCATTGTCGTTTGCAGGCATAGCAGTTTTGCTCCCACCAACAACTCTACAGCTCAGGCACACATCCCCACAAATTCAGGCTCACACCCCTACAAACGCAGGCTCACAACCCTATAAACTCAGAACATAAATGTTTTTTCACAAATAATAGATTGTACTATTACAATACAAGTATTAATAAGTTAAACCTTCAGCTTGATACTTGTGTTGCAGAACTCAGCAGAGTTTCCATGGAGCAGGACTGTATAATAGCAGTCTTGTCCTTGCTCCGACTGGTCTTCTTCCTTTGTAGAGGGAAGATGATCTACTTGCTCTTCTGAAATGAATCAGCAAGAGCTGTCTACCTCTCTTAGATTGATCTGCTTGAGCTTGAGAGAGGTAACTTCACTGGAGGAAGGAGATGAAGATCATTACAGCTTCTTCAATCCATGTTGACTTTCAGTGTTGTCTTGTGTGTGTTATCCCTTCTTCTATTTACGCTAGTTATTCCTCTTATACCTCCAGCAATCTTCAATGGATCTAAGGATAGCCATGTTATAGCATGGACAAGAATAAAAAAGCCTATCTTGCTTTCTTGTCCCTCCCGTCTGACATGATCCAGTCTGGGCAACATTTACTTTTGAATCTGTAGCGGTTTACTCCGAAATCTACACAGCTGAGACAGAGTCCTTCTCAGCAACTATTCTGCTGAGTCTCAACAGTTCAGCTGAGACCAGACTGATATCTTAACGGTTTTCGACTGTGAATAGCAAAGTGTTATTCCAAGGTTTGGAATGACTTAAGCATGCATTTAGCATAAAATAAAGAGGCTTATCAAATACAATATGTACTTAGCATTGTATGTGTTGCATCTTCAAATGTAGAGAATATTGAGGGGCAATATTCCCAATAATCTCCCTCTATTTGAAAAAGGCAGAACATACAACAACGCTGTGATGCATCAACACAATAAGTCATATCATGACATATAATGAGAGTATAACAAGCAGTCATTAAAACATAACAATATCATTTTTAACATATATATATATAGGCAACACACATCATATATTAATTTTATTAGAAAATTTACCTATAACCAAGAGATTTATATGATTCAAATGAAAGACCACTTGTATTAGTAATCAAATGTTTATATAGTATATTACATTTTTCAGTGCAACATTTTAACTAAGAAAAATTAAAACATTTGTTTAGAATTTTATTTTCTTGGAACTGGAGCTTTCAGCTGGATCATTATTAGCACCCTTTGCAGCAGTTTCAGTAGCCATCTCAGCAGCCCACCTTTTGTTTTCTTGTCTCTTGAAATACAAAAAAGGATTTGGTAGATATTTTGAGGGCATCCTTTTGGGATTATTTCTATTCGCAAGATTTTCTTTGAATATTCTTTCCCTTAGGGAATTCCTTGTCAAATGCTTAATCCATTCATTTGCTGAATAGATTCTGTCTATGTTCTTGCATATATGTCCATGGCTTATCTAAGCATTTACAATTATCTTCTTAGACTCATCACAACAGTACTCAAAATCTGGGTCCTTGGATTGATCAGCTCTATTCTTTGCCATGAACTCTTCAGCCATTAACACTCCTTCAATTTTCCTTCTAGCTGCAAGCGTTGCATCCTATGCAACTCTTGCTTGAGATTGGAAATTAAAATCCTCAAGTCTGGACTTGTCTGGGAGAGGGAGGTTGAGTGCTACATTTGTTCGTTGAATTATCTTTATAGCTTGCTTAGCATTGTTTTCCTCCCACTTTCTGTAATCTTCAATCATTTTCTTTTCAAGGTTTTGATAGTTTGATAACATTGGACCAGATAGGGTTTGAAAGATAGTTTCTATATCAAATTTTAGATCTTCTTTCATATTCTCAGCTTATCCTATCATGGTTGATGATGTGGACCACACATATTCTTCAATGTGATTAGAGACTTTCTCTATCACCTCATCAGTCTTACTTACATAATTCTTGACCTAGCCCACGTCTTGTTCTGATAGTGTGAGACTTTTGTCCATAGATCTCAGAATTGTGCTTTGTCCATAGATCTCAGAATTGTGCTTTGTCCATAGGTCTCCTGTTTCTCCTTGTTTTAGTCGTTTCTGAATTTACCCATGCGTTTTGACGCACGGGAGGATTTGCCCGTGCGTGAGTAAATCACACGGGCGGTGCATCTTCGTCTTCACGCCAACTTTTATCTTTAATTAACGCACGGGCAACGCACGGTCGTGCATTCGACTGTGCGTGACCAAAATTCTGCCTGTTTAGTATTTAAAGCAGGAATTGCTGCTGCCATGGAGAGCACTGTTTTGGGCGCAAATTCTTCCGCAAGCTCCGCCGTTTTCCCTCTCCAAGCTCCATTCATCCATCCCCTTCCTTGGGAAAGCTTCTTCCATCGATCCTAAGCTCCATCAAGGGTTCCGGAAGCATTCCACGCCATCTACAGCAAGTATTTCAAGGTGTGGCATCTCCATTGGGCTAAGGGGAAGAGACCCAGCTCTGAGAAGAAGACGGATGATGTTTCGAGGTAGTCACAGCCTCTGAACTCCGGAAGCAACCAAGGACTGAGCTCGGAGGAGGCTTGACAACCCCCCATTCCGACCAAGATCTACGGCGAGGCTTCTCATCTCGTGGTTTCCTCTACCCTCTCTCTTTTGGAAATGTATGCTTAAACTTTTGTATTGAACTAGAGTAATCTTTTTTTGTCTATGAATGGAAGTATTCTCTTGTTTTATTTCTCGTTTGATGTTTTGCTGTGATGCGCTCCGCCCCCACTCCACTTCCACACACGCGTTCTAGTTAGCCATATAGCAATTGCTAGTGGTGATGTTGGCGAAGAGGTGAATACGACCCTCACAAAACCTCGCACAGCGGCCATTCCACCCGCTTACTGAAGAGCGGCATCGCGGCCGCTGCACTCACCCCCACTTTGTGAAGAGGTGTGTGCGACCCTCAACCGTCACAATTACTTTCCGTCCACGCGCTTTTCAAAGCACGGCATCGCGGCCGTTGCATCCATCCCGCCTTGCGAAGCGGAGTTTTGACCCGCATCTTATTTCTGCAATAGCTTAGGACACCAATCACAACGCCCTTGTTTTTACTTTCTTTTACTCGTCGAAACAATTACCTCACTCTACTTTCTTGTCACCATATCCTGCATTCCTCAAGAGATCAACATTCAGGGAGTTCCTCCCTATTTTATTACTTGACAGCGACCGGTGCACTTGCCGAACGCGCATCAAGTTCTTGGCGCCGTCGCCGGGGAATGCAGCATGATCATTTCGTGTTTGTGAATCGATTGTTTTCGATTGGGTCTTTTATTCTTCTTAATTTCTTCTTTTTCATTCTATTTTCTTCTTCTATATCATGTGGGCACATTTGAATATCTGATGTCGTTGGTGTGGGGACACATCCCATGCTAGTTATAGGTGTCCCAAAGAGTATGGTGTTGTTCAGAAACCGTACGGGTCCCATAAATCTTTTGGCTCCTCTACTGCGCCTCCGATGTCGCACTTATACGCGGCTACCGCACCTTGGGTGCCGGCAAAGCTGGTAAATCAGTGTTTATTTTGCAAAAGTAGAGAGTACGCCTTGAAGGACTGTGCGGATTATCTTCGCCAATTTGCGGATGATGATGAGCCGGATATCCGGATCGTCCCATCCTCAAATTCGGCGAACACAGCTCCTTCCTCTGGTTACGTGTCACTTCCACCTTCACTTTTTGAAGGCTCTGGAATCGACACGTGCATCAGTGTCCCTCATGAACTTGTTTCTGATGCGACCCCCCATACCTCTACTGTTCATATACCACTTTGCGTGGATTTGTGCCCTTGTGTGGAGAGTGAGCCTGAACTCTTAAGAAGCGCATCTTCTCCCACTGCCCACGAAACTACATCTATTTCTGATGTTATCATTGAGATCAATTTGCAGGATGGTGCAGACCTGCGCAGAGTCGTGCCCACTCTCATGGAGGCGGACAGTCTCGATTGTGCTGAAGCAACCATTTCGGTCTAGTGCGAGAAAGTCCAAGTTATAGAGGAGGCCATTGCGTACGCTGTTGAGTCTAGTGAAATCTTCGATGATATTATCAGTTTGTCCTTACTGCACCCTATGGGGGATGAAACCGGGATTATCCCCTCAGATGAGATTTCTTTTAGTTTTTCTTCCAATTTATTTCCTGACGCCCTTTCTTTATGTACAAGGATGCAGGATGCCCCTCCTCCGGTTGATCAGACCTTATGCATGGACGTGTCGAAAGCCTGGCGGGATGAGGAAGGTACAATGAAGAAGCATCTTGTTTCCTCATCATCGTTGGTGCTTCCCTTTGAGGATTGGTTACAAGGTGGCAAGCGGTTCTTCTTTGAAGACATAATACTGGAGGAGAAGAAGAGAGCGAAAAAGGAGGAGATTTGGGGTTGGAGGCTGAGCATCCTACTTAATTTCCACCCATACCACCAAGTCCCCGGACCTTTTTCTTTCATTAGTTGTTACTACTTCAAATCAGCTTATAGCTGATTTGTTTTGAGCTTGTAATAATAATTAGGATTTATTAACTTTTGCTTATTCCTAGACTTTATAAACTGCTTTAATACAGGTATTTGGTCCACATTTAAGGACGTTAAACAAAAGGGCTTCTTGGGAGACAACCCATGGGAACCACTCGGTTCCGTTTGCTTGCTTTAATTTCTATTATGTTTTGTTTGTTTTTGCTTTTGTGCTAACAATGCAGGTGTGAACTCGATTGGATGAAGAGGATGAGATCTTTAAAGAAGGATTATACCGCTCTTCTGGCATGCTCTTAGGAGCATAGGTACTCTTAACCCAGCTCTTAAGTTGCTTCGAAAGATTATTTTTGATTTGTTTTTCAAATCAAGTCTGGGGGAGCGGGGCTTTGCTTGCGCTACATGTACATTCTTGCTAGAATGTTATGTTAGGAAACTTATATTGATTGTCTCATTGCATAACACACACCACATGTGTTTTATTTTTCACTCGTGCGCAATTATCGTGTAAGTGCTTGATGTATATGTTTAGAAGTTTGATTGTTAGTTTAGGATTGTGTGGCAGAACAGGATGTGACCCATGCGGTGCTACTCGTAGAGCGCTCACACAGCATAAAAATTCACGTAGAATAGATTTAATTACAAAGTTATAGTTTTATTTACTTCATTTGTGTAATTACTTAATACTCTACTCGAACGTTGAATTTAGTGAATCTAGCGGTAGCCCTAGGTCGAGTGTAGAAGAGTTGTTAGCCTCGTGTTGTTTGAGTTGGAAGGAGAGGAGACCTCGCTCGGTGGTTAAGAACTTGCCCCAAGCTATTTTCAAAACGAGTGCGTTGAATGATCTTGTTGGGAGCATGACGTAGGCCATCGTTTGGTCCGGTTGAGCTTTGATTTCCCAACCTAACGTCTTCCTTTGCTAGCCTCATTGAGCCTCACCTCTCCTATTTGTTAAACTCCACTAAACTTTCACCAAGGCCACATATCCTAACCTAATGTGCACTAGAGTCGAAGTTTGGAATATATACATATTTATGATGATTTTGCGTTGTGGAGAAATATTTGTGTGCGCGCAAAAAAAATGAGAATGAGTTAAAATTTTGATCGATCCTAACTTATGTTTCTATGGATCTAGAAAAAAAAGAAGTATAAGAACTAAAGAATCGAACCACAAGTGTGGTAGTCTCGCACGCACCATCGTGCTTAAATGAAGTCTGGGGGAGTGTGCTTCAAGGTGAAGATGTTGAGGTTAAAATTTGTTATCTACCGGAGGATGAGTGCGTTTAACCTACGTTCTTCTACTTCATTACCGTACCTCAACCCAAGCCCTAAGTCTAGCCTAAAAGCCCTACTGATTCTTGATAAGATCATCTCATGCAGTGGAGAAGGTGCGAAAGGGCAAGCGTATGACCACCGACCTTGATGGATTTCTTGGAGAGCTCTTCCTTGAGATCCAATTTGAGCAACGCTCACCTCAGCAGTTCACGCTATTTTCCCTAGGGCGCGACTGTTCGATTCACCAATAATTCACCGCAGAGTAGTAGTATATTGTATTTTACACTTGTAGAAGTTCTTAAAATATAGTCTTTGTTTTAAAATCTTTTCTACTTTATTTTTACGCTCGTTAGTTCTTTACTTCCCATCATGTTTTGCCTGCACAGTTTCTTCTTTAACGTCAATTTTTCTATCATGGGATTGAGTGTTTGCCCGAGACGTGCAAACGAGTAAGTCTGGGGGTGTGATGAGTTCCATTAATATACACATTTATGGACTCATCTGGGCCGTATTTCTAGTCGATGCACCACACTTTAGACATGTTTACGATCACATTTGTTATTCCCTGCTAGGTGCACTCTTAGGCCCGTTTCGGTGTGCATTTGCGCTCCTTATTATTGGGGGTAAGCACATGGTGCTCCCCTTCCATTTCTCTATGTTTTTCTGGTGCTGTAGGTGTATTCCCCGCTATTTTATTTTGTATGCAGGTGGCCGGATTATCTTGTATCCAGTTTTCTCCCAGAATTCATGACTGTGTGAAACGCACGGTCGTGCGTTTTCCTTGAAGCACGGACTGTTGCGGTCGTGCGCTCTGATCTAGGCAGAAAATGATCGATCTGAATTTACTCGTGTGTTTTGACGCACGGGCGGAATCGCCCGTGCGTGAGTAAAACGCAGGGTCTCCTGTTTCTCCTTGTTTTAGTCGTTTCTGAATTAACCCGTGCATTTTGACGCACTGGCGGATTTGCCTGTGCGTGAGTAAATTGCACGGGCGACGCATCTTCGTCTTCACGCCAACTTTTATATTTAATTAACACACGGGAAACGCACGGTCGTGCGTTCGACTGTGCGTGACCAAAATTCTGCCTGTTTAGTATTTAAAGCAGGAATTGCTGCTGCCATGGAGAGCACTGTTTTGGGCGCAAATTCTTCTGCAAGCTCCTCCGTTTTCCCTCTCCAAGCTCCATTCATCCATCCCCTTCCTTGGGAAAGCTTCTTCCATCGATCCTAATCTCCATCAAGGGTTCCGCAAGCATTCCCCGCCATCTACAACATGTATTTCAAGGTGTGGCATCTCCATTGGTCTAAGGGGAAGAGACCCAGCTCTGAGAAGAAGACGGATGATGTTTGGAGGTAGTGACAGCCTCTGAACTCCGGAAGCAACCAAGGACTGAGCTCGGAGGAGGCTTGACAACCCCTCATTCTGACCAAGATCTACGGCGAGGCTTCTCATCTCGTGGTTTCCTCTACCCTCTCTCTTTTGGAAATGTATGCTTAAACTTTTGTATTGAACTAGAGTAATCTTTATTTGTCTATGAATGGAAGTATTCTCTTGTTTTATTTCTCGTTTGATGCTTTGCTGTGATGCGCTCCGCCCCCACTCACTTCCACACACACATTCTAGTTAGCCATCTAGCAATTTCTAGTGGTGATGTTGGCGAAGAGGTGAATACGACCCTCACAAAACCTCGCACTGCGGCCATTCCGCCCACTTACCGAAGCGCGACATCGCGGCCGCTGCACTCACCCCCCTTTGTAAAGAGGTGTGTGCGACCCTCAACCGTCACAATTAATTTCCGTCCACGCGCTTTCCGAAGCACGGCATCGCGGCCATTGCATCCATCCCTCCTTGCAAAGCGGAGTTTTGACCCGCATCTTATTTCTGCACTAGCTTAGGATACCAATCACAACGCCCTTGTTTTTACTTTCTTTTACTCGTCGAAACAATTACCTCACTCTACTTTCTTGTCACCATATCCTGCACTCCTCAAGAGATCGACATTCATGGAGTTACTCCCTATTTTATTACTTGACAGCGACCGGTGCACTTGCCGAACACGCATCAGCTATCACTGACTTCTTTTCCATATCAAACCACTTGGTCTTTTGTCTATTTAGGTGGGTTGTGTCCTCTTTGGTAGTCTTCATCTCAGCCATCACCTGATCTTGGACTTCTGAAACTGATTTAACTATGTAATCTTTGATGGAGGACATTTGACCATCAATCAATGTCTTGATTGATCTTAATATAAGTCCATCTAAATTTGTAGAGGTGGAGGTTTGTTGTTCAACATGGATGGGTTGTTGGTAGATTTCTAGCTCAGCTGAAGGTAAGTTGTCATCTTGATTCCCTAGATCATCACACCCAAGTAGAGTGGATGTCTCAGCTGGGGTGGATGTAATAGTCTTATCCCGAGCATGGACTATGGTAGGCTCCCCCTCAACTTTATCACTGGGTTCTTCAGTATTGGCTTCAATATTATCCAGGAGGTCAGCATTATCCTGAGCATTTTCAGAAACTATGGAGTGTTCATCTTCCTGCACATCCTCTTGATCTTCATCACTTGTAGACTCCTCCTGCTCCCCCTCAGATGGAGCACTCATATTTCCTTGATTTTCTTCTAAGGATCCTGGTGGATCATCGGGAATTAGATTAATCCTTATTTCTAGGTTAGAAATGATCATATCAATCTTACATTGTATATAAGTAGGAGAGTCCAATTGCTCCTGAGCATTTCTCTCTGAATCAGCAGGCACGCCCTGTGCATTATCATCAACTGGAAGATCCATATGAATGGAAGTATCACTCTTGTCCTAGACTTGATCCTCTCCATCATGATCCTCATTATCTTGAATGTGTTCTGATTCAAGATCAGCTTGTCATGAGAAATATTCTCCCTACTGTTCAGATTCATAATCTGAGCTGACTATCCTTGCCTTCTTAGGTCCTTTGGTTAGCCTTTTCCTCTTTTCTTTTTTCTCAGTTGGTTGGATCAATGGAAGTACCCTTGTGAATCTTTCCAATGTTTTGATATCCATTATCTTCATATAATGAATTTTGGTTCCCTTGATGCTGGTAAAGAGATAATATTCTACCCATATGTGGGGCTTGCATACATTCTTTGATTCTCTAAAAGATTGCATTGGCCCAGGAGTTCATTTTCTGCAGTATGATCCTTGTTACCAACTCAAACATATGTTTGGAGATGGTGTCATGTGACCCTGGTTTGCACAGAATTGCTTTCCCAATAATGTCTGCCAATAGCTTTCCTCTTTGATTGAAATTTTTTTCCTTTTTAATGAGCTTGTCTTAGCATCACTGTACTCACACCACTTTAGTGCCCTATCCTTGTTTCTCTCAGAAATATCACCCTCGTCATCATAGTTGAATGAAGGCAACTGATGGGCTTCCTCCAATCTCCTTCGGGTTATCTTGATCCATTCACCTCCAATCTTAGATTTCATGGAAGATTAGGAGGGAGATAACTTGACAATACTATAAAATTCCAACACTTTTTTTCTCAGAATAGAAGATGGCTCTAACAGCATATACTCCAATCCTTGGTCATTCAGCAATTGAATCACCTCCTTGATTTCTTGATGGGCATGATGAAATCCATTCCTTACTATCTCATATCATTCCAACAGATCCTTGGCATTCTTTCGCGCCATTTCCTCAGAAAAATGAGTCGCTAAGACAACGGGAAATGAGAGTTGGTGTCGCCGGCTGAATTAGGTTTAGGGTTGTAAGTGTTTAATTAACATTGCTCTTATTTATAGGTATTTCATTTAAGTTTACCATAATTATTCATGTTGATTTGACTTATTATGTTATTTGATTTAATTAACCTAGCCCATCACACTGGATCTTCTAAGACCGAAGATGAACCACTGAGACTAGATAATTAACCGCTGTGACAGGATATTATCAACTGCTGACATCATCTCAGCTGTCTCAGCGGTTCAGCTGAAACATTCTCAGTTATTTCAGTTGACCTCCTTGCCTAGCAGTGAACCATTTAAGTCAGATTAATTTTAGACCTATCATGCCACTAAGTGATTAAGTAGCAACTATTATTTAGCAAGGTTGAGGTGTAAAATAATGCATATGTGGAATTTATATGAAGTGTAAATTGCTATTCAACATTCATCATTCATTACTCAATTTCAAAGACATTAAATTTAGCCTTATCCAATGGCTTTGAAAAGATATCGGCAACTTGATTATCAGTGGGGACATATTCAAGGAATTTATCTTCACTCTCTACATGTTCCATAATTAAATGATAACTAATTTCTTTGTGCTTAGTCTTGCTATGTGAAACAAGTTTCATAGCAATAGAAATTGCACTGGATGAGTCAGAATACAGAGGAATGTGACTTGCCTTGAGGTTGTAATCCTATAGATGGTGTTGAATCCATAGTAGTTATGCACAATAGCTCCCATTAGCTATATATTCAGACTCAGCAGTTGATATAGCCACATTGGTCTGCTTCTTACTGCTCCATGAAATCAATATCATGCGTAGGAATTGACAAGTACAACTTGTACACTTTCTATCTTCCTTGCAACCCGCAAAGTCAACATCTAAAAATCCTATAAGTTCAAAATCATTGTTTCCAGGGTAACAAAGGCCAAGATGTTTGTTGCCCTTAAGATATCTCAAAATCCTCCTTGCATCTGAGTAATGTGATTCCTTAGGGCATGCTTGATACCTTGCACATACACATGTTGCATACATGATATTTGGTCTACTTGCAGTCAGATATAACAAGGATCCATTTATACATCTGTACATGGATTCATCAAAGGGGTTTCCCTTCTCATTCTTGTCCAGGGAAATTTTGTACCCCATTCGAGTTTTCATACTGGAAGCTGATTCCCTCCCAAATATCTTAATAAGCTCCTTAATATACTTGGTTTGGGAGATAAATATCCCTTCATCAGACTGTTTCACATGGAGACCTAAAAAGTACTTGAGCTCTCCCATACTGCTCATTCAAACTCCCATTGTATAAGGTTGGCAAACCATTTGCAAAGGTTGTCATCAATAGACCCAAATAATATGTCATCCACATAAATTTGGACAATGAGACTCTTTCCCTTTGTTTCCATAAGAAACAATGTACTATCTATCTTTCCCTTTAAGAACTTGTTGTTGATGAAAAAACTATACAAAGTTTCACACCAGGCCCTAGGGGCTTGCTTTAGACCATATAAAGGTTTCTTAAGTAAATATATATAAGAAGAAAGGGTTGGGTGAACAAAACCTGAGCGATGCTCCACATTTACCTCTTCTTTCAGATCTCCATTTAGGAATGCTGACTTGATATCCAATTGTTAGACTTTGAAACCCTTGTGAGCAGCATAGGCCAGCAATAATCATATTGCTTCCAACCTTGCTACTGTGGCAAAGTTTTGATCAAAGTCAATTCCTTCGTCTTGCATATACCCCTTTACTACCAATCTTGCTTTGTTCTTGATGATGACATCATGCTCATCTAGCTTGTTACTGTAGATCCACTTGGTACCAATAATGTTGTGTCCTTGTAGTTTTGGCACCAACTTCCAAACCTTGCGCCTCTTGAATTGATGTAATTCTTCTTGCATAGCATAGATCCAGAAGGTGTCTTGGATGGCTTCCTCAAACATTTTTCGCTCAACTTGAGAAAAGAAGCTTAGGAATAAGGCTTCATGGTGAGATTTGCTCTTTGTGATCACACCTTGGTTTTCATCTCCAATAATCAGATCTCTTGGATGATTCCTCAAATGTCTGGTTAGTGCATGCAATCTGTCAGCTCCTTGCTGGTCTTCTTCTTCGGCAGCTTGGTCATTGTACAACCCTCATATTTTCCGAGTCGGTGTGACCCAACGCAGATGAGGTTTTGATAGGAAAGGTTCCGCAATGCAGAAGATCGACCAATTGGAGGCCGTCGGGATCAAAGACGCAGTCCCAAGGGGGAGTAAGTGGACCGGAAGTCCACTTACTGAGCGAGCGGACCTAGCGGTCCACTCGCCCAAGCCCCGGGCGAGTGGACCTATTGTCCACTCGCCCAAGAGTGGCGAGTGGACCATGGTCCACTCGCCCACGGTAAGGGGCGAGTGGGCCTATGGTCCATGTTGGAGTTTCTGAGATGATCTCAAAGCAATCAACAGTTAGTCTTGCTGCCAACGCAATATGAGACTATAGGGTCGCACATAAAAGCGTTTGGAGAAATTGGAGAAAGGATTGTGTTGGCCTTACTCGTATTGGATATGAGTGGAGGACCAATCATGTGACTGCTTGGAATCAAGTTGAGATTGTCTCAAAAGGGAAATCGTTTAAAGTGTTTAAACGAATGGGTTCATACAAGACAAACTCGGCTAAAGGGTTTAACCGAATTGTGTCAAGTTCGGCTAATGTGATTAACCGAATTAAGTTGATTCGACTAATGAAATTTGACTAATATGATTAACCAAATTTCTTACAGATTCGACTAAAGGGTTTAGCCGAATCAGGACAGTTCGACGAAAGGGTTTCGCCGAATTTATACAGCCGAATTTATATAGTCGAATTCGGCGAAATGGTTTCGCTGGATTCAGTTATAGTGAATAGCCAAATTCGGTTAATGTGATTAGCCGAATTCGGCGAATGTAAATCTGGACAGATTTTCTATTTTTCCCTCTGGTCTGCGGATAGTCGATTTTATGCCTTGCGTATAAAAGGACGTGATTAGGGCTTCGAAATCGATAGTTTTTCAGATCGAGCCTTTTCGCGAGAGAGAAACGAAGGAAGTGTTCTGGCTCTTCTCGTTCCGTCCGCCGATCGACGTTCTGCCGCCGCTAGTCGCCGCCGCCGGTCGCCGCCTCCTCTGGATCGGACCTAGCAGTCCGTGAGGACGTTGAGAGCTTCCTTCTCCGACCTAGTTCTTGTACGATAAGAAGCTAGGGTTCTTCATCGCTTGTGTGGACTTCTGTAGAGGGATCGATCTATTTCTATCCTTGAAGAACTCAAAGCAGATTTCGGATTTCTCTTGGAGCACCATGGTTGAGTGTTGACTCAATCCCGCAAAGGTACCTTGTATTTCAATTTGCTTATTCTCTTGAATCATGAAAACCGCAAGATCCGTTGATCTCTTTTTGGGTTGTTCTTGTTCATTTCCGCTGCGCATATTCGATATGTCATCCCTTGTGAAGGGGTATAGAAAACCCAACAGTGGTATCAGAGCCAGGTTGCGGTCATGTGCGTGTAAATTGGGACATTTGGAAGCATTCTAAATGCCCAACAGTGAGACCACCGCCAGGGGCGCTTCCCCTTGGACCCCGTTAGGGGCTCTGCCCCTAAGACCCTGCCAGTGGCGCGGCTCCTTGGAACCCCGCCAGGAACGCATGAGATTGCGTTGAGATTCTCATATTTCAGAGGTTGTTTCTCCTCTGCAGTAAACGTCCCTCAAAATGGTTTGTGAAACCAAATGTTTAGATTATTGAATCTGACATGAGAGACGAGCTTGTCTACTGCGCTTGTGGAGTTGTTGTTCATATGTTTAATGCATGTAAATCTGGAGATTTAGAAGTGTTCTAAATGCTCTGATTTAGCCCTGTTTTGTCAAAATGTTGATAGACTATTTTTGTGCACATCTGGGATGTATCTCGAATGTGAATGTTGTATTTTATTTTCTGCTAGTGCACTGTGATTAAATGTTAATCATGATTAAATGTTAATCACGATGAAACGTTCATCTATTAAAAAAACTAAAATCCCTTATCCAATATTAAGTATACAGATGCCTTCCGATGGATGACACTCTTCCTGCCTCGATCGATGAAGTGTGGGCTTGCCAAAGTAAGGTGCATTAATCTATCTTAGTAAGGGTGCGACCGGATAATTGTGATATCCCACTGTCGACATCGGGTCAAACTTAACTAGGTGACCTCAAAGGTTGAGTGCTTAGAGGCATAGGGTTGGCATGCTCCATATGATGGATGCGAATAAAGAGTTATTCACCAACCATACAAGAGTTGCATAGTGATGCAATTGACAAATGTTGTCTACCCAAATAACCGCATTATGAGAGGAACGCCAAAGCGGACTCGTGGTGTTGGTGAAATATGGATCTTGTCCACTAAGAGAGTAGCTCGCATAAACTCTCGGAATCGATATAAAGGGTTATTGATTTGATTAAAATAGTGGGAGCTCTTTAATAAAAGTCCTTATTAAAATATATAAAAAATGTATTTTGAAATATAGTACTAAAATCTTACTTTGCAAAATTCCTTGTAGAATATCCATGGCAAGTGGATCTCACTCCGCCTTGTCCCTGAGAGCGATCCTTGAGAAGGATAAGCTTAATGGGACAAATTTCCTTGACTTGTATAGAAACCTGAGAGTTGTTCTCAGGCAAGAGCGCAAGCTCTATGTCTTGGAAGAAGATCCCCCTGAAGAGCCAGCCTCTAATGCACCACGTGCAGATAAAGATACTTATAAGAAGTATGGAGATGACTCCTTGGATGTTGAATGCCTTATGCTCGCGACTATGAACTCTGAGCTTCAGAAGCAACATGAGAACATGAGTTGTTATGAGATGGTTGAGCACCTGAAGAAAATGTTTCAAGGGCAAGCTCGCCAAGAGAGGTTCGATATATCCAGGGCGTTGTTTCTGTGTAAGATGGGAGCTCGAGACCCAGTAGGAACTCACGTACTCAAGCTGATTGGGTATATAGAGAACCTTGAAAGACTGGGGTTCCCATTGGGCCAAGAGTTGGCCACAGATCTGATCCTGTAATCGTTGCCGGACAGTTACGAGCAGTTTGTCTTAAATTACAATATGAATGAAATTGACAAGACACTGCCCGAGCTCCTAGGCATGTTGAGAACTGCCGAGATCAACACGAAGAAGACCAAGCCTGCTAGCCCCATACTGATGGTGCATAAAGGCAAGGGCAAGGTCAAGGGAACCAAGAAGACTAAGGTAGGACCTAAGTCACATCTTGATCCCAAGTCTTCAGCACTGAAAAGGAAAGGATTGGCTAAGGAAGGGAAGTGCCACCATTGTGGTAAGGCAGGGCACTGGAGGAGGAACTATCCTCAGTATCTAGAAGATCTGCAGAAGAAGAAGGGAAGTATGACTTCCACTTCAGGTATTTTCGTTATAGAAATAAACCTTTCTGCTCCTTCATCCTGGGTATTGGATACCGGATGTGTTTCTCACATTTGTATAAATGTGCAGAAACTGAGAAGGAGAAGAATGCTGGGTAAAGGGGAGGTAGACATGCACGTCGGGAATGGAGCAAGAGTTGCTGCCATCGCCGTCGGTGTTTACTATCTTTCTTTGCCCACAGGGCTTGTAATAGAACTTGATAATTGTTATTATGTTCCCGCCATAACTAGAAACATTATTTCTATTTCATGTTTGGACATGATTGGTTTTTCTTTCGTAATTAAGAATAATTGTTGTTCTATTTACAAGAATGATGTTTGTTATGGCGTTGCCCAAATGTTTAATGGTTTATATGTTTTCAACTTAGACCATCCGATCTATAACATAGAAAATACTAAAAGACTAAAAACAAATGATTCGAATCCTACGTACCTTTGGCATTGTCGTCTAGGCCATATAAACGAGAAACGCATATCCAAGCTCCATAAAGATGGACTACTGGACTCATTTGATTATGAATCATTTGAGAGATGCGAGTCATGTTTGTTGGGCAAGATGACGAAAGCTCCTTTCACTAGTTGTAATGAGAGGGCTAATGATCTCTTGGGTATAATACATAGTGATGTATGCGGACCCATGAGTTCTATGGCTAGAGGTGGGTTCTACTACTTCGTTACATTTACTGATGATTTCAGTAGATACGGATACGTGTTTCTTATGAAGAACAAATCCGAGAACTTTGAAAAGTTCAAAGTGTTTAAAAATGAAGTAGAGAACCAACTGGGAAAAATGATAAAAGCACTCCGATCTGATCGAGGTGGCGAATATCTGAGTCATGAGTTTCGTGATCATCTGAAAGAGTGTGGTATTGTATCACAGCTCACTCCGCCCGGAACACCTCAACATAATGGTGTTTATGAGAGGAGGAATCGTACCTTGTTAGACATGGTGCGATCGATGATGTGTCATGCAGATTTGCCCGTTTCCTTTTGGGGTTTTGCTTTAGAGACTGCTGCTTTCACACTAAATCGAGTTCCAACGAAAATGGTTCTAAAGACACCATATGAGATATGGACTGGGAAGCGTCCTAGTATGTCGTTCATCAAGATTTGGGGTTGTGAGGCATACGTGCGACGTCAAATGCCTGACAAGCTGGAACCCAAATCGGATAAATGTTATCTAGTGGGGTATCCTAGGGAAACCAAAGGATACTACTTCTACTTACCGTCTGAGGGCAAAGTGTTTGTCGCAAGGACTGGTGTCTTTTTGGAGAAAGAGTTCTTATCTAGAAAGACTGCAAAGGTAGAACTTGAAGAAGTTCAAGAGCCACAAACAATGAACGAACCAGAATTGGAACCTGAGCGAGGACTACAAGAAGTTGTAGCTGGAGGGCCTGCTCAAGAAACACAAGTCCTACGTAGATCTGGTAAACCAAGATTTGAGCCTGAGAGATATGGATTTCTCGTGTCTCAAATAGGTAGTGTGTTGCTTAGGGATCATGATGATGAGCCTGCAACCTACCAAGAGGCTATGAATGGACCCTACACCGAGAAGTGGCTTGAGGCCATGAAATCTGAAGTGGACTCCATGTATGCTGATAGTTTATATAGGTGTAGTTAATAATACCTAGAGGGGCCGGGGGTGAATAGGTTTTACACAAGGATGTATAGAGGTTCCTCAAGACAGGGTGTCTTGAGTAGTCCTCTTTCCCCCTTCACCTTTCTAAGAATGAGTTAGACAAGGCCAACTCCTCCAAACTTCAATCTCAGCTCCTTGAGCTTACACCACAAGTTCCTCAGAACTTCTCAGATCAAGAGTGATCCTACCTCAGGCACAGCAGCCCTACACTCAGGCTCAGCAGCCCTACACCTCAGGCACAACAGCCCTACACTCAGGTTCAACATCCCTACACCTCAGGCACAACAGCAGCCCTACAACTCAGAGTCATGAACTCCTACCACTCAGAAATCCCACAGATTCCCTACCTCAGACCTATCAAGAAGTCCTACCACTCAAGTTGTCAACACAAGTTTACACACAGGCTCAACAGCCTTTTACTCAGGCAACAATGCCTTACAAAGATATAATAGAGTTTGAGTTGAACACAGAGGACAAAAGGATTACTCTTAGGTCTTCTGAATCCTTTCTTCAGATCTAAAAACAACAGCTTCAGATTTGTATCACTTTGTTCTTCTCCTTCAGCCAAGCAAAAGATCAACTTGCCCTTCTTGAGTTGGCACAGGAAGAGCTATCTAATCTCCCTTAGAAGATTAACTTCAGCAGCAGAGAATGACTTCAACTGGCTGAATCGCGAATGTTCGATTGCGGCGTGTAGCAAAAGCTTCTCAATCGAACAGTTCTCGTTGTTGTGCCCTAGCATCTCCTTTTATACCTCCAGAAGGCTTCAACGGCTATATCGATCCTCCTGACACGGTATGGGGCTGATTGGACTTGCTTTTTCCTCTCAAATGTCATTTGCGCCAAAAGCAGATCCCGTCAAGACATTTGGATCTGTCTCAGCGGTTGGGCTGAGACAGCATCCAGTCTCAGCGGTTGGGCTGAGATAGCATCCAGTCTCAGCGGCAACTCCAGTCCCCTTCTCAGCGGTTGCTCCAGTCTTCTTCTCAGTGGACCCGCTGAGACGGCTCCTCGTCTCAGCGGTTCTGACCCATCGTCTCAGCGGTTATGCTGAGATAGATCTTCATCTCCTTGTGGATGATTCCTTCTTGTCTAAGGCCATGTTTGGCCCTTTCTTTTGAGTCACCTGTGCCTGTATATTCTACACAAGTATAGCTTTGTCAAATACAATATGTCCTTAGTATTGAGAGTGATGCCTCTTTAAATCAAGGTAATATTGAGGGCAATTTACCCAACAATCTCCCCCTATTTGAAGAAGGCAGAATATCCCCAATGCTAAAGTCCATTAACAATATTAATCTTTTCATAGAAAGAGTGATCTACATAGAAAAAGCATCTGTGAAGTCATTGGTACTGGTCCTATCTCCCTTTCACACTATCTCCCCCTTTCACTCTTTTCTTCAGCATTGGTTCTGGACCTATCTCCCCCTTTCTGGTTTCTTCAAACCTTCTATGGATAGAGGGACAATATCTATTGATCCCTTTGGATCAACCTATAGGCTAGTCTATACACGTTTTAGTAGTTGCCAACTTCCCTTCAACCTGAGGAGGGACTGTACTCCCCCTTAATTGGAGAGCTATTTTTTGTAATAGCTGATTCATTTCAAATTGAATTTCTCTTTTAAGATACTGAATACTAAGAATAATAAATACATAGTACATATATCAATAGTAATAAACACAATATTATGAGCAGAATAGGAAATTTCATTCCACTTTAGATGTTCAGTACAGATATATAAAAGAGAATTCAACTTATAGTTGTACATGCAAGAATAACAAAATAAATTTCAAGGCTGATTCTTCTAAGATGGACCCTGTGAAGAGCTTTCTCCAACAATAGACTTTCTTTTCCTAGCTTCTTCAGCAGCCTTCATCTGCTCCTTTACTTTGAAATACAGAAGTGGCTTGGTAAGATATCTTGGGGGAATCCTTAGAGGAGTTTCCCTTATTACCATATTTTCCTTGAGAATCCTTTTCCTTAAGGATTTCCTTTCAAGGTGTTTGATCCACTCAACAACTGAGTAGACATGGTCAATGTCCTTCATTGGATTGCCATGGCTCACCCAGGTATTCACAACAATTGTGTCCAACTCCAGATTGTCATCATCATGGAGTGGGTCCTCTAGTTTTTCCATTCTTTTCTGTGCCATGTATTCTTCAGCAGTTTGAATACATTCTACCCTTCTCCTTTTTGCTTCTCTCTCATCAGCAATCAGATTTGATTGACTTTGGAAGTCAAAATCTTCATCTTTGCTAGGGTTCAGGATTGGTAGATTCAAAGCAACTCTTGTTCCTTGCAGCACTTTTAGACTTGTGTCCCATTGAGTGTCAGTGACCTTTCTGACCATTGCAAGGATATTTTCTTGAATAGTGCTGGAAGCATTGTTGACCACTTCCACCACTTGCTTGCTTGCTGCTTCTTGGTTGGACAGTATCAGTTTGTGTGAGGATTCCATGTTGTTATATAACTGGATGTGTGCTCCTTTCATCTTAGCATGTAGATTTGTAATCTTCTCCTCCCCTTCTTTGCTGTTTTCCACTATTTTCTTCTCTATTTCAGAGTGTTGATGAATTATGGATTGGGAGAGAGTCTGAAAGGTGTTGTCCACATCATCCAAAATGAAGTCCTTTGCCTTGTCAATGTGGGATTTTACTTGGCTGCATGATGTGTTGACCACTTGTGCCATGCTGGCAACAGCTTTTTCCCAGACATTTTGGTTTTTGTAAAGGTGATTCTTTACATATGTGATGTCCTTTGTGGAATCCCCTTGGATGTCAGCAATGTCCTTCAAGATTGTGTGCTGGGCACCTACAGTATTTTTGGCCATTTCAAACCATCTTGTCATCTGCAAAAGGATATGATCTGATGCAGTTTTGACATCATTGACCTGGTCATTCAGCTCAGTTCTTACTCCAGCCACTCTTAACTCCATTCTCTGCTCACTGGCCTGGATCTCCTAAGTCAATGCAGCTCTTGTAGCATTTAGCTCATCCCTAACTTGAGCAGTAGCATCTTGTATTCTTTCAGCAACCAGTTCTTTTACTGACAGCATCTGACCCTCAGTCATGGTTTGTATTTAGTTTAGCAAGTCAGATGTTGTTGGAACATGGTCTTCCGCATCTCCTAGGTTTGAGAATAACAAATCTTATGTGTATTTGATCTTGTGTGTTCAAGTGTGCAGGTTAGCATAGTCCACATGACTCAAGGAGTACTCATGATGTCTGCCTACAAAATTGAGCCCACAATTCGATGAGGCTCACTAGCGCCGGCGGTAGCGATAGCGCCCGGCGCTAGCGTTGATCTACGCGATTCCGACATCATTTTTAGAAGGAGCTAGCGCCCGGCGTTAAATACTAGCGCTGGCGGTAGCATGGCGCACAAGAGGCATGGAGAAATATGTTGCCGCGGATTGAAGATCCTGCCGCGCAAAATGTTTCCTAATCTAGGCTAGCGCCGGCGGTAGCGCTTGGGCTATAAAAGGCCCCCCTCTCCTCTTGTTTTCGCACACCTATTGCATACACCTCAGAGAGAGAGTACTAGAATTCCAGAGGCTTGTCTTAGCCAAAATTTGAGGTCCCAGCGAAGCTCTGCCAATTTCTGAAGGAGAATTCCATCACGCCGAATCCAGACAAAGTCCGCTTCAACAAATGCTGATTCTACAGCGGATCTTCATCTCCTACTTCAGAAGTTCATCTTAATGGAGGTTTTGTTATTTTATTTCTCTTTTATCATTGTAAACGGTAGTGAAATCGCCTCGTGTTGGCGACTAGGTCTGGGTAGACTTAGGGCTGAAATTCTCCTCGTGTTGGCGACTAGATCTAGGCTAGTTCTAGGGGGTCCTCGAGGCCACATCCGGGGAAGGATTGGCTAGAGCGGCTTGAGGCCAAATCCGGGGAGGATAAGGCTAGGGACACCGGTCGTGGGGAAGCGAGTCGGGATAGAAAACAAAAAGAGCTTTCTTATTATTCGCCTCCGATCTCTAGCGTTATCGAGATCAAGTTTTGTAAAACATATTTATGATTAATAAATATTGTCTCCTTTTTGTTTTACTTCACTTATTTCATGTCTTTAATCTTGTTATAATTCAAAGTTTTTAAATATAATCTAAAGTTTTTGAAAACCCTTATTCACCCCCCTCTAAGGGCGCCGACCGATCCAACAAGTGGTATCAGAGCGGTTTTGTTCCAATCGGCTTAACAACCGGGAATAATGGCGTCTCATGATCTCGCTTCAACCAGTGGGGCAAATTTCTGTGAAGATGAAATATCACATAAACCACCTTTGTTTGAAGGAACAAATTATAAAGGATGGAAAATTTTAATGGAAAAATTTATTAAAACTTTAGATATCGATGTATGGAACTTAGCAGTTATAAGACGTGCAGATGAATCAAATAAAAAGGAACTTCATTTAGATGCAAAAGCTAAACATTATCTATTTTGTGGTCTCTCAAATGAAGTTTTCAAATTTGTGTATTGCTTTTCTAGTGCTTATAAAGTATGGAAATTTCTTGAAGAAATGTATGATCTTCCTCTCGCAGGTATGGAACAAACACAGGAGGAAAAGAACGAACAAGCATCCATTAGCGTTCAAGAATATCTCTCTCGGAGCGAAGCCATGGAGAATATTGAAATAGTAAAGGAGAACAATACACCAAGAGAAAAAGAAGATGAAAATTCATCTATGATGAAGGAAGGGCCAAAAGATAACAAAGGAACTTTATGCATACATTTTGCCTCCACCAAAAGCGCTGTAAGAAAGTCAAAATCTTCTTCTTGTGTGATAACTTCCATTTCTAGTTTCAATATATTAAAAACAGCTAAACGTAAGATCAAAAAATTGAAAATTACTAATAAAAATTTACGTTTAGAAAATAAGAGACTAAAAGCTAATGTTAACTCAAATTCAAATTGTGATGTGCCTACACCATCTTGTCTTTTACTTAAAAATATAAAACCTTGTTTTGATTGTAATAATATTAAGGAAAAACTCAAAGAACTTGAAAAAGAATTGATGTGTATAAAAGAACATAATGAAAAATTATGCTTAGAAAATTCATCGTTAAAGAATGATTGTGCTAAGTGTAAGGACTACGAAATAGAAATTAAAGTGATGGACAAAACATTTGATGAATATAGGGATAAATATGAAAAACATATTGAATCAATTGTTACAACTCTTAAAAATAGCACAATTGCTTATAATAAAGCTAGACATAACTTAAAAACTAAGAATGATGAATTAAATGCCAAAATCCACTTGATTAAGGAAATCATAAAGAAAAATTCACAAAACATATATCCACAATTTCAAAATATATCAAAAAGCAAGTTAAATATAAATTCTCAAAATATTAATAAATCAAGCAATGGAAATAAAAGACATCAACAAATTAAAAATGAAATTCCAAAGTACAATTATTATTATCATCAAACTTCTCCCAACATAAAACTTCACAAATTTCCTATGAAAAATGCTTTCTATAATCACTACAATTATAATCCTAAAAATAAAGATTATCACAATAGAAATTTGACTCACAATGATAATATTAAACCGCAGTTTGAATGGAGGCCCAAAACCAATGATGAAACACAAACACCACAAAAAGGGGCCCATTCATTTCCATCTCCCCAAAAGTAAATACGTTGTATTTGGGTACCCAAAGGAACCATCACACCCGGTCCTCTTTGGATACCTAAATCTCTCTTTCATTAGGTACCTCCAAATGCATGAAGTAGAATATTTTCAAAAGGGAAATATAAAACTTTTCTCTACTTCATGATGTGTTGTAATGTATTTCAATTTTCTTTGTTTTCTTATTTCTTTGAAATTATCATGCTATGGTCATCTTGTATAGGAAACATGATCAAAAATTTTAATTAGCCTATAACATTAATCAAAACTCAAAATCTTATTAAGATGACCTACTTATTATTCATATATTCATTATACATATATTTATCAACAATTAAATTCAAAATCTTCTATGTAGTGGTAAAATATTTAATCATAAGATTTCAAAAAAAATTATACCACATAAAATTTTTTTTCCACTTCATAACATCAAATTATGAATGAAACATTCTAGTCAAACATCCAAAAGATAACAAAATAAACATATTTCAAAGAACAACAACATCCAAGAAATTGGTTCAAATTCCTGAATTATTACATAAAAATTGTTCCTCTCATAACTACTCCTCCTCATCTATGTTCTCCACACTAGGACTCGGGGAGCGTCTCCTACGAACCCTCTGGATCGAGTGGCGGGGCGGATCTGAAACTGGACTCTCCCATTCCCTCCGCTCTGGTGTAGACGGGTTTAACTTTAAAGCTTTCATCATAAACTTCATCATTTTCTTGATCCCTGAGACATCCTTCCTTATCACAGAAACATCCTCCTCAACCCGTGTCATCCGCTCACCCATCTCCTCTCGAAAGGACCCATATGGAGCATCTCGAGCCCCTCGAGAAGAAGCTCCTCGCCGGAGTGGTGGTTGGGTTGATGATGATGGCTCATCTGAGGCAAAGGATGCCCGCAAATGCGATGTACTATAAATAGGAGGGTAGCAATCTATCAAGTAGAAACCCAGCTCAATAGAAGGATACAACATCTAAATCACCCGCTGGATGATGACGCCCAGGGGCAAGTTGTTGTATCTCTATCGGGTGGGTTGCCTCAACTTGTAGGAGTAGCGAATCAGGGAAAGTAGTAAGTCCGCCACGTCGAACTTCTCCTCCTCCAAAATAAAATAAGTGACATAACTGAGCTGGGCTGTGACCTTTGCTGTCTCACCCAACTTCAGCATAATTATGTGGCATAATACATCCTGAACAACTAGGGCATCTACGGTGAGTGTCGACACCAACGAGATCAGACTTCTGCATTCCTTATTATGTAGCACCATGTTCACCTGAGTCCAATCTCTGCCCACCCAGAAACTCTCCACAATCTACAACCGATATGAAGGTTGGGATAATCCAAACACCCGCCTCAGGTGCTCATGAGTAATAGTCTCCTCCTGCCCTTGTATCTGTGACCGCACTCCTCCATCCAGCCTGGTCTGTGATGGGTCTTCCAAATGCGTATAGAACTCTCGCACTAACTCGGAAGAAAATCCATCAGAAATAAATAAATTTAGCACCTCGGAGGCAGCGAATAACTGCATAATGTGAGAGTGTCGTGGCAAGTCAAACTCCACGACGTATGGAACGCCCACTACTGTTGCCTCTACTGCTAACTCTGTACTCTTCTTTCCTTTAGGGGCCATCTGCCACATTATCAAAAAATTATTATTAAACCAAAATGAAATATATTTTTTTCTAAAAACAAAAATAATTATATATCTCCTAAAATAAAATATTTTCATTTTTTTAGGAAATCAACATCAAGATCAAGTTAGATCTAAAAATATCCAAGTAATATTTTTCAAACATTTCCAAAATTTAAACTAAGTAAAAAATTACTACATCCAAGAAATCCACATAAAAATCAAGATCAAAATCCTCATAAAAACACTAATATTGATGAAAATCAACCATTATAGATCTAATCTCTAAAACCATCTAATAACCTCAAATATCTTCATCTCTAACATCACAATCAAGCTTTAAAACAAAAAATATAAGAAAAGATGAGATATTACCTCAGATCTGGGCGATTGGAACGAGTGTTCTTCGAGGTTTTTAGGGAAAAAATGGCAGCAAACGGCGGATCTGAAAAGATTAGGGGGATTTAACAAAAGCCTCGATAGCGCCAGCGCTAGCTCTAGCGCCAGCGCTAGCTCTAGTGCCGGCGGTATCGGGCCCCTCTGATTTTTCAATAAATCAAAATTCCATTAAATACCTCTATTTATTCTCTACAATATGTACTAGTTGGTGAGGCAAGATTTCGTTTATTTTGACTTGTATTGGGTGTCCTAGATTCTTCAAATTAAAACTTGCTTACTAATGCAATTTTCTTCATTTTTAACCATCAAAAACATTTCCAAAAATTCTGCAAATTCAGCATGAAACTACTAATGGGACACCTAATCAAGTTCACGTATCAAAATTTTCAAAACCCTAAGAAATCACTTACTGTTTCCCGCGCTAGCGCTAGCGCTGGCGCTAGCGTCGAGGTTCGAATTTCTGTGTTTTTAAAATTTCTAAAAATTCCTAAAAATATTTTGATCTATA
This sequence comes from Dactylorhiza incarnata, assembly GCA_033032865.1. Classification (NCBI taxonomy): domain Eukaryota; kingdom Viridiplantae; phylum Streptophyta; class Magnoliopsida; order Asparagales; family Orchidaceae; genus Dactylorhiza; species Dactylorhiza incarnata. The sequence continues at coordinate 8,499,016 of JAWHQI010000067.1, forward strand.
TGTCCTATTTAGCTTTTGCACATCTGTTTTTCTTTTCTTGTTGAAAAATCAAATACAAAAATAGAAAACCAAATTACAAAAAACAATGTTTTTCATTTTGTTTTTGTGTGTCATTTTTTCTGCAAAAATCAATAGCAAAACTACAAAAACAAAACAAATTACAAAAAATATGTTTTTCCTTTGTTTGCTTTTGTTGTTTCCTTTGTTTAAAGTTCATCTCTTTACAAAAATCAAAAAATTACAAAAGCAAAAATTAGAAAAATCTGCTTTTATTTGCTAAAATCAAATACAAAAATATAAAACTTTAAAACTATCAAAAAAAAAACTCTATGATTTTTTCTTGTAAAATCAAGCATGATTTAATCTACTATTTAGAAATTCTACAATGTTACAATTTTTTCTCTTAAACTACTTTGGACATTGCCTTTCTTCATGCTTTGATATATCTATTCAAATGTGCATCAATTATAGTTTAAAAGTTGTGTAGGATTAAGCTTAGCATGCCTCTAAGTATGAGAAATGCTTTATGTTTGATAATGATATTTATTCACTCACCCTTTTTTTTGGCATTGTCTACATATGCATTTAATCTAAGAATGCTTGTGTATGTTTTGTATTAGTACAAATAAATTAAAATTGCACAAGTATCTTACCTACACTCCTTCTTTTGCACTCTTAAAAATTAAAAAAAGTGGTCATATTTTTTCTCATAAAATCTATTGATTTGCAAAACAAGTGTATTCAGAGAATTTTGTACAAAACAAAATTATAAAATAAATGACAAAGATAACTCCACCAAGCACTACTTGAACCTCCTGATAAGTCTTAATGAGCATTGTGAGGTTGAGCACCTTGGAAAGAATAATAAAGTGTCTTGTGCAAATCAACTCTTTCTTTCAAGAATAAGAAAAACCACTTTCTCTTAAAGTACACCGGATCACAAGTCTCAAAATTCAAAATAAAATATGTGATCCCCCAAGCACTACTTTGCACCCTGATAAGTCTTGATAAGCATTGTGTGTGCAAAGCACCTTGGTAGTTGTACATTTTTTGTGCATTAAAGTGTGTGGAAGTAATCTTATTTGTGTTTTATTGTGCTTCTTACTTTACATATTACTTGTATTTTTGATTAAACCATTTGTTTACTCTCCTCAAATTTACACTTATGTGCACATCATTATCTTCCATAACACTTCTTCTCATGAGTATTAGATCCTAATGCTAATTCTATATTACTTTTTCTTTATGAAATGCACTAGATAACCTAGCATGTGTTCTACAATGTTTTTGTATGTTTTGAAATTAAGAATTAAAGTAACATTGTGGTCATCTCTTTTAGATAAACATTATTTCATGCTTGGTTATTCTAAAATTTAAAACTGCAAAATGATTTCCAAAAACATCATTTTTTTGTGATCTTTACCTCATATTTTTCGGATTATCATTACTATTTGCTATAAGTCTTCCGCATCTTAACCATATAAGTGTTTTTTACCATGCGCTTTCATGCTTACTTCATATCTTGTATTATTTGCATCATCACTTATTCTTAAAAATTCCTATCTTTCATTAAGTGATAGATTTCCTTGGAACACTTTTTATTGGTTACTTCAAACATAAATATCTTTTATGCTAAAAACTCTGAAATTTTGTAATAACTCTGATCTATTTCAATGAAAAACAATTCTAAACCTCCTTATCATTTACCTAAAATGCTCGATCATGCCTTCTCTTTTATTTACACATTTTTTAGTGCTTTGTATCCCTACCCACTTTTGCTAATAACAAAGGGGGAGAACTAACATGATAAATATAACCCGCTATCAAAAACCCAACATGACAAATTAAGATGATAGCTTACATATTAGGGGAGCATTCACTTAGGGGGAGCATATATTTAGGGGGAGCAAGTCTAACATGCTAGAATCAATTATTATCCTAAGTCATCACTCTCACACACACACAAGTATAGTTTCATCATGCTTATCTATTAATGCTTTGATTTATCATTAATGGATTTGTTATTATCAAAAAGGGGAGTTTGTTGGAACATGGTCTTCCGCATCTCCTAGGTTTGAGAATAACAAATCTTATGTGTATTTGATCTTGTGTGTTCAAGTGTGCAGGTTAGCATAGTCCACATGACTCAAAGAGTACTCATGATTTCTGCCCCCAAAATTGAGGCCACAATTCGAAGAGGCTCACTAGTGCCGGCGGTAGCGATAGTGTTCGGCGCTAGCGTTCATCTACGCGATTCCGACATCGTTTTTAGAAGGAGCTAGCGCCCGGCGTTAGCTACTAGCGCTGGCGGTAGCATGGCGCACAAGAGGCATGAGGAAATATGTTGCCGCGGATTGAAGATCATGCTGCGCAAAATGTTTCCTAATCTGGGATAGCGCCGGTGGTAGCGCTAGCGCCGGCGGTAGCGCTAGCGCCGGCGGTAGCGCTAGCGCCGGCGGTAGCGCTTGGGCTATAAAAGGACCCCCTCTCCTCTTGTTTTCGCACACCTATTTCATACACCTCAGAGAGAGAGTACTAGAATTCCAGAGGCTTGTCTTAGCCGAAATTTGAGGTCCCAGCAAAGCTCTGCCAATTTCTGAAGGAGAATTCCATCACGCCGAATCCAGACGAAGTACACTTCAACAAACGCTGATTCTACAACGGATCTTCGTCTCCTACTTCAGAAGTTCATCTTAAGGGAGGTTTTGTTATTTTATTTCTCTTTTATCATTGTAAACGGTAGTGAAATCGCCTCGTGTTGGCGACTAGGTCTGGGGTAGACTTAGGGCTGAAATTCGCCTCGTGTTGGCGACTAGATCTAGGCTAGTTCTAGGGGGTGCTCGAGGCCACATCCGGGGAAGGATTGGCTAGAGCGGCTTGAGGCCAAATTTGGGGAGGATAAGGCTAGGTCCACCGGTTCGTGGGGAAGCGAGTCGGGATAGAAAACAAAAAGAGCTTTTTTATTATTCGCCTCCGATCTCTAGCGTCATCGAGATCAACTTTTGTAAAACATATTTATCATTAATAAAGCTTGTCTCCTTTTTGTTTTATTTCACTTATTTCATGTCTTTAATCTTGCAATAATTCAAAGTTTTTAAATATAATCTAAAGTTTCTGAAAACCTTTATTCACCCCCCCTCTAAGGGCGCCGACCGATCCAACAGATGTGTCCAGAGCAGCAGCTGGTCTTTCCTTGGCCAAGTCTTTTGCAACCAGCTTTGCAGCTCCACTCTGAGCTATAGCCCTTCCAGCATCAGGGATCTGCTCCCCCTCAGATGGGGCATTTAGTGCACTTTGTAGATTGGGATTGGTTGGTTCCTGTTGATGTTCTTCCTCACTAGCAGACCCACCTTCTCCTGCATAGGCTAGGCTATGCTCCCCCTCACTTAGGGCATCCATTGGAGGAGAGTTTTGTCTAGGGTCACCTAAAAGAATGATTGATGAATTAGACACCTAGACTATACAATTGAAAGAGAGGAGAGGCCTAACTGAAGTCTTGATTTACCATGGTAGGTGAATTGGGAAATTCATCTTCAGCTTGAGCAACAGCTGGATCAACATTCATTTGAGTTGGCTCAGGATTGGGCACATCTCTTCCTTGGGGCTCCTCATCCATTCCTATCCTGGGGACATCTTCATTATCTATATTCACTGGGCTGCTTGCAGATCTATGGTCAGACCCATGAATGTCCTCATTGTCAGACCCATCTGATTTTGAGGATGAATTTGATTTCTGTTGGGATACTTCTTTCTTCTTTTCCTTTGCCACAGATGGCTGGCTCATAGGGAGCACCCTGTAGAATCTATCCAGAGTCTTAATGTCCATTCTTTTGAGGTAATGGAGATTTGACCCCTTGGAGTTTGCAAAGATCTCTGAATAACTATTCTGTAGATACAGAGATAGTATTCTTACCATATTGGGGGCTTGTAGGGATTCCTTTATCCTTTGAAAGATGACTTCTCCCCATGAGGTTCTCTTGGACAGAATTATCCTTGTCATTAATTCAAACATGAACTGTGAGACAGTGTCATGTGAACCAGGCTTGCACAGGATAGCTTTGCCTACAATATCAGACAACAGCTTCCCTTGTTGATTGAAGAACTTTCTCCTTAGACAACTGGTTTTAGTATCACTGTATCCTGTCCACTTTAGGGCAATCCTCTTATCCTTTTCAGATATTTCCTCCTCTTCAGATTTACTGCAGGGAGTTAATTTCAACCCCTTCTCCAACCTTTTAACTGTAATCTTTATCTACTCACCTCCTATCTTGGACATCAGGATGGTTTTGGATGAAGACAGTTTGACATGGTTGAACCATTCCAGAACTTTAGTTTTGAGAATGCAGAACGGTTCAGACAGCATGTCTATTTATAGGTTTTTAGTTTCGATTTTATTAACCCTAGGTTTTTAGACTTGATTACCTTATTGTTTCAAGGATTTCGGGGTTAATTAACAGATGTCATGTTGAACATATCCCGTCTCAGCGGTTCAGCTGAGACGGAGACCTAGGCCGCTGGGATAGTAAAGTGTCAACCGCTGGGACAGTTTCCTCATCTCAGCGGTTCAGCTGGGATTTTCTCAGCTGATTCAGCTGAACATACTACTGCACTTTAGCTGATCTTAAGGTTTAGACCTAGTCTAGATATTTTGGTTGAATAGTTGTCCTCAACATGTCATTGAGTTGTAGTGTAGAGTAAAGTAAAGTTTCATAATGTACTATTTAGAATGGATTATAGTGACAACTACTACATTTAGGTCTATTCCATACTAAGCATGCCAAGTTCAATTTTGAAGGCATTAAACTTAGATTCATCCAGTGGCTTTGTAAAGATATCAGCTACTTGCTTGTCAGAGGGGACAAATTCAAGACAGATATCTTTACAGTCTACATGTTCTCTAATAAAATGATATCTAATCTCTATGTGCTTAGTCCTGCTATGAGAGACAGTATTCTTAGCAATAGATATTGCACTGGATGAATCACAATACAAAGGAGATTCCCTTACCTTGAGGTTGTAGTCCTCCAACTGATGTTGTGTCCAAAGGAGTTGTGCACAACATCTTCCTGTAGTAATGTATTCAAATTCAGCTGTGGATATTGCCACACTGGTTTGTTTCTTGCTGCTCCAAGATATCAATCTTCTCCCTAGGAATTGACAGGTACCACTTGTACTCTTCCTGTCTTCTTTGCAACCTGCAAAATCTGCATCTGAAAAGCCTGTTAGTTCAAAGTCATTGTTCTTAGGGTACCAAAGGCCAAGATGCAAGCTGCCCTTAAGGTATCTCAAAATCCTCTTCACAGAGGTGTAGTGAGATTCCTTAGGACAGGCTTGATACCTAGCACAAACACATGTAGAATACATAATGTCTGGCCTACTAGCAGTTAAGTACAATAGAGATCCAATGATACATCTGTACATGGACTCATCAAAGGCCTTCCCCTTTTCATCCTTATCTAATGATACATTGGACCCCATTGGTGTTCTCATGGCGGAGGCTGATTCCATCCCAAATTTCTTGATGAGCTCCTTAGTGTACTTGGTCTGGGAGATGAAAATTCCATCATCAGACTGTTTCATTTGGAGCCCAAGGAAATATTTGAGCTCACCCATACTGCTCATTTCAAACTCCCCCTGTATTAGATTGGCAAATCTCCTGCAGAGGTTGTCATCAGTAGACCCAAAGATTATGTCATCAACATAAATTTGGACTAAGAGACACTTGCCCCTTGTTTCCCTAAGAAACAATGTGTTATCAATCTTTCCCCTCATGAACTTGTTCTTGAGGAGAAAGTTGGACAAAGTCTCATACCAAGCTCTTGGAGCTTGCTTGAGACCATATAATGCTTTCCTAAGAAGGTAAACTTGTGAAGATATGGTTGGATGCACAAAACCTGAAGGCTGTTCAACATATACCTCTTCCTTCATGTCTCCATTGAGGAAGGCTGATTTGACATCCATCTAGTAGACTTTGAATCCCTTTTGGGCAGCATAGGCAAGGAATAGCCTAATTGCTTCCAACCTTGCCACTGGAGCAAAGGTTTGATCAAAGTCTATACCTTCCTCTTGCCTGTATCCTTTGGCAACTAATCTGGCCTTATTCTTGATGATTGTACCATTCTCATCAAGCTTGTTCCTGTATACCCATTTGGTGCCAATCACATTGTGTCCCTGAGGTCTTGGCACCAGCTTCCAAACTTTGTATCTCTTGAATTGTAGGAGCTCTTCTTGCATGGCTTCAATCCAGAATGTGTCTTGATTGGCCTCTTCAAACTTCTTGGGCTCCATTTGAGAAAGGAAGCTCAAGAATAGTGCTTCATTATGAGCTCTACTTCTTGTCAATATGCCTTGGGTATGATCTCCAATTATTAAATCTCTTGGATGATCTCTTAGGTGCCTTGTAGCAGTTGGAAGAGGGTCCTCTTGTGGCTGTGGCTGTTCCACTGTGTTTACCCGGAAAACCTCTTCTCGGGTTGGATCACTCTCGGACCGGGCGAACCGCTGGGTCAGGCCGCTGGGTTCCAGGATCGGTAGCTCTCAGCTCGAGGTAAACCAGACCGGGTGGTCTGAGGTCAGTTTTGGACCGCCCCCAAGAGTGAAGGTCGTCAAAGGCCAAAGTAAGAAGGCTATCCGCGGTCTCAGGAAGGAGGCCGCGCGGGTAGTGCTATAGAGATTCAAGATTCAAACCCAGAAGAGCAAGCCGCAGTTTCAGATCGGAGACTACTTGGGTTACCTTCTGAAGATCAGCCAAGCTATGTCCAGAAGACAGACCGCGGTCTCAAGCCAGGGACCGCCCGGTCTGAATCATTGACTTGGTCCCGGTATCTTCAGCCTCAGGCCAGACAGGTCGGAAGAACAAGCCGCCAAGCCGCGCGGCCTCTTTCTTTTTTCTTCTTTGTGCATCCCGTCACCGCCTGCCCGTTTCTCCTGTACCCGGGCAGGTGGTTATTCTATCCCTGCCCAGTCGGGCAGGCCCCCAAGCCTATAAATAGGGGGCGGCACTGTTCACAAGGCACGCACTCTCGAATCCAGGAGCTTGCTTGTTTGGGCTGCGGTCTCGAGTTTCACGTCTTGCGGACTGTCTGACCGACCGACTTCTCTTTTTCTGCACTTGCAGCCTGCTGTAACCACTTTTTTCTAATCAAAGGAAAGCCCGTCGCAGGAGTGGCATTTGCCGCGGCGGGCGAAGTCTGGCCTTGACCGCTGCTAGCGGTCTCATTCTTCTGCACAAAGAGTAACCGGCAACCCGCAGCCTCCGGTTTCCCTCGGAGGTGCGATCTCGGACTCAACAGAAACACGCGACCTTCAGATCGCGGATTGTCGGTGAAATCCCTTTTAGCCATAATGTCAGACCGTCAGTTCCCTCTTGGAGACCGCTCCGATCATAGCGAGGACTCTCTGTGGGAAGCCCTGGAGCAGTCAAAGAGAGAAGCCGAGCGGGCTCAGAGGGCCACTGATCAGCGACTTGAAGAGATCAGTCAGACTTTAGCAATACTAACTGAGCAACTAGTTCCGCAACAAGCCGCGACTAACCGGGCGGTGACCCCGGTCCTTCCTCCACCTCCTCCTTACTCGCTACCGCAGGCTGCTAATTTCCAGCTCCATCAAGAAGACCCTGCGGCCAGGGAAAACTTCTATCAGGAAGCCGCGCACAACATGCCAGCTCGAGTCCTCGACTTCCAGGGGGCGACTTCTCACGCTGCCCATCTTTCCTACCCGCAAGAGGGCGCGGCCCATCTCTCCTACCCGCCTGAAGTTCCTATTCATCATTCCTACCCGCCAGAAGCAGCCGCCCGGTCTTCTTATCAGGCGGCTTGTCCGCGAATAGCCGCAGCTCCAGCAGCTTATTACTCTACTCCTCTATATGAAGACATGGAAGAGACCTCTCCCATTGTGGACGAAGTCAGAGGGGAGCCTACCCCTAATAATTTCAGGGAACCTCGCCTGCCAGCGTTCAATGGAGAGACTGATCCCATGATTCATTTACAAGCTTTCGAGTCAGCCGTTGCTCTCAGAACCTTGACTGATGCAACCAAGTGCAAGCTTCTTGTAACCTCCTTTGAAGGACAAGCGTGGGAATGGTTTTACGGTTTGCACCCCAGGTCGATCCGTTGCTTCACGGAGCTGCGAAGAGAATTCCTGCTAAGATTCTCCACCTCAAAGAAAAGAAAGAGCGGCCCGGCGGCCCTTTTCGATATAAAACAACGGGAAGGCGAGACATGGGCTCGTTTTGTGGATCGATTCCAGAGAGAAATCATGGAAGTCCAAAATGTGGACCCGGAGCTGTATAGGGTTGCTCTCATCCATGGCCTAAGGGAGGGCCCCCTAAAGTTCGAAGCAAATATAAGGGAGCCTAAGACTTATCAGGAGATGATAAGTTTGGCAAATATGTTTATCAGAGGAGAGAAGAGCAATCCAGACTACGTCGCAAAGCTGGTAAGCGACAAGGAGCCATCGAATCCATCCTTCCGTCATCCACCATCGAATCAGTCCCACTTCGAACCCCGCTCCCAAAGGGGGAGGAACTACAAAAATAAGCAACCATTCATGGGCCATCAGCGGTTTCAAGATCAGAAACCACCGTTGGCCATCGCTCCCGCTCCATCCGCTCCCCTTCTACAAATCATGCCGGTATATCTACAACAGTATACCGCGCAGCCACCTCCAGTCATTCCATCAACCCAATATGATGATTCGCAAGACTCATTCACTCCCCTAAACGTCACCATGGACGAGGTAGTCCAGATTCTGCAAAAGAGACCAGATTTCAAAAGGCCCGCTCCTCTGAAGTCGGATATTCGTAATCGGAATCCGAACCTTTATTTTGAATATCATAAAGAGGGGGGACATCTAACTGAAGACTGTCGGGCCCTTCGTCTGCTCATAGAAAGACTCCTGGGAGAAGGAAAGCTCCGAGGTCTAATTCGGAAAGATAAAACTGCTGAGCCAACTACCGAGAAGAAAAAGGAGAAGGAAACAGTAGAAGTAACCTGGGAATGCGCCGACGTCGAGGACGCCGGCTATTATGGTGACATCCATCCTTCTACCGAATGCATCGAAGTCAATGATGTGGGCCCCTTAGGGGACATCTATTGTATCCATGGGGGAGCTGGAGCGGAATCATCTCGCAAATCCAGCATTGCGAGAGTTCTAAAGCAGGAAGTGGCAGCCACTACAAGTTCTCCTCCCGAAAGTACTATTGTCACGTTTGGTCAGGACGACCTTCCCCCCAATGCTAATCCTTTCGATGATGCGGTGGTTATCAGGGCCGTCATCGAAAACTATACCGTCCACAAGATTTTAATTGATACTGGCAGCTCCGTCAATCTCCTTTTCTGCCCAACTTTCGAGGCCCTGAAGACTGGAAAGCAACTGCTTTCCACCGATGGGCCCCTCTACGGTTTTTCTGGGGAGAAGAAAGAGGTAGAAGGTTCAGTGAAGCTCCTGGTCTCTCTTGGAGGAATAATAAAGCTGGTCAATTTCGTGGTAGTGGATGCCCCGAGCAACTACTGTGCTATCTTCGGGAGGCCGATTCTCAATGCGTATAGGGCAGTAGTGTCCACCTTTCATCTTGCCCTCAAGTTCGCTGCTGAAGGAAAACAGTATCGGGTCAGAAGCAACCCAAAGGTAGCTCGGGAGTGCTACGTCCGAACTGTCAACATGGTCACCGACGTTCCGCTTCCCAAGATCATGGATGAAGTTTTGGAGGTTGCTGAGTCTCCAGAGGCCGTCGAGGAAGGAAAAGATCGAGAAGGGGCTCACTTGGAACCTGCCCAAGTGACCCAAGAAGTTCCTATCGCTGAGGGGGCAGAAAAGAAGCTGGTCATCAACGCTGAATTGTGAGTCCTGATCATATACACATTTATGGACTCATCCGGGCCGCTATTCAGTCATTTCACCGCACTTTAGCCCTGTTATAGGTTATATTTGATAATCCATGCTAGGTGCACTTCTGGGGCCACTTTGGTGTGATTTCGTGCTTATCGTCATCAGTAGTTTTCATGCGTTGTTAAGTGCCACCTTCAGTGGCTGGATTTGTGGTTGTGCCGGAATAGGAGTCGTGTAGGTGTTTCCAGTGCAATTCTGCACAGGAACACTGCGCATGATCACTTGTTCTATTGCGCATGACCACTGGTCGTGCGCCACTGATCGTGTGCACTTAACCCTTTTTTCATGAGTTCTGTTTGGTCTAGTGCGCACGACCATCAACGCCAGTGCGCACGACCACCGGTCGTGCGCCACTGTTCATGCGCACTTATCATTAAATTTCTGAGTTCTGTTTCGTCTAATGCGCACGACCACCGACGATAGTGCGCACGACCACCAGTCGTGCGCCACTGGTCGTGCGAACATTTTATTTTATAAATTTCGTGTCTTGCAGGTTCCACCCAGGCAGTGCGCACGATCGCAGAATTCCAGTGCGCACGACCACTGGTCGTGCGCCAATGATCGTGCGCAGTATTTATTCCAGCGCCTATTTAAACGCCTGTTCCGATTTTAGGGCGATATCTGATTCCGGGAGCGGAGTTCCTGTTCCGTACGCCGCCGACCACCACCTTGGGATGCCTCCACTGCATCTCCCACGCAAGGGGAAGCCTCCTCCATCCATTCCAAGACCTCCTCCATTGTCCGTGAGTGTTCTCCACCATCCGCAAGCCTCCAAGCAGCCATTCTCTCAATTCGCCCGGCGAGAAGAAGAAGAAACCTGAAGTCGAAGATGACGGAGCTACATAGGGAGATCGTGACAGCTCTCTACGCCGGAAGCATAGTCCGCCCGAGTCCGGAGGTAGCCCGACAACCTACCATTCCGGCCGTGAACGGCCGCTAGTCTTCACCATCGGTTATTTCTTTCCTCTTTCCTTCTTTGTACTCGTTGAGCCGTGTAAACTTGAATATTGTGATGTTGTTTGTTGAAATGAATGTTTCCTTGTTGTTCTTCATGGTTTGCTTGTGATTCACTCCGTTTTCCACTCACTCACTCACGCACGCACGCAAGGTGTTTGTTCCGCGTTAGCAAGAGCTAACGGCGGTTATGAAGAGGTGTTTGCGACCCTCACCTTCTCGCACTTGAGCACGCTCCATCCACCTCTCGAAGCACGGCATCGCGGCCGTTGCATCCATCTCACCTTGCGAAGCGGTGCTTTCGACCCGCATTTCTTTTGCTGTCGTTAAGACTAGGAAAACCAACCAAAAACCCCCTCTTTGTGTTTGTTAAACGCTTGTGTAACAATAGTCACTGCGCGATTCGTTCACCCAACCTGCATTCCTCAAGAGATCGACATCCGGGGATTCCATTCTCCACAATTATTACTTGACAACGACCGGTGCACTTGCCGACTTATCGCATCAAATTGTCAGAAGAGGAGAAAGTGGAGCTAATCTCCTGTCTGTTGGGGAATCTGGATATCTTCGCTTGGTCAGCGGAGGATATGCCAGGAGTGGATCCAGACGTGGCTTGTCATCATCTAAACGTATCTCCTGAGTTCAAGCCCGTCCAGCAAAAGAAGAGAGAAGTGGCGACCAAGCTGGCGTTGCCCATCAGAGAGGAGGTTTCCAAACTCCTAAAAGCGGGTTTCATTTCTGAGATTCAATATCCCACGTGGATGTCGAATGTTGTAATGGTTAAGAAATCCGGCGGGAAGTGGCGCGTGTGCGTGGACTTCACCAAACTTAATAAAGCGTGCCCTAAAGATTGTTACCCTTTGCCTCGGACAGATGTATTAGTTGATTCCGCGGTTGGGTATGGTTTTATGAGTTTCCTCGATGCCTTCTCCGGGTATCATCAAATTAAAATGCATAAACCTGACATCCCGCATACCTCATTTATCACAAACGATGGGTGTTACTGCTATCTCGTAATGCCCTTCGGTCTTAAAAATGCGGGTGCAACATACCAAAGAATGATGGATACCGTCTTTAAACATCAAAAAGGCAGGAATCTCAAAGTTTACGTTGATGACCTTCTTCTCAAAAGTAAGACATTCTCATTACACTTGGAAGACCTCGTAGAGACGTTCGCTACTCTACGGAGGTTCAAGTTAAAATTGAACCCATTGAAATGTGTGTTCGGGGCAAACAAAGGAAAATTTCTTGGGCATCTCTTAACTCCTGATGGCCTTGCACCAAATCCAGATAAGGTGAAGGCCATCCTTGATATGACCCCTCACCGAAATACTAAAGAAGTTCAACAACTTGGGGGGAGATTGGCAGGATTGAGCAGGTTTATCTCTAAATCCGGAGATAAAAGTGCCCCATTCTTTAAAACATTGCGAAAGGGATCAAAGTTCAAATGGAGCGAGGAATGTAACAACGCTTTCGAGCAGCTGAAGGGACAGTTAACTTCGACTCCACTACTCCAAAGTCCCCGTGAGGGGGAAAAACTATTCTTATATCTGGGAGTCGGACCAGAAGCGGTGAGTTCTGTCCTCGTTCGGGAAGAGAAGAGGAGGCAGTTTCCAATATACTATGTCAGCCACATCCTTAAGGATGCCGAAACCAGATATTCGATCCTGGAGAAACTGGCCTTGGCTTTGGTTATGTCTGCGCGAAGGCTTCGCCCTTATTTTCAGGCTCATTCCGTCCAAGTTGTTACAGATCATCCTCTAAAAAATATTCTTGAAAAGCCAGATTATTCAGGGAGGTTGGCAAAATGGGCTATTGAACTAAGTGAATTTGAGATATCATACATTCCCCGAACAGCAATCAAAGCGCAAATCTTGGCAGACTTCCTGGTAGATACAACAGAGCTTAGTCCAGAACAGGTGGTACGATCTCCTCTGGCTTGGATCATTTACGTGGATGGGGCTTCTGGCAAAAACTCCATGGGAGCCGGAGTAGTGTTGATCAGTCCAAATGGCATCAGGCTGGAGCAAGCTATCAAGTTCTTCTTCCCAGTTACGAATAACCAGGCAGAATATGAAGCACTTCTGGCTGGGCTAAGGCTCGCGAAAGAGTTGGGTATAGAATATGTACATGTTAGAACTGATTCATTGGTGATGGCTTCCCAGGTCTTGGGAAATTATGAGACAAGGGAGCCGATTCTGCGAAGGTATCTGCTATTAGCCAAAAAGGAAATCGGAAGATTCAAGTCATTTATTATCGAGCACATCCCAAGAACGCAAAATGAGGAGGCAGATGAATTGTCAAAGTTCGGTCTTCCATCAGGGGGAGTGACCTTTGAACTCTTTCATCTGGCAATAGACGAGGCAGAACTCCTGCAAATTGATCATAATCCTTCATGGAAGGATCCTTATGAGTTGTTCCTATCAAAAGGGGAGTTTCACCATTCCATCAAAGATCGGAGAAGATTCAAAAGGAAGGCGGCATATTATTATCTAATAGCAGGAGTACTCTACAGAAAAACTTTGATTTCCCCCTCAGCACGATGTGTTTCAGAAGAAGAGATCCCTATCGTACTTCAGGAAGTTCATTCTGGGGAATGTGGTAGCCATTCAGGGGCAAAAACCTTAGAAAAGAGGATCCTGCGGCAGGGATATTTTTGGCCGACCATGAGAAAGGATGCTGAGGCATTTGCCAGGCGGTGTGTGCAGTGCCAAAAGTTCGCTCCTCTTCAGCATCTGCCCGCTCAGTCGCTTAGGTCAATAACGACGCCCTGGCCCTTTGCAGTTTGGGGATGGATCTCATCGGACCCTTTCCAATGGCTAGCGGTCAGCGCCGCTTTATCATAGTGATGATTGACTACTTTAGCAAGTGGATCGAGGCTAAGGCACTGGCAAGAACTACTACCCAAATCATCAGAAACTTCATCTGGGGAGAAATTGTCTGCCGACACGGAATTCCGCTGGCAATTGTCACTGATAATGGTCCACAATTCAATAATCCTGAGATGATAAAATTTTGCGACCAGGTTGGAATTGACCTGCGGTTTTCCTCAGTACATCATCCAAGGACCAATGGTCAGGTAGAAGCAGCCAACAGGCGAATCCAGCAGCTCCTGATGAAAAAAGTTTGGAATCAGAAAGGAAACTGGGCAGATCAACTTCCTTCCATCCTTTGGACTCTTCGTACTACTCCATCTTCAGCTACAGGGGAAACACCATTCAAACTGTCTCATGGCTCGGAGGCTGTTATTCCTGTGGAGTTTGAGGTGGCCACTCCAAGAGTTGTGTACGGAAAAGAAGGAGGAGAAGCGTGGGTAGAATACAATGACGAGGCTATCAAGTACAGTTTGGATCTAATCGAAGAACTTCAGGATGAGGCAACAATCAGGCAAGAAGAAGTTAAAAGGAGGATGGCAAAGTACTTTGACAAAAATGTCAGGGTAAAGCATTTTATTGTCGGTGACGTCGTATTGAAAAAGGTTGATGCAGCAGCCCGAGCAGGTAATGTCGGGAAGTTAAATCCTAATTGGGCTGGACCTTTCATCATCAAGGAGGCATTAAAAAGTGGGGCTTATCGCCTCCAAACAAGCGAAGGAGAAGACATCCCGCGCACCTGGAGTGGTGACGATCTCAAACGGTTCTATCCTTGAAATGTCTTCCTTACTTTTCTACAGTTTTTTGGGATATTTTAATAAGAAGCTCCATACTGACACTTCTCCATGTCTGATGTTTCATTTCTGCATTTTCTCATATATCAAACTCACTGAACCACGGAGACATCGCCAAGTTCTGCTCGAACCCCCTCGGATTGTAGTCATTAGCGTAAAACCATGAAGATCATGTGTAGCGGGGAGTTTTCGCACACGTGTAGTGGTAGCTTGCCAATTCCCGTGCGGTGGTCTTCAGAACCTTGGATCCCGGCTGATATCCGACACACCCCTGCATCAAGGGAGGTCTAGGTGAATGTTGGCTCTATCATGCCCCGAGGGGGATATAATTACAGCTTCGATGATCCTTCTGAGGAAAGCAATGTTGGTATAGCCCCCGCGGCATAACCACACCTGCCCAACTGATCATCTTAGTCTGTGACTATCGAATACTCCAAGGTACTCTCAAGCGATGCCTAAGTGGGACCCACAACTGAGTTGATCTCTCTGAGGAAAGCAATGTTCGCCGCCTAGGCCCACCTGCCCAATTGATCAACTCGGCTTGTAGCCCTAGGCAAGAGAGCAGTCGAGTCGCTTACAGCCCTTATGACCACTTGAGGAAAGCAATGTTCGCCGCCTAGGCCCACCTGCCCACTTGGTCATCTGGGTCTGTACTTGTTTCTCTTTATTTCTACAGCTCTTATGACCACTTGAGGAAAGCAATGTTCGCCGCCTAGGCCCACCTGCCCACTTGGTCATCTGGGTCTGTACTTGTTTCTCTTTATTTCTACAGCTCTTATGACCACTTGAGGAAAGCAATGTTCGCCGCCTAGGCCCACCTGCCCACTTGGTCATCTGGGTCTGTATTTGTTTCTCTTTATTTCTACAGCTCTTATGACCACTTGAGGAAAGCAATGTTCGCCGCCAAGGCCCACCTGCCCACTTGGTCATCTGAGCCTGTAGATTATCCTTTTTTCTTTACAGGAAGGTATTCACCTCTTGTGGTTTTTTGTATGAAACCATTCGGGGAAGGTATTATTAAAACAGGTACAGGTGTTCTTCTACCCTAATAAAGGGTTGTGATACCTAGATCAGGCGGTCTGAACTTTCAAACCGAACGATCTGATTGTGTATAAGTTGGGGTATTTCTGGATAATTATATGGTTGCCCGGGTTGTATTCTAACCGGGCGGTCCTGACAATCTTTTATAGGCTGGGCATTTATGGACAATTATATGACTGCCCGGGTTATATTCTAACCGGGCGGGTTCATCCATCCATTATAAATTGGACATTTATGGAGCTAATTATATTATTGCCCGGATCGTGTTCTGACCGGTCGGGTTTATCAATCCCTCCATTCTGTTGAATTGGATATTTCTGGATCTGAATATATTGCTCGGGTTTGTATTCTAACCGGGCGGGCATTACATATCTCTTACAGTTAATTGGGTTGGATATCTCAAGACCTAAATATCTGATCGCCAGGATTATTCTTCAAATCGATCGAGTGGAACTATTTCTTAAAGCAAAAAGTTATGATTCGTTATTTACATCGGCAAGGATAAAATATATCTGAATGATAAGAAGCTGCCCGGTCCATATTATAGTCGCATGAGTCTATATGTTATGGTTCATATTACCAGAAATCAGACGTGCTGAGACCTAAATGAGTAATCGCACGGTTCGAATATAAATCGTCCAAGATCATCAAATCATCACTTATGCTCAGATCAGAGTAACCGCACGGCTAGATCATGAAAAGCAAAAGGTGAAAAGAAAGAAAAGAAACAAGACATCAGCCACAAGTAAGTAATACTAAAAGGTCGATCAAACAGGTAAAATTTCTATTCATTTCTTTAAATATTTTGACAAAAAGTTAACCGCCCGGCTAACAAATAAAGACCGGCGATTATACAAAAATGAAGCTAAAAACAAAGGCATTATTCTGCCGACTTCTTCTTCTTCTTCTTGACAGGAGAAATCGAGTTCGCATCAACGTCGGGCGAATAACCTTCACTTGACGTGGAAGAATAGTCCGATGAATCGCTACCACTGGACCGCCCGGTCTTGCTAGCAGAGCCAGTTGTTCCAGAGGACAAGCTGTCCTCATCATCATCATCATCAGCAGCATCATCCGCGTCGACCTCCTCAGCGACTTCACCACTTCTATCACCTCCTTGATGGAGTACAATCTCCCTGCCCGCATCGGCTTCAGCCTCCTCTCCTACCTTGGCTTTTCCCTTCTGCCTTCGGCTGATCTCATCGAGCTGAACCTTCAGGGCAGGGAAGAGGTCGGAGAAGGTAGTACCCCCGAATCCTTCACACAGACCGCCCAGGTCTTCCATAAGGCCCAAAGCTTTGTTGATCCCTTGGGCCACATGAGGCAACACCTCGTCTTGGAAGGTCGGGTTGGTCATCTCATATTGTTTCTGCAAGAAAGGAAAAATAAGTTAGGTCGCTCGGTCAAAATAAAAGAAGCCGCGTCATCGCTTGTCAAACTCACCACCACGACTTCTTGAAGCCGCGCATTCTCTTCTTGAAGCCGCGCATTCTCTTCTTGAAGCCGCGCATTCTCCGCGACCTGCTCCTCGTACTTCTTCTCCAGAAAGTTTTGGACAGAAAGCAGCCGCCTGTGCGACAAGGCCATGAAGTGATTGGCCGCGAACCCCCATGCGCCGGCTTGCGCCGCTAGCCGAGGAAGCTCTTCCTCCGGGGTCTTCTTCAGCTTCTTCAAAGTCTTTCGGCCATACATAGCGGCCCTGGCGGCTAGCGCATGGCGGTTAATCTTGTCACTTCCCCATGGGGGAAGTGCAGTGGACACCCGGATACGGCTCCCATCCCTATGCCAGAGGACAGTCGGGTTGCCATGCAGGTCGGGCGGGTTTCCGCAGGAATGAAGAAGCTCATATTCATCGGGGGACGCCGGGCCCTCTTCCTCTGATGATGGCGATCTGTTTCGCCGCTGCCTTTTCTCCCTCTGGGTCAAAACCGGGCCGGCCGGAGTGACCGGCTTGTTCGCAGGGACGATGCGGGCAGCTGCAAGGTAAGATAAGAAGTTTAAACAAAGCAGTCCGCGCGGTCATATGCAAGCGGTCTAGAAGAACTCACTGTGCTCGGGGAGGACATCCTCTAGCTCTGAGAACAGCGGGATGTAATGATTGATGTCCAACCGCTCGTTCTCAAGGAACGTGAAGGTGTCCTTCTCGATCTGTCCAACCTGGGGGATCTGGAAGGCCTCTTCCCCCCGAACTTGCGGGTTGGTTTGACACAGCCCGAAGTTGCCTTCGAGCATCACGAACCGCTCCGACCAGTCCGAGACCTTGTTCGCCAGGTTGACAATTTTCAGTCCGTGGCATCCAAAGTAGAGATGCCCCCTGAAAGTTGAAGTCCCCACGGCGGAGACAGCCCGCACCGAGAAGAACTTCCTGAAAAGGTCAAGAGAAAAACTGGTTCGCTCGAACCAGAGGTAGGATATGAAACTATATATGGAGGCGATGGAGTTCGGTGGAAGTTGGCCGGGTACAACACCGTAATGGTCGAAGATGGCTATGACTTCAAGTGGCAGCGGAAATTTGAAGCCATATTCGAAGTGGTCGACCGGGACGGCTATTTGGTGCGGATTGGAAGAGTTAATCCGCTCATCGCGCAAAGGGAGCCGCGCGAGCAGGTTACTCCCTGCCATGTGTTTTGCGATGAATTCATCCAATTCGCTCTGGGTGAGTCGGCACTCTGGGTGGTCCGCCGAATGAAAGGCTAAGGCCGCATTCGCTCGAACGGCTTTAACCTTAACAGGCCGCTGCGACATGTTCTTAGATCGCGCCATCTGGAAATCGTAAAAATGACTTCGAAGAGTCCCTACTTATAGATTGTTACGATCTGCGAATAGTAAAATTATGCCACGGCTATACATTTCTAACCGCGCGGTCAATTGCCTGCATGGTTAGATTCACCAGAAAAACAAAAGAAGCAAAGGAAATAGAAGCAAGCATACATCACAGAACGTGCGACCTGAAATCAGTTCGGATAAGGCACAAAAGAAACAGAACACAAACACAGCGGCTTAAACAAGAACCCGCACGGGTTATTCAAATAAAAGATAAAATAAAAAGAAGCATTGTTCAAACAAAGGCCGAATCAATAAGCCGCATTTATAATACAAATTGTTCTCAAAAGCCGGTCACGGCTGACGGTGTTCGGGGGAGACATCTTCTCTGTGAAGTCGCGCGACCTGGTCGCTGGTGGTGTTCAGAAGGGAATAAATCTGGCTGGTATGATAATGGAGATGGTTGATTGTGCTATGAAGCCGCCAGACATCCCTTTCGACCCGCGTAGCGGCAATCATGCGGGGGGTTGCGGTGGCCTCATCAATCATAGGATCGGCCGCCCGAACCGGGGGAGGATTTGAGCCCGCCCCAACAGTCGGGCGGCTAACAACCTGCATCCCATCTTTCATACCACGCCGGCCCGCAGCGACTTCCCTGGTTAACCGCAGGAATTTATCTTGGTAGTATTTCGAGTCTTCCTCGAACTTAGCCGATGTTCTCTTCTCCTTCTCGAGCTGAGCGGTCAGAATGGCGACTTGCGCCACCCTGGCTCTCTTCTCGGCCTCCACCGTAGCTCGCGCGGCTTCAAGCTGAGCCTTCAGCGTCTCTTCAGCCTTCCCCCTCGCCATTCGCTCGGCCTCCAGAGCAATCCGAGTACCGGCCTCCCGGTCTTCCACCTCCTTCAAGCGGGCCCTCAGATTTACCAGATCCTCCTCGAGACGCTCGAACAGTTGCGGCCCTTCTTGCGAAGTCATCGCACAGGTTGATATCGGGGGGACTAATGGAGGCAGGCTGGCCTCAAGGTCGCCCGGCTTCACAATCTGCTCCTCGCTATCTGCAAGAGGCCGCTCGGGTTATAAGAAGCAAGAGCATACAACACCATAAACATACAAATTAACATAAATATAAGATCAATGCCTGGGCGCACAGGCCGCTTAGACTGTTCCGGGTCCATCTTCCGACGTTGCTCACGCCAGAGTCTCTCCGTTTTCTGCCTAGCGGAAGGGGACCAGGCCGCTAAGGGAAAGAAGCTCGGCGGCGGGTTCAGTAATTTATTACGGCGAGGCCGCAGGATGAAGAAGCGGACAACTTTATAATCCGTGGGACGCTTACCTGGTGCGAAAGGATCAGGTCGCAGCGGCTTGTCCAAAACCCGCTCCGCTCCTTCCTTCTTCGCCATCATTATCTCCTCACCGGTCATCACCGAGGGGAACTCCGCTTGCACTTTCAGCACTTCTCCGAGTTCCCTCGCTCTTTCTTCGAACTCGAGGGCGGTCCGGGCAGCAGCTTCTCGCTCTTCGACCTCCAGGGCGGTCCGGGCAGTAGCTTCTCGCTCTTCGACCTCCAGGGCAGTCCGGGCAGCAGCTTCCCGCTCTTCGACCTCCGCCCGTGCAGTCTCCTCAGGATGGGCTGTGTTATATGTAGTGGAAACAGCTCGCTTTGAAGACATCGGGCTGTCAAGAAGCTTATCTCGCCCCATCAGCTCATCCATATCCTGAAAGATCCCATTAAGTGATAAGCTACTCGCCGAGTCCGGAGGCAGGTCGCCCGGTTTCGCATTAGGGGTAGCAGGTGAGTCATTTACCTTAGCGGGTGGAGGAGTCGCTAGGCCAAGCTCTTCTTTTAACCGCGAATTGGTCTGGAGGAGCGATTCGGCCAATCCTTTCCTTGGAGGCTAGTTTCTTGACCCTCTTGGTTATTCGCTCGGTCACTGACTCGGTCTTCTTCCTTTTCCTCTCTTTCTTACCCGGAGCTGGGCTAACCTCTTTGGGGGGACTGGGGTAGTCATCCACGGACAAAGGAGCACTCAGTTCGCCCGGCCTTGGAGAATTAACCGCCTCCTCCCCCAAGTCTCTGACTAGCAAATGGGGGTTTCCGGATGGGGTGATTTCCATGTCAAACGAGTCGGCCTCGCCGACCTTCTTCGAAGGGCTATTGGAGTCAACTTTTCCAGAAGGGGCGGCCTCCCCTTTGTTCAGCAGGCTAGCAGCCGGTTGGCCAAGATCGCTGGGGGGAGGCCCCGAACTGTCCGCTGCGGGCTCCGTAGGAGTCTTGGGAATTATTGAGCCTACTACGGACTTGGAATTGTCCGCCGCAGCTTTCTCAGCCCGTTTCCTCCTTTTTCGGTCTTTCCGGTCCTGCTGTTCTTTTTCCTTCTGTGACCTCTCAGTCGATTCGCGCCTTTTACCTTCCACCTTCTTCTGATCTCCGGCGGGATCCACGCGGTCTAACACGGCGTCTAAGAAATCCATGATCGAAGAATTACCGGTCTTAAAAGTTCCAACCGCAGCTGGCGAGCAATATCCCGTGATTTCGGAAAAAACTCTGCAGAATGAGTTCTCTGGCTCTCTTATAGAATTCAGGGCAAGTCGGAGCGGTCTCCCGGCTAAAGTTTATATTTTCAAAATCCTCTTGAGATTTGAAAATATGCGGGGATTATGTTTACCCGGAAAACCGCTTCTCGTGTTGGATCACTCTCGGACCGGGCGAACCGCTGGGTCAGGCCGCTGGGTTCCAGGATCGGTAGCTCTCAGCTCGAGGTAAACCAGACCGGGTGGTCTGAGGTCAGTTTCGGACCGCCCCCAAGAGTGAAGGTCGTCAAAGGCCAAAGTAAGAAGGCTATCCGCGGTCTCAGGAAGGAGGCCGCGCGGGTAGTGCTATAGAGATTCAAGATTCAAACCCAGAAGAGCAAGCCGCAGTTTTAGATCGGAGACTACTTGGGTTACCTTCTGAAGATCAGCCAAGCTATGTCCAGAAGACAGACCGCGTTCTCAAGCCAGAGACCGCCCGGTCTGAATCATTGACTTGGTCCCGTATCTTCAGCCTCAGGCCAGACAGGTCGGAAGAACAAGCCGCCAAGCCGCGCGGCCTCTTTCTTTTTTCTTCTTTGTGCATCCCATCACCGCCTGCCCGTTTCTCCTGTACCCGGGCAGGTGGTTATTCTATCCCTGCCCAGTCGGGCAGGCCCCCAAGCCTATAAATAGGGGGCGACACTGTTCACAAGGCACGCACTCTCGAATCCAGGAGCTCGCTTGTTTGGGCTGCGGTCTCGAGTTTCACGTCTTGCGGACTGTCTGACCGGCCGGCTTCTCTTTTTCTGCACTTGCAGCCCGCTGTAACCACTTTTTTCTAATCAAAGGAAAGCCCGTCGCAGGAGTGGCATTTGCCGCGGCGGGCGAAGTCTGGCCTTGACCGCTGCTAGCGGTCACATTCTTCTGTACAAAGAGTAACCGGCAACCCGCAGCCTCCGGTTTCCCTCGGAGGTGCGATCTCGGACTCAACACACTGGTTCAGTTGTGACTTCACCATCTTGTACCTCTTCTTCTTCAGGAATTACAGCAGATGTTTGTGTTTTGCTACTGCTGGGCTTGTCTTGGACAATCAGCTCATGCATCCCTTCTTCATTTCCTGTCAAAATAGAAGAACTAGACCATTCTTTGTAGAGAAGGCTGGTCTCATCAAACACAACATGCATAGATTCTTCTACAACATGGGTTTTCTTGTTATAAACTCTATAAGCTCTACTATGTGAGCTATACCCAACAAGAACCCCCACATTGCATTTTTCTGCAAACTTTGTTAATTGAGATTTTCCATTATTTAGAATGTAGCATTTGCAACCAAAGATTCTAAAGTAAGAAATTGTAGGTTGTTTGACTTTCAGAATCTCATAAGGGGTTTTCCCAAGGACCTTATTGATGGAGGCTCTATTGAGAACATAACAGGTTGTATTGACTGCCTCAGCCCAGAAGTATTCTGGGAGTGAGGAGTCACTAAGCAGTGTTCTCCCAGCTTCTATCAAGGTCCTATTTCTCCTCTCAGCCACACCATTTTGCTGTGGAGTCCTTGGGGAGGAGAACTCTTGGGTGATACCAAATTCTTGACAAAATTTTGTCATGGCTTCAGATTGAAATTCTATGCCATGGTCAGTTCTAGTTCTGACCACAGTACATAGTAGATCATTCTAAATGGCCTTGACAAAGTTTATAAGGACATATAAGGTATCTGACTTCCTCTTAAGGAAGAATACCCATGTATACTTTGAATGATCATCTACAATCACCAAGGTATACAACTTTCCACCTAGGCTCTGAATTGGCAAAGGACCAAACAAGTCCATGTGCAATAGGTATAAACACCTTTCAGTATCCTTGGAGCCAATACTTTTAAAGGTGGTCCTAGTTTGCTTACCCATTTGGCAAGCATGACAGGGGCCACTTTTAACACATTTTAGATTAGGACTATTTCTAGCAAGGTTTTTAGAAAATAATCTATACATTGTCTTATAGTTAATGTGGGCAAGTCTCTTGTGCCATTGGACACAGAGAGACTCACTTTCATTAGCTACAAGACACACAAAGGAGATAGAATAATTGCAAATGAAGTCTAAGCAATAAACATTCCCACTCCTAGTGCCTGAGAGAATGGTCTCCAAGTCATTAGACTTTTTGATCAAGCACTTGTCATTATGGAATTCAATGACATAGCCTAAGTCACATAGTTGGCTTATGCTTACAAGGTTGTGTTGCAACCCTTCAACATAAGATACCCTTGTGATTGAGACTATGCCATTTGAAATCATACCATATCCTTTGGTGACCCCCTTTTCTGATCCACCAAAAATAACCTTAGGTCCATTCTTCACTGGATGGTAATCCTTTAGAAGATCCTTAGTTCCTGTCATGTGCCTTGAGCACCCACTGTCCAAGTACCATATTTGGTTGAGACTGGTACTTGAACTAACCTGCAACACAAAATTTAATGTACCTTAGGACCCCAACTGACATTGGGTCCTAGGTTCTTGTTAACACCATAGGGAATATTCCTAGAGAGGGTTTGTTTGGCTTGAGGTTCAGTCCTTGCCTTTGGCACATTGGGGTTGTGCCAACAATCAATTGCAAAGTGTCCAACCTTGCCACAGCACCAACAATCATGAATATTGTATCTCCTTTTCTGAACAGTTTTCTGAATTGGTGCAGCATTTTGTACATGTTCAGCAGAAGAGATATCAGCAATCTTCCTATTTCTTTCAGCAATAATCTGACTGAAGGATAATCTGTGGATAGTCTTGCTGCTCTTTGTCCTGATAGCCTCAGCTTGCATTGACTTGGCAGTCATACAAGATCTGATGGAATTAGACACTGGGCAGCAGGCCTTGTCAACAGATTTGACAGCAGTCTTGCTTTTTGCTGAAGCAGATTTGGAAGAGCTTGCTTCCATGTTCTTGACTGAAGGTACTGAGACACCAAACACAAATGGTACAGGTTGGGCCATTTGTATTTCCTCATGTGCAGCTTTCATTGCACTCAATCCCATGCCCTTTCTATTTCCGTAGCTGTGAGCATTCCTGCTCAAGTTATAGGAACTTCCATTTAATAAGTGACCATGAACACTTTCTTGGTCATACTTGTTTGAGGGCATCAAGACTTTCACAAAGGAGGTCTTAGATTCTTTTGAGTCCTTGACCTTTCCCTTAGTGTTGCTAGTAGATGCCTCATTGTTGAAACCAATACCTCTCTTGCTCTGGGAGTTGAAGGTGTCAATAATAGGCATCACTGTCTTGGGCTTGGAGAACTTAGCCACTAGCATCCTATCCTTGAGGAGCTTTTCTTCAAGATCCTTGATGATCTTGTTCTTGTGGCTTATGGTGCCCACATGGATCATTGACATTCCCCTTAGCTTTCCAATCTCATTGCTCATTTGAGCTAGCTGGGTAGCATGCTCAATGCACTCAGATTTTGGTTGCTTCAGGGAAGCAATTTCTTGAGCTTGCCTCTTGGCTAGCTTTTTGCTCTTTTTCAGAGCTTCCAGGAGTGCACCATATTCATCAATCAATTGATTGGCATCCTCCTCAGAGTATGATTCACCTCCAACTTTAGATGGAGGAGATTCAGATTCTGGATTTTTTTCATAATAAGAAGAAGAAGAAATGCAGTGTATCAATACCTGCTCATGTTCTAAATTGTTGTGGCTGTCCTCATCTTCAGTTATAGCCATCAACCCATGGTCATCTAGAGTGACCTCATCCTCCTCTTCATCACTATCTGAATGTGATAGAGGGGCCCTGATTCCTATCCTGGTATTAGGATAGTCTTCTTCCTCCTGATCAGCAAACAACCCCAAGTAGGCTTTCTCTTCACCATCTGAATCTGAAGATGAAGACTCAGATTCACTCCAGCTCTTGCCTTTCTTAGCTAGGAAGGATTTTTCTCCCTTCCTTTCCTTCTGGTGATGAGGCTTCTTTTCACCTCTTTCTTTTCTCTTGAATGGACAGTCAGCAATGACATGTCCAGGCTTACTACAGCAATAGCAAATTATGTTAGTTGAAACATGTTTACTAGATTTAGAGTCATACCTGTCCCCTTTGGGATGTCGCCTCTCAGATCTGTAATGATCCTTCTTGGGATGAGAAGAGGAGGAAGGTTTGCTCTTCCATTGTTTCCTCTTGATCATCTTCTTGAACTGCCTTGTGAAGGCAGCAAACTCCTCATCAGAAGAGGAGCTATCTGAATTGCTGCTCTCAGATTTTTCAGATTCAGCAGTCTTTCTTGGAGGTGACTGTACTCTAACCTTGTTCTTCTTAGAGCTTTCAGCTTTGAGAGCAACAAATCTCTCCCTTGTGTGAGCCCTGGAAGAAGTGTCCTCCTCCTTTCTTGCAAAAAGTTGCATCTCATATGAGAGCTGTTTCCCAAATAGAGTATGGGTAGGGGTTTCTCCAAGCCTTGCCCCTTCCCTGATTGCACAAATTTTAGTGTCCCAATCTCTGGTTAGAGATCTAAGGAACTTGTCATTAAGTTCATAATCTGTGAATACCCTTCCATAGGTTCTTAGTTCATTTACAATCCTAAAGAACCTTTCATAGCACATAGAGATATTCTCCTGGCTCAGCTGTCTGAAGGCTTCATACTCCTGATTGAGGAGTGACTTTCTATCATCCCTCACTTCAGCTTTTCCCTCCATATAAACCACCAATATGTCCCACATTTCCTTGGTAGTTGTGCAGTGTACCAAGTTCTGAAATGTAGTGTCATCAATGGAATTTACTATTATGTTTTGGGCTCTCTTGTCCATAGTGTTCAGTGCTATCTCATCATTGGTCAGCTCAGAGAATACCTTAAGTATTTTTCTAGTAGTGTCAATGGTGGAGACTTTCTCAAAGGTATAAGGACCATTTTTGACAGTTAAAAAGATCCTTGGGTCTGAGGCTTCCATGAATAGCCTTACCCTTTGCTTCCATATCCCAAAGTTTTCTTTGGAGCATATGGGCAACTTCATTGACCCCTACTCCTTCTTCATTCCACTGCTTGCCATTGGATTTCAGATTTGACTACTCCTATATAGGATCTGATCAGACTGTTAAGTCCTTTTGATCAACCTAGCTCTGATACCACTTGATAGTTTATATAGGTGTAGTCAATAATACTAAGAGGGGGGGGGGGGGGGGGGGGGGGTGAATAGGTTTTACTTAATTTCTTTCTATAAACCTAATGTTTCTAGCTGCAGAAAATACAATCACAAAAAACACACAAGGATGTATAGAGGTTCCTCAAGACAGGGTGTCTTGAGTAGTCCTCTTTCCCCCTTCACCTTTCTAACAATGAGTTAGACAAGGCCAACTCCTCCAAACTTCAATCTCAGTTCCTTGAGCTTACACCACAAGTTCCTCAGAACTTCTCAGATCAAGAGTGATCCTACCTCAGGCACAGCAGCCCTACACTAAGGCTCAGCAGCCCTACACATCAGGCACAGCAGCCCTACACTCAGGCTCAACAGCCCTACACCTCAGGCACAACAGCAGCCCTGCAACTCAGAGTTATGAACTCCTACCACTCAGAAATCCCACAGATTTCCTACCTCAGACCTATCAAGAAGTCCTACCACTCAAGCTGTCAACACAGCTTTACACACAGGCTCAACAACCTTTTACTCAGGCAACAATGCCTTACAAAGATATAATTGAGTTTGAGTTGAACATAGAGGACAAAAGGATTACTCTTAGGTCTTCTGAATCCTTTCTTCAGATCTGAAAACAGCAGCTTCAGATTTGTATCACTTTGATCTTCTCCTTCAGCCAAGCAAAAGATCAACTTGCCCTTCTTGAGTTGGCACAGGTGATAGAGAAATTTGTGTTCTCCAATCTATACTCGATTAAGGCAAGTGTACCTATCGAAATATAGCATAGGATATAAAATATATCAAGGTCGTATTTAAACTCGGGGCAGGCAAGTACTATTACTCACAACGACTCTATTATCCCACCAAATGATTGATGGATTTTGAAAATAAAAATAAACTAAATTAAAAGAGAAATAAAACTATTGCAAAAGAGTGCTCGACCGACGATTCACTTTGAAATAAAATAACGGAATAAATTAGTTTAACATTCGTAATTCTATTAAGACCGTGGCGGATCCGAAAATAAGAAATAATCTCGCTAGAGCATTAAATCTCCTAACTTCTAGACATTTTGACTGAAATCTCTTTGCAAATCAAAAGGCCTAAAGTCGCATTATCGAAGTGAACCGCGCTATTGGATTTGACTCCAATCCGAAGGATTTACGTCATCCTATCTCTAGGGTTGCGTGCAACTCCTTCCTTCCTTGAGTGATCTTTCACATTCACGAGCCTCTCGGCTACTCAAATATGAGATCGGAATCTACTACCGTATACATGAAATACGGAGTCGATACGATATTAATCAAGGTCGGATCAAAAATAAAAAGTACAAAAGTAAACATAAAATGAGCGAAACGTTATTTCATTGCAAAGTTTATCGCGATCGGGCACAAAAAGATTAGCTATGCATAATTGAAAGAGAAACCACAATGATAAGAAGAGAAAGCATTTTTATTGATGATAAAGAAAATACAAAAAAAGAGTACAAGAGTTAAGAGAAAACTTAACAACAAAGAGGGAATACAAGGCTTACACTAGAACTATAACTTTTCTCTCCACTACTTACTAACTTCAAATCATGAGGGATGGGGTCCTTTATATAGGAGAGGGAGAAGGATCTAGAAAGAAGAGGAGATGAAGGGATGCATGGGGTGGAGAGATACATGAATGGATAGGTGCATGAATAATAATAAATGAGAAGAGAGAGAGAGAGAGGCTACATGCATGGAATTTTATTTAAAGAAAAATAAAATAAAATAGAAATAAAGAAGGGGGAATGGATGAGAAATAAAGTGGAGAGAGAGAAGTGCATGCATGGAGAAGAGAGAGGATAGGAGAGAGAGAGTCATGCATGCATGGAAAATATTAAATGGAAATGAAGATTAAAAAGAGAGAGAGAGATATGGAATTTCGGCCAAGATGAAGTGGAGGAATGAGATTAAATGAGAGAGAGGAGAGAGAGGAGAGTTCGGCTATTCATGGCCCATGCAAAGGTGGCGGTTTGCATGGGAGCAAGGTGGTCTTTGAGGGCTGCATTCACGTTGGCTGGATTAATTTGGAGGCTTGGACAGCACCAATTAGAGGGATGGAGTTGCATTCTGGGGTTGCACCAAGGAGCTGCTCGGGTAGGCTGGAATTGGTCTTCATTAAGTGGCTGGGCTGGTAGGTGATGAATTGCATGGTGCGGCGATGGCATTGCGGCATAATTATTGACGGCGCGACGATGGCGACGTGGACGGGCACACGATGGCGATGGCGTTGACTTCATGCAAAGGTGGCGGCGAGCATGTCGGCGATGGTGGCGACAACATTGAACCTACAAAATAAAATAAACAAATTAAACATATAACATAAACTTGAGATAACCAAATTAAAAACATGAGATAACAACATTTAAACACATAAAATGACAACATTAAAATTAACAAACATAACATAGAACAAACATAAAAAAACAACATAAATTATAACATAAAATGTAACAAACATAAATTACAACAATATAAAATATCAAACATAAAATAACAATAAACTTAAAATAACAATAATAAACATAAAATAACAAACATAAGACAACATGACAACATAAAATAACAACATAACATAACAAACATAAAAAATAAAGAAAATATAATTAAAACTAGGGAAATTTATACTAAACTAACCTAAAATATTATGACTAAAAACTACTTATCAAACTCACCCATGCTTAGGCTTTTGCTATTCCAGAGCAAAAAATGAGAAATATTTATAAGATGATTATAAAATTTTCAATTAAACTAAAATTTACTTGCACCATAATCTAGCCAAAAATAAAATTTAGAGATTTAAGAATTAAGTCCTAAATTATGAAATTAAAATGAAAAGAGAGAAATATTTAGCCAAAACTTCTCTAATAAATTAACTAGCGTTCAACAGTGAGTAAATTGCAAACAAGGTTAGAATAAAATTATAAAAACCATAACTTAAAAGAAACTTAAGGAAAAAATAGCAACCTACTACTTATGCTCTCCCCATATTTTAATTTAAAATCTAGACAATGATATTGGCTAAGAGGTTTGGGAAGGAAATAAACATGAAGAGGTCTTTGATTGGAGGTGATCATCAATATTTTTTTTTTCACACCCCACTAATAATTTTTTTTAAATAAAATATATATGTAATACCAGAAAATGATAGACTAACATCCTATCACTTCCCACGACATATATGAACTTATAATTCCTCTCTTCAGTTTTGGGTTGCATATGTTTACCAGAGAATAAGAAACTAACATCTCCTTATTCCCATGACATATGATCTAACAATAAAAAGAAAAAAGAGAATGTGGGTAAGTATAAGAGGTTAAGCGAAACTTTTAGAAAATAAACTGAAATACTAGAGAGCAACACTAGTAGATTGAAATTTCCTAAGAATCTAAAAGCATGCGGTAGAAATAATTAGAATCCAAAATTGTTAAGCAAAATTACTACAAAATTGAAACTATTTAAAATAAAAGAGAAAAAGATGCTAAATAAGTTACTCTAAGCAAATTAAAACCATAAGATAATTCTTAAAACTAAATCACTAAATATTAGATTTAACTAAATATGATGAAATAAAAGATTAGCAAATAAAAAATAATAGAAATACTTATAAACAAACTCAAACTAAATTTCTAAAAATAACAAAAAGACTAAGCAAGGAGTTTATTATATTTTTGGATTTTTTTAGATTTTGAATTTTTGTGGGGGATTTTGAAATATGATCTTTTTTTGGAATTTCTGATTTTTCTAATTTTTTGGTTTTGCATTTTTCAAAATTTTTTTGGATTTTTGATGAAGCTAAAGAAACAAAATTGTACTATAATAAATTTTTTTTATTTTATTTTGTTTTGTTTTCAAATTTTTTTTGTTTTGAAAGACTTAAAAAGAAAGAGAAAAACACAAAACTCCCTCATGCTTAAAGTTCAATATTGCCCTCAATGTCGAATAGTAAGTATGAGGAAAAAAAAATAAAAAAAGAGGGGGGGGGGGTGCAATAAAGTAAATAAAAAAAATGGCTTCCCGGATTCGTGAGGCCGAATGCAGATGTCGCTCCCCCATGCTTGAGCTGGAAACTGACTCAGGCCTAAGGAAGAGAAGATGGAGCCAAACGAACCGCCGAAGGTTTTATTCCTGCAAAACAAAATAAAAAAAGCAAAAACAAAAAGAAAGAAAGGGATAAGCAAGGGGTGCCTCCCAAGAGCGCTCTTTGTTTAACGTCGTCTGAGCCCGACATTATTGGTTAGCTAAATGGAAAATAAAAACTGAAGTGAAGAGGTAACTCCCTAAGTATGCGCTTATGAGAGTAAATAAGAAAAAAGAAGAAATGAAGAATCGCACCGACATGAGGTGGAATCTTCAATGGAATGATGCCCAAAAATGTACGGACGGAGTTATAGAAGAACTCCGCCGCATGTAGAATGGGAAAGAAGGGGTCGTCAAAAGAAGAAGAAGAAAAAGAAGACGAAATAGAAAGAGAAATAAAAGAAGTAGAAAAAGAAGTTTCATTAACTGAAATTTCACAAGGAGAAGGAGAGACTTGTGAAATTTCGGGAGAAGAAAAAGGGATAGAAAGAACTAAAGAGGAAGTATCTAAAATAAAAGGGGAGGAAGAAAAAGACTCGTTAAAAATCGAAAAATTTGGAACAGTTGAATTTAAATCAGAAATGGAATGACCAACGTCTTCAGAAAAAGAAGGAGAATTTTGAGGCGTCTCGTCATCCTCAAAAGGTAAAAAGCACGCCGGAATATCCATAGGGGTGTCATCCAAAGGAGGAAGGAAACAATTCGGAACATCCGAATAGTTATCTTCCTCGAGAGGAATAAGACAAACCGGGATATCCGGTGACTCATTACATGAAGAAATTGGAGGAGACGGAGAAGAAGACGAAGAAAACGATGCGGCCTCACGAGAAAAACAATCCAAAATGGTTTTGAAATGCGAATTAATATTATCAAAAGACGTTTGCAATTCCAAATACCCATTATCGATAGAACTAAAAATTAGAGGCGCGGCGCTTTGCGGGGCAAAATCATGCGAAAAATAAGACGGGTTCCCCATCTCCCAAGTAGGATAAAAATTAGAGTAAGGGTCAAATTGGCCACTTTGACCTACTCCAGAAAAATTGAAATCATATGAGGGAGGGGTTCCCGAAAAACATGCAAAATTAAAGTGGTCTGGCGACCCGCAAAGAGCGCAAAAAGAAGATGATTCCATGATTAAAAAAACGGTTACAAAAAAAGAATAGAAAATTAAATTTGTTTTTTTTATTGATTTTTAAGGCGGATTATGTTACTCCTGGACTTCCCGAGATCTGCCCTGTGAGGGGTTTGCAGCAGTACTAGAGGCTGTGATGGGAATTCAAGCCCAAAGCGTTCTTTCCAGGAATTTAGGTGGGGGTAGAAAAACGATGATGTGGGTTAATTATAATATATAATAATTTTTTTGATTTTTTGTAGAAGTAATAAACTCGGTGCTTTCGTAATATTGCCAAAAATATTCCCCGGCAACGGCGCCAAAAATATGATAGAGAAATTTGTGTTCTCCAATCTATACTCAAGTAAGGCAAGTGTACCTATCGAAATATAGCATAGGATATAAAATATATCAAGGTCGTATTTAAACTCGGGGCAGGCAAGTACTATTACTCACAACGACTCTATTATCCTACCAAACGATTGATGGGTTTTGAAAATAAAAATAAACTAACTTAATTAAAAGAGAAATAAAACTATTGCAAAAGAGTGCTCGACCGATGATTCACTTTGAAATAAAATAACGGAATAAATTAGTTTAACATTCGTAATTCTATTAAGACCGTGGCGGATCCGAAAATAAGAAATAATCTCGCTAGAGCATTAAATCTCCTAACTTCTAGACGTTTTGACTGAAATTTCTTTGCAAATCAAAAGGCCTAAAGTCGCATTATCGAAGTGAACCGCGCTATTGGATTTGACTCCAATCCGGAGGATTTACGTCATCCTATCTCTAGGGTTGCGTGCAACTCCTTCCTTCCTTGAGTGATCTTTCACATTCACTAGCCTCTCGGCTACTCAAATATGAGATCGGAATCTACTACCGTATACATAAAATACGGAGTCGATACGATATTAATCAAGGTCGGATCAAAAATAAAAAGTACAAAAGTAAACATAAAATGAGCGAAACGTTATTTCATTGCAAAGTTTATCGCGATCGGGCACAAAAAGATTAGCTATGCATAATTGAAAGAGAAACCACAATGATAAGAAGAGAAAGCATTTTATTGATGATAAAGAAAATACAAAAAAAGAGTACAAGAGTTAAGAGAAAACTTAACAACAAAGAGGGAATACAAGGCTTACACTAGAACTATAACTTTTCTCTCCACTACTTACTAACTTCAAAACATGAGGGATGGGGTCCTTTATATAGGAGAGGGAGAAGGATCTAGAAAGAAGAGGAGATGAAGGGACGCATGGGGTGGAGAGATGCATGAATGGATAGGTGCATGAATAATAATAAATGAGAAGAGAGAGAGAGAGAGAGAGAGGCTACATGCATGGAATTTTATTTAAAGAAAAATAAAATAAAATAGAAATAAAGAAGGGGGAATGGATGAGAAATAAAGTGGAGAGAGAGAAGTGCATGCATGGAGAAGAGAGAGGATAGGAGAGAGAGAGCCATGCATGCATGGAAAATATTAAATGGAAATGAAGATTAAAAAGAGAGGGAGAGATATGGAATTTCGGCCAAGATGAAGGGGAGGAATGAGATTAAATGAGAGAGAGGAGAGAGAGGAGAGTTCGGCTATTCATGGCCCATGCAAAGGTGGCGGTTTGCATGGGAGCAAGGTGGACTTTGAGGGCTGCATTCACGCTGGCTGGATTAATTTGGAGGCTTGGACAGCACCAATTAGAGGGATGGAGTTGCATTCTCGGGTTGCACCAAGGAGCTGCTCGGGTAGGCTGGAATTGGTCTTCATTAAGTGGCCGGGCTGGTAGGTGATGAATTGCATGGTGCGGCGATGCCGTTGCGGCATAATTATTGACGGCGTGACAATGGCGATGTGGACGGGCACACGATGGCGATGGCGTTGACTTCATGCAAAGGTGGCGGCGAGCATGCCGGCGATGGTGGCGACAACATTGAACCTACAAAATAAAATAAACAAATTGAACACATAACATAAACATGAGATAACCAAATTAAAAACATGAGATAACAACATTTAAACACATAAAATGACAACATTAAAATTAACAAACATAACATAGAACAAACATAAAAAAATAACATAAATTATAACATAAAATGTAACAAACATAAATTACAACAATATAAAATAACAAACATAAAATAACAATAATAAACATAAAATAACAAACATAACACAACATGACAACATAAAATAACAACATAACATAACAAACATAAAAAATAAAGAAAATATAATTAAAACTAGGGAAATTTATACTAAACTAATCTAAAATATTATGACT
This sequence comes from Dactylorhiza incarnata, assembly GCA_033032865.1. Lineage (NCBI taxonomy): Eukaryota > Viridiplantae > Streptophyta > Magnoliopsida > Asparagales > Orchidaceae > Dactylorhiza > Dactylorhiza incarnata. The sequence goes on from JAWHQI010000067.1 coordinate 8,532,449, forward strand.
AAAAACTACTTATCAACAGGAAGAGCTATCTAATCTCCCTTAGAAGATTAACTTCAGCAGCAGAGACTGACTTCAACTGGCTGAATCGCGAATGCTCGATTGCGGCGTGTAGCAAAAGCTTCTCAATCGAACAGTTCTCATTGTTGTGCCCTAGCATCTCCTTTTATAACTCCAGAAGGCTTCAACGGCTATATCGATCCTCCTGACACGGTATGGGGCTGATTGGACTTGCTTTTTCCTCTCAAATGTCATTTGCGCCAAAAGCAGATCCCGTCAAGACCTTTGGATCTGTCTCAGCGGTTGGGCTGAGACAGCATCCAGTCTCAGCGGTTGGGCTGAGACAGCATCCAGTCTCAGCGGCAGCTCCAGTCCCCTTCTCAGCGGTTGCTCCAGTCTTCTTCTCAGTGGACCCGCTGAGACAGCTCCTCGTCTCAGCGGTTCTGACCCATCGTCTCAGCGGTTATGCTGAGACAGATCTTCATCTCCTTGTGGATGATTCCTTCTTGTCTAAGGCCATGTTTGGCCCTTTCTTTTGAGTCACCTGTGCCTGTATATTCTACACAAGTATAGCTTTGTCAAATACAATATGTCCTTAGTATTGAGAGTGATGCCTCTTCAAATTAAGGTAATATTGAAGGCAATTTACCCAACATATGCAAACCAAGTTTGTACCTTTGTGGAACCACCTGAAGGGGTACGACCCATATGGTGCAAGTGGGTCTTCAAGAAGAAGACCGACATGGATGGGAATGTACATACATTCAAAGGCCGGCTGGTGGCTAAAGGTTTCAGGCAAATTCATGGTGTTGACTATGATGAAACCTTTTCCCTGTAGCTATGGTCAAGTCCATCAGAATTCTACTTGCTATTGCTGCGTATTATGACTACGAGATCTGGCAAATGGATGTCAAAATGGCTTTCCTTAATGGAAACCTCCTAGAGGAAGTGTATATGACACAACCCGAGGGTTTTGTATCTCCAGATGAAGCCACTAAAATATGCAAGTTGAATCGATCCATTTATGGATTGAAACAAGCTTCTCGAAGTTGGAATCTGCATTTTGATGAGAAGATCAAAGAGTTTGGTTTCATCAAGAACGAAGATGAGCCTTGTGTTTACAAGAAGATTAGTGGGAGCATTTTTGTCTTCCTGATATTGTATGTAGATGACATACTGCTGATCGAGAATGACATTCCGTCCCTGCAAGTTGTTAAGAACAACCTAGGGAAGTACTTTTCTATGAAAGACTTGGGTGAAGCGACTTACATACTTGGTATTAAGATCTATAGAGATAGATCGAAGAAGTTGCTGGGTTTGACCCAGAGTACATACATTGACAAGGTGTTGAAACGGTTTAACATGCTTGAGTCAAAGAAAGGATTCTTACCCATGTCACATGGTGTGAGTCTCTCTAAGGACCAGTGTCCAAAATCTTTGGAAGATAAGGACCGCATGAAGTTGATTCCATATGCTTCGGCAATTGGATCAATCATGTATGCAATGTTATGTACTCGACCCAATGTCTCATATGCTTTAAGCATGACTAGCAGGTACCAGTCTGATCCGAGTGATGGTCACTGGATCGCAGTCAAGAATATCCTGAAGTACTTGAGAAGGACTAAGGATACATTCTTGGTGTTTGGTGGAGAGGAAGAGCTCGTTGTAAAGGGTTACACGGATGCAAGCTTCCAGACTGACAGAGATGACTCAAAGTCACAGTCAGGTTTTGTGTTTTGCCTTAATGGAGGAGCTGTAAGCTGGAAGAGTTCCAAGCAGGAGACAGTTGCCAATTCTACGACTGAGGCCGAGTATATCGCTGCAGCAAATGCGGCGAAGGAAGCTATATGGATTAGGAAATTCATCAGCGAGCTTGATGTAGTTCCTAGCATTGTTGATCCCGTAGTTCTCTACTGTGACAACAACGGTGCAATTGCACAAGCTAAGGAACCTAGATCTCATCAGCGCTCCAAGCACATACTTCGGCGCTTCCATCTTATTCGAGAGATTGTCGATCGAGGAGATGTGAGCATATGCAGAGTAACGACTGAAGAAAATATAGCGGATCCACTGACAAAGCCTCTTGCGCAAAAGAAGCATGATGGTCATGTTAGATCAATGGGTATTAGATACCTGAATGATTATCTTTAGTGGGAGCCTTGTGGATTGCATATTTGTTGGTTGTTTGTTCATTGGATGAAATGTAAAATGTACTATATATTTCATTTTATATTTATGGCAAGTTCTTTTATTATGTCATTTATATCTGTCTGATAAGATTAATTAGCATAATAAATGCCCTTAGAGTGTTTTCTTCCATAGGAATTCAAGTACGTGACTTGAATGTGAGAGCCTATGTTCATAAGAAGCTTCATTCTTAAATGGTCCCTGGTCGAGGTATCATCCTAGAAATTTAGGGCGAGGATGAGACCATAAGACTAGCATGTGTGTTGACTGATGACTGGTTCTCACAGGTCATGATATTGTGATATCAAGTCATCACATGGGTACTTGATAAGAACAAGTTGTACTGGACAGACCCCCCGTGAGACTACTTTGTGGATTGTTATATGAACGTGTCACAAGTAGGTCTCAAGTGACAATGGTGTTTGTGGTCCTTTGACCTGAAGTCATAACATTCATCAGGTGAGAAAGAGCATACTTTGATACCATTTAAAGTCTTCTCTTGAGAAAGGTTGACGATAAGGGTGGTTGTTGGGTATGTTACGAATCATTTGGATGTTTGTGTATGAGCAGAAATGGGATTTGTCCTCCTGTATGATAGGAGTTACATCCATGGGCCCCTTGATGGAATGAGACTGAGAAATGCATGGCCATGCTTGGCAGAGTCAATATGTGATATTGAGCTCACCAATTTTCAGAGAGTCTATTCTGGATCAAGAAACTAGGATTGAACGATTATGAGGATGACACGGTCCATGCCTCTAGTTCTATCCGGATGTAAAGGACAAAAGGACATGACAACACTGATACATTGGTCATGACAGGCTTATATGCGTTATGAACTCTTATTGCTTGGGTAGCAATGATGTATTGCTAGATGTCGCTCATTATTTGTGAGACTTTTATTGATACTTTGTGATCAAGTGGGAGACTGTTGGAGTTTCTGAGATGATCTCAAAGCAATCAACAGTTAGTCTTGCTGCCAACGCAATATGAGCCTATAGGGTCGCACATAAAAGCGTTTGGAGAAATTGGAGAAAGGATTGTGTTGGCCTTACTCGAATTGGATATGAGTGGAGGACCAATCCTGTGACTGCTTGTAATCAAGTTGAGAATGTCTCAAAAGGGAAATCGTTTAAAGTGTTTAAACGAATGGGTTCATACATGACAAACTCGGCTAAAGGGTTTAACCGAATTGTGTCAAGTTCGGCTAATGTGATTAACCGAATTAAGTTGATTCGACTAATGAAATTCGACTAATATGATTACCGAATTTCTTACAGATTCGACTAAAGGATTTAGCCGAATCAGGACAGTTCGACGAAAGGGTTTCGCCGAATTTATACAGCCGAATTTATATAGTCGAATTCAGTGAAATGGTTTCGCCAGATTCGGTTATAGTGAATAGCCGAATTCGGTTAATGTGATTAGCTGAATTCGGCGAATGTAAATCTGAACAGATTTTCTGTTTTTCCCTCTGGACTGCGGATAGTCGATTTTATGCCTTGCGTATAAAAGGACGTGATTAGGGCTTCGAAATCGACGGTTTTTCAGATCGAGCCTTTTCGCGAGAGAGAAACGACGGAAGTGTTTCGGCTGTTCTTGTTCCGTCCGCCGATCGACGTTCCGCCGCCGCTAGTCGCCGCCGCCGGTCGCCGCCTCCTCTGGATCGGACCTAGCAGTCCGTGAGGACGTTGAGAGCTTCCTTCTCCGACCTAGTTCTTGTACGACAAGAAGCTAGGGTTCTTCATCGCTTGTGTGGACTTCTGTAGAGGGATCGATCTATTTCTATCCTTGAAGAACTCAAAGCAGATTTCAGATTTATCTTGGAGCACCTTGGTTGAGTGTTGACTCAATCCGGCAAAGGTACCTTGTATTTCAATTTGCTTATTCTATTGAATCATGAAAACCGCAAGATCCGTTGATCTCTTTTTGGGTTGTTCTTGTTCATTTCCGCTGCACATATTCGATATGTCATCCCTGGTGAAGGGGTATAGAAAACCCAACAGTCCACTCGCCCCGGGCACTCAGGGGAGTGGACCATGGGTCCACTCGCCCCTGAGGAGAGTGGACCGAGTGGTCCACTCGTCCAAGCCCAGGCAGTGGACCATTCGGTCCACTCTCCTGACCCCCGACAAGGGGGGGGGGGGAGTGGACCTCTCAATCTCCACTCTCCCCCCTCCTATTTCGGTCGTTCAGGTTAGTTGTTGGGCTGCGAATAATAGATTTTTGGCTATCCGTAACCCAATTTTTGGGAAGTCTATAAATAGACCCCCATGGGCACCTTGGGAAGGGATGTTGTATCCCCCTCCCTCGTGTGTGTGTTGTGAGCAAGCACTACACCTCCCCTCCCCCTGTCATTGAAGGTGGACGGTGAGGTGATCCTTAGTGCCCTCCAAGGTGCCCAGGCTCAGCATTGGCTTGGGAGGGGAAGTTACATGTGAGCTTCAGGGTATGTGGTGGGACCTCCACGCTGCAGCTTAAGGGGTCCGTTTTTAGACTAAGGTGTTCTCCAAGGGTAAGGTTCTTCGGTTCTTAGTGACTGGTCAAGGGTCTCGAACGGGTCAAGTAAGGGTTAACTGCATCTCCCTTTTGAATGTCGAGACCAGTTCTCTGGTTTCAACATTCTGGTGCAGTGAGCGTGGAAGAAGCTAATTTGGAAAGCCCTGAGTAGGTCTCATGGATGGAAGCGATGAGCTGGGGGACTCGCCCCCTGCCAACGAGTATGTGAAGAAGGGTGATTTTGATGAGTTCAGGAAGACGATCCTGGAGCTCTTGCGGGTCGCACTCCCCCCTCACGACGAGAGCTCAACACCACCCACACCTGTGCTCACCTCACCCTCTCCAATGGAGGCGGAACACGCACATCTGCAAGGAAAGGAACCAGCCATAGGGTAGGACTCGGGTCTCCAAGCGAGAGTACTTTTCTACAACTCTCCCGGGACCGGTTAACCTATTGGGTAAATGGAGAGAACGCTTTCGACTCACCAGGGAGGTTGGGGAAGTCCCTTCTGTGAGTTGATCGTCTCGGCTCCCGTTCCTGATGGGTTCAGCGAGCCTGCCATGTCTTATTATGCGGGAAAGGATGACCCAATTCAGCACCTCTAGAGGTTTGAAGACATGGCCTCGATCAGGAAGATGTTGGATGCCTTCAAGTGCAGACTCTTCGTCATCACGTTCAGGGGGAAGGCGAGGGATTGGTTCCACCAGCTCCCGGTGGGGAACATCTATGGCTTCGAGGACCTGCGTTGTTGTTTCTTGTTAAGGTTCTCTACTTCAAAGAAGAGGAGGAAAGGGGCGGAAGCGTTGTTCTTAGTTCGACAAAGGTCAGGAGAGACGTTGGGAAGTTACGTGGATAGGTTCCAGGAAGAAGTGTTCCTAGTCATCGAGGTGCTCGAACACACCCTAAAACTGGCCTTCACCCTCGGGTTGCAGTAGGGGCTGTTCAGCATGAGTTTGACTCGGGACCCCCCTGTGTCTTTCGAAGAGCTGATGGAGTGATGATTTAGGTTGGACTTCTTCTTTTTGTTTTATAAATAAAAGATAACCTTTATATTAAGAGTTTAGAATTGGCGGATGTTTTCGAAGAGTCTCGCAAGTACTCCTACTTTGAGAAATTAACCGTTATCCTATCGAAGGATAAAAGTAACGGTCTTTTTCTTCTTTCGGAATATTGACAATCACGTTTCGGCTACAACGCTGAATTCTATTGAATTGAAAAGTAGAAAAGGAGAGTTTTGCACTAAATGAGTTTGGAAAGTTGTGTTTGAATTTTTAGTCCAAATTAATCATTTGATAAAGGCAAGTATACCTTATCGCAAGTAATACAGGATATTTTTTTAGAAAATATCGGGATCGTATATTTCCGCGGGTCGTGTTGATTATGCTACTTCGAGGAATGAACAATTATTTTATCGGAATAATATTTTTAGTTGGTTTAACTACAGTTCTAAGTGATAAAATGCGAAAGATGATAATAAGCGATTAACTAGAGTTCTAAGCGATGAGAAAGATAGCGCGCGACGTCGAATTACCTTGAGACGAAAATAGATTTTTTCGTAGAATTAAAAGTGATGACTTTTCAAAATATTAAAATGACTTGGCCATGGAGGTTCCATAATTATGAACTCTCCTCTCTCGAGGGTACGCCCACCTGAGATTATGAATATTCGACCGAACTCTCGTTCTACAATCGAATCTTCTTAATACTCGCTTTATGTTGTGAACCCCACTATTGGGTTTTTATTTCCAATTTGGGAGAATTACTTCGTCCTCTCTCGAGGGTAGAGCGCACTTCTCTTTACCCGTGAGCGATCAGTCCGTACGCACGAGCCTCTCGGCTTACTAGGTACGAAAACAGAAATGAAAACCACACATCGATTATGTGGCTCCACTCAACGTGATTCTCGGGTAAACCTTAAGCGTTAATTATTTTAGAAAGAGATGTTTTAATTTTATATAAAAACTATTTTTGTGTCCCAATGCTCTTCGACATCGTGCGCTAAAGGAAATTAGCCACTCATCGAAATGGAGACGGCATTATGGGTTGAAAAATACATGTTTAATAATTAAAGCGGATATAAGCGGATAAAAAGGAAATAAAAAGACTTATATAAAAACAGTAATAGTATCCGTCCCAACCGCCTTAAACAAGCGCTAAAAAGTTCTTAGCCTCTTATTCAAGAAGGGGGTGGTATAGAAATGAAAAGACTTATAAAGGTGCAGAAATAATATCCGTCCCAACCGACTTAAATAAGTGCTAAAGTAAATTAGCCTCTTATTCAAGATGGGGGTGGTATATAGCAGTTATATAAAGACTAAAATAAAACTAAGTTACAAAAAAGAAAAATACTATCTCATACACGCACACACTCTAAAAAAACTGAAAGGAAAGCGTTTAAAATGAAAGCGATAAAATAAGGCAAAAAAAAAGAAAACGATAAAACTATTTTATGAAAGCTTGTAAATCTAAGCTATGAAAACAGTAAACCTAGATTATGAAAGCAATAAACCTAACTATAAAAGCAATAAAACTAAATTATGAAAGCAATAAAGCTAAACTCATACACGCACACACACTAACATTAATAAAAAAAGATGATCCAAATGAGAAAAACATCATTTTATTTCTGAAATCAGCATTACAACTAGACTAGGAAGACGAAAAAAACTACAAACGAACTTAAACTGAATTGCATAAGAGAAGCTCACAATCACTCAAAAGAACTCACAATACAACAAGAACTACTCAAAATTTGGATGAAAAATACTTCAGCCGAGCCCCTCTATTTATAGTGAAAATTTGAGTTTTACACGCCCTAGGTCACGGGCGTGACTTGAATGTCACGGCCGTGACTTAGGGCGTGACATTTGCTCGGCTGTATTTGCCTCCTTCTGGAAGGTTTGGCCGTCAAACATGGCTACACATGGGCGTGACTTGATATGTCACAAGCGTGACTTGGTGAGTCACGGGCGTGACTATGGGTGGCTGATGTCGGCAGCATGGGCGCGACTTCTAGACATGACGCGCTGGCGGCTCACGGGCGTGACTCTGCTGGAACACGGGCGTGACTTGTGGAGTCACGGGCGTGACTTGGTCAATTGGAGTGAGCTGGAAAGGAATTCGTCGGGCGCAGAGCTTTAAATTTACACGCCCTTGGTCACGGGCGTGACCGAGGGCGTGACTTGAGCAATTTGTCGGGATTTGATCTGAATTGAGCCATCCCATTGATATTTGATCTTTAAAATTACACGCCCTTGGTCACGGGCGTGACCGAGGGCGTGACCTGTGAAAATTTTGCAAAAAATGCAAAAACAAAAATAAAACTAAGTTAGAAACCAGAAATAATAAAGAAGCAATTTATTCATTAATTTACATTGAAAATTCACAATATTAATTAAAACTATAATAATAATTATACTAAAATACATATATTTTATTACTTATCATGGAGCGCGCTGCCCGGGAGATCGATTATGAAGCCACAAATCAAGAGTTCATGGAAAGGTTGGCCAAGGGCGCGGAGGGGGAGAGGAAGGAGCAGGGAGGAAGAAGGAGAGAGGAAGTGAGGAGTCAGGGACACCAAGGACCCCCCTGCCGGGTCGGAGCAAGGTTGGAGGTCTCAACCGCCAGCCGCCCGACCTGCCTGGAGTCCACCTGGGGGACCCTCTTATGGCAAAGGAATAGACCACTTCCATGGAGGAGGAGGCTATCATGGAAGGCAGGGACGGTTCAATTTGGCGGGCTGGCAGCCCGATGCAAGGCCGCTGCAAGCCCTACCCCTGCATGCTATGGTGATTGGACGAAAGAAGTGAGTAAAGAAGAGAACCTTCCTGGGGAATGGGGCAGGCGAGATGGCGCTACTATATTGTGACTTCCATCAGTAGGAAGGTCATGCGATCGCAGCCTGCCCTGATTCCTTGAGATGAGAGAAGGAGGGAAAGCCCCAGCAGGGGGAAAGCAGCTATTCCTGGAGGGTCCAAGGGGAAGAGGAGAAGGAAAGAAGAAAGAAGAGGAGGAACCGTGCGAAGAAAGAACTGACCTGGGGGCCCTGGGTGGGATCGGGATGATTTACGGAGGAGTGGGTATAGAGGCCACCCGAAAGGGTAGCCTCCATACCATATATCGTTGGAGCATCGTTTCAACCTCCCAATCCCCACCCCATGGCGAGAAGATCGCCTTCTTGGCCCAAGATATGCCGTCCCACGAGGATCCCTTCTGCGACACACTCGTCATCATGGCCGCCATCGAAAACTTCACGGTCTCCCGAATCCTGGTCGACAACGGGAGCTCGGTGAACGTGGTGTTCAAGAAGGCTTTTGACAAGATGAAGGTCGAGTCGAAATGGGTGTTAGCATCAGACGGACCTCTCTTCGGGTTTTCCGGAGAAAGGAAGGAGGTGAAGGAGGAGTCGAACTCCTCGTCACTTTGGGGGGTACGTCCAAAAACTGCCGGTTCGCCATCGTGGATGCACCGAGTAGTTACAACGCTATCTTCGGGCATCCCCTCATCAACGTGTATCCGTGCAAGCCATCCTCATACCACCAGTGTTTGAAATACAGCACTGGAGGAGTCCAGGTCTGGGTCAGGGGAGATCCCAGGGAGGCGCGCCAGTGCTACGTCACAGCTGTCAACATGGTCGAGTGGATGAAGAAGGCAGAAGATATGGGAGAGGTGATGAAGGAGAAGGTCGGGGAGTATGTGGCCATGTAAGCGAAAGGAAGCGCGATGTAATGAACTTGTATCGCCTTAACTATGAATGGGAACAGTTTCTTTTTATTCAGGTAACACCTATAGGTAAGATCCCCGACTAAAGACCATTCTCCGGGCTCAGTCATGCCGGCAGATGGGAGACTCATCGGGTCGACTCGCTACTTGACAAAGTGGCTTGGGAAGGTGTTGAGTTCCTTTGCCTTCGGGTGAAGGTAAGCACCTGGGACATGGATGGGTACTCTACCCCCAGTTGGTAAGATCCCCGACAAGAGACCATTCTCCGGGCTCAGTCATGCCGGTAGATGGGATACTCATCGTGTCGACTTGCTACTTGACTAAGTGGCTTGGGAAGGTGTTGAGTTCCACTGCCTCCGGGTGAAGGTAAGCACATAAGACGTGGATGGGTACTCTGCCCCCAGTTGGTAAGATTTCCGACTAGAGACCATTCTCCAGGCTCAGTCATGCTGGCAGATGGGAGACTCATTGGGTCGACTCGCTACTTGACTAAGTGTCTTGGGAAGGTGTTGAGTTCCTCTGCCTCTGGGTGAAGGTAAGCACTTAGGACATGGATGGGTACTCCTCCCCCAGTTGGTAAGATCCCCGACTAAAGACCATTCTCCGGGCTCAGTCATGCCGGCAGATGGGAGACTCATCGGGTCGACTCGCTACTTGAGTAAGTGACTTGGAGAGATGATGAGCTCCTCCGCCTCCAGGTAGGCTAGGCCCCTAGGATGTGGATGGCTATTCCACGTCCGATTGGTTTAAAAAGTGTTGAGTTCCTCCGCCTCCAGGTAAGCTAGGCCCCTAGGACGTGGACGGGTACTGCGCCCCCAACTGGTTTGGGAAAGTGCTGGGATCCTCTACCTCCAGGAAAGCTAAGCCCCTAGGACGTGGACGGGTACTCTGCCCCCAATTGGTTCAAAAAGGTGTTGAATTCCTCTGCCTCCAGGTAAGCTAAGCCCTTAGGACATGGACTGGTTCTCTGCCCCCAGTTGCTTCGATAAGATGATCAAGTTCCTCTTCCTCTAGGTGAAGGAAAGCACCTAGGACATGGACTAGTTCTCCGCCCCCAGTTGGTGTGGGAGAATGTTGTTTTTTCTCCACCTCAAGTCAAGTTCAATTAGACCGAAGGTGTTGAGCTTTCTCCACCTCCAATTGAGCTCGGCTCACAGGAGGGTTGTTAAGTGGAGAAAGGATTGCCCTCCACCTCAGGTCGAGCTCGGCTCGACTAGAGGTATTGAGTTTTTCTCCACCTCAGGTCAAGTTCAATTCGACTTAAGGTGTTGAGCTTTCTCCACCTCCAGTTGAGCTCAGCTCATAGGAGGGTTGTTAAGTGGAGAAAGGTTTTCCCTCCAGCTCAGGTCGAGCTCGGCTCGACTAGAGGTGTTGAGTTTTTCTCCACCTCAGGTCAAGTTCAATTTGACCTAAGGTATTGAGCATTCTCAACCTCCAGTTGAGCTCGGCTCATAGGAGGGTTTTTAAGTGGAGAAAGGTTTGCCCTCCACCTCAGGTCGAGCCCGGCTCGACTAGAGGTGTTGAGTTCTCCACCTCAGGTCAAGTTCAATTCGACCTAAGGTGTTGAACTTTCTCCACCTCCAGTTGAGCTCGGCTCATAGGAGCGTTGTTAAGTGGAGAAAGGTTTTCCCTCCACCTAAGGTCGAGCTCAGCTCGACTAGAGGTGTTGAGTTTTTCTCCACCTCAGGTCATGTTCAATTCGACCTAAGGTGTTGAGCTTTCTCCACCTCCAGTTGAGCTCGGCTCATAGGAGGGTTGTTAATTGGAGAAAGGTTTGCCCTCCACATCAGGTCAAGCTCGGCTCGACTATAGGTGTTGAGTTTTTCTCCACCTCAGGTCAAGTTCAATTCGACCTAAGGTGTTGAGCTTTCTCCACCTCCAGTTGAGCTCGACTCATAGGATTGTTGTTAAGTGGAGAAAGGTTTGCCCTCCACCTCAGGTCGAGCTCGGCTCGACTAGAGGTGTTAAGTTTTTCTCCAGCTCAGGTCAAGTTCAATTCGACCTAAGGTGTTGAGCTTTCTCCACCTCCAGTTGAGCTCGGCTCATAGGAGGGTTGTTAAGTGGAGAAAGGTTTTCTCTCCACCTCAGGTTGAGCCCGGCTCGACTAGAGGTGTTGAGCTTTTCTTCACCTCAAGTCAAGTTCAATTCGACCTAAGGTGTTGAACTTTCTCCACCTCCAGTTGAGCACGGCTCATAGGAGGGTTGTTAAGTGGAGAAATGTTTTCCCTCCACCTCAGGTCGAGCTCGGATCGACTAGAGGTGTTGAGTTTTTCTCCACCTCAGGTCAAGTTCAATTCGACCTAAGGTGTTGAGCTTTATCCACCTCCAGTTGAGCTCGGCTCATAGGAGGGTTGTTAAGTGGAGAAAGGTTTGCCTTCCGCCTCAAGTCAGGTTCAGCTGACAGTCTCGGCAGGAGTATCCCATTGGCAGGGCCCTTCGTGGATTCCTCTAAGTTCCCACCAACTCGTCAAATAGGTGGGTTGGACTTTCTTTCCGAGCTTAAGGCAAGCTCGAAAAGAGCGGGGATTGTGTACAACCCTCATATTTTCCGAGTCGGTGTGACCCAACGCAGATGAGGTCGTGATAGGAAAGGTTCCGCGATGCAGAATATCGACCAATTGGAGGCCATCGGGATCAAAGACGCAGTCCCAAGGTGGAGGAAGTGGACCGGAAGTCCACTTCCTGAGCGAGCGGACCTAGCGGTCCACTCGCCCAAGCCCCAGGCGAGTGGACCTATGTTCCACTCGCCCAGGAGTGGCGAGTGGACCATGGTCGACTCGCCCAGGGTGAGAGGCGAGTGGACCTATGGTCCACTCGCCCCGGGCACTCAGGGGAGTGTACCATGGGTCCACTCGCCCCTGAGGAGAGTGGACCGAGTGGTCCACTCGCCCAAGCCCAGGCAGTGGACCATTCGGTCAACTCTCCTGACCCCTGACAAGGGAGGGAGTGGACGTCTCAAGCTCCACTCGCCTCCCTCTTGTTTCGTTCGTTAGGTTAGTTGTTGGGCAGCGGAAAGTAGATTTTTGGCTATCCGCAGCCCAATTTTTGGGAAGTCTATAAATAGACCCCCATGGGCACCTTGGGAAGGGATGTTGGTATCCCCCCTCCCTTGCATGTGTGTTATGAGCAAGCACTACCCCTCCCCTCCCCCTGTCATTGAAGGTGGACGGTGAGGTGATCCTTAGTGCCCTCCAAGGTGCCTAGGCTCAGCATTGTCTTGGGAGGGGATGTTCCTTGTGAGCTTCTGGGTATGTGCTGGGACCTCCACGCTGCAAATTAAGGGGTCCGTTTGTGGACTTAGGTGTTCTCCAAGGGTAAGGTTCTTCAGTTCTTAGTGACTGGTCAAGGGTCTCGCTCGGGTCAAATAAGGGTTAACTGCATCTCCCTTTCGAACATCGAGACCAGTTCTCTGGTTTCAACAGTCATCACCTATTTGATCATCTTCAGCCTGGATTGTTTCAATCTCTGAAGTAATCCTGCTAAAGCTGGGCCTATCTTGTATAGACAGCTCTTGCATCTTTTGATAATTTCCTGCAAGAGTACGAGTGCTAGACCAGCCCTTATAAAGCATGTTAGTCTCATAAAAAACAACATGCATTGATTCTTCAACTACATGAGTCTTCTTGTTGTATACGCTATAGAATCTACTATGTGCGCTATATCCAACAAGAACACCAACATTGCATTTTTCAGCAAACTTTGTAAGTTGAGTTTTTCAATTAATTAAAATGTAGCATTTGCAACCAAAGTTCTAAAATATGAAATATTTGGTTGTTTTCCTTTCAGAACTTCATAAGGGATTTTCCCATGGGCCTTATTGATTTTTCAACTGCCTTGTTCGATTCGGGCGCTTCACACTCGTTCAAATCAGAGGAATTCATAGACGACATGGACTAAGTTCCGCACTTTGAAGCATCCATAGGAAGGTGCGACTGGCGGACGGGTCGGAGACAGTATCGTGCATCAAGTGCAACATGAATGTTGAGATTGGAGGAAAGCTATTTGAAACACCAACGATGATTTTAAAGATGATAGATTTTGATCTGATCCTGAGCATGAATTGGCTGCATTGGAACCATGCTTAGATCGACTGCCCGGTGAAGAAAATTGTACCGAGGCATGAAGATTCTGAAGTAGTGTTCAAAGGTATTATTCCGGCCTCGCATCTTTTATTATCATATATTCAGTCTGTTAAATCCCATGAGCAGGGCGATGAGGTTTATATGGTCAGCTTTGAGATGAAGGAGATAGAGATCAACATTGTTGAAGTGCTGGTGGTTTGGGAATTTTCTGATGTCTTTCTGGACAAGCTGCCCGGACTACCCCCGCATTGAGAGGTGGATTTCCGAATCCAACTGATACAGGGAACAAGGCCTGTCTCTAGCGCTCCATATAGGATGGCACCGAAGGAGCTTGCAGAGTTTCGGGCACAGCTTCATGAGTTAGTAAATTTGAGGTTCGTCCGCCCTAGTTCATCACCTTGGGGAGCACCAGTTCTATTCGTGAAGAAAAATGAAGGTTCACTTCGACTATGTATAGATTACCGAGAGCTCAATCGGTTGACGGTTTGGAACACTTATCCACTGCCCAGGATTGAAGAGCTCTTTGATCAGCTTGAAGGAGCACACTGGTTCTCGAAACTTGATTTGAGTTCGGGTTATTATGAGTTGCGGATCCAGAAGGAGGATATCCCGATGACCGCCTTTAGTTCACGGTATGGTCTATATGATTACACTATCATGCCATTCGTACTCATGAATGCCCCACTGCATTCATGAGCTTGATGAATAGAGTATTCGAACCGTACCTGGACGTCTTTGTGATAGTATTTATTGATGACATTCTGGTCTACTCAAGTACCGAGGAGGATCATGCACATCATTTATCACCTATTATGGGGAAACTGATGGAGCACAACTTGTTTGCAAAGTTTAGTAAGTGCCAATTCTGGCTCCGGGAAGTCGTTTTCCAGGTCCATTTCATCAGTGGAGCGGGTTTAGCAGTCGACCCTGCCAAGGTATGAGCAGTAAGGGAAAGACAGCCTTTGAAGTCGACAGTGGATGTGCGCAATTTCTTAGGACTTGCTGGTTACTACCACAAGTTTGTCGATGGATTCTCGAATATCGCTCTTCCCCTCACCACTCTGACCAAGAATAATGTTCCTTTAGTATGGTCACCCAAGTGCGAGGCCACATTCCAAGAGCTGAAGGATCGCCTCACCTCAGCCCCGATCCTTGCCCTTCCATCTGCGAAGGAAGGATTTCATATTTATACAGATGCCTCATACCACGGGATGGGTGTTGTGCTGATGTAGCACGGGAATGTAATTTCTTATGCTTCTAGGAAGCTAAAGAAGCACAAAGCAAACTATTTGGTGAATGACTTGGAGTTGGGAGCAGTGGTCTTTGCCTTGAAGATCTCGAGGCATTATCTATATGGCATCCACTGCGAGATATTTTCAGATCATAAGAACCTCAAATATATACACACACAGAAGGATCTGAATCTGAGGCAGTGGCGATGGATTGAGTTATTGTGTGATTATGAGTATACACTATGTTGGGTTTTTCTAGAACCATACATCAAATGTAGGCGCAGCGGAAATGAAGAGAAACAACCCAAAAGATTCGGATCGACCATGAATATTGAATCAAGAAGTTAATCAAAATGCTAGGTATGAAATTACCTTGACGGGATTGGATCAAATCCAACCTAGATGCTCCAAGAAGAAGATTGCCTTCGTCGGCTTTGCAAGAGTTCTCACGTAGAATAATGTCTACGTCTCTACAGCTGTCCACACGAGCCGGGAGAAGAAGACTACACCTTGCGCTTCCACGGATTGCTAGATCCACTTCAGGAAGAACAACACCGGCGACAATCGTCGGAGAGGAAGTCGGCGGAGGCGATTCAGAACGACGGAACACTTCCATCTAGGGTTCGAGCGGGAGCGGAACTCCTTCCGTCGGCTTTTGTTCGTGTGTAATCAGAACCCTAAAAGAAGTCCTATTTATACCCAAAGGATAAACAGCTTCTAGAAGAATCGCTATCCACAGACCACACAGCAGAATAGGGGCTTCTGTTACAATTCGTCGGGATTCCACGAAACAGCATTCGTCGAGTTTTCACGGGACAATCCGACGAATTCCGATGAATCACATCATACGGCAACATTTGCCGAGTTAATGCTCTCTGTGACAATTCGTTGAGATTCCACGGAACAATCATATGATTCCCGACGAATCCGACGAATCATGTCAGGCGGCAACATTTGCCGAGTTAAGGATCTCTGTAACAATTCGTCGAGATTCCATGGAACAATCCGACGAATCCGACGAATCCGACGAATTCAATCCGTGTAAACCCGACGAATTCAGACAGCAACATTTGCTGGACTTCCCCCATTCTATATGGTGATTGGTAACCTTTACCAACATAGTCAATCTTCCAACTTCTCCACATGCTCTTATGTGCGACCCTGCAGGCTCATATCGCGTTGGCAGTGACATTACATGTTTGACCACTTCTAGATCACAATGGTAACTCCAACAGTCTCCCACTTGATCTTGAAAGTATCAAACAAAAACCTCACAAACAATGAGCGGCATCTAGCAATGCATCATTGCTCCCCAAGTAATAAGAGTTCATAACTCATAAGCCTTTATGACCAATGTTCCAGCGTTGTCTTTGTCCCTTTGTCCCTTACATCCGGAAAGAACTAGAGGCATGGACCGTGTCACCCTCTTTATAGCTCAATCCAAGTTTCTTGATCTAGAACGGACTTCCAGAGAATGGTGAGCTCAATACCACATATTGACTCAACCAAGCATGGCCATGCATTTCTCAGTCCAATTCCATCAAGGGGCCCATGGATGCAACTCCTGTTATATAGGAGGACAAATCCCATATCTGCTCACACCCAAACACCCAAATGATTCGTAACGTGCCCAACGACCACCCTTATCATCAACCTTCTTCAAGGAAGACTTTAGATGACATCAAAGCACGCTCTTCCTTACTCGATGAATGCTGTGACTTCAGATCAAAGGACCACAACACCATTGTCAAATGAGGCCTACTTGTGACACTTTTAAGTAACAATCCACAAAGTAGTCTCAGGTTGGGTCTGTCCAGTACAACTTGTTCACTAACAAGTACCCACGTGATGACTTGATATCACAATATCATGACCTGTGAGAACCGGTCATCAGTCAACACACATGCTAGTCTTAATGTATCATCATCACCCTTAGCTTCTATGATGATACCTCGACCAGGGACCTTTTAAGAATGAAGCTTCAAAATCATAGGCTCTCACATTCAAGTCACGTACTTGATGTCCTATGGAAGCGAACATTCTAAGGGTATTTATCACAAATTTTATTCTATCATATAGAAACAGCATATCGTAATAAAAGAACTTGCCATTAATTGTAAAAAGAAATAATTGGTACACAATTCATCATATGAATAAATAATAAACAGCCAACAGAATATTTATATTTTACATGCAACCCACAAGACTCCCACTAGAGATGATCAGTCAGGTATCGTATACCCATTGATCTAGTATGATCATCATGCTTTCTCTGCGCGAGAGGCTTTGTCAGTGGATCTGCAATATTCTCCTCAGTCGGCACTCTGCAAATGTTCACATCTCCTCGTTCGACAATCTCACGAATAAGATAGAACCGCCGAAGTATGTGCTTGGAGCGCTGATGGGATCTAGGTTCCTTAGATTGTGCAATTGCACCATTGTTATCACAGTAGAGAACTACGGGACCAACAATGCTAGGAACTACATCTAGCTCGCCGATGAATTTCCTAATCCATACAGCCTCCTTCGCTGCATTTGCCGCAGCGATATACTCGGCCTCAGTTGTAGAATCAGCAACTGTCTCTTGCTTGGAACTCTTCCAGCTCACAGCTCCTCCATTCAGGCAAAACAAAAACCCTGACTGAGACTTCGAATCATCCCTATCAGTTTGGAAGCTGGCATCCGTGTAACCACTTACAACGAGCTCTTCCTCTCCACCATACACCAAGAATACATCCTTAGTCCTTCTCAAGTACTTCAGGATATTCTTTACGGCTATCCAGTGACATTCACCGGGATCAGACTGATACCTGCTAGTCATGCTTAAAGCAAAAGAGACATCGGGTCGAGTACATAACATTGCATACATGATTGACCCAATTGCCGAAGCATATGGAATCAACTTCATGCGGTCCTTATCTTCACAAGATTTTGGACACTGGTCCTTAGAGAGATTCACACCATGAGACATGGGCAAAAATCCTTTCTTGGACTCAAGCATGTTGAACCGCTTCAACACCTTCTCAATGTACGTACTCTGGGTCAAACCCAGCAACTTCTTCGATCTATCTCTATAGATCTTAATACCGAGTATGTAAGTCGCTTCACCCAAGTCCTTCATAGAAAAGCAGTTCCCTAGGTTGTTCTTAACAACTTTCAGGGTAGGTATGTCATTCCCGATCAACAGTATGTCATCTACATACAATATCAGGAAGACAACAATGCTCCCACTAATTCGCTTGTAAACACACGGTTCATCTTCATTCTTGACAAAACCAAACTCTTTGATCTTCTCATCAAAACGAAGATTCCAACTTCTAGAGGCCTGTTTCAATCCATAGATGGACCTATTCAGCTTGCATATTTTAGTGGCTTCATTTGGGGATACAAAACCCTCGGGTTGTGTCATGTACACTTCCTCAAGGAGGTTTCCATTTAGGAAAGCCGTTTTGACATCCATCTGCCAGATCTCGTAGTCATAATACGCAGCAATAGCAAGCAATATCCTAATGGACTTTACCATGGCAACAGGGGAAAAGGTTTCATCATAGTCAACACCATGAATTTGCTTGAAACCCTTAGCCACCAGTCGCCCTTTGAATGTCTGTACATTCCCATCCATGTCGGTCTTCTTCTTGAAGACCCACTTGCACCCTATGGGTCGTACCCCTTCAGGTGGTTCCACCAAGTTCCAAACTTGGTTTGTATACATGGAGTCCATTTCGGATTTCATAGCCTCAAGCCATTTGTCGGAGTCCGGTCCATTCATAGCCTCTTGGTAGGTCGCTGGTTCATCATCATGATCCATAAGCAACACATTACCTATTTGAGACACGAGAAATCCATATCTCTCAGGCTCAAATCTTGGTCTACCAGATCTACGTAGGACTTGTGTCTCTTGAGCAGGTTCTCCAGCTACAACATCTTGTAGTCCTGGCTCAGAATCCAACTCTGGTTCATTCACTACTTGTGGTTCTAGAACTTCTTCAAGTTCTACCTTTTGCGTCTTTCTTGACAAGAACTCTTTCTCCAAGAAGACACCCGTCCTTGCGACAAACACTTTGCCCTCAGACGGTAGGTAAAAGTAATATCCTTTCGTTTCCTTAGGATATCCCACCAGATAACACTTATCTGATTTGGGTTCCAGCTTGTCAGGCATTTGACGTCGTACGTAGGCCTCACACCCCCAAATTTTAATGAATGACATACTAGGGCGCTTCCCAGTCCATATCTCATATGGTGTCTTTAGAACCGTTTTCGTTGGAGCGCGATTCAGTGTTATTGCAGCAGTCTCTAAAGCAAAACCCCAAAAGGAAACAGGCAAGTCTGCATGACTCATCATCGACCGTACCATGTCTAACAGAGTAAGATTTCTCCTCTCAGACACACCATTATGCTGCGGTGTCCTAGGTGGAGTGAGCTGTGATACAATACCACACTCTTTCAGATGATCACGGAACTCATGACTCAGGTATTCGCCACCTCGATCAGATCGGAGTGCTTTAACCTTTTTACCCAATTGGTTCTCCACTTCATTTTTAAACTCTTTGAACTTTTCAAAAGTTTCAGATTTGCACTTCATAAGATACACATATCCGTATCTACTGAAATCATCAGTAAATGTAACGAAGTAGAAATACCCACCTCTAGCCATAGAACTCATGGGTCCGCATACATCACTATGTACAACACCCAAGAGATCCTCAGCCCTCTCAGTATAACCAGTGAAAGGGGCTTTAGTCATCTTGCCTAACAAACAAGACTCACATCACTCAAATGATTCATAATCAAATGAGTCCAATAGTCCATTTTTATGGAGCTTGGATATGCGCTTCTCGTTTATATGGCCCAAACGACAATGCCAGAGATATGTAGGATTTGAGTCATTTGTTCTTAGTCTTTTATTATTATCTACATTATAGATCGGATGGTCTAGGTTCAAAACATAAAGACCATTAAACAATTGAGCTACAGCATAACAAACATCATTCTTAAATATAGAACAACAATTGTTCTTAATTATAAAAGAAAATCCAATCATGTCAAGGCATGAAATGGATATAATGTTTCTAGTTATGGCCGGAACATAATAACAATTATCAAGTTCTATTACAAGCCCACTGGGCAAAGAAAGATGGTAAACCCCTACAACTACAGCAGCAACTCTTGCTCCATTGCCGACGCGCAGGTCCACCTCTCCTTTACTCAGCAATCTCCTCCTTCCCAGTTCCTGCACATTTGTACAAATGTGAGAACCACATCCGGTATCCAATACCCAAGATGAAGGAGCAAAAAGGTTTATCTCTATAACGTAAATATTCGAAGCGGAAGTCATACCTCCCTTCATTTTCCGCAGACCGTCAATGTACGAAGGAAAATTCCTCCTCCAATGACCAGCCTTGCCACAGTGGTGGCATTTCCCTTCCTTCACGGTGCTCTTCTTTTTCAGCGCAGAAGATTTGGGCTCGAGATGTGACTTAGGTCCCACCTTCGTCTTCTTGAAGCCCTTGGCCTTACCCTTGCCTTTATGTACCATCAATATGGGACTAGCAGGCTTGGCCTTCTTCATGTTTATCTCGGCAGTTCGCAACATGCCTAGGAGCTCGGGCAGTGTCTTGTCTATTTCATTCATGTTGTAGTTCAAGACAAACTGCTCATAACTATCCGGCAACGATTGCCGGATAAGATCTGTGGCCAACTCTTGACCCAGAGGAAAACCCAGTCTCTCCAGGTTCTCTATATACCCAATCATCTTGAGTACGTGAGTACCAACTGAATCTCGAGCTCCCATTTTGCACTGAAATAAGGCCTTCGTGACATCAAACCTCTCTTGACGAGCTTGCCCTTGAAACATTTTCTTTAGGTGCTCGTCAATCTCCTTGCACCCCATGTTCTCGTGTTGCTTCTGAAGCTCAGAGTTCATGGTTGCAAGCATAAGGCACTCGACGTCTAAGGCGTCATCGGTATACTTCTTATAAGCATCCTTATCAACACGGGACGAGTTCCCGGTCGGCACCTCAGGGGCTTCATCTTCTAAGACGTAGAGCTTTCGCTCTTGCCTGAGAACAATTCTCAGGTTCCTATACCAGTCCATGTAATTCGTCCCACTAAGCTTGTCCTTCTCAAGGATAGCTCTCAGGGACAAGGTGGAATGTGAACCACTTGCCATGGAATTTTACAAGAATTCATGCAGAATTTAATTAGTACCTTAATTTCAAAATACAATTTATTTTAATTTGGACTTCAATTAAATACTCCCACTATTTCATTCAAATTGATAGCCCTCACTATCAATTCGGAGAGTTCATGCGAGCTACTCTCTTAGTGGACAAGATCCGTATTTCACCAACACCACAAGTCCGCTTTGGCGTTCTTCTCATAATGCGGTTATTTAGGTAGGCAACGCTTGCCAATTGCATCCTCATGCAACTCTTGTATGGCTGGTGAATAACTCCTTATTCGCATCCATCATATGGTGCATGCCAACCCTATGCCTCTAGGCACTCAACCTTTGAGGTCACCTAGTTAAGTTAGACCCGATGTCGACAGTGGGATATCACACTTATCCGCTCGCACCCTTACCAAGATAGATTAATGCACCTTGCTTTTGTAAGCCCACACTTCATCGATCGAGGCAGGAAGAGTGTCATCCATCGGAAGGCATCCGAACACTTAATATTTTATGAAGGGATTTTAATTTTTAATAAAAAAAGTTAACACTTAACCATGATCAACATTTGATCAAGTGCACATCAACAGAAAAAAACAAGCTTTCTAAAATCCACATGCATCCCTTATGTGCACAACATTAGACTATCAACCTTTGATAGAAGAAAGGGCTAAATCTGGACATTTAGAACTCTTCCAAATCTTCAGATTTACATGCATTGGACAAAGGCAAAGACAACTCGACTTAAAGCAGTAGAGAAGCTCGTCTCTCATTGTTGGATTCAAAATCCAAAACAATACAGGGTTCATTAACCACTTGAGGGACGGTTACTGCTAAGGAGACAACAATTTCTAACAATTAGAAATAACCACGAAATCCCAGACGTTCCTGGCGGGGTTCCAAGGGGCCGCGCCCCTGGCGGGGTCTTAGGGGCAGAGCCCCTAACGGGGTCCAAGGGGCAGCACCCCTGGCGGTGGTCTCGCTGACCGATCAGCGAGCGGGGTCAAGGGGCAGAGCCCCGACCAAATTTTTTGAAATCCCACCACCAGAAAACACACAAAATCACATCAAATGTGATATTCCAAGAAGAAATCTTGACATTTAGAACGCTTCCAAATACCTAGATTTGCACGTACTGGAATAACCTAACTTCTGAAACAACATTCATGATCTGAACCTACCTCTGATACTACTGTTGGGTTTTTCTAGAACCATACATCAAATGTAGGCGCAGCGGAAATGAAGAGAAACAACCCAAAAGATTCGGATCGACCATGAATATTGAATCAAGAAGTTAATCAAAATGCTAGGTATGAAATTACCTTGACGGGATTAGATCAAATCCAACCTAGATGCTCCAAGAAGAAGATTGCCTTCGTCGGCTTTGCAAGAGTTCTCACGTAGAATAATGTCTACGTCTCTACAACAGCCCACACGAGCCAGGAGAAGAAGACTACACCTTGCTCTTCCACGGATTGCTAGATCCGCTTCAGGAAGAACAACACCGGCGACAATCATCGGAGAGGAAGTCGGCGGAGGCGATTCAGAACGACGGAACACTTCCGTCTAGGGTTCGAGCGGGAGCGGAACTCCTTCCGTCGGCTTCTGTTCGTGTGTAATCAGAACCCTAAAAGAAGTCTTATTTATACCCAAAGGATAAACAGCTTCTAGAAGAATCGTTATCCGCAGACCACACAGCAGAATAGGGGCTTCTGTTATAATTCGTCGGGATTCCACGGAACAGCATTCGTCGAGTTTTCACGGGACAATCCGACGAATTCTGACGAATCACATCAGACGGCAACATTTGCCGAGTTAATGCTCTCTGTGACAATTCGTCGAGATTCCACGGAACAATCCGACGAATCCCGACGAATCCGACGAATCATGTCAGACGGCAACATTTGCCGAGTTAAGGATCTCTGTAACAATTCGTCGAGATTCCACGGAACAATCCGACGAATCCGACGAATCCGACGAATTCTATCCGTGTAAACCCGACGAATTCAGACAGCAACATTTGCTGGACTTCCCCCATTCTATATGGTGATTGGTAACCTTTACCAACATAGTCAATCTTCCAACTTCTCCACATGCTCTTATGTGCGACCCTGCAGGCTCATATCGCGTTGGCAGTGACATTACATGTTTGACCACTTCTAGATCACAATGGTAACTCCAACACACTAAACTATCACCTAGGGAAGGAAAACTCGGTGGTCAATCCGTTAAGCCAAAGGGAACCCACATCCAGCTCGGAGTCCCGATTGATGGCCATGGAGTTGGACAAGATGCTCGAGGAGATGAAATTACGCTTGTATCTAGTGCAGATCCAGAGGCATACGCAGAGTACCTGGCCACTATGAGCATAGTATGTGATATACGTGATCTCATCCGAGCTGAGCAAAGGAAGGATGCTGCCATGGACCCTATATTTCGAGCAGTGGAGACAATTTATACAAAGGAGTACACACTGAGGGAGGACCTCCATCACTTCCATGACAAAATATATATGCCTTCAGTAGGAGGAATCTGTGAAGATATACTGAGAGAGGCTCACTGCACTAAGTATTCGGTGCATCACGGGATTGTCAAAATGTATACTAATCTGTGGAAGATGATGTTTTGGGCAGGAATAAAGAGGTATGTCACTCTTGTCTTCACGCATTGTGAGGCATGCTAGAAAGTGAAGATGGAGTGTAAGAGCCCCGGTGGTTTGTTACATTCATTACCTATTCCGGAGTGGAAGTTTAAAGATATCTCTATGGATTTTGTACATGGTCTACCTCGCTCCTGCTTAGGGAGTGACTCTCTATGGGTGATTATAGATCGGTTGACGAAGGTCGTCAGGTTCATTCCGATCAGGAAGAAACACATGTCAATGTTTTGGTGCGCCTCTTTGTGGAGCAATTTGTCTGATATCACGTGGTGCCCACAACTATCGTTTCAGATCAAGATGGTCATTTTACCTCCAAGGAATGGAGGGCAGTACATGCATATGTGGGCTCTCAGTTGACTTTCAGCATAACCTTCCATCCTCTAACCGATGGCCAGTCAGAGAGGACTATCAAGACGATTTAGGACCTGTTGCGGCTATGTGTCTTGGATCGGGTAGAGCTGTGGGAGAGACTTACACCTTTGGTGGTGTTTTCCTACAATAATACTCATCAGGCTAGCATCGACATGACTCCTTATGAGGCACTATATGGAAGGAGGTGTCAGACGCCTCTATCTTGGATCCAGGAAGAGGATCCGAAAGCGCTGGGGGTGGAATATGAAAGTGAGGTATTAGATCTTAGATTTACTCTAGAGGGGGGTGAATAGAGTATTAAAAAGTTTTAACTTATTTTATAGAGGAATTAAAATAGTGATATATATATGTGTAGCAGAGTTAGTATAAAAGCAAAACAAAAATCACAGCATAGTACAGAAAGAAAAACACAATGACAATAGACACAAAGATCTATAGTAGTTCCCCAATCAATCTGGATACATCTACTCTTCTACCACCCTTTGTAGGAATCAGCTAGGTTTTTGATCAGGTGCCATATCATCACTGGGATTTTTTATCAGGTGCCTAAACACCACTGAGCTTTTGATCAGGTTGTTAGGAATCTTGCCCACATGATTCCTGATTTGAAAAAGTCACCAAGTCAAGAAAACTTCACTTTGTATTTGATGGCTTCTCTAGCTTATAAATCTCAGGAAGTTAGTAGAACAAGATTCGTCGAACGTTGAAGGAAGTTCGTCGAACAAAGAATGGAGTTCGTCGAGCTCAGAAGGAAGATCGACGACCGCTGAGAATTGGCGTGTTCGCCGAACGCAGAAGGAAGATCGTCAAACTCAAAAGGAAGATCGTTGACCGCTGAGACACGACAAGATCGTCGAACGCAGAGAAGACCCAGTATCGTCGACTTCACCAAAGTGGCCTTGTCGTCGAGCAGAATAGAAATCGTCATGAAGAAGCCTTGTCGCTAAAAAGGCTAAGTATGACTGATGGCGTTGATCATCATCGTAAAGAAGGCATGCCGTCGAGAAGACTAAAGAAGGACAGCTGAAGACAAGCAGCTGCTAAAATATGATATGTCGGCATGCTATCACTCATGTCGTCGAGAGAACAAGATGATTACAACGACACAGTCAGAGACATCATATCGTCGTATATGTAGAAGCGGCAGAATGTCTCGTATCACCGAGATATCAGCTTCAGAGGCAGATGCAAGAAGAACTGAAGGTCTACCTAAGTTCAAGGCATCGACAAAGTCCTGTCGTCGAGATATTGTCCATGTAGTCGTAACAATGGAAATATCGTCGAGTCATATTCAAATGTTGCGGACACGCTGTCAGCATTTAATGATGCCGCCTGATTTTCTAATCAGTGCGTGCTCTTATGGAATGGGCGTCTGACATTAAAGGACATTACATGTGATGTTATGCGGCCCATCTGTCCTATAAAAGGGAACAGTGATGCCCTAAAAAAGAAGTCCTCGAAATAGAGAAAAAGAACGAGAAAGAATCCCGCCGATACACTTCAATAGAACAGTATTCTCGGCGGAGAAGAAGAAGATCAAGTAGAGAGCAAGCATCAAGTGCTCTCAGAAGAATCAGTCATCTCCATCGACTGGAAAGTAGCCGATCAACACCAGGCAAAAGAAGAGAAGGCTGAAGAAGATCCAGTGCTGAATCTCCAGATCAAAAAGCATCTTCTTCAACCTAAAGAAGCCAATCTTCATCAGGCTAAAGTTGTCGATCTTCATCCGGCAGAAGTAACAGTTGTTTTTCTACTATAAACTCTTGTAAGGCTTGCGGGCCTATTTGTCTAGCTTGAGGGCTAGAAGCTGTGAGGCTTGAGGGCCAGGGCAGTGGACTTGCGGGTCTGACACCGTCTAGCTTGCGGGCTGGAGAGCTGTAAGGCTTGAGGTCCAGGGCAGTGGACTTGCAGGTACGATCTTGTCGAGCTTGAGGGCTCAGGCGCAGTAGGGGCTTGCGGGCCTAGGCTGCAGGCACAGGACTTGCGGGTCTGTGTTGTGTAGGGCTTGAGGGCCTGAGTGTCGAGATTGCGGGCTCGGGGGCAGTAGGGGCTTGTGGGCCTAGGTTGTTGGACTTGCGGGTCCGTGCTGTAAGGCTTGAGGGCCTGATGTTTTTGGTGGCGTTTGCCGATCCTTGCATGCGTGGCAAGGCGCAGAGGGACAGAGGACTACTCAAGACACCCCGTCTTGAGGAACCTCTATAGATCATTGTGTCATTTGGTGTGTTTTATCTGTGCTTATCTGTGCGATATTTCTGTGATGTGCTTGAATATTCGAATCGCGCGCAAATAGTTGAAAAGAACCCAGATCACCTAACACCCCCCCCCCTCTTGGTAAACGTTCCATTACTAACAAGTGGTATCAGAGCCAGGTTGATCAGAAGAAGACTTAACCGTCTAATCTATATCGTGGAACGACTCACTATGGCTGATGGAGATCAGAATCAGGAGATGAGATCCATGAAACTTCCAATCTGCTCAAAGGAAAACATTCCTATCTGGAAGGAAAGGGTTAGGCTGTTCATGGAAACGGCTTATCCAAGAATCTATCTGATAATCCAACAGGGTCCCTTTATCCCTACAACTACTTCCACCATTGATCCAACAAAGAAGGTGGTAAATAAATATGAGGACATGACCAAGGACGAGCTAGCTTTGGCAGGCCTAGATAAGAGGGCACAAAATGTCATTGTAAGTGTCGTAGATGACTCAACCCTCCAAAATCTGATTCACTGCAAGACGGGCAAGGAGATGTGGGACTCCCTGATCGTATACATGGAGGGTACTGAATAGGTAAGGGATGATAGAAAATCCCTTCTTAACCAAGAGTATGAGGCCTTCAAGCAAGGCAAGAATGAAACAATCTCCAACTGCTATGAGAGATTTTCAAGATAGTGAATGGTCTGAGAAACTACGAAAGAGAGTTCACCAACTCTGATCTAAATGACAAGTTTCTCAGATCCCTCACAAAAGAATGGGACATCAAGATCTGTGACATCAGAGAGATGGGTCAGCTGGGCGTCATGGAGCCCAAAAACTGTATGGAAAGCTGCTGTCTCATGAACTTCAGCTTAACACCAGGAAGGCTGAAGAAGAAAGCTCAAAAGTTAGCTCAAGAGAGAGATCGGTGGCTCTAAAGGCTGAGAGCACTAGAAGAGCCAAGGGCAATACCTCTGCAACTCAGAGAAAATCTGAGAGCAGTGAAGAATCAGAAGCCAGCTCTTCTAATTCTGACGATATTCATAGGGAGGTAGCCCTCCTCTCTAAATAGTTCAGGAAGCTGCTGCACGGAAGGAGGATGGGCAGTCATAAAAACTCCCCCTCAAGCTCTAGGAGATCTGACTATCGTGACAGATCCAAAGCTCCCAGGGAGGAAAGGTATAGATCCAACTCTAGTAGACATGATTTAAATAATACTGTTTGTTATTCCTGCAGCAAAACAGGTCACATGGTTGCTGACTGCCCTTCTAAGAAGAAGGAGTCTAGGAACCATGAAGAAAGAAGAAGCTCAAGGATCAAGAGGAACTCTGAAAAAGGGTTCGTGGCCAAGAAGACCAAAACATTAAGTGACTCTGACTCAAGATCCTCTGGGACTGAGGACGAGGCACTTATTGGATTGATGGCCATCAATGAAGGGAACCAGGATGACAACTCTCCTGGAAAGGTAAATCACAGAACTCCTCTATCTGACTCTGATTCTGAATCAGTAGCAGATTCTTTGCATGATGATGAGGATGTGTCTGCTGCCAACAGCACAGCCTCAAGATACCAGTATGAAGTTGAATCTGAACTAATAAGGCAATACAAAGCCTTGTGGAAAGCCTTCAAGGGATGTAAGAAACTCCTCAAAGTCCAGACCAAGGAGTTAGATTCCTTGAAGCTTGTTCAATCTGAGCTCCAGGACACAGCTGAGAAGCTGGCTGCTATGAGCAAAGAAGTGAACAATTTCAAGGAAGCCATAAGGCTTAAGAATGCTGAATTGGGACAGAAGAACCAGGTCATCAAGGACCTTGAGGAAATGTTGTTGGCTGAGGAGAAACTTGCATCAAGCTTCTTAATGCCCAAAACTATCCTGCCTATCATTGATACCTTCTCTGGACAGTTCAGAGCTGGTGTTGGTTTTAATTAGGAGTCAGTTAAGGGCAAAGATTCTGAAGCTAGACCTTCCTACAAGAAGGTGCTGGTGTCAAGTCCATTGGCCCACAAACCTGCAGCCACAATAATCAAGAGTAAGGGAAAGGCTGTTCCTACAAAGCCGGTTCCCAAGAAGGTGAATCAAAATGTGGTGAGACCGATTCCACCCCAAACTCAAACATATGAGGTTCAACCTAGATTTGTTAGGCATGAAGCATGCTCTTCTGCTCATCAGCACTGCCACCCCACTCAGATGGTGAAGCAGAAGAGAAGATACAACATACGTGAATGCTGGTGCTGTGGGAAAGTAGGCCACATTGCATTGGACTGTTGGTTCAACCCGACAAGGCTCAATGCAAAGAGAGTGCAGAACCCTCTGAGGTTTAATGTTCATTTATACCAACCTAATAGAAACCAAGGACCTAATCCATATTGGGTACCTAAGGGGAAGTAATTTGTCTTGCAGGTAGGTCCAAATGCCAACCAATCTCCAATTTGGTATTTGGGCAGTGGCTGCTCCTGGTACATGACAGGAGTAGAAGGTACTTGAAAGAGTTCACCCCTGTGGAGAATGGACCAACAATGATTTTTGGAGGTTCAGAAAAGGGAGTGACCAGGGGCTATGGTAGCATCTCAAATGGGTTAGTTACAATCACAAAGGTGGCTTATGTGGAGGGATTGAAACACAATCTCATAAGCATAAGTCAACTCTATGACTTAGGCTTTGTTATTACCTTCCACAAGGACAAGTGTCTAATTAAGAAGTCCTTAGATTCTGAGGCTACCTTAACTGGCACTAGGAGTGGGAATATTTATTGTTTAAATTTTCTCAATACAAATTCTTCCATGCCCATATGTCTTGTGGCTGATGGTAAAGAGGCTCTCTATGTTCAATGGCACAAGAGACTCGCACATATCAATTATAAGACAATAGGCAAGCTTTTCTCACAAAATCTAGTTAGAAATGGACCTGATATTAAGTGCATCAAAGATGGTCCATGTCAAGCTTGCCAACTTGGAAAGCAGACTAGGACCAGCTTTAAAAGAATATCTAACAAAGAGTCCACTAGGTGCGTATTTCTACTGCACCTGGATTTGTTTGGTCTTATGTCAGTTCATAGCTTAGGAGGGAAGGCCGACCTCCTTGTAGTTGTTGATGATTATTCAAGGTTCACTTGGGTATTCTTCCTCAAAAAGAAGTCAGATACCCTAGATATCTTGAAAAATTTTGTCAGGCAGATCCAGAATGAAATAGACTATACTGTGGCGAAACTCAGAAGTGACCATGGGACAGAATTTCAGTCAGGGGCTATGACAAAATTCTGCCAAGAACTAGGTATCTCCCAAGAATTCTCCTCACCCAGAACTCCTCAACAGAATGGGGTTGCTGAAAGGAAGAACAGAACCTTGATAGAGGCTAGTAGGACAATGCTAAGTGACTCCTCTCTACCAGAATACTTCTGGGCAGAGGCTGTCAATACAGCTTGTCATGTGATAAACAGAGCTTCCATCATCAAAGATCACAAGAAAACTCCCTATGAGTTAATGAATGGCAGAAAACCAACCTTATCCTACTTTAGGATCCTTGGTAGCAAATGTTATGTCCTTAATAATGGGAAATCCAAGCTGACTAAGTTTGCTGAGAAAAGCAGTGAGGGTATTTTTGTTGGCTACAACTCTCATAGCAAGGCTTGTAGTGTGTACAACATCAATAACCAACCAGTGGAAGAATCTGTTCATGTGGTATTTGATGAGACTAGCCTTATACATAAGGGATGGTCTAGTTCTCTAGTGAATGCAGGTACAGTGGAGAGAATAGAGAAATTATCCATTGAAGACAATGCTGGCACCTCACTAAGTGATAAGAATCAGTCAGTAATAGTTGAAATCGAGGAAGAACCTGCAGAAAGTTTAGAAATGGCTGAAGAAATGCAACCTAAAGAAGTTGATACTGTAGAAGTGCCCAGAACACTACCAGTTGCCTTGAGATAAGTAAGAGATCATCCCCAGGAGCAGATAATAGGAAATATCAATCAAGGGGTGATGACAAGGAGCAGAGCTGCAAATGAAGCATTGTACCTAAGCTTTCTCTCTCAAATTGAAACCAAGAAATTTGAGGAAGCAAATCAGGATCCATTTTGGATTACAGCAATGTAGGAGGAACTGAACCAGTTTAAGAGATGTAAGGTTTGGAAATTGGTTCCAAGACCCCAAGGATAAAATATCATAGGAACTAAATGGGTCTACAGAAATAAGTTGGATAAAAATGGAATCATCATCAAGAATAAAGCAAGGCTAGTGGCAAAAGGCTACAGACAAGAGGAAGGGATAGATTTCGATCAGACATTTGCTCCTGTAGCCAGACTGGAAGCAATAAGACTATTTCTAGCCTACGCAGCATACCAAGGTTTCAAGGTCTACCAGATGGATGTGAAGTCAGCCTTCCTAAATGGTGACCTCAAAGAGGAAGTATATGTAGAGCAACCCTCAGGTTTTGTAGATCCTACTCATCCTGATTATGTTTATTTTCTTAGAAAGGCCCTTTATGCCTTAAAGCAGGCACCTAGGGCCTGATATGAAACTCTGTCAAGCTTTCTAATTGAGAACAAGTTCTCAAGGGGAAAGATTGATAAGACATTGTTCCTAAGGGAAGTGAAGGGCAAGATCTTGCTAGTGCAGATCTATGTGGATAACATCGTCTTTGGCTCCACAGATAACAATCTCTGCAAAAAGTTTGCCAACTTGATGCAGGGAAAGTTTAAGATGAGCAGTATGGGTGAGCTCAAATACTTCCTAGGTCTCCAAGTGAAACAATCTGAAGATGGTATATTCATCTCCCAGACAAAGTTCACTAGGGAGCTAGTCAAGAAATTTGGATTGGAGAGTGCTTCTTCAATGAAGACTCCAATGGGAACCAATGTGTCTCTGGACAAGGATGAGAAGGGCATACCCTTTGATGGAACCAAGTACAGATGCATGATTGGATCCTTGCTCTATCTAACTACAAGTAATCCTGACATAATGTTTGCTACATGTGTTTGTGCTAGATATCAGGTGAATCCTAAGGAATCTCATCATGTCTCTGTCAAGAGAATCTTAAGATATCTGAAGGGTACATCAAATCTTGGCCTATGGTACCCTAGGAACAATGGGTGTGATCTAACTGGCTATTCAGATGTAGATTATGCAGGGTGCAAGGAAGACAGGAAGAGTACATCCGGAACATGTCAATTCCTTGGTGGAAGACTGATCTCTTGGAGCAGTAAGAAGCAGACTAGTGTGGCAATCTCAATAGCAGAATCAGAGTATATCTCTGCTGGGAGCTGTTGTGCACAACTGCTATGGATCAAACATCAACTTGAAGACTACAACCTAAAGATGACCAAAACACCCCTGTTTTGTGACTCTTCAAGTGCAACCTCAATTGCTAAGAATCCCGTCTCCCACAGCAGGACTAAGCATATTGAGATCAGGTATCACTTCATCGGGGAGCATGTGGAAAATGAAGATATCACCCTTGAATTTTTCCCAACAGACAAACAAGTGGCTGATATATTTACAAAGCCCCTAGATGAAGCTAAGTTTAACTTCTTCAAATTCCAACTGGAATGTTAAACTTAGAGTAACCGTCTACTTATTTTTCACTAATCCCATTCTAGATGCTTGGTTAGAAAATCTCTCAGGATTTGGATGAACTATGACCGAGCAAGGGGGAGCCTTGGACTTTTGTCTACTAAAAGAAGAGCTCCAGAAAAGAAGTCAGAAAGGGGGAGAAATGGCATCACCTCAAATGTTCAAGACAAGATGCTCTAGGTGCTCAAGAAGACCTCAAGATAGGGGGAGCAAAGAAGTAGGGGGAGGCATAAGAGAAGAGACATCAAATCAAGGGGGAGCTACAAGCTTGATGTACTCAGAGAGCTCAGCAAAGATAAGTACAATCTTACATGCTCAAATGTTAAGATTATAATGTTTATTGTCAAGTGAAAGTAGTCTTGAATTGAGATTCTGACTTCTTCAAATAGGGGGAGATTGTTGGGAATCTTGCCCACATGATTCCTGATTTGAAGAAGTCACCAAGTCAAGAAAACTTCACTTTGTATTTGATGGCTTCTCTAGCTTATAAATCTCAAGAAGTTAGTAGAACAAGATTCGCCGAACGCAGAAGGAAGTTTGTCGAACGAAGAATAGAGTTCATCGAACTCAGAAGGAAGATCGACGACCGCTAAGAATTGGCATGTTCGTTGAACGCAGAAGGAAGATCGACGACCGTTGAGAATTGGCGTGTTCGTCGAACGTAGAAGGAAGATCGTCGAATTCAGAAGGAAGATCGTAGACCGCTGAGACTCGGTAAGACCGTCAAACATAGAGAAGACGCAGTATCGTCGAATTCACCAAAGTGGCCTTATCGTCGAGCAGAATAGAAATCGTTGTGAAGAAGCCTTCTCGCTGAAAAGCCTAAGTATGATTGATGGCGTTGATCATCGTCGTAAAGAAGGCATGTCGTAGAGAAGACTGAAGAAGGATAGTTGAAGACAAGCAGCTGCTAAAATATGATCTGTCGGCATGCTAACACTCATGTCGTCGAGAGAACAAGGTTATTATGACGACACATTCAGAGACAGCATATCATCGTATATGCAGAAGCTGTAGAATGTCTCGTATCGTCAAGATATCAGCTTCAGAGGCAGAAGCAAGAAGAACTGAAGGTCTACCTAAGTTCAAGGCATCGACAAAGTCCTGTCGTTGAGATATTGTCCATGTCATCGTAACTATGGAAATATCGTCGAGATAGATTCAAATGTTACGGACGCGCTGTCAGCATTTAATGTCGCCGCCTGATTGTCTAGTCAGCGCGTGCTCTTATGGAATGGGCGTCTGACATTAAAGGACATTACATGTGACCGTTATGCGGCCCATCTGTCCAATAAAAGGGAACAGTGATGCCCTAGAAAAGAAGTCCTCGAAATAGAGAAAAAGAATGACAAATAATCCCGCCGCTACACTTCGATAGAACAGTATTCTCGGCAGAGAAGAAGAAGATCAAGTAGAGAGCAAGCATCAAGTGCTCTCTGAAGAATCAGTCATCTCCATCGACTGGAAAGTAGCCGATAACACCAGGCAAAAGAAGAGAAGGCTGAAGAAGATCAAGTGCTGAATATCCAGATCAAAAAGCATCATCTTCAACCTAAAGAAGCCAATCTTCGTCAGGCTAAAGTTGTTGATCTTCATCCGGCAGAAGTAATAGTTGTTTTTCTACTATAAACTCTTGTAAGGCTTGCGGGCCTATTTTTCTATCTTGAGGGCTGGAGAGCTGTGAGGCTTGAGGGCCAGGGCAGTGGACTTGCGGGTCCGACACCGTCTAGCTTGCGGTCTGGAGAGGTGTGAGGCTTGAGGGCCATGGTAGTGGACTTGCGGGTCCGATCTTGTCGAGCTTCAGGGATTGTGCGCAGTAGGGGCTTGCGGGCCTAGGTTGTAGGCACAGGACTTGCGGGTCTGGTTGTGTAGGGCTTGAGGGCCTGAGTGTCGAGCTTGCGGGCTCGGGGGCAGTAGGGGCTAGGCTGTTGGACTTGAGGGTCCGTGTTGTATGGCTTGAGGGCCTGAAGTTTTTGGCGGCATTTGCCGATCCTAGCACACTGCTGGGTAGGCGCAGAGGGACAGAGGACTACTCAAGACACCCCGTCTTGAGAAACCTTTATAGATCATTGTGTCGTCTGGTGTGTTTTATCTGTGCTTATCTGTGCAATATTTCTGTGTTGTGCTTGAATATTCGAATCGCGCACAAATAGTTGAAAAGAACCCAGATCACCTAACACCCCCCCTATAGGTGAACGTTCCATTACTAACACGGGTGCTCAAACCAAAACACAGGTTTTTGATCAGGTGCGCTGCCACCAAAGGTGTAACTTTTGAAGGGAGTTAGAACCCTGTACATGATGGGGTAAAAAGATAAACAAAAAAGTGTTTATGAAGTTCTTCTCTGTCAACTAGCTGAGAGAAGACTAGTGGATTGTTGTGTTGTAAAGATCCCCCTGTCTGATAGAATTTCTTTGAAAGAAAATGAATGGAGCTTTCTCTTGGATGTAGAAAATCTTCCTTGATAGCAGATGAATCTGAGAGACAGTTTCTCAGATTATTGTTGCTCTTTGAAGATTAGAACCAGCAGCTGAAAATTGAGAGAAAATGGTTGTTGTTCTCAGAGAATGAAAAAATGTTGCTGGTTAGGATGAAGATCTCTGTAATTCTTTTTGGCTTTCTGTATTTCTCTCTCGACTGTCTGTTTCTTCACACTACTATTGGTATCTACTGCTTCATCATTTTCCTTAGGGAATATATGACTGATTTGAAATTGAAATCTTCTTGTTAAAGAATAAAATAATCATAATGGATTATTCTTGGAACTGCAATCTGATTCAGCACAAATACATTAATTCCTTTTCCTTTTCCCTGAAAGTATCCTTTTCCAATATGTCAACGGCTACATTCTCGAAAGAAGAGACTAGAAAGGAATATTAAAAGGAAAGATCAAATCTTGACTTATCTGATAATGAATAAGTCCAAAAGAATTGAATAGATCTGTTGTTGATTAATCGATCTGAGTTCAGAGTAAATAGATAATTGATTCATCAGAATTTGTCAAGCTGAAGAGAAAATTCATCCAACAGAAAGCTGACTTCGTCGAGCTGAAAGTTGAGTTCGTCAAACTAAATTCATTCATCGAACCCAAAGCTGAGTTCTTCGATCTCAATCTGGAGTTCATTGAACTGAGATAAAATCTGTTGAACTGGTTGGAAGACTGAATTCGTCGAGCTGAAGAGAAAGTTTGTCAAACTGAAACACAATGTTCGTTGAACCCAGGAAGGAGTTCGTCGAACGCATAATGATGTTCATCAAACGCAGAAACTTGGAATTTTCCTAAGTTCTGTCTAACTCAGACATCTTTAGACCTTGACCCTTAGACTATACAATGGGTTCAACTTGAGTCCTAATAACTGGTAGTGATCCTAGCCCAAATCAGTAATAGGGTTGTTCCAACAATCTCCCCCTATTTGGGTTAGGATACTATTTGAAATATAATAAATAAAGCAAACAACAAACATAGAGCATATATATATCTGACAGAGTTTAAAATTTCATTTCAGCAGATAAAAGATATAGTACTCTGAGTTTAGGAAACTTTACACTGAAAGCATAAATAAGCAAAACCAAATACTTATGAGCTTTACTCTGTCTATGACGATGGCTTGAAAATGATTTGTCTATTTGGGTTCTCAGATTCTCTTTTACTCATATAGAGGTCATTAGCTCCCAGCAGGGTTTGAGATGAGGCATGAGGAACCACTGCAACTGGGTGCAACCTTAGATAATCTTCAGCATTAAAGAGGTGTCTTGAGCTGTACCTTTCAAATTCTTGTCTTCTGAAATCAGACATTGTTGAGAACTGAGAGTAATCTTTACCTTCTGCTTTTGCTTTATTGATCTGAGCTGTAGCAATAGTATCTTTGTATCTAGCCATGTAGGCATTCTTTTCTGATTCTGGATTGATAGGAGAAGGAGGCCTTTCATCAATTTCACTGGCCTGATATGAAGGTTGATAATCTTGAGGATACCTTTTTCTGTGAAAAGAACCATCGGATACATGATATTTGTAAACTAAGGAAATAGGTCTGGCAGATCCTGAAGGAGTAGCTCTGGCTGATCTTGAGCTATGAGTGCCACTTGAGCTTCTGTGACTATCTCCTGATATTCTTGAATACTGAGGAAAAGATCTCTGAGAGGAATAAGACATGCTTGTTGAACCTGTTGCTGGAGGAGAAGGAGGAGGATTAAACTTGACTGGTTTGTGAGAGTAGTAGAATCCTTATTTCTTCATTTTCTTTCTCCTTTTATTCTCATTTCTAGAGAATCTCATCCAAGCTGGGGAATCCTTTGTAAGAGTAATGTTGTTCAAAATATAATAGGGAGTATCATTTTTTGAAGATGGAGGTTTAGGAACCGCCTTTGCTCTACTTCTGGACTTTCTTTTCTTTGAAGAATTATCATCTGAATCATCACTATCATCATCATCAGAAAATTAAGCAGGGTTATCATATAACTCATCAAGATCTTTAAGAGCAATATCAAGTTCTTGCTCAACATCCTCTGGAAGAGGAGAATCATCATATACAAAAGTTGGAGGAGATAGGGGGGATTCATCAAAAACAAATGTTGGATGTGAATTCACCAAGCCAACTTTTTCTGAACCTGCAACTGTAACTGGAACCTGAACTGGAACTGGAACTTGAAAACTTTTGATGAGTTTCTTTAGCAAAACTGTATCTATTGGAGCTGTATAGGGAACTATAGCTTTTGAAAAATCTTGAGGCTTAGGCAGCCTGCTGAAAACTGAATTGAAATTTGATAATAATGAAATAATATCTATTGAGGGATTAATAGATATATTATTCACTGAATCTATCACTGCAACTGAATATATCATATCTGAATCAATAACTATAACTGATACTGCATTAATTAGATCTTCTTCCTCAAGCATCTCCCCCTGCCTAGTTTCAGAGATACCTGAATCTAGGCCCCTAGAAGAAGGGACATAGGATGAGGAGGTAGGGAAGGATGCAAGCTTAGAAGATAGGTCAGAGATAGCTTGCAGAATAGGATCAAGCTTCTCATCTAGAAGAGCAGTTAGCTTTGGAGAGATATGGGAGAAAATCTGGTCAGCAATAGAAGAAAAATCAACATACACAAGGTCAGATGTATATTGAGAAGAAGAGGGTGCTGGGATAGAAGAAGAGGGAATAGAAGAGGGTATGAAGATGTTAGTAGCATCTGAAAGGGGTGGAATATTATCCACATGGATAGAATATTGAGGGGGAGAATGTGGAGGAGACAAGAGGTCAAAAGATGGAGGGGGAATGAAGGAGGGAAGAGAATCAAAGGGGGAAAGAGAATCATCAACTGGAATGGATGATGATGGAGGCTCTGCAGACTGATTTGTCTGGAGAGTAGAAGAGGAAGGCAATGAGGAAGGAATGTCTATGGGAGAATTTAAAGGAGGAACTTCTTCAGGAGAGGTGTGCTGAAGAGGTTGCGAGGGGAGAGGAGTTGAAGATTCAGGAATAGGAACTTCTGGAAGGGTTTGAGGAGTGACTATATCAGTCCTTGTGCATTCAGAAGCTTGCCTGGAAGATTCTGCCCTTGAAGTTCTCTTGGGAATCACTCTCTCCCACTTGCCAAAGTGAGCTGAAGTCAGCCTCTTGCTTGCATTAATGAAGACCTTTGGTAACACCAACAGGTATGGGCATTTCTCTTGAAGAACAATGTCTAACACTCTGCCATAGCAAACATTCATTTTGCCTTGCTTCTTCTTTATTGATTCAAACAGAATCAATCCCCAATTGACCTGCTTCTTTTCTACTAAGGCCACCATCAAAAGAAATTGGTGCCTAATAATATAGTCATGAGCAGAGATCTTTCCTAGTAAAACCTTTCTAACAATATCTGCTAAGAATTTGTATTCAATGGAGAAATTCTTTTTCAGAAGGTGATTAGGGTTTCTAGTGGAGTGACCCATTTTAACCAATTCATTATTAAATTCATCAGAACTAATATCCAACTCATCATCACCATTCATCAAACCAAAAACATGAGATAATATCTCTGTGGAAAGAGGAACCTGGTTTCCTGAGATACTTCCTGAGATTGTTGTTGCATTCACTGACTGAATATAATGTACCCATTCTTTGATTTCTGCAACGAGAAGCTTTATCCTGGTGGTCATGAACTTCCTTAACTGCTGTGCTTCAAAAACTTGAAGAATGTCTTGGAAAACTTGGTCAGAATGAGCAAATGACTCCATATCAATGTCAAAGCCTGCATCGAACTTCATCGACGAGATCACTGCTTGAGAGATTGCCATTGTACCTGCAAGAGAAAAAGATCAAGTGCAAGGGAACTGGAGGGAAGCAAAAGCAAGTTCTATAGGCGCAAAGACGAAAATGAAACCAAAATTTGATTATAAATAAAGAGATCGGAGAAGGCGCAAGATTTCGTGGAACGGGGTTCCGCTAAACCTAGTAAAAACAGAAGTCGAAGAGTCTTGGGCTTCGTCAAACTGCGTTCGATGAAAGATGAATTTTCATTGATCTCTGTTCGACGAACGAACTGTCTTCGTTGATCTCTGGATCTAATAGGTTTCGTCGATCTCCGTTCGATGAACGACTAAATTTCGTCGATCTTCGTTCGACGAAATGATGGGATATGTAGAAAATTTAATTTTTATTTTATTGAATCTCCATCTATCATTCCTAGCTGATTTATAAAGAAGATGTGCTTCTTTTCATCCAATGGTTTGGTGAAAATATCAGCCCTTTGTAAGTCAGTAGGAATAAATTGTAGGCAAATTTTATTTTTATCCACATTATCTCTGATAAAGTGGTGCCTAATTTCTATGTGTTTAGTCCTACTATGGAGTACTGGATTTTGTGCTATAGATATTGCACTAGTATTGTCACAAAATATAATTAACTTATTTATGTTGATACCATAGTCTAGGAGTTGATTTTGTATCCACAAAATCTGTGAGCAGCAACTGCCAGCAGTAATATATTCTGCTTCAGCTGTTGATGTAGACACAAATGTCTGTTTCTTACAAAACCAAGACACAAGCTTATCACAAAGAAACTGGCAAGTTCCTGATGTGCTTTTCCTGTCTACTCTGCATCCAGCATAATCAGAATCTGAGAATCCAGTTAATTCTAATTCTGATGCAGTTAGATACCAGAGTCCTAGATTTGGACAACCCTTTATATATCTCAAAATTCTTTTTAATAAAATAAGGTGAGATTCTTTGGGGTTAACTTGGAACCTAGCACAAATGCATATATCAAACATTATATCTGGTCTACTAGATGTTAAGTAAAGTAAAGAGACAACAATTGCTCTATATACTTTTTGATCAACAGGTTTCCCTGATTCATCATTGTCTACAACAGCATTGGAGGGCATGGGTGTTTTCATGGTAGAAGCATCAAGCATACCAAATCTTTTCACTAATTCCTTAGCATACTTAGATTGTGATATGAATATGCCATTTCTATTTTGCTTCACTTGAAGGCAAAGGAAGTAAGATAACTCACCCATACTACTCATTTCAAATTTGGATTGCATTAGATCAGAAAACCTTTTGCATAAATTTGAATCGGTAGAGCCAAATATAATATCATCTACATAAATTTGAACTAGTAAGGTTTGATTTTTATGTATCCTGAAAAATAAAGTTTTATCAACATTGCCTTTACAGAACTTGTTCTCTAAAAGAAAATTAGCTAAGGTCTCATACCATGCTCTGGGAGCTTGCTTGAGACCATAGAGAGCTTTATTAAGCATAAAAACATAGGAAGAGTGAGTTGGAGAGATAAAACCTAGTGGTTGTTCCACATATACTTCTTCTTTGATATCTCCATTAAGAAAAGCACTCTTCACATCCATCTGATATACTTTGAATTTCTTGAAGGCAGCAAATGCAAGAAATATCCTGATAGCTTCAAGTGTAGCAACAAGAGCAATGGTTTGATCATAATCAATTCCTTCTTCCTGAGAGTATCCATGGGCGACCAATCTTACATTATTTCTGATTATGAAGCCTTGATCATCTAGCTTGTTCCTGAAGACCCATTTAGTGCCAATAACTGGATGGCCCTTTGGTCTTGGAACTAAATCCCAAACTTTGTTCCTTTCAAATTGATTGAGTTCCTCTTGCATTGCAAGAATCCAATTTGGATCTTGTTCTGCATCTTTTATGGATTGAGGTTCAACTTGTGATAAGAAACAAGTATACATCTGATTTTGATTGAGTTGATGCCTTGTTTGAACACCTGCTGAGATGTCTCCAATAACTTGAGATATTGGATAATCTCTAACTGTGATGTGATCAATAGTTGGAATGGGTTCAGTAAGAGTTTCCTCTTGAGGAATTTGATCAGCAGTCACTTGATTAGAATTATCAGCAAGATCTTATGGATTATCTTCTTCTTCACTGCCTTCAATAGTTTGAGTTGATGGAAGTAGAGAATCTTCATTCTGTAGATTCAATCCATTAAGCTCTTCACATAGAGCTGGTACCTGGAAAGTGTCTTTGGTAGAGGTGGTATTCCTCTCCTCATTTAAGATGTTAGTTTCATCAAAAGAAACATGCATGGACTCTTCTATCTTAAGAGTTGATTTGCTGTAAATTTATATGCTTTATTAGAAAGAGAGTATCCAAGGAATGTACCTTCAACAGACTTTGCTTCAAATTTCCTTAGATATTTCTTATCATTGTTATGCACATAGCATTTACAGCCAAAAAAATCTTTAAACAGTTAACCTTAGGCTTTTTATTCTTAAGTAATTCATAAGGTGTTTTACCCTAAATTTTATGTATTAGACTCCTGTTCAACACATAATTTGTTGTGTTCACTGCCTCTGCCCAAAAAAGAGTGGCAAGTGAGCATCAACAAGCAATGTAGATGCTGATTCAATTAATGTTCTATTTTTCCTTTCAGCTACCCCATTTTGTTGAGGAGTTCTAGGAGTAGAGAAACATTGTCTGATCCCTTCTTTTCCACAGAATTCTCTCATCAGAAGAGATTCAAACTCAGTGCCATCATCACTTCTGATCAATGCAACTAGAGTAGAGTACTCAATCTTGATGGACCTGAGAAAGTCTTTCAGAACACTGAAGGTGTCAGACTTGTTCCTAAGAAAGAACACCCAAGTGAATCTAGAGTCATCATCTACAATAACTAAAGTGTAATGTTTCCCTCCTAGACTCTGTATTGCAGTGGGTCCAAAGAGATCCAAATGTAGTAA
The DNA here is from genome assembly GCA_033032865.1 of Dactylorhiza incarnata. Lineage (NCBI taxonomy): Eukaryota > Viridiplantae > Streptophyta > Magnoliopsida > Asparagales > Orchidaceae > Dactylorhiza > Dactylorhiza incarnata. Next base: position 8,573,349 of record JAWHQI010000067.1, read on the forward strand.
GTACATAATCCTAGGTGAATCACTCTTGGATAAAGATTTGAAACTACACTTGGTCTGCTTTCCTAGTTGACAAGCCTTGCAGAGTCCTTCCTTATTGTAAGAACCAGAAGGCAGTCCTCTTACCAGATTGTCCTTGGAGAGCTTAGAGATAGTTCTAAGGTTAATATGTCCTAGCCTTGTATGCCATAATTCATTTGTTTTACTTATTGAATTAAATAAACAAATGTTTGAATTGGCAGAGTCAAAATTGACTAAATAAATATTACCATGTCTAATACCAGATAACACATTGATGTTTTTATTATTGGTAATAAGACATAAGGAATGATTAAAAGTTACCTGATAACCTTCATCATTTAGCTGGCTTATGCTAATGAGGTTATGCTTGAGACCCTTGACATATGCTACCTTTTTGAAGGTAACTGCTCCAACTTTGATTTTTTCCATATCCTTTGGTTTGTCCACAGTTGGAGTCTCCAAAAATCACACTGGGTCCAAGCTTTGCCTTGTAATTGCTTAGGTTGACCTTGTTTCCTGTCATGTGCTTATAGCAACCACTATCCAAATACCAATGTTCCATTATGTGTGGATAGCTTTGTACCTGCACAACAGAAAATAAACTAGTTGTTCTTGACCCAGACTACCTTGCGTCCTTTTGTCTTACCAGAAAATTCAGAAATGTATGAAATCTCAGGTTGATCCTTATAGCCTTGTGGATGTTATCTCCTTGGAGGAATAATCCACTCAGTAAAGAGATTTTTAGTATGTTTAGAATGAGAATTCTTCAGAGATGCAGTATATTTTTTGTTCGGCGAACTTGGCTGAGTTCGTCGATCACCGTTCGACGAATTAAAGTAATTTCGTCGATCGCCGTTCGAAGAATAGCTGTACTAAAAATCTGTCTTCAGCGTTCGTCGATCACCGTTCGACGAATATGTGTGATTTCGTTGAGCGACATTTGATGAATTCTTCTGAAGTCTTTTATTCTTAACATCCTTGCTTGAGATGTTATTACCTACTTCTACTGCCTCTTTGCTCTTGGCAGAATTTAACTTCACTGGAGTAGATAGGATGTCTTTCTTATGAAGATATGGGTGACTTGATGATGCACCCAAGCCCTGTTTGCCATTAAATCTGGCATTTATAGTGCTTGTGATGTCCATCGGTTTGATGCTTCTCCCATTGAGGGATTCTTCAAATTTTTAGCCTCAGATAATTTGTTCTCAATGAGAACAATATGTTCTTTGGAGGCAGCCAGCTCTTTCTTAAGATTGAAATTATCTTCAGTCCATTTACTTCTGAGGGAGATTATCTCCTTCTCAGATTTAATTAAATCTAAATGAAGAGTTTTAAATTCATTTTTAAAATCATTTGAATTAAAATCAAAGGTAGAGATTTCCTGATCACTATCATTGTCAAATTCTGATTTATCTGAATTATTTCCTAAGGCATTGATAGCCATCATGTAGAAATTTCTTTCATCTTCATCATCACTAGAGCTGGATGATGATGCATGTTCTGAATCATTGCATGAGTCATAAACAGCCATCAAGCATTGATCCTTTTCATTTGGATCATTTTCATCTTCAGAAGAGCTGGATAATGACTCTGACTCAGTATCACTCCATATTTCAGCTACAAAGCCTCTTCCCTTGTGTTTGTGTTTGTGGGAGGATGGCTTGCTGGAGTGCCTCTTTCCTTCTTTATCTTTTCTCTTGTCCTTCTTTTGATTTTCTGGACACTCAGGTAGAATGTGTCCAGGCTTTCTGCAGCCAAAACAAATAATTTCTTTAGAGTTTGTTTTGTCATACCTTGGTTTTTCTTTGGATCTGAAATCCTTCTTTCTGAGGTCCTTTCTAGCCATTTTATAAAATCTTTTGGCTAGTAGGCTCATAAACTCCATTTCTCCTGGAGCTTTATCTTCCTCTTTTGTTGCTTGGAAAGCAATGCTTCTCTCCTTTTTGGTGGCTGGAGAGGAGGTAGATTGTTCAGCTTCTCTAGACTTGATAAGCTACTCATAGGATTTTAATTTGCCTAACAAGGTCTCAGTAGAGATCTCATTTATGCTTCTGGCTTCCTTGATTGGCCAGATCCTTGAGTCCCATGTGCTGGGGAAGCACATTAGGATCTTATCATTCACTTCAGTGAATGAGATCACTTTGTCCAAAGACTTCAGTTCATTGATTATGAGAATGAGTCTGTTGTACTTGTCTGCTACTGTTTCAGTTTCTCCCTTCTTGAAGTTATCATATTGAGAGATGAGATGAGATCTTTTGTCCTTTCTCTCATCTGCAGAACCTTCAACAATGTTGTTGAGGGAATTCCAGATATCCTTGGCTGAGGTGCTGTTACAACCCGCATTTTCCCAACATTTAAAATGCTATCAGAGTAGGGAAAGCTACATGTTGTGATGCCACGTCATGTAGGGGACGCCTACTGACGTTAAGGCAACTCATCCTTCTTCGCATTTCAAGCAATTATTTTTATTAACACAAAGCGATTCAAATATAATTTATGCAGAAAATTAACAAGCCGCGTCCCTCGGCTAGGTGGATCAACTAGTCCACGCTTTTAAAATATAGTTTTACGTAGCAGAAAAATACTTGATTTAATTACTTAGTGGCCTAAGTGTACATGAAGACCGAGTGAGGTGCACCATGCATGATCGAATGTGTGGATTTACTATATATAAAAAAAGATTTATCACGCCCAGAAAGTAGTGAGATTAACATTTCAAATCATGATATGCAATGCTACAATTACCTTAGCATATCTAAGCAAGGGGCTATAACGCCAACCCACATCTAACCAATTCAGAACAAGTGTTCAAAAGTAAACAACAAGTAACAGCAGCAGTGAAACAAAAGTCCAACCAAACGGCACCACGGGCGTCAACACCTGACACGAACCCATGGGCCGACAAGTCCACAGAATACCCTACCTCAAGAGAGTCAGAAGACGACAACTAAAGTAACTCCGCACTAACACCTGCTACTGTCCAGAACCTGAGGCATTCAAAGCAAGAACACCTCAGAAGCAAGTTACAAGTGGTGCAGAAAATAAGAAAGTAAGCAAACCTCCGCGAGACTGGAGGGAAACAGTAGCTGCAAGGATCAGTGATGACAAAGCTAGCAGTAAATAATCAACATGAAAAGAAACAGCGGAAGAATCTAATAATCAGCAGAAAATCACTCGCCAAACAAAGGAGTGAAAACAGGCAAGGTCAAAACTCGCCTTCAGTAAGTAACTATCAACATTCACATTATTAATCATGTTACTCTTGTTCAGAATTATAGAGACTGATCAGCTCATCAGAAAAAAAAAAGAAGCTGTGCGGGGATAATACCATCTCACATCGTCACGACCCTCAGAGCACCGCACCGGTGGCATCGCCAACATCATGTACGACCTCCAACAGAATTTATTAAATTTAAAGTGCATCGCACTGGTGGCACCGCCAACATCGTGTACGACCTCCAACAGATTATTCACATTTTCATGGTTCTTTCAAGGAACAAAGGGCGAGGCCCAACATATCATATCATACTATATTGCAAGAAGAAATGGAAAATACAAGGAGATTTAATGTAACAAAATGCCTTATATTAACTGGCAAAATGCCAAGTTATAAGCAGAAATAATTAGAGGATATAAGAAAATATAGCACAGCTAGATCAAGGGAGACAGCTTGGAGCTATTATATGGCAAAGAAAAACAAACTGGAGCAAGATCACCACTTACCTTAGGTTTTGCTGGAAAAACTTTCCGAATCGCTCCCCGTTGTAGATCGGGTTAAGAGAAGGCGAGAGGAGTCAAGATCTACAAGAGATCGGTCTAAAAGAGGTTAGAGCACAAAAGACCTAACGAAAAGTTTCACGAAGCGGAAGGAAATTACCACGAGAACGAAGCTCTCGTCGAGAGCTTTCCGGAGCTATGCTTGGCTCGCGATTTCGACCACCGGAGCTCCGTCGGCGGCGTCCGGAAGATTCAAGAAATCGCCACCCCCGTCGCTCGTTTTTCTCTCTGGTTCAGACAGAATGAAGAAGAAGAAGGGGGGCTGGGTTTACTTTCTTTTATGAAACATAACATAATTTAATAATAATAATAATAATAATAATACCATTATTATTATTAATAATAGAAGGAGAAATAATAATAATAATTTCCTTATTATTATTAATAAAAGAAGGGGCTAAAGTCGAACAGGTAAATTTGTCGAGCAGGACAGATTTGACGAACGGTCGGATTCATCGAACGGCGCTGCTTAAATTTGTCGAACGACGCTGCTTAAATTTGTCGAACGGGGCAGAAGCTGGTTTGTCGAGCGGAGGCTGAAGCTGGTTTGTCGAGCGGAGGCTCGATCGACAAACGCACATTGGAGGGGGATCTACGAATGCTGAATTGGAGAGGGTCGACGAATTCATGCAAGCATGTATATATATAAGGTTTAGTTATATATATATAAATAAGGATTCGTCGAACGACTCTGCATGAATGTATATATTTATAAATAAGGATCCGCCAAAGAACTTTTACCATGGGAATAGATTTCCTCCGCAACACCCGCTCTTGGGTCTCCAAAATACGGACAGGCTCCTCAACATAAGACAAATTGGGCTGAATCTGAGGCACTGAATCGAGAACTTGACGATTGCTGCGGACACACTTCCTTAGCTGACTCACATGAAACACATCATGGACGCCAGGGAAGGTAGCAGGTAACTCCAATCTATAAGCAGACACCCCGATGCGTTCAATAACCTGAAATGGCCCAACATATCTGGGATCCAACTTGTGGTTCTTCTCAAATCTTTTAACGCCTGGGATCGGAGAGACCTTCAGGAAAACACCGTCCCCAACCTCAAACTCCAGATCTGCCCTTCTTTGATTGGCATACTTTTCATACTGCTCCTGAGCAACGCGGAGCTTCTCCCGAATATTAGTCACCGCCTCTTCCATTTCCATCAAACCTTCCGGACCTAGCAACGGCCTCTCACCGACTTCGGCCCAAAACAAGGGAGTCCTGCAGCGCCTCCCATACAACGCTTCAAAAGTGGCCATCTGCAAGCATTCTTGAAAGCTATTATTGTAAGAAAACTCCATAAGCCTTAGGCGCTCGTCCCAAGCTCCACCATGCTCCAATATGTAACACCTGATCATGTCTTCCACAATCTGATTAACTCGCTCAGTTTGACCATTTGTCTGCGGATGGTATGCGGTCGAAAACATGAGGTCGGTGCCCAAAGCTCCCTGTAAGCTTTGCCAGAATCGCGACGTAAACCTGGGGTCTCGATCTGACACGATACTCACTGGCACTCCATGCAAACGGATGACCTCATCCAAATATAACTCTGCTATCTTCTTCATCGAATAGACGATTTTGAAGGGGATGAAATGAGCACACTTCGTCAATTGATCAACTATAACCCAGACTGAATCATGACCGTGAGGGGACCTTGGCAAACCTGTAATAAGGTCCATCGATATACTTTCCCATTTCCACATAGGGATTTCCAAAGGGGTCAATTTTCCTCCAGGCCTGCCATGATCGGCCTTCACCAGCTTGCACGTGAAGCACTGCGATACAAATTTGGCAATGTCATTCTTTATGCCCGACCACCACACGATTTCTCCAGATCTCTATACATCTTGGTGGACCCCGGGTGGTAGGCCACACTAGATCCGTGAGCCTCCCTGCAAATCATAACTCGAATATCTCCCACCGCCGGAATACAGAATCTACCTCTATACAAGAGGGTGCCAAACTCATCAATGGAGAAATCAGATAGTTCTCCTCTCTCGGTCCTTCCCCGAAGATGCTGAAGATCTGGGTCCTCATTCTGATGTAACCTTGTGAGAGTGATCCACGAAGGCTCTTCTGCCTCCAAACGAGAGGGCTCACCACGACTCACCGCTGAAATATCCATCAAAAGAATCTCCTCAACCAAGGCTTGAACAGATAAATTGAAGATCTGAGCCGTCTTCCTACTCAAAGCATCGGCCACAACATTGGCCTTGCCAGGATGATAAAGGATGTCCACTTCATAATCAACAACATATTCCAACCACCGGCGTTGGCGCAAATTCAGCTCCTTTGGTGTGAATACATACTTCAAGCTTTTATGATCGGTATAAATCTTGCACACAGCGCCATACAGTAAGTGTCTCCACAGCTTCAGGGCATAGATCACCGCCGCAAACTCCAAATTATGGGTGGGGTAATTCTTCTCATGAACCTTCAATTGCCTAGATCCATAGGCGATCACCTTCCCCTCTTGTATCAGAACGCAACCAAGTCCAATCTGGGAAGCATCAACCTACACTGCAAACTCCACTCCCTCAATAGGCAGAATGAGAATTGGGGCAGAACACAACCTTCTCTTCAACTCTTGGAAAGCCTCCTCACACTTATCACGCCAAATGAAGGCGGCATTCTTTTACGTAAGCCGGGTCATCGGAGCGGACAATGTGGAGAAACCCTCCACAAATCTCCTATAGTATCCGGCCAAGCCCAAGAAACATCTGATCTCCTTTGGAGTAGAAGGTCTCTTCCAATCCATCACCGCTAAAATCTTGGCGGGATCAACAGAGATTCCATCCTTGCTCACCACATGTCCTAAAAAGGACACCTGAGGCAGTCAAAACTCATACTTGCTCAGCTTAGCATACAACTTATGCTCTCTCAAGACAGACAGAACCTGACGCAAATGCTTGGCATGCTCCTCATCACTGCGAGAATTGATGAGAACGTCGTCGACGAAGACAACTACAAAATGGTCAAGAAAATCCTTTAATACCCGGTTCATTAGATCCATGAACGCAGAAGGTGTGTTGGTCAAACCAAAGGACAACACGAGGAACTCAAAATGCCCGTACCGGGATCTAATAGCAGTTAGAGGAATGTCTGACTCACGAAACCTCATCTATGGTAGCCTGAACGAAGATCAATCTTCGAGAATTTGGTGCACCCACGCAGCTGATCGAACAAATCATCAATCCGCGGCAACGGATATCTATTCTTGATCGTCACCTTATTCAACTCTCGATAATCGATACACAGCCTCATGGAACCGTCCTTCTTCTTCATAAAGAGAACAGGAGCAGCCCTTGGAGAGGTTCTCATTCTGATGAAGCCACACTCCAGAAGTTCATCCAACTGAACACGCAGTTCTTCTAATTCACGAGGCGCCATGCGGTACGGTGCCTTGGCAATGGGCTGGGTGCCTGGCTCGAGTTCTATGGTAAACTCCACCTCTCTTTCAGGAGGTAGATCAGAGAGCTTGTCAGGAAAAACATCGGGAAACTCTCGCACCACCGGGATACCCTCCACGGTTGGCTCCACTCGAGAAGCATCCACAGCACAGATAGAAACTAGAAAACTCAAACAACCAGAAGCTAAAGATCGGCGGGCACGTATCGCAGAAATAATCGGAGAACTCTCCCGAGGGAGACCATAAACGCTCAATGGACGTCCGTCGCCCAACTTGAAATCTAGCCGCTTCTCCTTGCACTTGATCACGGCATCATACTTGGACAACCAGTCCATTCCGAAAATCACATCGAAATCTGCCAAATCTAGCATCTTCAAATCCGCCAGAACCTGGACACCACCCAAAGAATTGGGGCACTCCCGGATACCCCGATCTGACGTAACCTGGTCTCCAGACAGAAACTTAACGGACAAGGCATCATCCATCCGATCAATAGACCATCGGTGCCTAACAACAAAACTCCTAGCAACAAAAGAGTGAGACGCTCCCGAATCAAACAGGACATGCGCCCACTTATTCCTCACCTTGAATTCACCTAAATAAGCATGTGTCACTAGACAACTAGTAAGCTAAATTTTGAAAAAGAGAACAAGTTTGGAGGAAAGAAACTAATCAGAAATAACGTGCGCCGAGGTTTGAGCTTCCTCTCTAGTCAGCACATTAAGCTTGCCTTGCTCACGAACTGTTGGGGCGGCGGCAAGGTCTACAGAGGAAGCATTGAATTCACGGTTTGAGAGTTCGGGCAGTCGGCCCTATGATGTCCTTTTTGTCCACACAGAAAGCAACAACCAGCCTTCTTGTAACACCAGGCCACCTCATGCCCGGGCTTAGAGTAGAAAGAGCACATTTGGACCGCCTTGAGTGCATCTTGAATTGCACTAACCTTTAACGTCTCCAGCGCCTCGAGCCTCTTGAAACACCTCTCGAACGGGTGGCCCCGCTTGCCACAGAAGCTACAGTGCACCACACCCCTCTTATTTGAGTCCGAGTGAGATGCCTTGGAATTCTCCCGATCATCCAATTTCCTCTTATCACTCTTTGCCTGCTGCCCATGAGTCTTCGTCTTTTCAATCGACTCGGCCTTCAATGCGGCCTCCACCGCTTCAGCATAAGTCTTTGACCCATAGGTGCTAGCCCACTGCTGGACGTCGACAGTGAGATCACCCAAAAACCGCTTCACCCTTCCTTCCTCCGAGGCCACCAACTCAGGGGCGAATCTTCTCAACTTGCTGAAATCGATCTCGTACTCACTGACGGTGAGCTGCCTCTGCTTCAGATGCAGAAAGTTGTTCATCAATCGGTCGCGCTCAACCGAAGCGAGGAACTTCTTAAGCAACAACCCCTTAAACGTTTCCCAAGTGCATCCCTCGGCGAGACCTTCCTTCTCCCTAATCCACCAACCTTTCGCCAAACCCTTCAGCTGAAATGCAGCAACCATCACCTTTGAAGCTTCCGAGACACCTGAATAGGAAAACATCTCCTCCATGCTGATCACCCAATCATCCAGGGCCATGAAGTCTGCCCTACCATCATAGGTAGGAGGTCCCAAACGCTGAAACTGCGAAATGAAGTTCATCTCTGGTGGCAATGCCACTGGAGGCACTAGGGGAGTAGGAACAGCTGGACTCACCACCGGTTCTTGCACAACAGGCTGCTGCACTGAGGCAGCAGACACCAAAGACTGAATCTGAGCGTGCATCACAACCAATTGTCTCGACAAAGCCTCATTGCTCTGTCGCAAACTTTCGATCATGGACTCACTATGACCACCAGAAGACTCCCTCAGGCAAGGGAGTCGATCGCGTCACTCTCCTACGAGACATGTCTACAAGATAGGTGGACATTCAATCAGAAACAGGCTTAAAACGCTTAAGCCAAACAGACTCGAAAATATCATGGATCGATTCGGAACAGGAAAGAAAACAACCTGCTATTGTTGTTACCTTGTTCTGGAATTTCATGAAATGATGCAATGATTAAACTTAGGATGATGCACCATTATCCTATTGACTCTTGTGCTATGACATGAGTGCATGAACATTTAAATTTCTTTTCAAATCATGTGTGTACATATGTCATGTGGTATGTCTATAACTTGGCACATGTGCTTATGCGATGATATGAATGTATGCAGTGCTATGCATTCTAGAAAGAGGACTTAATGCATGTTATGAGCGGCGTACACATGTAGTGTTATGCATCCCATACAACATAACATTACATGTGACGAAAAGAAAAACGTGCTAATGGGCATCCATGTAATGGTGGTTATGCATCCCATACTACATAACCGTCACATGTTGCCACCTATGGTGGATCCATATACAAACACATATTATGCATCCCAAACTACATAATATGCCCCGTATACTTCTTATCATTCTATGAGTGTAGTGATCATGCTTTGGTCAAGACATACTGATGACATATCGGTGTGTGTATATAATGAAATGATTTTATGAGGTTCTGCTTAGGATAGCAGTCGTTTGGCTCACTCGCCAAACCACCCAACTACCTTTTTCACAGAACCTCCCTCTAATACCAACTGTCACAACCCGCATTTTACCAACATTTAAAATGCTATCAGAGTAGGGAAAGCTATGAGTTGTGATGCCACGTCACGTAGGGGACGCCTACTGACGTTAAGGCAACTCATCCTTCTTCGCAGTTCAAGCAATTATTTTTATTAACACAAAGCGATTCAAATATAATTTATGCAGAAAATTAACAAGCCGCGTCCCTCGGCTAGGTGGATCAACTAGCCCACGCTTTTAAAATATAGTTTTACGCAGCGGAAATATACTTGATTTAATTACTTAGTGGCCTAAGTGTACATGAAGACCAAGTGAGGTGCACCATGCATGATCGAATGTGTGGATTTACTATATATAAAAAAAATAGATTTATCACGCGCAGAAAGTAGTGAGATTAACATTTCAAATCATGATATGCAATGCTACAATTACCTTAGCATATCTAAGCAAGGGGCTATAACACCAACCCACATCTAACCATTCCAGAACAAGTGTTCAAAAGTAAACAACAAGTAACAACAGCAGTGAAACAAAAGTCCAACCAAACGACACCACGGGCGTCAACACCTGACATGAACCCATGGGCCGACAAGTCCACAGAATACCCTACCTCAAGAGAGTCAGAAGACGGCAACTAAAGCAACTCCGCACTAACACCTGCTACTGTCCAGAACCTGAGGCATTCAAAGAAAAATACCTCAGAAGCAAGTTACAAGTGGTGCAGAAAACAAGAAAGTAAGCAAACCTCCGCGAGACCGGAGGGAAACAGTAGCTGCAAGGATCAGTGATGACAAAGCCAGCAGTAAATAATCAACAGGAAAAGAAACAGCAAAAGAATCTAATAATCAGCAGAAAATCACTCGCCAAACAAAGGAGTGAAAATAGGCAAGGTCAAAACTCGCCATCAGTAAGTAACTATCAACATTCACATTATTAATCACGTTACTCTTGTTCAGAATTATAGAGACTGATCAGCTCATCAGAAAAAAAAGAAGCCGTGCGGGGATAATACCATCTCACATCGTCACGACCCTCGGAGCACCGCACCGGTGGCATCACCAACATTGTGTACGACCTCCAACAGAAATTATTAAATTAAAAGAGCATCGCACCGGTGGCACCGCCAACATCGTGTATGACCTCCAACAGATTATTCACATTTTCATGGTTCTTTCAAGGAACAAAGGGCGAGGCCCAACAGAACATATCATACTCTATTGCAATAAGAAATGGAAAATACAAGGAGATTTAATGCTAACAAAATGCCTTTTATTAACTGGCAAAATGCCAAGTTATAAGTAGAAATAATTAGAGGATATAAGAAAATATAGCACAGCTTGGAGATAATATATGGCAAAGAGAAAAAAACTGGAGCAAGATCACCACTTACCTTAGGTTTTGCTGGAAAAACTTTCTGAATCGCTCCCCGTTGTAGATCGGGTTAAGAGAAGGCGAGAGGAGTCAAGATCTACAAGAGATCGGGCTAAAAGAGGTTAGGGCACAAAAGACCTAACGAAAAGTTTCACGAAGCGGAAGGAAATTACCACGAGAACGAAGCTCTCGTCGAGAGCTTTCCGGAGCTATGCTCGACTCGCGATTTCAACCACCGGAGCTCCGTCGACGGCATCCGGAAGATTCAAGAAATCGCAAGCCCCGTCGCTCATTTTTCTCTCTGGTTCAGACAGAATGAAGAAGAAGAAGGGGGGCTGGGTTTACTTTCTTTTATGTAACATAACATAATTTAATAATAATAATAATAATATTAATAATAATAATAATACCATTATTATAATTAAAAATAGAAGGAGAAATAATAATAATAAATTCCTTATTATTATTAATAAAAGAAGGGGCTAAAGTCGAACGGGTAAATTTGTCGAGCAGGACAGATTTGACGAGCAGCCGGATTCATCGAATGGCTCTTCTTAAATTTGTCGAATGGCGCTGCTTAAATTTGTCGAACGGGGCAGAACCTGGTTTGTCGAGCGGAGGCTGAAGCTGGTTTATCGAGCGGAGGCTCGATCGACAAACGCACATTAACGGGGGGTCGACGAATGCTGAATTGGATGGGGTCGACGAATTCATGCAAGCATGTATATATATATAAGGTTTAGTTATATATATATATAAATAAGGATTCGTTGAACGGCTCTGCATGAATTTATATATTTATATATAAGGTTTAGTTATAATAATAATAATAATAATATTATTATTATTATATTATCACTAAAAATTAAACGAACGCCGAACCCAACAAAAATTTTGCCTAAGGCAAACGGCGGCGCTACGAATCCAGCGGTGAGGTCGGAATCAAAATCCGACGTGCCGTTTTTGAGATATAAATGGCCGAAGTTACGACGAACTTTAAATACATACAAAACTTCTAAAAAGCGCTGAGGCTCCAAAATGGCTCGGATCGCGACGAAACTTGACGGACAAGTCTAAAATTAAATAATCTAATTTCCTAGCGTAAAATTTTCCAATTCCGCGTCGTCTCAAAAATTGGTCGACTTGACCCAAACGGACGCGAAAACGCGCAAACGGCGACGCGCCGCTTACTCGACGTTAAAAGTAATGCCCCGACGTCATAAACACGCCATCACCGAATTAAATAATTACAGAAAAATCAGGGGCATTACAGGTGCAGTCCACAACCTTTTGGAATATATCACCAGTCATTGTTTGTGCCAATATGTTCATTGCTTTGGCATCTGCATTTCATTGTTTCTTCTGAGCATCTGTCCAATCAGGAGGTGGAACAACATTAGTGTTGGTTGCTTCTTCAGTACCTGTTGATGCTGATGGAGTAGGAGGTCCTGTCAAAATGGAATTAAAAATATCCTCATCAATAGAATTCGTATTCAATTTGATTCTTGCCTTCCATAATGCAAACTTATTGAGATTGTAAATAGGAGGTCTTGTGCTTGAGTAATCTTTGTTCTATGCCATGAGTTTTTAGAAAAAGAAAACTCTAGAAAAAGTTAAGATCTAATTGATCTTTCGATTCAGGTGTTAGCCTGTGTAACCAATCAACCAATCTCTGATACCAATTGAAAGTGAGGTATTAGATCTTAGATTTACTCTAGAGGGGGGGGGGGGGGGGTGAATAGAGTATTAAAAAGTTTTAACTTATTTTATAGCGGAATTAAAATATTGATATATATATGTAGCAGAGTGAGTATAAGAGCAAAACAAAAATCACAGCACAGTACAAAAAGAAAAACACAATCACAGCAGACACAAAGATCTATAGTAGTTCCCCAATCAATCTGGGTACATATACTCTTCTACCACCCTTGGTAGGAATCCACTAGGTTTTGGATCAGGTGCCCTATCACCACTGGGATTTTTGATCAGGTGGCCAAACACCACTGAGCTTTTGATCATGTGCTAAAACCAAAACACAGGTTTTTGATCAGGTGCCCTGCCACCAAAGGTTTAACTTTTGAAGGGAGTTAGAACCCTGTACCAGATGGGGTAAAAAGATAAACAAAAAGGTGTTTATGAAGTTCTTCTCTGTCAACAAACAGAGAGAAGACTAGTGGATTGTTGTGTTGTAAAGCTCCCCCTGTCTGATAGAATTTCTTTGACAGATAATGGATGGAGCTTTCTCTTGGATGTAAAAAATCTTCCTTGATAGCAGATGAATCTGAGAGACAATGTTTCTCAGATTATTGTTGCTCTTTGAAGATTAGAACCAACAGCTGAAAACTGAGAGAAAATGGTTGTTGTTCTCAGAGAATGAAAAATGATGCTGGTTAGGATGAAGATCTCTGTAATATTTTTTGGCTTTCTGTATTTCTCCCTCGACTGTCTGTTTCCTCACTACTACTACTACTAGTCTCTACTGCTTCATCCTTTTCCTTAGGGAATATATGACTGGTTTGAAATTCAAATCTTCTTGTTAAGGAATAAAATAATCAGAAAGGATTATTCTTGGAACTGCAATCTGATTTAGCACAAATACATTAATTCCTTTTCCTTTTCCATGAAAGTATCCTTTTCCAATATGTCAACGGCTACATTCTCGAAAGAAGAGAATAGAAAGGAATATTAAAAGGAAAGATCAAAACTTGACTTATCTGATAATGAATAAGTCCACAAGAATTGAATAGATCCGTTGCTGATTAGTCGATCTGAGTTCAGAGAAAATAGATAACTGATTCATCAGAATTTGTCAAGCTGAAGAGAAAATTCGTTGAACAGAAAGCTAAGTTCGTCGAACTGAATTCATTCATCGAACACAAAGCTGAATTCGTCGATCTCAATCTGGAGTTCATCGAACTGAGATAAAATCTATTGAACTGGCAAGAAGACTGAATTCGTCGAGCTGAAGAGAAAGTTCGTCGAACTGAAACACGATGTTCGTCGAACCCAGGAAGGAGTTCGTCGAACGCAGAATGATGTTCGTCGAACGCAGAAACTTGGAATTTTCCTATATTCTATCTAACTCAGACAACTTTAGACCTTGACCATTAGATTATACAATGGGGTCAACTTGAGTCCTATTAACAGATAGTGATCCTAACACAAATCAGTAATAGGGTTGTTCTAACAGAATATATTGACGATACTAATGCAATGATTAAGCTGATTCGTGATCGTTTGCTCGAGGCACTGAGCCGACAGGCAAACTTCTATGATGCGAGACACCAGATGGTAGAGTTCCAGGTAGGAGACAAAGTTTTCTTACAGATTAGACCGATGCATGGCTTATCTCGTGTCTGGGGAAGGAAGAAGCCCAGTCCTCGGTATATTGGGCCATATACTATAAGACCCCATTTTTTTCTTTCAAAAATCTGGGTCTTATGCCTAGAACCGCCGCTTTGTGGTGACACCCTCGCTCGGGAAAGTCGCCACTACAAAACGTCAATCCTGCCGGCCATATCGATCGCAATAGAAGAAAAGTTTATAATTAGTTATCTATAAATCAAGTCCACATCACATGAATATAAAATCATCAAAAGAGATGTCCACATAAGATAATTGAAAAAGAAGTACGATAATAATAAAGGGCTCATGCCCTGTACATCAATTTCCTCACTACAATTTCTCTCGCGGAATCCAAAACTACTAAAGCTAAAAGACACTCACGGATCCTGTCATCGGTGATCCCGTGCTTGACTGTCCGGCCTCCTTCTTCTCTGGCCCCTCCATCTGCACTGGCCTCTAGTGATGCAGCATTTCCTCTATCCCCTAAAATGATAAGGACCACCGGCCGTTAGTCAAAAAGATTAAGCCAATCCCCCACCCCTCCCCCGGTGACTCCTAGGCACCGTGCAGGAAGGATGAAGCGGAGGACATCAAGGGGTATATTCAAAAGCAGGTGACAGTGAATCTAACTATGGGAGGGTTTATTGGTAAGCAATATATAATACAATGAGTAAAGCAGTAGGAAGTAAAACAATAGCAAGTAGGCAGTAGTAATAGGTAAAGCAGTAGCAAAGAAATGAAACCTTAATTTATAAGGATGCCCACACAAACCTATAGACCAAGGGGTCATTTAGCAGTGCCTATCGTATAAAAAGTCCCATAACTAATTTATACGATAGGGTTAAGGGTTGAAATGCAATGTTATGCTATGTCATGCAAAGTATGCAGTTTAATGTTATTGTAAGTTTATAAGGTTTGTAGTCAAAATCACGTAGAGGGGGGTGAATAGGTTTCTTTAAATTTTCCTCTAAGTACCCTAGCTTATTTCTGGTTTAGTTTAAGCAAATTAACAAACACAGAAAGCACAAAAGTATTTATAGTGGTTCCCCAAAGACAATGTGTCTATGGGTAGTCCACTTACCCCCTTCACCCTTCTAAAAGTGTGTTAAACAGGTCCAACTCCTCTAACTCAGCTCCAAGAGCTTACAACTCAGATCCCTCAGGATCTCTCAGGTTTCCCAACCCTACCTCAGGCTAAGCAGCCCTACAAATCAGATCAGCTCCTGATCTTACAACTCAGACCTCAGCAAATCCTACAACTCAGACCACAACCGGTCCTACAACTCATACCACAATAGGTACTACCTCAGGCTAAACAGTCCTACCTCAGATCAGCTCCTGATCATACAGCTCAGACCTCAGTAGGTCCAACAACTCAGACCACAATAGGTCCTATAACTCAGACCACAACAGGTCCAAACTCAAGCTAAACAACCCTACCTCAGATCAGCTCCTGATCCTATAGCTCAGACCTCAGCAGGTCCTACAACTCAGAGAATTCCTCCTCATCCATCTCAGGCTATGAAGCCCTACAAATCAGATCAACAGATCCTACACTCAGGCCTTCAGCCCTACAACTCAGAACCCTCAGGTTCCTACAATCTCAGACCAAAAGGTCTTATAACTCAGGCAAAATGCCCTACAGAAAAGTGAGTATTAAACTTACTATAGATGACAACAAGTCCCCTGTAGTTTCTACACATCTTGTGTTTCCTGTAGCTGGTGTTGTTGATGTCAGCTACTAACTGATCTTCTCCTTCAGATGAAGGTTGGAAGATCTCCCTGCTCCTTCTTGCAAAGGAGCTAACTTTTTCCCTCTTCTTCTTCTTGCTTGTTCAGTGAGCAGCAGGAGAGAAGACAAGAGCTTCAGCCGTCAATGAAACAGTTGATTTCTTTTTGAATGCGACG
Source organism: Dactylorhiza incarnata (assembly GCA_033032865.1). Classification (NCBI taxonomy): domain Eukaryota; kingdom Viridiplantae; phylum Streptophyta; class Magnoliopsida; order Asparagales; family Orchidaceae; genus Dactylorhiza; species Dactylorhiza incarnata. Next base: position 8,589,778 of record JAWHQI010000067.1, read on the forward strand.
GAGAGAGAGACAGAGAGAGAGCTCGAGAGAGTTCAAATGTGCCCTAACTCTTTCTTTTATACATCTCTGATCTTGAACGGCTCTTAGCTGTCCTTTTGAGAAGTATGGGAGAAACTGATGGACCCTACACAACTTTTCTACAGCTTGCGCCATGGGCAGAACACGCAATCTGCATTCGCCGAACACGCTGTACTGTGTTCGATGAACCTGCCAAACTCTACGTTCGACGATCTTGCCAAACTCTGCGTTCGACGAACTTGCCAAACTCTGCGTTCGACGAACTTGCCAAACTCCGCGTTCGACGATCTGCACTGTCTCTGCGTTCGACGATCTGCACTATCTCTGTGTTCGACGATCTGCACTCTGAGTTCGATGAATATGCCAACTCTCAGCTATTTCTTCTATCTCATCTTAGCGGTCGACGAACAATGTTCTGCGTTCGATGAACGACACTCTTCGTTCGACGAACACGCCTTTTGTGTCTTCTTAGCGTCTCCTTCTTTGGTCTCGTCTCAGTGGTCGATGAACTGAGTTCTGCGTTCGATGAACGACACTCTGCATTCGATGAACATGCCTTTTGTGTCTTCTCAGCGGCTCCTTCTTTGGTCTCGTCTCAGCGGTCGACGAACTGAGTTCTGCTTTCGACGAACGGCATTCTTCGTTTAAGGAACATGCCCTTTGAGCCTTCTCAGCGGTTCCTTCTCTGGTCTCAGCGGATCCGCTGAGACAGTGACCTCGTCTCAGTGGTTTTGACCCTTCGTCTCAGCGGTTCTGCTGAGACAAATCTTCATCTCCTTGTAGATGATTTCTCCACATCTAAGGGCATGTTTGGCCCTTTCTTTTGAGTGACCTGTACCTGTATATACTACACAAGTATAGCTTTATCAAATACAATATGTCCTTAACATTAAGAGTGATGCCTATTCAAATCAAGGTAATATTGAGGGCAATATTCCCAACAATATCCCCCTATTTGAAGAAGGCAGAACATTCCCAATGCTAAGGTACATGACCAACAAAAACATATCACAATAATGATTTATATAGCATGAGCCCTAACACCCTAAGCATTGACCCTATCTAGCATTGGCCTATCCTAAGCATTGGCCCTATCTCCCCCTTTCTGGTTTCTTCAACTATTTAACCTTCTATGGATTGGGAGGAAACATCTATAGATCCCTTTGGATCAACTTATAGGTCAACCTATATACTCTTAGCATTTGCCATCTCCCCCTCAACCTGAGCAGGGAATTTTCTCCCCCTCAATTAGAGATCTATTTTCTGTAATAGCTGATCTTGTTCAATTTGAACTACCCATTCTAGCACCTGAATACTAAAGGTAGAAATGCAGAGTACATATACCAACAGAAACAAACACAATATTATTTTCAGAATATGAAATATCATTTCAATTGGATGTTCAGTACAGATATTTCAAACAGTTCAACTTATGATTTTACAATAAATAATTTAAAGAGCATCTCAAGGCAGGGTCTTCTTAGATGGTCCCTTGGAAGAGCTTTCTCCATCTTCAGACTTTCTTTTCCTAGATTCAGCAGCAGCCTCTATCTTCTCCTTTACTTTGAAGTACAGAAATGGCTTGGGAAGATATCTTGTGGGAATCATTATAGGAGTTTCCCTTCTTACCATGTCTTCTTTGAGAATCCTTTCCCTTAGAGATTCCCACTCAAGGTACTTGATCCATTCAGCAGATGAATAGACATGGTCAATGTCCTTGAGTTGATTGCCATGGCTTACCCAGGTGTTGACAACAATTGTGTCCAACTCCAGATTGTCATCCTCATGGAGTGGATCCTCTAATCTTTCCATCCTCTTCTGGGCCATATACTCTTCATCAGTTTGAATGCCCTCTGCACTTCTCCTCTTTGCTTCCCTCTCATCTTGAATCAGATCTGATTGACCTTGGAAGTCAAAGTCTTCAGGTCTTCTTGGATTCAATATTGGAAGATTCAAGGCAATCCTTGTTCCTTGTACTACCTTTAAGCTTGAGGTCCAATGATTATCATTAACCTTTTTGACCACAGACAGGATATTTTCTTGAATTTCATTGGAAGCTTTGTTGACCACTTCCACCACTTGCTTGCTAGTTGCTGCCTGAAAGGAGAGTATCAGCTGGTGGGCAATCTCCATGTTGTTATATAGCTTTATGTGAGCTCCTTTCATCTTAGCATTTAGCTTGGTAACCTTATCCTCTCCTTCTTTGTCTTTTTTCATTATCTTTTTCTCTATTTCAGAGTGTTGATCCATTATGGATTGAGAGAGAGTTTGGAAAGTGCTGTCCACATCATCCAAAATGCTTTCCTTGGCCCTGTCAATGTGGGACATGACATGGCTGCTAGATGTGTTAGCCACTTGTGCCATTCTGGCAATTGCATTCTCCCAGACATTTTGATTCCTGTAAAGATGATTGTTTACATATGTAATGTCCTTTGAGGAGACCCCTTGATGATCAGCAATTTTCTACAATACAGTGTGCTCAGCAGCAACTGTGCTTTTGGCCATCTCAAACCATCTAGTCATTTGCTGGAGGATATGATCAGATGCAGTTTTGACATCATTAATCTTGGTGTTCAGCTCAGTTCTTACTGCAGCCACCCTTGACTCCATCCTCTGCTCACTGGCATGGATTTCCTGAGTCAATGCTGTTCTTGTAGCATGTAACTCCTCCCTTATTTGAACAGTGGCATCTTGAACCTTTTCAGCAACTTGCTCTTTCACAGACAACATCTGACCCTCAATGATGGATTGTATTGAGTTCAGCAGGTCAGATGTGTCCAACACAACTGCTGGCCTTTCCTGGGCAACTTCTTTCTCCACTACCTCCTCAGCTTCATAGCTGGCCTTCTCCATTACAGATTCAGATCTTGGCAGCTCTTTAGCATTTGGGCTGTGCTCCCCCTCACTAGCACCCCCATCACCATCTCCAAAGTGAGAGCTGTTCTCCTGCTCACTCTAGGCATCCATGTTTGGAGTATCCTGTCTAGGTAAACCTAAAAAATGGTTAATGAGTTAGTTAGATACCTAGACTAGCCTATAATTAGGGAGTGAAGCCTAACTATGATCCTAATTTACCATGGATAGGGGAATTCAGTAATACTTCTTCAGCATGAGGAACAGCTGGATCAGAATTCAACAGAGTTGGCTCTTCTATCCTACCCTGGGGATCAATTTCACCAGCCACACCATCCAAGTGCACTGGAGGATCTTCATCCTTCCTGAAGGTTTCAGCACCATCTTCAGCACTCGTTTTAGCTTTCTTCTTCTCCTTCAGCCCAGCCACCATGGAAGGTTGGCTCATGGATAGGACCCTTGTTGACCTGTCCAAAGTCTTGATATCCAGTCTCTTTAAGTAGTGGATATTGATACCCTTGAAGGAGGAGACTTGGTCAGGATATGCATTCAGCAGGAAGAGTGATAAGATCCTTCCTAAGTTTGGAGCATACATGCATTCCTTAATTCTTTGGTACAGGATATTTCCCCAGCATGTCCTTTTCTTCATGATGATCCTTGCAACCAGCTCAAACATTGGTTGTGAGATTGTGTCATGTGAGCCTGGCTTGCACAGAAGGGCCTTTCCCACAATATCACACAATAGCTTCCCCTTTTGGTTGAAGAATTTCATCTTCAAAGATGCAGTCTGGGAATCACTGTATTCACACCACCTTAAGGCTTGCTCCTTGTCTGATGCAGAAATCTCCTCTTCCTCCACTCTAGGAAGGTGCGGTACTTTTTCCAATCTCTTCGGGGACATTTTCACCCTAAGCTCTCCAATCTTAGAAGATATGCCATCCTTAGAAGACGACAGTTTGACATTTGCATAAAATTCTAGCACTTCATGCCTGAATATCTGAGAGGGTTCAGATAGCACGAAATCTAGACCGGCAGAAGAGATGAGGGAGATAACACTTGAAATCTCTGGGGAAGCATGAAGAAAGCCATCCCTCACTAGTTCGCATCCTTCTAACAACTCCTTCACGATTTTGGGCACCATTTGGTCGAAGAGAATAAATGCTAGGACGGAAGGGTAGATGTTTCGTCTCGGCAGCTGGAGTAGTGCAAGAGAATGTGAAGAGTCATCTAACATGGTATGCTATTTATACACTAGGTCTTAGTGTTAACCTAATCGACTCAGCGGAACAGCTGAGAAGATTCACCTAAAATTTCATTCTAGGGCAGAGTTCGTCGAACTCAAGCTCTATATTCGACGAACTCAAGACAGAGTTCGTCGAGCCCAGAATTTTCTTAGCAGTTAAAATGCTATCTGAAGCATAGCTTAGGCAGATTGTACTGGTTAATCTTATCATCCCACTTTAACATTATTGGAGACAGCATTTGATGACAACTTCACAGTAGGTAGGAGACATACTTACATTGAGAATTTATTCCTCAACTTGATGTTGACTTCATAATGTCAACCTCCTGTCTGTCATGTGCCATTGGCACTCACTGTTCAAGTACCAAATGATGATGGGGCTGGTACTTGAACTATCCTTCAAAACAGAGTTTTAATGTCCCTTAGGAGCCCAAGATGACTTGGGTCCTAGGTTCTTATTAGCACAATCAAATAACCTTACTCTAGCTGCACCCTTTGCAGGAAGGTTCATCTTTGCACATGACACATTAGGGTTGTGCCAACAGTCTATGGCAAAGTGTCCCACTTTACCACAGCACCAACATTCATGAATGTTGTATCTCCTCTTCTGAGCATTTCTTGATGGATGTGTAGCACAGTCCACATGTTCAGGAGGAGAAACAGCAGCATTCTTCCTGTTCCTCTCAGCAATGATTTGACTGAATGTCAATCTATGAACTGTCTTGATGCTCTTTGTCCTGATGGAATCAGCTTGCAATGGCTTGGCAGCCATACAAGATTTGATGGCATCTGACACTGAGCAATCAGACATGTTTACTGATTTGACAGCAGTCTTTGTCTTGGCTGATTCAACCTTGGAAGATCTTGCCTTCTTATTCTTGAATGTAGGGACTGAAGTACCAAATACAAATGGTCCAAGTTGGGCCATTTGAATTTCCTCATCGGGAGCCTTCATTGCACTCAATCCCATTCCCTTTCTTCCACTATGGGAAGGAGCATTTTCCTTCCTATAGCAACACCCATTCTTCTAGTGACCATAAATGCATTCATGGTCATACCTGTTAGAAGGAAGTAACACTTTTTGAAAGGTGGGTTGTGGATTAGACGTCCCCTTGCTCTTCTCTCCACTCCCTTCTCCTACTTCCATTTTCTTGAATCCTAGTCCTTTCCTATTGGTTTGAGAGGAGAAGGTGTCAATAATAGGAAGCACAGATCTGGGCTTGGAGAATTGAGCCACCAGGCTCTTCTCCTTCTCAAGCTTTTCTTCAAGGTCCTTAATGACCTTGTTCTTCAGGGAAATAGTGCTTAATTGCACAACAGTTATCCCCTGTAAATGGCTAATTTGTCTACTCATCTGAGCCACCAGTGCGGTAGGTTTAGTGTTGATATCCTTAGTCATTTTGAGGGAAACAATTTCCTGGGCTTGCCTCTTGGCAAGCTTCTTGCTCTTCTTCAGAGCCTCCAAAAGAACACCATATTTGTCAATCAATTGATTGAGTTCTTCCTCAGCTTCCATGCCCCTTCCATCAATTGATGAAGGTGCAACAGATTCTGGTCTATTCTCATAATCAGAAATAGAAGTGGAATGAGATATTACCGGAACATTTTCAGAAGCATTCTGACTCCCTTCCTCATCAGTGAAGGCCATAAGGCCTAGCTGAACAATGTCTTCTTCATCCTCCTCTTCATCACTATCTTAGTGTGAAAGAGGGGCCCTGATTCTAACTATAGCAGTTGGATAAGCTTCATCTTCTTCTGGTGCAAATAGCCCAATGTAGGCTTCTTCTTCATTCTCTGAATCTGATGTTGAAGGATCAGATTCACTCAAGCTCCTTTCATTCTTTACTAGGAGGGATTTTTCTCCCTTCCTATCCTTCTGGTGATGATGCTTCTTTTCACCACTATCCTTTCTTTTAACTGGACAGTCAGCTATGACATGTCCAGGCTTGCTGCAGCAATAACAGATTATATTGTTAGAAGAATGTTTACTAAGTTTAGAGTCATACCTGTCACCCTTTGGGTGATGTCTTTCTAATTTGCAGCTATCTTTTTTTGTGTGATGATGAGGAGGGCATGTTCTTCCAATGCTTCCTCTTCATCATCTTCTTGAACTGCCTTGTGAAGGCAGCAAACTCCTCATTAGAGGAAGAGCATCCTAAGGTGCTGACTTCAGGTTCAGCACTTCTCCTAGGAGGAGACACCATCCTGCTTTTACTTTTCTTGGAGCTGTCAGCTTTTAGAGCAACAGATTTCTCCCTTGCTTGAGCCCTTGAAGAGGTGTCATCTTCCTTCCTTGCAGACAGCTGCATCTCATATGAGAGCAGCTTCCCAAATAGTGTGTGAGTTGGGGTCTCACCTAGCTTGGCCACTTCCCTGATGGCACTTATCTTTGTGTCCCAGTCTCTTGTGAGAGATCTAAGGAACTTATCATTCAGCTCATAATTGGTGAATGCCCTATCATAGGTTCTCAGCTCATTAACTGTTCTGAAGAACCTCTCATAGCACATGGATATGCTTTCCTGGCTCTGCTGCCTGGAGGCTTCATACTCTTGATTTAGGAGTGACTTCCTATCATCCCTAACTTCAGCTTTCCCTTCCATATATACTATCAAAGTATCCCACATTTCCTTGGTAGAAGTGCAGTGTACAAAGTTTTGAAAGGTGGAATCATCAATAACATTGACAATGATGTTCTGGGCCCTTTTGTCCATGGTGAACAACTCAAGTTCATCCTTGGTCAAATCTTTGAATAATTTGGCCACTCTTCTTGTTGGATCTATAGTGGATGCAGTGTGACAAGTGAAAGGTCCTTCTTCAACTGTAATGAAGATCCTTGGATCAGATGCTTCCATAAACAACCTGATGCTTTGCTTCCATATGCCAAAATTCTCTTTGTTGCATATGGGCAACTTCATGGAGGTCATTTCCTTCTGCAATCCAGAGGAGGCCATTAGGATTTGATTTGACTAAACCTTTTAGGAACTGGTCATACTGTTAAGTCATTTTTGACCAACCTCCCTCTGATGCCACTTGTAAGTTTATAAGGTTTGTAGTCAAAATCACCTAGAGGGGGTGGGGGGGGGGGGGGTGAATAGGTTTCTTTAAATTTTCCTCTAAGTTCCCTAGCTTATTTCTGGTTTAGTTTAAGCAAATTAACAAACACAGAAAGCACCCAAGTATTTATAGTGGTTCCCCAAAGACAATGTGTCTATGGGTAGTCCACTTACCCCCTTCACCCTTCTAATAGTGTGTTAGAAAGGGCCAACTCCTCCAACTCAGCTCCAAGAGCTTACAACTCAGATCCCTCACGATCTCTCAGGTTTTCCCAACCCTACCTCAGGCTAAGCAGCCCTACAACTCAGATCAGCTCCTAATCCTACAGCTCAGACCTCAGCAGGTCCTACAACTCAGACCACAACAGGTCCTACAACTCAGACCACAACAGGTCTTACCTCAGGCTAAGCAGCCCTACCTCAGATCAGCTTCTGATCCTACAGCTCAGACCTCAGCAGGTCCTACAACTCAGACCACAACAGGTCCTACAACTCAGACCACAATAGGTCCTACCTCAGGCTAAACAACCGCACCTCAGATCACCTCCTGATCCTACGGCTCAGACCTCAGTAGGTCCTACAACTCAGGGAATTCCTCCTCCTATATCTCAGGCTATGAAGCCCTACAACTCAGATCAACAGATCCTACACTCAGGCCTTCAGCCCTATAACTCAGAACCCTCAGGTTCCTACAATCTCAGACCCCTGTAGTTTCTGCATAGCTTGTGCTTCCTGTACCTGGTGTTGTTAATGTCAGCTACTAACTGATCTTCTCCATTAGATGATGGTTGGAAGATCTCCCTGCTCCTTCTTGCAAAGGAGCTAACTTTTTCTCTCTTCTTCTTCTTGCTTGTTCAGTGAGCAGCAGGATAGAAGACAAGAGCTTCAGCCATCAAAGAAACAGTTGATTTCTTTTTGCACGCAACGGAGAGAGAGAGAGAGCTTGAGACATCTCTGATCTTCAACGGCTCTTAGCTGTCCTTCTGAGAAGTATGGGAGAAAGTGGTGGACCCCACACAGCTTTTCTGCAGCTTGCACCACGAGCAGAACACGCAATCTGCATTCGACGAAGACGTTGTACTGTGTTCGACGAACCTGCCAAACTCTGCGTTCGACGATCTTGCCAAACTCTGCGCTCGACGAACTTGCCAAACTCTGCGTTCGACGAACTTGCCAAACTCTGCGTTCGACGATCTGTACTGTCTGTGCATTCGACGATCTGCACTGTCTCTGCGTTCGATGATCTGCACTCTGAGTTCGACGAATATGCCAAATCTTAGCTGTTTCTTCTATCTCGTCTCAGCGGTCAACGAACAATGTTCTACGTTCGACGAACGGCACTCTGCGTTCGACGAACACGCCTTTTGTGTCTTCTCAGCGGCTCCTTCTTTGGTCTCGTCTCAGCGGTCGATGAACTGAGTTCTGCATTCGACGTATGGCACTCTGCGTTCGATGAACACGCCTTTTTGTGTCTTCTCAGCGACACCTTCTTTGGTCTCGTCTCAGCGGTTGATGAACTGAGTTCTGCATTCGACGAACGACATTCTGCATTCGACGAACACGCCCTTTGAGCCTTCTCAGCGGTTCCTTTTCTGGTCTCAACGGATCCACTGAGACAGTGACCTCGTCTCAGCGGTTTTGACCCTTCATCTCAGCGGTTCTGCTGAGACAAATCTTCATCTCCTTATAGATGATTTCTCCACATCTAAGGGCATGTTTGTCCCTTTCTTGTGAGTCACCTGTACCTGTATATACTACACAAGTATAGCTTTATCAAATACAATATGTCCTTAGCATTGAGAGTGATGCCTCTTCAAATCAAGGTAATATTGAGGGCAATATTCCCAACAATTATGTTCATACAAGTGCAACTCACACACTACGACTCTATGCGCACAGACCTTTTGTTCCCCCTTTTTGGAGCTAGCAAAACTCTCAAGATACTTCTGTAGTGGCAAACAGAAGTGGTGGGTTGGGCCTCGCCCACCTCTAGGTTGGTATCTGCACTACCTAACCTAGACCTGTCGTATGCCTCAACGCTAAGAACACACAGCGGATCAACTGTGTACTCTTACTGGCTAGTACACTAGACTTTTCTTTGGTAAAGTGTTAACCACACTTACCGAGCCAAAGTATTGACGTCGGTGCGACGACCATCGGCACAAATGACCCACCACCTTATGCACATACAATATGTCCTACTATATCCCAAGCCATAAGCTCCCCAGGCTAACCTGCCCATCATCATAACCTTCCGAGCCAACGGCTCGCCGGACCAACCCGTCCGTACCAATAAGCATTACTGAGTCACAAGCTCACCAGACTAGCTAGTCCACTGCTACAACCACCGAGCCTACCGCTCGTAAAACCAAACTACTAACTTCCCGTAACCACGGGGTTTGGGTGTGTGTGGATTATTAAGTTGATCTTGCTCCACTATTTATTCCTATAGTTTGGGGTTAACCATGGACTTCCCGAGGACTACCCTATAAGGGGCTCGCTACGGTACTAGGAGCTATAATGGGATGATACCCCAAAGCTCCCTTTCCAAGGTACATAATGTTATTAGTGACTACCCACAAGTATACCCTCCTTATCATTACACTTGGGTTACCCTACGTATTTTATGACCTTCTAAAGGGAAAGACGTTCTTTGGCCGGTCCCGGACAAAACCTTACCCCTTAGCTCATCGGGTACACCCAACTTATAGATCCCTAATGGTGATCTCACATCCACTCTAACAGACTAGTTACACCATCTACCTTCCATTCCCACATAATGATCCATAAATACTCAAGTTTTCTAGTTTTACTATACGCAGTCCAAATGAGTTATATAAGTTACATAAGGGGAGGTACCCCAAAATTTCATCCAACCAACTCAAGATTATTACTGGGTGTATATCATGATATTCTAAGTCTAAATCCATAGGATCATAGTTTTCCTTATTTAATTGGCATTTATTATAATTTTCCTCAACATTGACCCAGTATGAAATTGAATATGAAGTATAAAATACCCTTATGATATGGCCTCCATAAATTTATGGAAAATCTATGAAGTCAAAATAAGAGTAAATACATAAAATCAAAATTTTGCAGTAAGGGGTTGGCCTCTGTTGGGTCCAGCGTTCATTCACTTGACCCGTAGCGCCTTTCCGTTGATATAAACATTAAGTTGCGCCTTCACCAATAGACCAGTCTTTTGGTCGAGTTGGTTGCGTTGGGTCCTCTCAATTGGTATAAGAGGAGGTTGTGGGTTCGAGGCGGGGGGCGCTGATAATTCCTGAAATTCTCTCTACCTGTGTGGATCCCGGTGGGTCAGGCGCCCGGAGACATGTGTCAAGCCACCTCTGAGCCTGCGGGCCATGTGGAGCACCTCTGAGCTTGCGGGTCGTGCTGGACGCTGGGGGGGGGGGGGGGGGGGGGGATTGTTGGGTCGAGCGTTCCTTCACTTGACCCGTAGCGCCTTTCCGTTGATATAAAGATTAAGTTGCGCCTTCACCAATAAACCGGTCTTTTGGTAGAGTTGGTTGCGCTGGGTCCTCTCATCCTCTAATTATAATATTGAACAATTATCCCAAATTAGAATTTAAAGAAGGAACCACCAAAAGTACTTGTTTAAAAATTATGGGAAAATTACCGGGCCTTCATACTAATCAGAAAATTCGACTGGACAAATTTCAGAATTTATCAAGACCAATTAATCACATAAATAAATATTCCATGTGAACTCATACTAGGGAAAATTGTGAAGGAACCTACTGATAAATATTTCCAAAAATTATACAAAAATTCAGAGAGCTTTCTTTAGTCCTAAAATGTCCTACCACCAAATTTCATAATTTTCCAGAGGATATTTGTCCCTTAATTGTTTATTACATTCTTAAGGCCAAATGGATGACTTGTGAATGAAGTGCTAAATAAATTAATTCAATAAATACCCAAAAATTACCAGAGATCTATCGCATGACTAAGAGGGTACCAAAAAATTTTCATTACCATCCAAGCTTATTTGAGCATATAAATTTCTCTCATAAGGAGGTTCCCAAAAATGGTTATAACCCAAATCAGAGGGAATAATAGATCCTAAAATTCTTTTAAAATTTCCTAGGGAATATTTACACCACATGAACTTATCTACCAAGTTTCATGACCATCCAAGGACATATGCCCCTATGCCCTTCACAAGGCTTAAAGTGCAACTCTAATGTAAAAACTAGGGTCTTAGGGCATATCCACGCCACATCACCCCAAATTACTCAAGGGGGTTTCCTAGGTGTTCCTAAACCTGTGGCCAGAGTTTCACACCACTTGGATGAGGTTTGACCACCTAATTCCATCATGTGCACTTTTATCCTAGTTTGACCTAGTTTGGCCAAACTTGGGTTAGCAAATTACCCAACCAAATCAGTCTCAATTGGCCTGAAAGTTTTACCAGGGTTGTATAATAATCCTAAAGAGCAACCACCAAAATTTGGAGTGGATTGGAGGTCATTAGACCCTATAATTAAATAATATATGAATTATTAAATTATTACAAAAACCATAGAAATATGTTCTCCTAAAATTCCCCTCTTTGGATATGTTAAGGGGGTTGGTACAAATAGCCTATGTTTCAATTTTCATGCAAATAGCATTTCCCTATCAATAGTTATTCAAGAAAAGGTGACTGTCCTACCCTAGGGACCAGTCCTAGCAAAATGACACTACAGGGAGATACAGTGTCCTTATTGGGATGAAACAAATTTTAAAATAAAGTTCACATCAAGGGCTACAACTTTGATGTTGGCCACTTTTTCATCAGAGGGGCCTAAGTATTTTTAATAATTAAAATAATATACTGCATAATGTGTGACACAAATGAAATAATCATTTCATTCATCTTATTGATTCCCGCATGAATCTTGAAGCAAGATGAGCGGCTCCTGCTCATCTTCTTCCTCCAGCCAACGGATGGCCCCTTCCTGTGCTGCCTTCCTCCCCATTTTCCCTGCCACCTGAGCGCCGCCCCGGCCGACCAATTCCACCACCACCTTCGGTGAGGTGGTGGCCGGCGATTAGGGGTGGTTGGCCGACCGGAGGTGGCCGGAATAGGGAGTTTTAGCGGGAAAAAAGCCATGAAAATGTGGCCTTTCCGGTCTTTGATTCGAGCCCGATTTGGCTCTAATCAAGCCACAAGATTGATGGAAATCTAGCACTAGGGGAGGAGAAGGGGAACAGACCTGATTCGTGGACTGGTGTCGCGTATTCCGGCGAGTTGCCATTACCGGAGGTGGTGCTTTCAGCGCCATGTCAATTTGCACTTGGAGATCTTGATTTCTTCGAGGAAGAGGGTGGTTTCATTCCTTTTCGACCTCTGAAGATGTTAAAGAGTTCAATTGGGGGAGGGGAGGAGCCATGACATTAATTGCCATTAACACCATTAATGGTGATTTTCGGTTTCTTATGGGGGAATGAATTGGGCACCAATGTGGCCGGGAGAAGGCTGGAAACTTCTCCTCTCCCCAAGATGAGATGAATTGTGCCATTATTGGAGGAGATGGGAGGTTTCCTCTTCCTCTCCATTAACTCCCCCTTCCTTCTCTCTCTTTCAAATTGGGGTTTTCTCTCTCCTAGCTGAATTTCCTAAAATTGAATGCCCAATTCAGTAGCACCCAACCCCATTAGGTGGTGGACCACCTCAATTGGATCTAGCCCAAGTGAATTGGGCTTGATTAGGTTAAAATAGGTCATTTTGACCTAAATTTAGCATAAGGTTGACTTTGGTCAATTTGACCATTTGGGTTGACCCCAATGGGTGGCTAGTCACCCATTGGCCTCCCTTAAGGGTTAGGAAGGTCTAGGTAGGGTTAATCTGGCAAGGTGAGGGTCAATTGACCCTTAGTAGGCCACTTTGACCAAAATAGGGCTAGGGCTGACAATGGACAAATTGGCCAAATTGGTGGCCCCAAGATGGGGCTGTTTGGTCCATTGGGTCCCTAGTATCCTTATAATGGTAGGGGCAAGGTCAATTTGGCACGGTGGAGGCCAATTGGCCCCAATTAAGCTATTTTGACCAATATAGGATTAGGGTTGACTTTGGTCAATTTGGCCTCTTTGGTTGACCCCAATGGGTCCCTGGTGCTCTAAGGGGACCCATAATGGGTTAGGGATGTTATGGTGGGGTCAAATGGTCAAGGTGAGGCCCTAACGTCCAACCCTAGGCTTGGTATCTGAAAATTGCTATTTGTAGGCCACTTGGGTTTTCTCCTTCTTACCTAAGTTCACATGATCTTAAGTGCTTCTTATGGTTTTCTCATGACCTAGTCATGACAAAACCAACTTGGGGGTCTAATTGTTTGGGGGATGTTACATATACTTTCCTAAAGCGGATCGACCCCTTAGCTTATCGGTTGGAGCTACCTCCAGAATTTGAAAATTTGCACGTCTTTCATGTGTCCTCCCTTTGGAGGGCATTGCTTCACCCTGATCAGTACATCGTAACTACATTTGGCCTTGTAGCAACTGATAGATCCATTCAGCCGGAGCCCATACAGATAGTAGATACCGAGATCCGGAAGCTACGCCAAAAGAGTGTCACATTGGTAAAGGTCTTGTGGCCCAACCATGGGAAGGAGGAATACACTTGGGAGCCGATAGACCTCATGCAACAATGTTATCCGGGGTTATTTCCCCAAGGTATGCCCTAAACTAGTTTATCTAACTTCATATTTCAATACTCGTCGCCCCAAACTCAAATATAGGGTACGAAACTATTATTTTTTGTTTATTAGATTTGTAACATGCTGATTCGTGCTAGGCCCCCTGAACATGTGTTTGGTGACATGACTCGGGCTCGGGGTGCACTGACGGCCAGGATGCACTTGAGAGGGAAAAGGTTGACGTGAAAAAAAGCTTGACAATACCGTCGAGAGGACTCGAGGATCCATTGAGTGGACTCGACGATCCGTCGAGCCAACTCGATGGTCTCGACCATCCGTCGAGACCACTCGTCTATCTCAATGGATCTGTGAGAGGTCTTGACAGATCCGTCGAGAGGACTCAACGATCCGTCGAGTGGACTCAACCATCCGTCGTGACCACTCGACAGTCTCGACACTCCGTTGAGACCACTCGACGGTATCGACGGACCATCGAGAGGACTGGACGATTCATTGAGTGGACTCGATGATTCATCGAGACCACTCAACGAATCTGTCGAGTGCCGGCCTTGTACATAATTTTTCGATTCATTTAAGGTTTTGGAATGTAAGACCCCATTTTTTCGCTACAAAACAGGTCTTATGCCCAGAACCACTGCTTTGCGGTGACCCCAACACTCGGGAAGGTCGCCACTACAAAACGCCGATCATGCCGGCCATATCGATCACAAAATAAGAAAAGTACAAATGAAGCAAAGGTAAGCTCAAGTCCACATCACATGAAATATATATAAATGTCAACATGATATAACTGAAATAACAAAGGTTGCAATATAAAGGGCTCCTGCCCGATACTTCAATTCCTCACTACAAGTTCTTTCGCGGAAGTAAAACTAGTAGAACACTCACGGATGCTTACACCGGTGCTCCTGTGCTAGACTGTCCCGCCTCCAACTGCATCGTCCTCTGGTGCTACTGCGTCTCCTCGGTCCCCTAAAATGATATGGTCCACCGACCGTTAGTTAAAAAGACTAAGCCTCGTTTCCCCACATCCATCCCTAGTGGATTTAGGCACCGAGCGAGAGGATGAAGCGGAGGACATCAAGGGGTATAAAACAAAGCAGGTGACATGTCTTACCTACATGAGTGTTTATCCCTACGCAGGTGTTTATATATAATTGAAGCAGTAAACAATATGTAAGCAGGATAAATAAAAAGTTAAGAATAGTGAAGTAAGCAGGTAAAGAGAGGTATATAATTGAAAAGTAAACATTGATTTATAGGAATGCCCATACAAACCTATAGACCAAGGGGCCGTTTAGCAATGCCTATTGTATAAAAAGTCACATAACCAATTTATACGATAGAGGTATGGGTTGAAATGCAATGTTTATGCTATGACATGTAGTGTTATGCTGGGTAATAGTATGATCACACAGGTGCTACTTATACAGGTGCAACTCACCCCTTTTTGGAGCTAGAAAAACTCCGAAGATACCCTCGTAGTGGCAAAAGGAAGCGGTGCGTTGGGCCTCGCCCACCTCTAGGTTGGTATTCACACTACCTAATGTAGACTTATCATATGTCTCAACGCAAAACCGCAGAGTGTCTACATACTCTTACTGGCTGGACCACCAGACTTTCATGGCTAAGTGCAAATTACAAACTTGCCTAGTCAACGTATTGACGTCGGTGTGAATGAACGTCCAATACCGATGACCCACCACCTTTATGCACATGCAATATGATTAAGGTGTATCTCCAAGCCATAGGATCCCTGATCTAAACTGCCCGTTTACATAACCTTCCGAGCCACCGACTCGCCAGACCAAGACGTCCGTGCCTACAACCACCGAGCCTACCGCTCATAAGACCAAACCAACAAACTACCCGTAACAAAGGGGTTCGGGTGAGTGTATTGTTAAGTTAATCTTATACAACAATTTATTCCTGTAGTTTAGGGTTAATCTTGGACTTCCCGAGGTCTACACTGTGAGGGGCTCGCAGCGGTACTAGGAGGTACGATTGGATGATATCCCAAACCACCCTTTCCAAGACACTTATTTTTATTGATGTCTACCCTTGAACATACCCCTCTTACCATTTCACTTGCGTTAACCCTAAGTGTTTTGTGACTCTCCAAGGGGAAGATGATCTTTCATCGATCCCGAGCACAACCTTGCCCCTTAGCTTATCGGGCACACTCAACACCAAGGCTCCTATTGATGACCTCAAACCTCCTCAACCATACTAAGTACACCATCTACCTTCCATTCCCATCTAACGGTCTACAAGTTACTAAAGGTTTTATAGTTTTACTATACGCAGACCAAATGAGCTATATGAGAGGTGGTACTCCAATTAATCATTAAAATGACACAAGATTATTATTGGGGGTGAGTTATGACATCATAGAACCATATCCAGAAGTTCATAAGTTTTCTACTTTATTTGGTATTTATTATAATTTCTCCAAATTCAGGGAACCTATGATTTTGTATATCAAGTATGGTTTTCCGACATGGTATGGCTTCACTAAAATTTGTACAACTAGATAACAGCAAAATAAAAGCCAAACCTAAATTTCATAATTTTCCCGAAAGGTTTTGACTTCCAAGTAAAACATTTACTAATTTATCAAATTCAAGAATTTACAAACGAAGCACCAAAAATCTTCATTCAAAAATTACAAGAAAATTATTCGATGTCCAAAGTGATCAGAAAAGTTTACTGGTTGAGTTTCATAATTTTCCAGATTCAGTTGACCATAAAAATCTTTTAATTAAATAAACAAATCATAGGGCACTTTGTGAAGTGAACCATATAAAAACTCCTCCAAAAATTATACCCAAATTTACAAATCACATTATTGCCCTAAAAAGTGCTCTGACCAAGTTTCATGATTTTGGAGTGAGTATAAAATCCACCAATTAATTTTCTTACAAGTAGGGTAAACATTGGGGTTAAAACAAAGTACTATATATATCAATCCAAAATTCATAACAAAATTATCAAAGAATGATATCATCCATATAAACTTACTGACAAAATTTCATGGGCATCCAAGGTATTATGATTACGTAAATTCTTAATATAAGAAAGTGTTCTAATTGATTCATAATTAATTTTGAGGGGGTAAATGTTCTTAAAAATTCTGGATAAATTATCTAGGGCTTAATACCACCCTATGAAACTACCTGCCAAGTTTCATGTCCTTCCAAGAACATATGACCCTATGTCCTTCACTAGTTTCAATATACAAACCTAAGGTTTGAGCAAGGGTTCTAGGGCACATCCACCCCAAACCACCCAAAAACACTTGTGGGGGTATTTTATATGACGTCAAGTCAGTGGTCAAAGTTTCACAATATTTGGATGAGGGATGACCTCCCAAATCCATCAAGTGCACTTTTGATCTAGAATACCATATAAAGTATCTAGTTGCCAACCTAAATCACCTAGAGGGGGTGAATAGGTGATAACCGCGTCTTTTGCGGAATTAAAAACTTGATAAAAAAGAACGCACAGAAAACAAATCACAAACACAGATGACACAAGGAATTTATAGTGGTTCTCCGTTCTTGGGTACTCCACTTGCCTGCCTCGCCAATCTAGCACCACAGCTAGACTTGACTACTTCACTATAAATCGGATCAAGAATGACCCTACAATCTCGGAGTCAACACTCCTACAACTCGGAGACAAATCTCTTACAAACTCAGAGAAAAATCTCTCTTACAACTTAGAGAAAAACCTCTCCTACAACTCGGAAAAAACTTCTCCTACAACAAATGTAAATTGAGATTGATACAATACTTATCAATACAATAACAGATCTGAAAACCCTGAGAGATCTTCTTCCTTCATGAGGCTTGTATAGCTTTGACTTTTTGTCAATGAGGAAGAATTGAAAACAACTCTAATCTGACCTTCTACGATTCGACTTGATCCAATAGATACAGTAGGGGATGGAGCAATGATCAATCGAACCTTTTCTTCCACTAGAGACAATAGATTCAGAACAGCAGATCGATCTCCAGCAATGGCGACAGGTGGCGACACTTTCTCATTCTTACGGATTGAATAGAGATTAGGGTTAATGATTAGAATGAATGATCCTTTATAATCCTTAAAAGAGAGCCTTATATAGCTAAGGACTTAACGACATGAAATAAGGTAGGATTAACCTTAAACGAAATCAAATGAGCCGACACTTCTGACAGAAATAATTAACGTCCCGTCAAACAGACTGAAAATCACTTAAAAGGACGAAAACAAAATTTCTCGAGAGATACAAAACTTCTCGAGAAATAGAAACTTCTACTCGAGAAAAGATGTAGAAGGATTTTCGGGGGATAGAGATAAACCTCTCGAGAGATAAATGATTTCTCGAGAAATGAAGGGACTTCTCAAGAACTATTGATTTCTTACGAAAATGAACTTCAGAAAAACTTCACTGTGTAGACGAGAAAGACTTTCCGAGAGACAGACAGATTTCTCGAGAAACAGTTTTAACTTCTCGAGAAATTTAAGACTTGCCGAGAAACCTTTAGAAACTTGGAATGAAGGACTGAGAAGGATTTCTCGAGAGTTTACAAGGACTTCTCGAGACATCAATTGGATTTCTGGAGAAGTAACCTGTTTTCTCGAAAAATTAACTTAGTGAAAATTTTATTTCTTCTTCTGTTGGACACCAGCTGCACCTCCAAACCATGGGCTTCAATAGTCTTGAAAATGAAGTGTATCCCAATAGAGAGATCACACATGAGTCAACACCATGTTCCACACAATGAGGAATTACATTGTATGAAACTGTGCTTATTGACCCAATGTGACCTGACATTGGTCTACACTTAGCAATGTAAACCTGCAAGAACAATACTTGAAATACATATCAAATACACAAGCAATTCAATATTGGTTCAAAGGTGACTTCCCACAAATCAAGGTTATTGTGGATACAATACCCAAAAATCTCCCCTTATTTGTAGAAGTCAGAACCCTATTCACCAAGATGAATTGCATCAATAAAAAAACACAAACAAAACACACCATCGAGGAAAAGATATGAAAGCAGAGAGAGCATCAAAATCAATAACTATATATATAAGATTGTCTTCATCAAAATCAATAACTATATATATATTTAAGATTGTCTTCATGAATTAATGTTCACACAATCAGATTGAGTAAAAGTTTTGATGGGTCTCATAATCCTTTCTTCAGGCATTGCTTCTTTTCTTTTGTTCTTGTCTTGAAAAATAAGCATATGGCTTAGGATGGTATTTTGGAGGAGGGGCTGGAGCTTCAGGATTGTTATAACCATAAGTCTTGTAATGTATTCTTCTCTTTGTCATGCTTGTCTCATACTTTTTTCCATTCAGTTGTACTGAAATAGTCTGAAACTTTCATACCACCTTCATCCACTAGCTTGAATGAGTCAAGAATAATTATTTTAGGAACAGGACTCCACACCTCTGGAACTTCTTCAGTAGCAATTGCCTTTGCAGAGCCTGCAGAGCTTGACCTAGGGACAGACCTACTAGCATAAGGCCCTTCTCCATACTTCCTTTTCCTTGAACCAGACACCTTAGACTGAATTTCAGGTTGCCCTGCAGGCCAAACCTGGGAATAGTCAGCAGGAGCTTCATAATCAGGTTGCCCTTCAGGTCTAGGTGAAAATTTAGGTTGAATTGCAAACTCAGGAAAAATCTCATTATGTATCCACAAAGCAGTCTTTGTAGTGTGAGCATTGATATCTGCAATCTGCCTTTGGACACCAGAAGAAAATTGTTCATGCTGATTTCCCAAACTTCTTTGAAGTTCAGACAATGAATGATCCAAAAGCACTGTCATCTTATCCTCCCCCTTTCTGACTTCTACAGTAAGGGTTTGGATTACAGATTCTTTGAACATACCGACCTCTTCAATGATTTTGAAAGAATTTTCCTCTGCATTTTATGTTATAGATTCTTGAGTCTTTCTGACCTATAGAGTTTCTGCCAACACCCTTGCTACACCCTCAATTGTATGGTCTATAGATTTTCCACCTTGAATTACAAGCTCTTTGAGTTTGTCTATATTGACTTTAGTTTCAGCTAGACTTCTACTAATTTATTTTTCAACAACTGAGATTCTAGTATGAACTTCCTGAATTGAATTTTCAAACTTTGCACTCTGCTTCTTGAGCAACAACTCAATCTTACCAAGAATAGAATCTTCCTCAAACAAAGGTGGAGAAGGAGGTGTAGTAATAATAGCAGATCTGAAATCATCTGGAATTTCTTCAAGAACCACAGAACTTATAACTTTTGGAGAAGAAATTTTAACCACATTTCCTTCCTCACAAATTATCTCTGCTTAAGCATCCTTGTGTGCTTCCTCAAAGAACTCTTTCTCCCCCTCAAAATGTGCTGGGGGAGGATATAACCCATGAACTGACTCATCATCAGCTTCATTGGTAAAGCCAAAATCTGCACCAGACCCTGCCATATGACCACTGGAACTGTGCTCTGCAATATAATCCTTTTGAATAGCACTAACTATATCTGCAATTGTGGTAGCTACAGAATCTGCCTGAACATCTTCAATAAAAACACTTGGAGGAGGAGGAGGAGATGGAACAACATCATCTTGTATAAGAGTGAGAGTATCCTCCACTTGAGTACCTAGAACATCTGGAGAATCAGGAACAACTGGATCAGTTGAAGTTTGAGCTGTGATCAGAGGCTAAACTGGTTCTGAAGATTGAATAGGTTCTTGAGAAACTGATAATTGTGATTGAACTGAAGCTTGGTGTTGAAATGGTGGCTGAGATGGAATTGAAGTAGCATCTGGAAGTGGAGTTCAGAAGGAGGAGCAGGACTTACACTCTGATTCTCAGGAATGACTGAGGTAAGAAACTACCCCTGGGAATTTACAGGGACAGAGGGAAGAGGCTCCCCTGGGAATTTTCACCTGCATCTACTGTCTTCTTTATCCTGATGTCCCACCTCTGAATCGTGGAGACATTTAGCTTCCTCAGATGATGAATAACTACACCTTTGGATATGTCAAAACTGTTGGATTAATCTGATTCAAAAACAAAGTAAGTATCCTGGCATAGTTTGGAGCAAGTAGACTTGCTTTAATTCTAGAAAAGAGGTTTTGCCCAGTCACATTTCTTCCCAGTCACCACTGCAATCATCAGGCAGAAGATATCTTCAGAGACATATTCTAAACTTCCTGTTTTGCAGAGAACTTTAGAAATAATGTCAACCAACAACTTTCCAACATCATTCATCCTCTGTCTTCTAACAGATGTATCAGCCTTATCTAGACCATAAAAGGTCATTATTCTAGCCCAATCAAGATCATCTTCAGATTCTATAACTGGTAGCCTCAGATATTTGGTTAGAGATTTGGTTAAAAGCTTGATCTTCAGATTGTCCACAAAGGATATCAACATTTTTCCTTCCTTTACTACTTTCACATTTAGATAGAACTCTTCAACTTCTCTGAACAGAATTCGGCATGGGTGTATCAAAATGAAAGACAACCCGGATGCATTTAGGAGATAGAATTAATTCTGAAAATCGTCGCAGAGATTGCTTAGACCTAACCTTTCAAGCTCACTATCGACGCCTATCTTAGCTCTTGGACAAGGAGCCATCGAATCGAGTCAGAGATCCTGTACTGACAGGGATAGATCGCGAGAATAATCGAACCAGACGCCGGATGACACGAGTAGAGAAGATGAACAGATGAAAAGCTTTCGAGAAGAAGGGAAGGGGTTTGCGTGAACATCAATTCATTTGAGATATTATATTTATAGTTTTGATTTGATTTCATATTTTATTTAATTTTTTAATATTAGATGCGTACCTACCCTTTCGTATTCCCGAAAATAAATACTTCTGAATTCCGAAAATGAATATTCATTTCTCGAGAAGTTGGTCTATGTCTCGAGAAATCAAATTACCTCTCGAGAGATCAAGAAACTCAGCAAACTCATCTTCACAATTAAATATCTCTAGGGATATATCCATTTCTCGAGAAATATAATGCAATTTTCGAAAAGTGCTAGAATTATGTCCATTAGCTTTTTTCACCAGAGAAAACTCCATTTCTCGAGAGATGAATGCCATTTCTCGAGAAATCTCAAAAATGACATAGATTTTTCTTGAAAATTTCAGACCTTTGCTTCCTTTAGAGTTTGAACATATGAAGATTTACCTCCCTTCTTTTCTTCTTCCTGACTTAAATATTACTCCATGTTGAGCATTCCAAGTTCTGTCTTGAAGAATGAGAACTTGGTTTCATTCAACGGCTTTGTGAAAATATCCGCAACTTGCTTGTCCGTCGGGACATAGCATAGATTGATGTCCCCATTATCCATATGCTCCCGGATGAAATGATATCTTAATTCAATATGCTTTGTCCGGCTGTGCGAGACTAGATTATTTGCGATTGCTATTGCACTGGAGGAGTCGCAAAACATTGGAATGTCCTAGATCTTCATATTATAATCTTGAAGTTGATTTCTTATCCATAAAAGTTGTGCGCAACAACTGCCTGCAGAAATGTATTCTGACTCGGCGGTTAAAATTGTAACACAATTCTGCTTCTTGTACTCCAGGAAATAAGTCTTCTTCCGAGAAATTGGCATGTCCCGGAAGTGCTTTTCCTGTCATCTTTACTACCTGCAAAGTCAGCATCTGAAAAACCTATTAGCTCGCTATCATTACTTCTCGGGTACCATAAGCCAAGATTTGGTGTACCCTTAAGATATCTCAAAATTTGCTTTGCAGCAGTATAGTGAGATTCCTTAGAGTTCACCTGATATCTAGCACATATACATGTGGACAACATTATATCAGGTCTACTAGCAGTAAGGTAGAGCAAAGAGCCAATTATGCTTCTGTACTTGGTTTCATCGAAATGTTTCCCTTTCTCATCCTTGTCCAGATACATAGTTGAGCTCATTGGAGTCCTCATAGACGTTGCACTCTCCATTCCAAATTTCTTAACCAACTCCTTGGTGAACTTTGTCTGTGATATGAAAATTCCATCTTCAGATTGCTTCACCTGAAGTCCTAAGAAATATTTCAGCTCACCCATGCTGCTCATTTCAAATTTCCCTTGCATAAGTTTGGAAAACTTTTTGCAGAGGTTATCATCCATAGAGCCAAAAATAATGTCATCGACATAGATTTGTACTAGCAAAATCTTGACTTTTACTTCCCTAAGAAATAATGTCTTATCTATCTTTCCTCTTCTGAACTTGTTCTCAAGAAGAAAGTTAGACAGCGTCTCATACCAAGCTCGAGGAGCTTGTTTCAAACCATATAAAGCCTTTTGTAATAAATAAACATAATCAGGATAATCAGGATAGACAAAACCTGGGGTTTGTTCCACGTATACATCTTCTTTAATATTACCGTTGAGAAAAGATGACTTGACGTCCATTTGGTATACGGTGAATCCCTTGAATGCAGCATAAGCAAGGAAAAGCCTAATAGCTTCGAGCCTTGCCACAAGATCATAAGTCTGATCGAAATCGATTCCTTCCTCCTGTCTATATCCTTTCGCTACAAGTCTGGCTTTGTTCTTTATTATCATTCCTTCTTCATCGAACTTGTTTTTGTAGACCCACTTTGTTCCAATGAAATTTTTATCCTTGGGTTTTGGAACTAGAGTCCACACTTTGCATCGCTTGAACTGATTTAGTTCTTCTTCCATAGCAACTATCCGAGAGGAGTCTTCATTTGTTTCTTGGAATTTATTTGGTTCAACCTGCGAGAGGAAACTTAAATGCATATTTTCATTAATTTTACCTCTTCGGGTTCTTATGCCGCCATGAGGGTCTCCTATGATCTGATCAATAGGATGATCCCTTAGGTGTCTGAATTCAAGATTCCATGCATTATTTGGAACACCAGGAGCTATTTATTCTACTGGAGTGTCTTCCTCCACTTAGACTAACTCTTCATCAGGATGATCTTCCTCTTCAGTTGAGGTTGGGGGAGGGATCTTGATGAAGTTTTGAGCATCTTCTTTCAATGGCTTATCCAAGCATAAGTCTTGCAGCCTTGAACCTGCATCTTCAACAGAAGCACTAGAAGAACTGCTATGTAGCAAGCTCGTCTCATCAAATACAACGTTAATAGATTCTTCCACAACCAAAGTTTTCTTATTAAAAACTCTATAAGCTTTTCTATGACTACTATAGCCTACAAAAATACCTTCAAAGCTCTTTTCACTAAACTTGGTTTTGTAATGCTTCACATTGTTAAGAACAAAGCATTTACTGCCAAAGATTCTAAAATAGGAGATGGTGGGTCTCTTCCCTTTTAGTAGTTTATAGGGGGTCTTTACATGGTTTTTTATTTATGAGTGCTCTGTTTTGCACGTGGCATGCAGTGTTGACGGCTTCAGCCCAGAAGTATTCCAGAACTGAAGAGTCGCTCAGCATTGTTCTGCAAGCCTCAATGAGTGTTCTGTTCCTTCTCTCAGCTACCCCATTTTGTTGTGGAGTTCGAGATGAGGAAAACTCATGAAAGATACCAAGGCTTTCACAGAAATCTGTCATGGCTCCAGATTCAAATTCTGTTCCATGGTCACTTCTGATTTTGACCACCGAACAATCTAATTCATTCTGGATTCGCTTGGAAAACTTAGTGAAAATATCAAAGCTATATGGCTTGTGTTTTAGAAAGAATACCCATGCAAAACGTGAATACTCATCTACAATAACCAATGTGTAAGACTTTCCTCCTAAACTTCTAATTTGCAAAGGACCAAACAGGTCCATATGAAGCAAGTATAAACACCTGGTAGAGTCTTTGCCAATAATGCTCTTAAAGGTAGCTCTTGTTTGCTTGCCTTCTACACATGCATAACAAGGTCTATCTTTAATGCACTTAACATTTGGCGCATCACGCACTAAGTTTTGAGAAAATAATTTACTTATAGTTTTGAAATTTATATGTGCTAGTCGCTTGTGACATTGGTCGACAAGGGATGCACTATCTTTTGCTAAAAAGCACACTGGTGTAGAAGATGTTAAACAAAGAAAGTTCAAACAAAAAATATTTCTACAGCGAGTGCCTGATAAAATCATTTCTGAATTTTCAGCCGACCTTATTAAACACTTATCTTTATGAAAATCAACTATGTATCCTTTATCACAGAGTTGACTTGTGCTTATCAGATTATGTTCTAACCCTTCCACATAAGCTACATATTAAAAGGATACATTACCATTAGTAATGATACCGTAGCCTTTTGTTATTCCTCTGTCGGATCCGCCAAAAATAACTTTTGGACCGTTCACAACTGGAGTAAAATTCTGTAAGAGGCTTCTAGTTCCGGTCATATGCCGAGAACAACCACTTTCCAAATACCAGATAGGATTTCTGTTGGCCTTTGGACATACCTGCAAAAAAAAATTATTTTGCCTTAGGAGCCCAAACAAATTTGGGTCCTTGGTCCCGTGTTAGTTTAGCACCACGTTGAATGTTAACATTGCGAGTGGTCCTTCTTTCAATGTTCACTTGTGGTCTGTTGTCGCAAATTGTATTAAACCAGGAATCTACGGCAAAGTGAACTATTTTGTCGCAGCACCAACAGTCAAACCTGTTGTACCTTTTCTTAGTATTCTCCTGCTTCACTTAATGAACGTTAGTTTTAGCAGGGGAAATTCTTCTAGAAGAGGATGCTTCATGAGTACAGCACACACATGGTTGAACTGTTGCCTTAGGCTTAGGCGCAACAGCCTTCACTATTGGTGCTCTCTTAGCACTCGGACCATGAACATAAGGACCAAAATCTCTCAGATTTAGCGCACTTCCACCAAAGTTTCGAGGATGAGTCCACCCCTTATAGTCATTGACAGGCACAAAATTAATTAATCGTGTCAAGTGACCATAGGTGCTTTCCATATCATAGACATTTGTAGGAAAGACAACTTTCTTAAATGCCACTTGATCTTGATGGGCTTTCCCTTTCTCTTTGGTGGTAGCTTTCTTAGCATTCTTATCTTTCTTCTTGGCATGGGTGCCCTTAGAAGAATTACTAGGGCCATCCACATGACCTAATCCACTACTACCTGCTTTAGCAGAGAATCTAGCAATGATTGATAGAACAGTTTTTGGTTGAGAAAATTTTTCAACTAACTTTTTCTCAGCAGCAAGATGTTCTTCCAGTACTTTTATGGAATTCCCTCTCAGGGCAAGGAGCTCATCCGAGCTTTTGACCTTGTCTGTCAAGACTTGGATTTCCTCTCTGAGAGAAATAAGTTGTTCAACTTCTTTTCTCAGATTAGATTCCACTTCCTTGAGTGACATGATCTCCTTGGCCTGGGTTTTGACAAAAATTCGACATTTGTCAAAGCTTTTAAGCATTTCAGTATATTGGGTCATGAGTTCTGAGTCATCATCTGAGGGGTAATCCTTTTGCTCAGCTGAGGCATAATTTGAATCAGATAATAAGGTGTGAGCATTTACCTTCCCGGTATACGAAGGTTCTTCGACGTCATCAGTCATTGTCATTAGCCCAAAGTAGGCTTCTTCTTCATCACTAGATTCGTTTGAGTCACTATCACTGAGAGTTTTGGACTTCTTGGCGATGAAGCTTATCTCATTTTTCTTTTTCCCATGGGTGGATTTATTTTCATCTTTTCTTCCACCATATTTCTTCTTATAAGGGCATTCAACGATCATATGCCCTGACTTGTTACAGCAACAGCAAATGGTATCAGAAGACACATGTTTATTCAATTTAGATTTGTACCTTTCATTGTTACTTGAGCCCTTTTTATGATGATCACCATCACGACGAGAATGTCTATAATCTGAGGAGTAAGGCTTGTTCTTCATATGCCTTCTCTTGTTTAGCAGTTTCTTGAACTGACGGGAAATTAAAGAGAACTCCTCATCAGACAGTTCAGAGTAGGAGGTGCTAGCTTTTGATTCTTCTTCATTATCAGTTTCTTTTTCCCTGATCAGAGACACGACTCTGCTTTTCCTGGAGCTTTCTGCCTTCAGAGCCAAGGTCCTTTCCTTGCCTGAGGCCCGAATCATTTCTTCTTCAGATCTGCGGATATTCATCTGCAGTTCATAAGATAGAAGCTTCCCGAACAGATTCTGTGGGTCGAGGTTTGGTAGCTTTCCAAACTCCCGAATAGCAATGATCTTGCTATCCCATTCTTTCATCAAGGAATGCAGAAACTTGTCATTCAGTTCACCGTTAGTAAATTCCCGATCATAATTTCTTAGACCGTTAACTATCTTGAAGAATCTTTCACACGCATCAGCAATGCATTCTTCTTGTTCTGCTTGAAGGCCTCGTACTCTTGGTTGAGTAGAGATCTTCTATCTTCCCTAACCTCTTCGGTGCCTTCCATGATGACAATCAAGGACGTACACATTTATTTAGCAGATTTGCAGTGGATCGAGTTCTGAAGCATTGAGTCGTCCACTGCACTGGAAATTATGTTCTTCGCCTTTTTATCTAAGGCAATGAGGGGGATTTCATCCTTGGTTAAATCCATCATTTTCTTCGGTACCTGAATTGTTGGGTTAGTTGTAGAGGCAGTCATTGGCACATGAGGGCCTTCTTCCACAACTTGGAAGATTCTTGGATCAGCAGCTTCCATGTAAAATCTAACTCGTTTCTTCCACATAGTAAAGTTAGCCTTTGAGCAGATTGGCAGCTTCAATGAGGATTCCTTGCTTCTTTCCATGATTTGCTAGCAACTAGAATGGATGGATCATGTTAAAGGTGTTAACCTAGAAATGAACACCGACCCTCTGATACCAATTGAAGTATCTAGTTGCCAACCTAAATCACCTAGATGGGGGTGAATAGGTGATAACTGCGTCTTTTGCGGAATTAAAAACTTGATAAAAAAGAACACACAGAAACCAAATCACAAACACAGATGACACAAGGAATTTATAGTGGTTCCCCATTCTTGGGTACTGCACTTGCCGGCCTCGCCAATCTAGCACCACAGCTAGACTTGACAACTTCACTATAACTCGGATCAAGAATGACCCTATAATCTCGGAGTCAACACTCCTTCAACTCGGAGACAAATCTCCTACAAACTCAGAGAAAATCTCTCTTACAACTCAGAGAAAAACCTCTCCTACAACTCGGAGAAAACTTCTCCTACAACAAATGTAAATTGAGATTGATACAATACTTATCAATACAATAACAGATCAGAAAGCCCTGAGAGATCTTCTTCCTTCTTGAGGCGTGTATAGCTTTGACTTGTTGTCGATGAGGAAGAATTGAAAACAACTCAGATCTGACCTTCTACGATTAGACTTGATCCAATAGATACAGTAAGGGATGGAGCAATGATCAATCGAACCTTTTCTTCCACTAGAGATAATAGATTCAGAACAGCAGATCGATCTCCAGCAATGGCGACAGGCTGCGACACTTTATCGTTCTTACGGATTGAATAGAGATTAGGGTTAATGATTAGAATGAATGATCCTTTATAATCCTTAAAAGAGAGCCTTATATAGCTAGCTAAGGACTTAACGACATAAAATAAGGTAGGATTAACCTTAAATGAAATCAAATGAGCCGACTCTTCTGACAGAAAGAATTAACGCCCCGTCAAACTGACTGAAAATCACTTAAAAGGACGAAAACAAAATTTCTCGAGAGATACAAAACTTCTCAAGAAATAGAAACTTCTACTCGAGAAAAGATATAGAAGGATTTTTGGGGGATAGAGATAAACTTCTCGAGAGATAAATGATTTCGCGAGAAATGAATGGACTTCTTGAGAACTATTGATTTCTTAAGAAAATGAACTTCAGAAAAACTTCACTGTGCACACAAGAAAGACTTTTCGAGAGACACACAAATTTCTTGAGAAACAGTTTTAACTTCTCAAGAACTTTAAGACTTGCCGAGAAACCTTTAGAAACTTGGAATGAAGGACTGAGAAGGATTTCTCGAGAGCTTACAAGGACTTCTCGAGACATCAATTGGATTTCTCAATAAGTAACCTGTTTTCTCGAAAAATTAACTTAGTGAAAATTTTATTCCTTCTCCTCTTAAACACCAGCTGCACCTCCAAACCATGGGCTTCAATAGTCTTGAAAATGAAGTGTATCCCAATAGAGAGATCACACATGAGTCAACACCATGTTCCACACAATGAGGAATTACATTGTATGAAAATGTGCTTATTGACCCACTGTGACCTGACATTGGTCTGCACTTAGCAATGTGTGTTGGATCTTACGGCGCCCTTAGAGGGGGGGGGGGGGGGGTGAATAAGGGAATACAAATTCTTTGTAAATTTTTACTAAATTGTTTAGAGAATATTAGAACAAAATAACAATTTATCTTAAAGAAGGAAACAATTATAATTTGCAATTCTATAAATTATGCCAAATGATAGAAATCAAGTAAACACAAAAGAGACATGATTATATTATATGAAAATGTGTTTACATAAATTTGATTTCCATATCGCTAGAAATCGGAGGCGTACAACTGTAAATATTTTTTCCTTTTCTATACCGACTTGTATCCCCACAAACTGGTTGGCTTTAGCCTATCCTTCCCCGGATATGGCCTCAAGCCGCTCTAGCCAATCCTTCCCCGGATATGGCCTCGAGCCCCCTAGATCTAATCACCTAAAACTAGTCGCCAACACAAGGTGAATTTCCCCCTAAGTCCTACCCAGACCTAGTCGCCAACACAAGCCGAATTAACTAAGCGATTACAAAAAAATATGGAATGAAAATAAATATAACAATAATGAAACTCCCTATATGAGATCTCTGAAGATGAGGATGAAGGATTGCTGTAGCATAAGCGAGGTTTAAGCGATCATTCTTCGGATACAGCGTGGTGGCTTCCTTCTCCAGAAATCCTCTTTGAATTTGAGTGGGAGATCAACTTTCGGCAGAGTAGCATCTCTGGAAATATGGCACAAGTAATCTCTCTGGAAGCACTAGTTGAAACGAGAGAGTGCCCATCATTTTATAGAACTTGAAGATAGCGCCCGCGGTAGCGTTCGTGTGGAGTGGTTGCGGAACCGTCGGCGGTGTGGCGCTGTGCACGAACTTGAGATAGCGTTAGGCGGTAGTGATAGCGCTGGCGGTAGCGGTTGCGAAAACCATCGGCGGCGTGGCAGAACAAACTTTCATCGAACGGTATTTTCGTCGAGCGAAATTTTCGTCGAACTAAAATTTTCATCGAACGGAGCTTCAAGTTCTTCGAACAGAAATTTCCGTCGAACCGCAGTTTTCGTCGAACGCTAGCTCAAATTCGTCGAACGGAACATGAGCTAGCGCCTGGCTGTATCGATAACGCCGACGGTAGTGCATTCATCCAGATTTTTGAATTTAGCTGCTTTCTACCTGTGGAGTATTGCACCTATAGTTCCTTCGCACTATAAACACACGACAAGCAAGATCAAATACAATTTGGGATTTGTTATTCTCAAACAAAGGGATGTGACACACATGTCCAACAATCTCCCCCTTTTGATAATAACAAATCCACTTAGCAAGAAATCAACAATATTGTTTATAGTATAGGATAAGCAAGATGATAGTGCAACTATAGTATATTATAAGCATGATAATGTGCATACTCCCCCTATCTTAATGCTCCGCCTACATAAATGTAATTTATGTTTTACTCCCCCTAAATGATAGATTACATGAATAATTCTACCCTTAATCTTCTATATTTAACCTATGTAGATGTCTTCAATTATTCTCCCACTTTTGGTATTATCAAAAGAAGGTGGGATGAGGTTAGTAAGGAGGCATTTCTTATAAATGATAAATCATGATCGAGCTGTTGTAATATAGATAATGATAAAGATTTTAAGCATAGTATATAAGAGATTTCAAATTAAAAGATAAGAGTTGTAAGCAAGCGGAAGATTATAATAAACATCTTTTCCTAGGCATGAAAAACATAAGTAAAAATTTGAGTTTTAGTTCAAAATTGAAAGATGTTTTAACCTTTGAAATCTCAAAAATTTTCATAAAGATACCAAGCATGAAATGAACATATCAAATAGAGATTATACTACAATGTTACTTAATTTTAAGTTCAAGAGATGCCAAAACATTGTAGAGAACATGCTAGGTTATCTAGTGCATTGTTTTATATAGAGAGTAGTATAGATAAAGCATTAGAATACAATACTCATGAGAAGAACTGTTATGAAAGATAATGATGTGCACATAAGTCTATTTTGGAAAATGTTAACAATTGATTTAAATCAACAAAATACAAGACATATGTAAAGTAAAGTGCACAATAAAACACAAGTATATCAACTTTCACACACTTTTAATGCACATAATTATTAACAAAGTGGTGTAATAGCCAAGGTTTGCACAAGACACTTTACAATTCTTTGCAAGGTGCTCAACCTCACAATGCTTATGAAGACTTATCAGGAGGTTCATGTAGTGCTTGGTGGAGTTATATTTGTCTACATATATAATTCTTTGTTCACATTTGTGAGACAACATTCTCCGAATACACTTGTTTTGCAAACCCAAAATTTTAACTTAACCACTTTTCTAAATTTCATAAGTGCGGTTCAAATGTAGTGTAGGCAATAAACTTATGCAAGTTTTAAGTCATTGTACAAATACAATACACAAGCAAGCATTTTTAAATTTAAACAACACATGTTGATTACCAAAATAAGTGAGTGAAAGATATCATTATCAATCATAATACATTTACTCATACTTAGAGGCATGCTAAGCTTGGTTCTACACATATTTTTCAATACAATTGATGCACTTTAAATAGATATATCAAAGCATGATAGACAAAACAATGTTCATGGTAATTTCAAGGAATAAATTTTAACATTGTAAAGAATTCTAAATAATAGAATTCATTCATGCTTGATATTAGCAATAAAGATCATACAGTTTTTTTGTTGCTTTGAATTTTTTTTAAAAGAAATAAAAATAGAAAAAAGAAAGAAAAAAAATCACACAAACATATTTTTGTATTTTTGAATTTTGAATTTTTGTAGTTGATTTTTCATAATGCAAATAAAACAAAAATAAAATAGACAGAAACACAAAAACAAATTTGTACATATAAACTAACATATTTTTGCTAATTTTTGGAAATTTTAAAAAATAGAAAAATCACAAACCCACACTAGCGCCAGTGCTAGCACTAGCGCTGGAAACAGTACACGATTTTTTAAGAATTTTAAAAATCTGATTTTTGATATTGATTAGGGGTCTTAAGAGTAGTCTTATGTAGAAATTTTGTAATATTCAGAGATGTCTTAATTGCTCAAATTGCATAAAACATTAGCATTTTACATGTTATTCATCCTAAGATGTCTAAGACTCCTAATTCCAACCTTAACATTTGAAACCTTGCATCCGTAAGAGGTTTAGTAAATATATCAGCAAGTTGAGAGTCCGTGCCAACGAAACTTATCCTTACATTTTCCTTTTTAATGTGATCCATTATGAAATGATGACGCACATCTATATGTTTGGATCTAGAGTGGTGTACCAGATTATTTGTGAGATCAATGGCACTTTTGTTGTCACATTTTAATTCAATAAGTTTTAGATGAAAACCAAAGTCCTCTAAAGTTTGGCTCATCCATAGAGCTTGTGCACAACAACTCCCTAATGCAATGTATTCGGCCTCCGTGGTGGAGAGAGCAACCGAATTTTGTTTCCTAATAGACCATGCAACTAATGAAGGTCCTAGAAAATGACAAGTACCACTAGTGCTTTTTCTATCAAGTGAACAACCGGCATAGTCCGAGTCGGAGTAGCCGTAAAGTGTAAATGAATTATTGTGCGGGTACCATAATCCTAATCTAGATGACCCAATGAGATATCTAAAAATTCATTTTACCGCTTTTAAATGAGATTCTTTTAGATTGGCTTGAAATCGAGCACATAAGCATACGACAAACATAATATCGGGTCTAGTTGCACTTAGATAAAGTAGAGATCCTATCATACCTCTATATAAAGTTTGATCTGTAGAAATTCCTGATTCATCTTTTCCTAATTTTAGTGATGCACTCATTGGTGTAGAAGCATGTTTAAGGTTTTCAAATCCAAAACGTTTAAGCATATCATGGACATATTTAGTTTGACAAACAAAGATACCATCAATTCTTTGTGATATTTGAAAACCAAGGAAATAAGAAAGTTCTCCTACAAGACTCATTTCAAATTCATTTTTCATCACTAAAATAACTTCTTTACACATCTCTTCATTAGTAGATCCAAAAATAATATCATCAACATATATTTGTAAAATAATTATATCATCATTGTTGTGCTTAATGAAGAGAGTATTATCCGCACTTCCCATAATATAACTGTGCTTTAATAAAAATGATGTAAGTCTTTCATACCATGCACGGGGCGCTTGTTTTAAACCATAAAGCGCTTTATCTAGTTTATAAACATGATTTGGAAATTTTTCACTAATAAAACCGGGGGGGTTGTTCAACATAAACTTCTTCTTTTATAAACCCGTTTAGAAAAGCACTTTTCACATCCATTTGAAATAGTTTTATTCTTTCAAAGCTTGCAAATGCTAGAAAAATTCTTATAGACTCTAATCTTGCAACGGGTGCAAAAGATTCATCAAAATCTATCCCCTCGATTTGAGAATATCCTTGTGCTACTAATCGTGCTTTATTTCTAGAGATTCTTGACTCACCATCTAATTTATTTTTAAAAATCCATTTTACACCTACAACCGGGTGATTAGATGGTCTTTCAACTAATTTCCAAACATTATGTCGCTCAAATTGTTCTAACTCTTCATTTATAGCCAAAAACCATAATTCATCATTTAAAGCAGTAGAAACGGTTTTTGGTTCTATTTCGGAAACAAAACAAATATTTGAAAAAGATTCATGAAGAGAAGAGCGAGTTCTTACCCCGATGGATGGTTCACCAATTATCAATTCCTGTGGATGATCCTTTGTGAATTTCAAGGCACTTGGAGGTACATATTCGTCTTCCTTGACCTCCTCTTCTTCTTCTTTGGAAGGTTCCTCATCACCATGCTCCAATGGTTGTAATAGATCATCCTCGTTGCCTGCGGAAAGTTTTTCTACACAAGGAAAAAACTCATCAAATTTTACATTTATTGACTCTTCAACTCTACTAGTTCTTTTATTAAAAATTCTATAAGCTTTACTAGTTGAAGAGTACCCAAAAAAAGTTACTTCATCACATTTTTCATCAAACTTTCCCAAGCTATCTTTTGTATTCAAAATAAAACATTTACAACCAAAAACTTTAAAATAGATACATTAGGCTTCTTTTGAAAATAGAGTTCATATGGTGTGAGATTAAGAGATGGGCGAAGCATGATTCTATTCAAAACATAACACGATGTACTTACGGCTTCGGCCCAAAAGGACTTAGGTAATTTATATTCACATAACATAGTGCGTGCTAGTTCTTGAAGTGTCCTATTCTTTCTTTCTACAACACCATTTTGTTGTGGTGTGCGTGGAGCAGAGAACTCATGTTTAATGCCTAACATATCACAAAAGGATGTGAATTTTTCATTTTCAAATTCTCCTCCATGATCCGAGCTAATGCATTTAATTTTTAAATCACTTTCATTTTGAATACGAGTACATAGTTTTGCGAATTCACAAAACGCATCGGATTTGGACGAAAGAAATAATGTCCAACAATATCTTGAAAAATCATCTATTAAAACATTTGTATATAATCTACCACCAAGACTTGCAGTGCTAATGGGACCAAAAAGATCCATATGAATTATTTGCAAGGGTCTTGTAGTAGAAATGAAATTTGTACTTTTGAAAGAGGATCTAGAAAATTTACCTTTTTGACATGGTGAACAAAGTGAAGGTAAAGTTCCATTTAATCTAGGCAATCCTCTAATTAAATTACTTTTGGCAAGTTTTACAATGAGCTTTGTGCTAGCGTGTCCTAGTCTTCTATGCAAAAGTTCTAATTCATCATTTTTAGTGATAAAGCATTTTATAGATGATTTAGAAAGATCATGAAAAGAAATTATATAAACATTATGTATTCTTGGTGCAGTTAGTAAAACATCTTTTGTAGTAGGATTAGATATTTTGCATAAGTTGGTGGAAGATTCAAATAACACATCTAATCCTTTATCACATAATTGGCTAATAGAAATTAAATTGTGTTTTAATCCTTTCACATAAAGAACATTAGATATAGTAAAGGATTTGTTACCAACTGTACCAATTCCCATGATCCTTCCTTTTCCGTTATCACCAAACGTCACGATCCCTCCCTTCTTCTTTTCTAGGCTAAGGAAATTTGCTTTATTGCCCGTCATGTGCTTGGAGCATCCTGAATCCAAGTACCACACGTCTTCATTATCCTTAGCCTGCCTGCACATCTAGAAAGAAGATGAGAGTAAAGATCCGGATACCTAAGTGGTACCACCCATAGAATAAGTGGAAGCCTTAGGTACCCAGATTTGTTTTAAAGCATTTTGTTTTATTTTCCTGCAAGAACTAGATGTGTGACCTAACCTATAACAGTTTGCACACGAAATATAGGGGGTTGAGACCCTTTTCTGGAATATTTTCTTGCTGGAATAAATTGGATTTACAGAAGAAAAACATTTTTAAAAAAAAAATTCAGGTTTCTGGTATGAGGTGCTAGCGTTGGCGTTAGTGGCTAGCGCCGGGCGGTAGCCCTCACCTCGATATCCGAGCCCAAATTTTCCAGAACCATGGCATTGGTTCCCTAAAATCATTTCGAGTGATTTTTGGCCTATTCCAAATTTTTTAATGGCCATGGTGAGATCATGAACTTGTGCTTTAAGTGAAGAATTTTCTTTCACAAGCATGACACACATATTTTCAAAACCTTTTTTATTATTTTTGATTTGCAAAAGAGAGGCTTCTAATTTCCTTTCTAATTCCCCCTTCTCTTTTGTAAGAGTTTTGGCATGAGAGAGGGCTTTAGAAAAAGACTCTTCAATATCTTTTGCCAATTTTGTGGAGTGATCACATTCTTGGCAAGAAACCTTTCTCTTTTCTAAAACAATTACCTTTTTGGAAAGCTTTTGATTTTCTTTAATAAGAGATTCATTTTCACGATTTAATAAAATACTATCTTTCATATTTTTATCATAAGCTTTGCAAGTTTCAAGGAATTCATTAAAGAGTTCATCATAAGTGGGAGGATTTAGCTCAGTGTCACTAGGAACACTGGTGTCGTCGTCGTCGTTTCCATGTCCCATGAGGCACATGTTTGCTTCCTCATCTTTGCTTGATGAAGACCCGCTTGATTCTTCGGAGGAGGAGGAGGAGTCATCCCATGTTCTAGCTTTAAGCACTTTTTTCTTCTCCTTCCCTTTGTGCCGCTTTTCTTTCTTCTCCTTCAAGAACTTTGGGCACTGGCTCCAAATGTGCCTGGTCTTCCTACAATGAAAGCAATCCGGTAGAGGTCTTTCTTCTTCATTGTCGCTCTCCTTTTCCTTCTTTGAGGACGACCCTTTCCATCTTCCATCCTTTTGGATAAATTTCCGGAAAGTGTTTCGCCTTTTCGGATTTCGCATGAACTTTCGGAAGTTCTTCACCAAAAGACGTTCTTCATCTTCATCCTCATCCTCTTGGCACTCTTTCTTTGATTTTAATGCCAACACCTTCTTCTTTGGCTCCTTGTTGTATTCATCATGTTGGATTTTGAGTTCTATCTCATGGGTTTTGAGATTCCCAATGACGCTCTCAACTTGGAGCGTCCTTAGATTGTGCGATTCTGAAATGGCAGTCACCTTTGGGTTGAATTTTGATGGAAGGGAATGAAGGATCTTTCGGACCAAGTCGCCGTTGGAGAAGGTCTTTCCAAGTGCTTTGGAGGCATTGACAATCTTGGTGAAGCGCGTGTACATGGCATCAACATCTTCACTTTCATCCATCCGGAATTTTTCATATTCCGACACAAGTTGGAAAAGCTTTGAATCTTTAACCTATGATGTACCTTCATGAGTAACTTCCAAATGATTCCAAATTTCATAAGCAGTAGTACATGCAGAAATTCTATTAAATTCATTTCGATCTAATGCACAAAATAAAGCATTCATGGCCTTGGCGTTGTTTTTGCATTTTAGTTTATCCCTATCATCCCATATATCTTTTGGTTTATCTAAAGTTATCTCTCCAACTAGAAATGTAGGAGGAGAGTATTCCTCTTCTACCATATTCCATACCTCAATATTTAGGGTCATAAGAAAACAACGCATCCTATTTTTCCAATAATTTTAATCTGACCCGGTAAATAGTGGAGGTCTACTAATTCCCTGACCCTCCGAAAAAGCGAGATCATTAGACGCCATTATTCCTGGTTTGTAAACCGTTTGGAATAACCTACGCTCTGATGCCACTTGTTGGATCTTACGACGCACTTAGAGGGGGGGGGGGGGGTGAATAAGGGAATACAAATTCTTTGTAAATTTTTACTAAATTGTGTAGAGAAAATTAGAACAAAATAACAATTTATCTTAAAGAAGGAAACAATTGTAATTTGCAATTCTATAAATTATGCCAAATGATAGAAATCAAGTAAACACAAAAGAGACATGATTATATTATATGAAAATGTGTTTACATAAATTTGATTTCCATATCGCTAGAAATTGGAGGCGTACAAATATAAATATTTTTTCCTTTTCTATACCTACTTGTATCCCCACAAACCGATTGGCTTTAGCCTATCATTCCACGGATATGGCCTCAAGCCGCTCTAGCCAATCCTTCCCCGGATATGGCCTCCAGCCCCCCTAGATCTAATGACCTAGAACTAGTCGCCAACACAAGGTGAATTTCCCCCTAAGTCCTACCCAGACCTAGTCGCCAACACAAGGCGAATTAACTAAGCGATTACAAAAAAATATGGAATGAAAATAAATATAACAATAATGAAACTCCCTATATGAGATCTCTGAAGATGAGGATGAAGGATCGTTGTAGCATAAGAGAGATCAACTTTTGGCGTAGTAGCAGCTCTGGAAATATGGCACAAGTAATCTCTCTGGAAGCACTAGTTGAAATGAGAGAGAGCCCATCATTTTATAGAACTTGAAGATAGCGCCTGCGGTAGCTCCTAGCGCCTGCGGTAGCGTTCGTGTGGAGCGGTTGCGGACCCGTCGTTGGCGTGGCACTGTGCACGAACTTGAGATAGTTCCAGGCGGTAGCGATAGCGCTGGCGGTAGCGGTTGCAAAAACTGTCAGCGGCGTGGCAGAACAAACATTCGTCGAACGGAATTTTAGTCGAGCGAAGATTTCGTCGAACGAAAATTTTCGTCGAACGGAGCTTCAAATTCGTCGAACGAAAATTTTCGTCGAACCGCAATTTTCGTCGAATGCTAGCTCAAATTCGTTGAACGGAACATGAGCTAGCGCCTGGCGGTATCGCTAACGCCGGCGGTAGTGCATTCTTCCAGATTTTTGAATTCAGCTGCTTTCTACCTTTGGAGTATTGCACCTATAGTTCCTGCACACTATAAACACACGACAAGCAAGATCAAATACAATTTGGGATTTGTTATTCTCAAACAAAGGGATGTGACACACATATCCAACAATGTGAACCTGCAAGAACAATACTAGAAAGACATATCAAATACACTAGCAATTCAATCTTGATTCAAAGGTGAATTCCCACAAATCAAGGTTATTATGGATACAATACCCAACACCATAGTTTGCCATGTTTGGGTTAGTTAATTACCCTACCGATTCAATCCCAAATGGGATGAAATTTTTACCAGAGTCATGTCATGACCCTAAGAACCACTCATCAAAGTTTGGAAGGGTTTTGATGTAATTAGACCCTATAATTAATTCATACATGAATTATTAAATTTCTATAAAAATTATAAAAAAAGGTTATCCAAAAATTCCCATTTTGGATATGTTGAGGACAAGGGTAAATCTAAGCTATGCTCAAAATTTCAAAGCATTTGGACGTCCGAACTAGTGCAGGCACTCAAATCAATCCCCGATCTACCCTATGTATAGGTTGCACCATTTTGAGTGGTGCAGTCAAACCAGTGGGCCAAATCAGCTCAAATCAATTTTAAATTAAAGTAGACATCAGGGGATACAAGTTTGATATAGATCACTTTTCCAGTAGAGGGCTCTAAGTATTATTAATAATTATTTCTAACTACTGCCAGTAAAGGGATAGAAATAGGAATATCAAATATATTATTACATAAACCTGCACAGATCTTTAAGCGCAAATGAAGGGCATCCCTTCATCTTCTCCAAACAGCCAACGGACGTGGTTGGCCCGTCCTGTAGAAACTTGGGAGGTGATTTCCCAGCTAACTAGACACTCTCCCAGTCGGCCAATGCCACCACCACCTCCGTTGAGGTGGCGGTCGGCGATGTACGGTTGATGGGCAGTCGGAGGCGTCCGGAATCGGGAATTTGAACAACAGAATAAATCTTGAAACAAAAGCATTCGACCATGCCGATCCAAGACCAATTGGCCCCAAATCTAGTGGCCAAAATGAAGCGATCTACCCACTAAGAAATAGATGAGAGGAGAGCACCTGAATTGTGGCTTGTAGTCTTGTCGAATGCCGGTCCGCCATGGTTGGTCGAGAGCTCTTGGGTGCCATGCCGGTAGGTGCTTAGGTAGAGAAATACTTCTAGAAAAGTGGGGGAAACTCATTCCCTCCACCCCTTGAGCCCTTTTATAGAACCAAATCCTAGTGGGGAGGAGATGAAGCTTGGGATTCCTCCATTAACACCATTTATGGTGAAAATTTCGGCCATCCCCAAAGGTCACCCAATTCATCACCCAAAAGAGTTGAGAAACCCTTTAATATTCTTTTAATTGATGGGAGGAATGAATCCCCATCAATTGGGAGGACTTTTGGGCTCCCTTGGCCATGAATTTGGCCACCAAAACGAGTCCCGTCCGCCTCCCGTCGATTGAGCTACCGCCGGTGCTAGTGCTAGCGCCAGCGCTAACATCACGACGGCGTAACGCTCGCCATTTAGGCAACCGCCAGGTACCAGCGCTAGCGTTTGCGCGTGAACTAGCGTTTTGACGGTATTTGGTCGTCTCAGCGGTTTAGTGTTCGTCTCGACGGATTACCTAAACCACCACTACCGCCACCACTAGCCGCTAGCGCCACATTCAATATACCCCTTTCTTTCTACGGTTGGATAATTGGGGAATTACGAGGGGACCCCCTTACTAGGTTAGACACGTCATGGTGGGGTCATGGGTCACGGTGATGCCCTAACGCCAACCCTAGGCTCGGTAACTAGAAATCACAATCTGCAGACCATGGTGATTTTCGCCTCGAGCCTAAGCTCTTATGTTCTCTTTGCTCATCCTAGGTTTTTGTCATGACCTTGTCATGACAAAGCCGTCCTAGGGGTCTAGTCGTTTGGGGGATGTTACAAATCCCAATACATAAAAATAAAAAATTTCGTCCCCAAAATTCAGGTTAAACCTACGGGGTTTCTAACGCATGTTCTTGAATGTAACATCCCTGGAGAATTTAAATTGTACCTAGCATGAAAAGCTCCGGATACCTCTATTGTATCAGGTCTATTGGCTCCTAAGTGTGCTCCTCCTGTCCATGATTCCTCCATAGGACATTGACCAGCAGAACCTTCTTGCACCGTAGGACTCGCATCTATGTGTCGTCTATCCGGACCGGCTCCAGATGAACCGACCGATCAGTAGCTACAGACCCATACGCTATAGATATCTTCTGCTCTGGCCGTAGTAGATCTCTCCTAAGGGAGGAGACATAGAAGACGTCGTGCAATCCCGCTAGCTCCGGCGGCAGCTCCAGTCTGTAAGCCAGGGGGCCGATCCGCTCCAGGATCCTGTAAGGCCCCATATACCTAGGATTAAGCTTCCTCCGCCCACGTACCTACGAGACTCCGTACATATGATGTATCTTCAGAAACACCTGGTCTCCAACCTGGAAATCAACTGCACGATTCCACACATCGTAATACTTGGTCTGCCTTCTCTGAGCTTCCCACATCCTATCTCAGATCAGTCTCACCCGAGCATCAGTATCCTCCACGAACTCCGAGCTGAGTGCCTCAGGATTCTCATCCTGGATCTAAGATAGTGGATTCCTGCACCTACGTCCGTATAACGCCTCGTAGGGGGTCTGCCTATGCTGGACTGATGACCGTTGTTGTAGGAAAACTCTACAAGCGGCAACAGTCTCTCCCATGGCTCTACGCGGTCCAAAATGCATAAGCGTAATAAATCCTCTAGCGTCTGGTTGTTACGTTCTGTTTGCCCGTCTGTCTGTGGGTGGAATGCTGTGCTGAATGTCAACCACGTACCCAAATAAGCCTGGACCGATCTCCACTCTCGGGACGTAAACCGTTCATCCCGATCCGACACGATTGTCCTAGGCACACCATGATACCGGACAAACTACTCCACAAATCTCCATACCAAATCTCTGACCAGAGCCTCCTACCTGGCCGGAATTAGTTTGGCCACCTTCGTTAACCTATCGATGATCACCCATATCGAATCATTTCACGCATGTGATCGGGGAAGTCCATGTATAAAGTCCATCGCGATGTCGTCAAACTTCCACTCCGGCACTGGTACTTGCGGTAATAATCTGGCCGGGCTCTTGCATTTTGCCTTCACCATCTGGCAAGACTTGCAGTTGGTCACAAAATAAGTGATGTCACTCTTCATGCCCGGCCAATACATAGTCCTCTTCAAATACGTCATCATCTTCGTGATATCCAGGTGCACCGAATACTTGCTGCAGTGGGCCTCGGTAATAATGTCGTCCAACCCCGGAGTTTGTCGAACGGAATTAATTCACCGAAAATATTAGTAGAGTTCGTCGAACTGAACCCGAAGTTCGTCGAACGGAATTCATTTGACGAACACACTTTGGAGATCGTCGAACTGAAGGTTGAGTTCGACTAACTGAACACGAAGTTCATCGAACAGAGTTAATTCGCTAAACTAAATTAATTCATCTAACTGAATTAATTCCTCGAACAAATATCAAATTTCTTCGAGCCCACTGAAGCACGGCGTTCATCAAACGCAGAACATAGTTTATTGAACGCAGATCATATTTCGTCGAACGCAGAGACTTGTTCCAACACATTTTGTCATACTTCCTGCAGTATTTCATTTTAATTATCAAAAATACTAGAAACTCTCAAATGAAAAAGTGGTCAACACCAAAGTCGTATCCATTGGAGTCTAGTTTATTTTAAAATTAATTTCACCCCAAAAGGAGTTCTGTAGTTCCCTGTAGGTCCATTTTGGTGGGACTGGTCCCTAGTGTAGGATAGCCACCATTCCTTGAATAACCTTTGATTGGGTTATGGGATTGACTTGAAAATTGAAACATAGGCTATTTACACCTACCCACACATCTTACCAAGAGATGGGAATTTTAGGAGAACCTTTTTCTAAGGTTTTGTAATAATTTAATAAATTAAATATTAATTAATTATTGGGTCAAATGACCTCCAATGCCCTCCAAATTTTGGTGGGAACTCCTTAGGTTTATCACATGACCCTGGTAAAAATCTCAGCCCAATTGGGACTGATTTGGTTGGGTAATTTGTCAACCCAAGTTGGGTCAAATTAGGTCAAAGTTAGGGCATGGTGTTTATCTTGGGGTATTGTGGTCAAATCTCCTCACCATGAGGTGAAACCTTGGCCACTGGTTTAGGGTCACTCAAAACACCCCCATGAGTGGTTTGGGGTGGTGTGGAGGTGGGCATGCCTTAGAACCCTAGCCTTACCCCTTGGGGTGCATATAGAGCTTTGTGAAGGATATGTAGTCTAAATCTATAGAATGGTGATGGAACCTAGGAGATATGTTCATGAGATGTATTTATGCCCTAGGGAATTTTGAGAGAATCTTAGGAGAACTTATTCCCCATAAATTAGGCCATAACCCCTTTAGGTAAACTTCTTTTAAGGGATATTTACATGCACAAATGATCCTAGATGAAGATGAAATCTTGGTGGTGCCTTTATAATCATAATATTGACCCCTGGTAATTTTTGTTTAATTAATTTAATGTTTTATCTTGTACTTCTTTCTCAAGGAACCTATTTTGTCTTAATTTTAAGAAATATGGATAAGGGTCCAAAACTCTCTGGAAAAATGTGTAACTTGGTGATAGGACATTTCAGAGCACTAAGAAGCTCTTTGAATTTTTATATAATTTTTGGAAATTGTTATCAGTAGGCTACTTCACAACATGTGCAAATTAGGAATTATTTGGATTAATTATTTCAGTGAGTAAATGATTCCCATATATTGTGAAATTCTGTAATAAAATATTTGTGGACATAATAGAGGTCTGGTAAATTTTCTATAATTTTGACACAAGTATTTTTGGTAGTCCCTTCATAAATCTTCAAGTTTGGGTAGAAGTTAAATATTAAAAATAGAGGACATTTCCTTACTGTAAAATTGTGATATTCATTATTTTCTGTTATTTTGGCATGATAGATTTATCTTAATTTTATGAGGATCATGTCTTGAGAATACCTTACACTTCATGTTCATATTCATACTTGGCAAATATTGGAGAAATTTAAATAAATGTTAAAATGTTGAGGAAAAATATGAGTCTTTGGATTTAGTCTTATAATGCCATGATAGACCTCCACTAAATATCTTGAGTCAGTTGGATGAATATTTGGAGTACCTCTACTTATTAGCTTCATGTAGTTAGTTTGGTCTGCGTATAGTAAAAATGTTAAACTTGGATATTTAGGGGTCTACTAGGTGGAATTGGTATGTAGATGGTGTGCAAGGTCAGGTCAAAGAGGACGAGGTCACCAAAAGGAGTTTAGGAAATAAGAGTGCTAGGTTGGCTAAGGGTAAGGTCGTGCTTGGGATTGACGAAAGATCGTCTTTCCCCTAGCGTGTCATAAACCACCCAGGGTTAATACAAGTGAAAAGATAAGAGGCTTAGATATATGGGTAGATACCCACAATATTAAATGTCTTGAGAAAGGGAGCCTTGGGGTGTCAGCCCATTATAGTTCCTAGTACCGTAGCGAGCCCCTTATAGGGTAATCCTCGGGAAGTGCAAGACTAACCATAAATCGTAGGAGCAAGTTGTTATACAAGATTAACTAAGTAATAGACTCACTCACACTCCATTGTCACTGATGCTTAGTCGGTTTGGTCTTACGAGCGGTAGGCTCGGTGGTTGTTGTTGGATCGGTAGGCGCCCTTAGAGGGGGGTGAATAAGGGTTTTCAAAAACTTATGTTATATGTTGAAAATCTTTTAAATAATGCGTGATTAAGAAGATAAGAAATCAAGTAAAACAATTGAAATAAAGTAGAGACATGTTTTATTAATATGAAATAAGGTTTTACAAAAGTTGATTTCTATAACGCTGGAAATTTATGGCGAATAATAGTAAACTCTTTTTGTTTTCTATCCCGACTAGCATCCCTACGAACCGGTGGCCCTAGCCTATCCTTCCCGGATTTGGCCTCAAGCTTCTCTATCCAATCCAACCCCGGATATGTCCTTGAGTACCCCCTAGACCTAACCTAGATCTAGTCGCCAACACGAGGCGAATTTCTGCCCTAAGTACTACCCAGACCTAGTCGCCAACATGAGGCGATTTCTCTAACCGTTTACAAGAAATATGAAATGAAAATAATAAAAACTCCCTCTTGAAGAACTTCTGAAGTTGGAGACGAAAATCCGTTGTAGAATAAGCATTGTAGAAGCGGACTTCGTTTGGATCCGGCGTGAAGAGATTCTCCTTCAGAAGTTTGCAGAACTATGGTAGGACATCAACTTTCAGCCAAGGCAGCCTCTGGAATTCTAGCACTCAATCTCTCTCTGATGTCTCTGTGAAATGAGAGAAGAGGGGTCCTATTTATAGCCTCAGCGCTAGCGCTTGCGCTAGTACTACCGCCGGCGCTATCCCATATTAGGACATATTCTGCACGGCAGAATCTTCAATCCGAGAAAACATTTCTCTTTTGCCTTATGTGCTC
This sequence comes from Dactylorhiza incarnata, assembly GCA_033032865.1. Classification (NCBI taxonomy): domain Eukaryota; kingdom Viridiplantae; phylum Streptophyta; class Magnoliopsida; order Asparagales; family Orchidaceae; genus Dactylorhiza; species Dactylorhiza incarnata. The sequence goes on from JAWHQI010000067.1 coordinate 8,634,625, forward strand.
CGCGCTGCCGCCTGCGCTATCAGCTACTGCCTGGCGATATCTCCTTCTATATGTGCTCCCGAATTGCGCTAATCATCGCTACCGCCGGGAGCTAGGTGCTACCGCCGGCGCTATAGGGAACGTTGGATTTGATGGCTCAAATTTGGGGGCAACCTTCTTATGTAATCCTTGAGTCAAATGGACTTTGTTTTCCTGCACACTTAAACACACAAGATCAAATACACATAGGATTTGTTATTCTCAAACCTAGGAGATGCAGAAGACCATGTTCCAACAAACTCCCCCTTTTGATAATAACAAATCCATTAATGATAAATCTGAGCATTAATATATAAGCATGATGAAACTTACTTGTGTGTGTGAGAGAGTGATGACTTAGGATATTATCGATTTTAGCATTTAGAATTGCTCCCCCCTAAATACATGCTCCCCCAAAGTGAATGCTCCCCTAATATGTAAGCTATCATCTCTTAATTAATCATGTTAGTTTTCTATTTTGATAGCGCATTATATTTATCATGTTAGTTCTCCTCCTTTTGTTATTAGCAAAAGTGGGTAAAGAGGCACCACCTAAAAGTTTGATAATAAGATAAAGGCATGATCGAGCTTTTTAGTGAGAAGGAAAGGATAAGGAGTTTTCGAATACTTTTCATTGAAATAGATCAGAGTTTTGAGCATAAAGATGAATAATAAAACATTTGCCAAGTAATGAATATTATCTTATTTAAGAGTTTGAAGCATAAAAAGAATACAAGGTAAATGTAAAGTTGCGGAAGACATAAAAAAAGATACAATCAAACATCTTTTGTAAGACATGATGAGTCATAAAGTGAAACAAGATGTTTTTGTAAATCATTGTTCAATTAAAATCTTTAAGTTTAACAATAAAGTAACCAAGCATGAAATAATGTTTATCAAAAATAGATTACTACAATATTATTTTAATTCACAATTTCAAAACATACCAAACAATGTAGAAAGCATGCTATGTTATCTAGTGCATTTTCAAAATAAAGAGTAGTATAGAATTTGCATTAGGATCCAATACTCATGAGAAGAAGTGTTATGTAAGATAATGATGTGCACATAAGTGTATTTTTGAGTAGAGTAAACAAATGTTTTAATAAAAATACAAGAAATATGTAAAGTAAGAGCACAATAAAACACAAATAATTTTACTTTCACAAACTTCTATGCACAAACAAAATGTACAACTACCAAGGTGCTTTGCACACACAATGCTCATCAAGACTTATCAGGGTGCAAAGTAGTGCTTGGGGAATCACATATATAATTTTATTTTAATATTGAAACTAGTGATCCGGTGTACTTAAGAGTAAGTGGTTTTTATTTTAAATGAAAGATATGGTTTGCACAAGATACTTTACTATTCTTTCCAAGGTGCTCAACCTCACAATGCTTATTAAGACTTATCAGGAGGTTCAAGTAGTGCTTGGTGGATTTATCTTTGTCACTTTATTTTATGATTTTTGTTTTGTACAAAGTTCTCTGAATACACTTGTTTTGCAAACCAATATAATTTATGAAAACATAACCACATTTCTTAACTTTTAAAAGTGCAAATAATGGTAGTGTAGGTAAGATACTTGTGCAATTTTAATTCATTGTACTAATATAAAACATACACAAGCATTCTTAAATTAAACACATATGTATACATTGCCAAAATAAGTGAGTGAATAAATATCATTATCAAACATAAAACATTTACTCATACTTAGAGGCATGCTTAGCTTGGTTCTACACAACTTTTACAATATAATTGATGCACATATTTATAGATATATCAAAGCATGATGAAAACAATGTTCAAAGTAGTTTGAAAAGATAAATTGCAACATTATAGAAGTTCTAAATAATAGATTAAATCATGCTTGATTTTCACAGGAAAGTCCATACAGTTTTTTTGATAGTTTTAATGTTTTATATTTTTGTATTGGATTTTTGCATAAAAAATAGACTTTAAACAAAAAGGCAAAACATTTTTTTTTTGTATTTTGGCTTTTGTATTTTTGTATTTGATTTTCAAAAATGAAATAAAATCAGAGATGCAACAATAAATAGTACATATAGATAAATATATTTTTCAGAATTTTCCAAAATTTTAAATATACAGAAAAAACAAATAGGTTTCGTAATTTTGGTTTTAATAATAATCATTTTTTGTTTTAATTTTTCGAATATCAATTCAAAATATAACTGCAAAAACTATGTAATACATATAATAGAGAATAAATTTAGGTATCTTATAAAATTCAATAAATACAAGAAGACAGACCCAAGCGATAACGCTAGCGCTTACGATAGCGTTGGCGGTAGTTCTGCTTTATATAATCCCCTATTTTTGCCATTTCGGCCATTGCCTTTCAGTTTTGTAATAATACAGGAATTTGAACACATGTTCTTGGATGCTGTTTGCTAGCGCAGGCGTTACCATCTAGCGCTAGTGCTATCTGCAATGTTTAATTTTGTTGTTTTTGGATGTTTGACTGTTTTTATCTGATCCTTCTTTGGTAAATTTTGAAGGTTTTGTTTTACGTTTTATTTATAAATTTTGAAGTCATGAAGTGGAGATGTTTAGGCAATTTTAAGATTATATGTAGTATATTTTTGAAATCCTATGGTTAGAGATTTTAATACCACATAGAAAATTTTTAATTCAATTGTTGATAAATTATGTATATATATATGTAATGAATATATGAATAATAGATAGGTCACCAAAATAAAAAATAATTTTGAATTTTGATTAATTTGATTTATAAACTCATTAAGTTTTAAGAGATAAGATCATATTTCCTAGAATATATAAGATGACCATAACATGATAGCTTTAAAAAATAAGAAAACAAGAAATTAAAGCATATCATGAAGTAGAATAATTGATATTTTATTTTTTGTTGATTTCTACTTCATGCGTTTGGTGATACCTAATGAATAAGAGATTTAGGTATCCAAAGGGGACCAAGTGTGGTGGTTCCTTTGGGTACCCAAATATATCGTGTAGGTTTGTGGGTAGATATTGATGAATGGGTCCTTTCATGTGAAGTTAATGTTTCAGTTTTAGTTTTGGGCCTCCATTCAAACTTTGGTTTAGTGTTATTCTTATATGTGAAATTTCCATTGTGATAATCTTTATATTGATGATTATTGAAAGTATTTTTCATAGGAAAGTTGTGAACATTTAATTTTATGTTGGGAGAAGATTGATGTTGTAAGTGATAATGATGATAGTATTTTGGAATTTCATTTTCAATCTTTTGAAGTTTTTTATTTCCATTGTTTGGTTTATTCATATTTTGAGAAATCATATTCAACTTGCGTTTGGAGTTTGCTTGATATTGAGAATTTTTCTTTATGATTTCCTTAAGCAAGTTAATTTTAGTTTCTAATTCATTGTTCTTAAGTTTCAAATTATGTCTAGCTTTATTGTACGCAATGTGCTATTTGTAAGAGTAGAAACAATTGAATCAATATGGTTTTGATATTCATTTCTGTATTCCTCAAATGTTTCATCCATCTCTTCAATTTCAATTTTATAACTTTTGCATGTAGCACAATCACTTTTTAAAGATGAATTTTCTAAAGATAATTTTTCATTATATTCTTTTATACAAATAATTTCTTTTTCAAGTTCCTTAAATTTTTCTTTAGTATCATTACAATCAAAACAAGGTTTTGTATTTTCAATTGAAGTGACATGAGTAAAGCTAGATAAATTAGATTTTGATTCTACTTTAACTTTTGCTTTTAAATCTTTATTTTCTAAGCGCAAAAATTAATTAGTAATTTTCAATTTCTTGATCTTACGTTTAGCCATTTTTAGTATATTGAAACTAGAGATAGAAGTTATCACACAAGAAGGAGATTTAGACTTTCTTACAACGCTATTGGAAAAGGCAAAATGTGAACATGAAGTTCCTTCGTCATTTTTTAGGCCTTCCTCCATCATAGATGAATTTTCATCTTTTTTTTCTCTTGATGTATTGCTCTCCTTTTCTAAGTTAATTTCCATGATCTCCATGGCTTTGCTATGAGAGAGATCTTCTTGAGCAATGGTAGATGCTTGTATGTACTTCTCCTCCTGTGTTTGTTCCATACCTGCGAGAGGAAAATCATACATTTCTTCAAGAAATTGCCATACTTTGTATGCACTAGAAAAACAATATATTAATTTGAAAACTTCATTTGATAGAGCACAAAATAAATAATGTTTGGCTTTTGCATTTAGATGACGTTCCTTTTTATTTGATTCATCTGCAGGTCTTACAATGGCTAAATTCCATACTTCGATATCTAAAGTCTTAATAAAGTTTTCAACTAAAATTTTCCATCCTTTATAATTTGTTCCTTCAAATAAAGGTGGTTTAAGAGATATTTCTTCTTCACAGAAATTTACCACACTAGTAGAAGCGAGATCATGAGACGCCATTATTCCTGGTTGTTAAGTCGATTGGAATAAAACCGCTTTGATACCACTTGTTGGATCGGTAGGCGCCCTTAGAGGGGGGGTGAATAAGGGTTTTCAAAAACTTAGGTTATATGTTGAAAATCTTTTAAATAATGCGTGATTAAGAAGATAAGAAATCAAGTAAAACAATTGAAATAAAGTAGAGACATGTTTTATTAATATGAAATAAGGTTTTACAAAAGTTGATTTCTATAACGCTAGAAATCCATGGCGAATAATAGTAAAATCTTTTTGTTTTCTATCCCGACTCGCATCCCTATGAACCGGTGGCCCCAGCCTATCCTTCCCGGATTCGGCCTCAAGCCACTTTAGCCAATCCAACCCCGGATATGGCCTTGAGCACCCCCTAGACCTAACCTAGATCTAGTCGCCAACATGAGGCGAATTTCTGCCCTAAGTCCTACACAGACCTAGTCGCCAACACAAGGCAATTTCTCTAACCGCTTACAAGAAATATGAAATGAAAATAATAAAACTCCCTCTTGAAGAACTTCTGAAGTTGGAGACAAAGATCCGCTGTAGAATAAGCATTGTAGAAACAGACTTCATTTGGATCCTGCGTGAAGAGATTCTCCTTCAGAAGTTTGCAGAACTTTGGTAGGACATCAACTTTCGGCCAAGGCAGCCTCTGGAATTCTAGCACTCAATATCTCTCTCTGATGTCTCTGTGAAACGAGAGAAGAGGGGTCCTATTTATAGCCTCTGTGCTAGCACCTGCGCTAGTGCTACTGCCAGCGCTATCCCATATTAGGACATATTCTGTGCGGCAGAATCTTCAATCCGAGGAAATATTTCTTTCTTGCCTTTTGTGCTCAGCGCTACCGCCTGCGCTATCAGATACCGCTAGGCGATATCTCCTTCTAGATGTGCTCCCAGAATTGCGCTAATCATCGCTAGCGCCGGGCGCTAGGTGCTACCTTCAGTGCTAATGGGAACGTTTATTTGATGGCTCAAATTTGGGGCAACCTTCTTATGTAATCCTTGAGTCAAATGGACTTTGTTTTCCTGCACACTTAAACACACAAGATCAAATACACATAGGATTTGTTATTCTCAAACCTAGGAGATGCGGAAGACCATGTTCCAATAGTTGTAGCAGCAGACTAACTAGTCTGGTGAGCTTGTGGCTCAGTAATGTTTGTTGTGCCGGGAGGATTAGCCGGTGAGTTTATTGCTCGAGATAGATGATAAACATGTTTGCATGTGTATAAGGTGGTGGTCCTTTGTGTTGATGGTCGTTGCACCGACATTAATGCTGGGGCTCGGTAAGAGTGGATAACCCTTTTACCAAGACAAGTCTGGTGGTCTAACCAGCAAGAGTAAGTAAGAGCTCCGTTGTTGCCTTCTTAGCGTCGAGGCGTACGTTAGGTCTAGGTTAGGTAGTGCAAATAGCAGCCTAGAGGTGGGCGAGGCCCAACCCACCGCTTCTGTTTGCCACTACGGGAGTATCCTGGGAGTTTTGCTAGCTCCAAAAAGGGGGAACTAAAGGTCTGTGCGCATAGAGTCGTAGTGTGTGAGTTGCACTTGTGTGAACATAACATTTAACAGCATACCTTGCATGTCATGGCATAAACATTGCATTTCAACCCTTACCCCTATCATATAAGTCGGTTATGGGACTTATTATACGATAGGCCCTGCTAAATGACCCCTTGGTCTATAGGTTTGTATGGGCATTCCTATAAATCAATGGTTACTTTCTATTATATGCATGTCTTTACTTACTGCACTTTACTTATTCTTTACCTGCTCTTACTATGCTCTTTTACTGCTTCAATTATATTCATGTGCAGTGTAGACATTCCCTGTACCCCTGTCACCTGCAATTGTTATACCCCTTATTGTCCTCCGCGTCATCCTTCCCGCTCGGTGCCTAGGAGTCACCACGGGAGGAGTGTGGGATTGGCTTAGTCTTTTTGACTAACGGTCGGTGGACCTTATCATTTTAGGAGACCACGGAGACGGTGCAGCACCAGAGGCAGGTGCAGATGGAGGCGGGGCAGTCTAGCACGAGCACCAGTGTTGGGATTCGTGAGTGTTACTACTAGTTGATTTGCTTCCGCGAGTGTTTATGTAGTGAGAATTTGATGTATCGGGCAGGAGCCCTTGTTATTTCTGTCTTTGATTTTAGTTATGATTATGTGGACATCTCTTTATGATAGTTTATTTATATGTGATGTGGACTTGGCTTCTATGAGTTTGTTTAAGCTTAACTTCTTTGTGATCAATAAGGCTTGCAGGATTGGCATTTTGTAGTGTCGACCTTCCCGAGTGAGGGTGTCACCGCTAAATGGCGGTTCTGGGCATAAGACCTCGGAGTTGAAAAAGGAAAAAAAGGGGTCTTACAAAGTGGTATCATAGCAAACCTCGATCCAGAGAAAAGAAAAGAAGTCCACAAACCCTGGGCCACCCCGCGCAAGCTTAGTTTGAGGACAAACTAGCAGTGGAAGCAATGGTGTGCCCATAAGGGAAATCACATGAAAAGTCTACTTCTAACTGAATATTCCTTAGCTAAGTCTCTCATGAGAGTAATTTTCTTATGTAGCCCGCGATGAACCCTACACCTCAGCATGGAGTCCCACCGACTCCAAACGTCGTTCCACCACCACCGGCTCCTACTCTGTTCCATCATATGGAGATGGGACATACACCAACAGCTATTCTGGAGACATTCAGGACACAGCAGGCACCGGCTCCTCAGCAAAACCCTGGGGCCAACTGGTTGAGCGTCTTCCAAGGTCTCTCCCCCCCCCCCATCATACCTCGGGATGGAGACAGTTGTGAGGACTGAGGAGTGGGTGGACATCATGGAAGAAATGCTGACAGGGATTCAGTGCCCGACAGATATGGAGGTGCCACTGGTGGTCTCGTGCTTAGAGTCCCATGCAAAGAGATGGTGGAAGAGGTTCCTGGACACGACATTTGCAAGACTGGAGGCTGCCGATGTTTCTTGGGATGACTTCAAGGCAGCACTGCAGGAACAGTTTGTGTCGCAGTCTGCAAGAGACGAGCTGGAAGACAGGTTCCTGTAGTTGAGGCAGGGGAACAGGACAGTTCTGGAGTATCACTAGTGTCACAACCCGCATTTTCTCTGAATTTACGAATATCAGAGTAAGAAAAAATATGCGTCATGATGCCATGTCATGCAGGAGACAACTGCAGACGCTCAGGCGGAAACCTATTACTTAATTAATCAAAACATGATTATATGATAAATCATCATTTGAAATCATTTATTAGGGTTTAGGGTAAGAACTGTGTCTCTCAGTTCGTGGATCAACTAGTCCACCGAGAAAACATATGTAATTGGAGCGGAAAGTACTTGATTTGGTTCACTTAAAGTCCTAAATGCACGAGATGACCGGACATAAGGTAAATTATATGCACATATCTAGCCATACTGTAAGTATAGAAAATGTCTTTAGGCGACTTTTAAGTTAAGGATTTTAGTCAAAAAGAATGCAATGAGGATGAAATAAAGTCATTTTATAACTATAGTGCACCTAACATAAATCATTCGCAGAGAGACAACAATATACACCGATCTAAAAGTAGTGGCATTCAACTAGCAAATAAACTATAACTATAAAAAGAGCACAATGGGCGTCAACAACATGACACTAACCCATTGGCTCCAACTAGTATGTCTGAACGCAAGAAGGAAACTAAAGACCACTACCTCGCAGCAGCGAGGTAAACAACCACTAAAAACTCTGAAACTCCAGGCTACACCTCTAGCCGCTATGGCTCTGAACCTGAGGCATTCAATAAAACAAAGAACGCCTCAGCAAGGGAATTACAAGTGGTAGAAAAACAAGCAGGAAAGCAAATAAGGCATAGGGGGTACCAACCCAAGCCAGATTTACCAGAAGAAAATCTCCAAACAAAGAACTAAACAAAGCACCATGTGCACCAAAAATGCCATAAAGAGGAACAAACATGGTTCATTTATCTTGTTACATTACTTAAAGAGACTGATCAGCTCCAATTAAACGGATGGCGGTCCTTTATCCTCTGCCAACCCAAAAGGCCAAAAATACCCGGGTGGTGGTACTTTATCTACTGCCACCCAAAAAGCCAAAACAAGGTGGTGGTACTTTATCCACTGCCACCCAAATATAATTAAATTAAGATTTAGTTAAGGCACGGGATGCAACCCGAGATAACATCACCATAACACCCTAAGAATAGGGTCACAATGAAATAAACACTACTTAACGATTCAAAAGAGAAAACTCAGAGATTGGATAATCATATCAGGTATAAAGAAAACGAGCATGAGTCGGTTCATAATAGAATTTCACGAGTTACCCACAACAGGTAAAAGGATTTCGTTAGAAAGGAGAAGGGTTTAAACAAGCTTTTATTTAGAGCTAAAGAAGGACTATACGAAGATTTCTCGAGAACTAGAGGAGCTAAGCAGAGATTCCTCGAGAACAAGGAGGGTCCACACATGGTTTCTCGAGAACAAAAAGGGGGTCAGCACCTGGGTTTCATGAGAAGTTGGAAGGGGCAGCACAGGTACTTCTCGAGAAACAAGGGGTACAGGACAAGTCTTCTCGAGAGATCAAAAACAAGAGACAAGCTACTCTTCGAGAAATCAAAAGCAGGAGGCATGAAATTCTCGAGAAATCTAATTGCAGAAGGACTTGATTTCTCGAGAATCAAGAGCAGGAGGCTAAAACTTCTCGAGAAATCCAATTTCAGAAGGCTTGATTTCTCGAGAAAATTAAGGCAGGAGACATCCTTTTTTTGAGAAATTAAAGACATAGATAAGGAGTTCTCGAGAAATGGGCAAACAGCAGGGGGAATTACTACATAATGCTTCTCGAGAAATGAAGGCAGGAAACAGCAGAAAACAAACTCTAGGGAAAAACTCCAGACCTGATACTATACATGCTCAAGGTAAAGGACAGCCATAACTCAAAGATATACAAGCCAAAAGCACAACCAGCACCCATAAACAAGGAAAAATTGAGCTTCAAGAAACAAGAAAGGAGGAGGAGAAAGCCAATTGCCTCAAAACCCAGTGAACCATGAATTTCTCCGCTCCAAAAGCTAAAGATCTGGGCAAGAACTTACCCGAGCAAAAAACCTAGAACCTTTCGGATCAAAAGGAGGAGTTAGGTCACTACCTCAAACCCCCAAGAAAATCCAAGAATAGGGAAAAGCTACCTCTAAAACGAATATCTCGCCGAGAGCTTTCCGAATCAACTCTCCAAATGCGATTCCAACTACTACAGCCGTAGAAATCGCCGGAACTCCTCGACAGGCCACTCTCGCTCTCTCGCCCGCAAGAACTCTAGGTCGGCCGACAGGAAAGGAGATGAAAGAAATAAACCTAAACTTAAAGTATATATACTAAGCCTCCAGGAAAAACGTCGAACCCAGACAGAAGAATTCGTCGAATAGACAAAGCCAGCGGATCGTCGAACGCAGGCTGCCTGTCGTTCGTCGAACGCAGGCTGCCTGACGTTCATGGAACGCAGGCTGCCTGACGTTCGTGGAATGCAGGCTGCCTGACGTTCATAGAATGCAGACTGCCCGACGTTCATCGAACGCAGACAGGGAACTCCAAAATAGGCCTTCTTCTACTAAAAGTACTACGACGACTAAATCACCTCGGACTTCTACGAAACTCGCGCCTAAACTGAAATTCAGCGCTACTAATCCAACGGCGAAGTCAGAATTTAATTCCAACGAGCCAAACTCGGGGTAAAGCTTCCCGAAGCTAAGATCTCAATAACTACTGATGAGTAATTTATCTACTCATCTTTTAGTATAGTTTTATTATTATTTTAATATGAAATTATGTCTTTTATCTAAAATTATATCATATAAATCTTTCATATTTTAATTTCATAGGCTAACTTATTTTTATTTTATGTTTTCAGGTTTTCTGGACATTTGGAGCAGAAAATTCATTTACACGGCCCAGGTCACGGGCGTGACCATGGGCGTGTAACCTGTGCAGTGTTCTAGACCTATTTCTGCCACTCCGGGGATGTTTCGTGAAAAGTTTGCCAAGTACACGCCCCAGGTCACGGGCGTGACCAAGGGCGTGACCCAATGTCACGGCCACGACCCGCCACAAGAATCCGGAGCACGCCTGCCACGTCACTTAAAGTTACACGCCCCAGGTCACGGGCGTGACCTAGGGCGTGACATCAGGTCACGGGCGTGACTCGCCCCGCGCTTCTTCCCGCCAGCAGCACTATTTCAAGATTACACGCCCCAGGTCACGGGCGTGACATAGGGCGTGATATGGCCAAAACGCTCGCAATTACTCCAGAAGGCGCCCTCTCCGCTGCTGCTTCGATCACGCCCCTTACACGCCCTTGGTCACGGGCGTGACCAAGGGCGTGTAACCTCATTTTTTCAGCTATATAAAGCCAGCTTTTCCAGATGTTTGGAAACCAGTTTTTTAGGATTAGATACTTCGTTTCATGTTTATTTTTCATGTTTTGGTAGTCTTGTAATCCTTCTTCTTCTTGCAAATTGTATTTTCATTCCAATAGTCGTAATTCTCCATTTCATAGCTTGTACTCTCTTTTGTAATTTAATAAAATAGATCTTTTCTTCTCTCATTTCCTCTCTCTTTTATGATGCGCTCTTTTATTTATTTTGATTCCCCAATCTCCATGATTAACTAAAATATTATTAGTACTCGATCGAGATGATCCAAGGAATGATATAAGTCATGAAATAATATATTGCTGCTATTTCTCTTTTCGAAAATACTTAAGATTTGCCCTTGATTTTAAGATAACGAGATTATATTTTCGATATATAATTCTTGTTCTTGTTTTCGTTCTTTAGCTAGCCGAGAGGCTAGTAAGAGGAATCAATCACTCAAGGATAAAAAGAGTAGAATGCAATCCTCGAGAGAGGACGACGTTACCCTTCCGGATTGGAGTAAAAGCCAATAGCGGGATTCACTTCGATAAGGTGAGTTTTAGGGGTTTCGATTCTAGAACGAGAGTTCGATTGATCAACCTAAACTCAGTTGAGCGCATCCTCGAGAGAGATGCGTTCATAATTCGGGAATCCCCACGGTCAAAGCTATTTTATTAAGAGAATGCGCTTTTATTCTTTGTTCTTATTTTTATCTCCAAGGTGATTCAAAGATCGAGTGCTAGCCTTTTTACTCGTCATTTTAATCTTATTTTTATTTTCCTTTGCAAAATCACTCCCAAGTTCTATTTGATATAATAATAGAGATTTTCTTGAAATAAGAGTACTCAACCTCCCCGAGTCTAATACGACCTTGTTTTAACAACCTATACTACATTCGATACGGTACACTTGCCGTTATCATTTGCAAGCATAGTTTTGTCCATCAACTACACAAAATCTCGGACGCTCGGTCTAATTTACATACTTTAACCAAGCTAAGGCTCAAAACTAAACCTGACGAGCTGATGTAACGCCCTTACGCCAAAATTACGCCACAGCGGTCACGTAAAGAATTAACAAAAATCAGGGACGTTATAGTCACTCCCCCTAAATAGAAGTTTCGTCCCGAAACCTGAAATCCAAAGATCAAGAAAGATACTCAATTAAATCCAAGGGTTATCTGACGAAAGATTTACCCGAAATCTAAGAGAAGAGGCTAGGATGAGTCTCTCTCATTGCAGACTCCAGATCCCATGTTGCTCTTTCGACACCCTGATTCTTCCAAAGAACCTTAACCATTAGAATCGTCTTCCTCCGCAACACACGCTCTTGAGTCTCCAAGATTCGGACAGGCTCTTCAACATACGAAAGATTGGGGTGCAAAATGGGCACCGAATCAAGAACAAGCCGATTAATACGCAAACACTTCCTCATCTGGCTCACCTGAAACACATCGTGAATATTAGGGAAGGAAACGGGCAAATCAAATCTATAAGCGGACACTCCGACGGGCTCTACAACCTGGAAAGGTCCCACATACCGGGGGTCCAACTTGTGGTTCCTTCCAAATCTCTTAACGCCCAGCTTCTGAGAGACTTTCAAGAACACTAAATCTCCAATGGCAAACTCAAGATCCACCCTTCTCTGATTAGCATACTTCTCATACCGCTCCTGAGCAATACGAAGCTTCTCATGGATATGAGTCACAGCAATGCTCATCTCTTCTAAAGCTTCTGGGCCTAACAACGGGCTCTCACCAACCTCGGCCCAAAACAAGGGAATCCGGCAACGCCTCCCATACAAAGCCTAAAAGGGGCCATCTGCAAGCTTTCCTGATAACTGTTATTGTAGGCAAATTCCATCAACCCAAGACGCTTATCCCAAGCTTCTCCGTGATCTAAAATATAGCACCTGATCATATCCCCCAAAATTTGATTAACTCTTTCAGTCTGACCATTGGTCTGAGGATGATAAGCAGTAGAGTATCTAAGGTCAGTGCCCAAAGCTCCCTGCAAACTCTGGCAGAAATGAGACATATACCTGGAATCCAGATCTGACACAATACTCACGGGCACCCCATGCAATCTGATGACTTCATTCAAATAAAGTTCTGCTATCTTCTCCACAGAAAAGTCGGTCTTAAAAGGTACAAAGTGAGCACACTTTGTCAATCTGTCAACTATGACCCATACCGAATCATGCCCTCCAGGAGATCTCAGCAAACCGGTAATGAAGTCCATTGAAATACTCTCCCACTTCCAGGTTGGAATATCCAAAGGGTTCAATTTACCACCAGGCCTCTTATGATCTACCTTCACACGCTGAAAGGTTAAACATTCAGAAACATACCTTGCTATATCACTTTTCATACCTGGCCACCAAACAATATGCTTCAGGTCTTTATACATCTTTGTGGAGCCAGGATGATATGAAACATTAGAATCAAGCGCTTCATTGCAGATTTTTGTTCGAATATCCTCAAACGCGAGAATACAATATCTACCTCGATACTTCAAAGTATCTTTATCATCAATGGAAAAATCTGGTAGCTCACCTTTTTCAGTTTTATTCCGGAGATGTTGCAAATCAGGATCTTCCTTCTGATGCAGTCTGGTGAGGGTGATCCAAGAGGGCACTTCAGCTTCTAAACTTGAAGGCGCGGTACTACTATCGACAGAGATATCCATCAACATAAACTCCTCTACTAAGGACTGCACAGATAGATTGAAGATATGCACGGTCTTTCTGCTCAGGGCATCGGCCACCACATTAGCCTTACCTGGATGATAGAGGATATCAACTTCATAATCCGCCACATACTCCAACCACCTGCGCTGGCGCAAATTCAGCTACTTCTGGGTAAAAACATACTTCAAACTCTTGTGATCCGTATAAATTTTGCATGACACTCCATAAAGAAGGTGTCTCCAAAGCTTTAGAGCATAAATCACTGCCGCAAACTCTAAGTCATGCGTAGGGTAATTTTTTTCATGAACTTTCAGTTGTCTGGATCCATACGCGATCACATTTCCTTCTTGCACCAAAACACAATCAAGACCAACGTGAGATGCGTCTGCATAAACGTCATACTCAACTACCTCGGTCGGTAAAGCCAAAATAGGAGCACTGCACAAACACCTCTTTAATTCTTGAAAAGCTCCTTCACGGGAATCACGCCAAACAAAAGCTGCATTCTTCTGAGTAAGCTTAGTCAGAGGTGCTGACAGCACAGAAAATCCTTGAACAAATCTCCTATAATAACCTGCCAACCCTAAGAAGCTCCTTATCTCCTTAGGCGTTGTAGGCATCTTCCAATCCAAGACAACAGAGATCTTTGCCGGGTCTATAGAAATTCAGTCCTTTCCCACTACATGACCCAGGAAAGACACTTGCGAAAGCCAGAATTCGCACTTACTTAGTTTCGCATACAACTTGTGCTCTCTTGAGGTAGACAATACTAAGCGCAAATGCGTAGCATGCTCCTCAGCACTTCTTCAGTATACCAACACATCATCAATGAAAACCACTACAAAATGATCTAGGAAGTCCTTGAACACACGGTTCATCATATCCATAAATGCAGAGGGTGCATTAGTCAAACCAAAAGACATCACGAGAAATTCAAAATGACCATATCGGGAATGAAAGGTAGTCAGAGGGACGTCCGAATCACGGATCCTCAACTGATGGTAACCTGAACGAAGATCGATCTTTGAAAACACTGAACTACCACGCAACTGATCAAACAAATCATCGATTCGCGGCAACAGATATCTGTTCTTTATGGTTACCTTATTCAACTCCCTATAGTCAATGCACAACCGCATAGAACCATCCTTCTTTTTCACGAACAACACTGGAGCACCCCAGGGCGAAGAACATGGCCTAACGAATCCACACTGCAACAATTCATATAACGGGGTACGCAACTCTCCCAGCTCGCGCGGGGCCATACGGTACGGTGCCTTACAATAGGACAAGTACCAGGCTCTAGATCAATAACAAACTCCACATCTCTCTCAGACGGAAGACTGGGAAGACTAACCGGGAAAACATCAGGAAAGTCACATACCACATGAACACCCTCGATACGCGGCAAACCGCTAACAGTTTCTAACACAGAAACAAAGTAAGCAAAACAACCGGAATCTGAAAGTTTCCGAGCACATATCGCAGAAATAATTGAGGAATCCTAGCGTGGAAAATATACACACTCGTGGGTTGACCGTTGTCCATCTTGAAGTCCAAAGGTTTAGCCTTGCATTGGATAACCACATCATATCTGGACAACCAGTCCATGCCCATAATCACATCGAAATCTTCCAGGTCTAGCACTTTTAAATCCGCAAAAGCTAAGAGGTCACCTAAGAGGATAGGACAATTCTGGATACCCTGGTCCGACACCACGGAGACGCTAGAAGGAAAATTAACTCGAAACACATCGTCAATCTGATCTAGGATCAAACAATGACGCTCTACAAAAGTCCTAGCCACGAACGAGTGGGTAGCACCAGAATCGAAAAGGACACGCGCCCAATGGTTCTTTACCTTAAATTCTCCTATTACAATCAGACACATAACTAGCCGAACAGAAATTTAAAACTAAGGACAAAGGCTAAGAGTTAAATTAAGGCCTAACCTGAAATCACTTGAGTGGAATTCTGAGCTTCTCCCCTAGTCACCACATTCAACTTGCCGTTTACTCTATCATGATACTGCGGTTGCGGGAGCGGCAAAGCCCGAAGGGGCACTGGCTCCAGAGGCGGTTGGGAACGCGGGCATCTAGTCTTAACGTGCCCCTTCTATCCACACTGGAAACACACCTTATCCTTAGACCAACAATGGGCAACATCATTCCCATTTCGCTTACAGAAGGTACAAGTCAGATCCCCTCTGGGATCGCTCTATATTGCTGACACTTGCTGCTGCTTCTTAGCTCCCAACCTCTTGAAACATTTCTCGAATGGATGGCCCGGGCGACCACAGAAACTAAAAACTTCGCCACTTCTTTTCTTTGGAGCCGAGCTAGATGCCTTGGGGGTTTCCCCCTCTTCGACTTTCCTCTTGTGCTTTTTTATCAGTGCACCTCTATTCTTGGCGTTGTCGATTGCCTCGACTTTCAGCGATGCTTCTACTACTTCGGCATAACTTTCAGATCTATAAGCGCTAGACAATTAATGAATGTCGCTACGAAGTCCTCCAAGAAAACACTTTACTCTTCCTGCCTCAGAAGCTACTAAATCTGGAGTGAATCTGCTCAGCTTACTAAATTCAATCTCATACTCAGTAACCGTGAGTTGCCTTTGCTTCTGGTGCAGAAAATTATTCATTAAACGGTCTTGCTCGACCGACGGCAGGAACTTCTTTAACACCAATGCCTTAAACGACTCCCACGAACATCCATCTACGAGGTTTTCCCTCTCCCTGATCCACCAGCTCTTAGCAAGTCCTTTCAGCTGGTAAGCGGCGACCATCACCTTTTGGCCTACAGAAATTCCCGAGTACGAAAACATCTCCTCAATGGCAATAAACCAGTCATCTAATGCCATGAAATCAGCTCTTCCGTCAAATGTAGGAGGTCCTAATCGCTGGAAATGCGATATGAAGTTCATCTCTGGTGGCAGCAAAACTGGGGGCACCAAAGGAGAGGGAGGAATAGGTATAGTCTGACCAACTACAGGGTACTGCACCACAGGCTGCTGCCCAGCGACGGCAGTCATCAACGTCGGAATCTGCGATTGCATCGCAACTAACTGCCTGGAAAGAGCCTCATTACTTTGTCGCAGACTTTCGATCATGGTATCACTCTGCGCACCTGAAGATTCACCCTCTGATTGGGGGGTCAACCTCATCGTAACACGCCTCCGAGACATCTCTGCTAATATGCTTAAACCTATAATTATAACTTAACCTTACACTTGAACGACACTGCTTGGTTCAGAACATACATGTACAGATACTTGCCATTTCCACTACTTTTCTCTGGGATATTTTCATGATGATATGCTAAATTCGGGAACGATACTACATCGTCCCTCTTGACTCATGTGCAAAGGGCATGAATGCATGAATTTTTCTGCTCGTTTTGAAATCATGTGTGTACGTGTGTCATCATATAAGTCTTTAACTTTGCACGCGTGCTTATGCAATGCTATGTAAGGTATGTTGTGCTATGCATTCTAATAAAGGCCTTAATGTATGTTATGAGCAGCGTACACATGTAATATTATGCATCCCATACTACATAATATTGCATGTAATGAAAGAGAGAACGTGCTAATGGGCATCCATGTGATGATGGTTATGCATCCCATACTACATAACCGTCACATGTTGCCACCTATGGTGGATCCATGTACAAACACATATTATGCATCCCATACTACATAATATGCCTCGTATACTTCTTATCATGCTATGAGTGTAGTGTTCATGCTCCGTCCAAGACATACTGATGACACATCGGTGTGTGTATGCAATGAAACCAAACAATTATACTATATCAGATTTTGTTGCTCGACCGACTTGTCAAACAACCTATCTCTGATACCAACTGTCACAACCCGCATTCTCTCTGAATTTACGAATGTCAGAGTAAGAGAAAATACGCATCATGATTCCACGTCATGCAGGAGACAACTGCAGACGCTCAGGCGGAAACCTATTACTTAATTAATCAAAACATGATTATATGATAAATCATCATTTGAAATCATTTATTAGGGTTTGGGGTAAGAACTGTGTCTCTCAGTTCGTGGATCAACTAGTCCATCGAGAAAAGATATGTAATTGCAGTGGAAAGTACTTGATTTGGTTCACTTAAAGTCCTAAATGCACGAGATGACCGGACATAAGGTAAATGATATGCACATATCTAGGCGTAGTATAAATATAGAAAATATCTTTAGGCAACTTTTAAGGTAAGGATTTTAGTTAAAAATAATGCAATGAGGATGAAAGAAAGTCATTTTATAACTATAGTGCACATAACATAAATCATTCCCAAAGAGAGAGAGCAAGATACACTAGATCTAAAAGTAGTGGCATTCAACTGGCAAATAAACTATAAGTATAAAAAGAGCACTATGGGCATCAACAACATGACACTAACTCATTGGCTCCAACTAGTATGTCTGAACACAAGAAGGAAACTAAAGACCACTACCTCACAGCAGCGGGGTAAGCAACCACTCAAAACTCTGAAACTCTAGGCTACACCTCTAGCCGCTACGGCTCTGAACCTGAGGCATTCAATAAAACAAAGAACGCCTCAGCAAGGGAATTACAAGTGGCAGAAAAACAAGCAGGAAAGCAAATAAGGAATAAGGGGTACCAACCCAAGCCAGATTTACAGGAAGAAAAGCTCCAAACAAAGAACTAAACATAGCACCAAGTGCACCAAAAATGCCATAAAGAGGAACAAAACAAGGTTCATTTATCTTGTTACATTATTTAAAGAGACTGATCAGCTCCAATTGAACGGGTGGCGGACCTTTATCTTCTGCCAACCCAAAAAGCCAAAAATACCCGGGTGGTGGTACTTTATCCACTGCCACCCAAAAAGCCAAAACCAGGTGGTGGTACTTTATCCATTCCCACCCAAATATAATTAAATTAAGATTTAGTTAAGGCACGGGACGTAACACGAGATAACATCACCATAACACCCTAAGAATAGGGTCACAATGAAATAAACACTACTCAACGATTCATTAGAGAAAACTCAGAGATAGGATAATCATACCAGGTATAAAGAAAACGAGCACGAGTCGGTTCATAATAGAATTTCACGAGTTACCTAACCACAATGGGTAAAAGGATTTCGTGAGAAAGGAGAAGGGTTTAAACAAGCTTTTCTCTAGAGCTAAAGAAGGACTATACGAAGACTTCTCGAGAACTAGAGGCGCTAAGCAGAGATTCCTCGAGAACAAGGAGGGTCCACACATGGTTTCTCGAGAACAAAAAGGGGGGCAGCACCTGGGTTTCACGAGAAGTTGGAAGGGGCAGCACAGGTACTTCCCGAGAAACAAGGGGCAAAGGACAAGTCCTCTCGAGAGATCAAAAACAAGAGACAAGCTACTCTTCGAGAAATCAAAAGCAGGAGGCATGAAATTCTCGAGAAATCCAATTGCAGAAGGACTTGATTTCTCGAGAATCGAGAACAGGAGGCTAAGACTTCTCGAGAAATCACATTTCAGAAGGCTTGATTTCTCGAGAAAATTAAGGCAGGAGACATCCATTTTTCGAGAAATTAAAGACTTAGATAAGAAGTTCTCGAGAAATGGGCAAACAGCAGGGGGAATTACTACAGAAGGCTTCTCGAGAAATGAAGGCAGGAAACAGCAGAAAACAAACTCCAGGCAAAAACTCCAGACCTGATACTATCATACATGCTCAAGGTAAAAGACAGCCATAACTCAAAGATATACAAGCCAAAAGCACAACCAGCACCCATAAACAAGGAAAAATTGAGCTTCAAGAAACAAGAAAGAAGGAGGAGAAAGCCACTTACCTAAAAAACCCGGCGAACCACAAATTTCTCCGCTCCAAAAGCTAAAGATCTGGCCAAGAACTTACCCGAGCAAAAAACCTAGAACCTTTCGGATCAAGAGGAGGAGTTAGGTCACTACCTCAAACCCCCAAGAAAATCCAAGAATGGGGAAAAGCTACCTCTAAAACGAATATCTCGCCGAGAGCTTTCCGAATCAACTCTCCAAATGAGATTCCAACTACTACAGCCCTAGAAATCGCCGGAACTCCTCGACAGGCCGCACTCGCTCTCTCGCCCGCAAGAACTCTAGGTCGTCCGACAGGAAAGGAGATGAAAGAAATAAACCTAAACTTAAAGTATATATACTAAGCCTCCAGGAAAAACGTCGAACCCAGACAGAAGAATTCGTCGAACAGACAAAGCCAGCGGATCGTCGAACGCAGGCTGCCTGTCGTTCGTCGAACGCAGGCTGCCTTACGTTCGTGGAACGCAGGCTGCCTGACGTTCATAGAACGCAGACTGCCCGATGTTCGTCGAACGCAGATAGGGAATTCCAAAATAGGCCTTCTTCTACTAAAAGTACGACGATGACTAAATCACCTCGGACTTCTACGAAACTCGCACCTAAACTGAAATTCAGCGCTACTAATCCAACGGCGAAGTCAGAATTTAATTCCAACGAGCCAAACTTGGGGTAAAGCTTCCCGAAGCTAAGATCTCAATAACTACACAAAATCTCGGACGCTCGATCTAATTTACATACTTTAACCAAGCTAAGGATCAAAACAAAACCTGACGAGCTGATGTAACGCCCTTACGCCAAAATTACGCCACAGCGGTCACATAAAGAATTAACAAAAATCAGGGACGTTACAGTCACTCCCTCTAAATAGAAGTTTCGTCCCGAAACCTGAAATCCAAAGATCAAGAAAGATACTCAATTAAATCCAAGGGTTATCTGACGAAAGATTTACCCGAAATCTAAGTGAAGAGGCTAGGATGAGTCTCTCTCATTGCAGACTCCAGATCCCATGTTTCTCTTTCGACACCCTGATTCTTCCAAAGAACCTTAACCATTAGAATCGTCTTCCTCCGCAACACACGCTCTTGAGTCTCCAAGATTCGGACAAGCTCTTTAATATATGAAAGATTGGGCTGCAAAATGGGCACCGAATCAAGAACAAGCCAATTAATACGCAAACACTTCCTCATCTGGCTCACATGAAACACATCGTGAACATTAGGGAAGGAAACGGGCAAATCCAATCTATAAGCGGACACTCCGACCGGCTCAACAACCTGGAAAGGTCCCACATACCGGGGGTCCAACTTGTGGTTCCTTCCAAATCTCTTAACGCCCAGCTTCGGAGAGACATTCAAGAACACTAAATCTCCAATGGCAAACTCAAGATCCACCCTTCTCCGATTAGCATACTTCTCATACCACTCCTGAACAATACGAAGCTTCTCGCGGATATGAGTCACAGCAACGCTCATCTCTTCTAAAGCTTCTGGGCCTAACAACGGGCTCTCACCAACCTCGGCCCAAAACAAGGGAATCCGGCAACGCCTCCCAAACAACGCCTCAAAGGGGGCCATCTGCAAGCTTTCTTGATAACTGTTATTGTAGGCAAATTCCATCAACCCAAGACGCTTATCCCAAGCTCCTCCGTGATCTAAAATAAAGCACCTGATCATATCCTCCAAAATTTGATTAACTCTTTCAGTCTGACCATTGGTCTGAGGATGATAAGCGGTAGAGTATCTAAGGTCAGTGCCCAAAGCTCCCTGCAAACTCTGGCAAAAATGAGACATATACCTGGAATCCCGATCTGACACAATACTCACGGGCACCCCATGCAATCTGATGACGTCATTCAAATAAAGTTCTGTTATCTTCTCCATAGAAAAGTCGGTCTTAAAAGGTACCAAGTGAGCACACTTTGTCAATCTGTCAACTATGACCCATACCGAATCATGCCCTCCAGGTGATCTCGGCAAACCGGTAATGAAGTCCATTGAAATACTCTCCCACTTCCAGGTTGGAATATCCAAAGGGTTCAATTTACCACCAGGCCTCTTATGATCCGCCTTCACACGCTGAAAGGTTAAACATTCAGAAACATACCTTGCTATATCACTTTTCATACCTGACCACCAAACAATATGCTTCAGTTATTTATACATCTTTGTGGAACCAGGATGATATGAAACACTAGAATCATGCGCTTCATTGCAGATTTTTGTTCGAATATCCTCAAACGCGGGAATACAATATCTACCTCGATACTTCAAAGTATCTTTATCATCAATGGAAAAATCCGGTAGCTCACCTTTTTCAGTTATATTCCGGAGATGTTGCAAATCAGGATCTTCCTTCTGATGCAGTCTGGTGAGGGTGATCCAAGAGGGCTCTTCAGCTTCTAAACTTGAAGGCGCGGTACTACTATCGACAGAGATATCCATCAACATAAACTCCTCTACTAAGGACTGCACAGATAGATTGAAGATATGCACGGTCTTTCTGCTCAGGGCATCGGCCACCACATTAGCCTTACCCGGATGATAGAGGATATCAACTTCATAATCCGCCACATACTCCAACCACCTGCGCTGGCGCAAATTCAGCTCCTTCTGGGTAAAAACATACTTCAAACTCTTGTGATCCGTATAAATTTTTGCATGACACTCCATAAAGAAGGTGTCTCCAAAGCTTTAGAGCATAAATCACTGCCGCAAACTCTAAGTCATGCGTAGGGTAATTTTTTTCTTGAACATTCAGTTGTCTGGATCCATACGCGATCACCTTTCCTTCTTGCACCAAAACACAACCAAGACCAACGTGAGATGCGTCTACATCAACGTCATACTCAACTCCCTCGGTCGGTAAAGCCAAAACAGGAGCACTGCACAAACACCTCTTTAATTCTTGAAAAGCTCCTTCACGGGAATCTCTCCAAACAAAAGCTGCATTCTTCTGAGTAAGCTTAGTCAGAGGTGCTGACAGCACAGAAAATCCTTCAACAAATCTCCTATAAAAACCTACCAACCCCAAGAAGCTCCTTATCTCCTTAGGCGTTGTAGGCATCTTCCAATCCAAGACAGCAGAGATCTTTGCCGGGTCTACAGAAATTCCGTCCTTTCCCACTACATGACCCAGGAAAGACACTTGCGAAAGCCAGAATTCGCACTTACTTAGTTTCGCATACAACTTGTGCTCTCTTGAGGTAGACAATACTAAGCGCAAATGCGTAGCATGCTCCTCAGCACTTCTTGAGTATACCAACACATCATCAATGAAAACCACTACAAAATGATCTAGGAAGTCCTTGAACACACGGTTCATCATATCCATAAATGCAGAGGGTGCATTAGTCAAACCAAAAGACATCACGAGAAATTCAAAATGACTATATCGGGAATGAAAGGTAGTCAGAGGGACGTCCGACTCACGGATCCTCAACTGATGGTAACCTGAACGAAGATCGATCTTTGAAAACACTGAACTACCACACAACTGATCAAACAAATCATCGATTCGCGGCAATAGATATATGTTCTTTATGGTTACCTTATTCAACTCCCTATAGTCAATGCACAACCTCATAGAACCATCCTTCTTTTTCACGAACAACACTGGAGCACCCCAGGGAGAAGAACATGGCCTAACGAATTCACACTGCAACAATTCATATAACTGGGAACGCAACTCTCCCAGCTCGCGCGGGGCCATACGGTACGGTGCCTTACAATAGGACGAGTACCAAGCTCTAGATCAATAACAAACTCCACATCTCTCTCAAACGGAAGACTGGGAAGACTAACCGGGAAAACATCAGGAAAGTCACATACCACCTGAACACCCTCGATACACGGCAAACCGCTAACAGTTTCTAACACAGAAACAAAGTAAGCAAAACAACCTGAATCTGAAAGTTTCCGAGCACATACAGCAGAAATAATTGAGGAATCCTAGCGTGGAAAACATACACACTCGTGGGTTGACCGTTGTTCATCTTGAAGTCCAAATGTTTAGCCTTGCATTGGATAACCGCATCATATCTGGACAACCAGTCCATGCCCATAATCACATAGAAATCTTCCAGGTCTAGCACTTTTAAATCCACAAAAGCTAAGAAGTCACCTAAGAGGATAGGACAATTTCGGATACCCTGGTCCGACACCACGGAGACGCCAGAAGGAAACTTAACGCGAAATACATCGCCAATCTGATCGAGAACAAACGATGACGCTCTACAAATGTCCTAGCCACGAATGAGTGGGTAGCACCAGAATCGAAAAGGACACGCGCCCAATGGTTCTTTACCTTAAATTCTCCTATAACAATCAGACACATAACTAGCCGAACAGAAATTTAAAACTAAGGACAAAAGCTAAGAGTTAAATTAAGGCCTAACCTGAAATCACTTGAGTGGAATTCTGAGCTTCTCCCCTAGTCACCACATTCAACTTGCCGTTTCCTCTACCCTGATACTGCGGCTGCGGGAGCGGCAAAGCCCGAAGGGGCACTGGCTACAGAGGCGGTTGGGAACGCGGGAATCTAGTCTTAACGTGCCCCTTCTGTCCACACTGGAAACACACCTTATCCTTAGACCAACAATGGGCAACATCATTCCCATTTCGCTTATAGAAGGTACAAGTCAGATCTCCTCTGGGAGCGCTCTGTATTGCTGACACTTGCTGCTGTTTCTTTGCTCCCAACCTCTTGAAACATTTGTCGAATGGATGGCCCGGGAGACCACAGAAACTACAAACTTCGCCACTTCTTTTCTTTGGAGTCGGGCTAGATGCCTTGGGGGTTTCCCCCTCTTCGACTTTCCTCTTGTCCTTTTTTATCAGTGCACCTCTATTCTTGGCGTTGTCGATTGCCTCGACTTTCAGCGATGCTTCTACTACTTCGACATAACTTTCAGATCTGTAAGCGCTAGCCAATTAATGAATGTCGCTACGAAGTCCTCCAAGAAAACACTTTACTCTTCCTGCCTCAGAAGCTACTAAATCTGGAGTGAATCTGCTCAGCTTACTAAATTCAATCTCATACTCACTAACCGTGAGTTGCCTTTGCTTCTGGTGCAGAAAATTATTCATTAAATGGTCTTGCTCGACCGACGGCAGGAACTTCTTTAACACCAATGCCTTAAACGACTCCCATGAACATCCATCTACGAGGTTTTCCCTCTCCCTGATCCACCAGCTCTTAGCAAGTCCTTTCAGCTGGTAAGCGGCGACCATCACCTTTTGGCCTACAGAAATTCCCGAGTACAAAAACATCTCCTCAATGGCAACAAACCAGTCATCTAATGCCATGAAATCAGCTCTTCCGTCAAATGTAGGAGGTCCTAATCGCTGGAAATGCGATATGAAGTTCATCTCTGGTGGCAGCAAAACTGGGGGCACCAAAGGAGAGGGAGGAATAGGTATAGTCATCAATGTCTGAATCTGCGATTGCATCGCAACTAACAGCCTTGACAGAGCCTCATTACTTTGTCGCAGACTTTCGATCATGGTCTCACTCTGCGCACCCAAAGATTCACCCTCCGATTGGGGGGTCAACCTCATCATAACACGCCTCCGAGACATCTCTGCTAATATGCATAAACCTATAATTATAACTTAACCTTACACTTGAACAACACCGCTTGGTTCAGAACATACATGTACAGATACTTGCCATTTCCACTACTTTTCTCTGGGATATTTTCATGATGATATGCTAAATTCGGGAACGATACTACATCGTCCCTCTTGACTCATGTGCAAAGGGCATGAATGCATGAATTTTTCTGCTCGTTTTGAAATCATGTGTGTACGTGTGTCATCATATAAGTCTTTAACTGTGCACGTGTGCTTATGCAATGCTATGTAAGGTATGTTGTGCTATGCATTCTAATAAAGGCCTTAATGCATGGTATGAGCAGCGTACATGTGTAATATTATGCATCCCATACTACATAATATTGCATGTAACGAAAGAGAAAACGTGCTAATGGGCATCCATGTGATGATGGTTATGCATCCCATACTACATAATCGTCACATGTTGCCACCTATGGTGGATCCATATACAAACACATATTATGCATCCCATACTACATAATATGCCTCGTATACTTCTTATCATGCTATGAGTGTAGTTTTCATGCTTCGGCCAAGACATACTGATGACACATCGGTGTGTGTATGCAATGAAACCAAACAACTATACTATATCAGAATGTGTTGCTCGATGGACTTGTCAAACAACCTATCTCTGATACCAACTGTCACAACCCGCATTTTCTCCGAATTTACGAATGTCAGAGTAAGAGAAAATACGCATCATGATTCCACGTCATGCAGGAGACAACTGCAGACGCTCAGGCGGAAACCTATTACTTAATTAATCAAAACATGATTATATGATAAATCATCATTTGAAAGCATTTATTAGGGTTTGGGGTAAGAACTGTGTCTCTCAGTTCGTGGATCAACTAGTCCATCGAGAAAACATATGTAATTGCAGTGGAAAGTACTTGATTTGGTTCACTTAAAGTCCTAAATGCACGAGATGACCGGACATAAGGTAAATGATATGCACATATCTAGGCGTAGTATAAGTATAGAAAATATCTTTAGGCAACTTTTAAGGTAAGGATTTTAGTTAAAAATAATGCAATGAGGATGAAAGAAAGTCATTTTATAACTATAGTGCACATAACATAAATCATTCCCAAAGAGAGAGAGCAAGATACACTAGATCTAAAAGTAGTGGCATTCAACTGGCAAATAAACTATAAGTATAAAAAGAGCACAATGGGCATCAACAACATGACACTAACTCATTGGCTCCAACTAGTATGTCTGAACACAAGAAGGAAACTAAAGACCACTACCTCACAGCAGCAGGGTAAGCAACCACTAAAAACTCTGAAACTCCAGGCTACACCTCTAGCCGCTACGGCTCTGAACCTGAGGCATTCAATAAAACAAAGAACGCCTCAGCAAGGGAATTACAAGTGGCAGAAAAACAAGCAGGAAAGCAAATAAGGCATAAGGGGTACCAACCCAAACCAGATTTACAGGAAGAAAAGCTCCAAACAAAGAACTAAACATAGCACCAAGTGCACCAAAAATGCCATAAAGAGGAACAAAACAAGGTTCATTTATCTTGTTACATTATTTAAAGAGACTGATCAGCTCCAATTGAATGGGTGGCGGGCCTTTATCCTCTGCCAACCCAAAAAGCCAAAAATACCCGGGTGGTGGTACTTTATCCACTGCCACCCAAAAAGCCAAAACCAGGTGGTGGTACTTTATCCACTCCCACCCAAATATAATTAAATTAAGATTTAGTTAAGGCACGGGACGAAACACGAGATAACAGCACCATAACACCCTAAGAATAGGGTCACAATGAAATAAACACTACTCAACGATTCATAAGAGAAAACTCAGAGATAGGATAATCATATCAGGTATAAAGAAAACGAGCACGAGTCGGTTCATAATAGAATTTCACGAGTTACCTAACCACAATGGGTAAAAGGATTTCGTGAGAAAGGAGAAGGGTTTAAACAAGCTTTTCTCTAGAGCTAAAGAAGGACTATACGAAGACTTCTCGAGAACTAGAGGCGCTAAGCAGAGATTCCTCGAGAACAAGGAGGGTCCACACATGGTTTCTCGAGAACAAAAAGGGGGGCAGCACCTGGGCTTCACGAGAAGTTGGAAGGGGCAGCACAGGTACTTCTCGAGAAACAAGGGGCAAAGGACAAGTCCTCTCGAGAGATCAAAAATAAGAGACAAGCTACTCTTCGAGAAATCAAAAGCAGGAGGCATGAAATTCTCTAGAAATCCAATTGCAGAAGGAGTTGATTTCTCGAGAATCGAGAGCAGGAGCCTAAGACTTCTCGAGAAATCACATTTCAGAAGGCTTGATTTCTCGAGAAAATTAAGGAAGGAGACATCCATTTTTCGAGAAATTAAAGACTTAGATAAGAAGTTCTCGAGAAATGGGCAAACAGCAGGGGGAATTACTACAGAAGGCTTCTCGAGAAATGAAGGCAGGAAACAGCAGAAAACAAACTCCAGGGAAAAACTCCAGACCTGATACTATCATACATGCTCAAGGTAAAAGACAGCCATAACTCAAAGATATACAAGCCAAAAGCATAACCAGCACCCATAAACAAGGAAAAACTTAGCTTCAAGAAACAAGAAAGAAGGAGGAGAAAGCCACTTGCCTCAAAACCCGGCGAACCACAAATTTTTCCGCTCCAAAAGCTAAAGATCTGGCCAAGAACTTACCCGAGCACAAAACCTGGAACCTTT
This sequence comes from Dactylorhiza incarnata, assembly GCA_033032865.1. Taxonomy (NCBI): domain Eukaryota; kingdom Viridiplantae; phylum Streptophyta; class Magnoliopsida; order Asparagales; family Orchidaceae; genus Dactylorhiza; species Dactylorhiza incarnata. Next base: position 8,662,332 of record JAWHQI010000067.1, read on the forward strand.
CGGATCAAAAGGAGGAGTTAGGTCACTACTTCAAACCCTAAAAAAATCCAACAATAGGGAAAAGCTTACCTCTAAAATGAAGATCTCGCCGAGAGCTTTCCGAATCAACTCTCCAAATGCGATTCCAACTACTACAACCCTAGAAATCTCCGGAACTCCTCGACAGGCCGCTCTCGCTCTCTCGCCCGCAAGAACCCTAGGTCGTCCGACAGGAACGGAGATGAAAGAAATAAACCTAAACTTAAAGTATATATACTAAGCCTCCAGGAAAAACGTCGAACCCAGACAGAAGAATTCGTCGAACGGACCAAGCCAGCGGATCGTCGAACATAGAGAGCCAGCGTATCGTCGAACGCAGAAAGCCGCCAGTTCGTCAAACGCAGACTGCCTGCAGATCATCGAACGCAGGCTGCCTGTCGTTCATCGAACGCAGACTGTCTGCAGTTCGTCGAACACAGGCTGCCTGCCATTCGTCGAACGCAGTCTGCCTGCCATTCTTCGAACGCAGGCTGCCTGCCGTTCGTCGAATGTAGGCTGCCTGAAGTTCATCGAACGCAGACTACCCGACGTTCATCGAACGCAAACAGGGAATTCCAAAACATCCCTTCTTCTACTAAAACTACGACGAAAACTAAATCACCTCGGACTTCTACGAAACTCGCACCTAAACTAAACTTCGGCGCTATGAATCCAACGGCGAAGTCAGAATTTAATTCCAACAAGACAAACTCGAGGTAAAGCTCCCCGAAGCTGAGATCTCAATAACTACACAAAATCTCGTATGCTCGATCTAATTTACATACTTTAACCAAGCTAAGGCTCAAAACTAAACCTGACGAGCTGATGTAACGCACTTACGCCAAAATTATGCCACAGCGGCCACGTAAATAATTAACGAAAATCAGGGACGTTACATCCGGGAGTTTACCCACCTATCCCAGTTTGCAGTTTCATATCAGCTGGATGACGCAGGTTACGCAAAGAGGTTCTATAATGGCCTTCGTGATAAGCTGAGGCAGGCTCTCCTCTTCATCTCTGACGGCAGTATGACTAAGATCCTGGGGATGGCCAAGAAACTAGAAGCCGACCAACACCTTGTTCGAGGAAGGAAGAGGCCGGCAGAAGACTAGGGACTGGGAGGCAGAAGGGACCAGCCGAGAGGTCGAGATGCTGGAGAAGGAAGGACGGAGGTCCGACCCCGCCAGGAGCAGAGACAGGAGGAGAGGAAGCCAGTAGTGTTGGCTCCTCAGCCTCTACAGATGCGGGAGATGCCGAGGATTGGAGGAGGTGGGCCACCTCTGGAGTGCTACCACTATCGCCAGACTGGACACATCCGGAGGAACTTCCCTCAGAGAAATGCACCACCAGCACTACATGCTGCCCCTCAGGCCCAGAATTTTGGGGGTCGAGGACGTGGACGAGGTCGAGGATTTCAGGGCGGAGATCAGAGACAGAACAGGGAGCACATGTATGCCCTAGACCTAGCACAGCCCCGGGACCCCGCAAGGGTCATTACAGGTACTTTCAAAGCCTTTTGTTTTATGATTCATTAGTACATAGTAAACCTTAGATTTACCGTAGCATTAAACCAAACAAACAAAAACCACTCAGGTATAGTACTCGTCTGCGGCAAGCCCACGTACACTTTAATCGATACGGGTGCCTCTCACTTGTTCGTCTCAGAAGAGTTTGTAGATGATCTGTGCCAAGTCCAACACTTCGAGGGCATCTACAGGAGAGTGCAATTCCCGGATGGATCTGAAGTTCTAACAAATGCAAAGTGCAACATGAATGTGGAGATTGGAGGGAAACTGATCGAAGCACCGGCGACACGCTTGAAGATGAAGACTTTGATCTGATCTTAGGCATGACCTGGCTGCACTAGAACCATGCAAAGATTGACAGTCCGACAAGGAGGATCGTTCTAAAGCATGAAGATGGTGAAGTAGTGATCAAAGGTACTAAATCCGCCTATCGTATCTTTTTATCATCAGCTTAGGCCGTCAAGGCCCACCTGCAGGGAGACGAGGTATATCAGGTGCTCTTCGAGGTGACGGAAGTAAAAGACTCGGTGTCAAATATACCTGTCGTGCGGGATTTTGCCGACGTATTTCAGGAGAAGCTACCAGGACTACCTCCGCACCGTGAGAAGGATTTCCAAATCCAACTAGTGCCGGGGGCTAAGCCGGTATCTACGGCCCCCTACCGAATGGCCCCGAAGGAGCTAGTGGAGTTTCGGAGCCAGCTGTAGGAGCTGGTGGAAGTAGGGTTCGTTAGGCCGAGTTCCTCACCTTGGGGAGCTCCGGTGTTGTTCGTGAAGAAGAAGGATGGGACGCTCAGATTGTGCATCGACTACAGAGCCTTGAATAGGCTAACGGATTGGAATATATACCCGTTACCAAGGTTCTACGAGCTTTTTGACCAGCTGGAGGGAGCCCACTGCTTCTCGAAGCTGGATTTTAGATCAGGATATTATCAGCTGTGGATCCAGGAGGAAGATATCCCGAAGATGGCTTTCAGCAGCCGATACGGATTACATGAGTTCACGGTGATGCCATTCGGACTCGCAAATGCACCATCAGCATTTATGATCCTGATGAACCGAGTGTTCGAGCCTTATCTAAACATCTTTGTCATCGTGTTCATCGATGACATCCTCATCTATTCAAAGTCGAAGGAGGATCATGCACGACATTTGGCACTAACCTTGGAGAAGCTTCGGGAGCATCGTTTGTATGCGAAGTTCAGCAAGTGCCAATTTTGGGTAAAGGAGGTGGTCTTCCTTGGCCACATTATCAGTGGAGCTGGTCTAGCAGTGGACCCAGCGAAGATCTTGGTAGTACGGGATCGGCCTCCGTTGAAGATAGCCACCGACGTGAGGAGTTTCTTGGGACTTGTCGGCTACTACCGGAAGTTCGTGCAGGGGTTTTCGCAGATAACCCTCCCGCTCACATCCCTGACAAAAAAAGATGCTGACTTTACATGGACGCCGCAGTGTGAGACAGCCTTCCAGGAGCTGAAGGGTCGACTTACTACGGCCCCCATCCTTGGCCTTCCGTCGGGGAGGGAAGGATTTCTGGTGTACACGGACGTGTCTTACCAGGGGATGGGTGCCGTTCTGATGCAGAGCGGGCACGTGATAGATTACGCCTCCCGCCAGTTGAAGAATCACAAGCAGAATTACCCGGTGCATGACATGGAGATGGGAGCAGTCGTATTTGCTCTCAAGATCTGGCGACACTATCTCTACGGTGTCCACTGCGACTTCTTCTCAGATCACAAGAATCTGAAGTACGTAGATACGCAGAAGGAGCTGAACATCCGGCAGAGGCGATGGGTGGAGTTCTTATCAGAATATCAGTACACCATGCATTACAACCCAGGGAGGGAGAACGTAGTAGCGGATGCCTTGAGCAGGAGAGCTACCACGTCTGGAGCGGAGCCCAAGCTGATGGCCATGGAGCTAGTACAAATGTTTGAGGGCATGCAAATCTCTTTAGTATCTGAGGATGGTCCGGAACTATACGAGGAGTATTTAGCGGCGATGGGTACCACTTACGACATTCGAGACCGCATCAGGGATGGGCAGAGGCGGGATGCCAAGCTAGAGCTGATTTTTAGGGCCTTGGAGGCAGGCTCAGCTGGAGACTATTCGTTGAAGTACGGTCTATTGAATGTTAGAGGCCGAGTGTATATACCGGCAGGGAGACAGATTCGGGAAGACATTATGACAGAGGCTCATTGCAGTAGATACTCCGTGCACCCGGGTATCACCAAGATGACGGAGGATCTGAAGAGGACTATGTACTCGTCGGGTATGAAGAAGGACATCACCTACTTTGTGACCCACTGCGAGTCTTGCCAACTCGTGAAGGAAGAGTGCCGGAACCCAGTCAGGTTATTGCAGCCGCTCCCGGTACCAGAGTGGAAGTTTGACGACATCTCTATGGACTTTATACACGGTCTTCCCCGAGCTCGTGCTGGAAATGACTCGATTTGGGTGATTGTCGACAGATTGACGAAGGTTGCCAGGTTCATTCCAGTTAGGAAGGACGATCCGGTCGGTGTTTTGGTATGGAGGTTCGTAGAGCAGTTTGTTCGATATCATGGTGTGCCGAGGACGATCGTGTCGGATCGAGATGGACGATTTACGTCGAGGGAGTGGAGAGCAGTGCAGGCCTACCTAGGCACCCACTTGACTTTTAGTACAACTTTCCACGCCCAGCCAGATGGGCAAACAGAGTGTGTCAACCGGACCCTGGAGGATCTTCTATGTCTTTGCATTTTGGAGAGCGGGTAGCCATGGGAGAGACTGGTACCATTAGTCGAGTTCTCATACAACAATAGTCACCAGGGCACCTTACGAGGCATTATATGGACGGAGGTGCAGGACACCATTGTCTTGGATTCAGTATGAGGATCCCAAGGCACTTGGCTCAGAGTTCATGAACGACACAGAGGCTCAGGTGAGGCTGATCTGAGACAGGATGCTGGAGGCCTAGAGCAGGCAGGCCAAGTATTATGATGCGCGTCATCGTATGGTAGAGTTCCAGGTGGAAGATCCGGTCTTCTGGAAGATACGTCTGATGCATGGAGTCGTGCGGGTTTGCGGGCGGAAGAAGCTCAGTCCAAGATATATGGGGCCTTACAGGATCCTGGAGCGGATTGGACCCTTGGCTTACAGACTGGAGCTACCACCGGAGTTAGAGGTACTGCATGATGTTTTCCACGTCTCCCTGCTTAGGAGGGCTCTATTAAGGCCAGAGCAGCAGATATCTACTACGGAGGGGCCAGTAGCTACTGATCGGTCGGTTCACCTGGAGCCAGTTCGGATAGACGACACAGAGTTGCGAGTCTTGCGACAGAAGAAGGTTCCGCTGGTCAAGGTCCTATGGAGGAATCATGGGCAAGAAGAGCAAACCTGGGAACCTGATGCGTGTTCGGCAAGTGCACCGGTCGCTGTCAAGTAATAAATTTGGGAATAGATTCCCCAAATGTCGATCTCTTGGGGAATGCAGGTTCTAGTGAACGAAATGTGTGGTGAGTCGATTGTTACACGAGCGAATAAAATAAAACAGGGGCGTTGTGATTGGTGTCCTAAGCAATTGCAGAAATGAGAGAAATGCGGGTCGAAAAGCACCGCTTCGCAAGGTGTGGGTGAGTGCAGTGGCCGCGATGTCGCGCTTCGGTAAGTGGGTGGAATGGCCACAAAGCGAGGTTTCGTGAGGGTCGTATTCACCTCGTTGCCAACATCACCACTAGCTATTGCTAGATTGCTTCACACACAAACAACTTAGAACATCATATCAACAAGGAAAGCTATTCTCACCACCAAAGCATCATTGCACATGAACAACAAGCAAGGATCTATAACATTACTCTAACGAGCGTTCATTACAACAACACAAAGAGAAAGCACAAGCATCAAAGTTTAGAAAGGACCAAATAGAGGATGTCACCGCGTCTTGGGTTCTCGGCCGGAATGATAGGTTGTCAGGCTCTCTCCAGGCTCGGCCCTCAGATGGTGTGCGGACTCGAAGGAGCCTGTCACCGCTCCAATGATCTACAACATTTCTATGGCCTCCAATGGCGAGGAATGCTTGAACTAGTGGCGGAGAATGCTTGCAAATGCTCCCGGATGGAAGAATGGTGAAGGAGATTGCCGGAAATGGTCTCCTCTCATCTCCTCTGGTGGAAGGGGTGAAAATGGCGAGATTCCTGGCTTTTCCCGTGAGGGCAATCGGTATCTCCCCGGCGCTCTCCGTTGACTGCAGCTTTTCTTGCTTTAAATACTAAACAGGCAGAGTTTTGGTCACGCACGGGCGAACGCACGATCATGCGGTGCCCGTGCGTTATTTAATGATAAAAACAAGCTTGAAGACGAAGCTACGCTGCCCGTGCAATTTACTCACGCATGGGCAAACCCGCCCGTGCGTCAAACGCACGAGTAAATTCAGAAACGCTAAAACAACCAGAAGAAACAGGCAACCGTGCGTTTTACTCACACACGAGTAAATCCGACCGTACATAGAAACGCGCGACTAAACTCAGATGGCCTATTTTCTGCCCAGATGGGAACGCAAGACCACAACCGTCCGTGCGTCAAGGAAACGCACGACCGTGCGTTGTACACAGTCATGAATTCTGGGATAAAAGTGGAAGATCCGACCGCCTGCACACAAGACAAAACAGCTGGGAAAACACCTCCAGCACCAGATAAACACAGAAAAAGGAATGGGTAGCACCATGTGCTTACCCCCAATAACAAGGAGCGCAAATGCACACCGAAACGGGCCAATGAGTGCACCTAGCAAGGAATAACAAATATGATCGAAAACATGCCTAAAGTGTAGTGCATTGACTAGAAATACGTCCCAGATGAGTCCATAAATGTCTATATAAATGGGACTCATCACACCCCTAGACTTAACCATTTGTACGTCCCGGGCAAACTACTCAGCTCTCCTGTCGGAACAATTGGATGTTAGAGTGTGATTGAGCGGTGGAGACTCATGCGAAGTCGCATGCTCTCGTGCGTAAAAATACATTAGAATAGAATTAAAATCATGATTATATCTAACTATTTCTAGAACAGTAATTTGAAATCCACTTTACTTGGATGGTGAGTCCCGGTGAATCTTTTGGTCGCACACAAGGGAAAATAGCGTGACTAATGAGTAGAGTATTACTCGAATCAAAGATCGGGACAATCTCCTAAGAAATCCATCAAAGTCGGTGTCCATAGGCTTGCACGTTCGCACTCTCTCTACTGCATGAGACGACTCGTATCTAAAATAAATAGGACTTATAGGTTAAGATTTGGCTTAGGTTGAGTTTAGGCTAGATAAGTAGAAGGATGATGGGAATCGCACTCAACATAACTCGAGCACTCAAGCGAATAAAAATCACCAAAACAACATTTTCAAGAACTACACAACACCCATAGACTTCAACTGAACACTAGGTGCGTGCTAAGCCAATCATACTTTACTTTTGTCGAGAGAAAGTAATTGAAAGTTTGTTTTGAACAATATATATATTTTTTCTTCTTTCCTTTTCTCTACTCGACAGAATATCATTTGTAGGCTCAATAAAAACTTCTCCTTCAGCTTTTTCAAGGCTACCATACACCACAAAGATAACACCAAAGGTGATAGATAACTAAATTCCTTTCAGCTCATTTGTTGGTGCGAAAATAGGTTTGGCCGTATGGCTTTGGTTAGATTTTAGTGGAGTTAAACAAGGAGTCCAGGTAAGCTCAAGTGGGCTTGCAACGGTGATTACATTGGTAAGGATTTCAAAAGCACAAACGGATCAAGAAATGGCCTAAATCACACTTTATAACGAGTACTTCAACATAATTGTTTCAAGAGTCACCTAGTGCAAGTTCTAGCCACCGAGAAAGGTTGTCCTTCCTTCCGCCCCTAGTAATAAGTTACTACTAGTCCAGCTACACTCGACCCTATGCAACCGTTGGATTCACCAGATTCACCACTAAAGTAAAATAAATTGCAACTACTATAATAGAAATAATTAAATTACAATATTGAATTTTATTCTACGCTAATTGAATTTCTAGGCGTGACGGGAGCACTCGACTAGAGCACTACTCGAGTCGACATTTTTCTCTACTCCTAACTCCTACACTAACAATCCAATTCTTATGAGTGGGGGAACCTCGCAGCAATACCCAATAAGCGCGCGTGATCAAGTGCGTGTGATCTAGGTGCAGGTGTATGCAATGTGCACAATAAAACCTCGCAGCTCTCCCCCAGACTTGATCGAAACCAAATAATAATTCAAACATAAGGAAAAGAGGGGTAGAGTGGACCTATGCTCACGAATGAGCATGCTAGAAGTGCGGTAAATCCTTCTTTAATTTTTCTCCTTCCTCATCCACCACACGAGAGCTTTAGCCTACGATGTTAGCAAAAAGAAAATGACAGAACATACAAAAAAATAAAAGGCAAACGGAATCGGTTGGTTCCCATGGGTTGTCTCCCAAGAAGCCCTTTTGTTTAACGTCCTTAAAGGTGGACAAAATACCTGTATTAAAGTTTGATAGCAGCAGTTATAAAGACTGTTCTAGACTGAATAAAAAAACACAACATAACAAGGCCGAGTAACGAGGCACACCAACAAAAAAATAGAAAAGAAGAAACAGCACAACCAAAACCCGGGGACCCCATCACGCATCAGCTATATGCTGATTTGTGGTGGTTTTCCCCAGCCACGCGAGATGGGAAGGAGGTGAAGGCTTTAGGGCCCAAGGAGGGTGTCTCCCCCTTGCCCCTAACCTCCTCCTTCTCGCGCCAGAGGGATGCAGAGCGTGCTCCACACAACAATCTTTCTCGTTTCAGCTTCTCCACAGTTGGGGAGCGCCAACGTTGATAATCGTCAGAATTTCCCACCTTGGTGGTGGGTGGCATCACTTCCGTTGCCGCCGTGGCAACTGGATCAGCCCAATGGACCTGTTTAAATTTGTTGAAACCAAGACTTGCGAACAAGTCTCGGTCTCTGTGGAGTTCGGGCCCTCAACAAGTTGAGGGGTGACCTCACACTTACTCCTCTCAAGGGAGAACTCTAGGCTAGATGCTAAGGAACTAAGAACAAGGCCAAGGGCTTAGCGAGGAGGTCCCACCACACACCGGGAAGATCGTTGAGCGCTTCCCCTCCCGAGCCAATGCTAAACTTGGGCACCTTTGGAGGCTCTCTTGGCCGGCCAAAATCTCAGAGCCGACCCTTTCCTCTCAATAGGTGCACCTCCCTGGATCTATGCAAAGCCTTTCTCGCCCGGTTGACCAAAGTCGTACCCCCACCTAACAATTTTACTATACGCAGACCAAATGGGGCTGCCAACAGCGTGACTCCGCTGTTCCGCGAGACTATTAGCGGACTCTCAGGGGTTTCCAAGTAAATTTCCCGCTGGACCCCCACTTGACTATGTTAGAAAAGATAAACAAAAAACATGCGTCACAGATTACAGGAATATGAATTCCATACTTCGGCACGCAGGCCGACAATATAAATAAATAAGGCCTTCTCGGGCCGGCACAACCTTGGGCTTAAACCCGATGTTTCCCGCTTTGTTCTACAACACCTGTACGCCAACGTCCTGCCCAGCGGTTGCAAGCTGAACATCGATCAGCTACAACGGGCCGGAGCCTATCGACCCCACCCCTTTTTTGGGGTGGCAATATTTCGCCCCTGCAAGCAAGTAGTATGCAACTTCCTCGGAGTCTTCTCCGGGAACCCCAGAACATCACTAATCTGGATTGACATATCCACATGGGCTTCACACAGCATGCCTAACTCCGTACTCGCGCTTCCGGACGATAATGCAATTACAAGCGGGGACGTACACGTCGACCCGTCGAAGAGCTCCCTTCCTCCACCCGTTGGTGGAGAGGGGCTTCCATGCAATCATGAAAAATTAGGGCTTCACCTACCCGAGGAGAAATTTCGTTACCCTTGAAGCGTGCTTCGGAGGCATGGGAACATGCCCAGATTCGACAGCTAACGAACGTAACGGCTGTCCATGCACTTGGCCGGCCAAGCTCAAGCTCCACGGCTGTTCATACAGCAACACCCAACCAAAATGGGTCGGCCTAATGAGTAATTTATTTACTCATCTTTTAGTTTAGGTTTATTATGTTTTTCATATAAAATTATGTTATTTTTAGGAATTTTATCATATAAATCCTTCCATTGTTATTTCATAAGCTAACTTAAGTTTATTTTGTGTTTTCAGGTTTTCTGGGCTATTTCGAGCAAAAAGTTAAAATTACACGCCCCAGGTCACGGGCGTGACCATGGGCGTGTAACCTACGAAATACTCCAGACTTGCTTCTGCCACTCCAGGGACGATACGTGAAGTTTTCGCCAAGAACACGCCCCAGGTCACGGGCGTGACCAAGGGCGTGACCCAATGTCACGGCCACGACCGCCCACAAGCATCCGGAGCACGCCGCCATGTCAATTAAAATTACACGCCCTCGGTCATGGGCGTGACCAAGGGCGTGACATCCAGCACACGGGCGTGACTTTTCCCGCGCCAATTTCCTGCCGAAGCTTCCCGCCAGCAGCACTTAATTGAGATTACACGCCCTAGGTCACGGGCGTGACCTACGGCGTGACACGTCCGTAACGCCTGCATTGAAGCCAGACGGCGCCTTCTCCGCCCACAGCAAATCACGCCCCTTACACGCCCTTGGTCACGGGCGTGACCAAGGGCGTGTAACACCAAAAATTCAGCTATTTAAAGGGAGCTTTTCCAGATGTTTGGGGACAAAAGTTTTGGAGTTCTAGACTATTTTCTTGCACTGATTTTAATCTTGTATGTCTTTTGCTTTTTGCATTTTCATTTCAAAAGCTTGTAACTCTAATTTTTCTAGTTGTAATTGCTTTTGCTAAGTAATAAAAATAGTTCTTTCCCTCTTACTTGTCTTCTTATTTTCATTATGCACTTCTTCCATTTCATCATTTCCTACATCTCTATGAGTAGCTAAATTCTATTAGTACTCGTCCGAGATGATCCAAGGGAAATATAATTCTTGATCTAAATTTTAGCTTCTCTTTCTTCCGTAGAATAATCTTGATTTATTCTTGAACTATTTTTGGATTGAGATTATATTATCGATATATAATTCTCATCTTTGTTTTCGCAATCTTATAACCGAGAGGTTTTCGATTCGAATCGATCATTTCAAGAATAAAGAGAGTTGAATGCACTCCTCAAGCGAGGATGACATAATTCTCCCGGATTGGAGTGAAACCACGATAAGGCGAGTTTTAGATCTTGATTCTAGAACGAAAGTTCGTTGATCAACTAAACTCAGTTGAGTGTATCCTCGAGAGAGGTGCGTTCATAAATCGGGAACCTCCACGGTCAAGTATTTTCATGGGAGATTTAGAAGTTGTTCTTTTTATATTTTTATTTTCCCGAGGTGATTCAAGGTTGAGTACTAACCCTTAACTCATTAATTTAAATAAGCTATTTCTCTTTCTCGCAACCAACCAACCACAAGTTTTATTCGATAAAATAATAGAGATTTTTCCGAAGTAAGAGTATTCAACCGCCCCGAGTCTAATACGACCTTGTTTTAATAACCTATACTACATTCGATATGGTACACTTGCTGTTATCGTTTGCAAGCATAGTTTTGTCCATCAAGTTTTTGGCGCCGTTGCCGGGGACTCGGTTGATATTTCGAAAACTGAAATATCTATTAATTTTATCTTTTTCTTAATTTTAAGGTGCAACTAAATTCCTGGAAAGGATGCTTTGGGTTTGAATTCCCATCATAGCCTCTAGTACCTTGCAAACCCTTCACCGGGTAGATCTTGGGAAGTCCAAGACTATTTTTAAATCACCTAATAAAAAAAAATCAAAAAAAAAATTTAATAAAATAAAAATAAATTTATTTATCTAAAATCTTATTTTTCCCTTTTTTTATTCCGTTTCTTTTCTTTTCTTTTGGTTTATGACCGGAGGAAACTCTTCAATTGATTTTGAATTTGGTTTTGATCCGGAAATCGAGCGCACCTTACGGCGACGTCTCTAATTTAGTGATCTACCAATAATTCGCGAAGAGTCAGTCGGAGAGACTAACAAAGATATAATGGGTGACCCCGACCATAATGAGGCTCCGCTACGGACTATGTCCTATTATGCGAGGCCAAATTGGGAGGGAACACAATCAAGTATTATTCGCCCGGCGGTGGCAAATAATAATTTTGAAATCAAAATCAGTATCATTCAAATGGTACAGCAAACCGTCATCTTTGACGGGTTGCCAGATGAAGATCCAAATTTACATTTATTGAATTTTTTGGAAATTTGCGACACGTTTAATATTAATGGCGTCACCGATGACGCTATTCGTTTGCGTTTATTTCCATTTTCTTTGCGGACTAAGGCCAAGCAGTGGTTGGGATCTCTTCCTAGAGGTTCCATCACTACAAGGGCCGAGATGACGGAGAAATTCTTAACGAAATATTTTCCTCCGGCAAAGTCCGCTAAATTACGTACGGACATTCTCTCGTTTACGCAAATAGACTCGGAGTCTCTCTATGACACATGGGAGCGCTTCAAGGAATTATTGCGGAGATGTCCTCACCACGCCCTTCCTTTATGGCAACAAGTTCAAACATTCTACAATGGTTTGAATCTCCAAACGAGGCAAATGATTGATGCAGCAGCTGGGGGAACTTTAAATAACAAAACCCCAGATGCCGCTCAAGAGCTTTTTGAGGAGATGGCCATGAATGCTTATCAGTGGAATGCGCCACGGTCGCGTCCTAACAAACCGACCGGACTCTTTGAAGTCGAGGCCACCCCGAATTTAGCACATCAAGTAGAATGGCTTACTAAGCAAATGGCGGAGATGTCTGCTTCCTCCGCCATTAACGGGGCTAATAATTATAATAATAATAATTATTATTATAATAATAATTATAGTCAAGAACAAGTTGATTATATGGGGAACTCCTATCGTCCTCCTTATAACCCAAATAATAATCTTCCTAATAGTTAAAAGCCGGGTTTAAGGAACAACCCGAATTTTTCATGGAGAAACCCCAATAATGTTCAACGCCGAAGTCCCAATTATACTCGGACGTCCTTTCCTCGCCACCTCTCGGGCAATCATTGATGTTAGTAATGGCAAACTTCTCCTACGAGTTGGGGATGAAGAAGTAACTTTTAGCATTAACAACTCTATGAGAAATTCGTTTTCTAATGACGACTCTTGCTTCACTTTAGAATCAAATTTTGAAGAAGAAATAACGTCATTTTCTGAATTAATTTCGCCCTTATTTGAAAATCCGGAAATTGAAAATTTATTTTGTCTAAAAGAAATAACTCGGCCGCTCAAATTTGAAGAAGTAAAATTAAATATTTCTAAAATAAAAACATCTTACGAGGAGCCACCGAGTTTGGAATTGAAACAACTGCCGGAACATTTAAGATATGTTTTTTTAGAAAAAGATTCAAAATTGCCTGTGATTATATCTTCCGCGCTTAACGATTCGGAAATTTCCGAATTAATAAAAATATTAAATAATCACCGCCATGCAATTGCATGGCAAATTTCGGATATAAAGGGGATTAGCCCCTCGTTTTGCACGCACAAAATAAGTTTAGAAAATAATTCTCGCGGTGATATTCAGCCCCAACGACGGCTTAATCCAAATATGAAGGACGTCGTTAAGGCCGAAATAATAAAATTATTAGATGCGGGAATTATTTACCCAATCTCTGATATCACTTGGGTTAGCCCAGCGCAAGTCGTGCCTAAAAAGGGTGGAATAACGGTAGTCACAAATGAAAATAATGAGTTGATCCCGACCCGTACTGTTACGGGTTGGCGAGTATGCATCGATTATAGAAAATTAAATGATGCTACCCGCAAAGATCACTTTCCGTTACCCTTTATTGACCAAATTTTAGAACACTTATCCGGTCACTCACACTACTGTTTTCTCGATGGTCTTTCGGGATATTTTCAAATCCCAATTGCGCCCGAAGACCAAGAGAAAACCACATTCACCTGTCCGTTCGGCACCTTCGCATATCGAAGAATGCCGTTTGGTCTTTGCAACGCGTCGGCTACATTTCAACGATGTATGCTGGCAATTTTTAATGAACTTGTAGAAGACGTCATGGAAATTTTCATGGACGATTTTTATGTTTTTGGCAATTCATTTCAAAATTGTTTAAATAATCTTGATCGTGTTCTTCAACGCTGCGAAGACACGAATTTGGCACTCAACTGGGAGAAGTGCCACTTTATGGTCCAAGAGGAATTAGTCCTTGGGCATAAAATTTCTAATAAAGGGATCGAGGTCGATAGGGCCAAGATCGAGGTCATAGAAAAACTTCCCCCTCCTACCAATATAAAATCTATTAGAAGTTTTCTAGGACATGCGGTTTTTTATAAACGGTTTATAAATGATTTCTCAAAAATTTCGAAACCGCTAACTCATCTTTTGGAAAAAGAATCCGCGTTTAATTTTGATGACGAGTGTTTGAAAGCGTTTAACAAAATAAAAAATGAACTAATAAATTCCCCTATTTTAATCGCGCCGAATTGGTCTCTTCCGTTTGAAATCATGTGCGATGCGAGCGATTTTGCTGTAGGTGCAGTTTTAGGCCAACGGGTGAATAAACATTTTCACCCAATCTATTACGCAAGCAAAACACTAACATCCGCACAAGCAAATTATACAACAACGGAGAAAGAATTTTTGGCAATAATTTTTGCGTTTGACAAATTTCGATCATATTTAACTCTTTCAAAAGTTATTGTTTTTACAGATCACTCCGCTCTCCGGTATTTACTACAAAAAGGAGATGCAAAGCCTCGACTGCTAAGGTCGATCCTTCTGCTACAAGAATTCGATTTGGAGATCCAAGACAAAAGGGGAGTGAAGAATGTTGCGGCCGACCACCTCTCACGGTTGGAGAATCCGGCAGCAGGAGCACTAGTGGAGGACGAAATTGACGACAAATTCCCTGAAGAGCGCCTCCTAGCCATCGTAAAGGTAACAACTTCTTCCACCCCTTGGTACGCGGATTTGGCCAATTATTTGGTGTGCCGGGTCCTACCGAAAGATTTTTCAAGTCAGCAAAAGAAGAAATTCTTTTCGGATTTGAAAAATTATTTTTGGGAGGACCCCTTTTTATTTCGTGTCTGCGCGGACCAAGTGGTAAGAAGGTGTATTGCGAGCGAGGAAGGCATCAAAATTTTACGGCACTGCCACGAGGGACCAACTGGTGGTCACTATCAAGCGAACCGGACCGCAAGGAAGGTACTAGAGGCGGGCTTCTATTGGCCCTCCTTATTCAAAGACGATCACAATTTTATGAGAAATTGCGATCGGTGCCAACGGTCAGGTGTTCGACCGGCAACCCCGACTACCATTTAGGGAAGCCCTCTTTACACTTTAGTAATTTCTCTTGATTTTTCTTTATAGACATTTTTTTGTTTTATCTTTCATACTTAGTTTTAAACATTGGGGACAATGTTTAATTTTACGTATGGGGGTGTAGAATAGCTTTCTTTGGAGTTTTACTTGAAAAATAAAAAACAAAAAAAATAATAATAATAAAATGCAATTAAATTTCTTGGAAAGGACGCCTTGGGCTTGAATTCCCATCATAGCCTCTAGTACCTTGCAAACCCTTCACCGGGCAGATCTTGGGAAGTCCAAGAACAAAAAAAAAATCTATTAGAAAATGTTCTTTTTATTCATCAAAACTCCCACTTGCTTAATTGTAAGTTCTAAGTAGACTGTTTTTCATATGGACTAAAAATAATTTTGTGCTAGAATAGTTTGTGAAACTTTTGAGTAAAATTGTTGACTCATGTAGTTCTCCTAGTCATATGCTTGTCTTTGAGTAGTTTTGGTGTAAAATTAAGCATAGATCTAAAATTATGTTTTATTAATTTGCATAGTAATAATTTATTTTACTTTTAAATTCGAATCCGGTCTTATCCAAAAGTAGTTTAGGTGAGTGTATAGAAGATTGTTAGAAAGCTATTACTCGAATTGAACAAAAGGGTGTCCTTTCTCGATGTCTAGAACTTGCCCCAAGCTAATTTCGAAACATGTGCGCTTTAGACAAATTAACTTTACGGAAATGATTTAGGCCTTTCTTTGGATAGTTTGAGCCTTTGCACCCAACCTAGATTTACCACCATTGTTCACACAAATTTGAGCCTTACACCTTTATATGATCCACCCTCATCATTTCGGCACCAAAGCTAAAAAGCCCAAAACCCAAATGAACACTTTGAAATTTTGAGCTAAATTGAAAAAAAAAAAAAATTTGGGTACGATTCTATGAAACAATTATGGGTATCAATTCAAAAAAATGTTTAAATCTCAAAAAGCAATAACCTCATAATGATATGCGGCCTAGGTATGTACATGCATACTTGGAATGATCCCAATTATGAAGATTCATGATTTAATTAAAAGAGTATGAGAGTGTTTCCCCTTTGAAAAAATGCGAGTATGGGGGTAAAGCTTCATTATTTTGTGGTGGCAATCATTTTCTTTTAGCTCAAAAATTTTGTTTAAGCGGAATGCGCCTTCATGTTTATCATTGTTACCTCACCCTTAAACCCAAGCCTTAAAATGTACCCTATTTAAGTCCTAAAGATCCATAGAGTCGATTTAGTTCGAAGTGTAGCGGAGAAAGTGCAAACGGGCAAGCCTATGGCCGTCGACATTGATGGATTTCTTTGGAGGCCACCCCGAACGTCTACATCTAGTAATTTAAATCTCAGCAATCACGCTATTTTCTCCCTTCACATAACTTTTTGATTGACCGTCGACTCATTTTTAAAGTAATGATAAATAATTATAACGCATTTTTGAAGTATTTCATAAATTAGCATTTATGCCAAGAACATCTTTTTACTAAAATATCTACACATGCCAGCATAATACTTCGCATTTTACTCGCTAGTCTTCATAATTCTATCTTGCATTAATTTTTCTTACCCTTGTGAAAAATGGATTGCTCGGGACGAGCAATGAGCAAGTATGGGGGTATTTGATGAGTAATTTATTTACTCATCTTTTAGTTTGGGTTTATTATGTTTTTCATACAAAATTATGTTATTTTTAGGAATTTTATCATATAAATCCTTCCATTGTTATTTCATAAGCTAACTTAAGTTTATTTTGTGTTTTCAGGTTTTCTGGGCTGTTTCGAGCAAAAAGTTAAAATCACACGCCCCAGGTCACGGGCGTGACCATGGGCGTGTAACCTACGAAATACTCCAGACCTGCTTCTGCCACTCCAGGGACGCTACGTGAAGTTTTCGCCAAGTACACGCCCCAGGTCACGGGCGTGACCAATGTCACGGCCACGACCCGCCACAAGCATCCGGAGCACGCTGCCATGTCAATTAAAATTACACGCCCTCGGTCACGGGCGTGACCAAGGGCGTGACATCCAGCACACGGGCGTGACTTTTCTCGCGCCAATTTCCTGCCGAAGCTTCCCGCCAGCAGCACTTAATTGAGATTACACGCCCTAGGTCACGGGCGTAACCTAGGGCGTGACACGTCCGTAATGCCTGCATTGAAGCCAGACGGTGCCTTCTCCGCCCACAGCAAATCACGCCCCTTACACGCCCTTGGTCACGGGCGTGACCAAGGGCGTGTAACACCAAAAATTCAGCTATTTAAAGGGAGCTTTTCCAGATGTTTGGGGACGAAAGTTTTGGAGTTCTAGCCTATTTTCTTGCACTGATTTTAATCTTGTATGTCTTTTTCTTCTTGCACTTTCATTTCAAAAGCTTGTAACTCTAATTTTTCTAGTTGTAATTTATTTTGCTAAGTAATAAAAATAGTTCTTTCCCTCTTACTTGTCTTCTTATTTTCATTATGCACTTCTTCCATTTCATCATTTCGTCCATCTCTATGAGTAGCTAAATTCTATTAGTACTCGTCTGAGATGATCCAAGGGAAATATAATTCTTGATCTAAATTTTAGCTTCTCTTTCTTCCGTAGAATAATCTTGATTTATTCTTGAACTATTTTTGGATTGAGATTATATTATCGATATATAATTCTCATCTTTGTTTTCGCAATCTTATAACTGAGAGGTTTTCGATTCGAATCGATCATTTCAAGAATAAAGAGAGTTGAATGCACTCCTCAAGCGAGGATGACATAATTCTCCCGGATTGGAGTGAAACCACGATAAGGCGAGTTTTAGATCTTGATTCTAGAACGAAAGTTCATTGATCAACTAAACTCAGTTGAGTGTATCCTCGAGAGAGGTGCGTTCATAAATCGGGAACCTCCACGGTCAAGTATTTTCATGGGAGATTTAGAAGTTGTTCTTTTTATATTTTTATTTTCCCGAGGTGATTCAAGGTTGAGTAATAACCCTTAACTCATTAATTTAAATAAGCTATTTCTCTTTCTCGCAACCAACCAACCACAAGTTTTATTCGATAAAATAATAGAGATTTTTTCGAAGTAAGAGTATTCAACCGCCCCGAGTCTAATACGACCTTGTTTTAATAACCTATACTACATTCGATACGGTACACTTGCCGTTATCGTTTGCAAGCATAGTTTTGTCCATCATGGCCCTACCCTAGGTCGGCAAGGGGATGGTTCAGGTCCTCCTCTAGGCCGACGAGAGAGAGGAGGGAGGAAGCATCCTCCCTTAGCTTGCGGCTGCCATAGCTCCAGGAAAACGAGAGGAGGAAGGAGAGGGCTCGGGCTTCCTTGCTCCAGGCCAACGGGGAGGAGAAGGCTCAGGTCGGCGATGGGAAAGAGAGTGAGGAAGGGAGACGGGGCGCTGCTCCTCCTTGCTCCAGGCCAATGGCGAGAGAGGGTGATCGGGGGATGGAGCTGCATTTTCCCTGCTCTAGGCCGATGGGGAGGAGAGGCGACGAGGGAGAAGGAGATTGGGAGAGGGGAGGGTTGCATCGTCCTGTGCGAACGAGAGGGATCGGGGGAGGAGAGTGGGCTCGGCCTTTTTGCGGCTGGCAAGAATCCCTCCCCCTAGGGTTTTAGCTCTTTAAGCTTTATAAAAAACCCTAGCCAAAACTGCTATCCGCAGACCATTCCTTTAAACGCACACCAAAAACCCGCTAGACGCAACCCGATCAATGCTAGCCAACCACAAGACACCTCGACTCCCAACTATCTGGGGAGGGTCACACCCGACGGGTATTGGGTTGTACACAATCCCCGCTCTTTGTGAGCGTGCCCCACGTTCGGAAAGAAATGTCCAACCCCAAGTATTCGGCGGGTGGGAGACGACCCCCCCAAAAAATGGGTATATAATCATATGAATGATGATTCTTCTCTTTTTTTGTACTCATATTTGTCCTGATGTGATAACATTTCCCTTTGTTGCCTTTAAATGTTCAATTTGGTTGTCATCAACCTTGTTTATACACTATGCCTTCTTTTTTATGGTAGAAACATTATGCTCTTCATGTTCTCAAAATGTCATGCAACTTAATGTCTATTAGTAAGCAAACTCATAATTTAGATTGAAGTTATTTTTACTGTTGCATATTGTGTTATTCAGGAATGGGCCTCTGGGATGATTAACAGTGCTGAGGAAAAGAATGCTCACCATTATCTATAATGATTACATAAACAATCATGCATTGACAATTTAGAATGAATCTGATTTTGTTTCTAAAACTAATCAAATAATGTTGTGCCATTGTAGGATTCGTTATCTTAAGCTTCTGTTTTCAAAACTATTCTTAAAGTACTTCAATTGTCAGTGAAAACTATCAATTTAACAAGCATAACTGATCTCTTATATGCTAAAGCCTTATATTGAATCTCATCCTTTCTCAAACTGTCATCCGAGAGGTTTACTCGCTCTGCCGGTTAGATGAGAGCCCGAACAGCTGAACCATCTCGGAGCCGAAACCAAAGAGCCTCCACGAGAGGTCAACCTGCCATTCTAAAGAACTTGTCACCTTGCCAGCCACTCCGCGAGATCAACCTGACCCACCGGCTAGTGAGAGCCCGGGAGCGGAATCGATCTGGGGCATTCCAGCATAAAAACTTGTCACCTTGCCAGCCACTCCAGAGATCAACCTGAACCCCACGTCTAGTGATAGCCCGGGAGAGGAATCGATCTGGGGCATTCCAGCATAAAAACTTATCACCTTGCCAGCCTCTCCAGCGATCAACCTGAACCACCCATCTACTGAGAGCCCGGGAGCGGAATCGATCTGGGGCAATCCAGCATAAAAACTTGTCACCTTGCCAGCCTCTCCAGAGATCAACCTGAACCCCCCGTCTAGTGAGAGCCCGGGAGCGGAATCGATCTGGGGCATTCCAGCATAAAAACTTGTTACCTTTCCAGCCTCTCCAAAGATCAACCTGAACCCCCCGTCTAGTGAGAGCCCGGGAGCGGAATCGATCTGGGGCATTCCAGCATAAAAACTTGTCACCTTGCCAGCCTCTCCAGAGATCAACCTGAACCCCCCGTCTAGTGAGAGCCCGGGAGCGGAATCGATCTGGGGCATTCCAGCATAAAAACTTATCACCTTGCCAGCCTCTCCAAAGATCAACCTTAACCCCCCGTTTAGTGAGAGCCCGGGAGCGGAATTGATCTGGGGCATTCCAGCATAAGAACTTGTCACCTTGCCAGCCTCTCCAGAGATCAACCTGAACCCCCCGTCTAGTGAGAGCCCGGGAGCGGAATCGATCTGGGGCATTCCAGCATAAAAATTTGTCACCTTGCCATCCTCTCCAGTGATCAACCTGAACCCCCCGTCTAGTGAGAGCCCGGGAGCGGAATCGATCTGGGGCATTCCAGCATAAAAACATGTCACATTGCCAGCCTCTCCAGAGATCAACCTGAACCCCCCGTCTAGTGAGAGCCCGGGAGCAGAATCGATCTGGGGCATTCCAGCATAAAAACTTGTCACCTTGCCAGCCTCCCTAGAGATCAACCTGAACCCCCCGTCTAGTGAGAGCCCGGGAACGGAATCGATCTGGGGCATTCCAGCATAAAAACTTGTCACCTTGCCCGCCTCTCCAGAGATCAACCTGAACCCCCCGTCTAGTGAGAGCCCGGGAGCCGAATCGATCTGGGGCACTCCAGCACCAAGGAACCTGCCACCTGCTCAGAAAAGACCTCAGAATATATGCATGGATAATAAAACGCACAATAAGTTGGTTACAAAAATTTTCACGGGTAGAATCTTTTCAAGTCGTCCCCACTCCTGGCTCCGCCGAGAGGTAACCCTTCCACATCCTGGGGGTGATACCCTCCCGACTTGAGCACTTCACTTACAACGTAAGGCCCCTCCCAGTTGGGCTCTAATCTACCTATATCGGCTTCTCCCCCTGCCGCATCTACCTTCTTCAGGACCAAGCCCCCCTTTTCGATCTGCTTTACCCGGGCGTGGTGATCAAAATACTTGGCCATCCGCCTCTTGATTTCCTCCTGGCGAATGATGGCCAGGTCCCGGAGCTCCTCCCGGAGCTCCATGTTAATATCCTCACCTGGTGATGAGATGGTATAAAGTATGATTCTCCCTCACGAACGTGGCATCCGCATAAACACGATTTCTTAAATGGATAATGGTGATTTTATACTTTGTTTGAGCGGAAAGAAATCCTAGAAACACACTTAATAGCCCTGTGATTCAATTTCTCCATATTAGGACTATGATAATGAACAAAAGGACAACTAAAACTTCTAGGATAGACATTTGGTTGCATCCTCAAAGGACATTTAAAACCAAAAATTCTAGATGGAAGGTCATTTGTAAGATGAGTAGTAATGATGGCTTCCCCAGTATGATTTAGACACATGAAAGTAGAAAGTCAGTCTGGGAAATAATCTTTAATACCTGAACTTTGTATTTTACTACCAAAATGACTTTAGAGCATAACAATTTGTAAGAATTATACTAAAAAAATATATATAGGTTTAAGGAAAATCGAAGTGACCCTGATGCTACTGTCACTAAACGATACAAACCAACGAGGTCCACTTACATTTGAGTGTTAAATGATCCCCAAATGTCTCTGAATTAAATGAAACAGGGTAAATCTTATTTTATTGTCAATAGAAAATGTAATATGTTTATACAATTATACTTAGCATGCTCACACACAACAATAACAACACTCAAGCCTTTATCCCACTATAGTGGGGTTTGCTACATGGATCCTTTGTCTCCATTGTGTCCTATCTCTAGTCATAACCTCACTAATACTTATGTGCATCGTGTCTTGCCGTATAGTTTCATTCCAAGTCTTTATTGGTCTACCCCTCCCTCGTTTATCATGCGATGCCTAACTGGTGCCTCTAATGGTTCCCTTTACACATGATCGAACCATCTTAGTAGAACTTCTCACATCTTCCCGTGGGTGCCAGCGCATGACCCTGGTCGTCACTTAGTTCCCCTTCTCTAGCCATGACGTTCTCTTGAGAGTTTCTTGTGTTGGTCACTCTCCACGCTCACCGCACCATAATGTTGAAACCAAGACTTGCAAAAAAGTCTCGGTCTCTGTGGAGTTCGGGCCCTCAACAAGTTGAGGGGTGACCTCACACTTACTCCTCTCAAGGGAGAACTCTAGGCTAGATGCTAAGGAACTAAGAACAAGGCCAAGGGCTTAACGAGGAGGTCCCACCACACACCCGGAAGATCGTTGAGCGCTTCCCCTCCCGAGCCAATGCTAAACTTGGGCACCTTTGGAGGCTCTCTTGGCCGCCCAAAATCTCATAGCCGACCCTTTCCTCTCAATAGGTGCACCTCCCTGGATCTATGCAAAGCCTTTCTCGCCCGGTCGACCAAAGTCGTACTCCCACCTAACAATTTTACTATACGCAGACCAAATGGGGCTGCCAACAACGTGACTCCGCTGTTCCGGGAGACTATTAGCGGACTCTCAGGGGTTTCCAAGTAAATTTCCCTCTGGACCCCCCACTTGACTACGTTAGAAAAGATAAACAAAAAACATGTATCACAGATTACAGGAATATGAATTCCATACTTCGGCACGCAGGCCGGCAATATAAATAAATAAGTCCTTCTCGGGCCGGCACCACCTTGGGCTTAAACCCGCTATTTCCCGCTTTGTTCTGCAACACCTGTACGCCAACGTCCTGCCCAGCAGTGGCAAGCTGAACATCGATCAGCTACAATGGGCCGGAGCCTATCGACCCCACCCCTTTTTTGGGGTGGCAATATTTCGCCCCTGCAAGCAAGTAGTATGCAACTTCCTCGGAGTCTTCTCCGGGAACCCCAGAACATCACCAATCCGGATTGACATATCCAGATGGGCTTCACACATCATGCCTAAGTCCGTACTCGCGCTTCCGGACGCTAATGCAATTACAAGCGGGGACATACACGTCAACCCGTTGGAGAGCTCCCTTCCTCCACCCATTGGTGGAGAGGGGCTTCCATTTAATCATGATAAATTAGGGCTTCACCTGCCCGAGGAGAAATTTCATTACCCTTGAAGCGTGCTTCAGAGGCATGGGAACGTGCCCAGATTCGACGGCTAACGAACGTAACGGCTGTCCACGCACTTGCACGGCCAAGCTCAAGCTCCACGGCTGTTCACACAGCAACACCCAACCAAAATGGGTCGGCCCTCCCTTAGGTCGGCAAGGGGATGGTTCAGGTCCTCGTCTAGGCCGACGAGAGAAAGGAGGGCGGAAGCTTCCTCCCTTAGCTTGCGGCTGCCCTAGCTCCAGGAAAACGAGAGGAGGAAGGAGAGGGCTCGGGCTTCCTTGCTCCAGGCCGACGGGGAGGAGAAGGCTCAGGTCGGCGACTGGAAAGAGAGTTAGGAAGGGAGACGGGGCGCTGCTCCTCCTTGCTCCAGGCCAACGGCGAGAGAGGGAGGAGGAAGGCTCGGGGGCGGCCCTTCCATGCTCCAGGAGGTGGCGAGAGAGGGAGGAGGAAGGCTCGGGGGCGGCCCTTCCTTGCTCCAGGAGGCGGCGAGAGAGGGAGATCAGGGGATGGAGCTGCGTTTTCCCTGCTCTAGGCCGACGGGGAGGAGAGGCGACGGGGGAGAAGGAGATCGGGAGAGGGGAGGGTTGCGTCGTCCTGTGCGAACGAGAGGGATCGGGGGAGGAGAGGGGGCTCGGCTTTTTTGCGGCTGGGCAAGAATCCATCCCCTTAGGGTTTAGTTCTTTAGGCTTTATAAAAAACCCTAGCCAAAACTGCTATCCGCAAACCATTCCTTTAAACGCACACCAAAAACCCGCTAGACGCAGCCCGATCAATGCTAGCCAACCACAAGACACCTCGACCCCAACTATCTGGGGAGGGACACACCCGACAGGTATGGGTTTGTACAAAATTGCTTACAGTTCTCATTATGACTAAGAAAATAATTCATAAGGCGCTTTGCTCCGCCTTCTCCCTTATTGTTCCAAACTTCAGTCTCGCTGCTTTCTCTTGCCTTCTTCACCTCTTCATTCACAACCTGCTTCACTTTTTCTTTCTTGGCTTCAGCCATACTAAACATTTCATCAGTAATAAAAAGGGGAGAGTGAGTTAATGTTTCAGAAGAAATCTTGGGACAAGTAGGGGGTGTTACCTTACCAGGTAAGACAGCACACCCCTTAGAAAAATCCAAGGTGGTACCGCTCTCTTTCAAGAACGGTACTCCCAAGATGGGAATAGATTGATTTTGACTAGGTCCCAAAACCTGGAAGTCGGCGACCACCACCGTCCCTTCAATTGTAACTTCAACATTTCTAACTTCTCCCCATCCTTAATAACGGTCCCGTTGGCAAGCACTAGGGATTTCCCATCATCTGTGTTCATTTCAAGTTGTAATTTAGCAACATCCTGCAATGCAAGGACGTTGCGAGATGAACCGGAA
Organism: Dactylorhiza incarnata; assembly: GCA_033032865.1. Taxonomy (NCBI): domain Eukaryota; kingdom Viridiplantae; phylum Streptophyta; class Magnoliopsida; order Asparagales; family Orchidaceae; genus Dactylorhiza; species Dactylorhiza incarnata. Next base: position 8,686,696 of record JAWHQI010000067.1, read on the forward strand.
TCACATAGGGCCGCTGTTTCAATATTATTAATGATATATGAGATTACCAACTCATTTGGGTCACATGCTTCTGCATCGGTGAGACTCTTACCTTGGTTAATTGGATTCTTTTCAGTATTACTGGGAAGGGTCCCTTGCGAACGCTCGGTTAGCACTTGAGCCAATTGGCCCAATTGCATCTCCAAGTTTCGCATGGATACAGTTTGGTTGGCCATATTCGAGTTGGCGGCTTCCATAAACCTCTCCATCATTTCTTCCAAATTGCATTTCTTAGGGGTCGGAGCGCCCTTGATTATAACCCGGATGGGGCGGCCTCGGCTGGCTTCTGGATGCTTGAGCATCGTATTGATGCTGTCCCGGTTGCCACCGTTGGCCTGCAGTGTTTTGATTCCAGGAAAAATTGGGGTGATTTCTCACACCCGGATTATAAGCATTACCGTAGGGTGCACCCTTAGCTTGATTCCCAACAAAATTTACCGATTCATTTAAATTAAGTTGAGATAATTCACCTGATATCCCGCTACTTGGGCACTCGTATGCGTGGTGACCACCACCTCTGCATCCTTCAAAAGCAATGTTAGTCGCGGGCGCAACAGCGGGAGGTAATGAGTCCACCAAAAATAGTCCCCGAGCGCTTCTCGGCGTATTTCTCCCCGCAGTCCAGAACGTGCTGTGAGAGGCAGTGTCCTGCAAAATTCTTAGAGCTTCCTCTGGCGTATGGTTCATTAAGGTCCCTCCTGCAGCAGCATCAATCATTGCCCGTTGGTTGGGCTCGCTGGCAAAGTAGAAGGTTTCCACGATGTTCCACGGCTGAAGCTCGTGATTTGGGCATTTGCTCAGGAGGTCAATAAGACACTCCCAAGCTTCTGCGAGATTCTCTTGCTCAGCTTGCCGGAAAGTGGCTATCTCACGCCGAAGGGTCATAATTTTGTCCACCAGGTGGAATTAGCTAGAAATTTGGACGCGAGAGCATCCCAAGTTGCAGCAGTCCCTGGGGGAATAGAGTGGAGCCAGACCTTGGCCTTGTCGCGCAACTTGAAAGAGAACAGTCTCAGCTTGACTGTTTCATCAGAGATTCCTGCGTAACGGAAGGTTCCGCAGATATCGGCGAACTCCGCCATGTGAAGATGTGGGTCTTCACTAGGCATCCCAGAGAACTGAGTGTTGTTGCGGATGATGTTCAGGATGGCGGGTTTGATCTCGAGTTGGTTATTTATGATGTTAGGCCCTAATCCTGGATAAACACTCCCAGCTGTTGGAGTGGTATAATCTCTCATGGTCCGGGGCCTTGGTCTAACCGCCTCCTGCTCATCCCTTAGATGATTTTGTCCCACATGGGGTACTCCAGGATTCACTTCTTCCCGATCATTGGGTACTCTCGGCACACCTCCAAGTTCCATATTATCTCCCATAGCCGCTTGCACGGCTGCAGCGCGCCTTAGTGCACGCGCAGTGTGTTCAATCTCAGGATCAAAGGGTACTAATTCCCTTCCGGCTTGTCTCTGCTTACACAAAAAGAAGACACAAAGGAAAACAAAAATAAAAAACAACTGCTCCTATAACAATGATTCACAACACAAAATGTTACACACCTGCATTCGGCAAGTGCACCAGTCGCTGTTACACGATGTGTGTTCGGCAAGTGCACCAGTCGCTGTCAAGTAATAAATTTGGGAATAGCTTCCCCGAATGTCGATCTCTTGAGGAATGCAGGTTCTGGTGAACGAAATGTGTGGTGAGTCGATTGTTACACGAGCGAATAAAATAAAACAGGGGAGTTGTGATTGGTGTCCTAAGCTATTGCGGAAATGAGAGAAATGCGGGTCGAAAAGCACCGCTTCGCAAGGTGTGGGTGAGTGCAGCGGCCGCGATGCCGCGCTTCGGTGAGTGGGTGGAATGTCCACAGAGCGAGGTTTTGTGAGGGTCGTATTCACCTCGTCGCCAACATCACCACTAGCTATTGCTAGATGGCTTCACACACAAACAACTTAGAACATCATAACAACAAGGAAAGCTATTCTCACCACCAAAGCATCATTGCACATGAACAACATGCAAGGATCTATAACATTACTCTAAAGAGCGTTCATTACAACAACACAAAGAGAAAGCTCAAGCATCAAAGTTTAGAAAGGACCAAATAGAGGATGTCACCGCGTCTTGGGTTCTCGGCCGAAATGAGAGGTTGTCGGGCTCTCTCAGGGCTCGGCCCTCAGATGGTGTGCGGACTCGAAGGAGGCTGTCACCGCTCCAACGATCTACATTGTTTCTATAGCCTCCAATGGCGAAGAATGCTTGAACTAGTGGCGGAGAATGCTTGCAAATGCTCCCGGATGGAAGAATGGTGAAGGAGATCGCCGGAAATGGTCTCCTCTCGTCTACTCCGGTGGAAGGGGCAAAAATGGCGGGATTCCTAGCTTTTCCCGCGAGGCGAATCGGGCTCTCCCCGGGGCTCTCCGTTGACTGCAGCTTTTCTTGCTTTAAATACTAAGCAGGCAGAGTTTTGGTCACGCACGGGCGAACGCACGATCGTGCACTGCCCGTGCATTATTTATTGATAAAAACAAGCTTGAAGACGAAGCTGCGCCGCCCATGCGATTTACTCACGCACGGGCAAACCCGCTCGTGCGTCAAACGCACGAGTAAATTCAAAAATGCTAAAACAACCAGAAGAAACAGGCAACCGTGCATTTTACTCACGCACGAGTAAATCTGATCGTGCGTAGAAATGCATGACTAAACTCAGATGGCCTGTTTTCTGCCCAGATGAGAATGCACGACCACAACCGTCCGTGCATCAAGGAAAGGCACGACCGTGTGTTGTACACAGTCATGAATTCTGGGAGAAAACTGGAAGATCCGACCGCCTGCACACAAGACAAAACAGTTGGGAAAACACCTCCAGCACCAGATAAACATAGAAAAAGGAATGGGGAGAACCATGTGCTTACCCCCAATAACAAGGAGCGCAAATGCACACTGAAATGGGCCTAAGAGTGCACCTAGCAAGGAATAACAAATATGATCGAAAACATGCCTAAAGTGTAGTGCATCGACTAGAAATACGGCCCAGATGAGTCCATAAATGTGTATATAAATGGGACTCATCAGAACCACTGGACCTGATGCAGCAAAAGTACCCGGTGCTCTTTACGACCGGTATAATTTATTTTTTGTGTGATGTTACATTTACTTCCTTGTAGTAGAAACCCTACAGGCTTAACCTGAATTTCGAGGACGAAATTTTTATTTTTATGTATTGGAATTTGTAACATCCCCCAAACAACTAAACCCCTAAGATGGTTTTGTCATGACTATGTCATGACAAAACCATAGGAAGAGCTTAAGACCATGTGAGCTTGGATGAGAAGGAGAAATCCTAGTGGTCTGCATATAGCAGTTTTCAGATACCTAGCCTTGAGTTGGACTTTAGGGCCTTTCCTTGAACCTTTACTCCACCATAGTATCCCTAACCCATTAGGTGGCTCCTTGGAGCAATAGGGACCCATTGGGGTCAACCAAAGAGGCCAATTAGGCTAAAGTCAACCTTAACTCTAAATTGGTCAAACTAACTCAATTAGCGTCAATTGGCCTCCACCATGCCAAATTAACCTTGCCCCTACCCTTATAGGGATATTAGGAACTTAATGGAACCAAAAGCCCCATTATGGGACCTCTAAATTGGCCAATTTACCCTAAGTCAACCTTAGCCCTAATTTGGTCAAAGTGCCCTATAAAGGGGCAATTCACCCTCACCTTGCCAAATTGACTCCACCTACACCTTCCTAACCCTTAAGAGATACCATTGGAGCCTAATCCACTCAGTGGGGTCAGCCTAATTGGTCAATTCGACCAAAGTCAACCTTATCCTAAATTTGGGTCAAAATGACCTAATTTGCCTAAATTAAACCCAATCCAATTGGGCTAGACCCAATTGAGGTGGTCCACCACCAAATGGAATTGAGTGATACTGATTGGGCCATTCAATTTCAGGGAAATCGGCCAGGAGAGAGAAAGTCTAATTTGGAAGAGAGAGAAGGAAGGGGGAGTTAATGGAGAGGAAGTGGAAACCTTCCATCTCCTCCAATAATGGCACCATTCATCTCCCCTTGGGGAGAGGAGAAGTTTTCAACCCTTCCCCGACCACATTGATGCCCAAATTCACTCCCACAAGTATAACCGATGCATTCACTAATGGCCATTAATGGCAATCCGATTAACTCCTCCACCTTAGCCTCAATTAACCTCTTTAACATCTTCAGAGGTTGGAAAGGAGTGAAACCCCCCTCTTCCACGAAGAAATCGAGCACCGGAAGCTAGGATTGACATGGCGCCGAAAGCTCCACCTCCGGCCATGGCGACTTGCCGGAATACGCTCCACCAAGCCCCCACACAGGTCCGATCCACCTCCTCTCCCTTAATGCTACATCTTTTCATAATTTGGTGCATGATCCGAGCTCAATTGAGCTCGGATCGTGCTTCCGAAAGGGCTCGGTTCGAGTTCTCTTTCCCCTCCTCTAAACTCTGATTCCGACCACCTCCGGCAGGCCAAGCAGCCCCTATCGCCGGCCACCACCTCAACGGATGTGGTGGTGGCATTGGCTGGCCAGGAAGCAACACAGGTGGCCGGGAAATCATCCCGCAAAGAAGCCCAGGACGGGCTGTCGCGCGCCGTCTTTCAAACGGGGATGATGACTAAGAGCCGTCGGATTTTCCGTGATCAGTTATTTGCAGATTTACGTGATTTAGTGAATATGTTATAATGTTATTTCATTTTGTAGAATTTCGTTGAACAGAATTAATTCAGCGAACTGAATCCGGAGTAAATGATTGTGTTATATTCTTATTTAGTTAATTTGTCGATCTGAGTAGAAGAAATTCACCAAACTAATAGGTGCGTTCGTCAAATAGAACCCGGAGTTTGTCGAACGGAATTCATTCGTCGAACACACTCTGGTGTTCATCGAATTGATTGTTGAGTTCGTCGAACCGACCCCGGATTTCGTCGAACGGAATTAATTCACCAAAAATAATAATAGAGTTCGTCAAATTGAACCCGGAGTTTGTCGAACAGAATTTGTTTGACGAATACAATCTAGAGATCGTCGAACTGATGGTTGAGTTCGACGAACTGAACACGGAGTTCGTCGAACAGAGTTAATTTGCCAAACTGAATTAATTTGTGTAACTGAATTAATTCATCGAATGAAGATCGGATTTCATCGAGCGCACTGAAGCATGGCATTTGTCGAACACAGAACATAGTTCCTCGAACGCAGATCATATTTCGTCGAACGCAGAGACTTGTTCCAACACATTTTGTCATACTTCCTGCAGTATTTCATTTTAATTATCAAAAATACTAGAACCTCTCAAATGAAAAGGTGGTCAACACTAAAGTTGTAGCCCTTGGAGTCTAGTTTATTTTAAAATTGATTTCACCCCAAAATGAGTTCTGTAGCTCCTTGTAGGTCCATTTTGGTGGGACTGGTCCTTAGTGTAGCACAGCCACCATTCCTTCAATAACTTTTGATTGGGTTATGTGATTGACTTGAAAATTGGAACATAGGCTATTTACACCTACCCACACATCATATCCAAAGATGGGAATTTTAGGAGAAATGTTTTATAATGTTTTGTAATAAATTAATAAATTAAATATTAATTAATTATTGGGTCAAATGACCTCCAATGCCCTCCAAATTTTGGTGGGTACTTCTTAGGGTTATCACATGACCCTGGTAAAAATCTCAGCCTAATTGGGACTGATTTGTTTGGGTAATTTGTCAACCCAAGTTGGGTCAAATTAGGTCAAAGTTAGGGCATGGTGTTTATCTTGGGGTATTGTGGTCAAATCTCCATACCATGAGGTGAAACCTTGGCCACTGGTTTATGGTCACTCAAAACACCCCCATGAGTGGTTTGGGGTGGTGTGGAGGTGAGCATGCCTTAGATTCCTAGCCTTCCCCCTTGGGGTGCATATAGAGCTTTGTGAAGGACATGTGGTCTAAAGCTATGGAATGGCCATGGAACCTAGGAGATATGTTCGTGGGATGTATTTATGCCCTAGGGAATTTTGAGAGAATTTTAGGAGAACTTATTCCCCCTAAATTAGGTCATAACCCCTTTAGGTAAACTTCTTTTAAGGGATATTTACATGCATAAATGATCCTGCATGAAGATGAAATCTTGGTGGTGCCTTTATAATCATAATATTGACCCTTGGTAATTTTTGTATAACTAATTTAAAGATTTATCTAGTACTTCATTCTCAAGGCACTTATTTTGTCTTAATTTTAAGAAATATGGATAAGGGTCCAAAACTCTCTGGAAAAATGTGCAACTTGGTGATAGGACATTTTAGAGCACTAGGCAGCTCTGTGAATTTTTATAGAATTTTTGGAAATTGTTATCAGTAGGCTACTTCACAACATGTGTAAATTAGGAATTATTTTGATTTATTATTTCAGTGAGTAAATGATTCATATAAATTGTGAAACTCTGTAATTAAGTTTTTCTGGACATAATAGAGGTCTTGTAATTTTTCTATAATTTTGGCACAAGTATTTTTGGTAGTCCCTTCATCTTCAAGTTTGGATGGAATTAAAATATTAAAAATAGAGGACATTTCCTTACTGTAAAATTGTGATATTCATTATTTACTATTATTTTGGCATGATAGATTTATCTTAATTTTATGAGGATCATGCCTTGAGAATACCTTACACTTCATGTTCATATTCATACTTGGCAAATATTGGAGAAATTTAAATAAATGTTAAAATGTTGAGAAAAAAAATGAGTCTTTGGATTTAGTCTTATAATGCCATGATAGACGTCCAGTACATATATTGAGTCAGTTGGATGAATATTTGGAGTACCTCTACTTATTAGCTTCATGTAGTTAGTTTGGTCTGCGTATAGTAAAAATGTGAAACTTGGATATTTAGGGGTCTACTAGGTGGAATTGGTATGTAGATGGTGTGCAAGGTCAGGTTGAAGAGGATGAGGTCACCAAAAGGAGTTTAGGAGATAAGAGAGCTAGGTGGGCTAAGGGTAAGGTCGTGCTTGGGATTGACGAAAGATCGTCTTTCCCCTAGCGTGTCATAAACCACCTAGGGTTAATACAAGTGAAAAGATAAGAGGCTTAGGAATATGGGTAGATACTCACAATATTAAATGTCTTGAGAAAGGGAGCCTTGGGGTGTCAGCCCATTATAGTTCCTAGTACCGTAGCGAGCCCCTTATAGGGTAATCCTCCAGAAGTCCAAGACTAACCATAAATCGTAGGAGCAAGTTGTTATACAAGATTAACTAAGTAATATACTCACTCACACTCCATCGTCACAGATGCTTAGTCGGTTTGGTCTTACGAGCGGTAGGCTCGGTGGTTGTAGCAGCAGACTAACTAGTTTGGTGAGCTTGTAGCTTAGTAATGTTTGTTGTGCCAGGATGATTAGCAGGTGAGTTTATGGCTCGAGATAGATGATAAACATGTTTGCATGTGCATAAGGTGGTGGGTCCTTAGTGTTGATGGTCGTTGCACCGACATTAATGATGGGGCTCGGTAAGAGTGGATAACCCTTTTACCAAGACAAGTCTGGTGGTCTAACCAGCAAGAGTACGCAGGAGCTCCGCTGTTGTCTTCTTAGCATCGAGGTGTACGTTAGGTCTAGTTTAGGTAGTGCAAATACCAGCCAAAAGGTGGGCGAGGCCCAACCCACCGCTTCTGTTTGCCACTAGGGGAGTATCCTGGGAGTTTTGCTAGCTCCAAAAAGGGGGAACTAAAGGTCTGTGCGCATAGAGTCATAGTGTGTGAGTTGCACTTGTGTGAACATAACATTTAACAACATACCTTGCATGTCATGGCATAAACATTGCATTTCAACCCCTACCCCTATCGTATAAGTCGGTTATGGGACTTCTTATATGATAGGCCCTGCTAAATGACCCTTTAGTCTATAGGTTTGTGTGGGAATTCCTATAAATCAATGGTTACTTTCTATTATATGCATGTCTTTACTTACTGCACTTTACTTATTCTTTACCTGATCTTACTATGCTCTTTTATTGCTTCAATTATATATATTCATGTGTAGTGTAGACATACCCTGTACCCCAGTCACCTGCTATTGTTATACCCTTTGTTGTCCTCCGCTTCATCCTTCCCGCTCGATGCCTAGGAGTCACCGGGGGAGGGGTGGGGGATTGACTTAGTCTTTTTGACTAACGGTCGGTGGACCTTATTATTTTAGGAGACTATGGAGACGGAGCAGCACTAGAGGCAGGTGTAGATGAAGGCAGGGCAGTCTAGCACAGGAGCACCAGTGTCGGGATCCGTGAGTGTACTACTAGTTGATTTGCTTCCGCAAGTGTTTATGTAGTGAGTATTTGATGTATCAGGCAAGAGCCCTTGTTATTTCTGTCTTAGATTTTAGTTATGATTATGTGGACATCTTTTTATGATAGTTTATTTATATGTGATGTGGACGGATTTTATGAGTTTGTTTAAGCTTAACTTCTTTGTGATCGATAAGGTCGGCAGGATCAGCATTTTGTAGTGTCGACCTTCCCGAGTGAGGGTGTCAACTAAAAATGGCAGTTCTGGGCATAAGACCATGGAGTTGAAAAAGGAAAACAAAGGGGTCTTACAGCATGTCCTCGAGCATCCGTACCAGCTCCATGGCCATCTACTGGGGCTATGCTCCCGAAGTCATAGCTCTCCTGCAAAGTGCGTCTACTACCACATTCTCCTTCCCTGGGTTGGAATGCATGGTATACTGATAGTCCGATAAGAACTCCACCCATCGTCTCTGTTGGATGTTCATCTCCTTCTGCGAGTCCATGAACTTCAGTTTCTTGTTATCTGAGAATATATCGCAGTGAACACCGTAGAGGTAGTGCCGCCAAATCTTTAGCGCTGATATAACCATTGCCATCTCAAAACCATGCACCTGGTAGTTCCGCTCGTGGTTCTTCAATTGTCGGCAGGCGTTTTCTATCACGTGTGCATTCTACATCAGGACGGTACCCATCCCCTGATATGATGCATCAGTAAACACTTGGAATCCTTCCTTCCCCGATGGAAAGGCAAGGATGGGGGCCGACGTAAGCCGACCCTTTAGCTCCTGGAAGGCCGCTTCGCACTACGGCATCCAAACGAATGCGTTATCCTTTTTTTGTCAATGATGTGAGCGGGAGGGCTATCTGAGAGAAACCCTGCACGAACTTCCGATTATAACCGGCAAGTACCAAGAACCTCCCCACGTCAGTGGCCGTCTTCAGCGGTGTCCAATCCCGTACTTCCTGGATCTTCGCTGGATCCACTGCTAGTCTAGCTCCACTAATAATGTGACCCAGGAAGGCCACCTCCTTCAGCCAAAACTGACACTTGCGGAACTTTGCGTATAGACTGTGCTCCCGAAGTTTCTCCAATGTCAGTGCCAGATGTCATGCATGCTCCTCTTCCGTCCTCGAGTAGATGAGAATGTCATCGATGAACACGATGACAAAGATGTCGAGATATGGCTCGAACACTGGTTCATCAGACTCATAAATGCAGACGGCGCATTCGTGAGCCCGAAGGGCATCACGATGAACACATACAGTTCGTATCGGCTGGTGAAAGCCGTCTTCGGGATGTCCTCCTCCTGAATCCGCAGCTGATAATACTGTTGGAACAAACCTATTACTGATATGGGCTAGGATCACTATCTGTTGACTAGGACTAAGTGACCCCAATGTATATTCCTAGGGTCAAGGTTTTAGGCTGATTAGAACTTAAGGAAAAGTTCAGTTTTTGCGTTCGACGAACTCCATCCTGCGTTCTACGAAATGCTTTCTGCGTTTGTTGAACGTATTGCTTCAGTGTTTGACGATCTTGTAGCGTCTCAGCGGTCGACGAACTTCAGTCTCAGCGGCTGATGAACTTCAGTCTCAGCGGCTGATGAACTTCAGTCTCAGCGGTTGATGAACATGGTTGAAGGATCTGCAAATGAAAGAAAAGACAGAAGATCTCATCTAATCTCCCAGTATGAGAATTTCAAGAAAGGAGAAACTAAAAGTGTTGCAGATATGTACAACAGACTCAGCCTCATAATCAATGAGCTCAAGACTTTGGACAAAGTGATCTCTATCACTGAAGTAAATTATAAGATCCTAATGTGCTTCCCCAGCACATGGGACTCTAGGATCTGGCCAATCAAGAAAGCCAGAAGCCTTAATGAGATCTCTACTGAGACCTTGTTAGGCAAGCTTAAATCCTATGAGCAGCTTATCAAGTCCAGAGAAGCTTAACAATCTACTTCCTCACAAGCATCCAAGAAAGAAAAGAGCATTGCTTTCCAAGCAACTGAAGAAGAAGATAAAGCTCCAGGAGAAGTGAAGTTTATGAGCTTACTAGCCAAAAGGCTCTACAAGATGGCAAGAAAAGACTTCAGAAAGAAGGATTCAAGATCCAGAGAAAAGCCAAGGTATGAAAAATCTAATTCTAAAGAAATTATTTGTTATGGCTACAGGAAACCTAGACACATTCTACCTGAGTGTCCAGAAAACCAAAAGAAGGAGAAGAGAAAAGAGAAAGAAGAGAAAAGGCACTCCAGCAAGCCTTCCTCCCACAAACACAAGCATAAGAGAAGAGGCTTTGTAGCTGAAACATGGAGTGAAACAGAATCAGAGTCATCATCCATCTCATCTGAAGATGAAAATGATGCAAATGAAAAGGATCAATGCTTGATGGTTGTTTATGACTCATGCAATGATTAAGAATATGCATCATCATCCAGTTCCACTGATGATGAAGATGAAATAAATTTCTACATGATGGCTATCAATGCCTCAGGAAATAATTCAAAAGAATCAGAATTAGAAATTGACAGTGATCAGGTAATTTCTACCTTTGATTTCAATTCAAATGAATTCAAAGATGAATTCAGAACTCTATGTATAGATTTAATCAAATCTGAGAAAGAGATAATCTCTCTCAGAAGTAAGTTGGCTGAAATGAACTAACTAAGTGAAGAAAATGTCAATCTTAAAAAAGATTTGGCTGCCTCTAGAGGACATATTATTCTCATTGAGAACAAACTATCTGAGGCTAAGAAATTTGAAGAATCCCTAAATGGGAGAAGTATCAAACTGATGGACAACACAAGCACAGTGAATGCCAGACTTAGTGGCAAACTGGGCTTGGGTGCATCATCAAGTGAGCCACATCTTATTAAGAAAAACAACTTAGCTACACCAGTAAAATTCATTTCTACTAAGAGCAAAGAGCCAGTAGAAGTAGATAAAAACATTTCAAGCAAGGCTGTTAAGAATAAAGGAATTCAGCAGAATTCGTCGAACGAAGCTCGACGAAATCAATTCATTTCGTCGAACGGAGATCGACGAACTCTGAAGACAGACCTTCAGTATAGTTATTATTCGAACGGCGCTCGACGAAAGCACTTCACTTCATCGAATGGCTGATGCGCAAATCTTAGCACACTGCTATAGGCGGTAGCAAGACTGCGGCACGAAACGGCAGTATACCGATCGTTCACGTAATATAAATTATGGAAGTGAATCCCCAAGTATCGAATCTCAAAGGAACACGGTAAGGTGGAGTTTACTATCGTGGAAGGACTTGAGATTGAAGTCCTTTAGGTCGAATGGATTGCGAAAAAGGGGGGATTTGGATTGTTAAAAATAAAAGAAAACAACTACTCAACTACTCCTATGCAGGCCTTGAGCGCACTGCTTCACTAGGCGGGATGGAAACTGCATAGGCCTTGAACACACTACTTCGCAAGGGCGGATGGACGAGAAGGCAAGCGTATGGAGTGGTAAGTGCGGAATTGAACTGTGCAGGCCTTGAGCGCACTGCTTCATGAGGCGAATGGATTACACGGGCCGCTATGCCACGCTTCGCTAGGCGGATGGAAGAGTAGGCACACGGATGGAGTGAGTCGCATCGGCGGAGTCGAGGTGGATTACACGGGCCGTTAGCACCGCTTAGCTTGGAGGATGGAAGAGTAGTCTTACGGAATGGGCGAGTAGGCTAGCGGAATGGAGTGGTGGATGAAAAATGGATGGGGGCGCACCTCATACACACATATGAACAATATAATTTCATAAAAATGAAATAAACATTATAAAGCATGGTTCATAGTGCACATCATCAATAGATAAGAGATCTAGCATTTACAACTCCAATACAAAGAGAGAGAGAGAGAGAGAGCAAGGAATCGACCCAAAACGAAGCCCTGTTGAAGATTCACGGTTGGAATCGCTGGGTTGTCAATCCGCGTCCAAGCTCGGTCCTCAACTGCGTCTGGGGTAGAGAAGGTTGTCACTACCTTCCAATGGCCCGTCTTCTTCGTGTAACGATCCGGCCGCACAACCAAACTTCCTTCTCCTTGGATAATGGTGGATGTAGGGCTAGATCCCTCTCCTTGGAGCTTGAGGATGCAAGGAGGCCAAAGGGGGTGGAGAACCTGCGGAAAGGGAAAAAACGGCGGACTAGGCGGAGTAGAAGTCGATCGATTAGGGTGGATTCTGCAGCTTAAATAAAAAACTAGTCAGAAATTGGTCACACACGGTCGAAGCACGATCGTGCTTAAACCGTGCGATATTAATCGAGAATAAAGGCCAGGAAGACGAAGCAGGCGCGCCCGTGCGTTTTACTCATGCACGGTCGAAGACAACCGTGCGTAAAAACGCATGGGAAATTCAGCAAGCTCGAAATCCGGCAAACAACAGGAGGTCGTGCATTTTGTTTGCGCACGGTTGAGGCCAACCGTGCGTGAAGAAAACGCACGAGTAGGGCAGATCACCATATCGCTCAGCCGATCATTGCGAACGACCGCAGCCGACCGTGCGTCAAGTAAACGCACGACTGTGCGATTCATACATAATTAATTCTGGGCACTATGGACGATCTGCCCACTTGCAAAGCACCAAACAACAATTACACAGCTGAGAATACCCTTCCAGCTCAATCCAAATATAGAAAAAGGGTTGGGGAGCACCATGTGCTTACCCCCAACAAACAAAGCGCGCAGTTGCACACCAAAACGGGCCTAAACATGTACTTCAAGTAAAAGCATGAACAAGGAGAATATAAGCAATTACGAACAAAAATGAAGTACAAATGCAGGAAAAATAGCCCGGATGAGTCCGAAAATCAGTATATAAATTGGACTCATCACACCCCCAGACGTACCTGTTTGCGCGTCCCGAGCAAACAAATTCTAAGCAAGCGGGGAAAGAAAAGTAGATGGCTTAGAATTACAATACAGAGTACCATGCGAAGTCGAATGCTCACGTGCATAAGAAAAATAATAGAGAAGATTTCTCATTATACAATAGTTTATAGATTTTTAAAAGAGTAAAAGCATATTACAACTACTCAAAATGGTGAACTACGGTGAATCATTCGGTCACGCATACGGAGAAAGTAAACTAAGCGATGAGATGAGCATTGCTCAAGATTGGGGTGCAGGACAAACTCCACCGAAATCCATCGGTGTCAGTGACCATAGGCTCACCCGGTCACATTCTCTCCACGACAATAGATGGGTTCATAGCGTGAGTCGGTAGGGCTTTAGGTTTTAACTGGGGGTTGGGTTCAGGTAGGGTATACAACGATAAACAAAAGGGCTTCACGCACCTAACCCAAATGAGCTAATACGAAAAGCTATCCTCAAGCACCACACAAACACGCGGGTACACCACACCCCCATACTTGAACTTAACAACATGGGTGTGTGCCCCGCCTACTCCCAATCATAAATTTACACAAAGATCTTTCAATTAAGCTCATCTCTTTTTTTCTTTTCTTTTCACTTCTTTTTCTTTTTCTCATTTTTTTTCTTTTTAAATCATTTTCAGCAAATTGAGCAATAAAGCATAACCACATTTTCACAAAAGAAATTTACCACATCAACACCCCCCAAAATGTAAATACAACTATAACTAAAGCTCAGATTTAGGTGTGCGAATAGGTTAAGCTTTTAAGCTTTCGATAAGATAAAAGTGGAGCTGAATCAAGAGGAAGGGGTAGGCACAAAGGGCCTAGCGAGGGAAGATATCAGGAATGGCACAAAGGCTCAACCGGGCCAAAATAATGGCCTACGTCATTCTCACGCACTAGAACTATCCTATGTCTATGCTTCAAGGATCGCTTGGTGCAAGTTCTAGCCACCGAGAAAGATTCTCCTTTCTCCCGACTCAAGCAATATGAGTCTAGCGATCATTTACACACATCCCTATGCTACCATTTGATTCACACCGGGTTCACCATTTGAGTAGAGTAAACAACATTTACACTAATAGAAAAATATAAAACCATAAGTATAAAAAGAAGTCTAGTCTACACAAATTACCATGCAACCGAGCACTCGACTAGGATCACTACTGGAGTCAACATTTTACTCTGTTACATAGTCCTAAGCCATCACCTAGACTTTCCCAAATATGCAGAAGAATTAAATTCAACTCAGAGCATGCATACAGATGAGTACCTGCTCAAGTGGGTGTTGTGGTGTGCGGAAATGATGAATAATGCTAAATAAATGAGATAAAGATACATCTAGTATGCAATGCAACGTGTACGTGCATAATGGGTAACGAGAAGCAGCTCTCCCCCAGACTTAATCTAAACAATCCAACACAAGATATAACCATGAAATTCAAAATGAAGTCTAGGGAAAGAGAGTACCCAATGCTCAGTAGTGAGCATTGTTGAAATTGTTAAAGTGGAAGTTAGAGTGCTTTTGGACCTGGGCGGTCTGGGAGGAGGTCGGGCGATCTGGCGTGACCGCACGGCCTAGCAGTCTGCCTCTACGGCCTGGCTTGTTTAAGCCTAGTTGTGGTCTCCTGGCTTGATCGCTGGTATGGGTCCAAGGCGGCTGAAGGTGAAGGCTGCGTGGTCTATCTGTGACCGCGTGGCAGGCTGATCATCTTCAGGTGTGCGCGGTCTGTGTGTGACCGCGTGGTGAGCTGTCTTCTTCAAGGCTGTGGCGGTCTGGTGTGACCGCACAGTTTGATCCAGGTTTTCTAGAATGCGGTCTGGTAGATGACCGGTCTTTTTGGTGGAATTCGCGGACTAAGGGTCTTAGTCGCGCGGTCTCAGTTCGCGGTCTCAGGAGGAGACTGGTATGCGAGTTGGACGCTGTTCGCGGTCTCAGGAGGAGACCGGCATGCGGACAGGAGTTCGCGCTCTGATGGCAAACTGGCTGTGTTCGCGGTCTCTGGCGAACACAGGTGGTGAGCAGCTTCGTGGCGGTCTGGCGATCTCCTTGTGGAGTCGCGATCTCACTATGAGAGTGGTGGTCTCTCATGGTTTGGTTGAAGCTGGCGAGCTCACCTAAAATGAAGCATGAGTACTGTTGCTGATCGCGCGGTGTGACCGGTAAGGTCACGCGGTCTGGAGGGTGGTGATCCTATCTCATAGGGTGGTGACTGGTTCAGGTCTCACGCCTATAAATAGGACCCATCGACAGCAATAATTAAAGACACACCAAGTGTAAGCTGAGTTCTCTTCTTTCCTGTGGTCTCTATTTGTCTTACCGGGCAGTCTGCTGATTGAACTCTTATTGTGCAGCTTCTGCGGATAGTGCGGGCAGCAGCGATCACCTCTTCCTCTGAAAGTGTTCGGGCGGTCTGCGGCTTGGAGTTGTGTTGCTGGAGTTCGGGAGAATCAGGAGTTCGGAAGGAGGGGTGCGGTCTGATCAGCGGTCTGGTGTTATTCTAAGATCGACAGCGGGTTGCGGTCTGGCAGGTTGTTGAGGTCGTAGGGAGACCGCGCGGTCTCAAGTTATCTTCAACTTGTATTTTTTTTCCTTTGGTGTTTGTGCTGGCGAAATCATTTCTCGCCAAGCATACCTTGCCTTGTAATTTGAAGTTGCTATCAATATAGATCACTTGTTTGCCTCGATTTGCTTCTGGTTGCTTGGCTTGTGAACTCTAAGTTGTATGATTCCTGCTCACTTCATAAAGATTCGAAAAATTTCACAAGCATACCAGAAGATTGGCGTGTGAATCAAGACAAAGCTGCAGCGTCTGCCATCCAGAAGAAAGACCTATAGGGGTAAGCTCCGCCAAAGACAAAAGAAAATATACAAAATAAAATGAAAAACACTAACTAAACTAAACTAGATGAAATAAAAATTGCAAGAAAAGTAAGATAACTATTGGGGTTATTGTCATCCCAACACGATTTATTCAAATTTAAAACAGTTCTAGCTAATGGGAGTATGAAAAAAGAAATGTACAGGTAACTGTTCTAATATGCGTGTCGGTAGTGGGTACTGATACGGCGATTGAACCGTTACTCCCCTACCTAAATATAAGTAATACATGCGCATCACAGGTAGAGGGAATAAAAAGTAAGAAGAGGAGGAGGAGTACTCCTCACAAATCTCACCAAAAACATCCTTGCCCAGCAAGGTGTCGTCTTCAGGGAGGCGGCAGGAGGAGAAGGCAATGAATGAGGCTTCCACTATGGAGAAGGGATCAACCTCCTCACATGATAGAATGCGCTCATCATTGACTTGAGCAAAATGCTCCAAGTCCCCCTGCAGTACCTGTGAAGACTCAACCTGCATATGCTCGGATAAAGAAGGGGGGTTAGGGAATAAAAGAGAAGAAAAACTTAAATAAATATCAATTGGGGGAGTGGTCCCGGTCTCACTCCCAAGTGGTTGGAGAAGTAACATATTGCCGGCATCATCGACAATGTTGTCGGGCTCAATAGGATCATCAGTGACCTCCTCCACGATTTGGACTTCCTCCACCGGTGCTGAGGTAGAATCCTCGTCACCTTGGAAAATATCCTCCTCCATAGGAATAGTCACAACACATAAATCACATGCCTCATCCTGCGAAACATCCTCAATAATGTCGTCAGAGACAAATGTAGTAGAATGCACAATAGGGGGAGGAATAGGGCTTGGATAAAAGTCAAGCACTGATTCCTCACAAAGAATCGAATCCATACTCGGTGATATATGCACAGGGGAGATGGGCTCAGCCATGTCAGAGCCTAGATCGGCCACAACTCTGATGAGAGTGTCTGCATCATTCCCTTCAAAACTTGAAGGTGATACATCAACTTAATCAGAGGTGGAAGTTGTGCTGCCAGAGTTAGGAGTAAGGACGATCCAGATATCCGGCTTGTCATCCACGTCCAATTGGCGAAGAAACGCAACACAATCCTTCAAGGCATGATCCATGCTCCGACAAAACAAGCACTATTTTGCATTTTTCTTCGGCTCAAATTGGACCGGAGATGAATGCAAAAAGTGCACGTGCGGAGCGGAAGAGTAGCCATAGGACTTACGCACACCATATGGAGTACCAGATAAAGTCGGTGCTCCATATACTGGGCCTTGAGTGCTAGGGATATTATCTCCCTTTGGACATCAATCACTAGCATGAGATATATCTCCACACAAATGACAACGAATATTAAATGAAGCCCACATTGTGTGAAGATAACTAAATTCAAAAGAAAAACACTATTGTGCAAAATACTACGTTTAACAATAATTTACTAAGGCAACCTAATATAAAATAAGAAAAAGGAATAACAAGAACTGAAATAAAATAAAGGATGCAATTTACAAATGGAAGGACTTCTCTCGCAGGTTCTCCCTCTCCAGAAAACTCACACGACTGTGTTCCCCGACAAAGACGCCAAAAACTTGATGCACAAATCGTAGCACACCGCTATAGGTGGTAGCAAGACTGCGGCACGAAACGGCAGTGTACCGATCGTTCAAGTAATATAAAATGTTGGAGTGAATCCCCAAGTATCGAATCTCAAAGGAACACGGTAAGGTGGAGTTTTCTATCGAGGAAGGACTTGAGATTGAAGTCCTTTAGGTCGAATGGATTGCGAAAAAGGGGGGATTTGGATTGTGGAAAATAAAAGAAAACAACTACTCCTATGCAGGCCTTGAGGGCACTACTTCACTCTGCTGGATGGAAACTACGTAGGCCTTGAACGCACTACTTTGCAAGGGCGGATGGACGAGTAGGCAAGCAGATGGAGTGGTAAGTGCGGAATTGAACTGTGCAGGCCTTGAGCGCACTGCTTCGTGAGGCGAGTGGATTACATGGGCCGCTATGCCACGCTTCGCTAGGCGGATGGAAAAGTAGGTACACGGATGGAGTGAGTCGCACCAACGGAGTCGAGGTGGATTACACGGGCCGTTAGCACCGCTTTGCTTGGCAGATGGAAGAGTAGTGTTACGGAACGGGCGAGTAGGCTAGCGGAATGGAGTGGTGGATGAAAAATGGATGGGGGCGCACCTCATACACACATATGAACAATATAATTTCATAAAAATGAAATAAACATTATAAAGCATGGTTCATAGTGCACATCATCAACAGATAAGAGATCTAACATATACAACTACCAATACAAAGAGAGAGAGAGAGAGCAAGGAATCGAGCCAATCCGAAGCCTTGTTGAAGATTCACGGTTGGAATCGCTGGGTTGTCAATCTGCATCCAAGCTCGGTCCTCAATTGCGTTCGGGGTAGAGAAGGTTGTCACTACCTTCCAATGGCCCATCTTCTTCGTGTCACGATCCGGCCGCACAACCAAGCTTCCTTCTCCTTGTATAATGGTGGATGTAGGGATAGATCCCTCTCTTTGGAGCTCGAGGAAGATGGAGGAGGCCAAAGGGGGCGGAGAACCTGCGGAAAGGGCAAAAACGGCATACTGGGTGGAGCAGAAGTCGATCGATTAGGGCGGATTCTGCAGCTTAAATAGAAAACTTGTCAGAAATTGGTCACGCACGGTCGAACGCACGACCGTGCGTGAAACTTGGGATATTAATCGAGAATAAAGGCCAGGAAGATGAAGCAGGCGCGCTCATGCATTTTACTCACGCACGGTCGAAGCTGACCGTGCGTAAAAATGCACTGGCAAATTCAGCAAGCTCGAAATCTGGCAAACAACAGGAGGTCGTGCATTTTGTTTGCGCACGGTTGAGGCCAACCGTGCGTGAAGAAAACGCATGAGCGGGGCAGATCACCATATCGCTCAGCCGATCATTGCGCACGACCGCAGCCGACCGTACGTCAAGTAAACGCACGACCGTGTAATTCATACAAAATGAATTCTGAGCAGTATGGACAATCTGCCCACTTGCAAAGCACCAAACAACAATTACACAGCTGGGAATACCCTTCCAGCTCAATCCAAATATAGAAAAAGGGTTGGGGAGCACCATGTGCTTACCCCCAACAAACAAAGCACGCAGTTGCACACCAAAACGGGCCTAAACATGTACTTCAAGTAAAACCATGAACAAGGAGAATATAAGCAATTACAAACAAAAATGAAGTACAAATGCAGGAAAAATAGCCCGGATGAGTCAGAAAATCAGTATATAAATTGGACTCATCAACGGCGATCGACGAATTCATCCAAATTCGTCGAATGGAAAACATACTGAAAATCTAAAGAATTTTTATTCTTCACATACTAAGAATCCTTTCACTGAGTGGATAATTCCTCCAAGGAGATATCATCCACAAGGTTATAAGGATCAACCTGAGATGTCTTCCATTTCAGAATTTTGTGGAAAAACAAAAGGACCCAAGGTAGTCTGGGTCAAGAACAACTAGAATGTTTTCTGTTTTGCAGGTATAGGGCTATCCAAAAATAAAAGAAGAATGGTACTTAGATAGTGGATGCTCAAAGCATATGACAGGAAACAAGGCCAACCTAAGCAACTACAAGGCAAGGCTTGGACCCAAAGTGATCTTTGGAGACACCAACTATGGACAAACCAAAGGCTATGGACAGATCAAAGTTGGAGCAGTCACCTTCAAAGAGGTAGCTTATGTCAAGGGTCTGAAGCACAACCTCATCAGCATAAGTCAGTTATGTGAAGAAGGTTATCAGGTAACTTTTAATAACTCCTTATGTCTTATTACCAATAATAAAAACATAAATGTATTATCTGGTATTAGACATGGAAACATTTATTTTGTCAATTTTGACTCTGCCAATTCAGATATTTGCTTATTTAATTCTATAAGTAAAACAAATGAATTATGGCATAAAAGACTAGGACATATTAACCTTAGAACTATATCTAAGCTTTCTAAGGACAATCTTGTTAGAGGACTGCCTTCTGGTTCATACAAGAAGGAAGGACTCTGTAGGGCTTGTCAATTAGGTAAGCAGACCAAGAGTAGTTTTAAATCTTTATCCAAGAGTGATTCACCTAGGATTTTGTATTTACTGCATTTGGATCTTTTTGGACCCACTGCAATACAAAGTCTAGGAGGGAAGCATTATACTTTAGTTCTTGTAGATGACTTCTCAAGATTCACTTGGGTGTTCTTTCTTAGGAACAAGTCTGACACCTTCAGTGTTCTGACAGACTTTCTCAAGTCCATCAAGATTGAGTACTCTACTCTAGTTGCATTGATCAGAAGTGATAATGGCACTGAGTTTGAATCTCTTCTGATGAGAGAATTCTGTGGAAAAGAAGGGATCAGGCAATGTTTCTCTGCTCCTAGAACTCATCAACAAAATGGGGTAGCCGAAAGCAAAAATATAACACTTATTGAATCAGCAACTATATTGCTTGATGATGCTTACTTGCCCATCTCTTTTTGGGCAGAAGCAGTGAACACAACAAATTATGTGTTGAACAGAAGCCTGATACATAAGCTTAAGGGTAAAACTCCCTATGAATTACTTAAGAATAAAAAGCCTAAGGTTAACTATTTAAAGATATTTGGCTATAAATGCTATGTGCATAACATTGATAAGAAGTATTTAAGGAAATTTGAAGCAAAATCTGCTGAAGGTATATTCCTTGGATATTCTCTTTCTAGAAAAGCATACAAAGTTTACAACAAATCTACTCTTAAGATAGAATAGTCAATGCATGTATCCTTTGATGAATCTAATATGTTAAATGAGGAGAGGAACACCGCCTCTACCAAAAATACTTTGCAGGTACCAGCTCTATGTGAAGAGCTAAATGGACTAAATCTACAGAATGAAGAATCACTAAATCCATCAAATAAAATAATTAAAGACATTGAAGAAGAGGATAATCTAGATCTTGCTGATCATTCAAATCAAGTGACAGGTGAACAAGTCCCTCAAGAAGAAACTATTACTGAACCAACTCCAACTGTTGATCACATCACAGTTAGAGATCATCCAATATCCCAAATCATTGGAGTTATTTCAGCAGGTGTTCAAACAAGGCATCAACTACACCAAAATCAGAGGCACACTTATTTCCTATCACAAGTTGAACCTCAATCCATAAAAGATGCAGAACAAGATCCAAACTGGATTCTTACAATGCAAGAGGAGCTCAACCAATTTGAAAGGAACAAGGTTTGGGATTTGGTTCCAAGACCAAAAGACCATCCAGTCATTGGCACCAAGTGGGTCTTCAGGAACAAGCTAGATGATCAAGGAATAATCATCAGAAATAATGCAAGATTAGTAGCCAAGGATATTCTCAGGAAGAAGGAATTGATTTTGATCAAACATTTGCTCCTGTTGCTAGACTTGGAGCTATAAGTATTTTTCTTGCCTTTGCTGCCTTCAAGAAATTAAAAGTCTATCAGATGGATGTGAAGAGTGCATTCTTGAATGGAGATATCAAAGAAGAAGTCTATGTGGAACAACCACCAGGTTTTTTCTCTCCAACTCACTCTTCTTATGTATTTATGCTTAATAAAGCTCTCTAAGGTCTCAAGCAAGCTCCTAGAGCATGGTATGAGACCTTAGCTAATTTTCTTTTGGAGAACAATTTCTGTAGAGACATTGTTGATAAAACCCTATTTTTTATGATACATAAAAATAAAACATTACTAGTTCAAATATATGTAGATGATATCATATTTGGCTCTACTGATTCAAATCTATGCAAAAAGTTTTCTAACCTAATGCAATCTAAATTTGAAATGAGTAGTATGGGTGAGTTATCTTACTTCCTTTGTCTTCAAGTGAAGCAAACTCCAAATGGCATATTCATATCACAATCCAAGTATGCTAAGGAATTAGTGAAAAGATTTGGTATGTCTGATGCTTCTACCATGAAAACACCCATGCCCTCAAATGCTGTTGTTGACACTAATGAATCAGGGAAACCTGTTGATCAGAAAGTATATAGAGCAATTGTTGGCTCATTACTTTACTTAACAGCTAGTAGGCTTGACATAATGTTTGCTACATGTATTTGTGCTAGTTTTCAAGTTAGCCCCAAAGAATCTCACCTAATTTTATAAAAAAGAATTTTGAGATATATAAAGGGTTGTCCAAATCTAGGACTCTGGTATCCAACAGCTTCAGAATTTGAATTAACTGGATTCTCAGATTCTGATTATGCTGGATGCAGAGTAGACAGGAAAAGCACATCAGGAACTTGCCAGTTTCTTGGTGATAGGCTTGTGTCTTGGTTTTGTAAGAAACAAACATTTGTGAATACATCAACAGCTGAAGCAGAATATTGCTGCAGGCAGTTGCTGCTCACAAATATTGTGGATACAAAATCAACTTCTAAATTATGATATCAACTTAAATAATTCAATTATATTTTGTGACAATACTAGTGCAATATCTATAACACAAAATACAGTACTCCATAGTAGGACTATACACATAAAAATTAGGCACCACTTTATCATAGATAATGTGGATAAAAATAAAATTTGCCTACAATTCATTTCTACTGATTTGCAAAGGGCTGATATTTTCACCAAACCCTTGGATGAAAAGAAACATATCTTCTTTATAAATTAGTTAGGAATGATAGATGGAGATTCAATCAATTAATAATTAAATTTTCTACTTATTCCATCTCTTCATCGAACTGAGATCGATGAAATCTAGTCGTTCGTCGAACGGAGATCGACGAAGTAATCTAGATCGTCGAACTGAGATCGACGAAAATTTATTTTTCGTCGAACGTAGTTTTGATGAAGCCTATATTTCTGAATCTTCCCATATAATCAAATCTTTTATTTCATTTTATCCTTATGCCTACAAAATTTGCTTCTCCCTTCCAGTTCCTTTGCACTTGATCCATATTTTCTTTTGCAGGAACAATGGCAATATTTCTTCAATAATTGCATCCTTCCCTACCTCCTATACAATTGTCCCTTCTTCTAGGGACCTGGCTTCAATCCTTCCTGAAACTAGGCAGGGGGAGATGTTTCATGAAGAAGCTCTTTTATGGCAGGGGGAGATGTTTTGAAGAAACTCCTTTTTGTTAGGGGGAGATGCTCTCCTTTCTGATAGGGAGATGTTTTTTTGTAGAAGCTCAAGTTTCAAGGGGAGATGTTGTATGAAGAAGCAAAAATCATTCAGTTGATGAAGAAGCCCCTGTATGATAGATTTCAGTTATTTGAAGAAGCTCACAGGAGTTTTTATTTCTGTTTGAAGATTCAGATATGACAAATACAGATGCAGATTCAGAAATAATTCGGATATGACAGATTCAACAAAGCAATTCAGTTATTGCTACAGTTCAGATCAGCAAAAGCAAAAGCTGAAAATGCAGTTTAAGATATGACAGATTCAGTTCAAAAACAAATTCAGAAGGTCGAAGGCAAGGAAATCAGAATTCAGAAAGCAAGAATTTGAAAGGCAAATCACATTCAAGACTCCTTCAGAGAAAGACAAAAGGTTTTGATTATTTGTTTTGATTATTTGTTTTCAATGTAAAATTTTAAAACTCAGAGTATCATATTTTATATCTGCTGAAATGTTTAAAATCTATCAGATATATATGCTCTGTTATTTTGTTGTTTATTTTGTTTATTATTCAATTTAGTCAAATAGTGTCCTAACCAAAATAGGGGGAGATTGTTGGAACAACCCGATTTCTGATTTGGGATAGGATCACTATCTGTTGACTAGGAGTAAGTTGACCCCAATGTATAGTCTAAGGGTCAAGGTTTTAGGCTGATTAGAACTTAAGGAAAAGTTCAGTTTCTGCGTTAGATGAAATGCTTTCTGCGTTCGACGAACGTATTACTTCAGTGTTCGACGATCTTACAGCGTCTCAATGATCGACGAACTTCAGTCTAAGCAGTTGATGAACTCCAGTCTCAGCGGTTGATGAACTTAAGTCTCAGCGGATGACCAAGTCTCAGTGTTCGACCAAGTCTCAGCGGTCGACAAATTGATTTAGATCGACAAAAGTTCTTCTCAGATCGACTAATTCAATTCTTCCAGCCAGATTCAGTTGTTTATCATTCAGGTCGACGAACTCAACATTCTGTTAGACGAATTCAGTTTTCAGGTCGACAAAATTTCTCCTCAGTTCATTATTTCAGACAGATCATTATTATTCTATTCTCCGAACTCAGATCTATCAACAACGGATCTATTATTCCAGATAAGTCAATGATTTTATCCTTCCATTTATTTTATTACTTTCCATTCTCTTCCCGAGAAAGTAGCCGTTTGGCATATTGGAAAAAGTAAAAGGAATTAAATATTGGCTTGCAGTTCCAAGAAATAATCCTCCAGATTATTTTATTCCTTATTCAGAGGATTTGAAATTCAAATTAGAGATATATTGTTAAAAGAAAAAGGAAGACAGTAGAAGAGCAGTACGAGTAGTAGGAAGAAGAGAGACAAAACTATCGAGAGAAAAATACAGAGTTCATCTTCCTCAAGCAGCAGCTCTCTCATTCTCAGAGAACAACAACAAAAATCTTCTCTCAGTTTTCTGCTGCAAGTTCAAATCTTCCAGAGCAACAACAAATCTGAGAAACATTGTCTCTTAGATTCATCAGCTTCAAAGAAGATTTGTTTCATTCAAGTGAAAGCTCCATCCTCAACTGTCAACCATTTCAATCATACAGGGGAATCTTTACATCAACACATTCCACTAGTCTTCTCTCAGATTATTGACAGAGAAGAACTTCATAACCCTCTTTATTCCATTCTGTATAGGGTTCTAACTCCCTTCAAAAGTTAACCCCTTGGTGGCAGGGCACCTGATCAAAAACATGTGGTTGGTTTGAGCACCTGATCAAAAGCTCATTGGTGTTTGGACACCTGATCAAAAATCCATTGGTGATAGGGCACCTGATCAAAAACTTAGTGGAATCCTACCAAGTGTGGTAGGAGAGTAGATGTACCCAGGTTTATTGGGGAACTACTATAAATCCTCGTGTCCTCTGTATTTATGTGATTTTCTGTACTGTGTTATGCTTTGTTTTTATTTTGTTTCATAACTCACTCAGTACACACATATATATATCACTATTTTAATTACGCTATAAAAATAATTGAAAACTTTTTAATACTCTATTCACCCCCCCTCTAGAGTAACTTTAAAGTCTAACCTCCCTTTCCTTTGATATCAGAGATTACTTTCAACTGATATCAGAGGACTTTCAAATACCTCGACCTCAAATGTAGCTTCGAGAAGCAGTGGGCTCCCTCTAGCTGGTCAAATAGCTCATCGATCCTAGGCAGTGGATACGTATTCTGAACCATCAACCTGTTCAGTGCTCTGTAGTCGATGCACAGTCTGAGCGTCCCGACCTTCTTCTTCACAAATAGCACCGGAGCTCCCCAAGGTGAGGAACTCGGTCTAATGAATCCCGCTTCCACCAATTCCTGTAACAGGCTCTGAAACTCCACTAACTCCTTCGAGTCCATCCGATAAGGAGCTCTAGATACAAGCTTAGCTCCCGACACTAGATGGATCTGAAAATCCTTCTCTCGGTGCGGTGGCAGCCCGTGTAGCTTCTCTGGAAATACGTCGGCAAATTCTCGCACTACCGGGATACTGGCCACAGAATCCTTCGCCTCGATTGCCTCGAACAACACCTGATATACCTTGTCTCCCTATAGATGGGACTTGGCGGCCTGAATAGACGATAATAGAAGACGGGAGTTGGGTCTAATACCTTTGACTACTACTTATGAGTCTCCATGCCTTAGAACGATCCTCCATGCCGGGTAGTCAATCCTTGAATGGTTCCCGTGCAGCCAGTTCATGCCCAAGATTAGGTCGAAGTCTTTCATCTTCAAGAGTGTCGCCGATGCTTCGAACAGTTTTCCTCCAATCTCTACATTCATGTTGCACTTGGCGTTCGTTACTAACTCTGATCCATCCGGGAATCACACCCTCCTGTGGATGCCCTCGAAGTGCTGGACTTGGTCCAAATCGTCTACAAATTCTGCTGAGATGAATGAGTGCGAGTCACCCGTATCGAACAGGGTATATGTGGGCTTGCCGCAGACATGTACAAAACCTGGTTGATTTTTGTTGTTGTTTGGTTCAATGCTAAGGTAGAGCTAAGATTTTCAAGGTAATAGTAATTGTAATAAAAATAATTAAGTACCTGTGATGACCCTTGCCGGGTTTCGGGGCCGAGCCAGGTCCAAGGCATACATCTGGTCCCTTTCCTGCCTATGATCACGTCCCTGGAATCCACGACCTCATCCCTTCCCTCGGCCCCCAAAATGTTGGGCCTGTCGGGCAGCCTGTTGTGCCGGTGGCACATTCTTGTGTGGGCAGTTCCTCCGAATGTGGCCCGTCTGGTGACACAGGTAGCACTCTGAAGGGGGAGGTGGCCCGCCATCTAGCCTTGGCACCTCCCGCATTTGTAGAGGTTGAGGGGCCAATACTACCTGCTCCCTCCTCTCCTCCTGGCGGTGTTGGCCCTCTGTCCTCCTTTCTCCAACATCGCTACCTCTCTGCTGGTCTCTTCTGCCGCCCCGACCCTGGTCCTCTGTCGGTCTCATCCTTCCATGGACGGTGTGGTGGTCTGCCTCTACCTTCTTGGCCATCTCCAAAATTCTGGCCATACTGCCGTCTGAAACGAAGAGGGGGCCTGCCTCAGCTCATCATGGAGGCCCTTGTAGAACCACTTCGCATACCCTGCGTCGTCTAGCTTATAAGAGTCTGCAAACTGGGCTAGGTGGGTAAATTCCCGGTGATACTCCAGAACCGTCCTGCTCCCCTGCCTCAACTGCAAGAATCTATCCTCCAACTCATCTCTCGCAGACTGCGACACAAAGTGCTCCAGCAGCGCTACCTTGAAATCATTTCAATAGACATCCACAGCCTCTAATCCTGCATAGGTGTTGTCCAGCAATGACTTCCACCATCTCTTTGCGTGGGACTCCAAGCATGAGATAACCAACGGTACTTCCATCTCTGTTGGGCACTATATCCCTGCCAGCATCTTGTAAATGATATCCAAACACTCCTCAAGCTGAACCGCTGACTCTGTCTCGAGGTAGGATGGGGGAGAAAGCCATGAAAGATGCTCAACAAGTTGGCCCCGGGGTTTGGCTAAGGAGTCGGAGCCTGTTGGGACCTGAATGTGTCTAGTATATCACTCAGCGTCTGTCCAATCTCTATCTGCTGGAATGGAGTAGGATCCGACGGTGGTGGGATGACGTTTGGAGTCAGAGGTGCTCCATGCTGCGGAGTAGGGTTCGTCGCATGCTATAAAGGAAAATATGACACTCGTAAGGTGGTTTGGCTAAAGAGATTCAGTTAAGTGGAGTTTTTCATGTGATTCCCCATATGGGCACACCATTGCTTCCGCTGCTAGTTTGTCCTCAAACTAAGTTTGCATAGGGTGTCCCAGGGTTTGTGGACTTCTTTTCTTCTGATCGAGGTTTTGCTTTGATACTAGTTTGTAAGACCCCTTTTTTTGCTGCAAAATCGGGTCTTATGCCCAGAATAGCCGCTTTGTGGTGACCCCAACACTCGGGAAGGTCGCCACTACAAAACGCTGATCCTGCCAGCCATATCGATCACAGAAGAAGAAAAGTACAAATGAAGCAAAGGTAAGCTCAAGTCCATATCACATGAAATATATATAAATGTTCACATGATATAACTGAAATAACAAAGGTTGCAATATAAAGGGCTCTTGCCAGATACATCAATTCTTCACTACAAGTTCTCTTGCGAAAGCAAAACTAGTAGAACACTCACGGATCCTGACACCAGTGCTCCTGTGATAGACTGTCCCGCCTCCATCTGCACCGGCCTCTAGTGCTGCGGCGTCTCCTCGGTCCCCTAAACTGATATGGTCCACCGATCGTTAGTAAAAAAGACTAAGCCTCGTTTCCCCCCCATCCATCCCCCAGTGGCCCTAGAAACTGAGTGGGAGGATGAAGCGGAGGACATCAAGGGGTATAAATCAAAGCAGGTGACATGTCTTAGCTACAGGAGTGTCTATCACTACACAGGTGTTTCTACATAATTGAAGCATTAAACAATAAGTAAGCAGGATAAAGAACAAGTTAAGAACAGTAAAGTAAGCAGGTAAAGACAGGTATATAATAGAAAAGTAACCATTGATTTATAAGAATGCCCATACAAACCTATAGACTAAGGGATCATTTAGTAAGCCCTATCGTATAAAAAGTCTCATAACCAATTTATACGATAGGGGTAGGGGTTGAAATGCAATGTTTATGCTATGACATGCAGTGTTATGCTGGGTAATGTTATGATCACAAAAGTGCAACTCATACACTTTGACTCTATGCGCATAGACCTTTAGTTCCCCCATTTTGGAGCTAGCAAAACTCCCAGGATATCCCCATAGTGGTAAACGAAAGCGGCGGGTTGGGCCTCGCCCACTTCTAGGTTGGTATTCACACTACCTAACCTAGACCTATCGTACACCTCAACACAAAACCACGGAGCGCCTGTGTACTTTTATTGGCTGGACCACCAGACTTTCATGGCTATGTACAAATTCCACACTTGTCGAGTCAACGTATTGACGTCGGTGTGAACGACAGTCCAATACCAAAGACCCACCACCTATATGCACATGCAATATGATTACGGTGTATCTCCGAGCCATAGGCTCCCCGGGCTAACCCTTCTATTACCATAACCTTCCGAGCCACCGGCTCTTCGGACCAACCCGTCCGTGCCTACAACCACCAAGCCTACCAATCGTAAAACCAAACCAACAAAGTACCCGTAACAACGGGGTGTGGGTGAGTGTATTGTTAAGTAAATATTGTACAACAATTTATTCCTGCAGTTTAGGGTTAATGTTTGACTTCCCGAGGTCTACCCTAGGAGGGCCTCGCAGTGGTACTAGGAGATACGATGGGATGATAGCCCAGACCTCCCTTTCCAAGACACTTATTTTTATTGATGTCTACCCTTGAACATAGACCTCTTACCATTTCACTTGAGTTAACCCTAAGTGTCCATTCGTTTGGACGGAATTGCCTTTCTGGAATTCGCATTGGAGATTAAAAATCCAATTCTAATGTTCGGTGCAACAAAATTTAAGCGGATATTGGCTTTCATGTACAAACTCATGGCTTTGACTATGAACTAAAAAAAATCAAATAGCCAATTCTTATCTCCGCCCATGAGTTTTCTGCATAATCGAATGTCTTCGCTATAGTTTTTCGACCTACGCGCGTGTTTTTCGCCCGGGCGTGCGTTTTCCTACAGGGTGTGTTTTTTGGCCGGGCACGAGTTTTTCGGTCGGGCGCGTGCTTTTCGACCGGACGTTCATTTTTCTTCCAGGCGGGCATTTTTCGCCTGGGAGCGCGATTTTTTGCTCGAGCGCGCGTTTTTCACCCGGGCGCGTATTTTTCTCCTGGGCGGGAATTTTTCGGCCGACTGTGGGTGTTTCTTCCTGCTAGGCATTTTTTGCCCGAGAGCTCTTTTTTCGGTTGGTCGCGCGTTTTTCGGTCAGGCGCGCATTTTTCGACCCGGGCACACATTTTTTGACCAGAGCAGCCTTTTTTCGTTCGGGCGCATGTTTTTTCGCCCGAGAGCGCCTTTTTTAGCTGTGCATAAATTTTTCCATCCGGGCTCACGTTTTTTGCCCAAGCGAGCATTTTTACTATACACAGGCCAAATGAGCTATATGAGGTATATAAGAGGCGGTACTCCAATTAATCATTAAAATGACTCAAGATTATTATTGGGGGTGAGTTATGACATCATAGCACCATCTCTAGAAGTTCATAATTTTTCTACTTTATTTGGTATTTATTATAATTTTTCCAAAATCAGGGAACCTATGATTATGTACATCAAGTATGGTTTTCCGACATGGTATGGCTTCACTAAAATTTGTACAACTAGATAACAGCAAAATAACAGCCAAAGCTAAATTACATAATTTTCCAGAAAGGTTTTGACTTCCAAATGAAATATATTGACTAATTTATCAAATTCAAGAATTTACAAAGGAAGCACCAAAAATCTTCATTCAAAAATTACAAGATAATTAACAGATGTCCAAAGTGATCAGAAAAGTTTACTGGTTGAGTTTCATAATTTTCCAAATTCAGTTGACCATATAAATCCTTTAATTAAATACACAAATCATAGGGCACTTTGTGAAGTGAACCATATAAAAACTCCTACAAAAATTATACCAAAATTTACAGATCACATTATAGCCCTAAAAAGTGCTCTGACCAAGTTTCATGATTTTTCAGTGAGTATAAAATCCACCAATTAATTTTCTTACAAGTAGGGTAAACATTGGGGTTATGAATGAAGTACTATATATATCAATCCAAAATTCAAAACAAAATTATCAAAAAATGATATCATACATATAAACTTACTAACAAAATTTCCTGGGAATACAAGGTATTATAATTACATAAATTCTTAATATAAGAAAGTGACCTAATTGATTCATAATTAATTCAGAGAGGGTAAATGTTCCTAAAAATTCCGGATAATATATCTAGGGCTTAATACCACTCTATGAAACTACCTGCCAAGTTTCAAGTCCTTCCAAGAACATATGACCCTATGTTCTTCAATAGGTTCAATATACAAACTTAAGGTTTGAGCAAGGGTTCTAGGGCACATCCACCCTAAACCACCCAAAAAGACTTGTGGGGGTATTTTATAGGACGTCAAGTCAGTCAAGTCAGTGGTCAAATTTTCATAATATTTGGATGAGGGTTGACCACCCAAATCCATCAAGTGCACTTTTGATCTTGAATACCATAGTTTAACCAAATTTGGGTTAGTTAATTACCCTACTGATTCAATCCCAAATGGGATGAAATTTTTACCAGAGTCATGTCATGACCCTATGAACCACCCACCAAAGTTTTGAACGGTTTTGATGTCATTAGACTCTATAATTAATTCATACATGAATAATTAAATTTTAATAAAAACTATAGAAAAAGCTTATCCAAAAATTCCCATTTTTGGATATGTTGAGGATAAGGGTAAATCTAACCTATTCTCAAAATTTCAAAGAATTTGGACTTCCGAACTAGTGGGGACACTCAAATCAATCTCTGGTCAACCATATGTACAGGTTGCACCATTTTGAGTACTGCAGTCAAACCATTGGGTCAAAATGGCTCAAATCAATTTTAAATTAAAGTAGACATCAGGGGCTACAAGTTTGGTATAGATCACTTTTCCAGTAGAGGGATCTATGTATTTTCTATAATTATTTACAACTACTGCCAGTAAAGGAACATAAATAGGAATATCAAATATATTATTACATAAACTTGCACAGATCTTAAAGCACAAATGAAGGGCATCCCTTCTTCTTCTCCAGACAGCCAACGACCACGGTTGGCCCATCCTGTAGCAACTTGAGAGGTGAATTCCCGGCCACCTTGACGCTCTCCCGGTCGGCCAATGCCACCACAACCTCCATTGAGGTGGCGGTCGGCGATGTACGGATGTTGGCCGGCCGGAGGCGGCCGGAATCGGGAATTTGAACAAGAGAAGAAAGCTTGAAACACAAGCTTTCGGCCATTCCGATCCTAGACAAATTGGCCCCAAATCTAGTGGCCAAAATGAAACGATCTACCCACTAAGAAATAGATGAGAGGAGAGGACCTGAATTGTTCCTTTTAGTCATGTCGATCGTCGGTCCGCCATGGTAAGTCGAGGGTGTTGGAACATGGTCTTGCGCATCTCCTAGGTTTGAGAATAACAAATCCTATGTGTATTTGATCTTGTGTGTTTAAGTGTGCAGTAAAACAAAGTCCACATGACTCAAGGATGGTTGTCCCCAAAATTGAGGCCAAAATTCCAACATGGCCACTAGCGCCGGCGGTAGCGATAACGCCTGGCGCTAGCGATGATTAACGCAATTCCGGCGGCTTATATAGAAGGAGCTAGCGCCCGGCGGTAACTACTAGCGCTGGCGGTAGCATGGCACACAAGAGGCATAGAGCAAAATGTTGCCACAGATTGAAGATCCTTCCGCGCAAAATATTACTTAATTAGGGATAGCGCCGGCGGTAGCTACTAGCGCTGGCGGTAGCATGGCGCACAAAAGGCATAGAGCAAAATGTTTCCGCGGATTGAAGATCCTGCCGCGCAAAATGTTACTTAATCAGGGATAGCGCTGGCGGTAGCGGTAGCGCCGACGGTAGCGGTTTGGCTATAAAAAGACCCCCTCTCCTCTTGTTTTCGACACACCTATTTCATACACCTCAGAGAGAGAGTGCTAGAATTCCAGAGGCTAGTCTTGGCCGAAATTTGAGGTCCCAGTGAAGCTCTGCCAATTTCTGAAGGAGGATTCCATCACGCCAAATCCAAACGAAGTCCGCTTCGACAAACGCTAATTCTACAGCGGATCTTCGCCACCATCTTCAGAAGTTCATCTTAAGGGAGGATTTATTACTCTATTTATCTTTCTTTGTAAACGGTAGTGAAATCGCCTCGTGTTGGCGACTAGGTCTGGGGTAGGACTTAGGGCTGAAATTCGCCTCGTGTTGGTGACTAGATCTAGGCTAGGTCTAGGAGGTGCTCGAGGCCACATCCGGGGAAGGATTGGCTAGAGCGGCTTGAGGCCGAATCCGGGAAGGAGAAGGCTAGGGCCACTGGTTCGTGGGGAAGCGAGTCGGGATAGAAAACGAAAAGAGTTTTTATTATCCGCCTCCGATCTCTAGCGCCATTGAGATCAAGTTTTGTAAAACTTATTTAATATCAATAAAGCTTGTCTCTCTTTTTGTTTTACTTGACTTCTTGTTTTAATATTACAATATTCCAAAGTTTTTCTAAATAAAATCTAAAGTTTTTGAAAAACCCTTATTCACCCCCCTCTAAGGGCGCCGACCGATCCAACAAGTGGTATCAGAGAGGTTTTGTTCCAATCGGCTTAACAGCCGGGAACAATGGCGTCTCATGATCTCGCTTTCTCGGAGGGTCAAGGGATTAGTCGACCACCTCTCTTTACTGGGTCAGATTTTAACTATTGGAAAAATAGAATGATGTGCTTTCATATGACGATGGATGTAGAAGTCTGGAATATGGTAGAAGTCAAATACTCTCCTCCTACAACTGTAGTGGGAGAGGCAACATTATTAAAACCTAAAGATAAATGGGACGATAGCTACAAACTAAGGTGTAAAAATAATGCAAAAGCAATGAACGCCTTATATTGTGCCCTAAATAGGACTGAATTTAATAGAATTTCTGCTTGCACTACAGCTTATGATATTTGGAATCAATTAGAAGTAACTCACGAAGGTACATCGCAGGTGAAAGATGCCAAGCTGTTTCAACTGGAATCTGAATACGAGAAATTCAGGATGGACACAGAAGAGGACATCAACTCAATGTACACTCGGTTCACAAAGATCGTCAACGCATCCAAGGCGCTTGGAAAGACCTACTCTGACGGGGACTTGGTGAGGAAAATTCTTCGTTCCTTACCTCCAAGGTTCAATTCGAAGGTGACGGCCATCTCAGAGTCGCACAACTTAAGAACGCTCCAAATTGAGAATCTCATTCGGAATCTCAAAACCAATGAGGTAGAACTACAAATTCAACATGACGAATACAACAAGGAGCCGAAGAAAAAGGCGTTGGCGCTGACATCAAAGAAGGAGTGCATCGAAGAGGACGATGATGATGAAGAAGGACTCCTGGTGAAGAATTTCAAGAAGTTCATCAGAAATCCAGAGAGAAGGAACACATTCCGAAAATTCTTCCAAAAAGACACTCGACGAAAGGGATCCTCCTCTTCATCGAAGAAAGAAAAAGGAAGCGATGATGAAGAAGAAAGACCGCCTCCATAATGCTATCACTGCAGAAAAACCGGGCACATTCGGAGCCAGTGGCCAAAATACCAAAAGGAGCGGAAAGAACAAAAGAAAGCAAAAAAGAGGAAGAAAGTGCTGAAGGCCGCTACTTGGGATGACTCTTCCTCTGAAGAGTCAAACGGTTCTGAGTCAAGTAGCGAGGAGGAAGCAAACTTGTGCTTAATGGCCTAAAGAGACGATGACGACACCAGTGTTCTTAGCGACACTGAGGTATCTCCTCCTACCTTTGAAGAACTTTATGATAAATTTGTTTTATTAAATCATGAAAATGAATCTATTATAAAAGAAAATCGTAAGCTCACAAAAAAATTAGTCTCTCTTGAAAAAAGAAAAGTTTCATGTCAAGAATGTGAGCACTCTTTATTTAAGATAAAAGAACTTGAAGTTTCTCTCTCTAATGCCCTTTCACAAAACAAAATCATTGCAAAAGAAAAAGGGGACTTAGAGAGAAAATTGAAAACTTCTATATTACAAATTGAAAAGAACAAAAAATGATTTGAAAATAAATGTGTTATTATTGTTCAAGAAAATACATCTCTTAAAAAACAAAATCAAAATCTCAATTTAGCCATAAACAAATTCGGGATTGGTCAAAAATCCCTGGATATGCTTTTGGGTAATCAATGCTTTGGGTCTGGAAAATTCGGACTCGGATATAAAAGTGAACACTGCCGCCGGGCGCTAGCTACTAACGCCGGCGGTTGCTCTAATGTTAAAAATTCTTCTAGTTTTTCTAATGTGCAAACATCATCCAGCAAGGGCAACGTAGAAACTCAAAAAAGGGTCTCAACCCCTTTTATTTCGTGTGCTAATTGTCTTAAATTTGGACACACGTTTGGCTCTTGCAGGAATATAAAACAATGATCTTTAAAACAAATCTGGGTACCTAGGAAAACCACTTACTCTATGGGTGGTACCTCTTGGGTATCCGGATCTTTACTCTCATCTTCTTCCTAGATTTGCAGGAAGGCTAAGGAAATAGAAGATGTGTGGTATTTGGACTCAGGCTGCTCCAAACACATGACGGGCAATAAAGAAAAATTCCTTAGCCAAGAAAAGAAGAAAGGAGGAATAGTGACGTTTGGCGATAACGGTAAAGGAAGGATCATGGGAGTTGGTACATTGGGTAACGCATCTTTTCTTATATCAAATGTACTTTATGTGAAAGGACTAAAACATAACCTAATATCTATAAGTCAACTGTGTGATAAAGGTTTAGACATACTTTTTGAATCTTCCACTAACCTTTGCAAGATTGTTAATCCTAAAACAAAAGATGTGTTATTAACTGCACCTAGAATTCATAATGTTTACATAGTTTCATTTCATGATCTTTCTAAATCTTCTATAAAATGTTTTATAACGAAAAATGATGAATTAGAATTATGGCATAGACGCTTAGGCCACGCTAGTACAAAGCTCATCTTAAAACTAGCAAAAAGAGAATTGATTAGAGGATTGCCTAAGTTAAATGAAAATTTATTTTCATTATGCTCTCCATGCCAAAAAGGCAAATTTTTTAAGTCATCTTTTAAAAGCAAAAACGAAATTTCTACATCAAAACCTCTGCAATTAATTCATATGGATCTCTTTGGTCCCGTTAACACTACGAGTCTTGGTGGTAGATTATACACTTATGTTCTAATTGATGACTATTCAAGATATTGTTGGACTTTATTTCTCTCCTCCAAATCTGATGCGTTTTGCGAATTTTCAAAATTATGTACTCGCATCCAAAATGAATTAGATTTAAAAATAAAATGCATTCGCTCAGATCATGGAGGTGAATTTGAAAATGAAAATTTTAAATCTTTTTGTGACATGTTAGGTATTAAGCATGAGTTCTCCGCTCCACGCACACCTCAACAAAATGGTATTGTAGAACGAAAAAATAGGACAATACAAAAACTTGCACGCACAATGCTATCTGAATATAAATTACCTAAGTATTTTTGGGCAGAAGCCGTAAGCACTGCATGTTATGTAATGAATAGAGTTATGCTTCGCCCATCATTAACTCTCACACCATATGAACTCTACTATCAAAAGAAACCTAACGTATCGTATTTTAAAGTATTTGGATGTAAATGCTTCATTCTTAATACAAAAGATTCTTTAGGAAAATTTGACAAAAATGCGATGAAGGAATATTTCTTGGTTATTCTTCAACTAGTAAAGCATATAGAATATTTAATAAAAGGTCAAGTAAGGTTGAAGAGTCAATTAATGTCAGATTTGATGAGTTTGTTCCATGTGCAGAGAAGCTCCCTACAGGTACCGATGATGAACCTTTGCCATCCTTAGAGCATGACGAAGAAGAACCGTCCAAAGAAGAGGAGGAGAAGTCCAAAGAAGATGAATATATACCTCCAAGCATTCTAAACTTCTCCAAAAATCATCCAAAGGAGCTAGTCATTGGGGAACCTTCTACTAGGGTAAGAACTCGGTCCTCTCTTCATGAAACATTTTCAAATATTTGCTTTGTGTCTGAAATTGAACCTAAAAATGTTTCCACCGCTTTAAATGACGAATTTTGGTTTTTGGCAATGAATGAAGAGTTAGGACAATTTGAAAGAAATAAAGTTTGGAATTTAGTAGAAAGACCATCTAATCATCCAATTATTGGCGTAAAGTGGATTTTTAAAAATAAGCTAGATGGTGAATCTAGGATTGTAAGAAATAAAGCACGCTTAGTTGCTCAAGGCTATTCACAAATCGAGGGGGTAGATTTTGAAGAAACTTTTGCACCCGTAGCTCGCTTAGAATCTATACGAATATTTTTGGCATTTGCGGGTTTTAAAAGAATAAAATTATTTCAAATGGATGTTAAAAGTGCCTTTTTAAATGGGTTTATTAAAGAAGAAGTTTATGTAGAACAACCCCCCGGTTTCATAAATGAAAAATTTCCAAATCATGTCTACAAATTAGAAAAAGCGCTTTATGGTTTAAAACAAGCGCCCCGAGCATGGTATGATCGTCTTACATCGTTTTTGTTAGAGCACGGTTATGTTATGGGAAGTGCAGACAACACACTCTTCATTAAGCATAAAAATAACGAAATAATTATTCTACAAATATATGTTGATGACATCATTTTTCGAGCCACTAATGAAGAGTTGTGTAATGAAGTAGTCTTAATAATGAAAAATGAATTTGAAATGAGTCTTGTAGGAGAACTATCATATTTTCTTGGTTTTCAAATTTCACAAAGAATTGATGGTATTTTTATTTGTCAATCAAAATATGTTCACGATATGCTTAAACGATTTGGATTTGAAAATCTTAAACAAGCTTCTACTCCTATGAGTGCTTCTTTAAAACTAGGGAAAGATGAATCTGGAATTTCTATTGATCAAATGCTATATAGAGGAATGATAGGTTCTCTTCTTTATTTAAGTGCATCTAGACCAGATATAATGTTTGTCGTATGTTTATGTGCTCGCTTTCAAGACGATCCAAAAGAATCTCATTTAAAAGCGGTAAAACGTATTTTTCGTTATCTAATATGGTCATCTAAACTAGGATTATGGTACCCACATAATGACACTTTCACACTCCACGACTATTCCGATTCGGACTACGCCGGGTGCTTACTAGATAGAAAAAGCACTAGCAGTACGTGTCACTTTTTAGGACCCTCTTTAGTTGCATGGTCTAGTAGAAAACAATCTTCGGTTGCACTCTCCACCACGGAGGCCGAATATATATCACTTGGTAGTTATTGTGCACAAGCGTTATGGATGAGCCAAACACTAGAGGACTTTGGATTTCATCTCAAAAACATAGATCTTAAATGTGACAACAAAAGTGCAATAGACCTCACATATAATCCCGTACACCATTCTAGATCCAAACACATCGACGTTCGTCATCATTTCATTAGGGATCACATTAAGAAAGAAAATGTAAAAGTAAGCTTCATTGGGACGGACTCTCAACTTGCTGACATATTTACTAAACCAATTCCAGATGCAAGATTTTGATTATTACGACTTGAATTAGGTGTCCTAGATCTTTCAAGTTAAAACATGCTCACAAATACAATTTTCTTCATTTTTAACCATCCAAAACATCTCCTAAAAATCTGCAACTTCAGCATGGAACTACTACTGGGACACTTAATCAAGACCACCAATCAAAATTTCCAAAATCCTAAAAAATCGTTCACTGTCTCCCGCGCTAGCGCTACCGCGGGCGCTAGCGTCCATGTTCTTTTTTCTGTGATTTTTAAATTTCTAAAAATTTCTAAAAATATATTAATCTACATTTTCTACTTTGTTTTGCACTTCTGTGTTTCTTTATTTTTTGAAAAATCAAATACAAAACTACAAAAACCAAATTACAAAAAATATGTTTTTCTTTTTCTCTTGTGTTATTTCCTTTGTTTAAAGTTCATCTTTATGTAAAAATCAAATATAAAAATTACAAAAGCAAAAATTACAAAAATATGCTTTTATTTGCTAAAATCAAATACAAAAATATAAAACTTTAAAACTATAAAAAAGAACTGTATGATTTTTGCGAAAAATCAAGCATGATTTAATATATTATTTAGAAATTCTATAATTTTGCAATTTATCTTTTCAAACTGCTTGGACATTGTCTTTCTTCATGCTTTGATATATCTATTCAAATGTGCATCAATTATAGTTTATAAGTTGTGTAGGATCAAGCTTAGCATGCCTCTAAGTATGAGAAATGTTTTATGTTTGATAATGATCTTTTTTCACTCACCTTTTTTTGCATTGTCTACATATGTATTTAATCTAAGAATACTTGTGTATGTTTTGTATTAGTACAATGGATTAAAATTGCACAAGTATCTTACCTACACTCCTTATTTTGCACTCTTAAAATTTAAGACAAGTGGTTATGGTTTTCATAAATTCTATTGATTTGCAAAACAAGTGTAATCGGAGAACTTTGTACAAAACAAAATTATAAAATAAATGACAAAGATAACTCCACCAAGCACTACTTAAACCTCCTGATAAGTCTTAATAAGCATTGTGTGAGCACCTTGAAAAGAATAATAAAGTGACTTGTGCAAATCAAATCTTTCTTTCAAAAATAAGAAAAACCACTTACTCTTAAGTACACCGGATCACTAGTCTCAAAATTCCAAATAAAATATGTGATCCCCCAAGCACTACTTTGCACCCTGATAAGTCTTGATGAGCATTGTGTGTGCAGAGCACCTTGGTAGTTGTACTTTTTATTGTGCATTAAAGTGTGTGGAAGTAATCTTATTTGTGTTTATTGTGCTCGTACTTTACATATATCTTATATTTTTGATTAAAACATTTGTTTACATTACTCAAAAATACACTTATGTGCACATCATTATCTTCCATAACACTTCTTCTCATGAGTATTGGATCCTAATGCTAATTCTATATTACTTTTTATTTATGAAATGCACTAGATAACCTAGCATGTGTTCTACAATGTTTTGTATGTTTTTGAAATTATGAATTAAAGTAACATTGTGGTAATCTCTTTTTGATAAACATTATTTCATGCTTGGTTATTATCAAATTTAAAGATCTAATTAAAAAATGATTTACAAAAACATCATCTTTTGTGAACTTTTACTCATATTTTTGGATTATCATTACTATTTGATGTTTTTTGTATTGCTATAATCTTCCGCATCTTAAGCATATAAGTGTTTTACCTTGCGCTTTCATGCTGACTTAATATCTTGTATTCATTGCATCATCACTTATTCTTAAAAATTCCTATCTTTCATTAAGTGATAGATTTACTTGGAACACTTTTTATTGGTTACTTCAAACATAAAAATCTTTTATGCTAAAAACTCTGAAAATTTTGTAATGCTCATAACTCTGATCTATTTCAATGAAAAACAATTCTAAAACTCCTTATCATTTACTTAAAAAGCTCGATCATGCCTTCTCTTTTATTTACACATTTTTAGTGCTTTGTTTCCCTACCCACTTTTGCTAATAACAAAGGGGGAGAACTAACATGACAAATATAACCCGCTATCAAAATCCCAACATGACAAATTAAGATGATAGCTTACATATTAGGGGAGCATTCACTTAGGGGGAGCATGTATTTAGGGGGAGCAATTCTAAATGCTAAAATCAATAATTATCCTAAGTCATCACTCTCACACACACACACAAGTATAGTTTCATCATGCTTATTTATTAATGCTTTGATTTATAATTAATGGATTTGTTATTATCAAAAGGGGGAGTTTGTTGGAACATGGTCTTCCGCATCTCCTAAGTTGATCTTGTGTGTTTAAGTGTGCAGGAAAACAAAGTCCACATGACTCAAGGATGGTTGTCCCCAAAATTGAGGCCAGAATTCCAACATGGCCACTAGCGTCGGCGGTAGCGATAACGCCTGGCGCTAGCGATGATTAACGCAATTCTGGCGGCTTATATAGAAGGAGCTAGCACCCGGCGGTAGCTACTAGCGCTGGCGGTAGCATGGCGCACAAGAGGCAGAGAGCAAAATGTTGCCACGGATTGAAGATCCTGCCGCGCAAAATATTACTTAATCAGGGATAGCGCCGGCGGTAGCTACTAGCGCTGGCGGTAGCATGGCGCACAAAAGGCATAGAGCAAAATGTTGCCGCGGATTGAAGATCCTGCCGCGCAAAATGTTACTTAATCAGGGATAGCGCCGGCGGTAGCGGTAGCGCCGGCGGTAGCGCTTTGGCTATAAAAGGACCCCCTCTCCTCTTGTTTTCGACACACCTATTGCATACACCTCAGAGAGAGAGTGCTAGAATTACAAAGGCTTGTCTTGGCCGAAAGTTGAGGTCCCAGCGAAGCTCTGCCAACTTCTGAAGGAGGATTCCATCACGCCAAATCCAAACGAAGTCCGCTTCGACAAACGCTGATTCTACAGCGGATCTTCGCCACCATCTTCAGAAGTTCATCTTAAGGGAGGTTTTATTATTCTATTTATCTTTCTTTGTAAACGGTAGTGAAATCGCCTCGTGTTGGCGACTAGGTCTGGGGTAGGACTTAGGGCTGAAATTCGCCTCGTGTTGGCGACTAGATCTAGGCTAGGTCTAGGGGGTGCTCGAGGCCATATCCGGGGAAGGATTGGCTAGAGCTGCTTGAGGCCGAATCCGAGAAGGAGAAGGCTAGGGCCACCGGTTCATGGGGAAGCGAGTCGGGATAGAAAATGAAAAGAGTTTTTATTATTCGCCTCCGATCTCTAGCGCCATTGAGATCAAATTTTGTAAAACTTATTTAATATTAATAAAGCTTGTCTCTCCTTTTGTTTTACTTGACTTCTTGTTTTAATATTGCAATATTCCAAAGTTTTTCTAAATAAAATCTAAAGTTTTTGAAAAACCCTTATTCACCCCCCCTCTAAGGGCGCCGACCGATCCAACAGAGAGCTCTTGGGTGTCATGCCGG
Organism: Dactylorhiza incarnata; assembly: GCA_033032865.1. Taxonomy (NCBI): domain Eukaryota; kingdom Viridiplantae; phylum Streptophyta; class Magnoliopsida; order Asparagales; family Orchidaceae; genus Dactylorhiza; species Dactylorhiza incarnata. The sequence continues at coordinate 8,728,161 of JAWHQI010000067.1, forward strand.
TAGGTGCTTAGGTTTAGAAATTCTTCTAGAAAATGGGGGAAACTCATTCCTTCCATCCCTTGATCCCTTTTATAGATCCAAATCCTGGTGGGGAGGAGATGAAGCTTGGGATTCCTCCATTAACACCATTCATAGTGCAAATTTCGGCCTTCCCCAAAGGTCACCCAATTCATCACCCAAAAGAGTTGAAAAACCCTTTAATATTCTCGTAATTGATGGGGGGAATGAATCCCCATCAATTGAGAGGTCTTTTGGACTCCCTTGGCCATGAATTTTGCCACCAAAATGAGTCCCGTCTGCCTTGCATTGATTGTGCTACCGCCGACGCTAGTGCTAGCGCCAGTGCTAACATCTCGACGATGTAACGTTCGTCGGTTTGGCAACCATCAGGTGCTAATGCTACTGCCAGTGCTAACGCTAGCTCTAGCGCTAGTGCTAACATCTGTGCTAGCATTTTGACGGTATTTGATTCATCTCAATGGTTCCGTGTTTGTCTCGGCGGTTCACCTAAACCACCACTACCGCCAGCGCTAGCCGCTATCGCCGCATTCAATATACCCCTTTCTTTCTACGGTTGGATAATTGGGGTATTACGAGGGGACCCACTTACTGGGTTAGACACATCATGGTGCAGTCATGGGTCATGGTGAAGCCCTAAGGCCAACCCTAGGCTTGTTAACTGGAAATCACTTTCAACAGACCATGGTGATTTTCGCCTCGAGCCTAAGCTCTTATGTTCTTTTTGCGCATCCTAGGGTTTTGTAATGACCTAGTCATAACAAAATTGTCCTAGGGGTCTAGTCGTTTGGGGGATGTTACAAGGGATGTGTGTCGACCGGATAAGAGACTTTTGGGTTATTAAAGACAATTTTATGTCTAGTAATCAAGGAGGTCCTATAGGATAGCGACACGTGGTAGTGTTGTCCAATCCAAAGCATGGGATGTATCTTATCCATTAATAAGAGTCAAACTATTGAAACCGATTCCTCGGCCTCTTGTGGAGCTCGGGGACCTCACCGAAATGAGGGGCATCTAGCCCTTACTGATCCCTCGGAGAAGGTAGACTGAAGACTAGAAAGAAGACTAAGACCCTAGTCATAGCGAGGAGGTCCCTCCACTAACCCGGAAGATCGTTGAGCGCTTCCCCTCCCAAGCCAAAGCTGAAACTCGGGCACCTTGGAGAGCTCTGGAAATGCTAACCAAAGAAAGCCTGAGGAGAGAGAAGCTGAAGTGAACCTCCCTCCAAAGGTGCCCTTGAGGTCCTATTTATAGGTTTTCTGGTCTGGCCTGCAAATAGCAGGATCCCGCCTTTTGATTTTACTATCTGCACCCCAACGGGTCTGCTAACAGACAAACTCTGCTGTTTGGAGAGGCTAAAGGCCGACCACCGAGGGTAAAAGGGTAATTTGGCCCTATCAACCTATGGGCATGGAACTGCGAGAACATTACTGCTGAAGATCTCGCGGGCCTTCTCGCGAGTCCTGCTCACGATACCTCTCCTAGGCGATCGCCCTGTGAGGACCTCGCTGGCCTATTCTGGCGGTGTCTGCCGAGGTCCGGTCTCGCGAGCCTTTCTGCGAGACCGCCTCCTAGCTTCGTCGAGCTTAACACACCTTTCGTCGAACGCGGGGCACTTCGCCGATCACAGACAAGCTCGACGAAATACAGAACGTCAGGTTATTCGCTGACCGCTGAGACGGGCGGTTCGCCGACCGCTGCTTCCCTGCTGTAATTTGCCGAGCGCTGCCATAGAATATATTTTGTTCGTCGGGCGTTGTCCGACGAATGCTGAGCTCCGTTCGACATTTGTCGAGCGCAGGATTGAGCTCGCTAGAAGCTGAGGCTCTAAGCTCGCGAGCCTTCCTGCGAGATCGCCTACTAACTTTGTCGCGCACTAAACATATTTCGTCGGACACCTCTTTACTGAACAAAGGGTCTCTTCCGCCAGCGGCCTGCGAGGTATTGACTTGCTTGCCCTCGCTTGGCTAAGTCCTTTGAAGATATCTGCCGAGGTCTGGATCTCGCGACTGATCTTGCGAGACCGTCCCTTTGGCTTAAATGATCATAGAACATGTCGTCGACTGCTGATGATTTTGCCGAATAGGGGCGAGCTCGACGAACTCGGGAGAGTTCGTCGAACGCAGTATCCCTCTCGTCGAACTCTGGGAACTTCTTCAAATTGCCTGCGGGTGCTTATCTCGCCTACCATTCTCGCTCGCCTTTCCGCGAGCACTCCGAGAGAGATTTCTCTCCGATCCCTCTCGCGAGGTCTCCGGCCCTGAGGCCTCCGTCTCTTATTACTTCATCCTGTTGCCTTCCTACACCGCGCTTCCTCGCCTTGCGAATATCAGGGTTGTACACAAACCAACCACCATTTTTCTCTCCTCCCTTAACCTTAAACTTCATTCCCTCATCCAAGAACTAGGCACTCTCTTCCTCTTCCCCACACTCAAGCATTGAGACCAGCTACTTTCATAAAAGAGATTAAGCTTGGAATGAGGACTTGGATCATGGCCGGCCACCACCATGCAGCCAAAAAGACAAACTCGATCCATGGCCGCAATTCAGGTGACTTTCGCCCCATCTACCTTGGTGCTAGATCCTTAGATCTGATTTAGGAGTGTTGTCAGCTCAAAAGAGCTTGACCTTGATGATTTTAATGGAGTTCAAAAGAGCTCAAAAGAGTCTACGCTAGAACTTCTGTTCTAGGGCATCGTTTGCTGAGATAATTTCTCCAATCTACTCTTCTCTTCAATACGTAGTTGTAGGAATTGATTTCGTGAAGAACAGTGGTCTAATGAGGGTGTTTTGGAGGAGAGAAGGTGAAATAATATTTGTGGGTGTTGGAGGAAGAAGATGAACACATGTTGTTCATCTGTCTTGAGATCTGTGCAGATTTTATAATTTGGTGAAAAATTTATTTTCTGCACGCGATGGACTTCAAGCCTATTTTTAGGCATGATCTAGCCACATTCAGGTCTTGCACTCAACACAAAAGTTGTAGCTCTTGGAAGGACCTTTCCAACAAGTGGTTGTGCGTTTTTGGAGGAGCTCGGTAGCTCCGGCAAAGTAAAATTGAAAATGGCTGTGCAGAAAATGATTTGGTTTATGTACAGGATAGTTTGCTGTCCAGATTTACTCTGTTGGGTTCAAACCCGATTTTAAAAGGTTAGGCTTAGATTTGGACCTTAGGCTCAACACGAAAGTTTTAGCCCTTGGCAAAACCTTTTCGGAATGGGGTGGCACATTATTTTTGGTGGTTTGTAGCTCCCAGAATTCTTGTTTTAGTAAACATTAATGAATATGTACAAAGTTTTATTGTTTTCCTGATTTCTCTCAAAATATTTATTGATTGCTTACAAAATTTGGTAGAGATGTGCCTGATGATATTGTGATCACCCCTGTTTAGTTTCAGAATTTTTGGATAAATATTTGCCATGAAATTGCGTGTCGTATCATATAAGGCTTCATTTGGTTCGTCTTATTTGCTCCGGTGAGTTTGGATAAAAATGTCATTGTCATACTAAACATTTTATCTTATAACTAGTTTCTTTTCTTGATAATGGTAGTAACATTTGTCATACCAAACATTCATTCTATGACAATGACGATTTTGTCCAAACTCACCGGAGCAAATAAGCCGAGCCAAACGAAGCCTAAATGTAAAGTACCATAAATAAGTATTGTGTAATACATTGAGGTCAAAATTTGGTGGAAATGATTCAAGCATTATTTATGATCTATGGTAGAAGTTTCAGAGGATTTGGCTTGAAATGAGTCCTTAATTAAATTTGTCGTTATAATTTATTACGCTGAAATGAAATATTATCATCCTCATTTAGACAAGGATTTTGGGAACATGCATAAATCTATACCTATGTCACTTGATAATATATCAGATAGATTAGATTTATGATAACCGCTTAGTAGAGATTATGATTGATAACCCTTTAGGAGAACGGACATGGGAGGATTGGTATAGACTAAGTGTGATCGAGTAGTGCTTATGAATTCAATTGTGTTCAAAGCATGTTGTGAATCAAGCAAGAAGATTGGTATACATAATATGTATGGGCAGATTTATATAGTAAACTTGAACATGGCATTAAACACCCAAGTAGTCCTATATGATCAAAGAGAGTATTTACCTTACATACATATACCACTGCACAAGAGTTTTGACAACTTGGTATGGGTAGCAGTGATGGTTTGGTGTGGGTTATAGGATATGGTTATATCATATGGTGTTATGTTAAGGACCCGGTTGGTAGGTCCTTCTAAGCTAGTTATCATCGATTGAACATGTAAACAGTAACATGTGTTATGGACTTGGTTTGGAGTCCTTGGGTGCTTGAGAGCACGGGTTGAGCATTGGAATTACATGCGTGTGTATAGTCTGCACACGATTGCATAATGATCCTTATTGGAGGACTACTTGTAGTGAGTCTATGGGTTTGCTAGTCGTCACACCGACAAAAGCTGGCAGATAGACTCTAGGACCGGTTAGGATGAGTCCTTTGGCGCTTACTTCCCAAAGACCCCTTCTGCGTCATAAGACTCAGTTGGTTTAGCGAGCAAGAGTACGCACCGTATCCGCTATTGTGTTCATAGCATTGAGGTGTACGTAAGGCCTAGGTCTGGTAGTGTGCATACCCACTTAGTAGTGGAGAAGCCCGTTCCACCGTCTCCGTCTGGCCACGACGTGATGTGGCTGAGTGGTTAGCTACCCTTGAAAAGCATAAAGCACAAGTCTATGTCGATATAGCAAATCAAAGTGCGTGTGTAAATCATGGGTGAGTCATAATACATTCATTGCATTACACCGCATAAAGATCCTCATCATATAAACTTGTATGGGCACCTTTATATGATGAGTTACTTATTGTTGCAAAAGACCCTTAACTTATAAGCTTGTATGAGCATCCTTATAAGTTATGTTCAATTCAGTTATTTATATACTCTACTCTGCTTATACTTTGATTGCTGACTATACTACTAGAGTAGATGTTTTATAATACTTTGTTGCTTACTATACTGCTATAGTAGATGTACTCTTAAACTTTTGTTATATCTACTATGACAACTATTTCCTTGACACCTACTATTTTGCGTATTATTGATTATATTGCAGCGTTCTCCCTCATTCCTTCCGCCCGATGCCTAAGAGTCGTCGGGGGAGAGGATGTGAAACCACTTAGTCTTTTTGGACTAAAGGTTGTTGTACCACTTCTTTTAGGAGCACACCCATCAGCATCACACAGTGTAGGAGGGCAGCCAGGACAGGGGGACGGGACCTGATACGATGACGCAGCCGGTGTCGTTGCTTCCTTCTATCACAGATGTGAGATTTTAAGGGAACTTGATGTAGTTTTACATCACGTTTTGTACTCTGACATTTTCAGGAGCCCATGTGGTTTCCTATTTTCTATTTATATATATTGTGGACTTTATGTTTTTTTGTGGAATTATGGTCTTTTGTATATATTATTGATGGGTTGACATATGATATTTGAGAATAGCCGGCATGATAGGCATCTCGTGGAAGAGGCTAGTCGTGTGCTGACGCTTCCGCAAGGCGGATGTTTTAGGCATATGACTCCCCTCGGCCATGTTTTGTGTTCTGGGAGGGGGGGGGGGGGGGTCTTACAGTCAGATCCTCCAAAGATCACCTTTGGACCATTCATTATTAGAGTGTATTCTTTAAGTAAGCTCCTTGTTCCAGTCAAATGTTTGGAACATCCACTGTCTAACTACCATATCTGATTTAGATGGGTACTTTAACAAACCTGAGGGTAGAATTTATTTAGCCTTAGGTACACAATTTGGTTTTGGTACCAGGTCCTTGTTATCTTTATTAGGAATACTTCTATCTACAACATCCTTTGTAGGAAAGCTCTTCTTTGCATTAGGCACAATAGGGTTGTGCAACAATCAATGGTAAAGTGTCCACTTTACCACAACACCAACATTCATGGAAGTTGTACCTATTTTTCTGAACATTTCTTGAGGTGGAAGGAGCATCAGAATGCATATGTACAGTGAAGATAGTAGCAACATTCTTCCTCTCTCTCTCAGCTAAGGGCTGACTGGATGCTCTATTATAATATATCCTTCTTGATTTTATCTGCTTGACAGCAACAGATGTATGCTTGGTAGCTGACATGGTGTTGATGGCATCAGATAATATAAAGTGAGATTTGATTATTCAATTACCACCAGCCTACTTCTTTGCTGGAAGGTATTGGGAAGATGTTTCTTCCTTACCCTTGAATATGGGGGCTAGAGCAGCAAACACAAATGGTCCATGATGGGCTATTTGAATTTCCTCATGGGGAGCTTTCAAATTAATCATCCCCATGCTCTTTTCCCACCATAGTTAGGAGCATATTTCCCCTTACTATAGGTGCTTCCATTTTTCCAGTGACCATAGATACTATCCTGGTCATACATGTTGGAAGAAAGAAAGACTTTTTGAAAGGTGGTTTGAGGAAAGACTTGCACTTTCCTCTATTCCCAACACCTGCTGCCCCTTCATTGAAACCCAATCCCCTCCTATTTGTTTGGTAGGTTGTTGGAACCTTAGTTGTGGATTTGAGTCAGGATCCTTATTTATAAATAATCTGTGATCGACGAAATTCCATTAAGACAGGAGATAAGAGAAAATTAGACATGTTCTCTGGGTTCGACGAACGGCTATCTGCGTTCGACGAACGGCGCTCTATGGTCGATGAATGATATTCATTCTGCGCTCGACGAAGAACAGCTATCTCAGCGGTCGATGATCACGTCTCAGCGGTCGACTTAATCCAGCCGTCTTAGCGGTCGACGAAAAGCTGCGTTCGACGATCTCAAGACTGCGTTCGGCAATATCAAGTCTGTGTTCGACGAATATTCAGCAGAAGCTCAGAACGACAAATTAAATAATCATATCGACGAACTTGAAGCTGAGCTCGACGAATTTCTACCAGCTTTATAATTTAGATATTCTCAGTTCGACTAATATTCTTATATCTGATTAAAGCAATATTTTAATCATTTCTATTTATATATTGCTATATATTGCTGCCTTTATAAATTAAAAATATAGTCGTTGCAGACATTAATATTATAGTCGTTGGTAGAAAAGACAAAGACAAAAATTTGTCTCCTCGAGGAAATTAATGAGATATTATCTCTTTCCTTGTCGGGCAAGAATTCAAATCAGCTCCGAAGCCTTCTCCATAATATATATAAAAAGAGAAGAGCAGGGAAGAAGAAGAAGAGAATAGGAAGAACTAGGAAGAATAAACAAGGAGAAATACAGGAGAAAAACAGAGAAGTAAAAAGAAGAACACATCAGCAGAGTTCTTTATAAGAACAATATATTTTATCTATCTATCTTCTTTTTGGTAACTCTTCTCTGTAGAACATATTTATCCTGAGACACCAATCAATATCATTTGCTTAGGATCAAACTGCAGAAGAAGAAAAGGAGTATTTACAATCAGGAGAAGAAGCCTCCACAAACTGTCATCAATCTCAATCAGACAGGGGGAGCTCTTCAACATCATCTTCAAATATCTAAACTAGACAACACCATCAGGATCATCTAGAGTCTTCTCAAACTAAGAGAAGAACAATATATTTTTTGTTTTCTTTTTACCTGTATAAAGGGTTATACTCCCTTCAAAAGTTACAGCCATTGGTGGCAGGGCACCTGATCAAAAACCTGTAGTTGGGTTAGAGCACCTGATCAAAAGCTCACTTGGTGTGTGGACACCTGATCAAAACTCCCTTGGTGGCAGGGCACCTGATCAACAACCTGTAGTGGATTCCTACCAAGTGTGGTAGAAGAGTAGATGTACCCAGGTTTAGTGGGGAACTACTATATATCCTTGTGTCATCTGTGATGTGATTCTTTTGCTGTGATTTGCTGCTTGTTCGATTCAAAAGTGCGCTTACGAAGAAAATTGAAGGCTGCGGACTATCGGTTACTATTTAGTTAGAGAATTCAGACCGCTAGCATCGGTCGAGGCCAGACTTCGCCCGTCGCGGCAAATGCCACTCCTGCGACGGGCTTTCCTTTGATTGAAAAGTAGCGGTTACAAATGCGAGAAAGCAGAAGCCGGCCGGTCAACAGTTCGCGAGACCAGAAACTCGAGACCGGAGCTCAGACAAGCGAGCTCTTGGATTCGAGTGTGCGTGTCTTGTGAACAGTGCCGCCCCCCCATTTATAGGCTTGGGGGCCTGCCCGAATGGGCAGGGATAAAATAACCTCCTGCCCGGGTACAGGAGAAACGGGCAGGCGGTGACGGGATGCACAAAGAAGAAAAAGAAAGAGGCCGCGCGACCTGTCGGCCTGCCTTCCCGACCTGTCTTGCTTGCGGCTGAGGACACCGGGACCAAGTCAATAATGCAGACCGCGCGGTTTGGTGATTGAGGCCACGGTCTGCCTTCTGGTCATGACTTAGCCGATCTTCACGAGGTAACTTGGATAGCCTTCGATCTGGAGCCCCGGCCTGTTCTTCGGGGCTGGAACTTCGAGTTTCTATGGGACAACCCGCGCGGCCTTCTAGCTGAGACCGCGGATGAACTTCTTGCCTTGGCTTTTTGACGATCTTATCCCTTTGGGGGCGATCTGGAAATGACACCAGGCCGCCCGGCCTGGCCCTTCTTGAACTGAGAACCGCCGATCCCGGGACCCAGCGGCTTGGCCCAGGAGTCCGCGCGGTCTGATAATGGTCCAACCCAAGAAGCGGTTTTCCGGGCAAACATAATCCCCGCATATTTTCAAATCTCAAAAGAATTTCGAAAATATTAGCTTTGACCGGGAGACCGCATCCGACCTGTCTTGAATTCTATAAGAGAGCCAGAGAATTCATTCTACGGAGTTTTTCCCTGAAATCACGGGGTATTATTCGCCAGTTGCGGTCAGAATTTTTAAGACCGGCAATTCTTCAGCAATGGACTTCCTGGACGCTGTGCTAGACCGCGTGGATCCCAGCGGAGACCAGAAGAGGGCGGAAGATAAGAGGCGCGAACCGTTGGAAAAGCCGAATAAGGAGAAAGAAAAGCCAGACCGGAAAGATCGGAAGAAGAGGAAGCGGGCTGAGAAGGCCGCAGCGGCTAGCCCCAAGCCAATCGTAGACTTATCAACTCCCAAAACTCCTGCAGAGCCAGTGGAGAACAGTTCGGGGCCTCCCCTTGATGTCTCGTCGATCCCTCCCAGTGACCTCAACCAACAGACCGCTAGCTTGCCGAGCAAAGAGGTGGCCGCCACTTCTGAAAAGGTTGTTTCAGACAGCCCTTCGAAGAAGGTCGGCGAAACTGCCTCATTTGGAGTGGAAATCACCCCATCCGGGAACCCTCACCTGCTTGTCAGGGATCTAGAGGAAGAGGCGGTTAGCTCCCCCAGGACGGGCGAACCGAATACTCCTCTGTCCGTGGACGATTATCCCAGCCCCCTAAAAGAAGTTCACCCAGCTCCGGGTAAGAGAGAGAGGAAGAGGAAGCAGACCGGGTCCGTGACCGAGCGGATAACAAAGAAGGTCAAGAGGTTAGCCGCTAAGGAAAGGGCGGCTCTCAAGAAACCGACCGACTCCCTCCTCCAGACCAATTCGCGACTAAAGGAGGAGCTAGGCCTCGCGACTCCTCCATCCAACAAGTCAAATGAATCACCGGCTACCCCTGATACGAAACCGGGCGAACTGCCTCCGGACTCGGCGAGCAGCTTATCTTTCAATGGGATCTTTAGGGGTATGGACGAGTTGATGAAGCGAGATCAGCTTCTTGACAGCCCGATTGTTCCCAGGCAAAATCCCTCTGCCACTGATAATACAGTCCGGCCTGAAGAGACCGCTCGGACAGAGACCGAAGAAAGAGAAGCTGCCGCCCGGACTGCCTTGGAGGTCGAAGAGAGAACGAGGGAGCTTGAAGAAGTTCTGAGAGCGCGGGAGGAGGTTCCCCCAGCGATGACCGGGGAGGAGATAATGACGGTGAAGAAGGAGAGGGCGGAACAGGCCTTGAACAAGCCGTCGCGGCCTGATCTTCTTGCGGCAGGTAAGGATTCTACGGACTACAAAGCTGTCCGCTTTTCCATTTCGCGGCCTTGCCATAATAAATTAGTGAACCCGCCGCCGAGCCTCTTTTCTTTAGCGGCCCAGCTCCCTTTCATTAGGCCAAGTACGGAGAGACTCTGGCGTGAGCAATGTCAGAGGATGAACTCGGGACGGTCTAAATGGCCTGCCCGCCCAGGCACTGCTCTCGTATTTATGTTCATTTTTACTTATATATAGCGTTGCATGCTTTTATTTTTCATAACCAAACGGCTTCTTTCAGATAGCGCGGACCAGATTATGAAACCGGGCGACCTTGAGGCCAGCCTGCCTTCGTTAGCTCCCCTGATTTCAACCTGTGCGACGACCTTGCCGGAAGGGCCGCAGCTGTTTGATCGCCTTGAGGCAGATCTGATCAACCTGAGAGCCCGCTTGAAGGAGGCAGAAAACCAGTAGGCCGCCACTCGGACCGCTCTGGCACAATCAGAGATTGACAGGAGATCCAGCACAGAGAGGGTGAAAGTCCTGGAGACTCAGCTTGAGGCCGCGCGGGCAGCAGTGGTGGCTACGCGGGCTGCTCTGACCGTCCAACTGGAAAAAGAGAAGAGAGCCTCTGCCAAATTTGAGAGCGACTCGAAATATTACCAGGATAAATTCCTGCGCTTAACCAGAGAAGTCGCCGCTGGTCGGCGAAATATGAACGATGGGGTGGTAGCTGTTAGCCGCCCGACTATTGGAGCGGGCTCGAATCCTCCCCCAGTCCGGGCGGCTGATCCAATGATTGACGAGGCCGCCTCAACCCCCCGTATGATTGCCGCTTCGCGGGTCGAAAGGGATGCCGGGCGGCTTCATAGTACAATCAACCACCTCCACTTTCATACTAGCCAGATTTATTCTCTTTTGAACACCACCAGCGACCAGGTCGCACGACTTCATAGAGAGGATGCCTCCCCAGAATGCCGTCAGCCGTGACCAACTTTTGAGAACTTGTATTATGAATGTGGCCCATCGATTTGAACAATGTTTTTTCTCTCTTATTCTGAATAACTCGCGCGGTCTTCTTTTTAACCGCTATATTTGGTGCCTTGTTTAGATCTTATGTTTTATTCGAACTGACTTCTGGTCGGGCGAACTGTGATGTATGCTTATTTCTGTTTTTTCTGGATGCCTTTGCTTCTTTTATTTCTCTGGTGAATCTAACCACATAGGCCATTGACCGGGCGGTTAGAATGTATAGCCGCGATATGATTTTACTATTCACAGATCATAGAAATCTATAAGTAGGGAAATTTCCGAAGTCATTCTCACGATTTACAGATGGCGCGATCCAAGAACAAGTCGCAGCGACCTGTTAAAGTTAAAGCCGTCCGAGCTGACGCGGCCTTGGCATTCCATTCGGCGGACCATCCGGAATGCCGCCTCACTCAGAACGAACTGGACGATTTCATTGCCAGTCACATGGTAGGGAGTAATCTGCTCGCGCGACTTCCTTTGCATGACGAGCGGATTAACTCTTCCAATCCGCACCAGATCGCCGTCCCAGTTGACCACTTCGAATATGGCTTCAAGTTTCCACTACCGCTTGAAGTCATTGCCATCTTTGACCATTATGGGGTTGTGCCCGGTCAGCTTCCGCCGAACTCCATCGCTTCAATATATAGCTTCATCTCCTACCTGCGGTTCGAGCGAACCAGATTCTCCATCGACCTGTTCAGAAAATTCTTCTCTGTGCGGGCAGTTTCCGACTCGGGGACTTCGACTTATAGGGGGCATCTCTACTTCAGCTGCCACGGGCTGAAGATTGTCAATCTGGCGAACAAAGTCTCCGACTGGTCGGAGCGGTTTGTAATGCTCGAAGGTAACTTCGGACTGTTGCAAACCGACCCGCAGGTTCGGGGGGAGGAGGTTTTCCAAATCCCCCAGGTCGGAAAGATCGAGGCGGACACCTTCGCATTCCTTGAGAAGGAGCGGTTGGATATCAACCACTACATCCCGCTGTTCTTGGAACTAGAGAATATCCTCCCCGAGCATAGTAAGTCCCCTTAGACCGCCTTCATATGACCGCGCGGCCTTCTTTACTTACGCTTTTGATTTCATTTTGCAGCCGCCCATATTGTTCCTGCGAACAAGCCGGTCATGCCGGCCGGCCCAGTTTTAACCCAGAGGGAGAAGAGGCAGCGGCGAAAGAGGTCGCAATCCTCGGAAGAAGAGGGCCCGGCCTCTTCTGACGACTACGAAATCCTTCGTTCTAGTGGGAACCCGCCCGATCTGCAGGGCAACCCGACCGTCCTTTGGCATAGGGATGGAAGTCGGATCCGGGTATCCACCGCTCTTCCCCCATGGGGGAGCGACAAAATTGAACGCCATGCCCTAGCCGCCGGGACCGCTTTGTATGGTCGAAAGACCTTAAGGAGGCTGATGAGAACTCCTGAAGAAGAGCTCCCCCGGCTAGCGGCTCAAGCCGGCGCCTGGGGATTTTCGGCCAACCACTTCATGGCCCTGGCGTATAAGCGGCTAGTTTCTGCTCAGAAACTTCTGGAGAGAAAGTACGAGGAGCAGGACGCGGAGAATACGCGGCTTCGAGAGGAGAACGCGCGGCTTCAGGAAGTCGTGGCGGTGAGTTTTTCAAAAAGACAATGCGGTCCCCTTTGATCAGCCCGGGCGACCTAATTCATTTTGCCTTTCTTTTGCAGAGACAATACGAGATGACCAACCCGGCCTTCCAGGACGAGGTGCTACCCCATGTGGCCCAAGGGATCAACAAGGCCTTGGGTCTCATGGGAGACCGGGGCGGTCTGTCCGAAGGATTCGGCGGAACCACCTTCTCCGACCTTTTCCCCGCCTTGGAGGTCCAGCTTGACGAAATCAGCCGACGGAAAAAAGGAAAATCCAAGGTGGGCGAGGAGGCCGAAACCGACGCGGGCAGGGAGATCGTGCTCCATCAAGGAGGCGATGGAAGTGATGAAGCCGCTGAAGAGGCCGACGCGGATGGAGATGCTGATGACTATGACGATGAGGACAGCTTGTCCTCTGGATCCACCGGCTCTGCAAGCAAGACCGGGCGGTCTAGCGACAGCAGTTCGTCCGGCTCCTCCTCACTAAGTGAAGGTTATTCGCCGGAGGTTGACATCGACTCAATTTCTCCTGCCAAGAAGAAGAAGAAAAAATCGGCAGACTAGTGCCCTTTGTTTTTCTAATTTAATTTTTGTAACCGCCGGTCTCTTTTTGTTGGCCGGGCGGTCAATATTTTGTAAACACTTTTTTGGGAAATGAAATAGAAATTTTACCTGTCTGATTGTCCTTCTATTATTACTTACTTGTGATACCTTGTCTTTTTTTTTTTCTTTACTCTCCATGATCTAATCGTGCGGTCATCTTGGTCTGAGCATAAGTGATGATTGATTGTCTTTGAAGATCCTTTATCCAGCCCGCGCGATTATTCATTTGGATCTCATGATATTCGATTTCTAATAACAGATAGATTCATGCGGCTATAATTCGGATCGCGCGGCTTCTCTTCATTTGTAGATATTAAATACTTGCTGCTGATCGGTTAGAACACAATCCGAGCGACCACATATTCAAATCCAGGAATATCCAATTCTGTTTATTCATTCAGGGATGGATAATGCCCGGCCGGTTTAAATTTCATCCTGGATTATATAGCCAGATCCATAAGTATTAACTTGATGGAGTAGAGAGATAGATATATCCGATCGGTCAAAGTGTAACCCGAGCGATCACATAATTAGCTCCAGAAGTATCCAATTTTATAAAGGATGAATAATCCCGCCCGATTTGAATACAACCCGGGCAATCAGATAATCTGTTCCGGAATCTTGATTAGGAATGGTCAGATCCGCCCGGTTAGAGTGCAACCCGGGCGATCATATGAATAGATTCAGAAACATTTTACTTAATAAAAGACGGGCATATCCGCCCGGTTAGAATGCAACCCGGGTAATCAGATTAGTCAGTCCCAGAAACATCCAACTTAGATTAAAGATGTATAGATTCGCTCGGCTAGAATACAATCCGGACAACCATATGATCCGAATGTAGAAATACCCAACTCATTAACGGATGGACAGATAGATAAATTCGACCGGTCAGAATGAAATCTGAGCAACTATATATCTTTTCCAGAAATATCAATCTTTATAGAAGATGAATGGACTCGCCCGGTTTGAATGTCACCCGGGTAATAGATGATCATCTTCGGAGATTTCCATCTTATAAAACATCGATAAGACCGCCCGGTTATATAACGACCTGGGTAACAGATAATCGGCTCCGGAGATATCCAAAAAATTTGATAAGATCGCCCGGTTATATAACAACCTGGGTAACAGATAATCGGCTCCGGAGATATCCAAAAAATTTGAGAAGATCGCCCGGTTAAATAACAACCCGGGTAATCATATACTTGTCAGAGAATATCCCAACTTATATCCAATCAGACCGTTCGGTTTGGATGTTCAGACCGCTCGGTCTCATTTATCATAACCCTTTATTAGGGTAGACGAACACCTGTACCTGTCTTAACCATATCTTCCTCGAATGGTTTTATACAAGAAACCATAAGAGGCAAATGCCTTCCTGTAGAGAAAGAATAAGAAAAAGGTATGTACAGACTCAAATGACCAAGTGGGCATGTGGGCCTCGGCGGCGAACATTGCTTTCCTCAAGTGGTCATAAGAGCTGTAAACGACTCATCCGCTCTCTTGCCTAGGGTTACAAGCTGAGTTGATCAATTGGGCAGGTGGGCCTCGGCGGCGAACATTGCTTTCCTCAGAGAGATCAACTCAGTTGTGGGCCCAACTAGGCACCGTTTCGAGAGTACCTAAGAGTATTCGATGGTCACAGACTATGATGATCAGTTGGGCAGGTGGGCCTCGGCGGCGAACATTGCTTTCCTCAGAAAGATCATCAAAGCTGTAACTATATCCCTTCGGGGCATGATAGAGCTGACAATCACCTAGACCTCCCTTGATGCAGGGGTGTGTCAGATATCGGCCGGGATCCAAAGTTCTGAAGACCACCGCAGCGGAATTGGCAAGCTACCACTACATGTGTGCGAAAACTCCCCGCATCACATGGTCTTGGTGGGTTTTACGCTACGACTACAATCCGAGGGGGTTCGAGCAGAATTTGGCGATATCTCAGAGATTTAGGGAATGAGTTATGTATATTGAAATTCACAATGCATGGAACCATCAAACAAGAAGAAGTGTCAGTATGGGGCTTTTTATTTAATACCAAAAGAGATGTAAAGAATAAAAGAGATAATTCAAGGGTAGAATCGTTTAAGATCGTCACCGCTCCAGGTACGCGGGATGTCTTCCCCTTTGCTGGTTTGGAGACGGTAGGCCCCATTCTTTAATACCTCTTTGATGATGAAAGGTCCTGCCCAATTAGGATCCAGCTTTCCAATATTACCAGACCTGGCTGCAGCATCTACCTTCTTTAATACCAAATCACCGCTTGCGAACTGCTTTACTCTGACATTCTTGTCAAAATATTTTGCCATCCTCCTTTTAACTTCCTCCTGCCTGATAGTTGCCTCGTCTTGAAGCTCCTCGATCAGATCCAGACTATACCTCATAGCCTCATCATTTTCATCCATCCATGATTCTCCTCCCTCTTTTGCATATATAACCCTTGGAGTGACCACTTCGAATTCTACGGGAACAACGGCCTCTGAGCCATGAGATAGTTTGAACGGCGTCTCCCCTGTAGCTGAAGATGGCGTAGTACGAAGGGTCCAAAGGATGGAAGGAAGCTGGTCTGCCCAATTCCCTTTTTGATTTAAGACCCTTTTCATCAAGAGCTGCCGGATTTGCCTGTTCGCTGCTTCCACCTGGCCATTGGTCCTGGGATGATGTACTGAGGAAAATCGCAGATCAATTCCTGCCTGATCGCAGAAGCTTTTCATCTCAGAATTGTTGAACTGTGGACCGTTATCGGTAACAATTGCTAACGGAATTCCATGCCGGCAAATTATTTCCCCCCAGATGAAGTTTCTGACGATCTGAGTTGTTGTTTTTGCTAGCGCTTTTGCCTCAATCCACTTACTGAAATAGTCGATCATTACCAGGATGAAACGGCGTTGACCGCTGGCCATCGGAAAAGGTCCCATAAGATCCATTCCCCATACTGCAAAAGGCCACGGCGCGGTTATCGACCAGAGTGACTGAGCAGGCAAATGCTGAAGAGGAGCGAACTTTTGGCACTGGACACATCGCCTGGCAAATGCTTCAGCATCTTTCCTCATGGTCGGCCAAAAATATCCCTGCCGCAAGATCCTTTTCTCCAAAGTCTTTGCTCCTGAATGACTACCGCACTCTCCCGAATGAATTTCCTGAAGTATAGCCGGGACCTCCTCTTCTGAAACGCACCGTGCTGAGGGAGAAATCAGAGTTTTCCTATACAAGACTCCTGCCATCAAGTAGTAGTAGGCTGCCTTTCTCCTGAATCTATTTCTGTCCTTGATTGACGAATGAAACTCCCCTTTTGACAGAAATAGATCATAAGGATCTTTCCAGGAAGGATTTTGATTGATCTGCATGAGCTCCTCTTCTTCCGTCCCATCTGTTGCCGGATGAAAAAGTTCTGAGGTCACCCCTCCGGATGGAAGACCAAACTTTGATAATTCATCTGCCTCTTCATTCTGTGTTCTCGGAATGTGTTCGATGATGAAGGATTTGAATCTCCCAATTTCTTTCTTCGCTAGGAATAGATATTTTCTCAACATCGGTTCTCTTGTTTCATAATTCCCCAGAACCTGCGAGGCCATTACAAGAGAATCAGTTTTCACATGAACATGTTCTATCCCAAGCTCCTTCGCGAGTTTCAAGCCAGCCAAGAATGCTTCGTATTCGGCCTGGTTATTTGTAACTGAAAAGAAAAATTTGATAGCCTGCTCCAGCCTGACGCCATTTGGACTGATCAGAACCACTCCGGCTCCCACGGAGTTTCTGCCAGAAGCCCCGTCCACATAAATGATCCAAGCCAAGGGAGATTGTACTCTCTGTTCTGGATTAGACTCTGTCGTGTCCACCAAGAAATCTGCCAATACTTGTGCCTTTATTGCCGTTCTGGGAACGTATGATATTTCGAACTCGCTTAGCTCAATTGCCCATTTAGCCAACCTTCCTGAATGATCCGGCTTTTCTAAGATACTTTTTAGTGGATGATCCGAGACCACCTGAATGGGATGAGCCTGAAAATAGGGGCGGAGCCTTCGTGATGACACGACCAAAGCCAAGGCTAATTTCTCCAAGATTGAATATCTAGTTTCCGTATCTTTGAGGATGTGGCTGACATAATATATCGGAAACTGCTTCTTTTTCTCTTCCCGCACCAGGACAGAGCTTATCGCATCTGGGCCCACTCCCAGATACAAGAATAGTGTTTCCCCTTCGCGAGGGCTTTGAAGAAGAGGGGTTGAGGTTAACTGCTTTTTCAACTGTTCAAAAGCATTGTCGCACTCCTTACTCCATTCGAACTTAGATCCCCCCCTAAGTGTTTTGAAAAATGGAGCGCTTTTATCCCCCGACTTGGAAATGAACCGGCTCAATCCTGCAAGCCTCCCCCCAAGTTGTTGCACCTCTTTCGGGTTACGGGGAGGGTTCATATCCAGGATGGCTTTTATTTTATCGGGATTTGGTGCGAGGCCATCGGGAGTGAGAAGATGTCCCAGAAATTTTCCTTTGTTGGCCCCAAACACACATTTCAAAGGATTCAGTTTTAATTTAAACCTCCGCAGAGTAGCGAACGTCTCTACGAGGTCTTTCAGATGGATTGAAAAAGTTTTACTTTTTAGAAGAAGATCATCTACATATACTTCAAGATTTCTCCCTTTCTGTTTTTTGAACACTGTGTCCATCATCCTCTGATATGTCGCCCCCGCATTTTTGAGCCCGAAGGGCATGACAAGATAACAATAACATCCATCATTGGTAATGAAGGATGTATGCGGGATATCAGGTTTGTGCATCTTAATCTGGTGATAACCAGAAAACGCATCTAGGAAGCTCATGAAATTATATCCTACCGCGGAATCAACTAAAACATCTATCCGAGGCAAGGGATAACAATCTTTGGGGCACGCTTTATTGAGCTTCGTGAAGTCCACGCACATGCGCCACTTCCCACCAGATTTTGGAACCATTACAATGTTTGACATCCACGTTGGATATTGAATTTCAGAAACAAAACCCGCTTTCAGGAGCTTGGAAACCTCCTCTCTGATGGGCAATGCCAGCTTTGTTGCCACCTCCCTCTTCTTTTGCTGGATCGGCTTGAATTCAGGAGAGACGTTGAGGTGATGGCACGCTACATCTGGATCTACCCCAGGCATGTCCTCTGCTGACCAGGCGAAGATGTCCAAGTTCTCCAACAGGCAGGAGGTTAGTTGAGCTTTTTCCTCCTCCGACAGCTCGGCGTTGATGATAAGCCTTTTCTCTTCCCCCTCAGCAATGGGGATCTCTTGGGTCCCCTGGGCAGGTTCCAAGAAAACTCCTTTCCGCTCTGTGCTTTCTTTGATTTCCTCAGGGAATTTGGACACCTTGTGGATGTCATTTTGAGCCTCGCAAAGTGGTGCCTCGGTGATCATATTAACTGTCTTCACATAACATTCACGTGCAACCCTTGGATCGCTTCGGATCCGATATTGACGTCCCTCAGCGGCGAATTTCAAGGCCAAATGAAAAGTAGATACTACAGCTCTGTAAGCGTTCAGAATTGGCCTTCCGAAAATTGCACAGTAGCTGCTTGGGGCTTCCACCACCACGAAGTTTATCAGCTTCGTTATACCCCCCAGCGATACCAAAAGCTTTACGCACCCCTCTACTTCTTTCTTCTCTCCTGAGAAGCCATAGAGGGGCCCTTCTGTGGAGAGCAAAGACTTCCCAGTCTTAAGGGCTTCAAACGTTTCGCGGAAGATGAGATTAACTGAGCTGCCGGTATCAACCAGGATTTTATGCACGGTGTAGTTTTCAATAACCGCCTTTATCACCACTGCATCATCAAAAGGATTTGCATTTGGGGACAGATCTTCCTGGCCAAAGGTAACGACCGCCCTTTCTGGAGTAGAAGTGGAGGCGACTGCCACTTCCTGCTTCATAACTCTCCCGATGCTAGACTTTCGAGAAGATTCTACTCCTGCCCCACCATGAATGCAATAGACGTTGCCAAGAGGGCCAACGTCATTCACCTCTATACATTCGGTTGTGGGATGTATATCCCCATAGCAACCTGCTTCTTCCACATCTGCACACTCCCATGTCACTTCGACCACTTCCTTCTTCTTCTCAGCTCGCGGTTCAACTGGAGTTTCTTGCCGAATCAACCCCCGAAGCTTTCCCTCTTTCAGGAGTTTTTCTATCAACCACCGGAGGGCCCGGCAATCCTCAGTCTGGTGCCCCTCTTCTTTATGATATTCACAATAAAGGTTCGGGTTCCGATTGCGAACTTCTGATTTCAAAGGAGGGGGCCTTTTAAAGTCAGGCCTCTTCTGAAGAATCTGCACGACCTCATTCATGGTTACGTTGAGAGGGGTGAATGAATCCTGTGATTCATCATATCGGATGGACGGGATAGGTGGAGATGGTTGTGCGATGTATTGTGGCAGATACACGGGCATTATTTGCGGAACTCCCATGGGTTGAGTGGGTGCGATGGCCAACGGCGGTTTCTGATCTTGAAACCGTTGATGGCCGAGAAATGGTTGTTTAGGCTTAAGATTTCTCCCCCTCTGAGCCCGGGGTTCGAAATCAGGCCGAGATGGATGATTATGACGTTGCTGATGAGTTGATGCAGGATTGAACTGATCATTGTCGCTGAGCAATTTGGCAACATAACCAGGATTAGTCTTTTCCCCCCTGATGAATTTATTAGCCAGACTAATCATCTCCTGGTATGTCTTTAGCTCCCTGATTTGAGCCTCAAATTTCAACGGCCCCTCTCTAAGGCCATGCATCAGAGCGACCCTATATAATTCTGGGTCGACGTTTTGCACCTCCATTATTTCCCTTTGGAAACGATCGACGAAACGGGCCCATGTTTCGTTTTCTTGCTGTCGTATCTCGAATAGGGCTGCCGGACCATTCTTCCTCTTCTTAGAGGTAGAGAATCGAAGCAGAAATTCTCTACGCAATTCCGCAAAGCATCTGATAGATCGAGGATGCAATCCGTAAAACCATTCTCTGGCCTGCCCATCAAAGGACGTCACCAGGAGCTTGCACTTTGTTGCATCAGTGATGGTCCTCAGAGCAACAGCCGATTCAAATGCCTGGAGGTGTATTGCTGGATCGGACTCCCCACTATATGCTGACATGCGTGGTTCTCGAAAGTTGTTTGGGGCCGGCTCTCCTCGGATTTCGTCGGTGAAGGGAGAACTCTCCTCGGCATCCTCGTACAGAGGGAAAGCAGGGTTATAAGGGACCTCTGCCGCGGTCACTTGCGGACAGGCCGCCTGATAGGAGCGGGCAGGTGCTCCGGCCGGGCAGGACTGGTAGGCGGCGACCTCAGGTGGATAGGAAAAGCGAGCGGCCTGAGAAGCCGCCCCCTGGAAGTCAAGGACTCGAGCCGGCATACGCCGCGCGGCCTCTTGGTAGAAATTCTGCCGATCCGCAGAACCTTCTGGTGGCGGTTGGGAGTGAGCGACCTGCGCAAATGGGTATGGAGGTGGAGGAGGTAGAACAGGGGTCATGGCCGGGTTAACCGCGGCCTGTTGGGGAGCTAACCGCTGGGTTAGTAGAGCTAGAGCCTGACTGATCGCGTCCAGACGCTGATCAATTGCTTTCTGAGCCTGGTCGGCTTCTCTCTTAGTTCGCTCCAGAGCCTCCCACAGGGAGTCATCGCTATGATCGGACCGGTCTCTTGGAGGGAACTGGCGGTCTGACATTCTGAACCAAAGATTTCGCTGATAGTCCGCGATCTGAAGGTCGCGTGTTTCTGTTCGATTCAAAAGTGCGCTTACGAAGAAAATTGAAGGCTGCGGACTATCGGTTACTATTTAGTTAGAGAATTCAGACCGCTAGCAGCGGTCGAGGCCAGACTTCGCCCGTCGCGGCAAATGCCACTCCTGCGACGGGCTTTCCTTTGATTGAAAAGTAGCGGTTACAAATGCGAGAAAGCAGAAGCCGGCCGGTCAACAGTTCGCGAGACCAGAAACTCGAGACCGGAGCTCAGACAAGCGAGCTCTTGGATTCGAGTGTGCGTGTCTTGTGAACAGTGCCGCCCCCCCATTTATAGGCTTGGGGGCCTGCCCGAATGGGCAGGGATAAAATAACCTCCTGCCCGGGTACAGGAGAAACGGGCAGGCGGTGACGGGATGCACAAAGAAGAAAAAGAAAGAGGCCGCGCGACCTGTCGGCCTGCCTTCTCGACCTGTCTTGCTTGCGGCTGAGGACACCGGGACCAAGTCAATAATGCAGACCGCGCGGTTTGGAGATTGAGGCCACGGTCTGCCTTCTGGTCATGACTTAGCCGATCTTCACGAGGTAACTTGGATAGCCTTCGATCTGGAGCCCCGGCCTGTTCTTCGGGGCTGGAACTTCGAGTTTCTATGGGACAACCCGCGCGGCCTTCTAGCTGAGACTGCGGATGAACTTCTTGCCTTGGCTTTTTGACGATCTTATCCCTTTGGGGGCGATCCGGAAATGACACCAGGCCGCCCGGCCTGGCCCTTCTTGAACTGAGAACCGCCGATCCCGGGACCCAGCGGCTTGGCCCAGGAGTCCGCGCGGTCTGATAATGGTCCAACCCAAGAAGCGGTTTTCCGGGCAAACACTGCTGATTTCTTTATTTGCTTTTATAACTCACTCGGCATTACACATATTTATATATCACTATTTTGAAATAACCCAAAAAGTTTTAACTTAAGAACTAAACTCACCTTCAATTGGTATCAAAGCAAGGTTGATTATATTAATCACCTTAATTCAACTGATACTCAATTGCACTTTCAATTGGTATCAAAGGGTAGTTGATTTTATTTATAGGCTAACACCTGAATCATAAAGATCAATTAGTTCTTAATTTTTTTTTACAAAAACTCATGGCACAAGAAGCTTATTTAATCACTAGTCCACCAATCTGTAATCTAAATAGATATTCTTTATGGCAAGCTAGAATTAAATTATATATGAATGTCATAGATAAAGAAATTTATAACTCTATTTTGATAGGACCTTCATCTTCACAAACATCAACAGATGCTCAAGAGAAGCTGAAAAGTGCTGATGCAAAGGCTATGGACATATTAGCTCAATCAATGTCAAATGAGATTTATCAAAAAGTTACTGATTGCACTTCAGCAAGAGGCATCTGGAACTCCCTCACAAAGATGGTAACTGAACCTTCTTTCACAAACTGTACTTATGATGCAGAACCATCATCTAGTCTAAGTGAAGAAGAAGAAGAAGAACAAAAAGCTAGAGCTTTCTGCATGATGGCCATATATGGCTCATATCACAACTCAAATGCAGAAGCTGAATCAGATGAGGTAACTGAGGTAACTTCAACTCCTAATTTTACTTCAGAACAAATCAAATCAGATTCTCAAATTCCATATACCGATTTAATAAAATCAGAAAATGAAATCAGAAAAGAGTTAACAATAAACAATTTAACTTCTGATAAACTTAAAGAAGATTTGAAAGTATCAGAAAAGAAAATTATTTCTTTGAAAAATAAATTTGAACAATCTTTTAAGGAAAAAGAAATTATTTATGTTCAACAAAATCAGAAAAAGTTTTCAAATTTATATTTAAATGAAGTAAAAAGGCTAATATATTTCAAATGCTTAACCTTTTTAAGTCTTTTAACTCAAATAATAATTAATCAAGAAGTTATAAGATTCATTTCAATTTTTCTATCTTAAAAACAAAGTCAGATAACTTCAATATTTTTACAGACTTTCTCCAAAATCATGTTGAGCATTCTACTCAGATTGCAT
Source organism: Dactylorhiza incarnata (assembly GCA_033032865.1). Classification (NCBI taxonomy): domain Eukaryota; kingdom Viridiplantae; phylum Streptophyta; class Magnoliopsida; order Asparagales; family Orchidaceae; genus Dactylorhiza; species Dactylorhiza incarnata. Next base: position 8,751,159 of record JAWHQI010000067.1, read on the forward strand.
AGATCAGAAATGATCAGAGAACTGAGTGTGAGTCTCTTCTGATAAGGGGATTCTATAGAAGGAAGGTATCAGGCAATGTCTTTCTGAATTTAAAATTCCTTAGAATCCAATAACAGCTGTAGCAATTCATTTCATTAAAAACCTATTTAAAAACAAAATCTAGGAAATCAGAATTGCTTAAATGTTTTTTTCTTGGAAAATAATATAATGTATGATAAAATGTTTTCCAAAAAGAACAAGTAAATTTTCTATCTGTTTTATTTTCTACATCTCCTCTAAGCTTTATATTTCTAACTGTTATGCTTGCAGTTATTCTATTTTTGTATGCTTAGTATCCTAAACCAAATAGGGGGAGATTGTTAGAATCCATTCTTAATTTAGATTAGGATCCCAACTCAAATAGGGGGAGATTGTTGGAACCTTAGTTTTGGATTTGAGTTGTGATCCTTATTTATAAATATTCTGTGATCGACGAAATTCCATTAAGACAGGAGACAAGAGAAAATTAGACATGTTCTCTGGGTTCGACGATCGGCAATCTGCGTTCGACGAACGGCGCTCTGCGGTCGACGAATGATATTCATTCTGCGCTCGACGAAGAACAACTATCTCAGCGTTCGACGATCACGTCTCAGCGGTCGACAAAATCCAGCCGTCTCAGCGGTCGACGAAAAGTTGTGTTCGACGATCTCAAGACTGCGCTCAACGATCCCAAGTCTGTGTTCGACAAATATTCAGCAGAAGCTTAGAACGATGAATTAAATAATCAGATCGACGAACTTGAAGCTGAGCTCGACGAATTTCTACCAGCTTTATAATTTAGATATTCTCAGTTCGACTAATATTCTTATATCTGATTAAAGCAATATTTTAATCATTTCTATTTATATATTTCTATATATTGCTGCCTTTATAAATTAACAATATAGCCGTTGCAGACATTAATATTATAGCCGTTGGCAGAAAAGACAAAGACAGAAATTTGTCTGCTCGAGGAAATTAAAGAGATATTATCTCTTTCCTTGTCAGGCAAGAATTCAAATCAGCTCTGAAGCCTTCTCCAGAATATATATAAAAAGAGAAGAGCAGAGAAGAAGAAGAGAATAGGAAGAACTAGGAAGAATAAAAAAGGAGAGATACAGGAGAAAAATAGAGAAGCAAAAAGAAGAACACATCAGCAGAGTTCTTTATAAGAACAACATATTTTATCTATCTATCTTATTTTTGCTAACTCTTCTCTACAGAACATATTTATCCTGAGACGCCAATCAATATCATTTGCTCAGGATCAAACTGCAGAAGAAGAAAATGAGTATTTACAATCAGGAGAAGAAGCCTCCACAAACTGTCATCAATTTCAATCAGACAAGGGGAGCTCTTCAACATCATCTTCAAAGATCCAATCTCAACAACACCATCAGGATCATCTAGAGTCTTCACAAACAAAGAGAAGAACAATATATTTTCTGTTTTCTTTTTACCCGTATAAAGGGTTATAACTCCCTTCAAAAGTTACAGCCGTTGGTGGCAGGGCACCTGATTAAAAACCTGTAGTTGGGTTAGAGCACCTGATCAAAAGCTCACTTGGTGTGTGGACACCTGATCAAAACTCCCTTAGTGGCAGGGCACCTGATCAACAACCAGTAGTGGATTCCTACCAAGTGTGGTAGAAGAGTAGATGTACCCAGATTTAGTGGGGAACTACTATATATCCTTGTGTCGTCTGTGATGTGATTCTTTTGATGTGAATTGTTGCTGATTTCTTTATTTGCTTTTATAACTCACTCAGCATTACACATATTTATATATCACTATTTTGAAATAACCCAAAAAGTTTTAACTTAAGAACTAAACTCACCTTCAATTGGTATCAAAGCAAGGTTGATTATATTAATCACCTTCAACTGATACTCAATTGCACTTTCAATTGGTATCAGAGGGTAGTTGATTTTATTTACAGGCTAACACCTGAATCATAAAGATCAATTAGTTCTTAATTTTTTTTAAAAAAACTCATGGCACAAGAAGATTATTTAATCACTAGTCCACCAATCTGTAATCTAAATAGATTTTCTTCATGGCAAGCTAGAATTAAATTATAAATGAATGCCATAGATAAAGAAATTTATAACTCTATTTTGATAGGACCTTCATCTTCACAAACATCAACAGATGCTCAAGAGAAGCTGAAATGTGTTGATGCAAAGGCTATGGACAAATTAGCTCAATCAATGTCAAATGACATTTATCAAAAAGTTGCTGATTGCACTTCAGCAAGAGGCATCTGGCACTCCCTCACAAAGATGGTAACTGAACCTTCTTTCACTAACTGTACTTATGATGCAGAACCATTATCTAGTCTAAGTGAAGAAGAAGAAGAAGAACAAAAAGCTAGAGCTTTCTACATGATGGCCATATATGGCTCATATCACAACTCAGATGCAGAAGCTGAATCAGATGAGGTAACTGAGGTAACTTCAACTCCTAATTTACTTCAGAACAAATCAAATCAGATTCTAAAATTCCATATACAGATTTAATAAAATCTAAAAATGAAATCAGAAAAGAGTTAACAATAAACAATTTAACTTCTGATAAACTTAAAGAAGATTTGAAAGTATCAAAAAAGAAAATTATTTCTTTGAAAAATAAATTTGAACAATCTTTTAAGAAAAAAGAAATTATTTATGTTCAACAAAATCAGAAAAAGTTTTCAAATTTATATTTTAATGAAGTAAAAAGGCTAATTTATTTCAAATGCTTAACCTTTTTAAATCCCTTAACTCAAATAATAATTAATCAAGCAGTTATAAGATTCATTTGAATTTTTCTATCTTAAAAACAAAGTCAGATAACTTCAATGTTCCTACAGACTTTCTCCAAAATCATGTTGAGCATTCTACTCAGATTGCATAGATCAGAAATGATCAGAGCACTGAGTGTGAGTCTCTTCTGATAAGGGGATTCTATAGAAGGAAGGTATCAGGCAATGTCTTTCTGAATTTAAAATTCCTTAAAATCCAATAACAGCTGTAGCAATTCATTTCATTAAAATCCTATTTAAAAACAAAATCTTGGAAATCAGAATTGCTTAAATGTTTTTTTTGGAAAATAATATAATGTATGATTAAATGTTTTCAAAAAAGAACAAGTAAATTTTCTATCTGTTTTATTTTCTACATCTCCTCTAAGCTTTATATTTCTAACTGTTATGCTTTCAGTTATTATATTTTTGTATGCTTAGTATCCTAAACCAAATAGGGGGAGATTGTTAGAACCCAGTCTTAATTTGGCTTAGGATCCCAACTCAAATAGGGGGAGGTTGTTGGAACCTTAGTTTTGGATTTGAGTCGTGATCCTTATTTATAAATATTCTGTGATCGACGAAATTCCATTAGGACAGGAGATAAGAGAAAAATAGACATGTTATCTGGGTTCGACGAACGGCTATCTGCATTCGACGAACGACGCTCTACGGTCGACCAAGAACAGCTATCTTAGCGGTCGACGATCACGTCTCAGCGGTCGATAAAATCCAGCCGTCTCAGCGGTCGACGAAAAGCTGCGTTCGACGATCTCAAGACCGCGTTCGACGATCTCAAGTCTGCATTCGACGAATATTCAGCAGAATCTCAGAACGACGAATTAAATAATCAGATCGACGGACTTGAAGCTGAGCTCGACGAATTTCTACCAGCTTTATAATTTAGATATTCTCAGTTCGACTAATATTCTTATATCTGATTAAAGCAATATTTTAATCATTTCTATTTATATATTGCTATATATTACTGCCTTTTATAAATTAACAATATAGCTGTTGCAGACATTAATATTATAGCCGTTGGCAGAAAAGACAAAGACGGAAATTTGTCTGCACAAGGAAATTAACGAGATATTATCTCTTTCCTTGTCGGGCAAGAATTCAAATCAGCTCTGAAGCCTTCTCCAGAATATATATAATAAGAGAAGAGCAGAGAAGAAGAAGAAGAGAATAGGAAGAACCAGGAAGAATAAACAAGGAGAGATACAGGAGAAAAACAGAGAAGGAAAAAGAAGAAAACTGTAACGGTACTGGCCAGGACCGTCAACACATGACCTACAAGCCCAGTACCACCGGCACCGACGGCCCAGGACCGTCAACAGACCTACTGGCACCGCCGGTTAAGCCTCACCCGAACGGGTTAACCACAAGCCTGCAGGCCGTACACCCCAACGCCTCTCTGGCCCCGTTTCTCAGGCGCAGCGCGTTGTTGGAGGGGGGTCGAACCCACGCCCTCCCTTTGATGAGAATTGAGCCTGTTAAGCGGCAGCGCGTGGACTTCCCAGGAGGTGATGAGAATCGAAAGAGCTCAGTTGGTGATGAGAATCGAAAGAACCCCGTAGTTAAGCGTGCTCGGGCTGGAGTAGTCACGGGATGGGTGACCTCCTGGGAAGTCCACGCGCTGCCGCTTAACTGGCTCAATTCTCATCAAAGGGAGGGCGTGGGTTCGACCCCCCTCCAACAACGCGCTGCGCCTGAGAAACAGGGCCAGAGAGGCGTTGGGGTGTACGGCCTGCAGGCTTGTGGTTAACCCGTTTGGGTGAGGCTGAACCGGCGGTGCCAGTAGGTCTGTTGACGGTCCTGGGCCGTCGGTGCCGGCGGTACTGGGCTTGTAGGTCATGTGTTGACAGTCCTGGCCAGTACCCGAGCACGCTTAACTACGGAGTTCTTTCACTTCTCATCACCAACTGAGCTGTGAAAGAACTCCGTAGTTAAGCGTGCTCGGGCTGGAGTAGTCACGGGATGGGTGACCTCCTGGGAAGTCCACGTGCCGCCGCTTAACTGGCTCACTTCTCACCGAAGGGAGACTGTAAGTCTCCAACAACCCGCTGGGCCCTGTGGTGGGCTAGAGAGGGGTTGGGGTGCACGGCCTGCAGGCTTGTGGTTAACCCGTTTGGGTGAGGCTGAACCGGCGGTGCCAGTAGGTCTGTTGACGGTCCTGGGCCGTCGGTGCCGGCGGTACTGGGCTTGTAGGTCATGTGTTGACGGTCCTGGCCAGTACCGTTACAAAAAAGTGAAACTTTTTTGTAACGGTACTGGCCAGGACCGTCAACACATGACCTACAAGCCCAGTACCGCCGGCACCGACGGCCCAGGACCGTCAACAGACCTACTGGCACCGCCGGTTCAGCCTCACCCAAACGGGTTAACCACAATCCTGCAGGCCGTACACCCCAACCCCTCTCTGGCCTGCCACAAGGCACAGTAGGTTGTTGGAGGGGGGGGGGGCACGAACCCACGCCCTCCCTTTGATGAGAATTGAGCCAGTTAAGCGGCAGCGCGTGGACTTCCCAGGAGGTCACCCATCCCGTGACTACTCCAGCCCGAGCACGCTTAACTACAGAATACTTTCACTTCTCATCACCAACTGAGCTGCAGCTCAGTTGGTGATGAGAAGTGAAAGAACTCCGTAGTTAAGCGTGCTCGGGCTGGAGTAGTCACGGGATGGGTGACCTCCTGGGAAGTCCACGTGCCGCCGCTTAACTGGCTCACTTCTCACCGAAGGGAGACTGTATGTCTCCAACAACCCACTGGGCCCTGTGGTGGGCCAGAGAGGGGTTGGGGTGCAAGGCCTGCAGGCTTGTGGTTAACCCGTTCGGGTGAGGCTGAACCGGCGGTGCCAGCAGGTCTGTTGACGGTCCTGGGCCGTCGGTGCTGGCGGTACTGGGCTAGTAGGTCATGTGTTAACGGTCCTAGCCAGTGAAAGTATTCCGTAGTTAAGCGTGCTCGGGCTGGAGTAGTCACGGGATGGGTGACCTCCTGGGAAGTCCACGTGCCCCCGCTTAACTGGCTCACTTCTAACCGAAGGGAGACTGTATGTCTCCAACAACCCGCTGGGCCCTGTGGTGGGCCAGAGAGGGGTTGGGGTGCACGTCCTGCAGTCTTGTGGTTAACCCGTCGGGGTGAGGCTTAACCGGTGGTGCCAGTAAGTCTGTTGACGGTCCTGGGCCGTCGGTGCCGGCGGTACTGGGCTAGTAGGTCATGTGTTGACGGTCCTAGCCAGTACCGTTACAAAAACATCAGCAGAGTTCTTTATAAGAACAATATATTTTATCTATCTATCTTCTTTTTGCTAACATATTTATCCTGAGACACCAATCAATATCATTTGCTCAGGATCAAACTGCAGAAGAAGAAAAGGAGTATTTACAATCAGGAGAAGAAGCCTCCACAAACTGTCATCAATTTCAATCAGACAGGGGGAGCTCTTCAACATCATCTTCAAAAATCCAATCTCAACAACACCATCAGGATCATCTAGAGTCTTCTCAAACAAAGAGAAGAACAATATATTTTTTGTTTTCTTTTTACTTGTATAAAGGGTTATAATTCCCTTCAAAAGTTACAGCCATTGGTGGCAGGGCACCTGATCAAAAACCTATAGTTGGGTTAGAGCACCTGATCAAAAGCTCACTTGGTGTGTGGACACCTGATCAAAACTCCCTTGGTGGCAGGGCACCTGATCAACAACCTGTAGTGGATTACTACCAAGTGTGGTAGAAGAGTAGATGTACCCAGGTTTAGTTGGGAACTACTATATATCTTTGTGTCGTCTGTGATGTGATTCTTTTGCTGTGATTTTTGCTGATTTCTTTATTTGCTTTTATAACTCACTCAGCATTACACATATTTATATATCACTATTTTGAAATAACCCAAACAGTTTTAACTTAAGAACTAAACTCACCTTCTTAGGTGAAGGTGTCAATGATGGGCAATACTGATTTGGGCTTAGTGAATTGAGCCACTAAGCTTTACTCCTTGAGAAGCTTTTCTTTAAGATCCTTGACGATCTTGTTCTTCTGGCTTATGGTGCTCGGTTGGAAAATTGTAATTCCCTTCAGCTGACTAATTTCTCTACTCATTTAAGCTAGCTGGGTAGCAGACTCAGAGCATTCAGGTTTTGCACGCTAAAGGGAAGCAATCTCCATAGCTTGCCTCTTCGCTAGCTTCTTGCTCTTTTTCAGAGCTTCCAAGAGGGGATCATACTTGCCAATCAATTGATTGACATCATCCTCAGAGTTTGAACCATTATCATCACTAGATGAAGATGTTTCAGATTCTGGTCTTGTCTCATAATCAGTAGAAGAAATAGTGTGAATTAATACCTTCTCAGGATCAGAGTTATCCTGACTTTATTCTCCTTCAGATATGTACATCAAGCCACAACACCTAATGACATCTTAATCCTCCTCATTGTCAGTATCTGAATGTGATAGAGGGGCCTAATGCCAACCCTTGCAGCTGGGTAATCTTCATCCTCAGCAGTAGCAAACAACCCTATGTAGGCTTCTTCATTTTCAGCAGAATCTGAAGATGATGTGTTTGATTGACTCCAACTCTTCCCTTTCTTAGCCAAGAAGGACTTCTCACCTTTCCTTCTCTTGTGGTGAGGATAATTCTTCTCACCTTTCTCCTATCTCCTGAATGGACAGCCAGCTATAACATGTCCAGGTTTGCTGCAGGAATAACAAATAATAATATTTGAAACATGTTTACTAGGTGCAGATTAATACCTTTCTCCCTTGGAGTGCATTTTCCCAGTCTTGCTATACTCCTTCTTGGGATGTGAAGAGGAGGAAGGTTTGTTCTTCCACTGCTTCCTCTTCATCAACATCTTGAAGTTCCTGGAGAAGGCAGCAAACTCCTCATCTTACATGGTGTTGTAAGATGTGCCGGACTCAAAAATATCTGAGTCAGCTTGTCTTCTTGGAGGAGAGTTAACTCTCTCCTTTCTCTTCTTGGAGCCCTCAGCTTTGAGAATCATGTATCTCTCCTTGCCTTGAGTCCTATTGGTGGATGAATCCTCCTTTCTAACAGATAGATGCATCTCATATGAGAGCAGCTTTCCAAATAAAGTATGTGGAGGAGTGTTAGTAAGCTTGGCACCTTCCCTGATGGAATAAATCTTTGTTTCCCAATCTCTAGTCAGAGACTTTAGGAACTTGTCGTTCAGCTCATAATTGCTAAAAACCTCCCATAGGTCTTCAGATCATTGACCACCCTAAAGAATCTTTCATAGAAAATAGCTATGCTTTCCAGGCTGTGCTGCCTGAAGGCTTCATACTCCTGGTTGAGGAGGGATTTCCTATCATCCCTCACTTTTAAAGTGCCTTCCATGTACAATATAAGTGTATCCCACACTTCCTTGGCTGTTTCACGGTGCAACATGTTTTGAAAGGTGCAATCATCAATTGCACTTAGTATTATATTTTGAGCTCTCTTATCAATAGTATCAAGGGAAATTTCATCCTTAGACATTTCAGCATAAGTCTTGGGCACTTCCTGAGTTGGATCTATGGTGGAGGCCTTTACGAAGACAAAATGACCCTTCTTTACAGTGATGTATATCCTAGGGTCTGAGTCTTCCATAAATAGCCTGACCCACTTCTTACAAAAGCCAAAAGACTCCTTTCTGCATATGGGCAGATTCATAGAGCTAATCTCCTTATGAACTCTAGTGGAAGCCATTGGATGCAATAGTATACTACTCCTTCGTAGGATCTGGTCTAACTATTAAGTCCTTTTTGACCAACCTCCCTCTGATACCACTTAATAGTTAACCTGGTAGTAGTCTAACTCACGTAGAGGGGGATGGTGAATAGGTTTCTTTGCATTTTCTAATTATTGTTTAGTATTTTAGTTGTTTAAGCAAAGTAGAAGAGACATAAAAAGCAGACATCTATTTATAGTGGTTCCCCAAGGTCTGGGTACTCCACTTTCCCTCTACACCTTTTCTAACAGTGTGTTTGACAAGGAAACCTCCTCCAACAACTCAGCTCAAAGAGCTTACAACACAGATCCCTCAGGACCTCTTAAGTTTCCTCCAAAACCCTAGCTCAAGCCAGCAGCCCTACACCTTAGAGTAGCTATATTACTATAACTCAATGACTCTCTTAGTCACCTTCCTCAGGCCTATAAAGAAGCCTATAACTCAGGATGGGAGAATATCCCTACAACTTAGGCACACAAAACTACAAACTCAAGCTCACAGCCCTACAAACTCTGGCCCACAACCCTGCAAACTCAGAACATAAATGTTCTTACACAAATAATAGATTGTACTATTACAACACAAGTTTAAATAAGTTAAACCTCCAGCTTGATACTTTTGTTGCAGAACTCAATAGAGTTTTCTTGGAGCAGGACTAGATAATAGCAGTCTTGTCCTTGCTCCACCTTGTCTTCTTCCTTTGTAGAAGGAAGATGTTCAACTAGCTCTTCTGAAATGAATCAGCAAGAGTTGTCTACCTCTCTGGGATTTATCTGCTTGAGCATGAGAGAGGTAACTTCACTGGAGGAATGAGATGAAGATCAGTACATATTCTACAATTCCCTTGCCAACATTCAATGTTGTCTTGTGTGTGTCCTCCCTTCTTCAATTTTCCCTAGCAATTCCTTTTATACCTCAAGCAATCTTCAACGGCTCTAAGTATTGCCATGTCATAGCATGGACAAGAATAAAAGAGCTTGTATGACCCAATTTTTTTGCTACAAACCGGGTCTTATGCCCAGAACCACCGCTTTGCGGTGACACCAACACTCGGGAAGGTCGCCACTACAAAACGCCGATCCTTCGGCAATATCGATCACAAAAGAAGAAAAGTACAAATGAACAAATATAAATCCAAGTCTATATCACATAATACATAAATCATAAGGATCATAGGTGTCCACAAATAATAACTGAATAAAAACTGTAGCAATAAGAAGGGCTTCTGCCAAGTACATCATATCCTTACTACAAGATCTCTCGCGGATGCAATCTACTAATAACCACTCACTGTTCCTGAGACTGGTGATCCTGTGCTAGACTGGCCTCCCTCTAACTACACCGGTCTCTGGTGGTGCTGCATATCGTGGTGCTGCTCCTCCACCCCCTAAAATGATATGGTCCACCGACCGTTAGTCAAAAGACTAATCCTCATTTCCGCACCGCTCCCTCCAATGGCTCCTAGGCACCGTGCGGGAGGGATGAAGTGGAAGGACAGCAAGGTGTGCAAATCATAGCAGATGACCTGACCTAGCTACAGGAATATCTACCACTACATAGGTGTGTATATATATAGAACAGTAAGTAAAGCAGGGTAAAGAACATGTTAAGAATAGTAAATGAGTAAAGTACAAACCACACCTAGCTACCACAGATAAAGTAAAGTAAGTAAGAACGGTAACCTTGATTTATATGAATGCACATACACCCTAAACCACATGTGTGGGTGTTTTATGTGATAATAAATTAGTGGCCAAGGTTTCACAACATTTGGATGAGGGTTGACACCTCATATCCATCAAGTGCACTTTTGACCTAATATCCCCTAGTTTAACCAAATTTGAGTTACTTAATTACCTAACCAAATCAATCCCAAATGGGATGCAATTTTTACCAGAGTCATGTCATGACCCTAAGAACCATCCACCAAAATTTGGAAGGGTTTGGAGGTCTCTAGACCCTAAAATTAAATAATACATGATTTATAAATTTTCTGCACAAACTATAGAATGAATTCCTCCAGAAATTCTCAATTTTTGATATATTTAGAGTATGGGTACAACAAGCCTATGCTCCAAATTTCATAGCCTTTGGATGTCTGGATTGATGGGGGTACTCAAATCAATCTCTAGTCAACCCTATGTATAGGCTACACCTTTTTGAGTGATGTGGTCAGACCATTGGCCCAATGGGGGTGAAATTAATTTTAAAATACACTAGGCTTCAAGCTCTACAACTGTGGTATTGACCACTTTTCCAGGTGAGGGCTCTAAGTATTTTGAATATTTATTTGAAACTACTGCACAGAAATCATATAAAATGAATAGATAAACAACTAAAACAATCGGCCAGCACGAATCTTGAAGCAAGATGGATGGAATCCATCCATCTTCTTCCTCTGGCCAACCACCGAGATTAGCTACACATGTACTGATTGGGAAGTGATTTCCCGGCCACCTGAGCCCTCTCTCGGCCGGCCAATGCCGCCACCACCTCCGTTGAGGTGGTGGCCGACGATGGACGGTGGTTGGCTGACCGGAGGTGGTCGGAATCAGGGATTAGGGAAAGAAAATTAAAGCTTGAGCTAAAGATTTCAGCCATGATGATCCAAAGCCAATTGGCCCCAAACCTTGCGGCCAATAAGATGAGATCTACCCACTAAGAGAGAGAGAGAGTGAGTGAGGTCCTGTTGGGAGGGGGAATCCTTTTCGATCGTCGCGTATCCATTGTTGGTCATGGAGCTTTCGATGCCATGCAACTTCTACATCAAGGTTCTCAAAATCCTCAGGTAAATGTGGGAAAATGATGCTCTGAGTCCCCTGAAAGTTTTAAAAGGCTCAATTTGGGGAAGGGGAAGGGGCAAAACTTGGATTGTCATTAATGGACATGAAGGCATATTTTCAGCCATGGTGAAAACCACCAAATTCAGCCACTGAGGAGTCGACCATGACTGTTAAAATCCTCTAAATTGATGAGGGGGATGTAACAAGCCATGTGAGGTGAAGAGAGGAGGCCTTTGGCCTCCCAAGCCATGAATGGCCATTATTCCTCTCTTTCTCTCTCCTCCATTATTGGGGAAAATTGGGATTCTCTCTCCTAGTCACCATTTACAGAAATTGGATTGCTCTTTGAGTAATTCTCAACCTCCTAGACTAGTAGGCCACCTTAATTGGGCCTAGCCCAAGTGGATTGGGCTTGATTAGGTCAAAATAGGGCAGTTTGACCTAAATTTTGGTTGAGTTGACTTTAGTCAATTTGACCATTTGGATTGACCCCAATGGGTGGTTAGTGACCCATTGGCCTCCCCTAAGGGATAGGAAGGTCTAAGTAGGGTCAAATTTGCAAGGTCGAGGCCAATTGACCCTCAATAGACCCCCTTAACCAAAATAGGGCTAGAGTTGACTTGGGTCAAATTGGCCAAATTAGTGGCACCATGATGGGCTTTTAAGTCCATTGGGTCCCCAATATCATTATGAGGTTAAGGGAAAAGTCAATTTGGCATGGTGGAGGCCAATTGACTCTAATTTGGCTACTTTGACCCCCTTTTGGGTTAAGGTTGACTTTAGTCAACTTGACCAGTTTGGTTGACCCCAATGGGTCCTTAGTGCTCTAAGGGACCCCCTAAAGGGTTAGGCATGCTATGGTGGGGCCAAGGGGTCAAGGTGAGGCCCTGAAGTCTAATCGTAGGCTTGGTAATTGGAAAGTGATATTTGCAGACCATGGTGATCTTCACCTTCAAGCCTAAGCTCTTATGATCTCCTTGTGCTTCCTAGGGTATTGTCATGACCTAATCATGACAAAATCATCCTAGGTGTCTCACTATTTGAGGGATGTTACAAATCCCAATACATAAAAATAAAAATTTCGTCCCCGAAATTCAGGTTAGGCAAGCGGGGTCTCTACTAAAAGTGATTTAATATCACATCCCTTAAGAAAATAAATTATACCTCACGCGAAGAGCCCAGGATACCTCTGCTGCATCTGGTCCATTGGATCCCAGGTGCGCTCTTCTTGTCCATGATTTCAACACAGGACCTTGACCAGCGGGACCTTCTTGCGCTGTAAGACTCGCATCTCTGTGTCAACTATCCAGGCCGGCTCTAGGTGAATCGATCGATCAGTAGCTACTGGACCATCTGTAGTATATATATGCTGCTATGACCATAGTTGAGCTATCCCAAGGGAGGAGACGTGTAAGACGTCGTGCAATCCTACTAACCCCAGCGACAGCTCCAGTCTATAAGCCAGTGGGCATATTCGCTCCAGGATCCTGTAAGGCCTCATATACTTAGGACTGAGCTTCCTCCGCCCGCGTACCCGCGAGACTCCATGTATCAAACGTATCTTCAAAATCACTTGGTCTCCAACATGGAACTCCACTGGATGATGCCGCACATCGTAATACTTGGCCATCCTGCTCTGGGCCACCAGCATCCTGTCTCGGATCAGTCTCACCTAGGCATCTGTATCCTCCACAAACTCTGAGCCGAGTGCCTTGGGATCCTCATCCTGGATCCCAAGGATGGGGCCATGCCTATATGGAGTCCTACACCTCCGTCCAAAAAATGCCTCGTATGGGGCCATGCCTATACTGGACTGACGACTGTTGTTTTAAGAAAAATCTATCAGCAGCAACAGTATCTCCCAAGGCACTCAGTGGTCCAGAATACATAGGCGTAATAAATCCTCCAGCGTCCGGTTGGTATGTTCCGTCTGCCCGTATGTCTGTGGGTGGAACGTTGTGCTCAAGGCCAACTGAGTATACAAATAAGCCTAGACTGATCTCCACTCTTTGGACGTAAACCATCCATCCCAATCCGACACGATCGTCTTAGGCACTCCATAGTATCGGGCAAACTACTCCACAAACCTCCGTACCAATTCACCGAATGGAGTGTCCTTCCTGACCAGAATGAATCTGGTCACCTTCGTCCACCAGTCGATGATCACCCATATTGAATCATTCCCCGCATGTAATTGGGGAAGTCCTTGTATAAAGTCCATCGCTATATCGTCAAATTTCCACTCCGGCACTGGGACTGGCTACATGAATCTGGTCGGGCTCTTGCATTCCGCCTTCATGAGTTGGCAAGACTCGAAGTGGCTCAAAAAATAAGTGATGTCCCTCTTCATGCCCGGCCAGTACATGGTCCTCTTCAAGTCCACCATCACCTTGGTTGTTTACCCGGAAAACCGCTTCTCGGGTTTGATCACTCTCGGACCGGGCGAACTGCTGGGTCAGGCCGCTGAGTTCCAGGATCGGTAGCCCTCAGCTCAGGGTAAACCAGACCGGGTGGTCCGAGGTCAGTTTCGGACCGCCCCCAAGAGTGAAAGTCGCAAAGGGCCAAAATAAGAAGGCTATCCGCGGTCTCAGGAAGGAGGCCGCTCGGGTAGTGCTACAGAGATTCAAGATTCACACCCAGAAGAGCAAGCCGCAGTTTCAGCTCGGGAATTACTCGGGTTATCTTCTGAAGAGTGGCCAAGCTATGTCCAGAAGACAGACCGCGGTCTCAAACCAGAGGCCGCCCGGTCTGAATCATTGACTTGGTCCCAGTATCTTCAGCCTCAGGCCAGACAGGTCGGAAGAGCAAGCCGCCAAGCCGCGCGGCTTATTTCTTTTTTCTTCTTTATGCATCCCGTCACCGCCTGCCCGTTTCTCCTGTACCCGGGCAGGCGGTTATTTTATCCCTGCCCATTCGGGCAGGCCCCCAAGCCTATAAATAGGGGGCGGCACTGTTCATAAGGCACGCACACTCGAATCTAGGAGCTCGCTTGTTTGAGCTGCGGACTCGAGTTTCCCGTCTTGCGGACTGTCTGACCGGCCGGCTTCTCTTTTTCTGCACTTGCAGCCCGCTGTAATCACTTTTCTTTAATCAAAGGAAAGCCCGTCGCAGGAGTGGCATTTGCCGCGGCGGGCGAAGTCTAGCCTTGACCGCTGCTAGCGGTCTCATCTTTTCATCTAAAAAGTAACCGGCAACCCGCAGCCTCTGGTTTCCCTCGGAGGTGCATTCTCGGACTCAACAGAAACACGCGACCTTCAGATCGCGGAGTGTCGGTGAAATCTCTTTTCGCCATAATGTCAGACCGTCAGTTCGCCCTTGGAGACCGCTCCGATCGTAGCGAGGACTCTCTGTGGGAAGCCCTGGAGCAGTCAAAAAGAGAAGCCGAGCGGGCTCAGAGGGCCACTGATCAGCGCCTTGAAGAGATCAGTCGGACTTTAGCAATACTAACTGAGCGACTAGTTCCGCAACAAGCCGCGGCCAATCGGGCGGTGACCCCAGTCCTTCCTCCACCTCCTCCTTACTCGCTACCGCATGCCGCTAATTTCCAGCTCCAGCAAGAAGATCCTGCGGCTAGGGAAAACTTCTATCAGGAAGCCGCGCACAACATGCCAGCTCGAGTCCTCGACTTCCAGGGGGTGACTTCTCACGCCGCCCATATTCCCTACCCGCAGGAAGGCGCGGCCCGTCTCTCCTACCTGCTTGAAGTTCCTATTCATCACTCCTACCCGCCAGAAGTAGCCGCCCGGTCTTCTTATCAGGCGGCTTGTCCTCGAATAGTCGCAGCTCCGGCGGCTTATTGCTCTACTCCTCTATATGAAGACATGGAAGAGACCTCTCCCTTTGTGGACGAAGTCAGAGGGGAGCCTGCCCCCAATAATTTTAGGGAACCTCGCCTGCCAGCATTCAATGGAGAGACGGATCCCACGGTTCATTTACAAGCTTTCGAGTCAGCTGTTGCTCTCAGAACCTTGACTGATGCAACCAAGTGCAAGCTTCTGGTGACCTCCTTTGAAGGACAAGCGAGGGAATGGTTTTACGGTCTGCATCCCAGATCGATCCGTTGTTTCACAGAGCTGCGAAGAGAATTCCTGCTAAGATTCTCCACTTCAAGGAAAAGAAAGAGCGGCCCGGCAACCCTTTTCGATATAAAACAACGGGAAGGCGAGACATGGGCTCGTTTTGTGGATCGATTCCAGAGAGAGATCATGGAAATTCAGAATGTGGACCCGGAACTGTATAGGGTGGCCCTCATCCATGGCCTAAGGGAGGGCCCCCTAAAATTTGAAGCAAATATAAGGGAGCCTAAGACTTATCAAGAGATGATAAGTTTGGCAAATATGTTTATCAGAGGAGAGAAGAGCAATCCAGACTACGTCGCAAAGCTGGTAAGCGACAAGGAGTCATCGAATTCATCCTTCCGTCATCCACCATCGAATCAGTCTCACTTCGAACGCCGCTCCCAAAGGGGGAGGAACTACAAAAACAAGCAACCATTTATGGGCCATCAGCGGTTTCAAGATCAGAAGCCACCGTTGGCCATCGCTCCCGCTCCATCCGCTCCCCTTCCACAAATCATGCCGGTATATTTACCACAGTATGCCGCGCAGCCACCTCCAATCATTCCATCAACCCAATACGATGATTCGCAAGACTCATTCACTCCCCTAAATGTCACCATGGACGAGGTAGTCCAGATTCTGCAAAAGAGGCCAGATTTCAAAAGGCCTGCTCCCCTGAAGTCGGATATTCGTAATCGGAATCCGAACCTTTATTGCGAATATCACAAAGAAGGGGGGCATTTAACTGAAGATTGTCGGGCCCTTCGTTTGCTCATAGAAAGACTTCTGGGAGAAGGAAAGCTCCGGGGTCTAATTCGGAAAGATAAAACTGCTGAGCCAACTACCGAGAAGAAGAAGGAGAAGGAAACAGTAGAAGTAACCTGGGAATGCGCCGACGTCGAGGACGCCGGCTATTATGGCGATATCCACCCTTCTACCGAATGCATCGAAGTCAATGATGTGGGCCCCTTAGGGGACATCTATTGTATCCATGGGGGAGCTGGAGCAGAATCATCTCGCAAATCCAGCATTGCGAGAGTTCTAAATCAGGAAGTGGCGGCCACTACAAGCTCTCCTCCCGAAAGCGCTATTGTCACGTTTGGTCAGGATGACCTTCCCCCCAATGCTAATCCTTTCGATGATGCGGTGGTTATCAGGGCCGTCATTGAAAACTATACCGTCCACAAGATTCTGATTGATACTGGCAGCTCCGTCAATCTCCTTTTCCGCCCAACTTTCGAAGCCCTGAAGACTGGAAAGCATTTGCTTCCCACCGATGGGCCCCTCTACGGTTTTTCTAGGGAGAAGAAGGAAATAGAGGGTTCAGTGAAGCTCCTGGTCTCTCTCGGAGGAGTGATAAAATTGATCAATTTTGTGGTAGTAGATGCCCCAAGTAACTACTGCGCCATCTTCGGAAGGCCGATTCTCAATGCGTATAGGGCGATAGTGTCCACCTTTCATCTTGCCCTCAAGTTTGCTGCTGAAGGAAAACAATATCGGGTTAGGAGCAACCCCAATGTAGCTCGGGAGTGCTACGTACGAACTGTCAACATGGTCACTGACGTTCCGCTTCCCAAGATCACGGATGAGGTGCTGGAGGTGGCTGAGTCTCCAGAGGCCGCCGAGGAAGGAAAAGATCGAGAAGGGGCTCACTTGGAACCTGCCCAAGTGACTCAAGATGTTCCTATCGCTGAAGGGGCAGAAAAGAAGCTGGTCATCAACGCTGAGTTATCAGAGGAGGAGAAAGTGGAGCTAATCTCTTGCCTATTGGGGAATCTGGATATCTTCGCTTGGTCAGCGGAGGATATGCCTGGAGTGGATCCAGACGTGGCTTGTCATCATCTAAACGTATCTCCTGAGTTCAAGCCCGTCCAACAAAAGAAGAGAGAAGTGGCGACCAAGCTGGCGTTGCCCATCAGAGAGGAGGTTTCCAAACTCCTAAAAGCGGGTTTCATTTCTGAAATTCAATATCCCACGTGGATGTCGAACGTTGTAATGGTTAAGAAATCTGGTGGGAAGTGGCGCATGTGCGTAGACTTCACCAAACTTAATAAAGCGTGCCCTAAAGATTGTTACCCTTTGCCTCGGATAGATGTTTTAGTTGATTCCGCGGTTGGGTATGGTTTTATGAGTTTCCTCGATGCCTTCTCCGGGTATCATCAAATTAAAATGCACAAGCCTGACATCCCGCATACCTCATTTATCACAAACGATGGGTGTTACTGCTATCTTGTAATGCCCTTTGGTCTTAAAAACGCGGGTGCAACATATCAAAGAATGATGGATACCGTCTTTAAACATCAAAAGGGCAGGAATCTCGAAGTTTACGTTGATGACCTTCTTCTCAAAAGTAAAACTTTCTCATTACACTTGAAAGACCTCGTAGAGACGTTCGCTACTCTACGGAGGTTCAAGTTAAAATTGAACCCATTAAAATGTGTGTTCGGGGCGAATAAAGGAAAATTTCTTGGACATCTTCTGACTCCTGATGGCCTTGCACCAAATCCAGATAAGGTGAAGGCCATCCTTGATATGACCCCTCCTCGAAATACTAAAGAAGTTCAACAACTTGGGGGGAGATTGGCAGGATTGAGCAGGTTTATCTCTAAATCCGGAGATAAAAGTGCCCCATTCTTTAAAACATTGCGAAAGGGATCAAAGTTTGAATGGAGCGAGGAATGTAACAAGGCTTTCGAGCAACTAAAGGGACAGTTAACTTCGACTCCACTACTCCAAAGTCCCCGTGAGGGGGAAAAGCTATTCTTGTATCTAGGAGTCGGACCAGAAGCGGTGAGTTCTGTCCTTGTTCGGGAAGAGAAGAGGAGGCAGTTTCCAATATACTATGTCAGCCACATCCTTAAAGATGCCGAAACCAGATATTCGATCCTGGAGAAACTGGCCTTGGCTTTGGTTATGTCTGCGCGAAGGCTTCGCCCTTATTTTCAGGCTCATTCCATCCAAGTTGTTACAGATGATCCTCTAAAGAGTATTCTTGAAAAGCCAGATCATTCAGGGAGGTTGGCAAAATGGGCTATTGAACTAAGCGAATTTGAGATATCATATATCCCCCGAACAGCAATCAAAGCACAAATCTTGGCAGACTTCCTGGTAGATACAACAGAGCTTAATCCAGAACAGGCGGTACAATCTCCTCTGGCTTGGGTCATTTATGTGGATGGGGCTTCTGGCAAAAACTCCGTGGGAGCCGGAGTAATGTTGATCAGTCCAAATGGCATCAGGCTGGAGCAAGCTATCAAGTTCTTCTTCCCAGTTACGAATAACCAGGCAGAGTATGAAGCACTTCTGGCTGGGCTAAGGCTCGCGAAAGAGTTGGGTATAGAATATGTGCATGTTAGAACTGATTCATTGGTGATGGCTTCCCAAGTCTTGGGAAATTATGAGACAAGGGAGCCGATTCTGCGAAAGTATCTGCTATTAGCCAAAAAGGAAATCGGAAGATTCAAATCATTTATTATCGAGCACATCCCAAGAACGCAAAATGAGGAGGCAGATGAATTGTCGAAGTTCGGTCTTCCATCAGGGGGAGTGACCTTTGAACTTTTTCATCCGGCAATAGACGAGGCAGAACTCATGCAGATTGATCATAATCCTTCATGGAAGGATCCTTATGAGTTGTTTCTATCAAAAGGAGAGTTTCACCATTCCGTCAAAGATCGGAGAAGATTCAAAAGGAAGGCGGCATATTATTATCTGATAGCAGGAATACTCTACAGAAAAACTTTGATTTCCCCCTCAGCACGATGTGTTTCGGAAGAAGAAATCCCTATCGTACTCCAGGAAGTTCACTCTGGGGAGTGTGGTAGCCATTCAGGGGCAAAAACCTTAGAAAAGAGGATTCTGCGGCAGGGATATTTTTGGCCGACCATGAGAAAGGATGCTGAAGCATTTGCCAGGAGGTGTGTGCAGTGCCAAAAGTTCGCTCCTCTTCAGCACCTGCCCGCTCAGTCGCTTAGGTCAATAACGGCACCCTGGCCCTTTGCGGTTTGGGGGATGGATCTCATCGAGCCCTTTCCAATGGCCAGCGGTCAGCGCCGCTTTATCATAGTGATGATTGACTACTTCAGCAAATGGATCGAGGCTAAGGCACTGGCAAGAACTACTACCCAAATCATCAGGAACTTCATCTGGGGAGAAATTGTCTGTCGACACGGAATTCCGCTGGCAATCGTCACTGATAATGGTCCACAATTCAATAATCCTGAGATGATAAAATTCTGCGACCAGGTCAAAATTGACCTGCGGTTCTCCTCAGTGCATCATCCAAGGACCAATGGCCAGGTAGAAGCAGCCAACAGACGAATCCAGCAGCTCTTGATGAAAAAGGTTTGGAATCAGAAGGGAAACTGGGCAGATCAACTTCCTTCCATCCTTTGGACCCTTCGTACTACTCCATCTTCAGCTACAGGGGAAACACCGTTCAAACTATCTCATGGCTCGGAGGCTGTTGTTCCTGTGGAGTTTGAAGTGGCCACTCCAAGAGTTGTGTACGGAAAAGAAGGAGGAGAAGCATGGATAGAATGCAATGACGAGGCTATCAAATACAGTTTGGATCTAATCGAAGAACTTCAGGATGAGGCAACAATTAGACAAGAAGAAGTTAAAAGGAGGATGGCGAAATACTTCGACAAAAATGTCAGGGTAAAGCATTTCACGGTTGGCGACGTCGTACTAAAAAAGGTTGATGCAGCAGCTCGAGCAGGTAATATCAGGAAGTTAAATCCTAATTGGGCAGGACCTTTCATCGTCAAGGAGGCATTAAAAAGTGGGGCTTATCGCCTCCAGACAAGTGAAGGAGAAGACATCCCGCTCACCTGGAGTGGCGACGACCTCAAACGGTTCTATCCTTGAAATGTCTTCCTTACTTTTTCTGCAGTTGCTTGAGATATTTTAATAAGAAGCTCCATACTGACACTTCTCCATGTCTGATGTTTCTTTTCTGCATGTTCTCATATATCGAACTCACTGAACCACGGAGACATCGCCAAGTTCTGCTCGAACCCCCTCGGATTGTAGTCATTAGCGTAAAACCATGAAGATCATGTGTAGCGGGGAGTTTTCGCACACGTGTAGTGGTAGCTTGCCAATTACCGTGCGGTGGTCTTCAGAACCTTGGATCCCGGCTGATATCCGACACACCCCTGCATCAAGGGAGGTCTAGGTGAATGTTGGCTCTATCATGCCCCGAGGGGGATATAATTACAGCTTCGATGATCCTTCTGAGGAAAGCAATGTCGGTATAGCCCCCGCGGCATAACCACACCTGCCCAACTGATCATCTTAGTCTGTGACTATCGAATACTCCAAGGAACTCTCAAGCGATGTCTAAGCGGGACCCACAACTGAGTTGATCTCTCTGAGGAAAGCAATGTTCGCTGCCTAGGCCCACCTGCCCAATTGATCAACTCGGCTTGTAGCCCTAGGCAAGAGAGCAGTCAAGTCGCTTACAGCCCTTATGACCACTTGAGGAAAGCAATGTTCGCCGCCTAGGCCCACCTGCCCACTTGGTCATCTGGGTCTGTACTTGTTTCTCTTTATTTCTACGGCTCTTATGACCACTTGAGGAAAGCAATGTTCGCCGCCAAGGCCCACCTGCCCACTTGGTCATCTGAGCCTGTAGATTATCCTTTTTTCTTTACAGGAAAAGTATTCATCTCATATGGTTTTTTGTATGAAACCATTCGGGGAAGGTGTTATTAAAACAGGTACAGCTGTTCTTCTACCCTAATAAAGGGTTGTGATAACTAAACCGGGCGGTCTGAACTTTCAGACCGAACGGTCTGATTGTGTATAAGTCAGGATATTTTCTGGATAAATTATATGGTCGCCCGGGTTGTATTCTAACCGGGCGGTCCTGACAATCTTTTATAGACTGGGCATTCATGGACAATTATATGGCTGTCCGGGTTGTATTCTAACCGGGCGGGTTCGTCCATCCATTATAAATTGGACATTTATTGAGCTAATTATATTATTGCCCGGATCGTGTTCTGACCGGTCGGGTTTATTCATTCCTCCGTTCTATTGAATTGGATATTACTGGATCTGGATATATTGCTCAGGTTTGTATTCTAACCGGGCGGCCATTACATATCTCTTACAGTTAATTGGATTGGATATCTCAAGATCTAAATATCTGATCGCCCGGATTATTCTTCAATCGATCGAGTTGAACTACTTCTTAAAGCAAAAAGTTATGATTCGATATTTACATCGGCAAAGGATAAAATATATCTGAATAAAAAGAAGCCGCCCGGTCTATATTATAGTCGCATGAGTCTATATGTTATGGTTCATATTATCAGAAATGAGGCGTGTTGAGACCTAAACGAGTAATCGCACGGTTCGAACATAGATCGCCCAAGATCATCAAATCATCACTTATACTAAGATCAGAGTAACCGCACGGCTAGAGCATAAAGAGCAAAAGGTGAAAAGAAAGAAAAGAAACAAGACATCAGCCACAAGTAAGTAATACTGAAAGATCGATCAAACAGGTAGAATTTCTATTCATTTCTTTAAATATTTTTGACAAAAGGTTAACCGCCCGGCTAACAAAAAAGACCGGTGGTTGTACAAAAATGAAGTTAAAAGCAAAAGACACTATTCTGCCGACTTCCTCTTCTTCTTGACAGGAGAAATCGAGTCCACATTGACGTAGGGCGAATAGCCTTCACTTGACGTGGAAGAGTAGTCTGATGAATCGCTACCACTTGACCGCCCGGTCTTGCTAGCAGAGCCAGTTGTTCCGGAGGACAAGCTGTCGTCATCATCACCATCATCAGCATCATCATCCGCGTCGACCTCCTCAGCGGCTTCACCGCTTCTATCGCCTCCTTGATGGAGTACGATCTCCCTGCCCGCGTCAGCTTCAGCCTCTTCGCCTACTTTGGCTTTTCCCTTCTGCCTTCGGCTGATCTCATCAAGCTGAACCTTCAGGGAAGGGAAGAGGTCGGAGAAGGTTGTACCCCCGAACCCTTCGTACAGACCGCCCCGGTCTTTCATAAGGCCCAAAGCTTTGTTGATCCCTTGGGCCACGTGAGGCAACACCTCGTCTTGGAAGGCCGGGTTGGTCATCTCATATTGTTTCTACAAAAAAGAAAAAAGGAACATAATAAGTCAGGTCGCTCAGTCTGAATAAAAGAAGCCATGTCGTCGATTGCCAAACTCACCGCTACGACTTCTTGAAGCCGCGCGTTCTCTTCTTGAAGCCGCGCATTCTCTGCGACCTGCTCCTCGTATTTTTTCTCCAGAAGTTTCTGGACAGAAAACAGCCGCCTGTGCGACAAGGCCATGAAGTGATTGGCCGCAAACCCCCATGCGCCGGCTTGAGCCGCTAGCCGGGGAAGCTCTTCTTCCGGGGTCTTCCTCAGTTTCCTCAAAGTCTTTCGGCCATACATAGCGGCCCCGGCGGCTAGCGCATGGCGGTTGATTTTGTCACTTCCCCATGTGGGAAGTGCGGTGGACACCCGGATGCGGCTCCCATCCCTATGCCAGAGGACAGTCGGGTTGCCCTGCAGGTCGGGCGGGTTTCCGCAGGAACGAAGGAGCTCATATTCATCAGAGGACGTCGGGCCCTCTTCCTCTGATGATGGCGACCTGTTTCGCCGCTGCCTCTTCTCCCTCTGGGTCAAAACCGGGACGGCCGGAGTGACCGGCTTGTTCGCAGGGACGATGCGGGCAGCTGCAAGGCAAAATGAGAAGTTTTAACAAAGCAGTCCGCGCGGTCATATGCAAGCGGTCTAGAAAAACTTACTGTGCTCGGGGAGGACATCCTCTAGCTCTGAGAACAGCGGGATGTAATGATTGATGTCCAACCGCTCGTTCTCAAGGAAAGCGAAGGTGTCCTTCTCGATCTGTCCAACCTGAGGGATCTGGAAGGCCTCTTCCCCCCGAACTTGCGGGTTGGTTTGCAACAGCCCGAAGTTGCCTTCGAGCATCACGAACCGCTCCGACCAGTCCGAGACCTTGTTCGCCAGGTTGACAATTTTCAGTCCGTGGCATCCAAAGTAAAGATGCCCCCTGAAAGTTGAAGTCCCCATGGCGGAGACAGCTCGCACCGAGAAGAACTTCCTGAAAAGGTTAAGAGAAAAACTGGTTCGCTCGAACCGGAGGTAAGATATGAAACTATATATGGAGGCGATGGAGTTCGGTGGAAGTTGGCCGGGTACAACCCCGTAATGGTCGAAGATGGCTATGACTTCAAGTGGCAGCGGAAATTTGAAGCCATATTCGAAGTGGTCGACCGGGACGGCTATTTGGTGCGGATTGGAAGAGTTAATCCGCTCGTCGCGCAAAGGGAGCCGCGCGAGCAGGTTACTCCCTGCCATATGTTTTGCGATGAATTCATCCAGTTCGCTCTGGGTGAGTCGGCACTCTGGGTGGTCCGCCGAATGAAAGGCTAAGGCCGCATCCGCTCGAACGGCTTTAACCTTAACAGGCCGCTGCGACATGATCTTAGATCGCGCCATCTGGAAATCGTAAAAATGACTTCGAAGAGTCCCTACTTATAGATTTTTACGATCTGCAAATAGTAAAATTATGCTACGACTATACATTTCTAACCGCGCGGTCAATTGCCTGCATGGTTAGATTCACCAGAAAAACAGAAGAAGCAAAGGAAATAAAAGCAAGCACACAACACAGATCGTGCGACCTAAAATCAGTTCGAATGAGGCACGAAAGAGATACAACACAAACACAACGGCTAAAATAAAGAACCCGCACGGGTTGTTCAAATAAAAGATAAGATAAAAAGAAGCATTATTCAAACAGATGCCGAATCAACAAGCCGCATTTACAATACAAATTGTTCTCAAAAGCCGTTCACGGCTGACGGCGTTCCGGGGAGACATCTTCCCTGTGAAGTCGCGCGACCTGGTCACTGGTGGTGTTCAAAAGAGAATAAATCTGGCTGGTATGATAATGGAGATGGTTGATTGTGCTATGAAGCCGCCTGGCATCCCTTTCAACCCGCGTAGCGGGAATCATGCGAGGGGTTGCGGTGGCCTCATCAATCATAGGATCAGCCGCCCGAGCCGGGGGAGGGTTTGAGCCCGCCCCAACAGTCGGGCGGCTAACAATCTGCATCCCATCATTCATACCTCGCCGGCCCGCAGTGACTTCCCTGGTTAACCGCAGGAATTTGTCTTGGTAATATTTCGAGTCTTCCTCAAACTTAGCCGATATTCGCTTCTCCTTCTCGAGCTGAGCGGTCAGAATGGCGACTTGCGCCACCCTTGCTCTCTTCTCGGCCTCCACCGTAGCTCGCGCGGTCTCAAGCTGAGCCTTCAGCGTCTCTTCAGTCTTCCCCCTCGCCATTCTCTCGGCCTCCAGAGCAATCCGAGTACCGGCCTCCCGATCTTCCACCTCCTTCAAGCGGGCCCTCAGATTTACCAGATCCTCCTCAAGACGATCAAAAAGTTACGGCCCTCCTTGCGAAATCGTCGCATCGGTTGATAGTGGGGGGAGTAATGGAGGCAGGCTGGCCTCAAGGTCGCCCGGCGTCACAATCTGTTCCTCGCTATCTGCAAGAGGCCGCTCGGGTTATAAGAAGCAGGAGCATAAAACGCCATAAAAATACAAAATGAACATAAATGTAAGATCAATATCTGGGCGCACAGGCCGTTTTGCCAGAGTAACTTGTTATGACAAGGCCGCGGGATGAAGAAGCGGACAGCTTTATAATCCGTGGGATGCTTACCTGGTATGAAAGGATCAGGCCGCAGCGGCTTGTTCAAAACCCGCTCCGCTCCTTCCTTCTTCGCCATCATTATCTCCTCACTGGTCATCACCAAGGGGACCTCCGCCTGCACTCTCAGCACTTCTCCGAGTTCCCTCGCTCTCTCTTCGACCTCCAGAGCGGCCCGAGCAGCAGCTTCTTGCTTTTCGACCTCCAGAGCGGTCCGGGCAGCAGCTTCCCGCTCTTCGACCTCCGCCCGAGCGGTCTCCTCGGGATGGGCTGTGTTGTCTGTGGTGGAAACAACTCGCTTTGAAGACATCGGGCTGTCAAGAAGCTTATCTCGCCCCATCAGCTCGTCCATATCCTGAAAGAACTCATTGAGTGATAAGCTACTCGCCGAGTCCGGGGGCAGGTCGCCCGGTTTCGCATCAGGGGTAGCAGGAGAGTCATTTACCTTAGCGGGTGGAGGGGTCGTTAGGCCAAGCTCTTCTTTTAACCGCGAGTTGGTCTGGAGGAGGGATTCGGCCGGTTTCTTGAAGGCCGCCCTTTCCTTGGAGGCTAGCTTTTGGACCCTCTTGGTTATTCGCTCGGTCACTGACTCGGTCTTCTTCCTCTTCCTCTCTTTCTTACCCGGAACTGGGCTAACCTCTTTGGAGGGACTGGGGTAGTCATCCATGGACAAAGGGGCACTCAGCTCGCCCGGCCTTGGAGAATTAACCGCCTCCTCCCCCAAGTCTCGGACTAGCAAATGGGGGTTCCCACACGGGGTGATTTCCATGTCAAACGAGTCGGCCTCGCCGACCTTCTTCGAAGGGCTATTGGAGTCAGCTTTTCCAGAAGGGGCGGCCTTCCCTTTGTTCAGCGGGCTAGCAGCCAGTTGGCCAAGATCGCTGGGGGGAAGCACGGAACTGTCCGCTGCGGGCTCCGTAGGAGTCTTGGGGACTGCTGAGCCTACTACAGACTTGGAATTGTCCGCCGCGGCTTTCTCAGCCCTTTTCCTCTTTTTCCGGTCTTTCCGGTCCTGTTGTTCCTTTTCCTTCTGCGATCTCTCAGTCAGATCACGCCTTTTACCTTCCCCTTTTTTCTGATCTCCGACGGGATCCACACGGTCTAACACGGCGTCCAAGAAGTCCATGATCGAAGAATTACCGGTCTTAGAAATTCCAACCGCAGCTGGCGAGCAATATCTCGAGATTTCAGAAAAAACTCTGCAGAGTGAGTTCTCTGGCTCTCTTATAGAATTCAGGGCAAGTCAGAGCGGTCTCCCGGTTAAAGTTAATATTTTCGAAATCCTCTTGAGATTTGAAAATATGCGGGGATTATGTTTACCCGGAAAACCGCTTCTCGGGTTTGATCACTCTCGGACCGGGCGAACTGCTGGGTCAGGCCGCTGAGTTCCAGGATCGGTAGCCCTCAGCTCAGGGTAAACCAGACCGGGTGGTCCGAGGTCAGTTTCGGACCGCCCCCAAGAGTGAAAGTCGCAAAGGGCCAAAATAAGAAGGCTATCCGCGGTCTCAGGAAGGAGGCCGCTCGGGTAGTGCTACAGAGATTCAAGATTCACACCCAGAAGAGCAAGCCGCAGTTTCAGCTCGGGAATTACTCGGGTTATCTTCTGAAGAGTGGCCAAGCTATGTCCAGAAGACAGACCGCGGTCTCAAACCAGAGGCCGCCCGGTCTGAATCATTGACTTGGTCCCAGTATCTTCAGCCTCAGGCCAGACAGGTCGGAAGAGCAAGCCGCCAAGCCGCGCGGCTTCTTTCTTTTTTCTTCTTTATGCATCCCGTCACCGCCTGCCCGTTTCTCCTGTACCCGGGCAGGCGGTTATTTTATCCCTGCCCATTCGGGCAGGCCCCCAAGCCTATAAATATGGGGCGGCACTGTTCATAAGGCACGCACACTCGAATCTAGGAGCTCGCTTGTTTGAGCTGCGGACTCGAGTTTCCCGTCTTGCGGACTGTCTGACCGGCCGGCTTCTCTTTTTCTGCACTTGCAGCCCGCTGTAATCACTTTTCTTTAATCAAAGGAAAGCCCGTCGCAGGAGTGGCATTTGCCGCGGCGGGCGAAGTCTGTCCTTGACCGCTGCTAGCGGTCTCATCTTTTCATCTAAAAAGTAACCGGCAACCCGCAGCCTCTGGTTTCCCTCGGAGGTGCATTCTCGGACTCAACATTGGTGATGCCCGATTGCACTGAATACCTGCTGTAGTGTGCCTCAGTCATGATGTCATCCCAAATACTGCCTCCTGCTGACATATAAACTCAGCCTTTAATACACAGTAGACCATCCTTCAACGAATAGTCCCCAGCAGTGCCTGCCTCCAAGGCACTGAATATCGGCTCCAACTTAGCATCCTGCCTCTGCCCATCCTTGATGCGTTCTCGAATGTCATCTGTGGTGCTCATCGTTGTAAAGTACTCCTTGTAGAGCTCAGGGTCATCTGAGGATACCAAGGTGATATGCATGTCCTCTAGCATCCTCATCAGCTCCAAATCCATCAGCTGGGGCTCTTCTCCTTACCTGGGTAGTAGTGCATCGTATACTAATAATCTGATAAAAAATCCACCCATCGTCTCTATCCGATGATAATCTCCTTCTGCATGTCCACGTACTTCAGGTTCTTGTGATATGAGAATATATCTTAGTGGACACTGTAGAGGTAGTTCCGCCAGATCTTCAGAGCGAATGTAATCGCTCATATATCCAAATCATGCACTGGGTAGTTCCGCTCATAATTCTTCATCTGACGGGAGGCGTATGCTATCACATGCCTGTTCTGCATTAGAACGACACCCATCCCCTGATACGATGCATCCATATACACCTGGAATCCTTCATTCCCAGGCGGATGGGCAAGGATGTGGGTCGGCGTAAGCCGACCCTTCAGCTCCTAGATGGTCGCCTTGCACTGCAGTGTCCAAATGAAAGCGGTATCATTCTACGTCAAGGATGTGAAGGGGAGGGCTATCTAGGAAAATCTCTGCACAAACTTCCAGTAATTACTGGCAAGTCCCAAGAAACTCCGCACGTCGGTGGCCGTCTTCAGCGGTGACCAATCCCTTACTTCCTGGATCTTTGCTGGGTCCACTGCCAGTCCAGCTCCACTAATAATGGGACCCAGGAAGGCCACCTCTTTCAGCCAAAAATGACATTTGTCGAACTTTGCATATAGGTTGTGCTCTCAAAGTTTCTCCAATGTCAATGACAGATGTCGTGCATGCTCCTCTTCCGTCCTCGAGTAAATGAGGAAATCATCGATAAATACGATGACGAAGATGTCAAGATATGGCTCAAACACTCGATTCATCAAACTTATGAATGCAGATGGTGCATTCATGAGTCCGAATGGCATCTTGGTTACCTCATAAAGGCCATATCTGCTGCTGAATACGGTCTTCGGGATTCCCTCATCCTGAATCCGCAGTTGGTAATATCCCAAACTCAAATACAGCTTCGAAAACCAGTGAGCTCCCTCTAACTTGTCAAACAACTCATTTATTTTCGGTAGAGGGAATGTATTCTGCACCGTCAGCCTATTCAAAGCTCTGTAGTTGATGCACAGTCTGAGAGTGTCATCCTTTTTCTTCACAAATAGTACCGGTGCTCCCAATGGCAAGGATCCTGGTCTGACGAAACCATCTTCCATCAATTCCTGTAACTGGCTTTAGAACTCCACCAACTCCTTTGGGGCTATCTGATAAGGAGCTCTGGATACTGACTTTGCTCCCGGCACCAGCTGGATCTAAAAATCCTTCTCACGGTGCGGTGGCAGCCCGGGTAGCTTCTCTGGGAATACGACAGCAAAATCTCGCACCACCGGGATGCTTAAAACAGAATCCTTAGCCTCGATCATCTCGAAAAACACCTGATATACTTCATCTTCCTGCAGATGGGCCTTAACGACCTGAATAGGTGATAATAAAAGATGGGAAGTGGATCTAATACCTTTGATCACTACTTCAGAGTCTTCATGCCTTTGTACAATTTTCCTTGTCGGGCAGTCAACCTTTGCATGGTACCAATGCAGCCATTTCATGCCTAAGATCAGATCAAAATCTTTCATCTTCAAAAGTGTCGTCGGTGCTTCAAATAGCTTTCCTCCAATCTCTACATTCATGTTGCACTTGTCGTACGATACTATCTCCGATCCATCCAGAAGTCGCACCTTCCTATGGATCTCTTCGAAGTGTTGTACTTGATCTAGATCGTCAACGAATTCCTCTAAGACAAACGAGTGTGAGGACCCCATATTGAACAAGGTATATGCTGGCTTGCCGCATACACGTACTATACCTGGGTGATTTTTTGTTGTTTGGTTCATAAGTTAAAGTAAAACTAAGATTTGCAAGGTACTATGTAATTATAAGGAAAACACTAAAGTACCTGTGATGATCCTCTTCGGGTTCCAGGGATGTGCCAGTTCCAAAGCATATATCAGGTCCCTGTTCTGCATACAGTCTCCACCCTGGAATCCAGAACCTCGTCCACGTCCTCAGCTGACGAAATCCTTGGCTTATGGGGCAGCCTGTGGTGTTGGTGATACATTCCTCAGAGGACAGTTCCTCTGAATATGGCCCACCTAGTGGAACCGGTAGCACTTCTGTGGGGGAGGTGGCCCATCTCCTAGCCTCGGCACCTACCGCATCTATGGAGGCTGAGGAGCCAACACTACCGGCTCCCTCTACTCCCACCTCTCCTCCTGGCGAGGTCAGCCCTTCATTATCCATTCCCAGATAAAACGGCCCCTCTGCTGATCTCTCATGCCACCTCTACCCTGGTCCTCTGTCGATCTCTTCATTCCTTGAACAGAGTGTTGGTCTGCCTCTAGTTTCTTGGCCATCTACAAGATCTTGTTAAGGCTGCCGTCAGAAACAAGGAGGAGGGCCTGCCTCCAGTCATCATGGAGGCCCTTATAGAACCTCTTTGCATATCCCGCATCGTCCAACTAGTAAGAGTCCGCAAATCAGGCCAGGTGGGTAAACTCCCAGTAGTACTCCAGAACTATCCTGCTTCCCTGCCTTAACTATAAGAATCTGTCATCCAACTCATCTCTCACAGACTGCGGTACAAAATGCTCCAGCAGCGCTGCCCTGAACTCATCCCATGAAATGTCTGCAGCCTCCAATCTTACATAGGTAGTCTCTAGCAACGACTTCCACCACATCTTCGCATGGGATTCCAAGAATGAAACCACTAAGGGTACTGCCATCTCCGTCGGTCACTGAATCCCTGCCAGCATCTCGTACCTAAAATCCAGCCAATCCTTCGTTCACACAGCCAACTCAGTACCAACGTATGATGGAGGGAAAAGGCCTCAGAAGACACTCAACCAATTTACCCCGGGATTTGGCTGAGGAGTCGGAGCCTGCTGTGCCCTGAATGCCTCCAGAATGGCAGTCAACGTCTGTCCCATCTCCATCTGCTAGAACGGAGTAGGAGCCAGTGGTGGTTGGATGACGTTTGGAGTCAGAGGCACTCTATGCAGCGGTGTAGGGTTCCTCGCAGGCTATAGAAGAAAATTTTGTCACTCGTAAGAAGATTTGGCTAAAAAGATTTGGCTAAAAAGATTCAATTAAAAGTGGACTTTTTCATGTGATTCCCCATATGGGCACACCATTGCTTCCGCATCTAGTTTGTCCTCAAACTAAGCTCACATGGGGTGGCCCAGGGTTTGTGGACTTCTTTTCTTTGGATCGAGGTTTTGCTTTGATACCAGTTTGTAAGACCCTATTTTTTGCTACAAACCGAGTCTTATGCCCAGAACCGCCGCTTTGCCGTGACACCAACACTCGGGAAGGTCACCACTACAAAATGCTGATTCTGTCGGCAATATCAATCACAGAAGAAGAAAAGTACTAATAAACAAATATAAGTCCAACTCCACATCACATAATATATAAATCTTAAATATATGTGCCCACAGATAATAACAAAAAAAAGGGTAGAAATAAGAAGGGCTCCTGCCCAGTACATCATATCCTCACTATAAGATCTCTCGCGGAAGACAACTACTAATAATCACGGACTGATCCTGAGACTAGTGCAACTGACTGGCTTGCCTCCATCTGCACTGGCCTCTAGTGGTGTTGCGTCTCCTGGTGTTGCTCCTCGATCCCATAAAATGATATGGTCCACTAACAGTTCATCAAAAGACTATGCCTCATTTCCCCCACCTCTCCCCCAGTGGCTCCTAGGCACCATGTGGACGGGATGAAGTGGAAGGACAATAAGGGGTATAAATAATAGCAGATGACATGACCTAGCTATAAGAATATCTACCACTACACAGGTGTGTATATATTTAGAACAGTAAGTAAAGCAGGGGAAAGAACATGTAAAGAATAGTAAATGAGTAAAGTACAAACCACAACTAGCTACCACAGATAAAGTAAAGTGAAGTAAGTAAGAAAGGTAACCTTGATTTATAGGAATGCCCATGAAAACCTATAGACCAAGGGGTCGTTTAGCAAGGCCTATTGTATAAAAAGTCCCTTACAATTTAAACGATAGGGGTAGGGGTTGAAATGCAATGCTTATGCTATGACATGCAGTGTTACACAGATTAATGTTATGTTCACGCAAGTGCAACACACACACACGACTCTATGTGCACAAACCATTAGTCCCCCCTTTTGGAGTTAGCTAAACTCTCAGGTACCTCCCGTAGTGGAAAATAGAGGTGGTGGGTTGGTCCTCGCCCACCTCTAGGTTGGTATTTGCACTACCTAACCTAGACATGTCGTACGTCTCAATGCGAAGAACACAACCGCGGAGCGCTAGTGTACTCTTACTAACTGGTTCACCAGACTTTTCCTTAGCTAAGTGATAACCACACTTGCCGAGTCAACACATCGACGTCGGCGCGAACGACCGTCCAATACTAAAGACCCACCACCTTTGTGCATAAGCAAATATGATTACAATATTTCTCCGAGCCATAGGCTTCGCATGCTATCCTGCCCGTCACAATAACCTTTCGAGCCAACGGCTCGCCGGACTATCCCGTCCGTACCTACAACCACCGAGCCTACTTCTCGGAATACCAAACCAACTGACCACCCATAGCGACGGGATGTAGGTGTGTTCATTATTAAGTTAATCATGCATAACAAAACATTCCCACAGTTTTGGGTTAACCATGGACTTCCAGAGGACTACCCTATGAGGGGCTCGTAGCGGTAGTAGGTGTTGGATCTGTAGGCGCCCTTAGGGGGGGGTGGGGTGAATAAGGGTTTTAAAAACTTTAACCTTTAATAGAGAACTTATGATATTTTGATCGAAGTAAGTTAAATCAAAAGTCAAGAGATAATGAAATTAGAAACGAAATCAATTTTATTAAACAAGAAAAGACATGATTATCATTTATAAAATTGATTACAAAATCTGATTTCAATGATGCTAGAAATCGAAGCGAATAATATGAAAATCCTTTTTGTTTTCTATACCGTCTCGTATCCCCACGAACCGGTTGGCTTTAGCCGATCTCTCCCCAGATACGGCCTCAAGCCGCTATAGCCAATCTATCACTAGATAGGCCTCGAGCACCCCATAGATCTACTCCCTAGACCCAGTCGTCGTGTGGCAAATTCCTCCCTATGTCCTACCTAGACCTAGTCGTCGTGTGGCGAATTCCCCTTAGTCCCCGCAAGGCCCTAGTCGCCGTGTGGCGAGTTCCGCTACCGAACAAAAGTTATAAATGTTATAATTTGAAAGTAAAACAAAACTCAAACTAAAGACTCCCTCAAAAGTAGAACTTGAAGTCGATGCAGATGTGATCGTATTGGTCTTCAAGTTCTTTGCGTTCACGAATGTTGATGGAGTACTTTGGGCTGCTTGGAGAAGGCTCTCATGAGTGCTCTGAATATGTGTCTTCAATTCCTTCTGTAACAACAAGAAACAACGGAGGAGACGCGCGACTTTTTATTGAATCAGCCACTAGCACCTGCAGTAGTACTACCGCCTCGCGGTAACCATATTAGGCAATGATCAGGCACAGATTGTGGCAGATTAGGCAACTTTTGACTGCCAAACTTAGAGCACCGACTAACGCGCCGCGGTAACGCTATCGCGTCGCGATATCGAGATATCCTTCCTTCAGCCACTATCTCCTTCCAAATCTGCTCCTCAATCAACTGCAGAAGGGAAGTTTCCAAAAGGCTACCGCCGGGCGGTATACATAACACGCCGTGGTAGAGCATTTATTTCATCGAGCAGGCATTATATTTCGTTGAAGGGGATTCCGCTTTCGTCGAACGCAAATTCGTCAAACGCAGTGATAAGCATTTCGTCGAGCGCAGCCTTCATTTCGTCGAACAAATACTAGCGCCAGCGGTAGTTCTAACGCACAGCGGTAGAGCACTTCGTCCGGCGCATCTTCGTTGAATGCTGTTATCATTTCGTTGACCTCCATTTCATCGACCGCTGCTTTCATTTCGTCGACCTTCATTTCATCCATCGCTAGTGCCAGCGGTAGTTCTAACGCGCCGCGGTAAAGCATGCATTTCGTCGAGAGCCGTTGTAGAGCATTGATGCGCAAATTCGGCACTGCTAATTAGCAGGCACGAAATGCGATACGACGGCAGTGCACCTGTCGCTCAAGTAATAAAATAGGGAGGAACTCCCCGAATATCGTTCTCAAAGGACCGCAAGTTAGGTAGTACGATTTGCTCAAACCAGGAAATCAGTTAAAAGGGTTAATAAGTAACAACGGGAGGTTTGGTTTGGGATCCTATGCTATTGCAAAATAAAGAGAGATGCGGGTCAAAACTCCGATTCGCAAGGCGAGATGGATGCAACGGCCCCGATTTCGTGCTTTGGAAGGCGCGTGGACGGAATGTAACTATGACGGTTGAGGGTCGCACACACCTCTTCTCTAAACATCACCACTAGCAATTGCTAGTGGCTTCACACACAACGAATCTCAGAAATCACTAGGAAAAAGGCTATTCATGCCCTCACAACAACATTGCATATGAACACAAGCAATAATCCTTAAGATTAACTTAACAAGCATTCATAAAACAACAACAAAGAAGTTCAAGCATCAAAGGTTAGAGAGGACCACAAAGAAGAAGTCACGTCTTGGGTTCACGGCCGGAATGAGAGGTTGTCGGGCTCTCTCCGGACTCGGCCCTCAGATGGTGAGCTTGGCTCGAAGGAGGCTGTCACCGCTCCTACGATCTTCAGCGCTTCTCTGATCTCTCGGCGAGGAATGCTTGAGCTAATGGTGGAGAATGCTTCCTAGTGCTCCCGGATGGAAGGATGGAGGTGGAAATCACCGGAAATGGCCTCTATGGTGGTGGAGATGAAGGGGAAGCCTTCAGCCCTCAAGAGCAGCGGGAAGGAAGTGATTTCCCGCTCTCCGAATCGCACCAGTCCGCCTCCAATCGCCCTCCCCCGATGAATGCCTCGATTCCTGCTTTTTATAGTAAACAGGCCGAAAAATGGTCACCACGGTCGAACGCACGACCGTGCGCAGACCGTGCGATATTAACGGATAAAATATGGCTTGGGGAAGAAGCTGCACCGCCTGTGCGACTTGATCACGCACGACCAATATCGCCCGTGCGTTCAAACGCACGAGTAAACTCTGACGCTCTGAAATCACAAAGACACAGATCGACCGTGCGTTTTACTCACGCACAGGCGAATCCGCCCGTGCGTCAAAACGCACGAGTAAACTCCGACGCTCCATTTTCTGCCCAGACACAAACGCACGACCGCAACCGACCATGCGTTAAGGAAATGCACGACCATGCGATATGCACAGAAATTACTTCTGGGAAAACAGGACGATCAGGTCACCTCCATACAAGATATAACAGCTGGGAATACACGTCCAGCATCAGAAAAACATAAAAGAAGGGAAGGGGAGCACCGTGTGCTTACCTCCAACAACAAGGAATGCAATTGCACACCGAAATGAGCTTAATAGTGCACCTAGCATGGAATAATACATATGAATGAAAACGTGCCTAAAATGTGGTGCAAAGACTAGAATATCAGCCCAAATGAGTCCAAATATATATATATATATATATATATGAATATGGGACTCATCACACCCCCAGACTTAACCATTTGCACGTCTCGGGCAAACTACTCAGCTCTCCTATCGGAACAATTGAATGTTAGCATGAGTTTGAGCGGTAGAGAACAATGCGAAGTCGCATGCTCTCGCGCATAGAAATACATTAGAACAGAATTAAACTCAAGATTGTATCTAATTATTTTGAAAATAGTAAATTGAAATTTAATTTACTTGGATGGTGAATCCTGGTGAATTTTTCGGTCGCGCAAAAGGGAAAATAGCGTGACTAATGAGTAGAGTATTACTCGAATCGAAGCTAGGGACAAACTCCTAAGAAATCCATCAAAGTCGGTGTGCATAGGCTTGCACGTCTGCACTCTCTCTACTGCATGAGACGACTCGTGTCTAAAATCAATAGGACTGATAGGCAATTATTGGGCTTAGGTTGAGTATAGGCTAGGTAAGTAGAAGGACGATGGGAATCGCACTTAACACAACCTGAGCACTCAAGATAATAACACTCACCAATACACAATTTTCAGTAATTACACGACACCCCCAGACTTCAACTGAACACTAGGTGTGCTAAGCCAAAAATAAATTGAATTTGCCGAGAGAGTATCATTTTTGCACCACTTTTTTTTCTTTTCTTTTCTTTCTTTTCTTTTCTTTTCTCTCATCGACAAAATGACGTTTGTACGCACAATAAAACAACTCCCTTAGCTAATTTGAAGCTGCCATACATAACAAAAATGACACCAAATGTGATCGAGAAAGAAATTTCTTTCAGCTCAAAGGTTGGTGCGAAAATAGGTTCGGCTGTATGGCTTTGGTTAAATTTTTAGTGGAGCTAAACAAGGAGGAAGGGTAGGCTCAAGTGGGCTTGCAACTGTGATTACGTAGGTAAGGATTTCCAAAGCTCAACCGGATCAAGAAATGGCCTATATCACATTTTATGACGAGTGCTTCAACACAATCGTGTCGAGAGTCGCCTAGTGCAAGTTCTAGCCACCGAGAAAGGTTTTCCTTCCTTCTGACCCTAGTATAAGCTACTACTAGTCTGCTACACTCGACCTTATGCTACCGTTGGATACACCAGATTCACCACTAAAGTAAAATAAATTTCATTTACTATAAAAGAAATAACTAAATTATAATTCTGAATTTCATTCTACTCTAATTGAATTTCTAGGCGTGACGGGAGCACTTGACTAGAGCACTACTTGAGTCAACATTTTTCTCTACTCCTCACTCACATGCTAACAATTCAATTCTTACGAGTGGGAAAACCTCGCAGCGATACCCAAAAAGCACGCGTGATCAAGTGCGCGTGAATTAGGTGCAAGTGTATGCAATGTGCGCAACAAAATATAAATCCTAACTCAGCACATTCTAGCATGTCATGCAAAGTGTGTGCACGTGCACAACTCGCTCTCTCTCCCCAGACTTGATTAAAACTAACTAGAATAAACAATTCAAACATAAGTAAGAGAGGGGTAGAGTTGACCTATGCTCATAAAAGAGCATGCCAGAAGTGCGGTAATCTTATTTTTTAAAAATATTTCCCCTTCATCATCGTCCACAAGAGAGCATCCTCCTACAATGTTAGCAAAACAGAAATAACAGTGCACAAAAGGAATTAAAGCTAGACGGAACTGGGTGGTTCCCCATGGGTTGTCTGCCAAGAAGCCCTT
The DNA here is from genome assembly GCA_033032865.1 of Dactylorhiza incarnata. NCBI lineage: Eukaryota > Viridiplantae > Streptophyta > Magnoliopsida > Asparagales > Orchidaceae > Dactylorhiza > Dactylorhiza incarnata. The sequence goes on from JAWHQI010000067.1 coordinate 8,787,956, forward strand.
TTGTTTAACGTCCTTTAAGGTGGACCAAATACCTGTATTAAGCATTGTTCAAAGAGTTCTCACAAATTTTTTTTTAGGAAATTGCTCAGAATTATCCCCGAAATACAACATATAACCAGAAGAAAAGAGATACAGATTCAGCAAGATTATACAAATCACGTATTCGAATACATCAAAGAGACAAAAGAGAAAATCACTCTAACACATTTGATTCAGCTAGATACATTTTTTTGTTGTCCTTCAAAACTGTGCCGCCCTCATAGATTTTCAAGCGATGTCCATTCACCTTGATCTTCCCTTCTTTTTCACCAGAAATTTCAATTGCGCCAAACGGAGAGACACCAGTCACAATGAACGGTCTTCTTGAATCCCATTGAGCTCCACTTTCAAGCTACGGAAGGGTGACAATGATGAATGGAAGAGAAAACGTAGGAGACAATGGAGAAGGGAAGAAAGATCGCACACGGGAGAGGAAGGGTTTCGCGAGGCGCACGGGAGAAGAGAGCTCAGGAAGAAAAGCCGGCGTGCGATTTTTGACAGGGTTAGGGATGATTTATGATATCCGAAAATTGCACGGTTGTGAGATACCAATGCGCACGTCTGACCTGATCGTGCATTTGTAAATTTCAGCAAAATTTCTTCAATTTTTGCGAGTCGGTAGAATCAGAAAAATTTCACCCGCAACAATCTTGGACGGAGGGAACAGATAAGAGCGCACCGACAGCAATTGCCTAACTACTAACTCCACAGGGCACGCGGTGCACGCAAAACTTACCCAAACAAGAGAGAACAATTGCTAAAAGCAAACAGAAATTAAAACTAAAGATGATAAAATCTAAATTAGCTACTCCTATACCTAGATAACTGTTGGGCTACATGTCCCCCAAACGAGACTTATTCAAGCACTTGAAATGCAGGTCAACTAATAGGTGAATGAAAGCAAAAATTGTCAGGTAATTGTTCATGCTCATGCTTCAGCAGTATGTACCAGAGTGGAGACAAAACAGTTGCCCAAATACCAATGAGATAATAATGCCTGACATGGATGTCGGGCAAGGGCACAACATATGTTGTGAAGCTCCCCGTATCTAGCTCCACCTGCACTGGATTCCTTTCAATGCTAGGCCTTGTTACAGGCTCATACACCCACGGAACTGGCTCCACAATGTGGTCCTGCGGAGGAGAAGATACAGGAGCAGGGTCAGGAAATAAAATAGACGAAAAACTAAGAGAAATCTCATCTGAGGGGATAATCCCGGCTTCATCCCCCATGTGGTGTGGCAATGATAAACTGATGACATCGTCGGAGATCTCACTAGACTCGACAGAGCACACAATGGCCTCCTCTCTAACTTGGACTTTCTCGCACTGAACCAAAGTGGTTGCTTCAACACAATCGTGACGGTCCGCCTCCATGAGAGTGGGCACGGCACTGCGTAGACCTGCACCATCCTGTAAATTGATCTCAACGATAACATTAGAAATAGATGTAAGTTCGTAAATAGTGGGAGCAAACGTGCCACTTAAGAGTTCGGGCTCGCTCTCCCCACAAGGGTGCAAATTTACGCAAAGTGGTAAATGAACTGAAGAGGCATAGGGGGTCGCGTCAGAAATGGAGTCAAGAGGGGCACTGATGCACTTGTCGATTCCAGAGACTTCAAGAAGTGAAGGTGGAAGGGATACGTAACCAGAGGAAGAAGTTGTGCTCGCAGAATTCGAAGATGGGACGATCCGGATATCCGGCTCATCGTCATCCTCCAATTGGCGAAGGTAATCCGCACAGTCCTTCAAGGCATGCTCTCTACTTTTGCAAAATAAACACTGTCTCACCGGCTTAGACGGCACCCAAGGTGAGGCAACCGCTTGAGAGTGCGTCAACAGAGTTGCAGTAGAGTAGCCAAAAGACTTATGGGTTCCGTACGGTTTCTGAACAACACCATATTCTTTGGGACACCTATCACTAGCGTGGGATGTGTCTCCACACCCACGACATCTAATATTCAAATGCGCCCACATGATACAAGAAAATAGCATACTGAAGGAAAACAAAATATCTTAAATGAATTTCCAAATAAAAACAAATCAAACACGCTTGCAATCCCCGGCAACGGCGCCAAAAACTTGATGCGCAAATTTGGCACTGCTAATTAGCAGGCACGAAATGCGATACGACGGCAGTGCACCGGTCGCTCAAGTAATAAAATAGGGAGGAACTCCCCGAATATCGTTCTCAAAGGACCGCAAGTTGGGTAGTACGATTTGCTCAAACAAGGAAATCAGTTAAAAGGGTTAATAAGTTACAAGGGGAGGTTTGGTTTGGGATCCTATGCTATTGCAAAATAAAGAGAGATGCGGGTCAAAACTCCGCTTCGCAAGGCGAGATGGATGCAACGGCCGTGATGCCATGCTTCAGAAGGCGCGTGGGCGGAATGTAACTATGATGGTTGAGGGTCGCACACACCTCTTCTCTAAACATCACCACTAGCAATTGCTAGTGGCTTCACACACAACGAATCTCAGAAATCACTTGGAAAAAGGCTATTCATGCCCTCACAACAACATTGCATATGAACACAAGTAATAATCCTTAAGATTAACTTAACAAGCATTCATAAAACAACAACAAAGAAGTTCAAGCATCAAAGGTTAGAGAGGACCACAAAGAAGAAGTCATGTCTTGGGTTCACGGCCGGAATGAGAGGTTGTCCGTCTCTCTCCGGACTCGGCCCTCAGATGGTGAGCTTGGCTCAAAGGAGGCTGTCACCTCTCCTACGATCTTCAGCGCTTCTCTGATCTCTCGGCGAGGAATGCTTGAGCTAATGGTGGAGAAAGCTTCCTAGTGCTCCCGGATGGAAGGATGGAGGTGGAAATCATTGGAAATGGCCTCTATGGTGGTGGAGATGAAGGGGAAGCCTTCAGCCCTCAAGAGCAGCGGGAAGGAAGTGATTTCCCGCTCTCTAAATCGCACCAGTCCGCCTCCAATCGCCCTCCCCCATTGACTACCTCGATTCCTGATTTTTATAGAAAACAGGCTGAAAAATGGTCACGCACGGTCGAACGCACGACCGTGCGCAGACCGTGCAATATTAATGAATAAAATATGGCTTGGGGAAGAAGTTGCGCCGCCCGTGCGATTTGATCACGCACGACCAATACTGCCCGTGCATTCAAACGCACGAGTAAACTCTGACGCTCTGAAATCACAAAGACACAGGTCGACCGTGCGTTTTACTCACACACAGGCGAATCCGCCCGTTCGTCAAAATGCACGAGTAAACTCTGACGCTCCATTTTCTACCCAGACACAAACACACGACCGCAACCGACCGTGCGTCAAGGAAACGCACGACCGTGCGATATGCACAGAAATTACTTCTGGGAAAATGGGACGATCAGGTCACCTGCATACAAGATATAACAGCTGGGAATACTAGTCCAGCATCAGAAAAACATAAAAGAAGGGAAGGGGAGTACCATGTGCTTACCCCCAACAACAAGGAATGCAATTGCACACCGAAATGAGCTTAATAGTGCACCTAGCATGGAATAATACATATGAATGAAAACGTGCCTAAAATGTGGTGCAAAGACTAGAATATCAGCCCAAATGAGTCCAAAAATATATATATATATGGGACTCATCAAGCATGCAGTTCGTCGAACGCAGGTTTCATTTCGTTGAACGCCAGTTCATCGAACGCAGCTTCCATTTTGTCGAACGAACACTAGCACCAGCGGTAGTACTAACGCTACGCGGTAGCAACATCAAAACACATTTCGAAGGAGATTTGAAAGCACATAATCCTGTATACAATAAACACAAAACAAGTATGTTCAAATACAATAGGATTTGTTATTATTAAACCAAGAGATGCGGAAAGCATGTTCCAACAAACTCCCCCTTTTGATAATAACAAATCCCCTTAGAAATAAATAATTCAATTGATAGGAATTTGTGTTTATAATAGAGAACTAACATTGATAGCATGAAAAATCGGCATGTTCAAATGCTCCCCCTAAGTGAATTCTCCCCCTAAGTGAATACTCCCCCTACAACAAAACTTCCTATGAACTTGACTCCCCAAAACATGTTAATTTCTTTCAAATTTATTCTCCCCCTTTTGGTATTATCAAAAGAGGGTGGAGAGGTAGTCCAACATAAATTGTGCAATAACTGTGTAGAGAGGGAATGATCATGATAAAGAGTGAAACGCTTAGGAAAAATACAATAGATATGAGAGAAAAAAGAAAGGAATGTGAAGAATTTTTCATAAAGAAACCACTTGATGGGACAACGTATTCATGATCGAGCGTACAAGTAGTAAAGAGGTGGAAAGCATGACGAAATACCTTTTTGAAGTAAACATCTATATAGGAATTGTGAAGCATAGTAGATAATTAAGAATTTGAGACATAACAAAATAGATGTTGTAGCATTTTAAGTACACAAAATGATTTCAGTTGTAACATAGCCATATACTAGTTTTGAAAGGTATGCAATACAGAGTTCTCATGGCGTAGCGGAAAAAATATGTAAGCATGATACAAGATATCAAGTAAAGATGGAAGAATACAATGTTCTAAATTGAGAAACCAAGTACACTTATACATTGTATTGATCATGCAAGGCTATCTAGTGCATTTACTTAAGAATTTAGAGAATACATGTAGATATGCAATAGACTCCAATTCTCATGAGTAGAAGGCTTACAAGTGATAATGATGTGTACAAAATAGTGTTTTTGATAAAAGTATACATATGAGTTAATCAAAACACATGACATGTATAATGGAATAAACACAATAATATTGAACAAGCGTTCTTAGTGTTACCACTTCCCACAAAGTTATATAAATTTTTCAATGCACAAAAAAAAGTACAACTACCAAGGTGCTCTGCACAAACAATGCTTATTAAGACTTATCAGGGTCCAAAGTAGTGCTTGGGGAATCACAATTATTATTTTGAATTTTAGTTATTTGTGATTCGGTGTACAAGAAGAAGTAGTGTAAAAATGAAAATGTTTGCAACAAGGCACTTTACAATTCTCTCCAAGGTGCTCAACCTCACAATGCTCATTAAGACTTATCAATAGGGTGAGTAGTACTTGGTGGAGTTATCTTTGTCAATTATCCATTTGAATTTTTGCTTAACGACAAAGGTCTCCGAATTCACTTGTATTGGCAAACAAAAGATTTTGGAAAGACATACTTCTTCAAAAATAGGTGCATGAAACAGATTTTAACATGTGGTGAAGGTAAAACTAAGCATGCCTAACAATAATATGAAGTTGTTACACTACACAATCATGTAAGAGAAGATTAAGTTCATATGTAGTTTATCAAAAAATGTGAGTGAAAATAAAATCATTAGCAAATATAAGCATTTACTCATACATAGAGGCATGCTTTGCAATACTACACATGATTTCTATAATCAATTTCAAAGCACACATAAGATAATGATCGAGGCATGATAAAAACAATGTTGTTAAGATACTTGAAATAGAGAATGAAACATCGTGTTCTAAACTTGGCAAGATAAACCATATCATCCTTGAAACATAAAAAATTACATCAGTTTTTATAAATTTTAAGTTAAAAAAAACGAAAATAAAACAAATGAAAAGCATGTTTTTGTTGTTTTAATTGGTTTTTCAATTTTGTATTTGATTTTGATATATAGAAAAACAAAGCATGTTTATGGTTGGATTTTGATTTGTTTTATAGTTTTTTTGTTTTTAGAATTTTAAAAGAAAAATAACAGTAATTGAAAAAGAAAGAAAAAGAAAAAGAAAATAGGAAATTCAAAAATTACCTACTAACGCCAGCGGTACCCAGCTATCGCCTGGCGGTAGTGACAGAACTAGAATTTTGGGGAAAACGTGAAATTTTTTAGAATTTTTCTTTTGAATATATTTGTGCAGATTTGTGACAATGAAGTTCAACAATGAAATCAGACATATGCATACACAAAAATGTGGATTTTCCAAGTTTAAGCTAATATGTCCAAAACCCCAAATTCTAACCAAAGGTGTCACAATACACTTTCAAAATACTTGTGTTTTTCACATGCATGAGAGTTCAGAAATAGATAGTATGAAAAACATAAGATAACATATTTGAGCACAAATATGCATGAGTGAAATGATCGTAATTAAGTGAAATAATATTAATGCAATGTATACAACATAAGTATGTCTAAGATCAAGATACCTTAACAACATGTCTACACTCTAGCCCCGTACTAAGTGATGGATGGGCATGAGGAGCTGCACGCATGCCGTTGGTTGGGGTGTTAATCCCACATGCATACAAAAGACAAGGCTCACCCTAGCACTCTTTCCCCCCAGTGCCTCGCAAGGCTCCACTGGAACCCTTCCCGGTTAAGGACAAGACATGACATAGTGGTTAGGTTTCTAATGCACACAATCCTACACCCTCGCTATAGTGAGACACATAGTGTGGTTGAATGATCATGGGCATACTAAGTACTTAATCTTATTGAACCAATTTTTTAAACTATGGCTTTTATGCGAGATTAATTTCTTATTAGATTTGATTTTAAAGCAACATAGTTATTATGAATTATAACTTTCAATTGTTTTTCTTTAAAATTGATTTATTATGGCATCATTGGATCACTAGCATGAAAGATAGTATTGATTAGTTGATAACGCTAGAAAGAAGAGTTTGATCACAATTTTATGGCGTAAGATTTATTTCATTAATGTTGCATGTATTCAAACCTAGTCATTCAAATTTTGGACATAGAATGAAGTGATGATTCTAGTTAATTTATTCTTTTAAATATAAAGATGATTCTGTGATCTTCATATAAATGAGATACATGCAAAACATAATTGATTCATATAATGGTCATGATCACAAACTATTTGATGGAATTAATTGGATCTTTTGTATATTTTTAATATTTGGATTAAGAAGATCTATTGAATTGGCAAGATTATTATACATGATCATGAATTTTAACATATAGGAATTATATACTCATAATTAATTGTTCATGATGATATAAATGAGATATTATTAAAGAACATTCATATTCATCCTTTTTGAATTATTAGAGAGAAATATTGTAAGGTGAAAACTTAAGATAAATATAAAGAGAAAAATATTTTTGGTTATTTAGAAAGGTTTTGTAAATTTTCTCTTTGATTTTTGAAATATTAAATAAATCAAATATATATAGTTTTATGAAAGCATAGTGATAATAAAGTTAATACAATAATTGTTTTTTGGAAAATAATATTTTAGATAAATCAGAATTTAGGAAAATTATGCTACCGCCAGCGTTAGAACCTAATGCCAGGTGCTAGCAACAGAGTTGAGATTCTTTATTTAAACACAAGTGATTTTTGCAATTTTTGCATTTCGATTTGACATGATTATGATTAACATACTATGGGTAATCAAAAATGGCGCAAATATATTTAATACCAAAGTAAAACTTGCGCATTTTATAAATTCAGCCTAATACCCCTAAAACACCTTTTGAATCCATTTTGACACTTATTTCATTTAGTCTTAATAACATCATATGACAATTTTTTTTTTCAAATTTTATAAGACTTTTAGGAAATGGATTTAGAAGGATAGAAATAAAAAGGATAAGTAGATCACTTGAGAAATGATATGACTTTTTATTCAACTTTATTCAATTTGATTTATTTATGAATTTTGGTTTAATATGTGAGAGTCATATCACAAGTTATATAAAGTTATCATATCATGATGGTTCAACAAAAAGGAAAATAAACAAACAAAAATAAAGGTTAGGCATATCATGAAGTAGAATATTCATGATATTTCTTTTTAGTTGATTTCTACTTCATGCAAATGATTGGATACAAATGAATGAGAGATTTAGGTATCCAAAAAGGATCGGGTGTGACAGTTCCTTTGGGTACCCAAATTCAACGTGTTTTCTTTTGGGGAGATAGTGATGAATGGGCCATTTTGAGTGGAGTTAGTATTTCATCATTAACTTTGGGCCTCCATTTAAACCTTGGATAAACAATATTTTTAGTTTTCAAATTTCCATAATCATTTACTTGAATATTTGGATCAAAATGATTTTTGAATTAATAATTTGGAGGAAATTTGTTTGCATTTAATTTTAGGTTGGGAGAAACATGATTTTGTAAATAATGGTGATTTTGATTTTGATTTACAAATCATTTATGTTTCTTACTCCCACTATTAAACTTACTTAAGATGTTCATATTCATATTCAACTTGTTTTTAGATATAGTTTGATATTGTGAATTTGTATTTACCATTTGCATAAGCAAGTTGATTTTTTATTTTAATTCATCATTCTTAACTTTAAGATTATGTCTAGCTTTATTATAAGCGATTGTGCTATTTTTAAGAATGGAAACAATTGAATCAATATGATTTTGATAGTTATTTCTATATTCAACAAAAGTTTCATCCATCTCTTTAATTTCAATTTTATAGTCTTTACACTTAGCACAATTATTTTTCAGAGAAGAGTTTTCAAAACATAATTTTTCATTTTGTTCTTTTACGAAAGTAAACTCTTTTTCAAGTTCCTTGAATTTTTCTTTAATATTATTATAATTGAAACAAGATATAGAGTTTTCAAATGAAGAGCATGATGGAGATACAAACATTTCATTTTTGGATTCTACATTTAGATTTGCTTTCAAAGTTTTATTTTCTAAACGTAGTTTTGCATTAGCCATTTTTAGTTTCGTAATCTTACGTTTAGTAATTTGTAGCAATTGTAATGTAGAAATAGAAGTACAAAAAATATGAGATTTTGATTTCCTTACAGCGCTTGTGGATGAGGCATGATTTGAACATATTATTCCTTTGGGTTCTTCATCTTCCTCTTCCAAACAAGAGTTTCCATCATCCTTTCCGCTTGATGAGCATTCTATGGATCCATCATTTGAGTAGCTTTCTTGAATATTTGTGCAAGCTTGCATATTCTCCGGTTCTTGTGAATGTTCCGTACCTGTAGAAGGAGAATCATAAGTTCTTTCAAGAAAATTTCATATGCGGTAGGTAAAATATAAATAAGTTTGAAAATATTTTGGTCTAACGCACAAAATATACTATTCATAGATTTTGTATTTAAAACAATTTCGTTTCTAGTTAGTACGCTAGGTGGCTTTTCAATAGTAATATTCCAAACTTTTTCATCTAAGGCCTTAAGAAAAATTTTTCATTAATATTTTCCACCCTTTAAAATTTTTGCCCATAAATAAAGGTGGTGATAATACTTTTTCATTTATTTTAAAATTTTCTCCACTAGTAGAAGCGAGATCATGATCAAGAGACGCCATTATTCCCGGTTGTTAAGCCGATTTGGAATAACCTGGCTCTGATACCACTTGTTGGATCTGTAGGTGCCCTTAGGGGGGGTGAATAAGGGTTTTAAAAACTTTAACCTTTAATAGAGAACTTATGATATTTTGATCGAAGTAAGTTAAATCAAAAGTCAAGAGATAATGAAATTAGAAATGAAATCAATTTTATTAAACAAGAAAAGACATGATTATCATTTATAAAATTGATTACAAAATCTGATTTCAATGACGCTAGAAATCGAAGCGAATAATATGAAAACCCTTTTTGTTTTCATACAGACTCGTATCCCCACGAACCATTTGGCTTTAGCCGATCTCTCCCCAGATACGGCCTCAAGCCGCTCTAGCCAATCTATCACCAGAAAGGCCACGATCACCCCCTAGATCTACTCCCTAGACCCAGTCGCCATGTGGCGAATTCCTCCCTAAGTCCTACCTAGACCTAGTCGCCGTGTGGCAAATTCCCCCTAGTCCCCGCAAGGCCCTAGTCGCCGTGTGGCGAGTTCTTCTACCGAACAAAAGATATAAAGGTTACAATTTGAAAGTTAAAAAAAACTCAAACTATAGACTCCCTCAAAAGTAGAGCTTGAAGTCGATGTAGATGCGATTGTATTGGTCTTCAAGTTCTTTGCGTTCACGAACGTTGATGGAGTACTTCGGGCTACTTGGAGAAGGATCTCATGAGTGCTCTGAATATTGGCTTCAATTCCTTCTGTAACAGCAAGCAACAACGGAGGAGGCGCATGACTTTTTATAGAATCAGCCACTAGCGCCCGCGGTAGTACTACCGCCCCGCGGTAGCCATATTAGGCAATGACCAGGCACGGATTGTGGCAGATTAGGCAACTTTTGACTGCCAAACTTAGAGCACCGACTAACGCACCGCGGTAACGCAATCGCGCCGCGATAGCGAGATATCCTTCCTTCAGCCATTATCTCCTTCCAAATCTGCTCCTCAATCAACTGCAGACGGGAAGTTTCCAAAAGGCTACCGCCGGGCGGTATACGTAACGTGCCGCGGTAGAGCATGTATTTCGTCAAACATGCATTATATTTCGTCGATCAAATTTTCATCGAACGTGATTCCACTTTCGTCGAACGCAAATTCATTCAACGCAGTGATAAGCATTTTGGCGAGCGCAGCCTTCATTTCGTCAAACAAATACCAGCGCCAGTGGTAGTTCTAACGCACCGCAGTAGAGCACTTCTTCGGGCGCATATTCATCGAACGCCGCTATCATTTCGTCGACCTCCATTTCGTCGAACACTGCTTTCATTTTGTCGACCTTCATTTCGTCGATCGCTAGCGCCAGCGGTAGTTCTAACGCGTCGCGGTAAAGCATGCATTTCGTCGAGCGCCGTGGTAGAGCATGCAGTTCGTCGAATGCAGGTTTCATTTTGTCGAACACCAGTTCATCGAACGCATCTTCCATTTCGTTGAACGAACACTAGCGCCAGCTGTAGTACTGACGCTACGCGGTAGCAACAACAAAACACATTTCCATGGAGATTTGAAAGCACAGAATCCTGCTTACTATAAACACAAAACAAGTATGATCAAATACAATATGATTTGTTATTGTCAAACCAAGAGATGCGGAAAGCATGTTCAAACACTAGGAGCTAAGATGGGTTGAATCCCAAGGCTCCCTCTCCGAGGCACTTACTCTTATTTATGTCTACCCTTGACCAGACTATTATTATTGTTACACTTACCAATCCTAAGTCTGTTTTACTTCATTCCAAGGGAATGATGACCCCTCGTCGATCCCAAGCACATCCTTTCCCCTTTACCAACCGGGAACACTCACTACTTGGACTCCTGTTGGTGACCTCAAACCTCCTCAACCAGACCAGGTACACTAACCACCTCTCATTTCCACTTAGTGGTCTTCAAGTTACTTTAATTCTACAGTTCTACTATGCGCGGTGCTAGTGAACTATATGAGGTGCATGAGAGGAGGTGCTCCAAATAATCATACAAATGACCAAAGATATTATTGGGGGGGGGGGGGGGGGGGGGGGTTATGACATTTTCAGACTAACTCCAAAAATTCACAATTTTCTATATTTGGCATTTATTATAATTTCTCCAAATTCAGGGAACCTATGACTTTGAACACCAAGTATGGTTTTCTGATAAGCTATGACCTAAATAAAATTTGTACAACTATATATTATCATAATAAAAGCCATATATGAAATTCATAAATTTACAAAAAGGCTTTGACCTCCAAATAAAATATTGATTAATTTATCAAAATCAGGGATTTACAAAGGAAGTACAAAAACTACTCATTCAAAAATTAACAGGTGTCTAAGGTGATCAGGTAAGTTCACTGCTTGAGTTCCATAATTTTCCAAGGTCATTTAGCACTAAAACAAATATTTCAAATTAATCCAAACTAGGGCACTTTGTGAAGTAACCAACTTGTAAATACTTCTAAACCTTATACCAAAATTTACAGGGCTTTGTAATGCCCTGAGATGCCCACTGACCAAGTTTCATAACATTTCAAGGAACATTAAACACATGAATAATTTTTCTTATAATTAGGGCTAACAATTAACTTGTGAATGAAGTAATACAGAGATCAATCTGAAATTCTTAATAAAACTATGAAGGAACAGTATCACTAATACAAGCTCACTGCCAAAATTTTATGAGCATCCAAGGTTATATAAACATGTAAATTCTTCGTATAAGAAAGTGCACTAATTGGTTCTTAATTAATTCAGAGGGGATAAATGTTCCAAAAAATTCTTGGTAAATTATCTAGGGCATACTACCACCCTATGAACCTCTCTACCAAGTTCCAAGTCAATCCAATGACATATGACCATTTGTCCTTCAATAGGTTAAATATAAAACCCTAGGGTTTGAACTAGGGTTCTTGGGCACATCCACCCCAAACCACCCCAAACCACTTCTGGGGGATGTTTTATGTGATAAAATAAATCAGTTGCCAAGGTTTCACAACATTTGGATGAGGGTTGACACCTCAAATCCATCGAGTGCACTTTTGACCTAATATCCCCAAGTTTGACCAAATTTGAGTTACTTAATTACCCAACCAAATCAATCTCAAAATGGGATGAAATTTTTACCAGAGTGATGTCATGACCCTAAGAACCACCCACCAAAATTTGGAAGGGTTTGGAGGTCTCTAGACGCTAAAATTAATTCATACACGTTTATTAAATTTTTGCAAAAACTATACAAAAAATTCCTCCAAAAATTCTCATTTTTGAATATGATTATAGTATGGGTACTACTAGCCATGCTCCAAATTTCAGATCCTTTGGATGTCATGATTTATGGGGGCACTCAAATCAATCTCTAGTGAACCCTATGTATAGGCTGCACCAGTTAGAGTGTTGTGGTCAGAACCCTGACCCAATGGCGGTGAAATTAATTTTAAAATACACTAGGCTTCAAGGGCTACAACTTTGGTATTGACCACTTTTCCAGGCGAGGGTCTAAGTAGTTTTAATATTTATTTGAAACAATTGCACAGAAATCATATAAAATGAATAATGAAACTACTAAAACAATCAGCCACCACGAATCTTGAAGAAAGATGGACATAATGGGAAGTGATTTCCCCGCCAGATTATCCGCGCCTGTACCAATTGGGAAGTGATTTCCCGGCCACCTGAGCCCTCTCCCAGCCGGCAAATGCCACCACCACCTCCGTTGAGCTGGTGGTCGGCGATGGACGGTGGTTGGCAGGCTAGAGGTGGCCGGAATCGGGGATTAGGGCAGGAAAATTAAAGCTTGTTCCCAAGATTTCGGACATGCCGATCCAAGGCCAATTGGCCCCAAACCTTGCGGCCAATAAGATGAGATCTACCCACTGAGAGAGAGAGTGAAGGAGGACCTGTTGGGAAGGTGGAATACTTGCCGATCGTCGGTAGCCATTATTGGCAGTAGAGCTTTCGATACCATGCAACTTCTACACCAAGTTGCTCGAAATCCTCAGGTAAATGGGGGAAAATGATGCTCTAAGTCCCCTGAAGGTTGTAAAAGGCTCAATTTTGGAAAGGGGAAGGGGCAAAGCTTGGATTGCCATTAATGGACATAAAGGATCATTTTCGGCCATGGTGAAAACCACCAAATTCAGCCACTGAGGCGTCGGCCATGACTGTGAAAATCCTCTAAATTTATGAGGGGGAAGTACCAATCCATGGGAGGTTAAGAGAGGAGGCCTTTGGCCTCCCAAGCCATGAATGAACATTATTCCTCTCTTTCTCTCTCCACCATTTTTGGGGAAAATGGGGATTCTCTCTCTTAGTCACAATTTACAAAAATTGGATGGCTCTTTGAGTAATTCTCAGCCTCCTAGACTAGTGGGCCACCTCAATTGGGCCTAGCCCAAGTGTATTGGACCTTATTAGGTCAAACTAGGGCATGTAATATCCCAATTCGAACTAGACCCATCGAGTGACACAAGTCACTTGGAGATGCTTGGGATAGGTAGAAGTCTTGAGGTCCTAATGGTGCCATGGATGTGCCATGATCTCTAGGAGTGGATGTAACCCTTACCCCTTGAAGTTAGGAAGCAAATGGCAAAGGAATTGGTAGCAGGGAGATTGCGTCGGCGGTAGCTTCAGCTAGCATCAGCGGTAGCAACCGAATAAGTGCACATGTTTTCTTCCGTGGTGGGTGGCCAAAATTGCCTAAAACTAAGTTAAGAGTGGAATTAATAGCCAATAAGCAGCTGGCACCTAGTGTAGAGTTCCAACATTAGGTTTGGAAAGATGGAATTTGCATTTAATGAACATTAATGCAAATCTCTCACTCTCTCTTAATTCTCTCCTAACCCAGATGGGTTGAACTCTCCTAATCAGAGGGCTCTATTCAGCCTCTTCTTCATCATCTTCTTCTTCTTTTTCTTCATCGTCTTCCTCACACGTCAAGTTTTAACCTAGGATTTTTGAAGGAGCAACCTTGGAGCTCGGTCGAACTCCGCCATGCCACCAAGGAGACACCCGCGATCATCGGCCAAAAATCAGGTGACTTCCGACCCCTCTCCCTTGGTGCTAGATCTTTAGATCTAATTAGGAGAGACATTGAGCTCAAAAGAGATTGATTTAGCGAGATTAATGGTGTTTCGTAGGAAGTGGCCACGCTAGAATATATGTTCTATGGCATCGTTCGACGCGTGTATGTCTTCGATCAACTCCTCTCTTCAATACGAAGTTAAAGGAGTTGATTTCATGAAGTTCGGTGGCCTAATGAGGGAGTGTTGGAGGAGAGAAGGTGAAATGCCCTAATTTCCTATGGAGGAAGATGGCGAATAGTCCATGTTAAAAAGGGATTTAATTATATATAATGTAGCAAACATTGAACTTGAATCATATTAGACATACATAGTGATGGGAGTCCAACCATTAGGGAAAGAAAGAATATGTATATGATTTGGAGCTGGGCTGCTAGTGAAGTAATTTGGAGGTGAATAACACAGAGGATCTGCTTCCTGTTAGCTAGCGCCCGACTGTAGCACTACCGCCGGCGCTAGCATGTCGACTGGTCGACGGGAAGGGATAACTTCCCGTCGACACCTTATGTCGATGGGAAGGAGTGTTGGTAGAATCACTAGCGCCCGACGGTAGCCCTACCGCCGGCGCTAGCGTATCGACTGGTCAACGGGAAGGGATAACTTCCCATCGACACTTAATGTCAACGGTAAGGAGTGCTAGTAGAATCACGAGCGCCCAGTGGTAGACCTAGCGTATCGACTGGTCGACAGGATGGGATAACTTCCCGTCGACACTTAATGTCGACAGGAAGGAGTGCTGGTAGAATCACTAGCGCCTAGTGGTAGCCCTACTGCCGACGCTATTATGTCGATTGGTCGACTGGAAGGGATAACTTTCCATCGAAACTTAATGTCGACGGGAAGGAGTGCTGGTGGAATCACTAGTGCCCGGCGGTAGCCATACCGCCGGCGCAAGTATGTCGACTGGTCGACGGGAAGGGATAAATTTCTGTCGACACTAAATGTCGACGGGAAGGAGTGCTGGTTGAATCACTACCGCGTGGTGGTAGCGGTACCACCGGCGCTAGGGTGTCGACTTGTCAATGGGAAGGGCTAACTTCCCGTCGAATCCCAATGTCGACAGGAAGGTATGTCGACTAGATTACTAGCGCCCAGCAGTAGCGCTACCGTCGGCGCTAGCAAACAGAGAACTTCAGGTTCTCCTCCTTTAGTTTGGTAGGAGTTCCTGGATTCCCATGTAAATTGAGAGAGGCGTAGACGAATGTTATGATTCTGAAATGGGACATTGCGATGCATAATTGAATGAAGAATTTTAGAGGTCATGTTTATATATAAATGCTCATCATTTGATAATCTATTGTATGATTAGGTTTGTGATAACCTCTCAAAAGGTGATAGATTCAAGGGTGTTGAAACACGTCGTGAATTGAGCACGTTAATTGAATATTGATGATAATTTGGGCTTACCTATTTAGTAGGATCTAAATATGTGAAGAACATGTATGAATTAATATTCCTATCACTTGATAATCTATTTGATGGTTTAGATTGGTTATAACCCTCAATAAGGTTGATAGTTTTAATCGTGTTGGAATCCATTCATGTACAAAAGGACAGGTAGCTACAAAAGTTGTGAATCTATGGATTCTTTTGTTTTTCTATTATTGATGGGTTGTCATGATGATATGTGAGAATAACCGGCAGGATAGGCGTCTTGTGGAGGGGGCTAGCCCTTGTGCTAGCACTTCCGCAAGGCGGCTGTCTTGGGCCTATGACTCCCCTCGGTCGTGTCTTGTGTTCCGGTAGGGGGGGTCTTACAAATGGTATCAGCTTGCAACGATCCTTAGATAAAGAAGTCCATTAGACCACTAGGCCACCCCTCCTAGCTAGATTAGTTTGAGGACAAACTGATTCAGCGGAAGTAGTGGTGTGCACATGTGTGATTCACATTAAGTATGTCCACTTTTCCTCATAGAAAGTGCCAACCTAAGCCAAACTCGTACCGTTATATATAGATGCTGGCTCATTCCGAGACAGTAATTGGTATTCCCATTCCAACAGTCATAGTTAGTTTGGTATAGGATTGATGCCAACCAGACTAGGATACCATTTTTGTCGACGTAGCAGGATATGTCGTGACGTATCCTAGCATTATACCGATCTTGGGGATGATTTGGCCAAGCAATAAGTGACCTCAAGTGCTAAGGGAAGAGTTTAACGTGAGTGTAAGTGAAAAGACTTGCACTCTAAGGTTTCTACCTCTGATATGGAGTAAAATTATCACCCTTACACAAATATTAGGACAATCTCAATGAGACGGGTACCTGTAGTCTATTATTAGCTTATTAAGAGACAACTAAGAATGACTTTTATATTGTATGTGGATACCTCCCACTTCTAATTATGTAAAAGGTTTCACATGTAGAAGATATGATAAGAATTATCGGAGGATCGAAACCTCCCTCTGATACCATTTGTAAGACCCCCATCCCGGAACACAAGACATGGCCGAGGGGAGTCCTATGCCAAGGACAGCCACCTTGCTGAAGTGCCAGCACATGGGCTAGCCCCCTCCACAAGACACTTATCCTGTCATCTATTCTCACATATCATCATGCCAACCCATCACTAACAGAAAAACAATAGAAGCCATAGATTCACAGCTTTTGTACCTACCTGTCCTTTTGTACTTGAACGGACATTATTACTTAGTTGTGAATCTATGGCTTCTATTGTTTTTCTATTATTGATGGGTTGGCTTGATGATATGTGAGAATAGCCGACAGGATAGGCATCTTGTGGAGGAGGCTAGCCCGTGTGTTGACACTTCTGCAAGGTGGATGTCCTAGGCCTAGGACTCCCCTCGGCCGTGTCTTGTGTTCCGGGATGGGGGTCTTACAGGGCATTTTGACCTAAAATTAGGGTTAAGTTGACTTTGGTCAATTTCACCATTTGGGTTGACCCCAATTGGTGGTAAGTGACCCATTGGCCTCCCCTAAGGGTTAGGAAGGTCTAGCTAGGGTCAATTTGGCAAGGTGGAGGCCAATTGACCCTCAATAGGCCAACTTGACCAAAATAGGGCTATAGTTGACTTGGGTCAAATTGGCCAAATTGGTGGCACCAAGATGGTGATGTTTGGTACATTGGGTCCCCAATATCATTATGAGGTTAGGGGAAAGGTAAATATCGCAAAGTGGAGGCCAACTGACCCTAATTAGGCAACTTTGACCCCCTTTAGGGTTAGGGTTGACTTTGGTCAACTTGACCACTTTAGTTGACAGCAATGGGTCCTCAGTGCTCTATGGGACCCACTAAAGGGTTAGTCATGCTATGGTGGGGCCAAGTGGTCAAGGTGAGGCCCTGAAGTCCAACACTAGGCTTGGTAATTGGAAAGTGCTATTAGCAGACCATGGTGATCTTCACCTTCAAGCCTAAGCTCTTATCATCTCCTTGTGCTTCCTAGGGTTTTTTCATGACCTATTCATGAAGAAACCATCCTATGGGTATAGCTATTTGAGGGATGTTACAAAGCTTATCTTACTTTCTTGTCCCTCCCGTCTGACATGATCCCGTCGGGGAAACATTTACTTTTCAATTTGTCTCAGCGGATCCGCTGAGACGGGTAATCTTCTTAGTGGCTTACTCCAAATCTGCACATCTGAGACAAACTCCTTCTCAGCGGCTATTCATCTAAGTCTCGGCGATTTAGCTGAGTCCAAACTGATATATTGGTTGTTGAAACCGATTTCTCGGTCTCTGTGGAGTTCGGGGCCCCCAACAAGTTGAGGAGTGGCCAACTCTTACTCCCCCCAAGGGAGAGCTCTAGGTTGAAGGTGTTGGAAGTATGAACTGGACCAAGGGCTCGGAGGGGAGGTCCCACCACATACCCGGAAGATCTTTAGAGCGCTTCCCCTCCCAAGCCAATGTCGGGCTTGGGCACCACTGGAGGCTCTCCTCACCCCACTAGAGATACTTGGGGAGGGAGAAGGAGAGAGAGAGAGCTAGCCTAGAATAAGTTTCCTTCAAATGGTGCCCCCTTGGTCCTATTTATAGGATTCCTGAACTTGGGCTGCAGATAACAATAATCTGGACCCTGAAATTACCAAAGTACCCTCAAAAATGGCTGCGGATAGCCAAATCCCGTTGTTCTACGGCACTAAGCGTAGACCATCCTGCCCCCGGAACTGGGCGAGAGGGGATATCTCGCGGGGCTCGACGATTCCACTAACTGGGTGAGGCGAGACCCTGGGTTCCCCCCTGCTGGTCTCGCCCCCCTGCTGGTGCGGGGGCGAGGGAGGGCCGGAGGCCTCCTCCCCTCGCCCCCCTGCTGGGGCTGGGCGAGCCCAGCCAGGGTCGGCCCCCTGCTAGTCTCGCCCCTCTGCTGGGGCGGGGGCAATGGGTGGCCGGAGGCCTCCTCCCCTCGCCCCCCTGCTGGGGCTGGGCGAGACCCAGCCCGGGTCAGCCCCCTGCTGGTCTCGCCCCTCTGCTGGGGCGGGGGTGAGGGGGGCCGGACGCCTCCTCCCCTCGCTACCCTGCTAGGGCTGGGCGAGACCCAGCCAGGGTCGGCCCCCTGTTGGTCTCGCCCCTCGGCTGGGGCGGGGGCGAGGTGGGCTGGAGGCCTCCTCCCCTCGCCCCTCTGCTGGGGCTGGGCGAGATCCAGTCAGGGTCGGCCCCCTGCTGGTCTCGCCCCTCCCCTGCTTGGGGGCGGGGGCGAGAGGATCTCTCCCCCCTGCTTGGGGGCGGGGGGCGAGAGGAGCTCGCCCCCCCCCCCCTACACGGGCTGGGCGAGCGGGAGGCCTCCGCCTCCACCACTCGCCCCCTCGCCTCTACTACTCTTCATGTCCGGGACCATGCTACAAGATAAGACTCTAAGGGGCCCTTAGGAGTACACTCGGCGAATATGGGGTTGCACACAATCCCCGCTCTTTTCGAGCGTGGTACAAGATTGGAAAGAAATGTCCAACCCCACATATTCGGCGAGTGGTGCCGAAAATTGCGCCATAGGCGGGGTCCCCCTTGGGAAAAAAAACTACTTAAGAAACTCCCTTCCACCGAGTGGTTCCCGGCCCTGTCAGCTAGGTAAGAGCCTGGTCTGCGGGCCAGCATCGAGGCCAAGGTCGACACAATCTAGGATCCTAGCTCCACTGGGGGTGGATACAAGGTCGACACACTCTAGGAGCCCGGCTCAACTAGAGGTGGATACAAGGTCGACACTCTCTAGCAGCCCGGCTCAACTATAGGTGGATACAAGGTCGAAATACTCTAGGATCCCGGCTTAACTATAGGTGGAGTATGTTTCCTTCCTGCCCCGAGCGGTTCCCGGCCCTGCCAGCTAGGTGGGAGCTTGGTCAGCGGGCCAGCATCTGGGCTAACCTTGAGAACTTCCTGCCCCAGAGCGGTTCCCGGCCCTGCTAGCTAGGTTGGATCCAGGTCAGCGGGCCAGCATGGGGGCTAAGGTCGACACACTCTAGGAGCCTTGCTCAACTAGAGGTGGGTACAAGGTCGACACACTCTAGGATCCCAGCTCAACTAGAGGTTGATAGAAGGTTGACACACAATAGGAGCCTGGCTCAACTAGAGGTGGATACAAGGTTGACACACACTAGGAGCTGAGCTCAACTAGAGGTGGATACAAGGTCGACACACTCTAGGAGCCCGGCTCAACTAGATGTGGATACAAGGTCGACACTCTAGGAGTCGAGCTCAACTAGAGGTGGATATAAGGTCGACACACTCTAGGAGCCCGGCTCAACTAGAGGTGGATACAAGGTCAACACACTATAGGAGTCGAGCTCAACTAGAGGTGGATACAAGGTCGAGACACTCTAGGAGCCCGGCTCAACTAGAGGTGGATACAAGGTCGACACACTCTAGGAGCCCGTCTCAACTAGAGGTGGATATAAAGTTGACACAATCTAGGAGCCGAGCTCAACTAGAGGTGGAGTATTTTCCTTCCTGCCCCCGAGCAGTTCCCGGCCCTGCCATCTAGGTTGGAGCCTGGTCAGCAGGCCAGCATCGGGGCTAAAATCGACACACTCGAGGAGCCCGGCTCAACTAGAGGTGGATACAAGGTCGACACACTCTAGGAGCCCGGCTCAACTAGAGGTGGATACAAGGTTGACACACTCTAGGAGCCCGGCTCACCTAGAGGTGGATACAAGGTCAGCACACTCTAGGAGACGAGCTCAACTAGAGGTGGATACAAGGTCGACACACTCTAGGATCCCGACTCAACTAGAGGTGGATACAAGTTCGACATACTCTAGGAGCCCGGCTCAACTAGAGGTGGATATAAGGTCGACACCATCTAGGAGCCGAGCTCAACTAGAGGTGGAGTATTTTCCTTCCTTCCCCCGGGCGGTTCCCGTCCCTGCCAGCAAGGTGGGAGCCTGGTCAGCGGGCCAGCATCAGGGCTAAGGTCGACACAATCTAGGAGCCGAGCTCCACTAGAGGTGGAGTATTTTCCTTCCTGCCCCCGAGCGGTTCCCGGCCCTGCCAGCTAGGTGAAAGACTGGTCAGCGGGCCAGCATCGGGGCTAAGGTTGACAAAATCTAGTTGCCGAGCTCCACTAGAGGTGGATACAAAGTCGACACACTCTACGAGCCCGGCTCAACTAGAGGTGGATACAAGGTCAACACTCTCTAGGAGCCCGGCTCAACTAGAGGTGGATACAAGGTCGACACACTCTAGGAGCCCGGCTCAACTAGAGGTGGATACAAGGTCGACACTCTCTAGGAGCCCGGCTCAACTAGAGGTGGATACAAGCTCGACACTCTCTAGGAGCCTGGCTCAACTAGAGGTGGATACAAGGTCGACACACACTAGGAGCCCGGCTCAACTAGAGGTGGATACAAGGTCGACACACTCTAGGAGCCCGGCTCAACTAGAGGTGGAGTATGTTTCCTTCTTGCCCCGAGCGGTTCCTGGCCCTGCCAGCTAGGTGGGAGCCTGGTCAGCGATCCAGCATCGGGGCTAAGGTCGACATAATCTAAGAGCTGAGCTCCACTAGAGGTGGATACAAGGTCGACACACTCTAGGAGCCCGGCTTAACTAGAGGTGGATACAAGGTCGACAATATCTAGGAGCCCGGCTCAACTAGAGGTGGATACAAGGTTGACACACTCTAGGAGCCCGGCTTAACTAGAGGTGGAGTATGTTTCCTTCCTGCCCCGAGCGGTTCCCGGCCCTGCCAGCTAGTTCGGAGCATGGTCAGCGGGCCAGCATCAGGGCTAACCTTGAGAACTTCCTGCCCCCGAGCGGTTCCCGGCCCTGCCAACTAGGTGGGAGCATGGTCATCGGGCCAGCATCGAAGCTAAGGTCGACATACTCTAGGAGCCTGGCTCAACTTGAGGTGGGTACAAGGTCGACACACTCTAGGAGCCCGGCTCAACTAGAGTTGGATACAAGGTCGACACACTCTAGGATCCCGGCTCAACTAGAGGTGGATATAAGGTCGACACACTCTAGGATCCCGGCTCAACTAGAGGTGGATACAAGGTCGACACTCTCTAGGAGCCCGGCTCAACTAGAGGTGGATACAAGGTCGACACACTCTAGGAGCCCGGCTCAACTAGAGGTGGATACTAGGTCGACACACTCTAGGAGACTAGCTCAACTAGAGGTGGATACAAGGTCGACACTCTCTAGGAGTCCGGCTCAACTAGAGGTGGATACAAGGTCGACACACTCTAGGATCCCGGCTCAACTAGAGGTGGATACAAGGTCTACACACTCTAGGAGCCCGGCTCAAATAGAGGTGGATACAAGGTCGACACTCTCTAGGAGCCCGGCTCAACTAGAGGTGGATACAAGGTCGACACACTCTAGGAGCCTGGCTCAACTAGAGGTGGATACAAGGTCGACACACTCTAGGAGCCCAGCTCAACTAGAGGTGGAGTATGTTTCCTTCCTGCCCCGAGCAGTTCCCGGCCCTGCCAGCTAGGTGAGAGCCTGGTCAGTGGGCCAGCATCGGGGCTAAGGTCGACACAATCTAGGAGCCGAGCTCCACTAGAGGTGGATACAAGATCGACACACTCTAGGAGCCCGGCTCAACTAGAGGTGGATACAAGGTCGACACTATCTAAGAGCCCGGCTCAACTAGAGGTGGATACAAGGTCGACACACTCTAGGAGCCCGGCTCAACTAGAGGTGGATACAAGGTCGACACACTCTAGGAGCCCGGCTCAACTAGAGGTGGATACAAGATCGACACTCTCTAGGATCCCGGCTCAACTAGAGGTGGATACAAGGTCGACACACTCTAGGATCCCGGCTCAACTAGAGGTGGATACAAGGTCAACACACTCTAGGAGCCTGGCTCAACTAGAGGTGAATACAAGGTCAACACACTCTAGGAGCCCGGCTCAACTAGAGGTGGATACAAGGTCGACACACTCGAGGAGCCCGGCTCAACTTGAGGTGGATACAAGTGTTGGGAATATTGCCCTCAATATTACCTTGATTTGAAGAGGTATCACTCTCAATGCTAAGGACATATTGTATTTAACAAAGCTATACTTGTGTTAGATATACAGGCACAGGTGACTCAAAAGAAAGGTCCAAATATGGCCTTAGATAAGAAGACATCATCTACAAGGAGATGAAGATCTGTCTCAGCATAACCGCTGAGACGATAGGTCAGAACCGCTGAGACGAGGAGCCATCTTAGGGGATCCACTGGAGCAACCGCTGAGAAGGAGACTGGAAGCTGTCTCAGCCCAACCGCTGAGATTGGATGCCGTCTTAGCCCAACCGCTGAGACAGATCCAAATGTGCTGTCGGGATCTGCTTTTGGCGCAAATGACATTTGAGAGGGAAAAGCAAGTCCAATCAGCCCCATACTGTGTCAGGATGATTGATATAGCCGTTGAAGTCTTCTAGGGGTATAAAAGAAGATGTTAGGGCACATCAAGGAGTACTGTTCTATTGAGAAGCTTTTGCTACACGCCGCAATCGAGCATTCACGATTCAGCCAGTTGAAGTCGTTCTCTGCAGCTGAAGTTAATCTTCTAAGGGAGATTAGTTAGCTCTTCCTATAGAAACTCAAGAAGGGCAAGTTGATCTTCTGGTTTGCTGAAGGAGAAGATCAAGGGGATACAAATCTGAAGCTATTGTTTTCAGATCTGAAGAAAGGATCCAGAAGACCTAAGTGTAAATCATTTTGTCTTTTGTATCTAACTCAAACTCTATTACATCTTTGTAAGGCATTGTTGCCTGAGTAAAAGGCTGTTGATCCTGTGTGTAAAGCTGTGTTGACAGCTTGAGTGGTAGGACTTCTTGATAGGTCTGAGGTAGGAAATCTATGGGATTTCTGAGTGGTAGGAGTTCATAACTCTGAGTTGTAGGGCTGTTGAGCCTGAGGAGTAGGGCTGTTGAGCCTGAGGTGTAGGGCTGTTGAGCCTGAGGTGTAGGGCTGCTGAGCCTGGGTGTAGGGCTGCTGTGCCTGAGGAAGGATCACTCTTGATCTGAGAAGTTCTGTGGAACTTGTGGTGTAAGCTCAAGGATCCGAGATTGGAGTTTGTGGCCTTGTCTAACTCATTGTTAGAAAGGTGAAGGGGGAAAGAGGACTACTCAAGACACCCTGTCTTGAGGAACCTCTATACATCCTTGTGTGTTTTCTGTGCTTGTGTTTTCTGCAGCTAGAAACATTAGGTTTAAACAAAGAAAATAAGTAGAACCTATTCACCCCCCCCCCCCCCATCTATGTATTATTGCCTACACCTATATAAACTATCAAGTGGTATCAGAGGTAGGTTGATCAAAAAGACTTAACAGTCTGATCAGATCCTATACAGGAGTAGTCAAATCTGAAATCTAATGGCGAACAGTGCAATGAAGAAGGAGTTGGGGTCAATGAAGTTGCCCATATGCTCCAAAGAAAACTTTGGGATATGGAAGCAAAGGGTAAGGCTATTCATGGAAGCATCAGACCCAAGGATCTTTTTGACTATCAAAAATGGTCCTTATACCTTTGAGAAAGTCTCCACTATTGACCCTACTAGAAAAGTACTTAAGGTATTTTCTGAAATGACCAATGATGAGATAGCACTGTACACTATGGACAAGAGAGCCCAAAACATAATAGTAAATGCCATTGATGATACTACATTTCAGAACTTGGTACACTGCCAAACTGCCAAGGAAATGTGGGACACATTGGTTGTCTATATGGAGGGAACAGCTGAAGTAATGGAAGATAGAAAGTCACTCCTCAATCAGGAGTATGAAGCCTTCAGACAGCTGGGCCAGGAGAATATCTCCATGTGCTATGAAAGGTTCTTTAAGATTGTAAATGAACTAAGAACCTATGGAAGGGTGTTCACAGATTATGAACTCAATGATAAGTTCCTTAGATCTCTAACTAGAGAATGGGACACTAAAATCTGTGCAATCAGGGAAGGGGCAAGACTTGGAGAAACCCCCACCCATACACTGTTTGGGAAACTGCTCTCATATGAGATGCAGCTTTCTGCAAGAAAGGAGGAGGACTCTTCCTCCAGGGTTCACACAAGGGAGAGATCTGTTGCTCTCAAAGCTGAAAGCTCTAAGAAGAACAAGGCTAGAGTGCAGTCACCTCCAAGGAAGGCTGTTGAATCTAAGAAATCTGAGAGCAGCAAATCTGACAGCTCCTCTTCTGATGAGGAGTTTGCTGCCTTCACAAGGCAGTTCAAGAAGATGATCAAGAGGAAATAATGGAAGAACAAACCTTCCTCCTCTTCTCATCCCAAGAAGGATCATTACAGATCTGAGAGGCAACATCCCAAAGGGGACAGGTATGGCTCTAAAACTAGTAAACATGTTTCAACTATCATAATTTGCTATTGCTGTAGTAAGCCTGGACATTTCATTGCTGACTGTTCAGTCAAGAGAAAAGAAAGAGATGACAAGAAGCCTCATCACCAGAAGGAGAGGAAGGGAGAGAAATCCTTCCTAGCTAAGAAAAGCAAGAGCTGGAGTGAGTCTGAATCTTCAGATTCAGATGGTGAGGAGGAAGCCTACTTGGGGCTGTTTGCTGATCAGGAGGAAGAAGACTATCCTGCTACCAGGATAGGAATCAGGGCCCCTCTATCACATTCAGATAGTGATGAAGAGGAGGATGAGGTCACTCTTGATGACCATGGGCTGATGGCTGTAACTGAAAATGAGGACAGCCACAGCAATTCAGAACATGAGCAGGTATTGATACACTGCATTTCTTCTTCTTCTTCTGATTATGAAACAGGTCCAGAATCTGAATCTACTCCATCTAAAGTTGGAGGTGAATCATATTCTGAGGAGGATGTCAATCAATTAATTGATGAATATGGTGCACTCCTGGAAGCTCTGAAAAAGAGCAAAAAGCTAGCCAAGAGGCAAGCCCAAGAAATTGCTTCCCTAAAGCAATCAAAATCTGAGTGCATTGAGCATGCTACCCAGCTAGCTCTAATGAGCAAGGAGATTGGCAAGCTAAGGGGAATGTCAATCATCCATGTGGGCGCCATAAGCCACAAGAATAAGATCATTAAGGATCTTGAAGAAAAGCTTCTCAAGGAGAGGATGCTGGTGGCTAAGTTCTCCAAGCCCAAGACAGTGCTGCCTATTATTGACACCTTCAACTCCCATGACATGAGAGGTGTTGGTTTCAACAAAGAGGCAGCTACTAGCAACACTAAGGGAAAGGTCAAGGACTCAAAAGAATCTAAGACCTCCTTTGTGAAGGTCTTGATGCCCTCAAATAAGTATGACCAAGAAAGTATTCATGGTCACTTACTAAATGGAAGTTCCTATAACTTGAGCAAGAATGCTCACAGCAATGGAAATAGAAAGGGCATGGGATCGAGCGCAATGAAAGCTCCATATGAGGAAATACAGATGGTCCAACCTGGACCATTTGTGTTTTGTGTCTCAGCACCTTCAGTCAAGAACATGGAAGCAAGCTCTTCCAAATCTGCTTCAGCAAAAAGCAAGACTGCTGTCAAATCTATTGACAAGACCTGCTGCCCAGTGTCTGATTCCATCAGATCTTGTATGACTGCCAAGTCAATGCAAACTGAGGCCATCAGAACAAAGAGCAGCAAGACTATCCACAGATTATCCTTCAGTCAGATTATTGCTGAAAGAAATAGGAAGAATGCTGATATCCCTTCTGCTGAACATGTACAAAGTGCTGTACCAACTCAAAAAACTGTTCAGAAAAGGAGATACAATATTCATGATTGTTGGTGCTGTGGCAAAGTGGGACACGTTGCAATTGATTGTTGGCACAACTCCAAGGTGCCAAAGGCAAGGACTGAACCTCAAGCCAAACCAGCCCTCTCTAGGAATATTCCCTATGGTGTTAACATGAACAGAGGACCCAAAGTCAGTTGGGGCCCTAAGGCACACTAAATTTTGTGTTGCAGGTTAGTTCAAGTACCAGTCTCAACCAATTATGGTACTTGGACAGTGGGTGCTCAAGGCACATGACAGGAACTAAGGATCTTCTAAAGGATTACCATCCAGTGAAGAATGGACCCAAAGTTACCTTTGGTGGATCTGAAAAGGGAGTCACCAAAGGATACAGCATGATTTCCAATGGCATAGTCTCAATCACAAGGGTAGCTTATGTTGAAGGGTTGCAACACAACCTTGTAAGCATAAGCCAACTATGTGAATTAGGCTATGTCATTGAATTCCACAATGACAAGTGCTTGATCAAAAAGTCTAATGACTTGGAGACCATTCTCTCAGGCACTGGGAGTGGAAATGTTTATTGCTTAGACTTCATTTGCAATTATTCTATTTCCTCTGTGTGTCTTGTAGCTAATGAAAGTGAGTCACTTTGTGTCCAATGGCACAAGAGACTTGCCCACATTAACTATTAGACAATGTATAGATTATTTTCTAAAGACCTTGTTAGAAATAGTCCTAAACTAAAATGTGTTAAAAGTGGTCCCTGTCAAGCTTGCCAAATGGGTAAGCAAACTAGGGCCACCTTTAAAAGTATTGGCTCCAAGGATACTGAAAGGTGTTTATACCTATTGCACATGGACTTGTTTGGTCCTTTGCCAATTCAGAGCTTAGGTGGGAAGTTGTATACTTTGGTAATTGTAGATGATCATTCAAAGTATACATGGGTATTCTTCCTTAAGAAGAAGTCAGATACCTTACATGTCTTTATAAATTATGTCAAGGCCATTCAGAATGATCTACTATGTAATGTGGTCAGGACTAGAACTGACCATGGTACAGAATTTCAATCTGAAGGCATGACAAAATTTTGTCAAGAATTTGGTATCACCCAAGAGTTCTCCTCCCCAAGGACTCCACAGCAAAATGGTGTGGCTGAGAGGAGGAATAGGACCTTGATAGAAGCTGGGAGAACATTGCTTAGTGACTCCTCACTCCCAGAATACTTCTGGGCTGAGGCAGTCAATACAGCCTGTTATGTTCTCAATAGATCCTCCATCAATAAGGTCCTTGGGAAAACCCCTTATGAGATTCTGAAAGGCAAACAACCTACAATTTCCTACTTTAGGATCTTTGGTTGCAAATGCTATATTTTAAATAATGGAAAATCTCAGCTAACAAATTTGCAGAAAAATGCAATGTGAGAGTTCTTGTTGGGTATAGCTCACATAGTAGAGCTTATAAAGTTTATAACAAGAAAACCCATGTTGTAGGAGAATCTATGCATGTTGTATTTGATGAGACCAGCCTTCTCTACAAAGAATGGTCTAGTTCTTCTATTGTGACAGGAAATGAAGAAGGGATGCATGAGCTGACTGTCCAAGACAAGCCCAACAGCAGCAACACACAGACAGCTACTGCAATTCCTGAAGAAGAAGAGGTACAAGATGAAGTCATAGCTGAACCAATGGAACAAACACATCCACCAGAGGACCCTCTCCCTATTGCTGCAAGGCACCTGAGAGATCATCCAAGAGAGCTAATAATTGGGGATCATACCCAAGGCATATTGACAAGAAGCAGAGCTCATAATGAAGCACTATTCTTGAGATTCCTCTCTCAAATGGAGCCCAAGAAGTTTGAAGAGGCCAATCAAGACACATTCTGGATTGAAGCAATGCAAGAAGAGCTCCTACAATTCAAGAGATGCAAAGTATGGAAGCTGGTGCCAAGACCTCAGGGACACAATGTGATTGGGACTAAATGGGTATGCAGGAACAAGCTTGATGAAAATGGTACAATCATCAAGGACAGGGCCAGATTGGTAGCCAAAGGATACAGGAAAGAGGAAGGTATATACTTTGATCAAACCTTTGCACCAGTTGCAAGGTTGGATGCAATTAGGCTATTCCTGGCCTATGCTGCCCACAAGGGGTTCAAAGTCTACCAGATGGATGTCAAATCAACATTTCTAAATGGAGACTTGAAGGAAGAGGTATATGTTGAACAACCCTCAGGTGTTGTGCATCCAACCCTAACTTCTCATGTTTATCTTCTTAGGAAAGAACTATATGGTCTCAAGCAAGCTCCAAGAGCTTGGTATGAGACTTTGTCCAACATTCTCCTCAAGAACAAGTTCATGAGGGGAAAGATTGATAGCACATTGTTTCTTACGGAAACAAGGGGCAAGTGTCTCTTAGTCCAAATCTATGTTGATGACATAATCTTTGGGTCTACTGATGACAACCTCTTCAAGAGATTTGCCAATCTAATGCATGGGGAGTTTGAAATGAGCAGTATGGGTGAGCTTAAATATTTCCTTGGGCTCCAAGTGAAATAGTCTGATGATGGAATGTTCATCTCCCAGACCAAGTACACTAAGGAGCTCATCAAGAAATTTGGGATGGAATCAGCCTCCACCATGAGAACACCCATGGGGTCTAATGTATCATTAGACAAGGATGAAAAGGGAAAGGCCTTTGATGAGTCCATGTACCGATGTATCATTGGATCCCTATTGTACTTGACTGCTAGTAGGCCAGACATTATGTATGCTACATGTGTTGTGCTAGGTATCAAGCCTGTCCTAAGGAATCTCACTACACCTCTGTGAAGAGGATATTGGGATACCTTATGGGCAGCTTGCATCTTGGCCTTTGGTACCCTAAGAAATAATGACTTTGAACTAACAGGCTTTTCAGATGCAGATTTTGTAGGTTGCAAGGAAGACAGGAAGAGTACAAGTGGTACTTGTCAATTCCTAGGGAGAATATTGATATCTTGGAGCAGCAAGAAACAAACCAGTGTGGCAATATCCACAGCTGAGTCTGAGTACATTACTGCAGGTAGCTGTTGTGCACAACTCCTTTGGACACAGCATCAGTTGGAGGATTACAACCTCAAGGTAAGGGAATCTCCTTTGTACTGTGATTCATCCAGTGCTATATCTATTGCTAAAAATCCTGTCTCTCGTAGCAGGACTAAGCACATAGAGATTAGATATCATTTTATTAGAGAACATGTAGAGTGTAAAGACATCTGTTTTGAATTTGTCCCCACTGACAAACAAGTAGCTGATATCTTTACAAAGCCACTGCATGAATCTAAATTCAATGCTTTCAAAATTGATCTTGGCATGCTTAGTATCGAATAGACCTAAATGTATGAGTAATAGCTGTCACTATTGTTGATTATGAATGGTGAATTATCAAACTAAACACTGCAACTTAGTGACATGACTAGGACCCATCTTAAGCCAGAATATCTACATTAGGTCTAAAACCTATGATCAACTAAAATGCAGGAGTATGTTCAGCTGAATCAGCTGAGAAAAATCCCAGCTGAACCACTGAGATGAGGAAACTGTCCCAGCGGTTGACAGTTTACTGTCCCAGCTGAACCGCTGAGATGAGCAAACTATCTCAGCGATTGAGACTTTACTATCCCAGCGGCCTAGGTCTCCGTCTCAACTGAACCGCTGAGACGGGGTATGTTCAATATGACACATGTTAATTAACCCAGAAATCCTTGAAACAATAAGGTAATTAAGTCTAAAAACCCAGGGTTAATAAAATCGAAACTAAAAATCTATAAATAGACACACTGTAACCTAAAACAAACCACAAAGCCAAACCCTTAGTCGTCGAGACGATTCATCTTCTCTCCCGTCTCAGCGCATCGATTCTCTGCTTCCATGGCGCCAAAAAGCTCGTAAGATCTCCTGGAGGGCTATGAAATAGTAAGAAATTGATTCTCTCATGCCTCTGAAGAAATACGACAAGTGATTCATCTAATGGAAGCTCAAGGTCTGGAGCACATGCTGTCTGAACCATGCTGCATTCTCAAAGCTGAAGTTCTGTAATGGTTCAACCATTTAAAACTGTCTCCATCCAAAACCATCCTGATGTCCAAGATAGGAAGTGAGAAGATAAAGATTACTGCTAAAAGGTTGGAGAAGGGGCTAAAATTAACTCCCTGCAGTAAAACTGAAGAGGAAGGGATATCTGAAAAGGACAAGCAGACTGCCCTAAAGTGGGCAGGATATAGTGAAAGTAAGACCAGTTGTCTAAGAAGGAAGTTCTTCAATCAACAGGGGAAGTTGTTGTCTGATATTGTGGGCAAAGCTATCCTATGCAAGCCTGGTTCACATGACACTGTCTCACAGTTCATGTTTGAATTAATGACAAGGATAATTCTGTCCAAGAGAACCTCATGGGGAGAAGTTATCTTTCAGAGGATAAAGGAATCTCTACAAGCCCCCAATATGGGAAGAATACTATCTCTGTACCTACATAATAGTTATTCAGAGACCTTTGCAAACTCCAAGGGGTCAAATCTCCATTACCACAAAAGAATGGAGATTAAGACTCTGGATAGATTCTCCAGAGTGCTCCCTATGAGCCAGCCAACTGTGGCAAAGGAAAAGAAGAAAGAAGTATCCCAGCAGAAATCAAATTCATCCTCAAAGTCAGCTGGATCTGAAAATGAAGATAGTCATGGGTCTGATCATAGATCTGCCAGCAACCCAATGAACATTAATAATGAAGAGGTCCCCAGAACAAATGAGGAGCCCCAAGGAAGTGTTGTGCCCAATCCTGAGCCAACCCAGATGAATGATAATCCAGCTGTTCATAATGATGAAGATGAATTTCCCAACTCACCTATCCATGGTAAATTAGGATTTTAGTTAGGCCTCTTTTCTCTATCAATAGTATAGTCTAGGTGTCTAAATAATCAATCATTTTTCAGGTGACCTTAGACAAAATTGTCCTCCTAAGGATGCCCCAAGTGAGGGGGAGCATAGCCCAGCCTATGAAGGAGGAGGTGGGTATGCTAGTGGGGGAGAACATCAACAGGAATTGGTATCACCCAATGCCCCATCTGAGGGGGAGCAGATCCCTGATAATGAGAGGGCTGATGCTCAGAGTGGAGCTGAAGTGATGGTTGAAAAGGAACTACCCAGGAAAGGACAGTTGTAGCTCTGGACACATCTGACCTAATAAACTCAATACAAACAATGATCGAGGGTCAGATGTTGTCTATGAAAGATATTGTTGCTGAGAAGATCCAGGATGTATCTACCCAGATATGGAATGAATTGCATACAACAGGAGCTGCATTGACTCAGGAGATTCAGGCCAATGAGCAGACAATGGACTCAAGAGTGGCTGAAGTGAGAACTGTGCTCAATGCCCAGGTCAATGATGTCAAAACTGCATCAGATCATATCCTTCTGCAGATGACAAGATGGTTTGAAATGGCCAAAAATACTGTTGCTTCCCAGCACACAGTTTTGATGAATATTGCAGACCATCAAGGGGATTCCACAAAGGACATCACATATGTAAAGAATTATCTTTACAAAAATGAGAATGTCTGGAAAAAAGCTGTTGCCAGAATGGCACAAGTGGTCAACACATCAAGCAGCCAAGTCAAGTCCCACATTGACAAGGCAAAGGAATATATTTTGGATGATGTGGACGGCTCCTTACAAACTCTCTCTCAATCCATATTGGATCAATACTCTGAAATCAAGAAGAAGATAGTGGAACATATTAAAGAAGGAGAAGAGAAGATTCTCAATCTGCATGCTAAACTGAAAGGAGCTCACATACAGCTGTATAACAACATGGAGTCCTCCCACAAACTGATACTTTCCAATCAAGAAGAAGCCAGCAAGAAAATGGTGGAAGTGGTCAACAATGCTTCCAGTGCTATTCAAGAAAATATCCTTACCATGGCCAGAAAGGTCACTGATAATCAATGGGACTCAAGCTTAAAAGTGTTGCAAGGAACAAGAATTGCTTTAAATCTGCCAATCTTGAACCCTAGCAGAAATGAAGACTTTGACTTCCAAAGTCAATCAAATCTGATTGCTGATGAGAGGGCAGCAAAGAGGAGAAGGGTAGAAGGTATTCAAACTGCTGAAGAATACATGGCTCAGAAGAGAATGGAAAGATTAGAGGATCCACTCCATGAAGATGACAATCTGGAGTTGGACACAATTGTTGTCAATACCTGGGTGAGCCATGGAAATCCAATGAAAGACATTGACCATGTCTACTCAGCTGCTGAGTGGATCAAACACCTTGAAAGGGAATCTTTAAGGGAAAGGATTCTCAAAGAAAATATGGTAAGAAGGGAAACTCCTTTAAGGATTCCCCCAAGATATCTTCCCAAGCCATTTCTGTACTTCAAAGTAAAGGAGAAGATCAAGGCTGCTGCTGAAGCTAAGAAAAGAAAATCTACAGATGGAGAAATCTATTCCAAGGGTCAATCTTAGAAAACCCAGCCTGGACATTTTGTTTTGGATTGAATGTACAACTATAAGTTGAATTTTCTTTTATATATCTGTACTGAACATTTAAAGTGAAATGAAATTTCATATTCTGATCATAATATTGTGTTTGTTACTATTGATACATGTACTCTGTATCTATTATCTCTAGTATTCAGTAGCTTAAATGGAATGTTCAGATTGAAATGGATTAGCTATTACAGAAAATAGTTCTTCAATTGAGGGGGAGTAAATTCCCTGCTCAGGTTGAAGGGAAGTTGGCAAATGCTCAGACTATATAGGTTAGCCTACAGGTTGATCCAAAAGGATATATAGATGTTATCTCTCTATACATAGCAAGTTAAGGGGGAGATAGTAAGTTAAGGTTGAAAAAGCCAGAAAGGGGGAGATAGGTCCAATACCAATGCTGGAGAAAGGGGGAGAAAGGGCCAGTGCAAATGCTTATGCTTAGGGTGTTAGGTCCTATGCTTCACAGATCATTTCTTTTTCTGCGATAAAATTTTTATTGTTAATGGACCTTAGCATTGAGGATGTTCTGCCTTCTTCAAATAGGGGGAGATTGTAGGGAATATTGCCCTCAATATTACCTTGATTTGAAGAGGCATCACTCTCAATGCTAAGGACATATTGTATTTAACAAAGCTATACTTGTGTAAGATATACAGGCACAGGTGACTCAAAAGGAAGGGCCAAACATGGCCTTAGATAAGAATATATCATCTACAAGGAGATGAAGATCTGTCTTAGCATAACTGCTGAGACGATAGGTCAGAACCGCTGAGACGAGGAGCCGTCTCAGCGGATCCACTGGAGCAACTGCTGAGAAGGAGACTGGAAGCTGTCTCAGCCCAACCGCTGAGACTAGATGCTGTCTCAGCCCAACCGCTGAGACAGATCCAAATGTGCTGACGGGATCTGCTTTTGGCGCAAATGACATTTGAGAGGGAAAAGCAAGTCCAATCAGCCCCATACTGTGTCAGGAGGATTGATATTGCTGTTGAAGCCATCTGGGGGTATAAAAGAAGATGTTAGGGCACATCAAGGAGTACTGTTCTATTGAGAAGCTTTTGCTACACGCCACAATCGAGCATTCACGATTCAGCCAGTTGAAGTCGTTCTCTGCAGCTGAAGTTAATCTTCTAAGGGAGATTAGTTAGCTCTTCCTGTACAAACTCAAGAAGGGCAAGTTGATCTTCTGCTTTTCTGAAGGAGAAGATCAAGGGGATACAAATTTGAAGCTATTGTTTTCAGATCTGAAGAAAGGATCCAGAAGACCTAAGAGTAAATCCTTTTGTCTTTTGTATCTAACTCAAACTCTATTACATCTTTGTAAGGCATTGTTGCCTGAGTAAAAGGTTGTTGAGCCTGTGTGTAAAGCTGTGTTGACAGCTTGAGTGGTAGGACTTCTTGATAGATCTGAGGTAGGAAATCTGTGGGATTTCTGAGTGGTAGGAGTTCATAACTCTGAGCTGTAGGGCAGTTGAGCCTGAGGAGTAGGGCTGTTGAGCCTGAGGTGTAAGGCTGTTGAGCCTGAGGTGTAGGGCTGCTGAGCCTGAGTGTAGGGCTGATGTGCCTGAGGTAGGATCACTCTTGATCTGAGAAGTTCTGAGGAACTTGTGGTGTAAGCTCAAGGAGCCGAGATTGGAGTTTGTGGCCTTGTCTAACTCATTGTTAGAAAGGTGAAGGGGGGAAGAGGACTACTCAAGACACCCTGTCTTGAGGAACCTCTATATATCCTTGTGTGTTTTCTGTGCTTGTGTTTTCTGCATTTAGAAATATTAGGTTTAAACAAAGAAAATAAGTAAAACCTATTCACCCCCCCCCCCTCTAGGTATTATTGACTACACCTATATAAACTATCAACAAGGTCGACACTCTCTAGGAGCCCGGATCAACTAGAGATGGATATAAGGTCGACACACTCTAGGAGCCCTGGCTTAACTAGAGGTGGAGTATGTTTCCTTCCTACCCCGAGCGGTTCTCGGCCCTGCCAGCTAGGTGGGAGCCTGGTCAGCGGGCCAGCATCGGGGCTAACCTTGAGAAATTCCTGCCCCCGAGCGGTTCCCGGCCCTGACAGCTAGGTTGGAGCCTGGTCATCCGGCCAGCATCGGGGCTAAGGTCGACACACTCTAGGAGCCCGGCTCAACTAGAGGTGGGTATAAGGTCGACACACTCTAGGAGCCCGGCTCAACTAGAGGTGGATACAAGGTCGACACACTCTAGGATCCGGCTCAACTAGAGGTGGATACAAGGTCGACAAACTCTAGGAGCCCGGCTCAACGAGGTGAATACAAGGTCGACACTCTCTAGGAGCCCCGCTCAACTAGAGGTGGATACAAGTTCTACACACTCTAGTAGCCCGGCTCAACTAAAGGTGGATACAAGGTCGACACACTCTAGGAGCCCGCCTCAACTAGAGGTGGATACAAGGTCGACACTCTCTAGGATCCCGGCTCAACTAGAGGTGGATACAAGGTCGACACACTCTAGGAGCCCGGCTCAACTAGAGGTGTATACAAGGTCGACACACTCTAGGAGCCCGGCTTAACTGGAGGTGGATACAAGGTCAACACTCTCTAGGAGCCCGACTCAACTAGAGGTGGATACAAGGTCGACACACTCTAGGAGCCCGGCTCTACTAGAGGTGTATACAAAGTCGACACACTCTAGGAGCCCGGCTCAACTAGAGGTGGAGTATGTTTCCTTCCTACCACGAGCAGTTCCCGGCCCTGCCAGCTAGGTGGGAGCATGGTCAGTGGGCCAGCATCGGGGCTAAGGTCGACACAATCAAGGAGCCGAGCTCCACTAGAGGTGGATACATGGTCGACACACTCTAGGAGCCTGACTCGACTAGAGGTGGATAGAAGGTCGACACTCTCTAGGAGCCCAGCTCAACTAGATGTGGATACAAGGTCGACACACTCTAGGAGCCCGGCTCAACTAGAGGTGGATACAAGGTCGACACACTCTAGGAGCCCGGCTCAACTAGAGGTAGATACAAGGTCGACACTCTCTAGGAGCCGGCTCAACTAGAGGTGGATACAAGGTCGACATACTCTAGGAGCCCGGCTCAACTAGAGGTTGATACAAGGTCGACACACTCTAGGGGCCTGGCTCAACTAGAGGTGGATACAAGGTCGACACACTCTAGGAGCCCGGCTCAACCAGAGGTGGAGTATGTTTCCTTCCTGCCTCGAGCGGTTCCCGGCCTTGCCAGCTAGGTGGGAGCCTGGTCAGTGGGCCAGCATCGGGGCTAAGTATTTTTTTGAAAAAATTTCATTATATTAATCATCCTGATACATGTGAGGAAACTAGGCATGGAAACGAAACATCACATTACATGAACTTAGGGATTGAAAAGAAAACTAAGCATGGAAATCGAACTGAGTCTCTCACTCCCAGGCCCGGTCTTCTTCGACTTCTTCTAGCAGTTGATGTTGTTTCCTTGGACTCCTCGCATCTTTCATTTCCAATAACTCAGGGCAGGCGGACGTCGCGTGACCCTCCTCATCGTGGAAGTCGCAGTAAGGTAATTCAACCGTATCCTTTTTTCTTCCTCTTCTTTCTGCTTTCCTGGCTCCCCTCCTTCTACCTCCGCCCATCGCCACGGTTTCCGGAGGTGGTGGAGGGGATGCGTTCGATCCCTGCCTCCACTTTGATCTGTTGGTCCTTTTCCTTTTGAATCTCCTCCTTCCTTCATCTCGCGGAGTCGAATTGATGGCCTTCGCGCTCGCCGGGCTATTGGGTAGCCGCCACCCGGGGTGGTCTCGCCCACCAACATTCACTCGACTCCTCTTGGAATAGGGAGAGTGGGGGGCGGATGCCTCCCTGCTCGCCCCCTTTTGGGGTTGGGCTAGAAGGGACGGGGCGAGCTGGGAGGGCTCCTCCCTCCTGAGCTCGCCCCCCTGAAGGGGCGGGGCGAGCTGGGAGGGTGCCTCCCTCCTGAGTTCGCCCCTAGAAGGGGCAGGGCGAACTGGGAGGGCGCCTCCCTCCTGAGCTCGCCCCCTTGAAGGGGCGGGGCAAGCTGGGAGGGCGCCCCCCTCCTGAGCTTGCCCCCCTGAAGGGACGGGGCGAGCTGGGAGGGCGCCCCCCTCCTGAGCTCGGCCCCCTGAAGGGGCGGGGCGAGCTGGGAGGGCGCCCCCTCCTGAGCTCGCCCCCTGAAGGGACGGGGCGAGCTGGGAGGGCGCCCCCTCCTGAGCTCGCCCCCCTGAAGGGGCGGGGCGAGCTGGGAGGGCGCCTCCCTCCTGAGCCCTCCTCCCCTTGGGGATGGACCTCTTTCCTGGACTATTGCTCGAGATTTACCGCGTCCCCCTGCTGGGACGGCACCTCTGGACCATCTGTTCTTCTGCCTCCGACTATCATGGCGAAAGCAACCTGGAAGGTCTGTAAGACCTCTTTCCTGAAATCTTCGAACATCTTTAATGTCACCCCAGCCACCAGGGGCTGCGAGTGACCTGGGTCGGATCTTCCTCCACCTCCGTCCATGGAGCTCATCTCGAGAGTTTCTTGAGTTAGTCACACTCCACGCTCACCACACCAGAATGTTGAAACCGATTTCTCTGTCTCTATGGAGTTCGGGGCCACCAACCAGTTGAGGGGTGGCCAACTCTTACTCCCCCCAAGGGAGAGCTCTAGGTTGAAGGTGTTGGAACTATGAACTGGACCAAGGGCTCGGCGGGGAGGTCCCACCACATACCGGGAAGATCTTTAAAGCGCTTCCACTCCCAAGCCAATGCCGGGCTTGGGCACCACTGG
Organism: Dactylorhiza incarnata; assembly: GCA_033032865.1. Taxonomy (NCBI): domain Eukaryota; kingdom Viridiplantae; phylum Streptophyta; class Magnoliopsida; order Asparagales; family Orchidaceae; genus Dactylorhiza; species Dactylorhiza incarnata. The sequence continues at coordinate 8,825,740 of JAWHQI010000067.1, forward strand.
AGGCTCTCCTCACCACACTAGAGAGACTTGGGGAGGGAGAAGGAGAGAGAGAGCTAGCCTAGAACAAGCTTGCCTTCAAATGGTTCCCCCTTGGTCCTATTTATAGAATTCCTGAACTTGGGCTGCAGATAACAACAATCTGGTCCCTTAAATTACCAAAGTACCCTCAGAAATGGCTGCGGATAGCCAAATCCTGCTGTTCTACGGCGCTAAGCGCAGACCATCCTGCCCCCAGAACTGGGCGAGAGGGGATATTTCACGGGGCTCGGAGAGCCCACTAACTGGGTGGGGCGAGACCCTGGGTTGCCCCTGCTGGTCTCGTCCCCCTATTGAGGCGGGACGAGGGAGGGCCGGAGGCTTCCTCGCCTCGCCCCCCTGCTGGGGCTGGGCGAGACCCAGCCAGGGTCGGCCCCCTGCTGGTCTCGCCCCTCTACTAGGGCGGGGGCGAAGGGGGGGGGGGGGGGGGGGGGGGGGGGGGGGGGGGGGGGGGTCGGAGGCCACCTCCCCTCACCCCCCTGCTGGGTCTGAGCGAGACCCAGCCAGGGTCGGCCCCCTGCTGGTCTCGCCCCTCTGTTGGGGCGGGGGCGAGGGGGGGGGGGGGGGGGGGGGCGGGCGGAGGCCTCCTCCCCTCGCCCCCTGCTGGGGCTGGGCGAGACCCAGCCAGGGTCGGCCCCCTGCTGGTCTCGCCCCTCTGCTGGGGCAGGGGCAAGGGGGGGTCGGAGGCCTCCTCCTCTCGCCCCCCTGCTGGGGCTGGGCGAGACCCAGTCAGGGTCGGCCCCCAGCTTGTCTCGCCCCTCCCTTGCTTGGGGGCGGGGGCGAGAGGAGCTCGCCCCCCCCCCCCCCCCCTGCTGGAGATCTCGCCCCCTGCTGGGGGCGGGGAGGCGAGAGGAGCTCGCCTCCCCTGCCTTGGAGTGGGGCGAGTGGAGCTCGCCCCCCCTACCTTGGGGAAGGGAGAGTGGAGCTTTCCCCCCTACCTACTGGGGCGGGTCGAGTGGAGCTCGCCCCCTACCTACTGGGGGCGGGGCGAGAGGGAGGGTTGGCCCCTCCACCTCCCACCCCCCTACACGGGCTAGGCGAGCGGGAGGCCTCCGCCTCCACCGCTCACCCCCGGGATGCCTGGTTAGCGGGACAGCATCTGGTAGCATGGTCCCGGACATGAAGAGTAGTAGAGGCAAGGGGGAGAGCGGTGGAGGCAGAGGCCTCCCGCTCGCCCAGCCCATGTAAGGGGTGGGAGGTGGAGAGGCCAGCCCTCCCTCTCGCCCCGCCCCTAGTAGGTAGGGGGGTGAGCTCCACTCGCCCCGGCCCAGAAGGTAGGTGGGCGAGCTCCACTCGCCCCGCCCCAAGGTAGGGGGGCGTGCTCCACTCTTCCCGCCCCAAGGAAGGAGAGGCAAGCTCCTCTTGCCTCCCCTCCCCCAGCAGGGGGGCGAGATCTCCAGCAGGGGAAGGGGGGACGAGCTCCTCTCGCCCCCACCCCCAAGCAGGGGAGGGGCGAGAACAGCAGGGGGGCCGACCCTGACTGGGTCTCGCCCAACCCCAGCAGGGGGGCGAGGGGAGGAGGCCTCCGGCCCCCTCGCCCCCTCCCCAGCAGAGGGGCGAGACCAGCAGGGGGCCGACCCTGGCCGGGTCTCGCCCAGCCCCAGTAGGGGGGGCGAGGGGAGGAGGCCTCCGACCCCCCCCCCCCCTCGCCCCCGCCCCAGCAGAGGGGCGAGACCAGTAGGGGGCTAACCTTGGCTGGGTCTCGCCCAGCCCCAGCAAGGGGGCGAGGGGAGTAGGCCTCCAGCCCCCCCTCGCCCCCGCCCCAGCAGAGGGGCGAGACCAGCAGGGGGCCGACCCTGGCTGGGTCTCGCCCAGCCCCAGCAGGATGGCGAGGGGAGGAGGCCTCCAGCCCTCCCTCGCCCCCGCCCTAGTAGGGGGGCGAGACCAGCAGGGGGGCACCCAGGGTCTCGCCCCACCCAGTTAGTGGGCTCGCCGAGCCCCGCGAGATATCCCCTCTCGCCCAGTTCTGGGGGCAGGATGGTCTGCTCTTAGCGCCGTAGAACAGCGGGATTTGGCTATGCGCAGCCATTTCTGAGGGTACTTTGGTAATTTCAGGGACCAGATTGTTGTTATCTGCAGCCCAAGTTCAGGAATCCTATAAATAGGACTAAGGGGGTACCATTTGAAGGCAAGCTTGTTCTAGGCTATCTCTCTCTCTCTCCTTCTCCTTCCCCAAGTATCTCTAGTGGGGTGAGGAGAGCCTCTAGTGGTGCCCAAGCCCGACATTGGCTTGGGAGGGGAAGCGCGCTAAAGATCTTCCGGGTATGTGGTGGGACCTCCCCGCCGAGCCCTTGGTCCATTCATAGTTCCAACACCTTCAACCTAGAGCTCTCCCTTGGGGGGAGTAAGGGTTGGCCACCCCTCAACTTGTTGGGGGCCCCGAACTCCACAGAGACCGAGAAATTGGATTCAACATTGGTGGTTTTTGACATTGAATAGCAAAGAGTTATTCCCAGTTTTGGAATGACTTAAGCCTGCATTTAGCATGAAATAAAGAGGCTTATCAAATACAATATGCATTTAGAATTGTATGTGTTGCATCTTCAAATCTAGGGAACATTGAGGGGGCAATATTCCCAATAGAGTTGATGATGTTCGATTGGCAACCCACGTGGATGGACCCTTTGTTCATTTTCCTAACCTCAGGTAAATTCCCGGAGGAGGTCCCAGATAAGCGACGATTTAGGTACAAGTCTGCCTACTATATACTTCAGGAGGGAGCCATATATCAGAAAACACTGTCCGAACTCCTTGCAAGGTGTGTATTCGAAGAGGAAGTTCCCAGGGTTCTAGTGGAGATCCACTCTGTAGAGTGAGGGAGTCACTCCGGGAGTCGGACCTTGGAGAAAAGAGTGCTAAGGCAGGTCTACTTCTGTCCCACAATCAGCAAGGATGCGGCAGTATAGTCAAGGAAGCAGCAGAAATGTTAACTCTTCACCCCACTGTAACTCCGACAAGCTCAAAGGATCAGGACCATCACGACCATGGCCCATTGTAATATGGGCAATAGACCTGGTAGGCCCGTTCCCCCAGGGCAGTGGGCAAAGATGGTTCCTCCTATTTATGATCGACTACTTCTCCATGTGGCTGGAGGTGAAGGCCCTAGCAAAGACAACCTTGCAGGTGGTGCGAAACTTTATTTGGAGGAAGGTAATTATTGAATTTTGAAGTTTATGTGGAGTCCGGGCGGTCTGCTTTTGGAAACCGTAGAGTTCGAGCGGTCTGCGTGAGCTCGGTTTTGGCAGACTGCTATGGTTAGCCAAATTTGCCCAAGTATATTTTTTGTTCTTGTAGAGACCAGGCGGTCTGATAGTTGACTAAGCAGAGACTGGGCGGTCTGCATGGGCCCTGGTGGACTCTCTTAGTTGATCCTGTTCTGGTGACTGCGCGCTCAAATAAGGAAGGTGAATGTATCCCTCTGAGGCGATGATGACATCCATCAGTTCGCTTATAAATAGAGGTGTCGGGCCCGCCATTCATAAGCGAGAACTGTAAGAACTAAAGTTTGGATTGATTGTGCCAGTCTTGGTTTTGAGATGATGCAGGTTGAAGTTGGTTGACCGGTTTGATATGTTCACAGGTTAGTGGCCAGCGGTCTCCTATCAATAATATTCTTATCTGTCTAGCTTTGAATAATTAGTTCGCCAGTGGTCTCGTCTGGGCGATCTGTGTTTGTAGTTCTTGGACTGTTTGCAGCGAACTCTGTGATCAGGCGACCATCAGCGGTCAGGCGGTCTTGAGTTGCCGTCTGGCAGTAGTAGGCAGTTCTTTTCTCTTCTGATCGCAGGATATTTCTGTGATCTAGTGACCGTGCATTCTGGCGATCAAGAAGTGTGGACAGGGTGTTTTCTCAGCAGTTCAATAAGAGCAGGTTGTGCGGTCTGAGGTTGGCGGTCTGAGGTTGGCGGTCTGACAGATAGCAGGTCAGCGATCTGTTCTATTTGTGTAGTCTCTGTGTTGTTGTGCGGTCATGTTGTGCTCAAGCGGTCTGTGCGGTCTCAGTTTGTCTAGCTTCTAGATGCTTGTTTTGTTGCTTGTTCTTCTTATCTCAGTTTTCATATAAATCATGTCTCGCCATGTATGCCTCGCTTTGTAAAGAGAAAGTCAATAAAAGATTTACTTGCCCTTCAATTGTCACTGGTTACTTAACTTGAAATTGATTGAAGTCTTCCACTGCACTGTCTTCGATCCTTTTGAAGTATTTTAACATGGTATCAGAGCTAGGTTTCAAGCAGTGATCCGCCACAGAATCTTGCTTGAGTTTCTGAAGTTATTGCTTACCAGTGTGATAGAAATGGAATGAGGATTTACAAGAGGTCTTGGTATTGAGATCCTTACGCAAACTAACTTTAAAAAGTGGAAGTTTTGGATGCAGAACTATCTTCTTGGCATGGATTTATAGTAGGTAGTCGGAGGAGATGCGAGACAAGCAGTGATAGGTGAGGAAGGGAATGCTGAGCAGGTAAAAGCATGGATTAGAACAAATGCAAAGGCAGAGTTCACTCTCAAGCATGCAATCATCCTGGAGCTATATGATCACATTATTGTATGTAGATCTGTTGCTGAGATTTGGATAGCCTTGGATGGCTTGTTCAATAAAAAGAATGTAGCTCGGCTACAGTATCTTGAGAATGAGTTGGCGAAAGTAACTTAAGGAGATTTGTCCATTTCAACTTTCTTCTTGAAAATGAAGAACCTATGTGCAGATATATCAGCGTTGGACACGGAAGAGCCTATTTCAGAAACAAGGTTGAAGAGGCACATAATCCGCGGCTTGCGGAGAGAGTATGTGGCCTTTGTCACTTCTGTCACTACAACAAACTGCACCTGTTGTAAGGACTGGAATGTAACTGAAACACAGTTTGTTACTAATAGTTATATTTAGTAACAAAGTTTTTTTTTGTGACAAAAACTAACTTTGTTGTAACGAATATTTTAAATTTTGTTACAATAATAATTAATTCGTTACTATAACTATAAGTATTTGTAACAACACCAATGTTACGTTACAAATAGAAAACTTTTCTCACAATAAGTATCAATTGTAACGACATCATGAAAGTTTTTTGTGACAAAGACATTGTCCTTACTAAAAGTAATATTTTATTATTAAAGTTTTGTTACAAAAAATATATCATATTTTATTTTCAATTTTTGTACAATTTTATTATCAAAGTTTTGAATTATTATTTTTTTTAAAAAAAAAAAATTGTATGCGCGCGACAGTACGCCGCCTCGATAGTGCTCTAACGCGACGACAGTACTCCTACAGCTCGCAAACATTCGTGCACGGCTGTCGCAGATATGTGGTAGTATTGCGATATGTATTTTTGCGCGTATGAGGTTTTTTATAAATCTTTAACTTTTTATAAAAGTTTTTCTGCCTCTCTCCCATGCAGCTCTATCTCTCTCTCACATGAATGAATGAAATATACTGATGAAAATTTCCCTCCATAAAATTTTGAACAAAACAAAACTAAAAATTAAAAATATATTAAATGTAAAAATGAATGCAAATTAATATAACATTAATTTTTTAATATAATTTTGGAATTAAAATAAAATCACGCACGAACCCGCGTGCACGCAAATGTGCACTCTCGCGTGCACGCAAATGTACTATTGCGCGCACGCAAATGCACTCTCGCGCGCACGCAAATACATGTGCGCCCAGCCGCGTTGCATGTGTCCGTGTTGTGTGTGCATGTGTCTGTGCTTGAGCCCCGCGCTTGTTGCATGTGTCGCGCGGGGCTCACATTAATGAATTATATATATAACGATTTTTTGGAAATACGCATTGTGCATGCATTTTTAGGAAAAATGTGCAACACAAAAGTTGTAGATCTCGACGATATCTACAACTTTCCTGTTGAAGTACACTTTTCCTAAAAATGCTTGTACAAGGCGTATATCCAAAAAAAACACGTAATAATTCATATAAATCATGAGTTGCGGATAGCCAAAACTGGGGTGCGGTTAACAATTGTCTTTTTGATTGATGGATGACACGCGCTTTAATTTAATGAAAATAAATGTGTAATGGAATTCATAAATACAACGTGTTGTTCAATAAAATTTACTTTTTTACATAAGATTTATGTTTTTTTAAAAATAAGAATTACACCCGCTCAATTTTGTCCGCTCTCAGGAGCTCGATCAACTGACAATGCACGTACATGAGGCCCATGTTCCTTGCTCGACAATACCCCCGCCTCGACATTGCCCGACTGTGTACATGAGCTTTAAATACACAAACACGCATAAACACACAGACACAAATTGGGTGTAACACACATAGATACGCAACACAGACACACACAAGAACAGACAAACATGCATATAGACAGACAAACACTCACACACAACCCAAATACACAGACACAGACAAGCACGTGTACATACAGACATAGATACATAGACACAGACACAGACTTGTATAGATACATGGACACATACACAGACACATGGACCGACACACATACGTACGTACACATACACATACACATACAGACACAAACACATGGACACAAACACAGACACATGGACTGACACATATACGTACATAGACATTCAAATACACAGACACACACAGACAGTCACAGACACATGCACACACACATACACACACACACACACACACACACACACAAAGACACACACACACAAAGACACACACACACACACACATACAAACAAAGACACACACAGACACATGCAGATACACATAAACACACAGACAAACATACATACAGATACAGACACACGCATGCACAAGCAAATATAGATTACGCACAGACACAGACACAGACTCCATGCAACATGCACACACACACACACATATGCACAATCTCGATTTTGAGTCGAGATCGAGTTCAATGAGCTCAATCTCGAACTCGAGTTCAATGAGCTCAATCCCGGAGGTGCGCGAGCAGATTCGACCGTAGGATATGATTGCGAGATCCCACGGTGGATAAAGCAGTATAAAAGAAGTATTTCAGATGTTTTTGTGTTGAACACTTCCTAAAAATGCATGTGCAAGACGTATTTTCAAAAGGCGCGTAATAACCCATAGAAATTGGTTTGCGGATAGCCATTTAAGATTTGCTTTTAACAATTCCCTAAAACTAAGAGCTGAATTATTTGGAGGGAAATTTCCCTCCATAAACATATATTCTCTAATTTCCTGTCCTTCATCCTGGCATATTCTCGAAACCCTCGACCCCCATCCCGTCCTTGATCGCGGCTCCTCACGATACCCTCACGATACCCTCTCCGGCGAATCGGCACGACTCCTCACGATACCCTCTCCGGCGTCTCTTCTCATACTCCTCACGACTCCTCACGATCCAGCAGTGTAGTGTTCTTGATCCAGCGTTCTTCATCATCTCCTTGAGGTATACCTAAACTCGTAGAGTGAAAATGTCTGTGTAAGTGTGTGTGAGCGTTCTTCAGTCACTGAACGCATGGATTAGGAGTGCCGATATATGGATTTCATACAATATGAATGGGTGGGCGTCTACGATATCTGGCTTGACTTTTGGCTAGGTTTTTACTCTTCTGGGTATACGTTCTTGTCATAATTTTTACTTTGTTGGATGAAATTTAGTCGCCTTAGAAGTTTTTTAAGTTCTGAGATTCTATGGGTGGGTGTCTATTAAAGAGTCTGATTAGGAATTGAGTGTTGAAAGGGTGAAGTGTTCTGAATCTTTGTGTGTTCTGAATCTTTGTGTTCTGAATCAATGTTTTTCACCCACTGAAAAACATTGATTTGCTGGTCAATGAAACACTGAAAGGGTGAGAGCATGGGTTTGGAAAGGGTGAAGTGTTCTGAATCTTTGTGTTGCTTTTGAAATTTATGGAACTCGTATGCCCTTTTTTGATTGTTTGAATAAAAATTCTAAACCACTGCAAATGGGCTGAACATTTACTTATAACAGACAAATGAGCTTAGATTAAAAGATTAAATGACCATATATAATCATTCATTATATGTCCATGATTGGCTACGCGAATGGTTTATTTTCTTCTTTCAATCTGATAGTTTCTAAGATAGATAAGTAGTGCCAATAAGTTGTTTGAATTTTTTACATGCTATGATTTTCAGTATAGTAATCAATTCTCGAGTCCAATGTAGTCTCTTAAAATAATGATGTTATGTAAAATCAAAAAAGAAAATTTTCAACGTGACCTGTCCTTGGGGAAGGGTTGAGGGTTGAGATTATGATTCATACATCAATATGTGCATCCCATCTTAGGGCTTAGAAAATATGTAACATACTAATGTATAAGAATTCAAAAAATCTTTTTAAAATATCTAAAAGAATAGTGAGTAATTAATAATATCATTAATTTTCAAAATCTAATTTATATGTGCAGTGTATTTAGCATAGCATACTTTGCTGATATTGTCTTATCCCATTCTTTTTTTGTTAGCTATGGATAAAAGCTGGATTTATGAAGCAGATAGATTCAGTTCTACCTATACTAGAGGCGTGGATTTATTTTTAGAGTTTGCACGGGCAAATGCTATTTACTTTGAAGATAAAATTCTTTGCCCATGCAATGTATGTCGAAACACTAAAACAAAGAGCCTCATTGAAGTTAAAGCAGACTTGCATTTGAAAGGGTTTTACAGATATTATAAGGAGTGGATACATCATGGAGAAGCTAAACTGACTAGTTCTTTTGTGTTCAGTTCGAATAGTAACAATAGTGGACCTTCTCAAAGTCATGAAAATAATGATGATATTGAAGCCATCGATGATTTAGTTGATTTGATACATGAGATTGGAGATGCAGAACTTCCAGAACATTCTAACGAAGATAGTACGGGAACTTTTTCAAGTCTATTATGTAATGTCAGACGTGAACTATACCCAGGTTGCAAAAAATACTCTTTGTTAGCATTCATTGTTAAACTGCTGCATATCAAAGTAATGAACAAGATGTCAGATAAGTCAGTTAACATGCTTCTTGAATTGCTAAAGGACGTGATGCCAGAAGGTAATCTTATTCCAAAATCTGTTTACTGGGCTAGGAAACTTCTTTCTGTTATAGGTTTGGGTTATAAGAAGATAGACGTGTGTAGACATGATTGTGCACTATTTTGGAAAGAGAATGAGAAGAAAGATGTGTGTCCTGTGTGTGAAGAACCACGTTGGAAATATAACGAAGGAAAAGGAAAATTAATTGCTCAAAAGGTTTTGTGGCATTTCCCCTTGACACAAAGGCTACAAAGACTTTATATGTCTTCTAAAACAGCAGCTGACATGAGGTGGCATACTGAGAAGCATATAGAGATAGAAGGTACGTTGAGTCATCCGGTAGATTCACATGCATGGAAGAGTTTTGATGCACATTATCCTAGTTTTGCTGCAGATCCACGCAATGTTAGGCTTGGATTGGCTACTGATGGGTTCAATCCGTTTGGAAATATGAGTACTTCTTATAGTATGTGGCCAGTTGTGCTAATTCCATATAATATGCCGTTATACAAAGGTATGAAAGATGAGTTTCTTATGATGTCATTATTAATTCTTGGCCCACGTGCGCCTGGAAAAGATATTGATGTTTATCTTAGACCACTGATAGAAGAATTAAAAGAATTATGGAATGGTGTTGAGACTTTTGACACATACACCAAAGAGACTTTTAAAATGCATGCTGCTCTTATGTGGACAATCAATGATTTTCCAGCTCTTAGTAATTTATTTGGGTGGACCACAAAGGGTTACGGGGCATGCCCAACTTGTTTATATGATACAGATTCTAAAAGAATTCGAAGTAAGATATGCTACATGGGACATCGTCGTTATCTACATAATGACCACCCTTATCGAAGGAGTAAATTGTTCGATGGAAAGTCAGAAAGACGTTCAAAACCAAGGGAGTGGAGTGGCGCACAATTGCTTTCAGATTTAACCAAACTCGAACATAACTTTGATAAATTTGGAAAACACCCAAGCAAGCGGAAGAGGAAGCGCAACAATGAAGAAGGGAATTGGGTAAAGAGAAGCATCTTCTTTGAACTACCTTACTGGCATAAGCTTTTGATACGACACAACAGTTAATTCCTATTGTATTTTCTACTACAACGGTTAATTCCTTTGAACTACCTTACTGACAATGAAGAAGGGATGGGAAGATTTATGGACTTAAATCTCATGATTGTCATGTTCTACTACAACGGTTAATTCCTATTGGCATTCGTGGGTTTCTACGCGCAGATGTCGTTGAGGCACTATACGAGCTAGGAGATTTTTTTAAAATTTTATGCTCAAAGACACTAAAGGTAGAACATATCGAGAAGTTGGAGAGTAATATCCCAATTATTTTGTGCAAATTGGAGAGAATATTTCCTCCAGCATTTTTTGATGTAATGATTCACTTGGCTATTCACCTTCCGAAAGAGGCAAAGATAGCTGGCCCAGTTCACTCACGTTGGATGTACCCGATTGAAAGGTACTTGTTCTTTATGCATTTATACTTTATTATCTTACATAGCATAAATGAACAATTTTGTTATTATGATCATTGAGTTTTCCTTTTAGGTTTCTTAAAACTCTTAAAGGATACGTACGTAATAAAGCTCGTCCAGAGGGTTCTATAGCTGAAGGATATATTGTAAAAGAGTCTTTGACCTTTGTGTCAATGTACATAAATGAAATAGAAACAAGGTTCAATAAAGAAAATAGAAATGAAGATTCAGTGGAGCATCAACAAGAGTGTGAATTGTCGGTTTATGCATCAAAAGTGAGACCCTTTGGACCTCTTCGCCGTTGCAAAGCACTTTCTAAAAAAGATCTAGATGCAGCTCATAATTTCATATTAAACAATTGTAGCGAAGTAGATGATTTTCGAAGGTTCGATTCATGAAAGAGCTCAATTTCCTTACTTAATTTGTAACAAATTTTGATGTACTTTTTTTTAAATAGTAAGCACATGGAGGAGCTTAAAAGAGACGAAAATGAAAGAAACATTGACAAAACTCATCAAGAGCAGTTTCATCATTGGTTTCATGCGCATGTAAGCTCCAAATACGAAGATACCCTTGAAGATTGTTAATTTATAGTATCATCTATCTAATTAGCTTCCTATTGTATTTTGTATAGATAAATAGAGTGCATAACACAAACTCGGGCGAAGTCTCCAAAGAATTATGGGCATTGGCAAATGGTCCACAATCATACTTAACAAAATTTTACTCTGGTTGTATTGTTAATGAAGTACGATTTCATACACATGATCGAGATGATCGCCGAACAACACAAAATAGTGGTTTACTTGTTGTGGGGGAACAACAAAATATCTTGGTAGAGTTTTATGGAGTATTAAGTAGGGTCGTTGAATTGACCTATCTTCATGGATATAAAGTAGTATTATTTTGGTGTGAGTGGTTTGACACTGGTGGGAAGAAGACTATGCATAAAGATAATTATTTTTTGAGCATCGACACAACTTCTCGTTGGTGTGAAGATGATCCATTCGTTCTTCCAAACCAAGTGCAACAAGTGTTCTATGTCGATGACACAAAACTCGGCGATCCTTGGAAAATTGCACAACTTGTATGTCATAGACACCTTTGGGACATAGAGGAACACGCTGACCTAGAAGTGGAGGAGATGCATGATAACATAGTTCAACAACACGAGTCCTCAGAAACTGAATTAATATATGCTACCGAAGATCAAAACTTGCAATTCCTAGGGAGAGATGATATAGAACCTGATATTATAAATATAGAAGTTCTAACTAGAATCCAAGAAGAGGAAGAAATTAATAATATTGTTGATGGAGATGAGTCAATAGATGAGGATGATGAAACACTAGTGCAATATTGTGACGATAGTGATCATAACATGTAAAGCTAATCCAAACGGTACGTTAAGTTTTTTCTTATTCATTAGATCGAAACTGTAATGCAATTCTTCCATTTTATGATATCTCTAAATAATTTAATGTGATGTTTAACGTTTGCATCTTATTTACTTTGCAGTAATATGCCTCCAAAAAATGCTATCCTACGGTGCCCTACGACAAGGAGCAGAAAACAACTGCTTGTTGCTGAAAAACCAACAAATACTGAGGTTGTTGAAATGTCACCTACACCAAATACACCTTCACCTCCACCAAATACACCTTCACCTAATCTGCAGCAATCACAAAGTGCATCAGTTGCCACCATTAATGATGATGATACCACTATTAATGAAGGAAATGATGAAAGTCCAATACAGGGTTCTGATAATAGTAGTAAGTATACCTTATTTTATTTCACAAGTTTGTATCATTTACTTGAATCATATATTTATTAAGGATTTTTAATTATGCAGTGGGAAGCTCATCTATAAGAAGAGGTCGTGGGGTGACCACCGGAAAGTCGATTGAGAAAGCAATACTAGAAAATGTATGCTTTATTTAGGTATATTAAAACTTACATACACTTACTATATGTTAACATACTTTCATTTGTTTTGTTAGGACAAGAAACTACTTGAGATTGAGTTTCCTGAAGGTTTTAAGAAGCCGCATCGCTATGCAAAGCACCTTGCAAATGGTATAGGTGTTATTGTAAGACACAGTGCGGGTTTGGATTTTTTGAACCCATGGAGTGAATTGGGGGAAGAGCTGAAACTTACTTTATATGCTGCATTAGGTGTAAGTAATTAATATTTATATACCATATATGTGAATTTGTTTGGGATAACCAAATAATTTATTCTTTTGTAGCAATGGTTTGTGATAAAGAATTGGGAAACAGATAAAAGTGTGCAAGAGTTCATGGAGGAGATGTTTCAACGTAGCTACACACATTGGAGAGGAAGATTATCTGCAAGGCATAGAGATTATATTGTGGCAGGAAAGAATCCAAGAGCTAGTAGCCCATTTGAGTGGATCTCAATCGAGAATTGGTGTCAGTTGTGCGATCTCTTTGAAAGTGAGACTTTTAAGGTGAATGTGACTACTTAAGTAAATTCTGTTTAATACATATGTTATTAATCACACATTCAATGACTAGAGTCCAATACTTTTGTTTGCTTGCAGAAAAGGTCCAAGACAAATGCTGATAATAGATCACACATGCCGTTTACTCATACGTCGGGTTCTAAATCCTACCATTCCCGACTGCTGGAAATGGTAATGCAATAAATACATGTGAGTTATTGATTACTATGACATATTCTCAAATATTTTTTTGATATACAGGTTAATCAAAGCCCGGTTGAGAACTTTGCGAACACCCATAAGAAGAATGGGGTGTTTGTCAGCGAGAAAGCAGAAGCGGCATACGTAAGTCAAAATATATTTGAAACTTTCGCAAAATTGATTGATAACATACGTTTCTATTATAACACTATATTTTACAGCGTGAAATGGAAAGGCTGAGGACAACAACAGATTCTGACAGTGATCTCATATGCTCTGAGAGAGAAATTATAAAGACTGCACTTGGAAATAAGTCTGGTTATGACAAAGGGCTAGGCTATGGTGTTGTGCCTTCAAAACGAATGAAGAAGACATTGAATGTGACTACTCAGTTGAAAGAGAAGTTGAATGTAGCGGAAGAAGAATTGCGCGATGCCACGACTCGTCTAACAGCACAAACAGAGCTTATAGATAAACAGGAAGCTTTGATTCAAACACACAATGCAGAGATTGCGGATTAAAGGAGGGGCAAAATGAGCTGAAAGAGCAGCTGGCATTCGTTCTGCAAAAATTTGGGGCAATTCCTTGACTTTGATGCACACACCATTTACTTTTTGGTGCACTTTTTTGTTGTCAAATGGTTTATGACTGTTAGTTTTTTAGTTTACTGCTTTGTGACTATTTTATTACTTTTGCTTGGTTTATGACTGTTAGTATTTTGGTTCCAAGCTTGGGAATCTGCTTGGTTTGTTGGCTTGGATGATTCTGTTTTGCCGATTATATACTGATTAGTAGGTTTTGTTAGTGGGGTGTTAGACTATTTGGCATTTTGCTGCTGGGTATGTGTTGCAGGTCTTGCTTTGGCCAGAACAGTTTCACCAGGTATGCATATTGTATTTGTTTTCATTAAGCTTAATTTACAAATCACTTCTTTAATTCTTTAGTGATGAGGTATCGGATGATACAAAAACAATCATATATGTTTGCTTCCAGTTCAGCTTGACCAAATTTTCTGTTTGAAAATTAGTTGGACACCTGTTGTGTTATCCTATTGCTTACTGGTAAAATCTTGCATGCTGAATTATAATTTCTTGATGATTTTGCATCATGATGCCAATCCAGATTAATAAACTTTGAATAAGCTTATTGCATCATGATGCCAATCCAGATTAATAAGCTTACTACAGTACATGCTTTGAATAAGCTTCCTTATTCAAAGCTGGACTCCAAGGCTATTGGCATCAAGGATGGAGTGATTTTTCTTACTTATAACAGCCTCATTGCATCATCGGAGAAAGGTCGTTCCCGCTTACAGCAGCTGCTGCATTGGTGTGGATCTGATTTTGATGGTCTTATAGTATTTGATGAGGTACGCTCCACATAAGCATATACACAATATTAATTACAAGACAAATCACAATCAAGTAGATATTCAAAAGTATGAGAGCACGTAATGTTTTATAAATACAAGAGAGCTAGAAAGAAAACTACACAACAACAACACTCATGACTTTATCCCAGTTTATCTTTTAATTTACAGGAATTTACAGGAATTTTAACTTTCAGTTTATCTTTTAATTTACAGGAATTTTAACTTGCCTAATCCAAAGGAAGAAACATTATCCAAACACTCCATTCTCAAGTATTCAAATCTCATTCCAGTTAACTCTTTCTCTGGCTTTATCTGATTAATATTTAACTCATGTTCAAATACTAAGTTTTTTCTTCATTAATGGCTTAGATTGAGAATGAGTTTGGGCCGCTTGAGTATGGGGCCGGAGCTCCGATGAAAGCTTATGCAAGCTGGGCTGTTGGCATGGATGTTGGCCTGGAGACCGGGGTTGTGTGGGTCATGTGCAAGTAAAATGATGCATCTACTTCCTGGTTAGTGCTCCCAGCTCAATATGTGTGGGTCATGTGCAAGTAAAATGATGCATCTACTTCCTGGGTCATGTGCAAGTAAAATGTTGTCATGTGCAAGTAAAATGATGCATCTACTTCCTGGGACAAATAGCAAGCCCACTCAATATTTGTTATGGTTATGCACTAAATTTTCTATTTGTTGGGATCGCTGCAGCTGCAGTGAACTGCAGCAGCGGGTTCGCTGCAGCTGCAGCGAACTGCAGCAGCGGGATCGCTGCAGCTGCAGCGAACTACAGCAGCGGGTTCGCTGTAGCTGCAGCGAACTGCAGCAACGGGTTTGCTGCAGCAGCGGGTTCGCTGCAGCTGCAGCGAACTGCAGCAGCGGGTTCGCTGCAGCTGTAGCTGCAGCGAACTGCAGTTTGCTGCAGTTGCAGCAAACTATTTGGTGTGAGTGTTGTGTGTGCAGTTGTGCTGAGTGTTGTGCGTGCAATGGTTGTATCCTGCTTTACTTCTTTTGATACTTATGCTCATGTTAATTATACATTTTTGCATGAGCATGTGCATGCTTATGAGGAGTGAATGAATGAATGCCTGAGTGGTTGATGCATATTGAATAATAAGTGATACGCACAAAACTGCATTATTTTTGCATGAGCATGTGCAGTTTTGGGAAGTATGAACTGCAGCAGCGGGATCGCTGCAGCTGCAGCGAACTGCAGCAGCGGGTTCGCTGCAGCTGCAGCGAACTGCAGCAGCGGGATCGCTGCAGCTGCAGCGAACTGCAGCAGCGGGTTCGCTGCAGCTGCAGCGAACTGCAGCAGCGGGTTCGCTGCAGTTCGCTGCAGCTGCAGCAAACTATTCGGTGTGAGTGTTGTGTGTGCAGTTGTGCATTTGTGTTGTGTGTGCAACTGTGAGTAATGTGTGTGCAGCTGCGTTGAGTGTTGTGTTGTGAAGTGCGTGTTATTTTTTGTCCAGTGAGTGTGTTGTGTTGTGAACTGGCAGAAGATTGAGTGAGTAACGGAAAAGGAGTAACTACTATTTCATCAGACCTTCATGGGGTAATATAGCTCAGGAGAGAACAATGATAATTACTAGCATTCACTATTGACACTTTTGTTGGTTAATTACTCCGGTTTTGTGCTGTATTCAGTATTATTTACTGAATAATGTTTTGCTTCATGTAGTATAGGAATTAATCACTTGATTTGCTTCATGTTGTTTGTTGCAACTGCTGCTATCATTGTATTACTCAAATGAACTTGCATGTTTAGGGTTCTTCAACTACTTATTCAGCTACTTTATTTAATGCTTATGTATTGTAATGATCAAATGAACTATTTTTGTATTAAATTTCATCTAAGTTTTAGTTTTAAACCTTTATGTCTTGTAAAGCTTACACATTTTCACATCACACCCATGAATCCTCTTTATATTATCTTTTTGCCCCTTTAAAGTGTTGCTGCCCCCTTTAATAATTGCTCTCTTTTATTTCTAGGGAGTTGGAGCTTGGAGCGAAAAGTGATGGAAGAAGATGCATTAGTCAAAAAGTGTAGAAGTTGATGTGTTTTGTAAAACATCTTGATCTTATTGTTGTTATGTAATATTGTTTTGTAATAGATGAGATGACACTTGTACTCTATCTAGCTACTGCAAGTAATTCAAATTTAATATTTGTAATGCATTTTCTTTTTATTAATTTGGCATATTTTTTCCCTTCTCGTACTTGATTCAAATTTTATATATGAAAAGTATATTAGTTCTTTAAACCTATAATGATTTCTATTTTGAAATATTTTAATTACAAATTATATATCAATGAGTATAAAATATTATTATATAATATAAAACTATATTATACTTTAAATAATATTTCATATTTATAATAAAATCATGTGTACCCATCTAAATTATGAATTGGTTGTAGTAAGAAGAATGGAAAACAAATGTAACGATTTTTTCGTTACTATTGTTTAATCTATTGTAACGAAATAATGTTTATTATACTTTATTGTAACGAAGTTATTTTATTTTTAGTGAGGAAAAAAAAACATTTGTAACGAAATAGTTGTAATCATAACTCTTTTTTTGTGAGAAAAAAATAACATTCGTAACGAAATAATATTTATTGTGAGGAAGAATCTCTTTTTAGTGAGAAAGTATCATTTGTTACAATTACTTTATTTGTAACGAAATGCATACATTCGTTACAATAACCTTTAGCGTCGAGCTTTAGAGGAGGACCGTTACTTAAAGTATTTTTCGTTACCAAAGAGTTTTTGTAACGAATTTTGGCACTTATTGTAACGAATTAGGTCCTTACTATAAGTGCAGTTTGTTGTAGTGTGTGCAAGGTTGGGCCAATCAGTCATCATTGTTAGAGCTGGAAAACTTGCTTGCTTTGCAAGAAAGCTTGGCAAAGAAGATGGCTGGGATATCTGTCTCTGGGGGAGAAAGTGTGGTTCTCTATTCTGGCAAGAAGAAGTGATGTGATACGAAAAAGAAGTCATCTGTTAGCGATGGACCTTCAACTTCAAATCAACAGGAGAGGAGCAATGCTCCTAAGCGTGAAGGGAAGAAGAAGGAAGGCCAAGGTTCTACAGATGCAATCAGCTTGGTCATTTCAAAAGAGATTGCAGAGTCAATCTTCAGCCAGGGCATGATGTAGGAAAATAACAAGCTGTTTCCAATGCAGAGGATAGATGGAATGATGTAGCTTTTTTTATGTCCATTTGTGTTCGGGCTTTAGCTTCTATCAACTATCAAGATGATTGGATTGTGGACTCTGGGTGTGGTCATCACCTCACCGGAGATGAGTCAAAAGTCTCTTCTTTGCAGGCATACTTAGGCAATGATGCTATCATTACTGCTAATGATACTGTTCATACAGTTGAGAAGGAGGGAGTCATTTCTTTGAATGGTGATAGTGGTCCACTCACATTGAGGAGTGTATATCATGTGTCGGGGATGAAGAAAAACCTCTTCTCGATGACCAATGTTGTTGATGCTGGCAATCACGTTCTGTTTGGTCCAACATAAGTGAAGTTTCTTCAGAATGTGTCAGCTGTGATGGACGACATCACTCATGTAGAAAAATGGGAGAAGGACTTGTTTGTGATATCAACAATTTCATATGTTGATAAGATGAGGACAAATGACAGCGCCTCTATTTGGCGTGAAAGACTTGGACATGTTGGAATGGATAAGTTGAAAGCTATGGCAAGAAGAGGCCTTGTGAGAGGCTTTCCTAGTTTGTCATCCATCGGTGAAGGTCATGTTTGTGTAGGTTGTCAATATGGTAAGGCTCATCGCCTTCCATTCGACAAATCACAAAGCAGATGAAAAGCACCATTGGAGTGTATTCATGGTGATCTGTTTGGACCTACCACAACTGTCAGTCTTGGAGGTAGCAGGTATATGCTGGTCTTGATTGATGACTTCACCAGATATACTTGGGTATATTTTCTGAAGGAGAAGTCAGAAGCCTTTGAAATGTTTGTGGAGTTCAAGTAGCTAGTGGTGGGCTGGCTTAATCTGTGGATCAAGAAGTTCAGAACTAACAATGGAGGAGAGTTCACCTCAAACGCGTTCTTCAACTTCTGTAGAATACATGGCATCCGGAGAGAACTCTCTAGTGCTCACACTCTACAACAGAACGGAGTTGAAGAGCGGAAGATCCATCATCTGATGGATACCTGCAAGTGTTGGCTTCATGACAAGAGCATTCGAAAGTCTTTCTAGGAAGAGGGAATGTCTTGTGCAACTTATGTCATCAATCGTATGCCTTTAAGTCCCATCAACATGAAGACACCTCATGAGCTGATGTTCAAAATAAAGCCTATTGTGGAAACTTTTGATTGTTCGGATCTACCTGCTACATGCATGTTCCAGATGCTCTTAGAACAAAGCTAGATGGGAAAGCAAGGAAGCTAGTGTTCGTGGTTATGATGACCGGAAGAATGCTGGAGATGTATGGATCCCGAGACACGGAGAGTTATGGTCAAAAGGGATGTGGAATTTGATGAGTTAACATCATACCAAGGTAGCTCATCTGTGGAGTTACAAGAGAGCAGGATAGACGGAGGACATGGAGAAGCTGCAAAGAATGTTCTGGTGGAGTTTCCTGTTTCACTAGGTGCTCCATTTGCCTCTAGCTCTGGGTTAGGTGCTTCTGGTTCTGGAAGCAGGTGGTGCGATGCTCCAAGTATGCCTACAAGAAGAGATAATCTAGAAAAGGTTGCAGATGAGGTGGATCAGAGTAAAGCTCTGCGGAGGTTCAAAAGGACTATTATTCCACCAGATCAGACTGTATGAGCTTTGTCTCATATTTCTTCACAGGTCTCCTAGATGAGAAAGAGCCATCTTGTTTTGAAAAAGATGTTGGAATCAAGGAGTGGGAAGATGTCATGGATGAAGAGATGGCTGCCCTCAGGATGAATGAGAATTGGGACCTTGTACCCAAGGTTGAGGGTGTTACTCCTCTAACTTGCAAGTGGGTTTTCAAGCTGAAGAAGAAGACTGATGGGAGCATCAAGCGATACAAGGCTCGCCATGTAGCTTGAGGGTTCTCTCAGAAGTATGGGCAGGATTACGAAGAAACCTTCAGCCCTGTTGCCAAGATGACTTCAGTTCGGGTGGTGATTGCGTTGGCAGCTTGCCAGGGTGGAAGATTTGGCAACTCGACGCGAAGAACGCTTTCCTTTACGGTGAGATTGACAAAGACATCTTAATGGATCAACCACCTGGGTATTTTTCTGAAGATCATCCAAGACATGTATGTAAGATCAAGAAGGCTCTATATGGCTTGAAGTAGGCGACTCGGGCGTGGTATAGAAAGATCACATAATATCTTCAGTTCTGTGGATACATTGCTTCTGATTCAGATTCAAACTTGTTCGTGAAGAAGATGTGGGAGCTTCAGGTCTTGGTGTTGTTGTACGTTGATGATATAATCATCAAGGGAAATTTCTTAGATGGAGGTAGCTAGACTTCGAGTTGAACTATCTATCATATTCGAGTGGAAAGAGAGCGGTATGCTTGTCTCCCAGAAGTGCTATGCAGATTGAATTGTGAAGTGATTCGGCATGGAAGGAGGAAAGAGCAGCTCTACTCTACTGGAAGTTTGTGTGATACTTCAACCAGATGATGGGAAGGTTCTTTCTGATCCTTTGGTGTTCCGAGCTTTGGTCGAAAGTCTGATATATTTGACGATCACGAGACCAGATATTTCTTATGCGGTTGGTTGAGTGAGTCGATATATGGCAGAGCTTCAGAAACCTTATCTGATGGCGGCAAGAAGTATTCTCAAGTACGTAAAGTACACCTTTGATTTGGGTCTCTTCTATGGGAAGGACTTTGGCTTTTGTTTGCATGGATTCATGGATGCTGAATATGGAGGAGATTCAGATGATCGAAAGTCGACCTCTGGATATGTCTTTATGATAGGCTCCACAACTATTTTATGGCGCAGCAAAAAGCAGGATTCTGTGTATGTCTCTACTATAGAAGCGGAGTACAAAGCTTTGGTTTTGGCAGCTCGAGAAGCCATCTGGCTTAGGAGACTTATGGAGGACATTCATGGGGAGGTGCGAGGTCCTACTCTACTTTGTGGTGACAATGAGAGTGCCCTCAAACTGGTGAATAATCCAGTTTGTCATGCACGGACCAAACACATAAAGATTCAACATCATTTCATTCGGGAGAAGGTGTTAGAGGGATCTCTGGAGGTTCAGCATGTGCAGAGCTAGGATAATGTCACAAACATCTTTACGAATCCGTTGTCGAAGAGACCGTTTGATAGGTTGAGGAGTCTTCTTGGGATGACTTCCACTTCCAACTTCAAGGGGGAGTGTTGAATTTTGAAGTGTAAGTGGAGTCCGGGCGTTTTACTTCTGGAGACCGCAGAGTTTGCATGGTATGTGTGTGCTCGGTTTTGGTGGACTATTATGGTTAGCCAAATTTGCCGAGTTATATTTTTTGTTATTGTAGAGACCAGGCGGTCTGATACTTGACTATGCAGAGATCGGGCGATCTGCATGGGCTTGCTCTGGTGGACCCTCTTAGTTGGTCCAGTTTGCTCAAGTAGGTTATGTTCCTATAGTAATCGTGCGGTCCTGTTCTGGTGACCGCACGCTCTAATAAGGAAGGTGACTATATCCCTCTGAGGCGGCGATGACATTCGTAAGTTTGCCAATAAATAGAGGTGTCGGGCCCGTCATTCATAAGCGAGAACTGTACAAACTAAAGTTTGGATTGATTGTGTCGATCTTGGTTTTGAGGTCACGCGGGTTGAAGTTTGTTGACCGGTTTGTTGTGTTCGCATGTTAGCGACCAGCGGTCTCTAGTCAGTATTCTTCTTATCTTTCCAGCTTTGAATAACCAGTTCGCCAGCGGTCTCGTCTGGGCGATATGTGTTTGTAGTTCTTGGACTGTTTGCAGCAAACTCTATGATCCGGCGACCTTCAGCGGTCAGGCGGTCTCGAGTTGCCTTATGACAGTAGTGGGCAGTTCTTTTCTCTTATGATCGCGGGATACTTCTGTGATCTAGTGACCGTCCGGTCTGGCGATTAAGAAGTGTGGACAAGGTGTTTTCTCAGATGTTCAATAAGAGTAGGTTGTTCAGTCTGAGGTTGGCGGTCTGACAGTTAACAGGTCAGCAATCTGTTTTGTTTGCGCAGTCTCAGGGTTGTCATGCGGTATTGCTGTGCTCAAGCGGTTTATGCGGCCTCAAATTGTCTAGCCACCAGATGCTTGTTTTGTTGCTTGTTCTTCTCATCTCAGTTTCTTATAAATCGTATCTCGCCATGTATGCCTCGTTTTGTAATGAGATAGTCAATAAAAGATTTACTTGCCCTTCTATTATCACCGGTTACTTAACTTGAAATTGACTGAAGTCTTCCACTGCGCTGTCTTTGATCCTTCTGAAATATTTTAACGGGCCGTAGTTCGCTTGGATTTCCCCTTGCTATCATCCTCGACAACGGGCTATAGTTCGCTTGCGAGGAGCTCACCAGCTTCTGCAGTCAGTTGGGCATCGACCTCTGCTTTGCGTTTATCCATCACACCAAGAGCAACGAACAAGTAGAGGCAGCAAATAAGACAATAGTAAACCTGCTAAAGAAGAAGTGTTGGGAATATTACCCTCAATGTTCCCTTAATTTGAAGAAGCATCACACTCAATGCTAAGTACAATTTGTATTTGATAAACCCTATTTTACATCATGACTATGCAAGGTTAGGTTATTCCAAGATGTGGAATAAATTCAGTGGTTTACTGCTTAAACCACATAGATGAGTTCTAAGTCTCAGCTGAACCGCTGAGACAAGGCTAGGAGCCGCTGAGAAGGAGTCTGGGTCTGCTGAGCTGCAGATAAAGGAAAACTGCTGAATCAACTACCTGTCTCAGCGGATCCGCTGAGACAGAGACAGAAGCAACCACTGAGACAAATTCAAATGTGTTATCGGGTTTTGCTTTTGGCGCAAGTTGCAGTAAAGCAAGATAAGGTGTTCCAATCACCTCCATAATGTGTCAGGGGACGTCTGATAGCCATTGAAGACTAAAGGAGAATACAAGAAGAACTTAGGGCTTTGTAGAAGTTGCTTTTTGGAAAAACAAATTACACATACTGTTCCATTGATGGCTGCCCAATAAGATTTCTCTTCCTGCTTCCTGAAGCTGCAAGGATAGAAAGTTTGTTCTTCTTGAGTGAATCAAGAAGAGCAAGTTGATCCTTATTCATCTACTAAAGGGAAGGATCAGAAAGGGGTAGGATTGAGGCTACTGAACTCTTCCCTGTTTCAAGACTGTAAGTGCAGAAAATCAACAACAGAAGACCAAAGGCTTGAAAGATTTATCTGTTTTATCTTCTGTTTTAAGCATCACTTATAACTTATGTAGGAACATATTTGTTCTGAGCTTGTAGGGCATTTTTCCTGAGCGTGTTGGGCTATTGGGCCTGAGTGTAGAGCTGAGAGTTCAGCTTGAATGTAGGATCTCAGTGGAGATCTGAGGTAGGACTTCTTGACAGGTCTGAGTTTGTAGGGCTGCTGTGTCTGAGGTAGGGTTGTTGAGCCTTAGGTAGGGTTTGGAGAAAACCTGAGAGATCCTGAGGGATCTGAGTTGTAAGCTCGTGGAGCTAAGATTGGAGGAGTTGGCCTTGTCTAACTCATTATTAGAAAGGTGAAGGGGGAAAGAGGACGGCCTTGTCTAACTCATCATTAGAAAGGTGAAGGGGGAAAGAGGACTACTCAAGACACCCTGTTTTGAGGAACCTCTATATATGCTTGTGTGTTTTCTGTATGCTTGATTTATAATTGTCATAAACTCTGAAAATAGCTAGGCATAAGCGTCGAAATAAAAGAGACCTATTCACCTCTCTCAAGGTGATCAAGACTACATCCTAATAAACTATCAAGTGGTATCAGAGGGAGGTTGCTCAAAAAGGACATAACTGTCTAACCAGATCCTACAAAGGAGTAGTCATATCTGAATCCAATGGCCTCCACTGGATTGCAGAAGGAGATGAGGTCTATGAAGTTGACCATATGCAACAAAGAAAACTTTGGCATATGGAAGCAGAGGGTAAGGCTGTTCATGGAAGCCTCATACCCTACGATTTACATCACTATGAAGCAGTGTCCTTTCACATTTCAAATATCCTCCACCATAGATACAACTAGGAGAGTGGCCAAGGCATTTATTGACATAACCAGGGATGATGTGGCAATATTCACAATGGATAAAAGAGCCCAGAATATCATTGTAAATGCAATTGATAACTCCAACTTTCAGAACCTAGTGCCCTGCACAACAACTAAGGAGATGTGGGATACACTTGTGGTGTATAGGGAAGGGACTGCTGAAGTGTGGGATGATAGGAAATCTCTCCTCAATCAAGAATATGAAGCTTTTAGGCAACTGAGCCAGGAAAGCATATCTATCTGTTATGAAAGGATCTTCAGGATAGTTAATGAACTAAGGACCTATGAAAGGGTATTCAGGGACTATAAACTAAATGACAAGTTCATAAGATCTCTAACTTGAGACTGGGACACAAAGATATGTGCCATCAGGAAAGTGGCCATGCTGGGTGAAACTCCTACCCATACATTGTTTGGGAAACTGCTCTCTTATGAGATGCAGTTGTCTGCAAGGAAGGAAGAGGATACTTCCACCAGGGCTCATGCAAGGGAGAGAACTGTTGCTCTCAAAGCTGACAGCTCCAAGAAGAGCAAAGCCAGATTGCTGTCTCCTCCAAGAATTATTGCTGAATCTGAGAAGTCTGAGAACAACACTTTAGACAGCTCTTCATCAAGAAGATGATGAGGAGGAAGCAGTGGAAGAACAAGCCCTCCTCCTCCTCACATCCCAAGAAGGACCACAACATATCTGAAAGACAACACACCAAGGGTGACAGGTATGAATCTAAACCTATTAAACATGTTTCAAATAATATCATATGTTATTGTTGCAACAAGTCTGGACATGTCATTGCTGACTGTCCATTCAAGAGGAAGGAGAAAGGTGATAAAAAACATTATCACCAAAAGGAAATGAAAGGAAAGGTAAAAAATCCTTCCTAGCAAAGAAAGGGAAAAGCAGGAGTGAACCTGAATCCTCAACTTTAGATTCAGATGAAGAAGAGGAAGCCTACATTGGGCTGTTTGTAGCAGAAGAGGATGAAGATTTTTCTGCTACAGAGATTGGAATCAGGGCCCCTCTGTCACATTCAGATGGTGACATTGAGGAGGATGAAGAGGACAAAGATCAGCTAGGCCTGATGGCCATAACTGATGAGGAAGAAAGTCAGAACAACTCTGACAGTGAACAAGTACTTATTCATTGCATTTCTTCTTCTAAATATGAGACAATCCCAGAATCTGAAGTGTTGGGGAAATTATTTATCTTAACCCCTAGAAATGAGTAGAATATGTATTCTCAGAGTAAAAAATTAGTTTAAGTAAATATGCGTCGAATAGTAATCGACGCAACGTCGAAGTGTAGTTAACGTATCTCTCATATTGAGTCGAAGTAATTCTAAACAGAATTCGACGTAACCAAAGTCGACGTAACTCTGATTTCTAGTCGATGTACCCAGTAAAGCCGACGCACCTCTATCGATGCTCTTTCCAAATTTTCTTCTCAACATCTAGCCAGGTTGAAATCGACGCTTACGTCGAATAGTAATGGACGCACGTCGATTTCTGTGATAGATTCAAAAACACGCCAGATCTCTTTCCTTCTTTCTATAGATCTGAATTTAATGGAATTATATTATTCTTTTCTAGCCGTCCTGAATCAGTCTTTCCTTCTAAATGATTCTTGGCTTTTTTGATTAAGATTATTATGGACATTATTTGAAAATAGAATGATCTCTTTCCTTCTACAGATATAATGATTATGGAAACTTTTCTCTCTTACTATTTCTCTGACTGCTAATTGATTATTCTCCTATAACAATATTTTTGAATAAACAGAGCTATAAATATACAAGGAGGTTGGCAAAGTAAAAGTAGCGACACACACCATCCATTTGAAAAAGAGGAAAAGCTCCCAAGTGAAAAGTGAGAAAGCTGAGAAAAGTGAAAGAGTGATGCAACAAAGAAAAAGCCTTCTTCTTCTCCTTCTAAAGCCATACTGCTGCCATTTCTGAAAGCTCTCACTCAAAGAGAAAAAGGCCTTCAATCTCCTTCTCACTATAGAAGAGAGATTTCAAATTCACTATACCTATGCTTCTAATCTTCTTACTAGGAAGAAGATTCTTTCTTGCTTCAATTATTTTTCTTCTATTTCTTCTTCTTATTCTTATTTCACTTTCAAATTGTGTGAAAGAGTTTTTAGAATCTCTCTTCAAAAAATTCAGTTGTAGTGGTTCTAAGAGTCTCCTTATCAAAAGACTCAGGCTAGTTCTAAGAGTCTCCTTATCAAAAGACTCAGTGCAAGATAGTGAATTCCTATCAAGGGGGTAGAAGAGTGGACTACCCAAAGTTTGGGGAACCACTATATTTCTTTGTGTTGTGCTGTGATTTTTCTTTTTGCTATTTCTTTATTTATTTGCTTAATTCTTGTTTGTGTGTGGGAGGCTAAAATCTGAGAATATTACACATATATATACTTATTAACTTTGCACAAAATATTTTTAAATCTCTATTCACCCCCCCCCCCCCCCCCCTCTAGAGAATTCTAGTGAGGTTAACTGTGCACTTTCATGAAGCACCTTCATTTAATGGTGAAAGTGATTCAGAATCTGACAAATATGTCAATAAATTGATTGACAGGT
Organism: Dactylorhiza incarnata; assembly: GCA_033032865.1. NCBI lineage: Eukaryota > Viridiplantae > Streptophyta > Magnoliopsida > Asparagales > Orchidaceae > Dactylorhiza > Dactylorhiza incarnata. The sequence goes on from JAWHQI010000067.1 coordinate 8,852,061, forward strand.
ATGGTGCTATTTTGGAAGCCCTGAAAAAGAGCAAGAAGATAACCAAGAGGCAAGTTCTAGAAATTGCTTCCTTAAAGTAGGCAAAATCTGATTGCACTAAACATGTTAACCTGCTAGCTCAGATGAGCAAAGAAACTGCCAAGTTAAGGGGAATGTCAATTATCCATATTGGCACCATAAGCCATAAAATCAAGATCATCAAGGATCTTGAGGAAAAGCTTCTCAAGGAGAGAATGTTTGTGGATCAGTTATCCAATCTTAAGACAGTGCTACCAATTATTGACACCTTCTCCTCTCTTGATCAAAGAGGATTGGGATTCAATAAAGAAAATGCAGCTGGTAACACAAAGGGTAAAGACAAAGGTTCAATTGAACCAAAGTATTCCTTTGTGAAGTTAATGATACCATCCAACAAATATGACCAACAAAGCATTCAAGGTCACCTGTTGAATGGTAGTTCCAATATCTTGAACAAAGATGGTTATAGCTATAGGAATATAAAGGATTTAAGCTTGAGTGACCTAAAGGCTCCACATGAGGAAATTCAAATGGCCCACCATGGACCATTTGTTTTTGGAACCTCAGCCACTACACTCAAGATAAAGAAGGCCGCTTCATCCAACTCCTATCCAGCAAAACTTGGGGCTGCTGTTAGACCTATAACCAAGCCTAACAGCCCAGTCTATGCTGCCATCAACACTTGCTTAGCTACCATGCTAAAATCTGTTGATGAAAATCAGAGATTTGCTGCCAAGACTGATTATAGGAAGGCAAAACACAAAGTGATTGCTGAAAGGAATAATAAAAATGCAGCTGTGTCCTTCTCTGAACAGAATAAGGAAGCCTAAACTTCCAAATCTGTACAGAAAAGAAGATACAAATGTGGAAAAGTGGATCACTTTGTAATTGATTGTTGGCACAACCCCAATGTGTCAATTGTAAGGAAAGGCACTCCAGCCAGACAAAACCTTTCCACGGATATTTCGTATGATATTAACAGGGACCTAGGACCCAAAAATAGTTGGGTTCCTAAGGTATAGTAAATTTTATCTTGCAGGTTAGTACAAGTACAAGTCTTAAACAGATATGGTACTTGGACAGTGGGTGCTCAAGGCACATGACAGGTACCAGAAGTCTTCTACAGGACAACACAGCTGTGAAGAATGGACCTAAAATTACTTTTTTGGATCTGAAAAGGGAATCACCAAGGGATATGGTATGATGTCCAATGGCATAGTTTCAATCACAATGGTAGCTTATGTTGAAGGGTTGCAACACAATCTTGTAAGCATAAGTCAACTATGTGACTTAGGCTATATCATTGAATTTCGTAATGATAAGTGCTTGATCAAAAAGTCTAATGGCTTAGCGACCATTCTCTCAGGAAGTAGGAGTGGGAATGTTTAATGTTTAGAATTTATATGCAATAATTCTCTATCTTTTGTGTGTATTGTGGCTAATGAAAGTGAGTTTCTTTGTGTTTAATGGCACAAGAGACATGCCCACATTAACTACAAGACAATGTATAGACTATTCTCTAAAAACATTGTTAGGAATAGTCCAAACATGAAATTTATTAAAAGTGGTCTCTGTCATGCTTTCCAAATGTGTAAGCAAACAAGGGCCACCTTTAAAAGTATTGGCTCCAAAGACACTGAAAGATGTCTATATCTATTGCACATGGACTTATTTGGTCCTTTGCCAATTTAGAGCCTAGGTGGGAAGTTGTATACTTTTGTGATTGTTGATGATCACCCAAAATATACATGGGTATTCTTCCTTAAGAAGAAATCTGATGCTTTAGATGTCTTTATAAACCATGTCAAGGCAATTCAGAATGACTTACAATGTACTGTGGTCAGGACTTGGACTGACCATGACACCGAGTTTCTGTAACATCCCATTTCCTACTAGACCCCCTAACTTCTCTTAGGTTAGGTGATGAGTCTGGTTTGTACAGTGATTTCCGGCCTCATTTGGGTTTGTTTTAGTGTCATTGCACTTCATTTGCTGTTCATATACGCTTATATTGATAGCATGGCGTTTCTGCGCCTTTTGTGCAATCCTTCCCCCTTTGTGGCATATTTTTCCTATATATTACTGTATGCCTGTGTTATGGATCCGGTGGTGTGCATGGATCGGGGATATTTGTGTTTTTCCTGCAGGTCCTGGGATCGTGTGCACGTTCGGGATGGTGCGGGGTGATTTTTGGCCTAAAAAGCCTCTGATCGTGCGCATTCCTTCGCGCACGATCAGGCGCACGACCATTGGTCGTGCGTTAATTCCCAGCCCAGATCGAGATCGGTGCGAAGGTATGCGCACGATCACAGGCATTTCTTCGCGCACGACCACTGGTCGTGCGCCCCTGATCGTGCGTTGTTTTCTATTTTTTCTTTGCTACAGGTTGACTGCGCACGATCACAGGCATTCCTTCGCGCACGACCATTGGTCGTGCGCCACTGACCGTGCGCAGTACTTATTCTGCTCCCTATTTAAGCCGATGTTCCGCGATTTTAGGTATTCCTGCACATTTTTAGGCGCGATTTCTGCGCGCGACTCCGCCGTTCCACCTCTCCAAGGTCCCTCCTTCCATTCCTCCCCTTGGGAAAGCTTCATCCATTGATCCTAAGGTCAATCTAGGGTTCCGGAAGCATTCTCCGCCATCTACGACCAACATTCCAAGAGGAAAACATCTTCATTGGGTGAAGGAGAAGTGAACCCAGCTCTGAGAAGAAGACGGGCAGCGGTTGGAGGTAGTGACAGCCTCTACACCCCGGAAGCAACCAAGGACTGAGCTCGGAGGAGGCGTGACGACCCCTCATTCCGACCACGATCCGCGGCGAAGCTTCTCATCTCGTGGTTACTTCTACCCCTTCTCATTTTGCGATTTGTACTCTTAATGGTTGTAATGAACTAAATGAACATCTATTTGTCTATGAATGAAAGTTTATTTATGAACTTGTCTTTACGTTATGCTGTGTTGTGATGCGCTCCGCCCCCGCTCCACTTACACCCACATGTTCTAGCACTCGCTCTAGCAAAAGCTAGAAGCGATAGCGAAGAGGTGCCTTCGACCCCCAACTCTCGCATTTGCACTCACCTCATCCACATGCTCACCGGCCATCCGATAAGCGAAGCACGGCATCGCGGACTGCACTAAATCCATCCACCAAGCGACGCGGTGATTGAGACCTGCATAGTGTTTAGTTTTCTCATTTCCCGTTCTATAAAATCAACCAAACCCCCCTCTTGTTTTGTTAAACTTAGAACCCCCATAATTAATTTCCTAACGTGCAAATCGTATTCCCCAACTTGCGGTCCTTTGAGAACGATATTCGGGGAGCTACTCCCTACTTTTATTACTTGACAATGACCGGTGCACTGCCGTCGTACCGCATTTCGTGCTCGCTAATTAGCGGTGTGGAAATAGCGCGTCAAGTTTTTGGTGCCGTTGCCGGGGACTGCAAGCGGTTATAATTTATTTTTGTTGGGAAATTAGTCTAAGGGTATTTTGGTTTTTGATATTTTTCATTTAGGAAGGTTCCCTTGTCTTGCTAGCCTGTGTGCGATTGTTGGGATACTTATAGTCTTTTAATTTTTTATCTACATACCTGACATGGCTAACAACTGCTTTGAAATATCTACGGAACTAATCACCTTCGTGTCTCAAGCTGACATATTTTCCGGGACTCCTAGTGAGGATGCATTGTCCCATCTGCAGAATTTTCTTGAAGTGTGCAGTACTTTTCAGCACGCTGTAGGCAATTCAGAGAGGGTCAGGATTCAGTTGTTCACTTTCTCATTGGCAGGAAAAGCTCGGGTTTGGTATCGGGAGATACAAGCAAAAGAAGGTCAATCTTGGAGCAAAGTGGAAGAGGAGTTTCTCGTTAAATTCTATTCACGCCACTATCTCCTGGAAATGCACAATAGACTGTTATTGTTTACGCAGGGCGAAGATGAAACGCTGATTGACGCATGGGAGAGGTTCATTTTCCTTCAGAAGTTCTGGTTTGTGCATAGCCTCACAGAACCAGCACGCCTTCATATATTCTATTTCGGGGTATCGGCTGGGTATAGACCATACTTCGATATGGCTGCGGGTGGATCTTTATTCAGCAGAACAAGTGCAGACGCTTGGCAAATTGTTGAAAAGGTTGCACGAACCAGTGGGATGTGGTGTGCCCCCGCAAGGTGTGGTGAGACCATGAGCATCACTCCTACGACATGCCCACCGGATGACTGTGCCCTACCTGAGCCGTCTGTTGATAAATTTCGTGTTTTTACGGAATGTATCCTGGGATGCATAGAGGCCCAGAACTGTGCTTTGCTAAGGCTCCAGTCCATGGTTGTGAGCATCATATCTATGGTATCGGAAATGGTGGTCCTCCCAAATGAGACATTGAATGTCATGCAGCTGAGAAGCGGAAGATCACCCGTGGAACCCATCAGAAGAAATGAGTCTCAAGAAGTGTCGCGAAACCCATCAAGCAAGGATAAGCTACTTGCTGATGCCGACATTCCTCAGCTGCTTCTTAGTCCAGCTCCTGCTCAATCATCCACTACTGCCCCATTTCCGCACAGCCTGAAGAACACGTAAAAAGAATAAAAATTCCAGAAGTTTCAAGAGATTATGAAAGGGGTGCAAGTTAATATTCCTCTCCTGGACGTCCTCACCCAGATTCCGAGTTACTCAAAATATCTAAAGGATCTACTTGTTCAGAACAAGCGCCTTGAGACGTCCAAGTCTTTTTCCACCCTAACTGAGGGTGTCACTTTTGATGTTGCACATTGGCCGGTTAAACGTAAGGACCTAGGGAATTTCACCATTCCATGCACTATTGGGCATTCGGGCCGCTATCAGGCATTATGCGATTCTGGTGCTTCAATTAATCGGATGCCTCTTTCAATCTTCCGGGAGCTGGGTTCGGGTAACTTGAGGCCCACGAACATCAATCTACAGATGGCGGATCGGTCTATTAAGAAACCTATTGGTGTTGTCGAGGACCTAGCGGTATCGGTCAATGACTTGGTATTCCCTGCTGACTTCGTAATTATGGATATTGCTTCGGATGTTGCTGTTCCTCTTATCTTGGGAAGGCCGTTTCTTGCCATAGCTCGCGCTCTTATTGACGCTGAGAAGGGGAGGTTGACTCTCCGTCTAGGTGACGATTTGACTACCTTTGACATGTATAAAGCCATTGGCAGAGATCATCATGCAGATGCTGACGCACTCGAGCTTGTGGAGGATGAACCCGACCTTCAGTCTCCATCTCTTTGGGGAAATGTTGTTGAGGATGTTTCTTGGAATGTCAACAGCGACAGCACGTCTGTTGTGGAATGAACATCTGTGGCATATTTCGATGCCCCTCCAGCTTTGTCTCTCAAACCCCTGCCAGCAAATCTGAAATATTTATTCTTGGGAGATCAGCAAACTCACCCAGTTATTATCTCGGCGCTGCTTCCACTCGAGCATGAGCAACGTTTGGGAGATCTCATGCGAACACATAAGGGCGCATTCAGCTGGAATATCAAGGATTTAAAAGGTATCAACCCTGCTGTATGTATGCACAAAATATTGCTGGAGGAGAACTTCAAACCGACTGCACAACCTCAGCGGTGACTCAACCCTAGGATGCAGGAAGTTGTCAAGAAAGAGGTGATCAAACTGCTTGATGCCGGAATTATATACCCAATCAGCGACAGCAAGTGGGTGAGTCCAGTGCAGCTTGTCCCAAAAAAGGGTGGTATCACCGTTGTTGAAAATGAGCAGTGTGACCTGTTGCCAACTTGGATTGTTACAGGATGGAGAGTGTGCATCGACTATAGGAAACTAAACGACGCAACACGCAAGGATCATTTCCCTCTCCCGTTTATTGATCAGATGATTGAGAGGTTGGCTGGACAGGACTATTACTGTTTTTTGGATGGCTACTCAGGATACAATCAGATTCTCATTGACCCAGAGGACCAAGAGAAAACTACGTTCACTTGCCCGTCCGGCACCTTCGCATTCAAGCGAATGCCATTCGGGTTGTGCAACGCCCCTGCCACCTTTCAGCGATGTATGCTCTCTATCTTTCACGATATGGTAGGGGAGTTCCTTGAGGTCTTCATGGATGATTTCACTCTCTTCGGTGCTGATTTTGACTCCTGCTTGAGAAATCTCTCGGCGGTTCTCACGCGCTGCGAAAGTACAAACCTCGTGCTGAACAGGGAGAAGTGTCATTTCATGGTCCGGGAGGGAGTTGTCCTGGGACACAAGATTTCAAATAAGGGAATAGAGGTTGATCAAGCCAAGGTGGACATTATCAAGAAGCTTCCCCCTCCAACATCTGTGAGAGGGATTCGCAGTTTCTTGGGACATGCAGGATTCTATTGACGCTTCATCAAAAATTTCTCATCTATAGCCAAGCCGTTATCCAATCTCTTAGGGAAGGACGAGAGGTTCGATTTCAATGATGCATGTCTGCATGCGTTCAATGTGTTGAAGGACTGTTTGACGACCGCTCCGGTGTTGACATCACTGGATTGGTCGCTCCCTTTTGAGCTTATGTGTGATGCCAGTGACATCGCTGTTGGTGCCGTTTTGGGACAAAGAAGGGACAGGATCTTTTACACAATTCACTATGCCAGTCGCACCCTGAACGGAGCTCAGCAGAACTACACAACCACTGAGAAGGAGCTGTTAGCAGTGATTTTCGCTCTTGAGAAATTTCATTCCTACCTCATTCTATCCAAAGTCATTGTACACACGGACCACGCTGCTCTAAAGTATCTGAAGCAGAAGAAGGATGCCAAACCAAGGCTCCTCCGTTGGATCCTGATGCTTCAGGAGTATGGCCTCGAAATCCGCGACAAGAAGGGAGTCGAGAATGTGATTGCGGATCACTTGTCCAGGCTTGAGTGTGGAGATCTTTCTCAGCTCAGCCCCCGCCAATCTCTGACTCTTTTCCGGACGAGATGCTGTTCATAGTGGGAACGGTTCCGAGCAACTCTCCATGGTTTGCGGATGTCGCTAATTTTCTGGCATGCGGTAAACTTCCTCCGAATCTTTCATTTCAGCAAAGAAAGAAATTTCTTTCAGATGCGAAGTACTGTTTTTGGGAAGACCCGCTTTTATTCCGCACGTGCGCTGATGGGATCGTCCGCCGGTGTATTCCCGAATCGGAGCAAAAGTCTATATTACTCCATTGTCATGATCGTAAAGCAGGTGGCCACATGGGGTCTGCGCGGACAGCACAGAAGGTTCTTCATTGTGGTTTTTATTGGCCCACCCTCTTCCGTGACTCGTACGTGCACGTGAAGGAATGTAATGAATGTCAACGGACTGGGAACATCTCAAGGAAGGATGAAATGCCGCTCAATAGCATGTTGGTCAGCGAACCATTTGATGTCTGGGGGATTGATTTCATGGGACCATTCCCAATGTCCCATGGAAAACTTTACATGATAGTGGCAGTGGATTATGTTTCGAAATGGGTGGAGGCTGAGGCCGTTGCTGCAAATGATGCCCGCACAGTTTTAAAGTTCATCCACAAGAACATCTTCTCCAGATTCGGAGCGCCGTGGACAATCATTAGCGATGGAGGCAGCCACTTCTGTAACAAACTGTTCCTTCAACTATTGAAGAAGTTTGGGGTGCATCATAAAGTCGCTTTAGCATATCACCCACAAACGTGCGGACAGGTGGAAGTTTCTAATAGAGAGCTTAAAAGGATAATAGAAAAATCAATACACTCTAATAGAAAGGATGGTGCATTAAGGGTGGACGATGCGCTTTGGGCATACCGAACAGCTTTCAAGACCCCTATCGGGATGTCCCCATTTCATCTAGTTTATGGAAAGGCATGCCACTTACCTGTGGAACTAGAACATAAAGCTCTGTGGGCAACCAAATTATTGAACATGGACCTCCATGCCGCAGCAAGCCGACGTCTCGCCCAGTTGAACGAACTTGATGAATTTCGGCAGTTTGCTTATGAAAATGCCCGCATATATAAAGAAAGGACAAAACAATGGCATGATAAGCGTATTGCGCAAAAAGAATTCAGAATTGGAGACCGTGTCCTTCTTTACAATTCCCGTCTCCGTCTGTTCCCGGGAAAGCTGAAGTCTCGCTGGAGTGGTCCATTCGTGGTTACCGACGTTGCGCCTTTCGGAGCAATTGAAATATCCGGAGAGAACGGAGAAAAATTCAAGGTGAACGGGTATCGCCTAAAGATCTACGAGGGAAGCACGACCTTGTCTGACCATCAAGTGGTGCATTTAGGTGACTAAACAGCTCTTCTCGACTTTGTGGGTGTGTGGTTAAATTGCTTGGTCGTGTTGTTTTTCTTTTTTGGCGCTAAGGTAGATGTAATTGTAATCTACTTTTATAAGTCTTAATCTGGTCAATCAGAGTATTGCTCCCAAGAGGAAACTATTATTTCTAAAGTTTTTCGTCTCCGGGCTGTGCTGTGTGCCATCTGTGATGTTTCTGTGTTTTTTGTTTCATGTTATTTGCTGCGTCGTACTGTCTCTTTAGTTTTTTTATTATAAGACTTTTGCTATCTAACTCTAATACAGGTATTTGGTCCACCTTCAAGGACGTTAAACAAAAGGGCTCTTGGGAGACAACCCATTTGGGACCATTTGGTTCCATTCTTTCTTATTATTTTCTTTGCTATATTTTTGTTGTGCTGGGATCCTTTTAATCGCAGGTCCGCATCTATTGGAGCACGGCGGGATAACCGCCTTCTGAACAAAACGCCATATCTTCTGGTATGCTCATTTCTGAGCATGGGGTAATCTCTCATCTTAGCCTTCTTAAGCTTATGCCGCTATCGAACATGTTTTTTTTTTCTTAGTATAAGTCTGGGGGAGTGAGAGTTATCTTTACCTCGTGCACATGCACAGTGCACAGCATACTAGGATTTACCCTGTGTTATATTGTAGCATTATTCATCTCATGGCACACCACAACACCCATATGAACGCACTTAACTGTAGGCGCGCGACGAGTCCAACTCATCTCGGTTGTGTGAATGGGAAATCACGGTGCTGGGTTAGGATTGCGAGACGAAGTACTTTGTTGACTCCTGTAGTGCTCCTAGTCGAGTGCTCATGTCTCGTAGGAATTCGTGTAGATTCAATTTCTTTTTATGCTTTTAGTTTATATTTTTCTACTAGCGTAAATATTGTTTACTTTACTCGAAATTTGGTGAATCCGGTGTGAATCAAACGGTAGCATAGGAATGTGTGTAGACGTTCATTAGTCTCGTGTTGCCCGAGTCGGGAGGAAGGATTATCTTTCTCGGTGGCTAGAACTCGCCCCAAGCGATTCTTGAAGCATTGGTATACGGTTGGTCAACTGCGTGAATGTGATATAGGCCATCATGTTGGCCCGGTTGAGCCTTTGCACCCTTTCCTATCGCTATATCCTTGTTAGCCCAATTGTGCCTACCCATTCTTTGATTCAGCCCCACTTTTATCGCTCCAAAGCCCAAAAGCCAATCCTAGTCACACACCCAAATCTGAGCTTTAGCTGTTTATTATTTTTGTGAGTTGGGTTGTTGATGTGGTGACATGTTTGTGAAGTTGTGGATGTGTTTTATTGTTTATTTGCTGAAAATGATAAGAAAAGAAAAGAAAAAAATGAACAAGAGAAAAGATGTGAGAAGAAAAGAAAAAGACATGAGTTTGAAAGAAAAATTCATTCGTATAAGTATAAGTTTGGGAGTAGGCGGTGCACGCACCCATGTTGTTAATTCCAAGTCTGGGGGTGTAGTGTACCCGCATGTTTGTGTGGTGATGAGGATAGTTTTTTGTGCTAGCTCATTTGGGTTTAGTGTCTGAGCCGTCGCTTTTATCTTTGTTTACCTCACCTAAACCCAAGCCTCATCTCAAACCTAAAGTCCTATTGATTCACACATTTGAGTCATACTAGTGCCGTGGAGAGAGTGCGAACGGGCAAGCCTATGGTCACCGACATTGATGGATTTCAATGGAGTAGTCCCGAGTCCAGATCTTTGGCAACGCTCGCCTCAGCGTTCAGTTTACTTTCTTCCTATGTACGGCCTTATGATTCACCGTGATTCACTTTTTGAGTATCCGTAATATATAAATACGCTCTTAGAAAATTATAAACTAATATGCATAATCAGAAATTTTGTCTACTAGATTTCTATGCACATGCGTATGAGACTTCGCATATTACTCCGCCCTTGCAATTTCTAACCCAACTATGTCTTTTCTCGCTCCGCCGGATTTGTTTGCTCGGGACGCGCAAACAGATAAGTCTGGGGGTGTGATGAGTCTGGTTTATACAGTGATTTCCGGCCTCATTTGGGTTTTTTTTAGTGTCATTGCACTTCATTTGCTGTTTATATACGCTTATATTGATAGCATGGCGTTTCTGCGCCTTTTGTGCAATCCTTCCCCCTTTGTGGCATATTTTTCTGATATATTACTGTGTGCCTGTGTTATGGATCCGGTGGTGTGCACGGATCGGGGTTATTTGTGTTTTTCCTGCAGGTCCTGGGATCGTGTGCACGTTCGGGATGGTGCAGGGTGATTTTTGGCCTAAAAAGCCTCTGATCGTGCGCATTCCTTCGCGCACAATCAGGCGCACGACCATTGGTCGTGCATTAATTCCCAGCCCAGATCGAGATCGGTGCGAAGGTATGCGCACGATCACAGGCATTTCTTCGCGCACGACCACTGGTCGTGCGCCCCTGACCGTGCGTTGTTTTCTATTTTTTCTTTGCTACAGGTTGACTGCGCACGATCACAGGCATTCCTTCGCGCACGACCATTGGTCGTGCGCCACTGACCATGCGCAGTACTTATTCTGCTCCCTATTTAAGCCGCTGTTCTGCGATTTTAGGTATTCCTGCACAGTTGTAGGCGCGATTTCTGCGCGCGACTCCGCCGTTCCACCTCTCCAAGGTCCCTCCTTCCATTCCTCCCCTTGGGAAAGCTTCATCCATTGATCCTAAGGTCAATCTAGGGTTCCAGAAGCATTCTCCGCCATCTACGGTCAGCATTCCAAGAGGAAGACATCTCCATTGGGTGAAGGAGAAGTGAACCCAGCTCTGAGAAGAAGACGGGCAGCGGTTGGAGGTAGTGACAGCCTCTACACCCCGGAAGCAACCAAGGACTGAGCTCAGAGGAGGCGTGACGACCCCCCATTCTGACCACGATATGAGGCGAGGCTTCTCATCTCGTGGTTACTTCTACCCCTTCTCATTTTGTGATTTGTACTCTTAATGGTTGTAATGAACTAAATGAACATCTATTTGTCTATGAATGGAAGTTTATTTATTAACTTATCTTTACGTTATGCTGTGTTATGATGCGCTCCGCCCCCGCTCCACTTACACCCACATGCTCTAGCACTCGCTCTAGCAAAAGCTAGAAGCGATAGCGAAGAGGTGCCTTCGACCCCCAACTCTCGCATTTGCACTTACCTCATCAACATGCTCACCGGCAATCCGCTAAGCGAAGCACGGCATCGCGGCCTGCACTAAATCCATCCACCAAGCGACGCGGTGATTGCGACCCGCATAGTGTTTAGTTTTCTCATTTCCCGTTCTATAAAATCAACCAAACCCCCCTCTTGTTTTGTTAAACTTAGAACCCCCCATAATTAATTTCCTAACGTGCAAATCGTATTCCCCAACTTGCGGTCCTTTGAGAATGATATTCGGGGAGCTACTCCGTACTTTTATTACTTGACAACGACCGGTGCACTGCCGTCGTACTGCATTTCGTGCCCGCTAATTAGCGGTGTGGAAATAGCTCGTCAGTAGGACATGTGGTGAGTGAGGGAATTTGAGTTTGGTGGTGACCTTGGGATGCACTGAGTTGAGTGAACTCACATGTGATCCACTATAGGAGGCAGGTCAACTTTGTTCAAATTAGCTCAAATTGAACTTACACATGTGAATTAACCCCAACACCATGTCCCTAGCCCTAAAGGAGGCATAGTTGACCAAAAGTTTCATCAATTGGTGAACCAATGTAGCCAAGTGGACCAAAGTCAATAGGGTTCAATTCAGACTCAAATGGCCAAATTGACCCCACCACTAGTTGGTAAACATCTAAAGGAGTGCTTTGGACCCAAATCCCCATCATGGGATCTTCAATTAGTCCAATTTGACCAAAGTCAAACTTAGGTCAAGATAAGTCAATCCTTCCTCTATAGATTCAATTGACCCCCAACGCATGAAATTGACTTCACCCGTAGTCTTAAAACATCATGGGGGACCTAATTGACTCAAAAGCCCCATCATGGGATTATCAATTTGACCAAATTGACCAAAGTCAACTTTTCGCCCATTTTGGTCAAAATCACACTTATTGGTTAAATTAGCCCAATTGGTGCATCACCATGAGACAATCAACATTGGGAGGTGTTAAGGGACCCAAGCTCAACATTCTAGACCAGTCAACCCACCCAATTACCAAGTCAACATCAAGTTCAACCATGGTCAATTTTAGGCCTAAAAGAAGAAATTGAAAGCCCAAGCCAAATTCAATTGGGATAAGGCCTCAATCCAAGCGCACCCAGCAGCCAAGTGTGCAATTACTGTCCATTCCCTCTGAAAATGGAGAAGGATGACATGCAAGGGGACAATTTCGACATTTCCCCCAAATTCCAAGTGAGACAAAGATGAATTAGTGGATTGGAAGCCACTTGGCCTCTCCCTCATCTGCCCAAGACTATATCTGACCTCACCAATTAATTCCCAGCCGAATTGGTTCTGGAGGGGTGCCATTTGGCAGCAGAGAGGAGCAACTAAGGCTGGTTGAACTATGCCTTAATAACTGGCATGGTTAGAGCCCTCCTCAGCTCATTTGGACCCTTCCACGAGCTTCAAAAGGTGGAGAGTAGTCGAGCCAGTGTATTGGAGCAGGGGAATTGGTGTCGGATCAAGAGTTCTAGCTAGCTCGTCGGAGGAGAGAAGGTCCATGGCCAACCCCTCCGCCGCCACCGCCGCCAAGCCACACTAAGGTTCGGTTTCTTCCCCTCTCCCTCTGTGCTAGTATCTAGGTCCATTTAGGAGAGAAATCCATCTCAATTGGGCCCGATCACATGTGAGATTGAGGGAGAATTTCCGAGCTTTCTCTTCCGCTTAGGATCGCCGGAGGAGTCGTCTCCGGCGGCCGTGTCACCGCCCGGCGGTAGCCACCACCTCAAGGAAGATGGTGGAGGTGGTGGCCGACAATGGTGGGCCGTGGATGGCTGAGATATGGCTATGGAAGCAGGCCCAGGTCGGGGAAATCCCGGCTGTTGGCTGGAGGTAGGAGATGAAATCACAGCCGTTGATTTCATCTGATAGTTATACGCAGACCATGTCATAGCATTTAAATGATTTGTCACATTTTATTATGAATGTTCATACTGGAATTTGAGGCCCTTATATGCCTTTTTATGAAAAGTGGTTTGAGATAACATTTGTAGATCTTCATGTCTACTTTCACTAGGAATTTAAATCAGCCCATTTGGGGCAATGTAGGACCCTCAGCATCCAATTTGGTGAGACTGGTCTATCTAGAGGCCAGAAATCATTTTGTGTATATATTCTAAATGGTAGGTCTGATGGACTTGAAATTTTGGCCATGCATGCATGAGCCCTGCATCTAGCTTGCACCCAAAAATTAGATTTTTAGAAAATTATTTTTCTAAGGTTTTTTTCAAAATATGTAAATTCAAATAAGTGACAGTTTTGGAAGAATATAGTTCCAACTGACCCCAAATTTGGGTGTCACCCTTATTTAGCCAATAGTAAACTATGGTTAAAATTTGAGGCCAAATGGATCTCTGCATGTAAGGAAAACTCCAATTGCATGTCTCTACATAAAGGGGAATATGTGTGCCAATAGCAAAAACTTATATTTTGTGTATTTAGCCCAAAGGGTTTAGAGTTAACCTCCTAAATTTTGCATACACCCTAATTATGATATATTGCATCACCCTAGAAAATCTTAGGACTTCTAGCATCAAGAATCTCATGATTTTGATTAATTTGTCATATGTCACACTTGTGTATTTATGAAATTTTCATGATTAAAATTTGGAGAAAAATTCAGAGACTCTGGAGAATCACTGGTTATGCCATTTAAGATCTCCATAAATTTTGGTAGAAAATTCCAGCAGTTATTTCTCAAAGAATTATCAAGATTACCTTATGTCTCAAATCTGAATAATGGAAAACTTATTAGACAAAATGTTTGAGAAATTGTTGAAACTTTGGATTATATTAGGAATCCAATTATGAAACTCTGTAATTTTTGTTAGAATTTTGGAGATAGTATTTATGGAAAAAATTTCATTTATTCAGTTTGTCACTTTATATTTTGTGAAATATTTATGGTGATTTATTCCTGGAAAATTATGAAATTCTGAAATTAGTGTTTTTATGTCATTATAGTGCCACTGTAATTATCTCAGAATTTGTGGAAGTCAAAATCTTGCACTTGATGTGTAAAGTTACCTTGTCACCATTTTTTATGATAAATAGATATTATGGATATAATTCTGCAGGAAAATTATGAAACTCTGGAATTAGTGTTTTTATGTGATCATAGTGCCACTGTAATTTTCTCAGAATTTTTGGAAGTCAAAATCTTGTACTTGATGTGTAAAGTTACCTTGTCACCATTTTTATGATAAATAGAAATTATGGATATAATTCTGCAGGAAAATTATGAAATTCTGGAATTAGTGTTTTTATGTCATCATAGTGCCACTGTAATCTTCTCAGAATTTTTGGAAGTCAAAACCTAGTACTTGATGTGTAAAGTTATCTTATCACCCTTTTTATGATAAATAGAAATTATGATTATAAAGATACTGGAAAATTATGGGATTTTGGAATCCATGTTTTTATGTCATAAGTCACCTCAGGAAATTTACTTAGCAAGATTGGAACTACTGATATGATACCTCCTTTACATTGTAGAAGATGACATTTGATTAATGAATTTTAAATATAGTTCAAATCAATGTGAAATGTATCAAAATTCTGGTCAACCCTTAAATTATCCATTATGAATCTTTGCTAAAAAAATATTAGAGCCCATATGGACATGTTATGGTTAAAATTGCATCATAGGAATCAAATCTAGTTCAATCTCATTGTTGGTCTGCGAATAGTAAAAACCTCATGTGAAGATTTGACCTGTTTACCCAAAAGACCGCTTCCGAGTAGTCTTTCTCCCAGACCGGGCGGCCTAAGGATGAAGGTCGCCCGGTTCAAGTTCAGTAAAGGTCCGTCAGAACCAACTAGCACAAAACCGGGCGGTCTGACATGATTCAGACCGCCTCCAAAGGCTGAAGATCACCAAGGCCGGCCCCCCAGAGGCAAGCCGTGGTCTCAGGTCAGAGACCGCCCGGGTTGCACCATGAAGATCAGCCAAGGACAAGTCCCAAGGGCAAGTCATGGTCTCAGGTCGGAGACCGTCTGGGCTGTACCATCGCCTTGGTCGCAGCATCTTCAACCCAGGCCAAAGGCAGACCGGGAGCGCAAGCCACCAAGCCGCGCGACTTCTTTCTTTTCTCCCTTCTATATCTCATCACCGCCTGCTCGTTTCTCCTGTACCCGGGCATGCGGTTATTTTATCCCTGCCCGTTTGGGCAGTCCCCCAAGCCTATAAGTAGGGGGCGGCAACGTTCCCAAGACACGCAGACTCGAATCCAGGAGCTGTCTTGTTTGAGCTGCGGTCTCGAGTTTCCTGTCTTGCGACCTGTCTGACCGGCCTGGTTCAGCTTTCCTGCATTTGTAACCTGCTGTAACCGCTTCTTCTTAATCAAAGGAAAGCCCGTCACTGGAGTGGCATTCGCCGTGACGGGCGAAGTCTGGCCTTGACCGCTGCCAGCGGTCTCAATTTTCTTTACTAAAAAGTAACCGGCAACCCGCAGCCTCCGATTTCATTCGGAGGTGCAATTTCGGACACAACAGAAACACGCGACCTTTAGATCGCAGATTGTCGGTGAAAGATCCTTACCATAATGTCAGACCGCCAGTTCCCCCTTGGAGACCGCTCCGACCGCAGTGAAGATTCCCTGTGGGGGCTTTGGAACAATCCAAATGAGAAGCCGAGCGGGCTCAGAAAGCCACTGACCAGCGTCTTGATGCTATCAGTCAGGCTTTGGCAGTACTGAGTGGTTAGTCACACAACAGACCGCGGTCAACCAGGCAGTTACTCTGGTCCCTCCTCCACCTACTCCTTATCCGCTACCTCAGATCACCAACTTCCCGCCACTACAAGAAGGTTTTGTGGCTAGGCAAAACTTTTACCAGGAAGCCGCGAACAGCATGCCGGCTCGAGTCCTCGATTTCCAGGGGGCGGCTTCTCACGCAGCCCGCCTATCCTATCCGCCAGAAGGAGCAGCTCGCTTTTCCTACCTGCCTGAGGCCGCTGCTCACCCTTCCTACACTCCAGAAGCTGCTGCCCGCTCCTCCTATCAAGCGGCTTATCCGCGAGTAGCCGCAACTCAGGTGGCTTACTATTCTGCTCCCCTATATGAAGATATTGAGAAAACTTCTCCCTTCGTGGACGAAGTCCGAGGGGAGCCAGCCCCAAATAATTTCAGAGAGCCTCGTCTGCCAACTTTCAATATAGAAACTGACCCCACTGTCCATCTACAGGCCTTCGAGTTGGCCACTGCTCTGAGGAAACTCTCGGATGCGAACAAGTGCAAACTCCTTGTGACATCCTTCGAAGGACAAGCAAGGGAGTGGTTTTACGGGTTGCACCCCAGGTCAATCAGTTATTTTGCTGAGCTGCGCAGAGAATTTCTGTAACGCCCCAGATTCTTCTTTTGATTATTTTTAACAAAGCACGTGAAATTTAGAATAATTATTCGAAACCGAGATATTAATTTAAGACGTCGGTGCGAAAGGGCGTTACGGTTGCGGGAGCATCGTCGTCGTCGTCGTCGTCCGGCGAGTAATTCTGAATCGAGCCACATTTGCAGCATAACTACATAAGTGTGCATATTTGAGGTTTTCCCTTCCCTTTCGGTTGTTTCATCAAGAGGCAAGCTATTATGATTATGTTTTCGTCCTAGAGAATTTCCATGCGGGTAGACATATACGTATAAACTTGCGCTTGTTAGTATGCGTAATACAAAAAAATATGCAGAGAAGGTTTGGTGGGGGGATTTTATACAAGAGTATGCATATGTATATATATAAATGTGTATGTGGCTTATGTGCATTTTGTGTGTGTGTGCACATGCATGTTCATATTAGTGTTGATCAAAAAAAAAAAAAATTTATTATTAATGTAGTTATTATGGCTGATTATTCATGTGGGGGAGATTTTTATTTATAAGGGGGAGGTCTGATTCGGCAGATCATTATTTCATTTTATTTCCATTCCTCCCCTTCCCCTCGATAGCTCCAGTTCTTTCCTGGGTGCGCGCGATGGCGGGCTAGGGTTGCGCCGGAGCCGCCGGTCATCCGTGGCTTTGGCCGTAAGAGGAAGCTTAGAGTCGCCGGAGATCGTCCTCGTCGCCGGGGCTAGAGCTTGCTCGGCTCTCGGTGTGTTGATCGTGCTCCGTCGGGTCGCCGGGTAGTGCGAGGCAAGAAAACTCTTCACTCTCTTCCTCTTCGTCTCTTTTCTGTATTCTTTTTCTTGATTAGTAGTGTTCCCTTGGTTGTTGGCAAGGCTCTTTTCAAATCTTTGTGGCTGCCTCTCCTTAGCTTGGTTGGTAAAAAATGTTGGGGTTTTGCTTTTGGTTGGGGGGCTGCTGTGTATTGTCCAGTTGGGGGTTTACTTTATATGGAGGGGCCGTTATGTATAATCCCAGGCTGGATTTATTTTAGGCTTGCTGCACTTGAACTTTCGAAATTCTGCCTTTGTGAGGGGTTGCTGCTGCTTGATTTAATTGGGGTTGCCCTTTTGGTTTTCCTTTCTTGTGGGGCTGTTGCCGCCTTTATAGGGGGGCTACTGCTTTTGTGCTTAGCTTGGGGCTGGTTTGCTATTATCCCACTTTAGAGGTTGATGTTTGTTTTTCTACTTGGGGGCTACTTTACATTAATCTTGCTTGGATTACGTTGGGGTTGGTTATATAATCCCAGCTAGGGGCTGCTATATAGTTATATATCCTTCCTACTTGGATTTATGTTGGGGGCTGCCTCTTATCCTTGATAAATTGGGGGCTGTGATGTTTTTATGTTAGGGGGCTGCTGTATTATTAAATGGGGCGTTGCTCCTTGTTGATTTGGGGCTACTTGTTGTACTTTTATTATGAGGGGCTGCTTTTGTTTTCTTCTCTTAAGGGGCTGCTTCTGTGGCTTTAGTTGGGGCTGCTGCTGTTTGTTTTAGTTGGGGCTGCCGTTATAAATCCTTTATAAGGGGCTGTTGTTGTAATGTCTTTATATAAGGGGCTGCTGTCATAATGTCTTTATGAGGGGCTGCTGTCATAATGTCTTTATGAGGGGCTGCTGTTATGAATTCCTTATGGGGGGCTGCTCTTATTCTTGTGTAATTTAATAGGGGCTGCTCATATGTCCTTTGGCCTAATGGGGGTTGCTGTTGGGGTGTGCTTCTTGGGCATTGGCTTGTGTCAAATTCCGATTTCTGTCTCCTTTGAGGCTGTTTTATAATTATCCCTGTTGGGGGTTTATTTTGGGGCTGGTTTGTTGTTATCTTACTTAAAGGGCTGTTGTTACATGGGGGCTGCTCCTTGAGTTTGGTTATGCTAGTCCCGAATCGTGATTACGTGTTTAAATTCTGCATATTTACTTGGCTAAATATTGTTGGACTTGTTTGCATTGGAATGATGGGTATAGGGAACAATGGGGTCCTCCATCATAGTTATGTTAATAGTGGTTGGTAGGATGATCAGACCACCACCACGGCGCCTATTTCTTATTTGGGGTGAATGTCCCCTTTATGTGTGTGGGTAGTGACATTGTTTGGGTCCGCCACCACTGGTCCATTTCTGCACTATATGCCAAGTTTAGTTATGCTCTTGCTTATTGGGCTGGTTTTATGCGGGATCTTCCTAACCTTCTATTACTGAAGTCTTTATATAAGCGTATATATATAGTTATATATATGTGTATATGTATATATATATGTATTTATATACCCTCTTCAGCTTGGTTATGTCACTGGTTACTTCTCCTGCTCTTACTTTTACCTATGCTGTTTTCTTGCACCCTTTTGGGCTGAGGCATTCTTTTCTTATGAATGCCTCAGGTTCAGGTTTGTAGCTGCCGCCAGAGTTCGAGCGGGGTCGTACTGTTCGTTGTCGAGGCCTTCCCTCTCTTGTGGGTAAGGATTCAGCTCTTTTTTTATTGTAGCTTGTCTTTTTCCTGTTGCTTGTTCGCCTGCGGGTTCGTGTCAGATGTTGACGCCCGTACGGCTTGTTGTTTGGTTTACTTGCTGCTACTACTGCTAGTTTTCCTTTACTGCTACTTGCTTATTTGTATATGTACACTCTGGGAAAAGCCAATTTTGCTGATTATTAATGCAGTTCTTTTGGCATTATAAAAAGTTAACCTTTTAACTGTTTGTTGCATTACTATTAAGTATCACTTATTTGCAAATCGTAAAACAGAATATAATGATATTTCTTTATTATATACTAAATGTAGATCGGCGATCGCCCTGGAGACGTCTCCGGTCTTCAGCGCCGTTAGGTATAAAGTGGACTTATTTTCTTCCGCTGTGTATGCTTGTCTTTTATAAGGAGCGGCTAGATAAACCGCATGGTCGAGGGACACGGCTTCCTAATCTAATGAAAATAATCTTAAAAGATAATTCTTTTATAAATTCACATTTTTTTGTGAAGAAGTTCGTTTGATTGCTCGCCTGAACGTCCGTAGTTGTCCCCTACTGGACGTGGCATCACGACGCGTGTTTTTCCCTTTACTCTGATATTATAATATATTTCGGGAAAATACGGGTAGTGACAATTTCTGCTGAGATTCTCTACCTCGAGAAAAAGGAAAAGTGGTCCGGCGGCCCTTTTCGATATAAAGCAGCGGGAAGACGAAACGTGGGCCCGTTTTGTAGACCGTTTCCAGAAAGAGATTATGGAAGTTCAGAACGTGGATCCAGAGCTATACATGGTTGCCCTCATTCATGGCTTAAGGGAGGCCCCCCCTGAAATTTGAATCAAACATAAGGGAGCCGAAAACTTATCAGGAAATGATAAGCTTGGCGAACATGTTCATCAGGGGAGAGAAGAGTAATACTGGCTACGTCGCAAAGCTAGTGAGCGACATGGAGCAGTCTAATCAATCCTTCCATCATCCACCACCAAACCAATCCCACTTTGAGCCCCGTTCCCAAAGGGGAAGAAACTACAAAAATAAACAACCATTCATGGGCCATCAACGATTTCAAGATCAGAAACCACCGTTGGCCATCACACCAGCTCCATCCATCCCTCTTTCGCAAATCATGCCGGTATACCTGCCACAGTATGCTGCGCAGCCACCATCAGCTACTCCATCCACCAAGTATGATGATTCGCAAGAGTCATTCACTCCCCTTAATGTTACTTTGGACGAAGTCGTCCAGATTCTCTAGAAGAGACCGGATTTCAGAAGACCCGCTCCTCTGAGATCAGATGTTCAAAACCGAAATCCGAACCTTTTCTGTGAATATCACAAGGAGGGAGGGCATCTGACTGAAAATTGTCGGGCCCTCCGCTTGTTGATAGAGAGGCTCCTGGGAGAAGGAAAGCTCCGGGGCTTAGTACGGAAAGAGGCAACTGCTGAGCCAGCCGCCGAGACGAAAAAAGAAAAAGAAACAGTGGAGGTGGCCTGGGAATGCGCTGACGTTGAAGACGCCGACTGCTATGGGGACATCCACCCTACGACTGAATGCATTAAAGTTAATGATGCGGCCCCCCTGGGGGACATTTATTGCATTCATGGAGGAACTGGGGCTGAGTCGTCTCGCAAATCCAGCATTGCGAGGGTCTTGAAACAAGAAGTGGCAGCGACCACAAGTTCTCCCCCTGAAAGCACCATTGTCACTTTTGGTCAGGATGACCTTCCCCCAAATGCCAATCCCTTCGATGACGATGTTGTCATCAAAGTCATCATCGAGAATTATACTATTCACAAGATCTTAATTGACACAGGCAGCTCTGTCAATCTCCTCTTTTGCCCAACCTTTGAAGCCCTGAAGACCGAAAAGCCTCTGCTCTCCACCGATGGGCCCCTCTACGGTTTTTCTGGGGAGAAGAAAGAAGTGGAGGGTTCAGTAAAGCTCATGGTCTCTCTCGGAGGAGTAGTAAAGCTGATCAATTTCGTGGTGGTGGATGCCCCAAGCAACTACTGCGCCATCTTCGGAACGCCGATTCTTAATGCATACAGGGCAGTAGTGTCAACTTTTCACCTTGCTCTTAAGTTCGCGGCCGCAGGAAGGCAGTATCAGGTCAGAAGAAACCCAAAGGTGGCCCGGGAGTGTTACGTCCGAACCGTCAACATGATCACCGACATTTCGCTTCCCAAAGCCACGACTGAAGTTCTGGAAATTGCTGAATCCTCAAGGGCTGCTGAGGAAGGAAAATATCGAGAAGGGGCTCACCTGGAACCTGCCCAGGCAACCCAAGAGGTCCCTATTGCTGAAGGGGAAGATAAGAAACTAGTTATCAATGCAGAGCTGCAAGAAGAGGAAAAAGTGCAACTAGTCTCCTGCCTTTTGGAGAACCTGGATGTCTTTGCCTGGTCAGCGGAGGATAAGCCAGGAGTGGATCCAGACGTGGCTTGTCATCATCTGAACATATCTCCTGAGTTCAGGCCCGTCCAGCAAAAGAAGAGAGAAGTGGCAACCAAGCTGGCGTTGCCCATCAGAGAGGAGGTTGCCAAACTCCTGAAAGCGGGGCTTCATTTCTAAAATTCAATATCCCACGTGGATGTCGAATGTTGTAATGGTTAAGAAATCTGGTGGGATGTGGCGCATGTGCATGGTCTTTACCAAACTTAATAAAGCATGTCCCAAAGATTGCTACCCTCTGCCTCGGATAGATGTCTTAGTAGATTCCGCGGTTGGGTATGATTTCATGAGTTTTCTCGATGCTTTCTCTGGGTATCATCAAATCAAAATGCACAAACCTGACATCCCACACACCTCATTTATCACAAATGATGGGTGTTACTGCTATCTCGTAATGCCCTTCGGTCTTAAAAATGCTGGCGCAACATATCAAAAAATGATGGATACCGTCTTTAAACATCAAAAAGGCAGAAACCTCGAAGCTTACGTTGATGACCTCCTGCTGAAAAGTAAAACATTTTCATTGCACTTGAAAGACCTCGTAGAGACGTTCGCTACTCTATGGAGGTTCAAGTTAAAATTGAACCCGTTGAAATGTGTGTTTGGGGCAAACAAGGGAAAGTTTCTCGGGCATCTCTTGACTCCTAATGGCCTTGCACTGAACCCAGATAAGGTGAAGGCCATCCGTTATATGACCCCTCCTCGTAGTACCAAGGAAGTTCAGCAACTTGGAGAAAGGTTGGCAGGATTGAGCAGGTTTATTTCCAAATCAGGAGATAAAAGTGCTCCATTCTTTAAAATTCTCCGGGGAGGATCAAAGTTTGAATGGAGCGAAGAGTGCAACAGAGCTTTCGAGCAGCTAAAAGTGCAGTTAACTTCAACCCCACTACTTCAAAGTCCCCATGAGGGGGAAATATTATTCTTATATTTGGGAGTGGGCCCAGATGCAGTGAGTTCTGTCCTCGTCCGGGAGGAAAAGAAGAGGCAGTTTCCAATATATTATGTTAGCCATATTCTCAAAGATGCGGAAACCAGATATTCAATCTTGGAGAAGCTAGCCTTGGCCTTGGTTATGTCCTCACGAAGGCTTCGTCCTTATTTTCAGGCTCATCCTGTCCAAGTGATCACAGATCATCCTTTGAGAAGTGTACTTGAGAAGCCAAACCATTCGGGGAGGTTGGCCAAATGGGCTATTGAACTGAGCGAGTTTGAAATATCGTACATTCCCCAAACAATAATCGAAGCGCAAATCTTGGCGGATTTCTTGGTTGATACGACAGAATCCGATCCTGAACGGGTGGTGAAATCCCCTTTGGCTTGGATCATTTATGTGGATGGGGCTTCTGGTAAAAACTCCGTGGGAGCCGGAGTAGTTTTGGTTAATCTGAGTGACATCAAGTTGGAGCAAGCTATCAAATTCTTCTTTCCGGTTACAAATAATCAGGCTGAATATGAAGCACTTCTGGCTGGCTTGAGGCTCGCAAAAGAATTGGGCATAGAGTACTTACATGTTAAAACTGATTCACTTGTTATTGCTTCTCAGGTCCTGGGTAATTTCGAGACAAGAGAACCAATTCTGAGAAAGTATCTACTGCTGACTAAGAAGGAGATCGAGAAATTCAAGTCATTCATTATCGAGAATATTCCAAGAACACAAAATGAGGAAGCAGATGAGTTGTCAAAATTCGGTCTTCCATCCGGGGGAGTGACCTTTGAACTTTTCCATCCGGCAACAGATGAAGCAGAACTTATGCAAATCGACCATAATCCTTCGTGGAAGGATCCCTATGAGCTGTTTTTATCAAAGGGAGAATTTCATCATTCCATCAAAGATAGAAGAAGATTTAGAAGGAAAGTGGCATATTATTATCTGATAGCAGGAGTTCTCTAATGGAAGACCTTTATCTCTCCCACAGCACGGTGTGTTTCTGAGGACGAAATTCCAACCATTCTTCAGGAATTTCATTCCGGGGAGTGTGGTAGTCATTCAGGGGCAAAGACTTTAGAGAAAAGAATCTTAAGGCAGGGGTATTTCTGGCCAACCATGAGGAGAGATGCTGAAGCATTTGCCAAGCGATGTGTTCAGTGTCAAAAGTTTGCTCCTCTTCAACATCTGCCTGCTCAGTTACTAAGATCAATAATTGCACCTTGGGCTTTCGCAGTTTGGGGGATAGACCTCGTCGGACCATTCCCAGTGGCTAGTGGCCAGCGACGTTTTATAATTGTGATGATCGATTATTTTAGCAACTCGATTGAGGAAAAAGCACTGGCAAAAACCACGACGTAGGTCATCAGGAACTTCATTTGGGGGGAAATAGTATGCCGACATGGAATTCCGATGGCAATTGTCACTGACAATGGTCCACGGTTCAACAATCCAGAGATGATAAACTTTTGTGATCAGGTTGGAATTGATCTCCAGTTCGCCTCAGTACAACATCCAAGGACTAATGGTCAGGTAGAAGCCACGAATAGGCAAATTTAGCAGCTTCTGATGAAGAGGGTTTTGAATCAAAGAGGGAACTGGGCAGATCAACTCCCTTCTATCCTTTGGACTCTCCGTACTACCCCTTCTTCAGCTACGGGAGAGACACCATTCAAGTTGTCTCATGGATCAGAGGATGTCGTTCCTGTAGAATTTGAGGTGGTCACTCCCAGGGTGGTGTATGCAAAAGAAGGATGAGAGGCATGGATAGAAGAAAATGATGAAGCCATCAAGTTTAGCCTGGATTTAATTGAAGAGCTTCAGGATGAAGCAACAATCAGACAAGAGGAAGTAAAAAGGAGAATGGCCAAGTACTTTGACAAGAATTTCAGGGTAAAACATTTTGCGATCAGAGACGTTGTGCTAAAGAAAGTTGATACAGCAGCCAGAACAGGCAACGTCGGAAAACTGAATCCCTACTGGGCCGGACCATTCATCATCAAGGAAGTACTAAAAAGCGGGGCTTATCGTCTTCAGACAAGTGAAGGAGAGGACATCTCACGCACCTGGAGCGGTGATGATCTCAAACGGTTCTATCCTTAAAAAGACTTCTTTACTTTCTTGCATTTTTTGAGATATTTTAATGAAAAGCCCCGTACTGACACTTCTCCATGTCTGATGATTCTATTTTACACTTTTTCATATATATCAACCTCACTGAACCACGGAGACATCGCCAAGTTCTGTTCGAACCCCCTCAGATTGTAGTCATTAGCATAAAACCACGAAGATCATGTGTAGCGGGGAGTTTTCACACACGTGTAGTGGTAGCTTGCCAATTCCCGTGCGGTGGTCTTCGGAACCTTGGATCCCGACTGATATCTGACACACCCCTGCATCAAGGGATATAGATACAGCCTTGATGATCTCTCTGAGGAAAGCAATGTCGGTATAGTCCCTGCGGCATAACCACACCTGCCCAATTGATCATCTCGGTCTATGACCATCGAATACTCCTAGGTACTCTCAAGCGATGCCTAAGTGGGACCCACAACTGGGTTGATCTCTCTGAGGAAAGCAATGTCGGTATAGCCCCCGCGGCATGACCACACCTGCCTAATTGATAACCTTAGCTTGTATCCCTAGGCAGGAGAGCAGTCGAGTCGCTTACAGCCCTTATAACCACTTGAGGAAAGCAATGGTTGCCGCCTAGGCCCACCTGCCCACTTGGTCATCTGAGCCTGTACTTATCTTTTTCTGTATTCCTACAACTCTTATGACCATCTGAGGAAAACAATGGTTGCCGCCTAGGGCCACCTGCCCATTTAGTCATCTGAGTCTGTAGCTACTTTTTATTGCATTACAGGGAATTATCTCATATGGTCTGTCTGGGCCATTTGAAGAGAAAACTGGATTTTCAAACTGGCATATCATAGACCGGGCGGTTTGTGTTTAAATCCTGCAGTCTGAATTGAATAGGAATGAATCATCGGAGGGCCTGGTTATGAAATCGATCGGTTTTAAGCAGGATATCATAAAATGATCACGACCGGTCGGTCTCATCATTCGGTTTGGAAGCCTATCATCCTTGTGGCTTTCGATTCGATCCGTTCGGTTAATGACGGACTCTTCATAATCAGGCAATAGAGTCCGCTGCCGGTGATATGTAAAACTATGTTATGTAGATCTGTTTGGGTTTATTCGGGAGAATATAATTTGCTGAAATCAAAGTTACATGAATCATCCGGATTAAATACTAATCGCGCGGCCTGTTGATCATATTCTTGTGACTTGGCATTCTCAAATCTGGTAAAGCAATTATGAAAAGACGAGTTATAATCGCGCGACTTGGTTATGTTCAATCTCCCGATTGGATTTCTATTCGCCCAAGTTGTATATATAAACCACGCTGGAATATCAGTTATTGGTTATATTCAAAGGGATAAAATTTGCGGAAATCTAAGTTACATGAATCATCCGGATTAAATACTAATCGTGCGGCCTGTTGATTATATTCTTAGGACTTGGCATTCTCAAATCTGGTAAAGCAATTATGAAAAGCCAGGTTATAATCGCATGACTTGGTTATGTTCGATTTCCCGATTGGATTTCTATTCGCCCGAGTTATATATGTAAACCGCGCGGGCATGTCGGTTATTAAACCGTATTCAAAGGGATGGGATATGCGGAAATCTAAATTATAAGTTGTCTAAATCAAAATATATTAATCGCGCAACCTGTTGATTGTTTTCTTGTGACTTGGTATTCCTCGCGAAGCAATTATACAAAACTGATATAATGTTCGCGTGGCTTGGTATCAAATATATAGAATCATCTAATCAGACAGGACACGTTCAAATCACGTGATCATGATTCAGCAGCGACCTGAAGTTATATTTGGATTCCTGGTTATTACAGGGCACTTATAATAGGATGAATCAAAGAAATAAGCCACGCGAACAGATTTATAAACGTTCAAGTCGCTATTTCACCTCACGACTTGATTCAAAGAGAGAAGACCGCAGTAACAAGTAAGCCGCAGGAAAAACGAACAATTAAACAGGTAAAAATGTTTCATTTCGTCATCAAAATATATTTACATTGTTTGTGACCGACCGACTAACAAAACTAAAGCCATCGGCTATGCAAAATAGAAAAACAAAACTCAAAATAGCAATCTCCGCTATTCGTCCGGTTTTAGTTTCTTGGCCGCAGGGGGAACTTGAGTCTTCACTGCCGTCAATGTTCACGTCGGGCGAATACCCTTCAATGGAAGAAGAGGAATCCAAGAAGCTGCTACCCAAGCTACCAGAGCCGCCCGACTTACGGGACCTGGACCACCCCGTTTCATCAGAATCACCGGACTCTGCATCCGAGCCATCTTCCTTTTCTTCAACAGCCGCTGCGGGTTCTTTTTCTACCTCTTTGCCATTGCTCACTTCTTCAGTACTACTGGACTCGACTTTGTCCTTCCCCTTGGTTCGGCGTGTTATTTCATCTAGTTTGTCCTTCAGGCCGGGATAAAGATCCGGGAAGGTTGTATCTTCAAAACCCACGGCCAAGCCGTCCCGATCTCGCAGGCGATTTAAGGCACCGTCAATCCACTTGGCTACATGGGGGAAGACCTCGTCCTGGAAATCCAGGTTGTCCATGTCGTATTGATGCTACAAGAAGAAAAAGTAAAAGTCAGTTCGCGCGGCCTGGAAATGATGAGTCCAAAGCATTCGTCAAAAAATTTACCTCTATTATCTCCTTCAATCTGGCGTTTTCATCAGCTAGGTCGGCGGACTTCTTCTCCAGGTAGGTATGGGCCGAGACAAGTTGGTTATATGAAAGAGCCATAAAATGATTGGCCACGAAGCCCCATGCACCGGCCTGCGTGGCTACTCGGGAAAGCTCCTCTTCTGGAACCCTCTTTAGTCTCTTCAAAGTTTTTCGGCCATACATAGCAGCCCCGACAGCTAATGCATGTCGGCTGATCTTGTCGCTCCCCCAGAATGGGAGAGCGGTAGATACTTGCACGTACTCATCGTCCTTGTGCCAAAGGACTGTCGACTTGCCTTTGAGGTCGGGCGGGTTGCTGCAAGAGTGAAGCAGCTCGAACTCGCCCGAGGAAGCCGGGCTCTCCTCATCAGACCGCTGCGGGTCGGATTTCCTTTGTCGCTTCTCCCTCTGGTGAAAACCGGAGCAGCCGGAGTGACCGGCTTATTCAAAGGAACGACAATGGCAGTTGCAGAAATTGGAAACTTAGAAGAACAACCCGCGCGGTCATAAAATGACGAGTTAAGGAAAACTTACTATCCTCAGGGCGGACATCTGCTAGCTCCGCGAACAATGGAATGTAATGATTCACGTTGAGCCGCTCATTTTCAAGAGATTCGAAGATCTCTTTCTCGGCCGCTCCAAGTTTAACCTCTTTGAAATCCGCCGCACTCCTCGTCTGCGGGTTGACTTGCAGTAAACCAAGGGGCCCCTCGAACATTATATATCCTTCAGACCAACTAGATACTTTGTTCGCGAGGTTGACGACTTTCATCCCCCGGTATCCAAAGTAAACGTGCCCCATAAAGATGGAGGTTTCGGTCTCCGGAATAGACCGTACAGAGAAATTTTTTTCGGAAAAGAGAAATCGAAAACTTGACTCGCTCTGACCACAGATATGAGATAAAACTGTAGATAGAGGCGATAGAATTCGGCGGGAGTTGATCGGGCACAACTCCATAATGGTCAAAAATAGCGATGACTTCAAGTGGTGGGGGGAATCTAAAGCTGTACTTAAAATGGTCAATTGGGATGGAAATTTTAGTGGAAGACGAGGAGTTTATCCGCTCATCACGTAAAGGAAGACGAGCGGTTATGTTGCTTCCAACCATGTATTCTTTAATAAAGTCATCCAACTCGCCTTGAGTTAAGCGGCACTCTTTATCATTAGCTGATCGGAAAGCGGAAGCCGCGTCAATTTGGACCGCGTGAACCGTCTCAGACCGCGACGACTTTCTCTTAGCTCACGCCATTTTAGAAAGCATGGATGGATCTCCGTAATAATTACTACTTATAGAGACAATGATCTGCAAATAACAAAATTATGGTGCGGATATGACATCAAACCGGGCATATTATATCGCAACACTAGCACAAGTCAGGTCGATTGGACAGAAACCTGCGATCAGCATGTTAATAAAGTTCAACAAACAACTCAAGCATTTAACGCAAGTCGCGCGACCTGCATATCAATTCGGATTATAGGAAAAAGCATAAGTCATTTCAGCACAAATCACACGGGTTATATGCGCATCAGAAAGTGCTAAAGGAAAATATTATCCAATGCAAACCAAATCATCAGGTCGTCTCAAGAAGCGAACAAAGAAATATTACAAACATGGTTCTTAAAAGTTAAAAGCCGTTCACGGCTGATAAGGCTCTTGAGGGGTATCCTCGCGATGAAGTCGGGTAACCTGGTCGCCGGTTTGAATAAGGAGGCCATAAATTTGGCTCGAATGATAATGAATGTGATTGAGCGAGCTATGAATCCGCGCGGCGTCTCATTCTACCCGTGCGGCAAGAACCATACGAGCAGAAGGGGCCCCGGCGGACTCATTCACAGCAGGATTGGACGCCCTGACTGGCGGGGGGTTAGAGCTCTCCCCAGCAGCCGGGCTGTTCAACATCTTGGACCTTTCATCATTAGTAGAATGTCGGCTTCCGCCAACTTCCCTTTTCAAACGAAGTTATTTATCCTGGTAATATTTACAGTCCTCTTCGAACTTCGAGGACATCTTCTTCTCCCTATCAAGGTGCGCAGTTATTGTGGCGATCTGATCTACTAGCATTCTCTCCTTATCAAGCCGTGCTTTCTTCTCGGATTCTAGTTGGGCCTCCAGCGCTTTCTCTCTCTCCGGCCGCCTTTTCTTCTCGGCCTCCAGGTCAGCTCGCGCGGTCTCCAGCTGAGCCCTAACCATCAGATGCTCCTCTCGCCGCTCTTTCTTCTCAGCCTCCAACGCAACCCGAGCGGCCTCTTGTTTCTTTTCCATCTCTCTTACCTTCACCTCCAAGTTATTTAGAAGGAGCTAAAAGTTGGCCAGCTCCTCCTGCCCAGAATTTAATCTCGGCACGAGGCCTGGCACCTGGGGCAGAGGCGGAAGGCTAGATATAAGGTCGCTCGGCCTTACTATGTCCTCTGGTTTGTCTACAAATAAAAGTTATAATTAGCACAACCAAAGGCGAATAGAGCAACTAAAGGATTATAAGATTAAATGCCTGAATGAACATGCCGCTTAAACTGTTCCGGGTCCATTCTCCGGCGTTGTTCTCGCCAGATCCTTTCATTATTCCTTCGTCTAGTGGCTAAGGTTTGAGTCATGGGCGGGAAGAAGCTCGGCGGCGGATTCAATAACAATTTGTTTTGCTCTTTCCGAGGACGCGGAATGAAGAAACAGATAGTTTCATAACCCACATCGGTCTTACCTGGGGAGAATAGATCGGGCAGTCGTGGCTTGCCCTGCGCCCGTATCTTCTCCGCTTTTATACCCATTAGATGTAGCCCGGCCAGTGTTTGGTCTTTCTCTTCTTATACAGCTTTTTTGGAGTCACCTGTATTCTTGTCAGGGGAGACAGTTCGGCTCGAAGTCACAGGACTATCGAGTAACTTATCTTGGTTCAGAAAATCATCCATTCCTCTGAGGATGCCCCCGATCAATACAATGTTCACGGAATCCGGGACAAGGTCGTCCGACTTGTCAAGAGGGGTATTTGGGGCATCGATCTCCTCCTTCACACGCGGATTGCCCTGAAGACAGGCCGTCGTTGGTTTCTTAAAGGCTCTATTCTTAGCCTTCAATTTCTGAAGCTTCCTGGCAATTTGCTCGGCTGACGAACAACCCCTTTTCCTCTTCTTCTTCTTCTTCCCCGACTCTGGGTTTATCTGCTTTGTAGGGCTGGAATCATCAAGAATCAGAACCGGCGAGGTAGGTGACCCATCCGGCTTGGAAGAAACAACTTCTCCTTCTCCAACATTCAGTTTCATGAGAGGAGTCCCCGACGGAGTAAACTCCATATCAAAGGAAGGGGTAGAATTGTCCGCTCTGGGCTCTGCCGAGTTCTTTTCTGAGGTCTTGTCCTCAGGCAGTGAGACCTCCGCGGCTTTAGCCTTGACCGCCTCTTCCTCGGCAGCTTTGGCCTTGGCCGCCTCTTCCTTGGCAGCTTTAGCCTTAGCTGCCTCTTCTTCGGCGGCTTTAGCCTTAGCTGCCTCTTCTTCAGCGGCTTTGGCCTTTGCTGCCTCTTTTATTGCGTCTTTAGCCTTGGCCTCCTCTTCTTCGGCGGCTTTAGCCTTTGCCGCCTCTTCTCTTGCGGCTTTGACTTTGGCCGCTTCCTCCTCTATAACCCTTTTCTTTGCCAACGACTCGTCGGCGGCTTTCCTCTCCTCTGCAGTTTTTTCCCCGGTATTCTTCTTAGATCCAGAAGGTTCCACCTTCGGAGACCGCCCGGCTTTATCAGATCGGTGACTCTTTTTTCTTTTCCGGGCATCCTTCTCTTCCGTTCTCGTCCTTCTTCCGGTCAGTGCCCTTATCAACGCGGGTTTGAAGGGAATCAAGGAAATCCATTCTGATTAAAGGGGTGCCGACCTGGAAAATCCTATCCGCAATTGGCGAGTAGCGTCCCGTGATCTCAGAAGAATTATGCAGAGAAAAGAGCTCTCAGGCAATTTTAGAAGCATGAGTACAAGTCGGGTGCGGTCATGTGGCTAGAACTAATATTTTTGAAATCTCTTCGGAGTTTGAAAATATGCGGGGATTATGTTTACCCAAAAGACCGCTTCCGAGTAGTCTTTTTCCCAGACCGGGCAGCCTAAGGATGAAGGTCGCCCGGTTCAGGTTCAATAAAGGTCCGTCAGAACCAACCAGCACAAAACTGGGCGGTCTGACATGATTCAGACCGCCTCCAAAGGCTGAAGATCACCAAGGCCGGGCCCCTAGAGGCAAGCCGCGGTCTCAGGTCGGAGACCTCCCAGGTTGCACCATGAAGATCAGCCAAGGACAAGTCCCAAGGGCAAGCCACGGTCTCAGGTCGGAGACCATCCGGGCTGTACCATCGCCTTGGTCGCAGCATCTTCAACCCAGGCCAAAGGCAGACCGGGAGCGCAAGCTGCCAAGCCGCGCGGCTTCTTTCTTTTCTCCCTTCTGTATCTCATCACCGCCTACCCGTTTCTCCTATACCCGGGCCGGCGGTTATTTTATCCCTGCCCATTCGGGCAGGCCCCCAAGCCTATAAATAGCGGGCAGCAACGTTCCCAAGACACGCAGACTCGAATCCAGGGGCTCGCTTGTTTGAGCTGCGGTCTCGAGTTTCCTGTCTTGCGACCTGTCTGACCGGCCGGCTTCAGCTTTCCTGCATTTGTAACCCGCTGTAACCGCTTCTTCTTAATCAAAGGAAAGCCCGTCACAGGAGTTGCATTCGCCGTGACAGGCGAAGTCTGGCCTTGACCACTGCCAGCGGTCTCAATTTTCTTAACTAAAAAGTAACCGGCAACCCACAACCTCCGATTTCCTTCGGAGGTGCAATTTCAGACTCAACATGACCAACAAGATCACATAGGAAATCAGCACGATTTGGATTATAACAGTAACATATCATTTATATCATCCCCTAGAAGTTATGGATTTTTTGGAGTACATTCGTACTATGGTTTAGGGAATAATTAAGAATCTTGTCGCACTATACAGAAAGGGGCAATTATCACCTTAGGAGATCATGATGATTATTCAGCATGATAAAGTGTTCATGATGTATCACTTGGGTCTGATTAGAGACATTTGAGAATCATTTAAGATCTACACCACTTAGAGTATTGGAAATCTTAAGTGTTGAGCATCGTTCAAGAGAACGTTAGCTTAAGGGTAGAGTTGGAGATAATTTATTAAACGTCAAGTAATAAAGAGTAATAAGTAGAGTGGGTGTTTAGAAAGGGACTAGCCACCAATAAAAGTAATTGTCTTGGAAAGGGGGATTTGAACTTCAGCCCATCGCATTCCCTAGTACCGCTGCGAGCCCTTCACCGGGTAAACCTTGGGAAGTCCATGATTCATCTTAAACTTCTAAGTATACAATAATTAGACAAGATTAGTCTAACTAAATGAATAAGAGATAAGATAAACTTCATCCCGCGTTAAGGGATGGGAATTTTGTATATCAGGACGGTATGGTCCTGCGAGCTGGAGGCTCGGGAGGTTGTATATCAGGACGGGATGGTCCTACGAGCTGGAGGCTCGGGAGATTGTATTTCAGGACGAGTTGGTCTTGCGAGCTGAGGGCTCGGGTGGTGATAACTAGCATGTGCATAAGAACAAATTAGTGGCGGGTCTTCCGTACTGGACCAGTCATCACACCGATGGCAGTACGTTGACTTAGGCGGGTGTGAGTGTTTGAGGGGCCAGTATGTTGTTTATACTGTAGTCTGGAGGACGATCCCCGAAAACGCACACCTGACCTCAAAGACTGGTGGTTACCAGCAAAGAGTAGGCAAGACTCTAGAGTACACCTAGGATGTGTACAGAGGTGTACGAAGGGTCTAGGTTTGGTAGTGTGTATACCCGCCTAGGAAGTGGAGTTGCCTGCTCCACTACTGTCGTAGCCACAACGGTGGTACCAGAGAGTGAAGCTAGCTCCAAAAATTGGGAACTAAAGGTCTGTGATCACAGAGTCAGGTGGGTGAGTTGCACTTGTATGGATCATATCATAGCATGCATACCATATCATACGTAAACCTAGAACACAATTTGCAGACCCTTATCATATAAATTAGTATGGGCTCTTTTATATGATAAGTTATAATTCCGGAAATCTTAACTTATAAGTTTATATGGGCATTCTTATAGTTAAGATACTCGTGTGATGGTAGTATACTTTACTTGTTTATTGTACTTGCGTGCACTGCTTTACTTACTTACTGCTTTACTTACTGCTCCTATTTATCTGCTAGTATAGTTTACCTTGCTATATATATACTTTCTAGCATAGATTCCCTTTGTCACCTGCATTTGTTATTACCCCCTTGTTGTCCTCCTCTTCTTCCCCCCGCCTGGTGCCTAGGAGTTGTGGGGGGTGGCGGGGACAAAATCGGCTTAGTCTTTATGACTAATGGTCGATTGTGAGCGTAGGAGTTCGAGGAGCTGGAGCACTAGCACGACCAGTCAGGACATGATGGAAAGATTTGAAAAGCAGATGTCGCGCATTAGTTCTACCATGAGACATATGCCAGATGATGAGAGTGTTTAGCTTCCGCATGTATATGTAGTGAGAAAGAGAGAGAGAGAGAGAGAGAGAGAGAGAGAGAGAGAGAGTTTATTTTGTTATCTTTTCATTCGGACATGTATTGGGCATAAGCCCTTACTCTTTCTTTTGTACTCATTGATGGACTTATATACTGTTTTGACTCATATATAAAATGTGTGATTGTGGACTTAGTTTTATTTTACTATTTTTACTTCTTATCTCTTGTTGGCCTAGTTGATCATTCTTGTCGGCAGGATCGGCGTCATGTGGAGGCGACTAGCTCGTGTGTTAGTGTCACCGTAAGATGGCGGTTCTGGGCATAAGATCCGGGAGCTCTCCTGGTGCGGGAGAGGGATCTTATAGTTTCAATCTGAACACATGACAAGGTTTTGTCAAGAATTTGGTATCACCCAAGAGTTCTCCTCCCCAAGGACTCCCCGACAAAATGGTGTGGTTGAGAGGAGAAATAGGACCTTGATAGAAGCTGGGAGAACATTGCTTAGTGACTCCTTTCTCCCAAAATATTTTTGGGCTGAGGCAGTCAATACTGCTTGTTATGTTCTCAATAGAGCATCCATCAATAAGGTTCATGAAATTATCCCCTATAAGATTCTGAAAGGAAAACAACCAACAATTTCATACTTTAGAATCTTTGGTTCCAAATGCTACATTTTAAATAATGGAAAATCTCAATTAACAAAGTTTGCAGAAAAATGTAATGTGGGGGTTCTTGTTGGTTATAGCTCACATAGAAGAGCCTATAGAGTTTATAACAAGAAAACTCATATTGTAGAAGAGTCTATGCATATAGTGTTTGATGAGACCAGCCTACTCTACAAGGGATGGCCTAGTTCTTCTGTTTTGATAGGAAATGAAAATGAAATGGAAAAGATGTCTGTACAAGACATATCCAGCAACAACAAAGTCTATTAAGATACTGCAATTCTTGAAGATGAAGAGGTACAGGCTGCTGAAGATACTGCTGAACCAGTAGAAGAAATACAATAAATAGTGGACAGGCTGCCTGCAGCAGTAAGACACTTAAGGGATCATCCAAGAGAACAAATTATTGGAGACCAGAACCAAGGTGTACTAACCAGAAGCAGGGCTCACAATGAAGCTCTATTCCTTAGCTTCCTGTCACAAATGAAGCCCAAGATGTTTGAAGAGGCCAATCAAGATACATTCTGGATTCAAGCCATGCAAGAAGAGCTTCTTCAATTCAAGAGATGCAAAGTATGGAAGTTGGTGCCAAAACCTCAAGGACACAATATCATTAGCACCAAATGGATATACAAAAAAAAGTTGGATGAAAATGGAATCATCATTAAGATCATGGCTAGATTAGTAGCCAAGGGCTACAGACAAGAAGAAGGTATAGACTTTGCTCAAACCTTTGCCCAAGTTGCAAGGTTAGAAGCAATTAGGCTATTCCTTGCCTATGCTGCCCACAAGGGGTTCAAAGTATAGTAGATGGATGTCAAATCAGCCTTGCTCAATGGTGACTTGTAGGAAGAGGTATATTTTGAACAACCATCAGGTTTTGTGCATCCAACCCTCTCTTCTCATGTTTATTTACTTAGGAAAGCACTATATGGTCTAAAGCAAGCCCCTAGGGATTGGAATGAGACTTTGTCTATCTTTCTAATCAAGAACAAATTCTTGAGGGGAAAGATAGATAGTACATTGTTTCTTAGTGAAACAATGGGCAAGTGCCTCCTAGTCCAAATTTATGTTGATGACATAATCTTTGGGTCAACTGATGATAACCTTTGCAAAAGGTTTGCCAACCTTATATAGGGGGAATTTTAAATGAGCAGTATGGGATAGCTTAAGTACTTCTTAGGCCTCCAAGTGAAACAGTCTCTGATGAGGGGATATTAATCTCTCAGACTAAGTACACTAGGGAGCTTATCAAGAAGTTTGGGATGGAATCAGCTTCCACCATGAAAACTCCCATGGGGTCCAACATTTCCCTAGACAAGGATGTGAAGGGCAATGCCTTTGATGAATCCATGTATAGGTGCATTATTGGATCTCTATTGTATGTAACTGCTAGTAGACAAAACATTATGTATGCTACATGTGTTTGTGCTAGGTACCAGGCATGCCCTAAGGAATCTCACTACTCAGTTGCAAAGAGGATTTGGAGATACCTTAAAGGCATCATACATCTTTGCCATTGGTGCCCTAAGAAAAATGATTTTGAACTGACTGGATTTTCAGATGCATATTTTGTAGGATGCAAAGAAGACAGGAAAAGCATAAGTGGATCTTGTCAATTCCTAGGAAGGAGGTTGATATCTTGGAGCAACAAGAAGCAGACCAGTGTGGCAATATCCACTGTTGAGTATGAATATATTGTTGCAGGTAGTTGCTGTGCACAACTCTTGTGGATACAACATTAGTTAGAGGACTACAACCTCAAGGTAAGTGAGTCTCCTCTATATTATGACTCATCCAGTGCTATCTCTATTGCTAAGAATATTGTCTCTCATAGCAGCGCTAAGCACATAGAGATAAGATATCATTTTATTAGAGAGCATGCTGAAAGTAAAGATATCTGCCTTGAATTTGTCCCCACTAACAACCAAGTTGCTGATATCTTTACCAAGCCATTGGATGAGGCTAAATTTAATGCTTTCAAGATTGAACTAGGTATGTTAAATATTGAATAATGACTAATTTTTCCTTCGATCAGTCATCTATGATATTATGAATGTTTTGTTATGACTTAAAATATTGTCACATCAATACTCTTAGTGACATGGTTAGGACATCAAACATACAAATCTCAAATGGATTAATGATTATACAGTAAGGTCAACTAAAACATAAGAGATTGCTTTAGCTCAGCCACTGAGACAGCTGGAAAAATCTCTACTGAACCGTTGAGACAGCTAAGTTGTCCCAGCGGTTGACAATGCTCTGTCCCAGCGGTTTATGTCGTCGTCTCAGCGGTTCTGCTGAGACGGTCTAGTTCAATTATAGTATGTCCAAATACAACCTCAAATGATCTAAATACCATTAAAATAATAAGTTCACTAAACTTTAATCATTAGGGGTAATCAAAACCTAAAACAAGGCTTTATAAATAGACCATTGTTGATTAAAGAGAGCTACAAAACCTTTCCACCCTAGCCTCCAAGATGAATCGAATTCTCTTTCATCTTAGCGTCTCCTTCTACAGAAATAATGGTGCCAAAGAGTTGAAAGGATCTTCTGGAGGGCTATGAAATTGTCAGGAATGGATTTGCCCATGCTCCAGAAGAGATAAAGGGAGTGATTCAACTCCTCGAAGCCCAAGGTCTGGAGTATCTTCTGTCTGAACCAACTGTTATTCTCAGAACTGAAGTTCTTGAATGGTTCAATAATGTATAGTTGACTCCTTCCAAGTCAACATTAAAATCTAAGATAGGAGGAGAAAGAGAGAAAATAACTTCAGCAAAAATAGAGAAAGCCTTACAAATTCACTCATGCAGTCAGGATGAGGAGGAAGAAATCTCTGAAAAAGATAAGAAAAAGGCTTTGAAGTGGTTTGAATACAGTGATGCCAAGAAAGGATCAGTGAAAAGGAAATTCTTCAATCAAAAAGGCAAACTTCTGCCAAACATAGTGGGAAAAGCAATTCTTTGTAAGCCTGGGTCTCATGTCGCAATCTCCCAATACATGTTTGACCATATGACTAGAATCATCCTGAAATAGAAAACTTCCCGGGGAGAAGTAATATTTCAAAGAATTAAGGAATGTCTGCATGCACCTAATCTAGGTAGAATTCTCTCCCTTTATCTGATCCAAACTTATCCAGAGAAGTTTGAGAGCTCAAAAGGTTCAAATCTTCATTACCTGAAGAGGATGGACATAAAGACTCTAGATAGGTTCAAAAGGGTGCTCCCCATGAGCCAGCCCTCTGAGGGAAATGATTATTTCAAGTTCTTTGTCAGAACACTCTGATAAGAATAAGGATGCTGATGCTGATCTTGGATCTCACAGCATTCCAGAAAAGGATACTCTTCTGGATGACTAGATTGAGAATACTTCATGTGATGAAGATGCTGCAGATGCACCACATATTCCTGCTGATTCTGTCCATTAAAATGACATGGAGAAATATAGCACCCCTGGTAATTAATCCTTCAACCTCACATTACTAATAATGCCACATAATCTTAACCAGTCAATTAGTTAATCACTAATGACTCCCCAATAATATGAACTTCAGATCCTCAAGGCCAGTTGGATGCCCTATCTAAGGGGGAGAAACAAAAAGAACCATTTGCATGGGATGTTGCTAATGACAATAATGATGGTGAAGTAGTCTCTAACAAGATTGATGAGGACACAACGCCTTCTCCTAAGGATATGCAAAGTAAGATTGACACTATACTCATGAACCTTGAAAGAAGAATTTCTCTAAACATTGATGACTCCCCAGCTTTATGGGATTTACTAGCACAAGGACAAATTGATGCCCCATCTGAGAGGGAGAAGCTAACAGAGTCATCAGATGGTAAAGATGATGTATTAGATTTCAAGGATTCATCAGATCAAGACAAATCTGATGATGAGGATGATAATAATGCTAATGATGGTGATAATGAGGATGCTGCTGCTGATGATGATGGAGTCCATCATGACCACATTGATCATATAGCAAAATTTGCTGAAGTAGAGGATCATCATGCTGAGGGGGAGCTTCCAGCAATTGACATTCAGGGTAAACCAGCCTTCAACACCCCTGCAGCCGAGTCTTCCTCTCCATTTGTGTGTGATAATCAAGGATTACCTGTACACAGTACACCAATAGTGGTATCTATAATTCCCCCAAGTGTACCTGATAAGGCTAAACAACCTCTAGTCATTGAACAGTAAGCTTCAACCTCCACCTCCTCACAGTCCAATGAGAGCATTCTCAATGCCATTAAAATCATGTTAGATACTCATCTAACATCTACGAAGGATTATGTAGATAGGACAGCTTCTACAGTAAAATAATATATAGATCAGGTTGTCTCCACTGTGAAATAAGAAGTAATGGCTGAACTGAAACGCATCAAAGATGGAACTGTCTATCTAAATAAGCAAATGACCATGTGGTTTGTCATGGCAGAAAATCCTGTAAACTCTCAATCCAATATATTCAAATCCATTAACAATGACCTTAAAATGGCTGAGTCTGACATGAGATATGTCAAGGATTATATAAGTAAAGCAGATGGGGTACTTAAGGATACATCAAATCATATAGAAGAATATGTGTACTCCTCTGCTAAGCAACTGAATGGTGAGGGTGACAGGAACAAGGATGAGCTGAAGGCTCATATTAAAAATGTTTTCCAAACCATTTCTGGCACAATAACTGCTGCTCAATAGGACTTAAATCATAGAATATTTGAAGAAGCCAGAAAGGGGGAGGATACCAATGTTATCACCAACTCTGAGCTATCCCTCAAGATTCTACAAGGAACAAGGCTAGCCTTAAACCTTCCCCTCCTGGACAGGAACAGAGCAGAAGATTGGGACTTCTCTAAACAAGAAGAAATTGCTCAGAATGACAGATTGGCAAAGAAAAGAGAGAGAGAACACACAATGCTAGCTGAAGAATTTATGGCTAAGCCGAGGGATGAGCAGACCAATGACCTGGATTTTGAATACTGTAGTGAAGACTCCAAGATCATAATTCTAAATGCAAGGTTAATCCATGGACAAGTCTGCAAAGACATTGATAAAATCTATCCCTCTGAAGAATGGATAAAGCATTTGGAAAGAAACACAAAAGGGATAGAATATTTAACGAAAACCTGGTAAGGAAGGATAATCCAAGAAGGATGCCCTCAAGGTTTATTCTAATGCCATATCTGTACTTCAGAAGGCAAGAAAACAGGAAGAAGTAGCTGAAATAGAAGCAGCAAATGCTGAAAAAGACACTACCACTTATCCTGCTGAAAACATGGTTGATACTACTAAAGACAAAGAGGCCTCATCCAAAGGGAAAGAAGCTGTTATAGACATTGCTGAATGCTCAACATCATCTAAGAGGAGAAGAACTTAAATTTATACATTTAGTTTTTATCTTGAAAATCAAAATGTAATGTAAAATAATGTCTCAACATTTTGACTAGAATGAAAATGAAAGTTTGGCTAAATCTATTGATTTATGACTAATCTTAGTCTAAGCCTAGTAATAGTAAGTATCTTTGTTATAAAGATTTTGTGATATCTGAACATAATGAATTAACAATGCTATTCTTTTAACATTGTTATTATGATTATCACAAATGCAATCTGTATTGACATGATGTGTAATACCTAAATTAGGTCAACTATTATATGATATCAATTCATAAATGCTACATAATTCATTGCATGACAAGTTTCTATTGTTATATACCTTAGCATTGGGGGTGTTCTGTCTTCTTCAAATAGGGGGAGATTGTTGGGAATATTACCCTCAATGTTCACATGACTTGATGAAGCATCACACTCAATGCTAAGTATAATTTGTATTTGATAAACCCTATTTTTCATCATGACTATGCAAGGTTAGGTTATTCCAAGATGTGGAATAAGTTTAGTGGTTTACTGCTAAAACCGCTGAGATGAGTTCTAAGTCTCAGCGGAACCGCTGAGACAAGGCCATGAGTCGCTGAGAAGGAGTCTGGGTCTGCTGAGCTGCAGATAGAGGAAAACCGCTAAGACAACTGCTTGTCTCAGCGGATCTGCTGAGATGGATACAGAAGCAACCGCTGAGACAGATTCAAATGTGCTGGCGGGTTTTGCTTTTGGCGCAAGTTGAAGTATTGCAAGATAAGGTGTTCCATTCACCTCCATTATGTGTCAGAGGCCGTCTGATAACTTTGAAAACTGAAGGAGTATAAAAGAACAACTTAGGGATTTGTAGAAGCTGCTTTATGGAAAAACAAATTACACCTACTGTTCCATTGATGGCCTCCCAAAAAGATTTCTCTTCCTGCTTCCTGAAGCTGCAAGGATAGAAAGTTTGTTATTCCAGAGTGAATCAAGAAGAGCAAGTTGATCCTTATTCTTCTACTCAAGAGAAGGATCAGAAAGGGACAGGATTGAGGCTACTGAACTCTTCCCTATTTAAAGACTGCAACTGCAGTAAATTAGCAACAGAAGACCAAAGGCTTGAAAGATTTATCTGTTTTATCTTCTGTTGTAAGCATCACTTATAACTTCTATTGGAACATATTTGTTCTGAGCTTGTAAGGCATTTTGCCTGAGGGTGTAGGGTTGTTGGGCCTGAGTGTAGAGCTGAGAGTTTAGCTTGAGTGTAGGATCTCAGTGGAGATCTGAGGTAGGACTTCTTGATAGGTATGAGTTGATAGGGCTGCTCTGCCTGAGGTAGGGCTGTTGATCCTGAGGTAAGGTTTGGAGAAAACCTGAGAGATCCTGAGGGATCTGAGTTGTAAGCTCTTGGACCTGAGATTGAAGTGTGTCCTTGTCTAACTCATTGTTAGGAAGGTGAAGGGTGAATGAGCAATACTCAAGACACCTTGTCTTGAGGAACCTCTATATATGCTTGTGTGTTTTCTGTGTGCTTGATTTATAACTGACATACACTCTGAAAACAGCTAGGCATAAGCTTAGAAATAAAAGAGACCTATTCCCCCCCCCCCCCCCCTCTAGGTGATCAAGACTACATCCTAATAAACTATCATGAAGGTAGAGAACCTGAAGGGTAACTGGGTGGAATAGATACCCTCGGTTCTTTGGGCTTTGAGAACCACCCCCAGCATGGCCATAGAGGAAACCCCTTTCAAACTCTCACATGGTTTTGAGGTCGTATTTCCGGTTAAGTTTGGGGTGAGGTCCCCTCGATTGGTGGCCTCAGGAGAAGGAGATGATGAGTAGAGGGAAGAGAGTGAGGAAGAACAACGGCTCTCGCTCGACCTCGTGGAAGAGCTTCGAGACATGGCAACCATTCATCAGGAAGAGATTAAGCGCAGGTTGGCAAGGTACTTTGACAACCACATTTGAATTAAACACTGTGAAAGGGGACCTAGTTCTTAGGAAGGTTGACACAACAGGAAGGTCAACATTGGTTGGGAAACTCAACCCAAACCGGGAGACTCTGTATGTAATCTTAGTAGTGCTGAAGTCGGGAGGGTACCGCCTTCCAGATGTTGAGGTATCCCCTTTAGCAATACCTTGAGCGGCGAAGACTTAAAACATTTTTATCCTAGTTGGCAATAAAATTTATTTGATAAATCTTTGTGAAGACGCATAAACTTCTGTCATAACAGGGGAAGGGTGCTATGAGCTAAAAAGTTCCATGCTACTTGTAAGATTATAAATGGTATGATGAAAGTCACCGGAGTAGGTTATGCCGACCAGTCTCTCACAAGCTGACGGGGTAGGATGATCGCTCTGAAAGTGGGTAGAAATGATGATGAAAGGCCCCTGAGTGGGTTTCACCGACCAGGCTCTCACAAGCCGGTGGGGAAGGTTGACCACTCAGGAGGCAGGTTGAAAAGATGATGAAAGGCCCCTGAGTAGGTTCCGCAGACCGAGATCTCATAAAATGGCGGAGCAAGTTGACCCCTTAGGAGTTAGGTAGAAAGGATAAGATGAAAGTGTTGGTGTTTCCATGGTGATCTGGAAGTGGTTAAGTATCTAGTCTCACTGCCAACGCGATATGAACCTATTGGGTCACACACAAGAGTGTTTGGAGAAGTTGGAGGAAGAATTGTGTTGGCCTTACTCATATTGGATATGTGTGAAGGACCAATCCTATGACTTATTGGAATCGGGTCGAGTCAACTGAATGCTCCACAGGTATTGTGAATATTGTATGGAGCGTGTTGACAAGTGTTCAAATAGCGTTCGACGAACTCAAAGTGCGTTCGATGAATGGC
This sequence comes from Dactylorhiza incarnata, assembly GCA_033032865.1. NCBI lineage: Eukaryota > Viridiplantae > Streptophyta > Magnoliopsida > Asparagales > Orchidaceae > Dactylorhiza > Dactylorhiza incarnata. Next base: position 8,894,865 of record JAWHQI010000067.1, read on the forward strand.
TAGTGCGTTCGACGAATGGATAGCGCGTTCGATGAACGGCCAACGCGTTCGACGAATGGCCAACGCATTCGAAGAATGGCCAACGCGTTCGACTAATGGCTAGCTCAATCGACGAATGGCCAGCGCGTTCGACGAACGGCCAGCGTGTTCGAACGAACAACTAGTGCGTTCGACGAACGGCTAGTGCATTCGACGAGCGGCCAACGCGTTCGACGAACGACCAGCGCATTCGAATGAACGGCTAGCACGTTCAACGAATGGCCAGCCCGTTCGAACGAATGGCTAGTGCGTTCGACGAACGGCCAACCCGTTTGACGAAAGGCTAGCGCGTTCGACGAATGGACAGCGCGTTTGACGAACGCTAGCCAGTTCGTCAAATGCAGTGTTCGACAAATTAATCATCACTCGACGAATTTAGCTTGCTTCAATTAATGTTGTGGCTGTGCAGATAGCTTCTATTTTTCGCCTGGGTATAAAAATAATGCGATTCTTTTGACCTAAGTAAGCAATTTGTTTTTTGCGATAGAGAGAGCGACAGAAGAGTTCCGCCAAAAGCTTCTGACGGAAGAGTTCCTTCTGACCGCCGCCGCCTCTTCCTGTAGTCGGACCTAGCAGTCCATGAAAGATGCTGAGCAATTTCTTCTCTCCGACCTAGATCTTGTGCGACAAGAGGCTAGGGTTCTTCAACGCTCGTGTGGACTACTATAGAGGCGTGGATATACTTTCTGTGCTAGGAACTCAACCGCACGATTTTGGATCTTCCATTGGAGCACCTTTGTTGAGTATCAACTATATCCCTCTCAGGTATATATTGCAATGCGTTACTTTTATTTTATTTCTTGAATCAGGAAATCGCAAGATCCTTTAACTGTTTAGGGTTGTTCTTGTTTTCATTTTATTCTGCTGCGCATATTTGATATGCATTTATCATTCTGAATGGTAAGTAGAAAACCCAACAAAAAGGCCCCTGAGTTATTTCCGTCGACCAGGCTCCCACAAACTGGCGGGGCAGGTTGATCGCTCAGGCGATAGGTTGTAAGGCTAAGCTAAAAGGACCCCAAAAATAATCCCCCTCATCAAAATCTTGAAAGGTGGCGGGGCAGGTTGATTACTCTAGACGCGGGTAGAAATGATGATGAAAGGCCCATGAGTCAGTTCTGCCGACCGGGCTCTTACAAGACGGCGGGGCAGGTTGACCACTCAGGAGGCAGGTAGAAATAATGTCGAAAGACCCCTGTGTAGGTTCCTCCAACTAGGCTCTCATAAGCGGCGGTGCAGGTTGATCACTCAAGATGCGGGTAGAAATGATGATGAAAGGCCCCCCGAGTAGGTTCTGCCGACTGGGATCTCCCAAGCTGGCGGGGCAGGATGACCACTCTGGAGGCAGGTATAGATGACGATAAAAATCACCTATGTTGGTTCCCCTAACCGGGATCTCACAAGCCGACGGGGCAAGTTGACCCCTCAGGAGGTAGGTAGAAAGGATATGATAAAAGGCCCCAGAGTTGGATCCGCCGACCGGGCTCTCACAAGCCGGTGGGGCAGGTTGATCGCTCAGGAGGGAGGTTATAAGGCTATGCTAAAAGGTCCCCAGAAATGATCCTGCTGATTAGACTATAGAAGGTCATTAGGGTACGAAGATCACCTAGGAGACTGAGGGGATGGGATGAGAGGAGGTTCCAACCTAAATAGGGGGAAGCGGCGAGCCGAGTTATTCTCGCCCTGACCATTCACCGCTCCCACTCACACTGGTATAGATAATAGTGAGCGCATGGGTGGCGGTGCTCGCAACCAGGGTACAGGACCAATGACCTCACTGAATATTAGAAGGAGAGCTACCCCTATCCCATGTCAAAGAGAGGTGAGTAAACAGGGACTGCAGAGCTTAGGTCTCTCAAGTCCCTAGCTATAGTGAATCTCTAAGTTACAAGTCTCTACATCTCCAAGTTCCTAAGTCTCTAGCTCTCGCAAGATTCATAAGAGAGTTAGTATGTGTCCCTAAGATTAGGCACCGAGTCCCAGAAATTAAGGCACATCGCCATGAATGCGAGCAAAAAAGGGGGGGGGGGGGGGGGGGGGGGGGGGGGAATAATGACACTTGGAAAAGTTTATCATTCATATATGACAAAAATTTGGGGTCTCGCCCCTTACATACACAATAAAAATGCTTGGGGACACGCCCCTTTTCATGACAAAAGAAAGGAAAGAGGAAGGCCCCCGATAGTTGATCTTCACTCGCCGTCGCCTTCGTCGTCCGACGAGTAGGCATGCGAGATGGAGGATGAGCTCGTCTGGGGGTCGGGAAGGACGAGCACTGGAATCAACTCCTTTGTGGTAATATTCTCCCAACCCACCCCAAGCAAGTGGACATCTCGCAACATGGCGAATGTGGCCTCAGTGGCCTTGATCACCATGAGCATCTGCACAGCCTCCATCTCGGTGCGGGTGACGTATTGCACCCCCTCGCGCTCTGCAGGTAGTGACTCCGTGGTGACATGGGCAAGTAGCGCCATGAAGGCCTTCACTTCGGCGTCCAGCTCGCCATTCAGGATCGTCAGTTGGGTCGCGGCCTCAACTTCCCGTGTTAAGAGAAATGAAAACAAGAAAAGAAAAATAAGGGGGGGTGGCGGAGCTAAGTAGGATGGCGACGTCTACCTCCTCCACCGGGTCCTGCCCTAGGACCTTTTTGGCGATCTCGAGTCGCATTTTGAGGTCCCCAACCCTCTCCTGCAAGAGCTCTCGAGCGACTTCAGCTTTGTAGAACCTCTTCATAAACGATAGGCCGCAGTGAGATGCCATATGCGAGATCTCTATGGCACTCATCTGGGCTTGCGAGCTCTCATAGGCAAATTTCCGCATGGATAGTTTCTCGAAGGTGCCGACCTCCTCCCTCCCATACAACCAGTAGGCAAGGGCGTATACGTAATCGCTAGCCTTTCCTTGCTCTACCCAGAAAGGGAGGAGTGTAGAAAGGGAGACCTTCTCCCCAGCCACCTCCCAAGTGAGCAAAGGGCCCCCCCGCGCTATCCAAGGACTTCTTACCGAGGCCGAAGTGCGTGTGCAAGTCTGATAGATCCACCCCACTCGTCTCTGCTTCAACATGGGCCGCGGGATCAAGGAGGCTCGTCGGGGTCTTCTTGGATGCAAGGGAATTCTTCAGATTCTTCCATGATTCGGAAGGGGGCGGGGGGTCGAGGTCAACCACTGCCCTCTTCCCTTTGTCGCTACCAGACTTAGGGTTGGCCAAGTCGCTAGCACAAGCTTCTGCAACCGCTTTCACAATGTCAATTGGAGAGGTCAGCTTCGCGCCACCTGCGTTAGGAGGGTTCACTCGGATCAGGCGTTCCCCTACAATAAAGAAACATGTTAAGATGTGGGGGAGAGTAGAGAAAAGGCTAGATGAAATAGGTGAGTAGAAGCATAACTTCCCCCTGCAGAATAGGAGGGTGCAATTTGAGATGTCGCATCAGATAGGAGACCTCAAAGTCCTTCTCGAAGAAGAATTTGCAGAAGTCTGTCGTGTCCACTTCCACATGAGGAGTGCGATAAACTAACACATTTGGCTGAATCAGCGTGTAGGGAATGTTGCTAAAGTTCCCTTTGACGAAGAGGAATCAGTCATTCCAGTGGTGCACCTTATTGGAGGTCTTGCAGACCTTGACCCGCGAGCTAGTCAGAAAAGCGACCCCATCTGCAGTTTCCCTGTAGGGGATTAATTTATGGAAGGCGGGGATGTTGAATTCAATCCATTCCTCGTGCATATAGCAAGCGAATGCGATGAACATGAAAATCACGTTAGTATTGAGCTGCGCAGGCACTGTCCCGAAGTACTTCATGAATTGCTTCACTTCGGGGCAGAGGGGAAGGTGGAGACCAAATTCAAAGTGCGAGAGGGGGAAGGCAAGCTCTATTGGATATGTAGGCCCCTTAGAGGGGGGGGGGGGGTGAATAAGGGATTTTCGATTTTTTGAATAAAAAGGGTAAAATGAGTTCTGTCACTATCGCCTACGATAAGTACTTACCGCTCCGCGGTAGTGCACCAAAAATTTAGAACGTCTTACAAAATTGTGCCAAAGTGATTTTTCATGCAAACTCTTGAACAAAATAAAATCTTAGAAAACCAGAGAATATGCGAATTGATTTTATTTCAAAAGATGATTACACGAGTATTAATTTCAATAGCGCTTGAAATAGTGGCGATATAATAAAAACACTTTTTAATTCTTCACCGATCCTTCTCCCAAGGACCGGTTGGCTATAGCCTATCTTCACAAAGATATGGCATCTAGCCTTCCCCTAGATGTACACCTAGACCTAGTCTCCACACTCATTGCGGCGAATTCCCCCCAAATCTCGCAAGGCCTAGTCGCCAACCTATGCGGCGAATTCACTACCATTTCAAATGTAACGAGAAGAAATTCAAAGTAAAAACACTCCCTATATAGAAAAGCTCTGAAGGAGATGAAGATTGCCATGAACATCATCGGAGTTGAAGTACGCGTCCTTCTGTAAGTATGACCTTATTGAAATCTCCTTCTCACTCTTGTTCTTCAATGATGGAGTTTGGAATGCTTTGGAACTATAGGATGAAGGCTCTCCCAAAAGGTTGGAGCTGTGTCTTAAATTGTATGTCACAATGAAAGAGAGAGATCCATTCTTACTATAAGCCACGAAAACTACCGCCTACGGTAGTGCTACATCTCCATGCTAGAATCATGCACACAATCGTGTTGCAACGTGTTCGCCTTCATGGAGATTGTGCTAACCACAACGGATCTTGGGCATACCGCACCGCGGTAAGAAATAACGTGCCGCATTAGCTTCTGTCATTTCATCATCGAGAAACCGTATGTCGTCTCTCATTAGATGTCATACCATCTACCGCCAGTGGTAGGAGTTACCGCTCTGCGGTAGCTCTAAATTCTGAGCTCTATGATCATTCTGCATTGCTCTTTTTAGGTGTATAGTTCATGTATACTATAAATACACGACAAGCAAGATCAAATACATTGTAGAATTTGTTATTCTCAAACCAAGAGATATGGAACACAATCTCCAACAATCTCCATCTTTTGATAATAACAAATCCTCTAGGAAGAAATAATAAAATATAACTAGAGTAGTGTTTATAGTATATGTTAAGCATGACAAAACGTGCATACTCCCCCTATATGGATACTCCCCCTACATAATAGATTTCTTCAATTTATTCTCCCACGTAAATAATAGATTTCTTCAATTTATTCTCTGCCTTTTGGTATTATTAAAAGAAGGTGGGAAGAGTAGATGAAATTTTAACTAATGTGCATTATGTAGAGATTACAATTTGTAGAAATAGTAGACACAACGAAAGCATTCTTGAATTTTAATTTAAAAAAAAAATAATTGAATTTTAGGTACAAAAAATGCAAGCAAGCAAGAGTAAAAATATCAATAAAAGATATGTTTTACAATGTAAATTAATTTGCATTTGAAGTAAACTTAAACACTGTATAGATCATGCTTTGCTATCTAGTGCTTTTACTTAGAATTATAGAGAGTAGTGTAGCTAAGCTTTTAGAATCCAATTCTCATGAGTGGAAGTGTTATAAAAGATAATGATGTGTTCAAAAGGTGTTTTGATAATGTATACAAATGTACAAATCAAACCACATGAACATATGTAATGCAAGAACATACCTGTAAATAAACATAAATAATGTTACTTCCACAAATTTCAATGCACAAAAATTTTTATTTTTAAAAAGAGAAGTGGTGAAATTTTTGTTTGCACAAGGCACTTTACAATCCTTGGCCAAGGTGCTTAACCTCACAAGGCTCATTAAGACTTATTAGGAGGGTGAGTAATGTTTGGTGGAGTTTTCCTTTTCATTGATTATTTGCTTTTTAGTTTAGTGACTAAAGACTCCGAATTCACTTGTTTTCGCAAACATAGAAATTTAATTTTATATACTACTTTTCTATAGTCATAAGTGCATGAAAAAAGAATTCAAGAAAGAATTCAATGATGTGTAGGTAATCTATTTATGCAATTCAATATAGTAAGTTCTTGTTCTACACAAGCATGCAAGAATAGGATTTAAAAACACATGTAGATTATCAAAAAGTGTTAGTGAGATATTCATTACCAGATATAAAACTTCACTCATACTTAGAGGCATGCAAAATAATTCGACACATGTATTCTACAACCAACTTTATGGCACATTGTAATATAATACTCAAGGCATGATATATTCAACAACAATGTTATAAAGAAAGTTGAAATTAAAATTATCCATTGTAAATCATCTTTAAGTAATAAATATAATCATCCTTAATTTTATGCAATGAAGCATTAAGCAGTATTTTTTATTTAAATAATTATTTTTAGAAAAAAAAGAAAAAATAAACAAATGTAATAGAAAACAAAAGCATATTTTTGTATTTTTGAACTTGTTTTATAGTTTTATCTTTGATTTTCATTTTAAGGACAATATCAAAATGAAAATACATTAAACATTCTGAAACTAGTGAAAATGCAGTATAATAAAAAAAATTAGAAAGGCAAAAATCAGAGAGGGATCTGATATAAAAAGAATTAAGCTAACGCCAGCGGTATCAACTACCGCCCGATGATAGTAACAGAACTTTGATTTTTATGAAAAATTCAGATTTTTTGAGATTTTTCGTTTAAATATACTTTATAATTATGTGGGTTATTAGATACAACAATAAAATAAAATAAAAGTTAGAGTGAAATTGTGGATCATACATTTTATACCATAATATCTAACACTCCCAATTCTAATCTAAGCATGTTGAATCTAGCATCGAGGAGAGGTTTGGTAAAGATATCCGCAAGTTGATATTCAGTTCCAATAAAATTGATTATTATATGTTCCTTTTTAATATGATCCCTAATAAAATGATGTCAGGCATCTATATGTTTAGATCTAGAGTGATGTACAGGATTGTTAGTAAGATCAATAGCCCCCATGTTGTCATATTTTAATTCAATGTTACTTAGATGAACTCTAAAGTCTTCTAAAGTTTGAGTCATCCATAAAGCTTGTGCACATCAACTACTGAGTGCGATATATTCAGCCTCAGTGGTGGAGAGGGCAATAAAATTCTATTTACTCGACCAAGATACAAGTGAAGGGCCTATAAAATGACGCGTGTCACTAGTACTCTTACGATCTAATGAACATCCAACATAGTCCAAATAAAAAAAGCCGTGTAAAATAAAGGAATCATTATGAGGATACCTTAAGCCTAATCTCAATGTTCCGATTAGATATCAAAAAAATTGTATAACCACTTTTAAATGTGATTCTTTGGGGTTAGCTTGAAATCTAGCACATAAACAAATGGAAAACATAATATTGGGTCTAGATGCACTCAAATATGATAATGATCTAACCATTCCTCTATATAGTGTTTGATCGATAGAAATACCAGCTTCATCTTTTTCAAATTTAAGTGATGCACTCATAGGTGTATTGGCTTGATTTAGGTTTTCAAATCCAAATCTCTTAAGAATATCATGAACATATTTAGATTGACAAATCTAAATACCATCATGACTTTGTGATATTTGAAATCTTAGAAAATATGTGAGTTCTCCAACCAAGCTTATTTAAAATTCATTTTTCATCAATAAAACTGCTTCATTACACAACTCTTCATTAGTGGCTCCAAAAATAATATCATCCACAAAAATTTGCAATTTAATCAAATCATTATTAACATGCTTAATGAAGAGTGTGTTATCTGGACTCCCCATGGTATATCCGTGCTTTAATAAAAATGATGACAATCTTTTATACCAAGCATCTAGTGCTTGTTTCAAACCATAAAGCGCTTTTCCAATTTATACACATGATTAGGACATTTTTCATTAATAAAACTGGGGGGGTGTTCAACATAAACTTCTTCTTTTATAATCCCATTTAAAAATGCACTTTTAACATCCAATTGAAATAATTTAATCTTTTTAAAACTCACAAATGCAAGAAAAATTCTAATTGATTCTAAGCGAGCAACGAGTCCAAAAGTTTTATCAAAATCCACCCCTTTGATTTGAGAATATCCTTGTGCAACTAGTCTAGCTTTATTCCTAATAATTATAGAGCCACCATCTAATTTATTTTTAAATATCCATTTAACACCTATAACCGGATGATTAGATGCCTCTCTACAAAATTCCAAACCATATTACGTTAAAATTGATTTAATTCATCATTCATAGCTAAAAACCAAAATTCATCATTTAAAGCGGTTGAAAAGTTTTTTGGTTTTATTTTGGATATAAAACAAATGTTTGAAAAAGACTCATGTAGAAGAATGAGTACTTACCCCTTTTGACGGTTCTCCTGTTACAAGCTCCCTTGGAGGATCCTTGGAAAACTTTAGCACATTTGGAGGAACATATTCCACTTGTTCTTCTTCTTTCTGCTCTTCTATTTCTACAAGTGATTCATCATCCTCATGCTACAAAAGGGAAAGGGATTCATCTTCATTTCCTGTGTGATTAGTATCTATATAAGTAACAAACTCATCAATGTTGGATTGGTAGGCGCCCTTAGAGGGGGGGGGGTGAATAAGGGTTTTCAAAAACTTATGTTATATGTTGATTATCTTTGAAATAATGCGTGATTAAGAAGATGAGAAATCAAGTAAAACAATTGTAATAAAGTAGAGACATATTTTATTAATATGAAATAAGGTTTTACAAATGTTGATTTCTATAATCCTAGAAATCTGTGGCGAATAATAGTAAACTCTTTTTGTTTTCTATCCCGACTAGCATCCCCACGAATCGATGGCCCTAGCCTATCCTTCCCGAAATCGGCCTCAAGCCGCTCTAGCCAACCCTTCCCCGTATATGGCCTCGAGCACCCCCTAGACCTAACCTAGATCTAGTCGCCAACACGAGGCAAATTTCATCCCTAAGTCCTACCCAGACCTAGTCGCCAACACGAGGCGATTTCTCTAACCGTTTACAAGAAATATGAAATGAAAATAATAAAAACTCCCTCTTGAAGAACTTCTGAAGTTGGAGACAAAGATCCGCTGTAGAATAAGCATTGTTGAAGCGGACTTCGTTTGGATCCGGAGTGAAGAGATTCTCCTTCAAAAGTTCGCAGAACTTTGGTAGGACATCAACTTTCGGCCAAGGCAGCCTCTGGAATTCTAGCATTCAATCTCTCTCTCTCTGATGTCTCCATGAAACGAGAGAAGAGGGGTCCTATTTATAGCCTCAGCGCTAGCGCTTGCGCTAGAGCTACCGCCGACGCTATCCCATATTAGGACATATTCTGCGCGGCAGAATCTTCAATCTGAGGAAACATTTCACTCTTGCCTTCTGTGCTCCGAGCTACCGCCTGCTCCATCTGCTACCGCCAGGCGATATCTCCTTCTATATGTGCTCCCGGAATTACGCTAATCATTGCTAGCGCCGGGCGCTAGGTGCTACCGCCGGCGCTAGTGGGAATGTTGGATTTGATGGCTCAAATTTGGGGGCAACCTTCTTATTTAATCCTTGAGTCATATGGACTTTGTTTTCCTACACGCTTAATCACACAAGATCAAATACACATAGGTTTGTTATTCTCAAAACTAGGAGATGCGGAAGACCATGTTCCAACAAACTCCCCCTTTTGATAATAACAAATCCATTAATGATAAATAAGAGCATTAATATATAAGCATGATGAAAGTTACTTGTGTGTGTGTAAGAGTGATGACTTAGGATAATTATTGATTTTAGCATTTAGAATTGCTCTCCCTAAATACATGCTCCCCCTAAGTGAATGCTCCCCTAATATGTAAGCTATAATCTTAATTAATCATGTTAGTTTTCTATTTTGATAGCGGAATATATTTATCATGTTAGTTCTCCCCCTTTTGTTATTAGCAAAAGTGGGTAAGGAGGCACCACCTAAGAGTTTGATAATAAGATAAAGGCATGATCGAGCTTTTTAGTGAGAAGGAAATGATAAGGAGTTTTAGAATACTTTTCATTGAAAAAGATCAGAGTTTTGAGCATAAAGATGAATAATATAACATTTGCCAAGTAATCAATATTATCTTATATAAGAGTTTGAAGCAGAAAAAGAATACAAGGTAAATGTAAGCTGCGAAAGACTTATCGTAATACAAGAAACATCTTATGATGATCCATAAAAAGATATATGTGTTAAATTTCATAAAGAAGATGTTTTTGTAAATCATTGTTCAATCAAAATATTTAAGTTTAACAATAAAGTAACCAAACATGAAATAATGTTAGCAAAAAGAGATTACTACAATGTTATATTAATTCACAAATTCAACACATACAAAACATTGTAGAGAGCACGCTAGGTTATCTAGTGTATTTCATAAATAAAGAGTAGTATAGAATTAGCATTAGGATCCAGTACTCATGAGAAGAAGTGTTATGGAAGATAATGATGTGCACATAAGTGTATTTTTGAATAGAGTAAACAAATGTTTTAATCAAAAATACAAGAAATATGTAAAGTAAAGAGCACAATAAAACATAAATAGTTTTACTTCCACAAACTTCAATGCACAAACAAAATGTACAACTACCTGCTGGAGGAGGATGAAAGTGGGGATAGATCAAGATTACTCTAGAGTGGGGGGGGGGGGGGGGGGGGGGGGGTGAATAGAGTATTTTAATATAATTTCACTTAGCCCAAACAAATTTGTAGAGAACAATTTAAGTTATTTAAGTATATGTGTAAGTGAGTGCAACACAGATATAAACACAAACTAAAACACAGCACATACAAATAATAAAGACAAACACAGAAGACACAAGGATCTATAGTAGTTCCCCAGTCAACTTGGGTACATCTACTCTTCTACCACCCTGGTAGGAAATCCACTAGGGCCCTTTTTGGTCAGGTGAGCCTTCACCACAGAGCTTTTGATCAGGTGCTTAAAACCACCACAGAGCTTTTGATCAGGTGCTCAAAACCAAAAATCAACTTTTAAAGGGAGTTACAACCCTGTACACAGTTATAAAAATAAAAGTATGTAAAGATGATGGTGTCTTCTCTTTTCTCTAACAACAGAGAAGACTAGTGGATTGTTGAATGATTGTCAGATCTCCCCCTATGAATAAGAGTAAGAAAAGAACAGGAGAGAAAATCTGCTCAGGGTGTAGGTCTTCTTGATCTTCAGAGTATCTCCAGCAAAAGTTCTCTAGAAGGATTTGATGCAGATGATTCCTAGAGATTAAGATTAGGCGACTGGAGAAGATGAAGACTTCAGAGAAAATCAGAGAGAGTTCTTGAGAGCAATCCCAACTGACTAGCAAAAGATTATCCTTTTTGTATGTGTATCGTATCTGTGTCTTCCTCTAGAATAAATAGCAAAGATATTCTCTGGACCGGAGAGAGTTGATCCTCTTTCAAATTTTTAACCGGGCTGGAAAGGAATGAGACAAAAAGAAGGATTTTTCTCTGACAGAAAAGGAGTACTTAATATATTAAATTCCTTGAAACTTGCAATCTGCCTTATAGAATAATATGCACGCAGCCCTTAATTAATGCAGCAACGGTCATAAAATCTTTGAAAGAAAATACTGCAATAACTGACTGATATTATAGTGAGAACAGCTGTCAGCCTTCATAAGGAATCCTGAGGATAACTCCAAAAATAATACTCTGAATAGAAGAGGTCAATGAATATAGAAACTCTAAAAAAGTTTGTCGACCAGAGGGAAAGTTTGTCGAACTTAAACTGTGAAGTTCGTCGAACACGAAGAGACTTTCGTCGAACAGAACTTTGAAATTTGTCGAACTAAGTTCGTAGAACGGATTCTGAATTCGTCGAACGTGTTCGAAGTTCGTCGAACACCTTGTCTTAGTTAATCTTCAAATCTCTTCTAGGCTTAGCCTATGACCCTTATACTATACATGATGGGTCAAAATAAATCCTATACCTAGAAATAGACATCCTAGCCCAAATCAGTAATAGGGTTGAACTATGTTCCAACAATCTCCCCCTATTTGGGTTAGGATCCTATGTCCAGCATTTATCAAAATATGCATAATAGAATTATAAGAAGAAAAAATATCTGACAGAAAGGAAATTCAGCAGATATAGATCAATTGTCACAAGCAGATATCATCACAGATACTTAAGAATCAATTAACCAGAGAGAGATTTTTAAGGATTCCTGTCCTCTGAAGATGACTTCTTGAAGATTATTTTCCTGTTAGTATCTTCAGATTGCCTTCTGCTTAGCTTGCAGTCTTTATCACCCAGTGTTACCTTCTTGGAAATAGTTGGCAGAACAGTCTCTGGGTGAAGACTCATGTAGGCAGAAGTGTTGAACATATTCTTCACCTGGTATTGTTGAAGTTCCTGTTCTCTATAGGGAGATATGGTAGAAATGTGAAAGGTATCCATACTTTTTTCTCTGGCCTCTTTTATCTGAGATAGAGCAACATGCTCTCTAAACCTTGCCATATTGTATAATCTATCTGCTTCAGCTTTATCTTCAGTTTCCTTATCTTTAATTTCTTGTTCAGATAATTGGCTATGCTTTCTTTCATAAACCTGATAACCTGAAGACCTTCCTTTCCAGTAAGAGGAGGAATGACCAGATGGCTTGGACCCAGCAGACTGAGATGTCCTGGATGTGGAAGAAAGTCCTCCTACAGAACCTGCACCTGGAGGAGGTGGAGGAGGAGGGGATTTCTTGAACACAGCAGGGTGATCCTTCTGGTATCTTCTTTCAAGCTTCCTTCTCTTCAACTCATTCTTGGAGAATTGCATCCAAGGTTGAGTTATTTCATGAGGCTTGAGATTTTTCTGCACATAAAAGGGAATGTCATTTTTATCAGGCCTTTTGGAAGGGGCTGGCAGCTTCTTGCATGGAGCTTTTCTTTTCTTGGATTTGATTTTGGCATTACTATCATCACTGTCATCATCATCATCAGAATTTGAGGATGAAGGCACATTCTCACACATTTCATCAATTTCTTTGTATGCTTCAATTCTTCTTTTCTCTAAAACATCATCAACATTCTTGACAGCAGCAGCAGCAGCAGGCTCAGAAGAATAGGAGGGGGCAGAGGCAGAGGCAACTGGCATCTGTTCATCAGGAACTGCCTGTTCAGGAACAGCAGGTTCCTGATCTGCCTTAGAGATAACTGGCTCTGGAACTGGAGACACTAGCAAATCTCCATGCCTGGCTTCTAAGTCTGGGGAATAACAGACAATGGCCTTGGAGAGGTCATCAGCTGATACTTTGGAAGATGGGTCTGAGCAGAGGGACTGAATGGTAAGCTGCAGAATTTGATCCACTAGAGGGGTGGATTTGAAAAAGCTGCTGGGAGGAGCTTCTGAAGGAGGAGGAGGAGCACCTTCTGTGCTTTGAGCCAGGGAGACCAAGACTGTGCTGACATTAACTAGGTCTGACCTTTGCTCTTCAGGAACTACTTCCTCTGGAGCTTCATCCTGGAACATCTCCCCCTGCCTAGACTTTGGGAAACTAGAGTCTGGGCCCCCAGATGAAGGGAAAGAGGAAGAGGAATAAGAAGCAAGGTGAAAGAGAATAAGATCAAGCTTAGAATGCACTGGGGCCAGACTTTGATCAATAAGCTCATGTAATTTAGAAGCTATGTGACCAAACACCTGGGTGGCTATTTGTGAGACATCCACAACCAGTACATCTGGAGTTGGGTGAGAAGAAGAAGAAGAAGGGATGGAAGATGTGGTATGAGCACAAGAAGTGGATGGAGGAGGAGGAAGAGGAGTGAAATCTGATGGAATTTCATCCTGAGAAAAATCTGGAATGGAAGTGGCTTGAGGAGGAGGAGGAGGAGGAGAATTTTGAGGAGGAGAAGGTAGAGGTAGAGCAGAGAGGTTTTCTAGAGGAGGAGGAGGAGGAGAGGAGGCAGGCTCTTCAGAATGTTGAAGAGTCTGTGAGAGAGGAGGAGGAATCTGGGGTGGGGGAGTGGCTATTACAGCCCTGGTGTCCTCAGAAGTTTGAACAGTTGGAGCCACTGGAGCTGATTTCTTCAGGAAAGTCCTATCCCACTTCTTGAAGAGAAGGGGAGTCAGTTTCTTTGAGGCATTAATGCCAACAGCAGTAGAAACTGAGAGGGCTAGACACTTGGCCTGAAGGAAGATTCCCAGAATCCTTCCATAGCCTACATTCCTTGAGGTCACTTTCTTTTTGATGGAATCAAACAGAGTCCGACCCCAGCTGATGTGCCTTTTCTCAATCAAAGAAATCATGACTAGAAATTGCTGCCTGTTTATGTAGTCATGTGCTGAGCTCTTCCCCATCAGAACCTTTCCCACAACATCTGCCAGGAAGGTGTATTCCACTGCAAAATCACGTTTAAGAAGATGTTTAGGGTTACTCCCAGAGTACCCCATCCTGTCCAGCATTAGATTGAATTCTTCCTCAGTGAGGTCCAAATCATCATCTCCATTTTCAAATTCAAATATCTCAGACAAAACAGCAGCACTCAGAACAACTTCATTCCCTGAAACCTTTCCTGCAATTTCTGTGTCATTTTGAATCTCAGAAGTGAATGCCCATTCCTTTATCTCATTGATATGAATCTTGGGCCGCCAAGTCATAAACTTGCGCAGCTTTGGGTCTTCGAAGAGATTCAGAATGTTTGTGAAGCCTTCTCCTGACTGGGCAAACGATTCCAGATTAATATCAAATCCCGTATCGAACTTTATTGAGGCGAGAACTTCAGCAGTGATCGACATTGTTCCTACAAAGAAAAAAAAATGATCAAGTGCAAAGGGAATTGGAGGGAGATGAAGAGTTTGAAAGTGCAAAAGATAGAATCCAAACGAATAAAGATTAAATATTAGGGTTCGGCGAAGACAAGGGTTTGCGCGGAGCGGATTTGACGAGAAGACACGTGTTAGCGGGAAATAAAAAGCTGTCTTTCGTCAATCCCGTTTGATGAATAGAATATTTTGTCGATCTCGTTCGACTAATTGCTTTTCAAAACTTCTTTCATAAGGAAAATAGAACATCACAGACTTCGTTGATCGGGTTCGACAAAATCGAGACTTCGTCGATCGGGTTCGACGAAAATTCTTCAGAATTTCAGAAAGAAGCCCTGACCAGTTTGTCGGCCTCGTTCAAAAAGAAATATCATTCGTCGAGCGCATTCGACGAATTTTCTGAACCTTAATATATTGAAAAATTTTGTTGGGTAGAAAACTTTGCCAATTAGATTGACTCCCCATTTATCATTCCAAGCTGATTTAGAAAGAATTGATGTTTCTTTTCATCCAAAGGCTTGGTGAAGATGTCAGCTCTCTGCAAATCAGTTGGTATGAAGTCTAAACATATTTTTCCCTTCTCCACATTATCTCTGATAAAGTGGTGTCTGATCTCAATATGTTTAGTTCTACTGTGGAGTACTGGATTTTGTGCTATTGATATTGCACTGGTGTTATCACAAAAGATTTTGGAATTATTTAGATTGTAACCATAGTCTAGGAGCTGGTTCTGTATCCACAAAATTTGTGAACAGCAACTGCCAGCTGCTATGTATTCAGCTTCTGCAGTTGATGTAGACACAGAGGTTTGTTTCTTACAAAACTAGCACACAAGCTTATCTCCAAGGAACTGACAAGTCCCTGAGGTGCTTTTCCTGTCTATTCTGCATCCAGCATAATCAGCATTTGAGTATCCAGTTAACTCAAATCCTGATTCTGTAGGATACCAGAGTCCTAGATCTGGACAACCCTTTATATATCTTAAAATCCTTTTTAATAAAATATAGTGAGATTCTTTAGGATTTACCTGAAATCTAGCACTAATACATGTGGCAAACATGATATCTGGTCTGCTGGCTGTTAAGTATAAAAGAGATCCCACAATGGCTCTATATACTTTCTGATCAACAGGTTTTCCTGATTCATCAGTGCCAACAGCTGCATTTGAAGGCATGGGAGTTTTCATAGGGGAGGCATCTGACATCCCAAATCTTTTAACAAGCTCTTTAGCATATTTAGATTGGGATATGAAGATGCCTTCTGTTGTTTGCTTAACTTGCAAACCAAGAAAGTAAGACAGTTCTCCCATACTGCTCATTTCAAATTTTGAATGCATTAGATTGGAAAATCTTTTGCATAACTCAGAGTCAGTAGAACCAAATATTATATCATCTACATATATTTGTACCAATAGGGTTTCAGATTTATGATTTCTAAAAAACAGTGTCTGGTCTACTTTTCCTCTAGAAAACTTATTTTCCAAAAGAAAGTTTGAAAGGGACTCATACCATGCTCTAGGAGCTTGCTTGAGACCATACAAAGCTTTATGTAATCTAAAAACATAAGAGGGTTGAGTTGGAGAAATAAAACCTGGTGGTTGTTCCACATATACTTCTTCTTTGATATCTCCATTTAGAAAGGCACTCTTAATATCCATTTGAAATACCTTGAATCTTTTGTATGCAGCAAATGCTAGGAATATTCTAATTGCTTCCAGCCTTACTACAGGTGCAAAAGTCTGGTCATAGTCTATGCCTTCCTCTTGGCAGTATCCTTGAGCCACTAGTCTTGCCTTATTTCTGACTATGATTCCTTGAGCATCCAATTTATTTCTGAATACCCATTTAGTGCCAATTACTGGATGATTCTTGGGTCTTGAAACAAGTTCCCATACTTTGTTCCTTTCAAATTGATTTAATTACTCTTGCATAGCAGTAATCTAGTTGGGATCTTGCTCTGCATCTTTGATGGATTGAGGTTCAATTTGAGAGAGGAAACATGTGTGCAAATTATTTTGATTTAGTTGATTTCTTGTTTGCACACCCACTGAGATGTCACCAATTACTTGAGATCTAGGATGATCTCTTATGTTGACATAATCAGCAGGGAAAATAACTTCTCCTGAGCTTGTTCATTTTCTCTATGAGGAATTTCTATGTCCTCCTGAACTTCAGCATTAACAGCCTCAAGATTTGTAGGAATATTTGATGTACCCAATGTTGGTGCAATAGGACATTCTTCTTCACTGTACTTATTAGGTAGTAGAGAAGGATTTATTAGATCCTCTTTCTGTAGAGTTAGATTATCTAACTTCTCACAGAGAATTGGTACCTGTGCATCTTGTGAGGTAGAGATATTTCTCTCCTTGCAACTCAAGTTAGTTTCATCAAAAGATACATGAATAGATTCTTCTATTTTAAAAGAAGATTTGTTAAATACTCTGTAAGCCTTACTGCTAACTGAATAACCAACAAAAATGCCATTTGAAGCTTTTGCTTCAAATTTTCCTAGGTGCTTCTTGTCATTATTATGAATAAAGCACTTACAGCCAAAAGCCCTAAAGTAATTTACTCTAGGCTTCTTCCCTTTAAGTAGTTCATAAGGTGTCTTGCCCTTTTATTTATGAATTAAACTTCTGTTTAAAACATAGTTTGCTGTGCTGACAGCCTCAGCCCAAAAGGATTGGGGCAAAACAGCATCTGCAAGCAATGTTCTTCCAGATTCAATCAGTGTTCTATTTTTCCTTTCAGCTACCCCATTTTGTTGAGGAGTTCTAGGAGCTGAAAAGCATTGCCTGATACCTTCCTTCTCACAGATTTCTCTCATCAGAAGAGATTCAAACTCAGTGCCATGATCACTTCTGATCAATGCAATCTGAGTAGAATACTCAATCTTGATGCTCCTGAGAGAGTCTGTAAGAACCTTGAAGATATCTGACTTGCTTCTCAGAAAGAATACCCAACTGAATATAGAGAAGTCATCAACAATGACTAAAGTGTAAGACTTACCTCCCAAACTGTGTATGGGAAGGGGTCCAAAAAGATCTAAGTGCAGCAAGTACAAAATCCTAGGAGAATCACTCTTAGATAGTGACTTAAAGCTGCTCTTAGTCTGCTTTCCCAATTGACATGCCCTGCAAAGGCTTTCCTTCTTGTATGATCCAGAAGGTAGTCCCCTGACAAGGTTGTCCTTTGATAACTTGGCTAGGGTCCTATGGTTTACATGACCTAGTCTTCTATGCCACAAATCAGTATTTTTACTGACTTGGTTAAACAAGCAGATCTCAGGTTTGGCTGAATTAAAATTTACTAAATAAACATTACCTTGTCTATTTCCTAAAATAACAATATTATTTTCAGAAAAGATAATACATCTAGATTGGTTGAAGCATACTTGATATCCTTCATCACATAGTTGACCTATGCTGATGAGGTTATGTTTGAGTCCACTTACATAGGCTACCTTTTTAAATGTGATTGTCTCAATCTGGACTGATCCATAGCCTTCTGTTTGTCGTCAATTGGAATCTCCAAAAATCACTCTTGGTCCAACCTTTGCCTTATAGTTGATTAATTTGGCTCTTGTTCCTGTCATATGTCTTGAGCATCCACTGTCCAAGTACCATTGTTCCTCTGTGGTTGAATAGTCCTTTTTCTGCAATATAAGAAGGGTTAGGTGTTCTTAACCCAGGTTACCTTGGGTTGCTTCTTGTAACCTTGAAATGTAGAAATATATGAGACAACAGGTTGAACATGATAACCTAGAGGGTGATATCTTCTAGGAGGGATAATCCAATCACTAAAGGGATTCTTCAGTTTAGAAGAGTATGTATGTTGTTTGTCCTTAGTAAAATTGGCGTTCGACGAACTTTGTTGTGTTCGTCGACCAGGTTCGACGAACGATGTGGCATTCATCGAGCCCTGTTTGCAGCAGGTTTTTTTCTTAGATTCAGGCCTTGGTTTTCGTCGATCTGTGTTCGACAAAACCTATTGGTTTCGTCGATCGTCGTTCGACGAACTTGCTTGAACAAAATTTGTTTCAGGAATTTTTCCTGTGTCTTGTATTGCTTCTTTCCCTTTTTCAGATACAAATTTTACTAGGGTAGATAACATATTCTTCTTCAAAAGAAGAGGTTGATTAGATGATGCCCCCAAGCCCAGTTTGCCATTCAGCCTGGCATTCATTGTGCTTGTGATATCCATCAGCTTGAGACTTCTTCCATTTAGAGAATTTTCTAGCTGCTTGGCCTCAGTTAGTTGTGTTTCTAGAGAACTCACTTGTTCCCTGGAAATCCTTAGCTCATTTTTGAGCTTAATGTTTTCAGTGGATATTCCATCCATCTTAGCTAACTTGTCTCTCAGAGAAATAATTTCTTTCTCTGATCTAATCATATCTTTACACAACTGTTTAAAATCATCTTTAAACTGTTCTGAATGAAAATCAAAACTGGAAATTACCTCATCCCCATTAGATTCAGATTCATCATCTGAGTTGTCATTTGATGAGGAGGCATTGATTGCCATCATGCAGAATTCCTTGTCTTCTGCTTCCTTCTCCTCATCACTGGAACTGGAGGATGACTCAGACTCAGTGTCACTCTAGGTTTCAGCAACAAAGCCTTTTTCTCTTTTCTTGTGGCCTTTTGATAAGTGTTTGCTGGAGTGTTCCTGCTCTTTTCTCCTACTTTTCTTGTGAGCTTCTGGACACTCAGTGAGGAAGTGTCCAGGTTTCCTGCAACCAAAGCATATTATCTCTTTAGATGGAGTTTTATCATACCTTGGCTTTTCATTGTGCCTGTTGGGCTTTCTTCTAAAGTCCTTTCTTGCCATCTTGTAAAATCTCTTTGCTAAGAGACTCAGCATCTCCTGATCACCAATCTTGTCTTCTTCCTCTGTTTCCTGAAAGGCAATGTTCTTCTCTTTCTTTGAGGATGAAGATGGAGAGGCTTTTGCTTCTCTGCTCTTTATCAGCTGCTCATAAGATTTGAGCTTCCCAAGGAGATTCTCAGTTGTAATCTCACTTAGTCCTCTGGCATCTTTAATTGGCCATATTATTGTGTCCCATGTGCTGGGGAAGCACATCAGGATCTTGTCATTGATTTCAGTGGCTGTGATCACTTTCTACAGGGTTCTCAGCTTATTGATGATGAGGCTGAGTCTGTTGTACATCTCTGCAACAGTCTCTGATTCTCCCTTTTTGAAATTTTCATACTGGGAGATCAAATGTGATCTTCTGTCCTTTCTCTCATCTGCTGATCCTGCCACCATTCTTGTGAGGGAGTCCAGAATTTCTTTGGCAGAGGTGCAGTCAACCACCTTCTGAAATATGTCATCAGACATGGTTTGTGCCAAGATATTCATGGCCTTTGCATCAGCAGTTTTCTGTTTATTTTGTGTTTCTGTCCATTCTGGAGGAGGGACAGCAGTTGTGTATGTTGTTGTTGAGGTTGATGCAGTTGGAGGTCCTGTCAAAATAGAATTAAAAATTTCCTCATCAATAGAATTCATGTAAAGTTTGATCCTTGCTTGCCATAGTGCAAACTTGTTCAGATTGCACATAAGAGGTCTTGTGCTTGAATATTCTTTGTTCTGTGCCATGGCTCTAAAAGAAAACCTTTAAAGTGGTCTAGATCTATCAGATCTGTTGGTCCAGGTGTTAGCCTGTAACAACCAACCCAGGCTTTGATACCAATTGAAAGTGGGGATAGATCAAGATTACTCTAGAGGGGGGGTGAATAGAGTATTTTAATATAATTTCACTTAGCCCAAACAAATTTGTAGAGAACAATTTAAGTTATTTAAGTATATGTGTAAGTGAGTGCAACACAGATATATACACAAACTAAAACACAGCACATACAAATAATAAAGACAAACACAGAAGACACAAGGATCTATAGTAGTTCCCCAGTCAACTTGGGTACATCTACTCTTCTACCACCCTGGTAGGAAATCCACTAGGGCCCTTTTTGATCAGGTGAGCCTTCACCACAGAGCTATTGATCAGGTGCTCAAAACCACCACAGAGCTTTTGATCAGGTGCTCAAAACCAAAAATCAACTTTTAAAGGGAGTTACAACCCTGTACACAGTTATAAAAATAAAAGTATGTAAAGATGATGGTGTCTTCTCTTTTCTCTAACAACATAGAAGACTAGTGGATTGTTGAATGATTGTCAGATCTCCCCCTGTGAATAAGAGTAAGAAAAGAACAGGAGAGAAAATCTGCTCAGGGTGTAGGTCTTCTTGATCTTCAGAGTATCTCCGGCAAAAGTTCTCTAGAAGGATTTGATGCAGATGATTCCTAGAGATTAAGATTAGGCGACTGGAGAAGATGAAGACTTCAGAGAAAATCAGAGAGAGTTCTTGAGAGCAATCCCAACTGACTAGCAAAAGATTATCCTTTTTGTATGTGTATCGTATCTGTGTCTTCCTCTAGAATAAATAGCAAAGATATTCTCTGGACCGGAGAGAGTTGATCCTCTTTCAAAATTTTAACCGGGATGGAAAGGAATGAGACAAAAAGAAGGATTTTTCTCTGACAGAAAAGGAGTACTTAATATATTAAATTCCTTGAAACTTGCAATCTGCCTTATAGAATAATATGCACGCAGCCCTTAATTAATGCAGCAACGGTTATAAAATCTTTGAAAGAAAATTTTGCAATAACTGACTGATATTATAGTGAGAACAGCCGTCAGCCTTCATAAGGAATCCTGAGGATAACTCCAAAAATAATACTCTGAATAGAAGAGGTCACTGAATATAGAAACTCTGAAAAAGTTTGTCGACCCGAGGGAAAGTTTGTCGAACTTAAACTGGGAAGTTCGTCGAACACGAAGAGACTTTCGTCGAACAGAACTTTGAAATTCGTCGAACTAAGTTCGTAGAACGGATTCTGAATTCGTCGAACGTGTTCGAAGTTCGTCGAACACCTTGTCTTAGTTAATCTTCAAATCTCTTCTAGGCTTAGCCTATGACCCTTATACTATACATGATGGGTCAAAATAAATCCTATACCAAGAAATAGACATCCTAGCCCAAATCAGTAATAGGGTTGAACTATGTTCCAACAGAGGAGGAGGATTAAACTTGACTGGTTTGTCAGTATATAATCCAATTTTCTTCATTTTCTTTCTCCTGTTATTCTCATTCCTTGAGAATCTCATCCAGGCTGGAGATTCTTTGGTGAGAGTGATGTTATTCAATATGTAATAGGGAATGTCATAGGTAGAAGAAAGAAGTTTGGGAGCAGCCTTAGCTTTGCTTCTAGATTTCCTTTTCTTTGAAGATGAATCATCATCATCATCATCATCATCATCAGAAGGCTCAGCAGGATCATTATACAAGTCATCAAGTTCTTGAAGAGCATTATCAACATATTGCTCAATATCCTCTGGTAGAGGGTAATCATCATAAACAAATGTTGGAGGTGAATTCAACAAGCCAACTTCCTCTGTAACTGCAACTGGAACTACAACTGGAACTAGAACTGGAATACTTTTAATGATTTGTTTCCGCAAAACTGAATCTATTGGAGCTGAATAAGGAACTATAGCCTTTGAACTAACTTGAGCAGATAACTGAAAACAAAACCGAATTTTGATAGTAAAGAGAGAATATCTATTGAGGGATTAATAGAGATATTATTTGCTATATCTATAGCTGGAATAGTTATTTCTGAAGTTGCAACTGAATCTATATTAACTGTATCAATAACCATATCTGAATTTGTATTAACTGGAGCTTCTTCATTGAGCATCTCCCCTGCCTAGGTTCAGGGAGACCTGAATCTTGGCCCCTAGAAGAAGGGACATGTGATGAGGAGGTAGGGAAGGAAGAGAGTTTGGAAGAGAGGTCTGAGATGGCTTGAAGAACTGGAGCTAGCTTCTCATTCAGAAGAGCTGTCAGTCTTGGAGAGATATGATTGAAAATTTGTTCAGCAATGGAGGAGAAATCAACATACACATAGTCAGATGTATGCTGAGAGGATGTGGATGTTGTTATGGAAGAAGAGGGAATAGAGGTGTGAGCCTGGTTGGTATACACAGAGGAGGGTAGGAAGATGTTTGTAGCATTTGAGATGGGTGGATGATTATCCTCATGGATGGGTGATTGAGGTGGAGAGTTTAGTTGAGGAGACAAAAGGTCTAATGAAGGAGGTGGGATGAAGGGGGGAAGAGAATCAAATGGGGCAAGAGAATCATCATCTGGAATAGATGAGGATGGAAACTCTGCAGACTGATTTGTCTGTAGAGGAGGAGAAGAACGTATTGAGGAAGGAATGTCCATGGGAGAATTGGAAGGAGGAACTTCTTCAGTAGTAGAGTTCTGAAGAGGTTGAGAAGGGATAGGAGTTGAAGATTCAGAGGGAGAAGCTTCTTGTAGGATTGAGGGAGTGACTGTATCAGTCCTTGTGCTCTCAGAAGCTTGCTTGGAAGTTTCTGCCCTTGAATTCCTTTTGGGAATTACTCTCTCCCATTTGCCAAAGAGTGCTGAAGTTAGCCTCTTGCTTTCATTAATAAAAACTGTTGGTGACACCAACAGCTCTGGGCATTTTGCTTGAAGAACAATTCCTAAGACCCTGCCATAACAAACACTCATTTTGCTTTGCTTCTTCTTGATAGATTCAAAAAGAATCAATCCCCTGTTGACCTGCTTCTTTTCCACTAAGCTCGCAATCAACAGAAATTGGTGCCTTGTAATATAATCATGTGCAGAGGTTTTTCTCAGCAAAACCTTGCCAACAACATCAGCTAAGAATTTGTATTCAACAGACAAATTCTTCTTCAGAAGATGGTTAGGGTTTCCACTGGAGTGACCCATTTTATCCAATTCAATATTAAATTCATCTGAAGTGATGTCCAAATCATCTTCACCATTTGTCAAACCAAAAATCTCTGTTAAAATTTCTGGGGAAAAAGGAACCTGATTTCCTGAAATAGTTCCTGAGATAGATGTTGCATTCAGTGTCTGAAGAGTGTGTACCCATTCCTTAATCTCAGCAACTGGAAGCTTTATCCTTGTTGTCATAAACTTCTTCAATTGTTGTTCTTCAAAGAGGTGAAGAATATCCTGGAAAATCTGATCAGAATGAGCAAAAGATTCCATATCGATGTCGAAGCCGGCATCGAACTTCATTGAAGAAAGTAATGACTAAGAGATTGCCATGAGTACCTGCAAGAAAAAAAACGATCAAGTGCAAAGAAACTGGAGGGAGGCAAGAGCAATTCCTGTAGGCGCAAAAATGAAATGGAATCAAAATTTGATTATAAAGAAAGAGATCGGAGAAAGGCGCAAACTTTCGTTGAACGGGGTTCGGCTAAACCTAATAAAAATAGAAGTCGAAGAGCCTGGGGCTTTGTCAAACTGCGTTTGTGAAAAACAAAATTCGATCTCCATTCGAATAACGAGTTGGCTTCATCGATCTCTGGATCTAATAGGTATCGTTGATCACCGTTCGACGAACGACTAATTTTCAACGATCTCCGTTCGATGAAAAGAGGGGATAAGAATTTTTTTTTTAAATTGTTGAATCTCCATCTATCATTCCTAGCTAATTTATAAAGAAGATGTACTTCTTTTCATCAAAAGGTTTGGTGAAAATATCAGCACTATGTAAGTCAGTAGGAATAAATTGTAGGCAAATTTTGTTTTTATCGACATTATCTCTGATAAAGTGATGCCTAATTTCTATGTGTTTAGTCCTACTATGGAGTACTGGATTTTGTGCAATAGATATTGCACTAGTATTGTCACAAAATATAATTGATTTATTTAAGTTGATACCATAATCTAAGAGTTGATTTTGTATCCACGGGATCTGTGAGCAGCAACTGCCAGCAACAATATATTCTGCTTCAGCTATTGATGTAGAATAGTACATAGATGTCTGTTTCTTACAAAACCAAGACAGAAGCTTATCACCAAGGAAGTGGCAAGTTCCTGATGTGTTTTTCCTGTCTACTCTGCATCCAGCATAATCAGAATCTGAGAATCCAGTTAATTCAAATTCTGATGCAGTTGGATACCAAAGTCCTAGATTTGGACAACCCTTTATATATCTAAATATTCTTTTTAATAAAGTAAGGTGAGATTCTTTGGGGTTAACTTGGAACCTAGCAGAAATGCATGTAGCAAACATTATGTCTGGTCTTCTAGCTGTTAAGTAAAGTAAAGAGCCAACAATTGTTATATACACTTTTTGATCAACAGGTTTCCCCGATTCATCATTGTCTACAACAGCATTGGAGGGCATGGGTGTTTTCATAGAAGAGGCATCAAACATACCAAATATTTTCAATAATTCCTTAGCATACTTGGATTGTGATATAAATATGCCATTAGGAGTTTGCTTTACTTGAAGGCCAGGGAAGTAAGTTAAGTCACCCATGCTACTCATTTCAAATTTGGATTGCATTAGGTCAGAAAACCTTTTGCATAAATTTGAATCAGTAGAGCCAAATATAATATCATCTACATAAATTTGAACTAGTAAAGTTTGATTTTTATGTATCCTGAAAATTAAAGTTTTATCAACATTGCCTCTACAGAATTTGTTCTCTAAAAGAAAATTAGCTAGGGTCTCATACCATGCTCTGGGAGCTTGCTTGAGGCCATAGAGAGCTTTATTAAGCTTAAAAACATAGGAAGAGTGAGTTGGAGAGATAAAACCTGGTGGTTGTTCCATATATACTTCTTCTTTGATATCCCCATTTAGAAATGCACTCTTCACATCCATCTGATAGACTTTAAACCTCTTGAAAGCAGCAAATGCATGAAATATCCTGATATCTTCAAGTCTTGCAACAGGAGCAAGTGTTTGATCATAATCAATCCCTTCTTCCTGAGAGTATCCTTGGGCTACCAATCTGGATTTATTTCTGATTATCAAGCCTTGATCATCTAGCTTGTTCCTAAAGACCCATTTGGTGCCAATGAATGGATGGCCCTTTGGTCTTCGAACCAAATCCTAGACTTTGTTCCTTTCAAATTGATTGAGTTCCTCTTGTATTGCAAGAATCCAGTTTGGATCTTGTTCTGCATCTTTTATGGATTGAGGTTCAATTTGTGATAGGAAACAAGTATGCATCTGATTTTTGTTGAGTTGATGCCTTGTTTGAACACCTACTGAGATGTCTCCAATAACTTGGGATATGGATGATCTCTAACTGTGATGTGATCAACAGTTGGAATGGGTTCTGCAAGAGTATCCTCTTGAGGGATTTGATCAGCTGTCACTTGATTAGAATTATCAGCAAGATCTTCTGGATTATCTTCTTTTCACAGTCTTCAATAATTTGAGTTGATGAGAGTAGAGAGTCTGTATTCTGTAGATCCAATCTATTAAGCTCTTCACATAGAGCTGGTGCCTGCAAAATATCTTTGGTAGAGGTGGTATTCCTCTCCTCATTCAACATGTTAGTTTCATCAAAAGAAACAAGCATGGACTCTTCTATCTTAAGAGTTGATTTGTTATAAATTCTATATGCTTTACTAGAAAGAGAGTATCCAAGGAATATACCTTCAGCAGCCTTTGCTTCAAATTTCCTTAAATATTTCTTATCATTTTTCTGCACATAGCATTTATAACCAAAAATCTTACAATAGTTAACCTTAGGCTTTTTATTCTTAAGCAATTCATAGGGTATTTTACCCATAAGTTTGTGTATCAGACTCTTGTTTAAAACATAATTTGTTGTATTCACTGCCTCTGCCCAAAAAGAGAGTGGCAAGTGAGCATCAGCAAGCAATGTAGTTGCTTATTCAAGTAATGTTCTATTTTTCCTTTCAGCTACTCCATTTTATTGAGGAGTTCTAGGAGCAGAGAAACATTGCCTCGATCCCTTCTTTACCACAGAATTCTCTCATCAGAAGAGATTCAAACTCAGTGCCATGATCACTTCTGATCAATGCAACTAGAGCAGAGTACTCAATCTTGATGGACCTGAGAAAGTCTGTCAGAACACTGAAGGTGTCAGACTTGTTCCTGAGAAAGAACACCTCAGTGAATCTAGAGAAGTCATCTACAATAACTAAAGTGTAATGTTTCCCTCCTAAACTCTGTATTGTAGTGGGTCCAAAGAGATCCAAATGCAGCAAGTACAGAATCCTTGGTGAATCACTCTTGGATAAAGATTTGAAACTACTCTTGGTCTGCTTTCCTAGTTGACAAGACATGCAGAGTCCTTCCTTCTTGTATGAACCAGAAGGCAGACCTCTTACAAGATTGTCCTTGGAGATCTTAGAGATAGTTCTAAGGTTAATATGTCCTAGCCTTTTATGCCATAACTCATTTGTTTTACTTATTGAATTAAATAAACAAATCTCTGAATTGGCAGAATCAAAATTGACTAAATATATATTTCCTTCTCTAATACCAGATAACGCATTGATGTTCTTATTATTGGTAATAAGACATAAGGAATGATCAAAAGTTACCTGATAACCTTCATCACATAGCTGGCTTATGCTGATGAGGTTATGCTTGAGACCCTTGACATATACTACCTCTTTGAAGGTAACTGCTCCAACTCTGATTTCTCCATATCCCTTAGTCTGTCCATAGTTGGGGTCTCCAAAAATTACTTTGGGTCCAAGCTTTGCCTTGCAGTTACTTAGATTAGCCTTATTTCATGTCATGTGCTTAGAGCAGCCACTATCAAAATACCAATGTTCCTCTATGTTTGGATAGCTTTGTACCTGCAAAACAAAAAATGGACTAGTTGTTCTTGACAAAGACTATCTTGGGTCCTTTTGTCTTACCACAAAATTTTCAAATGTAAGAGATCTCAGGCTGATCCTTATAGCCTTGTGGATGATATCTCCTAGGAGGAATAGTCCACTCAGTAAAGGGATTCTTTTTATGTTGAGAATGAGAATTCTTTAGAAATGCATTACATTTTTTGTTCGACAAACTTGGCTGAGTTCGTCGATCGTCGTTCGACAAATTGAAGTTATTTCGTCGAGCGCCGCTAAAAGAATAGCTATACTGAAGATCTGTATTCAGTGTTCGTCGATTATCTTTCGACGAATTCATGTGATTTAGTCGAACGACATTCGACGAATGTTTTTGAATTCCTTTGTTGTTAACAGCCTTGCTTGAGATGTTCTTACCTACTTCTACTACCTCTTTGCCTTTGGAAGAAATGAATTTCACTAGAGTAGATAGAGTGTCTTTTTTAAGAAGGTATGGCTGACTTGATGATGCACTCAAGCCCAGTTTGCGATTGAGTCTAGCATTTACAGTGCTTCTGATGTCCATCAGTTTGATGCTTCTCCCATTGAGGGATTCTTCAAACTTTTTGGCCTCAGATAATTTGTTCTCAATGAGAACAATATGTTCTTTGGAGGCAGCCAATTCTTCCTTAACATTGTCATTATCCTCGGTCAGTTGGTTCATTTCAACCAACTTACTTCTGAGGGAAATTATCTCCTTCTCAGATTTCTCAGATTTAATCAAATCTAAACAAAGAGTCATAAATTCATTATTAAAATCATTTGAAGTAAAATCAAAAGTAGAAATTACCTGATCACTATCAGTGTCAAATTCTTATTCATCAAAGTTATTTGCTGAGGCATTAATAGCCATCATGCAAACACTTCTTTCATCTGCATCATCTTCATCATCACTTAAGCTGGATGATGATGCATGTTCTTAATCACTGTTTGAGTCATGGATAGACATCATGCATAGATCCTTTTCATTTGAATCATCTTCATCTTCAGAGGAGATGGATGATGACTCTGATTCAGTCTCACTCCATGTCTCAGTCACAAAGCCCTTTCCCTTGTGTTTATGTTTGTGGGAGGCTATCTTGCTGGATTGTTTCTTTTCTTCCTTTTCTTTTCTTCTGTCTTTCTTTTGATTTTCTGGACACTCAGGTAGGATGTGTCCAGGCTTCCTGCAAACCAAAACAAATAATTTTTTTAGAATGTGTTTTGTCATACCTTGGTTTCTCCTTGGATTTGAAGTCCTTCTTTTTGAGGTCTGATGCGCTAATCCTACACACCACTATAGATGGTGGCTAGACTGCGGCACGACACGGCAGTGTGCCGATCGTTCAAGTAATATAAACAAGGAGTAAATCCCCGAGTATCGATCTCGGAAGGAACACAGTAAGGTAGAGTTTACTATTGAGGCAGGACTTGAGATTGAAGTCCTTTAGTCGGATGGAACGCGAAGGGGGGTTGTTTGGGTTATGGAAAATAAAAGTAACAAAATTAAACTACTCCTATGCAGGCCTTGAGCGCACTGCTTCGCTAGGCGGGATGGAGACTACGTAGGCCTTGAACGCACTACTTCGAAAGGGCGGATGGACGAGTAGGCTAGCGGATGGAATGGTTCGCACCGGCGGAGTCGTGGTGGATTACACGGGCCGTTAGCACCGCTTAGCTTGGCGGATGGAAGAGTAGGCTCACGGAATGAAATCTATAAAATGAATGACAATAGCGCACCTCATACACATGAATAAATCAAAAGGAATTTCATAAAGATGAAATAAAAGTTACAGATCTAGATTTATCATGTTCTTCATCCGCAAAATAGAGAGTTTAGCATACAAACATCATTTCGAAAGAATAAAGAGTAAGAGATTTGACCGACTCCGAAGCCTTGCTGGGATTCACGGTTGGAATCGCTGGGTTGTCAATCCGCGTCCAAGCTCGGTCCTCAACTGCGTCCGGGGTAAAGGAGGGCTGTCACTTCCTCCCAATGGCCCGTCTTCTTCGTGTCACGACCCGGCGATGTCCAAATTCTCTTTAAACCTTCCTTGATGATGAAAGTAAGATCCAATCTCTTCCTTGAAGTCCCTAGATGAATAGAGGAGGCTTAGAACGAAAAAACGCAAAAAACGGCGCTCAAAAAGACCTAGAAACGAAGGAGTTACGGCTGTTTTCGCGGAGCAGCTATTTATAGACAGGTGCAGGTTTTCAATGCGCACGATCAGTGGCGCACGACCAGTGGTCGTGCGCACTATGGCCAGTGGTCGTCCGATAAGCCAGTCAGGCCACTTTTTAGGTGGGACTTAATGCACGATCACTAGCGCACGACCAGTGGTCGTGCGCACTATGTCCAGTGGTCGTGCGCAGTGTTCCTGTGCAGTTTTTGCGCCCCGGAACACTCGCACAACCGCCGTATCAACATGAAAGATCATCGGGCCACTGAAATGGGCATTCCACACATTCTCAAATATAGAAATTAAATTGCAACATAAAGCATGAGTAAGATAGACATGAAAATACACTGAAACGGGCCTAGAAGTGCACATAACATGGAATGTCAAATATGCATGAAAACATGCCTAAAGTGTAGTGCAAACACTAGAAAATCGGCCCAAATGAGTCCGAAAATATGTATATAATTGGGACTCATCAAGGTCCTTTCTAGCCATTTTGTAGAATCTTTTGGCTAGGAGGCTCATGAACTCCATTTATCCTTGAGCTTTGTCTTCCTCTTCTGTTGCCTGAAAAGCAATGCTTCTTTCCTTCTTGGTGGCTGGAGAGGAGGTAGACTGTTCAGCTTCTCTTGATTTGATAAGCTGCTTATAGGATTTTAGTTTGCCTAATAAGGTCTCAGTAGAGATCTCATTTAGGCTTCTGGCTTCCTTGATTGGCCAGATCCATGAGTCCCATGTGCTGGGGAAGCACATTAGGATCTTATCATTTATTTCAGTGATTGTCATCAATTTTTCCAAGGACTTCAGCTCATTGATGATGAGACTGAGTCTGTTATACATATCTGCAACCATTTCAGTATCTCCCTTCTTGAAGTTCTCATATTGGGAGATGAGGTGGGATCTTCTATCCTTTCTCTCATCTGCAGATCCATCAACCATGTTGTTGAGAGAGTTCCAGATGTCCCTAGCTGAGGTGCAGTCCACAACCTTCTGGAATATGTCATCAGACATGGTCTGTGCCAAGATGTTCATAGCTTTGGCATCAGCATTCCTTTGTTTCTTCTCAGCATCTGTCCACTCAGGAGGTGGAATAACATTAGTGTTGTTTGTTGTTTCATTACTTGTTGTTGTTGATGGAGTAGGATGTCCTGTCAAAATAGAGTTAAAATATCTTCATCAATAGAGTCCATATATAGTTTAATCCTTGCCTTCCATAATGCAAACTTGTTAAGATTGCACATAGGAGGTCTTGTGCTTGAGTAATCTTTGTTCCGTGCCATGAGTTTTTAGAAAAAGAAAACTCTAGAAGAAGTTAAGATCAAATTGATCTTTGGATTCAGGTGTTAGCCTGTGTAATCAATCAACCTGCTTTGATACCAATTGAAAGTGAGGTATTAGATCTTATGAAAGTGAGGTATTAGATCATAGATTTACTCTAGAGGGGGGGGGGGTAATAGAGTATTAAAAGTTTTAACTTATTTTATAGTGGAATTAAAATAGTGATATATATATATATATATGTGTAGCAGAGTAAGTATAAAAGCTAGACAAAAATCACAGCACAATACAGAAAGAAAAACACAATCACAGCAGACACAAGGATCTATAGTCGTTCCCCAATCAATATGGGTACATCTACACTTCTACCACACTTGGTAGGAATCCACTAGGTTTTTGATCAGATGCCCTATCACCACTGGGATTTTTGATCAGGTGCACAAACACCACTGAGCTTTTGATCAGGTGCTCAAACCAAAACACAGTTTTTGAGCAGGTGCCCTGCCACCAAAGGTGTAACTTTTGAAGGGATTTAGAACCCTGTACAAGATGGGTAAGAAGGATAAACAAAAAGGTGTTTATGAAGTTCTTCTCTGTCAACAAGATCTGAGAGAAGACTAGTAGATTGTTGTGTTGTAAAGCTCCCCCTGTCTGATAGAATTTCTTGACAGATAATGGATGGAGCTTTCTCTTGGATGTAAAGGATCTTCCTTGATAGCAGATGAATTTGAGAGAAGATGTTTCTCAGATTATTGTCGCTCTTTGAAAATTAAGAACCAGTAGCTGAAACTGAGAGAAGATTTTTGTTGTTCTCAAAGAATGAAAAATGCTGCTATTGATGAAGATCTCTATATTTCTTTGTTTTTACTTTCTGTATTTCATAAGTATGTTACTTCTCTAGTCGTACTCTGCTTCATCCTTTTTCCTTAGAGATATATGATTGATTTTAATTTCAAATCTTCTGCTTAAGGAATAGAATAATCTGAATTAAATCTTTCTTGGGACTACAATCTGATTCAGCAATAATACTTTAATTCCTTTTACATGAAAGTAGCCTTTTCCAATATGTCAACGACTACATTCTCGAAAGAAGAGAATAGAAAGGAATAAATAAAAGTAAAGATCAAATCTTGACTTATCTGATAATGAATAAGTCCAAAAAATTAATAGATCCGTTGCTGAATAGTCGATCTGAGTTCAGAGAAAATAGAATTGATTCTTCAGAAATTGTCAAGCTAAAAAGAGAATTTTCGATGAGCAGAAAGCTGAGTTTGTCAAACTGAAAACCTCGTTCATCGAACTGATCACTGAGATACTCATTCGTTGAACAGAAAGCTGAGTTCGTCGATCTCAATCTGGAGTTCGTCGAACTGAGATAAAATCTGTTGAACTGGCTTGAAGACTGGATTCGTCGAGCAGAAGAAAAAGTTCGTCGAACTAAAACATGATGTTCGTCGAACACAGGAAGGAGTTCGTTGAACGCAGAAAAATGTTCGTCGAACACAGAAACTTGGAATTTTCCTAAGTTCTAGCTGACTTAGACAAACTTAGACCTTGACCCTTAGACTATACAATGGGGTCAACTTGAGTCCTAATCACAGATAGTAATCCTAGCCCAAATCAGTAATAGCATTGTTCCAACAATCTCCCCTTATTTGGGTTAGGATACTATTTGACAAAATCAAATAATAAAACAAACAACAAACACAGAGCATGTATATCTGACAGAATTTATATTCATTTCAGCAGATAGAAAAATATAGTACTCTGAGTTTAGAGAGCTTTACACTGAAAGCAGAATTATAGCAAAACCAAAACAATTAGAAGCTTTACTATTTCTTTGAAGAAGGCTTGAAAATGATTTCTCTGTTAGGATTTTCCGATTCTCTTTTGCTCATATAGAGGTCATTAGCTCCCAGCAGGGTTTGAGATGATGCATGAAGAACCACTGCAGCTGGGTGCAACCTTAGATAATCTTCAGCATTAAAGAGATGCCTTGAGCTGTACCTTTCAAATTCTTTTCTTCTGAATTCAAACATAGTTGAATACTGAGAGAAGTCTTTTCCTTCTGCTTTTGCGTTATTTATCTGAGTTGTAGCAATAGTCTCTTTGTATCTAGCCATATAAGAATTCTTTTCTGATTCTGGATTGATAGGAGATGGAGGCCTTTTGTCAATTTCACTGGACTGATATGAAAATTTTTCATGAGAATTTCTTTTCCTGTGAAAAGATCCATCAGAAATATGATATTTATAAACTGAGGAAAGAGCTCTGGCAGATCCTTAAGGAAGAGCTCTGGATGATCTTGAACTATGAGAGCCACTTGAGCTTCTATGACTATCTCCTAATTTTCTTGAATGCTGAGGGATAGATTTCTGAGAGGAAGAAGACATGCTTGCTGAGCCTGCTGCAGGAGGAGGAGGGGGATTAAACTTGACTGGTTTATCAGAGTAGAATCCTGATTTCTTCTCTTTCACCTTTTATTCTCATTCCTAGAGAATCACATCCATGCTGGAAAATCCTTGGTGAGAGTGATATTATTCAAAATGTAATAGGGAGTATTATTTGTTGTAGAGGGAGGTTTAGGAACAGCCTTTGCTTTGCTTCTGGACTTTCTTTTCTTTGAGGATTTTGCATCTGAATCATCTGAATTATCACTATCATCATCATCATCAGAAAACTGAGCAGGGTTATCCTACAGATCATCAAGATCTTTAAAAGTAATATCCAAATCTTGCTCAACATCCTCTAGAAGAGGAGAATCTGTTAAAAATTTTGATTTGAATCGTTTAGGAGTAAGCAGGAGTTGCATCAACTGAGTTATAGCCAAACTACAACAATGCCACACAGCAACACAGGAACCTTTATTGAATCAGTAACTTCATTTACAGTGCGAGGTATACATGGTGAGACATGATTCACAAGAATCACGGAGAGGAGAAGAACAAAACACACCAAAACAAATCTGGCGGCTAGACAAGCTGAGACCGCACAGACCGCTCGACTCCAGAGATCGCCCGGCTTGACCTGAGATCGCGCGAACAGAAAACAGACAGACCGCCTGCACTGCAAGACCGCCACCTCAGACCGCACGAACTGGATCTTATTAAACTAAACTAGGAACAGAGGTTGTCACCAGACCGCAACTCAGATCGCCTAACCGTGAAGGTCGCCTGATCGCTGAGCTCGCTGGGAACAGCACAAGAACACCATAAACCAGTTCGCAAACAGACCGCTGCCGAACTGTTTATTCAAGCCACTGGGAATCACCAAGGAAGGAGACCGCAACCTGCTGACCGCAAACCTGCGAACACAACAAACAGTCAACTCGCTTCCGAGACCGCCCGACCTCAAACTTGAGACCGCACGAATTAACCCAGGCTCTAGTTCTTACAGTTCTCGTTATGAATGACGGGCCATGCACCCCTATTTATAGGAGGCATGACGGATGTCGTCACCGCCACAAGAGAGATACAATCACCACCCACCAGATCCCCAGCGGTCTCACAAGGCAGACCGCGCGATCACACAACTTAGACAGCCTTCCGTCCAAGACCGCAGATCAGCAGGCAGACCGTGAACAAGTCATGCAAACACGAAACCACGCACAAGCCGTGCGGACACAAGACCCTCCTTCCTTAGATCGCCAAGAGCAAACAAGGAACATCTGGCCGACTCCAGACAAGTCGCCAGATCGCCAAGCACAAACCGCCCGGTCACAGCGGTTACACCAGAATAGACCGCCCGGTCTTCTACAAAGGAGATAAACAAACCAAGCAGAACAACCTGGGACGAGACCGAAACAAACCAGGAACAGACCGGCTGACCAGCAGACCACCAAAACCAAACCGGCAGAGCCAGACCGGCAGAGCACCAGCGCAGACCGCACGGTCTCTGCGGTCTCTAAAATCCAGACCGCCCGGTCACCTCCACTCCACTTCAACAATTTCAACACTCCCCCTTGAAGTGGGAAGTGGAACCTAGTCCAAGTAATCTCCGCAACCGAGTAAACGGTCCCTTCGCCAGCGGCTTTGTGAAGATGTCTACAACATTGTCCGCACTCCAAACATTCTCGACCATAAGAGATCCTCCCAACACCTTTTCACGAATGAAATGGTGCTCAATCTCAAAATGCTTGGTCCTCGCATGACAGACTGGATTATTAACCAGCTTGAAAGCACTCTCATTGTCCCCGCATAAGATAGTGGGACCTCGAACCTCCTCATGAACGTCCTTCACCAACCTCCTGAGCCAAACGGCTTCCTGAGCTACCAAGGTTGAAGCCTTGTATTCCGCTTCTGTGGTAGATACAAACACCGAGTCCTGCTTTTTGCTGCACCAAGAAATAGCTGCGGGGCCTGTCATAAATGTTGGGTATATTGCCCTCAATAGTACCTTGATTTGAAGAGGCATCACTCTCAATGCTATGGACATATTGTATTTGATGAGCTATACTTGTGTAAGATGTATAGGTGTAGGTGAATCAGAAGGAAGGGCCAAACATGCCCTTAGTTGTGGAGAAATCATCTCCCATAAATGATGTAGTCTCAGCAGAACCGCTGAGAAGAGGGGTCAAAACCGTTGAGACGAGGAGCCGTCTCAGCGTATCCGCTGAGAAGAAGGTGCCTCTGCTGAGAAGTTCATTATACGCTGAGAATCAGCGTGGTCATCAATCTGGACTCGACATTCATCGAACGCTGAACGCCGTTCGTCGACCGCTGAGATGAGGTCGAAGTAGAAACCACTGAGATGAGATCAAAGCAGAAGCCGCTGAGAAGACACACAAGGCAAGATTATCGAACACTGAACGCCGTTCGACAAACGCTGAGACGAGGAGCCATCTCAGTGGATCCGCTGAGAAGACACACAAGGCAAGTTTGTCGAGCACTGAGCTGGCAAGATCATCGATCGCAGGGGACAGCTTGTTCGTCGGACGTAGAGTGTTCCACGTTCGTCGAGCGCAGTCCTTCTCTACGGAAAAGTAGGGCGGCGGGATCTGCGGCTAGGATTAGTTGCAAGATAGCTGTGTGTGATCCACCAGCTTCTCCCATACCTCTTAGCAGACCAGCTAAGAGCCGTTGAAGTTCAGAGATGTATAAAAGGAAGAGTTAGGGAACATTTGAAACTCTCGGTAACGTGCAAAAGAGATCAACTGTTACATTGACGGCCGAAGCTCTCGTCTTCTTCCTCCTGCTCACTGAACAAGTAGAAGAAAATAGAGAAAGAAAGTTAGCTCCTTTGCAAGAAGGAGCAAGGTGATCTTCCATCACTCTGCCGAAGAGGAAGTTCAAGTTTGTTGTTGTAATCAACATCTTCAACAACAGGAAGCACATACAGTGCAGGATCTACAGGAGAGTACCTCTACTGTAGAATAAATTTCTAAATCATTTATCTGTAGGGAATCTTGCCTGAACTGTAAGACCATTTGGTCTGAGTTTGTAGGAACATGAGTGTTCTGACCTATAGGGATGAAAGCCTGAGTGTAGGATCTAGAGCAGATCTGAGGTAGGGCCTAACAACCTGAGGTAGGACCTGGAGCTGGTCTGAGCTGTAGGAGGAGGAGTCCTCTGAGTGGTAGGACCTGGGAGAGGTCTGAGTTGTAGGACATTATTGTCTGAGCTGTAGGATGTGTTATCCTCTGAGTTTGTAGGGCAGCTGTGCCTGAGGTAGGAGCTGGTGATAGCTCTGAGTTGTAGGGACTTGTGTCCTGAGGTAGGATCATTCTTGATCTGAGAAGTTCTGAGGAACTTGTGCTGTAAGCTCTTTGAGCCGAGTTTGGAGAAGTTGGCCCTGTCTAACACACGGTTAGAAGGGTGGAGGGGGAAAGTGGACTACCCATAGATACACTGTCTTTGGGGAACCACTATAAATTAATGTGTGTTTT
Organism: Dactylorhiza incarnata; assembly: GCA_033032865.1. Lineage (NCBI taxonomy): Eukaryota > Viridiplantae > Streptophyta > Magnoliopsida > Asparagales > Orchidaceae > Dactylorhiza > Dactylorhiza incarnata. Next base: position 8,931,685 of record JAWHQI010000067.1, read on the forward strand.
CTGTGTTTGCTGATTTGCTTGAACCAACTCTAAAAACAGCTAAAGCTAATCAAGTAAAATTTAAAAGGCCTATTGACCCCCCCCCCCCCTCTAGGTGACTTAGACTACAAACCTTATATTCTTTCAAGTGGTATCAGAGCTAGGTTGGTCAAAAAGGACTTAACAGTCTGACCAGATCCTAAAAGGTTTAGTCTAGTCAAATCCCAATGGCCTCCAGTGTAATGCAGAAGGAGATGAGCTCAATGAAACTGCCCATATGTAACAAAGCCAACTTTGGCATATGGAAGCAGAGGGTTAGGCTGTATATGGAAGCCTCAGACCCTAGAATCTGCATTATTGTTCACGAAGGCCCCTTTATTATCACAAAACCCTCCATTGTTGATCCTACCAGGCAAATAGGCAAACCATACACTGAAATGACCAAGGATGAGATAACATTGGCTACTATGGATAAGAGGGCTCAAAATATCATAGTCAATGCTATTGATGACTCAACTTTTCAAAATTTAGTGCACTGTGTATCTGCTAAGGAGATGTGGGATATACTGATTGTGTACATGGAAGGGACTGAAGATGTGAGGAATGACAGGAAGTCACTCCTCAATCAGGAATATGAAGCTTTCAGGCAGCAACGGCAGGAGAGCATCTCCAAGTGTTATGAAAGGTTCTTTAGAATAATAAATGAACTAAGAACCTGTGAGAGAGTGTTCACAAATTATGAGCTGAATGATAAGTTCCTCAGATTTCTAACAAGAGATTGGGACACAAAAATTTGTGCCATAAGGGAGGTGGCTAAGTTGACTGAAACTCCTCCCAATACTCTCTATGGAAAGCTGCTCTCCTATGAAATGCAGATGACTGCCAGGAAGGAAGAAGAGCAGAAGGCAAAGGGTGATACCAGGGAGAATTCCCTGGCCTTCAAGGCTGAAAGCTCAAGAAGAGGGGGAGAGAAGGCTCACTCACCTCCCAGAAGATCTGCTGAACCAGAAGATTCTGAGCCTAGCACATCAAGCTCCTCTTCTTCTGATGATGAAATTGCTGTTCTTACAAGGCATTTCAGAAAGCTGCTGAGGAGGAAGCAATGGAAGAACAAGCCTTCCTCCTCAAATCACAACAAGGAGGACAGCAAGGAGTCAAAGCATCACTCCAGAAGTGACAGGTATGAGTCTAACTCAAAACATAATTCTTCCAAAGTTGTTTGCTATTGCTGCAGCAAGCCTGGGCATGTCATTGCTGACTGCCCTGTGAAGAGAAGAGAGAAGGATGAGAGGAAGACTCATCATTCAAGGAGCAAGAAAGGAGAGAAATCCTTTATAGCTAAGAAGAAGAAGAAGAAGAGCTGGAGTGAATGAGACTCTAGCTCATCAGAATATGAAATGGAAGAAGCCCTCATTGGGCTGGTTGCTGTTAAAGAAACTGCTGTTGGCAGGATGGCAGTCAGGGCCCCTCTATCACATTCAGACAGTGATGTAGAGGAGGATGAGGTCATTCACAATGACCATGGGCTGATGACTCTAACTAAAGATGAGGACAGCCACAATAATTCTGAACATGTGCAGGTATTAATTCATTCCATATCCTCTTCTAATTATAAGACTAGTCCAGAATCTGATGCACCTCCATCAATTGATGGAAGGGGCAAGGATGCTGACGAAGAATTCAACCAGCTGATTGATAAGTATGGTATTCTTTTGGAAGCTCTGAAGAAGAGCAAGAAGCTTGCCAAGAGGCAAGCCCAGGAAATTGTTTCCCTCAAGATGACTAAGGATGTCAACACCGAACCTACCACCCTGGTGGCTCAGATGAGTAGACAGATTAGCCATCTTCATGGGTTAAATATTGTGCAATTAAGCACTATTTCCCTGAAGAACAGGGTCATCAAGGACCTTGAAGAAAAGCTTGAGAAGGAGAAGAGCCTGGTGGCTCAACTATCCAAGCCCAAATATGTGCTTCGCCTTATTGACACCTTCTCCTCTCAAACCAATAGGAGAGGACCTGGATTCAACAATATGGAAGTATGAGAAGGGAGTGGAGTAAAGATCAAGAAGAAGGCTAAGCCTCAACCCACCTCTCAAAAGGTGATGCTTCCTTCCAACAGGTATGACCATGAAGGCATTCATGGTCACTGGAAGATTGGGAGTTACTATAGGAAGGGAAATGCTCCTTCCCATAGTGAAAGAGAGGGCTTGGGTTTGAGAGCAATGAAAGCTCCCCTTAAGGAAATACAAATGGCCCAATCTGGACCATTTATTTTTGGTTCTTCAGCACCTTCAGTCAAGAAGAAGGAAGCAAGCACTTCCAAATCTGCCTCAGCAAAAAGCAAGACTACTGTCAAATCTGTTGACAAGGCCTGCTGCTCAGTGTCTGATTCCCTCAGACCTAGTATGGCTGCTTAGCCAAAGCAAGCTGAGGCCATCAGGACAAATAGCAGTAAGATTGTCCACAAATTATCCTTTAGTCAGATTATTGCTGAAAGAAACAGGAAGAATGCTGCAGTCTCCTCCGCTGAACATGTGCACAGTGCTGTACTTATTCAGAAAAATGCTCAGAAAAGGAGATACAATATTCATGATTGTTGGTGTTGTGGCAAGGTGGGACACTTTGCCATAGATTGTTGGTACAACCCCAATGTACCTATTGCAAAGGAGAGATTTCCTGCTAGGAGGGTAGCTAGTGTGAGAGTATCTCATCAAACTAACAGGCACCTAGGACCCAAAACTCTTTGGGATCCTAAGGATAACTAAATCCTTCTTTGCAGGGTATTTCAAGTATCAGTCTCAATCAAATATGGTACTTGGACAGTGGGTGCTCAAGGCACATGACAGGAACTAGGAGTCTCCTACAGGATTACAAGCCTGTGAAGAATGGACCCAAAGTCATCTTTGGGGGGGTCAGAAAAGGGAGTCACTAGAGGTTATGGTATGATCACTAATGGCATAGTCTCTTTCACAAAAGTAGCTTATGTTGAAGGGTTGCAACACAACCTTGTCAGCATATGCCAACTGTGTGATCTTGGCCATGTCATTGAATTTCACAATGATAAGTGCCTCATCAAAAGGTCTGATGACTTGGAGATCATTCTTTCAGGCACTAGGAGTGGAAATGTTTATTGTTTAAATTTCTTCTGCAAATCTTTTTCTTCTCCTATATGTTTTGTAGCAGATGAGAGTGAGTCTCTATGTGTTCAATGGCACAAGAGACTTTCCCACATCAACTACAAGACAATGCATAAACTATTCTCTAAGAACTTGGTTAGAAATAGTCCTAGTTTAAAATGTGTTAAAAATGGCCCATGTCATGCTTGCCAAATGGGTAAGCAAACAAGGGCCACTTTTAAAAGTATTGGCTCCAAAGACACTAAGAGATGTCTTTATTTATTGCACATGGACTTGTTTGGTCCTATGCCAATTCAAAGCTTAGGAGGGAAGTTGTATTCCTTAGTGATTGTTGATGATCACTCAAGATATACATGGGTATTTTTCCTTAGGAAGAAATCTGATACTCTAAATGTCTTCATAAGCTATGTCAAGGCCATTCAGAATGACTTGCAATGTAATGTGGTCAGAACTAGGTTTGACCATGGCACAGAGTTTCAATCTGAAGCCATGAAAAGGTTTTGTCAAGAACTAGGAATCATTCAAGAATTTTTCTCTCCAAGGACCCCACAACAAAATGGGGTGGCTGAGAGGAGGAATAGATCATTGATAGAAGCTAGGAGAACATTGCTTAGTGACTCTTCACTCCCAGAATATTTCTGGGCTGAAGCAGTCAATACTGCCTGTTATGTTCTCAATAGAGCTTCCATCAATAAAGATCATGGAATTACCCCCTATGAGATTTTGAAAGGCAAACAACCAACAATTTCATACTTTAGGATCTTTGGATCCAATTGCTACATTCTAAACAATGGAAAAGCTCAGTTAACCAAGTTTGCTGAAAAATGCAACATGGGGATTCTTGTTGGATATAGCTCACATAGTAGAGCCTATAGGGTATATAACAAGAAAACTCATGTTGTGGAAGAGTCCATGCATGTAGTATTTGATGAGTCCAGCCTAATCTACAAGGGCTGGCCCAGTTCTTCTGTTCCGACAGGAAGTGAAGATGCAATGGAAGAACTATCCATACAATAACCTTCCAGCAGCAATAAAGCAAATCCTGATGCAGAAGTTCAAGAAGAAGCAAAGGTGCAAGATGCTGAAGATGCTGAAGAAACTGCCGAACCAGTTGAAGAAGTTCAGCAAGTTGAGCACAGATTTCTTGCAGCTACAAGACATCTAAGGGATCATCCCTTAGAATAGATTATTGGAAATGTCCAGCAAGGTGTGATAACCAGAAGCAGAGCTCATAATGAGGCCCTGTTCCTTAGTTTTCTATCACAGGTAGAGCCTAAGAAGTTTGAAGAGGCCAATATGGATCCATTCTGGATCCAGGCAATGCAGGAAGAACCGTTGCAATTCAAAAGATGTAAAGTATGGAAAAATGTGCCAAGACCACAAGGACACATCATCATTGGCACCAAATGGATCTTTAGAAATTAGATAGATGAGAATGGAACTATCATCAAGAACAAGGCAAGGCTTGTTGCAAAGGGATACAGGCAAGAGGAAGGGATTGACTTTGATCAAAGCTTTGCCCCAGTTGCAAGGTTGGAGGCTATAAGGTTATTCCTTGCACATGCAGCCCACAAAGGCTTCAAAGTATATCAGATGGATGTCAAGTCAGCATTCCTAAATGGAAATCTGAAAGAGGAAGTATATGTAGAGCAGCCTTCAGGTTTTTTCCATCCAACTCTCACTTCTCATGTCTATTTTCTTAAGAAAGCCATGTATGGTCTTAAGCAAGCCCCAAGGGCTCGGTATGAGACATTGTCTAGCTTTCTCATCAAGAATAAGTTCTTGAGGGGAAAGATAGATAGCACATTGTTTCTTAGGGAAACAAGGGACAAGATTCTCCTAATCCAAATATATGTTGATGACATAATTTTTGGGTCTGCTGATGACAACCTCTGCAAGAGATTTGCTAATCTAATGCAGGGGGAGTTTGAGATGAGCAGTATGGGTGAGCTCAAATATTTCCTTGGGCTCCAGGTGAAACAGTCTGAGGATGGAATCTTCATTTCCCAAAGTAAATACACCAAGGAGCTCATCAAGAAATTTGGGATGGAATCTTCTTCCACCATGAGGACACCCATGGGATCTAATGTATCATTAGACAAGGATGAAAAGGGGAAGGACTTTAATGAGTCCATGTATAGGTGTATCATTGGATCCCTGTTGTACTTAACTGCGAGTAGGCCAGACATTATGTATTATACATGTGTTTGTGCTAGGTATCAGGCCTGTCCTAAGGAGTCTCACTACACCTCTGTGAAGAGGATCTTGAGATACCTCAAGGGAAGCCTGAATCATGGCCTTTGGTACCCTAGAAACAATGATTTTGAACTGATAGGCTACTCAGATGCAGATTTTGCAGGATGCAAAGAGGACAGGAAAAGCACAAGTGGCACCTGTCAATTCCTAGGGAGGAGGCTGGTCTCATGGAGCAGCAAAAAGCAAACCAGTGTGGCCATATCCACAGCTGAGTCAGAGTACATTGCAGAAGGTAGCTGTTGTGCTCAAATTCTGTGGATCCAACATCAGTTGGAAGACTACAACATCAAGGTAAGTCATTCTCCCCTGCTGTGTGACTCATCCAGTACAATTTCTATTGCTAAAAATCCTGTTTCCCATAGCAAGACCAAGCATATAGAAATTAGGTATCATTTTATTAGGGAGCATGTAGAGTGTGAAAATATCAAACTTGAATATGTCCCAACAGAAAATTAAGTAGCTGATATCTTCACCAAGCCATTGGATGAGGCCAAGTTTAATGCTTTCAAGATAGAACTAGGGATGTTGAGTGTAGACTAGTACTCACATTGAGGGGGAGCTAGAATGGGATGTTCAATTTGAACAGGTTCAGTTATTACAGAAATTGCTCACCAATTAAGGGGGAGCAAATTCCCTGCTCAGGTTGAGGGGGAGATGGCAAATGCCAAGATTGTATAGGTTGACCTATGAGTTGATCCAAAGGGATCTATAGATGTTGCCTCCCAATCCCTAATGGGATAAATAGTTGAAGAAACCAGAAAGGGGGAGAAAGAGCCATTGCTAAGTAAGAACCTATGCTTAGGATATTAGCAAGAGGGAGATAGGGCATATGCTTAGGATTTTTGTTATTAATGTACCTTAGCATTGGGGATGTTATTCCTTCTTCAAATAGGGGGAGATTGTTGGGTATATTGCCCTCAATAGTACCTTGATTTGAAGAGGCATCACTCTCAATGCTAAGGACATATTGTATTTGATGAGCTATGCTTGTGTAAGATGTACAGGTGCAGGTGACTCAAAAGGAAGGGCCAAACATGCCCTCGGTTGTGGAGAAATCATCTCCCATAAATGATGTAGTCTCAGCAGAACCGCTGAGATGAGGGGTCAAAACCGCTGAGACGAGGAGCCATCTCAGCGTATCCGCTGAGAAGAAGGTGCCTCCGCTGAGAAGTTCATTATACGCTGAGAATCAACATGGTCGTCGAATTGGGCTCGACATTCATCGAACGCTGAACGTCGTTCGTCGACCGCTGAGACGAGGTTGAAGCAGAAAACGCTGAGACGAGATCAAAGAAGAAGCCGCTGAGAAGACACACAAGGTAAGATTGTCAAACGCTGAACGCCGTTCGACAAACGCTGAGACGAGGAGCCGTCTCAGCGGATCCGCTGAGAAGATACACAAGGCAAGTTTGTGGAGCACTGAGCTGGCAAGATCGTCGATGGCAGGAGATAGCTAGTTCATCGGACGTAGAGTATTCCACGTTCGTCGAGCGCAGTCCTTCTCTATGGAAAAGTGGGGCGACGGGATCTGCGGCTAGGACTAGTTGCAGGATAGCTGTGTGGGGTCCACCAGCTTCTCCCATACCTCTCAGCAGACCAACTAAGAGCCGTTGAAGTTCAGAGATGTATAAAAGGAAGAGTTAGGGAACATTTGAAACTCTCGGTAACGTGCAAAAGAGATCAACTGTTACATTGACGGCTGAAGCTCTCGTCTTCTTCCTCCTGCTCACTGAACAAGAAGAAGAAAACAGAGAAAGAAAGTTAGCTCCATTGCAAGAAGGATCAAGGTGATCTTCCATCACTCTGCCGAAGAGGAAGTTCAAGTTAGTTGTTGTATTCAACATCTTCAGCAACAGGAAGCACAGACAGTGCAGGATCTACAGGAGAGTACCTCTACTGTAGGATAAATTTCTATATCATTTATCTCTAGGGAATCTTGCCTGAGATGTAAGACCATTTGGTCTGAGTTTGTAGGAACATGAGGGTTCTGAGCTGTAGGGCTGAAGGCCTGAGTGTAGGATCTGGAGCAGATCTGAGGTAGGGCTTAACAGCCTGAGGTAGGACCTGGAGCTGGTCTGATCTGTAGGAGGAGGAGTCCTCTGAGTGGTAGGACCTGGGAGAGGTCTGAGTTGTAGGACATTATTGTCTGAGCTGTAGGAGGTGTTGTCCTCTGAGTTTGTAGGGCAGCTGTGCCTAAGGTAGGAGTTGGTGATAGCTCTAAGTTGTAGGGACTCGTGTCCTGAGGTAGGATCATTCTTGATCTGAGAAGTTCTGAGGAACTTGTGCTGTAAGCTCTTTGAGCCGAGTTTGGAGAAGTTGGCCCTATCTAACACACTGTTAGAAGGGTGGAGGGTGGAAGTGGACTACCCATAGACACACTGTGTTTGGGGAACCACTATAAATTATTGTGTGCTTTCTGTGTTTGCTGATTTGCTTGAACCAACTCTGAAAACAGCTAGAGCTAATCAAGTAAAATTTAAAAGTCCAATTCACCCCCCCTCCCTGTAGGTGACTTAGACTACAAACCTTATATTCTTTCAATAAAGGCAAAACCAGATGTTGATCTCCGATCATCCACGTCTCCCCCGTAATCAGCATCCATGTATCCAAGCAACTCCAAGCTAGACCCTCTCCTATATAGGAGACCCAAATCAGAGGTCGACTTCACATATTTCAGAATTCCTTTTGCCGCCAAAAGATGAGGATTCCGTGGCTCTGGCATGTACCGACTCACTTTGCCCGCTGCATAAGCAATATCTGGCCTCGTGATGGTCAAGTAGATCAAGATCCTAACCAGAGCTCGGAACACCAACGGATCAGATAGAACTCTTCCCTCATCCTTCCGAAGTTTATGATGCTATTCCAGAGGTATAGAGCTGCTCTTCCCGTTCTCCATGCCAAATCGTTGAACGATCCGCTCCGCATATCCGGCCTGAGAAACAAGCACTCTGCTCTCCCGCCTCTGAACCTCAAGTCCAAGGAAATGGTGGAGCTCACCCAGATCCTTCATCTCAAACCTGATAGCAAGCTCGACCCTCAGCCTTGCTACCGCCTCCTTCGAGTTCACGGTGACAATCATGTCATCCACATACAGCAGAACAATAACCCAAAGCGCTCCCTCCTTCTTAACGAACAAGCTAGAATCAGAGTCTGAAGCAAAGAACCCGCAGAATAAAAGATACTCCACGATCTTCCCATACCACGCCCGAGGCGCTTGATTCAACCCATACAGAGCCTTCTTTAGTTTGCAGACGTAGTCCGGACACTCCTCCGAGATGAAACCCGATGGATGGATCATGAAGATATCCTTGTCAATCTCTTCGTATAAGAAAGCATTCTTCACGTCGAGCTGCCATATCTCCCATCCACTGGATGCCGCCAAAGCAATAACAAATCGAACCGAAGTCATCTTTGCCACTGTACTGAACGTCTCGTCATAATCTTCTCCTTACTGCTGTGAGAACCTGCGAGCCACAAGGCGAGCCTTGTATCGCTCGATCGTGCCGTCAACTTTCTTTTTGAGCTTATAGACCAATTTGCATGTCACAGGGGTAATGCCCTTGGGCCTGGGCACTAGAGACCAAGTCTCATTCTTCTTGAGAGCATCCATTTCCTCTTGCATAGCAATGTCCCACTGCTTCACGCCTTTGGACTTCTCAAAGCTCGACGGCTCCCTTTCATCTAAGGGACCAACAAAGAAACATGAGACAAAGCTCACCATGTTTCCTCCTGTGTATCGATCCGGTGGCTTGATAGTCCTCTTTGACCTCCTAAGAGGTTGCTCCTGACTAACCACCTCCTCAACTGCTTCTTCTGTGCTAGCTCCTTTTCCAGACGAACTTGGAGCATCGCTCCCCCTGCTTCCAGAACCTGAAGCCTCCATCTTAGAGCTTGACACAGCTGGAGCTCCTGGTGAAGCAGGCAACTCCACTTGAAGATTTTCAGCAGCCTTTCCTTCTTTATCAACCCTGCTCTCCGGTAGTTCAACTCCTGAACTCCCCTTGTAAGACGTTACTTCATCGAACACCACATCCTGAGATACCATTGATCACCATATCTCAGGATCCATGCATCTCCATCCTTTCTTCCGCTCATCATATCCAACAAAGACTAACTTCCTTGCTTTCTCATCTAGCTTTGTCCGAAGAGCATCAGGGATATGCACATAACAGGTTGACCTGAACACCCAAAGGTGTGGAACACTCGGCTTCTCCTTGAACATCAGTTCGTGAGGGGTCTTCATGTTGATAGGATTTAGAGGCATCCTGTTGATGACGTATGCCGCACAAGACATTCCCTCCGCCCAAAAGGACTTTGGGATACTCTTGGCATGAAGCCAGCATTTGCAGGTTTCCGTGAAATGACAGATCTTCCACTCTGCAATGCCGTTTTGCTATGGAGTATGGGCACAAGTAAGCTCTCTCTGAACGTCGTGCTTTCTGCAAAAACTTGAGAACTCAACAGAGGTGAACTCCCCACCATTGTCAGTTCTCAATTTTTTCACCCGCAGGCCTAACCGACCTTCCACCAGCTCCTTGAACTCGACGAACTTTGCAAAGGCTTCCGACTTCTCTTTCAAGAAATACACCCAGACATATCTGGTATAATCATCAATCAACACCAACATATATTTGTTGCCTCCAATGCTTGGGGTGGCAGTCGGTCCCATCAAATCACCGTGAATGCACTCCAACGGCGCTTTGCATCTTGTTTGCGATTTATCAAATGGAAGTCGGTGAGACTTGCCAAACTGACATCCCGCACAAACATGACCGTCTCCCTAGGAGGACAAGCAAGGAAAGCCCTTGACAAGGCCCCTTACCGCCATAGCCTTCAATTTGTCCATGCCTACATGCCCCAACCTTTCATGCCAGATAGCCGCGCTATCATTGGTCTTCATTTTATCAACATAGATACTTGTTGATAACACGAACAAGTCCTTTACCCACTTTCCAACATGGATAACATCTCCCTTTATCTCCGGTTGAGTTTTAAGAAACATCACTTCTGTTGGGCCAAACAGAACGTGATAACCGGCATCGACCGCATTGGTCACGGAGAAGAGATTCTTCTTCATACCCGACATGTGATAAACACTCCTTAATGTAAGTGGACCCATATCACTGCTCAGAGAGACAACACCTTCTTGTTCTACTAAATGAACAGAATAATCAGCCGTAATGATAGTGTCGTTACCTGAGTAAGGTGCCAAAGAAGAGAACTTTGATTCATCCCCGGTGAGGTGATGTCCACACCCTGAATCCACGATCCAATCCTCTTCGAAGTTGATGGCAGCCAAGGCCTTAACGGGCATCACCGACATATTAGCCGCAAAGGCTCCTCCCCATCCAGCTTCATCAAACTTTGGTTTCTCCTTCTCCACTGCATGTCTCGGCTGAAGATTAACCCGACAATCCTTCTTGAAATGGCCGGTCTTATTACACCTGAAGCACCTTGGTCCCTCTCCCTTCTTCTTCCCATCAGACTTACAAGCATAACCTCTATCCTGCTGACCTGAAGTAGAAGGTCCATCCTGACCTGACTTCTTCTTCTCCCACTTCTTCTTCTTCTTCCCAGAGAACAACACATCACTATCTCCACCAGAGATGGAAGTCCCCGCCATCTGTCTTGCCAAACTTTCCTGCGAAGCAAGTAAGTTCTCCAGCTCCAACAGAGATGGTTGATTTGCCCAACCCTGAACTGACATCACAAAGGCAAGATACTCCTTCCGCAACCCGCGGATGATATGCCTCTTCAGTTTTGCCTCCGAGATGGGCTCATCAGGGTCCAATGCAGAAATCTCTGCTGTGAGGTTCTTCATCTTAAGAAAGAAGGTAGAAATAGAAAGATCACCTTGAGAGGCCTTCGCCAACTCATTTTCATGAAACTGTAGCCGAGCTACATTCTTCTTATTGAACAGCCCGTCCAAAAACGTCCAAATCTCAGCAGCAGATTTACATCCAATGATGTGATCGAATAGCTCCGGTGAGATAGCCCTCTTGAGTGTAAACTCTGCCTTTGCATTAGTCCTCCTCCAAAGTCTCACCTCTGCCATAGTATCTCCTGCTAGAAACACTTCTTGTGCGTCTTCTCCTCCAACTATCTCCCATGGATCCTCGCCAAGTAAATAACTCTCCATACACGACCTCCACTTCTTATAGTTAGTCGATGTGAGGAGTTCAATACCAAGCCCTCTTGCGTATCCACCTTCCATGGCAATCTATGTGGTCTCTTCTTCACAAAGACGATGGCAACTCAAGTTGATCACTGCTTATCCACTCCAACAACCTGCCTCTGATACCATGTTAAATTTTTTGATTTGAATCGTTTAGGAGTAAGCAGGAGTTGCATCAACTGAGTTATAGCCAAACAACCACAATGCCACACAGCAACATAGGAACCTTTATTGAATCACAAACTTCATTTACAGTGTGAGGTATACATGGCGAGACATGATTCATAAGAATCACGGAGAAGAGAAGAACAAAACACACCAAAACAAATCTGGCGGCTAGACAAGCTGAGACCGCACAGACCGCTCGACTCCAGAGATCGCCCGGCTTGACCTGAGATCGCGCGAACAGAAAACAGATAGACCGCCTGCACTGTAAGACTACCACCTCAGACCGCACGAACTGGAGCTTATTGAACTGAATGAGGAACAGAGGCTGTCGCCAGACTGCAACTCAGATCGCCTAACCGCTGAAGGTCGGCTGATCGCTGAGCACGCTGCGAACAGCACAAGAACACCATAAACCAGTTCGCAAACAGACCGCTGCCGAACTGTTTATTCAGGCCACTGGAATCACCAAGGAAGGAGACCGCAACCTGCTGACCGCAAACCTGCGAACACAACAAACAGTCAACTCGCTTCCGAGACCGCCCGACCTCAAAGTTGAGACCACACGAATTAACCCAGGTTGTAGTTCTTACAGTTCTCATTATGAATGACGGGCCATGCACCCCTATTTATAGGCGACAGGACGAATGTCGTCACCGCCACAAGAGAGATATAATCACCACCCGCCAGATCGCCAGCAGTCTCACAAGGCAGACCGCGCGATCACACAACTTAGACAGTGATACGTTTTTGTCTCTCTCTTTGAAAGAGAGAAGAAAGAGAAGAAAGCTCTTTCTTTCTTTTCGATTCAACCTTGGGCGGACGTTTTCGAAGAGTCCCGCGAGTAATTCTACTTTGAGGAATTACCCGTTATCCTATCGAAGGATAGAAGTAACGGACTCTTTCTCTTTCGAAATATCGAGGATTACTCCTCGGCCGCGTCCTCTGAAGGCTAAATGAAAAGATTGAAAAAGGGCTTTATGTTGAAATTAAAATTGAAAGCTTTTTGAAAATATTGTTGCAACAATTTTTTGAGTAGTTGCAACAATTCTTTAAGAGCGTTTTAAAACTTCTTTTACCTTGAGCTAGTTGCAACAACCAAAGAGGTGTTGCAACAAATTTTTTAGTGTTTTTAAAAGAGAGTTTTAAAAAGTGCTTTAGAGAGAAAGCTTTTGGGTTTATGTAATTATCCGGACTAAAATCAATAAAGGCAAGTGGACCTTATCGATAGTAGTATAGGATATTTCTTTTGAAATATCAAGGTCGTATTTTTCCAAGGTCGTATCGATTATTTCTACTTCTTAGGAACGCGCTATTATTTTATCGAAAAGAGTTTGAAATTGATTTTTATGATTTTATAGAAAAGCTAGTGACGAAAATGATAACTATCGCGGGCTTGGTGTGCGTTTAGCAAAAACCAAGAAAAGCGATGAAAAGAAAAAGAACGAAAACGTTAATTTAAAAAGTAGTTTTGCTTAGAATTTTTTTAGGGTTTTATAAAACGATAATGATAACTACGGCGATAATAAGCGATTGAGCGGGTAGCGGAATTAAGCAAAAAGCAATTATATTAAAAACAAAAGACGCACTAATTGAAAACGCACACACTCTACAGAATTAAAATGAAAGCTGTAAATTGCAGAAATTAAAGAAATGCGATCCCTACCCAAATAGGTAGAGGGGAAATAAATGCGTGAGCAAGTCCTATCCAAATGGATAGGCGGGAAATAAATGCGTGAGCAAGTCATATCCAAACGGATAGGCGGGAAATAAATGCGTGAGCAAGTCCTATCCAAACGGATAGGCGGGAAATAAATGCGTGAGCAAGTCCTATCCAAACGGATAGGCGGGAAATAAATGCGTGAGCAAGTCCTATCCAAACGGATAGGCGGGAAATAAATGCGTGACGGAAATGGAAACTATTCGATTACAAAAAAGGCGCAAACTTTATACTCATACACACACCCACTCTACGTTAATGAAATCTAATTAAAATAAAACAAATCTAAACTCATACACTCACACACACACAACAATAATGAAACTAAGTTAAAAAGAAAAGAAAATCTACTCTCATACACACACACACACTTACAAAAAAAACAAAAAAAAAGTAAAAAGAACAAATGAAAACAAAACAAAACAAAAAACTAATTAACCTCCTACACTCACACACACTAATATGAAATCATCTAAAAATTACAACAAAACTAAAAACAAGAAAATTACACTCATACACACACACACCCAAATTAAAATGACAACTTAACAAAAATTACAAAATTTCATAAAACTAAAAATAAAAAGAAAAAGAACAAAAAGAGAACACACACACACTAAAACAAAGAGAGACAATAATTACAAAACAAGCTTAATTTATTTCCATCAAAAAAGGGGGTTACAAAACTAGAGAGAGAAAGTGCAAAATTACAAAAATTACAAAACACCAAAAACCAGCAAAATGGAACAAAACCTTAAGAGAAGCTCCCAAAATTTTGAACCCTTGCACTCAGCTGAATCTGGCTATTTATAGAAAAAATTTTGGAATTACACGCCCTCGGACACGGGCGTGTCTGAGGGCGTGACACGGTTTGGGGTGCGAATAGCCAGAACAGCTGGATCCAGGCAGGTATCTGGAAGGCTTGACCGGCGACTTGGAAGTACACGGGCGTGTTCCAGGGAACACGGGCGTGTTCGATGTCGGCATTGTGCTGTCGGCTGCTGGGCGTGACGGGCGGCGTGTCCTTTGTTCTTCTGGAAAGAATTGAGGGTCACGGGCGTGTCTGCAATGTTACGGCCGTGACTTTGATTTTTTGGATGAAATGCTTCAAGTGGATGGAATCTGGGATGGATATCCAACACGGGCGTGACCATGGTACACGGCCTCGGTCACGGGCGTGACCGAGGGCGTGACTTGATGTTTGAGTTTGAAAAAGAACAGAGAAAAGAAAATGTTAGGGATTAGTGAACACGCCCTTGGACACGGGCGTGACCTAGGGCGTGACTTAACAAAATTACAGAAACTTTACAAAATGAAAATAAAACTAAGTTAAAAACAAAAATAACAAAAACAAACATTTTATTCATTAATTTACATATATTATTTAGAAATCTAATTAAAATTATACTAAAATTATATAGAAAAATGCGTATATTTACTATTCATCAGACAGCCTTCCGTCCAAGACCGCAGATCAGCAGGCAGACCGTGAACAAGTCGTGCGAACACAAGACTGCGCACAAGCCGCGCGGACACAAGACCCTCCTTCCTTAGATTGCCAAGAGCAAACAAGGAACATCTGGCCGACTCCAGACAATTCACCAGATCGCCAAGCACAAACCGCCCGGTCCCAGCGGTTACACCAGAACAGACCGCCCGGTCTTCTACAATGAGATAAACAAACCAAGCAGAACAACCCGGGACGAGACCGGAACAAACCAGGAATAGACCGGCCGACCAGCAGACCACCAGAACCAGACCGGCAGAGCCAGACCGGCAGAGCACCAGTGCAGACCGCGCCGTCTCTGCGGTCTCCAAAATTCAGACCGCCCGGTCACCTCCACTCCACTTCAACAATTTCAACAGAATCATCATACACAAATGTTGGAGGTGAATTCACCAAACCAACTTTTTTTGTTACTGCAACTGTAACTGGAACCTGAATTAGAACTGGAACTTGAAAACTTTTGATGATTTTGTTTAACAAAACTGAATCAATTGGAGCTGTATAGGGAACTATAGCTTTTGAAAAATCTTGAGGCTTAGGCAGCCTGCTGAAAACTGAAATGAATCTTGATAATAAAGAACTAATATCTACTAAGGGATTAATAAAGTATTATTTACTTAACTGCAACTGAATCTATCATATCTAAATCAATAACTATAACTGAAACTGCATCAATTGGAGCTTCTTCATCAAGCATCTCCCCCTGCATTGTTTCAGGGAGATCTGAATCTAGGCCCCTAGAAGAAGGGACATAGGATGAGGAGGTAGAGAAGGATGCAAGCTTAGAAGATAGGTCAGATATAGCTTGAAGAACTGGAGCTAATATTCATCTAGAAGAGCAGTTAGCCTAGGATAGATATGAGTGAAAATGTGGTCAGCAATTGAAGAGAAATCAACATACACAAAATCAGATGTATGTTGAGAAGATGTGGATGGGGGAAGGAAAGATGAGGGAATAAAAGTGTGAGCCTGATTGGTGCACACTGAGGATGAAAGGAAAATGTTAGTAGCATCTGAGATAGGTGGATGAATATCTTCAGGGATGGGAGATTGAGGTGGAGTATGTTGAGGAGACAATGGGTCAAATGAAGGAGGGGGAAGAGAATCAACATCTGGAATAGATGATGATGGAGGCTCCACAGACTGATTTGTCTGGAGAGGGGGAGAAGAGTGCAATGAGGAAGGAGTTTCTATGGGAGAATTTGAGGGAAGAACTTCTTCAGTAGTGGTGTTTGATGCGCAAATCCTGCACACCGCTATAGGCGGTAGCGAGACTGCGATCCGAATGGCAGTGAACCGGTCGTTGTCAAGTAATAATATGAGGAAGTAAATCCCCAAGTATCGAATCTCTCAAGGAACACAGTAAGGTGGAGTTAACGTTCGAGGAAGGACTTGAGATCGAAGTCCTTTGGGTCGGATGAATTACGGACGCGGGGGTTGATTTGGTTTGTGGAAAATAAAGAGAAAAAGCTGCAACTACTCCTATGCAATGCCGCTATGCAATGCTTCGCTCGGCGGGATGGAAGACTACGTAGGCCTTGAACGCGCTACTTCGTAAGGGCGGATGGACGAGTAGGCAAGCGGATCGAACTATGCAGGCCTTGAGCGCGCTGCTTCGTTAGGCGGGATGGAGTACGGGCCGCGATGCCACGCTTCGGTAGGCGGATGGGCGAGTAGGCTAATGGAATGAGGGTCGTAAGCACCTCTTCGCAAAGCACACCACTAACAATTGTTAGGGCGGCACAACACAACGAACAATCCACACCACGGGGCACACCTCAAATGAAAATATAACAAGATTACTCAATCACATAGACATGATTTCATACTAATGTTAACAAGTAAAAATATACTTCATCAAAATGTTGGTTCTAGCTACATACACATCAATAAGAGAAGAATAAGGCAAGAAATCGACCGAATACAAAGTCTCGTTGTAGATTCACGGTTGGAATCGCCGGGTTGTCAATCCGTGTCCAAGCTCGGTCCGCAACTACGTCCGGGGTAGAGAGAGCTGTCACTACTCTCCAATGAGCCCGTCTTCTTCGTGTCACGATCCGGTAGAGGTTGCAAACTTCCTCTTTCTTGATGGCGATGGCGGCTAAACCTTCCTTGGAGCACTTGGATGAAGGAGGAGGCCGAGAGAAAGCTCCGGCTCAAGATTGGCGTGAAGAACAAGCCCGGAGCACCTCCATATGGTGGGCGGCGGTGGAGGGGCGAAATCGGAGCCCTGGAGCGAGAAAACGGCGGAATAAAATCGGGGTTCTTGACCTAATTCGCGAGCAGGTCGTTTTATAGGCGCTGGAGTAAACAGTGCGCACGGTCATTGGCGCACGACCAGTGGTCGTGCGCACTAGAATCCTGTGATCGTGCGCCTGACTGGACGGAGCCTGCAAGGGAAGAAAATTATAAAATACAAAGTTCGCACGATCAGTGGCGCATGACCAGTGGTCGTGCGCACTATCGTAAGTGGTCGTGCGATAAGCCAGACAGAACTCATAAAACGGGCGTTAAGTGCGCACGATCAGAGGCGCACGACCCGTGGTCGTGCATGAAGGAGCCAGTGATCGTGCGCAGTGTTCCTGTACAGAATTGTACCGGGAACACCTGCACGACTTCTGTTCCAACATACGACACCAGTCTGGCCACTGAAGGTGGCACTTAATATAGCATGACAACTAGTAACAAAGATGAACAAGAAACTAACACCGAAATGGGCCAAGACGTGCACCTAGCGGAGAGTGATAATTATGAGCTAAAATGGAGCTAAAGTGCAATAGAATGAATGGAAAAATGGCCCGGATGAGTCCAAATATGTGTATATGATGAGGACTCATCAGTGTTCTGAAGAGGTTGAGAGGGAAGTGCAGAAGAATATTCAGAGAGAGGAACTTCTAGTAGGGTTGAGGGAGTGGTTGTATCAGCCCTTGTGCTTTCAAAAGCTTGCCTGGAAGATTTTGCCCTTGGAGTCCTCTTGGGAATCACTCTCTCCCACTTACCAAAGAGAGCTGGAGTCAGCCTCTTGCTTGCATTGATAATGACTGTTGGTGACACCAACAGCTCTGGGCATTTTGCTTGAAGAACAATTTCCTATAACCCTGCCATAGCAAGCACTGAATTTGCTTTGCTTCTTCTTGATTGATTCAAAGAGAATCAATCCCCAATTCACCTGCTTCTTCTCCACCAAGGCCACCATCAACAGAAATTGGTGCCTGGGAATATAATCATGAGCATAGGTTTTTCCTAGTAAAACCTTGCCAACTATGTCAGCCATGAATTTGTATTCAACTCACAAATTCTTTTTCAGAAGATGATTAGGGTTTCCAATGGAGTGACCCATTTTGACCAATTCCGCATTAAACTCATCAGAGGTGATATCTAACTCATCATCACCATTTATCAAACCAAAAACTTATGTTAAAACGTTTGGGGAAAGAGAGACCTGATTTCCTGAGATTGTTGTTGCATTTAGCGACTGAATGGTGTGTACCCATTCCTTGATTTCTGCAACTGGAAGCTTTATCCTCGTTGTCATGAACTTCTTTAACTCTAGTTCTTTAAAAAGTTAAAGAATGTCTTGGAAAACTTGGTCAGAATGAGCAAACGACTCCATGTCGATATCAAAACCTGCATCAAACTTCATTAACGAGATCAATGCCTGAGAGATTGCCATTGGTACCTGCAAGAGAAAAAGATCAAGTGCAAGGAAACTGGAGACAAGAGCAAGTTCTGTAGGCGCAAAGAAGAAAAGGAAATCAAAGTTTTGATTTTAAAGAAAGAGATCGGAGAATGCGCAAACTTTCGTAGAACGAGGTTCGACTAAACCTAATAAAATCAGAAGTTGAAGAGTCATTGGGCATCATCAAATTGCATTCGACGAAAAATAAATTTTCGTCGATCTCAGTTCGATGAACGAGCTGACTTCGTCGATCTCTGGATTTAATAGATTTCGTCGATCTCCATTCGATAAACGACTAAATGTCATCGATCTTCGTTCGACGAAATGATGGGATACGTAAAAATATAATTTTTTAATTTATTAAATCTCCATCTATCATTCCTAGCTGATTTATAAAGAAGATGTGCTTCTTTTCATCCAAGGGTTTTGTAAAAATATCAGCCTTTTGTAAGTCAGTAGGAATAAATTGTAGGCAAATTTTATTTTTATCAACATTATCTCTGATAAAGTGGTGCCTAATCTCTATGTGTTTAGTCCTACTATGGAGTACTAGATTTTGTGCTATAGATATTGCACAAGTATTGTCATAGAATATATTTGATTTATTTAAGTTGATACCATAATCTAGAAGTTGATTTTGTATCCACAAAATCTTTGAGCAGCAACTGCCAGCAGTAATATATTCTGTTTCAGCTGTTGATGTAGACACAAATGTCTGTTTCTTACAAAACCAAGACATAAGCTTATCACCAAGGAAATGGGAAGTTCCTGATGTGATTTTCCTGTCTACTCTTCATCCAGCATAATCAAAATCTGAGAATATAGTTAATTCAAATTCTGATGCAGTTGGATGTACAACCCGGGGTTCGCCTGGCTCCTCCCAGGGATCTCGCAGAACACCAATAGTTCTCGGCAGCCAGGGCGAGGCGAGATCAGTGGCTTGATCTTTCTCTCTCTGAGCTCGGCAGGAGGGCCTCATTCCTAAGGTTCAGCGAGACCCTTGAGGACGCAGAGACAGCAGGGGCTCGCGCTTACACTTTGGCGAGACCAGGGGGCGAGCAGTCCTCGCAGACCCCTCTTCCATGAGGCTGGAAGCTAGAATTACCTCTTTGCCCCGGAGGGTCTGCCAATAGCCACCCCGGACAGCAGAGTTTGGCGGTTAGCAGACCATGTTGGGGTGCGTATAGTAAAATCGAGAGGCAGATTCCTGCTATTTGCAGGCCAGATCACAAAATCTATAAATAGGATCCAAAGGGCTCCTTTGGAGAGAGTCCTCTTTTTGAGCTTCTCTCTCCTCAGGCCATCCTTGAGCTCTCCAAGGTGCCCAGGCTTCAGCTTTTGGCTTGGGAGGGGAAGCGCTCCAAAGATCTTTCGGGTGTGTGGTGGGTCCTCCTAGCTGAGCCTAAGGATCAGTGTCCAACTCCGAGGCTCCGGTTTGTTCTCTCGCGAGATTAGTAAGTGCCAATCGCCCCCCAACCCAGTGGGGGCCCCGAACTCCACAGAAACTGAGAAATCGGTTTCAACATTTTTGGTGCGGTGAGCGTGGAGTGCGGCTAGCTCAAGAAAATCTCAGGGAAAACATGACCGGCGAGGACGAGCGGGATGCGAACCCTGGAGGCTCGCCACCCCCAGGAGCACCAGCCACAGTAGAGATGTTGGCGGATCTTAGGTGAGATCTTCTTGGAGCTTTTCAGAGCGCTCTCGCCACTGCGCTCGGCGGTTTCGCGACCCCGGTGCCCCAGGTGGCTCATCAACCTGGAGTCGGCGAGAGCGAGCCAGCTCATCGAGCGGGAAAAGAGGTGGAGGCCCAGGGAGGAGGACGAGATCTGTCTCGGCGAGAGCTGTTCCCCAGCCCTGCTGGAGGAAGCGAGAATCCGGCAAGGGAGACTCTAGCGAGAGGAAGCTCGGCCAGGGAGGTCCCGGCGAGCTGTCCTCTGGCGAGATCGGCAGGAGTAGGACCACCCAAGGAGCAATGGGCAAGTGGAGGCGCCGAAAAAAATTATAGTAAACCTCCTCAAGAAGAAGATCGAGAACCTTAGAGGGAGTTGGGTGGAGCAACTTCCCTCAGTCCTCTGGGCCCTGAGGACCACCCCAAACACAGCTACCGGTGAGACCCCCTTCAAGCTGTCCCATGGATCCGAGGCTGTCCTCCCGGTTGAGTTTGAAGTCAAGACACCTAGAGTGGCCGCCGCAGGGGAAGGAGGTGAAGAATGGAGAGCGAACAACGAAGAAGGCCAAAGATTGTCTTTGGACCTAGTGGAGGAACTCCGAGACCTGGCCACCGTTAGGCAGGAGGAAGTGAAAAGGCGGATGGCCAAATACTTTGACAAATATATCCGAGTTAAACATTTCCAGAAGGGGGACTTGGTACTAAAGAAGGTTGATGCGGCCGAAAGGGGGGGGGGCACGGTAGGTAAGCTCAATCCCAACTGGGAGGGCCCGTATATTGTAAGTGAAGTGCTAAAGTCAGGAGGGTACCACCTCCGGGATGTGGAAGGGGTACCCCTCGGTCGGGCCAGGAGTGGGGATGACTTGAAACGTTTTTATCCATAAAGTTCCTTTTCTATACCCGTTCTAATATATTATTTCTCATGTGCTGTTTCTTCAACTATGGGTCCGAGGTTGACAAATTCTTTTATGCTGGATTGCCCCAGACGATCCCGCTACCGGGCTCTCACTAGCCGGTGGGTCAGGATGATCTCGCAGAGAGGCTGGCAAGGATGACAAATTCTTTTATGCTGGATTGCCCCGGACGATCCCGCTGCCGGGCTCTCACTAGCCGGTGGGTCAGGCTGATCTCGCGGAGAGGCTGGCGAGGTTGACAGGTTCTTTTACACTGGATTGCCCCGGACGATCCCGCTGCCGGGCTCTCACTAGCCAGTGGGTCAGGTTGATCTCGCGGAGAGGCTGACAAGGTTGACAAATTCTTTTATGCTGGATTGCCCCGGATGATCCCGCTGCCGGCCTCTCACTAGCCGGTGGGTCAGGCTGATCTCGCGGAGAGGCTGGCGAGGTTGACAGGTTCATTTATGCTGGATTTCCCCGGACGATCCCCCTGTCGGGCTCTCACTAGCCGGTGGGTCAGGTTGATCTCGCGGAGAGGCTGGCAAGGTTGACAGGTTCTTTTATGCTGGATTGCCCCGGACGATCCCGTTGCCGGGCTCTCACTAGCCGGTGGGTCAGGTTGATCTCGCGGAGAGGCTGGAAAGGTTGACAAATTCTTTTATGCTGGATTGCCCCGGACGATCCCGCTGCCGGGCTCTCACTAGCCGGTGGGTCAAGCTAATCTCGCGGAGAGGCTGGCGAGGTTGACAGGTTCTTTTATGTTGGATTGCCCCAGACGTTCCCGTTGCCGGGCTCTCACTAGCTGGTGGGTCAGGTTGATCTCGTGGAGAGGCTGGCAAGGTTGACAAATTCTTTTATGTTGGATTGCCCCGGACGATCCCGCTGCCGGTCTCTCACTAGGCGGTGGGTCAGGCTGATCTCGCAGAGAGGCTGGCAAGGTTGACAAATTCTTTATGCTGGATTGCCCCGGACAATCCCGCTGCCGGGCTCTCACTAGCCGGTGGGTCAGGCTGATCTCGCAGAGAGGCTGGCAACGTTGACAAGTTCTTTTACACTAGATTGCCCCGGATGATCCCGCTGTCGAGCTCTCACTAGCCGGTGGGTCAGGTTGATCTCGCGGAGAGGCTGGCAAGGTTGACAAATTCTTTTATGCTATATTGCCCCGGACGATCCCGCTGTCGGGCTCTCACTAGCCGGTGGGTCAGGCTGATCTCACGGAGAGGCTGGCGAGGTTGACAGGTTCTTTTATGCTGGATTGCCCCGGACGCTCCCGCTGCCGGGCTCTCACTAGCCGGTTGGTCAGGTTGATCTCATGGAGAGGCTGGCGAGGAAAGAGAGTTTGGTCCTTAAGAGAGTTCGAAAGCGAGGATAACTTCTCGTTTTGGCGAGAGGGGGGGTCCTCGGCACAAGATAATAATGAGAAAAGGGGTTTGGTCCTTAAGAAATATGGTCGGAAATTTAGGGTAACTTCTCGCTGGGCGAGAAACGGAATTCTCGGCATATATAAAATAAGCGAAACGGCAAGGAGCGAGTACTATACACGAACTAGCGAATAAAAATGAAATCAAAGAAAATACCAAGCAAGAAAGAACAGTGCATAAAATTTCCATTCCAATGTAAGAGTTTAGTTACATTGGGCGGCGATCTCGTCAGCCCCAAAAATATACATTAAAAACAAAATGAAAATTGTTTCCTAAGCCTCGCTCAGAAACTCCTCGTCGTCGCTATCCTTCACCGGCGGGAGCGGCTTGAAGAGCTCCGGGATGATGTCCTCGAATGTCACGCTCTCGGCTTCGGCAACCAATAGTTCAGCTCCTTTCATGGCCTGGAAGATGAAACGAGCCGCATTCGTCGATTCTACGCGAAGCACCTCGTCGCGGTATCGCCTCTCTTCCTTTAAACGGTGGGGAGAAGGGGGGACGGCGGCGCGAGCAAGGTCGCGGTTGAGTGCCTTCAGCCCGGCGACCTCGCCCTCCAGGCTCAGGACCCAAGCATCCGAAAGCCTGGCCATCTCGGCATCCTGCGAACAAGAAACACGTAAGACAAGACAAGTTGGGGAGAAAGGAGATGCTATAGATAAATGACTCACCACCCCGGTCTCGGCGGCAGCTAGCTCTTCCTTCAACTCGTTGACTTTCGCCTGGGAGGCCTTGTAGGCCTTGGCAAGCTCTGCATACTCGCGCTCCAGCTGCAGGCATCTTCTCCCCGTCATGTGGGCAAGCCCCATAACCCGCAACTGGGACCTCGCGCTTTCATAGGCGAGGCCCCTCGCGGTTTCTTCCTTATAAGCCGTGGCGTCCTCACGACCATACATGATGAAGGAGAAGTTGAAGGCGTGGGAGGTCGCGACGTCCTTCTCCACCCAAGTGGGAAGTATGGAGGAGACGTCGATCCGGTTGACCTCTTCTCTCCAGCGCACTAGGCGCTCGCCGGTTTCATCCCGGGCTCGCTCGCCAAGGCCGAAGTGCAGGTGGTTCGACGGAAGGGGCGGTGCCGAGGTCCTGGCAGTGACCTCAACTGGCTCCTCGGCTTCTAGATCCTCGGGGAGCACGGAAGTGCCGGCCTCGCGACCCGAGAGCTCGGCAGGGCGCTTCCCCTTCACGGAAGTACGCGAGCTCTCGCCCTACTTGGGTTTCTTTGGAGTTGGCTGGCGGGAAGGTTTGCTACTCGGGGCCTCCGCCCTCTTCTTGGAAGTGGTAGCAGTCGCGGGAGTATACTCTCGGCACGCCGCCGCCCCCATGGTAGCGAGGGCGAGGTCGGCGGAGGGTTTTATGTTACTCGCATAAGGAGGGTGGACGGGGATGTCTCGCTCACCTGACAAAAGTTATGTTAGGAAGAATCTCGAAAATTAAAAAGAACACGAGTGGTGGGGCGATATCCTTACCTTCCCCGGGGAGCACCGGTAGTAGCTTGTCGACGTTGCGGCAGAGATGGCACACCTCGAAGTTATTCTTCTGGAAGAACTGGTAGAGGTCGGCATCGGTGCCGCCGAGAACTGGAGGGCGGTAAACGCTATCGTTGTATTGGACAGGGGAGACGGGGATGTTGCCGAAGTTCCCCTTCACGAGGAGGAACTTCTGAGCCCAGAAGTGGGCCTTGTTGACGGTCTCAACGACCTTGCACCCCGAGCCTAAAAAGTTGACGGTACCCTCTGTGTAGCCGCAGAAGGAGAATAGTTTTCGAAAGACCGGGAGGCTAAACTCGATGCGCTCCTCGCGCAGGAAGCAGGCGAAACCCACGATCACCGCCATCACATTAGGGGTGAGTTGGGCGAGGACTACTCCGTAGTGCCGAGCACCTGGAAAACCACAAACAATGAAAACTATTGCGAGCGAGACTACTCCTGCGAGAAAAATGAAGAGGAAAAGGGAACGTACCTGGCGAATCTCGGGCCAGAGGGGAAGTCGCAGGCCCACCGCGAAATGTGCGATGGGGATGGCGACCTCATCGGGTCGGAGGGTGTTAATACCTCATCCTCCCCCGGGCGGCGAGCTGGGAACTCGGGGGGGGGGGGGGGGGGGGGGGGGGGGGACGAAGTCGGCCAGGGAGGTGAGGTATTCGTCCTCGCTCATGTTGCAGTAGAAGAACTCGTGTTCGCAGAAAGCCCAGGCGCACTTTAGCCTACCTTCGCCCTCGCGGTCGTCCTTCCCAGTTTTCACCATCTTTAGTACCTGCGAGAACTAGAAGGGAGGAATGCGAGAACAGATTGGCGAGAGCTCTGCAACTGAGAGGAAGGAATGGTCTGAGGGAGGCGGTAGATAAACGACATTAATGAGAAGCTATTTATAGGAAAATGAAAACGGCGGGAAGAAGCCCAAGCGCCGGAGGGTACGATTAGTCAAAATGTCACATCAGGATAACGCGCGAAAAAAAAAATCATTCCGCCAATGACCGGCGAGCGAGATCAATATGCAGGGTTAGTCCAAATAAACGATTCGCGAGCAAAAACAGTACTCGCAAGCGAAAATAAGATAAAGGATAGGCAGCAGTATAGAAGCCGCAAGCAATAGCACATTTAATAATTATTCACAGCTCTTAGCGAGCGAAAACTAATAGAGGCCACAGCCATGTGAGATTGTTCGGAGTAATAATACAAAAATAGCGGAAATGTTTCACGAAGGAAAAACTAAAGGCGCGAGATCAGTAAGGCAGCCACTGCCACCTGCCGCCTCCTCGCGGTCCCATCCTCGGCGGCCTCCTGGGGTTGTGGAATTCAGCAGCAGCGCGGGCGTAGCGATCAATCAGGTGGGCGAAATCTTTGATCCTCGCTATGAGCATCTCCTCGGAGGTCTCGGACTCATCGGGATCGCGAGGCATCACAGCACGAAGTCTATCGCACTCATCCATCAGCGAAGCATATCTCTCCTCGGCAGCCCGCCTATCCACTCTCGCCCGAATGTTGAGGTCCTGCAGCATCTGGTTTTGCTTTTGGAATAACTCCGCGGTCCGCTGTTTTATCACCTCAGGTTCTCGCAAATCGCCTAGGAAGTCCTCCACCTGCTCAGGAAAGGGGGACATTTCCTCGTTCCCGAGTTCAGAGTCGGTATGTTGGGTCTCGCAGTCCGCTGAAAGGGGTTGTACACGAGGTTAGGAGGGACAAATATCAGGGTAAATAGCGGAGACGCGAGAAGGCTCACCCGGGGGAGGGTGAAAGGAACCAGGCGGAGGATCAAAGGCAGTGCCATAGTAAGGGATGTGAGTCTTCCCCTTTCCAGGGGGTATTTCGCTGTACCTACGAGGGGACCTTTCGGCCGGCGCGAGCCGCCTGAGTCCTAATTGGCGAGAAGGTTAAAGTTCGGTGCCGGGATGGTCGCGTCCAGGAGTTTAGGGGAAGGAGTTCGCTGATCCTGTTGCCTCGGGCTCGCAGGAGGCAGAACTGAAGAAGGAAAAAAAGAGGTAAGAAACATCAGCAGGTAACACGATTAAAGCAAAATTGGCGAGATCAAATAATGTACCGTCAGGATTCTCGCCAACGAAATTCGCATTCTCCCGAGGAGTAGTGGGGGGTTCGTTCGAAGGCCCGCCAGCGTCTTTGTTGGTCTTAATGACCTACAGAGGCGAAGCTTAGAAATAATAATCAAGTAGTCTCGCGTGACGGGTAATCCTTACCTTGTCAACGGATTTGTCGCTAGGGGAAGACTCCAGGTCCACAGTATCGTCTCCCAGTCGGCGAGCGTCCTTCGCCTTCTTCGTTTTCGGCACAGGAGAGGGGGATGGGCAACTCATCCACGCCGGGGGCTTCATCATCATCGACACCTCGCGAGCCTTTAAAGCTTTCAGGCGAGCCTCCATTTCCTTAGAGAGAGGCATTGGAAGATAGCTACAGTAAGGAGAAGAATAAAGGAGAAAAGAAAGTGAAGACGCCCTTCAGCTCAAGTGGTATTTATAGCCTAACGGTGGGACCCACAGAAAGATTCCCGACAGGATAGCTGTCGCCAGGCGAACGCCCAGGGTTGGACGATTCTTTGTGAGCTTAGGATAACCTCGCAAAGAGCGGGGATTATGTACAACCCGGGGTTCGCCTGGCTCCTCCGAGGGATCTCGCAGAACACCAATAGTTCTCGGCAGCCGGGGTGAGGCGAGATCAGTGGCTTGATCTCGCTCTCTCCGAGCTCGGCAGGAGGGCCTCATTCCTAAGGTTCAGCGAGACCCTCGAGGTCGCAGAGACAGCAGGGGCTCGCGCATACACTTCGGCGAGACCAGGGGGGCGAGCAGTCCTCGCAGACCCCTCTTCCATGAGGCTGGAAGCTAGAATTACCTCTTTGCCCCGGAGGGTCTGCCAATAGCCACCCCGGACAGTGGAGTTTGGCTGTTAGCAGACCAAGTTGGGGTGCGTATAGTAAAATCGAGAGGCAGATTCCTGCTATTTGCAGGCCAGATCAGAAAATCTATAAATAGGATCCAAAGGGCACCTTTGGAGAGAGTCCTCTTTTTGAGCTTCTCTCTCCTCAGGCCATCCTTGAGCTCTCCAAGGTGCCCAGGCTTCAGCTTTTGGCTTGGGAGGGGAAGCGCTCCAAAGATCTTCCGGGTGTGTGGTGGGTCCTCCTAGCTGAGCCTAAGGATCAGTGTCCAACTCCGAGGCTCCGGTTTGTTCTCTCGCGAGATTAGTAAGTGCCAGTCGCCCCCAACCCGTTGGGGGCCCCGAACTCCACAGAAACCGAGAAATCAATTTCAACATTGGATACCAAAGTCCAAGATTTGGACAACCCTTTATATATCTCAAAATTCTTTTTAATAAAATAAGGTGAGATTCTTTGGGGTTAACTTGGAACTTAGCACAAATGCATGTAGCAAACATTATGTCTGGTCTACTAGCTGTTATGTAAAGTAAAGAGCCAACAAATGCTCTAAATACTTTTAGATCAACAGGTTTCCCTAATTCATCATTGTCAACAATAGCATTGGAGGGCATGGGTGTTTTCATAGTAGAAGCATCAGACATAGCAAATCTTTTCACTAATTCCTTAGCATACTTGGATTGTGATATGAATATGCCATTAGGAGTTTGCTTCACTTGAAGGTCAAGGAAGTAAGATAACTCAGTCATACTACTCATTTCAAATTTTGATTGCATTAGGTCAGAAAACCTTCTGCATAAATTTGAATCAGTAGAGCCAAAAACGATATCATCTACATAAATCTGAACTAGTAAGGTTTGATTTTTATGTATCCTGAAAAATAAAGTTTTATCAACATTGCCTCTACATAACTTGATCTCTAAAAGAAAATTAGCTAGTGTCTCATACCATGCTTTGGGAGCTTGCTTGAGACCATAGAGAGCTTTATTAAGCTTAAAGACATAGGAAGAGTGACTTGGAGAGATAAAACCTGGTGGTTGTTCCACATATACTTCCTCTTTGATATCTCCATTCAGAAAAGCACTCTTCATATCCATCTGATAGACTTTGAACTTCTTGAAAGCAGCAAATGAAAGAAATATCCTGATAGCTTCAAGTCTAGCAACAGGAGCAAAGGTTTGATCATAATCAATTCCTTCTTCCTGAGAGTATCCTTGGGCTACCAATCTTGCTTTATTTCTGATTATGAAGCCTTGATCATCTAGCTTGTTCCTGAAGACCCATTTAGTGCCAATGACTGGATGACCCTTTGGTCTTGGAACCAAATCCCAAACTTTGTTCCTTTCAAATTGATTGAGTTCCTCTTGCATTTTAAGAATCCAGTTTGGATCATGTTCTGCATCTTTTATGGATTGAGGTTCAATCTGTGATAAGAAACAAGTATGCATATGATTTTGATTTAGTTGATTCCTTGTTTGAACACCTGCTGAAATATCTCCAATAACTTGAGATATTGGATGATCTCTAACTGTGATGTGATCAACAGTTGGAATAGGTTCAGCAAGAGTTTCCTCTTGAGGTATTTGATCAGCTGTCACATGATTAGAATTGTCAGCAAGATCTTCTGGATTATCTTCTTCTTCACTATCTTCAATAGTTTGAGTTGATGGGAGTAGAGAGTCTTTATTCTGTAGATTTAATCCATTAAGCTCTTCACATAGAGCTGGTGCTTGCAAAATATCTTTGGTAGAGGTGGTATTCCTCTCCTCATTTAACATGTTAGTTTCATCAAAAAGAAACATGCATGGACTCTTCTATCTTAAGAGTTGATTTGTTATAAACTCTATATGCTTTACTAGAAAGAGAGTATCCAAGAAATATACCTTCAGCAGCCTTTGCTTCAAATTTCCTTAGATATTTCTTATCATTGTTATGCACATAGCATTTACAACCAAAAATCTTTAAATAGTTAACCTTAGGATTTTTATTCTTAAGTAATTCATAGGGTGTTTTACCCTTAAGTTTGTGTATCAGACGCCTGTTCAACACATAATTTGCTGTGTTCACTGCCTATGCCCAAAAGGAGATTGGCAAGTGAGCATCAGTAAGCAATGTAGTTGCTGATTCAATTAATGTTCTATTTTTCCTTTCAACTACCCCATTTTGTTGAGGAGTTCTAGGAGCAGAGAAACATTGCCTGATCCCTTCTATTCCACAAATTCTCTCATGAGAAGAGATTCAAACTCAGTGCCATGATCACTTCTAATCAATGCAACTAGAGTAAAGTGCTCAATCTTGATGGACCTGAGAAAGTCTGTCAGAACACTGAAGGTGTCAGACTTGTTCCTAAGAAAGAACACCCAAGTAAATCTAGAGTAGTCATCTACAATAACTAAAGTGTAATGTTTCACTCCTAGACTCTGTATTGCAGTGGGTCCAAAGAGATCCAAATTTTGTAAATACAGAATCCTAGGTGAATCACTCTTGGATAAAGATTTGAAACTACTCTTGGTCTGCTTTCCTTGTTGACAAGCCCTGCAGAGTCCTTCCTTCTTGTATGAACCAGAAGGCAGTCCTCTTACTAGGTTGTCCTTGGAGAGCTTAGAGATAGTTCTAAGGTTAATATGTCCTTGCCTTTTATGCCATAATTCATTTGTTTTACTTATTGAATTAAATAAACAAATGTCTGAATTGGCAGAATCAAAATTGACTAAATAAATATTTCCTTGTCTAATACCAGATAACACATTGATGTTTTTATTATTGGTAATAAGACATAAGGAATGATTAAGAGTTACCTGATAACCATCATCACATAACTGGTTTATGTTGATGAGATTATGCTTGAGACCCTTGTCATATGCTACCTCTTTGAAGGTAACTGCTCTAACTCTGACTTTTCCACATCCTGTAGTTTGTCCACAGTTGGAGTCTCCAAAAATCACTTTGGGTCCAAGCTTTTCCTTGTAATTTCTTAGGTTGGCCTTGTTTCCTGTCATGTGCTTAGAACACCCACTATCCAAATACCAGTGTTGCTCAATGTTTGGATAGCCTTGTACCTGCACAACAGAAAATAAACTAGTTGTTCTTGACCCAGACTACCTTTGGTCCTTTTTTCTTACCACAAAAATCTGAAATGTAAGAAATCTCAGGCTGGTCCTTATAGCATTGTGGATGATATCTCCTAGGAGGAATAATCCACTCAGTAGAGAAATTTTTAGTATGTTGAGAATGAGAATTCTTTTGAAATGCAGTACATTTTCTGTTCGACGAACTTGGCTGAGTTCGTCGATCGCCGTTCGATGAATCGAAGTAATTTCGTCGAGCGTTGTTCGATGATTAGCTATGCTGAAAATCTATATTCAGCGTTCGCCGATCTCTGTTTGACGAATTCATGTGATTTCGTCGAGCCCCATTCGACGAATTCTTTTGAATTCTTTTATTCTTAACATCCTTGCTTGTGATGTTCTTACCTACTTCTACTGCCTCTTTGCTCTTGGCAGAAATGAACTTCACTGGAGTAGATAGGATGTCTTTCTTAAGAAGATATGGCTGACTTGATGATGCACCCACGCCAAGTTTGCCATTGAGTCTGGCATTTAGAGTGCTTGTGATATCCATCAGTTTGATGCTTCTCCCATTGAGGGATTCTTCAAACTTTTTAGCCTCAGATAATTTGTATTTTTTCTTTGGAGGTAGCCAGTTCTTTCTTAAGATTGGCATTATCTTCAGTCAGTTGATTCATTTCAACCAACTTACTTTTGAGGGAGATTATCTCATTCTCAGATTTAATTAAATCTAAACAAAGAGTTTTAAATTCATTTTTGAAATCATTTGAATTAAAATTAAAAGTAGAGATTACCTGATCACTATGAGTGTCAGATTCCGATTCATCGGAATTGTTTGCTGAGGCATTGATAGCCATCATACAAAAGCTTCTTTCAATTACATCATCTTCATCTTACTTGAGCTGGATGATGATGCATGTTCTGACTCACTGCTTGAGTCATAAATAGCTATCATGTATAGATCCTTTCCATTTGCATCTTCATCTTCAGAAGAGCTGGATGAAGACTCTGATTCAGTCTCACTCCATGTCTCAGCTACAAAGCCTCTTCCCTTGTGTTTATGTTTGTGGGAGGATGGCTTGCTGGAGTGTTTCTTTTCTTCATTATCTTTTCTTTTGTCCTTCTTTTGATTTTCTGGACACTCAGGTAGGATGTCTCCAGGTTTCTTGCAGCCAAAACAAATAATTTCTTTAGAGTTTATTTTGTCATACCTTGGTTTTTCCTTGGATCTGAAATCCTTCTTTCTGAGGTCCTTTCTAGCCATTTTGTAGAATCTTTTGGCTAGGAGGCTCATAAACTTCATTTCTCCTAGAGCTTTGTCTTCCTCATCTGTTGCTTGGAAAGCAATGCTTCTCTCCTATTTGGTGGCTGGAGAGGAGGTAGACTGTTTAGCATCTCTTGACTTGATAAGCTGCTCATAGGATTTCAATTTGCCTAATAAGGTCTTAGTAGAGATCTCATTTAGGCTTCTGGCTTCCTTGATTGGCCAGATCCTTGAGTCCCATGTGCTGGGGAAGCACATTAGGATCTTATCATTCACTTCAGCGATTGAGATCACTTTATCCAAAGACTTCAGTTCATTGATGATGAGACTGAGTCTTTTGTACATGTCTGTAATTGTTTCAGTATCTCCTTTTTTGAAATTCTCATATTGGGAGATGAGATGAGATCTTCTGTCCTTTCTCTCATCTGCAGATCCTTCAACCATGTTGTTGAGAGAGATCCAGATGTCCCTGGCTGAGGTGCAGTCCATAACCTTCTGGAATATGTCATCAAACATGGTCTGTGCAAAAATGTTCATAGCTTTGGCATCTGCATTCCTTTGTTTCTTCTGAGGATCTGTCCACTCAGGAGGTGGAACAACAATAGTGTTGGTTGCTGTCTCAGTACTTGTTGTTGCTGATGAAGTGGGAGGTCCTGTCAAAATTGAATTAAAAATATCTTCATCAATAGAGTTCATGTATAATTTGATCCTTGCTTTCCATAATGCAAACTTGTTAAGATTGCACATAGGAGGTCTTATGCTTGAGTAATCTTTGTTCTGTGCCATGAGTTCTTAGAAAAAGTAAACTCTAAAATAAGTTAATATCTAATTGATCTTTTGATTCAGGTGTTTTCCTGTGTAATCAATCAACCAACCTCTGATACCAATTGAAAGTGAGGTATTCGATCTTAGATTAATTCTATAGGGGGGGGGGGGTGAATAGAGTATTAAAAAGTTGTAACTTATTATATTGCGGAATTAAAATATTGATATATATATATATATGTGTAGCAGAGTAAGCATAAAAGCTAGACAAAAATCATAGCACAGTACAGAAAGAAAAACACAATCACAGCAGACACAAGGATCTATAGTAGTTCCCCAATCACTCTGGGTACATCTACTCTTCTACCACATTTGGTAGGAATCCACTAGGTCTTTGATCAGGTGCCCTATCACCACTGGGATTTTAGATCAGGTGCCCAAACACCACTGAGCTTTTGATCAGGTGCTTAAACCAAAACATAGGTTTTTGATCAGGTGCCCTGCCACCAAAGTATTAACATTTGAAGGGAGTTAGAACCCTGTACAATATGGGTAAGAAGGATAAACAAAAATGTGTTTATGAAGTTCTTCTCTGTCAACAAGATCTGAGAGAAGACTAGTGGATTGTTGTGTTGTAAAGCTCCCCCTATCTGATAGAATTTCTTGACAGATAATGGATGGAGCTTTCTCTTGGATGTAAATGATCTTCCTTGATAGCAGATGAATCTGAGAGAAGATGTTTCTCAGATTATTGTTGCTCTTTGAAGATTAAGAACCAGCAGCTGAAACTGAGAGAATATTTTTGTTGTTCTCAGAGAATGAAAAATGCTGTTGTTGATGAAGATCTCTGTATTTCTTTTTTTTTACTTTCTGTATTCCACAAGTATGTTACTTTTCTCATCGTACTCTGCTTCATCCTTTTTACTTAGAGATATATGATTGATTTTAATTTCGAATCTTCTGGTTAAGGAATAGAATAATCTGAATTAAATCTTTCTTGGGACTGCAATCTGATTCAGCAATAATACTTTAATTCCTTTTCCTTTTTCATGAAAGTATCCTTTTCCAATATATCAACGGCTACATTCTCGAAAGAAGAGAATAGAAAGGAATAAATAAAATGAAAGATCAAATCTTGACTTATCTGGTAATGAATAAGCCCAAATAGATGAATAGATCTGTTGCTGAATAGTCGATCTGAGTTCAGAGAAAATAGAATTGATTCTTCAGAAATTGTCACGCTGAAGAGAAAATTTTCGACGAGCAGAAAGCTGAGTTCGTCGAACTAAAAACTGAGTTCGTCGAACTGATCACTAAGATACTCATTAGTTAAACAGAAAGCTGAGTTCATCGATCTCAATCTGGAGTTCGTCGAACTGAGATAAAATCTGTTGAACTGGCTTGAAGACTGGATTCGTCGAGCAGAGGAACAAGTTCGTCGAACTGAAACACGACGTTCGTCGAACACACGAAGGAGTTCGTCGAACGCAGAAAGATGTTCGTCGAACACAGAAACTTGGAATTTTCCTAAGTTCTAGCTAACTTAGACAAACTTAGACCTTGACCCTTAGACTATACAATGGGGTCAACTTGAGTCCTAATCATAGATAGTAATCATAGCCTAAATCAATAATAGGGTTGTTCCAACATCTTAGATTTACTCTAGAGGGGGGTGAATAGAGTATTAAAAATCTTAACTTATTTTATAGCAGAATTAAAATAATGATATATGTATGTGTAATGGAGTGAGTAGAAAAACAAAATAATAAACACAGCACAGTACAGAAAATAACACAAACACAACAAAGATACAAGGATCTATAGTAGTTCCCCAATCAACTTGAGTACATCTACTCTTCTACCACCCATGGTAGGAATCCACTTAGGTTTTTGATCAGGTGCCCTATCACCACTGAGCTTTTGATCAGGTGCTCAAACCAAACCATAGGTTTTTGATCAGATTCCCTGCCACCAAAGGTTAACTTTTGAAGGGAGTTAAAACCTTGTACAAGGTGAGGTAAAAAGAATAAACAAAAAAGAGTTTATGAAGTTCTTCTCTCTCAATAAGATCTAAGAGAAGACTAGTGGATTGTTGTTGTTGTAAAGCTCCACCTGTCTGATAGAATTTGTTGACAGTTGGTGAAGCTTTATCTTGGGTGTAGAAGACGAAGAATCAGCAGATACTTCTGAGAGAAGAGTTCAGTTATTCTCAGAGAATGAAGATGCTGATGTAGATGAAGATTTATGCATATCTTTTTGTTTGTCTGAGAATTTCACAAGTATCTCCTATATTTGTATATCCTCTTGTATATATATCTTATCTGCTGATTCATCCTTTTTCCTTAGATATATAATCTGATTTGAAAATTCAAATCGTCTGATAAGGAATAGAATAAACAGAAATAAATCTTCTTGGGACTGTAATAGCAACTTTCTGATTCTGCAAAATACTTTAATTCCTTTTCAATGAAATCTTCCCTTTCCAATATATGTCAACGACTAGATTCTTGAAAGAAGAGAAAAAAATGGATATATAAAAGGGAAGAAGAAATCTTGACATATCTGAATATGAATAAGTCCAAATATTTGAATAGATTCATTGTTGAATAGTCGATCTGAGTTCAGAGAAAGAAATAACTGATTCTTCAGGATTTGTCAAGCTCAAAAGGAATTTCGTCGAACAGAAAGTTAAGTTCGTCGATCTCAATCAGGAGTTTGTCGAACTGAACACTGAGTTACTCATTCATCGAACAGAACACTAAGTTCGTTGAATTGAGAGATAAAATATGTAGAATTGGCTTGCAGGACTGATTTTGTCGAGCTGGAGATCAAGTTCGTCGAACTGATAAACGATGTTCATCGAACACAGGAAGACGTTCGTCGAACACAAAAAACTTGGAATTTTCCTAAGTTTCAGCTAACTTAGACAAGCTTAGAACTTGACCATAAGACTATACATTGGGGTCAACTTGAGCCCTAACCACAGATAGTGATCCTAGCCCAAATTAGTAATAGGGTTGTTCCAACACTTTGGAAATGGGTAGCCACCATTAAAAGTAATTGTCTTGGAAAAGGAGGTTTGGGCTCCAACCCATCATATTCCCTAGTATCGCTGTGAGCCCTTCACCGGGTAGACCTCGGGAAGTCCAGAATTCACCCGAAACTTCTAAGTATAACAATAATTAGACAAGAGTAGTCTAACTAAATGAATAAGAGATATGGTAAATTTCATCCCGAGTTAAGGGATGGGAAGTTGTACATCAGGACGGGTTGGTCCTGCGAGTTGGAGGCTCGGGAAGTTGTATATCAGGACGGGTTGGTCCAGCGAGCTGGAGGCTCGGGTTGTGATAACTTGCCTGTGCATAATAAGTGGCGGGTCTTTGGTACTGGATCGGTCGTCACACCGACGACAGTACGTTAACTTAGGCGGGTTTGAGGGGCCAATAGGTTGTTTATGCTGCGGTCTGGAGGACAATCCCCGAAAACATACACCTGACCTTAATGACTGGTGGGTTCCAGCAAAGAGTACGCAAGACACTAGAGTGCACCTAGGATGTGTACAGAGGAGTATGAAGGGTCTAGGCCTGGTACTGTGTATACTAGCCTAGAAAGTGGAGGAACCCGCTCCACTGCTGTAGTAGCCACAACAGTGGTACCAGAGAGTGTAGCTAACTCCAAAAATTGGGAACGAATGGTTTGTGATCGCAGAGTCGTGTGGGTGAGTTGCACTTGTAGGAATCATATCATAGCATGCATATTATATCATACATAAACCTTAGAACATAATTTGCAGACCCTTATCAAATAAATTAGTATGGGCTCTTTTATATGATAATTTGTAATTTTGGAAATCTTAACTTATATGTTTGTATGGGTGTTCATATAAGTTAAGATAGTCATGTGATGGTAGTATACTTTGCTTGTTACTGTACTTGCGCACACTGCTTTACTAACTTCTTTTACCATTCATTACTGCTTATACTGCTAGTATAGTACCTTGTGATGTATATATCTGCTAGTACAGTTTACCTGGTTATGTATATACTTGCAAGAGTAGATTCCCTTGTCATCTGCTTATTGTTGCTATTATATTTGTCGTCCTCCGCTTCCTTCCTCCCTCTCGGTGCCTAGGAGTAGCGGGGGAAGGCGGGGACAAAATTGGCTTAGTCTTATGACTAACAGTCGGTTGTGACTATAGGAGTCCAAGGAGCTGGAGCACCAGCCGGGCGAGGTGGCAGGACATGGGGAGCAGATGTCGCGCACTACTTCTACTATGAGTTAGGTGATTGATGATGAGAGTGTTTTGCTTCCGCATAGAGATGTTGAGAGAGTGTGACTCTTTTGTTATTTTCATTTGGTTATGTATCGGGCATAATCCCTTACTCTCTTTTCTGCACATTGCTGGACTACTTATATATATTTATGAGATTTTGTGATTGTGGACTTGTTCATTTCTTTTATATACTTATATTCTCTATTGGCCTAACGGTTAAATGATTGTACTAGCCGGCAGGATTGGCGTCTGCGATGATGGCTTACCCGAGTGTTGGTGTCATCCGTAAGTTGGCGGTTCTGGACATAAGGCCCGGGTAACCCTCCTAGTGGGGGGGGGGGGGGGGTCTTACATTGGCGGCGGAGGTGTCGGCTAAATCGGCAATGGGGGAATCACGGTTGAGGTCCCTCCCGGCCAAGTGTTCTGACTCATGTGCCGGAAGAACGATGATGGTCTCGCGGGCAGGAGAGTTGCGCGGGGCCAAGGATATCCCCATGGTTCCGAAGGCGGGGGATGCGGAAGAAAAGGTAAGAAAGAAGATAGGTAATAGGGTAGGCGAGAAAGCAACAAGTGGCTTACCGATCTCCGGCAGGGTCCCGCCGAGAGAGGCCGAAGGGAAGGACTCCTGAGCTGGTAGAACATTCTTAACAATAGAAGCGAGCACATTAGCGCCTGCCAGGCTGGTGTCGGCGTCACCTCCCATCCCTAACGTGTCCTGCGTATGGTCTTGAATGCTGAGGCATCACATCCCCAACATTATTCACAGAGCAAGCCAGATCATATTACCTCGGCGATGTTGTCAGAAGGGTTGCGAGAAGGAGGCAGATTCAGTTGCCAAGGGTTCCCGCCGAACCACTTTGGCCTTTCTTGGGCGGTAGGGTAAGGTTGGATCCCTCTTCAATGAGAGCCATGGACCATATCGAGTAGACTTGGAGGTCTTCTCCTGCATGGCGGTGAGACACTCCAGCATTCCTTATAGAAGAGGTCTCAGCGATGGCCTCATGAACGTCCTTGGGATGGCGAGAACTCAGGGAGAAAGAGAAATAGCAAGTGAAAGACTGGCACCCTCAATGTAGTGGCCTGATATATATATATAGTAGAGGGGTGGGGCCAACCAAAAAGATTCCCTCCAGGTCAGCAAGCACTCACCGAAAACTAAGTGTTAAACTTTCCTTTTCGAGAGTAGAAATCGCTCGCAAAGAGCGGGGATTGTGTACAACCCCATATTCATCGAGTGGATCCCCGTGTCCCAAAGGGTCAAGGGGCAAGCAAGGTAGGTCAAGAAGAGCATTCACCAAGAGTGCTGGG
Organism: Dactylorhiza incarnata; assembly: GCA_033032865.1. Taxonomy (NCBI): domain Eukaryota; kingdom Viridiplantae; phylum Streptophyta; class Magnoliopsida; order Asparagales; family Orchidaceae; genus Dactylorhiza; species Dactylorhiza incarnata. The sequence continues at coordinate 8,969,344 of JAWHQI010000067.1, forward strand.
GGATCACTCGCCAGGTTAGGAGAGGCAGGGAAGCCTCGGGGCGAGTGCAAGCCTCATCCGCAAAGCACTCACTCTCTTAGGAGTGCGAATGAGCAGGAGGTCAAGCGAGTTAGGGCAGAACCCCACTCGCCCAGCGAACCAAGCATCTGGCGAGTGGTGCCCCTATGGACCACTCGCCCAGTGGAACCTAGAGAGTCCAGTGAGCAAGAAGTCTAGCCAGTGGTGCCTTCACCGACCACTCACCCAGAAGGTTCTACTGAGGTAATTTCATAGATACCCTTTGTGGATACCAATAGCCCTTCAGAACAGCAGAGTTTGGCTGTTAGCAAACCAGTTTGGGGTGCGTTTAGTAAAACTAAAAGGCGGGTTTATGTTATTTGTAGACCAGACTAGAAAAACTATAAATAGACCCTTAAGGGCACATTGGAGGAGATCCGATATTTTGGGCTCTCTCTTCCTGGCTAGTTTTGGTTGGCTCATATTGCCCTCCAAGCTGCCCAATTGAGCATTGGTTTGGGAGGGGAAGCTCTCTAAGATCTTCGGGTGTGTGGCGAGACCTCCTTGCTACAGCTTTTGGTCTATTCATTTTTCTTCATTCACATTCAAGAGTGTCAGTAAGGGAGAAGTAGGTGTAGGCTACACCCCTGTGGGTCCGAACTCAAGAGACTGGTTGACGGTTTCAACCAAGCAACCATTACAAAAGCCTCCCTCTATTATTGAGCTAGCAGAACCATCTGAAACTACTAGTTCAGAAGAATATGGGGTTGAAATTGGAGAATCTGCAACCTCAAGGAGAAGGAAAAGAGTTCAAAGAAAAATGAACAGGCAGAAAAGATTAAGGGAAATTGAGCAGGATCCATAGTCAGGCAAGTGGAGTCCTAACTCTAGGACCCATATCTCTGAAGCTTGGATGGAGTTTGGATACCCTCAAGATTGGTATGAAAGAGTTTATTATTCTGCCGACTAGAATCTTCGTCTCACTCAAATGGAGAAAATGAGGAATTATAAACTAGCATTACCTCATGGTCCTCTTTCTCCAAAGAAGATACCAAAGCCAATCAGCTTCTATGATAGGAAAAGAAATAAAGGGAAAGGAAGCTGCAACAGGCCCTAAGAATAATTGTTGTTTGTTTTGAAGATGACATGGGCAAATGATTGTAAAACTTTTTGTTTTAAGAACGTCATATCTATTCATATAATTGGAAGTTGATTCATTTCAAAATTGTCTGAGTATCTTTAATTATGCTTATGCTTATGTGTGACATTTATCATTGAGGTGAGTTATGGCTTCTTCAAATAGGTGGAGATTGTTGAGAACAATATCCAACAATGTTCTTGATTTGAAGAAGTGCTCAGTTCAATGATAAAAGTTCTATTTGCTTGATCTTTATTGAATATTTTTATTAGTCAAGCCTATCTATACTTGTAGGTTCTGCTTCTTCAAATCAGGGGAGATTGTTAGGTACTGTGCCCTCAATGTTCTTAGATTTGAAGAAGGAACATAAGTATAGAGAAGCCAAGTTTTTTTTGTATGTTTTTAGTTCATGATGTGACAGGAATGTCAAGACTATATATTTAGTTTCAAGACTATATTTTTGAGTATAAAAACTACACAAGAAGTGAAAAAAATTCACTAAGTCAAATATCGTCTTGAGCCTTAGCATACATATCGTTGAGACAAGGAATATATCGTCGAGACAGTCTCGATGATATCGTCTTGATGAAGCCTTATCGCTGAGAAAGCAAAGTCAAGTCATGAAGACAGTATCTCAATGATATTGTCTTACAGAAATCTTATCGACTTGAAGATAAAAGTTTAAATCATATAGAATGAAACATCTAGACTATATTGTCTAGAAGAATTCATATCATCTAGAATATCTACAAGGTATCATCTTGAAGAAGACATATAGTCTTGAAGATTGAAGACATATCGTGTAAGAGGAAATATCTCGACGATATCGTCTAGATGAAGCAGTATCATTGAGATATCTGGAAGAGTCTTGAAGAAAGAAGTATGTCGATGATATCTTCGTGAAGATTACATATCGTCATGAAGATTACATATCGTCGACACGATCAACAAGATATCGGCTTAAAATAAATTTATCGTTTTGATTGATGCTGAACTGCATTTATTGCGCCGATTTTCTCGGAAATTGAAATATAGAGAATGTGCACGCATCTTGCGCACCAATAAAATAATATTAATTGACATATTCTCCATATAATATAGTCATTACACAGCATTAATGGAGAATGTTATTCACTTCCATATTCTGCAAGTTCCAAGAATGGCAAGGCATTTATGATGATATATTTTGTCGTTTCCTTATCTGGCAAATTAAGTATGGAAGAGTTCAGCAAGGGGCCTTGATGCAAAAATTGCAAAAGAATATAAAGGAGAAAAACTATCGATTTTAGACGACAGTTAATACACTCAATAGAGAAGACACAATTATCCTCTCTCGATGATATTCTCTCACACACAAGCATTCAAGCATGAAAGAGAGGAAAGTACTGAACAAGAAGACTTCATTGCTGTACTGTGAAGATCAAAGAGAAAGAAATAAAGAATCTTCTTCCCTGATTGCAAAGTCCATCTGATATTTATCTGAAGAAGATTCTTAAGAATAGTACAGAGTTTCAAAGTTCTCTAGACTTATTTTTGCAATAAGAAGAAGAAGACCTTCTATTCAAAGCTTATATTTTTATGCCTTCTCTTCTGTAACAGAACAACATCCTTCTTGTTTGGTAGGATTCTTTGTGAGCATGAGATGGTAAGATCTTGTAATATATATGAAGGTTGGTAGGGTTCTGTGTTAGCCAGAGCTTGGTAGGGTTCTTTGTGAGCCTGAGTTTGGTAGGATCTTAGTGAAGAGCTGAGTTATTGTAAGACTTGTAAAGTCTGAGTTGGTAGGGTTCTGTGTGAACCTGAGTTATAAGATCCGATTATTGAGAAGAGATCTGAGTTGGAGAAGTGGCCTAGTCTAGCACATTGCTATATATGTGGGAGGGATAGTGAAGTACCTCTTGACACATTGTCTTGAAGGGAACCACTATAAATCCTGTGTGTTTTCTGTGCTGATTCTTTGCTGTGATAGCTAGATTTTTAAAGAAGCAATTAACTCTGAAAACACCTAATCACCACCTCTAGGTGTTTTATAGACAACCCATATCTTTCAGTTATCCCTCTCCTTATCAACTGCCATGGTCGTCCCTGCGCAACGACCCAACCGAGTAAACTCCTGTAGGTACTCATCTACCATCTTCTCACACTACACCAAGTGCAAGAACTGCCTCTACAGTGCTAACCTCATCGAAGATGGGATATAAATCTTTAGGAAAGTGTTTACAAACTCCTCCATAGACGAGGCACATCCAGGGAAATGACGACCGATATGATTTACCCACCACAGCTTGGCGTCACCTTCTAACATAAAATGCGCGAACTAGGACTGCTTGTCCTATGGGGTTTCTACCACCATTAGGAGTTCAAGAATTCTCGACAACCAGTCATCGGCATCCGTTTGTGTGCCAACACCCTTGAATGTTGGAGGATGGAAACTCAGGAAATATTTCATAAATCAATCCCCATGCACAAATGCACTCTCCGCTAGTGGATCCGCGTGCCTTACTTCGGCCTCCGGTGTAACAGGCGTCACAACCGGGGTGACATGAGTTGTAACTGATGAGTCCCAACTTTATACACATTTTTGGACTCATCTGGGCCAATTTTCTAGTCTTTGCACTTCACTTTAGACACGTTTTCACTCATATTTGATTCCCCATGCTAAGTGCACCTTTAGGCCCATTTTTGGTGTTGTTTCATTTTATTCTCCTTTAGTTGTTGCTATGTATTGTTAAGTGCCACTTTCAGTGGCTGGATTGGTGGGTGTGCTGGAACAGGTGTCGTGCAGGTGCTTCCGGTACAAATCTGTACAGGAACACTGCGCACGATCACTGGTTCTCTTGCGCATGACCACTGGTCGTGCGCCACTGATCGTGTGCACTTAACCTCTGAAATATGAGTTCTATTTGACCTTATCGCACGACCATTTACGATAGTGCGCACGACCACCGGTCGTGCGATCATGTATTTTATGAATTTCTTTCCTTTTAGGCTTCACCCAGGTAGCGCGCACGATCGCAGAACTCCAGTGCGCATGACCACAGGTCGTGCGCCAATGACCGTGCGCAGTATTCGTTTCAGCGCCTATATATACCCTGTTTGCGAATTAGGGCGGGATCGGGCTTCCGGGAGCGGGTTCTCCAGTCCGTACGCCGCCGTTTTCCTTCTCCAGACACCTCCCCTTCATCTTCTCCGCAAGGGGAAGTCATCTTTGGTCATTCTCGACATTCCTCCATCATCCGGAAGCATTCTCCACCACCCGCAAGCACTCAAGCAGCTGTTCTCCATTTCCGTCCGGTGAGAAGAATAGAAATCCTGAGGTAGAAGACGACGGGAGCACGTGGAGAGATAGTAACAGTCTCTCAACGCCGGAAGCACAGTCCACCCAAGTCCGGAGGTAGCTCAACAACCTACCACTCCGGCCGTGAACGGCCGCTAGTCTTCGTCCATTGGTTGTCTTCTTCTTTTCTCCTTTTGTTGTACTAAGTAAATCATTTTGACTTGAATATGATGATGTTTAGTATAAATGCTTTGGTTGTTTCCTACTTGTTCTTTAATATTTGCTTGTGATCCCTTTCACCTCCACTCACGCACTCACGCACTCTTCGTGTTCGATTCACGTTAACAAGAGTTAACGGTGATTTGTGAAGAGGTGTTTGCGACCCTCACTCTCCGCACTAGTGACCACTCCATTCGCATGCGCACCGTCCATCCGCCTCACGAAGCTCGGCATTGCGGCCGTTGCACCCATCTCACCTTGCGAAGCGGTGATTTCGACCCGCATTTCTTTTATTGTTGTTAACAGTAGGAAACCCAAATCAAAACTCCACTTTTCGTGTTTGTTCCCGCTTGTGTAACAATTGTCACACAACGCATTTCGTTCGCCCAACCTGCATTCCTCAAGAGACCGACACTCGGGGATTTTCCCCACTATTATTACTTGCGCGACCGGTGCACTTGCCAGGCATCAAAAGTTGTGGCATCGCTGTAGCTTGGGCCGCTACCATCACCTCTGCTAGCATACGACAAAAGTTTGCTAGGGACAAACCCACACTTATGAGACTCGGAGTGGTAGCACTACTTGCCAAAGGCTCCTCTTACCGCCTCGACGTCCCCGCATCATCACCACCATCCTAGCATAAGCATGGAAACAAACTAATCAAGCTCTATTCGCAAGACTCGAACATAGGGACACTCATGGCCTCACAAAATACTCCTATGTGGACAACCTCTTTACGCGAGTCGATTACACTAAATATCAACAAGAATGCTAAACTAGCTCTGATACCAAATTATAACACCTCCTGAACATATAATATGGGTCCGTCCTGGACCTTACAACATATACTCGCCACAACTTTTGTATTAAAAGATGATATTGAATCTATCCAACTCAAAACTCAGAACAAACACAACGGAAACATTTAACAAAACAGAGAAGTTGTCCACAACTACATAGGAGTATCCTAGCCTTAAGGCATTACAAAACCATTGTTCAAATCATCATCCAAACAACACCAAACAATAAAAACTAATAACATTCCTATGCTACCTCGGCATGCAAGCTGGAAGAAAATAAGTAAACATAACCATACTGAAAAATTAGGAGGAGGTACACTTCATGAGGCTTAGGCCTTTTTGTCTAGCGAGCTGGGTCCAATTTGCGATCCTTGCCCTGCATTCATTACACAAAGAGTGGTATAACGAGGGTCAGCTTTGGATTACCTACAACGGTGTAACAACACCCGTCCTCCCAGCCGTCCTAGCGGATCTCGGGTAACTACATCACCCTACAAGTCAGCACTTCGTATGCAAATATAAATATACAACAGTAATTATTAACATCAGGTATGAGTATCATAAGCATCATCCACGTTTCTATGTTGAGCAAATAAACTAAGAGGGCTTACTAATGCAGCATGTATGCAAACCTGGGTTTCACCCAAGGCACCATATGGCGTGTATGAATCTAACATATTATCACACATCATTTCACAACAAATCACATGGGTACTCATTAATTCCCCAAAGCAATGCATGACCAAGGCCGAGAACTCCCTTTGTGACCCTACTCTCACATGGCCCACAATGCGATCGGGTTTGTCCATCAGCTCACATGTTCTCGCCAAAATCACTAAACTAAGCACAACCGATGCTAAGAACTCTTGCTTAGACCCCACCCGCACATGGCTCACACTGCCATCGGGTTTGCCCATCAGCATAAATGTTCTCATCAGTTTTCATAGAAGGGGACTTGTCTTGCCGGGACACTCTCCACATATGAATCCCAACATTCACGGGCTAGCCAGGCGACCACAAAGACAATTCCACGCCTTCATATAAACATGCATCGCAAGCCATTTAATCCGCACATAATATCCCGATGTAGAAATACAAGGGAATCACAATGATGACTTTGTCGTAATCGGATTTCTAGCAAAATATCTAAAATGCACATTAATCAACATCACTGAATCGGACCACGATCGCAACTTCGGCTTCAACCACAATGCCTAATCCGCTAACAAGCGGATCTCTAATGCAAAGTAATGTCAGGGATGGACTCAATCAACCCGATGGTTTCTCTTGAACCAAGGCGACCCATAACCCTCTCATTTGAGAAATTCGGTGCCAAAAATGCAGAAGAAAGAAAGGCAAAACCAAAAGATGCCATGTACGCATCCAAAATCTGGGAGGATAGATGTCATTACCCTTTGAGATCTCTTGATCGCCATAGATTTGTTGCAAAACATGGATATAAATGAGCACCTTCGAACCCTCTCCGCAAAGCCGGTCTCGGATCGACGAACGGACCACTTTCTCAGAGACAATGTAAAGAAGGGTAAGATCAACCTTCAATACATATCTACTGACAATCAAAGGGGTGACATCTTCACTAAACCTCTTGATGAAAGTAAGCATAAGTTTTTCATCAATGCACTGGGGATTCTTGATGGAGCTTTGTAGGTCCCCTATTATTATATATAAAGATCTATTTTCTGTAGAAAATTATTGCTGGGAAAAATAGCAAAAATCTTAAATAAAATCATAAATGTTTAATCAAAACTACGTCGAATTCAAATCGACGTACCGTCGACTTCTACTCGACGTCATCTTCGAGATCTCTATGGGGAGGATCCTTTGAATACCACTCGATGTAACGTCGAATACTTATCGACGTTTACATTGACATCATTATTAATGACTATATCTCGAAGCCACGTCGACATCAACTCGAAGCTCCGTCGAATTGGCAGATCACGCGATTTGACATATTTTGGCACGCTGAATTCTGTTCCTCTCTCGACGTTGCTTCGAATAAAACCCCAAGTTGCGACGATTCACCTACTCAAAGCAACTTTTGCTTTTAATTCGATTGTGCTATTCGAGTTCTCTCCTTCCCGCTCTCTTCCTTCTTCCATCTCTTCGTCTATTTTCCTTGTTTCAGTGCAGGTACACGCAATGTTTCAATGGCCTCTCCACCCAGTCATGAAGATATTATGGAGGCAGTCAATCTAGCTCTTGAAATAGTACTATCCAAGTTTGGCTCCCTCTATTTGGACTTCTCCACGGACTGTTATCAAAAATTACGCTATCAACATACAAGATTGCAAGACCTTACCTCTAACCTAGAGGTCTTTGACAGGGAAGTGAGATTGGCAGCTGTGTCTGCTGATGGCTGTATATCCTTCTTAAATAATATAAAGCAGGGGGAGAGTAGTACCAGCAGGCAGCAAACTCATCAACTTCGGGTTCCTCAAGATTCTGTCTATACGACAGCAATCCCTCTCTCCCTCATCTCTAAAGGAGAACCTGCTGTCTCATCTAAATTACAGACAAAGTCAGCCATCTAGGGGGAGTCATCCTCACTAAGAATTCTGCCCTCAATACAAGGGGAGTCTTCAATACAGGGGGAGAGTCATGTATGCTCAGATGATCAAATCCATGTCACGCACACTCAGGGATACACTACTAATACTGAGATATGCATTCCCGATCCTCTCCAATTCAGGGTGTCTTCTGGTGACTCTACCATAACACCTGCTTCTGCCAAGGTTTATGATCAAGAATGTAATTTAATTGAACTTGCCTCAAATCATCCTGTCACAGATCAGCTGTCAATACCTATTCAGCCTCCTTCTCCATCATCTGTACCAAGACAAAGAACTGAACCTATCCTTCCTACACCTGTCTTCAGAGGAAGACCTCTTTATCAAGGCAAAGGAAGAAGGGGAAGGGGAAGAATACCCATCAGGAAAATGTACACAAAGGAGCAAAGATAGGATTACAGAAAGGATAAGTCTTATTACAAGAAGTATGAAAAGGTTGAGGTTCCAGAAAACACAATGAAGACCTATAATAATCCAGAAATGGATAAAATATTAGAAGATCTTGGTGAAAGAGAGAGATATGAATATGAGGCAGCTCGAAAGGAGCTTAAAGAAAAGAAAAACAGATTCATGGATATTTTGAAAAGAGGAAAAGAAGTTGTTGAAAAGGAAGAACTGGCCAAGGCAATTCCTGTCAAATCCACTTTATTTGATCATACAATGTATACTACAAAGAATCCTCAAGCAAAAATTCTAGAAGGAGTAGGGCAACTCCACAGAGGAGGGATTAGGTGCAATCCAAAGGTTGCAGTACAGCTACCTCTGAAAAGAAAGAAAGGAGAGAAGTCACCTGAAGAGGAGATAGAGAAGAGAAAGATCAAGTTTACAAGAGCCTCAACCTGTGGGAAGTAAAAAGCAAATGCTGATGAATCAAAAGCAAACTCTGCTGAATCAAATCCTGACAAAGAGCCTGAATCAGATGATCTGAGTCTAGAAGTCATAAATCTGATGACAGCCAAGGTCTTTGGTCTTGGTTTCACACTCAAGGATGTTCATTCTAATACAGAAATGGACCTGGAGAAACTATTCAAAGCTCATGGAAGAATACAGAAGAACCCAGAGAAAGCCACTCCTGCAAACTTCAAATATGTGGAAAAGAAATACAAGAGGGTATATGAGGACTTATTCATATTTCTCAAAGAAAGGAAGTGATACTTTTCTTGGGTACTCTTTGATAAACCTTTGTTGATCAATAATCAGATGTTTCTTTTCTGTTTATCAGAATATCTAGTTTATTCATTTTATAGTGTCTATGTAGGTTTGTTTATGCAAAGAAATGTGTAAATTCACTCTATTCAATCTGTAAAATTTGTTAAGATAAATAGGGGGAGATTGTTGGAAAAAACCCTTGATTTAACTTAACAAATTATATGAAAGTGATTTTAGCTACTAGGATTAAGGTACCCATTCTATAGTGACGGTATTCGGGTCATTATATGTCTTAGGATATCACACTCAACATAGGGTGTCAGGACCAGATCAAGGGAAGCAAAATTGGGCTAAGTTAATGTTTGCGTCAAATAGAATTCGACGCAACATCGAGTCCATATCAACGCTGCTCTGACTAGAAGTCCAAGTGGTTCAACCCTTCTGTCGAAGTAACTCAAGTCAACGTTATGTCGAATAGATATTGATGTAGAGGTCAGAGACATGTCAGAGTAACTAGTGAAGTCGACGCGGCTTCTACTTAAACTCGACGCAGAAGAGGTTATCTGTCGAAGCCATCTAAATTCGACGCAACACCGACTTCATCTCTACGCAGAAGATGAAGTTCAGAGCCAGGCAGATCAACTCGATGGACACGTCGATAAGATGTCGACACAATGTCGACTAGCAGAGTTAAATCAGAGCAGAGATGAAATCGAAGCTACTTCTACAAGAACTCGAAGTTGCGTCGATATGAGAAGAATTGAATTTGATGCAATGTCGAATACAGTCATTAAAAGTATATCTTTTCAGTTGTCTTTTTGATCCCTCTTTACATGGCCCACATCCTTCAAGACCGTTCCCCAACGACATAATAAGTGCCTGAAATAGAAAGGAGCATTAAATATGGAGACAAAAAGGTTTCTTGGAACCATATTCCTTGTAGATGGACGTGCCGAGAATTAAAGTGGAAAGAAAGAGAATGTCATTGGCAGATTACCTTTTCAGGGCATACCAGAAAGGGAAAGAAATTTGAATTTGAATAGAGAGAATAAAAGGAGAAGAGAAGACATAAATACATACAACATTAATCACAATCAACCGTCATCCTTCTTGCTAGGGCTTCGTCTTCTTCTCCCTCACTCAGGAAACCTAACACAGAAAAGAGAAGAAAAAAAAACTTTGTTGTTCTTCATCTAATATGACAGAGGATCTGAAAGCTGCTCTTCATCACAATCTCTTAGCAGCCAGATCTCAATCAACAGAAGTAGAAAGGATCTTACATACAAAGAACCTGCAATTCATCACTATGTAAAGCAGGGGTTAATCAAGAGCAGATCTTGCGGAACATCTAATAGGCTGTTCTTCATACAGTCTTCTCAAGAATTCTGAGAACAGAATTCCTACAACTTTCTTCCTTCTCTTTCTTTCTCATTCTGTAAAAGAGTTTTATTAATCCCTCTTCAAAGGATTCAGTGGTTCAAGATCTCCTTACCAAAAGATCTGGTGGTTCAAGATCTCCTTATCAAAAGATCTGGTGGGTTATGATCTCCTTGTCACAAGATTAGTGGTTCTAAGAGTCTCCTTACCAAAAGACTCAGGCACAGTGGTGCATCCCTACCAGGTGGTAGAAGAGGGGAGTACCCACATTTTGGGGAACCTCAATAAAAAATTTTGTGTGTCTTTTGGTTGTTAATTTTCTGTGTTGTCCCAAGTTCTTTCTATTCTGAACTTATTTCCTGCATCATATTTATTCTACCTATGTTCTTATCGAGAATAAATCCTTAGTTAAGTTTATTATTTTCAAGGCTAGGATAGAAATAAATTTATATCTCTATTCACCCGCCTCTAGAGGATTCTCAGAGGCACACTGTGCATTTTCACCCAACATCAAACAAATGGTGCAGCAATCGTTGTGTAAGCCCCTTTTTTTTGTATTCGTTCTCCGGGTCTTACCACCCAAATTCGCAGTCTTGCGGTGATTCCTCCACTTGGGGAAGACCCTACCACAATATGCCGATTCTTCCGGCTATTCATTCATTCTGGCCAACCACACATCATAAAGAGATAATAAAAACATGTCCACAACGATCACATAATATTAAATTACTTGTCCAAATGAGTTAATAGAATAATAGGGTACTAAATAGAGTGCTAGAAATATAATGGGGCTTAAGCCTGATACATCTTATTTTACTTGGCCTCACTCTTGGCAAAGATAAAACATTGTAAACACTTGCACAGACTAATGCCCTCACGAAGGTATAACTCCTTGCTCTGCTAGGGTTGATGTGAAGAGTGGGTGTCGGATGAGGGTTGCTCACCGGTGCTCTCCCTGCAGCAACTGAGAGTCCAAGTCCTGGCCTTGCTATCGTGTCAGGTGCCTCCCTCTGGTTGAGGATCTTCTCCACCTGGTGCTCCAGTTTGTTATGCCACAACAACCTGTCAGTCTATAATACTTAGAAGGTTCCCCACCACCTCCACCCGCGCCTCCTAGGAACCGTGCGGGAGGAGGAAGCAAAGGACATCAAGGGGTAATAAATCAAGCAGGTGACAAGCCTATTTACATGGTTTTGAGTAAAGAATAATCTATCTCTAGAAGTTTCGATAAGTAAGCATTTGTTTTATACAATAATTTAGATGGTTCTAGCAGCAGTATAATGAAACACTAAACTGTAGCAATCGTAGAAAGAATATCTGATAACATAATTACATAAAGGAAGAGTAGCAACAAAAGTAACCTTAACTTATATGGATGCCCATACAAGTGTATAAGTTAAGGGATCTGGCACTAAGGTAAACTCATCGTATAAAAGAGCTCATACTAATTTATACGATGAGGTCTTGTTTTTGTAATGATGTTATGCTATGTTGTGCAATGCAATGATGCAACTCACCCCCCCCCCCCCCCCCCCCCGCCCCGACTATGTACACACATACCTTCTGTTAGTTCCCTCTGTATGAGTATGACAACTCAGATACCCAGTTGAGGAAAATAGGGCAGTGGATTGGGCATGTCAACTTCTAGGCGTATATCACACATCTCTTAGCCTAGACCTCATGTACGCCCCTAAGAACATATAGGGTATCCACATACAATCTTGTAACACCACCTCTATATTCCCTTTTCGAGTCTTCGCTCAGGTGCACCCCGTTGAAGCAAACAGGGGTAGTGGATCGGGTCCTTCACTACTAGGCTTATATAGGAAACTACATCTGGCCTAGAAATTTGTGTACACCCCTAAGAACACATAGGATGTACACGTACTACTTGATACAACAATGCCTCTAAGTGAAACACCGAACCCTCAGCTCGGAGTACTTAACCAGTCCTTCCTTATAATATCGAGCCTACCGCTCGCAGAACTACCTAGTCCTTCTAGACAATACCAAGCCACCGCTCAGAGGTCCTAACCCATCCTTTCCTTATATAATACCGAGCCTTCCGCTCGCAGGACTTAGCCCTTCATTCTAACATATCGAGCCTACCGCTCATAGGAATTACTATCCTTGTACCACTCCGTCCCAAATTTGGGACAAGGTTTACATTTAACAATTCCTCTTACTTAGACAACTCGTGTCTACCATTTAAATACACTTAGAAGTGTAGGGTGAATCTCGGGCTTCCAGAGGGATACCGGTGAAGGGCTCGCAATGGTACTAGGAAGTGTGATGGGGTGACATCACAAACTTCCCTTCCTCAAGGTATTTGCTTTTATTGGTGACCACCCCTTTCCCACGGACTCACTCACATTGTTACTCTTACCACTTAGACAAAATGTGATACTTAATCTATGTCTACTCTTAGGCAAACGCTCTTTTGAATGTTGCTCTACTCGACAAAATTTTCCAAGACTCAGCAGATTCGTCGAAATCACTCGACAAATCCATAATCACTCGACGAATTACATATACAAATCGACGAATTTTCTAAGCCTCGGCAGATTTGCCGAATTCACTTGACAAATCCAGAATCACTCGATGAATTATACAGTCAACTCGACTAATTTTTCTCAGTCTCGGCGGATTCGTCGAGATCACTCGACGAATCCATAATCACTAGACAAATTTTCCAAAGAACTCAACTAATTTCTAAGGCTCGGCGTATTCGTCGAATTCACTTGACGAATCCTGAATCACTCGACGAATTATACAGTCAACTCGAGTAATTTTTCTAAGTCTCGGTGGATTTGTCGAGATCACTCGACGAATCCAGAATCACACGATGAATTTTCCAAAGAACACGACTAATTTATAAGTCTCTACGGATTCGTCAAATTCACTCGATGAATCTAGAATCACTCTATGAATTATACAAGGAACTTGACTAATATTCTAAGTCTCATCGGGATTGTCGAGATCACTCAACGAATCCAGAATCACTCGATGAATTTTACAAGGAACTTGACTAATTTTCTAAGTCTTGGCGGGCTCATCGAGATCACTCGACGAATCCAGGGTCACTCGACAAATTTTACAAGGAACTTGACTAATATTCTAAGTCTCGGCGGCCTTAATCAAATCCTCATGTCCTAAAGGGGTGACTATATGAATTCTAATTAAGAATAAGATCATTTTAGTTCCAGAGATTCATATTGATGTCAGAAGTCTATATACAAAATTCTATTACAATCCAGCAACAATAATTCATGGTATTAATTTCTCAAGTTATAAGCTCAGATTCTACTTTGTGAAGGAGGTGTGTGATATACGAAATGATTAATTATAACTAAAACTCCCAGAGCTTCCTACTGATACACAAATCTATATATAAAATTCTATAACAATCCATCAACAGTAATTCATGGTATTAATTTCTCAAGTTATAAGCTCAAATTCAACTTTGTGAAAGAAGTGTGTCATTTTTTCAATGATTAATTCTTACAAAATTCCCAGAGCTTCCTACTGATTTAAAAAGTATATCTACAAAATTTTATAACAATCCAACGACAATAATTTATGATATTAATTTCTCAAATTATAAGCTCAAATTCTACTTTGTGAAGGAAGTGTGTCATTTACTCAATAATTAATTCTAACAAAATTCTCAGAGCATCCTACTTATATAAAAAAGTTTATATACAAAATTTAATAAAAATCCAGCAACAATAATTCATGGTATCAATTTCTCAAATTATAATCTCAAATTCTACTTTGTGAAGGAAGTGTGTCATTTCCTTACTGATTAATTCTAACAAAATTCCAAGAGCTTCTAGCTGATATAAATAGTCTATATACAAAATTTTATAACATTCCAGCAACAATAATTCATGTTATTAATTTCTCAAGTTATATGCTCAAATTCTACTTTGTGAAGTGAGTGTGCATTTTACTCAAGGATTAATCCTAATAAAATTTCCAGAGATTCATATTGATGTAAAAAGACCATATACAAAATTCTAAGACATTTCAGTAAGCTTTGACCCTATAATTACTCACTTAGGGTGTATGTGACCATATCATATGAAATCCAGTTTCCTAGGGAAATCAACCAAAGGTTGATGATTTTATTTATAGAATATTTTACTATGTTCCTAAGTGCATGTTTTAAATTTCATGATAGTTGACCAAGGGAGTTTTCCTCAATTCTCAAAACATGGTTAATTTATCCCCTTAATGAACATCTTAAAGATGGTCCCATTAGTTTCATGTTTTGACCTAGATTTGCTTACATGCAAGGGTCTAAATGACCTAAGATTTTTACCAGAGACCATTATACCCATAACCAACCTACCAAAGGAGATTTGGGTTGATTTGAGTCAAAATAACGTATAATATACACCATGCATGATTTATTATATTCCTATAAAATAATCTTCAACTTAATATGTTCTACCATATAAAAGTTATTCACCATTTATGCTATGTTCCTTCTCTAGAACCAGTCTTACCAAATCTGCCATACAAAGAGTTGTTGGACACCAAATGGTGGGATTTCACTTTCTATAGATAGTAGACTCAAATGCCTACAAAAGTTATCTCAGCCTACTTTTCATTTTATGGGCTCTAAGGGCCTCAAAATTTGCGTACCAAAAGGTCCATTTCACTAAGGCAAAAACAACATTTAGGGTGACCTAAATAAAGGTTCTTATATGGTTCATCTAAACATGGATCTACTCGTATGCAATGATCCAATTGAGTCAAAAAATTTACCAATGATATACATATAACCAACCACCCAATGGAGATTTGGAGTGGTTTGAGTCAAAATAACCCATTATATCCACCAGGCATGATTTATTAAATTCCTACAAAAATATAAGAAAATTGTGCACCAAAAATTCTGATTTTTGGGCACATAGCAGATCTGGGGTGCAAACACACATGGTCAAAATTTTAGCTTGATTGGGGTTATAGAACTCCCAAAATAAATTTTCAAAGATCTAGTTACATACTGTACATATCCCAGTAAAAATCTATTTCTGAGAGCTACAATACTCCAAATTTCATGAGACCAAATTCCAAGAGTAGATCAGACCTAAAGCTACAATTTTAATGTTGACCAATTTTCCTGTTCACCAACCCAGAATTATCAGAGATTTTTACAAGGTGCATGCAGCTTTAGGTTTGTATAAGGCTCACTAGAAAATTAATTCCAGGAGCTGTATTTCTCCAAATTGGGCAAACTAAATTTTCCCAGTTAGCTAAGACAACAAGATACTCTTTTGATGTTGAACACTTTTTCTGGTTCAACCCTTAACTATTTTCAATAATTATTTTACCTCTTAAGTAACAATATCCATTAGTACAAAATCCTTAGAAAAATGTGCCCCAAAAATTCTGATTATTGGGCACATAGCAGATCTGGGGTGCATACACACATGGTCAAAATTTCAGCTTGATTGGGGTTATAGAACTAACTAAATTTTTTTTCAAAGATCTAGGTTACATAGTGTACATACCCCACTAAAAATCAATTTCAGAGAGTTATAGTACTCCAAATTGCTTGAAATCAAATTCCAGGAGTAGATCAAACCTAAAGCTACATTTTTAATGTTGACCATTTTTCCTGTTCACCAACCCGAATTATCAGTGATTTTTATAAGGTGCATGCAGTTTTAGGTTTGTATAAGGCTCACTAGAAAATTAATTCCAGGAGTTGTAGTGCTCCAAATTGGGCAACTAAATATTCCTAGTTAGTTGAGACTACAAGCTACTCTTTGGATGTTGAACACTTTTTCTGGTTCAGCCCTTAACTATCTTCTATAATTATTTTACCTCTTACGTAGCAATATCCCTAATATTAAAGAGAAAAGAAAAGGATTTTAATCAAATCCAAGGGCTGGGGCTCATCGTCCCCAAGCAGCCATCGTCCCCAAGCAGCCAACAACCCAGATTGCTTGCTCCTGGGCCATCTTTGGCTTAGATTTCCCGGCCCCCTTACACCACCACGGACAACCACCACTGCCACCACCTTCGTCGAGGTGGGGGCTATGGAGATTGGGCTTCAGGCCGGCCAAAGGTGGCCGAAACAGAGATCTAACGCAGGGGAAATTCGATGAAAAATCAGTCGAAAGAGAAGCTTGATCCAATCTCAATGGAGCTGGGATCTTCAATTTAAATAGATGGGAAGCTAGCACAAATGTAGAGGCAGAGGTTCTTGCCTCAGTTCGAGTCCCATTGTTGGTGGTTGCCTGGTTCGCCTTTGCCGACCTCAACCACCTTGGTGCCATGGATGTTCTGTGTTGCAGCTGCTGATTTGCTCTCCAATGTTGGGGGTTCGAGTGCTCTTGAAGTTCTGAAGGTGTTGGAATGGAGAAATGAGGGTGAAGTTGGGGTATATGTCATAAAGCCATTAATGGATCTCAGCCAGCCCTTGCCACGACCTCTAGCCAATCCAGGCCTCCATCCCACATCCCCAAACTGATGGTAATTATCTCCCTAGCTCAGAGGAGAGTTTTGGGATAAGAAGTGGGGTGCCATTTGGCACCCATCCCCCCATTTCCTCTTCCTTGTTTTCTTCCCAAGCATTAATTAAAAATTCTTTAGAATTAAACCCTTTAATTTCGAAATTTCAGAGGGTCCAAGGCTCAGATCTCATAAGGGCTTGCTAATAGGCTCTTTGGGTGGGGCTAAGTCCAATAGGTCATGAGTTTGGGCTCACTTGACACAAATTGACCAAATTAGGACTTTTGAGTTTGGGCTTGACTCAAGCTCACCCCAACAAATGTGGTAGACCCACATTGGTGCCTTAGACCCTATGGACCTATCCCAAGGGGAATTAGGTCATGGTGGGGTCATATGGGGCTTATTTGCACATAATTGCTTATAGGGGCAATTTGGGCATTTTGGTGATTTTGCCCTAATCCTCCAAAATTGAATGTTCACCTTGGTTCATTTAGGTCTCATATTGTCCCCTTAGGGTTTAGGAAGGGTTGTGCTAGGTCAATTTGGCCAATTGAGGGCCAATTGAACCATATAGGGCAAAATTGTAATATGGGGTAACTTTGTAGTTTTGCCTAATTACCCAAAATTGGTTTATCCCAAGGGTCCAATGTGCACCCATTAGACTCCCTTAGGCCCCGTTCGTTTGCACGAAATTGAAGACTTGGAATTGGAATTCGACGACGAATAGCAATTACGCCGTTAGGTTCTTAGGTAGCTTTAAGAATTGGAATTTGAGTTGAATATCATGAAATTGATTTTAGCCAAGACATAAAATCTAGCTGAACATATCAGAATTGGGCGAGTTTGGCTCGCTCAATTTACTCCCGATAAAAATAAGAGGAGCAACGACTAATTAACTGCGCTTCCTGTTCCTCCTCAACATTCTGACTCGCTAAGGCTCCTCCTCCACTTTCCAGCAGCGACTCACAATCTTCCGATGATCCTGCATTAATGCGCATATTTTCGCCCTGATGCACGTATTTTTGCCCGAAACGGAATTTTTGCCTGGGAGCAAGTTTTTTCGCCCGGGAGCGCATTCTTTCGCCCGGGCGTGCATTTTTTTGCCTGGGAGGGCATTTTTTCCCGGGCGCTCGTTTTTCGCCCGGGCGCACGTATTGTCGCCCGGGTGCGTGTTTGTCGCCCGCGAGTGCGTTTTTTCGCCCGGGCGCGCGTTTTTCCCCCTGGCGCACATATTGTCGCCCGATCGTACGTTTGTCGCCCATGCACACATTTTTCGCACATGCGTGCTTTTTTCGAACGGGCGCGCATTTTACACCTAACCGTGCATTTTTTCGCCTGACCGCGTGTTTTTCGCCTGGGCGCGGGTTTTTTGCCCGGGCTCGCATTTTTCGCCCGAGCGCGCGTTTTTCGCCCGGGCATGCGTTTTTTCGCCCTAGCGCGCATTTTTCGCCCAGCGCACATTTTTTGTCCGGGCACACGTTTTTTTCGCATGTGCGCGCGTTTTTCCCTCGGGCGCGCGTTTTTCGCCCGGGAGCCCAATTTTCGGCCGAGCGCACCTATTGTCGCCCGGGTGGGCATTTATTCGCCCAAGCGTGCTTTTTCCCCCGGGCGCACATATTGCCGACCGGACACAAGTTTTTCGCCCGAGCGCGCATTTTCAGCCCTGGCGCGCGTTTTTTGCTCGGGTGCACGTTTTTTGCCTGGGCGCGCGTTTTTCGCCTAACCGCGCGTTTTTTGCCTGGGCACGTGTTTTTTGCCCAGGCGCGTGTTTTTCACCCGGGCGCGAGTTTTTTCGCCTGACCGCATGTTTTTCGCATAGGTGCGCATTTTTTTGCTCGGGCGCGCGTTTTTTCGCCCGGGCGTTCATTTTTCCCTTGGGCGCTCGTATTTCGCTTAGGAGCCCATTTTTCGCCCGGGAGCGCGTTTGTATCCCGGGTGCATTGTTTGTCGCCCGAGCACATTGTTTGTCGATCGGGCACATTGTTTGTCGTCCGGGGTGCACATTTTGTCTCCCAGGCGCCCGTTTTTCGACAATGTGCCCATTTTTTGCCCGGGCATATATTTTTCTTATCGACAAGCATTTTTTGTCTGGGCGGGCGTATTTCAACCAGGGGGCATTTTTCGCCCGTGTAGGTGTTTTTCGCCCGGGGGCGCGTTTTGGCGCCGGGCGCACGTTTTGTTGCCCGGGCGCGTGTTGTCGCCCGGGCGCGCGATTTGTCACCTAGGCGCGCATTTTGTCGCCCGGGCACGTGTTTTATCACCCGTGCGCGCGTTCTGTCGCCCGGGCGCACGTTCTTTTGTCCGGGCACGCGTTCTGTCGCCCGGGGATGCTTTTTGTCACACAGGTGCGCATTTTGTCGCCCGGGTACGTGTTTTGTCGCCCGGGCACGCATATTGTCGCCCAGGCACACATATTTTCGCCTGAGCAAGCGTATTTCACTCGGGCCCACATTTTTTTTCAGCAGAAGCATTTTTATTATATATGTAAAAAAATTAAGTTTATTTATAATATATTTCAATTCTTAGATTGAATCTTATTTAACAAATAAACAAATGAATTGATTAATTCCACAATATTCACCAATATTATTTATTAGGCGAACGCTGGAATTGGAATTTGTTGGAACAGCCCTTCTACTGTTTTGGGCTAGGATCACTATGTACTGATTAGGATCAGTTGACCGCATTGTATAGTTTAAGGGTCAAGTCTTTAGGCTGATAAATTAGTTAGAACTTAAGATTAAATCTAAGGTTCCCAGCGTTCGACGAATGTCTAGCAGCGCTCGACAAATGGCATGTGGCGTTCGACGAATGTCTAGCATCGTTCGACAAATTGTTCTAAGCAGACTAAAGTATTACAGCCAGTTACAGCGTTCGATAGTTTTTATTGACAGCGCTCAACAGTTTTCCAGCCAGTGTTCGACATATTCTGGACAGCGCTCGACAGATGGTTCCCAGCGTTCGACAGATCATTTATTGAAGCCCAGATTTGTTATCAACTATATTCTATCTATCCTAACAGCAAAACGACGAATATAACGGATCTATTTAATATCCTTTGGACGTATTCTGACAGATAAGGAAGGATATTAAACTGAGTTAATATATTCTCTTCTTTCCTTTTTCCAAGGCAGCAATAGCCAAAAATAAAAGGACCTGCCAAAATCGTTTGAGTCGACAATAAAAGGACCTGCCAAAAATCGTTTTCACAGTCAAAAATAAAAGGACCTGCCAAAATCGTTTGAGTCGACAGAATTCAAACGTCGTTCTATTACAGAATAAAAAGGATATATATATATATATAGTATTCAGAAGAACATGATATATACGGTTAGACATCTCAGAAAGTTTTTCCTTTTCTTCTTCATCTTCTTCTACAAGCAGCACAAAACTTCTGAGAACATCATCCTCAAGAACATTCACTCAGAATCTGCTGTAAATTTAGATCTTCTAAAAGAGCAACAAGCAAATCTGAAGAACCTGTTCTTCCAGATCAAACAGCTACAGGAGATCTTAGTTTTCAAGAGAAAGCTTCTTCATTTTCTGTCAAGCACTTCAATCTGACAGGGGGAGCTTTACAACAACATCCACTAGAGTCTTCTCTCAGCATCTTGACAGAGAAGAACACTATAAACCTTTTCCTTCCCATTTTGTACAGGGTTATAACTCCCTTCAAAATTTAATCTCGGTGACAGGGCACCTTTTCAAAAACCTGCAGTTTGGTTAGAGCACCTTATCAACAGCTCACCTGGTGTGAGGGCACCTTATCAACAACCTCCTAGTGGATTCCTACCAAAGGTGGTAGAAGAGTAGACGTACCCAGACTTATTGGGGAACTACTATAGCTCCTTGTGTCTTCTGTGTTTGATTATTTCCTGTGGCACTGCTGTTTGTTTTGTGATTACATTTACTTAATTTTTCTGTTTATATAATTTTCACACTGCTTACACTTATATGTAACACTATTTTAATTCCGCTATAAAAATTAAGAAAAAGTTTTAATACTCTATTCACCCCCCCCCCCCCCCCCCCCCCCCTCTAGAGTAACTTAAGATCTGACCTCCACTTTCAATTGGTATCAGAGGGGTGTTGATTCTTTACATTCTAACATCTGAATCACAAAGATCAACCAGATCTTAATTTGTCTAGAGCTCCTTTATCTAAGAATTTTATATCATTCAAAACTCATGGCACAAAACAAGGAATATTCTAGCACAAGACCTCCTATGTGCAATCTCAATAAGTTTGCACTATGGAAAGCAAGGATTAGGCTTTATATGAACACTATTGATGAGGAGATTTTCAATGTTATTCTTACAGGACCTCCAGCACCTACATCAACAACCAGCACTACTGCAACAACAGACAACACTGCTGTTCCACCTCCTGAGTGGACTGAGGCTCAGAAGAAGCAAAGAAATGCAGATGCAAAGGCCATGAACATTCTGGCCTTAACTATGTCAGATGACATATTCCAGAAAGTAGTTGAGTGCACCTCAGCAAAAGAAATCTGGGAATCTCTCAACAACATGGTGGCAGGCTCAGCAGATGAAAGGAAAGATAGAAGATCTCACCTGATCTCTCAATATGAGAACTTCAAGAAGGGAGAATCAGAAAATGTTGCTGATATGTACAATAGGCTCAGCCTCATAATAAATGAGCTGAAATCTCTGGACAAAGTGATCTCACTCACAGAGATCAATGATAAAATTCTTATGTGCTTTCCCAGCACATGGGACTCCAGAATCTGGCCAATCAAAGAAGCCAGAAGCCTAAATGAAATCACCACTGAAGCTTTGTTGGGCAAGCTCAAATCTTATGAGCAGCTTATCAAAAGTAGGGAAATTGAAGAATCCACTTCATCCCCAGCACTCAAGAAGGAGAAAAGCATAGCCTTCAAAGCTGCAGAAGAAGAAGGACCAACTCCTACCAAAGAGGAGTTGCTGAGTTTCATAGCCAAAAGATTCTATAATATGACTAAGAAAGATTTCAAAAAGAAGTCATCCAGAAGCTATGACAAGCCAAGGTATGACAAAAATCACTCTAATGAAATTATATGTTTTGGTTGCAGAAAGCCAGGACATATTGCTCCTGAATGTCCAGAGAATCAAAACAAAAAGGACAGAAAGGAGAGAAAAAGGGAAAAGGAAAAAAGGAAAGGTTCTAGCAAATCCTCCTCCCACTCACACAAAAAGAAAGGTAGAGGATTTGTAGCAACATCCTGGAGTGAAACAGAATCTGAATCAGAATCTTCATCTGGTTCTTCTGATGAAGAAGAAACAAAAGAGAATAGCCAATGTCTACTGGCAATTTATGACTCAGACTGTGAGTCACAATCTGAATCTTCATCAAGCTCCAGTGATGATGAAGAAGAAAAGAACTTCTGCATGATGGCAATCAATGCCTCAGCCAGCAAATCTGATGAAGAAAATTCAGAATCAGAAGAATAAAATGATGCAGATCAGGTAATGTCTGGTTTTGATTTTACTTCAGATGAATTCAAAGCTGAATTCAAAGTCCTTTGCTCAGACTTACTCAACTCTGAGAAAGAAATAATCTCACTCAGATGTAAGTTAGCTGAAATGAAAAAGATGAGTGAAGAAAATGCAAACCTTAAGAAAGATTTGGCTGCCTCCAGAGAACACATTGTTCTCATTGAGAATAAACTTTCTGAGGCCAAGAAATTTGAAGAATCCCTAAATGGGAGAAGTATCAAACTGATGGACATCACAAGCACAGTCAATGCTAGACTTAATAATAGCAAACTGGGCTTGGGTGCCTCATCAAGTGAGCCATCTCTGATTAAGAGAAATATCCTCTCCTCACCTATAAAATTTATTTCTGCTAAAGGCAAAGAAGCTGCAAAAAGAGATAAAGATATTTCAAGCAAGTCTGTTAAGGATAAAAGAATTCAAAAGAATTCGTCGAACGGAGATCGACAAAAAGGTTCAAATTTGTCGAACGGAGCTCGACGAAGACTGAAAATAGATTTTCAGTATAGTTATCAGATGAACAATAGTCGACCAATTTATCCAAATTTGTCGAACAGATACTATACAGGAAATACTAGAAATCTTACTCCCAAACAAACTAAAAATCCTTTCACTGAATGGATAATACCTCCAAGGAGATATCATCCACAAGGCTATATGGACCAGCCTGAAATGTCATTTATTTCTGAATTTTGTGGTAACACAAAAGGACCCAAGGTAGTCTGGGTCAAAAACAACTAGTTTATGTTTTTGTCTTTGCAGGTACATGGCCATCCAAGATTAAATCAAAAATGGTACTTGGATAGTGGCTGCTCAAAGCACATGACAGGAAACAAGGCCAACCTGAAAAATTACAAGGCACAGCTTGGACCTAAAGTGATTTTTGGAGACTCCAATCATGGTCAAACCAAAGGCATTGGTCAAATCAAGGTTGGAGCAGTAACATTCAAGGAAGTCACCTATGTGAAGGGTCTGAAGCACAACCTCATCAGCATAAGTCAGTTATGTGATGAAGGCTATCAGGTAACCTTTAATAAATCAGAATGTATTATCAAGTCATCTGATAATGTCATTGTTTTATCAGGTATTAGACAGGGTAACATATATTTAGTAAATTTCAATTCCTCTAAATCAGAAATTTACCTGTTTAATGAGCTAAGCAAACCTAGTGAACTATGGCATAAAAGATTAGGGCATGTAAATCTTAGAACAATTGCCAAACTATCTAAAGATAATCTAGTTAGAGGTTTACCATCAGGATCATATAAGAAAGAAGGTTTATGTAGGGCATGCCAGCTAGGAAAGCAAAACAAAAACAGTTTTGAATCCTTATCTAAAAGTGATTCACCTAGAATCTTATTTTTGCTACATAAGGAC
The DNA here is from genome assembly GCA_033032865.1 of Dactylorhiza incarnata. NCBI lineage: Eukaryota > Viridiplantae > Streptophyta > Magnoliopsida > Asparagales > Orchidaceae > Dactylorhiza > Dactylorhiza incarnata. Next base: position 8,993,229 of record JAWHQI010000067.1, read on the forward strand.
CTTTTTGGACCTATAGCAATAAAGAGTTTAGGAGGGAAGTCTTACACTCTAGTTATTGTAGATGACTTCTCTAGATTCACTTGGGTATTCTTTTTGAGAGAAAAGTCAGATAACTTTAAAGTTCTTACAGACTTTCTAAGAGCATACAGATTGAATACTCTACTGTAGTTGCATTGATCAGAAGTGATCATGGCACTGAGTTTGAGTCTCTTCTTATGCAAGAATTCTGTGAGAAGGAAGGTATCAGGCACTGCTTCTCAGCTCCTAGAACTCCTCAACAGAATGGGGTAGTTGAAAGGAAAAATAGAAGCCTAATTGAATCAGCAAGAACATTGCTTGCAGATGCTAATTTGCCACTATCCTTTTGGGCAGAAGTTGTTCGCATAGCAAACTATGTTCTGAATAGAAGTTTGATACACAAACTTAAGGGTAAAACTCCTTATGAATTACTTAAAGGGAAGAAACCTAAAGTTGACTATTTCAGAACTTTTGGTTGCAAATGTTTTGTTCATAACAATGATAAGAAATATCTTAGAAAATTTGAACCAAAATCTGAAGAAGGAATTTTCTTAGGATATTCAATAGTTAGCAAAGCATATAGGGTATTTAACAAATCCACTCTTAAGATAGAAGAATCCATGCATGTTTCCTTTGATGAAACTAACATGTCTTACAAGGAGAAGAAATCTTCTACCAAGAATGCTTTGCAGGTACCAACTCTATGTGAAGAACTTAATGAACTAAATCTACAGTCAGGAGATTCAATGCAACCATTAGCTCAAAACCTTGAAGACAGTGAAGAAGAAGATCATTCAGATCTTATTGATTATCAGAATCAAGCAACAATAGAACATCCTTCACAGGATACAGTTACTGAACAAAATTCCCAAATAAATATCACTGCAGAATTAACTCCAACTGTTAATCACATCACAGTTAGAGATCACCCAATTTCACAAGTGATTGGTGATATTTCAGCAGGTGTTCAGACAAGACATCAACTACATCAAAATCAGATGCATACTTGCTTTCTATCACAAGTTGAACCTCAAACCATAAAAGATGCAGAACAAGATCCAAATTGGATTCTTGCAATGCAAGAGGAACTCAACCAGTTTGAAAGAAACAAAGTTTGGGATTTGGTTCCAAGACCAAGAGGTCATCCAGTCATTGGCACCAAGTGGGTCTTCAGGAACAAACTTGATGATCAAGGAAATATTGTGAGAAATAAAGCAAGGCTAGTAGCTCAAGGATACTCACAGGAAGAAGGCATAGACTATGATCAAACATTTGCACCTGTGGCAAGACTTGAAGCTATCAGAATATTTTTAGCATTTGATGCATACAAACAATTTAAGGTATATCAAATGGATGTAAAAAGTGCATTCCTAAATGGAGATATCAAGGAAGAAGTTTATGTGGAACAACCACCAGATTTCATCTCTCCAACTCACTCTTCCTATGTATTCAAGCTTAATAAAGCTCTCTATGGTCTCAAACAAGCTCCCAGGGCATGGTATGAGACCTTAGCTAATTTTCTATTGGAAAATAAGTTCTGTAGAGGCTTAGTAGACCAAACCTTATTTTTTAGAATATATAAAAATCAAACACTGCTAGTTCAAATATATGTAGATGATATTATTTTTGGCTCTACTGATTCAAATTTATGCAAAAAATTCTCTAAACTTATGCAATCTAAATTTGAAATGAGTAGCATGGGTGAATTATCATACTTCCTTGGTCTACAAGTGAAGCAAACCTCATCAGGAATCTTCATTTCACAATCCAAGTATGCTAAGGAATTAGTAAAAAGATTTGGAATGTCTGATTCCTCTCCCATGAAAACACCAATGGCTTCTAATGCTGTCATTAATGCTGATGAATCAGGGAAACCTGTTGATCAGAAGGTGTATAGAGCAATTGTTAGCTCATTACACTATTTGACAACTAGTAGGCCTGATATAATGTTTGCTACTTGTATTTGTGCTAGGTTTCAAGTCAACCCTAAAGAATCTCATCTATCTTTACTAAAAAGAATTTTAAGATATATAAAGGGCTGTCCTAATCTAGGTCTCTGGTATCCAACAGCATCTGAATTTGAATTAACTGGATTCTCAGACTCAGATTATGCTGGATGCAGAGTAGACAGAAAAAGAACATCAGGAACTTGTCAGTTTCTTGGTGATAGGCTTGTGTCTTGGTTTTGTAAGAAGCAAACATTTGTGTCCACATCAACAGCTGAGGCAGAATACATTGCTGCAGGCAGTTGCTACTCACAGATACTGTGGATACAAAATCAACTTCTAGACTATGGTATCAACTTAAATCAATCAATTATATTTTGTGACAATACTAGTGCAATATCTATAGCACAAAATCCAGTTCTCCATAGTATAACTAAACACATAGAAATATGGCACCACTTTATCAGAGATAATGTGGATAAAAATAAAATTTGCCTACAGTTCATCTCCACTGATTTACAAAGAACAGATATTTTCACCAAACCCTTGGATGAAAAGAAACATATTTTCTTTATGAATCAACTGGGAATGATAGATGGAGACTCAATTTGTTGAAAATTATATTTTCTATCCTATCCAAAATATATTTTTTTGTCGAACGAAGAACGACAAATTTTTATTCGTCGAACGATTGTCGACAAAAACCTACATCTTCAAGAGTCAGTAAAGAAAATCTCGTTTGTCGAACGGCGGTCGACGAAATTTTCTTTTATTTTTTTAAAGTCGGTTCGACTTCAGATTTAATTAGGTTTTGCCGAACAGCGCTCCTCGAATTCTCCTCCCTATTTTCTCGACTATATAACACTTATTTTATCTTATTCTAAGTTTTGCACCTACAGAAATCGTCTTTCCCTCCAGTTCCTCTCTGCACTTGATCTTCAACTTTCTTTGCGGGAACAATGGCGATTCCTCAGGCTTCTCTGCACCTAATGAAGTTTGACGCAGGCTTTGACATTGACATGGACTCGTTTGCACAGTCAGACCAAATCTTCAAGGATATTCTTCAAACGCTGGATGAACAACAACTAAGGAAATTTCTAAGCACCACGCAGAAGATAGCTATTGCAGAGATAAAAGAATGGGTTTTCACTGCAAAATCAGTCGATGAAAGTTTGTCGGGAACAATATCAGGTCATCATGTCTCTCTCTCTCCCACCATCCTTTCTAAAATATTTTGTCTTGAAAATGGTGAAGATGAGTTAGACATAAGCTCAAATGAATTTGATGAAGCTTTAGTCAAAATGGGCCATTTGACTGGAAACCCTAGCCACATTCTCAAAAAGAATCTGTCTCAGGACTACAAGTTCTTAGCAGATATTGTTGTAAAAGTCTTGCTGGGCAAGACTTCTGGGCATGACTATATCAGTAGGCACCAATTTCTATTAATGGTGGCCTTAATGGAGAAGAAGAAAGTCAACTGGGGATCAATCCTTTTTGACCTAATTAAAAAGAAAAACTCTACAGAGAATGTATGCTTTGGAAGAATCTTAGGAATCTTTCTGCAGGAAAGGCATCCAGAACTTCTGGTGTCACCAAAAGTAACAATAAATGCCAGCAAGAGGCTGACCTCAGCACTCTTTGCTAAATGGGATAGAATAATTCCCAAGAAGAATACAGGAGCTGAGGCCTCCAGAAAAAGGAAAGCTTCTGAGGACACAAGGACTGATCAAGTCACTCCCTCTACCCCTCTAGAAGATCCTTCCTCAGTTCCTCCTTTCTCTCATATCCTCTCTCCACCTGCTCAACAATCTCCTGCACATTCTCCTACACATTCTCCTGCTCAACAATCTCCTGCTCATTCTTCATCCCCTCCTTCAACTGCAATATCACCCATCAATGATATTCCAACCTTAACCGCCCACATCAGTGATGCTCCACCTCCACCCCTATCTTCAGAACCACTACCTACCACACCTCCCTCTCCAATTCACAATGAATATCATTCACCTATCCATTCTCCTAGTCCAATCCATCTAGACATTCATACACATACCACCAACATCAGCAATATCATTCCTTCAATATCATCTCCATCCACTTCACAACCATTCACTAGCCATCCACCAGATTATCCATCCCTCAACCTCTCCTCTATTGTTGATCAAGTTTTTGATCTTATCCTTCCTAAAATAAGCCAGCTCCTGGATGCAAAACTTGCTCCAGTTCTTCAGGCACTATCTACTTTATCTTCTAAGATAGCCTCTCTTCCCTCCTCCACTGCTGTCCCTTCTACTAGGGGCCTAGATTCAGGCTATCCTGAAGCTAGGCAGGGGGAGATGTCCTATGAAGAAGCTCCAGAAACAGAAGGAACTCCAGAAGATGATACAGAAGTTACAATTTTTGATACAGATACACAAGTTATAGAAGTAATAAATAATATATGCATTCATCCATCCTGTGATCTATATAGCTTATTATCAAAATTTGATGTCACATATACTTCAAGGGTATCACCATACATAGAGGATCTATCAAAGGCTCTGATTTGCCTTCCTCAGAAAACTCATTCTGACATCATACAAAATTACATATCCTCTATTCCTTCATCCACTGTTCAAGACATTCAAATAAAGGATCATTCTGCAGAATATGAAGATGATCCTGCAGAATTCCTTGATGATACAACAGCCCCACAAATTATTTCTTCACCTCCAATTTCTGTATGGAATGAAGAACCAATGCCAAGCTTTGATGAAATCTGGAGAGAAGCAGATGCAGAGTTTGACAAAGCTGAAGAAGAAAGATTAAAGGTTCGGGAAGCAATCAAGAGAATTGATGATTTATACAATAAGCCAATCTCATCTTCTGACTCTGAAGATGATGATGACAACAGTGATTCTGATGATACACTCTCAAAGAAAAGAAAGAAAAGAACAGCTAAGTCAAAGGCTGCTCCCAAACTTCCAAATCCAAATAATGACATTCCTCTGTACATTTTGTATAATGTCCCTCTTGATGAGAAATGAGAACAATAGGAGGAAGAAATTCAAGAAGACTGGCTACATCCCTGACAAACCAGTCAAGCACAATCATCCTCCTCCTCCTCCTCCAGTAGCTGGTGCAACAGGATCAGCAGGTGTATCATTTTCCTCTCAGAGGCCAAGCTCTCAACATTCAAGGAGACCTGGTAGTTCTAGTGGTTCTCAAGCCTCTGGATCAGCTAGTGCTCCTTCCTCTAAGAAATCAGCTCCTATCCTTCAAAGAAGTCAAACCTTTTCCTCTTCTCAAATATCTTCAGAATACAAACTTCACATTTCTGATGGAACTCTTCACAGAGATAGAGTACCTCAAAAGGTCACTCAAGACAAAAATGATTCAGAAAATATTTATTATTTTCCAGATCCAGAAGAAGAGAAACTCTGTCAGATGGCAAGACTAAAAGAAACAATTGGGTATGCACAGATTAAAAAGGCTAAAGCTGAAGGCAAAGATTTCTCAAGTTACTCAACCATGTCAGAATACAGAAGAAAAGAACTTGAAAAATACAAAACAGTTAAAGCATTCAATACTGAGGAATATATTGATATGCACCCAGAAGCATTTATTACTCATGTTAAAGAACAGAAAATCATTGGTGCTCAAGACTTGTTTATCAGCAAAAAGAAATCAGAAGACCCCAACAGAAAAATCATATTCAAGCCACCTTCTCAGGACAAAAAGCCTTAAATAAATTGCTTGGTTATGAATGTAAGGTTTCTGAACTCAGAGCACTTATTTTTATTTTATCTGATGATCTATTTTTTTCTATCAGATATATTTCATTTCATTATTGCTCTGTTTTGCTGCATCTATTTAATTTTTCTTGTCAAATAGTATCCTAACCCAAATAGGAGGAGATTGTTGGAACAACCCTTTTACTGTTTTGGGCTAGGATCACTATGTACTGATTAGGATCAGTTGACCCCATTGTATAGTTTAAGGGTCAAGTCTTTAGGCTGATAAATTAGCTAGAACTTAAGATTAAATCTAAGGTTCCCAGCGTTCAACGAATGTCTAGCAGCGCTCGACAAATGGCATGTGGCGTTCGACGAATGTCTAGCATCGTTCGACAAATTGTTCTAAGCAGACTGAAGTATTACAGCCAGTTACAGTGTTCGACAGTTTTTATTGACAGCGCTCAACAGTTTTCCAGCCAGTGTTCGACATATTCTGGACAGCGCTCGACAGATAGCTCCCAGCGTTCGATAGATCATTTATTGAAGCCCAGATTTGTTATCAACTATATTCTATCTATCCTAACAGCAAAACGACGAATATAACGGATCTATTTAATATGCTTTGGACGTATTCTGACAGATAAGGAAGGATATTAAACTGAGTTAATATATTCTCTTCTTTCCTTTTTCCAAGGCAGCAATAGCCGTTGACATTTAATGAAAAGGGATCTTTTCACAGTCAAAAATAAAAGGACCTGCCAAAATCGTTTGAGTCGACAGAATTCAAACGTCGTTCTATTACAGAATAAAAAGGATATATATATATAATATTCAGAAGAACATGATATATACGGTTAGACATCTCAGAAAGTTTTTCCTTTTCTTCTTCATCTTCTTCTACAAGCAGCACAAAACTTCTGAGAACATCATCCTCAAGAACATTCACTCAGAATCTGCTGTAAATTTAGATCTTCTAAAAGAGCAACAAGCAAATCTGAAGAACCTGTTCTTCCAGATCAAACAGCTACAGGAGATCTTAGTTTTCAAGAGAAAGCTTCTTCATTTTCTGTCAAGCACTTCAATCTGACAGGGGGAGCTTTACAACAACATCCACTAGAGTCTTCTCTCAGCATCTTGACAGAGAAGAACACTATAAACCTTTTCCTTCCCATTTTGTACAGGGTTATAACTCCCTTCAAAAGTTAATCTCGGTGACAGGGCACCTTTTCAAAAACCTGCAGTTTGGTTAGAGCACCTTATCAACAGCTCACCTGGTGTGAGGGCACCTTATCAACAACCTCCTAGTGGATTCTTACCAAAGGTGGTAGAAGAGTAGACGTACCCAGACTTATTGGGGAACTACTATAGCTCCTTGTGTCTTCTGTGTTTGATTATTTCCTGTGGCACTGCTGTTTGTTTTGTGATTACATTTACTTACGTTTTCTGTTTATATAATTTTCACACTGCTTACACTTATATGTAACACTATTTTAATTCCGCTATAAAAATTAAGAAAAAGTTTTAATACTCTATTCACCCCCCCCCCCCCCCCCCCCTCTAGAGTAACTTAAGATCTGACCTCCACTTTCAGAATTAGAACAATTCCAATTCTGAATATCGAATCCCAATATCAAATTATAATTCTGTCCAAACGAACGGGCCCTTAGTGAGCTTGGAGTGTGAGGGGTGATCAATTTGACCACTTAGGACCAATTGAATGTCAAATTGGGGGAATTAGTTCATGTTGGTCAAATTGAGGCTTTTTGGTAATTGGCCAATTTCCCCAAAATTGTTCCACCCTAATGGGCCAATGTTGCCCCACTAGTCTCTCCTAATGGTCATAGAGGGTTTGGTGTGATCAATTTGATCACATTAGGCCAATTGAAGGTCAATTGAGGGGATTAGTTCATTTAGGTCAAATTAGGGCTTTAGGGGTAATTGATCAAATTTCCCCAAATTGACCAATTTCATTAGGTCCATATTGTCTCATTAGTCTACCCTTATGTTTAGGAAGGGTGTGGTGTGGTCAATTTCACCATACTCAGGCTAATTGACCTATACTAGGATGAAGTATGTCAAGTTGGGCCTTTATGTGTAACTTGGCCTAGTCAGGTCAATGGCTCCTATAGTGATCAAGGTGCACCCCTGTTTGGTTCAAGGAACCATCTATGTCACTTAGCATGGTCTAATTCATCGTAGGGGTTTCCCTGTGGTTATAGGTGATGCATATGTTGCTTTAGTGCTCTTGAGTCACCCTTGAATCCTCCTTAAATTGGAATGACCCATGGTGGCTAAGTGCACACCTTGGTGTTCTCCACTCATTCAACTTATTGCCAAGGCACCTGTTGAAACCGACTTCTCGGTCCCTTGTGAAGCTCGGGCCCTCAACAAGTTGAGGGGCAGCTAGCCCTTACTAGTCCCTTGAAAGGAGTAGACTGGAGACTCGGAAATGGACTAAGACCCTAGTCGCAGCGAGGAGGTCCCACTACAAACCCGGAAGATCGTTGAGCGCTTCCCCTCCCAAGCCAAGCTGAGACTTGGGCACCTTGGAGAGCTAAAGAGTTGAACCAAAGTAACCAAGGAAGAAGAAGAAGCTCAGAGATCTGAGATTGGAATCCTCTCCCAAGGTGCCCTTTAAGGTCTATTTATAGTTTTTTGTTCATGGTCTGTCAATAGCGGAATTCCGCCTTTTGGTTTTACTAACCACACCCCACTTTGGTCTGCTAACAGCCAAACTCCATTGTTTGGAGGGGCTACCTGCAGACCACCAGGGGCAGAGGAGTAACTCCACCCCTTTAGTTAATGGATGAATGGTTTATAAGAGCACCACCCGCGAGAGAGATGAATTCGTCGAATGGATTTCGTCGAACGGGTTTCGTCGAACAGAGAGGTAAGTTCGTCGGATGGAGAACGGAATTCGTCGAACGCTGAATAGAGTTCAACGATCTCACCAAATGCTCGGCGTTCGTCGAACGCAGGGCGGATTTCGTCGAACCTGAAGACTTTGAAGAAATCTGACTCGCCTGCCTTCTCGCGAGCAGTCGGCGAGTACTCGGCTCGCTCGCAATCTTGCGAGCAGCCGGCGAGTACCCGGCTCGCTTTCCTTCTTGCCAGTTGACCTTGAGACTCGAGATCGCAGGGATACGACTCGCGCCCCTTCCCGTGAGTGGCCTTTGATAGCTCTGGTTCGCCTTCTTTGTTACCTCCTCCATCTGTTGGATTTAAAACCCACTTTGGGCGAGCGACCTGTGAAGACCCTGCTCTCCCTCTTACCGGCGACGTCCATCGGTGCCGGGTCTCGCATTTCCTCCTGCGAACTCTTCTGCTGAGACAAGCGCTCATCCCAGCAGGTCCACTAGGACGGGGTAGATTTTCTAGGGACGGCCGTCGGAGCTGAAGCTGGACGTTCGTCTAACTGAGAAGTGAATTCGTCGAACGGATTTCGTCAAGCGGAGAAGGGAATTTGTCGAACTCAGGACGGCTTTCATCGAACGGAGAATGGAATTCGTCGAACTCAGGAGCAGATCGCGAGGATCTGGCTCGCCCACTTTCCTCACGATCGGTCGGCGAGCGCTCGACTCGCCCGCCTTCACGCGGGCTCGCCAATTTGAAGCGCGACATTCGTCGACCTGAGAAGCAAGTTCGTCAAACGTCAAAACTCGGAAAGGATCTGGTTGGCCTAGAACATCACTGTAAGCGGATCGCCGCGTCCTGGCTCGCTCCTCTCCCCCGCCACTGGTCGGTGGGTGGCTAGCTCGCCTTCCACATTACTTTTGCTTGTTGGTTACTCCTTAGTCTTCATTCACCTCTAGGCGAATATCGGGGTTGTACACAATCCCCTCTCTTCGCGAGGCTTTTTAGGCTCGCGAAGAACCGTCCAACCCCTAGTATTCGCCGATCCCGAGGTGACGTGGCGAGAATCTTTCGGTGGGCCCCATGCCCGCAACTATAAATACCACTCTTCCCGGCCGGCATTCAAACTTTTTATTCTTCTATCCCTTTTCTAACTTGCCGCGAGCCCCAACGCGATGTTGAAAAAAGACAAAATGTTGGCTCGCCTGAAGGCCTCGTAAGCGGCCCAGAAGGGGAAAGCCGCCGCCATCGCCTCCTGGACTTCTCCGCGGCGCTCTCTGCCTCCACCCTCCATCAAAATGGCAAAGGTCGTTCGGCGCCCGGCCGACGAGGGTGGGTCCTCTCCTTCGCCGTACTCTCCCCATGATGGGCTCGCCTCGCAGGTACTATCGTCAAGCACACTGGTTTAATGTCTTCCTCTTTCAACCTTACTTATCCTACTCACGAAACGCTCCTTCGGGTGAGAATACCTTGGGGGGGCCAATCGCAGAGACCCACATCCCTTCTACGGGCGGGGCTGATGCTCTTCTCGTGGATGCGAGGCCCCCCGACCTACGGGGTTCGCCTTCGCAACGAGGTGAGTGACTTACCTTGCCTTCCTTCATATATCTTGACTTGCCAAATCACGCCTACTCCTTGTACATTGTCCCCTCTCGCGGCCCTGGAAGAACAAGTTCCTCCACCGGCGAACTCGCATACCCCGCTGAACCAGACCATCGTCACTCCTGGATTCAGTTTCCTGGGACAAAGGAGCCCTGGAGGGACATTGATTGCCGAGCCCGGGCTCGGTTCTAGACCCGCGCATGCTCCCGGTCTGGGTAAAGCCTTCACCCCTGCCTTCGTTGAAGCATTCCGAGACCAGCCAAGCACCTCTCGCCAGCGGCCCAGTACTCAAATTCCTCCACTAGGTTAGACTGTCGCCATTGAGTGTCACTTTCCAACTTGTTGTTGATTCCTACTTCGTAGGTGATTCCATGACCCCGCTCTCCGAGTCGGAGTTTGGAGCGTTGGAGATATCTCCACCCCCCTCGCCGAGTCAGGTCGCAGATTTTTTGGGGGACCCCAGTGATCTGGCGCGAATGAAGAGGCGGGTCACCGAGATATTCCAGAAGCATACCGCCCTGCTGAGGGATCTACACGAACAGAATAGGCTGGATCGGCTTGCAAATGAGGAAAGGTTTGCAGCAATGGAGGACGCGAACGCGCGCATCCTCGCCGAGGTGCGGCCCACCGATCATGGCGACGCGACCTCCCCCAGGGTGTACATTGCTCGAATTGATGATTACATGCCATTGACAAGCCAGGAGAACCAGTCGCTTCACGAGTATCACTACCCGCGAGTCCCCCCTCGCTCTGGTGTACGGGGTCGCAGTCGCTGGAAGTGGTTGCAATATTAAGAATTCTCGCTTTGCATTTAATTGTTTTTCTTCCCCCTCCCCTTCATAGGGAGGGGTCGCGAACAATTTTTACAAGTCGGTAATAACGATATTATGACTCGCTTGCGAGCCCTTACTTTCCATGTTTATTATCTTTTCTTTCGCCTTGCCTGGCTCGCTCATTCGTTGGTTATTTTTATGCTTTTATTACTCGTACTCGCGTCCTGCCCTCGCATTTTGCTTTATTTCATTGTCCAGCGCTAGCTCGCCGATGATTAACGGGAAAAAGTTCGACAAGGTGTCGACTCGCCGTGAGCGAATAGGACCCCTAGAGGCGGAAGAATACCTCGCGAATCCGCTATCCGCAGACACCGGCGCTTCAACTTCTTCCCGCCTTTTTTATTTTTATAAATAGTCAGTCTTTTTTCTTTTCAACCACCGCATTTATTATTCCTCCTTCGCGCTCCTCCTCTTTCTAACTCTCTCGCAAACCTAGCTCGCTCTCGCGGCTTTTCTGATTCGCAGCTTCAAGACAACATGGTCGACGACGCGGAAGCTGAGGGGGGGGGGGGCCAAGTGCTCCGGGGCCTTCCTAGAGGGCCTTTTCTTCTGCGCCAACCTCACGAAGGAGGAATTCCAAGCCACCGTCGATCAATACATCCACTCCGGGTTTGTGGCTCGTTGCCCTACCGAGCGAGACAGCATGAGCGATCCGCATCCCGACGAGCTCGCTATACCCATTGCTCATTTCGAGAATGGGCTGCGAGTCCCTCTTTGGTCGGAAGTGCGCCAAGTATGTTTGTTTCTTGATCGTTATATTCCTGACTCGTTTTGCGAATGACGTTCTAACCCCTGTCGACTTTTCTAGGTGCTCAAGTTCTTCGGCGTCCTGCCGAGCCAGCTGACGTCGAATGCAATCGCCGTGGTGTTGGCGTTCGCCAGTTACCTTAGGGCAGCAAAGATCGAGTTCAGCCTGCTTGTCTTCCGCAAGGTGTTCTCCTTCCGCGCGTACAAGGATGGGACGACTCATTTCGCGAGCTAGTATGTCACCGTCTGCGAGATGGTGAACAAGTCCCACTATTGGACGCAGAAGTTCGTCCTGGTGAAGGGCCCTTTCGGCCATATCTCTTACTCCCCCACCCAGCGAGACGAGGCCTCTTATCGCCCCCCGGCCTCGCTAGGGGGTTATGATGCGAGCTTGTACCAGTACCTCAAACGAAAGAACTTTGAGGTCGCTTTCCTCCGAGAGCGGGTGGATCTGTTGCCGCCTGTCCCCCAAGGAGAAGGTTTGACTCGCGCTCGCCGATCTCCCCACTCCCCTCTCCTTCGTTTAGCTAACGCTCCTAGTTATCTTTGCAGGAGAGCGTGAACATCCACTCAACCCTCCGCACGCGCCTCCTTCCTCCCTCACCTCTGGCCCGCACGCGAGCGTGGCCGCTGAGGCCTTCCGCGACGTTCCGGGCTCTTCGTCGGGGAAGAAGCGATCCCTTCCTCCACGCCGGCCCGCCTCGTAGGGGGCGGCAAAGAAGGCCAAGAAAGCCCCCTCTGCCGCCAAGGCGAAAGAGGTCGTGGACCTCTCCGAATCCGACCTCCGCTCTTTTCCTGCAGCGAATCAGGAGCCCGCCAAAGAGGGTAGCGAGCCGGGGGAGACGGCCGCCAAGCCCAAGCCGACGAGCCACATGAACTTCAGGCTCGGCATGAAGCTCGTGGACACGGTTGGCGAGCCGGTGCTCGCGTGGGACCCCGAGCAGAACATGGTCATCTGCTCCTCTCTACTCCCTTCCTAGGTGGAGGACGACAAGGCTGGAGGTGAGGCGTTCGCCCTCGCCTTCAGTCTCTATGGTCGCGAGGACGCCTCCCTCTTCCGGGCCTTTATGCAGAAGGGGCTCTTATATGAAGCCATGGGGGCCCAGTTCAGAGCGACGGAGCTTACCCATATGGTGGGCCGCCGGTACTTCACCGCGGACAGGGAGATCAGGGAGCTCAACGTTGAGCTCCAAAAGTCTGCGGATGAGGTCGCGGAACTTAAAGGGAAGGAGGCCTTGTTTGAGGGCCTCCTCACCAGTCTTCAAGGGGGACTGGTAAGCAATGCTTTGCAAAAGTCTTTTCCTGTTTTGCTTCGCTTTTCCTTTGCTAACCCGCTTTTCGCATAATGTCGAGTCCGTTAGCCAGCTTCACGCGAGGATCGCCGACCTGGAGACGGAGAACACTTGCCTCAAGGCCCAGGTCCGTGACCTGGCCTTGGCGGTGCTTCCTCCCCCTCCTCCATGAGCTGGGACTCGCGGTCAGTCGCATGAGGAGAAAGAAGACGATCGCAAAAGGTCGATGGAGATCGCGGAGCTAGTCCTCGACACTCTCAAAGGGGTGGACATGATCATTCCCGACGCCATGGAGTTCACTGCAGAAGAAGTCGTCCCTGACTTGTTCGTGCCCATCTCCGAGGCAGAGGATCGAGAGAGTGACTGAACAGCTACCTGGCGAGCCGCCTTAATTTTTTGTTGTTTATAATGTAAAAACTTTTCTTTTTGCCGGCGAGCACGCCGTTGGACTATAATCTTTTGTGAGGAATGAAAAGAATCATTTTGTCTATCTTTCCAATATTATTGTCTTACTTCTTATTCGCATGTGCTCTTTCCGTCGTGCTCGCGCGATCCCAATTTTCTTACGCTCGTGCCTTTAAAACTTTCATTTGATGGTCATGCCCGCATCACTTTAATTGACTATTCTCCCTTCGCTGTATGGTATCTAGGTCGCTCTCGCCTCCTTCTCTTCTGCGGCGACGGTAAGACTCAGGTTGTAGAACCTTATCCTTGCTTGGGATAAACCCTATTGGGGAACCTTGCGAGTGGGGCCATTATTAGCATGCCTCGCTCGCACTCGTCTTTTGCGAACTCTTATCGTTATCCATGGACCACCGCATGGGCGGGCCCTTTCTGGCTCGCCTTCTTTACTCATGCCACTGAAACTCACAAGTAACTTTGCAAATAGCGGACTCAGTCGCTCAGCCGCAATCTATTTGTTGAAATTGTTGAAGTGGAGTGGAGGTGACTGGGCGGTCTATTTTTGGATGACCGCAGAGACCGCGCGGTCTGTGTTAGTGCTCTGCCGGTCTGGCTCTACCGGTCTGTTTTTGGTTTGTTCCGGTCTCGTCCCGGGTTGTTCTGCTTGGGTTGTTTATCTCCTTTGTAGAAGACCGGGCGGTCTGTTCTTATGTAACCGCTGTGACCGGGCAATTTGTGCTTGGCGATCTGACGACTTATCTGTAGTCGGCTAGATGGTTCTTGGTTTGCCCTTGACGATCTAAGGAAGGAGGGTCTCGTGTTCGCGCGGCTTGTGCGCGTTCTGCTTGTTGATCTGCGGTCTTGGACGGAAGGTTGTCCAAGTGGTGTGATCGTGCGGTCTGCTCTTTTGAGACCGCTGGCGATCTGGCGGGTGGTGATTGTATCTCTTTTGTGGCGGTGACGAAATCCATCTTGTCTCCTATAAATAGGGGTGCATGGCCCGTCACTCATAACGAGAACTGCAAGAACTAGAGCCTGGGTTATTTCGTGCGGTCTCAACTTTGAGGTCGGGCGGTCTCGGAAGCGAGTTAACTGTTTGTTGTGTTCGCAGGTTTACAGTAAGCAGGTTGCGGTCTCCTTCCTTGGTGTTTCCCAGCGGCTTGAATAAATAGTTTGGCAGCAGTCTATCTGCGAACTGGTTTATGTTGTTCTTGTGCTGTTCGCATCGAGCTCATCGATCAGGCGACCTTCGGTGGTTAGGCGATCTGAGTTGCGGTCTGGTGACAACCTCTGTTCTTAGTTCAATTCAATAAGTTCCAGTTCATGCGGTCTGAGGTGGAGATCTTGCAGTGCAGGGGGTCTGTCTGTTTTCTGTTCGCGCGGTCTCAGGTCAAGCCAGGCGATCTCTGGAGTCGAGCGGTCTGTGCGGTTTCAGCTTGTCTAGCCACCAGATGTGTTTTGTTCTTCTCTCCTTCGTGATTCTTATGAATCATGTCTCGTCATGTATACCTCGCACTGTAATCAAGTATTGTGATTCAATAAAGCTTTGTGTTGCTTTGTGGCATATTGTGGTTGTTTGGCTATAACTCAGTTGATGCAACTCCTGCTTACTCCTACACGATTCAAATCAAAAAATTTAACATGGTATCAGAGCTAGGTTGTTGGAGTGGATAAGCAGTGATCAACTTGAGTTACCATCGTCTTTGTGAAGAAGAGACCACAGAGATTGCCATGGAAGGTGGATACGCAAGAGGACTTTGTATTGAACTCCTCACTTCGACCAACTATAAGAAGTGGAGGTCCTGTATGGAGAGTTATTTACTTGGCGAGGATCTATGGGAGATAGTTGGAGGAGAAGACACACAAGAGGTGTTTCTAGCAGGAGATAATATGGCATTGGTGAGACTTTGGAGGAGGACTAATGCTAAGACAGAGTTCACACTCAAGAGGGCTATCTCACCAGAGCAATTTGATCACATCATTGGATGTAAATCTGCTGCTGAGATTTGGACGTCTTTGGACGGGTTGTTTAATAAGAAGAATGTAGCTCGGCTACAGTTTCTTGAAAATGAGTTGGCGAAGGCCTCTCAAGGTGATCTTTCTATTTCTACCTTCTTTCTCAAGATGAAGAACCTCACAGCAGAGATTTCTGCATTGGACCCTGATGAGCCCATCTCGGAGGCAAAACTGAAGAGGCATATCATCCGCTGGTTGCGGAAGGAGTATCTTGCCTTTGTGACGTCAGTTCAGGGTTGGGCAAATCAACCATCTCTGTTGGAGCTGGAAAACTTACTTGCTTCGCAGGAAAGTTTGGCAAGACAGATGGCGGGGACTTCTATTTCTGGGGGAGATAGTGATGTGTTGTTCTCTGGGAAGAAGAAGAAGAAGTGGAAGAAGAAGAAGCCAGGTCAGGGTGGACCCTCTACTTCAGGTCTACAGGATAGAGGTTATGCTTCTAAGTCTGATGGGAAGAAGAATGGAGATGGACCAAGGTGCTTCAAGTGTAATAAGACCGGCCACTTCAAGAAGGATTGCTGGGTTAATCTTCAGTCAGGACATGTAGCGGAGAAGGAGAAGCCAAAGTCTGATGAAGCTGGATGGGGAGGAGCTTTTGCGGCCAATATGACGGCGATGCCCGTTAAGGCCTTGGCTGCCATCAACTTCGAAGAGGATTGGATTGTTGATTCAGGGTGTGGGAATCACCTCACCGGGGATGAATCAAAGTTCTCTTCTTTGGCACCTTACTCACGTAACGATGCAATCATTACAGCTGATAATTCTGTTCATGCAGTAGAACAAGAAGGTGTTGTCTCTCTGAGCAGTGATAAGGGTCCACTCACATTAAGGAGTGTTTATCATATGCCTGGTATGAAGAAGAATCTCTTCTCTATGACCAATGCGGTCGATGCCGGTTATCACATTCTGTTTGGCCCAACAGAAGTGAAGTTTCTTAATACTCAACCAGAGATAAAGGGAGATGTTATCCATTTTGGAAAGAGGGTAAAGGACTTGTTTGTATTATCGACAAGTACCTATGTTGATAAGATGAAGACCAATGATAGCGCGGCTATCTGGCATGAATGGTTGGGGCATGTAGGCATGGACAAATTGAAGGCTATGGCGGTAAGGGGCCTTGTCAAGGGCTTGCCTAGCTTGTCCTCCTATGGAGACGGTCATGTTTGTGCGGGATATCAGTTTGGTAAGTCTCATCGACTTCCATTTGATAAATCGCAAATAAGATGCAAAGCGTCGTTGGAGTGAATTCACGGTGATTTTATGGGACCGACTGCCACCCCAAGCCTTGGAGGCAACAGATATATGTTGGTGTTGATTGACGATTACACCAGATATGTCTGGGTGTATTTCTTGAAAGAGAAGTCGGAAGCCTTTGCGAAGTTCATGGAGTTCAAGGAGCTGGTGGAAGGTCGGTTATGCCTGCGGGTGAAAAAATTGAGAACTGACAATGGTGGGGAGTTCACCTCTGGTGAATTCTCAAGTTTTTGCAGGAAACACGGCATCCGAAGAGAGCTCACTTGTGCCCATACTCCACAGCAAAATGGCGTTGTGGAGAGGAAGATCCGTCATCTGACGGAAACCTACAAATGCTGGCTTCATGCCAAAAGTATCCCAAAGTCCTTTTGGGCGGAGGGAATGTCTTGTGCGGCTTACGTCATCAACAGGATGCCTCTAAGTACTATCAACATGAAGACCCCTCACGAACTGATGTTCAAGGAGAAGCCGAGTGTTGCACACCTTCGGGTATTCGGGTCAACCTGTTATGTGCATATTCCTGATGCTCTTCAGACAAAGCTAGGTGTGAAAGCAAGGAAGCTAGTCTTTGTTGGGTATGATGTGCGGAAGAAGGGATGTAGATGCATGGATCCTAAGACACGGAGATCAGTGGTATCTCGGGATGTGGTGTTTGATGAGGTAACTTCCTACAAGGGGAGTTCAGGAGTTGAACTACCGGAGAGCATGGTTGATGAAGAAGGGAAAGCTGCGGGAAGTCTTCAAGTGGAGTTGCCTGTTTCACCAAGAGCTCCAGCTGTGTCAAGATCTGAGATGGAGGCTTCTGGTTCTGGAAGCAGGGGGAGCGATGCTCCAAGTTCATCTTGAAGAGGAGCTAGCACAGAAGAAGCATCTGAGGAGGTGGTTAGTCAGGAGCAACCTCTTAGGAGGTCGAAGAGGACTATCAAGCCACCGGATCGATACACAGGAGGAAACATGGTGAGCTTTGTCTCATGTTTCTTTGCTGGTCCCTTGGATGAGAGTGAGTCGTCGAGCTTTGAGAAAGCCAAAGGCGTGAAGCAGTGGGACATTGCTATGCAAGAAGAGATGGATGCTCTCAAGAAGAATGAGACTTGGTCTCTAGTGCCAAAGGCGTTAAGCTCAAGAAGAAAGCTGACGGCATGATCGAGCGATACAAGGCTCGCCTTGTAGCTCGCGGGTTCTTACAATAGTATGGATAAGATTATGATGAGACATTCAGTCCAGTGGCAAAGATGACTTCAGTTTGATTTGTTATTGCTTTGGCGACATCCAGTGGATGGGAGATTTGGCAGCTTGACGTGAAGAATGCTTTCTTATACGGAGAGATTGACAAGGATATCTTCATGATCCAGCCGCCGGGCTTCATCTCGGAGGAGTGTCCGGACTACGTCTGCAAACTGAAGAAGGCTCTGTATGGGTTGAAGCAAGCGACTCGGGCGTGGTATGGGAAGATCGCAGAGTATCTTCTATTCTGCGGGTTCTTTGCTTCAGATTCTGATTCTAGCTTGTTCGTCAAGAAGGAGGGGGCGCTTCGGGTTATTGTTCTGCTGTATGTGGATGACATGATTGTCACCGGGAACTCGAAGGAGGCAGTAGCAAGGCTGAGAGCCGAGCTTGCTATCAGGTTTGAGATGAAGGATCTGGGTGAGCTTCACCATTTCCGTGGACTCGAGGTTCAGAGGCGGGAGAGCGGAGTGCTCGTTTCTCAGGGTGGATATGTCGAGCGGATCGTTCAACGATTCGGCATGGATGAAGGGAAGAGCAGCTCTATACCTATGGAACAGCATCATAAACTTTGGAAGGATGAGGGAAGAGTTTTATCTGATCCGTTGGTGTTCCGAGCTCTGGTTGGGAGCTTGATTTACTTGACCATCACAAGGCCAGATATTGCTTATGCAGTTGGCAAAGTGAGTCGGTACATGGCGGAGCCACAGAAGCCTCATCTTCTAGCAGCGAAAGGAATTTTGAAGTATGTGAAGTCGACCTCTGATTTGGGTCTTCTATATAGGAGAGGGTCAAGCTTGGAGTTGCATGGATACATGGATGCTGACTACGGGGGAGAGGTGGATGATTGGAGATCAACGTCTGGTTATGTCTTTATGACGGGCCCCACAGCTATTTCTTGGTGCAGCAAAAAGAAGGACTCGGTGTCTGTATCTACCACAGAAGCGGAATACAAGGCTTCGGCCTTGACAGCTCAGGAAGCCGTTTGGCTCAGGAGGTTGGTGGAAGAAGTTCATGAGGAGGTTCGAGGTCCCACTATGCTACACTGGGACAATGAGAGTGCTCTTAAGCTGTTTAATAATCTAGTCTGTCACGCGAGGACCAAGCATATTGAGATTGAGCACCATTTCATTCGTGAAATTGTGTTGGGAGGATCTCTTATGGTCGAGCATGTTTGGAGTGCGGACAATGTTGCAGGCATCTTCACAAAGCCGCTGGAGAAGGGTCCGTTTACTCGGTTGTGGAGTTTACTCGGGCTAGTTTCCACTAACCACTTCAAGGGGGAGTGTTGAAATTGTTGAAGTGGAGTGGAGGTGACCGGGCGGTCTATTTTTGGATGACCGCAGAGACCGCGCGGTCTGTGTTAGTGCTCTACCGATCTGGCTCTGCCGGTTTGTTTCTGGTTTGTTCTGGTATCGTCCCGGGTTGTTCTGCTTGGGTTGTTTATCTCCTTTGTAGAGGACCGGGCGGTCTGTTCTTATGTAACCGCTGTGACCGGGCGGATTGTGCTTGGCGATCTGACGACTTATCTATAGTCGGCCAGATGGTTCTTGGTTTGCCCTTGACGATCTAAGGAAGGAGGGTCTCGTGTTCGCGCGGTTTGTGCGCGGTCTGCTTGCTGATCTACGGTCTTGTACGGAAGGTTGTCCAAGTGGTGTGATCGCGCGGTCTGCTCTTTTGAGACCGCTGGCGATCAGGCGGGTGGTGATTGTATCTTTTCTATGGCGGTGACGACATCCGTCTTGTCGCCTATAAATAGGGGTGCATGGCCCGTCATTCATAACGAGAACTGTAAGAACTAGAGCCTGGGTTATTTCGTGCGGTCTCAACTTTGAGGTCGGGAGGTCTCGGAAGCGAGTTGACTGTTTGTTGTGTTCGCAGGTATGCGGTCAGCAGGTTGCGGTATCCTTCCTTGGTGTTTCCCAGCGTCTTGAATAAACAGTTCGGCAGCAGTCTGTCTGCGAACTGGTTTATGGTGTTCTTGTGCTGTTCGCATCGAGCTCAGCGATCAGGCGACCTTCGGTGGTTAGGCGATCTGAGTTGCGGTCAGGAGACAGCCTCTATTCTTCGTTCAATTCAATTAGCTCCAGTTCGTGCGGTCTGAGGTGGCGATCTTGCAGTGCAGGCGGTCTGTCTATTTTCTGTTCGCGCGGTCTCAGGTCAAGCCGGGCGATCTCTGGAGTCGAGCGGTCTGTGCGGTCTCAGTTTGTCTAGCCGCCAGAATTGTTTTGGTGTGTTTTGTTCTTCTCTCCTTCGTGATTCTTATGAATCATGTCTCGCCATGTATACCTCGCACTGTAATCAAGTATTGTGATTCAATAAAGCTTTGTGTTGGTGTGTGGCATATTGTGGTTGTTTGGCTATAACTCAGTTGATGCAACTCCTGCTTACTCCTAAACGATTCAAATCAAAATTTTTAACACTATTCCCTTATGCGAACGGGCCCCTGGTCTCGCCTCGCCCGGGCTTTGAGGTCGCTTGCGAGCCAAGTCTCTCACTATGAGTAACCTATTTGCTTGCCTCTCCAGAGATCAACCTGACCCACCGTCTATGAGAACCCGGCAACAGAATCGATTTGGGGCATTCCAGCACCAAACCACTTGAGACCTGCCAGTCTCTCCAGAGATCAACCTGACCCACCGCCTATGAGAGCCCGGCAGCGGAATCGATCTGGGGCATTCCAGCACCAAACCACTTGAGACCTGCCATCCTCTCCAGAGATCAACCTGACCCGCCATCTATGAGAGCCCGGCAGCAGAATTGATCTGGGGCATTTTAGCACCAAACCACTTAAAACATTGCCAGACTCTCCAGAGATCAACCTGACCCACCGTCTATGAGAGCCCGGCAGTGGAATCGATCTGGGGCATTCCAGCACCAAACCACTTGAAACATTGCAAGCCTCTCTAGAGATCAACCTGACCCACCATCTATGAGAGCCCGACATCGGAATCGATTTGGGGCATTCCAGCACCAAACCACTTGAAACATTGCCAGCCTCTCCAGAGATCAACCTGACCCACCGTCTATGAGAGCCTGGCAGCGGAATCGATCTGGGGAATTCCAGCACCAAACCACTTGAAACATTGCCAGCCTCTCCAGAAATCAACCTGACCCACCGTCTATGAGAGCCTGGCAGCGGAATCGATCTGGGGCATTCCAGCATCAAACCACTTGAAACCTTGCCAGCCTCTCCAGAGATCAACCTGACCCACCGTCTATGAGAGCCCAGTAGCGGAATCGATCTGGGGCATTCCAGCACCAAACCACTTGAAACATTGCCAGCCTCTCCAGAGATCAACCTGACCAACCGTCTATGAGAGCCCGGCAGCGGAATCGATCTGGGGCATTCCAGCATCAAACCACTTGAAACCTTGCCAGCCTCTCCAGAGATCAACCTGACCCACCATCTATGAGAGCCCGGTAGCGGAATCGATCTGGGGCATTCCAGCACCAAACCACTTGAAACATTGCCAGCCTCTCCAGAGATCAACCTGACCCACCGTCTATGATAGCCCGACAACGGAATCGATCTGGGGCATTCCAGCACCAAACCACTTGAAACATTGCCAGCCTCTCCAGAGATCAACCTGACCCACCGTCTATGAGATCCCGACAGCGGAATCGATCTGGGGCATTCCAGCATCAAACCACTTGAAACCTGCCAGAGGGTTATTCTAAAAGGCATGTATTTGAGTAGGAAATGTTCAAAAGTTAGTTACAAAAATTGCTAAGGATAAAACCTCTTCAAATCATCCCCACTCCTGGCTCGGCCGAGAGATACCTCATCCACCTCCCGGAGGTGGTACCCCCCCCCCCCCCCCGACTTGAGCACTTCACTTACAATGTAAGGCCCTTCCCAATTGGGCTCTAGCTTACCAACCACGGCTCCTCTTCCGGCCGCGTCAACCTTCTTTAGTACTAAATCTCCCTTTCCGAAGTCCTTTATCCTGATGTGCTGGTCGAAGTACTTGGCCATCCGTCTCTTGACTTCTTCCTATCGGTCAGTAGCGAGATCTCGGAGCTCCTCTACCAGGTCCAGGGACAACCTTTGCTCTGCGTTATTCTCTATTAGCCATTCTCCATCTCCTTCGCCCGCGGTGATCACCCTGGGGGTTTTGACTTCGAACTCTATCGGGAGAATGACCTCAGACCCATGGGATAGTTTGAAGGGGGTTGTTGGGTATTGTGTCCACAATCACCTTGATTTGAAGATGTCCCCTAGTAAACTAAAATGAATTGTATTTGTATTTGATGACTTTTGTTTAGATGTGTTATGACAGGCCTTAATGCTAAGTGCTCACCAAAGTCAGGTTGCAATGGATCACCAAACACAGTTCTAAACAATGTAATCCCTCATTGAATAGAACAAAGTGTTGGTCCATGTGTAATCTCTCTTTTGGGGTGCACTTCATATACTCATAACTGATGGTTTTCAAGGTTGAGGAGTGGAGCAGGTTTTCAGAAGAAAAGAGAAATTTATGCTGAGTCAATTCGTCGAGATGACTCGGGTCACTCCGACGAATCCCGACGAATCCAGACAGAAGAAATTTCTGAAGCCAAGTCCATTCGTCGAGATGACTCGGGTCATTCCGACGAATCCCGACGAATGCTGACAGAAGTCATTTTGGCTGGGTTGTGAAGAAAATTCTGCAGATAAGTCAATTCGTCGTATGTTCTCGAGTACTTCCGACGAATCCCGACGAATGGTGACAGACAGTATTTTTCACGGGTTGTTCAGTCTTTCCCTGTGGCCAAGTCAATTCGTCGGATGTTCACGTGAAGTCCCGACGAATGACAGACAGACGGATTTCAAATCTTTGTTTCGTTTTCAAAAATTAGAGTTAGCCACCATGATTAGTACACGTGTCGCCTCTCCCTTCTTTGTTGCACTAGCCGTTGAAGTCCTCCCTATAAATAAATCCTTATTTTAGGGCAAGGGGTTACACATATAATAATTCTTTTTCTCGATCTAAACATCTCTCTTCAGCCGACAGTTCAGAAAAAGCTAAAAGTCGATCTCCTTTCCCTTTTGCTGAACAAGATTTCTGAGACCTAACTTTTGCTGCTCAAGGTCCTTTTTCTCTTGTTGTTAGAGATTTCTCAGAAGAAGGCCTTTGATATTATTGTTGCTCTCCTTATTGAAGATTCTTTCAAGTAAGTCAAAGGGCCTATTCAGATCTGGTTAGCCAAGTCTTCTCTCTTCCACTTCTTTCAAGTGCCAAGCTTTCTTTCAAGGTTAAGAAGAAGACTCAGTTTTAAAGATCTGAAGTTAATCTCTTTAGAGGTTAAGAAGAAGTATTGTGTTCCCTTATCTTTTCTCTTGTAGGAGTTGTTATACTCCGAGTTGTAGGAGTTATTTACTCCGAGTTGTAGGAGTTATTTACTCCGAGTTGTAGGAGTGGTATACTCCGAGTTGTAGGAGTTTTGACTCCGAGGTGTAAGATTAGTTATAATCTGAGTTTGGTGATGTAGCCGAGTCTAGCCTCGTAGTGCTAGATAGGCGAGGCGGGAAAGAGGACTACCCACATCGGGGAACCTCTATAAAATCCTTGTGTCTGTGCTGTGGTTGTTTGTTTGCTTTTCTGTGTTAAATTTTTAATTCCGCATAAAGACATAGAATCCACCTATTCACCCCCCTCTAGGTGATTTAGGCCGCAACTAGATACTTTCAATTGGTATCAGAGGGAGGTTGTTCGCTATAAGGCTAACACCTTGAACAAGACTCCTCATCTAGTTGCTAAAGCAAATATGTCTGGAATGGATAAGGCCAAGGATTCCGTCAAGTTGCCAGTCTGCACCAAAGAGAACTTTCCTATGTGGAAGGAAAGAGTAAGATTCTACATGGAAGCTGCCGACCCAAGAATCTTTCAGATCGTGGAAGAAGGTCCCCATATTCCGATGAAACCATCTTCAATAAACTCCACCATCATGATCCCGAAGAAGATGTTGGAACTGAACAAAGATGAGATCGCTCTAGTGGCCCTAGACAAGAAAGCTAAGAATATCATTGCAGGTGCAGTTGATGATTCAATGCTGCAAAATCTACTTCACTGCAAATCTGCTAAAGAAATGTGGGATTCACTAGTCGTTCTGATGGAAGGGACCGAAGAAGTGAGGGATGACCGAAGATCGTTGCTGAACCAGGAATACGAAGCATTCATGCAAGATCCAAGAGACTCCATTTCTGACACCTACGAGAAGTTCTTCAAGATCGTAAATGGTCTTAGGAACTATGATAGAG
The DNA here is from genome assembly GCA_033032865.1 of Dactylorhiza incarnata. NCBI lineage: Eukaryota > Viridiplantae > Streptophyta > Magnoliopsida > Asparagales > Orchidaceae > Dactylorhiza > Dactylorhiza incarnata. The sequence continues at coordinate 9,017,376 of JAWHQI010000067.1, forward strand.
AATTCACCACTGGCGAACTAAATGACAAATTTCTGAGATCCCTGACGAAAGAATGGGACACCAAGGTTATAGCCATCAGAGAATTCGGAAAGCTCGGAACCACGGAGCCACAAATGTTGTTTGGTAAGCTCCTGTCCCATGAGTTGAAGCTAAATTCCCGCAAAGCTGAAGAAGAGGGGGTCAGAGCCTCTGGAAGGGAGAAGTCCTCTGCCCTAAAAGCTGAAAGCTCAAGAAAGAGTAAGGCTCTCCCACCTGTCAGGAGACCATCTTCTGATGAGGATGTGTCTGATGCCAGCCCCTCAGGTTCAGAGATGTCTGATGGAGAATTTTCTCTTCTCTCCAAACAATTCAAAAGACTTCTGAATAAAAGAAAGCAGAATAGAGGGCAATCCACTGCATTTGATCACAGAAGATCAAGACGTGATGGTGATCATCACAAGAAGGACTACTATAATGACAGGTATAAATCTAAACCAAACAAATTTGATTCTACTGACATTATTTGTTATTGCTGTAATAAGCCAGGACACGTAATAGCCGAGTGTCCATACAAAAAGAAAGAAGGATCAAAGAAGGAAGAAAAGAGATCCTTTAAAGGAAAGAAGAAAGAAAAGAGCCTCCTCGCCAAAAAGGCAAAGACTCTGAGCGACAGTGACTCTGATGCGTCAAGCTCAGATGAAGAAGCCTACTTTGGACTAATGGCACATCTAGACGAAGAAATAGGCGACTCCTCTTATAAGGGGAAGGTAAACTCTCATACTCCTCTGTCTGCTTCTGAAGATGAGACTGCATCCGTAGCAGATGAAGGCTACTCCTCAGAGGAGGACTCTAAGTTAATAACTCAGTATGAAGCCCTTGTGAAAGGATTTGACAAGTGTCGCAAGGTCGTCAAATCCAAGTCAAAAGAAATTGAATCTCTCAAGACAGTGGAATTAGCTTTGAGGGAGGAAGTTGAACAATTAACTCCACTCAAAGATGAAATCCAACTCTTGAAAGATGAACTGAAAAACTCCACTGAGTTGTTGAATTTAAAGGAGAAAACTATAAATGAACTAGAAGATAAGTTGAAGGCAGAAAGGAAGCTCGTAGAAAGCTTCTCGAAACCTAAGACTATTCTTCCATTCATTGATAGGTTCTCTGCTCCTGCGAAGGGTAGTGGAATTGGTCATAAGGCTGAAAGTAGTAAGGCTGCTGAGAAGAGAGCCGTGAAAGGCAAGGGAACTGCTAATCAAAGTCAACCTTCATTCAGGAAGGTCATTTTTCCATCAAACCCGTTTGACTTTGATTCATCATACGGTCACTTTGCTAGGCCAACACATGTTGAACCTAGTAATAGATATCAAGGATGGAGCTTTCCCCGAAACTTTCACAACTCTCCATTCAAAGCTCCTCATGAAGAAATAATCCTCAAAGATCATGGTCCATTTGTTCACGGATCAGCTCACAAGAAAGCACCAATAATTAAAATGATTGCACCCAAATCTGTTGAGAAGAAGTTGGAGCCATGTGTGTGCTGTCACCATGAGGCCCCCACTTCTAAGAAAACTTCCACTAAGAAAGTCACTCCTATTGCACCTCCCGTTCAAAAGGCAAAACGGGAGACAAAAAGAAGGTACAATCGATTCGATTGTTGGTGTTGTGGCAAGGTTGGTCACTTTGCCATAGATTGTTGGTTTAATCCGAGAAATGTCACGACTCCACGGATTAACAATGCAAGAATGACCCCTCGCAATGTTAACATTCCAAGTGGTGGTCATCTAACAAGAAGCCAAGGACCCAAATCGGTTTGGGTTCCTAAGGGCAATTGATTATTGATTGCAGGAATGTCCAAAGGCCAACTCAAATCCAATATGGTACTTGGACAGTGGATGTTCACGGCACATGACCGGAACAAGAAGCCTACTACAAGAGTATACCCCTGTGAAAGATGGTCCAAAAGTTATTTTTGGCGGATCTGATCGGGGAATCACAAAAGGCTACAGTATGATGACAAATGGTATAGTCTCTTTCACAGACGTGGCTTATGTTAAAGGATTACAACATAATCTCATTAGCATAAGTCAACTTTGTGACAAAGGCTATATGGTAGAATTCTACAAGGACAAGTGCTTGATAAAGTCGTCTGATACGTCAGAAACTATTTTAACAGGCACTCGGAGTAGAAATATTTTTTGTTTAAATTTTCTATGTTTAGATACTTCTACACCAGTGTGCTTCTTGGCAAAAGATAGTGCATCTCTCTGTGACCAATGGCACAAGAGACTAGCACATATTAATTTCAAAACCATAAATATGTTATTTTCCCACAACTTAGTTCGTGATGCTCCTAATGTTAAGTGCATTAAAGAGAGACCTTGTCACGCATGCCAAATGGGCAAGCAGACGAGGGCTAGCTTTAAGAGCATTATTGGCAAAGAGTCTACCAGATGTTTATATCTACTTCATATGGACTTATTTGGTCCCATGCCAATTTGGAGTTTAGGGGGTAAGTCTTATACGCTGGTCATTGTCGATGATTACTCACGTTTTGCTTGGGTATTCTTTCTGAAACACAAGTCAGACACCTATGATTCTTTCACCTCATTCGTTAGGCAAATTCAGAATGAATTAGAATGCTCTGTGGTCAAAATCAGAAGTGACCATGGTACAGAATTCAAGTCTGGGGCCATGACTGAATTTTGTGAAAGTCAGGGTATCTTTCATGAGTTTTCCTCTCCCCGTACTCCACAGCAAAATGGTGTTGCCGAGAGAAAGAATAGAACACTCATAGAGGCTTGCAGGACAATGTTGAGTGATTCTTTACTACCGGAGTACTTCTGGGCTGAAGGTATCAACACTGCTTGCCACGTGCAAAACAGAGCACTAATCAACAAAAATCATCATAAGACTCCCTATGAACTTCTGAAATGCAAGAAACCAACTCTGTCTTATTTTAGAATCTTTGGCAGTAAATGCTTCGTGCTTAACAATGGAAAGTATTATAAAACTAAGTTTAGTGAAAAATGTTTTGAAGGTATTTTTGTAGGTTATAGTAGCCATAGTAAGGCATATAGGATTTTCAACAAGAAAACCCTGGTTGTGGAAGAAACTTATAATGTTATATTTGATGAGACGAGTATGCTTCAAAGCAGCTCTTCTAGTGTCTTTGTTGAAGATGCAGATGCAAGGTTCAAAGAACTACACTTAGAAGAAGTTGTAAAAGAAGACGTTCCAAAATCTATTGAAGTAAATGCTCCTTCTACATGTGAGGATGATGACCCTCAGGAAGATGACGGTGTACCTGAAGTGCAGGAACCTCATGGTCATCTAAATGTTGGAATGATCAGACATTTGAGAGATCATCCAGCTGATCAAATCATCGGAGATCCTTCAAGCAGAGTTCTAACTAGAAGAGGTACAACTAACGAAGTTTTACATTTAAGTTTTCTTTCACAGATTGAGCCGAAGAAGTTTGAAGAAGCAAACACCGATCCCTCTTGGATCCTTGCTATGCAAGAGGAGCTCAACCAATTCAAGAGTTGTAATGTTTGGAAGTTGGTACCTAGACCCAAAGGACAGAATGTGATTGGAACCAAATGGATTTACCGGAACAAGCTTGATGAAAAGGGCATCATCACCAAGAACAAAGCAAGACTGGTTGCTCAAGGATACAGGCAAGAAGAAGGGATTGACTTTGATCAGACCTTCGCACCAGTAGCAAGACTTGAAGCCATCCGATTATTTCTGGCTTATGCTGCATATAAGGGCTTTAAGGTTTTCCAGATGGATGTAAAGTCCGCCTTTCTAAATGGAGACCTTAAAGAGGAAGTTTATGTAGCTCAGCCTCCAGGTTTTGTAGATCCTAACCTTTCTGATCATGTATATTATTTACATAAAACCTTGTATGGTCTCAAACAGGCACCTCGTGCCTGGTATGAGATATTGTCTAAGTTTCTCCTTGAGAACAAATTCACAAGAGGAACAATAGACAAGACATTGTTTCTTAGGGAAGTTAAAGACGAGATTTTGCTTGTGCAAATCTATGTCGACGATATTATTTTTGGCTCTACTGATGACAAACTTTGTAAAAAGTTCTCTAACTTGATGCAAGGTAAGTTTGAAATGAGCAGTATGGGAGAGCTGAAATATTTCTTAGGACTCCAGGTGCACCAATCTGAAGATGGAATCTTCATCTCTCAGACGAAGTTCACCAAAGAGCTTCTTAAGAAATTTGGAATGGAGAGTGCAACCTCAATGAGGACTCCAATGGGCTCAAGTATGTCTCTGGACAAGGATGAAAAGGGGAAACCCTTTGATGAAACCAAGTACAGAAGCATAATTGGGTCCTTGCTCTATCTCACTGCTACTAGGCCTGATATAATGTTCTCAACATGTGTTTGTGCCAGGTATCAGGTGAACTGTAAGGAATCTCATTATGCCGCTGCAAAGAGGATTTTGAGATACCTTAAGGCTACACCAAATCTCGGCTTATGGTACCCAAGAAGCAATGATTTTGAACTAATTGGTTTTTCAGACGCTGATTTTGCAGGTAGCAAAGATGATAGGAAGAGCACTTCGGGAACTTGCCAGTTCTTAGGAAAAAGGCTCGTTTCCTGGAGTAGCAAGAAGCAAAATTGTGTTGCAATATCGACTGCTGAATCGGAGTATATCTCAGCCGGCAGTTGCTGTGCACAACTTTTGTGGATAAAAAATCAGCTTGAGGACTATAATTTAAAGCTCTCTGAAATCCCCATGTTCTGTGACTCCTCAAGTGCTATTGCCATTGCAAATAATCCCGTCTCTCACAGCAGAACGAAGCATATTGAGCTTCGCTACCACTTCATCCGGGAACATGTTGAGAGTAAGGACATAAATTTGTTATATGTTAACACTGACAAACAGATTGCAGATATTTTTACGAAGCCTCTGGACGAAACCAAATTCAATTTCTTCAAAATGGAACTTGGAATGCTTAACAAGGACTCTTGAAGTTGAGACTGTTGAGATTTCACGAAATTGCACGAGATTTCACGTGTTAACTCAGAAAATTTCATGAAGTTTCATGGATGTTCACGGGACAAATTTTTTTTTCTCCTACCAATTCATCTCCCGCGGAATCATCTACCTATTAAATACGATTTTATCGTCCTTCAGGTACGCTCCCTACTTAAATTTATATATTTATATATATAAAAATCAAAGAAAACATCACGATTTCACGAGAACCTCTGTGAAACCCTACCCGACCGTTCATCTCCTCCTTTCGCTATTCCTCTGTTTCTCTTCCTCGGCGTCGACGACATCAATGGCGCCCAAAGCTTCAGGTGGTTTGCATTCAGGGGGAGAGTTGGTGAGAGGCGCCTTCCGCACAGCTTCAGATGAATTTCGAAACGTGATTATGATGCTCGATGTCGCCGGGCTCAGTTATATCCTAGAAGAGCCGGCAAAAATCCTAGAACAGGACATTCTGGAGTTCTATCGCAATGCCAAAATCTCAGGCCAAGGTAAGAAGATCAAAAGCTCTATTCGGTCTTGCAAAATCATTTTGAAGGCTAGTGGTATCAACCGATCATTGAGGATGCCTGAAGTTGAATCAGAAGAATTGTCTGTTGAAGATATTTTCAGAGCCAGAAGATTCTGTGGCATTCTTGATCAAAGCTCCAAAATCAGAAGAAAGTTCATGAATGATGGAGGTAAGCTTCTGTGTGATATTATAGGAAAAGTATTATTATGCAAGGTAGGATCTCATGACTACCTCTCTGAAGAAGCTTTCAAAATTCACACCGCTATAATTTGTCGGAAGAATTTCAATTTTGGTGAAGTAATCTTTGAGAAGATTAAAGAAAGTTTTCTTGCTCCAAATTTTGGAAGAATTCTCAGTCTACTTCTCCACAGTAGCAATCCAGATTTTTTTAATCTTGGAAGAGGTCTCCCCATCCACCACACAAAGAAGATCAACTCAACCATTTTCTCAAAATGGGAAAGGGTAATTCCCAAGGGCTTGGTGAATGCTGGAGTTAGGGCTGCTGTAAGTGATGATGAGGCCCTTCTGCCTGATGAGCATAGGTCTCCTGAAGCAGGGCAATCCTCCAGGGGGAGTGGACTTAGTCCAGCTCCTGCTCAGGGCAGAGATGCACATGTTGAGGGGGAGTTTCCAACCCCAAGAGACATTGGTGTAGGAAGTGGTGCTGCAGAAGATGTTCCCCCCAGTGATGCTGATCAAGCACCTCTTGATCCTGTTGATTCTGTTGCCCCTGCTGCTGATCTTGTCCTGGAGGGCCCAAAGGTTGTTGCTGATTTTGTTGAAGCTCCTCAGCTGGAAGGTTCAAGGAGATCACCTGCCATAGTTGATTCTCATTCTGAAGATCATGAAATCTTGCCAGACTCTCCTCATGAGCAATCTGAATCTGGGGAGCAGGGGAGCCTTGGTGCCATGCTGAGGTTGGCTAAGGAGATGTCCCTTTCTGAGGGGGAGAAAGACCAGGAAGATATCTTCATGGCTGAATCTGTTCCTCCTGAGGTCTTTCCTTCTATGCTGCTTTTGCCTCCTCCAGAAGTTTTTGTGGCTAAGAGCACTTCTCCAAGAGCAACTGTGCTTGACAACATAGCACAGTCCTCAGGTTTTGTAGCTGATAGTTTTTCTCCTGAAGAGGTTGAGACTGGGGTTAGCTCTCACTCTTCTTTGCTGAAGTCCATAGCAGGGCTGCTAAAGGGTCAGACTGATCACTTTGATCACTCTATCAAGCAAGTCCATAAGAAGATTGACTCTGTTGATAGTTCTCTAAAGCAGGAATTGGCTGAGATCAAGCATGACATGGGAAGATTCAAGACTAATCAAGAAGCCTGGATGCTATCTGCAGGGAAAGCTTTGGATCATACAAATAAAGCTGTTGGGCATGCTCTCAAGAATCTGCATCAGGTTAGTGAAGATGTTCTACATTTGACTACTGCTCTCTCTACTCTTAGCTCTGCTCATGATCAAGGAATCACTTACTTGGATGATCAAGTTGAAAATCAACTGAAGAGATTATATACCCTCCTGCATGAAGATGTCATAAAGGGGGAGGAGAGTGTGGTATCCAAGTTAGAAGAAAGTGCAAGCAAAATGGATGAGTTGAATGAAAGTGTAGCTTTTCAAATGCAAGATCTCAAGGAAAACATCTTACAAAATGTTAAGGATGTGAACTGGTATACTTATGAAGGCCAAAGCTGGCTGTTCAAGCAAGTGGCTGAAATGCTTGGGTTTACTGTTGTGGATAAAGGATCAGATCTTCCCTCATCTAGTGCTCCAGGACCCAGGGCTCCTAGTTTCTCTCCAAATCTTGTTGAGGATCCTGTTTCTGCTGATGAAGTCATCCCTGCTTCAACTTATCAAGAATTTTGGGATGATCCTTTCCCTGTTCAAGATCCTGACAGCTCTCTTTTTGCTGATCCCTCTGAAAAGTCCTTAAAAAGGAAGCTTTTTGCTGATAAGCCATCTGCTAAGAGGTCTAATCCACTTAAGAAGATCAGAGATTTTTATGATAAGCCTCCTCCTAGAAACTTCCAAGAATGTTGGAGCCCCATCTCCAAAAGTATTATTCTCTCTGCTTTTGATAAAGTCAGCAATCAGAATGAAAAAGTCAGTGACCATTATAGTTCAGAAGAATGGAGCAAGTTTGAGAAGAGGACAAATGAAAGAAGGATTCACTTCAAGAATGGTGGATCTAAAGAGTCTGCTCCTGACAAATACTGGCCTAAGCCAAAGGCATTCTTTGAGAGAATGGATTCAGAACTGAAGAAGAAGGCTGAGGCAGTGGGCAGAATGGCTGCAAAGAAGAAAGGCAAAGGTCATGAATAAGCTGTGCTTATCTGGATTCATGATGTTTTCTTTGCTTATATATATATAAACATTTCTTTTGTGATTAAGTTAAAACATTCAGTCCTATTCTGTTTTTCCTTATATATTACTGCCTGGGTTGTGCTTTCTTATTTAGTATTCTTTCTGTGCAATTCAAGTTAGTGCCTAGGGTTATGACATCTTCAAATAGGGGGAGATTGTTGGGTATTGTGTCCACAATCACCTTGATTTGAAGATGTCCCCTAGTAAACTAAAATGAATTGTATTTGTATTTGATGACTTTTGTTTAGATGTGTTATGACAGGCCTTAATGCTAAGTGCTCACCAAAGTCAGGTTGCAATGGATCACCAAACACAGTTCTAAACAATGTAATCCCTCATTGAATAGAACAAAGTGTTGGTCCATGTGTAATCTCTCTTTTGGGGTGCACTTCATATACTCATAACTGAAGGTTTTCAAGGTTGAGGAGTGGAGCAGGTTTCCAGAAGAAAAGAGAAATTTATGCTGAGTCAATTCATCGAGATGACTCGGGTCACTCCGACGAATCCCGACGAATCCAGACAGAAGAAGTTTCTGAAGCCAAGTCCATTCATCGAGATGACTCGGGTCATTCCGACGAATCCCGACGAATGCTGACAGAGGTCATTTTGGCTGGGTTGTGAAGAAAATTCTGCAGATAAGTCAATTCGTCGTATGTTCTCGAGTACTTCCGACGAATCCCGACGAATGGTGACAGACAGTATTTTTCACGGGTTGTTCAGTCTTTCCCTGTGGCCAAGTCAATTAGTCGGATGTTCACGTGAAGTCCCGATGAATGACGGACAGACGGATTTCAAATCTTTGTTTCGTTTTCGAAAATTAGAGTTAGCCACCATGATCAGTACACGTGTCGCCTCTCCCTTCTTTGTTGCACTAGCCGTTGAAGTCCTCCCTATAAATAAATCCTTATTTTAGGGCAAGGGGTTACACATATAATAATTCTTTTTCTCGATCTAAACATCTCTCTTCAGCCGACAGTTCAGAAAAAGCTAAAAGTCGATCTCCTTTCCCTTTTGCTGAACAAGATTTCTGAGACCTAACTTTTGCTGCTCAAGATCCTTTCTCTCTTGTTGTTAGAGATTTCTCAGAAGAAGGCCTTTGATATTATTGTTGCTCTCCTTATTGAAGATTCTTTCAAGTAAGTCAAAGGGCCTATTCAGATCTGGTTAGCCAAGTCTTCTCTCTTCCACTTCTTTCAAGTGCCAAGTTTTCTTTCAAGGTTAAGAAGAAGACTCAGTTTTCAAGATCTGAAGTTAATCTCTTTAGAGGTTAAGAAGAAGTATTGTGTTCCCTTATCTTTTCTCTTGTCGGAGTTGTTATACTCCGAGTTGTAGGAGTTGTTTACTCCGAGTTGTAGGAGTGGTATACTCCGAGTTGTAGGAGTTTTGACTCCGAGGTGTAAGATTAGTTATAATCTGAGTTTGGTGATGTAGCCGAGTCTAGCCTCGTAGTGCTAGATAGGCGAGGCGGGAAAGAGGACTACCCACATCGGGGAACCTCTATAAAATCCTTGTGTCTGTGCTGTGGTTGTTTGTTTGCTTTTCTGTGTTAAATTTTTAATTCCGCATAAAGACATAGAATCCACCTATTCACCCCCTCTAGGTGATTTAGGCCGCAACTAGATACTTTCAGGGGTCTCCCCCGTGGCCGTGCTTGGAGTGGTTCTCAATGCCCATAGGACCGAAGGTAGATTCTCCACCCAATTGCCTCTGAGATTCTCTACTTCTTCTTTAGTAGGTTGACGATTATCTTGTTCGCCGCCTCCACCTGGCCGTTGCTCCTTGGGTGATGGACCGACGCAAACCTGAGGTCTATGCAGAGTTGGGTGAAAAAACTAACAAATTCCTCACTGGCGAATTGGGGTCCGTTATCCGTCACGATGGCTAGGGGGAGCCCATGCCTGCAAATGATTTCACCCCAAACAAAATTTCTCACTACCTAGGAGGTTACCTTGGCCAGCGCCTTCACCTCGATCCATTTGGAAAAATAATCTATCATCACCAGCAGGAACTTCCTTTGGCCGCTCGCCTGGGGGAAGGGTCCCACCAAATCCAATCCTCATATAGCGAAGGGCCACGAAGCTGTGATGCTCCGGAGCCTTTGAGCTGGGAGGAGTTGGAGTGGAGCATAGAGTTGGCATTTCGAACACTTCCTTGCGAATTCTGTTGCATCCTTGCAGAGGGTAGGCCAGAAGTAGCCTTGCCTCAGCACTCTCCCCTCCAAAGTTCGGCTCCCAGAGTGATTGTCACACTCCTTCGAGTGGATTTCTTCAAGGACCTTCAGGACCTCCTCCTCAGACACGCAACGAGCTAGGAGCCCCGAGAGTGTTTTTCGGTACAACAATCCTGCATGTAAGGAGTAATTTCCATATTTGTACCTGAACCGCCGCTTGTCAACATCTCCCTCGGGGAACTTTCCCGATGTTAGGAAGGTGATGAGGGGATCCATCCATGATGCTCACTGATCCACCTCCATCAGCTCCCCTTCTTCAATGGAAGGTCGAAAGAGTTCCGACACTGTTCCCCCTGCTCGAGGACCGAACTTGGCTAGCAGGTCCACCGGGGTGCTCTCCTCCTTTGGCACATGTGTGATGGAAAAAGTGCGAAATTGGCCGATGATTCCCTTGGCCTTTTCTAGATAGCGTAGGAGGGTCGGCTCCCTTGCTTCGAATTCTCCCCTGATTTGGCATGCCACCACCATGGAGTCCGTTGAGACCTCCACATCCTGCACCCCTAGCTCCGTAGCCAGCCGCAGGCCTGCTATCATTGCATCGTACTCGGCTTGGTTGTTGGTAATGGGAAAATGGATGCTCAGGGCCTGCTCAATCTTCGTTCCTTGGGGGCTTATTAGGATGATTCCTCCTCCATAGGAATGCTTCCCTGACGCACCATCCACTAGCATCTTCCAGGCGACCGGGGGAGGTGAGTCATGTTCCCCTACTTCAGTTGCGTAGTCCACCATGAAGTCTGCCACCGCTTGTGCCTTGATTGATGTCCTCGGCACAAATGCGATGTCGAACTCGCTTAGCTCCACGGACCATTTGGCTAGCCTCCCCGAATGCTCCACTCCTTCCATGACTTTTCGCAGCGGGTGGTCGGTCACCACCTTGATTGAGTGTGCTTGGAAGTATGGCCTAAGCTTCCGGGCTGATACCACCAAGGCGAACGCTAACTTCTCCAAAATCGGGTATCGGAGCTCCGCCTTCCTCTGCACTCGGCTGACGTAGTAGATGGGGAACTTCCTTCTCCCCTCTTCTCGGACCAACACCGAACTGACTGCCTCCGATCCTACCCCTAAATATAGGGATAGGTCCTCCCATTGCCTTGGCCCTTGAAGTAGCGGGGTCTGGGTGAGTTTCCCTTTCAAAGCTTGGAATGCTTCCACACATTCTGGGGTCCATTCGAACTTCTTGTTTCCCCGTAGCACCTTGAAGAAGGGGGCACACTTCTCACCCTCCTTGGAGAGGAACCTGCTGAGCCCTGCCAATTTTCTCGTGAAGCGCTGAACTTCCTTCGCGTTTCATTGCGACCCCAACTCTAAGATGGCTTTAACCTTATCGGGGTTAGGCTCCACCCCTGCCGGGGTGAGCAAGTGGCCGAGGAATTTTCCCCTGCTGGCCCTGAAGACACACTTCAGGGTGTTGAGCTTCATCTTGTGCTTCCGGAAAGTCCCAAAAGTCTCTTCGAGATCTCGGGGGTGAGACTCGAGGTGCCGACTCTTTACCATGAGGTCATCAACATAGACCTCTAGGTTCCTTCCCCTTTGCTCTCGGAAGACCCTGTCCATCATCCGTTGGTATGTAGCCCCTACATTCTTGAGCCCAAAAGGAATCATCTTATAACAATAACATCCATCCCCCGTGATGAAGGAGACATCTTTGATGTCGGGAGGGTGCATGCGAATTTGGTGATAACCTGAAAAAGCATCTAGAAAAGAAATTACAGAGAAACCGACGGCTTAGTCAACCAGCGCGTCAATTCTAGGCAAGGGGTAACAATCCTTGGGGCATGATTTATTAAGCAAGGAAAAATCTACACACATTCTCCACTTACCATCCCCTTTTTTCACCATCACTACGTTGGAGACCCAGCCGGGATATTGGATCTCCGATACAAAACCGGCTTTAATGAGCTTGTTCACCTCCTCCCGAATGGGTGCCTCCAACATGTCAGCAGTGGACCTCTTCTTTTGGCGGATGGGGCGAGTGCCGGGATCGAGGTTAAGGCGATGGCACGCCACATCTGCGTCGATCCCCGGCATCTCTGCCGCACTCCATGCGAAGACGTCCACGTTGTCTTGGACACAAGACGAGACCTTCCTCCGGTCCTCCGGGCTGAGCTCCCCACCAATCCTGATCTTTTCAATTGTTCCGGCCTTGGTGGTCACTTCCACCTCTACCACCTCCTCCACTGCTTCCAACCTGGATTGCTCCCCCCAGGTATTGTTCTCCTAGCCGCCAGCCTCCTGACTCCTTCTCCCATCTCTTCCTCTTCCACCACCATCGATTCTTCCGCCCCTTCTCCCGAGGCCTCTTCTCCCATCTCTCCCTTTCTTCCCTCCTCCACCCTGGGCCTTTCAATGAACCCTTCCTGGGCATGAACCATTCCTTCCCCCTCCTTCATTCCAACCTCTCCTCCTCTTCGGCCTCGGCTACCTCTTCCATCACCTTGTCCCACTCCTCCGCTTCTCCCATCCAAGAGATGGTGTTGATGGCAGTCACATAGCACTGCCTCGCCACCTTAGGGTCTCCACGGACCCGAATCTGGATTCCTCTGGTGCTGAATTTGAGGCACTAGTGGAAGGTGGATGGGACGCATCAGAACGCGCTGATGAGAGGCCTTCCGAAGATGGCACTGTAGCTGCTGGGGGCATCCACTATCACGAAGCGGCAGTTCCGGGACTCCCCCCCCCCCCCAGGTCACATGGAGTCCCACTCCGCCTTCCACTTCTTTCCTCTCTTCCAAAAACCCAAACAAAGGGCCATCTGAGGCCAACACCCTCCTGGCCTCCACCTTCATCTCATCGAACGCCCTCTTGAAGATGATGTTGACCGAGCTCCCGTTATCCACGAGGATTCGGGACACCGTGAAGTTCTCGATGGCAGTTTTGATGACCAAGGCGTCGCAGAAAGGGTCCTCATGACCCGGCATGTCCTTCTGAGAGAATGTGATTTTTTTGGCTGATGGCAGAGCCATGGATGTTGAAGCCATGCTCCGACGGTAGATGGTATGGAGGCTCGCCTTGCGGGTTGCCTCTACCCCCACTCCACTGTGGATCACCCCGATCCCTCCTCGGGTCCCCAAATCGACCCTGTCTTCACGCCTCTCCTCTTCATCCTCCCGAGGTAGGACTTCCTCGATCCTCACTTGCTGCTGCTGTCGCGGCACCGGAACCCTAGCTCTTTTTGTCTCCAAGAACTCTGGGCAGGTGGCCGTTGCATGACCTTCTTCATCATGGAAGTCACAGTACGGCAACGCCGCCTCCCCCAACTCGGCCAATGTCGCCCTGTTTCCTCTTCTCCTCCCCGCTCCTGCTTCCACTACTTCTCTCATTTCTCTTCCTCCTCCTCCTCCTCCTCTTCCTCGTCTGATCGCCATATCCTGCTGAGGCGGGGGAGGCATCTGCCTCGGACCCTGCCTCCACCCCAACTGTCGAGGTCTTCCTTGCCCCCCCATAGAAATTACCCCCCCGGGGCGTAGCCTCTTCCCTGACCTTGCATCCCCCCACCATGTTGCTCCATCCCTCTTTCGGGGCCCGGGGCTCTTCCCTTCTTCTTACTTCTTGTTGCCTGACCTCCGGCTCAGTGAGATTTGCTAGCCTCTTGGTGAGCTCCGGATTGGCCTCTTCACTCTCGACCTCCTCCGCTACCCTCTCCATCAACTCCTCGTAGGAGATGAGGGCTTTCCTCTTCAGGTCCATCTTAAAGAAACTCTCCTTCAGCCCCAACATGAAGGCGAGCTGAAGAGTAAACCCGGGCATCTCCTGGGTGAGCAGAACTTCCTCTTGGAACCGATCTGCATAATGAGCCAACGATTCCTTAGGCTCCTGCTTCACTTTGAAGAGGGACTCGGCATCCCTCTTCCTCTTCTTCGAAGTTAAAAACCGTAATAAGAAACTTCTACGCAGATCCTCGAAAGCGTAGATCGATCCGACGGGAAGTTGGTGGAACCACTCCCGAGCTTTCTCCTTCAGGGTGATGGCGAAGAGCTGACACTTGAAGGCGTCCGACATCGGCCTGATAGAGACCGAGTCCTCGAATGATTGCAGATGTTGGACTGGGTCATCCCGACCAAGGTAATAGACCATGTCCCACTCTCTGAACCCTTTCGGGATGGGTGCAGAGAGCACCAATTCGCAAAAGGGGCTTCCTCCCCCTGCTGCCCTTTCCTGCTCAGCTCGCCCTCCGAGCTCTCTCGCCCAACTGGAGCTCGTCGGGGCCAAGCTCGCGAGAGCCACCATTGTCGGGCTGGCCCCCGCGGGTGTCGTGCCCACCGAAATCGCATTCGTTGGAGCCTAGCTCGCCTCTCCCGCACCTACCTGCCTTGCGCACTCCTGTCCCGTGCTCTCCGGGACTGAGCTCGCCGGGATCGAGCTCGAGGGGCTGGCGAACAGAACTCTCCCTTCCAGATCTTGCGCTGACCCCCTGCTACTTCTTTTCCATTCCTCCCGGGGCTCCCTAGCCAACCGCTGCCGGAGGTTGGGACGCTTGAGCCACTGGGGTCGCGAACTCGCTACATAGTGTTGCGATCGAGAACCCGAGGGTGTCGAGGACTTCTCGCCTGAAGTCCGAAAACATCTTCTGCATCGCCGCCGGAGGCGACCCACAGAGCTCCTCGCCTTGATCTTCATCTCCTGCCATGTTCCTCTCTCGTAATCTTCCTGGACCAGCCGTGCTCCATGCTCACCGCACCAAAATGTTGAAACTGACTTCTCGGTCTCTTGTGAAGCTCGGGCCCTCAACAAGTTGAGGGGCAGCTAGCCCTTATTAGTCCCTTGAAAGGATCAGACTGGAGACTCGAAAACGTACTAAGACCCTAGTCGCAGAGAGGAGGTCCCACCACAAACCCGGAAGATCGTTGAGCGCTTCCCCTCCCAAGCCAAAGCTGTAAGACCCCCATTTTTTTTCAAAAACCCGGGTCTTATGCCCAGAACTGCCGCTTTGCGGTGACACCCTCACTCGGGAAGGTCTCCACTACAAAACGCCGATCCT
Organism: Dactylorhiza incarnata; assembly: GCA_033032865.1. Lineage (NCBI taxonomy): Eukaryota > Viridiplantae > Streptophyta > Magnoliopsida > Asparagales > Orchidaceae > Dactylorhiza > Dactylorhiza incarnata. Next base: position 9,032,445 of record JAWHQI010000067.1, read on the forward strand.
GCCGGCCATATCGATCACAAAAGAAGAAAAGTATATTTGAACATATAGAAAAGCTCAAGTCCACATCACAGGAAATATATAAAACCATAAATGGTAAATGTCCACAGAGAGTAACTGAAATAAAAAGATAACAATAATAAAGGGCTCATGCCCTGTACATCATATCCTCCCTACAAGGTTACTCGCGGAAGCTAACTACCAATCACTCACTGATCCGGAATCTGGTGCTCCTGTACTAGACTGGCCCGCCTCCGTCTGCACCATCCTCTGGTGCTGCAGCATCTCCTAGGTCTCCTAAAATGATATGGTCCACTGACCGTTAGTCAAAAAGACTAAGCCTTATGCTCCCCACCCCTCCCCCAATGACTCCTAGGCACCGAGTGGGAGGATGAAGCGGAGGACAGCAAGGGGTTTAAACAATAGCAGGTGACAGGGTTACATGGAAGGTGTACACTACACATATATATATATATAATTGAAGCAGTAAAAGAGCATAGTAAGAGCAGGTATAGACTAAGTAAAGTGCAATAAGTAAAGACATGTATATAGTAGAAAAGTAACCATTGATTTATAGGAATGCCCATACAAACCTATAGACCAAGGGGTTGTTTAGCAAGGCCTATCGTATAAGAAGTCCCATAACCGACTTATACGATAGGGGTAGGAGTTGAAATGCAATGTTTATGCCATGACATCCAGAGTTATGCAGTTTATGCTATGTTCATACAAGTGCAACTCACACACTTCGACTATATGCGCACAGACCTTTAATTCCCCCTTTTTGGAGCTAGCTAGACTCCCAGGATACTCCCGTAGTGGCAAACAAAAGCGGTGGGTTGGGCCTCGCCCACCTCTAGGTTGGTATTCACACTACCTTACCCAGACCTATCGTACGCCTCAACGCAAAACAGCAGAGCATCTGCGTACTCTTAATGGCTGGACCACCAGACTTTCATGGCTAAGAGCAAATTCCACACTTGCCGAGTCAACGCATTGACGTCGTTGTGAATGACCGTCCAATACCGAAGACCCACCACCTTCGTGCACATGCAAACATGTTCTACTATCTATCTCCGAGCCATAAGCTCCCCGGGCTAACCCGCCCGTGCCAACAAACATTACTCAGTCACCAGCTCACCAGACTAATTAGTCTGCTGCTACAACCACCGAGCCTACCGCTCGTAAGACAAAACCGACTAATATACCCATGACAATGGGGTGTGGATGAGTGTATTATTAAGTTAATCTTGTATAACAACTTACTTCTACAGTTTATGGTTAATCTTGGACTTCTCGAGGATTACCCTGTGAGGGGCTCGCTACGGTACTAGGAACTATCATAGGATGACACCCTAAAGTTCCCTTTCTCAAGACACTTAGTGTTGTTGGTATCTACCCATAAGATTACCCTCCTTGTCATTACTCTTGGATTAACCCTAAGTGACTTATGACTTTCCAAGATGATCTTTCGTCGACCCCGAGTGCAACATACCTCTAACTCACCAAACACACCTTTACCACCTATAATCCTTCCTGTTGACCATCACACATTTTCAAATAAACTAGGTAAACCACTTACCTCCCATTCCCTCCTAAGGATCCACTTGATTCTCAAATTTCACAGTTTTACTATGCGCAGACCAAATGAATTATATGGGTCGTATAAGAGGAGGTACTCCAAATGTTCATCCAATTGACCCAAGATTATTACTGCGAGTCTATCATGATATCATATGACTAAATCCAGATAAACATAATTTTCCCTATTTATTTGGCATTTATTTTTAATTTCCTCAACATTGGCCAAGTATGAAATTGAACATGAAGTGTAGTCTATCCTTATGATATGCCCCCCATAAAATCAAGATAAATCTATCATGCCAAATTATAGTAAATACTGAATATCACAATTTTATAATAAGAAAATGTACTCTACTTTTAATATTTAACTTATATCCAAATTTGTAGATTTATGAAGGAACCACCAAAAATACTTACACCAAAATTATGGGAAAATTAACAGACCTTTGTATTCATAATAAAAGTCTACTGACTAAATTGTAGAATTTATGGAAATAAATTTCTTACTTAAATGTATTCTTTAAGAAAAACCCAATTAGGATATGTTGTGAAGTAGCCTACTAATAAATGTCTCCAAAAAATTATATAAAAATTCACAGAACTTCCTAGTGCCCTGAAATGTCCTATCACTAATTTTCACAATTTATCAGAGAGTATTGGACCCTCATTTATTTTTCTTAATCCTAAGACAAAATAAATGCCTTGTGAATGAAGTGCTGGTTAAATCATTCAATTAAATACACAAAAATTACCAGAGGTGTATATCATGATAATAATGACACTACCAAAGTTTCATTATCATCCAAAACCATTTAAGCATGTAAAACCTCTCTTATAAGGAATTTCCCTAAAGGGGTTATGACCTATTTCAATGGTAATAATTGTTCCTAAAATTCTTATAAAATTACCTAGGGCCTATTTACCCCATATGAACTTATCCACCAAGTTTCATAACCATTCAAGGACATTTGACCCCATGTCCTTCACAAGGTCCTACATGCACACCTAGGGCTAAAACTAGTGTCCTAGGGCATAACCACCTCCACACCACCCATATCACTCATGGAGGTGTTTTAGGTGATCCTAAACCAGTGGCCAATGTTTCATCTCATGGTAAGGAGATTTGACCACAATACCCCAAGATATACATCATGCCCTTATTTTGACCTAATTAGACCCAACTTAGGTTAACCAATTTCCAAACTAAATCAGTCCCAATTGGGCTGAGATTTTTACCAGGGTCATGTGATAACCCTAAAAAGTATCCACTAAACTTTGGAGGGCATTGGAGGTCATTTGACCCAATAATTAATTAATATATGATTTATGAAAATATTACGAAAACCTTAAAAAAAATTTCTCCTAAAATTCCCATCTTTGGATATGATGTGTATGTAGGTATAAGTAGACTATGTTTCAAATCTCAAGTCCTTATCATTTCCCAATCAAAAGTTATTCAATAAATGGTGGCTGTCCTACACTAGGGACCAGCCCCACCAAAATGGACCTACATTGAGCTACAGAACTCCTTTTGCGGTGAAATTAATTTTACAATAAGGTAGACTCCAAGGGATACAACTTTGGTGTTGACCACTTTTTCAGGTGATGGCCCTAAGTATTTTTTATATTTATTTCTAACTACTGCCAGTAATAATACAAAAAATGAAATAATAATAAATATTGCTATTAACATTCCTGTACATAATTTTCAACGGCATCCCTTCATCTTCCTCCTCCAGCTAAGGGCCATGATTGCACCGACCTATAGCACTTCCTCCCTCGCTTTCCCGGGCATCCGGCCACCTCCCTGGCCGGCCACCACCACCACCTCCGTTGAGGTGGTGGCTATCGCCGGATGGCGGCACGGCCGCCGGAGGGGCCGATTCCGGCGAACCCAATGGGAAGAAAATCCATGGAAATTTCAGATTTTTTTCACTTGGATCAGGCTCAATTGGGCCTGATTTCTCACCTATTTTGATCTAAGATATATCCCTAGAGAGAGGAGGAGAACCAGACCTGAGTGGAGCCTTGAAGCCTTGTCGTTTGGCCCATCACCATGGCCGACCTTGGAGCTTGGATGCCATGCCAATCTGAGACTAGGATGCACGATTTCTTCTGGAATGTTGGGGGTTTCACTCCTTTCAGTCTTTTGAAGATGATAGAGAGCTTAATTGAGGGAGAGGGAGTGTGTAACCTCCATTTGCCATGAATGGTCGTTAAAGCTATTTTCGGCCACCATGAAAATCCTCCAAATTCAGCCCCCTTATGGTCGGCCCTGGCTATTAAACTCCTCCAAATTAATTAGGGGGAAAGTACCAAGCCATGGGAGGTGAAGAGAGGAAGCCTTTGGCCTCCCAAGCCATGAATGGCCATTATTTCTCTCTTTCTCCACCATTTTTGGGGAAATGGGGTTTCTCTCTCCTAATCATCGTTTACAGAAATTGGATGGCTCTTTGAGTAATTATCAGCCTCCTATACTAATGGGATACTCCAATTGGGCTTAGCCCAAGTAGATTGGGCTTGATTAGATCAAAATAGGTCATTTTGACCTAAATTTAGGGGGAGTTGACTTTGGTCAATTTGACCATTTGGGTTGGCCCCAATGGGTGGCTAGTGACCCATTGCACTCCCCTAAGGGTTAGGAAGGTCTAGGTAGGGCCAATTTGGCAAGGTGGAGGCCAATTGACCCATAATAGGGCAATTTGACCAAAATAGGGCTAGAGTTGACTTAGGGCAAATTGGCCAATTTGGTGGCCCCATGATGGGGGGTTTTGGTCCATTGGGTCCCTAATAATCTTATAAGGGTAGGGAAAAGGTCAATTTGGCATGGTGGAGGCCAATTGACCCTAATTAGGCTACTTTGACCAATTTAAGGTTAGTGTTGACTTTGGTCAAATTTGGCCTCTTTGGTTGACCCCAATGGGTCCTAGATGCTCTAAGGGACCCTCCAAAGGGTTAGGTGTGTCATGGTGATGTCAAAGGATCAAGGTGAGGCCCTAAAGTCCAACCCTAACCTTAGTAACTGGAAATTGCTATTTGCAGACCAAGGTGCTCTTCTCCTTCAAGCCTAAGGCCAAGTGGTCTCTTCAAGCTTCCTAGGGTTTTGTCATGACCTAGTCATGACAAAACCACTCTAGGGGTCTAGTTGTTTGGGGGATGTTACAAATCCCAATAAACAAAAAATAATAATTTCGTCCTCGAAATTCAGGTTAGGCTTGCGGGGTTTTTCACCAAGAGTGACTGAACGTAACATACCCTAAGAATTGAAGTTATTCCTGACTCGAAGAGTACCGACTATCTCTGCCATACCAGTTCTAGTGGCTCTCAGGTGTGCTCCTCCTATCCATAATTTCTCCACAGGACCTTGACCAGCGGGACCTCCTTGCGCCACAAGAATCGCATCTCGGTGTCGTCTAACCGGACTGGCTCCAAGTGGATCAATTAATTGGAGGCTACCGGGCCATCTATAGTAGAAATTCGCTACTCCAGCCATAGTAGAGATTTCCTAAAGAAGGAGACATGGAAGACGTCGTGCAATCCTGTTAACTCCGGTGGCAACTCCAGTCTATAAGCCAACAGGCTAATCTATTCCAGGATCATGTAGAGCCCCATCTATCTCAGACTGAGCTTCTTCCGCCTGCGAACCCGCAAGACTCCCTGCATCGGAATTATCTTCCGGAACACCCAATCTCCAACCTGGAACTCTACTACACGATGCCACGCATCGTAATACCTGACCTGGCAGCTCTGGTCCCCAACATCCTAACTCAAATTAGTCGCACCTGGGTATCTATGTCCTCCATAAATTCCGAGCCAAGTGCCTTATGATCCTCATCCTGGATCTAAGAAAGTGGAGTCTTGTGCCTCTGTCCCTCTGAGGGTGGAAAGCTGTGATGAACGTCAACTAAGAGCCCAAATAATCCTGGACTGATCTTCACTTTTTGGTCGTAAACCGTTCATCCTGATCCGACACGGTCGTTCTGGGTACACCACGATAATGAACAAACATCCCGTCAAATCCCATCAAATACCAACGGGAGCGTCCTTTCGTCCCGAGGTGACCTTAGCTACCTTGGTCAATCTACCCTCGATGTTCCAAATAAACTTGTGCCCGAAGTGGGGATGTGGTAACCTGTGTATGAAATCCATAATTATATCTTCGAGCTTCCACTCTAACACGGGCAGTGACTGTGGTAGTTCCCCAAAGACTCTTGCACTTGGTTTTCACCAGTCTACAGACCTGAACTTGCATCACAAACCTACGACGTCTTTCTTTATTCTGGGGAAACACACGCTCCAGAATACACCATTTTTCCGGTGACTAAAGCTCTTGAATGTATGGGTAGACAACGCCTCTAAAAAGTTTTCTCTACACGTTCAGATTCTTATTCGTTCATGTACGTTCATATGATCAATCATCTCCACTCCACGACTTATCCAGTTCTCACCACTGGTGGAATTGATCTGATCATCAAGCGTCCCAATCATCCTTAAATTTTAAGGGGGTGCACTTGTGAACCTTATGAGTATATATTAACCAATCTTTATCAGTATTTAAGTTTATAAGATGACTCCCATTCACTTTCTATGTGGAGTTTGATTCATAAGGTATACGGGTAAAATCTTTTGAAACCCTAAGATTTTTCACAAGTCAATTTCATCAAAGAAATATCATCATGTTTATATCACCAAATTCCTATTACATCCAGATATGCTAGTCTCTATCACTTTCGGATGGTCCAAAGTAAGATAAACTTAGATCGTTCTTATCATAGTAAACTCAAACACTAGATTCAAAATCCAATAAGTCATCATCTATGATCTCTAGTTATTCGTCACCATAGCTTCCAAGGTTTGAAGATTATCATTGCAGATAAAATTTTATACCATGACAGGGCGTAATTTATAACGAATCATAAGTTAAATCACTTCTGAAAGCCCCAAACTACCAAAACTTTCAAATATAACTAAAGCTTGCACGACCTAATTTCAGTTCCCAACTCCCAGAAAGGCATATGCATCCCTAAGTGACTAAACCGAGCAACTTTACATTTCTAATGCTTCAACTAAGGTCAAGTCGTTGTTCGATCAACGATGTCTATCCATGGTCCTGGTAATACTTCAGATCATCATTCCTAATGTGCTTTTATAGAATCTATCTTCGCCCAAGTAACATTGAATAAGATCGACTTCAAAATCATCATGTTCCCGACATAGCACTTGCTAAATTAGATCTAAGGGACACCCAAGTCAGTAACTAATTTGCCCAATAAACAAAAGGTAAGCCTCAATAAACAAAAGATTAGCCTCTATCTATTTTTGGGCTAAGTATCTTCAATATTACCATGTTATATTCGTCCTAGGTATGCAAGAAATTCTTAGGGCTCACACTTGAAACTTGTCAATTCGCTCCATTCTTCAGACTCTTCAAGGTACCCTCTATGACAACCTTAAACATGTGATCCAATCCAAAATAGGTCTCCTCTTAAGTTGAATTTCTTATCCGACCCTCAGTGCTTAGTGTGATGGTTATGTTAATGTAATCATGTCAGCGGTACGAGGGTATAAATTACCATGGTAAGCCATGTGTCCTAGTGGGGTTGAGTCTAACTTATTGACTAAAGGACTATCTAAAGAGATCTTTGTAGCCAGAGGTATTCCCTGCTGGGGGCAGGGTTTGCCGCAGGCTACAAAAGAAAACTTGCCAAAAGATTCAGTTAAAAGTGGACTTTTCCATGTGATTTCCCATATGGGCACACCATTGCTTCCGCTGCTTAGTTTGTCCTCAAACTAAACTCGCGCGTGGTGGCCCAAGGTTTGTGGACTTCTTTTCTTCGGATCGAGGTTTGCTTTGATACCACTTTGTAAGACCCCCTTTTTTTTCTTTCAAAAACCCGGGTTTTATGCCCAGAACCGCCGCTTTGCGGTGACACCCTCACTCGGGAAGGTCGCCACTAAAAGATGCCGATCCTGCCGGCCATATCGATCATAGAAGAAGAAAAGTATATTTGAACATATAGAAAAGCTCAAGTCCACATCACAGGAAATATATAAAACCATAAATGGTAAATGTCCATAGAGAGTAACTGAAATAAAAAAGATAACAATAATAAAGGGCTCATGCCCTGTACATCATAACCTCACTACAAGGTTACTCGCAGAAGCTAACTACCAATCACTCACTGATCCTGAATCTGGTGCTCCTGTACTAGACTGGCCCGCCTCCGTCTGCAACAGCCTCTAGTGCTGCAGCATCTCCTCGGTCCCCTAAAATGATATGGTCCACTAACCGTTAGTCAAAAAGACTAAGCCTTATGTTCCCCATCCCACCCCCAATGGCTCCTAGGAACCGAGTGGGAGGATGAAGCGGAGGACAGCAAGGGGTATAAACAATAGCAGGTGACAGGGGTACAGGGAAGGTGTACACTACACATGTATATATATAATTGAAGCAGTAAAAGAGCATAGTAAGAGCAGGTATAGACTAAGTAAAGTGCAGTAAGTAAAGACATGTATATAGTAGAAAAGTAACCATTGATTTATAGGATTGCCCATACAAACCTTTAGACCAAGGGGTCGTTTAGCAAGGCCAATCGTATAAGAAGTCCCATAACCGACTTATATGATAGGGGTAGGGGTTGAAATGCAATGTTTATGCCATGACATGCAGAGTTATGCAGTTTATGCTATGTTCATACAAGTGCAACTCACACACTTTGACACTATGCACAGACCTTTAGTTCCCCCTTTTTGGAGCTAGCTAGACTCCCACGATACTCCCGTAGGGGCAAACAGAAGCGGTGTGTTGGGCCTCGCCCACCTCTAGGTTTGTATTCACACTACCTAACCTAGACCAATCGTACGCCTCAACGCAAAACCGTGGAGCATCTGCGTACTCTTACTGGATGGACCACTAGACTTTCATGGCTAAGTGCAAATTCCACAATTGCCAAGTCAACGTATTGACGTCCTTGTGAACGACCGTCCAATACTGAAGACCCACCACCTTCGTGCACATGCAAACATGTTCTACTATCTATCTCCGAGCCATAAGCTCCCCGGGCTAACCTCCCCGTGCCAACAAACATTACTGAGTCACCAGCTCAACAAACTAATTAGTCTGCTGCTACAACCACTGAGCCTACCGCTCGTAAGACCAAACCGACTAATATACCCATGACAATGGGGTGTGGCCGAGTGTATTATTAAGTTAATCTTGTATAACAACTTACTCCTACAGTTTATGGTTAATCTTGGACTTCTAGAGGATTACCCTGTGAGGGGCTCGCTACGGTACGAGGAACTATAATGGGATGACACCCCAAAGTTCCCTTTCTCAAGACACTTAGTGTTGTTGGTATCTACCCATAAGATTACCCTCCTTGTCATTACTCTTGGATTAACCCTAACTGACTTATGACTTTCCAAGACGATCTTTCGTCGACCCCAAGTGCAACTTACCTCTAACTCACCAAGCACACCTTTACCATCTTTAATCATACTTGTTGACCATCACACATTTTCAACTAAACTAGGTAAACCACTTACCTCCCATTCCCTCCTAAGGATCCACTTGATTCTATAATTTCACAGTTTTACTATACGCAGACCAAATGAATTTTATGGGTCGTATAAGAGGAGGTACTCTAAATTTTCATCCAATTGACCCAAGATTATTACTGGGAGTTTATCATGATATCATATGACTAAATCCAGATAATCAAAATTTTCCCTATTTATTTGGCATTTATTTTTAATTTCCTCAACATTGGCCAAGTATGAAATTGAATATGAAGTGTAGTCTATCCTTATGATATGGCCCCCATAAAATCAAGATAAATCTATCATGCCAAAATATAGTAAATGCTGAATATCACAATTTTATAAAAAAGGAAATGTCCTCTACTTTTAATATTTAACTTATATCCAAATTTGTAGATTTATGAAGGAACCACCAAAAATACTTACACCAAAATTATGGGAAAATTACCAGACCTTTGTATTCATCATAAACGTCTACTGACTAAATTGTAGAATTTATTGAAATCAATTTCTTACTTAAATGAATTCTTTAAGAAAAACCCAATTAGGATAAGTTGTGAAGTAGCCTACTGATAAAAGTCTCCAAAAAATTATATAAAAATTCACAAAGCTTTTTAGTGCTCTGAAATGTCCTTTCACTAATTTTCACAATTTATCAGAGAGTATTGGACCCTCATTTATTTTTCTTAATCCTAAGACAAAATAAATGCCATGTGAATGAAGTACTGGTTAAATCATTCAATTAAATACACAAACATTACCAGAGGTGTATATCATGATAATAAAGACACTACCAAAGTTTCATTATCATCCAAAACCATTTAAGCATGTAAACCTCTCTTATAAGGAATTTCCCTAAAGGGGTTATGACCTATTTCAATGGTAATAATTGTTCCTAAAATTCTTATAAAATTACCTAGGGCCTATTTACCCCATATAAACTTATCCACCAAGTTTCATAACCATTCAAGGACATTTGACCCCATGTCCTTCACAAGGTCCTACATGCACACCTAGGGCTAAAACTAGTGTCCTAGGGCATAACCACCTCCACACCACCCATATCACTCATGGAGGTGTTTTAGTTGATCCTAAACCAGTGGCCAAGGTTTCATCTCATGGTAAGGAGATTTGACCACAATACCCCAAGATAAACATCATGCCCTAATTTTGACCTAATTAGACCCAACTTAGGTTAACCAATTTCCAAACTAAATCAGTCCCAATTGGGCTGAGATTTTTACCAGGTTCAAGTGATAACCCTAAGAAGTACCCACTAAACTTTGGAGGGCTTTGGAGGTCATTTGACCCAATAATTAATTAATATATGAATTATGAGATTATTACAAAAACCTTAGAAAAATGTTCTCCTTAAATTCTCATCTTTGGATATCATGTGTATGTCGGTATAAGTAGACTATGCTTCAAATCTCAAGTCCATATCATTTCCCAATCAAAAGTTATTCAAGAAATGGTGGCTGTCCTACACTAGAGACCAGCCCCACCAAAATGGACCTACAGGGAGCTACAGAACTCCTTTTGCAGTGAAATAAATTTTAAAATAAAGTGGAATCCAAGGGCTACAACTTTGGTGTTGACCACTTTTTCAGATGATGGTCCTAAGTATTTTTTATATTTATTTCTAACTACTGCCAGTAATAATACAAAAAATGAAATAATAATAAATATTGCTATTAACATTCCTGTACATAATTTTCAATGGCATCCCTTCATCTTCCTCCTCCAGCCAGGGCCACGATTGCACCGACCTGTAGCACTTCCTCCCTCACTTTCCCGGCCATCCGTCCACCTCCCTGGCCAGCCACCACCACCACCACCTCCGTTGAGGTGGTGGCTATCGTCGGGCGGCGGCACGGCCGCCGGAGGGGCCGATTCCGGCGAACCCAACGGGAAGAAAATCCATGCAAATTTCAGATTTTTCTCACTTGGATCGGGCTCAATTGAGCCCGATTTCTCACCTATTTTGAATTAAGATATATCCATAGAGAGAGAGGAGGAGAACCAGACCTGAGTGGAGCCTTGAAGCCTTGCTGTTTGGCCCATCACCATGGCCGACCTTGGAGCTTGGATGCCATGCCGATATGAGACTAGGATGCACGATTTCTTCTGGAATGTTGGGGGTTTCACTCCTTTCAGTCTTTTGAAGATGATAGAGAGCTTAATTGAGGGAGAGGGAGTGTGTAACCTCCATTTGCCATGAATGGGCATTAAAGCTATTTTCGGCCACCATGAAAATCCTCCAAATTCAGCCCCCTTGTGGCCGACCCTAGCTATTAAACTCCTCCAAATTAATTAGGGGGAAAGTACCAAGCCATGGGAGGTGAAGAGAGGTAGCCTCTGGCCTCCCAAGCCATGAATGACCATTATTTCTCTCTTTCTCTCTCCACCATTTTTGGGGAAAATGGGGTTTCTCTCTCCTAATCATCATTTACAGAAATTGGATGGCTCTTTGAGTAATTCTTAGCCTCCTAGACAAATGGGATACTCCAATTGGGCTTAGCCCAAGTAGATTGGGCTTGATTAGATCAAAATAGGTCATTTTGACCGAAATTTAGGGGGGAGTTGACATTGGTCAATTTGACCATTTGGGTTGGCCCAAATGGGTGGCTAGTGACCCATTGCACTCCCCTAAGGGTTAGGAAGGTCTAGGTTGGGTCAATTTGGCAAGGGCTTCTCTACTCTGCTTCCTTGGTCTTTTCAGGTCAAGCCTCTGCGGGGCCCCTTGTTAGATAGTCATGCTGCAGTGCGGGTGTGTTATATGGGCTGATTTTACTGGAGTCGGGAGTTGCGCCTAGCCGAGGGTGAGCCTACTGCATGTCGCAGGAGCAATATGTTTCCTGATTACCCTATTCGATTCATATTCCTCCATGAGTAACAAACTTCATCGCCAGGTGCGGGAAGCGAGATATTGCTTCAAAAATGGTCTTGAGTGGGCCGCCGGAGATAGCGTTGTATGGAGAGTCAGATTCTACGACCCAAAACTGAACATCATGTGTGACTTGCCTCAGAAATTCTCTTAGGGTGACTAGGAGAATGACCGTCACTTGCATTGGGACGTGGTTGTTGGTTGTGAAAATTGCCCACAATGTTCATATTTTGTCAATCATATTTCTGTCATATTCATATTCCTGCATGAGTACAAACTTTATTGCCAGGTCCGGGATGCAAGGTATTGCTTCGAATAGGGTCTGGAGCGGGCGACTGAAGATAGTGTTGTATGCAGAGTCAGATTCTACGACCATAAACTAAACATCGTGTGTGACATACCTCAGAAATTTGCTTAGTGTGACTAGGAGAATGACTGTCCCTTTCACTGGAACAGGGCTGTTATCGAAGCTATATACTGACCATTCTGCAAACTTGAAATTTACCTTTACAATCTTTATTCTTCAGAGGGTGGACATGAACAGGACCTCCACTGAGCTCCTACTATCAACCAATATCCTCTTGTGAGAAATTGAAAATAACTGAATATTTTATTTCTAAAAAACTAACTATTTCATGGCGAGACCCCTCTTTATATTGACAATAGGAGCAAAGAGAATTTACAATTGACAATATGAAAGTAAATTACAATAACCTAAAATAAGGAGGTTCAGTCGGTTACAAACAATAGTAACCGCCTGGGCTATAGTAGAACACAACCCTAGGCAGCTACACAATGATTAACTGCCCGAATACCAACACCATCCGTGAATATCAACAACATCGGGTGGTTGCACTTTGAGTAACCACCCGGACTCCGATATCATTCAGATATATCAACAACATAGAGCGATTACACCATTTCTAACTGCCTAGACTTTATCAATGTTATATCTTGTACTTTAACACCCCCTCTCAAGCTGGAGCATATATGCCAATCATTCGGAGCTTAACAAAAATATCCAAAATAGTTGAGGAAACTAGTTTTGTAAAGATATCAGTCAATTCTCTATTAGTCGAGACAAAAGAAGTACATGTCTACTTTTTCAAGACTTCCTCTCTAAAGAAGTGACAGTCTACTTCGACGTGTTTTGTGAGTTCATGAAAGACTATAAATATATATTGTTGTTTTATTGTCACAAAACTTAGGTAAGTGTTGAAACCGATTTCTCGGTCTCTGTGGAGTTCGGGGCCCTCAGCAAGCTGAGGGGCGACCAACACTTACTCCCCCCATGGGAGAGCTCTAAGTTGAAGGTTGAGGAACTATGGACTGGACCAAGGGCTTAGTGGGGAGGTCCCGCCACGTACCCGGAAGCCCTTTAGGAACTTCCCCTCCCAAGCCACTACTAAGCTTGGGCACCACTGGAGGCTCTCCTCACCCCCAAGAGAAACTTGGGGAGGGAGGGAGAGAGAGAGAGAGAGAGCTAGCCTAGAATGAGATTGCCTCCAAATGGTGCCCCCTTGGTCCTATTTATAGGATTTCTGGATTTGGGCTGCAAATAGCCAAAAACTGGACCGCGGAATTACCAAAATATCCTCGGATTGGGCTGCAGTTAGCCAAATCCCGCTGTTCTGGAACGCTAAACGCAGACTGACCCCTCCCCCCGGAACTGGGCGAGAGGGGGTACCTCACGGGTCTCGGCGAGCACCCTGCTGGTCTCGGCGAGCCCCCTAACTGGGGTACCACGCGGGTCTTGGCGAGCGCCCTGCTGGTCTCGGCGAGCCCCCTAACTGGGGTACGTCGCGGGTCTCGGCGAGCGCCCTGCTGGTCTCGGCGAGCCCCCTAACTGGGGTACCTCACGGGTCTCAGTGAGCGCCCTGCTGGTCTCGGCGAGACCCCTAACTGGGGTACCTCGCGAGCCTCGGCGAGCGCCTTGCTGGTCTCGGCGAGCCCCCTAACTGGGGTACCTCGCGGGTCTCGGCGAGCACCCTGCTAGTCTCGGTGAGCCCCCTAACTGGGGTACCTCGCGGGTCTCGGCGAGCGCCCTGCTGGTCTCGGCGAGCCCCCTAACTAGGGTACCTCGCGGGTCTCGGCGAGCACCATGCTGGTCTCGACGAGCCCCCTAACCGGGGTACCTCGCGGAGAAATGATACTCGGAAATGCCTCTTGGCTCAAGAACCTACTCGGCAAATACAGGGTTGTACACAATCCCCTCTCGTTTCGAGCGAGGTACACGCTCGGAAAGAAACGTCCAACCCTGCATATTCGACGAGTGTCGATGCAAACCCGGTTATCGGTGCTATCTCGAAAAAAACACAGCGCCTCCCCGAGAGGTCCTCCAACTCTGCCGGCCATTGAGAGCCCGGCTAGCGAGACGACCTCGGGAAAAATACCTAGCCTCCCCGAGAGGTCTTCCAACCCTGTCGACTAGTGAGAGCCCAGCTAGCGAGACCACCTCGGGAAAAACATACAGCCACCCCGAGTGGTCTTCCAACCCCGCCGACTAACGAGAGCCCGGCTAGCGAGACCACCTTGGGAGAAAAGAACATAGCCTCCCTGGGAGGTCAACCTGCACCTGCGGGCTAGTGAGATCCCGGTCAGCGGAACCATCCGAGGGGAAAATAACATTGCCTCCCTGGGAGGTCAACCTGCACCTGCCGGCAAGTGAGAGCCCAGTCAGCAGAACCATCCGAGGGGAACTGCAGCACCAAAAACTTATCACCTTGCCAGCTTCTCCGCGAGATCAACCTGACCCACCGGCTAGTGAGATCCCAGCAGCGGGATCGTCCGGGGCAATCCAGCATAAAGAATTTGTCACCTTGACAGCCTCTCCGCGAGATCAACCTGACCCACCGGCTAGTGAGAGCCCGGCAGCGGGACCGTCCGGGGCAATCCAACATAAAAGAACCTGTCACCTTGCCAGCCTCTCCGCGAGATCAACCTGACCCACCGGCTAGTGAGAGCCCGGCATCGGGACCGTCCGGGGCAATCCAGCATAAAAGAACCTGTCAACTTGCCAGCCTCTCCGCGAGATCAACCTGACCCACCGGCTAGTGAGAGCCCGTCAGCGGGATCGTCCGGGGCAATCCAGCATAAAAGAACCTGTCACCTTGCCAGCCTCTCCACGAGATCAACCTGACCCACCGGCTAGTGAGAGCCCGTCAGCGGGATCGTCCAGGGCTATCCAGCATAAAATAACCTGTCAACCTCGCCAGCCTCTCCGCGAGATCAACCTGACCCACCGGCTAGTGAGAGCCCGGCAGCGGGATCGTCCGGGGCAATCCAGTATAAAAGAACCTGTCACCTTGCCAGCCTCTCCACGAGATCAACCTGAACCACCGGCTAGTGAGAGCCCGGCAGTGGGATCGTCCGGGGCAATCCAGCATAAAAGAACCTGTCACCTTGTTAGTCGTAGTATTGTATGTAAGAAAAAACTAAGTTTGGAAACAACCCCCCCCCCCCCCCCCCTCCCAACTTCTTGGAGATCGGGTGAGTGGGGGAAAGACCCCTCCCCACTCCCCCCTTAAAACTGGGCGAGTGGGGGCATGGCGCCTCCTCATCGTGGAAGTCACAGTAAGGTAACTCAATCATTTCCCTTCTTTTTCCTCTTCTTTCTGCTTTCCTGGCTCTCCTCCTCCTCCACCAACCGATTGTCATGGTTTGCTGAGATGACAGAGGGGTGCCTTTGGTCCCTGCCTCCACCCTGGGAGGTCAGAATCTTCTTTCTGGAAGTTGTCTTCCTCTTGGTCGAACTTCCTCTTGTGGACCCCTACCTTTCCCCCTGCTGCCTTGCCTCCGGCTCACTCAGCTTGGCCAACCTTCTCGCGACCTCCGGGTTGGCCTCCTGACTCTCAACTTCTTCAGCCACCCTTTCCATCAACTCCTCAAAGGACAAAGGAGCTCTCCTCTTGAGGTCCATCTTGAAGAAGCCCTCCCGTAGCCCCAACGTGAGTGGGGGTCGAGGACAAAGGAGCTCTCCTCTTGAGTGGGGACCTCCCCACCCGCCCACTTGGGTCTCGGCGAGTGGGGGTCGAGGACCTCCCCACCCGCCCACTTGGGTCTCGGGGAGTGGGGTTCGAGGACCTCCCCACCCGCCCACTTGGGTCTCGGCGAGTGGGGGTCGAGGACCTCCCAACCCGCCCACTTGGGTCTCGGCGAGTGGGGTTCGAGGACCTACCCACCCGCCCACTTGGGTCTCGGCGAGTGGGGGTCGAGGACCTCCCCACCCGCCCACTTGGGTCTCGGCGAGTGGGGGTCGAGGACCTCCCCACCCGCCCACTTGGGTCTCGGCGAGTGGGGGTCGAGGACCTCCCCACCCGCCCACTTGGGTCTCGGCGAGTGGGGGTCGAGGACCTCCCCACCCGCCCACTTGGGTCTCGGCGCGTGGGGGTCGAGGACCTCCCCACCCGCCCACTTGGGTCTCGGCGGGTGGGGGTCGAGGACCTCCCCACCCGCCCACTTGGGTCTCGGCGGGTGGGGGTCGAGGACCTCCGCACCCGCCCACTTGGGTCTCGGTGGGTGGGGGTCGAGGACCTCCCCACCCGCCCACTTGGGTCTCGGCGGGTGGGGGTCGAGGACCTCCCCACCCGCCCACTTGGGTCTCGGCGGGTGGGGGTCGAGGACCTCCCCACCCGCCCACTTGGGTCTCGGCGGGTGGGGGTCGAGGACCTCCCCACCCGCTGAGGTGAGGCCTCCGGACCACTTTCTCTCCTGTCTTCGCTTATCGTGGCCAAAGCTACCTACAAGGTCTGCATGACCTCCCACTTGATATTTTCAAACATCTCCAATGTCACCCCAGCCACCGGGGGTTGCGAGTGACCCGGGTCGGAACTTCCTCCACCTCCGTCCATGGAGCTCATCTTTAGAGTTTCTTGAATCGGTCACACTCCACGCTCACCGCACCATAAATGTTGAAACCGATTTCTCGGTCTCTGTGGAGTTCGGGGCCCTCAGCAAGCTGAGGGGCGACCAACACTTACTCCCCCCAAGGGAGAGCTCTAGGTTGAAGGTTGAGGAACTATGGACTGGACCAAGGGCTTAGTGGGGAGGTCCCGCCACGTACCTGGAAGCCCTTTAGGAACTTCCCCTCCCAAGCCACTACTATGCTTGGGCACCACTGGAGGCTCTCCTCACCCCCTAGAGAGACTTGGGGAGGGAGAGAGAGAGAGCTAGCCTAGAATGAGATTGCCTCCAAATGGTGCCCCCTTGGTCCTATTTATAGGATTTCTGGATTTGGGCTGCAAATAGCCAAAAACTGGCCAGCGGAATTACCAAAATATCCTCGGATTGGGCTGCAGATAGCCAAATCCCGCTGTTCTGGAACGCTAAACGCAGACCGACCCCTCCCCCCGGAACTGGGCGAGAGGGGGTACCTCGCGGGTCTCGGCGAGCACCCTGCTGGTCTCGGCGAGCATCCTGCTGGTCTCGGTGAGCTCCCTAACTAGGGTACCTCGCGGGTCTCGGCGAGCGCCCTGCTGGTCTCGGCGAGCCCCCTAACTGGGGTACCTCGCGGGTCTCGGCGAGCGCCCTGCTGGTCTCGGCGAGCCCCCTAACTGGGGTACCTCGCGGGTCTCCGCGAGCGACCTGCTGGTCTCGGTGAGCCCCCTAACTGGGATACCTCGCGGGTCTCGGCGAGCACCCTGCTGGTATCGGCGAGCTCCCTAACTGGGGTACCTCGCGGGTCTCGGCGAGCGCCCTGCTGGTCTCGGCGAGCCCCCTAACTGGGGTACCTCGTGGGTCTCGGTGAGCACCCTGCTGGTCTCAGCGAGCCCCCTAACCGGGGTACCTCGCGGAGAAATGATACTCTGAAATGCCTCTTGGCTCAAGAACCTACTCGGCGAATACAGGGTTGTACAGTAAGGGATAATCATAGATTTTTCCCAAGTCTATCAGAAGTGTTTGTAACCATTTTAACTCACATGTGTTATGGGTCATACTTCTGTACTCTACTTTAGCACTCGATCTAGACACCACTGTCTGTTTCCTACTCTTTTAGGTGACAAGATTTCCACCAATAGACATGCAAAAGCCTGATGTAGATTTTTGATCTCCTATGTCATCCGCATAGCTATACCTGAATATGCTTCAAATTGTATATGACCGTTCTTTTGAAATAATAGGCCTTTACCAGGAGAGCCTTTAATATATTCTAATATTTTCAAAGTTGAATTCAGTTGACATTCTCTAGGATCTTTCATGAACAGATTGATCTTCCTTACAACATAACAAATGTCATGTCTTGTTACAGTGAGGTAATGAGTTTACTAACCAACCATATATATTAAGTAGAATCTAGAAGAAGAGGAGACATATTGTAACACCTCCCTTGTAATGACCATATAATATGGGTCCGGTCGGGACCACACAACATACAATCACCATAGTTTTGGTATTATAAAATGATATATGACTTCTACCCATCATAAAACACAGACCATAAACAACGGAAACATAAAACTGAACTAAGAAGCTATCCACATCTACATAAGAGTACTTTGGCCTTATGACCGTACATTACCAATGCTCAAAATGGCATTCGTACAACTCAAATATCCAATGATAATAACGATCCTAGGCTACTTCGACGTGCAAGACGGAACAACAAAACATAAACATGAAAACAAGCAGGAGGAGGTACACTTCATGAGGCTTAGGCCTTTTTGGCCGGCGAGCTGGCTCCATCTTACGATCTTTGTCATGCAACCATCACAGAAGAAGCGATATAAGAAGCCTTAGCTAGGGCTAACCGCAAACTACGCAACAACACCCCTCCTCCCGGTCGTCCTAGCAGAACCCGGGGAACTACATCACCCTGCAAGTCAGCACTTTGTATGCAAATGTAAATAGCATAAGTAGCATAGAAACAAGCAAGTAAAAGTGTCACAAGCATCAACCACATTTCTATGTTGAGCAAATAAGTAAAGGGACCTATTAATGCATCATGTATGCAAACCTGGGTTTCACCAAAGGCACCCTATAGCGTGTATGATTCTAACACATCATCATCGCATCATCACAACACATCAACAACATGGGTGCTCACATTTCCCCAAAGGGTACTCTCATTTCCCCAACCATACAACAACATGGGTACTCACATTCCCCAATGGGTACTCACATTTCCCCAATGGGTACTCTTATTTCCCCTAATGACACAACAACACGGGTACTCACATTTCCCCGGCAGTACAATAACATGGGTACTCACATTTCCCCAGCAGCACAACAACATGGGTACTCACATTTCCCCAATGGGAAGTCTCATTTCCCCAACGACACAACAACATGCACGTTTTCCTGCTCTAAGCCAACATTCGTTCTCACACGGAAATAAGGGCATCGTGATAATACATTATTCATATATATTCTTATTATAATTTTCATTAATTAAATAATAATTTTTATTTTATTTTATCTTAATTATAGTCTAAATAGCTTCTTTTTATGTTTTTAGGAATAATTGGGCTGCTATTAGAAATTGGGAGCTCATAGACGTGATCAGAAGATAGTTTGAAGCATTTCTGCCAAAATTGCAAGGTACACGCCCTAGGTCACGGGTGTGACCTAGGGCGTGACATAGGTCACGACCATGCCCTTTCCCAGAATGCCAGAAAAGGACTTCCAGATCATTTTAAAATTACACGCCCTTGGACACGGGCGTGTCCAAGGGCGTGACTCATGGGCCACGACCATGACCTCAGTCCAGAGCATCGACTCTCCCAACTAATTCGAGCTACCACCGACGGTATCAATATCGCGTTGCGGTAGCATTTCTTCTTACTTTTGTATCAATGTCAAGCCCGCTGTCACACCCATTATTGCTGCCACCTTTTCACGCCCGTGGCACCCATGACACACCCTTTTCTGTTTGAGAAACTACCGAATTGACTCTAGATCGAGTTATTTCGGGGATTGTTCCAGATCTAGCTAGACACGTTGAGCGTGTCACTTCAAGTTACTGCCAATTTTGGGGTGTTTTCTCTCAAGGTTCCCGATTTTTATTTGGCGGTT
The DNA here is from genome assembly GCA_033032865.1 of Dactylorhiza incarnata. Taxonomy (NCBI): domain Eukaryota; kingdom Viridiplantae; phylum Streptophyta; class Magnoliopsida; order Asparagales; family Orchidaceae; genus Dactylorhiza; species Dactylorhiza incarnata. Next base: position 9,052,465 of record JAWHQI010000067.1, read on the forward strand.
AAATTTAGGTTACATGCCTTAGGTCACAGACCTATACTTGGAATTATTTGCCTATAAAGCCAGATGCTGCCTAGTTGATCAAGATCCAGTCCTTGCTTCAATTGGTTCAACTTTAGCTTTGTTTTTCCTGCAATTTTAGTGTAATTCCTTTTCATGCAATTTCCTTTAAGTTTTGTATTTTCAATTCTAGTTTAGAATTTATTTTTCTTGCAATTGTAATCTTTCTTCTAAGTTATAAAATTGTCTTTTCTAATTGAACTATCTTGCACTTATAATCTTTCTTTTCTTCTTCATAAAAATGTTCTTTCTTTTTAACATGTCTAACTAATCTTTTAGCATTTGATCAGATGATACCTTAAGATTTATAATTTTGTAATCCTCTTTTTCATAGCCTTTGATTTAGAAAACTGTGATTTACCTTTGATTTTAATTGTATTGATTTCATATTGTCGACATATGCTTTTCAAACAATGATCCATATATTAGTTGATCAAGAGATCCGTGAATAAGAGAAGATCGCTCAAAGGAGAAAGGAGTTGCATGCACCCATCGAGAGAGGATGACATAAATCTTCTGGATTGGAGTCAAATCCAATAGTGGGGTTCACATTGTAAAGCAACACTACAAGAAATTTGACTTTTAGTAATGAAAATTTTTGTCCCTGATGATTATTTTTTGGTCACTAAAGACAATTAGAGACCAAATCCAGTCCGTCATGAGGCGGTCACGAATGCACCGCCACTAAATGTAATTAGTGACCAAAATGATTTTCGTCACTAATTGTATATATTTAGTGGCCAAGATAACTACAGTTACTAAAAGAGGTTTTAGTGACCAAATTGATTTGGTCACCAAATAAAGTTTTGGTGACTAAATTAATTTGGTCACTAAATGTAATATCAGTGACTGAATTAGTTTGGTCACTACATATAATATCAGTGACCGAATTGGTTCGGTCGCTAAATGAACTTTTGGTGACAAAGTTAACTCAGTCACTAAATGAACTTTTAGTGATCAAATTGATTTGGCCACTAAATGAAGTTTTGGTGACTGAATGAATTCAATCACTAAATAAAATTTTAGTGACTGATTTAATTCAATCACTAAATGTGTATTTTAGTAAAAAAAATCATATATTTATTTCATTTAGAATTCAATTTTAGAGATTCAGATACAATAATATTTTTAATACTCAATCGTAAATAAAATGTGTTCAGCATATGTTATTTAATTAATAGAAAAAAAGGTGGGAGATAGCCCAAACCACTGAATATATAGTAATATTATTTTCAACTATAATTAAATTGAATACATGAAAAAATATCTATATTGAAAAGTTAGGTCTCATGACCAAAGTCTCATGACAGGTAAAGGTCTTGCACTCTTCATCAATTGAAGGTTGTAACTGAACGCAACCTTCTTTTGTGTCACGATGAGCAACATCCCAAAGAGCCCTCTCCCGTACAACCAAGTCCGACTGATCTCCATCCCCTCCCTCCAGCCATCTATAATCTTCATCATCAACTCATCTGCATTAAGACATGCAACTACATAAAGATAACATTAACCAATAGTAAATGATAAATACATAGAAAGAATTGTAAAATCTTCTACTTATATTAATTATAATCATAGCTAAGCGTTTGTCATAAATACCAAGTAGATGCATGCTTTTATATCAAAACATAAACATTCCATGCACTATCTTCTTTGGATCCTCTTTAATAAATCAGCTACAAATTTATTTTTGTAGGGAGGCTTACATGCATAATATGATTTTTTTCTTTCATATTTACATACTCAAAATACCCATAAAAAATATAATCTGGGAAGTGGATATATAAATTAAACCAACGGACGATGATAAATCTGCTGTATGGCAAAATATACAACACTATTTAGTAAATAAATATAATTTAGATGTCAAATACAGACGAATACAAAAAAACATTATAGTGGTATGCATGTAAATATTTAAATACTAATCGGGCACAGTGCTTGTATAAAATAGCAAGGGATAGAAAAAAATTACGCCTATTGGCAAAAATTGAAATTAGTTTATGAAAAATATTCTTAGCAAACTCAATACTCAGGTTGGAATGTAATTTAACTGAAATGGTTGCAGCATCACTAAGAAAACAAAACATGATTGTTTCAACCTATTTCTCAACGGATCAGGAAGATGCACTGCTGCGCAAAACTTGTGCTTTCTTCGGCTTTCTTGGGGCAATCTGGGTCTCGGGCAGCGACAAAAAGATGAAGATATCAAAAACACCATAAATTGCGCAGATAAACTGTAGTCTGAATGATAAGAAAGTCAAATTTTTGTTTAAAAAAATCACCTCTTTCTTGACTGATTGTTCTTTCTCAGACAAAGTCAGCTCAATATGGCATGGAGATGACATGTAAGCTACAATCAGTTAAGCAAACATATTTGAACGATATTGGCAAGAACATATTTGAACGATATTGGAAAGAACATATTTGAACGAGCATAAACAAATTATCTTACCCATTATCTTTTCTGATAACAAATTCTAAGAACATATTCCTACTTTGCTGCTGCTGAATCCATGTGAGGGGTTGAGACCCAAGTGTTTAACGATATCGTCCAGGTTCTTTATGGTATTTGCTCTCTGTTGCAGTCAAAGAAGTTAAAAACATGCATTGAAGCCTCCCGACGTGACAATATCTCGACAAATTGTATCTAAAGCATTGTAAAAATATATAAACATGCATAACTCATACCAAGATTATTTTTGTCTTGGTTCATTTTATGCATCATCTATCAGTTCAGCTGGACAAGCAAATCAAACCAATAAAACCACCAAAAACTGAATGAATCCCATCCTAGTTTTAGTTATGTTTGAGTTCAATTTAAAACACGCATAAAACAAATCAATCCAGCTTGAAACAATTTTGAACCGAAGGAAACTATTTTAATTCACAATGTGACTCAAACCATCTAACAAAAGTTTTCTGCATATCTACATAAAACAAATAAATATCATTTAGTTCAAAAATACGAAACAATCTGGTCCAATCTAAGCTGGGTCTAGCCATATCTACATTGGATCCATTTTCTGCAAATTTGCCGGACAGTGAAATTGTCATTAATTAAAGTTTTTCAAAAATGCGGTCAAAATAATATCACCACATAAAAGTTACCTTTTCTGTAGATCAGTCGAGAGTCTACAAATCACATCTATTTCTCTATCCATAATTGATGGTTCATAAGATATCTCTGGTGCAGCTTTGTCAAGGTTTTTGTATAGATTTCAAACCAGTTTATTCTGAAATCTCTTGATTTAGCTGGAGCTACCTTGAGATATTGTTGTCTTGATTTGCATAGTTAGATATCCTATTCATCATAGGTCATAGTCGGTTCAAATATAGACTCTAGCTCCAATGACAAAGAGATTCAAAAATTTAACTAAAATCAAAATAAACCTGAGTTGTTTCAATGACATTAATAATATTTATGCAGAAAAATAATCTATAATTAAAATGACATTGTGTCATTGCAACATCTTCCTTGACATTTAATTTGGTGACAAAGAAATTCCACTTCTCTTCTTTGCAAACAACGTTATACACATTAAAAAGTCCACTCATAAGGGTTAATACAAAAAATGAATTAAGATGACTATGAGCTTCATATTCGGAGCAAGCTGGCTCAAGCAACAATTATCTCTAAACATTACTTGTAAGGGTCCTGTTGAGTAATATTATGAATACGACAATTTCAATCTAAAGCTACCAGAAATTGGGATTAATTGCCATTTTACCCATGGTTTTCATTGAAATATAGACAAAAAACAAAGGTAAAATGATATTTTGCCCTGATTTTGTACAGGATTGTTTGACTATTAAAGTGACAATGCCCAGTTGTCATCTCTCTTGCAGTACTTCCTCCATAGAAATGGAAGGAAACCAAGGTAGGCAAGAAAGGGCTACTCGCAAACCTAAATCAAGTACATTTAAAGAAGCTCCTCTCACAAATCTTCATATCACAAATCTTCATTAAGGGAATGTGCATATGTTGTCATATCTGTTGGAGGAGATGGAACTCTTCATGAGGTACTGAGTGCCAATGCATAAATAATTAAATACTGCTTTGTTGGTTGTCAATTTCTACATATTACAGATTTTTTACTTACCATTATTCTTATTTAAGTAGATCTCGGGAATTATTATACTCATGGAAGTATCTAAGACCATAATCTAGTATAGTGTAGTTTGGTATTGCTTGTTCCTTGATATTCTTCAGAAAGCTTCATCCTCAGTAGTAGCAATGCTTAGTTGTTTATGTTACAGAACTTCATAAGTTTTTTTAACTTTTCAGCTTTAAATCATTATGCATATACACAAAATGAGCCAAGCAGGTGCTGCTGTTGTCCAACCAGTGAAATACAAAAAATGGTGTAATGATATGCATGTTTATCTCTTTTGTACATAGTATGTCCTTTGGGTCATTTATTTCAACAAGCATGTTGTCAATGGTTTTGGGAAAGAAAACAAGTGAAGTGAAAAAGCTAGCTAGAAAGTTAAGAGGCATAAAACCCTACCTCACCTCATTAAAACTCTTCCTGAAAGGGGAAAAATTGAATCCATTAGTGAAGTGACTTCTGATACATGCGCTTTTGTTGCTGCAACTACTCCATACCACCATTCGCCGCCATTTCTGCAACAACAACAGCAACAGCTATAGAGCTCACCACCCCCTTCATCGAAGAGCTGCTCCCGCTATACTTATAATTACCACCAGAGCCGCCACTCCTCTCCGACGACCAACTGCACTTCTTTGGCTGCACTCAATAAATGAAAAACCAACATCTATGTGAAAAATATGATTGTTATTACATCGCAATTGCTAGGCGAAAGTTCAGAGGTATAAACTGTAGTTATATACATTCTCTCACCACACAACAACAATTACAAAGTGAAGCAATAATGCTGAAAATGAAGTTTTATGCTAGAAAATGAAGATAACTAATAAATTATTTTGATGGCATATATGTAAATGAGAATAAAAATCAAACTCAGATGATTAAATCAATTCTCAAGATTCATTAGTGTTGTCTGCTTGAGGTTCTCATTGTTTCAAAAAATCCAAAAATCTAGATTCCATTTGTTGATCCATCCTAGACTCCATCTCTGGAATATGAGTGATCATCTCCGCTTTCATATCTTAAATATGAGTGTTCATCTCCACTCCAAGTTCTACCTGAATTTATGCTCATAATTATTGCACATTAGTATGCTTACGCTCTGAAGGTCTGGGTCCAGGCCCCATTCCAAGAATATAACCTGAACGATGTCCAAATTCTATAGTGTACGCTTCTTCTGGGGTCAACTTATCTTCTCCCTTTTCTCACATTTGTGTGCCATGAAATTCTAATATCTTCTTATATAATTCTTCTACCGTTTCATCTTGCCATTCATTATGTTTTCCCTTGGGAGTTTTCTCCCACAACCTTACATATAATGGTAACTCATCTTGTTCTTCTGGAGCTTTCCTCTGTACAAAGAAAATAATAATACATTTATTCTAAGTACAAGTATGATTGTTAAATTTAGTTAACAATACAATTGTTTAATTTTAAGTACTTACCATTTCATATATTGTTCTTGCAATAGACTTTGATCCTACATGAGATTGCATTTTCTGTTGGCTCCTATTTTGTTTGTTAAGCTCACTAATCCTCTACATCAACAAATCAATAAGAAAAACAAGGTATGAACAATGTACATAACTTTTGAGTAATTAATGTATTTCATACCTTGAATCGGGCACTGCCCCAGTAAATAATTATCCTATTACATTGAGCTGGAACGACATCTTTAGGGAAATTTGCACGCCTTTGTGCATCAGTATTCCATTACTGATAATAATTATCTTGTAAATGAAAACGCCAAACATTATAGTGTCGACGAAGTGAAGATATAAGATCACCATGAACATGAGACTCAATTGGGAGATTGAATTCACTCTAAAAATACAATATAAAACAACAAAATTTTGAATTCGAAATGGAAAAATATTTATAAATTTGAAAAACAATTTAAAATTTAGTACTTACATTGATAATATTAATTATTTTATCAATGATATCAGTTGGAATTTCAGACCATTTCTCCACATTTAGAGGAGCATTTTGCCTTACATATCGCCCACTTTTTGTAATAACCTCTTGAGCTCTATATCCAACTAATCTTCGAAGTTCTGGTGGAAGTTGACATCCACCCTCTCTAGATTATTTTGTCTCCTTTTTCACCACTCAAGCCCAATGGTCCGACCACGTGCCCTTTTCTTATTTACATTTAAACCTATAATTATACATTTTCGTGTTAACATGTTTCAAATATATCAAATTAAAAAAAACATACGGGATTTTTACCATTATTAGTATTATGCTCAAGGTTTGTTGGATTTGCATGTATATGATCATCCTCAGCCTCAATCGAAACATGTCCAGCTACACTCTCAACATATGCATGATGATCTTCATTTATCAATCCTCGATCCAATTGTAAGGATATGGACGTTTTTGTTGTTCGTTGTCCAGAAGAAGATGCTACTTTTGTAAGTTGAGATACAACAACATGAGAATTATTACCTATATTTGTAGTTTTGACCTGTGATTCTTTTCTTTGATGCTACTTGGAAGGTTCGCAATTCTGTTGAGTAAAGGATTTAGTAAAGGAATGAATGCGTACTGCAGTGGATCGCGGATGTAAAGTATCTGTAAGGCTTTCAACGTGGGAACTTTTCTCCTTAACACAAATGTCTGTATTCCTCTTCATATGTTTGATCTAAATTACTTGGAAAAAAAAGTACAATTAAATTTTATAGTAAATATTTAAAATAAAAAATACATTTTAAAATTACAATTACATTTTATAGTAAATATTAAAAAAAATATACATTTTAAATATCACCTGCATCCTCAAAGTCATCAATAACATCATCTTCATTTTCTTCATTCATAACACTTCTTTGTTTGGATTAAGCTTTTTTCTCAATAGTTATAGTTGCAACATCAGTTCTTTTTAATGAAAGCATATTGTTATTATTATTTACAACATTATCGAGCATCGATCCTAACCCAACGTTTAAATCATACAACTGAATTTCATCCTCGGTGACTTCTTCAAATTCTTTGGTTGGAATATTATAAAAGTGGCGCGAAACTGTCTTTATGATCACTCGGCAATCTTTACTTTTGTTATCAGGCATGTAACATACTGGTTCAACTTGGCAGGCTAGAACATAAGGTTCATTGCTTCTCAAATTATGTTTTATATTAACAGAAATAAGTCCATTATTTTCCTTCTTGTATCCTCTGCCTTCATTGTACGTATCCCACCATTCACATTTAAATAAAACAATTTTTTGCCCAACGTCATACTCAAACTGAAGAATATCTTTTAGAATCCTGTAATATTCCTTCCCACTCGATTGCTCATCTCCTTTAACCAAAACACCATTGTTTTGAGTTTTGCGTCTGATTTAACGTTCATATGTATGAAACCTAAAACTAATAATATAACCTGAATAATGTGTCGCCCCTCTTCTCGGACCACAGCAAACTACAAAATTATTTTGCTGGCTTTTGAATCTCCCTCATAATGCAATTTAGATATCTATTGAAACAGTAATGTAATCACAACCATGGAGAGTGAGAACAAGTTGATGCTTAAAAAATTAGATGTTACTTACATGTGACTCAAACCATCTAACAAAAGTTTCTCATGTCTTCCTCCAATATTTCTAGAGTCTGCATGTTGAAGCTCTCGACGATGTTGTCTATTAACGAAATGTTTAGTGAATTAGTTAAATAATAGAAATACAACTCTGGAGAGTAAGAATGTGAAACTCACTCTATAAATGGCTCTACTTCTGGACAATTTCTTAGTATGTATAGTTGAGCCTGATGCCAATCTTCATATCTGAGATCTTTTTATATTCCTTTACCTAATGACCTCCCAATTTTTTGAAAAATGGACAATCTTGAATCTTGCTCAACATTTCCTTCATCATTTTTATCTAGGCGGTTAAGATTTGTCTCAATTTTACTTATATATCGAGAACAAAATGTCAAGCACTCTTGTACTAGGTATCCTTTCGCCATTGACCCTTCTGGGCTTGCTTTATTTCGTACAAAGGATTTGAGTGTACATAAATATCTGATGGATTCAATTATTTTAAAATACTTAATATGGTAAAGTAAAAAAAAGTAAATAACTAGTAGACATACCTCTCAATTGGATACATCCATCGATATTGTACAGATCCATCAACTCTTGCTTCTCGTGCAAGATGAATTGGTAAGTGCATCATGATTGTAAAAAATGAAGGAGGAAATATTCTCTCGAGTTTGCAAAGTGTGATAGAAATATTTTTCTCTAGTTTATCCAACACCTCTATACTTAGTGTTTTAGAGCACAACTCCTTAAAAAGACACTTAATTCAACAAGCAGGTCATAAACCTCTTTGCGAACATTGCCATGAAAAGCAGGAGCAAGTTGATCCAATATGAAAACATGACAATCATGATCTTTCATTCGTGAAATCTTACCTTCTTTAGCATTTACACACCTCTTTATATTTGATGAATACCCATCTGAACTATTAAATTCTCCAAGAAATTACATATTGCCCTTCGTTCGACAAATGTCAATGAATAGCATGCTTGTGGCATGACATAATGATCATCTTTATTTATCGGGTGTAATTCAGATCTCAACCCCATTTCCTTAAGGTCAAGTCTAGAATTCAAATCATCCTTTGTCTTCCCGTCAATGTTCAACAAAGTACCCAATATATTATTAGTAATATTTTTTAAAATATGCATGTAATCTAGACAATGGCGTATCTCTAATGTACTTCAATATGGTAATTGAAAAAAAAATACTTAACTTCTTCTAATTGTACGGAAGAGTAATTTCATCCCGCCTCCTTTTCTTTTGAAGCTTTCCAAAAATCACATTGTCATATTATTTTAGCTGCTCTAAAATTTCATTCCATGATAAGACCTTTAGTGCAGATCCAAGTTCTACTGTTCCATCAAAAGACTTTTTATCTTTTCTCCATCTATGATTTGGATCCAAAAAACATTTGTTTCCCATGTAACACATCTTAGACCCATTCTCCAGTCGGCAATACCATGTGTCTTTATTATAATATAGACAAGCAAGCGTACCCTTTGTGCTCCAACCTGACAAGTTAGCATATGCTAGAAAATCATTTATCGTCCATAATACACCAGCACGCATGTTAAAATTGCACTTACTATAGGCATCATAAGTGCAAACACCAAATTCCCATAAAATTTTTAACTAATCAATCAAAGGTTGAAAATAGACATGTATATCATTCCCAGGTTTTCCAGGGCCAGGAATAATCAAAGATATGATAAAATTAGGAGATTTCATGCATACCCATGGTGGTATATTATAAGGTACTAAAACAACTGGCCATACACTATAATTTGTACTCATAAAACCAAAAGGGTTACACCCATCACTTGCTAAACCAAGCCTTACATTGCGTGTGTCAGATGAAAATTATGAGTGTTTCTCATCAAATGATTTCCAAGCAAAAGCATCAGCTGGATGTTGCATATTACAATCATCGCGATGCTTTTCTTTATGCCATCTCATATCCTCAGCCGTACTAGAACATATACAATCGTTGAAGTCTAGGTATCAAAGGAAAGTGTCTAAGAATCTTATTTGGTACATTTTTACACTTTCTTGACAACATATCACTTTATACATTATTGTTAATCTTGCTCGATTGCCACCTGGACATACCACAGGTTGGACAACTTTCAAGATCTGCAAACTTATCGCGGTAGAGAATGCAATCATTCAAGCAAGCATTTATCTTCTTACACTCCATTCCAAGATCTTGTATATAGTTGTTAGCTTCATAAAAACTACTTGGTAGTTTTTCACTACAAGGAATTGCTCTTTTTAAAACTTTAAGTAATTCAGTAAAAGACCGATCAGTCCATCCGTAATCAGATTTGAGTGCAAGTAATGTAACCATAAATTGAAATTTTCAAAATTCCTTGCAGCCATAATATAATTCTTGTTCAGCGCCATTTAACAAATCATAAAATTTTCTAGCAATTTCATTGGGGTCCTCATGATCTCATTCTTCTCTAATCTCGTTCATGTTGTTAATACCATAATTAAAATCATATAGGAGTTCATGCATATCATCATGCTCTAAAATCTCTTCTTCGCCCTCTCTAAAAACATCATCATTGCTCTCAACAGTTGGGCTAATATTGTATTACTCCTCTCCGTGACTTGACCACCATCTATATGCCTTTATAATTCCATTCAGAATATGATGCACAAACTTAATCTTTCGAGTGTGGAAATTATTATTCCCACATCTATAACAAGGGTAACGAGTAGTATTTCCTCTAGCAGAATGAGTAAAAGCAAAATCAAGATAAGAATTCACTCCGTTAATGTATATTGGTTGTCGCTGATCACTGATATCCATCCAACTTTTATCCATTGAACTATTCATCAATAAATAAATAAATAAAATTGCTTAAACATAAATAAATTTCAAGGAATTAGCATGTTAACATTAAATAACCAATAGAGAACAAAAATGGTAAGATCAAATCATGTTGACAAAACCATTAAATAACGATTGTCACAGCATGCAACTTAATTCCAATTTCCCAATGCAGAAACAATTCCATATTGAAACAAATATAGTAAAACAATACTGAAGTAAAGAATCTGTGATACCGATCAACTACAATGTTAGCATTACCGAAATAGAGAATTGTTCCCACATGAACATCAAAATACATTTTGTTCTATTTAGAAAGATCAAAAACAAAGATAATAACTAATAATCAGCAATAAAGGAGCATGCTTAATATTCAATGCCTCACGAATAGGTGTAATCACACTTAACATGCGATTAACCTTTTACATTATGTTTACCTTAGAGTTTTATGTTACCCATTGAATGCATAAAGGCAATCTAAGGTGTTTGAATATGTTGCGGTCCACTCAAGGCTCCAGTAGACCAGACTAAATTGAACCGTCTTAGCTCGGGATCTCTCGAGCGTTCAAACAGTCACAGAAAAGGGAAAGCTGACAAGGCAACTTTTTTTAATGTGGAAAACCCGTCAACTGGGTGAAAAACCACGCGGCCGGGTCTGTGCCGGCCAAAACGTCCACTATTTGTTGGTTGTTGTACAGACTCAATCCAAGTACTCGACTACCAGCGATGTCACGAGCATGAAATAGAAGACAGTTTGTGACTAAATGCACAAATCGCATGATTCATTCGTTTGGGACTCCTTGGAAAATTTCTCCAAACCAAGGACCCTGAATCAGAATAGATTTTGTTTCCACTTACATGAATGCATATAAAAACATGAAAACATTTGTCCTCAAACATACTAAACAAAAGAATTCATAAAACACATGAATGTATTTTGATGAGGGTTTGATATCTTTTTATATTATTGAAGATTGAGATTGTATAAAATAGTAGTTCTTTGTAAAATTGATAAAACATGAATCACTCCATTGTAGTTACATGAAGGTGGAGCGTCAAGTGTACCAACAAATTTCCACTTTTGACGACATCATTCTTGAATGGTTGATTGTTCCGTAGCTTCATTTACATTCATAATCAGAAATTATATACCTCTTTATGCTTGAGAAATTGAAAAATGAATCTTCACTATCTTAATTTTTTTTAAAACACATTAATGTTGTGAGCATGCAAGTGGAAATAAAACAATGAACAAAGATTGTACGTATTCATACAACAAATGCTATATATGCAATGATTTATAATTAAAAAACTAAGAAGCAACAATCTTATTCAAATCATTGATATTTGAAGAGTTTGGACGCCATCAGTGGAAGCTTCAGATTATAAGATTGAAATAAAAGTAGGGAGTTGGGACCTTTGAAATAGAAGGAAGGTGCGGAGACGGTTCTTGGGTACCCTCAAAATCGAAGCCCTTGGTAATCGCAGAATAGAAGGCACAAAGATGGTTCGACGAAGAAGAACGTCAGCGTGTTCGATGTGGATGAATGATTTGTAATTAGTGGCGGAACTAAGATTTTAGTCCGACCTGGGCGTAATATAATACTTATTATTTATGATAATTTTTTATTCAAAATACAAAGAAATTATTGCAAGTGACCAAAAGAAAAATGAACTTGGAGACTATTCTCTACTGGTACAATTAAACATTACATAATGAAAATTTATGATAGTAAAATGTTCCAAAAAAATTTATAATTCAACAAACAACTTTTCTCAAACACATCTTCTGAAAACGCTGAATAATTTCTCGATAAATTTTTCTGACTTGATCCTACTTTCAAAAAAAACTTGACCATAACAAAATTTTGTTCACACATTCACTATACATATTAACCTACAAAGTATAAAGAATTAGAAAACTGGGAATTATCACCTCCTAAATAGGGCATTATCATAGATTCACAAACCTAAAAAATTGGGCATTATCAACTCTCAAATAGGGCATTATCACAGATGTGGAAAAATAAACAATTGGGCACAATGACCATCAAATTGGACATTATCACAAACATATAATGTGCTGAAATCTGAATAACAAAGCAATGTTTAGAAATCACATATAAAACCAATGCACTGCTTAGAAATCAAAATCAATAACTTAAAACTGGACAATTGAATTTTATAAATCACATGTATGAGTTATGGGAGACTAGGACTTAACCCACTGGCTGCTGCTACTCTGCTGGGGAAATTCGGAAAGGGCCAAAGAAATCTAAATAGCAATCGTTAGTCGGCAGATGAAGTTACCTTAAGGCTCTCTTATAAGCACCTCACTTGGACTGTTAGCCTCGGCTTCTTGCAGTCTTGTAGATGAAATTGTTAGTGTCCAGTAGTCGAAAGAATCAGACTATGCCGCACAAAAAGCAACTCAGCGGGCTCAGGAAAAAAACAGAGAAAGGAGATGATCACAGCCGCACATGTAGCGACTCACCGGGCTGTCGAGGAAACAAATTAGGGCATGACTGCGATGAAAGAGAGAATGCGCGGATAATTACTTGCGAAAGGCGGGAAGAGCGATTAAGATTCCGCAAGGTTGTGGGTTAGAAGAGCAGAAATCGAAGGCATACCTGAGGTCTTGTAGAATAAGCAACGACGATGTGGAGAGGAATGTTTGTGTTCGGTGTTGATTCGGACGGCGTGGATATGAAATGAAGATGTTGTAGTGAGGAGCAAAGGGGACGGTGGATGAATGCGCAGAGTTGCGGGTTTTTAACGAATGGAATGGTGGATAAGATATGTGAATGGAATGCGAACATGGATGAACCGGCCCGCATATCGTGGCTCGTGGTATGGATAAGTGGAGGGGGGAAAATAAGTGGGGGGATGAAATATCAGTACGTGGGATAAAATGTTAGGCACAATTATATTTTTGTAAGTATAAATAATTAAGTATTATTAAGATTAAAGATCATTTTCTTGTAATTTTCATTCACTTAAAGCTGGAGTTGCACAGAGAAAGGACTCGTGCAGATGCACATGGCACATTGTTGCACCCATCGTCGGCTCATCACTGGAGTTGTTCGGCTGTGCCCTAAATAATGACAAGGTCAAACCTTTCCGCTTGCAAAAATGAAAGTCAAACTGTCTAGGGGAGCGCACGAGCATACTCATATATTTTTAATTATAGACATAATTACTTTCTTATAAAGTAGTATATATATAACTTTTGTCTCTAATTATTGTCGTTACTAGGTAAATAATTTTGTAACAAAAATATTTTTTTCATTAAAATGAGTATTAGTGACGAATTTATATTGCGTCACTAAAATATGTCTCTAGTGACGATATATATTTTGTCATAAATATCTGTCACTGAAGACATACATTTAGTGACTGAACTTTTATTTTGTCACTATTGCCATATCTTTAGTGACCAGCCATAAATATGGTCACTAAAGATGACTCTTTAGTGACCGACATTAATTTCGTCACTAAAGACGTATCTTTAGTGACCAAAATTTATTTCGTCACTAGAAGCATGCCTTTAGTGACAAATATATTTCGACACTAAATTTAGGTCACTAAAACCCATTTTTCTTATTGTGCAAGCTTAGGGGTTTCGACTGGTCGAGGGGTCTTAATAGATCAACCTAAAGTTAGTTTGTAGTACTCCTCGAGAGAGATGCTATCATGATTTGGGAACCTCCACGATCGAGTTTCTTCTCATCAAATGCTTATGAAATTTTGACTTATTATTTTTCTTATGTTTGATTCTTGATCAAGTGATCTTTTCCTATATTATTTCTTATACAAAACAATCTTTATCTTTCCGATAATATAATAATAATTTGTGGGAGTTGAAGTACTCAACAACCCGGTGGAATACAACACTTGATATTTTCTTTTAAAATATCATATACTATGAACGATATGTACTCTTGCCTATACTTTGTAGAATTTGGAGAAAATTTATCTTAAATTTTACGTATCAAGTTTTTGGCTCCGTTGTCGGGGAATTCTTTTATTGATAGTTTGAAAGCGGAAATTTTATTAATTTTATCATTCTCTTTCTCCCCACCCCCATTTTTTTTCATTTCTCTTCTCCAATTCCACTCTATTAAGAAACGGTTGTTTTATTTTATAAAACATGTTATCTCATTTGGCCGCTAAACTTGCCGAGCTCACAAACAAACTTAATATTTTGGAAACCGCAAGAAAGCAAAATATTTTTGTAATTTTTGTGGTCATAATGATCATCCAAGCGAAGAATGTTATTATTTTTATTCTCAAAAAAGTTTTCATCAAAATTTTTTTTCTATAGGATATGATAATAATGAAATTCATTCTTGCTCCATTACTAATTATTCATGGTGGCAAGATAACCCGGATAGTTTACGGTGCACTGAAGAATATTCATTTGATCCTAATTTTTATTCCTCCAACTTAGAAGCACATAACTACACATTTAATTTTGGAGAGTCCATAAAATATCATTTAGATATTGACTTCCAGAATATAGATGGGAGCAATCTTAATTCTATTGTTATTTCTCCATCTCCGCATAATAATTTATTTATGGAGGTGCAAGTCTCTTCTTGTACCCTCATCGTATCTTTTATCGAAAATCAAGAATTTTTATTATTCCAAGAGTTTATTGACATTATGGAAACACCAGACGAAATAAATGATGAGTCCCAATTATATACACTTTTATAGACTCATTTGGGTTTGTTTTCACGCACATGCACTTCACTTTCTGCACATTATTGCCTATATTTCACTTGAACACATTTCTTCACGAAGTGCTCATTTTGGCCCATTGTGGTGTGCAATTGCGCACTATTCTGCTGGGGTAAGCACATGATGCTCCCCATGTATTTATTTTGTTGTTATTATATATTTCTGTGTGCTGGCGGTATGTTCCCCAGCTTGTTGGTTTATATTGCAGGTGGGCAAATCTTCATTCTATGGGAATTGTAACCTGGAGAAATCGCACGATCGTGGGATTCCTTGACGCACGATTTCAGCGACCGTGCGATTCCTACAGTACTTATAAATGGTGATCTACCCCGGCTCATGCGTTTTGTTTGCGCACGGTCAGTTTTGATCGTGCGTGAGCAAAATCGCACGAGTTTCCCTCTTTTATCTAAGAATTTATGTCATTTTGCAATTTTCCAGATCACACGGTCGTGTGTTTATCCTTCACACATGATCTGGTCGATCGTGCGCGTTCATTTGCGGCCCAAAATAGCATTCTGAATTTTGTCGTGCGTTTGGTCGTGCATGGACAAAATTCTGCAACTTTTCTATTTAAACTGCGATTTTTTAGGTTTTGAACCCCGAACAGTTTTGCGATTTCTTCCGCCGTCAGGGCGGAAAGCTCCATTTTTTGAAGGTTTCTTCCTCCCCCTTTCACCCGAGGCCACCTCGCATCATCCAAGAACTTCAAGGGAGAGATCCTAGCCCTACTCTCATCAACGGAGGAAGGAGTACACAGCTTTTGTGGCGGTCAGATCGTGACACAGAGAAGACAGGTATAGTGGAGGGAAGGTGACAGCTCCTCTGGACCCCAGACGTAGTTGTGGACTGAGCTAGGACGCGGATTGACAACCCGATGATTCCTACCGTGAATCCCAACAAGTCTCTGGATGTGGTTGTATTTCTAGCTTTTCCTCCTTTCCTCCTTATGATTGTAGTTAGTTTCTCTTATGTTGATGATGTTGCACTCTATATTTGTTGAACTTGTCAAATATTATGAAATGTTTTCATACTTATGAGTGCTTGAGGTGTGCTTTTGTGGTGATTGTGGTGTGAGTGTTTTGTGTGCCGCACTAGCAATTGCTAGTGGTGTGCTTGTTGACGAGGTGCTTGCGACCCTCATTCCGCCGGTGTGACCCATTCCATCCGCAAGCCTACTCGTCCATCCGCCTAGCGAAGCGTGGCATAGCGGCCCGTGTAATCCATTCGCCTAACGAAGCAGTGCGCTCAAGGCCTGCACAGTTCGATTCCGCTTGCCTACTCGTCCATCCGCCCTTGCGAAGCAGCGCGCTCAAGGCCTGCCTAGTCTCCATCCTGCCAAGCGAAGCATTGCATAGAGGCTTTGCATAGGAGTAGTTTGAGCTCTTTTACTTTATTTTCCACAAACCAAATCACCCCCTTTCGCATCCATCTGACATAAAGGACTTTAATCTCAAGTCCTTCCTCCAAAGTTAACTCCACCTTACTGTGTTCCTTCGAGATCGATACTTGGGGATTCACTCCCCCATTTTATATTACTTAAACGATCGGTACAATGTCATTTCGTGTCGCAGTCTTGCTACAGCCTATAGCGGTGTGCTAAGATTTGCGCATCAAGTTTTTTGCGCCGTTGTCGGGGAACACAGACGTGTGAGTTTTCTGGAGAGGGAGAATATGAGAGAGAAGCCCTTCCATTTGTTTATTGCATCATTTTTGTTTTATTTCTTCTTATTCTATTCTACTATTTATATTAGGTTGCTCTAGTAAATTTTTTTGTTAGGTATAGTATTTTGCACAATAGTATTTTTATTTTGATCATTTTATCTTCACACAATGTGGGCTTCATTTAATATTCGATGTCGTTGGTTTGGAGATATTTCTCACGCTAGTGATAGATGTACAAAGGGAGATACTATCCCTAGCACTCAAGGCCCAGCATATGGAGCACTGACTTCGTCTGGTACTCCATATGGTGTGCGTAAGTTCTATGGCTATTCTGCCGAGCCTTTACCGTCATACTTCTTTTCGGCCTCAGCACCTGCTGTGCCAAAGAAGCCCGCAAGGCAGTGCTTGTTTTGTCAGAGCACGGATCATGCCTTGAAGGATTGTGCTGCATTCCATCGCCAATTGGACGAGGATGACGAGCCGGATATCCGGATCGTCCCGACTCCTACTTCTGGCAGCACACCTTCAACATCTGGTTATGTGCCCATTTCACCTTCAAGCTTTGAAGGGTATGTATGGATGATCTAGGCTCTGACATGGCTGAGCCCATCTCCCCTGTGCATATATCACCATGTGTTGATTCAATTCTTTGTGAGGAATCGGTGCTTGACATTTATCCAAGCACTATTCCTCCCCCTGTTGTGCATACTACATTCGTCTCTGACGACATTGTTGAGGATGTGTCGCAGTATAAGGCTGGCGATCTATGTGTTATGCCTGCTCCTATGGAGGAGGACAACCTTCTAGGTGAAGAGAAGCTTTCCTCAGCACGGGTGGAGGAAGTCCAACTCTTGGGCATGACCACTGTTGATCCCGCCGAACATTGTAGCATTGATGACAATGCAAACATTATTTTACTTCCCCAACCTGATGGGAGTGAGACTGGGATCACTCCCTCGATTGATTTTTATTCATGTTCTTCTTGTTTATTTCTTAATCTCCCTTCTTCATCTGAGCCTGTGCAGGTTGACTCTTCACAGGTACCCCAGGTGGACTTGGAGCTTGATGCTCAAGCCAATGATGAGAGCATCTTCTTATGTGAGGAGGTTGATTCCCCCTCCGTAGAGGAAGCTCCACTCATTGTTGTCTCCTCCTGCTGCCTTCCTGGAGATGACACCTTGCTGGGAAAGGATTTAGTTTGTGGTGAGATGAGTGAGGACCAGCTCTCCTCCTCTTCTTACTTCATATTCCCGCTACCTGTGACGAGCAGGTATTTTTATTTAGGTAGGGGAGTAACTGTTTTATCGCCGTATCGGTACCTGTTACCGAAACGCATATTAGAACAGTTACCTGTTCATTTTCTCTTTCATACACCCACTTTAGCACGCATTCACTTGTTTGTATGCTCCTGTATATTCAATTCTTGGTTGTGATGTAGAAATTGCTGTATTAGCCTAAAAAATGCAAGATGGAGTGGCATGTTGACTCTTGTAGTGCTCTAGTTGAGTACTCGTGTCTTGCATAGGGATTTGAGTAGAATTAGTTTTTATTTATGCTTCTAATTTATAATTAGTAGATTTGCGTAGATTTTAATTTATTTTACTCAAAATGGTGAATGTGGTTGAATCTAGTGGTAGCGTGGTATTGTGTGTAAGCGAGCACGAGGTTCATGTTGCTCGAGTCGGGAGGAAGGATTACCTTTCTCGGGGGCTAAGAACTTGCCCCAAGCGACTCTCGAAGCATGGGTGCGAATGATTTGCAAGTTGAGCGTGACGTAGGGCATATATTTGGCAAGTTTGAGTTTTGTTCTAGCATTCCTATGTGCTAACCGTTGCTAGCCTATTTTGTGCCTGCCCGACCTTTTGGTTCAGCTCCACCATACTTCACCAAGGCCTAAAAGCTAATCCCATTTTCGCAACCAAAAATAAGCTAAAAGCATTAATGAATTGTAATTTGCCAATGCGGTGCGGCGATAAGAAATTTTAGTGTTGATGTGGATTTCTTAAAAGTTTCTATATGCTGAGTTTTTTTTTTGCGAATTTCGGGGATATAAAAAAAGAAGGAAAAGAAAAGAAAAAAAAAAGCAAAGAGAAAGAAAAAAAAATATCCCTAGTGTTTTAATTGAAACATCTATCTCTTTCGATTAGAGTAGGTCGTGTGCACACCCGGTTTCAAAGTCAAGTCTAGGGGTGTGTTACACGCGTATTATTGGGGCTGCTATGATTTAGCACTTTTGTGTGCTCTTTTGGGTTGCGATTAGCCACCATGTTTATCTTTGCATTCCAAACCATAACCTAAGCCTCGTGTATACCTAAAGTCCAATCGATTCATCTTGTGAGTTCACTAGTGCCGTGGAGAGAGTGTGACAGGGCGAGCTTATGGCTCTCGGCATTGATGGATTTCAACGGAGTTAATTCCGAGTTCCAGTCTTTTGTAACACTCCCCTTTGCGATTTGCTTACTTTCGTACTACGCGTGACCATAATATCACCAATATTCCATTTTTGAGTAAAAAAAATAAATTTCTTTTTATGCATTTACACTATTATAAATTGGCTAGCATATGTAGAAACTTCTTCTAATGAACTTCTATGTACACAAGTATGCAACTTCGCATTTTATTCCATGTTTGCAATTTTTTGGCTAGCTATGCTTTTCCTACTCCGCCGGATTTGTTTGCTCGGGATGCGCAAACATGTAAGTCTGGGGGTGTGATGAGTCTCAATTATATACACTTTTATAGACTCATCTGGGCTTGTTCATGCACATGCACTTCACTTTCTGCACATTATTGCCTATATTTCACTTGAACACATTTCTTCACGAAGTGCTCATTTTGGCCTATTGTGGTGTGCAATTGCGCACTATTCTGCTGGGGTAAGCACATGATGCTCCCCATGTCTTTATTTTGTTGTTATTATATATTTTTGTGTGCTGGTGGTATGTTCCCCAGCTTGTTGGTTTACATTGCAGGTGGGCAGATCTTCATTCTATGGGAATTGTAACCTGGAGAAATCGCACGATCGTGCGATTCCTTGAAGCACAATTTCAGCGATCGTGCGATTCCTACAGTACTTATAAATGGCGATCTGCCCCGGCTCATGCATTTTGTTTGCGCACGGTCAGTTTTGATCGTGCGTTAGAAAAATCGCATGAGTTTCCCTCTTTTATCTAAGAATTTATGTCATTTTGCAATTTTCCAGATCGCACGGTCGTGCGTTTATCCTTCACGCACGATCTGGTCGATCGTGCACGTTCATTTGCGGCCCAAAATAGCATTCTGAATTTGGTCGTGCGTTTTTATGCACGGTCGTGCGTTTGGTCGTGCATGAACAAAATTCTGCAACTTTTCTATTTAAACTGCGATTTTTTAGGTTTTGAACCCCGAACAGTTCCGCGATTTCTTCCGCCGTCAGGGCAGAAAGCACCATTTTTTCAAGGTTTCTTCCTCCCCCTTTCACCCGAGGCCACCTCGCATCAAGAACTTCAAGGGAGAGATCCTAGCCCTACTCTCATCAACGGAGGAAGGAGTACACAGCTTTTGTGGCGGCCAGATCGTGACACGGAGAAGACGGGTATAGTGGAGGGAAGGTGACAGCTCCTCTGGACCCCAGACGTAGTTGTGGACCGAGATAGGACGCGGATTGACAACCCGACGATTCCTACCGTGAATCCCAACAAGTCTCTGGATGTGGTTGTATTTCTAGTTTTTCCTCCTTTCCTCCTTATGCTTGTAGTTAGTTTCTCTTATGTTGATGATGTTGCACTCAATATTTGTTGAACTTCTTGTTAAATATTATGAAATGTTTTCATGCTTATGAGTGCTTGAGGTGTGGTTTCGTGGTGATTGTGGTGTGAGTGTTCTGTGTGCCGCACTAGCAATTGCTAGTGGCAGGCTTGTGACGAGGTGCTTGCGACCCTCATTCCGCCGGTGTGATCCATTCCATCCGCAAGCCTACTCATCCATCTGCCTAGCGAAGAGTGGCATAGCGGCCCGTGTAATCCATTCGCCTAACGAAGCAGTGCGCTCAAGGCCTGCACAGTTCGATTTTGCTTGCCTACTCGTCCATCCGCCCTTGCGAAGCAGCGCGCTCAAGGCCTGCCTAGTCTCCATCCCGCCAAGTGAAGCATTGCATAGCGGCATTGCATAGGAGTAGTTTTAGCTCTTTTACTTTATTTTCCACAAATCAAATCACCCCCTTTCGCATCCATCCGACATAAAGGACTTAAATCTCAAGTCCTTCCACCAAAGTTAACTCCACCTTATTGTGTTCCTTCGAGATCGATACTTGGGGATTCACTCCCACATTTTATATTACTTGAACGATCGGTACACTGTCGTTTCATGCCGCAGCCTTGCTACCGCCTATAGCGGTGTGCTAAGATTTGCGCATCAATAAACGAAGAACATGTTTCTTTTCCTACTTCGCCTGAATCTCCTCCTATTTTTCATAAATTTTCACACACACCACCTATTTATTTTGAAAATGAAAATGATGATAATATTGTATCCCATGAATTTATTCCACTTTGTATTCCACTAGAATTTTTGGATAACAATGTTTTTATTTAAATTGAACAACCCAATCATGAATTTTCACATGAAACTCCTCCTTGTGAAATTTTTTTTGACTGAGCTTATTTTTGATTAATTTGATACTAATGACTTAAATGTAGATGATGAGCCTTTGCAACCAAACATCTTCAATGATCCATTTGCCGATCATCTCCACCAAACCACATTACCCTAGGAATATATTGTTGGGAATCCTGCTCACATGATTCCTGATTTAAAGAAGTCAACAAGTCAAGAATACTTCACTTGGTATTTGACATACCATCTAGTTCATGCTTGAAGGAATCGACAATATGCCATGTACTTTAGTCATATTACCAAGTGCTATATCGTCGATAAGAACAGGTGATATCGTCGACAATGCGTGCTTGTCGAAATAATGACGGGCAGAGCAGAGAAGCAAAGTATTTTTCTCGTCGACCGCTGAGACATGGCGAGATCGTCGATCAAAGAATGGCGATCGTCGAATGAAGGACGACAAGTTCGTAGATCGCAGAATGTTGTTCGTCGAACGCAGAGAAGACACAGAACATCGTCATGTGGAACTCATGTCATCGAGAGAACATATGATCACGACGACATGATGCAAGAAGGAAGCTCACGACGACACTGTCAGAGAAAGTAGATCGTCATATATACAGAATCGCCAGGATATCTTGTATCGTAGAGATACCTCCATCAGTGGCAGAAGGAAGATCGCGACGACAAAGTCAGAGATAGCTGGTCATCGCAATGATGCAGATATCTTCAAGCCAGAATTTAAATCTCTTCAAGCCAGAATTCAAATATTGCAGACATGATGTCAGCAATTAATGTCACCGCCTGATTGTCCAATCAACACGTGCACCTAAGAAATAGAGCCATCACCGCGTGCTGCAATGAGATGGGCATCTGACAGAAAAGGACATTGCATATGACCGTTGTGCGATTCCTCTGTACTATAAAAAGGAACGATGGGTGCCCTAGGAACTCACAGAGATACAAGAGCTAAAAAGTATCCCGCCGCTTCACTTGAACAATCTTTCTGCGGAGAAGAAGAGAGACAAGGAGAGAACTATAATCAGGTGTTCTCTAAAGAATCGGTCATCTTCATCGACTGATAAGAAGTCGTTTGTCATCCGGCTAAGAGAGGGGAGCGAAGAAGGAGTCGTGCTGCAAAGATCAAATCTGAAGCATCCTCTTCAACTCAAGAAGCCGATCTCCATCAGGCTAAGTTGCCGATCAACATCAGGCAGAAGAGACAGTGTTCTTTACTGTATTTTCTTGTAAGGCTTGCGGGCCAATTTGTCTAGCTTGAGGGCTGGAGAGCTGTGAGGCTTGAGGGCCAGGGCAGTGGACTTGTGGGTCTGACTTTGTCTAGCTTGATGGCTGGAGAGCTGCGAGGCTTAAGGGCCAGGGCAGTGCGCTTGCGGGTGCGATCTGTCGAGCTTGCGGGCTCGGGGCAGTAGGGGCTTGCGGGCTTAGGCTGTTTGGACTTGCGGGTCCGTGTTGTAGGGCTTGAGAGCCTGAGTGTCGAGCTTGCGGGCTCGGGGGCAGTAGGGGCTGGCGGGCCTAGGCTGTTGGGACTTGTGGGTGCGAGGTGTAAGGCTTGAGGGCCTGAATTTTTTGGCGGCGATTGTCGAGCCTAGCACACTGCTGGGTAGGCGCAAAGGGAGAGAGGACTACTCAAGACACCCGGTCTTGAGGAACCTCTTTAGATCGTTGTGTGCTTTCTGTGACTTGTTCTTTATTTCTTAGATGTATTAACCAGACCTCAAGAAATTCCTAAAGGGGGATTTTATAAAAAGAAAATCCTATTCACCCCCACCCCCCCTCTAGGTGATTTAGTAGACACCTCAATAAACAACAAGTGGTATCAATGCTAGGTTGTTCAAAGAAAAGCTTAACAACTTGAACAGATCTGCCATTGTGTGTCTAAATATCATTGCTATGGAATCAAGAATAGTTGAATGCTCCAGGGAGAACTTTTCCCTATGGAAAGTACGATTAAGAATATTCATGGAGGCAATAGATCCTAGAATGTTCGGAGTTATTCAAGAAGGGGATTTTTGATGAGTCCTGATCATATACACATTTATGGACTCATCTGGGCCGTTATTTAGTCATTTCTCCGCACTTTAGCCTTGTTATAGTTTATATTTGATAATCCATGCTAGGTGCACATCTTGGCCCACTTTGGTGTGATTTTTGTGCTTATTGTCATTAGTAGTATTCTTGTGCTGTTAAGTGCCACTTTCAGTGGCTAGATCTGTGGTTGTGCTGGAATAGGAGTAGTGTAGGTGTTCCCGGTGCAATTCTGCACAGGAACACTGCGCACGATCGCCGGTTCTATTGCGCACGACCACTGGTCGTGCGCCACTGATCGTGTGCACTTAACCCTTTTTTATGAGTTCTGTTTGGTGCAGTGCGCACGACCATCTACGCTAGTGCGCACGACCACCGGTCGTGCGCCACTGTTCGTGCGCGCTTATCATCAATTTCTTGAGTTCTGTTTCAATCAGTGCGCACGACCACCTACGATAGTGCGCACGACCACCGGTCGTGCGCCACTGGTCGTGCGAACATGTTATTTCTTAATTTCTATTTTTGCAGGTTCCGTCCAGGCAGAGCGCACGATCACCGAATTCTAGTGCGCACGACCACTGGTCGTGCGCCACTGACCATGCGCACTGTTTATTCCAGCGCCTATAAATTCCGCTGCTCGCGATTTAGGTCGGAGATCCCGCCGTTTTCTCGCCGAGCTCCGCCGTTTCGCCCCCTTTCGCTGGTTCTCCGCCCCCTAGGCCTCCTCCATCATCCAAGAGCTTCAAGGAGGAGATTCCACTCATCTTCATCGCCAAGCAAGGAGTTCCTCGCATCAGACATGGCCGGATTGTAAATCGCTGGAGAAGACGGGTCCATTGGGAGGTGTGACAGCCCTCCTCTACCCCGGACGCAGTTGGGACCGAGCTAGGACATGGATTGACAACCCAACGATTCCTACTATGAATCTACAACGAGACTCCGGATTTGGTCGTATCTCTTGCCTTTTTCTTCTACTTGTGTGGTTGTAGTTGTTTGTAATCTCTATATTTAGATGATGAATGCTATGAACTATGTGTATTATTGTTTATTTCATGTTTATGGAATAATTTAGTTCATATGTGTTAATGAGGTGCGCCCCCATCCATTTTCCACTCCACCACCGTGTCCGGTGCCGCACTAGCAATTGCTAGTGGCGTGCTTGTCGAAGAGGTGCTTGCGACCCTCAATCCGTTAGCCTACTCGTCCATCCGCCTACCGAAGCGTGGCATCGCGGCCCGTATTCCATCCCGCCTAACGAAGCAGTGCGCTCAAGGCCTACACAGTTCGATTCCGCTTGCCTACTCGTCCATCCGCCCTTTCGACGCAGCGCGCTCAAGGCCTGCCTAGTCTCCATCCCGCCAAGCGAAGCATTGCATAGCGGCATTGCATAGGAGTAGTTGATAGCTTTTATTTTATTTTCCGAAAGCCAACCCAACTCCCCCGCATTCCATCTGATTTAAGGACTTCAATCTCAAGTCCTTCCTCGAAACCTAACTCCACCTTACTGTGTTCCTCAAGAGATCGACACTCGGGGATTTTCCCCATTATTATTACTTGCGCGATCGGTGCACTTGCCGAAGCCTCGCATCAATTTTCTCTCTCAGTCAGTGTCCAAGAAAATCCTAGATAACTTGGATAAGAAAGCCAAAGACATTATTGCTGGTGCAGTCAATATCTCCATATTCCAGAGACTGGCTCACTACATGACTGCAAAAGAGATGTGGAACTCTCTAACTGTCCTTATGGAAAGATCTCAAGAAGAGAGTCATCAGGATGAGTTTGGATTGACCATCTTATCTGCGTCAGAAGAAGAGAGTCATCAGGATGAGCTTAGATTGACTGTCTCATCTGCGTCAGAAGAAGAGAGTCATCAGGATGAGGTTTGTCCCAAGCGCATAAGGGCTCCTCTTTCTACTTCCGACTCAGATTCAGAGACAAACTCATCCAGCAATGATGACTGGTCCAAATCATACAATGATCTTCTAGAAGAGGTCAAGACTCTCAAGCTGCTGTGCAAGCAACAGGATGCAGAAATCTCCTCTCTTCAAGCAAGAAATCTTGATCTCTCACAGAAAGCAGAAAAGCTAACTCTAGAGAATGTTGAGTTTTGTCAACTCAAGAAGGACAAAATGCAGCCCAATGTCCTGAAGGTCAATGTCCTGAAGGTCAAGAATGACAACACCAGAAGGATGGAGGATAAGCTTGCCACTAAAGTGAAGCCCGTTGCAAGCTCCTTCAAACCCAAGTTCATGCCTAGAATCTACAAAGAACCCCAGAAAGGTGTGAGGAGGCAAAAACACGTTGAGCTCAGAGAAGAGGAGAAATCCTTAAAAAGGACTGACTCTAGAAGGATAACTGTGGTCGACAACAACAAAAATCATGTCCGCCATCAGCACCGTTCACCTTCTTTGCTTCATTCAGTCGTTCGCACAAAAAGAACTCCTGCTCATACAGTCAAACAGAAGGGAAGATACAACAGATTTGAATGCTGGTGCTGTGGAAAAATAGGACACTTTGCCATTGACTGTTGGCACAACACTAGTGTGCCCAGTACAAAGAAGAGACCTTGCGGTACGGCTGAGGTAAGTATAATAATTCCTTACTGGGCTAACAAGAACCTAGGACCCAAGTCACCTTAGGTTCTTAAGGGATTTTAAATCTGTTTTGCAGGGAAGTCCATTTAGCCAATCAGCAGCACGCAAGGCTAATGGACCATAAGTGATCCAGGGTCAACTCTGGACTAAAGAAATCCTAACCCCATGTCAAGATGCACTAGTCCAAGGGGCGTTATCACATTAAGGGGGAGTCATTCACTAAAGAAAATCTCAAGTGGAGGAAAGAAGTAAGAAAGGGGGAGAATGGCATCAAGATGCTCAAGAAGACCTCAAAGATAAGGGGAGCAAAGATGACAAGAAGAAGGGGGAGCCACAGACGAGGAGGCATCAAATCTAGGGGGAGCCATAAGATTGATGTACTCATATGCTCAGCAAAAGATAAGTAAACCCTTCTATGCAAGATTATAATAATTACTATCAAGTGAAAGTAGTCTTGAATTGAGATTCTGACTTCTTCAAATAGGGGGAGATTGTTGGGAATCCTGCTCACATGATTCCTGATTTAAAGAAGTCAACAAGTCAAGAATACTTCACTTGGTATTTGACATACCATCTAGTTCATGCTTGCAGGAATCGACAATATGCCATGTACTTTAGTCATTTTATCAAGTACTATATCGTCGAGAAGAACAGGCGATATAGTCGACAATGCGTGCTTGTCGTCATAATGATGGGCAGAGCAGAGAAGCAAATTATTTGTCTCGTCGACCGCTGAGACATGGCGAGATCGTCGATCGAAGAATGGCGATCGTTGTTCATCAAACGTAGAGAAGACACAGGACATCATCGTGTGGAACTCATGTCATCGAGAGAACATATGATCACGACGACGTGATGCAAGAAGGAAGCACACGACGATACTTTCAGAGAAAGTAGATCGTCATATATACAGAATCGCCAGGATATCTTGTATCATCGAGATACCTCCATCAATGGCAGAAGGAAGATCGCGACGACAAAGTCAGAGACAGCTGGTCATCGTAATGATGCAGATATCTTCAAGCCAGAATTCAGATCTCTTCAAGCCAGAATTCAAATCTTGCGGACATGATGTCAGCAGTTAATGTCGCCGCCTGATTGTCCAATCAACGCGTGCACCTAAGGAATGGAGCCATCAGCGCGTGCTCCAATGAGATGGGCATCTGACAGAAAAGGACATTGCATATGACCGTTGTGCGATTCCTCTGTACTATAAAAAGGAACGATGGGTGCCCTAGGAACTCACAGAGATATAAGAGCTAAAAAGTATCCCGCCGCTTCACTTGAACAATCTTTCTGCGGAGAAGAAGAGGAACAAGGAGAGAACAATAATCAAGTGTTCTCTAAAGAATCAGTCATCTTCATCGACTGATAAGAAGCCGTTTATCATCCGGCTAATAGAGGGGAGCGAAGAAGGAGTCGTGCTGCAAAGATTAGATCCGAAGCATCCTCTTCAACTCAAGAAGCCGATCTCCATCAGGCTAAGTTGCAGATCAACATGAGGCAGAAGAGACAGTTTTCTTTACTGTATTTTCTTGTAAGGCTTGCGGGCCAATTTGTCTAGCTTGAGGGCTGGAGAGCTGTGAGGCTTGAGGGCCTGGGCAGTGGACTTGTGGGTCCGACTTTGTCTAGCTTGAGGGCTGGAGAGCTGCGAGGCTTGAGGGCCAGGGCAGTGCGCTTGCGGGTGCGATCTGTCAAGCTTGCAGGCAAGGGGGCAGTAGGGGCTTGCGGGCCTAGGCTGTTTGGACTTGCGGGTCCATGTTGTAGGGCTTGAGGGCCTGAGTGTCGAGCTTGCAGGCTCGGGGCAGTAGGGGCTTGCGGGCCTAGGCTGTTGGGACTTGTGGGTCCGAGGTGTAAGGCTTGAGGGCCTGAAGTTTTTGGCTGCATTTGTCGAGCCTAGCACACTGCTGGGTAGGCGCAGAGGGAGAGAGGACTACTCAAGACACCCGGTCTTGAGGAACCTCTATAGATCGTTGTGTGCTTTCTGTGACTTGTTCTTTATTTCTTGGATCTATTAACCAGACCTCAAGAAAATCCTAAAGGGGGATTTTATAAAAAGAAAATCCTATTCACACCCCCCCCCCTCTAGGTGATTATTAGACACCCCAATAAAAAACATGTATAAGTAATTTGGATTCATAATTTCAAGTGAACTGCCAACAAATGAATCAAGACAATAATGGAGGAGTTGTTAGGCAACAGACTTTGGCATATTCACTGCAACGTGAATTAAGGGAGTTGCCTGTGCATTTTAATTATAATTATCCTTTTAGCTAACCCAAAATGTCTAGCTAAAAGACAGTAAACAAAGCGCTATTGGGAGGCACCCCTTGCTTATCTATATTTTTCTTACACCTTTCTTTTTTATACATTTTCCTTTCATGTTTTCTTCCTACTTAGTTTATAAATAATGGGGACAATGTTTATTTTGAAGTATGATGGTGTATATTCTCTAATGCTGTTTTTATTAAAAAATAAAAAAAATTAGAAAACCTTTTACAAATCATAAAAAAATTGTTTCGGTTTTTTCTTTGTTTTCTAATTTTTTTAAAACAAAAGATATGAAAATGTTTTCCTTTTCTTTTGAAATTTGTATGTCTTTGTGTCTTATTTTTCTTTCGATGCTAATTAAAATACCAAAAAAATTATAAAAATAAAAAAACTAATTTCTTGCGAAATAGCCGTGTTGGGCTTTCATCCCACAAAACCACCCAGTACATTGAGAGCCCATTATTGGGTATTCCTTGTGACGTCCAAGATCTAAAAAATATTTATGTTTTTATGTTTCAAATTAAATGAAAATAAATAAATAAAATGAAAAAAAAAACTTATTTAAATTTTTTTTGTTTTTAATATATTTTAATATTAGATTCATTCGTATTTTTATTTGAGCTTAACTAATTTTAAATTAAGAGTTCTATTTATAGGCTTTTTAAAGAGTTTTCTTTTTATGCATTTTGATTTTATATGCCTCTTCAACTTTTGTTAGATTTAATTTTTAGATGAAATTAATTTATGAATTTTTCATTATCTTGATTTGTTTAGAATAATTCTTAGTTTTACTTTCTCTCTTTAAAATATCTTGAATCAATTTTGTAGAAATTGTGCTAACAAAAATTTAGATATTACTTATATTAATTTTACCTCCTAGATTCTTAAGATTTCTCAATTTATTTTCTATGCTCTCAAAACATATATCTTTGGAATTTTAAAGCCTTTAAACCCTAGCCCTTCCCTAACCATTTATTTAACCCATTGATTAGCAATATACAAAATTTACAAAAGTTCATATGTCATGGAATGAGAGGATAAAATTCATCATTCCTAAACATATGCACCCAAAGTTTATAAAAGATTATATGTCATGGAGATTAGAGGATAAAATTGATCACTTATAAACATATACATTTTGGGAAGTTTAAAACAAAAGAAGAAGAAGAAATTTTTTTAAAAAGAATATATGTCATGGAAATAGGAGGATTAAATTCATCATTTCCTAAACATATACAGATATTTTCTTTTTTGCCACTCCATTTTAGCTAATAACAATTCATAACAAGGATATTTATGAGAGAGCTTAGTAAATATTTTGAGATTTTTTTATAAAGTTTCTAATATTGTAAAAGTTTTTATAATTTTAATCTTAGATTATTTTGATTAATTCAATATATTCTTGTTTGTGAAAATTTAATTAGAGAATTTTGAAACTAATATTTACTCTATTCAAGTCAATTTGTGAATCATGACTTATTTCATATGAATTTAAACTTTATCTCAATACTTAGTTTGATATGAGTCATGTATTATTGTAAAGTACATAATTAAAAGTCAAATCTTTTTGAAATACTCTATGGATTCTTCTCATACATATGAATTGGTTTTGCTCTGGAATAGCAAAATCTTAAGTATGTATGGGTATTTGATAATACATTACTCATATATATTTTTATTACAATTTTCATTAATTAAATAATAATTTTCATTTTATTTTATCTTAATTATAGTCTAAATAGCTTCTTTTTATTCTTTTAGGAATAATTGGTCTGCTAATTGCAATTTGGAGCTCATAGACGTGATCCAAAGATATTTGAATCACTTCTGCTAAAATTGCAAGGTACACTGGCGTGACCTAGGGAGTGACATAGGTCATAGCCATGCCCTCTCCCAGAATGCCAGAAAATGACTTCCAACTCATTTTAAAATTACATGCCCTTGCATACAGGTGTGTCTAAGAGCGTGACTCATGGGTCTTGACCATGACCTTAGTCCAGAGTACCAGCTCTCCCAGCTAATTCAAGCTACCCCCAGCAATATCAATACCGTGCAGAGGTAGCATTTCTTCGTGTTTTTGGATCGCTGTCAAGCCCGTCGTCACGCCCATTACTCCTGCCACCATGTCATGCCCATCTCACCTATGACACACCCGTGTCGCTTCGTGAAATTGCAGAATTAACTCTAGATCGAGTGGTTTCGCAGACCGTTCCATATCCATCTAGACACGCCCTTAGACACAGGAGTGTCCGAGGTTGTGTCACTTTGATTTACAACAAATTTTGGATATTTTTTTCCCAATGTTCCCGACTTTTATTTGGTAGTTAAATTTAGGTTAGACGCCCTAGGTCACACGCATCACCAAGGGCGTGTACTTGGATTTTTTTGCCAATAAAAGACAATTGTTGCATAGTTAATCATGATCTAGTACATGCTTCGATTGGATAAATTTAGCTTAGTTTTCTCCAATTTTAGTGTAATTTCCTTTTCATGCAATTTCCATTAAATCTTGTATTTTCAATTCCTAGTTTAGAATTTATTTTTCTTGCAATTGTAATCATTCTTCTAAATTATAAAATTGTCTTTTCTTATTTAATTTGTTGCACTTATTATCTTTCTTTTCTTCTTCATAAAAATGTTCTTTCTTATTAACATGTCTAGCTAATCTTTTAGCATTTGATAGGATGATACCATAAGATTTATAATTTTGTAATCCTCCTTTTCATAACCTTTGATTTAGAAAACAATGATTTACCTTTGATTTTATCGTATTGATTTTATATTGTCGATATATTCTTTTCAATCAATGATCCGTATTTCAGTTGATCGAGAGATCCATGAATACGAGAAGATCGCTCAAGGGTGAAAGGAATTGCATACACCCCTCGAGAGAGGATGACATAAATCTTCTGGATTGGAGTCAAATCCAGCAGTTGGGTTCACATCAAAAACCAAGTTTAGGGGTTTCAACTAGCTGAGTGTTCTTAATCAATCAACATATGGTTTGTTGGGAAAAACCCATGATTTAACTTAACAAATTAATTAAAAGTGTTTTTATTCACTAGGATTTAATTTACCCATTGTATAGTGAGGGTAACTTGGTCTCTAGATGTCTTAGGATGTCACACTCAACCAAGAGTGTCAAGACCAGTTAAAGGGCTGTAAATTTGGGCAAAGTTAATAATGGTGTTGATTGGAATTCGACGCAACATTGAGTTCATGTCGATGCTACTCCGACTAGAAGTCCAAGTGGCTCAACTCTACTATTGAAGTAACACTATTCAACGTTATGTCGAATAGACATCGATGCAGAGACCAGAGACTTGTCGAAGGAACTTGAGAAGTCGACGCAGCTTTTACTTCAAATTCGACGTAGAAGGGAATACATGTCAAAGCCATCTAAAGTCGACGCAACGTTGACTTCATCTCAACGCAGTTAATGGAAGTCAGAGTGGATGCTATTCAACTCGATGGGTGCGTCGATAAG
This sequence comes from Dactylorhiza incarnata, assembly GCA_033032865.1. Classification (NCBI taxonomy): domain Eukaryota; kingdom Viridiplantae; phylum Streptophyta; class Magnoliopsida; order Asparagales; family Orchidaceae; genus Dactylorhiza; species Dactylorhiza incarnata. The sequence continues at coordinate 9,084,407 of JAWHQI010000067.1, forward strand.
GAATCGACACAACGACAACTAGCTGAGTTCAGTCAGAGCAGAGAAGAAATCGAAGCAGCTCTTAGATGAACTCGAAGCAGCGTCGATAAGAGAGGAAGTAAATTCGACGCTACGTCGAATACAGTCTGTGAAAATTCAATCTTTTCAGCTGTCATTCAGAAGCTTCTATCATGGCCCACATCTCTCAGACCATTCTCCAACGGTCTAATAATTGCCTGAAGAATAAGGAAACATTAAAGATGGAGAAAAAGGCTTTCTTGGAAGTATACACCTTCTGGTTGGACGGGTCGAGAAGTAATTAAGGAAGGAAAGAGAATGTATATCAAATATACCTTTTCAGGTCTTACCTAATAAGGAAACAAATTCAAAATAGAGACAAGGTATATAAGGATAGAGAAGGAAGAGAAGAACAGAGCATTAATCACAATAAGCCATCTCATCTCAAATTAGAGTTTACTGTCTTCTTCTCCCTCTCTCTCAGGAACCCTAATACAGAGCTGTGAAAGAGAATAGAAGGCTCTGGTGTTCTTCATCTGATAGAATAAAGAATCTGAACAACTGCTCTTCATCACCATCTTTTGGCAGCCAGATCTCAATCAGTAGAGGAAGAAAGAATCTGACAATACAAAGCTCCTGCAATTTATTACTATCAAAAGCAGGGGCTAATCAAGAGCAGATTCTTTGGAATAACTAAGAGGTTGAATTTCATACAGCCTTCATAAGAATTCTGAGAACATAATTCCTTTAACCTTCCTTCTTCTCCTTCTCTTTATACTTCCTATAAAATAGTTTTATTAATCCCTCTTCTAAGGATTCAGTGGTTCAAGATCTCCTTATCAAAAGATCTGGTGGTTCATGATATCCTTATCAAAAGATCATTTGTTCTAAGAGTCTCCTAATCAAAAGACGCAGGCACAGTGGTGCATTCCTACCAGGTGGCAGAGAGAGGACTACCCACATTTTTGGGAACCTCTATAAAATTCATTGTGTCTGTGCTGTGATTTTCTGTGCTATCAAGTCTTTTATTCTGCACTTTATTTCCTACATTCTTTATTCTGCCTGGATTGTTAAGTATAACTCCTTAGAGTAATTTTTTGTTAAACACAGTTAGGATAGAAATATTTTAAAAAATCTATTCACCCCCCCCCCCCATCTAGAGGAATCTCAGAGGCACACTGTGCACTTTCAATTGGTATTAGAGGGAGGTTGATCATTAAGAGGTTAACACCTTGATCAAAAAGACCTCCTACTCTAATTTATTTTCTATAAATATATTGTATAAAGAAAATGAGCTCTAAGGATTATGCTTCTACAAGACCTCCAGTGTGTAATCTGAATAAGTTTACACTCTGGAAGGCTAGAATAAAATTATATATGAATTCTATTAATGATGAAATTTTCAATGTCATCCTCACAGGTCCCCCAGCTCCAATAAAGAAAGGCTCCACTGGAAAGGTCATACAAACCTCGGTTCCCAGAGCTGAATGGACTGAGGATGAGAAGAAGGTCAAGGCATACAATGCCAAGGACATGAACATATTGTTCTCAACCATGTCTGACGACATATTTCAGAAAGTTGCTGACTGCAACTCTGCAAATGAGATTTGGGAATCTCTTTCAAGACTAGTTGAAGGATGTTCTGATGAGAGGAAGGACAAAAATTCTCTTCTCATATCTCAATATGAGAACTTTAAGAAAAAGGCTGATGAAAGCATTATAGAAATGTATGACAGATTCAGCCTCATCATAAATGAGCTGAGAGGGCTTGACAAGGACATCTCTCTGATAAAGATTAATGACAAGCTCCTCATGTGCTTCCCTAGCACATGGGACTCTAGAATCTGGGCTATCAGGGATTCTAGATGCCTCAGGGAGATTTCTACTGATGCTCTCTTAGGAAAGCTCAAGTCTTATGAGATCCTACTGAAAAGTAGGGCTCAGTCAGAAGCCCAAGAAAGGACACCTACTTCCAAGGAGAGGACTATTGCACTAAAAAGTGCAGAAGCAGAATCCTCCACTACTGAAGAAGAAATGTTTAATCTCTTGGCTAGGAGATTTAAGAAGTGGGCAAGACAGAAGATTCCAAAAGGAGAGAGAAGTTCAAGCAAGCCAAGGTATGATAAAACAACTAAACAGGAGATAATCTGTTTTTCTTGCAGGAAACCAGGACACTTTTCTACTGAATGTTCTGAGGAAGACAAGAACAAGAAAAACAAGGAGAAGAAGGAGCACGGGAAGAAATCCTTCATGAGAAAGGATAAGAAAGGAGAAAGATGGCTCTTAGCTGAGACCTAGCGTGATTCAAATTCAGAATCAAGCTCCTCCTCATCAGATGATGGTGAAGACAGTGGACCAGAAGGATAATGGCCTTGGAAGATTCCACTAATGAATTTGAGGTAAGCATCTTTAAAGATTTTGACTTTTCTTCAAAATATTTTAAAAAATGTTTTAAAATTATTTGTCAAGACTATATTGACAATCAAAAGGAACTTGTAATGATCAAGTATGAAATAAAAGTTATGTTTAGATCCTTTATTCTCAGTTAACAATAATCTGAAATGTGAATTGTTTAAGAAAGAAGAAGAAATAATCTTCTTAGATAATGAAAATTTAGACCTATGAAACGAACTCTCAAAAGCAAAGGTCTTTGAAGTCTCCCTCAATGGAAGGAGCCAAAAGATCAAAGAGATCTCACAAAATCTCTGTAAGAGATTTGATCTTCTTGATCAAGAATCACAATCACTCATAAGCAAACTTGTTTGTGACAGACCAAGCACATCTGTCAGATCTAGGCTCGATAATTCATTAGAATCATGTGGAGAACATGATATAAATAACCCTAACAAAATCACCACATTTAATAGGGTAAACAATAGTGATGAATCATGAATTCTAGGTAAACTGCCCCTAGAAAATTTAGATCTCCTTGTGGAGAATGAATGTGCTACATGCAGAAGTTATAAAAATGAAATAGAAGAGATGGATGAAACTTTTGAGGAGTATAGAAATGACTACCAAGCCCATATTGATTATGTAATATCCACTCTTAAAAATAGCACAAATGCCTACAATAAAGCAAGACATGATTTAATGATCGAGAATGACAAACTAAGGTCAGAAATCCACTTGCTTAAGAAAGGTGTAAACTCAAATTCACATGCCATGAATGATATGAATCATACGTCGAATAGAACTCGATGCATTCTTTAGGATGCGTCGAATGCATCTCGACGGACTCCAGCATGTGCGTCGACATCATCTCGAAGCAGCTATGTGGGTGCGTCGAATTTCTCTCGATGCAACCAATACCTTACTTCGAATGATTATCAATGGGACTATGAAAGTACGTCGAATTTCACTCGACGCAACTCTAAAACTACGTCGATTTCATCTTGAGCATAAATTTTGCACAAAATATCAAAACAACAAAACCTTTTGTTACTTTGGTACTTAGATGTTCCTACTGTTCTAAATTAGGACATATTGCCAAGTATTGCTGGCATAGTAATGCAACACTTATTCACCAAAGGGGGAACAATTGAAGATCATCTCATTCTTTCATGTCTCCATATGATGATAGAAGGAAGAGACCCCAGCATGAGAGGGTCTGTGTTAATGTTTAATTTACATGTGAAGAGGGAAGGCAGTTCAATCACAAACTAGCAGTGGTATCTGGACAGTGGATGCTCCATGCATATTACTGGAGCAAGAGAGTTGCTGGAGAATTTCAAGGCCAAGGAAGGGCCCAAGGTAATCTTTGGGAACTCCCACTCTTGTCAAACCAAAGGATATGGTTTGATCAGGATTGGAGAAATCTCCTTTGCTAAAGTAGCTTATGTTGAAGGACTTCAACATAATCTGATCAGCATAAGTCAGCTGTGTGATGGTGAATACAAAGTTATATTCACCAAGTCCTTGTGTCATATAGTGAGTTCTAAGACTGATCAAATAGATTTGACTGGTCTCAAAAAAGGTAAGGTGTATGTGGTAGACTTTGACTACACAAAGTCTGAGATCTGCTTATTTAATTCCAAGTTAGAAAATATTGAATTGTGGTATAGGAGACTTAGTCATCTCAACCTTAAGACCATAGCCAAACTTTCCTAATTGAACCTAGTTAGGGGTTTACCAAATGGTAAATTTAACAAAGACCATCCCTGTAAAGCCTGCCAACTAGGGAAGCAGATCAAAGCTTCATTCAAACAAGTTGGTAGGAATGATTCTCCTAGAATCCTTTTCCTGCTACACATGGACCTGTTTGGTCCCATCTCCACTCAAAGCTTAGCAGGAAAATCTTACACATTATTTATTGTTGATGATTTTTCTAGGTTCAGCTGGGTGTTCTTTCTAAAAGCTAAATCAGACACCTTCAAGATCCTCTCAAGATTCATTAGACTGATTCAATCTGAACTCAATACACAGGTTGTTGTGATCAGAAGTGATCATGGCACTGAGTTTGAGAATCAGTTAATGTATAGATTTTGTGAGGATGTTGGCATCAGACAAAGCTTTTCTGCTCTTAGAACTCCACAACAAAATAAGGTGGCTGAAAGGAAAAATAGAAATCTAATTAAATCAGGAAGAACATTGTTAGTTGAATGTAACTTGCCAAAGTCCTTCTGGGCTGAGGTAGTAAATACTGCAAATTATGTTCTGAATAGAAGTCTCATCCACAATACTAAGTTGAAAACTCCCTATGAGCTACTGAAGGGAAAGGCACCCATAGTCACCTACTTTAGGATCTTTGGGTGTACTTGCTTTATCCTTAACAATGGGGAAAACCATTGTTGAAACCGATTTCTCGATCTCTTGTGGAGCTCGGGGCCCTCACCGAAATGAGAGGCAGCTAGCCCTTACCGGTCCCTCGGGAGAGGTAAGGCCGACGATTTGAGCAAAGAACAAAGACCCTAGTCTCAGCGAGGAGGTCCCTCCACTAACCCGGAAGATCGTTGAGCGCTTCCCCTCCCAAGCCAAAGCTAAGACTCGGGCACCTTGGAGAGCTAGAGAGCCCAAACCAAAGCGACCTAGGGAGAGAAGAGCTCAAAGATAATGAACCGGTCCTCTTCCAAGGTGCCCTTTGAGGTCTATTTATAGATTTTAGTTTTGTGGCCTGTCAATAACCAAATCCCGCTGTCCATTCTCACTATCCGCACACCGGATTGGTCTGCTCACAGCCAAACTCCGCTGTTCGGAGAGGCTAAACGCAGACCACCGGGGGCCTCTTGGTAAAAATCCCTTCCTGGACTTTTACGGGGCGAGCCAGCCCGCTTTGCGACCTCCCTCGCGAGTGGAGCTCGCGAGCCTCTGGGTCGGCGAACCCCAGGGGTATTATCGACACATTACATGGCTCGCTCGCCTGCACTACCTCGGCGAGTCCCAGGATGACTATCCGCTCTTACTCTAGGCGGGCTCGCCTAGCGAACTCCTTCCTCAACTGGTTGGGCTCGCCAATTGCGACCCAGCCAAGCCCCAAAATGGCTATCCGCACCCCGAAATGGCTAACTGTACCCCAAAATGGCTAACTGTACCCCAGGCGGGTCTGCTATCAACCAAGCTCCGCTGTTTGAGGAGGCTAAGGGCAGACCACCGAGGGTAAAATGATAAATTGACCCTACTGATTTATGGATAAGGGATTGCGGGAACATTACGATCGGAGCTCTCGCCTGCCTTCTCGCGGATCCTGTCCGCGACCCCTCCTCGCGGGGGTAGCGTTGCGAGAACCCCGTTGAAGGAGCTCTCGCGAGCCCTCTCGCGAGTACCGCCAGCGGCATCCCCTTTGGAGGGTTGCCTTGCGAGGACCGCGCTAGCCCATTTTGGTGGTCTGCTGAGGTCTCGTCGGCTGGGGGTTAATCTTAGCGAGGTCTGGATCTCGCCACTCCCGTCTCGCTTGATTTCTTTATCCGGCGAATATCGGGGTTGTACAACCATCTTGCCAAATTTGACAAGAAGTCTGATGATGGAATATTCTTAGGATACTCTTCATCAAGCAAGGCCTATAGGTGTTTCAATAAAATCTCTCTCAAAATTGAGGAGTTAATGCATGTAGTTTTTTATGAAACTAACATGGTTTACAAGGGGATAGAAACTTCCACCAGCTCTATTCTGCAGGAAGAAGATCAACTATCAGAGCAAGTGGAAAGGATGAGCAATGTGGATCACCCATCTTTGTGCCAGGAAAAGGGACAACAGGACATTGACACTGATTCTGATGATGATTATGCAGCAGAAGAAGAGAAGACTACAACACCTGAGCTACCAGTTATAGACATCATTCAGGTGAATGAGGATGAAGCTCCTACTATCTCTGAGCAGGTAGTAGCTCAGGAAGAAGACTGCCCCCTGGATCATACCAAAAGATCTAGATGACACAAAAGGATCATCCTCCAACTAAAGTAATAGGAGATTTGACAGTAGGAGTAAAGACCAGGAAATAGCTAACTTGTGAGACAATGCTGCAATGCTTTCTATCACAATATGAACCCAAGAAGTTTGAAGAAGCAGACAGTGATCCTAATTGGATATCTGCTATGCAAGAGGAATTCACTCAGTTTGAGAGAAACAAGGTGTGGACATTGGTTAAAAGACGAAAGAACTACCCAGTTCTTGGCACCAAGTGGGTGTTCAAGATTAAAATGGACTCAACAGGAGTCATTGTCAGAAATAAGGCTAGACTTGTTGCTCAAGGGTACAGGCAAGAAGAAGGCATTGATTTCAACCAGACATTTGCCCCTATAGCAAGATTGGAGGCAATCAGAATGTTCTTGGCATATGCTGCCCACATGAAGATAAAGGTCTACTAGATGGATGTCAAGAGTGCCTTTCTCAATGGAAAATTACAAGAAGAAGTGTATATAGAACAGCCACCAGGTTTTGTCAATCCAACCTTTCCTTCTTTTGTATATAGATTAGATGAAGCACTATATGGTCTCAAGCAAGCTCCAAGAGCGTGGTATGAGTCCTTATCCACTTTTCTCTCAGAACACAAATTTGAAAGGGGAAAGGTAGATAAAACTCTTTTCACAAGAGCACACAAGAACCAGCTATTACTTGTACAAATATATGTGGATGATATTATATTTGGGTCCACAGATCAAACTTTATGCAAAAGGTTTGCATACTTAATGCAATCAAGGTTTGAGATGAGTAGCATGGGGGAACTATCCTATTTTCTTGGACTCCAGGTCAAAGAAAATTCAGATGGCATTTTCATATCCCAATCCAAATATACAAGAGAACTCATTAAAAGGTTTGGGATGGAGAATGCCTCTGTAATGAAAACCCCCATGGCCACTAATGCTGTCTTAGATAGAGATGAACAAGGTAAATTTTTTGATCAGAAGACTTACAGAGCAGCCATTGGCTCTCTCCTCTATTTAACAGCTAGCAGACCTGATATAATGTTTGCTACTTGTATTTGTGCAAGATTTCAGGTTGATCCAAAGGAATCCCACATGAGTTCTGTCAAAAGAATTCTTAGATATCGAAAAGGTACTCCTGAGCTTGGCTTATGGTATCCAGCTGAATCTGGGTTTAAATTGATTGGATATTCAGATGCAGACTATGATGGATGCAGGCTGGATAGAAAAAGTACCTCAGGGACATGTCAGTTTCTGGTTGCTAGACTGATCTCATGGTTTAGCAAGAAGCAAACCACAGTCTCCACTTCTACAGCTGAGGCTAAGTATATTACTGCAGGAAGCTGCTGTTCACAAATCCTGTGGATGCAAAATTAGTTGTTAGACTACAACTTTTCACTTGCCAATTCCACAATATTTTGTAACAGCTCTAGTGTTATATCAATAGCTTCCAATCATGTTCTCCACAGTAGAACTAAGCACATAGAGATAAAGCACCACTTTCTCAGAGATAATGTGTAGAAGGGCATGATTAACCTTCAATACACTTCTACTGACACTCAAAGGGCTGACATCTTCACTAAGCCCCTTAATGAAAGCAAGCACAAGTTTTTCATCAATGCTCTGGGAATGCTTGATGGAGCTTTGTAGGTTCCCTTTATTATGCATACACACCTATTTTCTATAACTAACTATTGCTGGCAAAAATAGCAAGAATTTTTATAGAGAATCATATCTACATAATCAAAGCTGCGTCGAATACCAATCGACGCTACGTCAAATTATACTCGATGCAAGATATGAGAACACGTTGGAAAGGATCCTTCGAATATCATTCGATATAACGTCGAATTCCTATAGACGCTTATGTCGATATCATCAGTGATGATTTCTTCTAAAAACTACGTCGACATCAACTCGACGCTCCGTCGACATTGATAGGTCGCGCACACATCCATCTCTTTGGCGCACTGAATTCAGCTCTTCTCGACGTTGCTTCGAATACAGCCCTAAGTTGTGGCGATTCGTCTACTCAAAGCAACTATTTTACCCAATTTTTCTGGTGCTATTCGAGATCTCTTTCCATGCTCTCTTCTCTCTACCCTCTCTTCATCTCTTCATTCTATTTTCGTGCAGGTACTCTCCAATTTCAAATGGCATTCCCGTTAAATCAGCAAGATGTGGTAGAGGCAGTCAACCTTGCGATGGAAGTAGTTCTGTCCAAGTTTTGTTACCTCTACCTTGATCTCTCAAATGAGTGTTACCGAAAATTACATGGACAACATAAGAGGTTGCAAGACCTCAATTCTGAGATAAATGCCCTCGATGGTGCTCCAGATCTTCCTGCAACAGACCAAATTTCACCACCAGCTCAGCCTCCTTGTCCACCACCTGCTAGAAGACATACAACTGCTCCTCTCCTTCCAACACCTATCTTTAGAGGAAGACCTCCTTATCAAGCTAGAGGAAGAATACCCAATTGGGAACAATATACAAAGGAGCAAAGGAAATAATATACAAAGGATAAATCATATTATAAAAAACATGAAAAGTTTGAGATACAAGAGAATATAATGAAGACCTTTACTGATCCAGGGCTGGATGCAATATTAGAAGACATTAGTGAAAGGGAAAGGTATGAATATAAAGCTTCTCAAAAGGAGCTTCAAGCCAAGAAAGATAGATTTATTAATATACTAAAAAAAGGGAAGGAAGTAGTTGAAAAGGAGGAACTAGCCAATGCAATTCCTATCAAACCTAGTTGGTTTGATCAGTCAAAATATACTGCAAAGAATCCTCAGGCTAAGCTGCTAGAAGGAGTTGGACAACTACACAGAGGAGGCATTGGGTGCAACCCTAAGGAAGTAGTACAATTCTCTCAGAAAAGGGAAGAGTCGCCTGAAAAGGAGAAGGAGATGAAGATTATGTTCACAAAGGCATCAACCTTTATGCAAGAAAAGACAACTGGTAGTGAAACCCAAGCACTGCCTGTTGAACTAGAATTAGAGGAAGATCCAAAATCAGCTGATCTGAATCTGGAACTCATAAATCTGATGACGGCCAAGGTGTTTGGAATGAGCTTTACACTCAATGATGTTCATCCCATTACAGAAGTAGACTTGGAAAAGCTTTTCAAAGGACATGGAAGGATACAGAGAAATCGAGAGAAAACCACTCAATTAAACTTCAAATATGTGGAGAAGAAGTATAGAAGAGTGTATGAAGATCTATTCTTATTTCTCAAAGACAAGAAGTGATACTCACTCTGGGTAATCTATGATAAATCTTCTGACTATCATTAATCTGGTGCTGATATCAGATCATCTAGCTTTGTCATTTTCCTATGTCTTTATTGCATTGTATGTATTATTGTTTATAAAAATTGTATTAAATCACTCAGAATAAAATGTAAAATTTGTTAAGATAAATAGGGGGAGATTGTTGGGAAAAACCCTTGATTTAACTTAACAAATTAATTAAAAGTGATTTTATTCACTAGGATTTAATTTACCCATTTTATAGTGAGGGTAACTTGGTCTCTAGATGTCTTAGGATGTCACACTCAACCTAGAGTGTCAAGAATAGTTAAAGGGCTGCATATTTGGGCAAATTTATTAATGGCGTCGAATGGAATTCGACGCAACATCGAGTTCATGTCGATGCTACTCCGACTAGAAGTCCAAGTGGGTCAAATCTACTGTCGAAGTAACACTACTCGACATTACATCGAATAGAAATCGACGCAGAGACTAGAGACTTGTCGAAGGAACTTGAGAAGTCGATGCAGCTTCTACTTCAAACTCAACGTAGAAGGGAATACATGTCAAAGCCATCAAAAGTCGACGCAATGTCGACTTCATCTCGACGCAGTTAATGGAAGTAAGAGTGGATGCTATTCAACTCGACGGGTGCGTCGATAAGGAATCGATGCAACGACAACCAACTGAGATCAGTCAGAGCACAGAAGAAATCAAAGCAGCTCTTAGATGAACTCGAAGCAGCGTCTATAAGAGAGGAAGTTAATTCGACACTATGTCGAATATATTCTTTGAAATTTCAATATTTACAGCTGCCATTCTGAGGCTTCTATCATGGCCCACATCTCTCAGACCGTTCTCCAATGGTCTAATAATTTCCTGAAGAAGAAGGAAACATTAGTGAAGGAGAAAAAGGCTTTCTTAGAAGTATACACCTTCTGGTTGGATGGGTCAAGAAATAATTAAGGAAGGAAAGAGAATGTCTATCAAATATACCTTTTCAGGTCTTACCTAACAAGGAAACAAATTCAAAATAGAGACAGGGTATATAAGGATATAGAAGGAAGAGAAGAATAGAGCATTAATCACAATTAGCCGTCTCTTCTCAAATTAGGGTTTCCTGTCTTCTTCTCCCTCTCTCAGGAACCCTAATACAGAGCTGTGAAAGAGAATAGAAGGCTCTGGTGTTATTCATTTGATAGAACAAAGAATCTGAATAGCTGCTTTTCATCACCATCTTTTGGCAGCCAGATCTCAATCAACAAAGGAAGAAAGAATATGACAATACAAAGCTCCTGCAATTCATTACCATCAAAAGCAGGGGCTAATAAAGAGCAAATTCTTTGGAATAACTAAGAGGTTGAATTTCATACAGCCTTCACAAGAATTCTGAGAATAGAATTCCTTTAACCTTCCTTCTTCTCCTTCTCTTTCTATTTCCTGTAAAAGAGTTTTATTAATCCATCTTCAAAGGAATCAGTCATTCAAGATCTCCTCATCAAAAGATCTGAAAGTATTTAGTTGCGGCCTAAATCACCTAGAGGGGGGTGAATAGGTGGTTTCTATGTCTTTTTGCGGAATTAAAATTATATGAATAAAAGCACACAAAAAACCAAAGATCACAGTACACACAAGGATTTATAGTGGTTCCCCGATCTTGGGTAGTCCACTTTGCACCACACCTATCTAGCACGACCGGCTAGACTAGGCTACTTCACTAACTCGGATTATGAATAATCCTACAACTCTGAGTCACCAGTCCTACAAGCTTGGAGCAAAACAACTCCTACAAAAACTCGGAGCAAACCACTCCTACTAAAAACTCGGAGAACAATCTTCTCCTACTCAAACTCGGAGCAAAAAAACTCCTACTAAAAACTCGGAGGAAAACCTCCTACAAGAATATGTAAAAGATTTTTACAAAACTTTAGATTGAAAAAGAATCTTCTTGAAATCTTCTAGACACTTGACTTGATTAGATCTGAAAATGATAGAACTTCTTCTTCCTTGAAAGAATAGAAAATCTAGATCTAGAGAGAGGAAGAAGAAACCTTTTCTTGAAAGCTTGATCTGAAACTTAGAGTCGACTGGATCAAAATGAGAATGAATCTTTTCTTTGTGTTGATCTTATCGACTGCTCTTGGCGATGAAGAATCGCAAACCACTTTCTTGTTGGAGAAGAAGAACTTGCGTGAGAAGTAATATCAGCCAACAGAACAAGAGAGAAGGAAAATATGTATATAATATTTGCACTATTCACTTCCCTTTTCACGATTAGCTCTATTCAAGAAAAATAGAACAGAATATATATATATCTCCAACAAATTCCAATGGCTGTACGCAAGTTCCTTTTAGAAACCTTCATCTCGAACAGCTGAAATCTTGAATAAAGGAAAGAAATATACTGTCAACGGCTATAAGCAGAAATTAAGGAGAATTAATTCTCTAACAGCAAGAATTAAGAATTAAGGAATTAAATCAATTCCAACGGCTGTCTGCAAGAATGAAGGAAAATATTCCATGAATATTGTACACGGTTGAAGCATTAAATGGAATGCATTTGAAAAACGAAGCAGCGCCATCGCAATTTTAGCGTCTGTTAAAATTTCGTCGAACGGAACAGCGTTCGACGAATTTCCTTCCTTTTGTCGAACGCTGATCGACGAAATCTAAATAAGCAGCGCTCGATGAAATCTTCAGCTAAAAGCGCTCAACGAAATCTTCAGCTAACAACAAATTAGAGAATTAAGAAATGTCGAACGGTGATCGACGAATTCTAGCGTTCGATGAATTCTGAAGATCGACGAAATCTAGCGTTCGACGAAATCTTACGTTCGACGAAATTTAAATACTTAGAAGAAAAATCTTTCTTCCTTCTTTCTTCCAGCAACTTTCTCTTAGCAGCAACTTCTCTTGGCTCTTCCTTTGTGTTTGAATATGAAGTACATCCCAATAGAGAGATTCCACATTAATCAACACCTTGGTTTACACAATGAAGAATTACATTGCATATACCTGTGTTTTATGATTCATTGAAACCTGGCATTGGTTTGTACTTAGTCATTTATAATCTGCAAACACATAACAAGAAAACAACATCAAATACAACTCAATTTAACTTAGTTCAAAGGAACACTTCTTCAAATCAAGGTAATTGTGGCTACAATACCTAACAATCTCCCCCTATTTGAAGAAGTCAGAACCTATGTATTGAGTTGAATTGCACTTAGATAAATATATATCAAATAGATAAGGAGAGTTAAAAAACTTAGCTTTTTCAACTTTCTCTCCCTTTCAACTTTCTCTTTCAACTTTGCCAATTCTAACTTTGCCAATTCCTCCCAACTTCAAATTCTCTTCCAACTTCAACTTCTCTCCCCCTTTCTGACTACTTCAAATAGGGAAGAAAAAGCATGAGAGCTTAAAGCTCCCCCTCAGCAACTACATAGGAGTCCTCATTTGGGAGTAGATTTGAAAATGTTGAATCAGCTCCCCCTCAATCTTTTCTCTCCCTTAGTCTTATCTCCCCCTTAGAATTTCAGTGTCTGGACTGATTTCCCAAGCTTTTCTGCAACATTACTATATACTTCTATGTTCTGGTCAAGTACCATGAACATCCACTTGTCCAAATGCCTGATTAGAGTTTTGGTTGGCCTTTGGACATACCTGCAATCACAGATTAATTACCCTTAGGAACCCAAAAGGATTTGGGTCCTAGGTTTCTGGTTAGATCAACGCCACTCGGAGTGTTAACATTGCATGGGGTCATTCTTACATTTTTAACCCGTGGAGTCTTATAATTTTTGGGTTTAAACCAACAATCTATGGCGAAGTGGCCAACCTTGCCACAACACCAACAATCAAATCGATTGTATCTTCTCTTGTTCTCATATTTTAACTTTTGAACGGGGAGTTTAACAGGAGCAACCTTCTTAGAAGTAGAAGCCTCATGGTTGCAACACACACATGACTCCTTCTCTTCAAGAAATTTAGCAACAATAGATTGGATCTTTGGTGCTTTCTTAGCAACTGATCCATGTACAAATGAACCATGATCCTTGAGGATTACTTATTCATAAGGTGTCTTGAAAGCAGTTATTTTGAGGCTCTGGGGACGGCTCCATCCTTGGTTCCCTTTATTTGACTCAACATGAGTTGGTCTTGTAAAGTGACCATGCATGGACTCAAAATCATAAGTGTTTGTCGGGAACACTACCTTCCTGAATGAAGGTTGACTTTGATCAGCCTTTCCTTTTCCTTTCACAGCTCTCTTCTCAACGGCCTTACTACTTTCAACCTCATGACCAAGGCCACTAACCTTCGCAGGAGCAGAAAATCTTTCAATGATCGGAAGAATAGTTTTTGGTTTGGAGAAGCTTTCAACTATCTTCCTTTCCACCACTAACTTTTCTTCTAATTCATTTATGAATTTCTCCTTAAGATTTAATAACTCAGTGGAGATTTTAAGTTCATCTTTCAAGATTTGGACTTCTTCTTTGAGAGGTGTTAATTTTTCAATTTCCTCCCTCAAATCTGATTCCACCATCTTGAGAGATGCAATCTCTTTTGCTTGAGATTTGACTACCTTGCGGCATTTGTCAAATCCTTCCAAAATGGCTTTATACTGAGTCACTAATTCTAAATCTTCCTCTGAAGAATAACCTTCATTTGCTATGGATGCAGTCTCATTATCAGAAGTGGAAAGAGGAGTGTGAGAGTGTACCTTCCCCATGTATGAAGAGACACTTCCTTCCTCATCTGATTGTGCCATGAGCCCAAAATAGGCTTCTTCATCTGAGCTTGACTGATCTGAGTCGCTGTCGCTCAGAGTTTTGGACTTCTTAGCGAGGAAGCGCTTTTCTTTCTTCTTTCCTTTGAAATATCTCTTTTCTTCCTTCTTTGATCCTTCCTTCTTTTTGTATGGACACTCGGCTATTACATGTCCTGGCTTATTGCAACAATAACAAATAATGTCAGTAAAAACCTATTTGTTCGGTTTAGATTTATACCTGTCATTATTGTAATATTTCTTGTGATGTTCACCATCACGTCTTGATCTTCTGTGATCAGAAGTGGAGGATTGGCCTCTCTTCTGCCTTCTCTTATTTAAAATCCTCTTGAATTGCTTTGAGAGAATAGAGAGCTCTCCATCAGATATTTCTGAGTTTGACGAGCTAGTTACAGATTCATTATCCTCTTCTGATGATGGAGTTTTTACTGGTGTTATGACCTTGCTTTTCTTAGATCCTTCAGCCTTCAGAGCCACGGATCTTTCCTTCCCGGATGTCTTATTGCCCTCTTCCTCAGCTTTCCTGATGCTGAGCTTAAGCTCATGTGATAAGAGCTTTCCAAATAATATCTGTGGCTCCATAGTAGCCAACTTTCCGAATTCCCGGATAGCAATTGCCTTGGTATCCCATTCTTTTGTCAGGGATCTCAAGAACTTGTCATTTAGTTTTCCGACGGTGAATTCCCGATCATAATTTCTAAGACCGTTTACGATCTTGAAGAACTTTTCATAAGTGTCTGAAATGGAGTCTCTCGGATCTTGCTTAAATGCTTCATACTCTTGATTCAGCAAAGATCGTTGATCATCTCGCACTTCTTCTGCACCTTCCATGTGAACCACTAGGGAATCCCACATTTCTGTTGCAGATTTGCAATGTATCAGATTTTGCAACATAAAATAATCCACTGCACCGGCATTGATGTTCTTAGCCTTTTTATCCAAAGAGATGAGAGCAATCTCATCCTTGGTCAATTCCATCATTTTCTTGGCTATTTGAATATTAGAATTAATTGAAGAAGGTTTCATGGGGACATAGGGCCTTCTTCCACAATCTGAAAAATTCTTGGATCTGCAGCTTCCATGAAGAATTTTACTCTTTCATTCCACATCGGAAAATTTTCTTTAGTGCAGACTGACAACTTGATGAAATCCTTCGATTTATCCATTCCAGACATACTGTCTCTTGCAACTAGATTTGGAGGTCTTGTTCAAGGTGTTAGCCTTTTAGCGAACAACCTACCTCTGATACCAATTGAAAGTATCTAGTTGCGGCCTAAATCACCTAAAGGGGGGTGAATAGGTGGTTTCTTTGTCTTTTTGCGGAATTAAAATTATATGAATAAAAGCACACAGAAAACCAAAGAGCACAGTACACACAAGCATTTATAGTGGTTCCCCGATCTTGGGTAGTCCACTTTGCACCTCACCTATCTAGCACGATCGGCTAGACTAGGCTACTTCACTAACTCGGATTATGAATAAGCCTACAACTCAGAGTCACCACTCCTACAAGCTCGGAGCAAAACAACTCCTACAAAAACTCGGAGCAAACCACACCTACTAAGAACTCAGAGAACAATCTTCTCCTACTCAAACTCGGAGCAAACAACTCCTACTAAAAACTCGGAGGAAAACCTCCTACAAGAATATGTAAAAGATTTTTACAAAACTTTAGATTGAAAAACAATCTTCTTGAAATCTTCTGGAGACTTGACTTGATCAGATCTGAAAATGATAGAACTTCTTCTTACTTGAAAGAATAGAAAATCTAGATCTAGAGAGAGGAAGAAGAAACTTTTTCTTGAAAGCTTGATCTGAAACTTAGAGTCGACTGGATCAAAATGAGAATGTATCTTTATTTGTGTTGATCTTGTCGACTGCTCTTGGCGATGAAGAATCGCAAACCACTTTCTTGTTGGAGAAGAAGAACTTGCGTGAGAAGTAATATCAGCTAACAGAACAAGAGAGAAGGAAAATCTGTATATAATATTTGCACTCTTCACTTCCCTTTTCACGATTAGCTCTATTCAGGAAAAATAGAACAGAATATATATATATATATATATATATATATATATATATCTCCAACAAATTCCAACGGATGTAAGCAAGTTCCTTTTGGAAACCTTCATCTCGAACGGCTGAAATCTTGAATAAAGGAAAGAAATATACTGTCAACGGCTATAAGCAAAAATTAAGGAGAATTAATTCTCTAACAGCAAGAATTAAGAATTAAGGATTAAATCAATTCCAACGGCTGTCTGCAAGAATGAAGGAAAATATTCCATGAATACTGTACACGGTGGAAGCATTAAATGGAATGCATTTGAAAAATGAAGCAGCGCCAGCGCAATTTCAGCGTCTGTTAAAATTTCGTCGAACGGAACATCGTTCGACGAATTTCCTTCCTTATGTCGAACGCTGATCGACGAAATCTAAATAAGCAGCGCTCGACGAAATCTTCAGCTAACAACGCTCGACGAATTCTTCAGCTAACAGCAAACCAGAGAATTAAGAAATGTCGAACGGTGATCGACGAATTCTAGCGTTCGACGAATTCTGGCGATTGACGAATTCTAGCGTTCGACGAAATCTTGCGTTCGATGAAATCTAAATACTTAGAAGAAAAATCTTTCTTCCTTCTTTATTCCAGCAACTTTCTCTTAGCAGCAACTTCTCTTGCCTCTTCCTTTGTGCTTGAATATGAAGTACATCCCAATAGAGAGATTCCACATGAATCAACACCTTGGTTTACACAATGAAGAATTACATTACATATAACTGTGTTTTATGATTCATTGAAACCTGACATTGGTTTGTACTTAGTCATTTATAATTTGCAAACACATAACTAGAAAACAACATCAAATACAACTCAATTCAACTTAGTTCAAAGGAATACTTCTTCAAATCAAGGTAATTGTGGCTACAATACCCAACAAGATCAGGTGGTTCATGATCTCCTTATCAAAAGATCATTGCTTCTAAGATTCTCCTGATTAAAAGACTCAGGCACAATGGTGCATTCCTACCAGGTGGTAGAAGAGAGGATTACCCACATTTTGGGAAACCTCTATAAAATTCATTGTGTCTGTTTTGTGATTTTCTGTGTTGTCTAGTCTTTTATTATGCACTTTATTTCCTGCATTCTTAATTCTGCCTGGATTGTTAAGCATAACTCCTTAGAGTAATTTATTGTCAAACATAGTTTGGATAGAAATATTTTAAAAACTCTATTCACCCCCCCCCCCACCCCTCTAGAGGAATCTCAGAGGCATACTGTGCACATTCAAGGTTAGTTGGTAATATTTCTCGAGAGAGGTACTATCATGATTTGGGAAACTTCATGGTCGAGTTTCTTCACATCAAATGCTTATGAAATATCGATTTACTAATTATTTTTCTTATATTTGATTCTCAATCAAATGCTCTTTTTCTATATTATTTCTTTTACAAAACCATCTATGTCTTTCAGATAAAATAATAATATTTTGCGTGAATAAAAGTACTCAATAGCCCCATGGAATACAACACTTGATATTTTTGTTTAAAATATCCTATACTATGAACGATAGGTACTCTTGCTTATAGTTCGTAGAATTTGGAGAAAATTTATCTTAAATTTTATGTATCAAATCGCAACGGCGTCTTCGCCGCAATTAGATTTCTATCAAAATCCCTAAATTTCATGTAAAGCAACATCACCAAATAGGACCACCGGCCACAATTTCGGCTTCACGCACAATGCCTAATCCACTAATGAAGTGGATCTCTAATGCAAATGATGAGAAAAACTATGCTTGCAAATGACAACAGCAAGTGTACCGTGTCGAATATAGTATAGGCTTATAAAAACCAAGGTCGTATAAAAATCTGGGCGTGTTGATTACTCTTACTCAAGAAGATCTCTATTGTTCTATCAAAAAGTACTTTGATTTGGTTGCAACAAGAAAGGTAACTCAACTTGAAGATTATAACTTTGAAAAGAGGGGTGGACATACTTAAGAGAATGGATGAACAAAACAACAACAAATTTTATTAATTCAAGAAAAGGAATTACAACTATTGAAAGGGAAATTACAAGTGCAAGATTAAAGAGAAATATAAGAAACTACTTAAAACAGGAAAATGATACGAGAAAATGAAGAGTCTAAGTCCTAAAATACATTTTCCAAACATCTGCTGGAGCTGGCTTCATATAGCTGCAAATTTGAGGTTACACGGCCTTGGGTCACGCCCGTGACCCTGGGGCGTGTAAGGGGCACGATCTGCTGGGTGCGAAGAGGATGCCTTCTGGCTTTATTGCAAGCGTTTCAGCTGTGTCACACCCTGGGTCACGCCCATGACCTGGGGCGTGTAATCTTTAAATTTGCTGCTTGCGGGAAAACTTCGGCGAGAAGGAGCGCGGGGCGAGTCACGCCCGTGAACTGATGTCACGCCCCATGGTCACGGCCGTGACATGGGGCATTTAACTTTAAATGACGTGGCAGACGTGTTCTGGGAGCTGGAGGAGAGTCTCGTCCGTGACTTAGATGTCACGCCCCATGGTCACGCCCGTGACCTGGGGCGTATAACTGTCGAATCTTCACGGAATGCTCCCAGGGTGGCAGAATCGGGTCTGGAACACATCTAGGCTATCACGCCCCTTGGTCACGCCCGTGACCTTGGGCGTGTACTTTGGATTTTTTCTCAAAAGTGCCCAGGAAACCTGAGAAACATAAAATGAGCTTAAATTTGTTAAAGAAATAAAAAGGAATGAATTCGATTGGATAATTCATGCTATTTATTCAAATTCATATAAAAAATATCAATAAAATTATATTAAAGGATGAGTACAAAAAGTACTCATCAAACACACCCATACTTGAGTTTTTGCTATTCCAGAGCAAAAGAGTAAGGAATGAATATACAAGACATCGATATTATTTTTAATTAACTAAAAATTCATTAAACCAAGATTAAGTTAAAAGTAAATTCTAGGAATTCAAGAATTAAGTCATAAGTTATGGTGATAATTTAAAAAGTGAAAATTGTTTAGCTAACTACTTCTCAAGATAACTATTTAGCAAACAAAATTATAGAAATTTTCAAACAAGAATAGATTGAAATTATAAACACTTTAACATAAAAGCAACTTAAGGAAAAGACACCTACCAAAATATTGCTCTCTTAATAATTTAGTTTAGGACTAGAAATAATGAAATTGGCTAGGGATGGGTTTAACGAAATGGCAATCTGGAGAGATACTAAAAGGTGATGAATTTTATCCTCTCACCTTAATTGAATACGAATTTGTATATGTTTAGGAAAATAATGAATTTTATCCTCTTAGTTTCCAAGCCATATAATCTTTTTAAAATTTCTCTTCGATCAAAAACCCAAAATGTATATGTTTACAAGTAATGAATTTTATCCTCTTACTTTATGACAAATAATCTTTTAAATGATTTTGTGTGCATATGTTTAGGGGATAATGAATTTTATCCTCTTATTCCCATGACATGTGATCTTTTGCTACATTTTTTTTATTTGCCAGCATAGGGTGAGGGGGAAGAAATACTTCTAGTTTATAAACTAAACTATTTTGAGAGCAACTTTTTAGTGGAATGAAATTTCCTAAGATCTTAAAGTTAAAAGAGATTATAATAGAAATCTAGAGATGTTTAGCCAATTTACCACAAAGTAAAGCTATTTAAAATTAAACGGAGAAGTAGTGCTAAATAAATTCTCAAATTGAATTAAAAAAATAAATTGTTTCTTAAAACTAAATTACATCAAATTTAAATTTAACAAATTCGGATAAAACAAAAAAATAGCTAAATTAAAAATGTAAGAATACTTATAACCAAACCTCAAACTAAATTTCTAAAAAACTAAAAACAACAAGGCTAGGCGTATTTATTATTATTATTTTCATAAATATTATTTCTTGGACTTCCCGAGGGCTACCCGGCAAAGGGTTCGCAAGGTACTAGGAGCTGTGATGGGAGTTCAAGCCCAAAGTGCCCTTTCCAAGAAATTAGATTTTTATTAAAGTATAAATTTTTTTCTTTTTCAAATAAAAATACAGTGAACGCAAAGCTACACCCCCATACTTAAAATTAAACATTGTCCCCAATATTTAAAACTAAGTAAGAAAAATACTTGAAAAAACAACTTTAAAAGAAAAATACATAAAATTAAAGATAAGCAAGGGGTGCCTCCCAAGAGCGCTTTCTTTTTCCCTTCTTTAAGCTAGACGGTTAGGGGTTACCTAAATGGAAATTTAATTTGAAAATGGACAGGTAACTCCCTTAATTCACGTGTAGGTGAATGTGCCAACGTCAGTCGCCCGACTATTCCTCTGCTTAACGTGTGATTCTCCATTTGTCGTTGGACTTGAATTTTCAAATCCAAATCACCTATACATACCTGAGGTGATTTGAAAATATAAAGATGAGCAACATATGGATCATCAATTAATTAGGGTAGCAACGACTCATCTTCAACCTGAAAATTATTAGTATATAGAAAATCACCATTAAATGTGTCAGATAATTTTTCGCAAGGAGGAGGTTCTTGCGAAAATATATGATTAAGCTCCGGTTGTTCTTTTTCTAAAATAAAATTTTCTTTTGAAAAATCTAATGCATTACCAAGTGCAATAAAATTTTCGGACACTAAATTTTCATGAATTTTTGGTTGAATAGAAGAGATTTGTGAAAATTCATGACAAAGAAAAGAAGATCCGGGTGAAGTAGTGGAAAAAACTTGTTCTTCTTCGAGTTCATCCGGGGTGCCCACAACATGAAGAAAATCTTGGAAAGAAAATTTTTCTTCATCTTTGGTAAAAAAAGTTATGGGATTACATGAAAGCACATGTTCCTCCAAAACTAAATTATCAAAGGATGGAGAAAAAGTACTAGAAGAAGTAAAATTCTCCTCTAAATTTTTGGGGGAAGTATTAAATTGAATCGGTGGAAATTCCCCAAAATTAGAGAAAGAAAATTACGGCGCATAAGAAGAAGAATAAAAATTCGGATCTAAAGATTTTTCTTCACCGCTTCGAGAACTATCCGGGTGAGCTTGCCACCAAGAATAATCTACTTCGGAGCTAGAAGAACAATTATTAAACGCCGAAAAATTATTCTCATGAAAATTAGAAAAAATATTTTCATCACAGTTTGAAAAATTATTTTCATTAAAAGAGGAAATATTATGATCGTAACTATAATCAAAATTATTTGCATAATATTGAGGAGAATTATTTTCATAATAATTATTTTGAGAATATGAATGTAAATAACTTTTCTCACTTTGATGAGGCGCACCACAATAATAACAACTAATTTGGCGTTTTCATGCGGCTTCCAAAAGATTGACTTTGTTTTGAAGCTCAGCAATTTTTACAGCCAATTCAGATAACTTCATTTAATAAAATAAAAAGAAAACAATCTTCACTTAAATGAATGGAATTTTAGAAATTTAATATAATATATAAAAAAAATATTTATATATTTTTTCCAAAAAATGGGTTAAGTTAGTCCCGAACTTCCCGAGGTCTACCCTGTGATGGGTTAGCAAGGTACTAGAGGCTATGATGGGAATTCAAGCCCAAAGCATTCTTTCTAGGAATTTAGTTGCACCTAGTAGAAATGAAAAATAAAAAAAATAAGAGAAGAAAGGAAACGATAAAACCAATAGATATTCTCTTTCTAAATATCAACTCATATCCCCAGCAACAGCGCCAAAAACTTGATGAGCAAAACTATGCTTGCAAACGACAACGATAAGTGTACCGTGTCGAATGTAGTATAGGCTTATAAAAACCAAGGTCATATAAAAATCCTGGCGTGTTGATTACTCTTACTCAAGAAGATCTCTATTGTTCTATCAAAAAGTACTTTGATTTGGTAGCAACAAGAAAGGTAACTCAACTTGAAGATTATAACTATTGAAAAGAGGGGTGGACAGACTTAAGAGAATGGATGAACAAAACAACAAAAATTTTTATTAATTCAAGATAAGGAATTACAACTATTGAAAGGGAAATTACAAGTGCAAGATTAAATAGAAATATAAGAAACCACTTAAAACAGGAAAATGATATAAGAAAATGAAGAGTCTAAGTCCTAAAATTCGTTTTCCAAACATCTGCTGGAGCTGGCTTTATATAGCTGCAAATTTGAGGTTACACGCCCTTGGGTCACGCCCGAGAGCATGGGGCGTGTAAGGGGCGCGATCTGCTATGTGCGGGGAGGACGCCTTCTTGCTTTATTGCGAGCGTTTCAGCGGTATCACACCCTGCGTCACGCCCGTGACCTGGGGCATGTAATCTTTAAATCTGCTACTTGCGGGAAAACTTCGGCTGGAAGGAGCGCGTGGCGAGTCACGCCCGTGAACTGATGTCACGCCCCATGGTCACGCCCCTGACCTGGGGCGTGTAACTTTAAATGACGTGGCAGACGTGTTCTGGGTGCTGGAGGCGAGTCCCGGACGTGACTTAGGTGTCACGCCCCATGGTCACGCCAGTGACCTAGGGTGTGTAACTGTCGAATCTTCAAGGAATGCTCCCGGGGTGGCGGAATCAAGTCTGGAACACATCTAGGCTATCACGCCCCTTGGTCACGCCCGTGACCTTGGGCGTGTACTTTGGAATATTTATCAAAAGTGCCCAGGAAACCTGAAAAACATAAAATAAGCTTAAATTAGTTAAAGAAATAAAAAGGAATGAATTCGATTGGATAATTCATGCTACTTATTCAAATTAATATAAAAAATATCAATAAAATTATATTAAAGGTTGAGAACAAAAAGTACTCATCAGCAAATAATGTCGAGGATGGACTCAATTGACCCGGTGGTTCCCCTTGAACCAATGCAACCTGGATCCCTCTCACTTGAGAGATTTAGTTCCAGGAATTGCCAGAAAAGAAGGCATAAACAGTAAAGATGCCATACACACAACCTAAGACTGGGAGGAAGAGGGTTATTACCTTATTCAATCTCTTCCTTGCCATGAAGATCTGGATTAGCATGGATGGAAATGTGCGCCTTCAAGCCCTCTCCTCAAAGCCAATCTCGGATCGACAAATGGAGCTTCGAAGCTCCAACACTGGCGGATCTAGGTCGTCTTTCACCTTCAAACCAGCAGCCAGCAGCCCTACTTCTCAGAGTTGTCCAACTCCTACAGCTCAGAAATACTTCTGGTTTCCTATCACAGGCCTATCAAGAAGCCCTACCTCAGACTGGGAGTACAGTCCTACACTTAGGCTCATATCCCTACACTCAGGCTCATAGCCCTACACTCAAGCTTACAACCCTACACACTCAGAACACAATGTTCTTACAGAGTTGAGAGATATTCAGTTTCTACAACAGAAGATAAAATGTAAAGACCTTCATCTTTGGGTCTTCTGTTGCAGTATTACAGCAGATGCTTTCTTTGAGCAATACAAAAGCTTTTGATATCTCTGCTCCACTTGATCTTCCAATTTAGCTGAAGGAAACGATCTTCTTGTTCTTCTGAGCTTTAATCAGCAAGAACAGTATGTTGAGCTTGCCTTTGGTCGCCGTAAATGTCTTTCTTTTTCAGTTGTGCAAGCTTACTGTTATATTGACCTAGCATATGCTTTTATACCTCCAATAGGCATCAACGACTCTTTCCATATTCTCGGCATAGTATGGATAGGAGTAGAATACTTTATCCTGCTTTCTGACCAATTGCACCAAAAGTAGATCCCACCAGGCAACATTCATATTTGAATCTGTCTCAGCGGATGGGTTGTGACAGGATCTAATCTCAGCGATAGAGTGGACTTCATCTCAGCGGATCCGCTAAGAGTCTTCTCAGCTGAATTTCTCTATCTGCATCTCAGCTGAGACAGACTCCTTCTCAGCGTCACTACAGTTGTGTCTCAACAGTTCAGCTGAGACCAGGCTGTTTTCTCAGCGGTTTTAATAGTGATATCAAGGATCTATTTTAATATCTGGAATGACATAAGCTTGCATAACCATAATACATAAAGGCTTATCAAATACAATATGTTCTTAGCATTGAGTGTGATGCATCTTCAAATCTAGGGAACATTGAAGTGAAATATTCCCAACAATCTCTCCCTTGTTGAAGAAGACAGAACATACACCAATGCTAAGATACATTACCACAAGAAACATATCATGACATATAAAGAGATAGTAAGATGATAAGTCATGATAACATAACAATATTATTGTTATCAATTATATAAACAATACATCATGTAATGAGAATCCATACACAAAACATGTTAAGTATAAATACACCAAACATGTTAAGCATTATCACACAGCATACATTAAGCATTAATACACAACATAGATTATGCATTAATACACAACAATTATTAAGCATTAATACACATTATAGATTAAGCATTAAAATTTACTTGTAAACACATGAGTCTCAGAAATTGACTGATTGACCAAATGTATTAGATATGAAATGTCAATACATAATGTTTCATATTTCAGTGCACAATATAGGCTAATGAAAATTTATGCATTAGTTCATGTTTTTCTCTTCTTTGATGCACTTGATCTTTCAGCTTGATCACCAGCAACTTCCTTTCCAGCAGCAACAACTTTCATATCATCAATCCTCTTCTTGTTCTCTTGCCTTTTGAAGTATAAGTATGGCTTTGGGATATATTTGGATGGCATTCTTTTATGGTTAAATTTCTTATGAAGTTTTCTATGAATACCCTTTCCCTTAGAGAATTCCTTTCTAAGTGGTTGATCCATTCCTCTGCTGGATATATACTATCAATGTTTTTGCATAACTGGCCATGGTTTAGCCAAGCTTTCAGGATTATGCTCTTTGAATCATCACTCCAATACTCATAGTCAGGATCTTTGGCTTGATCACTCCTCTTTTTTGCCATGAACTCCTCAGCAAGCATGACTCCTTCCCTCTTCCTCTTCGCTGCAAGCTGTGCATCCTGTGCAATCATTGATTGAGCTTGAAAAATCAAAATCTTCCTGTCTCAAATTGCCCAGTAGAGGAAGATTTAATGCAATTCTAATTTATTACAAGACTTTGAGGGCAAGTTCAGCATTTGTTTCAGCATCGGTCTCCTCCCCCTTTCTGGCTTCTTCAAATATTTTTTATTCAATCCCTTGAGTAGCAGTTGTGACTGAGCCAGACATGGTTTGGAATGCATTCTCTAGATCAGCTTTCAGATCCTCTTTCATCTTTTCAGCTTCTCCTATTATGGTGGTTCCTGTGGACCACATATATTCCTCAATGTGACTTGCAGCTTTTTTTATCACTTTATCTTTCTTATTGACAATTTTTGACATATCTCTTGTCAGATTCTGCCATCTTAAGATATTTGTCCATGGATTTGAGGAAAGTGCATTGAGATACTACACTATTTTCTGCCAGATCAAACCAATTTGTCATCAGGGAGTTTAAGTAGGAAGTGTCTTCCATTATTACCTTGATCTCATTCATCACCTCATCCTTCACATTTGAAATTGATTTTATCAATATACTCCTTCATTGATGACATTTGGACATCAAGCAGTGTCTAGATTGAACTTAGGAGAAGTTCATTTGATTGTTGTGGTTCAACAACTACTAGCTGAGTTGTAGGTTGTATTACTGTAGGTAAGGCCTTTTCTTGAGCAGCTAGATTATCACACTCAATTAGAGTGTATGGCTCATCTCCAGGGGTGGATGTGATCTCCTGAGCAGGGACCTTTGTATGCTCCCCCTCAGACTGATCATCCATCTTTTCAGCACCATCATCATGATCGGTAACATCATCATCTTGATCAGCAACATCATCATCTTGATCAGCAGCAGCATCATCTTCATCATCATCATCTAGCATCTCCTGCTCCCCCATCAGATTGAGCATCTTCAGAATTATGCACCAAGAAACCTGTTGGTTCATCAGGGATTAGAAAGATCCTTATTACAAGACCATAGATGATGAGATCAATCTTACATTGTAGATCAGTAGGAGAGTCCAGTTGCTCCTCTTTATGACCTTCTACCGCAGCATGCACATCTTGTGCATCTTCCTTAGTTGTAAGGTTCAGAGGACTGGTAGCATCATTGTTGTCTCCTTGGTCTTGAGCATTACCTTCACCTACACATTCACCTTCAATCCCTACTTGATCATGGATGTTGTCTGATCTTAGATTTGCAGCATCCTCTTCTGAATCTAATTCAGAACAAACCATCCTTGCTTTTCTAGTTCCTTTGTTGAGCTTTTGCTCATACCTTTTGCCTCAGAGGGCTGGCTCATGGGGAGCAATCTTCTGAACCTGTCCAAGGTTTTGATATCCATTCTCTTAAGATAGTGGATGTTTGAACCTTTTAAGGTATCAAACAGATTAGGGTAAGTTTGGAACAGATAGAGTGATAGAATCTGTTGGAACCATAGCTTTTGATTTGAGTTAGGATCCATCCTTTTGTTAAAACTAATAATTTAGATCAATCTAAATTAACACAAATTAAATATGATGCGATCGAATCGGAGAATATACTTAAGCAAATAACATAAGTTCTCTACGTTCGACAAATGTCGAACGGCGCACGACAAATAGCCAGACAGCGCTCGACAAATATTCATCAAAACAGCGTTCGACAAATAGCGAACGGCGCTCGACGAATCCAGTCAGAACAATTGGAGCGGGCAGGCATTCTCTGAACGGCACTCGACAAACTCAATCCAGCAAGATTTAACAGGTCGACGAGATAAATCAAGATCGACAAAATATCTTATTTGCAGAAAATTGCTCAGCACATCAAAAGGCGCTCGACAAATGTCGTTCAGTGCTCGACAAATTCTAGCCAGAGCTCGACTAATATTTTATTATTCTGCTATCTTTCTTTATAATATTTAATCTAGCCGTTGCTGCATTAAATGCATATTGCTGTTTCTGTATTGTCAAATCGGCAACTCTTCTTTCCAAGGAACAAAATTAAAGAGATTTTAACTCTTTCCATTTTCCCGAGCAAGGATTCAAAAGCTTTCTCAAGACTATATATTCATGAGAAGAGCAGAAAGAAATATACAGATATAGGAGAGACAGAGAAGAAAATACATAGAAGCAAATCTATTTTTCTTGCTAATATTCTCTTGCAGATCTCATACATCCTGAGACAACAATCACGACCAATTGCTCAGGATCATCACTGCAAAAGAAGGAAGAAGCATTTGAACAATCAAAAGGAAGAGACCTCCAGAACTGTCATTCATCTATACCAGACAGGGGGAGGTCTTCATCATCTGATCCTTTCAACACCATATCAGGATCATCAAGAGTCTTCTTATACAGAGAAGAACAATTTAATTTCTGCTTTTATTTTTCCTCTCTTTACCCCATCCTGTACAGGGTTATAACTCCCTTCAAAAGTTAACTCTCGGTGACAGGGCACCTTAGCAAAAACCTGCAGTTTGGTTAGAGCACCTTATCAACAGCTCACCTGGTGTGAGGGCACCTTATCAACAACCTCATAGTGGATTCCTACCAGTGGGTGGAAGAGTAGATGTACCCAGTTGAGGGGAACTACTATATATCCTGTGTCATCTGGATTGTGCTTCTTGTTTGTTTGCTTTATTTCTTTTGCTGTTTATTATTTATGCACTTCAACTGTTTGTGTATATTACTCCTACAGCAATCAGCACTCTTACATATTTATATATCATTATTTTGGAAGTAAAACTTAAACAAGATCTTTTAATAAGAAGAATAAGAACTAAAACACTCCACTTTCAATTGGTATCAGAGGGTGTTGATCTCTTTACAGGCTAACACCTGGATCACAAAGATCACTTTAGTTTTTTCATATGTTCAACACAGTTTTTCAAAATGGCTCCATCAGTTTTCTCTATTACAGATCCACCTTTATGTAACTTGGATAGATTTGAGCTATGGCAAATTAGAATTAAATTATATATGAATGCCATAGATGAGAACATTTACAAGTCTATTTTGACAGGACTTCCCCTCATGTCATCAAAGGCAGTTACACCTGCATTACCTAGTTCCATGGGTATCAAGTCTCCTTCGAGAGAAATGAAAGGGCCTGTTTACAAAAGAAAACGTGGCAACAGAGAGACTGATGTCACTGCCTGTGTTTGCAAAATGAAGCCAGATAAATTCAAAGCTGGTACTGATGATGGGCGGACTGATAAACATAAAGAACCTTCCCCCTCTATAGAACTTTCTCCATCCTCAGAAGCAGATGCCAAAGCCATGCAGATCTTGGCTCAGTCAGTGTCAAAAGACATTCTTTAAAAGCTTGAAGACTGCACCTCTACAAGAGGAATCTGGACCTCCCTCTCTAGGATGGTAAATAAACCTTCTTCAATCTCTTCAACTAATTGTATTTTTGATGCAGAACCATCAACAAACCTAAGTGAAGAAGAAGAAGAAGAACTTAGAGATAGTGCTTTCTGCATGATGGCCATATATGGTGGTTCACATCAAATCCCCGATGCAGAAGCAGAAGTAGAAAAGGTAAATGAGGTAATATCAATTCAAAACCCTACCTCTAAAAATTACAAATCTTCTTTTAAAATAACTTTTACCAATTTAATAAAATGTAACATAAAAATAAAGAAGTCAACCAATATAAATCATTTGATTTCCGAACATAACAAACCTAAAGAAGAACAAAATGACTTTTTAAAACATAAACTTGAACTTTTTTTAAAGAAAAACAAATTGATTATGTTCAACAATTTCAAGAAAATATTTCAAATTTATATTTTAATGAAATAAAAAGGCTAAAACTGCTAAACCTTTCAACTCTAATAAAATTCAAAGAAATTTTCTAATTAATTTCTCACCATTAAACTCCATCCCAATTCAAACAGCAATTCTAAAATTTACATGGATTGTTTCCATCATAAAAACTATGTTAAAACAACTTTGTATTCTTATAGACTTCTCCAAGTGAGTTTGAGCATTCTACTGTAGCTGCATTGATCAGTATTGATCATAGCACTGAGTGTGAGTCTCTTCTGATAAGGGGATTCTATGAGAAAGAAAATGTCTGCAATGTTTTTATAATTTAAAGCATTCCTTAAAATCCATTAACAGCTGTAGCAATTCAAAATATTAAAAACATATTAACTCAAATCTAGATCAAATGAGTTGCTTAAATAAAATAATTTAAAGAGTCTACAGAAGAAAATTAAAAACTAAAACCAAGTGAGAGAGAAAAGGAGAACATCAGAGAAGCCAAGTGAGAGAGAAAATGAGAAACACAAATCTCAAACAAAACTTAAATCTGTATAAAGGTTGCTGCAATTAGAAATTTTAAATAGGCTGAAATTAAAAAATTTTAACTTCAAGAAATGAGCTGCTGCAACTGAAAATTCTAAAAACCATTTTAAGATTACCAGGTCACTAGTTTTGATTTAATCCCAACTCAAATAGGGGGAGATTGTTGGAACCATAGCTTTTGATTTTAGTTAGGATCCATCCTTTTGTTAAAACTAATAATTTAGATCAATCTAAATTAACACAAATTAAATATGATGTGATCGAATCGGAGAATATACTTAAGCAAATAACATAAGTTCTCTACGTTCGACAAATGTCGAACGGCGCTCGACAAATAGCCAGACAGCGCTCGACAAATATTCATCAAAACAGCGTTCGACAAATAGCGAACGACGCTCGACGAATCCAGTCAGAACAATTGGAGCGGGCAGGCATTCTCTGAACGGCACTCGACAAACTCAATCCAGCCACACTTAACAGGTCGACGAGATAAATCAAGATCGACAAAATATCTTATTTGCAGAAAATTGCTCAGCACATCAAAAGGCGCTCGACAAATGTCGTTCAGTGCTCGACAAATTCTAGCCAGAGCTCGACTAATATTTTATTATTCTGCTATCTTTCTTTATAATATTTAATCTAGCCGTTGCTGCATTAAAAGCATATTGCCATTTCTGTATTGTCAAATCGGCAACTCCTCTTTCCAAGGAACAAAATTAAAGAGATTTTATCTCTTTCCATTTTCCCGAGCAAGGATTCAAAAGCTTTCTCAAGACTATATATTCATGAGAAGAGCAGAAAGAAATATACAGATATAGGAGAGACAAAGAAGAAAATACATAGAAGCAAATCTATTTTTCTTGCTAATATTCTCTTGCAGATCTCATACATCCTGAGACAACAATCACGACCAATTGCTCAGGATCATCACTGCAAAAGAAGGAAGAAGCATTTGAACAATCAAAAGGAAGAGACCTCCAGAACTGTCATTCATCTATACCAAACAGGGGGAGCTCTTCATCATCTGATCCTTTCAACACCATATCAGGATCATCAAGAGTCTTCTTATACAGAGAAGAACAATTTAATTTCTGCTTTTATTTTTCCTCTCTTTACCCCATCCTGTACAGGGTTATAACTCCCTTCAAAAGTTAACTCTCGGTGACAGGGCACCTTAGCAAAAACCTGCAGTTTGGTTAGAGCACCTTATCAACAGCTCACCTGGTGTGAGGGCACCTTATCAACAACCTCATAGTGGATTCCTACCAGTGGGTGGAAGAGTAGATGTACCCAGTTGAGGGGAACTACTATATATCCTGTGTCATCTAGATTGTGCTTCTTGTTTGTTTGCTTTATTTCTTTTGCTGTTTATTATTTATGCACTTCAACTGTTTGTGTATATTACTCCTACAGCAATCAGCACTCTTACATATTTATATATCATTATTTTGGAAGTAAAACTTAAACAAGATCTTTTAATAAGAAGAATAAGAACTAAAACACTCCACTTTCAGAATCTTACCATATTGGTGGCTTTTTAGGCATTCTTTAATCCTTTGAAAAATAACATGTGCCTAGGATGTCTTCTTCTTCAATACTATCTTAACCATTAGCTCAAACATAAATTTGGATATTGTGTCATGGGAGCCAGGTTTGCAGAGAATGGCCTTCCCAACAATATCAACTAATAATTTTCCTCTTTGATTGAAATATTTTCTTTTTAGTAAGCTAGTTTTGGCATCACTATACTCACACCATTTTAGTGTTTTAACTCTGTCTTTTTCTGAAACACCATCTTCTTCATTTTGGCGTATTGATGGCAACTGCAGTGCTTTCTTCAGTCTTTTAGGAGTAATTTTGATCTTGTCACTACCAATCCTGTATTTTGGATAGGTTTTGGTAGGAGAACATGACATTTGCATCGAATTCTAGCACTTCAGTTCTTACAATTGTCGACGGCTCTGACAAAAAAAATTTTAATCCTTGAGCTTCAAGTAACTAAATCACATCCTTTATTTCAGGAGAGGCATGCTGAAATCCATTCCTGACTATTTCATATCCCTCCTGATGATCTTTTGCAGATTTTAACGCCATTTTTGTGAGAAAGATGAGTCGCCGAGTCGGGGTTGGAAAGCTCGTCTCGACGGCTTGGGTTTAGGGTTTGTAACCTTATTATTATTATTACTCAATTTATAGATATTTTAGTTTAATTTTAGGTTTGAGATTACACTTGAGATAATTAATGATTTATCTTATTACATTAATTTATTTAATGCCTCTAGATTCATGATTAAGATTTGATTTTATTTAAACAGCCCGTTTTAGCGGATTTGCTGAGACTGGCTTATAAACCACTGGGACAAGGTATTGCTGAAACCATTCTGCCTTCTCAGTAGTTCCGCTGAGACCAGAGGCTTGTCTCAGCGGTTCAGCTAAAACTTTCTCAGCTGTTTCAGCTGAGCAAACTACGTGGCAGTGAACAATATATCTTCTAGTTAAGGAGTAACAACAACATATAAATCATCAATTGAAATGTAAGGGATTAATCAACACTTAACATTCCTAACTCAATTTTAAATGAATTGAACTTAGCCTCATCCAATGGTTTAGTAAAGATATTAGTGTTGGGAACACTGCCCAGCAGTGTTCCTGATTTGAGGAAGTGCGCAACTCAATGATAAGTACAAATTGTATCTAATGTCATATCTAGTTTATGCTTGCAGAGATAAGACAATATGTCTAGTACTTCAATAACCTGCCTAAGTATAATATCATCGAAAAAGGCTGGAAATATCATCGACAAGTATAGGCACATCATTGAAATGATGGGCAAAGCAAAGAAGAATGACTATGTCTGATGTCGTCGAAAAGGATCAAGCGTATCGTCGACAACAGTAGGCATATCGTCGACAACATGTAGAGCAAGGCAAAATAGTGATATCGTTGTGAAATTCACCTTACAATGATATTAGGATGTCGAGATGAAGAAGAAGACTCCAAGATGTCGACGATATAGTCGACAAGAAGCCTTAACGTTGATAAGGCTAAGGAAGAATAGATGTCGTCGACAAGAAGCCTTAACGTCGATAGGCTAAGGAAGAACAGATATCGTCGACAAGAAGCCTTGTCGCTGAAGAGGCTAAGTAAAACTGATGACAACTATATCGTTGAAAAGAAGACGTGATGTCGAGAAGACTAATGGAGGTCATATGAAGACAGGCAGTTGCTGAAGAACAGTCTATCGACATAATATCAATTATGTCGTCGACAAGATAATGTGGTTTCAGCGATATCTAGCTGACAAGGAGTTCTCGCCGATATCAGTTTGATGACTTTGTGTCGTCTTAAGCTTGAGTGCAGAAGTGATGTCCCGTATCGTCGAGATATCACTATCTGATGAAGAATTAAAGAAGAGACCAGATCAAGACATCGACAAGCCCTGTCGTTGAGATATTGTCCATGTCGTCGTAACAATGGAAATATCGTCAGACAGATTCAAAAGTAGCCAGACGCTGTCAGCATTTAATATCGCCGCCTGCTTGTCCAATCACGCGTTCTATTGAGGGATGGGCGTCTGTCAGTATAGGACATCATATGTGACCGTTAAGCGGCTCATCCGTCCTATAAAAGGGAACAATGATGCCCTAGAAAAAAGATGAGAAAGTAATAACAAAGAATTCCTCCTAGCAATACAACAGTACAAGCGGCTGTGAAGAAAGAAAGACGGGAAGAACAAAACGATCATTCTGTGTTCTTCTAGTTGTAGTCCATTTTCATCAACTGTTAAGAAGTGTTCAAGGAAGATAGTCAGTCAACACCCAGCACAGCAAGAAGTATGAAGAAGATTTGCACTGTCAAGGTTCACATAAAAAGCATCTTCTTCAAGTAAAGAAGTCGATCTCCATCAGGCAGAATCAATATTGTAAATCTATCTGTGTAAGGCTTGCGGGCCAAAGTTGTGAGATCTGTTTTCAGATCTGAGTGTCAAGATTGAGGGCTTGAGATCTGTGAGGCTTGAGGGCTAGGGCAGAGGGACTTGCGGGTCCAAACATGTCGGGCTTGCGGGCTCAGGTGCAGTGAAGAGGCTTGCGGGCCTAGGCTGCAGGCAAGACTTGCGGATCTGGGCTGTGTAGGGCTTGAGGGCCTGAGTATCGAGCTTGCGGGCTCGGGTGCAGTGAAGGTGCTTGAGGGCCTAGGCTGCAGGGACTTGCGGGTCCAAACATGTCGAGCTTGCGGGCTCGGGTGCAGTGAATGGGCTTGAGGGCCTAGGCTGCATGGACTTGCGGGTCCGAGTTGTAAGGCTTGCGGGCTGGAGACATTGGCGGAGTTTGCCGAGCCTAGCACACTGCTAGGTAGGCGTAGAGGGAAAGAGGACTACTCAAAACACCCTGTCTTGAGGAACCTCTATAAGTTCTTGAGTGTTTTGTGTGCTATGCTTTTCTAATCTATAGATCTATTAACCAAAAAACAAGTACACCAAAAGGGGGAAAGAAAAATAATTTGAAATACCTATTTACCCCCCCCCCCCCCCCGGTCGAGCCTCACTCTGGTGGACTAAATATGACTGAATATTAATAAAATATTCATAATAAAATTTAAAAATATAAAACACAGTCACTCCCTCTCCCATCAATCCTATGCCCGTTCATCTTCTCACCCGTCATTCTCTTTCGCACTCACTCGCTCTATCTCTCTCTCTAACAATGCTCCCCACTATTACTCTCCGGCGCCGCTTCCACAATCGACTCCGGCCAGTTTCCAATGACTCTCCGGAGCACGTTCCCCTACTCACGGCATAGGAGATCGTAGGCTCGAGATTCATCTCCGCTTGGTACATGTTCTCTGCCATTTTCTTTTTTAGGGTTTCCATCTTCTCCGCCATTGTTGTCCAAGGAAGGAGAGTGTATATCTTCTTTGCGGAGAACCATTGGATCTCTGCGGAGAACCCTAAACCCTTCTCTGTGTAGAACCGTTGGATCTCCGTGGAGAACGTTTGGTTCTCCACGGAGATCTCTTGGGTTCTCCGCGGAGATCATTGGATTTCCGAGGAGAGAAGCAAGGTCTCCGCGGAGAACCCAAAAGATCTCCTCAAAGATCCAAAGGTTCTCCGCGGAGAACCCAATAGATCTCCGCAGAGATCCAAAGGTACTCCGCGGAGCTCCAAAGGTTCTCTTCGGAGATCCAAAGGTTCTCCACGGAGATCCAAAGGTTCTCCGCGGAGCTCCAGTAGTTCTCCGTGTTGATCCAAAGGTTTAAGGGTTGCTTTGGATTGTCTCCTGAAAACATCCTCAATGCCCTAAACATAGTATAAAGAACTACATCTTCATTCCTTTTCAAGTGATCATTCTTCATTGCAAAACCTGGTAAATCAATTATAAAGAACTCTCAAAATTGACACCATGTTTGGTAATCATGAATGATGCTCTCATTCACCTCTACTGGACATATCTATTCATAACATAAAACATAACTCCAGGCGATCCGGATCAGTTTTGTATACTTTAATCCTTTCTACTAATCTTAATTTTGGTTATAATTACTAGATTGTCTCTTTGTTCGTCATTGATTGCAATGAATGGTATTGAGCTTCTGCTGTGGGACATTGCGAAAACACAATGATCAGTAGAGACCCTCGTTCATCGCTGCCCTGAAATTCCACCCGAATTGATTCTGACGTAAACACCTCCATTCTATTCCTCAGCATTTGACCGCCCCACTAGTGAGCCGTGCATTTGTGGCAAGCAATCTGGCATGTTGAACAAAATTTAGTAGGATTGGATCAAAATACAACTGAAAACGATGGAGGATGGCATGCGCCCTCCTATCCGAATTGATCCGCCCATGCCACTGTGGAACGAGCGTCCTGACATGAATGTGTATTTGTTGAAACCGTTGCTCGTGATCGATCCGGAACGGCAGTACGACATCAATGTGGCAGCAGGTGCTTGTCCATCTTGCAACAAAGTCGGCTTGCTTTCCCGCAAGCAATTCAGTGCCCCGCGAGTTGTAGATTGCATCGACACCACTGCATTTTCTATCAGTGATCGATATGTGTGCAAGCAGTCGAATACCTCCGGCGGCTGTGGTACCACATGAGGCCAAAACCGAGAAGTTGATCCCGACACCCATCTTCCTTAACTATCCTGCGCAACTGTTCGAACAGAGTGTGCACGACGTCGGTCTTGTTCAAATGGCTTACGACTTGTACACGTCCCGTTCCGATATTGTTGATGCCTCCAAGGTGATTCATTGTGCCCGAATGACTCGTACATGCATCAAGCCGCATTATATCGTGGTCACGTGTCGTGGTATTTGGATATGTTCTTATGGGATGCAGCACTTGGGCAAACGTCATCGCAGCAGGATTCGGCAGTGTTCCTTAATTTTCCATCGTTTTTTCAACATTGCAATGCGTTCAATGGCACTCTCGGTCTAGTGGAATAAACGCTAACGCGCCTAGTTCAAGACTGCATTACTCGCTAACTTTTGTTCTTCAACCGAATGGAAGGTGCCATAACCGGGACTCGTCTCTCGGCTGACCATCACCACAATGTGCCGGGACGCATGAAATTGACGTATGAGTTCAATGGCAGGAAATTTTCCCCCGTTGATGGATTACACTCCGTCATGAACGAGCGCCAACAAATTCTTTCCCATCTGTTCACAACGACGACGGGCAATGCAGAGCGGCGATTTGTTGGTCGTAGTTTGCAGAATTGGTACAACGCTTACGGTATTGATACTTCGTTGCTCATCATATACCTTGACAAGTGCTGCGATGATCGGGAATGGCTACAATACTTCGACAACATCATTGTTCTCCTAGACAATCATCACCTCATCACGAGGTACATGGACAATTCGAACGGCGCAAATCGTGCCCGGTAGGAACAATTTATGGCTGTCGTGGCCAAAATCATTGTTTGCAATGGACATGCTTCAATGCGGGAAGGCTCCATCATTGAGGCTGAATTGGATGACTTGTTGGATCGAATTAAAAAGTGGGAAATGGAGAATAATGTTCAACCTTCAAAGCGCATTGTGACTACAAAACTCCTAGCTTGCCACGAGACGCAGAAAAAGCACATCAGAAATTTCTTAATGCCGCCAGCAGGCGCGTCGAACACCGTCGTGGATCGCTTCTTTCGTTCGACTCTACGGCGTGGATCAGGGAAGAACGAAAACTTATGGTGTCAAGGACGAGCCATTTTCCTGGAGACTATGTCCCTGGATGGAGGGATCTTGCTGCTCCATGTCGTGGTCGCTCAAATCAACTTTCGCAGCGAACTCCAATCTCTCGGGTATGCATATCATTCTCACTCAGTATCTCGCACTAATTTCGATCGATGGCATTACTCCCTCACCTACGTCTCTATCGGCAATGTTTCATATGCTTCCTCTCTCGATTGATGATTGTGACGGCGAGTTTGGATTGACGGCAGCGTTTGGACAATCCCTTCCTCAACTGCCAGAAATTCCTGCCGGGCAACTAGAATCCGTTGGAATGATCGTCGAATCAATAGCAGATAATGCAATTTGGTCGAGCCACACATTCAATGCGATTGTGAAGGATGCACTTGATGTTGCCGCAACTGCTGTGGAGAGGGCTCACGATGATAATCACATAGTTGGAGAAGACGAAGCTGCACCGCGACACTATACTGATCTGAATCATACTGAAGACATCGATATAAGCAGCATGCCCCATTCCATTTAGTCCAGTCACAAGCGCCGAAAACCCAGACCAACATCGCATGGGCAAAGCTCTTCTTCAAATCACCATAAGAAATCTCGCAGCCTCAATGCATTGGGCAATGAACATCAATCGACATTACAAGGTCTTAATCTCTGGGAAGTTGTGATGAGCACTTCACCAATGATCAACCCCTTCGAACGATGCTTACTCTGAATGGTTGCTCTCAAGTTTCTTCAGCTCGATGAACTGCTGGATCTGAAAGATTTTACCATTGAATCCTTGCATATTCCACAATTTCATCGAATATGTTCTATTCTTGTCTCGGCTTTGCATAGCACCAATTTCGCTTTCAAACAGTTCATTCGGCCGAAATCAGAACAAGTTCTTAAACAACACTTGGAGGATATGGTTGCCCATGCTCGATTCAGATTGCCCATTCAACGAGTAGCGCCCAAACGCAGCATCATTAATGCCTTGAATCAGGCTCCGTCATTTATTGCTCCAATGCAGGCGCGCCGTGAGGATAGTTTTATGCAGTTGGAAGAGACTATCACCACAACAATAACTATAACCGTCACCTTGACAACCGACGCCGATCACTGTTCAAGTCAACCTCGTGCAACAGATATGCAATCCGTTCCCGAACAAGTAATTGAAGGATCAACAAACGATATCATTGATCGACTTGTTCAAAAAGAGATTGATGATGGGCATGCCGGCAACATTAACTGGACCAAAGTGGTCGCACCAGCTTACGCCTGCATTGCTGCGCATCGTGAGGATCTAGTTCAGATGACCCACAAGGAGACTCAAAATCGTTGGGAGTATCTTGGATGTCTCAAAAGGAAAGGGGCATCAACCTCATCGATAACACAAGGTCGTCAACATAGTTTGCAGTCGCATACCGAAGCCAAGAAGGACCTCAGTGATCAATACTCCATCCACATTCGACCGTCGCCACTTCTTACACAAACCATTGCCAGCTGAAACTATGACCACTCAGAATTCAACTCAACCAGCATCTTCTGCAGTCATCACGACAATGGAGGAACCTTCTGTGGGCAGCTCGTCCGCTGTCAGCGAGACTGGTTCCCATCCTCCATTCATGGTCAATCTACAATTGCCTAATTTGAATCAAATAATGGAGGCCATCGTCCCCACCCCATCTACAGGGGAGTCATTTTTGCAATCGGAGAAGGAGCTGCTTAATTACTTACTAACTAGTCAAGCAGAGCGCTCCCATGTGAAATCGACGACTGGTGATCAAACGTCTTGGAAGAGCCTGGCCAAGCGTTTCTTATACTGGGCACGAGTCGCACGGGTGTTGGGGATGAACCAGTTTTGGGTTCGATCCGATGTGCAGCTCAAGCAAAAGGTGAAGGATAATAATAAGAAAAAGAGCTTGCAACAATATATGTGAACCCGGACAGGCATGTTTTTTATTGTTTATATATATCCAAGAATAGAGACCTCAATTATGCCAGTAGCACATTTTCATCTCTGCGGAGAACCATTTGGAGAGCTAAATGGCTCTCTGCGGAGAGCCAAAAGGTTCTCCGCGGATATCCATTTGGCTCTCCCCGGAGAGCCAAATGGTTCTTCCCGGAGAGCCAAATGAAAAGGGTCTCTGCGGAGATCCATTTGGATCTCCGCGGAGAGCCATTTGGCTCTCCGCGAAAACCATTTGGCTTTCCACGAAGAGCTAAATGGATCTCTGCGGAGAACCTTTTGGCTCTCCGTGGAAAACTTTACAGTCGATTTTCATATCTTCATACACTGGCATATCTATGATTTATTGTAACAAATGTTTATAATTTTGACAGATCTATGGGGCAGAAGAAAATTCATGTTTTGAGCTCAAGGTGCTATTTGTCGGCGTTTTTGAGCCAAACATCAGCCATCCTTGAATGAATGGAGGAGACACAAAAGAAGCTGCTGATGGATACCAACATCTGGCATATTTTCCATGCACCAAAGGTACCGCAGAACACTCCCCTCTAATGCAGTCTACTCAGCTGGTACGACATTGAGAAGGACATCTTTGTCATTGGATCAAGGGAGCTTACTGTTGGGGTTCAGCAATGCCCCCGGTGTTGCGGCACTAGTCGAAGCAGAAGGGCGTTTCCCCTGTGGGCCTAACTGGCCGCCCCGTGGGTCCTGCCTTGGGATAGCCAGCTCTATAAAGGAGCGGTAGGCGGCTTCCCCAATAGTCCGGGCTTTTGTGAGAGTTGGCAGCGTCGTGTCTCTATAAGTGGTATCAGAGGAGGTCACGGGTTCGAAACCCTGGGGTCATTTCTGGGGGGGGAGGATTGTTGGGGTTCAGCAATGCCCCCGATGTTGCGACACTAGTCAAAGCAGAAGGGCGTGTCGCCTGTGGGCCTAACTGGCCGCCCTGTGGGTCCTGCCTTGGGATAGCCAGCTGTATAAAGGAGCGGTAGGCGCCTTCCCCAACAGTCCGGGCTTTTGGGAGAGTTGGTAGCGCCGGGTCCCTACACTTACCTTCTCCCCCAATGATGTGGCATTGATACTGGGTTTACCCAACAATGGGGAGAAAGTCATCCTGACTTCCATTCCTTTTGGATTGCTCACGAAGACCGAATTATAAGCGGAGCTTCAGGCAATGGAGAAGGGGTCGTCCCCTGTGACGACCAATTTATTAGTTTTGCACCTTTTGTGCAATTTCTTCTTCCCCTCGAGCGCGAAGAGGTTCCCAAGGTTCTTTGATGAGGTCTCCAGCTTGGAGAACTTCTAGAAGTTCAATTGGCCAGAAGCCATCCATACCTTTCTAATAAGGTCATTCAGGGTGATGGTGGAGGAGTTGCCACCAGTTTTAGAAGAAGACCAACTGCAACAAAGGCCAGAGTCCTCATTGGGATGCATATACGGATGCACCCATGTTCTTGTTGTAAGTATCTATATTTTTAATTCTTAAAATGAAATTTGTTTCATATGTTCTAAACTATTGCAATGATTCATATAGATTTTGTTCCTCGAGCACACACCCAGCATTCCTCCGCACTATCCGACATTGAGGCCTCGACTATTAAGATGGTCGGAGATGGTCTCATTTACATTGAAAGAGCTGGGGGTCACTGTTCCATCTATTTTGGATGAGCAGGTAAATAATTTACTTTATTCGATTAAATACTAATGTTGAAGTATCCAATACAATGGCTGTATTTCTTCTTTATAGGTGTTGGAAGTCCTCGAAGACATAACACCGGCGGAGAAGCTGTTATGTTCAGAGCTGACAACAAAGAACACACCGCCACCTCCCCCAGCTAATAGAAAATCAATAAGCCCGGCTTCTAGGGCAGGAAAAAAAGTGAAGTTTGCATCACCACCTACCCCATCTTCGCCACCTCCCGCATCATCATCACCTCCCACACAACCTAGCACATCATCACCTCCCCCACCACCTAGCACATCATCTCTCCCTCCTGTACAGTTTTGGATAGATTTACAGAATAGGATGTTAGATCAATTTGCATTATTAGATAGCAAGATAAATAGTATTGTAGGAACCTTTAATAATAGGTTAGATAGATTGGACAATAAATTAGATAGAGTACATAGTGATTTAATTAGTTTTAGTCACAGTATAGGTGACCGTCTTGATGCAATGAGTGCCGATATAGATGCACTCCTTCATCGATCCTCGCCATTATCTAGCCATGGTAGCTCTACACCTCCCACCCACCACACCTCTCACGATACTGCCATTACAACTATTCCAGACTCCCCAGTAAAACAAGAAAAACTTATACCTTCAAAGGCAGCTATAGTTGATGTGTACCCCATTGACTATTCGGGGAGACCGCTAATAACAGAAGAAGAAAGAGATATCATCCATCGGCGTATGAGTGCCATTCATCGAGGTGCTCTATTGACATTATACACTTTTATACAGTTTTATATTTTCAAAATTTTGATCTATGCACATTGATATTGATGCTGATTTTCTAATGTTTTAGGAACGACCAAGCTTTCAATAAATGGAATGTAATCGGATTTTGAGATGGCATGGATGCTCTCCTAATGGACAAATACATTGAAGATTGTCATGTTGATGCCTACGCAAAGATCTTGACTTTTCGTAGAGAGCAGGATGAAGAAGTATATCATCCGTTTATGTATATCAGCCCTAACCTTTTGGTATGATCTCTACTTGTTCTTTGTATATTGATAATTCTATCTGCATTGCTAAAAAACTTTACAATTTATGTAGTTGCACTACCCACGGTCCAAGGACGCAGAATCTACAGTTGTAGCTGCATTCCTCGGGGACGTTACCAAGGAGAATCTCGCCAATATCCCAATAATTATAATGCCAGTATGTTATAGTCAGCACTGGTATTTATTGGTGGATCTTGTTAAAGAGAGGAAGTGGCTCATACACGACTCTCTACGTAACCCCAAGAAGAAAGATACAGCTAAAATAGCTGTAAGTACAATTTGTTGTCATGCAATATACTAGTGTACCTTACGTAGTTACTAATACACAAACATATTTGTGTTAATGCAGATTTCTGTGCTCCAAAAGGCGACCGTCAAAAAAGTCCACGCAGGATTTTCCAAGTGGACAATCCACTTGACTGCTAGTATACCACATCAGGAGAACTCCGTGGACTGCGGTGTCTTCATTATGAAGTTTATGGAGCACGTAGTTGTAACACCCCAAAAATCGTAGTTCAGCGAGGTAGGCGGAGTGGTAGTGTTGCGCTCGGAGTAGGCTGAAATTTCTCAGTCAAAGTAGTGCGCACGACCATATTTCCTCTTCGCGCACGACCACTGGTCGTGAGCCAGTGATCGTGCGCTCTTGTCGAGGCAAAGAGATCTGTCGGAACGCTCACTGTCCATAGCAGTGCGCACGACCATTTCTCCTCTTCGCGCACGACCACTGGTCGTGTGCCAGTGATCGTGCGCCCTGTTTATTCTGCTCCGTAGAGAAGAGCGGAGAAGACGATCCGACCGATCAAAATCTTTGGAATTTGATCCAACAGCTGTGAGCTGTTGCTGGGGGGTCTTAGGGCTTTGGAGAGAGGTTAATCCCTCATATTTCCATAGCTTTCCTCTCTCCTAAGCTAGAGAAAGAAGAAAGGGCAAGGAGGAAGAAGAAGGAGATTTCGCCATTGACGGAGCTCCGGAGCTCCATTTTGCGAGCCGTTCCCAGATCTAGAAAGTGCAGCCCGGTGCGGTTCTTTCTCTCCGAGTGGGATCTCAGATCTATGGCGGGGAAGAGAGCTCCAAGGGTAACAATTCTTTCTCCTGGTCTTAGGACGTGTTCTTTGTCCTCTCTTTCTTTTTCTATGCTTGCATGAGGACTCCCTTTCACCAAATGGGTGAAGTGTAGGATTTCCTCTAGTTCTTCAAACTCCGGGTCGATTGTGTCCGTCCCCGACATATTGCATTTAGAAATCCGGTAGTCGTGCGGATTTAGGCATTGTGTGTGAAGCCTATTCGTGGTCGTGAGCCCGAATCGGTGATGCTTGAATTGCGACGTTGCATTTAGGTTACGCCTAGAATGCGTGCCGGAGAATGACTCCGTGAGATCATCTATAGTATTGAGGGACTTGAGATTAGGCATCGTGTGAAGATCCTAACGAAATCCCCTTGCTTGGAGAGTGGTGGAATGCAAACCTTCACCACGAAATTGAAGTGAGTCGTTGTATACCTCCTTCGTTGGTTGTTCTAGTGAAGCCTAAGTCCACTTGGTTGGTTTAGGTGCGTAACTTTTTGTGATTGGGAACACCCGTCGGTGTTTCCTTGCGAACGGGCCAAAGTAAAGCTACACCCGCATCGTTGTTGTTAACGCGATGATTTGAGCAACGGGCACAAGCTTGTATCAAACCCGCACCATGCGTATCGGCGAGAGGGGGAAACCTCAGGACGCCGTGTGATCATGGGATAGACCTGTTTGGGAGGGTTCCTCCAATAGGTAAATGCTCAAGCGTTCACTAAGCTCTTTAGCTTAGCTGGTTACGTGTGGTCGTGAGAACCCACGGTCATGGTTTTGGATTGATGTTATGATTAGCCTCATGCGTTTCTTAGGCAGTTGTGGGGAACCTTCGGGTGAACCCAACCAACATCATGTGCATTCCCAGGATCAACTTTATTTGTTGCTACACCTAGAAGATTGATTGTTCTTGAAACCTCACCTTGTGTAGTTTGCACTTTCTTTATAGTACTACTTGCTGCTAGTACGACTTGTTTGCAGGGAAGAAGCTCCGCCACCCCGCGAAAGGGGTGGGGTCGTTATAATTTGGTCAGGTGTGCTGACCTTTGCTTTGCTTGCCACCTCTTGGTGGAATCTTCTTATGCAGGTGCAGGTGAGCCTAGCGGGAAATAGCGGGCGGTGGCCCTTTTTGCTGCGTTGGCCCTCGAAGGCCAGCCTCTTTTCTGCTTTTCATGTTTTGCCGGCCTGCGCGCCGATGTATGTTTAGAGAGTTTTGTACGTTTTGGAATGTAAGGCCTTAAGGCCGTAACTCTACACTTTATTGTTTCATTCCTGTGATAGTGGACTATTCTAATAGAAATGTTAAATCCTTATGCTTCCGCTTATGTTTAGTACTCTGGTGTAGTTCTTTTTTGTATATCTTCTTTTATCGCTAACCTAGTGTGGTTAGTATAGCGTGGGGTCCCGGCCGGACCTACTGTTATATTATTTGTACTAGAAGGGTGTTACAATTTGGTATCGGACTTAGGGCGTCGATCCGTAGTTTAGCGAATTCGGGACGAATTCCTTTCAAGGGGTGGTGCGCACGGGATGTGCATTCACCTAAAACGACAAAAACTAATAATAATGTCCACTTAAGAATGGAAAAACATACTTGTTTGCGGAACCAGAGCATTCCATGATTGTTGTTTGCTATGTTTTCGTTCATTAAATTGTGTATTGCACGATTATAGGTGACTAGGAGTGCTGCGGGGCAGTCTTGACCCCATAACACCGCTGAAAGTAGTGCGTCGGCTGAGGTGCCAGTGACCACTCCTCCTGCTGAGATAATCAGGTTAATTGCAGAAGCTGTCTTCGCGATGATCAATGCTCAACCGCAAAGGCTTGCACAACCTGCTACGCCTATTACATATGCGGCCCCGGTGGTCGAACCTGCAGTGGAACCTGCGGTGGAACCGAGGATGGAGACCCCTATGCCAGTGGCTGCAGTGGAACATGCGGTGGTGCCAAGGGTGGAGCGTCGTGTAGAGCATGTAGCTGTTGCGCGAGCGCGTGATCAACAACTGCAGCACTTTCTAAGCTTCCACCCTCCAACTTTCTTGGGGACCGGATCCCCAATGGAGGCGGAGGACTGGCTGTCAAAGGTTAGAAATACTCTAAAGGCGACAGCAACAGAAGAAGCTATGATGGTCACCCTAGCCACCTTTCTCCTTAACGGAGAAGCAGAGCTTTGGTGGGCCGAACAGGAAGCGCATAAGTTTGAAGGTAAG
This sequence comes from Dactylorhiza incarnata, assembly GCA_033032865.1. Classification (NCBI taxonomy): domain Eukaryota; kingdom Viridiplantae; phylum Streptophyta; class Magnoliopsida; order Asparagales; family Orchidaceae; genus Dactylorhiza; species Dactylorhiza incarnata. Next base: position 9,129,218 of record JAWHQI010000067.1, read on the forward strand.
GTTATTACCGAGATCACTTTGGCGGAGTTCTCAAAGTCATTTCTTCAGAGATATATTCCCTCTGCCCAACGCATTGCATTGCAGAACCAGTTCTTGAAGTTAACTAAAGGCGATAGCTCGGTGGACGAGTACTTGCACGAGTTCACTAGATTGGGCCGCTATGCGGGGTTTTTTGTGGAATATGAGGAAATGAAGAAGAAGTTGTATGAAGGTCTTCGGGATGAGTTGAGGCTGCTCCTTGCAGGCCCAATGAAATTTGGCTTCCATATTGATGAGCATGCCATCTGGACCACAAATACAATCAGGGAAGCAATGAATCTCCCTCCTCTCCATTTTGATGAGCCTGCGGAGAGTACCCTACTGAAGAGCAACATACAGACATTTCTGATACTACCACTGATAAGGGTAAAGAGAAGGAAGTACTGGAGGATGAAGAAGTTAAAGTGAGGAAGAGAAAGTACAGGGAGGAAATGGAGAAAAAGGATGACTATGAAAGATGGAGTCCCACATCCAGATTCATCATTATAAAAGCATGGTGCAAGTGAAAATAAAGGTGAATGATACAACGTATACAGTCCTCAAGAATGGGCTAAATATGAAGATCAAGAATACTCGAGAAGAAGTCACAGAAGAGACAAGCAAGAAAGGAGAATCCCAACTGATGCTCCTGAAACTCTCAAGTATCATCCCAAATCATTTGAATACATCATCAGACAAGCCAAAAAAGAGTAGGAAGCCAGTGCCAAGAAATCAAAGAGTGAAGCTGCTATGAGGGGACCAGAGATATAGATGGCTAAATCTTTAGGGGGCTAAATGTAGAAATGTCAAAATCCTTTAGAAACATTTGGCACTATTTATAAATGAAGTAATATTTGTCAAATTCTGTGTTCACTCAAACATAGCTGCAATGTCATCATTATATATGCTTATTTGCTTAAGATGTACTTATCATTGAATGGATTATGACTTCTTCAAATAGGGGGAGATTGTTGGGAACAGTGCCCAACAGTGTTCTTGATTTGAAGAAGTGCTCAGCTCAATGATAAGTACAAATTGTATCTAATGTCGTATCTAGTTCATGCTTGTAGAGATAAGACAATATATCCAGTACTTCAATAACCTACCTAAGTATTATATTGTCGATAAAAGGTTGGATATATCGTCGACAAGTATAGGCACATCTTTGAAATGATGGTCAAAGCAAAGAAGAATGACTATGTCTGATGTCATCGAAAAGGATCAAGCGTATCGTCGACAACATCATGCATATCATCGACAACAGCAGGCATATCATCAAAAACATGCAGAGCAAGGCAAAATAGTGATATCGTTGTGACATTCACCTTACATCGATATCAGGATGTCGAGATGAAGAAGAAAACTCAAAGATGTCGACGATATCATCGACAAGAATCCTTAACGTCCATAAGGCTAAGGAAGAACAGATGTCGCCGACAAGAAGCCTTAACGTCGATAGGATAAGTAAGAACAGATGTCGTCGACAAGAAGCCTTATCGCTGAAGAGGCTAAGTAAAACTGATGACAACTATATAGTCGAAAAGAAGATGTGACGTCGAGAAGACTAATGGAGGTCATATGAAGAAGGCAGTTGCTGAAGAACAGTCTGTTGACATAATATCAATTAAGACGTCAACAAGATAATGTGGTTTCAGCGATATCTAGCAGACAAGGAGTTCTTGCTGATATCAGTTTGATGACTTCGTGTCGTCTTAAGCTCGAGTGCAGAAGGGATGTCGCGTATCGTCTAGATATCACTATCTGATGAAGAATTGAAGAAGAGACCAGTACAAGACATCGGCAAGACCTGTCGTCAAGATATTGTCCATGTCATCGTAACAATGGAAATATCATCAAACAGATTCAAAAGTAGTCGGGTGCACTGTCAGCATCTAATGTCGCCACCTGTTTGTCCAATCAGCGCGTGCTCTTGAGGGATGGGCGTCTATCAGTAATGGACATCATATGTGATCGTTAAGCGGCCCGTCTGTCCTATAAAAGGGAATAGTGATGCCCTAGAAAAATAGGAGAAAGGAACAAAAACGAATCCCGCCTAGCAATACAACAGTACAAGCGGCGGTGAAGAAAGAAAGAAGGGAAGAACAAAATGATCATTCTGTGTTCTTCTAGTGGCAGTCCAGTTTCATCGACTGTTAAGAAGTGTTCAAGGAAGATAGCCAGTCAACACCCGGCACAGCAAAAAGCATGAAGAAGATTTACACTGACAAGGTTCACATAAAAAGCATCTTCTTCAAGTAAAGAAGACGATCTCCATCATGTAGAATCAATATTGTAAATCTATCTGTGTAAGGCTTGCGGGCCAAAGTTGTGAGATCTGTTTTCAGATCTGAGTGTCAAGTTTGAGGTCTTGAGATCTGTGAGGCTTGAGGGATAGGGCAGAGGGACTTGCGAATCCAAACTTGTCGGGCTTGCGGGCTCAGGTGCAGTGAAGGGGCTTGCGGGCCTAGGCTGCAGGCAAGACTTGTGGGTCTGTGCTGTGTAGGGCTTGAGGGCCTGAGTGTCGAGATTACGTGCTCGGGTGCAGTGAAGGGGCTTGATGGCCTAGGCTGCAGGGACTTGCGGGTCCAAACGTGTCAAGCTTGCGGGCTCAGGTGTAGTGAAGGGGCTTGAGGGCCTAGGCTGCAAAGACTTGCGGGTCCGAGTTGTAAGGCTTGCGGGCCAGAGACATTGGCAGAGTTTGACGAGCCTAACACACTGCTAAGTAGGCGTAGAGGGAAAGAGGACTACTCAAGACACCCTGTCTTGAGGAACCTCTATAAGTTCTTGAGTGTTTTCTGTGCTATGCTTTTCTAATCTATAGATCTATTAACCAGAAAACAAGTACACAAAAAAGGGGGAAAGAAAATTAATTTGAAATACCTATTCACCCCCCCCCCCCCCCCCCCTTAGGTGATAAGTCGACACCCAATAACTAACAATTAGCCACTTGATTGTCTGTGGAGACATATTCAAGGTGGATATCTTCACTTTCTATAAGCTCTCTAATAAAATGATATCTAATTTCTATATGTTTAGTCCTGCTATGTGATGCAAGATTCTTAGCAATAGAAATTGCACTGGATAATTCACAGTACAGTGGAGAATGACTTACCTTGAGGTTGTAGTCCTCTAGTTGGTGTTGTGTCTATAGAATTTGTGCACAACAACTTCCTGCAGTAAAATATTCAGACTACGCAGTGGATATAGCCACACTTGTTTGCTTCTTACTACTCCATGATATTAATCTCCTTCCTAGAAATTGACAAGTCCCACTAATGCTTTTCCTATCTACTTTGCAGCCTGCAACGTCAACATATGAAAATCCAATTAGTTCAAAAGCATTGTTGTTAGGGTGCCAAAGCCAAAGTGTTTGGTTGCCCTTAAGGCATCTCAATATCCGCTTAGCAGCTGAGTAATGAGATTCCTTAGGGCATGCTTGATACCTAGCATAGACACATGTAGCATACATAATATCTCGTCTACTAGCAGTTAGATATAATAGGGATCCAATGATGCATCTGTATATGGATTCATCAAAGGGTTTTCCCTTCTCATCCTTGTCCAAGGAAATGTTGGACCCCATGGGAGTTTTCATGGTGGAGGCTGACTCCATACAAAATTTCTTTATAAGCTCCCTATTATACTTAGTCTGGAGAAAAAAATCCCTTCATCAGACTGTTTCACTTGGAGGCCTAGCAAGTACTTGAGCTCTCCCATACTACTCATCTCAAACTCCCCCTGCATAAGGTTGGCAAACCATTGGCAAAGGTTGTCATTAGTAGACCAAAATATTATGTCATATACATAAATTTGTACTAGGAGACACTTACCCTTTGTTTCCCTAAGAAACAATGTACTATCTATCTTTCCCCTCAAGAATTTGTTCTTGATGAGAAAGCTAGATAAGTTCTCATACAAGGCCCTAGAGGCTTACCTTAGACCATATAAGGCTTTCTTAAGTAAATAAACATGAGTGTTTAGAGTTGGATGAACAAAACCAAAGGGCTACTCCACATATACCCCTTCCTTCAGATTTCCATTCAGGAAGGCATACTTAACATCCATTTGGTAGACCTTGAATCCTTTATGGGCAGCATAGGCAAGGAATAACCTTAAGGCCTCTAACCTTGCAACAGGGGCAAAGGTTTGGTCAAGGTCTACACCTTCTTGTTACCCAGACCCTTTGGCTACCAATCTTGGCTTGTTCTTGATAATTACCCCATTATCATCTAACTTATTCCTGTAAATCCACTTGGTGCGAATTATGTTGTGTCCTTGAGGTATTGGCACCAACTTCCATACCTTGCACCTTTAGAATCGTTGAAGCTCCTCTTGCATAACTTGAATCCAGATGGTATCTTGGTTGGCTTCCTCAAACTTTTTGGGCAAAACCTGAGATAAGAAGCTTATGAATAGAGCTTCATTGTGAGCCTTACTTCTGATGATCACTCCTAGATTCTCATTTCCAATAATTAGGTTCCTTGGGTGATCCCTTAGATGTCTGGTTACTGCAGGCAATGTGTCAGCATCCTACTGTACTTCATCTACAACAGCTACTTCTTCAGCAACTTGATCATCTTCATCTCTAAGTACCTCAATCTCTGAATTGACTCTGCTTGAGCTGGGTTTGTCTTGAATAGACAGCACTTGCATTTTCTGAACATTTCCTGCATTCAAAATAGGAGAACTGGACCAGCCTTGTAAAGTAGGCTAATCTCATCAAAAACAACATGCATAGATTCCTCAACTACATGAGTCTTCTTGTTGAATACTCTATATGCTCTGCTATGTGAGCTATATCCAATAATAACACCAACATTGCATTTTTCAGTAAACTTTGGGAGTTAAGTTTTTCCATTATTTAGAATATAGCATTTGCACCCAAAGACTCTAAAATATGAAATTATTGGTTGTTTGCCTTTCAGAATTTCATAGGGGGTTTTACCTTGAGCCCTATTAATAGATGCTCTATTCAATACATAACAAACTGTATTGACTACCTCAGCCCAAAAATATTATGGGAGTGAGGAGTCACTAAACATTGTTCTACCAGCCTCTATTAATGTCCTATTTCTTCTCTCAACCACTCCATTTTGTTGTGGAGTTCCGGGAGAAGAAAATTCTTGAGTGATACTAAGATCTTGACAAAACTTTGTCATTGCACCAGATTGAAACTCAGTACCATGGTCAGTTCTAGTTTTGACCACAGTACACTGTATGTCATTCTGAATTGCTTTGAAAAAATTAATAAAGACATCCAAAGTATCAGATTTCTTCTTAAGGAAGAATACCCATGTATACTTTGAGTGATCATCAACAACCACTAGAGTATACAACTTCCCACCTAGGCTTTGAATGGGCATAAGACCAAATAAGTGCATATGCAACAGATATAGACATCTTTCAGTGTCTTTGGAGCCAATACTTTAAAGGTGGCCCTAGTTTGCTTACCCATTTGGCAAGCACGACATGGACCACTTTTAATACATTTTAAATCTGGACTATTTCTAACCAAATTATTAGAAAATAATCTATACATTGTCTTATAGTTAATGTGGGCAAGTCTCTTGTGCCATTGAACACAAAGTGACTCACTCTCATTAGCTACAAGACACACAGGAATAAAGCAATAAACATTTCCACTCCTAGTGCCTGAGAGAATGACCTCTATTTTAATCAAAGCAATAAACATTCCCACTCCTAGTGCCTGAGAGAATGACCTCTAAGTTAGTTGAGTTTTTGATCAAGAACATGTCATTGTGGAATTCAATAACATAGCCGAAGTCACATAGTTGACTTATGCTTGCAAGGTTGTGTTCCAACCCTTCAACATAAGCTACCCTTGTTATTGTAGAAATGTCATTGGTAATCATACCATAGCCTCTTATGACCCCTTTGTCAGATCCACCAAAGATCACCTTGGGTCCATTCTTTGTTGGTATGTATTCCTTGAGTAATCATCTTGTTCCAGTCATATGTCTGGAATAACCACTGCCTAAGTACTATATCTGATTTATATGGGTACTTGAACTATCCTGCAAGAGAGATTTTACTTAGCCTTAGGTGCCAAATTAATTTTGGGCCCTAGGTCCTTGTTAGCATGGTAAGAAACATTTCTACCTACAACAGCTTTTGTAGGAAAGCTTTTCTTTGCATTATGCACATTGGGGTTGTGCCAACAATCAATGACAAAGTGTCCCACTTTACCACAGCACCAACATTCATGGATGTTGTACCTTCTCTTCTAAACATTTCTTGCAATGGAAGGAGCATTATGATGTTTATGTTTAGTGATGAAGGTACCAGCATTCTTCCTATTCCTGTCAGCAATCACTTGGCTTGTTGACTGTCAATAATTTGTCTTTGCAGCCTTTATCTGATTAACATCAGCTGGTCTTAGTTTGGCAGCTAAGCATTAGTTGATGGCATCATATACTGTGTTGTTAGACTTGATTATATGCTTGACAACAACCATGGGTAGTAATGGATGAGATGTAGGAGAAGCAGCTTTCTCACCCTTGAATGTGGGGGCTGGAGCACCGAACACAAATGGTCCATGATGGGCCATTTGGATTTCCTCATGGGGAGCTTTCAAAGCATTCATCCTCATGCCCTTTCTACCACTATAGTTAGGAGCAGTCCCCTTACTATAGAAGCTTCCATTCTTCCAGTGGCCATAAATACTATCATGGTCATACCTGTTGGAAGGAAGCACAACCTTTTAAAATGTGGATTGAGGCTTGGATTTATCCTTACTCTTTCCTCCATTTCCAGCTCCTACTGCACCTTCTTTGAAACCCAAACCCATCCTATCAGTTTAGGAGGAGAAGGTGTCAATGATGGGCAATATAGATTTGGGCTTAGAGAATTGAGGCACCAAGCTTTTATCCTTGATAAGTTTTTCTTCAAGATCCTTGATGATCTTTTTCTACTAGCTTATGGTGCTCAATTGGATAATTTTGATTCCCTTCAATCACCGAATTTCTCTACTAATTAGAGCTAGCTGGGTAGCAGACTCAGAATATTCAAGTTTTGCCTGCTGAAGGGAAGCAATATCCATAGCTTGCCTTTTGGCTTGATTCTTGCACTTTCTCAGAGCATCCAAGAGGGCACCATAATTGTCAATAAATTGATTGACATCCACCTCAGTTTCTATACTACATTCATCACTAGATGAAGCAGATTCAGATTATGGAATTGACTCATTATCTGAAGAGGAAATGGAATGGATTAGTATCTATTCAGGATCAGAATTGTCCTAACTGTTTTCTACTTCAGATATGGCCATCAAGCCACAACAATCTTTGATAACTACATCCACCTCTATGTCACTGTCTGAATATGACAAAGGGGCCCTGATGCCAATCCTTGCAGCTTGGATAGTCCTCATCCTTAGTAGCTGCAAACAACCTTATGTAGGCTTCTTCATCTTTATCAGAATCTAATGATGAAGATTCGAATTCACTGCAGTTTCTTTCCTTCTTGGCCAGGAAAGACTTTTCATCTTTCCTGCCTTTTTGGTGAAGCTTCTTATCACCTCTTTCTTTTCTTTTGACTGGACAGTCAGCTAGAAGTATGTTTAACATGTTTAGATTCATACCTATCACCCTTGGGGTGCAGCATCCCAGATCTTCCATGCGCTTATTGGGTTGTGAAGATGAGGAAGGTTTGTTCTTCCACTGCTTTCTCTTCATCATATTCTTAAAGTTCCTTGAGAAGGCAGCAAATTCTTCATCTGAAGATGTCCTGTCAGATAAAATGGCCTCTGAACTTTCAGATTCAGCGGGCCTTCTTGGAGGAGATACAATTCTCTCCTTGCTCTTCTTAGATCTCTCAGCTTTGAGAGGCACTGATTTCTCATTGGCATGAGTTCTAATGGTGGTCTCCTCCTCCTTCCTTGTAGATAGCTGCATTTCATATGATAACAGCTTTCTAAAGAGGGTATTGGTAGGAGTCTCAGCAAGTCTTCCCCTTCTCTGATGGCACAGATCTTTGTGTCCCATTCTCTTGTTAGAGACCTTAGGAACTTATCATTTAGTTAATAATTGTTAAAGACCCTTTCATAAGTCTTCAGCACAATAACCACCCTGAAAAATCTTTCATAGCACTCAACTATGCTTTCCAGGCTATGATGTCTGAAGGCTTCATACTCTTGGTTGAGGAGGGTTTCCATATCATCCCTCACTTCTGCAGTACCGTCCATGTACACAATGAGGGTATCCCACATCTCCTTGGCTGTTTCACAATGCATCAAGTTTTAGAATGTGGAATCATCAATTGCACTTACTATGAAATTTTGAGATCTCTAATCCATTGTAGTAAGGGAAATTTTATCCTTGGTCATTTCAGCATAGGTCTTGGGCACTTGCCTAGTTGGATATATATTGGAGGCATTTATGAATACAAATGGACCATCCTTTACTGTGATATAGATCCTAGGATCTTTGGCTTCCATAAATAGCCTAACCATTTGCTTCCATATGCCAAAGGATTCTTTCCTGCATATTGACAGCTTCATGGAGCTCTTCTCCTTATGAACTCTAGGAGTATCCATGAAGTAATAGTAGACTACTGTTGGATCTGTAGGCGCCCATAGAGGGGGTGAATAAGGGTTTTAAACTTTTTATGATTATTAAAGAAAATAATTCTCTGTTGCTACCGCCAGCGGTAGTGTTACCGCTCGACATTAGTGCCAGAGACAATACGTTTAGGTTAAACCAATGAAAATCAGAGAGCACGAATTAGAGATGAAGAAACAAACATATTTTCATTAATATTAAATTGAAATAGTTATGATTACAAAAACTATTCCCAATGACGCTTGGAAAGAGGCGACCAATGAAAACTCTTAGGCTCCGTTCGTTTCGCGGGTTTTACACGGAGGGTTTTGGTTTTGGTCAAAAACCAAAATTTTGTAGGTTTTGGTTTTGGTCAAAAACCAAAAAAATTTGTTCGTTTGCACCCATGGTTTTGCATGAAGGTTTCTGAAAAATAAATTTTGAAAAATAAATTTGCGGATAATCATTACTAGGGTCCAAAACATAATCATTACTATGGCCAAAATGATGATGATGAACTCTGGCCACAATGATGATGAACAGTGTCAAAACTATCCCAAAACCCATCTAAATAGGTAAGTTTTGGGCATAGAAGGATTTTTCAAAAAGCAAAACCCATGGGTTTTGGGCCAAAACCAATCCCCTCTTTTAAAATAAGCAAACGAACACTAGAATTGGTTTTGGTCAAACACTTTCTCCAAAACCCATAGGTTTTCTGTGAATGCCAATTCCATCCTAAAAAATGTCAAACGAACAAAAAAATTAGTTTTGATATACCCAAAACCAAAACCTTCCTCTCAAAACTCGCGAAACGAATGGAGCCTTATGGTTTTCTATAACGACCCTTTTCCCAAGGACCAGTTGGCTGTAGGCTATCTCTTACCAGATATGGCGTCGAGCTTCTCTATCCCTTCCCTCACCCGAAAGGCCTCGAGCAATTCCTAGATCTACACCCTAGACCTAGTCACTAACGCGAGGCGAATTTCCCCTAGTCCCCGCAAGGCCCTAACCTCCGTGTGGCGAATTCCTCTATCGAACAAAAGATATAAAGGTTACAATTAGAAACTAAAACAAAAACACAAACTAAAGACTCCCTCAAAAGAAGAACTTGATGTCGATGTAGATGCGATCGGATCGGTCTTCAAGTTCTTTGCGTTCACGAACATTGACGGAGTTCTTCAAGTTGTTTGGGGAAGGCTCACACGAGTGTTTTGAATATATGGCTTCAATTCATTTTGTAATAGCAAGCCACAATGAAGGAAGTGCGCGTCTTTAAATAGAGTCAGCTGCTACCTCCTGCGGTAGTACTTCCGCCCCGTGGTAGCCACATTAGGCAATGATCGAGCACACGGATCGTGGCAGTTTAGGCAACTTTTAAGCGCCAAAGTTTGAGCTCCGCCTAGCGCGTCGTAATAACGCTAATGCTCCATGATAGCGAGATAACCTTCCTTCAGCCAATATCTCCTTCCACATTTGCTCCTCAATCACAAGTAGATGGAAGGATTTCAAAAGCTACCGCCGAGCGGTAGACATGCCGCGCTGCGGTAGAGCACGCTAAATATGCATCCCGCCAATCATTCCTTTTTCTCCACTGTTTCCTTCCCATCAATTGTTTCCATTTATGCTAGCGCCAGCGGTAGTGTTAATGCTCACATTTTGTCGAACGCATCTTCGTCGAACTGCCTCACATTTCGTCGAACGCTGATTTCATTTCGTCGAACTCAATTTTGTCGAACGTCGGTTCGTCGAATGACATCTACTTTCATCGAACACCATTTCTTCTAATGACATTTTCGTCGAACGGCATCTATTTTTGTCGAACACTATTTCGTCGATTCGCTGGCGCCAGCAGTAGTGCAAATGCTCCGCAGTAGCAACAACACAACATATTCCAATGGAAATTTGAATGCATAGGATCCTGCATGTTATAAACAAAATGCAAGTATGATCAAATACAATAGGATTTATTATTGTCAAACCAAGAGATGCGGAAAGCATGTTCCAACAACTACAACAAGTACGATCTGGTCAGACTGTTAAGTCCTTTTTGACCAACCTCACTCTGACACCACTTGATAGTGTACTTGGAAGTAGTCTAACTCACCTAGAAGGGGGAGTGAATAGGTTCCTTAGATTTTTGTACATATGTCAACTACTTTTGTATGATTTCGCAAGGTAGAATAAAACACACAGAAAGAACCAAGCTATTTATAGTGGTTCCCCAAGACAGTGTGTCTGTGGGTAGTCCACTTTCCCTCTACATCTTTCTAACAGTGAGTTAGACTAGGCAAACTTCTCCAAAACTAAGCTCAATGAGCTTACAACACAGATCCCAAAGGATCTCTCAGGTTTCCTCCAAAACCCCACCTCAAGCCAGCAACCCTACTTATCAGAGTTGTCCAACTCCTGAAGCTCAGAAACACTTGTGGTTTCCTACCTCAGGCCAATTATGAAGCCATGCCTTAGACTGGGAGTACAGTCCCACACTCAGGCTCACAACTCTATATTGGAAGAACCCTATTACTGATTTGGGCTAGGATCACTATATGTTGACTAGGATCAAGTTTACCCCAATGTATAGTCAATGGGTCAAAAGTTTAGGCTTATAGAACTCAAAAATTCATTCAGATTCTGCGTTCGACGAACTCAACACTACGTTCGACGAACTGCTCTCTGCATTCGACGAACGGATTGCTCTCTGTGTTCGACGAACGGCTTGCGTTCTGCGTTCGACGAATGACATGCTCTCTGCGTTCGACGAATGGCTTGCTTCTATCTCAGCGTCTCAGTGCCTCAGCTCAGCGGTCGACGAACAGATTGTTTCAGCGGTCGATGATCTCGTCTCAGCGATCGAAAAAATCCAGTCGTCTCTGCGATCGACGATCTCATCTCAGCGGTCGATTATCTCGTCTCAGCGGTCGATGAAATTTGCTCAGCTCAGTGGTCGACGATTTTGCTCAAGCTCAGCGGTCGATGAATTTATTCAGGCTCAGCGGTCGACAAATCCTTCTGTTCGACAAACTCCAGTCTGCGTTCGATGAACCTTTATCAGACATTCAGATCGACGAAAGATCTTATCAGCTCTACTAATTCAACTCTTCTAGAGCAAAGTTAAATTGAGATCGACGAAAATCTTGAGATCGACGAATAGACTTGTTCTCAGCGGTCGACGAAATTAACTCACTCTGCGTTTGACGAAAATCTTCAGATCGACGAACACAGCTCTGAGCTCGACGAAATTTGTTGAGATTGACGAAAATATCTCTACAGCAAATTCATTTCAGAAGATCATATTATTTATTCTCTGAACTCAGATCGACTTCAGCAACGGCTCTTTCTACCAGATAAGTAAGGATAATATATTTCCTTTTATTATTCCAAGATTATAGCCGTTGACTTTTCTTGGAAAAGGACATATCCATGAAAAAGGAAAAAGGTAAACGACGCAGCAGATTTGCAGTTTCAAAATATCTCTTCAGAATATCACATTCCTTAATATAAGGGATTTGCATTTAATATCTGTCAGAGATTTTCAAAAGAGAATAAGGAAGAAGATACAAAAGATTATCACTATCAGTCTTCTCGACAAGAAGAAAAAATATACACAACATATTACATAAAACTGTACAAAGAAAAAGAAAAGGAGAGAAATACAGGAAGAACAAGAAGAACAAAAAGCTAACTGATCTTCTTCTTCCTTTAGCAGCATTCATTTTCTGAGAACATCTTCAACAATACTCTCTCAGTCACTGCTACAAGTTTGGATCTTCAAAAGAGCAACAACAAACTGAAGAACTTGTACTCTCAGTTTAATCAGCTACACAGGAAGATCATTCATTAAAAAGAAAGCTTCCAGCCAATCAACTGTCAAACTCTCTCATATCAAACAGAGGAAGCCTTTTCTACATCAACATCCACTAGAGTCTTCTCTCAGCATATTGACAGAGAAGAGCTTCATAAACTCCTTTCTATCCCCTCTTGTACAGGGTTAAAACTACCTTCAAAAGTTTACCCATTGGTGGCAAGACACCTGATCAAAAAATCCTGTTGGTTTTGAGCAGCTGATCAAAAGCTCTGTGGTGTGTGGACACCTGATCAAAAACCCCTTGGTGATAGGGCACCTGATCAAAAACCTAGTGGATCCTACCAAGTGTGGTAGAAGAGCAGACGTACCCAGGTTTATTGGGGAACTACAATAAAAATCCTTGTGTCTTTGTGCATGTGAATGTCTGTGTTGCTTGTTTTGTGCTGATTTCTTTATTCAGTTTTTATAAATCACTTACTCTATACACATATATATATCACTAATTTAATTCCGCTATAAAACTAAGGGAAAAGTTTTAATACTCTATTCAACCCCCCCCCCCCCCCCCCCCCCCCCCCCTCTAGAGTTAATTTAAGATCTAACTTCCACTTTCAATTGGTATCAGAGGCATATCAATTGACTTTCAATTGGTATCAGAGGGTAGTTGATTCTTTACAGGCTAACACCTAAATCACAAAGATCAATTAGATCTTAAATTCTTTCAGAGTTTTTGTTTTATCTATTTTTGTTTAAAAAATCATGGCACAAAACAAAGAGTATTCAAGCACAAGACCTCCTATGTGCAATCTCAATAAGTTTGCACTATGGAAAGCAAGGATTAAATTGTACATGAATGCTATTGATGAAGATATTTTCAATGTCATTTTGACAGGACATTCAACTTCATCAACATCTTAAGATACTCAAAAGATGCTGAAAAGTGCTGATGCTAAGGCTATGGACATATTAGCTCAATCAATATCAAATGACATTTATCAAAGAGTTGCTGATTGCACTTCAGCAAGAGGCATCTGGAACTCCCTCACAAGGATGGTAGCTGAACCTTCTTCCACTTTCTGTATTTATGATACAGAACCATCATCTAGTCAAAGTGAAGAAGAATAACAAAAAGCTATAGCATTCTGCATGATGGCCATATATGGGTTAAACCACAACTCAAATGCAGAATGTGAATCTGATGAAAATGAGAGTTTTGCAGAAGAGTCAAAGTCATCATCAAGTTCATCTGAAGATGAAAATAATGCAAATAATAAAGATCAGTGCTTGATGGCTATATATGACTCATACAATGATTCAGATCATGCATCTTCATCCAGTTCCAGTTATTTTGAAGATGATGCAGATGAAAGAACCTTCTGCATGATGGCTATCAATGCCTTAGGAAACAATTCTGAAGAATCAGAATCTGAAAATGATGCAGATCAGGTAGTATCTAACCTTGATTTTAATTCCACTAATTTCAAAGATGATTTTAAAATTCTCTGTTTATATTTAATTGAATCTGAGAAAGAAATCACAAAGTTAACAGAAATAACCAGTTTAACTTCTGAAAATAATAAATTTAAAGTAGATTTAAAAATATTAGAACAAATTTCTTTGAAAAATAATTCAATTATTTCTGAAATTTTTGAACAAACTCTTAATGAAAGAAATATCAAATTAATGAATATCATAAGCACTAAAAATGCCAGATTAAATGGCAGTAAAAAAAACATAAGATTTTCATCTAATATATCTCATATTCTAAAGAAAAATACTTTTACTACATCTGCAAAATTAGTATCTGCTAAGGAAAAAGAAGTAACAGAAAACTTAATAAAAAATGTTAAAATTTTGTGTGTTTAACAAAATTCGTCGAACAGAGATCGACAAAATCAAATGACTTCGTCGAACGTAGATTGACAAAAGCCAAACACAGAAATAAAACATAATTTTCTCATAATCAGAGCTCAATTTCAACAAACTCTGAACACATAAAATATATTTAACTATTCCTTAATCAGAGATCGACAAAATCAGAATAGTTTATCAAACATATATCTTAATGATTTGATATCAAGAAAAATTTAAATTTGTATCAAACATATATTTTAATGATTATAAAAGAAAACTTTCAATTCGTATCAGAAATCAGATTTTAAAGATTTTAATTGGTATAAGAAACCATATTTTCAATTGGTAAAAGGAATATTCAATCTGGTAATACCTTAACAGATAAGGCCAATGCTTAAACCTATTGAAAATATTCTTAACTCCAATTGCAATCAAACAAAAAGTTATAGGATTCAATTGAATCTTCTAATCTTAAGAACAAAGTCAGATAACTTCATGTTCCTACAAACTTTCTCAGGATCATCAAGATTTGAGTATTCTACACCAGTTGCATTGATCAGAAATGATCATGGCACTGAGTTTTTGAATCTCTTCTGATAAGAGAATTCTGTAAGAAGGAAGGTATCATGCAATGTATCCTTGAGAAGATAAGAATTCCTTAGAAACCATTAAAAGCTGTCCCAATTCATCATATTAATAGAATCCTATTTAAAGCAAAATCTAGGATATTTTTCCTTCTAATAAAGCATAAAGGGTGTATAACAAATCCACTCTTAAAATAGAAGAGTCTATGCATTGTTGGAACTAACCTATTAAATGAGGATAGGAACAACACCTCTACCAGATACATTTTTGCAGGTACCAGAGGTCACTTTCAATTGGTATTCAATTGGGATCAAACTATCAGTTGCAGAAATAAAAGAAAGGGCTTACACTCTCAAGACAGAATGCAAATGAAATTGCAAGTTCAATATCAGAAAACCAGAACTTTCTATTGGTATCAAAATCAAAGCTTACCTTTCAATTGGTGTCAGAATCAAACTCCCAGTAGCAGTAATAAAGGAATTGGAACAATAGCAATATAAAGATTGCATCCTTCCTTTCCTCCCATCAAATGTCCCTTCTTCAAGGGGCCTAGCTTCAGGCCTTTCTGAAACTAGGCAGGGGGAGAGGTTCTATGAAGAAGCTCCATATGATGCAGTGTCTTGCTCAGGGGGAGTTGTTCTATGAACTACGCAAGGGAAGAAATCTGAAGAACCTCCAATCTCAGGGGGGAGATAATCTCAGGGGGAGATGCTTTCAGAAAGGGCAAGATGATTTATGAACAAGCTTCATATACAACAAATTCAGAATACATCTTTTGATATAGAAGTTAGAGCAGATATCAAATTCAGAATATAAAGATACAGTTCAGACAATCAAGTCCGAAAGCAAGAACTCAGTTCAGAAAAGATCAGAATTCAAGAATTCAAAAAGAAAGAATTCAGAGAAAATCAAAGGTTCTGATTGTGTATTTCTATCAGTTTTATTTTCATTGAAATGTTTCAAAGCTCAGAGTATTATTTATTTTATATCTGATGAAATATTTAAAATATATCAGATATATATATGATCTGGCGTTTTTGTTTGTTTTCAATTTTTGTCAAATAGTGTCCTAACCCAAATAGGGGAGATTGTTGGAACAGCCCTATTACTGATTTGGGCTAGGATCACTATCTGTTGACTAGGATCAAGTTGAACAAAATATATAGTCAATGTGTTAAGAGTTTAGGCTGTTAGAACTCAAGAATTCATTCAGATTCTGTGTTCAACGAACTCCACACTGCATTCAACAAACTCCACACTGCGTTCGACGAACTACTCTCTGCGTTCGACGAACGGCTTGCTCTCTACGTTCGACGAATGGCTTGCATTCTGCGTTCGATAAACGGCATGCTTTCTGCGTTCGATGAACGGATTGCTTCTATCTCAGCGTCTCAGCGCCTCAGCTCAGCGGTCGATGAATAGATTGTTTCAGCGGTCGACGATCTCATCTCAGCGGTCAACAAAATCCAGCCATCTCAGCGGTCGATGATCGCGTCTCAGCGGTCGACGATCTCGTCTCAGTGGTCGATGATCACATCTCAACGGTCAACGAAATTTGCTCAGCTCAGCGGTCGATGATTTTGCTCAAGCTCAACGGTCGACGAATTTATTCAGGCTCAGCTGTCGACGAATCCTTCCGTTCGACGAACTCCAGTCTGCGTTCGATGAATCTTTATCAGACATTCA
Source organism: Dactylorhiza incarnata (assembly GCA_033032865.1). Taxonomy (NCBI): domain Eukaryota; kingdom Viridiplantae; phylum Streptophyta; class Magnoliopsida; order Asparagales; family Orchidaceae; genus Dactylorhiza; species Dactylorhiza incarnata. Next base: position 9,145,724 of record JAWHQI010000067.1, read on the forward strand.
GATAGACGAAAGATCTTCTCAGCTCTACTAAGTCAACTCTTCCAGAGCAAAGTTAAATTGAGATCAATGAAAATATTGAGATCGACGAACAAACTTGTTCTCAGCGGTCGATGAAATTAACTCAGTCTGCGTTCGACGAATATCTTCAGGTCGACGAACACAGCTCTGAGCTCGACGAAATTTGTTGAGATCGATGAAAATATCTCTACAGCAAATTCGTTTCAAAAGATCATATTATTTATTCTCTGAACTCAGATCGACTTCAGCAACGGCTCTTTCTACCAGATAAGTAAGGATAATATATTTCCTTTTATTATTCCAAGATTATAGCTGTTGACATTTCTTGGAAAAGGACATATCCATGAAAAAGGAAAAAGGTAAACGACACAGCAGATTTGCAGTTTCAAAATATCTCTTCGGAATATCACATTCCTTAATATAAGGGATTTGCATTTAATATCTGTCAGAGATTTTCAAAAGAGAATAAGGAAGAAGATACAAAAGATTATCACTCTCAATCTTCTCGACAAGAAGAAAAAATATACAGAACATATTACATACAACTGTACAGAGAAAAAGAAAAGGAGAGAAATACAGGAAGAACAAGAAGAACAAAAAGCTAACAGATCTTCTTCTTCCTTTAGCAACATTCATTTTCTGAGAACATCTTCAACAATACTCTCTCAGTCTCTGCTACAAGTTTGGATCTTCAAAAGAGCAACAACAAACTGAAGAACTTGTTCTCTCAGTTTAATCAGCTACACAGGAAGATCATTCATTAAAAAGAAAGCTTCCAGCCAATCAACTGTCAAACTCTCTCATATCAGACAGAGGAAGCCTTTTCTACATCAACATCCACTAGAGTCTTCTCTCAACATATTGACAGAGAAGAACTTCACAAACTCCTTTCTATCCCATCTTGTACAGGGTTAAAACTCCCTTCAAAAGTTTACCCATTGGTGGCAAGACACCTGATCAAAAAATCCTGTTGGTTTTGAGCACCTGATCAAAAGCTCTGTGGTGTGTGGACACCTGATCAAAAACCCCTTGGTGATAGGGCACCTGATCAAAAACCTAGTGGATCCTACCAAGTGTGGTAGAAGAGTAGACGTACCCAGGTTTATTGGGGAACTACTATAAAAATCCTTGTGTCTTTGTGCATGTGAATTTCTGTGTTGCTTGTGCTGTGCTGATTTCTTTATTCAGTTTTTATAAATCACTTACTCTATACACATGTATATCACTAATTTAATTCCGCTATAAAACTAAGGGAAAAGTTTTAATACTCTATTCACCCCCCCCCCTCCTCTAGAGTTAATTTAAGATCTAACCTCCACTTTCAATTGGTATCAGAGGCATATCAATTGACTTTCACTATACACTCAAGCTCACAACCCAACACTCAAGCTCACGGCCCTACACTCAGGCTTACATCCATACTCACTCAGAACATAATGTTCTTACATATTTGAGAGATATTCAGTTTCTACAATAGAAGATAAAATCTAAAGACCTTCAACTTTGGGTCTTCTATTACAGTATTACAGCAGATGCTATCCTTGAGCAGTACAAAAGCTTTTGTTATCTCTGCTCCACTTGATCTTCCACTTTAGCTGAAGAAAAAGATCTTGTTCTTCTGAGCTTCAATCAACAAGAACAATAGGCTGAGCTTGCCTTTGGTCGTCGTCAATGTCTTTCTTTTTCAGCTGTGCAAGCTTACTGTTATATTGACCTAACATATGCTTTTATACCTCCAATAGGCATCAACGGATCTTTCCATATCCTAGTCATAGTATGGACATGAATAGAATACTTTATCCTTCTTTCTGGCCACTTGTGCCAAAAGTAGATCCCGCCAGGCAACATTCATATTTGAATCTGTCCAAGCGGATGGGCTGAGACAGGCTCCAATCTCATCGGAAGAGTGGACTTCGTTCTAGTGGATTCGCTGAGACAGATAGTCTTCTCAACGGATTTTCTCTATCTGCAGCTCAACTAAGACAGACTCTTTCTCAGTGCCAATACAGCTGCGTCTCAGCAGTTCAGCTGAGACCAGACTGTTGTCTTAACAGTTTTGACAGTGATATCAAGGATCTATTCAAATATCTGGAATGACATAAGCCTGCATAACCATAATACATAAAGGCTTATAAAATATAATATGTACTTAGTATTGAGTGTGATGCATCTTCAAATCTAGGGAACATTGAAGGTAAATATTCCAAACACACTCTAACTTGCATTCCTCAGAGATCGATACTTGGGGAGTTTCTCCCATTTTATATTACTTGTGCGACCGGTACACTTGTCGTAAGTGCATCAGCCGCTAACATTGAAAATAGTTCCCTTGAAAGAGTTTTGTATTTCTGGGTGGTGGTTGTTGGGCTTGTGGTGGAGTTGGGTGATGTGGTCGTTGTTCTGGCCTTGGGACCAGATGGAAAGGTCGTGCATTTCTTTGTCCATCCGTGTCTCCACCTCTGAATGGGGGCATATTTCTTTGATTACTGTTGTGCACCATGACTAATTCTACCTGGATTTTCCTTTGATTCTGAACCATGAGGTGATCTTCTTCTAGTGTCTTTGTGGACTCCAGGATTTACACAAATGAAGAGTGGGATGCAAAGATGAGTGACTGTCGAATGGAGTCTTTGAGGCAGCGGTAGAATCAATTTGTGAAGTCATGCTCGCTAAGAGAGAATCCACCCGCAAAGCATGTTATGTGAGTGTACTCCCTCTCATAATCCAGGGCCGAGTGATTATCTTGCTTAGTTGTAGGAACCTTTCTTGTAGTTTGTCTCGGGTTGTGATGGGAATAATGTGGTCATAGAAGGTGTCGACAAACTCGCTCTACTCTATCTCTCCATAAGATTTCCCCATGAAGGTGCTATCTAGAGCCTACATCCACCATGTGCGAGCATATCCGACTAAGGAAGACATTGTTATGGTGATAGCCATCCTCCTGGGATAGTTTATCCCTACCAATAACTCCTGGATTGTAACATCCTGCTAGTACAAACAATATAACAATAGGTCCGGCCGGAACCCTACGCCATATCAAACACACTTGCTAGACATTAATAAGTTGATAATAGAAAAGAACTACACGAGAGTATAACAAGCGTTAGAGGAAGCATTAAATAATATACTTTCAGAATTGTCCACTATCCCAGAAATGAAACATTAAAGAGTTATGCCCTTAAGGCCTTAAATTCAGACAATTTATCTAACTGAAAACATTCTTCGGCTCACAGGCCGGCAATATAAGGAACGCAGTAAAATTGAGGTTGGCCTTCAAGGTCCAACACAGCATATGGTTTTAGCACATTACTTTTCGCTTGTCTCACCAGCACAGACACCAACATCCAATAAGAGGTAAACGAGGGTCAGCTATGAGCTGACCACAAACCGCATAAAGATCCCCCCCCCCCCCCCCCACGACCATCTAGGCGGCTTAGGGGAATTTCACCGCTAATCATGTAAGCAATCCGTACATGCAACATGTAATAATATAAAGAAAGTGCAATTACATTACTCAGGGTATGGTTTCAAGCACAATCAATCTTATAGGTTGACCATCAAAGTAAGGAGAACTTAGGTATGCACATGATGTTGGTTGGGTTCACCCAGAGGATTCCCACAATCACCTAAGCAAACGCATGAGGCTAACATAACATCAATCCATAATAAAATACACCCTAAGTAACACAACTTAGGTGGGAAAAGAGCTTTTGGCCGGTCTAGGTGAATACCTTCCACGGCCTCTCCCATGATCACATGGTGTATAGGAGGTTGGTACCTCTCACCGATCTGCATGGAAATGGGTTCGGTTTAGTTGTGCCCATGCTCTAGTTGTCATGATCTACTTCACGACGCGGGTACGGATTCGCCTAGGCCTTTAAGGGTTTAACGCATTCAAGTGTTGCATAAAATGATGGATACACACCCAATCCATCCAAGAGGACTTAGGCTTCGCACATATATCCACTGAAGGAGGTACAAGACCGCTCCACTTCAAAACTCGTGGTGAAGGTTTGCATTCAACCACATTCCAAGCATGGGGCTTCTATTAGGCTCTCCGACAGACAACTAAATCTTACGTGCTGTAATACAATGTCATTTCTCATGGAGTCATTCTCCCGCACGCAATCTAGGCTTAACCTAAATGCACATCACAATAAAGCATCACCGATCCGGGCTAACATCCATGGGTTGGCTTCTCACAAAATGCCAAAATTCGTTCGTATACTGGATTTCTACATGCAAAAAATTTTGAGGACGGACACAATCTATCCGGAGTTCCGAAGAACTATAGGAACTCCTACACTTCACTAATTAGTGAAAGTGACAACCTCAAAATGCATAGGAAAGGGAATGAGAGGACCAAACACGTCCTCAGACTAGGAGGAAGGATCCTTACCCTTCCCGCTCTCTTTGGCGCCATGAATCAGAGATTTCAATTGGATGGAAAGAACCACACCAGGCTGCTCTCCGTGGATTTGGAAGAGTCTCGTGTTTCGGAGCTCCATCAATGGCAGAAAATGTCTTCTTCTTCTTCGTTGGCTCTCAGATTTCTCAAGTTTGGAGAGAGGGAATGAAGGTAGAAATAAACCTAAAGTTATATCTCAAACATCCTTAAAGATATTTCAAAAGGATCATAGTCGTCAGATTCACTTTTTAGAAGGACCAGAACAGCTTCAGACTTAGGATTTGACGTCGACACCCGTTAAAAGTGAAATAGGTAAAAACCAGCGCTCTGTCTGGCATTCTTTGAGTATTCACGATAATTCGTTAAGACATTTTGATGATTTGTCGAGACCACTCGAGACCATTTGACACTTCGTCGGAATTTACACCATAATTGTGTTTGTCGATAAACACTGAGACCGTTCTATGATTCGTCGAGATCATTCAATGACTCGTTGAAATTATTCGATAACACTCGTCAAATTAGTACCATTCATCGAGACCACTTGAGTCCTTTCTACGGATTCTGGCAGTACTTACTTTCAGCCCAAATTCTTAAAAGTGGGGTGTTACAACTCCACCTCCCTTAAAAGAAATTCGTCCCGAAATTATGAAAATAGTAATGTACAAAAATTACAAAAAAATTAAATTATACCTGAGAGTAATAGCTCAGGGTACTCCACAAGCATGGTTTGCTCTCTTTCCGAAGAGAGTTCCTCTCTCCCGTAATTGTTCCAGCAGACCTTCACCATTCGGATGGCTTTGTTCCGCATTTCTTCACCTAAGTGTCTTCGATGCATATGGGCTTGACTTTAGTTGCTAGCCCACCATCAATCGGCATTTCAACAACCTCAATTATATGTGTAGGCTCTTTCACGACCTTTCACAATAATGAAATGTGGAATACGTCGTGCATACCACTTAACTCCTCAAATAGAGCAAGCCGGTAGGCTGCTTCACCAATGCGTTCCAAGATCTCAAACAGTCCTACGTACCTTGGACTCCGCTTTTTCAAGCATCGGATCCTTAATACTCACTTGAATGGTTTGATCCTCAAGTAAACCCAATCACCAACAGAAACTTGATGTTCCGGTGATTTGCATTGTAGTACTTTGCATGCCTATCCTGGGCAATGAGCAACCGCTCTCATATTGCCTGAATTGACGTATTTGCTTCATCCACATCATTATGCTTTAACAACTTCATGCGCCTGTTTCATCCCAAGCCAATGGCGTACGACACTTTCTACCATAAAGGGCATCAAACGGAGCAATTTTATACTTGTTTGGTAGCTGTTGTTGTAGGTGAACTCAATCATATTGAGATGATCCTGCCATATCTTTCCAAAATCCAAGATGCACATCCAGTGCATGTCCTCCATCGTCCTATTAGTCCTCTCGGTCTGTCCATCCATTTACGGGTGGAAGGTTGTGTTAAACTTTAGCTTGGAACCCAATAGTTTGTGGATCAATTTTCAGTCATTAGATGTGAAATGCCCTTCTCGATCACTCATGATGCTATGGGGAACTCCGTACAACATAATATATTTTCAACATAAAGCTTTGCGAGCTTTTCCATGGAATCATCCTTCCGATTCAGAATAATGTGCGATACTTTTGTTAAACGATCTACGATCACCTAAATGGCGTCGTTTCCATTCTTTGACCTCGACAATTCGTGCACAAAATCCATTGAAATACCGTCAAACTTCCATTCCAGGATTGATAATGACTTCAGAAACCCACCAGGCCTTTGACATTCAGCTTTTACTAATGCGCAAGTATGACACTTTGCCACGTAGAGAGCATTGTCGCCCGAAAAGTTTCTGTGATTTCTGGCCACCAGAAGAGTTTCTTCATATCCATATATTGTTGGACCTGATGGCGCCCTTAGAGGGGGGTGAATAAGGGGTTTACTATTTTTGAGATAAACTGACAGATTTTAAATAACAGAAAAACTTTTTGCTCTGTCGCTAACACATGGCGTTAAGAGTCAACGTCAGGCATTATCTCTCCAGAAAATATTTTTACATAAATATTCAAAATGATTTTATTTATGAAATATCATTCCAAAAAAATTAGATATATTGAAAAAGAATTTTATATTTCACAAAAATGAATACAAGGATAAAATTTCAATAATGCTTGAAATTAGAGGCGACAGCTTAAAAATACACTTTTTGTTCCTTCACCGGTCCTTTTCCCAAAGACTGGTTGGCTATAGCCAATTTTTCACCAGATAAGGCCTCTAGCAACCCCCTAGATCTACCCTAGACCTAGTCGCCACGCACAAGGCGGTGAATTTCCCCCTAAACAAAACCCAGCCTAGTCGCCACACGCAAGGCGGCGAATTCACTACCGTTACAAGAAAAAATGAAAAGATAAAGTAAAAATTAGAATAAAAGACTCCCTAGATTGAAGAGCGCTGAAGGAGATGTTAAAGATACTCCATGACCACGTCGGAGTTGAAGTGAGCGTCCTTCTTCAAATTTGTCGTTGGATTTCTCCTTCTCGCTCTTGTTCCTCAATATTGGTGTTGGGCGTTCTCTCTGAATTCGGGATGAAATGATCTCTCCTAAGTATTGAATGAAGTCTTGGATTGTATCTACCTTGATCAAATGAAATCAATTCTTTAAATAGGCAAGGAAGCTAACGTGCGGCATTAGTAGTTAACGCCAGCATTAGTGAACATGCACTATCGTGGCTGAGCTCATGCAACCGTCGGGATTGTGGAAGTTTCGTGGACTCAACGCGGGCGTTAAGAGCCAACGCTGGCGTTGTCTCTTTGTACTCGATGGTACTGCTTCTCGACGATATCTCCTTCTCGACGACTTCCCCTATCGACGAGACGTTAACGCAGGGCGTTAACTCTTGTTTCAGAGAATCATTATAAATCATCATCCTGTTCTTTAACTATAGTACCTGCACACTATAAGCACAAGCAAGATCAAATACATATTATGATTAGTTATTCTTAAACTAAAATATTTGGAACACAAGCTCCAACAATCTCCCGCTTTTGATAATAACAAATCGACTAATATGAAATAAAACAAAATTAGAGTAGTGTTTATAGTATATATGTTAAGTGTGATAATATGCATACTCCCCCTACATGAATGCATTTTCAATTTTACTCCCCCTAAATAATAGATTTCTCTAATTTATTTCTTCTTTAATTTCTTCTCCCCTTTTGTTATAATCAAAAGGAGGTGGGTAGAGTAGTCGCAATATGAAATGTTATGCATCACGTAGAAAAACTAGCAACGTTTTGAAAAATAGTGAACACAGTGAAAGCAATTATGAACATCTTAAAGCATTTGTAAGCACAAAATATAATAAGCGTTTAAGTCAAACAATTAGATGTTGTGAGTTTTAGAAATAAAACTTGTAAGGACAATTGTAATTTGTAACAAAAAGTAGCAAGCAAGATTATAAAAATATCAATTAAAGATATGCTTACAATGTAAAGAAATTTGCATTTCAAGTATACATAAACAATGTAAAGATCATGCGTTGCTATCTAGTGCATTAACTCATGATTGAAGAGAATAGTGTAAGAGCATAACTTGAAGTGAACATGAATAACTTTACTTCCACAAATTTCAATGCACATAAATAAAGAGTACAACTACCAAGGTGCTTTCCACACACAATGCTTATTAAGCCTTATCATGGTGCAAAGTAGTGCTTGGGAATCACTTTTATACTTTTTAGCTTGATTTTCTTTTTTTGTGATCCGGTGTACTAAGAGAAATGGTGTATAAATTGTTTGCTACAAGACACTTTACAATTCTTTAGCCAAGAGGCTCAACCTCACAATGCTCAATAAGACTTATCAGGAGAGTGAGTAGTGCTTGGTGGAGTTTTCCTTGTCATTTATTATTTGCTTTGTAATTTAGTGACTAAGGACTTCGAATTCACTTGATTTGCAAACATAGCATTTTAATCCACATTTCTCTAATCATAAGAGCATGAAGAACAAAGAATTTGATAAAGAATTCAATGTTGTGTAGGTAAACTATTTATGTGATTCAAAGGAAGTTCTTATACTACACAATCATGCAATAAGATTTAAAACATATGTAGATTAACAAAAAAGTGTAAGTGAGAAAATCATTATCAAAGATAAAAACTTTACTTATACTTAGAGGCATGTAAAAACATTTCTACACATGTAATCTATAACCAAATTCTTTGCACATTATTAAGATATTATTCAAGGCATGACAAATATAAGACAATGTTTTTAAGAAACTTGAAAGTTAAATTAAACATTATATTTAATCATTAATTGATATAATTAATCATCCTTGACAATGGCAATGAATAAAAATCATTTTTTTTATTGTTGAATGTTGATATATGTACATAACAATAAACACAAACAAAAATATTTTTGTTCTTTGAAATTATTTTGTAATTTTGTATTTGTTTTTTTTATATATATTCTCTGGAATAACATAGAACTCTTAAATAACCCTTTTAGTAAATTATATTCTATGCCAGAGAGATACACCCATAATAATGCATGAGAAAATACATATTTTTTTGAAAAGAAATAAAATTTTGTTTAAAAGAAAAAAAAATAGAAAACTTTTTACAAACAGAGAAATAAAACACACACAAAACATTAAAATAATACCAGAAATTATTCAAAACACAAAAAAAACAATTTGGAGCAAAGGAGCTAGTGCCGGGCGTTAGCTTCTTAACGCCGAGACAGAACACTGAATTTTGACTTTTTGAAAATCTTTTTCATGATTCATTTGTATGGGAAGGAGACCTACTTACAGTTGAAATTCCAGACATTATGGAGTTGATTTGAAGACTCTTTTAGCATGTTTGGTGGTTTTGAAAGTGTTTTCACATTTTTTTAAAATGCAAACTAAAATATAAGACAATTTTGATAGCTTTTATAGGGTTTAAGGAGACATTTATAAGACACCTAGTTCTAACCTAAGCATGTGAAAACGTGCATCAGGTAGAGGTTTGGTAAAAATGTCAGAAAGTTGTGATTCGATTCCTATAAAGCTAATTTTAACATGTTCCTTTTTAATATGATCTCTAATAAAATGATGTCGGACATCTATATGTTTCGATCTAGAGTGATATACGGGATCGTTTGTGAGATCTATAGCACTCTTGTTGTTACACTTTAATTCTATGTTATTTAGATGAACACCAAAGTCTTCTAAGGTTTGGGTCATCGACAAGGCTTGTGCACAACTACTACCTGGTGCGATATATTCGGCCTCGGTGGTGGAGAGGGCAACAGAATTCTATTTCCAACTTGACCATGATATGAGTGAAGGGCATATAAAATGATACGTGCCACTAGTGCTCTTACAATCTAATGAACATCCCGCATAGTCCGAATCAGAAAAACTGTGTAAAATAAAACAATCATTATGAGGATACCATAAGCCTAATTCTAGATGATCTGATTAGATATCTAAAAATACATTTAACCGCTTTCAAATGTGATTCTTTTGGGTTGGCTTGAAATCTAGCACATAAACAAACGGAAAACATAATATCGGGTCTAGATGCGCTTAAATAAAGCAATGAGCCTATCATTCCTCTATATAATGTTTGCTCAATAGAGATATCAGCTTCATCTTTTCCTAATTTTAGTGATGCACTCATTGGTGTATTAGCTTGTTTTAGGTTTTCAAATCCAAATCTTTTAAGAATATCATGAGCATATTTAGTTTGACAAATAAATATATACCATCTTGTTTTTGTGAGATTTGAAATCCTAGAAAATAAGTGAGTTCTCCTACCAAGCTCATTTCAAATTCATTTTTCATCACTAAAATTACTTCATTACATAACTCTTCATTGGTGGCTCCAAAAATGATATCATCAACATAAATTTGCAATATAATCAAATCATTATCTATATGCTTAATTAAGAGTGTATTATCTAGACTTCCCATTTTATAATCGTGCTTTATCAAAAATAATGTCAATCTATCATACCAAGCATGTGGCGCTTGCTTCAATCCATAAAGCGCTTTCTCTAATTTATACACATGGTTTGGAAATCTTTCACTCACAAAACTGGGGGGTTGTTCTACATAAACTTCTTCTTTTATAATCCCATGTAAAAATGTACTTTTAACATCCATTTGAAATAGTTTAAATCTTTTAAAACTCGCAAATGCAAGAAATATTCTAGTTGATTCTAGGCGAGCAATGGGTGCAAAATTTTCATCAAAATCTACCCCTTCGATTTGTGAATACACTTATGTCTAGCTTTATTCGTTGTAATTTTAGAGTCACCATCTAGTTTGTTTTTGCAAATCCATTTGACTCCTATAATTGGATGATTAGATGGCCTCTCTACTAAATTCCAAACCTTATTCCTTTCAAATTGATTTAGTTCATCATTCATAACTAAAAAACCAAAATTCATCATTTAAAGCGGTTGAAATGTTTTTTGGTTCTATTTCAGATACAAACCAAAGGTTGGAAAAAGACTCTTGTAAAGAAGAATGAGTACTTACCCTTTTTGATGGTTCTCCTATCACAAGCTTCTTTGGATGATCCTTAGTAAACTACAACACGCTTGGAGGAACAGATTCTACTATTTTATCTTCTTTCTCCTCTTTTTCTTCTCCTTTTTTCCAAGCGATTCATCATCCTCATGCTCCAAAGGGGAAAGGGGTTCGTCTTCGTTTCTTTTATAATTAGTATCTACACAAGGAACAAACTCATCAAACCTTACATGTATAGACTCTTCAACTATTTTACTTCGTTTATTATCAATTTTATAAGCCTTACTTGTTGAAACCAAGACTTGAGAACAAGACTTAGTCTCTGTGGAGTTCGGGCCCTCAACAGGTTGGGGGGTGACCTCGCACTTACTTCTCCCAAGGGAGAGCTCCAGACTAAGAGGGTAAGGAACTAGGAACAAGACCAAGGGCTCGGCGAGGAGGTCCCACCACATACCCTGAAAATCTTAGAACGCTTCCCCTCCCAAGCCAACGCCGGGCTTGTGCACCTTTGGAGGCTCTCCTCACCCACTAAACAGACTTGGGGAGAGAGAGGCCAAAAGAGAGATCCTTCCAAATGGTGCCCCCTTGGTCCTATTTATAGATTTCTGGACTTGGTCTGCTGATAGCCATATTTTGGTCTTCCCGGGGGCCCACTCGACGAATACAGGGTTATACACAATCCCCGCTCTTTTCGAGCGAGGTACACGCTTGGAAAGAAAAGTCCAACCCTGCATATTCGGCGAGTGCCGTTGAATGAAATTGAGAAGACCCCCACATCATCCCGGTGAAAATTTACTCAAGCTTCCCAGAGAGACCATCTTACCCTGCCGGCTAGTGAGAGCCCGGCTAGCGGATCCACCTCGGGGGAAAAATACTTAGAGAAATTCCTTCCACCGAGCGGTTCCTGGCCCTGCCAGCTAGGTGGGAGCCTGGTCAGTGGGCCAGCATAGGGGCTAAGTACCTTGATACCTTCCTGCCACCGAGCAGTTCCCGGCCCTACCAGCTATGTGGGAGCCTAGTCAGCGGGCCAACATCAGGTCTAAGTACCTTGAGAACTTCCTGCCACCGAGCGATTCCCGGCCCTGCCAGCTAGGTGGGAGCCTGGTCAGCGGGCCAGCATCGGGGCTAAGTACTTTGAGACCTTCCTGCCATCGAGCGGTTCCCGGATCTTCCAACTAGGTGGGAGGTTGGTCAACGAGCCAGCATCGGGGCTAAGTACCTTGAGACCTTCCTGCCACCGAGCGGTTCCCAGCCCTGCTAGCTAGGCGGGAGCCTGGTCAGCGGGCCATCATCGGGGCTAAGTACCTTGAGACCTTCCTGCCACCGAGCGGTTCCCGGGCCTACCTTCTAGGTGGGAGCCTGGTCAGCGGGCCATCATCGGGGCTAAGTACCTTGAGACCTTCCTGCCACTGAGGAGTTCTCGGCCCTGCCAGCTAGGTGGGAGCCTGGTCAGCGGGCAAGCATCGGGGCTAAGTACCTTAAGACCTTCCTGCCACCGAGAGGTTCCCGGCCCTGCCAGCTAAGTGGGAGCCTGGTTTGTGGGCCAGCATAGGGGCTAAGTACCTTGAGAACTTCCTGCCATCGAGCGGTTCCCGGCCCTGCCAGCTAGGTGGGAGACTATTCAGCGGGCCAGCATTGGGGCTAAGTACATTGAGAACATCCTACCACTGAGCGGTTCCAAGACCCTGCCAGCTAGGTGGGAGCCTGATCAGTGGGCTAGCATCGGGTCTAAGTACCTTGAGACCTTCTTTCCACTGAGCGGTTCCCCGGCCCTGCCAGCTATGTGGGAGCCTGGTCAGCAGGCCAGCAGGCCAGCATCGGGGCTAAGTACATTGAGAACTTCCTGCCACCGAGCGGTTCCCGGTCTTGCCAGCTAACAGCGGAATCATCCGGGGTAATCCAACACAAAACATTTGCTACCTTGCCAACGTCTCTGCGAGATCGACCTGACCCACTGGCTAGTGAGAGCCCGGCAGAGGGATCGTCCGGGGCAATCTAGCACAAAACATTTGCTACCTTGCCAGCCTCTCCGCGAGATCGACTTGACCCACCGGCTAGTGAGAGCCCGGCAGCGGGATCGTCCGGGGCAATCCAACTCAAAACACTTCGAGGACCCATGCTTAGAAGAAACATTGAAACCAACATATGATGAGTTAAATATGTAACAAATCAATATAAAAAGTTTAAGGGTAGAACCACTTTAGGTCATCCCCACTTCGGGCCAGGCTGAGGAGCACCCCTTCCATATCTCGGAGGTGGTACGCTCCTGAGCTAAGCACCTCATCTGCAATGTAAGGCCCTTCCCAGTTGGGGTTGAGCTTCCCTACCGAAGCGCCCCTTCCGGCCTCATCGATCTTTTTAAGACCAGGTCTCCCTTCTCGAATTGCTTCACCCGAATGTGTTTGTCAAAGAATTGATCCATCCGCTGCTTGACTTCCTCCTGCCGGATAGTGGCTAAGTCCCGGAGCTCTTCCACCAGGTCCACGGATAGCCTTTGCTCTTCCTCATTCTCCACTAGCCATTCTTCATCCCCTTCACCCACTGGGACCACCCTGGGTGATTTCACCTCGAACTCTATTGGAAGGACGGCCTCAGACCCGTGAGAGAGCTTAAACGGAGTCTCCCCTGCGGCTCTCTTTGGAGTGGTTCTAAGGGCCCAGAGGACCAAGGGTAACTGCTCTACCCAGTTGCCCTTGAGGTTCTCGACCTTTTTCTTCAACAAATTCACGATTATTTTATTTTCCACCTCCACTTGCCCATTTCTCCTCTGTTTTTCTTCCCTTAAGTCCATGTATCGTGATGTTTCATTTTCAGACTTAGTTTTTCTCGCATGTATTACGATGATTAATGTAATGAAAGTTTTTCAGAAGTACTTAGCCCCGATACTGGCCCGCTGACCTGGCTCCCACCTAGCTGACAGGGCTGGGAACCGCTCGGTGGTAGGAAATTCTCAAGGTACTTAGCCCCGATGCTGGCCCGCTGACCAGGCTCCCACCTAGCTCGCAGGGTCGAGAACCGCTCGGTGGCAGGAAGTTCTCAAGGTACTTAGACCAAATGTTGGACCGCTGACCAGGCTCCCACCTAGTTCGCAGGGCCGGGAACCGCTTGGTGGCAGGAAGGTCTCAAGGTACTTAGCCCTGATGCTGGCCCGTTGACCAGGCTCCCACCTAGCTGGCAGGGCCGGAAACCGCTTTGTAGTAGGAAGTTCCCAAGGTACTTAGCCCCGATGCTGGCCCGCTGACCAGGCTCCCACCTAGCTGGCAGGGCTGGGAACCACTCGGTGGCAGGAAGTTCTCAAGGTACTTAACACCGATGTTGGCCCGCTGAGCAGGCTCCCACCTAGATGGCAGGGCCTGGAACCACTCGGTGGTATGAAGGTCTCAAGGTACTTTGCCTCGATGCTAGCCTGCTGACTAGGCTCCCACCTAGTTGGCAGGGCCGGGAACCGCTCGGTGGCAGGAAGGTCTCAAGGTACTTAGCCCCGATAGTGGCCCGCTGACCATGCTGCCACCTAGCTTGAAGGGTCGGGAACCGCTCGGTGGCAGGAAGGTCTCAAAGCACTTAGCCCCGATGTTGGCCCACTGACCAGTCTCTCTATCTAGCCGGTGGGTCAGGTCGATCTCGTGGAGAGGCTGCAAGGTAGCAAATGTTTTATGCTGGAATGCCCCGGATGATTCCGCTGTCGTGCTCTCACTAGCCGGTGGGTCAGGTTGATCTCGCTGAGAGGCTGGCAAGGTAGCAAATGTTTTGTGCTCGATTGTCCCAGATGATTCCGCTGTCAGGCTCTCACTAGCCAGTGGGTCAGGTGGATCTCGCGAAGAGGCTTGCAAGGTAGCAAATGTTTTGTGTTGGATTGTCCTGGATGATTCCGCTGTCGGGCTCTCACTAGCCAGTGGGTCAGGTTGATCTTGTGGAGATGCTGGCAAGGTAGCAAATATTTTATGCTGAAATGCCCCAGAAGATTCTGATGTAGAGCTCTCACTAGCAGGTGGGTCAGGTCAATCTCGCGGAGAGCCTAGCAAGGAGATGGTTTATGCTGATAGCCCCGACTCGCAAAATCTCTCAACACGAGGCCTAGACTGGGCGAGCCCCGGGGATCGCTCACTTGAAATAAAGAGTAATATCGGATGAAAAATATCAAAGTCCAACTGTTATAGCGAGACGGCTGAATACGGTGGCAACAGGATATTTTGAGGCGACTCCCGGCTCGCGAAACGCTCGGAGAATCTCTAAGCAACATCTAAATAAGTGAGTCAAAGGGGGAACATCGGCGTCGTAATCAATGAGTAATCTCCGTTCATAGAGGTTGTGGCGGGCGAGATTAGGCAATGCCGACCCTGCTCGCGAGGGCTCATACTGGGCGAGCCAGAGGCGCGAAGCGGTCCACGCTTTGCCCAGGTGCCAAAGCAAGCAGAAAGTTTATCTAACGGAGCATCTAAGCGAGAGAAGCTACGTGAACACCTTGTTGGGTGTGTGCGGGGTATTGTTGCGAGACAAAATGAAAGAACAATAAAACGGTGAACCATATAATCATTGCGAGGGAAAAAATGTGTGAACGCGAGCAGGTCTAAGCGTATGGGCACGAGCATAACAAAATACATCGATGCGAGCATGACAAAGTATGTTGGCACGAGTAGGACAAAATGACAATTTAAAGATAGAAAAATATGTCTTGTTTCATTTCGGGGAAAAAGTTCATTATAAGTAGTGGCGAACTCGCCAGTCAAAATGAAGATATACATTGAAAACAAAGAAGTCAAGTTCGGTCGCCAAACAGCTCCTCCTCGCTCCCGCAATCTTCGAGCTCCGGAATCGGCGCGAACAAGTCTGGGATGACATCCTCGGCGCTAAGCTCCATTGCATCCGGAGAAAGCAGGCTCGCCCCCTTGAGGGTATCGAAGACGAGGTTGGCGACGCCCATCGAGTTCTTGCGAGTCGCCTCCTCCTTGTGCCACGTTCAGTCGCAAGCCCCAGCTCACAGAGGGGGCGGGGGGAGCACAGCCCTGGTCAACTCGTGGACTTGAGCTTTCAGGAACGTGTTCTCCGTTTCCAGGTCGGCGTTCCGCGAGAGGAGCTGGCTCGTTGTTTCAGCATCCTATAAATGAAGAGGTTAGGTCAAACAAAGTAAAATACGGCGGGCGAGATAGAAAGTTTGCATGAATCAATTACCATTCTGCCTTGGAGGCTGGTGAGAAGACACTCGGATAGTGCCTCTTTCCCTTTGAGGCGCGCGACCTCATCTGAGAACTCTTGGAGTTCGCGCTTGAGCTCCCCAGAATCTCTTTCCACAGTAAGGTACCGCCGGCCCACCATGTGAGTGAGCTCCATAGCCCGGAATTGGGCTCGCATGGCCTCGTAGACGAGCAGCCTTGATCTTAGGGCGTCGAAGCTGGCGGCGTCCTTGCGGCCATATAGCCCGAAGGCGAGGGCGAACGCCTCGCCCCCAACCTTTTCGCTCTCAATCTAGGAGCGGAAGAGCGAAGAACATGAGATCCTATTGTGATCAGGGCTCCACGCTAGCAGCGGCTCGCCGGTCACGTCGGGGAGCTTTGCACCAAGGCCGAAGTTTTTATGGCCCATGGTCTTGGGCTCTCCCGCTGCCTCCCTGACCTCGCGGCTCCCCCCGGTAGCCTTCTATCTTTAGCTGGGGGGAGTGAGGTTTCTGTCTCAGACAGATCCACTATAACCTCTTTTCCGCTGGGCTCGACGGGGGCTATCTTTGTCACTTTTTTGTCGAGGACACCGGGGCGACCTGGCTCGCAGGTAAAGGCCGCTTCTTCCCAAAAGTCAAGCCGATTTGGTCTCGACACGCTTCGGAAGCTGCGGTAGCAAGCGAGCTGGGTGTGAGGGTTGTGGCCCTCGCATGCGGGGGGGGGGGGGGGGGGGGGGGGGGGTGGATGGGAAGTTCCCGCTCTCCTGCAAAAGCAACAACTATAGGAATTAGTCACCAAAAGTAAAAGAAAGCGTAGAGGGTTTGTGAGTGCAAGTCAAACCTTCTCCATGTGGCACCGGGAGCAGCGAATCCACTTTTTGACAGAGGTACGCGACCACGAAGTTCTTCCCTGTGACATATTGGAAGAGCTTCGCGTCATCCCCGCCGAGCAAGGCGGGGGAGTATGTCCCCTTATCTCACTAGAGGGGGGAGAAGGGAATGTTTCCAAAGGCTCCTTTGACGAGGACAAACTTTTGA
The DNA here is from genome assembly GCA_033032865.1 of Dactylorhiza incarnata. Taxonomy (NCBI): domain Eukaryota; kingdom Viridiplantae; phylum Streptophyta; class Magnoliopsida; order Asparagales; family Orchidaceae; genus Dactylorhiza; species Dactylorhiza incarnata. The sequence goes on from JAWHQI010000067.1 coordinate 9,162,880, forward strand.
TGCCAATAGTAGCTTTTGTTCACTGTCTCGCACACAGTGACGTGTTGGCTTGCAAAGTTAGTCGTTCCGTCCTTATAGGCGCGGAAGGAAAATATCTTGCGGAAGACGAGCAGGCTGAACTCTATCTTCTCTTCACGCAAGTAGCTGGCGAACGCGACCACCACGACGATCACGTTCTGAGTTAACTGGCTCGGCAAGATGCCGTAATACTTGAGCACCTTAAAAAATCACCAAAGGAAGTTTAGCACCCTTTTTGCGATCGCGAGTAAGAAGAGCAAAGTTTGAATAGGTACCTAGCGAACTTCCAGCAAGAAGGGGAGTCGCAACCCATTTTTGAAGTGAGAAATGGGGATGCCGATCTCGTCGGGCAAAAGCTCGTTGATGGCAGTGGTGCTCACAGTGCGGCGAGCTACAAATCCTGAGAGGATGAACCTGTCCATCGTGGTGATGAATTCCTCGTCGGTGAGCGAGGTGTAGAAGAAGGGATGGTCATGGTAGGCTCCAGCGCACTTGGCTCGCCCCTTAGATTCACCATCAACGACCATGGTTTCAATAATAGCGAGCTGGGGAAAGCGCGAGTGCGAGCTGAGAGTTGCGAGAGAGCTTGAAAGAAAAAGAAAAGGGTTGAAGATAGTTAATGCGGTAGTTAGAAAGTAAAAACAGATGGCTATTTATAAGAATGAAAAAGGCGGGGAGAATTTGAAGCTCCAGGGGGTGCGGTTAGTTGGACAGCGTGGTGACGTTTCAACTTCTTGGACCTTATCCTCTTCAGGTGGGCTCGCATCTTGGCGACATCCTCTAACTCGCCATATGTGAGCCAAGATGCAGAGAAAGAAGTAAAAGTTACAAAGGCGAGGCAACAACTCGCGAGTCTAAAGCGAGGCACTTATATCAAAATAGAAAATAAGCGGCGTGCGAGCACAGTTGACATAACGGAAGAAGTAATGCAAAGCGAAAGAGAAAGCCCGCGAGTGAGCAGGAAAATCCTTAGTACAAATTCATAAATTGTTCAAAACCTCCAAGGAGGGGATAGTACGTGTGAGCAACAAATAATAAAAAACAATTGTTCAATAGTTAATCCACTTCCAGCGGCCACGGCCCGGCACCCCAGATCGCGGGGGCACTTTCGGGTAATGGTACTTGTGAACCGACTGGACCTCAAGCTGCATCAGGCGCATCTGATCCTCGATTCACGCGAGTTGCACCCCTGGCAAGGTGACCTCGCCGCGAGCGATTTGGCGCATCTCGGCAAGGACTCGCGCGTTCGCATCCTCCATAGCGGCGAACCACTCCTCGTAAGCGGTCCTGTCCACCCGATTTTGATCATATAGATCTCGCATCATGAGGCCATACTTCTGGAAATGCTGCTCGGTGACCCGCCTCTTCATTTGCACTGGATTGTCGGGGTCCACCAGGAAGTCCGCAACCTGGTTCGGTGAGGGCAGAGGTGATATTTCCTCCTCTCTGTGCTCCGACTCGGCAGGCGGGACGGGGGAACGCCTGCGAGGAAGAAATCAGCAATAAGGAAAGGAAAGAGGTATTCAATAGAAATTATTTAACCTTGCGAAATGAGGATGGTACGGGCTCGCTAACGAGAAGAGCTCGGCTGGCCCTTGAAGGCTTTAGTAAAGGCAGGAGTAATAGATTTCCCCAAGCCCGGTCGGTGCGTCGAGTCGTCCGCGACCCCAGGGTCGACAAGTAGCAACCCGCTCGGGCTCCGTTGGCCTAGAACGCCAAACCCCGGGTGATGATGTTTGATTTAGGTGGGGCTGGTGAGGCCACCGGAGTGGGGGTTCTCCTCTCTGGGGTCGCGAGAGGGTCGCTGCACAAAAAGGATAGCACGGGTTCAGCAAGCAAAGAAATACAAGAAATAGCGAGGCGAATAACTCACCCGGTCGCGAGGATGGGGATCATAGGTCGGTATCCCTCAAATCTGGGGAGGAAGGTCAGTCCTCCCGGGGGTTGCAAGGCGAGACCCCATTGGTGATGGCCCGAAGAGATTTTCCCCAGGAGGGTTCTACGAGCAAAGAAACCAAATTAGTTGAGTACTACTTGGATTATCAAACTTTTGACAGTAGAACCTGCGAGGCGAGCTCGTGGCGGGCAGACGGAGACAGTGGTGATGACTCATCCTCCCCGGATAGGTGTCGGACGGTCTTTGCCCTCTTAACCTGAAACGGTGGCAGGGTAGGTTGCTGGGAAATCCAGGGGTGAGCTCGGTAGCCTTGGCCTTTTGGATCGCCTGCGAGGCCTTGAGGCGAGCCAATATCTCCTCCTTTTTGGACATCTTGATAGAAATACCGACGAGCAGCGAGGGGGAGAAGAAGGAGAAAAAGTCCATGCACCGGCCAGAAAGAGTGGTATTTATAGCATTGGGCATGGGGCCCACCAAAAGATTCTCACCACGTCATCAAGGGACCGACAAACACCAGGGGTTGGACATTTCTTCGCGAGCCTAAGGTAGCCTCGCGAAGAGTGGGGATTGTGTACAACCCCAGTATTCGCTGAAAGGTGATCAAAGACTAGGGGATCAACAGGCGAAAGGAGTAAGAAGGAGGGTGAGCCAGATTCTCAAAGGACGCCCGCAGGAAGTCGGGCGAGTCGGGCTCTCGCCAGCCGCTCACAGAAGGCGGGTGAGCCGGGCTCACGCCGGCTGCTCGCATGGAGGCGGGCAAGCCTAGCCTTGCAGTTTCCACGAGGAAGACCGGGAGAGAGGAGCCCTTGGGGGCGGCTCACCCAGCAGGGGTCCATGGGTGATTTTACTTGGAAACCCTTGGTGGTCTGCAGTTAGCCTCTCCAAACAGCGGAGTTTGGCTATTGGCAGAGCAATTTCGGATGCGCATAGAAAAAGTGTAAGACAGAATCCCGCTATTAGCAGACCAGACCAGAAAAACTATATATAGACCTTGAAGGGCACCTTTGGAGAGGATTCCAATCTAAGTACTCTGAGCTTCCTTCTCCCTAGGTTATCTTGGCTTAGCTCTCAGGCTCTCCAAGGTGCCCAGTCTCAGCTTTGGCTTGGGAGGGGAAGTGCTAAAAGATCTTCCAGGTGTGTGGTGGGACCTCCTCGCTGCGACCAAGGGTCTATGTCTAGTTTCGAACCTCCGGTCGGTTCCTTCCGAGTAATCAGTAAGTGCTAGCTGCCCCGCGTCTTTGGGGGCCCGAGCTCCACAAGGGACCAAGTTCTAGTTTCATAGATTCATTCTCTGGCTATCATCAAATAAGAATGCATAAGCCCGACATCCATCATACCTCATTCATCATGAATGATGGATGCTTTCGCTACCTCGTAATGTCTTTCGGGCTAAAAAAATGTTGGTGCTACCTATCAGAAAATGATGGACACCATTTTCAAAACCCCCAAAGGAAGAAATCTAGAGGTTTATGTCGATGATCTCCTAATAAAAAGTAAATCATTCTCTGCTCACCTTAACGATCTCATTGAAATGTTTGCAACTCTCCGGACCTTCAATATGAGATTGAACCCGTTGAAATGCGGCTTTGGAGCAAGCAAAGGAAAGTTTCTTGGCCATCTACTCACTCTGGAGGGGTTGGAACCAAATCCTGATAATGTGAAGGAAATTCTAGAAATGTTACTTCAAAATCCTCCAAGGAAGTTTAGTAGTTAGGTGGGAGGATGGCAGGCTTAAGTCATTTTATCTCTCGCTCAGGAGATAAAAGTGCTCCCTTCTTTAAAATTCTTCGAGGAAGAGCCAAGTTTGAATGGACAAAAGAGTGTGAGGATGCTTTCAATCAGCCCAAGAAGCAATTAATGTCAACTCCTCTGCTCTAAAGTTCGAGAGAGGGAGAAGATCTTTTTCTATATATTGGAGTTGGCTCTGATGCTATCAGTTCTGTGCCAGTCAGAGAAGATAAAAGAGGCAATTTCCGGTTTACTACGTGAGCAAGATCTTGAAGGATGCGGAAACATGGTATCTGATCCTTAAGAAGTTGGCCTTAATACTTGTTACTTTGGCACAAAGACTAAGACCTTACTTTCAAGCTCTTTCAGTTCAAATCGTCACCAATATTCCTGTAAAAAGTGTATTGGAGAAGCTAGAACATTTAGGTAGATTGGCGAAATGGGCGATAGAGCTCGGTGAATTTGACATCTCCTACATTCCCAGAGTGGCAATCAAAGCCCGAGTGTTATCAGATTTCATGATTGATGAGAAGGAAGCTAACTCAGATAAAGAGGTTGGAACACCTCTAGCTTGGACGATCTTCGTCGATGGAGCTTCGGGGAGGAACTCATCCGGAGCTGGAGTTATTTTGATTAACCCAAATGGGGTTAGATTGGACCAAGCTTTGAAGTTTTACTTCCCAATGATGAACAACCAAGCAGAGTATAAAGCCTTGCTCGTCGGTCTCAAATTTGCACGAGAGTTGGGGATTTAAGATGATAAAGTCAAAACGGATTCTCTCGTAATGGTGTCTCAAGTAAATGGAATTTTCGAGACCAGAAATCATGTTCTGAAGAAATACCAAGCTTTAGTGAAGATTGAGATAGTCAAATTCAAGAGCTTCACTATTCAGCACATTCCACGGGCAGAGAATGCAGAAGCAGATGAACTGGCAAAGTTTGGTCTCCTTTCAGGAGGAACCACTTCAGAATTGTTGCATCCAACTATAGAAGAGGGAGAAGTTATGCAAGTAGATCAACGTCCATCTTGGATAGAACCATTCATCGTCTACCTCTCAACTAGGGAGTTCCACCCGACGATAAAAGATATGAAAAGGTTTAAATTGAAAGTAGTCTACTATTATCTTGTTGCAGGAATACTCTACATGGAGACATTTCTCTCACCATTGGCAATGTGTGTCTCTGAGGATGCGATTCTAGTTGTTCTTCGAGAGGTTCATTTGAGAGAGTGTGGCAGCCATTCAGGAGCCAGGACTTTGGAAAAAAGTATTCTGAGACAAGGTTACTTCTGGCCCCAAATGAGAAAAGATGCAGAAAAGTTTGCAAAGATATGTCTTCAATGTCATAAATTCGCTCCTCTTCAGCATCAACCAGCCCTGCAGCTCAGGTCCATAACAACTCCATGGTCATTTGCAGTTTGGGGGATGGACTTGATTGTGCCTTTCCCTTTGGCTAGTGGACAACGCAGGTTTATTCTTATAATGGTCGATTACTTCAACAAGTGGATCGAGGTAAAGGCGTTGGCTAAAACCACTACTCAAATTGTAAAGAATTTTATCATAGATAATGATCCTCAATTCAACAACTCCAATCTGATAAATTTATGTGATCAAATTGGCACAGAGTTGCGGTTCGCTTCTGTGCATCATCCGAGAAGTAACGGGCAAGTAGAAGTTGCTAACAAATTGATAATAAATCTCTTGAAGAAGAAAGTAGAGAATCTCAGAGGCAATTGGGTAGAACAGTTACCTTCGGTTATATGGCTTTTAGGACAACTCCAACCTCAGCTACCGGAGAGACTCCTTTCAAATTATCTCATGGATCAGAAGCTCTCATTCCGGTTGAGTTTGAAGTAAGAAGTCCAAGGGTGTTATTATCGCAACAAAATCAAGATAGTTGTATGGAAGGGAGTGATGAGAAGTTGAGATGTAGCCTCGACCTCATTTAAGAGCTGAGAGATGTGACAATAATCAGGCAAGAGGAAGTGAAGAGAAAAATTTGCAAGTACTTTGATAAAAATGTCAGAGTTAAATAATTTGTTATCGGTGATCTAGTCCTCAATAAGGTGGATGCAGCAATAAGATCTACCTCAATTGGAAAGCTCAATCCAAATTGGGCAGGAACATTCATCGTGAAAGAAGTGCTCAAGAATGGTGCTTATCGTCTCCAGACTTATGAAGGGGAGGAACTGTCACATACTTGGAGCGGAGATGACCTGAAGCACTTCTTTTCTTGAAAGCTTGTATTTTTTACTTCTTTCTTTTCTTCTTCTTGCAAGCATTCTAATGATGTTGTAACCTCTTGTACTCCATATATTGAAAGGGAAGCATCGAGATAGATTGTTATCAAGGCTAAAATCCAACCTAGCGAGACATCAACGGGTCCTACTTGATGCCCCCTCGACTTGAAGCTTGAGATGTAAATCTACTATGACCATAGGTTGTGGGGAGACTTCACATCTATACAGTCGTAGCTTGTTAAGCTCGTGCGGAGGAACTTTAGGATGTCGGGTCCTTGCTGACATCTGACACACCTCTACATCAAGGGAGGTCTAGGTGAATGTCCATCTCTGGCATGCATTACAAAACATCGTTACAGTCTTAGTAATCCCTAGAGGAAAGCAATTCCGGTGTAGCTTCTCAGCATGACCGCACCCTCCCTACTGATCATCTAGCTTTGTGACCCATGAATACTCGTTGGTTAAAGTATATCCAATGAGCGGACAGAAGCATCTATGACCGTCGCCTGAGCCCTCGTGTGGCTAGGGTGTTACAATCTTAACGATCTCTTGAGGAAAGTAATGTCAGTGTAGCTTTTCAGCATGACCGCACCTACCCTTTTGATCATTTTGAGTTGTACACCTCTCTTCTACTCCCCCCTCTCTTCTTAGGGTATTACAATCTTAATGATCTCTTGAGAAAAGTAATGTCGGTGTAACTTTTCAGCATGACTGCACCTACCCTTTTGATAATACTGATTTGTATGCCTCTGACCGTCAAGGCCTCTTCTTCTTCTTCTTAGTATGCTACAACCTTAATGATCTCTTGAGAAAAACAATGTCGCCAGCATGACCGCACATGCCCTTTTGATCATTTTGAGTTGTACATCTTTCTTCTTCTTCTTCCTCTTAGGGTGTTACAATCTTAATGATCTCTTGAGAAAAGCAATATCGGTGTAGCTTTTCAGCATGACCGCACCTGCCCTTTTGATCATTCTTATTTGTATACCTTTGACAATCAAGGTCTCTTCTCTTCTAAGGGTGTTACAAACTTAATGATCTCTTGAGAAGAGCAATGTTATTGTAGCTTTCCAGCATGACCACACCTGCCCTTTTGATCATTTCAGATTGTACACCCCTTCTTCTCTATCTCAGGCCTCAATCTTCTATTTTTCTATGAATGGGCGTTCTGGAATATTTGAGACCGCTAGTTTTGGAGATTTCTGATTATTATGTTAAGGGACGGTCTGGAGTATTTGAGACAACCGCCTATAATTCTAGGTTCTATTATGTTGAGAGGCAGTCTGGAACATTTAAGACCGTCGTCTATGGAATTTGGTTATTTGTTCTATAAATGGGTGGTCTGGAGCATTTGGGATTGCCACCTAGGTCTTCTCTATGCATTCTTCAGTTAAGAATTGATTTGGGATATCTGGGATCATCACCCTGAAGACTTCTCTAATATTTACTCTTATAACAGATGGTCTAGAGAAATTAAGACCGCAGCCTGAATGCTTCTTATACTTGTCTTTTTATCAAGCAATCTGGTGTATATGAGATCATTCTTGCCTCTTCTATCTTTTCTGTTAATACGCGGTCTGGAAAATGGAGATCGCTGGTTATCCGTCTATAATAAAAGCTCAAGGTTTTTCAAGATCTGGTTTATCATCCGCAGAAGGAACGGTCTGGATTATTTGAGACCATCATTCATCTCTTACTTAAGGATTATTCTAAGTGGATTGCAGTATTCAAGATCATCATCTATGAATTATTATGATTTGGTATCTTTGCAGAAGATTTCAAAAGCTGGAGATCGCCATTTATAAGCAGTTGACGCTTGCAATTATTTCATAATAAAGTGATTTCATATGTTTAATGCTTCTCATGTTATTATAGGCGGTCTGGCGAGCATGAGACCGCCATTATTTGTTATCGGATACTCTCTGAATATAAATCATTATATGGTATCATCTTTTATGCACCTGCCAATGCAAACTCAGCAACATTAGAAGCATTAAGATCGAATGCAAATCTTTCCTCTTAAAAATGAGATCGCGTATAATGAGGATGATCATTCTCTTACTACAAATCCGGAGACCGACTGCTACCTATCGTGATCGTTTTTTCTCCATTAGGGATTATGATGAGATCACAAATTATAAGATCGACATAAGCATACTTAATATAAGAGATATATCCATTCAAAGAAGACAAACAAAGGTATGCAAAAAAAAAAAATTCATTCTTTTTCTAAGTACAGAGCTCGCTCGGTCTCAAAACCGGCGGTTACAATTCAAAGTGAATAAAAGAAAAGTTGTTATACAAAATTCCAGGTCTTTCTAATCACTCTCCAGTCTCTTCGGAGACCACTCTTCTAATGATTATGAATCGGTCACTTCTGAAGATTCATATGATCTTCTTCGTGGAATCCTAGACCCAGAGCTTGAGGCTGCAGCAAAGCTCATATCATCGCCAAGGACGTATTGACTTCTACTCATGGAAGCATGATCAGTTCCTCTATCTGCATCCTCAACGATCTCAACCTCCTCATCATCTTCAGCGGCCTCGGATATCGTGGCCGACTCTTCCTCTTAACATTTTTTCCATCTCAGAAAAAAGATCGGCAAATTTTACTTCTTGGAACTTGGAGGAGAGACCCCACGCTGACGAAGCTCAGTGATCGTCGTGTCCAGCATATTTTTCATATGCTTCATCATGGCTTTCTGAAAGTCAGGATTTTCAATGTCATAAGCCTCTTTCTTTGACTTCTGCAAAAAAAAAGTAAATCAGACCGCTCGGTCACAGAAAAGAAAATGGGAGACCGCGGGTAAAGTATTCTTACATATAGTTTGCCTTGCAGGATATCAATATCTTTCAAGGCCATACGGAGAGACCGCCCAATTTAGTGATTCAAGACCTTGCTCCTGACAGTCACTTGCGCGGCGATGTCATTAAGCATTTCGGCCTCCATACTATATGCCTCCTTAGTGTTGCTCTCTCCATAGAGCATAGAGGTGATCATGTGAGCGTGACACGTCAACTTCCCACTCCAAGAGGAAGGGCGGTGGACACCTTCACACTTTTTCCCTTTGCATTACACTAGAGGAGGGGCTTCCCCTTGCTGTCCTACAGCTTTCTACCAAAGCTGGTCAGAGGGAAAGGCTTGCTAGCATACTCCGACGTTTCGGCGGGCTCAACAGCTTCCCTCTCGCAGTCTCTTTTCTTCCGCATTTCTCTTTAGGTGAGAACTTCTTCATCCAGCGCCGCATGATCGATTTTGGGAACCGCGAAGGTTGTTGAAAAGAAACAAAATCGTAAAAAAAAATCAAAGGGAAAATAATGGTGAGATCGCAGGAGACCGCGGGAAGTTTCTTACTCTCTTCTGGAGTGACCGCGGTGACCTCAGACCAGATCGCCAGATAGTGAATGAGATCGAAGCGCTTGTCCGCCAAGAAGGCAAGGAGCTTAATATTCTCTTCCAAGATGACTTTAGGTATGCGGAAAACCCCTTTTCCTCCGCGAGTCGGTGAGGATTTGAGACTGCCGAGATCGCCCTCAAAGACCAAGAATCTCTCTGTCTAGTAGGGGATCTTGTTTGGGAGGTTCAACACTTTTATGCCATTGCAAGAGAAGTACAAGAGTCCTTTGAACTACTCCTTCCCCTCCTTCAGCGACTTCACAGTGAAGGTCGCGCAAAACAGAGTCATGGTGAACTTAATTTTTGTTGTTCTCAAGTAGCTGATAAAGACTGACATGAGACCGATGGAGTTGGACAATAGCTGGCCGAACACAAACCCATAATACTCCATCACCTCAAGAATTTTCTAGGGGAGAGGAAATTTCAGACCGCAATTGATGTGATCAATTGGGATGATGTACTTATTCTCTGCGCTAAAGTTTAAACCTTCATCCTCTGAACGCAAGTTGACGACGATCTGATTCTGGATCATATGCTTCTCTAGAAAAGCCACATATTCATCTCTAGAAAGCCTGTAGGGCTTGTGATCGGCGTCAAGGAAAATCTCAGCAACGGTAGCTCGAGCGAACACCATCTTCTGAGATCACTGAGACCTGTGCTTTGGGCGCATTCAAAAAGTATGTAATGAAGATTCTAAGGCCAGCTATTTATAGAAGCCAAGGGATATTTTCGTAATAATGACTTTTTCTGAGACCGCCCAGTAAGCTGTGTAGACCGCTGAACCTGCATAAGTCAAGAGAAATGGCAAGCAGTATAACCGGTCTCAATAAAAGCAGGCCATAGTATCTCAAGCAGCAAGACAAAATATGCAAAGGAAAAGTAATCAAGCAGCACACAACAACAGAGATCGGCATCACAACATCACAGAGATCACATATAAAGAAAAACATAATGTCAACATATATATTATAACAAACTCAAATTATTCGAAATTATTGTTTTAAGACTGCATGAAATCAAGAACGAAAATCTATCTTCTTGGTTGGCGCTTTCTTCCAATAAAGGCTGCAACGTCTTGCATCTCGTGGACAGCGGCCAGAGTGATCGACAGACCCTAATTTACTGACATCGCAGCTCGGTGAATCTTCGCAACAACTATATCCACCTGCTCCAAGGGGACCACGACAATCTCAGAGGACGGTCTCTCTTCCGGGAGACCGTCAGAAGTTATGAGGATTCATAACATCATCATGCCAAGATGGAAACATCCATGTAATCCAATGTAGTGTCATCATGCCAAGATGCAAACACCGTATTTCTTTAAGGAGATTACGAACTTACTTTCTCTATGACAAATAGATCTCATTATGTTGTCTGGAAAGTTTAATGCTTAGGAAATATCTCAATCGACAAATCTTTTGAATGAAGATGTTGCATTATATGTCTTAATGCATGCAATTCCTTATTTATCATTCACAATGATGATAATATCATTCGCATATGTGATAAAATGAGCGTACCTCAATTTCCTTTTTTTTCTCCTAGCTTCTCTTGCTTTAGAATAATTCACACTTTTCATCTTACATCACAACTGTGATTAAGATGAGTAAACTATTTGCCAATTTTAAAACATACTCCTAATTTACTAAATTACAATAGTACCAATGATTTCCAAATTCCCGCCAGTTGGTAAAGCCCTTTCATTCCAAATTTTGTTATAATTGCTTGAAATGCTACACTACTTAATCCTGTGGTAAGCATATCTGCTTGCTGATGATTAATCATTTGCATATGTGAGCAAATGAGCTGTCACAGCACGCCATCTTAGGCCTACCCATGACAAGTTTTGTGTTAGCCTAGGGAAGATTCTAGAGCAATCTGGAGTCTTAGAGATCCTTGTACATGAGAGAATACATGAAGATCATAAAGAATTCTAAGATGGTCTCATGAGAATATTCTTGAGTGACTTGGAGGATTCTTCAATATTGTAAATACAAGTGATGTATATAATAGTCTAGAATATGAGGCACTTTAAATCCTTTCCTGCTTTGGAGGGAAGATTCATTGGGGCCTATAAAAGGAGTATGTCGTAACCATCACCAATAAGACCAGTTATAGACAAGCAATAAAGTTCTTTGGAGTTCTCTTCACTTATGAGATAGCCGCGAGAAACTTATAAAGAGGCATGTTTGTTACAATTGGTATTAGAACTAGGTTCTCTCTCAAGTTCGTGGTTAATGTCACAAGAAGTCTTGATGATTGGTGAAATTGACAACTCAAGCATGGAGGAGTGGCCCAAGGAGGTCAAGCACCAAGCTGAGAAGAAGAAGCGAGGCCAAAGCAAGTCTCATGAGAAAGGACCCTTGAATATTGCCTTACTGGATTGGGACAAGCTCAAGACAACGGTGGAGCAGGACCACCAATATGTTCGCGGAGAACTAGAGTCCGTGAAGCAAGTGTTGTCGGTTTCCGGAGAGATGAAACTATTGAGGTCACAAGTGCGAGCATGCCTTGATGCCAAACAGAGCATAAACAAAGGTACGATCAGCTAGAGGAGGATTCTGAGGACCGGATCACAAGCTTAGAGGATGAATTGACTTTATGCAAGAAGGTCATTGCAAGTGAAGGAAATGGTGGCGGTGTGCTATACCCTAGAGTGGATGTACTAAAACCAAAATCTTTTACCATAAAAAGGAATGCTAAGGAAGTTGAACACTTCCTTTATCAAATGAAGGTCTACTTTGAAGGAGGCAACGTCATCGATGAAACTCTCAAGATAAAAACTGTTAGCTACTATCTTTCGAATATTACATCTCTATGGTGGCAACAAAGCTTGCAGACATCAAGAAAGGAACATAAGAGGAGTTCAAGATTGAACTCAAGCGGCACTTCTACCCAGAGAATGTCGCAAATGAAGCTAGCGAAAAACTGAAAGAACTCAAGCAAAAAGACTCAATCACCGAGTACGTGAAAGAGTTCCAAATGTTGATGCTAATTGTGCCAGGTATGTCCGCGGAACAAGCTCTTCAACCTCAAGGAAGACCTTCAAAATTGGGTGAAACAAGAAGTACACTACCGTGATGCAAAGCCGTTAGATGAAGTCGTTTCTACTATCGAGGCCACGAAAAAGTTCCAATGACAACCAGTTGCTGCTCCAACAAAGAAGGGCTATAAGAATGAACACAACAAAGGTGGGCGTGAGAGAGAAGGGCCACAAAGACCATTTATTGGAGAATGATCCTCTACTCAGAATGGGAGTGAGAGCGAAGGCGGAAACAAGAGTTTGTACGCCGAAAGTTGGATGCTTTATCTGCAAAGGTCCACATGTGATGAACAAATGCCTTACGCTTGGTTCACTTTCAACACTACAAGAGAAGGATGCAACGAGATGCGAAAAGGAGAAAGTACAAATCAAATCTGTTCTTGGTAACTTCTAAATGCTGTGAATGTGAAGCCAGCGGAGAAAGAGACAACCAAAGGAATGATGTACAGTGAAGCCTTGATCAATATCAAGCCCACAAAAGCTTTGGTGGACACATAGGCAACTCACAACTTTGTAATAGAGGATGATGCTCGAAGGCTTGGCCTTTTAGTGACAAAGAGCGATGGATGGCTCAAAACTGTGAATAGGAAGGTGAGACCACCACTAGGAGTGGCTTGTGGCGTGGATCTATGCTTGGGAACTTAGAAAAGACAAGCAAACTTCTCGTTCGCAACGATGGATGACCACAAAGTTGTGTTTCACATGGACTTTTTTGACATGGTGAGTGCAATAGACCGTCGTTCTGTTAGCATTATGAAAAAGGGAGCTACTAGCATGGTCCTCAAGATGGACGGGACACCAAGAATTCAAGAAACAAAGCAATTATCATCTATACAATTGGCCAAGGGAGATAAGAAAGGTGAGCCTACCTTTTTAGCCACCTTAAAAGAGGATGCAACAGACAAAAAGGTGGAGGAGGTGCCTCCACATATCGCACAAGTATTCGAAGAGAACAAGGACATTATACCTGTGGAGTTACCAAAGAAGTTGCCACCCGCAGGGAGGTGGATCACAAGGTCGAGTTGGATCTTGGTGCAAAACCACCAGCAAAGGCACTATATCAGATGGATCCACCTGATCTCGAGGAGTTGAAAAATTAGTTATATGAGCTGCTTGCGGCAGGGATGATTAGATGTCTAAGGCACCAGTTGGCACACCGGTGCTCTTTTGAAAAAAAGGATGGAACCCTGAGGTTATGCCCTGACTACCGGCCATTGAAAAAGGTGGCAATAAAGAATAAGTATCATATACCGTTGATCATCTTGATTTGTTCGACTGACTTTGAGGTGCAAGAGTATACACAAAGATTAACTTGCAAAAAGGCTGCCACCAAGTGCGGATTGTTGAAGGAGACGAGTTAAAGACCACCCATGTAACAAGGTATGAATCATTTGAGTGGTTAGTGATGCCATTCTGTCTAACTGATAAGTAGTATTTATATACCTTTTTAGTATAAATTTTAGTAATTATTTAATGCGAAATTTTCTTTTTATGTTAATTTTTGCTTATAACTAGTTCTTTTATGAAAATTATTTCTAATTTTGCCTTTTTGCTTTTTTGCATAATTTTTGGACAATTTGGGAAAAATTTGCATTACACACCCTCTGTCACGGCCGTGACCAAGGGCGTGTAATCATAAGATCAGTCCAGAATTTCTCCCGCGCGGTTTGAGCTAGTCAACAACAAGTCACGCCCTCGGTCACGCCCATGACCCATGGTCACGCCCATGACCCATGGTCACGCCCGTGAGCAAGGGCGTGTAAATTTTAAAGATGCTCCCAGCGATGCCGTCGAGACGTTGAGATGACGTCGAGAAGTCAACTCAAGTCACGCCCGTGACCCATATTTTACGGTCGTTACTTTCCCGCGTGATCCCTGCACACCGTCGTGCCGTAATCAAGCCACGCCTCATTAAATGAAGTCGTCCAAGGACACGCCCGTGACCCGCATGTCACGGCCATGACATGCACGTTTTTTCCACGCCGTCACGCAATCCCCCACGCCTTGTCGGAGATAAGCCGAACAATGGTTACATGCTCGTGGTCACGCCCGTGACCAAGGGCGTGTAACATGAAATTTTTTTCTATAAATTCAGAGGTTCTCCTTGAGTCCAGGGTTCAGAATTTTGGAGAGGGGGAGGTGCTGCTAGAGCTGTTAGTGAGCTTTTCATGCTTTTGTTCATGCATTTCCATTTCATGTTCTCTCTCTTTCCCTTTCATGAAATGATCTAGTTTTCTTTTAATGCAATAGTTTCTTAAGCTTGTAATCCTTACATTTCTAGCATTGTAATCTTGTTTAAGGCTTGTAATAGTTTTTAATTTCATTATAAATTAGTTTAGTTTTTCTTCGTTCTCTTTTTCTACTTAGGGCCAGTTTGGGTGAGCTGTTGCTGATGAAAAGCTGCTGATGAATAGCTGCTGATAGTAAAAGTGTTGTTTCTGGAAAGTAGAGTTCTGTTAAAAAACTGTTTGTGTGAAATGGAGTTTGCAGAGTTTTGATAAGCTGTTTTGTACAAACTGTTTGGCAAAAATGGAGTTTTTTTAGGTTATTTTTTTGTAATTAATTTAAATTCTTTGTTTAATACCTGAAATATTATTCAATGTTTAAAACCAACGTCACACTACATACCAAATAAAATTTCAATGTTTTTCAGATATTACAAAACAACATAATAAAAAAAAATATTTTAAACTCTCAATGCACAGATCCATCAGCTGCATGCAAGTATTTCGGTGTATCACCTACATAATTGAAAATATTTTATATTAGATTTTTATATTAATTTAAAATTTAAAATATGAGGAATGAATCTTACCTTCTTGCATCATAGAGTTGTTGCGCTATAGACTCACGCAGTGTTAACATCTCGTCTACACCACTTGATGTATCAGTGCACGCAGACCTTCGCTAAAATATCTGCTGGCAGTCTCGGTTGAATGTAGAAACCGCTCACTTGCTTTTCTGATGGTCTCGTTATGTGATAAAACATACAATGTAATTGCAATGACCTCCCTACTTGCGGTCCTTCGTGAAACTTGCAATCCGTAGTTTTGTTCTAACGTTTGTAGTAGATCAAAAAATATTTGTTTTGGCATTCTGAAAGCATTATGAAATCTACCCGGATGCCCACCAACTAATTCACCCAGCCATTTATCACCAGTTTGTTTTAATGTCATGCATGGTGTGCTCGAATTGAATAAACTGGTGTGTTCAGCTAAGACATATATCGTCGAAGTTAGAACTTGATGATATGCAGCAACATGACGCCTTCTAACCCTTTCATATATATATACAGCACACACACACACACACACACACACATATATAGATATATACAGCACACACACACACATACATATATACAGCACACACACACACAATCAAGCACACACACACAATCATATACAATCACTAACATATATATACAGCACACACACATACATATACATATACAGCACACACACACACATACATATATATAGCACACACACACACATACATATATATACATACCCATACAATCACTAATATACCAAATTACACACATACAGGTGGCTTTGCGTAATTAACACTCCATACAATCACTAACATATAGCCATACAATCACTAACACACAAACACATACATACCAAATTACTGAAATTATACAAACACACACACACACAAGCATACCCACAAACTTCACAATATACACAAGCATTCGGCACCTATACACACACACAAACATATACATATACAATACACACACACACACACACAAGCATTTGGCAAGGAACAGTGAATATACATACACACTACACAACACAAAATCATACAAATCTTTAAGAATCTGGAACAAAAATAGTGAATGTACATACACAATACAATCCATCTGATTTCAACATAAAAAAATCTCAAGCGGCGACGTGCGACTTGAGGCAGATCTGGAACATACCGAAAGAGGATTGGGGGAGATCTGGAACAAATCGACGCTGTTGGGGAGATCGGGAGCAAATCGGTAAGGAATAGTGAAGGCGGCGACGAAGACCATTCGACGGAGAAAATACGAGGCCGTCGTCGAATCGGGAGGGAAGGAGAGGAATTTGCGAGATCTGGAAGCCAGCCGCTGGGTATAGGGAGTGAGAAGCGTGGAGCGGCGTGGTCGAAATGGAAATGGGGGAGCGCGTTTTCGATTAGGTATAAACCGGCTGAATTTAAAAACGTGGGTTTGCATGTATGCTCCCCCAAACAAAGCTTATTACAGAACCTCGTTTTTTGGTCTGCCGCACCGGAGCAAATAAGCTCCCCCAAACGATACCTTAGTAATTTCTCATTCATGCAATTTTACAGTTCTTTCTCTCTCCCCTCCACCATGATTAACTAATTCTCATTAATGCTCGATCGAAATGATCAGAGGATGAGATAATCATGTTATAACTATCTAAGCTCTCTTTTTGCATTTTTGTAAACACTTGAATTACCCTTGATTTTTAATTAGTGAGACCATATTTTTGATGTATGGTTTTCTCTTAGGTTTTCATACTTAGTTAGCCGAGTGGCTCAAAGTAAGAATTGATCACTCAAGGGTAAAGAGAGTTGCACACACTCCTCGAGAGAGGATGATGTAAATCTCCCAGATTGGAGTCAAATCCAATAGTGGGGTTCACAGCGTAAAGCAAGTTTTAGGTAATCAATTATAGGACGAGAGTTCGGTTGATTTTTCCTAAACTTATTTGGGCATTAACCTCGAGAGGGGCATGTTCAAGATTCGGGAACCTCCACGGTCAAGTAGTTTAATTAAATAGGAATTAGATTTATTTTTCCTTCTCTTGATTATTCTCACTCCAAGGTGACTTTTGATTGAGCACTAATCTTTTTACCATCGTTTAAACCCAACTTTTAGTTTGCAAATTTTCTCTTTTAGCTAAGTAAAACAAAACCTCAAAAATTTAATAGATAAGATAATAGTGATTTTCCTCGAAGTAGAAGTAATCAACGCGCCCCGTGGAATACGACCTTGGTATTTCTAAATATCCTATACTATATGTAACGGTCCAGGCCCGCCAACACGGAACCCAGCTGGACTGCCGACACCCTCCCAGCCCAGGCCTGCCAACACGGTACCCAGCTGGCACCGGAAGGATTCAGCCTAACCAGATGGTCTGCAGACCATGCACCCCAACCCCTCTCTGTCCCACCACAGGGCATAGTGGGTTGTTGGAGACCGCAGTTCCCCTTTGATGAGAATTGTGCCAGTTAAGCGGCAGCGCGTGGACTCCCAGGAGGTCACCCATCACGTGACTACTCCAGCCCGAGCACGCTTAATTATAGAGTACTTTCACTTCTCATCACCAATTGAGCAGCTCAATTGGTGATGAGAAGTGAATGTACTCCATAGTTAAGCATGCTCGGGCTAGAGTAGTCACGTGATGGGTGACCTCCTGGGAAGTCCACGCGCTGTCGCTTAACTGGCTCAATTCTTATCAAAGGGGGACTGCGGTCTCCAACAACCCACTGTGCCCTGTGGTCGGACAGAGAAGGGTTGGGGTGCATGGTCTACAGACCATCTGGTTAGGCTGAACCCTTCCGATGCCAGCTTGGTCCCGTGTTGGCGGGCCTGGGCTGGGAGGGTGTCGGCGATCCAGCTGGGTTCTGTGTTGGCGGGCCTGGACCTTTACACTATAGACGATAAGGTACATTTGCCTTCATCGAATATAGTTTTGGAAAACATCTTTAACCCTTCGCTTTGCAAATCCTAAAATTTCTATAACAAGTTTTTGGCGCCGTAGCTGGGGACTTTACGTAGATATTTTGAAAAGAGGATAGCTATTAATTTTATTTTACTTTTTCTAATTTCAAAAATATTAAGGGTGTAATTTAAATCTTGGAAAGGGACATTTGGGTTATCATTCCATCGCATCTCCTAGTATCGGTGAGAACCCCTCACAGGGTATACCTCGGGAAATCTAAGACTAACTTAATCCGCCTAAAAGAAAAAAATATTTATAATAATCAAGTTTTCCTCTTTCTTTATTTTTAGTTTTATTATTCTCTCTTTTCTCTTTTTCTCTTTCTTCTTTCCCTTTTTCCTTTTTAGTGTATGACCCGAGGTAGCACTTCGAATATTCCCTTTGATCCAGAGATCGAATGAATCATTTCACGGCGCCGACGTTCTCGTGATCTGGAAATACAATTATTATTCTAAGAGTCGATCGGGGACACTAACACAGCAAATATGGATCCCAATCTTAATCTTCCTAATCCTACGCGCCAAATCCTAATGAGGCCGCGCAACGGACCATGTCCTATTATGCGTGGCAAAATCTGGAAGGCACGTAGTCAAGTATTGTTCACCCCGCGGTGGCAAACAATAACTTTGAGATCAAGTCCAGCATCATACAAATGGTGCAGCAATCATTGACCTTCGATGGTCAGCCGGACGAAGATCCAAACTGTCATATTTCTAATTTTCTTGAAATCTGCGACACGTTTAAAATCAATGACGTCACCGATGACGCCATTCGATTACGTCTTTTTTCCTTTTTCTTTGCAGTCTATGGCCAAGCAGTGGTTGAGCTCACTTCCTAGGGAGTCCATCACTACATGGGTCGATATGGCGGAAAAATTCCTCACTAAATATTTCCCGCCTGCAAAGACCGCCAAATTGCGAACAGATATTGCTTCATTTATGCAAATCGAATAGGAGACTTTCTATGATACATGGGAGCGCTTCAAGGAGCTTTTGCGTAGATGCCCTCACCACGCACTTCCCACTTGGCAACAAGTGCAAATCTTTTATAATGGCCTGAATTTCCAAACTAGGCAAATGATTGATGTGGGCGTCGGGGGTACATTAAATAAAAAGACCCCGGAGGCCGCTCAAGAGCTTTTTGAGGAAATGACCATGAATGTTTATCAATGGAACTTGCCACGAGCGCAGCCTAATAAGCCAGCCGGAAATTTTGAAATAGACGCTACTTCTAATTTGGCTTTACAAGTTGATCGCTTAACAAAGAAAGTGGTGGGGATGTCTGCTTCCCCAGCCACTCCTCCTTGGGCTAATAATATTTTAATTGAAGAGCAGGTTAACTACATGGGAAATCCACCTCGGCCTTCCTATAACCCAAACTCCGCTCCATATAACAACACCTACAATGCGGGTTATAGGAACCATCCGAATTTCTCGTGGAGCAACCAAGGAAATGCTCAGCGTACTTTAAATATGAATCAACCTCCTAATCAACATCTTCACTTAACTCCCCCTCCAAACTTTAATCCACTCGGTTTTCCACCGCAATAGCAAAAGCCCATTTCGTATGAAGAGGTCTTTGCAAAATATGTTGCTACAAATGAAACGAACATCCGGAACCTCACCGGATCGATCAAAAATTTAGAGAATCAAGTGGGGCAGCTAGCAAAAATGTTCTCCGAGTGCCAGCAAGGAACTCTACTGGGGAATATGGAGACAAATCCAAGGGAGAGCATAAACGTGATTACACTCCGAAGAGGGAAGGAGGTGGTTTCAAAACAGGACGAACCCAAGGTAACTTCCTCTCCTCCTCCTATTTTATCATCAAATTTGCCCTCTACGCTAGCTCTGCACGCTTCTAGTTCAAATATTTCATATCCATCTAAGCATAAGAGCGAGTGCACCGAGAAAAATTACAAATTTTTGTATAAATTTTAAAACAAATTCATATTAATGTACCCTTCTGCGAGGCTATCTCTCAAATGCCAAAGAATGCGAAATATCTTAAGGAGTTGCTATCCAATAAGAAGAAATTAAAGATATTTGCATATTTCCTTAAACGTAGAATGCTCCACGGTTGTACTCAACAAATTGCCTCAAAAAGCAAATGACCCGGGACGATTCTCCATCCCGTATCTATTTGGCAATTTGTTAGTAAAACACGCCTTAGCGGATCTTGGAGCAAGCATCAACCTCATGCCTTTTTCGTTATTCAAAAAGTTAGGTCTAGGGAATCCTAGCTCCACTCGAATGAGTATTCAACTCGTCGTTCATTCATTAAAATATCTGATAGGGATATTGTAGGATGTGCTCGTTAAGGTTGACACGTTCATCTTCCCGGTGGACTTTGTCATTCTTGACATCAAAGAGGATGCCAAAGTACCCCTCATACTCGGCCGCCTCTTCCTTGCCACCTCGCGCGCAATTATCGACGTAAGTAACGGAAAGCTCCTCCTTTGGGTTGGAGACGATGAAGTTACTTTTATTATAAATCTCTCAATGCGAAACACCTTAGAGAATGACGATTCATGCTTTTATTTAGAAGAATGTTTTGAGAACGAGTTTTATTTACTTCCCGAGTTAGTCTTCACATCGAGTCATGATTCTGAGCTCGCCGAGCTCTTTTGTATAGAAGAAGAAGTCTCTCGCTCCACACCACCAGAACCACTATATTTAGAAAAATTGAAAATTAAATCTTCATATGAAGAGCCCCGGTCATAGAATTGAAATAACTCCCTCCTCACGTAAAGTATCTATTTCTAGAAAAAGACTCTAAGCTACCCGTTATCGTTTCATCCGAACTTAGCGATTCAGAAATTTCTAAATTGACTATAGTCTTAAGCAAGCATCGCCACGCAATTGCGTGACAAATATTAGATATCAAGGGTATAAACTCTTCCTTCTGCGCTCACAAAATCTTCCTCGAAGATAATTCCCGCAACACTGTCCAGCCTCAACGACGGCTAAACCTGAATATGAAAGAAGTTGTTAAGGCTGAAGTTATCAAACTTGTAGATGCGAGAACCATATACCCGATATCAGATAGTACTTGGGTTAGCCCAGTACAAGTCATGCTGAAAAAAGGCGGCGTAATGGTAGTAGCAAATGAAAACAACGAATTGATCCCAACTCGTACCGTTACGGGTTGGCGGATGTGCATCAATTATCGAAAACTAAATGATGCCACCCGTAAGGATCACTTCTCGTTACCTTTTATCGATCAAATCTTAGAGCGCCTTCTAGGTCACTGCTACTATTGTTTTCTTGATGGTTTGTTGAGATATTTTCAAATCCCTATTTCGCCCGACGACCAAGAGAAAACAGCATTCACTTGTCCCTTTGGCACCTTCACTTATCGAAGGATGCCATTTGGTCTTTGTAACGCATCGGCTACATTCCAAAGATGTATGTTGGTGATATTTGATGAGTTAGTAGAAGAAGTGATGGAGGTTTTCATGGACAACTTTTCCGTTTTCAGAAACTCTTTCAAAATTTGTTTAAAAAATCTCGAGCACGTGCTACAACATTGTGAGGAAATAAATTTAGCTCTTAATTGGGAGAAATGTCATTTTATGGTCAAAGAAAGATTAATACTTGGCCATAAAATATAGGGCAAAGGGATCGAGGTCGATATGGCTAAGATCGAAGTAATCGAAAAAGTCCCCCCCCCCCTCCAACGAATGTAAAAGCTATTAGAAGTTTCCTTGGACACGCAGGGTTTTATCGGCGCTTTATACAAAAATATTCCAAAATCACGAATCCGTTAACCCATCTTCTCGAGAAAGAATCCTCTTTCCTTTTTAATGATGAATGCCATTTGGCCATTAAATTTATCAAAGAAAAACATATAAATTCTCTGATTTTAGTCGCCCCGGATTGGTCGCTACCCTTCGAAATTGTGTGTGACACGAGTGATATTGCGGTAGGTACCGTATTAGTTCAATGGGTGAGTAAGTATTTCCACCCAATTTATTATGCGAGAAAGACACTCATGTCGGCACAAGAGAACTACACCACTACCGAGAAGGAGCTTCTAGCAATCATTTTTGCTTTTGATAAGTTTAAGTCATACATCACTCTCTCAAAAGTTATCATGTTCACGGATCACTCCGCTCTTAAATATCTTTTAAATAAATCGGACGCCAAGCCCCATCTTTTGCGATGGATCCTCCTCTTGTAGGTGTTTGATCTAGAGATCCGGGACAAAAGGGGAGCCGAAAACTTGGTGGCCAATCATCTTTCTCGTTTAGAAAATTCTGCAACAGAAAGCGTTAATAGAAGCCGACATTAATGATAAATTCCCTAAAGAGCGCCTTCTCGCTCTCGAAAATTTAAATTCATCTTCCATCCCCTGGTTTGTGGATTTGGCTAACTATCTAGTAACCCAGGTCCTACCAAAAGAATTCTCGAGTCACCAAAAGAAGAAATTCTTTTCTGATTTAAAGAATTATTTTTGGGAGGACCCCTTTTTATTGCGTATTTTTGCAGACCAGGTAGTGAGAAGATGCGTTTCGAGTGAGGAAGGTCTAAAAATTTTACGGCATTGTCACAAGGAAACAACAAGTGGTCATTATCAAGCAAATCGACCCACGAGGAAGGCGCTGGAGACGGGCTTTAATTGGCCCACACTCTTCAAAGATGCTCACACCCTTGTGAGTACTTGCGATAGCTACCAGCGGTCGGGGAACATCTCCTGCCAGGGTGAGATGCCCCAAAATATTTTCTTAGAATGCAAAATGTTTATCTTTGGGGTATTGATTTCTTTGGTCCTCTCCCTCCCTCTTATTCAAACAAGTATATTCTAGTTGCAGTCGACTACGTGTCGAGGTGGGCGGAAGCGTAAGCTCTCCCCACCAACGATGCGCGAGTCGTCGTTAACTTCTTAAAAAATTATTTTCTCAATTCAGCACGTCACGCGCTATAGTTAGTGATCGGGGCACCCATTTTTGCAATAGCCAATTCACAAAAATTTTAGCAAAATATGGTGTCACGCACAAACTATCCACTGCTTATCACCCACAAACGATCGGCCAAGTCGAAGTCGTAAATCGAGAATTAAAATAGATTTTAGAAAAAATTGTTTCTATAAATCAGAAGGATTGGGCAGTTAAGCTCGATGATGCGCTATGGGCCTATCGAACGGCGTACAAGACCGCTGTCGGTTGTACACTGTATCAAATGATTTATGGCAAGGCTTGCCACCTTCCGGTCGAACTAGAACACCGCGCATTTTAGGCGCTTAAATTTCTAAATCTCGATTCTACGTTAGCGGTTGAGCAAAGGAAATTTCAAATGAATGAATTATATGAGTGGCGCGCGAATGCGTACGAAAGTAAAAAATTATATAAGGTGCGAACAAAGTTGTATCACGATAAGCATATAAAATTTCCTATAAATTTTTCACCGGGCGATCTCGTCCTCCTTTATAATTCTCGTCTTCGCCTTTTTCCGGGAAAGCTAAAATCTCGATGGTTTGGGCCCTTTACTGTTAAAGAGGTTTGGTCCTATGAGACAATTCTAATTTCTCACCCGGAAAAAGGTTCCTTCAAAGTTAACGGGCATCGTCTTAAGTTAAATCTTCCAGGAGATCTGTCGAACGAAAAGAGTAATTCAATAATTCTTCCACCAATATCGTGAGCGCCAATTGGGTCAAGCAACGCAACCTTAAACAAAGCGCTTTTGGGAGGCACCCCAAATATTTTTATTGTTTTCTCTTGTAGATAACCGCCGCTCCCCCCGCATCTTCAAAATCAGGGAAGCCCTTTCTCCTTCTTCTTCCTTCTCTTTTATCTTGCATTCCTTTTTATTTTGTCTTGCACATTATTTACTTTTTCTCTTTCTTTTACCTCATACTTTGTTTTAAACATTGAGGACAATGTTTAACTTTAAGTATGATGGTGTAAATAGTTCTTAAAAATATAGTTCTTAATTTAGAAAATCTTCAAAAAAATTATAATTTAAAAAATCTTTAAAACAAACAAAATTTTTTATTTGAGCACTTGTAAAACCCAAAAATTCAAAAAAAAAATCGAAAATCGAAAATTTAAATCTTGGAAAGGGACGTTTGGGCTATCATCCTATCTCACCTCCTAGTACCGTTGAGAACCCTTCATGGTGTATACCTTGGGAAGTCCAAGAGTTAACAAAAATTGTTATGTTTTAAACTATTTCCTTTCTTTTATTATCAAAAAAAATAAAAAATAAAAGATAAGATCGAAAATAAAAAAAATTGAAAAAACTTGAGAACAAAAACCAATTTTTTTTCTATAAATCCCCTACTTGTTGTTTTTGTGATTTCTTAGAAATCTAGTTGAGAATGTTTTTAAGCATTTTTAGGTTTTTAATTGGCTAAAATTTTATTTATCATAGTTTGTTAACTTTAAATTTTAGGTAATCTTGTTTTATGAATCATTTTATGATTTGAGCTTGATTAGAGAATTTATTTAAGCATGACTCCTCTTTTTATTTTTAAATAGCTTTGTTTTGTTGTAAATTTGTTAAACCTCTTTAGATTTCTATTATATTTCCTTCTAGCTTTTTAGATCTTAGGAAATTTAATTTTACTAGAATTTGCTCTCAATATAATTTAATTTATAAGCTAGAACTTTTTTCCCTACCCCTTTGTTGGCACAAAAAAGTGTTTTAAAAGATCATATGTCATGGAAGTAAGAGGATAAAATTCATTATTCCCAAAACATATGCACCCAAAATCTTTTAAAAGATTATATGGCATGGAGGAAGAGGATAAAATTCATTACTCATAAACATATACATTTTGGGTTTTTATTAGAAGATAATTATAAAAGATGATATGACATGGATCGAGTAAGAGGATAAAATTCATTACTCCTAAACATATACAAATTAGAAAATAAATTTTGAGTTTCAAAGATCTCTTCTTATGCCAAATTTTGTGAAATCCCCCTTAGCCAATTATCATTGATCTAGATTTAGTTTAAATTATGGAGAGAGCAATATCTAGTAAGTTACTTTTCCTTAAGTTTCGTTTAAGATAGAGTTTTTATAATTTTAATCTAATTTAGTTTTATAATTTCTACAATTTTGTTTGCTAATTAGTTATTTCGAGAAGTCCTTGCCTAAACACTCCCTCTCTTTTCACATCATCATCATAATTTAGGACTTAACTCCTCCTAGAATTTATCCTTAACCTAACTTTTGATCTAAATGAAATTTAAGTTTATAATTAAAAAATTTATGGATGTCTTATAAATTATGTCTCACATTTTTGCTCTGCAATAGCAAAACCTCAAGTATGAAGGTAGTTAATAAGTAGTATTTATATGCCTTTTTAGTATAAATTTTAGTAATTATTTAATGTGAAATTTTCTTCTTATGTTAATTTTAGCTTAGAACTAGTTCTTTTATGAAAATTATTTCTAATTTTGCCTTTTTGCATTTTTGCATAATTTTTGGATAATTTGGGAAAAATTTGCATTACACGCCCTCAGTCACGCCCGTGACCAAGGGAATGTAATTATAAGATCAGTCCAGAATTTCTCCCGTGTGGTTTGAGCTAGTCCACAGCAAGTCATGCCTTCGGTCACGCCCGTTACCAAGGGTGTGTAAATTTTAAAGATGCTCCCAGCGATGCCGTCGAGACATGGAGATGTCGTCGAGAAGTCAACTCAAGTCACTCCCGTGACCCATATGTCACGTCCGCAACTTTCCCGCATGATCCCTGCACACCGTCGTGCCGCATTAAATGAATCACTCCAAGTTCACGCTCGTGACCCACATGTCACGGTTGTGACATGCACTTTTTCACTGCGCCGTCACGCAATCGCCCATGCCTTGTCGGAGCTGAGCCGAACATTGGTTACACGCCCTTAGTCACGACCGTGACCAAGGGCGTTTAACATGAATTTTTTTTTATAAATTCAGAGGTTCTCCTTGAGTCCAGGGTTCAGAATTTTGGAGAGGGGGAGGTGCTGCAAGAGCTGTTAGTGAGCTTTTTCATGCTTTTGTTCATGTATTTCCATTTCATGTTCTCTATCTTTCCCTTTCATGCAATGTTCTAGTTTTCTTTTAAAGCAATAGTTTCTTAAGCTTGTAATCCTTACATTTCTAACATTGTAATCTTGTTTAAGGCTTGTAATAGTTCTAAATTTCAATAAAAATTAGTTTAGTTTTTCTTCGTTCTCTCTTTCTACTTACTAATTTCTCCTTCATGCAAATTTACTTTTCTTTCTCTCTCCCCTCCACCATGATTAAGTAATTCTCATTAGTGCTCGATCGAAATGATCTGAGGATGAGATAATCAAGTTATGACTTTCTAAGCTCTCTTTTTCCATTTTTGTAAACACTTGAATTACCCTTGATTTTTAATTAGTGAGACCATATTTTCGATATATGGTTTTCGCTTAGATTTTCATACTTAGTTAGCCGAGAGGCTTAAAGTATGAATCGATCACTCAAGGGTAAAGAGAGTTGCACGCACCACTCAATAGAGGATGTCGTAAATCTCCAAGATTGGAGTCAAATCCAATAGTGGGGTTTACAACGTAAAACAAATTTTAGGTAATCAATTATAGGACGAGAGTTCGGTTGATTTTTCCTAAACTTAGTTGGACATTAACCTCGAAAGGGGCATGTTCAAGCTTTGGGAACCTCCACGGTCAAGTATGAAAGTGGAGGTTAGATCTTAAATTAACTCTAGAGGGGGGGGGGGGTGAATAGAGTTTAAAACTTTTCCCTTAGTTTTATAGCGTAATTGAAAATACTGATATAAGTATATGTGTATAGAGTGAGTGATAAATAAAAACTGAAATAAAATGAATAAAGAAAATAGCACACAGCACAACACATAAAATAAATCAAACACAGAGGACACAAGGAGCTATAGTAGTTCCCCACTAAACTTGGGTACGTCTACTCTTCAATCAGACAAAGAATCCACTAGGATTTTTGATCTGGTACCCTCACACCAATGAGCTTTTGATAAGGTGCCCAAAAACCAACTAGATTTTTTGATCAGGTCCCTTACCACCAATGGGGTAAACTTTTGAAGGGAGTTTTAACCCTGTACATAATGGGATAGAGAGGGGTTTAGATGTTCTTCTCTGTCAAGATGTATAGAGAAGACTCTAGTGGATTTGATGTTGTAGAAAGGCTCCTCTGTCTGATTGAAGATGTTTGACAGTTGAATGGCTGGAGCTTTCTATTTGATGAAATGATATTCCTGTAGCAGATGAAATTGAAAGGCAAGAATGCTTCTCAGGTTATTGTTGCTCTTTTGAAGATCTGGACTTGCAGCAAAAGACTGAGAGAATAGTGTTGATGTTGTTTTTAGTTGAATGAAGTTGCTGCTGTTAAGGAAGAAGAAGATGATGTTCTTTTTGTTCTTCTTTCTCTTCTCTTCCTGAAGCTTTCTCCTTTCTTGATTCTTATTTTGCAGCAGGAAATCTGAGAGATAGTGTTGAAGATGTTCTCAGAGAATGTGTGCTGCTGAAGAAGGAAGAAGATCAAGTTTTTTTTTCTCTGTAAAATTGCTGAGGTGGAAGAAGACAAACTTCTGTGTATTTTATTCTTCTGTTCTTCCTGTATATTTCTCTCTCTTTCTTTTTCTGTACTGAAGATCTGTCGTGAAAGCTGAGTAATTATTCTGTTATAACTTCTTTCCTTTACTTTTGAAAAAATCTGACAGACATTAAATGCAGATTCCTTATATTAAGGAATATAATACGCTGAAGAGTTATTTTGAAAACATACAACAGCTGCGCCATTTAATTCTTTCCTTTTCCATAAATATGTCCTTTTCGGAGGAAATGTCAACAGCTATAACTTAAATAATAAAGGAAATATATTTTCCTTACTTGATCTGATGGAAAGAGTCGTTGCTGTCGTCGATCTGAGTTCAGAGAATGAATAAATATAATCTTCTGAAATAAATCTGAACTTAAATAATAATTCTTAGATCTGAACAAAATTCGTCGAACGCAGATTCGTTGACCTCAAGATTTTTGTCGAACACAACATTTACTTCGTCGACATCAAATGAATCTTGCTGGAATAATTAATTTTGTTGATTTGAATGTGTTCGTTGAACGCGGACTGGAATTCATCGAACGGAAGTATTCATCGACCGCTAAGCCTGGATAAATTTGTCGATCGTTGAGCTTGAACAAGAGCGTCGAGCACTGAGCTTGAGAAAAAGCGTCGAGCGCTGAGCTTAAGCAAAAGCGTCGAGCGCTGAGCTTGAGAAAAAAGCGTCGAGCGCTGAGCTTGAGCAAAAGCGTCGAGCGCTGAGCTGGGATCTATTTGTCGACCGTTGAACCGCTGAGATGGGATCGTCGACCGCTGAGACGAGCTTGAAGCAAGCCATTCGTCGAACGCAGAATGTACGCCGATCGTCGAACGCAGATAGTCATTCATCGAACGCAGTGTGGAGTTCGTCGAATGCAGAAACTGAATGAAATCTCTAGTTCTAACAGCCAAAACTCTTGACCCATAAACTATACATTGGTATCAACTTTTTTCTTAGTCAACATATAGTGATCCTAGCCCAAATCAAAAATAGGGTTGTTCCAACAATCTCCCCCTATTTGGGTTAGGACACTATTTGACAACAATTGAAAATAAACAAATACTAATACAGCAAAAACAACAGAGCATGAATATATCTGATATTATTTAAATATTTTATCAGATATAAAATGAATAGTACTCTGAGTTTTGAAACATTTAAATGAAAATAAAAATTGATAGAAATACAATCAGAACCTTTGATATTCTCTGAAATCTGACATCTGAATTATAAAATTCTGATTTTGTCAGAACTGTATTATTCTGAATTTTGATCTGAATCTGAACTGTATTGTTCTAAATTCTGATCTGAATCTTTATCTGATTTCTGAATGTGTTATCTGCTGCTTCTTTTAAATCCAAAATAGCTGAATTTGTTCTGAATCTGCATACAAATACAGCAATATGCTTTCTAAACTGAACAGCTTTTATGATTTTGATTAGTTGTCCTGTAGCAATAGTTGATACTGAGTTTGTTATAACAAAATTCTTCTTATGAGTTGTATCTGCATCTGAACTTCTGAATTTTTCTGAAACAGAAACTGCAATCAGCAAACTGCTGTGAGCTTTATCAAGCTTCTTCATACAGCAACTCCCCCTGAGAGTGTCTCCCCCTAAGTTCTGGAGGTTCTTCAGCTTTCTCCCCTTGCCTAGTTTATAGAACAACTCCCCCTGAGCAAAACACTACATCAAATGGAGCTTGTTCATACAAACTTCTCCCCCTGCCTAGTTTCAGGAAAGGCCTGAAGCTAGGCCCCTTGAAGAAGGGACATTTGATGGAGGTAGGGAAGGATGCAAGATTTATATTGCTGTTGTTCCTGCACAATAAAATAGAGATCAAGTGCAAAGGGAACTAGAAAGAGAAACAATTTTGTAGGCATTCAGCTATATAAAAAAATTTGATTAATGATAACAGGCTGAAATAAAAATCTTCAGAAAACTGGGTTTAATGAAGAGATGGGTAAGTAGAAAACTTAATTTTGTAACAGATTGAATATCCATCTATCATACCTAGCTAATTTATAAAGAAGATATGTTTCTTTTCATCCAAGGGCTTGGTGAAAATGTCAGCTCTTTGCAAATCAGTAGAGATGAACTATAGGCAGATTTTATTTTTATCCACATTATTCCTAAGAAAGTGGTGCCTAATCTCTATGTGTTTAGTCCTACTATGGAGAACTGGATTTTGTGCTATAGATATTGCACTAGTATTGTCACAAAATATAATTGAATTATTGAAGTTGACACCATAGTGTAGGAGCCGATTTTGTTTCCACAATATCTGTGAGCAGTAACTGTCTGCAGCTATATATTCAGCTTCAGCTGTTGATGTAGACACATATGTTTGTTTCTTATAAAACAAAGACACAAGCCTATCACCAAGAAACTGACAAGTTCCTGATGTGCTTTTCCTGTCTACTCTGCATCCAGCATAATCTGAATCTGAGAATCCAGTTAATTCAAATTCAGATGCTGTTGGATACCAAAGTCCTAGATTAGGGCAACCCTTTATATATCTCAAAATTCTTTTTAGTAAAATTAGATGAGGTTTCTTTGGGGTTAACTTGAAACCTAGCACAAATGCATGTAGCAAACATTATATCAGGCCTACTAGCTGTTAAATAAAGTAAAGAGCCAACAATTGCTCTATATACCTTCTAATCAACAGGTTTCCCTGATTCATCAGCATCAACAACAGCATTTGAGGGCATGGGTGTTTTCATGGTGGAAGAATCAGACATACCAAATCTTTTCACTAATTTCTTAGCATACTTAGATTGGGATATGAAGATTCCATTTGGAGTTTGCTTCACTTGAAGACCAAGGAAGTATGATAACTCACCCATACTACTCATTTCAAATTTAGATTCCATCAGATTAGAAAATCTTTTGCACAAATTTGAATCAGTAGAGCCAAAGATAATATCATCTACATATATTTGAACTAGTAATGTTTGATTTTTATGTATCCTGAAAAATAAAGTTTTGTCTACTATGCCTCTACAGAATTTATTCTCTAAAAGAAAACTAGTTAAAGTCTCATACCATGCTCTAGGAGCTTGTTTGAGACCATAAAGAGCTTTCTTAAGCTTAAATACAAAAGAAGAGTGAGTTGGAGAGATGAAACCTGGTGGTTGTTCCACATAAACTTCTTCTTTGATTTCTCCATTCAAAAATGCACTCTTTACATCCATTTAATAAACTTTGAATTTCTTGTATGCAGCAAATGCAAGGAAAAATCTGATTGCTTCTAACCTTGCAACTGGTGCAAAAGTTTGATCATGGTCTATTCCTTCTTCTTGTGAGTATCCTTGAGCTACTAGTCTAGCTTTGTTTCTCACAATGTTTCCATCTGCATCTAGCTTATTCTTGTAGACCCATTTGGTGCCAATCACTGGATGGTCTTTTGGTCTAGGAAACAAATCCCAAACTTTGTTTGTCTCAAACTGATTGAGCTCCTCTTGCATAGTAATGATCCAGTTGGGATCTTGTTCTGCATCTTGTTGGGATTAAGGTTCAATCTGAGAGAGAAAACTAGTGTGCATCATATTCTGATTTACTTGATGTCTTGTTTGCACACCTGCTGAAATATCACCAATTATTTGAGATATTGGGTGATCTCTAACTGTGATGTGATCAACAGTTGGATTGGGTTTAGCAATAATTTCCACTTGGGGAATTTGTTCAGTTCCTATATCATGTGGAGGATGATCTGTTGTTATCTGATTTAAAGTGTCAGCAAAATCTGGGTGATTTCCTCTTCACTTTCTTCAGCATTCTGCTATACAGAATTAACAAATCCTTCTTTCTGTAGATTTAATTGATCTAGCTACTCACAAAGTGTAGGTACCTGCAGGCTTTCTTTGGTAGAAGAATTGTTCTCCTTGTAAAATATATTAGTTTCATCAAAAGAAACATGCATAGATTCTTCAATTTTAAGAGAAGATTTATTATAAATCCTATACGCTTTGCTGATTAGTGAATAACCTAAGAAAATTCCTTTATCAGATTTTGGTTCAAATTTCCTAAAGTATTTCTTAGCATTATTTTGAACAAAACATCTACAGCCAAATGCTCTAAAATAGTTAACTTTAGGTTTCTTCTCTTTAAGTAATTCATAAGGAGTCTCACCCTTAAGTTTGTGTATCAAGCTTCTATTCAATACATAGTTTGCTGTGCTAACATCCTCTGCCCAAAAAGATAGGGGCAAATTATCATCTACAAGCAATGTTCTTGCTGATTCAATTAGAGTTCTATTTTTCCTTTCAACTACCCCATTTTGTTGAGGAGTTCTAGGAGCTTAGAAGCAATGCCTGATACCTTCCTTCTCACAGAATTCTTGCATAAGAAGAGACTCAAACTCAGTGCCATGATCACTTCTGATCAATGCAACTTCAGTAGAGTGCTCAATCTTTATGCTCTTAAGAAAGTCTGTGAGAACTTTAAAGTTATCTGACTTTTCTCTCAAAAAGAACACCCAAGTGAATCTAGAGAAGTCATCTACAATAACTAGAGTGTAAGACTTCCCCCCTAAACTCTTTGTTGTAATAGGTCCAAAAAGGTCCATATGTAGCAAATATAAGATTCTAGGTGAATCACTTTTAGATAATGATTTAAAACTATTTTTAGTTTGCTTGCCTAGTTGACATGCCCTACAAAGACCCTCTTTCTTGTATGAACCTAAAGTTAAACCTCTAACAAGATTGTCCTTAGATAATTTAGCAATGGTCCTAAGGTTTACATGTCCTAATCTCTTATGCCAAAGTTCACTAGGTTTGCTTAATTCATTAAATAAACAAATTTCTGATGTAGATGAATTGAAATTTACTAAATATATATTACCCTGCCTAATACCTGATAAAACAATAACATTATCAGCAGATTTAATAAGGCATTTCAATTTATTAAAGGTTACCTGATACCCTTCATCACATAATTGGCTTATGCTGATGAGGTTGTGCTTCAGTCCCTTGACATTAGCTACCTCTTTGAAGGTGACTTCTCCAACCTTGATTTTTCCATAGCCTTTGGTCTGTCCACAGTTGGAGTCTCCAAATATAACTTTTGGTCCAAGCTTTTCCTTGTAGTTGTTCAGGTTGGCCTTGTTCCATGTCATATGTTTTGAACAGCCACTGTCCAAATACCATTTTTCATTTATTCTTGGACAGCTGTGTACCTGCAAAAATAGAAAAACAATCTATTTGTTCTTGATCCAGATTACCTTGGGTCTTTTTGTATTTCCACAAAAATCTAAAATAAAAGATATTTCAGGTTGGTCCTTGTAACCTTGTGGATGATATCTCCTTGTAGGTATTATCCATTCAGTGAAAGGATTGATAGAATGTGAAGAATGAGAATTGTTCAGATTTATTGTATAGTTTATGTTTGATGAATTGGGCTAAGATCGTCGAGCCCCATTCATATAATGACTATATTGAAAATCTGTCTTCAGAGTTTGTCGAGCTCCGTTCGACGAAGTAGGTACATTTCGTCGAGCTCCGTTCGACGAATTCTGCTGAATTCTGCTATTCTCGACAGTCTTACTTGAAATGTTTTTATTTATTCCTACAACCTCTTTGCTCTTAGCAGAGATGAATTTTATAGGTGTAGATAATATATTAAGCTTAATCAGATGTGGCTCACTTGATGAAGCACCCAAGCCTAGTTTGTTATTAAGTCTAGCATTTACTGTGCTTGTAATGTCCATCAGTTTGATGCTTCTCCCATTTAGGGATTCTTCAAACTTTTTGGCTTCAAACAACTTGCTCTCAATGAGAACAACATGCTCCCTGGAGGCAGCTAAATCTTTCTTAAGATTTACATTTTCTTCACTTATTTGATTCATTTCAGCTAGCTTAAGTCTGAGTGAGATTATTTCTTTCTCAGATTTAAATAAGTCTGAGCAAAGGACTTTGAATTAATCTTTGAATCCAACTGAATTGAAATCAAAGGTAGATATTACCTGATCTGAATCACTTTCTGCTTCTGATTCTGATTCTTCTTCATCAGAATTGTTGGCTGAGGCATTGATTGCCATCATGCAGAAGTTCTTCTCTTCTTCATTATCTTCATCATCACTGGATGAAGAAGCATCTGCTGACTCACTGCGTGAGTCATAAATTACCATCAGGCACTGGTCATTTTCTTTTGTTTCTTCTTCATCATCTGAAGAACTGGATGACTGTTCTGATTCAGTTTCACTCCAGGTTTCTGCTACAAATCCAGTTCCCTTCTTTTTGTGCTTATGGGAGGAAGACTTGTTGAAGTGTCTTCTTTCTTCTTTTTCTTTTCTCTTCTCCTTCTTCTGATTTTCTGGACATTCTGGCAGAATATGTCCAGGTTTCCTGCAACCATAACAAATGATTTCTTTAGAATTTGACTTATCATACCTTGGCTTTTCATGGCTCCTGGATGACTTTTTCCTGAAGTCTTTTCTTGCCATCTTGTAGAATCTTTGGGCAAGTGGACTCGTGAACTCCTCATCCCTTGGATATTTTTCTTCTTCTTCAGCTGCTTTGAAAGCAATATTCTCTTCTCTTTTTATTGCTGGAGATGAAGTAGATGATTCAGCTTCCCTGGATTTGATGAGCTGCTCATAGGATTTGAGCTTGCCCAACAAAGTTTCAGTGGTAATCTCATTGAGGCTTCTGGCTTCCTTGATTGGCCAGATCCTAGAGTCCCATGTGCTGGGGAAGCAGATAAGAATCTTATCATTGATCTCAGTGATAGAGATCACTTTATCCAAGGTCTTCAGCTCATTTATTATGAGACTGAGCCTATTGTACATATCAGCTACTGTTTCATTTTCTCCTTTCTTAAAATTCTCATACTGAGAAATAAGATGTGATCTCCTGTCTTTCCTTTCATCAGCAGATTCCTCAACCATGTTGTTGAGAGAAATCCATATTTCCCTTGCTGAGGTGCATTCCACCACTCTCTAAAAAATGTCATCAGGCATTGTTTGAGCCAGAATGTTCATGGATTTTGCATCAGCACTCCTTTGCTTTTTCTGTGCTTCTGTCCATTCAGGAGGTGGAACAGCACTGTTGTTAGTAGTGGTTCCAGTACTTGATGTTGTTGTAGGTGTTGGAGGCCCTGTGAAAATCACATTAAAATTTTCTTCATCAATTGAGTTCATATATAACCTAATCTGTGGTTTCCACAGTGCAAACTTACTGAGATTGCACATAGGAGGTCTTGTGCTAGAATACTCTTTGTTTTGCCATGAGTTTTTAACAGAAAATAAATAACATAAAAACTCTAAAAGAATTTAAGATCTAATTGATCTTTGTGATCCAGGTGTTAGCCTGTAAAGAATCAACAGCCCTCTGATACCAATTGAAAGTGGAGGCTAGATCTTAAATTAACTCTAGAGGGGGGTGAATAGAGTTTAAAACTTTTCCCTTAGTTTTATAGCGGAATTGAAAATACTGATATAAGTATATGCGTATAGAGTGAGTGATAAATAAAAACTGAAATAAAATGAATAAAGAAAATAGCACACAGCACAACATAGAAAAGAAATCAAACACAGAGGACACAAGGAGATATAGTAGTTCCCCACTAAACTTGGGTATGTATACTCTTCTACGACCCTTGGTAGGAATCCACTAGGATTTTTGATCAGGTGCCCTCACACCAATGAGCTTTTGATATGGTGCCCAAAAACCAACTAGATTTTTTGATCAAGTGTCTTGCCACCAATGGGGTAAACTTTTGAAGGGAGTTTTAACCCTGTACAGAATGGGATAGAGAGGGGTTTAGATGTTCTTCTCTGTCAAGATGTATAGAGAAGACTCTAGTGGATTTGATGTTGTAAAAAGTCTCCTCTATCTGATTGAAGATGTTTGACAGTTGAATGGCTGGAGCTTTCTCTTTGAAGAAATGATCTTCCTATAGCAGATGAAACTGAAAGGCAAGAATGCTTCTCAGGTTATTGTTGCTCTTTTGAAGATCTGGACTTGCAACAAAAGACTGAGAGAATAGTGTTGATGTTGTTCTCAGTTGAATGAAGTTGCTGTTGTTGAGGAAGAAGAAGATGATGTTCTTTTTGTTCTTCTTTCTCTTCTCTTCCTGAAGCTTTCTCCTTTCTTGATTCTTATTTTGCAACAGGAAATATGAGAGATAGTGTTGAAGATGTTCTCGGAGAATGTGTGCTGCTGAAGAAGGAAGAAGATGAAGTTTTTTTTCTCTGGAAAATTGCTGAGGAGGAAGTAGACGAAGTTCTGTGTATTTTTTTTTCTTTTGTTCTTCCTGTATATTTCTCTCTCTTTCGTTTTCTGTACTGAAGATCTGTCGTGAAAGCTGTGTAATTATTGTGCTATAACTTCTTTCCTTTTCTTTTGAAAAACTCTGACAGACATTAAATGCAGATTCCTTATATTAAGGAATATAATACGCAGAAGAGTTATTTTGAAAACATAAAACAGCTGCGCCATTTAATTCTTTACTTTTCCATAAATATGTTCTTTTCCAAGGAAATGTCAATGGCTATAACTTAAATAATAAAGGAAATATATTTTTCTTACTTGATCTGATGGAAAGAGCCGTTGTTGTCGTCGATCTGAGTTCAGAGAATGAAAAAATATAATCTTCTGAAATAAATCTAAACTTAAATAATAATTCTTCGATCTGAATAAAATTCGTCGAACGCAGATTCGTCGACCTCAAGATTTTTGTCGAACACAACATTTACTTCGTCGACCTCAAATGAATCTTGCTGGAATAATTAATTTTGTTGATCTGAATGTGTTCGTCGAACGCAGACTGGAGTTCATCGAACGGAAGTATTCGTCGACCGCTGAGCCTGGATAAATTCGTCGACCGCTGAGCTTGAGCAAGAGCATCGAGCGCTGAGCTTAAGAAAAATCATCGAGCGCTGAGCTTGAGCAAAAGCGTCGAGCGCTGAGCTTGAGAAAAAAGCATCGAGCGTTGAGCTTGAGCAAAAGCGTCGAGTGCTGAGCTGGGATCTGTTTGTCGACCGCTGAACCGCTGAGACGGGATCGTCGACCACTGAGACGAGCTTGAAACAAGTCGTTTGTCAAACGCAGAATGTAAGCCGATCGTCGAACGCAGATAGCCGTTCATCGAACGCAGTGTGGAGTTCGTCGAACGCAGAAACTGAATGAAATCTCTAGTTCTAACAGCCAAAACTCTTGACCCATAAACTATACATTGGGGTCAACTTTGTCCTTAGTCAACATATAGTGATCCTAGCCCAAATCAGAAATAGGGTTGTTCCAACAAAGTAGTTTAATTAAACGGAATTAGATTTATTTTTCCTTCACTTGACTATTCATACTCCAAGGTGACTTTTGATTGAACACTAATCTTTTTACCATCGTTTTAACCCTACTTTTAGTTTGCAAATTTTCTCTTTTAGCTAAGTAAAACAAAACCTCAAAAATTTAATAGATAAGATAATAGTGATTTTCCTCGAAGTAGAAGTAATGAACGCGCCCCGTGGAATACGACCTTGGTAATTCTAAATATCCTATACTATAGACGACAAGGTACACTTGCCTTCATCGAATATAGTTTTGAAAAACATCTTTAACCCTTCGCTTTGCAAATCCTAAAATTTCTATATCACTAACCAATACACCAACAACCTTTTACTCATTGATGAACTAGATATTTCATCCCTACTTGAAAAAATTTGTGGAATTGTTTGACGACATTCATCTATAACAACACAATGGAGAATCATGCTAGACATCTTCGTCTGGTGATCCAAGTGCTACAAGATAATGAACTTTATGTCAAGAGGTCAAAGTGTTTTTTTTTTTTGCCAGGAGGAGGTATATTTCCTTGGGCATGTCATATAGCATGGACAACGAAAGGCCATGGGCAAGGTGCATGCAATCATTCAATGGGAGCCACCAACAAAGATGGCAGATATATGATAATTTCTTGGCTTGGTGAACTACTACATGCGGTTCTGTTATAGGCCTCAGGCGGGCCTAGTTATCTTTATCGTTGTCTTTTATTAGTGGTTAATCATTTTGTTCTTTACTATTGTTGTCGGGTCTTTTAGTGTTGTCTTTATTTAGTGGATGGGGGTTAAAAGTTAGTTATCATTTATTGGTGGTGTCTTGTAAGCCTATTTAAAGGCATATGTTGTATGGAATGAGCAAGCAAGAAGTTATCTTTTCCTCGTCCCTTTAATGAGATTGTGGTAGCTCTCTCCTCCCGAGCACACTCCGCTTAGGTAGCCGCGGTTCCAGCTCCACTGTATCCTTCCCCACTGTGATCCCCACCTCTGACCATACTCCGGGGACAATACCTCTATCATAGAAGAAACCCATAATAATTTGATAATAGAGTCTTCATTCCTCCGACACCACATTCCTCCTTCCCACCTCCACAGCAACTATTGTCGAAGCATTTTCTGTCGCACCTATCATCTTCAATGTCTTCCTCGACAACCCACTCCATTTCCCGTGGTTCCACGACAAACAACCTGAGCAACCTTCCATGTCGACCTCGGCGCCTTGTTTCTCTGGTTCGACGCCAACCACACGTGCGCCTCCTCTGGTTTGATGGCAATATCGCAGTGTCGACCTCGACACCTTTTCTATCTGGTTTGCCGCCACCTCCGCAAGCGCGAGTCCTTTTGTTTCTCTGGTTTGAAGCTCCGCGTGCCTCCTCTGGCTCGATGACAACACCGCAGCTTCAACTTCGACACCTTTTCTCTCTGGTTCACAGTCACCTCCGCACGCGCGATTCCTCTTGTTTCTCTCGTTCGAAGCTGCGACACCTTCGACAACACAGCGCCTTCGACCTCCTACCATCGGCGAGATCGAGACCCACGCCTTCTATTCGGAGCCGCTCCATCGTCCCTTTCCTGCACCAACGCCGCAGAGCCTTTATCGAGCCTCACACTCCGTCGTTCCCGTGCCTGCCCTGTTCCTTCCGCCACCCGCCGCATGATGCACGTCGCCAAAGAAGGTTGAGACAAGAGATTTTTGGTAGAGGATGAGTTACTCTACACCAAAGGAGGAAGACTATACATCCCAAAGCGGATAAACCTACGGAGAGACCGGATCAAAGAGTGCCATGATACGAAGCAGGTTGGGCATCCGGGGCAGAAGTGCACTTTAGCATTGATGGAGGACCCCAACTGCTGGCCCCAAATGAGGGATAACATTGAGTTGTATGTGAAGATATCTCTTGTTTGCCAACAAGACAAGACGGAGAACAAGCAACCGACAAGACTTAAAGCCTCTACCAATGCTAAAGCATCTGTGGGAAACGATGACGCTTGACTACTCGGTGGGAGACAAAGTGATGGTAAAGTTCCTTCCTCAACAATTTAAGCATGCAAGCATGCATAAAGGGTTACTGCGGGAATATGATGGTCCATTCCCAGTCGTGGCAAATGTGGGTAAGGTTTCATATCGACTTGACCTATCTAGCACTTTGAAGATCCATCTTGTGTTTCGTGTGAGTATGCTAAAACCATACTATGAGGATAACAATTATCTTGCAGGAGGCTGACTTAGCTAGGGTACACAGAGTGACAAAGAATAGCTAAGGCCACACGAGAGCTTGTAGAAAGACAAGTCCGTGAAAATAGATACCTCAACTTTCTTCTTCCTCCTTAAGTTTATGTTATGAAACAAGAACTTAGATTGCACTAGATGGTAACAACAAAATACAATTCATGAGGGATACTTGTGCCTGACTCGCAAAGGGATTTTCCTCCTTGAAGCCCCTCTTCAAAAGAGAGCTTCCAAATCCTAACTCCTAAGAGATGAAAGATAACCATAAGACTCGCTATCTCCTCCTTATATATGTTGGGTTTTTCTTAACAATAAAGTAGACAGCATATCACATATGCGCAGAGAAAAAATAACAAGAACAACCCAAAGAGTTAAGGATCTTGCGGATTTCATGAATCAAGAAATAGAAAAAGGCAACAAAACGATATACCTTTAAGGGATTGAGTCGATACTCAACCAAGATGCTTCTCACTGATTTCTGGTAGAACGAATCTTGAGTTCCAAGAGCCGAAATGGATCGGCCCCTCTACAGAGATCCACACAAGCGGAGGAGAACCTCAATACCTTGTCGAACAAGGAATGAGTCGGAGAAGAAAAGCTCTATGCATCCCCACGGACTGCTAGATCCGAGACAGGGGAGGCGAAGACTTTCGGAAGAGGAGAGAAGCCCTAGCGGAACACTTCCGGCGCTGCTCTCGCAAATCACAAAAAAGGGTCGGTCGTAATCTTTATGTTCCCTCGCAGAAACATAAGATCGTGAACTGTTATATACTAAAGGTTGCGTTCGACGAACTCAAAGAGATCTGCATTCAATGAACTCAAAGAGATCTGCGTTCGACGAACTCAAGAGATCTGCGTTCGACAAACTCAAGAGATCTGCATTCGACGAACTCAAGAGATCTGCGTTCGACGAACTCAAGAGATCTGCGTTCGACGAACTCAAGGAGATCTGCGTTCGACGAACTCAAGAGATCTGCGTTCGACGAACTCACTACACTAGCCTTTTGCCGTCTCAAC
The DNA here is from genome assembly GCA_033032865.1 of Dactylorhiza incarnata. NCBI lineage: Eukaryota > Viridiplantae > Streptophyta > Magnoliopsida > Asparagales > Orchidaceae > Dactylorhiza > Dactylorhiza incarnata. The sequence goes on from JAWHQI010000067.1 coordinate 9,202,994, forward strand.
GGTCGACGAATGCCTTCAGTTCGACTATATATAAGTTCGGCTATACACTATAACTGAATTCGACTATACACTATAACTGAATTCGACTATATAAATTCGGCTATATAAATTCATCTAAATCCTTTAGCCGAATTTTGACTTAGCCAAATTCGTCTAAACCCTTTAGCCGAATTCGTCTAAACCCTTTAGCCAAATTTGACACAGTTCGGTTAAACACTTTAGCCGATTTCGCCAACTATAAATCCATTCGTTTAAACCTTTTAAACGATTTCCCATTGAGACATTCTCAACTTAATTCCAAACAGTCACAGGATTGGTCCTCCACTCATATCCTATATAAGCAAGGCCAACTCAATTCTTTCTCCAACTTCTCCAAACGCTTTTATGTGCGACCATATAGGCTCATATTGCGTTGGCAGTAAGACTAACTGTTGATTGCTTTGAGATCACCTCAGAAACTCCAACAGTCTCCCACTTGATCACAAAGTATCAACAAAAGTCTCACAAACAATGAGCGGCATCTAACAATACATCATTGCTACCCAAGCAATAAGAGTTCATAACTCAATAAGCCTGTCTTGACCAATGTATTAGTGTTGTCATGTCCCTTTGTCCCTTACATCCGGATAGAACTAAAGGCATGGACTATGTCACCCTCATAATTTTTCAATCCTAGTTTCCTGATCTAGAATAGACCGACAAAATTGGTGAGCTCAATATCATATATTGACTAGACCAAGCATGGTCATGCATTTCTTAGTCTCATTCCATCAAGGGGCCCATGGATGTAACTCCTATCATAAAGGAGGACAAATCCCATTTCGGCTCACACACAAACATCCAAATGATTCGTAACATACCCAACAACCACCCTTATCGTCACCCTTTCTCAAGAGAAGACTTTAGATGGCTTCAAAGTACGCTCTTCCTCACCTGATGAATGTTGACTTCAGTTCAAAGGACCACAAACACCATTGTCACTTGAGACCTACTTGTAACACGTTCATATAACAATCCACAAAGTAGTCTCACGGTGGGTCTGTCCAGTACAACTTGTTCCTAACAAGTACACATGTGATAAATTGATATCACAATATCATGACCTGTGAGAACCGGTCATCAGTCAACGCACATGCTAGTCTTATGGTCTCATCCTCGCCCTAATTTCTAGGATGATACCTCGACCAGGGACCATTTAAGAATGAAGCTTCATTTAAACATAGGCCCTCACATTCAAGTCACGTACTTGAATTCTTATGGAAGCAAACATTCTAAGGGCATTCATTATATTAATTAGTCTATCATATAGAAACAGTTGACATAATAAAAGAACTTGCCATAAATGTAAAATGAAACATATAGTACATATCACAATTCATCAATTGAATAAACAACCAACAAACATGAAATTCACCAGGCTCCCACTAAAGATGATCATTCAAGTATCTTATACCCATTGATCTAACATGACCCTCATGCTTCTTTTGTGCAAGAGGCTTTGTCAGTGAATCCGCTATGTTTTCTTAAGTCGGTACTCTACAAATGCTCACATCTCCTCGATCGACAATCTCTCGAATAAGATGGAACCGCCGAAGTATGTGCTTGGAGCGCTGATGAGATCTAGGTTCCTTAGCTTGGGCAATTGCACCGTTGTTGTCACAGTAGAGAACTACGGGATCAACAATGCTAGGAACTACATCTAGCTCGCCGATGAATTTCCTAATCCACACAGCCTCCTTTGTCGCATTTGCGGAAGCAATATACTCGGCTTCTGTCATAGAATCAGCAACTGTCTCCTGCTTGGAACTCTTCCAGCTTACAGCTCCTCCATTAAGTAAAAATACAAAACCTGGTTGGAACTTTGAATTGTCCTTATCAGTTTGGAAGCTAGCATATGTGTAACCACTTACAACGAGCTCTTCCTCTCCACCATACACCAAGAACGTGTCCTTAGTCCTTCTCAAGTACCTTAGGATATTCTTGACAACTATCCAGTGACCATCACCAGGATCAGACTGATACCTTCTCGACATGCTCATAGCATATGAGACATCGGGTTGAGTACATAACATTGCATACATGATTGATCCAATTGCTGAGGCATATGGAATCAACTTCATGCAGTCCTTATCTTCCAAAGATTTAGGACACTGGTCCTTAGAGAGACTCACACCATGAGACATGGGTAAGAATCCTTTCTTGGACTCAAGCATGTTGAACCATTTCGACACCTTCTCATTGTATGTACTCTGGGTCAAACCCAGCAACTTCTTCGATCTATCTCTATAGATCTTAATACCAAGTATACAAGTCGCTTCACCCAAGTCCTTCATAGAAAAGCAGTCCCCTAGACCATTCTTAATAGCTTGCAGGGTTGGAATGTCATTCCCGATCAGCAGTATGTCATCTACATACAATATCAGGAAAACGACAATGCTCCCACTAATCTTCTTGCAAACACAAGGTTCATCCTCGTTCTTTATGAAACCAAACTCTTTGATTTTCTCATCAAAATGAAGATTCCAACTTCGAGAAGCTTGTTTCAATCCATAAATGGATCGATTCAACTTGCATATTTTAGTGGCTTCACTTGGAGATACAAAACCCTCGGGTTGTGTCATATACACTTCCTCAAGGAGGTTTCCATTAAGGAAAGCCATTTTGACATCCATTTGCCAGATCTCGTAGTCATAATACGCAGCAATAGTAAGTAGAATTCTGATGGACTTGACCATGGCTACAGGGGAAAAGGTCTCATCATAGTCAACATCATAAATTTGCCTGAAACCTTTATCCACCAGCCGGCCTTTAAATGTCTGTATATTCCCATACATGTCGGTCTTCTTCTTAAAGACCCACTTGCACCCTATGGGCCGTACCCCTTCAGGTGGTTCCACCAAGGTCCAAACTTGGTTTGTATACATAGAGTCCATTTCAGATTTCATGGCCTCAAGCCACTTCTCGGAGTCAGGTCCACACAAAGCCTCTTGATAGGTTGAAGGCTCATCATCATGATCCATAAGCAACACATTACCTATTTGAGACACAAGAAATCCATATCTCTGTTCTCTAGATACAACAGATTGTAGTCCTTGCTCAGGTTCCAATTCACGTTCATTCATTATTTGTGGTTCTTGAACCTCTTCAAGTTCCACCTTTGCAGTCTTTCTGGATAAGAACTCTTTCTCCAAAAAGACGTCAGTCCTTACGACAAACATTTTGCCCTCGGACGGCATGTAGAAGTAATACCCTTTGGTTTCCCTAGGATATCTCACAAGATAACACTTATCTGATTTGGGTTCCAGCTTGTCAGACATTTGACGTCATACGTATGTCTCATAGCCCCAAATCTTAATGAAAGACATACTAGGACGCTTCCCAGTCCATATCTCATATGGTGTTTTTTGAACCGTCTTCGTCGGAATGCGATTTAGTGTAAAAGCATCAGTCTCTATAGCAAAACCCCAAAAGGAAATGGGCAAATCTGCATGACTCATCATCGATCACACCATGTCTAATAGGGTACGATTCCTCCTCTCAGAAACACCATTTTGTTGTGGTGTTCTAGGTGGGGTGAGCTGTGATACAATACCACACTCTTTCAGATGATCACGGAACTCCTGACTCAAAAATTCTCCACCTCGATCAGATCAGAGTGCTTTTATCCTTTTTCCCAGTTGGTTCTCTACTGCATTCTTAAACTCTTTGAAGTTTTCAAAGGTCTCGGATTTGTTCTTCATAAGAAACACGTATCCGTATCTACTGAAATCATCAGTAAATATAACAAAGTAGTGGAACCCACCTCTAGCCATAGAACTCATGGGTCCGCACACATCACTGTGTATGACACCCAAGAGATCATCTGCCCTCTCAGTATGACCAGTGAAAGGGGCTTTAGTCATTTTGCCTAATAAGCAAGACTCACATCTCTCAAATGATTCATAATCAAATGAGTCCAATAGTCCATCTCTATGGAGCTTGGATATGCGGTTCTCGTTTATATGGCCCAAACGACAATGCCAAAGGTATGTAGGATTCGAGTCATTTGGTCTTAGTCTTTTATTATTTTTAACATTATAGATCGGATGGTCTCAGTTCAAAACATATAAACCATTAAACAATTGGGCTACACCATAACAAACATCATTCATAAAAAACGAACAACAATTGTTCTTAATTATAAACGAAAAACCCTTCATGTCAAGACATGAAATGGATATAATATTTCTAGTTATGGCTGGAACAAAATAACAATTATCTAGTTCTATTACAAGCCCAGTGGGCAAAGAAAGACAGTAGACACCAACGGCGGCGGCAGCAACTCTTGCTCCATTCCCGACGTGCAGGTCTACCTCCCCTTTACCCAGCATTCTTCTCCTTCTCAGTTCCTGCACATTTGTACAAATGTGAGAACCGCATCCGGTATCCAATACCCAAGATGAAGGAGCAGAAAGGTTTATCTCTATAACGTAAATACCTGAAGTGGAAGTCACACTTCCATTCTTCTTTTGCAGATCCTCAATGTAGAGGGGACAGTTCTGCCTCCAATGCCCTGCCTTACTGTAGTGGTGGCACTTTCATTCCTTCGTCAGACCTTTCTTTTTCAGTGCAGAAGACTTGGGATCAAGAGGAGACTTAGATCCAATCTTCGTCTTCTTGGATCCATTGGCCTTGCCCTTGCTCTTATGCACCATCAGTATGGGTCTGGCAGGCTTGGCCTTCTTCATGTTATTCTCGGCAGTTCTTAACATTCCAAGGAGATCGGGCAGTGTCTTTTCTATTTCATTCATTTTATAGTTCAAGATGAACTGCTCATAACTGTCCGGCAACAATTGCAGGATCAGATCTGTGGCCAACTCTTGACCCAAGGGAAATCTTTCAAGGTTCTCTATATACCCAATTATCTTGAGTACGTGAGTCCCTACTGAGTCTCGAGCTCCCATTTTGCACTGAAATAATTCCTTGGATATGTCAAACCTCTCTTGCCGAGCATGCCCCTCGAACATTTTCTTGAGGTGCCCGATTATCTCATAACCACACATGCTCTCATGTTGCTTCTGAAGCTCAGAGGACATGGTAGCAAGCATGAGGCATTCCACATCCATGGTATCATCCTGATACTTCTTGTAAGAATCTCTATCTGCTCTCGGAGCATTTCTGGTCGGCTCTGCAGGGGCTTCTCCTTCCAAGACATAGAGCTTGCGCTCTTGCCTGAGAACAATTCTCAGGTTCCTATACCAGACGAGGAAGTTCGTCCCATTGAGCTTGTCCTTCTCAAGGATGGCTCTCAGGGACAACGTGGAGTGTGATGTATTTGCCATGGAAATTCTACGATAAATTTGCAAAACATTTTCAGTACTATATTTCAAAATACATTTTATTTTAATAAGGACTTTAATTAAATACTCCCACTATTTGAATCAAATCGATAACCCTTAATTTCGATTCGGAGAGTTTATGCGAGCTACTCTCTTAGTGGACAAGATCCATATTTCACCAACACAACGAGTCCGCTTTGGCGTTTCTCTCGCAATGTGGTTATTTAGGTAGACAACACTTGTCAATTGCATCATTATGCAACTCTTGTATGGTTGGTGAATAACTCTTTATTCGCATCCATCATATGGTGCATGCCAACCCTATGACTCTAGGCACTCAACCTTTGAGGTCACCTAGTTAAGATAGACCCGATGTCGATAGTGGGATATCACAATTATCCGCTCGCACCCTTACTAAGATAGATTAATGCACCTTGCTTTGGCAAGCCCACACTTCATCGATCGAGACAGGAAGAGTGTCATCCATCAGAAGGCATCCGTATACTTAATATTGGATAAGGGATTTTATCTTTCAATTGATGAACATTTCATCGTGATTAACATTTAATCACCGTGCACATTCACAAAATAGAAATACAACATTTCAAACCAAATGCACCCCAATGCGCACCAAAATTTATCAACACTTTGATAGAAGGGCTAAATCTGAATACTTTGAACACTTCTAAATCTCCAAATTTACATGCATTGGACACAGCAAAAACAAATCCACTTGTGCAGTAGACAAGCTCGTCTCTCAATGTCAGATTCAAAATCTCAGACATGTGATTTCACAAATCACTTGGAAGGACGGTTACTGCAAAGGAGAAACTATTTCTGAAATAATGAAATCGCAACGAAATCACATGCGTTCTTGGCGGAGTTCCAAGAAGAAATCAGGGCATTTAGAACCCTTCTAAAATCCCGATTTACACGCACTTGATTGCAAACCTATCTCTGATACCACTGTTGGGTTTTTCTTAACAATAAAGTAGACATCATATCACATATGCGTGATGCGCGTTCGGCAAGTGCACCGGTCGCTGTCAAGTAATAAATTTGGGAATAGCATCCCTGAATGTCGATCTCTTGAGGAATGCAGGTTCTGGTGAACGAAATGTGTGGTGAGTCGATTGTTACACAAGCGAATAAAATAAAACAGGGGCATTGTGATTGGTTTCCTAAGCTATTGCGGAAATGAGAGAAATGCGAGCCGAAAAGCACCGCTTTGCAAGGTCTGGGTGAGTGCAGCGGCCGCGATGCCGCGCTTCGGTAAGTGGGTGGAATGGCCATAGAGCGAGGTTTTGTGAGGGTCGTAATCACCTCTTCGCCAACATCACCACTAGATATTGCTAGATGGCTTCACACACAAACAACTTAGAACATCATAACAACAAGGAAAGTTATTCTCACCACCAAAGCTTCATTGCACATGCACAACAAGCAAGGATCTATGACATTACTCTAACGAGCGTTCATTACAACAACACAAAGAGAACACACAAGCATCAAAGTTTAGAAAGGACCAAATAGAGGATATCACCGCATCTTGGGTTCTCGGCCGGAATGAGAGGTTATCGGGCTCTCTCCGGGCTCGGCCCTTAGATGGTGTGCGGACTCAAAGGAGGCTTTCACCGCTCCAACGATCTACAGCATTTATATGGCCTCCAATGGCGAAGAATGCTTGAACTAGTGGCGGAGAATACTTGCAAATGCTCCCTGATGGAGGAATAGTGAAGGAGATCGCCGGAAATGGTCTCCTCTCGTCTCCTCCGGTGGAAGGGGCGAAAATGGCGGGATTCCGTGCGTTATTTAATGATGCTCCATATCGCTGCCCGTGCGTTATTTAATGATGCTCCATATCCCTGATGGAGGAATAGCATGCTCCATATCGCTGCCCGTGTGATATTTAATGATAAAAACAAGCTTGAAGACGAAGCTGCGCCGCCCGTGCGATTTACTCACACACGGGCAAACCCTCCCGTGCGTCAAACGCACGGGTAAATTCAGAAACGCTAAAACAACAAGAAGAAACAGGCAACCATGCGTTTTACTCACGCACGAGTAAATCCGACCGTTTTTAAAAATGCACGACTAAACTCAGATCGCCTGTTTTCTGCCCAGATAACAACGCACAACCACAACCGTCAGTGCTTCAAGGAAACGCACGACCGTGCGTTGTACACAGTCATGAATTTTGGGAGAAAACTAGATGATCCGACCGCCTGCACACAAGACAAAATAGCTGGGAAAACACCTCCAGCACCAGATAAACACAGAAAAAGGATTGGGGAGCACCATGTGCTTACCCCCAATAACAAGGGGCGCAAATGCACACCGAAACGGGCCTAAGAGTGCACCAAGCAAAGAATAACAAATATGATCGAAAATATGCCTAAGTGTAGTGCATCGACTAGAAATACGGCCCAGATGAGTCCATAAATGTGTATATAAATGGGACTCATCACACCCCCAGACTTAAGCATTTGCACGTCCCGGGCAAACTACTCAGCTCTCCTGTCGGAACAATTGGATGTTAGAGTGTGATTGAGCGGTGGAGACTCGTGCGAAGTCGCATGCTCACGTGCGTAAAAATACATTAGAATAGAATTAAACTCAAAATTATATCTAACAATTTCTAGAACAGTAATTTGAAATCTACTTTACTTGGATGTGTTGGATCGGTCGGCGCCCTTAGAGGGGGGGTGAATAAGGGTTTTCAAAAACTTTAGATTATATTTATTAAACTTTGAAATATTGCAAGATTAATACAATGAGAAATCAAGTAAAACAATAAAGAGAGACAAGCTTTATTAATGTTAAATAAGTTTTACAAAACTTAATCTCAATGACGCTAGAGGTCGGGGGCGAATAATAAAAAGGCTCTTTTTGTTTTCTATCCCGACTCGCTTCCCCACGAACCAGTGGCCCTAGCCTTATCCTCCCCGGATTCGGCCTCAAGCCGCTCTAGCCAATCCTTCCCCGGATGTGGCCTCGAGCACCCCCTAGAACTAGCCTAGATCTAGTCGCCAACACGAGGCGAATTTCAGCCCTAAGTCTACCCCAGACCTAGTCGCCAACACGAGGCGATTTCACTACCGTTTACATTGAAGAAAGAGAAATAAAATAACAAAACCTCCCTTAAGATGAACTTCTGAATTCGGAGATGAAGATCCGCTGTAGAATCAGCGTTTGTTGAAGCGGACTTCGTCTGGATTCGGCGTGATGGAATTCTCCTTCAGAAATTGGCAGAGCTTCGTTGGGACCTCAAATTTCGGCTAGGACAAGCCTTTGGAATTCTAGTACTCTCTCTCTGAGGTGTATGCAATGGGTGTGTTCGAAAACAAGAGGAGAGGGGGTCCTTTTATAGTCCAAGCGCTACCACCGGTGCTAGCGCTACCGCCGGCGCTAGCCCGGATTAGGAAACAATTTGCGCGGTAGGATCTCCCATCCGCGGCAACGTTTTGCTCTATGCCTTCTGTGCGACAAGCTACCGCCAGCGCTAGTAGCTACCACCGGCGCTAGTAGCTACCACCGGCGCTATCCCCGATTAAGAAACTTCTTGCGCGGCAGGATCTTCAATCTGCGGCAACCTTACTTTTATTCCTTCTGTGTTCATCGCTACCGCCATCGTTGTCTACTACCGCCAGGCGTTAGCGCCTTCTATAACAGCTCCTGGAATTGCGCTATTCATCGCTAGCGCCTGGCGCTAGTTGCTACCGCCGGCACTAGTGAGCCTCTTCGAATTCTGGCTTCAATTTTGGGGGCAGTCATCATGAGTACTCCTTGAGTCATATGGACTATGTTAACCTGCACACTTGAACACACAAGATCAAATACACATAGGATTTGTTATTCTCAAACCTAGGAGATGCGGAAGACCATGTTCCAACAAACTCCCCCTTTTGATAATGACAAATCCATTAATGATAAATCAAAGCATTAATAGATAAGCATGATGAAACTCTACTTGTGTGTGTGTGAGTGTGATGACTTAGGATAATTATTGATTTTAGCATTTAGAATTTCTCCCCCTAAATACATGCTCCCCCTAAGTGAGTGCTCCCCTAATATGTAAGCTATCATCCGAATTTGTCATGTTGGGTTTATGATAGCGGGTTATATTTATCATGTTAGTTCTCCCCCTTTGTTATTAGCAAAAGAGGGTAGGGAAACAAAGCACCAAAGAATTTGTAAATAGAAGAGAAGGCATGATCAAGCTTTTTAAGTAAATGATAAGGAGGTTTAGAATTGTTTTTCATTGAAATAGATCAGCATTACAAAATTTTCAGAGTTTTTAGCATAAAAGATTTTTATGTTTGAAGTAACCAATAAAAAGTGTTCCAAGGAAATCTATCACTTAATGAAAGATAGGAAATTTTAAGAATAAGTGATGATGCAAAGAATACAAGATATTAAGTAAGCATGAAAGCGCAAGGTAAAAACACTTATATGGTTAAGATGCGGAAGACTTATAGCAATACAAAAAACATCAAATAGTAATGATAATCCAAAAAAAAGTTAAAGTTCACAAAAGATGATGTTTTTGTAAATCATTTTGTAGTTTTAAATTTGATAATAACCAAGCATGAAATAATGTTTATCAAAAAAAATACTACAATGTTACTTTAATTCATAATTCCAAAAACATACAAAACATTGTAGAACACATGTTAGGTTATCTAGTGCATTTCATAAAGAAAAAGGAATATAGAATTTAGCGTTAGGATCCAATACTCATGAGAAGAAGTGTTATGGAAGATAATGATGTGCACATAAGTGTATTTTTGAGGAATGTAAACAAATGTTTTGATGAAAAATACAAGATATATGTAAAGTACGAGCACAATAAAACACAAATAAGATTACTTCCACACACTTTAATGCACAAAAAAATTTACAACTACCAAGGTGCTTTGCACACACAATGCACATCAAGACTTATCAGGGTGCAATGTAGTGCTTGGGGTATCACATATTTTATTTTGAATTTTGAGACTAGTGATCCGGTGTACTTAAGAGTAAGTGGATTTTCTTATTTTTGAAAGAAAGATTTGATTTGCACAAGACACTTTACTATTCTTTCCAAGGTGCTCAACCTCACAATGCTTATTAAGGCTTATCAGGAGGTTCAAGTAGTGCTTGGTGGAGTTATCTTTGTCATTTATTCTATAATTATGTTTTGTACAAAGTTCTCCGAATACACTTGTTTTGCAAATCAATAGAATTTATGAAAAACATAACCACTTTCCTTAATTTTTAAGAGTGCAAAATAAGGAGTGTAGGTAAGATACTTGTGCAATTTTAATTTATTTGTACTAATACAAAACATACACAAGCATTCTTAGATTAAATACATATGTAGACAATGCCAAAAAAAAGTGAGTGAATAAATATCATTATCAAACATAAAGCATTTCTCATACTTAGAGGCATGCTAAGCTTGATCCTACACAACTTTTAAACTATAATTGATGCACATTTGAATAGATATATCAAAGCATGAAGAAAGACAATGTCCAAAGTAGTTTGAAAAGATAAATTGTAACATTGTAGAATCTCGAAATAATAGATTAAATCATGCTTGAAAAAATCATACAGTTTTTTTGATAGTTTTACAGTTTTATATTTTTGTATTTGATTTTAGCAAATAAAAGCATATTTTTGTAATTTTTGCTTTTGTAATTTTTATATTTGATTTTTGCATAAAGATGCACTTTAAACAAAGGAAACAACACAAGTGAAAAAATAAAAACATATTTTTTTTGTAATTTGGTTTTTGTAGTTTTGTATTTGATTTTTCAAAAAATAAAGAAACACAGAAGTGCAAAACTAAGTAGAAAATATAAATTAATATATTTTTCGAAATTCAAAAAAATACAGAAAATAGAACATGGACGCTAGCGCCTATGATAGCGCTAGCGCGGGAGGCAGTGAACGATTTTTAAGGATTTTGGAAATTTTAATTTTGGATCTTGATTAAGTGTCCCAATAGTAGTTCGATGCTGAATTTGCAGATTTTTAGGAGATGTTTTGGATGGTTAAAAATGAAGAAAATTGTATTTGTGAGCATGTTTAACTCAAAAGATCTAGGACACCTAACTCAAGTCGTAATAATCGAAATCTTGCATCGGGAAGGGGTTTAGTAAATATGTCAGCAAGTTGAGAGTCCGTCCCAATGAAGCTTACTTTTACATTTTCTTTCTTAATGTGATCCCTAATGAAATGATGGCGAACGTCGATGTGTTTGGATCTAGAGTGGTGTACGGGGTTATATGTGAGGTCAATTGCACTCTTGTTGTCACATTTAAGATCTATGTTTTTAAGATGAAATCCAAAGTCCTCTAGTGTTTGGCTCATCCATAACACTTGTGCACAACAACTACCAAGTGCAATATATTCAGCCTCTGTGGTGGAGAGTGCAACCGAAGATTGTTTTCTACTAGACCAAGCAACTAAAGAGGGTCCCAAAAAGTGACACGTACCGCTAGTGCTTTTTCTATCTAGTGAGCACCCGGCGTAGTCAAAATCGGAATAGCCGTGGAGTGTGAAAGAGTCATTATGTGGGTACCATAATCCTAGTTTAGATGACCCTATTAGATAACGAAAAATATGTTTTACCGCTTTTAAATGAGATTTTTTTGGATCGGCTTGAAAGCGAGCACATAAACATACGGCAAACATTATATCTGGTCTAGATGCACTTAAATAAAGAAGAGAACCTATCATTCCTCTATATAGTGTTTGATCAATAGAAATTCCAGATTCATCTTTTCCTAATTTTAAAGAAGCACTCATAGGAGTAGAAGCTGGTTTAAGATTTTCAAATCCAAATCGTTTAAGCATATCGTGAACATATTTTGATTGACAAATAAAAATACCATCAGTTCTTTGTGAAATTTGAAAACCAAGAAAATATGATAGTTCTCCTACAAGACTCATTTCAAATTCATTTTTCATTATTAAGACTACTTCATTACACAACTCTTCATTAGTGGCTCCAAAAATGATGTCATCAACATATATTTGTAGAATAATTAATTCGTTATTTTTATGCTTAATGAAGAGTGTGTTGTCTGCACTTCCCATAACATAACCGTGCTCTAACAAAAACGATGTAAGACGATCATACCATGCACGGGGCGCTTGTTTTAAACCATAAAGCGCTTTTTCTTATTTGTAAACATGATTTGGAAATTTTTCATTTATGAAATCGGGGGGTTGTTCTACATAAACTTCTTCTTTAATAAACCCGTTTAAAAAGGCACTTTTAACATCCATTTGAAATAATTTTATTCTTTTAAAACTCGCAAATGCCAAAAATATTCGTATAGATTCTAACCTAGCTACGGGTGCAAAGGTTTCTTCAAAGTCTACCCTCTCGATTTGTGAATAGCCTTGAGCAACTAAGCGTGCTTTATTTCTTATAATCCTAGATTCACCATCTAGCTTATTTTTAAAAATCCATTTTACGCCAATAATTGGATGATTAGATTGTCTTTCTACTAAATTCCAAACTTTATTTCTTTCAAATTGTCCTAACTCTTCATTCATTGCCAAGAACCAAAATTCGTCATTTAGAGCGGTGGAAACGTTTTTTAGGTTCAATTTCAGACACAAAGCAAATATTTGAAAATGTTTCATGAAGAGAGGACCGAGTTCTTACCCCAGTAGAAGGTTCCTCAATGACTAGCTCCTTTGGATGATTTTTGGAGAAGTTTAGAATGCTTGGAGGTACATATTCATCTACTTCGGGCTTCTCCTCCTCTTATTTGGATGGTTCTTCTTCGTCGTGCTCCAAGGATGGCAAAGGTTCATCATCGGTACCTGTAGGGAGCTTCTCTGCAAAAGGAACAAACTCATCAAATCTGACATTAATTGATTCTTCAACCTTACTTGATCTTTTATTAAATATTCTATATGTTTTACTAGTTGAAGAATAACCAAGAAATATTCCTTCATCGCATTTTTTGTCAAATTTTCCTAAAGAATCTTTGGTGTTAAGAATGAAGCATTGACATCCAAATACTTTAAAATACGATACGTTAGGTTTCTATTGATAGTAGAGTTCATATGGTGTGATAGATAATGATGGGCGAAGCATAACTCTATTCATTACATAGCATGCAGTGCTTACGGCTTCTGCCCAAAAATACTTAGGTAATTTATATTCAGATAGCATGGTGCGTGCAAGTTCTTGTATTGTCCTATTTTTCTGTTCTACAACACCATTTTGTTGGGGTGTGCGTGGAGCAGAGAACTCATGCTTAATACCTAACATGTCACAAAAAGATTTAAAATTATCATTTTCAAATTCACCTCCATGATCTGAGCGAATACATTTTATTTTTAAATCTAATTCATTTTTAATGCGAGTACATAATTTTGAAAATTCGCAAAACGCATCAGATTTGGAGGAGAGAAATAAAGACCAACAATATCTAGAATAATCATCTATGAGAACATAAGTGTATAATCTACCACCAAGACTCGCAGTGTTAACGGGACCAAAAAGATCCATACGAATTAATTGCAGAGGTTTTGATGTAGAAATTACGTTTTTGCTTTTAAAAGATGACTTAGTAAATTTGCCTTTTTGGCATGGAGACCATAATGAAGATAAATTTCCATTTAACTTAGGCAATCCTCTAATCAATTCTCTTTTTGCTAGTTTTAAGATAATCTTTGTACTAGCGTGGCCTAAGCGTCTATGCCATAATTCTAATTCATCATTTTTCGTTATAAAACATTTTATAGAAGATTTAGAAATATCATGAAATGAAACTATGTAAACATTATGAATTCTAGGTGCAGTTAATAACACATCTTTTGTTTTAGGATTAACAATCTTGCAAAGATTAGTGGAAGATTCAAAAAGTACGTCTAAACCTTTATCACAAAGTTGACTTATAAATATTAGGTTATGTTTTAATCCTTTCACATAAAGCACATTTGATATAAGAAAAGATGCGTTACCCACTGTACCAATTCCCATGATCCTTCCTTTACTGTTATCACCAAACGTCACTATTCCTCCTTTCTTCTTTTCTAGGCTAAGGAATTTTGCTTTATTGCCCGTCATGTGTTTGGAGCAGCCTGAGTCCAAATACCACACGTCTTCTGTTTCCTTAGCCTTCCTGCAAATCTAGAAAGAGGATGAGAGTAAAGACCCAGATACCCAAGAGGTACCACCCATAGAGTAAGTGGATTTCTTAGGTACCCAGATTTGTTTTAATGATCATTGATTCATTATATTCCTGCAAGAGCCAGACGTGTGTCCAAATTTAAGACAGTTAGCACACGAAATAAAGGGGGTTGAGACCCTTTTCTGAGTTTGTACGTTGCCCTTGCTGGATGATGTTTGTACATTAGAAAAATCAGAAGAATTTTAAACATTAGAGCTACCGCCGGCATTAGTAGCTAGCGTCGGGCGGTAGTGTTCACTTTTATATCCGAGTCCGATTTTTCCAGACCCAAAGCATTGATTACCCAGAAGCATATCCAGGGATTTTTGACCAATCCCGAATTTGGTTATGGCTAAATTTAGATTTTGATTTTGTTTTTTAAGACATGCATTTTCTTGAACAATCATAACACATTTGTTTTCAAATCCTTATTTGTTCTTTTCAATTTGTAATATGGAAGTTTTCAATTTTCTCTCTAAGTCCCCTTTTTCTTTTGCAATGATTTTGTTTTATGAAAGGGCATTAGAGAGAGAAACTTCAAGTTCCTTTATCATAAATAAAGAGTGCACACATTCTTGACATGAAACTTTTCTTTTTTCAAGAGAGACTAATTTTTTTGTGAGCTTACGATTTTCTGTTATAATAGATTCATTTTCAAGATTTAATAAAACAAATTTATCATAAAATTCTTCAAAAGTAGGAGGAGATACCTCAGTGTCGCTAAGAACACTGGTGACATCATCGTCGCTTTTGGCCATTAAGCACAAATTTGCTTCCTCCTCGCTACTTGACTCAGAACCGTTTGACTCTTCAGAGGAAGAGTCATCCCAAGTAGCGGCCTTCAGCACTTTCTTCTTTTCTTTTGCTTTCTTTTGTGCTTTCCGTTCCTTTTGGTATTTTGGGCACTGGCTCTGAATGTGCCCTGTTTTTCTGCAGTGATAGCATTCTGGAGGCGGCCTTTCTTCTTCGTCATCGCTTCCTTTTTCTTTCTTCGATGAAGAGGAGGATCCCTTTCGTCGAGTATCTTTTTGGAAGAACTTTCGGAATGTGTTCCTTCTCTCTGGATTTCTGATGAACTTCTTGAAATTCTTCACCAGGAGTCCTTCTTCATCATCATCGTCCTCTTCGATGCACTCCTTCTTTGATGTCAGCGCCAACGCCTTTTTCTTCGGCTCCTTGTTGTATTCGTCATGTTGAATTTGTAGTTCTACCTCATGGGTTTTTAGAATCCCAATGAGATTCTCGATCTGGAGCGTTCTTAAGTTGTGCGACTCCGAGATTGCCATCACCTTCGGATTGAACCTTGGAGGTAAGGAACGAAGAAATTTCCTCACCAAGTCCCCGTCGGAGTAGGTCTTTCCAAGCGCCTTTGATGCGTTGACAATCTTTGTGAAGCGAGTGTACATCGAGTTGATGTCCTCTTCCGTGTCCATCCTGAATTTTTCGTATTCAGATTCCAGTTGAAACAGCTTGGCATCTTTCACCTGCAATGTACCTTCGTGAGTAACTTCCAATTGATTCCAAATATCATAAGCAGTTGTGCATGCAGAAATTCTATTAAACTCAGTCATATTTAAAGCGCAATATAAAGCGTTCATTGCTTTACCATTATTTTTACACCTTAGTTTGTCGTTGTCATCCCATTTATCTTTAGGTTTTGCTAATGTCGCCTCTCCTACTACAGTTGTAGGCAGAGAGTACCGTACTTCTACCATGTTCCATACTTCTACATCCATGGTCATAAGAAAACACATCATTCTATTTTTCCAGTAGTTAAGATCTGACCCAGTAAAGAGAGGTGGTCGACTAACCCCTTGACCCTCAGAAAAAGCGAGATCATGAGACGCCATTGTTCCTGATTGTTAAGCCGATTGGAACAAAACCTCCCTCTGATACCACTTGTTGGATCGCTGGGACCTCAAATTTCGTCTAGGACAAGCCTCTGGAATTCTAGTACTCTCTCTCTGAGGTGTATGCAATGGGTGTGTTCGAAAACAAGAGGAGAGGGGGTCCTTTTATATTCCAAGCGCTATCGTCGGCGCTAGCGCTACCGCCGGCGCTAGCCCGGATTAGGAAACAATTTGCGCGGCAGGATCTCCCATCCGCGGCAACGTTTTGCTCTATGCCTTCTGTGCGCCAAGCTACCCCCAGCGCTAGTAGCTACCGTCGGCGCTATCCCCGATTATGAAACTTCTTGCGCGGCAGGATCTTCAATTCGCGGCAACCTTGCTTTTATTCCTTCTGTGTTCATCGCTACCGCCGGCGTTATCCGCTACCGCCAGGCGTTAGCGCCTTCAATAACAGCTCCTGGAATTGCGCTATTCATCGCTAGCTCCCGGCGCTAGTTGCTACCGCCGGCGCTAGTGAGCCTCTTCGAATTCTGGCTTCAATTTTGGGGGCAGTCATCATGAGTACTCCTTGAGTCAAATGGACTATGTTAACCTGCACACTTGAACACACAAGATCAAATACACATAGGATTTGTTATTCTCAAACCTAGGAGATGCGGAAGATCATGTTCCAACATGATGGTGAACCCCGGTGAATCTTTCGGTCACGCACAAGGGATAACAGCGTGACTAATGAGTAGAGTATTACTCGAATCAAAGCTCGGGTCAATCTCCTAAAAAATCCATCAAAGTCGGTGTCCATAGGCTTGCACGTTTGCACTCTCTCTACTACATGAGACGACTCGTATCTAAAATTAATAGGACCTATTGGTTAAGATTTGGCTTAGGTTGAGTTTAGGCTAGATAAGTAGAAGGACGATGGGAATCGCACTCAACATAACCTGAGCACTCGAGAGAATAAAAATCACCAACACAACATTTTCAAGAACTGCACAACACCCCCAGACTTCAACTGAACACTAGGTGCGTGCTAAGCCAATCATACTTTGTTTTTGTTGAAAGAAAGTAATTGAAAGTTCGTTTTGAACAATATATTTTTTTCTTTCCTTTTCTCTACTCGACAGAATATCATTTGTAGGCTCAACAAAAACTTCTCCTTCAGCTTTTTCAAGGCTACCATAATCCACAAAGATAACACCAAAGGTGATAAATAACTAAATTCCTTTCAGCTCATTTGTTGGTGCGCAAATAGGTTTGGCCGTATGGCTTTGGTGAGATTTTAGTGGAGTTAAACAAGGAGACCAGGTAGGCTCAAGTAGGCTTGCAACGGTGATTACATTGGTAAGGATTTCAAAAGCGCAAACGGATCAAGAAATGGCCTAAATCACACTTTATAACGAGTAATTCAACACAATCGTTTCAAGAGTCGCCTAGTGCAAGTTCTAGCCACCGAGAAAGGGTGTCCTTCCTTCCGACCCTAGTAATAAGCTACTACTAGTCCAGCTATACTCGACCCGATGCTACTGTTGGATTCACCAGATTCACCACTAAAGTAAAATAAATTGCAGCTACTATAATAGAAATAATTAAATTACAACATTGAATTTTATTCTACTCTAATTGAATTTCTAGGCGTGACGGGAGCACTCGACTAGAGCACTACTCGAGTTGACATTTTTCTCTACTCCTCGCACCTACACTAACAATCCAATTCTTACGAGCGGGTAACCTCGCAGCAATACCCAATAAGCGCGCGTGATCAAGTGCGCGTGAACTAGGTGCAAGTGTATGCAAAGTGTGCAACAAATTTAAAAATCCTAACTCAGCACATGCAAAGTGCGTGCACGTGCATAACCGATCTCTCCCCCAGACTTGATCAAAACCAAATAAAATATAGAATTCAAGAATACGGAAAGCAGGGGTAGAGTTGACCTATGCTCACGAATGAGCATGCCAAAAGTGCGGTCTTTGTTATGAAGAAAAAAATCCGGGTTTGCCAAATACCTGCAAGCAAGACGACTACAAGCAAACACAATACAGAAAAACTGAACTAAACGCATGATAGAGAAATAAAAGTCAAAAAGATTTGGGTTGTCTCCCAGCAGCGCTTTTGTTTATTGTCCTTAAGCTGGACCAAATACCTGTATTATCATAGTTCATACAATGCAGAAATTTTAAAGAAGAATTCACCAGGAAAGTTCACAGAATACAAAAAATAAATTCAGCTATAAGCACTATTATAGTGCACATCACCAAGTGTTAACAAATGACACTACTTGTTTATAGCAACGCCATCGTATAACTTCAATCGATGCCCGTTGACTTTAACTTGTCTCCATTGTCCCCTGATATTTCGATGGCGCCAAAAGGAGAAACGTCAGTCACCAAGAAAGGACCGCTCCACCTAGACTTTAACTTCCCTGGAAAGAGGCGGAGCCGGGAGTTGTAAAGCAGCACTTGATCCCCAATCTTGAACTCCTTAGGAATGATGTGCCGATCATGCCATTTTTTGTTTTCTCTTTATAGATGCGAGCATTCTCATAGGCAAAATGTCGGAGCTCTTCTAGTTCGTTAAGCTGGGAACGACGCTTATCTGCTGCAGCTCCAATGTCCATGTTCAACAATTTAGTCGCTCAAAGTGCTTTATGCTCCAGCTCCACTGGCAAGTGGCATGCCTTGCCATAAACCAATTGAAAGGGGGTCATGCCGATAGGTGTT
Source organism: Dactylorhiza incarnata (assembly GCA_033032865.1). Lineage (NCBI taxonomy): Eukaryota > Viridiplantae > Streptophyta > Magnoliopsida > Asparagales > Orchidaceae > Dactylorhiza > Dactylorhiza incarnata. Next base: position 9,222,065 of record JAWHQI010000067.1, read on the forward strand.
TTGAAGGCGGTCTTGTAAGCCCCCAATGCGTCGTCAACCTTTTTGGACCACTCCTTCCTGTTTGAATGTATAAATTTTTCGATTATTCTTTTGAGCTCGCGGTTGGATACTTCCACTTGTCCGCACGTTTGGGGGTGGTAAGCTAACGAGATCTTGTGATGGACCCCAAATTTCTTCAAGAGCTGCAAGAACTGCTTGTTGCAGAAATGGCTCCCTCCATCGTTGATAATAGTTCTCAGCGTTCCGAACCTGGAGAAGATATTCTTATGGATAAAATGTAGCACCGTGCTGGCATCATTTGTGGCAACTGCCTCGGCTTCCACCCATTTTGAGACGTAATCAACCGCTGCAATGATGTAGTGCTTACCATGAGACATTGGGAACGGGCCCATAAAGTCTATCCCCCAAACGTCAAATGGTTCGCAAACTAGCATATTATTAAGGGGCATCTCGTCACGCCGGGAGATGTTTCCAGTCCTCTGACACTCGTCGCACTTGGTGACGTAGACATGAGCGTCCCTGAAGAGAGTCGGCCAAAATTATCCGCATTGTAAGACCTTTCATGCTGTCCTAGCACCCCCAAAGAGCCCACCAGCTTCTCTGTCATGACAGTGTTGCAGAATAGACTGGAACTCAGCTTCTGGAACGCAGCGCCTGATAATCCCGTCTCTGCATATGTGAAATAAGAGTCGATCTTCCCAGAAGTAGTGTTTTGAGTCATAGGACAACTTCCGTCTCTGCTGCGGTGACTGATCGGGATAGAAAGTTTTACACGCAAGATAATTTGCGATATCAGCGTACCATGGGGTTCTTGAAGGATGCGTAGTGATTGCGAATAGCTTCTCGTCCGAAAAATAATCGGTTGTTTCCTCCTCTTTGCAGTTGGAAGCATCAGTCGTCTTGTCGTTCTCCAGACGCGACAAGTGATCGGCGATTATATTCTCCACCCCCTTCTTATCTTTGATTTCCAAATCATACTCTTGCGGAAGTAGAATCCAGCGGATTAAGTGCGATTTGGCCTCTTTCTTGCTGAATAGGTACCTAAGTGCGCCATGATCCGTGTACACTATTACTTCGGAAAGCACCAAGTATGAGTGAAATTTCTCGAAGGCGAAGATCACAGCCAGCATTTCTTTCTCCGTGGTGGTGTTGTTTGCTTGAGCATTATTGAGAGTTCGACTGGCATACGCAATGGTGTGAAAGGTTTTCTCTTTCTTTTGACCAAGCACTGCCCCCACGGCCACGTCACTTCCATCGCACATGATCACGAATGGCAAACTCCAGTCAGGTGCCACCAAGATCGGGGCGGAGATAAGTTCCCCCGTAAGGTTTCAAAGGCTTGCATACAAGCTTTATCGAAGTCAAATGGGACATCCTTAGCTAGCAAATGAGAAAGAGGTTTCGAAATGGATGAGAAATCCTTAATAAACCTCTGATAGAATCCCACGTGTCCGAGAAAGCTGCGGATACCCTTCACAGAAGACGGCAGAGGAAGGTTCTTGATAACACTAACCTTCGCCTGATCCACCTCAAGCCCCTGGCAGGAAACCTTATGTCCCAACACGATTCCTTCACGCACCATAAAATGGCATTTTTCCCAATTCAAGATGAGGTTGGTGTCCTCACACCGCTTCAAGGTCTTGTCTAGATTGGCGAGGCACGAATCGAAGCTGCTGCCGAATAAAGTGAAATCATCCATGAAGACTTCAAGGAAATCTCCCACCATGTCAGCGAAGATTGCAAGGATGCATCGTTGAAAAGTTGCAGGAGCATTGCAGAGTCCAAATGGCATTCTCTTAAACGCGAAGGTACCGGAAGGGTAGGTAAATGTCGTTTTGTCCTAATCAGCAGGGTCGATTAGGATTTGATTGTACCCGGAGTACCCATCCAGAAAACAATAATAGTCTTGCCCTGCCAACTTTTCTAACATCTGATCAATGAAAGGGAGTGGAAAATGGTCCTTGCGCATAGCGTCATTTAGTTTGTGGTAGTCGATGCAGACCCTCCATCCGGTGATCATTCGGGTAGGTAGTAACTCATTTTTCTCGTTGGCGACGACGGTGATCCCTCCCTTCTTTGGCACTGCCTGAACTGGGCTGACCCACTTGCTATCGCTAATTGGGTAGATAATGCCTGCATCCAAAAGCTTTATCACTTCTGCCTTCACTACCTCTTGCATCTTCTGGTTCAGCCGCCTTTGGGGTTGAGCTGTCGGCTTGTACTGGTCTTCAAGAAGGATCTTATGCATGCAGACGGTGGGGCTAATTCCCTTAATATCGGCAAGGGAACGTCCGAAGACACTTTGGTATCTTCTTAGCACACTCACCAACGCCGCTTCGTCGCCCACAGACAAAGTTGCAGAAATAATCACTGGGTGCGTGGTATTTTCTCCTAAGAAGACATATTTCAGAGAGTCATGTAATTGTTTGAGAGCTGGAGAGGTGTTCGAATCAGATGACGCAATAAATGATTCTCTAATCGGATGCAGATCCTCGGACTTGTCCAAGGGTGAACCTTCATTGCCGACGCCATCTTGCTGCCAAAGAGTCTCGCACTCCTCCGAACTCATATCAAACTAACTATCCAATTCTTCGGTCGGCTCTGCCAGTTCGCAGTCTGTGATCTCAAACAGTTGTGTCAAATTGTGAACATTAAAGGATATGGCATCCTGTCCCAATCTGAGAGTGATCTCCCCCTGCTCCACATTAATGATGGCACGCGCCGTCGCGAGAAAGGGACACCCCAAGATAATAGGGACTCTAGCATCAGCCTTCATGTCGAGGATGATGAAATCAGCTGGAAAGGCGAGGTCGTTAACCACTATGGTAAGGTCTTCCACTATCCCGGCCGGTTTCTTGATTGATCTGTAAGCTAGCTATAGCATCACTTGCGTCGGCTTAAAGGTCCCCGCACCTAGCTCTTGAAAGATGGACAGCGGCATTAGATTTATTGAGGCTCCTAGATCACAGAGTGCATGACCGAATCGGTGGTGACTGATTCTGCAAGGAATAGTAAAGCTGTCAGGGTCCTTACACTTTGTAGGGACATCGGTGATGAGGGAGGAGCACTCCTCAGTGAGATCAGTGGTCTTGAAGTCCTCCAGCACTTTCTGCTTCGAAATCAGGTTTTTCAAGAATTTAGAGTAACCCGGTATCTGGGAGATGGCCTCAATCAGCGGTATGCTTACTTGCACTCCTTTCATCATTTCCAGGAATCTGCGAAATTGCTTCTCAGAATTCTCATTCCGTAACCTGTGAGGAAATGGAGGGTTAACAATACTTTTCAAGGGTTGTGCCACGCTCGCAGAATCCGGCACAGTAGGGATAGGAGTCGACTCCCCTGCCGCATCTGCATTAAGCCTGTCAGTAAGATTCGCAAGTGGTTCCTGTCGTGCGGGTGTTTCCTGTCGTGGGGAGTTTTTTACACTCCTGCCACTTCTTAACTTCATGGTGTTCACAGAATCGGGCTGCTGACCCACAATCCCAGAAACAGCATCTGCGAGAGTACTAATAGTAGAGTGGAGCTGCTGAATTACTGCGGACTGGTCATTCATTTTGCGCAGCATATCGGCCATGAAAGTAACAAACAACTCCGTCTGCTGTGATGGTAGACATTTCACTGCTCCATTAAGTGTTATTGTGTTAACCTCAACAGTGCTGGGAGGATGAGTAGAGTGGCTCCAATGCTGACTAGTCTGCACTACATTCTCAACTATTTCCCAGGCGTCCTTCCCCGACTTATTAAACCAGGCGCCTCCAGATGCAACATCAAATAGCAAACGAAATCTGTCCAATATGCCAAAATAAAAAATCTGAATTAGAAAGTCTTCTAACAGGTCCTCTCGGTAACATTCCCTGTGTAAGGATTGAAAACGCTCCCATGCGTCGACTAATGTCTCTTCCTTTCCCTGACCGAAGGCCATTAGTTCCGTGTACATATCCATAACTCGCACGCGGTGTTGAAAATCATACAGGAACCTCCCTTCAAACTGCTTCCAAGAGGTTGTCTCTCTCTTTCGGGTATCCCAGTACCAGCTTTTAGCTTTATCATGCAGAGAGAATGAAAATGTCAGGATCTTTTATTGGTCATTTTCGACTCCATTGAATATACACGTGTAATAGATTTCTAAGAATCCCTGCACATGGTGTACTGCATCTTCATGTTTATCACCGCTGAATTTGCAATTCTCAGATATAAATTCAATGATGTTAGTGGAGATCTCGGTCGCATGATTATTTGTTCGTGCCTGAATCCTGAGATCGTTCAAACTTCCCTGATAGATATGTTGCTGGATAGAAGTCATGATAGACTTGCTTGCAAGACAATGGATTAGCGCACAACTAAAAGAATGCAAGCAACACAATGTGCATATCTGAAACAAAAAAAAAAACAAAAAATTTTGAAACTAACAGAGGCAGACGAGGAGAGATAAGATAATGTCTCTTGTAACGATTTTCACAGACACAGATTGATCACGCCTGCAGTTCCCCAACAACGGCGCCAAAAAGTTGATGCGCGTTCGGCAAGTGCATCGGTCGTTGTCAAGTAATAATTTTAAGAATAGCTTCCCCGAATGTCGATCTCTTGAGGAATGCAGGTTCTGGTGAACGAAATGTGTGGTGAGTCGATTGTTACACGAGCGAATAAAATAAAACAGGGGTGTTGTGATTGGTGTCCTAAGCTATTGCAGAAATGAGAGAAATGCGGGTCAAAAAGCACCGCTTCGCAAGGTGTGGGTGAGTGCAGCGGCCGCGATGCCGCACTTCGGTAAGTGGGTGGAATGGCCACAGAGCGAGGTTTTGTGAGGGTCGTAATCACCTCTTCGCCAACATCACCACTAGCTATTGCTAGATGGCTTCACACACAAACAACTTAGAACATCATAACAACAAGGAAAGCTATTCTCACCACCAAAGCATCATTGCACATGAACAACAAGCAAGGATCTATGACATTACTCTAACGAGCATTCATTACAACAACACAAAGAGAAAGCACAAGTATCAAAGTTTAGAAAGGACCAAATAGAGGATGTCACCGCATCTTGGGTTCTCGGCCGGAATGAGAGGTTGTCGGGCTCTATCCGGGCTCGGCCCTCAGATGGTGTACGGACTCGAAGGAGGCTGTCACCGCTCCAACGATCTACAACATTTGTATTGCCTCCAATGGCGAAGAATGCTTGAACTAGTGGTGGAGAATACTTGCAAATGCTCCCGGATGGAGGAATAGTGAAGGAGATCGCCGGAAATGGTCTCATCTCTTCTCCTCCGGTGGAAGGGGCGAAAATGGCGAGATTCCTGGCTTTTCCCGCGAGGGGAATCGGGCTCTCGTTGACTGCAGCTTTTCCTGCTTTAAATACTAAACAGGCAGAGTTTTGGTCACGCACGGGCGAACGCACGATCGTGCGCTGCCCGTGCATTATTTAATGATAAAAACAAGCTTGAAGACGAAGATGCGCCGCCCGTGCGATTTACTCACGCACGGGCAAACCCGCCCGTGCGTCAAAGGCACGGGTAAATTCAGAAACGCTAAACAACAAGAAGAAACAGGCAAACGTGCGTTTTACTCACGCACGAGTAAATCCGACCGTGCGTAAAAACGCACGACTAAACTCAGATCGCCTGTTTTCTGCCCAAATGAGAATGCACGACCACAACCGTCCGTGCGTCAAGGAAACGCACGACCATGCGTTGTACATAGTCTTGAATTCTGGGAGAAAACTGGATGATCTGATCGCCTGCACACAAGACAAAATAGCTGGGAAAACACCTCCAGCACTAGATAAACACAGAAAAAGGATTGGGGAGCACCATGTGCTTACCCCCAATAACAAGGGGCGAAAATGCACACTGAAACGGGCCTAAGAGTGCACCTAGCAAGGAATAACAAATATGATCGAAAACATGCCTAAAGTGTAGTGCATCGACTAGAAATACAGCCCAGATGAGTCCATAAATGTGTATATAAATGGGACTCATCAATGCGCAGCGGAAAAATAACAAGAACAGCCCAAAGAGTTAAGGATCTTGCGGATTTCATGAATCAAAAAATAGAAAAAGGCAACAAAATGATATACCTTTAAGGGATTGAGTCGATACTCAACCAAGATGCTCCTGAGTGATTTCTGGTAAAACCAATCTTGAGTTCCAAGAGCTGAAATGGATCATACCCTCTACAGAGATCCACACAAGCGGAGGAGAACCTCAATACCTAGTCGAACAAGGAATGAGTCGGAGAAGAAAAGCTCTCAGCGTCCCCACGGACTGCTAGATCCGAGACAGGGGAGGCGACGACTGTCGGAAGAGGAGAGAAGCCCTAGCGGAACACTTCCAGCGCTGCTCTCGCAAATCATGAAAAAGGGTCGGTCGTAATCTTTTTGTTCCCTTGCGGAAACCTAAGATTGTGAACTGTTATATACCAAAGGCTGCGTTCGACGAACTCAAAGAGATCTGCGTTTGACGAACTCAAAGAGATCTGCGTTCGACGAACTCAAGATATCTGCGTTCGACGAACTCAAGAGATCTGCGTTCGACGAACTCAAGAGATCTGTGTTCGACGAACTCAAGAGATCTGCGTTCGACGAACTCAAGGAGATCTGCGTTCGACGAACTTAAGAGATCTGCATTCGACGAACTCACTACACTAGCCTTTTGCCGTCTCAGCGGTCGACGAATGCCATCAGTTCGACTATATATAAGTTCGGTTATACACTATAACCGAATTCGACTATATAAATTCGGCTATATAAATTCGTCTAAACCTTTTAGCCGAATTTTGACTTAGTCAAATTTGTCTAAACCCTTTAGCTGAATTCGTCTAAACCCTTTAGCTGAATTTGACACAGTTCGGTTAAACACTTTAGCCGAATCTGTCAAAAAAAATCCATTCATTTAAACCTTTTAAACGATTTCTCATTGAGACATTCTCAACTTAATTCCAAACAGTCACGTGATTGGTCCTCCACTCATATCCTATATAAGCAAGGCCAACTCAATTCATTCTCCAACTTCTCCAAACGCTTTTATGTGCGGCCCTATAGGCTCATATTGCGTTGGCAGTAGGACTAACTGTTGATTGCTTTGAGATCACCTCAGAAACTCCAACAATATAGACTTACAAATTACCAAAATGCCTTCATAAAGAAAATACATAAATGAGCATAATAAAATACTTCAGGTTGTTGTCGTCGCCTGTGCACATCAATACATTCCGCCTGAAAATCGACTTTGTTCTCATGGTCGAGTCTCCGCCATTCGATTAGTACTGGTTTACTCGTGGGTTGGCTCCGACTGATGTGTCAGGGGCTTTGTCTGATAGCGCGCCATCAATCTCAAGAACCTTGTAGTCATCTATTCCAATGTCATCCATGTTATTATGGATGATGGTGCAGAACTCCTTCACCGAGCATTCGTGGGTGAGATAGTGAGGTTGCTTGCAGCGGAAGCACAACCCTATACTACTTAGGTCATGATACTCCTGATTAGATAGACGGTGAGTGGTGTTGGGAAGGTTAATGCCTGGGGGGATGGTGGGTGGTCGCGTTAGAAAAGGATGGGGGGTCGAGATGTTTGTGGTTTAGGATGATGACACAAGTATGATGAGAGGGGGGGTCTTGAGGGAGTGGAGATAGAATGAGGGTCCATCGAGGTCTCAATAAATTCAGCTTCCACGAGTATGGAGAAGTCCAAAGCCGGGTTGATAGTGGAGGGATGGACAGATGGAGGGTGCAAAGATGAGCTCGGATATGAGGTTGTATGCCATGGATAAAGTAGCCCAAGTAATGGTCCGGTGGAATACTCGGTATGTCCGTGATCAGTTTGATAAATTCATCTACATAGGAGTCGATGGAGCCGGTTTGGCGGACCCTGCACATGCGTTTGATCATATTGCCATAGTAGCGATGTACGAAGGCTTCCCCGAGAGTCGCACAAGTGAGCCTGGAGAAGGCAATCAGAGCTAGCGATCTCTAAGGAATGCGGACCCTTTCATGCCAATGAAGGTTGTGAAGACCTTTTATGAATCTATTGTATGATGGATGTCAAAGTGTTGATCTACTCGGGAAATCTAACCTAATGTGTCTGTGTCGTTGAATGTTGGAATGTTGATGTGGTGGTGATTCAGAGGAGACATTCATGTAGGAGCGGCATCCCAAGATATGACTCACTTAGGTATCCCAAGATGGATGCGGTGTTAGCCACCTATTGATCGTCCAACTGCATTGTGCGGAGCAACACTAAAATCGACGTGAACTGCTCATCTTGGACATCGAGGTGAGTATTGATGGTGATGCGGATGCGCTTTAGGGCATCGACACAGTTTCCCATCATTTGGCGCATCTTGGGCATATGAGGTAGATGTTGAATGGTGTATGGAAGGTCGGGGTTACTGAGGAAGGAGCATTTGAAACTACGTCTGGTGGTTGAGAGGAGGGGGGACAGACATCGTCTAGAGCAGAAGCTGGAGAACGATTGATGGAAGTTAGGGCAATTAGAAGGAGGTGCGGGATCACCGTTGAGTAGCATGGACTGGAACGCTGCTGAGGATCGTGACTGCAGAGGTTAGAGTAGACAAAATGAGGCACGAGATTGTTGTTGATGATCTTGGTTGCTGGGATAGCTTGCTTGAACAATGAATTTGTGAGTTGGAGTTGAGTGAGCCGTGCGGAATGTGCGTTGATAAGATGGGAACAACGTCAAAGCCAGATGGAGGTCGAACGTTGCACTGGAGGTTGTACCCTAGGCAGTCAAACAAGGGTCGTGCCGAGGGTTAGAGATAGAGATCGACATGAGCAGCGACATCATTCTGTCTTGGATGGGGGGTGCGATCTTGAATTCGATGACGTGAACATGTAGTTAGACAGACAGTGTCTCAGTTAGAACATCCACATGAAGAGCCTGCTCGATATATTTCTTGTATTTTGTATTTTGTACTATGTACACCTATATAAATAAACCCTTGTACCTCTATTGAGGTATCTAGTCATTTACATGGTATCATAGGAAAATTAGGGTGTAACCCGCCGTTCTCGAAAAAAATTTCCCGCGCCTCCGTAACTCCCGCTCCTACGTCTGCCGATCGACGCCGCCTTGATCGGTTCCGACATGCTCTTGCCGCCGACTCCCGCTCTTACTCTCCCCCTCGCTTACTCTCCCTCTCGTGATCGACACCTTGAACTGCATGGGATTACAACAATACATTTCCTCATAATGCGAGACTTGATACTACTATCCTTACCTCCTCAAACTTCCAATTGTGGAAAAAGGGGGGTCATTATGTCCCTATCAGGCATACGTCGTATGCACCACCTTACCCGACCCCCAATTCATATTGTGGGAAGCCAAGAGTAAGAGGATTGGTACAATGATGATTGTCGGATCTTCGCTCTCCCGTTGAGCTCCATGGATCCCTCAGTTCAACAAATGTGCAAGAACTGTGACAGTACTAAGGAACTTGGGATACCTTACATATGATTCTCTCCCAGACGAACAACCTCACTCATCTAGGTCACCTCTTCCCCAAGATGGATGAACTGAGACAAGGGGCACGTTTAGTCACTGAGTGCTTCGCAGAATGGAAGGTCCTTGTTGTTGAGATCTTGGATCTTTGGGAAAACCCTTCTACCAAGGAGGAACACCAGGTCCAACATGAGCACATTGTACTACTTTGTCTAGTAAATGGACTTGATCCGAATTTCTCCACAACTAAGACTGAAATGCTAGCGAGTCCCTCTACTCTGAAGACTGCTAGTGTGTACCATCGTCTGACCAAAGCAGGAACAACCAGTACCACTACCTCTTCTACACAACATATTTTCTCAGGTGATCTGTTGGCTCTTGCTTCTCATGGTGGACGGGGTAGTAGTCGTGGAGGCCGCTATAGACGTGGTCGTGACCCCGATATGAGACATTCCATTGTGGACATCGGGGCCACATGAAGGACACTTGTTGGGTTGTCCATGGGAAGCCTGTCTGGGCCTCCAAATCTCCTCCATCATCTCGCTCTGTTCACCTTGCTGATTCAATTTCTGGATCCAGGCTTTTGTGGATAGTTCAGATATCTGAAGAGGAGTATCGACATCTACAGACACTCCAGATTGATGCTCCAACTCATGGTATTTCTGTTGCACAAACCATTCAGCAAGTGTGTACTTCACAATGCCCAGTTCATTGGCTGGCAGACTCAGGGGCTTCAAATCACCTTATTAGTACCTCAGGTATCTTACACTCATGCAAATATCATAGTGGGTCTTCGATTACTGTTGTGGATGGATCGACTATACACATTGTTGGGTTTGGTATCTGTGATATGAATCCTGACATGACTCTGTCATCGGTTGCTCACATTCTCCATTTTGCTTCAACTTATTGTTTATTAGTAAGCTTACATGTGATTTAAATTACATTGCTACATTCACATCTTCTGGTTGTGTATTTCAGGAATAGTCGACGAGCTGTATTATTGTAGAGGGAAGCTGAATGATAGCGTGTATGTCCTGGATGAAGTCTCACCCCTCGCTTGTTCTGCTGCTTCCACCAAGTTATTGGACCTTCATTATCGCCATGGTCACCCATCTGTTCATGTTACGCATCATTTGTATCCTAAGTTTTTGCACGTTTCCCATCTCAATTATGAGTCTTGTCATTTTGCTAAATTACACAGAGTTAGCTATGTCCCTTGTTCTGATGTACGTGCTACAAGGCTACAACACCGTTTGATTTACTTCACTCTGATGTTTGGGGACCCTGTCCCGTCCCTACGTTATTAGGACATAAATATTATGTTACATCTATTGATGATTTCTCTTGCATGAGTTGGGTGTATTTAATGAAAAGTCGTTTCGAGCTTCCTTCAATTTTTCAAAACTTGTGGAATGAAATATTTACTCAAATTTCTGTTTGTCTTAAATGTTTGTGCACTGATAATGGTAGATAATACTTCTCACAATCTATGCCTACCTTCCTCGCCGACAAAGTCATGCTGACTAAACCACTTGTCCTGATACCCCCAACAAAACGGTGTTGCCGAAAGAAAAAATCGACACCTCCTTGAGGTCACTAGAGCTATTCTTCATCATAAGCACATACCCAAACACTTCTGGGGTGATGCGGTCCTTACAATCTCACACCTTATCAATCGTCTTCTTACTCATATTCTTAAAGGGGGGACATCCCACCATACCCTTCATCCAAACCATACCCTTCATCCCATTCTCTCCCTACCTTTACCTGTCTTTGGGTGTGTTTGTTATGCTAGGGATTCTCGTCCCTCCGTCTCCAAATTTGACCCTCATTCCTTGAAATGTATCTTCCTCGGGTATTCTCGTACTACTATGGGATATCATTGTTATTCCCCTGACTTACACGGATACATTATCTCATCTAATGTTGTTTTCCTTGAATCAGACTCTTATTTTACTCTTACTCGTGGATGCACACCTCCTTACTCTTCCCATGATTCTATACTTAATGATGTGCTTTCTCCCGATGACATCTTCAGTCCTCTTTGGGGACAGGTCAACTCTCGTCGCCCTTCTGACAACACATTCACACCTCTACCAAAGTCTACTTCTTCCCATAGTAGTCCGACGACTGTTCCTCTGAAAGCCCATGCTGGTGCGCATGTGGATCACCTGTCGGTCATCCAGGAGCCACCCATTATTATAAGGGAATTCGTGCTTTCGAAACAAACCACTATTCGTTACTTCTTATCAGGGCTTATCAGCTTCTCATACTGCGCCGCACTCCACTTTGGATCAGTACCACCTTCCATCTACTGTCGCTGATGCAAAAGCTCATTCTGGCTGGGCCACTTCAATGCATGATGAGTTGATAATCATCCAACTTAATCACACGTGGAACTTGGTTCCTTTTCCCACTGGGAAGAGGGCTATTGGGTGCATATCGATTTACTCTATTAAGGTCAATGTCGATGGTTCACTTGATCGCTTGAAAGACTGCTTGGTTGCCAAAGGCTATGCTCAGACTTATGGCGTGGACTGTGATGAAATATTTGCCCAGGTCGCCAAATTGTCCTCCAATTGCTTTCTTCTCTCTCTTGCAACCTCTCACCAGTGAACCCTCCACCAATTGGACATAAAGAATGTCTTTCTTCCCGAGTCCTTAGAAGAAGAGGTGTATATGGAGAAACCACCTGGGTTCGTTGTTGATGGGGAGAGAACCAAGGTGTGCCACCTCAGGAAGTCGTTATATGGATTGAAGCAATCCCTCCGAGCATGGTTTGCCCTCTTCCGAATTGTAGTAACTCCTTTTGGTCTTACCAAGAGTACGAAAGACTCGTCTCTCTTCTATCAGAACTCTTCGGCAGACACTATCCTATTAGTGGTATATGTCAATGATAGTGTTATCACCAGAAGCAATTCAGAAGAGATAATCAATCTCAAGGCATTTTTACACTCCAACTTTAAAATCAACGATCTGGGATCATTGCTTTACTTTCTTGGCATTGAAGTCGTAGCTCATGCTAACACCATCTTTATTTGTCAGCGCAAATATGCTTCGATCTGCTATCAGATCTTGGGATGTCTGAGTGTGGCCCTATGGATTCTCCACTTGAACTAGGAGAAAATGGTCTTCATGTCGAAAGCAAGTTATTCGATTCATCGGAAAAATATCGAAGAGTAGTTGAAAAATTGAACTATCTTTCCATGAACCGTCCAGACATTGCCTGTGTAGTAAGCAATGTCAGCCAGTTTATGGCAACTCCAACTAACTCTCAATGAGAATATGTTCTTTGAATTGTCAGATACATAAAGAAAGATCGTGGACTTGGGATATCGTACAAGAATCAGAGTCATTCCAATATATAAGTTTATTGTGACCTTGATTGGGCAGGCTGCTTAGCCACTCAGAAGTTTACTGCAGGGCTCACTATCTTTTTGGGTAAAAATCTTGCCTCTTAGAAGAGTAAGAAACAAACCACAGTTGTCAGATCTAGAGCAGAAGCGGAATATCAAGCTATGTGTTACGCATGCACGTATTATTATTATTATTATTATTATTATTATTATTATTATTATTATTATTATTATTGTATTTCATATTTTAAATCATTTGCGTTAGGGTTTTGACATGTGAGCCCCCCTCCCCATATAAGGAGGTGGTTTGGGAGTTAGGGTCATCTTTTGGGATCATTAGGTTTGAGATCTCTCATTTGAAGAGGAGATTCTAGGGGAACCAACCTCCTAAAGTTGGGCACGAGCATACCGCGTGATTGTATCAAGTTATTCTGTTTAGTGTAAGTGTTTTCCCCTTTTGTAACATTTGATCGGACCTGCCGCATTCTGACCGCGGTCTCCGCCACCTGAAGTACCAGTGCCTAAGCGATCCCTAGTGCAATCACTTCGCTGCAGGCCCTCATGCTACACATGGAGGATAAAATTGACTCCTTCCTGGTCGGCCGCCCTACCACATCCGCGACATCGGCGGCGGACCCGCCTCCCCTCCTCAGGACTTCCCCGGAACTCTTCCATACAACAGCCCCCCTTGCCCGGGGTGTACTCATTGGGCCCTCGTTTCTTTGTTTTCCCCTCTTTCATTGGCACTGATCCATAGTATGGATTGTTCGGGCCCAACAGTTCTTCGAGATACAGCAGATCTCAGAGCCACAGAAGGTCAGTACGACCTTGATCGACATGGAAGGTTCCACCCTCCACAGGGTTTGCTGGCTACGCCAATCCTCTCCCGGCCTCACCTGGACAGCTCTCACAGAGGCCCTCATTCAGTGGTATGATCACCGCTACCCCAGCTCCATGATCGAGCGCCTTTGTGGACTCCGTCAGACCGACACCATTGATTCGTACGTTGATGCATTCAAAGAGTTGGCCACCAATGTTCCTGGTCTTCCACCCGACCATTACTTGACCTATTTCATGCACGGCTTACAACCCCACATCTGAGCCCGCCTCCGCACCCTGCAATCGTTAACTGTCCACCAAGCCATGGACCTCTCCCCACCAGTGGAAGACGAATTCATAGCGACGTCCGGGGACCCTCCTTTCCCGTCGCCTCCTTCCAACCCTCCCTACCAACCATATTTTCCTCCCCCATCTAAACCTCCACCACTGCCACCTCATCCTCCTCGGCCAACCATTATGGGCCCACACAACAACCATCATATCACCACTCACCTCCTTTCCAACCAAGAGTATAATGACTTGCAGAGCAAGGGTCTGTGTTATCGCTGCAAGTAACCATACTCGCCTTGTAAGACCCCTTTTTTTCTTCAAACCCGGGTTCTTATGCCCAGAACCATCATTTTGCGGTGACACCCTCACTCGGGAAGGTTGCCACTACAAAACGTCGATCCTGCCGGTAATTTCGATCACAGAAAAAGTAAAGTACAACAAGTTATAAAGAGAAGACAAGTCCACATCACATATTAATCAACCATCATAAAGAGATGTCTACATAAACATAACTGAAATAAAAGACAGAAGTAATAAGGGCTCCTGCCCGATACATCAAATCCTCACTACAAAACACTCGCGGAAGCAAATCAACTGGTAGTAACTCTCACGGAACCCGATACTGGTGCTCCTGTGCTAGACTGCCCCGCCTCCATCTGCACCTGCCTCTGGTGTTGCTCCGTCTCCGTGGTCTCCTAAAATGATAAGGTCCACCGACCGTTAGTCAAAAAGACTAAGCCAATCCCCCACCCCTCCCCCGATGACTCTTAGGCACCGAGCGGAAAGGATGAAGCGGAGGACAGCAAGGGGTATAACAATAGCCGGTGACAGGGTACAGAGAATGTCTACACTACACATGTATATATACATATAATTGAGGCAGTAAAAAGAGCATGGTAAGAGTAGGTAAAGAATAAGCAAAGTGCAGTAGATAAGGACATGTATATAATATAAAAAAAAAGTAACCATTGATTTATAGGAGTGCCCACACAAACCTATAGACCAAGGGGTCGTTTAGCAGGGCCTATCGTATAAGAAGTCCCATAACCGACTTATACGATAGGGGTAGGGGTTGAATGCTATGTCATGCAAGGTATGCTTGTTAAATGTTATGTCACACAAGTGCAATTCACACACTACGACTCTATGCGCACAGACCTTTAGTTCCCCCTTTTTGGAGCTAGCCAAACTCCCAGGATACTCCCGTAGTGGCAAACGGAAGCGGTGGGTTGGGCCTCGCCCACCTCTAGGTTGGTATTTGCACTACCTAACCTAGACCTAACGTACGCCTCAACGCTAAGAACACAACAGCGGAGCTACTGCGTACTCTTGCTGGTTAGACCACCAGACTTGTCTTGGTAAAAGGGTTATCCACTCTTACCGAGCCCAGTCATTAATGTCCGTGCAACGACCATCAACACTAAGGACCCACCACTTTTTGCACATGCAAACATGTTTACCATCTATCTCCGAGCCATAAGCTCATCAGACTAATAAGTCTATTACTACAACCACCGAGCCTACCGCTCGTAAGACCCAACCGACTAAACACCTGTGACCATGGAGTGTGAGTGAATATATTACTTAGTTAATCTTGTATAACATCTTAACCCTATAGTTTATGGTTAACCCTGAACTTCCCGAGGATTACCATGTAAGGGGCTCGCTGCGGTACTAGGAACTATACTGGGATGACACCCCAAGGTTCCCTTTCCAAGGTACTTAATATTGTAGGTAACTACCCACAATAACACCCCTCTTTATCATTACACTTGGATTACCCTAAGTGTGTTATGACCCTCTAAGGGGAAAGACGGTCTTTCGTCTATCCCGAGCACAACTTACCCTTAACTCACCAAGCACACTTCTTTGGATGGACTTCTAACTATTTACCCAACCCATGTGCACCCTCTGCACACCATTTCCACCTAGTATGCCACTAAAAACTTAAGTTTCACAGTTTTACTAAACGCAGACCCAACTAACTATATGAAGCTTATAAGTATAGGTACTCCTATTATTCATCCAAAGGACTCAAGCTATTTACTGGAGGTCTATCATGATGTTATAAGACTAAATTCAGAGAATCATATTTTTCCTTAATTGTTTAGCATTTATTTTAATTTCTCCAAACATTGGCCAAGTATGAAAATGAACATGAAGTGTAAGGAATTCTTTTGATATGGCTCTCCAAAAATTATGATAAATCTATGATGACTAAATAACAGCAAATACAGCATATCATATTTTTACAGTAAGAAATTGTCCTCTGTTTTTATTATTTATCATCTATCCAAACTTGTAGATTTATGAAGGAACCACCAAAATTATCTACACCAAAATTATGGGAAAAATACCAAACCCTTGTATTCATCAAAAAAACCTACTGACTAAATCTAAAGATTTATGGAAATCATTTTCTCACTTAAATAAATACTTTAAAAAAAACCTCAAATAAAATAAATTGTGAAGTAGCCTACTGATTTATGTCTCAAAAAATTATATAAAAATTCACAGAGCTTTCTAATGTTCAGAAATGTCCTATCACCAATTTGCACAATTTATAAAAGAGTATTGGACCCTCAATTATTTTTCTTAAGCCTAAGACAAAATAGGTGCCTTGTGAATAAATTCTTGGTTAAATCATTTAATAAAATGCACAAAACTTACCAGAGGTGTATATCATAATAATAAAGGCACTACCAAGGTTTCATCACCATCCAAGACTATTTGTGCATGTAACTA
This sequence comes from Dactylorhiza incarnata, assembly GCA_033032865.1. Lineage (NCBI taxonomy): Eukaryota > Viridiplantae > Streptophyta > Magnoliopsida > Asparagales > Orchidaceae > Dactylorhiza > Dactylorhiza incarnata. Next base: position 9,238,734 of record JAWHQI010000067.1, read on the forward strand.
TCTCTTATAAGAAATTTCCCTAAAAGGTTTATGACCTAATTTAGGGGGAATAAATTCTCCTAAAATTCTTATAAAATTACTTAAGGCCTAATTACACCCTATGAACTTATCCACCAAGTTCCAAGACCATACAAGAATATTTGACCCCATGTCTTTCACAAGGTTCAAGAGCAACCCTAAGGTTAAAACTAGGGTCCTAGGGCATATCCACTTCTACACCACCCCATCTTACTCATGAAGGTGTTTTAGGTGATCCTAAACCAGTGGCCAAGGTTTCAACTCATGGTGATGAGTTCTGACCACCATACCCCAAGATAAACACCAAGCCCTAACTTTGACCCAATTTGACCTAACTTGGGTTGACAAATTACCCAAACAAATCAGTCCCAATTGGGCTGAGATTTTTACCAGGGCCATGTGATAACCCTAATAAGTACCCACCAAAATATGGAGGGCATTGGAGGTTATTTGACACAATAATTAATTAATGTTTAATTTATGAAATTATTACAAAAACCTTATAAAATGTTCTCCTAAATATCCCATTTTTGGATATGATGTGTGTGTAGGTGTGAATAGCCTATGTTTCAATTTTTAAGACAATCCCATAACTCAATCATAAGTTATTCTAGATATGGTGGCTGCCCTACACTAGGGAGCAGTCCCACCAAAATGGACCTACAGGAGGCTACAGAACTCCTTTTGGGGTGAAAATCAATTTTAAAATAAACTAGACACCAAGGGCTACAACTTTCATGTTGGGCACTTTTTCATTTGAGGGGTTCTAGTATTTTTAATAATTAAAACAAAATACTGCAGGAATAATTAAGTAAACTAAAATTCTGCGTTCGATGAAATCAACTCTGCGTTCGACGAACTCTGCTCTGCGTTCGACGAACGCTGTGCTTCAGTGCGCTCGACGAAATCCTATCTTTGTTCGACGAACTAATCCAGTTTGACCAATTAATTCCGTTCGATGAACTCCGTGCTCAGTTCGTCGAACTCAACTATTAGATCGACGATCTCCAGGACGTGTTTGACAAACGACATTCCGTTCGACAAACTCTAGTTTCCGTTCGACGAACTCAACTATTTTATTTATTTTCTGGGTGAATTAATTCCGTTCGATGAACGTCGGGTTCCGTTTGACGAACTCAACAATCAGTTCGACGAACACAGAATGTGTTCGACGAATGAATTCTGTTCCACGAACCCCGGGCTCCGTTCGACAAACTCAACAAATAGTTTGGTGCCTTAATTTCCATTCGATGGATTATTCTTCTACTCAGATCGACGAATTAAATAAACAGGAATATAACATAATCATGAAATAACATTATAACTTATAACATAATCACGTAAATAAAAGTCTGGGCACAAATCTTGGCGCAATCAGACGGTGACTGGCCTTCTTCTTCCTTCAGCCAAGGGCTGAGATAATCCCGTTCTGGGCTTCTTTGCGGGATGATTTCCCAGCCACCTGTACCGCTTCCCGGCCAGCCAATTCCACCACAACCTCCGTTGAGATGGTGGTCGGCGATAGGGGGTGGTTGGCCGGCCGGAGGTGGTCGGAATCGGGTTTTAGAGGAGGGGAAGGAGAGCTCAATCCGAGCCCTTTCGGAAGCACGATCCGAGCCCAATTGAACTCGGACCAAGCCCCAAATCATGAAGAGATCTAGCACTAAGGGAGAGGAGGCGGATCAGACCTGTGTGGGGGCTTGGCGGCGCGTGTTCTGGTGAGTCGCCATGGCCGGAGGGGGAGCTTTCGGCGCCAAGTCAATTCTTGCTTCTCGGGCTCGATTTCTTCTGAGAAGAGGGGGGTTTCACTTCTTTCTGTCCTCTGAAGGTGTTAAGGAGATCAATAGGGGGAGAGCCTTGGTATTAATTGTCGTAATCACCATTAATGGTGATTTTCGGTTTCTTATGTGAGGAAATAAATTGGTATCATTTAGGCCAGAAAAATGGGCCGAAAACTTCTCCTCTCCTCAAAGGGAGATGAATAGTGCCATAAATTGGGTATATTTGGCCATAGATGCCATTATCCTCCTCTTCCTCTCTCCGCCATTTTTGGGGGAATTGGAGCTTTCTCTCTCCTGGCCGAACTCTTTTAAATTGAATGGCCAAGTCAGCAGCATTCAAACTCCATTAGGTGGTGGACCACACCAATTGGGTCTAGCTCAAGTGTGTCGGGTTCAATTTGGGTAAAGTAGGTCATTTTGACCTAAATTTATGCTAAGGTTGACTTTGGTTAAATTGACCACTTTGGTTGACCACAATGGGTGGATAGTGACCCATTTGACTCCCTTGTGAGTTAGGAATGCTTAGGTGGAGTCGATTTGGCAAGGTGAGGGTGGATTGCCCCTTAATATGACACTTTGACCAAATTAGGGCTTGAGTTGACTTAGGGTAAATTGGCCAATTTAGAAGTCCCGTGATGGGGCTTTTTGGTCCATTAGGTTCCTAATGACCCTATAAGGGTAGGGGCAAGGTCAATTTGGCATGGTGGAGGCCAATTGACCCTAATTGAGTTAGTTTGACCAATTTTAGAGTTAAGGTTGACTTTAGCCAAATTGGCCTCTTTGGTTTACCCCAATGGGTCCCTAGTGCTCTAAGGAGACCCCTAATGGGTTAGGGATACTATGGTGGAGTCAAGGTTCAAGGAAAGGCCCCAAAATCCAACCCTAGGCTAGGTACATGAAAACGGCTATATGCAGACCACTAGGATTTCTCCCTCTCATCCAAGCGCACATGGTCTTAGGCTCTTCTTATGGTTTTGTCATGACCTAGTCATGACAAAACCAACTTAGGGGCTCTAGTTGTTTGGGGGATGTTACACGCCTAATCATAACTACCCTGCCAAGAAGTTCCGGGCCCTCGTCGGGGATGATTTGGACGAGATCAGCACGACTGACTTGAACGCCCTTATGCTCACTGATTTACCGTCGGACGGAGCTCCGGGTACCTCTGCGACAGTCCACCCGCATGCACATTACTACTAGATGGCGGGCGACACTTCGACCTTGGTGTACAGGTCAATTTTCTGGCTGGATGGCTTGTTACGCATGCGCGTATTATTATTGTATTTCATATTTTAAATAATTTGTGTTAGGGTTTGACATGTGAGCCCCCGCCCTATATAAGGTGGTGGTTTGAGAGTTAGGGTCATAGTTTGGGATCATTAGGTTTGAGATTTCTCATTTGGAGAGGAGTTTGTAGGAGGAACCAGCCTCCTGATGTTGGGCACGAGCATACATCGTGATTGTATCCAGTTATTCTGTTTAGTGCAAGTGTTTTCCCCTTTTGTAACACTATATCTCACAATGTTGCTAATTTGCTATGATCATGTGGATTAGACAGACCCTTTGTGACATAGTGTATTCAGTTCAAGATCCTACTTCACTGTGATGCGATAATCAGGTTGCGATACAGATTGCTACTAATCATGTGTTTCATGAACGCACAAAACACATCGAGGTTGATTGTGTGAAAATTTCTCGTTTCAATAATAAGCGGAAAACACGGGAACTAGGTCGCAGGAACACTCTCAACCTTTCTTAGCACAATAAACCAGAACAACGAAGGAACACAAGGAATAGTATTCAAAACTCTTCTTTACAACTTGAGGTATACTTGGCGAGACATGCGTCACCAATACAATCAAAGGAGAGTAACAACAAGACAAATAGAAATCGCCCAAGCCGCCCGACTTAACAAGGCTGTCCGCGCAAACCGCCAAGTCGCCAAACCGCAACTCAACACGCGGACTACTCGTTATTCCAAAGCTGAAACAGTCCGCCTGAGAAAGGCCACCTGACCGTTGTCACTTGGCCGCTCCTAACCGCGAACACTGTTGCTGACTAGCTGAACAGAAAGCAGACCGGCAAGGCAAGCCGCCCAACCGCACGGTCTGACTTATTGAAAGCAAGAACACAAGTCAAAGAGAGAAGCCGCAAACTGCGACCACCTGCTGCTACCCGCCGCTGACTGCCACCGACTTAATCGTTGCGGTCTCCTCTGACCAAGTCAGAACCACACACAAGCCGCGCAACCTGCGAACACAATAGATTAAACTCAACCCGATCGACTAGAAAAGTCTAACCGCACGAAAGACTTGTGAGCTCTTGCTTACTGTTCACTGTGTAAGATCTGAGGGAGAGGTCCTATTTATAGGCGCGAGATGGAGTGTGGTAACCTCCCATAGAGATAGGATAACCGCCTCAACTCGGCAGCGAGTAGAAAACAAACCGCGCGGCTTAAAGACAAACCACACCGTTCTACCATAACTCCAGGACTTGAAGTAGACCAAGTCCAAGAACAAGCCGGACTAACAGACCGCCAGTCCGTTGTGGGTAAATAACCCACGCGGTCTCCAGACAGACCGCCCAACCTTCTGCGAGAAGACAACCCATGCGATCTCGAGAACAGACTGCCCGACCTCTGCTTTTCTTCAACCCACGCGGTCTAAAAAATAGACCGCCCGATCTCTTGCAGGTAGGCAACCCGCACGGTCTCAAGAACAGACCGCCCGACCTCCACTTCACTTCAATATTTTCAACACTCCCCCTTAAAGTGAGAAGTGGAAGTCAACCCGAGTAAACCTTGTAACCGAGTAAATGGTCCCTTCGCTAGCGGCTTCGTGAAGATGTCAGCGACATTGTCCTCGCTCCACACATGCTCAACCATCAGAGATCCCTCCAGCACCTTCTCCCGAATAAAATGATGCTCGATCTCGATGTGCTTGGTCCGCGTGTGACAAACTGGATTATTAACCAGTTTGAGGGCACTCTCGTTGTCACCGCATAGCAGAGTAGGATGTCGCACCTCCTCATGGATGTCTTCTACCAATCTCCTCAGCCAGATGGCTTCCTGAGCTGCCAAAGCCGAAGCCTAGTACTCTGCTTCAGTGGTAGAAACAGATAACGAATTCTGCTTCTTGATGCACCAAGATATAGCTGTAGGGCCCGCCAAAAAGACATATCCAGATGTTGACTTCCGATCATCCGAATCTCCCTCATAATCAGCATCCATGTAACCATGCAGGTTAAAGCATGTATCTCTCCTATAACAGAGACCCAAATCAGAGGTCGACTTCACGTACTTCAGGATACTCCTGGCCGCTACCATATGAGGTTTTCGTGGCTCCGCCATATATCGACTCACCCTGCTAACTGCATATGCAATATCCGTCCTGGTAATCGTCAAATATATCAGACTCCCAACAAGAGCCCGGAACACCAATGGATCAGGAAGAATCCGTCCCTCATCCCGCCGAAGCTTTAAACCAACCTCAAGAGGAGTTGAACTACTCTTCCCTTCATGCATGCCGAATCTCTTAACGATTCGCTCTGCATAACCCTTCTGGGAAATGAGCACTCCATTCTTCTGCCTCTCTACCTCGAGTCCAAGGAAGTGGTGGAGCTCACCTAAATCCTTCATCTCGAATCTGATAGCAAGCTCATCCCTTAGCCTTGCTACCTCCTCCTCTGAGTTCCCGGTGATGATCATGTCATCCACATACAACAGCACGAGGACCTGAAGCTCTCCCTTCTTCTTGATAAATAAGCTAGAATCAGAGTCTAAAGCAAAGTATCCGCAGAAATGAAGATATTCTGCGATCTTCCCATACCACGCCCTAGGCGCTTGCTTCAACCCATAGAGGGCCTTCTTCAACTTGCAGACATGTCCTAGATGAACTTCCGATACATACCCAGGTGGCTGAACCATGAAGATGCCCCTGTCAATCTCGTCGTACAAGAAAGCATTCTTTACGTCAAGTTGCCAAATCTTTCATCCTTGGCAAGCTGCCAACGCAATCACCACCCGCACCGAAGTCATTTTGGCCATTGGACTGAACGTCTCCTCATAATCCTCCCCATACTGTTGTGAGAACCCTCGAGCAACAAGGCGAGCCTTGTACCGCTCGATACTTCCATCCGCCTTCTTCTTCAGTTTGAACACCCACTTGCAAGCTACAGGAGTTATGCCATCAACCTTGGGAACAAGATCCCAGGTTTCGTGCTTCCTGAGAGAAGCCATCTCCTCATCCATGGCATCTTCCCACTCCTTGAATCCAGTGGCTTCCTCAAATCTTGAAGGATCTCGCACGTCCAGAGGGCCAGCAAAGAAACATGAAACAAAACTCACCATGTTTCCTCATGTATAACGAGCTGGTGGAATTATAGTCCTCTTTGACCTTCTCAAGGTCGGAACTGGACTAACCACTTCCGTTGCTTCTTCAGAATATATCAGACTCCCAACAAGAGCCCGGAACACCAATGGATCAGGAAGAATCCGTCCCTCATCCCGCCGAAGCTTTAGACCAACCTCAAGAGGAGTTGAACTACTCTTCCCTTCATGCATGCCGAATCTCTTAACGATTCGCTCTGCATAGCCCTTCTGGGAAATGAGCACTCCATTCTTCTGCCTCTCTACCTCGAGTCCAAGGAAGTGGTGGAGCTCAACTAAATCCTTCATCTCGAATCTGATAGAAAGCTCAGCCCTTAGCCTTGCTACCTCCTCCTCTGAGTTCCCGGTGACGATCATGTTATCCACATACAACAGCACGAGGACCTGAAGCTCTCCCTTCTTCTTGATAAATAAGCTAGAATCGGAGTCTGAAGCAAAGTATCCGCAGAAATGAAGATATTCTGCGATCTTCCTATACCACGCCCTAGGCGCTTGCTTCAACCCATAGAGGGCCTTCTTCAACTTGCAGACGTGTCCCGGATGAACTTCTGATACATACCCAAGTGACTGAACCATGAAGATGTCCCTGTCAATCTCACCGTACAAGAAAGCATTCTTTACGTCAAGTTGCCAAATCTTTCATCCTTGGCAAGCTGCCAACGCAATCACCACCCACACCGAAGTCATTTTGGCCATTGGACTGAACGTCTCCTAATAATCCTCCCCATACTATTGTGAGAACCCTCGAGCAACAAGGCGAGCCTTGTACCGCTCGATACTTCCATCCCCCTTCTTCTTCAGTTTGAACACCCACTTGCAAGTTACAGGAGTTATGCCATCAACCTTGTGAACAAGATCCCAGGTTCATTCTTCCTGAGAGAAGCCATCTCCTCATCCATGGCATCTTCCCACTCCTTGAATCTAGTGGCTTCCTCAAATCTTGAAGGATCTCGCACGTCCAGAGGGCCAGCAAAGAAACATGAAACAAAACTCACCATGTTTCCTCATGTATAACGAGCTGGTGGAATTATAGTCCTCTTTGACCTTCTCAAGGTCGGAACTGGACTAACCACTTCCGTTGCTTCTTCAGAATCAACTCTATTCTCAGACGTGCTCGGAGCATTCCTCCCCCTGCTTCCAGAACCTGAAGCATCTGTCCCAGAGCTTGACACAACTGGAGCTCCTGGTGAAACAGGCAACTCCTCCTGAAGATCTTCTGCAGCTTCTTTTTGCATTTCAACCTTGCTATCTGATAGTTCTATGCCAGAACTCCCCTGGTATGACGTCAGCTCGTCAAACACCATATCGCGAGATACTACAAATCTCCACGTCTGGGGATCCATGCACTTCCGACCCTTCCTTCGGTCGTCATACCCAACAAACACTAGTTTCCTCGCCATCGCGTCTAGTTTTGTTCTAAGGGCATCAGGAATGTGCACAAAGCAAGTTGAACCAAACACCCGTAAGTGTCCCACACCGGGCTTCTCCTTAAACATTAGCTCATGTGGAGTCTTCATTTTGATCAGACTAAGAGGCATCTGATTGATGACAGAAGCAGCACAAGACAAACCCTCCGCCCAGAAGGGCTTTGGAATATTCTTGGCATGAAGCCAGCACTTCATGGTCTCCGCCAAATGACGGATCTTTTGCTCAGCAACTCTGTTCTTTTGTGGAGTATGCGCACAAGAGAGCTCTCTCCGGAGGTCGTGCTTCCTGCAAAAACTAAAGAACTCTTCTGAGGTAAACTCACCTCCATTGTCAGTTCTCAGTTTTTTAATCCGCAATTCAAGACGACCCTACACAAGCTCCTTGAACTCCACAAACTTCCTGAACGCTTCTGAATTCTCCTTCATAAAATACACCCAGGTATATCTGGTGTAATCATCAATCAAAACCAGCATATACCGGCTGCCTCAAAGACTAGTTGTGTTGGTCGGGCCAAAAAGATCACCGTGAATCAACTCCAACGGCTTCTTACACCTGCTCTATGACTTGTCAAATGGAAGTCAATGAGACTTGCCATATTGACACCCCACACAGACATGACCCTATCCCATGGACGATAAACTAGGCAAGCCTTTCACAAGACCTTTTTCCGCCATAGCCTTCAGCTTCGCCATGACAACATGCCCTCGCCTTTCATGTCAGATAGCCGCGCTATCATTTGTCCGCATTTTATCAACATAGGAACTTGCTGATAACATAAACAAGTCCTTTACCCTTCTCCCAACATGAACTGTGTCAGCTTGCACCGATGACACATTCTTAAGGAACCTCACTTCTGTTGGACCAAACAGAACGTGATATCCGGCGTCTACAGCGTTAGTCACAGAAAAAAGATTTTTCTTCATACCCGGCACGTGATAAACACTCTGTAATTTGAGTGGGCCCTTATCACTGCCTAAAGAAACCACTCCCTCTTATTTGACTGCATGAATAGAATCATCAGCGGTAATAATAGCATCATTACCTGAATAGGGCTGCGCGTAAGAAAGCTTTGACCCATCTCCGGTGAGCTGATGACCACACCCCGAGTCAATAATCCAGTCCTCCTTGTAGTTGATAGAAGAAAGAACATCAACGGACGCCGCCGTCAAATTTCTCGTAAAGGCCCCCTCTCCTCCCCATTCAACTTCACCATTCCTGGATCCAACTTCCTTCTTGCCAGCAGCATGCCTAGCCTGAAGATTCAATCGGCAATCCTTCTTAAAGTGACCAAGCTGATTACACTTGAAGCACCGAAGTCCTTCCTTCTTCTTTCCATTAGACTTAGGAGCATAGCTCCTCTCCTGCTGACCTGATGTAGAGGGACCATCGCTTCTAGATGATTTTTTCTTCTTGTCCCACTTCTTCTTCTTCCCAGAGAAGAGCACCTCATTATCTCCCCCGGAGACAGATATACCAGCCATCTGCTTTGCCAAACTTTCCTACGAGGCAAGCAAGTTCTCCAGCTCAAGCAACGAAGGCTGATTTGCCCAGCCTTGGACAGAAGTGACAAAGGCCACATATTCTCTCTGAAATCCACGGATAATGTGCCTCTTCAACTTTGCCTCAGAAATGGGCTCATCCGGATCCAATGCAGAAATCTCTGCACAGAGGTTCTTCATCTTTAAAAAAGAAAATAGAGACAGAAAGATCACCTTGAGTGGCTTTCGCCAACTCATTTTCCAAGAACTGTAGCCACGCTACATTCTTTTTATTGAACAACCCGTCAAGAGAAGTCCAAATCTCAGCAGCAGATCGACATCCTATGATGTGATCAAATAGCTCTGATGAAATTGCCCGCTTGAGAGTAAACTCAGCTTTCGCAATTGTTTTCTTCCAAGCTTTCACCAGTTCAGCATTTCCTTCAACAGGGGCAACTGCTTGTCTTGCATCTCCTCCAACAACCTCCCAGAGATCCCCACCAAGAAGATAGATTTCCATACAAGACTTCCACTTTTAAAGTTAGTCTGTGTAAGAAGCTCAATACCAAGACCTCTGGCAATTCCACCTTCCATTGAAATGCTACTGATTTACTTGTGCTCCAGAAATCCAAGCAAGATAACTAAGGCTGATTCACTGCTCAAACCTCTGTCCCTCTGATACCATGTGAAATTTCTTGTTTCAATAATAAGCGGAAAACACGGGAACTAGGTCACAGGAACACTCTCAACCTTTCTGAGCACAATAAACAAGAACAACGAAGGAACACAAGGAATAGTATTCAAAACTCTTCTTTACAACTTGAGGTATACATGGCGAGACATGCTTCACCAATACAATTAAAAGAGAGTAACAACAAGACAAATAGAAATCGCCCAAGCCACCCGACTAGCCGCCCGACTAGCAAGCTGCCCGACTTAACAAGGCTGTCCGCGCAAACCGCCAAGTCGCCAAACCGCAACTCAACACGCGGACTACCTGTTATTCCAAAGCTGAAACTGTCCGACCGAGCAAGGACGCCTGACCACTGTCACTTGGCCGCTCCTAACCGCGAACACTGCTGCTGACTAGCTGAATAGAAAGTAGACCGGCAAGGCAAGCCGCCTAACCACACGGTCTGACTTATTGAAAGCAAGAACACAAGTCAAAGTGAGAAGCCGCAAACCGCGACCACCTGCTGCTACCCGCCGCTGACTGCCACTGGCTTAACCGATGCGGTCTCCTCTGACAAAGTCAGAACCACACACAAGTCGCGCAACCTGCGAACACAACAGAGTTAAACTCAACCCGATCGACTAGAAAAGTCTAACCGCACGAAAGACTTGTGAGCTCTTGCTTACTGTTCACTATGTAAGATCTGAGGGAGAGGTCCTATTTATAGGCGCGAGATGGAGTGTTGTAACCGCCTATAGAGATAGGATAACCGCCTCAACTTGGCAGCGAGTAGAAAACAAACCGCGTGGCTTAAAGACAAACCGCATTGTTCTACTAGAACTCCAGGACTTGAAGCAGACCAAGTCCAAGAACAAGCCGGACTGACAGACCGCCAGTCCGCTGCGGGTAAACAACCCGCGTGGTCTCCAGAGAGACCGCACAACCTTCTGCGGGAAGACAACCCGTGCGATCTCGAGAACAAACCGCCCGACCTCTGCTTTTGTTCAACCCGCGCGGTCTCAAAAATAGACCGCCCGATCTCCTGCGGGTAGGTAACCCGCGCGGTCTTAAGAACAGACCGCCCGACCTCCACTTCACTTCAATATTTTCAACAGATTGTCATTTGAGAAAAGTATGAATGACTTATTTCCCTAAGTCATGTGAAGACCGGAGACCAAGTTGTTGATATTCTTACTAAGGGAGTTATGGGAGTTCCAATGAATTTCTATGTAACAAGTTCGGTCTCTTTGATACATGACTTGATGCGGAGTGTTATATATATTTCATGTATTTTGTACTATGTACATCTATATAAATAAACCATTTTTACCTCTATTGAGGTATCAAGCCATTTACAAACCAATCCACAGAAGGTGTGGGGTTGTCAGTGGACGACTGAAATAGGGCGAGCGGCACTGCAGATCAAACCAATGTTGCGAAACAAGAGATTAGATTGCACTAGAATGTAACAATGAGATAAAATTCACGAGGGATACTCGTGCCTAACTCCCGGAGGCTGGTTCCTCCTTAAAGCCTCTCTCCAAAAGAGAGTTCCCAAATTCTAAGAGATGATAGATAACCCTAATACTTGCTAGTGCCCTTATAGGGAGTGACATCCATTCACAAATTACCACAATGCCATTCGTAAAGAAAAACAAATACATAAATGATCAAAATAAAACACTCCAGGTTGTCTTCGTGCTCGTTCGTATCAATTTGTCTTCTCTAGCACCAGGATAATTCACACCTTTTCTTCTTACGTTACAATTGGGATTAAAAGGAGTGTATATAATATTTGCCAAATTTTAAAAAATATGTTCAATTTATAGTACCCATGATTTGCAAAGTTTGGTGATGTTATTCATTCCAAGCTTGGATAAAATTTTTAAAATGATGTACTAAATCCTTTAGTAAGTATATTTGCCAACTCACATATCCAGCCTCGCTTTAAAGAAAAGCTTGCCAATATATGTGTTATGTTCAATCATGCTACATATGGTCATGCTCGATATCCATCATAGATTTTTTGTCACAATATAATCTTCTTGGTCCGTACCATTGATCTTTAAGTCTTTTTGAATGATCTTCTGCCTTAACACTTACCTTTCCATCTTATTTTATTTTTTGTTCCTATATGTTTCCAATCTTCCCCGGGCCCATACCCCCAATCACTATATGGGTTCTGTTGTTGTTGTTGTATATGTTACACGATTTTCTCCAAAAATTGTACAATGACCAAAAATTGATCTTTTGTCAAATATCAATCAAGCATAGTTGATATATATACCTCAAGAAATGTCATTGTGTTCCTTTTTATTAGGATTTGAAATATTAAATGATATTATTCCAATTTTTTTTTGAATAATTGAATGAGTGCTTCACTCTTTATATAGAGTAGTAGAGGAAGATGTATGTACATATGGAGATGTGAGACTAAATACAAGGAGGAAAACTACAATGGGCCCTTATATGGGCTTTGATTTTGGGCTTTAACACTTCCCCTCAAGCTAGAGCATATATGTCGATCATTCCCAGCTTGGTACAAATATTTGAAAAAGAGAAAGAAACTGGATTGAAGACGCCGGTCAACTCCTTATCTGAAGGCACAAACGTAGTGCATATTTGTTTTTGTTTTTTTGATAATTTTCTCTTTGATGAAGTAACAATCAACTTCAATATGTTTTATTCTTTCATGAAATATTGGATTTTTGGATGCGTAGATTGTAGCTTTATTACCACAAAACATCGACAAAAGATAATCATAATTTCTCCCAAGTCTTTTAGAAGTGTTGTTAACCACTTTAACTCACAAGCAGTCTGAGTCATACTTATGTATTCAACTTCATCACTTGACCTGGACACCACTGCTTGTTTCTTGCTTTTCCATATGACCAAATTCCCTCCGACATATGTGCAGAATTTAGAAGTGGATTTTTGTTCTCCTTTATCATCTGCATAACTTGCATCAAAATATGTTTTAATACGTAAGTGATTCTTTCTTTGAAACAACAATCCTTTTCCTGGAGACCCTTTGATGTATTCTAATATTTTTAAAGCAGCTTGCAAATGACACTCTCTGGAAGTCTGCATGAATTGATTGACAACAATATAGGAGATGCTAGGTCTAGTTATGGTAAGACATCGGTTTACCGACTAGATGTCTGCATTGAGTAATGTCCTGTAGGAGAGGGGTTGTCTCATCCCAAAGTTTGTCAATGCCCATAGACATGAGATTCCGAGCAGATTTTGTTCTAAGAAGACCGACTTCATTGAGTAGATCTAGAGCATACTTGTGTTGAGAGAGAACTATGGAGTTATTGCGCTGCACAATTTCAATTCCCAAGAAGTATCTTGGAGGGCCCATATCTTTGGTAACAAATGCTTCCGAAGATGTTTCTTGGTTTTCTCTATTTTAGAGTAGTCATTTCCGGTAAGAAGAATGTCATCACATAGATAGCAAGAATAACCTGGCCATGGTTTTTCTATATCAAGAGAGAGTGATCAACATTACTTCGGGAGAAACTAATGGTAGAGAGGACCTGCATGAATTTGTCAAACCACGCGCGAGGGCTTTGTTTGAGATCATAGATGACCTTCTGAAACATACACACCTGAGATTCTCTCTGAGCAATACAACCAGGAGTTTGTTTCATATAGACTTCTTTATGTAAGTCTCATTGTGGAGGACATTTTTGATATTATGTTGAGACATTTGCCAATTTAGGTTGACAACAATGGAGAAGAGTACTCGATTTGTAATAATATGGGCAACCGAAGAGAAGATCTCAAAGAAATCAACACCATATTTTAGAGTGAATCGCTTGGCAACTAGCCGAACCTTATACTGATCCACAATGTCGTATGGGAGAAACTTGATGACAAAGACCCAACGACAGCTGACAGCATCTCTCCCAAATGGGGTAGGATGAGAGTCCAGGTATCCGGTGATGTTAAGGAAAAAATTTCCTCATCCATGAATGCTTTCCAGCAAGGTATACAAAGCTTCCTCATGTGTAACAGGAATGATGGTGGTAGAGAGTGCCCATGCAAACTTACTGCAAGAGGGACTGAGATTGGCATATAAGACAACATTAGTAAGTGGATGTTGTGTGCTCCCCCTTACCCCTTGCGCAAAGCAATGAGAAGATCCAGGTCCAAGTCTACTGAAGTGTGTGAATCTTCCAAAGAGGAGAGTGTTGGCCTAGACGTTGTCGACGGGGACTCTGCAGTGGAAATAACGAGGATAGGTGAGGAAGCTGGGCGCCGACGAAAATGATATAGAAATGGTGAAATGGGAAGGACACACGCAGGAGTAGATGTTGGTTGCAAGATATCAGGGGAAGGAGCATAAATGATATGGAACGATGAAACATATGTGAGAGGAGGAGAGGTTGTAAAGAGAGGAGGAGAGATCTTGAGAGGAATTTTCCTTCCTCTCTTGAAAAACTAAGGGGGTAGACTCAAAAAAGGTGACGTCCGTTTGGAGATAGGTTCGAAACAACGATATCCCTTCTGAGTTGGAGAGTACCCCATGAAGATACATTTGGTGGCGCGAGCAGAGAATTTATCACATCCAGATGCATGAGTGTGGATAAAAGAAGTACAGCCAAACACAAGTGGGGTGAGGGGAAAAGATGTACCGGTCGGATATAGAAAAGAGAAAGAGGTCTTACCCTGAAAGGTAAATGGTTAATTAAGAAACAAGAAATTAGAACTGCATGACCCTAATAAGAGCAGGAAACATTCATCTGACATAGGAGTGTCCGAGTAACATTGAGTAGATGACGATTTTTTTCTTTTGGCCACCACATTTTGTTGGGATGTATGCACACAACTTATTTGAGGAATAATACCGTTGGTGGTGTAGAAAGATAAGAACCGCTGAGTGAAGTATTCTTTCGCATTATCGGTTCAAAAAATATTTGACCGACATACCAAACTGAGTGCAAATTTCATTATAAAATTTTGAGAAGACAGAAAAAATTTCAGAACATTCCTTTAAAAGATACACTCAAATACATTTTGAGAAATCATCAATTATAAAGTACAAACTACCCCTATCAACAAACTTGGTGGGATTAGGACCCCAGATGTCTGAATGAACAAGGTTAAAAGGACGAATAAAACTTGTACATAGTTTAACATGAGTACAATGATGCTTGCCATATTTTTGCATCCTCACATTCTAAAGTAAAGTTGGCCTTGTAAGAGGGCATGAGCTGGTGGAGGAGACACGGCGACGAATGGCAAAGACTACAACGCTACGGGAGCAGGGAAGTGGAGATGAGAGATGTAGGGAAAGTGGGAAGATCATCAAGGTAGTATAGACCGCCGCATTCAGTTCCAATAATAATCGTCCTCTGCGTGTAAAGGTCCTCAAAATTACAAGCAGTGGGAGAAAAATGAGATAAAGCATTGTAATTATCGTGAGAGAACTTTGACAGACAACAAATTACAAGGAAAATTGGGGAATAGAATGTCGTCCAACTGGAGAAGAGAGGGGGTAGTCACAACTCCAGAGCCATAAACAAGAGCAGGAGAGCTATCAACCACAAAGACCGGAGGTAGCTGATTATATTTCTCGAGGTGCGATTAGACAAGAGAGTTTCCCGGTCATATGATTAGTGACACCCGAGTCGGTGAGCAACTTACCCTAAGTAGCAACATGCACGCTACCTGCCGAAGTGACAATTGAGGCAAATTACTTAGAGGCATTGATGAGAGCCTCGATATCTGCCGAACAAAACCTGCGGTTGGACTCTTGTGGCGGGGTGGGCGTTGAATTGGCCATAGTTCAAGTGAAGCAAGCTCGGTGAGCTCACATGAAGTGGTGACGAGTTGGGAATGAGAACTCGTTGGAGTTCGCAAAACACACTTGAGAGCTCGCAGGAAGTTTCAACGGATTCCTGTTGGAAGAGATCGCAGAGACGGTAGAGGTTGTGCTTGGAGAATTCACAAGAACAGGAGTACTCGCAACTTGCACGAGGTAGTATGCTCAGAGATGGCAGATAGTGGGAGTGTCTCTCGCGGGATGAAGGTGGGACTGTTCAGCGACTTCAACTATTTTGGGATCACGTACACGGGATGGAGAAGGCGTGGTCATGTTGCATCAGAAACACAAGAAGTCGCAAATGGCGCTGGATCGGCGATTCAAGTGTTCACAGCGGAGCCACTAGAGAAGTCGTAGAGTGTCTTATGATGCTCGTGGGAGAAGTCTCGCAGATGACTCGTTGGATAGAGGACTCGCAGATTGCAGGAGTTCCACGAGAGGAGATTGTTGAAGCGTGGCCTATAAATATCTTGTGTGTGTGGTGGGGGGGCTTATTGTGGTCGTCGATTCCGAGCTGGGAGAGCAAAAAAGGGCGAGCTCTATGCGGGAGGAGGCGAGTATGTATGGGGAGCGGGATTGCTTGACTCAATTTGATTACAGAACAGGTCTTTGGGTCCGATCTATTCACAGGAGCGGGATTGTTGTTGTGCGAGTCCGGGACTGTTCACGTGAAATTGGAAAGATTTTGTGCGAGGCCGGGAGTATTAACGTGAGAGGAGATCAGCCGGTGATTTCATCCTACTCTGATACCATTTGAGAATTTGAAATATTAAATGGTATTTCCAAAAATATTTGAATAATTACATGAGAGCTCCCCATTTTATATGAAGTGGTAGAGGAAGAGGTATGTACATTTGGAGATGTGAGACTAAATATAAGGAGGAAAAATACAATAGGCCACTATATGGGCTTTGGATCTTGGGCTTTAACACTTTTGAACATGATCCCCTTTTCTGGAGTCCCTTTAGGATACAACAAATTAGACTGAACGTTTGTAAATGATTTTCCCTTAAATTTCTCGTGACTAATCACTCTAACAACATAAGCTATATTAGGTCTTGTATGAGATGGATAGATGCCCTATTAAACGTTTGTACATCTCTCTATTTGTAGCCTTATGCTCCTTTGCTTCCACAAGTTTGTGATTAGGTCTATCAATGTACTTACTTATCTACATGTTGTTTTTCATGTTTCCTTGAGATCCCTCTCCTTGTGCGAACACATTCAATCCCTAGGAATTACTCTAACTTTCTCAATATTTAATCTCAAATTCTTTAGTCAGACATTTTTACAGAATTTCTCTTTTTTGTCATTCCCAATTATGATTATGTTGTCTAAATATGCCAAAAGGATTGTGATTGCCCCTGAATTTTGATGCTTTACAAAGAAATTATGATCTCCTTGACATTGTTTATATCATATATCTGTTGTTACTTCAGCAAATCTTCGAAACCAAGCTCCAATATCATGTTAAAGCTTATACAAGCACTTTGAAGCTTACACACTTAATTATAAATTAGGTAGCTTCCAAATTTAGGCAGGAGTTCCATATAGATTACTTCAAGATCTTCATGCAAGAAGACATTTTAATATCAAACAATTGCAAGTCCCAATCATAGTTAGCTTTGATTGATAAAAGAGCTCTAAGAGTGTTAATCTTGTGACAGCAACAACAAATATCTCTTGATAATCTATTTCAGAGGCCTACGTGTACCATTTAGCTACCTGCATTGTTTTATACCTTTAAATGACCCATTTGCTATAACTTCATCATATAGATTCACTTACATCAATCCCATTGATTTTTTGATTTGTAGACAAGTTCAGCAGTTGCCAGGAGCCTATATCTTTATATTCATAACTTGATTCAGGTTTTCATTAGATAATGACACAAATAAGATATCAAGGATGAACATATTATTTAGGTTTACAAAAGAACTTTTATGTGATGGGGTAAAATTTTAAAGTCTATAGGAAGATCAAGTTCTGGTTCAATTTGTAAAAGTGGATTATGAATTGTTACCTAATTTTCAAGATTGGAGGTCAAATTTTGGATTTACATAACTTCAGGAACCATAGCTTTTCCTCCTTATGTACACTTAACCGGCCATCCTATCATCAATAGTACCCACATGCTCATTATTTTGTAATAAGAAAGTTGCAAAGACTGCAAAGACATTGATAATGGCCCAGATGACTAGGTTGACATAGGTACAAATGGTATAAATGCTGACTTAGTTTGTTTGGTAGTGTTGCAAATGGATCTTGGGGACGCAAATTCACAAACAACAAGCAGACTATGGAGCATTGTCGGGAGCTTTGACATCATCTTATTATCGCAATTTGCTTCAGATGGATGTCACTCTTCATATTAGCTCATTAAATTGAGTCAACAAACAAAATCTCTTATCACAAAACATACAATTGATCAAGGAATTGAATTATTGTAACGACTCAGGTTTTGAAAATAAAACAAAATGAAACTTTATTTTTTTCCTGTTGTCTAACCGCAACCCACCACCTCCCCCCCCCCCCCCCCCGATTAAACCCGGTCCAGGACTCCCGCAAACCAAAAACCCTCTCAGCTAGGGCTCCCAATCCCGCAAGCGCCCATCTCCCGTCTCGCTAAATCCCGCTCCTGATTCTTCTCCCGTCTCCAGTGCGCAGCCCGCCACTCCTCCTCCTGCCGGAGCCGCCCATGTGTCCATCTCCTCCTACTCTGGCCAGAATCTCCTCTCCAAGCTAGCAGCGCCTTCCCTTCCTCTGGCCGACCCCCAGCAGTAGGGCTTCTTCAGTCGACAGCCTTGTCTCCTCCTCAAGGCCGGCATCCGCCTCCTCTCCCTCCGGCAACCCTAATTCCTCCTACTCTCCATCGTCTTGGCCGAGGATTTGCAAGAGGGATGCTTAGGGTTCGCTCGTTTCCCCCTCTACTCGGATTTAGAGCTCGGATATGACTTCCTTTGGGTAAGATTTCTTCCTCCTTCCCCTTTATTCAGATTTCTCTTGAATCCTTCACAATTTTCGTACCCTAAGTTGCAGATATTTGTGATCCAACATTTTTGCCCCCGTTATAACCATCTAATTTCTAGGTTTTCGTGCTCCCCGGCGCCATTCGTCGCCCTAATTGGTGGGATCTCTCCAAGGCCCTCTACGATTTAGGGTTTCCGCAACCTAAGCGCCGCCAAGTCTCCGTCTCTGCGTGGAATCTCTTCTCCATCGAGCTTAGCCGCTGCCATCAGATTCAGCCTCATTTAAGGCAAGTAGAGATCCCTCTCTCTTGCAAGCATTGAATTTATTTAGCTTGTCTGTTCTTATGATTTTCTGACTTCGCTTCGAATACATGTTTCATCAAATAAGTTTAGTTTTGATCGCTTGAATTGACTTGATAGTAGTTTGGGGTTTCACGCGTTTGGGATAACATGAATTTGAAATGTGAAATGATGATTTTAATTAGAGGATTAGTAGTTCTTTTGAGCATGAACATTAATTGGTATATTACCAAAGGTTAAGATTTCTTGCTAGCAAATAGATAAATTGTGTTTGATATGAAATGATGGGGTCGTACACATGTTTACTTAGAAGATTTTCGTGTTTTGGAATGACTTAAATCTAAAGGAATACTTGGCATCCTAGATATTGATCTATATTACTTTTATTACTCATGAATACTTGAACCCGCTAGTTTCAAAACTCTCCATCGAGTTCTCTGAGTCATCGAATCTTGTTCTTTATGCATGTTTGGTTGAAAGACTTGGATAAATTCAGCGTTTATTTCTTGATCTGATGTTTTTATTCAACGTAAGTCTGTTTCAATTAGAATCACAAATCTATGAATCTTTAAATTATCTAATGTCATGCACCTTTGTGTACGTTTGTAAAATCTGCTCTTGTATATCTAAATCAATATTTGGTCACATGTCTTGCTATGCTAGAATTATTCAATCATGAATTATTTCATTAATAACACAAGTAAACATTGAAAGGTAAGGTTTAATTGACGCAACTCCTTGACTTGGGTTCCCTCTTGAATCCTTAATAGGAACAAAGGACCAGTCATAGCGAGCTTAAATTTCTGAATCTCCTGAATCCGTACTTGAATCTGTCTGAATCATGAATCCTGCGCGTCAAACAAAAACACTTACACTTTCACTTGTTACAACTTATGTTATTACATGAATCATCTTTTCATGCTTTACTTCAGACTAGTTTAATAATTCTAGTTATTTTTGCTTGTCTCACTTGCTTGCCTGTCTTGTTAGCTCTGCTTCATGAAAAATGGTACACAAATATTTTGTTTCTCCTGCGCATATTTTATTTTGCTTTGCTCTGCTGATTTTCATGTTCTGAGGCTTTTCCTTCTTGTTTTGGAATTGCCTTAGCGTTCGTGCCTGAGCCGCCTGCTTCCTGAACCGATCTGCGTCAAGCTTCAGGTTTTGTGTTTATGTTTCTGAAAGTGGAGGTTAGATCTTAAATTAACTCTAGAGGGAGGTGAATAGAGTTTAAGAACTTTTTCCCTTAGTTTTATAGCGGAATTAAAAAATAGTGATATATATTTGTGTATATGAGAGTGTGTAATAAAAACTAAGTAAAGACAAGTAATAAAAATCAGCACAACAACAAAACACAGAAATTCACAGCACAGAAGACACAAGGAATTTTATAGTAGTTCCCCAATAACCTGGGTACGTCTACTCTTCTACCACACTTGGTAGGATCCACTAGGAATTTTTGATAAGGTGCCCTCACACCAAGGGATTTTTGATAAGGTGTCCACACACCAATGGGAGTTTGATCAGGTGCCCAAATCACCGATAAGCTTTTGATAAGGTGCTTAAAAACCAAACAAGGGTTTTTTGATAAGGTGTCTTGCCACCACTGAGTTACACTTTTGAAGGGAGTATTAACACTATACAGAATGAGATGGAGAGGGGTTATGAAGTTCTTCTCTGTCAATATGTATAGAGAAGACTCTAGTGGATTTGATGTTGAAATACTCCTCTGTCTGATATGAATTTGTTTGACAGTAGATGTTGCTGGAGCTTTTCTTTGGAAGATTTGATCTTCCTGTAGCAGATAAAACTGAAAGGCAATAGTGCTTCTCAGGTTATTGTTGCTCGTTTGAAGATCTGAATGCTTGTTCTTCTTCTTCTTTCTTTCTTGATTCTTGCAGCAGGAAAAATACTGAGAGGTGGTGTAGCTGTTCTCAGAAAGTATGTGCTGCTAAAGGAGAAGAAGATGAGGTTTTGTGCTCTGAATAATGCTTGGCAGGAAGAAGATGATGATCTATATTTTTGTATTCTTCCTGTATATCTCTCTATATCTATTCTGTCGATTTCCTGTACAGCAAATATGTAAAGTATTCTATTTTATTTGATCTATCGTATATGCTTGAGTATAATCTGCTGTATATCTTCTCCCTTTTCAAATATCTGACAACTATTAAATGCAGATCCCTTATATTGAGGGATATAATATATCTAAAAAGATAATCTGGTAACTGTATAGCTGCACGTCGTAAACTCTTTCCTTTTTCCACGATTTGTCCTTTTCTGCTGGAAGTGTCAACGGCTATATCTTAAATAAATAAAGGAAATATATTTCCTTACTT
Organism: Dactylorhiza incarnata; assembly: GCA_033032865.1. Classification (NCBI taxonomy): domain Eukaryota; kingdom Viridiplantae; phylum Streptophyta; class Magnoliopsida; order Asparagales; family Orchidaceae; genus Dactylorhiza; species Dactylorhiza incarnata. The sequence goes on from JAWHQI010000067.1 coordinate 9,259,937, forward strand.
TATTTGATTGGAAAGAGTCATTGCCTTCGTCGATCTGTGTTCAGAGAACTGATATATAACTGATCTTTAAGAATTAAATAATCTTGGAACTGAATTTGTCGATCTGAGCTTCAATAAAGAATTTGTCGAGCGCTGGCTGGAATTCGTCGAGCGCTGCTCAGAGAATGTCGAACGCTGGCTGGAAATCTATCGAGCGCTGGCTGGAGAACTGTCGAGCACTGGCAGGAATTCGTCGAGCGCTGGCAGCCATCTGTCGAGCGCCGATCAACGAATGTTGAGACAGTGAAATTTTTAGATCTAACAGCCAAATTTCTTCCTAAGCTCTTGACCCATAAACTATACATTGGGGTCAACTTGTCCTTAGTTAACATATAGTGATCCTAGCCCAAAACACAAATAGGGTTGTTCCAACAATCTGCCACTATTTGGGTTAGGACACTATTTGACAAATATTGAAAATAAACAAATACTAAAACATCAAAAACAACAGAGTATGAATATATTTGATATATTTTAAATATTTTATCAGATATGAAATGAAAAGTACTCTGAGTTTTGAAAATACATTTCAATAATAATGAAACTGAAAATACAATCAGAACCAGAATTATCTGAATTCTGCTGCTTCTGAATTCTGAATTTCTGATTTTGTCTGATCTGTGTTGTTCTGAATTCTGATCTGAACTGAACTTCATTAACTGCTACTCCTTTTGATCAGCTTTATAATTTTGATTAGCTATGTTGTAGCAATAACTGTTATTGAATTTGCTATATAAAAGTTCTTCTTCTGAACTGAATCTGCAGCAATAATTGATCTGAACTTGATCATGAACTGTAATCAGCAAACTGTGATCAGCAAACTGTTGTAAGCTTTATCAAGCTTTTCTTCAAACAGCAACTCCCCCTGAGAGTGTCTCCCACTGAGTTCTGGAGGTTCTTCAGCTTTTCTCTCCTTGCTTAGTTCATTGAACAACTCCCCCTGAGCAAAACAGTGCATCAAATGGAGCTTGTTCATACAAACTTCTTCCCCTGCCTAGTTTCAGGAAAAGCCTGAAGCTAGGCCCCTTGAAGAAGGGACATTTGATGGAGGTAGGGAAGGATGCAAGATTCATAATGCTGTTGTTCCTGCATAATAAAATAGAGATCAAGTGCAAAGGGAACTGGAAAGAGAAGCAATTTTGTAGATGTTCAGCTAATAAAAAAAATTTTATTAATGAAGACAGGCTGAAATAAAAAGCTTCAGAAAAACTGTGAAAGTGCACAGTTAACCACACTAGAATTCTCTAGAGGGGGGTGAATAGAGATTTAAAAAATACTTTGTGCAAAGTTAACAAATATATATATATATATATATGTGAAATAATCACAGATTTAAGCTTCCCACACACACCAACAAGAATTAAACAAATAAAGAAAATAACAGCAAAAAGAAAATCACAGCACAACACAAAGAAATATAGTAGTTCCCCAAACTTTGGGTAGTCCACTCTTCTACCCCCTTGGTAGGAATTCACTATCTTGTACTGAGTCTTTTGATAAGGAGACTCTTAGAACCAGCCTGAGTCTTTTGATAAGGAGACTCTTAGAACCACTACAACTGAATTTTTTGAAGAGAGATTCTAAAAACTCTTTTACACAATTTGAAAATGAAATGAGAATAAGAAGAAGAAGTAGAAGAAGTAATTGAAACAAGAAAGAATCTTCTTCTTAGCAAGAAGATTAGAAGCACAAGAAATAGTGAATGAAATCTCTCTTCTATAGTGAGAAGGAGATTGTAGGCGTTTTTCTCTTTCAGTGAGAGGTTTCAGAAATTGCAGCAGTATGATCTCAGAAGAAGGAAAAGAAGAAGGCTTATTGTTTGCTGCAGCACACTTTCACTTTTCTCAGTTTTTTCACTTTTCTCTTGGGAGCTTTTCCTCTATTTCAAATGTATGGAGTGGATCACTTCTTATTCTTCTCTGCCGACTTCCCTCTTATTTATAGCTCTGTTTATTCAAAGAATACTATAGGAGAATAATCAATTAGCAGTCAGAGAAATAGTAAGAGAGAAAAGATTCCATACTCAATATTTCTGTAGAAGGAAAGAGATCATTCTGATTTCAAATAATATCCATAATAAACTTAATCAATTTAGCCAAGAATCAATTAGAAGGAAAGACTGATTCAGAACGGCTATAAAAGAATAATATAATTCCATAAAAATCAGATCTACAGAAAGAAGGAAAGAGATCTGGCGAGTTTTGAATTTGACATAGAAATTGACGTACGTCGATTACTATTCGACGGAAGCGTCGATTTCAGACTGGCTGGACGTCGAGAGGAGAATATGGAAGGTGCGTCGACTTCACTAGATACGTCGACTAGAAGTCAGAGTTACATCGATATAGGTTACGTCGAATTCTGTTTGGAGTTACTTTGCCTCATTCTGAGAGGAACGACGACTACACTTCGACGTTGATTCGAATGCTATTCGACGCATATTTACTTGGACTAATTTTTCATTCTTAAAATTTATATTCTACTCATTTTTAGGGGTTAAGATAAATCATTTCCCCAACAATCTCCCCATATTTGTCTTAACCCTATTTAGAGAGAAATTGTATCAGCTTTTAATCAACACAGCAAGGCATTTATATAGAAAAGAAATATGTTAAGTAATCAGAAGAAAATAGAATCATATACACAGACTTCATAAACAGTATTTAAGCATGGAGGAAAGAGTATATCAACATTGTTCAACACATCACTCAGGAGGGGTAGGAGGAGTTTTTCTTTTCCTAGTGAATACTAAAGTTTTTAGAGAAGTGGGTTGCTCCTTCTCAGTAACAGGTGATTCACTCAGCTCCCCCTGAGTCACAGCAGTTTGCTCCCCCTGAGATGGAACTTCCTTTTCTTTTACTTCTGCCTCTTCAGTTTCTTTCTCAGCTCCAGCTCCAGCTTCATTTGGCTCCCCCTGAGCTTCAGCTTCTTTTTCAACATTAGTTTCCTTTTCAACTTCTCTCTCTGTTCTGCTAGCCTCCCCTAGAAAGAGAACTACTTGTTGTGTAGCTTCTCTTGCTATAGAGAGTACATCTGTTATCTGGTCCTCAGTATGTAGCTCTGGTACTACTTCATTCCCAATTGTCTTAAGCAGTGCAAGACTATCAGATTTTGAAGTAGGAAGGCACTTGTGTGAGAGAGATTTGTGACTTGAGAGCTGCTCTTCATCTAATTTCTCCCCCTTCTTGACCTTCTTAGCCAAGGAGGTTAAGAAAGACTTGGTCACTTTAGAGGAAGAGACAGAGGACTTCAAGCTTTGCACAGAGGCATTGACCCCATCTATTTGGGTTTGCATGTGCATGATGGAGGAGTGAAGTTGGGAGCAGTGTCCATCCAGCATTTCTTGAAATTTTTGGGCTGCTGACTGGATACACTGGGTGATGAGAGTTTTAGTGGATGGAGATGGTTCAAGGTGTGTTGGAGTAGGAGATAATGGTGGAGGTGGAGGTGATGAAGGTGGAGAGAGGACTGTATCATTATGATGAATGTGTTTGATGGAGGAGGTGGAAGAATAGAGGAGGGTTGAGCAGGTGTTTGTGAAGATGTAGGTAAGATAGGAGGTGTGATGGTAGTAGAGACTATTGGTGTGGATGATGTTGGTAGGGAAGAGGTGTCTGTATGAGGAGGAGTTGAAGATGGATGACTGGGAGAGTTAGGAGGAGAGGGAGTCCTTTCAGGAATGGAGCCAGGCTTAGTGATTTGCCTGGTCCATTTTGAGAAGAGGGCTATGGACATCCTTTTTCCAGGAGGAATTAGAATTCCTTTTGACCTACATAGGTCGGGGAAGGAGTGGAGGAGTACCTGACTCATGATCCTCATATAGGCATTTTCTTTGTGAGTATATTTGTAGCCTATCATTTTTAGTAAGCAGCTGGCCCAGTCAACCTTCTTTTTCAGCACAAGGGCCCCCATGATGTTCAGTTGCTGCTTGGGCACTGCATCATGGGCAGAGATCTTGCATAGTAGAATTTTCCCTACTATGTCTGCCAATAGCCTATATTCATCAGAGAAATCTATTTTCTTCAGGTGGATTGGTCTATCTTTGGAGAACTTCATGATGAGTAATAGATTTTTGATTTCCTCAGGGGTGAGTTCCACAGGTTCATCACCTGATAAGGGAATGATGATGGTGATTTATTTAGTTACTCTTAGAAAATAATTTACTTTCCCTTTCTGATTTGAACAAGGATAGTGTACCTGATGGAAGATCAAAAGTGTCCCTAAGGTGTTCTGTAGAGATTGAGACATGTGTCTCATAGAGTGTTCCTGTGATCTCTCCTTGTTCAGATATTTGAACATGTGATGAATAGAAAATATTGCATATTTCTACTATAATTTCTAGCCTAATTTGGGTATTTTTGTACATGCAATATGTAAATTATTGAAATAATAGCTTGTTTTATCTTGTTTGTAAATATATGTAAATATTATAAGTATAAATAAATATTGATATATTTTTAATACATATATATTTATGTATATATATAATAATAATAGTAATAATAATAGTATATATAACTATATATATAAATAAATATTTGCAGAATTCCTCCCGTTTGACGAACTCAGCCCGAGCTGAGTTCGTCGATCTCTCCGCTGCCTGAGTTCGTTGACCTCTCCCCCTCCGTGCTCACAGATCGACTAAACTAAATAATATATATATTATATCAAACATTATATAATTTCTGCCGCCGTTCGACTAAATCCTAGCGTTCGACGAAAAATCCCGGAGATCGACAAATCTAAATAATATATATATATATATATATTATATCAAACATTTTATAATTTCTGCCGCCGTTCGACGAACTCAGCCCGCTGAGACTAGGCGTTCGACTAACTAATTCTATATATATCTATATATATATTATATCAACTATATATATATATATATATATCTGTCTGCAGGTGTTCGACGAACTCCCAGATCGACTTTCGTCGAGCTCTCTCCCCAAGCTTCATTCGATGAATTACCGCTAGCTCTTCCTTCCAGCAAGCTGTCCTGCCACCTCTCTCCTTCTAGAATCTGCCAGCTGCTACCCGCACCCCATAGTGTTCAAGTCAATCTAGCCAACTTCAGTCAAACAGCCAGCTGCTGTTTTCTTTTCCTTTTTTGCTAAATGCAGCCCCACTTTTGCCTATAAATAGAAGGGGTTGGCTGTTGTTTTGTGGGTTCACAAATTCTAATTAGTTTAGGGGATTTGTGTTCCACTTTTGGTTTTTTCCTCTCTTTGTTATCCATTGTCATCTCTTTGTTATGTAAAAATTTTTGGCTTAATAAAATAGATAAGTGTTTTTGTTATTGTTCATCTTGTTCTTCTTTTTCAAGTTCTTCATGTTCTTCCTCTTTTTTTCTTTTCATGTTTTTATGGTTATTTTCTTTTCTTAACTTTTGTAAGTGTGTGTGTGTGTATGAGCATAATTTTAAAAGCTTTCATAATTAGTTTTTTTGCTTTCATAACTAGATTTTCAGCATTTTTTATTGCTTTCATAACTAGATTTTTCGCTTTATTTCTGCTTTCATAACTTAGATTTATCGCTTTCTTTATCGCTTTCATAACTTAGCTTTTCATGCTTTCATAATCTAGGTTTATTGCTTTCATAACTTAGCCTTTTTTGCCTTTTCTATCGCTTTTCTTCGTTTTTGCTAAACGCACACCAAGCCCGCGATTATTATCGTTATCATTTATGTTTTCAAATTAATGCAAACTCATATTTTTAATCACCGATAAAACAATAGCCGTAGCTCGAAGTAACAATAATCGACGGGACCCAGGACTAAATACGACCTTGATATGATTTTTTTATCATATATACTACACGCGATAGGTGCGCTTGCCTCCTACGTCGTCCTATTTTCTTATCAAGTTTTTGGCGCCGTTGCTGGGGATCTTCATCGATATTGCGAAAAAAGTATACACTATTGATTTTATCATCTTTAAAAAAATCAAAAAAATTAAAAAACCCAAAAATATATGTTTTCTCTTTTTCTTAAGCTCTAAATTGTAAATATAAAAAAATTAAAAACCAAAAAAATGATGAAATATTCTTATAAAAAATCCAAAAAAATATTTGTTCTTCTTTTTTTCTTTTTGTTTTTTTATTAAGTTGCTTTTATTTTTATTAAGTTTTAATTTTGTATATAAATATGCATATAAGAAAACTCAAAAAATGATAGGATTTCTATTTGTTTTTCATTAAGTTTTTTTAAATGCATATTTGAAAACATATTATTTCAAATTTCAAAATGAAAAAAAATAATGAAAGACTTTAAAACCAAAATCAAAATGAATTCTAGGAATTTTAAGATAGGACAATAGATCGTTTTCTCGAAGTAGGATTACTCGACAGACCCGAAAGGGTATTTTTGTCGATATTTTGAAAAGAGGAAACCCCGTTGCTTTTACCTTATTGTTTCTACGTTTTCTTCTTTGCTTTTCATCTTAAAGATTTTCTTTATTAATTTTGTTTTTTTCTTATGTTTTAATATAAATTTGAATTTGCGTATTTCGAAAATGATGAAAATACATTTAGAAAACTCCAAAAAAAATATATGTGGTTTTACTTTATATATATATTTCATTCTTTTTTATGATATAAAAAAACCAAAAATCATAAATGTTCTTTTTACTTTGTTTTTCTCTTTTTTGTTCTTATTATTTTTGTTCCTTTTTTTAGTATCATTATGTATATAAATGTACATATAAGAAAAATCCAAAAAAATTAATATAATTATGTATCTTTCTTTTTGTAAATATCTTTTTCCTTTTTTTTCTTTCTTTCTTATTTTTATTTTTAGGTTTTATATATGTAAATTATATATGTAAATATTTGGCTAAATTTTGAAAAATCAAAAAAAAATGATGATGGAAAAACCAAAAAAAATCCCACAAAAAAAATTAATTAATTAAGTATTTTTGGCTTTCTTATTTTTTCTTTTTTCAACTTTCCTTTTTTCTTGCTTTTCTTTTTTGGTAAGTGTTTATATATATTTTTATCATATTAAAAATCAAAAAAATGATGAAAATATTGATTTGAAAAATCCAAAAAATATTTGTTTTGTTTTCTTTCTTTGTTTTTTTTATCTCACTTATAAGTTTTATTACTTATTAAGTTTTCTTTTGTATATAAATATGCATAAAAAAAATGATGATATGATTTCTATTTTATTTTCATTAAAATTATATATGCATATTTAAACAAAACAAAATAATACTCTAATTAAAATGACAAAATAATGGAAAATTTTGAAACATAAATCAAAAAGAATTTTTGGAATTTTTGAGATAGAATAATAGGTAGTTTTCTCGAAGTAAGATTACTCGACAGACCCGAAAGGGGATTTTTGTCGATATTTTGAAAAGGGGAAACCCTATTACTTTTATCCTTTCATTTCACTTCTTCTTTGCTTTTTATTTTAAAGTTTCTCCTTATTTTTCTCTTTTTTATTAAGTATAAAGTTTTTTATACATATGCATATTTTAATAATGATGAAAATATGTGTTAGAAAGATCTCTCCAAAAAATATATATATAGTTTGCTTTATGTATATATGTTTTATTTTTTTTGTAACTAAGAAAAATTGGAAAAACAAATAAAAAACTTTTATATATATATGCATATGATTTTTATCATTTTTATCACCCCCCCCCCCCCCCCCCCCATGTACATAAATCTTTATTATTATGTTTTAACATCTTTTGCAGGTAATTATTCCGGTCATCGCGTCTCCAAAATAGGGGCGTGCTTTTTCCCCCTGCTTTTTCCCTCCTTGTATTTTTCTTTTTATTATGCTTTTGTATATATATAAGATTGTTCCTCATACTTACTTCAACATTGGGGACAATGTTGATCTTTAAGTATGGGGGTATTTTCCCTCTTTTTAATTATTTTTGCCCCTCCCATATTAAAAAAAAAAAAATTTAAAATAAAAAAATTGTGTTGCAACATCTTTGTTACAACATAACAAATTATGTTGCAACATCTTTGTCCCTCTTTTCATTTCTCTTTTCTTTTTGTAAAAATTTAATATGTAAATAGAAAATCAAATGAAAAATCCAAAAAAATCATTAATTAACTTAAAAAAAAAATTTATGTTTATGTCTTTTATTTGTATATAAAAATCCTTATTTATAATAATAAATCAAAATCCAAAAAAAAAATGATGATGAAAAGTTTTACTAAAAAATTTTGTTATAACAAAATTCACAAAAATTTTGTCATAACATACAAAAAAAATATATGTCTTTCTCTTTCTTTTTCTTTCTTTTCCCTTTTTTTAGTATTAATGTAAATATATATGTATTTACATATGTATTTTGTTACAAATCAAAATCCAAAAAAATGATGAAAAATCTACTTAAAATTTTGTTATAACAAAATTCATTTTGTCATAACACCAAAAATGTTTTCCTTCTCTCTTTTCTTTTCTTTTCCTTTTTTTTATTAATGTACATATTTTTAACAAAAAAAAAAATCCAAAAATATATGATGAAAAACAAATTTTCTTAGAAAAAATAAAAAAAAATATTTTGTATGTATTTTTGCTTTTCTTAATTTTCTTCTTTCTTTTTGTTACTTTGTTTTTATTAAGTATTTATATATGTATTTTGTTATAAAAAATCAAAAATAAAAAAATATCATATCTTAAAAACTCCAAAAAAAATGATGAAAAAACTTATCAAAAAATCAAAAAAAAAAGAATAAAACCCCTACTTAGCTTTTTGTTACTTCTATGGCTAGGTTAGGTTTATCTTTAAGCGTTTTTCATTATTTATGATTTACTAAATCATTTTTATTTATTTCATGGTTTGAAAAATTTAAATCGAGGAATTTTAGTAGTAAAAAATATTTTGTGATTTTAATTCAATTTGAGAACAAAATTTTTAGCACTACCTCGGGTTTACCCTAAATAGATTCCTTTTTGTATTATATTGGCAAACCATCTTTAGATTCAATTATTCTAACTCTAAACTTGTGAAACTTTAGGAATATTCTAATCTACTAAATTTTGCTCTCAAATCCTTTTTTATTATTCTAGTTTTTCTTTTGAAACCCTCACCCCTTCAGCTTGGCATAAAAAAAGTAAAAGAAGAAGTTTTAAAAGAAATCCTGTGTCAATGGGAATAAAAAGATTCCGTAAATACAGGCACCCAATATTGTTAAAAGAAATCCCGTGTCAATGGAATAAAAAATAAAATTCCGTAAACACGGGCATTGGGTTAAGTTTAAAAAGATTTCAATTATCCCCCGTAAACCAACGCTGGGAATCAAAGCAAAACCACCAAAAAGGTGGGGTGAGAGGATAAAACCTATCACCCCTAAATCCAAGCACTTTTCTTTTTTTTGCCAAGGCTACCTTTTTTCCCCCACCCCTTAGCCAATAAAATTGTAGGCTAGATTTTAATTTAAAAGTTTGCGAGAGCACAATTGGTAGGTTTTATTTATTCTTAAAAATTTTCTTTAAAAAGTTAAAGTTTTATATAATTCTACTCTAATTAAAGGCGCCAAAGACTGCAATAATCGATGCTATTTAACTAACTTTAGAAGTCTCGCTAAAACTTTTTCGCTCTTTTTAAATCATCTTCATAATTTAGGACTTACCTCTTTAAATCTCCTAAATTTATTTCGATCTCACTTTTGATTAAATAAAAACTTTAGTAATTAGAAATTTTATTAAACGTCTTATAGGTATCCCTTACTTTTTGCTCTGGAATAGCAAAAGCTTAAGTATGGGGGTATTTGATGAATAGAAAATATTGCATATTTCTAATATAATTTCTAGCCTAATTTGGGTATTTTTGTACATGCAATATGTAAATTATTGAAATAATAGCTTGTTTTATCTTGTTTGTAAATATATGTAAATATTATAAGTATAAATAAATATTGATATATTTTTAATACATATATATTTATGTATATATATAATAATAATAGTAATAATAATAGTATATATAACTATATACATAAATAAATATTTGCAGAATTCCTCCCGTTTGACGAACTCAGCCCGAGCTGAGTTCGTCGATCTCTCTGCTCCCTGAGTTCGTTGACCTCTCCCCCTCCGTGCTCGCAGATCGACTAAACTAAATAATATATATATTATATCAAACATTATATAATTTCTGCCGCCGTTCGACTAAATCCTAGCGTTCGACGAAAAATCCCGGAGATCGACAAATCTAAATAATATATATATATATTATATATATCAAACATTTTATAATTTCTGCCGCCGTTGGACGAACTCAGCCCGCTGAGACTAGGCGTTCGTCTAACTAATTCTATATATATCTATATGTATATATATTATATCAACTATATATATATATATATATCTGTCTGCAGGTGTTCGACGAACTCCCAGATCGACTTTCGTCGAGCTCTCTCCCCAAGCTTCGTTCGACGAATTACCGCTAGCTCTTCCTTCCAGCAAGCTGTCCTGCCACCTCTCTCCTTCTAGAATCTGCCAGCTGCTACCCGCACCCCATAGTGTTTAAGTCAATCTAGCCAACTTCAGTCAAACAGCCAGCTGCTGTTTTCTTTTTCCTTTTTTGCTAAATGCAGCCCCACTTTTGCCTATAAATAGAAGGGGTTGGCTGTTGTTTTGTGGGTTCACAAATTCTAATTAGTTTAGGGGATTTGTGTTCCACTTTTGGTTTTTTCCTCTATTTGTTATCCATTGTCATCTCTTTGTTATGTAAAAATTTTTGGCTTAATAAAATAGATAAGTGTTTTTGTTATTGTTCATCTTGTTCTTCTTTTTCAAGTTCTTCATGTTCTTCCTCTTTTTTTCTTTTCATGTTTTTATGGTTATTTTCTTTTCTTAACTTTTGTAAGTGTGTGTGTGTTTATGAGCATAATTTTAAAAGCTTTCATAATTAGTTTTTTTGCTTTCATAACTAGATTTTCAGCATTTTTTATTGCTTTCATAACTAGATTTTTCGCTTTATTTCTGCTTTCATAACTTAGATTTACCGCTTTCTTTATCGCTTTCATAACTTAGCTTTTCATGCTTTCATAATCTAGGTTTATTGCTTTCATAACTTAGCCTTTTTTGCCTTTTCTATCGCTTTTCTTGGTTTCTGCTAAACGCACACCAAGCCCGCGATTATTATCGTTATCATTTATGTTTTCAAATTAATGCAAACTCATCTTTTTAATCACCGATAAAACAATAGCCGTAGCTCGAAGTAACAATACTCGACGGGACCCAGGACTAAATACGACCTTGATATGATTTTTTATCATATATACTACACGCGATAGGTGCGCTTGCCTCCTACGTCGTCCTATTTTCTTATCAACATGATTCATTAACTCAGTGAGTTCTGTCTCTAGGAGTCTGCATCTTGTGGAAATGAGTTTGTCTAGACCAGCTTTAGTGAAGAGAGCAATGATGCTCTTATAGTTTTCGGCGGCCGCTTGGAAGGATTCAAGATCAATATCGAAACCAGAGTTGATTTTGGGAGCCATTTAGGTCAGTAAAATAGAGGAAGAGATGGCTGGACTGAGAAATGAGAAGGATGAGGATGTAAGGAGCGTGCTAAATTTTAACTGAAGAGTCTATTTAAGTCATGTAAAACGTCCACACGAGACACAACCCGAGGTTTATTCGGTACAACAGTAGATGTGACTGAAAAAATTTTAGTATTGCCGCTCTTTTTCATGAAGTCGACATTGCGTCGAGTGGAAGTTGATGTATGCGTCGGTATAGTCTGATAGGGTTTCCTATCGACGTATGCATCGATTAAGAGATCGACGTGACTTTTACTTTGTCTGAAAATTCCAGGTTTTTCTTGAGAGATTATTTCTTCCTAATCCTAAGGTTTTCTAAGTCACCCTTGGACTAATTTTATAAACAATTGGATTGAGTGTGCCAACATTGTTTGGCAGTGTGGCCAATTTTATTACAGATATAGCACCTAATTGTCTTTAGATTATGGGAATTTAAGTTTAGAGAGGGATAGAGATGTTGATTAGGATAGAGTTGTTGATTAGGATAAAAGTTTTGATTAGGATAGAAGTTTTGATCAGGATGAATGTTTTGATTAGGATAGAAGTTTTGATCAGGATGAATGGGTCCTGAATGGGGGTTAAGATAGAAAGTTTTTGAAGAATAGTTGTCCTGTATTTAAGTTGCTCTGAGGTTTTATGCGTCGATTTCTATTCGACGTGTGTTGAGAGTTGCGTCGATATGTATTCGGCACTTTCTCTAGATTGCGTTGATCTGGAATCGATGCATGGAAGTAGTTGCATCGATTGTAAGTCGACGTAATGTTATTCATGCGTCGATTTGAGGTCGAAGCATCTAAGAGATTGCGTCGAGTAGAATTCGACGTACTGTCATTCATACGTCGATATGAAGTCGACGTAATTGTGTCTTCACAGATTTTATTCTTCCCTTTTTCTGATTGGAGATTTATTTCTTTATGAATTGTTTCTTTTGGCCTAGTTGCCTTCTCAGAATGAGTTTGTGAGTCTTCTTCTGAATGGTATGATGATGATTCATCAAAGGGGTTTATCTCTTTGAAGGTGAGGTCTTCTTTATTTTGTGATTATGCTTCTAAGTTTGTTGATTTGATGGCTTTAGTAAATTTAACAGGGCTCATCCAAGCAGGTTTGGTAGATGGTATTGAACTAGTTAAAGGATCAGCCCCTAGCCCCAGATTCTTATGTCTGATTGATTATTTTTCAGTGATTTTTTTAAGTGTTTGGCTTCTGACTTTTATAGATTCTTCAAAAGCTTTTGTCTGGGATACCTTATTCTTAAGGAGTTGATTTTCTATTTTAGCACTATTTATTTCCTTTTCTGTTTTATAGATTTTACACCTTAGTTCATAATTTTTTGAACATGTATCTTCTATTTTTCTCATATTAATTTGTTCTTTTAGATCCTTAATTTCTTGTTAGCTTTTAGTTGATCTAAACAGAGTCTTTCAAAATCATTTTTAAAATCATCACATAGAAAATCTATTTCATCAAAAATACTTACCTCATCCTTATCCTCGGATTCCTCTATGACACTAAGGCTATTTGCTTTTGCTGTTGAAGAGATGCTTCCTTCTGATCCTGTTTCACTCCATGATTCAGCAACACATTCTTCTTCTGTGCTTCCAAGAGCCATTAAGCATAGGTCTTCTTGCTTAGACTCTTCATTGTCACTTTCAGATGAAGTGCTGTCTTCAGAGTCTGTTTCATTCCAAGCTTCTGCAATGAAGCCTCTTTCTTTCTTCTTCTCCTTCCTCTTGAGGTCTTTCTTTTTCAGATCTTTCTTTTTCTCAGCATTTTCTGGACATTCTGGAGCAATATGTCCAGTTTTCTTGCAGGAATAACAAATAATTTCTTTAGTAGGAGTTTTATCATACCTTGGTTTTGACTCTCTCCTTCTAGACCCATCTTTCCTGACCTATTTCTTGAATCTTCTGGCCAGGAGGCTGAATAATTCTTCTTCAGTAACATGAGTTTCCTCTTCTGTTGCTTTTAATGCAATGTTTCTATCTTTTGAGGAGGTTGGAGTGTTTTCCCTTCTTTCCTTCTATTCTCTGGTTTTCAGTAGTTGCTCATAGGATTTGAGTTTTCCTAAGAGAGCATCTGTTGAGATTTCCTTTTGTCCTCTTGTATCTCTTATTGCCCATATTCTTGAGTCCCATGAACTTGGGAGACTCATTAATATTTTGTCATTGATCTCTGTGAGAGAGATCTCTATGTCCAAGTTTCTTAATTGATTGATGATCAGACTGAATCTGTCATACATCTCAGATATACTTTCTTCATTCTTCTTTTGGAAGTTCTCATATTGGGAGATCAATAGAGCCTTCCTATCTTTCCTTTCATCAGCACTTCCTTCTACCATCTTTGTAAGAGCCTCCCAGATTTCTTTGGCTGATTCACAGTCAACAACCCTTTGAAATATTTCATCTGAGAGGGTTGAGACAAGAATGTTCACAGCTTTTGCATCACATGCTTTTTCCTTTTTCTCATCATCTGTCCACTCAGCCCTTGGGACAAGTGTTTGTGTCACTTTACCACTTGAGTCCTTCCTATAGGGCTTTGGAGGACCTGTCAAAATAACATTAAACAAATCTTCATCAATAGAATTCATATAGATCATAATTCTTGTTTTCTAAACTGCAAACTTTTCGAGATTGCACATTGGTGGTCTGGTGGAAGCATAATCTTTGATTTGTGCCATATGAAGAATAGTTCTTAGAAATATATATATATATATATATGAGGTAGAATCTTTTTGATCAAGGAGTTATCCCTTTTTGATCAACCTCGCTTTGATACCAATTGAAAGTGCACAGTTAACCACACTAGAATTCTCTAGAGGGGGGGTGAATAGAGATTTAAAAAATACTTTGTGCAAAGTTAACAAATATATATATATGTGTGTAAAAATCACAGATTTAAACTTCCCACACACACCAACAAGAATTAAACAAATAAAGAAAATAACAGCAAAAAGAAAATCACAGCACAACACAAAGAAATATAGTGGTTCCCCAAACTTTGGGTAGTCCACTCTTCTACCCCCTTGGTAGGAATTCACTATCTTGTACTGAGTCTTTTGATAAGGAGACTCTTAGAACCAGCCTGAGTCTTTTGATAAGGAGACTCTTAGAACCACTACTACTGAATTTTTTGAAGAGAGATTCTAAAAACTCTTTTACACAATTTGAAAATGAAATGAGAATAAGAAGAAAAAGTAGAAGAGGTAATTGAAACAAGAAAGAATCTTCTTCTTAGCAAGAAGATTAGAAGCACAAGAAATAGTGAATGAAATCTCTCTTCTATAGTGAGAAGGAGATTGTAGGCCTTTTTCTCTTTCAGTGAGAGGTTTCAGAAATTGTAGCAGTATGATCTCAGAAGAAGGAGAAGAAGAAGGCTTGTTGTTTGCTGCAGCACACTTTCACTTTTCTCAGTTTTTCTCACTTTTCTCTTGGGAGATTTTCCTATATTTCAAATGTATGGAGTGGATCACTTCTTGTTCTTCTCTGCCGACTTCCCTCTTATTTATAGCTCTGTTTATTCAAAGAATACTATAGGAGAATAATCAATTAGCAGTCAGAGAAATAGTAAGAGAGAAAAGATTCCATAATCAATATTTCTGTAGAAGGAAAGAGATCATTCTGATTTCAAATAATATCCATAATAAACTTAATCAATTTAGCCAAGAATCAATTAGAAGGAAAAACTAATTCAGAACGGCTATAACATAATAATATAATTCCATAAAAATCAGTTCTACAGAAAGAAGGAAAGAGATATGGCGAGTTTTGAATTTGACATAGAAATCGACGTACGTCGATTACTATTCGACGGAAGCGTCGATTTCAGACTGGCTGGACGTCGAGAGGAGAATATGGAAGGTGTGTCGACTAAGGTGCGTCGACTTCACTAGATACGTCGACTAGAAGTCAGAGTTACGTCGACATAGGTTACGTCGAATTCTGTTTGGAGTTACTTCGCCACATTCTGAGAGGAACGACGACTACACTTCGACGTTGCGTCGAATGCTATTCGATGCATATTTACTTGGACTAATTTTTCATTCTTAGAATTTATATTCTACTCATTTTTAGGGGTTAAGATAAATCATTTCCCCAACAAACTGGGTTCGACGAAAAATGAGTTTTCGTCGATCTCGGTTCGACGAATTTGATGACTTCGTCGATCTCCGTTCGACGAAAAACTTGATTTCGTCGAGCTCAGTTTAATGAAGAGATGGGTAAGTAGAAAACTTAATTTTCTTAACAGATTGAGTCTCCATATATCATACCTAGCTGATTTATAAAGAAGATATGTTTCTTTTCATCCAATGGCTTGGTGAAAATATCTACTCTTTGCAAATCAGTAGAGATGAACTGTAGGCAGATTTTGTTTTTATCCACATTATCCCTAAGGAAGTGGTGCCTAATTTCTATGTGTTTAGTCCTACTATGGAGAACTGGATTTTGTGCTATAAATATTGCACTAGTGTTGTCACAAAATATAATTGAATTATTTAAGTTGACACCATAGTCTAGGAGCTGATTTTGTATCCACAATATCTGTGAGCAGCAGCTGTCAGCAGCTATGTATTCAGCTTCAACTGTTGATGTGGACACAGATGTTTGTTTCTTACAAAACCAAGACACAAGCCTATCATCAAGAAACTGACAAGTTCATGATGTGCTTTTCCTGTCTACTCTGCATCCAGCATAATCTGAATCTAAGAATCCAGTTAATTCAAATTCAGATGCTGTTGGATACCAAAGTCCTAGATTAGGGCAACCCTTTATATATCTCAAAATCCTTTTTAATAAAATTAAGTGAGATTCTTTGGGGTTAACTTGGAATCTAGCACAAATACATGTAGCAAGCATTATGTCAAGCCTACTAGCTGTTAAATAAAGTAGTGAGCCAACAATTGCTCTATATACTTTTGAATCAACAGGTTTCCCTGATTCATCATTATCAACAACAGCATTTGAGGGCATGGGTGTTTTAATGGTGGAAGAATCAGACATACCAAATCTTTTCACTAATTCCTTAGCATACTTAGATTGGGATATGAAGATTTTATTTGGGGTTTGCTTCACTTGAAGACCAAGGAAGTATGATAATTCACCCATACTACTCATTTCAAATTTAGATTGCATCAAATTAGAAAATCTTTTGCATAAATTTGAATCAGTAGAGCCAAAAATAATATCATCTACATATATTTGAACTAGCAAAGTTTGATTTTTATGTATCCTGAAAAATAAGGTTTTGTCTACTATGCCTCTACAGAATTTATTCTCTAAAAGAAAACTAGCTAAAGTCTCAAACCATGCTCTAGGAGCTTGTTTGAGACCATAAAGAGCTTTCTTAAGATTAAATACAAAAGAGGGTTGAGTTGGAGAGATGAAACCTGGTGGTTGTTCCACATAGACTTCTTCTTTGATTTCTCCATTCAGGAATGCACTTTTTACATCCATTTGATAAACCTTGAATTTCTTGTATGCTGCAAATGCAAGGAAAATTCTGATTGCTTCTAACCTTGCAACTGGAGCAAAGGTCTGATCATAAACAATTCCTTCTTCTTGTGAGTATCCTTGAGCCACTAGTCTAGCTTTGTTTCTCACAATATTTCCATCTGCATCTAGCTTATTCCTGTAGATCCATTTAGTGCCAATCACTGGATGGTCTTTTGGTCTAGGAACCAAATCTCATACTTTGTTTGTCTCAAACTGATTGAGTTCCTCTTGCATAGCAATGATCCAGTTTGGATCTTGTTCTGCATCTTGTAGAGATTGAGGTTCAATCTGAGAGAGAAAACAAGTGTGCATCAAATTCTGATTTACTTGATGTTTTGTTTGCACACCTGCTGAAATATCACCAATAATCTGGGATATTGGGTGATCTCTAACTATGATGTGATCAATAGTTGGAGTGGTTTCAGCAATAATTTCCACTTGGGGAATTTGTTCAGCTGCAATATCCTGTGGAGGATTATCTGCTGTTATCTGTTCTGAACTTTCAGCAAAATCTGGGAGATTTTCTTCTTCACTCTCTTCAGCATTTTGCTGTTCAGGATTCAGAATTCCTTCTTTATGTAGAGCTAATTGATCTAGCTGCTCACATAATATAGGTACCTGCAGATTGTCTATGGTAGAAGAATTCTTCTCCTTATAAAACATATTAGTTTCATCAAAAGAGACATGCATAGATTCTTCTATTTTAAGAGTAGATTTATTATAAATCCTATATGCTTTGCTGATTTGTGAATAACCTAAGAAAATTCCTTCATCAGATTTTGGTTCAAATTTCCTAAGGTATTTCTTATCATTATTGTGAATGAAACATCTACAGCCAAATGCTCTAAAATAGTTAACTTCAGGTTTCTTCCCTTTAAGTAATTCATAAGGAGTCTTTCCCTTAAGTTTGTGTATCAAACTTCTATTCAGAACATAATTTGATGTGCTAACAGCCTCTGCCCAAAAAGATAGGGGCAAATTAGCATCTACAAGCAATGTTCTTGTTGATTCAATTAGATTTCTATTTTTCCTTTCAACTACCCCATTTTGTTGAGAAGTTCTAGGAGTTGAGAAGCAATGTCTGATACCTTCCATCTCACAGAATTCTTGCATAAGAAGAGACTCAAACTCAGTGTCATGATCACTTCTGATCAATGCAGCTACAGTAGAGTACTCAATCTGTATGCTCTTAAGAAAGTCTGTAAGAACTTTAAAGTTATCTGACTTTTCTCTCAAAAAGAACACCCAAGTGAATCTAGAGAAGTCATCTACAATAACTAGAGTGTGAGACTTCCCCCCTAAACTCTTTGTTGCTATAGGTCCAAAATGGTCCATGTGTAGCAAATATAAGATTCTAGGTGAATCACTTTTAGATAATGATTTAAAGCTATTTTTAGTTTGCTTGCCTAGTTGACATGGCCTACAAAGACCTTCTTTCTTGTATGAACCTAAGGGTAAACCTCTAACAAGATTGTCCTTAGATAATTTAGCAATGGTCTTAATGTTTACATGTCCTAATCTCTTATGCCAAAGTTCACTAGATTTGTTTAAATCACTAATAAACAAACTTCTGAAGTAGATGAATTGAAATTCACTAAATATATATTACCTTGCCTAATACCTGATAAAACAATAATATCATCAGTAGATTTAATAAGGCAATTCAATTTATTAAATGTTACCTGATGCCCTTCATCACATAACTGACTTATGCTGATAAGGTTGTGCTTTAGTCCCTTTACATAAGCTACCTCTTTGAAGGTGACTTCTCCAACCTTGACTTTTCCATAGCCTTTGGTCTGTCCACAGTTGGAGTCTCCAAATATGACTTTTGGTCCAAGCTTTGCCTTATAATTGTTCAGATTGGCCTTGTTCCCTGTCATATGTTTTGAACAGCCATTGTCCAAATACCATTTTTCACTTGTTCTTGGACAGCTGTGTACCTGCAAAAACAAGAAAACACTCTATTTGTTACTGACCCAGATTACCTTGGGTCTTTTTATATTTCCACAAAAATCTGAAATAAAAGACATTTTAGGTTGGTCCTTGTAACCTTGTGGATGATATCTCCTTGGAGGTATAATCCATTCAGTGAAAGGATTGATAGAATGTAAAGAATGAGAATTGTTCAGATTTGCTGCATTGTTTTTGTTAAATGAACTGGGCTGAGTTCGTCGAGATCCATTCGACAAATGACTGACATTTCGTCGAGCCCCGTTCATATAATAACTATATTGAAAATCTATTTTCAGAGTTCGTCGAGCTCCGTTCGACAAATTTGTTGCATTTTGCCGAGCTCCATTTGACGAATTCTGCTGAATTCTACTATTCTTGACAGTCTTACCTGAAATGTTTTTATTTTCATCTACAACCTCTTTGCTCTTAGCAGAGATGAATTTTATAGGTGTAGATAATATATTCTTCTTAATTAGAGGTGGCTCACTTGATGAAGCACCCAAGCCCAGTTTGCTATTAAGTCTAGCATTTACTGTGCTTGTGATATACATCAGTTTAATGCTTCTCCCATTCAGGGATTCTTCAAACTTTTTGGCTTCAGACAACTTGCTCTCAATGAGAACAATATGTTCCCTGGAGGCAGCCAAATCTTTCTTAAGATTTATATTTTCTTCACTCATTTGATTCATTTCAGCTAGCTTAAGTCTGAGTGAGATTATTTCTTTCTCAGATTTAATTAAGTCTGAGCAAAGGACTTTGAATTCAGCTTTGAATTCAACAGAAGTAAAATCAAATGTAGATATTACCTGATCTGCATCAGCTTCTGATTCTGATTCCTCTTCATCAGAATTGTTGGCTGAGGCATTGATTGCCATCATGCAGAAATTCTTCTCTTCTTCATAGTCTTCATCATCACTGGATGAAGAAGCATTTCCTGACTCACTGTCTGAGTCATAAATTGCCATCAGGCACTGATCATTCTCTTTTGTTTCTTCTTCATCATCTGAAGAGCTGGATGATGATTCTGATTCAGTTTCACTCCAGGATTCTGCTACAAATCCTCTTCCCTTCTTTTTGTGTTTATGAGAGGAAGATTTGATGGAGGTTCTTTTCTCTTCTTTGTCCTTTTTTCTTTTCTTTCTTCTGATTTTCTGGACAGTCTGGTGCAATATGTCCAGGTTTCCTGCAACTGAAACATATAAATTCTTTAGAATTATTTTTGTCATACCTTGGCTTTTCATGGCTTCTGGATGACTTTTTTCGGAAGTCTTTTCTTGCCATCTTGTAGAATCTTTTGGCAAACAGACTTATGAACTCCTCATTGTCAGGAGTTTTTCCTTCTTCTTATGTAGCTTTGAAGGCAATATTCATGTCCTTCTTTGTTGAAGAGGAGGTGCTAACTTGTTCAGCTTCCCTTGTTTTGATAAGTTGCTCACAGGATTTGAGCTTTCCTAGTAATGTCTCAGTAGTTATCTCATTAAGACTTCTGGCTTCCTTGATAGGCCAGATCCTTGAGTCCCAAGTGCTGGGGAAGCACATTAGGATTTTATCATTGATCTCAGTTAATGAGATTTCCTTATCCAATGTTCTGAGTTCACTTATGATTACACTTAATCTAGTGTACATATCTACAACTGATTCTGTTTCTCCTTTCTTGAAGTTCTCATACTAAGAGATCAAGTGTGATCTTCTGTCTTTCCTTTCATCTGCAGAACATGCAACCATATTGTTTAGTGAGATCCAAATCTCTCTAGCTGAGGTGTAGTCCACCACTTTCTAAAATATGTCATCAGACATAGTTTGAGCCAGAATGTTCATGGCTTTAGCATCTGCACTTCTTTGCTTTTTTTGAGCTTCAGTCCACTCAGGAGGTGGGACAGCAGTGTTGTCTGCTGTGGTTTCAGTACTTGCTGCAGCTGTAGGTGCTGGAGGCCCTGTCAGAATAACATTGAAAATCTCTTCATCAATAGAGATCATATAAAGCCTAATCCTTGCTTTCCACAGTGCAAACTTGCCAAGATTGCACATAGGAGGTCTTGTACTTGAATACTCCTTGTTTTGTGCCATGAGTTTTTAACAGAAAATAAAAGCAATAAAAACTCTAAAATAATTTAAGATCTAATTGATCTTTGTGATCCAGGTGTTAGCCTATAAATAAGATCAACCAACCTCCGATACCAATTGAAAGTGGAGGTTAGATTTTAAATTAACTCTAGAGGGGGTGAATAGAGTTTAAAAACTTTTTCCCTTAGTTTTATAGCGGAATTAAAAATAGTGATATATATTTGTGTATATGAGAGTGTGTAATAAAAACTAAGTAAAGACAAGTAATAAAAATCAGCACAACAACAAAACACAGAAATTCACAGCACAGAAGACACAAGGAATTTTATAGTAGTTCCCCAATAACCTGGGTACGTCTACTATTCTACCACACTTGGTAGGATCCACTAGGAATTTTTGATAAGGTGCCCTCACACCAAGGGATTTTTGATAAGGTGTGCACACACCAATGGGAGTTTGATCAGGTGCCCAAATCACAGATAAGCTTTTGATAAGGTGCTTAAAAACCAAATAAGGATTTTTTGATAAGGTGTCTTTCCACCAGTGAGTTACACTTTTGAAGGGAGTATTAACCCTGTACAGAATGAGATGGAGAGGGGTTATGAAGTTCTTCTCTGTCAATATGTATAAAGAAGACTCTAGTGAATTTGATGTTGAAATGCTCCTTTGTCTGATATGAATTTGTTTGACAGTAGATGTTGCTGGAGCTTTTCTTTGAAAGATTTGATCTTCCTGTAGCAGATAAAACTGAAAGGCAATAGTGCTTCTCAGGTTGTTGTTGCTCTTTTGAAGATCTGAATGCTTGTTCTTCTTCTTCTTTCTTTCTTGATTCTTGCAGCAGGAAAAATACTGAGAGGTGGTGTAGCTGTTCTCAGAAAGTATGTGCTGCTAAAGAAGAAGAAGATGAGGTTTTGTGCTCTGAATAATGCTTGGCAGGAAGAAGATGATGATCTATATTTTTTATTCTTCCTGTATCTCTCTATATCTATTATGTCGATTTCCTGTACAGCAAATATGTAAAGTATTCTATTTTATTTTATTTGTCGTATATGCTTGAGTATAATCTGCTGTATATCTTCTCCCTTTTCAAATATCTGACAACTATTAAATGCAAATCCCTTATATTAAGGGATATAATATATCTGAAAAGATAATCTGGGAACAGTATAGCTGCACGCCGTAAACTCTTTCCTTTTTCCACGATTTGTCCTTTTCTGCTGGAAGTGTCAATGGCTATATCTTAAATAAATAAAGGAAATATATTTCCTTACTTGATTTGATTGGAAAGAGCTGTTGCCTTTGTCGATCTGTGTTCAGAGAACTGATATATAACTGATCTTTAAGAATTAAATAATCTTGGAACTGAATTTGTCGATCTGAGCTTCAATAAAGAATTTGTCGAGCGCTGGCTGGAATTCGTCGAGCGCTGCTCAGAGAATGTCGAACGCTGGCTGTAAATCTGTCGAGCGCTGGCTGGAGAACTGTCGAGCGCTGGCAGGAATTCATCGAGCGCTGACAGCCATCTGTCGAGCGTCGATCGACGAATGCTGAGATAGTGAAATTTCTAGATCTAACAGCCAAATTTCTTCCTAAACTCTTGACCCATAAACTATACATTGGGGTCAACTTGTCCTTAGCTAACATGTAGTGATCCTAGCCCAAATCACAAATAGGGTTGTTCCAAAAGTTTCATTTCTTTTACTGTTGGATATTTCTGTTACATAGTAATTACGATCAGCCATTTTCTCCTGTTTCATGGACAACTGCTAGGCTAAATATTATATGTACTAGAATTTGACATGTTTTGTATGCTCATTCATTTGCGATGATCACTGCATAAATTTCTGTTCCAGAACTTGTATCATGAGCTTTTGCTAAAATGCATGTGCACCTGTTTCAAACTATCATATTTTAAAGCTTCCGCAGATAAATCAATCTATTTTACTCAAAAGTATCTATTTTTTAGTATTTCTGTTTCTGCCTTAGCAGGCATGGATTCCTTTCGCCCATGCTTGTGGCATTACGGCCCACCCAGAAGCGCACTCTGACTCTTGTCGATACGGGTCGTGACAGTTGGTATCAGAGCCAGGTTTGTTTCTAAAGATAATGTATTTTACCGTTATCAAATATTTAACATCTTATTTTATAAATATTTATGCATGCATCATTTCTTCACGCACCTTGTCATTATGTGTTGTTCGTCGCTGAAACACGCACACACTCACTCATAAGCATGAGTAGTATGCACACGAATGTTAAGGGAGTATGGGCAAACTTAACATTTTTGTGCATATGAATTCCACTAGGATATACACCGCTTGTGAATGTTAAATGGTTATGGGCAGTTTAATATTTTCAAGTCCGTTGGCATTAGAGTCTTAATATGCATGACATGTTAAGTGATATGGGCGCTAAACATGGCATGTGTATCCATTCATTGCATTCATATCATAAATCATTGCACAAGTGTGAAGACAAGAACAACAATAATGATTGCACACGCATGATTTTTCTATTTGCTTGACATCGCACATGATTTCAGATTTGCACTAGCATGATCATTACCTAGAGTTGTCCAATGAAAATGGTGTAACTATTGTTGGATCGGTAGGCGCCCTTAGAGGGGGTGAATAAGGGTTTTAAAAACTTATAATATATTTTGAAAAACTTTGAAAAAGCTTTGATTATTAAACTAGAGAAGATCAAGACAAATCAAGTGAAGTAAAAGTAAAGACATGATTTTATTAACTTGAGAAGCATGATTACAAAACTTGATCTCTTATCGAAGCTAGAAATCAAAGCTAATAGAAAGACTCTTTTTGTTTTCTATACCGACTCGTATCCCCACGAACCGGTTGGCTTTAGCCGATCCTTCCCCGGATATGGCCTCGAGCACCCCCTAGACCTACACCCGAGACCTAGTCACCAACACGAGGCGAATTTCTGCCCTAAGTCCTACCCAGACCTAGTCGCCAACACGAGGCGAATTCACTAACGATTATAAGAATAAAGATGTGAATATAAAAACAATAATATAAAAACTCCCTCTATGTGGATCTCTTGGAGAAGTAGACGAAGATGCAGAGTATGATCGTAGTCGATGCGGTCTTTCATCGTGATGATGACGCGTGTTGAAATCTTCTCTACGAATCTCCTTAAGCCTTCATGGATTTGTGGGAGTATCTCTCTGAACCTTCCTCTCTATGTTGTGGCACGAAGCTCTGGAATTTTGGATCTAAAGAGGATGAAGAAGATGGATCCATGGGGTCCTTTTTATAGCCTTGGAGCTAGCCCCTGCACTATCGCTACCGCCGGCGCTATCCCAGATTAGGCAATATTCTAGCGTGAGAATCCTTCATTTTAA
Source organism: Dactylorhiza incarnata (assembly GCA_033032865.1). Lineage (NCBI taxonomy): Eukaryota > Viridiplantae > Streptophyta > Magnoliopsida > Asparagales > Orchidaceae > Dactylorhiza > Dactylorhiza incarnata. The sequence goes on from JAWHQI010000067.1 coordinate 9,284,369, forward strand.
GCAAGCCGGCCGCCTTCCTCTTGTGTTTTGCGCTACCACCGGCGCTAGTAGATACCGTCTGCGCTAGCTGCTACTGCCTGCGTTAGCTGCTATCGCCAGGCGCTAGCACCTTCTAAAATTGTTTCCGAGATTTTCTCAAGTCTGCGCTAGCGCTAGCGCCGGTGCTAGCAGGCATGTTGGAATTTTGGCTTCAAATTTTGGCGCAGCATTCTTATGTTATCCTTGAGTCATGTGGACTTGTTATCCTGCACACTTAAACACACAAGATCAAATACACATAGGATTTGTTATTCTCAAACCTAGGAGATGTGGAAGACCATGTTCCAACAAACTCCCCCTTTTGATAATAACAGATCCATTAATGATAAATCAGAGCATTAATATATAAGCATGATGAAACATACTTGTGTGTGTGTGAGAATGATGACTTAGGATAATTAACGATTTTAGCATTTAGAATTGCTCCCCCCAAATACATGCTCCCCCTAAGTGAATGTTCTCCTAATATGTAGGCTATCATCTTAATTAAGCATTATAGTTTGATAGCAGATTAATATTTATCATGTTAGTTCTCCCCCTTTTGTTATTAGCAAAAGTGGGTAGGGAAACAAAGCACTAAAAAATGTGTAAATAAAAGAGAAGGCATGATCGAGCTTTTTAAGTAAATGATAAGGAGTTTTAGAATTGTTTTTCATTTAAATAGATCAGAGTTATAAGCATTACAAAATTTTTCATAGAAGGAAATCAGAGTTTTTAGCATAAAAAGTAATGATTTTCCCTTTATATAAAAGTTTTAAGCATAAAAATAAGGATTTCCAAATAACCAATCTACCCAGACAATATGTCTACACCCTAGCCCCGTACTGAGTGACAGATGGGCATGAGGAGCTGCAAACATGTCGTAGGTTGGGGTGTTAGTCCCATATGCAAACACTAGACAAAACTCAACCTAGCACTCTTTCCCCCCAGTGCCTCGCAAGGCCCTGGAACCCTCCCCGGTTAAGGACAAGACATGGCAAAAGATAAGTTTATCTAATGTCTACAACCCTACGCCCCCGCTATGGTGAGAAATGAAGTCATGGATAATAATTATTGGAAACATATAAGCATTTTAAATCTAATGACATAGCCTATGGATTTATATTTTTATTCAAATTTATGAAACCACTCACATAGCTATTTTGAAATCCTTTAATGAATTAGAGTTTTTAGCGTAATAATATTTTCATACAAAAAACATGATAAATATTAATCTGCTATCAAACTATAATGCTTAATTAAGATGATAGCCTACAAATTAAGAGAACATTCACTTAGGGGGAGCATGTATTTAGGGGGAGCAATTCTAAATGCTAAAATCGTTATTTATCCTAAGTCATCACTCTCACACACACACAAGTATGTTTCATCATGCTTATATATTAATGCTCTGATTTATCATTAATGGATCTGTTATTATCAAAAGGGGGAGTTTGTTGGAACATGGTCTTCCGCATCTCCTAGGTTTGAGAATAACAAATCTTATGTGTATTTGATCTTGTGTGTTTAAGTGTGTAGGATAACAAGTCCACATGACTCAAGGATAACATAAGAATACTGCGCCAAAATTTGAAGCCAAAATTCCAACATGCCCGCTAGCACCGGCGCTAGCGCTAGCGCGGGCGCTAGCACGGACTTGAGAAAATCTCAGAAACAATTTTAGAAGGTGCTAGCGCCTGACGATAGCAACTAACGCAGGCGGTAGCAGCTACCACAGGCGGTATCTACTAGCGCCGGCGGTAGCGCAAAGCACAAGAGGAAGGCGGTCGGCTTGCTTAAAATGAAGGATTCTCATGCGGAGAATATTGCCTAATCTGGGATAGCGCCGGCGGTAGCGATAGCGCAGGCGCTAGCTCCAAGGCTATAAAAAGGACCCCTTGGATCAGTCTTCTTCATCCTCTTCAGATCCAGAATTCCAGAGCTTCGTGCCATAGCATAGAGAGGAAGATTCAGAGAGATACTCCCACAAATCCATGAAGGCTTAAGGAGATCTGTAGAGAAGATTTCAACACGCGTCATCATCATGATGAAAGACCGCATCGACTACGATCATACTCTGCATCTTCATCTACTTCTCCAAGAGATCCACAGAGAAGGAGTTCTTATATTATTGTTTTTATATTCACATCTTTATTCTTGTAATCGTTAGTGAATTCGCCTCGTGTTGGCGACTAGGTCTGGGTAGGACTTAGGGCAGAAATTCGCCTCGTGTTAGCGACTAGGTCTCGGGTGTAGGTCTAGGGGGTGCTCGAGGCCATATCCGGGGAAGGGTTGGCTAGAGCGGCTTGAGGCCGTATCCGGAGAAGGATTGGTTAAAGCCAACCGGTTCGTGGGGATACGAGTCGGTATAGAAAACAAAAAGAGTCTTTCTATTAGCTTTGATTTCTAGCTTCGATAAGAGATCAAGTTTTGTAATCATGCTTCTCAAGTTAATAAAATCATGTCTTTACTTTTACTTCACTTGATTTGTCTTGATCTTCTCTAGTTTAATAATCAAAGCTTTTTCAAAGTTTTTCAAAATATATTATAAGTTTTTAAAACCCTTATTCACCCCCCCCCCCCCCTCTAAGGGCGCCTACCGATCCAACAAGAGTTTGAGTTATTACAACATGTTCATAAATCAGAGCATTAATATATAAGCATGATGAAACATACTTGTGTGTGTGTGTGTGAGTGATGACTTAGGATAATTAACGATTTTAGCATTTAGAATTGCTCCCCCAAAATACATGCTCCCCCTAAGTGAATGTTCTCCTAATATGTAGGCTATCATCTTAATTAAGCATTATAGTTTGATAGCAGATTAATATTTATCATGTTAGTTTTGTATTTACAATTTTCTCAAGCAAGTTGATTTTTGATTTTAATTCATCATTTTTAACTTTTAAATTATGTCTAGCTTTATTATAAGCGATTGTGCTATTTTTAAGAGTTGAGACAATTGAATCTATATGATCTTGATAGTTATTTCTATATTCATCAAATGTTTCATAAATCTCTTTAATTTCAATTTTATAGTCTTTGCACTTAGCACAATCATTTATCAAAGATGAATTTTCTAAACATAATTTTTCATTTTGTTCTTTTACTAAAATAAAATCATTTTCAAGTTTCTTGTGCTTTTCTTTTAATTCATTATATTCTACACAAGTTGTGGTGTTTTCAAATAAGGATCCATGTGTAGAAATAGATAAATTAGAATTTTATTCTTCATTAATTTTTGCCTTTAAATTTTTATTTTCTAAGCGCAATTTGCAATTTGCATTTTTTAATTTCTTAAGTTTGCGCATTGTAATTGTAGCAATTGTAAAGTAGAAATGGAAGTACAAAAGATGGGATTTGATTTCCTTACATTGCTTTCGGGAGAGGCATGATTTGAACATATGGTTTCTTTTAAATCTTTTTAGCACTCCTCTTCCGAAGACAGTACTTCTACTTTTCCATTTGATGTGCACTTCATGGATCCGTCATGTGTGGAGCTTTCTTGAAGACTTGTGCAAGCTTGCATATTCTCCGGTTCTTGCGATTGTTCCATACCTGTAGAAGGAGAATCATACATTTCTTCAAGAAATTTCCATACTTTGTATGCACTAGAAAAACAATATATTAATTTGAAAATATCTTGAGATAAAGCACAAAAAATATAATGCATAGCTTTTGCATTTAGGTGATGCTCTTGTTTATTTGATTCGTCTGTTGGTCTAACTATTGATATATCTCATGCATTGATATCTAAACTTTTAATAAACTTTTCCATTAATAATTTCCAACCTTTATAATTTCTTCCTTCGAATAAAGGTGGTTTAGGAGATTTTTCTTCTTCATAAAAATTTACCCCACTAGTAGAAGCGAGATCATGAGACGCCATTATTCCTGGTTGTTAAGCCAATTTGGAATAACCTGCCTCTGATACCACTTATTGGATCGGTAGGCGCCTTAGAGGTGGTGAATAAGGGTTTTAAAAACTTATAATATATTTTGTAAAACTTTGAAAAAGCTTTGATTATTAAACTAGAGAAGATCAAGACAAATCAAGTGAAGTAAAAGTAAAGACATGATTTTATTAACTTGAGAAGCATGATTACAAAACTTGATCTCTTATAGAAGCTAGAAATCAAAGCTAATAGAAAGACTCTTTTTGTTTTCTATACCAACTCGTATCCCCACGAACTGGTTGGCTTTAGCCGATCCTTCCCCGGATACGGCCTCAAGCCGCTCTAGCCAACCCTTCCCCGGATATGGCCTCGAGCACCCCCTAGACCTACACCCGAGACCTAGTCGCCAACACGAGGCGAATTTCTGCCCTAAGTCCTACCCAGACCTAGTCGCCAACACGAGGTGAATTCACTAACGATGACAAGAATAAAGATGTGAATATAAAAACAATAATATTAAAACTCCCTCTATGTGGATCTCTTGGAGAAGTAGACGAAGACGCAGAGTATGATCGTAGTTGATGCGGTCTTTCGTCATGATCATGACGCGTGTTGAAATCTTCTCTACGGATCTCCTTAAGCCTTCATGGATTTGTGGGAGTGTCTCTCTGAACCTTCCTCTCTATGCTGTGGCACGAAGCTCTGGAATTTTGGATCTGAAGAGGATGAAGAAGATGGATCCAAGGGGTCCCTTTTATAGCCTTGGAGCTAGCGCCTGCGCTATCGCTACCGCCGGCGCTATCCCAGATTAGGCAATATTCTCCGCGTGAGAATCCTTCATTTTAAGCAAGTCGGACGCCTTCCTCTTGTGCTTTGCGCTACCGTCGGCGCTAGTAGATACCGCCTGCGCTAGCTGCTACCGCCTGCGTTAGCTGCTATCACCAGGCGCTAGCACCTTCTAAAATTATTTCCGAGATTTTCTCAAGTCCGCGCTAGCGCCTGCGCTAGTGCTAGTGCCGGTGCTAGCGGGCATGTTGGAATTTTGGCTTCAAATTTTGACGCTGCATTCTTATGTTATCCTTGAGTCATATGGACTTGTTATCCTGCACACTTAAACACACAAGATCAAATACACATAGGATTTGTTATTCTCAAACCTAGGAGATGCGGAAGACCATGTTCCAACAACTATTACATAATTTATGTATCTGACAGTAGGAAATGTGTTAAAATCTCTAGTTTCAAGACCCCGGTATTCGTAATCAGTGCTTCCTGTTCTGCTTGTCTATCGATCTCGTCTGATTCTCCAGTATCTCCTTCTAGCTAGCTCTTAAGCGTCAACATCGCAAGTAAGTTACCCCCTTTGTGCAAAGATTGTTCGCTCTCGAATTTTTGAGTCTTATCCCTCAATTCCGAGCTGAGTGAAGCAATTCCTGTGTTCCCTGAATCCAATCCTTCGTACCTTGTCATACCCGCTAAGATTGTAGAGTATCAAGTACGCAAGTTTCGAAAGAAAAAATCATCCTTATGGTAGTTGTGTTTTGAATGCATGAAAAGTCTGAATAATTCTCTTGAGAACTTGGATCTGATATGCGAAGCAAGTATCCGCAAATTTTCTCTTGATCTTGGTATGCCTCCGCTCTTGTTCCCCTCTATTTAAGTACCTTTTCAGTTAGTTCTCTGGAACTGAATTGCAAACCTTGTTGGAATGATTGGTATCTGAATCTTCGCCATAAGAGGCCTCATTCAGAGAATCCTTAGAAAGTTTTGGGACGAAACTTCCTAAGTAGGGGAGAATGTAACGACTCGGGTTTTGAAAATAAAATAAAATGAAACTTTATTTTTTTTCCTGTTGTCTAACCGCAGCCCACCTCCTCCCCCCCCCCCCCCCCCCCCCCCCCGATTAAACCCAGTTCAGGACTCCCACAAACCAAAAACCCGCTCAGCTAGGGCTCCCAATCCCGCAAGCACCCGTCTCCTGTCTTGTTAAATCCCGCTCCTGATTCCTCTCCCGTCTCCCGTCTCCAATGCGCAGCCCGCCGCTCCTCCTCCTGCCGGCGCCACCCTCGTGTCCATCTCCTCCTGCTCTGGCCGGAATCTCCTCTCCAAGCCAGCAGCTCCTTCCCTTCCTCTGGCCTACCCCCAGCAGTAGGGCTTCTTCAGTCGGCAGCCTTGTCTCCTCCTCAAGGCCGGCAGCCGCCTCCTCTCCCTCCAGCAACCCTAATTCCTCCTCCTCTTTGTCGTCTTGGCTGAGGATTTGCGAGAGGGATACCTAGGGTTCGCTCATTTCCCCCTCTACTCAGATTTAGAGCCCGGATATGACTTCCTTTGGGTAAGATTTCTTCCTCCTTCCCCTTTATTCAGATTTCTCTTGAATCCTTCGCAATTTTCGTAGCCTAAGTTGCAGATATTTGTGAGCCAACATTTTTTCCCCCGTTATAACCGTCTAATTTCTAGGTTTTCGTGCTCCCCGGCGCCATTCGTCGCCCTAATTGGCGGGATCTCTCCAAGGCCCTCTCCGATTTAGGGTTTCCGCAACCTAAGCGTCGTCAAGTCTCCGTCTCCGCGTGGAATCTCTTCTCCCCTCACGTTTGAGGGAGGTAAAATCTGCTAAACCCCCATAGTTTTAATTTCTGCGTCGTAGAATGCTTAAGTTAGCGTAGTAAATTACGCAACTTCATTTTCGTTGGGTTTGGCCAGTTCAAAATGTGATTTCTGCTTTTGCTTGCGCCGCTTAGCCGCCGCCATTAGATTCAGCCTCGTTTAAGGAAAGTAGAGATCTCTCTCTCTCTTGCAAGCATTGAATTATTTAGCCTGTCTGTTCTTATGTTTTTCTGACTTCGCTTCGAATACATGTTTCATCAAATAAGTTTAGTTTTGATCGCTTGAATTGACTTGATAGTAGTTTGGGGTTTCACGCGTTTGGGATGACACGAATTTGAAATGTGAAATGATGATTTTAATTGGAGGATTAGTAGTTCTTTTGAGCATGAACATTAATTGGTATATTACCAAAGGTTAAGATTTCTTGCTAGCAAATAGATAAATTGTGTTTGATATGAAATGATGGGGTCGTACACATGTTTACTTAGAAGATTTTCGTGTTTTGGAATGACTCAAATCTAAAGGAATACTTGGCATCCTAGATATTGATCTATAGTACTTTTATTACTCATGAATACTTGAACCCGCTAGTTTCAAAACTCTCCATCGAGTTCTCTGAGTCATCGAATCTTGTTCCTTATGCCCATTTGGTTGAAAGACTTGGATAAAGTCAGCGTTTATTTCTTAATCTGATATGTTTCTTCAGCGTGAGTCTGTTTCAATTAGAATCACAAAACTATGAATCTTTAAATTATCTAATGGCATGCACCTCTGTGCACGTTTGTAAAATCTGCTCTTGTATATCTGAATCAGTATTTAGTCACATGTCTTGCTATGCTAGAATCATTCAATCATGAATTATTTCATTAATAACACAAGTAAACATTGAAAGGTAGTGTTTAATTGACGCAACTCCTTGACTTGGGTTCCCTCTTGAATCCCTAATGGGAACAAAGGACAGGTCATAGCGAGCTTAAATTTCCGAATCTCTTGAATCCGTACTTGAATCTGTCTGAATCATGAATCATGCGCGTCAAACAAAAACACTTACACTTTCACTTGTTACAACTTATGTTATTACATGAATCATCTTTTCATGCATTACTTCAGACTAGTTTAATAGGTCTAGTTATTTCTGCTAGTCTCACTTGCTTGCCTGTCTTGTTAGCTCCGCTTCATGAAAAACGGTACACAAATATTCTGTTTCTCCTGCGCATATTTTATTTTGCTTTGCTCTGCTGCTTTTCATGTTCTGAGGCTTTTCCTTCTTGTTTTGGAATTTCCTTAGCGTTCGTGCCTGAGCCGTCTGCTTCCTGAACCGATCTGCGTCAAGCTTCAGGTTTTGTGTTTATGTTTCATTTCTTTTACTGTTGGATATTTCTGTTATGTAGTAATTACGATCAGCCATTTTCTTCTGTTTCATGGACAACTGCTAGGCTAAATATTATATGTACTAGAATTTGACATGTTTTGTATGCTCATTCATTTGCGATGATCACTGCATAAATTTCTGTTCCAGAACTTGTATCATGAGCTTTTGCTAAAATGCATGTGCACCTCTTTCAAACTATCATATTTTAAAGCTTCCGCAAATAAATCAATCTATTTTACTCAAAAGTATCTATTTTTTAGTATTTCTGTTTCCGCCTTAGCAGGCATGGATTCCTTTCGCCCATGCTTGTGGCATCACGGCCCGCCCCGAAGCGCACTCTGACTCTTATCGAGACGGGTCGTGACACTTATGTACACTGAGAGATACTTATCTTTTAATTTATGCTTCATATCTGCCCATCTAGAAATGGGCGAAAATCCTTACGTTTTATCATTTGCTTTAGGTTAGTCCAATAGATCTTAGCTTGACCATGAAATTTCTTCTTAATGAATCTCACTTAGCACTCATCGATTATCTCATACTAAATAGTACTCCATATGCAGAAGTCAATCATAAAAATGCATATAGGTCTAACTGACCGTCAAAGGATGTCACATCTATCCTGACTCTATGAGTGATGTCATCCTCGATATGATGACTCCTCTATGAGGCTTATGATAGTCATCAAAGTAGTCGTCTCTGCCATAATCGAATCATGTTGGAGAATCAACATGATCCCTACGTAGGGGTGGTTGAGGACGATGATGATCTACCTAATGATATTTAGGCCTACCCTAAGGAGCTCACTAAAGCTGATCATAAATTGGATTAGGATCCTCTAATGTGAGGGGAGGACCCCTAGTTGGAGGATTCCTGGAGGGGGATGACCATAGTGATCATCAAAACCACTAGTCTTTCCTAATTTTTCAGGAAGGTGTCGCAAATTCACTAACAACATGCAGACTACAGAGCATTGTCGGGAGATTTGACATCATCTTATTATCGCAATTTGCTCCAGATGGATGTCACTCTTCAATATTAGCTCATTAAATTGAGTCAACAAACAAAATCTCTTATCACAAAACATACAATTGATCAAGGAATTGACTTATGTACACCAAGAGATACTTCTCTTTTAATTTATGCTTCATATCTGCCCATCTAGAAATGGGCGAAAATCCTCACGCCTTATCATTTGCTTTAGGTTAGTCCAACAGATCTTAGCTTGACCATGAAATTTCTTCTTAATGAATCTCACTTAGCACTCATCGATTATCTCATACTAAATAGTAGTCCATATGCAGAAGTCAATCATAAAAATGCATATGGGTCTAACTGACCGTCAAAGGATGTCACATCTATCCTGATTCTATGAGTGATGTCATCCTCGATATGATGACTCCTCTATGAGGCTTATGATAGTCATCAAAGTAGTCGGCTCTGCCATAATCGAATCATGTTGGAGAATCAACATGATCCCTGCGTAGGGGTGGTTGAGGACGATGATGATCCACCTAATGATATTTAGGCCTACCCTAAGGAGCTCGCTAAAGCTGATCATAAATTGGATTAGGATCCTCTAATGTGAGGGGAGGACCCCTAGTCGGAGGATTCCTGAAGGGGGATGACCATAGTGATCATCAAAACCACTAGTCTTGCCTAATTATTGTTCAGGAAGGTGTCGCAAATTCACAAACAACAAGCAGACTACGGAGCATTGTCGGGAGCTTTGACATCATCTTATTATCGCAATTTGCTCCAGATGGATGTCACTTTTCAATATTAGCTCATTAAATTGAGTCAACAGACAAAATCTCTTATCACAAAACATACAATTGATCAAGGAATTGACTTATGTACACCAAGAGATACTTCTCTTTTAATTTATGCTTCATATCTGCCCATCTAGAAATGGGCAAAAATCCTCAAGCTTTATCATTTGCTTTAGGTTAGTCCAGCAGATCTTAGCTTGACCATGAAATTTCTTCTTAATGAATCTCACTTAGCACTCATCGATTATCTCATACTAAATAGTAGTCCATATGCAGAAGTCAATCATAAAAATGCATATGGGTCTAACTGACCGTCAAAGGATGTCACATCTATCATGACTCTATGAGTGATTTCATCCTTGATATGATGACTCATCTATGAGGCTTATGATAGTCATCAAAGTAGTCGTCTCTGCCATAATTGAATCATGTTGGAGAATCAACATGATCCCTATGTAGGGGTGGTTGAGGACGATGATGATCCACCTAATGATATTTAGGCCTACCCTAAGGAGCTCACTAAAGCTGATCATAAATTGGATTAGGATCCTCTAATGTCAGGGGAGGACCCCTAGTCGGAGGATTCCTGAAGGGGGATGACCATAGTGATCATCAAAACCACTAGTCTTGCCTCATTGTTCAGGAAGGTGTCGGCAAGGTTGCACTAAAGCGGGGTGGCCTAAACTGAACTCCTAGGTACTTCTAACTCATTAACATATCAATATTAGAACTAGTTTCGTGGGCATTAGGGTTACTGTGACCTACCATGGATCACTTATGGGCCTTACCACTACGTAGCTTAAACGTAGCTCTAAACCTTGTACTATGATACCATTGCTGGATAAGACTATGAGAGGGGGATAATGATCTAACTTGATATGTTGATGCAGGTAGACACAACATATTAAGATGAATAACAACAATTTTTCACTAATATAATGTGCTTATACGAACCACATGCAATGTTATCCAATGCGCAGTTAATAAAATAAAATAAAAATATTTTAAAGTTTTACACAAAGAATCGCTATTGATTACAAATAATTCAAACAAAGCTAACACATAATAATTGCACTCCAGTAAAAGTGCTAGAAAGTTAAATACATAGCGAATACGTTTAGGTGGCGGTCGTGGCTTGGACGACAGCCGAGGGAGAAGGAGATGGATTGTAGACGGAGGGAGGAGGCTGCAAGGTCTTTGCGGCTCGTGATTTAGGGTTACCAAGTCCAGGCGATTGGGGTTTGGTTGTTGTAGGTATTCGGGCGGCTGGAGTATGCATTGGCGGGATGTTAGGCGGTTGGAGGTGGCAGTGAGAGTCAGCCTTGTCTTCAACATCAAGGGGTGGCTTAGCATCTAATGAATCAAGGCTTTGATACCCTGACCAGATTACGGATACTCTTCAATAGAGAGAATTCTAAAAATTATTCGATTCCTTGTACAATGCCTATAGCTTCATATTTAGGCTTCGTTTGTTTTTGTTGTTGCTGATGAAAAGCTGTTGATTAGAGATGGATGTTGGAAAAGCAGTTGTTTCTGAAAAATGGAGTTTGCAGGAAAAAACTGTTTGTGTAAAATGGAGTTTACAGAGTTGTTCGAAAAGCAGTGCATAAATACCGTTTGTTAAAAACGGAGTTTTGTGAAATATTAAAATTTTTTAAAATACCAAACTACGACCAGAGTACGAAATAAAACAAAATATCAAAGTTTTTGAAATTGTACGACATAAAATAACAAACTATTCATCGGTGGCAGGTCTACTGCTTGCATTTGCATTTGCAAAACTGTTAAATTACATGATAATAATTTGGGATTAGAAACTGTTATTGCAGAAATAAAGAATTTCAAATCTGGAAAAAGTGCAGGGAAAAACTGCAATATAAAGAAGGGAAAAATTATTGCATTAACCAGCATGGGAAAGAACTGCAGGGAAAAAACCAGCAGGGAAAATAACTGGAGAGAACAAGTTCAGATCTGGAAAAAAGTGCAGGGAAAAAACTGTAAAGAACAAGTTCAGATGTGGAAAAAACTGCAGCAAATTCAGATCTGGAAAAATATAGAACTTGTAAAAAACTAATCAACACAAATTAATTCGAATCTGAAATAAAAGGGCAGCATTTCATTCAGATCTGGGAAAAAATGGCAGCTACTCATTTATCTGGAAGAAAATGCAGAATCTCATCAGATCGTTGAACCTCCGTGGAATCGTGGACGACAGGTTGCAGAACCTCGCCCCTACTTCTCGAGCACAGGAGCGGCAATGGAGAAGAAGAGCACAATAGTTGGAAGGCGCGGACTGGTAGCAGCGAGGGAGAAGAAGAGCACGATACCGGGTTGCCTCTTTTGCTCGCGCGGCGGAAATGAAAAGCAGGGCTCGAGAAGTACCTCCCAGCTGCGGTTCGTAAAATAAAAAGACGCGACTTCTTCTTAAAAACGCCGGATGGCAGCTTTTGGCCCGCAAACACCAATAATTACGAAACCAGCGTTTTGGCCCAAACGAAACGGAGCCAAAAGCTGAAACAAACATAGCCTTAAAGTGGGCCTAAGTTAGGTCAGGAATTGAATGCAACTAAGCACATGTACGGGCTTTAATCTTCCAGACTTTGACCCTATAGCTGTATGTGAGGAAAATTGACCTTGAGTGACCCCTGTTGAATGCACTCCAATCGATGTTCTTGATCCCCATGACGGTCTCTCGGTGGTCATAGACGGTGAAGGCAACAATGTTGAGCGGAAGCACGTGGAATGAGGTAGGAAGTGACCGATGATGGCATATGCTCTGATACCATGCAAAAAATTCTCCCCCGCATTCTCGATCTTTTTTAGGGACTTCATATATTTATGATATAAGTATGTATATACACTAAAATACCTATGAACTAATGACCCTAACTTATGCTTAAGGCTCTTCAATTTTTTTCGCATGCATTGACAATTGTCTATAGCCAAATAAATTTTACTTCTTTATGTTGTTATATATAAAACTTTTGCATGATTGATCATTTCTTATTTGATTCATGATGCTAGTTTAGCTCTTCTATCTATTCATTTCCCCTTCTTATTCACACCTATGCACTTCAAAAAGAACAAATGATGTGTGCATTCTGCCGAATGGCATATAATGTACTTTTCTTTTCAGGTTCCTGTATCAACAGGTAATGGATCGTATCCTTTCCCTCTTGAGGTTCAAAGTAACACTAGATTTCTATTTTCCAGTAAAACTGGCACACCTGCGAAAGCTATAGCAAATTCAATAGTAAGTTCCCTTTGTAAAGTTAATTATGGGAACATCAACTTTTTTTCTTAACTATTCTTTTATTCATCTAATTTCAATACATTCAATAGTTTACTGCATGAGTTTGTTACCTTATTGTGAAATCTGGAAATCACTGCAGGTTTATCGTTTAAAACCTGGTAGTTTGGCGCAAGATCACTTTGATAGATTTGTGTGCTTCTGGAACAGTTAATTCCCCACTTGCCAGCTTATTCTATTTTTAGCAACTGTGTTTTGGTTATATGCGAATTTATTTGATTATGATAACTTCATTTTCCAAGATATTACCATCCTTCAAATGGCGGCCGTTGGACTTACTCCTTGGAACGCTTATTGAGATACTTAGTAATCAACTTTCAGAAGCGCCTTCAGGATGAGCAACTGCAAGAAACTTAGTCAAAATATATTGTTCAGTTTCTCTGTTCATATTGATATTCCTATCATCAATGTTTTAACACAGCTACATGAAGGATGACAAACAAAAAAATTTGTCTTTGGGAAAGTCAGAAAGATCTTCATTTGTCAAAACGATCCTGAAATTAATTGACCATGGTCAATATAGCAAAACTGAAACTCTCGCAGAAACAGTTGCTGTTTCAACTTCAGTTTTAGCATATGTGGAGCCCTCTTTGGTACTTCCCTTCATTGCATCTCGGTTCCAGTTGGCCCTGGAGACAGTCAGTATATCTTTTTTTAATGTTTTAGTTGCTAATTTGCTATAATTAGCAACTTTAATTGTGAACAACCATGCATTTCCTTTTATAGGCTTTCAAAACACAATCTTAATGTTTTTAATTGTTCTTAGGATTCATCTAATATGATACAGCACTGCAGCATCGTTATCTTTTTTTAATGTATTGCTCACTTTACTGTCTCCAAATAGATGACTTCTACCCACCGATTGAAAACTGCTATTACTTCAGTGGGTTATGTTGGCCGTGCTCTCTTTCTTGCTTCTTTGTTGAACTCTCCTCAAAAGGAGGGCTTACATATGGATGACACTTTTATGGATGTTTTAGCATATCCCTATCAAACGCACTGCTTGGTATGGATGCAAATGATCCTCCAAAGACCTTGGCAACTATGCAATTAATTGGTTCAATATTTTCCAATGTAAGTAATGTATTGTTATTTTTATTGTGTATGATACATGAAAGAGATGGAATCCAAGGGTTGGTTACCACTCTGGTGCACAGTTAATTGTTGTGGGTGATAATGAAGATAGGCCCCTATTCCTCCAAAGCCTTGCATTATCAGAATGGCTAGACGAGTTTTTTTGCTGCTTATTTTCTTTGCTTCAACATCTAGAGCCAACAAGTGTCATGTAAGTATTTGAAACTTGTGACTTGCGGTAGTTCTATTTTGAAATTTTGTTGTATTTATCACCCATTGTTAATAATTTGATACCGCATGGGTATTGGAGGGCGCTAGCGGGGGGGCGATAGGCGGCTGGCGCTAGGGAGATCTAGCGGGCGGCGGTAGCTAGACCGGTAGGAGCGGAAGGTTGAACGAGAGAGAGAGAGAGAGAGAGAGAGAGAGAGAGAGAGAGACGGTAGAGAGAGAGAGCAAGGAAGGGGATTGAGAGAAAAAGGGGAGCAGCCCCAATCTTGATAATTGATCCAAGGATAAAACATAAACCCTAAGGTGATCCCTTATATAGGGGGAACCCACCTCAAACAAGAGTCTAATAAAACAAGCCATAAACAACATAATAAATAACTAAAAGCTGAAGATAATTGGGCCGGTCGGCCCCCCTAGGCAGCCTCCGTTTCACCGCCCGGTTCGCCGCCAGCTCTTGCACGCGTCCTTCGCGAGCACACCTGCCATTCAGGGTCATCTGTGTGGATGTCGGTAACAATACCCCCATCTGGAAAATTGGTCTTGTTCTCAAGGCAATAATCAGGGAACTGACGCCGAAAATCCTCCCGAAGTAACCATGTCGCGGCGGATGCGGGCCGGCCACGCCAAGCCACACGTATCTCCTCTGGGGTTGCCTCGCCCGGCGTGTGGTGGCGCCGGTCAACAATGGCCTCTGGGTAAAGGGGGTCGGAGCCGGAAAAATCCAAGTCCGTTGGGATGTGGTCGGGGACCGGATGGTCGCCGACAACCCGGCGAAGTTGCGTGACATGAAACACGGGGTGGATTCGACTGTTATCCGGTAGACGGAGCCGGTAGGGCACGGCTCCAATGCATCTTATGATCTCGAAGGGCCCGTAGAAACGGGGTGCTAGCTTGGGGCATGGTCGGCGGGCTACCGTAAGTTGCCGATACGGATGTAGTTTGATGAACACCCGTTCACCAATCTGAAATGATAAGTCTCGGCGTTTCCTGTTGGCAAACGAGGTCATCTTCGCCTGGGCACGACGCAGATGGTGCTTCAAACTATCCAAGATCACGTCCCGATCATGGAGGTGGTCGGCCAAACTAGCGACCGGGCATTCCCCCGGAAGGTGGCGGAGGATGGAAGGTGGTGGCCGGCCGTAGACTATCTCGAACGGCGAAGTATGCGCGGAATAGTGATAGGCGGTGTTGTAAGAATACTCCGTCCAACACAGCCACTTTGCCCACGAGCCCGG
Source organism: Dactylorhiza incarnata (assembly GCA_033032865.1). Lineage (NCBI taxonomy): Eukaryota > Viridiplantae > Streptophyta > Magnoliopsida > Asparagales > Orchidaceae > Dactylorhiza > Dactylorhiza incarnata. Next base: position 9,299,878 of record JAWHQI010000067.1, read on the forward strand.
TCGCTCTCCAATGAAGCAGCGCAAGTAAGTCTCCAGACACCGATTCAAGACTTCGGACTGACCGTCCGACTGCGGGTGGTAAGTTGTACTCATCCATAAGTGTGTACCCTGTAAGCGGAAGAGCGATGTCCAAAAGCTACTGAGGAAGAGTGGATCACGATCGCTGACGATCGAGCGGGCAAACTCATGGAGCCGCACGATCTCTGAGATGAAACTGTTTGCACGGTCGCCGCTGTGTACGGGTGGAGAAGAGACACGAAGTGGGCGTACTTCGTCAGTCGGTCGACTACGACAAGGATGCAATCGAAACTGTTGGAGCGCGGCAGGCGAGTGATGAAGTCAATCGCGATGTCCTCCCAAACTCGCTCTGGAATTGGGAGGGGCTGAAGTAGGCCACTAGGAAACATGGTCTCATATTTGGCCTTCTGACAGGGTAAACATGCCGCCACATAAGCCTTCACCTGGCGGAGCATGTGGGGCCAGAAAAGAGACGCGGCCAGGAGGCGGTAGGTGTGGAACGCGCCCGCGTGGCCACCCGATGGTGTGGAGTGAAACTCTGCAAGTAGCTGGGGAATCCGCGAGGATGAGGCCGACAGAACTAGGCGATCCTGATGGAAGAGGCGGCCCCCTATGAGAGCGTAGGGAGGTCGGGACGTGGGGTCGGCTAGTAAGGCCGCCCGAATTCCCACCAACTGCGGGTCCTTGTCCACCTCCTGCTGGAGGCCGGTGGCGTCGTCCCACACCGGTCTCGAAATGGCGGTCAACTCTGGGGGATGGTGATGACGGGATAGTGCATCGGCCGCGCGGTTCGTCTTGCCCGACCGGAACTCGATCGTGAAATCGTAGCCAAGGAGCTTCGCCACCCACACCTGCTGTGTCGGCGTGGCAATCTTCTGCTGTAGGAGGTAACGCAAATTATGGTGATCCGTACGGATGATAAAGGAGCGGCCGAGAAGGTAGGGTCGCCAATGCTTGACCGCCAAGACGAGGGCCATGAGCTCGTTTTCGTAGGCGGATCTGCTCCGCACGGCTGTGGAGAATGCCCTACTGTAATAGGCGATAGGTCGTCCTGCCTGCATCAACACGGCGCCGACGCCGGACCCAGAAGCATCACAGTCCACTACGAACGGTTGACTGAAATCCAGCATTTCCAATACCGGGCCCTGAACCAAGGCCGACTGCAACGCGACAAACGCCGCCATCGCGGCAGGGGGCCACTCGAACGGCCTGTCCTCTGCCGTCTTCAACAGTTGGGTGAGGGGGCGGGCCAACCCGCCGTAGTCTTTGATAAAGCGCCGGTAATAGCCGGTCAGCCCGAGGAATGCGCGCACGTCCCGAACCGAGTGTGGAGTCGGCCAACGCAGCACCACCTGGATCTTGTCCTAATCCATGGCCACCCCATGGGCGGAAATAGTATGACCCAAGTAGCTGACCGTCGAAGTGCCGAAAGTACACTTCTTACGGTTGACCGTAAGATGGTGACGACGGAGGGTGGTGAAGGTCTCTCGCACGTGTCCGAGATGCTCCTGCCAAGAACGACTAAAGACAAGTATATCATCAAAGAAGACAAGTACATGCTTACGGCACTGGTCTGAAAATGTCGTTCATGGTAGCCTGGAAGGTAGCCGGAGCGTTAGTGAGCCCGAAGGGCATCACTAAAAACTCAAAATGGCTGTCGTGTGTGCGGAAAGCCATCTTCGACACGTCCGCCGGCCGAACTCGGATCTGATGATAGATGGCGCGGAGGTCCAGCTTAGTGAAGAAAGCCGCACCATGCAGCTCGTCCAAAAGCTCCTGGATCACTGGGATGGGGTACTTGTCAGGAACGGTAGCCTTGTTCAGCTCCCGGTAGTCCAGGCAGAAACACCAACTTCCATCCTTCTTGCGTACCAGCAAGACGGGACTGGAAAAGGGGCTAGCACTGGGCCGAATGAGGCCGCCAAGTAACATCTCCCGCACGAGCCGCTCCATCTCGTCCTTTTGAGCATGCCCATAACGGTATGGCCGGACGGACACTGTCGTCGTCCCTGGATGGAGGACAATGGCGTGATTGGTCGGCTGAGGTGGGGGGAGGCCCGTCGGTGTAGTGAACACATCCTCAAAATCGGCAAGCACCGAGGACATCGCAGGGACAAGGGGGTCGGCCGTCGTCGAAAGGCCGGCCTGCAGAGGCCAAAGCCAGGCCGAGAAGTCAACATCGGTAATGCGCGTCATCGCGCGGAACGAGATCGGTGAGCGTAGAAGAGTCGGATCGCCCGTCAAGCGGCATGGATGGCCCTGGTGCTGGAATGCCATGGTCATCGACGCCCAATTGACGCGGACGTCCCCCAATGTCTCGAGCCAGGCCAGCCCCAAGATCGCATCCAGACCACCCAACTCGAACATATAGAAATCAGCCGTGACCGTGCAGGAGCCGAGAGACACGGTCATGTCTTGGCACTGTCCAAGCATCGGGCGGCGACGGCCGTAACCGAGGCACACGGAAAAGTCGGGCGACGGATCCACCGGTAAGGCGAGCTCGCCAGCAAGTTGGGCCGACAGGAAGTTGTGACTTGCCCCGCTATCTACCATCACAATGATGGGTCGTCCATGGACCATGCCGGCCAGTTTCATCGTGTGGGGTCCGGTGAGTCCCCCCACCGAATAAAATGGCAGCTCTAGAACGTTGAGGGGGGCATCCTCTAACTCCTCCATGGTGTGCTCCGGTGAGATGTCCAACGCTGGGGGCTCCGTGGCCATGGAGTCCCACTCGCCGTCGGTAAAAATGGCATGGAATTCCTTGACTGGGCAAACATGTTGCGGAGAGTACGGTTGGCGGCAACGGAAGTATAGGCCGCGGCGGCGTAGGTCGTTGTAGTCGCTGTTGGAGACGCGGTGCGGTCCCTCTGGCCGCGCAGGGCGGCCGAGCGGCACAATGGTCGGCCGGTAGCCGGTATGTCGGGGTGGTGGTGGTCGGAATGGTGCGGGGCTGGTTTGGCGAGGTCCAATGTCCTCCTCTACCGCCTGGGCGAGTTCGAGGGCTTCCGACACTGAACGGGGCTGGTGAGTACGTATGCGAGAGCGAATGTTGGAGCTTAAGCCTTGTAGAAAGAAACCCAAATAGTGCTCGGGGGGAAGTCCCGGCAGTTGAGTCACGAGTGCCACGAACTCGTCTATATATGCATCCACGTTGGTGGATTGGCGATTCGTGCACAGGCGCTCGACGGCAGAGCCGGTGCAACGGGAATCGTAGCGGGTAACCATCTCACGCTTGAACTCCATCCACGAAATGCCGGGGTGGACTTGTCGGAGCCATCGAGCCCAATGGAGTGCCGAGCCCTCCAGGCTGACGATGGTCGTGGCCACCTTATCCGCGTCGGGCGTGGCGTTGATGTCGAAAAGCTGCTCCGCACGCGCGATCCACCCAAAGGGATCCACGTCGAAGAAGCCAGGAACGGCCAAGGAAAGGGGCGGTCGGCCAGGTGCCTGAGATGGTTGGAGCGTGCCGGAAAAAATCATGGGCTGCGGCTGGAGGCCGACCGAGTTGGTTGTGGCGATAACGGGCTGGGCGGGGTTCCCGGGAGGTAGCCGTCCCAGCCCCGGCGACAACGGGCTGGGCGGGGTTCCGAGCAGGGATGCAGATACGGCGTCGGATCCCGCGCCGGAGCCCAGCGGGGTCGGGATCGGCGGGTCCGGAGCGGGAGTTGGGGCGGGGTTCGCGGCGGAGATGAGGGCGTCGATGCGGGCGAGAATGGAGGCTTGGCCGGCCGCGAGTGCCTCCACGGAAGACTGAAGGGAGGAGAGGTGTCCGTCGTGGGTGGCGAGCCGTTCGGCAAGGAGGTCGTCGTCGGGACGGGGGGCGCCCTTTGGAGCCATTTCGGAAATCCGGCGGCGGCAGGCGGTGCGGCGGGCGGAGCGGCAGGTCGGACCAATGATACCGCGTGGGTATCAGAGGGCGCTAGCGGGGGCGATAGGCGGCTGGCGCTAGGGAGATCTAGCGGGCGGCGGTATCTAGACCGGTAGGGGCGAAAGGTTGAACGAGAGAGAGAGAGAGAGAGAGAGAGAGAGAGAGAGAGAGAGAGAGAGAGAGAGAGAGAGAGAGAGAGAGAGAGAGAGAGAGAGAGAGAGAGAGATGGTAGAGAGGGAGAGCAAGGAAGGGGATTGAGAGAAAAAGGGGAGCAGCCCCAATCTTGATAATTGATCCAAGGATAAAACATAAACCCTAAGGTGATCTCTTATATAGGGGGAACCCACCTCAAACAAGAGTATAATAAAACAAGCCATAAACAACATAATAAATAACTAAAAGCTGAAGATAATTGGGTCGGTCGGCCCCCCCTAGGCAGCCTCCGTTTCACCGCCTGGTTCGCCGCTGATAAGTAGCTTTTAGTCATAGTTTTTAGGTTAGTTTATTATGTCATTTGCGTTTTATTTTCATCTTTTGTTATATTTTTATGCATGTTTTTGTTATTTTGTTATTTCCCTATTTTCAAAAAAACTAATGTTTTATTTTATGTTATGTTTTAATTTCATGTTGTTTTTATATTTTCTTAACTAATATTTTGTTATTTCTTATTTTGTAGGTTTGAGCCCAAGAATAATATCAAGTCCACGCCATCGTCGCGCCATCAACGCCATCGCCGCACCATGCAATTCATCACCAACCAGCCAGCTCACCTTGCAGCCCTTGTCCAACCCAAAGCTGCAGCCACCTCTTTAAAATTATCCACTTCATTATTTCATTGCATGCAGCCCACTATTTAATTCAACTAATGCATGCGACCCATTTCATTAAAATCGTGAACTTCAGCCATGCATCTTCATTCCTTGCAGCCAGCCAACGTGAAAGCAGCCCAAATTCTTGCAACCCCTTGTTCCAGCCCGTGAACTTCCCTTAAAGCCAGTCCACTTCATCAATTCTAAACAGCTGAACTCTTCCTCAATAATGAATCTGCCCGCCACCTTGCATGCATCTCTCTCCATTCATGCATGCACTCTCTCTCCCATCCTCTCTCTCTCTCTTCTTTTATTTTCATTCACTTTATATATCATCCATCCCCCCTTTCTTATATTCCTATTTTTCTATGTTTTTCTATTATATTTTTGTTTAAATAACATGCATGCATTTGCCTCTTTCTTTCTCTCTCCCATTGAATATCATTCATGCACCACCCCATATGTCCCTTCATCTCCTCTTCTTTCTAGAATCTTCCCCCTCATCTATAAAAGGAACCCCTATCTCAAGCATGAAGGAGGTTAGAAGTTAGAGAGGAAGTGTAGTGCTAGTGGTAATCTTGTTTTTCCTTGTTGTAATTTCTCTTGGTAGTTGTAATTTCTTTCCATTGTTGTAATCTTCTTTTAGTAGTAATCTTGTGCTCTTTCTATCGTTGTAGTTACCTTTTTTATATAATCAATGAAAATATTTTCTCTTTATTTCGTTATTATTTCCTTTTTAAATAATGCGTAGCTAATTTTGTTGGTGCCCGATCGCGATAATTTTTGCAATGAAATAACGCATCTCTCATTTTATGTTTACTTTTGTATTTTTATTTTTGATCCGACCTTGATTAATATCGTATCGACTCTGTATTTCATGTATACGGTAGTAGATTCCGATCTCATACTCGAGTAGCCGAGAGGCTCGTGAATGTGAAAGATCAATCAAGGAAGGAAGGAGTTGCACGCACCCCTAGAGATAGGATGACGTAAATCCTCCGGATTGGAGTCAAATCCAATAGCGCGGTTCACTTCGATAATGCGACTTTAGGCCTTTTGATTTGCAAAGAGATTTTTTCGGTCAAAACGTCTAGAAGTTAGGAGATTTATTGCTCTAGCGAGAATATTTCTTAGTTTCGGATCCGCCACGGTCTTTATAAAATTGCAAATGTCAAACTAATTTATTCCGTTATTTTATTTCAAAGTGAATCGTCGATCGAGCACTCTTTTCGTAATAGTTTATTTCTCTTATAATTAAGCTTAGTTTATTTTTATTTTCAAAACTCACCAATCATTCGGTAGGATAATAGAGTCGTTGTGAGTAATAGTACTTGCCAGACCCGAGTTTAAATACGACCTTGATATATTTTATATCCTATGCTATATTTCGATAGGTACACTTGCCTTAACCGAGTATAGATTGGAGATCACAAATTTCTCTATCAAGTTTTTGGCGCCGTTGCCGGGGATATTTTTGGCAATATTACGAAAGCATCGAGTTTATTACTTCTACTAAAATTCAAAAAAATATTATTATTGTTATTATTATATATTATAACTAACCCACATCATCATTTTTCTATCCCACCTAAATTCCTGGAAAGGACGATTTGGGCTTGAATTCCCATCACAGCCTCTAGTACCGTTGCAAACCCCTCACAGGGCAGATCTCGGGAAGTCCAGGACTAACATAATCCGCCTAAAAAAATCAATCAAAAAAATAAATTTAATTTTCTCTTTCTTTTTTTGTAACAGCTTTCTTTATCATGGAATCATCTTCTTTTTGCGCTCTTTGCGGGTCGCCCGACCACTTTAATTTTGCATGTTTTTCGGGAACCCCTCCCTCATATGATTTCAATTTTTCTGGAGTAGGTCAAAGTGGCCAATTTGACCCTTAGTCTAATTTTTATCCTACTTGGGAGATGGGGAACCGTCTTATTTTTCACATGATTTTGCCCCGCAAAGCGCCGCGCCTCTAATTTTTAGTTCTATCGATAATGGGTATTTGGAATTGCAAACGTCTTTTGATAATATTAATTCACATTTCAAAACCATTTTGGATTGTTTTTCTCGTGAGGTCGCATCGTTTTCTTCGTCTTCTTCTCCGTCTCCTCCAATTTCTTCATGTAATGAGTCACCGGATATCCCGGCTTGTCTTATTCCTCTCGAGGAAGATAACTATTCGGATATTCCGGCTTGTTTCCTTCCTCCTTTGGATGACACATATATGGATATTCCGGCGTGCTTCTTACCTCTTGAGGATGACGAGACGTCTCATAATTCTCTTTCTTTTTCCGATGACGTTGGTGATTCCATTTCAGTCTTAAATTCATCTGTACCAAATTTTTCTATTTTTAGCGAATCTTTTTTTCTTCTTCTTCTATTTTAGATAATTCTCCTTCTTTTATTTTAGATAATCCATCTTTAGTTCTTTCTACCCCTTCTTCTCCCGAAATTTCACAAGATTCTCTTTCTCCTTGTGAAATTTCTGTTGATTTTATTTCTCTTTCTATTTCTTCTTCTTTTGACGACCCCTTCTTCCCCGTTCCGCATACGGCGGAGTTCTTCTATAACTCCGTCCGTACATTTTTGGGCGTCATTCCATTGAAGATTCCACCTCATGTCGGTGCGATTCTTCATTTCTTCCTTTTTCTTATTTACTCTCCTAAGCGCATACTTAGGGAGTTACCTCTTCACTTCAGTTTTTATTTTCCATTTAGCTAACCAATAACGTCGGGCTCAGACGACGGTAAACAAAGAGCGCTCTTGGGAGGCACCCCTTGCTTACCATTTTTGTTTTTGTTTTTTCTTTTTTTTTGTTTTGCAGGAATAAAACCTTCGGCGGTTTGTTTGGCTCCATCATTCTTTCTCTCCCTTAGGCCCGAGCCGGTGTCCAGCTTAAGCATGGGGGAGCGACATCAGCATTCGGCCTCACGAATCCGGGGAAGTCGTTCTTTCTTTATTTACCTTATTGCACCCCCCCCCCCCCCCCTCTTCTTTTCTTCTTTTCTTTTTTTCCTCATACTTACTATTCAACATTGAGGGCAATGTTGAACTTTAAGCATGGGGGAGTGTTTTCCCTTTCTTCTTAAGTCGTTCAAAAAATTAAGAAAAATCAAAAAAATTAGAAAATTCCAAAAAAAAGATCATATTTCAAAATCCAAAAAAACTAGAAAATTCAAAACCCAAAAAATGAAAAAATATAAAAAACGAACAAAAATCAAAAAACACAAAATGAGAAAATCATCAAAAATTATTTTCTATCATTTCTTTAGTATGTTTCTTTGAGTGTTGTGTAGGCTCATGTAGTATTTTTAATCTTTGGTAGTAAGATAGAATAGAGTTTAGTTTAACTATATTACTTTTGCATACGTTAGTTTTGCTTTTTTTTCTCTTTCATAACTTTTGGCATCATATTTTATTTTATCATCATAATGATGTTGTAATTTTTCTTCTAATCTAAGTGTAGTAGCGTGTATTTGTTGTTAGATGATATTATTAGACACTCACTCACATTGTAGTCTTTCTTGGTGGCTAGAACTTGCCTCTAGCGATCCTCGAAACATTTGCATAAGTTTGTCATGATTTTTAGAAATGATTTAGGCCATCTTTTGGATAGTTTGTGCCTTTTTGCCCACCTAAAACATTTACTTTGCTAAAACAATCTTGGGCCTTTTTCTTATTTTCTTTGTTAGCTCCACCACTCATTTTTCACCAAAGCCAAATACCCTTCCTATTATCACAACTAAATTATTGAGTTTTATTTAAATATCATTTTGTGTTGGGTTGTTATTTTGGAAAATTAGGAGGAAATTATTTCAAGCTTATTTTGGAGCTCTCATGTGCAATGAGTTTAAAAAATGGGAAAATCATGAAAAATTATTATCCAAAAAAATTAATTGAAAAGTTATTATTGGCCAAGTATGAAAAAGAAAAAAATACCCATGGCCTTATGTTTCTTAAATTTTGAGAAATTTGACGAACGTCTCTTATCATTTCTCATTCTCGTGCGCTTTATTTTGAAATTTATTTAAAACTCTTCCCCTTGGTTTAGCGTGATATTTAGCCATCGTGTTTATCTTTGATCTCCAAATCCTTATTATTTACCTAAGCCAAGTCTTTATGCCTAATGAAAGTCCTGTTGATCTTTAAGTCATGACTATGTACTCGTGTAGTGGAGAGGGTGTGACCGGGCAAGCCTATGGACACCATCATTGATGGATTTCTTTGGAGGTTACCTTGGAGTGTTTTGTAGAATAATCGTAGTCTAAGCAACTTGTTGCTTGCTCAATGCACTTACTTTGGTTGAATGGCTACTCTTGTTATGTTTGTTAGCTTAAACCTTTTGATGCCTTTTTGTTATGTTAGTAGAAAATTTGCAATCTAGTTCTATGCCTAAGTAATGTTTTTAAACTCTTCTCTATTCTCCTCTACATCGATTTCTCGCCGCACTCATTGGTAGCGTATTAGTTTTGATAGCTTAATTTTTGTTTGGGTTTCGCAACTAAAAATTGGGTAGTATAGCCTCCTATATTTTAATTTCTATTTTGCTTGGGGACAAGCAAACACTTAAGCATGGGGGAGTTTGATAAGTAGCTTTTAGTCATAGTTTTTAGGTTAGTTTATTATGTCATTTGCGTTTTTATTTTCAGCTTTTGTTATATTTTTATGCATGTTTTTGTTATTTTGTTATTTCCCTATTTTCAAAAAAACTAATGTTTTATTTTATGTTATGTTTTAATTTCATGTTGTTTTTATATTTTCTTAACTAATATTTTGTTATTTCTTATTTTGTAGGTTTGAGCCCAAGAATAATATCAAGTCCACGCCATCGTCGCGCCATCAACGCCATCGCCGCACCATGCAATTCATCACCAACCAGCCAGCTCACCTTGCAGCCCTTGTCCAACCCAAAGCTGCAGCCACCTCTTTAAAATTATCCACTTCATTATTTCATTGCATGCAGCCCACTATTTAATTCAACTAATGCATGCGACCCATTTCATTAAAATCGTGAACTTCAGCCATGCATCTTCATTCCTTGCAGCCAGCCAACGTGAATGCAGCCCAAATTCTTGCAACCCCTTGATCCAGCCCGTGAACTTCCCTTAAAGCCAGCCCACTTCATCAATTCTAAACAGCCGAACTCTTCCTCAATAATGAATCTGCCCGCCACCTTGCATGCATCTCTCTCCATTCATGCATGCACTCTCTCTCCCATCCTCTCTCTCTTCTTTTATTTTCATTCACTTTATATCTCATCCATCCCCCCTTCTTATATTCCTATTTTTCTATTTTTTCTATTATATTTTTGTTTAAATAACATGCATGCATTTGCCTCTTTCTTTCTCTCTCCCATTGAATATCATTCATGCACCACCCCATATGTCCCTTCATCTCCTCTTCTTTCTAGAATCTTCCCCCTCATCTATAAAAGGAACCCCTATCTCAAGCATGAAGGAAGTTAGAAGTTAGAGAGGAAGTGTAGTGCTAGTGGTAATCTTGTTTTTCCTTGTTGTAATTTCTCTTCCTAGTTGTAATTTCTTTCCATTATTGTAATCTTCTTTTAGTAGTAATCTTGTGCTCTTTTTATCGTTGTAGTTCCCTTTTTTATATAATCAATGAAAATATTCTCTTTATTTCGTTGTTGTTTCCTTTTTAAATAATGCGTGGCTGATTTTGTTGGTGCCCGATCGCGATAATCTTTGCAATGAAATAACGCATCTCTCATTTTATGTTTACTTTTGTATTTTTATTTTTGATCCGACCTTGATTAATATCGTATCGACTCCGTATTTCATGTATACGGTAGTAGATTCCGATCTCATACTCGAGTAGCCGAGAGGCTCGTGAATGTGAAAGATCACTCAAGGAAGGAAGGAGTTGCACGCACCCCTAGAGATAGGATGACGTAAATCCTCCGGATTGGAGTCAAATCCAATAGCGCGGTTCACTTCGATAATGCGACTTTAGGTCTTTTGATTTGCAAAGAGATTTCGGTCAAAACGTCTAGAAGTTAGGAGATTTATTGCTCTAGCGAGAATATTTCTTAGTTTCGGATCCGCCACGGTCTTTATAAAATTGCAAATGTCAAACTAATTTATTCCGTTATTTTATTTCAAAGTGAATCGTCGATCGAGCACTCTTTTCGTAATAGTTTATTTCTCTTATAATTAAGCTTGGTTTATTTTTATTTTCAAAACCCACCAATCGTCCGGTAGGATAATAGAGTCGTTGTAAGTAATAGTACTTGTCAGACCCGAGTTTAAATACGACCTTGATATATTTTATATCATATGCTATATTTCGATAGGTACACTTGCCTTAATCGAGTATAGATTGGAGAACACAAATTTCTCTATCAGCCGCTCGCTTCGTCGCCAGCTCTTGCGCGCGTCCTTCGCGAGTACACCTGCCATTCAGGCTCATCTGTGTGGATGTCGGTAACATAATTACAAAAACTTCCCCTGTAAGATACCATAATTACAGATTGCAGCCCTCTTATTATTGAAATTAGAAAAACCTCCCCTGAATGTTATAAAATGACATCCATGCACAAAATACCCCCCTTGAAAATGTACTCGGAAGGGGGTATTTTTGTGCATGAATGTTATGAAATGTGAACTTCAGGGGAGGTAAATGTTATGTTTTGTAACATTGAGGGGAGGTTTTTGTAATTTCAATAATAAGAGAGATGCAATCTGTAATTTTGTAAACTTAGATGGGAGGTCCTGATAAATGCCCCTATATATATAATGCCTTTTTTACTATGAAATCTGCAGGAATGAGGGTGTCCAGACTTTGCTTACTTCAGAGACTTTTCTTGTTGAAGACAGCCCTTACTACTTTTGTATGTTAGAAGTTCTACTTGGAATGCTTTCAAAACCAATATTCAATCAGGTTTTACCATGGCAATAAAAGCTTCCTCCAAATTATTCATTTTGCTTTATCTTGTTTATCATAACTGTTTTTCCACCTACCTATCTTTGTTCCATGCATTGAAGAAGATTTCCAAATTTGTAAATACAAATATTCTACCTGGTGCTACGTCAGAAGTTGGGCTTCTTTGTTGTGCCTGCCTACATTCTAATCCTGAAGACTCGGTTGTCAGCCTTTTCAAACCACTGCTGCAGACTATAACCTCTTCTTTACAAGGGGCACCTACTTACGATTTTTGCAGAAATGATATATCTTTTTTCAACCAAGGTATGTTTTTCTATCACTATAACTATAATGTGATTCTCAGCTATCAATATTTATTAATAATTTTCTTAATTGCAGGCTACATCCAGCCCTGGAAACAGCTGTTGAGTACCATTTAAAAGTGTAATCTATTGCCATCAATTATGCAGGTCCTCCGCTGCTTCATTACAAAAATGAACTGAAAGAATCAATTGACTCTGCATTTCAGGCCCCTTCATGGAAGGTTAGTGGTTGGCGAACTTTTCTAGAAGCTGCGGTTTTCTCCTGGACTTTTATCCTCTCTGTAATGGCAACAATATGCTAGTTATGTGCAAGTTTTTCTATTTATGGTGAGATTAATCCTTGATTAGCTGATAGGTCAATGGAGCTGGTGATTATGTCCTGCGGTCTCTCCTCGGAAGCTTGGTTCTCTACTATCCAATTGAACAGTATAAGTATGCTATTTCAGTCAATTGTATTTCTTGTTCGAGAAGTTGTTTGTCCAAGTATTGATTCTTCGTCCACATATTATTCTTTTCCTGCATGCCTAGGTTACTGCCATCTCTGCTTGAAGGTTCCATTTTGGAAGAATGGGGTTGCTCGAAGACTGAAAACAACGACTACCTCCCAAAGTGGCACATTCCTGGAAAAGAAGAGCTGTCATTTGCAAATGAGCCGTTGGAAACTCATTTTCATGTCGCTTTAAATGATCTTCTTGAAAAATGTGAGACAAAAGCTCTTGTAGATGCAGGTGAGCATGATCTATATTCTTCCATCTGATGTGGGTAAATCTTTGCTTGGCAATACAAAATCTTTCAAAATAACTGGGTGTTTATAATATTCTACAGGTATGTACAAAGTTTCATATGTTCTATTAGTCTGCTTTACTATGCTGGTTGTGAAGATGTTTAGCAACATTATTTATCTTGGGCAACTTGAGAAAGTTAAACAGTTGAAGTTCTTATAGTGTTTTTTCAATTTTCACTCCCAAGTTCTTGCATTGTCAGTCCTGTTTTAAAACTCACTCAGGTCTTTTTATATATGTTGAGTTGTTAGAGATAAATCAAATTACAAAATTACCCAATTGGCATTGTGTTACGTGCCCTAGATTGTGAGCTTGTGCAAGGGGGAAGAGGAGGAAAATCCTCGATGAAGGAGGAGGAAACCTTCTTAGAGCCTCGGGGAGCAATGGCTGGATGCGGCGGTCGTCGGTAGAGGCAGAGGAGGCGGGTTGTGCTGGAATCGCAGAAGGGAGACTGGATCGCGGGATATAGGGTGCCGGTCGAGCGGTCCGTGAAAAGGGAGAGAGAGAGTTAGAGAGAGAGATAGGAAATTAGAAAAGAGAGAGAGAGATAGATAAAATTAAAATACTTGTTTTTGCTCCCTTTCTAGGTTCCCCACCCGGGTATTAAATAGTCACACAAAAATGCCCCCTCCTTGGGCTTAGATACGGAGGATCAGTTGTGCATAGAAAAATATAAAGTAGGACTAGATAACGGCCTGCGATATACGCGACCAAAGCGGGACCATAACATCGCCACCCTGCCCGACTACAAGCTTGCCCTCAAGCTTGTTCTGTGGTGACGGTCGGCGTCGGATCCCCTGTGTCTGAATCTGCATCCCGTTCTGCGGCCGGGTCGTCTACCTCAAACCAGAAGAGGCGCTTGCAGCGATGTCCATGGAGAAAGGGCTCATCGCAGTTGTAGCAGAGGCCCTTGGCACGACGGTCAATCATCTCCTGTGTAGACAGTCGGCGAATGGTGGTGGGACGGTCGACATCGCGGTCCAGAGGGCGCGTGGTGCAAACGGGCCTGTCGGTGCCCGGTGATGTAGATGAGGGCGATCCAAGAGCAGACGCTTCTCGCAAATGCGAGCCAAGCTCATTGCAGTCGTCAGATCGGCAGGGGCCTGAAATTCCACGTCCAAGCGTAGGCGCTCATGGAGTCCCGCCGTGAAGATGGGCTCTTAATTTGTTGGGAGAACTGAAGAAGTGCGGGCCAGTCAGACCTGCAACTGCTCGAGGTACTCGTCGATCGGACTGGTTTGCCGGAGAGAAATGAGATCCCCCAAGGTATTGCTGTGGAGGGGTGGGCCGAAGCGGAGGGTGCAGCTCACTTTGAACTCCTCCCAAGATAGGAGTGGTTTCTCCCGTTGCAGTTGGGAAAACCAAAGTTGGTCGGGGACCATCAGGTGGAAGGAAGCAATATTGAGCCATTCTTCCCACGTGGTGCGTTGATGGGCGAAGAACTGCTCACAGCGAGAGAGCCAGGCCAAGGGGTCTTCGTGGCCATCGAATATGGGGAAGTCCAACCGCACGTATCGTGGCACACCGTTGCCCTCATGCCGCTGTTGGCAAACCTCCGGCGGGGTTGGCGGAATCGGCACATCATTGGAGGAGCCCACTGCCGGTTGGGCCTGTCGGTTAGCCGCAAGCTGGGCCGTGATGGTGCTGATGAGCGCGGTGTTGTTATATGCTAGGAGCTTGGCGAGGGACTCAAAGATTTGAGAGAGAGAGAGGGCGGTTCGGCCATTACTGAAGGGTTGTCGGCGTCGGAGGGGCTGGAGTAGGGCGGAGAGGAAAACTGGACCGGCGGCGGTAGCAGCCCGGTAGAGGTAGTGAGCAAGGGGCCACCGTCGATGGAAGAGCCGAGTAGTATGCGTTGTGGAGTCGGGATGACAGATGGCGGTCGGGCAGAGCAGGTCGGGGCTGAGCAATGGCTGGCGACGGTGGTCGAGGCGGCTGGGCGGAGCAGGTCGGAGCGGGGCCGGTTGAGGCGGAGTCGAGCGTGGCTGAAGGTCGAAGATCTGGAGGTTCGGTTGATGGGAGGAGAGTTCCCTCTGATACCAAGTTGTTACGTGCCCTAGATTTTGAGCGTGTGCAAGGGGGAAGAGGAGGAAAATCCTCGATGAAGGAGGAGGAAACCTTCTTGGAGCCTCGTGGAGCAATGGCTGGATGCGGCGGTCGTCGGTAGAGGCAGCGGAGGCGGGTTGTGCGGGAATCGCAGAAGGGCGGCTGGATCGCGGGACATAGGGCGCTGGTCGAGCTGTCCGTGAAAAGGGAGAGAGAGAGTTAGAGAGAGAGAGATAGGAAATTATAAAAGAGAGAGAGATAGTGTTGGGGAAATGATTTCTCTTAACCCCTAGAAATGAGTTAAAAAAGAACTCTAAGAATGAAAAATAAGGCTAAGTAAATATGCGTCGAATAGTATTCGACTCAACGTCGAGATAAAGTCGACGTTTCTATCAGAATGAGTCGAAGTAGCTCCAAGCAGAAGTCGACGTATCCTATGTCGACGTAGCTCTGACTTCTAGTCGACGTATCTTGAGAAGTCGACGCACCCTAGTCGACGCACCTTCCTTATTCTCCTCTCGACGTCCAGACAGGATGTATTCGACGCTTGCGTCGAATAGTAATCGACGCACGTCGATCTTTATGACAGAATTCAAAATCGCCAGATCTCTTTCCTTATCTTATAGATCTGATTTATATGGAATCAATTTATGTCTTATAGCCGTTCTGAATCTTTCTTTTCCTCTATTAGATTCTTGGCTAAATTTATTAAATCCTTTATGGACATTATTTGAAATCAGATTGAATACTTTCCTTCTATGGATATAACTGTTATGTAAATTTCTCTTTCTTTCTAATACTCTGCCTGCTAATTGATTACTCTCCTATAGTGTTATTTAATGAACAAAGCTATAAATAACCAAGGAGGTCGGCAGAGAAAGGGGACTATGTGATTCACCATTTTACATTTGAAAAAGAGGAAAAGCTCACAAGTGATAAAGAGAGAATTGAGAAATAGCCCTGCAGCAATATTTAAGCATTCTTCTTCTCCTGCTTCTGAAATCACTCTGCTGCAAATTCTGATAGCTCTCACATAAGAGGGAAAAGCTATAAATCTTCTTCTCTCTATAGAAGAAAGATCTAATTCACTACTTCTTGTGCTTCCAATCTTCTTGCTAGGAAGAAGATTCATTCTTGTTTTAAATACTTCTTTTCCTTTTTCTTATTTTCATTCTCACATATTGTAAAAGAGTTTTTAGAATCACTCTTCAAAAAATTCAGTTGTACTGGTTCTAAGAGTCTCCTTGTCAAAAGACTCAGTTGGTTCTAAGAGTCTCCTTATCAAAAGACTCAGGGTGGTTCTAAGAGTCTCCTTATCAAAAGACTCAGTGCAAGATAGTGAATTCCTACCAAGGGGGTAGAAGAGTGGACTACCCAAAGTTTGGGGAACCACTATATTTTTTTGTGTTGTGCTGTGATTTCTTTTCTTGCATTTACTTTCTTTATTTGTTTAATTCTTGTTGGTGTGTGTGTGGAAGATCTAATCTGTGATCATACACATATATATATATTTATTTTGCACAAAATATTTTAAATCTCTATTCACCCCCCCTCTAGAGAATTCTAGTGAGGTTAACTGTGCACTCTCAATTGGTATCAGAGCGAGGTTGATCTAAAAAGGTTAACTCCTTGATCAAAAAGATCCTACCTCTTATTTATAAATATATATTTTTCTAACAATTATTTTTCACATGGCACAAATCAAAGATTATACTTCCACCAGACCACCAATGCGCAATCTTGAAAAGTTTGCAGTTTGGAAAACAAGAATTAGAATTTATATGAATTCTATTGATGATAACTTGTTTAATATTACTGTGACAGGTCCCCCAAAGCCTTATTAGGAGGATGCAAATGGCAATGTCACACAAACACTTGTTCCAAGATCTGAATGGACAGAAGATGAGAAGAAGGCAAGAACATGTGATCTAAAGGCCATGAACATACTTGTCTCAACCCTCTCAGATGACATCTTTCAAAGGTTTGTTGATTGTGAATCAACCAAAGAAATTTGGGATGCTCTTACAAAGATGGTGGAAGGAAGTGCTGATGAAAAGAAGGATAAGAAGGCTCTATTGATCTCACAATATGAGAACTTCCAAAAGAAAAATGAAGAGAGTGTATCTGAGATGTATGACAGATTCAGTCTAATCATCAATCAATTGAAAAACTTGGATAGAGAGATCTCTCTCACTGAGATTAATAACAAATTGCTAATGAGTCTCCCTAGTTCATGGGACTCAAGAACATGGGTCATAAGAGACACAAGAGGACAAAAGGAAATCTCAACAGATGCTCTCTTAGGAAAACTCAAATCATATGAGCAACTGCTGAAAACTAGAGAAGAGAAGAAGAGAAGAGAAAACACTCCAATCTCCTCAAAAGACAGGAACATTGCATTAAAAACAACAGAGGAAGGAGGCTCTATCACTGAAGAAGAACAATTCAGTTTTCTGGCCAGAAAATTCAAGAAATGGGTCAGGACAGATGGATCAAGAAGGAGAGAGTCAAAACCAAGGTATGACAAAACTCCTACTAAAGAAATTATTTGTTATTCTTGCAGGAAACCTGGACATATTGCCCCAGAATGTTCAGAAAATGCTGAGACAAAGAAAGATCTCAAGAAAAAGGGGAAGAAGAAAGAAAGAGGCTTTATAGCAGAAGCCTGGAGTGATACAGACTCTGAGGACAGCTCCTCTTCCAAGAGTGACAATGAAGAACCTAAGCAAGAAGATCTATGCTTGATGGCCCTTGAAGGATCAAAAAATAATGATAGTGCTAAATCTTGGAGTGAGACAGGATCAGAAGAAAGCATATCTTCTGAAGATGAAAAAGAAGATAGCCTTATTCTCATAGAGGAATCTGAGGATAAGGATGAGGTAAGCATGTTTGATGAATTAGATTTTCAAAGTGATAACTTCAGAAATGATTTTATGGGAATGTGTCTAGATCAACTAAAAGCAACACAAGAAATTAAAGATCTAAAAGAACAAATCAATGTAGCTAAAAACCAGAGAAATAGAGAAGTTAAATGCTCTAAAGATTATGAATTAAGGGCTAACATCATAGAAAAGGAGATAGAAAAGGCTAAAATAGAAAATCAGTTCCTTAAGGATAAGGTTTCCCAAGCAAAGGCCTTTGAAGAATCAATAAACATGAGAAGCCAAACTCTTAAGGAAATCACTGAAAAACAAACAATGAGACACAAAAATCTTGGGCTAGGAGCTGATCCATCAACCAGCTTGAATCCATCCAGCAAACCTGCTTGGATGAGCCCTGTAAAATTCACTAAACCTGTCAAATGGACAAACCAAGAAAAAGACCCACAAGATAAGGAAGAAAACTCCTTCAAAGAAATAAAGGAATTTGATGAGACATCATATTATTCAGCTGATGACTCACAAACTTCATCTGAAGAGACAACTAATCCAAGAAAAACAACACATAAAGGAGTAAAAACAGAAAAAGGTAAAATGAAAATTGAAGATACAATTGCGTCGACTTCATATCGACGCATAAATGATTGTGCGTCGACTTATACTCAACGCAACTTCTCAGATACCTCGACCTCTTCTAGACGCTTGAACAAAAGCACGTCGACTTCCAATCGACGCAACTTTCTCTATGCGTTGAAATCAGATCGACGCCATCTAGAGAAAGCGCCGAATACAAATCGACGCGACTATCAACATGCGTCGAATAGATATCGACGCACAAAAGTTCAGAGCAACTTAAATACCTTTCCTCCAAAAGCCTTTCATCCTAACCCATATTCAGGACCCATTCATCCCAATCATGATTTCTATCCTAATCAACACCTCTATCATGATTTCTACCCTAAACATGGTAACCAAAATTCCCATTTTAACCAAAATTTCTATCATAACCAAAATTCCCATCATAATCAAACCTTCTATTCTAATCAACCCTTCTATTCCTCTCTAAACTCAAATTATCATAATAATAAGATAATCAAGTGCCATATATGTAACAAAGCTGGCCACCTTGCCAAACAATACTGGTACAACCAATCAAACTATCTGTAAAAATTAGTCCAAGACTGACTTAGAACTAGGTAGAGATAAACACCTAGAATTCTTCAGGAAAATTAAAAGTCACGTCGACTTCTAATCAACGCACCGTCGATAACTCAACTCAATAAGTGAAACCGACGCATGCGTCGACTCCACTCAACGGATACGTCGATAGGAAACCCTATCATCCCAAATCAGACTATATCGACGCTCACGTCGAATTCCACTCGACGTAACGTCGGCTTCATGAAAACGAGCAGCAATACCAAAATATTTCGGTCACATCCACGGAAGTACCGAATAAGCCTCGACTTGAGTCCAGTTTCGACGCTTCACCTGACTTAAATAGTATCTTCAGTTAGAAGCCTTCACGACTCTGCATCTTTCATCCTTCTTGCTTCTCAGACCAGCCAATTTTTCCTCTCCCTTTCACTGAACTAAAATGGCTCCCAAAATCAACTCAGGCTTCAACATTGACCTTGAGTCTTTCCAAGCAGCCGCAGAAAACTACAAGAGCATCATTGCTCTTTTTACTGCAGCAGGACTGGACAAGCTCATCTCCACTAGGTGCAAGCTCTTGGAATCAGAGCTCACAGAGCTATTAACTCATGTTCAGATATCTGAACAAGGAGAAATCCAGGGAACAATCTATGAGACACCAGTCTCAATCTCTGCAGAACATATTAGGACCACCTTTGATCTTCCTACAGGTATATCCTAATATTATCTTTGTTTAAATAAAATAGGGAAAGGAAATCAATTTCTAAAGAGTAACCTTATAAGTCTTTATCATTCCCCCATTAGGTGATGAATCTATAGACCTCACACCTGATGAAATCAAGCATCTGCTAACCACCATGAAGTTTTCAAGGGATAAACCAATCCATCTAAAGAAAATAGACTTTTCTGAGGAATACAGACTGCTAGCAGACATAGTAGGAAAGATACTACTATGCAAAATTTCAGCCTATGATGCAATTCCCAAGCAGCAACTGAACATCATATGGGCCCTTGTGCTGAAGAAGAAGGTGGACTGGGCCACATGGTTACTCAAAATAATAGGCTCCAAATACTCACACAAAGAAAATGCATATATGAGGATTATGAGTCAAGTACTCTTCCACTCCTTCCCTGACCTCTGTAGGTCAAAAGGAATCCCCATTCCTCCAGGGAAAAGAATGTCAATAGCCCTATTCTCCAAGTGGACCAGGCAAATTCCTAAGCCTGGTTCCATTCCTGAAAGGACTCCCTCTCCTCCTAACTCTCCTGCTCATCCATCTCCTGCTCATCCATCTCCTCCTCCTTCTCCTCAAAGAGACAATTCTTCTCTACCACCATCATCCACTCAAATAGTCTCTACCACCCTCACAACTCCTTCTCTACCTACCTCTTCTCAAACACCTGCTCCTCAAACAGCAGTTTCTCCACCTCCTTTATCACCCATACCTCATATATCAACTAACTTCTCTCCAGCCTCATCACCACCTTCACCACTCTCTCCTCATCCCCAACCACAACATGAACCATCTGCATCCACTAAAGCTCTCCTCACTCAGTGCATTGCATCAGCAACTCAAACATTCCAAGCAATGTTGGATGAGCACTGCTCCCAGATTGATTCCTCAATCCTACACATGCACACCCAAATAGATGGGGTCAGTCCCTATGTGCAAAGTCTGAAGAACTCTCTCTCTCTTCCTCAAGAGTTACCAAGTCTTTCTTAACCTCCTTGGCCAAGAAGGTCAAGAAGGGAGAGAAGCTTGATGAAGAGCAGCCCTCCAATCTTAAATCTCCCTCACACAAATCCCCTCCTTCTTCAAAATCTGACAGTCTTGCACTGCTCAAAACAATTGGGAATGAGATAGTACCTGAGCTACACAATGATGAACAAACAATAGAGGTACTCAATATAGCAAGAGATGCTGCAAATCAAGTGGCACTACTACAAGGGGAGGGAAGCAGAGCAGAAAATGAGGCTGAAAAGGAAGAAGGTGATAAAGAGCTGAATACTGAAAAAGGAAATGAAGCTGATGCTGGGAAAGAGAAAGAGCCAGATGCTGTGATGGCTGAAGAAGGGGCTCAGGAGTCAGGGGCAGGGGGAGCTGAGACTCAGGGGGAGCAAATGGCTGAGATCCAGGGGGAGCTGAGGGAGTCACCTGCTACTGGGAAAGAGCAATCCACAATAGTATTCAAGAGAAAAAGAAAGACTCCTCCTACCCCTCCTGAATAATACTTGAAAACAATGCTTCATATACTTTATGATTGGTCTGAACATGAAGTTTGCTTCTGACTATGTGAAATCTTCATTATCTGTACAAATGCTTTGCTATGTTAATTATATGCTAAATACAATTTCTCTCTAAATGGGGTTAAGATAAATAGGGGGAGATTGTTGGGGAAATGATTTCTCTTAACCCCTAGAAATGAGTTAAAGAAGAATTCTAAGAATGAAAAATAAGGCTAAGTAAATATGTGTCGAATAGTATTCAACGCAACGTCGAGATAAAGTCGACGTTTCTATCAGAATGAGTCGAAGTAGCTCCAAGCAGAAGTCGATGTATCCTATGTCGACGTAGCTCTGACTTCTAGTCGACGTATCTTGAGAAGTCGACGCACCCTAGTCGATGCACCTTCCTTATTCTCCTCTCGACGTCCAGACGGGATGTATTCGACGCTTGCGTCGAATAGTAATCGACGCATGTCGATCTTTATGACAGAATTCAAAATCGCCAGATCTCTTTCCTTATCTTATAGATCTGATTTATATGGAATCAATTTATGTCTTATAGCCGTTCTGAATCTTTCTTTTCCTCTATTAGATTCTTGGCTAAATTTATTAAATCCTTTATGGACATTATTTGAAATCAGATTGAATACTTTCCTTCTATGGATATAACTGTTATGTAAATTTCTCTTTCTTTCTAATACTCTGCCTGCTAATTGATTACTCTCCTATAGTGTTATTTAATGAACAGAGCTATAAATAACCAAGGAGGTCGGCAGAGAAAGGGGACTAGGTGATTCACCATTTTACATTTGAAAAAGAGGAAAAGCTCCCAAGTGATAAAGAGAGAATTGAGAAATAGCCCTGCAGCAATATTTAAGCATTCTTCTTCTCCTGCTTCTGAAATCACTCTGCTGCAAATTCTGATAGCTCTCACATAAGAGGGAAAAGCTACAAATCTTCTTCTCTCTATAGAAGAAAGATCTAATTCACTACTTCTTGTGCTTCCAATCTTCTTGCTAGGAAGAAGATTCATTCTTGTTTTAAATAATTCTTTTCCTTTTTCTTATTTTCATTCTCACATATTGTAAAAGAGTTTTTAGAATCACTCTTCAAAAAATTCAGTTGTACTGGTTCTAAGAGTCTCCTTGTCAAAAGACTCAGTTGGTTCTAAGAGTCTCCTTATCAAAAGACTCAGGGTGGTTCTAAGAGTCTCCTTATCAAAAGACTCAGTGCAAGATAGTGAATTCCTACCAAGGGGGTAGAAGAGTGGACTACCCAAAGTTTGGGGAACCACTATATTTTCTTGTGTTGTGCTGTGATTTCTTTTCTTGCATTTACTTTCTTTATTTGTTTAATTCTTGTTGGTGTGTGTGTGGAAGCTCTAATCTGTGATCATACACATATATATATATTTATTTTGCACAAAATATTTTAAATCTCTATTCACCCCCCCTCTAGAGAATTCTAGTGAGGTTAACTGTGCACTCTCAATTGGTATCAGAGCGAGGTTGATCTAAAAAGGTTAACTCCTTGATCAAAAAGATCCTACCTCTTATTTATAAATATATATTTTTCTAACAATTATTTTTCACATGGCACAAATCAAAGATTATATTTCCACCAGACCACCAATGCGCAATCTTGAAAAGTTTGCAGTTTGGAAAACAAGAATTAGAATTTATATGAATTCTATTGATGATAACTTGTTTAATATTACTGTGACAGGTCCCCCAAAGCCTTATTAGGAGGATGCAAATGGCAATGTCACACAAACACTTGTTCCAAGATCTGAATGGACAGAAGATGAGAAGAAGGCAAGAACATGTGATCTAAAGGCCATGAACATACTTGTCTCAACCCTCTCAGATGACATCTTTCAAAGGTTTGTTGATTGTGAATCAGCCAAAGAAATTTGGGATGCTCTTACAAAGATGGTGGAAGGAAGTGCTGATGAAAAGAAGGATAAGAAGGCTCTATTGATCTCACAATATGAGAACTTCCAAAAGAAAAATGAAGAGAGTGTCTCTGAGATGTATGACAGATTCAGTCTAATCATCAATCAATTGAAAAACTTGGATAGAGAGATCTCTCTCACTGAGATTAATGACAAATTGCTAATGAGTCTCCCTAGTTCATGGGACTCAAGAACATGGGTCATAAGAGACACAAGAGGACAAAAGGAAATCTCAACAGATGCTCTCTTAGGAAAACTCAAATCATATGAGCAACTGCTGAAAACTAGAGAAGAGAAGAAGAAAAGAGAAAACACTCCAATCTCCTCAAAAGACAGGAACATTGCATTAAAAACAACAGAGGAAGGAGGCTCTATCACTGAAGAAGAACAATTCAGTTTTCTGGCCAGAAAATTCAAGAAATGGGTCAGGACAGATGGATCAAGAAGGAGAGAGTCAAAACCAAGGTATGACAAAACTCCTACTAAAGAAATTATTTGTTATTCTTGCAGGAAACCTGGACATATTGCCCCAGAATGTTCAGAAAATGCTGAGACAAAGAAAGATCTCAAGAAAAAGGGGAAGAAGAAAGAAAGAGGCTTTATAGCAGAAGCCTGGAGTGATACAGACTCTGAGGACAGCTCCTCTTCCAAGAGTGACAATGAAGAACCTAAGCAAGAAGATCTATGCTTGATGGCCCTTGAAGGATCAAAAAATAATGATAGTGCTAAATCTTGTAGTGAGACAGGATCAGAAGAAAGCATATCTTCTGAAGATGAAAAAGAAGATAGCCTTATTCTCATAGAGGAATCTGAGGATAAGGATGAGGTAAGCATGTTTGATGAATTAGATTTTCAAAGTGATAACTTCAGAAATGATTTTATGGGAATGTGTCTAGATCAACTAAAAGCAACACAAGAAATTAAAGATCTAAAAGAACAAATCAATGTAGCTAAAAACCAGAGAAATAGAGAAGTTAAATGCTCTAAAGATTATGAATTAAGGGCTAACATCATAGAAAAGGAGATAGAAAAGGCTAAAATAGAAAATCAGTTCCTTAAGGATAAGGTTTCCCAAGCAAAGGCCTTTGAAGAATCAATAAACATGAGAAGCCAAACTCTTAAGGAAATCACTGAAAAACAAACAATGAGACACAAAAATCTTGGGCTAGGAGCTGATCCATCAACCAGCTTGAATCCATCCAGCAAACCTGCTTGGATGAGCCCTGTAAAATTCACTAAACCTGTC
Source organism: Dactylorhiza incarnata (assembly GCA_033032865.1). Lineage (NCBI taxonomy): Eukaryota > Viridiplantae > Streptophyta > Magnoliopsida > Asparagales > Orchidaceae > Dactylorhiza > Dactylorhiza incarnata. Next base: position 9,324,067 of record JAWHQI010000067.1, read on the forward strand.
AAATGGACAAACCAAGAAAAAGACCCACAAGATAAGGAAGAAAACTCCTTCAAAGAAATAAAGGAATTTGATGAGACATCATATTATTCAGCTGATGACTCACAAACTTCATCTGAAGAGACAACTAATCCAAGAAAAACAACACATAAAGGAGTAAAAACAGAAAAAGGTAAAATGAAAATTGAAGATACAATTGCGTCGACTTCATATCGACGCATAAATGATTGTGCGTCGACTTATACTCAACGCAACTTCTCAGATGCCTCGACCTCTTCTAGACGCTTGAACAAAAGCACGTCGACTTCCAATCGACGCAACTTTCTCTATGCGTTGAAATCAGATCGACGCCATCTAGAGAAAGCGCCGAATACAAATCGACGCGACTATCAACATGCGTCGAATAGATATCGACGCACAAAAGTTCAGAGCAACTTAAATACCTTTCCTCCAAAAGCCTTTCATCCTAACACATATTCAGGACCCATTCATCCCAATCATGATTTCTATCCTAATCAACACCTCTATCATGATTTCTACCCTAAACATGGTAACCAAAATTCCCATTTTAACCAAAATTTCTATCATAACCAAAATTCCCATCATAATCAAACCTTCTATTCTAATCAACCCTTCTATTCCTCTCTAAACTCAAATTATCATAATAATAAGATAATCAAGTGCCATATATGTAACAAAGCTGGCCACCTTGCCAAACAATGCTGGTACAACCAATCAAACTATCTGTAAAAATTAGTCCAAGACTGACTTAGAACTAGGTAGAGATAAACACCTAGAATTCTTCAGGAAAATTAAAAGTCACGTCGACTTCTAATCAACGCACCGTCGATAACTCAACTCAATAAGTGAAACCGACGCATGCGTCGACTCCACTCAACGGATACGTCGATAGGAAACCCTATCATCCCAAATCAGACTATATCGACGCTCACGTCGAATTCCACTCGACGTAACGTCGGCTTCATGAAAACGAGCAGCAATACCAAAATATTTTGGTCACATCCACGGAAGTACCGAATAAGCCTCGACTTGAGTCCAGTTTCGACGCTTCACCTGACTTAAATAGTATCTTCAGTTAGAAGCCTTCACGACTCTGCATCTTTCATCCTTCTTGCTTCTCAGACCAGCCAATTTTTCCTCTCCCTTTCACTGAACTAAAATGGCTCCCAAAATCAACTCAGGCTTCAACATTGACCTTGAGTCTTTCCAAGCAGCCGCAGAAAACTACAAGAGCATCATTGCTCTTTTTACTGCAGCAGGACTGGACAAACTCATCTCCACTAGGTGCAAGCTCTTGGAATCAGAGCTCACAGAGCTAATAACTCATGTTCAGATATCTGAACAAGGAGAAATCCAGGGAACAATCTATGAGACACCAGTCTCAATCTCTGCAGAACATATTAGGACCACCTTTGATCTTCCTACAGGTATATCCTAATATTATCTTTGTTCAAATAAAATAGGGAAAGGAAATCAATTTCTAAAGAGTAACCTTATAAGTCTTTATCATTCCCCCATTAGGTGATGAATCTATAGACCTCACACCCGATGAAATCAAGCATCTGCTAACCACCATGAAGTTTTTAAGGGATAAACCAATCCATCTAAAGAAAATAGACTTTTCTGAGGAATACAGACTGCTAGCAGACATAGTAGGAAAGATACTACTATGCAAAATTTCAGCCTATGATGCAGTTCCCAAGCAGCAACTGAACATCATGGGGTCCCTTGTGCTGAAGAAGAAGGTGGACTGGGCCACATGGTTACTCAAAATAATAGGCTCCAAATACTCACACAAAGAAAATGCATATATGAGGATTATGAGTCAAGTACTCTTCCACTCCTTCCCTGACCTCTGTAGGTCAAAAGGAATCCCCATTCCTCCAGGGAAAAGAATGTCAATAGCCCTATTCTCCAAGTGGACCAGGCAAATTCCTAAGCCTGGTTCCATTCCTGAAAGGACTCCCTCTCCTCCTAACTCTCCTGCTCATCCATCTCCTGCTCATCCATCTCCTCCTCCTTCTCCTCAAAGAGACAATTCTTCTCTACCACCATCATCCACTCAAATAGTCTCTACCACCCTCACAACTCCTTCTCTACCTACCTCTTCTCAAACACCTGCTCCTCAAACAGCAGTTTCTCCACCTCCTTTATCACCCATACCTCATATATCAACTAACTTCTCTCCAGCCTCATCACCACCTTCACCACTCTCTCCTCATCCCCAACCACAACATGAACCATCTGCATCCACTAAAGCTCTCCTCACTCAGTGCATTGCATCAGCAACTCAAACATTCCAAGCAATGTTGGATGAGCACTGCTCCCAGATTGATTCCTCAATCCTACACATGCACACCCAAATAGATGGGGTCAGTCCCTATGTGCAAAGTCTGAAGAACTCTCTCTCTCTTCCTCAAGAGTTACCAAGTCTTTCTTAACCTCCTTGGCCAAGAAGGTCAAGAAGGGAGAGAAGCTTGATGAAGAGCAGCCCTCCAATCTTAAATCTCCCTCACACAAATCCCCTCCTTCTTCAAAATCTGACAGTCTTGCACTGCTCAAAACAATTGGGAATGAGATAGTACCTGAGCTACACAATGATGAACAAACAATAGAGGTACTCAACATAGCAAGAGATGCTGCAAATCAAGTGGCACTACTACAAGGGGAGGGAAGCAGAGAAGAAAATGAGGCTGAAAAGGAAGAAGGTGAAAGAGCTGAATACTGAAAAAGGAAATGAAGCTGATGCTGGGAAAGAGAAAGAGCCAGATGATGTGATGGCTGAAGAAGGGGCTCAGGAGTCAGGGGCAGGGGGAGCTGAGACTCAGGGGGAGCAAATGGCTGAGACCCAGGGGGAGCTGAGGGAGTCATCTGCTACTGGGAAAGAGCAATCCACAATAGTATTCAAGAGAAAAAGAAAGACTCCTCCTACCCCTCCTGAATAATACTTGAAAACAATGCTTCATATACTTTATGATTGGTCTGAACATGAAGTTTGCTTCTGACTATGTGAAATCTTCATTATCTGTACAAATGCTTTGCTATGTTAATTATATGCTAAATACAATTTCTCTCTAAATGGGGTTAAGATAAATAGGGGGAGATTGTTGGGGAAATGATTTCTCTTAACCCCTAGAAATGAGTTAAAGAAGAATTCTAAGAATGAAAAATAAGGCTAAGTAAATATGTGTCGAATAGTATTCGACGCAACGTCGAGATAAAGTCGACGTTTCTATCAGAATGAGTCGAAGTAGCTCCAAGCAGAAGTCGACGTATCCTATGTCGACGTAGCTCTGACTTCTAGTCGACGTATCTTGAGAAGTCGACGCACCCTAGTCGATGCACCTTCCTTATTCTCCTCTCGACGTCCAGGTGGGATGTATTCGACGCTTGCGTCGAATAGTAATCGACGCACGTCGATCTTTATGAAAGAATTCAAAATCGCCAGATCTCTTTCCTTATCTTATAGATCTGATTTATATGGAATCAATTTATGTCTTATAGCCGTTCTGAATCTTTCTTTTCCTCTATTCGATTCTTGGCTAAATTTATTAAATCCTTTATGGACATTATTTGAAATCAGATTGAATACTTTCCTTCTATGGATATAACTGTTATGTAAATTTCTCTTTCTTTCTAATACTCTGCCTGCTAATTGATTACTCTCCTATAGTGTTATTTTAATGAACAGAGCTATAAATAACCAAGGAGGTCGGCAGAGAAAGGGGACTAGGTGATTCACCATTTTACATTTGAAAAAGAGGAAAAGCTCCCAAGTGATAAAGAGAGAATTGAGAAATAGCCCTGCAACAATATTCAAGCATTCTTCTTCTCCTGCTTCTGAAATCACTCTGCTGCAAATTCTGATAGCTCTCACATAAGAGGGAAAAGCTACAAATCTTCTTCTCTCTATAGAAGAAAGATCTAATTCACTACTTCTTGTGCTTCCAATCTTCTTGCTAGGAAGAAGATTCATTCTTGTTTTAAATACTTCTTTTGCTTTTTCTTATTTTCATTCTCACATATTGTAAAAGAGTTTTTAGAATCACTCTTCAAAAAATTCAGTTGTACTGGTTCTAAGAGTCTCCTTGTCAAAAGACTCAGTTGGTTCTAAGAGTCTCCTTATCAAAAGACTCAGGGTGGTTCTAAGAGTCTCCTTATCAAAAGACTCAGTGCAAGATAGTGAATTCCTACCAAGGGGGTAGAAGAGTGGACTACCCAAAGTTTGGGGAACCACTATATTTTCTTGTGATGTGCTGTGATTTCTTTTCTTGCATTTACTTTCTTTATTTGTTTAATTCTTGTTGGTGTGTGTGTGGAAGCTCTAATCTGTGATCATACATATATATATATATATATTTACTTTGCACAAAATATTTTAAATCTTTATTCACCCCCCCCCCCCCCTCTAGAGAATTCTAGTGAGGTTAACTGTGCACTTTCAGATAGATAAAATTAAAATACTTATTTTTGCTCCCTTTCTAGGTTCCCCACCCGGGTATTAAATAGTCACACAAAAATGCCCCCTCCTTGGTCTTAGACACGGAGGATCAGTTGTGCATAGAAAAATATAAAGTAGGACTAGATAACGGTCTGCGATATACGCGACCAAAGAGGGACCATAACACATTGTGTCAGTAGATAGCCCCAATTGTTTTTGAAAAAAATGGGCAGGAGAAGGTGGAGATTAACATTGGTAAGTCTTAGAAATTAAAGGAGCTTCATCTCTTGATCTCTCTTATGTGTTACTCGCTCTTTATTGAAGGATAGAAAATCAGCAAGATGATTCAGAAAAAAGGTCAAACAACATTTTGAAAAAAGTGAAATATAGTTGCAAACTCTATAAAATGCCAATCAAGTTTGTATAAATAAACGATAAGTATGATTTATTTGGTATATTTTGTTGCAATTTGGTAAGAAATACGGTCATCGTTATGAACAAGTTGTTTTTCAAGGTATTATCAATGCTCTTGAAGCCATGAATGCACATTATGTGGATCAAATAAAAAATGTATCTGCTCTATTTTTCTCAAAAGAGAAATAGTGAATAAAATTTACTGAATGAGGTCTAAATGGCCAGTTTGTAACATGACAACCAAAATTGGAAGTTCAATGATGTGCATGATACATTTACCTCTAATATTTTATAATCACTTTCTCTTCTTCACGGGGATAGTTCCTGCCAGTTCACTTTTTGAATGGAGGGCGTGATATATCACCCATTAATTATGCTTTTTATTCCTACAGGGAATGAGGAGGAGTACTTAAAAGTGACACTGCTTTGTGTATACTCATCATTGCAGGGTGTCATGTCTTGCTTGCCTGAGATGCACCCATCCCTCAGAAGCACATGTATCACAGGCCAGGATTAGAATTTCTTTTTAATTGCCGGGGCAGTTGGCTCACCTGTTGGTTGTTCAGAACTGAGGGAAAAAGCTGCTCTTCAAATACATGTGGCTTGCAGGTTTAGGGTAGTGCATGAAATACGCAGTCGTTATGCTTTTTGTTCTTTAAGTGACTTTTGATTGTGCATTTTGCAGATACTTGCTGAAAGAGAGCTCAGATGACGGCATCCTCTTGATACTTATTATTCGCATAATTCATGCATTAGCTAATTATGGTATAAATACACTATGGGAATGATATGTGTTGGGAAAAACATCATTGTGATTTATCTTACAAATTATCTTAAAGTGATTTCATAATCTATGATTTATTACTCATGTTGTATAGAGAGGGTAATTTGATCATTAGATGTCCTAGGATATCACACTCACACTAGAGTGTCAAGACCTGTAAAAAACAAGCACAAAATTTAGTTGAGTTAAACTTGCCTCGAATAGAATTCGACGCAACTTCGACTAAAAGTCTAAGCAACTTCAAATACAAGTAGAAGTAACTCAGACTGAAGTCGAAATATAAGTGAAGTTGGCGCAACGTCAAAATGGTTTCGACGCAGAAGACAGAGCTTGTCAAAGCAATATCAGAAGTCGACGCAACTTCGATTTGAATTCGGCTCAGAAGATCAAGTTCAAAGTCCAAGTCTACAACTCAACGGATACGTCGATAGGTATTCGACGCAACGTCGACATCTGAGTTCAGTTAGAGCTAAGAAGTATTTCGAAGCTGCTTCTATAAGAACTCAGAGGTGCGTCGAATAGAGGGAAAATGAAATCGACGCTACATCGAATACAGTCAAAAATGGAAGGTTTTCTGTTGTCTTTTCTAATTCTTTTCCATAAGGTATCCAAGGTTATAGTCTGACTTCAAACGGCTCGTTTATTGCAAAGAATAGAATGGAGTACTCCAGAGAGACAACAAAGATATTCTTGAAAGTTATTCAAATTAGATTGACGGGTCGGGAAACATAAATAGAAAAAAATACTTTTTGTTCAAGGGATATTCCTTCTAAGGACAGAACAGAAGAGGAAAGAAATTCAAACACTATTCGACAAAGAATAAGTATACAGAAGAAGGAAGAAATACACAACAATTGAATCATTCAGTCATCTTCTTCTTCTTCCTCAAGCTTTCTCTCAGAAAAGTATAGTAGAACATCTCTGTACAGGAATACAAAAAGGCTCTGTTTCTTCTTCTACATCTACAGCAGAAAGCCATCTAGGGCACAGAGATCATCAAGGTCACAAACAAAACAACTCTTGCATTCTTCTCTATCTTAAGCAAGAGTTCATTCTATACAAATCCTGGAGAACATCAAGTGACAACATCCCGAGTGATTGCTAAAGAAGGATTCAAACAGAAGAATCCTATTCTTTCTTCCTCTTCTTCTTTATTCTTCTCTTATTCTGTAACTGTATAATGAGTCATAAGAATCTCTCTCCAAAGGATTCAGTTGGTTCTAAGACTCTCCTTATCAAAAGACTTAGTGGTTCTAAGAGTCTCCTTATCAAAAAACTCAGTTAGTGGTTCTAAGAGTCTCCTTATCAAAAGACTCAGTGACTGGTTCTGAGAGTCTCCTTAACAAAAGACTCAGGCACATATAATGCATTCCTACCAAGGTGGTAGAAGAGTGGAGTACCCACATTTTGTGGAACCACTATAAAACCTATCTTCTTTGTGTTTGTGAATTTCTGTGCTGTCCCCATTTATTATTTCTGCACTCTGCATTTATTTTATTCTAACTTGGATTTGTTGATTGCATAGTTGTTAGAAGTTTTTATTGTGTGTGCATATTTAGGGTAAAAGTTTTTAAATCTCTATTCACCCCCCTTTAGAGAATACTCAGAGGTTACACTGTATACTTTCAATTGATATCAGAGGTAGGTTGATCATAAAAAGGCCAACACCTTGATCAAAAGATCTCATCTTAAATATTTTTATATTTAAAAACTATTTTCAGGAAAAATGAGTTATAAGGACTATGCATCAACAAGACCACCAGTGGTAAGCTTAATAAGTTTACACTCTGGAAGGCCAGAATAAAATTGTATATGAACTCTATTGATGAAGACATCTTTGATGTCATTATCTTAGGTCCCCCTGCACCAGTCAAAAAGGATGCCAGTGGATCTGTGACTCGGCAAGCTGTACCTAGAGATGAATGGACAGATGCTGAAAAGAAGCAGAAGGCATGTGATGCCAAAGCAATGAATATTCTGGTGTCTACAATGTCTGATGATATTTTTCAGAAGGTGGCAGACTGCAACTCAGCCAAAGAAATTTGGGAATCCCTTTCCAGATTGGTTGAGGGAAGTTCTGATGAAAGAAAGGACAGAAAGTCCCTTCTCATATCCCAATATGAGAACTTTCAGAAGAAGACTGAAGAGAGTGTTACTAGATGTATGATAGGTTCAGCCTCATCATTAATGAGCTAAGAAATCTGGATAAGGAGATTTATTTGACAGAAATCAATGATAAGCTTCTCATGTGCTTCCCAAGCTCATGTGACTCAAGGATCTGGGTTATCAGAGAGTCCAGATGCCATAGAGAGATCTCCACTGTTGCTTTGCTTGGAAAGCTCAAATCCTATGAGCTACTACTAAAGAGCAGGGCTGAGACAGAGGCCAAGGAGACAATCTCTACTCCCAACCAAAGGAGTATTGCTCTGAAGGCAACTAAAGGAGAGCCTTCCACTCCTGAAGAAGAGATGTTCAGTATATTAGCCAAAAGGTTCAGAAAATGGGTCAAAACAGAAGACTCTAGAAGAAAGGAGTGGAGCTCAAGCAAACCCAGGTTTGATAAGACTCCAAAGCAAGAAGTGATCTGCTTTGCATGCAGAAAACTAGGGCACATGGCTCCTGAGTGTCCTGAAGAGCAAAGGGACATGAGCAACAATAACAAGGAGAACAAGAAAAAGAAGTCCTCCAAGAAAAAAGGATAAGAAGAAGGGAAAGAGTTTCATTGCTCAAACCTAGAGTGATACAGAATGTGATTCAAGCTCCTCTTCATCTGAGAGTTATGAAGAAACTGCCGCTGAAATTGCCCGCATGATGGCTTTGGAGACTTCCTCTGATGATGAAGATGATCAAGTAAGTCTCTTTGATGACTTTGATTTTGATTCAGAGGAATTTAAAAATTGTTTTAAGGAATTTTGTAATGATTACCTTAAAATTCAAAAAGAAATAGAAATAGTTAGGGAAGAGTTAGAAAACTTTAAGAAGATGATTTATATTCAGTGAATTATGATTTGAGAAATCAAATTTGTAAAAAGAAATCAGAACTAATTAAACTAACTAATGAAAATTTAGCTTTAAAAGAAGAGCTTACAAAAGCAAAAGCTTTTGAAGACTCACTCAATGAGAGGAGTCAAAAGCTCAAAGATATTACACAAAATCTCGCTGTGAGATTTATGCACCTTGGATTTGGAGCAGATCCATCCACTAACACAGAAGTCCCTAGTAGACCTGTCTGGAAAAATCCAGTCACTTTTGTTAGACCTAGTGATTTTCAAATAACTGAGACCAGACCGTTTATTGAAACTCTAGATAACAATAACCCTGAAAAACTCACTGTATTTAATAAAGTAAATTCTAATAGTGAGAAGAGATCTCTAGGGAAAAACAATTCAGAGAAACCAATAAATTTCAATCAAAAGGCTAAAGTCAAAAGTAGAATCATTAGACATTCTGCAGATTCTTTGTATTTAGATACATTTTATGCACATTTCCAACACCAAGGTAATAAACCTAGTTTTACTAAACTCATTCTCTGCCATCCAAAATGATATCATGAAAGACCATTCTATTCTTTCATATCACCTTATAATGGTAAAAGCAAAGGGCCCAAGGTAACCTGGGTACCTTCTAATATTTGAGTTACATATGCATAAAAATTTAAGATTCTTTCCTCAGAGATACTGAAGGGAAGGAAAGAACTCAATTCTCAATAAGGAACTATAAATATTCAAAGGGAATGATCTCTTGTCTAAAAACCCTTTGATATTTTATAATTCATACAAAAATAACCTTATAAATATTAATTTCAATAAACATCGTTGCTGGGAAAAACATCAAAAATTTCTAAAGAAATACAATATATATTCAGAGTTGCTTCGAATAGATTTCAACGCACCGTCGAGTTCTACTTGACGCCAGCTTTGAGAGCCACCTGAAGTAGAGCATTCGACGCAGCGTCGAAGTCATATCGACGCATGCGTCGACTTAATAGTCGCTATACAAATTTGAAGTCACGTCGATTACAAATCGACGCAACGTCGACATGTCAAGCGCGCTTCGATATGTTTTGGCATGATAAATATCAATTCTTTTCGACGTTGCTTCGAATACAACCCTAAGTTGCGACGAATCGTCTTCTTTTAAGCAGCTTAGACGTCGAATTTATTACGCATTCGAATTCTCCCTCTCTTGCTCTCGTGCTTTCTTTCTCTCCAACTCTCTTGCGCTCTTGCTCTTCTCTTTCTCTCTCACTTGTGTTTGTAGGTACTAAAGATTCTATGGCACCTCCTAAAGTCAACTCTGGTTTTGATGTGGATGTCGACTCCTTCAATGCAACATCTGAAAATTTCAAGGTCATTTTTGTCCTATTCCAAACTGTAGAGTTGACAAAGCTGATTTCAACAAGGTGCAAGATCTATGATGTCGAGTTAACGGAGCTTAAAGATAACATCCACATTGGAGATGATGGTTCACTCTATGGGAGAATCTCTGGGAATGACATCAACATCACATAGGAGATGTTGTGTCAAATTTTTGATCTACCAGCAGGTGGTGATTCAGATGAATTGACAGTGGCAGAGACAAGCAGTGCCTTACAAATTATGAAGTTCAGCAAGAAAAAGACCATCAATTTGAAGAAGATTGATGTGGCTTAGGAATATAGATTTCTAGCAGATATAGTGGAAAAGGTGATGTTATGCAAGATATCAACACACGATGTCATCCCTAAGTAGCAGTTGTAGATCATGGGTGTTCTAGTCCTCAACAAGAAAATAAATTGGGGGAGGTGCCTCCTAAAATTGATTGGCCACAAGTACTCTCATAAGAAGAATGCCTACATGAGAATTATGAGTCAGGCACCATTCCACCATTATCCAATGGTGTGCAAGTCAAAAGGAGTGCCTATTCCTCCTGGAAAGAGAATGAACATTGGTATCTTCTCCAAGTGGACCAAACAGATTCTGAAGCCTGGTCAAGCAACACCCTTTCTTCCTCTTTCTCCTGCTCAAGATAATGAGGCAGTTCAAACAGACCTCCCAGGAGATTTTCCTGCTCAAGACCCCCAGTTCACTCTACCCTATACAACAACAGAGCCTGCATCACAGATTCACACCCCACAACAACAACAAACCTCCATCACCACTACTGTCGAAAATCCCCTAGAAATTCATTCTGCTCCCTACCACAACAATCATATATCACTCCTCTTGAAGAAAACTTCACACTCATCCATCCTGATCCATTGGAACAAACTTATCTCTCATCACCTCCTCCAGTTATCATATCCACACCTCCAGTTGACACACCTTCTGCCTCTATATCTCTTCCATTTGATGCTGATCAAATAATCTCTAAAGCAGTGGGGCTGACCACTGGGACATTTGCTGATTTGCTGGTGACTCAAGCAAGAAAATTCAACAAAAGTATTCTCAGATGGAGTCTGAGCTTCAAGAATCAAAAGAGACACTCCTGACACTCAAATTTTGTGTGTCCTCCTCAATGGTGACCAAATATTTCTTAACCTCCCTTGTTAGTAAGGTTCAGAAGGGGGAGAATATGCATGAGGAGCTACTTGTTCAAGAAAATGTGGGTGACTAGGAGAAAGAACAAGAGATTGCTCAAAATGCCCCAGATGCTGAAGTTCCTGACCCCAACAGAACTACTATATTCCAGACAGGAATGGTCCATGGGGAGCCTCCTGCAGCAACCCAGGGGGAGATGCTTGCATCAACTCAGGGGGAGCTCTTCACAGATAATGAGCAGAGGGAGCCCATGACAGATGATCAGCTCTTGGAAGAGGTATCAAAGATTGCTAAGGAGTCTGCTCAGACTGCTGAAAAGGATGCACAATCTCAGGGGGAGCCTCCCAAAGAAGATGACATTCATCAAGAAACTAACAAGAGTGCTGAAGAAGAAGATGAGCCACTGGTGTTTGCACCAAGAAAAGTAACACAACAAATTTTCTCAAAAAAGAGGAAAACTCCTCCAAAGGAGTAGAACAATACAGGTGAACACTTTCTATAATAACATTTCAGTAAACATATTTAAAGTAATGTAATTATGGAAGATAATCTGATCATTTGGAAGCTTATCATGGTGATCTATGCTTCTGTGCAATGATGTCATTTTATGTCTATTGTATATTTGTTTGTACTGTGATTTTATTCAACTGCATATTTGAAATCACTTTACATTATTTATAAAATTTGTTAAGATAAATAGGGGGAGATTATTAGGAAAAACACCCTTATGATTTATCTTACAAATTATCTTAAAGTGATTTCATAATCTATGATGTATTACCCATGTTGTATAGAGAGGGTAATCTGGTCATTAGATGTCCTAGGATATCACACTCACACTAGAGTGTCAAGACCTGTCAAAAACAAGCACAAAATTTAGTTGAGTTAAACTTGCGTCGAATAGAAGTCGACGCAACTTCGAGAAAAAGTCGAAGTGACTTTGAGAAAAGTCGAAGTGACTTCGAATACAAGAAGTAACTCAGACTGAAGTCGAAGTATAAGTAAAGTCGACGCAACGTCGAAATGGTCTCGACGCAGAAGACAGACCTTGTCAAAGCAATATCAGAAGTTGACGCAACTTCGATTTGAATTCGACGCAGAAGATCAAGTTCAAAGTCCAAGTCTACAACTCGACGGATACGTCGATTGGTATTCGATGCAACGTCGACATCTGAGTTCAGTCAGAGCTAAGAAGGATTTCGAAGCTGCTTCTATAAGAACTCAGAGGTGCGTCGAATAGAGGGAACATGAAATCGACGCTACGTCGAATACAAACAGAAATGGAAGGTTTTTTGCTGTCTTTTCTGATGCTTTTCCAGAAGGTATCCAAGGCTATAGTCTGACTTCTAACGACTCGTTTATTGCCAAGAATGGAATGGAGTACTCCAGAGATACAACAAAGACATTCTTGGAAGTTATTCAAATTAGATTGACGGGTCGGGAAACAGAAATAGAAAGAAGTACTTATTGTTCAAAAGATATTCCTTCTAAGGACAGAACAGAAGAGGAAAGAAATTCAAACACTATTCGACAAAGAATATGTATACAGAAGAAGGAAGAAATACACAACAATTGAATCATTCAGTCTTCTTCTTCTTCCTCAAGCTTTCTCTCAGAAAAGTATAATAGAACATCTCTGTACAGGAATACACAAAGACTCTGCTTCTTCTTCTTCTACATCTACAGCAGAAAGCCATCTAGAGTACAGAGATCATCAGGATAACAAGCAAAACAACTCTTGCATTCTTCTCTATCTTAAGCAAGAGTTCATCCTATACAGATCCCGAAGAACATCAAGTGACAGCATCCTGAGTGATTGCTGAAGAAGGATTCAAACAGAAGAATCTTATTCTTTCTTCCTCTTCTTCTTTATTCTTCTCTTATTCTGTAACAGTATAAAGATTCCTAAGAATCCCTCTCCAAAGGATTCAGTTGGTTCTAAGAGTCTCTTTATCAAAAGACTCAGTAGTTCTAAGAGTCTCCTTATCAAAAGACTCAGTTAGTGGTTCTAAGGTCTCCTTATCAAAAGACTCAGTGGCTGGTTCTGAGAGTCTCCTTATCAAAAGACTCAGACACAAATAGTGCATTCCTACCAAGGTGGTGGAAGAGTGGAGTACCCATATTTTGAGGAACCACTATAAACCTGTCTTCTCTGTGTTTGTGAATTTCTGTGTTGTCCCCATTTATTATTTCTGCACTCTGCTTTTATTTTATTCTGACTTGGATTTGCTGATTGCATAGTTGTTTGAAGTTTTTATTGTGTGTGCATATTTAGGTTACAAGTTTTTAAATCTCTATTCACCTCCCTCTAGAGAATACTCAGAGGTTACACTGTGCACTTTCAATATGGTTTGCTTCTATCTTGGATAGCTCTCTTAAGTTGTAAAATTAAGGATTGGTTTCTTTCAGGAAGCTTGGAGTATGAAGATTGGGTAAATCATGTTCAAACCTGGAAACTGGAATCTGCTTCAATAATTGAACCTCCATGTAATAATTGAACCTCCATGTAATTTTATTACTTCTGCCCATGCACGTGGAAAGAGAAGGTAAAATTTGTATTGTAATACTGCCCTTTATATCTTAATAACTTCAACAGTATCAATAGGCATCAGTTGATTCTTGTAAGTGTTTGCTGTCTTCCAGACCCAGATGGGCACTTATTAACAAGGCATACATACATATTATTTGGAGATCATCGCAGTCCTCATATCATAAATTTCGTGCGGATACCAATTTGTCTTTATCGGTACACGTCTTCCCTCTAATGGATGATCTCGTGGAACTATGTTTGCACAACTATGAAACAGTTCGCTCGTAAGTGATGTTAAGTAAAAGCCTTTTATGGATAACAAATTGCGATTTTTCTTAATCACTGTTGGTCATCATTTTCATGGTCTTCAATAAGGAACTGGTTGTATTACTAAAATTGCCAAATGGAGTTAGTTTTATTTTGAGGTGTGCTTTGCATATATGAAATATGTTCAAATAGTTTCTTTACTGTTTAAGATTAACATTGGATAGTAATTGAACCATCTTTGGTGTAAACTTCAGTGAAATGTTTCTTCTCTCATGCTGTGCTCTAATTGCACTTTTCAACAACATTATTTGTTTCTTTATAATTACATTAATTTTTCTTGAGATTAGTGTGTTAGGAAAGTTGGTTGATCATAATTGGTTGTATATCTTAGGTTGGGTGTTCAAATCTCAGTTGTCTCCAAGTTAAATATATTTAATTTACTTAATTTTTCTAAAGATAGGGCACAATGGTCTTCAACATTTAATTTTTCTTTATATTTAAGTTGGCATTAGTGAAATTATGACTAAAGATAGGGCACAATGGCGACAAAGGATCCATATAGCCGACCCCACCATAGTGGGATAAAGGCTTGAGTGTTGTTGTTGTTTCTCGAGAGTTGTTTGCAAGGATGCACACTTTCTGTACAGATATTTTGCCATTACCATTTGTTATAGTTTTTAGGATAATTTGCATGCAGATTCCTGAGGAATAAAAGGCATTTCAGGCAAATTCACATTTTTTAAAGTTCTCTATTTATACTCAGGCCTCTAGTGCCTTTTAAATGCATAAGTTTGCCACTTGGTTAAATATTGCTTGTCATGGAGATACTTTACAGTTAACAATGCTAATTTTTCTGTTAAGTTCAGTCACACGGATAACTTTTTTTTAATTGGAAATTCACATTTTTTTTGAACGAAGTGTACTGACTGGAAATGATATGCTGCAGTTTGAGAAAAAAAGTTACATTTTTATAAGAATTACCAAGCCATAATCATCTGTGGGCCTTAAAATGTCGGTAAAGTTGCCGGAAGATGATCGGAGGCGGGGATGATGGTGGAGGAGGATATTGTGGATCTGGAATTGCGACTGCCTAAACGGGGTGTGTTCGGGGAGAGAGAGTTGCCACAATCTCATGCAAGACAAGGAAATAAACTAAATGTTACGAGCCTAGCCCGCAACGTCACCGAAGGTGTTGGTGGAGGTGGAGATACACGGGGAGCCGAGCTCTACCCGCGGAGAATGCAAGGGGAGAGTTTGAAGGCGAGACATGCTCAATCCTAACCCTAGAAATTGAGGAAGAAGAGAGAACTAGAGAGAAATAGAAATTTGGTTACTTTCAATCATAATTCATACAATGACCCGAGGAGTCTATTTAAAGACTTACATGTGGCATGGGTGTAAATACCCATAAATAAAAGTAGATGTGCAAAATACTAAAACCCGACGACTCTAATTAGTCGTAATTACGACTCGACTCGAACACTTGAAATAACATACATAAAGATACGTAAGTGAAATATGTGTAATCGATGACGGATGGTGGGGACCCATAACATCTCCCCCGTCCTTCAAATTGAGCTTGTCCTCAAGCTCGAATGAGGATTGAATGAGTGGTTGATTGGGATCCTTGATTTTTCTTCAGAACATCTCCCAATAGCGCGTTGTTGTGGCGGCGGCTCTAATGAGTGGCGGCCTGACTGTGTGCTCACAGGTGACACGAGAGAACGCAAGGATCGGATATGGATGAGGCGCGTGCGGAAGGAAGATCGTTAGACAGAAGCTTTGGAGTCGGGGTGAGTGTGTCCGGTGAATGCAAACATTCGAGGGAGACGGAGGACCGGGCTGAATGTGATCTACAACGATGAGAAGCGGCGGCGCCAATGTGGGGCGGTCGTCAGAAGGATTAGATCGAGAGGGACCGCCAGAACAGGTGATTGGAGTGCAGGATGTGGAATGAAGACCGTCCAGACCAATATCGGCGGCATAATTTGTGGCGGCACCACCGCTGGGCGTGGAGGGGACAAGGCCGGTGGTGGGAAATGCTGAGAGGGAAAAAACGGAGGCGATGGTGGAGCGACAGTAACTGCAAAGCACAGAGGATCTTCTTCGAGTGCAGATGGAATTGAGGATGGTTGCGGTGGGATCAGGGGCGGCTCCGGTGGAATCAGACCCCCGAAGCGTCGGTCGATGCTGGCAGTGAGTCACGCAAGCACGACGTCATATGACGCCGACATATCTAGGAACTTCTGGAGCATCAAACAGGCGGTGAGTGGCTCGTCGGGGCTCGTCATCAAGCCACAATAATTAATTTATCATTGAGTCCAACTAGGTAATTAATCAATTAACTAGGAGTTCATGAAGCAGGCGTGAGCTTCATCAATTAATGTCTGGTAATTAATATAGGCCCAGTTTGTGGCTGGAATGGTTCGAAACGAGATGGCAGGCGCATGACTCAAAATGAGAAGGAGTGGGAGGCGTGCATCTTGGAAGGAAAGGGCGAAACACGTGCGTCTCAGAAGGAAGGATCGCGTGCGGCGCTGCGGTGCACTAGAACCGTCGATCACACCGAGAGATGGGTTCGACGCAGGCAAGAGCGGAAGAAGCGTTGCGAGCATCGATGGAAGATTGCGGGTCACGATGGATTTTGCTGGGACCTCCGGAAAGACGGAAGAGAGCACCTACAAGCTCTTCCCTGTGCATCCAACGAGGAGGGAGGCGGCTTCGACTGTGTCTGCAGACAACAAGGGGAAAGTTACGGGGCTTCTGCTGCAATGGATCCATTGGCTTTGTGCGGGGATCTGGCGTGCGCCCTCTGTGAAAGCGGACGAAGGATACATAACTGTTGAACGACGAATGAGGTGGTTGCTTGTCGTGGAATGTAGCTCTGATACCAAGTTGTTACGAGCCTATCCCATAACGTCGTCGGAGGTGAGAGACGGAGATACAATGGCAGCCGAGCCCTACCCTCGGAGAATGCGAGGGGAGAGGAAGAACGGGAGTCGTGCTCAACCCTAACCCTATACATTGAGGAAGAAGAGAGAACTAGAGAGAGGAAGAGAAACTTGATTACTTTCATTCATAATTCATGCAATGACCCAAATGGTCTATTTAAAGACTTACAAGTGGCACGGGTGTAAATACCTAAAAATAAAAGTAGATGTGCGAAATACTAAAACCTGGCGATTCTAATTAGTCATAACTATGACTTGACTCGAACACTTGAAATAACATACATAAAGACACATAAATGAAATATGCGTAACCGACGATGGATGGTGGAGACCCATAACACTAAACTTCTGGATGCTTTTTGTTGGGAAAATGATTTCTCTTAACCCCTAGAAATGAGTTAAAGAAAGAGTTTTATGAATGAATAACAAAGACAAAGTAAATATGCGTCGAATGGTATTCGACGCTACGTCGAAATAGAGTCGACGTCTTCTTCAGGATATGTCGAAGTAACTTTAGGAAGATTTCGACGTAGGTCCTGTCGACGCTACTCTGATTTCTAGTCGACGCATACAAAGAAGTCGACGCACCTTTGTCGACGCACATTCCTTATATCTCTCTCGACGTTGGGCTAAGATAAATTCGACGCTTACGTCGAATAGTAATCGACGCACGTCGATTTGTTTGACAGATTTAAATCTGCGCCAGATCTCTTTCCTTCTTTTCTGAAGATCTGATTTATATAGAATGATGTTAATATTTTATAGCCGTTCTGAATCATTCTTTCCTTCTATTTGACTCTTGGCTAAATTGATGAAATCTGTTTTGGATATTATTTGAAATCTAAATTAACATTTTCCATTTATGATTAAATCTGCTATGGAAATATTTCTCTCTACCTAAATCTCTGGCTGCTAATTGATTCCTCTCCTATAGTACTATCTTATTACACAGAGCTATAAAATAAAGAGCAAGTCGACAGGAAAAAGCAGAAGAGTGATCCACCACACATTTATGATATAGAGGAAAAGCTCCCAAAAGAAAAGAGAGACATTGAGAAAAAGCTCTGCAGCAACTTCCATCCATTTCCACTTCTGCTTCTGCTCACTGATCACTGCTGCAAAATCTGATTGCTCTCACTAAAAGAGAGAAAGGCTACAAATCTTCTTCTCTCTATAGAAGAAAGATTCAATTCTTAACTTGTGCTTCAAATCTTCTTGCTAGGAAGAAGATTCATTATTGGCTTTATTCCATTCTTTCTTTTTCATTCTTATTCACTATTGTAAAAGAGTTTTTAGAATCTCTCTTCAAAAAATTCAGTGTATTGGTTCTAAGAGTCTCCTTATCAAAAGACTCAGGGTGGTTCTAAGAGTCTCCTTATCAAAAGACTCAGTGCAAGTTAGTGAATTCCTACCAAGGGGGTAGAAGAGTGGACTACCCAAAGTTTGGGGAACCACTATATTTTCTTGTGTTGTGCTGTGGATTTTCTTTCTTACATTTGCTTTATTGTTTTAATTCTTGTTGGTGTGTGTGGGAAGCTCTAATCAGTGATCATACATATATATATATATTAACTTTGCACAAAATATTTCAAATCTCTATTCACCCCCCCTCTAGAGAAATCTAGTGAGGTTAACTGTGCACTTTCAATTGGTATCAGAGCCAGGTTGATCTAAAAAGGATAACTCCTTGATCAAAAAGATCCTACCCCATATATATATATTTAAAAAAAAAAAAAAAAAAAAAAACTATTTTTCACATGGCACAAATCAAAGATTATGCTTCCACCAGACCACCAATTTGCAACCTTGAAAAGTTTGCACTTTGGAAGACAAGAGTTAGAATTTATCTAAACTCTATTGATGATGAATTGTTTAATTCTATTTTGACAGGTCCCCCCAAGCCATTCAGGAAGGACTCAAGTGGAAAAGTGACTGAAACACTTGCTCCAAGAACTGAATGGACAGAGGATGAGAAGAAAGCCCAAGGACATGATGCCAAGGCTATGAACATTCTAGTCTCAACACTCTCAGATGAAATCTTTCAAAAGATTGCTGATTGTGAGTCAGCTAAGGAAGTATGGGAAGCTCTCACCAAAATGGTAGAAGGAAGTGCTGATGAAAAGAAAGACAAGAAGGCCCTATTAATCTCTCAATATGAAAACTTCCAAAAGAAAGAAAGTGAAAGTGTTGCTGACATGTACTCAAGATTCAGCCTCATAATTAATGAATTGAGGTCACTTGAAAAGGACATATCTCTCACTGAGATAAATGATAAATTGCTGACTTGTTTTCCCAGCACTTGGGATTCAAGAATCTGGCCAATTAAAGACTCCAGGAGTCAAGAAGAAATATCAACAGATGTTCTACTGGGTAAACTGAAATCCTATGAACAGCTATTGAAAACCAGAGCTGAGAAAGAAAAGGCATCTCCACTCTCAAAAGAAAAGAGTATTGCATTGAAGGCTATTGAAGGTGAATCATCAACTAGTGATGATGAGCTGATCAGCTTGCTGGCTAAAAAGTTCAAGAAATGGATCAAAACAGAAGAATCCAGAAGAAGAGAATCAAAAACCAGGTATAACAAAAAACCCTCTAAAGAGATTATCTGTTACACATGCAGGAAACCTGGACACATTGCTCCTGATTGTCCTAAGGAGAACAGCAGCAAGAAAGATCTGAAAAGTACGGGAGCCCGATCCACACGCAGCAGCTACGGGAGCCCGATCGGCGCAGGGAGGGCTTCCGAATGGCGCGTCCAGCTCCGGTGGGGCGTCGGCGGTCTGGGGCGAGGCCAAAGCTGGCCGATCGACCTACTGGGTGAGCGGAACACTTCCCGCACCTACATGAGGGCTCCCAGGCGGCATGTCCGGCTCAGGGGCGGCTTCCGCCGCCTGGGGAGAGGCCGACACGGGCCGCAGAGGAGCATGGCAGACCAATGAGGGGTCGGCGGGTCCTCTCCGACCGGCAGGAGTGTCAGGCAACCAAATTGGAGGAGTTGCGGTTCTTTTTCTGCTTCCTCGAACATTCGGACCCGACACAGGCCACAGAAGCAACAACCAATGGGGCAATCGGCCACCCCAGATCGGAATCCAGGGTGGAGGGCCTCATTTCGGTGGCGAACAAGGGGTTGAACGGTTTCAACAGATAGTATATCACGGAAGGATGGATTTTCACGGACCCCCGGGACGGCCGTACCCTACCGCAGAGCATCGTAGACCAGCAGAGGTGGACATAAGCAGGATGGATACAGACAGATGAACCCGAGGGCGTATATGTCACCTAAACGCACACACATGAATTTTCCCAAGTTCAAGGGCGGAGATGTGTTGGAATGGGTGCAGAAGGCAGAGCTATTTTACACTTATCAGGAGATTCCCAAGGAGCAGTGGGTACAACTCGCGTCCTTCCATCTCGAGGACGATGCATACCAGTGGACACAGTGGTTTCTGAGGGTCCGAGGCTACGCACCCTAGGCCGAGTTCACTGAGGGATTCACTGCCCGTTTCGGCCCATTTGAGTATGAGGACTTTGAGGCTCTTCTTCAGAAGTTACGGCAGATGGGGACGGTAACAGAGTACCGTACGGAGTTTGAAAGGTTGGCAAACAGGGTACGATGGGAAGAAAAGACACTACTGAGTTGCTTCACCTCCGGGATGAAGGATCATCTGCGTGATGAAGTCCACACATACATGCTCCAAAGCCTGAGTCACGCCATCTGCTTGACACGGATCCAAGAGGAACATTTCAACATGCAGAGGATCTGAAACCCTGGGCAAGCTGCGGTCGTCCCGACGCCCACGAGGAGAGACCATCCGACACCTAGCCGACCGACGGTGACGTGGTCGACGTGGCCTGAGCTTCAGGCGAGGAAGGAAAAAGGGTTGTGCTTCAACTGTGATGAGAAGTATGGTTCGGGGCACAAGTGCCAGAAGATCCAGGTTTTCATGCTGAGAGAGGAGGGGGGAAGACGAATCCACCGAGGTGGCACTAGAGGAGAGTTTGGATCTGACAGAATTCGAGGTGTCCATACAGGCATTGGAGGGGTGTAAGGCTCCCCTCACTATGCACATCGCAGGGATGGTAGCCCAGGAGTGGGTTACATTTCTGATCGACAGTGGGAGCACCCACAACTTCATCAACCCGACCGTGGCTATGAAGGTGGGACACACAGTAGACAGTGGCGCCGCTTTCCAGATCATGGTAGCAGACAGGAGCAAGTTGAGATGCGAAGGGGTGATGAGGGGGGTGGAGTTGCGGATACATGGGTACACTTGCCGCTTTGACGTCTACCTTCTGCCCATCCGAGGATCTGATATGGTACTAGGAGTTCAGTGGCTGAGACAGTTGAAGAGAGTCACCTTCGACTGGGATCAGATGACAATGGAGTTCACACAGCTTGGAAAGGATTACTACCTCCACAACTTCAAATCATCCCCGCTGAAGGAGATCTCTCTCAGAAGTTTGGAACGTCTGGGCGAGCAGGGAAGCCCGATGGAGATGATCATTGGATTAGCTTCGTCCACTCATATTCCATCAGAGGTGCCGGAGCAGATGCGACCCGTGTTGACTCAGTACGAAGATGTATTCCAGGAGCCGCACACACTTCCCCCACCGAGGTTCAGAGACCACGCGATTCAGCTCAAGGAGGGGTCAGAACCCACCAACATCAGGCCTTACCGCTACCCGCATATACATAAGGCAGAGATAGAGCGCATTGTCAGAGAAATGCTTACTACCGGGATCATCCGTCCCAGTACTAGTTCTTTTTCTTCGCCCATCATCCTGGTGAAGAAGAAAGACAGATCATGGGGATTTTGCATCGACTACAGAGGCCTGAACAATTCGACGATCAAAGACAAGTGTCCCATCCCCATGATTGAGGAGTTGCTAGATGAGCTGCATGGAGCGTGCCTTTTCACTAAGCTGGACTTACGATCTGACTACCATCAGATTAGGATGAGGGAGGAGGACATCCATAAGATGGATTTCAGGACGCATGATGGGCACTATGAGTTTCTCGTGATGCCTTTCGGGTTATCCAACGCCCCATCCACATTCCAGGCCAGGATGAATGAGATTTTTCGGCCACTCCTACGACGCTCAGTGTTGATCTTTTTTGATGACATCCTGGTCTACAGTACCAGTTGGGAGGAGCATTTGGAGCATGTAAAGCAAGTCCTGGAAATGTTGCACCAACACCAGCTATACGCCAAGCAGTCCAAGTGATCTTTCGTCCAAGAGGAGGTCGAATATTTGGGCCATCTTGTTTCGGCACAGTGAGTTTGAGCCGACCCACGCAAGATCGAGAGCATGGTGACCTGACCGCGCCCCGCGACGATATGGGCATTACAGGGATTCTTGGGCCTCACGGGCTACTATCGCCGGTTCATGAAAGACTATGGCAAGATAGCTAGGCCACTCACGCAGCTCTTACAGAAGGATGCTTTCGCATGGCAGGAGGAAGCCGGGGCTGCTTTTCAGGCCCTCAAAGGGACCATGACGACTACACCGGTCCTGGCTCTTCCTGATTTCACTAAGGAATTTCTGTTTGAGACTGACGCATCAGGGGTAGGGATTGGTGCTGTTCTGATGCAGGAAGGGAGACCCCCGACCTATTTCAGCAATGCCCTTGCCCCTCAGACCCTGGGGTTGTCAACGTATGAGAAGGAAATGCTCGCCATAATACACGTGGTGGCCGTGTGGAGGCCGTACTTGCTGGTGTTAGAACATGGGCTTCCACATCTCCTAAGTTTGAGAATAACAAATCCCATGTGTATTTGATCTTGTGTGTTTAAGTGTGCAGGATAACAAAGTCCACATGACTCAAGGATTACATAAGAAGTGTTGGGACCATTGTCCACAATGTCTTAGATTTGGAGAAGTCCATTCCTAAGTCAAAGATATACCTCAGAATGTATTTGATATACTCTCTAGAATCATTGTGCAGAAGATCAGGTCATGCAAAGTGCTCAAGGAATTCATCCAAGTTCACAAGCGTCGAGACACCACACATCGCTCGACGCCTGTGACCCAGAAGCGTCGACCCATGTCTGCTGCTCAAATAGACAAGGTCGCCGCTGAAGATCTGAGACCAAGTTTGGAAGCGTCGAGCCAAGGTATATCGCTCGACGCCGTGGAATGAGAAGTGTCGACCAAACTTCAGTTAGCTCAACGCCATCAAAAGGAGTCTAGATATGAAGGCACAGATAAAAAGCGTCGAATGACTAAAGATTGCTCAACGCCTAAGAAGGAGGAGTTGAGAGTTTCAATCTAAGAAGTATGTGTCGAGTATCTACATATCGCTCGACACCTGATAGAAAAAGCGTCGACAGAGATACACAGTGCTCAACGCCTTTTTCTTTGAATGCTCTGAGCTGAGAAATTTCATCTACAGCTAGCTGAGCCTTTATTTATTCAGAAGCCATTAAAGACCGTTGAATACTTAACGTCATGCTGACGTGGAGGAGCATAACAGATGTTGCAGATGGAGGGATATAAGTAGAAGGAATGACCTATGGGTTTAGTAGTCGAATATATTCCTATTTTTGAAAGCCATTATCTTCTCCGTCGTTTTGAAGAAAAGTCTGAGAAAGAATCTGAAGAAGTTGTCTCCTCTTTCAGAACTGTTCTAACTTGAAGAATTCTTTCAGCAACCTGGTGCTGATACATCTTTCTGAAAAGAGAAGATTAAGAAGGAAAGAATCTGTCTTTCTAAGAAGAAGAACAGTCATCACAGCCAGATAAATCAAGAAGACCAAATTGCTGCTGTTGATCTGTTGAAGATTTCTGTCTGATCATTCAGACAGATCAAGAAGACTCAACACTTTGAAGAATCTGAGTCTAAGTATTGTTACTATTGATGCGTGTCGGCAAGTGCACCGGTCGCTGTCAAGTAATAATTGTGGAGAATAAATTCCCCGGATGTCGGTCTCTTGAGGAATGCAGGATGGGTGAACGAATCGCGCAGTGATTATTGTTACACAAGCGTTCAACAAACACAAAGATGGGGCTTTTGGTTGGTTTTCCTAATCTTATCAACAACAAAAAGAAATGCGGGTCGAAAACACCGCTTCGCAAAGTGAGGTGGATGCAACGACCGCGATGCCGTGCTTCGTGAGGCGGATGAAGTGAACTCAAGTGCGAGAGGGTGAGGGTCGCAAACACCTCTTCACAACCGCCGTTAGCTCTTGCTAACGCGGGTCAAACACCTTGCGTGCGGGCGCGAGTGAGTGAATGAGAACGGAGTGAATCACAACCAAACCATGAAGAATAACAAAGAGACATTCATTTAAACAAATAACATCTCAATATTCGAATTTTACAAGGTTCAAAGAGTACAACGAGGAAAGAGGAAAGAAATAACCGATGTTGAAGACTAGCGGCCGTTCACGGCCGGAATGGTAGGTTGTCGGGCTACCTCCGAACTCGGACGGACAATGCTTCCGGCGTAGAGAGCTGTCACGATCTCCCTACATGCTCCGTCGTCTTCGACTTTAGGTTTCTTCTTCTTCTCACCGAGCGGAATGAAAGAATGCTTGCTTGGAGGCTTGCGGACGATGGAGAACACTCACGGACAATGGAGGAAGTCTTGGAATGGATGGAGGAGGCTTCCCCTTGCGTAGGAGATGAAGTGGAGGCGTCCCACGGTGGAAATCGGCGGCGTACGGAACAGGAATCCCGCTCCCGAAGTGAACTCTCCGCCCTAAAATCGCAACAGGCGTTTAAATAGGCGCTGGATTAAATACTGCGCACGATCATTGGCGCACGACCAGTGGTCGTGCGCACTGGAATTCTGCGATCGTGCGCATTGCCTGGGTGGAACCTGCAAGAAACGAAATTATAAAATAAAATGTTCGCACGACCAGTGACGCACGACCGGTGGTCGTGCGCACTGGAGTTGATGGTCGTGCGCACTACAGCAAACAGAACTCAGAAATTAAATGGTAAGTGCGCACGAGCAGTGGCGCACGACCGGTGGTCGTGCGCACTGTCGTTGATGGTCGTGCGCACTGCACCAAACAGAACTCGTGAAAAAGGGTTAAGTGCACACGATCAGTGGCGCACGACCAGTGGTCGTGCGCAATAGAACCGGTGATCGTGCGCAGTGTTCCTGGGCAGAATTGCACCGGGAACACTTGCACGACTCCTATTCCCGCACAACCACAGATCTAGCCACTGAAAGTGGCACTTAACAGCACAAGAATACTACTAATGACAATAAGCACGAAAATCACACCAAAGTGGGCCAAGATGTGCACCTAGCATGGATTATCAAATATAAACTATAACAAGGCTAAAGTGCGGAGAATTGACTAAATAACGGCCCGGATGAGTCCATAAATGTGTATATGATCAGGACTCATCACACCCCCAGACTTAACTGTTTGCGCGTCCCGAGCAAACGAATCCGGCGGAGCGTGAAAACGATAATTGACATAGAGAATTACACAAAGGAGTACGGTGCGAAGTAACATACGCATGCAAGTAGAGAATTTAGTAGAAGGAGATTCTAGATATGCTAAATAATTTACAAGAGTATTAAAGCGTAATTAAAGATTTAGATGTACTCAATTGGTGAATTATGAAGAATTTGACGATCATGCCCGGTATGAAAGTGACGAGACACTGAGGCGGGTGTTGCAAAAGATCGGAGCTTAGGAATAACTCCGCTGAAATCCATCAACGTCGTGAACCATACGCTCGCCCGGTCACACTCTCTCCACGGCGCTAGCAAACTCGCAAATCAAATCAGTAGGACTTATAGGATTAAAACGAGGCTTAGGTTACGGTATGATATTCAAAGTTAAACACGGTGGCTACGCAACCCAAGTGAGCTAACGGAACGCTGCACCATACAAGACCAACGAACAATGCTCGAGTGACACACCCCCAGACTTATCATGAAAACCAGGTGTGCACACGGCCTACTTCACAAATACCAACAGATTTTCTGTTTTTAGCTCGGGAGGATTTTTTTTTCAAAATACTCTTTTTTTTCTTTTACATATTTTACTTCTTTTATTGAACCCCCGGTTGGTTCAAAATCAGCAGATGGACTTTATTTTCTCTTCATAACACAAAGATTCCACACTCCACACAAGTTTAGAATTATGAGCGCAGTTAAAAACAATTTGGTTGCGGGCGTGGGATAGGCTTCAGGCTTTGATGGATGAAGAGGAGCTGAACAAAGGATTGGTAGGCACAAAATAGGCTTGCAAAGGTGAATGAAATGGACATGGAATAACAAAGCTCAAACTAGCCAAAGGGTGGCCTACATCATGCTTGACTCAACGAGTGGCTCTCACCCATGCTTCGAGAGTCGCTTGGGGCAAGTTCTTAGCCCACGAGAAAGATAAACCTTCCTCCCGACTCGAGCAACACACGACTAGCAACCGCACACACACAACACCGGGTTATCGTCAATTCCATACAAATTCACCACTTGAGTATATTAAATCTAAATTCACGCAGAAATACTAAACATAAATTAGATGCATAAAGAAAATCTAGTTCTACACAAATTCTACCATAGCATGCGAAGTGACTAGAACACTACATGAGTCAACATCGCACTCCAAATAATAATTCCTGCGTTAAGAACCTATTTCACATTCCAACCAAACTAGTTTAAACGGAACAACAACAAAAAGACAAGCACGCACTCAAGTGGGTGAAGTGGTGTGAGAAGAATGCAACGATGATAATGAAAATGATAAATAAAAAGCAACCTTCTAGTATGCAATGCAGCATGTGCACATTGGATAACAACAACCGCTCCCCCAGAATTAAGCTAAGCGATATATCTAGAAATTGAAGCAAAAAGAGGGGAGGAAGTGTTACCCAATGCTCAGAAATGAGCATACCAGACGATTGGCGTTTACGATCAAGACTAGTCCGCAGCATCCACACCATCGAACACAAAACCTGCAAGCACAAACTCAAAGCAACAAAAGCAAATACAAAAGCTGAACTAAAAGAAGTTAGAAAAAAGGAAATACGAAAACAGGAAATCTGGGTTGTCTCCCAGGAGCGCTTTCATTTAACGTCCTTAAGCTGGACCAAATACCTGTATTAGCAGTGTTTATAAAGTGCAGGAATTAAAAAGAAATCTCAAAAATAGTTCACCACAGCAAATAAAACACACATCAACTAAAAGCGCTCTTATGGTGTGCTTCTCCCGTAGCACGTAGGCGGGAGGTGAAGGCTTTAGGGCCAGCACTGGTATTACCCAATGCTCCCCTAACCTCCGCCACCTTGCCACGAAGAGCGGCAGCACGAGCGTCGCGCAGAAGTTTTTCCTTTTTAAGTTTGGTGACAGTCGGAGACTGCCACCGTTGAGAGTTCTCAGATTTTTCCTCCTTAGAATCAGGTGGCGTCACTTCCGGCATCGTGGTGACTACCGGATCGGCCCAGGAGATGGAGCGCTTAGATAGTTTATTACATGATTCACCATAAGAAGATAAATAATCAGCAACCCTAACTACATTCACGTCAACGTTTCCCGAACTGCAGTCTTCCTCCTTCTCGGAGTCGAACTCTTTCCAGAAGTCAACCTCTTCCTCCTCATCTGATTGGAGCTCCTCCTTTCCTCCTTCACTTGTTTCTTGATCTTGTATCTTTCCTGCACATCTTAGAAATTCATCAGAAATAACGAGAGGGGGAGGAGTGGATGTGTCAACTGTAGCTTCGAGGCGAGTGGGCTGCAGCGCCTTGTTAGGTAGGAGAACACACCCCGTAGCGAAGTCAAGGGTGGCGCTGCTCTCTTTCAAGAACGGCACGCCCAAGATAGGAATGGATTGATTTTCCTGGGGGCCCAACACCTGAAAGTCCGCGACCACAGTCGTCCCCTCAACTATTACTTCCACATTTCTCACTTCCCCCTCAGATTGGACAATAGTGCCGTTAGCGAGAATAAGCGATTTCCTTTCCTCCGTGTTCATCTCAAGTTGTAATTTCGCAACATCTTGCAGTGCAATGACGTTGCGGGAGGAACCGGAATCGCATAAAGCTTTTGTTTCAACCTTATTGATGGCACAAGAAATTACCAGCTCACTCGGTTCAACCTCTACCACATCCCCAAGACTCTTCCCTTGATCAATTGGGTTCTTCTCCGTGTTGCTGGGAAGGGTCCCCTGCGATCGCTCGGTTAGCACTTGGGCCAATTGGCCCAACTGCGTTTCCAGGTTTCGCATGGATGCAGTTTGATTTGCCATATTCGAATTAGCTACTTGCATGAATTTCTCCATCATCTCTTCTAGATTACTCTTTTTTTGAGTAGGGGGTGCTTGATTATAGTCCGGGTGTGGTGGCCTCGGTTGGCTCCCGGAGGCGTAAGCATCGTTTTGATGCTGCCCCGGTGCCCATCGTTGGCCAGGTGTGTTTGGATTCCACGAGAAGTTCGGGTGACTTCTCGCTCCCGGATTATAAGCATTATTGAAAGGCACCCCCCTAGGCTGATTTCCTACATAATTAACAGATTCGTTCAAGTTCAAGTGTGCGAAGTCACCTGCCACGTTGTTCCCTGAACACTCATACGCGTGGTGGCCTCTGCCTCCACATCCCTCGCAGGTAATGACAGCAGCAGTAGCGGATGGTGAGGGGAGAGAGTCGACCATGAAAAGACCTCGGCCGCTTCTTGGAGCATTTCTCCCTGCGGTCCAGAATGTACTGTGGGAGGCAGTGTCGCGCA
Organism: Dactylorhiza incarnata; assembly: GCA_033032865.1. NCBI lineage: Eukaryota > Viridiplantae > Streptophyta > Magnoliopsida > Asparagales > Orchidaceae > Dactylorhiza > Dactylorhiza incarnata. The sequence continues at coordinate 9,352,680 of JAWHQI010000067.1, forward strand.
GAATTCGAAGGGCCTCTTCAGGAGTGTGGTTCATCAAGGTGCCACCCGCCGCAGCATCGATCATTGCCCTGTAGTTGGGCTCGATCGCGAAGTAGAACAATTCAACCACATTCCATGGTTGGAGCTCGTGGCCAGGGCAACGGCGAAGGAGATCGTTGAGGCGCTCCCATGCTTCAGCAAGGGTCTCTTGGTCAAGTTGGCGTAATGTGGCGATCTCCCGCCGCAAGCTTACAATCTTATCCACAGGGTGGAATTTAGTAAGGAACTTGGATGCGAGGGCATCCCAAGTTGCAGCAGTCCCGGGCGGAATGGAGTGGAGCCACACCTTTGCTTTGTCGCGGAGTGAAAAGGGAAACAGTCTAAGCTTGACCGTGTCGTCAGCAATCCCCGCGTAGCGGAAGGTTCCGCAAATATCTGAAAACTCCGCCAGATGCAGATGCGGATCTTCGCTGGCCAACCCCGAGAACTGAGCGTTGTTCCGGATGATGTTTAAGATCGCAGGCTTGATCTCAAACTGATTATTCATAATGTTTGGCCTGAACCCCGGATACACACTCCCAGCAGTTGGAGTGGTGTAGTCCCTCATCGTGCGGGGTCGAGGCCTGACTGCCTCCTGCTCAATCCCAGGCTGATGTTCCCCCACGCCGGGCATTCTCGGATCAACATCATTTGGGTCTACCTGATCACCCATGGCCGCTTGTACAGCCGCAGCGCGCCTTCGCGCGCGAGCAGTTCGTTCGATTTCTGGATCAAAAGGTGCGAGTTCACCTGCGACCTGCCTCTGCATGAACTGTCAAAAACAAAAAGAAAAACAAAGAAAATAAAAAACAACTGCTCATATAACGACAGTCACAACACAAGACGAAACACGCCTGCAATCCCCGGCAACGGCGCCAAAAACTTGATGCGTGTCGGCAAGTGCACCGGTCGCTGTCAAGTAATAATTATGGAGAATAAATTCCCCGGATGTCGGTCTCTTGAGGAATGCAGGATGGGTGAACGAATCGCGCAGTGATTATTGTTACACAAGCGTTCAACAAACACAAAGATGGGGCTTTTGGTTGGTTTTCCTAATCTTATCAACAACAAAAAGAAATGCGGGTCGAAAACACCGCTTCGCAAAGTGAGGTGGATGCAACGACCGCGATGCCGTGCTTCGTGAGGCGGATGAAGTGAACTCAAGTGCGAGAGGGTGAGGGTCGCAAACACCTCTTCACAACCGCCGTTAGCTCTTGCTAACGCGGGTCAAACACCTTGCGTGCGGGCGCGAGTGAGTGAATGAGAACGGAGTGAATCACAACCAAACCATGAAGAATAACAAAGAGACATTCATTTAAACAAATAACATCTCAATATTCGAATTTTACAAGGTTCAAAGAGTACAACGAGGAAAGAGGAAAGAAATAACCGATGTTGAAGACTAGCGGCCGTTCACGGCCGGAATGGTAGGTTGTCGGGCTACCTCCGGACTCGGACGGACAATGCTTCCGGCGTAGAGAGCTGTCACGATCTCCCTACGTGCTCCGTCGTCTTCGACTTTAGGTTTCTTCTTCTTCTCACCGAGCGGAATGAAAGAATGCTTGCTTGGAGGCTTGCGGACGATGGAGAACACTCACGGACAATGGAGGAAGTCTTGGAATGGATGGAGGAGGCTTCCCCTTGCGTAGGAGATGAAGTGGAGGCGTCCCACGGTGGAAATCGGCGGCGTACGGAACAGGAATCCCGCTCCCGAAGTGAACTCTCCGCCCTAAAATCGCAACAGGCGTTTAAATAGGCGCTGGATTAAATACTGCGCACGATCATTGGCGCACGACCAGTGGTCGTGCGCACTGGAATTCTGCGATCGTGCGCACTGCCTGGGTGGAACCTGCAAGAAACGAAATTATAAAATAAAATGTTCGCACGACCAGTGGCGCACGACCGGTGGTCGTGCGCACTGGAGTTGATGGTCGTGCGCACTACAGCAAACAGAACTCAGAAATTAAATGGTAAGTGCGCACGAGCAGTGGCGCACGACCGGTGGTCGTGCGCACTGTCGTTGATGGTCGTGCGCACTGCACCAAACAGAACTCGTGAAAAAGGGTTAAGTGCACACGATCAGTGGCGCACGACCAGTGGTCGTGCGCAATAGAACCGGTGATCGTGCGCAGTGTTCCTGGGCAGAATTGCACCGGGAACACTTGCACGACTCCTATTCCCGCACAACCACAGATCTAGCCACTGAAAGTGGCACTTAACAGCACAAGAATACTACTAATGACAATAAGCACGAAAATCACACCAAAGTGGGCCAAGATGTGCACCTAGCATGGATTATCAAATATAAACTATAACAAGGCTAAAGTGCGGAGAATTGACTAAATAACGGCCCGGATGAGTCCATAAATGTGTATATGATCAGGACTCATCAACTATCTTTATCAATCCCTGTAGGGTCTGAGTTGTCAGATCTGAGTGTAGGATCTTTCAAGGATCTGAGTTGTAGGATCAGGTGTGATCTGAGTTGTAAGATTCTGGAGTGAATCTGAGCTGTAAGTCTATAATTATAAATGCTGAGTTAGGATCTGTTGAGATCTGATTTGGTAGGATCTGTGAGATCTGAGTTGGTAAGATCTGCTGAGATCTGAGAGAGTAAGATCTGTTATGATCTGAGTCTGTAAGATCTATTGTGATCAGAGCTGTAAGACCTATTTGTGGTCTGAGATTTGGAGAAGATATAAACCCTATCTAGCACACTGCTAGAGGGGAGAAAGGGGAAAGTGGATTACCCAAGATAAGGGGAACCACTATAAAATTCTGCGTGTTTTTCTGTGTGTGTTCATTTTCTTGAAAACTCTGATCATTCTTTTAGGTTATAATCAAGAACTGTAAATAGTTTTTAAAATAACCTATTCACCCCCCCCCCCTCTAGGTAATTTGCTACCCTTAAATAAAGTCTTTCAAGTGGTATCAGAGGGAGGTTATTCAAGAAAAGGTTTAACAGCCTGAACAAGATCTTCTAAGGGTATATTTGTTAAGTCGTGATGGCTAATAGTGAAGGAAACAAGGAATTCACATATATGAAGCTACCTATCTGCAGAAAAGAAAACTTTGGGATTTGGAAGGAAAGAGTCAGATTATTCATGGAAGCCTCTGACCCTAGGATATACATAACTGTACTAGAGGGATCTTTTGTTCCTATGAAGGTTTCATTTACAGATGGAAGTATCAAGACTCCTAAAACAGATTCTGAGATGACCAAAGATGAAGTGATTCTGGCCTCCATGGATAAGAGAGCTCAGAATATCATTGTGAGTGCTATTGAGGATTCAACCTTCCAAAACTTAGTTCATTGCAAAACTGCCAAAGAAATGTGGGAATCTCTCATTGTCTATATGGAAGGGACTGAAGAAGTCAGAGATGACAGGAAGTCTCTTCTAAATCAGCAATATGAAGCCTTCAGACAAGACAAGAAAGATTCAATAGCAGTATGCTATGAGAAATTCTTCAAAATTGTAAATGGTCTAAAAACCTATGGAAGAACTTTTATAGATTATGAGTTGAATGATAAATTCTTAAGATCACTGAACAAAGAATGGGATATCAAGATCTGTGCAATCAGGGAAATGGGAAATCTGGGAAATATTCAGCCACATAATTTATATGGGAAACTTTTGTCCCATGAACTTCACCTGAATACCAGAAAAGCTGAGGAAGGACACAGCAGGGAAAATCCTATTGCTCTGAAGGCAGAAAGTTCCAAGAAAAGCAAAGAAAGAATGTCATTATCCCCCAGGATACCATCTGAATCAGAAGAATCAGAGACCAGTAATTCTGACTCTGAAATATCAGATGGTGAACTGACACTTTTCACCAAACAGCTAAAAAGGATGCTCATAAGAAAACAACACTTGAAAACTAGACCCTCTCAGTCATCCAGATCTAAGAAGCACTCCAATTCTTCAGAGGGTTTTAAACAAGACTCCAAGAAGGACAGGTATAACTCTAAACACAATAAATCTAATTCAGAAGAAATTGTGTGCTTTGGATGCAGGAAATCGGGACACATGATTGCTAATTGTCCTTCAAAGAGAAATAACAACAAGAAGTCTGATGAAAGGAGGCACAAATCGGACAAGAGACATGAGAAGAGTCTAATAGCCAAGAAAGGCAAAGTCACTCTCAGTGACAGTGAATCTCAATCATCTGACTCAGATAGTGTAGAGGCACTCATAGCTCTGGTGGCTGTCAATGAAAGTGAAGACACTCGGAATCATAGACCTATGATAAGAGCCCCACTATCAAGGTCTGATAGTGAAGAGGATGAAGAAGAAAACACAGGACTCGTGGCACTCAGTGATGAAGAGGATCAAGAGACAATTTCTAATGTGAAGGTACTTGATAAAACTCCTTTATCTGATTCTGAACCTGAAATTATTTCTAAACCTGAAATAAATTTATTTTCTTCTGATGAGAATGACTCAAAATCTAACTTTCATGAAGATGAAATTATTGAGAAATATGAGTCACTTCTCAAATCCCTTAAAAAGAGCAAAAGGCATAACAAAAAGCTACAAAAAGAAATATCTGAATTAAAGCAAACTAATTCCCAAAACTCTGAGGCAGATGAGAGGCTGAATCAGGTAAGCAAGGAACTTAGCAAACTAAAAGTCATGTCTATTATTCACATTCAGACTTTATCCACTAAGGAGAAATTAATAAAAGAACTTGAGGCAAAACTCCTAGCAGAAAGAAAGCTTGTGGCAAAGTTCTCAAAACCACAAACTATCCTTCCCATAATAGACACATTTTCTGCACAATACAGATCTGGCATAGGATACAATGGAAAGGCAGAAAGTAAATCTAAAAATAATGACAAGGCACTTATGCAACTTATAAAATTCAACAAAGCCATGTTTATCACAAATGAGCATGATCAAAAAGTTGTGCAGAAGTTCTGTAAGGGTGAATGTTCTAATAGCAAAGATGACTCAATTCAACCAAGTAACAATGATGTCAAACCTCTATGCAAAGAAAAAGTATTAACTCATCATGACTCCTTTGTATTTAAAGCAAACACCAAATTCAAAAGAGAGGAACTAAGACCTGTAGTGAAAACCACTACTGTCAAGAAAACTAAACCAGTAAATTTACTAAAACAACTTACAAAGCTCCTTTGAATAAGGCAATTAAGCAAAATGTGAGTCAACCTAAAGAAGTGAGAAGACCTCCAAGGAGATATAACATATATGAATGTTGGTGTTGTGGAAGGGTTGGACATTTTGCTCTTGACTGTTGGTTCAATCCAACTGTTCCAAGATTCAACTCTGGGAGACAAGTACTCAGACCTATGGCAACTCTCACAGCACCAAGGATTATACAACAACTAAATATTCCAGCTCATACTAACAAGGTTCTAGGACCCAACTTGGTGTGGGTTCCTAAGAAAAGGCAATTTCTTCTTGCAGGAATGTCCAAAGACCAATCAACCTCCCATCGGGTACTTGGACAGTGGGTGCTCTATGCACATGACAGGAACAAAAAGTCTGCTGAATGATTATACTCATGTGAAGAATGGACCAAAGGTTATCTTTGGAGGGTCTGAAAAAGGTAAAACTAAAGGTTATGGTAAAATCACAAATGGAATTGTCACCATCACCAAAGTTGCTCATGTTGATGGATTGCAACACAATCTCATCAGCATAAGTCAATTGTGTGACATTGTGTATGACATTTTATTTCACAAGGATGAGTGCCTGATTAAGAAAGAGAATGAAATAATTCTCTCAGGCACTAGGAGTGGCAATATTTACTGCTTAAACTTTATATGTTTTGATCAAGTAAACTCCATATGCTTAGTAGCAGAGAATAAAGCCTCTAGTAGTGTTCAATGGCATAAAAGGTTAGCCCACATAAACTATAAGACTATAAATAAGCTAATTTCAAAAGACCTAGTGAGAGCTAGGCCTAAGTGGAAGTGTGTGCAGGAGGGTCCCTGTCATGCTTGTCAAATGGGTAAGCAGACCAAGTCATCCTTCAAACCAATTTGTGAGAAAGATTCCATTAGATGTCTATACCTACTTTACATGGATCTATTTGGACCAATGTCAATCCATAGCCTAGGAGGAAAGATTTACACCCTTGTAATTGTTGATGATTATTCCAGATTCACATGGGTATTCTTCCTTAAACACATGTCAGATACTCTAGAAATATTTATCAGCTTTGTTAGGCAAATCATAAATGAACTAGGAAATTCTGTAGTTAAAATTAGAAGTGATCATGGGACTGAATTTCAGTCAGGTGCTATGACCAAATTTTGTGAAAATCTAGGCATCTCACAAGAGTTCTTATCTCCTAGAACTCCCCAACAAAATGGGGTTGCTGAGAGAAGAAATGGAACTCTCATTGAAGCTAGTAGGAGTATGTTAAGTGATTCCTCTCTTCCTGAGTATTTCTGGGCTGAAGCTGTAAACACAGCATGCCATGTGCAGAATAGGGCTCTTATCAACAAAAGACTGAATAAGACCCCTTATGAGCTGTTGAAAGGTAGAAAACCCACTTTAGCCTATTTCAAAATATTTGGTAGTAAATGCTTTGTATTAAATAATGGAAAGCACCATCTCACTAAATTTGCTGAAAAAGCACATGATGGAATTTTTGTTGGCTATAGCTCTCAAAGTAGAGCCTATAGAATTTTCAACAAAAGGTCAAATAGGATAGAAGAATCTATACATGTTGTATTTGATGAAACCAGCCTTATTTATAAGGATCTGGGAAGTTTATCTAGTAGTGCAGGTTCTACACAGAAATTGAAGGAGATGATTCATCAATGAACAGCATGTTTACCCGGAAAACCGCTTCTCGGGTCGGATCATTCTCGGATCGGGCGAACTGCTGGGTCAGGCCGCTGGTTTCCAGGATCAGTGGCTCTCAGTTCAGGGTAAAGCAGGCCAGGTGGTCTGATGTCATTTCGGACCGCCCCCAAGATTGAAGGTAGTCAAGAGCCAAGGCAATAAGGCTATCCGCGGTCTCAGGTAGGAGACCGTCCGGGTTGAGACATAGAAACTCAAGGTTCAAGCCCGGGAAACAAGCCGCGGTCTCAGATCGGAGACCATCCAGGTCGCATCATGAAGATCAGCCAAGCCATGTCCAGAAGGCGGACCGCGGTCTCAAGCCGGAGACCGCTCGATCCGTATCATTGACTTGGTCACGGTATCTTCAGCCTCAGGTCAGACGGGTCGGGAGGGCAAGCCGCCAAGCCGCGCGGCTTCTTTCTTTTTCTTCTTTGTGAATCCAGACACCGCCTGCCCGTTTCTCCTGTACCCGGGCAGGTGGTTATTCTATCCCTGCCCATTCGGGCAGGCCCCTGAGCCTATAAATAGGGGGCGGCACTGTTCACAAGACACACACACTCGAATCTAGGAGCTCGCTTGTTTGAGTTGCGGTCTCGAGTTTCCCGTCTTGCGGACTGTCTGACCGGCCGGCTTCTCTTTTCCTACATTTATAACCGCTGTAACCGCTTCATTTTAATCAAAGGAAAGCCCGTCGCAGGAGTGGCATTTACCGCGGCGGGCGAAGTCCGGCCTCGACCGCTGCTAGCGGTCCGAATTCTCTAACCAAATAGTAACTGATAATCCGCAACCCCCGATTTCCTTCGGAGGCGCACTTTTGAATCGAACAGAAACACGCGACCTTCAGATCGCGGACTATCAGTGAAATCTTTGGTTCAGAATGTCAGACCGCTAGTTCCCTCCAAGAGACCGCTCCGAACACAGCGACGATTCTTTATGGGAGGCTCTGGAGCAAACAAAGAGAGATGCCGACCAGGCCCAGAAAGCAACCGATCAGCGACTGGACGCGATCAGTCAAGCTTTAACTCTGTTAACCGAGCGGCTAACCCCCCAGCAGGCCGCGGTTAACCGTGCAGTAACTCCTGTTCTACCTCCTCCGCCGCCATTTCCACTACCACAAGTCGCTCATTCCCAGCCACCACTAGAAGGTTCTGCGGCTCGACCGAACTTCTATCAAGAGTCCGCGCGCTGTATGCCGGCTCGAGTCCTCGACTTCCAAGGGGCGGCTTCTCAGGTTGCTCACCAATCCTACCCGCCTGGGGTCGCCGCCTACCAATCCTACCCGCCTGAGGTCGCCGCCTACCAATCCTACCCGGCTGGAGTCCCTGTCCGCTCCTATCAGGCGGCTTGTCCGCAAATGACCGCAGCTGAGGTAGCTCATCACTCTGCTTTCCCTCAGTACGAAGATACCGAGGAAAGTTCTCCCTTCACGGACGAGATCCGAGGAGAGCCGGCCCCAAATAACTTTCGAGAACCACGCCTGTCAACATATAATGGGGAATTCGATCCGGCAATTCATCTCCAAGCATTTGAATCGGCTGTTGCTCTGAGGACCATCACCGACGCAACTAAGTGTAAGCTCCTGGTAACGTCCTTTGATGGACAAGCCCGAGAATGGTTTTACGGATTGCATCGTCGATCCATCAGATGTTTTGCGGAATTGCGTAGAGAATTCCTGCTTCGTTTCTCTACCTCTAAAAAGAGGAAGAATGGTCCGGCAGCCCTATTTGAGATTCGACAGCAAGAAAACGAAACGTGGGCCCGTTTCGTCGACCGTTTCCAAAGGGAGATAATGGAGGTACAGAACGTAGATCCGAAATTATACAGGGTCGCTCTGATGCACGGCCTTAGGGAGGGGCCGTTGAAATTTGAAGCTCAAATCAGGGAACCAAAGACCTATCAAGAGATGATTAGTCTTGCTAATAAGTTTATCAGAGGGGAAAAGACTAATCCTGGTTATGTTGCCAAGTTGCTCAGCGACAATGATCAGTTTAATTCCGCATCAACCCATCAGCCACGTTACAATCACTCATCCCGGCCTGACTTCGAACCTCGGGCTCAGAGGGGAAGAAATCTTAAGCCTAAGCAACCATTCTTTGGCCATCTCAAGATCAGAAACCGCTGTTGGCCATCACACCCGCTCAACCCCTTGGGGCTCCACAAGTAATGCCGGTATATCTGCCGCAATATATCGTACAACCATCCCCAACTATTCCGTCCATCCGACATGATGAATCACAGGAATCATTCACCCCTCTTAACGTCAGCATGAACGAGGTTGTTCAGATTCTCCAAAAAAGGCCTGACTTCAAGAGACCTCCACCTTTGAAATCGGAAGTTCGCAATCGAAATCCGAACTTCTATTGTGAGTATCACAAAGAGGAAGGGCACCAGACTGAGGATTGTCGGGCCCTCCGGTGGTTGATAGAAAAACTCCTGAAAGAAGGGAAGCTCCGAGGGTTGATCAGGCAAGAAACCCCGGTTGAACCACGAACCGAGAAGAAGAAGGAAGTTGTCGAAGTGACCTGGGAGTGTGCTGACGTAGAAGAGGCAGGTTGCTATGGGGATATACATCCCGCCACCGAATGTATAGAAGTAAATGATGTTGGCCCCTTGGCAACATCTATTGTATCCATGGAGGAGCAGGACCAGAATCCTCTCGGAAATCCAGCATCGGGAGAGTCTCCAAGCAGGAAATAGCAGCCGCCTCCACTTCTGCTCCAGAAAGGTCGGTCGTCACTTTCGGCCAAGAAGATCTTCCCCCAAATGCAAATCCTTTCGATGATGCAGTAGTGATAAAGGCAGTCATCGAGAACTACACCGTACATAAAATTCTGATTGATACTGGTAGCTCGGTTAATCTCATTTTCCGCCAAACATTTGAAGACCTTAAGACTGGAAAGTCTTTGCTCTCCACAGAAGGGCCCCTCTACGGCTTCTCAGGAGAAAAGAAAGAAGTGGAGGGGTGCGTGAAGCTTTTGGTGTCGCTGGGAGGCATAACGAAGCTGATAAACTTCGTAGTAGTGGAAGCCCCGAGCAGCTACTGTGCAATCTTCGGAAGACCAATCCTGAATGCTTACAAAGCGATAGTATCCACTTTTCATTTGACCTTAAAATTCGCTGCCGAGGGGCGTCAATATCGGGTCTGAAGTGATCCAAAGGTTGCTCGTGAATGTTATGTGAAAACAGTTAATGTGATCACCGAGGCGCCACTTCCCAAGGTTCAGGATGACATCCATGGGGTATCCAAACTCCCTGAGGAGGCCGAGGAAAGCGCAGAGCGGAAAGGGACTTATTTAGAACCTGCCCAGGAGACCCAAGAGATCCCCATTGCTGAAGGAGAAGGGAAGAAGCTGATCATCAACGCCGAGCTATCAGAAGAAGAGAAGGTTCAGTTAATCTCCTGCCTGTTGGAGAATCTAGACATCTTCGCCTGGTCGGCAGAAGATATGCCTGGAGTAGATCCAGATGTTGCGTGCCATCACCTCAACATCTCCCCTGAATTCAAGCCGATCCAACAAAAGAAGAGGGATGTAGCAACCAAGCTGGCGGTACCCATCAAAGAGGAAGTTGCAAAGCTTCTTAAAGCCAATTTCATTTCTGAAATCCAATACCCCACTTGGATGTCAAATGTGGTAATGGTGAAAAAATCTGGGGGAAAATGGCGCATGTGTGTAGATTTTACAAAGCTCAATAAAGCATGCCCCAAAGATTGTTATCCCTTGCCTCGGATAGATGTTTTAGTAGATTCCGCGGTGGGATATAATTTCATGAGCTTTCTAGATGCATTTTCTGGTTACCACCAGATTAAGATGCATAAACCCAATATCCCGCATACATCCTTCATTACCAATGACAGGTGTTATTGATATCTTGTCATGCCTTTCGGGCTCAAAAATGCGGGTGCGACATATCAAAGAATGATTGACACGGTTTTCAAAAAGCAGAAAGGAAGAAATCTTGAAGTATACGTTGATGATCTTCTTCTAAAAAGTAAAACTTTTTTAATCCATCTGAAAGACCTCGTAGAGACGTTCGCTACTCTACGGAGGTTCAAATTAAAACTAAATCCACTGAAATGTGTGTTCGGGGCAAATAAAGGGAAATTTCTTGGACATCTTCTCACCCCTGATGGCCTCGCGCCAAATCCAGATAAAGTAAAGGCCATCCTAAATATGACCCCTCCTCGTAATCATAAAGAGGTGCAGCAACTTGGGGGGAGGTTGGCAGGACTAAGCCGGTTCATTTCCAAGTCAGGAGATAAGAGCGCTCCATTCTTCAAAACTCTCAGGGGAGGATCTAAGTTTGAATGGAATGAAGAGTGCGATAGTGCTTTCGAACAGTTGAAAAAGCAGTTAACCTCAACCCCTCTTCTCCAAAGCCCTCGCGAAGGGGAAACATTATTCTTATACTTGGGAGTGGGTCCAGATGCAATAAGCTCTGTCCTTGTTCGGGAGGAGAAAAAGAAGCAATTTCCGATATATTACGTCAGCCACATCCTCAAAGATGCGGAAACTAGATATTCAATTCTGGAAAAATTAGCCTTGGCTTTGGTCATGTCATCACGAAGGCTCCGCCCCTACTTTCAGGCTCATCCTATCCAGGTGGTCTCGGATCATCCACTAAGAAGTATCCTAGAAAATCCAGATCATTCAGGAAGATTGGCCAAATGGGCGATCGAGCTCAGTGAATTCGAAATATTATACATTCCCAGAACGGCAATAAAGGCACAATTACTGGCAGATTTCTTGGTGTACACGATGGAGTCTAATCCAGAGCGAGTAGAGGAATCTCCTTTTGCCTGGATCATTTATGTAGATGGAGCTTCAGGAAGAAACTCCGTGGGAGCCGGAGTAGTTCTTATCAGTCCAAACGGCATCAAACTTGAGCAAGCAATCAAATTCTTCTTTCCAGTGACGAACAACCAGGCTGAATACGAAGCACTCTTGGCCGGCCTAAGACTCGCAAAAGAGCTTGGGATAGAGCATGTTCATGTAAAAACTGATTCTCTTGTAATGGCTTCACAAGTTCTAGGGAATTACGAAACAAGAGAACCGATGCTGAGAAACTATCTATTGCTAGCTAAGGAAGAGATCGGGAAATTCAAATCCTTCATCATCGAGCACATTCCAAGGACACAAAATGAAGAGGCAGACGAGTTGTCAAAGTTTGGTCTTCCATCTGGAGGGGTGACCTCGGAACTTTTTCATCCGGCCACAGAGAAAGAGGAGCTCATGCAGATCGATCGGAATCCTTCCTGGAAGGACCCTTATGAATTATTTCTGTCAAGAGGGGAGTTTCATCAATCGATCAAGGACAAAAGTAGATTCAGGAGAAAGGCGGCCTACTACTACTTAATAGCAGGAGTTTTGTATAGAAAAACTTTAATTTCTCCCTCAGCACGGTGTGTTTCAGAAGAAGAGATCCCGATCATACTTCAGGAAGTTCATTCTGGGGAATGCGGTAGCCATTCAGGGGCAAAAACCTTAGAGAAAAGGATCCTGCGGCAAGGATATTTTTGGCCAACTATGAGAAAGGATGCTGAAGCATTTTGCCAAGCGCTGTGTACAATGTCAGAAATTTGCTCCTCTTCAACATCTGCCCGCTCAATCGCTTAGGTCAATAACTGCACCCTGGCCCTTCGCGGTTTGGGGGATGGATCTTGTCGGACCCTTTCCAATGGCTAGCGGTCAGCGCCGCTTTATCATAGTAATGAGCGACTACTTCAGTAAGTGGATTGAGGCAAAAGCATTGGCAAAAACTACTACTCAAATTATCAAAAATTTCATCTTGGGAGAAATAGTCTGCCGACACGGAATCCTGTTGGCAATTGTTACTGATAATGGACCGCAGTTCAATAATCCCGAGATGATAAACTTTTGCGATCAAGTTGGAATAGACCTTCGGTTCACCTCAGTACATCATCCAAGGACCAATGGTCAAGTAGAAGCTGCAAACAGGCGAATTCAGCAACTCCTGATGAAAAGAGTTTTGAATCAAAAAGGAAATTGGGCAGACCAACTTCCCTCCATCCTTTGGACTCTTCGCACTACCCCATCTTCAGCTACAGGGGAGACACCATTCAAATTATCTCATGGCTCGGAGGCTGTTGTTCCTGTAGAGTTTGAGGTGGTCACTCCAAGGGTTGTGTATGCAAAAGAGGGAGGAGAAGCATGGGTAGAATACAACGATGAGGCCATCAGGTATAGTCTGGATCTGATCGAAGAACTTCAGGACGAGGCAACAATCAGGCAGGAAGAAGTTAAGAGGAGGATCGCAAAATATTTTGACAAAAATATCAGGGTAAAGCAGTTTGCAGTTGGGGATTTGGTGTTAAAAAAGGTAGATGTTGCGGCCAGATCTGGTAATGTTGGAAAGCTGAATCCCAACTGGGCAGGGCCTTTTATTATCAAAGAGGTATTAAAGAATGGGGCCTACCGTCTCCAAACCAGCGAAGGAGAAGACATCTCACACACCTGGAGCGGTGACGATCTTAAACGATTTTATCCTTAAAATATCTCTTTCATTCTTTACATTTCTTGATATTAAATGAAAGGCCCTATACTGACACTTCTCCTTGTCCAAATGGTGCTCTGCATTATTAATATATATGTATATACGTATCTCACTCCCTGAACCTCTGAGATATCGCCAAATTCTGCTCGAACCCCCTCGGATTGTAGTCATAGCGTAAAACCCACCAAGACCATGTGATGCGGGGAGTTTTCGCACACATGTAGTGGTAGCTTACCAATTCCGCTGCGGTGGTCTTCAGAACTTTGGATCCCGGTCGATATCTGACACACCCCTGCATCAAGGGAGGTCTAGGTGATTGTCAGCTCTATCGTACCCCGAAAGGGATATAGTTACAGCTTTGATGATCTTTCTGAGGAAAGCAATGTTCGCCGCCGAGGCCCACCTGCCCAACTGATCATTATTGCCTGTGACCATCGAATACTCTTAGGAACTCTCGAAACGGAGCCTAGTTGGGCCCACAACTGAGTTGATCTCTCTGAGGAAAGCAATGTTCGCCGCCGAGGCCCACCTGCCCAATTGATCAACTCGGCTTGTAACCCTAGGCAAGAGAGCAGATGAGTCGCTTACAGCTCTTTTGACCACTTGAGGAAAGCAATGTTCGCCGTCGAGGCCCACCTGCCCACTTGGTCATCTGAGTCTGTACATATTTTTTCTTTTTTTCCCTACAGCTCTTTTGACCACTTGAGGAAAGCAATGTTCGCCGCCAAGGCCCACCTGCCCATTTGGTCATCTGAGCCTGTAGATTATTCATTTTTTCCTACAGGAAGGCATTCACCTCTTGTGGTTTCTTGTCCAAACCATTCGAGGAAAATATAATCAAAACAGGTGCAGGTGTTCGTCTACCTTAGTTGTTATATTAAGACCGGGCGGTCTGAATTTTCAAACCGAGCGGTCTGATTGAATATAAGTTTGGATATTTCTGGATATAATTATATGATTGCCCGAGTTGCATTCTAACCGAGAGGACTTATCTATCTTTTATTGAGTTAGATGTTTCTGGATCTGAAAATATTGCCCGGGTTGGATTCTAACCAGGCGGGTTTATCCATCTTTTATAAGTTGGATATTTCTGGAGCTAATTATATGATTGCCCGAGTTGCATTCTAACCGGGCGGGTTTTATCTACCTCTCCATTTTATTAAATTAGATATTTCTTGAGTTGCATATATTACCCAGGTTGTACTCTAACCAGGCGAGTACTATCTATCTTTTATAATTAATTATGCTGGATATTCTTAATGTGATCGCCCGGATTATGTTTCTAACCGATCGGCGGGCTGAGCCGTTTCTTAGTAAAAGTTATCTCTAGATACAGTTGATTACTCGCCAGGGGTTGAATTCAAACCGCTCAAAGTTGTTATTCATTATCTATATCAGCAAGGATAAGGTATCTCTGACTGATAAAAAAACCGCCCGGTCTGAATTACAGTCGCACGAGTCCATCCATTACGGATCATACCATCAAAAAACCGTACATCCCGAGGTTTAAATGAGTAATCGCACGAGTTGTATATAGGCCGTCCGAGATCATCAGTTATTACTAATACTCGGATCAAGACAACCGCACGGCTCAATCATAGAGAACGAAAGGTAAAGAAGAAAAAAGAAAGACAAAATAGCAACCATAAGTAAGTAACAATAGATGGACAGTTAGACAGGTAAAATTCCCATTCATTTTTTAGAATATATGTTAACAAAAATTTAACCGCCCAGCTAACAAAAAAAGACCGGCGATTACACAAAAATAAAATTAAAACAAAGGCATTAGTCTGCCGACTTCTTCTTCTTCTTCTTGACAGGAGAACTCGAGTCCACACCATCAACATCAACGTCGGGCGAATAACCTTCACTTGACGTGGAAGAAGAATCCGATGAATCACTACCACTAGACCGCCCGGTCTTACTAGCGGAGCCAGTTGTTCCAGAGGACAAGCTGTCCTCATCATCATCATCATCATCGCCGGCATCATCATCCGCGTCGACCTCCTCAGCAGCACCACCACTTCCATCACCTCCTTGATGAAGTACAATCTCCCTGCCCGCATCGGCTTCAGCCTCCTCGCCCACCTTGGCTTTTCCTTTCTGCCTTCAGCTGATCTCATCAAGTTGGACCTTCAAAGCAGGGAAGAGGTCGGAGAAAGTAGTACCCCCGAATCCTTCGCACAGACCGCCCCGGTCTTCCATAAGACCCAAAGCTTTGTTGATCCCTTGGGCCACATGAGGCAACACCTCATCTTGGAAGGCCGGGTTGGTCATCTTATATTGTTTCTGCAAGAAAGGAAAAATAAATTAGGTCGCTCGGACTGAACAAAAGAAGCCGCGTCATCATTTGTCAAACTCACCGCCACGACTTCTTGAAGCCGCGCATTCTCTTCTTGAAGCCGCGCATTCTCTTCTTGAAGTCGCACGTTCTCCGCGACCTGCTCCTCGTACTTCTTCTCCAGATATTTCTGGGCAGAAACCAGCCGCCTGTACGACAAGGCCATGAAGTGATTGGCCGTGAACCCCCATGCGCCGGCTTGCGCCGCTAGCCGGAGAAGCTCTTCTTCCGGAGTTTTCTTCAGCTTCTTTAAAGTCTTTCGACCATACATAGCGGCCCCGGCGGCTAGCGCATGGCGGTTAATCTTGTCACTTCCCCATGGAGGAAGTGCAGTGGATACCTGGTTGCGGCTCCCATCCCTATGCCAGAGGACAGTCGGGTTGCCCTGCAGGTCGGGCGGGTTTCCGCAGGAACAAAGAAGTTCGTATTCATCAGGAGAAGCCGGGCCCTCTTCCTCTGATGATGGCGACCTATTTCGCCGCTGCCTTTTTTCTCTCTGGGTCAAAACCGGGCCGGCCGGAGTGACCGGCTTGTTCGCAGGGACAATGTGGGCAGCTGCAAGGTAAAATCAGAAGTTTAAATAAAGCAGTCCGCGCGGTCATATGCAAGCGGTCTAGAGGAACTTACTATGCTCGGGGAGGATGTCCTCTAGCTCTGAGAACAGCGGGATGTAATGATTGATGTCCAACCGCTCGTTCTCAAGGAACGTGAAGGTGTCCATCTCGATCTTTCCAACCTGGGGGATCTGGAAAGCCTCTTCTCCCCGAACTTGTGGGTTGGTTTGCAACAGCCCGAAGTTGCCTTCGAGCATTACGAACCGCTCCGACCAGTCCGACACCTTGTTCGCCAGGTTAACGATCTTCAGTCCGTGGCAGCCAAAGTAGAGGTGCCCCCTGAAAGTTGAAGTCCCCACGTCGGAGACAGCCCGCACCGAGAAAAATTTCCTGAACAGATCAAGGGAAAATCTGGTTCGCTCGAACCGCAGGTATGAAATAAAACTATATATGGAAGCGATGGAGTTCGGTGGAAGCTGGCCGGGTACAACCCCGTAATGGTCGAAAATGGCTATGACTTCAAGTGGCAGCGAAAATTTGAAGCCACATTCAAAGTGGTCGACCGGAACGGCTATCTGGTGCGGATTGGAAGAGTTGATCCGCTCATCGCGCAAAGGAAGCCGCGCGAGCAGATTACTCCCTGCCATGTGTTTTGCAACGAAATCGTCTAGTTCGCTCTGAGTGAGACGGCACTTTGGATGGTCCGCCGAGTGAAAAGCCAAGGCCGCGTCTGCTCGGACGGCCTTAACCTTAACAGGCCGCTGCGACTTGTTCTTAGATCGCGCCATTTGAAATCGTGAAAATGACTTCGAAAAAGTCCCTACTTATAGATTTTGAGGATCTGCAAATAGTAAAAATATATCGCGGCTATACATTCTAACCGCGCGGCCAACGGCCTGCATGGTCAGATTTATCAGAAAAACAAAAAGAACCAAAGACATTCAAAAAATCAGGAGCAAGCATACATCACAGATCGCGCAACCTGTAATTAGTTCGGATAAAACACAGAAGATCTAAACAGAACACAAACACAGCGGCTAAACAAGAACCTGCACGGGTTATTCAAATAAAAGACATAAAGTAAAAAGAAGCATTGTCTAAACAGAGGCCGAAATCAACAAGCTGCATTCATAATACAAAATTGTTCTAAAAAGCCGTTCACGGCTGGCGGTGTTCTGGGGAGACATCCTCTCTATGCAGTCGCGCGACCTGGTCGTTGGTGGTGTTCAGAAGGGAGTAAATCTGGCTGGTATGATAATGGATGTGGTTGATTGTGCTATGAAGCCGCCCGGCATCCCTTTCAATCCGCGTAGCGGCGATCATACGGGGGGTTGCGGTGGCTTCATCAATCATTGGATCAGCCGCCCGAACCGGGGGAGGATTTGAGCCCGCCCCAACAGTTGGGCGGCTAGCAACCTGCATCCCATCATTCATACTTCGCCGGCCCGAAGCGACTTCTCTAGTTAACCGCAGGAATTTATCCTGATAATATCTCGCGTCATCCTCGGACTTGGCAGACGCTCTCTTCTCCTTCTCGAGCTGGGCGGTCAGAGTAGCGAATTGCGCCACCTTAGCTTTCTTCTCGGCCTCCACTGCAGCTCGCGCGGCCTCCGCTGCAGATCGCGCGGTCTCAAGCTGAATCTCCAGGCTCTTCTCCCTCTCGGTCCTGGATCTCCTGTCGATCTCCATCTGCGCCTTCAGCGCCTCTTCAGCCTTCTTCCTTGCCATTCGCTCGGCCTCCAGAGCGGTCTGAGTGGCGGCCTCCTGGTCTTCCACCTCCTTCAAACGAGCCCTCAGATTTGCTAGATCCTCCTCGAGATGCTCGAACAGTTGCGGCCCTTCTTGCGAAGTCGTCGCACAGGTTGATATCGGGGGAACTAATGGAGGCAGGCTGGCCTCAAGGTCGCCCAGCTTCGCAATCTGATCCTCGCTATCTGCAAGAAGCCGCACGGTTATAAAAAGCAAGAGCATGCAACGCCATATATATACAAAAATGAACATAAATATAAGATCAATGCCTGGGCGCACAGGCCGCTTAGACTGTTCCTGGTCCATCCTCCGTCGTTGCTCACGCCAGAGTCTCTCCGTACTCTGCCTAGCGGAAGAGGACCAGGCCGCTAAGGGAAAAAAGCTCGGCGGTGGGTTCAGTAATTTATTGCGACGAGGCCGCGGAATGAAGAAGCGGATAGCTTTATAATCCGTGGGGCGCTTACCTGGCGCAAAAGGATCAGGCCGCAGCGGCTTGTTTAAAGCCCGTTCCGCCCCTTCCTTCTTCACCATCATTATCTCCTCCCCGGTCATCGCCGGGGGAACCTCCGCCCGCACTTTCAACACTTCTCCGAGTTCCCTTGCTTTCTCTTCGACCTCCAAGGCGGTCCGGGCAGCAGCTTCTCGCTCTTCGGCCTCCGTCTGAGCGGTCTCCTCAGGCTGGGCTGTATTATCTATAACAAGGGCAGTTCGCTTTGAAGCAATCGGGCTGTCAAGAAGCTTATCTCGCCCCATCAGCTCATCCATATCCTGAAAGATCCCATTAAGTGATAAGCTACTCGCCGAGTCCGGAAACAGGCCGCCCGATTTCGCATCAGGGGTAGCCGGCGAGTCATTTACCTTAGCAGATGGGGGAGTCGCTAGGCCGAGCTCCTCTTTTAGTCGCGGATTGGTCTGGAGGCGGGACTCGGCTGGTTTCTTAAAAGCCGCCCTTTCCTTGGAGGCCAGCCTCTTCACCTTCTTGGTTATTCGGTCGGTCACTGACCCGGACTTTTTTCTCTTCTTCTCTTTCTTACCCGGAGCTGGACTAACTTCTTTGGAGGGGCTGGGATAGTCGTCCACGGATAGAGGGGTACCCAGTTCGCCCGGCCTCGGAGAGTTAACCGCCTCCTCTCCCAAATCTTTAACTAACAAGTGAGGATTTCCGGATGGAGTGATTTCCATGCCAAACGAGTCGGACCCGCCGACTTTCTTTAAAGGGCTGCCGGAGTCAACTTTTCTAGAAGGGGCAGCCTCCCCTTTGTTCAACGGGCCGACGGCCTGTTGGCCAAGGTCTTTGAGAGGAATCAGCGAATCGCTAGGGGGAGGCCCCGAATGCTCCGCTGCAGGCTCTGCAGGAGTCTTGGAGATTGTTGAGTCCACATCGGCCTTGAAACTATCCGCCGCGGTTTTTTCAGACCGCTCCCTCTTTTTCCGGTCTTTCCGGTTCTGCTTTTCCTTGTCCTTCTTCGATTTCTCCGTTGATTCACGCCTCTTGCCTTCCTCCTTCTTCTGATCGCCGGCAGGGACCACGTTGTCTAACATGGTGTCTAGGAAGTCCATCGTTGAAGAGTTACCGGTCTTAAAAACTCTAACCGCAAATAGCGAGTAAAATCCCGTGATTTCAGAAAAAACTCTGCAGAATGAGTTCTCTGGCTCTCTTATAGAATTAAGGGAAAGTCGGAAGCGGTCTCCCGGCTAAAGCTAATATTTTCGAAATTCTCCTGGGATTTGAAAATATGCGGGGATTATGTTTACCCAGAAAACTGCTTCTCGGGTCGGATCATTCTCGGATCGGGCGAACTGCTGGGTCAGGCCGCTGGTTTCCAGGATCAGTGGCTCTCAGTTCAGGGTAAAGCAGGCCGGGTGGTCTGATGTCATTTCGGACCGCCCCCAAGATTGAAGGTAGTCAAGAGCCAAGGCAATAAGTCTATCCGCTGTCTCAGGTAGGAGACCGTCCGGGTTGAGACATAGAAACTCAAGGTTCAAGCCCGGGAAACAAGCCGCGGTCTCAGATCAGAGACCATCCAGGTCGCATCATGAAGATCAGCCAAGCCATGTCCAGAAGGCGGACCGTGGTCTCAAGCCGGAGACTGCTCGATCCGTATCATTGACTTGGTCACGGTATCTTCAGCCTCAGGTCAGACGGGTCGGGAGGGCAAGCCGCCAAGCCGCGCGGCTTCTTTCTTTTTCTTCTTTGTGAATCCCGTCACCGCCTGCCCGTTTCTCCTGTACCCGGGCAGGTGGTTATTCTATCCCTGCCCATTCGGGCAGGCCCCCGAGCCTATAAATAGGGGGCAACACTGTTCACAAGACACGCACACTCGAATCCAGGAGCTCGCTTGTTTGAGCTGCGGTCTCGAGTTTCCCGTCTTGCGGACTGTCTGACCGGCCGGCTTCTCTTTTCCTACATTTATAACCGCTGTAACCGCTTCATTTTAATCAAAGGAAAGCCCGTCGCAGGAGTAGCATTTTCCGCGGCGGGCGAAGTCCGGCCTCGACCGCTGCTAGCGGTCCGAATTCTCTAACCAAATAGTAACTGATAATCCGCAACCCTCGATTTCCTTCGGAGGCGCACTTTTGAATCGAACACAGCACAATGAGGATATTGAAGAAACTAATGAGACTGTAATTGTGACTAGAGAGGATGAGTCTCAAGTAGAAGACAATTATGAAGAACTTATTGCTGTTGAAGAACCACAACATCCAAAACCTCTAGAACAGCCAACTCAAACAGATGCACCAGAATCTCAAAGGGAAAATGAGAGGTGGAGGAATGCAACTAAACATCTGAAGGATCATCCCAAAGAACAGATTATAGGAAATCTAAATGAAGGTGTGCAAACTAGAAGAGGAAACTCAATACATGAGGCCTTGCATCACAGCTTTCTATCCAAAATAGAGCCTAAGAAGTTTGATGAAGCCAATAAGGACACTTCATGGATATTAGCTATGCAAGAAGATCTAAATCAATTTGAAAGATGCAAGGTCTGGATATTGGTTCCAAGACCAAAGAAACACAAAGTCATAGGGACCAAATGGGTATTTAGGAATAAGCTGGATGAAAATGGTGTGATTATCAAAAACAAAGTAAGGTTGGTTGCCCAAGGATATAGACAGGAGGAAGGGATAGATTTTGATCAAGTGTTTGCTCCTGTGGCAAGATTGGAGGCAATCAGACTATTCCTAGCATTTGCAGCACATACTGGATTCATAGTTTATCAAATGGATGTAAAGTCAGGATTTCTTAATGGAACTATGCTAGAGGAAGTATATGTAGAACAACCCCCAGGTTTTATTGACTCTACTCATCCAAACCATGTATATCTTTTATTAAAAGCTTTGTATGGCCTGAAACAGGCACCTAGAGCCTGGTATGAGACATTATCTAGATTTCTCATTGAGAACAAATTCTCAAGGGGAAAAATAGACAAGACATTATTTCTTAGGATAGTTAAAGGTCATATTATTCTAGTACAAATATATGTAGATTATATAATTTTTGGCTCAACTGATAATAACCTTTGCAAAAGGTTTGCAAACCTTATGCAAGGGAAATTTGAAATGAGCAGCATGGGTGAGCTCAAATACTTCTTAGGACTCCAAGTGAAATAGTCTGAGGAAGGAATATTCATTTGTCAGGCCAAGTACACCAAAGAGATTATCAAGAAGTTTGGAATGAAAAATTCCACTGTCACGAAAACACCAATGGCAGCCAATGTGTCACTGGACAAGGATGACAAAGGGAAACCTATTGATGAAACCTTGTATAGAGGCATCATTGGCGCATTGCTCTACCTAACTACTAGCAGGCCAGACATTATGTTCTCAACATGTGTGTGTGCTAGGTATCAAGTGAACCCTAAAGAATCTCACTACACTGCTGTCAAAAGAATCCTGAGATATCTGAAGGGTACTCTTAATCTTGGCCTTTGGTATCCTAGAAGCAATGACTTTGAACTAACTGGTTTTTCAGATGCTGACTTTGCAGGATGCAAGGAGGACAGAAAAAGTACATCAGGCACATGTCAATTCCTTGGTAAAAGACTAATATCTTGGAGTAGCAGGAAGCAGACCAGTGTAGCTATCTCTACAGCAGAATCTGAGTATATCTCAGCTGGAAACTGCTGTGCTCAGCTATTATGGATTCAACACCAACTCCAAGACTATAAAGTTCAGCTAAGTAAATCTCCTTTATATTGTGATTCAACTAGTGCTATTGCTATAGCTAATAATCATGTATCACATAGCAGAACTAAGCACATAGAAATTAGATATCACTTCATTAGAGAACATGTAGAAAATGGAGATATCATAATTGAATATGTCCCCACTGACAAACAAGTTGCTGATATATTCACTAAACCCTTGGATGAAACAAAATTCAATAACTTCAAAATTGAATTAGGAATGCTAAAAATGGAATAAAGTTGTCTTGAAATTAAATAAAATAAAGCAAAAATAAATGACAATTCTCAAATAAGTATAGAAAACGAAATAAATAAATGAAAATAATAATTAAGTCCTAAAAGGTGAGTGGAGATATATCAGGCGTCGAGAGAAGATACCTGGCGTCAAGAAGATACCTGGCGTCGAGCGAGGAGAAATGGCGTCGAGCTCTGTCAACGCTTGTGCAAACATAGCTAGGCCGTCTCGATAGGGTAAATTTGAACCATTTGATTAATCTTGTTAAACAAGTCCGGCGCGCGGCTATTCATCTTCTTGAATTAGAAATTCCATAAATAGGGAAGACACTTCGTTAGTACATATGCCCTAGATTTCTCAATTCGAAATTATCTGCCCTAGAAAATTTCTCCAACAATTCTTTCACTCTTCGATCAACAACCACAATGCCTCCCAAGAGCAGTGATTACCTTTACGAAGGAGGCGAGCTTGTTCGAAATGGATTCCAATCAGCACCAGTGGAAATCAAATCAACCATCGAGCTAATCTACAAAGCAGGACTAGAATTCGTGCTATCTGAATCGACTCTAATTTGGAAATGAGAAGTCTTAGAACTTTACTCCAATATAGTAATAGACACCGCCAATTCAAAGCTTAAAACTACTGTAAATCGTAAGAAGATTAAGATTTCTCCTTCAAGACTCGCTAAGGCACTAGAACTACCAAGATTAAAAAGTAATGAAGTAGAAGAAGAAGTGAGCTCTGAGCAGATTAGATTAGCACAAGTCTGGTACGGAATTGAAACATCACATGAAATCTCTGGGAGTATACTTACGAAAGGAATGAATTCAAAAGGAAAACTGCTAACAGATGTGATCGGAAAGGGTCTGTTATGCAAGACTGGATCTCATGATAAAATTTCCAGGAAAATGTTTATTCTCCTGACCAGGATTATTCATACTTTGAGAACAGATTGGGGGAGGGTGGTGTTTGACAGAGTAATCGAATGTATCCAAGCACCCAACATGGGTAGGATATTATCTCTATATTTAGTAAAAATCATTCCAGATTCTTTAAATAACAAACTTGGGTCCAAGATAAATCATATGAAGAAAATGGGCATCAGAATGATAGAGAGATGGGAAAGAGTTTTATCAAATCATCCATCAGCAGAACTTTCTCCCAAGCAGAAGAAAGCTAAGAAGCAAAAGAAGAAGAAGGTCTCTTCAAGCTCATCCTCTTCCAAAAGAAAATCAAGATCCTCTCCAATTCATGATCCTGATCTCACATCATCTGAAGAAGAAGAAGGGAACAAACCTAGGGAAAGTACTCCTGACACACCAACAGGTACTGATCCATTACTGGAAGGGGTTGACAAGTTCAATAAAGAAAAAGATGAGAATGAGAAAGAAGAAGAAGAGAGAGGAAGTCACCCTAGATCCCCTGCTAGAGTTAAAGGAAATTTTCAAAATGAGAGGGAGGCTCCAGATGAGATCCCTGCTCAGGATAATTCTAAAATTAGTAAGGCAGCAGTTGAGGGCGAGGCTCTGGATGAGATCCCTGCTCCAGACAACAATGACCTTAATAATGCAAAAATTAAGGGGGAGCCTCAAGATGAAATCCCAGCTCAAGAAAATCTTGATCAAGACAATGCACCATTTGAGGAGGAGTATCAGCCTGAGATCCCTGCTCAAGAGAATCCTGAAGTTGATGATATGAATATGGAAGGAGAGCCTGAAGCCACAAGGAAAGAGGATGAGAAGGTGATCAAGATAGAATCTTCTAGCTCACATATGAGCCAGAGAGATGACTCTTTCATCAGAGAAGAAAGCAGTAGAGGTGATGGAATGGCAAGAGAAATCAATGTGGATCTATGTCCAATACTACCTCAGCTGGAGGTGTTGCTTAATAATCAAAGAAGATTATTGGAACAGTATATTGAAGAAAATAACACAAAAATGAAAATGAAGTAGATTTCCAGATGAAATTGGTTAGATTTGAAGTTAATCATCAGATGACTGCTCTGAGAAAGGAAATGGTAAAATTTTTCAAAAGAGCTGGTGCCTCAGTGGATTACACAACTGAACAACTTGATGCAATCAAAGAGACATCAAAGGCTATTAAAGAGACACAAGCAGGTATCTCAAAGACACTAGATGATGTTCAAACAAATCAAGGAATTCTAAGTAACAATATGCAAGTGTTGTACAAAGAACAAGTTGCGCAAACTCTTACAGGTACATCTAAGATAGAAGCTAGACTACAACAGCATAATACTGCTATTATAGCCAAAATTGATGAGAGCTCTTCAATTCTAAAAGATCAAGTAAAGTTGAATACATATACCATAGATAACCATCTCCTTAAGGTCAAGAAACCCATTGAAAGTGGAATACATCATCTGGAGGGCCAAGTCAGGTTTCAGAAGAATGTTATAAGAGATCATATAGTTGAAGAAGTCCTAAAGGGGGAGAGGTCAATGATTAAAGCCAGCTCTGAGCATGTTGTGTGGACCTCTAATTCTATAAGAGAAACTTTTGGCTATCCTTCCATAGATTATGATAATGATCAAATTTCTGAGACCAAGCCAGCATCTCTTACTCAAATCCAAAAGCAAATTGCCAAAATGTATAGTCCTGAGAATAAAAGCAAGAGAGAGAACTTTACCAGTGAACAAGTAGAATCTAGCAAAAGGAAGTTCAGAGAGGAAGTTCAATCAAGGGTCGATTTTGAACATTGGTCTCCCTCTTCAAGAGAAATGATTCTGACAGCATGGGAAGCTGTGAAAGGTAATCCAGAAGAAAGAGGGAAATGGTATTCTAAAGCTGAATGGTTGAAGCACAGGGATCAAGAGGAGCTGAAGATAAAATTCAAGGCTGACAAATTGGCTGGGAAGGTTCAGGCAGGTGATAAGGAGCCAATCAGATACTTTCCAAAGCTGTTTGGTTATTTCAAGAGAAGAAAAGAGGTTGTTGAAGTCCTTTCCAAGAGAGCCAAAAGAGGAATATAGATCAAGGATCCTGAACAGCATTAGGATTCTAATCTTTATTAAGAATTCTCAGAGAAATGTATTTGATATATCTTTGAACAATATTGATGAGCCCCTAGAGTAAATTATCTTTTATTATCATATATATACATGCATGTGATGTGATTCTTTTCTTATCATGACATGCTTTATTCTGAACTGTTTGTGACTTTGTGCTTATATGAGAAATCATGTATGAGATAATTTCTGTTGATAGAATATTTTGGTAATCTAATTTTATAAGGTATTGTACTCATTATATTTTGATTACCTGTATAAAAAATATTGATTATCTTTGTAAAGAGGGATATATCATTGACTGAGGTTATGACTTCTTCAAATAGGGGGGAGATTGTTGGGACCATTGTCCACAATGTCTTAGATTTGGAGAAGTCCATTCCTAAGTCAAAGATATACCTCAGAATGTATTTGATATACTCTCTAGAATCATTGTGCAGAAGATCAGGTCAAGCAAAGTGCTCAAGGAATTCATCCAAGTTCACAAGCGTCGAGACACCACACATCGCTCGACGCATGTGACCCAGAAGCGTCGACCCATGTCTGCTGCTCAAATAGACAAGGTCGCCGCTGAAGATCTGAGACCAAGTTTGGAAGCGTCGAGCCAAGGTATATCGCTCGACGCCGTGGAATGAGAAGTGTCGACCAAACTTCAGTTAGCTCAACGCCAACAAAAGGAGTCTAGATATGAAGGCAAGATAAAAAGCGTCGAATGACTAAAGATTGCTCAACGCCTAAGAAGGAGGAGTAGAGAGTTTCAATCTAAGAAGAATGTGTCGAGTATCTACATATCGCTCGACACCTGATAGAAAAAGCGTCGACAGAGATACACAGTGCTCAATGCCTTTTTCTTTGAATGCTCTGAGCTGAGAAATTTCATCTACAGCTAGTTGAGCCTTTGTTTATTCAGAAGCCATTAAAGACCGTTGAAGACTTAACGTCATGCTGACGTGGAGGAGCGTAACAGATGTTGCAGATGGAGGGTTATAAATAGAAGGCATGACCTATGGGTTTAGTAATCGAATATATTCCTATTTTTGAAAGCCATTATCTTCTCCGTCGTTTTGAAGAAAAGTCTGAGAAAGAATCTAAAGAAGTCGTCTCCTCTTTCAGAACTGTTCTAACTTGAAGAATTCTTTCAGCAACCTGGTGCTGATACATCTTTCTGAAAAGAGAAGATTAAGAAGGAAGAATCTGTCTTTCTAAGAAGAAGAACAGTCATCACAGCCAGATAAATTAAGAAGACCAAATTGCTGTTGCTGATCTGTTGAAGATTTCTGTCTGATCATTCAGACAGATCAAGAAGACTCAACACTTTGAAGAATCTGAGTCTAAGTATTGTTACTATCTTTATCAATCCCTGTAGGGTCTGAGTTGTCAGATCTGAGTGTTGGATCTTTCAAGGATCTGAGCTGTAGGATCAGGTGTGATCTGAGTTGTAAGACTCTGGAGTGAATCTGAGCTGTAAGCCTATAATTATAAAGGCTAAGTTAGGATCTGTTGAGATCTGGTTTGGTAGGATCTGTGAGATCTGAGTTGGTAAGATCTGCTGAGATCTGAGAGAGTAAGATCTGTTATGATCTGAGTCCGTAAGATCTATTGTGATCTGAGGTGTAAGACCTATTTGTGGTCTGAGATCTGGAGAAGATATAAACCCTATCCAGCACACTGCTAGAGGGGAGAAGGGGGAAAGTGGATTACCCAAGATAAGGTGAACCACTATAAAATTATGTGTGTTTTTCTGTGTGTGTTCATTTTCTTGAAAGCTCCGATCATTCTTTTAGGTTATAATCAAGAACTGCAAATAGTTTTTAAAATAACCTATTCACCCCCCCCCCCCCCCTCTAGGTAATTTGCTACCCTTAAATAAAGTCTTTCAAGAAGGTTGCCCCCAAAGTTGAGCCAACAAATCCAATACATCTACTAGCGCTGGCGGTAGTCCTAGCGCAGGCGCTAGCGACGTTCGACGAATTCCTGTTCGACGAAATATTGGCTCGAAGCGAAATTGCTGGGAGAACTTATAGAAGGAGATAGCTCCATGCGATATCCGATAGCGCAGGCGATAGCGAGGAACACAGTTGGCAAGGGGGAATTGTTTCCTCGGATTAAAGATTCTGCCGCGCAAAATGTGTCCTAATATGGGATAGCGCCGGCGGTAGCGCTAGCGCAGGCGGTAGCGCTAGCGCTGAGGCTATAAAAAGGACTCCTCTCCTCTCGTTTCAGACACACATCAGAGAGATATTAGAGAGAGATAGAGTGCTAGAATTCCAGAGGCTATCTTGGCCAAAAGTTGATGTCCTACCAAAATTCTGTAAACTTCTGAAGGAGAATCTCATCACGCCGGATCCAAATGAAATCCGCTTCTACAACGCTTATTCTATAGCGGATCTTCACCTCCGACTTCAGAAGGGAGTTTTTATTTATTTTCATTTCATATTCTTCTTGTAAACGGTTGGTGAAATCGCCTCGTGTTGGCGACTAGGTCTGGGTAGGACTTAGGGTAAACTCGCCTCGTGTTGGCGACTAGATCTAGGCTAGGTCTAGGGGGTGCTCGAGGCCACACCCGGGGAAGGGTTGGCTAGAGCGGCTTGAGGCCAAATCCGGGGAGGATAGGCTAGGGCCACCGGTTCGTGGGGATGCGAGTCGGGATAGAAAACAAAACCGGAGTTTACTATTCATCGCCATCGATTTCTAGCGTCATAGAAGTCAACTTTTGTAAAACCCTATTTGATATTAATAAAACATGTCTCTACTTTATTTCAATTGCTTTACTTGACTTTCTATTGTCTTAATCTTGCATTATTACAAAGTTATAAAAATATCACTAAAGTTTTGAAAACTCTTATTCACCCCCCCCCCCCCCCCTCTAAGGGCGCCTACCGATCCAACAAGTGGTATCAAAGCTAGGTTTTATTCCAATCGGCTTAACAACCGGGAATAATGGTGTCTCATGATCTCGCTTTTCCTGAGGGTCAAGGGGCTAGTCGACCACCTCTCTTTACTGGGTCAGATTTTAACTACTGGAAAAATCGAATGATGTGTTTTCTTATGACCATGGATGTAGAAGTATGGAACATGATAGAAGTTCGGTACTCTCCACCTACAACTGTAGTGGGAGAGGCGACATTAGCAAAACCAAAAGATAAATGGGATGATAATGACAAACTAAGGTGTAAAAATAATGCTAAAGCAATGAACGCATTATATTGCGCTTTAAATAGGACTGAGTTTAATAGAATTTCTGCATGCACAACTGCTTATGATATTTGGAATCAATTGGAAGTAACTCATGAAGGTACTTCGCAGGTGAAAGACGCAAAGCTATTCCAACTGGAATCTGAATATGAAAAATTCAGGATGGATACCGAAGAGGACATTAACTCGATGTACACCCGCTTCACCAAGATCATCAACGCTTCAAAGGCACTTGGAAAGACCTATTCAGACGAGGACTGTTGGGTTTTTCTAGAACCATACATCAAATGTAGGCGCAGCGGAAATGAAGAGAAATAACCCAAAAGACTTTGGATCGGCCATGAATGTTGAATCAAGAAGTTAATCAAAATGCTAGGTATGAAATTACCTTTGCGGGATTGGATCAAATCCAACCTAGATGCTCCACGAGTTGATTCCTGTCGTCGGCTATGCGAGTCCTCACGTAGAATAATATCTACGTCTCTACAGTGATCCACACGAGCCGGGAGAAGAATGACTGCACCTTGAACTTCCACGAACTGCTAGGTTCGCTCCAGGAAGAACACACACGGCGACGATCGCCGGAGAGGAGGTCGGCGGACGCGATTCAGAGACGGCGGAACACTTCCGTCAGCTAGGGTTCGTAAGGCGAGAGCGGAACTCCTTCCGTCGGCTTTTCTTTTCGTTAGTACTGAGAACCCTAAAACGAAGTCCTATTTATACCCAAAGGATAAACAGCTTCTAGAAGAATCGCTATCCGCAGACCACACAGCAGAATAAGGGCTTCTGTTACAATTCGTCGGAATTCCACGGACGATCATTCGTCGAGATTTCACGGGACAATCCGACGAATCCGACGAATCAGATCAGACGACAACATTTGCCGAGAAAATGATCTCTGTAACAATTCGTCGAGTCTTCACGGGACAACCCGACGAATCCCGACGAATCCAGACAGACGACAACATTTTGCCGACTGAAGGGTTTCTGTAATAATTCGTCGAGTGTTCACGGGACAATCCGACAAATCCCGACGAATCCGACGAATTCTATCCGTGTAAACCCGACGAATTCAGACAGCAACAACCTGCTGGATTTCCCCATTCTATATATATGGTGATTGGTAACATTTACCAACACAGTCAATCTACCAACTTCTCCACATGCTCTTATGTGCGACCCTGCAGGCTCATATCGCGTTGGCAGTGAGATTACATGTTTGACCACTTCTAGATCACAATGGCAACTCCAACAGTCTCCCACTTGATCTTGAAAGTATCAAACCAAAAACCTCACAAACAATGAGCGGCATCTAGCAATGCATCATTGCTCCCCAAGCAATAAGAGTTCATAACTCATAAGCCTTTATGACCAATGTTCCAGCGTTGTCTTTGTCCCTTTGTCCCTTACATCCGGAAAGAACTAGAGGCATGGACCGTGTCACCCTCATAATAGCTCAATCCAAGTTTCTTGATCTAGAACGGACTTTCAGAGAATGGTGAGCTCAATATCACATATTGACTCAACCAAGCATGGCCATGCATTTCTCAGTCCAATTCCATCAAGGGGCCCATGAATGCAACTCCTGTTAGATAGGAGGACAAATCCCATATCTGCTCACACCCAAACACCCAAATGATTCGTAACGTACCCAACGACCACCCTTATCATCAACCTTCTTCAAGGAAGACTTTAGATGACATCAAAGCACGCTCTTCCTCACTCGGTGAATGTTGTGACTTCAGGTCAAAGGACCACAACACCATTGTCAAATGAGACCTACTTGTGACACTTTTAAGTAACAATCCACAAAGTAGTCTCAGGTTGGGTCTGTCCAGTACAACTTGTTCACTAACAAGTACCCACGTGATGACTTGATATCACAATATCATGACCTGTGAGAACCGGTCATCAGTCAACACACATGCTAGTCTTAATGTATCATCATCACCCTTAGCTTCTACGATGATACCTCGACCAGGGACCTTTTAAGAATGAAGCTTCGAAATCATAGGCTCTCACATTCAAGTCTCGTACTTGATGTCCTATGCAAGCGAACATTCTAAGGGTATTTATCACGAATTTTATTCTATCATATAGAAACAGTATATCGTAATAAAAGAACTTGCCATTAATCGTAAAAAGAAATAATTGGTACACAATTCATCATATGAATAAATTTTAAACAGCCAACAGAATATTTATTTTACATGCAACCCACAAGACTCCCACTAGAGTTGATCATTCAGGTATCGTATACCCATTGATCTAGTATGACCATCATGCTTTCTCTGTGCGAGAGGCTTTGTCAGTGGATCTGCAATATTCTCCTCAGTCGGCACTCTGCAAATGTTCACATCTCCTCGTTCGACAATCTCACGAATAAGATGGAACCGCCGAAGTATGTGCTTGGAGCGCTGATGGGATCTAGGTTCCTTAGATTGTGCAATTGCACCATTGTTATCACAGTAGAGAACTACGGGACCAACAATGCTAGGAACTACATCTAGCTCGCCGATGAATTTCCTAATCCATACAGCCTCCTTCGCTGCATTAGCTGCAGCGATATACTCGGCCTCAGTTGTAGAATCAGCAACTGTCTCTTGCTTGGAACTCTTCCAGCTCACAGCTCCTCCATTCAGGCAAAACACAAACCCTGACTGAGACTTTGAATCATCCCTATCAGTTTGGAAGCTGGCATCCGTGTAACCACTTACAACGAGCTCTTCCTTTCCACCATACACCAAGAATACATCCTTAGTCCTTCTCAAGTACTTCAGGATATTCTTTACGGCTATCCAGTGACATTCACCGGGATCAGACTGATACCTGCTAGTCATGCTCAAAGCAAAAGAGACATCGGGTCGAGTACATAACATTGCATACATGATTGACCCAATTGCCGAAGCATATGGAATCGACTTCATGCGGTCCTTATCTTCGCAAGATTTTGGACACTGGTCCTTAGAGAGATTCACACCATGAGACATGGGCAAAAATCCTTTCTTGGACTCAAGCATGTTGAACCGCTTCAACACCTTGTCAATGTACGTACTCTGGGTCAAACCCAGCAACTTCTTCGATCTATCTCTATAGATCTTAATACCGAGTATGTAAGTCGCTTCACCCAAGTCCTTCATAGAAAAGCAGTCCCTAGGTTGTTCTTAACAACTTTCAGGGTAGGTATGTCATTCCCGATCAGCAGTATGTCATCTACATACAATATCAGGAAGACAACAATGCTCCCACTGATTCGCTTGTAAACACACGGTTCATCTTCATTCTTGACAAAACCAAACTCTTTGATCTTCTCATCAAAACGAAGATTCCAACTTCTAGAGGCTTGTTTCAATCCATAGATGGACTTATTCAGCTTGCATATTTTAGTGGCTTCATTTGGGGATACAAAACCCTCGGGTTGTGTCATGTACACTTCCTCAAGGAAGTTTCCATTTAGGAAAGCCGTTTTGACATCCATCTGCCAGATCTCGTAGTCATAATACGCAGCAATAGCAAGCAATATCCTAATGGACTTTACCATGGCAACAGGGGAAAAGGTCTCATCATAGTCAACACCATGAATTTGCTTGAAACCCTTAGCCACCAGTCTCCCTTTGAATGTCTGTACATTCCCATCCATGTCGGTCTTTTTCTTGAAGACCCACTTGCACCCTATGGGTCGTACCCCTTCAGGTGGTTCCACCAAGTTCCAAACTTGGTTTGTATACATGGAGTCCATTTCGGATTTCATAGCCTCTAGCCATTTGTCGGAGTCCGGTCCATTCATAGCTTCTTGGTAGGTCGCTGGTTCATCATCATGATCCATAAGCAACACATTACCTATTTGAGACACGAGAAATCCATATCTCTCAGGCTCAAATCTTGGTCTACCAGATCTACGTAGGACTTGTGTTTCGTGAGCAGGTTCTCTAGCTACAACATCTTGTAGTCCTGGCTCAGAATCCAACTCTGGTTCATTCACTATTTGTGGTTCTTGAACTTCTTCAAGTTCTACCTTTTGCGTCTTTCTTGATAAGAACTCTTTCTCCAAGAAGACACCCGTCCTTGCGACAAACACTTTGCCCTCAGACGGTAGGTAAAAATAATATCCTTTCGTTTCCTTAGGATATCCCACCAAATAACACTTATCTGATTTGGGTTCCAGCTTGTCAGGCATTTGACGTCGCACGTATGCCTCACAGCCCCAAATTTTAATGAATGACATACTAGGACGCTTCCCAGTCCATATCTCATATGGTGTCTTTAGAACCGTTTTCGTCGGAGCGCGATTCAGTGTCATTGCAGCAGTCTCTAAAGCAAAACCCCAAAAGGAAACAGGCAAGTCTGCATGACTCATCATCGACCGTACCATGTCTAACAGAGTACGATTTCTCCTCTCAGACACACCATTATGCTGCGGTGTCCTAGGTGGAGTGAGCTGTGATACAATACCACACTCTTTCAGATGATCACGGAACTCATGACTCAGGTATTCGCCACCTCGATCAGATCGGAGTGCTTTAACCTTTTTACCCAATTGGTTCTCCACTTCATTCTTAAACTCTTTGAACTTTTCAAAGGTTTCGGATTTGCACTTCATAAGATACACGTATCCGTATCTACTGAAATCATCAGTAAATGTAACGAAGTAGAAATACCCACCTCTAGCCATAGAACTCATGGGTCCGCATACATCACTATGTACAACACCCAAGAGATCCTCAGCCCTCTCAGTATAACCAGTGAAAGGGGCTTTAGTCATCTTGCCTAATAAACAAGACTCACATCGCTCAAATGATTCATAATCAAATGAGTCCAATAGTCCATCTTTATGGAGCTTGGATATGCGCTTCTCATTTATATGGCCCAAACGACAATGCCAGAGATATGTAGGATTTGAGTCATTTGTTCTTAGTCTTTTATTATTATCTACATTATAGATCGGATGGTCCAGGTTCAAAACATAAAGACCATTAAACAATTGAGCTACAGCATAACAAACATCATTCTTAAATATAGAACAACAATTGTTCTTAATTATAAAATAAAATCCAATCATGTCTAAGCATGAAATGGATATAATGTTTCTAGTTATGGCCGGAACAAAATAACAATTATTAAGTTCTATTATAAGCCCACTGGGCAAAGAAAGACGGTAAACCCCTACGGCTACAGCAGCAACTCTTGCTCCATTGCCGACGCGTAGGTCCACCTCTCCTTTACTCAGCAATCTCCTCCTTCCTAGTTCCTGCACATTTGTACAAATGTGAGAACCACATCCGGTATCCAATACCCAAGATGAAGGAGCAGAAAGGTTTATCTCTATAACGTAAATATCCGAAGCGGAAGTCATACCTCCCTTCATTTTCTGCAGACCCTCAATGTACGAAGGACAATTCCTCCTCTAATGACCAGCCTTGCCACAGTGGTGGCATTTTCCTTCCTTCACGGTGCTCTTCTTTTTCAGCGCAGAAGATTTGGGCTCAAGATGTGACTTAGGTCCCACCTTCGTCTTCTTGGAGCCCTTGGCCTTACCCTTGCCTTTATGTACCATCAATATGGGACTAGCAGGCTTGGCCTTCTTCATGTTTATCTCGGCAGTTCGCAACATGCCTAGGAGCTCGGGCAGTGTCTTGTCTATTTCATTCATGTTGTAGTTCAAGACAAACTGCTCATAACTATCCGGCAACGATTGCAGGATAAGATCTGTGGCCAACTCTTGACCCAGAGGAAAACCCAGTCTCTCCAGGTTCTCTATATACCCAATCATCTTGAGTACGTGAGTACCAACTGAGTCTCGAGCTCCCATTTTGCACTGAAATAAGGCCTTCGTGACATCGAACCTCTCTTGACGAGCTTGCCCTTGAAACATTTTCTTTAGGTGCTCGTCAATCTCCTTGCACCCCATGTTCTCGTGTTGCTTCTGAAGCTCGGAGTTCATGGTGGCAAGCATAAGGCACTCGACGTCTAAGGCGTCATCGGTATACTTCTTATAAGCATCCTTATCAACACGGGACGAGTTCCCGGTCGGCACCTCGGGGGCTTCTTCTTCCAAGACGTAGAGCTTTCGCTCTTGCCTGAGAACAATTCTCAGGTTCCTATACCAGTCCATGTAATTTGTCCCACTTAGCTTGTCCTTCTCAAGGATAGCTCTCAGGGACAAGGTGGAATGTGAACCACTTGCCATGGAATTCTACAAGAATTCATGCAGAATTTAATCAGCACCTTAATTTCAAAATACAATTTATTTTAATTTGGACTTTAATTAAATACTCCCACTATTTTATTCAAATTGATAGCCCTCACTATCAATTCGGAGAGTCCATGCGAGCTACTCTCTTAGTGGACAAGATCCGTATTTCACCAACACCACGAGTCCGCTTTGGCGTTCCTCTCATAATGCGGTTATTTAGGTAGGCAACGCTTGCCAATTGCATCCTCATGCAATTCTTGTATGGCTGGTGAATAACTCCTTATTCGCATCCATCATATGGTGCATGCCAACCCTATGCCTCTAGGCACTCAACCTTTGAGGTCACCTAGTTAAGTTAGACCCGATGTCGATAGTGGGATATCACAATTATCCGCTCGCACACTTACCAAGATAGATTAATGCACCTTGCTTTGGCAAGCCCACACTTCATCGATCGAGGCAGGAAGAGTGTCATCCATCGGAAGGCATCCGAACACTTAATATTTGATGAAGGGATTTTAATTTTTAATAATAGGTTAACACTTAACCATGATCAACATTTGATCAATGTGCACATCCACAGAAAAACAAGCTATCTAAAATCCACATGCATCCCTTATGTGCACAACATAAGACTATCAACCTTTGATAGACGAAAAGGCTAAATCTGGACATTTAGAACTCTTCCAAATCTTCAGATTTACATGCATTGGACAAAGGCAAAGACAACTCGACTTAAAGCAGTAGACAAGCTCATCTCTCATTGTTGGATTCAAAATCCAAAACAATACAAGGGTTCATTAACCACTTGAGGGATGGTTACTGCTAAGGAGACAACAATTTCTAACAATTAGAAATTACCACGAAATCCCAGACGTTCCTGGCGGGGTTCCAAGGGGCCGCGCCCCTGGCGGGGTCTTAGGGGCAGAGCCCCTAACGAAGTCCAAGGGGCAGCGCCCCTGGCGGTGGTCTTAGGGGCAGAGCCCTTGCGGGGTGTGGGGCAGAGCCCCGACCAAATTTTCGAAATCCCACCACCAGAAACCACACAAAATCACATCAAATGTGATATTCCAAGAAGAAATCTTGACATTTAGAACGCTTCCAAATACCTAGATTTGCACGTACTGGAATAACCAAACTTCTGAAACAAAATCCATGACCAGAACCTCGCTCTGATACCACTGTTGGGTTTTTCTAGAACCATACATCAAATGTAGGCGCAGCGGAAATGAAGAGAAATAACCCAAAAGACTTTGGATCGGCCATGAATGTTGAATCAAGAAGTTAATCAAAATGCTAGGTATGAAATTACCTTTGCGGGATTGGATCAAATCCAACCTAGATGCTCCACGAGTTGATTTCTGTCGTCGGCTATGCGAGTCCTCACGTAGAATAATATCTACGTCTCTACAGTGATCCACACGAGCCGGGAGAAGAATGACTGCACCTTGAACTTCCACGAACTGCTAGGTTCGCTCCAGGAAGAACACACACGGCGACGATCGCCGGAGAGGAGGTCGGCGGACGCGATTCAGAGACGGCGGAACACTTCCGTCAGCTAGGGTTCGTAAGGCGAGAGCGGAACTCCTTCCGTCGGCTTTTCTTTTCGTTAGTACTGAGAACCCTAAAACGAAGTCCTATTTATACCCAAAGGATAAACAGCTTCTAGAAGAATCGCTATCCGCAGACCACACAGCAGAATAAGGGCTTCTGTTACAATTCGTCGGAATTCCACGGAAGATCATTCGTCGAGATTTCACGGTACAATCCGACGAATCCGACGAATCAGATCAGACGACAACATTTGCCGAGAAAATGATCTCTGTAACAATTCGTCGAGTCTTCACGGGACAACCCGACGAATCCCGACGAATCCAGACAGACGACAACATTTTGCCGACTGAAGGGTTTCTGTAATAATTCGTCGAGTGTTCACGGGACAATCCGACGAATCCCGACGAATCCGACGAATTCTATCCGTGTAAACCCGACGAATTCAGACAGCAACAACCTGCTGGATTTCCCCATTCTATATATATGGTGATTGGTAACATTTACCAACACAGTCAATCTACCAACTTCTCCACATGCTCTTATGTACGACCCTGCAGGCTCATATCGCGTTGGCAGTGAGATTACATGTTTGACCACTTCTAGATCACAATGGCAACTCCAACAAGGACTTGGTGAGGAAAATTCTTTGTTCCTTACCTCCAAGGTTCAATCCAAAGGTGACAGCCATCTCGGAGTTGCACAACATAAGAACGCTCCAGATCGAGAACCTTATTGGGAATCTCAAAACCCATGAGGTAGAACTCCAGATTCAACGCGATGAATACAACAAAGAGCCAAAGAAAAAGGCGCTAGTGCTAAAGTCAAAGAAGGAGAGCATCGAAGATGATGATGAAGATGAAGAAGGTCTCCTGGTGAAGAACTTCAGGAAGTTCATCAGGAATCCGGAAAGAAGGAACACATTTCGCAAATACTTCCAAAAGGATACTCGACGAAAGGGATCTTCCTCTTCATCAAGGAAAGAAAAAGGAAGCGAAGATGAAGAAGAAAGACCACCACTAGAGTGCTACCACTGCAGAAAGACCGGGCACATTCGGAGTCAGTGCCCAAAATATCAAAAGGAGCAAAAAGAACAACACAAAGCAAAAGAGAAGAAGAAGGTACTGAAAGCCGCAACTTGGTATGATTCTTCCTCTGAAGAGTCAAACGAGGCTGAGTCAAGTAGCGAGGAGGAAGCAAACTTATGCTTAATGGCAAAAAGCAACGATGACGACACTAGTGTTCTTAGCGACACTGAGGTAATTCCTCCTACTTTCGAAGAACTCTATGATGAATTTGTTTTAACTTGCAAATCCTATGATCAAAGTATAAAAGATAATATTATATTAAATCGTGAAAATGAAGCTATTATCAAAGAAAATCATAAGCTCGCAAAAAAATTGATTTCCCTTGAGAAGAGAAAGGTTTCATGTCAAGAGTGTGAGCATTCTTTATTTAAGACAAAAGAACTTGAAGTTTCTCTTTCTAAGGCCCTTGCACAAAACAAAACTATTGCAAAAGAAAAGGAGGACTTAAAGAGAAAACTAAAAACCACTTTTCTATCAATTGAAAATAATAAAAAGGGATTTGAAAATAAATGTGTTTTGATTGTACAAGAAAATACTTTTCTTAAAAAACAAAATCATGACCTCAATATTGCCATAAAAAAATTCGGGATTGGTCAAAAATCCATGGATATGATTTTGGGAAACCAATGTTATGGTTCTACAAAATTTGGGGTCGGATATAAAAGTGAACCCTACCGCCCAGCGCTAGCTACTAACGCCGGCGGTAGCTCAACTGATAAGAAATCTTCTGTTTTTTCTAACGTCCAAACATCATCTAACAAGTGCAACGTAGAAACTCAGAAAAGGGTCTCAACTCCCTTTATTTCGTGTACTAATTGTCTTAAGTTTGGACACACGTCTAGCTCTTGCAGGAATATAAAACAACATTCTTTAAAACAAATCTGGGTACCTAAGAAATCCACTTACTCTATGGGTGGTACCTCTTGGGTATCTGGATCTTTACTCTCATCTTCTCTCTAGATTTGCAGGAAGGCTAAGGAAACGGAGGACGTGTGGTACTTGGACTCAGGCTGCTCCAAGCACATGACGGGCAACAAAGCAAAATTCCTTAGCCTAGAAAAGAAGAAAGGAGGGATCGTAACGTTTGGTGATAACGGTAGAGGAAGGATCATGGGAGTTGGTACAGTGGGTAACGAATCTTTTCTTATCTCAAATGTTCTTTATGTTAAAGGTTTGAAACATAACTTAATATCTATAAGTCAACTATGTGATAAAGGATTAGACGTATTATTTGAATCATCCACTAATCTTTGCAAAAAAGTTAATCATAAAACAAAAGATGTGTTACTAACTACACCTAGAATTCACAATGTTTACATAGTTTCGTTTCATGATCTTTCCAAATCATCTATAA
Organism: Dactylorhiza incarnata; assembly: GCA_033032865.1. Classification (NCBI taxonomy): domain Eukaryota; kingdom Viridiplantae; phylum Streptophyta; class Magnoliopsida; order Asparagales; family Orchidaceae; genus Dactylorhiza; species Dactylorhiza incarnata. The sequence goes on from JAWHQI010000067.1 coordinate 9,391,501, forward strand.
AATGTTTTATAACCAAAAATGATGAATTAGAACTATGACATAGACGTTTAGGTCACGCTAGTACAAAGCTCATTTTAAAACTAGCAAAAAGAAAATTGATTAGAGGATCGCCTAAGTTGAATGGAAATTTATCTTCACTATGTTCACCATGCCAAAAAGGAAATTTACAAAATCATCTTTTAAAAGCAAAAACAAAATTTCTACTTCAAAACCATTACAACTAATTCATATGGATCTCTTTGGTCCCGTTAACACCGCAAGTCTTGGTGGTAAAATATACACCTTCGTTCTAATAGATGATTTCTCAAGATATTGCTGGACTTTATTTCTCTCTTCCAAATCTGATGCATTTTGCAAATTCTCAAAATTATGTACGCGCATTCAAAATGAACTAGATTTAAAAATAAAATGCATTCGCTCAGATCATGGAGGTGAATTTGAAAATGAAAACTTTAAATCCTTTTGTGAAATGTTAGGTATTAAGCATGAGTTCTCCGCTCCACGCACACCTCAACAAAACGGTGTTGTAGAACGGAAAAATAGGACAATCCATGAACTAGCACGCACCATGTTATCTGAATACAAATTACCTAAGTCTTTTTGGGCCAAAGCCGTAAGCACGTCATGCTATGTAATGAATAGAGTTATGCTTCGCCCATCTCTAAATCTCACACCGTATGAACTATATTTTCAAAAGAAACCTAATGTATCATATTTTAAAGTATTTGGATGTAAATGTTTTATTCTTAATACAAAAGATTCTTTAGGAAAATTTGATGAGAAATGTGATGAAGGAATATTCCTTGGATATTCTTCAACCAGTAAAGCCTATAGAATATTTAATAAAAGATCGAGTAAGGTTGAAGAGTCTATTAATGTTAAATTTGATGAGTTTATTCCATGTGCAGAGAAGCCTTCTACAGGTACAAATGATGAACCTTTGCCATCTTTGGAGCACGACGAAGAGGAACCGTCCAAAGAAGAGGAGGAGAAGTCCAATGAAGTTGAATATGTACCTCCAAGTGTGTTGAACTTCTCAAAAAATCATCCAAAAGAGCTAGTCATTGGGGAACCTTCTACTGGGGTAAGAACTCGATCCTCTCTTCATGAAACGTTTTCAAATATTTGTTTTGTTTCCGAAATCGAACCTAAAAACGTTTCCACCGATTTAAATGACGAATTTTGGTTTTTGGCTATGAATGAAGAGTTAGGACAATTTGAAAGAAATAAAGTTTGGAATCTAGTAGAAAGACCATCTAATCATCCAATTATTGGCGTAAAATGGATCTTTAAAAATAAATTAGATGGTGAATCTAGGATTATAAGAAATAAAGCACGCTTAGTTGCTCAAGGTTATTCTCAAATTGAGGGGGTAGATTTTGAAGAAACTTTTGCACCCGTTGCTCACTTAGAATCTATACGAATATTTTTGGCATTTGCGAGTTTTAAACGAATAAAATTATTTCAAATGGATGTTAAAAGTGCCTTTTTAAACGGGTTTATAAAAGAAGAAGTTTATGTAGAACAACCCCCGGTTTCATAAAAGAAAAATTCTCTAATCATGTTTATAAATTAGAAAAAGTGCTTTATGGTTTAAAACAAGCGCCCCGTGCATGGTATGATCGACTTACATCGTTTTTGTTTAAGCACGGTTATGTTATGGGAAGTGCCGACAACACACTCTTCATTAAGCATAATAATAAAGATCTAATTATTTTACAAATATATGTTGATGATATCATTTTTGGAGCCACTAATGAAGTGTTGTGTAATGAAGTAGTATTAGTAATGAAAAATGAATTTGAAATGAGTCTTGTAGGAGAACTATCATATTTTCTTGGTTTTCAAATCTCACAACAAACTGATGGTATCTTTATTTGTCAAACAAAATATGTTCACGATATGCTTAAACAATTTGGATTTGAAAATCTCAAACAAGCTTCTACTCCCATGAGTGCTTCTTTAAAACTAGGAAAAGATGAATCCGGAATTTCAATTGATCAAACGCTATATAGAGGAATGATAGGATCTCTTCTTTACTTAAGTGCTTCTAGACCAAATATAATGTTTGCCGTATGTTTATGTGCTCGCTTTCAAGCCAATCCAAAAGAATCTCATTTAAAAGCGGTAAAACGTATTTTCGTTATCTATTAGGGTCATCTAAATTAGGATTATGGTACCCACACAATGATTCATTCACACTCCACGGCTATTCTGATTCGGACTACGCCGGGTGTTCACTAGATCGAAAAAGCACTAGCGATACTTGTCACTTTCTAGGACCCTCTTTAGTAGCTTGGTCTAGTCGAAAACAATCTTCGGTTGCACTCTCCACCACGGAGGCCGAATATATCGCACTTGGTAGCTGTTGTGCACAAGCTTTATGGATGAGTCAAACACTAGAGGATTTTGGATTTCATCTTAAGAACATTGATCTTAAATGTGACAACAAAAGTTCAATAGACCTCACATATAATCCCGTACACCACTCTAGATCCAAACACATCGATGTTCGTCATCATTTCATTAGGGATCACATTAAGAAAGAGCATGTAAAAGTAAGCTTCATTGGCACAGACTCTCAACTCGCTGACATATTTACTAAACCTCTTCCCGATGCAAGATTTCGATTATTACGACTTGAGTTAGGTGTCCTAGATCTTTCTAGTTAAAACACATTCACAAAACACAATTTTTGCAAGTTTTAACAACCGAAAACATCTCCTAAAAATCTAAAATTTCAGCATGAAACTACTATTGGGACACTTAATCAAGATCAGCAATCAAAAATTTCAAAATCATGAAAAATCGTGTACTATTTCCCGCACTAGCGCTAACGCCGGCGCTAGCGTACTTATGTGTTTTTCTGTATTTTTAAAATTTTGAAAAATTCCTACAAATATATTAATCTATATATACTATTTGTTTTTACACTTCTGATTATATTTTATTTTTGAAAAATCAAATACAAAAATACAAAAGTTAAAATTACAAAAAATTTTGTTTTGTTTAAAGTCTATTTTTGAAAAATCGAATACAAAAATACAAAAGTTAAAACTACAAAAAAATGTATGTTTTGTTTAAAGTCTATTATTTTTATAAAATCCAAATTACAAAAAAATATGTCTTGCTTTTTGCTTAAAGTTTATGTCTTTTTGAAAAATAAATTCAAATACAAAAATATAAAACACTGAAACTGTCAAAAAAATTGTATGAATTTTCGTATGAGAATCAAGCATGATTTAATCTATTCCTTAGGACTTCTATAATGTTGCACTTTATTTTTTCAAACTCTTTGAACATTATTTTCATCATGCTTTGATATATCTATTACCATGTGCATCAATTATATTGAAAGTTGTGTAGAACTATGCGTAGCATGCCTCTAAGTATGAGTAAATGTTTTATGTTTGATAATGATCTTTATTCACTCACTTATTTTGGCATTGTCTACATTTGTGTTTAATCTAAAGAATGCTTGTATATATTTTGTATTAGTACAATGAATTAAAATTGCATAAGTATCTTACCTACACTCCTTTATTTGCACTTTTAAAAAATTAAGAAAAGTGGTTATCTTTTTTCATAAATTTTATTGGTTTGCAAAAACAAGTGTATTCAGAGAACTTTGTACAAAACAAAAATCATAAAATAAAGTGACAAAGATAACTCCACCAAGCACTACTTGAACCTCCTGATAAGTCTTAATAAGCGTTGTGAGGTTGAGCACCTTGGAAAGAATAGTAAAGTATCTTGTGCAAACCATAACTTTCTTTCAAAATAAAAACCACTTATTCTTAAGTACACCGGATCACAATAAAAATCAATCTTGAAGAATAAACCTAGGTGATCCCTCAAGCACTACTTTGCACCCTGATAAGTCTTAATGAGCATTGTGTGTGCAAAGCACCTTGGTAGTTGTACATTTTTTTCGTGCATTAAAGTTTGTGGAAGTAAAATTATTTGTGTTTTATTGTGCTCTTACTTTACATATTACTTGTATTTTTGATTAAAACATGTGTTTACTCTACTCAAAAATACACTTATGTGCACATCATTATCTTCCATAACACTTCTTCTCATGAGTATTGGATCCTAATGCTAATTCTATACTATTCTTTACTTATGAAATGCACTAGATAACCTAGCATGATTTCTACAATGTTTAGTATGTTTTGAAACTATGAATTAACATAACATTGTAGTACTATCTTTCTGATATCATTATTTCATGCTTAGTTAATTTATTTCTGATTTTAAAATGTTTACAAAACATCTTCTTTATAAAATTAAACTCCTATTTTAATTAATTATCATGTCTTACAAAAGATGTTTGCTTGTATTTTTCTAAGTCTTCCACAACTTTACATTTACCTTCTATTTGATTATACTACAAACTCTGATTTATGACAATATTGTGATGAAAATAATTCTAAAACTCCTTCTCATTTCATTCTCTACAAGCTCGATCATGCCTTTATCTTATTATCAACTTTTTAGTAATGTCTACTTACCCGCTTTTGCTAATAACAAAAGGGGGAGAACTAACATGATAAATATTAATCTTCTATCAAACTATAATGATTAATTAAGATGATAGCTTACATATTAGGAGAGCATTCACTAAGGGGGAGCATGTATTTAGGGGGAGCAATTCTAAATGCTAAATGCTAAAATTATCCTAAGTCATCACTCTCACACACACACAAGTATGTTTCTTTCATGCTTATATATTAATGCTCTGATTTATTATTAATAGATTTGTTACTATCAAAAGGGGGAGTTTGTTGGAACATGGGCTTCCGCATCTCCTAAGTTTGAGAATAATAAATCCCATGTGTATTTTGATCTTGTGTGTTTAAGTGTGCAGGATAACAAAGTCCACATGACTCAAGGATTACATAAGAAGGTTGCCCCCTAAGTTGAGCCAACAAATCCAATACATCTACTAGCGCTGGCGGTAGTCCTAGCGCAGGCGCTAGCGACGTTCGACGAATTCCTGTTCGACGAAATATTGGCTCGAAGCGAAATTGCCGGGAGAACTTATAGAAGGAGATAGCGCCAGGCGATATCCGATAGCGCAGGCGATAGCGAGGAACACAGTTGGCAAGGGGGAATTGTTTACTCGGATTGAAGATTCTGCCGCGCAAAATGTGTCCTAATATGGGATAGCGACGGCGGTAGCGCTAGCGCAGGCGCTAGCGCTGAGGCTATAAAAAGGACTCCTCTCCTCTCGTTTCAGACACACATCAGAGAGATATTAGAGAGAGATAGAGTGCTAGAATTCCAGAGGCTATCTTGGCCGAAAGTTGATGTCCTACCAAAGTTCTGCAAACTTCTGAAGGAGAATCTCATCACGCCGGATCCAAACGAAGTCCGCTTCTACAACGCTTATTCTACAGCGGATCTTCGCCTCCGACTTCAGAAGGGAGTTTTTATTTATTTTCATTTCATATTCTTCTTGTAAACGGTTAGTGAAATCGCCTCGTGTTGGCGACTATGTCTGGGTAGGACTTAGGGGGAAACTCGCCTCGTGTTGGCGACTAGATCTAGGCTAGGTCTAGGGGGTGCTCGAGGCCACACCTGGGGAAGGGTTGGTTAAAGCGGCTTGAGGCCGAATCCGGGGAGGATAGGCTAGGGCCACCGGTTCGTGGGGATGCGAGTCGGGATAAAAAACAAAAAGAGTTTACTATTCATCGCCACCGATTTCTAGCGTCATAGAAGTCAACTTTTGTAAAACCCTATTTGATATTAATAAAACATGTCTCTACTTTATTTCAATTGTTTTACTCGACTTTCTATTGTCTTAATCTTGCATTATTACAAAGTTATAAAAATATCACTAAAGTTTTGAAAACCCTTATTCACCCCCCCCCCCCCCCCCCCTCTAAGGGTGCCTACCGATCCAACAGCTGGGACACCACTTCAAGGTTCGCACAAACAATCAGAGTTTGAAGCACTTCCTAGAGCAGCGGTTGGCCTCACCCCTCCAACAGAAGTGGCTGACCAAGCTACTGGGCCATGATTATGAGATCATCTACAAGCAAGAGATGAAGAATGTGGCAGCTGATGCGCTCTCCCGACTACCGGAGCACACTATTTACAATATTTCCGGTCTGCTGATTTATTCGCTTGACGAGATACAGGAGGAGGTGCTACGAGACGCCGAGCTCCACGACATCGTGATCGCCCTCCAGCAAGGGCAAACCGCACCGCCAGGGTTCCATCTACAGGGCGGCAGACTCTACCACCATGGGAGAGTGGTCATACCATCCACCTCAGCCAGGAGAATGGTCATGATGCACGAGTTCCACTCCTTGTCGGTGGGAGGACACACTGGGGTGCTCCGAACTCTACAGAGATTACGGGCAAATGTCTACTACAGGGCATGCGTCGGGATGTGCAGCAGTTTATCAGACAGTGCGAGACAACAGCCCCGACCGGCTTGCTCACACCACTGGAAATCCCTCACCACGTCTGGGAAACTATTTCTATGGACTTCATCTATAGCTTACCCAAATCTCAAGGCAAATCCGTGATCTTGGTCGTCGTCGACAAGCTATCCAAGTATGGACATTTCCTTGCTTTGAGCCATCCCTACACTGGTGAGTCTGTCGCCGAATTATTTGCGCGCGAGATCGTACGGCTCCACGACGTACCCTGCTCTGTTGGGCTGCGTTCAGCAATTGCCCCGGCGTGCCGTGCTATTCGAAGCAGAAGGGCGTGTCCCCTGCGGGCCTAACTGGCTGCACCGTGGATCCTGCTCTGGTAGCTGACTCTATAAAGGATAGATGGCGCCTTCACCAACAGTCTAGGCTTTTGGTCGAGTTGGTTGCGTTGAATCCCCACAAGTGGTCTCAGAGGGGGTCGCGGGTTCGAAACCCCGGGTCGTTGCTGGGGGGGATTGTTGGGCTGCGGTCAGCAATTGCCCCGGCGTGCTGCGTTATTCGAAGCAGAAGGGTGTGTCCCCTGCGAGCCTAATTGGCTGCCCCGTGGATCCTGCTCGGGTAGCCGACTTTATAAAGGATAGATAGCTCCTTCACCAACAGTCCGGGCTTTTGGTCGAGTTGGTTGCGTCGAGTCCCCACATGCTCCATTATCTCCGACAGAGACCCGGTCTTCATAAGCAATTTTTGGAGGGAGCTATTTCGACTACATAGAACACGGCTGCGCATGAGCACGACTAACCATCAACAGACAGATGGTCAGACGGAGGTCCTCAACAGGGGAGTGGAGACATATCTACGCTGCTTCGTGATGGATGGGCCCCGCACATGGACCCGTTGGTTACATTGGGTCGAATACTGCTACAACACCTCATATCACACGGCCAGTAAACTCACTCCCTTTGAAGTTGTCTATGGTCGGCCGCCACCATCCTTAGGCACGTATGAGCCCGGCAGCACGACAATGCCCGCAGTGGACCGGACATTATGGGATCGAGAGCGCGCGTTGGTTCTACTTCGTGACAACCTCCGGACAGCTCAGGATCGTATGAAGACTCAGGCGGATCGACATCGCAAGGAGCGGGAATTCTATCAGGCAACGAAACCTGTGCCGCATTTACTCAAAAGCAACAGTTAGAATGAATTTAATGAGTGTATTAATGTAATCTCTTCGAATTCCTTTCTCATTAAATAGCTTATGGAATGTTCATTCATTAGTATAAATACTCCTCTAATGTAACCGAGATTTACAAGTAATACAAGGAAACATTTCCACTTAATATCCTTGTAATACATTCCTACAGTTAGAAGTTTATTATACCTACAGTGGTATCAGAGCGTGGGGGATTATCATCCTGTGCATCCTGTCAAGAACCTCATGGCCTCCTCATCTACCAATTCTGCATTCATGCATTCATCCATCCCCATCTTTATAGGAGAAATGTATGAGTATTGGTGTGACAAAATGCAAACACTTTTGAGGTCTCAATATCTTTGGGATATTGTCAAGTCGGGTCCTCCGCCATCCTCATCTAAGGCTTTTGAAGGTGCTGCACCCTCAATCAGTAAGGAGGACAGGATGCGTGATGCTCTCGCTCTCCATCTAATTCAGCAAGGGGTGGCCAATCAAATTTATCCCAGAATTCTCGGCTCACAATCTGCCAAAGAAGCATGGGATCGCCTTGAGAATGAATATAAGGGGTCCAAGAAGGTAATACAAATAAAACTTACTACTCTTCGTAGACAGTTGGATGATATCAAAATGAAACCAGGAGAATCATCTCAGGATTACTTCGCCAAAGTAATTGGGATAGTAAATCAAATTCGAGGTCTTGGGGGAGTAATCGAAGAACAACAAATTGTTGAAAAGATTCTTCGATCACTTCAAAAATCCCACAGTCATATCGTGTCTGCCATCCTGGAGGCTCACGATCTTGATAATTTAACTGTAACCGAACTATTGGGCTCGTTACAGGCACATGAAGACCTGCTTATTAGTGAAACAGAAAATCTGGAGAAGGTGTTCCAAACTAAGATAAACTTCAGAGGAAAATCTGTCAAGAAAAAGCATGAAGGCATGGGAAACAAAAGTGAAAATTTCTCAAAATACAAAAAACCTGAGGTAAGGCCAAAACAAAAAGAGCAATCTTTCCAGCCACAATGCAAGATTTGCAAAAAACAGAATCATGACACTAAAGATTGTTATTTTAGATGCAAGAAATGTAAGGTTCTGAACTACTCAGAACAAAACTGCTGGTTCAAACCCAAGCAGGAAGCCAATTTTTCTGAGACTGACACTGATCAGTTCTTATTTACCTGCCAATCCCCTACACCTAATGAATCACAAAGCTTGTGGTTCATTGACAACGGTTGTTCAAGCCACATGGCTAACCATAAGGGGTTGTTTGTCACCTTAGATGAAAGCCATAAAGGAGATGTTATATTAGGAGATGGAAAAAAAGAGATGATAGAAGGAAAATGTGTAATATCAGTTCTTGCACCTAATGGAGAAGACAAACTAATCTCCAATATAATGTCCAATTTGTGCCGACACTTTCTCAGAATTTGCTTAGTGTTGGACAACTTCAAAAAGAGGGTTTAAGGTAATTTTTGAGAATTACACCTGCCGCATATTTGAACCAAAAACTGGACATGTCATAGCCTCAGCTGTAATGAATCATAGCAATATCTTCATCATTGAGCTCAAACCAGGTCCTAGAGCTCTCTCTGTCACCTCATTTGAAGCTTCCGGTGATGTCACTCTTCTTTGGCATCATCGGCTTGGACATGTCAACTTCAATTCTCTCAACCATATTCAAGTAAAGCATCTTGTTAAAGGCTTCCCTTCCTTCTCCGTCTCCTCACATAATTGCTCCTCTTGTGCCCAAGGGAAATCCCACAGAACTCCATTTCCACGCAAGTCTGCTAGAAGATCTGTTGAGCCCCTAGACCTTCTTCACATAGACCTTTGGGGTCCTGCTCCTGTACCTTCTCTTGGAGGAAAACTCTACTATCCTGAGCTCGCTCTCGCCTAGATGGGATCACACCTGGCTTGTCCCCGCGCTGGACTTCTCCCGATTTGAAGTTTGACTCCAGCTTGATTCCGCCTTCTCGTTCGAGGCGAACCCGAGGTTGTACAATGGGTGCAAATGTACTTTATTCCTTATTTTATCTTGGGGTGTTTAATTCCAATTTCCAATTGAATAAATTATCAGAAATCAAATCCATTTGTGGTGATCGAATTGTCTTTATTAGTTTTTCGGTCTTAAAAATAATTCTTTAAAAAAACTAACATTTTTTTATATATCAAATAAAATACTATGAAATAAATTTACCCATTCATCTTGCTTTAAATCCAATTTAAACAAACTTCGATCTTGTCAGACTAATATCACCTTCACCAATTGCAGAAAATTTGGATCTGGACAATCCATAGCTTCAATACATGGCGCCATTCTCGCCCTAGCCACCTCTGTTCTATCGAGTCCATACGACATGCCCAGGTAATTTTCCCGGCAGTTCAAAATCTCAGATTTCTCAGTCAAATTGTAATTCCATTAAATTCATGCAAGAAAATTGTTTCCCTCATTTTATGTACAATCACAGCTGGCTCCCCGGTCACGTGACGTTGTTGGCGGGATTCATCACGGAGCCCTCTCCAATCAAATCGACGGTGACGAAAGCAGTTGCGGAGTTCCGACGAACTCATGCGGATACCTGGAACATCCAGAAGGATTCATTCAGCGAAGAACACTGGAGGCAAGCTCCCGCTATTTCTCATCCATTCATTTTTTTCTCCCACGCTTTTTTATATTTCTCACTTTATTAATAATATCCACAGGTTCTGGCCGACACGTCATCATCATCTTCATACTTTGCTGAGATGAAATCCATTATGTATCGTAACAATTATACATAAACATTTGACAAATAAGCAAGCATTCATCTTTAAGAAAAAAAGATACATTTTCCTAGTTAGCTAGCTACAGTTATTCGTCGTGTGTTAGTTTCTTGTGGTGATTCAAACAATTTGACTCATGAGATCGTCGGTCAAGTCCCAGAGGATGCAGTCCGAGCCAAACACTCCGGCTTCGTCTTTGCTCCTGTCCTTGCCGCTGTCGGACTCCTCCCCAGTGTCCTCCGAGTGCAGCCTCTGCCGGCCCGAGACTGCGCCATGCTGCTCCGCCGCACCGCCGCCGATGCACGTGCTCCATGTGGACCCCTCGCCGTCATTCCCATACATCGAAGTGTTTCCGTACCGGTAGTCGATGGTCGCGGCGTACATTTCACACATCAGGTCGCTGTTGTGATTTTTCTCGTCGTCGCCACATTCTATATCAATGGGGTCCCATCCCTTGTCCGCGCCAGTCTCCTGCAAGATGGCCCGGGAGAGGCCCAACCTGATCCTCTGAATCGTTTCCTCGCTGCTGTAGGCCCCGTCGTCGTTTGCGTCGCCGGAGGTTGGTGGGTTCGGCGGCGGCGGTGGAGCAGTCAGGTAGCCTCCGATGGCGGGGGACGATGTGGAGGAGAAGTCGATGCGCTTCTTGGTAAGGAGATGGAGCATCTCGTCCTTGAAGCAGCCGAGAGCGGCCTCGGCGAAGTGCGCCATCTGCGGAGGGGCAAGGGTGGCGATCTCGGCCATGAGGTGGGAGAAAGGCTTGTGCGTCACTGGGTCAATACCAATGCCACGTAGCTTCCTCTTTAGCTTCGTGTTCCAGTGGTTCTTGACGTCGTTGTCCGTCCTCCCCGGCAGCTGCGCCGCTATAAGCGACCATCTATCATCATAGCACACATTTCAATGCGTGTTCGCGAATTCAATACACATTACATGGCATTTTCAAGCAAAAAATAATAATTATACTTGTAATTTCAAAATTGACATTTTCATATTAATATATCTAATTTAACGAAGCAAAAGAGTATTCAATTCATTTCACATACAATAAGGGCCTGTTTGGGAGGGCTTTTCAGAAAGGACGAGTGGTGGCAAAAGGATGGTAGGAAAATGTTCTTTTCAAAAATGTCTATTGCAAAATGAGATATGTTTGGGTGAACTCATTTTGCAGAGATTTTCAAAAATGAGAAGCATCGTGTAAACTGTTTGGGAAATCTCCGTTGCGGTGACTTTTTAATTAAAAATGCGCGGTCGGGCAGAAAATTGCGTGCACGGGCGAAAATGAGCGCCCATGCGCGAATTTTTTACCCGGACGTGCAATTTTTGCTCAGACAAACATATTACGCCCGGGCGCGCATATTTCGCCCGGGCAAGCATTTTTCTCCAAGGCGCGCATTTTTTGCCCGTGCGCGCATTTTTTTGCTCGGGTGCTGTCATTTTTGCCGGTACGCACATTTTTTGATCGGGCACATATTTTCTCCCGAACGCCCATTTTTCGACCGGGCTCGCATTTTTTCGCTCGAGCGCTCATTTTTCGCCTGGGCGCGTATTTTTTCGTCCGGGCGCGCATTTTTCGCCCCGGCGTGAATTTTTCGCCCGGGTGCGCATTATCACCCAAACACACTTTTTTGCCCGGGAGAAAAAAGAGCGACCGGGCGAAAAAATGCACGCCCGGACGAAAACTGCGCGCCAATGCGAAAAATGCGCGTCCGGGCAAAAAATGCGCGTCTGGGCAAAAAATGCGCGCCCGGGCGAAAAAATACGCACCCGGGAGAAAAATGCGCGCCCGAGCGAAAAATTCACGCCCGGTAGAAAAATGGGCGTTCGGGCAAAAAATGCGCGCCCGAGTAAAAAATGCACACCCGGGCGAAAAAAATGCGAGCCCGGGCGAAAAATGGGTGTTCAGGCGAAAACTGCGAGCCCGGGCGAAAAATGTGTGTCCAGAAGAAAAATGCGCGCCCGAGCGAAAAATGCGCACCCTGGTGAAAAATTGCGAGCCCGGGCGACAAATGGGCGCCCGGGCGAAAACTGCTTGCCCGGGCGAAAAATGTGCGATCGGGAGAAAAATGCGCGCCTGAGCGAAAAATACTCGCCCGGGCAAAAAAATGGGCCGTCCGGCGAAAATGCGCGTCCGGGCGAAAAATGCACGCTCGGACGAAAAATGCTCTCCCAGACGAAAAAAACGCGCCCGAAAGAAAAAAGCGTGCACCGACAAAATATGAGGGCACGGGCGAAAAATGCGCGCCCGGGGCAAAAAATGCGCGCCCGGGGCAAAAAATGCGCGCCCGGGGCAAAAAATGCGCGTCGGGAGAAAAATGCGCGACCGCGCGAAAAAATGTGAGCCCACGCGAAAAATTCGCGCCGTGGCGAAAAATGCCGCCCCGACGAAAAAATGCGAGTCCGGACGAAAAATGCGCGTCGGGGCGAAAAATGTGTGCCCGGGCAAAAAATGCGCGCCCGTGCGAAACAATGCGCTCCCGGGCGAAGAATGTGCGATCGGGAAAAAAATACGCGTCCGGGCCTAAAATGTGCCCATCGGCGAAGAAATGATCGCCCGAGCAGAAAAATGATCGCACGGGAGAAAATTTTGCGCTCGGGCGGAAAATGCGCTAATCTTGTATCGGTGAGGAAGTGTTTTTCGAAAAGGATGAAAAGTAGGAGCCATGTGACTTTTCAGAAAGAGGAGAAGAAGGAGTTTTCCACGGTAGCTTTCCCACCGGTAGACAATCTAAATGATTTTGTTGGTGCAGTGATATTTTTCAGAAAACAAAAAGGAGCTAAAAAGCCTTCCCAAACAGGCCCTAAATTATTATTGAAGAAATCCTTCCTCCCCACCACACCCAACAATGAAAAGTTAAATAAAATCAAAATCTAGGATTTGTAAACAAAGAAGAAATTAATGAATCGAAGAAACAAATGGTGTTGAGATCTACAATGCCCTTATCAATGGCCATCCCTAAGGTTTTAGATAAGATTTTTGAGGAGATGACCTTCTTGGACTTGGCCTATTGTCAAACGCTTGCTTGGAACTTGTCACCAATTTGATGAAGGCATAAATACTTTGGGAAGCTGTGGATGTGATTGCGAAAATGCGGGCATATAAATTTCAGTCAGCTTACATGAGTTTGATCGGCTCCCTCGCCGATGCCCACGAAGTAGACTTAGCTCTCGGTTTATTTCCTCAATTGCTGCAGGAGATGGGCTATGAAGTCAACGTTCCATTGTTCACTACTCTGGTTCGTCTTTGTTCCTGAGATGGACAGCTCCATTGTTTTGTATAATGTATGTACATACTGTTTTGGGAAGTAAGATCGAAATAGCATGGAAGTTTCTTTGTGAGATGAAGGGCGAAGGAATTGAGACAGATGATGTGACTTGCTCTAGCATGCTTGGTATTCTTTGCAAGGCGGGGGAGGATGGGCCGGTGGCCGTGGATCTGGCGGGTAGAGCCGTAGAGGTGGATTTGATGGCTAGGGGGTCCGGTGACTGTAGCTTTGTCGTGCAAAGGAGGATCTGGCGGGCGGCCGGAAGGTGGCTCGGTCGATTGGGGTCCAACGATTAGGGGCAATAAGGGTCCGACGTCTAGGAACTCCCGGCAAGGGTGTTGACTAGGATCGATGGCAGTGAATGTCGAACGGAAAGGAGGTGTATGAGATTCAGGAAGGGGCTGTGTGCGGCTATGCTAGTAGTGTGATTTAGAGGTGTTTTAAGGTCATTTTTAATGTGCGGATAGCCAATGGCGATGTGCGGTTACTAATTCCCAAAATCTATTATTATTCAAATTATTATTATTATTACTATTATATTGTGATGAGTTTTGTGGAGCTTTTTGTCTCATGGGACATTTAACGACTTTTTACTTATCTTGAAATTTTTTACAAAAATTAATTATAAGAGTTCTATCTATTTTTCTAGAGCAATGCTATAAGCAGTCTAATTTTGATTATTCGTAGTTTATTGATGCCCGCGGTCTAAAAATAGAGCCCTTGTTTCATAAATCAAGTTCAATCGTGGTACAAAAATATTCTCCTGAGCCCCCACATCGCGGAGAGCTGCTTAGGATTGAGGATAATAAGAGAAATCTTAGATTTGAGTAGAAGGAACGAGCAAAGATTGCAGGAAATACTAGAAAGTTTTACCTGTGCAGCTGTGCAAGTAGATTGACACGAGAGAAGAAGAAATTCACAATTTTTTTTGAAACCAAGTTCTCCTAGAGGAAGATTCACTAAGAAGTGCGGTTTTTGGTGGTAAAGACTAGAGTTTACGCGAGACGTATGAATAGAAGGTGAGAAGAAATGAACATGAAATGATAATAAAGGCAATGCTCATAAATTTGAACAATGGTGTTTTCAAACTTTTGTGATCCTAGGCGAGTTTAATGTAAGTGTTGAAGATTCCATGGAGAAAGTAATCCTTGGAAATTATCCGGCACCAATTCTCTCAAGCCATGGAGAAAGAACTCTAATCGTTTTTATTTTATTTTATTTTTATTACGAATAAAATGAGAGATTTTAGGTATTTTTTGAAGTACGAATAGTAGTTTTTGAACTTGCTTGTAGCATTGCACTTTTTTGCATAATTCTCAACTTTTAAGAAACTCTACTTGGAAACCCGTTTGTATTTTCTATTTGAGTGATGATGACAACTTCAGCCATCATAGGTGTTCCACGTGTGTAGTCCACTACATTATTTTTGGCCATTGTTATTTGCAGATCAAAAATTTGGCTATTCCTGAGCATCTCTCCTATCCCAAGTCGCTGATACCTCCACCTCTCCTCCGACGAGCAACTCCGAAGGCGGAATCCTAACCATGTCGCAGTGCAAAACCATAACCATGTCTGCCGCCTTCTCCAACTACGATAGCTCTCTCCAGGTTCTCTATGCAGACCTGCTTTAATAGCGTTGACGACACCTGAGAGGAACAACATAGCATCCAAGTAAGTGTCCCTAAGCCCCACCATCACTTTCCTTGGCGTCGGAAGCACTCATCTGCTTCAGCTTTATCAGCGGCCGCACCTTTACTGACCACCTACACCCGCCACAGGCATATTCTTCATGGCCAACAAGTTGTTTATCCTTTGGTAGGATCCCAAACGCCAGTAAGATTGCAGGCTCCTGAAGGCCTCCACTAGACTTTCTCTACTTTCTTGGATGTTCATGATAAGGTTGAGAGGAAGCCTTTGTTAGGAGGTTTGTTTTTATGTTCTTTTAGGGTTTATTGAATCAAAATACTTCAGTCTTACCGAGTCAACTGAATTTTTGGAACTGGATGAGTGGGTGTTTCGATTGCTTCAACAAGCTGTAGGCGCATCTCTTTCATAGCTGCGAGAAAATTGGAGGGAAATATAGAGGAGAAGAAAGCTAGGATTTCGCAATGTCTTGGAGAAGAAAGCTTGAATCGAGGGCATTCCGGAGAAGCTAGGGTTCCACAATGTTTCTTCCTTAAAGTTAAAAAAAAATTGTACTGATCCACGAATACTAAAAATCTGCGAATAGATAAACTGATTTGCAAATAATAACCGCTATGTTTTATCTTGTGTGACATATTTGTGTAAAGTGTGTCACAACTACAATTGATTTGATTCAGGGTCCTCTCCATTTCAGACGAAATGGATGGTATCCATTTCAGACGAAATGGATGGTATCCATTTCAGACGAAATGGTTGGTATCCATTTCAGACGAAATAGATAGTATCCATTTCACGGTCTAGATATATTTCAGGATGATCCGACGGTTTCAGTAATCCTATCCCTTTTTATTTTTCTTTTAATCAAAAAGTCTGCATCATTAGATGTATTTCAGGATGGTCTTGTTTATCAGATGGACAAATTGATACTATTCATTTCGTCAGAAATGGAGACGACAATTTATCGATCAGGACATTAATAATTAGAGCATTATACCAAAAAAAAATTTAAATTCTCTTATACATATAATATTGTTGTATATAAATTAGTGGCAGGACATGGTATTCCATCTATATAATATTTGGCCATCTTTAAAGTACATTATTTAGCTCGTAGCTTTTTCACCTTATCTTCACACAATTTGGTGGGTTGACACTTTCGGTTGAAGCATATACTTCTCATGCCTCAAAATATGTTTTAACTAATTTTATATTTTATAGTTCATAATAAGTTTTTTAAAAGAAAGTCTAAAATAATAATATGTTATCACTTATCAGGATGATCACGGAGTTATCATTAAATACATCTTCTTAATATATAGTATAAATAAAGATTTTATTTTATTTTGATTTTTAACTATTTTCTTGGAAAATAATCTTTTCCTCTCCAATCTCGCACATTTTAAAAATAATATATAATATGTTTTTGTGTTAGGCATCCATCCACCAAAGTCACTTGCAATTTGGTCATTATTAGCAAAGTGCTCAGGGCGCTTCCCATCCATAATAATCAGTTAGAGACGCAACTCGCAAGTGGTTTGGCGCTGCTCCCGGAGGGAATCTGCACGGTGAAAATCCGCGGGAATCTCTTGGCGGGGCTGATCGCTACAGCCCGGCCGTGGCTGCCAAACAATCTGCGACATAAATTTCTACCAAGCAAATATTTTTCTCTCATCTTTATGTTCTTAAAATTTTTTTTACTTGTGATTTATTTTACTACTTTCACTTCCCAAAACGTATTTTTTACTTATTAGTTTTGTTTTCAAATTATTTTCTTTATTTTTTATATAGTTTCGGTTTGTTATCATCTCTCCAATAGAACTTTCTTCGATTAATTTATGTGACTTTTCTGAGTCTACATCATTAATCACGCTTGATTAAAATAGAGTTGGATTCTTGTATAGTCACTAGTGTTGTAGTGCCAAACATGTTTACTAATAATAATAATAATCATTACATTCTATAAAATTTATTTTTTATATAATTTTTATATGATTTGCTAAGTGCAAAATGATTGGCCAATAGCGATTTTTTTGAATCAATAAATGCTCACAGTAATGATTTATTAGTAGATAAATAAGATTTGACTAGTAGCGGCTTCATATTTTTTGGTTAATTTTTTATTTATTTTATATTGATAAAGAAAAAAAAACATAAGGCTCAATGTTGGGACATCCCGAAACCACCGAAATGAGGATCACAAATTAGTATGTGGTCCACACTACTAAAAAAGGAATCTAGAATGGGAATATGATGAACAAAGTGTTGGAGTTATCCTCGACAATCAGCTTATGGATTTAGATGGGGATAAAGTTCTTTGAAAAAACGCAACTGGAATTGAGGCGCAACACAAACTTTGTCATGACATCCACAACACATTACCATCCCAAGGGATGTACTCGCACGAAACCTGCATGAAACTATTGAAAATCAAGATGAGTTGGTTCACCTGAATTCGACAACGTTTAAGTTTCTGTTTTTTGTGGTTAGTATTTCCAAAATTAAAGAGTCGCATCCTTTTTCAAGAGGCGCATCTCAAGGGATTAACAAACTGCCTGACAGTTTTTTAGAAAGAAAATTAGAGACGGACATTTTCAAGGGATGCATCCATTCGATTGAGTGATTGTCATTCGCCCGATATATAAAAGTTGGGTAGCAGTTTTCGGTTCACTATTCTCTATGTCGTTACCTGTGCTGCTCATTTTCTGGAAATCTAGAAAAAGTTCTTTGTCATTATTTTAGTAAAAGAGTTTATATTATCTCTCTCTCTCTCTCTCCACTTGAAACACTTGAAGTTCTCTCTCTCCAACTTGTAAACATAATTGGATTTTTTATTAAAATTTGATTTGTTGATTGTGTGGAGTTTATTCCAATTGGGTTTATCATTGTTGTTTTTTATTGCAATTGAGATTGGATATTATGCAAAGAGGTGAAGCGTTCCTGGGCACGTAAATTTCTACATGGTATCAAAGCTACGGAAGTTTTAGCAGGGCTAAGTTCTTTCGTTTTGTTATTATTCATATTTTTCATCAATGGAAGACAGTGGTAGTTCCCGTGGTTTGGGGATTGATGTGCTCTCACACACAAATTTCAAGAAGTGGAAATCAATGGAGAGTTACTTGTTGGGAGAAGTTTTGTGGGATCTCGTTGGTGGAGATGCATAGACAGAGGTAGTGTCGACCGAGATGAATGCTTGGGATGTCGGGACATGGAAGAAGATGAGCGCGGAAGCGGAGTTCACTCTTAAAATGATCGTCCCACCGGACTTGTTCGACCACATCATATGGTGCAAATCGGCATCGGAGAATTGGGCGGCCCTTAATGGTTTGTTCTAAAAGAAGAATGTGGCAAGACTGCAGTTCTTGGAAAACGAGTTGGCGAAAGCAAATCAAGGAGAGCTTTTCATCTCAATTTACTTCTTGAAAATGAAGAATCTGTGTGCAGAGATTATCGCATTGGATCCAGACGAGCTAATTTTTGAGGTGAAGCTAAAGAGACATATTATCAGGTGGTGCAGAATAAGTATTTATCTTTTGTCACAGTGGTGCAGGGATGGGCTACTCAACCATCTCTGATGGAGTTGGAGAATCTCTTGGCGCCTCAAGAGAGTTTAACTAGATAGATGGCATGAGTGTCTATTTCTAGTGAACGGGGTGACGTTCTATACACCGGGAAGAAGAAATAATTGGATGGGGAGAAAAAGCAGAATGACGGAGGTCTTTCTATCTCATTTAGGGAGGGCGGAGCTCGTTTCCCTCCCAGGAATGATGAAGGAAAGAAGAATATCAAATGCTTCAGATGTAACAAGGTTAAACACTACAAGCGTGATTTCAATCTCACACCGGGTTATACAACAGAGAAGGAGGAAGGTACAAAGGAAGACGATGGTTGGGGGAGGTGTTGCCTTGCGGAGAAAGTCTCCACCGTGGAAACCTTGGCCTCAGTAAACTTCAAAGACGATTGGATCTTCGATTCCGGATTTGGATATCACCTTACCGATGATGGGTCTAAGTTCTCCACCGTGAAATATGAAAGATATGTGATGCTATCGTAATGGCGGACAACACTGCCCATCCGCTGGAGCAAGAAGAGGGTGTGACAGTTGTCGGTGATAGGATTAAAGAGACATTCCAAGAGGCGCGTCTCATGGGATTAAAAAAAATGTCTGACTGTTTTTGGATAGAAAACTAGAGACATATATTCTCAAGGGATAAAAGTGACACTGTCATGAATATGTGTTTGACATAACAACGATTATAACCGCTGCGAAGAAATAAAATTAATTTTAAACATAAAAATGAATGAAGTTCTTTAAGTGAGCTAGAGCATTCACAAATGACGATTTGTAACCACCACATTCACGATCGTTACCGCGTGCCAAATGGACCCCAAGTCTCTTATATATATTATATATAGATGAAGAAGATACATATATATTGTCGCCGAACATTGATTGACACGATGACACTCCCATCGCTTGTAGCACCGAGCACATTAAAAAATTGAGCGACAACCAGAGTACTGTATTCGTTCGGGGAAGGGGGGAGTAAAGTGCGGGGTGTGATTTACGGTAAAGTGCATACATTCAATGGTCCGCGTGATGCCCGCACACATCTCAAAGTAGACACATCTCAAAGTGCTTTTAGAGTGTGTGCGCATCCACGCGGACCGTTGGATGCCCGTACTTTACGATAAAGTGTATCACCCACACTTTACTGCCCCTTACCCGTCCGGGTGAGGGGTTGCGAATGGCGGATGTGTCATCCTACTGTCGTATTCAGTCCAGATAGATTGCTTTTTGATCGGACGATTTCACCATTTCCCAATGTTTTATAATTTTTTTAAACAAAAAAAATCTCCATCACTAGATATCTCTTACACCTATCTTATCCATTGGACGGTGAAATGGATCGTCTCCTGTTTTGGTGGACCGGGGAATTGTCTCTCGTAATAAAAGATTAGAATATGTTTGCCTGCCTGTTACCGACGACGGAGTGGAGCTTGACGATGGTCTGTTCCTCCAACTCAGAGAACTCGCCGTGCTTCAGATCCGGCCGGAGATAGTTCGTCCACCTGAGACGGCAGCTCTTCCCGCACCTCTGCAGCCCTGCCATACACAATGCCGCCGGTAAATAACATACATATTCGAAAATATAAGAATACATTTCTAAAAATATTAGAAAATATATAATTACCGGCATTCTTGGGGATTAACCTCCAATTCCGGGTTCCGTGCTGTGCGATGTAGGAGGAGAGCCGGTTGTCTTCCTCCGGCGTCCACTGTCCTTTCTTCACGCTGTCCTTCTCGCAGCACGGAATCCGTCCCATGTTCCCCTGGCCAGCTAGCTCCGGCCACCACTCTCCTCCTCTCTTTCACCAGATTAATTCTCAACAGACCCAGCACTTAATTTACGATCAAGCTCTCCTTATCTGCTCAAATAATACAGCAGAAGAAATATGTATATGAAAACAATGAACACTTGCTATATTATATATTATTAAGTAGTGTAAACAGTGTAGGGGTCGCATTTATATAGAAGCCTACAAGGGCTGCACGTTGGTACTCACGTGCGGGTGTATTAAAGAATTCAACGCCCTTCGGGAGCGTGATGCCCGGGCAGGTTGCTCACCCACAAGACGCCGGTCAACTCCCTCTCTCTCTCTCTCCCCCCTCTCTCTCTCTGTTGACTGCTAGATGATATTATTAGGTTCAGTTCCTTCAGTCACACAAAAATAGCTGACATGTTTATCTTTATAAAAATAAAAATAATAATATCATTAGTTATGAAGGGAGTAAAAGAAATCATGTCATGAGATGGCTTTCTGTTCTTCAAAGAGCACTTTATATGTGATGTGATAATTAATATAGTTCACAGTTTACAGTGAAGAAGAATCATGTCATGAGATGGATCTATATATTTGGAGCGGTGGCCGCGGTCATGAACGTGGTGGTTATGAATCATCGTACATGAACACCCCACCTCACCCAAGGAACTTCATCCACTTTTAAGTTTAAAACTAATTTTCTTTTCTTGGAGGCGGCCATAACCATTGTCATGCTAAACATATATTCTATAATGGTGGTTTTTTTGTCCAAACTCACTGGATCAAAAATGTCACACCAAACAGAGTCTTAGACCATCATCCTCCTTACATGATAAGTTTGCCCTATAGCGGTGTTTATAAGAAAAACGCCGCAATAGCTTGTTAAACCACCGCACTCATTTTTCATTACAAAACCTGGGTCAAAGATAAGAGAGGTGGGGCCTATTATTAGCACGAGTGGACCGTCTGGGTAGGCAGTGTGAGACTAATCTTAACATGCCTTTTTTGATTCATGCTGGACCGTCCAACACCCCCCCTCAGCGTGAACCTACTTCTGATACCATGTTAAACCACCACACTCATTTTCCATTCCAAAACCCGGGTCAAAGATAGGAGAGGTGGAGCCTATTATAAGCACGAGTGGAACGTCTGGGTAGGTAGTGTGTGGGACTAATCTTGACATGCCTTTTTTGGTTCATGCTGGACTGTCCAACATAGCTAAGCAGTATAAAAAAAATCTCCTTTGTCCACGCTTTTCTTTAAAAACGATGGAAAATGATTTTGAATTTTTGTAAAAAAATTGTTGCGGTTTGCTCAAGGCTCCTTGAACCGGTCAGAGAATCGACCGCCTTAGCCCGGGACACTACAAGAAATCTGGCTTTTAGTGACGAAAATTTTGGTCACTAAATATTGTGGGTTGGTCACTAAAGACATTTAGTGACCGAATTTAGTCCGTCACAAAGTGGTTACAAAAGCACCGTCACAGAATGTATTTTATAACTAGTGAATAGTTTTTTTTTCTCTAAATACTTTAGAAAATTTACTTTAGCGACGGAACTAATATTTTGTCACTAAAGATATGTCATTAGTGACCAAATATTTATTTCGTCACTAAAGAGTTGGCTTTAGTGACGAACAATATTCCGTCACTAAAGAGGTGTCTTTAGTGACCGAATATATTTCCTCACTAATTTTTCGTCACTAAAAACCAGTTTTCTTGTAGTGGGAGCGGACGAGCGCGCAAACAGTCACAAAAACGAGACGTCTGGCAAGAGTTATTTTTATCGTGGAAAACCCCGGAATGAGGAGAAAAACCACGCGGACGCGGTCGGTTCGGTGCCGATCTAAATGCACTATCAGTTGTCTCCTTACAGGGCTTCGCAAAGAAGGCGAGGGTGACATGCCGCGCCTCGTTATAGTGAGTGGGAGAGAAAGAGGGAGATGCCCGGAGGGTGACAGGGCACCGCTCACGAAGCTAAGTATCTTCTTCGGCCGTAGTGGGAACACCGTGTTCTGGAGCTTGGACGGTCTTTCGCGTCCCCTAGAAGTCTGGAGCTTAGAGTTCTGAGCGCTCGAGCGTCATCACCATTCACTTGGCGGGATCCGGAGTCTAACCTCTCCTTAGTGGCGATGACCACCGCGCGATCCTGCACGGAGGAAAACTTAAAGGAAGTGTGACAGTTCTTTTGCACTTAGGAGGAACTGAGGGAGAAGGAGAGAATAGAATATGGAGAAAAGAAGAGGAGCCTGAGGTCTATTTATAGGCCTCATGGGTGGTTACGGTGGTTACTGTGGATAACTATTGACCGTAACCACCAAAAAAACTAAATGACGGCCGATATCATAGGAAATATGGCGCTTATTAATTTAATATTACTCTATGCGCGAACCAAAGTACTTCGGCTATCCGCACTCAAGCACTACCTGTGGTTACGTCGGCGGTTACACAGGTGGTTACTCGCTAATCATACGGTGGAGAGATCGCGTGGAGGATCGAGCGACGACGGTTGAGGGCCTGGCCGACGACGGGGGAACCGCCCGCCGTGGGGGAACCATCCGGCGAGGAGAGGCGGAGGCCACCCTCGGGAGGGGGAGGCAGCCGAGATCGGACGGCCATGGGGCCGCCCGACCTGGGTGAGACAGAGGCCGCTCCTGGCAGGGGCGGTAGCCGAGATTGGGCGTCCATGGGGCCACCCGACCTGGGCGAGGCGGAGGCCGCACCCGAGAAGGGGGAGGCAGTCGAGATCGGGCAGCCATGGGGCCCCCGACCTGGGCGAGGCGGAGGTCGCCCCCGGGAGGGGGAGGCGGCCGAGATCGGACGTCCATGGGGCCGCCCGACCTGAGCGTGTGTGTGTGTGTGGGGGGGGGGGGGGGGGCGCCGGCCCCCACGGGTGCGGCAGCCAGGATCGGGCGGCCGAGTGGTCTCCCGACCTGGGTCAGGAGGATCTGCGCGCAGGTGCCCGCGACCAGGCGGGGCCGCGCGCGAGTACGCGGGTGCCCAGGCGGGGATGCGGGCGTCCAGGACCGCTTGTAGGTGCGCGTACGACCAGGAATATTTGCGAGGCGTGCGGTTGGGGGTGCGTGCTTGCTCACACATGCATCTCACGGTTTGTGCTTAAAGGATCTCCGATTCGATCGGACCTATTTGGGGGAACCCCATCAAATGCCCCCAAATTTTCGGAAGTCATTTTTGTAGAGAACGAGCCCGAAAATTTTTCTTGTCGCGAGCTTTTGAGTAGGCCAGTTTGTTTG
Organism: Dactylorhiza incarnata; assembly: GCA_033032865.1. NCBI lineage: Eukaryota > Viridiplantae > Streptophyta > Magnoliopsida > Asparagales > Orchidaceae > Dactylorhiza > Dactylorhiza incarnata. The sequence goes on from JAWHQI010000067.1 coordinate 9,415,326, forward strand.
GGTGAATTGCCATACCTTGCTTGGTTACGGGCTTTTTGGCCTGTGTTTACTTGTGTAGTGACTTGGCTTCGTGGCGTCGGCGTCGTTCTATATGCACGCCCCTTCGAGTTGAGGTAGTGAAGTCATGAGGTTGCTACCGCAGAGAGGCGGTGAAGCACAAACACTTCGAACTACTAGCGGGCACGAGGGGGGCAAGCCCGAGCAACGTCGTGACCTACGACGGGGGAGAAGGGATGTGACCGATCGATCTGGGGCAGTGAGGTCACAAGGGCGTGGCTCCGGAGAGACGGTAAATGGAAAATGGTTCGAACTACTAGCGAGCGCGAGGGGGCAGGCCCCGGCAACACTGTGACCTACCGCTGGGGAGAAGGGATGTTACTATTCGATCCGGGGCAGTGAGGTCATGGGGGCGTGGCCCCGGAGATACGATGAATGACAAACAATTTGAACCGCTGGCGAGCGCGAGGGGGGCAGGCCCTAGCGATGATGTGACTGTGAAATGTTTTCTAGATCTTGGAGTGAGCAGGAATCATACAACTTAAAGTTACAGCCAAGAACCAGAAGCACATGAAACAAAGCAATCTTTATTGATAACAACAGGAATCTTCATTACAGAGCGAGGTATAAATGACGAGACATGATTTCGCCAGTACACAACACCAAAAGGAAAAATACAATGCTGAAGAAAGATAACTGGCGGTCTGAACACAAAAGCCGCCTAACCGCGCGGCCTGGATGTTCGCACGACTAGAAGAGGAGACCGCGCGAACAGTCTGCCGGCAACTTGAACAACACCACTGAAGCTCCGCGACCTCCCGAACTTCACTGATTCTCCCGAACTCCAGCAACCCACACTGCAAGCCGCAAGACCGCCCAGACACTTTAGAAGAAGAGGTGACCGCTGCTGTCCGCACAATCCGCAGAAGCTGCACAAAGGAAATTCAATCAGCAAACTGGGCGGTCACTAAAAAAGAGACCGCAAGTTCTAGGCACGAGTTCAGATTACACTTGGTGCGATGATATTGCTGCTACAACGACACCTATTTATAGGCGTGAGACCAGATCCAGTCACCACCCTATGAGATAGAGTCACCGCACTGATCGCGCAACCAAGATCGGTCTACCCGTGCAGTCAGCAGAAGATGGCTCTGCGCTTAGTGAGCTCACCGACTTCAATCCTGACCAGGAGATCGCCACTCCTCCAAGAAGCCGCGCGATCATGACATCTCACATGGTCATGACGCCCACCACCAGTGTTCGCATATACGAGACCTCCTCCAGAGACCGCGAACACAACCAAGTCGACTAAGGCAACAGCCCACCAAGTCGACCAACACCAGTGTCCGCATACATCAGCAGATCGCCAAGGGACCAGCTTATGCGAACATAAAGGGGAGACCGCGCGACTAAGAGAACCTTAGTCGGCGCGCACCATCAAGAACCTGAACAGTCACCAGACCGGAATGCCGGATACCAGAACAACAACCCTGTGCGGTCAACAGCTTAACCCGCACAGTACAGAACAATAGCTCGCCACGCGGCCTCACGAACCAGACCGCGCAGCCTCACCTCGACAGCCTTGGACAGAGAGAACGGCAGTCAGGCCGAATAAACTGCGGCTAGACCAAATAGGTCAGACCGCATAGGAGACCACAAGATCGTGCAGTTAGACCAGACCGCGCGATCACCTCCCAGACCGCCAACTTCACACATCAACATTTTCAACACTCCCCCTTGAAGTGGGAAGTTGAAAATAGCCCAAGTAAACTCCTCAGCCGAGTGAACGACCCCTTCGCCAGCGCCTTTGTGAATATGTCAGCAACGTTGTTCACACTCCGAACATACTCGACCGAAAGAGACCCCTCCAGCACCTTCTCACGAATGAAATGATGCTCGATCTTGATATGTTTGGTCCTTGCGTGACACACTGGATTAATAACCAGTTTGAGTGCACTCTCATTGTCGCCGCGGAGCAGAGTCGGACCCCGAACCTCCTTATGGAAGTCTCCCACCAACCTCCTAAGCCAGATGGTTTCTTGAGCTACCAAGGCCGAAGCCTTGTATTCCGCTTCCGTGGTAGAGACAGACACGGAATCCTGCTTCTTGCTGCACCATGATATAGCCGTAGGGCCCGCCATGAAGACGAATCCAGACGTCGACTTCCGATCATCCGAATCTCCCCCGTAATCAGCATCCATATACCCATGCACCTCGAAGCCCGCATCCCTCCTATATAGGAGACCCATATCTGAAGTCGCCTTGACATAATTCAAAATATTCTTGGCCGCTAGTAGATGAGGCATCCGTGGTTCCGCCATATAATGACTCACCCTGCCAACTGCATACGCAATATCCAGCCTAGTGATCGTCAGATAAATCAAGCTCCCAACCAGAGCTCATAACACAATCGGATCTTCCAGAATCCTCCCCCCATCCTTCTGAAGTTTCGTGACCTTCTCTAGAGGTGTAGAAATGCATTTCCCTTCCTTTATGCCGAATTGCTCCACGATTTGCTCCGCATATCCAGCCTGGGACACCAGCACCCCACTCTCCTTCCTCTGCACTTCAAGTCCAAGGAAATGGTGGAGTTCACCCAAGTCCTTCATCTCAAATCTGATAGATAGCTCAACCAGAAGCTTTGCTACCTCTTCCTTTGAATTCCCCATCACGATCATATCATCGACGTAAAGCAGCACGATGACATGAAGCTCCCCGTTCTTCTTGACAAACAAGCTTGAGTCAGAGTCTGAAGCACCGAATCCATAGAATAGGAGATATTCTGCAATCTTCCCATACCACTCCCTCGGCGCTTGCTTCAACCCATACAGGGCCTTCTTCAGCTTACAGACATAGTCTGGAAAATCTTCAGATACGAAGCCTGGCGGTTGGATCATGAAGATATCCTTGTCAATCTCGTCGTACAAGAAAGCATTCTTTACGTCGAGTTGCCAAATCTCCCACCCACAAAATGCCGCCAAGGCAATAACGAACCGTACTGAAGTTATCTTCGCCACCGGACTAAATGTCTCTTCATAATCTTCACCGTATTGCTGCGAGAATCCACGAGCCATAAGGCGAGCCTTGTATCGCTCGATACTGCCGTCTGCCTTCTTATTGAGCTTATAGACCCATTTGCATGTCACAGGGGTGATACCCTTGGGCCTGGGCACCAAAGACCAGGTCTCATTCTTCTCAAGAGCTGCCATCTCTTCTTTCATAGCCGAATCCCACTGTTTCACGCCTTTGGCTTTTTCAAAGCTCATTGGTTCCCGCTCATCCAGGGGACCAGCGAAGAAACACGAGACAAAGCTCACCATGTTTCCTCCTGTATAGCGATCAGGGGCAATGATCGTTCGCTTCGATCTCCTCAACACCTTCCCCTGACTCGCATTATCCTCAGCTGCTTCTTCCCTATCTCCCCTTCCAGACGTACTATGAGCATCGCTCCCCCTGCTTCCTGATCTAGAAGCCTCCGTTTCATAACTAGAAATGGATGGACCACCTGGTGACAAAGGCAGCTCCACCTGAAGATTTTCCACAGCTCTCTACGGCTCCTCCACCCCGCTTTCTGGTAACGTAACACCAGAACTTCCCTTGTACGATGTCACCTCGTCAAACACGACGCCGCGAGATACAACAAATCTCCGCGTCTCCGGGTCCATGCACTTCCATCCCTTCTTCCGATCATCATATCCCACGAAGACTAGCTTCCTTGCTTTTGCATCTAGCTTCGTCCGAAGCGCATCTGGAACGTGCACATAACAGGTGGAACTAAAAACTCGAAGGTGCGCCACGCTTGGCATTTCCTTGAACATCATCTCATGCGGGGTCAATATGTTGATGGGACTGAGAGACATCCGGTTGATGACGTAGGCGGCACAAGACATTCCCTCCGCCCAGAAGGACCTTGGGATACTCTTGGCATGCAGCCAACACTTGTAGGTCTCCATCAGATGATGGATCTTTCGCTCCGCAACTCCGTTTTGTTGTGGAGTACGCGCACAAGTAAGCTCCCTCCGGATGCCCGCCTTCCTGCAAAAACTAGAGAACTCACCAGAGGAGAACTCCCCCCGTTATCAGTTCTCATCTTCTTTATCCGCAGGCCTAGACGACCCTCCACTAGCTCCTTGAACTCCACAAACTTGGCAAATGCCTCCGCCTTCTCCTTCAGGAAATAGACCCAGAAATATCTTGTGTAATCGTTGATCAGCACCAGTATATACCTGCTGCCTCCGAGGCATGGGGTAGCAGTCGGTCCCATCAAATCACCGTGGATACACTCCAACGACACACTACTCCTTGTCTGCGACTTATCAAACGGCAGTCGATGAGACTTGCCAAACTGACATCTCGCGCAAACATGACCGTCACCGTAGGAAGATAGACTAGGCAGGCCCTTGACTAGACCTTTTATCGCCATAGCCTTCAGCTTATCCTTCCCTACATGCCCCAACCTCTCATGCCATATAACGACACTATCATTTGTCCTCATTTTGTCAACATAAGAACTTGTCGATAAAACGAACAAGTCTTTTGCCCTTCTTTCGATATGAACGACATCGGCCTTTACCGCCTCAACGTTTCGTAGAAACCATACTTTTGTTGGACCGAACAGAACGTGATACTCAGCGTCTACATCGTTGGTCACGGAGAAGAGGTTTTTCCTCATTCCGGGCACATGATAGACACTCTTCAACGTTAGTGGCCCCTATCACTGCCCAAGGAAACAACCCCCACCTTCTCGATAGTATGCGCAGTATCATCAGCAGTTATGATAACATCATTACCTGAGTAAGGATGCGCTGAAGAAAGCTTCGACTCATCCCCGGTGAGGTGATAACCACACCCCGAGTCCACGATCCAGTCCTCCTGATAGGTTATAGGAGCCGCAGCTCCACAGAAGCCGAGAAGGCTCCTCCCCATCCTCCATCATTTGGCCTAGCCTCAGTTTCCTCCTTCCCTGCAGCAGCATGCCCTGACTGAAGATTCACCCGACAGTCCTTCCTGATGTGACCAAACTTTCCGCACTTAAAGCATTTGGGTCCTTCTCCCTTCTTCTTCCCTTCAGCCTTAGGAGCATAGCCCTCTCCTGCTGTCCAGAAGTTGAAGGCCCGTTGCCTCCAGCGGTCTTCTTCTTCTTATCCCATCTCTTCTTCTTCCCTGTGAAGAGCACCTCACCTTCTCCCCCAGACACTAACTGTAACGATCCAGGCCCGCCAACACGGGACCCAGCTAGACCGCCAACAGCCTCCCGGCCAAGGCCCGCCAACACGGGACCCAGCTGGCACCGGAAGGGTTCATCCTAACCAGATGGTCTGCAGACCATGCACCCCAACCCCTCTCTGTCCCACCACAGGGCATAGTGGGTTGTTGGAGACCGCAGTCCCACTTGATGAGAATTGAGCCAGTTAAGCGGCAGCGCGTGGACTTCCCAGGAGGTCTCACCCATCCCAGAATTGCTCCAGCCCGAGCACGCTTAACTATGGAGCAATTCTGGGATGAGAAGTGAAAGTACTCCATAGTTAAGCGTGCTCGGGCTAGAGAAATTCTGGGATGGGTGACCTCCTGGGAAGTCCACGCGCTGCCGCTTAACTGGCTCAATTCTCATCAAGTGGGACTGCGGTCTCCAACAACCCACTGTGCCCTGTGGTGGGACAAAGAGGGGTTGGGGTGCATGGTCTGCAGACCATCTGGTTAGGCTGAACCATTCCGGTGCCAGCTGGGTCCCGTGTTTGCGGGCCTAGGCCGGGAGGGTGCTGGCGGTCCAGCTGGGTCCCGTGTTGGCGGGCCTGGATCGTTACAAATCTTGTGCAAGCCAGGCTCTCATGACACCATCTCAAAACACATGTTTGAATTGATGTCAAGAGTTATTATGAAGAAGAAGACCTCTTGGGCTGAGGTGTTATTTCTAAGGATAAGAGAATGTCTGCAGGCTCCCAACCTAAGCAGAATTCTCTCACTATACCTTCTAAACACCTACCCTGAGGAATTTAGTGAGTCCAAAGGAACAAACATACATTATCTCAAAAGGATGGACATCAAAACCTTGGACAGGTTCACAAGGGTCCTCCCCATGAGCCAACCCTCTGAACCCAAGACAAAGAAGAAAAGCTTGGTAAAAGGGCTACAAAGGGCAAGAATTATCTTCTTTGACTCTGGGTCAGAGGCAGAAGAGGATATCCTAGCTGTGGACAATCAAGGTCCAGCCAGCAGTCCTCCAAAAGATGACCAAGGAGGAGTTCCTGACACTGAAGGTCATAAAAGCAATGCTCATGAGAAAGAGCAAGAAGAAGAAAGAGATGATAATGTTGAGAAAGAGCACCAAAAGAATGAGGATGCTGCTGATGTTGAGGTCATGTTAGAAGGACATGAGGATGATCACACTACTTGTGATTCCTCCAATCCTGCCACTGCTGATTAAAGTGTGTAGGTCATACACTCCTCCTCAGAAGAAAATGAGGATGATGAAGTCCATGCTCCTGTTGATCTTCAAGGTGAGCTTGCTTTATTCATTTTCAAGCTAGAGCAACGAATCAAGCTAATCCCTCCAAAACCAGCAGATTACTGGGAAGATGATCAGGACAATGATAATCCTTCATCTGGGGGGGGGGGGGGGGGGGGGGGGGGGAGTAGCAGAAGAAATCTCCTGCTAAGGAAAGTGATAATGCTCCAAGTAAGGGGGAGCAAGAATGGATTGGTGCAGAAGAAAAGAAAACTCATCAGGTAAAGTGCATGTCAGTAATCCCACTGATATTCACTGAAACATGAATACTAATGATGACATTAATCTAAATGTAGATAATAAAGATGATAATTGAAAGAAATCGTTGTCTACCTAAATCACCTAGAGGGGGGTGAATAGGTGATCTCTACTGCGATTGCGGAATAAAAATTTTGCACATACACAACAAAAAAAATCACAGCACAGAGACACAAGATTTATAGAGGTTTCCCAAAGCTGGGTACTCCTCTCTCCCGCTCCGCCTATCTAGCACTTCGGGCTAGCGTCGGCAACTTCACCAAAACTCGGATTTATCAATAAATTCTACACTCGGAGACTACGACTCCTACAAGCTCGGAGAACAACCTCTCCTACAAACTTGGAGTAAACCACTCCTACAACTCGGAGTAAACCACTCCTACAAAATAACTCGGAGTAAAAACTCCTACAAGAGTCAAATAAAGTTTGAAACAAAACTTCTCTTTGAATCTCAATAGAGATTAACTTCAGATCTGGAGAAACTGAATCTTCTTCTTCCTTTAGAGTGAAAGCTTGAATCTTCAAAGATTAGGAAGAATAGAGAATCAGCAAACCTGATCTAATATGCCCTTTGATTAAATCGAAAAGATCTTCAATATTGAGAGCAGCAACTTGATCAAAGGTCTTCTTATCTGAGAAATCTTTAGCAAAACTGAAGAACGAAACTTGAGCGGCGCAGAAGTTAGATCTCAGAAAACTTGTTCAGCAAGAGAGGAAGAAACGGCTAGAAAATATTCTCTTTTTAACAATCGGGTGCTTTCTTGAGTTTGCCCTAAAAATAAAAAAATTATTTATAGGGAGACCTCCAACGGCATGGGCGACAAACAAGGAGGGATCACCACGTGTACTGTACATGGCGGCGAACCCTAATTTTCGAAAACGAAACTGAAATTTGAAATCCGTCTGTCCGTCATTCGTCGAGTCTTCACATGAACATTCGACGAATTGACTTGGTCTTGAAAAACACTGATAAAACATTGAAAATTGTCTTCTGTTATCATTCGTCGAAATTCGTCGGGAGTTCTCGAGAACATTCGACGAATATACTTAGCCGCAGAAAATTCTTGTTTAAACTTGAAATTTGGCTTCTGTTTGGATTCGTCGAGATTCATCAAAACTTCACGAGACGTCTCGACGAATTGACTTAGACAAGAATAAAATTCATTCTGAAAACCTGCTCCATTCCTCAATCTTGAAAACCTTCAGTTATGAGTATATGAAGTACACCCCAATAGAGAGATTACACATGGACCAGCACTTTGTTCTACACAATGAGGGATTACATTGTCTAGAACTGTGTTTGGTGATCCATTGCAACCTGACTTTGGTGTGCACTTAGCATTAAAACCGATCATAACACATCTAAACAGAAATCATCAAATACAAACTCAATTCAATTTAGTTCACTAGGGGACATCTTCAAATCCAGGTAATTGTGGATACAATACCCAACAATCTCCCCCTATTTGAAGATGTCATAACCCTATACACTAAGTTGAATTGTACAGAAAATATAATGGACAAGAAAAACAATAATCAGGCAGTAATAAGTAAAGAGAGAATCAATGTTTAACTTCACACACACATATATATATATATAAACAAAGAAAAAACAACATAATTCCAGAGATCAGTGCAGTTCATGATTTGTCTTTGCCCTTCTGCTTTTCAAACATTCTCTCAACTGCCTCAGCTTTCTTTTTCTGCTCAATTTCCATTCTTTCAAAGAAGGCTTTTGGTTTAGGCCAATACTTATCAGGAGCAGTTTCTTTGGTTCCCCCAGTCTTGAAGTGAATCCTTCTTTCAGATGTCCTTTTCTTGAACTTACTCCATTCATCCTGGCTGTAGTGATCACTGACATTTTCATGATGTTTACTGACTAGATTGAAGGTTGTGAGAATAATAACTTTGGAAGTTGGACTCCAGCTCTCTTGGAAATTCCTTGGGGGTGGCCTATCATAAAACTCTCTAATCTTTTTATAAGGATTAGACCTCTTTGCAGAAGGTTTGTCACCAAATATTTTCCTTTTCAGAGACTTTTCAGAGGGTTCAGATACTTTGGAGCTGTCAGGCCCTTCAACAAAAACTGGATCATCCCAGAACTCTTGGTAGGAGGAGGCAGGGACGTCTTCTTCAGCAAAATCAAAATCCTTAACAGGAATTGGAGAAGAACTTGGAGCACTTGGACCTGGAGCACTTGAAGAAGGAGCATCTGACTTTTTGTCCACAACAGTGAATCCAAGCATGCCTGCAACTTCCTTGAACAGCCAACTTGTTGATTCATGGGTATACCAATTGACATCTTTAACATTTTGCAAGATGTTCTCCTGAAGCTCTTGCATCTTTGAAAATACATTGCCATCCAAGTCAATCAGCTTACTTGCACTCTCCTCTATCTTAGACACCATACTCTCCTCCCCCTTTTTGACATCTTCATGTAGGAGGGTATAGAGTTTGGCCAGTTGCCTTTCAACTTGATCATCCAGAAAGTTAATCCCTTGATCATGAGAAATTATAAGAGCTGTTTGTGCAGAATTCAAATGAGTAACATCTTCCGCAACTTGATGCAAGTTATTTAGAACATGCCCAACTCCTTATTGGTGTGGTCCAATGCCTTTCCTGCATTTGTCATCCAACCATCTTGATCACTTTTGAATTTTCCCATCTCATGCTTCATTTCAGCCATCTCTTGCCTTAATGAACTATCAACATCATCAATTTTCTGATAGACTTTCTTGATGGACTTATCAAAATGCTCAGTCTGAGCTTGCAGCAAACTTGCAATAGACTTCAGCAGAGAAGATTGAGAGCTCTCTCCAGTTTCAAAATCTTCAGGAGAGGCTCTATCAGCTACAAAACTGGTAGACTGTGCTTGCTTATCAAACACAGTTACTCTTTGAGATTTTCTAATAAGAACTTCTGGTGGGGGCAAAAGCAGAACAGAAGGAAGAACCTGAGGAACTGCAGATTCATCCATGAATATATCTTCTTGTTCTTTCTCCCCCTCAGCCAAAGACATCCTCTTGGCTAACTCCAACTGATCACCAAAACTGCCCTTCTCTATTGAATCAGATTTCTCAGAATGTACAGATGCAGTATCTGGCAAGTCTTCATTACCTTTTGAATCAAAGACAATCACTGCAGGTGATTTCCTTGACTCTTCCAGCACAGCTTCATTAACATTAGCAGATTTCTCTTGACCCTCCAGGTCATGAACAACATCATTGACAGCAGTACTAACTGGATCAACATGAACTTGATCAGCTTTACTGGAAAGAATTTCTTTTGTAGCAGCACCACTTTCAACAATGTCTCTTGGGGTTGGAAACTCCCCCTCAACATGTTCACCTCTTCCCTGATCAGGAGCTGGACTAGGTCCACTACCCCTTGAGGGTTGTCCTACTTCAAGAGTTTTATCATCATTCAGCAAAGGTGCCTCATCACCACCAACAACATTCTTTACTCCACCCTTTGAAATAACTCTTTCCCATTTTGAGAAAATAGAAGAGGTGATTTTCTTGGTGTGATGGAGTGGGGTACCTCTTCCAAGATTGAACAAATCTGGATTACATCCATGCAGAAGCAAACTGATAATCCTTCCAAAATTTGGAGTCTGAAAGCTTTCCTTGATCTTCTCAAAAATAACTTCACCAAAGTTAAAGTTCTTTCTATAGATGATGGCTGTATGAACCTTAAATGCTTCCTCAAAAAAGTAGTCATAAGAACCTACTTTACAAAGTAATACCTAGCCTAAAATATCACAAAGCAGCTTACCTCCATCATTCATAAACTTTCTACTTATCTTTGAACTTTCATCATTAATGCCACAGAACCTTTTGGCTCTTAGGATATCTTCAACATAGAGTTCTTCAGATTCTACTTCAGGCATCCTCAAAATTCTATTGATGCCACTAGCCTTCAGAATAATCTTGCATGACCTAATGGAGCTTTTGATCTTCTTACCTTGACTGGTGATCCTGGCATTTCTGAAAAATTCCAGAACATCCTGTTCGAGAATCCTGGCTGGCTCTTCCAAGACGAAATTTAGCCTGGCCACTTCAAGCATCAAAATGATGTTTCGAAATTCATCAGAAGCAGTTCGGAATGCACCTCTCACCAGCTCTCCGCCTGAGTGCAAACCTCCAGAAGCTTTGGGCGCCATTGAACTCGTCGAACCCGTGAAGAACAGTGATTTCTTGAGAGAACCGAAGAGACGAACAGGATTTTCTCGGAAGGATCGCGTGGAATCAAGTTTTTTCTTTGTTTATATATATAAAAGAAGTTTAGGCGTGTACCTGATTTCACGGATGGCTCTTCGGATCCAATAAAGTGAATTTAATGATAAGATTTCACGGAGACGTGTCCGAGAAGATAAAGATTTGACACGTGAAATCCCGTGCAATTTCGCAAAATTTCAACAGTCCTGTCTTCAAGATTCCTTGTTAAGCATTCCAAGTTCCATTTTGAAGAAATTGAACTTGGTCTCGTCCAGAGGCTTCGTAAAAATATCTGCAATTTGTTGGTCAGTATTGACATATAATAAATTTATATCCTTACTCTCTACATGTTCCCGGATGAAGTGGTAGCGAAGCTCAATGTGCTTCGTTCTGCTGTGAGAGACTGGATTATTTGCTATGACAATAGCACTTGAGGAGTCACAGAACATGGGGATTTCTGTGAGCTTTAAGTTATAGTCCTCAAGCTGATTTTTTATCCACAAAAGTTGTGCGCAGCAACTGCCGGCAGAGATATACTCAGATTCAGCAGTTGATATTGCAATAAAATTTTGCTTCTTGCTACTCCAGGAAACGAGTCTTTTTCCCAAGAACTGGCAAGTTCCTGAAGTACTCTTTCTATCATCTTTGCTACCTGCAAAATCAGCATCTGAAAAACAAATTAGTTCAAAGTCATTGCTTCTCGGGTACCATAAGCCGAGATTTGGTGTACTCTTAAGGTATCTTAAAATCCTCTTTGCAGCGGCATAATGAGATTCCTTACAGATCACCTGATACCTGGCACAAACACATGTTGAAAACATTATATCAGGCCTACTAGCAGTAAGGTAGAGCAAGGACCCAATTATGCTTCTGTACTTGGTTTCATCAAAAGGGTTTCCTTTCTCATCCTTGTCCAGAGACATGTTTGAGCCCATTGGAGTCCTCATAGAGGTTGCACTCTCCATTCCAAATTTCTTAAGAAGCTCTTTGGTGAACTTCGTGATAGTTTATATAGGTGTAGTCAATAATACCTAGAGGGGGGGGGGGGGGGGGGTGAATATGTTTTACTTATTTTCATTGTTTAAACCTAATGTTTCTAGCTGCAAAAAACACAATCACAGAAAGCACACAAGGATGTATAGAGGTTCCTCAAGACCGGGTGTCTTGAGTAGTCCTCTTTCCCCCTTCACCTTTCTAACAGTGAGTTAGACAAGGCCACAAACTCCAATCTCGGCTCCTTGAGCTTACACCACAAGTTCCTCAGAACTTCTCAGATCAATAGTGATCCTACCTCAGGCACAACAGCCCTACACTCAGGCTCAACAGCCCTACACTCAGGCTCAACAGCCCTACCCCTCAAGCTCAACAGCCCTACACCTCAGGCACAACAACCCTACAGCTCAGAGTTATGTAACTCCTACCACTCAGAAATCCCACAGATTTCCTACCTCAGACCTATCAAGAAGTCCTACCACTCAAGCTGTCAACACAACTTTACACACAGGCTCAACAGCCTTTCACTCAGGCAACAATGTCTTACACAGATATAATAGAGTTTGAGCTAGATACAAAAGACAAAAGGTTTACTCTTAGGTCTTCTGAATCCTTTCTTCAGATCTGAAAACAACAGCTTCAGATTTGTATCACCTTGATCTTCTCCTTCAGCAAAGCAGCAGATCAACTTGCCCTTCTTGAGTTTGTACAGGAAGAGCTAACTAATCTCCCTTAGAAGATTAACTTCAGCTGCAGAGAACAACTTCAACTGGCTGAAACGTGAATGCTTGATTGCGGCGTACATCAAAGGCTTTTTCAATCGAACAGTACTTATTGTTGTGCCCTAGCTTCTTCTTTTATACCTCCAGAAGACTTCAACGGCTATATCGATCCTCCTGACACAGTATGGGTCAGATTGGAGTTGCTTTTCCCTTTCAATTGTCGTTTGCGCCAAAAGCAGATCCCGTCAGCACATTTGGATCTGTCTCAGCGGTTGGGCTGAGACAGCATCCAGTCTCAGCGGTTGGGCTGAGACAGCTTCCAGTCTCAGCGGTAGCTCCAGTCCCCTTCTCAGTGGTTGCTCCAGTCTCCTTCTCAGTGGATCCGCTGAGATGGCTCCTTATCTCAGCGGTTATGACCCTTCGTCTCAGCGGATTGCTGAGACAGATCTTCATCTCCTTGTGGATGGTTTCTTCTCATCTAAGGCCATGTTTGGCCCTTCCTTTTGAGTTACCTGTGTCTGTATATCCTACACAAGTATAGCTTTGTTAAATACAATATGTCCTTAACATTGAGAGTGATGCCTCTTCAAATCAAGGTAATATTGGGGGCAATATACCAAACAATCTCCCCCTATTTGAAGAAGGCAGAACATCCCCAATGCTAAGGTCCATTAATAATAAAAATCTTATCACAGAAAAAAAATGATCTGTGAAGTATAGGACCTAACACCCTAAGCATAAGCATTTGCGCTGACCCTTTCTCCCCCTTTCTCCCCTTTCTCCAGCATTGGTACTGGCCCTATCTCCCCCTTTCTGGCTTTTTCAACCTTAACTTGCGATGGATAGAGGGACAATAGCTGTAGATCCCTTTGGATCAATCTATAGGCTAACCTGTACACTTTTAGCATTTGCTAACTTCCCCTCAACCTGAGTAGGGAATTTACTCCCACTCAATTCGAGAGCTATTTTCTGTAATAGCTGATCCATTTCAATTTGAACATCCCATTTAAGGTAGTGAATACTAAAGAGAATAAATACATAGTACATATATCAATAGTAACAAACACAATATTATGATCAGAATATGAAATATCATTTCACTTTAAATGTTCAGTACAGATATATAAAAGAAAATTCAACTTATAGTTGTACATTCAATCCAAACAAAAATGTCAAGGATGGTTTTTCTAAGATTGACCCTTGGAAGAGCTTTCTCCATCTGTAGACTTTCTTTTCCTAGTTTCAGCAGCAACCTTGATCTTCTCCTTTACTTTGAAGTACAGAAGTGGCTTGGAAAGATATCTGGAGGGAATTCTTAAAGGTGTTTCCCTTCTTACCATGTTTTCTTTGAGAATCCTTTCCCTTAAAGATTCCCTTTCAAGGTGTTTGATCCACTCGGCAGCTGAATAGACATGGTCAATGTCCTTCATTGGATTTCCATGGCTCACCCAGGTATTGACAACAATTGTGTCCAACTCCAGATTGTCATCTTCATGGAGTGGATCCTCTAATCTTTCCATTCTTTTATGTGCCATGTATTCTTCAGCAGTTTGAATACCCTCTACCCTTCTCCTCTTTGCTGCTCTCTCATCAGCAATCAGATTTGATTGACTTTGGAAGTCAAAGTCTTCATTTCTGCTAGGGTTCAAGATTGGCAGATTCAAAGCAATTCTTGTTCCTTGCAGCACTTTTAAGCTTGAGTCCCATTGATTATCAGTGACCTTTCTGACCATGGTAAGGATATTTTCTTGAATAGCACTGGAGGCATTGTTGACCACTTCCAACATTTGCTTGCTGACTTCTTCTTGATTGGAGAGTATTAGTTTGTGGGAGGACTCCATGTTGTTATACAGCTGTATGTGAGATCCTTTCAGCTTAGCATGTAGATTGTGTATCTTCTCCTCCCCTTCTTTGCTATGTTCCACTATCTTCTTCTCAATTTCAGAGTGTTGATCCAATATGGATTGAGAGAGAGAGTCTGAAAGGTGCTGTCCACATCATCCAAAATGCATTCCTTTTCCTTGTCAATGTGGGACTTGACTTGGCTGCTTGATGTGTTGACCACTTGTGCCATTCTGGCAACAACTTTTTCCCAGACATTCTCATTTTTATAGAGCTGATTCTTTACATATGTGATGTCCTTTGTGGAATCCCCTTGATGGTGTGCAATATCCTTCAGAACTGTGTGCTGGGCAGCAACAGTATTTTTAGCCATTTCAAACCATCTTGTCATCTGCAGAAGGATATGATCTGATGCAGTTTTGACATCATTAACTTGGGTATTCAGTTCAGTTCTCACTTCAGCCACTCTTGACTCCATTCTTTGCTCACAGGCCTGGATCTCCTGAGTCAATGCAGCTCTTGTTGTATACAATTCATTCCGTATCTGGGCAGAGACATCATGAACCTTTTCAGCAACATTCTTTTTCATAGACAAAATTAGCCTTGAGTATCATCTTACCCTACGACTTATGGTTGATCTTGGACTTCCCGAGGGTTACCCTGTAAGGGGCTCACTTCGGTACTAGGAACTGTAATGGGATGACACCCCAAAGTTCCCTTTCTCAAGACACTTACTGTTGTTGGTATCTACCCATAAGATTTCCCTTCTACCATTTCTCCAGAGTTAGACCTAAGTGCTTTAAGACACACTAGGGGAAAGACGATCTTTCGTCAATCCCTAGGACAACCTTACTCTTAACCCACCAAGTACACTCTCCTCACATACACTCCCTGGGGTGGACTTCTAACTATCTAATCAACCCATGTGCACCATCTGCACACCATTTCCACCTAGTAGGTTACTAAAAATCTAAGTTCACAGTTTTACTATACGCAGACCAAACTAATTATATGAAGCTCACAACTAGAGGTACTTTAAATATTAATCCAACTGACCCAAGTTATTTACTGGAGGTTTATCATGATGTTATAAGACTAATTCTAGAGAATCAAATTTTTCCCTAATTAATTAATATTTATTTTAATTTCTCCAAACATTTGCCAAGTATGAAAATGAACATGAAGTGTAAGTAAATCTTATGATATGGCTCTTCAATAATTATGATAAATCTATGATGACTAAATAACATCAGAAACAGCATATCATAGTTTTACAGTAAGAAATTGTCCTCTAATTTAATTATTTATCATCTATCCAAAATTATAGTTTTATGAAGGAACTACCAAAAAGATCAACACTAAAATTATGGGAAAATTACCAAACTCTTGTATTCACTTGAAAAGGGTACTGACTAAGTTTCAGGATTTAAGGAAATCATTTTATCACTAAAATAAATAAATTAAGAAAACATCAAATTAAATGAACTGTGAAGTAGCCTACTGATTTAAGTCTTCAAAAATTCTATAAACATTTACAGAGCTTCCTAATGTTCTGAAAGGTCCTATCACCAATTAGCACAATTTAACAATGAGTTTTGGACCCTCAAATATTTTTCTTAAGTCTAAATCAAAACAGGTGCCTTGTGAAAGAAGTACTGATTAAATCATTTACTAAAATTCACAAAACTTACCAGAGGTCTAAACCATGATTATAAGGGCACCAACAAAGTTTCATCATCATCCAAGACTTTTTAAGCATGTAAATGTTTCTTATAAGAAATTTCCCTAAAGGGGTTATGTCCTAATTCAAAGGGAATATTGGCTTCTAAAATTCTTATAAAATTACCCAATGCCTATTTACACCCTATGAACCTATCCACCAAGTTTCATAACAATCCAGAGACTTTTGACCTCATGGCCTTCACAAGGTTCTAATTGCACACCTAGGAATAAAACTAGTGTTCTGGGGCTTAATCACCTTTACACTACCCCAAACCGCTCATGGGGATTCTTTAGGTGATTGTAGACTAGTGGACATGGTCCCATCTCATGGTGAGGAGATTTGACCACAAAATTCCAAGATAAACTCCATGCCCTAACTTTGACCAAACTTGACCCATCTTGGGTTTACAAATTACCCAACCAAAACAATCCCAATTGGGCTGAGATTTTTACCTAGAACATAACATAACCCTAAAAAGCACCCACCAAAATTTGGAGGGCATTGGAGGTCATTTAATCCACTAATTAATTATTAGGTGATTTATAAAATTATTTCAAAAACCTTAGAAAAAGATTCTCCTAAAAATCCCATCTTTTAGTATGTTGTGTGGGTGCAAGAGACTAGTTTAGGTTTTAAATATCAAGGCCATAACATCTACCATTAAGACGATATGGGAGAAAGAGTGACTGCCCTACCCTAGGGACCAGTCCCACCATTTTGTCTCTACAGGGAGCTACAATACTCCTTTTGGGCTGAAACAAATTTTAAACTAAAGTAGACTCTAATGGCTACAACTTTGGTGTTGGACACTTTTTAATCAGAGGTGATCTAGTATTTTTAACAATTAAAATAAACTACAGCAAAAAGGGTGTTACAGAAATCATATAAACATTTAATTATATAACTATTTCTGCATTCGACGAAATTTAAATAGCGCTCGATGAAAGCAGAACGACTCTGCATTCGACGATATTAATTGCGCTCGACGAAGGCAGAATAACTCTGCGCTCGACGAAATCTGAACAAAGCTGCGTTCGACCAATTTAACAGCGCTCGACTAATTTAATCCAGATCGACGAACTATATTCCGTTCGACTAATTATTATTAAAACAACGCTCGGCTAAGTTAATATATAACAGCGCTCGACTAATTAACAAATAACAGCGTTCGACGAAAATAACAAATAACAGCGTTCGATGAAATAAATGATATAAATATAAACAATAATAAACAGATCTGACGGCTCTCCGTCATCGTCCCCAATCTCTGGACGGTGCGCAACAGCCCGTCCTGGGCTTCCTCGCGGGGCGATTTCCCGACCACCTACGCCTCTTTTCGGCCGGCCAATGCCACCACCACCTCCGTTGAGGTGGTGGACGGCGATAGGTGTGGTTGGCCGGCCAGAGGTGGTCGGATTTGGTTTTAGAGGAAGGAAAAAAGTACGTATCGCACCCTTTCGGAAGCACAATCCGAGCCCTTTTGAGCATAGATTAAGCCCCTAATTTTGAAGAGATCTAGCACCAGGGGAGGAGAAGAGGATCGGACCTGAGTGGGGGCTTGGTTGCGCGAATTCCGGCGAGTCGCCATTGATGGTGCTGGAGCTTTCGGTGCCATGCCGATCTAGGATTTCTCTGCACGAAACTCACCGGAAAAATGGGGGATCTCTTCCTCTCTGAGCATTGAAGGAAATGGGAGTTTCAAATCGGGCTGGGATAGCTTTATTTCTAAAAGCCATTAATGGCCATTACCTCCAATTTTGGTTACCACCAAAATTCCTTTAAATCAGCCCCTCTGCCATAGAAATTTCCAGAAAAACGATCGTAACTGAAGGGGGAATGAATGCACATCAATTGGGGAGGGATTTGAAGGATCAATAGCATTTAATTCCATGAATGCTCTCTTTCTCTCTCTCTGATTGGGGAAAAACTCCAATTTCTCTCTCTCCTACTCAGCAATTACAGAAATTAAGAGGAAAAATCCAGAAATCAGCAGGCCCACTAGATGATGGATCTCTTAATTGGGCATAGCTCAAATGGATTGGGCTAGATTAGGTTATATTGGGTGTAATTCGACCTAAATTAGGCTTAAGGGTAAATTGGTCAAATTGCAAGTCTCATGATGGGGCTTTTTGGTCCATTAGGTTCCTAGTAGCCCTATTAGGGTAGGGGTAAGATCAATTTGGCATGGTAGAGGCTAATTGACCCTAATTGAGTTAGTTTGACCAATTTAGGGTTAAGGTTGATTTTGGTCTAATTGGCCTCTTAGTTTGACTCCAAGGGGTTCTTGGTGCTCCAAGAGGACCCCTAATGGATTAGGGATGCTATGGTGGGGTCAAGGTTCAAGGTGGGGCCCCTAAAATCCAACCCTAGGCTTGATATCTGAAGATTGCTATTTGCAGACCACTTGGGTTTTCTTCTTCTCTCCTAAGCTCACAGAGCCTTGGGCTCTCCCTATGGTTCTGTCATGACCTAGTCATGACAAAACCAACTTAGGGGTCTAGTTGTTTGAGGGATGTTACAAATCCCAATACATAAAAATAAAAAATTCGTACTCGAAATTCAGGTTAAGCTCGAGGGGGTTTCTACTGCTATGAAGAAAAAGTAACATCCCGAATTTTTTTTTTTAAATTATACCTGTCGTAAAGAGCTGCGGGTACTTTTGCTGCATCAAGTCCAGTGGCTCCCAAGTATGCTCTTCCTGTCCATGATTCCTCCATAAGACCTTGACCAGCGGAACCTTCTTGTGCCGCAAGACTCGTAACTCCGTGTCGTCTATCCGAACTGGCTCCAGGTGAACCGACCGATCAGTAGCTACTGGCCCCTCTGAAGTAGAAACCTGCTGCTCTGGCCGAAGTAGAGGCTTCCTAAGTGAGGAGACATGGAAAACATCGTGCAGTCCCTCCAACTCCGGCGGTAGCTCCAGTCTGTAAGCCAGGGGACCGATCCGCTCCAGGATCCTATAAGGTCCCATATACCGCGGACTGAGCTTCTTCCGCCCGCGAACCCGCGAGACTCCATGCATCAGACGTATCTTCAAGAAAACCCGGTCTCCCACCTGGAACTCCACCATACGATGACGCGCATCGTAATACTTGGCCCGCCTGCTCTTGGCCTCCAACATCCTATCTCGAATCAGCCTCACCTGAGCATCCGTGTCCTCCACGAACTCTGAGCCAAGTGCCTTGGGATCCTCATCCAGAATCCAAGACAATGGTGTTCTGCATCTCCGTCCGTATAATGCCTCATAAGGTGCCCCGCCTATACTAGCCCGATGACTGTTGTTGTATGAGAACTCGACTAAGGGCAATAGTCTCTCCCATGGCTCCCCGCGGTCCAGAATGCAAAGACGTAAAAGATCCTCTAAGGTCCGGTTGGTACGCTCTGTTTGCCCATCTGTCTGGGGGTGGAAAGTTGTACTAAAAGTCAACCGGGTGCCCAGGTAGGCCTGCACTACTCTCCACTCCCTTGACATAAATCGTCCATCCCGATCTGACACGATCGTCCTCGGCACACCATGATATCGAACAAACTGCTCTATGAACCTCCGCACCAAAACACTGACCGACTCGTCCTTCCTGATTGGAATGAACCTGGACACCTTCGTCAATCTGTCGACAATCACACAAATCGAGTCGTTTCCCGCACGGGATCTGGGAAGACCGTGTATAAAGTCCATAGCGATGTCGTCGAACTTCAACTCCGGCACCGGAAGTGGCTGCAATTATCCTGCTGGGTGTCGGCACTCCGCCTTCACAAGTTGGCAAGACTTGCAGTGGGTCACAAAATATACGATGTCTTTCTTCATGCCTGGCCAATACATGGTCCTCTTCAAATCTGCAGTCATCTTGGTAATGCCCGGGTGCAAGGAATATGTGCAGCAATGAGCCTCTGACATAATATCCTCCCGAATCTGGCCCCCTGCCGGTATATACACTCGGCCTCTAAATCTCAACTGGCCGTCCATCAGCGAATTATCTCCAGCTGAGCCTGCCTCCAAGGCTCTGAATATCGGCTCCAACTTGGCATCCTGCCTCTGCCCATCCCTGATGTGGTCTCGAATGTCGTAAGTGGCATCCATCGCTGCTAAGTACTCCTCGTACAGCTCCGGATCGTCCTCAGATACTAGAGAGATCTGCATGTCCTCGAACATCCGCACTAACTCCATGGCCATCAACTTAGGCTCTGCCCCTGACGCAGTAGCTCTCCTGCTCAGTGCGTCTGCTACTATATTCGCCTTCCCTGGGTGGTAATGTATCGCGTACATATAGTCTGATAAGAACTCCGCCCATCGCCTTTGCCGGATATTCAGCTCCTTCTGCGTATCTACATACTTCAGATTTTTGTGATCTGAGAATATGTCGCAGTGGACACCATAGAGGTAGTGTCGCCAGATCTTGAGAGCGAACACGACTGCTCCCATCTCCAAGTCATGCACCGGGTAGTTCCGCTCGTGGTTCTTCAACTAGCGGGAGGCGTAGGCTATCACGTGCCCATTCTGCATCAAAATGGCACCCATCCCCTGATATAACGCATCCGTATACACCTGGAATCCTTCCCTCCCCTATGGCAGAAAAAGAATGGGGGCAGAAGTAAGCCGACCCTTCAGCTCCTGGAAGGCTGCCTCACACTGCGGCATCCATGTAAAAGTAGCATCCTTCCTCGTCAGGATGTGAGCGGGAGGGCTATCTGAGAAAACCCCTGAACGAACTTCTGGTAGTAGCCAGCAAATCCCAAGAAACTCCTCACATCGGTGGCAGTCTTCAGCGGCGGCCAATCCCGTACTGCCTGAATCTTTGCTGGATCCACTGCTAGGCCAGCTCCACTGATGATATGGCCTAGAAAGGCCACCTCCTTCAACCAAAACTGACACTTGCTGAACTTCGCATACAGATGGTGCTCCGGAAGCTTCTCCAAGGTTTGTGCCAAATGCCGTGCATGCTCCTCCTCCGTCCTCGAGTAGATGAGGACGTCGTCAATGAACACAATGACAAAGATGTCGAGATAAGGCTCAAACACCCGGTTCATCAGGCTTATAAATGCTGATCGTGCATTCGTGAGTCCGAACGGCATCACAGTGAACTCATACAACCCATATTGGCTGCTGAAAGCCATCTTCGGGATATCTTCATCCTGGATCCTCAGCTGATAATACCCGGACCTCAAATCCAACTTCGAGAAGCAGTGGGCTCCCTCTAGCTGGTCAAAGAGCTCGTCTATCCTAGGCAGAGGGTACGCGTTCCGCACCGTCAGCCTATTCAGAGCTCTATAGCCGATGCACAGTCGGAGCGTGCCATCCTTCTTCTTCATGAACAACACCGGAGATCCCCAGGGTGAGGAACTTGGCCTAACGAACCCAGCTTCCACCAGCTCCTGCAGCTGGCTCCAAAACTCTACCAACTCCTTCGGGGCCATCCGATAAGGGGCGCTAGATACCGACTTAGCCCCCGACACCAGCTGGATCTGGAAATCCTTTTCGCGATGCGGTGGCAGTCCGGGAAGCTTCTCCGAAAAAACATCAGCAAAATCCCATATGAACGGGATACTTGACACTGAGTTCTTGACTTCAGTCACCTCAAAGAGCACCTGATATACCTCATCTCCCTGCAGGTGGGCCTTGACGACCTGAATAGATGATAAGAAGAGACGAGAGGTGGGTTGAGTACCTTCGAAAGCTACTTCACCATCTTCGTGCTTTAGAACGATCCACCTTGTTGGGCAGTCAATCCTTGCCTGGTTCCCGAACAACCAGCTCATGCCCAGGATCAGGTCGTAGTCTTTCATCTTCAGCATAGTTGTCGGGGCCTCGAACAGTCTTCCTCCAATCTCTACCCTCATGCTGCACGTGGCATTTGTTAGAACCTCTAATCCATCCGGAAATCGCACCCTCCTGTAATCGCTCTTGAAGTGTTGGACTTGGTCCAGGTCCTCGATAAACTTAGCGGAGACGAACGAGTGCGAGGCATCCGTATCGAAAAAGGTAAAAGCGGGTTTGCCGTAAACGCGTACTAAACCTGAGGGTTTTGTTGTTTGGTTCAATGCTAAGGTAAAACTCAAATTTATAAGGTACAAACAATTAAAAGAAACTCATCAAAGTACCTGCTATGACCCTTGCTGGGTCCTGGGGCCTTGCTAGGTCTAGGGCATACGCCTGCTCCCTATACTGTCTCCGGTCATCGCGCTGAAATCCACGACCTCGTCCACGTCCCCGACCCCCGAAATGCTGGCCCTGTGGTGCTGCCGGTAGTGCTGGTGGTGCATTCCTTTGAGTGTAGTTTCTCTTGATATGGCCGATCTGGAGGCAGTGGTAGCACTCTGGTGGTGGTCCACCTCCTCCAATCCTTGGCATCTCCCGCATATGTAGAGGCTGAGGAGCCAACACTACCGTCTATCTCTGCTCCTGCCTCTCCTCCTGGCGGGGTCAGACCTCTATCTTTCTTTCCCCAGCGTCTCGGCCTCTCGGCTGGTCCCTTCTGCCTCCTCGTCCCTGCTCCTCCATCGGTCTCTTTCTCCCACGAACAGCTTGCTGGTCTATCTCCAGCTTCTTGGCCATCTCTAGAATCTTTGTCATGCTGTCGTCGTAGACGAAGAGGAGGGCCTGCCTCAGCTCATCACGAAGGCCCTTGTAGAACCTCTTTGCATATCCTACGTCATTCAGCTGATACGAAACTGCAAACCGGGATAGATGGGTAAACTCCCGGTGATACTCCAGAACTGTCCTGCTCCCTTGCCTCAACTGCAAAAACCTATCCTCCAGCTCATCTATAGCAGACTGCGACACGAAATGCTCCAGCAGTGCCACCTTGAAATCCTCCCACGAAACGTCCGCTGCCTCCAGTCCCGGATAAGCTGTATCCAGGAACCTCTTCCACCATCTCTTGGCATGGGACTCCAAGAAAGAAACCACAAGTGGCACCTCCATGTCTGCCAGGCACTGAATCCCTGTCAACATCTCCTCCATGATATCCACCCACTCCTCGGTCCTCACAACGGTCTCCGTCCCGATGTATGATGGTGGGGAGAGACCTCGAAAGATGCTCAGCCAATTGGCCCTAGGGTTTTGCTGAGGAGCCGGTGCTTGCTGTGCCCTGAAAGTCTCCAAAATGCCAGTCAGTGTCTGTCCCAACTCCGTCTGCTGGAACGGGGTAGGAGTCGGTGGTGGTGGGATGACGTTTGGAGTCGGTGGAACTCCATACTGCGGTGTAGGGTTCGTCACGGGCTACACAAGAAAAATTACACTCGTAAGGGACTTAGCTAAAGAAAGTTCAGTTATAAGTGGACCTTTTAATGTGATTTCCCTTATGAGCACACCATTGCGCCTGCTGCTAGTTTGTCATCAAACTAAGCTCGCGCGGGGTGGCCCAGGGTTTGTGGACTTCTTTTCTTCATATCGAGGTTTTTCTCTGATACCACTTGTAAGACCCCATTTTTTTTAACAACCGGGTCTTAGGCCCAGAACTGCCGCTTTGCGGTGATACCCTCACTCGGGAAGGTTGCCACTACAAAACGCTGATGCTGCCGGCTAAATCGATCACGAAGAAGCAAAGAACAAGAAACTAAAAAAAGACAAGTCCACATAAGCATAACTGAAATAAAAACAGAGATAACAAGGGCTCCTGCCCGATACATCAAGCCTCACTACAAATTCACTCGCGGAAGCAAAATAACTAGAACTAATAGCCACTCACGGATCCTGTCATCGGTGCTCCCGTGCTAGACTACCCCACCTCCCTCTGCACCGACCTCTGGTGCTGCTCCGTCCACGCGGTCTCCTAAAATGATAAGGTCCACCGACCGTTAGTCAAAAGACTAAGACAATCCCCCACCACTCCCCCGGTGACTCCTAGGCACCGAGCGGGAAGGATGAAGCGGAGGACATCAAGGGGTATAAACAAAAAGCAGATGACAGGGTATATTTTACAGGAAGAGTTCTACCACTACTCAAGCTATAAGTGCATAAACAAAGCAGGTAATAAAACATTGTAAGAGCAGGTAAAGAATAAATAAAGTGCAGTAAGTAAAGACATATATAAAGGAAAAATAACCATTGATTTATAGGAATACCCACACAAACCTATAGACCAAGGGGTCGTTTAGCAAGGCCTATCGTATAAGAAGTCCCATAACCGACTTACATGATAGGGGTAGGGGTTGAAATGCAATGTTTATGCTATGTCATGCAAGGTATGCAATTATGTTATGTTCACACAAGTGCAACTCACACACTACGACTCTATGCGCACAAACCTTTAGTCCCCCCTTTTTGGAGCTAGCAAGACTCCCAGGATACTCCCATAGTGGCAAACGGAAGCGGGGGGTTGGGCCTCGCCCACCTCTAGGTTGGTATATGCACTACCTAACCTAGACCTATCGTACGCCTCAACGCAAAACCGCGGAGCATCTTCGTACTCTTATTGGCTGGACCACAAGTCTTGTATGGCTAAGTGCAAATTCCACACTTGCCGAGCCCGAGTATCAATGTCGGTGCAATGACTGTCGACACTAAGGACCCACCACATTGTGCACATGCAACATGTTCTACTATCTATCCACAAACTCTAAACATAAACCACCTGGGCTTAACTTGCCCAACCAAGAACCAAACTGAGTCACAAACAGTCCGGATCAACAATCCCCACCAGCCACCATTGAGCCTACAACTCGAGGTACCCAACCAACTAAACTCCCGTGACAACAGAGTGTGAGTGAGTGTATTATTAATTAGCCTTGAGTATCATCTTACCCTACGACTTATTGTTGATCTTGGACTTCCCGAGGGTTACCCTGTAAGGGGTTCACTTCGGTACTAGGAACTTTAATGTTATGACACCCCAAAGTTCCCTTTCTCAAGACACTTACTGTTGTTGGTATCTACCCATAAGATTTCCCTTCTACCATTTCTCCAGAGTTAGACCTAAGTGCTTTAAGACACACCAGGGGAAAGACGATCTTTCGTCAATCCCCAGGACAACCTTACTCTTAACCCACCAAGTACACCTCCTCACATACACTACTTGGTGTGGACTTATAACTATCTAATCAACCAATGTGCACCATCTGCACACCATTTCCACCTAGTATGTTACTAAAAATCTAAGTTCACAGTTTTACTATACGCAGACCAAACTAATTATATGAAGCTCACAACTAGAGGTACTCCAAATATTCATCCAACTAACCCAAGCTATTTACTGGAGGTCTATCATGATGTTATAAGACTAATTCCAGAGAATCATATTTTTCCCTAATTAATTAATATTTATTTTAATTTCTCCAAACATTTGCCAAGTATGAAAATGAACATGAAGTGTAAGTAAATCTTATGATATGGCTCTCCAATAATTATGATAAATCTATGATGACTAAATAACATCATAAACAGCATATCATATTTTTACAGTAAGAAATTGTCCTCTAATTTAATTATTTATCATCTATCCAATATAGTTTTACGAAGGAACCACCAAAAAGATCAACACTAAAATTATGGGAAAATTACCAAACTCTTGTATTCACCAGAAAATGGTACTGACTAAGTTTCAGTATTTAAGGAAATCATTTTCTCACTAAAACAAATAAATTAAGAAAAACTCAAATTAAATGAACTGTAAAGTAGCCTACTGATTTAAGTTTTCAAAAATTCTATAAAAATATACAGAGCTTCCTAATGTTCTGAAAGGTCCTATCACCAATTTGCACAATTTAACAATGAGTTTTGGACTCTCAAATATTTTTCTTAAGTCTAAATCAAAACAGGTGCCTTGTGAAAGAAGTACTGATTAAATCATTTAATAAAATTCACAAAAATTACCAGAGGTCTAAACCATGATTATAAGGTCACCACCAAAGTTTCATCATCATCCAAGACTTTTTAAGCATGTAAATGTTTCTTATAAGAAGTTTCCCTGAAGGGGTTATGTCCTAATTCAAAGGGAATATTGGCTCCTAAAATTCTTATAAAATTACCCAATGCCTATTTACATCCTATGAACCTATCCACCAAGTTTCATAACCATCCATGGACTTTTGACCTCATGGCCTTCACAAGGTTCTAATTGCACACCTAGGAATAAAACTAGTGTTCCAGGGCATAATCACCTCTACTCTACCCCAAACTGCTCATGGGGATACTTTAGGTGATCCTAGACCAGTGGACATGGTCCCATCTCATGGTGAGGAGATTTGATCACAAAATTCCAAGATAAACTCCATGCCCTAACTTTGACCAAACTTGACCCATCTTGGGATTACAAATTACCCAACCAAAACAGTCCCAATTGGGCTGAGATTTTTACCTAGAACATAACTTAACCCTAAAAAGCACCCACCAAAATATCAAGGCTATATCATCTACCATTAAAAAGATATGAGATAAAGAGTGACTGCCCTACCCTAGGGACCAGTCCCATCATTTTATCTCTACAGGGAGCTACATACTCCTTTTGGGCCGAAAAAAATTTTAAACTAAAGTAGACTCTAAGGGCTACAACTTTGGTGTTGGACACTTTTTAATCAGAGGTGATCTAGTATTTTTAATAATTAAAATAAACAACAACAAAAAAGGTGTGACAGAAATCATATAAACATTTAATTATATAACTGTTTCTGCATTCGACAAAATTTAAATAGCGCTCAATGAAAGCAGAACGACTCTGCGTTTGACGAATTTAACTGCTCTCGATGAAGGCAGAACAACTCTGCGCTCGATGAAATTTGAACAAAGCTGCGTTCGACTAATTTAACAGCGCTCGACTAATTTAATCCAGATCGACGAATTATATTCCGTTCGACTAATTATTATTAAAACAGCGCTCGGCTAAGTTAATATATAACAGCGCTCGACTAATTAACAAATAACAGCGTTCGACGAAAATAACAAATAACAACCTTCGACGAAATAAATGATATAAATATAAACATTAATAAACAGATCTGACGGCTCTCCGTCATCGTCCCCAATCTCTGGACGGTGCGCGACAGCCCATCCTGGGATTCCTTGCGAGGCGATTTCCCGACCACCTATGCCTCTTTCCGGCCGACCAATGCCACCACCACCTCCGTTGAGGTGGTGGCCGATGATAGGGGTGGTTGGCCGGCCGGAGGTGGCGGATATGGTTTTAGAGAAAGGAAAAAGAGTACGTATCTGTTGGGTATTGTAGCCACAATTACCTTGATTTGAAGAAATGTTCCTTTGAACTAAGTTGAATTGAGTTGTATTTGATGTTATTTTCAGTTATGTATTTGCAGGTTCTAAATGGTTAAGTGCAAACCAATGCCAGGTTTCAATAAGTTGTTAAACACAGGACTATACTATGTAATTCCTCATGGTATAGACCAAAGTGTTAACTTATGTGAAATCTCTCTATTGGGTGTACTTTATATTCAAACACAAAGGAAGAGCCAAGAGAAGTTGCTGGTGCTGTTATAATCTGAATGAAAGAAAATTTTGCATAAAAATTTTCTTAAGAATTTTCTTAAAGAAAATTCGTCGAACTCTGTTCGACGAACAGAAAGGTTTTCGTCGAACGCAGTTCGACGATCGGAGTTCGTCGATCTGCGTTCGACGAAGTGAAGATACTTCGTCGTTCGCTGTTTTGCTTATATTTCGTCGACCGCTGTTAGCTGTTAGCTGAAGACATTTCGTCGAATGCCGTTCGATGAAATATATATATTTCTTAGTTCACTGGTTTGCTGTTAGCCGAAGGCATTTCGTCGAGCGCTGTTTGCCTACATTTCGTCGAGCGCTGTTTGCCTATATTTCATCGAGCACTGTTTGGTTATATTCTCATCGAATTTTTAATTGATCTCAGGTGGGCCGATAGCTGAACAGACTTCGTCGACCGCCGTTCGACTAATATATGTAATTTCGTCGAACACAGTTCCGTTCGACGAAATCTTCCCAGAGCGACATTTTGCTGGCGCTGTTTCAAATATTCAAATTGCAGTCAGCCGTTGGGAATTATTTTATTCCTTAATTCTTGCTTCCAGCTGTTGGAGAATTAATCTTCCCTAATTAATGCTTACAGCCGTTGGAGAAGATTATTTGCCTTAATTTCTTGGAGATAGCCGTTGGAGAGAATATTTTTCCTAAATTCTTGCTACAGCAAAAGAAAGAAATATTCTTCCTTATTTATTTTATTTAGCCGTTGGAAAGGAGGATCTCTTTATATATATTCCCTCTGATTTTTCAATTAGAGTTAATCGTGAAAAAGGGAGTGCAAATATTATATACAGATTTTCTTTCTCTCTTATTCTGTTGGCTGATATTACTTCTCACGCAAGTTCTTCTTCTCCAACAAGAAAGTGGTTTGCGATTCTTCATCGCTAAGAGCAGTCGACAAGATCAACACAAATAAAAGATTCATTCTCATTTTGATCCTGTCGACTCTAAGTTTCAGATCAAGCTTTCAAGAAAAGGTTTCTTCTTCCTCTCTCTAGATCCAGATTTTCTATTCTTTCAAGGAAGAAGTTCTATCATTTTCAGATCTGATCAAGTCAAGTCTCCAAAAGATTTCAAGAAGATTGTTTTTCAATCTAAAGTTTTGTAAAAATCTTTTACATATTCTTGTAGGAGGTTTTCCTCCGAGTTTTGGAGGAGTTGTTTGCTCCGAGTTTGAGTAGGAGAAGATTATTCTCCGAGTTTCTAGTAGGAGTGGTTTGCTCCGAGTTTTTGTAGGAGTTGTTTTGCTCCGAGCTTGTAGGAGTGGTGACTCTGAGTTGTAGGATTATTCATAATCCGAGTTAGTGAAGTATCCTAGTCTAGCCGGTCGTGCTAGATAGGAGAGGTGCAAAGTGGACTACCCAAGTACGGGGAACCACTATAAATCCTTATGTGTTCTGTGCTCTTTGGTTTTCTGTGTGCTTTACATCTTATATTTTTAATTCCGCAAAAAGCTATAGAAACCACCTATTCACCCCACTCTAGGTGATTTAGGCTGCAACTAGATACTTTCAATTGGCATCAGAGGTAGGTTGTTCATAAAAGGTTAACACCTTGAACATGATCTATAAAATCTAGTTGCAAGATCAATTATGTCCGGAATGGATAGATCCAAGGATTCTGTCAAGTTGCCCTTCTGCTCTAAGGAGAACTTCCCCATGTGGAAGGAAAGAGTGAAGTTCTACATGGAAGCCACCGACCCGAGAATTTTTCAAATTGTTGAAGAAGGTCCCCATGTCCCCATGAAACCATCTTCAATAAATTATGTTATCATGATTCCCAAGAAGATGTTGGAATTGACCAAGGATGAGATTTCTCTCGTCGCTTTGGATAAAAAGGCCAAGAACATCATTGCCGGTGCAGTGGATGATTCTATGTTGCAAAATCTGATACATTGCAAATCTGCAAAAGAAATGTTGGATTCCCTAGTGGTTCTTATGGAAGGTACAGAAGAAGTGCGAGATGACCGACGATCTTTGCTGAATCAAGAGTATGAAGCATTTAAGAAAGATCCGAGAGACTCCATCTCAGACACTTATGAGAAGTTCTTTAAGATCGTAAACGGTCTTAGAAATTATGACCGAGAATTCACCGTCGGAGAATTAAATGACAAGTTCTTGAGATCCCTGATGAAAGAATGGGATACCAAGGCAATTGCTATCCGGGAATTTGGAAAGTTGGCTACGATGGAGCAACAAATATTATTTGGCAAGCTCCTATCACATGAGCTAAAGCTGAGTATTAGAAAAGCTGAAGAAGAAGGATGCTCGACCTCTGGAAGGGAGAAGTCTGTGGCACTGAAGGCCAAAGAGGCAAGAAGAGGTAAAGCTAGATCATCTGAAAGGAAACAGTCGTCAGATGAAGACGATGAGTCTGTGGCTTGCTCATTAAGCTCAGACATGTCCGATGGAGAGTTCTCTTCACTCTCTAAGAAATTTAAGAAATTGCTAAGAAAAGGGAGCCTAAGGAATAGTCAGTCCTCATCTGATCATAAACATCACAAGAAGGAACACAACAACGACAGGTATAAAACTAAACTGAACAAACATATTTCGACTGATATTATCTGTTATTGTTGTAATAAGCCAGGACATATAAGTATGGAATGTCCATACAAAAAGAAGAAAGAGAAGAAATCCTTCAAAGGAAAAAGGAAAGAAGAAAAGAGCTTCTTAGCAAAGAAGACTAAGACTCTTAGCGACAGCGACTCAGGGAAGTCAAGCTCAGATGAAGAAGTCTATTTTGGGCTTATGGCATATTCAGATTCGGAAAACTACGACATGCCTTATGAAGGGAAGGTAAACTCGCACACTCCTCTTTCTGCATCTGAAACTGACTCCAATGCGAATGAAGGCTATTCTTCAGAGGTAGATTCAGAATTAAAGACTCAGTATAAAGCCGTTTTGGAAGGATTTGACAAATGCCGCAAGGTAGTCAAATCTCAAGCAAAAGAGATTGCATCTCTCAAGATGGTGGAATCAGATTTGAGGGAGGAAATTGAAAAATTTACTCCTCTCAAAGAAGAAGTCCAAATCTTGAAAGATGAAATTAAAAGCTCCTCTGAGTTATTAAATCTTAAGGAGAAATTCATAAATGAATTAGAAGAAAAGTTAGTGGTGGAAAGGAAGATAGTTGAAAGCTTCTCCAAACCAAAAACTATTCTTCCAATCATTGAAAGATTTTCTGCTCCTGCGAAGGTTAGTGGCCTTGGTCATGAGGCTGAAAGTAGTAAGGTCGCTGAGAAGAGAGCTGTGAAAGGAAAAGGAAAGGCTGATCAGAGTCAACCTTCATTCAGGAAGGTAGTGTTCCCTACAAACACTTATGATTTTGAGTCCATGTATGGCCACTTTACAAGACCAACTCATGTTGAGTCAAGTAAGGGGAACCAAGGATGGAGCCGTCCCCAAAGCCTCGAAATAACTGCTTTCAAGGCACCTTATGAAGAAGTAATCCTCAAGGATCACAGTTCATTTGTACATGGATCAGTTGCTAAGAAAGCACCAAAGATCCAATCTATTGTTGCTAAATCTCTTGAAGAGAAGAAGGAGTCATGTGT
Organism: Dactylorhiza incarnata; assembly: GCA_033032865.1. NCBI lineage: Eukaryota > Viridiplantae > Streptophyta > Magnoliopsida > Asparagales > Orchidaceae > Dactylorhiza > Dactylorhiza incarnata. The sequence goes on from JAWHQI010000067.1 coordinate 9,446,576, forward strand.
GTGTTGCAACCACGAGGCTTCTACTTCTAAGAAGGTTGCTCCTGTTAAACTCCCTGTTCAAAAGTTAAAACAGGAGAACAAGAGAAGATACAATCGATTTGATTGTTGATGTTATGACAAGGTTGGTCACTTTGCCATAGATTGTTGGTTTAACCCCAGAAATTATAAGACTCCACGGGCTAACAATGTAAGAATGACCCCTTACAATGTTAACACTCCGAGTGGTGTTGATCTAACCAGGAAAATAGGACCCAAATCCTTTTGGGTTCCTAAGGGAAATTAATCTGTGTTTGCAGGTATGTCCAAAGGCCAACCAAAACTCTAATTAGGCATTTGGACAGTGGATGTTCATGGTACATGACCAAAATAAAGAAATATAGTAAGGTTGCTGAAAAGCTTAGGAAATCAGTCCAGGCACTGAAATTCTAAGGGGGAGATAAGACTAAGGTGGAGAAAAGATTGAGGGGGAGCTGATTCAATATTTTCAAATCTACTCCTAAATGAGGACTCCTATGCAGTTGGTGTGGGGAAGCTTTGAGCTCTCATGCTTTTTCTTCCCTCTCTGAAGTAGTCAGAAAGGGGGAGAGAAGTTGAAATTGGAAGAGAATTTGAAGTTGGGAGGAATTGGCAAAGTTAGAATTGGCAAAGTTGAAAGAGAAAATTGAAAGGGAGAGAAAGTTGAAAAAGCTAAGTTTTTCACTCTCCTTATCTATTTGATATATATTTATGTAAGTGCAATTCAACTCAGTACATAGGTTCTGACTTCTTCAAATAGGGGGAGATTGTTGGGTATTGTAGCCACAATTACCTTGATTTGAAGAAGTGTTCCTTTGAACTAAGTTGAATTGAGTTGTATTTGATGTTATTTTCAGTTATGTGTTTGCAGGTTCTAAATGGTTAAGTGCAAACCAATGTCAGGTTTCAATAAGTTGTTAAACACAGGACTATACTATGCAATTCCTCATGGTATAGACCAAAGTGTTAACTTATGTGAAATCTCTCTATTGGGATGTACTTTATATTCAAACACAAAGGAAGAGCCAAGAGAAGTTGCTGCTCCTGTTATAATCTAAAAGAAAGAAAATTTTGCATAAAAATTTTCTTAAGAATTTTCTTAAAGAAAATTCGTCGAACTCTGTTCGACGAACAGAAAGATTTTCATCGAACACAGTTCGACGATCGGAGTTCGTCGATCTGCGTTCGACGAAGTGAAGATACTTCGTCGTTCGCTGTTTTGCTTATATTTCATCGACCGCTGTTAGCTGTTAGCTGAAGACATTTCGTCGAATGCCGTTCGACGAAATATATATATTTCTTAGTTCACTGGTTTGCTGTTAGCTGAAGGCATTTCGTCGAGCGCTGTTTGCCTACATTTTGTCGAGCGTTGTTTGCCTACATTTCGTCGAGCACTGTTTAGTTATATTCTCGTCGAGCGCTGTTTGCTTAAATCTCTATTATTAATTGATCTCAGGTGTGCCGATAGCTGAACAGACTTCGTCGACCGCCGTTCGACTAATATATGTAATTTCGTCGAACACAGTTCCGTTCGACGAAATCTTCCCAGAGCGACATTTTGCTGGCGCTGTTTCAAATATTCAAATTACAGTCAGCCGTTGGGAATTATTTTATTCCTTAATTCTTGCTTCCAGCTGTTGGAGAATTAATCTTCCCTAATTAATGCTTACAGCCGTTGGAGAAGATTATTTGCCTTAATTTCTTGGAGATAGCCGTTGGAGAGAATATTTTTCCTAAATTCTTGCTACAGCAAAAGAAAGAAATATTCTTCCTTATTTATTTTATTTAGCCGTTGGAAAGGAGGATCTCTTTATATATATTCCCTTTGATTTTTCAATTAGAGTTAATCGTGAAAAAGGGAGTGCAAATATTATATACAGATTTTCTTTCTCTCTTGTTCTGTTGGCTGATATTACTTCTCACGCAAGTTCTTCTTCTCCAACAAGAAAGTGGTTTGTGATTCTTCATCGCCAAGAGCAGTCGACAAGATCAACACAAATAAAAGATTCATTCTCATTTTGATCCAGTCGACTCTAAGTTTCAGATCAAGCTTTCAAGAAAAGGTTTCTTCTTCCTCTCTGTAGATCCAGATTTTCTATTCTTTCAAGGAAGAAGAAGTTCTTTTATTTTCAGATCTGATCAAGTCAAGTCTCCAGAAGATTTCAAGAAGATTGTTTTTCAATCTAAAGTTTTGTAAAAATCTTTTACATATTCTTGTAGGAGGTTTTCCTCCGAGTTTTTGTAGGAGTTGTTTGCTCCGAGTTTGAGTAGGAGAAGATTGTTCTCCGAGTTTCTAGTAGGAGTTGTTTGCTCCGAGTTTTGTAGGAGTTGTTTTGCTCCGAGCTTGTAGGAGTGGTGACTCCGAGTTGTAGGATTATTAATAATCCGAGTTAGTGTATTAGCCTAGTCTAGCCGTTCGTGCTAGATAGGAGAGGTGCAAAGTGGACTACCCAAGTACGTGGAACCACTATAAATCCTTATGTGTACTGTGCTCTTTGGTTTTCTGTGTGCTTTACATCTTATATTTTTAATTACATAAAAATCTATAGAAACCACCTATTCACACCCTCTAGGTGATTTAGGCCGCAACTAGATACTTTCAGTATCGCACCCTTTCAGAAGCACAATCCGAGCCCTTTTGAGCACAAATCAAGCCCCTAATTTTGAAGAGATCTAGCACCAGGGGAGGAGAAGAGGATCGGACCTGAGTGTTGGACACTTTTTCATCAGAGGTAATCTAGTATTTTTAATAATTAAAATAAACTACAGCAAAAAGTGTGACAGAAATTAATAAAAACATTTAATTAAACCACTGTTTCTGCGTTCGACGAAATATACACTGCGCTCGACGAATTCAGTTCGTTCGACGAACTTCAAATCCGTTCGAATAATTTCTATATAATCTGCGCCTGACTAATCTGAGTTATAACAGCGATCGACGAACCAGTTCCGTTCAACGAAAACAGGATTCCGTTCGACGAATGAAATAACATAACGTAAACATATAAAACAAATAATAATAAGATCTTGCACAGATCTTGAAGCAAACCGACGACTGCTGGTCGTCTTCTTCCTCCAGCCGACGACTGAGATTTCCCCAACGTGGGCTTCCTTCCTTCCTATTTTCCTGGCCAGCTATGCGCCGCCCCGGCCGGCCAATGCCACCACCACCTTCGTCGAGGTGGTGGCCGGCGATTAGCGACGGTTGACCGGCCGGAGGTGGCCGGAACAAGGATTTGGAGGCGGGAATTAAAGCTCTGAAACTGTAGCTTTTGGCCTACCCGATTTGGGACCAATTGGACCCAATCCTTGCAAGCAACATGATGAGATCTATCCACAGAGGGAGGGATGAAGAACCAGACCTGTATGGAGGGTTGATTCCTTGCCGATTTCTTGCTGACCATGGCTGACCTGGAGATTTTGGTGCCATGCCGATTCCTGCTCCTGGTGCTCGATTTCTCTGGAGGGTTGGGGAAAACTCATCCTTCCAGTCCTCTGAAGGAGTTATAAGGTTCAATTGGGGGAGAGGGAGGGTGTAACTCCTGATTGTCATAAATGGCCATTAAACAGATTTCGACCATGGTGAAAACTTCCCATTTCAGCCCCCATGTGGGCTATAAAACCCCTTAAACTTCTTGAAATAGCCAGGGAAGATGAATGGAGGGTGTGGGGGAATGAATGAGGGATCAATTTGCCTTGAATGCCATTAATCCTCCTTAAATGGCCACTTTCTACTTCTTCAAATTGGGGAAACCACCAATTTCTCTCTCCTGGCCAACTCTCTCCAAATTGAATGGCCACCTTAGCAGCATTCAATCCCCATCAGGTGGTGGACCACCTTAATTGGATCTAGCCCAAGTGGATTGGGTCCAATTTGGGCAAATTAGATCATTTTGACCTAAAATAGGGCAAGGGTAAATTGGTCAAATTGCAAGTCCCATGATGGGGCTTTTTGGTCCATTAGGCTCCTAGTACCCATATAAGGGTAGGGGCATGGTCAATTTGGCATGGTGGGGGCCAATTGACCTTAGTTGAGTAGTTTGACCAATTTTAGAATTAAGGTTGACTTTGGTCTAATTGGCCTCTTTATTTGACCCCAATGGGTCCTTGGTGCTCCAAGAGGGCCCCTAATGGGTTAGGGATGCTATGGTGGGGTCAAGGTTCAAAGTGGGGCCCCTAAATCCAATCCTAGGCTTGCTAACTGGAAATTGCTATTTGCAGACCAAGGTGGTTTTCTTCTTCTTTCCTAAGGCCAAGTGGTCTCTTCAAGCTTCCTAGGGTTTTGTCATGACCTAGTAATGACAAAACCACTCTAGGGGTCTAGCTGTTTGGGGGATGTTACACGATGGCCTTGCCAACAATATCAGATAACACTTTGCCTCTCTGATTAAATAACTTCCTCTTAAGCGAGCCAAGTTTGGCATCACTATATTCACACCATTGTAGGGCTTGATCCTTGTCTTTTTCAGAGATTTCTTCTTCCTCCTCTTCTGTAACATCCCCCAAACAACTAGACCCCTAGAGTGGTTTTGTCATGACTAGGTCATGACTGTACAACCTCAGGTTCGCCCAGAGCTAGAAAACAGAATCAAGCCAAGGTTAAGCTCCAATAGGAAGAAGTCGAGCGGGGAGGGGGGGGGGGGGGGGCAAGCCAGGTGCGACCCCACCTGGGCGAGAGCGAATAGCGAGTGGGGTTCTCACAGACCACTCGCGTATGGTGCCCCCATGCGAGTACGAGCAAGAAGTCTAACTCAGCAGCAGTTCTTCAAGGACTTCTCGCGGTAAAAGCCGCGCGAGCGCGAATGGGCCAGAGTCGCAAGTGGCACTATACAGCCCATTCCGCGTACAAGTAACAAGTAACAAAAGCAGGCGAGCCAAATCCTCGTGGGTCGTACCCGCGGTCTCATAGGCGAGCCGGCTTCTTTCCGAGTCTCGGTGTTCAACGAACTCTGCTCCGCGTTCGACGAAATCCGTTCGACGAACATCCTTTCTCAGTTCGACAAACTTTCTTATTAGTTTGACGAGCTTCAGCCTCGGCGAAATCATCTCAGCGGCTGGGCTGGGAGGGCCGGCCGTCTCAGCGGCTATTTCTGTCCCGTCCCAGCGGACCCGCTGAGACAAGCAATTGTCTCAGCATGCTCAAGCACCTTCTCAATGGCTCCCGACCCAGTCTCGGCGGGCGAGCTCGCAGGAGGGAGTACGAAACCCGGACTCGGTGGATGTCGCCGTAAGAGGTGCGAGTGAGGTCTTCACAGACAGCTCACCTAAGTGGGGTTTCAGGTCCAACAGGTGGAAGAGAATAAAGAAGGCGAGCCAGGGCTTCAAGGGTCGCTTACGAGAAGGCGGGCGAGCCAGGTACTCGCTGATCGCTCGCGTGAAGGCGGACGGGCCGGATTTCTTCCAAGTGTCTGTGATCGACGAAATCCGTTCCGCGCCCGACGAACCCGCGTCACATTCTTAGTTTGACGATTTGGTTTCTCAGCTCGGCAAACTCAATCGTCCCGCCAGTTCAGCAGATTTACACAAGGCCAAGGGGAGCTCGCAGGAAGGCACACGAGTCCTGTCCCTACGAGCCCAAGCCTCAGGGTCAGCTCGCAAGAAGGCGTGCGGGCCGGGCACTCGCCGATCGCTCAAAGGAAGTCGGAGCTCCCGTCCGCATTCGTCGAACTCAGCCCAGGGTTCGACGATATTCGTTCTACGTTTGACGAACGCCGAGCTTAAGTTAAGATTGATGAACTCGGCTCGACGCTCGAAGAAATTTATCCTGCGTCCGACGAACGACACCTTTGAATCTTGTCTCAGTGGTTTTCCTCCATCTGCAGCTCAGCTCGACGGGAAGCGAAATTACCCTTCTACCCCCAATGGTCTGCCGTTAGCCCATCCAAACAGTGGATATTGGCTGTTAGCAGGACAAATTTGGGTGCGTTTAGTAAAATCAAAAGGCGGAATCCCGCTATTGACAGACCATGAGCAAGAAAACTATAAATTGACCTTGAAGGGCACCTTGTGAGTGGATTCCAATCTCAGTTCACTGAGCTTCTTCTTCCCTCGGTTACTTTGGTTTAGCTCTCTAGCTCTCCAAGGTGCCCAAGTCTCAGCTTTGGCTTGGGAGGGGAAGCGCTCAACGATCTTCCGGGTTTGTGGTGGGACCTTCTCGCTGTGACTAAGGTCTTAGTCCGTTTCCGAATCCCCGGTCTGCTCCTTTCGAGGGACTAGTAAGGGCCAGCATCCCCTCAACTTGTTGAGGGACCGAGCTTCACAAGAGACTGAGAAATCGGTTTCAACAATGACAAAACACTAGGAAGCTTGAAGAGACCACTTGGCCTTAGCCAAGAAGAAGGAAACCACGGTGGTCTGCAAATAGCAATTTTCAGTTAACAAGCATAGGGTTGGACTTAAGGGCCTCACCTTGACCCTTTGACCACACCATAGCATACCTAACCCTTTAAAGGTCCCCTTAGAGCACCAAGGACCTATTGGGGTTAACCAAAGAGGCCAAATTGACCAAAGTCAACCCTAACCCTAAATTGGTCAAACTAGCTCAATTAGGGCCAATTGGCCTCCACCATGCCAAATTGACCCTGCCCCTACCCTCATAGGGTCACTTGGGACCTATTGGACCAAAAAGCCCCATCATGGGTCCACCAATTTGGCCATTTTGACCAAAGTCAACCCTAACCCTATTTTGGTCAAAGTGGCCTATTAAGGGTCAATTGACCCTCAACTTGTCAAATTGACCCTACTCAGACCTTCCTAACCCTTAAGGGAGACCAATGGGTGACTAGCCACCCATTGGCGTCAACCCAAATGGTCAAATTGACGAAAGTCAACATTATGCTATATTTAGGTCAAAATGACCTATTTTGACCTAATCAAGCCCAATTCACTTAGGCTAGACCCAATTGAGGCGGTCCACCACGTAATGGGGTTGGGTGCTACTGAATTGCACATTCAATTTCAGGAAATTCGGCAAGGAGAGAGAAAGCCCTAATTTGAAGGAGAGAGAAGGAAGGGGGAGTTAATGGAGAGGAAGAGGAAACCTCCCATCTCCTCCAATAATGGCACCATTCATCTCCTCTTGGGGAGAGGAGAAGTTTCCATCCTTCTCCCGACTGTATTGAGCCCCTATTCATCTCCCCCAAGCTAAAACCGAAATCACCTTGATGGCCATTAATGGCATTCCAGGTTGTAACCTCCCCTCCCCCAATTGATCTCCTTAACACCCTCAGGGATCAGAGAGGAGTGAAACCCCCCTCCTCCCCGAAGAAATCGAGCACCAGAAGCTAGGATCGACATGGCGCCGAAAGCTCCACCTCCGACCATGGAAACTAGCCGGAATACACGCCACTAAGCCCCCACACAGTTCCAATCCGCCTCCTCTCCCTTAGTGCTAGATCTTATGATAATATGGGGCTTGATCCGAGCTCAATTGGGCTCGGATCATGCTTCCTAAATGGCTCGATTCAAGCTCTCTTTCCCCTCCTCTAAACCCCGATTCCGACCACCTCCGGCTGGCCAACCACCCCCTATCGCCGGCCACCACCTCAACGGAGGTGGTGGCATTGGCTGGCCGGTAAGAGGCACAGACGGCCGGGAAATTGTCCCACAAAAGAGCCCAGGATGGGCTGTCGCGCGCCGTCGATCCATCGGGGATTATGACCGTGAGCCGTCGGATCTGCCGTGATCAGTTATTCATAGATTTAAATGATTATGTTATGATGTTATTTCATTTTGAAAGTGAGGCCCTTCAGAGATTGTTAAGCTGGAGAAGGAGTTCGGAGAACTGAATCTAGAGTTCGTCGAACTGAATCTAGAGTTCGTCGAACTGAATTTAGAGTTCGTCGAACTGAAATAATTCGTCGAACCCAATCGGGAGTTCGGCAAACTGAATTTAGAGTTCGTCGAACTGAAATAATTCTTCGAACCCAATCGGGAGTTCGGCGAACTGAATCTAGAGTTCGTCAAACTGAAATAATTCGTCGAACACAATCGAAGTTCGACAAACTGAATGTAGAGTTCGCCGAACTGAAATAATTCGTCGAACACAATCAGGAGTTCGACGAACTGAATCTGGAAGTTCATCGAACTGAATTATTTCGTCGAACACAATCTGGAGTTCGTCGAACTGAATCTGGAGTTTGTCGAACTGAGGGATAATCTGCTGAACTGGCTAGAGAACTGAATTCGTCCAGTTGGGAAGCAATTTCGTCAAACTGAAGTGTGACGTTATCGAACGCAGAACGGATTTCGTAAAACGCAGATTTCGTCGAACGGATTACGCAGAACGGATTTCGTCGAACGAAGATGGAAGTTCGTCGAACGCAGAGACTTGGAATTTCCTAAGTCCTATCTACTCAGACGCAGTGACTTGTTCCCAACATGAATGTTGTAGCCCTTGGTGTCTAGATTAAGTGAAAATTTGTTTCAGGTCACTATAGCTCCCTGTGGAGTTATTTTTCTAGGACTGGTCCCTAGGGTAGGACAGTCATAAATTCTTGAATATCTTTCTATTGGTAAATGGTATGGCCTTGAAATTTAAAACCTAGGCTATTTACACCTACCCACACATCATACCCAAAGATGGGAATTTTAGGAGAAACCGTTTCTAAGATTTTTGTAATAATTCCATAAATCAAATATTAATTAATTAGTGGGTCAAATGACCTCCAATGCCCTCCAAATTTTGGTGGTTGCTCCTTGGGGTTATTGTATGACCTTGTTAAAAATCTCAGCCCAATTGGGGCTAATTTGGTTCGGTAATTTGTCAACCCAAGTTAGGTCAAATTGGGTCAAAGTTAGGGCATGGTGTTCATCTTGGGGTATGGTTGGCAAAACTCATCACCATGAGTTGAAACCCTTGCCACTAGTTTAGGATCACCTAAAACACCTTCATGAGTAAGATGGGGTGGTGTAGAGGTGGATATGCCCTAGGACCCTAGTTTTACCCCTTGGGGTGCATATAGAACCTTGTGAATGCCATGTGGTCAAAAGCCCTAGAATGGCCATGGAATTTAGGAGATATGTTCATGGGGTGTGATTATGCTCTAGGGAATTTTGAGAGAATTGTAGGAGTACATATTTCCCCTAAATTAGGTCATAAACCCTTTAGGGAAATTTCTTATAAGAGATATTTACATGCTCAAATGGTCTTGGATGATGATGAAACCTTGGTAGTGCCTTTATAATCATATTATAGACCTCTGGCATTTTTTTGAAATTTATTAGATGATTTAACCAGTACTTCATTTACAAGGCACTTATCTTACCTTAATCTTAAGAAATATAATTAAGGCTCCAAAACTCTTTGGAAAAATGTGCAACTTGGTGATAGGACATTTCAGAGCACTAGAAATATCTGTGAATTTTTATATAATTTTTGGAGGTTGTTATCAGCAGGCTTCTTCACAACAAGCTCATATTAGGATTTCTTTGGAATATCTATTTAAGTGATTAATATGCCTTTATAAATTCTAAAATTTGGCCTGAGAACTTTTCTGATCATTATAAATGTCTGGTAATATTCTTACAATTTTTGGACAAGTATTGTTGGTGGTTGCTTCTTTAATTTCTAATTTTGGTTAAATATTCAATATTATAATTAGAGGACAATTCCTGATTGTAAATTTGTAAAACTCTGTATTTGCTGCTATTTTGGCATGATAGATTTATCCTAATTTTATGAGAGTCATGTCATAAGAATACCTTACACTTCATGTTCATATTCATACTTGGCAAATGTTGGAAAAATTAAAATAAATGCTAAAATGTTGAGTAAAAAGATGATTCTCTGGATTTAGTCTTAAGATACAATGGTAGTCCTCCAGTAAAAATCTTGTGTCATGTGGGTAAATATTTGGAGTACCTCTACTTATAAGCTTCATATAGTTAGTTTGGTCTGCGTATAGTAAAAATGTGAAATTTGGATATTTAGGGGCCTACCAAGTGGAAGTGGCATGTAGAGGATGTACCTAGACTGGTTGAGAAGATTTGAGGTCACCAAAAAGAGTCTACATGTTGAGGGTGGCAGATAAGCCAAAGGGCAAGGTTGTGTTCGGGACCGACGAAAGATCGTCTTTCCCCTAAGAGGGTCATAAAATACTTAGGGTAATCCAAGTGCAATGATAGGAAGTAATTTCTTATGGGTAGATACCAACAACACTAAGTGTCTTGGGAAAGGGAGCATTGGGGTGTCATCCCATTCTGATTCCTAGTACCATAGCGGGCCCCTCACAGGGTAATCCTCAGGAAGTCCAAGATTAACCATAGATTATAGGGATAAGTCGACGTAAAAGATTAAATTAATAATGCATACACCCACACCCCGTAGTTACAGGAGGTTAGTTGGTTTGGTTGCACGAGCGGTAGGCTCGTGGTTGAAGCAGCAGACTAGTTAGTCCGGTGAGCTTGTGACTCAGTAAAGCTTGTTGGTACGGACGGGTTTGTCCGGCGAGCCGTTGGCTCGGAAGGTTATGATAACGGGTAGGTTAGCCCGGGGAGTTTATGGTTCGGGATATTGTTGGACTTGTTTGCATGTGCATGAAGGTGGTGGGTTTTTGGTATTGGACGGTCATTCACACTGACGTCGATACGTTGACTCGACAAGTGTGGAATTTGCACTAAGCCATAAAAGTCTGGTGGTCCAGCCAGTAAGAGTACGCAGATGCTCCACAGTTTCACGTTGAGGCGTACGATAGGTCTAGGTTAGGTAGTGTGAATACCAACCTAGAGGTGGGCGAGGCCCAACCCACCGCTTCCGTTTGCCACTACAAGAGTATCCTGGGAGTCTTGCTAGCTCCAAAAAGGGGGAACTAAAGGTATGTGCGCATAGAGTCGAAGTGTGTGAGTTGCACTTGTATGAACATAGCATAAACTGCATAACTCTGCATGTTATGACATAAACATTGCATTTCAACCCCTACCCTTATCGTATAAATTGGTTATGGGACTCTTTATACGATTGGTTATGGGACTCTTTATACGATAGGCCTTGCTAAACGACCCCTTGGTCTATAGGTTTGTATGGGCATTCCTATAAATCAATGGTTACTTTTCTATTATATACATGTCTTTACTTACTGCACCTTACTTGTTCTTTACCCTATTTTACTTACTGCTTCAATTATCTATATTCATATGTGTAGTTGTAGAAATATTCCCTGAAGATTATGCCCCTGTCACCTACTATTGTTTATACCCCTTGATGTCCTCCACTTCATCCTTCCCGCACGGTGCCTAGTGTTGGATCGGTGGGCGCCCTTAGAGGGGGGGGGGGGGGGGGTGAATAAGGGTTTTAAAAACTTATATTATATTTTGAAATACTTGCTTATGATAAAAGATCAAAATAGTGATTTTGTTTAAAGATCTAAATTGTTTTATAATAAAGGAGAGGATAATAAACAATTTAGAGAAATGAAGAACAAATCAATTTTATTACACAAAGAGAGACATGATTATTATTAATAAAATTGATTACAAAATTTTGATTTCAATGACGCTAGAAATTAAAGCGAAATATGAAAGACTCTTTTTGTTTTCTATACCGACTCGTATCCCCACGAACCGGTTGGATTTAGCCGATCCTTCCCCAGATACGGCCTCAAGCCGCTCTAGCCAACCCTTCCCCGGATATGGCCTCAAGCATCCCCTAGACCTACACCCGAGACCTAGTCACCAACACGAGGAGAATTTCATCTCTAAGTCCTACCCAGACCTAGTCGCCAACACGAGGCGAGTTTACTACACGGTTACAAGAAAAGATGTGAAATAAAAAGACAATATTATAAAAACTCCCTCTATGTGGATCTCTTGGAGAAGTAGACGAAGACTCGTAGAGTATGATCGTAGTCGATGCGGTCTTTCGTCATGATGATGACGCGTGTTGAAATCTTCTCCACGGATCTCCTTAAGCCTTCATGGATTTGTGGGAGTATCTCTCTGAACCTTCCTCTCTATGCTGTGGCACGAAGCTCTGGAATTTTGGATCTCAAGAGGATGATAAAGACGGAGCCAAGGGTTCCATTTTATAGCCTCAGCTCTAGTGCCTGCGCTAGTGGTACCGCCTGCGCTATCCCATATTAGGACACATTCTGCGCGGCAGAATCTTCAATCCGAGGAAACAATTCTCTCTTGCCTACTGTGCTCCTCGCTATCGCCTGAGCTATCGGATACAGCCTAGCGCTATCTCTTTTTATAAGTACTTCCGACAATTGCGCTTAATCCAATATTTCGTCGAACGAGATTTCGTCGAACGCCGCTAAGAGTTTGTCGAACGAAATTTCGTCGAACGCAACTATGAGCAATTTGTCGAGCGCCGCTAACAATTCGTCGAACGACAGCTAGCTCCTGCGCTAGTACTACCGCTAGCGCTAGTAGGTGTTTTGGATTTGATGGCTCAACTTTGGGGGCAACCTTCTTATGTAATCCTTGAGTCATGTGGACTTTGTTATCCTGCACACTTAAACACACAAGATCAAATACACATAGGTTTTGTTATTCTCAAACCTAGGAGATGCGGAAGATCATGTTCCAACAAACTCCCCCTTTTGATAATAACAAAAGCATTAATGATAAATCAGAGCATTAATATATATATAAGCATGAAGAAACATACTTGTGTGTGTATGTGAGTGATGACTTAGGATAATTAACGATTTTAGCATTTAGAATTGCTCCCCCTAAATTCATGCTCCCCCTAAGTGAATGCTCCCCTAATATGTAGACTATCATCTTAATTAAGCATGTTAGTTTTATATTTTGATAGCAGATTATATTTATCATGTTAGTTCTCCCCCTTTTGTTATTAGCAAAAGTGGGTAAGGAGACACCACTTAAAAGTTGATAATAAGATAAAGGCATGATCGAGCTTTTAGAAAGAATGAAATGATAAGAAGTTTTAGAATACTTTTTATAAAAATAGATCAGAGTTTTTAGCTTCACAATATTTTCATAAATCAGAGTTTGTAGCATAAGCAAATGTAATGATTTGCAAGTAACTAAACTACCCAGACAATATGTCTACACCCTAGCCCCGTACTAAGTGACGGATGGGCATGAGGAGCTGCAAACATGCCGTAGGTTGGGGTGTTAGTCCCATATGCAAACACTAGACAAAAACTTAACCTAGCACTCTTTCCCCCCAGTGCCTCGCAAGGCCCCACTGGAACCCTCCCCGGTTAAGGACAAGACATGACTAGAGATAAGGTTATCTAATGTCTACAACCCTACGCCCTCGCTATGGTGAGATATGAAGTCATGGATAATAATTATTGGAAACGTTTAAGCGTTTTAAATCAAATTATAATTTCATAGCCAATGGGTTTTAATATTTGAATTTTTTTAAAGAAAAGTTCACATAGCTAATCAATTAATAAATCAGAGTTTTAGTATTACAAAATTTTCATAGAAATAAATCAGAGTTTTTAGCAAACAAATATTCATGTTTAGAGTAACCAATATAAAGTATACCATGCAAGTCTACCACTTGTTGAAAGAAAGGAATTTTAAGATTCAAGTGCTGATGCACACAAAATAAAAGACTTTAAGTAAGCCTGAAAGCGCAAGGCAAAACAATTATATGGTTATGATGCGGAAGACTTATAGAAATATAAGAAACATCTTATTGTAATCAATGATTATCCATAAAAAGATATATGAGTTAAATTTCAAAAAGAAGATGTTTTTGTAAATCATTTTTCAATTAAAAATCTTTAATTTTGACAATAAAGTAACCAAGCATAAAATAATGTTACCAAAAAGTTAGTACTACAATGTTATGTTAATTCACAATTTCAAAACATAATAAACATTGTAGAAAGCATGCTAGGTTTTCAAGTGCATTTCATAAATTAAAAGTAGTATAGAATTAGCATTAGGATCCAATACTCATGAGAAGAAGTGTTATGGAAGATAATGATGTGCACATAAGTGTATTTTTGAGTAAAGTAAACAAATGTTTTAATCAAAAATACAAGGAATATGTAAAGTAAGAGCACAATAAAACACAAATAATTTTACTTCCACACACTTTAATGCACAAACAAAAATGCACAACTACTAAGGTTCTTTGCACACACAATGCTCATTAAGACTTATCAGGGTGCAAAGTAGTGCTTGGGGGATCACATATTTTATTTTTAATGTTGAGACTCGTGATCCGGTGTACTTAAGAGTAAGTGTTTTTATTTTGAAAGAAAGATTTGATTTGCACGAGATACTTTACTATTCTTTCCAAGGTGCTCAACCTCATAACGCTTATTAAGACTTATCATGAGGTTCAAGTAGTGCTTGGTGGAGTTTTCTTTGTCACTTTATTTTATGATTTTTGTTTTGTACAAAGTTCTCCGAATACACTTGTTTTGCAAGCCAATATAATTTATGAAAAACATAACCACTTTTCTTAACTTTTAAAAGTGCAAATAAAGGAGTGTAGGTAAGATACTTGTGCAATTTTAATTCATTGTACTAATACAAAACATACACAAGCATTCTTAGATTAAACACATATGTAGACAATGCCAAAATAAGTGAGTGAATAAAGATCATTATCAAACATAAAACATTTACTCATACTTAGAGTCATGCTAAGCGTAGTTCTACACAACTTTTAAACGATACTTGATGCACATATTTAATAAATATATCAAAGCATGATGAAAACAATGTTCAAAGTAGTTTGAAAAGATAAATTGCAACATCATAGAAGTTCTAAATAATAGATTAAATCATGCTTGATTTTTAATGAAGTCCATATAGTATTTTTGATATTTTGAAGAATAATTTTGATTTAAAGTTTGAACTCATAAGATTGATCTTGGACTTCCCGAGCTCTACCCTGTGAGAGGTTCACCCGGTACTAGGTGATGTGATGGGATGATAGCCCAAATCACCATTTCGCAAGATACATGTAAATAGAAAAGTTAAGTTCAAAATAATAATTTTTGATACTTGTTTTTTTTGTTTTATATTCTTGTAATTGATTTTTGCTTTTAGAAATAGAATTTAAACAAATCACAAAAAACCAAAAAAGGCAAAACATATTTTTTGTAATTTGGCTTTTGTATTTTTGTATTTGATTTTTCAAAAATGTAATAAAAGCAAAAGTGCAGAAATGAATAGTACACATAGATTAATATATTTTTAGAGATTTTTCAAAATTTTAAAAATACAGAAAAACACATAGGTGCGCTAGCGCCGACGTTAGCACTAGCGCGGGAAACAGTACACAATTTTTGATGATTTTGAAATTTTTGTTTGTTGATCTTGATTAAGTGTCCAAATAGTAGTTTCATGCCGAAATTTTAGATTTTTAGGAAATGTCTAGATAGTGCAAATTTCATGAAACATTAGCGATTTTGTATATGACTTTACCAACTAAACTTTGCATGAGATGACATGAATGAACAAATAAAATATGCATGATTTTAGTGATTAACCATAATGTTCATGCACAAGAATACCATGGATAAGCCCTAGATGAGAATACCCAGCCTGTATGTCTTGGTAAACATATAGAGCCTAACATAGACACAAATATTCTTTAGGCGACAATGTTACTATGATAAGTTTGAGATTAATGTTATACCAAGTTTTGATAGTGTTTCAACTTATAGACCTAGAATGGAGTGACGATTCTATTTGATTTGATATCAAGATGATTCAAAGGTCTAAACTAGAAATAAATCACAATACACACATAATACACCAACCATGGTAAAATAATTATAATATCAATTGTCATCATATAATTCATATGGATGTGATGGAAATAGTTGTTTTTAGAAGATATTTGATGCGAGTTATGATATATGATTTTAGAGAATTTTAGCAACGGTCGTCAATAGATCATGGTGGTGCGAGTGACATCAATATTCATTATGAAGATAAATTCTTTCAATACATTTTAGTGATTTTCTTTTAATTAAGAATTTTGAATATATATGTGATTTTTGATAGGTGAACAATAGTGATGGTTTAGATCATGTTTGACATCAAGGAGTGAACACAATATAATTTTTTGTTGTGAACAAAGACAACCATATTGAAAGTTGAGCTTTTATTTAGATCTTGAACTTTCTTGTAGATTATGTTATTTCTCTAAACCACTTGTTGGTGAAGGCTAAAAAGCTTAATAACCTAATGTCTTGATTTAATTTTAAAATATCTTATAGCAAATTTAGAATTTGATTTATATGAATAATAAAAGATATTTATAGATAATGAATATGAGAGAGATAGATAGGTCATCAAAATTAGATATGACTTTTGAATTTTGATCAATTTGATTTTATAAACATATTAAGCTTTTAAGAGATAGGATCATATTTTCAATACTATATAGGATGACCATGACATGATAGTTCAAAAGGAAAACGACAAGAAAAATAAAAACGAACATTAAAGCACATCATGAAGTAGAAATTTGTATATCTTATTTTGAAAAGTTTCTACTTCATGCATTTGATGATACCTAATGAATAAGAGTTTTATGTATCCAATGGGGACCATGTGTGATGGTTCCTTTGGGTACCCAAATATAGTGAGATGGATTTTGGGGAGACAAGTATGAATGGACTTTATGTGGAGTTAATGTTTCATCTTTAGCTTTGGGTCTCCATTCAAATTTTGGTTTAACATTATTTTTAGTTTTCAAATTTCCATAATCATTTACTTGAATATTTTGATCAAAAGGGTTTTTGAAGTTATACTTTGAAGGAAATTTGTTTGCATTTAATTTTATGTTGGGATAAACAAGATTTTGTAAATTATGGTGATTTTGATTTTGATTTACAAATTCTTTATGTTCCTTACTCCCATGTTTAAACTTAGGTAAGATGTTCATATTCATATTCAACTTGTTTTTAGATATAGTTTGATATTGTGAATTTGTATTTACAATTTTCATAAGCAAGTTGATTTTTGATTTTAATTCATCATTCTTAATTTTTAAATTATGTCTAGCTTCATTATAAGCGATTGCGCTATTTTTAAGAGTGGATACAATTGAATCAATATGATTTTGATAGTTATTTCTATATTCCTCAAATGTTTCATCCATCTCTTCAATTTCAATTTTATAACTTTTGCATGTAGCACAATCACTTTATAAAGATGAATTTTCTGAAGATAATTTTTCATTATGTTCTTTTATGAAAATAATTTCTTTTTCAAGTTCTTTAAATTTTTCTTTAATATCATTACAATCAAAACATGATTTTGTATTTTCAATTGAAGTGACATGAGTAAAGCTAGATAAATCAGATTTTGATTCTACTTTAACTTTTGTTTTTAAATTTTTATTTTCTAAGCGCAATTTGCAATTTGCAATTTTTAATTACTTAATTTTGCGCTTTGTAATTTGTAGCAATTGTAAAGTACAAATAGAATTGCAAACAATTAGATGATTTGATTTACTTACAGTGTTTTTGGATTTTGAGAGATTTGAGCACGAATTTTCTTTGTTGTCTTCATCTATTTGGCATTCCTCTTCCAAAGATGGGATTTCTTCTTTTCCATTTGATGTGCGATCTTGTATGTTCTCCACTTCTTGCTTTTGTTCCATACCTGTAGATGGAGAATCATACATTTCTTCAAGAAATTTCTATACTTTGTATGCACTAGAAAAACAATATATTAATTTTGAAATTTCGTGAGATAAAGCACAGAAAATACTATTTAAAGCTTTTGCATTTAGATGACGTTCTTGTTTATTTGATTCATCCGCTGGTCTAACTATTGCTATATCCCATGAATTGATATCTAAATTTTAATAAACTTTTCCATTAAAAATTTCCACCCTTTATAATTTCTCCCTTCGAATAAAGGTGGTTTAAGAGATTTTTCTTCTTCACAAAAATTTACCCCACTAATAGAAGCCAAATCATGAGATGCCATTATTCCCGGTTGTTAAGACGATTGTTATAAAACCTGGCTCTGATACCACTTGTTGGATCGGTAGGCGCCCTTAGAGGGGGGGGGGGGGGGGTGAATAAGGGTTATAAAAACTTATATTATATTTTGAAATACTTGCTTATGATAAGAGATCAAAATAGTGATTTTGTTTAAAGATCTAAATTGTTTTATAATAAAGGAGAGGATAATAAACAATTTAGAGAAATGAAGAACAAATTAATTTTATTACACAAAGAGAGACATGATTATTATTAATAAAATTAATTACAAAATTTTGATTTCAATGACGCTAGAAATCAAAGCGAAATATGAAAGACTCTTTTTGTTTCTATACAGACTCGTATCCCCACGAACCGGTTGGCTTTAGCCGATCCTTCCCCAGATACGGCCTCAAGCCGCCTAGCCAACCCTTTCCCAGATATGGCCTCGAGCACCCCCTAGACCTACACCCGAGACCTAGTCGCCAACACGAGGCGAATTTCATCCCTAAGTCCTACCCAGACCTAGTCGCCAACACGAGGCGAGTTTACTACACGATTACAAGAAAAGATGTGAAATAAAAAGACAATAATATAAAAACTCCCTCTATGTGGATCTCTTGGAGAAATAGACGAAGACTCGTAGAGTATGATCATAGTCGATGCGGTATTTCATCATGATGATGACACGTGTTGAAATCTTCTCCACGGATATCCTTAAGCCTTCATAGATTTGTGGGAGTATCTCTCTGAACCTTCCTCTCTATGCTGTGGCATGAAGCTCTGGAATTCTGGATCTCAAGAGGATGATAAAGACGGAGCCAAGGGGTTCATTTATAGCCTCAGCGCTAGCGCCTGCGCTAGTGGTACCGCCGGCGCTATCACATATTAGGACGTATTCTGCACGGCAGAATCTTCAATCCGAGGAAACAATTCTCTCTTGCCTACTGTGCTCCTCGCTATCGCCTACGCTATCGGATACCACCTGGCGCTATCTCCTTCTATAAGTACTTCCGGCAATTGTGCTTAATCCAATATTTCGTCGAACGAGATTTCGTCGAACGCCGCTAAGAGTTTGTCGAACGAAATTTCGTCGAACACAGCTATGAGCACTTTGTCGAGCGCCACTAATAGTTCGTCAAACGACAGCTAGCGCCTGCACTAGTACTACCACCAGCGCTAGTAGATGTTTGGATTTGATGGCTCAACTTTTGGGGCAACCTTCTTATGTAATCCTTGAGTCATGTGGACTTTGTTATCCTGCACACTTGAACACACAAGATCAAATACACATAGGTTTTGTTATTTTCAAACCTAGGAGATGCGGAAGACCATGTTCTAACACCTAGGAGTCACCGGGGGAGGGGTGGGGGATTGGCTTAGTCTTTTGACTAACGGTCGGTGGACCTTATCATTTTAGGGGACCGAGGAGATGCTGCAGCACCAGAGGCCAGTGCAGATGGAGGCGGGCCAGTCTAGTACAGGAGCACAAGTTTCAGGATCAGTGAGTGATTAGTAGTTAGCTTCCGCGTGTGATCTTGCAATGAGGACATGATGTACAGGGCATGAGCCCTTTATTATTGTAAATTTGTTATTTCAGTTATACCATGCGTACATTTATTATATAGCATGTGATTGTGGACTTGAACTTCTTTTTGTTCGTTTATACTTTTCTTCTTCTGTGATCGATATGGCCGGCAGGATCGACGCTTTATAGTGGCGACCTTCCCATGTGTTGGTGTCACCGCAAAGCGGCGGTTCTGGGCATAAGACCCGTGTTTTTGAAAAAAAGGGGTCTTACAAAGTGATATCAAACCTCGATCTGAAGAAAAGAAGTCCACAAACCGTGGGCCACCCCGCGCGAGTTTAGTTTGAGGACAAACTAAGCAGCGGAAGCAATGGTGTGCCCATATGGGGAAATCACATGAAAAAGTCCACTTTAAACTGAATCATTTGACAAGTTTTCTTTTGTAGACTGCGGCGAACCCTGCCCCCAGCAGGGAATACCTCAGGCTACAAAGATCTCTTTAGATAGACCTTTAGTCAACGAATTAGATTTAAACTCAACTAGGACACGTGACTTACCATGACAGTTTACACCATGCTCTAGTCTGAAATAGACCATAGGTATAATTTTGGTGAAGGTACGAGAATACCCCAAAGAGGCTAGAGAAAGAGAGACTGACACATAAGCAGAATGGTATGGGACTCATAAACTCAACCCTCGTATCAGTGACATGATTATATTGAGACAACCACCCCGACAAACACCGAGGGTCGGACAAGAATTCAAGTTCGGAAGAGACCCGTTTGGGAGTGAGTTGCATATTGACCTTGATAAGGTTGTCAAAAAGAGTACCTTGAAGAGTCTAATGTATGGAGTACACCAACAAGTCACAATATAGAACCCCAAGTCTACGGTTGTGTGCCCTAAGGATTGTTTACATACTTGGGACGAATATAACATGGTGATATCAAAGATACTTAGCCCAAAATAGATAATGGCTTATCTTTTGTTTATTGGGGATTATCTTTTGTTTATTGGGGCTTACCTTTTTTTTATTGGGCAAATTAGTTACTGACTTGGGTTTCCTTTGGAACTAATTTAGAAGATGTTGCGTCGTAAACATAGTGATTTTGAGGTCGATCTTATTCAACGTTACGTGATGAGTCCCATTTATATACACATTTTTGGACTCATCTGGGTCGTATTTCTAGTCGATGCACTACACTTTAGGCATGTTTTTGATCATATTTGTTATTCCTTGCTAGGTGCACTCTTAGGCCCCCGATTCCTCTCGCGGGAAAAGACAGAAATCCCGCCATTTTCGCCATTTCCACCAGAGGAGACAAGAGGAGACCATTTCCAGCGATCTCCTTCGCCATTCCTCCATCCGGGAGCATTTGCAAGCATTCTCCGCCACTAATTCAAGCATTCTTCGCCGAGGAGACCATAGAATTGCTGAAGATCATTGGAGCGGTGACAGCCTTATTCGAGTCCGCACACCATCTGAGGGCCGAGCCCGGAGAGAGCCCGACAACCTCTCACTCCGGCCGAGAACCCAAGATGCGGTGACATCTTCTATGTGGTCCTTTCGAAACTTTGATGCTTGTGCTTTCTCTTTGTGTTGTTGTACGAACGCTGGTTAGGTTAATGTTATGGATCCTTGCTTGTGTTCATGTGCAATGATGATGTGGTGGTGAGAATAGCTTTCGTTGTTGTTGTGATAGCCTAGGTTGTTTGTGTGTGAATCCATCTAGCAATTGCTAGTGGTGATGTTGGCGAAGAGGTGAATATGACCCTCACAAAACCTCGCACTGTGGTCACTCCATCCGCTTACCAAAGCGCGGCATCGCGGCCGCTGCACTCACCCACACCTTGCGAAGCGGTGCTTTTCGACCCGCATTTTTCATATTTCCGCAATAGCTCGTGTAACAATCGAATCACCACACGTTTAGTTCACCAGAACCTGCATTCCTTTGAGATCGATATTCGGGGAGTTCCTCCCTTTTTATTACTTGAGCGACCGGTGCACTGCCGTCGTATCGCATTTCGTGCTTGCTAATTAGCGTTACTGAAATCGCGCATCAAGTTTTTGGCGCCGTTGCCGGGGAGTGCAGGCGTGATGAGATGTTGGTTGTGAATCGATTGTTTTCGATTGAGTCTTTTATTTTCTTTAATTTATTCTTTAGTATGTTATTTTCTTCTTCTGTGTCATGTGGGCGCATTTGAATATCTGATGTCGTTGGTGTGGGGACACATCCCACGCTAGTGATAGGTGTCCCAAAGAGTATGGTTTCGTTTAGAAACCGTTCAGAGCCCATAAAACTTTTGGCAACTCTACTGCGCCTCTGTTATCGCACTTTTACGCGGCTGCCGCACCTTGGGTGCCGGTGAAGCAGTGTTTATTTTGCAAAAGTAGAAAGCATGCCTTGAAGGACTGTGCTGATTACCTTCGCCAACTGGAAGATGACGATGAGCCGGATATCCGGATCGTCCCATCTTCGAATTCTGTGATCACAACTCCTTCCTCTGATTATGTGTCCCTTCCACCTTCACTTCTTGAAGTCTTTGGAATCGACACGTGCATTAGTGTCCCTCATGACTCTATTTCTGATGCGACCCCCCATAACTCTTCGGTTCATGTACCACTTTACGTGGATTTGTGCCCTTCTGTGGAAAGTGAGCCCGAACTCTTAAGAAGCACGTTTTCTCCCACTACACACGAATCTACATCTATTTCTGATATTGTCATTGAGGTCAATTTGCAGGATGTTGCAGACCTGCGCAGTGTCGTGCCCACTCTCATGGAGGAGGACAGTCTTGATTGTGCTGAAGCAACCATTTCGGCCCAGTGCGAGGAAGTCCAAGTTATAGAGGAGGCCATTGCGTGCGCTGTTGAGTCTAGTGAAATCTTCGATGATATCATCAATTTGTCTTTGCCGCACCCTATGGGGAATGAAGCCGGGATTATCCCCTCAGATGAGATTTCTTTTAGTTTTTCTTCCAATTTATTTCCTGACCCCCTTTCTATATGTACAAGGTGTTGGATCTTACAGCGCCCTTAGAGGGGGGGGGGGTGAATAAGGGAATAAAATTCTTTGTAAATTTTTGCTAAATTGTTTAGAGAAACTTAGAATGAAATAACAATTTAACTTAAAGGAGGAAACAATTGTAATTTGCATTTTATAAATTATGCCAAATGATAGAAATCAAGTAAACACAGAAAGAGACATGATTATATTATATAGAAAATGTGTTTACATAAATTGATTTCAATATCGCTTGAAATCGGAGGCGTATAAAGTAATACAATTTTTCCTTTTCTATACCGACTTGTATCCCCACAAATCGGTTGACTTTAGCCTATCCTTCCCCGGATAAGGCCTCAAGCCGCTCTAACCAATCCTTCCCCGGATATGGCCTCGAGCCCCCTAGATCTAATCACCTAGAACTAGTCGCCAACACAAGGCGAATTTCCCCTTAAGTCCTACCCAGACCTAGTCGCCAACAAAAGGCGAATTAACTAAACGAGTACAAAAAAATATGGAATGAAAATAAATATAACAATAATGAAACTGCCTATATGAGATCTCTGAAGATGAGGATGAAGGATCGCTGTAGCATAAGCGAGGTTGAAGCGATCGTTCTTCGGATGAAGCGTGGTGGCTTCCTTCTCCAGAAATCCTCTTTGGCTTTGAGTGGGAGATGAACCTTCGGCAGAGTAGCAGCTCTGGAAATATGGCACAAGTAATCTCTCTGGAAGCCCTGACTCAAAACGAGAGAGAGCCCATCATTTTATAGAACTTGGAGATAGCGCATGCGTTAGCTCCTAGCGCCTGCGGTAGCGTTCGTGTGGAACGGTTGTGAAACTGTCGGCGGCGTGGCACTGTGCACGAACTTGAGATAGCACCTAGCGGTAGCGGTAGCGAAACCGTCGGTGGAGTGGCAGAACAAACTTTCGTCGAACGGATTTTTCGTCGAACGAGCTAGCGCCTGCTGTAGCGCTAGCGCTGGCAGCAGCACATTGTTTGAGATTTTTGAATTCAGCTGCTTTCTACCTGTGTAGTATTACACCTATAGTTCCTGCACACTATAAACACATGACAAGCAAGATCAAATACAATTTGGGATTTGTTATTCTCAAACAAAGGGATATGACACACATGTCCGACAATCTCTCCCTTTTGATAATAACAAATCCACTTAGCAAGAAATCAACAATAGTGTTTATAGTATAAGATAGGCAAGATGATAGTGCAACTATAGTATATGATAAGCATGATAATGTGCATACTCCCCCTATCTTAATGCCCCCCCTACATAAATGCAATTTATGTTTTACTCCCCCTAAATGATAGATTACATGAATTATTCTCCCCTTAATCTTCTATATTTCTCCTATATAGATTTCTTCAATTAATCTCCCCCTTTTGGTATTATCAAAAGAAAGTGGGGTGAGGGTAGTAAGGAGGCATTTCTTATAAATGATAAAGCATGATCGAGCTTTTTAATATAGATAATGATAAAGACTTTAAGCATAGTATATAAGAGATTTCAAATAAAAAGATAAGAGTTGTAAGCAAGCGGAAGATTATAAGAAACATCTTTTTGTAAGCATGAAAAAGCATAAGTAAAAATATGAGTTATAGTTCAAAATTGAAAGATGTTTTAACCTTTTTGAAATCTCAAAGTTTTTCATAAAGATACCAAGCATGAAATGAACATATCAAAGAGAGATTATACTACAATGTTACTTAATTTTAAGTTCAAGAGATACCAAAAACATTGTAGAGATCATGCTAGGTTATCTAGTGCATTTTTTATATAAAGAGTAGTATAGATAAAGCATTAGAATCCAATACTCATGAGAAGAAGTGTTATGAAAGAGAATGATGTGCACATAAGTGTATTTTGGGCAATGTTAACAATTGATTTAAATCAACAAAATACAAGACATATATAAATTAAAGTGCACAATAAAACACAAGTAAATTAATTTCACACATTTTTAATGCACATAATTTATAACAAA
Source organism: Dactylorhiza incarnata (assembly GCA_033032865.1). Classification (NCBI taxonomy): domain Eukaryota; kingdom Viridiplantae; phylum Streptophyta; class Magnoliopsida; order Asparagales; family Orchidaceae; genus Dactylorhiza; species Dactylorhiza incarnata. The sequence goes on from JAWHQI010000067.1 coordinate 9,471,012, forward strand.
GTGGTGTAATAACCAAGGTTTGCACAAGACACTTTACAATTCTTTCCAAGGTGCTCAACCTCACAATGCTTATGAAGACTTATCAGGAGGTTCAAGTAGTGCTTGGTGGAGTTATATTTGTCTACATATATAATTCTTTGTTCACATTTGTGAGACAACGTTCTCCGAATACAGTTGTTTTGCAAACCCAAATTTTTAACTTAACCACTTTTCTAAATTTTATAAGTGCAATTCAAATGTAGTGTAGGCAATAAACTTATGCAAGTTTTAATTCATTGTACAAATACAATACACAAGCAAGCATTTTTAGATTTAAACACACATGTTGATTACCAAAATAAGTGAGTGAAAGGTATCATTATCAATCATAATACATTTACTCATACTTAAAGGCATGCTAAGCTTGGTTCTACACATATTTTTCAATACAATTGATGCACTTTAAATAGATATATCAAAGCATGATAAACAAAACAATGTTCATTTGAAGGAATAAATTTTAACATTGTAAATAAGTCTAAATGATAGAATTCATTCATGCTTGATATTAGCAATAAAGATCATACAATTTTTTTGTTGTTTTATCATTTTGTAATGAGATAAAAACATAAAATTCACACAAACATATTTTTGTATTTTTGAATTTTGAATTTTTGTAGTTGATTTTTCATAATGCAAATAAAAGAAAAATAAAATAGACAGAAACACAAAAATAAATTTGTACTTATAAACTAACATATTTTTGTTGATTTTTAGAAATTTTAAAAAACAGAAAAATCACAAACCCACGCTAGCGCCGATGCTAACGCTAGCGCTGGAAACAGTACACGATTTTTTAAGAATTTTAAAATTTTGATTTTTGATATTGATTAGGGGTCTTAAGAGTAGTCTTATGCAGAAATTGTGTAATATTCAGAGATGTCTTGATTGCTCAAATTGCATAAAACATTAGCGTTTTACATGTTATTCATCCTAAGATGTCTAAGACTCCTAATTCCAACCTTAACATTTGAAACCTTGCATCGGGAAGAGGTTTAGTAAATATATCAGCAAGTTGAGAGTCCGTGCCAATGAAACTAATCCTTACATTTTCCTTTTTAATGTGATCCCTTATGAAATGATGACGCACATCTATATGTTTGGATCTAGAGTGGTGTACCAGATTATTTGTGAGATCAATGACACTTTTGTTGTCACATTTTAATTCAATAAGTTTTAGATGAAAACCAAAGTCCTCTAAAGTTTGGCTCATCCAGAGTGCTTGTGCACAACAACTCCCTAATGCAATGTATTCGGCCTCCATGGTGGAGAGTGCAGCCGAATTTTGTTTCCTACTAGACCATGCAACTAATGAAGGTCCTAGAAAATGACAAGTACAACTAGTGCTTTTTTCTATCAAGTGAACAACCGGAATAGTCTGAATCGGAGTAGCCGTGAAGTGTGAATGAATTATTGTGTGGGTACCATAATCCTAATCTAGATGACCCAATGAGATATCTAAAAATTCGTTTTACCACTTTTAGATGAGATTCTTTTGGATTGGCTTGAAATCGAGCACATAAGCATACGACAAACATAATATCAGGTCTAGTTGCACTTAGATAAAGTAGAGATCCTATCATACTTCTATATAAAGTTTGATCTATAGAAATTCCTGATTCATCTTTTCCTAATTTTAGTGATGCACTCATCAGTGTAGAAGCATGTTTAAGGTTTTCAAATCCAAAACGTTTAAGCATATCATGGACATATTTAGTTTGACATACAAAGATACCATCAATTCTTTGTGATATTTGAAAACCAAGGAAATAAGAAAGTTCTCCTACAAGACTCATTTCAAATTCATTTTTCATCACTAAAATAACTTCTTTACACATCTCTTCATTAGTAGATCCAAAAATAATATCATCAACATATATTTGTAAAATAATTATATCATCATTGTTGTGCTTAATGAAGAGAGTATTATCCGCACTTCCCATAATATAACCGTGCTTTAATAAAAATGATGTAAGTCTTTCATACCATGCACGGGCGCTTGTTTTAAACCATAAAGCGCTTTCTCTAGTTTATAAACATGATTTGGAAAATTTTCACTAATAAAACGGGGGGGGTTGTTCAACATAAACTTCTTCTTTTACAAACCCGTTTAGAAAAGCACTTTTCACATCCATTTGAAATAGTTTTATTCTTTTAAAGCTTGCAAATGCTAGAAAAATTCTTAAAGACTCTAATCTAGCAACAAGTGCAAAAGATTCATCAAAATCTATCCCCTCGATTTGAGAATATCCTTGTGCTACTAATCGTGCTTTATTTCTAGAGATTCTTGACTCACCATCTAATTTATTTTTAAAAATCCATTTTACACCTACAACCGGGTGATTAGATGGTCTTTCAACTAATTTCCAAACATTATGTCGCTCAAATTGTTCTAACTCTTCATTCATAGCCACGAACCAAAATTCATCATTTAAAGTAATAGAACGGTTTTTGGTTCTATTTCAGAAACAAAACAAATATTTGAAAAAGATTCATGAAGAGAAGAGCGAGTTCTTACCCCGATGGATGGTTCACCAATTATCAATTCCCGTGGATGATCCTTTGTGAATTTCAAGGCACTTGGAGGTACATATTCATCTTCCTTGGCCTCCTCTTCTTCTTCTTTGGAAGGTTCCTCATCACCATGCTCCAAAGGTTGTAAGAGATCATCCTCGTTGCCTGCGAAAAGTTTTTCTACACAAGGAACAAACTCATCAAAATTTACATTTATTGACTCTTCAACTCTACTAGTTCTTTTATTAAAAATTCTATAAGCTTTACTAGTTGAAGAGTACCCAAGAAAAGTTCCTTCATCACATTTTTCATCGAACTTTCCCAAGCTATCTTTTGTATTCAAATTAAAACATTTACAAACAAAAACTTTAAAATAAGATACATTAGGCTTCTTTTGAAAATAGAGTTCATATGGTGTGAGATTAAGAGATGGGCGAAGAATGATTCTATTCAAAACATAGCATGATGTACTTACAACTTCTGCCCAAAAGGACTTAGGTAATTTATATTCACATAACATAGTGCGTTCTAGTTCTTGAAGTGTCCTATTCTTTCTTTCTACAACACCATTTTGTTGTGGTGTGCGTGGTGCAGAGAACTCATGTTTAATGCCTAACATATCACAAAGGATGTAAATTTTTCATTTTCAAATTCTCCTCCATGATCCGAGCGGATGCATTTAGTTTTTAAATCACTTTCATTTTGAATACGAGTACATAATTTTGCAAATTCACAAAACGCATCGGATTTGGAAGAGAGAAATAATGTCCAATAATATCTTGAAAAATCATCTATTAAAACATATGTATATAATCTACCACCAAGACTTGCAGTGCTAACAGGACCAAAAAGATCCATATGAATTAATTGCAAGGGTCTTGTAGTAGTAATGAAATTTTTACTTTTGAAAGAGGATTTAGAAAATTTACCTTTTTGACATGGTGAACAAAGTGAAGGTAAATTTCCATTTAACCTAGGCAATCCTCTAATTAAATTACTTTTGGCAAGTTTTACAATGAGCTTTGTGCTAACATGCCCTAGTCTTCTATGCCAAAGTTCTAATTCATCATTTTTAGTGATAAAACATTTTATAGATGATTTAGAAAGATCATGAAAAGAAACTATATAGACATTATGTATTCTTGGTGCAGTTAGTAAAATATCTTTTGTAGTAGGATTAGATATTTTGCATAAGTTAGTGGAAGATTCAAATAACACATCTAATCCTTTATCACATAATTGGCTAATACAAATTAAATTATGTTTTAATCCTTTCACATAAAGAACATTAGATATAGTAAAGGATTTGTTACCAACTGTACCAATTCCCATGATCCTTACTTTTCCGTTATCACCAAACGTCACGATCCCTCCCTTCTTCTTTTATAGGCTAAGGAACTTTGCTTTATTGCCCGTCATGTGCTTGGAGCATCCTGAATCCAAGTACCACACTTCTTCATTGTCCTTAGCCTGCATGCACATCTAGAAAGAAGATGAGAGTAAAGATCCGGATACCCAAGTGGTACCACCCATAGAATAAGTGGAAGCCTTAGGTACCCAGATTTGTTTTAAAGCATTTTGTTTTATTTTCCGGCAAGAATTAGATGTGTGACCTAACCTATAACAGTTTGCACACGAAATATAGGGGGTTGAGACCCTTTTCTGGAATATTTTCTTGCTGGAATAAATTGGATTTACAGAAGAAAAGCATTTTGATAAAGAAAAATCAGGTTTCTGGTATGAGGTGCTAGCGCCAGCGTTAGTGGCTAGCACCTGGCTGTATCCCTCACCTCGATATTCGAGCCCAAATTTTCCAGAACCATGACACTGGTTCCCTAAAATCATTTCCAGTGATTTTTGGCCTATTCCAAATTTTTTAATGGCCATGGTGAGATCATGAACTTGTGCTTTAAGTGAAGAATTTTCTTTCACAAGCATGACACACCTATTTTCAAAACCTTCTTTATTATTTTTGATTTGCAAAAGAGAGGCTTCTAATTTCCTTTCTAATTCCACCTTCTCTTTTGTAAGAGTTTTGGCATGAGAGAGGGCTTTAGAAAGTGACTCTTCAATATCTTTTTCCAATTTATTGGAGTGATCACACTCTTGGGAAGAAACCTTTCTCTTTTCTAAAACAATTACCGTTTTGGAAAGCTTTTGATTTTCTTTAATAAGAGATTCATTTTCACGATTCAATAAAATACTATCTTTCATATTTTTATCAAAAGCTTTGCAAGTTTCAAGGAATTCATCAAAGAGTTGGGAGGAGTTACCTCAGTGTCACTAGGAACACTGGTGTCATCGCCGTCATTTCCATGTCCCATGAGGCACATGTTTGCTTCCTCATCTTCGCTTGATGTAGACCCGCTTGATTCTTCGGAGGAGGAGGAGGAGTCATCCCATGTTCTAGCTTTTAACACTTTCTTCTTCTCCTTCCCTTTGTGCCGCTTTTCTTTCTTCTCCTTCAAGAACTTTGGGCACTGGCTCCGAATGTGCCTGATCTTCCTACAATGAAAGCACTCCTGTGGAGGTCTTTCATCTTTATCGTCGCTCTCCTTTTCCTTCTTTGAGGATGACTTTTTCCATCTTGCATCCTTTTGGATAAATTTCCGGAAAGTGTTTCTCCTTTCCGGATTTCGCATGAATTTTCGGAAATTCTTCACCAAAAGGCTTTCTTCATCTTCATCCTCATTCTCTTGGCACTCCTTCTTTGACGTTAGTGCCAATTCCTTCTTCTTTGGCTCCTTGTTGTATTAATCATATTGGATTTTGAGTTCTACCTCATGGGTTTTGAGATTCCCAATGAGGCACTCAACTTGGAGCGTCCTTAGATTGTGCGATTCTGAAATGGTCGTCACCTTCGTGTTGAATTTTGGAGGAAGGGAACGAAGGATCTTTCGAATCAAGTCATCGTTGGAGAAGGTCTTTCCAAGAGCTTTGGAGGCATTGATGATCTTGGTGAAGCGTGTGTACATGCCATCAACATCTTCACTTTCATCCATCCGGAATTTTTCATATTCCGACTCAAGTTGGAAAAGCTTTGAATCGTTAACCTGCGATGTACCTTCATGAGTAACTTCCAAATGATTCCAAATTTCATAAGCAGTAGTACATGCAGAAATTCTATTAAATTCATTTCTATCTAACGCACAAAATAAAGCATTCATGGCCTTGGCATTATTTTTGCATTTTAGTTTATCCCTATCATCCCATTTATCTTTTGGTTTATCTAAAGTTATCTCTCCAACTACAAATGTAGGAGGAGAGTATTCCTCTTCTACCATATTCCATACCTCAATATCTAGGGTCATAAGAAAGCAACGCATCCTATTTTTCCAATAATTATAATTATATGACCCGGTAAAGAGTGGAGGTCTACTAATTCCCCGACCCTCAGAAAAAGCGAGATCATAAGACGCCATTATTCCTGGTTTTTAAACCGTTTGGAATAACCTATGCTCTGATACCACTTGTTGGATCTTACGGCGCCCTTAGAGGGTGGGGGGGGGGGTGAATAAGGGAATAAAATTCTTTGTAAATTTTTACTAAATTATTTAGAGAAACTTAGAATGAAATAACAATTTAACTTAAAGGAGGAAACAATTGTAATTTGCAATTTTATAAATTATGCCAAATGATAGAAATCAAGTAAACACAGAAAGAGACATGATTATATTATATAGAAAATGTGTTTACATAAATTGATTTCAATATCGCTTGAAATTGGAGGCGTATAAAGTAATACAATTTTTCCTTTTCTATACCGACTTGTATCCCCACAAATCGGTTGGCTTTAGCCTATCCTTCCCCGGATAAGGCCTCAAGCCGCTCTTGCCAATCCTTCCACAGATATGGCCTCGAGCCCCCTATATCTAATCACCTAGAACTAGTCGCCAACACAAGGCGAATTTCCCCCTAAGTCCTACCCAGACCTAGTCGCCAACACAAGACGAATTAACTAAACGATTACAAAAAAATATGGAATGAAAATAAATATAACAATAATGAAACTCCCTATATGAGATCTCTGAAGATGAGGATGAAGGATCGCTGTAGCATAAGCGAGGTTGAAGCAATCGTTCTTCGGATGCAGCGTGGTGGCTTCCTTCTCCAGAAATCCTCTTTGGCTTTGAGTGGGAGATGAACCTTCGGCAGAGTAGCAGCTCTGGAAATATGGCACAAGTAATCTCTCTGGAAGCACTGACTCAAAACGAGAGAGAGCCCATCATTTTATAGAACTTGGAGATAGCGGCTGCGTTAGCTCCTAGCGCCTGCGGTAGCGTTCGTATGGAACGGTTGTGAAACCGTCGGCGGCATGGCGCTATGCACGAACTTGAGATAGCGCCTGGCGGTAGTGCTAGCGCTGGCGGTAGCGGTTGCGAAACCGTCCGTGGAGTGGCAGAACAAACTTTCGTCGAACGAGCTAGTGCCTGGCGGTAGCGCTAGCGCTAGCGGTAGCACATTGTTTGAGATTTTTGAATTTAGCTGCTTTCTACCCGTGGAGTTTTGCACCTATAGTTCCTGCACACTATAAACACACGACAAGCAAGATCAAATACAATTTGGGATTTGTTATTCTCAAACAAAGGGATGTGACACACTTGTCCAACACAAGGATGCAGGATGCCCCTCCTCCGATTGATCATACCTTATGCATGGAAGAGCCGAAAGCCTGGCGGGATGAGAAAGGTACTGATAAGTAGTATTTTTATAACTTTTTAATAGAAAATCTTGTAAATATTTAATATGAATTCTCTATTTTATGGCAAATTTAGGTTATAAGTAGTTCTTTTTGTAATTTTGATTCTAACTTAGCTTAATTTCGATATTTGCAGATTTTTGGGACAAATTGGGAAAAATGGCATGTCACGCTCTCGGTCACGCCCGTGACCAAGGGCGTGTAAGCTGAAGATCAGTCCAGAATCGATGCCGCACTGTTTGAACCAGTCCACACCAAGTCACGCCCCAGGTCACGCCCGTGACCCAAAGTCACGCCCGTGACCGGGGGCGTGTAATCTTAGAATCGTCCACGTGGAGCCGCCGTCGAGACGAGGAGATGCTGCCGAGAAGTCAACCTAAGTCACGCCCGTGACCCACATGTCATGCCCGTGACTTTCCAGCGTGATCCCTGCTCTACCGCCGCGCCGAATTCCAGCCCACGCCGCATTTAATGCACACGTCCAAAGTCACGCCCGTGACCATGTTACACGGGCGTGTAATGTCTAACTTTTCTGCCGCCGACACGCCAAGCCCACGCCGCTCAGATCCAATGTTACAGTGATTACACGCCCTTGGACACGCCCGTGACCGAGGGCGTGTAACTTGAAATTTTTGCCTATAAATTCAGAGGCTCTCCTTGAGTCCAGGGTTCAGAAATTTGGAGATGGGGAGGTGCTGTTAGAGCTGAGAGTGAGTTTTTCAAGTTAATGTTCATGTTTCTTAAGGCTTTCATGTTCTCCTCCTTCCCTTTTCATGCAATGTTGTAGTGTAACTTTCGTGTACTAGTTTTCTTAAGCTTGCAACTTTCATTTTCCTTAGCCTTGCACTCTTAATTTAAGGCTTGTAATAGTTCTTTGATTTTCAATAAAATTAGTTTTCTCTTTCATGTTCTTTTTCTCCTTAAGTAATTTCTTCCTTTTCATGCAAGGTTAAATTTTTCTCTCCTTAGTAATGTTCTCTTTTTTATGCAATGTCAATTTCTCTTTCTTTTCATGCAATGTTCAAGCTTTTCATTTAGTTTGAATTTAGTTTTAATTTTAGTTAAGCGAAAACAAACCACCTCAAATTTTCGTCGATAAAATAATAGTGATTTTCCTCGAAGTAGAAGTAATCAACGCGCCCCGTGGAATACGACCTTGATATTCCTAAATATCCTATACTATAGACGATAAGGTACACTTGCCTTTATCGGATATAGTTTTGGAGAAAATCTTAACCCTTCACAAAATTTCAAAACCTACCAAATTAAATATCAAGTTTTTGGCGCCATTGCCGGGGAACTTTGCGTAGATATTTTGAAAAGAGGATAGCTATTAATTTTATCATGCTTCTTTCTATTTTAGTTTGCTTTTTCTAACTTTCAAAAAGAAAAAAAAAATATTTTTAGTTTTTCTTCTTCCTTTCTTCTCTTTTTAGTGTATGACCCGAGGTAGCACTTCGATTCTTCCTTTTGATCCGGAGATCGAGCGAACCCTTTTGAGGCACCGCCGTTCTCGTGATCAGGGAAATCAAATAGAATCCGAAGAGTCGATCGGGGACACTAACGCAGCAAATATGGATCATAATCTTAATCCTCCTAATCTTAACGAGCCAAATCCTAATGAGCACGCGCAACGGACCATGTCCTATTATGCGCGGCCGAATTTGGAAGGCACACAATCGAGTATTGTTCGCCCCACGGTGGCGAACAATAATTTTGAGATCAAGTCCAGCATCATACAAATGGTGCAACAATCGGTGACCTTTGATGGTCAACCGGACGAGGATCCAAATTCACATATCTCTTACTTTCTTGAAATTTGCGACACTTTTAAGATCAATGGCGTCACCGATGACGCCATTCGATTACGTCTTTTTCCTTTTTCTTTGCGGTCTAAGGCCAAGCAGTGGCTGGGCTCCCTACCTAGGGGATCCATCACTACATGGGCCGAAATGGCGGAAAAATTTCTTAATAAATATTTCCCGCCTTCAAAGACCGCTAAATTGCGCACGGATATTGCATCGTTCATGCAAATCGACTCGGAGACTCTCTATGACACATGGGAGCGCTTCAAGGAGCTTTTGCGTCGATGCCCTCACCATGCACTTGCCACTTGGCAACAAGTGCAAGTTTTTTATAATGGCTTAAATCTCCAAACGAGGCAAATGATTGATGCGGCCGCCGGGGGGACATTAAATAATAAAACCCCGATCGCCGCTCAAGAGCTTTTCGAAGAGATGGCCACAAATGCTTATCAATGGAACATGCCCCGAGCGCGGCCTAATAAGCCGGCCGGAATTTTTGAAATAGACGCAAACGCAAATTTGGCTTTACAAGTTGAGCGCTTAACAAAGCAAGTGGCGGAGATGTCTGCTTCCTCCGCCACTCCTCCTTGGGCCAATAACGTTTTAATTGAAGAACATGTTGACTACATGGGAAATCCACCTCGGCCTTCCTATAACCCGAACACCGCTCCGTATAATAACACCTACAATGCGGGTTATAGGAATCATCCAAATTTCTCATGGAGCAACCAAGGAAATGCTCAGCGTCCTATGAATTTAAATCAACCTCCCCCTAATCAACTTTTTAACTTAACTCCGCCTCAAAATTTGATTTCTCAAAATTATAATCCACCCGGTTTTCCACCGCAACAGCAAAAACTCTCTCCGATTGAAGAGGTTTTTGCAAAATATGTTGCTACAAATGAAACGAACATCCGGAACCTTACCGGATCAATCAAAAATTTAGAGAATCAAGTGGGCCAACTCACAAAGATGATTTCTGAGCGTCAACAAGGAGCACTACCGGGGAACACCGAGCAAAATCCAAAGGAGAGCGCGCACGCGATTACACTCCGAAGCGGGAAGGAGGTGGTTCAAAAACAGGACGAACCCAAGGTAATTTCCTCTCCTCCTCCTACTTTTAATTCATCTTCGAATTTGCCCGCTACGATAGCTCCGCACTCTTCTATTTTAAATCCGCGCGCTCCTACTTCTAATATTCCGTATCCATCGAAATTTAAAAATGAAAGCGCCGAAAAAATTATAAAAAGTTTTTAGATGTTTTAAAACAAATCCATATTAATGTTCCTTTCTGCGAGGCTATCTCACAAATGCCTAAATATGCGAAATATCTTAAGGAGTTGCTCTCCAATAAAAAAAAGTTAGAAGATATTTCGCATATTTCTTTAAACGCAGAATGCTCCGCGGTTGTACTCAACAAATTGCCGAAAAAAGCAAATGACCCGGGACGGTTTTCCATCCCATGTCTTTTTGGCAATTCGTTAGTAAAACACGCCTTAGCGGATCTTGGAGCAAGCATCAACCTTATGCCGTTTTCTTTGTTCAAAAAGTTAGGTCTAGGAAATCCAAGGCCCACTCGAATGAGTATCCAATTAGCGGATCGTTCTTTAAAATATCCGATAGGAATAGTGGAGGACGTGCTCGTCAAGGTTGACAAATTCATCTTCCCGGTGGATTTTGTCATTCTTGACATCGAAGAGGATGCCGAAGTACCCCTCATACTCGGCCGCCCCTTCCTTGCCACCTCCCGCGCTATTATCGACGTAAGTAACGGAAAGCTCCTCCTACGGGTTGGAGACGATGAAGTTACTTTCGGCATAAATTCCTCGATGCGGAACACGCTAGAAAATGACGATTCATGTTTTTACTTAGAAGAGTGTTGTGAGTTCGATTCATCCCTCGAGTTAGTTTCATTGGCGAATAGTGATTCCGAGCCCGTAGAGCTCTTTTGCGATGAAGAAGAAGTCTCTCACCCCACACCACCCGAACCATTATTTTTAGAAAAATTAAAAATCAAGACTTCTTATGAAGAACCACCCGAATTAGAGTTGAAACAACTCCCCCCTCACCTTAAATACTTGTTTTTGGAAAAAGAGTCTAAGCTACCCGTCATCATTTCATCCGATCTTAGCAACTCAGAAATTTCTGAGTTGACTATAGTCTTAAGAAAGCACCGCCACGCAATTGCGTGGCAATTATCGGACATTAAGGGTATAAACCCATCTTTCTGCACTCATAAAATATTTCTCGAAGATAATTCCCGAAATTCAGTCCAGCCTCAACGACGGCTAAACCCTAACATGAAAGAAGTCGTTAAGGCCGAAGTTATAAAACTTCTGGACGCGGGAATCATCTACCCGATATCGGACAGTACTTGGGTTAGCCCAGTACAAGTCGTGCCAAAGAAAGGTGGTGTTACGGTAGTTGCGAACGAAAATAACGAATTGATCCCAACCCGTACTGTTACGGGTTGGCGGATGTGCATCGACTATCGGAAATTAAATGATGCCACCCGTAAGGATCATTTCCCTCTACCATTTATCGACCAAATTTTAGAACGCCTTTCGGGTCACTCCTACTACTGTTTTCTCGATGGTTTGTCGGGATACTTCCAAATTCCGATTTCGCCCGACGACCAAGAGAAAACCACTTTCACTTGTCCCTTTGGCACCTTCGCTTATCGAAGGATGCCATTCGGTCTTTGTAACGCGCCAGCTACATTCCAAAGATGTATGCTGGCAATTTTTGACGAGTTAGTGGAGGAGGTGATGGAAGTATTTATGGACGATTTTTCCGTGTACGGGAGTTCTTTTGAAAATTGTTTAAGAAATCTCGAGCGCGTGTTGTAGCGATGTGAGGAAACAAATTTAGCGCTTAATTGGGAAAAATGCCATTTTATGGTCAAGGAAGGACTAGTCCTTGGCCATAAAATTTCGGGCAAGGGGATCGAGGTCGATAGGGCCAAGATTGAAGTAATTGAAAAACTCCCCCCTCCCACAAACGTAAAAGCTATTAGGAGTTTCCTAGGCCACGCGGGGTTCTATCGGCGCTTTATACAAAATTTTTCAAAAATTACAAAGCCGTTAACCCATCTTCTCGAGAAAGATTCTTCTTTTCTTTTTAGCGATGAATGTCATTTAGCTTTTCAACTTATCAAAGAAAAACTTATAAACTCCCCGATTCTAGTCGCGCCGGATTGGTCGCTCCCTTTTGAAATCATGTGCGATGCGAGTGACATTGCGGTTGGTGCCGTTTTAGGCCAACGGGTGAGTAAGTATTTCCACCCTATCTATTATGCGAGCAAAACACTCACGTCGGCACAAGCAAATTACACCATGACCGAGAAGGAACTTCTAGCAATCGTTTTCGCCTTCGATAAGTTTAGGTCGTATATCACCCTCTCGAAAGTCATCGTCTTCACGGATCACTCCGCACTTAGATATCTTTTAAGCAAATCGGACGCCAAACCTCGTCTTTTGCGATGGATCCTCCTCTTGCAGGAGTTTGACTTAGAGATCCGGGACAAAAGGGGAGCCGAAAACTTGGCGGCCGATCATCTCTCCCATTTAGAAAACCCCGCCTCGGACGTATTAATAGAATCTGACATTAATGATAAATTTCCCGAAGAGCGCCTCCTTGCTCTCGAAAATATTAATTCATCGTCTACCCCCTGGTTTGCAGATCTGGATAACTATTTAGTAGCCCGGGTCCTGCCAAAAGAAGTCTCGAGTCAGCAAAAGAAGAAATTTTTATCTGATTTAAAGAATTACTTTTGGGAGGACCCCTTTTTATTCCGTGTATGCGCAGACCAGGTAGTAAGACGATGCGTCTCGAGTGAGGAAGGCCTTAAAATTTTACGTCATTGTCATGAGGGACCCACCGGAGGTCATTATCATTCAAACCGAACCGCGAGGAAGGCGCTGGAGGCGGGCTTTTATTGGCCCTCGCTCTTCAAAGATGCTCACAACCTTGTGAGTACTTGCGACAGCTGTCAGCGGTCGGGGAACATCTCTCGCCGGGATGAGATGCCCCAAAACATTTTCTTAGAATGCGAAATTTTCGATCTTTGGGGCATTGATTTCGTTGGTCCTCTCCCTCCTTCGTTTTCAAATAAGTATATTCTAGTAGCGGTCGACTACGTGTCAAGGTGGGCGGAAGCGCAAGCTCTCCCCACTAACGATGCGCGAGTCGTCGTTAACTTTTTAAAAAAATTATTCTCTCGATTTGGCACTCCGCGCGCTATTGTGAGTGATCGGGGCACCCATTTTTGCAATACTCAATTCACAAAGATCTTAGCAAAATATGGTGTTACGCACAAATTATCCACTGCATATCACCCACAAACGAGCGGCCAAGTTGAAGTTGTTAATCGAGAATTAAAACGGATCTTAGAAAAAACGGTTTCTATTAATCGGAAGGATTGGGCAATAAAGCTCGATGACGCGCTATGGGCCTATCGAACGGCGTACAAGACCGCTATCGGTTGTACACCGTATCGAATGGTTTATGGCAAGGCTTGCCACCTTCCGGTCGAATTAGAACATCGCGCATTTTGGGCGCTTAAATTTTTAAACCTCGATTCCACTCTAGCGGGAGAACAAAGAAAATTTCAAATGAACGAATTAGATGAGTGGCGAGCGAACGCATATGAGAGCAATAAATTATATAAGGAGCGAACAAAGTTTTATCACGATAAGCATATAAAATTTCCAAAAACTTTTTCGCCGGGCGATCTCGTCCTCCTTTATAATTCCCGCCTTCGCCTTTTTCCGGGAAAACTAAAATCCCGATGGACCGGACCCTTTATTGTTAAAGAGGTTTGGTCCTATGGGACAATTTTAATTTCCCACCCGGAAAAAGGTACCTTCAAAGTTAACGGGCACCGCCTTAAATTATATCTTCCGGGAGAGTTACCAAATGAAAAGAGTGATTCAATTGTTTTTCAACCTTTAATATGACCGGCAAGTGGGTCAAGCTACGCGACCTTAAACAAAGCGCTTTTGGGAGGCACCCCAAAGTTATCTTTTTATTGTCTTCTCTTGTTCTTTAATATATTTTGTAGGTAATCGTCGCTTCCCCGCGCAAACTTCAAAAATCAGGGAAGCCCCTTCTCTTTCTTCCTTCTCTTTTATCATGCATTTCCTTTTTATTTTGTTTTGCACTTCTTTTTTTTCCTTTACTTCATACTTAGTTGTAAACATTGGGGACAATGTTTAACTTTAAGTATGGGGGTGTAAATAGTTTTTTTAAATAGTTGTTAAATCAGAAAATTTTCAAAACAAAAAAAAATATATATTTTTTTTATGTTTTCTTCTATTTTAGCACTTGTAAAACCCAAAAACTAAAAAAAAAATAGAAAACAGAAAAATTTAAATCTTGGAAAGGGACGTTTGGGATTTTATCCCATCACACCTCCTAGTACCTTGCGAACCCTTCACCGGGTAGCCCTTGGGAAGTCCAAGACTTGCAAAAAAAAAATTTGTTAAGTTTTAAAGCTAGTTCCCTTTCTTTGTAAATAGTTTTTAATGAGAAAAATTCAAAAAAAAAAGATAATATCAAAAATTCCAAAAAATTCTTATTTCCCTCCTTGTTGTTTTTGTGATTTCTTAGAAATCTAGTTGAGAATGTTTATAAGCATGTTTAAGTTTTTAATTGGCTGAAATTTTGCTTATCATAGTTTGTTACTTTTAAATTTGAGGTAATTTTGATTTAAGAATCATCTTATGATTTTAAATTGACATAATAGAATGTGATGAGTTAGGATTTATCATTTTGTTCACTACAAGAAACTGTTTGAACCAGTCCACACCAAGTCACGCCCCAGGTCACGCCCGTGACCCAAAGTCACGCCCGTGACCGGGGGCGTGTAATCTTAGAATCGTCCACGTGGAGCCGCCGTCGAGACGAGGAGATGCTGTCGAGAAGTCAACCTAAGTCACGCCCGTGACCCACATGTCACGCCCGTGACTTTCCAGCGTGATCCCTGCTCTACCGCCGCGCCGAATTCCATCCCACGCCGCATTTAATGCACATGTCCAAAGTCACGCCCGTGACCATGTTACACGGGCGTGTAATGTCCAACTTTTCTGCCGCCGACACGCCAAGCCCACGCCGCTGCCAGATCCAATGTTATAGTGATTACACGCCCTTGGACACGCCCGTGACCGAGGGCGTGTAACTTGAAATTTTTGCCTATAAATTCAGAGGCTCTCCTTGAGTCCAGGGTTCAGAAATTTGGAGATGGGGAGGTGCTGTTAGAGCTGAGAGTGAGTTTTTCAAGTTAATGTTCATGTTTCTTAAGGCTTTCATGTTCTCCTCCTTCCCTTTTCATGCAATGTTGTAGTGTAACTTTCGTGTACTAGTTTTCTTAAGCTTGCAACTTTCATTTTCCTTAGCCTTGCACTCTTAATTTAAGGCTTGTAATAGTTCTTTGATTTTCAATAAAATTAGTTTTCTCTTTCATGTTCTTTTTCTCCTTAAGTAATTTCTTCCTTTTCATGCAAGGTTAAATTTTTCTCTCCTTAGTAATGTTCTCTTTTTTTATGCAATGTCAATTTCTCTTTCTTTTCATGCAATGTTCAAGCTTTTCATTTAGTTTGAATTTAGTTTTAATTTTAGTTAAGTGAAAACAAACCACCTCAAATTTTCGTCGATAAAATAATAGTGATTTTCCTCGAAGTAGAAGTAATCAACGCGCCCCGTGGAATACGACCTTGATATTCCTAAATATCCTATACTATAGACGATAAGGTACACTTGCCTTTATCGGATATAGTTTTGGAGAAAATCTTAACCCTTCACTAAATTTCAAAACCTACCAAATTAAATATCAGGTACAGTGAAGAAACATCTTGTTTCCTCATCATCGTTGGTGCTTCCCTTTGAGGATTGGTTACAAGGGGGCAATCGGTTCTTCTTTGAAGACATAATACTGGAGGGGAAGAAGAGAGCGAAAAAGGAGGGGATTTGTGGTTGGAGGCTGAGCATCCTACTTAATTTCCGCCCCTACTACCAGGTCCCTTGACCTTTTTCTTTCATCAGTTGTTACTACTTCAAATCAGCTTATAGCTGATTTATTTTAAGCTTGTAATAATAATTATGATTTATTGACTTTTGCTTATTCCTAGACTTTATAAACTGCTTAATACAGGTATTTGGTCCACCTTTAAGGATGTTAAACAAAAAGGCTTCTTGGGAGACAACCCATGGGAACCACCCGGTTCTGCTTGCTTGCTTTAATTTCTATTATGTTTTGTTTGTTTTTTGCTTTGGTGCTAACATCGCAGGTGTGAATGCAATTGGATGAAGAGGAGGAGATATTTAAAGAAGGATTATACCGCACTTCTGGCATGCTCTTTTATGAGCATAGGTCCTCTCTACCCCTATTTTCCCTATTCCTGAATTGTCTATTTTATTTCGTTTTGATCAAGTCTGGGGGAGAGAGCGAGCTGTGCACGTACACACACTTTGCAAGGCATGATAGAATGTGCTGAGTTAGGATTTATCATTTTGTTCACTACAACAAACTGCACCTGTTGTAAGGACTGAAATATAACTAAAACACAGTTTGTTACTAATAGTTTTATTTAGTAACAAATTGTTTTTGTTGTTACAAAAAAGTACTTTTTTGTAACGAATATTTTAAATTTTGTTACAATAATAATTAATTCGTTACTATAACTGTAAGTATTTGTAACAACACTAATGTTACGTTACAAATAGAAAACTTTTCTCACAATAAGTATCAATTGTAACCACATCATGAAAGTTTTTTGTGACAAAGGCATTGTCCTTACTAATAGTAATATTTTATTATTAAAGTTTTGTTACAAAAAATATATCATATTTTATTTTCAATTTTTGTACTATTTTATTATCAAAGTTTTGAATTATTTTTTTTTTGAAAAAAAAAATTGTATGCGCGCGACAGTCGTACCCCGCCTCGATAGTGCTCTAACGCGGCGACAGTACTCCTACAACTCGCAAACGTAACATCCGTGCGCGGCTTTCGCAGATATGTGGTACTATATATTGCGACATGTATTTTTGCGCACACGATTTTTTTTATAAATCTTTAACTTTTTATAAAAGTTTTTGTGCCTTTCTCCCCATGCAGCTCTATCTCTCTCTCACATGAATGAATGAATTAAATATACGGATGAAAATTTCCCTCCATAAAATTTTGAACAAAATAAAACTACAAAATAAAAATATATTAAATGTGAAAATGAATGCAAATTAATATGACATTAATTTTTTAATATAATTTTGGAATTAAAATAAAATCACGCACGAACCCGCGTGCACGCAAATGCACTCTCGCGCGCACACAAATGCACTCTCGCGCGCACGCAAATGCACTCTCGCGCGCACGCAAATGCACTCTCGCGCGCACGCAAATGCACTCTCGTGCGTGTACTTTTCCTTTTTTTGCTTGAGAGCTAGCGTGTATTACATGTGTCGGGGCTCAAACACAAACACATGCACACACACACACAGACACGGACAACCAAACACATAAACATCCATTTGCGAGCTGTGGCAATGTCTTTCACGTACCGCCGCCGCCGTTGTCGCCCCTCTCTTCGACGGTCGGCGCCGCCGTCGCCTCTCTCTTCCACAACCACCTCCGTCGTCGTTCTCTTTCTCGGCCGTCGCTCGAGCACGTGCTTTTCACTCGGATGCGCGTTTTATTTCCCGAGCACATGTTTTTTTTTCAGTCGCGCGCATTGCACTAGCTCTATATTTTTTGCTCGGGAGCATGAATAAATTTGTCAGCGCACACGTTTTTTGCTCTGGAGCTAGCATTTTAATGAAAATATATGTCATATATATATATTGATTGATGGATGACACGTGTTTTAATGAAAATAAATGTGTAATGAAATTTATAAATACATGTCAAATATGTTCATAAATACAACGTGTTGTTCAATAAAATTTACTTTTTAAATAAGATTTATGTTTTTTAAAATAAGAATTACCCCCGCACTGCTCTAATGCAGTCCACTGAACTGCTCTAATGCAGTCCACTGCACTGCTCTAATGCAGTCCATTGAACTGATGTGCTGCTGACATTCTAATGCAGTCCGCTGAACTGTTGTGCTGCTATGACATTCTAATGATGTCCACTGATTTTTTTTTTGTACGTTTAGCTTAAGCTCTTTCAATTCAACTCACTAGGGGATGTTTTTTAAAAATGCTTTGACCTTTACATTATTTTAAAACGAATAAATCATGAATCTCAGTTCCTGCCAATATTTCAATTTTCTTATAATGATTTTGTGTATGAGTATGTAGTAACTTCTTGCCATATTTGTTCTCTGTGCAGATTTTATTTAGCATACTAATCATTTTCTATATTCCTAGGTTGGAGCTGATGCTCCTGTAGACAATACAAACTATGAATTGCTTCCAGGAGGAGAGCAGATATGCCCCGAGAGGCATGTGAACTTATTACTATATTAATACAATCGAAATAAAAAAATTGGAAGAGAAAACTGTCAGCTTTGATGTATGTGTGCTTTTGTGAACAGTTGGATGGTGTGTGTTTGTGTGTGTGTGGATGCTTGTGTATAGATGGTGTGTGTGTGCATTTTTAATGTATGTTTGTTTTTATGGTGTGTGTATGGATTGTGTATGTATGGATGTGAGTGTGTATGAATGTTCCTGCTCTTATATTTTTTAAATATTAATAATTGCTCTCTTTTACTTGTAGGGTGTTGGAGCATTGGTCAAAAAGTGACAGAAGATTCATTAGTCGAAAAGTGATGGAAGATTCATTAGTCGAAAAGTGACAGAAGATTCATTAGTCAGAAAGTGACGGAAGATTCATTAGTCTGAATGTGTCGAAGTTGATATCTTATTTAAAACATGTTATGTAATATTGTGTCGGAAGATTCATTATTGTTGTTATGTAATCTTACTCTATGTAATATTTTTTTTTGTGAATAAATTCATGTTCATATAAATGATTTTTGTTAGTTACAAAAGCATATAACAATTGTAACGAAATAATTATTGATATGTTACAACAACTTATTATAACGAAGTAATGTTTATTATAATTATTTGTAATGATAAATTAATTTTAATATATTTGATATATAAACATAATTTTTTAGTGAGGAAGAAATCAAACATTTGTAAAGAAATATTCATATATTTGATATATATATATAATTTCTTTAGTGGGGAAGAAGTCAAACATTTGTAACGAAATATTCTTTACAATAACTCATCTTATTGCGAGGAAGTAATGTTTGTCACAAATAAATTATTTGTAACGACAAACAAAAATTCGTTACAAGAACTTTTAGCGTCGAGCCTTAGGTAACGGTCGTCACATAAAGTAAATTTCGTTACAAAAACTTTGTGTAACGATATTAGTTACCTTTTGTAACGTTTTTAGTCCTTACTAAAAGTGTAATTTGTTGTAGTGGTTGCACACATTGCATACACTTGCACCTAGTTCACGCGCACTTGATCACGCGCGCTTATTGGATATTGCTATGAGGTTCCCCGCTCATAAGAACTGGATTGTTAGTGTAGGAGTGAGGAGTAGAGAAAAATGTTGACTCGAGTAGTGCTCTAGTCAAATGCTCCCGTCATGCCTAGAAATTCAATTAGAGTAGAATAAAATTCAAAGTTATAATTAATTATTTCTATTATAGTAGATGCAATTTATTTTACTTTAGTGGTGAATCCGGTGAATTCAACGGTAGCATAAGGTTGAGTGTAGCTGGACTAGTAGTAGCTTATTACTAGGGTCAGAAGGAAGGACAACCTTTCTCGGTGGCTAGAACTTGCACTAGGCTACTCTTAAAATGATTGCGTTGAAGTACTCATTATAAAATGTGATATAGGCCATTTCTTGATCCGTTTGTGCTTTTGAAATCCTTACCAACGTAATCACCTTTGCAAGCCCACTTGAGCCTACCTTTCCTCCTTGTTTAGCTCCACTAAAATTTCACCAAAGCCATACGGCCAAACCAATTTTCGCACCAACTTTTGAGCTGAAAGAAATTTATTAATCGATCGCATTTGGTGTTATCTCTGTGGTGTATGGCAGCTTTGAATTAGCTAAAGGAGCTGTTTTTATTGTGCCTACAAAAGTATTCTGTCGAGAAGAGAAAAGAAAAGAAGAGAGAAAAAAAGTTGTTCAAAATGAATACTCTCTCGACAAATTCAAATTATATTTGGCTTAGCCTGCACCTAGTGTTCAGTTGAAGTCTAGGGGTGTTGTGTAATTCTTGAAAATGTTGTATTGGTGATTGTAATTCTCTTGAGTGCTCAGTTTATGTTGAATGCGATTCCCATCGTCCTTCTACTTATCTAGCCTAAACTCAACCTAAGCCCAATCCTAACCCATAAGTCCTATTGATTTTAGATACGAGTCATCTCATGCAGTAGAGAGAGTGCGAACGTGCAAGACTATGGACACCGACTTTGATGGATTTCTTAGGAGTTTGTCCCGAGCTTTGATTCGAGTAAAAATCTACTCATTAGTCACGCTATTTTCCCTTTTGCGCGACCGAAAGATTCTCCGGGATTCACCATCCAAGTAAAGTAAATTTCAAATTACTGTTCTAGAAATAGTTAGATATAATCTTGAGTTTAATTCTGTTCTAATGTATTTCTATGCACGTGTGCATGCGACTTCGCATAGGTCTCTACCACTCAAACTCACTCTAACATCCAATTGTTCCGACAGGAGAGCTGAGTAGTTTGCCCGAGACGTGCAAATGGTTAAGTCTGGGGGTGTGATGAGTCCCATTTATATACACATTTTTGGACTCATCTGGGCCGTATTTCTAGTCGATGCACTACACTTTAGGCATGTTTTTGATCATATTTGTTATTCCTTGCTAGGTGCACTCTTAGGCCCCCGATTCCCCTCGTGGGAAAAGCCAGGAATCCCGCCATTTTCGCCCTTTCCACCAGAGGAGACAAGAGGAGACCATTTTCAGCGATCTCCTTCGCCATTCCTCCTTCCGGGAGCATTTGCAAGCATTCTCCGCCACTTGTTCAAGCATTCTTCGCCGAGGAGACCATAGAAGCGCTGAAGATCGTTGGAGCAGTGACAGCCTCCTTCGAGTTCGCACACCATCTGAGGGCCGAGCCCGAAAGGAGCCCGACAACCTCTCACTCCGGCCGAGAACCCAAGACGCGGTGACATCTTCTATGTGGTCCTTTCTAAACTTTGATGCTTGTGCTTTCTCTTTGTGTTGTTGTACGAACGCTTGTTAGGTTAATGTTATGGATCCTTGCTTGTGTTCATGTGCAATGATGATGTGGTGGTGAGAATAGCTTTCGTTGTTGTTGTGATAGCCTAGGTTGTTTGTGTGTGAAGCCATCTAGCACTGCTAATGGTGATGTTGGCGAAGAGGTGAATACGACCCTCACAAAACCTCGCACTGTGGCCACTCCATCCGCTTACCGAAGAGCGGCATCGCGGTCGCTGCACTCACCCACACCTTGCGAAGCGGTGCTTTTCGACCCGCATTTCTCTTATTTCCGCAATAGCTTGGGAATCCAATCACAACGCCCCTGTTTCACATTATTCGCTCGTGTAACAATAGAATCACAACACGTTTCGTTCGCCAGAATCTGCATTCCTTTGAGATAGACATTCGGGGAGTTCCTCCCTATTTTATTACTTGAGCGACCGGTGCACTGCCGTCGTATCGCATTTCGCGCTTGCTAATTAGCGTTGCTGAAATCGCGCATCAATACGCAGGCAAAGATGAGATGGTGTAACAGTAGGTCTGGAATGATGATCTGAAGTATTACCAGGACAATGAAAGGACATCGTAGATCGAGCAACGACTTGACCTTAGTTGAAGAATTAGAAATGTAAAGTTGCGAGGTTTAGTCACTTAGGGATGCAGATGCCTTTCTGGAAGTTGGGAACTGAAATTAGGTCATGCAAGCTTTAGTTATATTTGAAAGTTATGGTAGTTTGGGGCTTTCAGAAGTGATTAACTTATGATTCGTTATAAATCACGCCCTATAATGGTAGAAGATTTTAACTACAATAATAGCCCTTATACCTTGGGAGCTATGATGACGGATAACCAGTGATCTTAGACGATAACGTATTGGAATTAGAATATAGTGTTTGAGTTTACTATGATAAGAACGATCTAAGTTTATCTTACTTTGGACCATCCGAAAGTGATCAAGACTAGCATATGTGGAAGTAATAGGAATTTGGTGAAATAAATATGGTGATACTTCCTTGATGAAATTGACTTGTGAAAAACCTTAGGGTTTCAAAAGATTTTACCCGTATACCTTATGAATCAAACTCCAAATAGAAAATGATTGTGAGCCATCTTACAAACATTGATACTAGTAATGATTGGTTAACATATACTCATAAAAGTTCACGAGTCACCCCCACTTAAATTTTGAGGATAACTGAGACGCTTGACGATCTGAGCAGTTCCATCAATGGTAAGAACTGGATAAGTTGTAGAGTGGAGTTGATTGATTACACAGACATACTTGAAGGAGTAAGAAGCTGATTGTGTAGAGAAGTTTTTATAGAGTCACTACCTACCCACACAAATGAGAAATGTAGTCACCGGAAAGATGGTGTATTACAGAATGTATATTTCCCCGGAATGAGGAAAGACATCATAAGTGTTGTGATGCCCGGTGAAGGACAAGTGCAAAAGTCCTTGGAAAACTACCACAGTCATTGCTCATGTTAGGGAGTGGAAGCTCAAGGATATAATCATGGATTTCATACACAGGTTACCACATCCCCACTCCGGACCCAGTTTTATTTGGAACATCGAAGATAAATAAACCAAGGTAGCTAGGGTCACCCCGGGCTGGAAGGACGCTCCCGTTGGTGTTTAATGGGATTTGTTGAGTAGTTTGTCCATTATCATGGTGTGACCAGGACGATCGTGTCGGATCGGGATGAACAGTTTATGTCCAAAAAGTGAAGATCAGTCCAGGATTATCTGGGCTCTTGGTTGACGTCAGCACAGCTTTCCACCCTCAGAGGGACGAAGGCGCAGGACTCCACTATCTTGGATCCAGGATGAGAATCCCAAGGAACTCGACTCGGAATTTATGGAGGACATAGATACCCAGGTGCGACTGATTTTAATTAGGATGTTGGGGACCAGAGCTGCCAGGTCAGGTATTACGATGTGTGGTATCGTCAAGTAGAGTTCCAGGTTGGAGACCGGGTGTTTCGGAAGATACGTCCGATGCAGGGAGTCTTGCGGATTTGCAGGGGGAAGAAGCTCAGTCTGAGATAGATGGGGCTCTACAGGATCCTGGAGTGGATCAGCCTGTTGGCTTATAGACTGGAGTTGCTACCGGAGTTAGCGGGATTGCACGACGTCTTCCATCTCTCCTCCTTTAGGAGAGCTCTACTACTGTCGGAGCAGCAAATTTCTACTATAGATGGCCCAGTAGCCTCCGATCGATTGATTCACCTGAGAGCCACTAGAACTGGTGTGGCAGAGATAGTCGGTGCTCTTCGAGTCAGAAATAACTTCAATTCATAGGGGATGTTACGTTCAGTCACTCTCGGTAAAAACCCCGCGAGCTTAGCCTGAATTTCGAGGACGAAATTATTTTTTTGTTTATTGGGATTTGTAACATCCCCCAAACAACTAGACCCCTAGAGTGGTTTTGTCAAGAATAGCTCATGACAAAACCCTAGGAAGCTTGAAGAGACCACTTGGCCTTAGCCAAGAAGAAGGAAACCACGGTGGTCTGCAAATAGCAATTTTCAGTTAACAAGCATATGGTTGGACTTAAGGGCCTCACCTTGACCCTTTGACCCCACCATAGCATACCTAACCCTTTAAAGGTCCCCTTAGAGCACCAAGGACCCATTGGGGTTAACCAAAGAGGCCAAATTGACCAATGTCAACCCTAACCCTAAATTGGTCAAACTAGCTCAATTAGGGCCAATTGGCCTCCACCATGACAAATTGACCCTGCCCCTACCCTCATAGGGTCACTTGGGACCTATTGGACCAAAAAGCCCCATCATGGGTCCACCAATTTGGCCATTTTGACCAAAGTTAACCCTAGCCCTATTTTGGTCAAAGTGGCCTATTAAGGGTCAATTGACCCTCACCTTGACAAATTGACCCTACCTAGACCTTTCTAACCCATAAGGGAGGCCAATGGGTGACTAGCCACACATTGGGGTCAACCCAAATGGTCAAATTGACCAAAGTCAACATTATGGTATATTTAGGTCAAAATGACCTATTTTGACCTAATCAAGCCCAATTCACTTGGACTAGCCCCAAAGGAGGTGGTCCACCACCTAATGGGGTTGGGTGCTACTGAATTGGACATTGAATTTTAGGAAATTCGGTCAGGAGAGAGAAAGCCCTAATTTTAAAGAGAGAGAAGGAAGGGGGAGTTAATGGAGAGGAAGAGGAAACCTCCCATCTCCTCCAATAATGACACCATTCATCTCCTCTTGGGGAGAGGAGAAGTTTCCAGCCTTCTCCCGACTGGATTGAGCCCCTATTCGTCTCCCCCAAGCCAAAACTGAAATCACCTTGATGGTCATTAATGGCATTCCAAGTTGTAACCTCCCCTCCCCCAATTGATCTCCTTAACACCCTAAGGGATCAGAGAGGAGTGAAACCCCCTCCTCCCCGAAGAAATCGAGCACCAGAAGCTAGGATCGACATGGCACCGAAAGTTCCACCTCCGGCCATGGAAACTCGCCAGAATACGCACCACCAAGCCCCCACACAGGTCCAATCCTCCTCCTCTCCCTTAGTGCTAGATCTTATGATAATTTGGGACTTGATCCGAGCTCAATTGGGCTCGGATCATGCTTCCGAAAGGGCTCGATTTGAGCTCTCTTTCCCCTCCTCTAAACCCTGATTCCGACCAGCTCTGGCCGGCCAACCACCCCCTATCGCCGGCCACCACCTCAATGGAGGTGGTGGTGGCATTGGCCGGCCGGTAAGAGGCACAGGTGGCCGGGAAATTGTACCACAAAGAAGCCCAGGATGGGCTGTCGCGCACCGTCCATCCATCGAGGATGATGACCACAAGCCGTCGGATCTGCCGTGATCAGTTATTCGCAGATTTAAATGATTATGTTATGATGATATTTCATTTTGAAAGTGAGGCCCTTCAGAGATTGTTAAGCTGGAGAAGGAGTTCGGCGAACTGAATCTAGAGTTCGTCGAACTGAAATAATTCGTCGAACCCAATCGGGAGTTCGGCGAACTGAATCTAGAGTTCATCGAACTGAAATAATTCATCGAACCCAATCGGGAGTTCGGTGAACTGAATCTAGAGTTCGTCGAACTGAAATAATTCATCAAACACAATCGGAGTTCGTCGAACTGAATCTAGAGTTCGTCGAACTGAAATAATTCGTCGAACACAATCGGGAGTTCGGCGAACTAAATCTGGAAGATCTTCGAACTGAATTATTTCATCGAACACAATCTGGAGTTCGTCGAACTGAATTTGGCGTTCGTCGATCTGAATTTGGCGTTCGTTGAACTAAGGGATAATCTGCTGAACTGGCTGGAGAACTGAATTCGTCGAGCTGGGAAGCAATTTCGTCGAACTGAAGCGTGATGTTCGTCGAACGCAGAATGGATTTCATCAAACGCAGATTTCGTTGAACGGATTAAGCAGAACGGATTTCGTCGAACGCAGATGGAAGTTCGTCGAACGTAGATACTTGGAATTTCCTAAGTCCTATCTACTCAGACGCAGAGACTTATTCCAACACATTTTGTCATACTTCCTGCAGTATTTTATTTTAATTATTAAAAATACTAGGACCCCTCAAATGAAAAAGTTCCCAGCATGAATGTTGTAGCCCTAGGTGTCTAGATTAAGTGAAAACTTGTTTCAGGTCAATAGGGGCACTATAGCTCCCTGTGGAGTCATTTTTCTAGGAATGGTCCCTAGGGTAGGACAGTCATAGATTCTTGAATATCTTTCGATTGGTAAATAGTATGGCCTTGAAATTTAAAACCTAGGCTATTTACACTACCCACACATCATACCCAAAGATGAGAATTTTAGGAGAAATTGTTTCTAAGGTTTTTGTAATAACTTCATAAATCAAATATTAATTAATTAGTGGGTCAAATGACTTCCAATGCCCTCCAAATTTTGGTGGGTGCTCCTTGGGGTTATTGTATGACCTTGGTAAAAATCTCAGCCCAATTGGGACTAATGTGGTTGGGTAATTTGTCAACCGAAGTTAGGTCAAATTGGGTCAAAGTTAGGGCATGGTGTTTATCTTGGGGTATGGTTGGCAAAACTCATCACCATGAGTTGAAACCTTGGCCACTGGTTTAGGATCACCTAAAACACCTTCATGAGTAAGATGGGGTGGTGTAGAGGTGGATATACCCTAGGACCCTAGTTTTACCCCTTGGGGTTATAATAGAACCTTGTGAAGGCCATGTGGTCAAAAACCCTAGAATGGCCATAGAATTTAGGTGATATGTTCATGGGGTGTGATTATGCTCTAGGGAATTTTGAGAGAATTGTAGGAGTACATATTTCCCCTACATTAGGTCATAAACCCTTTAGGGAAATTTCTTATAAGAGACATTTACATGCTCAAATGGTCTTGGATGATGATGAAACCTTGATAGCACTTTATAATCATATTATATACCTCTAGTATTTTTTGTGAAATTTATTACATGATTTAACCAGTACTTCATTTACAAGGCACTTATCTTACCTTAATCTTAAGAAATATAATTGAGGCTCCAAAACTCTCTTGAAAAATGTGCAACTTGGTGATATGACATTTCAGAACATTAGGAATCTCTGTGAATTTTTATATAATTTTTGGAGGTTGTTATCAGTAGGTTTCTTCACAACATGCTCATATTAGGATTTCTTTGGAATATTTATTTAAGTGGTTAATATGCCTTTATAAATTCTAAAATTTGGCCTGAGAACTTTTCTGATCAATATAAATGTCTGGTAATATTCCCATAATTTTTGGATAAGTATTGTTGGTGGTTACTTCTTTAATTTCTAATTTTGGTTAAATATTCAATATTATAATTAGAGGACAATTCCTGATTGTAAAATTGTGACACTCTGTATTTGCTGCTATTTTGGCATGATAGATTATCCTAATTTTATGAGAGTCATGTCATAAGAAGACCTTACACTTCATGTTCATATTCATACTTGGCAAATGTTGAAAAATTAAATAAATGCTAAAATGTTGAGGAAAAATATGATTATCTGGATTTAGTCTTAAAATACCATGGTAGTCCTCCAGTAAAAATCTTGTGTCATGTGGGTGAATATTTGGAGTACCTCTACTTATAAGCTTCATATAGTTAGTTTGGTCTACGTATAGTAAAAATGTTAAATTTGGATATTTAGGGGCCTACCAAGTGGAAGTGGCATGTAGAGGATGTACCTAGACTTGTTGAGAAGATTTCAGATCACCAAAAGGAGTCTACATGTTGAGGGTGGCCGATAAGCCAAAGGGCAAGGTTGTGTTCGGGACCGACGAAAGATTGTCTTTCCCTTTAGAGGGTCATAAAATACTTAGGGTAATCCAAGTGCAATATAGGAAGTGTATTCTTATGGGTAGATACTAAAAACACTAAGTGTCTTGGGAAAGAGAGCCTTGGGGTGTCATCCCATTGTGATTCCTAGTACCGTAGCGAGCCCCTCACAGGGTAATCCTCGGGAAGTCCAAGATTAACCATATATTATAGGGATAAGTTGACGTACAAGATTAACTTAATAACGCACACACCCACATCCCGTAGTTACGGGAGGTTAGTTGGTTTGGTTGCACGAGCGGTAGGCTCGTGGTTGAAGCAACAAACTAGTTAGTCTAGTGAGCTTGTGACTCAGTAAAGCTTGTTGGTACGGACGGGTTGGTCTGGCGAGTCGTTGGCTCGGAAGGTTATGATGCGGGCAAGTTAGCCCGAGGAGTTTATGGTTCGGGATATTGTAGAACATGTTTGCATGTGCATGAAGGTGGTGGGTTTTCGGAATTGGACGGTCGTTCACACGGACGTCGATACGTTGACTTGGTAAGTGTGGAATTTGCACTTAGCCATAAAAGTCTGGTGGTCCAGCCAGTAAGAGTACCCAGATGCTCCGTGGTATTGCATTGAGGCGTACGATAGGTCTAGGTTAGGTAGTGTGAATACCAACCTAGAGGTGGGCGAGGCCCAACCCACCGCTTCCGTTTGCCACTACGGGAGTATCCTGGGAGTCTTGCTAGCTCCAAAAAGGGGGAACTAAAGGTCTGTGCGCATAGAGTCGAAGTGTGTGAGTTGCACTTGTATGAACATAGCATAAACTGCATACCTCTGCTTGTCATGGCATAAACATTGCATTTCAACCTCTACTCCTATCGTATAAATGGGTTATGGGACTCTTTATACGATAGGCCTTGCTAAACGACCCCTTGGTATATAGGTTTGTATGAGCATTCCTATAAATCAATGGTTACTTTTCTATTATATACATGTCTTTACTTACTGCACCTTACTTGTTCTTTACCCTGTTTTACTTACTGATTCAATTATCTATATTCATATGTGTAGTTGTAGAAACATTCCCTTTAGATTATGCCCCTGTCACCTCTATTGTTTATACCCCTTGATGTCCTCCGCTTCATCCTTCCCGCACGGTGCCTAGGAGTCACCGGAGAGGGGTGGGGGATTGGCTTAGTCTTTTGGCTAACGATCGGTGGACCTTATCATTTTAGGGGACCGGGTAGACGCTGCAGCACCAGAGGCCGGTGCAGACGGAGGCGGGCCAGTCTAGTACAGGAGCACAAGTTTCAGGATCAATGAGTGATTAGTAGTTAGCTTCCGCGAGTTATCTTGTAATGAGGACATGATATACAGGGCATGAGCCCTTTATTATTGTAAATTTGTTATTTCAGTTATACCATGTGGACATTTATTATATATAGCATGCGATTGTGGACTTGAACTTCTTTTTGTTCGTTTATACTTTTCTTCTTCTGTGATCGATATGGCTGGCAGGATCAGCGCTTTGTAGTGGCAACCTTCCCGTGTGTTGGTGTCACCGCAAAGCGGCGGTTCTATGCATAAGACCCCGAGTATTTGAAAAAAAAAGGGTCTTACATCTTCACTGCAAGAGGTCAAATGTAGAGCCTTCTCCAATTTCTTAGGAGATATTCTTATCTTCATGCTTCCAATCTTTCCTTTGATAGAGGAATTTGAAGAGGACATTTTTGCAGTAGAGAACAATTCCGGAACTTCAGTTCTGAGAATTGTGGAAGGTTTAGACAGTACAAATTCAAGTCCTTGGTCGGTTAGAAGTTGAATCACTTCTCTTATTTCAGCAGGAGCATGTTGAAATCCATTTTGAACTATCTCATATCCTTCATCGAGATCTTTTGTCATCTTTGGCGTCATTTCTTCTGAAGGCTAGGTCGCTGAGACGGGAGGGAGAATGAGTCGTCTCATCGGCTTGGTTAAATGAAATTGTGCTAACTTAATAAACATTTTGATATTTATATGGGTTTGATTTAGGTGTAAATTTTCCTTAAGTATACATGTTGATTAGGCTTAATCAAATTGGTTGATTTTTCATAGATGATGTGTCAATTATGACATATTTTTATTAATCCAGCCCGTCTCAGCAGAACCGCTGAGACGGAGTTGCTATCCGCTGGGATAAGGACTTGTCAACCTCCGAGACAGTTCTGGTTGTCTCAGCAGATTAACTGAGATCTTCTCAGCTATCTCAACAGTTCAGCTGATACATTCTTAGTTGTTTCAGCTGATTTCACTTTCATTGATCCTAAGCATGCTAAATTAAATAGCTTTAAACTTTTTTGGCGTGTGTCCAGACCTAAACATGCTACCAATTGTTTAGATAGCTACTTTTTCTATCAAAACATGATATTCATGATTACATGCTATATTAAAGCTAGGGAATAACATCATGAGTAATACATAATTTTTTTTAGAATAAGATCTATTCTAAATTCAACATGCCAAGCTCAATTTTAAAAGTATTAAATTTTGCCTCATCCAATGGCTTTGTGAAGATATCAACTACTTGTTTGTCAGTGGGGACAAATTCAAGGCATATATCTTCACTCTCAACATGCTCTTTGATAAAATGATACCTTATCTCTATATGCTTAGTCCTGTTATGTGAGACGGGATTCTTAGCATTAGAGATAGCACTTGATGAGTCATAATATAGGGGAGAGTTACTTACCTTGAGGTTATAATCCTCTAATTGATGTTGTATCCACAAAAGTTGCGTTCAACAACTTCCTGCAGCAATGTACTCAGATTCAGCTGTGGATATTGCCACACTGGTTTGCTTCTTGCTGCTCCATGAGATCATCCTTCTGCCTAGGAATTGACAAGTTCCACTTGAACTTTTCCTGTCTTCTTTGCATCCTGCAAAATCTGCATCTGAAAAGCCAGTCAGTTCAAAATCATTGTTCTTAGGGTACTAAATGCTAAGATGTAGGCTGCCTTTAAGGTATCTTAAAATCCTCTTTGCAGCTAAGTAATGAGATTCGTTAGGGCATGCTTGACACCTAGCACAAACACATGTAGCATACATAATGTCTGGCCTACTAGCAGTTAAATACAATAAGGATCCAATAATGCACTTGTTCATGGATTCATCAATGGCCTTGCCCTTCTCATCCTTATCCAGGGAAATGTTGGACCCCATGGGAGTTTTCATGGTGGAAGTTGATTCCATCCCAAACTTCTTGATAAGCTCCCTAGTGTACTTAGTCTGAGAGATGAATATCCCCTCATCAGACTGTTTCACTTGGAGGCCTAAAAAGTACTTGAGCTCTCCCATACTGCTCATCTCAAACTCCCCCTGAATAAGGTTGGCAAACCTTTTACAAAGGTTGTCATCTCTAAACCCAAATATTATGTCATCAACATATATTTGGACTAGAAGACACTTGCCCTTTGTTTCCCTAAGAAACAATGTGCTATCTATTTTTCCCCTCAAGAACTTGTTCTTGATGAGAATGCTAGACAAGGTCTCATACCAAGCCCTAGGGGCTTGCTTTAGACCATATAGAGCTTTCCTAAGTAAATATAAACATGAGAAGTAAGGGTAGGATGTACAAAACCTGAGGGTTGTTCAACATATACCTCTTCCATCAAGTTGCCATTGAGGAAGGTTGACTTGACATCCATCTGGTATACTTTGAACCCCATGTGGGCAGCATAGGCAAGAAATAGCCTAATTGCTTCTAACCTTGGAACATGAGCAAGAAATAGCCTAATGTACTCAGAGAAAGCCCTAATTTTAAAGAGAGAGAAGGAAGGGGGAGTTAATGGAGAGGAAGAGGAAACCTCCCATCTCCTCCAATAATGACACCATTCATCTCCTCTTGGGGAGAGGAGAAGTTTGCAGCCTTCTCCCGACTGGATTGAGCCCCTATTCATCTCCCCCAAGCCAAAACTGAAATCACCTTGATGATCATTAATGGCATTCCAGGTTGAAACCTCCCCTCCCCCATTTGATCTCCTTAACACCCTAAGGGATCAGAGAGGAGTGAACCCCCCTCCTCCCCAAAGAAATCGAGCACCAGAAGCTAGGATCGACATGGCACCAAAAGTTCCACCTCTGGCCATGGAAACTCGCCGGAATACGCGCCACCAAGCCCCCACACAGGTCCAATCCGCCTCCTCTCCCTTACTGCTAGATCTTATGATAATTTGGGACTTGATCCGAGCTCAATTGGGCTCGGATCATGCTTCCGAAAGGGCTCGATTCGAGCTCTCTTTCCCCTCCTCTAAACCCTGATTCCGACCACCTCTGGCTGGCCAACCACCCCTTTATCGCCGACCACCACCTCAATGGAGGTGGTGGTGGCATTGGCCGACCGGTAAGAGGCACAGGTGGCCGGGAAATTGTCCCACAAAGAAGCCCAGAACGGGCTGTCGCGCACCGTCCATCCATCGAGGATGATGACCATGATCCGTCGGATCTGCCGTGATCAGTTATTCGCAGATTTAAATGATTATGTTATGATGATATTTCATTTTGAAAGTGAGGCCCTTCAGAGATTGTTAAGCTGGAGAAGGAGTTCGGCGAACTGAATCTAGAGTTCGTCGAACTGAAATATTTCATCGAACCCAATCGAGAGTTCGGCGAACTGTATCTAGAGTTCGTCGAACTGAAATAATTCATCAAACACAATCGGAGTTCATCGATCTGAATCTAGAGTTCGTCGAACTGAAATAATTCGTCGAACACAATCGGGAGTTCGACGAACTGAATCTGGAAGATAGTCGAACTGAATTATTTCGTCGAACACAATCTGGAGTTCGTCAAACTGAATTTGGCGTTCGTCGAACTGAGGGATAATCTGCTGAACTAGCTGGAGAACTGAATTTGTTGAGCTGGGAAGCAATTTCGTCGAACTGAAGCGTGACGTTCGTCGAACGCAGAACGGATTTTGTCAAACGTACATTTCATCGAACAGATTACGCAGAACGGATTTCGTCGAACGCAGATGGATGTTCGTCGAACGTAGAGACTTGGAATTTCCTAAGTCCTATCTACTCAGACGCAGAGACTTATTCCAACACATTTTGTCATACTTCCTGCAGTATTTTATTTTAATTATTAAAAATACTAGGACCCCTCAAATGAAAAGTTCCCAGCATGAATGTTGTAGCCCTTGGTGTCTAGATTAAGTGAAAATTTGTTTCAGGTCAATAGGGGCACTATAGCTCCCTGTGGAGTCATTTTTCTAGGAATGGTCCCTAGGGTAGGACAGTCATAAATTCTTGAATATCTTTCGATTGGTAAATAGTATGTCCTTGAAATTTAAAACCTAGGCTATTTACACCTACCCACACATCATACCCAAAGATGGGAATTTTAGGAGTAATTGTTTCTAAGGTTTTTGTAATAATTTCATAAATCAAATATTAATTAATTAGTGGGTCAAATTACTTCCAATGCCCTCCAAATTTTGGTGGGTGCTCCTTGGGGTTATTGTATGACCTTGGTAAAAATCTCATCCCAATTGGGACTAATGTGGTTGGGTAATTTGTCAAACCAAGTTAGGTCAAAATGGGTCAAAGTTAGGGCATGGTGTTTATCTTGGGGTATGGTTGGCAAAACTCATCACCATGAGTTGAAACCTTGGCCACTGGTTTAGGATCACCTAAAACACCTTCATGAGTAAGATGGGGTGGTGTAGAGGTGGATATGCCCTAGGACCCTAGTTTTACCCCTTGGGGTGCTTATAGAACCTTGTGAAGGCCATGTGGTCAAAACCCCTAGAATGGCCATGGAATTTAGGTGATATGTTCATGGGGTGTGATTATGCTCTAGGGAATTTTGAGAGAATTGTAGGAGTACATATTTCCCCTAAATTAGGTCATAAACCCTTTAGGGAAATTTCTTATAAGAGACATTTACATGCTCAAATGGTCTTGGATGATGATGAAACCTTGATAGTGCCTTTATAATCATATTATAGACCTATAGTATTTTTTGTGAAATTTATTACATGATTTAACCAGTACTTCATTTACAAGGCACTTATCTTACCTTAATCTTAAGAAATATAATTGACGCTCCAAAACACTCTTGAAAAATGTGCAACTTGGTGATAGGACATTTCAGAGCACTAGGAATCTCTGTGAATTTTTATATAATTTTTGGAGGTTGTTATCAGTAGGCTTCTTCACAACATGCTCATATTAGGATTTCTTTGGAATATTTATTTAAGTGGTTAATATGCCTTTATAAATTCTAAAATTTGGCCTGAGAACTTTTCTGATCAATATAAATGTTTGGTAATATTCCCATAATTTTTGGATAAATATTGTTGGTGGTTACTTTTTTAATTTCTAATTTTGGTTAAATATTCAATATTAAATTAGAGGACAATTCCTGATTGTAAAATTGTGACACTCTGTATTTGCTGCTATTTTGGCATGATAGATTATCCTAATTTTATGAGAGTCATGTCATAAGAATACCTTACACTTCATGTTCATATTCATACTTGGCAAATGTTGGAAAAATTTAAATAAATGCTAAAATGTTGAGGAAAAATATGATTCTCTGGATTTAGTCTTAAAATACCATGGTAGTCCTCCAGTAAAAATCTTGTGTCATTAGGGTGAATATTTGGAGTACCTCTACTTATAAGCTTCAAATAGTTAGTTTGGTATGCGTATAGTAAAAATGTTAAATTTGGATATTTAGGGGCCTACCAAGTGGAAGTGGCATGTAGAGGATGTACCTAGACTGGTTGAGAAGATTTGAGGTCACCAAAAGGAGTCTACATATTGAGGGTGGCCGATAAGCCAAAGGGCAAGGTTGTGTTCGGGACCGACGAAAGATCGTCTTTCCCTTTAGAGGGTCATAAAATACTTAGGGTAATCCAAGTGCAATGATAGGAAGTGTATTCTTATGGGTAGATACTAACAACACTATGTGTCTTGGGAAAGAGAGCCTTGGGGTGTCATCCCATTGTGATTCCTAGTACCGTAGCGAGCCCCTCACAGGGTAATCCTCGGGAAGTCCAAGATTAACCATAGATTATAGGGATAAGTTGATGTACAAGATTAACTTAATAATGCACACACCCACACCCTATAGTTACAGGAGGTTAGTTGGTTTGGTTGCACGAGCGGTAGGCTCGTGGTTGAAGCAATAAACTAGTTAGTCCGGTGAGCTTGTGACTCAGTAAAGCTTGTTGGTACGGACGGGTTGGTCCGGCGAGTCGTTGGCTCGGAAGGTTATGAAGCGGGCAGGTTAGCCCGGGGAGTTTATGGTTCGGGATATAATAGAGCATGTTTGCATGTGCATGAAGGTTGTGGGTTTTCGGAATTGGACGGTCGTTCACACGGACGTCGATACGTTGACTTGGCAAGTGTGGAATTTGCACTTAGCCATAAAAGTCCGGTGGTCCAGCCAGTAAGAGTACGCAGATGCTCCGCGGTTTTGCTTTGAGACGTACGATATGTCTAGGCTAGGTAGTGTGAATACCAACCTAGAGGTGGGCGAGGCCCAACCCACCGCTTCCGTTTGCCACTACGGGAGTATCCTGGGAGTCTTGTTAGCTCCAAAAAGGGGGAACTAAAGGTCTGTGCGCATAGAGTCGAAGTGTGTGAGTTGCACTTGTATGAACATAGCATAAAGTGCATAACTCTGCTTGTCATGGCATAAACATTGCATTTCAACCCCTACTCCTATCGTATAAATTGGTTATGGGACTCTTTATACGATAGGCCTTGCTAAACGACCCCTTGGTCTATAGGTTTGTATGAGCATTCCTATAAATCAATGGTTACTTTTCTTTTATATAATTGTCTTTACTTACTGCACCTTACTTGTTCTTTACCCTGTTTTACTTACTGATTCAATTATCTATATTCATATGTGTAGTTGTAGAAACATTCCCTGTAGATTATGCCCCTGTCACCTCTATTGTTTATACCCCTTGATGTCCTCCGCTTCATCCTTCCCGCACGGTGCCTAGGAGTCACCGGGGAGGGGTGGGGGATTGGCTTAGTCTTTTGACTAACGGTCAGTGGACCTTATCATTTTAGGGGACCGAGGAGATGCTGCAGCACCAGAGGCCGGTGCAGACGGAGGAGGGCCAGTCTAGTACAGGAGCACAAGTTTCAGGATCAATGAGTGATTAGTAGTTAGCTTCCGCGAGTGATCTTGTAGTGAGTACATGATATACAGGGCATGTGCCCTTTATTATTTTAAATTTGTTATTTCAGTTATACCATGTGGACATTTATTATATATAGCATGTGATTGTGGACTTGAACTTCTTTTTGTTCGTTTATACTTTTCTTCTTTTGTGATCGATATGGCTGGCAGGATCAGCGCTTTGTAGTGGTGACCTTCCCGTGTGTTGGTGTCACCGCAAAGCGGCGGTTCTGTGCATTAGACCCGAGTTTTTGAAAAAAAAAGGGTCTTACATCTTCACTGCAAGAGGTCAAATGTAGAGCCTTCTCCAATTTCTTAGGAGATATTCTTATCTTCATGCTTCCAATCTTTCCTTTGATAGAGGAATTTGAAGAGGACATTTTTACAGTAGAGAACAATTCCGGAACTTCAGTTCTGAGAATTGTGGAAGGTTTAGACAGTACAAATTCAAGTCCTTGGTCGGTAAGAAGTTGAATCACTTCTCTTATTTCAGCAGGAGCATGTTGAAATCCATTTCGAACTATCTCATATCCTTCATCGAGATCTTTTGTCATCTTTGGCGTCATTTCTTCTGAAGTCTAGGTCGCTGAGACGGGAGGGAGAATGAGTCGTCTCATCGGCTTGGTTAAATGAAATTGTGCTAACTTAATCAACATTTTGATATTTATATGGGTTTGATTTAGGTGTAAATTTTCCTTAAGTATACATGTTGATTAGGCTTAATCAAATTGGTTGATTTTTCATAGATGATGTGTTAATTATGACATATTTTTATTAATCTAGCCCGTCTCAGCGGAACCGCTGAGACGGAGTTGCTATCCGCTGGGATAAGGACTTGTCAACCGCTGAGACAGTTCTGGTTGTCTCAGCGGATTAGCTGAGATCTTCTCAGCTATCTCAACGGTTCAGCTGATACCTTCTTAGCTGTTTCAGCTGATTTCACTTTCATTGATCCTAAGCATGCTAAATTAAATAGCTTTAAACTTTTTAGGCGTGTGTCCAGACCGAAACATGCTACCAATTGTTTAGAAAGCTACTTTTTCTATCAAAGCTTGATATTCATGATTACATGCTATATTAAAGCTAGGGAATAACATCATGAGTAATACATAATTTTTTTTAGAATAAGATCTATTCTAAATTCAACATGCCAAGCTCAATTTTAAAAGTATTACATTTTGCCTCATCCAATGGCTTTGTGAAGATATCAGCTACTTGTTTGTTAGTGGGGACAAATTCAAGGCATATATCTTCACTCTCAACATGCTCTCTGATAAAATGATATCTTATCTCTATATGCTTAGTCCTGTTATGTGAGACGGGATTCTTAGCATTAGAGATTGCACTTGATGAGTCACAATATAGGGGAGAGTTACTTACCTTGAGGTTATAATCCTCTAATTGATGTTGTATCCACAAAAGTTGCGTTCAACAACTTCCTGCAGCAATGTACTCAGATTCAGCTGTGGATATTGCCACACTGGTTTGCTTCTTGCTGCTCCATGAGATCAGCCTTCTGCCTAGGAATTGACAAGTTCTACTTGTACTTTTCCTGTCTTCTTTGCATCCTGCAAAATTTGCATCTGAAAAGCCAGATTGTTCAAAATCATTGTTCTTAGGGTACCAAATACTAAGATGTAGGCTGCCTTTAAGGTATCTCAAAATCCTCATTGCAGTTGAGTAATGAGATTCGTTAGGGCATGCTTGACACCTAGCACAAACACATGTAGCATACAAAATGTCTGGCCTACTAGCAGTTAAATACAATAAGGATCCAATAATGCACTTGTACATGGATTCATTAAAGGCCTTGCCCTTCTCATCCTTATCTAGGGAAATGTTGGACCCCATGGGAGTTTTCATGGTGGAAGTTGATTCCATCCCAAACTTTTTGATAAGCTCCCTAGTGTACTTAGTCTGAGAGATGAATATCCCTTCATCAGACTGTTTCACTTGGAGGCCTAAAAAGTACTTGAGCTCTCCCATACTGCTCATCTCAAACTCCCCCTGAATAAGGTTGGCAAACCTTTTGAAAAGGTTGTCATCTGTAGACCCAAATATTATGTCATCAACATATATTTGGACTAGAAGACACTTTCCCTTTGTTTCCCTAAGAAACAATGTACAATCTATCTTTCCTCTCAAGAACTTGTTCTTGGTGAGAATGCTAGACAAGGTCTCATACCAAGCCCTAGGGGCTTGCTTTAGACCATATAGAGCTTTCCTAAGTAAATATAAACATGAGAAGTAAAGGCAGGATGTACAAAACCTGAGGGTTGTTCAACATATACCTCTTCCTTCAAGTTGCCATTGAGGAAGGTTGACTTGACATCCATCTGGTATACTTTGAACCCCTTGTGGGCAGCATAGGCAAGAAATAGCCTAATTGCTTCTAACCTTGGAACAGGGGTAGATGTTTGATTAAAGTCTATACCCTCTTCTTATCTATAGCCCTTGGCTACTAATCTAGTCTTGTTCTTGATGATGATTCCATTTTCATCCATCGTTTTTCTGTATATCCACCTGGTGCCAATGATGTTTTGTCCTTGAGGTTTTGTCACCAACTTCCAGACTTTGCATATCTTGAATTGAAGAAGCTCTTCTTGCATGGCTTGAATCTAGAAAGTATCTTGATTGGCCTCTTCAAACTTCTTGGGCTCCAATTATGACAGGAAGCACATGAATAGAGCTTCATTGTGTGCTCTATTTCTGGTGATTACACCTTGATTCTCAGCTCCAATAATCTGTTATCTTGGATGATCTCTCAAGTGTATTGTTGGTGCAGGCATCCTGACAGAACTTTATAAGTCTTTTCTTGGAACACCAGGATCTTCAGCAGCCTGCACTTCTTCATCTTCAGGAATAACATCATCTATATAAGCTATGTTGCTGCTGGAAATGTCTTGGATAGATATCTCTTCCAATTTCTATTCAATTCCCGTCAAAACAGAAGAACTAGACCTATCCTTATAGAGTAGGTTGGTCTCATCAAACACTACATGCATAGACTCTTCTACAACATGAGTTTTCTTGTTGTATACTCTATAAGCTCTATTATGTGAGTTATAGCCTACAAGAACCCCCACATTGCTTTTTTCTGCAAACTTTGTCAAATGAGATTTTCCATTATTTAAAATATAGCATTTGCAACCAAAGATTCTAAAGTATGATATTGTTGGTTGTTTGTCTTTCAGAATCTCATATGGGGTAATTCCAAGGACCTTATTGATGGAAGCTCTATTGAGAACATAACAAGCAGTATTGATTGCCTCAGCCCAGAAATATTTTGGGAGTGAGGAGTCACTAAGCAATGTTCTCCCAGCTTCTATCAAGGTCTTATTCCTCCTCTCAGCCACACCATTTTGCTACGGAGTCCTTCGGGAGGAGAACTCTTGAGTGATACCAAATTCATGACAAACCTTATCATAGCCTCAGATTGAAATTATGTGCCATGGTCAGTCCTAGTCCTGACCACAGTACATTGCAGATCATTCTGAATGGCTTTGACATGATTTATAAAGACATTTAGTGTATCAGATTTCTTCTTTAGGAACAATACCCATGCATACTTTGAGTGATCATCAAAAATCACCAAGGTATACAACTTCCCACCTAGGCTCTGAATTGGCAAAGGACCAAACAAGTCCATGTGCAATAGATATAGACATCGTCCAGTGTCTTTGGAGCCAATACTTTTGAAAGTGGCCCTAGTTTGCTTACCCATTTGGCAAGCATGACAGGGACCACTTTTAATACATTTTAGATTTGGACTATTCCTAACAAGGTTTTTAGAAAATAGTCTATACATTTTCTTGTAGTTAATATGGGCAAGTCTCTTGTGCCATTGAACACAAAGAGACTCACTTTCATTTGCTACAAGACACATGGAAGATAGGGAATTATAACAAATAAAATCTAAACAATATACATTGCCACTCCTAGTGCCTGAGAGAATGGTATCTAAGTCACTTGACTTTTTGATCAAGCATATGTCATTGTGGAATTCAATGACATAGCCTAGGTCATATAGTTGACTTATGATTACAAGGTTGTGTTGCAACCCTTCAACATAATCTACCCTTGTGATTGAGACTATGCCATTGGAGATCATACCGTATCCTTTGGTGACTCCCTTTTCAGATCCACCAAATGTAACTTTAGGTCCATTCTTCATAGCTGTGTAGTCCTGTAGAAGACTTCTGGACCTGTCATGTGCCTTGAGCACCCACTATCCAAGTACCATATTTGTTTAAGGCTGGTGTTGGAACAACCCTATTACTGATTTGGGCTAGGATCACTATCTGTTGACTAGGATCAAGTTGACCCCAATGTATAGTCTATGGGTCAAGAGTTTAGGCTGTTAGAACTCAAGAAATTATTTAGGTTCTGCGTTCGACGAACTCCATACTGCGTTCGACGAATGACTTACATTCTGAGTTCGACAAACGGCTTGCATCTATCTCAACGTCTCAGCGGGTCAGTCTCAGCGGTCGATGAACAGTCTCAACGGTCGACGATTTTATTCTGTCTCAGCGGTCGATGAATAGACTCCGTCTCAGCGATCGACGATTTTATCAAGTCTCAGCGGTTGACGATTTTGCTCAGTTCAGCGGTCGACGAATTCTTCAGTTCGACGAACTCAACCTTCAGATCGACAAAAGTTCTTCTCAGCTCAACTAATTCAACTCTTCCAGCCAGATTCAGTTGAGGTCGACGAACTCAACATTGTGTTCGACGAAATTCTTGAGATCGACGAAAATTCTTGAGATCGACGAAAATTTATTGAGATCGACGAAACTTGTTTAGATCGAAGAAATGTCTTATTTTAGTTCAGAATTTTAGAAAGATTATTCTTATTTCATTCTCTGAACTCAGATCATCTACAGCAACGACTCTATTCTTCCAGATAAGTTAGGATAATACATTTCCTTTTATTATTCCCCTATTTCGAAAATAGCCGTTGACATATGCTTGGAAAAGGACATATTCATGGAAAAGGAAAAAGATAAACGACATATCAGATTTGCAGTACAGGATATATCTCTTTCAGAATATAATATTCCTTAATTAAAGGATTTGATTTGTCAAATCTGTCAGAGATTTCAAAAAGAATAAGGAAGAAGATATACAGTATTATTATTACTTACAGTTTTTCACGATATCACACATTACAGTATAACAGTACAACAATATAGAAAAGAAGAGAACACATTATAGAGAAGAATACTATTCTTCAGAAAGCAGCAGGAAGAAAAAGAAGAACAAAGCTTTACATATTATCTTCATCTTCTTCCTCAAGCAACACTCATTTACTGAAAACTTCATCAACACCTCTCTCATTCTCTGCTGCATGTTCAGATCTTCAAAGAGCAATAATAATCTGAAGAACTTATTCTCTCAGATTCATCAGCTACAGGAAGATCAATATTTTCAAGTGAAAGCTCCAGCCATTTTCTGTCAAGCATTTTATATCAGACAGAGGAGCTTTACATCATCATCAATCCACTAGTCTTCTCTCAGAATATTGACAGAGAAGAACTTCATAACCATTCTTATCCCCTCTTGTACAGGGTTATAACTCCCTTCAAAAGTTAACCCCTTGGTGGCAGGGCACCTGAACAAAATCCTGTGGTTGGGTTAGAGCACCTGATCAAAAGCTCCATTGGTGTGTGGACACCTGAATAAAAACCCCTT
Source organism: Dactylorhiza incarnata (assembly GCA_033032865.1). Classification (NCBI taxonomy): domain Eukaryota; kingdom Viridiplantae; phylum Streptophyta; class Magnoliopsida; order Asparagales; family Orchidaceae; genus Dactylorhiza; species Dactylorhiza incarnata. The sequence goes on from JAWHQI010000067.1 coordinate 9,512,442, forward strand.
GGTGATAGGGCACCTGATCAAAAACCTAGTGGATCCTACCAAGTGTGGTAGAAGAGTAGACGTACCTAGGTTTATTGGGGAACTACTATAAAAATCCTTGTGTCCTCTGTGTTGTGATTTTCCGTGTGCTGTGCTGTGTGCTCTCTTTGTGTTTGCTTTTATTACTCACTCAATACACATACATATATCACTATTTTAATTCCGCAATAAAATAAATTAAAAAGTTTTAATAGTCTATTCACCCCCCCCCCCCTCTAGAGTAATATTAAGATCTAACCTCCACTTTCAATTGGTATCTAAGCATATCAATTGACTTTCAATTGGTATCATAGGGATGTTGATTTTATACAGGCTAACACCTGAATTATAAAGATCAATTAGATCTTAATTTATTTTAGAGTTTTCTTTTTATTAAAAAACTCATGGCACAGAACAAAGAATATTCTAGCACAAGACCTCTTATGTGAAATCTCAATAAGTTTGCACTATGGAAGGCAAGGATTAGAATGTACCTGAACTCTATTGATGAAGAAATTTTCAATGTGATTTTGACAGGACCTCCTACACCTACAACAACAACAACAAGTGTTGAAACCACAACTAACAACAATGCTGTTCCACCACCTGAATGGACAGAAGCACAGAAGAAGCAGAGAAGTGCAGATGCCAAAGCCATGAACATATTGGCACAGACAATGTCAGATGACATTTTCCAAAGAGTTGTGGAATGCACTTCTGCAAGAGAGATATGGATCTCACTCAAAAATATGGTTGAATGATCAGCTGATGAAAGAAAGGCAGAAGATCCCACCTCATTTCTCAATATGAGAATTTCAAAAAGGGAGAATCTGAGACATTTGCTGATATGTATAACAGGCTCAGCCTCATAATCAATGAGGTGAAGACCTTGGACAAAGTGATCTCTATCATTGAGATCAATGATAAGATCCTTATGTGCTTCCCCAGCACATGGGACTCTAGCATCTGGCCAATCAAGTAATCCAGAAGCCTTAATGAGATCTCAACTGAGAGCTTGTTAGGCAAACTCAAGTCCTATGAGCAGCTTATCAAATCTAGAGAAGCTGAACAATCTACTCATCTCCAGCATCCAAGAAGGAGAAAAGTATAGCTTTCCAAGCTACTGAAGAAGAAGATAAGGCTCCAAGAGATGAGGAGTTCATGAGCCTTCTAGCCAAAAGGTTCTACAAGATGGCTATGAAGGACTTCAGAAAGAAGAACTCCAGATCAAGAGAAAAGCCAAGGTAGATAAATCAAATTCTAAAGAAATTATTTGTTTTGGCTGCAGGAAACCTGGACACATTCTGCCAGAGTGTCCAGAGAATCAGAAGAAGGAGAAGAGAAAAGAAAAAGAAGACAAGAAGCACTCCAGCAAGTCATCCTCCCACAAGCACAAGCATAAGGGAAAAGGATTTCTAGCTGAAACTTGGAGTGAAACTGAGTCAGAGTCTTCATCCAGTTCTTCTGATGATGAAGAAGAATCAAAGGAAAATGATCAGTGCTTGATGGCCATTTATGACTCAAGCAGTGAGTCAGTAAGTGCATCTTCATCCAACTCTTCTGATGATGAAGATGATGAAGAAGAAAAGAATTTCTGCATGATGGCTATCAATTCCTCAGCAAACAACTCAGATGAAGAAGAATCAGAATCAGAAGCTGAAAATGATGCTGATCAGGTAATATCTAATTTTGATTTCAATTCAATTGAATTCAAAGATGAATTCAAAGTTCTTTGCTTAGACTTAATAAAATCTGAGAAGGAAATAATCACTCTCAGAAATAAGCTTGCTGAAATGAACAAATTAAGTGAAGATAATGTTATTCTTAAGAAAGAATTGGCTGCCTCTAGAGAACATATTATTCTCATTGAGAATAAACTATCCGTGGCTAAGAAATGTGAAGAATCCATAAATAGGAGAAGCATCAAACTGATGGACATTACAAGCAAAGTAAATGTCAGATTAAGTGGCAAACTAGGCTTGGGTGCATCATCAAGTGAGCCACCTCTGATTAAGAGAAACATACTCTCTACACCTATAAAATTCATTTCTGCTAAGAGAAAAGAGGTTGTAGATGTAAGTAAAAACATTTCAAGCAAGGATGTTAAGAATAAAGGAATTCAGCAGAATTCGTCGAACGGAGCTCGACAAAATTAGATGAATTCGTCGGACGGAGATCGACGAACTCTGAAGACAGATTTCCTGTATAGTCATTATTCGAACGGCGCTCGACGAAAGCACGTCCATTCGTCGAACGACGATCGACGAACTCAGCCCAGTTCGTCGAACAGAAAATATACAGAAAATCTACAGAATTTTTACTCTTCACATACTTTCAATCCTTTCACTGAATGGATAATTCCTCCAAGGAGATATCATCCAAAAGGTTATAAGGATCAGCCTTAAATGTCTTTTATTTCAGATTTTTGTGGAAAGTCAAAAGTACCTAAGGTAGTCTGGGTCAAGAACAACTAGTTTATTTTTTCTGTTTTGCAGGTACACAGCTATCCAAGCAAAAATGAACAATGGTATTTGGATAGTGGCTGTTCAAAGCACATGACAGGAAATAAGGACAACCTGAACAACTATAAAGCAAAGCTTGGACCCAAGGTGATATTTGGAGAGTCCAATTATGGACAAACCAAAGGCTATGGACAGATCAAAGTTGGAGCAGTTACCTTCAATGAGGTAGCTTATGTCAAAGGTCTCAGGCACAACCTCATCAGCATAACCCAGTTATGTGATGAAGGTTATCAGGTAGCTTTTAATCAATCCTTATGTCTTATTACCAATAATAAAAACATTAATGTATTATCTGGTATTAGACATGGAAACATTTATTTAGTCAATTTTGACTCTGCCAATTATGATATTTGCTTATTCAATTCTATAAGTAAAATAAATGAATTATGGCATAAAAGGCTTGGACATATTAACCTTAGAACTATATCTAAGCTTTCTAAGGACAATCTTGTTAGAGGACTACCTTCTGGTTCATACAAGAAGGAAGGACTCTGTAGGGCTTGTCAATTAGGTAAGCAAACTAGAAGTAGTTTTAAATCTGTATCCAAGAGTGATTCACCTAGGATTTTGTATTAACTACACTTGGACCTGTTTGGACCTACTGCAATACAAAGTCTAGGAGGGAAGCATTACTCTCTAGTGATTGTAGATGACTTCTCAAGATTCACTTGGGTGTTCTTTCTTAGGAACAAGTCTGACACCTTCAGTGTTCTGACAGACTTTCTCAGGTCCATCAAGATTGAGTACTCTACTCTAGTTGCATTGATCAGAAGTGATCATGGCACTGAATTTGGATCTCTTCTGATGAGAGAATTCTGTGGAAAAGAAGGGATCAGGCAGTGTTTCTCTGCTCCTAGAACTCCTCAACAAAATGGTGTAGCTGAAAGGAAAAATAGAACACTTATTGAATCGACAACTACATTGCTTGCTGATGCTCACTTGCCACTCTCTATTTGGGTAGAGGCAGTGAACACAGCAAATTATGTGTTTAATAGAAGCCTGATACATAAACTTAAGGGTAAAACTCCCTATGAATTACTTAAGAATAAAAGGCCTAAGGTTAACTATTTTAAGATATTTGGCTGTAAATGCTATGTGCATAACAATGAAAAGAAGTATCTCAGGAAGTTTGCAGCAAAAGCTGCTGAAGGCATATTCCTTGGATATTCACTTTCTAGTAAAACATGTAGAGTTTATAACAAATCCTCTCTTAAGATAGAAGAGTCCATGCATGTATCTTTTGATGAGACTAACATATTACTTGAGGAGAGGAACACCACCTCTACCGAACATACTATGCAGGTACCAGCTCTATGTGAAGAGCTCATTGCAATAGATCTATAGAAAGAAGAATCACCACTCCCATCAACACAAAATCTTGAAGACAGTGAAGAAGATGATCTTCCAGATCTTGCTGACAGCTCAAATCAAGTGATAGCTGAACAAATTCCCCAAGTGGATATCATTGCTACCAACTTTAACTGTTGATTGCATCACAGTTAGATATCATCCAATATCCCAAGTCATTGGTGATATTTCAGCAGGTGTTCAAACAAGGCATCAACTACACCAAAATCAGATGCACACTTGTTTCCTATCCCAGATTGAACCTCAAACCATAAAAGATGCAGAACAAGATCCAAATTGGATTCTTGCAATGCAAGAGGAGCTCAATCAATTTGAAAGGAACAAGGTATGGGATTTGGTTCCAAGACCAAAAGGCCATCCAGTTATTGGCACCAAGTGGGTCTTCAGGAACAAGCTTGATGATCAAGGCAATATAGTGAGAAACAAAGCAAGATTGGTAGCCCAAGGATATTCACAGGAAGAAGGAATTGACTATGATCAGACCTTTGCTCCTATTGCAAGACTTGAAGCTATCCGAATTTTCCTTGCCTTTGCTGCATTCAAGAAATTCAAGGTATATAAGATGGATGTAAAGAGTGCATTCTTGAATGGAGACATCAAAGAAGAAGTGTATGTGGAACAACAACCAGGTTTTATCTCTCCAACTCACTCCTCTTATGTATTTAAGCTTAATAAAGCTCTCTATGGTCTCAAACAAGCTCCCAGAGCATGGTATGAGACCTTAGCTAATTTCCTTTTGGAGAACAATTTCTGTAGAGGCATAGTTGATAAAACCCTATTTTTCAGGATACATAAAAATCAAACTTTACTAGTTCAAATATATGTAGATGATATTATTTTTGGCTCTACTGATTCAAATTTATGCAAAAGATTTTCTAATCTAATGCAATTTAAATTTGAAATGAGTAGTATGGGTGAACTATCATACTTTCTTGGTCTTCAAGTGAAGCAAACTCCAAATGGCAAATTCATATCACAATCCAAGTATGTTAAGGAATTAGTGAAAAGGTTTGGTATGTCTGATGCTTCCACCCTGAAAACACCCATGCCCTCAAATGTTGTTGTTGATACTGATGAATCAGGGAAACTTGTTGATCAGAAAGTATATAGAGCAATTGTTGGCTCACTACTTTATTTAACATCAAGTAGGCCTGATATAATGTTTGTTACTTGTATTTGTGCTAGGTTCCAAGTTATCCCCAAAGAATCTCACCTAATTTTACTATAAAGAATTTTGAGATATATAAAGGGTTGTCCTAATCTAGGACTCTGGTATCCAACAACATCAGAATTTGAATTAACTGGATTCTCAGATTCTGATTATGCTGGATGCAGAGTAGACCGGAAAAGCACATCGGGAACTTGCCAGTTTCTTGGTGATAGGCTTGTGTCTTGGTTTTGTAAGAAACAAACATCTGTGTCTACATCAACAGCTGAAGCTGAATACATAGCTGCAGGCAGTTGCTGCTCACAGATATTGTGGATACAAAAATCAGCTCCTAGACTATGGTGTCAATCTAAATAATTCAATTATATTTTGTGACAATACTAGTGCAATATCTATAGCACAAAATCCAGTTCTCCATAGTAGGACTAAGCACACAGAAATTAGGCACCACTTTATCAAAGATAATGTGGATAAAAATAAAATTTGCCTACAATTCATTTCTACTGATTTGCAAAGAGCTGATATTTTTACCAAGCCATTGGATGAAAAGAAACATATTTTCTTTATAAATCAGCTAGGAATGATAGATGGAGATTCAATCTGATAAAAAATAAGTTTTCTACTTATCCCATTCTTCATCTAACTGAGATCGACGAAATCTAGTTTTTCGTCGAACGGAGATCGACGAAGGCATCAAGTTCGTCGAACCGAGATCGACGAAAATCTATTTTTCGTCGAACCCAATTTTGATGAAGCTTTTATTTCTGAACCCTCTCATTATAATCAAATCTTTTTTTAACTGAATGCCTACAGAAACTGCTTCTCTTTCCAGTTCCTTTGCACTTGATCTCTATTTAATTTTGCAGGAACAATAGCAATATAAAGATTACATCCTTCCCTACCTCCATCAAATGTCCCTTCTTCAAGGGGCCCAACTTCAGGCCTTCCTGAAACTAGGCAGGGGGAGAAGTTCTATGAAGAATCTCCATATGATGCAGTGTTTTGCTCAGGGGGAGATGTTCTATGAACTAGGCAGGGGGAGAAAGCTGAAGAAACTCGTTTATGATAGGGGGAGTTGTTTTATCAAGAGAAATGCTGTATGAAGAAGCATGTTTTCAGTTCTTGAAAAAGCTCACAGCAGTTTGCAGATTTAGGGGAAAATGTTGCAAATTCAGTTAAGACAGATTCAAATTCAGATTAGTAGCACAACATATTCAGATGATAAAGCTTTTCAGATCAACAAATTCAGAAAGCTGAAATATAGCAGATACAAGCTCAGCTAATCAGAATTCAGAAAATTCAGAGAAAGACAATGACAGAATTCAGAGAAAGACAAAGGTTCTTCTTATTAGTTTTATTTTCAATGTAATATTTCAAAAACTCAGAGTATCATATTTTTTATATATCTGATGAAATATTTAAAACCTATCAGATATATATATGCTCTGTTGTTTTGTTATTCGTTTTATTATTCAAAATTTTGTCAAATAGTGTCCTAACCCAAATAGGGGGAGATTGTTAGAACAACCCTATTACTGATTTGGGCTAGGATCACTATCTGTTGACTAGGATCAAGTTGACCCCAATGTATTGTCCATGGGTCAAGAGTTTAGGCTGTTAGAACTCAAGAAATTATTCGGGTTCTGCGTTCGACGAACTCCATACTGCGTTCGACGAACGGCTTATATTCTGAGTTCGACTAACGGCTTGCTTCTATCTCAGCATCTCAGCGGGTCAGTCTCAATGGTCGACGAATAGTCTCAGCGGCTCAGCGGTCAACGATTTTATTCTGTCTCAGTGGTCGACGAAAAGACTCCGTCTCAGCGGTCGATGATTTTATCAAGTCTCAACGGTTGACGATTTTGCTCAGTTCAGTGGTCGACGAATTCTTCAGTTCAACGAACTCAACCTTCAGATCGACGAAAGTTCTTCTCAGCTCAACTAATTCAACTCTTCAAGCCAAATTCAGTGGAGGTCGACGAACTCAACATTGTGTTCGATGAAATTCTTGAGATCGACGAAAATTCTTGAGATCGACGAAAATTTATTGAGATCGACAAAACTTGTTCAGATCGAAGAAATGTCTTATTTCAGTTCAGAATTTTAGAAAGATTATTCTTATTTCATTCTCTGAACTCATATCGTCTATAGCAACGGCTCTATTCTTCCAGATAAGTCAGGCTAATATATTTCCTTTTATTATTCTCCTATTTCAAAAATAGCCGTTAACATATGCTTGGAAAAGGACATATTCATGGAAAAGGAAAAAGATAAACGACGTATCAGATTTGCAGTACAAGATATATCTCTTTCAGAATATTATATTCCTTAATTAAAGGATTTGATTTGTCAAATCTCTCAGAGATTTTAAAAAGAATAAGAAAGAAGATATACAGTATTATTATTACTTACAGTTTTTCACGACATCATACATTACAGTATAGCAGTACAACAATATAGAAAAGAAGAGAACACATTACAAAGAAGAATACTATTCTTCAGAAAGCAGCAGGAAGAAAAAGAAGAACAATGCTTTACATATTATCTTCATCTTCTTCCTCAAGCAGCACTCATTCACTAAGAACTTCATCAACACCTTCTCTTAGTCTATGCTGCAAGTTCAGATCTTCAAAGCGCAACAATAATCTGAAGAACTTATTCTCTCAGATTTATCAGCTACAGGAAGATCAATATTTTCAAGTGAAAGCTCCAGCCATTTTCTGTCAAGCATTTTATATCAGACAGAGGAGCTTTACATCATCATCAATCCACTAGTCTTCTCTCAGAATATTGACAGAGAAGAACTCCATAACCCTTCTTATCCCCTCTTGTACAGGGTTATAACTCCCTTCAAAAGTTAACCCCTTGGTGGCAGGGCACCTGAACAAAAACCTGTGGTTGGGTTAGAGCACCTGATCAAAAGCTCCCTTGGTGTGTGGACACCTGAACAAAAACCCCTTTGTGATAGGGCACCTGATCAAAAACCTAGTGGATCCTACCAAGTGTGGTAGAAGAGTAGACGTACCCAGGTTTATTGGGGAACTACTTTACAAATCCTTGTGTCCTCTGTGTTGTGATTTTCTGTGTACTGTGCTGTGTGCTCTCTTTGTGTTTGCTTTTATTACTCACTCAATACACATACATATATCACTATTTTAATTCCACAATAAAATAAATTTTAAGGTTTTAATACTCTATTCACCCCCCCCCCCTCTAGAGTAATATTAAGATCTAACCTCCACTTTCAATTGGTATCTAAGCATATCAATTGACTTTCAGCTGGTGCTTGAACTATCCTGCAAGATAGAATTTAATTACCCTTAGGAGCCCAATTAACTTTGGGTCCTAGGTTCTTGTTGGCATGATAAGATGATATCACACCTGCTGCAACCTTTGTAGGAAGGCTCTTATTTGCACTTGGCACATTGGGATTGTGCCAACAATCTATGGCAAAGTGTCCCACCTGACCACAGTACCAACATTCATGAATGTTGTATCTCCTCTTGTGAACATTTCTTGAGGAATGAGCATTAATATGCTTGTGTTCAGGAGGAGAGACAATAACATTCTTCTTGTTCCTTTCAGCAATGATCTGGCTGAATGTTAATCTGTGGACAGTCTTAGCAACCTTTGTCTTAATGACATCAGCTTGCCTTGGCTTGGAAGCTAGGCAAGATTGGATGACAACAGACACTGAGCTGTCAGGCCTGTCTACAGGTTTGACAACAGTCATGTTCTTTGCTGGAATGAACTTGGAAGAGATTGCTTCCTTACTCTTGAATGATGGAGCTGAAGTACCAAAAACAAATGGTCCAGGTTGGGCCATTTGAATTTCTTCATGAGGAGCCTTCATAGCACTCATCCCCATGCCCTTTCTTCTACTATGGGAGGGAGTGTTTTCCTTCCTATAGGAGCTTCCATTCTTCCAGTGACCCTACATGCTGTCATGATCAAACATGTTAGAGGGAAGTAATACCTTTTGAAAGGTGGTGTGAGACTTAGCCTTAGCCTTGCTCTTTTCTCCACTCCCTTCTCCCACTTCCATTTTATTGAACCCTAGTCCTCTTCTATTGGTTTGAGAAGAAAAGGTGTCAATAATTGGAAGCACTGATTTGGGCTTGGAGAATTGAGCCACTAGGCTCTTTACATTGAGAAGCTTCTCCTCAAGATCCTTGATGACCTTGTTCTTTTGGGATATGGTGCTCAATTGAACAATTGTTATCCCCTTGAGTTGGCTTATCTCTCTACACATCTGAGCCACCAAGGTAGGTAACTCAGTGTACTCTTTCTCAGCCAACTTAAGGGAAGCAATTTCTTGGGCTTGCCTCTTGGCCAACTTCTTGCTCTTTTCAGAGCATCCAAGAGAGCACCATACCTGTCAATCAATTGATTGACATCTTCCTCAGATTTTGAGTCACTTCCACCAATAGATGAAGGTGCTTCAGATTATGGGCTTGTCTCATAATCAGATGACGAAATGTAGCGGATTAGTACCTGCTCATTATCTGAATTATTTTGACTGTCCTCATCTTCTGTTAGAGTCATCAACCCATGGTCTTCTTGGATGTCTTCATCCTCCTCTACGTCACTGTCTGAATGTGACAGAGGGTCCCTGATTTCAATCCTTGCAGCAGGAAAGTCTTCATCCTTTTCTGCAGCAAATAGCCCAATATAGGCTTTCTCCTCTTTATCTGAATCTGAGGTTGAGGACTCAGATTCACTCCAGCTCTTCCCCCTCTTTGCTAAGAAAGATTTTTCACCTTTCCTTTCCTTTTGGTGATGATGTTTCTTATCACCTTTCTCCTTTCTTTTGACTGGACAGTCAGCAATGACATGTCCAGGCTTGCTCCAGCCGTAGCATATAATATTAGATGAAATATGTTTAGCATGTTTAGGGTCATACCTGTCACCCTTGGAGTGTTGCTTGTCTGATCTGGTGAGATCTTTCCTAGAATGTGAGGAGGAGGAAGGTTTGCTCTTCCTAGAATGTGAGGAAGAGCTGCTTTCAGAGGGGCTGGACTCAGAATTTTCTGAGCCAGCATCCTTCCATGGAGGAGTAGGCATCCTTGCCTTGCTCTTCTCGGATCCCTCAACCATGAGGGCCAAAAATTGTGCTCCATAGAGCTAAAAATATTTTCATTTCATTTCATAGAGTTCCATTACAGATGTCGCGACAATCTCGCCATCCAAATAAGAAAATTACAAAATAAAAAATACATTAGAATTCAAGGGTGGCCCTCAGACCGCTCACTCTCGCTGGCACTAGTCTCCGACAGTGATAAGAATAGCTCAAGGAACACCTCCTCAATGGCCAGCTACGCGACCTCGCCAGACAGAATGCTCGCCTCCTTCAGGGTGTGAAAGATGTGCTTCACCTCCATAATTGCATTCTTTTGCATCACCTCATCTAGCTCGCACTTCAAGAAGGTCTGAGTGCTGCCGAGGTGAGGAGGCGGAGGAAGGACAGACCGACTCATCTCGCTATTCTGAGCCTTCAGCCTGATGATCTCCTTCTACAGGTCGGAGGTGCGGGCGAGTAGTTGGCTGGCGGTCTCGGCATCCTGTGAAGGAAAAGGCATGTCAGTCGAAGATAATAGCGAGGATAAGGTGGAAAATTCATAAACAGCTCACCATTCCACCCTGGAGGCTGGAGAGGAGTCCATCGGAGATATACTGCTTCTCTTTGAGGCTCACGATCTCCTCCGAAGTGGCCTTCAGCTCACACTTGAGCTCTTCAGAATTCCTCTCCACCTAGAGGCATCGCCAACCCGTCATGTTGGCGAGCTCTAGGGCACAGAGCTAGGTTCGCGCGTTCTCGTGAGCGAGCATCCGGGATGTCAGCTCGTCGAAGTCCGCGACATCCTCACAGTTGTAAAGCCTGAAGGAGAGGGCAAAGGAATATCCTTCGATGGTCTCCTGCTCCACCCAGGATGGGAGAAGGGTTGATATGGAGGCCCTGTTGGACTCCAGATCCCAATCCAGCAGAGGCTCGTCGGCCTCGTCCCGGTGCCTCATGCCGAGGTAAAAATTCCATTGGCCCGTCGGCCCTGGCACGCCCGTCGTACCAGCGACCTCATCCACGACCTCGTTGGTCCCATTATCCATAGGCAAGCCCGCTAAAGGACCTGCTTTTAGAAAATCCCCGAGGACCCCTTTCCCCTTGGCTAGGGGCTAGGCTTTCTTCTTCTTTTTAGGCGGCGGCGACAAGGAAAGCGCCTTATGACCCGGGGGTGTGCGCCGCTTCTTTCCAGAAGGTGCGGAAGTGTTGGGAATGTCCCAACATGCGGTGGAAGTGGCAAGCACGAGACCAGGGTGTACAGAGGTTAGCTAGCGAGAGAAAAGTAGAACACAAAGTATGGGGCGAATGCGAGTCGAACCTGCTCCGGGCGGTACAGGGAGTAGCGAGTCGAAATTTCTTCGTAGGGAGATGACCTCAAAGTTCTTCATCGCCAAGTACTTGAAGCGCTCGGCCTCATGGCCGTCAAGCATGGGAGGACAGTAGGTCGCCTCGTCATGCTTAAAGGGTGAGAAGGGGATGTTGTCGAAAGGCCCCTTCATGAAAACAAACTTATGGAGCCAGTGGTGGCTCTTATGCACCATTTCGCACACCTTGGCGTGTTGGCTCGCAAAGTAGGCGGTCGCATCTTTTTAAGCCTGGAAGCAGAAGAGCTTGCGGAAGACCGACAAGATGAACTCGATCCGCTCCTCCCTCAGGTGGCAAGCAAAGGCGACCACAACGACGACCGAGCTTGGGGTCATCCGACCTAGAATCACGCCGAAATACATGAGTATCTGGAGAATATGCGACATATGGTTAGAAGCTTTACGCGAGAGCAAGGTGGAATTTCATAAAGTGAATGAGTGCCTGGTGGACATCCGAACACAGGTAGAGCCGCAGGCCAACATTGAAGTGAGTTGCGGAAATAGCGAGCTCGTCCAGCGAGGTGTCGTTGATGGCTTCGGTCTTTGCTGGCTGGCGAGCGGAGAACCCGAGCAATATATAGATGGCGACCACACAGTGGTACTCGCTCTCGGTTAGCGAGCAGTTGAAGAAAGAGTGGTCGCAAAAGGTCCAGGCGCACTTGGTCCTTCACTTGGCATCGCCACCATCACAACCCATTTAAAGGTCTTTGGAGAACTGAAGAAGCGAGTGCGTGAAGGGATGAGCGAGGTCTCGAGAACGAAGGAAGCAGAGGGCTAGGATGATAAATGCGGTAGTTGAGCATGACAGCAGAACCAATTTATAGAAAAGCAGAAAAGGCGGGAAGAAGTCGAAGCGACGAGGGGTGCGACTAGCAAAATCTAACTGCGATATGCCTCGATACTCGAGCCAGTCTCTCTTCCTCACTCGCTCGAAATGATAAGAGCGCGCTGGCAAGCACGACCAGCTCGCAGCAGGTAAGGCGAGCATAATAAAAGTCACGTGCAAGAACAAAGAAATATAAGCAAAAAACTAGTGAACGCAACACAAACAATAACATCACAGCTCTAGCAAGCAAAAGAAGCCCCAATGGAGGGCGAGAAATACCAAGCTAATCATAGTAACATAGTTCGCAGATTGTCCAAAATAAATAAAGATTACAATACAGGGTTTGCCGAGTGGGTGCGAGCGCGAGAGGGATAAGTACTAAATCCACCTCTATCGACCTCGACCTTGCACCTCCGAGCTCGGCGGCACCCAAAGATAATTATAGGCTCAGACAGCATGGAGATCGCGCTACAGCAGGCGCACCTAGGCCTCCGCTCGCGATAGGTGCAGCCCCGGGGAGGTGACCTCACCACGAGCATCTATCTGCACCTCTGCTAGGAGCCGCACGTAATCATCCTCAAGGATGGCGAGCTGCTCCTCGGAGGCCGTCCTTGTAACATCCCTCAAACAACTAGACCCTGTTAAATTTTTAAAGTGTAAGTGGAAAGGTGCTGGGCGGTCTGCAGATTGGAGACCTCAGAGACCGCGCGGTCTGCGCTGGTGCTCTGGACGGTTTTTTCTCAGGCGATCTGTTCTGGGCAGTCTGATCTAGGAGACCGCAAAGTGTCTGTGCGGCTTGCGCCGGTTGTTCTGGCTACTTGTTCAAGTCGGCAAGATGTTCATGTAGGTCTGCCTTCTTGCAGTGACCGGGCGGTCTGACGATTTGTTCTTATTGGTCTGGTCTTCTGTAGAAGTGCTTTGCTTTTGCAATAAAGACCGATCGGTCTGTTTCGGGAGACCGCAGTAACCAGGCGGTTTGCATATAACCGTATGGTTTAATAAGGAGTTGTTGCCTTACTGAGCTCGGGCGGTCTATCTTGTGAGACCGCTCATGATCTGATGGGTGGTTATTGTATCCTAGTTTGTGCGGTGACGACATACATCTACTTGCCAATAAATAGGGGTGCAGGGCCCATCATTCATAACATAGAACTGTAAGAACCAAAGTTGGCTTGATTGTTCCGGTCTCATTCTGAGGTCGCGCGGTTTGAGTTTTGCCTGACCAATTTATGTGCTCGCAGGTTAGCGGCTTGCTGTTCGCGGTCAGCATTCTCCCTTCTTCCAGTTTTGAATAAACAAGTCCGGCAGCGGTTTGTCTGGGCGGACTGTGTTTAGGTGTTCTTGGACTGTGCAGCGGACTCACTTGATCAGGCGGTCTTAAGAGACCAGGTGGTCTTGAGTGCGTCTGCAACAGGAAGAAGTTTTCTTCTTCAAGTGTAAGAAGCAGTTCGAGCGGTCAGTGGTTGCGGGCTAACATGTGTGGTCTGCTATGTTCGCGCGGTCTCAGTAATTAACCGCACGACTTGTCTGTTCGTGCGGTCTGGCAATCTCAGTTTGTCAGGTCGTCGGCAGTTTGTAGGTTTTGTGTCTTGTACTTCTCTCACCCATGATTCATATGAATCATGTCTCGCCATGTATAACTCAAGTTGTAAAGAGATAGTTAATATCAAAGCACTATTCGGTCTTCCCATTGTCATTGTGTTGCTACACTTGTGGAATGTTTGTGAAGTGTTCCGCATTTGTTACTTCAACTCCGGACCTCAAATTTTTTAACATGGTATCAGAGGTAGGTTGCTGAGCAGTAATTGCTATTACTTCTCTCAGCTTCCTCAAGGTGCTTAGCAATCAGTGGGATAGCAATGGAAGGAGGATATGCTAAAGGTCTTGGTATTGAACTCCTTACGCAGATTAAATTTAAGAAGTGGAAGTCTTGCATGGAGAGCTATCTTCTTGGCGATGATTTGTAGGAGGTTGTTGGAGGAGAAGCAAGACAAGCCGTTATTCCTGCTGAAGGGAATGCTGAGCTTGTGAAGGCTTGGAAGAGAACGAATGCTAAGGCAGAGTTCACTATCAAGAGAGCTATCATTCTGGAGCTGTTTGATCACATCATCAGATGTAGATTAGCTGCAGAAATTTGGACAGCCTTGGATGGCTTGTTCAATAAGAAGAATGTATCTAGGCCACAGTTCCTGGAGAATGAGTTGGCGAAAGCAACTCAGGGAGATTTGTCTATCTCAACATTCTTCTTGAAGATGAAGATCCTTTGCTCAGAGATATCGACATTGGACCCTGATGAGCCTATCTCAGAAGCTAAGCTGAAGAGGCACATAATCCGCGGCTTGCGGATGGAGTATGTGGCCTTTGTTACTTTTGATCAAGGCTGGGCCAATCAGCCAACGCTGCTAGAGCTGGAGAACTTACTTGCTTCGCAAGAGAGTTTGGCTAAGCAAATGGTAGGGATGTCAGTCTCTGGGGGAGAAGGTGAGGTTCTCTTCTTTGGAAAGAAGAAGAGATGGGACAAGAAGAAGAAGACATCTGAAGATGAAGGTCCGTCTACTTCATATCAGCAGGAGAGGATCTATGCTCCTAAGCGTGATGGGAAGAAGAAGGAAGGGCCAAGATGCTTAAGGTGCAACAAGCCTGGCCACTTCAAGAGAGACTGCCAAGTCAATCTTCAGACAGGGCATGCTGCAAGAAAGGAGGAGGCTGGTTCCAATTCTGAAGGTAGTTGGGGTGGTGGAGGTGCATTCATGACTAGCACGTGTGTTCGGGCTATGGATTCCATCAACTATCAGGATGATTGGATAGTGGACTCTGGGTTTGGTCATCACCTCACCGGGGATGAGTCGAAGTTCTCCTCATTGCGAGCATATACAGGTAATGACGCTATTATTACGGCTGATGATACTATACATGCAGTAGAGAAGGAGGGTGTGGTCTCTTTAAATGATGATAGAGGTACTCTTACATTGAAGAGTGTCTATCATGTTCCGAGGATGAAGAAGAACTTCTTCTCAGTGACCAATGCGGTGGACGCTGGCTATCACGTTATGTTCGGTCCAACAGAAGTGAAATTTCTCCAAAATGTTTCAGCTGTGAAAGCTGAGGTCACTTATGTAGGGAGACGGGTGAAAGACTTGTTTGTTCTTTCAACAAGTTCTTATGTTGATAAGATGAGGACTAACGACAGCACCGCTATCTGGCATGAAAAACTTGGGCATGTTGGGATGGATAAGTTGAAGGCTATGGCGGGAAGAGGCCTTGTGAAAGGTCTGCCTAGCTTGTCATCTTTCGGGGATGGTCATGATTGTGCGTGTTGTCAGTTTGGTAAGCCTCAACGTCTTTCATTTGACAAATCATAAAGCAGATGCAAAGCACCATTGGAGTGTATACATGGTGATCTGTTTAGACCTACCAACACTGTCAGTCTTGGAGGTAGCAGGTATATGCTGATTTTAGTTGATGACTTCACCAGATATACTTGGGTATATTTTCTGAAGGAGAAGTCGGAGGCGTTCGAGAGGTTTGTGGAGTTCAAAGAGCTGGTGGAAGGTCGGCTCAACCTGCGGGTCAAGAGGTTCAGGACAGACAATGGAGGGGAGTTCCCCTCCAAGGCGTTCTTTAACTTCTGTAGGAAGCATGACATCCAAAGAGAGCTTTCTTGTGCTCTCACTCCCAATAGAACAGAGTTTCAGAACGGAAGATCCGTCATCTGACGGAGACGTGCAAATGTTGGCTTCATGCCAAGAGTATCCCAAAGTCCTTATGGGCAGAGGGAATTTCTTGTGCAGCCTATGCTATCAACTGGATGCCTCTCAGTCCAATCAACATGAAGACCCCTCATGAGTTGATGTTCAAGGAGAAGCCAAGCGTGGAACACTTTTGAGTGTTTGGTTCTACCTGCTACGTGCATGTTTCGGATGCCCTTCGAATGAAGCTAGATGCAAAGGCATGGAAACTAGTCTTCATCGGTTATGATGACCAGAAGAAAGGGTGGAGATGCATGGATCCCGAGACACGGAGATATGTGGTCTCTAGGGATGTGGTATTTGGCGAGCTGCCGTCATACCAAGGTAGCTCTTCTGTAGAGTTACATGGAAGCAGGGTAGATGGTGGACCAGAGGAAGCTGCAAGGGATGTTCTGGTGGAGTTGACTATTTCTCCAGGTGCTCCAGGTATTTCTAGCTCTGGGTCAGGTTCTTCTGGTTCTGGAAGCAGGGCGAGCAATGTTCTATGTTTACCTGAAAGGAGAGTTAGTCCAGAAACTGCAGTTGAAGAGGTGGTTCAGAGTCAAGCTCTGAGGAGGTCCAAGAGGACCATTATTCCACCAGATCGGTATACGGGCGGGAACTTGGTGAGCTTTGTCTCATGTTTCTTCGTAGGTCCCCTGGATGAGAGAGAGCCATCTTGTTTTGAAAATGTCGTTGGAGTCAAGGAGTGGGAAGGAGCCATGGATGAAGAGATGGCTGCCCTTAGGAAGAATGAGACTTGGGACTTGGTGCCTAAGGCTGAGGGAGTTACTCTGGTGACTTGCAAGTGGGTTTTCAATCTAAAGAAGAAGGCTTATGGTAGTATTGAGCGGTACAAGGCTCTCCTTTTAGCTCGAGGTTTCTCTCAGAAGTATGGGGAAGATTATGAAGAAACATTCAGCCCCGTTGCCAAGATGACTTCGGTTCGGGTGGTGATCGCATTGACAGCTTGCTAAGGGTGGAAGATTTTGCAACTTGACGTGAAGAATGCTTTCTTATACGGCGAGATTGACAAGGATATCATCATGGATCAGCCACCTGGTTATGTATCCAAAGAGCACCCAAGATATGTTTGCAAGCTCAAGAAGTCTCTTTACGGATTGAAGCAAGCCCCTCGGGCGTGGTACAGGAAGATCACAGAATACCTCCAGTTCTGTGAATACTTTGCTTCAGATTCAGATTCAAGCTTATTCGTAAAGAATATGGGGGAGCTTCAGGTCTTGGTGCTGCTATACGTTAATGATATGATTGTCACGGGGAATTCTGAAGTGGAGGTAGCTATGCTTCATTCTGAGCTAGCTATCAGATTCGAGATGAAGGATTTGGGTGAGCTCCACCATTTCCTTGGGCTCGAAGTGGAGAGGAAAGAGAGTGGTATGTTTGTTTCCCAAAAAGGCTATGCGAATCAAATCAGAGGTTCGACATGGAAGGGGGGAAGAGAAGATCTACTCCACTGGAGGTTGGAGTTCATCTTCGATGAGATGATGGGAAGGTTCTTACCGATCCTTTGGTGTTCCGGGCTTTGGTTGGAAGTCTGATATACTTGACGATCACGAGGCCAGATATTGCTTATGCAGTTGGCAAGGTTAGTCGGTTTATGTCAGAGCCTCAAAAGCCTCATCTTGTGGCGGCTAGGAGTATCTTAAAGTTTGACAAATCCACCTCAGATTTGGGTCTCTTCTATGGGAGAGATTTGGGCTTTTGCTTGCATGGGTACATAGATGCTGATTATGGAGGAGATTCGGATGATCGAAGATCGACGTCTGGATATGTCTTTATGACAGTCTCTACAGCTATTTCATGGTGCAACAAGAAGCAGGATTCTTTGTCTATCTCTATCACAGAAGCAGAGTACAAAGCTTCGGCTTTGGCAGCTCAGGAAGCCATTTGGCTTAGGAGGCTTGTGGAGGACGTTAATAGGGAGGTGCGAGGTCTTACTCTGCTACGTGGTGACAATGAGAGGGTTCTCAAACTGGTGAACAATCTAGTTTGTCACGCGCGTACGAAGCACATAGAGATTCATCACCATTTCATTCGTGAGAAGGTGGTGGAGGGATCTCTGACTGTGGAACATGTGCAGAGCAAGGATAATGTTGCTGACATATTTACTAAGCCGCTATCGAAGGGACCATTTGGTCGGTTGCGTAGTCTGCTTGGGCTGACTTCCACTTCCCACTTCAAGGGGGAGTGTTAAATTTTTGAAGTGGAAGTGGAAATGTGCTGGGCAGTCTGCAGATTGGAGACTGCAGAGACCGCGCGGTCTGCGCTGGTGCTCTGGATGGTTTTGTCTTAGTCGATCTGTTCTGGGCGGTCTGATCTGGGAAACCGCAAAGTGTCCGGGCGGCTTGCGTGGGTTATTCTGGCGACTTGTTCAAGTCGGCCAGATGTTCATGTAGGTCTGTCTTCTTGCAGTGACCGGGCGGTCTGACGATTTGTTCTTGTCGGTCTGGTCTTCTGTAGAAGTGCTTTGCTTTTGCAATAAAGACCGATCGGTCTGTTTCGGGAGACCGTTGTAACTGGGCGGTTTGTATATAACCGTATGGTTTAATAAGGAGATGTTGCCTTACTGAGCTCGGGCGGTCTGTCTTGTGAGACTGCTCGCGATCTGATGGGCGGTTATTGTATCCCAGTTTGTGCGGTGATGACATTCGTCTACTTGCCTATAAAAAGGGGTGTAGGGCCGGTCATTCATAACGTAGAACTGTAAGAACCAAAGTTGGCTTGATTGTGCCGGTCTCTTTCTGAGGTCGCGCGGTTTGAGTTTTGCCTGACCGGTTTGTGTGTTCGCAGGTTAGCGGCTTGCAGTTCACGGTCAGCATTCTCCCTTCTTCCAGCATTGAATAAACCAATCCGACAGCAGTTTGACTGGGCGGACTGTGTTTATGTGTTCTTGGACTGTGCAGCGAACTCAGTTGATCAGGCGGTCTTAAGAGACCAGGAGGTCTTGAGTGCGGTCTGCAATAGGAAGCAGTTTTCTTCTTCAAGTGTAAGCAGTAGGTCGAGCGGTCTGTGGTTGCGGGATGACAGATGCGGGCTGCTCTGTTTGTGCGTTCTCAGGAGTTAACCACACGGCTTATCTGTTCGTGCGGTCTGGCGATCTCAGTTTGTCAGGTCATCAGCAGCTTGTAGGTTTTGTGTCTTGTGCTTCTCTCCCCCGTGATTCTTATGAATCATGTCTCGCCATGTATACCTCAAGTTGTAAAGTGATAGTTAATATCAAAGCACTATTCGGTCTTCCCATTGTCATTGTGTTGCTACACTTGTGGAAAGTTTGTGATGTGTTCCGCATTTGTTACTTCAACTCCGGACCTCAAATTTTTTAACAGATCCCTAGGATGGTTTTGTCATGACTAGTTATTGACAAAACCCTAGGAAGCACAAAAAGATCATAAGACCTTGGCAAGTAGGTGAAGACCACATTGGTCTGCAAATAGTGCATCCCAATTATCCAACCTAGGGTTTGACTCTAGGGCTTCACCTTGACCCAATCATAACAGGCCTAATCCATAAAGGGGTCCCTTTGTAACCCCCCAATTGTCTAATCATAGAAAGAAGAGTAATCTAAGTTTAGATCTAACGTCGGCGGTAGGTGCTAATGCAGGCGGTAGTGGATGTCTTGACGAACCGCTGAGCCGAACTATGTGTCATCGAGACTCTAGCGCTATCGCTGGCGGTAGTGGTCGTCTAGACGAACTGCTGAGATGAACTTTTTGGCGTCGAGACGCTAGCGCTAGCTCTGGCAGTATCTGAACTGACGGAATGCGTCTGGGATCAGATTTGGTAGAGTAAATCATGGTCAAGGGAGGCCAAAGGCCTTCCCAATTTATGGGGATTCATTCCCTCCATCAATTAGAAGAAGTTTAAGAGGTTTTCCAGCACACATGGGGGCTAAATTTAGTGGTATTTAATGGTGGCCGAAATTCACCATTAATGGTGTTAATGGTGGAATCCCAAGTTTTGCCTCTTCCCCTCCCAGAATTGGCTCCTTAAAATGCCTCAATGGGTGAAGGGGAGGAGTTTCCCCCACCTTCCAGAAGAAGTCGAGCCCTCTAAACCCATATTGTCATGGCACCGAAAGCTCCACGGCTAAAAATGGCGGACCGGCGATCGACACGGCTATAGGCCACCACTCAGGTCCTCCCTCATCTCTCTCTCCGTGGGTAGATCTCATCATGTTGGCCGCAAGGTTTGGGGACAATTTGCCTTGAATCGACATGGTCGGAAGTTTGGGTTCAAGCTTTAAATTTCTGGCCTTAATCCCTGATTCCGGCCACCTCCGGCCGGCCAACCACCATCCATCGTCGGACATCACGTCAATGGAGGCGGTGGTGGCATTGGCCAATCGGGAGAGGGTCTAGGTGGCTGGGAAATCACCTCCTAGGTCGGTACAGGTCGGGCCGATCATGGCCGTTGGCTGATTGGAGCAGATGAACCGTTGCCCTCCATTTGTTTGTACAAATTATCAAATATTAAGAGTATTTAATGTTAAGACTTCTCCTTGGAATGCACGTTTTTGAAACTAAAAGTTGAACACCTTAGATAATGTTTCGAGAAAAATGGTCAGAGACAAAAGTTGTAGATATTTATGTCTAGTTTATTTTAAAATTGACTTGAGCTGTTTTGGCCCACTGGTTTAACCGTAGCACTCAAAATGGTGCAGCCTATACATAGGGTTGACCAGATTTAGATTTGAGTGCCCCCACCTATCCAAACTTCCAAATGCTTTGGAATTTGGACCAAAGGCTAGATATTCCCTTACACTCAACATATCCCAAAATGGGAATTTTTGGAGGATATTAATCTATAGTTTTTGTAAAAATTTAATAAACTATGTATGAATTATATTTTGGGTCTAGAGACCTCCAAACCCTTTCAAATTTAGGTGGGTGGTCCTTAAGGTCACGACATAACTCTGGGAAAAATTTCATCCCATTTAGGATTGATTTAGTTGGGTAATTAAGTAACCCAAATTTGGTCAAACTAGGGGATATTTGGACAATGGTGCACTTGATGGATTTGAGGAGTCAAACCTTATCCAAATGTTGTGAAACCTTGGCTACTGATTTAACATCATATGAAGCACCCACACAAGTGGTTTTGGGTAATTTGTGTTGGATGTGCCCCAGAACCCTAGTTCAAACCCTAGGGTTGTATATTGAACCTTTTGAAGGACATAGGGCCATATGTCCATGGATTGACTTGAAACTTGGTAAATAGGTTTATAGGGTGATATTATGATCTAGATAATTTACCTAGAATTCTTAGAAACATTTATCCTCTCTGAAGTAATTAAGAACTAGTTAGGGCACTTTCTTATAAGAAGAATTTACATGTTTATATAAACTTGGATGTTAATGAAATTTTGGTAGTGAGCTGGTGTTAGTGATATTGTTCTTTAATAATTTTATTGGGAATTTTATATTGATCTAAATAGTACTTCATTCACAAGTCCGTTGTTTGACCTATTTATAAGGGGAATTAATTATGGATTAAATATTCACTGGAAAATCATGAAAAATTGGCCAGCAAACTTTGTAGGGCAAGAATATGATCTGTTAATTTTAGTATAAATTTTGGAGAAGTTTATATATGGCCCCCTTCACAAAGTGCCCTAGGATTTATTTATTTAACTAAAGGGTTTTACATGGTCAAATGAGTTTGGAAAATTATGTAACTTAAGCAGTGAACTTTTCTGATTACCATAGACACCTGTTAATTTTCTTGTAATTTTTGAATGAGTATTTTTTGTACTTTCTTTGTTAATACTTGATTTTGATAAATTAATCAATATTTTAATTTGATGTCATAACCTATTTGGAAATTTATGAAATTCATATGTTGCTGTTATTTTGATGATATATAGTTGTACAAATTTTGTAAATGCCATAGCTTATCAGAAAACCACACTTGGTGTTCAAAGTCATAGGTTCCCTGAATCTGGAGAAATTATAAAAAAAGCCAAATAAATTAGGAAAGTTATGAATTTCTGGAGTTAGTCTGGAAATGTCATAACACACTCCCAATAATAATCTTGGGTCATTTGAATGAGCATTTGGAGTCTTTCTCTTTTGTATCCATCATGTAGTGCAAGTGGTTTATGTATAGTGAAAATGCTGAATTAAGATGAACATGTAGGTCTTACATGGGGATGTTGTTTATAGGGGTGTCTACATAATCACCTAGAGGGAGGGGGGGGGGGGGGGTGAATAAGTTTTTCTGTTTATAATATCCCCTTTAGGTTTTTCTTTGTTTCTAGTTAATAGATTTATAAAATAAAGAGCAAACCACAGAAAGCACGCAACGATCTATAGAGGTTCCTCAAGATCGGGTGTCTTGAGTAGTCCTCTCTCCCTCTATGCCTACCCAGCAGTGTGCTAGGCTCGGCAAATGCTGCCACAAGCTTCACGCCCTCAAGCCTTACAACACGGACCCGCAAGTCCCAACAGCCTAGGCCCGCAAGACCTTACTACCCCCAAGCCCGCAAGCTCGATACTCAGGCCCTCAAGCCCTACAACTTGGACCCGCAAGTCCCAACAGCCTAGGCCCTCAAGCCCCTACTGCCCCCGAGCCCGCAAGCTCGACAAATCGCACCCGCAAGCGCACTGCCCTGGCCCTCAAGCCTCATAGCTCTCTAGCCCTCAAGCTAAACAAATTGGCCCGCAAGCCTTACAAGAAAATACAGTAATAAAATAAACTGTTTCTTCAGCCAGATGAAATCTGGCAACTTAGCCTTGATGAAGATCGGCTTCTTAAGGATGAAGAAGATGCTACTCGATTTTGAGTTTCAGCTCTGGATCTTCTTCAGCCTCTTCTTCTTTTGCCTGATGCTGAACGTCGACTTCTCAGTCAATGGAGATGACTGATTCTTATGAGAACTCTTGAATCTTGTTCTCTTTCTCGTCTGCTAAAAAATACTATTCTATTGAAGAGCGGCGGGATTCTTTTTCTCGCTCTTTTTCTTGCACAGCAAGCCTCTTCTTTTCTAGGGCAACACTGTTCCCTTTTATAGGACGGGCAAGCTGTATAATGGTCACATACAATTTCCTTTACTGTCAGTAGCCCATCCATCATAGCAGGCCCTGATCGGACAATCAGGCGACGGCATTAATTGCTGACATCACGTCCGCAAGATCTGAATTCTGTCTTGAAGATATTTGCATCATTACAACGACAAGCTGTCTCTTACTTTGTCGTCGCGATCTTCCTTCTGCCCCTGATGGTGGTATCTTGACGATACAAGATATCCTGGCGATTCTGTATATATGACGATCTTCTTTCTCTGATAGTGTCATCGTGAGCTTCCTTCTTGCATCATGTCGTCGTAATCATATGTTCTCTCGACGATGTCCTGTGGCATCTCTGCATTCGATGAACAACATTCTGCGATCGATTAACTTGCCATCCTTCGTTCGACGGTCGTCATTCTTCGTTCGACAATCTTGCCATGTCTCAGCGATCGACGAATACTTTGCTTCTCAGCGGCTGCTGCTCTGCCAGTCATTACGATGACAATCACGCTTTGTCGACGATGTCGCCTATTCTTCTCGACGACATTTCTTTAACTTCCTGTGATTATAGGCTAGAGAAGTAATCAGATACAAGGTGAAGTTTTCTTGACTTAGTGACTTCTTCAAATCAGGAATCATGTGGGCAAGATTCCCAACAGGGGAGTTAAAGAAGTTGGTTCACCTAGACCACTTGGGATGGAAGGGGTCACCAAAGGAGGGTAGGAGTGAGATGGATGTTTGACTAGGAGGCAAGAGTGTGCTTGGGATCAACGAGAGATTGTAATTCTCTTGGAGTGGAGTAAAACCCACTTAGTGATAGTAAGTGTAACATTAATAGTGATCAGGTCAAGGGTAGACACCAATAAGAATAAGTGTCTGGGAAAGGGAGCTTTGAGGTTCAGCCCATCATAGCTCCTAGTACCGCTGCGAGCCACTCACAGGGTAGTCCTCGGGAAGTTGGTTAACCAAAACTGTAGGAATAAATTGTTATGCAAGTTTAACTTAATAATAAACTCACCCACATCCCGTTTCTATGGGTGGTTAGTTGGTTTGGTCTTATGAGCAGTACGCTCAGTGGTTGTATGTACGAACGGGTTAGCCCAGCGAGCCGGTGGCTCGGAAGGTTATTGAGATGGGAAAGTTAGCCCAGGGAGCCTATGGCTCCGAGGAATATAGTAATCATAATTGCATGTGCATAAAGGTGGTGGTTCTTTAGTATTGTACGGTTGTTCGCACCGATGTCGATACTTTGACTCAGCAAGTGTGGTTATCACTTAGCCAAGGAAAAGTTTGGTTGACCAACCAGTAAGAGTACGCAGGCGCTTCGCGGTTGTGTTCTTCGCGTTGAGGCATACGGAAGGTCTAGGATATGTAGTGCGAATACCAACCTAAAGGTGGGCAAGGCCCAACCCACCACCTCCATTTTCCACTACGGGAGGTATCCTGGGAGTTTTGCTAGCTCCAAAAAGGGGGAACTAAAGGTCTATGCGCATAGAGTCGGGCGCGTGAGTTACACTTGTGTGAACATAACATTAATTTGCATAACACTACATGTCATAGCATAAGCATTGCGTTTCGACCCTTACCCCTATCGTATAAATTGCTATTGGATTTTTTATTCGAAAGGCTCTGCTAAACAAACCCTTGGTCTATAGGTATGTATGGGCATTCCTATAAATCAAGATTACCTTTCTAACTTACTACACTTTACTTTATCTGTGACCACTAGCTGTAGCTTGTACATTACTTAGTTATTATTCTTTACATGTTTTTTACCATGCTTTACTTACTGTTATATATATATACACATCTGTGTAGTGGTAGATATTCCTGTAGCTAGGTCATGTCATCTGCTATGTTTTATACCCCTTGCTGTCCTCCACTTCGTCCTTCCCGAACGGTGCCTAGGAGCCACTGGGGGCATGGTGGGGAAACAAAGCTTAGTCCTTTGACTAACGGTCAGTGGTCCATATTATTTTAGGGGACCGAGGAGACGCAACACCAACAGAGGCCGGTGCAGATGGAGGCGGGCCAGTCTTTAGCATGGGTGCACCTATCTCAGGATCAGTGAGTTATTATTAGTTTTGCTTCCGCAAGAGATTTTGTAGTAAGGCTATGATGTACTGGGCAGGAGCCCTTCTTTTGTTACTCTCTTATTCAGTTATCATCTGCGGACATCTATCTTTATGATTTATATACTATGTGATGTGGACTTGAACTTCTATTTGATTATTTGTACTTTTCTTCTTCTGTGATTGATATTGCCGGTAGGATCGGTGTTTTATAGTGGCGACCTTCCTGAGTGTTAGTGTCCCCGCAAACCGGCAGTTCTGGGCATAAGACCCAGTTTTGTACCCAAAATGGGGTCTTACAAACTGGTATCAGAGCTAGGTTTCGATCCTAGGACCTCCGGGCTATGGGTCTTACAAACTGGTATCAGAGCGAAACCTCGATCCGAAGAAAAGAAGTCCACAAACCCTGGGCCAACCCGCATGAGCTTAGTTTGAGGACAAACTAGCAGAAACAATGGTGTGCCCATATGGGGAATCACATGAAAATGTCCACTTTTAACAGAATCTTTTTAGCCAAATCTCCTTACGAGTGTCAATTTTTTTTGTAGTCTGTGACGAACCCTACCCCGCAGCATGGGGTGCTTCCATCTCTAAACATCGTTCCACCACCACCGGCTCCTACTCTGTTCCATCAGATGGAGATGGGACTGACGTTGACTGCCATTCTAGAGGCATTCAAGGCTCAGCAGGCTCTGGCTCCATAGCCAAATCCCGGGGCCAACTGGCTGAGCGTCTCTGTGGTCTTTCTCCCCCATCTTACCTCGGGACGGAATCAACTATTCGGACTGAGGAGTGGGTGGACATCATGTATGAGATGCTGGAAAGGATTCAATTATTAGCGTAGATGGCAGTGCCTTTGGTGGTCTCATGTTTGGAATCCCATGAAAAGAGATGGTGGAAGTCGCTGCTGGACACCACCTTTACTGGATTGGAGGTTGCCTACATTTCATGGGATGAGTTCAAGGCAGCGCTGCAGGAGCATTTCATGTCGCAGTCTGCGAGAGACGAGTTGGAGGACAGATTCTTACCGTTGAGGCACGGAAGCAGGATAGTTCTAGAGTACCACCGAGAGTTTACTCACCTAGCCTAGTTTGCAGACTCTTATCAGCTGAAAGACGCAGGATACGCAAAGATGTTCTATAAGGGCCACTGTGATAACCTGAGGCATGCCCTCCTCTTTGTTTCTGATGGCAGTCTGGCCAGGATCCTTGAGATGGCCAAGATGCTGGAGGCCGACCAGCACACTATTCGAGGAAGGAAGAGACCGATAGAGGACCAAGGTAGGGGTGGTAGGAGAGACCAGCAGAGGGGCCGATACATCGGGGAAAGGAGAATAGATGACCGACCCCGCCAGGAGGAGAGGAAGGAGCAGAGGGAGCCGATAGTGTTGGCTCCTCAACCTCTATAGATGTGAGAGATGCCAAGGCTAGGAGGTTGGCCACCTCCTCCACAAGAGTGCTACCAGTGCCACCAGTCAGGCCATATTTGGAGTAACTGCCCTCTGAGGAATGTACCACCAGCACCACAATATGCCCCATAAGCCCAGCAGTTTGGGGGCTGAGGAAGTGGACGAGGTCGTAGATTCCAGGGTGGAGACCGTAGGCAGGACAGAGACCAGATGTATGCCTTGGACTTGGCTCAGCCCCGAAACTCGGCGAGGGTCATCACAGGTACTTTAGTGTTTTCCATATAATTACTTAATACCTTGCAAATCTTAGTTTTACTTTCGCTTGTGAACCAAATAACAAAAATCACCCAGGTATAGTACTTGTTTGCGGCAAGCCCGTATATACCTTGTTCAATATGGATGCCTCACACTCATTCGTCTCAGAGGAGTTTGTAGACGATCTGGATCAAGTGCAACACTTCGAGGGCATCCATAGGAAGGTGCTACTTCTGGACGGCTCGGAGATAGTATCGTCTGCCAAGTGCAACTTGAATGTAGAGATTGGAGGAAAATTATTCGAAGCACCGACGACACTCTTGGAGAAAAAAGATTTTGATCTGATCTTGGGCATGAACTGTCTGCATTGGAACCATGCTAAGATTGACTGCCCAACAAGGAAGATTATAATAAAACATGAAGACTCTGAAGTAGTGATCGAAGGTATTAGACTCACCTCCCGTCTCTTATTATCATGTATTCAGGCCGTCAAGGCCCATATGCAGGGAGATGAAGTATATCATGTGCTCTTTGAGATGATTGAGGCCAAGGACTTTGCCTCAAGCATTCCGTTGGTGCGAGATTTTGCTGACATATTTCCAAAGAAGCTACCTAGACTGCCACCGCACAGTAGAAGTATTTTTAGATCCAGCTGGTTCCGGGGGCTAAGATGGTATCTAGAGCTCCTTAACCGATGGCCCCGAAGGAGTTAGTGGAGTTTTGGAGCCAGTTACAAGAGCTGGTAGAAGCTGGGTTTGTTAGATAGAGTTCCTCATCTTGGGGAGCTCCGGTGCTTTTTGTGAAGAAGAAGGATGGGACTCTTAGACTGTGCATCAATTATAGATCACTAAATCCGTTGGCGGTCCAGAATACGCATCCGCTGCCTAGGATCGATGAGCTGTTTGACCAGTGATAATTAGTTTTTATTCATTATATTAGAAACCAAATTAGTACAATTTTCTCCTAAGTTTGTGTTAATTTCATGCTCATATCGTATATTTTGTTTAAATTCATAAGTCGCATAACTAATTTATATTTTTGTGTTATTTTGATAGGCCTGGGGGAAATTATTAGTGCCCGCTGTCAAAGCGTCGTCATGATATATTTTTGAAGTTAAATTTGCTGCAGCCCGGCCACCAAAGATGTACAAGTTCAAGCTCAAAATGGGGTTTAAAGGAAGATCAAGTGAGCACATGTTGCAGCCCGTACTACCATCAAAACTGAGCCCAAAACATGGTGCATGCAACCCTCTCCAAGCTCAAACCCGACCCCTCCTTGCCTCCATTTGATGCAGCCCGTTAGCCTCAATTCATGCAAAACCGTGAGCAGCCCCCATACATTTACCCGCCACCTTTGCATGCATGGACCATGCATGGCCGAACCCCTCCTTTCTCCTCTCTCTCTTCAATGAATTTTATTCCTTCTTCTCTCTTTTATTCTCATTTCTCACTCTTCTATTCCCCGTACATCCCCCTTCTCCTCTTTATTTCCTCCTAAAGAACATACATTGGAATTGGCCATTATCTTTCTTCTCTCTCTCTCCTCCCATTTAATATAATGCATGCATGTTCCCATGCACATGGTCGGCCACCCCTTGGTCTCCCCTCTTCTCTTCAATGCTATAGAACCTTCCCCTTCACCTATAAATAGCCCCCACATCTCATGCTTTGGGGAGACTTTTGGCAAGAGGCAAGAGAGCAAGAGAGTTCTAGTTTAATGTTGTAATTTTCTTTCTCCTTCAAGTTGAATTTCATTTCTAGATAATTTCATTTTTGTTTTAAGCTTTGTTTAAGTTTTGTTGCACTACTCCTTTTTATCAATCAATGAAAATGCAAGCTTCACTTTTCATCTTTGTCTCAATTTTTAATATGCGTAACTAATTTCCGTTAGCATTTGATCATGATGATCCATGAATTGAGACGAGATTTTATTTTTCTTAGTTTTATTGTTGTTAAACTCTGCTCGATCCTTCTTTGATTTTATTTGCGTCGACTCCGTATTTCCGGTATACGGTAGTAGGCTATTTGATCTCATTTCATAGAAGTCGAGAGACTCGTTGATTTGAAAGATCACTCAAAGAAGGAAGGAGTTGCACGCAATCCTAGAGATTAGGACGACGTAAATCCTCCGGATTGGAGTCAAATCCAATAGTGCGGATCATCTCAATAATGCAACTTTAGACCTTTTTGATTTGTAAAGAGATTTCGATCAAATCATCTAGAAGTTAGGAGATTTAATGGTCTAGCGAGATTATTTCTTATTCTCGGATCCGTCACGGTCGAGTTTGGTTTGCAATTGTAAAACTATATTTTTATCCTTCTCGTCTCTTTTCATGGTGAATCATCGATCGAATGCTATCTTCTTAATCTGATTTCCTTACTTTACTTTCATCTTTAATTTACTTAAAATTCTCAAAATCACCCAACCAATCGTACTGTAGCATAATAGTTGAAGCGTGAGTAATAGTACTTGATAACCCCGAGTTTAAATACGACCTTGGTACTACAATTCGATAGGTGCACTTGCCTTTTCGGATTAATAGTCAATACAAATCACCAAGTTTTTGGCGCCATTGACGGGGACATTTTTCAATATTAAGAAAACACCGTCGCTATTACTTCTACAAAAATCCAGAAAAAAACTAATTATTATATAATGAACCCACATCATCGTTTTTCTACCCCACCAAAATTACTGGAAAGGACGCTTTGGGCTTGAATTTCCATCACAGCCTCTAGTACCGCTGCAAACCCCTCACAGGGCAGATCTCGGGAAGTCCAGGACTAATATAATCCTATTTAAAAAAAGACAAAAAAAAAACAAAAAAAACATTATCATTTTTAATTTTGGTTTTTCACTTTCGGTTATTTTCCTTCTTTCCCTTTTCTTCCTACTAGTGCTTGACCCGTAGTAGCTCTTCGAGTAATCCTGATATTCATTTTGATCCAGAGATCGAGCGCACCCTTCGGGAGCGCCTTCGAACTCATAATCAGGATTTACATATGGATCTCGAAGAGTCGAGCGGAGACACAACAACAGAAAATATGGGTGAGCCCAATTAGATGAAGTCCAGCAACGGACCATGTCCTATTATGCTCGGCCTAACCTGGAGGGTACAAAATCAAGCATTGTCCGCCTTGCTGTATTAATTTTGAACTTAAGCCTAGCATCATCCAAATGGTGCAGCAATATGTGCAGTTCGACGGATTACAAGATGAAGATCCGAACTTGCATATTGCGAGCTTTATCGAAATCTGCGATACTTTTAAGATAAATGGCGTGAGCGATGATGCGATTAGATTAAGACTTTTCCCGTTTTCCTTAAGGACTAAAGCTAAACAGTGGTTGAGTTCTCTTCCTAGAGGTTCCATCACCACTTGGGCTCAATTAACTGAAAAGTTCTTATCCAAATATTTTCCGCACGGCAAAACTGCAAAATTAAGAACTGATATTTGTTCTTTTAGTCAATCGATTCTGAGACCCTCTATAAAACTTGGGAGAGGTTCAAGGAACATTTGAGACGTTGCCCTCATCATGCTCTGCCTGTATGGTTACAGGTCCAGACATTTTATAATGGGCTAAATCAAGCAACCCAGCAAATGATAGACGCCACATCCGGTGGTTCTTTGAACCGAAAAACTCCGTAGGGCGCTCTTGAGCTTATCGAGGATATGGCGATGAACACCTATCAGTGGAATACGCCTAGGTCTTGCCCAAATAAACCTGCAGGTATGTACAAAGTGGACTCCGTGTCCCAACTGGAGCTTCAAGTAAAGATGCTGAACAAGAAAGTAACGGAGATGATTGTTGCCTCGGCCATTCAGGTACATGAACATGCAAATGCTACTGCTGCCGAGCAGGCGGATTATCTGGGGAACATACCCAGGCCTGCTCAAAATAATTTTGCTAATTTTTCTTCTCCGCCTGGTTTTAATTTACCTTCGAACTCGTATCACCCCGGATGGCGTAACCATCCTATTTTTTCGTGGAGTAATCCCGCAAACGCCGCACGTCCACCACACGATTTCACTCCACCACCACCACAAAATCAAAATCAAAATTTTCCAAAACCTCCATCTTTGGAGGAAATGTTTTCCAAATATATAAATTCGAATGAGGCGACCATTAGAAACTTAACAGGGTCGATGAAAAATCTTGAAACCACGGTCGGTCAACTAGCTAAGGCTATCTACGAGAGACCACCTGAGACTCTTCCCTCAAATACTGAACCTAACCCAAGGGAGCAAGAGAAAGCAATTTCCCTTCAGAGCGGTAGGGTAATCCACGAGCCCACCACAAGGGAAGAGCCAAAGGCTATTGCCTCTCATGCTGATGATGAACAAATAATCGCTAAGAAAACTGATTTGGAAAATGACAAAGAAAAAATTATTTTTGAAAAAGACAATCTTCAAAGTAATGCTCTTGTGATTTTAAAAGAATTTCCGCCTCCTCCCTACCCTGCTAAGCTTAGGATGGACAAACTAGACGATCAGTATCACCGCTTTCTTGAAATGTTTAAACAAATTCATATAAATTTACCATTTCATGAAGCGATTAGTCAAATGCCTTAGTACGCAAAATATTTGAAAGATTTATTAACAAACAAAAAGAAATTGGAAAACTTATCTCACGTAACGTTGAATGAAGAGTGCTCGGCGGTCGTTAATAATAGTAATCTACCTAAAAAGATAAATGATCCAGGTAATTTTTCTATCCCCTGCGTTTTTGGTGATCTTTTTGTGAAGTATGTGTTACCTGATTTAGGTGCGAGCATCAATTTGATGCCTTTTTCTTTATTTAAGAAGTTAGGATTGAGTACTCTCAGCCCTACACGTATGAGTATTCAGTTAGCTGATCGATCGATTAAATATCCGCTAGGAATTGTAGAAGACGTGCTTGTGAAGGTTGACAAATTCATCTTCCCGGTGGATTTTGTCATTCTTGATATCGACGAAGATGTCAAGGTTCCTCTGATCCTTGGTCGCCCCTTCCTTGCTACGTCGCGTGCGGTTATCGATGTGAGTAATGGAAAGCTCTTGCTCCATGTCGGAAATGACGAAGTCACTTTTTCAATAAATCAATCCATGAAAAATTCTTTAAAAAATGATTACTCTTGTTTTTTCTTGATATTTTAAATGACGATTCTGATTTTTCTCTTTCAAATGTGTCTGCAAATGATTTTTCCTCTTCATTTTCTGAAAACTCTACTGATTTTTATGAAGACACGACTA
Source organism: Dactylorhiza incarnata (assembly GCA_033032865.1). Classification (NCBI taxonomy): domain Eukaryota; kingdom Viridiplantae; phylum Streptophyta; class Magnoliopsida; order Asparagales; family Orchidaceae; genus Dactylorhiza; species Dactylorhiza incarnata. The sequence continues at coordinate 9,544,489 of JAWHQI010000067.1, forward strand.
TGTCCATGCAAGCTGTTTTTGGTAATGAAAATCTTTCAAGATCAAAAAAATTTGAATCTATTATTTTTGAAAAAGAAAAGGTTTTAAAAAACTCTTATGACGAACCACCCACTCTTGAATTACAATCGCTCCCCGAACATCTAAAATACGCTTTTCTCGAAAAAAATTCTACGTTGCCCGTTATAGTCTCGACATTTCTCTCTCAATTTGAAAATGATCAATTGATCGAAGTTCTACAAAGGCATTGCCGAGCTATAGCATGGCAAATTTCTGATATTTCTGGCATAAGCCTTTCCTTCTGCACCCATAAAATTTTTGTTGAAAATAATTCTAAAAGTGTAGTCCAACCTCAACGTCGAATCAATCTGAACATGAAAGAGGTCGTAAAGGGAGAGGTGCTTAAGTTATTAGATGCGGGGATAATTTATCCAATCTCGGATAGTAAGTGGGTGAGTCCAGTCCAGGTAGTGCCAAAGAAAGGTGGGATTACGGTGGTAGCAAACGAGAATAACGATTTGATTCCAAATAGGACGGTAACGGGATGGAGGATGTGCATCGATTACCGTAAATTAAATGATGCCACTCGTAAAGATCACTTCCCCCTTCCCTTTATCGATCAAATTTTAGAATGTTTATCCGGGCATAGTTTTTATTGTTTTCTCGACGGTCTCTCGGGATATTTCCAAATCCCTATCGCACCCGAGGACCAAGAGAAGACAACATTCACTTGCCCCTTCGGAACTTTTGCATATCGTAGAATGCCTTTCAGTCTTCGCAACGCACCAGCTACCTTTCAACGGTGTATGTTAGCAATTTTCGATAAGTACGTAGAAAATATAATGGAAATCTTTATGGACAACTTTTTGGTTTTCGGTGATTCTTTTTCTTTTTGTGTACAAAATCTAGCTAAGGTGTTAGAGCGATGCGAGGAAACGAATCTGGTTTTAAACTGGGAGAAATGCCATTTCATGGTGAGAGAAGGGTTAGTTCTAGGTCATAAAATCTCTGCTAGGGGAATCGAGGTCGATCGAGCGAAGGTCGAGGTGATTGAGAAACTGCCGCCACCTATGAATATTAAAGCAATTAGAAGTTTTCTAGGGAACGCGGGGTTTTATAAACGCTTCATAAAAGATTTTTCAAAAATTACCAAGCCTCTAACCCAACTTTTAGAAAAAGATACCACTTTTAATTTCGACAATTCATGTTCAGCTGCATTTGAATTAATTAAATCAAAACTTATAAATGCCCCGATTATGATCGCTCCGGTCTAGGATTTACCATTCGAAATCATGTGCGATGCGAGTAATTTTGCGGTCGGTGCGGTGCTAGGACAACAAATAGCTAAGAATTTCCATCTTATCTATTACGCAAGCAAAACGCTTAATTCAACGCAAGAAACTACACCACAACCGAAAAGGAATTCTTAGCTGTTATTTTCGCTTTTGATAAATTCCATCCATATATTACTCTTTCTAATCGTTTTCACGGATCATTCCGCATTGAAGTACCTCCTTTCTAAACCGGATGCCAAGCCGCGTCTTCTTCGCTGGATCCTCCTACTTCAGGAATTCGACTTGGAGATCCGGGATAAGAAAGGAGCGGAAAACTTAGCGGCTGATCATCTTTCTCGACTTGAAAATCCTGAAATAGGAACTTTAAATGAAAATTTTCTTAGCGATTCCTTTCCGGATGAGCAACTCTTAAATTTTTCCTCTTCTACCCCATGGTTTGCCGACCTGGCCAATTATCTTGTGGCCCGCGTCCTCCCAAAAGAGTACTCGTCTCAGCAAAAGAACAAATTCTTTTCTGAGTTGAAGTATTATTTTTGGGAGGACCCCTTTCTATTTCGCATTTGTGCGGATCAGGTGGTAAGAAGATGCGTTTCCCGGGAAGAAGGTTATAAAATTTTAAAGCATGTGCATGAAGGTCCAACTGGCGGGCATTATCAAGCAAACCGCACCGCCCACAAGTGCTTAGTGCTGGCTTTTATTGGCCAAGCATATTCAAAGATGCTCCAATCTTTGTGAGCGGATGTGATCGATGCCAGCGGACTGGAAATATTTCACAAAAAAATGAAATGGAACAAAACTATTTTCTTGAATGTGAGGTTTTTGATTTATGGGGCATAGACTTCATCGGCCCGTTTCCTTCAAGTTTAAGTAATAAATATATTTTAGTCGCGGTAGATTATGTTTCTCGATGGGCAGAGGCCCAAGCTCTTCCGAGTAATGATGCCCGCGTTGTGGTTTCCTTTTAAAAAAAATTATTTTCACGTTTTGGTTTTCCTCGAGCAATCGTTAGTGATAGGGGAAGTCATTTTTGCAACGCCAACTCACTAAAGTTTTAACTAAATATGGCGTTACGCATAAACTTTTCACCGCTTATCACCCCCAAACTAACGGTCAGGTTGAGGTAGTCAATCGGGAACTCAAAAGAATATTAGAAAAAATTGTTTCTACTTCTCGCAAAGATTTGTCCTTAAAATTAGACGATGCTCTTTGGGCCTATCGGACGGCGTACAAGACCGCTATCGGTTGTACTCCCTTCCGATTGGTCTATGGAAAATCGTGTCATCTCCCGGTTGAAGTAGAACACCGCGCATATTGGGCACTGAAATTTTTTAATTTTGATCCGCACTCCGCCGACGAACATAGAAAAAATCAACTAAATGAACTCAACGAGTGGCGTGCGTATGCTTATGAAAACAATAAACTTTATAAAGAGCATACGAAATTTTATCATGATAATAACTTGCGCCACCCTAAAACGTTTACACCCGGCGATCAAGTTCTTCTTTTAAATTCACGTTTACGTCTTTTTCCCGGCAAACTTAAGTCTCGATGGTCTGGTCCGTTTACGATCAAAGAGGTTTTTCCGTACGGGACTGTGTTACTTTCGCACCCGGATAACGGTGATTTCAAAGTCAATGGTCATCGTCTTAAGATTTATTTTTCTAATGATTCGATATCCTCTAATCAGGAATAAATTATCTTTGCCTCTTAATGCTATTATGAAACTTTTTTTTCTTGTTTATGTTGAACTTCTTGTTGGACTCATTATTATTATTTTGGACTTTTTATTATTCAAACTTTGCAATAATAATTTAAGAACAATTTTGGGAGTTTTCCCACGGGCCCTCCTATCTCTATTTTCTTGTTTTTTGTTATCCCTCCAGGTGGCCACTCAATTGCAAGTTCGTGATCGCCGCTCCATCGTTTCTGATTTCAAGAAGGCCCAACTCATACCTGCTGATGATCAAATAACTAAAGTGCAAGCATGGGGGAGCGGCTTCCGCATTCGGCCTCACAACCCCGGGGAAGTCCTATTTTTTTATATTAATTTACTGCATTTCCTGTCTCTCCCCCTATTCTCTTTTTCTTTTTCATTGAGGGCAATGAAAAACTTAAGCATGGGGGAGGGTTTCCTTGTTCTCTTTTTCTCTTTTCTACAAAAAAATATAAAAATCACAAAAAATGGTAGTTTTTCTACTTTTTCTTTAAGGTTTATCAAAAAAAATCCAAAAAAATTAGAAAATACAAAACCCAAAAAAAAACACACAAAATTAGAAAATCATCAAAAATTATTTTCTATCATTTCTTTAGCATGTTTCTTTGAGTGTTGCGTAGGCTCATGTAGTATTTTTAATCTTTGGTAGTATGATAGAATAGAGTTTAGTTTAACTATATTACTTTTGCATACGTTAGTTTTGCATTTTCTCTTTCATAACTTTTGGCAACATATTTTTATTTTATCATTATAACGATGTTGTAATTTTTCATCTAATCTAAGTGTAGTAGCGTGTATTTGTTGTTAGATGATATTATTAGACACTCACTCACACTGTAGTCTTTCTTGGTGACTAGAACTTGCCTCTAGCGATCCTCGAAGCATTTGCATAAGTTTGTCATGGTTTTTAGAAATGATTTAGACCATCTTTTGGATAGTTTGTGCCTTTTTGCCCACCTAAAACATTTACTTTGTAAAACATTTTTGGACCTTCTCCTTATTTTTCTTTGTTAGCTCCACCTCTCATTTTTCACCAAAGCCAAATGCCCTTCCTATTATCACACTAAATTGTTGAGTTTTATTTAAATATCATGTTGTGATGGGTTATTATCTTGGAAAATGAGAAGGAAATTATTTCAAGCCTATATTTGGAGCTCTTATGTGCGATGAAAAGAAAAAAATGAAAAAATCATGCAAAAGTATTATCAAAATTTTTTTTTGAAAAGTTATTGTTGGCCAAGTATGAAAAAGAAAAAATATTCATGGCCTTATGTTTCTTATATTTAAGAAATTTGACGAACGCCTCTTGTCATTTCTCGTCCTCGTGTACTTTGTTTTGAAATTTATTTAAAACTCTCCCCTTGGTTTATTGTGATATTTTAGCTATCGTGTTTATCTTTGATTTCCAAATCCTTATTATTTACCTAAGCCAAGTATTTATGCCTAATGCAAGTCCTCTTGATCTTTAAGCCATGACATTGTACTCATATTGTGGAGAGGGTGTGACCGGGCAAGCCTATGGACACCATCATTGATGGATTTCTTTGGAGGTTACCTTGGAGTGTTTGTAGAATAATCGTAGTCTCAGCAACTTGTTGCTTGCTCAATGCACTTATTTCGGTTGAATTGCTACTCTTGTTATGTTTGTTAGCTTAAACTTTTTGATGCCTTTTTGTTATTTTAGTAGGAAATTTGCAATCTAGTTCTATGCCCAAGTAATATTTTTAAACTCTTCTTTATTCTCCTCTACATTGATTTCTCGCCGCACTCATTGGTAGCATATTAGTTTTGATAGTTTAAATTTTGTTTGGGTTTCGCAATTAAAAAAAAATTGGGTAGTATAGTCTCCTATATTTTAATGTCTATTTTGCTTGAGGGCAAGCAAACACTTAAGCATGGGAGAGTTTGATAATTAGTTTTTATTCATTATATTAGAAACCAAATTAGTACAATTTTATCCTATGTTTGTGTTAATTTCATGCTCATATCGTATATTTTGTTTAAATTCATAAGTCGCATAACTAATTTATATTTTTGTGTTATTTTGACAGGCCTGGGGGAAATTATTAGTGCCCGCTGTCAAAGCGTCGTCGTGACATATTTTTGAAGTTAAATTTGCTGCAGCCCGGCCACCAAAGATGTACAAGTTCAAGCTCAAAATGGGGTTTAAAGGAAGATCAAATGAGCACATGTTGCAGCCCTTACTACCATCAAAACCGAGCCCAAAACATGGTGCATGCAGCCCTCTCCAAGCTTAAACCCGACCCCTCCTTGCCTCCATTTGGTGAAGCCCGTAAGCCTCAATTCATGCAAAACTGTGAGCAGCCCCCATGCATTTACCCGCCACCTTTGCATGCATGGACCATGCATGGACGAACCCCTCCTTTCTCCTCTCTCTCTCTCTTCAATGAATTTTATTCCTTCTTCTCTCTTTTATTCTCATTTCTCACTCTTCTATTCCCCGTACATCCCCCTTCTCCTCTTTATTTCCTCCTAAAGAACATACATTGGAATTGGCCATTATCTTTCTTCTCTCTCTCTCCTCCCATTTAATATAATGCATTCATGTTCCCATGCACATGGCCGGCCACCCCTTGGTCTCCCCTCTTCTCTTCAATGCTATAGAACCTTCCCCTTCACCTATAAATAGCCCCCACATCTCATGCTTTGGGGAGACTTTTGGCAAGAGGCAATAGAGCAAGAGAGTTCTAGTTTAATGTTGTAATTTTCTTTCTCCTTCAAGTTGAATTTCATTTCTAGATAATTTCATTTTTGTTTTAAGCTTTGTTTAAGTTTTGTTGTACTATTCCTTTTTATCAATCAATGAAAATGCAAGCTTCACTTTTCATCTTTGTCTCAATTTTTAATATGCGTAACTAATTTCCGTTAGCATTTGATCATGAGGATCCATGAATTGAGATGAGATTTTATTTTTCTTAGTTTTATTGTTGTTAAACTCTGCTCGATCCTTCTTTGATTTTATTTGCGTCGACTCCGTATTTCCGGTATACAGTAGTATGCTATTTGATCTCATTTCATAGAAGTTGAGAGACTCGTTGATTTGAAAGATCACTCAAAGAAGGAAGGAGTTGCACGCAATCCTAGAGATTAGGACGACGTAAATCCTCCGGATTTACGTCAAATCCAATAGTGCGGATCATCTCAATAATGCAACTTTAGACCTTTTTGATTTGCAAAGAGATTTAGATCAAATCGTCTAGAAGTTAGGAGATTTAATGCTCTAGCGAGATTATTTCTTATTCTCGGATACGTCACGGTCGAGTTTGGTTTGCAATTGTAAAACTATATTTTTATCCTTCTCGTCTCTTTTCATGGTGAATCATCGATCGAATGCTATCTTCTTAATCTGATTTCCTTACTTTACTTTCATCTTTAATTTACTTAAAATTCTCAAAATCACCCAACCAATCGTACGGTAAGATAATAGTTGAAGCGTGAGTAATAGTACTTGACCCCGAGTTTAAATACGACCTTGGTACTACAATTCGATAGGTGCACTTGCCTTTTCGGATTAATAGTCAATACAAATCACCAACCAGCTAGAGGGAGCCCACTGTTTCTCGAAGCTGGATTTGAGGTCGGGATATTATCAGTTGAGGATTTAGGAGAGGACATCCCGAAGACAGCTTTCAGCAGCCGATATGGACTTTATGAGTTCACCGTGATGCCCTTCGGGCTCAAGAATGCACCATCAGCATTTATGAGTTTGATGAACTGGGTATTCGAGCCTTATCTTGATATCTTCATCATCATATTTATTGATGATATCCTCATCTACTCGACGATAGAAGAGGAGCATGCACAACATCTGGCATTGGCGTTGGAGAAACTTAGAGAGCACAGTCTCTATGCGAAGTTCAACAAATGTCAGTTTTGGCTGAAGGAGGTGACCTTCTTAGGTCACATTATTAGTGGAGATGGACTGGCAGTGGACCCAACCAAGATCTAGGCGGTACGAGATTGGCCACCCTGTTGACGACCACTGATTTGCGGAGTTTCTTGGGACTTGCCGGTTATTACCGGAAGTTTGTGCAGGGATTTTCCCAGATCACCCTCCCGCTCACATCCTTGATGAAGAAGGATACCGCTTTCATTTGGACGCCACAGTGCGAGACGGCCTTCCAGGAGCTAAAGGGTCGACTTACATCGTCCCCCATCATTGGCCTTTCGTCTGGGAAGGAAGGATTCCAGGTGTATACTGATGCGTCGTATCAAGGGATGGGTGTCGTTGATGGATAATTTTGTGTTGCGTAAAATTAGAGTGTTATCCACGTATAATTTGATAAGGAAAGTATACCAATCGCTTTATAGTATAGGATTTAGAAAATCAAGTGTTGTATTTTTTCGGGCTTGTTGAGTACTTCTACTCACAAAGAGGAGCTATTATTTTATCGATCGAAAGTTGGGTTTGTTTTGGAAAACAATTTGGAGAAAATCCACTACGAAGAAAGATTATGATTAAAAGATTAGCACTTGATCTAGAATCCCTTTGGAATAAAATAGAATTTTACAAAAGAATAATCCGCAAACTCATATTGAAATAACTTCGACCGTGGAGGTTCCCAAAACATGATAGCACCTCTCTCGAGGAATACTACCAACTAACTATAGGTTGATCGATTAAGACCCCTCGGCCAGTCGAAACCCCTAAGCATGCTTTATGCGGTGAACCCCACTATTGGATTTGACTCCAATCCGGAAGATTTATGTCGTCCTCACTCAAGGAGTGCATGCAACTCCTTTTATCTTTGAAAGATCTCCTTGTACGCACGAATCTCTCGATCAACTAGAATACGGATCTTAGATCTTTTAAACATATTCGCGACATATGAATTCAACACAATTAAATTCAAAGATAAATCGAAGATAATCAAGACGAGAGCTTGTCGATTAGAAAAATTCAAAACATATTTTATTTCATTCCAAAGTTCATCATGACCAAGTGCAAAAGGAAATTTATCTACTCATCACAATGATGGGAATACGAATCATAAAGGAGAAAGACATGGTTGATAAGAGAAAAATACTTAAATTGAAATTGCGTGAACGAGAATTATAACTTGAAATGAAATTCAAATGTAATACTTAGAAATGAGAAATACACTAAAACAGTACAGAAATACAGCAGATGGACTCCAAAAATCCCCCCTAGCTTCTGAACATGTCGATAATTTATAGTTGGAAAAGTTGCTGAGGCACGCCCCTAGGTCACGACCTTAACCTATGGCGTGTAAGGTGCAGAAACACTGTCTTGAATGCCCGAGAACATTAGGAGGAGAACCGCCAAAATTCATAAATCGGTTGGTTACTCCACTAGGTCATGCCCGTGACCTAGGGCGTGTCTCGGCTTGATCTGCAAACAGAGGGAAACGACTTGAGCTGGAGTTAATTTGGCTGTTCCGGGATGGACACGCCCCTTGGTCACGCCTATGACCAAGGACCTGTATATTTAATCTGACGTGGAAAGAATCTCGGCATAGGAGGCGGGCACGACCGTGACATTGGACACGCCCCATTGTCACGCCCGTGACTAGGGGGCGTATACTATTAATCTGATGTGCCTACGCGCTTTCGATGCTGGTTGGAGTTACAACTCGTTACATTGGTCATGCCCCCTTGTCACGCCCGCGACTATGGTGCGTGTACTTGAGAAATTTCCAGAACAGCCTCAAAAGTTCTCCTGATTAAAACAACGACACCCAAAATGATATCAATAACCCATATTCGCCTGAAAATGAAAGATAAGTAAATTAGAGAGTTTATAATTATAATTTTGACAAAAAATGATTGATTATTAAATTAATAAACTAAATAAAACAAGGATAAATAGAGTTATCAGTCGTTCTGATGTAGAATGGCAATGTGATAGCATACACCTCCCGTCAGTTGAAGAATCATGAGAGGAACTACCCGGTGTACAATTTGGAGATGGGAGAGGTTGTATTTGCACTAATGATCTGACGACACTACCTCTACGGTGTCCACTACGATATATTCTCAGATCACAAGAACCTGAAGTATGTGGACACACAGAAGGAGCTTAACATCCGACAGAGATGATGGGTGGAGTTTTTATCAGATTATCAGTATACTATGCACTACCACCCAGGGAAGGCAAATGTGATGGCAGACGCGTTAAGCCGGAGAGCTACCACATCAGGAGCAGAGCCCCAGCTGATGGATTTGGAGTTGGCGAGGATGCTAGAGGACATGTATATCACCTCAGTATCCTTTGATGACCCTGAGCTCTCCATGAAGTACTTGGCGGCGATGAGTACCACAGATGACATTTGAGACCGCATCAGGGATGGACAGAGGCAAGATGCCAAGTTGGAGCCAATATTCAGGGCCCTGGAGGCAGGCACGGATGGGGACTATTTGTTAAAGGATGGTCTGCTGTGTTTTAGAGTCTGAGTTTATATACCGGCAGGAGGTAGGATTTGGGATGACATCATGACCTAGGCTCACTGTAGCAGGTATTCAGTGCACCATTGTATCACCAAGATGACGACGGACTTGAAGAGGACCATGTACTGGTCGGGCATGAAGAGGGACATCACTTACTTTGTGACCCACTGCGAGTCTTGTCAACTCATGAAGGCGGAATACAAGATCCCGATGTGATTATAGCAGCCCCTCCCGATGCCGGAATGGAAATTCGATGATATTGCGATGGAATTCATACATGAACTTCCATGATCACATGTGGGGAGTGATTCGATATGGGTGATCGTCGACAGGTTGACAAAGGTGGCCGGATTCATTCCGGTCAGGAAGGACGCACCGGTTGGTGAATTTGTTCGGAGGTTTGTGGAGTGGTTCATCTGATACCATGGCATGCCTAGAATGATCATGTCAGATCGGGATGGACGATTTACGTCTAGAGAGTGGAGATCGGTCCAGGCTTATTAGGGTACTTGGTTGGCCTTCAGCCAACGTTCCACCCACAGACAAATGGGTAGACGGAACTTACCAACCAAATGCTGGAGGACTTATTACGCCTATGTATTCTAGAACGCGAAGAGCGAGCCTTGGGAGAGACTGTTGCCGCTGATAGAGTTTTCCTATAACAACAGTCATCAGTCCAGTATAGGCATGGCCCCTTACGAGGTATTATACAGACGGAGGTGAAGGACTCCACGGTTTTGGATCAAGGATGAGGATCCCAAGGCACTCGGCTCGTAGTTCATGGAGGATATAGGAGACCAAGTGAGACTGATCCGAAACAGGATGCTAGAGGCCCAGAGCAGGCAGGCCAAGTATTATGATGCACGCCATCGTCCAGTGGAGTTCCAGGTTGGAGTCCGGGTGTTTTTGAAGATATGTACGATGCATGGAGTCTCACGAGTACGCAGGCGGAGGAAGCTCGGTCTTAGGTATTTGGGGCCTTACAGGATCCTAGAGCGAATCATCCCACTAGCTTACAAACTGGAGCTGCCGCCGGATTTAGCGGGATTGCACGACGTCTTCCACGTCTCCTCCTTTAGGAGAGCTCTACTATTACCGGAGCAGCAGATATCTACTACAGATGTGCCAGTAGCTACTGACCGATCGGTTCATCTAGAGCCGGTCCAGATAGACGACACGGAGATGCGAGTCTTACGACAAAGAAGCTCCTGCTGGTCAAGGTCCTGTGGAGAAATCATGGGCAGGAGGAGCAAACCTGGGAGCCACTGGACTTGATGCAGCAGAACTATCCGGAGCTCTTTGCGTCAGGTATAATTAATTTCTAAAGGGATGTCACATACAATAAAGTGCAGTAGAAACACCGCTGGCCTAACCTGAATTTCGGGGACAAAAATTTTACTTTTATGTATTGGAATTTGTAACATCCCTCAAACAACTAGACCCCTATGATGGTTTTGTCATGACTAGTCATGACAAAACCCTAGGAAGCACAAAGAGATCATAAGACCTTGGCAAGTAGGTGAAGACCACATTGGTCTGCAAATAGTGCATCCCATTTATTCAACCTTGGGTTTGATTCTAGGGCTTCACCTTGACCCTTGACCCTATCATAACATGTCTAATCCATTAAGGGGTCCCTTTGTAACACCCCAATTGTCTAATTATAGAAAGAAGAGTAATCTGAGTTTAGAGCTAATGCGGGCAGTAGGTGCTAACACGGGCTGTAGTGGTCATCTAGACGAGCCACTATGACAAACTCTATGTCGTTGAGATGCTAGCGCTGGCGGTAATGGTCGTCTAGATGAACTGCTGAGATAAACTCTATGTCATCGAGATGCTAGTGCTAGCGCCGACGGTAACTGAACCGACGGAATGCTGGCGAGATAGGATTTGGTAGAGTAAATCATGGCCAAGGGAGGCCAAAGGCCTTCCCAATTTATGGGGATTCATTCCCTCTATCAATTTGGAGAAGTTTAAGAGGTTTTCCAGCTCACATGGGGGTTGAATTTAGTGGTATTTAGTGGTGGCCGAAATTCACTATTAATGGTGTTAATGGTGGAATCCCAAGCTTTGCCTCTTCCCCTCCCCAAATTGGCTCCTTAAAAAGCCTCAATGGTTGAAAGGGAGGAGTTTTCCCCACCTTCCAGAAGAAGTCGAGCCCTCTAAACCCATATCGGCATGGCACCGAAAGCTCCACGACCAACAATGGCAGACCGGTGATCGGCGCGGCTATAGGCCAACACTCAGGTCCTCCCTCATCTCTCTCTCAGTGGGTAGATCTCAACCTGTGGGCCATAAGATTTGGGGCCAATTGGCCTTGGATCGGCATGGCCGGAAGCTTGGGTTCAAGCTTTAATTTTCTTGCCCTAATCCCCGATTCCGGCCACCTCCGACCGCCCAACCACCGTCCATCGCCGACCATCACCTCAATGGAGGAGGTGGTGGCATTTGCCGACCGGGAGAGGGTCCAGGTGGCCGGGAAATCACCTCCCAGGTCGGTACAGGTCGGGTCGATCAAGGCCATTGGATGATTTGAGAAGATGAACCTATGCCCTCCATTTGTTTGTACATATTATAAAATATTAGGATTATTTAATGTTAAAACATCTCCTTGGAATGCACGTTTTTAAAACTGAAAGTTGAACCCCTTAAAGGACGTTTCAGGAATAATGGCCAGAGACAAAAGCTGTAGATCTTTATGTCTAGTTTAATGTAAAATTGACTTGAGCCATTTTGGCCCAATGGTTTGACCGCAACACTCAAAATGGTACAGCCTATACATAGAGTTGACCAGAGATAGATTTGAGTGCCCCCACCAATCCAGACATTCAAATGCTTTGAAATTTGGACCAGAGGCTAGATATTCCCTTACCCTCAACATATCCAAAAATGGGAATTTTTGGAGGACAGTTTTCTATATTTTTTGTAAAAAACTAATAAACTATGTATGATTTAAGTTTTGGGTCTACATACCGCCAAACCCTTTAAAATTTGATGACTCTGGTAAAAATTTCATCCTATTTGGGATTGATTTAGTTGGGTAATTAAGTAAACCAAATTTCATCAAACTATGGGATATTAAGACAAAGGTGCATTTGATGGATTTGAGGGGTCAACCCTCATCCAAATGTTGTGAAACCTTGGCCACTGATTTAACATCATATAAAACACCCCCACAAGTGGTTTTGGGTGGTTTGGGGTGGATGTGCCCTAGAACCCTAGTTCAAACCTTAGGGTTGTAAATTGAACCTATTGAAGGACACATGGTCATATGCCCTTGGATTGACTTGAAACTTGGTAGAGAGGTTCATAGGGTGGTATTATGTCCTAGATAATTTACCTGGAATTTTTAGGAACATTTATCCCCTCTGAATTAATTATGAACCAATTAGGGCACTTTTGTATAAGAAGAATTTACATGTTTATATAACCTTGGTGTAAGTAATATTGTTCTTTGATAATTTTATTGGGAATTTTAGATTGGTCTAAATAGTACTTCATTCGCAAGTCCGTTTTTTGACCTATTATAAGGGGAATTAATTATGGATTAAATATACACTGGAAAATCATAAAAAATTGGTCAGCGGACTTTTTAGGGCAATAATATGATCTATTAATTTTAGTATAATTTTTGGAGGAGTTTAAATATGGTTCTCTTCACAAAGTGCCCTAGGATTTATTTATTTAACTAAAGGGTTTACATGGTCAAATGAGTTTGGAAAATTATGGAACTCAAACAGTGAACTTTTCTGATCACCATAGACACCTGATAATTTTCTTGTAATTTTTGAATGAGTATTTTTGGTACTTTCTTTGTTAATCCATGATTTTAATAAATTAATCAATGTTTTAATTAGAGGTCAAAACCTTTTTGGAAATTTATGAAATTCATATGTGGTTGTTATTTTGATGATATATAGTTGTACAAATTTTTTAATTGCTATAGCTTATCAGAAAACCACACTTGGTGTTCAAAGTCATAGGTTCCCTAAATCTGGAGAAATTATGAAAAATGCCAAATAAATTAGGAAAAATATGAATTTTTGGAGTTAGTCAAAACATATCATAACACACTCCCAATAATAATGTTGGGTCATTTGGATGAGCATTTGGAGTCTTTCACTTTGGTATCCATCATGTAGTTCAAGTGGTCTTTGTATAGTAAAAATGCTGAATTATGATAAACTTGTAGGTCTTACATAGAGAGTTAAAGAAGTTGGTGCACCTAGACCGATTGGGTTGGAAGGGGTCACAAAAGGAGGGTAGGAGTGATATGCCTGTTTAACTAGAAGGTAAGAGTGCACCTGAGATCGATGAGAGATTGTCATTCCCTTGGAGTGGAGTAAAACACACTTAGTGTTAGTAAGTGTAACATTAATAGTGGTCAGGTCAATGGTAGACACCAATTAGAATATGTGTCTGGGAAAGGGAGCTTTGGGGTTCAGCCCATCATTGCTCCTAGTACCGCTGCAAGCCCCTCACAGGGTAGTCCTCGGGAAGTCCATGGTTAACCCAAAACTGCAGGAATAAATTGTTATGCAAGTTTAACGTAATAATACAGTCACCAACATCCTGTTGCTACTGGTGGTTACTTGGTTTGGTCTTACGAGCAGTAGGCTTGGTGTTTGTAGGTACGAACGGGTTAGCTCGGCGAGCCGGTGGCTCGGAAGGTTATTGAGATGGGCAAGTTAGCCCGGTGAGCCTATGGCTCAGAGGTATATAGTAATCATAATTGCATAAGCATAAAGGCGGTGTGTCTTTAGTATTGGATTGTCGTTCTCACGGACATCAATACTTTGACTCGGCAAGTGTGGTTATATCACTTAGCCAAGGAAAAGTCTGGTGGACCAGCTAGTAAAAGTACGCAGGCGCTCCGTAGTTGTGTTCTTCGCGTTGAGGCGTACGAAATGTCTAGGTTAGATAGTCCGAATACCAACCTAAATGTGAGCAAGGCCCAACACACCGCCTCCGTTTGCTACTACGGGAGGTATCCTGGGATTTTTGCTAGCTCCAAAAAGTTGGAACTAAAGGTCTATGCGCATAGAGTTAGGTGTGTGACTTGCACTTATGTGAACATAACATTAATCTGCATAACACTGCATGTCATAGCATAAGCATTGCATTTCAACCCCTAACCCTATCGTATAAATTGGTATGAGACTTTTTATATGACAGGCCCTGCTAAACGACCCCTTGGTCTATAGGTCTATATGGGCATTCATATAAATAATGGTTACCTTTCTTACTAACTACACTTTAATTTATCTTTGGCCGCTAGTTGTAGCTTGTACATTACTCAGTTATTATTCTTTACATGTTCTTTACCATGCTTTACTTACTGTTTTATATATATACACACCTATGTAGTGGTAGATATTCATGTTGCTATGTCATGCCATCTGCTATGTTTTATACCCCTTGCTGTCCTCCACTTTGTCCTTCCCGAACGGTGCCTAGGAGCCACTGGGGGGTGAGGTGGGGAAATGAATCTTAGTCTTTTGACTAATGGTCGGTGGACCATATAATTTTAGGGGACCGAGGAGACGCAACACCACCGGAGTCCTGTGCAGATGGAGATGGGCCAGTCAAGCACGAGTGCACCAGTCTCAGGATCAGTGAGTAATTATTAGTTTTGCTTCCGCGAGTGATTTTGTAGTGAGGCTATGATGTACTGGGCAGGAGCCCTTCTTTTGTTACTCTCTTAATCAGTTATCATCTGTGTACATCTATCATTATGATTTATATATTAAGTGATGTGGACTTGAACTTCTATTTGTTCATTTGTACTTTTCTTCTTCTGTGATCTATATTTCCGGCTGGATCGGCGTTTTGTAGTGGCGACCTACCTGAGTGTTGGTGTCACCGCAAAATGGTGGTTCTAGGCATAATACCCGGTTTTGTAGTAAAAAAGGGGTCTTACTGTCCTATCCTCCCGTGCCTGGTTGTACAGATCCCACAACATGTGGCAGTACTTCTGGAGCACCTCAGTAGTCCGCCTCTTCAGCACCTCAGGGTCTTGGGAATCGTCCAGGAAGTCAGCAAACTTGCCTGGCAAGGGTGGGGGGGGGGGAGCATCTCCTCTTCCCCAAAGTAAGGATCAACGAGGAGGCTCTCATGGGAACCTGTAAGAAAAGAAACTAGTGGCGAAGATAGGGTACAACTAATTGTTGGTGTGCACCAACCTGGCAGTCGCTAGCAGGAGGAGCTCAACTGTCCCTAGAAGGCCACGGTGTAGGTCAGCGCAACAGACATCCCCAGGCCAGGGGGTGTGGAGCGTTGCTGGCGATCTAAATGATGGCGGGTATTGAGCCACCCGTGATCTTTTGACCTAGGAGACCAAATCCCGGGGTGGGGATGGACCCACCTGGTGGAACCAGTGAGCCCGCTGGAGTGGTGCGCTTCCCATGGGTTGCGAGGAGGGTCTCTTCAAGAGAACAGTGTTGGAAAATCAATGCTGAGAGGGTCCAATTGGCAGGGATAAAGGCAGGCAACTCACCAGGTCACGGCGAGGAATCGAGCAGGTCGACGATGTCCATGGATGCCGAACCGGCCCTCGCAGGGGTTGGAGGGAAAGTGTCCTCAGAACCTCGCCTACGACGACTCCCTCACGAAGCACGTCCTGTTAGTAAGAGAATGATGTTAGCATATTGTCATTGGAGTTCAAGACCTATCAACTCGAATACCTGCTGGGCGATCTCGGTGTTGGGTGGCAGATCCGAGTGTGAGGACCCATCCTCCCCGGAGTGTCACAGAACCGTCTTCACTTTCTTTATCATGGGTGAAGCCGCGGGAGGGCCCGTCGGGCGAGCCAAGGTGCGAATTCGATAGTGAATGACCGTCTTCCTGCCCGCAACACGTCCAAGTGAGCTTGGGATTCTTCTGAATGAGGCATCTCGACAGCTACAGTAGTGGATGGCGAGAGAAGATGAACGACAAGGGTTACCCATCACCCATGATTGGCGGTATTTATAGCGCTAGGGTTGGGGCCCTCCAAAAGATTCCTTCCTGGTCAGTAGTCACCGACGAACGCCAAGGGTTGGACATTTTTTTTCAAGCCTAGGAGAATCTTGCAATGAGCAGGGATTGTGTACAACCTCGTGTTCACCGAAGGGTAAAATTGAGAATCGGGCACAGACAAAGCAAGAATGGGCTCGTCGCCTTGTGAGGAGCGGGTCGCAGGGGCGAGGGGAGCACGACTCGATGCCTTGCGAGGAGCGGGTCATGAAGGTGAGGCAAGATAGACTCTCCACCTTGCGAGGAGTAAAGTTGCGGGCACGAGGCGAGTGTAAGCCCGCCATGTTGGGGT
The DNA here is from genome assembly GCA_033032865.1 of Dactylorhiza incarnata. Lineage (NCBI taxonomy): Eukaryota > Viridiplantae > Streptophyta > Magnoliopsida > Asparagales > Orchidaceae > Dactylorhiza > Dactylorhiza incarnata. The sequence continues at coordinate 9,561,230 of JAWHQI010000067.1, forward strand.
GCATTTAGCAACGACGAGGCAAGTGAGGGCTCGCCGCCTCGCGTAAGCGACTCAGGCTGGTAGAAAGGGGGGCGAGCGCATTCTTCATCAAGCACTCGCCCACCCAGGCTTCTAGATACGCGGGCCACCAGGCAAAGGAGGGGTGGATCCCCTTTTGCTTGGGAGGCCAGGGGGACTAGCGAGTGGTACTGTCACGGGCCACTCACAAAGTGAGATCTCGCAAGCCCGGCTCACGGGAAGGCTGGCGAGTGGCGCCTTCGCGGGCCACTAGCCCAGTGTGGTCTAGAGATGAATTTACCTAGATACCCTTGGTGGGCTATCGATAGCCCTTCAGAACAGCAGAGTTTTGTTGTTAGCAGACTAGTTTGGGGTGCGATTAGCAAAACTAAAAGGCGGAGTTATGCTATTTGCAAGCCAAAAGGGAAAAACTATATATAGACCCTAAAGGGGACCTTTGGAGAGGATCCAGTTCTTTGGATTCTTCCTACTTAGGACATCTTTGGTTAGCCCCTTAGGCTCTCCAAGGCATCCGGCTTCAGCTTTGGCTTAGGAAGGGAAGCGCTCTAAGATATTCCGGGTTTGTGGATGTTGTAGCCAACGGTCGGTGTTTAGTTCTAAGTCTTTGGTGAGGTTCCTCTGTGGGATCAGTAAGTGCCAGCTACTCTCTTAGGGGTCTGAACTCCTCGTTGGGCCAAATCTCGGATCCAATAGTGATTGTGATTAACTCTAAGAGAACAAGAAATCTTGTGATTATTGTTATAACTCAATATTAAGCCTATGAACTCTAGCATTTAATATATATTAGATTGCTCACTTTATATCTATTTGCTTTCTCTTCTATTTATAAAGGTAATTATTATGCGAGGTTTTGACTTCTACAAATGGGGGGAGATTGTTGGGAATTTTGTCCCCAAGATTCTTGATTTGAAGAAGAACATTAACATAATAATAAGCATAATGTGTATGAGGAATTCTTGATTATGCTTGAGACGAGTACTTAAAATCTGTGGAAGATATATATATATATATATATTTTGCTAAGGGTCACTTAGACCTAGCACTCACTCATGTTATACAATCTCAAGTATATAACTTATTACGAAGATACTACTTGGAAAAATCAAGGAGGATTACTAAAATCAGGAAGCAGAGAAGTCAGAATATTTTTAAGTAAAAATCGACGGGACAGTCTGTCAATTGAACTTAAAATATCGACGGGAAGATATGTCGACATAATAGATCTACTAGACAGACTATCTATGCTGAACTTATCTACTTTCTTACAAAGGAAAATCGACAAGATAGGCTATCTATTCTGCAAATTGACTGGACAGGGAATCGACTTGATTAATGTCGATCGACGGGACGATCACCATGTTGATTAGACAGACTAACACTTATTCAGATTTACACTAAGTATTTGCAAAGCGTGTGTCATTATTATTTCTCTAATCTTTCCACGCAAATCAAGGCGCAATTCAATGGTACTTTTATGGAAGTTTTTAATGGACTAAATTCATTGGAGAATTGATTATGGAATAGATTTTATAATTAATACTATTGGAGGATCATTCCAAAATTAGTCAGAATTATGCATTCCTTTTTCTGTTCATTTTTACTATATGAGTAATATTCCAAAATAAGCCAAATTGGTATATTCCCATTTCTGATCAAATTTGAAAATTCAAATTCAGTGATAATTATCACATCCCCTAATTCTCTTGCATTTCCTTTTAAGAAATGCACCATTATAAAAGGAGATGGACTCCTCTTGTTATAACTAATGATCTGTAGAATATAAAATTCGACAACAAGAATTCTCAAGTCAATTATTCTGCCATCAAGAGCAAGATCCTTCTTAATTCTAAAAAGTGCTATTGCCTCTAATTCTGATGAAGCTTTCAATAATCTACAAAGAAAGAAAGGATCACTGCTGCTCATTCCCATGATACAAATCTACTAAAAAAATATATATCATCATCTATCAAGGAAGAAGAAGCCTATTGCTAGGTTTTCTATTGAAGACTCAAGATTCATGTCCGATTTTTTTAGTCTATTACTGTTACAAACTGTAATCTTATAAATAGTTTGTAAGATCTTTGTGATCTGAGTGTAGGATTCATGTATGAATCCACGAGTTATATCTTAGTGATTTGAGTATAAGATCTTTGTGATCCAAGGTAGGATCTTTTTGTGGATCTGAGTGTAAGTCTTCTATTGTAAATGACTGAGGTAGGAACTCTGTGTGAGTTCTGAGTTTTAAAGGAGTTTGGCCTTGTCAAGCGCACTGCTTGAAAGGTGAGGGGAAAGTGGATGTCCCCAATTCTTGAGGAACCTGTATAAATCTTTACGTCTTCTTTGTGCTTTGCTGTGATTGATTGCTCTGTGGTTTTTATTTATAAAAAGATCTCATAAATCACACATCACACTATTCACACCCCTCTAGGTGTGATCTTAGTCATTCATATAGAATAACACTATGGTAAAATAACGATACTCCACTCCAATAATTATAGTTGGAAGAGGAACTTTTGAAAAACCTAAAGAAAAATTGGATGATTTCGATAAACTAAAATGTAAAAATAATGCAAAAGTCATGAATTTCTTATTTTGTGCTCTTGATAGAACTAAATTTAATCATGCGTGTGCTTGTGAAACTGCTTATGATATTTGGAATTTATTGGAACTAACTCATGAAGGCACTTTGTAGGTCAATGAATCAAACCTCTTTCAATTGGAATCTGAATATGGGAAATTTTTTATGGATGTTGATGAAGACGTAGACACCATGTACATGAGGTTCACCAAGATCATCAATACTTCAAGAGCCCTCAAAAAATGTTTTCCAATGGAATCTTATTAAGGCAGATACTAAGATCTCTCCCACCCAGATTTAATCTGAGGTGATGGCCATCACAGAATCACATGATCTTATGTGGCTCCAAATTGAGAGCCTCATTAGGAATCTTATAACCCTTGAGGTAGAACTTAAAATCCAACATGATGAATACAATAAAGAGCCAAAGAAGAAGACGTTGGCATTGAAATCAAAGAAGGATACTGATGATGATGAGGAGTATGATGAGGAGAGCCTCTTTGTTAAGAATTTCAAGAAGTTCATGAGAAATAGAGAAAGGAGAAACACCTTCCAAAAAAACTTCAACAAAGGTGCTAACAAGAAAGGATCGTGGTCCAGGAAGGGCAAGGCTAGCAACAATGATGATGAGGAGCTACCAATAATAAAGTGATTTCACTATAGGAAGCCTGAACATATTAGGAGCAAGTGCTCAAAATATCTGAAGGAGAAAAATGAAGCGGCGCCGATGGAAGGACAAGAAGTAAGTGATGAAGGTGGCTACAGGGGCTGACTCTACCTCTGATGAGTCAAGTTCCTCGGGCACAAACGATAATGAAGAGGAAAATATGTTCCTCATAGTAAAGGACCACTCTCCTTCCGATGACGAAAGCAATGTACAAAGCAACATTGGGTAACTCCTCCTTGATGATCTTTATTCTGAATATATGAAAATGTGAAAATATTTTGAGAAAAACCTAAAACATCTAGATCTCTTAAAAATTGAATTGTTTTTTTAATAAAGGAGAATAAAAAATTAGTAATGGAATTGATTAGTTGTGGGAAAGCAAAGACAACTTTCCAAGAGTGCAATAACTCCTAGTCGAGAATTAAAGAGTTGGAAGAATTGCTCTCAAAAACGTCCTCAAATATCGAAACTCTCACAAATGTGAGGGACTTAGAAAACTGAAATCTTCTGTTTATCAAATTGAAAATGGTAAGAAAATGTTTGCAAATAGATGTATTATGCTTCAAACCAAAAACACTTCTCTTAAAGCCCGAATCCATGACCTAAATGTTACAATTGAAAATTTTGGTGTTGGTCAAATATTTCTAGATATGATTTTGTCCAACCATTGCAATGGAAGTGGAAAATTTGGACTTAGATATAACTATGTGGACTATCACCCAACGGTAAGTAATACTGCCTGCAGTAGCTCTAAATCCAACAAAAACCTTAACTCAAATAAAAAATTCAATTATTTTTCTACGGGTTCCTCATCTTCCTACAAGAGTCCACCCAGAAATCTAAAAATGGTTTTCAACCCCTTTTCTTTTATGTTCCAAATGCCACATCTTTGGACACACTTCAAACTCTTGTAGGAAGAAGAGATATAGTACCATAAGGCAATCTGGGTACTTAAGGTTTCAACCTACACTATTGGGGGGGGGGGGGGGGGGGGGGGGGCGGGTATCCAGATATTTATTTCATACTTATTTATAGGTTTATTGTCAGGCTAAGGATAATGGAGACATGTGGTACTTGGACTCTGGATGCTCCTAGCATATGATGAGCAACAAAGCAAAGCTCTTTAGCCTTGTGAAATAGAAAGGTGGCCTGGTGACATTTGGCGATAATAGCAAAGAAATAATCTTGAGGTTTGGTACACTGGGCAACAAATCATTTTCTATCTCTAATGTTTTGTTTGTAGAAGATTTAAAACATAAATTGATTTCTATTAGCCAATTATGTGATAAATAATTAAATGTTTTATTTGAATCTTTTACAGATCTTTTTATAATTATAAATGCTTAAAGTAATGAAATACTACTCACTGCACTTAGATCTCATAAAGTATACACTACAGCCTTTAATGATCTTTCTCAATCTTCAATGAAATCTTTAGTTGCTCAATATGAAGAATTAGAACTTTGGCATAAACAACTTGGTCACTCTGACACCAAGTTAATCTTAAAATTATCAAAAGACAATTTAATTAGAGGACAACCTACACTTAATGATAATTTATCTTCACTTTGTACACCATGCCAAAAGTGAAAATTCTCTAGCTTTTCTTTTAAAAACAAAACTAAAATTTCAACAACTAGGCCACTTCAATTAGTTCATAAGTATCTCTTTGGTCCAGTTAGCACTTATAGTCTAGGTTGAAGAAAATATATATTTGTATTAATTGATGATTTTTCTATATTTTGTTGGGCTATTTTTCTAACATTTAAATTTGAGGCTTTCTCTGAATTCTCTAAATTTTGCAAATGTATTTAAAATGAACTTGATTTTAAAATAAATTGCATATGCTCAGATCATGTAGGTGAATTTAAAAACAAAAAAGTTTCTTCTTTTGTGAAAGTTTAGGTATTAAACTCAAATTTTAGTTCCACACACACACCAACTGTACAAGCCCGTATTCATCGAGTGGGTCCCCAGGTCCTAAAAGTTCAAGAGGCAAGATATTGGTCAAGAAGAGCACTCGCCTAGGTCAGGAGAGGCAGGGGAGCCTCCGGGAGAGTGTGAGCCCCATCATAAGGCATTCGCTTGCTTAGGAGGGCGAGTGCGCGAGAGGCCAGATGAGTGAGGGCAAAACCCCACTCGTCAAGCGAGCCAGGTTTCAGACGAGTGGCGCCCCCACAGACGACTCACCCGGTGGAATCTAGTGTGCGAGAAGCCTGACAAGTGGTGCCTTCACGGACCACTCGTCCAGAAGGCTTTAGGGTTGAAATGACCTACCTACCCTTCGTGGGCTGCTAATAGCCTTCCAGAATAGTGGAGTTAGGCTGTTAGCAGACCAATTTGGGGTGCGATTAGTAAAACTAAAAGGCAGATTTATGCTATTTCCAAGCCAGACTAGAAAATCTTTAAATAGACCCTTAAGGGCACCTTGGAGGAGATCCAATCATTTGGGCACTCTCCTCCTAGGCAGTTTTGGGTTGGCTGTTAGTACCCTCCATGGTGCCCGACTGAGCATTGGTTTGGGAGGGGAAGCTCTTTAAGATATTGCGGGTGTGTGGTGGGACCTCCTCGCTACATCTTTGGGTCTGTTCCTAATTCTTCATCCACAGTCAAGAGTGCAAGTGAGGGTCAAGTAGGTGTGGGCTACACCCCCTAGTAGGTCCGAACTCAAGAGACCGGACGATGGTTTCAACATTTTAGGTGCGGTGAGTGTGGACCATAGCCTGTGCAAGAAAATCTCAAGCAGAGCTCCATGGCTGGAGATGGAGATGGATCTGACCCAGGACACTCGCAACCGCCTGTGAGTGGGGTGATGGTTGGGATGTTCGAGGACGTCAAGCGAGAGGTCCTGCAAACTTTGCAGCTGGCTTTTGCCATAGAGGCAAATGCAAGACACCCACAGTTCCGGTGGTCCCGCCCCAGCAGATAGGCGAGAACGCTCCCGGACAACAGCCCGGGAAGGATGTTGCGGCGGAAACAAGTGGGAGAGATGTTTAAAGTGCTGACTTCGCGAGAGTGAACTGTTGGATTGGTAGGCACCCATAGAGGGGGGGGGGGGGGGGAGGGTGAATAAGAGTTTTAAAATGTTTGGTGTATTTTGCAATACTTGAAATACTAGGAGATTGAAATCGTGCAAAACAATGAAAAATTAAGTGAAATAAAATAGAGACATGATTTTATTAATATGAAATATAGTATTACAAAATTTGACTTCTTATAACGCTAAAAATCGAAGGCGAATATTAAAAAGACTTTCGTTTTCTATCCCGACTTGTATCCCCATGAACCAGTGGCTTTAGCATATCCTTCCCCGGATACGGCCTCAAGCAGCTCTAGCCAATCCTTGTCGGATATGGCCTTGAGCACCCCCTAGACCTAATCTCGATCTAGTCACCAACACAAGGTGAATTTCTGCCCTAAGTCCTACCCAGACCTAGTCGCCAACACGAGGCGAATTGACTAAACGATTACAAGAAAAGATGTGAAATAAGCAACAATAATATTAATACACCCTCTTGAAGAACTTCTGAAGTTGGAGACAAAGGACCGCTGTAGTATAAGCATTATTGAAGTGATCTTCGGTCGGATCCGGCGTGAAGAAATCCTCCTTCAGAGATTCACGGAACTTTGGTTGGGAGATCAACTCTTGGCAGTATAAGGCTCTGGAAATTTGGCACTAGAACTCTCTCAAGGATGTGAGTTAAAAACGAGAGAAGAGGAGTCCTTTTTATAGCCTTGGAGCTAGAGCCTGCGCTAGCGCTACCACCGACGCTATCCTAGATTAGGCAATATTCTGCGTGTGCATATCTTTATTAAAAGGTGATGAGTCCTGATCATATACACATTTATGGACTCATCCGGGCCGTTATTTAGTCATTTCTCCGCACTTTAGCCTTGTTTTAGTTTATATTTGATAATCCATGCTAGGTGCACATCTTGGCCCACTTTGGTGTGATTTTCGTGCTTTTTGTCTTTAGTTGTATTCTTGTGCTGTTAGGTGCCATTTTCAGTGGCTAGATCTGTGGTTATGCTGGAATAGGAGTCGTGCAAGTGTTCCCGGTGCAATTCTGCATAGGAACACTGCGCACGATCACCGGTTCTATTGCGCACGACCACTGGTCGTGCGCCACTGATCGTGTGCACTTAACCCTTTTTCACGAGTTCTGTTTGGTGCAGTGCGCACGACCATCAACGACAGTGCGCACGACCACCGGTCGTGCGCCCCTGCTCGTGCGCACTTACCATTTAATTTCCGAGTTCTGTTTGCTCCAGTGCGCACGACCATCAACGATAGTGCGCACGACCATCGGTCGTGCGCCACTGGTCGTGCGAACATTTTATTTTATAATTTCGTATCTTGCAGGTTCCACCCAGGCAGTGCGCACGATCGCAGAATTCCGGTGCGCACGACCACTGGTCGTGCGCCAATGACCGTGCGCAGTATTCAATCCAGCGCCTATTTAAACGCCTGTTGCGATTTTAGGGCAATCGTTCACTTCCGGGAGCGGGATTCCTGTTCCGTACGCCGCCGATTTCCACCGTGGGATGCCTCCACCTCATCTCCTACGCAAGGGGAAGCCTCCTCCACCCATTCTAAGACTTCCTCCATTGTCCGCGAGTGTTCTCCATCGTCCGCAAGCCTCCAAGCAAGCATTCTTTCATTCCGCTCGGTGAGAAGAAGAAGAAACCTAAAGTCGAAGACGACGGAGCACGTAGGGAGATCGTGATAGCTCTCTACGCCAGAAGCATTGTCCGTCCGAGTCCGGAGGTAGCCCGACAACCTACCATTCCGGCCGTGAATGGCCGCTAGTCTTCAACATCGGTTATTTCTTTCCTCTTTCCTCGTTGTACTCTTTGAACCGTGTAAAACTCGAATATTGAGATGTTATTTGTTTAAATGAATGTCTCTTTGTTATTCTTCATGGTTTGGTTGTGATTCACTCCGTTCTCATTCACTCACTCGCGCCCGCACGCAAGGTGTTTGACCCGCGTTAGCAAGAGCTAACGGCGGTTGTGAAGAGGTGTTTGCGACCCTCACCCTCTCGCACTTGAGTTCACTTCATCCGCCTCACGAAGCACGGCATCGCGGCCGTTGCATCCACCTCACTTTGCGAAGCGGTGTTTTCGACCCGCATTTCTTTTGTTATTGCTAAGATTAGGAAAACCAACCAAAAACCCCTCTTTGTGTTTGTTGAACGCTTGTGTAACAATCATCACTGCGCGATTCATTCACCCATCCTGCATTCCTCAAGAGACCGACATCCGGGGAATTTATTCTCCACAATTATTACTTGACAGCGACCGGTGCACTTGCCGACACGCATCAAGTTTTTGGCGCCGTTGCCGGGGAGTGCAGGCGTGTTTCGTCTTGTGTTGTGACTGTCGTTATACGAGCAGTTGTTTTTTTTTATTTTTTTATTTTCTTTGTTTTTCTTTTTGTTTTTGACAGTTCATGCAGAGGCAGGTCGCAGGTGAACTTGCACCTTTTGATCCAGAAATCGAACGAACTGCTCGCGCGCGAAGGCGCGCTGCGGCTGTACAAGCGGCCATGGGTGATCAGGCAGACCCAAATGATGTTGATCCGAGAATGCCCGGCGTGGGGGAACATCAGCCTGGGATTGAGCAGGAGGCAGTCAGGCCTCGACCCCGCACGATGAGGGACTACACCACTCCAACTGCTGGGAGTGTGTATCCGGTGTTCGGGCCAAACATTATGAAAAATCAGTTTGAGATCAAGCCAGCGATCTTAAACATCATCCAGAACAACGCTCAGTTCTCGGGGTTGGCCAGCGAAGATCCGCATCTGCATCTGGCGGAGTTTTCTGATATTTGCGGAACCTTCCGCTACGCAGGGATTGCTGACGACACGGTCAAGCTTAGACTGTTTCCCTTTTCACTCCGCGACAAAGCAAAGGTGTGGCTCCACTCCATTCCGCCCGGGACTGCTGCAACTTGGGATGCCCTCGCATCCAAGTTCCTTGCTAAATTCCACCCTGTGGATAAGATTATAAGCTTGCGGCGGGAGATCGCCACATTTCGCCAACTTGACCAAGAGACCCTTGCTGAAGCATGGGAGCGCCTCAACGATCTCCTTCGTCGTTGCCCTGGCCACGAGCTCCAACCATGGAATGTGGTTGAATTGTTCTACTTCGCGATCGAGCCCAACTACAGGGCAATGATCGATGCTGCGGCGGGTGGTACCTTGATGAACCACACTCCTGAAGAAGCCCTTCGAATTCTACGCGACACTGCCTCCCACAGTACATTCTGGACTGCAGGGAGAAATGCTCCAAGAAGCGGCCGAGGTCTTTTCATGGTCGACTCTCTCCCCTCACCATCCGCGACTGCTGCTGTCATTACCTGCGAGGGATGTGGAGGCGGAGGCCACCACGCGTATGAGTGTTTGGGGAACAATGTGGCAGGTGACTTCGCACACTTGAACTTGAACGAATCTGTTAATTATGTAGGAAATCAGCCTAGGGGGGCGCCTTTCAATAATGCTTATAATCCAGGAGCGAGAAGTCACCCGAACTTCTCGTGGAATCCAAACACACCTGGCCAACGATGGGCACCGGGGCAGCATCAAAACGATGCTTACGCCTCTGGGAGCCAACCGAGGCCACCACACCCAGACTATAATCAAGCACCCCCTACTCAAAAAAAGAGTAGTCTAGAAGAGATGATGGAGAAATTCATGCAAGTAGCTAATTCGAATATGGCAAATCAAACTGCATCCATGCGAAACCTGGAAACGCAGTTGGGCCAATTGGCCCAAGTGCTAACTGAGCGATCGCAGGGGACCCTTCCCAGCAACACGGAGAAGAACCCAATTGATCAAGGGAAGAGTCTTGGGGATGTGGTAGAGGTTGAACCGAGTGAGCTGGTAATTTCTTGTGCCATCAATTAGGTTGAAACAAAAGCTTTATGCGATTCTGGTTCCTCCCGCAACGTCATTGCACTGCAAGATGTTGCGAAATTACAACTTGAGATGAACACGGAGGAAAGGAAATCGCTTATTCTCGCTAACGGCACTATTATCCAATCTGAGGGGGAAGTGAGAAATGTGGAAGTAATAGTTGAGGGGACGACTGTGGTCGCGGACTTTCAGGTGTTAGGCCCCCAGGAAAATCAATCCATTCCTATCTTGGGCATGCCGTTCTTGAAAGAGAGCGGCGCCACCCTTGACTTCGCTACGGGGTGTGTTCTCCTACCTAACAAGGCGCTGCAGCCCACTCGCCTCGAAGCTACAGCTGACACATCCACTCCTCCCCCTCTCGTCATTTCTGATGAATTTCTAGGATGTGCAGGAAAGATACATGAGCAAGAAACAGGTGAAGGAGGAATGGAGGAGCTCCAATCGGATGAGGAAGAAGAGGTTGACTTCCGGAAAGAATTCGACTCCGAGAAGGAGGAAGACGGCAGTTCGGGAAACGTTGACGTGAATGTAGTTAGGGTTGCTGATTATTTATCTTCTTATGGTGAATCATGTAATAAACTATCTAAGCGCTCCATCTCCTGGGCCGATCCGGTAGTCACCACGATGCCGGAAGTGACGCCACCTGATTCTAAGGAGGAAAAATCTGAGAACTCTCAACGGTGGCAGTCTCCGACTGTCACCAAACTTAAAAAGGAAAAACTTCTGCGCGACGCTCGTGCTGCCGCTCTCCGTGGCAAGGTGGCGGAGGTTAGGGGAGCATTGGGTAATACCAGTGCTGGCCCTAAAGCCTTCACCTCCCGCCTACGTGCTACGGGAGAAGCACACCATAAGAGCGCTTTTAGTTGATGTGTGTTTTATTTGCTGTGGTGAACTATTTTTGAGATTTCTTTTTAATTCCTGCACTTTATAAACACTGCTAATACAGGTATTTGGTCCAGCTTAAGGACGTTAAATGAAAGCGCTACTGGGAGACAACCCAGATTTCCTATTTTCGTATTTCTTTTTATCTAACTTCTTTTAGTTCAGCTTTTGTATCTGCTTTTGTTGCTTTGTGTTTGTGCTTGCAGGGTTTTGTGTTCGATGGAGCGGATGCTGCAGACTATTCTTGATCATTTACGCCAATCGTCTGGTATGCTCATTTCTGAGCATTGGGTAACACTTCCTCCCCTCTTGTTGCTTCAAATTTCTAGATATATCGCTTAGCTTAAGTCTGGGGGAGCGGTTGTTGTTATCCAATGTGCACATGTTGCACCGCATACTAGAAGGTTGCTTTTTATTTATCATTTTCATTATCATCGTTGCATTCTTCTCACACCACTTCACCCACTTGAGTGCGTGCTTGTCTTTTTGTTGTTGTTCCGTTTAAACTAGTTTGGTTGGAATGTGAAATAGGTTGTTAACGCAGGAATTATTATTTGGAGTGCGATGTTGACTCATGTAGTGTTCTTGTCACTTCGCATGCTATGGTAGAATTTGTGTAGAACTAGATTTTCTTTATGCATCTAATTTATGTTTAGTATTTCTGCGTAAATTTAGATTTAATATACTCAAGTGGTGAATTCGCATGAAATTGACGATAACCCGGTGTTGTGTGTGTGCGATTGCTAGTCGTGTGTTGCTCGAGTCGGGAGGAAGGTTTATCTTTCTTGTGGGCTAAGAACTTGCCCCAAGCGACTCTCGAAGCATGGGTGAGAGCTACTCGTTGAGTCAAGCATGATGTAGGCCACCCTTTGGCTAGTTTGAGCTTTGTTATTCCATGTCCATTTCATTCACCGTTGCAAGCCCATTTTGTGCCTACCATTCCTTTGTACAGCCCCTCTTCATCCACCAAAGCCTGAAGCCTATCCTACTCCCGCAACCAATATGTTTTTAACTGCGCTCATAAGTCTCAACTTGTGTGGAGTGTGGAATCCTTGTGTTATGATGGGAAAATAATGTCCATCTGCTGATTTTGAACCAACCGGGGGTTTCTTAAAAGAAGTAAAATGTGTAAAAGAAAAAAAAAAGGAGTATTGTGAAAAAAAATCCTCCCGAGCTAAAAACAGAAAATCTGTTGGTATTTGTGAAGTAGGCCGTGTGCACACCTGGTTTTCATGATAAGTCTGGGGGTGTGTCACACGAGCATAGTTTGTTGGTCTTGTGTGGTGCAGCGTTCCGTTAGCTCACTTGGGTTGCGTAGCCACCGCGTTTAACTTTGAATATCATACCGTAACCTAAGCCCCGTTCAAATCCTATAAGCCCTACTGATTTGACTTGCGAGTTTGCTAGCGCCGTGGAGAGAGTGTGACCGGGCAAGCGTATGGTTCACGACGTTGATGGATTTCAGCGGAGTTATTCCTAAGCCCCGATCTTTTGCAATACCCGCCTCAGTGTCTCGTCACTTTCATACCGGGCATGATCGTCAAATTTTTCATAATTCACCAATTGAGTACATCTAAATCTTTAATTACGCTTTAATACTCTTGTAAATTATTTAGCATATCTAGAATCTCCTTCTACTAAATTCTCTACTTGCATGCGTACGTTACTTCGCACCGTACTCCTTTGTGTAATTCTCTATGTTAATTATCGTTTTCACGCTCCGCCGGATTCGTTTGCTCGGGACGCGCAAACAGTTAAGTCTGGGGGTGTGATGAGTCCTGATCATATACACATTTATGGACTCATCCGGGCCGTTATTTAGTCATTTCTCCGCACTTTAGCCTTGTTTTAGTTTATATTTGATAATCCATGCTAGGTGCACATCTTGGCCCACTTTGGTGTGATTTTCGTGCTTTTTGTCTTTAGTAGTATTCTTGTGCTGTTAGGTGCCATTTTCAGTGGCTAGATCTGTGGTTATGCTGGAATAGGAGTCGTGCAAGTGTTCCCGGTGCAATTCTGCACAGGAACACTGCGCACGATCACCGGTTCTATTGCGCACGACCACTGGTCGTGCGCCACTGATCGTGTGCACTTAACCCTTTTTCACGAGTTCTGTTTGGTGCAGTGCGCACGACCATCAACGACAGTGCGCACGACCACCGGTCGTGCGCCCCTGCTCGTGCGCACTTACCATTTAATTTCCGAGTTCTGTTTGCTCCAGTGCGCACGACCATCAACGATAGTGCGCACGACCATCGGTCGTGCGCCACTGGTCGTGCGAACATTTTATTTTATAATTTCGTATCTTGCAGGTTCCACCCAGGCAGTGCGCACGATCGCAGAATTCTGGTGCGCACGACCACTGGTCGTGCGCCAATGACCATGCGCAGTATTCAATCCAGCGCCTATTTAAACGCCTGTTGCGATTTTAGGGCAATCGTTCACTTCCGGGAGCGGGATTCCTGTTCCGTACGCCGCCGATTTCCACCGTGGGACGCCTCCACCTCATCTCCTACGCAAGGGGAAGCCTCCTCCACCCATTCTAAGACTTCCTCCATTGTCCGTGAGTGTTCTCCATCGTCCGCAATCCTCCAAGCAAGCATTCTTTCATTCCGCTCGGTGAGAAGAAGAAGAAACCTAAAGTCGAAGACGACGGAGCACGTAGGGAGATCGTGACAGCTCTCTACGCCGGAAGCATTGTCCGTCCGAGTCCGGAGGTAGCCCGACAACCTACCATTCCGGCCGTGAACGGCCGCTAGTCTTCAACATCAGTTATTTCTTTCCTCTTTCCTCGTTGTACTCTTTGAACCGTGTAAAACTCGAATATTGAGATGTTATTTGTTTAAATGAATGTCTCTTTGTTATTCTTCATGGTTTGGTTGTGATTCACTCCGTTCTCATTCACTCACTCGCGCCCGCACGCAAGGTGTTTGACCCGCGTTAGCAAGAGCTAACGGCGGTTGTGAAGAGGTGTTTGCGACCCTCACCCTCTCGCACTTGAGTTCACTTCATCCGCCTCACGAAGCACGGCATCGCGGCCGTTGCATCCACCTCACTTTGCGAAGCGGTGTTTTCGACCCGCATTTCTTTTGTTATTGCTAAGATTAGGAAAACCAACCAAAAACCCCTCTTTGTGTTTGTTGAACGCTTGTGTAACAATCATCACTGCGCGATTCGTTCACCCATCCTGCATTCCTCAAGAGACCGACATCCGGGGAATTTATTCTCCACAATTATTACTTGACAGCGACCGGTGCACTTGCCGACACGCATCAAAAGGAAACCTTTAATAAAATCCCGCGCTACCACCAGCGCTATCCGCTACCACCTGGCGCTATCGCCTTCTAAAACAGCTCCCGGAATTGCTCTTATCAGAGCTAGTGCCAGCGCTAGGTGCTATCGCCAGCGCTAGTGGACATGTTGGAGTTCTGGCATCAAATTTTGGGGCAACCTTCTTATGTTATTCTTTAGTCATATGGATTTATTTCCTGCACACTTAGACACACAAGATCAAATACCCATAGGATTTGTTATTCTTATACCTAGAAGATCCGAAAGACCATGTTTAGGATCTTATGTACCGAGCAGTGGTGTCTACTTCTCATGAGAATAACACATCCACGATCAATGCTAGAGAAGCAAAGGGAAAAGGAGGCTGCGAGTTGCTGGTTACTATTGACTTAAGAGAATATTGACCGACTAGGCCGCTTGTAGCGGTCAAGAGCAGACTTCGCCTGTCACGGTGAATCCCACTATTGTGATGGTCTTTCCCTTGATTTGAGAAAAGCATTTACAACGGGTTACAAGGCAAGGAAAAAGAGAAGCCGGCCAGGTAACAAGCCGCAAAATTCTAAACTCGAGACCTCAGCTCTTACAAGCGAGATCCTGGATTCGAGTGTGCGCGCCTTGGGAAAGTCGCCCACTATTTATAGGCTCGGGGGTCTGCCTAAACGGGCAGGGCTAAAATAACCTCCTGCCCGGATACAGGAAAATCGGGCAGGAGGTGACGGGATACCGAAAGGTAAAAGAGAAGTAGCGCGACATAGTGGCTTGAATCCTTGATTTTTGCTATGCTTGAGTTTAGGTGAATCTCGAGTTGGATAACGAGGCAACCCAGGCGATCTGTGATCTGAGATCGCGGGCTTGTCTTCTGGATTTGAACCCTGAGCCTTCAATCCATGATGGCGGTCTGGGCTTGATAGACCGCCCGGTTTGTTGTTGGAAGGCTGGGTGGACTGTATGCAGTCAACCACGGGTAGAGCTGGGCGGTTAAACCTGGCAACCCAGTTTGTTGTTGGAAGTCTGTCATACCATGGACGAGGCACTTGTTTTAAACCATACAACACATTTTCTAATGTATAAACATGATTTGGAAATATTTCATTTATTAAACCGGGGGGGGGGGGGGGGGGGGGGTTGTTCTACATGAACTTCTTCTTTTATAAACCCATTTAGAAAAGCACTTTAAACATCCATTTAAAACTGGCAAATGCCAAAAAAATTATATAGATTCTAAGCGAGCAACGAGTGCAAATGTTTCTTCAAAATCTACTTATCTGGTTCTTATAATCCCATTTAGTAGTTTTAAAAATTTTGTCTTACGTCCTTATTTACAAATTTGAAATTATATGAAGTGGAGATGTTTAAGCAATTTTTGGTATCCAATCATATTTTGGTTATTTCTTTTTATAATTTGAGATTTCAATAACACATAACAAATTTTGAATTCAATTTATGTGGATGATAAATGATATATATGGGCAATGAATTTAAGAACGATAGGTAGGTCATCAAGAGTAAAAATATGACTTTGATATTTTGATAGTTTGATTTATAAATTTATTAAGCTTTAAAAGCTAAAATCATATTTCCAAAATAAGATGACCATGACATGATAGCTTAAAAAAATAAGAAATGAGGAAAAACAAAAAGATATTAAAGCACATCATGAAGTAGAAATTTGTATATTTCATTTTGAAAGGATTCTACTTCACGCATTTGATGATGCCTAACGTATAAGAGTTTTAGGTATCCAAAGGGGACCAAGTGTGGTGGTTCCTTTGGGTACCCAAATGTAACGTGTAGGTTTGTGGGTAGATAATGATGAATGGGTCTTATCATGTGAAGTTAATGTTTCATTTTTAATTTTGGGTCTCCATTCAAACCTTGGTTTAATGTTATTCTTATGTATCAAATTTCCATTGTGATTATCTTTATTTTGAAAATTATAATTGAAAGTATCGATCATAGGAAATTTGTGTAATTTTAATTTTAAGTTTGGAGAGACATGATCTTGTAAATAATGGTGATTTTGATTTACAAAAACTTTGTGTTTCTTACTCCCTTTATTAAGCTTAGTTAAGATATTCATATTCATATTCAACTAGCTTTTAGATATTGCTTGATATTGTGAAGTTGTATTTATAATTTTCATAAGCAAGTTGATTTTTGATTTTAATTCATCAGTTTTTGATCATAACATTATGTGTAGCTTTATTATAAGCAATAGTGCAATTTTAAGAGTGGAAACAATAGAGTTAATATGAGTTTGATAATTATTTCTAAATTCCTTAAATGTTTCATCCATCTCTTTGATTTCAATTTTATAACTTGTGCATGTTGTACAATCACTGTTCAAAGATGAACTTTCTAAAGATAATTTTTCATTATGTTCTTTTTCAAAATCCTTGAATTTTTATTTAATATTATTGCAATCAAAAAAAGGTTTTAAGATTTCAATTTGAGGGCAAGATGGAGAAGCCATATCACATTTAGATTCTGAATTAGCTTTTAACCTTTTATTTTCTAAACGTAAATTTTTATTAGCAATTTTCAATTTCTTGATTTTATGTTTAGCAATTTTTAGCATATGGAAAGTAAAGATAGAAGTTATCACACATGAAGAATTATTAGACTTTCTTACAGCGCTATCGGAAAAGGCAAGATGTGAACAAGAAGTTCCTCTATTGTCTTATAGGCCTTCCTCCATCATAGGTGAATTTTCTTCTTCTTTTTCTCTTGATGTGAACACCATTGATTCATCATGAGAGGAGCTTTCTTGAACATCTATGCATGCTTGTATGTTCTCAAATTCTTGCGTTTGTTCCATACCTGAGAGAGAAAAATCATACATTTCTTCAAGAAATTTCCATACTTTGTATGCACTAGAAAAACAATATATTAATTTGAAAATTTCTTGAGATAAAGCACAAAAAATACTATTCAAAGCCTTTACATTAAGGCGATGTTCTTTTTTATTTGTTTCATCTGCTGGTCTTACAATTGCAATATTCCAGGCTTCGATATCTAATGTTTTAATAAACCATTCCATTAAAAAATTTCACCCATTATAATTTCTCCCTTCAAATAGAGGTGGTGCAAGAGATTTCTCTTCATTATAAAAATTTTCCCCACTAATAGAAGCGAGATCATGAGACATCATTATTCTCGGTTGTTAGACCGTTTTGGAATAAAATCGCTCTGAAACCACTTGTTGGATCAGTAGGCGCCTTTAGAGGGGGGGGTGAATAAGGGTCTTAAACTTTTGGTGTATTTTGAAATTCTTGAAATATTAGGAGATTGAAATAGTGTAAAACAAGACAAATTAAGTGAAATAAAATAGAGACATGATTTTATTAATATGAAATGTAGTATTACAAAATTTGACTTCTTATAACGCTAGAAATCGAAGGAGAATATTAAAAAGGCTTTTTCGTTTTCTATCCCGACTCGTATCCCCACGAACCGGTAGCTTTATCCAATCCTTCCCCGGATACGGCCTCAAGCCGCTCTAGCCAATCCTTCCCAGATATTGCCTTGAGCACCCCCTAGACCTAACCTAGATCTAGTTGCCAACACGAGGAGAATTTCTTCCCTAAGTCCTACACAGACCTAGTCGCCAACATGAGGAGAATTCACTAAACGATTACAAGAAAAGATGTGAAATAAACAACATTAATATTAAAAATCCCTCTTGAAGAACTTATGAACTTGGAGACGAAGGACCGCTGTAGTATATGCGTTGTTGAAGTGATCTTCGGTTGGATCCGGCGTGAAGAAATCCTACTTCAGAGATTCACGGAACTTTGGTTAGGAGATTAACTCTCGGCAGTATAAGGCTCTGGAAATTTGGCACTAGAACTCTCTCAAGGATGTGAGTTAAAATCGAGAGAAGGGGGGTCCTTTTTATAGCCTTGGAACTAGAGCATGTGCTAGTTCTACCACCAGCGCTATCCTAGATTTGGCAATATTCTGCGTATGCGTATCTTTATTCTAAGGAAACCTTTCTAAAATTCCTGCGCTACCGCCATCGCTATCCGCTACCGCCTGGCGCTATCGCCTTTCAAAACAGCTCCCAGAATTGCTCTAATCAGAGCTAGCGCCCGCGCTAGGTGCTACCGTCGATGCTAGTGGACATGCTGGAGTTCTGGCTTCAAATTTGTGGCAACCTTCTTATGTTATCCTTGAGTCATATGGATTTGTTTCTTGCACACTTAAACACACAAGATCAAATACACATAGGATTTGTTATTCTCAAACCTAGGAGATGCGTAAGGCCATGGTCCAACACGAACCACTCGCTGGACAGGGGAGGGAAGCCCTTTTTGTGAGATGATCCTCTCTGCCCTGGTTCCAGAGGGGTTCAAAGGGCCAGAAATGTCTTATTATACTGGAAAGGATGACTCAGTCGTACACCTGCAATTGTTCGAAGACATGGTCTCTATCCTACCCATATCGGATGACTTCTATCCTACCCATGTCGGACGCCTTCCAGTGCCAGCTCTTTGCCACCATCCTGAAGGAGAAGGCGAGGGACTTGTACCACCAGCTCCCCGTGGGTTCCATTTATATGTTTGAAGATTTGCATTGGAGCTTCCGGCTGTGCTTCTCAATGTCAAAGAAGAGGAAGAAGGATGCATAGGTGCTCTTCATGATTAAGCAAGGGCTAGGGGATTCGCTAGCGCATTATGTGGATAGGTTCCAGGAAGAGGTCCTGCTCATCCAGGATGTGCCAGGGTTCACCCTCCAGCTGGCCTTCATAGTGGGGCTGCTGGAGGGGTTCTTCAAAATGAACCTGAATCGAAAGGCCCCTCTATCCTTCGAGGAATTAATGGAGAGGGATGCGGAAGAGATTGAAGGGGAGGCAGCCAACCCAGGGTTTGCAAAAAGGTTGGCAAGGATGAGTGAGCCAAAGGCAAGGTAGCAGGAAGGAAGAAGGAGAGATGACTCCAAAGGTCAGGGGTTTCCGAGGCAGCAACATGATTGGGGATATCAGGAGCCCAATAACTAGCTAGCTTGGAGACTCTAGGATGGACCAGCGTGAGGTAAGGAAAGAGGTTACCAGGGAAGGGGCAAGGGAGGGTCAATCATCTAGGAAGGAGGCAAGGTCCCAGACCCCTTCACCCCCCCCCCCCCCCACCCACCCCCAGGAGCAAACTATGGCAGTAGGTCGAGGAAGAGGAGGAAGAGGAGGAAGAGGAAGAGGGGGAAGAGGATGAAGGATGGTGTTACCCTATTGTGACTTCCATTAGGAGGAAGGCCACGCGACGGCTGTTGAAAATGTTGAAGTGTGATGTTTGCGGTCTGGGAGGTAGTCGCGCAGTCTGGTCTAACCGCGCGATCTCGCGGTCTCCTCTGCGGTTTGACCTATTCAGTCTAGCCGCAGTCTTACTCGCCTGACCGCCGTTCTCTCTGTCCAAGGCTGCCGAGGTGAGGCCGCGCAGTCTAGTTTGTGTGACCGCATGGCGAGCTGTTATTCTATACTGTGCGGGTTAAGCTGTTGACTGTACAGGGTTGTTGTTCTGGTATCCGGCAGTCCGGTCTGGTGACTGATAAATAGAAAATATACGCATTTTTCTATATAGTTTTTAGTATAGTTTTAATTAAATTTGTAAATAATATATGTAAATTAATGAATAAAATGTTTGTTTTTGCTATTTTTGTTTTTAACTTAGTTTTATTTTCATTTTATAAAATTTCTGTAATTTTATTAAGTCACGCCCTCGGACACGCCCGTGTCCAAGGGCGTGTTCAATAATTTCTGATAATTTTCATTTTTGTCTTTTTTTCCAGCTCAAATACTAGGTCACGCCCTCGGTCACGCCCGTGACCGAGGCCGTGTACTAGGTCACGCCCGTGTTGGTTGTTCAGCCAGAATTCGAGCCCAAATGTCAATGTCACGCCCAATGTCACGGCCGTGATCTAGTCACGCCCGTGACCGAGGCCGTGACTCAACAAAGCTTCCAGAAAACCAAAGGACACGCCAGGTGTCACGCCCAGTTCAAGCTCAAGCCTGCCGACATCGAACACGCCCGTGTTCCTTAGAACACGCCCGTGTACTTCCAAAGTCGCCGATCAAACCTTCTAGATGCCAGCCTGGATCCAGCTGTTCTGGCTATTCGCACCCCAAGCCGTGTCACGCCCTCAGACACGCCCGTGACCGAGGGCGTGTAATTCCAAAATTTTGCCTATAAATAGAGGCCGACCCCCTCATCAATTCCCCCTCTTGGAACCTCTTGGAACCTCTTGGCTCCTAATGGATTGCCCTTTTGGGTGATCTTCCACAATATTTTGTCCACTTTTTGTAATTTTTTATTTTCTTTTTTATGTAATTAATTAGGTGTTTATTTTATTTTATTTTCTTTTTGTAATATAAATGTTGAAATTAAATGTTTTTAATTTTGTAATTTTATTTCCTGTAAACCCCGTTATTATGGCAATAAATAAATTTAGTTTTTTCGTGCATTCGTAGCGTAATTTCAAATTCTGCAATTTCATATTTCTGCACCGTATTTCAATTCATAACTTAGCTTTATTTCTGCACCGTATTTCAATTCATAACTTAGCTTTATTTCCGCACTTCAATTTTCGCAATTTTTTTTTTAGCTAGATTTATTCGTCGCCATAAAATCGGTTTTCTCGCTTATATTCGAATTTATGCGTCGTCATAATTTTTCATTCTTTTCTTCCTTGACACGGTAGTTTAGAATGGGATATTCGGGCTGCGTTTAAAATCGCTTCAAAGCGAGCGTTTTTCTCTCGTAATGCTTTCTTCGTTTTCGTATTTTCACTTTATGTTTTTATTATTCGTGTTTTTGTTGTTTTATGTTTTAATCATTTTCGTTTCCGTCATTTTTTTTCGTTGTCATTACTTTTTAATTCGTGTTTTTGTTTTCGTTATTTCGTTTAATAGCTTAGTTTTATTTCATTATTGCACTGCATTTATTTCCCGTCTACCCGTTTGGGTAGAACTTGCACTGCATTTATTTCCCGTCTACCCGTTTGGGTAGAACTTGCTCACGCATTTATTTCCCCTCTACCTATTTGGGTAGGGATTGCATTTCTTTAATTCCTGCAATTTATCGCTTTCATTTCAATTTCGTAGAGTGTGTGCGTTTTAATTTAGTGCGTCCTTTTTGTCTTTTCTATCGCTTTTCTTGGTTTTTGCTAAACGCACACCAAGCCCGCGATTGTTATGTTATCATTTTTCGTTTTCAAATTAATGCACTTATTATTGTATTATCGCTTTTCTTGGTTTTTGCTAGACGCACACCAAGCCCGCGATTGTTATCATTGTTTTTAATTAATGCATAAACTTTCATCTATTTTTATATTCGATAAAACAATACGCGTAGCTCGAAGTAACAATACTCGACGGGACCCAGGACCAATACGACTATGTTATGATATTTTCATCATATATATACTACACGCGATAGGTGCGCTTGCCTCTTAGCAAATTAAATAAAATTATTTTCTTACCGAATCTATTTCGGGAAAATAATTTTCCTATCAAGTTTTTGGCGCCGTTGCCGGGGAGATTCATCGATATTGCGAAAAAAGTTTACGTTATTGATTTTATCATATTTAAAAAAGCCAAAAAAATTAGAAAACCCCAAAAACTCAAAAATATTTGTTTTTTGATTTTATCATCTTCAAAAACTCAAAAAAAAAAATTAAAAAACACTAAAAATTTCAAAAATATATGCTTTTGTATTTTCATCATCTTTAAAAAATCCAAAAAAAAATAAAAAAAAACCCAAAAAAAAAAAAAACTCAAAAATATTTGTTCTTTATTTTTATCATCTTTAAAAACTTCAAAAAAAAAATAATTAAAAACCCCAAAAAAAATGATTTCTATTTTATTTTCATTAAAGTTTAAAATGCATATTTAACAAAATCAAATAATATTTTAATTAAAATAACAAAATAATGGAAAACTTTGAAACATAAATCTTAAAGAATTATTGGAATTTTTGAGATAGAATAATAGGTAGTTTTCTCGAAGTAGGAGTACTCGGCAGACCCGCGAGGGGATTTTTGTCGATATTTTGAAAAGGGGAAACCCTATTACTTTTATCCTTGGATTTCACTTCTTCTTCTTTGATTTTTATTTTAAAATTTCTCTTTATTTTTTATTTTTATAAAGTATAAAGGTTTTTATAAATATGCATATTTGAAAAATGATGAAAATTGATTTAGGAAACTCCAAAAAAAATAATAATATGTGGTTTTACTTTATTTATATATTTCATGTTTTTTGTAAATATAGAAAAACCCAAAATCATATATGATTTTTCTTTCTTTGTTTTTTCTCTTTTTTTTGTACTTATTTTTGTATGTATATAAATATACATATAAGAAAAAAAATATATGATGAAAAATTCTTAAAGAAAATCCAAAAAAAAATTTACTTAATGTATTTTCATTTTCTTTTTCTTTTTGTTCTTTTCCTTTTTTATCCCTTATTTTTACTTAATATGTATATATGTAATAAAATTAAAAATCAAAAAAATTTATTATGATAAAAACTTATCTTAAAAAAATTCAACAAATTAATATAATTTTGTATCTTTCTTTTCTTTTTGTAAATATCTTTTTCCTTTCTTTCTTTATTTCTTATTTTTATTTTTAGGTTTTATATATTTTTATCTTATTCAAAATCCAAAAAAATAATGAAAATATTATAATCCAAAAAAATATATATATAGTTTTACTTTATTTTTGTAACTTAGAAAAATAAGAAAAAGAAATAAAAAACTTATATATTTATATACGATTTTAGCATTCTTACCTCCCCCCCCCCCCCCCCTCTCTTTTGTAAATAACATTTTGTTATTTTGTTTTAACATTTTTTGCAGGTATTAATCCGGTAATCCGTCTCCAAAATAGGGGCGTGCTTTTTCCCCCTTGTATTTTATTTTCCCTCTTTTTTAATGCTTATGTACATATATAATTAGAATTGTTTCTCATACTTAATTTCAACATTGGGGACAATGTTGATCTTTAAGTATGGGGGTGTTTAGCTCTTTTTGTAATTATTTTTGCCCCTCTCATATTAGAAAAAACCAAAAAATAATAATAATAATAAATTTTATATGTTGCAACATCTTTGTAATAATGTCATAACAAAAATGTGTTGCAACATCTTTGTTCCTCTTTTCACTTACAAAAAAAAAAAAAAATTAAGAAAATAAATAAATTAACAAAGTTGTTACAACATAACAAATTATGTTGCAACTTCTTTGTCCTCCTTTTTATTTCTCTTTTCTTTTTGTAAAAAAAAAATCTAATATGTAAATAGGAAATAAAATTGAAAAATCCATAAAAATTATATAAATCAAAATAAAAAAAAATTGATGAAAAAAGTTATAAAAATTTTGTTATAACAAAATCCTCACACTTTTGTCATAACACAAAAAATATATATGTCTTTCTCTTTCTTTTTCTTTCTTTTTCCTTTTTTTAGTATTAATGTAAATATATATGCATTTACATATGTATTTTGTTATAAATCAAAATCCAAAAAAAAAATGATGAAAAATGTACTTAAAAATTTGTTATAACAAAACATATTTTGTCATAACACCAAAAATTTTTATATAAATTTGTATTTTTCTTTCTCTTTCTTTTTTAGTATTAATGTATATATTTTACCAAAATTAAAAAATCAAAAAAAAATTTGATGAAAAAAAATATATATTACAAAAATCCAAAAAAATATTTTGTATGTATTTTTGCTTTTCTTAATTTTCTTCTTTCTTTTTGTTACTTTGTTTTTATTAAGTATTTATATATGTATTTTGTTATAAAAAATCAAAAAATCAAAAAATATCATATCTTAAAAACTCCAAAAAAATTTTGATGAAAAGAAAAACTTATCAAAAAACTCCAAAAATAGAATAAAAACCCTTACTTAGCTTTTTGTTATTTCCAAGGCTAGGTAGAGTTTATCTTTAAGCGTTTTCACTATTTTTGATTTGCTAAAACCATTTTATTTGCATCATAGTTTGTAAATTTAAATCGAGGAATTTTCAGTAGTAAAGAAAATCTTGCGATCTTAATTTAATTTGAGAACAGAATTTTTAGCACTACCTCGAGTTAACCCTAAATAGATTCGCTTTTGTATTAAATTGGCAAACCATCTTTAGATTCAATTATTCTAACTCGAACTTGTGAAACTTTAGGAATATTCTAATCTACTAAATTTTGCTCTCAAATCCTTTTTTATTATTCTAGTTTTTCTGTTGAAACCCTCACCCCTTAGCTTGGCATAAAAATAATAAAAGTAGGAGTTTTAAAAGAAATCCTGTGTCAATGGGAATAAAGAGATTCCGTAAACACAGGCACCCAATATTGTTAAAAGAAATCTCGTGTCAATGGGAATAAAAAATTAATAATTCCGTAAACACGGGCATTGGGTTAAGTTTAGAAAAGATTTCATTTATCCCGCGTAAACCAACGCTGGGTATCAAAGCAAAACCACCAAAAAGGTGGGGTGAGAGGATAAAATCCGTCACCCCTATATCCAAGCACTCTTCTCTTTGCCAAAGCTTTCCTTTTTCCCCTACCCCTTAGCCACTAAAATTGTAAGCTAGATTTTAATTTAAAAAGTTTGCGAGAGCATAATTAGTAGGTTTTATTTATTCTTAAAAATTTTCTTAAAAAAGTTAAAGTTTTATATAATTCTATTCTAATTAAAAGGCGCCAAAAACTGCAATATTCGACGCTATTTAACTAACTTTAGAAGTTTCGCTAAAACTTTTTCGCTCTTTTTAAATTATCTTCACAATTTAGGACTTACCTCTTTAAATCTCCTAAATTTATTTCGATCTCACTTTTGATTAAATAAAATTTTTAGTAAATTAGAAATTTTATTAAACGTCTTATAGGTATCCCTTACTTTTGCTCTGGAATAGCAAAAGCTTAAGTATGGGGGTGTTTGATAAATAGAAAATATACGCATTTTTCTATATAGTTTTTAGTATAGTTTTAATTAAATTTGTAAATAATATATGTAAATTAATGAATAAAATGTTTGTTTTTGCTATTTTTGTTTTTAACTTAGTTTTATTTTCATTTTATAAAATTTCTGTAATTTTATTAAGTCACGCCCTCGGACACGCCCGTGTCCAAGGGCGTGTTCAATAATTTCTGATAATTTTCATTTTTGTCTTTTTTTCCAGCTCAAATACTAGGTCACGCCCTCGGTCACGCCCGTGACCGAGGCCGTGTACTAGGTCACGCCCGTGTTGGTTGTTCAGCCAGAATTCGAGCCCAAATGTCAATGTCACGCCCAATGTCACGGCCGTGATCTAGTCACGCCCGTGACCGAGGCCGTGACTCAACAAAGCTTCCAGAAAACCAAAGGACACGCCAGGTGTCACGCCCAGTTCAAGCTCAAGCCTGCCGACATCGAACACGCCCGTGTTCCTTAGAACACGCCCGTGTACTTCCAAAGTCGCCGATCAAACCTTCTAGATGCCAGCCTGGATCCAGCTGTTCTGGCTATTCGCACCCCAAGCCGTGTCACGCCCTCAGACACGCCCGTGACCGAGGGCGTGTAATTCCAAAATTTTGCCTATAAATAGAGGCCGACCCCCTCATCAATTCCCCCTCTTGGAACCTCTTGGAACCTCTTGGCTCCTAATGGATTGCCCTTTTGGGTGATCTTCCACAATATTTTGTCCACTTTTTGTAATTTTTTATTTTCTTTTTTATGTAATTAATTAGGTGTTTATTTTATTTTATTTTCTTTTTGTAATATAAATGTTGAAATTAAATGTTTTTAATTTTGTAATTTTATTTCCTGTAAACCCCGTTATTATGGCAATAAATAAATTTAGTTTTTTCGTGCATTCGTAGCGTAATTTCAAATTCTGCAATTTCATATTTCTGCACCGTATTTCAATTCATAACTTAGCTTTATTTCTGCACCGTATTTCAATTCATAACTTAGCTTTATTTCCGCACTTCAATTTTCGCAATTTTTTTTTTTAGCTAGATTTATTCGTCGCCATAAAATCGGTTTTCTCGCTTATATTCGAATTTATGCGTCGTCATAATTTTTCATTCTTTTCTTCCTTGACACGGTAGTTTAGAATGGGATATTCGGGCTGCGTTTAAAATCGCTTCAAAGCGAGCGTTTTTCTCTCGTAATGCTTTCTTCGTTTTCGTATTTTCACTTTATGTTTTTATTATTCGTGTTTTTGTTGTTTTATGTTTTAATCATTTTCGTTTCCGTCATTTTTTTTCGTTGTCATTACTTTTTAATTCGTGTTTTTGTTTTCGTTATTTCGTTTAATAGCTTAGTTTTATTTCATTATTGCACTGCATTTATTTCCCGTCTACCCGTTTGGGTAGAACTTGCACTGCATTTATTTCCCGTCTACCCGTTTGGGTAGAACTTGCTCACGCATTTATTTCCCCTCTACCTATTTGGGTAGGGATTGCATTTCTTTAATTCCTGCAATTTATCGCTTTCATTTCAATTTCGTAGAGTGTGTGCGTTTTAATTTAGTGCGTCCTTTTTGTCTTTTCTATCGCTTTTCTTGGTTTTTGCTAAACGCACACCAAGCCCGCGATTGTTATGTTATCATTTTTCGTTTTCAAATTAATGCACTTATTATTGTATTATCGCTTTTCTTGGTTTTTGCTAGACGCACACCAAGCCCGCGATTGTTATCATTGTTTTTAATTAATGCATAAACTTTCATCTATTTTTATATTCGATAAAACAATACGCGTAGCTCGAAGTAACAATACTCGACGGGACCCAGGACCAATACGACTATGTTATGATATTTTCATCATATATATACTACACGCGATAGGTGCGCTTGCCTCTTAGCAAATTAAATAAAATTATTTTCTTACCGAATCTATTTCGGGAAAATAATTTTCCTATCAGTGACTGTCCGGGTTCTTGATGGTGCGCACCAACTAAGGTTCTCTTAGTCGCGCAGTCTCCCTTTTGTGTTTGTATAAGTTGGTCCCTTGGAAATCTGTTGATGTATGCAGACACTGGTGTTGGTCGACTTGGTGGGCTGTTGCCTTAGTCGACTTGGCTGTGTTCGCAGTCTCTGGAGGAGGTCTCGTATTCGCGAATACTGGTGGTGGGCATCATAACCGTGCGGGTTGTCATGATCGCATGGCTTCTTGGAGGAGTGGCGATCTTCTGCTGACCGCGCGGGTTGACCGATCTTGGTTGCGCGGTCAGAGCGGTGACTCTATCTCATAGGTGTTGGAACATGATTTCTGCATCTCTTGGTTTGACAATAACAAATCCTATTGTATTTGATCATACTTGTTTTGTGTTTTTAGTATGCAGGATTCTGTGCTTTCAAATCTCCATGGTGCTGTGTTGTTGTTGCTACCGCGCCGCGTTAACTTTACCGCTGGCGCTAGCAAACTGCTGAGAAGAAACCCCTGAGACGAAACCGCTGTGAAGGAAACCGCTGAGTAGATCTGAAAGCTCTACCGCGCCGCGTTAAGCCTACCGTTGGCGCTAACAACCGATGAGAAGAAACCGCTGAGAAGGAATCCTGTGTTCGACGAAATGGATGTTGCGTTCGACGAACTGGGTTCGACGAACTCGGTGCTCCGTTCGACGATCTACATGCTCTACCGCGGCGCTCGACGAAATGAATGCCATACCACGGAGCGGTAATACTACCGTTGGCGCTAGTTCCGTTCGACGAAATTCATATCAGGGCGTTCGACGATCGACGAAAGCTGAGGACCGATCGACGAACTGCTGCTCTACTACGGAGCATTAGAACTAACGCTAGCGTCCGAAAGACGAAATAGTGTTCGAAAAAAATGATGTCGTTCGACGAACCAGATTGAGATCGACGAAAGCTGAGGTTAGCTCGACGAAGATGCGCCTGACGAAATGATCTACCGTGGAGCGCTAGCACTGACGCTGGCGCTAGCATATTTGTAAACTATTGACAGAAAGGAATGTGGAGAAAAAGGAATGTCGACGGGTCGCTATGTTTGGCAAGTTCTATCGCGGCGCGTTAGGTCTAACGCCCGGCGGTAGCTTTTGGAAACATCCCGTCTGCAGTTGATTGAGGGGCAAATTTGGAAAGAGATATTGGTTGAAGGAAGGAAATCGCACTATCGTGGGAAGATAGTGATACCGCGGTGCGCTATGCTGTAACAAATATTTGCGCTCAGAAGTTGCCTTAACAGCCACGATCCGTGTGCGCGTCGTGTCACTATCGCGGGGCGGTAGTACTAGCGCAGGCGGTAGCTGTCAAATCTATTTAAAGAGCGGTGCTTCCTCCATTAGGGCTTGCTGTTACAGAAGTTATTGGAGCCTTACTTTTAGAGCACTCGTGTGAACCTTCAAAAGCAGCCCGAAGAACTCCATCAATGTTCGTGAACGCAAAAGAACTTGAAGACCAATACGATCGCATCTACATCGACATCAAGTTCTACTTTTGAGGGAGTTTCTAGTTTGTGTCTTGTTTTACTTTTCTTATTGTAACCTTTATATCTTTTGTTCGGTAGAGGAACTCGCCACACGGCGACTAGGGCCTTGCGGGGACTAGGGGAAATTCGCCTCGTGTTGGCGACTAGGTCTAGGGTGTAGATCTAGGGAGTGCTTGAGGCCTTTCCGATGAGGGAAGGGCTAGAGCGGCTTGAGGCCTTGTCTAGGGAGAGATAGTCTAAACCAACCGGTCCTTGGGAGAAGGGTGGGTATAGAAAACCAAAAGAGTTTTCATTGGTCGCCTCTTTCCAAGCGTTATTGGGAAAAGTTTTGTAATCGTTTTTACTTCCAGTTAATGATTAATGAAAATATGTTTATTGTTTCATCTCTGAGTCACTCTGTGATTCTCATTGTTCAAACGTAAAAGTATTCTCACTGTTGCCTAACGCCGAGCATTAACACTACCGTTGGCGGTAGTGTCTGAGAATTATTTTCTCTCATAATCTCTGAACTTTTAAGACCCTTATTCACCTCCCCCCCTCAAAGGGCGCCTACAGATCCAACAAGTGGTATCAGAGCTAGGTTATTCCAATTCGGTCTAACAACCGGGAATAATGGCGCTCCGTGATCTCGCTTTTCATGAGGGGCAGGGAATAAGTAGACCTTCATTGGTTACTGGAACTGATTATAATTACTGTAGCACGCGTATGCGTTGTTTTCTGATAAACTTAGATCTAGATGTATGGGCATGTATTGAAACTCCATACACTTCTCCTACATACATTGTTGGAGAAGTAACCATGGAAAAACCTAGGGATAAATGAGATGATGGAGATAAGACTAGGTGTAAGAATAATGCGAAAGCAATGAATGCTCTGTTCCGTGCTCTTGATTGGACTAAATTTAATAGAGTAAGTGCATGTGAAATAGCTTATGATATTTGGAACTTATTAGAAATAACACATGAAGGTACCTCGCAGGTCAAAGACTCAAAACTATTCCAACTGGAATCTGAATTCGAGAGGTTCAGGATGGATCCGAATGAGGACGTCGACACCATGTACACTCGATTCACCAAGATCGTCAACGCCTCAAAAATTCTTGGAAAGACATTCTCAAACGGCGACTTGGTGAGAAAGCTTCTTCGATCACTCCCACCAAAGTTCAATCCAAAGGTGACGGCGATTTCCGAATCGCATGATCTTAGGCGGCTCCAAATTGAGAGCCTCATTGGAACCTCAAAACCCATGAGGTAGAACTCAAGATTCAAGAAGAGGAGTACAACAAGGATCCGAAGAACCCTTGGCACTGAAGTCAAGAAAAGAAGATGACGAGGAGAGTTTATTTGTGAAGAAGTTCACTAAATTCATGAAAAATCCGGAAAGGAGAAACACCTTCCGGAAATTTTTTCGCAAAGGCTCCTCATCCAAAAGAGAGAAGAGGGATAAGTCTAGCGACGACGACGAAGAGCGGCCACCTCCCGAGTGCTTCCACTATAGGAAGACCGGGCATATTATAAGTCAATGCCCAAAATTCTTGAAAGAGCAAAAAGAAAAACGGGGTAAAGGAAAGAAGAAGAAGAAGGTCTTAAAAGCAGCAACATGGGATGACTCTTCCTCCGGTTGCTTAAGTAGTTCAAGCTTAAGCGATGATGATGAGGCAAACTTGTGTCTTATGGGGAAAAGCAATGAATCAACCGACGATGAGTGCAGTGTCCAAAGCGATACTGAGGTAATCCCCTCTAACTATGATGATCTTTATTCCGAATAATTAAGAACTTGCAAATCTTTTGGCAAAACTTTAAAAGATCATGATTTACATAAAACTGAAAATAAATTTCTTTTGAAACAAAATCAAAAATTATGTAATGAAGTTTTTGCTTTGGGAAAGGAGTGGAGTCTTGCCAAAAGAATGATGATCTTTTGGCAAGGAATAACAAACTCGAAGTTGATCTTTCTAATGCTCTCTCAAATATCGAATCACTCACGAAACAAAAGAGAGACTTAGAAAGAAATTTAAAACTCTCTCTTTCTAATGTTGAAAATGAAAAGAAAAATTTTGCAAATAGATGCGGAAATCTAGTTAGTGAAAATTTTGCATTAAAAGCTAAAATCCATGACCTTAACTTAGCCATAGAAAAATTCGGGGTTGGCCAGAAAAGTCTTGATATTATTTTGGCCAACCAAAGGCATGGTAGTGCGAAAACTGGTCTAGGTTCTATGGGAGGAACCACTTGGGTATCTGAATCTTTACTCTCAACTTCTTGTTAGGTATGTTGGCAGGCTAAGGAAAAGGAAGAAATGTGGTACTTGGACTCAGGGTGCTCCAAGAACATGACGGGCGATAAAGCAAAATTCCTTAGCCTCACCAAGAAGAAAGGAGGAATGGTGACATTTGGGGACAATGGAAAAGGAAGGATATTAGGCACTGGTACTGTTGGTAACAATTCTTTCTCTCTTACTAATGTCTTATATGTAGAAGGTTTGAAACATAACTCGATTTCTATTAGTCAACTCTGTAATAATGGTCTAAATGTTTTATTTGAGTCTGCTACAGATTTATGCAAAATTATAGATCCAAAAACCAATTGTATTGTACTCACTGCACCACGAATTCACAATGTGTATCTAATTGCCTTTCATGATCTATCATGTGCGTCTCTTAAATGTCTTATATCAAAAAATGAAGAACTTGAATTATGGCATAGGCGTGTAGGTCACTCTAGCATCAAGTTAATTTTAAAATTGTCAAAGAATAAACTCATTAAAGGTTTGCCTATGCTAAACGGAAATCTATCTTCCTTATGCTCGCCATGCCAAAACGGAAAATTTTCAAAATCATCGTTTAAAAGTAAAAAAGAAATATCCACTTCAAGACCCATACAACTAATTCACATGGATCTTTTTGGACCCATTAGCACATGTAGTTGATGCGATGATTCGGCAAGTGCACCGGTCGCGCAAGTAATAATAATGGGGAAAATCCCCGAGTGTCAGTCTCTTGAGGAACACAGTAAGGTGGAGTTAGGTTTCGAGGAAGGACTTGAGATTGAAGTCCTTAAATCGGATGGAATGCGGGGGAGTTGGGTTGGCTTTTGGAAAATAAAATAAAACAACTATAACTACTCCTATGCAATGCCGCTATGCAGTGCTTCGCTTGGCGGGATGGATGACTACGTATGCCTTGAACGCGCTACTTCGTAAGGGCGGATGGACGAGTAGGCAAACGGATCGAACTATGCAGGCCTTAAGCGCGCTGCTTCGTTAGGCGGGATGGAATACACAGGCCGCTATGCCACGCTTCGGTAGGCGGATGGGCGAGTAGGCTAACGGAATGAGGGTCGCAAGCACCTCTTCGACAAGCACGCCACTAGCAATTGCTAGTGCGGCACACGAACGCGGTGGTGAAGTGGAAAATGGATGGTGGCGCTCCTCATAAACACATAGACCACAAAAGCATTTCACACAAACATGAAATCTATATAAATAGAAGCAAGTCTAAGTGCAACTTCATCAAAATATATAGATCTAGCTATTACAACAATCAATAAGAGAAGAATAAGGCAAGAAATCGACCGAATCCGAAGGCTCGTTGTAGATTCACGGTTGGAATCGCCGGGTTGTCAATCCGCGTCCAAGCTCGGTCCGCAACTACGTCCGGGGTAGAGAGAGCTGTCACGACTCTCCAATGGACCCGTCTTCTTCGTGTCACGGTCCGGTAGAGGTTGCAAACTTCCTCTTGCTCGATGGAGATGGCGGCTAGATCTCTCTTTGAAGCTCTTGGATGAAGGAGGAGGCCGAGAGGACACTCCGGCTCAAGATCGGCGTGAAGAACAAGCCCGGAGCACCTCTAGATGGTGGGCGGCGATGGAGGGGCGAAGTCGGACGAACTGGAGCAGAAAACGGCAGAATGCGGCGGGGGTCCTGACCTAAATCGCGAGCAGCGGATTTTATAGGCGCTGGAATTAAACAGTGCGCACGGTCATTGGCGCACGACCAGTGGTCGTGCGCACTAGAATCCTGTGATCGTGCGCTCTGCCTGGACGGAGCCTGCAAAGACAGAAATTATAAAATAACATGTTCGCACAACCGGTGGCGCACGACCGGTGGTCGTGCGCACTGGAGTTGATGGTCGTGCGCACTGGAGCAAACAGAACTCGGAAATTAAATGGTAAGTGCGCACGAGCAGTGGCGCACGACCGGTGGTCGTGCGCACTGGCATTGATGGTCGTGCGCACTGCACCAAACAGAACTCATGAAAAAGGTGTTAAGTGCACACGATCAGTGGCGCACGACCAGTGGTCGTGCGCAATAGAACCGGTGATCGTGCGCAGTGTTCCTGTGCAGAATTGCACCGGGAACACCTGCACGACTCCTATTCCAGCGTATACCACTAATCTAGCCACTGAAAGTGAGACTTAACAGCGCAAGAAAACTAATAACAAAGAAAGATACGAAATTACACCAAAATGGGCCAAGACGTGCACATAGCAAGTGATAACAAATATAAGCTAAAACAAAGCTAAAGTGCAGTGGAATGACTAGATAAACGGCCCAGATGAGTCCATAAAAGTGTATATGATCAAGACTCATCACACCCCCAGGCTTAACTGTTTGCGCGTCCCGAGCAAACGAATCCGGTGGAGTGTGAAAAAGGTAGTTGGCAAAGAAAATTACGCAAGGGAGTACAATGCGAAGTAACAAAAGCATGCAAATAAAGATTTCGTAAAAAGAGATTCTAACTATGCTAACTAATTTACGAAAGTACTAGAGCGTAAATAAAGATTTATCAATACTCAGTTGGTGAATTGTGAAGAATTTGATGATCATGTCCGGTGTGAAAGTAATAAGCCACTAATGAGGGTGTTGCAAAAGATCGGGGTTCGGGAATAACTCCGCTGAAATCCATCAACGTCGGGAACCATACGCTTGCCCGGTCACACTCTCTCCACAGCGCTAGCAAACTCGCGAGATAAATCAATAGGACTTTTAGGATTATATTGGGGCTTAGGTTGCGGTATGATAATCAAAGGTAAAAACGAAGGCTACGCAACCAACATGAGTCAACGGGACGCTGCACCAAGCAAAACCAAAAATAAAGCTCGTGTGACACACCCCCAGACTTATTGTGAAAACTAGGTGTGCACACGTCCTACTCCACAAATACCAACAGATTTTCTAAAACGCTCGGGAGGATAACTTTTCAATACACTTTTTTCAGATTTTTATTTCAATACCATATTTTTCTTTTTCTTTTTCTTATCCTCCGGTTGATTCAAAATCAGCAAATAGAGTTTATTTCTCCTTCACAACACGACAATTCCAAACATCACACCAAATCTAAAACATGAGTGCAGATAACATATACTTGGTTGCGACAGTGGGATAAGCTTTAGGCCTTGGTGTATGGAGGAGGAGCTGAACAAAGGGAGTGGTAGGCACAAGTGTTGGGAAGCAAAGGTGAGCGAATAGGATATGGAAAGCGAAGGCTCAATCTAGCCAAAAGGTGGCCTATATCACATTTATCTCAACGAATCGCCCGCACCCATGCTTCAAGAGTCGCTTGGGGCAAGTTCTTAGCCCACGAGAAAGGTAAACCTTCCTCCCGACTCGAGCAACACACAACTAGCGCTCGTATACACACAACACCGGGCTATCACCAATTTCATTCACATTCACCACTTGAGTAGAATAAATCTAAAACTACGCATAAATACTAATCATAAATTAAAAGCATAGAAATAATCTAATTTTACTCAAATTCTATTGTAGCACGCGGATGCGACTAGAACACTGCTCGAGTCAACATTGCGCTCCCAATAGTAATTCCTAAGCTATCATCCCAATTCACATTCCTAACCAAGATAGTTTGTTCAGAACAAAACAAATAGATAAGCACGCGCTCATGTGGGTGCTGTGGTGTGCAATGAAAATGAACAAAACATTTTAAATGAAATCTTCTAGTATGCAGTGCAATAGTGCACGTGAGCGGGTAAACAAACTACTCTCCCCCAGACTTAAACTAAACAATCCGCATAATATATGACAGGAGAATCAAAATAGAGCTAGGGAAAGAGAGTACCCAATGCTCAGCAAGTGAGCATACCAGAAGATTGGCGTTTAAACCACGACTAAGCTGCAGCATCCGCCATTCAGAGAAGATACCTGCAGGGGTCAGCTCCGCAAAACAAAAGAAAAAGACAACTAAAATAAACTACAGCTAACTAAACATGATTAGAAGAAATAAAATGCAAGGAAAAGTAAGATAACTACTGGGGTTATTGTCCTCCCAGCACGACTTATTTAGCATTTGTACAGTTCTAGCTAATGGGCCTATGAAAAGAAAAGTGGACAGGTAACTGTTCTAATATGCGTGTAGGTAGCGGGTACCTATACGGAGAAAGAACAGTCACGCCTCTACCCGAATATAGATAAAACCTGCCCATCACAGGTAGAGGAAAAAGAAAGTAAGAAGAGGAGGAGGCCTGGTCCTCACTCATCTTACCAAAACTATCCTTGCCCAGCAAGGTGTCGTCTGCGGCAGGTCCGCAGGAGGAGAAGGCAATGAGTGGAGCTTCCTCTACGGAGGGGGAATAAACCTCCTCACATGAGAGGATGCTCTCATCATTGACTTGAGCAAAACGCTCCAAGTCCTCCTGAAGTACCTGTGAAGATTCAACCTGCACAGACTCAGATGAAGAAGGGGGGTCAGGAAATAAAAGAGAAGAATGACAAAAATAATCTGAAATCGGGGGAGTGGTCCCGGTCTCACTCCCATTAGATTGGGAAAGTAAAATAATGTCAGCATCATCGACAATGCTGCAGGGCTCGGTAGGTTCATCAGTGACCTCCTCCCCGATTTGGACTTCCTCCACCGGTGCTGAGGTAAAATCCTCGTCACCTTGGAAAATATCCTCATCCATAGGAATAGGCACAACACATAAATCACCTGCCTTATCCTGCGAAACATCCTCAATAATGTCATCGGAGACGAGTGTAGTATGCACAACAGGGAGAGGAATAGTGCTCGGATAAAAGTCGAGCACCGATTCCTCACAAAGAATCGAATCCACTAGGGGTGGTGGATGCACATGGAGAATAAGCTCAGCAATGTCGGTGCATAGATCAACCGCACATCCGGTGACCGTGTCCATGCCATACCCTTCAAGATGTGAAGGTGACAAAGACACATAACCGGATGTTGAAGGTGTGCCGCCAGAGTTAGGAGTTGGGACGATCCGGATGTCCGGCTCGTCATCCTCGTCCAATTGGCGAAAATACTCGGCACAGTCCTTCAAGACATGATCAGTGCTCTGACAAAACCGACACTGCCTAGCAGGCTTCTTTGGCACAGCGGATGCTGAAGCCGAAAAGAAGTATGAAGGTAAAGGCTCAGAAGAGTAGCCATAAGACTTACGCGCACCATATGGAGTACCAGACGAAGTCGGTGCTCCATATGCTGGGCTATAAGAGTTATGCCTACTATTCTCCGTAGGGCATTCATCACTAGAGTGGGAGGTAGCTCCACACCAACGGCAACGGAAATTAAGATGTGCCCACATAGTGCGAAGATAAAACGATTCAAAAAGAAGAACACTATTGTGCAAAATACTACACCTAACAAAAATTACTAAAGCAACCTAATAAAAAAAACAAGAAAACAGAAAATGAGGAAATAAAACAAAGAAATGCGATTTACAAATGGAAGGGCTTCTCTCTCAGATTCTCCCTCTCCAGAAAACTCACACGACTGTGTTCCCCGGCAACGGCGCCAAAACTTGATGCGATGATTCGGCAAGTGCACTGGTCGCGCAAGTAATAATAATGGGGAAAATCCCCGAGTGTCGGTCTCTTGAGGAACACAGTAAGGTGGAGTTAGGTTTCGAGGAAGGACTTGAGACTGAAGTCCTTAAATCGGATGGAATGCGGGGGAGTTGGGTTGGCTTTTGGAAAATAAAATAAAACAACTATAACTACTCCTATGCAATGCCGCTATGCAGTGCTTCGCTTGGCGGGATGGATGACTACGTATGCCTTGAACGCGCTACTTCGTAAGGGCGGATGGACGAGTAGGCAAACGGATCGAACTATGCAGGCCTTGAGCGCGCTGCTTCGTTAGGCGGGATGGAATACACGGGCCGCTATGCCACGCTTCGGTAGGCGGATGGGCGAGTAGGCTAACGGAATGAGGGTCGCAAGCACCTCTTCGACAAGCACGCCACTAGCAATTGCTAGTGCGGCACACGAACGCGGTGGTGAAGTGGAAAATGGATGGTGGCGCTCCTCATAAACACATAGACCACAAAAGCATTTCACACAAACATGAAATCTATATAAATAGAAGCAAGTCTAAGTGCAACTTCATCAAAATATATAGATCTAGCTATTACAACAATCAATAAGAGAAGAATAAGGCAAGAAATCGACCGAATCCGAAGGCTCGTTGTAGATTCACGGTTGGAATCGCCGGGTTGTCAATCCGCGTCCAAGCTCGGTCCGCAACTACGTCCGGGGTAGAGAGAGCTGTCACGACTCTCCAATGGACCCGTCTTCTTCGTGTCACGATCCGGTAGAGGTTGCAAACTTCCTCTTGCTCGATGTAGATGGCGGCTAGATCTCTCTTTGAAGCTCTTGGATGAAGGAGGAGGCCGAGAGGACACTCCGGCTCAAGATCGGCGTGAAGAACAAGCCCGGAGCACCTCTAGATGGTGGGCGGCGATGGAGGGGCGAAGTCGGACGAACTGGAGCAGAAAACGGCGGAATGCGGCGGGGGTCCTGACCTAAATCGCGAGCAGCGGATTTTATAGGCGCTGGAATTAAACAGTGCGCACGGTCATTGGCGCACGACCAGTGGTCGTGCGCACTAGAATCCTGTGATCGTGCGCTCTGCCTGGACGGAGCCTGCAAAGACAGAAATTATAAAATAACATGTTCGCACGACCGGTGGCGCACGACCGGTGGTCGTGCGCACTGGAGTTGATGGTCGTGCGCACTGGAGCAAACAGAACTCGAAAATTAAATGGTAAGTGCGCACGAGCAGTGGCGCACGACCGGTGGTCGTGCGCACTGGCATTGATGGTCGTGCGCACTGCACCAAACAGAACTCATGAAAAAGGTGTTAAGTGCACACGATCAGTGGCGCACGACCAGTGGTCGTGCGCAATAGAACCGGTGATCGTGCGCAGTGTTCCTGTGCAGAATTGCACCGGGAACACCTGCACGACTCCTATTCCAGCGTATACCACTAATCTAGCCACTGAAAGTGAGACTTAACATCGCAAGAAAACTAATAACAAAGAAAGATACGAAATTACACCAAAATGGGCCAAGACGTGCACATAGCAAGTGATAACAAATATAAGCTAAAACAAAGCTAAAGTGCAGTGGAATGACTAGATAAACGGCCCAGATGAGTCCATAAAAGTGTATATGATCAGGACTCATCAGTAGTCTTGGTGGTAAAAAGTACACTTTTGTTTTAATTGATGATTATTCTAGATTTACTTGGACCTTATTTCTCACCTCCAAATCCGATGCATTTTCTGAATTTACAAAACTTTGCAATCGTATTCAAAATGAATTAGATCTAAAGTTCAAGTGTATATGATCGGATCATGGAGGGGAATTTTAAAACGATAGCTTCACCACTTTCTGTAATGATCTAGGTATTAAACACGAATTTTCCGCTCCACGCACCCCCAACAAAACGGTGTGGTGGAGAGAAAAATAGAACTCTTCAAGAACTTGCACGCACTATGCTATCCGAGTATGGATTGCCTAGATATTTTTGGGCCGAAGCCGTAAATACAGCATGTTATGTTATAAATCGTGTTATGCTTCGCCCTATTTTGAAATTAACTCCTTATGAATTGTACTTTCAAAAGAAACCTAATGTGTCTTATTTTCATGTCTTTGGGTGTAAATGTTTTATTCTAAACAGCAAGGATACATTAGCTAAATTTGATGAAAAGTGTGATGAAGGTATCTTTCTTGGTTATTCTTCCAATAGCAAAGCATATAGAGTGTATAATAAAAAATCTAAAAAGGTGGAAGAGTCTATTCATGTGAAGTTTGATGAACTTGTGCCTTGTGTAGACTATACTTGTGCAGGAAATGAAGATGAACCTCTTTCACCATTGGAGCATGATGATGATGATCAAGAGGAGTTCGTGCCTCCTAGTGTGCTTCGATTTACAAGGGATCATCCAAGGGAGCTTATCATTAGAGAACCATCAAGAGGGGTAACTACACGATCTTCTTTTACTGAATCTTTCTCAAATTTATGCTTTGTTTCAGAAATAGAACCGAAAAATGTGTCCACCGCTTTGAATGATGAGTTTTGGTTTATTGCTATGAATGATGAATTAAATCAAATTGAACGCAATAAAGTTTGGAAACTAGTTGAAAGACCATCTAATCACCCCGCTATCGGTGTCAAATGGATATTTAAAAATAAATTCGATGGAGAGTCTAGAATAACTAGGAACAAAGCTAGATTAGTGGCATAAGGTTATTCTCAAATCGAAGGGGTAGATTTCGATGAAACATTTGCACCCGTTGCTCGCCTTGAATCAATTAGAATTTTTCTAGCTTTTGCGAGTTATAAGAAGTTTAAATTATTTCAAATGGATGTCAAAAGTGCCTTCTTAAATGGGATAATAAAAGAAAAAGTCTATGTAGAACAACCCCCCAGATTTATTGATGAAAAATTTCCAAATCATGTATATAGATTACAAAAAGCGCTTTATGGTCTAAAACAAGCGCCCCGTGCTTGGTATGAACGCTTAACATCTTTTTTTATTAAAGCACGGTTACAAAATGGGTAGTGCCGATAACACGCTCTTCATTAAGCACTATGATAATGATTTGATTATTTTACAAATATACGTTGACGATATTATTTTTGGAGCCACTAATGAAGAGATGCGTAAAGAAGTTATTCAAGTGATGCAAAATGAATTTGAAATGAGTCTAGTGGATGAACTAACATACTTGTTAGGATTTCAAATAACCCAAAGAAATGATGGAATTTTTATATTTCAATCCAAATATGTCCATGATATGCTACAACGTTTTGGCTTTGAAAATTTAAAACAAGCTAGTACTCCAATGAGCGCATCACTAAAATTAGGAAAAAGATGAAGCCGGAATTTCAATTCACCAAACTTTATATAGAGGAATGATTGGATCCCTGTTATACCTAAGTGCATGTAGACCTGATATCATGTTTGTCGTATGCTTATGCGCTAGATTTCAAGCAAATCCAAAAGAATCTCATTTAAAAGCGGTGAAACGAATTTTTCGATATCTAATCGGCACATCAAAATTAGGACTTTGGTATCCAAATAATGATTCTTTTCTCTTGCATGGATATTCTGATTCTTATTATGCGGGTTGTTCACTAGATAGGAAAAGCACTAGTGGTATATGCCACTTCTTAGGTCCTTCTCTAGTTGTATGGTCAAGTAGAAAACAAAATTCTGTTGCCCTCTCCACCACCGAGGCAGAATACATTGCACTAGAAAGTTGTTGCGCCCAAGCACTATGGATGACATAAACCTTAAAAGACTTTGGTGTTCATTTAACTAATATTGAACTCAAGTGTGACAACAAGAGTGCTATTGACTTAACAAACAACCCCGTTCATCACTCACGATCTAAACATATTGACGTAAGACACCACTTCATTAGAAATCACATCAAAAAGGAACACGTTCATGTAAACTTCATAGGAACTGAATCACAACTTGCGGACATCTTTACCAAGCCTCTACCTGATTCACGATTTCATCTACTTAGACTAGAATTAGTGGTTTTGGACATTCTAGCTTGAACTTGCAAAGCCCGCATTTTTGTGACCACACATATTTCTGTACTGAATCACAGTGACACCAATCTGCCCAACTATATTCATAAGAAAATTTTTGAAAAATTTCACGTTTTCCCAAAAATTCGAGTTCTGTCACTAACGCCAGGCGATAGCATTGTACCGCTAGCGGTAGTGGATACTTCTGTATTTCCAGTCTCTTTTTCATCTTTTATTTCAGTTCCTGTTATTTTCTTTTAAAATTCTAAAAACAAAAAAAAACTATAAAACAAATCACAATACAACCATAAACATGCTTCGTTTTATTACTATAAACTAAAATTGTTTTATCTTTCTTTTTCAACACCAACTACAAAATTTGAAAAACCAATAAAAACTACATAAACATGCTTTTTATTTGTATTATTTTTGCTTTTTTTTTTGGAAAACTTAAAATGTATAAAAACTGATGTAATTTCTCAACGTTTCAAGGATGACATAGTTTATCTTGCCAAGCCTAGTATACAATGTTTCATTCTCTCGTTCAAGTATCTTAATAACATTGTTTTGTATCATGCCTTGATCAGTATCTTATGTGTGCTTTGAAATTGATGATAGAAATCATGTGTAGTATTGCATAGCGTGCCTCTATGTATGAGTAAATGGCTTATATTTGCTAATGATTTTGTTTCACTCACACTTTTTGACAAACTACATATGCATTTAATATTCTCTTACATGATTGTGTAGTGTAACAACGTCATATTATTGTTTGGCATGCTTAGTTTTACCTTCACTACATGTTAAAATCTTTTTCATGCACCTATCTTTGAAGAAGTGTGTCTTTTCAAAAATCTTTTTGTTTGCACATACAAGTGAATTTGGAGACCTTTGTCGTTAAGCAAATAATTCAAATGAATAATTGACAAAGATAACTCCACCAAGCACTACTCACCCTCCTGATAAGTCTTAATGAGCATTGTGAGGTTGGGCACCTTGGAGAGAATTGTAAAGTATCTTGTCGCAAACATTTTTTTACATACTTCTTCTTGTACATCGAATCACAAATAAATACAATTCAAAATAATACTTGTGATTCCTCAAGCACTACTTTGCACCCTGATAAGTCTTAATAAGCATTGTGTGTGCAGAGCACCTTGGTAGTTGTACAATTCTTCTATGTGCATTGAAAATTTTATATAACTTTGTGGGTAGAAATAACTCTAAAAGTGCTTCTTCAATAATATTGTGTTTATTCCATTATACATGTCATGTGTTTTGATTAACTCATATGTATACTTTTTTCAAAAACACTATTTTGTACACATCATTATCACTTGTAAGCCTTCTACTCATGAGAATTGGAGTCTATTGCATATCTCCATGTATTCTCTAAACTCTTAAGTAAATGCACTAGATAGCTTTGCATGATCATTACAATGTATAAGTGTACTTGATTTCTAACTTTTGAACATTGTATTCTTCTATCTTGTCTTGATAACTTATATCATGCTTACATTTTTTTTCCGCTACGCCATGAGAACTCTGTATTGCATACCTTTCCAACTAGTGTATGGCTGTGTTAAAACTGAAATTATTTTGTGTACTTCAAATGCTACAACATCTAATTTTATTATATCTAAAATTCTTAATCATCTACTTTGCTTCTCAATTCCTATAAAGATGTTCACTTACAACTTGTTTCGTCATGCTTTCCACATCCTTACTACTTGTATGCTCGATCATGAATACATTTTCCCAACATGTGGTTCCTTTTTGACAATTCTCTTTTCGCTCCTATCTATTGTATTTTCCTTAGTGTTTCCCTATTTATCATAATCATTCCCTCTCTACACAGTAATTGCACACTTTTTGTTGGTCTTCCTCTCCACCCTCTTTTGATAATATCAAAAGGGAGAGAATTAATTTGAAAGAAATTAACATGTTTGGGGAGTCAAGTTCATCGGAAGATTTGTTGTAGGGGAGCATTCACTTAGGGGGAGCATTCATTTAGGGGGAGCTTATGCACATTGTCTCAAATTTCATGCTTATCTCCATTATAAACACAAATTCCTATCATTTAAATTATTTCTTTCTAAGGGGATTTGTTATTATCAAAAGGGGGAGTTTGTTGGAACATGCTTTCCTTATCTCTTGGTTTGACAATAACAAATCCTATTGTATTTAATCATACTTGTTTTGTGCTTATAGTATGCAGGATTCTGTGCTTTCAAATCTCCATGGTGCTGTGTTGTTGTTGCTACCGTGTCGCGTTAACTTTACCGCTGGCGCTAGCAAACCGCTGAGAAGAAACCGCGAGACGAAACCGCTGAGAAGGAAACTGCTGAGAAGATCTGAAAGCTCTACCGCGCCGCGTTAAGCCTACCGCTGGCGCTAACAACCGCTGAGAAGAAACCGCTGAGAAGGAATCCTGTGTTCGACGAAATGGATGTTGCGCATGACGAACTGGGTTCGACGAACTCGGTGCTTCGTTCGACGATCTGCATGCTCTACCGCGGCGCTCGACGAAATGAATGACATACCGCAGAGCAGTAATACTACCGTTGGCGCTAGTTCCGTTCGACGAAATTCATATCAGGGCGTTCGACGATCGACAAAAGCGGAGGACCGACCGACGAACTGTTGCTCTACCGCGGAGCGTTAGCACTAACACTGGCGTTAGCGTCCGAAAGACGAAATGGTGTTCAAAGAAAATGATGTCGTTCGACGAACCAGATTGAGATCGACGAAAGCTGAGGTCAGCTCGATGAAGATGCGCCCGACGAAATGATCTACCGCGGAGCGCTAGCACTGAAGCTGGTGCTAGCATATTTGTAAACTATTGACAGAAAGGAAAGTGGAGAAAAAGGAATGTCGATGGGTCACTATGTTTGGCAAGTACTATCGCGGCGCGTTAGGTCTAACGCACGGCGATAGCTTTTGGAAACATCCCGTCTGCAGTTGATTGAGGGGAAATTTTGGAAAGAGATATTGGTTGAAGGAAGGAAATCGTATTATCGTGGGGCGATAGTGATACCGCGGCGCGCTAGGCTGTAACAACCGTTTGCGCTCAGAAGTTGCCTTAACTGCCACGATCCGTGTGCGCATCGTGTCACTATCGTGGGGCGGTAGTACTAGCGCAGGCGGTAGCTGTCAAATCTATTTAAAGAGCGGTGCTTCCTCCATTAGGGCTTGCTGTTACAGAAGTTATTGGAGTCTTACTTTTAGAGCACTCGAGTGAACCTTCAAAAGCAGCCCGAAGAACTCCATCAATGTTCGTGAACGCAAAAGAACTTGAAGACCAATACGATCGCATCTACATCGACATCAAGTTCTACTTCTGAGGGAGTTTCTAGTTTGTGTCTTATTTTACTTTTCTTATTGTAACCTTTATATCTTTTGTTCGATAGAGGAACTCGCCACACAGCGACTAGGGCCTTGCGGGGACTGTACAACCCTGTATTCGCTGAGTACGCCCCTGGGGCCCAAGATATTTTTAGGCCCAATATTTCCAAAGGGCGCGACCCCGGGAGGAGGAGGGGTGAGCATTTGGAGGGAGTCGAGTCTGAGGGGCGCATCCCAGGACTGTTCCCTTGTGACGGCGAGCCGGGGAGGGTCGGGAGGCCTCCTGCTCGCCCAGAGCCTTGTGGGGGCGAGATGGGAGGGCCGGGAGGCCTCCGGCTCGCCCAGAGCCTTGTGGGGGCGAGGCCGGGGAGGCCGGGGAGGCATCTGGCTCGCCCAGCAGCAGGGGACGAACTCCACTCGCCCCTGCTCCCTAGTCCGGCAGCCAGGAGGGGTGTCTAAATGCACCCCAGCGAGACCTCACCAGGAGAGGTGTCTAAATGCACCCCAACGAGACCTCACCAGGAGGGATGTCTAAACGCACCCCAACGTGGGGGCGAGCCGGGGAGGCCGGGAGGCCTCCGGCTCGCCCAGAACCTTGTAGGGGCGAGCCAGGGAGGTCGGGAGGCCTCTGGCTTGCCCAGAGCCTAGTAGGGGCGAGCTGGGGAGGCCGGAAGGCCTCCGGCTCACCCAAAGACTTGTGGGGGCGAGCCGGGGAGGCCGGGAGGCCTCCGGCTCGCCCAGCTTCAAGCCGGGTAGGCGGTCTGCGTTTAGTGCCCAAGAGTAGCGGGATTTGGCTATTCGCAGTCCAGTTTTGGTTATTCGCAGTCCAAGAGCAGCAGGATTTGGCTATCTGCAGCCTAGTTCAAGGGTATTTTGGTAATCTGGCAGACCAGTTTTCGGCTATTTGCAGCCCAACTTCAGAAATCCTATAAATAGGACCAAGGGGGCACCATTTGAGAGGATCTCATTCTAGGCTAGCTCTCTCCCTCTCT
The DNA here is from genome assembly GCA_033032865.1 of Dactylorhiza incarnata. NCBI lineage: Eukaryota > Viridiplantae > Streptophyta > Magnoliopsida > Asparagales > Orchidaceae > Dactylorhiza > Dactylorhiza incarnata. The sequence continues at coordinate 9,606,149 of JAWHQI010000067.1, forward strand.
CTCTCCCTCCCCAAGTCTCTCTAGGGGGTGAGGAGAGCCTCCAGTGGTGCCCAAGCTTAGTAGTGGCTTAGGAGGGGAAGTTCCTAAGGAACTTCCGGGTATATGGCGGGACCTCCCCACTAAGCCCTTGGTCCAGTTCCTAGTTCCAACACCTTCAACCTAGAGCTCTCCCTTGGGAGGAGTAAGGATTGGTCGCCCCTCGGCTAGCTAAGGGCCCCGAACTCCACAGAGACTAAGTCTTGTTCGCAAGTCTCGGTTTCAACACATGGTGCGATGAGCGTGGAGTGTGACCAATTCAAGAAAGCCTGAGCTGAGCTCCATGGACGGAGGTGGAGGAAGCCCCGACCCGGGTCACTCGCAGCCCCCGGTGGCTAGGGTGACGTTAGAGATGTTCGAAAACTTCAAGCGAGAGGTCCTGCAGACCTTTGAGGTTGCCTTCGCCATGATAGTCGGAGGCAGAAGAGGAGATGGTCTGGAGGTCCCACCCGAGCAGGTGGACGAGGGAACTCTCGGCCAACAGTCCAGGAAGGAAGTACCGATGAGGGGGAGTGGGGGTGCCATACCCCCACTCTCCCGTCCTCAAGGGGGCGAGCTCAGGAGGGGGCGCCCTCCCAGCTCGCCCCGCCCTTTCAAGGGTGCGAGCTCAGGAGGGGGGCACCCTCCCATCTCGCCCCGCCCCTTCAAGGGGGCGAGCTCCGGAGGGGGGTGGCCTCCCAGCTCGCCCCGGCTCTTCTAGCCTAGCCCCAAAGGGGGACGAGCGGGGAGGCATTCGGCCCCCACTCGCCCCACCCCAAAAGGAGTCAAAACGTTGGTGGACGAGGCCACCCGGGGGAGCGGCTACCCAATAACCCGGCGAGCACAGGGGTTACCATTTCGACTCCGCGAGAGCAAGGAGGGGGAGGCTTCAAAAGGAAAAGATCCAACCGCCCGAGGTGGATGCAGGGGGAGAGGACACCTCCCCCACCGCCCCGGCAGGCTAGGGCGATCGGCCAAGGAAGAAGAAAGAACCGCTCGGGAGGAAGAAGGGGCATCCGAGCAGAGTTGCCTTACTGTGACTTCCATCAGGAGGAGGGTCACGCGAAATCCACCCGAGTTCTTGGAGATGAAGTAGGCAAGAAGCCAGAAGCCGCAGCGTCAACAACCAGAGGAGGTCGAGGAGGACCGTGCCTGGGAGTAGAAGCCCGAGTCCCGGTCCCCGTGCTTAGTTTTGTTTTTTTTGAGTCCATGTAGTAGGATGAAGCATTTCCGTACTTGGTTTTCTTGCATGTAACCAGCTGACTAATGTAATAAAAGTTTTGTTTTTCAAGATATTTTTCCCCTCGGATGGTTCCGCTAGCCGGGCTCTCACTAGCCGGCAGGGCAGGTTGACCTCCCAGGGAGGGTAAATATTTTTCCCCTCGGATGGTTCCGCTAGCCAGGCTCTCACTAGCCGGCAGGGCAGGTTGACCTCCCAAGGAGGGTAAATGTTTTTCTCTCTGATGGTTCCGCTAGCCGGGCTCTCACTAGCCGGCAGGGCAGGTTGACCTCCTAGGGAGGGTAAATATTTTTCCCCTCGGATGGTTCCGCTAGTCGGGCTCTCACTAGCCGGCAAGGCAGGTTGACCTCCCAGGGAGGGTAAATATTTTTCCCCTCGGATGGTTCTGCTAGCCGGGCTCTCACTAGCCGGCAGGGCAGGTTGACCTCCCAGGGAGGGTAAATATTTTTTCCCTCGGATGGTTCCGCTAGCCGGGCTCTCACTAGCCGGCAGGCAGGTTTACCTCCCAGGGAGGGTAAATATTTTTTCCCTCTGATGGTTCCGCTAGCCGGGCTCTCGCTAGCCGGCAGGGCAGGTTGACCTCCCAGGGAGGGTAAATATTTTTCCCCTCGGATGGTTCCGCTAGCCGGGCTCTCGGTAGCCGGCAGGGCAGGGTGATCTCCCAGGGAGGGTAAATATTTTTCCCCTCGGATGGTTCCGCTAGCCAGGCTCTCGCTAGCCGGCAGGACATGTTGACCTCCCAGGGAGGGTAAGCGATTATGGCCCCGAGCAGAGACCGCTGACCAGGCTCCCATCTAGCTGGCAGGACAGGAGATTCACTCGGCGAGGCAGGAGGTTCATATTGGTTAAGGCCCCGAACAGAGACCGCTGACCAGGCTCCCATCTAGCTGGCAGGACAGGAGATTCACTCGGCAAGGCAGGAGGTTCATATTGGTTAAGGCCCCGAGCAGAGACCGCTGACCAGGCTCCCATCTAGCTGGCAGGACAGGAGATTCACTCGGTGAGGCAGGTGATTCATATTGGTTAAGGCCCCGAGCAGAGATCGCTGACCAGACTCCCATCTAGCTGGTAGGACAGGAGATTCACTCGGTGAGGCAGGTGATTCATATTGGTTAAGGCCCCGAGCAGAGACCGCTGACCAGGCTTCCATCTAGCTGGCAGGACAGGAGATTCACTCGGTGAGGCAGGTGATTCATATTGGTTAAGGCCCCGAGCAGAGACCGCTGACCAGGCTCCCATCTAGCTGGCAGGACAGGAGATTCACTCGGTGAGGCAGGTGATTCATATTGGTTAAAGTCCCGATGCTGGCCCGCTGACCAGGCTCCCATCAAGCTGGCAGGTCCGAGGATCGCTCGGTGGCAGGAAAGTCCCAAGTACTTAGTCCCGATGCTAGCCCGTTGACCTGGCTCCCATCAAGCTGGCAGGTCCGAGGATCGCTCGATGGCAGAAAAGTCCCAAGTACTTAGTCCCCATGCTGACCTGCTGACCAGGCTCCCACCTAGCTGGCAGGGTCAGGAACCGCTCAGTGGCCGAAAATTCTTGTAAGTATTTTTCCCCCCGAGGTGGCTCCACTAGCCTGGCTCTCACTAGCCGGCAGGGTAGGAAGGCCTCTCGAGGAGGCTAAGTGTTTTTCCCCCGAGGTGGCTCCACTAGCCGGGCTCTCGCTAGCCGGCAAGGTTGGGGGACCTCTCGGGGAGGCGCTGTGGCTTTTCCAATAGATCACCAATAACCGGATTCCCAGCGACACTCGTCGAATATGCAGGGCTGGACATTTCTTTCCGAGCATAAGCCACGCTCGAAAAGAGCGGAGATTGTGTTCAACCCTGTATTCTTCGAGTAGGCCCCTGAGGCCCAAGATATTTTTAGGCCCAATATTTCCAAAGGGCGCGACCCCGGGAGGAGGAGGGGTGAGCATTTGGAGGGAGTCGAGTCTGAGGGGCGCATCCCAGGACTGTTCCCTTGTGACTTGTGGGGGCGAGCTGGGAGGGCCGGGAAGCCTCCGGCTCGCCCAAAGCCTTGTGGGCGCGAGCCGGGAGGGCCGGGAGGCCTCCGGCTCACCCAGAGCCCTGTGGGGGGAGCCGGGAGGGCCGGGAGGCCTCCGGCTCGCCCAGAGCCTTGTGGGGGCGAGCCGGGAGGCCTCCGGCTTGCCCAGAGCCTTGTGGTGGCGAGCCGGGAGGACCGGGAGGCCTCCGACTCGCCCAGAGCCTTGTGGGGGCGAGCTGGGAGGGCCGGGAGGCCTCCGGCTCGCCCAGAGCCCTGTGGGGGCGAGCTGGGAGGGCCGGGAGGCCTCCAGCTCGCCCAGAGCCTTGTGAGGGCGAGCCAGGAGTGTCGGGAGGCCTCCGGCTCGCCCAGAGCCTTGTGGGGGCGATCCGGGAGGGCCGGGAGGCCTCCGGCTCGCCTAGAGCCCTGTGGGGGCGAGCCGGGAGGGCCGGGAGGCCTCTGGCTCGCCTAGAGCCTTGTGGGGGCAAGCCGGGAGGGCCGGGAGGCCTACGGCTCGCGCAGAGCCTTGTAGGGGCGAGCCGGGAGGGCCGGGAGGCCTCCAGCTCGCCCAGAACCCTGTGGGGGCGAGCCGGGAGGGCCGGGAGGCCTCCGGCTTGCCAGAGCCTTGTGGGGGCAAGCCGGGAGTGCCGGGAGGCCTCCGGCTCGCCCAGAGCCTTGTGGGGGCGAGCCGGGAGGGCAGGGAGGCCTCCGGCTCGCCCAGAGCCTTGTGGGGGCGAGCTGGGAGGGCCGGGAGGCCTCCGGCTCGCCCAGAGCCTTGTGGGGGCGAGGCCGGGGAGGCCTCTGGCTCGCCCAGCAGCAGGGGACGAGCTCCACTCGCCCCTGCTCCATAGTCCGGCAGCCAGGAGGGGTGTCTAAATGCACCCCAGTGAGACCTCACCAGGAGGGGTGTCTAAATGCACCCCAGCGAGACCTCACCAGGAGGGATGTCTAAACGCACCCCAACGTGGGGGCGAGCCGGGGATGCCGGGAGGCCTCCGGCTCGCCCCGAACCTTGTAGGGGCGAGCCAGGGAGGTCAGGAGGCCTCCGGCATGCCCAGAGCCTAGTAGGGACGAGCCGGGGAGGCCGGAAGGCCTCCGGCTCTCCCAGAGCCTTGTGGGGGCAAGCCGGGGAGGCCGGGAGGCCTCCGGCTTGCCCAGCTCCAAGCCGGGTAGGCGGTCTGCGTTTAGCGCCCAAGAGTAGCGGGATTTGGCTATTCGCAGTCCAGTTTTGGTTATTCGCAGTCCAAGAGCAGCGGGATTTGGCTATCTGCAGCCCAGTTCAAGGGTATTTTGGTAATCTGGCAGACCAGTTTTCGGCTATTTGCAGCCCAACTTCAGAAATCTTATAAATAGGACCAAGGGGGCACCATTTGAGAGGATCTCATTCTAGGCTAGCTCTATCCCTCTCTCTCTCCCTCCCCAAGTCTCTCTAGGGGGTGAGGAGAGCCTCCAGTGGTGCCCAAGCTTAGTAGTGGCTTGGGATGGGAAGTTCCTAGGGAACTTCCAGGTATGTGGCGGGACCTCCCCACTAAGCCCTTGGTCCAGTTCCTAGTTCCAACACCTTCAACCTAGAGCTCTCCCTTGGGAGGAGTAAGGATTGGTCGCCCCTCGGCTAGCTGAGGGCCCCGAACTCCACAGAGACTAAGTCTTGTTCGCAAGTCTTGGTTTCAGCAGGGACTAGGGGAAAATCACCTCGTGTTGGCGACTAGGTCTAGGGTGTAGATCTAGGGAGTGCTCGAGGCCTTTCCGGTGAGGGAAGGGCTAGAGCGGCTTGAGGCCTTGTCTAGGGAGAGATAGGCTAAAGTCAACCGGTCCTTGGGAGAAGGGTCGGTATATAAAACCAAAAGAGTTTTCATTGGTCGCCTCTTTCCAAGCGTTATTGGGAAAAGTTTTGTAATCGTTTTTACTTCCAGTTAATGATTAATGAAAATATGTTTATTGTTTCATCTCTGAGTTGTACTCTGTGATTCTCATTGTTCAAACGTAAAAGTATTCTCAATGTTGCCTAACGCAGAGCGTTAACACTACCGCTGGCGGTAGTGTCTGAGAATTATTTTCTCTCATAATCTCTGAATTTTTAAAACCCTTATTCACCCCCTCTAAGGGAGCCTACAGATCCAACAATAGGGTGGTGACTGGATCTGGTCCCACGCCTATAAATAGGCATCACTGTAGCAGCAATATCATCGCACCAAGTGTAAGCTAAACTCGCACCTAGAACTTGCGGTCTCCTTTTAGTGACCGCCCGGTTTGCGGATTGAACTTTCCTTTTGCAGCTTCTGCGGATAGTGCAAACAGCAGCGGTCACCTCTTCTTCTAAATTGTCTGAGCGGTCTTGCGGCTTGCAGTGTGGGTTGCTGGAGTTTGGGAGTATCAGTGGAGTTCGGGAGGTCGCGGAGCTTCAGTGGTGTTGTTCAAGTTGCCGGCAGACTATTCACGCGGTCTCCTCTTCTAGTCGCACGAACACCCAGGCTGCGCAGTTAGGCGGCTTCTGTGTTCAGACCGCTAGTTATCTTTCTTCAGCATTGTACTTTTCTTTTTGGTTTTGTGAACTGGCGAAATCATGTCTCGCCATGAATATCTCGCTCTGTAAAGAATATTTCTGCTGTTATCAGTAAAGATTGCTTTGCTTCATGTGCTTCTGGTTGTTGGCTGTAACTTTAAGTTGTACGATTCCTGCTCACTCCTAGATCTACGGAAAATTTCACATGGTATCAGAGGAAGGTTGGAGTGGATAGAGTAGTGAACAACTCAAAGTTGCCATCGCCTTTGTGAAGAAGGAACTAGTGGTAAAGCCATGGAAGCAGGTTTTGCAAGAGGTCTTGGAATTGAGATGCTCACGTCGACTAACTTCAAAAAGTGGAAGTCGTGCATGCAGAGTTATCTTCTAGGCGAGGACTTCTGGGAGGTTGTTGGAGGAGATAGTATAGAGGAAGTTGTCCCAGTTGGGGATAATGATCCTGAGGTGAGGAATTGGAGGAGGATTGATGCGAAAGCAGAGTTCACTCTGAAAAGGGCAATATCACCTAACCTATTCGACCACATCTTAGGGTGTGGATCAGCTGTCGAGATGTGGTGAGCCCTGGACGGGCTGTTTAATAAGAAGAATGTAGCAAGGCTACAGTTCCTGGAAAATGAGCTGGCTAGGTCGGCTCAGGGAGATCTGTCTATCTCTACGTTCTTCCTGAAGATGAAGAACCTGTGCGCTGAGATTTCAGCACTGGATCCTGATGAGCCAATTTCTGAGGCGAAGCTGAAGAGACACATCATCCGCGGCTTGCGGAAGGAGTATGTGGCCTTTGTGACGCTGGTGCAGGGTTGGGCAAATCAGCCGTCTCTGCTAGAGCTGAAGAATCTGCTTGCGTCGCAGGAGAGCATAGCAAGGCAGATGGCGGGGGTGTCAGTGTCTGGGGGAGAAGGCGAGGTGCTCTTCACAGGGAAGAAGAAGAAATTAGATAAGAAGAAGAAGACCGCTGGAAGCAATGGGCCTTCAACTTCTGGACAGCAGGAGAGGGGCTATGCTCCCAAGGCTGAAGGGAAGAAGAAGGGAGAAGGACCCAAATGCATTAGGTGCGGAAAGCTTGGTCACATCAGGAAGGACTGGGGGTGAATCTTCAGCCAGGGCATGCTGCTGCAGGGAAGGAGGAAACTGAGGCCAGGCCAAATGATGGAGGATTGGGAGGAGCATTCTCGACTTTTGTCAGAGCTGCGGCTCCTATCAACTATCAAGAGGGCTGGATCGTGGACTCGGGGTGTGGTCATCACCTCACCGGGGACGAGTCAAAGCTTTCTTCAGCGCAGCCTTACTCAGGTAATGATGCTATTATAACTGCTGATGATACTTTGCATACTGTCGAGAAGGTGGGGGTTGTTTCCTTGGGCAGTGATAGGGGGCCACTAACGTTGAAGAGTGTCTATCATGTGCCCAGAATGAGGAAAAATCTCTTCTCCATGACCAACGCTGTAGACGGTGGGTATCACATTCTGTTCGGTCCAACAGAAGTAAGGTTTCTACGAAATGTTGAGGCAGTAAAGGCCGATGTCATTCATGTCGAGAGAAGGGCAAAAGACATGTTCATTTTATCGACAAGTTCTTATGTTGACAAGATGAGGATAAATGATAGTGCCGTTATATGGCACGAGAGGTTGGGACATGTAGGGATGGATAAGTTGAAGGCTATGGAGATAAAAGGTCTAGTCAAGGTCCTGCTTAGTCTATCTTCCTATTGTGATGGTCATATTTGCGCGGGATGTCAGTTCGGCAAGTCTCATTGACTGCTGTTTGATAAGTCGCAGACAAGGAGTAGTGTTCCGTTGGAGTGTATCCACGGTGATTTTATGGGACCGACTGCTACCCCAAGCCTCGGAGGCAGCAGGTATATGTTGGTGTTGATCGACAATTACACCAGATATGTCTGGGTCTATTTCCTGAAGGAGAAGGCGAAGGCGTTTGCCAAGTTTGTGGAGTTCAAGGAGCTAGTGGAGGGCCGGCTAGGTCTGCGGATAAAGAAGCTGAGAACTGATAATGGGGTGGAGTTCACCTCTGGTGAGTTCTCTAGTTTTTGCAGGAAGGCGGGCATCCGGAGGGAGCTTACTTGTGCGCATACTCCATAATAAAATGGAGTTGCAGAGCAAAAGATCTGTCATCTGACGGAGACCTGCAAGTGTTGGCTGCATGCCAAGAGTATCCCAAGGTCCTTCTGGGAGGAGGCAATGTCTTGTGCTGCCTACGTCATCAACAGGATGCCTCTCAGTCCCATCAACATGTTGACCCTGCATGAGATGATGTTCAAGGAAAAGCCAAGCATGGCGCACCTTCGGGTGTTTGGTTCCACCTGCTATGTGCAAATTCCAGATGCGCTTCGGACGAAGCTAGATGCAAAAGCAAGGAATCTTGTCTTCGTGGGATATGAAGATCGGAAGAAGAGCTAGAAGTGCATGGACCCGGAGACGCGGAGATTTGTTGTATCTCGCGGCGTCATGTTTGACGAGGTGACGTCATACAAGGGAAGTTCTGGTGTTGAGCTACCAGAAAGCAGGGTGGAGGAGTCTGAGAGAGCTGTGGAAAATCTTCAGGTGGAGCTGCCTTTGTCACCAGGTGGTCCATCCATTTCTAGTTCTGATACGGAGGCTTCAAGATTAGGAAGCAGGGGGAGAGATGATCCTAGTACGTATGGAAGGGGAGCTAGGGAAGAAGCAGCTGAGGATAATGCGAGTCAGGGGAAGGTGTTGAGGAGATCAAAGCGAACGATCATTGCCCCTGATCGCTATACAGGAGAAAACATGGTGAGCTTTGTCTCGTGTTTCTTCGTTGGTCCCCTGGATGAGCGGGAACAAGTGAGCTTTGAAAAGGCCAAAGGCATGAAATAGTGGGAGTCGGCTATGGAAGAAGAGATGACAGCTCTTGATAAGAATGAGACCTGGTCTTTGGTGCCCAGGCCCAAGGGTATCACCCATGTGACATGCAAATGGGTCTATAAGCTCAAGAAGAAGGCAGACGATAGCATTGAGCGATACAAGGCTCGCCTTGTGGCTCGTGGATTCTCGCAGCAATACGGTGAAGATTATGAAGAGACATTTTGTCGATGGTGAAGATGACTTCAGTTCGGTTCGTTATTGCCTTGGCGGCATTTTATGGGTGGGAGATTTGGCAACTCGACGTAAAGAATTATTCTTGTACGGTGAGATTGATAAGGATATTTTCATGGTCCAGCTGCCAGGCTTCGTATCTGAAGATTTTCCAGACTATGTCTGTAAGCTGAAGAAGGCCCTGTATGGGTTGAAGCAAGTGCCGAGGGCGTGGTACGGGAAGATTGCAGAATATCTCCTATTATGTGGATTCGGTGCTTCAGACTCTGACTCGAGCTTGTTTGTCAAGAAGAACGGGGAGCTTCAAGTCATCGTGCTGCTTTACGTCGACGATATGATCGTGACGGGGAATTTGAAGGAGGAGGTAGCAAAGCTTCGGGCTGAGCTATCTATCAGATTTGAGATGAAGGACTTGGGTGAACTACAACATTTCCTTGGACTCGAAGTGCAGAGGAAGGAAAGTAGGGTGCTGGTGTCCCAAACTGGATATGCAGAGTGAATCGTGGAGCGATTCGGCATGAAGGAAAGGAAATGCATTTCTACACCTCTGGTGAAGGCCATGAAACTTTAGAAGGATAAGGGGAGGATTATGGAAGATCCGACTGTGTTCCGAGCTCGGGTTGGGAGCTTGATTTATCTGATGATCACTAGGCTGGATATTGCGTATGTAGTTGGCAGGGTGAGTCATTATATGGTGGAACTACGGATGCCTCATCTACTAACGGCCAAGAATATTTTGAAGTTTGTCAAGGCGACTTCGGATATGGGTCTCCTATACAGGAGGGATGCGGGCTTCGAGGTGCATGGATACATGGATGCTGATTACGGGGGAGATTCAAATGATCGGAAGTCGACGTCTGGATTCGTCTTCATGGTGGGTCCTACGGCTATATCATGGTGCAGCAAGAAGCAGGATTCCGTTTGTCTCTACCACGGAAGCGGAATACAAGGCTTTGGCCTTGGCAGCTCAAGAAGCCATCTGGCTTAGGAGGTTGGTGGAAGATGTCCATAAGGAGATTCGGGGTCCGACTCTGCTCCGCGGCCACAATGAGAGTGCACTCAAACTGGTTACTAATCCAGTGTGTCACGCGAGGACCAAACATATCGAGATCGAGCATCATTTCATTTGTGAGAAGGTGCTGGAGGGGTCTCTTTCGGTCAAGCATGTTCGGAGTATGGACAACATTGCTGACATATTCACAAAGGCGTTGGCGAAGGGGCCGTTCACTCGGCTGAGGAGTTTACTTGGGCTGTTTTCAACTTCCCACTTCAAGGGGGAGTGTTGAAAATGTTGAAGTGTGAAGTTTGCGGTCTGGGAGGTAGTCGCGCGGTCTGGTCTAACCACGCGATCTCGCGGTCTCCTCTGCGGTCTGACCTATTATGTCTAGCTGCAATCTTTCTCACCTGACCACCGTTCTCTCTGTCCAAGGCTGCCGAGGTGAGGCCGCGCGGTATGGTTCGTGTGACCGCGTGGCGAGCTGTTATTCTGTACTGTGCGGGTTAAGTTGTTGACCGCACAGGGTTGTTGTTCTGGTATCCGGCAGTCCGGTCTGGTGACTGTCCGGGTTCTTGATGGTGCGCGCCGACTAAGGTTCTCTTAGTCCCGCGGTCTCCCCTTTGTGTTCGCATAAGCTGGTCCCTTGGCAATCTGCTGATGTATGCGGACACTGGTGTTGGTTGACTTGGTGGGTTGTTGCCTTAGTCGACTTGGCTGTGTTTGCGATCTATGGAGGACGTCTCGTACTTGCGAACACTGGTGGTGGGCATCATGACCGTGCGGGTTATCATGATCGCACGGCTTCTTGGAGGAGTGGTGATCTCCTAGTCAGGATTGAAGTCGGCGAGCACACCAAGCGCAGAGCGATCTTCTGCTGACCGCGCAGGTTGACCGGTCTTGGTCGCGCGGTCAGAGCGGTGACTCTATCTCATAGGGCAGTGACTGGATCTGGTCCCACGCCTATAAATAGGCATCACTGTAGCATCAATATTATCGCACCAAGTGTAAGTTAAACTCGCGCCTAGAACTTGCGGTCTCTTTTTAGTGACCGCCCGGTTTGCTGATTGAACTTTCCTTGTACAGCTTCTGCGGATAGTGCGGACAGCAGCGGTCACCTCTTCTTCTAAAGTGTCTGAGCGGTCTTGCGGCTTGCAGTGTGGGTTGCTGGAGTTCGGGAGAATCAGTGGAGTTCGGGAGGTCGCGGAGCTTCAGTGGTGTTGTTCAAGTTGTCGGCAGACTGTTCGCGCGATCTCCTCTTCTTGTCGCGTGAACACCCAGGCTACGCGGTTAGGCGGCTTCTGTGTTCAGACTGCCAGTTATCTTTCTTCAGCATTGTATTTTTCTTTTTGGTTTTGTGTACTGGCGAAATCATGTCTCGCCATGTATACCTCGCTCTGTAATGAAGATTTCTGCTGTTATTAGTAAAGATTGCTTTGCTTCATGTGCTTCTGGTTGTTGGCTGTAACTTTAAGTTGTACAATTCCTGCTCACTCCTAGATCTACGGTAAATTTCACAACGGCAACCTGCCCGGAGTTTCTGGAGATGAGGGAAAGAGGTCAGCAATAGCAGCGACCAGTGAGAATCAAGGAAGTGCTACCCGGAGAGGGGGAAGATAGGTATGAAGAAAAGGCAGCCGTGGGATCCAGGGGGGATCAGAGTGATCCATGGCGGGGTTGGGATAGAGGCATCTCTCAAGCGTAGCTTCCAAGCGATGTTTAGGAGGAGCATCGCGTTGAACTCCCAAACCTTAACCCTCTCGGAGAAGCTCACCCGTTCTCTGAAGCTTTGGTGATCCAGACGACAATCGAGAACTTCACGATCTCTCGAATCTTGGTCGACAACGGGAGCTTCGTGAATGTAATCTTCAAGAAGTCCTTTGACGCGATGGAGGTAGAGGCAAAGAGGGTGCATGCCTCGAATGATTTGTTATTTGGGTTCTCAGGGGAGAGGAAGGAGGTCGAGGGAGGAGTAGGTCTCTAGGTGATGTTGGGAGGGGTCCCGAGGAACTGCCGGTTCGTCATTGTCGACGCTCCGAGAAGCAATAATGCAATTTTCAAACGCCCTCTCATCAACACCTTCCAATGCATTCCCTCAACCTTCCATCAGTGCTTGAAGTTCCACAGTGGAGGAGTCTAGGTCCAAATCTGGGGATATGCAAAGGTGGCGAGGCAGTGCTATGTGATTGCCATCAACACCATCTCCTGGATGGCAGAGGCTGAGAAGGTAGATAGGGAAATGAGGGGCCCGAAGGGGTCAGGAGAAGAGAGGTAGGCAGAGGGAGATGAAGAAGGAGAGAGCCGCGTCTGGGAAGATGAGATCGAGGCGATGCAGGAGGAGCATGCCGAGTAGATGGAGGAGGAGGCTGCGGTAAAAGCGAAGACCCTAGCCAAAAGAGGGGAGGCAAGAGGCAGATGGGAAGAGCAGTCCCGGCTTGAGGCGGCAGAAGAAGTAGTTGAGATGGAGGTCACCACCAGGGAGGGGAAAATAGAGAAGGTGCGAGTCAGCAGGGCCTCGGCCCAGAGGACAGGAAGAAGATGCTGGAGTGCATCCAAAGGACCGTGGACATCTTCGCATGGAGCACGACAGACATGTCGGGCATCGACGCAGATATGGCCTACCACTGACTCAACCTCGAGCCAGGAACCCGCCCCATCTGACAGAAGAGGAGGACCATTGTCGACAAGCTAGAGGATCTGATCCAAGCGGAAGTGGAGAATCTCCTCGAAGCAGGTTTTGTATCGTAGATCCAGTATCCATGCTGGGTCTCCAATGTCATCATGGTAAAGAAGGGTGATAGTCGCTGGAGAATGTGTATCGATTTTCCCTTTTAAACAAAGCCTGCCCTAAGGATTGTTACCCTTTGCCTCGAATCGAAGTGCTGGTTGACTCAGCCATCGGTTTTTCTGTGATGAGTTTTTTCGATGCTTTTTCAGGTTATCATTAGATCAGGATGCACCCACCAGACATCAAGGATGTCCCCTTCATCATGAGAGAAGGGTGCTACTGCTATAAGATGATGACGTTTGGGCTAAAAAATGCAGGGGCGATGTACCAAAGGATGATGGACCGAGTCTTTCAGGAACAAAGGGGAAGGAACATAGAGGTATACATAGATGAACTCATGGTGAAGAGCAAGGATGTGAGCTCCCACCTCCAGGACCTTGAAGAGACCATTGCAACTCTATGCAGGTTCAAGATAAGGCTGAATCCTTCGAAATGTATCTTCGGGGCCAGCAAGGGGATGTTTCTGGGCCACCTCCTTACCGTGGCGGGGGTGGAGCCGAACCCAGACAAAGTGAAAGATATCATGGAATTAGGATCGCCGCGAAATGCTAAGGAAGTCCAGCGCCTGACTGGAAAGTTCGCGGCGTTGAGCAGGTTTCTCTCCCGGGCGGAGGAGAAATGCTTGTTGGAGTTTCTGAGATGATCTCAAAGCAATCAACAGTTAGTCTTGCTGCCAACGCAATATGAGCCTATAGGGTCGCACATAAAAGCGTTTGGAGAAGTTGGAGAAAGGATTGTGTTGGCCTTACTCATATTGGATATGAGTGGAGGACCAATCCTGTGACTGCTTGGAATTAAGTTGAGAATGTCTCAACAGGAAATTGTTTAAAGGGTTTAAACGAATGGGTTTATACATGACAAATTCTGCTAAAGGGTTTAACCGAATTGTGTCAAATTCGGCTAATGTGATTAACCGAATTAAGTTGATTCGACTAATGAAATTCGACTAATATGATTAACCGAATTTCTTACAGATTCGACTAAAGGGTTTAGCCGAATCAGGACAGTTCGACGAAAGGGTTTCGCCGAATTTATTCAACCGAATTTATATAGTCGAATTCGTCGAAATGGTTTCGCCGGATACGATTATAGTGATTAGTCGAATTCGGTTAATGTGATTAGTCGAATTCGTCGAATGTAAATCTGGACAGAATTTCTGTTTTTCCCTCTAGTCTGCGGATAGTCGATTTTATGCCTTGCGTATAAAAGGACGTGATTAGGGCTTCGATAAAGACGGTTTTCAGATCGAGCCTTTTCGCGAGAAAGAAATGACGGAAGTGTTCTGGCTGTTCTCGTTCCGTCCGCCGATCGTCGTTCCGCCGCCGCTAGTCGCCGCCGCCGGTCGCCGCCTCCTCTGGATTGGACCTAGCAGTCCGTGAGGACGTTGAGAACTTCCTTCTCTGACCTAGTTCTTGTACGACAAGAAGCTGGGGTTCTTCATCGCTTGTGTGGACTTCTGTAGAGGGATCGGTCTATTTCGATCCTTGAAGAACTCAAGGCAGATTTCGGATTTCTCTTGGAGCACCTTGGTTGAGTATTGACTCAATCCCGCGAAGGTATATTGTATTTCGATTTGCATATTCTCTTGAATCATGAAAACCGCAAGATCCGTTGATCTCTTTTTGGGTTGTTCTTGTTCTTTTCCGCTGCGCAAATTCGATATGTCATCCCTTATGAAGGGGTACAGAAAACCCAACAATGCTTCCCATTTTCAAAGTGTTATGAGGCAATCAAAAGTTTGAATGGACGAAAGAGTGTGAGGAGTCCTTCCAAGCCCTAAAGAATCAGCTCACCAAGGCTCCACTGCTCCTGGGTCCTAAGGAGGGAGAGTGCCTAGCCTTGTATCTCAGAGTTGGGGATGAAGTCGTGAGCTCCGTCTTGGTCTTGGAAGAGGGTAAGAAGCACCTGCCCATCTACTATGTGAGCCAGTTTCTGAAGAAGGCGGAGCTCCGATACCCAATTTTAGAAAAGCTCGCATTCGCCCTGGTTATCTCAGCCAGGAGGCTTAGGTCGTACTTCCAAGCCCACTCGATCCAAGTGGTGACCAACCACCCCCTTCGCAAAATCTTCGAGGTGGTAGAGCATTCGGGGAGGCTCGCAAATTAGTCCGTGGGGCTGAGCGAGTTTGACATCACATTCATCCCTCGGCTATCGATGAAGGTTCGGGTCGTGGCAGATTTTATGGCAGACTATGTGGTTGAGATAGAAGAGGAGTAAGCCCTTCGTCAAGTTCCCTGGAAGCTATTGGTTGACGGGGCCTCAGGAAGGAACTCTCTCGGAGGGGGAGTGGTATTGGAAAGCCCCCACAGAGTGAAAATAGAGCAAGCAATAGTGATACAGTTCCCTATCACCAACAACCAGGCGGAGTACGAGGCTGTGATTGTTGGCTTGCATCTGGCTCAGGAGTTAGGGGTTCACGAGGTGGAGGTCCTCACAGATTCGATGGCCATAGCCTCATAGGTCAATGGCGAGTTTGAGGCAAGGGAGCCCACACTCATGAGGTACCTAGCTAAGGTGAGGGGTCTCATCAGAGCGTTCAAGGCATTCTCCATCAAGCACATACCAAGGGAATAGAGTACCCCAGCGGATCGGTTGGCCAAGTATGGTCCTTGGTCCGGGGGGACCTTGACAATCCTATTCCGCCCATCGATTTAGGAAGGGGAGCTGATGGATAAAGAGCGGCGACCCTCGTGGAAGGATCCTTTCGTAACCTTCCTGGCCACATGCAAGTTTCTGGAAGAGGTTCCAGATCATAGGTGCTTCAGGTACAAGTCCGCCTACTACATGCTTCACAAGGGGGACTTGTATTGAAAGACTCTCTCGGGACTTTTAGCACGATGCATATCTGAGGTGGAAGTCCTGAGGGTCCTAGAGTAGGATGTTGGAGGAAAGAATAACGAGGCAGGGGTACTTCTGGCCGATTCTGAGCAAGGACGCGACAGAGTTCACCAAGAAATGCTAGAAATGCCAGCTGTTCTCCCCGCTTCAACTTCTGCCGGCTCAGAGGCTTAAGAGCATTACAGCGCCATGGCCCTTTGCCATATGGGGGATGGATCTGGTAGGACCCTTCCCACAGGCAAGTGGGCAAAGAAGGTTTCTCCTAGTCATGATCGATTACATCTCAAAGTGGTTGGAGGTTAAGGCTTTGGCCAAGGTCACCTCCCAGGTAATCCGCAACTTTGTGTGGGGGGAGATTATTTGCCGACATGGGCTCCCTCAAGCCATAGTCACAGATAATGGTCTACAACTCGCCAGTGAAGAGTTCATCAGCTTCTGCAGCTAGTTGGGAATAGACCTCAGGTTCGCATCCGTCCAACATCCCAGGAGCAACAGGCAGGTGGAGGCGGAAACAAGATCATAGTGAACCTGCTCAAAAAGAAGGTAGAGAACTTAAAGGGGAATTGGGTAGAGCAGCTCCCTTCTGTCTCGTGAGCTCTAAGGACTACACTCAACACCGCCACTAGCGAGACCCCTTCAAGTTCTCTCAAAGTTGTGAGGCCTTTATTCCGGTAGAATTCTAAGTTAAGACACCGCGGGTAAGGGCCGCCGAAGGGGGTGATGAAGAATGGAGAGAGGGGAACGAGGAGGAGCTACGACTCTCCCAAGATCTGATCGAGGAGGTTCGAGATCTTGCCTCCATTTGGCAAGAAGAAGTCAAGTGGTGGATGGCCAAGTATTTTGACAAGCACGTCAGTATTAAGCAGTTCGAGAAGGGATACCTCGTGTTAAAAAAGGTCGACGCGGCCAGAAGGGCAGCTGCGGTAGGGAAGCTCAATCCTAATTGGGAGGGCCTCTATGTCATTGAAGAAGCCTTAAAGTCAGGGGGGATATCGCCTCCAGAATATGGAAGACGAGTCCATCGGTCACACGAGGAGTGGTGATGACCTGAAGCGTTTCAACCTTAGGTTCATGTAATAAAAATACTCTACTTCAAACTTTGCTTTTCTTTATATGTGGCATAATATCTTGCAAGATGATGGCAGGAAAGTTTCAAAGTGATTGTCCCCGAGTAGACTTGCTGACCAGGCTCTCACCTAACTAGCAGGGCCCTAGGCTCACTCGGTGGCAGGAAAGTTTCAAAGTGATTGGCCCCGAGCAGACCCGTTGACCAGGCTCTCACCTAGCTGGTAGGGCTATAGGCTCACTCGGTGGCAGGAAAGTTTTAAAGTGATTGTCCCCGAGCAGACCCGCTGACCTAGCTCTCACCTAGCTGGTAGGGTCATAGGCTCACTCGGTGGCAAGAAAGTTTAAAAGTGATTGGCCCCGAGTAGACCCACTAACCAGGCTCTCACCTAGCTGGATGGGACGTAGGCTCACTCGGTGGAAGGAAAGTTTCAAAGTGATTAGCCCCTTGCAGACCCGCTGACCAGTCTCTCACCTAGCTGGTAGGGCCGTAGGCTCACTCGATGGCAGGAAAGTTTCAAAGTGATTGGCACCGAGCAGACCCACTGACCAGGCTCTCACCTAGCTGGCAGGGCCGTAGGCTCACTCGATTGCAGGAAAGTTTCAAAGTGATTGGCCCTGAGAAGACCCGTTGACCAGGCTCTCACCTAGTTGGCAGGGTCGTAGGCTCACTCGGTGGTAGGAAAGTTTCAAAGCGGTTAGCCCCAAGTAGACCCACTGACCAGGCACTCTCCTAGTTGGCAAGGTTGTAGTCTCACTCTGTGGTAACCCATGAGGAAGGCAAGGTAAGAAAGGAAAATCTAATAGGAGGAAGATTAACATAAGGTAAGTCTCAGTATAAGTTTGGCGAATGGTTTCTATCATAAGGGGCACTCGCCAACGAATAATATCATTCGAGAAGGGAACTCGCCCAACGAAAGTGCAGTGGGGTGTTAGCCAGCCCCAAGGGATGTGCGACGTAAGCGCGATGAAGTGGGCTCTCGGCGCAGTTACACTCCCGGCAAAAACCAACAAAACCGTCTAAGTACCAAAAGGGCTTGAACGAGTGCGAAAGGGTTGCAACCGCGTGGCGCGCCTGGGCGGCGAGAGCGCCTCGGTCACGACCTAAGGGCTAAGGGACATTGGAACTAGAGTTGGCAAGCAATACTGTTGGGTATATTGCCCTCAATATTACCTTGATTTGAAGAGGCATCACTCTCAATGCTAAGGACATATTGTATTTAACAAAGCTATACTTGTGTAGGATATACAGGCACAGGTGACTCAAAAGGAAGGGCCAAACATGGCCTTAGATAAGAAGAAATCATCTACAAGGAGATGAAGATCTGTCTCAGCATAACCGCTGAGACGAAGGGTCAGAACCGCTGAGACGAGGAGCCATCTCAGCGGATCCACTGAGAAGGAGACTGGAGCAACCGCTGAGAAGGGTACTAGAGCTGCCGCTGAGACTGGAAGCTGTCTCAGCCCAACCGCTGAGACTGGATGCTGTCTCAGCCCAACCGCTGAGATAGATCCAAATGTGCTGATGGGATCTACTTTTGGCGCAAACGACAATTGAGAGGGAAAAGCAACTCTAATCTGCCCCATACTGTGTTAGGAGGATCGATATATCCGTTGAAGCCTTCTGAAGGTATAAAAGAAGATGGTAGGGCACAACAACAAGAACTATTCTATTGAAAAGCTTTTGCTGCACGCCGCAATCGAGCATTCACGTTTCAGCCAGTTGAAGTTGTTCTCTGAAGCTGAAGTTAATCTTCTAAGGAAGATTAGTTAGCTCTTCCTGTACAAACTCAAGAAGGGAAAGTTGATCTTCTGCTTTGCTGAAGGAGAAGATCAAGGTGATACAAATCTGAAGCTGCTGTTTTTCAGATCTGAAGTAAGGATTCAGAAGACCTAAGAGTAAACCTTTTTGTTAGAACACGGTCTTCCGCATCTCCTAGGTTTGAGAATAACAAATCCTATGTGTGTATTTAATCTTGTGTGATCTAAGTGTGCAGGATAACAGGTCAAAATGACTCAAGGTTTACATATGGTGGTTGCCCCCAAAATTGAGCCATCAACTCCAAACTGATCACTAGCGCAGGCGATAGTGGATAGCGCCGGCGCTAGCTCGATGCACAGAAGGCATGCTGGAATTGTTGCCTCGGATTGAAAATTCTGCCGCGCAAAAAGTCTCCTAATATGAGATAGCGCAGGCGATAGTAGATAGCACCGGCGCTAGCTTGATACACAGAAGGCATGCTGGAATTATTGCCTCGGATTGGAGATTCTGGCGCGTACAACGTTGCCTAATCCGGGCTAGCGCCGGCGGTAGCGCTAGCACCGGCGGTAGCGTGAAAGCTATAAATTGGACCCCTTGCCTTCGTATTCTTCATCCTCTCTAGATCCTAAACTCCAGAGCCTCGTGCCACAGCAGAGAGAGGAAGTTGTAGAGAGATACTCCCACAAATCTGAAAAGCTGAAGGAAATCCGTGGAGAAGATTTCAACACGCGTCATCATCGTGACGAAAGGCCGCATCGACTACGATCATACTCTGCGGGCCTTCGTCCACTTCTCCAGGAGATCCACATAGAGGGAGTTTTATATTACTGTTTGTCTTTTTATTTCATTTCTAATTCTTGTAAACGGTTCGTTAATTCGCCTCGTGTTGGCGACTAGGTCTGGGTTAGACTTAGGGGGTAATTCGCCTCGTGTTGGCGACTGGGTCTAGGGAGTAGATCTAGGGGGTGCTCGAGGCCTTTCTGGGGATAGATCGGCTAGAGCGGCTTGAGGCCGTATCTGGGGAAAGATCGGTTAAAGCCAACCGGTTCGTGGGGATACGAGTCGGTATAGAAAACGAAAAAGAATTTTTATTAGTCGCCTCCGATTTCTAGCGTCAAAGAAATCAAGTTTTGTAAAACATTATTTAATATCAATAAAGCATATCTCTTTATTATTGTTTTACTTAATGTCTCATTATTAATCTTGCAATATTCCGAAGTTTTTCTAAATATAATCTAAAGTTTTTAAAACCCTTATTCACCCCCCCCCCCTCTAAGGGCGCCGACCGATCCAACAAGTGGTATCAGAGCTAGGTTATTCCAAATCGGCTTAACAACCGGGAATAATGGCGTCTCATGATCTCGCTTCTACTAGTGGGGTAAATTTGTATGAAGAAGAAAAATCTCCTAAACCACCTTTATTCGAAGGGAAAAATTATAAAGGGTGGAAATTATTAATGGAAAAAATTATTAAAACTTTAGACATCGAAGTATGGAACTTAGCAATTATAAGGCGTGCGGATGAATCAAATAACAAAGAACGTCAGCTAAATGCCAAAGCCAAACACTATTTATTTTGTGCACTATCTAATGAAATCTTCAAATTCATATATTGCTTTTCTAGTGCATACAAAATATGGCGCTTTCTTGAAGAAATGTATGATCTTCCTCTCGCAGGTGTGGAACAAACACAGGAGGAAAAGAACGTACAAGCATCCATAATCATCCAAGAAGATCTCTCTCGGAGCGAAGCTATGGAGAATATTGAAATAGAAAAGGAGAACAATACACCAAGGGAAGATATAGATCCATCTATAATGGAGGAAGAACTAAAAGATGACGAAGGAATTTCATGTTCACAATCTGCCTCCTCCAATAGCGTTGTAAGGAAGACTAAATCTTCTTCTTTTGTGATAACTTCCATTTCTAGTTTCAATATACTAAAAACTGCTAAACGTAAGATCAAGAAATTGAAAATCACTATTAAAAATTTACATTTAGAAAATAAGCGATTAAAAGCTAATGTTAATTTAGAATCAAATTGTGATGTGTTTTCACCATCGTGTCCTTTACTTGAAAACACAAAACCTTGTTTTGATTGTGATATTATTAAGGAAAGACTTAAGGAACTTGAAAAAGAAATTACTTTTATAAGAGAACAAAATGAAAAATTATGTTTAGAAAATTCATCTTTAAAAAGTAATTGTGCTAAGTGTAAGGACTATAAAATTGAAATTAAAGAGATGGATGAAACATTTGATGAATATAGAAACAACTATCAAGATCATATAGATTCAATTGTTTCCACTCTTAAAAATAGCACAATCGCTTATAATAAAGCTAGACATAATTTTAAAATTAAAAATGATGAATTAAAATCAAAAATCAACTTGCTTATGAAAATTGTAAATACAAATTCTCAATATCAAGAAATATCCAAAAGCAAGTTGAACATGAATATGAATATCATAACTAAGTCTAATAATGGGAATAAAAAACATAAAGAATTTGTAAATCAAAATCACCATCATTTACAAAACTATGTTTCTTCAAAATTAAAATCAAATTTGCAAAAGTTTCCTATGAAAAATGATTTCAATAGTCATCATTATTTTAAGCCTAAATTTAATATATATGGAAATTTAATGCAAAATTATAATATTAAACCTAAGTATGAGTGGAGACCCAAAATTAAAGATGAAACATCAACTCCACTTGAAAGGGTCCATTCGTACTTGTCTCCCCAAAAGTCATCTCGCTATATTTGGGTACCCAAAGGAACCACTACTCCCGGTCCTCTTTGGATACCTAAATCTCTTACTCATTAGTATCCCATCATTTGCATGAAGTAGAAATCAATTAAAAATGAAATATCATTTCTCTACTTCATGATATGCTTAAACCTTTTTTTTGTTTATTTTCTTTTGCTTTTGAACTATCATGTCATGGTCATCCTATACAATATTGAAAATATGATCTTATCTCTTAAAAGCTTAATATGTTTATAAAATCAAATTGATCAAATTCAAAATCATATTTTTATTTTGATGACCTATCTTTTATTCTTATATTCATTGCTTCTAAATATCTTATATTATCCATATGAATCAAACTTTAAATTTGCTATAAGATATTTTCAATTAAATCCGGTTATTAGGCTATTAAGATTCTTAGCCTTCACCAACAAGTGGTTTAGTGAAATTACTTAAAGAAAATTCAAGATCTAAATAAAAGTTCAACTTTCAATATGGTTGTCATTGTTCACAACAAAAAATATATTGTGTTCACTCCTTGATGTCAAACATGATCTAAACCATCACTATTGTTCACCTATCAAAAATCACATATATTCAAAATTCTTAATTAAAGGAAAATCACTAAAATGTATTGAAAGAATTTATCTTCATAATGAATATTGAATTCACAAACATCACTATGATCTATTGATACCTTTTGCTAAAACTCTCTAAAATCATAATTCATATCAAGAATTATCTATCACATTGGTATTATAATCACTTACTATGATTGGTATAATATGTGTATTGTGATTTATTTCAAGTTTAGACCTTTAAATCATCTTGATATCTAATCAAATTAAATCATCACTTCATTCTAGGTCTCTAAGTTGAAACACAATCAAAACTTGGTATAACATTAATCTCAAACTTATCACTCTAACATTGCCACCTAAAGAATATTTGTGTCAATGTTAGGCTTTATTTGTTTACCAAGATATACAGGCTAGGTATTCTCATCTAGGGCATATCCTTAGTATGATTATGCATGAACATTATTATTAATCTCTAAAATCATGCATATTTGACTTGTTCATTCATGTACAATCATGCTTACGTTTCTAACTACATTGGTAAATATAAGCCCTAAAATATTAAAATGGAGATATAATGAGATATATCACTTGCAAAGTTTATTTGGAAAAGTCATATACAAGATCGCTAATGTTTCATGCAATTTGGACTATCTAGACATCTCCGAAAAATTTGAAAATTCAGCATGAAACTACTAATGGGACACCTAATCAAGTCCAAGCATCAAAATTTTCAAAACCCTAAAAAATCACTTACTGTTTCCCGCGCTAGCGCTAGCGCCGGCGCTAGCGTCGAGGTTCATTTTTCTGTATTTTTTAAATTTCTAAAAATCCCTTAAAATATATAAATCTATATTTTCTACTTAGTTTTGCACTTATGTGTTTCTTTATTTTTTTGAAAAATCAAATACAAAACTACAAAAACCAAATTACAAAAAATATTTTTTTTGCTTGTGTTGTTTTCTTTATTTAAAGTTCATTTTTATGCAAAAATCAAATATAAAAGTTGCAAAAGCAAAAATTACAAAAATATGCTTTTATTTGAAAAAAAAATCAACTACAAAAATATAAAACAAAACAAAAACAAGCATCGAAATTATTCTTCTGAACTTAACTTGTTTATGTATCTTGCGAAAGGGTGATTTGGGCTATCATCCCATCATATCACCTAGTACCGGGCGAACCTCTCACAAGGTAGTCCTCGGGAAGTCCAAAATAAATCTTATAAGTTCAAACTTTAAATAAAGATTATTTTTTCAAAAATATCAAAAATTACTGTATGGACTCTATTGTAAAAATCAAGCATGATTTAATATATTATTTAGTACTTCTATAATGTTGCGATTTATCATCTCAAACTATATTGAACATTGTTTTCATCATGCTTAGATATATCTATTAATATGTGCATCAATTATATTGTAAAAGTTGTGTAGAACTATGCGTAGCATGCCTCTAAGTATGAGCAAATGTTTTATGTTTGATAATGATCTTTATTCACTCACTTATTTTTGGCATTGTCTACATCTGTGTTTAAATCTAAGATTGCTTGTGTATGTTTTGTATTAGTACAATGAATTAAAATTGCACAAGTATCTTACCTACACTCCTTTATTAGCACTTTTACAAATTAAGAAAAGTGGTTATCTTTCTTATAAATTATATTGGTTTGCAAAACAAGTGTATTCGGAGAACTTTGCACAAAACAAAAAATCATGAAATAATTTAACAAAGTTATCTCCACCAAGCACTACTTGAACCTCCTGATAAGTCTTAATAAGCATTGTGAGGTTGAGCACCTTGGAAAGAATAATAAAGTATCTTGTGCAAACCATATCTTTCTTTCAAAATAAAAACCACTTATTCTTAAGTACACCGGATCACAATAAAAAAAAACACAAGAATAAAATTATGTGATCCCCCAAGCACTACTTTGCACCCTGATAAGTCTTAATGAGCATTGTGTGTGCAGAGCACCTTGGTTGTTGTACATTTTTCTTTGTGCATTGAAGTGAGTGGAAGTAAAATTATTTGTGTTTTATTGTGCTCTTTACTTTACATATTACTTGTATTTTTGATTAAAACATTTGTTTACTCTACTCAAAAATACACTAATGTGCACATCATTATCTTCCATAACACTTCTTCTCATGAGTATTGGATCCTAATGCAAACTCTATACTACTCTTTACTTATGAAATGCACTGGATAACCTAGCATGCTTTCTACAATGTTTGGTATGACTTGAAATTGTGAATTGAAATAACATTGTAGTAATCTCTTTGTGATAGTATTATTTCATGCTCGGTTATTCTTGTCAACCATAAAAGATTTTCATTGAAACATGATTTACATAAACATCTTCTTTTTGAAATTAACTCATATATCTTTTTATGGATTATCCTTGATTAAAATAAGATGTTTCATGTATTTCTACAAGTCTTCCGCATTATCACCATATCACTTTTACCTTGCATTTTCATGCTTATATCAAGTCATAAATCTCAATTTTTTTATTAAAAACAAATGGTAGACTTGCTTGGTAAAATTTACATTGGTTGTTCTAACACGCATATCATTTTTATAGTAACAAACTCTGATTTCTTTCAACATAAACGTGTATGTTAAAAACTCTTCCAACAAGTGAAACATTGCTAAAAGGATGTTGCTTCTTTCTTCCAAAATGCCTTAACTCGTATCTTTATAAAGTTTTTTTTAAAACTCAAACTCTTATTATGTTTCTTTTTTAAATCTTCCGCAAATGCTCAAACTCTGATTCATTCATGATTTTCAATATAGCTATGGGAGTGTTTTTCATAAAGACAAATAAAAATAAAAACTCATAGGCTATAAATTATCATTAGATTTAAATGCTTAATGTTTCCAACAATTATTATCCATGACTTCACATCTCACCATAGCGGGGGCGTAGGGTTGTAGACATTAGATAACCTTATCTCTAGTCATGTCTTGTCCTTAACCGGGGAGGGTTCCAGTAGGGTCTTGCGAGGCACTGGGGGGAAAGAGTGTTAGGTTAAGTGTTTGTCTAGTGTTTGCATATGGGACTAACACCCCAACCTACGGCATGATTGCAGCTCCTCATGCCCATCCGTCACTTAGTACGGGGCTAGGGTGTAGACATATTGTCTGGGTAGACTAGTTACTTGGAAATCGTAATTTTATGCTTAAACTCTGATATTTTTTATATAAAGGGGAAATCATTATTTTTTCTTAGGCTAAAACTCTGATATTTTTTATATAAAGGGGAAATCATTATTTTTCTTAGGCCAAAACTCTGATCTATTTTTCTCTACACCTTATTCTAAAAACTTCTTATCATTTCCTCTCACTAAGAAGCTCGATCATGCTTTATCTTATTATCAAACTTCTCTGTAGGTGCCTCCTAACCCACTTTTGCTAATAACAAAGGGGGAGAATTAACATGATAAATTACAAAAGGGGGAGACCTATAAATACAATCCGCTATCAAAATAAAAACCCAAAATGATTAATTAAGATGATAGCTTACATATTAGGAGAGCATTCACATAGGGGGAGCATGTATTTAGGGGGATCAATACTAAAATGCTATAATCATTATTTATCCTAAGTCATCCTTTTCACACACACACAAATATGCTTCTTCATGCTTATTTAGATTAATGCTCTGATTTATCATTAATGGATTTGTTATTATCAAAAGGGGGAGTTTGTTGGAACACGGTCTTCCGCATCTCCTAGGTTTGAGAATAACAAATTCTATGTGTGTATTTAATCTTGTGTGATCTAAGTGTGCAGGATAACAGGTCAAAATGACTCAAGGTTTACATATGGTGGTTGCCCCCAAAATTGAGCCATCAACTCCAAACTAATCACTAGCGCAGGCGATAGTGGATAGCGTCGGCGCTAGCTTGATGCACAGAAGGCATGCTGGAATTGTTGCCTCGGATTGAAAATTCTGCCGCGCAAAAAGTCTCCTAATATGAGATAGCGCAGGCGATAGTAGATAGCGCCGGCGCTAGCTTGATACACAGAAGGCATGCTGGAATTATTGCC
Source organism: Dactylorhiza incarnata (assembly GCA_033032865.1). Classification (NCBI taxonomy): domain Eukaryota; kingdom Viridiplantae; phylum Streptophyta; class Magnoliopsida; order Asparagales; family Orchidaceae; genus Dactylorhiza; species Dactylorhiza incarnata. Next base: position 9,631,806 of record JAWHQI010000067.1, read on the forward strand.
TCGGATTGGAGATTCTGGCGCGTACAACGTTGCCTAATCCGGGCTAGCGCCGGCGGTAGCGCTAGCGCCGGCGGTAGCGTGAAAACTATAAATTGGACCCCTTGCCTTCGTATTCTTCCTCCTCTCTAGATCCTAAACTCCAGAGCCTCGTGCCACAGCAGAGAGAGAAAGTTGTAGAGAGATACTCCCACAAATCTGAAAAGCTGAAGGAGATCCATGGAGAAGATTTCAACACGCGTCATCATCGTGACGAAAGGCCGCATCGACTACGATCATACTCTGCGGGCCTTCGTCCACTTCTCCAGGAGATCCACATAGAGGGAGTTTTATATTACTGTTTGTCTTTTTATTTCATTTCTAATTCTTGTAAATGGTTCGTTAATTCGCCTCGTGTTGGCGACTAGGTCTGGGTTAGACTTAGGGGGTAATTCGCCTCGTGTTGGCGACTGGGTCTAGGGAGTAGATCTAGGGGGTGCTCGAGGCCTTTCTGGGGATAGATCGGCTAGAGCGGCTTGAGGCCGTATCTGGGGAAAGATCGGCTAAAGCCAACCGGTTCGTGGGGATACGAGTCGGTATAGCAAAACGAAAAAGAATTTTTATTAGTCGCCTCCGATTTTTAGCGTCAAAGAAATCAAGTTTTGTAAAACATTATTTAATATCAATAAAGCATATCTCTTTATTATTGTTTTACTTAATGTCTCATTATTAATCTTGCAATATTCCGAAGTTTTTCTAAATATAATCTAAAGTTTTTAAAACCCTTATTCACCCCCCTCTAAGGGCGCCGACCGATCCAACACTTTTGTCTTCTGTATTTACCTCAAACTCTTTTATATCTTTGTAAGGCATTGTTGCCTGAGTGAAAGGTTGTTGAGCCTGTGTGTAAAGCTGTGTTGACAGCTTGAGTGGTAGGACTTCTTGATAGGTCTGAGGTAGGAAATCTGTGTGATTTCTGAGTTGTAGGAGTTACTTAACTCTGAGGTGTAGGGCTGCTGAGCCTGAGGTGTAGGGCTGCTGAGCCTGAGTGTAGGGCTGCTGAGCCTGAGGTGTAGGGCTGCTGAGCCTGAGTGTAGGGCTGCTGTGCCTGAGGTAGGATCACTCTTGATCTGAGAAGTTCTTAGGAACTTGTGGTGTAAGCTCAAGGAGCCGAGATTGGAGTTTGTGGCCTTGTCTAACTCACTGTTAGAAAGGTGAAGGGGGAAAGAGGACTACTCAAGACACCCTGTCTTGAGGGGTTTATACATCCTTGTGTGCTTTCTGTGATTGTGTTTTATGCAGCTAGAAACATTAGGTTTAAGCAAAGAAAATAAGTAAAACATTTTCACCCCCCCCCCCCCTCTAGGTATTATTGACTACACCTATATATAAACTATCAAGTGGTATCAGAGGGAGGTTGATCAAAAAGACTTAACAGTATGATCAGATCCTATACAAGAGTAGTCAAATCTGAAATCCAATGGCCAACAGTGGAATGAAGAAGGAGTTGGGGTCAATGAAGTTGCCCATATGCTCCAAAGAAAACTTTGGGATATGGAAGCAAAGAGTAAGGCTATTCATGGAAGCCTCAGACCCAAGGATCTTTTTGACTGTCAAAAATGGTCCTTATACCTTTGAGAAAGTCTCCACTATTGACCCTACTAGAAAAGTACTTAAGGTATTTTCTGAGCTGACCAATGATGAGATAGCATTGTACATTATGGACAAGAGAGCCCAAAACATAATAGTAAATGCCATTGATGACACTACTTTTCAAAACTTGGTCCACTGCCAAACTGCCAAGGAAATGTGGGACACATTGGTTGTTTATATGGAGGGAACAGCTGAAGTGAGAGATGATAGAAAGTCACTCCTCAATCAAGAGTATGAAGCCTTCAGACAGCTGAGCCAGGAGAATATCTCCATATGCTATGAAAGGTTCTTTAGGATTGTAAATGAACTAAGAACCTATGGAAGGGTGTTCACAGATTATGAACTCAATGAGAAGTTCCTTAGATCTCTAACTAGAGAATGGGACACTAAAATCTGTGCAATCAGGGAAGGGGCAAGACTTGGAGAAACCCCCACCCATACACTGTTTGGGAAACTGCTCGCATATGAAATGCAGCTTTCTGCAAGAAAGGAGGAGGACTCTTCCTCCAGGGCTCACACAAGGGAGAGATCTGTTGCTCTCAAGGCTAAAAGCTCTAAGAGGAACAAGGTAAGAGTGCAGTCACCTCCAAGAAAGGCTGCTGAATCTGAGAAATTTGAGAGCAGCAAATCAGACAGCTCCTCTTCTGATGAGGAATTTGCTGCCTTCACAAGGCAGTTCAAAAAGATGATCAAGAGGAAACAATGGAAGAACAAACCTTCCTCCTCTTCTCATCCCAAGAAGGATCATTACAGATCTGAGAGGCAACATCCCAAAGGGTACAGGTATGATTCTAAATCTAGTAAACATGTTTCAACTAACATAATTTGTTATTGCTGTAGTAAGCCTGGACATGTCATTGCTGACTGTCCAGTCAAGAGAAAGGAAAGAGGTGACAAGAAACCTCATCACCAGAAGGAGAGGAAGGGAGAAAAATCCTTCCTAGCTAAGAAAGGCAAAAGCTGGAGTGAATCTGAATCTTCATCTTCAGATTCAGATGGTTAGGAGGAAGCCTACTTGGGGTTGTTTGCTGATCAGGAGGAAGAAGACCGTCCTGCTGCCAGGATAGGAATCAGGGCCCCTCTATCTCATTCAGATAGTGATGTAGAGGAGGATGAGGACACCCTAGAAGACCATGGGCTGATGGCTATAACTAAAAATGAGGACAGCCACAGCAATTCAGAACATGAGCAGGTATTGATACACTGCATTTCTTCTTCTTCTGATTATGAAACAGGTCCAGAATCTGAATCTCCTCCATCTAAAGTTGGAAGTGAATCAGATTCTGAGGAGGATGTCAATCAATTGATTGATAAGTATGGTGCACTCCCGGAAGCTCTAAAAAAGAGCAAAATGCTAGCCAAGAGGCAAGCACAAGAAATTGCTTCCCTAAAGCAATCAAAATCTGAATGCATTGAGCATGCTACCCAGCTTGCTCTAATGAGCAAGGAGATTGGCAAGCTAAGGGTAATGTCAATCATCCATGTGGGCACCATAAGCCACAAGAACAAGATCATTAAGGATCTTGAAGAAAAGCTCCTCAAGGAGAGGATGCTAGTGGCTAAGTTCTCCAAGCCCAAGACAGTGCTGCATATTATTGACACCTTCAACTCCCATGACATGAGAGGTGTTGGTTTCAACAAGGATGAAGCTACTAGCAACACTAAGGGAAAGGTCAAGGACTCAAAAGAATCTAAGACCTCCTTTGTGAAAGTCTTGATGCCCTCAAACAAGTATGATCAAGAAAGTATTCATGGTCACTTATTAAATGGAAGTTCCTATAACTTGAGCAAGAATGCGCACAGCTATGGAAATAGAAAGGAGTTAGGCTTGAGTGCCTTCAAGGCTCTGCATGAGGAAATTCAAATGGCCCATCATGGACCCTTTGTTTTTGGAACCTTAGCCCATTCACTCAAAATAACTAAGGCTGTCAATTCTAAACATTATTCAGCAAAGTCCATGGCTGTTGACTGTCCTGTAACCAAGCCAAAAAGCCCAGTTTCTGCTTCCATCCACACATGTTTAGCTACCAAGCTAAGAGGTGCTGATGTCAAACAAAAATAGGTTGCCTTGACTGATTATAGGAAGGTAAAAATCCATGCCTTTACTGATAAGAAAAAGAAAACAGCAGTTGCATCTCCTACTGAACAGAAACAGGAACCTTCATCTTCCAGGACTGTTCAGAAGAGGAGATATAATATATATGAGTGTTGGTGATGTAGCAAAGTGGGACACTTTGCAATTGATTGTTGGCACAACCTCAATGTGCCAAAGGCAAGGATTGAACTTCAAGCCAAACCAGCCCTTTCTAGGAATATGCCCTATGGTGTTAACCTGAACCTAGGACCCAAAATCAGTTGGGGTCCTAAGGTACATTAAATTCTATGTTGTAGGTTAGTTCAAGTACCAGTCTCAACCAAATATGGTACTTGGACAGTGGGTGCTCAAGGAACATGACAGGAACTAAGGATCTTCTAAAGGATTACCATCCAGTGAAGAATGGACCCAAAGTTATCTTTGGTGGATCTGAAAAAGGAGTCACCAAAGGATATGGTGTGTTTTCAAATGGCATAGTTTCAATCACAAGGGTAGCTTATGTTGAAGGGTTGCAACACAACCTTGTAAGCATAAGCCAACTATGTGACTTAGGCTATGTCATTGAATTCCACAATGACAAGTGCTTGATCAAAAAGTCTAATGACTTGGAGACCATTCTCTCAGGCACTAGGAGTGGAAATGTTTATTGCTTAGACTTCATTTGCAATTATTCTATCTCTTCCTTGTGTCTTGTAGCTAATTAAAGTGAATCACTTTTTGTCCAATGGCACAAGAGACTTTCCCACATTAACTATAAGACAATGTATAGATTATTTTCTAAAAACCTTGTTAGAAATAGTCCTAAACTAAAATGTGTTAAAGTGGTCCCTGTCATGCTTGCCAAATGGGTAAGCAAACTAGGACCACCTTTAAAAGTATTGGCTCCAAGGATACTGAAAGGTGTTTATACATATTGCACATGGACTTGTTTGGTCCTTTGCCAATTCAGAGCCTAGGTGGGAAGTTGTATACCTTGGTAATTGTAGATGATCATTCAAAGTATACATGGGTATTCTTCCTTAAGAAGAAGTCAGATACCTTACATGTCTTCATAAATTATGTCAAGGCCATTCAGAATGATCTACTATGTACTGTGGTCAGGACTAGAACTGACCATGGTACAGAATTTCAATCTGAAGCCATGACAAAATTTTGTCAAGAATTTGGTATCACCCAAGAGTTCTCCTCCCCAAGGACTCCACAGCAAAATGGTGTGGCTGAGAGGAGGAATAGGACCTTGATAGAAGCTGGGAGAACATTGCTTAGTGACTCCTCACTCCCAGAATACTTTTGGGCTGAGGCAGTCAATACAGCCTGTCATGTTCTAAATAGAGCCTCCATCAATAAGGTCCTTGGGAAAACCCCTTATGAGATTCTGAAAGGCAAACAACCTACAATTTCCTACTTTAGAATCTTTGGTTGCAAATGCTACATTCTAAATAATGGAAAATCTCAATTAACAAAGTTTGCAGAAAAATGCAATGTGGGGGTTCTTGTTGGGTATAACTCACATAGTAGAGCTTATAGAGTTTATAACAAGAAAACCCATGTTGTAGAAGAATCTATGCATGTTGTGTTTGATGAGACCAGCCTTCTCTACAAAGAATGGTCTAGCTCTTCTATTTTGACAGGAAATGAAGAAGGGATGCATGAGCTGACTGTCCAAGACAAGCCCAGCAGCAGCAAAACACAAACAGCTGCTGCAATTCCTGAAGAAGAAGAGGTACAAGATAGTGAAGTCATAGCTGAACCAGTGGAATAAACACAGCCACCATAGGACCCTCTTCCTACTGTTGCAAGGCACCTGAGAGATCATCCAAGAGATCTAATAATTGGAGATCATACCCAAGGCATATTGACAAGAAGTAGAGCTCATAATGAAGCACTATTCTTGAGCTTCCTTTCTCAAATGGATCCCAAGAAGTTTGAATAGGCCAATCAAGACACCTTCTTGATTGAATCCATGCAAGAAGAGCTCCTACAATTCAAGAGATGCAAAGTATGGAAGTTGGTGCCAAGAACTCAGGGACACAATGTGATTGGCACCAAATGGGTATACAGGAACAAGCTTGATGAGAATGGTATAATCATCAAGAACAAGGCCAGATTAGTAGCCAAAGGATACAGGCAAGAGGAAGGTATAGACTTTGATCAAACCTTTGCACCAGTTGCAAGGTTGGAAGCAATTAGATTATTTCTTGCCTATGCTGCCCACAAGGGGTTCAAAGTTTACCAGATGGATATCAAATCAGCCTTCCTCAATGGAGACTTGAAGGAAAAGGTATATGTTGAACAGCCTTCAGGTCTTGTGCATCCAACTCCAACTTCTCATGTTTACCTTCGTAGGAAAGCATTATATGGTCTCAAGCAAGCTCCAAGATCTTGGTATGAGACTTTGTCCAACTTTCTCCTTAAGAACAAGTTCATGAGGGGAAAAATTGATAGCACATTGTTTCTTAGGGAAACAAGGGGCAAGTGTCTCTTAGTCCAAATTTATGTTGATGACATAATCTTTGGGTCTATTAATGACAACCTTTGTAAGAAATTTGCCAATCTAATGCAGGGGGAGTTTGAAATGAGCAGTATGGGTGAGCTCAAATATTTCCTTGGGCTCCAAGTGAAACAGTCTGATGATGGAATTTTCATCTCCTAGACCAAGTACACTAAGGAGCTCATCAAGAAATTTGGGATGGAATCAGCCTCCACCATGAGAACACCCATGGGGTCTAATGTATCATTAGATAAGGATGAAAAGGGAAAGGCCTTTGTTGAGTCCATGTACAGATGCATCATTGGATCCCTATTATACTTGACTGCTAGTAGGCCAGACATTATGTATTCTACATGTGTTTGTGCTAGGTATCAAGCATGTCCTAGGGAATCTCACTACACCTCTGTGAAGAGGATTTTGAGATACCTTAAGGGCAGCTTGCATCTTGGGCTTTGGTACCCTAAGAATAATGACTTTGAACTAACAGGCTTTTCAGATGTAGATTTTGCAGGTTGTAAAGAAGACAGGAAGACTACAAGTGGCACTTGTCAATTCCTAGGGAGAAGATTGATATCTTGGAGCAGCAAGAAACAAACCAGTGTGGCAATATCCACAGCTGAGTCTGAATACATTGCTGCAGGTAGCTGTTGTGCAAAACTCCTTTGGACACAGCATCAGTTGGAGGATTACAACCTCAAGGTAAGGGAATCTCATTTGTATTGTGATTCATCCAGTGCAATCTCTATTGCTAAAAATCCTGTCTCTCATAGCAGGACTAAGCATATAGAGATTAGATATCATTTTATTAGAGAACATGTAGAATGTAAAGATATCTGTCTTGAATTTATCCCCACTGACAAACAAGTAGCTGATATCTTTACAAAGCCACTGGATGAATCTAAATTCAATACCTTCAAAATTGATCTTGGCATGCTTAGTATGGAATAGTCCTAAATGTATGAGTAATAGCTGTCACTATTGTCTATTCTGAATTGTGAATTATAAAGCTTTACATTATTATACATTACAACTTAGTGACATGACTAGAACATTTCTTCTTACAAAATATCTACATTAGGTCTAAACCCTATGATCAGCTAAACTGCAGAAGTATGTTCAGCTGAATCAGTTGAGAAAAATCCCAGCTGAACCGCTGAGACGAGCAAACTGTCCCAGCGGTTGACAGTTCACTGTCCCAGCGTCCTAGGTCTCTGTCTCAGCTGAACCGCTGAGATGGGGTATGTTCAATATGAAATCTGATAATTAACCAAAAAACTCCTTAACACAATAAGGTAATTAAGTCTAAAAGCCTAGGGTTAATAAAAACGAAACTAAAATTCTATAAATAGATACACTGTAACTTAAAACACTACACAAAGCCAAACCCTTAGCTGCTGAGACGATTCATCTACTCTCCCGTCTCAGCGCCTCGATTTTCTGCTTCCATGGCGCCAAAAAGCTCAAAAGATCTCCTGGAGGGCTATGAAATCGTAAGAGATGGATTCTCTCATGCCTCAAGAAATAAGACACGTGATTCATCTAATGGAAGCTCAAGGTATGGAGCATATGCTGTCTGAACCCTGCTGCATTCTCTGAACTGAAGTTCTGGAATGGTTCAACAATGTCAAATTATCTCCTTCCAAAACCATCCTGAAGTCCAAGATAGGAAGTGAGAAGATAAAGATTACAGCTAAAAGGTTGGAGAAGGGGCTGAAATTAACTCCCTGCAGTAAAACTGAAGAGGAGGAGATATCAGAAAAGGATAAGCAGACTGCCTTAAAGTGGACAGGATATAGTGATACTAAAACCAGTTGTCTAAGGAGGAAGTTCTTCAATCAACAGGGGAAGCTGTTGTCTGATATAGTGGGCAAAGCCATCCTATGCAAGCCTGGTTCACATGATACTGTCTCACAGTTCATGTTTGAATTAATGACTAGGATAATTCTATCCAAGAGAACCTCATGGGGAGAAGTTATTTTTCAAAGGATAAAGGAATCTCTACAAGTCCCCAATATGGGAAGAATACTATCTCTGTACCTACAGAATAGTCATTCAGAGACCTTTGCAAACTCCAAGGGGTCAAATCTTCATTATCTCAAAAGAATGGACATTAAGACTCTGTATAGATTCTCCAGAGTGCTCCCTATGAGCCAGCCATCTGTGGCAAAGGAAAAGAAGAAAGAGTCATCCCAGCAGAAATCAGATTCATCCTCAAAGTCAGATGGGTCTGAAAATGAGGACATTCATGGGTCTGATCTTAGATCTGACAGCAACCCAATGAACATAAATAATGAAGATGTCCCCAGGACAAGAAGAGATGAGGAGCCCCAAGGAAGAGTTGAGCCCAATCCTGAGCCAACTCAGATGAATGTTGATCCAGCTGTTCCTCAAGCTGAAGATGAATTTCCCAATTCACCTATCCCTGGTAAATTAGGATTTCAGTTAGGCCTCTCTTTTCTATCAATAGTATAGTCTAGGTGTCTAACTTATCAATCATTTTTCAGGTGACCTTAGACAAAATTCTCCTCCTATGGATGCCCCAAGTGAGGGGGAGCATAGCCCAGCCTATGAAGGAGGAGGTGGGTATCACATAATGCCCCATCTGAGGGGGAGCAGATCCCTGATGATGAGAGGGCTAATGCTCAAAGTGGAGCTGAAGAGATGGTTGAAAAGGTATTAGCCCAGGAAAGGCCAGTTGCAGCTCTGGACACATCTGACCTGTTAAACTCAATACGAACAATGATTGAGGGTCAGATGTTGTCCATGAAAGAGATTGTTGTTGAAAAGGTCCATGATGTCTCTGCCCAGATAAGGAATGAATTGTATACAACAAGAGCTGCATTGACTCAGGAGATCCAGGCCAGTGAGAAAAGAATGGAGTCAAGAGTGGCTGAAGTGAAAACTGAGCTCAATGCCCAGGTTAATGATGTCAAAACTGCATCAGATCATATCCTTCTGCAGATGACAAGATGGTTTGAAATGGCCAAAAATACTGTTGCTGCCCAGCACACAGTTCTGAAGAGTATTGCAGACCATCAAGGGGATTCCACAAAGGACATCACATATGTAAAGAATCAGCTCTACAAAAATGAAAATGTCTGGGAAAAAGCTATTACCAGAATGGCACAAGTGGTCAACACATCAAGCAGCCAAGTCAAGTCCCACATCGACAAGGCAAAGGAATACATTTTAGATGATGTGGACAGCACCTTTCAAACTCTCTCCCAATCCATATTGAATTAACATTCTGAAATAGAGAAGAAGATAGTGGAACATAGCAAAGAAGGAGAGGAGAAGATTCTCAATCTACATGTTAAGCTGAAAGGAGCTCACATACAGCTGTATAAGCACATGGAGTCCTCCCATAAACTGATACTCTCCAATCAAGAAGAAGCCAGCAAGCAAGTGGTGGAAGTGGTCAACAATGCTTCCAGTGCTATTCAAGAAAATATCCTTACCATGGTCAGAAAGGTCACTGAGAATCAATGGGACTCAAGCTTAAAAGTGCTGCAAGGAACAAGAATTGCTTTGAATCTTCCAGTCTTGAACCCTAACAGAGATGAAGACTTTGACTTCCAAAGTCAATCAAATATGATTGCTGATGAGAGAGCAGCAAAGAGGAGAAGGGTAGAGGGTATTCAAACTGCTGAAGAATATATGGCACAGAAAAGAATGGAAAGATTTGAGGATCCACTCCATGAAGATGACAATCTGGAGTTGGACACAATTGTTGTCAATACCTGGGTGAGCCATAGAAATCCAATGAAGGACATTGACCATGTCTATTCAGCTGCAGAGTGGATCAAACACCTTGAAAGGGAATCTTTAAGGGAAAGAATTCTCAAAGAAAACATGGTAAGAAGGGAAACTCCTTTAAGGATTCCCACAAGATATCTTCCCAAGCCATTTCTGAACTTCAAAGTAAAGGAGAAGATCAAGGCTGCTGCTGAAGCTAGGAAAAGAAAGTCTAAAGATGGAGAAAGTTCTTCCTAGGGTCCATCTTAGAAGAACCAGCTTTGAAAAAAAATTTGGATTGAATGTACAACTATAAGTTGAATTTTCTTTGTCTGTACTGAACATTTAAAGTGAAATGATATTTCATATTCTGATCATAATATTGTGTTTGTTACTATTGATATATGTACTCTGTATTTATTATCTCTAGTATTCAGTAGCTTAAATGGGATGTTCAAATTGAAATGGATCAGCTATTATAGAAAATAGCTCTCCAATTGAAGGGGGAGTAATTTCCCTGCTCAGGTTGAGGGGAAGTTGGCAAATGCTCAGACTGTATAGGTTAGCCTATAGGTTGATCCAAAGGGATCTATAGATGTTGTCCCTCTATCCATAGCAGGTTAAGGATGAAGAAACCAGAAAGGGGGAGATAGGGCAAGTACCAATGCTGGAGAAAGGGCCAGTGCAAATGCCTAGGGTGTTAGGTCCTATGCTACACAGATCATTTTTCTATAAGATCACTTTTTCTGTGATAAGATTTCTATTGTTAATTGACCTTAGCATTGGGGATGTTCTGCCTTCTTCAAATAGGGGGAGATTGTTGGGTATATTGCCCTCAATATTACCTTGATTTGAAGAGGCATCACTCTCAATGCTAAGGACATATTGTATTTAACAAAGCTATACTTGTGTAGGATATACAGGCACAGGTGACTCAAAATGAAGGGCCAAACATGGCCTTAGATAAGAAGAAATCATCTACAAGGAGATCAAGATCTGTCTCAGCATAACCGCTGAGACGAAGGGTCAGAACCGCTGAGACGAGGAGCCATCTCAGCGGATCCACTGAGAAGGAGACTGGAGCAACCACTGAGAAGGGGACTGGAGCTACCGCTGAGACTGGAAGCTGTCTCAGCCCAACCGCTGAGACTGGATGCTGTCTCAGCCCAACCGCTGAGATAGATCCAAATGTTCTGACGGGATCTGCTTTTGGCGCAAACGACAATTGAGAGGGAAAAGCAACTCCAATCTGCCCCATACTGTGTCAGGAGGATCGATATAGCCGTTGAAACCTTCTGGAGGTATAAAAGAAGATGCTAGGGCACAACAACAAGAACTGTTCGATTGAAAAGCTTTTGCTGCACGCCGCAATCGAGCATTCACGTTTCAGCCAGTTGAAGTTGTTCTCTGAAGCTAAAGTTAATCTTCTAAGGGAGATTAGTTAGCTCTTCCTGTACAAACTCAAGAAGGGCAAGTTGATCTTCTGCTTTGCTGAAGGAGAAGATCAAGGTGATACAAATCTGAAGCTGCTGTTTTTCAGATCTGAAGTAAGGATTCAGAAGACCTAAGAGTATACCTTTTGTCTTCTGTATTTACCTCAAACTCTTTTATATCTTTGTAAGGCATTGTTGACTGAGTGAAAGGCTATTGAGCCTGTGTGTAAAGCTGTGTTGACAGCTTGAGTGGTAGGACTTCTTGATAGGTCTGAGGTAGGAAATCTGTGTGATTTCTGAGTTGTAGGAGTTACTTAACTCTGAGGTGTAGGGCTGCTGAGCCTGAGGTGTAGGGCTGCTGAGCCTAAGTGTAGGGCTGTTGTGCCTGAGGTAGGATCACTCTTGATCTGAGAAGTTCTGAGGAACTTGTGGTGTAAGCTCAAGGAGCCGAGATTGGAGTTTGTGGCCTTGTCTAACTCACTGTTAGAAAGGTGAAGTGGGAAAGAGGACTACTCAAGACACCCTGTCTTGAGGAACCTCTATACATCCTTGTGTGCTTTCTGTGATTGTGTTTTATGCAGGTAGAAACATTAGGTTTAAACAAAGAAAATAAGTAAAACCTATTCACCCCCCCCCCCCCTCTAGGTATTATTGACTACACCTATATATAAACTATCAAATACGCAGGTGCATGCGCGAAAGAGCGAAAACAGGCGAAATAATATACGAAGCGCGCGAGCTATCGACTTAAAATAGCGAGAAAAGTAGAAAAAGAAAATATATAATAATAATCACAAGAGGAGGTAAAAGCACTTCATTTCATTTTATTATAAGGAAATTACAAAAAGAGGGTTCTCATATTACATCTGAAGAAAAAAGAAAAAAAGGGGCTTCAGGGGAGGTCATCGGCTTTCTCGCTAGAATATCCGTTGCTCCCGCGCAGAGAGGGAAGTGTTGGGAATCTTGCCCACATGATTCCTAATTTGAAGAAGTCATCATGCCAAGAGTACTTCACTTAGTATTTGATCGTACATCTAGTTCATAATCTCAGGAAAATATAAGTACATATCGTCGAGAAGAACAGGCGATATCGTCGACAATGCGTGCTTGTCGTCATAATGACGGGCAGAGCAGCAGCCGCTAAGAAGCAAAGTATTCGTCGAACGCTGAGACTTAGCGAGATCGTCGAACGAAGAATGCTGATCGTCGAACGCTGAGACGTGGCGAGATCGTCGAACGAAGAATGTCGATCGTCGAACGCTGAGACGTGGCGAGATCTTCGAACAAAGAATGGCGACCGTCGAACGAAGGATGGCAAGTTCGTCGATCGCAGAATGTTGTACGTCGAACGTAGAGAAGACACAGGACATCGTCGTGTGGAACTCATGTCGTCGAGAGAACATATGATTACAACGACATGATGCAAGAAGGAAGCTCACGATGACACTGTCAGAGAAAGAAGATCGTCGTATATACAGAATCCCCAGGATATCTTATATCGTCGAGATACCACCATCAGAGGCAGAAGGAAGATCGCGACGACAAAGTCAGAGACAACTTGTCGTCGTAATGATGCAAATATCTTCAAGACAGAATTCAAATCTTGCGGACGTACTGTCTGCAGTTAATACCAACGCCTGATTGTCCAATCAGCGTGTGCACTTAATGAATCGAGATATTAGTGCGTACTCCAAAAGAAATTAAGATATCAGCGCGTGCTAAGAAGGAATGGAGGTCTGACACATAAAGAAACTTTTTAGAAGACCGTTGGGAGACATCGCAGTCTTATAAAAAGGATACATGAGGTTGCCCTAAAAGGTTAATCATCAAGAAAGAACTTGCGCACATAGCAAATCAAAAAACACAAGCGCCGCAAGAAAGAAAGAGAAAAAGAAGGAGTAGTCATCTTCATCGACTGCTAAGAAGCCAATCCTCATCTGGCTAAGAAAAGATTTGAAGAAGAACCGTGCGCTCAAGATCTGATTCAGAACAATCTTCTTCAATCTCAAGGAGCCGATCTTCAACAGGCTAAATGTGTCGATCTTCATCCGGCAGAAGAAACATTTTATTATTGTATTTTCTTGTAAGGCTTGCGGGCCAAATTGTCTAGCTTGAGGGCTGGAGAGCTGCGAGGCTTGAGGGCCAGGGCAGTGCACTTGCGGGTGCAACTTGTCGAGCTTGAGGGCTCGGGTGCAGTAGGGGCTTGCGGGCCTAGGCTGTAGGCACAGGACTTGCGGGTCTGTGTTGTGTTGGGCTTGAGGGCCTGGGTGTCGAGCTTGCGGGCTCGGAAGCAGTAAGGGCTTGAGGGCTTAGGCTGTTGGGACTTGCGGGTCCGTGTTGTAAGGCTTGAGGGCCTGAAGATTTTGGCGGAGTTTGCTGAGCCTAGCACACTGCTGGGTAGGCGTATAGGGAAAGAGGACTACTCAAGACACGCCGTCTTGAGGAACCTCTATAGATCTTGTGTCGTCTGGTGTGACTTATTTGTGTGTTTATTTTGTGCTTTGCTTGAATCTTGATAACTCACACTAATAGATCAAAAAGTACCAAGATCACCTAACACCCCCCCCCCCCCCCCCCCCCCCTCTAGGTGAACGTTCCATCACCAACAAGTGGTACCACAGATAGGTTGATCAAAAGGAGACTTAACTGTCCGATCTAGATCAGGAATGACTCACCATGGCCGGTGGAGATCCAAGTCGCGAAATGAGAGCCATGAAGCTTCCCATCTGCACAAAAGAAAATTTCCCCATTTGGAAGGAAAGAGTAAGACTCTTTATGGAGGCAGCTGACCCAAGAATCTACCTGACAATCAAGCAAGGTCCATTCATCCCTACCACTGCCTCCACTATTGATCCAACCAGGCAGGTGATAAAGAAATATGAAGACATGACCAAGGACGAGCTGGACTTGGCAGGTCTAGACAAGAGGGCACAAAACGTCATTGTAAGTGCCATAGATGACTCAACCCTCCAAAATCTAATTCACTGCAAAACGGCCAAGGAGATGTGGGACCCCTTGATCGTATACATGGAGGGTACTGAAGAGGTAAGGGATGACAGGAAATCTCTCCTCAACCAGGAATATGAAGCCTTCAAACAAGGCAAGAATGAAACAATCTCCAACTGCTATGAGAGATTTTTCAAGATCGTGAATGGACTGAGAAACTATGACAGAGAGTTCACAAACTCTGATCTAAATGACAAATTTCTCAGATCCCTCACAAAGGAATGGGATATCAAGATATGTGCCATCAGAGAGATGGGCCAACTGGGCAACATGGAGCCCAAGAACCTATATGGGAAGTTGCTGTCTCATGAACTTCAGCTTAATACAAGAAAGGCTGAAGAAGAAGAAAGCTCAGAGGTGAGCTCAAGAGAAAGATCGATGGCTCTAAAGGCTGAGAGCACCAGAAGATTCAAGGGCAAGACCTCTGCTTCGCAGAATAGAATTGAGAACAGTGAGGAATTTGAAGCCAGCACCTCTGACTCTGATGATACTGATAGAGAGGTGGCCCTCCTCTCAAAACAATTCAGAAAGCTGCTACACAGAAGGAGGAGGGACAACAGCAGAAGCTCCTCCTCAAGCTCCAGAAGATCTGACTATCGGGATAGATCCAGGGCTCCCAGGGAGGACAGGTATAAATCCAACTCCAGTAGATATGATTTAAATAATACTGTTTGATATTCTTGCAGCAAAACAGGTCACATGGCTGGAGACTGCCCCTCCAAGAAAAAGGAGTCAAGGAACCACGAAGAGAGAAGAAGCTTTAGGAGTAAGAGAACCTCTGAAAAGGGGTTCTCGGCAAAGAAGACCAAAACGTTGAGTGACTCTGACTCAATCTCCTCTGGGACTGAGGATGAAGCACTCATTGGACTGATGGCCATCAATGAAGGAAACCAGGATGACCACTCTCCTGGAAAGGTAAAACACAGAACTTCTCTATCTGCCTCTGATTTTGGATCAATGTCAGATTCTTTCCATGATAATGAGGAGGTTTCTGCTGCCAACAGCACAGCCCCAAGATCTCAGTATGAAGTTGAATCTGAACTAATAAGGCAATATAAAGCCTTATGGAAAGCCTTCAAAAACAGTAAGAAACTCCTCAAGGTGCAAACCAAGGAGTTAGAATCCTTGAAGCATGTCCAATCCAAGCTCCAGGAGACAGCTGAGAAGCTAACTTCTATGAGCAAAGAAGTGGACAAGCTTAAGGAAACCATAAGGCTTAAGAATGCTGAGTTAGGACAGAAAAACAAGGTCATTAGGGACCTTGAGGAAATGTTGTTGGCCGAGAAGAAACTTGCTTCCAGCTTCTCAATGCCCAAAACTATCCTGCCAGCAACGGACACCTTCTCTGGACAGTTCAGAGCTGGTATCAGTTTCAATCAGGAGCCAGTCATGGGCAAAGATCCTGAAGCTAGACCCTCTTACAAGAAGGTGTTGTTAGCAAGTCCTTCAGCCCACAGACTTGCAGCAACAGCAGACAAGAGAATGGGAAAGGTTGTTCCTACAAAGCCTGCTCCCAAGAAGGTGAACCAAAGAGTGGTGAAGCCAATTCCTCCCCCGGCTCACACACATGAGGTTCACCCTAGATCTGTTAGACAAAAAGCCTTCTCTCATGCTCATCAGCGCTGTCATCCTACTCAGATGATGAAGTAGAAGAGAAGATATAATACATATGAGTGTTGGTGCTGCGGGAAAGTAGGCCACTTTGCATTGGACTGTTGGTTCAACCCAACAGGGCTCAATGCAAGGAGAGTGCAGAACCCTTCGAGGTTTGCGATTCCATTCTATCACCCTAATAGAAACCAAGGACCCAATCCCTAATGGGTACTTGAGGGGAAGTGATTTGTTTTGCAGGTAGATCCAAATGCCAACCAATCTCCAATTTGGTATTTGGACAGTGGCTGCTCCAGGCATATGACTGGAGTCAGAAAGTATTTGAAAGAATTCATCCCTGTGGAGAATGGACTGACTGTTATCTTTGGAGGTTCAGAAAAGGGAGTGACCAGGGGCTACGGCAACGTAACTAATGGGTTAGTTACCATCACAAAGGTAGCTTATGTGGAGGGGTTGAGACACAACCTCATAAGCATAAGTCAGCTTTGTGATCTAAGCTTCGTTATTACTTTCCACAAGGACAAGTGTCTAATTAAGAAGTCCTCAGATTCTGAGACTACCTTAACTGGCACTCGGAGTGGGAACATTTATTGTTTAAATTTCCTTAATTTAAATTCTTCCATGCCCATATGTCTTGTAGCTGGTGGAAAAGAGGCTCTATGTGTACAATGGCACAAGAGACTTGCACACATCAATTATAAGACAATAGGCAAGCTTTTCTCACAAAACCTGGTCAGAAATGGACCTGACATTAAGTGCATCAAAGATGGTCCTTGTCAAGCCTGCCAACTTGGAAAGCAGACTAGGACTAGCTTTAAAAGCATCTCTAACAAAGAGTCCACAAGGTGCTTATTTTTACTACACATGGATTTATTTGGTCCCATGTTAGTTCATAGCTTAGGAGGGAAGGCATACACCCTTGTAGTTGTTGATGACTACTCAAGGTTCACTTGGGTATTCTTCCTCAAAAAGAAATCAGATACCCTCGATATCTTGAAGAATTTTGTTAGGCAGATCCAGAATGAGATGAGTTGTACTGTGGTCAAATTCATAAGTGACCATGGGACAGAATTTTAGTCAGGGGCCATGACAGAATTCTGCCAAGACCTAGGTATCTCCCAAGAATTCTCCTCCCCCAGAACTCCTCAACAGAATGGGGTTGCTGAAAGGAAGAACAGAACCTTGATAGAGGCTAGTAGGACAATGCTAAGTGACTCCTCATTACCAGAATACTTCTGGGTAGAGGCAGTCAACACTGCTTGTCATGTGATAAACAGAGCCTCTATTATCAAAAACCACAAGAAAACTCCCTATGAGCTAATGAAGGGCAAAAAACCAACTCTATCCTACTTTAGGATCTTTGGTAGCAAATGTTATGTCCTTAATAATGGGAAATCCAAACTAACTAAGTTTGCTGAGAAAAGTTGTGAAGGTATTTTTGTTGGATACAGCTCTTACAGTCGGGCATACAGAGTATACAACCTCAATACCCAAACAGTGGAAGAATCTATTCATGTTGTATTTGATGAGACTAGCCTTATCCATAAGGGCTGGTCTAGTTCTCCAGTGAATGCAGGTACAGTGGAAAGATTAGAAAAGTTATCCATTGAAGACAATGCCGACACCTCATTCAACAACAAGAATCAGCCAGTGATGGTTGAAATAGAGGTAGAACATGTAGAAGATACAGAAACGGCAGAAGAATTGCGGCCTGCAGAAGTAGCTCCTGCAGAAATACCCAGAACACTTCCAACTGCCTTAAGACAAGTAAGAGATCATCCCCAAGAGCAAATAATAAGAAATGTCAACCAAGGGGTGCTGACAAGGAGTAGAGCTGCAAATCAAGCATTGTACCTGAGTTTTCTCTCTCAAATTGAACCCATGAAATTTGAGGAAGCAAATCAGGATCCATTTTGGATTGCTGCAATGCAGGAGGAACTGAACCAATTTAAAAGATGCAAAGTTTGGAAATTGGTTCCAAGACCCCAAGGGCACAACATCATAGGAACCAAATGGGTCTACAGGAACAAGTTGGATGAAAATGGAATCATCACCAAGAATAAAGCAAGACTAGTGGCAAAAGGCTACAGACAAGAGGAGGGGATAGGTTTGCCAACTTGATGCAGGGAAAGTTTGAGATGAGCAGTATGGGTGAGCTCAAATACTTCCTAGGTCTCCAAGTGAAACAATCTGAAGATGGGATTTTCATCTCTCAGACCAAATTCACTAGGGAGCTAGTCAAGAAATTTGGATTGGAGAGTGCTTCTTCAATGAAAACTCCAATGGGAACCAATGTGTCTCTGGACAAGGATGAGAAGGGCATACCCTTTGATGAAACCAAGTACAGATGCATGATTGGATCCTTGCTCTATCTAACTGTAAGTATGCCTGATATAATGTTTGCTACATGTGTCTGTGCTAGATATCAGGTGAAACACTATGTCTCTGTCAAGAGAATCTTAAGATACCTAAAGGGTACATCAAATCTTGGCCTATGGTACCCTAGGAACAATGAGTGTGAACTGACTGGTTATTCAGATGCAGATTATGCAGGGTGCAAGGAAGATAGAAAGAGTACCTCAGGGACATGTCAATTCCTTGGTGGAAGACTAATTTCCTGGAGCAGTAAGAAGCAGACCAGTGTGGCAATCTCAATAGCAGAATTAGAGTATATCTCTGCTGGGAGCTGCTGTGCCCAACTGCTATGGATTCAACATCAACTTGAAGACTACAATCTAAAGATGACCAAAACACCCATGTTTTGTGACTCTTCCAGTGCTATCTCAATTGCTAAGAACCTTGTATCTCACAGTAGGACTAAGCATATTGAGATCAGGTATCACTTCATCAGGGAGCATGTGGAAAATGAAGATATCACCTTTGAATTTGTCCCAACAGACAAACAAGTGGGTGATATATTTACAAAGCCCCTAGATGAAGCTAAGTTTGACTTCTTCAAATTCCAATTGGGAATGTTAAACTTAGAGTAACCATAAACTTTATTATTTACTAATGCCTTTCTGGATGAGTGGTCAGAAAATCTCATAGGACCTTGAAGAATCATGCCTTAGCAAGGGGGAGCTTGTGCTACTCCTTGGTTAGAAAAGCAGAAGGCAAGAAGTCAGAAAGGGGGAGAAATGGTGCTCAAGAAGACCTTAAAGGCAGGGGGAGCGAGGTAGAGGCGTCAAATCAAGGGGGAGCTATAAGCTTGATGTACTCCAAGAGTTCTGCAAAAGATAAGTTAAATCTTTAAACAGTTCCATCTAAGATTATGATATTTAATGTCAAGTGAAAGTAGGCTTGAATTGAGATTCTGACTTCTTTAAATAGGGGGAGATTGTTGGGAATCTTGCCCACATGATTCCTGATTTGAAGAAGTCATCATGCCAAGAGTACTTCACTTTGTATTTAATCGTACATCTAGTTCATAATCTCAGGAAAATATAAGTACATATCGTCGAGAAGAACAGGCGATATCGTCGACAATGCGTGCTTGTCGTCGTAATGACGGGCAGAGCAGCAGCAGCTGAGAAACAAAGTATTCATCGAACGCTGAGACTTAGCGAGATCATCGAACGAAGAATGCTGATCGTCGAACGCTGAGACGTGGCGAGATCGTCGAACGAAGAATGCCGATCGTCGAACGCTGAGACGTGGCGAGATCGTCGAACGAAGAATGGCGACCGTCGAATGAAGGATGGCAAGTTCGTCGATCGCAGAATGCTGTTCGTCGAACGCAGAGAAGACACAGGACATCATCGTGTGGAACTCATGTCGTCGAGAGAACATATGATTACGACCACATGATGCAAGAAGGAAGCTCGCGATGACACTGTCAGAGAAAGAAGATCGTCGTATATACAGAATCCCCAGGATATCTTGTTTCGTCGAGATACCACCATCAGAGGCAGAAGGAATATCGCGATGACAAAGTCAGATACAGCTTGTCGTCGTAATGATGCAAATATCTTCAAGACAGAATTCAAATCTTGCGGACGTACTGTCAGCAGTTAATGTTGCCGCCTGATTGTCCAATCAGCGCGTGCACTTAATGAATCGAGGTATTAGCGCGTACTCCAAAGGAAATAAAGATATCAGCGCGTGCTAAAAAGGAATGGAGGTCTGACACATAAAGAAACTTTTTAGAAGACCGTTGGGAGACATCGCAGTCTTATAAAAAGGATACATGAGGTTGCCCTAAAAGGTTAATCATCAAGAAAGAACCTGCGCACATAGCAAATCGAAAAACACAAGCGTCGCAAGAAAGAAAGAGAAAAAGAAGGAGCAGTCATCTTCATCGACTGCTAAGAAGCCAATCCTCATCTGGCTAAGAAAAGATTTGAAGAAGAAACATGCGCTCAAGATCTGATTGAGAAAAATCTTCTTCAATCTCAAGGAGCCGATCTTCAACGGGCTAAAGGTGTCGATCTTCATCCGGCAGAAGAAACATTTTATTATTGTATTTTCTTGTAAGGCTTGCGGGCCAAATTGTCTAGCTTGAGGGCTGGAGAGCTGTGAGGCTTGAGGGCCAGGGCAGTGCACTTGCGGGTGCGACTTGTCGAGCTTGAAGGCTCGGGTGCAGTAGGGGCTTGCGGGCCTAGGTTGTAGGCACAGGACTTGCAGGTATGTGTTGTGTTGGGGTTGAGGGCCTGGGTGTCGAGCTTGCGGGCTCGGGAGCAGTAAGGGCTTGAGGGCTTAGGCTGTTGCGACTTATGGGTCCGTGTTGTAAGGCTTGAGGGCCTGAAGATTTTGGCGGAGTTTGCTGAGCCTAGCACACTGCTGGGTAGGCGTAGAGGGAAAGAGGACTACTCAAGACACCCCGTCTTGAGGAACCTCTATAGATCTTGTGTCGTCTGGTGTGACATATTTGTGTGTTAATTTTGTGCATTGCTTGAATCTTGATAACTCACACTAATAGATCAAAAAGTACCAAGATCACCTAACACCCCCCCTCTAGGTGAACGTTCTATCACCAACAGGAAGGTCGCTGAACTGCAGCCCAAGAACAGATTCATCTGCGGGGTCATTCTCTCGGGCGAAGAGCTCGGGTAGCACGTGGTGGGCCATAACCCTCTAGCCCTCTTCCTTAAAGAGCTCAACTCTCCAAAGCACCTCCAGTGCGTGTTTCGTTGCTCCTTGGGCGGACCTCTCTATCAGCCCATCGAACTTGGCATTAGAATAAAGATACCGAGTGTCCCTCTCCGCAGGAGGCGGCGTGACAGCAACATATCACAACCTTTGGTTCTCGGCCTCCAGCTCCTTGACTCATTCCTAGAGGATGCCCGCTTGCACAAGTAGGGTATGATAATTAGCAATATCTTGCGGGAAAAAAAAAAAGAGAATTCGAGCGGCAGAAGAAAGAAACACAAGAGCTTAAGTCACTATGAAGAGACGCACTCACCTCTCGGGCAGGGCGGCTGGAGAGAAGGGCCTCGGCAGTCGCCAGTTGCTGCTTCACGGCCAAGACCTCGGCGGAGACAACAGCGCGGGTCTTCTCGACTTCGGCCAGGTTCTGTGCAAGGGTCATGCTGGACGAGAAGACATGTAAGTCAACTCGAGAGCGCGCATCATAGCCCGCAAACCCTCATGCGCGAGCGTCTGAGTGGTCTCGACATCGTAGATGGAGGCGTCCTCACGACTTGTTGGAACAGCCCTATTACTGATTTGGTCTAGGATCACTATCTGTTGACTAGGACTAAGTTGACCCCAATGTATAGTCTAAGGGTCAAGGTTTTAGGCTGCTAGAACTTAAGGAAAAGAATACGTTTCTGTGTTCGATGAACTCCTATATGTGTTCGATGAACTCCATCCTGAGTTCGACGAACGACGTGCTTCAGGTCGACGAATCAAGTTTATTTCTCAGTTTGATGAACTTCACATTGAGTTCAACGAACTCCTTTCTGTGTTCGACGAAAGTGCTTCTCAGCTCAACGAACTCAGATCTTCCAGCCAGATTCAGCAGATTATCTTTCGGTTCGATGAAATCCAACTTGAGATCGACAAACTCAACTCTGCGCTCGACGAACAAGTAACAAGATGTTCAGATCGACGAAAGTGCTTCTCAGATTGACTAATTTAATTCTCCCAACCAGATTTAGCAGTTTATCTTTCAGTTCAATGAACTCCAACTTGAGATCGACGAACTACAGTCTGTGTTCGACGAATCAGCAACAGAAGTTCAGTTCGACAAAATCAACATTCAATTCGACGAACTCAACCTTCAGATCGACGAATTCTTATCTCAGCTCGATGAATTTCAGACAGATCAGTTATATTCTATTCTCTGATATCAGATCAACTAAATCAACAACGGATCTATTATTCCAGATAAGTCAAGGATTTTATCCTTCCATTTATTTATTCCTTTCCATTGTCTTCTCTCGAGAAAGTAATCGTTTGGCTTATTGGAAAAGGATATCATTTATTGAAAAGGAAAAAGGAATTTAAGATTCAGATTGCAGTTCCAAGACATAATCAATTCTGATTATTATATTCCTTATTCTGAGGATTTGAAATTAAAATTAGAGATATATTGTCTAAAAAAAAGAGAGCGGTACCAGATACACAATAGAATAGTATCAGTCGACAGAGAAGATACATTCTTGAGAAATACACAAAGTAAAAAAGTTTTACAGTGTTCATCCTCAAACAACAGCACCCTCTCATTCTCAGAGAACAACAAGATCATCTCTCAGATCTCAGCTGCTGATTTCAAATCTTCAAGAGCAACAACAAATCTGAGAAACATTGTCTCTCAGATTCATCAGCTATCAGGAAGATTTGCCTTACATTCAAGTGAAAGCTCCATCCTCAAACTATCAACCATTTCTATCAAACAGGGGGAGCTTTACAACAACAAATCCACTAGTCTTCTCTCAGCTTGTTGACAGAGAAGAACTTCATAACCCTCTTTATCCCATCTTGTACAAGGTTCTAACTCCCTTCAAAAGTTAACCCCTTGGTGGCAGGGCACCTGATCAAAAACCAGTGGTTGGTTTGAGCACCTGATCAAAAGCTCATTGGTGTTTGGACACCTGATCAAAACTCCATTGGTGATAGGGCACCTGATCAAAAACCTAGTGGATTCCTACCAAGGGTGGTAGAAGAGTAGATGTACCCAGGTTTATTGGGGAACTACTATAAATCCTTATGTCTTCCGTGTTTGTGTTTATTTTCTATACTGTGCTGTGTGATTTCTTGTTTTCCTTTTACACTCAGTCTGTTACACATATAAATATCAGTATTTTAACTCCGCTATAAAAATAAGTGAAAAACTTTTTAATACTCATTTCACCCCCCCCCCCCCCCCCCCAGAGTAAATCTAAGATCTAAACCTTACTTTCAACTTCTATCAGAGGTTACTTTCAATTGGTATCAGAGATTGGTTGATTGTTTACAGGCTAACACCTGACTCAAAAGATCAATTAGATCTTAATTTTTTCTAGAGTTTTATTTTTCTAAAAACTCATGGTACAGAACAAAGAATACTCAAGCACAAGACCTCCTATGTTCAATCTTAATAAGTTTGCATTATGGAAGGCAAGGATCATATTATATATGAATTCTATTGATGGGGATATTTTCAATGTTATTTTGATAGAACCCCCTACTCCTACTGCAACAACAAGTGCTGAAACAACAACAAATAATAATGATGTTCCACCTCCTGAGTGGACAGATGCACAGAAGAAACAAAGAAATGCAGATGCCAAAGCTTAGAACATATTGGCACAAACAATGTCTGATGACATTTTCCAAAAGTTTGTAGAATGCACCTCAGCCAGGGATATTTGGATTTCCCTCAACAACATGGTTGAAGGATCTGCAGATGAGAGAAAAGACAGAAGATCACATCTCATCTCCCAGTATGAAAACTTCAAGAAGGGATAAAATGAAACAGTAGCTGACATGTACAACAGACTCAGCCTCATAATCAATGAGCTGAAAACTTTGGACAAAGTGATCTCAATCATTGAAGTTAATGATAAGATCCTAATGTGCTTCCCCAGCATATGGGACTCAAGGATCTGGCCAATCAAGGAAGCCAGAAGCCTTAATGATATCTCTAATTAGACCTTATTAGGCAAGCTAAAATCCTATGAGTAGATTATCAAATCCAGAGAAGCTGAACAATCTACCTCATCTCCAACATCCAAGAAGGAGAGAAGTATTTCTTTTCAAGCAACTGAAGAGGAACACAAAGCTCCAGGAGAAATGGAGTTTATGAGCCTACTAGCTAAAAGGTTCTACAAGATGGCTAGAAAAGACTTCATGAAAGTGTCTAGTTGCGGCCTAAATCACCTATAGGGGGGTGAATAGGTGGATTCTATGTCTTTATGCGGAATTAAAATATAACACAGAAATGAACACAATAAAGCACAGCATAGACACAAGGATTTTATAGAGGTTCCCTGATGTGGGTAGTCCTCTTTTCCGCCTCGCCTATCTAGCACTTCGAGGCTAGACTCGGCAACTTCACCAATCTCAGATTATGAATAATCTTACACCTCGAAGTCAAAACTCCTACAACTCGGAGTATACCACTCCTACAACTCGGAGTAAAACAACTCCTACAACTCGGAGTAAACCACTCCTACAAATAACTCGGAGTAAAAACTCCTACAGAAATCAAATAGAGAAAGAAATAAAATACTTCTTCTAAACCTCAACAGAGATTAACTTCAGATCTTGGGAAAACTGAGTCTTCTTCTTCCTTGAGAGAGAAAATTGGATCTTGAAAGATTTGGAAGAAAATAGACTTGGCTAACCTGATCTGAATAGGCCCTTTGATTTACTCGAAAGAATCTTCAATGTAGAGTGCAGCAATAAGATCAAAGGCCTTCTTATCTGAGAAATCTCTAACAATAATGAAGAATAAATCTTGAGCAGCAGATGTTAGGTCTCAGAATACTTGTTCAGCAAAGGAAGAAGAAAACGGCTTTTCTTTTCTGAACAATCGGGTGAAGAAGAGAGAGATAATCCTTGCCCTAAAAATAAAGGATTATTTATAGGGAGGACTTCAACGGCTCGTGCGACAAAAAGGGAGGAACGACACGTGTACTGTACATGGCGGCCAACCCTAATTTTCGAAAATGAAACAAAGATTTGAAATCCGTCTGTCCGTCATTCGTCGAGACTTCACGTGAACATTCGACGAAAAGACTTGGCCACAGAAAAACACTGAACAACCCGTGAAAAACACCTTCTATTTTCATTCGTCGGGATTCGTCGGGAGTTCACGAGAACATCCGACGAATGAACTTAGCTGCAGATTTTTCTTCTTTAAACAAGACAAATGGCTTCTGTCTTGATTCGTCGGGATTCGTCGGGAGTTCATGAGAACATCTGACGAATGGACTTAGCTGCAGATTTTTCTTCTTTAAACAAGACAAATGGCTTCTGTCTTGATTCGTCGAGATTCATCGGAATGTCCCGAGACATCTCGACGAATTGACTTAGCAAAACTTTCTTTTCTTCTGAAAACCTGCTCCACTCCTCAACCTTGAAAACCTTCAGTTATGAGCACATGAAGTACACCCCAAAAGAGAGATTACACATGGACCAACACTTTGTTCTACACAATGAGGGATTACATTGTCCAGAACTGTGTTTGGTGATCCATTGCAACCTGACTTTGGTGTGCACTTAGCATTAAGTCCTTTCATAACACATCTAAACAGAAATCATCAAATACATACTCAATTCATTTTAGTTCACTAGGGGACATCTTCAAATCTAGGTGATTGTGGACACAATACCCAACAATCTCCCCATATTTGAAGATGTCATAACCCTATGCACTAAGTTGAATTGCACAGAAAATATAATAAATAAGAAGTGCACAACCCAGGCAGTAATATTTAAAGAAAAATAGAATAAGACTGAATGTTTAACTTAACACAAAAGAAATGTATATATATATATATATAAGCAAGGAAAACATCATGATTCCAGACTAGCTCAGCTCATTCATGATCTTTGCCTTTCTGCTTTGCAAATAATCTTTCCACTGCCTCAGCTTTCTTCTTCTGTTCAGATTCCATTCTCTCAAAGAATGACTTTGGCTTAGGCCAATATTTATCAGGAGCAGTCTCTTTAGATCCACCTGTCTTGAAATGAATTCTTCTTTCAGTTGTCCTCTTCTCAAACTTACTCCATTCTTCTGAACTGACTTTTTCATTTTGCTTACTGACTCTATTGAAGGCTGTGAGAACAATACTTTTGGAGGTGGGGCTCCAGTTTTCTTGGAAGTTTCTAGGAGGAGGCCTATCATAAAATTCTCTAATCCTTTTATAGGGATTAGACCTCTTTACAGATGGCTTGTCATCAGATAGCTTTCTTTTCAAAGACTT
Source organism: Dactylorhiza incarnata (assembly GCA_033032865.1). Classification (NCBI taxonomy): domain Eukaryota; kingdom Viridiplantae; phylum Streptophyta; class Magnoliopsida; order Asparagales; family Orchidaceae; genus Dactylorhiza; species Dactylorhiza incarnata. Next base: position 9,658,158 of record JAWHQI010000067.1, read on the forward strand.
TTCAGAGGGTTCAGCAACAGTGGAGCTGTCAGGCTCTTGAGCAGGAATTGGATCATCCCAGAACTCTTGATAAGTGGAGGCAGGGATGTCTTCTTCATCAGAATCAAGATCCTCAACAGGATTTGGAGAAAAGTTTGGAGCCCTGGGTCCTGGAGCACTTGATGAAGGAACATCTGACCCTTTATTTACAACAGAAAATCCAAGCATTCCAGCAACTTCCTTGAACAGCCAGCTTTGTGCTCCATGAGTGTACCAATTCACATCCTTAACATTTTGTAAAATGTTCTCCTTGAGCTCTTGCATTTTTTTCATTTAAGTCATTCAACTTACTTGCATTCTCTTCTAACTTTGTCACCATACTCTCCTCCCCCTTTATGACATCTTCATGTAGGAGGGAATAGAGTTTGTTCAGCTGCCTCTCAATTTGATCATCCAGAAAAGCAAGCCCTTGATCATGAGCAGTGTTGAGAGTTGTTTGAGTAGCATTCAGATTTACAACATCTTCACCAACCTGATGCAGGTTCTTTAGAGCATGCCCAACTCCTTGATTGGTGTGGTCCAAAGCTTTTCCTGCTTTTGTCATCCAAGCTTCTTGATCATTCTTGAATTTGCTCATCTCATATATCATTTCAGCCATTTCTTGCCTCAAAGCACTATCAACTGAATCTATTTTCTTATAAACTTGCTTGATAGACTGATCTAAGTGCTTAGTCTGAACCTTCAGCAAACCTGCAATTGACTTCAGCATAGAAGAGTGAGAGCTATCACCAGTCTCAAACTCTTCAGGAGAGATTTTATCAGCCACAAAAATTGTAGACTGTGCTTGCTTATCAAGCACAGTTACCCTTGGAGATGTGCTACCAGCTACAAGAACTTCTGGAGGGGGCAAAAACAACACAGAAGGAAAGACCTCAGGAAAAGCAGATTCAGCCATGAAAATATCTTCCTAGTCTTTCTCCCCCTCAGCTAGAGACATCTTCTTGGCAAACTCCAACCTTGCACCAAAACTGCCCTTCTCCATAGAGTCAGATTTCCCAGAGGGAACAGAAGGAGAATCTGGCAAGTCTTCATGATCTTCAGAATGAGAATCAACCATTGCAGGTGATCTCCTTGAATCTTCTAGCTGAGCAGCCTCATCTACATCAGCAACATTTCCTGGACCCTCCAGGTCAAGACCAGCATCAGGGACAGCAACATTAACAGGATCAAGAGGAGCTTGATCAGCTTCATTGGGAGGAAATTCTTCTGCAGCACCACCACCTGCACCAATGTCTCTTGGGGTTGGAAACTCCCCCTCAACATGTTCATCTCTTTCGTGATCAGGAGCTGGACTATGTCCACTACCCCTGGAGGATTGACCTGCTTCAAGAGTCCAATCCTCATTATGCAGAGGGTCCTCACCAGCACTAACAGCAGCCTTAACTCCAACATTCCCTAAACCCTTGGGAATGACCCTTTCCCATTTGGAGAAAATGGAAGAGTTGATTTTCTTGGTGTGGTGGATGGGGATACCTCTTCCAAGATTAAAGAAATCTGGATTGCTACCATTTAGAAGCAGACTGAGAATTCTTCCAAAATTGGGAGCAAGAAAACTCTCTTTAATCTTCTCAAAAATTACTTCACCAAAATTAAAAATTTTCCGACAGATTATAGCAGTGTGAATTTTGAAAGCTTCTTCAGAGAGGTAGTCATGAGAGCCTACCTTACACAATAAGACTTTTCCTAAAATGTCACACAGAAGCTTACCTCCATCATTCATAAATTTCCTTCTGATTTTAGAGCTTTCATCAAGAATACCACAGAATCTCCTGGCTCTGAGAATATCTTCAACAAACAGTTCTTCTGTTTCGACTTCAGGCATCCTCAAAAGTCTGTTGATGCCACTAGCCTTCAGGATAATTTTGCATGACCTAACTGAGCTTTTGATCTTCTTACCTTGATTAGTGATTTTTGCATTTCTAAAGAACTCAAGAACGTCCTGTTCTAGGATTTTAGCCGGCTCCTCCAAAACAAAACTGAGCCCGGCGACATCAAGCATCAAGATAACATTTCGGAACTCATCTGAAGCTGTGTGAAATGCACCTCGCACAAGCCCTCCACCTGAATGCAGTGCAGCCTTGGGCGCCATTGAGCTCGTCGAAGTCGAGGAAGAAGAACAGAGAAATCGCGAGAGAGACGAAAGGTCGGGAAGGGTTTCACGGAAGATTTCGTGGAATCACGCGTTTTATTTGATTTATATATATATATAAATTGAAATGAGGTGCGTACCTGAATGAAGATTAAATCGCATTTAATAAGAATAGGATTCCACGGGAGACGATCTGAGAATAATAATATTTGACTCGTGGAAACCCGTGTAATCTGCTTGAGAAAAGTCTCAAAGTTTACGGGAAATTCCATGCAAATTCGTGAAATGCCAACAGTCCTGTCTTCAAGTTTCCTTGTTAAGCATTCCAAGTTCCATTTTGAAGAAATTGAATTTGGTTTCATCCAGAGGCTTCGTAAAAATATCTGCAATTTGTTTGTCAGTATTAACATATAACAAATTTATATCCTTACTCTCAACATGTTCCCGGATGAAGTGGTAGCGAAGCTCAATATGCTTCGTTCTGCTGTGAGAGACTGGATTATTTGCTATGGCAATAGCACTTGAGGAGTCACAGAACATGGGGATTTCTGTGAGCTTTAAGTTATAGTCCTCAAGCTGATTTTTCATCCACAAAAGTTGTGCGCAGCAACTGCCGGCAGAGATATACTCCGATTCAGCAGTCGATATTGCAACGCAATTTTGCTTCTTGCAACTCCAGGAAACGAGCCTTTTTCCTAAGAACTGGCAAGTTCCCGAAGTGCTCTTCCTATCATCTTTGCTACCTGGAGGCTGAGCTACATATACTTCCTCTTTAAGGTCTCCATTCAGAAAGGCTGACTTTACATCCATCTGGAAAACCTTAAAGCCCTTATATGCAGCATAAGCCAGAAATAATCTGATGGCTTCAAGTCTTTCTACTGGTGCGAAGGTCTGATCAAAGTCAATCCCCTCTTCTTGCCTATATCCTTGTGCAACCCGTCTTGCTTTGTTCTTTGTGATGATGCCCTTTTCATCAAGCTTGTTCCGGTAGATCCATTTGGTTCCAATCACATTCTGTCCTTTGGGTCTTGGTACCAACTTCCAAACTTTACATCTCTTGAATTGGTTGAGCTCCTCTTGCATAGCAAGGATCCAAGAGGGATCGGTGTTTGCTTCTTCAAACTTCTTCGGCTCAATCTGTGAAAGAAAACTTGAATGTAAAACTTCGTTAGTTGTACCTCTTCTCGTTAGAACTTTGCTTGAAGGATCTCCGATAATCTGATCAGCTGGATGATCTCTTAAATGTCTGATCATTCCAGCATTTAGATGACCATGAGGTTCCTGCACTTCAGGTACATCTTCATCTTCCTGAGGGTCATCTTCCTCACATGTAGAAGGAACATTTACTTCAATGGATTTTGGAACGTCTTCCTTTACAACTTCTTCTAAGTGTAGTTCTTTGAACCTTGCATCTGCATCTTCAACAAAGACACTAGAAGAGCTGCTTTGAAGCATACTCGTCTCATCAAATATTACATTATAAGTCTCTTCTACAACCAGGGTTTTCTTGTTGAAAATCCTATATGCCTTGCTATGGCTACTATAACCTACAAAAATACCTTCAAAACATTTTTCACTAAATTTAGTTTTGTAATATTTCCCGTTATTAAGTACGAAGCATTTACTACCAAAAATTCTAAAATAAGACAGGGTTGGTTTCTTGCCCTTCATAAGTTCATAAGGAGTCTTATGATGATTCTTGTTGATCAGTGCTCTGTTTTGCACGTGGCAAGCAGTGTTGATGCCTTCAGCCCAGAAGTATTCTGGTAGTGAAGAGTCACTCAACATTGTTCTGCAAGCCTCTATGAGTGTTCTATTCTTTCTCTCAGCTACTCCCTTTTTTTGTGGAGTACGGGGAGAGGAAAACTCATGAAAGATACCTAGGCTTTCACAAAATTCGGTCATAGCTCCAGTCTTGAATTCTGTACCATGATCACTTCGGATTTTGACCACAGAACATTCCAACTCATTCTGGATTTGCTTGACGAATGTGGTGAAAGAAGCAAAGGTGTCTGACTTGTGTTTCAGAAAGAATACCCAAGCAAAACGTGAGTAGTCATCAACAACAACCAACGTATAAGACTTACCTCCTATACTTCGGATTGGCATGGGACCAAACAAGTCCATATGGAGCAGATATAAGCATCTGTTAGAATCTTTGCCAATAATGCTTTTAAAGGTTGCCCGAGTCTGCTTACCCATTTGGCATGCATGACATGGTCTTTCTTTAATGCACTTAACATCAGGATCATCACGAACTAAATTGTGAGAAAATAACATACTAATCATTTTAAAATTTATATGTGCTAGTCTCTTGTGCCACTGGTCACAGAGAGATGCACTATCTTTTGCTAAAAAACACACTGGTGTAGAAGAGTCTAAACGTAGAAAATTTAAGCAGAAAATATTTCTACTCCGAGTGCCTGTTAAAATAGTTTCTGACGTATCAGTTGACTTTATCAAGCACTTGTCCTTGTAGAACTCAACCATACAGCCTTTGTCACATAATTGACTTATGCAAATGAGATTATGTTGTAATCCTTTAACATAAGCTACATCTGTGAAAGAGACTATACCGTTGGTAATCATACCGTAGCCTTTCGTGATTCCCCGATCAGATCCGCCAAAAATAACTTTTGGTCCATCTTTCACCGGGGTATACTCTTGTAATAAACTTCTTGTTCCGGTCATGTGCCGAGAACATCCACTGTCCAAGTACAATATGGGATTTGAGTTGGCCTTTGGACATACCTGCAATCAATAATCAATTGCCCTTAGGAACCCAAACCAATTTGGGTCCTTGGCTTCTTGTTAGATGACCGCCACTTGGAAAGTTAACATTGCGAGGGGTAATTCTTGCATTGTTAATCCGTGGAGTCGAGACATTTCTTGGATTAAACCAACAATCTATGGCAAAGTGACCAACCTTGCCACAACACCAACAATCGAACCGATTGTACCTTCTCTTTGTCTCCTGTTTTACTTTTTGAACAGGAGGTGCAACAGGAGTGACTTTCTTAGTAGGAGCTTTCTTAGAAGTGGGGGCCTCATGGTGACAGCACACACATGGCTCCAACTTCTTCTCAACAGATTTGGGTGCAATCGTTTTAATTTTTGGTGCCTTCTTATGAGCTGATCCGTGAATAAACGGACCATGATCTTTGAGAATTATTTCTTCATGAGGAGCTTTGAATGGAGAGACGTCAAAGTTTCGGGGTATGCTCCATCCTTGATATCTATTACTAGGTTCAACATATGTTGGTCTAGTAAAATGACCGTAGGATGAATCAAAGTCAAACGGGTTTGATGGAAAAATTACCTTCCTGAATGAAGATTGACTTTGATTAGCAGCTCCCTTCCCTTTCACGGTTCTTTTCTCAGCTGCCTTACTACTTTCGGCCTCATGACCAATTCCACTACCCTTCGCAGGAGCAGAAAATCTACCAATGATTGGAAGAATAGTCTTCGGCTTCGAGAAGCTTTCTATAAGCTTTCTTTCCGCCTTCAACTTATCTTCTAGTTCATTTATAGTTTTCTCTTTTAGATTCAACAACTCAGTGGAGCTTTTCAGTTCGTCTTTCAAGAGTTGGATTTCATCTTTGAGAGGAGTTAATTGTTCAACTTCCTCCCTCAAAGCTAATTCCACTATCTTGAGAGATTCAATTTCTTTTGACTTGGATTTGACGACCTTGCGGCACTTGTCCAATCCCTTCACAAGGGCTTTATACTGAGTTATTAAATCAGAGTCCTCCTCTGATGAGTAGCCTTCATTTGCTACGGATGCAGTCTCATCTTCAGAAGCAGATAGAGGGGTATGAGAGTTTACCTTCCCCTTATAAGAAGAGTCACCTATTTCTTCGTCTAGATGTGCCATTAGCCCAAAGTAGGCTTCTTCATCTGAGCTTGACGCATCAGAGTCACTGTCGCTCAGAGTCTTGGCCTTTTTGGCGAGGAGGCTCTTTTCCTTCTTCTTTCCTTTAAAGGATCTCTTTTCTTCCTTCTTTGATCCTTCTTTCTTTTTGTATGGACACTCGGCTATCACATGTCCTGGCTTATTGCAACAATAGCAAATAATGTCAGTGGAATCATATTTGTTCAGTTTAGATTTATACCTGTCATTATTGTAGTCCTTCTTGTGATGATCACCATCACGTCTTGATCTTCTGTGATCAAAAGCAGAGGATTGGCCTCTCTTCTGCTTTCTTTTATTCAGAAGTCTTTTGAATTGCTTGGAGAGCAAAGAAAATTCTCCATCAGACATCTCTGAACCTGAGGGGCTGGCATCAGATTCATCCTCATCAGAAGATGATCTCCTGACAGGTGGGAGAGCCTTGGTCTTTCTTGAGCTTTCAGCTTTCAGAGCGGAGGACTTCTCCCATCCAGAGGCCCTGATCCCCTCTTCTTCAGTTTTGCAGGAGTTCAACTTCAACTCATGGGACAAGAGCTTACCAAACAGCATTTGTGGCTCCGTGGTTCCTAGCTTTCCGAATTCTCTAATGACTATAACCTTGGTGTCCCATTCTTTCGTCAGGGATCTCAAGAATTTGTCATTTAGTTCGCCAGTTGCGAATTCTCGATCATAGTTCCTAAGACCATTTACGATCTTGAAGAACTTCTCGTAGGTGTCAGAAATGGAGTCTCTTGGATCTTGCTTGAAAGCTTCGTATTCTTGGTTCAGCAACGATCTTCGGTCATCCCTCACTTCTTCGGTCCCTTCCATCAGAACGACTAGAGAATCCCACATTTCTTTAGCAGACTTGCAGTGAAGCAGATTTTGTAACATGGAATCATCAACTGCACCTGCTATGATGTTCTTTGCCTTCTTATCTAGGGCCACTAGAGCGATCTCATCTTTGGTTAGTTCCAACATCTTCTTGGGAATCATGATGGCGGAGTTTATTGAAGATGGTTTCATTGGAACATGGGGACCCTCTTCCACAATCTGAAAGATTCTTGGGTCAGCGGCTTCCATGTAGAATCTTACTCTTTCTTTCCACATTGGAAAGTTTCCTTTGGTGCAGACTGGCAGCTTGACGGAATCCTTGGCTTTATCCATTCCAGACATACTTGCTTCAGCAACTAAATGAGGAGTCTTGTTCAAGGTGTTAGCCTTATAGCGAACAACCTAGCTCTGATACCAATTGAAAGTGTCTAGTTGCGGCCTAAATCACCTAGAGGGGGGTGAATAGGTGGATTTTATGTCTTTATGCGGAATTAAAATATAACACAGAAATGAACACAATAAAGCACAGCACAGACACAAGGATTTTATAGAGGTTCCCCGATGTGGGTAGTCCTCTTTCCCGCCTCGCCTATCTAGCACTTCGAGGCTAGACTCGGCTACTTCACCAATCTCTGATTATGAATAATCTTACACCTCGGAGTCAAAACTCCTACAACTCGGAGTATACCACTCCTACAACTCGGAGTAAAACAACTCCTACAACTCGGAGTAAACCACTCCTACAAATAACTCGGAGTAAAAACTCCTACAGAAATCAAATAGAGAAAGAAATAAAATACTTCTTCTAAACCTCAACAGAGATTAACTTCAGATCTTGGGAAAACTGAGTCTTCTTCTTCCTTGAGAGAGAAAGCTTGGATCTTGAAAGATTTGGAAGAAAATAGACTTGGCTAACCTGATCTGAATAGGCCCTTTGATTTACTCGAAAGAATCTTCAATGTAGAGTGCAGCAATAAGATCAAAGGCCTTCTTATCTGAGAAATCTCTAACAACAATGAAGAATAAATCTTGAGCAGCAGATATTAGGTCTCAGAATACTTGTTCAGCAAAGGAAGAAGAAAATGGCTTTTCTTTTCTGAACAATCGGGTGAAGAAGAGAGAGATAATCCTTGCCCTAAAAATAAAGGATTATTTATAGGGAGGACTTCAACGGCTCGTGCGACAAAGAAGGGAGGAACGACACGTGTACTGTACGTGGCGGCCAACCCTAATTTTCAAAAATGAAACAAAGATTTGAAATCCGTCTGTTCGTCATTTGTCGAGACTTCACGTGAACATTCGACGAAAAGACTTGGCCACAGAAAAACACTGAACAACCCGTGAAAAACACCTTCTGTTTTCATTCGTCGGGATTCGTCGGGAGTTCACGAGAACATCCGACGAATGGACTTAGCTGCAGATTTTTCTTCTTTAAACAAGACAAATGGCTTCTGTCTTGATTCATCGGGATTCGTCGGGAGTTCACGAGAACATCCGACGAATGGACTTAGCTGCAGATTTTTCTTCTTTAAACAAGACAAATGGCTTCTGTCTTGATTCGTCGAGATTCATCGGAATGTCCCGAGACATCTCGACGAATTGACTTAGCAAAACTTTCTTTTCTTCTGAAAACCTGCTCCACTCCTCAACCTTGAAAACCTTCAGTTATGAGCATATGAAGTACACCCCAAAAGAGAGATTACACATGGACCAACACTTTGTCCTACACAATGAGGGATTACATTGTCCAGAACTGTGTTTGGTGATCCATTGCAACCTGACTTTGGTGTGCACTTAGCATTAAGACCTGTCATAACACATCTAAACAGAAATCATCAAATACATACTCAATTCATTTTAGTTCACTAGGGGACATCTTCAAATCTAGGTGATTGTGGACACAATACCCAGCACTTCAGAAAGAAGGATTCCAGATCAAAAGAAAAACCAAGGTATGACAAATCAAATTCTAAAGAAATTATCTATTTTGGTTGCAGGAAACCTGGACACATTCTACCTGAGTGTTCAGAGAATCAAAAGAAGGACAAAAGAAAAGAGAAAGAAGAAAAGAGGCACTCCAGCAAGTCGTCCTCCCACAAACACAAACATAAGGGAAGAGGCTTTGTAGCTGAAACATTGAGTGAGACAGACTCAGAATCATCATCCAGCTCTTCTGATGATGAAGAGAATGCAAATGAAAAGGATCGATGCTTGATGGCTATATATGAATCAAGCAGTGAGTCAGAATATGCATCATCATCTAGCTCCAGTGATGATGAAGAAGAAAGAAACTTCTGCATGATGGCTATCAATGCCTCAGGAAACAATTCAGATGAATCAAAATCTGAAACTGATGATGATCAGGTAATCTCTATCTTTAACTTTAATTCAAATGATTTTAAAACTCTTTGTTTAGATTTAATTAAATCTGAGAAGGAGATAATCTCTCTCAGAAATAGGTTGGTTGAAATGAATCAACTGACTGAAGATAATACAAATCTTAAGAAAAAATTGGCTGCCTCCAAAGAACATATTGTTTTCATTGAGAAGAAGTTATCTGAGGCAAAGAAATTTGAAGAATCCCTAAATGGGAGAAGTATCAAACTGATGGACATCACAAGCACAGTGAATGCCAGACTTAATGGCAAACTGGGCTTGGGTGCATCATCAAGTGAGCCACATCTTCTTAAGAAGAATACTTTATCTACACCAGTAAAGTTCATCTCTGCCAAGAGCAAAGAGGCAGTAGTAGTTGATAAAAATATATCAAGCAAGGCTGTTAAGAATAAAAGAATTCAATAGAATTCGTCGAACGGAGCTCGACAAAATCACTTCATTTCGCCGAACGAAGATCGACGAAAGCTGAACATATAGTTCCAGTATATCTATCCATCGAACGGCGCTCGACAAAATCACGTCCATTAGTCGAACGGCGATCGACGAATTCATCCAAATTCGTCGAACGGAAAAATACTGAAAATCTAAAGAATTCTTATTCTCAACAAACTAAAAATCCTTTTACTGAGCGGATTATTACTCCAAGGAAATATCATCCACAAGGCTATAAGGATCAGCCTGAGATATCTTATATTTCAGATTTTTCTGGAAAAACAAAAGGACCCAAGGTAGTCTGGGTCAAGAACAACTAGAATGTTTTCTGTTTTGCAGGTACAAGGCTATCCAAAAATAAAGGAACAATGGTACTTGGATAGTGGGTGCTCAAAACATATGACAGGAAACAAGGCCAACCTATGATGAAAAGAGTCTTGAATCAAAGAGGAAATTGGGCGGACCAACTTCCTTCTATCCTTTGGACTCTTCGTACTACCCCATCTTCAGCCACTGGGGAGACACCGTTCAAATTATCTCATGGCTCGGAAGTTGTTGTTCCTGTAGAATTTGTGGTAGTCACTCCAAGAGTTGTGTATACAAAAGAGGGAGGGGAAGCATGGATAGAAGACAATGATGAGGCTATCAAGTATAGTCTAGATCTGATCGAAGAACTTCAGGACGAGGCAACAATCATACAGGAAGAAGTTAAAAGGAGAATGACAAAATACTTTGACAAAAATGTCAGAGTGAAACAGTTTACAGTTGGGGATTTGGTACTAAAGAAGGTAGATGCTGCGGCCAGGTCTGGAAATGTTGGAAAGCTGAATCCCAACTGGGCAGGACCCTTTATTATCAAAGAGGTATTAAAGAACGGGGCCTATCATCTCCAAACCAGCGAAGGAGAAGACATCTCACGCACCTGGAGCGGTGACGATCTTAAACGATTTTATCCTTAAACTATCTCTTTCATTTTTTACGTTTTTTGGTATTAAATGAGAAGCCCTATACTAACACTTCTCCTTGTCTGATGGTTCTCTGCATTATGAATACATATATACATATCTCACTCCCTGAACCTCTGAGATATCGCCAAATTCTGCTTGAACCCCCTCGGATTGTAGTCATAGCGTAAAACCCACCAAGATCATGTGATGCGGGGAGTTTTCGCACACGTGTATGTTGGAGTTACCATTATGATCTAGAAGTGGTCAAACATGTAGTCTCACTGCCAACGCGATATGAGCATGCAGGGTCGCACATAAGAGCATGTGGAGAAGATGGAAGATTGATTGTGTTGGTAAAGGTTACCAATCACCATATAGAATGGGGGAGGTCCAGCAAATGTTGCTGTCTGAATTCGTCGGGTTTACACGGATAGAATTCGTCGGGTTTACACGGATAGAATTCGTCGGGTTTACACGGATAGAATTCGTCGGGTTTTCATGGATATGATTCGTCGGGATTTGTCGTATGTGATTCGTCGGAATTTGTCGAATTGTCCCGTGAAAACTCGACGAATGCTGTTCCGTGGAATCCCGACGAATTGTAACAGAAACCCCAATTCTGCTGTGTGGTCTGCGGATAGCGATTCTTCTAGAAGCCTGTTTATGCTTTGGGTGTAAATAGATCTTCTTTTAGGGTTCTCATAACTCACGAAGGAATCCAATCGACGGAAGAGTTCCGCCTCTCACCCTAGCCGACAGAAGTGTTCCGTCGCCCGTTCGCCTTCGACGACCTCCTCTCCGACGATTGTCGCCGGTGTTGTTCTTCCTGAAGCGGATCTAGCAATCCGTGGAAGCGCAAGGTGTAGTCTTCTTCTCCCGGCTCGTGTGGACTGCTGTAGAGACGTAGACATTATTCTACGTGAGGACTCGGACAGCCGACGACGGGACTTATCTTCTTGGAGCATCTAGGTTGGATTTGATCCAACTCCACTAAGGTAATTTCATACCTAGCAATTTTGTTAACTTCTTGATTCAATATTCATGGCCTGATCCAAATTCTTTTGGGTTATTCTGTTTATTTCCGCTGCGCCTACATACGATGTATGGTTGTAGAAAAACCCAACAGTGATATCAGAGCCAGGTTGCTGTCATGAATGTTGTTTCAGAAGTTTGGTTATTCCAGTACGTGCAAATCTAGGTATTTGGAAGCGTTCAAAATGTCAAGATTTCTTCTTGGAATATCACATTTGATGTGATTTTGTGTGGTTTCTGGTGGTGGGATTTCAAAAATTTGGTCGGGGCTCTGCCCCGCACCCCGCAAGGGCTCTGCCCCTTGACCCCGCTCGCTGATCGGTCAGCGAGACCACCGCCAGGGGCTCTGTCCCTAAGACCCCGCCAGGGGCGTAGCCCCTTGGAACCCCGCCAGGAACGTCTGGGATTTCGTGGTAATTTCTAATTGTTAGAAATTGTTGTCTCCTTAGCAGTAACCGTCCCTCAAGTGGTTAATGAACCCTTGTATTGTTTTGGATTTTGAATCCAACAATGAGAGACGAGCTTGTCTACTGCTTTAAGTCGAGTTGTCTTTGCCTTTGTCCAATGCATGTAAATCTGAAGATTTGGAAGAGTTCTAAATGTCCAGATTTAGCCCTTTCGTCTATCAAAGGTTGATATTCTTATGTTGTGCACATAAGGGATGCATGTGGATTTTAGAAAGCTTGTTTTTCTGTTGATGTGCACATTGATCAAATGTTGATCATGGTTAAGTGTTAACTTGTAATTAAAATCCCTTCATCAAATATTAAGTGTTCGGATGCCTTCCGATGGATGACACTCTTCCTGCCTTGATCGATGAAGTGTGGGCTTGCCAAAGCAAGGTGCATTAATCTATCTTGGTAAGGGTGCGAGCGGATAATTATGATATCCCACTGTCGACATCGGGTCTAACTTAACTAGGTGACCTCAAAGGTTGAGTGCCTAGAGGCATAGGGTTGGCATGCACCATATGATAGATGCGAATAAGGAGTTATTCACCAGCCATACAAGAGTTGCATGAGGATGCAATTGGCAAGCATTGCCTACCTAAATAACCGCATTATGAGAGGAACGCCAAAGCGGACTCGTGGTGTTGGAGAAATACGGATCTTGTCCACTAAGAGGGTAGCTCGCATGGACTCTCCGAATTGATAGTGAGGGCTATCAATTTGAATAAAATAGTGGGAGTATTTAATTGAAGTCCAAGTTAAAATAAATTGAATTTTGAAATTAAGGTACTGATTAAATTCTGCATGAATTCTTGTAGAATTCCATGGCAAGTGGTTCACATTCCACCTTGTCCCTGAGAGCTATCCTTGAGAAGGATAAGCTTAGTGGGACGAATTACATGGACTAGTATAGGAACCTGAGAATTGTTCTCAGGCAAGAGCGAAAGCTCTACGTCTTGGAAGAAGAAGCCCCCGAGGTGCCGACCGGGAACTCGTCCCGTGTTGATAAGGATGCTTATAAGAAGTATACCGATGACGCCTTAGACGTCGAGCGCCTTATGCTTGCCACCATGAACTCTGAGCTTCAGAAGCAACATGAGAACATGGGGTGCAAGGAGATTGACGAGCACCTAAAGAAAATGTTTCAAGGGCAAGCTCATCAAGAGAGGTTCGATGTCACGAAGGCCTTATTTCAGTGCAAAATGGGAGCTCGAGACTCGGTTGGTACTCACGTACTCAAGATGATTGGGTATATAGAGAACCTGGAGAGACTGGGTTTTCCTCTGGGTCAAGAGTTGGCCACAGATCTTATCCTGCAATCGTTGCCGGATAGTTATGAGCAGTTCGTCTTGAACTACAACATGAATGAAATAGACAAGACACTGCCCGAGCTCCTAGGCATGTTGCGAACTGCCGAGATAAACATGAAGAAGGCCAAGCCTGCTAGTCCCATATTGATGGTACATAAAGGCAAGGGTAAGGTCAAGGGCTTCAAGAAGACGAAGGTGGGACCTAAGTCACATCTTGAGCCCAAATATTCTGCGCTGAAAAAGAAGAGCACCGTGAAGGAAAGGAAATGCCACCACTGTGGAAAGGCTGGTCATTGGAGGAGGAATTGTCCTTCGTACATTGAGGGTCTGCAGAAAATGAAGGGAGGTATGACTTCCGCTTCGAATATTTACGTTATAGAGATAAACCTTTCTTCTCCTTCATCTTGGGTATTGGATACCGGATGTGGTTCTCACATTTGTACAAATGTGCAGGAACTGGGAAGGAGGAGATTGCTGAGTAAAGGAGAGGTGGATCTGCGCGTCGGCAATGGAGCAAGAGTTGCTGCTGTAGCCGTAGGGGTTTACCATCTTTCTTTGCCCAGTGGGCTTGTAATAGAACTTAATAATTGTTATTTTGTTCCGGCCATAACTAGAAACATTATATCCATTTCATGCTTAGACATGATTGGATTTTCTTTTATAATTAAGAACAATTGTTGTTCTATATTTAAGAATGATGTTTGTTATGATGTAGCTCAATTGTTTAATGGTCTTTATGTTTTAAACCTAGACCATCCGATCTATAATGTAGATAATAATACAAGACTAAGAACAAATGACTCAAATCCTACATATCTCTGGCATTGTCGTTTGGGCCATATAAACGAGAAGCGCATATCCAAGCTCCATAAAGATAGACTATTGGACTCATTTGATTATGAATCATTTGAGCGATGCGAGTCTTATTTATTAGGCAAAATGACTAAAGCCCCTTTCACTGGTTATACTGAGAGGGTTGAGGATCTCTTGGGTGTTGTACATAGTGATTTATGCGGGCCCATGAGTTCTATGGCTAGAGGTGGGTATTTCTACTTCGTTACATTTACTGATGATTTCAGTAGATACGGATATGTGTATCTTATGAAGTGCAAATCCGAAACTTTTGAAAAGTTCAAAGAGTTTAAGAATGATGTTGAGAACCAATTGGGTAAAAAGGTTAAAGCACTCCGATCTGATCGAGGTGGCGAATACCTGAGTCATGAGTTCCGTGATCATCTGAAAGAGTGTGGTATTGTATCACAGCTCACTCCACCTAGGACACCGCAGCATAATGGTGTGTCTGAGAGGAGAAATCATACTCTGTTAGACATGGTACGGTCGATGATGAGTCATGCAGACTTGCCTGTTGCCTTTTGGGGTTTTGCTTTAGAGACTGCTGCAATGACACTGAATCGCGCTCCGACGAAAACGGTTCTAAAGACACCATATGAAATATGGACTGGGTGGCGTCCCAGTATGTCATTCATTAAAATTTGGAGCTGTGAGGCATACGTACGACGTCAAATGCCTGACAAGCTGGAACCCAAATCAGATAAGTGTTATCTGGTGGGATATCCTAAGGAAACAAAAGGATATTACTTTTACCTACCGTCTGAGGGCAAAGTGTTTGTCGCAAGGACGGGTGTCTTCTTGGAGAAAGAGTTCTTATCAAGAAAGACGCAAAAGGTAGAACTTGAAGAATTTCAAGAACCACAAGTAGTGAATGAACCAGAATTGGATTCTGAGCCAGGACTACAAGATGTTGTAGCTAGAGAACCTGCTCAAGAGACACAAGTCCTACGTAGATCTGGTAGACCAAGATTTGAGCCTGAGAGATATGGATTTCTCGTGTCTCAAATAGGTAATGTGTTGCTTATGGATCATGATGATGAACCAGCGACCTACCAAGAGGCTATGAATGGACCGGACTCCGACAAATGGCTTGAGGCTATGAAATCCGAAATGGACTCCATGTATACAAACCGAGTTTGGAACTTGGTGGAACCACCTGAAGGGGTACGACCCATAGGGTGCAAGTGGGTCTTCAAGAAGAAGACCGACATGGATGGGAATGTACAGACATTCAAAGGGCGACTGGTGGCTAAGGGTTTCAAGCAAATTCATGGTGTTGACTATGATGAGACCTTTTCCCATGTTGCCATGGTAAAGTTCATTAGGATATTGCTTGATATTGCTGCGTATTATGACTACGAGATCTGGCAGATGGATGTCAAAACGGCTTTCCTAAATGAAAACCTCCTTGAGGAAGTGTACATGACACAACCCGAGGGTTTTGTATCCCCAAATGAAGCCACTAAAATATGCAAGCTGAACAGGTCCATCTATGGATTGAAACAGGCCTCTAGAAGTTGGAATCTTCATTTTGATGAGAAGATCAAAGAGTTTGGTTTTGTCAAGAATGAGGATGAACCGTGTGTTTACAAGCGAATCAGTGGGAGCATTGTTGTCTTCCTGATATTGTATGTAGATGACATACTGTTGATCGGGAATGACATACCTACCCTGAAAGTTGTTAAGAACAACCTAGGGAACTGCTTTTCTATGAAGGACTTCGGTGAAGCGACTTACATACTCGGTATTAAGATCTATAGAGATAGATCGAAGAAGTTGCTGGGTTTGACCCAGAGTACGTACATTGAGAAGGTGTTGAAGCGGTTCAACATGCTTGAGTCCAAGAAAGGATTTTTGACCATGTCTCATGGTGTAAATCTCTCTAAGGACCAGTGTCCAAAATCTTGTGAAGATAAGGACCGCATGAAGTTGATTCCATATGCTTCGGCAATTGGGTCAATCATGTATGCAATGTTATGTACTCGACCCGATGTCTCTTTTGCTTTGAGCATGACTAGCAGGTATCAGTCTGATCCCGGTGAATGTCACTGGATAGCCGTAAAGAATATCCTGAAGTACTTGAGAAGGACTAAGGATGTATTCTTGGTATATGGTGGAAAGGAAGAGCTCGTTGTAAGTGGTTACACGAATGCCAGCTTCCAAACTGATAGGGATGATTCGAAGTCTCAGTCGGGGTTTGTGTTTTGCCTGAATGGAGGAGCTGTGAGCTGGAAGAGTTCCAAGCAAGAGACAGTTGCTGATTCTACAACTGAGGCCGAGTATATCGCTGCGGCAAATGCAGCGAAGGAGGCTGTATGGATTAGGAAATTCATCGGAGAGCTAGATGTAGTTCCTAGCAATGTTGGTCCCGTAGTTCTCTACTGTGATAACAATGGTGCAATTGCACAATCTAAGGAACCTAGATCCCATCAGCGCTCCAAGCACATACTTTGGCGGTTCCATCTTATTCGTGAGATTGTCGAACGAGGAGATGTGAACATTTGCAAAGTGCGGACTGAGGAGAATATTGCAGATCCACTGACAAAGCCTCTCGCGCAGAGAAAGCATGATGGTCATACTAGATCAATGGGTATACGATACCTGAGTGATCAACTCTAGTGGGAGTCTTGTGGGTTGCATGTAAAATATATATTCTGTTGGCTGTTTATTATTCATATGATGAATAGTGTACCAATTATTTCTTTTTACAATTAATGGCAAGTTCTTTTATTATGATATACTGCTTCTATATGATAGAATAAAATTCGTGATAAATACCCTTAGAATGTTCGCTTCCATAGGACATCAAGTACGTGACTTGAATGTGAGAGCCTATGATTTCGAAGCTTCATTCTTAAAAGGTCCCTGGTCGAGGTATCATCGTAGAAGCTAAGGGTGATGATGATACATTAAGACTAGCATGTGTGTTGACTGATGACCGGTTCTCACAGGTCATGATATTGTGATATCAAGTCATCACGTGAGTACTTGTTAGTGAACAAGTTGTACTGGACAGACCCAACCTGAGACTACTTTGTGGATTGTTACTTAAAAGTGTCACAAGTAGGTCTCATTTGACAATGGTGTTGTGGTCCTTTGACCTGAAGCCACAGCATTCATCGAGTGAGGAAGAGCGTGTTTTGATGTCATCTAAAGTCTTCCTTGAAGAAGGTTGATGATAAGGGTGGTCGTTGGGTACGTTACGAATCATTTGGGTGTTTGGGTGTGAGCAGATATGGGATTTGCCCTCCTATATAACAGGAGTTGCATCCATGGGCCCCTTGATGGAATTGGACTGAGAAATGCATGGTCATGCTTGGTTGAGTCAATATGTGATATTGAGCTTACCATTCTCTGGAAGTCCGTTCTAGATCAAGAAACTTGGATTGAGCTATTAAGAGGGTGACACGGTCCATGCCTCTAGTTCTTTTCGGATGTAAGGGACAAAGGGACAAAGACAACGCTGGAACATTGGTCATAAAGGCTTATGAGTTATGAACTCTTATTGCTTGGGGAGCAATGATGCATTGCTAGATGCCACTCATTGTTTGTGAGGTTTTTGTTTGATACTTTCAAGATCAAGTGGGAGACTGTTGGAGTTACCATTATGATCTAGAAGTGGTCAAACATGTAGTCTCACTGCCAACGCGATATGAGCCTGCAGGGTCGCACGTAAGAGCATGTGGAGAAGATAAAAGATTGACTGTGTTGGTAAAGGTTACCAATCACCATATAGAATGGGGGAGGTCCAGCAAATGTTGCTGTCTGAATTCGTCGGGTTTACACGGATAGAATTCGTTGGGTTTTCACGGATATGATTCGTCGAGATTCGTCGTATGTGATTCGTCGGAATTCGTCGAATTGTCCCGTGAAAACTCGACGAATGCTGTTCCGTGGAATCCCGGCGAATTGTAATAGAAACCCCAATTCTGTTGTGTGGTCTGCGGATAGCGATTCTTCTAGAAGCCTATTTATGCTTTGGGTATAAATAGATCTTCTTTTAGGGTTCTCATAACTCACGAAGGAATCCAATCGACGGAAGAGTTCCGCCTCTCGCCCTAGCCGACGGAAGTGTTCCGCCGCCCGTTCGCCTCCGACGATTGTCGCCGGTGTTGTTCTTCCTGAAGCGGATCTATGATGCGATGATTCGGCAAGTGCACCGGTCGCACAAGTAATAATAATGGGGAAAATCCCCGAGTGTCGGTCTCTTGAGGAACACAGTAAGGTGGAGTTAGGTTTCGAGGAAGGACTTGAGATTGAAGTCCTTAAATCGGATGGAATGCGGGGGAGTTGGGTTGGCTTTTGGAAAATAAAATAAAAGCTATCAACTACTCCTATGCAATGCCGCTATGCAATGCTTCGCTTGGCGGGATGGAGACTAGGCAGGCCTTGAGCGCGCTGCGTCGAAAGGGCGGATGGACGAGTAGGCAAGCGGAATCGAACAGTGCAGGCCTTGAGCGCACTGCTTCGTTAGGCGGGATGGAATACGGGCCGCGATGTCACGCTTCGGTAGGCGGATGGACGAGTAGGCTAACGGAATGAGGGTCGCAAGCACCTCTTCGACAAGCACGCCACTAGCAATTGCTAGTGCGGCACCGGACGTGACGGCGGGATGGAGGATGGAATGGGGCGCACCTCAAGCACACAAATAAACAAAAAGGGTATTTCACATAGACATGAAATAACTTTAAATAGCAAGGTCTATAGTGTTCTTCATCAAAATACAAAAGATCTAACTATTACAACAATCAATAAGAGGAGAACAAGGCAAGAAATCGACCGAATCCGAAGGCTCGTTGGAGATTCACGGTTGGAATCGCCGGGTTGTCAATCCGCGTCCAAGCTCGGTCTGCAACTACGTCCGGGGTAGAGAGAGCTGTCACGACTCTCCAATGAACCCGTCTTCTTCGTCTCACGATCCGGTAGAGGTTGCAAACTTCCCCTTGCTTGATGGCGATGGCGGCTAGATCTTCCTTTGAAGCTCTTGGATGAAGGAGGGGGCGAGAGGAAGCTCCGGCTCAAGATTGGCGTGAAGAACAAGCCCTGAGCATCTCCCGATGGTGGGCGGCGATGGAGGGGCGAAATCGGGCGGAACGGAGCAGGAAACGGCGGAAGAATCGGGATCCCCGACCTAATTCGCGAGCAGCATTATTTATAGGCGCTGGAATTAAACAGTGCGCACGGTCATTGGCGCACGACCAGTGGTCGTGCGCACTAGAATTCGGTGATCGTGCGCTCTGCCTGGAAGGAACCTGCAAAGGCAGAAATTAATAACATGTTCGCACGACCAGTGGCGCACGACCGGTGGTCGTGCGCACTATCGTAGGTGGTCGTGCGCACTAGCCGAAACAGAACTCATAAAATTGATGATAAGTGCGCACGAACAGTGGTGCACGACCGGTTGTCGTGCGCACTATCGTAGATGGTCGTGCGCACTGCACCAAACAGAACTCATGAAAAAAGGGTTAAGTGCACACGATCAGCGGCGCACGACCAGTGGTCGTGCGCAATAGAACCGGTGATCGTGCGCAGTGTTCCTGTGCAGAATTGCACCGGGAACACCTGCACGACTCCTATTCCAGCGTATACCACTAATCTAGCCACTGAAAGTGGGACTTAACAGCGCAAGAAAACTAATAACAAAGATAGATACGAAATTACACCAGAATGGGCCTAGAAGTGCACTTAGCATAAACTGATCAATATGAACTATAACAGGGCTAAAGTGCGGTGAAATGACTAAATAAATGGCCCAGATGAGTCCATAAAAGTGTATATGATCAGGACTCATCACACCCCCAGACTTACCTGTTTGCGCGTCCCGAGCAAACAAATTCTAAGCGAACGGGGAAAGAAAAGTAGATGGCTTAAAACTACAATACAGAGTACCATGCGAAGTCGCATGCTCACGTGCATAAGAAGAATAGTAGAGAAGATTTCTGATTATATAAACAGTCTATATATTTCTAAAAGAGTAAAAGCATATTACAACTACTCAAAATGGTGAACAACGGTGAATCATTCGGTCATGCATACGGAGAAAGTAAACTAAACGCTGAGACGAGCATTGCTCAAGATCGGGATGCGGGAAAAACTCCGCTGAAATCCATCAGTGTCGGTGACCATAAGCTTGCCCGGTCACATTCTCTCCACGGCACTGGTTTGACTCAAATGCGTGAATCAATAGGACTTTAGGTTTTAAATGGGGCTTGGGTTTAGGTGAGGTATACAATGATAAAGACGATGGTTCAAATACTAAACCCAAATGAGCTAATGCAGGAAACTATCCTCATTCACCACACAAACACGCGGGTACACAACACCCCCAGACTTGGACTTAACAGCATGGGTGCGTGCACCGCCTACTCCCAAACATAAATCTATACATAAAGATTTTCAATTAAACACTCCTTCTCTTTCCTTTCTTTTTAACTTCTTTTCTTTTTCCTATTTTTTTTTCTTTTCTTATCATTTTCAGCAAATAAACAAAAGGACACATCCACATCTTCACAAACATATTACCACATCAACAACCCAACTCATGAAAATAATAAACAGCTAAAGCTCAGATTTGGGTGTGCGACTAGGATTGGCTTTTGGGCTTTGGTGAAATAAAAGTGGGGTTGAATCAAAGGCGCAACTGGGCTAGCGAGGATATAGCGGTAGGGATAGGCACAAAGGCTCAACCGGGCCAAAATGATGGCCTATATCACATTCACACAATTGACTAACCGTATACCCATGCTTCAAGAATCGCTTGGGGCAAGTTCTAGCCACCGAGAAAGATTCTCCTTTCTCCCGACTCAAGCAATACGAATCTAGTGATCGTTTACACACATCCCTATGCTACTGTTTGATTCACACCGGATTCACCATTTGAGTAGAGTAAACAACATTTACACTAATAGAGAAAAATATAAAACCATAGTATAAAAAGAGATCTAACCTACACAAATTCCTATGCAACCGAGCACTCGACTAGGAGCACTACGGGAGTCAACATTTTACTCTGCTACATAGTCCTAAGCCATCACCTAGACTTTCCCAAATAAGCAGAAGAATTAAATTCACAACAGAGCAAGCAAACAGATGAGTACGCGCTCAAGTGGGTGATGTGGTGTGCAATGAAAATAAACAAAACATTTTAAATGAAATCTTCTAGCATGCAGTGCAATAGTGCACGTGAGCGGGTAAACAAAACTACTCTCCCCCAGACTTAAACTAAACAATCCGCATAATATATGACATGAAAATCAGCAAAGGCTAGGGGAAGAGAGTACCCAATGCTCAGCAAGTGAGCATACCAGAAGATTGGCGTGTAAGCTAAAATAAGCTGCAACATCCGCCATCCAGAGAAGATACCTGCAGGGGTCAGCTCCGCAAAAACAAAAGACAAAAGAAAACTGAAAAGAAAGTACTACTAACTAAACATGATTAGAAGAAATAAGAATGCAGGAAAAGAAAGATAACTACTGGGGTTATTGTCCTCCCAGCACGACTTATTCAAACTTTAAGAGTTCTAGCTAATGGGCCTATGGAAGGAGAAGTGGACAGGTAACTGGCCTAATATCCGTGTCGGTAGCGGGTACCTATACGGAGAAAGAACAGTCACGCCTCTACCCGAATATAAATACCTGCTCCTCACAGGTAGAGGGAAAAGAAAGTAAGAAGAGGAGGAGGTCTGGTCCTCACTCATCTCACCAAAACTATCCTTGCCCAGCAAGGTATCGTCCACAGCAGGTCCGCAGGAGGAGAAGGCAACGAATGAGGCTTCCTTAATGTAGGAGGGATCAACCTCCTCGCATAAAAGGACACACTCATCATTGACTTGAGCACAAAGCTCCAAGTCCTCCTGAAGTACCTGTGAAGATTCAACCTGCACAGGCTCGGGTGAAGAGGGGGGATCGAGAAATAAACAAGATGAAGAACATAAATAATCAAAAATCGGGGGAGTGGTCCCGGTCTCACTCCCATTAGGTTGGGGAAGTAAAATAATGTTTGCATTGTCATCAATGCTACAAGATTCGGCGGGATCAACGGTGGCCAGGCTTAGGATTTGGACTTCCTCCACCGGTGCTGAGGAAAATTCCTCTTCACCTAGAAGGTTGTCCTCCTCCATAGGAATAGGCACAACACTCAGATCAACCGCCTCCTCCTGCGACACATCATCAACAATGTCGTCAGAGACGAGTGTAGTATGCACAACAGGGAGAGGAGTAGTGCTCGGATAAAAGTCGAGCACCGATTCCTCACAAAGAATCGAATCCACTAGAGGTTGTGGATGCACCGGGAGAATAGGCTCAGCAATGTCGGTGCCCAGATCAGCCACACATCCAGTGACCGTGTCCATGCCATACCCTTCAAGATGTGAAGGTGACAAAGACACATAACCGGATGTTGAAGGTGTGCCGCCAGAGTTAGGATTCGGGACGATCCGGATATCCGGCTCGTCATCCTCATCCAATTGGCGAAGATAAGCAACACAATCCTTCAGGGCATGATCTGTGCTTCGACAAAACTGGCACTGCCTAGCAGGCTTCTTTGGCACAGCGGGTGCTGAAGCCGAAAAGAAGTATGACGGTAAAGGCTCAGCAGAGTAGCCATAAGACTTATGCGCACCATATGGAGTACCAGACGAAGTCGGTGCTCCATATGCTGGGCTATAAGAATTATGCCTACTATTCTCCGTAGGGCATTCATCACTAGAGTGGGAGGTAGCTCCACACCAACGGCAACGGAAATTAAGATGTGCCCACATTGTGCGAAGATAAAACGATTCAAAAAGAAGAACACTATTGTGCGAAATACTACACCTAACAAAAATTTACTAAAGCAACCTACTATAAAACAAGAAAAAGGAATAAAAAGAACAGAAATAAAATAAGAGATGCAATTTACAAATGGAAGGGCTTCTCTCTCAGACTCTCCCTCTCCAGAAAACTCACACGTCTGTGTTCCCCGGCAACGGCGCCAAAAACTTGATGCGATGATTCGGCAAGTGCACCGGTCGCGCAAGTAATAATAATGGGGAAAATCCCTGAGTGTCGGTCTCTTGAGGAACACAGTAAGGTGGAGTTAGGTTTCGAGGAAGGACTTGAGATTGAAGTCCTTAAATCGGATGGAATGCGGGGGAGTTGGGTTGGCTTTTGGAAAATAAAATAAAAGCTATCAACTACTCCTATGCAATGCCGCTATGCAATGCTTCGCTTGGCGGGATGGAGACTAGGCAGGCCTTGAGCGCGCTGCGTCGAAAGGGCGGATGGACGAGTAGGCAAGCAGAATCGAACAGTGCAGGCCTTGAGCGCACTGCTTCGTTAGGCGGGATGGAATACGGGCCGCGATGCCACGCTTCGGTAGGCGGATGGACGAGTAGGCTAACGGAATGAGGGTCGCAAGCACCTCTTCGACAAGCACGCCACTAGCAATTGCTAGTGCGGCACCGGACGTGACGGCGGGATGGAGGATGGAATGGGGCGCACCTCAAGCACACAAATAAACAAAAAGGGTATTTCACATAGACATGAAATAACTTTAAATAGCAAGGTCTATAGTGTTCTTCATCAAAATACAAAAGATCTAACTATTACAGCAATCAATAAGAGGAGAACAAGGCAAGAAATCGACCGAATCTGAAGGCTCGTTGGAGATTCACGGTTGGAATCGCCGGGTTGTCAATCCGCGTCCAAGCTCGGTCCGCAACTACGTCCGGGGTAGAGAGAGCTGTCACGACTCTCCAATGAACCCGTCTTCTTCGTCTCACGATCCGGTAGAGGTTGCAAACTTCCCCTTGCTTGATGACGATGGCGGCTAGATCTTCCTTTGAAGCTCTTGGATGAAGGAGGGGGCGAGAGGAAGCTCCGGCTCAAGATTGGCGTGAAGAACAAGCCCGGAGCATCTCCCGATGGTGGGCGGCGATGGAGGGGCGAAATCGGGCGGAACGGAGCAGGAAACGGCGGAAGAATCGAGATCCCCGACCTAATTCGCGAGCAGCATTATTTATAGGCGCTGGAATTAAACAGTGCGCACGGTCATTGGCGCACGACCAGTGGTCGTGCGCACTAGAATTCGGTGATCGTGCGCTCTGTCTGGAAGGAACCTGCAAAGGCAGAAATTATAAAATAACATGTTCGCACGACCAGTGGCGCACGACCGGTGGTCGTGCGCACTATCGTAGGTGGTCGTGCGCACTAGCCGAAACAGAACTCATAAAATTGATGATAAGTGCGCACGAACAGTGGTGCACGACCGGTGGTCGTGCGCACTATCGTAGATGGTCGTGCGCACTGCACCAAACAGAACTCATGAAAAAAGGGTTAAGTGCACACGATCAGTGGCGCACGACCAGTGGTCGTGCGCAATAGAACCGGTGATCGTGCGCAGTGTTCCTGTGCAGAATTGCACCGGGAACACCTGCACGACTCCTATTCCAGCGTATACCACTAATCTAGCCACTGAAAGTGGGACTTAACAGCGCAAGAAAACTAATAACAAAGATAGATACGAAATTACACCAGAATGGGCCTAGAAGTGCACCTAGCATAAACTGATCAATATGAACTATAACAGGGCTAAAGTGCGGTGAAATGACTAAATAAATGGCCCAGATGAGTCCATAAAGTGTATATGATCAGGACTCATCAATCTAGCAATCCGTGGAAGTGCAAGGTGTAGTCTTCTTCTCCCGGCTCGTGTGGACTGCTGTAGAGATGTAGACATTATTCTACGTGAGGACTCGGACAGCCGACGACGGGACTTATCTTCTTGGAGCATCTAGGTTGGATTTGATCCAACTCCACTAAGGTAATTTCATACCTAGCAATTTTGTTAACTTCTTGATTCAATATTCATGGCCCGATCCAAATTCTTTTGGGTTATTCTGTTTATTTCCGCTGCGCCTACATACGATGTATGGTTGTAGAAAAACCCAACAGTGTAGTGGTAGCTTGCCAATTTCGCTGCGGTGGTCTTCAGAACTTTGGATCCCGGCCGATATCTGACACACCCCTGCATCAAGGGAGGTCTAGGTGATTGTCAGCTCTATCATGCCCCGAAAGGGATATAGTTACAGCTTTGATGATCTTTCTGAGGAAAGCAATGTTCGCCGCCGAGGCCCACCTGCCCAACTGATCATCATAGCCTGTGACCATCGAATACTCTTAGGTACTCTCGAAACGGTGCCTAGTTGGGTCCACAACTGAGTTGATCTCTCTGAGGAAAGCAATGTTCGCCGCCGAGGCCCACCTGCCCAATTGATCAACTCGGCTTGTAATCCTAGGCAAGAGAGCAGATGAGTCGCTTACGGCTCTTATGACCATTTGAGGAAAGCAATGTTCGCCGCCGAGGCCCACCTGCCCACTTGGTCATCTGAGTCTGTACATGCTTTTTCTTTTTCTTTCTCTACAGCTCTTATGACCATTTGAGGAAAGCAATGTTCGACGTCGAGTCCCACCTGCCCACTTGGTCATCTGAGCCTGTAGATTATTCCTCTTCCCTACAGGAAGGCATTCATCTCTTATGGTTTCTTATATAAACCATTCAAGAAAGATATTATTAGAACAGGTGCAGGAGTTCGTCTACCCTAATAAAGGGTTGTGATATTAAGACCGGGCGGTCGGCATTTTGAAACCGCACGGTCTGATTGAGTGTAAGTTTGGATATTTTTGGGTCTAAACATATGATTGCCCAAGTTGCATTCTAATCGGGCGGGCTTATCTATCTTTTATATCAATTAAGTTGGATATCTCTGGATCTAAATGTATGATTGCCCGGGTTGCATTATAGCCGAGCGGATCTATCTGTCTCTCATATTAACCAAGTCTGGATATTTCTGGATTTAAATATATGGTCACCCGGGTTATGTTCTAACCGATCGGGTTGATCTATTTCTTAGCAAAAAGTTATCCCTGGATGCAATGGATTACTCGCCAGGATTGTATTCAAACCGCGCAAAATTATAATTCATTACTTGCATCAGCGAGGATGAGATATCTCTGAATGATAAGAGACCACCCGGTTTAAATTATAATCGCACGAGTCTATCCTTTATTGCTTATATTATTAAAAACCGGACATCCCGAAATTTAAATGAGTAATCGCACGGGTTGTATATAGGCCGTCCGAGATCATCAGTTATTACTTATACTCGGATCAGGACAACCGCGCGGCTCAATCATAAAGAACAAAAGGTAAAGAAGAAAAAAGAAAGACAAGATAGCAACCACAAGTAAGTAACAATATATGGACAATTAGACAGGTAAAATTTCCATTCATTTTTCAGAATATGTGTTAACAAAAATTTAACCACCCGGCTAACAAAAAAAGACCGGCGATTACACAAAAATAAAATTAAAACAAAGGCACTAGTCTGCCGACTTCTTCTTCTTCTTCTTGACAGGGGAACTCGAGTCCGCACCATCAATGTCAACTTCGGGTGAATAGCCTTCACTTGACGAGTAAGAATCCGATGAATCGCTGTCACTAGACCACCCGGTCTTACTGGCGGAGCCGGTTGTTCCAGAGGACAAACTATCCTCATCATTCTCATCATCATCGTCAGCGTCGTCCTCCGCATCGGCCTCCTCAGCGGCTCCACCACTTTCATCGACTCCTTGATGAATTACAATCTCCCTGCCCGCGTCGGCTTCAGCCTCTTCACCCACCTGGCTTTTCCTTTCTGCCTGTGGCTGATCTCATCAAGCTGGTCCTTCAGGGCGGGGAAGAGGTCGGAGAAAGTAGTGCCCTCAAAGCCTTCGCACAGACCGCCCCGGTCTTCCATAAGGCCCAAAGCTTTATCGATTCCTTGGGCCACATGAGGCAACACCTCATCCTGGAAGGCTGGGTTGGTCACCTAATATTGTTTCTGCAAAAAGAAAAAATAAATCAGGTCGCTCGGGCTGAACAAAATAAAACTGCGTCATCATTTGACAAAACTCACCTCCACGACTTCTTGAAGGCGCGCGTTCTCTGCGACCTGCTCCTCGTACTTCTTTTCTAGGCGTTTCTGAACGGAAACCAGCCGCCTGTACGACAAGGCCATGAAGTGATTGGCCGCAAACCCCCATGCACCGGCTTGTGTCGCTAGCCGGGGAAGCTCTTCTTTAGGAGTTTTCCTCAGCTTCTTTAAGGTCTTTCGACCATACATAGCGGCCCCGGCGGCTAGCGCATGGCGGATAATCTTTTCACTTCCCCATTGTCACAACCCGCATTTTCTCAATATATTAAATATGTATCAGAGCGAGAGAAAATACGTGCCGTGATGCCACGCCGTGCAGGGGACAACTGCATGCGCTCAGGCGAAACCTACTTCTATTATTTATCATGAAAATCCATGAATTGTGAGTTAGAAAACATGAGTTAAGTTCTTTTTATTAACCGTGTCCCTAGGTTCAGTGGATTAATAAGTCCACGCATATTAGTGTAAGTGGAAAACTACGCAGCGAAAAATACTTAGTTTTATTCATTTTGTGTCCTATATGAACATGGTAATCATATAATAAGCATGATATGCAGACCTCTATATTTTAGTATAAGTACAAAAGAGCTTTTATAACATTTAAAGTAAGATGAGGTTTGTTTTAAAAGAGATGTTATGAAGTACTAATAATATGCTTTTATACTTCAAAATATCTAACATGCATCCTAGCATAAAACGTCCCAGAGAGCAAGTAACTACTCAAACATAGTAGAAAAACTACTAACAGCTAGCAAAGTGTCTAAAAATAATAACTACTGTGGGCGTCAACAGCCTGACACGAACCCACAAAACACAAGTGTATGTCTGAACTAAACAAAGCAACACGACAAAAGACTACCTCACAGCGGTGAGGGGAGAACAGCAGGAACTGCAATTCGGCAACACCA
Source organism: Dactylorhiza incarnata (assembly GCA_033032865.1). Classification (NCBI taxonomy): domain Eukaryota; kingdom Viridiplantae; phylum Streptophyta; class Magnoliopsida; order Asparagales; family Orchidaceae; genus Dactylorhiza; species Dactylorhiza incarnata. Next base: position 9,686,288 of record JAWHQI010000067.1, read on the forward strand.
CCAACTCTAGCCCTGCAACCAGCTACTGCCCTGAGCCTGAGGCATTCCAAAGACAGAACACCTCAGCAAGAAGGTACAAGTGGCGGCAGAAAAATAAAGTAAGTAAAAACAACGGTCAACAGGGGTACCAACCCAAGACCGGCTAAGCAAAAGAGACAGTACAGTAATAAGAAAGCTGAGCAAGCAACAGAAAATACTTACGTGAATAATCACGTATACCTGGCTACCCAAGCGTGGTAGAAAAGATAGGGCTAAGATGCCCGGCTATAATAAGAGCATAACGTTATTCTAACATTTCATAAATAAACCATTTAGTAACAACACCAGAAAAATTCTAGTGACTGTGGGGGGAATACCTCCGCCAGCACACCCACAGAACAAACTCCCCAAGGGCCCAAGGGTAAGGTGGTCTCATAGTCTGACACACCCGAACTGGAAAATATCCAGTAACTGCGGTGGGAGATACCTCCGCCAACACACCCGCAGTGAAAATCCAACAATCACACCATTCAGGTAACACTCGCAATACACCAATTCAAACAAACAGGCACTGAGGCGGTGGTTTACAACCACTAACACCAACAGTTCCAGATCGACGACCTACAACTCGAGATTGGCACGACTAAGCAAGACTAGTTCCTACTAGTCTAAAAGCGCAAAAATCACCAAGGCAAACATGTTCTGACCAAACACTGACTAGACATCGACGAATAAACTTGACGCACAAATTTGACTAAAGTGAGGCCCACTCGGTGAGTGATCGACCTCAAAAGGGTACAATGACACAACCCAAGACTTATACTACGAGTACGAACGACAAGATTCCAACGAGCGAAGCTCGTTCGACGGAACGCGAAATGTACAAAACGTCATACGCGACTAAATACACACGATAACATATCATTAATTTAATTAGAGAATGAGAGAAAATCCAAGATGGTCGCGTGTCACAATTTGAGCGAAAAGGGGCAATTCAACGAAATTGGCGGCGACGATCGCGCAAGAACGCGCTTCCGACGCGGCGATAAGCAAAATTTAGGCAAATAAAAATCATTCTAACGATCCTACGGTTAACAGATTAGGGCAAAGAAGGGAAGAAAACCACCACTTGCCTTGAAATCGCCGGATAACTACTCCGAAACGCTCCACGTCGTAGACCGGGGCAAAAGAAGGCGTGAGAAGTTGAAATCTATGAGAAATCGGGTGAAAAGAGATTAGGGCCGAAAAATCCTAACGAAAAAGTTTCATGAAACGGACGAAAATTACCACGAGCACGAAGCTCTCGTCGAGGGCTTTCCGGATCTATGCTCGTTTTCCGATTTCAAGCACCGGAGCTCCGTCGGCGGCGTCTGAAAGGCTCGCGAAGAACGCCGCCTCCGCGCTTCCTTGTCTGGTTCGGTCGAGGAATTGAAGAGGAGGAAGATAAGGGCTGTCTAAATTTACCTATATATATATTACTAATTATAAAAATAATTATTATTATAATTATATTAGACTATTACTAATCCTACCTTAAAATTTTGATACCAAGCCAAAACGAAACTTCAGACCGCCGGCTGGATAAATGCACAGTAAAAATTTATGGGGGGCGCTGTTTTCGAAAGAGGCAATGAAATATTCGAAGAGTGAAAGCTGTTTTCGAGAGGGGTAATAAAACCAAGGTTTTGAAAACCGGACCGGATGTCGAACCGGCGGAGGGAAAGGTTCAAGGTTGAATCGGTCGAACCGGTTCAACCGGGATCAAACCGTGATATATATATATATATATATATATTTTATTTCATGATATATATTTTATTTGTATACATATTTTATTATTTTAGTATACATATTTTATTTGTATAGGTATACATATTTTTACTTTTTTAGTATACTATTATAGATATTTTATTTGTGTAAACCGAAGAGAAAGAGAGAGAGGAGAGAGGAGAGAGGGAGGGAAGAGAGAGAGCAGATGTGGCAGAGTAAGAGAGGAGAGAGGAGAGAGAGAGGGGGAGAGAGAGGGAGGGAAGAGAGAGAACGGCTGTGGCAGAGTAAGAGAGAGAGAGAGAGAGAGAGAAGGGGAGGAGAGAGGAGAGCGGGAGGGGAGAGAGGGCGGTGATCACTGTAGAAAGAGAGAAGGAGAGAGAGAGAGATATATATATATTATTATATATTTATATTTAATGTTAAAGTTAGTCCCACATCTCCAATAACAATTTCCTCTCCTAACAGCCAGCTATAAATATAGCAGAGCCTAAATAAAAATTATACGTGAAAGTGCTTACAACTGTGAGCCGCCCGGTTCACTGGAAACCGTCCCGATTTCCGGTTAACCGATCAAACCGTCCGGTTAACCGGTTCTGGGCCGGTTTTTGGCGGGCACGATTTTAATCACTCAACCGGACCGGACGTGTAATCGGTTGGCGGTCCAACCGGTTGAACCGGCCGGTCCGGTCCGGTTCTTAAAACCTTGAATAAAACATTCGGAAGGTAAAAGCTGTTTTCGAAAACGAAATCTTGATTTTTTTCGGAATAACTTAGTATTTTTTATTTCGAAAAAATTGTATTATTATAATGATAATGGAGTTTAAGTGGATACGGAGGGCCAAACGCGCGCCAATTTCTACGAAAATCGCACCGTAGACGAATGTCGACGCTACGGACGCAACGGCGAAGACGAAATCGAAACCCGACGTGTCGTTCCGGAGTTATAGACGTTCAAAGACACGATAAATTTATAAATTATCGAAATTTCAAACGCGCGCCGAGGCTTCAAAAATACTCGGATCGCGACGAAAATTGACGAGCAAGTCAAACATATACCAACTTAATTTTCAAATATAAAATTTTCCAAGCTCGACACAAATCCCAAAATCTGGCTGGCTAAACCTCACGGACGCGAAAACGCACTATCGGCGACGCGCCGTCAACTCGACGTTAAAAGTAACGCCCTGACGTCATAAACACGTCATCACTGAATTAAATAATTACCTGAAAATCAGGGGCGTTACAGTCACCCATCCTAAAAAGAAGTTTCGTCCCGAAACTTACACAAAATCTCAAAACTAAAACAACCGAAATAGCTGAAAGCTATCAACTCAGGAACATACCCGGAAAACTAGGAGAAAATACGCGGATGAGATTCCATCATCGCTGACTCCAACTCCCACGTCGCGCTCTCGACGTCTTGATTCCGCTAAAGAACTTTGACCATGGGGATTGTCTTTCTTCGCAACACTCGATCCTGAGTCTCCAAAATACGAACGGGTTCTTCAACATACAAAAGATTAGGCTGCAACTGGGGCACCGAGTCAAGGACGTGGCGATCACTAAGGACACACTTCCGCAACTGGCTCACATGAAACACATCATGGACGTTAGGGAAGGTAACAGGCAAATTCAGCCTATATGCTGACACTCCGATGCGCTCCACAATTTGGAAGGGTCCCACATACCGGGGGTCCAATTTATGGTTCCTTCCAAATCTCCTAACACCAGGCATCGGAGAAACTTTCAGAAAAACCATGTCCCCAACTGCGAACTCCAGCTCAACCCTTCGCTGATTTGCGTACTTTTCATAACGCTTCTGAGCCAACAGTAGCTCCTCACGGATAAGCGAACCCGCGACACTCAAATCCACCAACGCTTCCAAAATCTGCCTCAAATCGCTGACAGGCACAACATTTAGATATAAGCCTTACCAAGCCAACTTGAACTTCCTAACACCAAACCATTCCCTTCAGATCGCGATACATTTCTTTTGAAATCAAAATGGTAGGCAACGCTAGAACCTTATGCTTCGCCACAAATCCTTGCCTGAATATCCTCAATAGCAGGAATATAACATTTACTCCTAAATTTCTACGTGATCATATCTTTCTCAAGAAGTCCAGAAAAATCTTCGCTTTTAGACTAGACCTCGAATGAAACTCAACTCAAAATCATCAAAGGCTCTCCCAATACTAAGCTGGTCAACATAACCATTGATTCCAATATCTGCCAATAGAAATTCCTCTACCAGCTATCACCATGAAACCTTAAGGACAAGTGTTGGGTAATTTTTCTCGTAAAATTGCAGTTTCCATGAATCATGAACAAGAACAATTCCTTTCTGCATCAATATTGAACACCCAATCCATGATCAAAATTCACAACAAGGTCTTCTAATTTTAACACTTCCAAAATAGCCTAAGCGATAAAAACCACTTAGAAGGGAATATAGCACTAAGGGGATCAACTAAACGATCAACAACCTAACGATGACCGCCTGCGAAGCTCTATAGCCAAAACATCGAATAAAACTTCAAATCGAAAAGAAGGCACGCTCAAAATCCTCTACCAAGGACTGTACAGAGAGATTAAAGATCTGCGCGGTCTTTCTACTCAACGCATCAGCAACTACACTTGCCTTACCTGGATGATACTGAATTTCCATGTCATAATCAGCAACGTACTCCAACCGCCTGCGTTGGCGCAAACCCAGCTCCTATGGTTGGTATAAATCTTGCACATCTCGCCATACAGTGAATGTATCCAAGGTTCAAGGCCTAGATTATTGGGGCAAATTCTAATTTACCTAGACTCAACGTACAATTCATCTACATGAACGATACACCACCCCTTCGGTAGGTAAGATCAAAACTGGAGCAGCTCTTCTCTTTAATTCCTGGAAGGCTGCTTTGCACTAGTCACCCCCCAAACAAATATTAAACTCTTCGACATAACCTAACTTGAGACGCAACACATCGCAAAAATTATTTCACGAGCCTTCTATATCATCCCACCAGCCTTACAAAATTCCTCATTTCCATAGGCATTGTAAATCTCTTCCAAAACATTCATCGCAACGATTAACACTGGGTTCGCTGAATATCCATTCTCATTAATATCATGACCCAGATAGGGACCTAAGACGTCCAAGACTCGCACTTGCTCACCTTGGCAAGCACACTTGCGCTCTCACAACATTGTCCGCACTTAACACAAAAGATCTGCATGCTCCTCTGCACTTTAGAGTATAATAAACATCATCTTTAAAGACAACCACAAGATGGTCCAGAAATGCTCTTAGCGCTTTATCCATCAAACTCAAGAAGGCAGAGGAGACAATTGGTAACTCAAAGGTCATCACTAGGGTCTCAAGGTAGTGCCCATAATGGGAACAAAAGGCAGTTCGCAGAACATCCGACTCACGGATCCTTCACAGATAAAAGCCTAGACAAGGGTCAATCTTCGATAATACGAAACCATCTCACAACTTGATCAAGTAAATCACCTAATCTAGGTGATGAACATTTATCTCGAGAGTCACCTCATACAACTTCGCACGATTTATTCACAGTCTCTTAGAGACATCCTCCCTTTATTCACGAAGGGAAATGGGGCATTGAAGGGCAAGAAACTTGGCCTGATAAAGGCATAGTACAATAATTCATCTAGTCGGGTACAACATCCTTCTAGCTCACGCAGGGTCAAGCGGCAAGGTGCTCTCATAAAAAGATAAGTGTCTGGCTTAAGATCTAAAACAAACTCCGTCTCTCTCTCAAGGGGGAGACCGGGAAGACTAGCCGGGGAAAACATCTGAAAACTATCACACCACAAATCACGTGGCACAACAAGAGCAGTTTCCAGAACAGAAACAGACACGAGAAAAGACTCGCAGCCAGACCTTATGAATCAACGAGCATAAACCGCAGAAATGACCGAAGAATACTGGCGCTGAAAATCCAACACACTCAAAGGTTGGCCAACAACCAACATGAAGTCCGGAAGCTAACCCTAGCATCGGTCTATAACAGCAAAACTAGACCTACAATCCAAGCCCAAAATCATATTAAAATCTTTCAAATCTTGCACTTTCAATCGACATACTATAGAAATCATTTTCAAGGAATGAGACAACTCTGGATACCATGGTTCAACACCACTGAGTCACCTGAGGGGAATCTTAGCACGAAACCATTCACTAACCGGATAGGGAGTCGAAGTATGACAATACCTAGAGGTCCTATCCATGAACAAGTGGATGACACCAAAATCAAAGAATCGCGCACCCTTCAGTTATTTATCTTAACTTCCCTAAAATTCGCACGTGTAACCAGCTGAACAGAAATCAAATTAGCGAGAAGGTTATTAACTGAATCAAAATCTAACCTGAGATTACCGGGGTTGAAGGCGGAGCTTCTCCCCCGCTCACCACGATCAGTTTATCCTTTCCTTTATCCAAAGTTTGCATCCGCAGCAGTGGCAGAGCCTGAGAAGGAACCGACTGCTGCCGGCAATCAGCCTTCATATGCCCTTTCTGCCCACACTGGTAGCAGACTTTATCCTTCAACCAGCATCGTCTTGCATCATGCCCCTCTTTATTACACGTAGGGCAAACCAAATAACTTTTAGGTGCATCTTGAATTACGAGCACCCGATGCTGCTTCTGAGCTCATAGCCTCCTGAAACATCTCCCAAAGGGATGGCCTAATCGTCCACAGAAACTACATGCCCCCCTTTCGTCCCTTCTTTGGGGTAGGTTCAGATTCCCAAAGGCTTTCGCCAACCCCGATCTTTCTCTTTCCTTGCGACGAGGGCATACCACAATCCTTGGCATTTTCAATAGCCTCGAACTTCAAGGAGGCTTCAACTGCTCTTGCATCAATATCGGATTGGTAGGCGTTGGCAAACTGTCGAATGTCACTAAGAAGATTAAATAGGAAATTTTTGACCTTGCACTCGTAGCTATCTGCTCAGGAACGTTTCTAATTGATTCACCGATCATACCCTCGAACTCAACCATCACGGGGAAATGCACACCAGGCTGCTGCTTCAGGGTGGCAGTAAGTAATGCCTGCAATTGTGCCTTCATTACGATCAATTGCCTTGACAGAGTTTCAATACTCTGACGTAGGCTTTCAATCACGGCTTCGTTATGCGCACCTGACGACTCGCCCTCAGACTGGGGAGTCGACCTCGTCGCAGGACGCTTAGGCGACATTTCTAAAAACACAATGAATCTCTAATCAATACCCTAGCTTAACCCTAGGACTACACCACTTAGTTCGGATAATACACAAACAGACACTTGCTTTTGATGCTAACTTGCTCTGGGATTTATAAATGATGCTATGCATAAACTGGGGATGACACTCTGTCACCCCTTAGACTCTTGTGCCTATCCTAAGAATGCATGAATTTCTTTATTCTTATTTTCAAAACCATGTGTGTACATGTGTCATCATATAAATCTTAACTTAGCACGCGTGCTTATGCTATGATATGTTATGTATGTAGTGCTATGCATTCTAAAAAGGCCTTAATGCATGTTATGAGCGGCGTACACATGAAATATTATGCATCCCATACTACATAATATTTCATGCAACGAAAATAGAAAACGTGCTAATGGGCACCCATGTGATGGTGGTTATGCATCCCATACTACATAACCGTCACATGTTGCCACCTATGGTGGATCCATATACAAACACATATTATGCATCCCATACTACATAATATGCACCGTATACTTCTTATCATGCTATGAGTGTAGTGACTATGCTTTGGTTAAGACGTACTGATGACACATCAGTGTGTGTATGCAATGAAAGGAGGAACTAAAACTTGATCAGACTGGATGGCTCGACCAACTTGTCAAACCAACCTCCCTCTGATACCAACTGTCACAACCCGCATTTTCTCAATATATTAAATATGTATCAGAGCGAGAGAAAATACGTGTCGTGATGCCACGCCGTGCAGGGGACAACTGCATGCGCTCAGGCGAAACCTACTTCTATTATTTATCATGAAAATCCATGAATTGTGAGTTAGAAAACATGAGTTAAGTTCTTTTTATTAACCGTGTCCCTAGGTTCAGTGGATTAATAAGTCCACGCATATTAGTGTAAGTGGAAAATTACGCAGCGGAAAATACTTAGTTTTATTCATTTTGTGTCCTATATGAACATGGTAATCATATAATAAGCATGATATGCAGACCTCTATATTTTAGTATAAGTACAAAAGAGCTTTTATAACATTTAAAGTAAGATGAGGTTTGTTTTAAAAGAGATGTTATGAAGTACTAATAATAGGCTTTTATACTTCAAAATATCTAACATGCATCCTAGCATAAAACATCCCAGAGAGCAAGTAACTACTCAAACATAGTAGAAAAACTACTAGCAGCTAGCAAAGTGTCTAAAAACAACAACTATTGTGGGCGTCAACAGCCTGACACGAATCCACAAAACACAAGTGTATGTCTGAACTAAACAAAGCAACACGACAAAAGACTACCTCACAGCGGTGAGGGGAGAACATCAGGAACTGCAATTCGGCAACACCACCAACTCTAGCCCTGCAACCAGCTACTGCCCTGAGCCTGAGGCATTCCAAAGACAGAACACCTCAGCAAGAAGGTACAAGTGGCGGCAGAAAAACAAAGTAAGTAAAAACAACGGTCAATAGGGGTACCAACCCAAGACCGACTAAGCAAAAGAGACAGTGCAGTAATAAGAAAGCTGAGCAAGCAACAGAAAACACTTACGTGAATAATCACGTATACCTGGCTACCCAAGCGTGGTAGAAAAGATAGGGCTAAGATGCCCAGCTATAATAAGAGCATAACGTTATTCTAACATTTCATAAATAAACCATTTAGTAACAACACCAGAAAAATTCTAGTGACTGTGGGGGGAATACCTCCGCCAGCACACCCACAGAACAAACTCCCCAAGGGCCCAAGGGTAAGGTGGTCTCATAGTCTGACACACCCGAACTGAAAAATATCCAGTAACTGCGGTGGGAGATACCTCCGCCAACACACCCGCAGTGAAAATCCAACAATCACACAATTCAGGTAACACTCGCAATATCACCAATTCAAACAAGCAGGCACTGAGGCGGTGGTTTACAACCACTAACACCAACAGTTCCAGATCGACGACCTACAACTCGAGATGGGCACGACTAAGCAAGACTAGTTCCTACTAGTCTAAAAGCGCAGAAATCACCAAGGCAAACATGTCCTGACCAAACACTGACTAGACATCGACGAATAAACTTGACGCACAAATTTGACTAAAGTGAGGCCCACTCGGTGAGTGATCGACCTCAAAAGGGTACAATGACACAACCCAAGACTTATACTACGAGTACGAACGACAAGATTCCAACGAGCGAAGCTCGTTCGATGGAACGCGAAATGTACAAAACGTCATACACGACTAAATACACACGATAACATATCATTAATTTAATTAGAGAATGAGAGAAAATCCAAGATAGTCGCGTGTCACAATTTGAGCGAAAAGGGGCAATTCAACGAAATTGGCGGCGACGATCGCCCAAGAACGCGCTTCCGACGCGGCGATAAGCAAAATTTAAGCAAATAAAAATCATTCTAACGATCCTACGGTTAACAGATTAGGGCAAAGAAGGGAAGAAAACCACTACTTGCCTTGAAATCGCCGGATAACTACTCTGAAATGCTCCACGTCGTAGATCGGGGCAAAAGAAGGCGTGAGAAGTTGAAATCTATGAGAAATCGGGTGAAAAGAGGTTAGGGCCGAAAAATCCTAACGAAAAAGTTTCATGAAACGGACGAAAATTACCACGAGCAAGAAGCTCTCGTCGAGGGCTTTCCGGATCTATGCTCGTTTTCCGATTTCAAGCACCGGAGCTCCGTCCGCGGCGTCTGAAAGGCTCGCGAAGAACGCCGCCTCCGCGCTTCCTTGTCTGGTTCGGTAGAGGAATTGAAGAGGAGGAAGATAAGGGCTGTCTAAATTTACCTATATATATATTACTAATTATAAAACTAATAATTATTATAATTATATTAGACTATTACTAATCCTACATCAAAATATTGATACCAAGCCAAAACGAAACTTCAGACCGCCGGCTGGATAAATGCACAGTAAAAATTTATGGGGGGCGCTGTTTTCGAAAGAGGCAATGAAATATTCGAAGAGTGAAAGCTGTTTTCGAGAGGGGTAATAAAACATTCGGAAGGTAAAAGCTGTTTTCGAAAACGAAATCTTGATTTTTTTCGGAATAACTTAGTATTTTTTATTTCGAAAAAATTATATTATTATAATGATAATGGAGTTTAAGTGGATACGGAGGGCCAAACGCGCGCCAATTTCTACGAAAATTGCACCGTAGATGAATGTCGACTCTACGGACGCAACGGCGAAGACGAAATTGAAACCCGACGTGTCGTTCCCGAGTTATAGACGTTCAAAGACACGATAAATTTATAAATTATCGAAATTTCAAACGCGCGCCGAGGCTTCAAAAATACTCGGATCGCGACGAAACTTGACGAGCAAGTCAAACATATACCAACTTAATTTTCAAATATAAAATTTTCCACGCTCGACACAAATCCCAAAATTTGGCTGGCTAAACCTCACGGACGCGAAAACGCACTATCGGCGACGCGCCGTCAACTCGACGTTAAAAGTAACGCCCTGACGACATAAACACGTCATCACTGAATTAAATAATTACCCAAAAATCAGGGGCGTTACACCCATGAAGGAAGTACAGTGGATACCCGGATGCGGCTTCCGTCCCTGTGCCAGAGGACAGTTGGGTTGCCCTGCAGGTCGGGCGGGTTTCCACAGGAACGAAGAAGCTCGAATTCATCAGAAGAAGCTGGGCTCTCTTCCTCCGACGATGGCGACCTGTTTCGCCGCTGCCTCCTTTCCCTCTGAGTTAAAATCGGGCCGGCCGGCGTGACCGGCTTGTTCGCAGGGACAATGTGGGCAGCTGCAAGATGAAGTCACAAGTTTAAATAAAACAGCCCGCGCGGTCATGTACAGGCGGTCTAGAGGAACTTACTATGTTCGGGGAGGACGTCCTCCAGCTCTGAGAACAGCGGAATATAGTGATTGATATCTAACCGCTCGTTCTCAAGAAACACGAAGGTGTCCAGCTCGATCTTTCCGACTTGAGGGATCTGGAAAGCCTCCCCCCCCCCCCCACCCCGAACTTGCGGGTTGGTCTGCAATAGTCCGAAGTCGCCTTCGAACATTACAAACCGCGCCGACCAGTCCGAGACCTTGTTCGCCAAATTGACGATCTTCAGTCCGTGACAGCCAAAGTAAAGGTGCCCCCTGAAAGTTGAAGTCCCCACGTCGGAGACAGCCCGCACTGAAAAGAATTTCCTAAACAGATCGTTGGAAAATCTGGTCCACTCGAACCGCAGATACGATATGAAACTATATATGGATGCTATGGAGTTGGGTGGAAGCTGGCCGGGTACAACCCCGTAGTGGTCGAAAATGGCGATGACTTCAAGTGGCAGCGGAAATTTGAAGCCATATTCAAAATAGTCGACGGGGACGGCTATCTGATGCGGGTTGGAAGAGTTAATCCGCTCGTCGCGCAAAGGAAGCCGCGCGAGCAGATTACTCCCTGCCATGTGTTTCGCAATGAATTCGTCTAGTTCGCTCTAGGAAAGACGGCACTCTGGGTGGTCCGCCGAGTGAAAGGCCAAGGCCGCATCTGCTCGAACGACTTTAACTTTGACAGGCCGCTGCGACTTGTTCTTAGATCGCGCCATTTGAAATCGTAAGAATGACTTCGAAAGGTCCCTACTTATAGATTTTGACGATCTGCGAATAGCGAAATAATATCGCGGCTACACATTCTAACCGCGCGGTTAACAGCCTGCATGATCAGATTTACCAGAAAAACAAAAAAACTAAAGGCATTCAGGAAATCAGGTGCAAGCATACATCACAGATCGCGCGACCTGTAATCAGTTCGGATAAAACATAGAAGATCTAAACAAAACACAAAGAACAGCGATTAAAATAAGAACCCGCACGGGTTATTCAAATAAAAGACATAAAACAGAAAGAGGCATTGTCCAACAGAGGTCAAATCAACAAGCCGCACTCATAATAAAAATTGTTCTAAAAAGCCGTTCACGGCTGGCGGTGTTCGAGGGAGATATCCTCTCTATGAAGCCGCGCGACCTGATCACTGGTAGTGTTCAGAAGAGAGTAAATCTGGCTGGTATGATAATGGATGTGGTTGATCGTGCTATGAAGCCGCCCGGCATCCCTTTCAACCCGCGAAGCAGTAATCATGCGGGGGGTTCCGGTGGCCTCATCGATCATTGGGTCAGCCGCCCTAACCGGGGGAGGATTCGAGCCCGCCCCAACAGCCGGGCGGCTAGAAACCAGCATCGCATCATTCGTACTTCTCTAGTTAGCCGCAGAAATTTATCCTGATAATATTTGGAGTCATCCTCAAGCTTGGCAGATATTCTCTTCTCCCTCTCGAATTGAGCGGTCAGAGTAGCGACTTGTGCAACCTTGGCCTTCTTCTCAGTCTCCACTGCAGCTCGCGCGGCCTCAAGCTGCACCTCCAGAGTCTTCTCTCTCTCTGTCCTGGATCTCCTGTCGGTCTCTATCTGTGCCCTCAGCGTCTCTTCAGCCTTCTTCCTTGCCTTTTGCTCGGCCTCCAGAGCAGTCCGAGTGGCGGCTTCCCGGCCTTCCACCTCCTTCAAGCGGACCCTCAAGTTTGCTAAGTCTTCCTCGAGATGATCGAACAACGGCTGCCCTTCTTGTGAAGCCGCTGCATAGGTCAACACCGGGGGGATTAATGGAGGTAGGCTGGCTTCGAGGTCGCCCGGCTTCATAGTTTGATCTTCGCTATCTGCAAGAAGCCGCGCGGTTATGTAAAGCAAGGGCATGCAACGCTATATATATAAAATGTACATAAATATAAGATTAATGCCTGGGCGCACAGGCCGCTTAGACTGTTCCGGGTCCATCCTCCGTCGTTGTTCACGCCAGAGTCTCTCTTTACTCTGCCTAGCGGAAGAGGACCAGGCCGCTAAAGGGAAAAAGCTCGGCGGCGGGTTCAGTAATTTATTTTGACGAGGCCGCGGAATGAAGAAACGGACAGCTTTATAACCCGCGGGGCGCTTACCTGGCGTAAAGGGATCAGGCCGCAGCGGCTTGTTTAAAACCCTTCTCGCCTCCTCTTCCTTCGCCATCATTATCTCTTTCCCGGTCATCACCGGGGAAACCTCCTCCCGCGCTTTCAGCAACTCCTCGAGTTCCTTCGCTCTCTGCTCGACCTCCAGGGCGGCCCGAGTAGCAACTTCTCGCTCTTCGACCTCCTTCTGAGCGAGTTCCTCAGGCCGGCCTGTGTTATCTATAGGAGGGACAGATCGCTTTGAAGTCACCGGGCTGTCAAGAAGCTTGTCTCGGCTCTCCAACTCATCCATTTTCTTAAAGATTCCATCAAATGATAAACTGCTCGCCGAGTCCGGAAGCAGTCCGCCCGATTTCACATCATGGGTAGCCGGCGAGTCATTCACCTTAGCGGATGGGGGAGTCGCTAAGCCAAGCTCCTCTTTCAGTCGCGGATTATTTTGGAGGCGAGACTCGGCCGGTTTCTTAAAAGCCGCCCTTTCCTTGGATGCTAGCCTCTTAACCTTCTTGGTTATCCGATCGGTCGCTGACCCGGCCTTCTTTCTTTTCTTCCCTTTCTCACCCAAAGCTGGACTGATTTCTTTGGAGGGGCTGGGATAGTCGTCCACGGATAGAGGGGTAATCAGGTCGCCCGGCTTCTGAGAGCTAACCGCCTCCTCCCCCATATCCTTGACTAGCAAGTGAGGATTCCCGGATGGGCTGATTTCCATGCCGAACGAGTCGGACCCGCCGACTTTCTTTGAAGGGCTGACAGAATCCTTTTTACCAGAGGGGGCGGCCTCCCCTTTATTCAGTAGGCCGGCGACCTGTAGGCCGAGGTCGCCTGAGGGAATCATCGAGTCGCTGGGAGGGAGCCCAGAGCTGTTCGCTGCGGGCTCTGTAGGAGTCTTGGAATTATCTATTTTCTCGGATCGCTCCCTCTTCTTCCGGTCTCTCTGGTGCTGCTTCTCCTTCTCCTTCTTCGATCTCTCCGTTGTTTCGCGCCTTTTTCTTTCCTCCTCCTTCTTCTTATCTCCAGCAGGAACCACGCGGTCTAACACGGTTGCTAAGAAGTCCATTATTGGTGAATTACCGGTCTTAAAAACTCTAACCGCAACTGGCGAGTAATATCTCGTGATTTCAGAAAAAGTTCTGCAGAATGAATTCTCTGGCTCTCTTATAGAATTCAGGACAAGTCGGATGCGGTCTCCCGGATAAAGCTAATATTTTCGAAATTTCCTTGAGATTTGAAAATATGCGGGGATTATGTTTACCCGGAAAACCGCTTCTCGGTTTGAATCATTCTCGAACCGGGCGAACTGCTAGATCAAGCCACTGGGTTCCAGGGTCAGCGGCTCTCAGTCCAGGGTAAACCAAGCCGGGTGGTCTGATGTCATTTCGGACCACCCCCAAGATTGAAGATTTCCAAAAGCCAGGGCGAGAAGTCGATCTGCGGTCTCAAGTAGGAGACCGCCCGGGTGGTGTAATAGAGATTCAAGGCTCAAGCCCGGGGGACAAGCCGCGGTCGCAGATCGGAGACCACCCAGGTTGCATCGTGAAGATCAGCCAAAAATCACGTCCAGAAGGCAGGCTGCGGTTTCAAACTGAAGGCCGCTCATTTTGCATCATCGCCTTGATCGCGGCATCTTCAGCCTCTGGTCAGACGGGTCGGAAGGGCAAGCCGCCAAGCCGTGTGGCTTCTTTCTTTTCTTCTTTGTGTATCCCGTCACCGCCTGCCCGTTTCTCCTGTACCCGGGCAGGCGGTTATTTTATCCCTGCCCATTCGGGCAGGCCCCCGAGTCTATAAATAGGGGGCGGCACTGTTCACAAGACACGCACACTCGAATCCGAAAGCTCGCTTGTTTGAGCTGCGGCCTCGAGTTTCCGGTCTTGCGACTAGTCTAGCCGGCCGGCTTCTTCTTTGCTGCACTTGTAACCCGCTGTAACCGCTTCTCTTTAATCAAAGGAAAGCCCGTCGCAGGAGTGGCATTTGCCGCGGCGGGCGAAATCTGGCCTCGACCGCAGCTAGCGGTCTAAATTCTCTAACCAAATAGTAACCGATAATCCGCAACCCTCGATTTCCTTCGGAGGCGCACTTTTGAATCGAACATCACCCTTGCTCGATGCGTCTGCGGGTTGCACCCGCAATATATACATATGAGTACTCTAAATGACCGTAAAAAAATATACATCAATATTACAATATTTATTTTGGAAAAAATATTCGTATATACTTATAAATATTCTCTTTCTCCCTCTCTCTCCTCTCTTTCAAAATAATATTTTTTTATTAAAAGGGTAATTTGGGAACGCCTAATGTTTAACGAAAGACATCTTTTCCCTTTTATATAGTATATATATATATATGTGTGTGTGTGTGTGTAGAAATCATGATCTTAGGGTTAAGGAACGCCTTTGTTCACAAACAACGAAGGTAACAAAGTACCTTAGAGTCTATCCAACCAAAGACCAAGGCCTAATCCAACCGAACACCGAGGGTGTATAGGATAACGTGTATAAATCATGATCTTAGGTTAGGGAACACACCTATAATCATAAACTATATGACTAACCTAAGTCAATATTCAACAAAAGAATAATTTCTAGCCCAAGATAGAAGGTGAAGATGGTTAACACATAGGAATCCTAATACTAAGTTAGGGTGCAGGCCTACAATAACAAACTATGTAACTAATATATGCCACTGTCTAATCAAAGAACAAGGTATAGTCTAGGATAGATGCATTGATGGTGGATAACGCATATGAATCATGATTCTAGGTAAAGGCACACACCTACAATCATAAATTATGGAACTAACCTGAGTCCCAATTCAACCAAAGAACAAGGTCTAATTCAAGTTAGACAGAGAGGATGGAAAATACATAGGAATCATGATCCTAGGATAGGGCACACACTTATAGTCCCAATTTATGAGACAAACATGAGTCAGTGTCCAATCAAAGAAGGTCTAGCTCAAGCCAGACACCGAGGATGGATAATATGCATGGATAATAATCCTATGTTAGGGCACATGCCCATAGTCAAAAATTATGGAACTTGCCCGAGTCATAGTCCAATCCTCTAGAGTGTGTAGTCATACATGTCCAGTTGATCCACATCAAGAAGCGTATATACATATCATATGCATCAACAATTCATTTGCATATCATAATATTTATCCAAGAACCTAATTTCTAAAACTTTTTAGGAAAGCGTAAACAACCATAATCTACTAATTCACTATTACCAATGCCCACTCTTACAAATATTCATCAAACTCATGTTCGACGATTAACTTCATTTTGTTCTCTAGCTCTACACAAGAACCTAATCCTAATCAGCATCATCATTATTTTTTTTGATAAATGAAAAATAATGTGATTATCATTTCTCAACCTCAATCGCATAATCGATGATACGTTCATATATTGGAATTTACATCGAGATCATGATATCATCTTAATCTCAAAACATGATCAGTTATTATTGAATTTTATCTCCAATCACGTCATAATAAGATAAGAAACATAATCACGATTTAATTTGTCAAAATCATATTTTGATGCAACTTTTCAGTAATTACTCAATCTCATCAAATTCTCATTTGGACTCATCAGTCGCATGTATAATATTCACATCCTCGAGCTAAATCTTTATTGTCATTTTCAATGTTGGGCTCATTAGCGTTATGTTCAATATTAACTTCCTTGAACTAAAATCATTATAAGCATATTTGATACCACACTTATTAGTGTTATGTTTAAGATTAACATCCTAGAACTAAAATCATTACAATCATACTCAACATTGGAATCACCGATGTCACGAGCTAGTTAGAATCCCCATATTTAGTAAGTAATTCATGAATAATTCACTAGTCTACTTTACTGAAAGTGGCCATTTTAATAACTACTATGACTCATAAAAAGCTTTCCAAAATTATAATAACATTATTGTAGGTAAGTGAGAATATTATACATTTTATAATTTGGGCTTGAGAAATTTGGATGGCCCAAAGGATGCTTAATAATTATACTATCGAATTCAGGATAGTTTAGATAATTGTTGTTCGATCATAAATTTAATGGTCAAGATGATGTCAGAAAATTTAGTGTAGATATCCAGAAAATACCTTGGAGTATTATCTTCAACTTTCTAGAAGGAACACAATGAATTCAAGCATTTAAAGCTATTCTAATAAATTCAAGAAGAATTATGATGCATACCTTTTAATTTCTACCCATTTTGCAACCCATAAATAATTATTTTAACCTAGCAAACAAGGTTTGAAAACTTCATATAAGTACTCTTTGAAAAATTCTCAATATTATCTACAATATTCATGAAGGTCATGGGTTCAGGAAAATTCATTTCAAAGGCCAAATAACTCAAACAAGCATATTGTTGTAATTTAATAAAACACCTTTGCATAATAACATATAAGATGCACTATTATAGAACAAATCCAATGACTATAGATCAACCATCCCATGCGATCAATACAGCTTCACAACCTATCACTCTCGGATCTTTTGTGGAGGCAATGATTAGGGTAATGAAATCAATAGTCACAGTTTTATTCCCAGATAAGAATGTTTTGACTTAATTATGCATTGTTCATCATCTATTTAGTATAATAGACCATCCAAGCAACTACTTACAGAATTGCTGCATTGACATATCTTAGTTGATGGTTGATGGGTCGTTGAAGGGGTGTGGTTGGTTCAATACCTCCGAACTAAGGAGGAACAATCGAAGAGCGCCGGAGTCGATGAAAGAGTGATGTAAATCTCTGAGGGGATGATTCCCACTATAGAGAGCCCATCATCTCCTTATTTTATAGAAAGGAGACCTTTCAAGTGTTTCCAAAAGAGAGTTCTTAGACTATGCTACCCACCAACAGACTCATGAGACCCAGGGTGGCTCAGGTGAGGTTGGTGGTGACAATCCAAAATGTGGGAGCAATTAATAGGAGGAAAACCTCATACAAAATGTATTACATATATATATCTAGGAGGAGTGTAACACCCTACCTATAACAATGTTATAATATAAGTCCACTTTGAACCTTATTGAAACATCAGTTTCACATCTCTTGGTTTGAGAATAACAAATCCTAATAAGTATTTGATCTACCTTTACTTGTGTTTATAGTGTGTAGGTATTATAAGTAAAATTGAGATAAATATGTTGGGACACAACCGAGACACCCAATTGTACATTGGAAAGAATTGTCTGCAAACACGTGGCGATATGACTTACCATAGGAAGTATCCTTCATTTCAGAATGACCAACTGTGAAAAAGCAATTCAAAAGGACTTGGTGGAAGAAGGGAGATGATTATAAAAAGCCTTACCATGCGGTGACAGCGTTATCCTCTGAATGTAATCTTTAGGCAACTCTTGGTAGTCAGGGGATGAATGGAAGCCAAATGGAGCATGGAATATCAATTTGGGTGCAAGGATAAATCACAATACCACGCGGCGATAGTCTTATCAAGGCTCAAAAATTATTGTTTAAGATAGCAACTCCGACTTCCAAATTTATAGGAACGGATCAGGAAATTGAATTAATTAGCATTGCCGCCCAATGATAGTGCTACCACAGGCAATAACTTACAAAGTTCTATTTAAAGATCATTTCTCTCTGTCTCATGTACGCGCGAATGCTAATATTTTAAGAAAGCCTTCATCCCCGAGTTCTAGAGAAGATCCAAGACTCCCTAGAACAATTGGAAGAGACTTCTAAGGCATTGAACATCAAAGCTTATTACATAAGAAGAGCAGTGCATCTATATCCCAGGTGCTCCTTTGACATACCCTTCAGAAGTTCCTTTAGAAAGTTTTTGATTTCTGAATATTTTACATTCTCTCCTTGTATTTTCTTTTACTTTTGTCATCTTTTGATTCTTTGTAGAATTCGCTTCTTGTGTTAGGCGACTAGGTCTGTGTAGAGCGTAGGGGGATAATTTGCCTCCTATATTAGGCGTCTGGGCTTAGGTTTAGGTCTAGGGTGCTCGGGGCCTATCTGGGGATAGATAAGCTAATGCCATCTATTTCAAGTGTTGAGTCGATATAGAAAACAACTAGAGTATTATTCATTACCTTAATCTTCAGCGTCATGAAGATCCAAATTTTGTAATCAACCATAAAAATATTTTGAACTTGTTTTTCCATTGATCTTCAAAGCTCTTTATTGCTGAAATCATTATTTCAACAATCTATGTTTTTATTATTCATAAAGAATTTTATAGAAGCCAGTAATCTTTTATTCACCCCACCGTATATGGGTGCTACACGATTCAACAAGTGGTATCAAAAAGAGGTTACTCCAAAAAGGTTTAATCACCTTGAGTAATGGTATATCGGGATTTCACTTTCAATGAGGGGGCATGGGATTAGTCGCCCTCCACTATTTACCAGTTCTGATTATAGCTATTGGACAACTATGAAGAGATGTTTCTTAATGACTTTAGATCCAGATGTTCGGGCAATGATAGAATGACTCAACACTCCACCAGAAACAAAAATGAAAGTCATATATCGATAATATGACCTCACTCAATATTGATCAAAGGTAATTCCTAAGCATTCGTTAAGAGAGTAAAAAATTAAGTTAAGAAGAGAAGATCGAGTACAACTAGAAATTTAGTTACTCATAGAGATGGTGGAAACAAAAGACTTATTAAAATATTGCATGACAATAAAAGAAGATATTAACAAGAAGAACAAACTCTTTTATTAAAATGCTAAAAGGGATTACAAGTAAAAAAAAGTGCAAGAAAGAAACTAAGACAAGTAAAACAGGAGTAGAAAATACTCCCAAAATCCTCCAAAATCACCCCTTGCACACTGGAGTTGCTTTCTTTAGATAGAGAAAAATCTGATCTTACATGTCCTAGATCATGTCCGTAACCTAGGGCGTGTACAGGGCATTAAGTACAGGGGGCTTACTCTGGCGGGGCAGCTGACAGGACAGAGGCTATTGCACTATCTTGGAAGGTATACGACCTAGGTCATGGGTGTGACCTAGGGCATGTAAAGTACAACAGATGGTGTGAATTAATCTGGAGGTGGTGGGCTAGAGCTCGGGAGATGGATCTGGAGCTACATGGTTGTGACTTGAGATGTCACAGTCGTGATAGTGGGCGACAGCCTTTAATTAAGTAGTTGGCATGTCCAGAGGGAAGCTGAGTGACATGTCTATTTTGACACGAGCGTTACTATAGCATATCATCTTAATGGTCTTCATATCATCTAAATGAGGCCTCGATCGGCTAGACATAGGGTTATACGGGCGTGATCAAGAAGTGACATAGTTATGACCTATGTAACACGGGAGTGGCCATGGACTTTTCTATGAAATGAGCTCAAATGGCACAGTAGTAGCTCTGGACCTGAACAAAAAGACACGCCCTTGGTCAAGGCATGATCGATGGCGTGCACAAGCATTTTTGACCCAAAATGTCTTACACTCCTGCAAAACAGATATATAACTAAATTAGATCTAAATTATAAAAATGAACTATTTATAAACTAAAATAGGCAAAAATAAGCAAAATTCATATTAAATAAATACTAAATTTGATATTAAAATTTTATTAAGAAACTACTTTTCAAATACCCCTATACTTGAGTTTTTGCTATTCCAGAGCAAAAGTATGAGAAATATTTTATAAGATATTAATATAATTTATAGTTTAACTAAAATTTCATTTAAATCAAAAGCAAGTTAAAAATTTACTCTAGAAATTCAAGAATTAAGTCATAAATTATGATATTAATTTAAAGAGAGGAATATGCTTAGTTAAAGACTTCTCAAGATATCCAATTAGCAAACAAAATTGTAGAAATTATCAAACAAAATTGTAGAAATTATCAAACAAAATTGTAGAAATTATCAAACAAAATTGTAGAAATTATCAAACAGAATTAGATAGAAATTATAAATTCTCTAACTTAGAAGAATCTTAACGAAAAGATAACCTACTAAATATTGCTCTCTCAATAATTTAATTTAAGTCAAGGATCAATGAAATTAGCTAAGGGGTCACAAAATTTGGCATAAGAAGAGTTCCAAGGTTGGAGGTGTTTTACCCAGAAATCGGCGATCTCTACGAGCTAATATTTTCAGGTATTACGATATGTACGGAGATCCGGGCCGATCTCGCTCCTCCGGGGGGGGGGGGGGGGGGGGGGTCTCATCGAGCCCAGGCGGTCTCGGGCAGGAAGAAGGTCGCCCCTCCTTGGCGACCTCACAGGGAGGAGATCGCCCCTCTTGGGCGATCTCCCAAGGAGCTGGTCGCCCCTCCCGGGCGACCTCGCAGGGAGGAGATCGCCCCTCCTGGGCGATCTCCCAAGGAGCTGGTCTCCCCTCCCGGGCGACCTCGCAGGGAGGAGATCGCCCCTCCTGGGCGATCTCCCAAGGAGCAGGTCTCCCCTCCCGGGCGACCTCGTGGGGAGGAGATCGCCCCTCCTGGGCGATCTCCCAAGGAGCAGGTCGCCCCTCCCGGGCGACCTCGAGCAGAGCAGGCCGCCCCTTTCGGGCGACCTCGAGCAGGGCAGGACGCCCCTCCCGGGCGACCTCGCAGGGAGGAGATCGCCCCTCCTGGGCGATATCCCAAGGAACAGGCTGCCCCTCCCGGGCGACCTCGCAGGGAGGAGATCGCCCCTCCTGGGCGATCTCCCAGGGAGCAGGCCGCCCCTTCCGGGTGACCTCGAGCAAAGGAGGCCGCCCCTCCCGGGCGACCTCGCAGGGAGGAGATCGCCCCTCCTGGGCGATCTCAAAAGGAGCAGGTCGCCCCTTCCGGGCGACCTCAAGAAGAGCAGGCCGCCCCTTCCGGGCGACCTCGCAGAGGAGACCGCCCCTCCTGGGCGATCTCCTAAGGAGACATCTCGCAGAGTAGAGATCGCCCCTCCAGGGCAATCTCGCAGGGAGATCGCCCCTCCCGGGCGATCTCGTTCCAGAGGGTCTCGGTCCTATACTGATTCTGTTGTGTGATCTGTTCAGGTGATGCAGGTCCAGACGATCTCGACGATCTCAGCGGTCTCAGCAGCAGGTCCAGACGATCTCAGCAGGCCCAGACGATCTCAGCGATCTCAGCTTGTCCCGGGCGGTCTCAGCTGGTCCAGACGATCTCGGCGGTCTCAGCAGCGGTCTCAGCAGCGGTCTCAGCAGCGGTCTCAGCAGCGGTCTCAGCAGCGGTCTCAGCAGCAGGTCCAGACAATCTCAGCAGGCCCAGACGATCTCAGTGATCTCAGCTTGTCCCGGGCGGTCTCAGCTGGTCCAGACGATCTCAGCGGTCTCAGCAGCGGTCTCAGGCGATCTCAGCAGTTCCGGGCAGCCCGTTACCTTTCAGATCTGCCCATTCGGGCAGGCCCCGTGTCTATAAATAGAGGGGTAGGGGTACCAGTTTGATGATCTTTTGGAGAGTTCCCAGCTCTAGTTGTGGACATGAGCGGTCTCAGTTTTTGGAGACCGTCGAGACCTTTCCGTCTCCCTTCCGGAGACCTCTTTTTCATTCTTTTTCTATTGTAATCTCAGCTGTAATACAAGCTTTATATCAATAAAATTACCTTTCCTCCAGCTCAAAGTAACCGGCCACCCAGCAGTTTCCCCCCCCCCCATCCTTCAGCTTGAGCGATTGTGGAATTGGTACCTTTTTTGGTATCTACAGGAGGTGATGAATTTTATCTTCTTACCTCACTAATTTTTTTTATATTTGTATTTATTTAGGAAAATGATGAATTTTATCCTCTCATTTGCAATGACATATAATCTTTTAAAATTCTCTTCTAATAACAACCCAAAATGTATATATATTTATAAGTAATGAATTGTATCCTCCTACTCCATGACATATAATCTTTTAATACTTTTTTTAATATGCCAACAAAGGGTAGGGTAGAAAAATATTTCTGGCTTATAAACTAAACTATTTTGAGAGCAAATTCTAGTAGATTGAAATTTCCTAAGATTTAAATGTTAGAAGAGAATATATTAGAAATCTAAGGATGTTTAGCAAATCTACTACAAAACGAAGCCTTTTAAAACCAAAAAGAGAAGTTGAGGCTAAATAGATTCTCTAATCAAATTAAAAGCATAAAATGATTTTTAAAACTAAATTACCTAAAATTTAAATCTAACAAACGATGATGAAACAAAATATTAGCCAATTAAAAAATGCTTATAAGCATTCTCAAATAGATTTTTAGGAAATTACAAAAAATAATAAGTATGTTTTTTTTTTGTTTTTCTATAATTTTTTCATTTTTTTGGAATTTTGAATATTATCTTATTTTTTGTTTTCTTGTTGCTTAATTAAAATAATAACATACAAATAATAAGAAAATAAAACAACATAAAATAAGTATTCCTAATTATTTTTGTTAATTCTTAGACTTCCCGAGGTATACCCTATGAAGGGCTCTCACCAGTATTAGGAGATATGATGGGATGACATCACAATTCTCCCTTTCCAAGAAATTAGATTTTCAATTTTCTAATTTTTATGGATTTTCTAAATTTTTAGTTGATTAAGAAATGTTCCAAAACAAAGAAAATACTTTTGTAATGTTTGAATTTTACAAAAAAATTTGAAAATTTTCTAATTTTATTTTTTTGTTCTTTTTCTAATTTAAAAAACTATACTACACCCGCATACTTAAAGTTAAACATTGTCCCCAATGTTTAAAACTAAGTATGAAGCAACAAGAAAAAGAAAAACATATAAACATAGGGCGCGCTAAAATAAAAAAATGCAAGATAAAAGAAAAAGGATATAAAGAGGGGGAAAGAGTGCGTCCCTAATTGTGAAGTTGGGGAGACCGAAGGAAACCTACAAAACATGTTATAACAAATAAAACAAAAACAAAAATAAAAAGAAGATAACTTTGAAGTGCCTCCCAAAAGCGCTTTGTTTACCATCGCGCGGCTTGACTAATGGGCGTTATAGGTTAAGAGCTCCAATTATAGTTATCGCAGTATCATTTGAAAAATAAAATTTTAGATGGCGGTTTTTAACCTTAAAAGAGTCAAGTTCTAGGTGGGAAATAAGAACGGCCCGATTGGCCAAACCCCTTTGACAACAAAGGTGTCGGACCATCGGGACTTTAGTTTACCTGGAAAAAGGCATAAATGTAAATTATAAAGGAGGACAAGATCGCCCAGCAAAAAAAATTGGCAAATTTAATATTTTTGTCGTGATAGTACTTTGAGCGCTCCTTGTAAAATTTATTATTTTCATAGGCATTTGCACGTCATTCATCTAAATCATTAAGTTGAAATTTCCGATGTTTGAAGGCTAAAGTAGAATCAAAATTAGGAAATTTTAACGCCCAATAAGCTTGGTATTCTAGTTCTACGAGAAGGTGGCACACTTTGCCATAGACTAACAGGTACGGTGTACAACCGATGTCAGTCATGTACGTTGTCCGATAAGCCAATAACGCGTCATCAAGCTTAAGTGACCTGTCCTTCCTATTAACAGAAGCCATTGTTTCTAAAATCCTTCTTAGCTCGTGGTTCATTACCTCCACTTGGCCACTAGTCTGTGGGTGATAGGTGGTGGAAAGTTTGTGTGTAACACCATATTTTTCTAAAAAATTTGCATTTTTGCCCACAACACCTTTTCAGAATGAGATCGGAGCCCTACATCCAATGGAAAACAAGTTTTACCCATTCCAGATCGTTTAGTGGTTGATCTACAGTGAGTTGTAATGGTAATGTGGGATTTAGCCCCAAATGTCACATAAACTTTAAACAGACAGAACTCTTGATCCAGTTGCCTAATTTTAGCCCACAATACCTTTTTAGAATGAGCTCAGAGCCTACATCCAATGGAGAGTCGGATATAACAATTCAAGTTCGTTTATTGTTCGATATACAGTGGGTTCCAGTGGTAATGTAGGATTTAGCTCCAAAGTACACCTAACCTTCAAGCAGCCATAACTTTTGATCCGATTGTTCGATTTTTGCGCACAACACTTTTTCGGAAAGAGCTCATATTCTCCATCCAACAGAGAATAAGATTTAGCCATTCGAGAATAAGACAACACCTTTCCGGTTGTCTGATTTTTCCCTCAATACCTTTTTGTAATGAGATCGGAGCCCTAAATCCAATGGAGAGCAATTTAAACCCATTCCAGCTCGTTTAGAGGTCGATATATAGTGAGTTGTGTTGGTAATACGAGATTTTGCTCCAAATGACAAATACTCTTCAAAATGACAGATTTTTTTAATGCGGGTTGTTGTGAAAATGAGAGATTTAGCTGCAAATGACACTCAAACTTGAAACAATAACAACTTTTGATGCGGTTGTCTGATTTTACGCCATTTCGGAATGAGCTCGGAGCACTACATTCATTGGAGCATAAGTTTTACCCATTCCGGTTCATTTAGTTGTCGATATATAGCGGGTTGCAGCGGTAATGCGAAATTTAGCTCCAAATGACACCTAAACTTCTAACAGCCATAACTTTTGATTTGTACGTTTGATTTTTGCCCACAACACCTTTTTGAAATATGCTCGGAGGCATACATCCAA
This sequence comes from Dactylorhiza incarnata, assembly GCA_033032865.1. Classification (NCBI taxonomy): domain Eukaryota; kingdom Viridiplantae; phylum Streptophyta; class Magnoliopsida; order Asparagales; family Orchidaceae; genus Dactylorhiza; species Dactylorhiza incarnata. The sequence continues at coordinate 9,711,747 of JAWHQI010000067.1, forward strand.
TAGAGCACAATTTTAAACCTTTCTAGCTCATTTTAGTGGTCAATATACAACAGGTTGCAATGGTAATGAGGGATTTAGCTCCTCTTGACACATAAACTGTAACAGCCATAACTTTTGATCTGGTTGTCCGATTTTTGAGCACAACACATTTTCGGAATGAGCTCGGAGCCACCCATTGCAGTTTGTTTAGTGGTCAATATACATCAGGTTGGTAATAAGGTAATTAGCTCGAAAGGTGACTTAAACTTCAAACATCCGTAACTTTTGATCCGGTTGTCGGATTTTCGCCCACAATACCTTTTCGGAATGAGATCGGAGCCCTAAATACAATAAAGAATAATTTTAACCCATTCAAGCTCGGTTAGAGGTCGATATACAGTTGTTTGTACTGGTAATGCGAGATTTAGCTCCAAATGACACATAAATTTCAAAATGAAAGAATTTTAGATGCAGTTTGTAGTGAAAGTGAGAGATTTAGATCCAAATGACACTCAAACTTTAAACAGCAATAACTTTTGATCCATATGTCTGATCTTACCCCCACAACACCTTTTAGGAATGAGCTCGGAGCCGTACATTCATTAAAGAACAATTTTTACCCATTGCAGTTCATTTAGTTGTTGATATATAGCGAGTTGCACTGGTAATGCAAAATTTAGCTCCAAATGACACCTAAACTTGAAACAGCCACAACTTTTGATCAGGTTGTCTGGTTTTTGCCCACAAAACCTCTTCGAAATGAGATCTGAGCCCTACATTCAGTGGAGAGCATGTTTTACCCAATTTAGTTCATTTAGTGGTCGATATACATTGAGTTGCAGTGGCAATGTGGGATTTAGCTCCAACTGACACCTAAACTTCAAACAACTATAACTTTTTATCCCGTTGTCCGGATTTTGCCCAAAACACCTTTTCGGAATAAGATCAGAGCCACACATCCTATGGAGAATAGGATTTGCTCGATCGAGTTCATTTAGCGGTCGACGTATAGTGGATTGCAGTGGAAATGAGGGATTTTGCTCTAATTGACACCAAACTTCAAACATACATAACTTTGATCCGATTGTCTGATTTTTGACCATAACACCTGTAAAGAATGAGATCGGAGCCCTACAACCAATAGAAAACAAGTTTTACCCATTCAAGTTTGTTTAGTGGTTGATCTACAGTGCGTTGCAGTGGTAATGTGGGATTTAACTACAAATGACACAAACTTCAAACAGAGAGAACTCTTGATCAAGTTGCCCAATTTTAGCCCACAATACCTTTTTAGAATGAGTTCATAGCCCTACATCCAATAGAGAGTGGGATATAACAATTCATCGTTTATTGCTCGATATATAGGGGGTCTAGTGGTAATGCGGGATTTAGCTCCAAATTACACCTAAATTTCAAGGAGCCATAACTTTTGATCCGGTTGTTCGATTTTTGCCCACAACACTTTTTCGTAAAGAGCTCATATTCTCTATTTAACAGATAATAAGATTTACCCATTTGAGAAAAAGACAACACCTTTCCGGTTGTCCGATTTTTGCCCACAATACCTTTTCGGAATGAGATCGGAGCCCTAAATCCAATGGAGAACAATTTAAACCCATTCCAGCTCGTTTAGAGGTCGATATACAGTGGGTTGTGGTGGTAATATGAGATTTAGCTCCAAATGACACATACACTTCAAAATGGCAGAATGTTTACTGCGGGTTGTAGTGAAAATGAGAGATTTAGCTGCAAATGACACTCAAACTTAAAACAGCAACAACTTTTGATGCGGTTGTCTGATTTTATGCCACAACACCTTTTCGGAATGAGCTCGGAGCACTACATTAATTGGAGCACCAGTTTTACCCATTCCAGTTCCTTTAGTTGTCGATATATAGCGGGTTACAGCGGTAATGCGAAATTTAGCTCCAAATGACACCTAAACATCTAACAGCCATAACTTTTGATTTGTACGTTTGATTTTTGCCCACAACACCTTTTCGGAATATGCTCGGAGGAATACATCCAATGGAGCAAAATTTTAAACCATTCCAGCTCATTTTAGTGGTCAATATACAGCAGGTTGCAATGGTAATGAGGGATTTAGCTCCTCTTGACACATAAACTGTAACAACCATAACTTTTGATCTGGTTGTCCGATTTTTGAGCACAACACCTTTTTGGAATGAGCTCGGAGCCCTATATCCAATGGAGAACAAGTTTTACCCATTCCAGTTTGTTTAGTGGTCAATATACAGCAGGTGGGTAATAAGGTATTTAGCTCGAAAGGAGACATAAACTTCAAACATCCATAACTTTTGATCCTGTTGTCGGATTTTCGCCCACAATACCTTTTCGGAATGAGATCAGAGCCCTAAATACAATGGAGAACAATTTTAACCCATTCAAGCTCGATCAAAGGTCGATATACAGTGGGTTGTATTGGTAATGTGAGATTTAGCTCTAAATGACACATAAATTTCAAAATGAAAGAATTTTAGATCGGGTTTGTAGTGAAAGTGAGAGATTTAGCTCCAAATGACACCTAACCTTCAAACAACTATAACTTTTGATCCCGTTGTCTAGATTTTGCCCAAAACACCTTTTTGGAATGAGTTCAAAGCCACACATCCTATGGAGAATAGGATTTACTCGATCGAGTTTATTTAATGGTCGAAGGATAGTGGATTGCAGTGGAAATGAGGTATTTTGCTCCAAATGACACCTAATCTTCAAATATCCATAACTTTGATCTAGTTGTCTGATTTTTGCCCACAACACCTTTTCGGAATGAAATCGGAGCCCTACATCCAATGGAAAACAAGTTTTACCCATTCAAGTTCGTTTAGTGGTTGATCTACAGTGGGTTGCAGTGGTAATGTGGGATTTACTTCCAAATGACATATAAACTTTAAACAGACAAAACTCTTGATCCAGTTGCCCAATTTTAGCCCACAATAACTTTTTAGAATGAGTTCAGATCCCTACATCCAATGGAGAGTGGGATATAACCATTCAAGTTCGTTTATTATTTGATGTACAGTGGGTTCTAGTGGTAATGCGGGATTTAGCTCCAAATTATACCAAAACTTTAAGCAGCCATAACTTTTGATCCGGTTGTTCGATTTTTGCGGGCAACACTTTTTTGAAAAGAGCTCGTATTCTCCATTTAACGGAGAATAATATTTACCCATTCTAGAATAAGACAACACCTTTCTGGTTGTCCGATTTTTGCCTACAATACCTTTTCGGAATGAGATCGAAGTCCTATATCCAATGGAGAACAATTTAAACTCATTCCAGCTCGTTTAGAGGTCGATATACAGTGAGTTGTGGTGGTAATATGAGATTTAGCTCCAAATGACACATACACTTCAAAATGGCAGAATTTTTTATGCGGGTTATAGTGATAATGAGAGATTTAGCTGCAAATGACACTCAAGCATGAAACAGCAACAACTTTTGATGCGGTTGTCTGATTTTACGCCACAACACCTTTTTGGAATGAGCTCGGAGCACTACATTCATTGGAGCACAAGTTTTACCCATTCCAGTTCATTTAGTTGTCGATATATAGCGGGTTGCAGCGGTAATGCAAAATTTAGCTCCAAATGACACCTAAACTTCTAACAGCCATAACTTTTGATTTGAATGTTTGATTTTTGCCCACAACACCTTTTCGGAATATGCTCGGAGGCATACATCCAATGTAGCACCATTTTAAACCATTCCAGCTCATTTTAGTGGTCAATATACAGCGGGTTGCAATGGTAATGAGGGATTTAGCACCTCTTGATACATAAACTATAACATCCATAACTTTTGATCTGGTTGTCCGATTTTTGAGCACAACACCTTTTTGGAATGAGCTCGGAGCCCTACATCCAATGGAGAACAAGTTTTACCCATTCCAATTTGTTTAGTGGTCAATATACATCAGGTTGGTAATAAGGTATTTAGCTCGAAAGGAGAACTAAACTTCAAACATCTGTAACTTTCGATCTGGTTGTCAGATTTTCGCCCACAATACTTTTCGAAATGAGATCGGAGCCCTACATCCAATGGAGAACAATTTTAACTCATTCAAGCTCGGTTAGAGGCCAATATATAGTGGGTTGTACTGGTAATGTGCGATTTAGCTCCAAATGACACATAAATTTCAAAATGAAAGAATTTTAGATGCGGTTTGTAGTGAAAGTGAGAGATTTAGCTCCAAATGACACCTAAACTTCAAACAGCTGTAAATTTTGATCCATTTGTCCGGATTTTGACCAGAACACCTTTTCGAAATGAGTTCAGAACCACACATCCTATGAAGAATAGTATTTAATCGATCGAGTTCATTTAGTGGTCGAAGGATAGTTGATTGCAGTGGAAATGAGGGATTTTGCTCCAAATGACACCTAAACTTCAAACATCCATAACTTTGATCTGATTGTCTGATTTTTGCCCACAACACCTTTTCGGAATGAGATCGGAGCCCTACATCCAATGGAAAACAAGTTTTACCCATTCCAGTTTGTTTAGTGGTTGATCTACAGTGGGTTACAGTGGTATTGTGGGATTTAGCTCCAATTGACATATAAACTTCAAACAGACAGAACTCTTGATCCAGTTGCCCAATTTTAGCCCACAATAACTTTTTTGAATGAGCTCGGAGCCCTACATCCATTGGAGAGTGGGACATAACCATTCAAGTTCGTTTATTGTTCGATGTACAGTGGGTTCTAGTGGTAATGCGGGATTTAGCTCCAAATTACACCGAAACTTCAAGAAGCCATAACTTTTGATCCGGTTGTTCGATTTTTGCGCACAACACATTTTTGGAAAGAGCTCTTATTCTCCATTTAATAGAGAATAAGATTTACCCATTCGAGAATAAGACAACACCTTTCTGGTTGTCTGATTTTCGCCCACAATACCTTTTCGGAATGAGATCGGAGCCCAATATCAAATGGAGAACAATTTAAACTCATTCCAGCTCGTTTAGAGGTAGATATACAGTGAGTTGTGGTGGTAATACGAGATTTAGCTCCAAATGACACATACACTTCAAAATGGCAGAATTTTTAATGTGGGTTATAGTGATAATGAGAGATTTAGCTGCAAATGACACTCAAACTTGAAACAGCAACAACTTTTGATGTGGTTGTCTGATTTTACGCCACAACACATTTTCGGAATGAGCTCGGAGCACTACATTCATTGGAGCACAAGTTTTACCCATTCTAGTTCATTTAGTTGTCGATATATAGCGGGTTGCAGGGGTAATGCGAAATTTAGCTCCAAATGACACCTAAACTTCTAACAGCCAAAACTTTTGATTTGTATGTTTGATTTTTGCCCACAACACCTTTTCGGAATATGCTCGGAGGCATACATCCAATGGAGAACAATTTTAAACCATTGCAACTCATTATAGTAGTCAATATACAGCGGGTTGCAATGGTAATGAGGAATTTAGCTCCTTTCGACACATAAACTGTAACATCCATAACTTTTGATCTGGTTGTCCAATTTTTGGACACAACACCTTTTTGGAATGAGCTCGGAGCCCTACATCCAATGGATAACAAGTTTTACCCATTCCAGTTTGTTTAGTGGTCAATATACAGCAGGTTGGTAATAAGGTATTTAGCTTGAAAGGAGACCTAAACTTCAAACATCCATAACTTTTGATCCGGTTGTCGAATTTTCGCCCACAATACCTTTTCAGAATGAGATTGGAGCCCTAAAAATAGTGGAGAACAATTTTAGCCCATTCAAGCTCGGTTAGAGGTCGATATATAATGGGTTGTACTGGTAATGTGAGATTTAGCTCCAAATGACACATAAATTTCAAAATGAAAGAATTTTAGATGCGATTTATAGTGAAAGTGAGAGATTTAGCTCCAAATGACACCTAAACTTCAAACAGCTATAACTTTTGATCCCATTGTCCGGATTTTGCCCAAGACACCTTTTCAGAATGAGTTCAGAGCCACACATCCTATGGAGAATAGGATTTACTCGATCGAGTTCATTTAGTGGTCGAAGGATAGTGGATTGCAGTGGAAATGAGGGATTTTGCTCCAAATGACACGTAAACTTCAAACATCCATAACTTTGATTCGCTTGTCTGATTTTTTCCCACAACACCATTTCGGAATGAAATCGGAGCCCAACATCCAATGGAAAACAAGTTTTACACATTCAAGTTTGTTTAGTGGTTGATCTACAGTGGGTTGCAGTGGTAATGTGTGATTTAAATCCAAATGACATATAAACTTCAAACAGACAGAACTCTTGATCCAGTTGCCCAATTTAGCCCACAATAACTTTTTAGAATGAGTTCAGAGCCCTACATTCATTGGAGAGTGGGATATAACCATTCAAGTTCATTTATTGTTCGATGTACAGTGGGTTCTAGTGGTAAAGCGGGATTTAGCTCCAAATTACACCGAAACTTCAAACAGTCATAACTTTTGATCAGGTTGTTCGATTTTTGCGCACAACACTTTTTTGGAAAGAGCTCGTATTCTCCATTTAACAGAGAATAAGATTTACCCATTCGAGAATAAGACAACACCTTTCTGGTTGTCAGATTTTTGCCCACAATACCTTTTCGGAATGAGATCGGAGCCCTATATCCAATGAAGAACAATTTAAACTCATTCCAGCTCGTTTAGAGGTCGATATACAGTGAGTTGTGGTGGTAATACAAGATTTAGCTCCAAATGATACATACACTTCAAAATGGCAGAATTTTTATGCGGGTTATAGTGATAATGAGAGATTTAGCTGCAAATGACACTTAAGCTTGAAACAGCAACCACTTTTGATGCGGTTGTCTGATTTTACGCCACAACACCTTTTCGTAATGAGCTCGGAGCACTACATTCATTGGAGCACAAGTTTTACCCATTCCAGTTCATTTAGTTGTCGATATATAGCGGGTTGCAGCGATAATGCAAAATTTAGCTCCAAATGACACCTAAACTTCTAACATCCATAACTTTTGATTTGTATGTTTGATTTTTTCCCACAACATCTTTTTGGAATATGCTCGGAGGCATACATCCAATGGAGCACAATTTTAAACCATTCTAGCTCATTTTAGTGGTCAATATACAGCGGGTTACAATGGTAATGAGGGATTTAGCTCCTCTTGACACATAAACTGTAACAGCCATAACTTTTGATCTGGTTGTCCGTTTTTTGAGCACAACACCTCTTTGGAATGAGCTCGGAGCCCTACATCCAATGGAGAACAAGTTTTACCCTTTCCAGTTTGTTTAGTTGTCAATATATAGCAGGTTAGTAATAAGGTATTTAGCTTGAAAGGATACCTAAACTTCAAACATCCGTAACTTTTGATCCGGTTGTCGGATTTTTGCCCACAATACCTTTTCGGAATGAGATCGGAGCCCTAAATACAATGGAGAAATTTTTTAACTCATTCCAGCTCAGTTAGAGGTCGATTTATAGTGGGTTGTACTGGTAATGAGAGATTTAGCTCCAAATGACACATAAATTTCAAAATGAAAGAATTTTAGATGCGGTTTGTAGTGAAAGTGAGAGATTTAGCTCCAAATGACACCTAAACTTCAAACAGCTATAACTTTTGATCCTGTTGTCCAGATTTTGCCCAAAACACCTTTTCAAAATGAGTTCAGAACCACACATCCTATGGAGAATAGGATTTACTCGATCGAGTTCATTTAGTGGTCGAAGGATAGTGGATTGTAGTGGACATGAGGGATTTTGCTCCAAATGACACCTAAACTTCAAACATCCATAACTTTGATCTGGTTGTCTGATTTTTGCCCACAACACCATTTCGAAATGAGCTCGGAGCCCTACATCCAATGGAAAACAAGTTTTACCCATTCCAGTTAGATTAGTTGTTGAACTACAGTGGGTTACAGTGGTAATGTGGGATTTAGCTCCAAATGACATATAAACTTCAAACAGACAAAACTCTTGACCCAGTTGCCCAATTTTAGCCCACAATAACCATTTAGAATGAGTTCAGAGTCCTACATCCATTGGAGAGTGGGTTATAACCATTCGAGTTCATTTATTGTTCGATATACAGTGGGTTCCAGTGGTAATGCGAGATTTAGCTCCAAATTACACCTAATCTTCAAGTAGCCATAACTTTTGATCTGATTGTTTGATTTTTGCGCACAACACTTTTTTGGAAAGAGCTCGTCTTCTCCATCCAACAGAGAATAAGATTTAGCTATTTGGGAATAAGACAACACCTTTCTGGTTGTCCGAATTTCGCCCTCAATACCTTTTCGGAATGAGATCGGAGCCCTAAATCCAATGGAGAACAATTTAAACCCATTCCAGCTCGTTTAAGGTCAATATACAGTGAGTTGTGGTGGTAATACAGGATTTAGCTCCAAATGACACATACACTTCAAAATGGCAGAATTTTTAATGCGGGTTGTTGTGAAAATGAGAGATTTAGCTACAAATGACACTCAAACTTGAAACAGCAACAACTTATGATGCGGTTGTCTGAATTTATGCCACAACACCTTTTTAGAATGAGCTCAGAGCACTACATTCATTGGAGCACAAGTTTTACCCATTCCACTTCATTTAGTTGTCGATATATAGCGGGTTGTAGCGGTAATGCAAAATTTAGCTCCAAATGACACCGAAACTTCTAACAGCCATAACTTTTGATTTGTACGTTTGATTTTTGCCCACAACACCTTTTCAGAATATGCTTAGAGGCATACATCCAATGGAGCACAATTTTAAACCATTCCAGCTCATTTTAGTGGTCAATATACAGCGGGTTGCAATGGTAATGAGGGATTTAGCTCCTCTTGACACATAAACTGTAACAGCCATAACTTTTGATCTGGTTGTCCGATTTTTGAGCACAACACCTTTTTGGAATGAGCTCAGAGCCCTACATCCAATGGAGAACAAGTTTTACCCATTCCAGTTTGTATAGTGGTCAATATACAGCAGGTTGGTAATAAGGTATTTAGCTCGAAAGGAGACCTAAACTTCAAACATCTGTAACTTTTGATCTGGTTGTCGGATTTTCACCCACAATACCTTTTCGGAATGAGATCGGAGCCCTAATTACAATGGAGACCAATTTTAACCCATTCAAGCTCAGTTAGAGGTTGATATATAGTGGGTTGTACTGGTAATGCGAGATTTAGCTCTAAATGACACATAAATTACAAAATGAAAGAATTTAGATGCGGTTTGTAGTGAAAGTGAGAGATTTAGCTCCAAATGACACTCAAACTTTAAACAACAATAAATTTTGATCCAGATGTCTGATTTTGCCCCCACAACACCTTTTAGTAATGAGCTCGGAGCCGTACATTCATTGAAGCACAAGTTTTATGCATATCAGTTCATTTAGTTGTCGATATATAGCGGGTTGCACTGGTAATGCGAAATTTAGCTCCAAATGACACCTAAACTTGAAACATCCATAACTTTTGACCAGGTTGTCTGATTTTTACCCACAAAACCTCTTCGAAATGAGCTCTGAGCCCTACATTCAATGGAGAGCAATTTTTACCTAATCTAGTTCATTTAGTGGTCGATATACATTGAGTTGCAGTGGTAATGTGGGATTTAGCTCCAACTGGCACCTAAACTTCAAACAGTTATAACTTTTTATCCCATTGTTCGGATTTTGCACAAAGCACCTTATCAGAATGAGATCAGAGCTACACATCCTATGGAGAATAGGATATACTTGATCGATTTCATTTAGTGGTCGACAGATAGTGGATTGCAGTGGAAATGAGGGATTTTGCTCCAATTGTCACCAAACTTCAAACATCCATAACTTTGATCCGGTTGTCTAATTTTTGACTACAACACCTTTAAAGAATGAGATCGGAGCCCTACATCCAATGGAAAACAAGTTTTAACCATTCCAGTTCGTTTAGTGGTTGATTTACAGTGGGTTGCAGTGGTAATGTGGGATTTAGCCTCAAATGACACATAAACTTCAAATAGACAGAACTCTTGATCCAGTTGCCCAATTTTAGCCCACAATACCTTTTTAGAATGAGCTCAGAGCCATACATCCAATGGAGATTCAGATATAACTATTCAAGATCATTTATTGTTCGATATACAGTGGGTTCCAGTGGTAATGCGGGATTTAGCTCCAAATTACACCTAACCTTCAAGCAGCCATAACTTTTGATCCGCTTGTTCGATTTTTGCGCACAACACTTTTTCGAAAAGAGCTTGTATTCTCCATCCAACAGAGAATTAGATTTAGCCATTCGAGAATAAGACTACACCTTTCTGGATGTCCGATTTTCACCCTCAATACCTTTTCGGAATGAGATCGGAGCCCTAAATCCAATGAAGAACAATTTAAACTCATTCCAGCACGTTTAGAGGTCGATATATAGTGAGTTGTGGTGGTAATATGAGATTTAGCTCCTAATAACACATACACTTCAAAATGGCAGAATTTTTAATGCGGGTTGTTGTGAAAATGAGAGATTTAGCTGCAAACGACACTCAAACTTGAAACAACAACAACTTTTGATGTGGTTGTCTGATTTTACGCCACAACACCTTTTCGGAATGAGCTCAGAGCAATACATTCATTGGAGCACAAGTTTTACCCATTCTAGTTCATTTAGTTGTCGATATATAGCGGGTTGCAGTGGTAATGCGAAATTTAGCTCTAAATGACACCTAAAGTTCTAACAGCCATAACTTTTGATTTGTACGTTTGATTTTTGCCCACAACACCTTTACGGAATATGCCCGGTGGCATACATCCAATGGAGCACAATTTTAAACCATTCCAGCTCATTTTAGTGGTCAATATATAGCAGGTTGCAATGGTAATGAGGAATTAGCTCCTTTTGACACATAAACTATAACAGCCATAACTTTTGATCTGGTTGTCCGATTTTTAAGCACAACACCTTTTTGGAATGAGCTCGGATCCCTACATCCAATGGAGAATAAGTTTGAAAGTAACCTCTGATAGAAGTTAATAGTGAGGTTTATATCTTAGATTTACTCTAGAGGGAGGGGTGAATAGAGTATTAAAAAGTTTTTCACTTATTTTTATATCGGAGTTAAAATAGTGATATATATATGTACTGAGTGAGTATGAAACAAATAAAAAATCACACAACATAGCACAGTACAGAAAATAAACACAAACACAGAAGACACAAGGATCTATAGTAGTTCCCCAATCAACCTGGGTACATCTACTCTTCTACCACCCTTGGTAGGAATCCACTAGGTTTTTGATCAGGTGCCCTATCACCAATGGGTTTTTTATCAGGTGCCCAAACACCAATAGAGTTTTGATCAGGTGCCCAAACACCACTGAGCTTTTGATCAGGTGCTCAAACCAACTACAGGTTTTTGATCAGGTGCCCTGCCACCAAAGGGTTAACTTTTGAAGGGAGTTAGAACCCTGTACAAGATGGGATAAAGAGGGTTTATGAAGTTCTTCTCTGTCAATAAGCTGAGAGAAGACTAGTGGATTTGTTGTTGTAAAGCTCCCCCTGTCTGATAGAAATTCTTGACAGTTGAAGGATGGAGCTTTCTCTTGAATATGAATATCTTCCTTGATAGCTGATGAATCTGAGAGACAATGTTTCTCAGATTATTGTTGCTCTTGAAGATTAGAAACTTGCAGCTGAAAACTGAGAGAATATTTGTTGATGTTCTCAGAGATTGAGAGTGTTGCTATTGAGGATGAACATCTTTCTTTCTTTTTGACTTTATGTATATCTCTAGAATGTATCTTCTCTATGTTAGTCTCTTGTTGTGATCCTTCTTCTTGCTGGCCTTACTTTTTCCTTAGAGAATATATCTCTGATTTGAATTTCAAATCCTCTGAATAAGGAATAGAATAATCAGGAGGATTATTTCTTGGAACTGCAAGCAAATCTGTAATTCCTTTTCCTTTTCAATAAATGTATCCTTTTCCAATAAGCCAAGCGGCTACTTTCTCGAGAGAAGACAATAATAAAAGGAAAGGCTTAAATCCTGACTTATCTGATAGGAATAGATCCGTTGTTGATTAGTCGATCTGAGTTCAGAGAATAATATATAACTGATCTGTCTAGAAAATTCGTCGAGCTGAGTGAAGAGTTCGTCGATCTGAAGGTTGAGTTCGTCGAACTAATGTTGGAGTTCGTCGAACTGAACATCTGTTACTGATTCGTCGAACACAGTCTGGAGTTCATCAATCTCAAGCTGGAGTTTGTCAAACTGAGAGATAATCTGCTAAACTTGGCTGGAAGAACTGAGTTCATCGAGCTGAGAAGCACTTTCGTCGATCTGAACATCTTGATACTTATTCGTTGAGTGCGGAGCTGAGTTCATCGTCTCAAACTGGAGTTCGTCAAACTGAAGAATAAACTGCTGGACTGGCTAGATAACTGAGTGCGTCGAGCTGGAGAGCAAGTTCGTCGAACTGAAGTATGATGTTCGTCGAACGCAGAGAGGGGTTCATCGAACTCAGAATGAAGTTCGTCGAACGCAGAGACTTGGCAAGTTCGTCAAACTGGATCATGACGTTCGTCGAACGCAGGATGGAGTTCACCGAATGCAGTATGGAGTTCGTCGAACATAGAAACTTATTCTTTTCCTTAAGTTCTAGCAGCATAAAACCTTGACCCTTAGACTATACATTAGGGTCAACTTAGTCCTAGTCAACAGATAGTGATCCTAGCCCAAATCAGTAATAGGGTTGTTCCAACAATCTCCCTCTATTTGGGTTAGGACACTATTTGACAAAATTGAATAATAAACAAATAAATAACAAACATAGAGCATATATATCTGACAGAAATAAATTTGATTTCAGCAGATAAGAAATATAGTACTCTAGGTTTAGAAAACTTTACACTGTAGAATACTGAAAGAAAACCTTGCCTTCTGCTTTTGCTTTGTTGATCTGAGTTGTAGCAATAACTGAATCTGCTTTGTTGATCTTCTTTATCAAAAACTGTATCTGCTATATCAAAAATTATTTTTGAATCTGGAGATGCTTCTACATCACAAACCATAACTGAATCTGCATTTGAATCTGTCATATCTGAAACAAAAACTAAAACTGCTGGAGCTTCTTCATCAAGAACTGAAACTGCTTCTATCAAAATTTTTGCTTCTTCATAAAGCATCTCCCCCTGAAACTGGAGCATCTTCATAAAACATCGCCCCCTGCCTAGTTTCAGGAAGACCTGAAGCTAGGCCCATAGAAGAAGGGACATTTGAAGAGGACGAAGGGAATGATGCAAGTTTTTAGAAGAAAGATTGTCATTGTTCCTGCAAAAGAAAAAAGAGATCAAGTGCAAAGGAACTGGAAGGAGAAGCAGATTCTATTGGCATAAAGATAAAAAAAGAATTAAAATTTGATTATAAAGAGAGATCAGAAGTCAAAAAGACTTAGCCTTCGTTAGACAGCGTTCGACGAAAAATTAATTTTCGTCGATCTCAGTTCGACGATCGAGCTTGTCTTCGTCGATCCTTGGATATAATATGTATCATCTCAGTGGTTAGGCTGAGACAGCTTCCAGTCTCAGCGGATTCTTATGTCCCATCCCAGCGGATCCAGATAACTTCTCAGCGGCCCTAGGCCTTGTCTCAGCGGTTCAGCTGAGATTGAGAGCTTGTCTCAGCTATTTAGTTGAGACTGAGAGCTTGTCTCAGCTGTTCAGTTGAGACTAAGTGCTTGTCTCAGCTATTTAGACAGCAAACCTATTAAACTTACTTCACACATTGAGGGATAAATAAAAGATATAATTTTTTTTAATTGATTGAATCTCCATCTATCATTCCTAGCTGATTTATAAAGAATATATGCTTCTTTTCATCCAATGGTTTGGTGAAAATATCAGCTCTTTGTAAGTCAGTAGGAATAAATTGTAGGCAAATTTTACTTTTATCCAATTTATCTCTGATAAAGTGGTGCCTAATTTCTATGTGTTTAGTCCTACTATGGAGTACTGGATTTTGTGCTATAGATATTGCACTAGTATTGTCACAAAATATAATTGATTTATTTAGATTGATACCATAATATAGAAGTTGATTTTGTATCCATAGTATTTGTGAGCAGCAACTGCCTGCAGCAATATATTCTGCTTCAGCTGTTTTTGTAGACACAGATGTCTATTTCTTACAAAACCAAGACACTAGCCTATCACCAAGGAACTGGCAAGTTCCTAATGTGCTTTTCCTGTCTACTCTGCATCCAGCATAATCAGAATCTGAGAATCCAGTTAATTCAAATTCTGATGCAGTTGGATACCAGAGTCCTAGATTTGGACAACCCTTTATATATCTCAAAATTCATTTTAGTAAAATTAGGTGAGATTCTTTGGGGTTAACTTAGAACCTAGCACAAATACATGTAGCAAACATTATGTCTGGTCTACTAGCTGTTAAGTAAAGTAATGAGTCAATAATTGCTCTATATACTTTTTGATCAACAGGTTTCCCTGATTCATCATTGTCAACAACAATATTGGAGGGCATGGGTGTTTTCATGGTAGAAGCATCAGACATACCAAATCTTTTCATTAATTCCTTAGCATACTTGGATTGTGATATGAATATGCCATTTGTAGTTTGCTTCACTTGAAGACCAAGGAAGTAAGAAAACTCACTCATACTACTCATTTCAAATTTAGATTGCATTAGGTAAGAAAACCTTTTGCATAGATTTGAATCAGTAGAGCCAAATATAATATCATCTACATAAATTTGAACTAGTAAAGTTTGATTTTTTATGTATCCTGAAAAATAAGATTTTATCAACAATGCCTCTATAGAACTTGTTCTCCAAAAGAAAATTAGCTAAGGTCTCATACCATGCTCTGGGAGCTTGCTTGAGACCGTAGAGAGCTTTATTAAGCTTAAATACATATGACGAGTGAGTTGGAGAGATAAAAACTGGTGGTTGTTCCACATAGACTTCTTCTTTGATATCTCCATTCAGAAAAGCACTCTTCACATCCATCTGATATACTTTGAATTTCTTGAAGACGGTAAAAGCAAGGAATATCTTTATAGCTTCAAGTCTAGCAATAGGAGCAAAGGCTTGATCATAATCAATTCCTTCTTCCTGAGAATATCCTTGGGCTACCAATCTTGCTTTATTTCTGATTATGAAGCCTTGATCATCAAGCTTGTTCCTAAAGACCCATTTAGTGCCAATGACTGGATGGTCCTTTGGTCTTGGAACCAAATCCCAAACCTTGTTCCTTTCAAATTGGTTGAGTTACTCTTGCATTACAAGAATCCAGTTTGGATCTTGTTCTGCATCTTTTATGGATTGTGGTTCAACCTGTGATAGGAAACAAGTGGGCATCTGATTTTGGTGTAGTTGATGCCTTGTTTGAACACCTGCTGAAATATCTCCAATGACTTGAGATATTGGATGATCTCTAACTGTGATGTGATCAACAGTTGGAGTGGGTTCAGCAATAGTTTCCTCTTGAGGGACTTGTTCAACTGTCACTTGATTTGAATTGTCAGCAAGATCTGGATTATCCTCTTCTTCACTGTCTTTAATAATTTCATTTGATGGAAGTAGAGAATCTTTACTCTGTAGATCTAATCCATTGAGCTCTTCACATAGAGCTGGTACCTACAAAGTATCTTTGGTAGAGGTGGTGTTCCTCTCCTAATTTAACATATTAGTTTCATCAAAAGATATATGCATGGACTCTTCTATCTTAAGAGTTGATTTGTTATAAACTCTATATGCTTTACTAGAAAGAGAATATCCAAGGAATTTACCTTCAGCAGATTTTGCTTCAAATTTCCTTAGATATTTCTTATCATTGTTATGCACATAGGATTTACATCCAAAAATATTAAAATAGTTAACCTTAGGCTTTTTATTCTTAAGTAATTCATAGGGTGTTTTATTCTTAAGTTTGTGTATCAAACTCATGTTCAACACATAATTTGTTGTGTTCACTGCCTCTGCCCAAAAAGAGAGTGGCAAGTGAGCATCAGCAAGCAATGTAGTTGCTGATTCAATTAATGTTCTATTTTTCCTTTCAGCTACCCCATTTTGTTGAGGAGTTCTAGGAGTAGAGAAACATTGCCTGATCCCTTCTTTTCCACAGAATTCTCTCATCAGAAGAGATTCAAACTCAGTGCCATGATCACTTTTGATCAATGCAACTAGAGTAGAGTACTCAATCTTGATGGACCTGAGAAAGTCTGTCAGAACACTAAAGGTGTCAAAATTGTTCATAAGAAAGAACACCCAAGTGAATCTTGAGAAGTCATCTACAATAACTAAAGAATAATGCTTCCCTCCTAGACTCTATATTGCAGTGGGTCCAAAGAGATCCAAATGCAGTAAGTACAGAATCCTAGGTGAATCACTATTGGATAAAGATTTAAAACTACTATTGGTTTGCATTCCTAGTTGACAAGCCCTGTAGAGTCCTTCCTTCTTGTATGAACCAGAAGGCAGTCCTCTAACAAGATTGTCCTTAGAAAGCTTAGATATAGTTCTAAGGTTAATATGTCCTAGCCTTTTATGCCATAATTCATTTGTTTTACTTATTGAATTAAATAAGCAAATGTCTGAGTTGGCAGAGTCAAAATTGACTAAATAAATATTTCCATGTCTAATACCAGATAACACATTAATGTTTTTATTATTGGTAATATGACATAAGGAATGGTTAAAAGTCACCTGATAACCTTCATCACATAACTGGCTTATGCTAATGAGGTTGTGCTTGAGACCCTTGACATAAGCTACCTCTTTGAAAGTAACTGCTCCAACTTTGATTTGTCCATATCCTTCGGTTTGTCCACAGTTGGAGTCTCCAAAAATTACTTTGGGTCCAAGCTTTGCCTTGTAATTGCTTAAGTTGGCCTTGTTTCCTGTCATATGCTTTGAGCACCCACTATCCAAATATCATTGTTCCTTTATGTTTGGATAGCCTTGTACCTGCAAGACAGAAAATAAACTTTATTCGCGAGAAGCTTCGTATCGCTCAGGAGCGGTATGAGAAGTATGCTAATCGGAGGAGGGTGGATCTAAAGTTTTCCGTGGAAGACTTAGTGTTCTTGAAAGTCTCTCTGATGCCGGGCGTTAAGAGATTTGGAAGGAACCACAAGTTGGATCCCCGGTATGTGGGACCTTTCTAGATTGTTGAACGCATCAGAGCGTCACCTTATAGATTGAATTTGCCTGCTTCCTTCCCAAATGTTCACGATGTGTTTCATGTGAGCCAGCTGAGGAAGTGTCTGTGAAGTGATCGGCTTGTTCTTGATTCGGTGCCCATATTGCAGCCCAATCTTTCGTATGTTGAAAAGCCTGTCTGAATCTTGGAGACTCAAGAGTGTGTGTTGCGGAGGAAGACGATCCCGATGGTTAAGGTTCTTTGGAAGAATCAGGGTGTCGAAAGCGCAACATGGGAGCTGGAGTCTGCCATAAAAGAGACTCATCCTAGCC
Source organism: Dactylorhiza incarnata (assembly GCA_033032865.1). Lineage (NCBI taxonomy): Eukaryota > Viridiplantae > Streptophyta > Magnoliopsida > Asparagales > Orchidaceae > Dactylorhiza > Dactylorhiza incarnata. The sequence goes on from JAWHQI010000067.1 coordinate 9,729,181, forward strand.
TCTTCTCTTAGATTTCGGGTAAATCTTCTGTCTGGTAACCTTCGGATTTGATTCAGTATCTTTCTTAATCTTTGGATTTCAAGTTTCGGGACGAAACTTCTTTTTAGGGGGAGTGACTGTAACGTCCCTGATTTTCGTTAATTATTTACGTGACCGCTGTGGCGTAATTTTGGCGTAAGGGCATTACATTAGCTCGTCAGGTTTAGTTTTGAGCCTTAGCTTAGTTAAAGTATGTAAATTAGATCGAGCGTGCGAGAATTTGTGTAGTTATTGAGATCTTAGCTTCGGGAAGCTTTACCCCGAGTTTGGCTCGTTGGAATTAAATTCTGACTTCGTCGTTGGATTCGTAGCACTGAATTTTAGTTTAGTTGCGAGTTTTGTAGAAGTCTGAGGTAATTTAGTCGACGTCGTAGTTTAAGTAGAAGAAGGGCTATTTTTGTATTTTCCTATCTGCGTTTACCGGGTGGCCTGCGTTCGACGAATGTCAGGCAGCCTGCGTTCGACGAACGTCAGGCAACCTGCATTCGACGAACAGCAGGCAGCCTGCATTCGACGAACTAGAGGCAGTCTGCGTTCGACGAACGGCAGGCAGCCTGCGTTCGATGAACGGCAGGCAGCCTAAGTTCGACGAACGACAGGCAACCTGCGTTCGACGAATTGCAGACAGTCTGTGTTCGATGAATGCCACGCAGCCTGCGTTCGACGAACTGCAGGCAGTCTGTGTTTGACGAACTGCGGGCTTGCTGCGTTCAGCGATCTGCTGGCTGAGTTCGTTCGACGAACTGTTGGCTGGGTTCGACGATTTCCTGGGAGCTTAGTATTTATACCTTAAGTTTAGGTTTTATCTTTTCATCTCCTTTCCTGTCGGCCGACCTAGAGTTCTTGCAGGCGAGAGTGCGAGAGCGGCCTATCGTGGAGTTCCGGCGATTTTTAGGGCTGTTGTAGTCGGAATCGCGTTTGGAGAGTAGATTCGAAAAGCTCTCGGCGAGATCTTCGTGTTAGAGGTAAGCTTTTCCCTATTCTTGGATTGTTGGGGTTTGAGGTAGTGACCTAACTCCTCCTTTTGATCCGAAAGGTTCCAGGTTTTGTGCTCAGGTAAGTTCTTGGCCAGATCTTTGGCTTTTGGAGCGGAGAAATTCGTGGTTCGCCGGGTTTTTAGGCAAGTGGCTTTCTCCCCCTTCCTTCTTATTTTTTGAAGCACTGTTTTTCCTTGTTTATGGGTTCTTGCTGTGCGTTTGGCATGTATTTTGAGTGTTTGCTTGATAGTTAATAACTCCCCCTTCTGTCTTGATTCTCCCCTATGTACCTGAAGTTTTCTCTGGAGAAACTATGTTGGCCTGGAATATTTTCCTGTTGTTGTTGAGTTTCTCGAGGAATGCTAGTTTATCCCCTTGATTTCTCGAGAGCCTTTTGATCTTAGCCCTTTGATCTCTCGAGAAATGTTTATTTTTGTGCTTGATTTCTCGAGAAACCATGTCCTCTGATTTGGATTTCTCGAGAACTTCTTATTCTCTGTCTTTGATTTCTCGGGAACTTCTTGATCTCTGTCCTGGATTTCTCGAGAAATCCCAATCTCATCTCCTTCCTGTTCTCGAGAAGTCCTTGGCTTGAACCTGCTTCTTCTCGAGAACACCTCAGCTCTTCCCCTCTGATTCTCGAGAAATGCCTAGGTCTATCCTCTAGTTCTCGAGAAATGCTTTGACTTCTCTTCCAATTTCTCGAGAAATGCCCTGGTTGCTACCCTTGTTTTTTGATGTTTTCCTTACTTTAATTCACTCGTGCTTGTTTCTTTATGCCTATGTAAATGTGTGCGGACCCCGGACTCTTATGAATCGTCTTGAGTGGTGTTTGCTTCATATTGACCTTATCCTTGGGGTGTCCTGGTGATTGTTTCTCGGGCTTCGTCCCATGCCATAATTAAAGAAATTAATTAATAAGACCATTGTCTGTGTCCATGCACGGTGGGTCGTGTTTTTTTTTGGGGGGGGGGGGCAGTGGGGAGTGTTGTAGCCTTGCATGGTGGCCATTTTAGTGGTGAACTGTAGGCTTGGCCTGTGGTCCCGTGGGCCGTGTTTGGGTGGTTGGGGATAGAAACCCCCACCCATTTTTGGCATTTGGGTGGCAGAGGATAAAGGACCGCCCCCATTTAATTGAGCTTATCAGTCTCTTTAAATAATGTAACAAGATAAATGAACTTTGTTTGTTCCTCTTTATGGCATTTTGGTGCACTTGGTGCTTTGTTTAGTTCTTTGTTTGGAGCTTTTCTTTCGGTAAATCTGGCTTGGGTTGGTACCCCCTATGCCTTATTTACTTTCCTGCTTGTTTTCCTGCCACTTGTAATTCCTTGCTGAGGCGTTCTTTGTTTTATTGAATGCCTCGGGTTCAGAGCCTTAGCAGCTAGTGGTGTAGCCTAGAGCCTCCGGGAGTTGTAGTTGCTGGTTTACCCCGCTGCGGTGAGGTAGTTGTGGTTAGTTTTCTTCTTGTGTTCAGACATGCTAGTTTGGAGCCAACGGGTTAGTGTCAGGTTGTTGATGCCCGTTGTGCCCTTTTGATACTTTATATTTTACTTGTCAGTTAATTGCTACTACATTTTAGATCTTGTGTAACTTGCTCTCTGAGAATGATTTATGTCTAGGTGCATTATAGTTATAAAATGGCTTTTCTTTCATCCGCATTGCATATCATTTAACTGAAATCCTTATTTTTAAAGTCACCTAAAAGATATTTTCTATACTTATACTATGCCTAGATACGTGCATATCATTTACTTTATGTCCTATCATCACATGCATTCAGGACCTTAAGTGAATTAAATCAAGTATTTTCCGCTGCAATTACATATATTTTCTCGGTGGACTAGTTGATCCACGAACTAAGAGACACAGTTCTTACCCCCCCAAACTCTAATAAATGATTTCAAATGATAATCTATCATGTAAACATGTTTTGATTAAGTAAGTAATAGGTTTCCGCCTGAGCGTCTGCAATTGTCTCCTGCATGGCGTGGCATCATGACGCGTATTTTCTCTTACTCTGATATTCCTAAATTCGGAGAAAATGTGGGTTGTGATAGTGGTAGAAGAGTAGATGTACCTAGGTTTATTGGGGAACTACTATAAATCCTTGTGTCTTCTGTGTTTGTGTGATTTTCTATACTGTGTTGTTTGATCTCTTTGTGTTATGTTTTTATAACTCACTCTGTTATACACATATAAATATCACTATTTTAATTCCGCTATAAAAATAAGTGAAAAACTTTTTAATACTCTATTCACCCCCCCCCCCCCCCCCTCTAGAGTAAATCTAAGATCTAAACCTCCTTTTAACTTCTATCAGAGGTTACTTTCAATTGGTATCAGAGGTTGGTTGATTCTTTACAGGCTAACACCTGAATCAAAAGATCAATTAGATCTTAATTTTCTTCAAGAGCTTATTTTGCTAAAAATCCATGGCACAGAACAAAGAATACTCAAGCACAAGACCTCCTATGTGTAATCTAAATAAGTTTGCATTATGGAAGGCAAAGATCAGATTATATATGAATTCTATTGATGAGGATATCTTTAATGTTATTTTGACAGGACCTCCTACTCCTACAGCAACAACAAGTGCTGAAACAACAACAACAAATAATCTGTTCCACCTCCTGAGTGGACAGAAGCTCAAAAGAAGCAGAGAAGTGTTGATGCCAAAGCAATGAACATATTGGCACAAACAATGTCAGATGACATTTTTCAAAAGGTTGTGGAATGCACCTCAGCCAGGGAAATCTGAACCTCCCTCAACAGCATGGTTGAAGGTTCTGCATATGAGAGAAAGGACAGAATATCTTATCTCATCTCCCAGTATGAAAACTTCAAAAAGGGAGAAACTGAAATTGTAGCAGACATGTACAACAGGATCAGCCTCATAATCAATGAGCTGAAATCTCTAGACAATGTGATCTCCATCACTGAAGTCAGTGATAAGATCCTAATGTGCTTCCCCGGCACATCGGACTCTAGGATCTGGCCAATCAAGGAAGCCAGAAGCCTTAATGAGATCTCTACTGAGACCTTGTTAGGCAAGCTTAAATCCAATGAGCAACTTATCAAGTCCAGAGAAGCTGAACAATCTACTTCCTCACCAGCATCCAAGAAGGAAAAGAGCATTGCTTTCCAGGAGAAGTGGAGTTTATGAGTCTTCTAGCCAAGAGATTCTACAAGATGGCTAGAAAGGATTTCAGAAAGAAGGATCTCAGATCAAAAGAAAAGCCAAGGTATAACAAAACTAATTCTAAAGAAATAATTTGTTATGGCTGCAGGAAAACTGGACACATTCTACATGAGTGTCCAGAGAACCAAAAGAAAGAAAAGAGAAAAAGGAAAGAAGAGAAAAGGCACTCCAGCAAGTCTTCCTCCCACAAACACAAGCATAAGGGAAGAGGCTTTGTAGCTGAAATATGGAGTGAGACAGAATCAGAATCTTCATCCAGCTCTTCTGAAGATGAAGAAAATTCAAATGAGAAGGATCAATGCTTGATGGCTATATATGACTCAAGCAGTGAGTCGGAATATGTATCATCATCCAGCTTCAGTAATGATGAAGAAGAAAGGAACTTCTGCATGATGGCTATCAATGCCTCAGGAAGCAATTCTGAAGAATCAGAATCTGAAATTGACAGTGATCTGGTAATTTCTACTTTTGATTTCAATTCAAATGAATTCAAAGATGAATTCAAAACTCTTTGTTTAGATTTAATTAAATCTGAGAAAGAGATAATCTCTCTCAGAAATCAGTTGGCTGAAATGAACCAGCTAAGTGTAGAACATGTCAATCTTAAGAAAGATTTGGCTGCCTCCAGAGAACACATTGTTCTCATTGAGAACAAGTTGTCTGAAGCTAAGAAGTTTGAAGAATCACTCAATGGGAGAAGTATCAAACTGATGGACATCACAAGCACAGTGAATGTCAGACTTAGTGGCAAACTGGGTTTGGGTGCATCATCAAGTGAGCCACATCTTATTAAGAAAAATATCTTATCTACACCAGTAAAATTCATTTCTGCTAAGGACAAAGAGGTTGTAGATGCTAGTAAGAATATTTCAAGCAAGAATATTAAGAATAAAGGAATTCAACAGAATTCGTCGAACGGAGCTCGACGAAAGCTGAACTCAGAGTTCTAGTATATCTATCCTTCGAACGGTGCTCGACAAAATAACCTCAATTTGTCGAACGGCGATCGACGAATTCACTCAAATTCGTCTAACGGAAAATATACAGAAAATTTGAAGAATTCTTATTCTCAATATACTAAGAATCCTTTTACTGAGTGGATAATTCCTCCAAGGAGATATCATCCACAAGGCTATAAGGATCAGCCTGAGATATCTTATATTTCAGATTTTTGTGGAAAAACAAAAGGACCCAAGGTAGTCTGGGTCAAAAACAACTAGAATGTTTTCTGTTTTGCAGGTACAGGGCTATCCAAAATAAAAGAAGAATGGTACTTGGATAGTGGATGCTCAAAGCATATGACAGGAAATAAGGCCAACTTAAGCAATTACAAGGCAAAGTTTGGACCCAAAGTGATCTTTGGAGACTCCAACTGTGGACAAACCAGAGGTTATGGACAAATCAAAGTTGGAGCAGTCACCTTCAAAGAGGTAGCTTATGTCAATGGTCTGAAGCACAACCTCATCAGCATAAGCCAGTTATGTGATGAAGGTTATCAGGTAACTTTTAACCACTCCTTATGTCTTATTACCAATAATAAAAACATAAATGTATTATCTAGTATTAGACATGGAAACATTTATTTAGTCAATTTTGACTCTACCAATTCAGATATTTGTTTATTTAATTCTATAAGTAAAACAAATGAATTATGGCATAAAAGGCTTGGACATATTAACCTTAGAACTATATCTAAGCTTTCTAAGGACAATCTTGTTAGAGGACTGCCTTCTGGTTCATACAAGAAGGAAGGACTCTGCAGGGCTTGTCAATTAGGTAAGCAGACCAAGAGTAGTTTTAAATCTTTATCCAAGAGTGATTCACCTAGGATTTTGTATTTACTGCATTTGGATCTCTTTGGACCCACTGTAATACAAAGCTTAGGAGAGAAGCATTACTCTCTAGTTATTGTAGATGACTTCTCAAGATTCACTTGGGTGTTCTTTCTTAGGAACAAGTCTGACACCTTCAGTGTTCTGACAGACTTTCTCAGGTCCATCAAGATTGAGTATTCTACTCTAATTGCATTGATCAGAAGTGATCATGGCACTGAGTTTGAATCTCTTCTGATGAGAGAATTCTGTGGAAAAGAAGGGATCAGGCAGTGTTTCTCTGCTCCTAGAACTCCTCAACAATATGGGGTAGCTGAGAGGAAAAATAGAACCCTAATTGAATCAACAACTACATTGCTTGCTGATGCACACTTGCCACTCTCTTTTGGGCAGAGGCAGAGAACACAGCAAATTATGTGTTGAACAGAAGCCTGATACATAAGCTTAAGGGTAAAACTCCATATGAATTACTCAAGAATAAAAAAGCCTAAGGTTAACTATTTTAAGATATTTGGCTGTAAATGTTATGTGCATAACAATGTTCAGAAGTATCTCAGGAAATTTGAAGCAAAATCTGCTGAAGGTATATTCCTTGGATATTCTCTTTCTAGTAAAGCATACAGAGTTTACAACAAATCTACACTTAAGATAGAAGAGTCCATGCATGTATCCTTTGATGAATCTAATATGTTAAATGAGGAGAGGAATACCACCTCTACCAAAAATACTTTGCAGGTACAACCTCTATGTGAAGAACTCAATAGATTGGATCTACAGAAAGAAGATTCTCCACTTCCATCAACTGAAATTATTGAAGACAGTGAAGAAGAAGATCATACAAAAGATCTTGCTGACAAATCAAATCAAGTGACAGCTGAACAAGTTCCCCAAGTGGATACTATTGCTGAACCAACTCTAACTGTTGATCACATCACAGTTAGAGATCATCCAATATCTCAAGTCATTGGTGATATCTCAGCAGTTGTTCAAACAAGGCATCAACTACACCAAAATCAGATGCACACTTATTTCCTATCACAGATTGAACCTCAATCCATAAAAGATGCAGAACAAGATCCAAACTGGATTCTTGCAATGCAAGAGGAGCTCAACCAATTTGAAAGGAACAAGGTTTGGGATTTGGTTCCAAGACCAAAGGGTCATCCAGTCATTGGCACCAAGTGGGTCTTCAGGAACAAGCTAGATGATCAAGGAATAATCATCAGAAATAAAGCAAAATTAGTAGCCCAAGGATATTCTCAGGAAGAAAGAATTGATTTTGATCAAACCTTTGCTCTTGTTGCTAGACTTGAAGCTATAAGGATTTTTCTTGCCTTTGCTGCATTCAAGAAGTTCAAGGTATATCAGATGGATGTGAAGAGTGCTTTTCTGAATGGAGACATCAAAGAAGAAGTCTATGTGGAACAACCACCAGGTTTCATCTCTCCAACTCACTCTTCGTATGTATTTAAGCTTAATAAAGCTCTATATGGTCTCAAGCAAGCTCCCAGAGCATGGTACGAGACCTTAGCTAATTTTCTTTTGGACAACAAGTTCTGTAGAGGCATTGTTGATAAAACCTTATTTTTCAGGATACATAAAAATAAATCATTACTAGTTCAAATTTATGTAGATGATATTATTTTTGGCTCTGCTGATTCAAATCTATGCAAAAGGTTTTCTGACCTAATGCAATCTAAATTTGAAATGAGTAGTATGGGATAGTTATCTTACTTCCTTGGTCTTCAAGTGAAGCAAACTCCAAATGACATATTCATATCACAATCTAAGTATGCTAAGGAATTAGTGAAAATATTTGGTATGTCTGATGCTTCCACTATGAAAACACCCATGCCCTCCAATGTTATTGTTGACAATGATGAACCAGGGAAACCTGTTGATCAGAAAGTATATAGAGCAATTGTTGGCTCACTACTTTACTTAACAGCTAGTAGAACTGACATAATGTTTGCGACATGTATTTGTGCTAGGTTCCAAGTTAACCCCAAAGAATTTCACCTAATTTTACTAAAAAGAATTTTGAGATATATAAAGGGTTGTCCAAATCTAAGACTCTGGTATCCAACAGCTTCAGAATTTGAATTAACTGGATTCTCAGATTCAGATTATACTGTATGCAGAGTAGATAGGAAAAACACATCAGGAACTTGCGAGTTTCTTGGTGATATGCTAGTGTCTTGGTTTTGTAAGAAACAAACATCTGTGTCTACATCAACAGGTAAAACAGAATATATTGTTGCAGGCAGTTGCTGCTCACAGATATTGTGGATACAAAATCAACTTCTAGACTATGGTATCAACTTAAATAATTCAATTATATTTTATGACAATACTAGTGCAATATCTATATCACAAAATCCAGTACTCCATAGTTGGACTAAACACATAGAAATTAGGCACCACTTTATCAGAGATAATGTGGATAAAAATAAAATTTGCCTACAATTTATTCCTACTTACTTACAAAGAGCTGATATTTTCACCAAACCCTTGGATGAAAAGAAACATATTTTCTTTATAAATCAGCTAGGAATGATAGATGGAGATTCAATCAATTAGAAATTATATCTTTTATTTATCCCTTGATTTTATAAGTTCAGTTGGTTTGCTGTCTAAGCAGCTGAGACAAAATCTCAGTCTCAACTGAACAGCTAAGACAAGCTATTAATCTCAGCTGAAATGTTGAGACAAGGCCTTGGGCCGCTGAGAAACTATCTGGATCCGCTGAGACCAAACCGCTGAGATGATATCTATTAGATCCAGGGATCGACGAAGACAAGCTTGTTCGTCGCACTGAGATCGATGAAAAATAAAATTTTTGTCGAACGCAGTCTGACGAAAGCTAAGTCTTTTCGACTTCTGATCTCTTTCATTTTAATCAAATCTTTTATTTCATTTTAAATTTATGCCTACAGAAATTGTTTCTCCTTCCAGTTCCTTTGCACTTGATCTTTTTTTCTTTTGCAGGAACAATGGCAATATTTCTCCAAAAAATTACATCCTTCCCTACCTCCTATACCACTGTCCCTTCTTCTAGGGGCCTAGCTCCAGGTCTTCCTGAAACTAGGCAGGGGGAGTGTGAAATTTTCCGTAGATCTAGGAGTGAGCAGGAATTATACAACTCAAAGTTATAGCCAACAACCAGAAGTACATGAAGCAAAGCAATCTTTATTGATAATAGCAGAAATCTTCATTATAGAGCGAGGTATACATGGTGAGACATGATTTCGCCAGTACACAAAATCAAAAGGAAAATACAGTGCTGAAGGAAAGATAACCAGCGGTCTGAAACTCGAGACCGCCTAAACAGCCTGCCTGTGACTTGAACAACGCCAACTGAGAACTCTGCAACCTCCCGAACTCCACTGATTCTCCTGAACTCCAGCAACCCGCACTGCAAGCCGTGAGACCGCCCGAACACCTTAGAAGATGAGGTGACCGCTGCTGCCTGTACAACCCGTATTCGCCGAGTGGCCCAGCCAACTGGCGAAATCTGGGTCGTCCGGATCATTCGCCGGGTCACTCGCCCAGGCTAAGTGAGGTAAAAATGCCCTCAAGATGGTGGAGGTAAGCTATAGGAAAGAAGACGCTAGGCGAGTGGTGCCCTCACGGACCACTCGCCCAGAAATGAGAGCATTCGCCCAGCCAGGGGACCACTCGCCCAGAAGCGTGGGCATTCGCCCAGACAGGCGGGTGCCCAGCGAATGGTGCCCTCACGGACCATTCGCCCAAATGGGTGTGAGGGGAAAATGACCAGGATACCCCTGGTGGGCTGCAAATAGCCCCTCGGAACAGCGGAGTTAGGCTATTAGCAGACCAATTTGGGGTGCGGTTAGTAAAATTAAAAGGCGGAGCCAGGCTATTTACAGACCAGCCTAGGAAAACTATAAATAGACCCTTAAGGGCACCTTGGAGGAGATCCGATTTTTTGAGAATTCTCTCCTCTAGGCTAGTTTTGGTGGGCAGCCAGTGCCCTCCAAGGTGCCCGGTTGAGTTTTGGTTTGGGAGGGGAAGCTCTCTAAGATCTTCCGGGTGTGTGGCGGGACCTCCTCGCTTCAGCCTTGGGTCTATTCCGTTTCCAGCATCCACCGTCAGGAGAGTCTAGTGATGGAGAAATAAGCATCGGCTACACCCCCAGTGGGTCCGAACTCAAGAGACCAGTTGCTGGTTTCAACATTTTTGGTGCGGTGAGCGTGGACCGTAGCCGGTGAAAGAAAATCCCAAGCTGGTTTCGATAACAGGAGATGGAGGAAATGGTTCTGACTCAGGTCACTCGCAGCCACCAGCGGCAGGGGAGTGGCTGGGGATGTTTGAGAAGTTCAAGCGAGAGGTCCTGCAGGTAGTTCTCGCGGCAAGGAGCGAGTGCGAGACCCCGGCGGTCCCAGTGGTCCCGCCTTTGCAGATTGGCGAGAACGCGCCGGGGCAGCGACCGGGGAAGGAGGTGCCAGCAGAAGGAAGTGCGCGAGAGCTCCCCGAACGGCAGCTGTTCAGCAGTCCGGCGAGTGCTGAGGTGTGTGAGTTGGTCCCGCGCGAGAGGACCACTCGCCGAGCAGGGGAAGGGAGCCCCTTTTGCGAGATGATCCTCTCGGCCCCAGTGCCAGAAGGGTTTCGTGGGCCGAAGATGTCCTACTACACCGGCAAGGAGGATCCAGTTGTGCACCTGCAGTGGTTCGAGGACATGACTTCAATCCTTCCCATGTCGGATTCTTTCCAATGCCGACTCTTCGCGACCACCCTGAAGGAGAAAGCAAGGGACTGGTTCCACCAACTTCCCACAGGTTCCATCTATGCGTTCGATGATCTGCGCCGAAGCTTCCGACTGCGTTTCTCGACGTCAAAAAAGAGGAAGAAGGATGCGGAGGCTCTCTTCAAGATCAGACAGAGGGAGGGGGAATCCCTGGCTAAGTACGTGGACAGGTTCCAGGAGGAGATACACCTAGTGCAAGAGGTGCCGGGATTCGCCCTCCAGATGGCATTCATCGTAGGGCTGCGAGAGGGGTTCTTCAAGATGGACCTGAAGAGAAGACCTCCTGTATCCTTCGAGGAGTTGATGGAGAGAGCCGCGGAGGAGATTGAAGGGGAGGCAGACAATCCCGAATTCTATAAAAGGTTGGCAAAGATGAGCGAGCCCGAGGCGAGGCAGCCAGAGGGAAGAAGGCGAGAGGAGCCCAGGGGCCAGGGGTTCGAAAGACCACCTCGGGTTTGGAGGAACCAAGAACCCAACAACAGGTTGGGCTGGAGGAACCAGGAAGGACCCGCGCGAGGTCAGGATGAAAGGTACCAAGGAAGGGAGGTAGGAGGAGTGAATCAGGGGTGGAGGCAGGGTCCCAGACCCCCTCACCCCCCGAGGGAGCAAGCCATGGCGGTAGGCTGAGGGAGAAGAGGTAGAGGAGCGAGAGGAGGAAGAGGAAGAGCTGGAAGAGAGGACAGGGTGGTGTTGCCTTATTGTGACTTTCATCAGGAAGAAGGTCACGCGATCGCCACCTGCCCAGAGTTCTTGGAAATGAGGGAAAGAGGACAGCCACGGCGGCCGCATGCCAGAATTGAGGAAGTGCTTCCAGAGGCAGAAGAGGACCGGTGTGAGGATAGGGCAGATACAGGAACCAGGGGGAATCGGGGTGATTCACGGTGGGGTTGGGATAGAGGCCTCTCGTAAGAGAAGCTTCCAGGCCATGTTCCGAAGGGACGTCGCGTCGACTTCCCAGACCCCACCCCCCTCCGAAAAGCTCACCTTCTCCTCAGAAGATATGCCAGACTACGAAGACCCATTCTGCGATGCCCTGGTGATCCAGACGGCAATAGAAAACTTCACGGTCTCTCGGATCCTGGTGGACAACGGGAGCTCGGTGAATGTGATCTTCAAAAAAGCTTTCGACGCGATGGAGGTAGAGAAGAAGAGAGTGCAGGCCTCCGACGGACCACTGTTTGGTTTCTCGGGAGAGCGGAAGGAGGTCGAGGGAGGCGTAGGTCTCCAGGTGACGCTAGGAGGAGTCCCAAGAAACTGCCGGTTCGTCATCGTGGACGCTCCGAGCAGCTATAACGCCATCTTCGGCCGACCCCTCATCAGCGCCTTCCGATGCGTGCCCTCATCATACCATCAGTGCTTAAAGCTCCATAGTGGAGGAGTCCAGATCCGCGTCCGAGGAGATGCTAAGGTGGCGAGGCAGTGCTATGTGACCGCCGTCAACACCATTTCATGGATGGCGGATGCCGAGAAGATGGATGAAGAGATGGTGAGGCCGGAGGGGCCAGGAGAGGAAGTGGAGAAGGGAGAAGTAGGGGGAGAGGGCGATGCCCGAGAGGAGTTGATGGAGGTTGCTCGTGAGGAGCAGGAGGTCGAGGTGTTGGAGGTCGCTCATGAGGAGCAGGAGGTCGAGCCGAGGAAGGCGGAAGGAGCTGCGGTAAAAAAGGCCCGGGAGAAGGGGAGAGAAGCAAAGGGCCAGTGGGAAGAGCCAGCCCGGCTCGAGGAGGCAGAAGAGGTGATAGAGATGGAGGTTACCACCCAGGCAGGAAAGGTGGAGAAGGTACAGATCAGCAGGGGCCTCGGCCCGGAGGACCAGAGAAGGATGCTGGAGTGCATCCAGAAGAACATGGACATCTTCGCGTGGAGCGCAGCGGACATTCCAGGCATCGAGGCGGATGTGGCTTGCCATCGTCTCAACCTCGATACAGAAGCCCGCCCCATCAGGCAAAAGAGAAGGACTATAGCTGACAAGCTCGAAGGACCGATCCGCGAGGAGGTGGCGAAACTCCTCGAGGCAGGTTTTGTAACGGAGATCCAGTATCCAGGCTGGGTCTCCAATGTCGTAATGGTAAAAAAGGCCGATGGCCGCTGGCGTATGTGTGTGGACTTTTCATTGTTAAATAAGGCCTGTCCTAAGGATTGTTATCCCCTGCCTCAGATCGACGCGCTGGTTGACTCAGCCGTCGGTTTTTCTGTGATGAGTTTTTTGGATGCTTTTTCAGGTTATCACCAAATAAGAATGCACCCCCCGGACGTCAAAGATGTCTCGTTCATCACCAGGGAGGGATGCTACTGCTATAAGATGATGCCCTTCGGGCTGAAAAATGCAGGAGCAACCTACCAGAAGATGATGGATCGGGTATTTAAGAAGCAAAGGGGAAGGAACCTGGAGGTCTACGTGGATGACCTTATGATAAAGAGCAAGTGTGTGAGCTCTCACATCCGGGACCTCGAGGAGACCTTCGCCACCCTACGCAAGTACAAGATGCGCCTGAACCCCCTGAAGTGTGTGTTCGGGGCCAGCAAAGGGAAGTTCCTCGGGCATCTTCTCACCCCCTGGGGGGTAGAACCTAACCCGGACAAGGTTAGGGCTATAATGGAGCTGGGGTCGCCACGGAACGCCAAGGAAGTTCAGCGCTTGACCGGAAGACTCGCCGGGCTGAACAGGTTTCTATCCCGGGCAGGGGAAAAATGCTCCCCCTTCTTCAAAGCGCTACGAGGCAATCGGAAGTTTGAGTGGACGAGAGAATGCGAGGAGGCCTTTCAGGCCTTGAAGAGCCAACTCACCAAGGCTCCGCTACTGCAAAGTCCCAAAGAGGGGGAGGATCTACACCTATATCTCGGGGTCGGGGCAGAGGCCGTAAGCTCCGTCCTGGTTCGAGAGGAAGGAAAGAAGCAGCTGTCAGTCTACTACGTAAGCAGGGTCCTGAGGGAAGCGGAGCTCAGGTACCCAATTTTAGAGAAGTTGGCCTTTGCCCTGGTCATCGCAGCAAGGAAGCTCAGGCCATACTTCCAGGCCCATTCGATCCAAGTAGTAACGGACCATCCACTCCGCCAGATCTTCGAAGGAGTGGAGCACTCGGGAAGACTCGCAAAATGGTCAATCGAGCTAAGTGAATTCAACATTACCTTTGTCCCTCGATTATCTATGAAGGCGCAGGTGGTGGCTGATTTCATGACAGATTTCGTGGCCGAGATGAGAGAAGACGGAGCCCCTCGTCACGTTCCATGGAAGCTGCTGGTGGACGGGGCTTCGGGCAAGAATTCTCTCGGAGGAGGGGTGGTGCTGGAGAGTCCCCACGGAATAAAGATAGAGCAGACGCTAGTGATACACTTCCCAATCACCAACAACCAGGCGGAGTATGAGGCTGTAATCGCCGGCCTGCGGTTGGCCCGGGAGCTCGGGGTCCCTGACGTGGAGGTCCTCACGGATTCCATGATAATAGCTTCTCAGATAAGGGGAGAGTTCGAAACAAGGGAACCTGTGCTCATGAAGTATTTAGCAAAAGTCAAAGGTCTCGTGGGGACGTTCAAAACTTTCTCCATCCGGCATGTCCCTCGAGAGGAGAGCACCCCGGCAGATCGGTTGGCAAAATCTGGTCCTCGAGCCGAAGGGACCCTGACGGACCTATTCTGTCCTTCGATTGAAGAGGGAGAACTCATGGAAGTAGAACAGCGGCCCTCCTGGAAGGATCCCTTCGTCACCTTCCTTGCAACGGGAAAATTTCCGGAAGAAGTTCCGGACCAGAGGCGCTTCCGGTATAAGTCTGCCTACTACGTGCTCCATGAGGGTGACTTGTATCGGAAGACCCTCTCGGGCCTCCTGGCCCGATGCATCTCGGAGGAAGAGGTCCCAAGGATCTTGGAAGAAGTCCACTCCGGCGAGTGCGACAGCCACTCGGGGAGCAGGATGTTGGAGGCAAGAATAGTGAGGCAGGGGTACTTCTGGCCAACCCTAAGCAAAGACGCGGCAGCCTTCGCCAAGAGATGCCAGTAGTGCCAAATGTTCGCCCCGCTTCAGCTCATGCCAGCTCAGAGGCTGAAGAGTATCACGGCGCCCTGGCCATTCGCCATATGGGGAATGGATCTGGTAGGACCCTTCCCCCAGGCTAGTGGGCAGAGGAGATTTCTCCTAGTCATGATTGACTACTTCACAAAGTGGCTGGAGGTCAAGGCGTTGGCTAAGGTCACTTCCCAGGTAATCCGCAACTTCGTATGGGGGGAGATCATTTGCCGACATGGGCTTCCGCAGGCCATAGTCACGGATAATGGACCGCAGTTCGCAAGCGAGGAATTCATCAGCTTCTGTGGCTAGCTGGGGATAGACCTTAGGTTTGCGTCCGTCCACCATCCCAGGAGCAACGGGCAGGTAGAGGCAGCGAACAAGGTCATCGTGAACTTGCTCAAGAAGAAGGTGGAAAATCTCAAAGGCAATTGGGTGGAACAGCTCCCCTCGGTTCTATGGGCTTTAAGAACCACCCCCAACACCGCCACGGGAGAGACCCCTTTCAGGCTCTCTCACGGCTGCGAGGCGGTCATCCCCATAGAGTTCGAGATTACGACACCACGGGTAGCGGTCGCCGCAAATGGAGAGGAAGATTGGAGAGCCGAGAACGAGGAGGAATTGCGGCTCTCCCTCGACCTCATCGAAGAAGCTCGGGATCGAGCAGCCATCCATCAAGAAGAGGTCAAGCGGCGGATGGCCAAGTATTTTGACAGGCACGTCAGGATCAAGCAGTTCGAGAAGGGAGATCTGGTACTCAAGAAGGTCGACGCGGCTGGGAGATCCGCCGCGGTGGGAAAACTTAACCCCAACTGGGAGGGCCCCTATGTCGTGAAAGAAGCACTAAAGTCTGGGGGGTATCGCCTTCAGAATGTGGAGGGCCAACTCCTCAGCCACACATGGAGTGGCGACGACCTTAAACGCTTTTATCCTTAGTACCATGTAATAAATGATGTTTTTTGAATGAAAGCATTTTGTTTAAACTATGTGTATGAAAATGATGCTACAGCTCACAGGAGAGACCCTGGATGTTCCAGAGGTTGGCCCCGAGCAGACCCGCTGTCCAGGCTCTCATCTAGCTGGCAGGTCCGAAGGCTCACTCGGTGGCAGGTTCTATGTTCCAGAGGTTGGCCCCGAGCAGACCCGCTGTCCAGGCTCTCATCTAGCTGGCAGGTCCGAAGGCTCACTCGGTGGCAGGTTCTATGTTCCAGAGGTTGGCCCCGAGCAGACCCGCTGTCCAGGCTCACATCTAGCTGGCAGGTCCGAAGGCTCACTCGGTGGCAGGTTCTATGTTCCAGAGGTTGGCCCCGAGCAGACCCGCTGTCCAGGCTCACATCTAGCTGGCAGGTCCGAAGGCTCACTCGGTGGCAGGTTCTATGTTCCAGAGGTTGGCCCCGAGCAGACCCGCTGTCCAGGCTCTCATCTAGCTGGCAGGTCCGAAGGCTCACTCGGTGGCAGGTTCTATGTTCCAGAGGTTGGCCCCGAGCAGACCCGCTGTCCAGGCTCTCATCTAGCTGGCAGGTCTAAAGGCTCACTCGGTGGCAGGTTCTATGTTCCAGAGGTTGGCCCCGAGCAGACCCGCTGTCCAGGCTCTCATCCAGCTGGCAGGTCCGAAGGCTCACTCGGTGGCAGGTTCTATGTTCCAGAGGTTGGCTCCGAGCAGACCCGCTGTCCAGGCTCTCATCTAGCTGGCAGGTCCGAAGGCTCACTCGGTGGCAGGTTCTATGTTCCAGAGGTTGGCCCCGAGCAGACCCGCTGTCCAGGCTCACATCTAGCTGGCAGGTCCGAAGGCTCACTCGGTGGCAGGTTCTATGTTCCAGAGGTTGGCCCCGAGCAGACCCGCTGTCCAGGCTCACATCTAGCTGGCAGGTCCGAAGGCTCACTCGGTGGCAGGTTCTATGTTCCAGAGGTTGGCCCCGAGCAGACCCGCTGTCCAGGCTCTCATCTAGCTGGCAGGTCCGAAGGCTCACTCGGTGGCAGGTTCTATGTTCCAGAGGTTGGCCCCGAGCAGACCCGCTGTCCAGGCTCTCATCCAGCTGGCAGGTCCGAAGGCTCACTCGATGGCAGGTTCTATGTTCCAGAGGTTGGCCCCGAGCAGACCCGCTGTCCAGGCTCTCATCTAGCTGGCAGGTCCGAAGGCTCACTCGGTGGCAGGTTCTATGTTCCAGAGGTTGGCCCCGAGCAGACCCGCTGTCCAGGCTCTCATCTAGCTGGCAGGTCCGAAGGCTCACTCGGTGGCAGGTTCTATGTTCCAGAGGATGGCCCCGAGCAGACCCGCTGTCCAGGATCTCATCTAGCTGGCAGGTCCGAAGGCTCACTCGGTGGCTGTTTCTCAATTCTCAAGAGATGATCTCAAGAGCATTCGCATAGACCATGCGCCGGAGAGAGGATCACACCCCACTCTCTTGACTACTTAAGCGAAACCCCGTGATACGCGAATGGTAAGGTTCACTTGGTAGCGAGAGATCGAAGGGGAGCGACCGACCTAAGTCATCTTCGAACATTCGCGGGGTAGCCAAGACAGTCGCGTCACGACCCGGCGTCCTAATGAGACTAGCGAGATGTGGCAGCGAATAAGAAGAATCGACGTCCTAATGAGCCTAGCGAGATGTGGCAGCGAATAAGAAGAATCGATGTCCTAATAAGCCTAACGAGGTATAGCGGCGAATGAGGGGAAAGCTTAGAATAACACAAATTGTAGTCAATATATACATCTTTCAAAGGCACTCGCCCGTTCAAGATTACAGCCAAAATGGTAAAGGCGAAAAGAGAAAATACAGGAGGCCCTTCTCAAGGATCAACAGACTTCTCGCTTGAAGATCTGCCGCTCTCGCCAGAGTCTGGGATGAGGGCGTCTTCTCGCGGCTCGACGTGGTCATCCTCGGGAAAGGGAATCGGGATGTAAAGCTCGGGGACGACTTGACGAGCGGAAAGGCGTTCGGCCTCCGCCTTCAGGTATCCCGCTCGCCTCAGCACCTGCAGCGCATGCTTGACGGCATTCTGCGCATTCTCTTGCATCAGCTGCTCCAACTCGTGATGGGGATAAAAATGGCCCCCGCTCCCCGGGTCGAGTGCTGACGCACCAGCCTCTCGCAATCGCTGGACCTCGGCTTTGGCCAGACGGATTTCATCCTCAAGGCCGGCCACCCGAGCATGGAGCATCTCGGCAACCGTGGTATCCTGAAATTAATAACAAGGGTTAGTAAGAATAAAGTCGTCAATCGGCAACAAGTCATTCGCGAGAAAGGCGAAAGCATACATACCTCTGCGACAGGGCGGTTGGCGAGAAGGGTCTCCGCAGCCGTTAGCTTGGTCCTAAGCTCCATCGCCTCAGTAGAAGCAACGGACCGGGACTCCTCCACCGCCGCCAGGTCCCGCGCCAGTTTGATGCTCCGACGCGAAGACATGTGCGCGAGCTCGAGCGCCCGCAGCATGGCCCTGGCACTCTCGTGGGCGAGAATCTGGGTCGTCTCGGCATCATATACTTCGGCGTCTTCTCGGCCATAGAGGGCATACGCGATGGCGTAAGCCTCCCCGCTAGCAAGATCGCTCTCTATCCACGACGGATGGAGGGTAGAGAGCGAGACCCGGTTCGCATTCCTGTCCCACTTGACCAAGGGAGCCCCCGAGGGGTCCATGTACTTCTCGCCGCTGGGGAAGTTCCGATGGTCCCTGGGAAGTGGGGGCGGCGGCAACGACGGTCCCGCGCGAGGGGTGGTCTCTCCTGGCGCACTCGTCCCCAGCGCTTGGATCTGAGCACTCGCCGCGAGGGTCTCGCCCAGGACCCCCTTCCCCTTGGCGGAAGGGGGGTTTTTGGATTTCTTGGAGGTGGAAGGGGTCGGCGCCGCTGGCTTGCGCTTCTTCCCGCCAGGCTTGGAGGAAGAAGGTTCCTCCCGGCAGGCATCCGCGGCGGCCTGTGCGAGAGAGAGGGTAGATCCGGAAGGACGCGGCGGATGGAGAGGGAAATGGCGCACACCTGTACAATATAACGAACGGTTCTAGCGAATGATGTAAAAATTACAAAGCGAAAGCGAATGAAGTCTCGAACACTTACCCTCGCCCTGCGGAATAGGTGGAAGTGAGTTGACATTCCGCCGGAGATGGACGAGATCCATCCCGTGCTCCAGGATGTATTGGTGGAGTTTGGCCTCGTGCCCCCCTAGGGTCGGGGGGCGGAAGGTTGACTCCTCCTCCTGCACCGGTGCGAGGAGGGTGTTCCCTAGGCTCCCGCTTACAAAAATAAAGCGGCGAACCCAGTCATGGTTCTTGTTCGGGAGCCCGTAGTGCTTTAGGGGGCTCTGTCCCGAGAAGAACGAGATTCCATGGGTGCAGCGGAAGGTATAGAGCTTGCGGAAGACGGGTAGCGAGAACTCGATCCCCTCTTCTCGCAGGTAGCTCGCGTACCCGACCAGCATGGCGATGGAGTTGGGGTTGAGCTGGCCGGGCACGACCCCATAGTATCTGAAGGTCTGGCGGAGTTCCGGCCAGATCGGTAGGCGAAACCCCACCTCGAAGTGCTCTAGCGGGATCGCGAGAGCACAAGGCGATATGGAATTCAGGCGCTCATCCGGCCTGGGCTTTCGCGCCTCGAAACCCGGCGGGACGTAGTCGGCGACGGCAGACAGGTAGGCCTCCTCAGAGAGGTCGCAGGAATCGAAGACGTGGTTGGCGAATGCGCTAGCGCACTTGGCTCTGCCTTCCGCATCGCCGCCCATTTTCGCGAATGAAGAAGAAAAGAGGAGCAGCAGACGAGGAAGAAGCGCGAGTGCTAGCGCAGGGATGGAAAGCGGATGGTTAGGTATTTAATACGGTGGTTGAGAGACCTATTTATAGAGGGACTAAACGGCGTTTGGACTTTCGAGACCTCGGGTGTGCGGATAGCCATCGCGCCCTCCCGACGCCTCGAAGCCCGAGCCGGTCCCTCTCGCCCATTAATGGCAAATGCCCTATGTCTATTCATTCCGTGGCTACGCAACGAAATAGGAAAAGCATCCGGCTAAAGGTTATCACTCGGCAAAACCCAAGTAGAGTTATGAGATACGAAAAATAAATAAAGAAGCATTCGCAAAGCATAGAAAAATTATTACAGATAAAAACAACGTTCGACATTCGCAGCATGATGTGAGAAAAGAAAACAACAAGAGGGATGGACGTTGGGTAGGTCAGATCTCCTCCCAGACCCACCGACCTCGCTTTCGCGACCCAGCTTCCGTGGGCGCTCGCGGGCGGTAGTGCGCGAGCATACTGGTGATTTCCTAGGAAGCAAGGTGGAGTTGGTCCCGGGCTCGCGCGGCATGCCTTGCGGGAGACAACTCCCCTCCTTCACCCCCCAGCCGCTCCACCGCCGCGAGAAGATGCGAGTGACTTCGTCGAAGGTCCTTCAGCTCCCGTGTGAATCCCAGCCGCACCTCATCCACCTGACCGGCGACGTTTCGCTGGATATGGATAAGCTTCCCCAGGACCTCCGAGATCCGATCCTTCAGGGTCGCGTGATCTGAGGAATCACCCAGGAAGTCAGCGAGATCCCCAGGGGAAGGGAGAGGCGAGAGCATTCCCTCTCCCCCCTCGTAGTAGGAGTCGAAGGGGGAGGCTTCTCGATACCCTGCGGAATCACAACTAGGATTAGCGGTGATAAAGTATGCGAGTGCAATAGAGGCGGGTGAGTGAACTGACCTGGGATGGGATCCGGGTGACCCGAAGGACGAGACGAATGCGGGTACGTCCCAAACAGCCAGGCGGGAGGTAAGACCTTTCCCTTTCCTGGACGGTAAGGCTGTGAAGAAGGGGCTGGAGCCTCCGCACGGTCATCAGCACAGAGATGCTGATCCAGCTCTCGCTCAGGGGAGACCCTCCGTTCATTCGCGGTGGCAGAAAGGTTCACCTGAGCAGGGGGACTGGGAGGAATGGAGTCCCGCAGCGGGACGCTAGTGTTGAGGGCTGCGAAAAGATAGTGGTTAGTAGCCGACAACATAAAAGGGATTAGCGAGAAGGTTCACAACTCACGAGATTGGGGTACAGTCTCCCCAGGAGGAGGCGAAGGAGCTAGATCCGAATCGGGAGGAGGTATCTCGTCCGCGGGAGGTGGCACCACCACACTGCTCAGAACGGCCCCATGGCCGTCCTCGGGTACCAAAGCCCCCTGCGAATGGTCGGAATAAATGCAGGGTAAGGGACAGGAACCAAATGGGGACAAGAAGAATCCTCATACCAGCACCGCGGGGTCCGGAAGGGCATCCGCCACC
The DNA here is from genome assembly GCA_033032865.1 of Dactylorhiza incarnata. Taxonomy (NCBI): domain Eukaryota; kingdom Viridiplantae; phylum Streptophyta; class Magnoliopsida; order Asparagales; family Orchidaceae; genus Dactylorhiza; species Dactylorhiza incarnata. Next base: position 9,750,238 of record JAWHQI010000067.1, read on the forward strand.
GTATCCGCCGGTGGAGTATCCGCCGGAGACTCCGAAGCAGTCTCGCCTCTCTGACGATTCAGCCGAATCGTCTTGGCTCGACGCGAGACATAGGGGGCGCTCGGATCCCGTCTAGACATTAGCCAGGGAGCAAATTTGGATGCTCTGGGGGCAGTCGCAGCTTGGGCCGCAGCTAGGCGGTCAATCATCTCTCGCGAGAGGGGTTTCGCAGAAGGTTTGTGGAAAGACATTGGGAAGTGGAGGAACTCCGAGCCGAGATGAGAGAGTGGTCCAGGAAAACCTGACATGAGGATATATATATAAGGTGGCGGTGGGACCCACGGAATCTCATGGATCCAGTCAGCAGGCACTCACCGAATACAGGGTTGGACTGTTCTTTACGATCGTAGGAACCGCTCGTAAAGAGCGGGGATTGTGTACAACCCGTATTCGCCGAGTGGGCTCCCCCAGCCAACTGGCGAAACCTGGGTCGTCCGGATCATTCGCCGGGTCACTCGCCCAGGCTAAGTGAGGTAAAAATGCCCTCAAGATGGTGGAGGTAAGCTATAGGAAAGAAGATGCTAGGCGAGTGGTGCCCTCACGGACCACTCGCCCAGAAATGAGAGCATTCGCCCAGCCAGGGGACCACTCGCCCAGAAGCGTGGGCATTCGCCCAGACAGGCGGGTGCCCAGCGAATGGTGCCCTCACGGACCATTTGCCCAAATGGGTGTGAGGGGAAAATGACCAGGATACCCCCGGTGGGCTGCAAATAGCCCCTCGGAACAGCGGAGTTAGGCTATTAGCAGACCAATTTGGGGTGCGGTTAGTAAAATTAAAAGGCGGAGCCAGGCTATTTACAGACCAGCCTAGGAAAACTATAAATAGACCCTTAAGGGCACCTTGGAGGAGATCCGATTTTTAGAGAATTCTCTCCTCTAGGCTAGTTTTGGTGGGCAGCCAGTGCCCTCCAAGGTGCCCGGTTGAGTTTTGGTTTGGGAGGGGAAGCTCTCTAAGATCTTCCGGGTGTGTGGCGGGACCTCCTCGCTTCAGCCTTGGGTCAATTCCGTTTCCAGCATCCACCGTCAGGAGAGTCTAGTGAGGGAGAAATAAGCATCGGCTACACCCCCAGTGGGTCCGAACTCAAGAGACCAGTTGCTGGTTTCAACACTGCCCGCACAATCCGCAGAAGCTGCACAAGGAAATTCAATCAGCTAACTGGCCGGTCACAAAAATGAGACCGCAAGAAATAGGCGCGAGCTCAGCTTACACTTGGTGTGATTGATTTTGCTACTACAGTGACTCCTATTTATAGGCGTGCGACCTGATCCAGTCACCACCCTATGGGATAGAGTCACTGCCCCTGATCGCGCGACCAAGACAGGTCAACCCACGCGATCAGCAGAAGATCGCTCTGCGCTTTGTGAGCTCGCCGACTTCAAGCGACCAGGAGAACGCCACTCCTCAAGAAGCCGCGCGATCATGACAACTCGCCCAGTCAAGATGCCCACCACCAGTGTTCGCCTATACACGACCTCATCCAGAGACCGCGAACACTGCCAAGCCGACTAGGGCAACAGCCCGCCAAGTCAACCAAACACCAGTGGCCGCATATACCAGTAGATTGCCGAAGGACCAGCTATGCGAACACAAACCGGAGACCGCGCGACTAAGAATACCTTAGTCTGCGCGCACCACCAAGAACCCGGACAGCCACCAGACCGGACTGCCCCTTCAAGAACAAACACCATGTGCGGTTAACAGCTTAACCTGCACAGAAGAACAGCTCGCCACGCGGTCTCACAAACTAGATCGCGCGGCCTCACCTTGGCAACCTTGGACACAGAACGGCGGTCAGACCAAATAAGCCAGCGGCTCGACCGAATAGGTCAGACCGCAGAAGGAGACTGCGAGCTCGCGCGGTTAGGCAGACCGCGCGAACACCCATCCAGACCGCCAACTTCCACTTCAACATTTTCAACACTCCCCCTTGAAGTGGGAAGTTGAAAACATCCCAAGTAAACTCCTCAGCCGAGTGAACGGCCCCTTTGCCAGTGCCTTTGTGAATATGTCAGCAACGTTGTCCTGACTCCGAACATGCTCGACCGAAATAGACCCCTCCAGCACCTTCTCACGAATGAAATGATGCTCGATCTCGATATATTTGGTCCTCGCGTGATAAACTGGATTAGTAACCAGTTTGAGTTCACTCTCATTGTCGCCGCAGAGCAGAGTCGGACCCCGAACCTCCTTATGGACGTCTCATACCAACCTCCTAAGCCAGATGGATTCTTGAGCTGCCAAGGCCGAAGCCTTGTATTCCGCTTCCGTGGTAGAGACACACACAGAATCCTACTTCTTGCTGCACCATGATATAGCTGTAGGGCCCGCCATGAAGATGAATCCAGACGTCGACTTCTGATCATCCGAATCTCCCCCGTAATCAGCATCCATGTACCCATGCACCTCAAAGCCCGCATCCCTCCTGTATAGGAGACCCATATCCGTAGGTTCCTTGACATACATCAAAATATTCTTGGCCGCTATATAACGACTCACCCTGCCAACTACATATGCAATATCCGGCCTAGTGATCATCAGATAAATCAAGCTACCAACCAGAGCTCAGAACACAAGCAGGTCTTCCAAAATCCTCCCCTCATCCTTCCGAAGTTTCATGGCCTTCTCCAGAGGTGTAGAAATGCACTTCCCTTCTTTCATGCCGAATCGCTCCACGATTCGCTCCGCATATCCATCCTGGAACACCAGCACTCCACTTCCCTTCCTCTACACTTCGAGTCCAAGGAAATGGTAAAGCTCACCCAAGTCCTTCATCTAAAATCTGATAGATAGCTCAGCCCGAAGCTTTGCTACCTCCTCCTTCGAATTCCCCATCACGGTCATATCGTCGACGTAAAGCAACACGATGACTTGAAGCTCCCCGCTCTTCTTGACAAACAAGCTTGAATCAGAGTCTGAAGCAACAAATCCACAGAATAGGAGATATTCTGCAATATTCCCGTACCACGCCCTCGGCGCTTGTTTCAACCAATACAGGGCCTTCTTCAGCTTACAGACATAGTCTGGAAAATCTTCACATACAAAACCTGGCGGCTGGATCATGAAGATGTCCTTGTCAATCTCGTCGTACAAGAAAGCATTCTTTACGTCGAGCTGCCAAATATCCCACCCCCAAAATGCCGCCAAGGCAATAACGAACCGCACTGAAGTCATCTTCTCCACCGGACTAAATGTCTCTTCATAATCTTCACCGAATTGCTGCGAGAATCCACGAGCCACAAGGCGAGCCTTGTATCACTCGATACTACCATCTGCCTTCTTCTTGAGCTTGTAGACCCACTTGCATGTCACAGGGGTGATGCCTTTGGGCTTGGGCACCAGAGACCAAGTCTCATTCTTCTCAAGAGCTGCCATCTCTTCTTCCATAGCCGAATCCCACTGCTTCACACCTTTGGCCTTTTCAAAGCTCACTGGTTCCCCCCTCATCCAGGGGACCAGCAAAGAAACATGAGACAAAACTCACCATGTTTCCTCCTGTATAGCGATCAGGGGCAATGATCGTTCACTTCGATCTCCTTAACTCCTTCCCCTCACTCGCATTATCTTCAGCTGCTTCTTCCCTAGCTCCCCTCCCAGACGTACTAGGAGCATCGCTCCCCCTACTTCCTGATCCAGAAGCCTCCGTCACAGAACTAGAAATTGATGGACCACCTGGTGACAAAGGCAGCTCCACCTAAAGATTTTCCACAGCTCTCTCCTGCTCCTCAACCCTGCTTTCGGGTAACTCGACACCAGAACTTCCCTTGTAAGATGTCATCTCGTCAAACACGACGTCGCGAGATACAACAAATCTCCGCATCTCTGGGTCCATGCACTCCAGCCCTTCTTCCGATCATCATATCCCACGAAGACTAGCTTCCTTGCTTTCGCATGTAGCTTCATCTGAAGTGCATCTGGAACATGCACATAGCAGGTGGAGCCAAACACCCGAAGGTGTGCCACGCTTGGTTTTTCCTTGAACATCATCTCATGCGGGGTCAACATATTGATGGAACTGAGAGGCATCTTGTTGATGACGTAGGCAGCACAAGACATTCCCTCTGCCCAGAAGGACCTTGGGATACTCTTGGCATGTAGCCAACACTTGCAGGTCTCCGTCAGATGACGGATCTTCCGCTCTGCAACTCCATTTTGTTGTGGAATATGCGCACAAGTAAGCTCCCTCCGGATGCCCGCCTTACTGCAAAAACTAGAGAACTCACCAGATGTGAACCCCCCCCCCCCCCCCCCGTTGTCATTTCTCAGCTTCTTTACCCGCAGGCCTAGCCGACCCTCCACTAGCTCCTTGAACTCCACAAACTTGGCAAACGCCTCCGCCTTCTCCTTCAGGAAATAAACCCAGACATATCTGGTGTAATCATCGATCAACACCAACATATACATGCTGCCTCCGAGGCTTGGGGTAGCAGTCGGTCCCATCAAGTCATTGTGGATACACTCCAACGGCACACTACTCCTTGTCTGCGACTTATCAAACGGTAGTCGATGAGACTGGCCGAACTGACATCCCGCACAAACATGACCATCGCCGTAGGAAGATAGACTAGGCGGGCCCTTGACCAGACCTTTAACCGTCATAGCCTTCAGCTTATCCATCCCTACATGCCTCAACCTTTCGTGCCATATAACGGTACTATCGTTTGCCTTCATCTTGTCAACATAAGAAATTGTTGATAAGACGAACAAGTCTTTTGCCCTTCTCCCAACATGAACGACATCACCCTTTACCGCCTCGACGTTTCGTAGAAACCTCACTTCTGTTGGGCCGAACAGAACGTGATACCCAGCGTCTACAGTGTTGGTCACGGAGAAGAGGTTTTTCCTCATTCCGGGCACATGATAGACACTCTTCAAAGTTAGTGGCCCTCTATCACTGCCCAAGGAAACAACCCCCACCTTCTCGACAGCATGCACAGTATTATCAGCAGTTATGATGGCATCATTACCTGAGTAAGGTTGCGCTGAAGAAAGCTTCGACTTGTCTTCGGTGAGCTGATGACCACACCCCGAGTCCACGATCCAGTCCTCCTGATAGTTGATAGGAGCCGCAACTCCGACAGAAGCCTAGAAGACTCCTCCCCATCCTCCATCATTCTGTCTGGCCTCAGCTTCCTCCTTCCCTGCAGTAGTATGCCCTGGCTGAAGATTTACCCAGCAATCCTTCCTGATGTGACCAAGCTTTCCGCACTTGAAGCACTTGGGTCCTTCTCCCTTCTTCTTTCCTTCAGACTTGGGAGCATACCCCTCTCCTGCTGACCCGAAGTTGAAGGCCCATTGCCTTCGGTGGTCTTCTTCTTCTTATCCCATTTCTTCTTCTTCCCTGTGAAGAGAACCTCTCCATCACCCCCAAACACTAACACCCCCGCCATCTGCCTTGCCAGACTCTCCTACGACGCAAGCAGATTCTCCAGCTCCAGCAGAGACGACTGATTTGCCCAACCCTGCACCGACATCACAAAGGCCACATACTCCTTCCGCAAGCCACAGATGATGTGCCTCTTCAGCTTTGCCTCAGAAATTGGCTCATCAGGATCCAGTGCTGAAATCTCAGCACACAAGTTCTTCATCTTCAGGAAGAACGTAGAGATAGAAAGATCACCCTGAGCCGACCTAGCCAGCTTATTTTCCAGAAACTGTAGCCTCGCTACATTCTTCTTGTTAAATAGCCCATCCAGGGCTCTCCAGATCTTGGCAGTTGATCCACACCCTAAGATGTGATCAAATAGGTCAGGTGATATTGCCCTCTTTAGATTGAACTCTGCTTTCGCATTGATCCTCCTCCAATTCCTCACCTCATTACCATTATCCCCAACTGGGACAACTTCCTCCATGCTGTCACCTCCAACAACCTCCCAAAGGTCCTCGCCCAGAAGATAACTCTGCATACACGACTTCCACTTCTTGAAGTTAGTCGACGTGAGCATCTCAATTCCAAGACCTCTTGCAAAACCAGCTTCCATGGCTCTACCACTGGTTCCTTCTTCACAAAGGCGATGGAAACTTTGAGTTGTTCACTGCTCTATCCACTCCAACCTAGCTCTGATACCATGTGAAATTTTCCGTAGATCTAGGAGTGAGCAGGAATTATACAACTCAAAGTTATAACCAACAACCAGAAGCACATGAAGCAAAGCAATCTTTATTGATAATAGTAGAAATCTTCATTACAGAGCGAGGTATCCATGGCGAAACATGATTTCGCCAGTACACAAAATCAAAAGGAAAATACAGTGTTGAAGGAAAGATAACCAGCGGTCTGAAACTCGAGACCGCCTGAACAGCCTGCCTGCGACTTGAAAAACACCAACTGAGAACTCTGCAACCTCCCGAACTCCATTAATTCTCCCGAACTCCAGCAACCCGCACTGCAAGATGCGAGACCGCCCGAACACCTTAGAAGATGAGGCGACCGTTGATGCCCGCACAATCCGCAGAAGCTGCACAAGGAAATTCAATCAGCAAACCGGCCGGTCACAAAAATGAGACTGCAAGAAATAGGCGCGAGCTCAGCTTACACTTGGTGTGATTTATTTTGCTGCTACAGTGACTCCTATTTATAGGCGTGCGACCTGATCCAGTCACCACCCTATGAGATAGAGTCACCGCCCCTGATCGCACGACCAAGACAGGTCAACCCGCGCGATCAGCAGAAGATCGCTCTGCGCTTTGTGAGCTCGTCGACTTCAAGCGACCAGGAGAATGCCACTCCTCAAGAAGCCACGTGATCATGACAACTTGCCCGGTCATGATGCCCACCACCAGTGTTTGCCTATACATGACCTCCTCCAAAGACCGCGAACACTGCCAAGCTGACTAGGGCAACAGCCCGTCAAGTCGACCAAACACCAGTGACCGCATATACCAGCAGATCGTCGAAGGACCAGCAACGCGAACTGAAAGTGAGGTTAGATCTTAAATTAACTCTAGAGGGGGGTGAATAGAATATTAATACGTTTTATTAGTTTTATTGTGGAATTAAAAAATACTGATATATATATGTGTAGCATAGTGATTTATAAGAAACTAAAAATAAAACACAGCACAGCACAAGCACAGAAAAGTAAAGCAATCACAGAGGACACAAGGAGCTATAGTAGTTCCCCAATAAACTTGGGTACGTCTACTCTTCTACCACCCTTGGTAGGAATCCACTAGGATTTTTTATCATGTGTCCTAACACCAATGAGCTTTTGATAAGGTGCCCAAAAACCAAGCAGGATTTTTTGATCAGGTGTCTTGCCACCAAGAGGTAAACTTTTGAAGGGAGTTTTAACCTTGTACAAGAGGGGATAGATAGGTTAGAATGTTCTTCTCTGTCAACAATCTGAGAGAAGACTCTAGTGGATGTTGATGTAGAAAAGCTCCCTCTGTCTGATATGAAATTGTTTGACAGTTTGAGGATGGAAGCCTCCTTTTGAAAGAATGATCTTCCTGTAGCTGATTAAACTGAGAGAATAAGTTCTTCAGTTTGTTGTTGCTCTTTTGAAGATCTAAACTTGCAGCAGGAATACTGAGAGAAGTGTTGATGATGTTCTTAGTAAGATGAAATTGCTGCTTGAGGAAGAAGATGAAGATCTGTGTAGCATTTTGTTCTTCTTTCTTTCTTTCTTCCTTTGTTCCTATATCTTTTTGTCGGTTGTACTTCTTTTCTATTTTGTTGTCATGAAAAAAACTGTGTAGTGATACTCTGTATATCTTCTTCCCTTTTCTTTTGATAATATTTGAAAAACAAATCCCTTGAATTAAGGAATAAATATACCTGGGAACCATAAATCTGACACGCCGTATATCTCTTTCCTTTTCCATCAAAAGTCCTTTTCCGAGAAATGTCAACGGCTATAATCTTTAAATAATAAAAGGAAATATATTATTCGAACTTATCTGATATAAAAGAGTCGTTGTTGTAGTCGATCTGAGATCAGAGAATGGAATAATATGATCTTCTGAAATAAATCTGTTGTAGAGATATTTTTGTCGATCTCAACAAATTTCGTCGATCTCAGAGCTATGTTCGTCGATCTGAAGATATTCGTCGAATGCAGATTCATCGACCGCTGAACTGATCAAAAATGTCGACCGCTGAGACGAAATAAAATCGTCGACCGCTGAGTCGCTGAGACTGAAGATCGTCGACCGCTGAGCCGCTGAGAGCACGTCGTTCGTCGAACACAGAGTGGAGTTCGTCGAACGCAGAGAGCAAGCCGTTCGTCGAACTCAGAGTGGAGTTCGTCGAACGCAGAACCTGAATGATTTCTTGAGTTCTAACAACCTAAACTCTTGACCCATTGACTATACATTGGGGTCAACTTGATCCTAGTCAACAGATAGTGATCCTAGCCCAAATCAGTAATAGGGTTGTTCCACAATCTCCCCCTATTTGGGTTAGGACACTATTTGACAAAGATTAAAACAAACAAAAATAACAACAGAATCAACAGAGCATAAATATATCTGATATATTTTAAATATTTCATCAGATATAAAATAAATAATACTCTGAGTTCTGAAACATTTTATAGAAAATAAAACTAATAAAAATACATAATCAGAACCTTTGATTTTCTCTGAATTCTGCTTTCTGAATTCTGAAATCTGATATTGTCTGAACTGATTTTTCTAAATTCTGAATTCTGAACTGTATCTGCTATATTTCAGCTTTCTGAATTGTTGATCTGAACTGAATCTTTATAATCTAAATTTGATATCTGCTTTAACTAGAATTATTTCTTAATCTGCTTTTCTACCAATCAGAATTTGAATCTGTCATAACATCTTCTCCTAAATCTGAATCTAAATCTGAATTTCAAAATCTGTATTCTGAATTTGCAATGAATGAAGCTTCTTCATGCACCATTTCCTTTTTTCATAAAATATGTTGGCCTGAGAGCATCTCCCCCTGAGACTGGAGCTTCTTCAGCTTTCTCTCCTTGCCTAGTTCATTGAACATCTCCCCCTAAGCAAAAAATGCATCAAATGGAGTTCTTCATAGAACTGAAAGCATGCTTCTTCATCAGCAGGAAATAACTCCCCCTGTCAAAAAGGAAAGTATCTCCCCCTGACAAACAGGAGCTTCTTCAATACATCTCCCCCAGCCTAGTTTTAGGAAGACCTGGAGCTAGGCCCCTAGAAGAAGGGACTTTTGAGGAGGTGGGGAAGGATGCCATCTTTATATTGCTATTGTTCCTGCAAAATGAAATAGAGATCAAATGCAAAGGGAACTAGAAAGAGAAGTAATTCTGTAGGCATTCAGTTAAAATGAAAAAGATTTTGATTAAAATGACAGATCTGAAATAAAAGCTTCATCAAAACTGGGTTCGACGAAAAATGAGTTTTCGTCGATCTCGGTTCGATGAACTTGATGACTTCGTCGATCTCCGTTCGACGAAAAACTGAATTTCATCGATCTCAGTTAGATGAAGCGATGGGATAAGTAGAAAACTTATTTTTTATCAGATTGAATCTCCATCTATCATTCCTAGCTGATTTATAAAAAAAATGTGTTTCTTTTCAGTCAAGGGCTTGGTGAAAATATCAGCTCTTTGCAAATCAGTAGAGATGAATTGTAGGCAAATTTTATTTTTATCCACATTATCCCTAAGGAAGTGGTGCCTAATTTCTATATGTTTAGTCCTACTATGGAGAACTGAATTTTGTGCTATAGATATTGCACTAGTATTGTCACAAAATATAATTGAATTAATTAAGTTCATACCATAGTCTAGGAGCTGATTTTGTATCCACAATATCTGTGAGCAGCAACTGCCTGCAGCTATGTACTCAGCTTCAGCTGTCGATGTAGACATAGATGTTTGTTTCTTACAAAACCAAGACACAAGCCTATCACCAAGAAACTGACAAGTTCCTGATGTGCTTTTCCTGTCGACTCTGCATCCAACATAATCTGAATCTAAGAATCCAGTTAATTCAAATTCAGATGTTGTTGGATACCAAAGTCCTAGATTTGGACAACCCTTTATATATCTCAAATTTTTTTTTAATAAAATTAGATGAGATTCTTTGGGGTTAACTTGAAACCTAGCACAAATACAAGTAGCAAACATTATATCAGGCCTACTTGCTGTTAAATAAAGTAATGAGCCAACAATTACTCTATATACCTTTTGATCAACAAGTTTCCCTGATTCATCATTATCAACAACAACATTAGAGGGCATTGGTGTTTTCATGGTGGAAGAATCAGACATACCAAATCTTTTCACTAATTCCTTAGCATACTTAGATTGGGATATGAAGATTCCATTTAGAGTTTGCTTCACTTGAAGACCAAGGAAGTATGATAATGCACCCATACTACTCATTTCAAATTTAGATTGCATTAGATTAGAGAATCTTTTGCATAAATTTGAATTAGTAGAGCCAAAAATAATATCATCTACATATATTTGAACTAGTAGAGTTTGATTTGTATGTATCCTGAAAAATAGGGTTTTATCTATTTTGCTTCTACAGAATTTATTCTCTAAAAGAAAACTAGCTAAGGTCGCATACCATGCTCTGGGAGCTTGTTTGAGACTATAGAGAGCTTTATAAAGCTTAAATACAAAAGAGAAGTGAGTTGGAGAGATGAAACCTGGTGGTTGTTCCACGTAGACTTCTTCTTTGATGTCTCCATTCAGAAATGCACTCTTTACATCCATTTGATATACCTTGAACTTTTTGTATGCAGCAAATGCAATGAAGATCCTGATTGCTTCTAACCTTGCAACTGATGCAAAAGTCTGATCATAATCTATTCCTTCTTCTTGTAAGTATCCTTGAGCTACTAGTCTAGCTTTGTTTCTCACAATAGTGCCATCTGCATCTAGCTTGTTCCTGTAGATCCATTTTGTTCCAATGACTGGATGATTCTTTGGTCTAGGAACCAATTCCCAAAATTTGTTTGTCTCAAACTGATTGATCTCCTCTTGCATAGCAATGATCCAGTTGTGATCTTGTTCTGCATCTTGTAGGGATTGAGGTTCAATCTGAGAGAGAAAACAAGTGTGCATCAGATTCTGATTAGCTTGATGCCTTGTTTGGACACCAGTTGATATGTCTCCAATTATTTGAGATCTGGGGTGATCTCTAATATTGACATAATCAACAGGCATAGTGGGATCAGAATTATTTGTAATTAATTCCTCTTGTGGAATGTTACTTAATGCTTCCTTTTCAGGTACAATTTCACTGATTTCTTCATCACTTTCTTCACCATCCTGCTGTACAGGATTTAGAGATCCTTCCTTCTATAGAGCTAATTGATCTAGCTGCTCATAGAGTGTAGGTACCTGCAGGTTTTCTTTGGTAGAAGAATTCTTCTCCTTGTAAAACATGTTAGTTTCATCAAAAGAAACATGCATAGATTCTTCAATTTTAAAAGAGGATTTGTTAAATATCCTATATGCTTTGCTGATTAATGAATAGCCTAAGAAAATTCCTTCTTCAGATTTTGGTTCAAATTTCCTAAGGTATTTTTTTGTCATTATTGTGAACAAAACATTTACAACCAAATGTTCTAAAATAGTTAACTTTAGGTTTCTTCTCTTTGAGTAACTCATAGGGAGTCTTACCCTTAAGTTTATGTATCAAACTCCTATTCAACACATTATTTGTTGTGCTAACAGCCTCTGCCCAAAAAGATCGGGGCAAATTAGCATCTGCAAGTAATGTTGTTGCTGATTCAATTAGGGTTCTATTTTTCCTTTCAACTACCCCATTTTGTTGAGGAGTTCTAGGAGTTGAGAAGCAATGCCTGATACCTTCCTTCTCACAAAATTCTTGCATGATAAGAGACTTAAACTCAGTGCCATGATCACTTCTGATCAATGCAATCTGAGTAGAATACTCAATCTGAATGCTCTTAAGAAAGTCTGTAAGAACTTTAAAGTTATCTGACTTTTCTCTCAAAAAGAACACCCAAGTGCTAGAGAAGTCATCTACAATAACTAGAGTGTATGACTTCCCCCCTAAACTCTTTGTTGCTATAGATCCAAAAAGGTCCATATGTAGCAAGTTAAGATTCTAGGTGAATCACTTTTAGATAATGATTTAAAACTGTTTTTAGTTTGCTTGCCTAGTTGACATGCCCTGCAAAGACCTTCCTTCTTGTATGAACCAGAAGGTAATCCTCTAACAAGATTGTCCTTAGATAATTTAGCAATGGTCCTAAGATTTACATGTCCTAATCTCTTATGTCAAAGTTCAATAGGTTTGCTTAATTGATTAAATAAATAGATCTCTGATTTTGATGAGTTGAAATTTACTAAATAGATATTTCCTTGCCTAATACCTGATAAGACAGTAATATTATCAGAAGACTTAATAAGGCATTTTGATTTATTAAAAGTTACCTGATACCCTTCATCACATAATTGGCTTATGTTGATGAGGTTGTGCTTCAGTCCCTTGACATAAGCTACCTATTTGAATGTGACTTCTGCAACCTTGACTTTTCCATTTCCTTTTGTTTGTCCACAGTTGGAGTCTCCAAATATCACTTTTGGTCCAAGATTTGCCTTGTAGTTGTTCAGATTGCCCTTGTTTCCTGTCATATGCTTTGAGCATCCACTGTCTAAGTACCATTGTTCTTTTATTCTTGGATAGCTGTGTACCTGCAAAGACAGAAAAACAATCTATTTGTTCTTGACCCAGACTACCTTAGGTCTTTTTGAATTTCCACAAAAAATCAGAAATAAAGGATATTTCAGGCTGATCCTTATAGCCTTTTGGATGATATCTCCTTGGAGGAATTATCCATTCAGTGAAAGGATTCTTAGTATGTTTAGAATAAGAATTCTTTAAATTTTCTGTATAATTTCTGTTCGACGAACTGGGCTGAGTTCGTCGATCGTCGTTCGACGAATGAATGATATTTTGTCGAGCGCCATTCATGTAATGACTACACTGAAAATCTATCTTCAGCTTTCGTCGATCTCCGTTCGACGAATTGAATTCATTTCGTCGAGCTCCGTTCGACGAATTCTGCTGAATTCTTTTATTCTTAACAGCCTTGCTTGAAATATCTTTATTTACTTCTACAGCCTCTTTGCCCTTAGCAGAAATGAATTTTATAGGCGTAGATAGTATGTTTTTCTTAATGAGATGTGGCTCACTTGATGAAGCACCCAAGCCCAGTTTGCTATTAAGTCTAGCATTAACAGTACTTGTGATGTCCATCAGTTTGATGCTTCTCCCATTGAGGGATTCTTCAAACTTCTTAGCTTCAGACAACTTGTTCTCAATGAGAACAATGTGTTCCCTGGAGGCAGCCAAATCTTTCTTAAGATTGACGTTTTCTTCACTTATTTGATTCATTTCAGCCAACTTATATCTGAGAGAGATTATTTCCTTCTCAGATTTGAGTAAGTCTAAGCAAAGTACTTTGAATTCATCTTTGAATTCAATTGAATTGAAATCAAAATTTGATATTACCTGATCAGCATCATTGTCAACTTCAGCTTCTGATTCTTCTTCATCTGAGTTGTTTGTTGAGGCATTGATAGCCATCATACAGAAACTCTTTTCTTCTTTATCATCCTCATCATCACTGGATGATGATGCATTTCCTGACTCACTACTTGAGTCATAAATGGCCATCAAGCATTGGTCATTTTCTTTTGATTCTTCTTTATCTTCAAAAGAACTGGATGAATATTCTGATTCTGTTTCACTCCAGGTTTCAGCTACAAATCCTCTTCCCTTGTGTTTGTGCTTGTGGGAGGAAGACTTGTTGGAGTGTCTTCTTTCTTCCTTTTCTTTTCTCTTTTCCTTCTTGTCCTTCTTGTTTTGATTCTCTAGACAGTCAGGTACAATGTGTCCTGGTTTCCTGCAACCAAAACATATAACTTCTTTAGATGGAGCATTGTCATACCTTAGTTTTTCATAGCTCCTGGATGACTTTCTCCTGAAGTCTTTTCTTGCCATCTTGTAGAATCTTTGGGCAAGTAGACTCATCAACTTCTCATTGTCAAGAGTCTCTCCTTCTTCTTCTGTAGCTTTGAAGGCAATGTTCTTTTCCTTCTTTGTTGCTGGAGATGAAGTAGATTATTCAGCTTCTCTGGATTTGACAAGCTGCTCATAGGATTTGAGCTTGCCTAACAATGTCTCAGTAGTAATCTCATTGAGGCTTCTGGCTTCCTTGATAGGCCAGATCCTAGAGTCCCATGTGCTGGGGAAGCACATTAGGATCTTGTCATTGATCTCAGTGATAGAGATCACTTTGTCCAAAGATTTCAGCTCATTGATGATGAGACTGAGCCAATTGTACATATCAGTCACTATCTCAACTTCTCCTTTCTTGAAATTCTCATACTGAGAGATGTGATCTTCTGTCGTTTCTTTCATCAGCAGATCCTTCAACCATATTGTTGAGAGAAGTCCAGATTTCTCTTGCTGAAGTGCATTCCACCACTTTCTGAAAAATGTCATCAGACATTATTTGAGACAGAATGTTCATGGCTTTTGCATCAGCACTCCTTTGCTTCTTTTGAGCATCTGTCCACTCAGGAGGTGGGACAACATTTTTATTTGCTGCTGCATCAGTACTTGTTGATGCTGAGAGAGTAGGAGGTCCTGTCAAAATAACATTGAATATTTCTTCATCAATAGAGTTCATATATAACCTAATCCTTGTTTTCCATAGTGCAAACTTATTTAGATTGCATATAGGAGGTCGTGTGCTTGAATACTCTTTATTTTGTGCCATGAGTTTTTAAACAAAAATAAATAAAATAAAAACTCTGAAAGAATCTAAGATCTAATTGATCTTTGTGATTCAGGTGTTAGCATGTAAAGAATCAACTACCCTCTAATACCAATTGAAAGTGAGGTTAGATCTTAAATTAACTCTAGAGGGGGTGGTGAATAGAGTATTAAAACTTTTTATTAGTTTTATTGTGGAATTAAAAAATACTGATATATATATGTGTAGCAGAGTGATTTATAAGAAACTGAAAATAAAACACAGCACAGCACAAGCACAGAAAAGTAAAGCAATCACAGAGGACACAAGGAGCTATAGTAGTTCCCTAATAAACCTGGGTACGTCTACTCTTCTACCACCCTTGGTAGGAATCCACTAGGATTTTTGATCAGGTGCCTAACACCAATGAGCTTTTGATAAGGTGCCCGAAAACCAAGCAGGATTTTTTGATCAGGTGTCTTGCCACCAAGAGGTAAACTTTTGAAGGGAGTTTTAACCCTATACAAGAGGGGATAGAAAGGTTAGAATGTTCTTCTCTGTCAACAATCTAAGAGAAGACTCTAGTGGATGTTGATGTAGAAAAGCTCCCTCTGTCTGATATGAAATTGTTTGACAGTTTGAGGATGGAAGCCTCCTTTTGAAAGAATGATCTTCCTGTAGCTGATTAAACTAAGTGAATAAGTTCTTCAGTTTGTTGTTGCTCTTTTGAAGATCTAAACTTGCAGCAGGAATACTGAGAGAAGTGTTGATGATGTTCTCAGTAAGATGAAATTGCTGCTTGAGGAAGAAGATGAAGATCTGTGTAGCTTTTTGTTCTTCTTTCATTCTTTCTTCCTTTCTTCCTATATCTTTTTGTTGGCTGTACTTCTTTTCTATTTTGCTGTCGTGAAAAAAAAACTGTGTAGTGATACTCTGTATATCTTCTTCCATTTTCTTTTGATAATATTTGAAAAACAAATCCCTTGAATTAAGGAATAAATATATC
This sequence comes from Dactylorhiza incarnata, assembly GCA_033032865.1. NCBI lineage: Eukaryota > Viridiplantae > Streptophyta > Magnoliopsida > Asparagales > Orchidaceae > Dactylorhiza > Dactylorhiza incarnata. Next base: position 9,765,982 of record JAWHQI010000067.1, read on the forward strand.
TGGGAACCATAAATCTGACACGTCGTATATCTCTTTCCTTTTCCATGAAAAGTCCTTTTCCGAGAAATGTCAACGGCTGTAATCTTTAATTAATAAAAGGAAATATATTATCCATACTTATCTGATATAAAAGAGTCATTGTTGTAGTCGATCTGAGATCAGAGAATGGAATAATATGATCTTCTGAAATAAATCTGCTGTAGAGATATTTTCGTCGATCTCAAGAAATTTCGTCGATCTCAGAGCTGTGTTTGTCGATCTGAAGATATTCGTCGAACGCAGATTCATCAACCACTGAACTGATCAAAAATGTCGACCGCTGAGACGAAATAAAATCGTCGATCGCTGTGCTGCTGAGACTGAAGATCGTCGACCGCTGAGCCGCTGAGAGCACGCCATTCATCGAACACAGAGTGGAGTTCGTCGAACGTAGAGAGCAATCCGTTCGTCGAACTCAGAGTGGAGTTCATCGAACGCAGAGCCTGAATGATTTCTTGAGTTCTAACAGCCTAAACTCTTGACCCATTGACTATACATTGGGGTCAACTTGATCCTAGTCAACAGATAGTGATCCTAGCCCAAATCAGTAATAGGGTTATTCCAACACGAACACAAACCGAAGACCGCGCGACTAAGAATACCTTAGTCTGCGCGCACCACCAAGAACCCTGACAGCCACCAGACCGGACTGCCCCTTCCAGAACAAACACCATGTGAAGTTAACAGCTTAACCCGCACAGAAGAACAGCTCGCCACACGGTCTCACAAACCAGACTGCGCGGCCTCACCTCGGCAACCTTAGACACAGAACGGCAGTTAGACCGAATAAGCCAGTGGCTAGACCAAATAGGTCAGACCGCAGAAGGAGACCGCGAGCTCGCGCGAACACCCCTCCAGACCGCCAACTTCCACTTCAACATTTTCAACAAGGAGATGTTTTGAAGAAGCTCCTTTTTGATAGGGGGAGATGCTTTTCTTTTTTATAGGGGGAGATGCTTTATGTAGAAGCTCAAGTTTCAGGGGGAGATACTGTATGAAGAAGCAAAAATCAGTTCTTGATGAAGAAGCTCCTTTATGATAGGTTTCAGTTATTTGAAGAAGCTCCAGCAGTTTCAGTTTGAAGATTCAAATATGACAGATGCAGATTCAGAAATAATTTTTGATAGAGCAGATTCAGTTCAGATCAACAAAATCAAAAGCTGAATGCAAGGATTTCTTTCAGTTCTCTACAATGTCAGAATTCAAAATGCAAGAATTTGAAAGGCAAATCACATTCAAGCCTCCTTCAGAGAAAGACAAAAGGTTCTGATTATTTGTTTTTATTATTTCTGTTTTCAATGTAAAATTTCAAAACTCAGAGTATCATATTTTATATCTGCTCAAATGTTTAAAATCTGTCAGATATATATGCTTTGTTGTTTTGTTGTTTTTTTTATTATTCGATTTTGTCAAAAAGTGTCCTAGCCCAAATAGGGGGAGATTTTTGGAACAACCCTATTACTGATTTGGGCTAGGATCACTATCTGTTGACTAGGACTAAAATCACAAGCTGAATGCAAGGATTTCTTTCAGTTCTCTACAATGTCAGAATTCAAAATGCAAGAATTTAAATGCAAGAATATCTCTTCAAGAGAAAGCTCCATCCTCAACTGTCAACTATTTTCTATCAGACAGGGGGAGCTTTATAACAACAAATCCACTAGTCTTCTCTAAGATTATTGACAGAGAAGAACTTCATAACCCTCTTTATCCCATCTTGTACAGGGTTCTAACGCCCTTCAAAAGTTAACCCCTTGGTGGCAGGGCACCTGATAAAAAACCTGTGGTTGGTTTGAGCACCTGATCAAAAGCTCATTGGTGTTTGGACACCTGATCAAAAATCCATTGGTGATAGGGCACCTGATCAAAAACCTAGTGGAATCCTACCAAGGGTGGTAGAAGAGTAGATGTACCCAGGTTTATTGGGGAACTACTATAAATCCTTGTGTCTTTTGTGTTTGTGTGATTTTTGTACTGTGCTGTGTGATCTCTTTGTGTTTTGTTTTTATAACTCACTCTGTTATACACATATAAATATCACTATTTTAACTCCACTATAAAAATAAGTGAAAAACTTTTTAATACTTTATTCACCCCCCCCCCCCTCTAGAGTAAATCTAAGATCTAAACCTCCTTTTAACTTCTATCAGAGTTTGCTTTCACCACGCATTTTTTGCCCAGACGCATGTCCTCCAAGGTGCGCATTTTCACCCGGATGTGCGTTTTCGTCATGGCGCGCATTTTTCCCGGGCGCACATTTTTGCATCGACGCTCATTTCATGGACACATTTTCACTTGGGCGTGCACCTGCGCCTATGCGCGTGCTTTTTCGCCCCCCCCCCCCCCAGACCTGTTTTGTCCTAGCCGCGCATTTTTTGCCCAGACACATTTCCTCCAAGGTGTGCATTTTCACTCGGATGTGCGTTTTCATCATGGCGCGCAATTTTCCTGAGCGCACATTTTTGCATTGATGCTCATTTCATGGACACATTTTCACTTGGGCATGCGCCTGCGCCTACGCGCGTGCTTTTTTGCCCACCCCCCCCCCCCCCCCCCGCATTTTTTGTGAACGCGCGTTTCTCCCTCGGGTGCATTATCTCCTAAGAGCACATTTTTGCCTAGGCGTGCGTTTTAATTTGTCTCTTAGCCATAAATACCCCCAAAATGTATGGAGGGAAACTAAAAATTCCCCCAAAAATTTTAGTTCTTTATTCCCTTAACCTCCCCTCTAAATGTCACGACATTTCTTGCGCGCTGCTTCAAGTGCAGTCTTCCCGTCGCCCTACTCCAAGACCCATCTTCCTGTCACCCCATCGCCATACCCTAGTCACCGTCCTCCCACTGTTGTCCTCACATAGCCCTCCTCCCATCGCCCCTCTGGTAGAAGAGCCGCCCAGCTCCCCCGAAGAAAAGCTAAAGTGTCGCCATTCTCAAGTGGTCGCTCTCCTGAAGAAACGTTTGTGGCCCTAATTGGAATGACATAATTTCTCATGAAGAAACGTCTGAGCCATTATCTACAATGTGCACTCCATTCATAGGTTTGATTTTCTTTTTCATCACTTCCGTTCTCATTGTAATGCCCTAATTTCTCATGGACATTCCACAAGATCCTCAATATTTAGGGCATGTTTTTACTTATTTTTTGGTACTTTCACTGAATATGTGATTGTTGCATCTTAATATGTTTTTACACTGGTCGCCATCCTCCCATTGTTGTCCCCACCAGCTCTCTGCTTCTAGCATGTGAAGGAATATAAATGGCATGTGTTTGGCTCTGTCTTATGCTTTTGTTCAAGTCAAATTTTCAGTAAAAAGTCCATCTATTTACTGTAATTCAAGCTCAAAGATTAGGAGGAAAAAGTTATTTTGATGATTCGAATAGTAGGAAATGTCTAAGTGAGATTGTATATTTGTATAAAATCGCAGCAAATCCTGATAAGAAATAACCATGTGAATAGGCTGGCCCGACAACTATAAGTGGAAACTGCAGAAACATTAGATAATGTGACCAATCTAGTATAAGTGAATAAACTCGCGCTATGAACCAATCTAGTACCGTGGAGAGAATGTGACCGGGTGAGCTTATGGTCTCTGACACCGATGGATTTCGGAGGAGTTTGTCCCGAATCCCAACTTTGGCAATGCTCCTCTCAGTGATTATTTTACTTTCTCTGTATTTGTGACCAGATGATTCACCGTGACTCCCATTTTTTGAGTAGAAGTAATATTTATTTACTCTATTAGAAATTTATAAACTATGTGTATAATTAGAAATCTACTCTACTATTTTTCTATACACATGAGCATGTGACTTCGCATGATACTCCATTTTGTAATTTTAAGCTAGCTATTCCATTTTCCCTATCTGCGTAGAATGGTTTGCTCGGGAAGCGCAAACGGTTAAGTCTAGGGGTGTGATGAGTCCCGATTATGTAGGGTTTTTCAGACTCATCTGGGCCTATTTTCTCACTCGTGCACTACACTTTTAGCGTTAAAATGCTCATATCTGCTTTAGCTATCACTTCACACATAATGCACTCTTTTCGCCTATCGGGGTGTGCAATTACGCACTCTGTGCTGGGGGTATGCCTTTGGGGGTTCCCCATGCCTGTCATGTTTGTTTTTATGACTGTTATTCCTATTTACTGTGTTGGTGGTGCTTTAATTTTTAATGTGTGCAGGTGGATTGTGCCCATGAGTTGAGCATTGCAGTCTGGGTAAATCGCACGACCGTGCGATTATTGTTGACATTGTTGAAACCGGAGAACTGGTCTCGACGTTCGAAAGGGTGATGCAGCTAGCCCTTACTTGACCCGAGCTAGAACCCTTGACCAGTTGCTAAGAACCGAAAGACCTTGCCCTTGAAGAACAATTGCATCGACGCTCATTTCATGGACACATTTCACTTGGGCGTGCACCTGCGCCTACGCGCTTGTTTTTTCGCCCCCCCCCCCCCCCCCCCAGACCTGTTTTGTCCTAGCCGCGCATTTTTTGCCCAGACGCATTTCCTCAAAGGTGTGCATTTTCACCTGGATGTGCGTTTTTGTCATGGCGCGCAATTTTCTCGGGCGCACATTTTTGCATCGATGCTCATTTCATGGACACATTTTCACTTGGGCATGCGCCTACGCGCGTGCTTTTTTGCCCCCCCCCCCCCCCCCCCCCCCCCCCCCCCCCGCATTTTTTGTGAACGCGCGTTTCTCCTTCGAGTGCATTTATCTCATAAGAGCACATTTTTGCTTAGGCGTGCGTTTTTATTTGTCTCTTAGCCATAAATTCCCCCAAAATGTATGGAGGGAAACTAAAAATCCCCCCCCAAAATTTTAGTTCTTTATTCCCTTAACCCTCCCCTCTAAATGTCGCGACATTTCTTGCGCGCTGCTTCAAGTGCAATCTTCCTGTTGCTCTACTCCAATACCCATCTTCCTGTCACCCCATCGCCATACCCTAGTCACCATCCTCCCATTGTTGTCCTCACATAGCCCTCCTCCCATCGCCCCTCTGGTTGAAGAGCCGCCCAGCTCCCCCGAAGAAAAGATACAGTGACGCCATTCTCAAGTGGTCGAACTCCTGAAGAAACTTTTGTGGCCCTAATTGGAATGACATAATTTCTCATGAAGAAACATCTGTGGCCATTATCTACAATGTGCACTCCATTCATAGGTTTGATTTTCTTTTTCATCACTTCCGTTCTCATTGTAATGCCCTAATTTCTCATGGACATTCCACAAGATCCTCAATATTTAGGGCATGTTTTTACTTATTTTTTGGTACTTTCACAGAATATGTGATTGTTGCATCTTAATATGTTAATACACTAGTCGACGTCCTCCCACTGTTGTCCCCACCAGCTCTCTACTTCTAACATGTGAAGGAAGAGAAATGGCATCTGTTTGGCTCTGTCTTTTGCTTTTGTTCAAGTCAAATTTTTAGTAAGAAGTCCATTTATTTACTGTAATTCAAGCTCAGAGATTAGGAGGAAAAAAGTTATTTTGATGATTCGAATAGTAGGAAATGTTTGAGTGAGATTGTATATTTGTATGAAATCGCAGCAAATCCTGATAAAAAATAACCATGTGAAAAGGCTGGCCCGGCAACTATAAGTGGAAACTGCAGAAACATTAGATAATGTGACCAATCTAGTATAAGTGAATAGACTCGCGCTATGCACCAATCTAGTACAGTGGAGAGAATGTGACCGGGTGAGCTTATGGTCTCTGGCACCGATGGATTTCGGTGGAGTTTGTCCCGAATCCCAACTTTGGCAATGCTCCTCTCAGCGATTATTTTACTTTCTCCGTATGTGTGACCAGATGATTCACCGTGACTCCCATTTTTTGAGTAGAAGTAATATTTATTTACTCGATTAGAAATTTATAAACTATGTGTATAATTAGAAATCTACTCTACTATTTTTCTATACACATGAGCATGTGACTTCGCATGATACTCTATTTTGTAATTTTAAGCTAGTTATTACAATTTCCCTATCTGCATAGAATGGTTTGCTCGGGACACGCAAACGGTTAAGTCTAGGGGTGTGATGAGTCCTGATTATGTAAGGTTTTTCAGACTCATCTGGGCCTATTTTGTCTCTCGTGCACTACACTTTTAGCGTTAAAATGCTCAGATCTGCTTTATCTATCACTTCACACATAATGCACTCTTTTCGCCTATCGGGGTGTGCAATTACGCACTCTGTGCTGGGGGTATGCCTTTAGGGGTTCCCCATGCCTGTCATGTTTGTTCTTATGAATGTTATTCCTATTTACTGTGTTGGTGGTGCTTTAGTTTTGAATGTGTGCAGGTGGATTGTGCTCATGAGCTGAGCATTGCAGTCTGGGTAAATCGCACGACCGTGCGATTATTGTTGACGTTGTTGAAACCAGAGAACTAGTCTCGACGTTCGAAAGGGGGATGCATCTAGCCCTTACTTGACCCGAGATAGAACCCTTAACCAGTTGCTAAGAACCGAAATACCTTGCACGTGAAGAACACTTGAGTCCTAAAACGAACCCCTTAAGCTGCAACGTGGAGGTCCCACCACACACCCAGAAGCTCATAAGGAACTTCCCCTCCCAAGCCAATGCTGAGCCTGGGCACCTTGGAGGGCACTAAGGACCACCTCACCGTCCACCTTAGCTGACAGGGGGGAGTGCTTGCTCATAAGACACACGCGAGGGAGAGGAGAGTCCAACCCTTCCCATGGTGCCCATGGGGGTCTATTTATAGACTTCCCAAAATTGGGCTGTCGATAGCCAAAATTCTACTATGCACAGCTCAACCACGAACCTGAACAACCAGAACTGGAGGAGGGACGAGTGGAGGAGTAGACGTCCACTCCTCCCTTGCTGGGGGTCGAATGATTGGACCGAGGTCCACCGCCCTGACTGGGTGAGTGCTTCACGGTCCACTCAAACCTCCGGGCGAGTGGACCCTTGGTCCACTCGCCCAGCTGCCTAGGGCGAATGGACCATAGGTCCACTCGCCCACACCCTTGGGCGAGTGGACCCAAGGTCCACTCACCCCCCCCCCCCCACTCGGGCGAGTGGACCCAAGGTCCACTCATCAAAGGAAGTCTGCCCCCCGACGCTTTCTCTTTTCAGTCTAAACGACCTCCGACAGGTCGATCGACTGCGCCCCCTAGCTGTACCAGGCCACGTCAACTCAGCAAATATGAGGGTTATACAGACGCACGATCGAAGCGATCGTGCGATTTACTCAGAGCTTTTTGTGATGATGTTCATTGTAAGACCCCTTTTTTTTTCTTTTTCAAACCCGGGTCTTATGCCCAGAACCGCCGCTTTGCGGTGACACCCTCACTCGGGAAGGTCGCCACTACAAAGCGCCGATCCTGTCATCCATATCGATCACAGAAGAAGAAAAGTATAAACGAACATAACGAAGTTTAAGTCCACAATCACATGCTATATATAATAAATGTCCACATGGTATAACTGAAATAACAAAGTTACTATAATAAAGGGCTCATTCCCTGTACATCATGTCCTCACTACAAGATCACTCACGGAAGCTAACTACTAATCACTCATTGATCCTGAATCATGTGCTCCGGTACTAGACTGGCCCACCTCCGTCTGCACTGGCCTCTGGTGCTGCTGCGTCTCCTCGGTCCCCTAAAATGATATGGTCCACCGACCGTTAGTCAAAAAGACTAAGCCTTATGTTCCCCACCCCACCCCCAATGGCTCCTAGGCACCATGTGGGAGGATGAAGCGGAGGACAACAAGGGGTATAACAAAGAGCAGATGACGGTGAATCTAACTACGGAAAGTTCTACCACTACACATGTGTATACAGATAATTGAAGCAGTAATAGAGCATGGTAAAGAGCAAGTAAAGAATAGTAAGTAAAATATGTACATAGTAGAAAAGTAACGATTGATTTATAGGAATGCCCATACAAACCTATAGACCAAGGGGTCCTTTAGCAAGGCTTATCGTATAAGAAATCCCATAACCGACTTATACGATAGGGGTAGGGGTTGAAATGCAATATTGATGCTATGACATGCAAGTATGCAGTTAAATGTTATGTTCACACAAGTGCAACTCACACACTTCGACTCTATGCGCACAGACCTTTAGTTCCCCCTTTTTGGAGCTAGCAAGACTCCCAGGATACTCCCGTAGTGGCAAACGAAAGCAGTGGGTTGGGCCTCGCCCACCTCTAGGTTGGTATTCGCACTACCTAACCTAGACCTATCATACGCCTCAACGCAAAACTGTGGAGCATCTGCGTACTCTTACTGGCTGGACCACCAGACTTTTATGGCTAAGTGCAAATTCCACACTTGTCGAGTCAACGTATTGAAGTCTGTGTGAACGACCATCCAATATCGAAGACCCACCACCTTTATGCACATGCAAACATGTTTACCATCTATCTCCGAGCCATAAGCTCCCCGAGCTAACCTGCCTGTCACCATAAACTACCGAGCCACCGGCTCGCCTGACCAACCCGTCCGTACCAACAAGCATTATTGAGTCACAAGCTCACCGGACTAACTAGTGCGCTGCTTCAACCACCCAGCCTACCGCTCGTACAACCAAACCAACTAACCTCCCATAACTATGGGGTGTGAGTGAGTATATTACTAAATTAATCTTGTATACCACTTAACCCTACAATTTATGGTTAATCTTGGACTTCCCGAGGATTACCCTGTGAGGGGTTCGCTACGGTACTAGGAACCACAATGGGATGAAACCCCAAAGCTCCCTTTCTCAAGACACTTAGTGTTGTTGCTATCTACCCATAAGATTACCCCTCTTAACATTTCTCTTGAATTACCCTAAGTATTTTATGACCCGCTAGGGGAAAGACGATCCTTCGTCAATCCCGAGCACAACTTTACCCTTAACTCACCAAGCACGCCCTCATCACCTAAACTTCTTTTGGTGACCTTCAATCTCTTCAACCTGACCATGTACACTAACTACATGTCACTTCCACTTGGTAGGCCCCTAAATACTCAAGTTTCACACTTTTACTATACGCAGACCAACTAACTATATGAAGCTAATAAGTAGAAGTACTCCAAATATTCATCCTCATTACACAAGATTATTAAAGGAGGGCTATTGTGGCATTATAAGACTGACTCCAGAGATTAATAATTTTCCTTGACATTTTAGCATTTATTTAAAATTCTCCAATATTTGCCAAGTATGAATATGAGCATGAAGTGTAAGGGATTCTTATGATATGACTCTCATAAAATTATGATAAATCTATCATGCCCAAATAACAGTAAATAATGAATATCATAATTTTACAGTAAGAAAATGTCCTCTATTTTTAATATTTAACATCTATCCAACCTTGAAGATTTATGAAGGAACTACCAAATATACTTGTGCCAAAATTATAGAAAAATTATCAGACCTCTATTATGTCCATAAAAGCTTAATTACAGAGTTTCACAATTTATGGGAATCATTTCCTCACTGAAATAATTAATCCAAATAATTCCTAATTTGCACATGTTGTGAAGTAGCCTACTGATAAAAACTTCCAAAAATTCCATAAAAATTCACAGAGCTTCATGGTGCTCTTAAATGTCCAATCACCAAGTTGCACATTTTTTCCAGAGAGTATTGCACCCTCAATTATATTTCTTAAGATTAAGGTAAAATAAGTGCCTTGTAAATGAAGTGCTGGTTAAATCACCTAATTAATTTCACAAAAATTACGAGAGGTCCACCACATAAATATAAAGGTACTACCAAGGTTTCATCACCATCCAAGACCATTTGAACATGTAAATGTCTCTTATAAGAAATTTCTCTAAAGGGATTATGACCTAATTTAGGGGGAATAAATTCTCCTAAAATTCACTCAAAATTTCCTAGGGCATAATTACATCCCATGAACACATATTTTAGGTTCCATGGCCATTCTATAGCTTTTGACCACATATCCTTCACAAAGCTCTATATGCACCCCAAGGGGTAAAACTAGGGTTCTAAGGCATATCCACCTCTACACCACCCCATCTTACTCATGAAGGTGTTTTAGGTGATCCTAAATCATTGGCCATGGTTTCAACTCATGGTGAGGAGATTTGACCACAATATCCCAAGATAAACACCATACCTTGTTTTGACCTAGTTTGACCGAACTTGGGTTAGTAATTTTCCTAACCAAATATGTCCCAACTAGGCTGAAATTTTTACCAGGGTCATGTAATAACCCTAAGAAGTACCCACCAAAATTTGGAAGGCATTGGAGGTAATTTGACCCAATGGTTAATTAATATTTGATTTATGAAATTATTATAAAGACCTTAGAAAAAGGTTCTCCTAAAATTCTCATCTTTTGATATGATAAGGGGGTTGATATAAGTAGCCTAGGTTTCAATTTTCAAGTCAATCCCATGACCCAATCAAATGTTTTTCAAGAAATGGTGGTTGTCCTACACTAGGGACTAGTCCCACCAAAATGGACCTACAGGGAGCTACAGAATTCCTTTTGTGGTGAAATCAATTTTAAAATAAAGTAGACTCCAAGGGCTACAACTTTGATGTTGACCACTTTTCTGTAGAGGGGCCTAAGTATTTTTAATATTTATTTCTAACAGCTGCCAGTAAAGAGACGGAAAAATGGAATAATAAATATATAAAAAACGAAATCTGCTGCACAAATCTTGAAGCAGGGACGGACGGAATCGACTTGTCTTCTTCCTCCAGCCAATGGCTGAGATTGCCCCAACCTGTGTGATGTTTGGAGTGTTTTCCCGGCCACCTAAGCGCTGCCCCGGCCGGCCAATGCCACCACCACCTCTGTTGAGGTGGTGGCCGACGATGGGGGGTTGTTGGCCGGCCGGAGGTGGCCAGAACGGAGGGTTTAGGGTGGGATTGAAAGATTGAAAATACAAGCTCCGGACAAACCCTATCCAAGGCCATTTGGCCTCAAACCTTACGACCAATAGATGTAGATCTACCCAAAGGGAGAGAGGAGAAGAACCAGACCTTCAATCGGGCTTGATGGTGGTTGCTTCCCGGATTTGCCATGGCCGCCCCCTTCAAGTTGTGCTCCTTGATGATCTGAGCCTCCACTACACAATTTCCTCTAGAAGGTTGGGGGTTTCACTCCTCTCAGTCTTCTGAAGGTGTTAGAGGCATCAATTGGGAGAGGGGGAGGTTACAACCTTGAAAACCATTAATGGCCATTAAGGTGATTTTTGAAATCCCCCCAATTCAACACTTGGGTGGTCGGTCATGGCTAATAAACTCCTCAAAACTGATGAGGGGGGAGTTACAGAGCCATTGGAGATGAAGAGGGGAGGCCCTTGGCCTCCCATGGCCATTAATGGCCTTCTCTCTCTTCTTTATCTTTCTTCAAAATTGGGGAAATTTCACTTTCTCTGTCCTACTCATCATTTCCAGAAATTGAATGGACCTTGAGTATATATCAGGAACATGAAGCTATTGGGCCACTCCAATTAGGCCTAGCCCAAGTGGATTAGGCTTGAGTTAGCCTTTTCCCCTCTTTTTGGGCAAGGTTGACCAAGTGTTGACTTGAGGTGTTGACTTGGTCAACTGATGGGTTGACTGGTCCAGGTGGTGTGTCTTGAGTACCTTGACACCACCCAAAGTTGGTTGAGTCATGGTGGTGCCCCGATTGGGCCAATTAATCCAAAAGGTGTTGGTTTGACCAAAACAGGGCTAGAGTTGACTTTGGTCAATTTGACCATTTGGGTTGACCCCAATGGGTGGGTAGTGACCTATTGGTCTCTCTTAAGGGTTAGGAAGGTCTATGTAGGGTCAATTTGGTAAGGTGGAGGTCAATTGACCCTAATTAGGCTACTTTGACCTATTTGGGGTTAGGGTTGACTTTGGTCAATTTGGCCTCTTTGGTTGACCCCAATGGGTCCTTGGTGCTCTAAGGGGACCCCTAAAGGGTTAGGTATGCTATGGTGGGGTCAAAGGGTCCAACCCTATGCTTGTTAACTAGAAATTGCTATATGCAGACCACTGTGGTTTCCTTCTTCTTGGCTAAGGCCAAGTGGTCTATTCAAGCTTCCAAGGGTTTTGTCATGACCTAGTCATGACAAAACCACTCTAGGGGTCTAGTTTTTTGGGGTATGTTACATTCATCGTGCATTTTCCTTGACGCACGATTGAATCCAATCGTGCGTGAAGGAAATCGCACGACCTGCCTGGATGCCGGCAAAATCAGAGGCCTGCCCCACCCCTGTTGGTGTTTCCAAGGTGATCTGGAAGTGATCAAGCATTTAGCCTCACTGCCAATGCGATATGAGCCTATGGGGTCACACACAAGAGTGTTTGGAGAAGTTGGAGATAGTATTGTGTTGGATTTACTCATATTGGATATGAGTAAAGGACCAATCCTTGACTTATTGGAGTTGGGTCAAGTCAACTGAATGCACCACAGGTATTGCGAATATTGTATGGAGCGTGTTGGCAAGTCTTCTAGATGAGTCGACGAGAATGTCTCGACGACGTTTACATCAAATCGTTGAGTTATGGTTTACTCGACGAATTGAATGTTACTCGACGAATTTTACCTCAGTTCGTCGAATGAACTAATTCATGACTCGACTAATTCATTTTTACTCGACGAATTTTTGGTGAAATGTTCACTCAACGAATTAGTTTGTTACTCGACGAATTCAATCCGTTACTCGACGAATTTCTTCGGTGAAGTGTTCACTCGACGAATTCTGTGTTTACTCTGATGCAGTCATGGGTCTGCGGTTATCCTTTTTTGTCACATGGGTATAAATAGAACCCGATCTATGCCCTAATGTGAGCGCTGCCTTTGTGTGATCCTTTTTGCGATAGAAGAAGAATGACGGAAGTGTTCCGACGGTCTAGATCCCACACCCCGCCGCCGCCTCCTCTTCCTATAATCGGATCTAGCAATCCGTGGAAGACCAAGAGGGAATTCTTCTTCTCCGACCTAGTTCTTGTGCGACAAGAAGCTAGGGTTCTCCTCTCGCTCGTGTGGACTCCCGTAGAGGCGCCGATCCATTTCGACGCTTGGGACTCATCCACTGTTCTCTGGACTGAAGTTGTGTAGCACCTCGGTTGAGTATTGACTCAATCCCTTCAGGTATTGCAATGTATTGCTCTTCCCTATTTCTTGATGCATGAAATCACAAGTTCCTTGAACTGTTTAGGGTTGTTCTTGTTTGTTTCTTTCGCTGTGCACATTTGATGTGCTATTATCATTATGAATGGTACATAGAAAACCCAACAACCCCATGCATTTTTGGTCGCGCACGAGCATTCCGCTCATGCGTGAACAAAAAAGCACGATCTTCCTATAGCTTCAGGCGTTGTTTATCTCTGTCAATTGCACGACCCAAAATGCACGATCGTGCATTTTCATCGTGCGTTTCTTAAAATTAACGCCTCTATTTAAGCCGCAGGTTCATTCGACCTAAGGGATCGCATTATTCTTCCCTGCCATTTTTCGAGCTCCTGTCCGCCACTTTTGTCGCTCCATCACCGCCCACCTTCGGGAGGAGCTCCGACCGCCATTCTCTTGCAAATCTCTAGCTGGAGCATCCTCCTGGCCTCCTCCATTGTTGATGCACCTCCAAACCTCCATTTTGAGGGACTCTTTGTTGCATACATGAAGTTCTCCGGCGAGGTTAGAAGTGAACATGATTGACGGAGAAGACGGGTAAACTAGAAGGAAGTGACAACTCCTCTCCGTACCCCGGACGGCAGTTGGAGCCCGAGCTCGGACAAGGATTGACAACCCTCGATTCCGGTCGTGAACCTCCGATGAGTCTCCGCCCCTTTGGTTGTAATCTCACCCCCTTCATATTGTAGTACTGTTTTTCCTCTATTATTTATGTGTATGGATAATGTATGCTAAATCTTGCTATGTCATTTAGTATATTTTATGTCTATGTGAAATATCTCTGTGGCCTATTTTAGTGAGGAGCGCCCCATTCCATCCTCCATCCCGCCATAACATTTGTGTGAACGCCTCTCTGTTTGCTCAGAACGCTCCCGAGTTTGTTGCGCGCTCAGAGCGCTCCCGCGCTCAGTGCGCGCTCAGACCGCCCTCGTGCTCATTACGTGTTCAGAACGCTCCCGCGCTCATTGCGCGCTCAGAACATTGTCGTGTTCATTGCATGCTCAGAACGCTGTCATGTTCGTTGCACACTCAGAACACTTCCTCGCGCGCTAAGAACGTTCCCACGTTCCCGACACATGCACAGTTAATATTTCCTAATATCTCAGATTGCAGGTCTCGTTCGTTGTAATCATCACCTTCAGCTAAGCTGCCCGAACTTCTCGAAGGGAGAAACGGTCATTTACGAAAAATGGTGATCCATGTGCTCCAAATCGACTAGCGTGATTCGCCTGTCAGGTGATGACGGTGGTTACGATGGCAAAATTACCGAGCTACCTCGGCCAAAGCTATAAGAGGAGCCCAGGGCCTTCATTTCAGGACACCTTGCCCTCTACGCCTGAGAGAGCTCCTTTGAAGATTTCCTTAGAATTCTCCTTCGACACTTGAAGATCTCCTTCTGCCCTCAAAGATATCCTTCGAATCTTCGAAGATCTCCTTCAACGCTTCGAAGATCTTCCTCAAAGTACTTAGTTTCCCGATAGGTGGTCTGTCACCCTCGGAGCTCACCCCTCTCTCTATCTATCATTGTAACGAACAGCGGCCTGTCACGCTCGAGTTCTCAATCTCTAATTGTAACCCCCTAGAAGATAGTGGAAGTTGGTCGGCACTGCTCCGGCCGCGTGGTTTTTCACCCTTTCCTGGTTTTCCACGTTAAAAGTCCTTGTGTAACTTACTAATTCACTCATAGACTGTTTGCTCACTCGGTTCACTCCTGAGCTAAGGTGGTTCAATTCGACCGGTCTACCAGAGCACCCGAGCGATCCGCAACAGTCTTCAATGATTCTTCCAACCCATAGAATACGAGGGAATCAATTCAATCTACTTTAAATGTGGTCGAGTTTAGCATAAAGCTGATACTTGCTCCATCCCAACGCCTACACTTCTAAAACCGCAGACATGAAGACGTCAACACATGCTTGGGGATGAAGAAACAATGACGGTAACCTAGAGTTAAAAAGGCGACTCACGGCTAAAATAATTGCCTGATAGTCAGAACTTTTCACGTGAAAAAATGTGGCCACAGTGGATAGGATGAAGCAAGAGATCCTGCTAGAAGATGTATCAATGTTGGCAAGCTTAAATTATATATAAGAATGCACACTTCAAATATTATGAGAGTAAAAATTTAGTCTTGTTATTTGGTTATTATGGAATGAACATTCCAACAATTGGTTTGGACTATTGATTTTTATGAAGTGAGAAGGGTGTGGTTTGATTAGTCAGTTTTGCCGGTGGGTGTTCTAGGCGGATCCGTTGTGTGAATGAGTGCTTGGTGTTTTGCGACCTGACCCTATAAAAGGGGTAGTTCTCTTCCTTGCCACCTATCTAGAAAGCAGGGTAAGGTCAGAACAGTGGAAGTTGCAGGTTGTTTCTATAAGTCTCCAGCTAGCAATGGTGTGAAGGAAGGTGGTGGTTTGTGCAGGCTAGCAGCAACTAGCAGTGGAAGGTGCGGATTGTTTGTGAAGGAAGGCCGCGGTTTGTGCAGGCCATCAGCGGCTAGCAGTGGAAGTTGCAGTTTGGTTGAAGTCGTCAGCAAGAAAGAAAAGGTTGTGGCTAAGTTGCGGCGGTCTGTGCGCAATTAATGCAGTGGAAGGTGCGGTTTGGGCGAACTGGGGCTGGTGTTCGGCGGTCTGTCAGTAGAAGGAGTGGTTATTTGTAGCGGCAAGGTGTTCAGCGACCTCAGAGAAGAGGTGTTGGCCTGTTATTTTGCTCCACGGTTGTTTTCTGTTATTTTGTCCAATACCTCGCTAAAGTGTCTAGCGATTGTTTGTTGTTGTTCTCTTGCCTTGTCTTGTTATTTTTCAGCAATAAAAGTGTTTTTCCTTCAATGTGTTGTTATTATCTTGCAATCGGAACTTTCAACATGGTATCAGAGGGAGGTTCTAACTAGTTGCGCTATTTTCATTGCAAGGTGTGTGCTTGGAAATGGATGGTAGGGGCTTTGGAGTGGAGCTAATAACACACTTAAACTACAAGAAATGGAGATCATGCATAGAGAGCTATTTACTGGGGGAAGATCTATGGGAGGTTGTTGGTAGAGATGAGCAGGAGCAGGTTATTGCAGCCAGAGACAATGCTCACGTTGTCAGAGCTTGGAGAAAGATAAACGCCAAAGTCGAGTTTGTCCGCAAACGAGCAATTCCCCCAGAATTGTTTGATCATATTATAGGGTGCAAGTCTGCATCAGAAATATGGAGAGCTCTGGATGGTCTATTTAATAAAAAGAACGTGGCACAGTTGCAGTTCTTGGAAAATGAGCTGGCAAAAGCCGCTCAAGGTGAGTTGACGATTTCGAACTTCTTCCTGAAGATGAAAACTATGCATGTGTAGATTTCTACCTTTGATCCTGACGAGCCCATCTCAGAGGAAAAGCTAAAAAGACACATTTTTCGTGGTCTGCGAAAGGAGTACGTGGCCTTCATAACTGCAGTTCAGGGTTGGGCTGCTCAACCATCCCTGGTAGAGTTGGAGAACCTCTTATCATCTTAAGAGTGTATGGCAAGGCAGATGGCAGGAGTGACCCTCACAGAAGGAGAAAGTGAGGTTCTTTTTTCTGAAAAGAAAAAGTCATTCGAAAGACAGAAGAAGAGTTCAGGAGACAGACCGTCATCATCCTCTCAAAGAGATGGGAGAAACTTTCTTCCCCGGTATGACGAACAGAACAGGCCGCTGTGTTTTTCATGTCACAAGTACGGACACATAGTGAGAAACTGTCGGTCCAACTTAAAGGTCGGACATGTTGCTGAGAAAGAGGAGCATCCAAGGCGAAGAGAACTTGGCGAAGAAGGAGAACAAGGTGGAGCCAAGGGAGATCGTGATTTGAACAATTGCTTCGTGGCAAACACGTTGGAGAGGTCTATCAGTGCTCTTGCTTCCATCGACTTTCGAGAAGACTGGATCATCGACTCAGGTTGGGGGCACCATCTTATAGGGGATGAGTCAAAATTCGCCTTTTGGCGCCCTTATAATGAAAATGATGAGATCGTGACGGCTGACAATACGGTGCATCCGGTGAAGGAAGGCTTAGTATCCCTGGGAAGTGAAGGAAAATTTCTCATAATGAACAGTGTGTATCATGTGCCAGGGATGACACAGAACCTTTTTTCGGTAGCCAACGCAGTGGATGCAGGTTATCATGTTCTCTTCGGACCAAAAGAAGTCAAGTTCTTGTGGAACTTCTCTGCGGTGAAAGGTGATGTGACTCATACTAGGCGGCGGGTAAAGGACTTGTACGTGCTATCATCAAGCTCCTATGTTGACAAGATGAGGACCAATGACAGCGCAGTCATCTGACATGAGAGGTTGGGACACATCAAGATGGACAAGTTAAGGGCTATGGTAGTAAAGAGCCTAGTGAGAGGCTTACCTAAGCTAACCTCGTTTGGCGATGGGCACGTATGTGAAGGATGCAAGTTTGGGAAGGCTCATAGCCTCCCATATGACAGATCTACTTCCAGGTGCAGGGCACCACTGGAGTGCATGCACAGCGACGTACTGGGTCCATGCCCCACCCCCACTTTTGGCGGGAACAGGTACATGTTGATACTTGTTGATGACTATACTCGTTTCACTTGGACTTATTTCATGAAGGAGAAGTCGGAAGTTTTCAAGAAGTTTCAAGAGTTTAAGGAGCTTGTTGAAGGCAGTTTGCGGCTGAGAATCAAGAAGTTGCGGTCGGATAACGCAGGAGAGTTTACCTCGACAGAGTTCGCCAACTTTTGCAGGAGGCATGGGATCCAAAGGGAGATGTCGTGTGCTCACACCCCCCCCAGCAGAATGGAGTGGCAGAGAGAAAGCTTAGGCATCTGGCAGAGACATGCCGCAGCTGGCTGCATGCCAAGGGAGTTCCCAGAGCCCTATGGGTAGAGGGGATGGCGTGTGCAACTTATGTGATCAACAGGATGTCACTGAGCCCTGTGAACATGAAGTCCCCCTTTGAGATGATGTGGGGAGAGAAGACGAATGTGAGTTATCTTCAAGTGTTTGGATCTACGTGTTATGTGCACATTCAGAATACTACAAGGACCAAACTGGAGGCGAAGGCTCTCAAGTGTGTCTTCATTGGTTACGATGAACACAAAAAGGGCTGGAAGTGCATGAAACCTGACACTCGTCAGTTCCTTATCTCGAGGGATGTGGTGTTTGACGAGTTGGCGTCATACAGAGGTGTCTCTATTGTTCAAATGCAGGAAAACAGGGAGGAAGGAAGAGTTGAAGAGAGGAGAGTTGCTGATGACTCTCTCATGGAGCTACCTTTGTCCCTAGGTGCTCCATCTCCATCAAGCTCAGGTGCCTCAGAATCCAGAGACAGGGGGAGCATTGCTCCAAGGCAAGCTGAAGTAGAGGAAGAAGTTAGCACTATTACTGCTGAGAGTGATATGGGGTTGAGGAAGTTCAAGCGGACTATCATACCACCGGCTCGCTACAGGGAGAGCAACTTGGTGGGCACTTGTTCATGTTTCTTTGCAGGACCTCTGGACGAGAGAGAGTCGTCAAGCTTCGAGGAGGCCACTAGAGTGAAGGAGTAGGAGGAAGCCATGAATGAGGAGATGTCTGCCTTGAAGAAGAATGAGACTTGGGACCTTGTGCCCAAGGTCGATGACATTACTCCAGTCACGTGCAAGTGGGTCTTCAAGGTGAAGAAGACGACAGACAGAAGTGTGGAGCGGTACAAGGCTTGCCTTGTGGCTCGGGGCTTCTCACAACACTATGGAGAAGACTACGATGAGACATTCAGTCCTGGTGCTAAGATGACTTCCGTCCTGACGGTTATTGCGCTGGCAGCAAGACAGAGTTGGAAGATCTGGCAACTCGACGTAAAGATCACCTTTCTTTATGGAGAGATTGATAAGGACATCTGTATGCTACAACCACCGGGTTTTGTGTCCGAGTCGCATCTGGACACGTGTGCAAGCTGAGAAAAATGTTGTATAGGCTGAAGTAGGCACCTCGAGACTGGTATGGAAAGATCGCGGAATACTTACAGTTCTGTGGTTACTTTGCATCTGACTCAGACTCGAGCCTTTTCGTGAAGGAGAAGGGGGAGCTGCACGTGCTGATATTGTTATACGTTGATGACATGATCGTAACGGGCAACGATGATGGGGAGGTAGCAAAGCTTCGGGCAGAGCTATCAATCCGGTTTGAGATGAAGGATCTTGGTGAGCTGAACCATTTCCTTGGTTTGGATGTAGAGAGGAAGGATAACGGAGTGATCGTATCCTAGAAGGCTTATGCATAACAGATCGTAGAGCGCTTCGACATGAAGGAAGGGAAGAGCTGCTCTATTCCACTTGAGGTAGGGCTGAAGCTGGGGAAGGATGAGGGGAGAATCCTTCCAGACTCGAAAGTGTTCCGAGCCCTGATGGGGAGCTTGATCTACTTGACTATTACTCGGCCAGACATCACATTCTTCGTGGGCCTAGTTAGTCGGTACATGCAGGAGCCGCAGATGCCTCATCTGGAAGCGGCGAAGAGTATTCTGAAATATGTGAAGTAAACTGTTGGGAATATTGCCCTCAATATTACCTTGATTTGAAGAGGCATCACTCTCAATGCTAAGGACATATTGTATTTGATAAAGCTATACTTGTGTAGTATATACAGGTACATGTGACTCAAAAGGAAGGGCCAATCATGCCCTTAGATGAGGAGAAATCATCTCCTAGGAGATGAAGTTTTGTCTCAGCAGAACCGCTGAGACGAAGGGTCAAAACCACTGAGACGAGCCCACTGTCTCAGCGGAACCGCTGAGACCAGAACAGGAGCCGCTGAGAAAGATTAAAAGCAAGTTGAGCTGCATATAGCCAAGAATCCGCTGAGACGAGATCGCTGTCTCAGCGGATCCGCTGAGATGGGAAAGGAGCAGCGTGCAGATTGGAAAGAATGGCGTGTTCGTCAAACGCAGAGTGTCGTTCGTCGAATGCATGACTCAGTTCGTCGACCGCTGAGACGAGACCACAGAAAGAGCTGAAGAGAAGGCACAAAGGGTGTGTTCGTCGAATGCAGAGTGTCGTTCGTCGAATGTAGAGCTCAGTTCGTTGACCACTGATATGAGACTAGAGAAGGAGCCGCTGAGAAGGCACAAAGGGCATGTTCGTCGAACGCAGAGAGACGTTCATCGAACGCAGAACTCAGTTCATCGACAGCTGAGACGAGATAGAAGAAACAGCTGAGAATTGGCATGTTCGTCGAACTCAGAAGGTAGTTCGTCGAACGCAGATAGAAAGAAAGAATCAGCAAAGACAAGGCAGATCGTCGAACGCAGAGACAAGGCAGTTCGTCGAACGCAGAGTTTGGCAAGATCGTCGAACACAAAGTTTGGCAAGATCGTCGACCGCAGAGTTTGGCAAGTTCGTCGAACATAGTACAGCGTGTTCGTCGAACGCAAATTGTGTGTTCTGCCCATGGCGCAAGTTGCAGAAAAGCCGTGTGGGGTCCACCAGCTTCTCCCATACTTCTCAGAAGGACAGTTGAGAGTCATTGAAGATCAGAGATGTATAAAAGGAAGAGTTAGGGCACATTTGAACACACTCTGTCGCGTGCAAAAAGAAATCAACTGTTTCATTGACGGTTGTAGCTCTTGTCTTCTCTCCTGCTGCTCACTGAACAAGCAAGAAGAAGAAGAGAGAAAAAGTTAGCTCCTTTGCAAGAAGGAGCAAGGAGATCTTCCAACCTTCATCTGAAGAAGAAGATCAGTTGTAGCTGATATCAACATCACCAGCTACAGGAAGCACAAGTTGTTTAGGAACTACAGGGGACTTGCTGTCATCTGTAGTAAGATTTAAAACTCATTTTTCTGTAGGGCTTAACAGCCTGAGTTGTAGGACCTTTTGGTCTGAGATTGTAGGAACTTGAGGGTTCTGAGTTGTAGGTCTGAAGGCCTGAGTTGTAGGGCTTTTTAGCCTGAGCTGTGGGAGGAGGAATCCTCTGAGTTGTAGGACCTGGAAGGGGTCTGAGATGTAGGATCAGGAGCTGATCTGAGGTAGGGTTGCTGAGCCTGAGTTGTAGGGCTGTTTAGCCTGAGTAGTAGGACATGTTGTGGTCTGAGTTGTAGGATCAGTGGATGATCTGAGATAGGGCTGTTTAGCCTGAGGTAGGGTTTGGAAAAACCTGAGAGATCCTGAGGGATCTGAGTTGTAAGCTCTTGGAGCTGAGTTGGAGGAGTTGGCCCTGTCTAACACACTGTTAGAAGGGTGAAGGGGGAAAGTGGACTACCCAAAGACACACTGTCTTTGGGGAACCACTATAAATTCTTGTGTGCTTTCTGTGTTTGTTGATTTGCTTAAACTAAACCAGAAATAAGCTAGGGTAATTATAGGAAAATTAAAAGAAACCTATTAACCCCCCTCTAGGTGATTTAGACTACAAACCTATAAACTAACAAGTGGTATCAGAGAGAGGTTGGTCAAGAAGGACTTAACAGTCTGACCAGATCCTAAAAAGGTATAGTCAAATCAAAACCCAATGGCCTCCAGTGTAATGCAGAAGGAGATGAGCTCAATGAAACTTCCCATATGCAACAAAGCCAACATTGGCATATGGAAGCAGAGGGTTATGCTGTACATGGAAGCCTCAGACCCAAGAATCTACATTACTATTCAGGAAGGCCCCTTCATTATCACAAAACCCTCCTCTATTGATCATACTAGGCAAGTAGGCAAACCATACACTGAAATGACCAATGATGAGATAGCATTGGCTACTATGGATAAAAGGGCTCAAAATATCATAGTCAATGCTATTTATGACTCAACTTTTCAAAATTTGGTGCACTGTGTGTCTGCTAAGGAGACATGGGATACACTGATTGTGTACATGGAAGGGACTGAAGAAGTGAGGAATGACAGGAAGTCACTCCTCAATTAGGAATATGAAGCATTCAGGTAGCAGGGCCAGGAGAGCATCTCCATGTGCTATGAAAGGTTCTTTAGAATAATAAATGAACTAAGAACCTATGAGAGAGTGTTCACAAATTATGAGCTAAATGATAAGTTCATCAGATCTCTAACAAGAGATTGGGATACAAAAATTTGTGTCATAAGGGAGGTGGCTAAGTTGATTGAAACTCCTCCCCAAACTCTCTATGGAAAGCTACTCTCCTATGAAATGCAGTTGACTTCCAGGAAGGAAGAAGAGCAGAAGTCAAAGGGTGATACCAGGGAGAATTCCCTGGCCTTCAAGGCTGAAAGCACAAGAAGAGGGAGAGAGAAGGCTCACTCACCTCCCAGAAGATCTGCTGAACCAGAAGATTCTGAGCCTAGCTCATCTAGTTTCTCTTCTTCTGATGAAGAAATTGTTGTTCTTACAAGGCATTTCAGAAAGTTGTTGAGGAGGAAGCAATGGAAGAACAAGCCTTCCTCCTCATATCATAACAAGGAGGACAGCAAGGAGTCAAAGCATCACTCCAGAAGTGACAGGTATGAGTCTAACTCAAAATATAATTCTTCCAAAGTTGTCTGTTATTGTTGCAGCAAGCCTGGGCATGTCATTGCTGACTGCCCTGTGAAGAGAAGAGAGAGGGATGAGAAGAAGGCTCATCAATCAAGGAGCAAGAAAGGAGAGAAATCCTTTCTAGCTAAGAAGAAGAAGAGCTGGGGTGAATCATACTCCAGCTCATCAGAATCTGAAAAGGAAGAAGCCCTCATTGGGCTGGTTGCTGTTGAAGAAACTGATGTTGGAAGGATTGCAATCAGGGCCCCTCTATCACATTCAGACAGTGATGTAGAGGAGGATGAAGTCATTCAAAATGACCATGGGCTGATGGCTCTAACTGAAGATGAGGACAACCACAACAATTCAGAACATGAGCAGGTATTAATTCATTCCAAATCCTCTTCTGATTATGAGACTAGTCCAAAATCTGATGCACCTTCATCAATTGATGGAAGGGGCAAGGTGCTGAGGAAGATTTCAATCAACTGACTGAGAAGTATGGTATTCTTTTGGAAGCTTTGAAGAAGAGCAAGAAGCTTGCCAATAGGCAAGCCCAGGAAATTGTTTCCCTCAAGATGACTAAGAATGACTACACTGAACTAACCACCCTGGTGGCTCAGATGAGTTGACAGATTAGCCATCTACATGGGTTAACTATTGTGCAATTAAGCACTATTTCCCTGAAGAACAAGGTCATCAAGGACCTTGAGGGAAAACTTGAGAAGGAGAAGAGCCCGGTGGCTCAATTCTCCAAGTCCAAATCTGTGCTTCCTATTATTGACATCTTCTCCTTTTAAACCAATAAGAAAGGACTGGGATTCAATAAAATGAAAGTAGGTGAAGGGAGTGGAGAGAAGAGCAAGAGGAAGGCTAAGCCTCAAACCACCTTTCAAAAGGTGTTGCTTCCTTCCAACAGGTATGACCATGAAAGCATTCATGGTCACTGGAAGAATGGGAGTTGCTATAGGAAGGAAAAAGCTCCTTCCCATAGTGGAAGAAAGGGAATGGGATTGAGTGCCATGAAGGCTCCCCATGAGGAAATTCAAATGGTCCAATCTGGACCTTTTATTCGGTACCTCAGCCCCCTCATTCAAGAATCAGGGTGCCACCTCTTCCAAATCTATTTCAGCAAAGAAAAATGATGTTGTCCAATCTATTAACAAGACTTGTTGCTCAGTGTCAGATGCCATCAGATCTTGTATGTCTGCCAAGCTAAAGCAAGTTGATGATATCAGAACAAAGAACATCAAGACAGCACATAGATTGACATTCAGTCAAATCATTGCTGAGAGAAATAGGAAGACTGCAGCTGTCTCCACTCCTGAACACAGGGACAATAATGCTAATTCCTCAAGAAATGTTCAGAAGGGGAGATATAATATTCATGAATGTTGATGCTGTGGTAAAGTGGGACACTTTGCCATAGATTGTTGGTACAATCCCAATGTACCTAATGCAAAGAAGAGCCTTCCTGCTAGGAGTGCAGCTGGTGTGAGATTTTCTCATCAGACTAACAGGCACCTAGGACCCAAAAGTGTTTGGGATCCTAAGGATAACTAAACTTCTTTTTGCAGGTTAGTTCAAGTACCAGCCTCAACCAAATTTGGTACTTGGACAGTGGGTGCTCAAGACATATGACTGGCACCAAGGGTTTACTGCAGGATTACAGAGCAGTGAAGAATGGCCCCAAAGTCATCTTTGGGGGTTCAGAAAAGGGAGTCACCAGAGGTTATGGTATGATCACTAATGGCATAGTCTCCTTCACAAAAGTGGCTTATGTTGAAGGGTTGCAACACAACCTTATTAGCATAAGCCAACTGTGTGATCTTGGCTATGTCATTGAATTTCACAATGATAAGTGCCTTATCAAAAAGTCTAATGACTTGGAGACCATTTTTTCAGGCACTAGGAGTGGAAATATTTACTGTTTAGATTTTTTCTGAAAATCTTTTTCCTCTCCTGTATGTCTTGTAGCAGATGAGAGTGAGTCTCTATGTGTTCAATGGCACAAGAGACTTGCCCACATCAACTACAAGACAATGCATAGACTATTCTCTAAGAACTTGGTTAGAAATAGTCCTAATTTAAAATGTATTAAAAATGGTCCATGTCATGCTTGTCAAATGGGCAAGCAAACTAGGACCACTTTTAAAAGTATTAGCTCCAAGGACACTAAGAGATGTCTGTATCTATTGCACATGGACTTGTTTGGTCCCATGCCAATTCAGAGCTTAGGAGGTAAGTTGTATACCTTAGTGATTGTTGATGATCACTCAAGATATACTTGGGTATTCTTCATTAAAAAGAAATCTGATACTCTAAATGTTTTTATAAGCCATGTCAAGGCCATTCAGAATGACTTACAATGTTCTGTGGTCAAAACTAGGTCTGACCATGGCACAGAGTTTCAATCTGAAGCCATGACAAGGTTCTGTCAAGAACTAGGTATCATCCAAGAGTTCTCCTCCCCAAGGACTCCACAACAAAATGGTGTGGCTGAGAGGAGGAATAGAACTTTGATAGAAGCTGGGAGAACATTGCTTAGTGACTCTTCACTCCCAGAATATTTCTGGCTGAAGCAGTCAATACTGCCTGTTATGTT
This sequence comes from Dactylorhiza incarnata, assembly GCA_033032865.1. Taxonomy (NCBI): domain Eukaryota; kingdom Viridiplantae; phylum Streptophyta; class Magnoliopsida; order Asparagales; family Orchidaceae; genus Dactylorhiza; species Dactylorhiza incarnata. Next base: position 9,791,199 of record JAWHQI010000067.1, read on the forward strand.
CTCAATAGAGCTTCCATCAAAGTTCATGGAATTATCCCCTATGAGATTCTAAAAGGCAAACAACCAACAATTTCATACTTTAGGATCTTTGGATCTAATTGCTACATTCTAAACAATGGAAAAGCTCAGTTAACCAAGTTTGCTGAAAAATGCAACATGGGGATTCTTGTTGGTTATAGCTCACATAGTAGAGCCTATAGAGTATATAACAAGAAAAGCCATGTTATTGAAGAGTCCATGCATGTGGTGTTTGATGAGTCCAGCCTAATCTACAAGGGCTGGCCCAGGTCTTCTGTTTTGACAGGAAGTGAAGAAGCCATGGAAGAACTATCTATACAAGAACCTTCCAGCAGCAGTAAAGCAAATCCGGATGCAGAAGTTCTAGAAGAAGCAGAGGTGCAAGATGCTGATGAAGGCTGTTGAACCAGTGGAAGAAGTTCAGCAAGTAGAGCACAGACTACCTGCAACTACAAGACATCTAAGGGATCATCCCTTGGAATAGATTATTAGAAATGTCCAGCAAGATGTGACAACCAAAAGCAGAGCTCGTAATGAGGCCTTGTTCCTCAGTTTTCTGTCACAGGTATAGACTAAGAAGTTTGAAGAGGCCAATTTGGATCCATTCTGGATTCAGACAATGCAGGAAGAACTTTTGCAATTCAAAAGATGCAAAGTATGGAAGTTGGTGCCAAGACCACAGGGACACAACATCATTGGCACCAAATGGATCTTCAGAAATAAGATGGATGAGAATGGAACTATCATCAACAACAAGGCAAGGCTTGTTGCAAAGGGATACAGGCAAGAGGAGGAATAGACTTTGATCAAACCTTTGCCCCAGTTGCAAGGTTGGAGGCAATAAGGCTATTCCTTGCATATGCAGCCCATAAAGGCTTCAAAGTATACCAGATGGATATCAAGTCAGCATTCCTAAATGGAAATCTAACAGAGGAAGTATATGTAGAGCAACCATCAGGTTTTGTCCATCCTACTATCACTTCTCATGTCTATTTTCTTAGGAAAGTCCTGTATGGTCTTAAGCAAGCCCCAAGTCTTGCTTTATTCTTGGTGATGATTCCATTTTCATCCAACTTGCTCCTGTAGACCCATTTGGTTCCTATGATGTTGTGTCCTTGGGGTCTTGGAACCAATTTCCACACTTTGCATTTTTTTAAATTGGTTCAGTTCCTCCTGCATTGCAGCAATCCAAAATGGACCCTGATTTGCTTCCTCAAATTTCTTGGGTTCAATTTGAGAGAGAAAACTCAGGTACAATGCTTGATTTGCAGCTCTACTCTTTGTCAGCACGCCTTGGTTGACATTTCCTATTATCTGCTCTTGGGGATGATCTCTTACTTGTCTCAAGGCAGTTGGTAGTGTTCTGGGTATTTCTGTATGAGCTACTTCTTCAGGCTGCACTTCTTCAGCCATTTCTGTATCGTCTGCAGGTTCTACCTCTATTTCAACCATCACAGACTGATTCTTGTTGTTGAGTGAGGTGTCAGCCTTGTCATCAATGGATAGCTTCTCTAATCTTTCCACTGTACCTGCATTCACTAGAGAACTAGACCATCCCTTATGGATAAGGCTAGTTTCATCAAATACTACATGAACAGATTCTTCCACTGTTTGGGTATTGAGGTTGTATACTCTGTATGCCCTGCTGTGGGAGCTGTATCCAACAAAAAATACCTTCACAGCTTTTCTCAGCAAACTTAGTTAGTTTGGATTTCCCATTATTAAGGACATAGCATTTGCTACCAAAGATCATAAAGTAGGATATAGTTGGTTTTCTGCCCTTCATTAGCTCATAGGGAGTTTTCTTGTGGTTTTTGATGATTGAGGCCCTGTTTATCACATGACAAGCAGTGTTGACAGCCTCTGCCTAGAAGGATTCTGGTAAGGAGGAGTCACTTAGCATTGTCCTGCTGGCCTCTATCAAGGTTCTGTTCTTCCTTTCAGCAACCCCATTCTGTTGAGGAGTTCTGGGGGAGGAGAAATCTTGGGAGATATCTAGGTCTTGGCAGAATTCTGTCATGGCCCCTGACTGAAATTCTGTCTGATGGTCACTTCTGAATTTGACCACAATACAGTTCATCTCATTCTGGATCTGCCTGACAAAAATTTTCAAGATATCTAGGGTATCTGATTTCTTTTTGAGGAAGAATACACAAGTGAACCTTGAGTAGTCATCAACAACTACAAGGGTGTAGGCCTTCTCTCCTAAGCTATGAACTGACATGGGACCAAATAGATCCATGTGCAGTAAAAATAAGCATCTTGTGGACTCTTTGTTAGAAATGCTTTTAAAGCTAGTCCTAGTCCGCTTTTCAAGTTGGCAGGCTTGACAAGGACCATCTCTGATGCACTTAATGTAAGGTCCATTTCTAACCAGGTTTTGTGAGAAAAGCTTGTCTATTGTCTTATAATTGATGTGTGCAAGTCTCTTGTGTCATTGTACACATAGAGTCTCATTGCCATCATCGACAAGACATATGGGCGTGGAAGAATTTATATTGAGGAAATTCAAACAATAAATGTTCCCACTCCGAGTCCCAGTTAAGGTAGTCTCAGAATCTGAGAACTTCTTAATTAGGCACTTATCCTTGTGGAAAGTAATAACAAAGCCTAGATCACAAAGCTGACTTATGCTTATGAGGTTTGTTTGCCCGGAAAACCGCTTCTCGGGTTGGGCTATTATCAGACCGCGCGAACTTATGGGCCAGGCCGCTAGTTTCCGAGATCAGTGGTTCTCAGTTCAAGGTGAGCCAGGCCGGGTGACTTATGTCGTTTCCGGATCGCCCCCAAGGGAGAAGATCGTCAAGAGCTAAGGCGAGAGGTTTATCCGCGGTCTCAGCTAGAAGGCCGCGCGGGTTGTCCCATAGAAACTCGAGTTTCCAATCCCGAAGAACAATCCGAGGTTCCAGATGAAAGGCAATCCAAGTTACCTCGTGAAGATCGGCTAAGTCATGACCAGAAGGCAGACCGCGGCCTCAATCTCCAGGTCGCGCGGTCTGCATTATTGACTTGGTCCCGGTGTCCTCAGCCTCAAGCCAGACAGGTCGGAAGAGCAAGCCGCCAAGCCGCGCGGCTTCTTTCTTTTTTCTTCTTTATGCATCCCGTCACCGCCTGCCCGTTTCTCCTGTACCCGGGCAGGCGGTTATTTTATCCCTGCCCATTCGGGCAGGCCCCCAAGCCTATAAATAGGGGGCGGCACTGTTCACAAGGCACGCACACTCGAATCTAGGAGCTCGCTTGTTTGAGCTGCGGACTCGAGTTTCCCGTCTTGCGGACTGTCTGACCGGCCGGCTTCTCTTTTTCTGCACTTGCAGCCCGCTGTAATCACTTTTCTTTAATCAAAGGAAAGCCCGTCGTAGGAGTGGCATTTGCCGCGGCGGGCGAAGTCTGGCCTTGACCACTGCTAGCGGTCTCATCTTTTCATCTAAAAAGTAACCGGCAACCCGCAGCCTCCGGTTTCCCTCGGAGGTGCATTCTCGGACTCAACAGAAACACGCGACCTTCAGATCGCGGAGTGCCGGCGAAATCTCTTTTCGCCATAATGTCAGACCGTCAGTTCGCCCTTGGAGACCGCTCCGATCGTAGCGAGGACTCTCTGTGGGAAGCCCTGGAGCAGTCAAAAAGAGAAGCCGAGCGGGCTCAGAGGGCCACTGATCAGCGCCTTGAAGAGATCAGTCGGGCTTTAGCAATACTAACTGAGCGACTAGTTCCGCAACAACCCGCGGCTAATCGGGCGGTGACCCCGGTTCTTCCTCCACCTCCTCCTTACTCGCTACCGCAGGCCGCTAATTTCCAGCTCCAGCAAGAAGATCCTGCGGCTAGGGAAAACTTCTATCAGGAAGCCGCGCACAACATGCCAGCCCGAGTCCTCGACTTCCAGGGGGCGACTTCTCACGCCGCCCATATTCCCTACCCGCAGGAAGGCGCGGCCCGTCTCTCCTACCCGCCTGAAGTTCCTATTCATCACTCCTACCTGCCAGAAGTAGCCGCCCGGTCTTCTTACCAGGCGGCTTGTCCGCGAGTAGTCGCAGCTCCAGCGGCTTATTGCTCTACTCCTCTATATGAAGATATGGAAGAGACCTCTCCCTTTGTGGACGAAGTCAGAGGAGAGCCTGCCCCCAATAATTTCAGGGAACCTCGCCTGCCAGCATTCAATGGAGAGACGGATCCCACGGTTCATTTACAAGCTTTCGAGTCAGCTGTTGCTCTCAGAACCTTGACTGATGCAACCAAGTGCAAGCTTCTGGTGACCTCCTTTGAAGGGCAAGCGAGGGAATGGTTTTACGGTCTGCATCCCAGATCGATCCGTTGTTTCACAGAGCTGCGAAGAGAATTCCTGCTAAGATTCTCCACTTCAAGGAAAAGAAAGAGCGGCCCGGCAGCCCTTTTCGATATAAAACAACGGGAAGGCGAGACATGGGCTCGTTTTGTGGATCGATTCCAGAGAGAAATCATGGAAATTCAGAATGTGCACCCGGAACTGTATAGGGTGGCCCTCATCCATGGCCTAAGGGAGGGCCCCCTAAAATTTGAAGCAAATATAAGGGAGCCTAAGACTTATCAAGAGATGATAAGTTTGGCAAATATGTTTATCAGAGGAGAGAAGAGCAATCCAGACTACGTCGCAAAGCTGGTAAGCGACAAGGAGTCATCAAATTCATCCTTCCGTCATCCACCACCGAATCAGTCTCACTTCGAACCCCGCTCCCAAAGGGGGAGGAACTACAAAAACAAGCAACCATTTATGGGCCATCAGCGGTTTCAAGATCAGAAGCCACCATTGGCCATCGCTCCCGCTCCATCCGCTCCCCTTCCACAAATCATGCCGGTATATTTTCCACAGTATGCCGCGCAGCCACCTCCAATCATTCCATCAACCCAATACGATGATTCGCAAGACTCATTTACTCCCCTAAATGTCACCATGGACGAGGTAGTCCAGATTCTGCAAAAGAGGCCAGATTTCAAAAGGCCTGCTCCCCTGAAGTCGGATATTCGTAATCGAAATCCAAACCTTTATTGCGAATATCACAAAGAAGGGGGGCATTTAACTGAAGACTGTCGGGCCCTTCGTTTGCTCATAGAAAGACTTCTGGGAGAAGGAAAGCTCCGGGGGCTAATTCGGAAAGATAAAACTGCTGAGCCAACTACCGAGAAGAAGAAGGAGAAGGAAACAGTAGAAGTAACCTGGGAATGCGCCGACGTCGAGGACGCCGGCTATTATGGCGATATCCATCCTTCTACCAAATGCATCGAAGTCAATGATGTGGGCCCCTTAGGGGACATCTATTGTATCCATGGGGGAGCTGGAGCAGAATCATCTCGCAAATCCAGCATTGCGAGAGTTCTAAAACAGGAAGTGGCGGCCACTACAAGCTCTCCTCCCGAAAGCACTATTGTCACGTTTGGTCAGGATGACCTTCCCCCCAATGCTAATCCTTTTGATGATGCGGTGGTTATCAGGGCCGTCATTGAAAACTATACCGTCCACAAGATTCTGATTGATACTGGCAGCTCTGTCAATCTCCTTTTCCGCCCAACTTTCGAAGCCCTGAAGACTGGAAAGCATTTGCTTCCCACCGATGGGCCCCTCTACGGTTTTTCTGGGGAGAAGAAGGAAGTAGAGGGTTCAGTGAAGCTCCTGGTCTCTCTCGGAGGAGTGATAAAATTGATCAATTTTGTGGTAGTAGATGCTCCAAGTAACTACTGCGCCATCTTCGGGAGGCCGATTCTCAATGCGTATAGGGCGGTAGTGTCCACCTTTCATCTTGCCCTCAAGTTTGCTGCTGAAGGAAAACAATATCAGGTTAGGAGCAACCCCAAAGTAGCTCGGGAGTGCTACGTCCGAACTGTCAACATGGTCACTGACGTTCCGCTTCCCAAAATCACGGATAAGGTGCTGGAGGTGGCTGAGTCTCCAGAGGCCGCCGAGGAAGGAAAAGATCGAGAAGGGGCTCACTTGGAACCTGCCCAAGTGACTCAAGATGTTCCTATCGCTGAAGGGGCAGAAAAGAAGCTGGTCATTAACGCTGAGTTATCAGAGGAGGAGAAAGTGGAGCTAATCTCTTGCCTATTGGGGAATCTGGATATCTTCGCTTGGTCAGCGGAGGATATGCCTGGAGTGGATCCAGACGTGGCTTGTCATCATCTAAACGTATCTCCTGAGTTCAAGCCCGTCCAACAAAAGAAGAGAGAAGTGGCGACCAAGCTGGCGTTGCCCATCAGAGAGGAGGTTTCCAAACTCCTAAAAGCGGGTTTCATTTCTGAAATTCAATATCCCACGTGGATGTCGAACGTTGTAATGGTTAAAAAATCTGGTGGGAAGTGGCGCATGTGCGTAGACTTCACCAAACTTAATAAAGCGTGCCCTAAAGATTGTTACCCTTTGCCTCGGATAGATGTTTTAGTTGATTCCGCGGTTGGGTATGGTTTTATGAGTTTCCTCGATGCCTTCTCCGGGTATCATCAAATTAAAATGCACAAGCCTGACATCCCGCATACCTCATTTATCACAAACGATGGGTGTTACTGCTATCTCGTAATGCCCTTTGGTCTTAAAAACGCGGGTGCAACATATCAAAGAATGATGGATACCGTCTTTAAACATCAAAAGGGCAGGAATCTCGAAGTTTACGTTGATGACCTTCTTCTCAAAAGTAAAACTTTCTCATTACACTTGAAAGACCTCGTAGAGACGTTCGCTACTCTACGGAGGTTCAAGTTAAAATTGAACCCATTAAAATGTGTGTTCGGGGCGAATAAGGGAAAATTTCTTGGACATCTTCTGACTCCTGATGGCCTTGCACCAAATCCAGATAAGGTGAAGGCCATCCTTGATATGACCCCTCCTCGAAATACTAAAGAAGTTCAACAACTTGGGGGAAGATTGGCAGGATTGAGCAGGTTTATCTCTAAATCCGGAGATAAAAGTGCCCCATTCTTTAAAATATTGCGAAAGGGATCAAAGTTCGAATGGAGCGAGGAATGTAACAAGGCTTTCGAGCAACTAAAGGGACAGTTAACTTCGACTCCACTACTCCAAAGTCCCCGTGAGGGGGAAGAGCTATTCTTGTATCTAGGAGTCGGACCAGAAGCGGTGAGTTCTGTCCTTGTTCGGGAAGAGAAGAGGAGGCAGTTTCCAATATACTATGTCAGCCACATCCTTAAAGACGCCGAAACCAGATATTCGATCCTGGAGAAACTGGCCTTGGCTTTGGTTATGTCTGCGCGAAGGCTTCGCCCTTATTTTCAGGCTCATTCCATCCAAGTTGTTACAGATCATCCTCTAAAGAGTATTCTTGAAAAACCAGATCATTCAGGGAGGTTGGCGAAATGGGCTATTGAACTAAGCGAATTTGAGATATCATATATCCCCCGAACAGCAATCAAAGCACAAATCCTGGCAGACTTCCTGGTAGATACAACAGAGCTTAATCCAGAACAGGCGGTACAATCTCCTCTGGCTTGGGTCATTTATGTGGATGGGGCTTCTGGCAAAAACTCCGTGGGAGCCGGAGTAGTGTTGATCAGTCCAAATGGCATCAGGCTGGAGCAAGCTATCAAGTTCTTCTTCCCAGTCACGAATAACCAGGCAGAGTATGAAGCACTTCTGGCTGGGTTAAGGCTCGCGAAAGAGTTGGGTATAGAATATGTGCATGTTAGAACTGATTCATTGGTGATGGCTTCCCAAGTCTTGGGAAATTATGAGACAAGGGAGCCGATTCTGCGAAAGTATCTGCTATTAGCCAAAAAGGAAATCGGAAGATTCAAGTCATTTATTATCGAGCACATCCCAAGAACGCAAAATGAGGAGGCAGATGAATTGTCGAAGTTCGGTCTTCCATCAGGGGGAGTGACCTTTGAACTTTTTCATCCGGCAATAGACGAGGCAGAACTCATGCAGATTGATCATAATCCTTCATGGAAGGATCCTTATGAGTTGTTTCTATCAAAAGGAGAGTTTCACCATTCTATCAAAGATCGGAGAAGATTCAAAAGGAAGGCGGCATATTATTATCTGATAGCAGGAATACTCTACAGAAAAACTTTGATTTCCCCCCTCAGCACGATGTGTTTCGGAAGAAGAAATCCCTATCGTACTCCAGGAAGTTCACTCTGGGGAGTGTGGTAGTCATTCAGGGGCAAGAACCTTAGAAAAGAGGATTCTGCGGCAGGGATATTTTTGGCCGACCATGAGAAAGGATGCTGAAGCATTTGCCAGGAGGTGTGTGCAGTGCCAAAAGTTTGCTCCTCTTCAGCACCTGCCCGCTCAGTCGCTTAGGTCAATAACGGCACCCTGGCCCTTTGCGATTTGGGGGATGGATCTCATCGGGCCCTTTCCAATGGCCAGCGGTCAGCGCCGCTTTATCATAGTGATGATTGACTACTTCAGCAAATGGATCAAGGCTAAGGCACTGGCAAGAACTACTACCCAAATCATCAGGAACTTCATCTGGGGAGAAATTGTCTGTCGACACGGAATTCCGCTGGCAATCGTCACTGATAATGGTCCACAATTCAATAATCCTGAGATGATAAAATTCTGCGACCAGGTCGGAATTGACCTGCGGTTCTCCTCGGTACATCACCCAAGGACCAATGGCTAGGTAGAAGCAGCCAACAGACAAATCCAGCAGCTCTTGATGAAAAAGGTTTGGAATCAGAAGGGAAACTGGGCAGATCAACTTCCTTCCATCCTTTGGACCCTTCGTACTACTCCATCTTCAGCTACAGGGGAAACACCGTTCAAACTATCTCATGGCTCAGAGGCTGTTGTTCCTGTGGAATTTGAAGTAGCCACTCCAAGAGTTGTGTACGGAAAAGAAGGAGGGGAAGCATGGATGGAATGCAATGACGAGGCTATCAAATACAGTTTGGATCTAATCGAAGAACTTCAGGATGAGGCAACAATTAGACAAGAAGAAGTTAAAAGGAGGATGGCGAAATACTTCGACAAAAATGTCAGGGTAAAGCATTTCACGGTTGGCGACGTCGTACTAAAAAAGGTTGATGCAGCAGCTCGAGCAGGTAATATCGGGAAATTAAATCCTAATTGGGCAGGACCTTTCATCGTCAAGGAGGCATTAAAAAGTGGGGCTTATCGCCTCCAGACAAGTGAAGGAGAAGACATCCCGCGCACCTGGAGTGGCGACGACCTCAAACGGTTCTATCCTTAAAATGTCTTCTTTACTTTTCTGCAGTTGCTTGAAATATTTTAATAAGAAGCTCCATACTGACATTTCTCCATGTCTGATGTTTCTTTTCTGCATGTTCTCATATATCAAACTCACTGAACCGCGGAGACATCGCCAAGTTCTGCTTGAACCCCCTCGGATTGTAGTCATTAGCGTAAAACCATGAAGATCATGTGTAGCGGGGAGTTTTCGCACACGTGTAGTGGTAGCTTGCCAATTCCCATGCGGTGGTCTTCAGAACCTTGGATCCCGGCTGATATCCGACACACCCCTGCATCAAGGGAGGTCTAGGTGAATGTTGGCTCTATCATGCCCCGAGGGGGATATAATTACAGCTTCGATGATCCTTCTGAGGAAAGCAATGTCGGTATAGCCCCCGCGGCATAACCACACCTGCCCAACCGATCATCTTAGTCTGTGACTATCGAATACTCCAAGGAACTCTCAAGTGATGCCTAAGCGGGACCCACAACTGAGTTGATCTCTCTGAGGAAAGCAATGTTCGCTGCCTAGGCCCACCTGCCCAATTGATCAACTCGGCTTGTAGCCCTAGGCAAGAGAGCAGTCGAGTCGCTTACAGCCCTTATGACCACTTGAGGAAAGCAATGTTCGCCGCCTAGGCCCACCTGCCCACTTGGTCATCTGGGTCTGTACTTGTTTCTCTTTATTTCTACGGCTCTTATGACCACTTGAGGAAAGAAATGCTCGCCGCCAAGGCCCACCTGCCCACTTGGTCATCTGAGCCTGTAGATTATCCTTTTTTCTTTACAGGAAAAGTATTCATCTCATGTGGCTTTTTGTATGAAACCATTCGGGGAAGGTGTTATTAAAACAGGCACGGGTGTTCCTCTACCCTAATAAAGGGTTGTGATAACTAAACCGGGCGGTCCGAATTTTCAAGCCGAACGGTCTGATTGTGTATAAGTCAGGATATTTCTGGTTAAATTATATGGTCGCCCGGGTTGTATTCTAACCGGGCGGTACTGACAATCTTTTTATAGGCTGGGCAATCATGGACAATTATATGGCTTTCCGGATTATATTCTAATCGGGCGGATTCATCCATCCATTATAAATTGGACATTTATGAAGCTAATTATATTATTGCCGGATCGTGTTCTGACCGGTCGGGTTTATCTATCCCTCTGTTCTATTGAATTGGATATTTCTGGATCTAAATATATTGCTCGGGTTTGTATTCTAACCGGGCGGCCATTACATATCTCTTACAATTAATTGGGTTGAATATCTCAAGATCTGAATATCTGATCGCCCGGATTATTCTTCAATCGATCGAGCTGAACTACTTCTTAAAGCAAAAAGTTATGATTCGATATTTACATCAGCAAAGGATAAAATATATCTGAATAAAAAAGAAGCCGCCCGGTCTATATTATAGTCGCATAAGTCTATGTGTTATGGTTCATATTATCAGAAATGAGGCGTGTTGAGATCTAAACAAGTAATCGCACGGTTCGGACAAAGGATCGTCGAAGACAATCCATCATCACTTATGCTCGGACCAGGATGTTCGCGCGGTTGGATCATAAAGAGCAAAGAAAAGAGACAAGGTATCACAAGTAAGTAATAATAGAAGGACAATCAGACAGGTAAAATCTCTGTTTCATTTTTCAAAATGTGTTTACAAAATATTGACCGCCCGGCCAACAAAAAGAAACCGGCGGTTACAAAAATTAAAACGAAAAACAAGGGCACTAGTCTGCCGATTCTTTCTTCTTCTTCTTGACAGGAGAATTTGAGTCCGCACCATCGATGTCAGCCTCCGGGGAATAACCTTCGCTTAATGAGGAGGAGCCGGATGAACTGCTGTCACTAGACCGCCCGGTCTTGCTTGCAGAACCGGTGGTTCCAGAGGACAAGCTGTCCTCGTCGTCGTCGTCGCTGGCATCACCATCCGCGTCGGCTTCTTCAGCGGCTTCACCACTTCCATCGCCTCCTTGATGGAGCACGATCTCCCTGCCCGCGTCGGCCTCGGCCTCCTCGCCTACCTTGGATTTTCCTTTTTTCCTTCGGCTGATTTCGTCAAGTTGGACCTTCAAGGCGGGGAAGAGGTCGGAGAAGGTGGTTCCATCGAATCCTTCACACAGACCGCCCCGGTCACCTATGAGACCCAAGGCTTTGTCGATCCCCTGGGCCACATGAGGCAGCACCTCATCTTGGAAGGCCGGGTTGGTCATCTTATATTGCTTCTGCAAGAAGAGGAAAAATGAATTAGGCCGCTCGGGCTAAACAAAGGGAACCGCGTTGTCTTTTGAGAAACTCACCGCCACGACTTCTTGAAGCCGCGCGTTCTCCTCAAGAAGCCGCGTATTCTCCGCAGCCTGCTCCTCGTACTTCTTCTCCAGGTGTTTCTGAACAGAAACTAGCCGCTTATACGCCAGGGCCATGAAGTGGTTGGCCGAAAACCCCCAGGCGCCGGCTTGAGCCGCTAGCCGGGGGAGCTCTTCTTCAGGGGTTCACATCAGCCTCCTTAGGGTCTTTCGACCATACAAGGCGGCCCCGGCGGCTAGGGCATGGCGTTCAATTTTGTCGCTCCCCCATGGAGGAAGAGCGGTGGATACCCGGATCCGGCTTCCATCCCTATGCCAAAGGACGGTCGGATTGCCCTGCAGATCGGGCGGGTTTCCACAAGAACGAAGGAGTTCGTAGTCGTCAGGAGAGGCCGGACCCTCTTCTCCCGAGGATTGCGACCTATTTCGCCGCTGCCTCTTTTCCCTCTGGGTTAAAACTGGGCCAGCCGGCGTGACCGGCTTGTTCACAGGGACGATGTGGGCGGCTGCAAAGTAAAATCAAAAGTATAAATAAAGAAGCCCGCGCGGTCATATAAAGGCGGTCTAAAGAAACTCACTATGCTCGGGGAGGATGTTCTCTAGTTCTGAGAACAGCGGGATGTAGTGGTTGATGTCTAGCCGCTCGTTCTCGAGGAACGTGAAGGTCTCCGTCTCAATCTTTCCGACCTGGGGGATTTGGAAAACCTCTTCCCCCCGAACTTGCGGGTCGGTTTGCAACAGTCCGAAGTTACCTTCGAGCATTACAAACCGCTCCGACCAGTCGGAGACTTTGTTCGCCAAGTTGACGATCTTCAAACCATGGCAGCCGAAGTAGAGGTGCCCCCTGTAAGTTGAAGTCCCCGAGTCGGAGACAGCCCTCACAGAGAAGAATTTTCTGAATAAGTCGATGGAGAACCTGGTTCGCTCGAACCGCAGGTATGAAATGAAACTATAAATGGAAGCGATGGAGTTCGGCGAAAGCTGGCCGGGTACAACCCCGTAGTGGTCGAAGATGGCTATGACTTCAAGCGGCAGTGGAAACTTGAAGCCATATTCAAAGTGGTCGACCGGGACGGCTATTTGGTGCGGATTGGAAGAGTTAATCCGCTCGTCGCGCAAAGGGAGCCGCGCGAGCAGATTACTCCCTGCCATGTGTTTTGCGATGAACTCATCCAGTTCGCTCTGGGTGAGTCGGCACTCTGGGTGGTCCGCCGAATGAAAGGCTAAGGCCGCATCCGCTCGAACGGCTTTAACCTTAACAGGCCGCTGCGACATGATCTTGGATCGCGCCATCTGGAAATCGTGAGAATGACTTCGGAAAATTCCCTACTTATAGATTTCTATGATCTGTGAATAGTAAAATCATATCGCGGCTACACATTCTAACCGCGCGGTCAATGGCCTATGTGGTTAGATTCACTAGAAAAATAAAAGAGCAAAGGCATCCAGGAAAACAGAAGCAAGCATACATCACAGATCGAGCGACCTGAAGTCAGTACGAATAAAACATGAGATCTAAAACAAAACACAAAGTATAGCGGTTGAACAAGAGACCGCGCGAGTTATTCAAAATAAAAAGACAAAGAACATTGTTCAAATCAAATGAGCCACGTTCGTAATACAAGTTGTTCTCAAAGGCTGGTCATGGCTGGCGGCGTTCTGGGGAGACATCCTCCCTGTGAAGTCGTGCGACCTGGTCACTGGTGGTGTTCAAGAGAGAATAAATCTGGCTGGTATGATAATGGAGATGGTTGATTGTGCTGTGAAGCCGCCCGGCATCCCTTTCAACCCGCGTAGCGGGAATCATGCGAGGGGTTGCGGTGGCCTCATCAATCATAGGATCAGCCGCCCGAGCCGGGGGAGGGTTTGAGCCCGCCCCAACAGTCGGGCGGCTAACAATCTGCATCCCATCATTCATACCTCGCCGGCCCGCAGTGACTTCCCTGGTTAACCGCAGGAATTTGTCTTGATAATATTTCGAGTCTCCCTCGAACTTAGCCGATATTCGCTTCTCCTTCTCAAGCTGAGCGGTCAGAATGGCGACTTGCGCCACCCTTGCCTTCTTCTCGGCCTCCACCGTAGCTCGCGCGTTCTCAAGCTGAGCCTTCAGCGTCTCTTCAGTCTTCCCCCTCGCCATTCTCTCGGCCTCCAGAGCAATCCGAGTACCGGCCTCCCGATCTTCCACCTCCTTCAAGCGGGCCCTCAGATTCACCAGATCCTCCTCAAGATGATCAAAGAGTTGCGGCCCTCCTTGCGAAATCGTCGCATCGGTTGATAGTGGGGGGAGTAATGGAGGCAGGCTGGCCTCAAGGTCGCCCGGCTTTACAATCTGTTCCTCGCTATCTGCAAGAGGTCGGTCGGGTTATAAGAAGCAGGAGCATAACGCCATAAAAATACAAAATGAACATAAATGTAAGATCAACATCTGGGCGCACAGGCCGCCTTGCCAGAGTAACTTATTATGACAAGGCCGCGGGATGAAGAAGCGGACAGCTTTATAATCCGTGGGATGCTTACCTAGTACGAAAGGATCAGGCCGCAGCGGCTTGTTCAAAACCCGCTCCGCTCCTTCCTTCTTCGCCGTCATTATCTCCTCTCCGGTCATCGCCGGGGGAATCTCCTCCTGCGCCTTCAGCACCTCCCCAAGTTCCATTGTTGTCCGCTCAACCTCCAAGGCGGTCCGGGCAGCAGCTTCTCGCTCTTCGGCCTCTGTCTGAGCAGTCTCCGCGGGGCGGACTGTATTATCTGCAGCGCGGACAGTTTGTTCTGAAGCTATCGGGCTGTCAAGAAGCTGGTCTCGCTTCACCAGCTCATCCATATCCCTAAAAATTCCATTAAAAGATAGACTACTCGCCGAGTCCGGAGGCAGTTCGCCCGGCTTCGTATCAGGGGTAGCCGGCGAGTCATTTAACTTGTTGGGTGGAGGAGTCGCAAGGCCTAGCTCCTCCTTTAGTCGCGAATTGATCTGGAGAAGGGATTCGGTCGGTTTCTTATGAGCCGCCCTTTCCTTAGAGGCCAACCTCTTGACCTTCTTCGTTATCCGCTCGGTCACGGACCCGGTCTTCTTCCTCTTCCTCTCTTTCTTACCCGGAGCTCGGCTAACTTCTTTTGGGGGGCTGGGGTAGTCGTCCACGGACAAAGGGGTATTCGGTTCGCCCGTCCTTGGCGAGTTAACCGCCTTTTCCTCTAAATCCCTGACAAGCAAGTGAGGGTTCCCGGATGGGGTGATTTCCACACCAAACGAGTCTGTTTCGCCGACCTTCTTCGAAGGGCTGTCTGAGACAACTTTTTCAGAAGTGGCGGCCTCCTCTTTGCTCAGCGTGCTAGCGACCTGTTGGTTGAGGTCTCTGGGAGGGATCGACAAATCATCAGGGGGAGGCCCCGAACTGTTCGCCACGGGCTCTGTAGGAGTTTTGGGAGTTGATAAGTCCACGACTGGCTTGGGGATATCCGCTGCGGCCTTCTCAGCCCGCTTCCTCCTTTTCCGGTCCTTCCGGCCTTGCTTTTCTGTCTCCTTATTCGACTTCTCCGACGGCTCGCGCCTCTTATCTTCCGCCCTCTTCTGATCTCCGCTGGGATCCACGTGGTCTAACACAGCGTCTAAGAAGTCCATTGCTGAAGAATCGCCGGTCTTACAAATTCTAACCGCAATTGGCGAGTAATATCCCGTGATTTCAGAAAAAACTCCGCAGAATGAATTCTCTGGCTCTCTTATAGAATTCAAGGCAAGTCGGAAGCGGTCTCCCGGTCAAAGCTAATATTTTCGAAATTCTCTTGAGATTTGAAAATATGCGGGGATTATGTTTGCCCGGAAAACCGCTTCTCGGGTTGGGCTATTATCAGACCGCGCGAACTTATGGGCCAGGCCGCTAGTTTCCGAGATCAGTGGTTCTCAGTTCAAGGTGAGCCAGGCCGGGTGACCTGATGTCGTTTCCGGATCGCCCCCAAGGGAGAAGATCGTCAAGAGCTAAGGCGAGAGGTTTATCCGCGGTCTCAGCTAGAAGGCCGCGCGGGTTGTCCCATAGAAACTCGAGTTTCCAATCCCGAAGAACAAGCCGAGGTTCCAGATCAAAGGCAATCCAAGTTACCTCGTGAAGATCGGCTAAGTCATGACCAGAAGGCAGACCGCGGCCTCAATCTCCAGGCCGCGCGGTCTGCATTATTGACTTGGTCCCGGTGTCCTCAGCCTCAAGCCAGACAGGTCGGAAGAGCAAGCCGCCAAGCCGCGCGGCTTCTTTCTTTTTTCTTCTTTATGCATCCCGTCACCGCCTGCCCGTTTCTCCTGTACCCGGGCAGGCGGTTATTTTATCCCTGCCCATTCGGGCAGGCCCCCAAGCCTATAAATAGGGGGCGGCACTGTTCACAAGGCACGCACACTCGAATCTAGGAGCTCGCTTGTTTGAGCTGCGGACTCGAGTTTCCCGTCTTGCGGACTGTCTGACCGGCCGGCTTCTCTTTTTCTGCACTTGCAGCCCGCTGTAATCACTTTTCTTTAATCAAAGGAAAGCCCGTCGCAGGAGTGGCATTTGCCGCGGCGGGCGAAGTCTGGCCTTGACCGCTGCTAGCGGTCTCATCTTTTCATCTAAAAAGTAACCGGCAACCCGCAGCCTCCGGTTTCCCTCGGAGGTGCATTCTCGGACTCAACAAGGTTGTGTCTCAACCCCTCCACATAAGCTACCTTTGTTATGGTAACTAACCCATTAGTGATGTTGTCGTAGCCCCTGGTCACTCCCTTTTCTGAACCTCCAAAGATAATAGTCGGTCCATTCTCCACAGGGATGAATTCTTTCAAATACTTTCTGACTCCAATCATGTGCCTCGAGCAGCCACTGTCCAAATACCAAATTGGAGATTGGTTGGCATTTGGACCTACCTGCAAAACAAATCACTTCCCCTTAGGTACTCAATAGGGATTGGGTCCTTGGTTTCTGTTAGGGTGATAGAATGGAATCGCAAACCTCGGAGGGTTCTGCACTCTCCTTGCATTGAGCCCTGTTGGGTTGAACCAACAGTCCAATGCAAAGTGGCCTACTTTCCCACAGCACCAACACTCATATCTGTTATATCTTCTCTTCTGCGCCATCATCTGAGTAGGACAGTGCTGATGAGCAGGAGAGAAGGCTTCTTGTCTAACAGATCTAGGGTGAACCTCATGTGTGTGAGCCAGGGGAGGAATTGGCTTCACCACTCTTTGGTTCACCTTCTTGGGAGCAGGCTTTGTTGGAACAGCCTTTCCCATTCTCTTAACTGTTGTTGCTGCAAGTCTGTGGGCTGAAGGACTTGCTGTCAGCACCTTCTTATAAGAAGGTCTAGCTTCAGGATCTTTGCCCATGACTGGCTCCTGATTGAAACTGATACCAGCTCTGAACTGTCCAGAGAAGGTGTCAGTTATTGGCAGGATAGTTTTGGGCATTGAGAAGCTGGAAGCAAGTTTCTTCTCAGCCAACAACATTTCCTCAAGGTCCCTAATGACCTTGTTTTTCTGCCCTAACTCAGCATTCTTAAGCCTTATAGCTTCCTTAAGTTTGTCCACTTCTTTGCTCATAGAAGTTAGCTTTTCAGCTGTCTCCTGGAGCTTGGATTGGACAGGCTTCAAGGAATCTAACTCCTTGGTTTGCACCTCGAGGAGTTTCTTACTGCCTATGAAGGCTTTCCATAAGGCTTTATATTGCCTTATTAGTTCAGATTCAACTTCATACTGGGATCTTGAGGTTGTGCTGCTGGCAGCAGATACCTCCTCATCATCATGCAAAGAATCTGCCACTGATCCAGAATCTATGGAGAGTTGTCATCCTGGTTGCCTTCATTGATGGCCATCAGTCCAATAAGTGCCTCATCTTCAGTCCCAGAGGAGCTTGAGTCAGAGTCACTCAACGTTTTGGTCTTCTTTGCCACGAACCCCTTCTCAGAGGTTCTCTTGCTCCTAGAGCTTCTTTTCTCTTCATGGTTCCTTGACTCCCTTTTCTTGGAGGGGCAGTCGGCAGCCATGTGACCTATTTTGCTGCAAGAATAGCAAACAGTATTATTTAAATCATGTTTACTGGAGTTGGATATATACCTGTCCTCCCTGGGAGCCCTGGGTCTGTCCCGATAGTCAGATCTTTTGGAGCTTGAGGAAGAGCTTCTACTGTTGTCCCTCCTCCTTCTGTGTAGCAGCTTTCTGAATTGTTTTGAGAGGAGGGCCACCTCTCTATCAGTGTCATCAGAGTCAGAGGAGTTGGCTTCTGATTCCTCACTGTTCTCAGTTCTGTTCTGAGAAGCAGAGGTCTTGCCCTTGAATCTTCTGGTGCTCTCAGCCTTTAGAGCCACCGATCTTTCTCTTGAGCTCACCTTTGAGCTCTCTTCTTCTTCAACCTTCCTTGTATTAAGCTGAAGTTCATGAGACAGCAGCTTCCCGTATAGGTTCTTGGGCTCCATGTTGCCCAGTTGGCCCATCTCCCTGATGGCACATATCTTGATATCCCATTCCTTTGTGAGGGATCTGAGAAACTTGTCATTTAGATCAGAGTTTGTGAACTCTCTTTTGTAGTTTCTCAGGCCATTCACGATCTTGAAAAATCTCTCATAGCAGTTGGAGATTGTTTCATTCTTGCCTTGTTTGAAGGCTTCATATTCCTGGTTGAGGAGAGATTTCCTGTCATCCCTTACTTCTTCAGCACCCTCCATGTATACGATCAAGGATTCCCACATCTCCTTGGCCGTTTTGCAGTGAATTAGGTTCTGGAGGGTTGAATCATCTACAGCGCTTACAATAACATTCTGTGCCCTCTTATCCAGGCCTGCCAAGGCTAGCTCGTCCTTGGTCATGCCTTCATATTTCTTTATTACCTTCCGTGTCGGATCAATGGTGGAAGGGGTTGTGGGGATAAAAGGACCCTGTTGGACTGTCAGATAGATTCTTGGATCGGCCGCTTCCATGAACAGCCTAACTCTTTCCTTCCAGATGGGAAAGTTCTCCTTGGTGCAGATCGGAAGTTTCATAGATCTCATCTCCCGATTTTGATCTCCACCGGCCATGGTGAATCGTTCCTGATCTAGATCGGACTGTTAAGTCTTCTTTTAATCAACCTCCCTCTGATACCACTTGTTGGGGATGGAACGTTCACCTAGAGGGCGGGTGTTAGGTGATCTTGGTACGTTTT
This sequence comes from Dactylorhiza incarnata, assembly GCA_033032865.1. Lineage (NCBI taxonomy): Eukaryota > Viridiplantae > Streptophyta > Magnoliopsida > Asparagales > Orchidaceae > Dactylorhiza > Dactylorhiza incarnata. The sequence continues at coordinate 9,809,844 of JAWHQI010000067.1, forward strand.
GAGTTATTAGCGTGAGTTATCAATATTCAAGCAATGCACAAAATTAACACACAAATAAATCACACCAGACGACGCGATCTATAGAGGTTCCTCAAGACGGGGTGTCTTGAGTAGTCCTCTTTCCCTCTACGCCAACCCAGCAGTGTGCTAGGCTCGGCAAACTCCGCCAAAAGCTTCAGGCCCTAAAGCCTTACAACACGGACCCGCAAGTCCCAACAGCCTAGGCCCTCAAGCCCCTACTATCCCCGAGCCCGCAAGCTCGATACTCAGGCCCTCAAGCCCTACAACACGGACCCGCAAGTCCTAACAGCCTAGGCCCGCAAGCCCCTACTGCCCCTGAGCCCTCAAGCTCGACAAATCGCACCCGCAAGTGCACTGCCCTGGCCCTCAAGCCTCACAGCTCTCCAACCCTCAAGCTAGACAAGTTGGTCCGCAAGCCTTACAAGAAAATACAGTAATAAAATGTTTCTTCAGCCGGATGAAGATCGACAACTTAAGCCTGTTGAAGATCGGCTCCTTAAGATTGAAGAAGATTGTTCTGATTCAGATCTTGAGCGTACGGTTCTTCTTCAAATCTTTTCTTAGCCTGATGAGGATTGGCTTCTTAACAGTCAATGAAGATGACTGCTCCTTCTTTTTCTCTTTCTTTCTTGCGGCACTTGTGTTGTTCGATTCTCTATGTGCGCAAGTTCTTTTTTTTATTATTCTTCTTTTAGGGCAACCGCATGTATCCTTTAATAAGACTATGAGGTCTCACAACGGTCGTCTGAAAAGTTTCTTTATGTGTCAGACCTTCATTCCTTTTTAGCACGCGTTGATAGCTTTATTCCTTTGGAGTACGCGCTAATACCTCGATTTATTAAGTGTGCGCGCTAATTGGACAATCAGGCGGCGACATTAACTGCTGACAGCACTTCCGCAAGATTTGAATCTGTCTCGACGATATTTCCATCGTTATGATGACATGGATAATATCTCGACGACAGGCCTTTGTCGATGCCATAATCTTCGGTAGATCTTCATGTCTTCTTTCTTCTGCCTCTGATGCTGATATCTCGACGATATAAGATATCTTGGCGATTCTGTACATACGACGATATGCAATCTCTGACTGTGTCATTGAGATCTTCTTTCTTGCAACATGTCGTCGTAATCACATTGTTTTCTCGACGACATGCCTTCTTCATGATGATGTCCAATGCCACCAGTCATCCTTAGCCGTATCAGCGACAAGGCTTCTATACTACGGTATCTGTTCTTCTTGACAATATGGCCATTTTGTTGATGTCGACGATACTGCATCTTTTCGACGACATTCCTTCCTTCGATATCTTTGAGTCTTCTATGCGTTCGACAATCGGCATTCTTCGTTCGACGATCTCGCCAAGTCTCAGCGTTCAACGAACTCGCTATGTCTCAGCGTTTGCTTTGCTCATCATCATGACGACAAGCATACTTTGTCGATGACATCTCCTGTCCTTTTCGACGATATGTACTTATATTTTCCTGAGATTATGAACTAGATATATGATCAAATACAAAGTGAAGTATTCTTGACATGATGACTTCTTCAAATCAGGAATCATATGGGCAAGATTCCCAACAGATAAGGCAGTTCGTCAAACGCAGAGTTTGGCAAGATCGTCGAACGCAAAGTTTGGCAAGATCGTCGACCGCAGAGTTTTGCAAGTTCGTCGAACACAGTACAACGTGTTCGTCGAACGCAGATTGCGTGTTCTGCCCGTGGCGCAAGTTGCAGAAAATTTGTGTGGGGTCCACCAGCTTCTCTCATACTTCTCAGAAGGACAGCTGAGAGCCGTTGAAGACCAGAGATGTATAAAAGGAAGAGTTAGGGCACATTTGAACACACTCTGTCGCGTGCAAAAAGAAATCAACTGTTTCATTGACGACTGTAGCTCTTGTCTTCTCTCCTGCTGCTCACTGAACAAGCAAGAAGAAGAAGAGAGAAAAAGTTAGCTCCTTTGCAAGAAGGAGCAAGGAGATCTTCCAACCTTCATCTGAAGAAGAAGATCAGTTGTAGCTGACATCAACATCACCAGCTACAGGAAGCACAAGCTGTGCAGGAACTACAGGGCACTTGCTGTCATCTGTAGTAAGATTTAAAACTCATTTTTCTGTAGGGCTTAACGGCCTGAGTTGTAGGACCTTTTGGTCTGAGATTGTAAGAACCTGAGGGTTCTGAGTTGTAGGGCTGAAGGCCTGAGTTGTAGGGCTTTTTAGCCTGAGCTGTAGGAGGAGAAATCCTCTGAGTTGTAGGACCTGGAAGGGGTCTGAGCTGTAGGATCAGGAGCTGATATGAGGTAGGGCTGCTGAGCCTGAGTTGTAGGGTTGTTTAGCCTGAGTAGTAGGACCTGATGTGGTCTGAGTTGTAGGATTAGTGGATGATCTAAGGTAGGGCTGTTTAGCCTGAGGTATGGTTTGGAAAAACCTGAGAGATCCTGAGGGATCTGAGTTGTAAGCTCTTAGATCTGAGTTGGAGGAGTTGGCCTTATCTAACACACTGTTAGAAGGGTGAAGGGGGAAAGTGGACTACCCAAAGACACACTGTCTTTGGGGAACCACTATAAATTCTTGTGTGTTTTCTGTGTTTGTTGATTTGCTTAAACTAAACCAGAATTAAGCTAGGGTACTTAGAGGGAAATTAAAAGAAACCTATTCACCCCCCTCTAGGTGATTTAGACTACAAACCTATAAACTAACATCAACCTTGGAGTTTGGGTTGCTTTACAAAATGGACGTTGATTTCATACTGCATGGATTCACAGATGCGGACTACGGGGGAGATGCGGATGGTCGGAGATCGACATCTGGCTATGTCTTCATGTGAGGGTTGTTGGATCTTGTGGCGCCCTTAGAGGGGGGGGGGGGGGGGGGGTGAATAAGGGCCTTTTTAAAATATGATTTTTTACTTAAGAATTTTTAAAACAAATTTTGCTTTTCTAAAAATCACTTATAAAAATTTTCAAACTATGAAAATTTTAAATTAATTCAAACACAAATTTCTAAGTTAAAGATTAATCAACCAAATTTGCAATTAAAGAAAAATTCATAATTTTTAATCATGAAATTCACATACAATAAAAATGATCTTAACAATGCTTAAGCTCAATGCACAAATATGATAATAAACTTTTAACAATTTGAGTTTACCAATCCTTCTCCCAAGGATCGGAAGGCTATCACTTGTCTCTCCCTAGACCAAGCCCAAGCATATCCTCTAGATCTTCCCAAGATCTAGACGTAGCACACAAGGCCACGATTTCCTACCAAGCCACGCAAGGACTTGGACGCTCCGCACAAAGAAGCGATTTTCCCCTAAGGCACGCAAGGACTTAGACGTCACGCACAAGGAGACGATTTCCCTACCAATACAAAGTGAAATGTATATAAATGAAAATACAAAATCAAATGAAGAACTCCCTAGAAATTCAGACCTCTGAAAGGAAGGTTGAAGCCTCGAGATGATCGTTGATGTAGAAGCGCGTCCGATCTCGTCTTCAATTTCAAACCTTCTAAGCACAAATGGGAGTTGATGAGGTTCTGGAGCTCTCTGGTTCGTATGCACTCAGGAAAGGACTTAGAATTCTCAAAGCTTGGAATGCACGAACAAAACGAACCAATTTATAGTTTTTCACTGTCGCCTGGGAGACATCGCTGTCGGAATTCCGACAGCGCCAAACTACCGCTCGTCGTGCTGTCGTGCGGGCTGTTGCTGTAACTTCTGTCCTGTCGCCTGGGCGACATCGCTGTCGGACGATAGCGCCAAAATACTGCTCGTCGTGCTGTCGTGCGGGCTGCTGCTGTAACTTCTATCCTGTCGCCTGGGCGACAATAGATGTCGGAAAATTTCGACATCGAAATTATCCATACAGTTAAATTGAGCTCCAATCAAAATCGTGAACATCTCATACCTGTTACCTGCACACCATCAATAAAAATAGAATCAAATACAAATGGGATTTTGTTATTATCAAACCGGAAGAGTGCGAAACGCATGCTCCAACAATCTCCCCCTTTTGATAATAACAAATCCGTATACAAAGAAATCATGTCTATTTAGGTTTTGTGTTTTAACATATGGTGTGTGCACAAAAAAAGAACATGATATATTCCTCTAAAATGTAAGCTCCCCCTAGATGAATGCTCCCCTAAATGAATGCTCCCCCTAAATGTTATAGTAAATTGAAATGATGTATTGTTTAGGTGGAAGATTTAGGTGGAATTGTTCTTATTGTTCTTTGATTTCTTGAATATACTTATAATTCTCCCCCTTTTGGTATTAGCAAAAGTTAATTTGAAATGAATGAGTAGTTCTTAAGGGAAGAGATAGGATGTAGAAAATAAGAGTAAGCGGAAGCACTTGTGTTGAAAATGATTGAAAGTCTTGAAATAATAGTAATATGTCATAGTATTGAATAAACTCATGAAGAGATGGTATAGCCATATGAAGTAGTAGAATAAAAAAATAACTTAAACATGATTAATGTCATTTTAAAGTATCATAGAAAGACACAATTGTGTATAGAAATTTGGAATCTTTTCGGTCCAATTCTCATGAGATGAAGGTTTATATAACATAATGATGTGTACAAGTGTTGCTTTGATCAAACATATGAAATTATTTAATTTACATGATCATTGGAATAGAAAACATAATATAAGCATATAAAAACAACTTTGACCTTGAAGATATAGCACAATAAGAATAGAATACCATTTTTTTCTTTTGCACAAGACACTTTACAATTCTTTCCAAAGTGCTCAACCTCACAATGCTTATTAAGACTTATCAGGAGGGTAAGTAGTGCTTGGTGGACTATCCTTGTCCTCGATTTAAACTTTTTGTTGATCGCATATTTTGTGATATCTTAACTTTGTAGTTTGTATAGATATTTATATATAGTTTTATCTTAACTTTTTGCTAACAAATCAAGCTTGAAAGTAGTATTTATGAAATGTTATTGTATTATGTTAAAACAAACATGATTCATGTATATATTAAATAGAAAGACATATGTATGGATCAAAAGAAGTGAACGTGATAGCTCATTATTATATATAAACAATTTCTCATACTTAGAGGCATGCGAAAACAATTTCCAATAGTCTAAACCACTTAGCAGGAGTGTCAATACTATGATAGAGTGGAAATGAAATCATATAATCATGTAAATATCCATTTTTAAAAAAATAAAAAGCACATGGTTTGGCATCAATTCATGAGTTGTGGCATCAATAATGACATATAACTAGTGTAGAGTATCAGAGAGACCAAAATTGAAGATTAATAAAATTTGGGAGCTGTCGGAATTTTCCGACACGCACTGTCGTCTGGGCGACAGCTAAAAGTATAAAACGGCAAAAAAAATGAGTCAAACTCGATTGTACATCATTTTCTGGACTGGAAGTCGAGAGGAAAGTGTCGGAGTGCGGCGACAACCCTAGATCTAAGGTATGTTTGGTTGATTTTTAGGTTTTTGACTTAAATTTTTGAAAGAAGGTATGTTTGAATCTTGTGTTTTTTTTTTTGGTTTAAGATTTGTATTTTTACATTGATTAATTTCAAAAAAAAAACTGTAGATGATCTTTTTGAAGATGGTTGAAGAAGATAAATAGTAAATGATATGTGAGAAGGTTTAGTTTTGTTCAAAAAAAAATTAACAGAAATATAGCTTGATTTTGAGTAGATCTGGAAGTCTATGTTGAAAAAAAACATATAGAAAAAAAGCTCACTGGATCAATGTCGGAATTTTCCGACAGTCAATGTCTCCTGGGCGACATTGTCCCAGTGCACAGAACAGTGATTAACTTAAATTTAGTTTTGTTATGTTTGCAGAATGGCTTCCAGTTCTAAGGCTCGTAAAAGTATATCTGAAGATGCTCATAGTTCATATCAAGTATATCTGGGGATTGAGAAGGCAATTATTGGAGTTTTAAAATATGTTGAATTTGACTCTCCTAAGCACGACCATATCTACACTCTTCTTGCTAATGCATGTATATTATCAGTAATTTTAGTAGATATGTTCTCATCTGTCTTGATCCGAGAGTTTTACAATCATTTGGAAGACCCTAAACACACTGAATTGGATGGGGGAGTGCGATCGAGAATCCAATGTCAACAAGTGGAAATAACACATGTTGATCTTAGAGATGAATTTGGTCTTCTTATGATTGATCATATGTCAGACATAGTAGAAAGCTATAGAAGGGACAGAGATTGGACTCTTGTAAACATGAGTTTACATGGAAGTAAAAAGAGGACCCTAATCACGGAAGTCTCTTCACTCACTCCTGATGCCTATTTAGTCCAAGACATATTGAGAAACTCAGTCATGCTAAAAAGTGGTGATACAAGGAGTATCACAGCACAGTTGACGTTGTTTACATATTTTATTATAGAGAAGGAACCCTTTGATGTAGCGGACCTCATCCTTGCCCAGATTCGTTATGCTATTAGATTAAAACAACCAAAATGGGTGAAGGTTCATACTTTGCCAATGGGGGCTATAATTCAACGTATTCTCTATAAGAAGTATGAATGGATAAGTCAAGATTCATACTTAGATGATTGTATTCCTGAAATATACTATACGGGTACCATGAAAGTTAAGAAGTCTCATAAAAAGCCTCATCCTGGAATAGAGATTAGAGAGCCTACAAATCCTAGAGGAGGATCACTACGAGAGTCTATAGATGATCTTCGTGATTCATTTGAAGAACACAAGAAAGAAGTGAAGAAAGATCGCAGTAGACTGCAGAAATTTATGAAATTTCTGGTGAAGGGATTGAAGTTAAAGCCTACTCCTGAAGAAGCGGCCGAATGGGAAGTCCCAGATGATGAACCGCCACGCCAATCAGTTAGGCGGACTCGACGTGGAAAGGCTGTAAGACGTGGATCTTCAGAAGACTGGCCAGAAAGCAGCGGGGCTGGATATGATGATTCTGAGTAGTTTCCAGCAGGTTGCTGCTTCTGACTGATGTCGGAATTTTCCAACACTCACTGTCGCCTGGGAGACAGTGAACTTACCCAGATTTCATTTTATGTTTACTGAACTTAATCTTATGTTTATTTCTACTGTTTTTCTGGAACAATTTGTATGAATTATTAATGATATGAGTCATTCAAATTCTATGTTTTGATTTAAAATGATATTTTTCCATTGTTCTTTATCTTATTAAACTTGATTTGTCATATTGGATATGCTTAGTTTGAAATATCTAGGATTCCTAATTCAAACCTTAGCATTGAAAACCGGGAATCCGACAATGGTTTTGTGAATATATCGGCTAGTTGATTATCCGTGCCTATGAAGGAAATTTTAATCTGATTATTTTTAATGTGGTCTCTTATAAAATGATGCCTAACGTCAATATGTTTAGACCTAGAGTGATGAACCGGGTTGTAAGTTAAATTATTTGCACTTTTGTTATCGCACCATAGCTCTATAGTTTGTTGTTTAATGTTAAAGTCTTCTAAAGTTTGTTTCATCCAAAGAGCTTGTGCACAACAACTACCAAGTGCGATGTATTCGGCCTCGGTGGTTGAGAGGGCAACAGAATTCTGTTTCCTACTCGACCATGAAATGAGTGAAGGGCCTAAAAAGTGACAAGTGACACTAGTGCTTTTCCTATCTAGTGAACAACCGGCATAATCAGAATCAGAATAGCCAAAAAGAGTAAAATCATCGCTATGAGAATACCACAAACCAAGTTTAGATGTGCCAATTATATATCTAAAAATTCTTTTTACCGCTTTTAAATGTGATTCTTTGGGATCGGCTTGAAATCTAGCACATAAACAAACTGAAAACATAATATCTGGTCTAGAAGCGGTTAAGCATAAAAGTGAACCTATCATGCATCTATATAAAGTTTGATCTATGGATATTCCACTTTCATCTTTTCCTAATTATAAAGAGACACTCATAGGAGTACTAGCTTGTTTACGATTTTCAAATCCAAATCTTTTCAAAACATCATGTATATATTTTGATTGGTTTATAAAAATTCCATCATGTTTTTGAATAATTTGAAATCCTAAGAAATATTTTAGTTCTCCTACCATGCTCATCTCAAATTCACTTTCCATCATTTTAACAAAATAATTACATAACTCTTCATTAGTGGCTCCAAAAATAATATCATCAACATAAATTTGTAAAACAATTAAATCATCATCAACTTGCTTAATGAAGAGTGTACAATCAACACCACCCATTTTAAAACCGTTTTGTAATAAATATAAGGTCAATCTATCATACCTTGCTCGTGGTGCTTGTTTTAAACCATACAAAGCTTTTAGTAATCTATACACGCGATTAGGAAATTTTTCATTTATAAAGTCTGGGGGTTGTTCAACATAAACTTCTTCTTTAATCAACCCGTTTAAAATGCAGTTTTAATATCCATTTGCAATAATTTAAATCTTTTATGACTAGCAAATGCAACAAAAATTCTAACTGCTTCCAATCGTGCAACGGGTGCAAAAGTTTCATCAAAATCTACCCCTTCAATTTGATTGTATCCTTTCGCTACAAGCCTAGCTTTGTTTCTAGTGATCCTAGAGTCAGTATCTAATTTATTTTTAAAAACACATTTGACTCCTACCACAGGATGATCACTAGGTCTATCTACAAGAATCCAAACTTTATTTCTTTCAAATTGGTTAAGTTCTTCATTCATAGCTAGAAACCAAGATTCATCATTTAAAGCGGTGGCAACATCTTTTGGTTCTATATTTGAGACAAAATATAAATTTGAAAAACTTTCATGTAAACTAGAACGTGTACGTACCCCCACTTGATGGTTCTCCAATAACAAATTCTTGCGGATGATCTTTTGAGAACCTTAGCTCGGTTGGAGGTACATATCCTTGTTCTTCTTCTTCTTCACCATCTTTTTCGTCTTCTTTCTCTACTTTTTCTTCATCATCATCATCATTTTTCCTCAGATTTTGTTCAACATCTTCTTCATTTTTCTCATTACCTGCAACATAGTATTTTCTACACAAGAAATGTTTTCATCAAATTTTACATGAATAGTTTCTTCAACCACTTTAGTACGTTTATTATAAACTCTATAGGCCTTGTTAGTTGAAGAATAACCAATGAAAATTCCTTCATCAAATTTACCTAAGTTATCTTTTGTATTCAAAATAAAGCATTTACAACCAAAAACTTTAAAGTAAGATACATTTGGTTTTCTTTGAAAATAAATTTCATAAGGAGTTAATTGTAATGTTGGATGAATCATGACACGATTAATAATATAGCATGCAGTTCTAACCGCTTCGACCCAAAAATATTTTGGCAATTTAAATTCACAAAGCATAGTACGTCCTAATTCTTGAAGTGTTCTATTTTTCCTCTCCACTACACCATTTTGCTGTGGTGTGCGAGGAGCGGAAAATTCGTGTTTTATCCCAAATTCATTACAATATGAAATAAATTTTTCATTATCAAACTCTCCTCCATGATCTGATCCAATGCATTTTACTTTTAAATCAAGTTCATTTTGAATACGTGAAATAAGTTTTACAAATTCATCAAAAGCATCAGATTTTGAATTTAAAAACAGTGTCCAACAAAATCTAGAATAATCATCAATAATAACAAATGTATATTTTCTACCTCCTAGACTTTGTGTAATCGGACCAAATAAATCTATATGTACTAACTGTAAAGGTCTAGAAGTAGAAATAACATTTTTGCTCTTAAACAATGATTTAGTAAACTTTCCTTTTTGGCATGGTGAACACAATGATGAAAGCTTTCCATTTAAATTCGGTAAACCTTTAATTATTTTATTCTTTGAAAGCTTTACTATTCGTTTAGCACTAGAATGTCCTAGTCGTCTATGCCATAATTCAAGTTCATCATTCTTTGAAATAAAACATTTAAGTGTAAAATGAGATAAATCATGAAAAGTGATTGTATAGACATTGTTTATTTTTGGTGCAGTAAGTACGATTTCGTTTGTTTTAGAATCAATAATTTTGCAAAGGTTTGAGCTAGAGTCAAATAAAACATTTAGATTTTTATCACATAGTTGACTAATAGAAATTAGATTATGTTTCAAACCTTTAACATATAAAACATTTGAAATTTTAAACTCTTCGTTACCTACTACTCCAATGCCTTTGACTTTACCCTTGCCATTATCTCCAAAGGTCACTGTTCCTCCTTTTTTCATCTCCAGGCTTAGGAACTTTGATTTATCGTCTGTCATGTGTTTTGAACAGCCAGAGTCCAAATACCACACGTCTTCCTTGTTCCTAGCCTGCACGCACACCTAAAAAGATGATGAGAGTAAAGATATGGTTACCCAAGTGGTCCCTCCCATGGTATAGGTGGACGCCTTAGGTACCCATATTTGTTTAACGTGAACTTTTCTTTTCTTCCAACATGAGCCCGAGATGTGACCAAATCGATGACATTTGGCACATACAATGAATAGTGAGAACCATTTTTCAATAGTTTCTCTGGACTCTTGCTGGAGGAAACATCTTTATATGTGCACTTAGAAGAATTTTTATTTTGAGAAACAGGTTTTCTGAACCTGGCGCTGTCGCTGGTTCCGAGATCAGCTGTCGGAAATTTCCGACAGCTTCCAGAGCTTCCAGAAACGTATCTTAGCCCAAATTTTGCTGTCCCATGGCATTGGTTGGCTAAAATCATATCCAGAGATTTTTTTCCAACACCAAATTTTCCAATGCCATGTTCAACTCATTTACTTTGGACTTTAAAATTGAATTTTCTTTTACTATCATGCCACATCGATTTGCAACATTTTTCTTGTAATTCTCTAATTGAGAATGAGAAGTTTTGACAACCTTTTCTAAGTCCTTTTTCTCTTTTAGAAGTTGATCAATTTTTTGATCGGACTTAGAAATAGTGTTTTCAAGTTCTTTTATCCTTGTCGAAGAGTGATCACACTCTTGACACTTGACAAATTACCTTCTCGTTCCCAATAGATTTCAACTCATTTGATAACTTTTTATTTACTTTCAAAAGATCTTTATTTTCACATTTTAAAAAATCGATTTCCTTTAAGCTTTTATCCAAAAAATTGCAAGTTTTCGTAAATTCAGAATATAAATCATCATAAGATGGAGGAGTTACCTCAGTGTCGCTTTCGACACTGCTATCGTCGTCAGATGACGCATTTTCTTTCCCCATCAAGCATACATTTGCTTCTTCTTTATCTTTGCTTCACTTGAGCCTTCAGAAGTTGTGTCATCCCAAGTCTCCGCCTTCAGAACCTTCTTTTTGAACTTCTTATCGTGCCTCTTCTCTTTTTGCTCTCTCAGATATTTTGGGCACTTGCTTCTTATATGTCCAATCTTTTTGCAATGATAGCATTTCCGATAGCGGACGTTCTTCTTCATCATCCATTTTTCCTTTGCCTTTGTTGTAAGAAAAATCCTTCTTTTTGAAAAATTTTCTAAATGATTTTCTCCTCTCAGGATTTCTCATAAACTTCTTAAAGTTCCTCACAAACAGTCCTTCTTCATCTTCCTCACTTTCTTCAGTCTCACTTTCAATTTTCTTTTTAGATTTCAACGCCAAGCTCTTCTTTTTGGGCTCCAAATTGTACTCTTGGCTTTGAATCTTCAACTCCACTTCATGGGTTTTTAGATTCCCAATGAGGCTCTCCAATTGTAAGGTCTTAAGATCATGTGACTCAGAAATTGCAGTCACTTTAGGATTGAACTTCGGGGGAAGTGATCTTAATATTTTCCTTACTAAATCTCCATTGGAGAAAACCTTACCCAGCACCTTTGAATCGTTCACGATTTTAGTGAATCGTGTGTACATTGTATCAATTTCTTCATCCACCTCCATTTTGAATCTTTCGAACACTGACTCCAGTTGAACTAGCTTTGAATCCTTTACCTGCGAAGTACCTTCATGAGTAATTTCTAAAAGATTTCAAATTTCAAATGCAGTATTACAAGCACAAACTCTATTAAATTCAGTGCGATCTAGTGTGCAAAATAAAGCATTCATGGCTTTTGCATTGTTCTTACATTTTAATTTATCATTGTCATCCCACTTGTCTTTGGGTTTGTCCATAGTTACATCTCCTACAACAAATGTTGGGGAAGTATAACTCGTCTCGACCATATTCCAAACTTCTATGTCGAGAGCTATTAGAAAACACCGCATTCGGGTTTTCCAATAGTTATAGTCTATGTCCGTAAAAAGTGTTGGCCTACTAATTCCTTGTCCCTCAACGAACGCGTGATCGTTGTGCGTCATTACTCCCGGTGGTAAAACCGTTTTGGAGTAACCTAACTCTGATACCACGTGTTGGATCTTGAGGCGCCCTTAGAGGGGGGGGGGGGGGGGGGTGAATAAGGGCCTTTTTAAAATATGATTTTTTACTTAAGATTTTTTAAAACAAATTTTGCTTTTCTAAAAATCACTTATAAAAATTTTCAAACTATGAAATTTTTAAATTAATTCAAACACAAATTTCTAAGTTAAAGATTAATCAACCAAATTTGCAATTAAAGAAAATGTCATAATTTTTAATCATGAAATTCACATACAATAAAAATGAACTTAACAATGCTTAAGATTAAAGCACAAATATGATAATAAACTTTTAACAATTTGAGTTTACCAATCCTTCTCCCAAGGATCGGAAGGCTATCACTTGTCTCTCCCTAGACCAAGCCCAAGCCTATCCTTTAGATCTTCCCAAGATCTAGACGTAGCACACAAGGCCACGATTTCCTACCAAGCCACGCAAGGACTTGGACGCTCCGCACAAGGAAGCGATTTTCCCCTAAGCCACGCAAGGACTTAGACGTCACGCACAAGAAGACAATTTCCCTACCAATACAAAGTGAAATGTATATAAATGAAAATACAAAATCAAATGAAGAACTCCCTAGAAATTCAGATCTCTGAAAGGAAGGTTGAAGCCTCGAGACGATCGTTGATGTAGAAGCGCGTCCGATCTCGTCTTCAATTTCAAACCTTCTAAGCACAAATGGGAGTTGATGAGATTCTGGAGCTCTCTGGTTCGTATGCACTCAGGAAAGGACTTAGAATTCTCAAAGCTTGGAATGCACGAACAAAACGAACCAATTTATAGTTTTTCACTGTCGCCTGGGCGACATCGCTGTCGGAATTCCGACAGCGCCAAACTACCGCTCGTCGTGCTGTCGTGCTGGCTGTTGCTGTAACTTCTGTCCTGTCGCCTGGGCGACATCGCTGTCGGAATTCCGACAGCGCCAAAATACTGCTCGTCGTGCTGTCGCGCGGGCTGCTGCTGTAACTTCTGTCCTGTTGCCTGGGCGACAGTAGATGTCGGAAAATTCCGACAACGAAATTCTCTATACAGTTAAATTGAGCTCCAATCAGAATTGTGAACATCTCATACTTGTTACCTGCACACCATCAATAAAAATAGAATCAAATACAAACGGGATTTTGTTATTGTCAAACCGGAAGAGTGCGAAACGCATGCTCCAACACGGGTCGACTGCCATCTCTTGGTGCAGCAAGAAGCAGAACTCAGTTTCAATATCGACTACATAGGCAGAGTACAATGCATCATCCTTGGCAGCCCAGGAGGGCGTTTGGCTACAAAGATTGATAGGGGGCATTCACGAGGAGGTGAGCGAGCCTACCTTGCTCCGCTGTGACAACTCGAGTGCCTTAAAACTGGTAACCAATCTAGTATGTCACGCGCGGACAAAATACATCGAGATTGAGCACCACTTCATACGAGAGAAGGTGCAAGATGGAACGCTGAAGGTGGAATATGTGCAAAGCCAGACAACGTTGCTGACATATTCACAAAGGCACTTGCAAAGAGGTTGTTTGAGTGTCTTCGATCTCTTCTAGGCGTTGTCCCCGGGGCTCACTTTAAGGGGGAGTGTTGATTTTTTTGAAGTGAGAAGGGCGTATTTTGATTGGTCGGTTTCGCCGGTGGGTGTTCTATCCGCTGTTCGAATGGATGCTTGGTGTTTTGTGGCCTGACCCGATAAAATGGATAGTTCTCTTCCTTGCCATCTATCTAGAAAGCACGGTAAGGTCAGAACAGTGGAAGTTGCGGGTTGTTTCTGGAAGTTGCCAGCTTAGCCGTAGTGTGAAGGAAGGTGACGGTTTGTGCAGGCTAGCAACGGCTAGCATTGGAAGGTGCAGTTTGTTTGTGAAGGAAGGTCGCGGTTTCTGCAGGCCAACATTGGCTAGCAGTGGAAGTTGCGGATTGGTTGAAGTCGTCAGCAAGAAGGAAGAGGTTGCGGCTAAGTTGCGGCGGTCTGTGCGCGATTAGTGCCGTGGAAGGTGCGGTTTGGGCGAACTGGGGCTGGTGTTCGGCGGTTTGTCAGTAGAAGGAGCAGTTGGTTGTAGCGGCAAGGTGTTCGGCGACCTCAGAGAAGAGGTGTTGGCCTGTTATTTAGCTCCACGGTTGTTTTCTGTTATTTTGTCCAATACCTTGCTAAAGTGTCTAACGATTGTTTGTTGTTGTTCTCTTGTGTTGCCTTGTTATTGTTCAACAATAAAAGTGTTTTTCCTTCGATGTATTGTTATTATCTTACAATCGAAATTTTCAACATGGACCTAACATGCCGGTCTGCACTTAGATTTTATTGATTTGCACATAGTCAAAATTAATTTCCACTTATAATAACTTAGACTTCGTTTGGTTCGGCTTATTTGTTCCGGTGAGTTTGGACAAAATCGTCATTGCCTTAGAATGTATGTTTGATATGACAAATGTTACTACCATTATCAAAAAAAAGAAACTAGTTATAAACATAAAATATTTGGTATGACAATGACGTTTTTGTCCAAACTCACCGGAGCAAATAAGCCGAACCAAACGAAGCCTTAATTAAATTGGAAGCAGCCGTTAGAGAGTACTTCGAGAAATTTTAAATTTGAACAAGGAGCCCTACTAGGTTAATATTACAATTTGGACCGGGAGCTCTTTCTCGCACGCGCCAAGGTTCACCGGATGTTCGAAGTTGGACGCATGCCTCCGCCACGGTTCACCTTCTTGGTAGTAATGTAATTAATCATTATAAAACTCCACTAAAATACCCCTCTCAAGTTTGTCCGACATCGAGCTAAGTTAGGCGGTTTCTCTCCCTCTACGTTCTCTTCGTCTTGGTGGCCTTCCACGGTATCGACTCCTAGGGCTCCGCTTCTCGGAGATGACAGCAGCAATGGAGAGCTTGATCGGCATGGTGAACCGGATTCAGAGGGCTTGTACGGTCCTGGGAGATCACGGCGGTGCTGAGGGTGCTCTACCAACTCTCTGGGAGGCATTACCCTCTGTAGCCGTCGTTGGTGGGCAGGTGCCCCCTTACCCCCTTTTTCTTTCTTTGATCACCTCTCTCTTTTTATCTCTCTCCTAATCTATTTGTTCTCTAATGGTTGGCTAATTTGGATTTTTGCGCTGTTGGATCAGAGCTCCGGAAAGTCGTCGGTCCTGGAGAGTATCGTCGGGCGCGATTTTCTCCCTCGTGGATCTGGTTAGTTCAATGACAATACATTGGATCGCTGCTCTCTTTTATTTGTTCTTTAGGTTTTGATTTGGGTATGTTTATATCAAGATTAATCGCTTAAGATTGATTGTATGTAGGAATTGTGACACGAAGACCTTTGGTGCTCCAGCTGCACAAGACGGATGATGGGAAACCTGATTATGCCGAGTTTCTTCACATGCCCAATAGAAGATTCTCTGATTTCAGTGCGTTGACTATTTTTACTTAATACCTGCGCTATTTTACTGCTCTATATTGCTTATAGTTTTGTAAACCTGATTAGAAGAAAGTTTGTTCTGTCCACTGTCCATGAATTGGATGTTTCGATTATGTAGCATGGGAATTATTTACTCTAAAAATATATAGAGTGCGGGGATCACCAATATCAAAGTCGAATAATTAACTGAGTGCTGAATGAGTGTGTGATGATTTAGTAACTGAGTGCTGAATAATTAACTGAGTGCTGAATGTAGTACAAAAATACAAGACTATAATTACAAATTAATTAATTCCTACACGATGTAAAATCAAACAAATGATAGAACACATAAAATTGATGCAAACACAATAGAGACATGATAGAAATTAAGTACAAATTGAAATTAAATGCAAAAAGGACAGTTCTTTGATTCACTTTCATGCCACATAGTCACCACCATTCTTTAGAGAAGCATTAATTTTTTTCCGATGAATTCACAACTCTTGATGATGGAAAGGGCATCAACTGTATCGATCTCTTCTCCTTCTTCCAATATGATTAACTCACTTCCACTAGCTATGTAGCACGAGGACGGATACGGGATACGATACGAATACAGGAAACATGATTTAAAAAAAAATACGGATACGTGAAACGTTTTTAAATTTTTTTTTAATTATTTTAATATAAGTATTAATTAATATAAAAAATACAATTAACCAACTAAGGTACCATCTCATTCACTATATTCAATAAAGAATAATTAGCGCACAATCATGTTGTTTAGGCACAATCGGGAAGATTAGGCTAGGAGAAGGTATTGGATATCACAGGAAGAGAAAATATGAAGAATAATTCATGCAATCTATTCCTTGAGTTATATCAAATCCAAAAGCACAAACATTATTTATAGTGCCTACAAGTAGACATATTTTAGTTTGATTTATTTATTATCAGTACACATTGAGGAAGAAGAAGAGGAGGCGGAGGAGGAAGAAGAAGAGGAGGAAGAAGAAGAGGAGGAGGAGCTTACTAGAAGGGAGGGATCGAGAGCAGGGAGCGTGATCTGGAGCGACAGTGGAGCGGTAGCAGCTTCGGCGGGGGTCGGGAGAGGACAACGCAAAGCTGCGGGGGTCGGGGTCGTGAAACGCGCGTGAGTGTGAATCCTAAACAATCAAATTAATATGAGGCGTGACTGCGCACCTGACGCCGTGAATAATATAGCGGGAAACACGTATCCCACAAGCGGGATACACGTTTCCCAATTAATTTTTTTATTTAATTTAAATATTGCGTTTCCTACGTTCCGCGCGTTTCCGGGTGTTTCCCGTATCCGATACGCGTTCGAGCCGATACGCGAAGCATTTTTAAGTATCCGTGTTTCGTAGTCCACTAGGATTAGCTCACTTCTTAACTAAACAATCTACTATATATATACCAATTATAAATTGATTATGATCATTAGTTTCAGAGAGCAACCAATATTAAGGATTCATAGGACCTTTCAGAACAACCAAGAAATCAATAAAAGAAATTGAAGCTTATGATTTGAATACCTTCCAATAAGATCAAAAGGGAAATTCTTCGTCTATCAATATGGTAAGAGATAATTCTGCAACCTATAAATGAATGGGAGAGGCAAGGAAGAATGGCAGGTGTCGAGATCACTTTACACAATCGATCTCTGTAGCTGGGCTTCTCACGACGCTGGACCAACCATTAGGTGGTCTATGGTTGGCTTCTGCAGCAACGATGCAAGAGGAAGATGAGCAACGATGCGCCGGAACAAAGTCATTGTAAACTTGATCCTTGCCGATCTCAGATAGCTGATGAAGACCGACATGAGACTGATGGAATTGGACTGCAGTTGATCGAACACAATCCCATAATAATCCATGACCTCCAGAAATTCCCAGGGATGGGGAAGCTTCAGACCACAATCGAAGTGATCGATTGGGATGATGAGCCTGTTCTCTGCGCCAAAGTTCAAGTCTTCATTTTCCTGGGGCAATCTAACGATGATCTAGTTTTGAATCATGTGCTTCCCTAAGAAAGACATTCGTCCTGAGAAAGCCTGCAAGGCTTGTGATCGGCATTCAAAAAGGTTTCAGCGTTTGTAGCTCTAGCGGATACCATATTTTGAGATCGCTGAGATCGGTGCTTGGGGCGCATTCACTAAAGTATAAAATTATGATTGTAAGTCCCGCTATTTATAGAAGCCAAGGGACATTTTCGTAATGATGACTATTTTCGAGACCGCCCAGTAAATCTCGCAGACCGCCGAACCTGCGTAATGTATGAAAAACAACAAGCAGCAGAATCAATCTCAATAAAGTCAGACCGTATTATCTCAAGCAGTAAGTCAAAAATGTGCAAAGGAAAAATAACAAGCAACACAACCACAGAGATCGACATCACAGCATTGCAGAGACCGCATAGAATGGAAATCAGAGCATCAATATATATTACAGACATTCAAATTGTTCAAATTTATTATCTCTGGAGACCGCATAAAAGAAAAAATGAAAGTATATCTTCTCGGCTGGCGTTTTCTCCCAATGAAGGCCTCAACGTCTTGCATTTCATTAACAACGGACAGAGCGGTCACCAAACTCTGGTTTGCTGACATCGCAGCTCGATGTATCTTGACAACATCTCTGTCCACCTGATCCAGGGGAACCACAACAATCTCAGAAGACGGTCTCTCTTCTTGGTGACCGGTAGAGGTTCCCGGACGCATAGTCATTTGGGCAGGACCCGCTCTGAATGTAGCGACCTCAGTGGTCAGGGCAGCGGCCTTCGCCTTGTAATACTCTGCATCCTTCTCAGCTTTCCGGAATGATTTGTTGAGCTCGGCAAAACTTCAGTTCATATTCCTCGCGGACTCGCTTTTCATTAACACGCAACTTCTCTTCGAAGTCGGCGGTCTGAGTCCGGAGTTGATCATCCAGAGCCAGCTCGCGAGACCGCAGTTGGTCCTCCAGCACTTGCTCCCGAGCCCGCATAGTGCGAACATCCTCAAAGATAGGTTTGAGAATGTCCGCGAACTGTGGGGGGATCGTCAGCTTCTGCGGGATTTCCCCTTCTTCAGGGATCGATTCGATCTCTTCAGTATTTGCGGTCAAAAGAAGAGAATTATTAGCTTGACTATGACTATTCAAAAAACAAAAGAGATCGAGCAGAAAGTATACTTGGAAAGAAAGTGAGACCGCAGTTATGGAAAGGATTTTCGACATCTTTTGTGACCGTAGGGTCTGCGGTCAGCAAAAGACGGTCTGATTCTCTAAAGCTTTCCAGGTTCATTCTTTCCAATTCCCTTTTCTGCGTTCTCTCTCCTTTTCTTTTTCTTTTTAATTCTGCAGTACTAATAAGAATGTCATCTGTTTCAATGATGACAATCTCACACCGCTCCTTTGGAGATTTAGGTCAAAAAACGAGCAAAGGAAGAGAATCTGGCTATCTCGCGATCATTTTCGCCTTACCAGTCTACAGAGCGGAGACAACTGCCATGCGGTCTGCCGCTGCCTGGTTTAACTTGGCGTCTTGGCCAGCAGAAAGCTTTGTCAAACCGACAGACAACACGGTCTTCTCTTTCTCGAACTGTTGCATCTCTCCTTCTCCCTTTTCTTTCCCGGTCTTTTTCTCGGCTTCCTTCCCGGCCTCCTTCTCTTTTCCCTTTTCCTTTTCTTTCTCCTTCTTCTTGTCAGCGATTGATACATCATCGAACAAAGGACGAGATATGCTTGCATTAAACGGGAAAAACGGATACAATCCGGAGCGAACTCCGACCAAGATCTAGGAGGCTGGTTCCTCCTAAGACCCCCTCTTCAAATGAGAGCCAAATCCCTAATAACCAAAGATGAAGATAACACTCCCATACCTCCTCCTTATATAGGGAGGAGGGGGATCACATGCCATTAAATTAAAAGGACTTAATTAATACTAATTAATTAATAACGGTAACAATACGCCGGTCGTGAAAATTTTCCTTGTCCGCAAGGCCGAGTCCTAAATCTTTTTCGGGATCTTTAAGCACGGAAACGATGTACAACTGGTCGGTGAGGGGTAGCGAGAGTGTTAATAAAAGCTACAAAATGACAAAATGTTGAAAGGAAGAAGGAGGGGGGCGGCTAACGATCATCAGTGGGGTCGGCGGAACAACCCGGTGGGCTAGATGTGTGAAGGGGATAAATGATAAAAAATTTCGAGGTGAGGGGTAGGGAGGTAAAAGGAGAGGGGTTTGTCTTGTAGTGTGGGGAAAGTTAAGCTGCTGCTAGGGGGTGATGGGAAAGGAGGCTCGACAGTTTAGGGAGAAGAAGGATGCTGAGAAGGCGCGCGACTAAAGAGGGGAAATAGCTGCCGAGCGGGAGGAGGTCGATGCAGGCGACGGAAGAAGACCCGACGCGCGAGGAAGAAGTTGATCGTGGAAGGAAACGGTCGCGGTCGCGCGTTGTCGCTACAAAAGAAAGCGCGGGCTGGATCTGGAGGCCGACGACGCCGGAGGCGTGGGCTGCTGCTGTTGCGGTCGGGACCAACGCGAGAGCGGTGTTGGGGGGAAGAGCTTCCGATGCTTGTGCCAGCATCGGTGCTGGATGCGCGTTGCAGGCGGACAGCGGTTGATGGAGCCTGATGGAGGTGGGGGCTGGCGATGTTGGGATCAGCACAGGTGATGGTTCGCTCCTCCAGGCTGCTGCAGCAGCGGCCGGAAGCGGTGTGGACTGGAGCGGGCAGTCGCTTGCTGGTGCCGCGAGAAAAGGAACCACGCGACTGTGGCGACGGACTGGGAGGTTGCTAAGGAGGGTGATGATGTCGTTCATCAGGGCGGTATTCCGGTCGAGTCGATCGAGGAGGTTGTTGTAGTGGTTGCTGGTACCCGGCGGCTGAATGGGCAGCGGGCGGAGGCCGGCAGGTCGGACCATTGATACATCATCGAACAAAGGACGAGACATGCTTGTATTAAACAGGAAAAACGGATACAATCCAGAGCGAACTCCGACCAAGATCTAGGAGACTGGTTCCTCCTAAGACCCCTCTCTCAAATGAGAGCCAAAATCCTAATAACCAAAGATGAAGATAACACTCCCATACCTCCTCCTTATATAGGGAGGAGGGGGCTCACATGTCATTAAAATAAAAGGACTTAATTAAGGCTAATTAATTAATATCGGTAACAACGATCTCCTGTTTTTTCTTCTTATCTTTCTTCTTTTTCTTCTCCACTGCGGCCCTTCTCTCTTCCTCCAACTTCTTTTCCCTCTCCTTCTTCCTTCCCTCTTCCGCGATCATCTCTGCCTTCTCCTCCTCCTCCTTCTTCTTCTTCTTCTTCTTCGAGACCGCGTGACCGCGCGGTCTGGGTTTTTTGTTTTTTTTTGCTTTCTTCTCTGCTCCGATTCTCCTGTACCCCGGGCAACCCGTTATTTTTCCTTCATTCTCACAAAATTCAAACATTCTATGAGACTCAAACTCAGTACCATGATCTCTTCTGATCATTACAACTACTTGTACAAACAGTCTCGAATTTTGTCACTTTTCTACCTCTCACCCTGACCTGTTTTAGACCTTCCTGTAACCCCTTTGTGAGATCAATCAAAGCAGATTTTTCCCTCAGAAGTCTCTCTTCTGGCATCCTTCAACCCAAGTAACCGGCGCTCCGCAGTTTCCCCTCATTCCTTTGAAGTGTGAGTTGTGGAGGTACAATTTTTGTGCCAACAACTGCCTCTGCTCAAATTGACATAGGCAAGTTAGCCTCAACTAGTAATGTTTTACCTGATTCAATCAAGGTTCTATTCTTTCTTTCAGCAACTCTATTTTGTTGTGGAGTTTTAATGTAACGACCCAGCTTTGGCGTTCGAGCGGGACCCAGTCCACGATCTGTCCTCAGCTGGCATCGCTACCGAGCTGCAGCCCAAGCACCCCAACCCTTCTCCGCCCACTGGCGGGTTGTTGGTGGCCACAGCCTCCCTTCGATGAGCCAAACTCGATAGTCAAGCATGCACCACGGGGACTTCCCAGGAGGTCACCCATCCCAGTACTCCATAGTTAAGCGTGATGAGAAGTGAAAGAACTCCATAGTTAAGCGTGCTCGGGTTGGAGTAGTACTGGGATGGGTGACCTCCTGGGAAGTCCCCGTGGTGCATGCTTGACTATCGAGTTTGGCTCATCGAAGGGAGGCTGTGGCCACCAACAACCCGCCAGTGGGCGGAGAAGGGTTGGGGTGCTTGGGCTGCAGCTCGGTAGCGATGCCAGCTGAGGACAGATCGTGGACTGGGTCCCGCTCGAACGCCAAAGCTGGGTCGTTACATTTAAGAGCTGAGAAGCTATGCTTAACCCTTCATTCTCACAAAATTCAAACATTCTATGAGACTCAAACTCAGTACCATGATCTCTTCTGATCATTACAACTAAAGTATTCAGCTCATTTTGGATTTATTTGATGAAGTTTGAGAGAACCTGGAAGGTGTCAGACTTAATTCTCAGAAAGAACACCCAAGTGAATCTAGAAAAGTCATCCACAATAACTAATGAGTATTACTTACCTCCTAAGCTATGGATAGACTGTTTTCTATAAAACAGTTAAAAGTTTGATGGAACCCAGAATACCTTGGTCCAAATCTTCTATTGTAGGTGGTAACATATGAGTAAAATGGTATATCCTTGTACCCCTTAGGATAGGAGGTTGCTCGTAGATTATACCAACAATCTTTCATAATATGACCTATCTTATGGCAATAAAAGTATTCATATTTATCATACTTGTTTTGCCTATTAATTTGTGTAGAAAAGGAAAAAAAGTCTAGTAAACGATCCTTGCATTCTATAATTTTGCACTGAATCCACCATACATCGACTACTAGTCGGAGCAAGAGATGTATATCTCGACGTACGTCGAGATAAACTTGATTTATGTTGAGATTTAATAAAATGATTTGGCTGACTAATATTTTTGTTTAAAAGAGCTTTCCCAAGATTCCTCCTTGACCTGGAGGAACTAAATTTGTTCTTATATGATTTGTTTGTTTATTTATTTTTTGATAAGGAGCCTTCCTTCTAACATCTTTTGATGTAGATATAATATCAGCCCGTGAATTTACTGGTTCTTTTCTTCTAGCATTTATAAATTTTATCGGAAATTTTTAAGCTGATATTTTAGGAGAGTCAGGCATTTGAGGAGAATCAACACATAGATCAAGGCTTTTGAACCTAACTGAGAGGTTTTCTGAAATGGTCTTTAGCTGTTGACTTCTCCCATTCAAGCTGTCCTCAAATAGTTTAGCTTTATTAAATTCAGCTTTCAAATTTTCATTCTCTAATTTTAGAGAATCAACTTCTTCTCTCAGCCTACCATTTTCAACCCTTAATTCATAATTTATTGCAATAGTGTTTTCTTATTCTAATCTTTCAGTAAGATGTGCTATTTCTTAGAATTTTTATTTGGTTTTCTGCAACCAATTGGTCTTAGCAGAAACCTTTGAATGCCTTTTTGAAATCTTTAGATGAAAAGTCAAAATTCTCAAAGTAGGTTCTCTCGTTGTCTTCTTCGGGAAGAACAATCCTCTTCAATAATTTCTATAGCCATCATGCAGATTTATTCTGCTTTGCTTTCTTCTTCATCAGAGCTGGATGAACTGTCGTTAGTTTCACTCCAGGTCTCTGCTATGAATCATTTGCCCTTCTTCTTATTCTTCTTATTATGATCCTTCTCTTTCTTATGGATTTTATCCTTAATAAGATCTGGACACTCAGATGCAATGTGCCCAGCTTTTTTGCTTGAAAAATAAACAATCTCCTTAGTTGAAGTTTTGTCATAACTTGTCATTGAGTTGTTTCTTTCCTTCCTCCTTTAGTCTATAACCTTGATCCATTTCTTAAATCTTCTGGCTAGAAGACAAATTAGCTAACTATCCATAGTTTGACTTTCTTCATCAGCAACTTTAAGTGCTATGGACTTTTCTTTGGAGGAGAAAGATGTTTTCTTATTTGCTTCACCTTTAACTCTTGTTTTGAGAAGGAGTTCATATGATTTCAGTTTTCCAAGGAGAGCATCTGTGGTAATCTCCTTTTAACATCTAACCTCTCTTATTGCCTAGATCCTTGCATCCCATGAGCTTGGGAAGCACATCAGAAGTTTATCTTTTATCTTTGTGATAGAGATATCTTTCTCTAGGCTTCTCAGTTCACTTACAATTAGACTGAACCTCTGGTACATGTCTGCCACAGACTCTTCAAGGCTCTTTTTGAAGTTTTCATATTGGGAGATCAAAGATGATCTTCTGTCATTTCTTTTATTAGAACTCAATTCAACCATTCCCTCAATGTGTCTCAGATCTCTTTTGCTGATTGACATTCACCAACTTTTTGGAATATGCCATTTGACATTGTTGACACTTGACACAAGGATGTTCATAACCTTGACATCACATGCCCTTGCCTTCTTTTGGTCTTCTGATAAATCAACTTTTGTGATTCACAATTTTTCCATCTTTATCAGTCCTAGTAAGACTAACTAGACCTACAGTAATAAATAAAATATCTTCATCAATTGAGTTCATATATAATTTTATTCTAGATTTTCATAATCTAAATTTCTCTAAATTACAGACTGAAGGTCTTTCTCCTCTGCGAGAAGCCACTTTGTGCATTTATTGTCAAAGGTTAGGTCTTTCTCCTCTGAGAGAAGCCGCTTTGTGCATAGTGCCAAAGGTTAGGTCTGTTTCCAATCTTCCCCCGCCCATACCCCCAATGATTGGGGACTATATGGGTTCTGTTGTTGTTGTTGTACAGCCTGAAGGTCTGGTGGACACATAGTCTCTATTATGTGTAGAGCTCATGATTAAAATAAGAAATTATACAAGTAATTCTTAAAACCCTTGGATATTGATCAATGTGTAAACCTTTTTATGATCAACCTCACTTTGATACCAATTTAAAGGTAGGGTATGATGCTAAGAACTACTCTAGAGGGGGTGGGGGGGGGTGAATGTCGTATTTAAAAATTTCTTTTTATCTTTTAATCATTCACATAATATGCCACATATTTGTTTAATTTTTTTTGTTTGCAGCTGGAATAATAGAGTAAATAAATAAAACAAACAAATCTATAAAGATCTATGCAATCCATAAGACAATTTTTATAGAGGTTCCTCAAATTTGGGCACTTCTTCTACCCCTTGGTAGGTTACCCACTAAACAATGTTGAGTCTTTTGATAAGAAGACTCTTAGAACTAATTATAAGTGAATCTTTTGTTAAAGAGATTTAAAGAACCAAAGGAGATTTTGATAAGGTCTCTCAAACCAGTAGCTTGTTGATAAGGTGGCTAAACAAATTAGAGAATTTTTTGATAATGTAGACTCAAAACCATTTTAAGATCCTTTTGATAAGGTTGATCTTAAATCACTGAATATTTTGAAGAGAGATTCTATGAACTCTATCAGAAAGTTGATATATAGAGAGAGTTGACGCAGAAAATCTGTTTCCACAATTGTTGTCGTCTTCAACAATCTCTGAGAACTTGGTTCTTCTAAACCACTGTGTGGATTGTGTTGTAGAAGATAGAACTTGCCGTTGATTCTTCCAGAGAGATCAGATTCAATTAAGAAGATTTGAATCTGTTGAGGAATAGAATTTGACGAAGCCTTTTTGAATCCTTCCAAGTAATCAGTCTTTTGATCTTAAGAAGATGATCTTGTCGACTGCTGTTCTTCTTTCAGAACTTCTAGAGGAGGAAGAAGAAGACGAAGAAAGAGACGAGAGAGTTTCGGGACGACTTCTTCACAATAGTTTTCTCTATTTTACCTTCTATTTTCTGAATAGGAAAATATATATAGACATAAATTGCTGCAATATTCTCTTGCCAGATGTACTTCAATCAGAATGAAGACCTTCTTTAATTAGATCTTTAACGGTCATGATTAAGCATTAATCTTTGCCTTAATCTGTTTAAGCTGTATTCGAAAATGTTCTGCATAGAAGTCGACACAAGGCTTCTTGAACTTTGACATCTTGTCGACGTAAGCTGAGATAGATATATATAACAAGGATATATCAAAGTATGCCTTTATACTTATACTCCGACTTCTCTTCAGAAAGATCTCGACATATAAGAGTATAACTGTCAAATCTTTATGTGTTGCCAACTAGTCAGTGCACAGAGAAAGCTTCTTGAACTTTTACTTAGAAGTAGTTGTACATTGAGATGGAGTAGAGAAAAGAACATCTCAATGTATACTCATGCTTGACTTCTGTAAACTTGAACTTCATATATCACTGATAGAATTTTTTAACTTATAATCGAAGCACAGAGTACAACTTCTTAGTGTACATTGACATCTGCATGCATACTTCTCGACGTACGTCGACATCTGCCTTTTTTACTTGTCGACGTAAGTTGCATCTTCTCAAAGTAAAATCTTTTACTTAGCCATACTCTGAGGTCTTTGGAAGTACTGATTCTTTGCTTGACCATTCTGAATGACTCTGAACTGTAGACTAAATATGCCATATACAGAAAGATATTTTCCTATATCATTATAATAACATGATATATCAATTCATAATGAGATTTTCTTAACACGTTCAACCGCCCCATCAAGACCATGCTTCACAGTGAAGATCCACTTACATCCAACACATGGCTGTCCTAAAGGAAGAGGGACAAGGTCCCAAGTGTGATTAGCTCAGAGGGCAGCCATTTCCTCATCCTTGGCGGCTCGCCACCTCAGATTAGAGGTGCACAAAAGGACTTGGCCTAGAAAGCCCGCCTGGGCCCGGCTTGGCAAAAGCTTGGTTAGGCCGGGGCCCGGGCAGGCCTGGTCCTGGGGGCCTAAAAAGGCCCCCAAAACAGTTGATTGCCCGAACAGGTACCCAGCCCGGGCCAGGCCCAGGCTAGGCTTTGTCTGGGCCCGGTCCGAGGCTTTGTATGGGCCTGGCCCGAGCATGGCAATGCGGCAAAATTATCGCGCATTAAAATTTAGAGACGTTGCAAGTCTCTTAATCTTAGAGACGTTGCAGTATTGTAGCCATCAACCTGCAACGTCTTTATGAAGAGACATGCTGCAACGTCTTCAAAGAGACGTTACTGCTACGTCGTGGCTCTTCATAGATACGTGGCAGCTATCACTTGCCAACAATGACTCTTTATGGAGACGTTGCTAGTCCAACAACTCTATAGAGATTCGTTTCCAACGGCTATCTATAGAGCTGTTATTATTTTTTTTTTATTTTTTTTTTAAATATTATTTTTAACTTTTTATAAATGTTTTTATAATTATTTAAAATATGAAAATTTTATCTATAAATAGATGAGATGATATCTTCTAAAATTCTCTATTTGCACTCAAAGCTTAACCTTACACAAATCTCATCCTCTCAATTCTCTAGTTCGAAGTTTCGATTAATGACATCTTCATCTGGTTCCGCTCTTGAAATTGTCGAGCACAAACATAGTGCTCTAATCTGGGAGCACTTCGACAAAGTGCGTATCGACAATGATTTTAAAGCGAGGTGTCGACATTGTTCAAGACCAATGCTCTGGATGCTGAATGAAGGAAGCATGGTTATGTGCACATAAATCAAAATGGATTCTTGAGTCTGCCCTCTCTGATGTCTTTGGCTTTGATTTGAGGGCATGATTCCGCAGCAAACATGACGGTATAGGGGGCCACTATTTCAGTGGTAATCTGTGAGCAGCCACTTTGTGCATCTATTGTCAAAGGTTCGGTCTTTCTCCTCTGAGAGAAGCCACTGTGGGCATAGGGCCAAAGGTTAGGTTTGTTTCCAATCTTCCCCCGCCCATACCCCCAATGATTGGGGACTATATGGGTTCTGTTGTTGTTGTTGTTGTTGTGTCGACATTGTTCAAAGTTGTTGACTGTGGACGGAAACTCCACACTCGTGCGACACATCAAATCATGTGTTGCAAAACAAGCTCCTGAATCCAACCAATCACAACTATCAGTGGCCATACTAATTTGGATGTACGATCAAATGCGGCAAAGAGAAGCGCAAAATATCATCGTGCGTGGGCTGCCTTTTAATCACTACGACAATGCCCGTGAGACCGCTTATGTTCATCGAACTCTCTAGCCGAAATACCATCAAGTAGAACTACAATAAGACATATAAACCTTATACTAAAGCGGAAAAAATTTAATTAAATATTTTGACAATTTAGATAATAGGGTTAATTTAACTTGCGATGTTTGGAGTAACAATGGACAATTAGGACATTCTTATATTTGCATTACAAGTCATTGTATAGATCCTACTTCATGGGAGCTATCCATGGACGCTTCATTTGTTTTACTAGTTTTGAACTTCCACATACCAGAACAACAATTTATCAAGTAATTATGAATTGTATACACGAATTTAAAGTAAAAGATAAAATTATAAATATTTCTTTTGATAACGCTAGTAATAATATCGCGGCTATTGATAGTTTAAAAAGAGACTTTAACCTATGTTCTAAAAAAAGACGACAAGATTTTAAAATATTTGTAACAAATCAGTGAGATTTTTTTTTAAAAAACAAGAATATGACATCCCAATTAGGCGGAATTCCACTTATAAAATATAAAAAAGAGCAATTCGTAAAAAAACTCTCATAATGAATTTTTATTCAACAAATACAACTCATAATTTAAATGATGATGATTGGGAAACAATTGAGCATTATATGCGTTTATTAGAATGCTTCTATAGAGCGGCGGTTCAGTTATCCGACGTTTATTATCCCACTAGCTCCCGAGTTATCGATTTTTGTAATTATTACAAAAACATTAAATTATTATAAACCACATAGTTTTTGGCAACCCGTAATTGAAGTAATGAAAACATAAATTTTAAATATTATAAAGAAATGCCGCCTATGTTTTCATGTGCCGCGACTTTAAATCCTTTATTAGACATTTTAGGTGTCAAAAATCTCTTAGAAGAAATAAATAACAATTTACACTTTTAGATTTAAATAGTTTGGAATATAAATTAAATAGTTTGGAATATAAAGATTGAATAATTTCAAAATTTAATACACTTTTTACAGATTTCTATAATTATTATTATGATTTATATGGGCTGCGACCGCGAGATGATTCAACACAAGTACAAATGACAGATGTTTTTCAAAATGAAATTTATGAGATTGAGTCTAGAAAGAAATCACGAACTACTAGCACTTTAAATGAATTAGGATTATACACAAATACAATTTAAAGGACATGATTAAAACAGAAACTAGAAATTTTAATATATTAGAGCGGTGGAAAAATAAAACTAACACGTATCTTATTTTGGCCTTAATGGCCCCCGATATAGTAACTGTCCAAGCTAGTACAGTAGTTTCAGAGTTTTCATTTTCTTTGAGTGACAGTTTTGAACGAACGACGGAGTCGACTTGACGAAGAGCCGTTGGAGATTTGTATTTGCTACAAGGATTACTTGGACGCGGCGATCAAAAAGCAACATATTACTTCCATCGAAGACAGCTCCTCGTCGGTCAAAGAAGGGCTGAGTTCGTTAAACTTGGCCAATGAAGCTTGATATTTAACATCATATTTTGGGTATTAGTGATGTATTTTATATTTATTTGGGTAGGCCGCCATACGGTGCTTTGACACCGTACTTAATGTGGGTGGGTAGGTTGAGTGTTGTGAGATTTTGTGCGCTTTGTAAGTTCAGGTAGTTTTCTCAGGGTTGGTGTCTGACCGGTCGTGTTGTAATAATTTTTAATATGAAATAAAATATAGCCTTTTATCTTATTGACTATTTAAAATTTTAATATATATATATATATACATTACATAATATATTTATATTAATTAATTTTTATAAAAAAATTTGAAAAAAACTTGAAAAAATCGGTCTAGGCCAGGCCTGGGCCTTGTTAGGCCCGCTTGGGCCTGGCCGAAAAGGCCCAACTAGTCTCCCTTTATATAGGGGTCCTGAACATAAAAAGCCTAGGCCTGGCTGGCCCGGTCCTGAACTGGGCCTGCCAGGCTTTATGTTCACGAATACCCCGGATGTTGAAGAGCATCCTGAAGAGAAGAAGGGGTGGAAATACAGGACAGAGAGGTCGCAAATCTGCGAAGCACCGACGATAAGCGATGCAAGGAGACATATTTTGAAAGTGGGTTAGTAGTAAAGGCTTGTGCCCGTTCAGTAGTCTGCGAAGCATCAACAGGCAGGGGCAACTCCCGTAGTGCAGCAGATCGATGAAGTCGGCTTGTGTAGACACAAAGAACAGGCAGGGGCAACTCCCGTAGTGCAGCAGATCGATGAAGTCGGCTTGTGTAGACACAAAGAGCAGGAGGTGGTGGTGGTGGTGGTGGGGGGGGGGCATAACCAGAGGAGGTAGCGGTGGGGGGGGGGGGTGGCACAACCAGAGGAGTGGGTAGCAGAGGAGGAGAATCAGTGATGGTAGGCACGTGAGGACGTGGAGGGCCTGAGGAGGAGGTGATATGAGGTTCAAATTGGTGGAATGGTTGGTTTTCAAGGAAGGTGACATTGACGGAGGTGACAAGTTTCCGATGAGGTGGAGAGTAACAGATGTAGCCATTCTGGGTACGAGAATAGCCAACAAACATATACTTTGTACAACCCTGTATTTGCCGAGTAGATCCCCAGGGCCCAAGAGGTCATTAGGCCCAGTATCATTTACGAGGCCCTGCCCCAGGTAAGAGGGGCGGGTGAGCCGTCGGATGGGCTCAGGACCGAGGGGCGCAACCCCAGATTATCCCGAAGAGGGGTGCGAGCAGGGGAGAGGGGAGGCCTTCCGAGCTCGCCCAGCCCAAGGAAGGCAGAGGAGGCAAGCTGGAGAGGGCCCAACCCCCGGCTCGCCCCTCCCCAGCTAGGGGGCGAGCCGGAGAGGGGCCAACCCCCGGCTCGCCCCGCCCCAGCTAGGGGCGAGCCGGAGAGGGGCCAACCCCCGGCTCGCCCCGCCCCAGCTAGGGGGCGAGCCGGAGAGGGGCCAACCCCCGGCTCGCCCCGCCCCAGCTAGGGGGCGAGCCAGAGAGGGGGGGGCGGCTTCCCGCTCGCCCAGCCCAGTGAGGGAGGCGAGCAAGGGAGGTGGCCTGCCCCCTCTCGCCCAACCCCGAGGAGAGGGGGCGGTCTGCATTTAGCGCCTAAGAATGACGGGATTTGGTTGTTGGCAGGCCAAACTTGAGGGTATTTTCGTAATCTTGTAGGCCAAAA
Organism: Dactylorhiza incarnata; assembly: GCA_033032865.1. Taxonomy (NCBI): domain Eukaryota; kingdom Viridiplantae; phylum Streptophyta; class Magnoliopsida; order Asparagales; family Orchidaceae; genus Dactylorhiza; species Dactylorhiza incarnata. Next base: position 9,840,760 of record JAWHQI010000067.1, read on the forward strand.
TGTGGCTGTCGGGAGACCAAGTTCAGAAATCTATAAATAGGACCAAGGGGGCACCATTTGGAGAGGACTTCTCTTTTGGCATCTCTCTCCCCAAGTCTCTTTAGTGGGTGAGGAGAGCCTCCGAAGGTGCCCATGCCCGACATTGGCTTGAGAGGGGAAGCACTCTAAGATCTTCCGGGTGTGTGGTGGGACCTCCTCGCCGAGCCCTTGGTCTTGTTCTTAGTTTCCTAAGTCTTCGGCCTAGCGCTCTCCCTTGAGAGAAGTAGGTGTGAGGTCACCCCCAACTTGTTGAGGGCCCGAGCTCCACAGAGGCTAAGTCTTGTTCTCAAGTCTTGGTTTCAACATTTATGGTGCGGTGAGCGTGGAGAGTGACCAGCACAAGAAAATCTCAACCTGAGCTCTATGGCTGGAGGTGGAGGAGATGGATTCGACCCAGGCCACCCGCAGCCACCAGGGGTGGTGGTGTCAGTGGAGATGTTAGAAGACTTCAAGCATGAGGTCCTGCACACCTTGCAGCTGACTTTTGCCACGATAGGCGAAGGCAGGAGAGGAGGTGGTCCGGAGGTCTCGCCCCAGCAGGTGGGCGAGAGCACTCCCGGCCAGCAATCCAGGAAAGAGGTACCAGTGGGGGGGGGGGGAGTGGGGAGGCATTCGGCCCCCAATCGCCCGGTCCCCAAGGAGGGGGCGAGTGGGGAGGTGCCATGCCCCCACTCGCCCAGCCCCAAGGGGGCGAGTGGGGAGGTGACATGCCCCCACTCGCCCAGCCCCAAGGGGGCGAGTGGGGAGGTGCCATGCCCCCACTCGCCCAGCCCCAAGGGGGCGAGTGGGGAGGCGGCCTACTTCCACTCGCCCAGCCCCAAAGGGGGGTGAGCAAGGGAAGTCCTTTTTGTGAGTTGATCCTCTCAGCCCCGATTCCAGAGGGGTTCATGGGGCCGGAGATGTCTCACTACTCCGGCAAGGATGACCCAGTCCTGCACCTGCAGTGGTTTGAGGACACGGTCTCCATCAGGCCCATGTCGGACGCTTTCAAGTGCCGACTCTTCGCGACAACTCTGAAGGAGAAGGCAAGGGATTGGTTCCACCAGCTCCCCGGGGGGGGGGGGGTCTATCTATGCCTTCGAAGACTTGCGTCGAGGTTTCCTGCTACGCTTCTCGACGTCAAGGAAGAGGAAGAAGGATGCCGAAACACTCTTCAAGATCAACCAAGAGCCAAGGGAGTCACTGGCTCACTACGTTGATAGGTTCCAGGAAGAGGTTTTGCTTGTACAAGAGGTACCAGGGTTCACCCTCCAGCTCGCCTTTACAGTGGGGCTGCGAGAGGGGTTCTTCAAGATGAGCTTGAAGCGGAAGACCCCCTTATCCTTCGAGGAATTGATGGAAAGGGAGGCAGAAGAAATTGAGAGTGAGGAAGCCAACCCGGAGTTCGCAAAAAGGTTGGCCAAGTTGAGTGAGTCGGAGGCAAGGCAACATGGAGGGGGCATGGGAGACCCCGGAGGAGAGTTTGATCGAGGAGAGGGGAACTTTCAAAGGCAGAGACCCGACCCCCCAAGGTGGAGGCCAGGACTGAGGGCACCCCCTCCGCCGCCTCGGCAAACCATGGCAATCGGCCAAAGAAGAAGAAGAAATTGTACGGGAGGAAGAGGGGGCATCCGAGTGGAGTTACCTTACTGTGACTTCTATCAGGAGAAAGGTCACGTGACGTTCACCTGCCCAGAGTTTCTGGAGATGAGGGCCAAAGGTCAACAGTGGCAGCGACATGAATAGAACAATCTCCGAGAGTGAGCATTTTGAGTGAACCTTGTATCTGCAAGTTCTTAGTTATAATTAATTTTATCCCCGACTGGTTACGCCAGAATGTATTGTGCTAAGTGATTTTACCCCTCGGATGGTTCCGCTGACCGGGCTCTCTCTAGCCGGCAGGGCAGGTTGACTTCCCAGGGTGGGTAAGTGACTTTTCCCCTCGGATGATTCCGCTGACCGGGCTCTCTCTAGCCGGCAGGGCAGGTTGACCTCCCAGGGAGGCCAAGTGACTTTTCCCCTCGGATGGTTCCGCTGACCAGGCTCTCTCTAGCAGGCAGGGCAGGTTGACCTCCCAGGGAGGGTAAGTGAATTTTCCCCTCGGATGGTTCCGCTGACCGGGCTCTCTTTAGCCGGCAGGGTAGGTTGACCTCCCAGGGAGGGTAAGTGATTTTTCCCCTCAGATGGTTCCGCTGACCGGGCTCTCTCTAGCCGGCAGGGCAGGTTGACCTCCCAGGGAGGGTAAATGACTTTTCCCCTCGGATGGTTCCGCTGACCGGGCTCTCTCTAGCCGGCAGGGCAGGTTGACCTCCCAGGGAGGGTAAGTGACTTTTCCCCTCGGATTGTTCCGCTGACCGGGCTCTCTCTATTCGGCAGGGCAGGTTGACCTCCCAGGGAGGGTAAGTGACTTTTTCCCTCGGATGGTTCCGCTGACCGGGCTCTCTCTAGCCGGCAGGGAAGGTTGACCTCCCAGGGAGGGTAAGTGACTTTTCCCCTTGGATGGTTCCGCTGACCGGGCTCTCTCTAGCCGGCAGGGCAGGTTGACCTCCCAGGGAGGGTAAGTGACTTTTCCCCTCGGATGGTTCCGCTGACCGGGCTCTCTCTAGCCGGAAGGGCAGGTTGACCTCCCAGGGAGGGTAAGTGACTTTTCCCCTCGGATTGTTCCGCTGACCGGGCTCTCTCTATCCGGCAGGGCAGGTTGACCTCCCAGGGAGGGTAAGTGACTTTTTCCTCTCGGATGGTTCCGCTAGCCGGACTCTCTCTAGCCGGCAGGGTCGGAAGGCCTCTCAGGGAGGCTAAGTGTTTTTTCCCCGAGGTGGCTCCGCTAGCCGGCAAGGTAGGATGGCCTCTCGGGGAGGCTAAGAGTTTTTCCCCCGAGGTGGCTTCGCTAGCCGGGTCCTCGCTAGCCGGCGAGGCGGGGAGACTTCTCGGGGAGGCTAAGTGTTTTCCCCCCGAGGTGGCTCCGCTAGCCGGGCTCTCGCTAGCCGACGAGGCGGGGAGGCCTCTCGGGGAGGCTAAGTGTTTTTTCCCCGAGATGGCTTCGCTAGCCGGGCTCTCGCTAGCCGGTGAGGCGGGAAGGCCTCTCGAAGAGGCTAAGTGTTTTTTCCCCCGAGATGGCTCCGCTAGCCGGGCTCTCGCTAGTCGGCAGGCGGGGAGGCCTCTCGGGGAGGCTAAGTGTTTTTCTCCCGAGATGGCTCCGCTAGTCGGGCTCTCGCTAGCCGACAGGGTCGGAAGGCCTCTCGGGGAGGCTAAGTGTTTTTCCCCCGAGGTGGCTCCGTTAGCCGGGCTCTCGCTAGCCGGCAGGGTCGGAAGGCCTCTCGGGGAGGCTAAGTGTTTTTCCCCCGAGATGGCTCCGCTAGTCGGGCTCTTGCTAGCCGGCAGGGTCGGAAGGCCTCTCGGGGAGGCTAAGTGTTTTTCCCCCTAGATGGCTCCGCTAGCCGGGCTCTCGCTAGCCTGCAGGGTCGGAAGGCCTCTCGGGGAGGCTAAATGTTTTTCCCCCGAGATGGCCCCGCTAGCCGGGCTCTCGCTAGCCGGCAGGGTAGGATGGCCTCTCGGGGAGGCTAAGTGTTTTTCCACCGAGATGGCTCCATTAGCCGGGCTCTCGCTAGCCGGCAGGGTCGGAAGGCCTCTCGGGGAGGCTAAGTGTTTTTCCCCCGAGATGGCTCCGCTAGCCGGGCTCTCGCTAGCCGACATGGTCGGAAGGCCTCTCAGGGAGGCTAAGTGTTTTTCCCCCGAGGTGGCTCCGCTAGCCGGGCTCTCGCTAGCCTGCGAGGCGGGGAGGCCTCTCGGGGAGGCTAAGTGTTTTTCCCCCGAGATGGCTCCGCTAGCCGGACTCTCGCTAGCCGGCGAGGCGGGGAGGCTTCTCGGGGAGGCTAAGTGTTTTTCCCCGAGGTGGCTTCGCTAGCCGGGCTCTCGCTAGCCGGCGAGGCGGGGAGGCCTCTCGGGGAGGCTAAGTATTTTCCCCCGAGATGGCTTCGCTAGCCGGGCTCTTGCTAGCCGACAGGGTCGGAAGGCCTCTCGGGGAGGCTAAGTGTTTTTTCCCCCGAGGTGGCTTCGCTAGCCGGGCTCTCGCTAGCCGGCAGGGTAGGATGACCTCTCGGGGAGGCTAAGAGTTTTTCCCCCGAGGTGGCTCCGCTAGCTGGGCTCTTGCTAGCCGGCGAGGTGGGGAGGCTTCTCGGGGAGGCTAAGTGTTTTTCCCCCGAGGTGGCTCCGCTAGCCGGGCTCTCGCTAGCCTGCGAGGCGGGGAGGCCTCTCGGGGAGGCTAAGGGTCCGTTCGTTTGGATGGAATTCAGAGTTGGGAATTGGAATTGAAATCAATTTCAATTCTGCAGGAATTATAATTGAAGACAATTCTAATTCTGCTGTTCGGCTTAACACTGGAATTCTGTCTACAGGAGTTGGAATTAACAATTCCGCTGTTCGGCTGCATATAAAAATTAAGAGGCAGGAATTAAAATTTAAAATTAAAATAAGGCATCAGCACACATAATAAGTCCAGATACAAAAATATAGAATATAAAAAGGTTCCACACATAATAAAGTATAGATACAAAAATATAGACTATGAAAAGGTTCACATATAAAGTCCAGATATATATATTAAAACCAAAAACTAATAATGTTGCTAGGTAATGCTATCAATCTTCAAGATGCAATCGAAGCCATGTCCTCCTGATTGGCATCGGTAGAGCCTTGAACACGTCGCTCTTTGCTTCGTCAACGTTCAAGATATATCGGAGAAGCAAGTAGAAAAATCGCACCTGAGCGCTGATGCTGCGGAGAAGACGAGGCGATGTCGTCGCCGGAGAACGGAGCGGCAAGCGGAGCGGCAACGACGCCGGAGAAGGAGTCGATTCGCCAGCGAACGGAGCGGCAACGACGCTGGAGAAGAAGAGGCGATGTCGGGCGGCTCGCGGAATCGTAAAGTCCGAGTACGCGAAGTCGGAAATAGGAGGGGGAGGGTTTAACCTATTATCGATTCTTAAAAGAATTGAAGGGAATTCCAATTCCCATTAATTATTAGGCCATCCGAACAACGGAATTGGAATTGGGAGCTCAATTCCAATTCCATCCGCCCAATTCCGTCCAAACGAACGGAGCCTAAGTGTTTTTTTCCCCCGAGATGGCTCCGCTAGCCGTGCTCTCGCTAGCCGGCAGGGTCGGAAGGCCTCTCGGGGAGGCTAAGTGTTTTTCCCCCGAGGTGGCTCCGCTAGCCGGGCTCTCGTTAGCCGGCGAGGCGGGGAGGCCTCTCGGGGAGGCTAAGTGTTTTTCCCCCGAGATGGCTCCGCTAGCCGGGCTCTCGCTAGCCGGGCTCTCGCTAGCCGGCAGGGTCGGAAGGCCTCTCGGGGAGGCTAAGTGTTTTTTCCCCGGAATGGCTCCGCTAGCCGGGCTCTCAGGAAGGCACTCGCCGAATAAGCATGGTTGGACTTTTCTTTCCGAGCGTGAGTCCCGCTCGAAAAGAGCGGGGATTGTGTACAACCCTGTATTCGCCGAGTAGATCCCCAGGGCCCAAGAGGTCATTAGGCCCAATATCATTTAAGAGGTCCTGCCCCAGGTAATAGGGGCGGGTGAGCCGTCGGATGGGCTCAGGACCGAGGGGCGCAACCCCAGATTATCCCGAAGAGGGGACGAGCAGGGGAGAGGGAAGGCCCCCCGGGCTCGCCCAACACAAGGAAGGCAGAAGAGGCGAGCCGGAGAGGGCCTAACCCCCGGCTCGCCCCGCCCCAGCTAGGGGGCGAGCCGGAGAGGGCCTAACCCCCGGCTCGCCCCGCCCCAGCTAGGGGGCGAGCCGGAGAGGGGCCAACCCCCGGCTCGCCTCGCTCTAGCTAGGGGGCGAGCCGGAGAGGGGCCAACCCCCGGCTCGCCCCGCCCCAGCTAGGGGGGAGCCAGAGTGGGGGGGGGGGGGGGGGCTCCCGCTCGCCCAGCCCAGTGAGGGGGGAGAGCAAGGGAGGCGGCCTGCCCCCTCCCGCCCAGCCCCAAGGAGAGGGGGCGGTCTGCGTTTAGCGCCTCAAAATGGCGGGATTTGGCTGTTGGCAGGCCAAACTTGAGGGTATTTTCGTAATCTCGTAGGCCAAAATGTGGCTATCGGCATACCAAGTTCAGAAATCTATAAATATGACCAAGGGGACACCATTTGGAGAGGACTTCTCTTTTGACATCTCTCTCCCCAAGTCTCTTTAGTGGGTGAGGAGAGCCTCCAAAGGTGCCCAAGCCCGGCATTGGCTTGGGAGGGGAAGCACTCTAAGGTCTTCCGGGTGTGTGGTGGGACCTCCTCGTCGAGCCCTTGGTCTTGTTCTTAGTTTCCTAAGTCTTCGGCCTAGCGCTCTCCCTTGAGAGAAGTAGGTGTGAGGTCACCCCCCAACTTGTTGAGGGCCCGAGCTCCACAGAGGCTAAGTCTTGGTTTCAACATACTTGGTCGCACAGGAAGCTAACTTATCCACAACATGGCCAAGATGATGAACAAAGAAGATAGACAAAGACACGAGGTATCATCGGAAAAAGGGAGAGGTATTGGGAAAGTGTATGAAAAACGGTGTGACAAAATTCAGAACAGAAGAGGACATGCGATTAATGTGGTAACAGTTGGTGGACACTACGAAATGCCAATAGACGGTAGGAACCTGCATTTGGAACATAAGAGCCATGACAACCTCGAGGAGGTCGGCCACCCCGTTCTGTTGCGGTGTATAAGGACAGGAGGATTGGTGGATTATGAACAATGTATTACATATGTCGTGAAAAGTGTGACTGGTATATTCACGAGCATTATTGGTTCGAAGAATTTTAAGGGAGTGCGTTGTCACGGACTTGTCTTCACAGCGTGAACTGGGTTTTAGTCTCAGCGACAAAAGAGTTAAAGATCCGCAGTAATTCAGAGCTATCGCGCATCATATATAGCCACGTCATGCGAGAATGATCATCAACACAAATAACCAAATAACAGTAATCAGAGACACTAGCCACTTTGTAGTGCCCCCAAATTTCTGAATGCACTAAATTAAAAGGAGTAGTGCTCCAAGTGCAGTGAGGAGAGAAAGTAGAATGATATTGTTTTCCGTAAATACATGATTCACATTGAAAATTAGAATAAGAAAAATTTAGAAGTGCATGCTTGAGAATAAGTAGAGGAGCATGTCTAAGACGCCGGTGCCAACCAGTAGAGATGACGGGGGGAGTACCGAGGGTGGGGGATCCAAAGTGTACATTCCATTAGAGAGTCGCCCCCTACCAATGATATTCCCAGTTCGCCGATCCTGCATCACAAAAGAAGATGAAGAAAACGTGAGTGAGCAATCATGGTCCCGAGTTAAATGCATGACAAAGAATATTAAACTGAGAGCCATAAGCATGAAGGACAGAGCAGAGAAGAAGAGATGGGTGAGAGACACCTCTTTAGAACTACAGACCGGAGTGGTATCGCCATTGGCCACCTTGATAAATTTCGGAGAAGAAGTATTTGAATAGCGAGAAGGTTTGTGTGGGGTGATTGTTGTTAGCCCCAGAGTCCATGAAAAACATGCTATACCTTCGTTGGAAGTAGAGGCGACGAAGTTGGAGGCCCGAGTAAGCATCCCCTGAAGTTGCTGAAGTTCCTCGCGCAAGATGTCAACGTCAGAGTGAGAGGAGAGACACGACTGGTGAAGCATGAGTCAGGGGATTGGATGCGGCGGTGGAAACCCATGTTTCTTGAAGCAGGTGACCTCAGTATAATTTAGGCAACCACAATAAGTACAAAGACGATTGTTCGACTGAGAAGAGCGATTGCGATCATACGTCTGCTGCTGCAACCATTGCGACTACCTCGAGATCCAGTAGGATGGCCCATAGCTAGGGAGTGGTGCAGATGGGAAGGAGAGGGAGGCATCACGACTTCAGGAGGCTTAGTGACTTTAAGGATCATGGGGCACACGTCCGAGAGAGACTGAACAACGGGAGAGGAGAGGATGGTCGCCTAGACACCGTGAAGATGGGGAGGTCGCCGCACCATCATGAGAGCAATGAACACAACCTCCTTCGCGCGCTGAACATCAAAATCCAAGGAGGGGGGATGGTGCCGAAGCCATGCCTCAACGAGGGTCTTGAATGTGGCGACAAAGGAGGTCAGGTCACCAGTCACACCAGGGTCAACCACCTAGAATTGAGTAAAGATATCAAAGAGATGTTGGAGACTATCCTAGCCAGAGTAAAGGGACAAGCTTGTCCCACATGGTTTTGTCAGTCTCGTGGTACATGGACGTATGGTATGTTTCAGTTTCCATAGAATCGATAAGCCAAAACTGAACCCGATCATCATCACGGAGCCACTGTTCTGTAGGTTCGGTAGGTGGAGCACGGGTAATATGATGAAGCAACTCTTTGGTTTGAAGGACACGCCGTACCGAGTGCTCCGATTCCACAAAATTCTTCTTCCCATTGAGGGAGATAATTGTATCACAGAGTTCCACACGTCAGGTAGGAAAGTCGGGGCAAGAGAATAGGCCGCATGGGTGTCCATGACAGGTCGACGACAAGGCAATAGTCGGGACTAGAGGAGTAACCGCCCAAGGTAACGAGAGTCTCATTGCACGGGTCAGAGAGGAGTCCAGGCAGTTGCAATTGGGAGGCCGCACGAATTCGTCACAACGGGAAGTCCGTGCGGTTGCAATAGGGAGGTTGCGCGATCTGGTCACAAAGGAGGAGCCGACGAGCACTACGTGGAGTCCGGGCGGCTGTGGAGATGACCTCAAAAAAGGGAGGTAGGGGTTGCCACAAAGAAAATCCCGCAAGGAGAAATGGAGAGGTCCAGACGACCTTGCGGGTAGGAAGGGGGGGGGGGGGGGTCTCTACGGCTGATCCAGTAAGGAGTCTGAACACTGTGATGCTCGCAAGGAGTAAATGCGCGCGTGGGTTTTGAGTAGTTAGCAGAGCGACGGTGGGTCCCACAAGGAGAAATGGAGAGGTCCAGGCGACCTTGCGGGTAGGAAGGGGGGTTCTCTACGGCTGATCCAGGAAGGAGTCCGCACAATGTGATGCTTGCAAGGAGTAAATGCGTGCGCGGGTTTTGAGTAGTTAGCAGAGCAACGGTGCGTCGCAGCAAGCGACTGATGCGACCTATAAAATCGAAGTGGGTCCAAGCAGGAGGCACCGAAGGAGCAGAGACGGTGTAGGCGGATTCTGTTAGGGAGTCCGTACGGGTTTTGTTATGGAGTCCGCTCAAAGTGAAAGATGAACGAGAGCATGGGTCAATCACGAAGAGACCAAGGGATCAATAACTCTGATATCGTGTAGAGAAATATGAAATACATGAAAATAAAAGGGAAAATTTTAATATCTTATTATTTTCCCCATAACATCATGAACTTCAACTACATGTATTTGTACATATATATATATATGGAGTAGTGAAGCTACCACTCCATCATGAGATGTGAGACTAAACTTTATACACTAATGTGCTCTCCAATAAGCCATTGTATGAGTCTTTATACAAATTATTTCAACAAGTAGTAATTGGACACCGGATGTAACAATTAATCATAGCTGTTCACGTCGGGTGCCCTAGTCCTCTTTTATTATTAATAAGGGGCGATGACAACCATGGTATGCCATTGTTAGCCTTGTGATAAAATCTAGAGCCGACAATCATATTGTGGTGCGACGCTGAGAGACCCCGGGATGCGACGTTCCGACTATTTCCTATTATCTCCCCTCGTAACCATATCCTCTCCCACACGTCCCATATAACCGCTAACCACAGACTTGCTCCTTTCCCGCCGCACACCCCCACAAGCCCCAACCTCCTGTTCTTGTCGCGAAATCGATGCCCCTGTTACTATCCACACACTGCCGCCTCTCCCGATTCCAGCCCCTAGCGGCCTCTTCCTTCCCAGATTCGATTTCCAGCACCTGCATCCCTCTATGGGCTCAACTCTAGCACCACCACATCCTCCTTGATAGCCCTTCTGTAGCCGCAACCCCACAGTTAGTCCCCAATCCCCCACCACTTCACCTTCTTCCTTGACACCCAGTTCTAACTGCAACCCCCTCCCGCCCTTCGCCAATCCTATCAGCAGCCTTAACAACCTCCACCTAGCCATGCCACTTCGAATCCGCCTCCACAACAGGCTCCCAATTCCTTTCCTCCCTCCAACAGTGCCAGATCTCGCCTGCCGCCGTTCCATATATATTTGTATCTTTATTGTGTGGCATCCTTTTTATTGAATATTGGAAGATATCATATATTTATGTGGGATCTATTTTGTTGTGCCATTTGTTCGTTTTCTTGTTTCCTATAAGCCCATAAGTGAAAGTTTTTGCCTAAACCCTTCATGCGAAGGTGAACATGTATTGTTCGCTCGATTGAAATTATTGCAAACACGTATATAACTGCTCGCTTTATTTAATTATTTTCTAAATTTATTTCGGTTAATTTGAATCATACACGCATCATATAAGTTTGATTTGTGTGAGTCAACCCGACATCACTTACATAGGTTTGCATTAGTGTTAGTACACTTATGTAGTCTACCCTGCGTCTGATTTGGTATTAGAACGAGGTTTGTGCCACTTGCATGCTACGTAGATGTAGGCCTTTTCGCCAGGACATGTCAACTCTGGATGACACCTGCAGAATTCCAACGACTCATGCTAGATCGGTTCGATCAAATGAACACTTAATTCGACGATCTCCGTACTCGCATCGAAACCCTCGAGGATCAGAGCGGACACGCCACTCTTCAGATGAGAGAGGACATTGCCCTCTAACGATCATTATGAGCTTGACACCCACTCTAAAGATTGGCGTGCTAAGATAAGAATCAACCCCCACGAGAGCCCGCTCCACCTTTGATCAAATTCATGACCCTCGACCTGGATCCGCCAAGGATATACTTTTTTTCGTCGCAAGGCGGAATTTCAGCCTCGACACCCAACCCCTAACTATCGATCCCCGAGCCATTTTTGATTATGGGAGGGACGACCACTATGATGATTATCCCGAGCCGCGTTGAGGAGCATCACATGCTAATGATGACATCACTCACCACATATGTATTCACGTCCCACCTTCTCGACGGTCACCTGGACCTAAAGGCCTTTAGTGATTGGCTCCAGGAGATGAACCACTATTTTTGAGTGGTACGATATGGTGGACGAGCAATGTGTTAGATTTGCGATGATAAAGCTCATAGGCTCGACGAATGTTTTCTGGACTAGCCTAGAAAGATCCCTCCATCGAGATCAATATCACTCGATCACCTGTTGGGAGGACATGAAGCGCCAATTAAAAGACAAGTACCTTCCTGCCTCCTATCGGGACCAGTTGTTGGATCAGCTTTACGCGTAGCTTCAGGGCATGCTATTTGTAGCAGATTACATGTATCGATTTGAGGAGTTGACCGCGAGGAGTGATCTGTGTGAGGAGACTAGCGCCACCACTTCCCGATTTCATTCTGAGGGTTGAGTTACATAGGGAGTTTATTCCCCATCGCTTGGACCGTCGAGTAGATTTTATTTACAAATGACCCTCGAGTATGAGCAGTACCTCTGATTAGCTGGTGCCTGACAGACTCCCTCCAGATCGGACGGGTCCACCTGTTGGAGGCCACCTCAGACTACTGCCCCTCCTGCTGGACCCCCGTGCTCCCGTGGACATGAAGGTCAAGGAGGTCGCCAACGGACCTCCCATGGCCACCAGACCAGGAAACGTCCGATTCACATCGTTGTTCCGACAGAGCCCATATGGAGGCACAATGTCTCACGAGAAATTTACTGGTTGAGGAAGGTGAGCCCAATGCTGACATTGAGGAGGTCACTGATGAGGAGATTGTCGCCACCGTCGATGATGGTTGGGGGAGCGATGCTGAGCGCTCGCATGTGTTTGGTGTTATTCGACATTTCCTCTACAACTCGCATACCGATGAGGATTGTCGTCGCATGGTGATTATCTATACCATCTTTCCCAACATAGGAGGTTCTTGTAAGTTGGTGGTGCTATGTGAACATCGTGGTCAAAAGGCCTTAGGACGGATGCAATTGACTTCTGAGCCATATGCCCACCCCTACTGTGTGATTTGGGTCAGCAAGACGGTCATACAGGTTACCAGAGGTGTCTGGTTGTAAATTTTCATCGCCTCTTCCGAGGACCGTGTTTGGTGCGATGTCATCCCGATGTATGTCGCCTACATTCTTCTAGGCATATCCCGACTCTTCAGTTGTGATGTCACCTGCTTCAGTCACTCAAACACGTGTGTATTGTACGACAAGGTCATAAGATTACATTGACACTAACCCAACCCAAGGAGAAATCCAAAGGTCATGCTGTACCCTCCACTAACACGAGCTCATCCAGGCCACTAAATATTCTGTGTCGCAGTGAGTTTATGAGAGTGCACCGACACAACCATATTCTATGTAGTGGCCGCTACCATGGCTCCTGAGAGCCGTATGGAGATTCCTGAGCCGCCCCTTGAGGCCCGACGTCTTCTCTATGAGTACGCTGACATTTTGCCTGATGACCTACCCGACGAGTTACCTCCATTGCGTGACATCCAGCACGCCATAGACCTGACACCGGGATCTTCGCCCCCGAACCCACCACTTTACCTGATGAACTCTGATGAGCATGCTGAGCTCAAGAGACAGGTTGATGAGCTGCTGAGGAAGCAATCAATTCGTGAAATAAGTCCATGCGCGGCCCCTGTCCTTCTCCCCCCGAAGAAGGACGTGAGCTGGTGTATGTGTATCGATAACAAGACTATCAACAAGATGAATATTAAGTATCGTTTGCATATTCCCCATCTGGACGTTTTACTTGACACGATGACCGACGTTCATGTATTCTCGAAGATCGGTCTTTGCAGCGGGTAACACCATATTAGAGTTCGCGAGTGAGACGAGTGGAAGACGACGTTTAAGACCAAAGAAGGTCTTTATGAATGGTTGGTCATGGATTTTGGCCTGTCCAATGCCTGAGCACTTTCATGAAGGTCATGACTCAGATCTTTCGACCCTACATGTGCAAGTTCTTGGTCATCTATTTTGATGACATCTTGATTTCTAGCCACTCCCCCGTCGACCACCAGAGTCATTTGAGGCTCCTTCTTGGGATTCTCTGTGAGGAGAAGTTGTTTGTGAACCTGAAAATGTTCCTTCCTAATAGATAATGTGCACTTTCTCGGGTTTATTGTTTTCACGTCTGGCGTGTTTGTTGACCCGGACAAAGTCCATTCCATTCATGAGCAGCCTGTTCCCTCCACCGTCACTGAAGCATGTAGTTTTTACGGACTAGCCATCTTCTATAGGAGGTTTGTCCAATGTTTTAATACCATTATGACCCCCTTTCACGAGCTGCCTGCGGAAGAGAGATTTCCAGTGGACGGAAGCGCCACGCGGGATTTTGAAGAGATCAATGAGAGACTGACGACTGCCCCCGTTCTGAGGTTGCTCGATTTCTCTAAGGCGTTTGAGGTGGCTTGCGACGCATCTCTGCTGGCGTTGAAGGAATACTATTGGGCTAGGAGGGTCACTCAGTTTCTTACATTAATGAGAAGTTAAATGAAGCCCGACAAAAGTACCCCAACTACGATAAGGAGTATTAAGCGGTAGTGCAGTTACTTAAATATTGGAGACACCATCTCTTCCCGTTTGAGTTTGTCCTATATTCCGATCATCAAGCTCTGTTGTATCTTGACTCACAACGGAAATTGGGGCATCGACATGCCAAGTGGGTCGAATACTTGTGTGATTTCAACTATGTTCTTAAACACCGCAGTAGTGTTGAGAACAAGCCCGCTGACGCCCTTAGCCACCGTTTCACCCTCCTCCATACATTGAGCGCTAGCACGATTGGTTTAACATATTGCCTAGGGATTACCCTACCTGCAACGATTTTGATGAGATTTATTGTAGATTCTTTAGAGATCCCCCTGGGCCCACTAAGGGGTCTACTATCGCCGAGGGATATTTATATCGCGATTCTAAGTCTCTATATTCTTCGGACCTCTTTTCAGGCCTTTCTGATTTGGGAGATGCACGCGGGTGGTGCTGCTGACCACTTCATTAGAGACGAGACAATCACTTTGGTGGAGGATCGCTTCTATTGGCCTTCCTTGAAGAAGTACGTGGAACGGGTTGTACGCCACTGTTACACATGCCAGATTGTGAAGGGTTCAAAACAAAACACTGGACTCTGTACTCCCCTTCCAGTCCCACACCTGGTCTATATTGACATTTATTTCGTACTGACTAATTACTAATTAGATGATTAATTGTCTAATCTGTTCTCAATCTGCATGTCGATCATTCTTTTCGTTCGCCACAAATAAACCTCCAGACTTGATTGAGTCTCTCGCCATTGTGCTCCTTCATAAGAATACTTCTTCCTTTAAAATTTTTGTTGTCCTTAATGCAGAGAAACAAAAATTAAAGCTGAAAGTCATCATAGTCTACCTAAGAAGTACCAACAACAAGATAATTCTTCCATTGGACAAGAACCTGAGGAACTGGAGTGTCTGTGTGGTGACGCGCTTGCCTAGGACGATCTCCGTGACATATGGGCTAATAGAGTTGATCGCCAGTTTGTCCGGAATGGTGGCTTCGAGTGTGTGATCATTAATAGCCTGCTTGAGCTACCGCGTACAGAAGACCGAATATGCGGCTCTGTAGTGAAAGTTGAAGGAGATCACTTTTATGCGACCAATAAAGGAGAATATCCACCATATCATATACAGAGCTTAAGATGAATTAGAGAGGCCACTAGAATTTGGTGGTATGGATGGAGCTTGAAAAACACCAGTTTGCTTACCTTTAATGGGTTGTTTCTGCGACATTTGTTAGCATATGTAGTCATTCATTGTTTGGCTCGGGTGGAGGTGAAATTTTAGTTAACTTAAGGTCTCATCGGGGTCCTAGAGTTGTTGGGCCAAACTTTATACTTGAGATTCCCTGAGGAGGTGGTGGAACAATTTAGGGGGCTATCACCCATAAACCACCTCGAATGGCGGTAGTGTTGTGGATATTGGCCGACTTGCTGACATGTCTTCCAACATAAAGCTTTCATGGACAAAACGACGTGACACCGATATTTGTGTCTGCAAAATATTGTTTTGAAATATATCGGCTGGTATATCATCTATCATCCGATATATCCTGACGATATATTAGTTATTTTGTTAATATAATTTAATAGAAAACAAAATCCAATCGTTATTTTAAAATGTGTGTATGTTTATTACTTACAACGTTATACCATTATTAACGTAACATAAAATATCTGTACTTTAGAGAAATATTTATACTAGATTTTCTATATTTGGTTAGTTTGTGTTATAGTTGTGCCTTTTTCTGCACAAGATCAGGTGCTACTAATGATTTATTGTTTTAAGCTTTATGTCATAAGTAGAGCCTAAAAAGTTTGAAGAAGCAATAATGATCCACAATGGATCATTGTTATGCAAAAAGAGCTTGAACAATTTGAGAGGCAAAAAATATGGACATTGGTGGAAAAGCTAAAGAATCATCCTATAATTGGTACCAAGTGGGTTTACAGGAACAAACTAGACCCAAATGGTGTGGTAATTAGGAACAAAATTAGATTGGTAACTCAAGACTATAGATACCAGGAATAGATTGACTATGATCAAACCTTTCCTCCAGTTGCTAGGCTTAGAGGTATCGGACTTTTCTTGTCCTATGCAACACATCATGGAATTAAAGTATTTCAAATGGATGTGAAGAGTGCATTTCTCAATGAGAAGTTGTAGGAAGAAGTATATGTGACTCAGTAACCAGTTTTGTTTCTTTAACTCATCCTGTACATGTTTATAGATTAGATAAAACTCTTCATGGTCTCAAACAAGCTCCTAGAGCTTGGTATGAGATCCTTTCTACTTTTCTTCTTGGAAATTCTTTTTGTTGGAGCGGTTCAAAACTGAATTAATAATATGAGTAAAGAGGCACTCTCCTATATATAGGAGAGATATACAAGGATAAATAAAGAGCGACATAATAACTCCAATAACATATTTCAACACTCCCCCTCAAGTTGGGCGTGTGATATCTTGCATGCCCAGCTTGCACATAATTTTTCCAAACACGTTCTGACTCAACCCCTTGGTGAGAGCATCCGCTAATTGTTGGTCTGAGGGGACAAAAGGTGTGCTCACAGCTCCTCTTTCTATATTCTCTTTGATAAAGTGACGGTCAACCTCCACATGTTTTGTGCGGTCATGTTGGACGGGATTGTGAGCAATGCTAATGGCGGCTTTGCTATCACAGTAAAGCCTCACGGGATCCTTGTTTTCCATGCCAAGATCTTTTAGGAGATATTTAATCCACAGTCCCTCGCAAATCCCATGAGCCATGGCTCTGAATTCTGCCTCAGCACTAGACCTGACAACTACATGTTGTTTTTTACTCCTCCACGTTACCAAATTACCACCAACAAAAGAACAATAGCCAGAGGTGGACCTCCTGTCGTCAACGGAACCTGCCCAATCAGCATCAGTATAAACTTCCACGGTCAGCTCTTTGCCCGGGGAGAATAGGATACCTTTTCCAGGAGAGGACTTGAGATACCGGAGGATTCGATGAGCAGCTTCTCAGTGACGAGTTCGTGGTGAATGCATGAACTGACTAATAACACCAACAACATATGAATTATCCGGGCGAGTATGAGATAGATAGATAAGACGCCCTGCCAATCGTTGAAACCCAGTGATATCATCTACCAATTCCCCATCATCTCTCCCCAATCTGTGATTAACTTCAATTGGGGTATCAACAGGTCTACACCCACTCATCCCACAAGATTGGATAAAGTCAAGAATGTACTTTCTCTGAGATAAGAATATGCCATGATTTGATCGAGCGACTTCAATTCCCAGGAAGTATTTGAGATTTTCCAGGTCTTTTACTTCAAATTCCTTTGCCAGTCTTCATTTCAGAGTTTGAATTTCTTCAGTGTCATCACCCGTGATAATGATATCGTCCACATAAACAATAAGAACAGTGAGTCTCCCATGTTTGTGCCTTACAAATAAAGTATGATCGGCATTGCTCTGAGAATATCCAAACGCGATCATAGCTCTGTGAAATCTTCCAAACCATGCCCGAGGAGACTGTTTTAAGCCATATAGGGCTTTCTTCAACCTACATACTTTTCCACCAGATCCGGCTAGGGTAAGACCAGGCGGTAACGACATGTAAACCTCTTCTTCCAAGTCCCCATGAAGAAAGACATTTTTCACATCTAACTGAGTCAAAGGCCACCCTTTGCAGGCAGCACACGAGAGCAACACTCGTATAGAATTCATCTTCGCCACAGGGGCAAAGGTTTCTTGATAGTCAATTCCCATAGTCTGAGTATAGCCCCTAGCCACCAGGCGGGCCTTGTATCGCTCAACAACCCCTTGAGAGTTTTGTTTGATGGAGAACACCCACTTACACCCCACCACAGTCTTGCCAGGGGGCAACGAGACCAAGTCCCATGTGCAGTTCTTCTCCAGAGCCAACATCTCCTCAAGCATAGCCTCTTGCCACTTTCGATTAGTGATAGCATCCTGCCAAGTTGAGGGAATAGAAATGGAGGAGAGAGAGGCAATAAAGAGTTTATGTGAAGGGGATAATGAGTTATAGGACACAAAGTGGGACATCGGATGTTGGGTGGAGATACAGTTACCTTGAGTCCCCAAAGAAGGATCAGATGTTGGAGCGGGTAGCCTGAGAGATGCCGATGTACCTTGACCCCTTTTTCGTCGAGTATACACCTGTAAAGGAGGAGAGGTCACAGGAGTCAGAACAGGAATAGACATGGATGTAGACATAGCAGGCATAGGCACAGGAGTAGGAAGATATGAGGGAGGAATAGGTAGGGGAAGAGAGCTCACTTCCGTCGGGTAAGTCTCCCCCTGAAGTGAGGGCTCGTAGAAGGACTCAGACTCCCGAAATGTGACGTCCATAGTAACGAATATCTTTCGGGAAGCAGGATGGAAGCATTTATATCCTTTCTGGGTTTGCGAATACCCAATAAAAATACACTTGAGTGCACGAGGGTCAAGTTTCGACGTGGGGCGAACATGGACAAAAATACACACCCAAAAATACGAGGAAGGAGATTTGTGGGAGAGACGGAAAGAGCCGCAAGAGGGGATTTGTAATTGAGGACACGAGTCGGCAGGCGATTGATAAGATACGCCGCCGTAAGAACAGCATCCCCCCAAAAATGCTTCGGGACGTGCATCTTCAGGAGGAGGCATCGAGCAACCTCCAGAAGATGGCGATTCTTACGCTCGGCGATCCCATTCTGAGCCGGGGTGTAGACACAAGATATCTGATGTATAATGCCCTGATCACTAAGATAACGCTCAAAGGAAGAGTCAACATACTCACGTCCATTATCACTGCGCAAAATTTTAATGGCAGCATTAAATTGAGTGGCCACCATCTTATGAAAACGTTGAAATAAAGGAAAGACATCATTCTTGTTTTTCATTAAGTATACCCACGTACAACGAGAAAAACAATCAATAAATGTAACAAACCAGTGAAAACCCGAAATAGTGGCAACAGGGCAAGGACCCCAAACATCAGTATGAACCACAGTAAAAGGGGAAGAACTAGGAGTGGACACATGATTAAGAGAAGTACGATGATGTTTACCAAAATCACACACATCATATTTAAAAGTTTTCAAAGATACATTAGAAATATTCGGAAATAAAAGATGCATAGTAGAGGGAGAAGGATGGCCCAGGCGACAGTGCCAAGAGTCCACAGAGAGCTGAGCAACAGAAAGAGCCTTCGGAGGTGGAGCAGAGCTGGAGGGGTCGAACAGGTAGAGGCCATCCCGCAGTCTACCAGAGCCAATCACCGTCCCCGTCTTCAGGTCCTGAAAGACACAAGAGGAGGGAAAAAATGTTACAGAACAATTCATGGAATTAGTAAGATGACTAATAGAAAGCAGGTTGCGGGTAAACTTAGGAACATGGAGCACTGAAGAGAGTGAGGGAGGAGCAAGGGATGGACCCTTTCCCGGCAATGGGAGACAAGGAGCCATCAACAATGCTCACTTTGTCCCTACCAGACAAAGGTATATAAGATACAAAACCTGTAGCAGAGCCAGTCATATGGTCTGTGGCGCCAGAATCAATGATCCACTGGGTGGGAGAGCAAGCGGAGGCAGAGTGAGCACCTGGAGTCCCCTGGTGGGCATAGGAAGAGCTAGCAGACTCAGACGAGTGGCCAAGCATAAAGCGACGGAAGGCTTGAATCTCCTCAACAGAAAGAGCGGAAGGAACCGCAGGGGCATCAAATCCCTCATAAGAGGCTGGATCATCAACAACATCGGAGAGATGAGCCGAGCGAGAAGAAGCCGACCGACCCAGAGTGCGCCCAAATCCACGGCCACCACGAGTGGCAGGTCCACCACGAGGAGGAGTAAAGCCGTGAAGCTTGAAGCAAGTGTCCCGAGTATGACGTGCCTTCCCGCAATAGTCGCACGTCAAATGGTCCTTGTCCATAGGTTTAGACCTGGTGTCCCGGATAGAGCGACCACCGGGATTGAACCGAGCAGCAAGAGCAGAGCCCTCAGCAACAGTATCTGATAGACGAATCTGCCGGCGATCATATTCTTGTTGAACCAAACTATATACCTCAGGTAAGGAAGGCAGATGAGAACGATCAAGGATCTGAACACTGATGGGATCGAGATCACGGTGGAGACCATGAAGAAATTCGAAGATCGGATTGCGTTCCTCCCGGGCACGGACCAGCACTTCATCCTCAGGGGAGACAAGAGTGAGTGCGTCAAAGTGATCATATTCCTGATAAAGCTGGGTAAACTCCAAGTAATAAGCAGCGGGGGGCCGATCCCCTTTGCGCAGGAGGAAAATCCGACGCCGCAATTGGAAGATCTGAGCAGCATTCCCGCGACAGGAGTAGGTAACCTCGGCACGTTTCCAAATGTCGGCCGCCGTATCAAGAAATAGATAGTTGCGGGCAATAGACTCCTGCATAGAGTTGGTCAGCCAAGACATCACCAAGGAGTTCTCGGATTCCCATTGGGGCCAATCCGGTGAGGTAGCAGTGGGAGCCCTAGTAGTGCCGTTGATGTAGCCAAACAGACGGCGGCTCTTGAGCGCCAGAGTAACGGAGCGAGCCCATGGAAGATAATTAGTGCCATCCAACTTAATAGTAGTAATCTGAGGAGTCCCGTGATCATGGTTGGCACGAAGAGATCCAGTAGAAGGAAGAGGATCATGAGGAGCACTCCCACCGGAGGAGACATCCGGAGTCTCACTACTTCCTGGCATAGCAAGAGAGGAAAAGCAACACAAATCCGGGAGCCTAGAGACAGGAAATCTCACTCATAGAAAGAGGAGATGCGTCGATGGAACGCAAAGCACAATAATAGGGAGATACATTCCCACAGAAAGGGAGAACGGACGCCGGAAGAGCAATCACGGACTCAAGCCTGCATAGATCCGGCGCCGAGAAAGGCTCAAGCAGCCATGCGGAGAGGGCTTCGCTGACGGACGAGAGAGGAAGGCGACTAGGGCTGGAGGCGGGAGACTGGCCGACTGGAGGGAAAAAAAAAAAACGCCGACTAGGGCTGGAGGCGGGAGGCTGGAGGTGGGAGGCTGGAGACGGGAGGCTGGCCGACTAGGGCTGGAGGAGGGAGGCTGGAGACGGGAGACTAGCGCTGGGTGCGCTGACTGCGGGAGATGAGGCGCGCTGGAGACGCGAGGAGCGTGGGGTGCGTGAGACGCGAGAAGCACGCCGACGCAGGAGAACGACGGGAGGAAGAACGCCGACGCAGGAGAAGGGTTAGGTCACGTCCGGCTCTGATACCATGTTGGAGCGGTTCAAAACTGAAATTAATAATATGAGTAAAGAGGCACTCTCCAATATATAGGAGATATATACAAGGATAAATAAAGAGCGACATAATAACTCCAATAACACATTCCAACACTTTTATTAGAGGATAAGTGGATAAATCTTTTTTACTAGGAAACATAATGACACTCTTTTGATTGTTCAGATTTATGTTGATGATATAATATTTGGTAGCTTAAATGAAAAGTTTTGTAAGAGGCTTGCCAATCTCATGCAAAATTAATTCGAAATGAACAACATGAGAGACTTAACCTTCTTTCTAAGTCTCAGATCACTGTCTGTCGATCATCGACCGCTTATCTGAACGCCGATCACCTACATGCCTTTTTGCCGCACTAATGAGCCCCCTGATTGGATAATTGGATTCTCATCAAATCATAGAACTTTCTCCTACCTTATTTTGCCGTCATCTCGATAGCTTAAAACCCTTTTCATCATTCAGAGACCTTTGCCCCTCTTGAACTTCCACCCTCCTCCTCGTTCAAACTTTTTCTCTTTTCTTGTTATTGTGCTAGTCACAACAATGGAGAGAGTAAACTATGGATTTGATATTGATTTATGGTCTTTTGCTGATGCCAAAGTCAAGTACTTTTAGATTTCCGCATTGGTGAAGGAAGCCGGTCTGGATTCTGTGCTGGAGAAGGGAACACATGTTTTCATTTATGAGGTAGTACAATTTTCATCACTTTGAATGTTGAAGAAGTATTCACTTGCTCGGCAACTGGTGTGGAGATAACAATTTCTTCGTTATCGTTGATGACACATTTACAAATGCGCAATGAGGAAGTTTTTGTTGAAAATAATACTGAGGAATTGTTGGTTCCTGGATGGCCATGAGGTATGCTAGTAGCACCCCTCCAATTTGAGGGAAGTACATTTCTCTGAGTACAAATTATTGGCCGACATTTTGGGAACAGGGCTATTCTCCAAGAAATCTGCGTATGATGAATTAGCTTATGATTCGATGAAATGTTTGGTAGCTGTGTTCTTTCAGAAGAGAGTTGTCTGGGGAAGCATTCTGTTCCACATGATGGACAAAAGGATGGAGTTTAGAATCGATGGGATAGTCACCCTTTATCTGTCTGTTGCACACTCCTCTCTTCTTGTTTCTGCTGGGGTCTCCATGAATAACGACAAGACTCTCAATGTGAGAATCTTGCAGATGTGGAAGAGGGTTATTCCAAGACCCTCCTCCCAAGTTACTCGGACCTGCCATTGTTCCATCTCTTCCATCCACCTCTACATCTGTCCCCAATTCTCCTCCCACCATCTCTGGTCAACGAAAGTAAGTTGTGCACTCGACGACCAACTTTCCGTTAATTACATCTCCCGTGATCTCTGAATTAAGTGCATGAACTATGAACGGGGCTGGTTTGGTCAGCGAACGACTTTCATCTTCTGCTTTCTGCTTTTTTGCTTCACGGTTTGTGATCTCATGACTCAATCAACAGTCATAGGCTCGATCGTCGAATGGATGGTCAGCGAACATTGATCTGTGAATCTACTTTCGATCAACGATTGTCGACTGAAAGTCGACGATTTCTTTTAGTCATCAAAATTGCTTCTCTAGAAATCTTTATGCCTATAGAGCCGCTAAGCTTCAACAAGTACCAATAACACAAATGCATACAAAGAGTTTAAATACTAATTATCATGCATTAATATCATATTCTACCAACTAGGAAGCACCGGTGCGGGTACGGGTACCGGGTACGTTACGTATCCGGTACGGCGGTACGACAAAATTTAAAAACCAAGGATACGGGTACGTCGGGATACATGTACAGTGGGATACGGGTACGGTGGGATACGTTGTATTAAATATAATAAATATATATGTATATATTAAAAAATGTAATTATAAATTCTCAAAAAAATAAACATAAAGCATAAATAATCAATTAAAGTACAAGTCCATAACTAATGCAATATAACATGAAGTTCTTAGACATGAAATATTCATAATCATTTCAAATTTAATGATGTTCATCATTCATTTTCTTCATCTTCCTCCGTATTGTTGGAGATCAATGCATCTTCAATTTCTGGCTCATCTAAAGACAAGTTGGCAATTGTAAGCATGCTAACTCCATCAAAAGAATTTGCCCATGCATCTCCTCCTATATCCCACATTCTGCTCCTTCCTTGATTGTAGATTTCGTTTCTCCTCGATAATAGACGTAGATTACTACGCACATACACCAAATCATTAGCTCATTGTGGTAGAATTTTGTTCTTCTTAATGAGTGAATGAATGAGTATGTGCTCCAATTTCTCTCACCACAGGACGATGGAGAAGGTTGACCTAAATGCTTCAAAGCAATTTTTTGCAATTTTGGTGCTTAAGTTCCATAGTAACTCCACTAATCTTTGGGCAATAATGAAGCTCTGCTCTCCAAACTATTTGACTCACTAAAAGCTTGACCAAGCCCCGTGAACCTAGAGAACTCATTGATTACTATATTCCTCTCCACCACATCAGGAAAGTATCTTCTTAAGCATTTATTCCTCTCCAAAGAAATCTCCTCATCCGTATTTGGAGCAACTCTATTTGGCCCTCCATCAAGCCATTCTCAACTATAATACCTACTATAGATAAAAACAGAACCTTATATATTCTCTTATGTGTATAAAGTACAATGTATGAATACAAATATATAGGAGGGTGAAAGAGAGAGATCCTTATACACAATGTGGGACTAAAGAAGAGAGAGAAACAAGAAAATAAAAGGGCCCCAAATGGGCCTTTACATGGGCATTTCTAACACTCCCCCGCAAGCTGGAGTGTACAAGTCGTAGGCACCCAGCTTGGATAGGAATTGAAAAAATAGGGTACTTGGTAAGGCCTTGGTGAGAATATCAACAACTTGGTCAGTACCCGGAACATGCTTTAATTCTAACTTCTTCATTTGAACTTTCTCCCGGATGAAGTGACAGTCTACTTCAATGTGTTTCGTTCTTTCGTGGAAGACCGGGTTCTTAGCTATGCGTATAGCTGCTTGACTATCACATAGTAAGACAGCTGGTGAGGAAAGTTTTACTCCTAGATTAGCGAGGAGACTTTCAAGCCATGTGAATTCAAAGACAACTGATGCCATCGAACGGTATTCTGCTTCAGTTGAAGATCGAGCAACCACAGCTTGTTTCTTACTACGACAGGTAATACGGTGACCTCCAAAGTAGGTACAAAATCCACTACTAGACCGTTGATCATCCCGGGAACCAACATAATCTGCATCAGAATACACAACCAAAGTTGGAGTGGAAGACGAGGTTTTGTGTACCAGCCCTTGACCAGGGGCTGTTTTTAGATATCTTAGGATGCGTTCGACAGCCTGAAGATGAGACATTTGAGGGGAATGCATACACCGACTGACAACCCCAACAACAAAGGATATATCTGGTCTCGTGACGGTTAGGTAAATCAGTTTTCCAACAAGTCGTCGATAATATTCTGGATTTGGAAGAGGAAGATCATCATCAGAGGCGTGTGCACACAACTTGTGATTTACATCCATATGAGTGTTAATCGGCTTGCATCTAGAATAGCCTGCGTCATGAAGAAGATCGAGACAGTACTTCCGTTGAGAGAGGACAAGTCCATCAGGACGTCTCGCGATCTCAAGATTAAGGAAGTATCAAAGTTTCCCCAGATCTTTTGTTTGAAAGACGGAGCTAAGGTGTTGTTTGACCGCTTGTTATACCCTTTGAATCATTTCCAGTGATTAGGATGTCGTCAACATATACCAACAAAAGAACTGTTCCTTTTGTTCGATGTCGAGTAAACAGAGAGAAGTATGCCGAGCTCCGAGTAAAACCAACTTCCCGAATAGCCTTACAAAACCTGTCAAACCATGCTCGAGGGGATTGTTTGAGACCATAGATTGACTTCTTAAGGTGACAAACGCGGGACTCCCCCGTGGTCTCAAACCCGGGATGTTGTTGCATGAAAACTGTTTCTATTTGGTCAATGTTGAATTCGAGAATGCACCTCCGAAGGAAAATGGAGGCTGCGGGCTGTCGGTTACTATTTGATTAGAGAAAATTAGACCGCTGGCAGCGGTCGAGGCCAGACTTCGCCCGTCACGGCAAATGCCACTCCTATGACTGGCTTTCCTTTGATTTAAATGAAAAGGTTACAGTGGGTTACAGAACCAGGAAAGGAGAAGCCATCCGGTCAGACAAGTCGCAAGATATTGAACTCGAGACCGCAACTCTAACAGGCGAGCTCTAGGATTTGAGTGTGCATGTCTTGGGAATGTCGCCGCCCTCTATTTATAGGCTCGCGGGCCTGCACAAACGAGCAGGGATAAAATAACCGCCTGCCCGGGTACAGGAGAATCGGGCAGGGGGTGACAGGATACAGAAAGGAAAAGGAAACAGGCCGCGCGGCTTGGCGGCTTGAGTATCCGACCTGTACTGGCCGGAGTCGAAGTGTGCTGCGACCAAGGTTATGATGCAGCCTGGGCGGTCTCTGACCTGAGGCCGCGGCTTGCCTTCTGGACTTGAGCTTTGACAGTCTTCAATCCTGGGAGGCGGTCTGGATACTGTTAGACCGCCCGATTTGTTCAGGCTGGACCGAGAGACCTGTTAGTTCTAGAGCTGGGCGACTTGATGCAGCAAACCGCCCGGTCTAAGAGAGGTATTGCCCGGGAAGCGGTCTTTTGGGTAAACATAATCCCTGCATATTTTCAAATCTCCAGGAAATTTCAAAAATATTAGTTCTAGCCGTAGACCGCGCCCGGTTTGTTCTGAAGCTTATAAAAAACCCTGAGGGCCTTTCATCTGCATACTTTCTTTGAAATCACGGGGAGCTACTCGCCAACTGCGGTTAGGCTTTTTCAAGCCGTCAATCCTTTGATCAGATTGAACTTCCTTGACCATCTCCAAGTCCGCGTGAACAAGAGTGGAGACCGGAAGAAGGAAGAGGATCGAAAAAAGAAAGACCGGAAGAAAAGCCACCGGTCTGGGAAACCCGCAGCGGTTAGCCCGAAACCCTCTGTGGACCTGATGCCCCCGAAGGTGCCTGAAGAGCCCGAAGCGGGTTGTTCTAAACCACTGAACGATCCACCAGCACCTTCCGATAAGATGGATTCAGACGCCATTCTGCCAAAGACCGGGGAGTCCGCCCCTTCTGACAAGGCGGGCTCGAGCAATGCAGCACCGAAGGCCGGAGAAGCCGCGTCCTTTGATATTGAAATTACCCTTTCCGGGAATTCCCTTCTCATGATACATGAGGGAGAAGAAGGGGTGGTCAACTCTCCCAAACCGGACGGGTTGACCACTCCTTTGGTAGTGGTGGATGACAACTCCAGCCCCTCTCCTCAAGCGAAACCGGAGACGGGTAAGAAGAAAAGGAAGAGAGCCGAGACGGCGGCGGAGCGGATAGCGAAAAAGGTCCGGAAGATGAGGGCCAAGAGTAAAGAACTCTACAAGAAACCGGCAGAGGCCTGCCTCCAGACCAACCCGCGTATAAAGGAAGAGGTTGAAGAACCGGTCACCCCTTCTGCCAAACCGGACGGTTTACCTCCGGATTCTGCGGATAGTATGAACCTTAGCGATATTTGAAACAGTATAGATGACCTCCAGAAGGGGGACAAACTTCTTGACAGCCCTGTGACCTCAAATCGTGCAGACCCTCCTGGCGAGGATGCGGGTAAACCCGAAGAGTCCGCACCAAAAGAAGATGACCCGGCGATGACCGGGCTGCGTTTGATGAAAGTGAAGGCGGAGGAGAGGAGACGGGCTCTGGACAAGCCGCAACCACCAAATCCTTTCGCACCAGGTAAGCGCGATGCGGGCTGTAACCCTGTCCGTTTCTTCATTCCACGACCTCGAAAGAACGCTTTGCTGTTGAACCCGCTTCCGGGTTATTTTCCATCTGCGGCTCAAATTTCTGCAATCAAGAGAAGGCAGAATGAGCGGTTTTGGAAGGAGCAGCGCCGCAGGATGGACCCTGAACAGTCGCGACGGCCTGTGCACTCAGACATTTTATCTTGTAACATTCTGCCGTATTACTCGCTTCCGGCTGTGCTAACCGCACTTTTTTCTTTGCAGACAAACCGGAAGCAGTGAGGCCGGGTGACCTCTTATCTTGCCTACCTCCGCTGTCTCAGGCGCCGAGCCTTGCACATAGCTCAAACTCTGGGCAGGAGAAGTTGGCCAACCTTCAACGCCTTCTTGGCGACTTGGAAGGGGAGGTGAGGGAGATTGAAGGCCGTGAGGAAGCCGCCCGGGTTGCTCTGGAGGTAGAGAAGAAGGTGCGACAAGAGGAGCAACAGAAGCTCGGAGCCCAGCTGAAGGCCGCTCGGGCTGCGCTGGAGGCCGAGAAAAAGGCGCGTCCGGAGAGAGAGAAGGCACTGGAGACTCAGCTGGAAGCCGCTCGGGCTGCCCTGGAGGCCGAGAAGAGGGCACGACTGAAGCAGAAGGTTACTCTGACCGCGCGGCTTGAGAGAGAGAAGAAAACGGTCTCGAAGCTTGATAGTGATTGCCGTTACTATCAAGGGAAATATCTGCGCTTGACTAGGGAAGCCGGCGGAAGCCGGCGACCCGTGAATGATGAGAGGGTGCAACTGTCAAGCCGCCGACTGTTGGAGCGACCTCAGATCCTCCCCCAGTTAGGGCGCCCAATCCTATGATTGACGAGGCCGCTAGGATTCCTCCTGCTCGCGTGATTTCTGCCATGCGGGTAGAGATGGATGCCGGGCGGCTTCACAGTACAATTAATCATCTTCACTACCATTCAAGCCAGATTTATAGTCTCCTTAATCAAACCAGCGATCAAGTCGCTCGGCTTCATCGAGAAGACCCTTATGTTGAGAATCGCTGCCCGTGAGCGGTCTTTAAAAACAACCTCTGTAATATTATTTGTTGGATACTTCAGATAATCTCTTTGCTGAATATTTGTTTGATAATACTATCTTTTGCTGCCTTTTAATGTTCGCGTAATTCGTGCGGATTGTTTTTGAATATTTGCTGTCTGTGCCTTTGAATTTCTCAAATATTATCCGAACTACTTGACAGGTCGCGCGACTTGTGATGTATGCTTGAAGCTTTTCTGTTGAACTTAATTAATATGATGATGCAGGTTGCTGACCGCGCGGCTTGTGTTGCTTTAGTCGCGGTCTGACTTGGCTATACGCAAACCATTGATCCTTGTTGTGAGATATTTGTGAATATTTCCGATGTCTTCATGCCGACGACTTGCATGTATAGTTCGTAATACTCCTTTGTGAAACTATTCATGCAGGTTTCTAACCGCGCGGTTAGACCACATATCCGCCGCATGATTTTACTATTTGCAGATCGTTGGTTCTTATAAGTAGTAGCCATCCCGGAGGTTCATTACACTTCAAAAATGGCGCGGGCTAAGAGCAAATCGAAGCGGACTGAGAAGGTTAAGGCCGTGCGAACTGATGCGGCCTCCGCCTTTCACTCTGCTGATCACATGGACTGCCGTCTGACTAAGGCTGAGTTAGACGAGTTCGTCGAAAAGCACATGGCAGCGAGTTCCTTGCTCGCGCGGATTCCACTCCGCGATGAGCGGATAAACTCTTCCACCCCAAATCAGATCGCAATCCCAATTGATCATTTCGACTGCGAATTCAAGTTTCCCCCGCCCCTTGAAGTTATTTTTTGATCACTACGGGGTTGTGCCCAGACAACTCCCGCCGAACTCCATCGCCTCCATCTACAGTTTCATCTCAATATCTGTGGTCTGAGCGGTTCAGAATTTTGATTGACCTGTTCAGGAAATTCTTTTCCGTGCGATCTATCCCAGACGCCGGAACTTCAATCTTTAGTGGGCACCTTTACTTTGGGTGCCGGGGGATGAAGGTTGTCAACCTTGCGAACAAGGTGACAAGCTGGTCGGAGCGGTATGTGATGTTTGAAGGCCACCTCGGGTTGTTGCAGGTCAACCCGCAGGTGCGGAGTGAGGCGGCCTTCCAGACAGTCAAGATCGGAGAGGCCGAGTTAGGGATCTTCAAATTCCTGGAGAACGAGCGGCTTGATGTGAACTATTACATCCCGCTGTTCGCGGAGTTGGAGGATGTCTGACCCGAAGATAGTAAGTTTTTCACAACTCGCTGCTTTGTAACCGCCCGGACTGCTTTGCTAAACTTTTAGCTTTGCTTTGCAGCCGCCACCATCGTTCCGCAGAACAAACCGGTCAGCCCGGCCGGCCCGGTCTTGACCCAGAGGGAGAAGCGGAAGAGGAAGACCAAACCGCAATCGTCTGAGGAGGAAAGCTCGGCTTCTTCAGGCGAGTTTGAGCTCCTTCGCTCCTGCAGCAACCCGCGCGACCTGAAGGGCAAACCGACGATCCTTTGGCATCAGGACAGGGATTGTGTGCAAGTTTCAACTGCGCTCCCGTTCCGGGGGAGCGAAAGAATCAGCCGTCATGCACTAGCCGCCGGAGCCGCTATGTATGGTCGGAAAACACTGAAAAAATTGAATAGGGTTCCAGAGGAGGATCTTTCCCGAGTAGCCGCGCAAGCCGGTGCGTGGGGCTTCGCGGCTAACCACTTTATGGCTTTGTCATACAAGCGGTTAGTTTCGGCCAACACATACTTGGAAAAGAAAAGTGCCGAGCAGGCTGAGGAGATCGCCCGATTAAGGGAAATTGTGGCGGTAAGTCATCTGGCAAGTACTCGTGCGACCTGTTTTCTTCAAACCGTGTGATCTAAGTCCGTTCTTTTTTCTTTTTATAGCATCAATATGATATGGACAACCCGACCTTTCAGGACGAGGTCTTTCCCCATGTTGCCAAAGGGATTGACGCCGCCCTCAACCGTCTGAGAGATCGTGACGGTCTGGCTGCGGGTTTCGAGGATTTCACCTTCCCGGACATCTTTCCCGGCCTGAAGGGCCAATTTGATGAGATGAACCGTAAGGCCAAAGGAAAGGATAAGGTCGAGTCCAGTAGCTCGGAAGAGGCTGAAGACGGCGATGATGAGACCGCCGCGGGTAGAGAACCCGCTGCGGTTGACGGGACCGCTGCAGAGCAGGAGGCTGCTGCTGACAATGAGAAGGAAAGCAGCTCGGGTTCGGAGTCCAGCGATTCCGGTGAAGAAGCCGGGCGGTCTAAGCGGCGGAAGTCGGGCGGCTCAGGCAGCTCGAGTAGTGGTTCATCAAGCTCTTCATCGAGTAGTGAAGGCTATTCGCCTGAAGTAAACATTGATGGGAGCGAGGACTCGAACTCTCCTGCAGCCAAAAAGCTCAAGCCGGATAAATAGTCACGATTGTTATATATATTTTTTGTACTTGTTTTTATTTTGCATAACCGACGGCTTGATTTTGTTAGCCGGTCGGTTTTAAGTGATGTAAAGACATTTTGATAATGAATGAACGTTTTTACCTGTCTACTCGTCTATCCTTTGCGACTTACTTGCGATTGTTGCGATCTCTTTTCTCTTAAAACTGCAAGTCCCTTTAATCAGGTCGAGCGTTTTAATATCAACCCGGACGGTCAGAATCCCAATTAGATAGCCACTCGAATACTGTAAAGGCTGTTCGGGCGGCTTATCTCTTCGATCCTGACTCGGCGAATTTGCTATAACTCGGAAAACGTCAGTCATTATAGATCTTGACAAATAATTGATGCGGTTATAACATATAATCGAGCAGATAGAAATTCAAGCTCTGAAGGATCTCAATATGAATGTCTCGAGTCAATCGGAAGCCGAACATAACTTTAAGCCGCTATAATAACTAAATCCCGATTACGAATTGTGCGATTTGAATGTATCTTGTGTGATTAATAACTCCACATATTTGAGATCAAGCCGCGCGATTATTTTCCGGCTTTGCGTAATTTCTTCACAGAATAATGAATATCCACAAGTCATAAGAGAATAACCAACAAGTCGCGCGGTAAGTATTCAATTCGAACGACCTGTAATTTGGATTTCTGTAATACTTATCCTTGCAAGTATAAGCATCAATCGATAAGTTCGTGCGACATATATATAATCCGGGCGGTCAATGACTTGATACTTGATAATATTCATCCTCGTAAGAATCATAATCACTTTTCTGTGGAGGACTTGATTTTAACCGAGCGAATAAAACAGATACCCATAAGGATGATAGAATTATAGACCGAGTGAGAAAACCGATCGGTCATGGTTATACTTGATACCCTGATCCTTGCCTTATGCCATTTTATGATAACCCGTTCTAGCTTTTACGGCTAGGATAATTCCAACCAGTTGGTTAGTATATTAAGCTGCTGTTTGGTCGAGCCGATCGGTTTAAAGATTCCAAACCGCCTGATATATTATGCTGATGTACCTGCTTATCCCAAACCGGTCGATTTAATAGGTCAAACCGCCCGGTCTGTTGTATACCTGTTAAATCCTCTTTTCTCCCAAATGGTCCTGAAGGACCATATGAGATGAGATAACTTCCTATAACGAAGTAAGAAATGGCTACAGACTCAGATGACCAAGTGGGCAGGTGCGCCTAGGCGGCGAACATTGCTTTCCTCAAGTGGTCATAAGAGCTGTAGAGATAAAGAAAAAAGGAAAAAGTAAGTACAGACCCAGATGACCAAGTGGGCAGGTGGGCCTAGGCGGCGAATATTGCTTTCCTCAAGTGGTCATAAGTGCTGTAAACGACTCAACTGCTCTCTTGCCTAGGGTTACAAGCCGAGTTGATCAATTGGGCAGGTAGTCCTAGGCGGCGAACATTGCTTTCCTCAGAGAGATCAACTCAGTTATGGGTCCCACTTAGGCATCGCTTGAGAGTACCTATGAGTATTCGATGGTCACAGACTAAGATGATCAGTTGGGCAGGTAGGCCTAGGTGGCGAACATTGCTTTCCTCAGAAAGATCATCAAAGCTGTAACTATATCCCTTTCGGGGCATGATAGAGTTAACAGTCACCCAGACCTCCCTTGATGCAGAGGTGCGCTAGATATCAGTCGGGATCCAAGATTCCGAAGACCACCGCACGGGAATTGGCAAGCTACCACTACACGTGTGCGAAAACTCCCCGCTACACGCGATCTTCGTGGTTTTACGCTAATGACTACAATCCGAGGGGGTTCGAGCAGAACTTGTCGATGTCTCCGCGGTTCAGTGAGGTATATATATAAAAAATGTAAAAGAGTCACCAGACAGGGAGAAGTGTCAGTATAGGGCTATTTATTGAATATCCAAAAAATGCAAGAAATGAAAGAAACATTTAAGGATAGAATCGTTTAAGATCGTCACCGCTCCAGGTGCGTGAGATGTCCTCTCCTTCGCTTGTCTGGAGGCGATAAGCCCCACTCTTTAGTACCTCTTTGATAATGAAGGGCCCTGCCCAGTTGGGGTTTAATTTTCCGACATTGCCTGTCCTGGCTGCGGCATCAACTTTCTTTAGCACGACATCACCAACTGCAAAATGTTTAACCCTGACTTTTCTGTCGAAGTATTTGGCCATTCTTCTTTTCACTTCCTCCTGCCTGATTATAGCTTCATCTTGAAGCTCCTCAATTAAATCCAGACTGTATTTGATACCTTCATCATTATCATCTATCCACGCTTCACCTCCCTCCTTTGCATATACAACTCTGGGAGTGACCACTTCAAACTCTATAGGAATGACTGCCTCCGAACCATGAGTTATTTTGAACGGTGTTTCTCCTGTAGCTGAAGATGGAGCAGTTCGAAGAGTCCATAGGATAGAAGGAAGTTGTTCTGCCCAATTTCCTTTCTGATTCAATACCCTTTTCATCAGAAGATACTGTATTTGTTTATTCGCTGCTTCCACTTGACCATTACTCCTGGGATGATGCACCGAAGAGAATCGAAGCTCAATGCCGACCTGGTCGCAGAAATTGATCATATCTGAATTATTGAACTGAGGGCCATTGTCGGTGATAATTGCTAGCGGAACTCCATGCCGACAGACAATTTCTCCCCAGATAAAGTTTCTGATAACCTGCGTTGTAGTCTTCGCCAATGCCTTTGCCTCAATCCACTTACTGAAATAATCAATCATTACGATTATAAAGCGACGCTGACCACTAGCCATCGGAAAGGGTCCGATGAGATCCATTCCCCAAACTGCAAAGGGCCAAGGCGCAGTTATTGATCTAAGCGATTGAGCGGGCAAATGTTGAAGAGGAGCAAATTTCTGACACTGAACACATCGTTTGACAAACGCTTCAACATCTTTTCTCATAGTTGGCCAGAAAT
Source organism: Dactylorhiza incarnata (assembly GCA_033032865.1). Taxonomy (NCBI): domain Eukaryota; kingdom Viridiplantae; phylum Streptophyta; class Magnoliopsida; order Asparagales; family Orchidaceae; genus Dactylorhiza; species Dactylorhiza incarnata. Next base: position 9,873,838 of record JAWHQI010000067.1, read on the forward strand.
ATCCCTGCCTCAAGATCCTTTTCTCCAAGGTCCTTGACCCCGAATGAGTACCGCGTTCTCCAGAGTGAACCTCCTGAAGTATGATTGGAACTTCTTCTTCAGAAACACACCATGCCAAAGGAGAAATTAAAGTTTTTCTGTACAAGATTCCTGCTATTAAGCAATAATAGGCTGCCTTTCTTCTGAATTTTCTTCTATCTTTGATGGATTGATGAAATTCTCCTTTCGACAAGTATAACTCATGAGGATCCTTCCAAGAAGAATGCTGATCGATCTGCATGAGTTCCACTTCTTCTGTCGCGGGATGGAAAAGTTCAGAGGTCACTCCCCCTGATGGAAGACCGAACTTTGATAATTCATCTGCTTCTTCATTCTGTGCTCTGGGAATATGTTCAATGATGAATGATTTGAATCTTCCAATCTCCTCCTTTGCTAGCAGCAGATATTTCCTCAGCATTGGTTCTCTCGTTTCGTAATTCCCCAAAACTTGAGAAGCCATCACTAGCGAATCAGTTTTGACATGCACGTGCTCTATCCCCAGCTCCCTTGCAAGTCTCAGACCGGCCAGAAGTGCCTCGTACTCTGCTTGATTATTCGTGACCAGAAAGAAGAACTTGATAGCTTGTTCAAGCTTGATGCCATTTGGGCTGATTAAAACTACTCCGGCTCCCACAGAGTTTTTACCAGAAGCCCCATCCACATAAACAATCCATGCCCAAGGAGATTTCTCTATTTGCTCAGGACTGGACTCCGCTGTATCAACCAAGAAGTCTGCCAAGACTTGCGCTTTGATTGCTGTTCTAGGAATATAGGACATTTCAAATTCGCTCAGCTCGATAGCCCATTTAGCCAATCTCCCCAAATGATCTGGCTTTTCAAGAATACTCCTCAGAGGATGATCTGTAACTACTTGGATAGGATGAGCTTGAAAGTAAGGGCGAAGCCTTCGTGATGACATAACTAAAGCCAAAGCTAGCTTTTCCAAGATCGAATATCTTGTTTCTGCATCTTTAAGGATATGACTGACATAATATATCGGAAACTGTTTCTTCTTCTCCTCCCGGACGAGGACAGAACTTACTGCATCTGGACCAACCCCTAAATATAAGAACAATATTTCCCCTTCGCGGGGGCTTTGAAGTAGAGGGGTTGATGCTAACTGTATTTTCAACTGTTCGAAAGCTTTATTGCACTCTTCGCTCCATTCAAACTTGGATCCTCCTCGGAGTGTTTTAAAGAATGGAGCACTTTTATCTCCTGATTTAGAAATGAACCTGCTTAGCCCTGCCAACCTTCCTCCAAGTTGTTGGACCTCTTTCGGATTACGAGGAGGGGTCATGTCTAGGATAGCCTTCACCTTATCTGGGTTCGGTGCAAGGCCATCATGAGTGAGGAGATGCCCAAGAAATTTCCCCTTATTCGCTCCGAATACGCATTTCAATGGATTCAATTTTAATTTGAACCTCCGTAGAGTAGCGAACGTCTCTACTAGGTCTTTCAAATGTATTGAAAAAGTTTTACTTTTGAGGAGGAGATCATCGACGTAGACTTCAAGGTTTCTGCTTTTCTGATGCTTGAAAACTGTATCCATCATTCTCTGATACGTCGCACCCGCGTTTTTAAGGCCGAAAGACATTACGAGGTAACAGTAACACCCATCGTTTGTGATGAAAGAAGTGTGCGGTATGTCGGGTTTATGCATTTTGATTTGATGATACCCAGAAAATGCATCTAGAAAGCTCATGAAATTATACCCAACCACGTAATCTACTAAAACATCTATTCGAGGCAGAGGGTAACAATCTTTGGGGCATGCTTTATTAAGTTTTGTAAAGTCTACACACATACGCCACTTCCCATCGGATTTTTTCACCATTACAACATTGGACATCCAAGTGGGGTATTGAATTTCAGAAATAAAATTTGCTTTAAGAAGCTTGGCGACTTCTTCTCTGATTGGTACTTCCAGCTTGATCGCCACCTCTCTTTTCTTCTGTTGAATAGGCTTGAACTCGGTAGAGACATTGAGGTGATGACAAGCTACATCAGGATCCACTCCGGGCATATCCTCCGCCGACCAGGCGAAGATATCCAAGTTCTCCAGAAGACAGGAGATCAGTTGAACTTTCTCCTCTTCTGGCAGCTCTGCATTGATGATCAACTTCTTTTCCTCCCCTTCAGCAATGTGGACTTCTTGGGTTGCCTAGGCAGGTTCCAGGTGAACCCCTTCCCGATCCTTCCTTTCCTCTGCAGCTTTTGAAGACTCAGCAACTTCAAGAACTTCAACTGGAGACTCGGGAAGTGGAATGTTTGTGATCATATTGACAGTTCGTACATAACATTCCCGAGCCACTTTCGGATTGCTCCGGATCCGGTACTGCCTTCCCTTGGCAGCAAATTTGAGGTCTAGGTGGAAAGTGGACACCACTGCTCTGTAGGCATTGAAAACGGGCCTTCCGAAGATGGCACAATAGTTTCTTGGGGCATCTACTACCACGAAGTTGATCAATTTTACTACTCCCCCATGGAAACCAGAAGCTTTACGGAGCCTTCTACTTCTTTTTTCTCTCCGGAGAAGCCGTGGAGGGGCCCTTCGGTGGAAAGCAAAGGCTTCCCAGTCTTCAGGGCATCGAAGGTTGAACGAAAGAGAAGATTGATGGAACTGCCCGTGTCAATCAGAATTTTGTGAACTGTTTAGTTTTCAATGATAGCCTTGAGGACCACGGCGTCGTCGAAAGGATTGGCATTCGGAGGAAGATCCTCTTGACCGAAAGTGACAATTGAGCTTTCAGGAGCGGAAGTTGTAGTTGCCGCCACTTCTTGCTTTAAAACTCTCGCAATACTTGACTTGCAGGAGGATTCAGCTCCAGCTCCTCCATGAATGCAGTATATGTCCCCCATGGGGCCCACATCATTTACTTATATGCATTCTGTTGAGGGATGAATATCCCCATAACAACCGGCGTCTTCTACGTCGGCACATTCCCAGGTCACCTCGACTGCTTCTTTCTTTTTCTCGGTTGCCGGCTCAGTAGTCACCTCTTTTCGGATTAGGCCCAGGAGCTTCCCTTCTCTCAAAAGTCTTTCTATTAGTAAGCGAGGGCCCGACAGTCTCAGTCAGATGCCCTCCTCTCTATGATATTCGCAGAAGAGGTTCGGATTTCGGTTGCGAATATCCGACTTTAGAGGAACAGGCCTCTTGAAATCCGGCCTCTTTTGAAGAATTTGGATGACCTCGTCCATGGTGACATTAAGAGGAGTGAATAATTCTTGCGAATCATCATATTGGGGAGATGGAACAGCTGAAGGTGGTTGCGCAGTATATTGTGGCAGATATACCGACATTATTTGTGGAATGGCCATGGATGGAGCGGGTGCGATGGTCAACGCCGGCTTCTGATCTTGAAACCGTTGATGGCCGACGAAGGGTTTATGCTTGTAGTTCCTTCCCCTCTGGGAACGGGGCTCGAAATGATGTTGATTTGCTTGTGGATGAGTGAAGGATGAATTGGGTTGGTCCTTGTCGCTAACCAACTTTGCGACGTACCCGGGGTTACTCTTTTCACCCCTTATGAACATGTTTGCTAAACTTATCATCTCCTGATAAGTCTTTGGTTCTCTAATGTTTGCTTCAAACTTCAAGGGGCCTTCCCTCAAGCCATGAATGAAGGCTACCCGGTATAATTCTGGATCCACATTTTGGATCTCCATGATCTCTTTTTGGAACCGATCCACGAAACGGGCCCACGTCTCGTCTTCTCGTTGTCTGATTTCAAAAAGGGCCGCCGGGCCACTTTTTCTCTTCTTAGAAATGGAGAACCTGAGCAGAACTCCCTGCGTAGCTCAGCGAAGCAGCTGATTGATCTAGGATGCAACCCGTAGAACCACTCCCTTGCTTGTCCATCAAAGGATGTCACAAGGAGCTTGCATTTGGTTGCATCTGTAAGGGTTCTCAAAGCGATGACCAACTCAAAGGCCTGGAGATGGATAGTAGGATTAGCTTCTCCATTGTATGCCGGCAGGCGCGGCTCCCTGAAATTATTTGGGGCTGGCTCCCCTCGGACTTCGTCCACGAAGGGAGAGGTTTCTTCAGCATCCTCATACAGAAGAGGGACAAAGTAGTAAGCCGCCTGGGCTGCGGCTACTCGCGGACAAGCCGCCTGGTAGGAAGAGCGGGCCGCGGCTTCTGGCGGGTAGGAAAGGCGGGCTGCGTGAGAAGCCGCCCCCTGCAAGTCTAGAACTCGGGCCGGCATGCTTTTCGCGGCCTCTTGATAGAAGTTTTGCCGGGCTGCAAAACCTTCTTGTAGAGGTGGGAAATTGGCGCCTTGTGGTAGCGGATACGGAGGAGGAGGAGGAGGGACCGGAGTCACCGCCTGGTTAACCGCGGCCTGCTGAGGGACTAGCCGCTCGGTTAACAATGCTAATGCTTGACTGATCGCTTCCAGACACTGATCAGTTGCCTATTGAGCCCGCTCAACTTCTCACTTTGACTGCTCCAAGGCCTCCCATAGGGAATCTTCACTATGGTCGGAGCGGTCTCCTAGAGCCTAGAGGGAACTGGCGGTCTGACATCTTTGTCAAAGATTTCACTGACAGTCTGCGATCTGAAGGTCGCGTGTTTCTGTTGAATCCGAGAATGCACCTCCGAAGGAAAACGGAGGCTGCGGGCTGTCGGTTACTATTTGATTAGAGAAAATTAGACCGCTGGCAGCGGTCGAGGCCAGACTTCGCCCGTCACGGCAAATGCCACTCCTGTGACGGGCTTTCCTTTGATTTAAATGAAAAAGTTACAACGGGTTACAGAACCAGGAAAGGAGAAGCCGACCGGTCAGACAAGTCGCAAGACAGTGAACTCGAGACCGCAACTCTAACAGGCGAGCTCCAGGATTCGAGTGTGCGTGTCTTGGGAACGTCGCCGCCCCCTATTTATAAGCTCGGGGGCTACCCAAACGGGCAGGGATAAAATAACCGCCTGCCCGGGTACAGGAGAATCGGGCAGGGGGTGACGGGATACAGAAAGGAAAAGGAAACAGGCCGCGCGGCTTGGCGGCTTGAGTATCCAACCTGTACTGGCCGGAGTCGAAGTGTGCTGCGATCAAGGTTATGATGTAGCCTGGGCGGTCTCTGACCTGAGGTCGTGGCTTGCCTTCTGGACTTGAGCTTTGGCAGTCTTCAATCCTGGGAGGCGCTCTGGATACTTTTAGACCGCCCGATTTGTTCAGGCTGGACCGAGAGACCTGCTAGTTCTAGAGCTAGGCGACTTGATGTAGCAAACCGCCCGGTCTAAGAGAGGTATTGCCTGAGAAGCGGTCTTCTGGGTAAACAGTCACCATTTAAAAATGCATTCTTGATATCCGGTTGATGTAAGAGCCATTGATGATGTACGACCACGGAGAGGACACGAACTGTGTTTATCATGGCAATTGGAGAGAATGTTTCCTCATAATCGAGGCCGTGTTGTTGGGTAAAGTAACGAGCCACTAGTTGGGCTTTCAGACGATCAATTGTCCCATCAGGAGTATGCTTGATGACAAAGACCCATTTGCACCCAACAGGAGTCTGGCCTGGAGGGAGAGGGACCAGGTCCCTTGTCTGGTTAGCCCAGAGGGTTGTCATTTCTTCGTCCATGGCTGCCCGCCAGCCTGGATGTTGGAGAGCCTCCTGTACAGAGTTAGGTACAGAAATAGAAGATAATGAAGTAACAAAGTGATGAAGTGGTGGGGACATGCGATGTAGGGATTCATAATTCGCCATGGGATGAGCGGTGGACGCTGGTGCCGGATCAGCAGGTCGCAGAGTGTCGGAGGTCGAGGTCGATTGTATTGGGGCACCAGAGCGAGGAGTGCGACAGGTGTAGACCCGGTTAAGAGGAGGCTTGTGGAGAGCGGGAGCCGGGTCAGGAAGTAGGGTTAGAGGAGTTGTAATTGGAACGACAGGTTGTGGCAAGGATGGTGGTGGAAGAGGTGGGGTCGGTGCGTTGAAGAAAGGTTGATCCTCTTGAAAGGTAACATATGAAGAAACAGTAACTTTTTGAGTAGCAGGAAAGTAGCAGACGTAGCCTTTTTGAGTACGTGAATAGTCGACGAATATGTGTTTGGCTGCACGGTGATCCAACTTGTCCGTGGACGGACCAAGTAGGTGGACGTAGCAGGTACAACCAAATATGCAGGGTATGAGAGAGAACGTTGGAGTGGAGGGGAAAAGGTGGCTAAACGGAGTAGTGTTTTGGAGGACAGAGGAAGGAAGACGGTTGATGAGATAACATGCCGTGGACAGCGCAAAGTTCCAATAAGCTTTGGGTACCTGCATGTGGAGCATGAAAGACCGGGCAACATCGAGCAGATGTCTATTTTTCCGTTCAGCAACGCCAATTTGTTGGGGGGTATATGCACACGACATCTGGTGAATGATCCCAAGTTCGAAGCAGAGATTAGCAAATTCATGGCTAGTATATTCACGAGCATTATCTGTCCGGAGAGTTTTTATGTTTTAGGAAAACTGCGTGCGAATCTCACGAAGGAAAGCCGAAATACACGGAGAAGCTCGGAGCGATCACGGAGTAAATATAGCCAAGTTGTGCAAGAATAATCATCAATAAAGCTGATGAAATAGCGATAACCAGAGATACTAGTAATTTTGTACGGACTCCAAACATCTGAATATACTAAAACAAAGGGAGCAGAGCTCCAAGTACAATGAGGAGGAAAAAAGGAACGATGTTGTTTTCTCAAAATACATGATTCACATTTAAAAGTAGAAAGAGGGATCTCTAGAAGAGCCTTCTGAAGGACTGGAAGAGTGGCATGCCCAAGACGCCGATGCCAATCAACGGAGGAGACTGAGGAGAGGATGGTAGGAGAAACATCAAGGAGGTAGAACCCGTTTTGCAGTCGTCCCATATCAATAATACTCTGCGTCTATCGATCCTGCATCAGAAAAGAGGAAGAAGTGAATGTTACCGAGCAATCCAAATTCGTAGTGAGGCGGCTAACAAAAAGTAAATTGAACGGGGAGCCCAGAACATGAAGAGCCGATCGGAGGGAGATAGAATAATTGAGAGGGATATCAGCAGAGCCGGAGACATGGACGGTGTCGCCATTGGCTACTGCGATGCACTTAGGATGAGGAACATCCAAGTATTGATGTGGTTTTAGCGAGGTGATATGATGAGTAACACCTAAATCCTCTATCCAGTGCGGACCAGTGGAGAGACAAGCGATACCTTCATTGGAGATGGAGGCGACAGAGGCAAGTGGGTGGCGGAGCATCCTGTGAAGTTGTTGGAGCTGGAGGAGAACTGCTTCAAGATCAGCATGAGTGGCAGAGGGATTGTCAATGACAATATGAGCAGTCGGATGACCATGTTTGTGGTAGCAGGTCACCTCAAGATGTCCATCCTTTCTGCAGAATGAACACTTAGGACGTGACCGGCCTTCGCGCCCCCCGCCCCGAGAGCCTTAACGTCCTCCACGAGTAGCGGGAGGGAGAGGTAGTAATGGTGCAGACAAGTGCTGGAGAAGGATCAGTGAGGGAGGTCCAATAGTATCTGAAGGCGGTGAAACTTTGAGCAACATGAAGCAGACATCAAATAACGACGAGGTTGTAGCAGACAAAAGGATTTGCGCCCGAATACTCTGAAGATGAAGCGGGACACGAGCCATCATTATGGAAATACACACAACCTCTTTTTGAGCACGCTGAGCTGCTAGATCCGTAGTAGATGGCTGATGTTGGATCCAGGCTTCAGCAAGAGTCTTAGCCCGAGCAACAAATGAGGTTAAGTCGGCCGCCCCGCCGGTGTCAAGAGTTTGAAGCTCGGTAATGTTGTCATACAGGTGCTGAAGACTGTCCTTTTCGGAGTATAAGGAGTGAAGCTCCTCCCACATTGCCTTGGCCGTCTCGTGATACATGGCCATGCTGTAAGGTTCGCCATCAAGCGAATTGAGAAGCCACGTGGCCCACATCTGAACCCGACCATTGTTACGCAGCTACTCATCAGTAGGATCAGATGGGGGCTCCTTAGTGAGATGAGACAGAAGCCCCTTGTACTGAAGAACCTGTCTGACATAGTGCACCCATTTGACAAAATTTTTCTTCCCAGTCAGGGAGATGGTGGTGATTCTGAGCTCGTCGCGTAGTTCAGGAGTGGGAAGCAAGCGGACTGAAGGAGAGGTAGCGGTCTCCCCATCGGGATGCACTGAGGGATCACTGGAGGAACCCATTTGGATACAGCGGCTGGAGCAGAGAGGTCGCTTGAGAGGTGTCCGCTGCTGAGGAGATCGCTGGACGAGAGGCCGCTGGACAAGAGGTGGGGCCACTGGACAAGAGGAGGGGCCGCTGGGTGGAGGTCGCTGAAAGGGCAAACAACAGGGAGGAGGCCGCACGACCTCAGGTAGCTCGACACGATCTCAGGGAGCTCGACAGACCACTGGGAGGAGGCCGCTGAAGAGACAGACCGCTGGGAGGAGGCCGCTGAAGAGACAGACCGCTGGAGGAGGCTGCTGGAGGGGAGCTCGGCAGAGGGAGCGGCTAGCAGGAGGCCGCTGGAGGGGAGCTCAGTAGAGGGAGCGACGAGCAGGAGGCCGCTGTAGGGGAGCTCGGCAGAGGGAGCGACGAGCAGGAGGCCGCTGGAGGGGAGCTTGACAGAGGGAGCGGTGAGCAAAAGGAGAGGCCGCAAAGGGAGATAGCGGCGAGCAGCGCAGAGGGAGACCGCACGGGAGCGGAGCGATCAGGAAGAGTGGGGCCCACTTGTCAGAAGGGAGAAGGCTATAAAAGAGCCGATAAGCAGACCAAGCGGGACAGAGAGAGGAGCAACAGAGATCGTAGGGGGGGGGGTGGTGCGGTCAACGAAAAGGGAGACCGCCGACTGAATGCTCGCAGGGGGAGCTCGCAGGGGGGTTGGCAGTCAAAAAATTGGGAGACTGCAGGTTGGGACCGAATGCTCTGATACCATGCTCTGATACCAGAACTTTGTATATTCTCTTCTGTGTATAAAATACAATGTATGAATACAAATATATAGGAGGGAGAAAGAGAGAGGAGATCCTTATACACAATGTGGGACTAAAGAAGGGAGAGAAACAAAATAATAAAAGGGCCTCAAATGGGCCTTTACACGGGCTTTTCTAATATCTACAAATAAAAGCATATAGTAAATAGATAAATCATTGTAAATGTTAAATATCAAATAAGCAAAAAAAATACCTTGGATTAAGAGAATGAGCAATCCAATGTAGTGGTGTGCAACTTTTGGTCCATCGATCAACTTGGATATCATAAATTGCCTCTTAATGAGGGCAATGAGCTTCCAAGTTCGTTAACTTTTCGTGTTTATATATTTCAATCTTCACATTTTCTATCATTGAATCCCAGATGTCATATACCAAATGAAGGTTAGGTTTGTCGGTTTCACAAACCCTAAGCATATCACATATGGGTCTTGTTATATCAAGGATCTTGTCCACATCATCCCACCATTTGTCATTATAGATGTTTTTAATCTCTAGAGCTTTCACAACATCATCTGCTCTATACATAGTCCATTCGTGATATCCAACCATATTAAGCAAGTCTATCTTCACAAGTTTAAACCTCTTCAACATCTCTATAGTGGAAGCAAATCGTGTTTCAGCAACTGCAAGTAACTTCAATGAAGCAAAAGAGTTATACATGTTCAACCTGTACTGATGATTCATTATGAAAGTCTTGATTGATTGAGCTTCATTAGTCACTTGAGTTATCCATCCGCATTGTTCTCTAACTGTTGCACAACGATCGATATTATTGGCTGCACAAATATTTTTTAATGCTAGATTTAAGGTGTGCACAACACAAGGTGTCCAAAAAATATGTGGGAATCATGCCTCCACAATTGCTCCTGCTGCCTTACACACCGGTGCATTATCAGTGATAAACTTTATAACATTTTCGGCACCAACTTCATTAATAACTTCAATCATCAAATTTGCAATATAATGTCTATCCTTGTACTCTCCCGATGCACCATCTGCCTTTAAAAAAATAGTACCATCCTCAGAGGCCGCCATAAAATTAATCAAAGGTCTCTTTTGAGCATCTGTCTAACCGTCACTAACTAAGCCGATTCCGTTTTGGGGCCAAGTATCTTTAATTGGCTGAAACATTCTAGTGATATTGGATTTTTCTTTTTGCAAAAGAGTAGTTCTTAGAGCATTATATCCAGGAGGAACAAATCCATCAAGATTATGATTTGCAGCAAATTTATATGAACTAATATGATACGAATTTTTACCTAGATGAAATGACAAACCACTAGAATAGAACATCCTAGCTATGTGGCTCCTTAACACATCTCTAACTTTATTTTAGAAAGCAATATCAATAGGTCCACCTTTTTTTTGTTTCCCCAACTAATTGAGAAGTTGGACTTGCATTAAGAAACGATAATACCTTGGGAGTCGGTTTGCATTTTTCTTTTGAAGTAGAAATCACTCTTTGAAGCTCTTTTAAATACTCCTGAGTAACCTTTGGACATACCCTAATACCATTCCCAGATATTTTTAGCAAGTGACTTTTGACCCTAGAATACGAGCCGCTGAAATCAATTTCACAAAAATTACATTTCCATTTTTGGTTTCCGCCACCAACTTCTCTACCATGGATAATAGATACATAATCCCAGAGTGATGCATTATCATCCTTGTTTGCGTCATCAGAAATAAATCTACTTGTTGCTGAGGTAGAAGTTGAACCAGTGACACTAATCGGAGATTGTGATTGAGACATAATTGCTGTAATACGAACAAGACGAAAAAAAACAATAATACAAAGATTTCTCTACAAAAACAGAGCTCCACAAAATCAGAGCAGAACAGAAAATCCTTGCAGAAATTTGAGAGAAATTTCAGAAAAATTTCATTTCTGTACAGAAATGAAATTTCGGAAGAATTTCATTTCTGTGCAGAAATGAAATCTGTACAAAAAATTTCTTTCATTTCCGTCAGACAGAAAATGGAATTTATGTACAGAGAATTTAAATTTCAGAAGAAGAAATTTCTGTATAGAAAACCCTAAAGAAGAAGAAGCAGCAACTTACAGAAGGGAGCATGCGACAGACAGCAGCGGCGGCAGGGAACGGTAGTGGCAGGGAGCGTATGCAGGGAGCGGCAGCGGCAGGGAGTGTAAGTAGGGAGCAACAGTAGGGAGCGTAAGAAGGGAGCGACAGAAATGAACCCGACACAACCTAAAAGAGCAATATATGCGTATTGTAGCGTACCAAACGCGTACCCATACCAGAAACGTACCCGGTGCAGGTATGGGTCTGTTTTCGGCGTATCGGTGCTTCGTAGTCTACCAAATCATTATGGATTTTCCCATCAGAAATTCAATCCTTATTTTTAAATTTTGTGTATGTTTATGTTATGGGTCTTATTATTATTATTTATTTCCATATATGCATTTATTTTGTTATAAGAAAGACGTCCTTATATGACGCATGATTTGTCCTTTTTAGTCGTGTGTCCAAGTTTGTCGTTATTTCCTTTAGTGTTATTTCCTTTTTGGTGTCGATTGTTTGTCCAATTTAACGGACCTAATGGGTCTTGTATCAGTATGAATGAAGAAAGCCTATTACCCAAAACCCTAACGAGATCTTGGAAGCTTTCTCTCTCTCGAGCACGCTCCGCCTAGGCAGCCGCGGTCAAGGCTCTGTAGTATCTCCTCCTCTGTCATCTCCACCTCCGGCTACTCTTCTGGCGACCTTCGAGTTGGTCCGTATCAACTTGGTATCAGAGGAACCGACATCCTCGGCGATCCTCAAACTCCGCTAGCCCTACGACATCACATTTTCATTGTCGTCAGTCACACCTCGTTCGAGAGGCGATCCGGGCGCACTTTTCTGCGTCAGCCACAAATCGCAGCCACAGTTCCGATCCGTCGAAATCGACTCAGCCACGGATCGTAATCGATCGACGCCCGCGACGTCCTCGTCTCCTTGATCACATCAACCTAATCCCGCCGGATCCTTGCGTAGATTCCAGGTGATCGTCTTCTCCAGGGTTGTCATTTCCGATCGAAATCCTTGCGATCTCCTTGCGTCGATTCCAGCAGCAACGCCCGACGAGTCCCCCGTTTCGCGCGGCGTTTCCAGCAGCAGCAGCACTCGATGATTCCTCCGGCAGCACTGACGTTGATTCCCGGTGCCAGGCGATCGACGTTCTCCCGCACGTCTGCGGTCTTCCGTCGCAGCGCGCTATTTAATCTTTCCAACTGAGCCGCTCCATTCACGCGCCCATCCGGTTCAGGGGAATTAATTCCTTCTGACCGCTACACCAGTCACGCGGGACCACATACTTAATTCCAACCAGGGCCACCTTGGGAGCATTATTTCGGCTATTGGAGTAATTTTTCCATCATTGGAAAGTGGCGTGGATCTCGCGGCACCTCCCAAACAACCGCCTCTGAGCAATCTAGTCGTCCCGTCACCCGCTCCTTATCTCGTGCTACCTCCATCCACAATATGGTAGACCCAACCGACTTCTTGGATGCTATGAATCGGCTACACATAGTTATATCCGCCATGGATGCACGCCTTCATGACGTCGAGGCACGCTTTCGGGACGCCGACGCACGACATCAGAACGACATGGCAACCATCACCACCAAGCTTAACGGACTAACATCAGCACCTCCAGTGGTTACCACCCCACCCACGGATCACGCCAGCAGCAGTCAAGTTCCGCCACCGCCGCTCATTCGCCATGAGCCATCACCACAGACCCTTTTACGCCCTGAAGCTGCTATTCTGCCACGTTATACCCGTTTGAAATTACCCACATACGATGGGAAAATTGATCCCTTGGGTTGGCTCACCAGGTGTGAACAATTCTTTGGCCATCAACAAACTCCGGCAGTTGAACGGCTCCCTCTGACCTCCTTCTACCTTCTCGACTCTGCCTTACTTTGGGCCACTCGCTTCCTCATTGATCAGCCGGGCCTAACGTGGGACGACTTCAAACGATTTTGCAGCATGCGTTTCGGCCCTCCCATCCGCAACAACCCCCTTGATGCCCTCACAACACTACGCCAGACAGGATCCGTGGACGACTATCTGGACCAGTTTCAACTTCTTCTGACACACGTCACGCTTTCCCCAGAGATGCAGGTGGGCATCTTCACCGCCGGACTTCGCGATCGCCTGCGACTTGATGTCGAATTTGAGGCTCATCCAGACTTAGTGACTGCTATGAGTCTGGCCAGGCTATGTGACCGCCGCCTCCAGCTGGCACATGAGGCAAATCCACCCGCCAACATGAGCATTCAGCAAGACCGCACCGAGGATCATCCAGCCCCACCAGTTCGTCGACTATCTCAGGCTGATATGATGAAACGACGCGCACAAGGCTTATGTTACAACTGCGATGAACAGTACACTCGCGGCCACATGTGCAAAAGACTTTTCTATCTGGAAGTCGAGGACTCTGATGATGAGGGTGTCGGCTGACGCGGGTACCATTGATCTCCCTCGAGCTTGAGGACAAGCTCAATTTGAAGGCCGGGAGAGATGTTATGGGTCTTATTATTATTATTATTATTTATTTCCATATATGCATTTATTTTGTCATAAGAAAGACATCCTTATATGAAGCATGATTTGTGTCGTGTCCTTTTTAGTCGTGTGTCCAAGTTTGTCGTTATTTCCTTTAGTGTTATTTCCTTTTTGGTGTCGATTGTAAGTCCTATTTAAAGGACCTAATGGGTCTTGTATCGGTACGAATGAAGAAAGTCTATTTCCCAAAACCCTAACGAGATATTGAAAGCTCTCTCTCTCTCGAGCACGCTCCGCCTAGGCAGCCGCGGTCAAGGCTCCGTAGTATCTCCTCCTCCGTCATCTCCACCTCCGGCTACTCTTCCAGCGACCTTCGAGTTGGTCCGTATCAGTTTACTAGTTATACCGTTCTTACTTTTGTAACATAAAACATTCACACTAATTTGGTAAATTTAAAAAATTCAATAAATATTAAATTGTTAATATATTAGTGTATAAATTAGAAAAATGCTTATATTTATATATAATTGTGCAAATAATTAAATATTGAAACCGATTTATGACATCCCTCGACATATTAAAATCGACAAGAAAAACCTAAACTGACGTGTCCCCGACATCCAGCATCTGCAATCTTTAATGTGGGTAATATTCGTTACTGTGTATAAGGAGGTATTATATGAGTATTCGGCCATGTCAAGCCAAGCCGCCCACTCACGTGGCTGCTCTGATGCAAAGTATCATAAGTATATCTTTAACCCCCACTTAAGTCTATCTGGCCATCCGTTTGCGAATGGTAAGCAGTGGTAGTCCGCAAGGTGGTGCCATGTAGCTTGAATAATATCAGCCAGAAACTTCTCATGAATATAGGGTCTCGATCGCTAATGATCGAGTGGGAAACCCATGTAGATGTACCACCTCATGTACGAATGTAGCTGTAACTATATTTGCTGTGAATGGGTGACATGGGAATGAAATGAGTATACTTTGGGAGACAGTCCAATGCGATGAAGGTGCAGTCATACCCTGTGGACTTAATTCTATGATTGTAGAAGGAAGCTATCTATATGTGCTGAAGGCACCAACATGTCCCGCCATAGGTGTCCAGTGGAACTCGGTCAATAGTCTGTAGATGTAAGACGAAGGTGCTGCAAGTACCAGATGACCTTGCTGATGGATAACCCTACAAGAGGAAAATGTTGGCTGGGATGTGGGGTCGCACTCCCACCTTGTAATGGTCGATTGCGACCTCTTGTTGAATGTTTTCGACATCTTCGCAGAGAAGTGTGAAAGTACCATGGGATCATACTGCCGGGATAGAGAGTCCGCCTCTTGATTGGATTTTCCCACCTTGTACTCGCAATCTTCTAACAAAGTAGGTACTGTAGATTATGGCAATCCATGCAGATGGTAAAATGGTGCCCCAGAAGATATGACCGAATGTTAGATGACGAGGACAAGATGAATCAATTCATTTTCATTTGGGGAACGTGGACTGACGATATTAGAGAAGACACGACTAAAGGAAGGCAGTGCGGTGGCCGTTCTGCATGAGCATTATGCCGATGCCATGGTTCGAGGCGTTGCATCCAACCACAAATTGTTAGGAGTAATCGAGCATGCCTAGTATAGGTGCGGAGAATAGGGCTGGCTGTGGAGTTTGAAAGGCCTCGCCGATGGTAGATGTCAAGTGGAATGTCGCTGAAGCTGAGTTCTTCAAGATGGCAGTCATTGACTGCGCTATTTTGCCGTTGTGGCAAATGAATTTGTGATAGTATCCGATGAGCACCAGAAATCCTTTGATTGCCTGAACCTACTATGGGGTGGAACAAAAGTGGACGACAGAGACCTTGTCGGTCTCCATGGACACTCCAACCAAAGTTACAGTTCTTGGGATAGTGTGCCAAGAAATGGTTTACCCCAGATAGCTGATGACCTCTCAACCAAATGTAGTTTTCTTGGGATTTGCATATAAGCAGTGCTGCAGTACTTTTCGATGAGTGGAGCAAAGCTAGTCCATATGGTCCTACCTAGATGGGCTATAAACCAAATTATATCCAAAAAACACAAAGGACATACTGGCAGAGGGCTAGGCACTAGGCAGAACGTGTCATTTATGATGGTTTGGAAGGTGGAGGGCGGGAGCGTTAGTCATCCCAAAAGGCATGATGAGAAACTCGTAATTATCGCCATGTGTACAAAACATGGTTTTCTGAGTGTCCTCTAAGTGAACTCGAATATGATCATAGGCCGATTGAAATTCGGGCTTGGATAGAAAGTCAAATCCTCGCAGTTCATCGAGCATCTTCTATGTGTGGACTTGGCTATCTATTTGGAATAGTCGCCCGATTTAACTCTTGGTAATTCACACAAACGTCAGTTGCCATCATTTTTTGCGCACTAGGAGAACATGCTGGAGAAGGTGCTTACACTCGACCTTATAATGCTTGCAGATGTTTCTCAGTCACTAGACGTTCAATCTCATCCCCACCGACCACCAAACATTACTTCCTAGATAGTCCATCACATACACGAGGTCATTTGTGTTTATATATATATAGAAATAATTACCCGTACCTCCCCTGTAAGTTAGCATAATTACTGAGAGCACCCCTCTTATTTTCGAAATTACAAAAACCTCCCTGAACTTTTCATTTCATAACATCGTGAACAAAAATTCAGGATTTTTTTGTAATGAAATTGTACACTGATGGGGTTTTTTGTAATGAAATTAAAACTTCAAGGGAAGTTTTTGTAATTATGCTAACTTATAGGGGAGTTTTTTGTAATTTTGAAAATAAGAGGGGTGCTCTTAGTAATTTAGCAAAGTTAGAGGGGTGGTCCCGGTAAATGGCCCTATATATATATATGATTCAATCACTTGCCTTAATCCGTTTAGTACACCAAATAGATACATGAATAATAAAATTGACTAATTAGATAATTAATTGTCTGCAAAAATGCAAGGTAAGGTTTGCTTACATTTCACCCTTGTGGTGGGACCCTTCCCCGGACCCTCGCTGCTTGGGGATGCTTTGTGCACCGGGCTCCCTTTTTTTAGATAATTAATTTTCTCTACAGTCCTCAATTTGCATGCTGGATGTGCTCTTCTATCGTCACGAATGAACCCTCCATACTTGATTCGGCGCCTTGCTGTTGTGCTTTACAAAGGATAAATTTAATACATGTTTTTGAGTCAGAACTTGCATTAATGGGAGCCGAAGTTAGAGATTATGTTTAGTTATTAGTAAATGCTATTTTAATATGTAATATTCATCAGAGTATCCTTCTAATTATGTTGTACATTTTGTAGGTCTAGTGCGCAAGGAAATTGCAGATGAAACTGATAGAATAACTGGGAAAACTAAACAAATTTCTCCAGTTCCCATCCATCTCAGTATTTACTCAGCAAATGGTAATTGATTTATTTGTTTGAGATTGGTTGCAGTGTTTTTGTATAGATGTAGACACTCTTTATTATCAATTGCGGTATTATTATTTTATATGGCATTATAGCCAATAGCTATGTATATGGCATCTCAGTGTTCACTTCTGTTTGTTGTGTACATAAGTAAATATTGTATGATTCCTTAGTTAATTTGGCTATTCATAAGTCATGTTTCTGCTTTATTTTGTTAGAAATTATGGGAAATTGTTGTGTCAATCTTATCATTGTTGATTTCACAATAATGGGAGTTGTAGAGGACTTGAGAAAGCATAAGATATGGATATACTAGTACAATGAGTAGCATGAATTATCGTTGTAGGAGTTTTGATAACGTACGATGCAATATTCTACAATATGACTATTCATATATGCTTGAAAGTATGAATTTATGCATCATCCATTCTAACATATATATGCTTACAGCATGTATCTATGAATTCACATCGATTCTTATGGATAGTTATATGAGTACCGTAGAAATTGAGAATAAAATGGGTCAATATTTTTTTACTCTAATAAAATTATTATTTTTTATACATTGTACATCGAGTCTCCTTTTATAGAAAGAGGGAGGAAGAGCAAAATACAAACTCAAGATGTGAGACTAATGGAGGAGCTAGAGAAGAGAGGTCTTATGAGCCTAAATACATGGGCTTTTTAATACTCCCCCGCATGTTGGAACGTACAAGTCGTAGACGCCAAGCTTGGAGAGGAATTGCTGAGATAGTGGGCGAGACAAGGCCTTAGTGAGAATATCAGAGATTTAATCAGCAGCCCGTACATGCCGTAGAATCAGTTTCCGAAGTTGAACCTTTTCCTAGACAAAATGACAATCAATTTCAATATATATTGTACGTTCATGAAACACATGGATCTCGTCGCTGTGAATAGTAACTTGACTATCGCAAAAGAGAACAACTGGTGATGGAAGTTTGACACCTAAATCAGTGAGGAGATTTTCTATCCATGTAAGTTCTGAGACGACGACATCCATGGAGCGATATTCCGCTTCAGCTGAAGACCGAGCAACCACAGTCTACTTCTTGCTTCGCCAAGTAACCAAGTTCCCGCAAAAATATGTGTAGTAGCCGCTCGTGGATCGACGATCATCCAGGGAACCAGCGTAATCAACATCACAATATGCAATGAGAGACGGTGAAGTAGAAGACTTGTATACCAGCCCTTGTCCCGGAGCATTCTTCAAGTATCAAAGAATATGCTCAACAACCTGAGGATGAGAGACCCAAGGGGTATGCATGAAGCGACTGACCATGCCGACCGCAAAGGAAATGTCAGGTCGTGTGACAATAAGATAGATTAGCTTGCCAACAAAGCGGCGATAATACACCAGATTAGAGAGAAGTTTATTGGGTCCAGCGTTCCTTCACTTGACCCGTGACGCTTTGCTACTTCCTTAAGGGAAAAAAGTAGCGCCCTTTCCATCAATCTGGGCTTTTGGAACAGTTGGGTAAGCGCTCTATCCTACAAGTGGTATCAGAGGAGGTCACGGTTCGAGACCGGGGTGGGGTGGGGGGGTGGGGGGGGGCGCTAATAAATCCCGAAATTTCTTTCTACCTGTGTGTCCTGCTGGTCAGGTGGTCGCTGTTATGCCCCCGGACGATTTACGGTTCCGTGGATATAAGTACGCCAGAAGACCTAAAGATGCGCCGGGAAAAGACCGATCCGGTTCAGCCCGCAACTAATAAATAAGAGGAGGGGGCTGAACCGCACCGGTTCAGCCCCAATGGGGGCCGACCGGCCCCCTTGTGGAGTGGGGTCACTTAAAAACCCCACTCCCCCTGTTTTGGAGGCATGCAAATCTTATTCAGGTATTTTTCCTTCTTCTTCAAACCCTAGCCGTCTTCTTCATTCTTAGTTTTCCCTTTTCGTTTCAGAACCCTAGCGGTAGCATAACATTTGGTATCCGAGCCTCCTTCCTGCGACCATGGTGACACGTACGGAGGCGGAAACAGCGCGCTTGGCCGCCATCGAGGAGAACTATGTCACCTTGACGGATTCCGTAGCGGCAATCGAAGCAAGCGTGAAGAACTCACAACAAAATCTGGAGGAACGCTTCGAGACGAGGATGGAGGAGTTGAAATCCCTCCTCTTGCAAAATCTGAAAGGAAAGGCGGTGAACGGCGATGGATCCGACGCCGAGGCAACAAATACTCCTAAAGAGGGTAGCACGGGAGTGGGAAATGGCGTGGGACTCCCGGCTAGAGCTTCCGGTTCCGGATTCGGAGCGGGAGACCTACAGGAGGCCGCACGAGGGATCAGAGCCCCGTATCGGACGGGCGGAACGCCAGGCGGGCACCCGGACGGCTGGGGGCTGATCGGCAGGGAGCCGGGAGGCCGGGAGGTACCAGAGCCACCCCGGACTGGCTCCAGCAGAGCGGCGGAAGCCGCAGGCGGTTCCTGGGGGGTCGGCGGAGGAACAGCGGCTCCCTGGGGGGTCGGCGAAGGAACAGCGGCTCCCCGGGGGTTCGAACAACCCCCGCAGGGACCCGGCGGCCTGCTGCGGCATGGAGGAGGCACTGGACAGGGTGGGGGAGCCTCGTTTGGACCTGGACATCACGCAGGACAACCGTGGAGGCCGCAACACCAAGGATTTGGGCTGTTTCGCCCAACCGGGGCGAATGCGGTTCCTCTCGGGGGCGCAACGGGATTTTTTCCTCCCCAACCAGCGAACGCTCCGAACGGGGCGTATGGACCGGCCAATATGGGGCCGGGGAGGCCTCCAGGGTGGAATCATGGAGGACTTCAAGGAGATCATGAGCAACACGGACCGATGGGCCAAGATGGAGGCGGCTTGGGAGGGGCATTTCAGCGACCTTACATGCAACCCAAGCTGACTCGGATGAACTTTCCGAAATTCCGGGGAGGCGACGCGCTCGAGTGGATCCAAAAAGCCGAGCTGTTCTTCAGATATCAGGAGGTTCCTACGGCTCAGTGGGTACAGTTGGCGGCTTTCCATCTAGAGGAGGACGCGTACCAGTGGACACAATGGTTTTTGCGGGGACGCGCCCACGCTCCCTGGGCCGAGTTCATAGAGGCTTTCTCGGCTAGATTCGGACCACTGGAGTACGAGGACGTGGAGGCCAGTCTTCAGAAACTTCGCTAACGGGGCACAGTCACGGAGTACCGGACGGAGTTCGAGAAGCTTGCCAACCGGGTCACTTGGGGAGAGCAGACGATGCTGAGCTGTTTCATCTCGGGTCTGAAGGACTACTTGCGCGACGAGGTCCACGCGTACTTGCCGCGCAGTCTGAGCCATGCTATTAGCATCGCTCGGATACAGGAGGAGCGTTACAACAGGCAGCGGAATCGGACGACGACCCGGCCACCCGCGGCCCCCGCAGCGGGACGAAGAGATCAGCTACCTCCCATTCGTCCCACGGTGACTAAGTTTACTTGGCCGGAGATGCAGGCTCGGAAGGAGAAGGGCCTGTGCTTTAATTTGATGAGAAGTACACCCGGGGACACAACTGCCATAAGATTCAAGTGTTTATGCTGAGAGAGGAGGAAGAGGAAGAGGACCCACTGGAGAGTGTCGACACTGAGGCGCTCGACCTGACGGAGTTTGGGGTTTCTATACAGGCCATGCAGGGGGGATCAGCCCCGGTGACTCCGTTTCACAGGCCTGATCGGCGGGGAGCGGGTTACCATACTGATAGATAGTGTGAGTACCCACAATTTTATCAACCTGACAGTTGCTCTGAAGGTGGGGCGACCGATCGATAAAGAGGCGGCTTTCCAGGTCATGGTGGCCGATGGTAGCAAATTGAGGTGCGAAAGGGTGATGAAGGGTGCTGAAATCCGGATGCAGAGCTATGTGTGCCACACGGACCTGTATTTACTGCCGATTAGGGGTTCAGACATGGTGCTGGGGGTTCAGTGGCTGCTTCAGCTCCAACGGGTCACTACAGATTGGGTTCATCTTACTATGGAGTTCTCCTAGTTGGGGAAGGATTACTGCCTTCGGGGTATTCGTTCTTCCCCCCTGAAGGAAATATCTCTGCGGAGCCTGCAGCGGTTGGAGGTCGAGGGCTCTCCTATGGCTATGGTGGTGGGAGTGGCGACGTCAGACGCAGATCCTCCGCTCATTCCGAAGGAGATTCAGGCACTTCTGTCCCAGTTTGAGGGTGTGTTCCGGGAACCACGGGGCCTACCACCGCCCAGGTCCAGGGAACATGACATCCTGTTGAAGGAGGGGGCTACGCCCCCGAATGTCAGGCCCTACCGATACCCATACATTCAGAAGGCGGAGATTGAAAGGAGCGTGAAGGAGATGTTGGCTGCTGGCATTATACGACCGAGTACGAGTGCTTTCTCCTCACCTATTATATTGGTGAAAAAGAAGGATGGATCATGGTGGTTCTGCGTGGATTACCGAAACTTGAATGATTCTACGATCAAGGACAAGTTTCCGATTCCTATGATCGAGGAGCTGCTGGATGAACTACATGGGGCCAGCCTTTTCACCAAGCTAGACTTGCGGTCTGGTTACCATCAGATACGGATGAAGACCGAGGACATCCACAAGACGGCTTTTCGCACGCACGATGGGCACTATGAGTTCTTGGTGATGCCCTTTGGGCTCTCCAACGCCCCTTCGACCTTTCAGGCGGTGATGAACGAGACCTTTTGGCCGCTCTTACGACGATCGGTTCTCGTATTCTTCGATGACATCTTGATCTACAGTCGCAGTTGGGCGGAGCATCTAGAGCATGTGGCGGAGGTCCTCTCCATTCTTCGTCAGCATCAGTTCTATGCCAAGCAGTCGAAGTGTTCTTTTGGGCAGCCCGAGGTGGAGTACTTGGGCCATCTGGTCTCAGTTCAGGGGGTCCGAGCGGATCCGAGGAAGATCGAGAGCATGGTTACTTGGCCGCGACCGACCACGGTACGGGCGTTATGGGGCTTCCTGGGCCTCACTGGATATTATCGGCGTTTTGTGAAGGACTACGACAAGTTGGCTCGTCCGCTCACCCAGCTCACCGACAAGGAATCTTTCACATGGCACGAGGAAGCAGAGCAAGCCTTTTCCGCTCTCAAGGAGGCTATGACGACCACATCGGTGCTTGCCCTACCGGATTTCAGCAAGGAGTTCGTGTTGGAGACCGATGCGTCGGGGGTAGGCATCGGGGCAGTGCTGATGCAAGAGCGGCGACCTTTAACATACTGTAGCAAGGCCTTGGCTCCTCGCACTTTGGGCCTTTCTACCTATGAGAAGGAGATGCTGGCGATCCTTCATGCGGTGACCCTATGACGACCTTACTTACTGGGCCATCATTTCAAGGTTCGCACCGATCATCAGAGTCTGAAGCACTTTCTGGAGCAACGGCCGGCGTCCCCGCTCCAACAGAAGTGGCTGACTAGGCTGCTTGGTTATGATTATGAGATTGTTTACAAGCAGGGGAAGGAGAATGTGGTGGCAGGCGCCTTGTCCCGACTTCCAGAGAGCATCGTTCTCCATATCTCTGGGCCCTTGATTGAGTCCTTAGATGACATTCAGACCGACATAGCCGCGGACCCAGAGCTTCAGCCTATTCTAGAGGCTTTACGGCAAGGCCATCCGACGTCCCCAGGTTATCAGCTGATTGGGGGACACTTGTACTACCAGGGGCGCGTGGTTATTCCGGCGTCGTCCACTTGGAAGGACGTCATGCTACAGGAGTTCCATTCATCACCATCCGGAGGTCATGCCGGCGTGCTCCGCACTCTGCAGCGCCTTCGGGCCAATGTCTTTTGGAGAGGTTTGCGCCAGGACGTCCAGCGTTTCGTGCAACAATGTGAGATCTGTCAGCGCCAGAAGTACGAGACTACGTCGCCAGCGGGGCTGCTCACCCCCTTGGAGATTCCGCAGCAGGTGTGGGAGACGGTGTCTATGGATTTCATTGACGGCTTGCCCCGGTCGCAAGGCAAGTCGGTGATTTTGGTGATAGTGGACAAACTGTCCAAGTACGGCCATTTCTTAGCACTCAGCCACCCGTACTCCGCAGAGACAGTTGCCGAGCTCTTCGCCCGTGAGGTAGTTCGCTTGCATGGTATTCCTCGATCGATCATCTCCGACCGCGACCCGGTCTTCATCAACAACTTTTGGCAGGAACTCTTCCGGTTACAAGGCACGCGGCTTCGCATGAGCACGACGAATCACCCACAGACTGATGGTCAGACGGAGGTCTTGAATCGGGGAGTGGAGACATACCTCCGCTGCTTTGTCACGGATGAGCCACGCTCTTGGACACGATGGCTCCATTGGGCGGAGTATTGTTACAACACTTCGTACCACACCGCTAGCAAGATCACTCCCTTTGAGATTGTATACGGGAGACCGCCACCATCTCTGCGTTCTTATGAGCCGGGCAGTACAGCGCTTCCTGCAGTGGATCGAGCATTACGTGATCGGGATCAGACCTTGTCTCTCTTGCGGGATAATCTCCTTGCAGCCCAAACCAGGATGAAGGTGCAGGCCGACAAGCACAGAACCGAGCGGGAGTTTCAGGTGGGGGATGAGGTTTTCCTCCGTCTTCAACCGTACAGACAGCTGTCCGTCGCTCGCCGCGCCAACCAGAAATTAGCTTCCCGGTACTATGGGCCCTTTCGTATCACTCACCGGGTGGGACCAGTTGCCTACACTCTTGCCCTACCTGGGGGTCCCGTATTCACCCCGCTTTTCATGTTTCCTTGCTTAAGAAGAAGTTGGGGGCAGCGGTTACAGTTACTCCTTGTCTTCCCGCGGCTACTACTACCGGCGAGTTACGTCCTAGCCCGGAGGATATATTGTTGTTTAGATGGAAGAAGAGGGGCACTGAATATCGCCCCGAGGTGCTGGTTAAGTGGAAGGACCTGGCAGAGGCTCACAACTCATGGGTGGACTTTCTGGAGTTCCGGGAGCACTTTCCTGACTTTCAACTTGAGGACAAGCTGCCTCTTGATAGGGAGGAGAATGTTATGCCCCCGGACGATTTACGGTTTCGTGGATATAAGTACGCCAGAAGACCTAAAGATGCGCCGGGAAAAGACCGGGCTGAACCATCCGGTTCAGCCCGCAACTAATAAATAAGAGGAGGGGGCTGAACCGCACCAGTTCAGCCCCAATGGGGGCCGGCCGGCCCCCTTGTGGAGTGGGGTCACTTAAATACCCCACTCCCCCTCTTTTGGAGGCATGCAAATCTTATTCAGGTATTTTTCCTTCTTCTTCAAACCCTAGCCGTCTTCTTCATTCTTAGTTTTCCCTTTTCGTTCTAGAACCCTAGCGGTAGCATAACAGTCGCAGCCATGTAGCAACCTTACCTCTGAGCCATGTGGTGCACCACCTCTGGGCCATGTGGGGCCCACCTCTGAGCTAGCGGGTCGTGCTAGATGCTGAGGGGATTGTTGGGTCCAGCGTTCCTTCACTTGACCAGGAGGTGGGGGGGGGGGGGGGCGCTAATAAATCCCGAAATTGCTCTCTACCTATGTGGGCCTGGCGGGTCTGGCGGCCGCAGCCATGTGGTGCGCCACCTCTGAGCCATGTGGTGCGCCACCTCTGAGCCATGTGGTGCGCCACCTCTGAGCCATGTGGTGCGCCACCTCTGAGCCATGTGGGTCCCACCTCTGAGCTAGCGGGTCGTGCTGGACGCTGGGTTGTTGTTGTTGGGACCAGCGTTCCTTCACTTAACCCGCAGCGCTTTGCTACTTCCTTAAGGGAAAATGTAGCGTCCTTTCCATTAGTCCGGACTTTTGAAACAGTTGGGTAAACGCTCCATCCTACAAAGTTGATTAAAGTCTGATCCATCGGATCTGATGATTTGTATCCATAGGTGTATCCACATGCTTACATCCAGAGTAGCCTACATCATGAAGTAGATCGAGACAATACTTCCGCTGAGACAAGACAAGACCGTCAGGTCCTCGGGTTACCTCATTCCCAAGAAGTAGCGGAGTCTTCCCAAATCCTTAGTTTGAAAATGAGAGGCATGTTGTTACTTGATTTGGGTGATGTCGGGAAGATCATCACCAGTAACAATGATTTCATCAATGTAGAATATAAGAATCACTGTGCCAGATGAACGTTGTCGAATAAACAGGGAGAAATCTGTCGAGAGTTGCAAGCATAATGCCGATCAGCTCTTGCAGGTGTCGGAGTTCGTCTATTAGAATGTCGATTTCAGCACGTGAACAGGGGCGGTCAGAACATCGACGACCGCAAATAACATTGGAGGGAGGGTGAGATGCAACAAAAGACAAACTGTTGCGCGGGCTAGCAGAAACCACAGGTGTTCTCATGACTGGTTGGCAATAGGAACCGACCACATGGGAGCAAGGCAAGCACACAGAACTGGCGGCTGCAGCTAGCTCAGCAAGCAGGTGCTCGGCAGGAGGAAGCTTGGCAGAAGAGGAGCTCGACACAGGAGCTTGGCACAGGAGCTCGACAGGTGGAGCTCGGTAAGAGATGAGCTCGGCATGGAATCGAGAGCAGCGAGCTCGGCGAGCAGGAGACTCCACGCGGTCGGCAAGTTGCGGCACATCGATCTCTTTGCGGGATTCAGCAGGCACAAAGGAATGAAGGCGGTCACTGCGAGCAGCAGATGCAGTCACTGAAGAACACCGGCCATAGAACACGGTCTCGGAGGTCGCAAGGCAAGGTGGATGGGGAGCATGCATACTCACATGGTGCACAAGCAGAGGCAGAGCGCGCGAGCAGCCGTAGGGTGCGCGAGCAGACACAAAGATTGCGAGCAGAAGCAGATCGCTCGAGCAGGAGCAGTGCAGATAGGGTGTTGGCAAACGCACAAGGTGCGCGAGTAGACGTTGAGCGCAAGGAAAGCGAGATCGCGCGAGAAATGTCGAGATCGTACGAATAGACGCAGAGAGAACCACGTGAGCGCAGAGGCGAGAACGCGTGAGCAAAGGCAGAGAGAATAGAATCCGTGCGAGCATACGCTAAGTTGGAGAGAAGGGAGACCTCGCGAGCAGAGATGGAGAAAACAAAGTCCGTGCGGACAGGAGGGGGTGGTGGGTCCCAGTTGGCAGTGGGCGAAGGCTATAACAACAACAATGGAAGGGGGGGGGGGGTTCAGTTGCGTGAATAGGGAAGTCGCGAGACTGCGCGAGCGGACAAAGAGGAGTGTGGGCTGAGGCCTGCGACGGGAGCAAGAGCTCAACCGAAAAAAAACTGCAGGATTCGTATGGCTCTGATACCATGTACAAATTGAGAATAAAATGAGTCAATATTTTATTATTCTCATAAAATCATTTTTTTCATACATTGTACAATGAGGCTCCCTTTATAGAAAGAGGTAGCGAGAGCTAAATAGAAACTCAAGATGTGAGACTAAAGAAGGAGCTAGAGAGAGAGACCTTATGGGCCTAAATACATGAGCTTTTTATTTATTTCTTGTAACAAATATGAATTCGCCCATCCTACTTCAGTGGAGTGCAATTTCAAATGTAAACAAAAACATCTGTGTACCATCTCTTATTTGTGTGTGTGTATTTGTACTTACATTATTATATCCCATTCATATTTAAATACTCAGGACATTAATAGATGTAATAAGTTGCTAGTATCAGAATAATATACCAACATAGTTTAGCTGTTCAAATCTGAAACCATACAACATATTCTCTCTTAGAATTTTGAATCGACATTCATAAATAAGAATAGAAAACGGGCAGCCCGGTGTACAAAGCATACCCGCGCCGCGAGGGTCCAGGGAAGGGTCCCACAATAACGGTGAAATGTAGGCAAACCTTACCTTGCATTTTTGCAAGTGGCTGTTTCGAGGACTCGAACCCGTGACCTCAAAGTCACATGGTAACACCTCAACCTGTGCGCCAAGGCTCCTCTGAATCGACATGCATATATGTATATATTTAATATATTTGATAGTTTTTAATACTCCTTAATTACTTTTAAATTATCAGTCAAATGACATCATACCATGCCCATGTAGTCTGTTGTTATCTGAACAGATAACAGCTGTAAGGTCATTAAAGGTTTATGACGCTTTGAAGGTCATTTCAACAGAGCAATGTTCGTTTACTCCTTATTCTATGTTTATTTGTCCTCTGAATCGACATGCATATATGTATATATTTAATATATTTGATAGTTTTTAATACTCCTTAATTACTTTTAAATTATCAGTCAAATGACATCATACCATGCCCATGTAGTCTGTTGTTATCTGAACAGATAACAGCTGTAAGGTCATTAAAGGTTTATGACGCTTTGAAGGTCATCTCAACAGAGCAATGTTCGTTTACTCCTTATTCTATGTTTATTTGAAATACTCATTGTTTTCTCTTTACTTTTGGACGAGGTTAGCCTACCAATACTTCCATTTCCCTCTGTTGACAAACCAATGAATTGTTTTGGACAGAATTCTAGCAGAAGAGTGAAGTTTAGGTCTAGCCTATGGACTCCGAAATTAAATACGTGAGGGCTTGACGGATTAAATAAGTACTCTAAAAATAACGTAATATTATTTGTAACATTCTAACATCTTTCTGTCAATCCCAGCTTAATTTGGTTAATATCACCAAATAATCTCAGATTTTTGTGTGAAAGGATGAATGAATGAATAAAGCCTTATGACCGGGTGAAACAAGAACATGATATGTAATGCTACTGTATGGAGATCTTCTAATTTTTTTTGGGTATTTATTGTAAAAAAATAAGTTTCCCTGCCCGCCAGAAGTTTAACCTTTTGGATTCTGTCTTCTTATGTTTCAAGGAATCTGTTTCTTCTTCTTACATGTTTCTTTGGGTTTATTTTCACACTAATTTCTTATTTGGTTGGGCATGGCAGTTGTCAATCTAACGCTGATTGATCTACCTGGTCTGACAAAGGTTGCTGTAGGTATACCATTTCAACTTCTTGTACTTATGAGGACTATCATCATTGTTAACGTTGGTGTTCTTGTATGTCAGCTTAAAATTGACATAAGAATGGGAATGTAACTGATGTAATTTTTTCCCCTACAGAGGGACAGTCTGAAACTATTGTTCAAGATATAGAGAACATGGTCCGATTGTATGTTGAAAAGGTACTTAGCTTTCAGAATGAATCCTTAGAACTTGATGGCAATGGTAGAAGTGACATTTTCTGTTAACAACATATTGCATCTTAACATTTTATGATCAAGATAATAATTGCATATTTACCTTGTAAAGGTTATTTGGGAATGTTTTCTGTGGAAATACGTGGCTCATATGTGAGCATAATGACAGTCATATGGCGGCATGTGTATAACATTTACATTGATAAATGACCCTTACATAAGGAGCATGGGGATTTTCCTGTTTACAAATTTTTGTAATGGCTTGAAGTGGGTTTTGTTCTTTGCAGCCCAACAGCATTATATTAGCAATATCCCCTGCAAATCAAGATATTGCAACATCTGATGCCATTAAACTTGCTAGGGAGGTGGACCCTTCTGGTATGATGCCATTCTAGTATTCCAAACATTCTATCAATGACGAATATTTTTCACGCTCAGACAATTTTGATAAAAAAACAAATGTAAAGGTTCTGTGTATGGTGGGCAACCATAATTTCCCGATTAAAGTTTATTCATCTGCTTAATTATTGTCATTTACCACTGGTTAGGTGAGAGGACGTTTGGAGTTTTGACAAAGCTAGATCTGATGGATAAAGGAACAAATGCAGTGGATGTAAGTTACACTTTCATTTGTATTTGAAGATTTAATAAAAAAATTACTTTTGGTGATTTAGGCATTATTTGAGAATATAAGCATCTTTTGATGCCACATCTTTAGTCCCTTTAGTTTCACCTGAAGTTTCTAAGACATGGAAGGTTCTTTCAGGTTCTAGAAGGAAGATCTTACAAGCTGCAACATCCTTGGGTTGGAATTGTCAATCGTTCGCAGTCAGATATAAACAAGAATGTTGACATGATAGTTGCAAGACAAAAGGAAAGAGAGTATTTTGAAACGAGCCCCGACTATTCTCATTTAGCAGGAAAAATGGGTTCTGAATATCTTGCTAAACTTCTTTCAAAGGTTTGGTTATTACAAAATGTTCAATTCTTACACCAGTAATAAAAAATTATTCTTATAGAACATGTTATAACACATCAATGTTTATCAGCATTTAGAGTCTGTAATCCGATCTCGAATTCCGAGCATAACATCTTTGATAAATAAGACTGTCGAAGAACTCGAATCTGAAATGAACCATCTGGGAAGACCTATTGCTGTTGATGCAGGGGTGAGTTTTTTTTTAAACATATCAAATGCTTAATCTTCTTTTTTTTAATGTATCGAACACCAATATTTCATGATATAAATAACCACCTTGGTTAATTGATAGTTCTGCTATTTCAGGCTCAACTATACACAATATTGGAACTTTGTCGTGCATTTGACAAGATATTCAAAGAGCACCTAGATGGAGGGTATGGGAAACTGCTCCTCTCTCCTTTAGAATAAATTGATTTTTTTTTCTCAGGCCATTTGCTTTCCCTTCTTCTTTTTTCACAGGCTTTATATCTTCTTAAGTGAACGGACCGGGAAAACCGCTCTTCTAATATATGAAAAGAAAATGCAAGAATACTATAAATTTCAGCAGCAATGGTGAAACACAATGTTCACATAAAGAAAAGCAAACTTAAGATTCATTCTAGTTAGAGATTCAACTTGACAAATCTTTCATCATATAGTCTTGAAAAGTGATGGAGATCATTCACGCGATATTGGAGGAGTCGACTGGGTCGACAATTTTTGGATCATTAGATGGGCGATCGGGGACTGTCATCATGTTCGTCGCGATTTTTCATATTTTTATGCATTTTATTTTTACTTTTAGTTTTTAGACTTGTATTTCGAGATTTATGATAAGTTATTCGATCGTGCATTTAGGGTCGTCGATGACTTAACCTAAATCTCACCCTTTATATCCATCTATCCTGGGCGATGATATATCAAGAGTTTAGGTTTTTTTTTCCAGGAGAACCGCTCGATCTTCGCACTTGGTGCAACATTGAGAGTTTCTTGTTGTGCGACGTTGCAAGTTCCCGCCTCTCCTACTATTCCCACATTCTCCGATGTCTGCTCAATGTTGCTCAAGGTGACACCGCCTCCTGTCCTTCCGCTGCCTTCTCCATATTTCTCAATCGTAGCTCGGATCACAAGCCACCACTGTTCCCACCTCACGGTGTCTGCTCTAGTTCCCGAGGTGGTGGGCGTGATGGCCGCCATCGCCATAAGTCACAGATCTCCCGGCTCTGCACTTTCTGTGGGTGGGAAGGTCACACAGAATCGACCTGCTTTAGGAAACATGGTTTTCCTCTGCCTCATACTTTTTCTATGCCGCATGTCTCACCTGCCATTGAGGCTCCCCCCACTTTCCGCTCCGACATCGACACCTTATGGGATGAACTCTTGCATCTTCGCGGACTGCTCTCTCGTCCGTCTACCTCTGGTGCCTCCGTTTCCCATGAAGGCATCTCTTGTCTCTCCCATAGTCCTTCCTGGATTCTGGACTCTGGTGCCACTAACCACATCACTCCATAGCAACCCACACAATATTTGGACTCTCCTTGTCCAAAGTTCATCACCGTGGCCAATGACGACACTACTCCTGTTTCTGGATCTAGCCATATGATGCTTACTCCATTTCTCTTGCTAAGATCTGTTCTTCATGTTCCAGGCTCTCACTTTAATCTGCTATTTGTTAGCCGTCTAACCTAAGATCATGATTGTCTAATCACGTTCTCCTCTTCCTCTTTTGTTGTGCATGATCGACAAACACAAAATATCATTCGTAACAGACGACTGTCTAACGGACTCTACATCTTGGATCTCCCTGCTCTTGCCCTCTCCTCCGTCAGCTCTGTTGACTAGCATCGACGTTTTGGTCATGCCCCTCTTCCCATCCTCTAGAAGGCTCTTTCGGATTTCCATTTTTCTTCTTTTGATTGCGAATCATGTATCTACGGAGAACAACATCACTCTGTTTTTCCTCGTAGTTGTGCTCGGAGCATTGCTCCCTTTGATTTAGTTCATTCTGATATCTAGGGTCCTTACAAAACTGCGAGTATCTCTGGCTATCACTATTTTGTTACCTTTATTGATGATTACTCCCGCATGACCTGTCTATATATGATGCGTGATCGCTCTGAGCTTCTGTCCATTTTCCGCTCCTTTATTACCAAAACCCACACACAGTTTACCCGCACCATCAAAATTCTTCGCATTGACAATGCGCGCGTATACACCGGCCATGCCTTTTAAGAATTCCGCAACTCCTTAGGCATTATCCTCCAAACCTCATGTGCATTTACACCTCAACAGAATGGTATCGCTGAGCGAAAGAATCGTCACCTTCTCGAAGTGGCCCTGTCTCTCCTCTTCCAGATGCAGGTCCCTACATCCTATTGGAATTTCGCTGTCTCCACTGCGTGTTTTACATCAACCGTATGCCCTCATCAGTCCTCAACTTTACCAGCCCCTTCTCTCTCTTATTTCTTGAGAGTGAACCCTTTCCCTTAACACCACGGGTCGTTGGCTGCGTTTGCTTCGTTCATCATCTGGGGCCCCTAGTTGATAAATTGGCTCCTCACGCCACTCTCTACATGTTCGTTGGTTATTCACGCTCCCAACAGGGCTATGATTGCTATTCTCCCTTTGCTCGAAAGATGATCACGTTTACTTTCTTAGAACATTAGTCTTTCCATGCCCCCGTCCCCACGACGACACCTTGTACGGATTTCCCACGTTCTCTTGTTCCTACCACCTCCCTTTTACCACCGTTACTCCCAACAACATCACCAGCCCATGCTCCTCCCCTTCGTGTCTACTCTCGTCACTATCCTCGATTTGGTGCCCCACAACAACCCCTGCCTACCACTGATCCTTCGCCGACTGCTGATCCGACCACACCCTCCACCGCGCATCCTCTCTCTAACTACGTCTCCTTGCACCAACTCTCCTATGATCTGCGCAGGTTTGCGGTCTCCCTGTCTTCTATTTTTCCTCCCTCTTCTGTGCAGGAAGCTCTTCAGCATCCCGGTTGACGGGTAGCCATGGATGAGGAAATGACTGCACTCTGGGCAAATCACACATGGGACCTTGTTCCCCTTCCCCCTAACCATTCCATGGTTGGTTGTAAATGGATCTTCTCTGTGAAGCATCATACAGATGGGCGGATCGACCGCCTCAAAGCACGCGTTGTTGTGCACGGATTCACTCAACATGTACTTGATTATGAGGAGACCTTCTCTCCTGCTTCCAAGCTCAGCACCCTTCTTCTCCTAATCTCATTGCTGTCCATCGCCAGTGGCCGCTGCAACAGCTCGACATCAAGAACCCCTTCTTTAATGACGACCTTATGGAGACTGTTTATATGCAACAACCTCCTGGTTATGCAATCAAGGGGGAGTCCCTAGTTTGTTATCTGAAGAAATTTATATACGACCTCAAACAGTCTCCATGGGCGTGGTTTGGTAAGTTTAGCCAGGTGGTTCGTGAGTGTGGCTTTACTCGGAGCTCGACAGACTTATCCCTGTTTATCCGACGACTCCTTACGACACTGTTATTCTTTTGGTCTATGTTGATGATATTCTTGTCACGGGTGATGACCTATCTGACATTACTCAGATCAAAAGACATCTTGCCTCTCAGTACCAAACTAAAGACCTCGGCCGACTCCTGTACTTCTTAGGGATTGAGGTCGCCCGACGACCTGATGGTCTTGTTCTATCTCAATGGAAATGCTGTCGTGATCTTCTTCATGATGCATGTTACTCTGTGTGTAAGTCTGTGGATACCTATATGGATGCAAATCATCATCTCCTAAACTCCTCAGACCTCCTATCTTCAAGCTGTCGAACGTATTCTTATATTTTTGAAAAATGCTCCAGGACAAGGCTTGGTGTACAAGCCTTCCACTTCTCTGTTTCTCGTTGCATAATGTGATGCTAATTATGCTGGGTCCCTCAATGATCGTTGATCAACCAGTGGTTACTGCCTATATCTTGGCGGAAATTTGGTTACCTGGCGATGCAAGAAGCAAACTGTGATCGCTCGCTCCCCCGCTGAAGCCGAATATCGTTCCATGGCTGCTGCCGTTTCTGAACTCACCTGGCTAGAGAGTTTCCTTACTGATTTAGGAGTCCAACTTCCTTCTCCGACCATTCTCTTTTTTGATAGCAAAGCTGCTATCCATATTACTGAAAATCCTGTTTCATGAGCGCACCAAACACATCGATGTTGAGTATCACTTTGTCCGAGAAAAGGTTCAACTTCGAAAATTGAGTTTACGACATGTTCCAGCTGCAGATCAAGTCTCTGATGTTCTCGCTAAAGCCTTACCACGCTCACTATACCGACAGTGCCTTTCCAAGCTTGGTGCCTACGACTTGTATGCTCCAGCTTGCGTGGGAGTGTTAGAACATTAGATAGCTCATGTATAAATGACCCATTGAGCCCTCTCTCTTAAGCTTCTTTAGTCCTACATTGCTACTTTCATTTGTGCTCCTTCTCCCTTGTTCTATATAAAGGAGCCCCTTGTACATGTATTACTTAAGATTGAGAATAATATTATTTTGAATATTCAATTATTCTCTCTTTCTTCTGGCTTTGTACAAATACAATCATAGTTTATTATTTAACATATTACGGACACATGCACATCACAATCTCCCTATTTTGATAATAACAAAGTTCGATACCAATAGAGAATAAATGTGACCGAAAGATAATACATGAGAACTAGGTGCAAGTGTAAATAAGGTGAAACATGATGAACAATGAAGTAATTAAATTTAAAGCATTTTTAAGTCAAATCCCCCATGACAGGGTACCAAAAACACAATCATAAGCACCAATATTTATCATTTATCAAACATGGTGAAGGCTAGACCGACATTCCCAAGCATTCACGAGCTCCATAATATAAAATTATTGCGCTGAATTTTTCCAATTCCCTGAGTAGTTAAATTGAAGATTATGATGAGAAAGAACTATTATCCGACAGAGAATTTGACCTTGAATAGGAGTATCAATCATCTTGCTTCAGTATGATGATCATGAATTTGAGATCTAGGAACCAATGGTTGCCATTAAGAATCATTTTACATTACTAACTTTTCTATCTCTCTTCAGTTTGAGTTTCCATCTATTGATCTCTCCTTGAAAAAATATTAAAACATATATTGCCAACGAAACAAAAGACGTGTAATAACTCTACTATATTGCTTATAGTCTACCAAGTGGTTGCGATATTATAATATCGTGATATCTGCCGAGAGATTTCACCAAATTTACAAATTACTTTATGATTGTTGTAGCACCCAGGAGATTTTGTTGCACTAAAGAAATTACATGAATCCATCTCGCCTCCACGTTTGGGAGGAGTTTTTTGTAGGCAATGAATTGATATAGCAAAATGATCGTTCTTCCTTGATCTGATGTTCTGAGAGCATGACTTTGTATTATAATCCCTCATCATAAATTCCTTTGGTTCTATTCATCATTCTTATGTACTGGATTACTCTCTCTAAACCCCAACTTCCTGTCGTTCACTGTCTCCTCTCTCTCAATATTACCTCTTTACCTGATTTTTCTAATCGTAGAGGGGATGAAACAAAGCGAAGGAGGGGGCATAAAGACAAACAATACAAGATATACCCTGTGGTCAATTGCTAGAATGCCTTCGAGTTCCACCAATTGGTAGGAAAATATATTTACGTTCTTTATCCCTAGATAATAACCTCTATTTGGTCGGCTCTCCTCAACCTCTTACTATTCATGTAGACGCGCTGGAACATAAACACGTGTACGCAAGCTCTAGGTCAACCTAACCTAGTTATCATGAATGGATGATTTCCCCACATCTGTAGATATAACAATTTAGTTGCCACCCATGGGCGAGTTCCATAACCTTGGGTCAAACTAGGATGAAGTCGTCTCAAATTAGGATGAATTTCACAACCCTAGATTAAATATAATCTAGCTGTCTCACTTGTATGAAGTTCACCATAATAAATTCACAATGCAAAAGTTGAAAATGGAATTAAATACTAAACTATGAACTTGAGATAGAAACTCCCCTAAAATGGAATTTTCTTATATGCGTGCTTTGGATTCAATGGAAGATGGTCCGAATGAGCTTGAATCAATGGGGAGTTCTCTCTTCGATCAAAGTGCTCAAGATGAAAATCTTCAATCCAAGAACCTCCTATAAGAATTTGAGTGGAGTCCTTTACGCTTCTTGGTCCTTCAATGGAGCAATAATAGATTGAGGAAGATTGAGTTTAGCTTTTCTTAGTGGAACGAATCCTTTCTCTTACCATTGCAGACATGTGGTATATTTGGCAGGGTGGATCCTGTCAGTCGCATGGACCGCACCGCGCGGTCGTGGCCCAATAACATCTCCTGACTACCTTGGCGACGACAATGCAGACAAGCGGCCCAAGAGCTTCTCCTGACTACCTGGGCGACGACGACTTAAGACTTGAGAATAATTGACGAGGATCATCATGATGTTTCAGAGCATGAGTTTCTGGGCCGTTCGGGGCTGACTTGCCACTTGCCGTATTTGCATCATTAGTGGACGATCCGAAGCTGCAATCACGTTTAGAGCAACTTTATATATTTCTATGTATTTTTATTTTATTTTAGCAATTTTATTTTAAGTGATTGGATAACCATCATGATCGCACAATCTGCATCGTTCACGACGGTTTCCCTATAGTGGTTTATCTATTTAAATAAGTGTATGGCTGGTTTGGAGGCCATCAGAAATTTTGGAGTCTTCTTCCAAAGGTTTTTCATAACCTGCTCCTATAGCCACAACCCATCCAAAACTCTCCCAGCCGCTTGATCTCCCCACCCTACCCCCTAGGCCCCGACCAACTTAACTCATAGTCAACCCATCCAATCCCCATCCAGGACCTGGCTGAGCCCTTTCTTGCACACTAACTCCTGGCTGACCCTCCCCACTTCCCTTAAATCCCATCCAGCACCCCCAATCCACCACAACCCAAACTAGCCCTCATCCTGTCCTCAAATTGCCCTTATCCAGTACTTGAGTTAGCTTGCCATTTATATGATCGTTGATTTCTTGGATGTATCGAGCACCCAATTGGTCCAATTCGGGTCCAGGTATTTTTAGGATGAAAAAGGGACTATGAAGAATCTATGTATATGGATTGGATCCCCGATTAAATTAATCTACTACAGCTTGAAGTCGCTATAAATTATTAGAAACCTGAGGGACGATGCTCTTGGTTGCACATTCAGAATTCTGCAATATATTGGGAGCTCGTTGGCAGATCAGTGTCCCGATTGCTTCAGGTTTGTTTGGTAACTCTCTATAGAATATTGTGAACCGGATACTGGTTCTGAAGCCCGATTTCTCTAGGCATTCTATGAGTTTGAGCAGCTGATAGTTTGACATAAGCAGCTTGTCTTGATATATCGTGTACCTATCGGGGTCCCAGTTACAAGTATGAGGGGCTGATAACTCCAAGAATAGAATTTTGAAGCTGTGTATCTGCACACATGTGACACTCATACAATTACAAGCACTAGTGTTTGTTTTTGATCAAAATGATTGAGTTCAGATGAACATTGCAACAAACTCATCACTTTTGATAATTGGATTTTAGAAATCAAGTAAACATGAAAACTGTTAGGGCCTGTTCGTTTGAACAGAATTGGAATTTTATATTGGAATTCGATATTGGGATTCGATATTCAGAATTTGAATTGGTTTAATTCCAATTCCAGCATTCACCTAATAAACAATATTGATGAATATTGTGGAATTAATCAATTCTTTTGTTCGTTTATTAAATAAAATTCAATCTAAGAATTGGAAAATATTACGAAAAAACTAATATTTTTTTACATATATAATAAAAAATGCGCCTACTGAAAAAACAAATGCGCGCCCGGGCACAAAACGCGTGCCCGGACAAAAAACACACGCTCGGGCACAAAAAGCGCGCCAGGGCAAAAAACCCTCCCCCGGGCACAAACGCACACCACGGCGACAATACGCGCGTCCGGGCGAAAAATGTGAGCTAGGGCAAAAAACGCGCACCAAAGCGAAATATGCCCGCCCGGGAGACAATATGCACGCCCGGGCAAAAAACGACCGCCAGGGCGACAAAACGCGCGCCCGGGCGAAAAATGCCCGCCCAGTCAAAAAACATCCGCCCGGGTTAAAAATGGGCGCCAAAGAGACAAAAAGCGCGCCCAGGCAAAAAACGCGCGCTCGGGCGACAAATAACGCACCCGGGCGAAAAACGCGCGCCCGGGCAAAAACATGTGCCCGGGCGAAAATCGGGCGCCCGAGAAAAAACGTGCGGCCGAGAAAAAACGGGTGCCCGGGCGAAAAAGCGCTCCTCGGCGAAAAATGTGCGCCCGGGCGACAATACGCGCGCCCGGGCAAAAAACGGGGGCCCAGGTGAAATACGCGTGCCCGGTCGAAAAACGCACAACCGGGCAAAAAACGCGCCCCTGTGCGAAAAATGCCCGCCCGGGACACAAAACGCACGCCCGTGCGAAAAACCCGCTCCCGGGCAAAAAACGAGCGCCCGGGTGAAAAAAACGCCCGCCCCGGCAAAAAATGCCTGCCCGGGCTACAAAACGCGCGCCCGGGCGACAAAACGCGCGTGCGGGCGAAAAACGCGCTCCTGTGGGAAAAACGCGCTCCTGTGCAGAAAACGGGTGCCTGGGCAAAAAACGTGCTCCCGGTCGAAAAACGGGCGCCCGTGAGAAAAACGGGCGCCCGGGCGAAAAACGGGCGCCTGGGCAAAAAACGCGCGCCCGGGCGAAAATCGCGCACCCGGGCGAAAAAACGCGCGCCCGGGCGAAAAAAACGCGCGCCCGAGCAAAAAAACGCGCGTCAGGGCGATTATATGCGCTACACGGCTGGATCATCGGAAGATCGCGAGTCGCTGCTGGAAAGTGGAGGAGGTGCCCTAGCGAGTCAGAATGTCGAGGAGGAACGAGAAGCACAGTTAAGGAGTCGTTGCTCCTCTTTTTTTATCGGGAGTAAAATGAGCGAGCTAGACTATGTCCAATTCCGATATGTCCAGCTAGATTTTGTGCCTAGGCTAAAATCATTTACATGATATTAAACTCAAATTCTAATTATTAAAGCTACCTAAAAACCGAACGATGTAATTGGAATTCGTCATCAAATTCCAATTCCAAGTCTTAAATTCCGAACGGGCCCTTAAAGAATCCAGTAAAATGTATAAGAAAAAAAGAAAAGCAATAAGAGATGGTTAGGTACTAGAAACAAACACAAACTCCCGCTGTCCAAGCTGCCCCAAACCTCCTAACTAATGAAATATAGTATGACCGTGACATAGCAAAATGGTACAAAGCAAACTAAACAAAAACTATCAAAAAAAGAACGAAAAATGATTCAGTAAATTTTCTGAAACCCAACACGATCTCCCCCCTTTGTTATTCACAAAAGAAATATTTACGTATATGAAAATCTGTAATGCGCATGAAAGTGGAAGTTAGAATCATTTGCCATAAGAAATGTAACATGAAAAATACATTCATTAGAAGGAAAGAAACTAGCTATCAGGATGTAGAGGTTTGTGTGTATAATAGCTTTTTGAAGAGCATATAATTGCTATTTCAATGACCATATCACATCAACTGGATCTCTATAGTGTTTACGCGACGTGAAAGTCTAGTAGTTATAAACATGTCATAAAGGATAGTAAACACATTACAAAGTAACATGCACTTCGTAATGTGTACCACCAAGCTATGTAGGCGATTGAATATCTGAGTTCGTTATAACTAAAGTACAGGAATTGAAATCTACAACCGTAGAAAACCATCATCCAAGCAAAGCATCCTCAATCAAAGGAAAACCACACATTTTCATTCACATGAAGAGGCATGAAAATGTATAGTTATTATAAAAGAGGAAGTTTTAGAACAAGCACAACAAATTGATGAAGAAACCTCAAACATTCAAGGTCTTGATCGGATAGGAAGAAAATATAAAGTGAGAAGAGACCGGAAGTGAGGGAGATCTATTGGGAGTTACTTTAGGGGGGGGGGGGGTGAGTTGAGTTACAAAAATTTTAATATCACAATCACTCACAGTACATGCCACAATTATTAAATTATAAACAACAAAAGCAAATATAAGCACAAAAACAATAAAGAGATATGCAGCCAGAACACACCGAATTTATAGTGGTTCCCCTAAATATTTAGGCACTTCCTCTCTTCTACCGTACGAAGCACCGATATGCCAAAAACAGGCCCCGGTACGGGTACGCGTTTGGTACGCCCAAATACGTTAATGTCGCTGTTCCCGCTCTTTCTCTCTGTCGCATCTTGCCGCTGCTCTCTTCTTCTTCTTCTTCCTGTAATTTCTGTGCAGAAATTCTGTAATTACATTTCCATTTCAGGAAATTATTCCAGAATTACATTTCAGGAAATTATTCCAGAATTCCAGAATTACTGTGCAATTTCTGTGCAGAAATTTTGTAATTCTGTATTTCTGCACGTACAGAAATTTCATTAATTCCTGTTCTGTTCTGTCTAAGAACTTCATGTTATATTGCATTAGTTATGGACTTGTACTTTAATTGATTATTTATGCTTCATGTTTTATTCTTTTGAGAATTTATAATTGCAATTTTAATATATAATTTTAATGTATACATATATATTTATTATATTTAATACAACGTATCCCGCCGCACCCGTATCTTTGTTTTTAAATTTTGCCGCACCGTCGTACCGGATGCGTATCGTACATGGTGCCCGCACCCGATACGTATCGTACCCGGTACCCGTACCGTTGCTTCCTAGCTTCTACCCCGTGGTAGGATTTTCACTAAACAATGCTGAGTATTTTGATAAGAAAACTCTTATAACCAATACAATGAATCTTTTGATAAGATGATTCAGAAAACCAGTCTGAATCTTTTGATAAGGGGATTCTCAAGACCAACTGAATCCTTTGATAAGGGGATTCTCATGGTCAACTGATTCTTTTGCTAATGAGACTCTTAGAACCAAATTTGAATCCTTTTAAGAGGGATTCTCAAAACACTTTTTTGGATGGAGAAAATGTAGAAACAAATTTTCCACAATATGATCCTTCTTCAACATGACTATGAAGAATCTTGATCTTTTGAGCAATGTGTGGATCACTGGATTTATAATGTGTGGATCCAAACAAAGAACTAAAAATGTTCTCCAAATACTGTGAAAAATTGAAAGGCTATCTGGACAAAGAAATCATAGATTTGGAAGTATAATTTGTCTTTCAATTTCTCAATGTATCCGGAGAACATTTTTGGTTCTTTGTTTGGATTATCCTTCAATGAATTCTGAATGGATAACAATCTTTTCCAATCTTCAAAAGAAAAAGCATAAACATCTGATAAACTTGTAACTTTTTCTTTGAAGCTCTGATATCATTCTTTCAATTAGTTATACCACTAAATCAGTGTCAACAATGCCTTTGCTTTTTAGAAGTTTTAGGTTGTCCTTTGCAATTATATCAGCTGATTTCTTGGAAACTTTAACGGAAGGTTTAGGAACAAGAGGGACATGATGAATACCACTTTCTAGCAAAAGTTCAGGATAGGTTTTGACTAATCTGTCTCTGTCAATCTTGAACCTTTTACTCTTTGAAATGTAGTCATCATTAACATGAATCAACCAACTCTTAAAATCTCCATATTCATGAGATTTCATTTTCAGAGGCAGGAAGAGGCACAATTGCCCTAGACCTTTTCCATCCTTTCTTCGTAGGAGGAGCAACACCAACAATTTCAGTAGAGGAAGAAACACAAACATTAGGCTTAGTAGAAGAAGCAGCAATACAAGTAGTCTCAGTAGGAGTAGCAACATAGAAAATTTCAGTACCAACAATCTTACTAGAAGGAGCATCACAGACAACTTCAGAAGAGGGAGCAGAAAAATCACTCTCCCCCTGAGATGGTTCCTTAAAAGTCACAAGAGCATTCTCAGGAATTTTCATAGCTATCCCCCCTAAGATGGTGCGACAAGTTTTTTTTCTCTGAAAATGTCTAGCTTATCAACCAAATATACAGCAGCAGGAGCACTATCTTCATGAACCTCAATATTTTCAGAAACTTCCATAACCTCCCCTGAGAAGGTGACGTCCATTTATCCAGGAGAGCATCCGCCAGACTAGTAGGAGACTCAGCAGGATAATAATTGAAGCTATCCTCAGAATCATCACCACACTCATCCTTGTTTTCAGTACTTGGAGAAGAAAAGGCACTAGGGGGTCTGCTAGGAGAGCAAACATCCCCCCTTCTTGATTTGACTTGCATGGGAAAGCAAGAACTCCTTAGTGATCGGAGATGAGGAGGAAGACTAAGAATGATTAGAAATAGAGGAAGAAAGAGAGTTAATATGAGATTGGAGAAATTCACATATAGTTGCGAAATGTTGGGAGAATGAACTAGTTTAGTTGATAGCTGAGAAGAAATGGAGGAAAATAGAGGTGCCAATATATTTGAATTAAGAGAAGTAGAAGTGGGAGAAGATGGAGGAACCCTTGGTGGTGAAGGTGTAGGAGAATTCAGGAAAGAGGGAAAACATCTATATCAGGTGGTGTAGAAGGGTCCCAATGTTTCAGGAGAGGAAACTATTGATGCAGCTGCTAGAAGAGTAGAAGGGGGTAATGGAATAGAAGAAAAAACAACTGTAATAGAAGTAGAAGGAAGTGGAGAAACATCAATTTGAACTGGGACAGATGTCTGTGGTGGAGAAGGTGGATTATCATCTGAAACAACTATGGGAGAAGAGGAAATTAAAGCTTGAGAGGAAGAAGATGCTTTGGATTTTGGGACATGCCTTGTCTATTTAGCAAAAAGCTTAATGGAAAGCCTCCTCCCTGGAGGAATATGTACACCCTCAGAAGTGCACAGAGAAGGAAATGAATGAATGGGCACTTGACTCATAATTCGTCCAAAGAAGATATCTCCTTGCTTAAACTTGTACTTGATAAGTTTGAACAAGAAAGCACCATATTCAATCTTTTTCTGTAGAATCAGAAGCCCCTGTTCTGTAGTTGTGCTCTGAGAATTGCATCATGAGCAGATATTTTGAACAACATGATCTTGCCCACTAGGTCATCCAAGAAACCATATTCAACAGAAACTTCAGCATTCTTCAAATTTGATGGCTTGCTCCCAGAGTATTTCATTGTCTTCAAAACATCATCAACCTCTTCATCAGTTAAATTTTCTTCACAATCCCCTCGGGAAGGTTGAATACCCCCGATATTTCGCTGCTGGAAACCTTAACCAGAGTGTCATGAATGGTGCCAGACATTACATCCTCCTCAGATGGATCAATGGAGGAGTGGAAAACAAAAAGTTC
The DNA here is from genome assembly GCA_033032865.1 of Dactylorhiza incarnata. NCBI lineage: Eukaryota > Viridiplantae > Streptophyta > Magnoliopsida > Asparagales > Orchidaceae > Dactylorhiza > Dactylorhiza incarnata. The sequence continues at coordinate 9,916,180 of JAWHQI010000067.1, forward strand.
TAAAACCAATATTAGAGAGCGAGTAGATATTAACTTTATCAATCCCTGATCAAAAAATAACTACAATATATCTCTGAATTTCAAATCCGCGGTAGAGAAGTATTCCATATCTACATCAAAACCACTATGAATCTTGGGAGCCATTGAAAGTACCTGCAAAAACGGTTAAAGGAGGAAGAAAAATGAGGGAACACGAAAAAGTTTGAAACTAGAGTGATGACAAAAAAAATCTTCAGGCTTTTTAACATCCGTCGAGACCTAAGTCGTGCGTCGAGAAGAAGTCGACGTGCATGACCTTAGAGTTCGACGCATATCAGGTTTCAATGTCTTCTGAGAATTCTATACATACTCACATTGAAGTCAATATATGTGCTGAGAAATCGTCTTGCGTCGAATAGACTTTTCGACGTACGTCAATCAGTCTTAATAAAATACTCAAAATTTTCTTAGCTGGCTCCATACAACATTCCTAAGGCATAAATGAAATGTTTATGCTTCACTTCATTAAGGGGCTTAGTGTATAGATCAACATTATGTTCATTAGTAGACATATATTCTAAGGTAATTTTACCTTTCTCCATATTGTCCATTGTTGGTGTGAGAACTTGAAAATAACAGAATTTTTATTTCCAAAAATCTGAGTATTACAAGAGGATTGCCTCCTTTATATAGACTAGGAGGGAAAGAGGAAAAACCAAATACACAATGTGGGACTAAATACAAATACAATACACAAAGTGAGCTGGGCGGTCAGGCGGTCTGGGAGAGCGAGACCGCATCGACCTCCGCGGTTTGGAGAGAAGACGGGCGGTCACACGACAGGAGGAAGGTTGTGTGACAGAGAAGGCCAACAGATCGTGAGACCGCTCTGGCGAACACGCCCCCGTAAAGGAGATGCCGGGGGTACCAGACCGCTTCTCTTCACATGAAGCGATCTGGTATACCTGAGGAGAAACGGCGGTCTGTTTCAGGGAGACCGCACAGACCGCGGTTATCCAATTGTTATTTGACTGAGCTGGGGACCGCTGATCTTCATACAACGCAATCTCGCACTTCTGAGGAGAAGGCGCGGTCTGATGCTGGGGGACCGCACAGACCGCTGGCTCGAGACCGCGCGGCTTCAACTCTTTGAGATCGCCTGGCTTCAACACTCCCCCCGCAAGCTGGAGCATATATATCAATCATGCCTAACTTGTTGCACACATCATAGAAGGATGAAGATATGGGTTTGGTGAAGATATCAACCAGCTCTTTATCCGAAGTTACGAATGGAGTGCAGATTTGTTTCTTCAAGATTTCTTCCCTGATGAAATGACTGTCCACTTCAATGTGTTTGGTTCTCTCATGAAAGACTGGGTTTTGAGATATATAGATCGCAACTTTATTGTCACAGAACATTGACAAGGGATGGTTGTAAACTTCTCCAAAATCTAGAAGGAGAGTTCGTAACCACTTCAATTCACATGTAGTTTGGGCCATGCTCCTGTACTCGGCCTCAGCACTTGATCTGGATACTACTGCTTGTTTCTTGCTCTTCCAGCTCACAAGATTTCCTCCCACGAAAGTACAGAACCCAGACGTGGATTTTCTGTCTCCTTTATCATCAGCGTAGCTAGCATCTGAGTAGGCTTCTATCTTGAGATGGTTGTTTCTTTGGAACAGAAGTCCCTTTCCTGGAGATCCCTTAACGTATTCCAATATCTTTAGAGCAGCCTGAAGATGACATTCCCTTGGGGCTTGCATGAATTGGCTGACCTTCCCAACGGCATAAAAAATATCAGGTCTTGTTACAGTTAGGTAGATGAGCTTGCCTACAAGACGACGGTATCTAGTGCTATCATGTAGAGGTGGAGAGTTGTCACTCCAGAGTTTGTCGTCTCCTATTGTCATTGGGTACTTAGCAGGTTTAGCACCAAGAAGACCTGTTTCCTTCAGAAGGTCAATAGCATACTTACGTTGTGAGAGGACAACAGAACTATGCTTTCTTGAGATCTCAATACCCAAAAAATACTTTGGAGTCCCCATGTCTTTGGTTACAAAGTGTTGAAGGAGATGTTTCTTTGTAAGGGTGATACCTTCAATATCATTACCAGTGAGAAGGATGTCATCAACGTAGACAGCCAGAACTCCCATTCCATGAGAGGTCTTGCGAATGAAGAGAGAGTGATCTGCAGAGCTGCGGACAAATCCAATAACCTTGATTACTTCGTTAAACTTTTCAAACCAGGCACGATAACTTTGCTTTAGACCATAGATAACCTTCTTTAGCTTACATACACGAGTCTCCCCCGGAGTAACATACCCTGGAGGTTGCTCCATGAAAACCACCTCTTGAAGATCACCATAAAGAAAGGCATTCTTGACGTCCAATTGAGAGAGTTGCCACCCTTTGTTGACGACCACAGAGAAGAGGACCCTGATGGTTGTAAGACGAGCAACATGGGAGAAGGTGTCAAAGAAGTCAACGCCATATGTCTGAGTAAAACCTTTGGTAACCAAGCGAGCCTTGTAGCGGTCGACAGAGCCATCGACACGGTATTTGATCACAAAGACCCATCTACATCCAACAACATCTACCCCAAGAGGTGGAGGAGCAAGTGTCCACGTGCCACGGTCTTGAAGGGTGGTTATTTCTTCATCCATGGCGGCCTTCCACTGTGGGATAGCAAGAGCATCCTGATAATTAGCTGGAATGACAGTATCTGAAATAACAATAGCAAACGCCCTAACAACGGGGGTGAGTTGAGCATAGGTCACAACATCATGAATAAAATGTTACGTACATGAGCGAACTCCCTTTCGAAGGGCAATAGGGAGGTCTTCAGTAGTGACTGTATTCGCTGGAGAGTCATCATCGGAAGAAGATAGTGCTGACCCAATTGTTGGGAGAGGAGGCCCCGGAGTGGGAGGACAAACGGTAGGAGACTCTGTAGATGGTGGAGTGAAAGGAGGAAGCGGTGGAGTTGGGAGAGGAGGTGTTGTCGGTGGGGAGTGAATGAGAGGAGGTGTTGGACGAGTTGTAGGAGGCAGAGAAGTGGAAGAGTGAGAAAAGTATGGTATATTCTCAAAGAAGGTGACATCAGCTGAAACATATTGTTTGTGAAGAAGAGGATCATAGCATCGGTAATCTTTTTGAGTGGGAGAGTAACCAACAAAGATACACTTAACTGCCCGAGGGGAGAGTTTGTCCCGACCTGGTGAAGGAGTGTGGACAAACGCAGTACAACCGAAGACTTTGAGAGGTAACGAGAAAGGTTTCAAGGTAGGATATAGTAGAGAAAATGGTGTGGAGCCTTGAAGAAGAGTGGAGGGAATGCGGTTAATGAGATAGCAGGAGACGAAGATGGCATGACCCCAATAGTTTTTGGGCATATTCATCTGGAAGAGTAAGGTGCGAGTCATGTCAAGGAGATGACGATTCTTACGTTCCGCTATCCCGTTTTGTTGAGAAGTATAAAGACAACTAGTTTGATGTATAATGCCATGATTCATGCAAAACTCAGAAAAATGATGAGAGATATATTCTTTAGCATTATCAGTGCGAGTAGCTTTGATAGACACTCCAAATTGAGTGGAAATTTCATTATAGAAGGTTGAGAAAACAGCAAACAGTTCAGAGCGTTCTTGTAAAAGATACACCCAAGTACATCGAGAAAAATCATCAATAAAAGTAACAAAATACAAACTATTCCCACCCACAGTCTTGGTAGGAGAAGGACCTCAGACATCAGAGTGAATTAGATCAAAGGGACGAGTCGAGCTACGACCATGCTTGGCAGGATAGGAAGCCCGATGGTGCTTTCCTAGTTGACAAGCTTCACAGTTGAGAGGAGAGGTATCGTTGGTGGGGTGAGGTAGAAGTTGATACAGCAGCCGAGGTGGAGGGTGACCAAGACGGAGGTGCCATTGATGGAGAGAATCAGAGGCTGTGAAAGCAGAATGAGCAGCAAGAGCGTCAAGGAAGTAGAGGCCTCCACTCACAGTCCCAGTAGCAACTATCTCCTTCGTGTGCAGATCCTGAAAATAACAGTTAGTCGGAGTAAATATAATAGAACATTGTAACTGTTGAGATAGAGCCTTGACTGATAGTAAGTTGCAAGGAAAGGTAGGCACATAAAGAGTGTTCTTAAGAGAGATAGTCGGAGTGATTTGAACTATTCCAGTCCCCACACACATGTGAGGGAGAACCATCTGCTGTTAGAACTGGGGGCAAATTCTTGTGTTCTAATAACTGTAAGAAAAGATGAGGGTTCCCTGTCATATGATTTGTTGCTCCAGAATCAATAAGCCACTTACCTTCAGTAACCACGTGCACGCTACCTGAGGAGGTAGCAACAGAAGCAGACAGTTGTGTAGTACCAGGATGAGAAGTCGCAGCCGCGGGGCGAAGGTGAGGATGCTTGAGATAGCAGCGATCAATAATGTGACCCTTCCGACCACAATGAGAACAGATGTACCGAGGAGGTCCGCGGCCACCAATAGATCCGCCACGGCCAACGGAGTGACCACGATCAGCCCGGTGAGCAAAGCTCTCTGGAGGAGGAGGAGAGGATAACAAGGGTCGTTGGAGAAGGGAGGTAACGGCAGACACCCGAGCAGCGGTGGCATCAAGGGTTGGAGAGTCAGCTTCCCCAAGAATTTGTTGTCGGATCATATCATAGGACTCAGGAAGACGGAGAAGGTAACATACAACTAGGAGCTCCTGGAAGTGTTTATGCTGCTCTGCAAGATCAGCAGAGAAGGGACTATGCTGAAGGAGTTCAGCCCCAAGGGCCTGAACCTCTTGATATGCTGTGGTGGGATCCATGGTTGGGCGGGCAAAGAGATCAACATATAAGGTGTAGATGCGGGAGGTTTTAGCGCCTTTGGAGTAAAGGGCAGCAAGATGGTTCCAAGCTGCTTTGACGGTCTCATCATGATGAATGATAGGAAGACACTCATCAGAGAGACTATTAGCAAGCCAGGTGCGGACCAGAGCATCGCTAGCATCCCAATCATCAAAGGTAGCAGACTCTTTGAGAGGAGGATCATCGGTGAGATGATGTCGTTTGCGTTGAGAGCGTAAGAGGAAGGTGAGGAGACGCTCCAAACAGGATAATTAGAGCCAGTGAGCTTGGAGGAGGTGCCAAGATTGCCAGAAGTAGAGATAGAGGTAGTAGAGGTAGAGGCTGGAGTAGCCACAGGAGTGGAGGTGAGGACATTCTCAGAAGGGGTTCCCATGAGAAGAGATCGGCAGGAGGAAAGGCAGATCGCGCGGTCTCGCTGCTAGAAGGCCGAAAAACAAGGGAGATCGCGCGGTCTGGAGGAAGAGAGACCGGCCGACGAGAGAGAGCTCACAACACAAGGATCGTTGCAAGCTCTGATACCATGTGTGAACTTGAAAATAACAGAATTTTTATTTTCAAAAATCTGAGTATTACAAGAGGATTGCCTCCTTTATATAGACTTGGAGGGAAAGAGGAAAAACCAAATACACAATGTGGGACTAAATATAAATACAATACACAAAGTGAGCTGGGCGGTCAGGCGGTCAGGGAGAGCGAGACCGCAGCGACCTCCGTGGTCTGGAGAGAAGACGGGCGGTCACACGACAGGAGGAAGGTCGTGTGACAGAGAAGGCCAACAGATCGTGAGACCGCTCTGGCGAACACTCCCCCGTAAAGGAGATGCCGGGGGTACCAGACCGCTTCTCTTCACATGAAGCGATCTGGTATACCTGAGGAGAAACGGCGGTCTGATTCAGGGAAACCGCACAGACCGCGGTTATCCAATTGTTATTTGACTGAGCTGGGGACCGCTGATCTTCATACAACGCGATCTCACACTTCTGAGGAGAAGGCGCGGTCTGATGCTGGGGGACCGCACAGACCGCTGGCTCGAGACCTGGCTTCAACTCAACTCTTTGAGATCACCTGGCTTCAACAGTTGGGAAAAACATCCTCTTAATTTATCTTACAAATTGTGTAAAAGTGATTTTATCATCTAGGATTCATTACCCATGATGTATAGTGAGGGTAATATGGTCATTAGATGTCCTAGGATGTCACACTCTCATTAGGGTGTCAGAGACCAGTCCAAAGGATTCATTCAGAAGAACCATCTTCAACTTCTTCTCTTTCTTTACTCTATTTTTCTCTTTCTGTAAATCTGAGTAAAGAGTCCTAAGTGAGAGCTTGCGAGTTGTGTGCGGATAGAAGTTTTCTGTTCGTGCAGTTTGAGACTTGCCTTTGCTGTGTTCGCAGGTTGTGCGGCTTGGTTGTGGTTCTAATTTGATCAGAGGAGACCGCAACAGATAAGTCGGTAGCAGTCAGTGGCGGGTGGCAGCAGGAGGTCGTGGTTAGCAACAAGGCGGTTTCTCTTCAGCTCGTTTCCAACTTTCAATAAAGATCAGACCACGGTGGTTAGGCGGTTTGCCTTTGCCGGTCTGTATTTCTGTTCAGTTCTTCAGCAGCTGTGTTTGCGGTTAGAAGCAACCAAGTCACTGCGGTCAGACGGCCTTGTTTGGGCGATTAGAGTGAGCATTGGAATAACGGGTAGTCCGCGTGTTGAGTTGCGGATTGGCGGTTTAGCGGTTTGCGCGGACAGCTTTGTTAGCCGTGCGGTTTGGCGGGTTCAGCTTGTAACCGCCAGTTTCTTGTAGTTTGTTTCTTTCTTCTTATTTGGTGTACTGGTAAATCATGTCTCGCCATGTATACCTCGCAATGTACAGAAGATAGTTAATACAAGATTTTTCTTGTTCCTTCATTGTTCTGGTTTCTCGTGCTTGGTATGGTTGAAGTGTTCCTGCGACCTAGTTCCCGTTTTCCGCTTCTCAGAAATTTTAATGAAGTATTTGAAGAATTTCAATATAATCCCTCTTCAAAGAATTTAGTAGTTCAAGATCTCCTTAACAAAAGATCTAGATTGGTTCAAGATCTCCTTATCAAAAGATCTAGTTTTGGTTCAAGATCTCCTTATCAAAAGATCTAGTCTTGGTTCTAAGTATCTCCTTAAAAAAAGACTCAGACCCTGATTTTAAGAGTCTGCTTATCAAAAGACTCAGACATTGGATAAGTGTATTCCTACCAAAGTGGTAGAAGGTGGAGTACCCATATTTTGGGGAACCACTGTAGTTCCTGTCTCATCTGTGTTCTGCAAATTTCTGTGTCCCCCTCATTTATTTATGTTATTTTGTTCTTATTCTATTCTGGTTAGATTTCTGAATGCATAGTTGTTAGAACTTTTATTGTTCTGTGCACATATTTTTGTTAAAAGTTTTAAATATTCACCCTCCCCTCTAGAGAATACTCAGAGGACTCACTGCGCACTTTCAATTGGTATCAGAGCAACTCATGTTTTCGGCAGGTGTAGCAGGTCATGAGATATTGTGAACCTATCTGGGTCTGATTACAAGTATCAGGGCCTCAATATCATCAGAAACTTAATTTTAAAGCTAGGTCCTGCACGCACGAGGCAATACACAATCACAAGTTTTAGTTAATGATTAAACATGACAGAGGTTGTAAAAACATCTCAACAACCTCTCTCTCCACCTCTTGATCTATAGTCGTCTTTCTATATATCCACTACAAATCAAGGGCTATTCCACTATCATTCTTAAAACTCTGGATTGTGGGTACCTCATCTATTGATTGTAATGCCGATTATGTGTAGTAGTAAAGCTAAGCTCTTGAGACACGAAGCTCATACTGGATCACCCCTAGGTTGGGTCACCTCTTGAGAAGCTAACCAAGAGGACTAAACCCTAGTCTGTTAGGCTAAGATAGCTAATATATCTTAATCTTGAGAGAGTTCAAAATGTACTGACCATGCCCATCAAGTTCATTGATTGAATTTTTCTAATAAATCCATTTGCGCAAGTTGGTGACAAAATAGTGTAATGTCATTCAATTTGAAGATGTGTACTCCTACGATGTGACTTTCTTATATTTCGCTTCTAAATATTGCATCTAATTATATGCAGGCGGCCAGGTGGTGATAGAATCTATGGAGTTTTTGACATCCAGCTTCCTGCTGCTTTGAAGAAGCTTCCATTTGACAGACATCTTTCTCTACAGAATGTGAGGAAAGTGGTCTCAGAAGCAGATGGGTATCAGCCCCATCTGATTGCTCCCGAGCAAGGTTATCGACGGCTTATTGAAGGAGCTCTTAATTACTTTCGAGGTCCAGCGGAAGCTTCTGTGGATGCTGTGAGCCATCGGATTTGCCCTATACTTTCCTGATCATGACCTATTAATTGTCCTGTGCGGAGATAAGGAGCAAATTACTTAACTGCTGTTATTACTTTTCTTGAAGGTTCATTTGGTTTTGAAGGAACTGGTGAGGAAATCTGTAGGTGAGACTGAGGTAAGAGTTGAGTAGACTTGCACTAGTGTCCATACTCTCATTATCATCAGCATTGGTACTATCTCAACTACTTTGTGTAGTCTTATGATTTTTCCTTTTTTTGGTTTATCTATGTCAAGTAATACATTCAATGTTGGATCTATTTTATTCAATTTTTTTTCTTTTTTACATAATCTTAAGTGATGTTACCTTTCATCATCCTTTACTTTGTAAACTTTACAGTTTACAATCCATCCTATTGATTCATCTTCAAACTGTCATTGTGCCCATCCACACCGCCTAAATAGATTTAGGATAACTACATGCTGATCCCCTAGGTATAGAAGTGTCACATTTTTAGATCATGCTTTAAGAATCCTTCATTTGGATCTCTGAGAATTGAAAGCCACTTCAGATCCTTCCTTTATCAATATCATTGCTAAAGAATACAGTATGTAAAAGATCTTATCGTTTTCTCAAATTGTCTTTGCTGAAAAGTCACATAACCTTCACATGCCATCGAGTCATCTTTTGCCTCTCCTATCTCTTTCTCTCTCTCTCTTCCTCTCCCACTCTCTCTCCCTCTTTCTCTTTCAATCTCTTTCATTGTCAGGAAACTTAAGGCATCCATGGCCTCGAAGATGCAGGAGGGAGTTGATAGGTGAGAAAAAATGGTAAAGAGAGGTACAAGGCAGTGAAGGAAGCGAGAAAAGATGGCCAAGATTGTGTCTGAGATACAATGCGTTCTTTTTTTTGCATATAAAATTTTCTTGGTTGAATATCACCTGGATGTTGTTTGATGTTCTAATACAATTTTCTCAAATCCTTGCTCACATATTTTGCGGCTTCTTCTGTAAAAGAAGATTAAGAATTTGTCGAAAACAAAATGCTTTTCACACCTGACTGAACTTAAATTAACTTGGGAACAACTTAATGGACTTTTAAGAAAGTCATTATATGATAAGTAGCTCTCAAGGGCCTGCCTGTCTACAATTTATCTTCTATTCTTGACATCTAAGTATTATGATGTTCCTGACTATCAGGAACTGAAAAGATTTCCGACTCTCCAAACGGAACTAGCAGCTGCTTCCTATCAATCACTGGAAAGATTTCGAGAAGAAGGCAAGAAAACGGTACTGCGAATGGTGGACATGGAGTCGGCCTATCTAACTGTTGAGTTCTTTAGAAATCTCCCACAGGAAGTGGAAATGGGTGGAGGAGGGCATGTTGCTGCCTCCCCTGTGAAGGGATCCAATCCTGCTGCCTCCACAATTAAGGGAACCAATCCTGCTGCTTCCATGGATCGATACTCGGATGGGCATTTCAGGAGAATTGCTACAAATGTTTCTGCATACATAGTGATGATTTCAGAAACACTTAGACTCTCCATCCCCAAAGCAGCAGTTCATTGCCAAGTTCGAGAAGCCAAGCGATCTTTGCTCAACACTTTCTACACCCAAGTTGGGAGGAAAGAGGTACTCTATATTCTCTAATCTTCTTAATTTCCATTATTTAAAGAGAGTTTTTTGATCAAATTCGTGCTTAGGGTCTATTTGGCTCAAGTTTTGTACAAGATGCTCTACCATACCTGATGCTATCACACAAATGTGGGATCGCTTTGACGGTAGGGAAAGAGCGTGAAACTACTGTACCCCATTGGTTTGCACCTCGAGCGGTGGCCACCGTGCCTGACTTAAACTGTGGAGCGATAGTCAGAGGGCATCCCACTGCACATAAAACACGGAGCCAAACGGAGCCAAACGGAGCCTTAAGTTGATCTTAGTACAGTTGTAGGGGTAATTATAGTGCAAAGGGTTAAAATGTCCAGCCTTCCCATACACTTTCAACCTCTTAAAGTGAATTGGATAACTGAGATTCATCAACTGCCCCATTACAGTGATGCATAAAACGCTGGAGGATCCACAACTCTTTCAGTGATGAAATATATGGCTTATCATTCTATCTTTGGCCAAAAGTAGAATTCAATTAAAATAGGATTTTTTTTGCTTTTGTTGTTAGTTGTTACTAATATAGTCTTGTGATATGAACACATATTCAATGCCATTTATTGTCAATATACAAATAAATTGGTTTGGTCAAAAAAGCTGAAAAACTTGTCCTGAAATCTCGGCGAGTTGGTTAATGAAAACTACGTTTATTACTTTATTCTAATGCATTTAGCATTTTTTAATATATCTAATTGCTATAAAAAGATATATATCAAAATGGATTGAAATTACTCATCCAGTATCTTTTTTACTATTTTTCCAATATAAGCAATATAAAATTATCTTTGTACTACTGCAGAGCAAGCAGCTTTTACAACTGTTGGATGAGGATCCTGCGCTGATGGAGCGGAGAATCCAATTGGCAAAGAGGCTTGAACTGTACAAGTCTGCCAGAGATGAGGTTGAAGCTGTATCTTGGGCTAGATGAGTGAAATTTGGTAAATATCATATACTAACATTCATTTTGTATTGTTTAAAATTTCCAAAAGTTCTCTTGGTTGTTTTCTACCACTGCTTCCGTTTTCTTATCAAGGCTTTTTCTAATTCAAAATCTTGGACAGGTCATTTAACATTTGAAATGTCTCTTTTACATGCTTCGTATCATTTTTTGTGTTCATCACTTGTACAGCTACACATATTTGTTTAATGTTGTTGAATGCGTTGCCTTAAGCCGAGAGTTTGCTAAATAGCAGGTATTTCATGTTGTTGCGGGCCGCGAGAGCTCTGGTAGACCGATCCAATTGAACCACCTTAGCTCGGAAGCGAACCGAACGCACAAACAGTCAATGAAAGAAGTTAGTAAATGACAAGAGAACTTTTAACGTGAAAAATCCGGAAAAGGTGAAAAACCACGCGGTCGGGGCTGTGTCGACCAAACTCCACTATCTTCTAGGGTGTTACAGATTGAGATTAAGAACACGAGCGCGAGCGCGAAAGGCCGTTGCTCGTTACAATGGTAGAGAGAGAGAGAGAGAGAGAGAACTACGAGGGTGACATGCCACCTCTCGGAAAGCTGAACGCTTCTTCTTCTGAGAACAAAAGTGAGAACAACATTGAGAACAAAAGTGAGACGACTGAGTCTCCTTTCTGGACCCGAAGGATTCCCAACTGCTTAGGAAGATTGTCTTCCGAAGTGAAGGAAATCATCAAGCACTCGAAGGAGATCTTCGAAGCCTCGAATGAGATCTTCAAAGGCCGAAAGAAATCTTCAAGCGCCGAAGGAGAACTCAGAGAGAATCTTCAACAGAGCTCTCTCGGGCGTAGAAGGCAAGGTGTCTTGAACTGAAGGCCCTGGGCTCCTTTTATAACTTTGGCCGAGGGTAGCCCAGTAATTTTGTCATCGTAACTACCGTAACCACCTAACGGGCGAATCACGTTTGCCGATTCTGAGCACACGGATCACCATTTTTCGTAAATGACCATTTCGCCCTTCGGGCAGTTCGGGCAGCTTCGTTGAAGGTGATGAAGACGACGAACGATACTTGTAATCTGAGAAATTAAGAAAGGTTAACTGCGCGCTCGGGAACGTGGAAGCGTTCTGAGTGTACGTGGAAGTGTTCTGGGCGCGCAACGAACGCGAGAGCGTTCTGAGCGCGCAACGAACACGCGCAAGGCTCTCTGGGCCACGATGTTCACGCAACTCCCGCTATCAATGGTTAGCTTGCAGGGACCGTCTGGCTAGGGTGTGAAGAACAAGTTCGGCAATGGTTAGGGAACTAGACACCTCTGGGTAACCTGTTTTGCTGTCTTATCGACCCAGAGAACTCGATAAGAGTGGAGATGAGGCTCAGGAATCACCTGCATCAGCTCTAAGTCTCTCTGGGCCACGATGTTTACGCAACTCCCGCCATCAATGGTTAGCTTGCAGGGACCGTCTGCGCTGGGAAAGAAGGTATAAAAGATCGTCGTACGACGCCAATCCTCATTGGTATATGGGGTGTAAAGGAGACATCATATAACGCCTAGCTTTAGAGAGCGCTAATCATCGCTCTCGCAACCGTCCTCGACGTTGACAACAATCTCCTCATCGGCGATCTCCTCAGCATCAACACTGGGTTCACCTGCTTCGACTAATAATTTTCTCGTAGGGCATTGGGTCGCCACATGGCCCCTAGCCGTGCAACGATATCACTGGATGTTCCCCGACCTGGAGGCCGTGGAAGGTCCGGTGGCGACAATCTTTCCCTTCGTGTCTGTGGAAACACGGGAGGAACCTGCAGGTGTGGTGGCGGCCGGTGGTGGTCTTCTAAATGTGGGCCCTTCTGACCTGGTAGGAACATGACGGGCACCAACAAATCACAGGTAATGCTCTTACTCGAGGGCCATTTGATTAACTTGCTCTACCGTCTCTAGCCGGTGGTGAATAAACTCCTTACGTAACTCTCATCTCAATCTAGTACGGAATCGAGAAGCGGGGACACTAGTCTACTCTCGTAGATCACTCATCACAACTAGCTGATCCAACAACTGATCCTGATGTAGAGAACTCTCTTGGCTGATCCAGAAAATCTTGGCTGGGCTGACCAGCTATATCTTTACAAATCTAACGCAACGTTCGTCGCTCATATCACACCACTCGAAATAGTGGTCCATCTCCTGAAACCAATCACTAAAGGTTTTCAGGTCAAGCTGGCCATCGAAGGTGGGAGCATTAATGCGTATGCGACGAGTAATATCTTCCTTCGCGCGTGGTACTCGACGTTGCTCCGGATATTCATCAAAGCAATCATCCTGCCCGTTGTCATAACGGTCCTGGGCTCGATCACGAGGAGCTGGTGTCATGGTGGATAGACCTCCTAAGGGTGGGGAGGCCTATCTAGGGAAGGTACAGGCTGACGGTCTCGAATGTGATCAAGGGGTCGCCTCCGGTGTGGGGAAGACTCTCGTGGTGTCTGATTCCTAGCACACCTGTCTTGTGGTGGGAGGGCAACCTGATCTTCCACAGAGGGAACATCAGGTGGAGTAAGTGAGTCTTCCCTCCTTTGGGAAGTGGCATGCTCTCGCTGATCCTCAATGACGCCGACGTGGGTGCGAGGATCGCCATATAGAGCAGTCAATTGATCGAATCGATCTATCATTATCTGTTGGAATTCCGCAAGTGTCATGTTAGAATTGGAGTTTGTGGCTCTCTCATCGGTAAGGTTCAGGTCAGACATGGGTTGACGATAATCTTTATCACTACGTAATATCCAAGTGGCCCAAACTTGGACTCTGATATCAAATTTGACACATGGTTGGCTGTGTGACGTAGGTGTGCTGATGCTATTGCAGTCATTTGCGGAGAATGCAAGACGAACTCAAACATTGCCAACCTAAATGATGCACGAGTAAATGTAATTAGTCCGGGAAGTAAACTTAACGGTTATTATGTAAGCCTAGCTAATAAATTACAATGTGAACTTCGACTTCAGATATTTAAACAAAATTCATGCTCACTTTGGCCAGAAGTTGCTACCCACTACAAATTTCACTAATGGAGACATAAAATTAGGGAAAATGTAACTATAGCACAACAAGATTAGCCCCCAAGTAAATACAACGTACCCATCCAATAATCACATTACTAAGATTTACTCACAAGTGAGGGAATCCTGTAGCGACGAGTGTAGACGAGCAACGACTGCTGGGAGGGTAGGGAGTGCTGAACAAAATCCTGGACATCTTTGTGATTGTTGTTAGAATTAGGGAAAAGCCAAATTCTGCACTGATTTGAACTCCAGAATTGATAACTTGCTCTTGGAGGACTTGCGGGGTTGTTAGGGTGTGAAGAACAAGTTCGGCAAGGTTGAACAAGGGCTGGTCATGGACTTCCAAACTGGAATGGGAACTGGAGGTATTCCCCTGATTGAGACAAGGCAGCACGCCCTGGTTCGACCAGAAGGAGCACGAACCGGTACGCATTGCCGGGCTGCAGCCCAAGCACCCCAACTCTTCTCCGCGCTTGTTCTCAACACGGTAGGATATTGAGGTTGGGTCTCTAACCCAACCCCCTTGATGAGAACCTCTCCTAACAGGCCTCATCACCAACTGAGCTGATGCAGCACGCCCAGGGCTGCCCTACCCTGGCACTGGAGTCTCACCAGACCAGAAGGAGCACGTTCTGGCGCGCACCGCCGGGCTGCAGCCCAAGCACCCCAACCATGCAGCTCAGTTGGTGATGAGGTATGTTAGGAGAGGTTCTCATCAAGGGGGCTGGGTTCGAGACCCAACCTCAACATCCTACCGTGCTGAGAACAGGCGCGGAGAAGGGTTGAGGTGATTGGGCTGCTGCCCGACGGTGCGTGCCAGAACGTGCTCCTTCTGGTTTAGTGAGACTCCAGTGCCAGGGTAGAACGACCCTGGGCGTGCTGCATCAGCAGGATGAGCAGCACTGTCGATCGTTGACTGGGGGTATGCGATTAGGGCTTGGAGAGAGTTGAGCAGGAGGAAGGTGCTGGAAGAGGCGGCATGGCTTGCGATTACGGGCGTGTGGGAGGGAGGAAAACTACGGGGTGTGGTTTTTCTGGATTGACGGTCAAGATGTGCCGTACATGGGAATGGAAGGCTGGATGGGGGGAGAACGTGGAGTTATCGTGGGGAAGGGCTGGAAGTTACGGGATAACTGAGGGAAATATCTCGAGGGGGAGGAAATTCGAGAGGTTAGAAACGGGAAATACTAAGGACTATCTGAAATTAATTGGAACGTTGCACCCCGGGATCTCGCAGCGTTGCACCGCGAATGATTGCCGGTCTGGATTCTCTCAAAATACAAGCAATGAAAATGAATAAAAGCCTCCGCCCATATTTATAACGAGAGGGTGGTTGGGCACCCGGCGTGAACCGCTATGATTGGCCGTTACGCCCGGTTTCCTAAAACACTAAATATATGTCCAAATTAAAAAAAACAAAATACATGTAAATAGTAAAACGACGAGCCGTCGTCTCGGATCACCGTTCCGATCAGCGCCTCCTGCGCGAATACACGAATGCTGGCCCTGCCGAATGGTGACCCGAAGTCCAGCGTCGATCCCCATCACATCCCCTCCCCTGACCTCTTCAAGACATTCATGGAAGCTCTCCCCCTTGTCGGGCTTTCTTTTCGTACTTAGAGATGCAACATAACAATTCACATCTATCTACAGACTGAGGAACAATCTGCATAAAAAAATCTGAGATCTGAAAATCAAACCATTGTCAAACCAAACCCAATCAATTGAACCATTATTACATCCTTTCATGTGTTGGTTGCACCTGCAGGAGAAGAGGAAGCAGCCATAGAAAGGCAAAAACCAAGCCATGAGAGCTGTTTGCACTTGCCTGCTGGAGAAGACGACGATGATGAAGATGGTGATGGTGGCGTCTTCTTTGTTTGCGGTCACGAAATTACACCGCCTGGAGATCTGGTCAGTGAGGGCGGTGAGAAGACCACGAGGCAGGTGCCGCACTTACTGACACATCAGAATTGCTTCCGGCAGTTCGGCCACCATGTCATCTGGCAACCATCTGTGCTAATTTGCTCGTGAATGAGAAGCAACTTCAGTCCTTCACGGGCAACGAGAGAGTAGGCGGCGTCGGGCATTGAGGGAGGAGGGCATAATGTCGAGCTAGGATGGAGGAACTGGTTGCAAATTAGGGATAGTTGGCAATGGTGTGTACGTAGCATTCGATTTTATTATGTCTTTGATTATTTTTTTAGGTGTGCACATAGCCAAACATGGTGTGCACATAGTCAAACATGGTGTGCACGTAGCATTGCTCTATATATGTATTCAAAAAGAGAGTATTTCGAAAACACTACACGAAAAGAGTTATAGACATAGATTTGCCCATTCCGTGCCCAACTCAATGGGCGCCACTTCGGTTCAAAACCCGAATTAATATCTATAAATAAATTTCTGGTCTTGGGTTAAACAAATGTCAGACTTAAATTAATTCCAACTCGGTCTTTTGTTCTTTTTTAGTACACTCTTAATGTGCGACCCTATATGTTTATATTATATCAGTCACGACGCTAATCCCGGATTGACTCATAGGGCATAGACTCCAACAAGAAGTTGTGTTGAATTTAACTGTGCTTAGGTTAACTTTTGGTGTTGTTGTTGTTGTATAAGACATGCCGTCTGGTGCCGCGTATACATTATCTAACAGTGGTGTGTATGTGGATAGACATCACATCTTCGTCTTCCTTCAATTGAACTCATGTGTGACTGATCATATCTTCATCTTTTGTCAATGCCGCTCCCTGGGCTTCCTTCAATGGAGCGTAGAGTATTATTTCCCCAGGGCGTGCAGTCATTAAGTGTGGACTTGTACTTTTCTAGAGAAATGTTCGCCTTTAGAGCCAACATTTTCACTTTCAGAGTTGGATCCCTCAAATGAGAGGTAGATTACTCTTTTGATAGATTTTTTAGGTATGGTAGCATACTTTGCAGGCCGGATTGCTAGATCGTAGTCAATTAGTTGTTGACAGAAAAGGGATGAATTTACTGACTTCCTAATATCTTCATTTGTAATCTTCAATCAATATGTTCATTTCATCTTGATCAGATTTTGATTTCATTGAATTTATTTGATGAATGGGCTCCTAAAAGATCTCAAATTTAATGGAGTTCAGAGGCTGTAGGATGGAGAGAGACCTTTTCGTTAATCAATAGGAGGCGCCGACCCCTCACTAGGCTGGCTGCGGCCGCAACCGTCTTCTTTTTGCGGCTAGGCGACATTGGTGGAAGCCACTTAACGAATCACGAGGTTGAACGGCCCCATGACACCACACGGGTGCCGACCATTCATCGTATTTACATTGGCTTGATGTTCAAATGTTGTTGAATTTGATGTCAAAATTGGAAATTTCTTTATGGAGATTTTGGCATAAATTTATATCAAGATATTTTGATGATGCTTAATAATTGACCGAACATTATTCATGTTTTGCTTTACTATATAAACTCTTCTTTCGGATCAAGCTGTGGGAATTAAATTTCAGTATGCACTACTATTGGTCGCATTTGCATTCACAATAACTTGTTACTCTAAAAATATTGTTCGTTGCAATTTGACTGCTTTTTTTGGTTACTCCGGCCTCTTCCTCCATGATGGTTCGACTGCTTTTGTTGGTTACTCCGGCCTCTTCCTCCATGATGACCAACTCCTCTTTGCTGCCAGGCAATATCTTCACCCTCCAACAAGGACAAGCATCTTTCTGTGGTCTAGGGTATCCATGAAAGTTGTCATTTCTCGTGAAAAGGAACATTGTTGTTTTTCTCAATTTGAAGAGGAAGATTGAGTAGTACCCCACCCTAACTCCATCTAGCATGAGGCCCGGCAATTCTCCACTTCATAATATATAGTTAAGCAAAACATGCAAAAAGGATAAACAAAAACTATGCCAAACAACATCGGGTCCAATGACCCGGGACATTATAGCATAATGGAAAAATCTCACACAAAAATAATTGTCCCAGACAAATCACAGAGCCGATTTAAGAAGAATCCCTAATAATACAATAATAAAAGTTTAATATTACAATTAGGTTCTGTTTGGCACGGCGGTGGAAGTCATGAACGCGGTGGTTATGAACAGTCGTTAGTGGACGACTGACCTCATCTAAGAAATTTCATTCACTTTTATGTTCAGAACTAGTTTTCTCCTTTGATGACGGTCATAACATTGTCACATCAAACGTACATTCTATGACGGTGTTGTTTTTGTCCAAACTTACCAAAGCAAAAAGTTGCGCTAAACGGAGCCTAAGGGCGCGTTTGGTTGGGCTGTTGCTGATGAAAAGTTGCTGATCAGAAATGGAGTTTTGAAAAAGAGCTGTTTCTGAGAAATGAATTTTTGTCAAAAAAACTATTTGGGTCAAATGGAGTTTTCAATGCTTATTGAAATGGTGTTTTGAAAATTTTGCTTAGAAACAAAACGGAGTTTTTGATAAATACACACACAAACATACAATTACACATACACATACAACATATAGCACACACATAACAAAACACACACATTCATATAAGAAAACACACAAACACACACACAAGCACACAAACATATAAGAAAATACACACTCACACAAACATATAAGAAAACACACATAATAATTTCTGTTATACAAAAATAAAACTTGCAGGTAACAACAATGGATACTGCTAGCAGGGGGGAGATCGAAAACAATGATCTACAATGTATACCTGTAGAAACTTGCCGACAAGGGGGGAGATCGCTCGGCTTGGCCGGAGAAGATGGAGAGATCGGTCAACTTGGCCGGAGAAGATGGGAGATCTGTCGCCGAGGGCTCCTCCTGCAGCAGTCGTCAATGTCGACGCCGAAGGAGTGGGGGAAAGCTGCAGGCGGAGGATGTCGCCCTCGAGCCGAGCTTGCAGAGGCTGTGGATGTCGACGGAGGATGTTGACGCCGGAGAACGAGATGCGGGAAAGCTGCAGACGGAGGATGTCGACGCCGGAGAAGGAGATGCCGGAGCACTGGCGCGAGAAGGCGATGTGAGGGAGAGGGAACCCTAGAGCGGGATCCGTCGCGTCTGGACTGGCGAGATTTCTTGCGGCTGCCTCTCTATAAGAAACGGCGGTTCTAATTAACCGCCGTTTGGGTCCAACCGGAGCGCCAAACACAACTATTTCTCCAAATGGAGTTTCCTCCCAGCCGTACCGGAGCCCAGACGCCCAACCAAACGGGGCCTAAATGTTTCAATTCGTCTTAAGATAATTAAAAGATATTTACACCACAATACTTCCTAAGAACAGAGCAGAGGAACAACTAGCCAACAATATCTGCCTTGTGTGATGCCAATCACAAGTTTATTAAGCAAAGGTTTGCATAAGTGGGTTTTGCATCGTCTTATGCTCTCCTAAGGGGGTTTCTGAGGAAGATTGTTCATAACCGCTATTACCTGTTGGTTATCACTTCTATATAGAAGTGGCATTTAAGCATCGATGAGTGTTAAAACCAAAGTAGTGTAATGGTGGACAATAATTAACAATATAGATCGAATAAATAATGTAGTACGGAAAGAAAATAGGTACACAATCACCATTATCTCAAGTTTACCTTCTAGGGCCCTTCCTAGAAAAAGGAAGCTCATTATTACTAAGTTATTGTAACATCATAACTTAATGAGGGCGGGAAGTATCTTGATGTAATGGAGCTCCAACAAAGCAAGTCTCACATCTTGAATGACAAACTTCTCGATGAAAGGTGCATGGATGAGTTGATTCGACGTTGAAATTAGAGGAAAAGCTATCAAGCTTAAGTAATAATTTGGGTCCCTAAATATTATAAACTTTTGTAAGAGCAAGCGATGAAGTGTGTTAGAGACTCCATAATTAAGATCAAGGTTTTGAGAATCGGACCGGAGATCGAACCGGTGAGATCAAAGGTTCAAGGTCTGACCGGTTCGACCGGTTCGACCGGGGTTGGACCGGGTTTGAACCGTGACGTCATATTTATACATTCATATAATCATATTATTAATTTATTAAAGTGTAAAATTATTAAATAGGGACGAAGAACTAATCAGGTAAGTTTTGATGCTTTCTGATTGTTTTTTTTGGATTTTATGGGCTGTCTGCAACAAATAGGATTTGGTATCTGTAATTCATACTTACTAAATCCTTGGGATGTTAAATTTTTTTAAAAAATTTGGTACGACATTTGACAAAATATATATGAACTAAATAACTAATCTCAATCTGAGAAAAACAAAAGTCTAAAAGTCTAAAACTAAAAACTCTGAAAGTCTAAAACTAAAAACTCTAAGGGTCCGTTCGGATCGCGGGTTTTGGTTTTAAAGAATTGGAATTCAGTAAAACCAAAAACCAGAAGGTTTTGGTTTTGCCTGAATTCCAAAAAAGTTGTTCGGCTACAGGAAGGTTTTGATCTGTAGGATTTGGAATTAGGGTTTAGAGTTTTGACGAGGCGGGATCGATGAAGATGATGCGACAAAATCTCTGCAGAAATAAAGAGGATGAAGAGGAGGGAGATGAAGAGGAAGACGGGGCGGAATAAAGAAGCTAGAAAACTCACCGGCGGCGAAGTCTTCCCGCGTGATCGGCGTGGCGAGAGGAGTACGCTGCTCCGGCTCGAGCCCTATTCTTGCTCAAAGAAGAACAAAACCAGAGGAGATGAAGAAGACGAAGACCTAGATGAAGAAGAAGAAGAGGTCGAGGAAGAAGAAATGGCGAAGGAAGAAGAGGCGGAGGAGTGCTTCAGATCAACCCTGAAATTTGGCGAACCGGCGGAGAAGGCTCGAAAAAGTCGCAAGCCTTCTACGGCGCGGGCGGAGAAGAAAAACTGGCGAAAAATTATGTTTTGAGATGGTTTTTCGATCCTTCATAATATTAAAACCCGTGGTTTTGGTGAAAACCAAAACCTGCGCCAATTCCGCCGAACCGAACACCTAAATTGATTTATTTATTCCCAAAACCAAAACCAGCAGCCATTTCCTTCCATCCGAACAGACCCTAAAAGCCTAAAACTAAAAAGTAAAACTCAAAGTCTAAAACAGCAAAAAATAAAAATTTAAAATGATACCTGGCCGAAGACGAAGAGGGACGGAGGCTGTGGGGGCTTGGGCGAACTGGGCGGTGGGGAGGTGGAGCGGTGGAAGCGTGGACCCCTTCCCGGTCGCTGAATGCGAGTGCCGAGTCGCCGACTGCGAGTGTCGAGTCGCCGACTGCCGAAGACGAAGAGGGACGGAGGCTGTGGGGGCTTGGACGAACTGGGCGGTGGGGAGGTGGAGCGGTGGAACCGCTGACTGCCGCAGAAAGTAGAACCGCCGATCGTGACTTTTCAGTTTCCCTCCGTATGCCACAGACTCTGTATAAGTTAAAAATTTAAAAATTAAAAACCTAACTTAAAGCTTAAAAGTTAAAACCTAAAAGCCTAATGGGCCTAATCATTGTGTGCCATCCGATCTTCATCTCATGGCCAAAACTGCAGCCCGCACGGTTCTGGGGAACCGGCCGCGGTTCCCGGTTTGCCGATCGAACCGTCCGGTTCCCCGGTTCCAAGCCGGTTCGACAAATCTAGAACTGGAAGTATACGACCGGACCGGCTGGGGGTCCGGTCGGCGGTCCGACCGGTCCGACCGGCCGGTCCGGTCCGGTTTTTAAACCGTTGATTAAGATAGCTCTGACTGGGTGAAATTTAGGGGTGAGTGATCTCTTGGGACACTCATAAATCACCTTTGAAAAAGAGTAAACCATAAGCTTCAACTTAGTATGAGCTAGACAAATAAAATAGACAATATCTATAATATTATGATTCAGGTTGTTACAAATTGTATCAATGTCAAATCTTCTACAATACGAAACATAATTCAGAGACAAACCAAAGCGAAGTTAGTGGGCATGCACCATCCTAAATCCACTGAAGATGTAGAGTATCTTTGAGACAGAAAATTAGGACAGAGAAATCTGAACAGACTTTTAGGATGGTGGATTTTTAGGTGAAAAGAAATGTAGGAATGAATTGAATGCACATCAAAATTGAAGAAATACTTATTGTGCTTAAGTAATAATTTATGCCCATAAATATTAGAGGCTCCTATGTGACAACATAATTCACTGAGCTCTAAGTGGGAGTAGTTATGGGATGAATGACTTCTTAAGATGTATTCGTAGCCACCTTAAGAAAATAATAAAATTGTGTTGTTTAACTTAATATTGTTGGATCTTACGACGCCCTTAGAGGAGGGGGGGGGGGGGGGGGGGGGGGGGGGGGGGGGGGGGGGGGGGGGGGATAAGAGTTTTATGGAATTTAATTCTTATTTAAAAAATATCCGAGTTTGCGACCAAAGTTTCATAATATTTTATAAGAAAATAGATTTAAATATCTCAGATAACATTATATTAACGATTCCTTTTTAAAGAAGAGAAACAAAATTTTTTGTTAACTGTTGTTAACGCCTGGCGTTAAGGGTTAACGTTGGGCGTTAGCTCTCCAGGAAATTTTCCTTAGCACAAAAAGATTGTCACAGTGATTTTACTTATGAAATCTTAAATGAAATACAATTCCAAAAAATCAGAGATAATAAAAATGAATATTATATTTCAAAGAAATTGATTACAAATGTTTGCTTTAATGCTTTGATGAAAATATAATTTAACACATTCTTGAAGAGAAAATAAAATCAATTAAATAGAACATTAAAAAACACGACTTTATTTCATAATAAATTGATTACAGAAATATTTGATTTCTATAACGCTAGAAATCAAGGCGAGAATATCAAAAACACCTTTTTGTTGTTTCACCGGTCCTTCTCCCAAGGACCGGTTGGCTATAACCTATCTTACCCCAAATAAGGCCTCTAGCCAGCCCCTAGATCTAACCTCGACCTAGTCGCCACGCACAAGGCGGCGAATTACCCCCTAAGCCGCACAAGGACCTAGTCGCAAACAACCGCATCGAATTTACCCACGAAATCCTTCCCGGAATTCGACGTTCTCCCTGAACGATTTCTCCGCACCAATTACAAAAAGGAATAAAATAAAAGATTACAAGATAAAGTAAGAAAAACTCCCCAAGAAATTCTGAAGGTGAAGACGAAGGGGATGTAGACGTTGACGTTCTTGAAGCGTTCGTCCTTCGTATAGAATATGCGTTGTAGACCTTCTCCTTCAAAATCTTCTTTAGATCTTCATGTTAGCCCAAAGGAGATCTCTTAATTGTTGTAGACGAGTCTCTCTCAAAAGAATCAGAATTCTGGAATCATCTATAATAGAATGAGAGGGGCTGCTCTTTAAATAGGCACGGGAGCTAACGCGTGCCGTTAAGAGTTAACGCCAGCGTTAGTGATCGTGTATAACTACCGCTGATATCGTGCAACCGTCGAGATCGTGGCAGTTTGTGGACTTAAAGCGGGCGTTAAGAGTCAACGCTGACATTGTCTCTTGGTGTACTCGACGGTACTTCTTCTCGATGTCATTCCCTTCTCGACGACATCCCTTATCGGCTACAAGTTAACGCGGGGCGTTAACTCTGACGCTGAGCATTAGCTCTCTTTCCAGAGAATCGTCTCTATTCAGTATACTACTCATAGGGATGTGTAGCTATAGTTCATGTACAACCTGCACACTATAAACACACAAAATACAAGATCAAATACAACACGGTATTTGTTATTCTCAAACCAAGAGATGCGGAATATAGGCTCCAACAATCTCCCCCTTTTGATAATAACAAATACATGTATGAGAAATTAGTGAGATTAAGACAATTACTGTTTATAGATAAGTGCGGTAATAAGATATGCATGAATAACATATTAAGAGCGTGATAGAATTGAAAGCGATAATGCATACTCTTTATATATCAAGTCTTCCCCCTACATAAGTGTTCTCTTATAATTTATTTCCCCTAAATATCTATTTTACTAGATTTCTCAATTTCTTCTCCCCCTTTGTTATTAACAAAAGTGGGTAGGGATGAGTGTTTATCTACTAAGTGGTTATGAATCACTTATTGAAGGATTGTCATGATCGAGCACATGATAAAGAATTCACCTCCTATATGATTACTCCCCATACATAAATACTTCTTATGAATTTATAATGTACTTCCCCTAAATGTTAGATTTATGAAATTTAATCTCCCTTTTTGGTAGTATCAAAAGAGAGTTTAAATGATAGTATGCAATAAAAATTCAAATGATTTATGTTGAGAAGAAAATAGGATGCAATATAAAGATTGTTAAATACTCCTTGTTAAGAAAAATATAAGCATGATTGAACATAAAGTAGTAAGCAACATAACTGAAATTATAAAGTAAGCATTCTTATTTTAAGATATCAACTTATTGATAAAAGAATATAATAAGTACTCTTCAACATAAACATCATTTTAGAAGATAAAATCATATAAAGGATAATGAGTTTTAAATTTGAAAAGTTGATGTTTGAGTTAAAGATTGAAGTGATGCTATTCCATTAAGATAAAATTGCGAGCATGATTTCATAATATAAAGAAAAGATACAAAAACTACAATGTAATAAAATTTGCATTTCAAGTAAACATGAACATTGTAGCGATCATGTTTTTTGCAATCTAGTGCATTTACTTAAGTTTGTAGAGAATAGTGTAGATAAGCATTAGGATCCAATTCTCATGCTTTGCAGTCATTTATTATTTGCTTTTTAGTTTAGTGACTAAGGACTCCGAATTTACTTATTTTGCAAACATAACATTTTAAACCATATTTCTTTAAAGAATAAGTGCATGAAAGACAGAATTGTAATAACCAATTTCAATGTTGCGTAGGTAATTTATTTATGCATTTTAATTATTTATGTTATTACACTACACAATCATGAAAGTATAAGATTGTGAACACATGTAGATTATAAAAAATAAGTGGGTGAATAAATCATTATCAAACATAATACATTACTCATACTTAGAGGCATGCCAAGCGTTTCTACACATGTTTATTTATAATCATTTTCATTGCATATAACAAGATAATTTTCAAGGCATGACAAATACAAAACAATATTTTTTAAGAAACTTGAAAGTTAAATTAAACATTGTATTTAATCTTTAATTGATATATTTAATCATCCTTGACAATGGCAACGAATAAATTTAATTTTTTTTGAATTTTTATACAAGTACAAAACAATAAACACACATAAAGAGAAAACATATTTTTGTTCTTTGAAATTGTTTTGTAATTTTGTATTTATTTTTAAATATTCAAATTCAAATACTTTCTGGAAAACATAGAAGTCTTTAAAAGGCCTATTAATAAATGATATTCTATGCTAGAGAAATAAACCAAAAATAATGCAAAGAGGCTAACGCTAGACGTTAACTTCTTAACGCCAAAACAGAACTACAAATTTTGATTTTTTGAAAAATGTTTTTCTTAATTCAGTTATATTATAAAGAGGCCTTCTTACTGTAGAAATTTTAGAGTTTTTAGAGATGATTTGAAGGCTCTTTTAAGCATGTTTTTGATGATTTTTCAAATACTTGTGTTTTATAGAAACATTAAAGCTCAAAATAATAAAATATGCAAACACAAGATGCAGAGATAGAACAAAAATAATATGCATGATTTAAATATAAAGAGTGAGATGATGTTCATGTAATGAATATCAAGGTTTTAAATGTCGGATGTCAGAGACATGTCGGATTGGGTTTTTAGATGTCGGATGTCGGATGTCGAAGACATGTCGGGGACAACATGTCGGGGACATTTTAATATGTCGGATTTCTAAAAAATATTTATATTATAAGTTATACCATATTATCTTAGCTCTATAAGCTACACTAATTTGTTCTACTCAATGGACACATTTTCAACTTATTTGTATTATTTCCAAAATACTCAAATCTATCTTCAATCACCATTATTTTCTAACCATGTATCTATTTTTATTGTATGTATATCTCCATTTATTATTTTCATTTTTAAACATTTAAATATTGAAAATTATTTTATCATTCTTCCTCGTTATTGGAAAGGGAAATGACACACTATTTAGATATCAACCTGCATTAAATAATAGTTTTTTTTACTTCCATATAAACATGCAAATTAACTGTATAATACTAAGAATAAATGTGGCAGGCTTGGTGACAATGACAAAACTTGATGGAATAAATTTTAGCAATTAAACCTTATATAATTTTGGGAAAAAAGATGGATTTCGTGAGGGAGAAATGAAAATATAGCTTAAATAAACAGGGCCAAAATTTATTCAAGCATACAATATATGTTGAGCATGAATGAAACCATGTTTTTTTGACAGTTGCCCCCATTAAAATTGTTGGTTTCAAATGACTGATTCCAAATACAAGATGAGAAAATTTAATCTAGGAGATGATATGATGGCAAGTGGCGGCAACTAAATCAAGATTCAAATAGATAAAATGAGCGCCATCGCCCTTACGTAACTAGTTAAAGCAACATATACATGTGAAAGACTTGATACACAATTGATACTCCATACATAAAGCATGCAAGAAGAAAGCATTGGAAGGAGACAAGTGAAAATCAAGTATAATCCATGTGCTCGGAAATGTGCAATCAATAAAATGGGAAAAAACCTAGCAAAAAACCCTTCCAACAACGAGGACGGGGAATAAGCGGAGAGAAATCTCTGATTGTGCGACATTTAGAAATGTCGGCGATATTTCTAAATGTCGTCGGCGGCCGATATAGCAGATTTAATCGGTTATGTCGGCCGACATAATGAAAAACGTCATAACCTTTAAATTTTCATTATGCAAGTCATTTTTGGTTCAAACAGGACATGTCGGCCGACATGTTGGACATGTTGGTCGACATTTAAAACAGTGATGAATATAATATAAGTATATCTAAGATCAAGATGCCTTAACTACATGACTACACTCTAGCCCCGTACTAAGTGACAGATGGGCATGAAGAGCTGCACACATGTCGTAGGATGGGGTGTTAATCCCATATGCATACAGAAGACGACGCTCAACCTAGCACTCTTTCCCCCCAGTGCCTCGCAAGACCCTACTGGAACCCTCCCCGGTTAAGGACAAGACATGACTTTGAGGTTAGGTCTCTAATGCACACAATCCTACGTCCTCGCTATAGTGAGACACATGTCATATGTTTAATGATTATGGACATACTAAGCGTGTAAGCCTTAAATATATGAACTATGATATAGTTGCATGATTAGTTTTGGATTTACAATTATATCGAAGATTGTTGATTTTAAATCCATTTAGAAATTTTTTATTCATGCAAAATCACTACAAAGGAAATTATGATTTTCATATTTTAGTAATATAATTTACTTTAGCATTGTAAGATATAACTAACATGGACATTGATTTCTACCTATAGTAAGTGATGATGCTAGTATGATGAGTTATGACAACATGGTGCAAAGCTATGTAAAGATGGACAAATATATAATTGAGTTGTATGTATTCAAACATAGGGTTTTGAATTTTCATAGACCTAGAATGAAGTGACAATTCTATTTGATTTCCTCTTGTTGATATCAAGTTAATTCTTAGGTCTAAAGATAATGAGATACATACAAATAATAGAGATGCACATCACACACATAAAACAAGATATGAAACTATAATACCAATAACCATCATATATTTCATAATTCCTAAGGTTGATAGAAATAGTTGATTTAAGATAATTCTTGATAGATCATGAATTATGATATATGATAATAGTGAATTTTAGCATAGGATATCAATAGATCATGGCGGAGTGTGTGACATCATATTCATCATTTTTATAATTTTTCAATTCTGATTTTTCTAGATTATGATTTTCCATTATATGAGATATTATATGTAGCAAAGAAATATAGACAAATACTCAATAAGTTGTGCATTTAATATTTTAGCCTAAGACCCCTAAAAGCTTATTTAAATCCATTTTTGAAAGTAATTTCATTAGTCTTGATAATATCACTTATCAAATTTAACATTCAATTTATAATGATAAAATAAGACATTTATAGGCAATGGATTTAAAAATGATAAGACATTAGAAAAAGAAAAGATAGATCACTTGAAAACATTATGACTTTATATTCAATTTAATTCAATTTGATTTGTTAAACATTAGGCTTAAAATGTGTAAGTCATATCTCATGAAATATAAAGTGACCATAAACATGTTGGTTCAAAAATACAAAACAAATAAAAGAAAAGGACATAAAACACATCAAGAAGTAGAGTATTGTGCATTTCATTTTGATTTATTACTACTTCACGCAATTCAATGGATACTAAATGATAATAGATTTAGGTATCCAAAGAGGACCAAGTGTAATAGTTCCTTTGGGAACCCAAATGTAGCGTGATGTTTTATGGGGAGACAAGGATGAATGAGCCATTTCAAGTGTTTCATTTTTAAGATTGGGTCTCCATTCATACCTTGGTTGATTATCTTTTAAATTCATATTATAATTATATGACATCATTTTGTGGTGATAGATGGTTGAAAAACAATTCATTTGGGAATTATCTTTATTGATATTGTTTTTCAAAATAGATTGATGTTGATAATCATAAAGAGTTTTTGAATAATCATTCTTAGAGAGTTTATAAAAGTGATGGTCTTTCTTAAAAAATGAATGTTGAAAGAGTGAATGAGTATGTGCATTAGTTAACAAGTTCTTATATAATTGTTGATTTTTATTTTCACTCTTACTTTAGACCTACTCTTATAATGTGAAGTTAAGCTTTTGGACTTTTGATGATTTGATAAACTAAAAATAAGAGATTTCTTATTACATGAAAATTTTTTAATAAACATTTTTAATGATTCTATTTTATCTATTAAAACATCATTTTCTTTAATCATATTTTCATTATGCTCTTTTGAAGTTAAAAGACCATTTTCCAAAACCTTGAGTTCTTCTTTAAAAGTATTATAATCAAAACAAGGTTTAGCATTTTTAATTAAAGAGCATGAAAGAGAATTTGAAACATCAATATAAGATTCTACTTTAGCGTTTGCTTTTAAAGTTTTATTTTCTAAACGTAATTTGGAATTAGCATTTTTCAACTTTGAAATTTTACGTTTAACAAATTTAAGCACACGAAATGTAGAAATAGAATTTGTTACAAAAAGAGAAGATTTTGATTTTCTTACATTGCTATGGGATGAGGCAAGATTTGAACCAAAGGTTCCTTTGACATCTTCTTTTCATTCCTCTTCCATAGTTTAATTTCCGTCTTCTCTTTTGCTTGATGTGTTGTCATCATTTGAGTCCAATATTGTGACGTTGCATTCTTCTCTCTTAGATAGATCTTCCTCCAAGCATGAGTCCTCATCGGTTTCTTCTCTTGAATCCATAAGGAGTTGCTCTTGTTCATCATCTGTGGAGGCATGACTATAAGAATTCTCAAGAAATTTCCAAACTTCAAAAGTAGTAGGAAGCGTATAAATAAGTTTGAAAATATTTTGATCTAGTGCACAATATAGACTATTCATAGATTTGGCATTTAAAAACACTCCATTTTTATTTAGAATAATTGGAGGCATTTTAATTGTAATATTCCAAACTTCAATATCCAAAGATTTAAGAAATTTTTCCATAAGAGTTTTCCACACATTATAATTTTCACCCATAAATAACGGTGGTGATAATGATTTTTCATTTTCATAAAAATTATTCCCTCTGAAGATGCGAGATCATGAAACACCATTATTCCGGGTTGTGAAGTCGTATTGGAATAACCTACCCTCTAATACCACGTGTTGGATCTTACGGCGCCCTTAGAGGGGGAGGGAGGGTGAATAAAGGTTTTATGGAATTTAATTCTTATTTAAAAAATATCAGAGTTTGCGACCAAAGTTTCGGGATATTTTATAAGAAAATATATTTAAATATCTCAGATAAGATTATATTGACGATTCCTTTTTAAAGAAGAGAAACAAAACTTTTTGTTAACTGTTGTTAACGCCTGGCGTTAAGGGTTAACGCTTCCTCTCTAGGAAATTTTTCTTAGCACAAAAAGATTGTCACAGTGATTTTACTTATGAAATCTTAAATAAAATACAATTTCAGAAAATCAGAGATAATAAAAATGAATATTATATTTCAAAGAAATTGATTACACAAATGTTTGCTTTAATGCTTTGATGAAAATATAATTTAACACATTTTTGAAGAGGAAATAAAATCAATTGAATAGAACATTAAAAGACATCATTTTATTTCATAATAAATTGATTACAGAAATGTTTGATTTCTATGGCGCTAGAAATCAAGGCGAGAATATCAAAAACACATTTTTGTTGTTTCACCAGTCCTTCTCCCAAGGATCAGTTGGCTATAGCCTATCTTACCTCAGATAAGGCCTCTAGCCACCCCCTAGATCTAATCTCGACCTAGTCGCCACGCATAAGGCGCTAATTACCTCCTAAGCCGCACAAGGACCTAGTCGCCAACAACCGCGGCGAATTTACCCACGGAATCCTTCCCGGAATCCGACGTTCTCCCCGAACGATTTCTCCACACCAATTACAAAAAGGAATAAAAAAAAGATTATAAGATAAAGTAAGAAAACTCCCCAAGAAATTCTGAAGGTGAAGACGAAGGGGATGTAGACGTTGGCATTCTTGAAGCGTCCGTCCTTCGTATAAAATATGCGTTGTAGACCTTCTCCTTCAAAATCTTTTTTAGATCTTCATGTTAGTCCAAGAGAGATCTCTTAATTGTTGTAGACGAGTCTCTCTAAAAAGAATCAGAATTCCGGAATCATCTATAATAGAATGAGAGGGGCTGCTCTTTAATTAGGCACGAGAGTTAACGCGTGACGTTAAGAGTTAACGCCAGCGTTAGTGATCGTGTATAACTACCGCTGATATCGTGCAACCGTCGAGATCGTGGCAGTTTGTGGACTTAACGCGGGCGTTAAGAGTCAACGCTGGCGTTGTCTCTTGGTACTCAACGATACTTCTTCTCGACGCATTCCCTTCTCGACGACATCTCTTATCGACGATAAGTTAACGCGGGGCGTTAACTCTAACGCGGGGTGTTAGCTCTCTTTCTAGAGAATCGTCTCCATTCAGTATACTACTCATAGGGATGTGTAGCTGTAGTTCCTATACAACCTGCACACTATAAACACACAAAATACAAGATCAAATACGACACGGTATTTGTTATTCTCAAACCAAAAGATGCGGAACATAGGCTCCAACAAATATCAGTATATTTGCCAAGCCGACAATATCTCATATATTATGGGCTTGATTATTTCAAATGGTATCATCATCTTTGGAGCAATGAAGCTCAGACAAAACAACATATGCTAGGCTTTTATGATAATAAACTTCTAGGTGAATGACTGCATGAATGAACTTAATCTAACATTAAAAATATAAAAAATTTGACTGAGGCTAAGTAATAATTTGGAGCCTCAAATATCATAGACACCCTTTTATAGTAAACAGTGAAGTTATTTAAAGATCATAGTAAGTGAGCTCTGGATGTGAGTAATTTTGGGATATGGTACCTTTTGGGACATATTTGTATGCGATCTTAGGAAAAAAATGTAAAATTGCGAAGTTCAACTTAATATGAGTTGAAATAAACTAAATCAGATAATACTTAAATATTATGGGTTAAGTTATTATTGTTATAATCACACTGACTAATTAATACCCTAATCAGACAGTAACAATAAAAAATTTGGCATTACAATATGATAATCACATACGCAATGATTGTGTTATAAAATTCTCACAAGGAAAGTGAGAATGGAAGAACTGCGCAGAGGTTCTTTCGAACACTCATTCTATTCTCTTGAAAAAAGAAACTCATATAGCTCCTTACTCAAGAAGTAATCACAACCAAAGGCAAGAGTATAAACATTACATATTCACATATGTACGCCCATGTCTTCTTATAAACCTTAACCAATGTCTCTCGTAATCCTTAACAACTATCTTCTTATAGACCTTAACGAAGTTACAACCAATCCAAGATACAATCATTTTATTGACCCACCCACACTGAATATCTTCTTAAAGACCGCAACATGGTTGTCACCGATACCTAGTTATAATTATAACATTGATCCGACCATCTATATTGCCTTCTAACAGACGTTTATGAAACATAGAATCAGTATATATATATATCAAGCATTTCATTCATGTCATAACTCGGTATAATTTCAGTATTCAATGAAGTCACAACAACGCTAACACTAACCATAAGGATTACGAGTCCTTCCATACAAGTCAACTTGAACCGACTTTGTATCAAATGTCCCGTGAAATTATCTTGGAAGTAGTTTCACATGGAACATTTCATTATCTTAGGGTTACATCTTCTAGGAACAAAGAATATCTCTAGCACATTAGTCAAACTTATGCAACAGTTCATTTTTTAGTAGATCAAGAACATAGAGGGTTATAGAAATTGTCAGTTTTCAGATGTCCAAATTATACAAAACTTAGAACGATAGGAAGATTATATAACACTCTGTGCATTTACAAAATATCCCGAATACCAATTATGGTAAGGCATTTGCATTCCAAATTGGCTAAGATATGCCATAATAATAATCCAGAACCCCAATTCTATTTCCATGATCGACATCAATTAGCACATGGTCCATACTCAGTTACACAAACAGAACATGCAAGTGCATGCCACAGGATTAATCCTAGAGTCAGAGCTATCCATAAGTTTTATCCAACTACAAAATTTTGATCAAGGAACATTGACCCAAAACCATAAGAATCTAATATTAGCTAAAAAGGTTCATTCATATAGGAATCCATATAGTTCCAATCATCTGAATCAGCTAATATCTGTAGTCATTCATACAAAACTAGCACAACACATTTCTACCTGAAGTTCTCTAAACTACAAATAATTTTATCATCAAACTTTTCCCTAACTGGGGCAAGCCACAATATCTAGGGGTTTTGCCAAAACTCATACCTCATTTGGGTGACTTCTAATATTTTACTTCCCGCATGCCCATATGTAACCCAAAAATACAAGCTAGGTAACAAAAGAGATTTGTAACACCGATCCTATCATAATCTTATGATCCACATTAGGTTTAACATATACAAACAAGAAATCATCCTCGAATGTAGCGCCAAATAGCCTATTTGGTTTCACTGGAGATGCAAGCTCAAGGTATTAGTCTGAGCTTAAAACTAAACAACTATTGACCTATTATGCACGACTGACAATAACAGTATCTACCCAACAAAAGGCAAAAATTTCTAAACATTAGGGAGGAGGATTTGTTACGATGATTTAAAATCCCTTCCCATTGATCCAACTACAACCTATGGAGTCTCATTTGGTCATTTATAAGCCCTTAGCTTCTGAAAGTACCAATACCATCCATTTCATCAGGTAGATGATTGAACGACCTCGATTATTAAAATCTGAAAGTGTGGTCAAAAGTACATAATGAGTCATGCCCCTAATAGGCTTATCAATCCCTCGGTAGGCTTATCGGATTCTCGACAAACTCTGAATAAAATATATTGATCTTCTTATCTTTATCGGGTCATTGCTATACCCTAGTAGGCTTCTGATAGAAGACCTTTCATGAAGAGTACTCATGTCCTTATTTGGACTCT
Organism: Dactylorhiza incarnata; assembly: GCA_033032865.1. NCBI lineage: Eukaryota > Viridiplantae > Streptophyta > Magnoliopsida > Asparagales > Orchidaceae > Dactylorhiza > Dactylorhiza incarnata. Next base: position 9,949,589 of record JAWHQI010000067.1, read on the forward strand.
GATGCCTTCTAAGGGCTCCCGATTGTAGGCACATCAACTCTTCATTTTTAGGGACATAACTAGCCCAACTTTTTTTGTATTATAATTCTCCCAATCTTGAGAATTTACGGTCCCGAAAATACGATACGCACCACAACAATCTACTGTGACGCTCCTCCACAAGTACAATCATTAACGTCATTGTACAACCTCGGGTTTGCCTCGAACGAGAAGGCGGAATCAAGCTGGAGTCAAACTTCAAACCGGGAGAAGTCCAGCGCGGGGACAAGCCAGGTGCGATCCCATCTAGGCGAGAGCGAGCAGCGGGCGGGGCGCTCACAGACCACTCGCGTATGGTGCCCCCCGCGTAGCGCTTCAAGGACTACTCGGCAGTAGTGCCTCAAGGATTACTCGCGGCGAAAGCCACGCTAGCGCGAATGGGCCAGAGTCGTGAATGGCGCTGTATAACCCTGGAATTCGTCAATAGGTGGACATAGACGAAATCCTTTCCGCGTTCGACGAACGCCAAGCTTTAGTTGAGATCGGCGAACTCAGCTCGGCGTTCGACAAAATCCCTTCCGCGTTCGACGTGAAAGTGCAATCGAATATCAGTTCAAGGTGATTAATATAATCAGCCTTGCTTTGATACCAATTGAAGGGGAGTTTAGTTCTTAATATTCTTTTCTTTATTAAAGCCTTTTTAGTCTTATTTCAAAATAGTGATATATATGAATATGTAGTTTTAGTGAGTTATGAAAAACAAATTAACACAAATAAATCTCAGATATCACAACACATCAATAATAAAATAAAAGCATAAAACAAGCAACCAGAAGACACAAGAATTTTATAGTAGTTCCCCAATCAACCTGGGTACATCTACTCTTCTACCCACTGGTAGGAATCTACTACAAGTTTTTGATCAGGTGCCCTGCCACCATATGAGCTTTTGATCAGGTAACTCAAAAACCAAATCACAGGTTTTTGCTAAGGTGTCCTATCACCGAGAGTTAACATTTGAAGGGAGTTATAACCCTGCACAAGAGGGGAAATAAAGAAAGCAAATATATATATATATTGTTCTTCTCTTTTCTGAGAAGACAGTAGAGATCCAGATGGGTTGTTGAGAATGGATCTTTGATGAAGATGTTGAAGAGCTCCCCCTGTCTGATTGAGATTAGATGACAGTTTGAGGATGCTTCTTCTTTAGAATGTGATAATCCTTTTCTTCTTCTTCTGCTATAGAGATCCTGAGCAAATGATCTTGTTTAAGTGTCTCAGGATGAAGATGATCTGCAGAGAATAGTTAGCCAAAACAACATTGATAATGATAATGTTCTCTGTTCTGTGTGTATCATATATTCTGTGTGCCCTCTCTTTATTTTGAATTCCTCTTCGGGAAAAGACAAGAGATAAAGTCTCTTTAATTATCTTGACTCCTCGAGAAGATAAAACTGCTGCCTTTAAGCTTTTCTGCAACGGCTATATCATTTAGTGTTGCAACGGCTATAATGTTAAGGCAGCAATATATAACAATATATAAATAGAAATGATAAAATATTGCTTTAATCAGATATAAGAATATTAGTCGAACTGAGAATATCTAAATTATATAGCTGGTAGAAATTCGTCGAGCTCAGCTTTAAGTTCGTCGATCTGAACATTTAATTCGTCGTTCTGAGCTTCTGTTGAATATTCGTCGAACGCAGACTTGAGATTGTCGAACGCAGCTTTTCGTCGACCGCTGAACTGGATGGATTTCGTCGACCGCTGAGACGGGATCGTCGAGCGCTGAGATAGTTGTTCTTCGTCGAGCGCTGCTTGGATTTCGTCGATCACAGCTTCATTGATATTTCGTCGAGCGCTGCTTGCCTTTCGTCGATCACAGTGAGGAGTTCGTCGACCGCAGAGAGCTTATGTTATTTTCTTGTATTATTTCTTCTGATTCGATCACATCATATTTATATTATTTTCTTAGTCTTCTGACTTAAGAGAATTTGATCTAAGTTATAAGGTGTATTATGATAGAAACTTAAATCATAAGGATGAATCCTGACTCAAATCAAAACTAAGGTTCCAACAATCTCCCATATTTGAGTTGGGATCCTAATCCAAATCAAGACTAGGTGTTCTAATAATCTCCCCCTATTTGGGTTAGGATATAGATTTAAAGTCTCCCCCTAAAATAAACAGGGATAAAAAATAGTGGTCTGGTAATCTTCCCCTATCTGGTTTTAGGATGCTAAATTTCATCTTCTTTTAATTTCTACAGCTTTTGATGGATTCTGATTTCTTAGATTTTGATTCCATTAAAATCTTGAATTGCTACAGCTGTTAAATGGATTCTAAGGAAAATTTTTAGGAACATTGTCGGATACCTTCCTTCTTGCAGAATCACCTTATCAGAAGAGACTCACACTTAGTGCTATGATTATTTCTAATCAATGCAGCTTGAGTAGAATGGTCAAACATGATTTTTGGAGAAAAGTCTGTAAGAACATGAAGTTATCTGACTTTGTTCTTAAGAAAAATTAAGTAAATCTTAGAAAAATTTTGTTTGATTAGGAATGGAGTTTAATGGTGAAAAACTGGTCAAGTCTTATAATTGGGTATATTGGCTTTTTTATCTCATTGAAATATAATTTTGAAAACATTTTCTGATTTTGTTGAACATAAATAATTTCTTTTTCTTTAGCCTTAATTGACTTAATTTTCAAAGAAATGATTTGTTCTTCTGAATTTTTCATATTTTCTTTATGTTTATCAGGAATTAAAATATTTTCTATTAACTCTTTTATAATTTCCTTCTCATATTTTAGTATATCTGTATATAGCATTTTAAAATCTGATTTGTAATTTTCAAAGGTAGAGTTGGGATTTGAAGTTACCTCATTTACCTTTTCTGCATCTGAGATGTGGTTTGAGCCATATATGGCAAACATGCAGAAAGCTCAAGCTTTTTGTTCTTCTTCTTCTTCTTCACTTAGTCTAGATGATGGTTCTGCATCATAAATACAGTTAGTGAAACAAGGTTCAATTACCATCCTTGAAAATTCTACTTGTGCCATTAGATTTTAGAAAAACCAAAAAAAATTTATGAACTAAATGATCTTTATGATTCAGGTGTTAGCCTGTATATAAAATCAACTACCCTCTGATACCAATTGAAAGTGCAATTGAATATCAGTTCAAGGTGATTAATATAATCAGCCTTGCTTTGATACCAATTGAAGGGGAGTTTAGTTCTTAATATTCTTTTCTTTATTAATGCCTTTTTAGTCTTATTTCAAAATAGTGATATATATGAATATGTGTAGTTTTAGTGAGTTATGAAAAACAAATTAACACAAATAAATCTCAGATATCACATCACAACAATAATAAAATAAAAGCATAAAACAAGCAACCAGAAGACACAAAAATTTTATAGTAGTTCCCCAATCAACCTGGGTACATCTAATCTTCTACCCACTGGTAGGAATCCACTACAGGTTTTTGATCAGGTGCCCTGCCACCATATGAGCTTTTGATCAGGTAACTCAAAAACCAAATCACAGGTTTTTGCTAAGGTGCCCTGTCACCGAGAGTTAACTTTTGAAGGGAGTTATAACCCTGTCCAAGAGGGGAAATAAAGAAAGCAAATATATATATATATATATTGTTCTTCTCTTTTCTGAGAAGACACTAGAGATCCAGATGGGTTGTTGAGAATGGATCTTTGATGAAGATGTTGAAGAGCTCCCCCTGTCTGATTGAGATTAGATGACAGTTTGAGGATGCTTCTTTTTTAGAATGTGATACTCCTTTTCTTCTTCTTCTTCTGCTGTAGAGATCCTAAGCAAATGATCTTGTTTAAGTGTCTCAGGATGAAGATGATCTGCAGAGAATTGTTAGCCAAAACAACATTGATAATGATAATGTTCTCTGTTCTGTGTGTATCATATATTCTGTGTGCCCTCTCTTTATTTTGAATTCCTCTTCGGGAAAAGACAAGAGATAAAGTCTCTTTAATTATCTTGACTCCTCGAGAAGATAAAACTACTGTCTTTAAGCTTTTCTGCAACGACTATAACATTTAGTGCTGCAACGACTATAATGTTAAGGCAGCAATATATAGCAATATATAAATAGAAATGATAAAATATTGCTTTAATCAGATATAAAAATATTAGTCGAACTGAGAATATCTAAATTATATAGCCGGTAGAAACTCGTCGAGCTCAGCTTTAAGTTCGTCGATCTGAACATTTAATTCGTCGTTCTGAGCTTCTGTTGAATATTCGCCGAACGCAGACTTGAGATTGTCGAACGCAGCTTTTCATCGACCACTGAACTGGCTAGATTTCGTCGACCGCTGAGACGGGATCGTCGAGCGCTGAGATAGCTGTTCTTCGTCGAGCGCTGCTTGGATTTCGTCGATCGCAGCTTCATTGATATTTCGTCGAGCGCTGCTTTCCTTTCGTCGATCGCAGTGAGGAGTTCGTCGACCGTAGAGAGCTTATGTTGTTTTCTTGTATTATTTCTTCTGATTCGATCACATCATATTTATATTATTTTCTTAGTCTTCTGACTTAAGAGAATTTGATCTAAGTTATAAGGTGTATTATGATAGAAATTTAAATCATAAGGATGGATCCTGACTCAAATCAAAACTAAGGTTCCAACACGACGAACGCCAAGCTTCAGTTGAGATCGGCGAACTCAGATCGGCGTTCGACGAAATCCTTTCTGCGCTCGACGAACGGAAACTGATTTTGCCTCAGTGGTAGGGCTGAGAGGGTCAGTCGTCTCAGCGGTTATTTCCATCCCGTCTCGACGGATCCGCTGGGACCAAGTTGACTCAGCGGTTTTCCTCCATCGGCAACTCAGCCTGGCAAGCTCAATCTTCCTTCCAGCTCATCACTCTCCCAAGGCCGAGGGGAACTCGCAGGAAGGCATGCGAGACCTGGCCTCGGTGGCTGTCGCCAGTAGAGGCGCGAGCGAGGTCCTCGCAAAACGCTCGCTTAAGAGGGGTTTCAAATCCTGCAGGAGGAAGAAGTAACAAAGAAGTCGATCCAGATCCCCAAAGGTCGCTCGCAGGAAGGCGGGCGAGCCGGTTACTCGCCGACTGTTCGCGAGAAGGCGGACGAGCCGGATTTATTCCAGCCGGTTTTTTTTCCAAGTCTTCGTGTTCGACGAGCTTTAAACGGCATTCGACAAAATCCGTTCTTCGTTCGACGAACTCGCGTCACGTTCTTAGTTCGACGAACTGGCTTCTCAGCTCGGCGAACTCAATCGTCCAGCCGGTTCAGCAGATTTGCACAAGGCCGAGGGGAGCTCGCAGGAAGGCATGCGAGACCTTGCCTCGGTGGCTGTCGCTAGAAGAGGCGCGAGCTAGGTCCTCGCAAAACGCTCGCCTAAGAGGGGTTTCGAATCCTGCTGGAGGAAGAAGTAACAAAGAAGGCGAGCCAGATCCCCAAAGGTCGCTCGTAGGAAGGCGGGCGAGCCGGATACTCGCGAGAAGGCGGACGAGCTGGATTTCTTCCAGCCGGATTTCTTCCAAGTCTTCGTGTTCGACGAGCTTTAAACGGCATTCGACGAAATCCATTCTCCGTTCGACGAACTCGCGTCACGTTCTCAGTTCGACGATCTGGCTTCTCAGCTCGGCGAACTCAATCGTCCAGCCGGTTCAGCAGATTTGCACAAGGCCGAGGGGAGCTCGCAGGAAGGCATGCGTGACCTGGCCTCGGTGGCAGTCGCTAGAAGAGGCGCGGGCGAGGTCCTCGTAGAACGCTCGCCTAAGATGGGTTACACGAGATGACTCGCAGGAGCTCTCACGAGTAGCCTTCTCGCAGGTCATTTCCCATAGACAAAGGGGGGAAATTACCCCTCTGCCCATGGTGGTCTGCCGCTAGTTTTTTCAAACAGCGGAGTTTGGCTGTTAGCAGGCCAAATTGGGGTGCGTTTAGTAAAACCAAAAGGCGGAATTCCGCTATTGACATACCACGAACAAAAAACTATAAATAGACCTCAAAGGGCACCTTGGGAGAGGATTCCAATCTCAGTTCTCTGAGCTTCTTCCTCCTTTGGTTACTTTGGTTTAGCTCTTTAGCTCTCCAAGGTGCCCAAGTATCAGCTTTGGCTTGGGAGGGGAAGCGTTCAACGATCTTCCAGGTTTGTGGTGGGACCTCCTTGCTGTGGCTAAGGTCTTAGTCTATTTCCGAATCCCCAGTCTGCTCCTTCCGAGGGACTAGTAAGGGCTAGCTGCTCCCCAACTTGTTGAGGGCCCGAGCTTGACAAGAGGCCGAGAAATCGGTTTCAACAGTCATGGCAGGCGAGTGCGGCGCAGGTAGGTTTTAACAATCCTGGCGGGCGCTGCGCCTGTAGGAGCGGCTCCGGCGAGGGTGGACTTCGCGAGCAGTGCCCCAGCAGGCTCAAGCCAGGTGAGGGAGCGCGGGGGGCGAGTGGAGCAGGAAAGGATGGCAGGTAGAGGAAGCCCCTTCTGCGAGCTGGTGCTTTCCTCACCCGTCCCGGAAGGGTTCGAGGAGTGGGACAGGGTCTACTACCACGGCCGGTACGACCCAGTCCAGCACCTGCAGTCGTTCGAGGACTCGGTTTCTATCAGGCCGATGTCGGACGCCTTCAAGTGTTGGCTCTTTGCCGTCACCCTAACGGAGAAGGCCAGGGAGTTCCACCAACTCCCTGTCGGGTCGATCTACGCGTTCGAGGATTTGCGTAGAAGTTTCTTGTTGTGGTTCTCAACTTCGAAGAAGAGGAAGAAGAACGCCGAGTCCCTCTTCAAGGTGAAGCAGGAGCCCAAGGAGTCGTTGGCTCATTATGCAGATCGGTTTCAGGAAGAAGTATTGCTCACCCAGGAGATGCCCGGGTTTGCTCTTCAGGTCGCCTTCTCGTTGGGGCTGAAGGAAAGTTTCTTCAAGATGGATCTGAAGAGCAAGGCCCCCGTCTCCTACGAGGATTTGATGGAGAGGGTGGCGGAGGAGGTCGAGAGTGAGGAGGCCAATCCAGAGCTCACCAAGAGGCTAGAAAAGCTCAGTTAGCCGGAGGTCAAGCAGCAGGAGGTACGGAGAAGGGAAGAGCCCCGGGCCCCGGAGGGGGGATGGAGGCAGCACGGCGGGGGGATGCAATGTCAAGGAAGAGGTTACGCCCCGGGAGGGGGTAACTTCCATGGAGGACAATGAAGACCCCAACAGCTGGGATGGAGGCAGGGTCCGAGGCAGATGCCTCCCCCGCCTCAGTAGGTTATGGCGATTACGCGAGGAAGAGGAGGAAGAGGAATGAGAGAAGGAGCAGAAGCAGGAGCAGGAAGGAGGAGGGGAAATAGGACGGCAGAGGCCGGGAGGGGAGAGGTGGCGTTGACATACTGTGACTTCCATGATGAGGAAGGTCACGCAACGACCACCTGCCCAGAATTCTTAGAGACAAAAAGGGCTAGAATGCCGGCGCCGCGGCAGCAGCAGCATCTGAGGATCGAGGAGGTCCTGCCTCGGGAGGACGAGGAGGAGAGGTGTGGGGACATGGTCGATTTGCGGACCCGAGGAGGGATCAGAGTGATCCACGGGGGAGTAGGGGTGGAGGCAACCCGCAAGGCGAGTCTCCATACTATCTACCGCCGGAGCGTGGCTTCGACATCCACGGACCCACCCCCAGTAGAAAAAAATACTTTCTACCAAAGGGACATGCCGGGTCATGAGGACCCGCGATGCGTTGGCCATCCAGACCGCCATCGAGAACTTCACGGTGTCCCGGATTCTCGTGGACAACGGAAGCTCCGTCAACGTCATCTTCAAGAAGGCGTTCGATGAGATGAAGGTGGAAGCCAAAAGGGTGTTGGCCTCGGATGGCCCATTGTTCGGGTTCTCCGGGGAGAGGAAGGAGATCGAGGGAGGAGTGGGGCTCCATGTGGTCCTGGGCGGGCAATCTCGGAATTGCCGCTTCACCATAGTGGATGCCCCCAGCAGCTATAGCGCCATCTTCAGACGACCAATAATTAGCGCCTTCCGCTGCGTCCCCTCCACTTTCCACCAATGCCTCAAGTTCAGCTCAAGGGGAGTCCAGATTCGAGTAAGAGGGGATCCGAAGGTAGCAAGGCAGTGCTACGTGACGGCGGTCAACACCATCTCCTGGATGACCGAGGCGGAAAAATGGGATCAGGAGGTGGGAGAGCCAGCGGGTCTCGGAGAGGCAGAGGAGGAGAAAGGGGAGGAAGGGACGGAGGAGCCGATGGAGAAGGAGAAGGAAGAGGTAGAGAGTCAGGACCAGGAGGAAGGGGCGGAAGAAGTGATGAAGGTCCAGGAGGGAGAAGAAGTGGAGGAGGAAGAAGGTTGGGGAGAACAGTCCCGACTGGAGGCCATGGAGGAAGTCGTAGAGCTCGAGGTCACCACCCGAGCTGGGGTGGTAGAGAAGGCCCGCATCAGCGGAGAGATCGACCTCGAGGAGCAGAAGCAGATCCTGGCTTGCGTCCAGGAAAACGTGGATGTCTTCGCTTGGAGCGCCGCGAAGATGCCCGGGATCGACGCAGATGTGGCTTGCCATCGCCTCAACCTCGACCCAGGCACCCGCCCCATCCGTCAAAAGAAAAGGGACACAACATACAAGTTGGAGGGACCCCATCCGAGAGGAGGTGGGTAAGCTCCTACAGGCGGGTTTTGTATCGGAGATCCAGTATCCAGGCTGGGTCTCCAACGTGGTGATGGTAAAAAAGGGAGGAGGTAAGTGGAGGATGTGTATCGACTTTTCCTTGCTTAATAAATCGTGCCCCAAGGATTATTATCCCTTGCCTAGAATCGACGCGCTGGTTGATTCAGCCGTCGGTTTTCCTGTAATGTCTTTTCTAGATGCTTTTTCAGGTTACCATCAGATCCGAATGCACCCCCCGACATCAAAGATGTCTCCTTCATCACAGGAGATGGGTGCTACTGTTATAAGATGATGCCTTTGGGCTCAAGAATGCAGGGGCTACGTATCAACGAATGATGGACATGGTCTTCCGAGAGCAGAAGGGAAGAAACCTGGAAGTTTATGTTGATGATCTCATGGTAAAGAGCCGGGATCTCAAGTCTCTGTTGGACATGTGTGTCACATCCCTTTGTTTGAGAATAACAAATTCCATATTGTATTTGATATTGCTTGTAGTGTGTTTATAGTGTGCAGGAACTATATGTGCAATACTCCACTGGTAGAAGGCAGCATGGAATCAAACTTTTGAAAGGAGCAGCACTAACGCCAGCGCTTTCACTAACGTCGGGCGCTAGCTCGTTCGACGAACTTGAAGCTCCGTTCGACGAAAATTTTCGTTCGACGAAAATTTTGTTCCGACGAAAAATTCCGTTCGATGAACTTCGAGCTCCGTTCGATGAAAATTGCGTTCGATGAATTTCGTTCGACGAAAGTTTGTTCTGCCACGCCGCCGACGGTTTCGCGAACGCTACCGCCAGTGCTAGCGCTACCGCCTGGCGCTATCTCAAGTTCGTGCACAGCGCCACGCCGCCGACAGTTTCGCAACTGCTCCACACGAACGCTACCGCAGGCGCTAGGAGCTACCACAGGCGCTATCTCCAAGTTCTATAAAATGAGCCAACTTCGATCATTTTGGCTATCCATCCCAGAGAGAGTGCTTGTGCCACAATTCTATTGCTGCTATGCTGCCGAAGATGGATCTCTCACTAAAAGCTTAAGGAGAATTCTGGAGGAGGACAACGTCACGCTACATCCGAAGGACGATCGCTTCAACCTCGCTTATGCTACAACGATCCTTCATCCTCAGCTCCAGAGATCTCATATAGGGAGTTTTATTATTGTTATCTTTATTTTTCATTCCATACTTTCTTTGTAACCGTTTAGTTAATTCGCCTTGTGTTGGCGACTAGGTCTGGGTAGGACTTAGGGGGAAATTCGCCTTGTGTTGGCGACTAGTTCTAGGTGATTAGATCTAGGGGGCTCGAGGCCATATCCGGGGAAGGATTGGCTAGAGCGGCTTGAGGCCTTATCCGGGGAAGGATAGGCTAAAGCCAACCGGTTTGTGGGGATACAAGTCGGTATAGAAAAGGAAAAATTGTATTACTTTATACGCCTCCGATTTCTAGCGATATTGAAATCAAATTTATGTAAACACTTTTTTTATATGTAAATACAATCATTTCTCTATTTGTGTTTACTTGATTTCTCTCCTTTGGCGTTATCTCTAAAATATTGGTTACAAAGTTTTCAATTCAAATTACTTTATCTAAATTGTTTATTTCAATCTCTTAATCATAAAACAATTTAGTACTTATTTCTAAACTTGAAAATTATAATATTTTCACAAATTAGCTAAATTGTCATTTTGCCTTTCTCGTATTATAAAATAATTTAGTAATAATCATAACATTATAAGAAAGAATTTTATTCACTTATTCACCCCCCCCCCCCTCTAAGGGCACCGTAAGATCCAACAAGTGGTATCAGTGCGAGGTTATTCCAAACGGTTTAAAAACCATGAATAATGGCGTCTCATGATCTCGCTTCTACTAGTGGGAAAAATTTTCTTATAAATGAAAAATCTTTGGCACCACCTTTATTTGAAGGCAAAAATTATAAAGGGTGGAAAATATTAATGGAATCTTTTTTTAACTCATATAATATCAAAATTTGGAATACGACAATTATAAGACCATCAGATGAATCAAATAAATTGGAATGTCATTTAAATGCGAAGGCTATGAATACTTTATTTTGTGCTTTATCAAAAGACATTTCCAAATTGATTTATTGTTTTACTAATGCTCACAAAGTTTGGAAATTTCTTGATAAAATGTTTGATCTTCCGTGTGTAGGTTTGGAGCATGCACAACATTTGGAAAACATTCAAATTGGCACAAGAAATCAAGAAAGAATTTCTCAGGATGAAATCATGGAGAGCACATCAAGTGGAAGAGAAGAAGAAATGTTGTCTTTGGAAGAGGAGTGCCAAAAAGATGTTAAAGGAACTTTATGTTCAAATCTTGCCTCTCCCGATAGCAATGTAAGTAAATCAAATTCTTTTATCTTTGTAACAAATTCTATTTCTACTTCTCGTATGCTTAAAATTGCTAAACGTAAAATTTTAAAGTTAAAAATTGCTAATTCCAAATTACGTTTAGAAAATAAATCTTTAAAAGAAAACGATATTGTAGAATCAAATATTGATGTGTTAAATACCCTCTCTTGCTCTTTAGTTAAAATTCCTACTCCTTGTTTGAATTGCAATATATTAAAAGAAAAATTCAAGGAAATTGAAAAAGGGCTCTTAGTTTCTAAAAAGCATAATGAAAAATTGATAATTGAAAATGATACTTTAACTTGGAAGTTGAGAGAATTAAAATATTTTGTTGAAAAATTTCAAATGTCAAGTAATGACTTTCATCATAAGATTTTGAATAACAAGGATAAATTAACTTACAAAATCATTTCTAAAAGGGACCATTTTCATACATCAACTCAAAAAGGAGTTTAGTTTCAAAAAGAATTATGACCCTCACAAAATTCTTAAGAGTCACTATTATAAGTCTCAATATATTTTCAATCATGACTCAAATTTAAAAACTCCTTTACATGAAAATCATAGTACAAAATATTATCCTTCATATTATAAGAGTATGTCTATAAGAAAGAGTGGAAATGAAAATCATCAAAATAATAATCAATCTTTTAAAACATATTGTAACCCACTCTTTCAACAATCACTTCTAAAGAAAGACAATCACTCTTATAAACTTTCAAAGAATCCATATAATAAAATTCATTATGATTATCAACATCAATCTATTTTGAAAAATAATTTGAATAAACATAAATCACAAATGAATTATTTTTCAAACAAATATAATCATATAATGATGTCACATAATCATAATATGAATTTAAAAGATAAACAAACAAGGTATGAATGGAGACCCTTAAAGAAAAATGACACATCAACTTTAATTGAAAGGGTCATTTATCCTTGTCTCCTAAAAAGCCACCACGATGTATTTGGGTACCCAAAGGAACCATCCCACTTGGTCCCCTTTGGATACCTAAATCTCTCATTCATTAATATCCATTCATTTGCATGAAGTAGAAACAAATAAAAATGAAATATCACTACTCTACTTCATGATATGCTTATTGTCTCTTTTCTTTTCTTTTGTTTATTTTTTATTTTTGAACAAACATGCTATGATCACTTTATATATTATGAAATATGACTTTCATATATTAAGCTTAATGTTTATCAAATCAAATTTGAATTAAAATTGAACATTAAGTCATATATTTTTCAAAGTGATCTATCTCTCATCTTTGATTGTTTTTTATCCTTTTAAATCCTTTACCCTTAATCGTCTTGAATTATCATCAGAAATTGAATATTGAAATTATTATCAAGACTATTGAAACTATTTTAAAGATTGGATTTAAATGGTTGATTAAAACTAAAAATTAAAATGCGCAACGTTTTTGATTCTTTTCTATTTTTGTTTGCTGCATATGCTAGCCCTTATAATGAAGAATATTATCTAGAAAAATTGAAAACATAAACGCATGTTTAATGCGAGTTTACGATCAAAACTTCAAATAACCATATCTTTTGATCCGCTCGCCTGATTTTCGCGTTTAATATATTTTTGGAAAGAGCACAAAAATCTTCATCCAACGGAGAACTAGGCTTGCCCATTTGAGTTCGTTTGGTGCTGTCAATTTGCCCAATTTCAACTCCATTTTAAAAGCTATCTTAGTTTGCTTGATTTGGAAATTTCCGTGTTTATGGATTTTTCATCACATGCTATCCTTAGTATAATTGTTTCATATATTAATTTAGATATTATGTGTGTGATGTGTGTCACCAATGTTTGCATGTAATTTAGACCTTAGAATCATCTTGTATCATTAAAATCAAGAGTTTAATCATTTCATTCTAGGTCTAAAGAAAATTAATTTGAAAGCTTCTCATATTACATGCAACATTATCTCCATTAATCCTATGTAATAACATTGCATTCAAACTCATCATCCTAGCATCACTTCTTGGTCTATGTTTATATATTTATGCTTTGTATAACATGTACAATGTTATTCAAATTTCATGATAACTATGTGATTTGAAATCATAAATAGAATACTAAAATTCCAACAAACACATAGTTTATGGATTAATCATTAGAATATATATGAATATGGTATCATGAATCATATATTATCATGCAAAATCAAAGATCAATAAATTCAATTATTGAAAGCAATCTTATAAATTTCAAAACTTTATATATGTGATCTTTGTCTTTTATATGATTAGATGATCATCATTTTTTTTCTTTCTAGACTTACAAATCAAACATGCTTATTCAAAAGGAAATCACCAAATCATATTGTCATAAGTCTAGAAGAATTAGAATTTACATACATCTTGATGATCTAACATATATTCTATGCAAAATTCTCTATAATCATAATTCATAATTCATGTTCTATCAAGACATATCTCAAAACAATAATGTTTATCACCTAGGAATTATGAATCTTATGATAAAAATATTAATAATGTTTCCTTTACAGTATTTGATGTATTGATTTGCTTTGCTAGTGATTGCATGTATCTCTCATATTTGTAGACTCTAGAATCAACTTTGTAATGAAAGTATAAATCAAACTTAATCATCACTCTATTCTAGATCTATACTTTGAAGCTCTATTTTGGAATACATGCAACATTAATATTAATCTTATGACATGACATTAAACCCAAAACTCATCATACTAGCTTTATCACTTATTGAATATTAGTAATTGTGCTAGTTCTCTCATATCGTCATCTCATAAAAGTAGAAAAACTATGCGGCTTTATATAACTCATCACATTAAACAAAACTCATAGTTTATATATCAACCCATAGTTTAAAAGCTTAGGTTGTCCAAAGATTATTCACCTATGACTTCATATCTCACAATAGCGGGGGCGTAGGATTGGATACATTAGAGACCTAACCTCTAAGACATGTCTTGTCCTTAACCGGGGAGGGTTCCAGTGGGGCCTTGCGAGGCACTGGGGGGAAAGAGTGCTAGGTTGAGCGTTCTCTAGTGTGTGCATATGGGATTAACACCCCAACCTACGGCATGCGTGCAGCTCCTCATGCCCATCCGTCACTTAGTACGGGGCTAGGGTGTAGACATTTAGTCGGGGTAGTCTTTAATCTTAGGACATACTTATATTACTCTTCACATGATCTTTTTATTTACTTTTCACTTAAATCATGCATATTTTGGGTTGTTTAATAAAAATTGTCCTCTTGTGTCTTCATAGTTTATATTTTCATGTTTAAATGGTTTTGTAAAACACAAGAATTTGAAAAGCCAAAGTTTCATGCAAATTTGATCCACCTAGAGATCTCCAAAAATTCTGAAATTTCAGCATGGAACTACTCTAAGGACACTTAATCAATATCAAAAATCAAAAATTTTAAATTCTCAAAAATCATGTACTGTTTGTCGCGCTATCACTAGCGCCGGCGCTAGCATGAGTGTTTGATTTTTCTGAATTTTAAAATTTCTAAAAATCATTAAAAATATGTTTGTTTATATTAACTAATTTGTTTTTTGAATTTCTGACATTTATTTTTGTTTTGATTTATATTTAAGAAAATCAACTACAAAAAATCAAAATTCAAAAATACAAAAATATGTTTTTGAGATTTGTGTTTTATTCATATTATGAAAAATCAACTACAAAACTTCAAAATTCAAAAATTCAAAAATATGTTCTTGAGATTTGTATTTTGTTCCTATTATGAAAAATCAACTACAAAAGTTCAAAATTCAAAAATTCAAAAATATGTTTTTTGTGTTTTTCTGTTTTTATCTTATTAAAAAAATGATAATGTACAACCCCGATATTCGCCATGCAAGGAGACGCGGTTTAAGAAGGCAATAGGATGAAGGAGGTAATAAGGAAGAGAGGCCTTAGTGTCGAAGACCTTCCCTCTCGGAGAGCTCGCTGAAGGACTCGCGAGAAGGGTCGGCGAGATAAGCGCTCGCAGGCCGTTTGGGGAAGATTTCTGAGTTCGACGAAAAGAGTACCGCGTTCGACGAGCTCTCCGGTGATCGTCGAGCTCACCTGACTTCGTCGAGCCCACCACTATTCGGCGAAATCATCAGAAGTCGGCGAAGTGTTCTATGCTCATTAAAGCCAAAGGGGCGGTCTCGCAACAGGAATTGCGAGATCCAGACCTCGGCAGATATCTTCAGGAAACTTGGGCAAGCGAAATGTGTTCGGCGCGCGGCAAAGTCAACAAGCGACCTCGCAGGAAGGCTCGCGAGTTTAGAGCAACCGCGTCCATCGAGCTCAATCCTGCGCTCGACGAATGACGAACAGAGTTCAGCATTCGTCGGACGACACGCGACGAACAAAATATATTCCATAGCAGCGGTCGACGTTCTGCGTTCGTCGAGCTCGTCTACGATCGGCAAAGCGTTCGACAAAATGAGTGTTGAGTTCGACAAAGTCAGGAGGCGGTCTCGCAGGAAGGTTCGCGAGACCGGACCTCGGAAGATACCGCCAGAATGGGCCAGCGAGGTCCTCGCAGGGCTATCGCCTATGAGAGACATCGCGAGCAGGGCTCACGAGAAGGCCCGCGAGAGCTCCGGCAGCAAGGTTCTCGTAGCTCCTTGCCCATAGGTTGATGGGGCCAAATTACCCTTTTACCCTTGGTGGTCTGCTTTTAGCCTCTCCGAATAGTGGAGTTTGGATGTTAGCAGACCCATTTGGGGTGCGGATAGTAAAATCAAAAGGCGGAATCCTGCTATTTGTAGGCCAGATCAGAAAACCTATAAATAAGACCTCAAGGGCACCTTTGGAGAGGACTTCACTTCAGCTTCTCTCTCTTTAGGCTCTCCTTGGTTAGCATTTCCAGAGCTCTCCAAGGTGCCCGAGCCTCAGCTTTGGCTTGGGAGGGGAAGCGCTCAACGATCTTCCGGGTTAGTGGAGGGACCTCCTCGTTGTGACTAAGGTCTTAGTCATTTTCCTAGTCTTCAGTCTACCTTCTCCGAGGGATCAGTAAGGGCTAGTTGCCCCTCATTTCGGTGAGGGCCCCGAGCTTCACAAGAGGCCGAGAAATCGGTTTCAACATTTTGGTGCGGTGAGCGTGGAGCGTGGCTGGTCCAAGAAAGTTCCAAGGAGCAGATATGACAGGAGGCGAGGATCAAGGAGAGGAGTTCAGCGAGTCACCGCAGGTGGTGATGCCGAGGATGTTCGCGGATTTCAGGAGGGAGGTGCTTGACACTTTCGGGCTCACGGTCGCGGCGCTGCGAAGTGAGTTCGCGACCCCAGCACCTCAGGCGACCCTTCCCCCAGCAGCGGTTGGCGAGAACGCGCTGGGGGCGGTGGGGGGACGGGAAGGAAATCGCCGGAAGTTCAGTTCAAGAATTGGAGGGGCGAGTGCTGTTCGCCAGCCCGGCGAGCCCTGTACCGGTGAGCTCTGTGCCGGCGAGCTCCGTGCCGGCGAGCTCTGTGCCAGCGAGCGCGGCGCAGGGGAGCGCACGCCCGGAGGTTGTAGCGACTGTGGGAGTTGTCCAGGCGAATACCGTTCTCGCGAGCGCAGTTCCCGCGAGCCCGAGTCTGGCGAGAGAGCTTGGGGGTCGTGTAGAGCGAGAAAGGGTAGCAGAAGGGGGAAGTCCCTTCTGCGAGTTGGTACTTTCTGCACATGTCCTGGCAGGGTTCGGAGAGTGGGACAGGGTGTACTACAATGACAGGGATGACCCCGTCCAACATCTCTAGTCTTTTGAGGACTCCGTCTCTATCAGGCCGATATCGGATGCTTTCAAGTGTCGGCTCTTTGCCGTCACCCTTAAAGAAAAGGCCAGGGACTGATTCCATCAGCTCCCTACAGGGTCGATCTACGCCTTTGAAGATCTGCGCCGAAGTTTTCTGTTGCGATTCTCAACTTCAAAGAAGAGGAAGAAAGACACCGAGTCTCTCTTCAAAGTGAAACAGGAGCCGAAGGAGTCGTTGGCTCGCTATGCGGACCGATTCCAAGAAGAAGTGTTGCTCACTCAGGAGATGCCTGGGTTTGCACTCCAGCTCGCCTTCACGGTCGGGCTGAGGGAAAGTTTCTTCAAAATGGCTCTGAAGGGGAAGGCCCCCATCTCCTACGAGGAGATAATGGAGAGGGTGGCAGAGGAGATCGAGAGTGAAGAGGCCAACCCGGAACTCACCAAGAGGCTAGCAAAGCTCAGTGAGCCGGAGGTCAAGCAGCAAGATGTGAGGAGAAGGGAAGAGCCCAGGGCCCCGGAGGGGGAGTGGAGGCATCATGGCGGAGGAATGCAAGGCCAGGGAAGGGGTTACGCCCCGGGGAAGGGTAACTTCAATGGGGGTCAAGGAAGACCCCATCAGCTGGGATGGAGGAAGGGACCGAGGCTGATGCCTCCTCCACCCCAGCAAGCCATGGAGATCAGGCGGGGAAGAGGAGGAAGAGGAAGGAGAGAAGAGGCGAGAGAAGAAGCGAGAGCAGGAAGAAGAAGAAGGAATAGGATGGCGGAAGGCGAGGCGGGAGAGGTGACGTTGCCGTATTGTGACTTCCATGATGAGGAAGGTCACGTGACGGCCACCTGCCCAGAGTTCCTAGAGACAAAAAGGGCCCGAGTGCCCATGCCGCGACAACATCAACCGGTAAGGATTGAGGAGGTTGGGCCTCAGGAGGAGGAGAAAGGTGTGAGGACCGAGCCGATTTGGGGTCCCGAGGGGGGATCAGAGTGATCCATGGGGTGGTAGGGATTGAGGCAACCCGAAAGGTGAGCCTCCATACTATATACCGTTGTAGCGTGGCTTCGACATCCCTAGCCCCACCCACGACAGAGAAGATTTCCTTCACCCAGAAGGACATGCCAAGTTATGAGGACCCATTCTGCGATGCGCTGGTCATTCAAACGGCGATCGAGAATTTCACCGTTTCCAGAATCCTGGTGGATAACGGGAGTTCGGTCAATGTCATTTTCAAAAAGGCGTTTGATGGGATGGAGGTGGAGCCGCAAAGGGTGTTGGCCTCGGATGGTCCGTTGTTCAGATTTTCCGGGGAGAGAAAAGAAGTAGAAGGGGGAGTAGGACTCCACATGGTCTTGGGGGGGCAGTCCAGGAACTGCCGCTTTGTCATATTGGATGCTCCCAGCAGCTATAGTGCCATCTTCGGAAGGCCACTCATCAGCGCGTTCCGCTGTGTCCCCTCCACATTCCACCAGTGCCTTAAGTTCAATGACGGAGGAGTCCAAGTCCGAATCAGAGGAGATCCGAAAGTAGCGAGGCAATGCTACGTGACAGCAGTCAACACCATCTCTTGGATGGGAGAGGTCGAGAGATGGGACCAGGAGGTGGGTGAGCCAGCAGGGCTTGAAGGAGAAGGTCGGAAGGAGGAGAGGGAGCAGAGGTCGGAGGAAACGATTGAAGAAGAGGAGGTAGAGTATCAGGCCCAGAGAGGGGCGGCAGAAGAGTTGATGGTGGTCGGAGAAGAAGGAAAAGAGGGGGAGGTCGAAGCACTCGCTAGTGGCGAAGAGAAGGAGGGAGATTGGGGAGAACAGTCCCGGTTGGAGGCCGTGGAAGAGGTCGTGGAGCTCGAAGTCACCACCCGAGCCGGTGTGGTGGAGAAGGTCAGGATCAGCAGGGAGCTCGGCCTGGAGGAGCAGAAGCAGATCCTAGCATGCGTTCAGGAGAACGTGGATGTCTTCGCTTGGAGCGCCGCGGAGATGCCCGGGATCAATGCAGATGTGGCTTGCCACCGCCTCAATCTCGACCCCGGCACCCGTCCCATCCGTCAGAAGAGGAGGGCCATAGCAGACAAGCTGGAAGGACCCATCCGAAAGGAGGTGGGTAAGCTCATTCAGGCAGGGTTTGTATCAGAGATCCAGTATCCAGGCTGGGTCTCTAACGTGGTCATGGTGTAGAAGGGGGGAGGTAAGTGGAGAATGTGTATCGACTTTTCCTTGCTTAATAAATCATGCCCCAAGGATTGCTACCCCCTGCCTAGAATCGACGCGCTGGTTGACTCAGCAGTCGGTTTCCCTATAATGTCTTTTCTAGATGCTTTTTCAGGTTATCATCAGATTCGCATGCATCCCCCGGACATCAAGGATGTCTCCTTCATCACGGGGGATGTGTGTTATTGTTATAAGATGATGCCCTTCGGGCTCAAGAATGCAGGTGCCACATACCAGAGAATGATGGACAGGGTCTTCCGAGAACAAAAGGGGAGAAACTTGGAGGTCTACGTCGATGACCTCATGGTAAAGAGTCGGGACCTTGGATCCCACCTCCGAGACCTTGAAGAGACCTTTAAGACTTTGCGGAAGTATAAGATGAAACTCAACCCCTTGAAGTGTGTCTTCGGAGCTAGCCGAGGGAAATTCCTAGGTCACCTGCTCACCCCGGCGGGGGTGGAGCCAAACCCGGACAAAGTCAAAGCAATAATGGAATTGGGATCGCCCAGGAACTCGAAGGAGGTTCAAAGCCTTACTGGAAAGTTGGCCGGACTCAGTAGGTTCCTCTCCAAGGCGGGAGACAAATGTGCCCCCTTTTTCAAGGTGTTGAGAGGAAACAAAAAATTCGAATGGACCCCGAAGTGTGAGGGGGCATTCCAGGCCTTGAAAGAACAACTCACACAAACTCCTCTACTCCAAGGGCCGAGACCGGGAGAGGACCTATCCCTGTACCTGGGGGTAGGGTCCGAGGCAGTAAGCTCAGTACTGGTCCGGGAAGAAGGGAGAAAACAGTTCCCCATCTACTACATCAGCCGAGTGCTGAGGAAGGCGGAGCTCCGGTACCCGGTTCTAGAAAAGTTGGCCTTCACATTGGTGGTGTCGGCTCGGAGGCTCCGGCCTTACTTTCAGGCACATTCGATCAAGGTAGTGACTGATCACCCGCTTCGCAAAGTCATGGAAGGGGTGGAGCACTCGGGAAGATGGGCAAAATGGTTCGTGGAGCTGAGTGAGTTCAATGTTACGTTCGTGCCCAGGGCGTCGATCAAAGCCCAAGCGGTGGCAGACTTCATGGCTGATTACACAACCGAAGTGGGGGAGCATGAACCGCCTCTCCCAGTGGCGTGGAAGATGTTGGTAGATGGTGCATCAGGAAAACACTCCTATGGAGGGGGAATCATCTTGGTGAGCCCCCAAGGGACCAAGATCGAGCAAGCTTTGAACATCCACTTCCCGATTACCAACAACCAAGCGGAGTACGAGGCGGTGATAGCGGGCCTGCGGTTGGCTCGGGAATTGGGGGTGCAAGATGTGGAGGTCTCGACGGACTCCATGGTGGTAGCATGCCAAGTCAGGGGGAGTTTGAGGCAAAGGACTCGACTCTCCTGCGGTACTTGGAAAAGGTCAAGGGGGTCATCGGGCATTTCCGCGCTTTCTCCATCAAGCACGTGCCAAGGGGAGAGAGCACCCCCGCAGAACTCTTGGCCAAATTCGGTCCCCGAGCAGGGGGGACAGTTTCAGAGCTCTTCCGACCCACCATCGAGGAAGGATAATTGATGGAGGTGGACCAGCGGGTCTCGTGGATGGATCCTTTTGTCACTTTCCTATCATTAGGGAAGTTCCCTGAAGGAGACATAGACAGACGACGCTTCAGGTATAAGTCAGCTTATTACTCCTTGCATGCAGGAGGGCTATATAGGAAGACGCTCTCGGGACTCCTGGCCTGTTGTGTCTCCGAGGAGGAGGTCCCGAGTGTCCTGGAAGAAATCCACTCCGGGGAGTGTGGCAGTCATTCCGAGAGCCGAACCCTGGAGGGGAGAGTGTTGAGGTAAGGCTATTTTTAGCCTACCCTCAGCAAGGACGCGGCGGAGTTCGCGAGAAGATGTTCGAAGTGCCAGCTCTACGCCCCGCTCCAACTCCTCCCAGCCCAGAGACTTCGGACCATCACAGCTCCCTGGCCCTTTGCCATATGGGGGTTGGATCTCATTGGCCCTTTCCCTCAAGCTAGCATCCAGAGGAAGTTCCTACTGGTCATGATCGATTACTTCTCCAAATGGGTGGAGGTAAAGGCCTTAGCCAAGGTAACATCTCAAGTTTTAAAGAATTTTGTGTGGGGAGAAATAATTTGCAGGCACGGCCTCCCCCTGGCTATAGTGACGGACAATGGGCCACAATTTGCTAGCGAAGAGTTTGTTAGCTTCTGCACCCAGCTGGGCATCGACCTCAGGTTCGCATCGGTTCACCACCCGAGAAGCAAAGACCAGGTGGAGGCGGCGAACAAAATAATCATCAACCTACTAAAGAAGAAGGTGGAGAACCTCCGGGGGAACTGCGTAGAGCAACTACCATCCGTTCTCTGGGCCCTGAGGACTACCCCTAACACCGCCACCGGGGAGACCCCGTTCAAACTTTCTCATGGGTCCGAAGCAGTCCTTCCCATAGAGTTCAAAGTAAAGACCCCCAGGGTGATCTCCGCAGGTGAAGGGGATGAAGAGTGGCTGGTGGCCAATGATGAGGAACAAAGGCTATCCTTAGACCTGGTGGAGGAACTCCGGGACCAGGCCACCATCAGGCAGGAGGAAATCAAGCGGCGAATGGCCCGATATTTTGACAAGCACATCCGAGTAAAGCACTTCCAAAAAGGAGATCTGGTCTTAAAGAAGGTCGACGCGGTCGGAAGAGGGGCCGCGGTAGGTAAGCTCGACCCCAATTGGGAGGGTCCATACATTGTAAGCGAAGTGCTCAAGTCGGGGGGGGGGGGGGGGGGGGGGGGGGTATCACCTCCAAGATGTGGAAGGGGTACATCTCGGCCGAGCCCGAAGTGGAGACGATTTGAAGCGATTCTACCCTTGAAAGTTTTATTGCAATATTAGTCGAATATTTTACTTATTCACTTGATAGTTATAACTGATATGCGAGGACATGCAAGGTGACAAGTATTGGTGCTGAAATGCCCCAGATCGATTCCGCTCCCGGGCTCTTACTAGACGGGGGGTTTCAGGTTGATCTCTGGAGAGGCTGGCAAGGTGATAAGTATTGGTGCTGGAATGCCCAGATCGATTCCGCTCCCGGGCTCTCACTAGACAGGGGGTTTCAGGTTGATCTCTAGAGAGGTTGGCAAGGTGACAAGTATTGGTGCTGGAATGCCCCAGATCGATTCCGCTCCCGCGCTCTCACTAGACGGGGGGTTTCAGGTTGATCTCTGGAGAGGCTGGCAAGGTGACAAGTATTGGTGCTGGAATGCCCCAGATCGATTCCGCTCCCGGACTCTCACTAGACGGGGGGTTTCAGGTTGATCTCTGGAGAGGCTGGCAAGGTGACAAGTATTGGTGTTGGAATGCCCCAGATCGATTCCGCTCCTGGGCTCTCACTAGACGGGGGGTTTCAGGTTGATCTCTGGAGAGGCTGGTAAGGTGACAAGTATTGGTGCTGGAATGCCCCAGATCGATTCCGCTCCCGGGCTCTTACTAGACGAGGGGTTTCAGGTTGATCTCTGGAGAGGTTGGCAAGGTGACAAGTATTGGTGCTGGAATGCCCCAGATCGATTCCGCTCCCAGGCTCTCACTAGACGGGGGGTTTCAGGTTGATCTCTGGAGAGACTGGCAAGGTGACAAGTATTGGTGCTGGAATTCCCCAGATCGATTCCCCTCCCGGGCTCTCACTAGACGGGGTGTTTCAGGTTATCTCTGGAGAGGCTGGCAAGATAACAAATATCGATGCTCGAATGCATCAGGTCCATTCCGCTCCCGGGCTCTCACTAGACTGGAGATGCAAGTTGATCACTAGGGAAGTTGCCAAAGAGATGAGTTCTTCATAAGATCAGGATGATATGCCTCAGGTTGGCGAGTCTTCAGCACTGACCCAGGCCTTCTCGCTCGGCGAGCCTGCTCGCTCGGCGAGAAGATATATTTCGCACGATAGTATGCGGGTGACAAGAATCAACCCTAAGCACTCCGGGGTATCCGGTGCTCGGCAGAGAAGTCGCCGGCATAGGGAAGGAGGCGAGCTCTCGCCGAGATGGAAAGTACCCTGCGAAACGCAGAGGAAGGTGCATACCTAAAGGGTGATAATCCTAAGGTAAGTGGTGAAAGGCCAGAGCAGCCAAAAATGTCCTATGCCTATCTATTCGATAACGTAATGTGCGAGAACGATCATCGCGAGAATAACCTACGTAAAAATGAATATCGAGGTAACGAGAACGGGATACCAACACACAAAAATAACAAAACAGAAAAGGCGAGCACAATGAACAAAGCAAAATATGCAATTATATTCCGCTGTTCGGTTACAATTTGTGGCAATCTCGCCGATCAAAAGTTACAAAAAACGGGAACGGCGGTGAGCTTCAGGAATCACTCGCAAACCCTTCCTCGTCATCACTGCTCTTCACTGGCGGAAGCGGGATAATGAGCTCCGGGACGACGTCTTCCAGAGTCATGTCGGCCGCGTCGTCGGCTAGGAGGCCGACCGCCTTCATCGTCTGGAAGATGTAGCGAGCTGACTCGGTAGACTCCAAGCGGATGTCCTCGTCTCGCGCTTGCCGCTCTTCCTTTAGACGGCGGGGGGAAGGGGGAACGACGACACGGGTGAGGTCGCAGTTTAGGGCTTTCAGCCCGGCCACCTCGCCCTCCAATTCCTGAATGCGAGCGTCGGCTCTTCCGGCGGCCTCAACACCCTGCAAGAAAGATAAATTTAGGGAACGAAATGGCCGGTAGAAAGGAGGGTGATGAGGTCTAGATAACTCACCACATTGCCCTCCACGGCGAGCAGCTTTTCCTTCAGCTGCGCGTTCTCGGCAAGAAGCCCCTGATAGGCCCTCGCAAGCTCCACGTTCTGAATCTCCAGCTACAAGCAGCGCCTCCCCGTCATGTGGGCGAGCTCGACATAGCGCAACTGGGTCCTCGCGCTCTCGAAGGCGAGAGTCCTCGCCGTCTCGTCCTTATAAGCCCCCGCGTCCTCGCGTCCATAAAGGACGAACGAGAAATCGAAGGCGTGGCCGCTAACGGTCTCCTTCTCCACCCAGGTAGGGAGGAAGGTGGAGACGTCCTCCCGGTTCATCTCCGGCTTCGAGTTCACCAAGAGCTCGCCGGTCTCATCTCGGCGCCTCTGGCCGAGGCCGAAGTTGTAGTGGTTGACGGGGATGGGCGAGGCGGAGGTTCTGGCAGCCTCCTGGATGGGCTCGTCGTCCTCACCTCCCGCGGAGAAGCCGCTGAGGTCGAACTCATCGAAAGCGACCTCGCGAGGCTCCTTCCCCTTTGAGGCGGCGAGCGAGACCCTTCTCTTTTTGCTCTTTTTCTTCGGCGGAGATTTCGGGGGAAGGGCATGACTGCTAGAAGCCCCCGGTCTCTTGCGAGAGGAGGGCTCACCTGGTGCGACGGCGTCTCGGCAAGCCTCCGCCCCCATGGTCGCGAGAGCAAGGGTAGCGTCGGCCTTCCGATTGCTCGGGTAGGGGGGATGGATGGGAAGATCCCGCTCGCCTAGAAAAGCATTGAAATTTCAATAAGTACGAAGTGGCTGGGAATAAAATTGTAGTTGTTAAGCGAGATCTTTACCTTCCCCAGCGAGAACTGGAGGCAGTGAATCGAGGTTGCGGCGGAGGTGAACAACCTCAAAGTTCTTCTTACAGAAGAAATGATAAAGGAGGGCGTCATGTCCTCCGAGGGCAGTGGGCCGGTAGGTGGTCTCGCCGTGCTGGACTGGCGAGATCGGGATATTGCCGAAGTTCCCCTTGACAAAGAGGAACTTCTGGGCCCAGAAGTGGGCCTTGTTGACGGTCTCGTCGACCTTAAGACCCGAGCCCACAAAGTAGGCGGTCCCGTCCTTGTAGGTGCGGAATGAGAACAGCTTCTGAAAGGCCGGGAGGCTGAACTCGATGCGCTCCTCGCGAAGGTAGCAGGCGAAGGCTGTGATCACCGCCATGGCGTTAGGGGTAAGCTGGCCCGGAACAACGCCATAGTGCTTGAGCAAGGTAGCAGGCGAAGGCTGAACTCGATGCCCTCCCGGTCCATGAGGAAGGCGTAATCCCGCATCCTCGCTATATGCACCTCCGGCGTCGTAACATTCTCATCATGATCGCGTTGTCTCGCGGCACGGAGCCTCGCACACTCTTCCATCAGGATGGCATGCCTGTCCTCAGCGGCTTCTCTGTCCCGCCTCGCCTGCATATTGAGGTCCATCAGCATCCGACCGTGCTTCCTCAGCAACTCTGCGGCTCATTGTTTCATCGTCTCAGGATCTCGCGGATCCCCTAAGAAGTCTTCCACCTGGTCAGGAAGGGGGACATCTCGTCGTCGCCCAACTCGGAATCGGTGGGCGGATTTTCAGGATTCTCTGCGAAATATTACGAAGAGGTTAGATGGCGCGCTTGAGTTCGCGCAGGGCAGGGGGTCGTCAGAATGCTTACCCAGAGGGGGGCGAGAAGTCGAGGGGCGGCCCTAGAACACGTTGTCTTAGTGGGGATAGAGAGATTTTCCCAGACCAGAAGGGTAGGCTGCGCTGTTGGTCAGAGGGATCTTTGGCGGTACAGAGCTGCCGGTCTCCTCGCTCGTCAGGAGTTGGAACCCGGGCTTATCTATAGTTTTGTCAGGAGGAGGCGGAGACGGAGGCCGTGATGCCTGGCGAGCCGGGGACTCCCGAGGCGAGACTGGAAGAAGCAGTGAATGAGGGTCAGATAGTGGACAAAAGGAAGGCCGACATGCGAGATCGAGGGCATACCCGCGACATTTTTCCCAGCAAGATTTGTATCCGCCGGTGGACTTTTGCAAGACCCACCAGCAGGTTCGCCAGCATCCTCGTTCGGCAGGGCATCCTGCGAGTAGACATGAATCATAGACAAACTTATTGGCTTAAGCTAGAGGGGTAGCTCATACCTTCAAATGGAGACGGCTATCCGGGGAGGAGTCCAGCAGCACGGAGCCATCCCCGGTTCGGCAAGCCGCCTTTGCCTTCTTAGTTTTTGGCGACGGAGCAGGAGGAGGCCGATTCATCCAAGCGGGGACCTTGGTCGTGGAGGGTATCCCGCCGGCTCTCACAGCTCTCAGGCGAGCCCCAGCTTCTTCGGAAAGAGGCATCTCCTGGCAACTATAGTGCGGAGCAAAAGGAAAGAAAAGGAAGTGGCGGCGCACACCACTAAGGACTCGGGACGATATTTATATCCCTCGGGGTGGGGCCTACCAAAGATTCCTGACAGATCATCAAGGGGCTGGCGAATACCAGGGGTTGGATGTTTCTTCGCAGGCATAAATATCCTCGCGAAGAGCGGGAATTGTGTACAACCCCGATATTCGCCAGGCAAGGAGACGCGGTTTAAGAAGACAATAAGATGAAGGAGGTAATAAGGAAGAGAGGCCTTAGTGCCTAAGACCTTCCCTCTCGGAGAGCTCGCTGAAGGACTCGCGAGAAGGGTCGGCGAAATAAGCGCTCGCAGGCCGTTTGTGGAAGATTTCTGAGTTCGACGAAAGGAGTACCGCGTTCGACGAACTCTCCGGTGATCGTCGAGCTCACCAGACTTCGTCGAGCCCACCCCTATTTGGCGAAATCATCAGAAGTCGGCGAAGTGTTCTATGCTCATTAAAGCCAAAGGGACGGTCTCGCAACAGGAATTGCGAGATCCAGACCTCGGCAAATATCTTCAGGAAACTTGGCCAAGAGAAATGTGTTCGGCGCGCGGCAAAGTCAACCGGCGACCTCGCAGGAAGGCTCGCGAGTTTAGAGCAACAGCGTCCAGCGAGCCCAATCCTGCGCTCGACGAATGACAAACGGAGTTCAGCATTCGTCGGACGACACACGACGAACAAAATAAATTCCACAGCAGCGGTCGACGTTCTGCGTTCGTCGAGCTCGTCTACGATCGGCGAAGCGTTCGACAAAATGAGTGTTGAGTTCGACAAAGTTAGGAGGCGGTCTCGCAGGAAGGTTCGCGAGACCGGACCTCGGCAGATACCGCCAGAATGGGCCAGCGAGGTCCTCGTAGGGCGATCGCCTAGGAGAGACATCGCGAGCAGGGCTCGCGAGAAGGCCCGCGAGAGCTCCGGCAGCAAGGTTCTCGCAGTTCCTTGCCCATAGGTTGATGGGGCCAAATTACCCTTTTACCCTTGGTGGTCTGCTTTTAGCCTCTCCGAACAACGGAGTTTGGCTGTTAGCAGACCCATTTGGGGTGCGGGTAGTAAAATCAAAAGGCGGAATCCTGCTATTTGCAGGCCAGATCAGAAAACCTATAAATAAGACCTCAAGGGCACCTTTGGAGAGGACTTCACTTCAGCTTCTCTCTCTTTAGGCTCTCCTTGGTTAGCATTTCCAGAGCTCTCCAAGGTGCCCGAGTCTTAGCTTTGGCTTGGGAGGGGAAGCGCTCAACGATCTTCCGGGTTAGTGGAGGGACCTCCTCGTTGTGACTAAGGTCTTAGTCGTTTTCCTAGTCTTCAGTCTACCTTCTCCGAGGGATCAGTAAGGGCTAGTTGCCCCTCATTTCGGTGAGGGCCCTGAGCTTCACAAGAGGCCGAGAAATCAGTTTCAACAGATAAAATTACAAAAAAAACTGTATGATCTTTATTGCTAATATCAAGCATGAATGAATTCTATTATTTAGAATTATTTACAATGTTAAAATTTATTCCTTGAAATTACTATGAACATTGTTTTGTTTATCATGCTTTGATATATCTATTTAAAGTGCATCAGTTGTACTGAAAAATGTGTAGAACAAAGCTTACCATGCCTCTAAGTATGAGTAAATGTTTTATGATTGATAATGACACATTTCACTCACTTATTTTGCTAATCAACATGTGTGTTTAAATCTAAAATGCTTGCTTGTGTGTTGTAATTGTACAATGAATTAAAACTTGCATAAGTTTATTGCCTACACTACATTTGAATTGCACTTATGAAATTTAGAAAAGTGGTTAAGTTAAAAATTTGGGGTTTGCAAAACAAGTGTATTCGGAGAATGTTGTCTCACAAATGTGAACAAAAAAAATTATATATGTAGACAAATATAACTCCACCAAGCACTACTTGAACCTCCTGATAAGTCTTCTTAAGCATTGTGAGGTTGAGCACCTTGTAAAGAATAGTAAAGTGTCTTGTGCAAACCTTGTTTATTACACCACTTTGTTAAAAATTATGTGCATTAAAAGTGTGTGAAAGTAATTTACTTGTGTTTTATTGTGCACTTTACTTTACATATGTCTTGTATTTTGTTGATTTAAATCAATTGTTAACATTGCCCAAAATACACTTATGTGCACATCATTATCTTTCATAACACTTGTTTTCATGAGTATTGGATTCTAATGCTTTATCTATACTACTCTTTATATAAGAAATGTACTAGATAACCTAGCATGATCTCTACAATGTTTTGGTATTTCTTGAACTTAAAATTAAGTAACATTGTAGTATAATCTTTCTTTGGTATGTTCATTTCATGCTTGGTATCTTTATGAAAAACTTTGAGATTTCAAAAAGATTAAAACATCTTTCAATTTTGAACTAAAACTCATATTTTTTACTTATGCTTTTCATGCTTACAAAAAGATGTTTCTTATAATCTTCTGCTTGCTTACAACTCTTATCTTTTTATTTTGAAATCTCTTATATATACTATGCTTAAACTCTTTATCATTTCATATATTACAAAAGCTCGATCATGATTTATTACTAGCCTAAAGAATGCCTCCTTACTACCCTCACCCCACCTTCTTTTGATAATACCAAAAGGGGGAGAGTAATTGAAGAAATCTATATAGGAGAAATATAGAAGATTAAGGGGAGAATAATTCATGTAATCTATCATTTAGGGAGAGTAAAACATAAATTGCATTTATGTAGGGGGAGCATTAAGATAGGGGGAGTATGCACATTATCATGCTTATCATTTACTGTAGTTGCAATATTATCTTGCTCATCATATACTATAAACACTATTGTTGATTTCTTGCTTAGAGGATTTGTTATTATCAAAAGGGGGAGATTGTTGGACATGTGTGTCACATCCCTTTGTTTGAGAATAACAAATCACATATTGTATTTGATATTGCTTGTAGTGTGTTTATAGTGTGCAGGAACTATAGGTGCAATACTCCACTGGTAGAAAGCAGCATGGAATCAAACTTTTGGAAGGAGCAGCACTAACGCCAGCGCTATCGCTAACGTCGAGCGCTAGCTCGTTCGATGAACTTGAAGCTCCGTACGACGAAAAATTTTCGTTTGACGAAAAATTCCGTTCGACGAACTTCGAGCTCCGTTCGACGAAAATTTTGTTCGACGAAAGTTTGTTCTGCCACGCCGCTGACGGTTTCGCGGACGCTACCGCCAGCGCTAGCGCTACCGCCTGGCGCTATCTAAAGTTCGTGCACAGCGCCACGCCGCCGACGGTTTCGCAACCGCTCCACACGAACGCTACCGTAGGCGCTAGGAGCTACCGCAGGCGCTATCTCCATGTTCTATAAAATGAGCCAACTTCGATCATTTTGGCTATCCATCCCAGAGAGAGTGCTTGTGCCACAATTCTATTGCTGCTATGCTGCCGAAGATGGATCTCCCACTAAAAGCTTAAGGAGAATTCTAGAGGAGGCCAACGTCACGCCACATCCGAAGGACGATCGCTTCAACCTCGCTTATGCTACATCGATCCTTCATCCTCAGCTCCAGAGATCTCATATAGGGAGTTTTATTATTGTTATCTTTATTTTTCATTCCATACTTTCTTTGTAACCGTTTAGTTAATTCGCCTTGTGTTGGCGACTAGCTCTGGGTAGGACTTAGGGGGAAATTCGCCTTGTGTTGGCCACTAGTTCTAGGTGATTAGATCTAGGGGGCTCGAGGCCATATCTGGGGAAGGATTGGCTAGAGCGGCTTGAGGCCTTATCCGGGGAAGGATAGGCTAAAGCCAACCGGTTTGTGGGGATACAAGTCGGTATAGAAAAGGAAAAATTGTATTACTTTATACGCCTCCGATTTCTTGCGATATTGAAATCAAATTTATGTAAACACCTTTTTTATATATAAATACAATCATGTCTCTATTTGTGTTTACTTGATTTCTCTCCTTTGGTGTTATCTCTAAAATATTGGTTACAAAGTTTTCAATTCAAATTATTTTATCTAAATTGTTTATTTCAATCTCTTAATCATAAAACAATTTAGTACTTATTTCTAAACTTGAAAATTATAATATTTTCACAAATTAGCTAAATTGTCATTTTGCCTTTCTCGTATTATAAAACAATTTAGTAATAATCATAACTTTATAAGAAAGAATTTTATTCCCTTATTCACCCCCCCCCCCCCCCCTCTAAGGGCGCCGTAAGATCCAACAGTCTCACCTCCAAAACCTGAAAGAGACCTTTGGGACCTTGCGAAAGTACAAGATGAAACTTAATCCCCTGAAGTGTGTCTTCGGGGCTAGCAGGGGAAAGTTCCTGGGTCACTTGCTCACCCCGGCAGGGGTGGAGCCTAACCCAGATAAGGTTAAGGCCATCTTGGAGTTGGGGGCGCCAAGGAACGCGAAGGAGGTTCAGCGCTTCACGGGAAAGTTGGCCGGACTCAGCAGGTTCCTCTCCAAGGAGGGTGAGAAGTGTGCACCTTTATTCAAGGTGTTACGAGGAAACAAGAAGTTTGAGTGGACCTCAGAATGCGTGGAAGCTTTTCAAGCTTTGAAGGGGAAGCTCACCCGGGCTCCCCATCTCTAGGGACCAAGGCAAGGGGAGGATTTATCCCTATACTTGGGGGTAGGATCTGAAGCAGTAAGTTCGGTGTTGGTCCGACAAGAAGGGAAGAGACAGTTCCCCATCTACTACGTTAGCCGGGTGCTGAGGAAGGCTGAGCTCCGATACCCAATCTTGGAGAAGTTGGCTTTCACTTTGGTGGTATCGGCTCGAAAGCTCAGGCCATACTTCCAAGCACACTCCATTAAAGTGGTGAGCGACCACCCGCTTCGTAAAGTCATGGAAGGGGTGGAGCATTTGGGAAGGCTAGCCAAATGGTCTGTAGAGCTAAGTGAGTTCGACATCACATTTGTGCCCAGAGTGTCAATCAAGGCACAAGCGGTGGCGGACATCATGGCGGACTATGCGGCTGAAGTGGAGGAGCATGAATCATCTCCCCCGGTGGCCTGGAGGATGTTGGTGGATGGCGCGTCAGGGAAGCACTCCTATGGAGGGGGAATTATCCTAATAAGCCCCCAAGGGACAAAGATCGAGTAGGCCTTGAGCATCCATTTCCCGATTACCAACAACCAGGCCGAGTACGAGGCAGTGATAGCGGGCCTGCGGCTAGCCAGGGAGCTGGGAGTGCAGGACGTAGAGGTCTCAACGGACTCCATGGTGGTAGCATGCCAGATCAGGGGAGAATTTGAAGCAAGGGAGCCGACCCTCCAACGCTACCTAGAGAAGGTTAAGGGGGTCATCGTCCAATTTCGCACTTTCTCCATCACACATGTGTCGAGGGAGGAGAGCACCCCGTCAGACCTCCTAGCCAAGTTTGGTCCTCGGGCTGGAGGGACAATAACGGAACTCTTCCGACCTTCCATTGAAGAGGGGGAGCTGATGGAGGTGGATCAGCGAGCATCATGGATGGATCCCTTCATCACCTTCCTGGCATCGGGAAAGTTCCCCGAAGGAGACGTAGACAAACGACGCTTCAGGTACAAGTCGGCCTATTATTCCTTGCATGCAGGAGGACTATACAGGAAAACACTCTCAGGGCTCCTAGCCCGTTGTGTATCGGAGGAGGAGGTCCCGAGAGTTCTCGAAGAAATCCACTCGGGGGAATGTGGCAGTCACTCCGGGAGCCGAACTCTGGAGGGAAGAGTGTTGAGGCAAGGCTATTTTTGGCCTACCCTCGGCAAAGATGCAACAGAATTCGCAAGGAAGTGTTCAAAGTGCCAGCTCTATGCTCCACTCCAACTCCTCCCAGCTCTAAGGCTCCGGACCATTACAGCTCCGTGGCCCTTCGCTATATGGGGCTTGGACCTGGTAGGTCCCTTCCCGCAAGCTAGCGGCCAAAGGAGGTTCCTGTTGGTAATGATTGACTATATCTC
Organism: Dactylorhiza incarnata; assembly: GCA_033032865.1. Classification (NCBI taxonomy): domain Eukaryota; kingdom Viridiplantae; phylum Streptophyta; class Magnoliopsida; order Asparagales; family Orchidaceae; genus Dactylorhiza; species Dactylorhiza incarnata. The sequence goes on from JAWHQI010000067.1 coordinate 9,981,555, forward strand.
CAAGTGGGTAGAAGTGAAAGTGCTGGCCATGGTAACCTCCCAGGTGGTGAGAAATTTCGTATGGGGTGAGATTATTTGCAGGCACGGGTTGCTGTTGGCCATAGTGACGGACAACGGACCCCAATTTGCCAGCGAAGAGTTTGTTAGTTTTTGCACCCAACTCGGCATAGACCTCAGGTTCGCGTTGGTCCACCACCCAAGGAGCAACGGTCAGGTGGAGGCGGCGAACAAGATAATTGTCAACATACTAAAGAAGAAGGTGGAGAATCACAGAGGCAATTGGGTGGAGCAGCTACCCTCGGTCCTATAGGCCTTGAGGACTAATCCAAACACGGCCACAGGAGAGACCCCCTTCAAACTGTCTCATGGGTCCGAGGTCGTCCTCCCGATAGAATTCGAAGTCAAAACCCCCAGGGTGATCACCGCGGGCGAAGGAGATGAAGAATGGCTAATAGAAAATGATGAGCAAAGGTTGTCTCTGGACCTGGTAGAAGAACTCTGAGACCTTGCTATTTTTCGACAGGAGGAAGCCAAGAGGCGGATGGCCTGTTACTTCGATCAGCATATCAGAATAAAACAATTCGAGAAAGGAGACCTGGTCCTAAAGAAGGTAGATGCGGCAGGGCGAGGAGCCGCTGTAGGTAAGTTAGAGCCCAATTGGGAAGGGCCCTACATTGTAAGAGAAGTGCTCAAGTCTGGGGGGTATCATCTCCAGGATGTGGAAGGGGTACCTCTCGGCCGAGCTAGGAGTGAGGATGATTTGAAAAGATTTTAACCTTAGCATTTTTTTGTAACTGACTTTTGTATGTTTCCATCTCGCTGCATATATGTTGAAGTAGTTCTTTGAACATATAACAAGTCCTTTGGTGCTGGAATGCCCCAGATCGATTCCACTGTCGGGCTCTCATAGACGGTGGGTCAGGTTGATCTCTGGAGTGGCTGGCAAGTAACAAGTCCTTTGGTGCTGGAATGCCTAGATCGATTCCGCTACCGGGCTCTCATAGACGGTGGGTCAGGTTGATCTCTGGAGAGGCTGGCAAGTAACAAGTCCTTTGGTGTTGGAATGCCCCAGATCGATTCCGCTGCCGGGCTCTCATAGACGGTTGGTCAGGTTGATCTCTGGAGAGGCTGGCAAGTAACAAGTCCTTTGGTGCTGGAATGCCCCAGATCGATTCCGCTGTCGGGCTCTCATAGACGGTGGGTCAGGTTGATCTCTGGAGAGGCTGGCAAGTTACAAGTCCTTTGGTGCTGGAATGCCCCAGATCGATTCCACTGCCAGGCTCTCATAGACGGTGGGTCAGGTTGATCTCTGGAGAGGCTGGCAAGTAACAAGTCCTTTGGCGCAGGAATGCCCCAGATCAATTCCGCCATCGGGCTCTCATAGACAGTGGGTCAGGTTGATCTCTAGAGAGCAGAGCAAGTAACATGTCCTTTGGTGCTGGAATGCCCCAAATCGATTCCGTTGCCGGGCTCTCATAGACGGTGGGTCAGGTTGATCTCTGGAGAGGCTGGCAAGTAACAAGTCCTTTGGTGCTGGAATGCCCCAGATTGATTCCGCTGCCGGGCTCTCATAGACGGTGGGTCAGGTTGATCTCTGGAGAGGCTGGCAAGTAACAAGTCTTTTGGTGCTGGAATGCCCCAGATCGATTCCGCTGCCGGACTCTCATAGACGGTGGGTCAGGTTGATCTCTGGAGAGGCTGGCAAATGACAAACGTTGGCGTCGGAGCGGTACAAATGATTCCACGGTCGGACCCTCACTAGCCGGTGGAATAAATCAGTGCCAAGGACCAACTAGCAAGTTATTCATGCTAAGGGTCTCGACTCGCAAAATCTCCCATAAGCGAGGCGAGCCCAGAGGCTCTCTCGCGTAAAAACAAAAACCCGCGACAGATGAAATGCACATAAGTCCAAAGGTAAAAACGGGGCTGTGGAGTACGGTGGTTGCTAACCTCATAACCATTGCCGAAAAAGAAATGTGCGAGCACGAGCCTGATTAAGCGCAGAAATATGGAAACAAAAGCGCGGTCCTGCGAGCATGCTAGTGCGGGCATGACAAAATGCATCTGCGCGAGCATGAACACAAGTGCGAGTAATAAAATAAAAAGGGAAAGACATTCAACAGATATACAAAATAGTTCTTTCGTTGGTCAAAAGGCGTTATCGTCAACGGCGAACTCTCCGACCAAAACAGAAATTTTGCACTTGGAAAGCCGCCCGCTGCAGAATCCTTCGCTCTCTCTCGCGGTCTTCCGACCGTAACTCACCTCATACATGAAAGATAGGCGAGAGCGAACATTACGAGCGCCGCGCCGATAACGAAAGGATCGAGAGAAATGAATAAGGGAAAATACACGCAGAAACAGCAAGCGAGTAACAGGTGAAAAATATACATCCCTTCTATTTTTGTCCAAAAGTTTTACAAAGTTCCGTGGCGTTCTCGCCAGCCAAAAACAAAAAGAAGTCAAAGGAAAACCAAAATATCAAAAAATCACGACTCATCCGCGGATTGCTCCCCCTCGCTCCTCTCAGAGGGTGTGGTAGGCAGGAACATCTCCGAGATCAAGTCCTCCAAGGTGAGCTCCGCCGCCTCCGCAGTAAGTAAGCCAGACCGCTTGAGGGTGCGGAAGGCGAACGTCGCCGCATGAAACGCTCGCTCCCGCATCTCTGCCTTATGCTCCAGCCGCTTGGCCCTCAGCGACCCGGGACTAGGCGGGAGAGCGGCCCGAACCAGGTCGCAGTTCAGGGTCTTCAACCCTTCTACTTGCCGCGCCAGGTCGGTGTTGCGAGTAAGGAGCTCGTTGGCCGTCTCGGCATCCTGCAAGGAAAAGGTTTAGGTGCGAGTATGGAAGGATAAGAAAGGGTAGAAGAATGAACAAAACTCACCATCCCACCCTGGAGGCTGGCGACGAGGCCGTCCGAGATGTTCAATTTTTCCTTGAGGTCGGCCACCTCCTCGGCCGCAGCTTTTAATTCTTCCCGAAGAGCCTCGGAGCTCTTCTCCTCCCTCAGACGCACGACCTCCTTCGCAGCGATCCTCAGCTCGCGCACACTACAACAAAATTGGTATACGGTGATATTTTTTTATGTCATCAGTGACGATTTTTAAGCGTCGCGATAGTTTCTGTGACGTTTATAAATACATCACAAAATCGTCGTGATTGCGCGTGTCGCCGTAGCTCTCTGCGACGCTTTCACAGAAAAGCATCACGATTGATGATTATTTTATCGTGACGCTTTTACATAAAAGCGCCACGATTAATGATTGTTTTATCGTGACGCTTTTACAGAAAAACATCACGATTGATGATTGTTTTATCGTGACACTTTTTAAGAAAAAATGTCAAGATAGATAATTGATCTATTGTGACATTTTTAAAAAAAATGTCATGATAGATAATTGATATATTGCGACACTTTCTAAAAAAACGTCGAGAAAAATATTAACTCTACCACTATATTTTTTTGTAAAATATCACCGTAGTTAGAACTCTACAATAATATTTTTCGAAAAAATGTCACAACTTTTTTGCATTTTAAGCTCGCACACCAACCCACTTGAACATTCAAAACCCACTTTTTTGCATTTTGTACTTCTGCCCAGATTTCTCGAGAAATCTGGGCAGATTTCTGCCCAGAAATGTCGAGATATCTGGGGAAAAATCTGCCCAGATTTCTCAAGAAATCTGGGCAGAGTTCTGCCCAGAAATGTCAAGAAATCTGGGCAAATTTCTGCCTAGATTTCTCGAGAAATCTGGGCAGAGTTCTGCCCAAAAAGTCGAGAAATCTGGGCTTCAAACTGGATGGTTTCTATACAGCTACCTGATTCGAGATAACCAGTTATCTTGAATCAGGATAATTAACAAACTGGATTTATATGAAAAACTATCGGATAGAAACTGATTCATTTGGAGAAGTAAAAATAGAGAACCAATTTTATTGGGGAGCTCAAACCCGGGGATCTTTGGAAAATTTTAAGATTGGTAGCCAAAGAATGCCCATTTAATTAGATTAATAGCTTACCACTTAAAGAATGGGGAGGTGCTACTCCTCTTTCTCCATATGCAGTTTATAAAAATGCTTGTGAATTACAAGCTAAATTTTTTGGAAGTATTAAGTTATTGCCAACATGTGGTTTACGTTTTTTTAATGTTGGGAAAGGTCAGTTAATAGACTCAGATTATTCTGGAGTAATATCAATATTTAAACAGCAAGTAGAAGAAGGAAAAGAATTAATTATTTTTGGAAATGGTAAGCAAAGTCGAGATTTTATTTATGTTTCAGATTTGACTTATTGTGTACCAACTCTTCATTTACGAAAAGTAATATATATATCAGCTAGCCCTTATTCGCTCCTCATTTTTAAATTAAAGGGGAAAGTAATTTGAGTATATTTTCATCTATTCTTGTCGAGTTAAAGGGAGTTAAGAAAAATTGCAATGCAAACTATAGAACAACAAGTTATTAGTATAACTCAGGCTACTGTAACTATACTACATAAACCTTTATCTTCTAATATAATAGATAAAATAATTAGCAGATTTGATAATATACGGCATAGCAATGGTAATATACTAGTAGCTACTTTAAGACTTAAAATGCAGAAAATTATGCAAAATCATGTTTCAGTATTTAGAACCCAAGAAATTTTAGATGAAGGTATACAATTAATTGATCAAGTAAGACGAGAATATAGTGAAATAAAGCTAAATGATAGATCCTTAATATGGAATAGTGATTTAGTCGAAGCATTAGAATTATCTAATTTATTAGATCAGGCAGTAATTTCTATGCATTCTGCTGCTAATAGAAAAGAAAGTAGAGGAGCTCATGCTACCTAGAAATGTCGAGATAACTGGGCAGAACTTCTGCCCAGTTTTCTCGAGAAATCTGTGCAATACTTCTGCCCAGATTTCTCGAGAAATCTGGGCAGATTTCTGCTCAGAAATGTCGAGATATCTGGGGAGAAATCTGGGCAGAGCTCCTTGTTGTCTAATAGGGCAGTCTTTGCCTACAACCTGCTTTGAACATATACTTGCACCTGTTGGCTATTGCTTAATTACTTTATATATTTGTTGTGTTAATTTGAACATATTTCAATACTAGCATAGTTGATTACTTGACCGGAGCTTATAAATTAAATTGAATCTCAAAATAAATAGAAGAAAAGAGAAGCCAAACCTTGATTCAGATTGAGATTTGTAGTAGGAGATGGTGTTAGGGTGTTGTTAGGGGTAGACTCATCTTGATTTGATCTTTGAACAGAAGCCATCATTCTCAAGAACTGCATACATAATAAATATTTACAAAACTATTGTAATTACATTGAGCATTACTAACGAGATTTAAACACAAAATTATTACTTGTTCTGGTGATAGATGTATCCCTTGTCTCCCTGATGTTCCAGATGAATCTTCCCTAGAATCTGGCTGTGACCTGGCATCCACAAGACGATCTATGGTTTTTTGCGTAATTGACATTTGTAGTTTCAATTGTTCAATCTCCCGCAACTCTTCTGGATTTGTAGGACTTAAGCTAGTTGTTCTTGAGCGGCGTGATAAATCCGGATATATCTGAATTGCAGTGACACTCATTCCCATACCACGACATTGGCCATAGTATTCCGGTCCAAATGTAGACCTAAAAAATAAATAAAAGTATATTATACAATACTCTAAATTGAAACAACGTGTTATAAAATATTTTTTACCTAAAAGCAGCTTCATGAATTTCATTTATTGGTGTGTCAGGAGGATGTTGCGATATTTGTTCATCTATAGCCTTGTCCAATGCAACCTAGCACAAAATACATAAATGAAATATTCAACAAACTTTAGATATTATTTAAATTGTTAAATAATTTAGCTAAAGAATGAAACACTTACTTTTTTTGATATTGCCTCTTCATTCACCAAGGTTTTACCATTTTTCTTGCTTGTGCGACTATCTACGAATAAGTCAATACGAGTTGGCTCTCTGCCCAATTCAATATCCTTATAAAAAATAAATCGTTTAGCTTTATATAATAAAGTAAGAAATAATAAAGAATACATCTCTATATATAGGAGTTTGTTGTACCAAGTCTTTCTTTCGATTAGCAAGGCTCATCCGTCCAAGAGTATGTGCACCGAGATTTTTTTTGTGACAAGCTTTATTTCTTTCACTTATACACTATCACATCATAAAAGTCATTCTCAAAAGTTTAATATGTAAAAAATTTAAACAAAAAATTGGAAGAACAAAAAAATAGAGATTGATACAATACCCTTCCTTTTGGAGAATACCAATATGTCACAATGTCAACAAATTGGCTCTCTGACATATCTGTCGGACCACCTCGTGCAATAAGTGCTTCTGGAGTGCCTAATGGGTCGTAATATTGTTTTTTAAAAGTCGACTTCCAATTTCTAAAACTTTCTCTAAGAAGTTCCGTGATAATCTTTTTGACGATCTCAAAAACGAGAAATCTTTGCTACATGAATAAATCATAAATCTTATAAATAATTGCTACTATATTCAATGAATCATGATTTTATTTATGTACACTCACCTTAACCATACTCCATGCAGTTTCCTTGCTATATCGGGACACCTGCGTCCAAGATAGAGGGGGTCATTGGAAATAATGATGTATTTCGTGCAAGTGTCCCTAAGAATGATGAAAGTTGAGGTGCTCCACTTCCAACAAATTGTCCATGTTTATTTCGCTCCAATAAAATAACTTTATCTGATGGCATAAGATGAATATCCTTACATGTCGTTGCTCCTCGCAACTTTTTACTTCTATTTGTACCTAAGTACACAAAAACTTTAATTATTCCACTTGTATTTAAAGCAAATCATATAAGAAAACATGCATTATTTACCTGAAGTTTCTAGGACTTCCTCAGTATGATTTACAGCTTCTTGCTCATTATGTTGATCCTCATCAGAACTTACATCTGTAGAAAAATAATGCATAGTTGTTGGATCATGTAGTGATTCCTTGTGGGCATTTGAAGTGCACACCACCAACATCTTTGTGTTGATCTGTAGATAAAGTGTCATCCCTTGAAACAAATAGTTTTCTTGGAGCAAATGTTCTTTTAGAAGTCATCAAGTATCTGCATGATAACAAAATCAAATATATGCATGGTAACAAAATCAAATACCAACACATGAGTCGTGCACTGGTACTGCTATTGAAGAGAATCATATCATATTACAAGGATTGCAAGTTTGACTATGTAGACAGATAAATCAAGAATAAACATGAAGGCATTGAATACAAAGAAATTATATGCTTACCCGGAATAAAAGGAAGAGGGGGGGGGGGGGACTAATTCCTACGATGTTGAACGAACTAAATTACCAATCCTGCCAAACATTTGAAACTTATAAGTTAATCATGATAGCAAATGGGGTAAATTAGCCTAGTTCTTGTAGCAAAAAATACCATCTGCATTGCAAAAATATACAGATTATGCGCAGTTATTACAGAGAAATTAAGGGTTTGCATAAGCTTCTAGATTTCAAGATATTCTGCTGCATAAACTTCATAAAAAAATTGTTGGATGCAATACCTAAACAGTAAATCCCATACCTGGTCTAATTTCAAAACAGAGGCAGAAAAAAAAAACTAAATATAAATTAAAGTATTATATCACACTACTATTTTCTAAATTACTACATTATACAGTATAAGGTGTGAATTAGTTCTAAATTTCACTGCATCATCTTCTAATAGATCATTCCAATTAAAAATAATAATTCACTTGTCCTGTTTTTTTGTGTCTTTGTATTTACCATAACAATAGCAATGGTGATATATAAAATGTATCCTTCACATAACAACAACCGCAGATATTTCAAGATTACTGGATTATTAAGTAATTATTCTACTCCGGTTTCAGTGCCATCATCAGTTTCAACTAGTTCAGTGTGCAACAAGTGTTTCTTCTAAAATAGAATATATCTGAAAAAATCCAAAACAACATGAAAAAGAAGATATTTTCAATGATCTGTTAGCTGCACTCGAGAGAGATTTGGAAATGTTTACCTGCCAGCTCTTGTATTCTATATTTGTTGTATCTCTTGAATATAATCGGTTCCAAACAACACTGCATAGAGTTAAACATCTTGAGTTCTAAAACAGTATGGTCTAGTTATAATACATCCACCTCACCGAGCCTACACCCAGCATGTGAAGTTAAATTTCTCTTTCCACAACTCTAGGCTCAACATCTGTTCTAACCATCTCGATGCCTTCTTCATCTTAATATACATTTTGAATATTTTGTATATCATTACTAACACATTGAATGAAGTTTTCATGATCATCAACACTTGTAGCTTCGATATCACCCATTTCGTACTCATCCCGTGGTACCATCCTGATGACCAATTCCCAATTTGTTTGTGTAGGATCACGAATATAATATACCATTCTTGCTTGATAAGGAAAAATGTATGGGTCGTGTTCAAGTGCTGCTCCCGTTTGTATTAAGTTTGTGAAATTAACCAATGTGAACTCATAAAAATCTTTCTTCACACCTACATTTTTTGTAGGATTCACCCAATCACATTTAAAAAGCATCACTTTTGCAAAGTCAAAGTAATCCAATTTTATGATCTCAATTATCCTACCAAAATAATTGATATCATCTTGAGATTCATCATGGTTTGACATAACTTCAACTCCATTATTTTGAGTCCTCTTATGAATCTCACTTGCTACAGTTCGAAATGAAAACCCATTTATGTTATATCCTTTATAGCTACGAACAATAGAGTTTGGTCCGAGAGCCAATTATCGTAATTGAGGGTCATCAACAATCGCGCCATCACGATTAACCTGTTAAGATCAAATGAAAATAATTCATTTCATTGACATTGTTCATTTGTAAATCTAGATACGAGCACTAGTGTGCAAAAATGATGTTTCTTACTCTTTGCCTAAACCATTATGAAAATTCTTTATGAAGTAGATTTTCCAAGCGCTCCACGTCAATATGTAGGGATTGATAACGACTCTTCAATTCTTCTCGGAGTTCGCTATTAAAAAAATTATTAATTAGTGTACATTTTAATAATAATTAACTTGAGTAGAAATAATTTTGAAGTTTATTGAAACTCACCTTCGAAAAACTTCAAGCTCAACACAGTTGAATAAAATATATCGATGAGCTTGCAGAAGACTAACTGGATCAAGTGCCTTCAAGACGGCGCCTCTTATTGCACTCCCAGCTTGTGGAAGCATCCTAAATGCGGGGGCTGGAGATGTGGAATTTGCACTATTACGACTTGGTCGATTAAATTGAGTCTCAATCCCTTCTAAGAATCGAGAACAAAATGTTAAAGTCTCCTCCGCTATATAACCCTCTGCTATAGATCCTTCTGGTTTTGCTTTATTTCGTATATTTTATAATGTCCAAGTTCCCTCTCGATAGGATACATCCATCTAAATTGTACCGGGCCACCCAAGATAGCTTGTAAAAGATGAACCATAAGATGAATCATTACAGTGAAGAATGAAGGGGAAAAATTAATTCGAGATGACATAAAGCCAAGATAATACGATCTTCAATCTTTAACAAATCAGAAACATTTAGTCTTTTTGAACATAATTCTCTAAAGAACATGGAAACATCCATCAATGGTGACACTATATGCCTTGATAACACTGATCGTAGACCAATCGACAATAATTGTTGCATTATAATGTGATTATCATGGCTCTTTAAACCTTGTATTATGCATTGTTTCAGTTTAACACAACGTGATATGTTGGAGGCATATCCATCAGGAACTCGTAATGACTTTATCATTCCTAAAGAAGTATCTTTCTCCGTCTTACTCATGGTGAGCTCAGTGCCATCATCTCTTTCTTGGAGCCATAGATGTTTTAGGATCTCGAGATCCTTGCAATCCTTTCTGGCATGCACATTATCCTTGGATTTGATCGGATCACCTAATATAGTGTTCAAAATATTATCGCACACATTTTTTTATATATGCATTGTATCAAGATAGTGGCGGAGTAAATTTGTCTTCCAATAAGGAAGATAAAAAAATATACTTCTTTTTTTCCAATACTTAGTAGGTCCTCCTAACTGATTTGTTCTACCAAATACAACTTGAAGATTTTGTGTTGCCTCAGATACTCTTCGTCCATTAGGAGGTTTTTTACAACCAATACGTACTTCATGTCGACCAATCTTTCTTGCTTTTCGATATGGATGATCAACTGGTAGGAATTGACGATGAGCCTGGTAAACTGTTTTTTGACTGTTCTTTAGCCAACATGATTGAGTGTCCAACCCGCATGATGGGCATCCAAGTTTGAAATGTGTGTTCCATCCTGATAAAAGTGCAGCATGTAGTGTAAATTTTTTCCCATCTGAAGCATCAAACACTTCTACCCCCACATGCCATAACTCATTCAACTCTTTTACTAATGGTTGTAGATAAACATCAATGTTATTTCCTGACATCTTCGGTCCAGGTATCAAACCCGACATGATGATAGATCTTTTTTTCATGCACTCCCAAGATGGCACATTATATATCACTAGCATAATTGGCCATGTGCTATGTGTACTGCTAAGATCACCAAATGGATTGAATCCATCGGTAGCAAGTCCTAAACGAATATTGCGAGGATTGCTTGAAAACTCTTTATGGCGTTGATCAAAATCTTTCCATGCCAAGCCATCTCTAGGGTGATGCATGAAACTGTCGTGATTAAGCTCTTTAGCGTGCCACTGCATCATCTCGGCAGTTTGCTTGCAAAGAAATAGTCTCTCCAAACGTTCTTTTAATGGAAAATATCGAAATACTTTTTTGGCAGTCTTTCTCATGCTGATCATATCTTGTTGCTTACGTTTTCTCAGTTGATGTGTCAATTGATCGTCTTGTACTTCAACCCATCGTGCTTGCCTGCATATATGACAAGCATTATCATTTTTGTGTACGTCCCAAAATAATGAACAATCATTTTCACATGCATCAATCTTAATATATTTGTGACCCAATTTAGATGTGATTTTCTTTGCCTCATGATAATTAGCTGGCACTGATTCATATCCGCCTGGAATTGCACCTTGTAGAACTTTCAATAACATATCAAAATGTATATTACTCCAATTTCCAAGTGTCTTGGTATGAAGGAGATTCAATAAGAAAGATAGTTTAGTGTACTCTTGACATCCTTCCCACAATGGCTTATTTTCCTCTAAGAGAGATGTGTATAGATTATTCGCATCTGCATTAATTGGAGCTTGAGGATTCTCAAAATGTGTCTACACCGATACCATCATAGGGTAATTCTTGTTCTTGCAAGCTCTCATTGTTTGTTAAATTAGGAATAGCGGCATGTAGAAGTTCATTCATCAGATCACTCGAGTTGTTATCATGGATCAGAGGTTCCATAAAAGGAAAATTATTATTTTGTAAGACTCCGCTGTTAGCTAGACGTCCATCATGGTAAATCCAATTTGTGTAGTTCTCCATAATACCATTCCACACAAGATGCCCCTCTACCTCATCCCTATCCCACTTCTTTAGATTTACGCACTTTTTACAAGGACATGGGCACTTCTCATCAATTGGTGTATATGAATAGTATGAATCTAGCAGATATTTCACGCCATCTAAATAAGCCTTTGAATGACGTAACTCTCCCATCCAACCTGTGTCCATTGTTAATAATGAATCTGATTGGTGCCTACATAAAAGAACAACAAAATGATTAAAGATTATTCTTCAATTCTCAAAATCTTTACTAGTCCACTTCAATCTCCAAGAGGTAGGAGAAAATTTTGTGGCAAAGAAATATGACATGGAAAGGACGAAGAAACTATGAATATGGAATAATGATTATATCTCAATATTTGGAAATAAGCCTCCTAGAGGGCTTAAGTTTCGTTCGAAATCAACCAAAATTACAGGAGGAAAATTACAAAAGGAGGAAAATGAAGAACATCCAAAAACATTGGTATCTAACAATGAAATACAACTTTGATAGAAATATTTTCCTAAATTTAAATCCAATAATCTCATATTTTTTTAATATAATATTAGCTCTATACCCGAGTTAACTCTGATCGAAAATTAACTCGTACTATTGTTCTCTCTCTTCTCTTGATGAAACTATATTTTAGTTGGAGAGTGATGGTTTGTACCTTGTCCATATATTGTCCCAGAACTATGAAGCCGGCCACGACAACAAGAAAATAAAATAAAATTTATAATAAATAATTCGGGTACGTGGAAAGTTGATAAACCCCATATATTCTTACATGGATACATATACATACATATCATCATTAATTTATAAACCCTATATATTCTTACAAAATAATATATAGATGTTAGATGCTTGATATCCAACACAAAATACACACAAAAAAAGAATAAAGAAATATCAAGGGTTAAGAAACAATTTTAACTTCTCAAACATATGTAATATATAAACAATTAGCCATTATCAATTTATCATGCATGCATCATATAAATTAGATTTGAACAAGTTATATCAATTTGTCATGCACGCAACCTTGCTAACTCTATTTAGTTTTTTACCACTTTGTTTATTCCAAATTAATTAAATCATGCAGATCCCTTATTAGAAGCTAAATCCTCAAGCATAAAGTTAACTCGATGCCTTTTAATACTCGTGGCTTGTGATTCATGTGCATCTCTGTTCGTGTATTCCTGAATTGATCCTATTTATGGAAAAAACTTCTCCAAAACAAATTTAATTCACATGTTCTCCCTTGCAATCTCAAAATCTTATAATATTATAAAAATTGGAAGAATAAACAAATATAATAGATCACATAAGTGCAACCTCAAATTAATAGTTGAACAATAGTGGATGTTAGCTTCTAAATTGGCCTAAACATTTCACAAAATACAAAATTAGCAAGGTGGAAAAACTAAAGACGGAAGAGAGAAATTTGGCGAGATAAAAAAAAGACCTAAGAGTGCCCCTTTATTTTGTGAAAAAAAAAACAAGCTCGTGTTCAAAATCATTTTGACAGCTCTTTTGGAGCCTGAAGTGTTTCTATATCGACTGCGAGTAATGCTAGGCACACTAGCCGGAAAACTAGTCGAGTGAGCACACACCCCAGCCATCTACTTGTTGGTTATGAGAAGGCCTGCGGTTTATACACCTGAGAACAGCAAATTGAATACCACAACAATTACTTACACAAGATTAGTTTGTTCTGACATTCTACTTCTTAACAACAAAAATTAACTGAAAATGTTTACAAAAAGCCATACAAGCAAATCAAAAGAATGAATAGCAGATCAAATATTCATGAACACCAACAATTTTCTTTAAACAAGGGTAGTTGGATAACGTTTTTTTATTTAATTCATCTACCTTCCCACATAATACAAAAGATATACAAGGTTTGATTTAGGACAAGTAATACATGAAATCCCATCCTCTTTATGGCCTTGGAACACAATTTTGGAACTAGACAATCATTACTAACATTTTTTGAAGCAGAGCAAATAAATAAATAAAACCAGATGATGATTTTGTGGATAAATTAAAATTAAAATGAATCATCCCTTCTTGTTAAACAAGAAGTTCATAAATTAATTGCATGTTTTGTTTATTAATGGTTACCATCATAGCTCCAGACTGTTTCCCTTCTGTTCACCGCCATTGAAATCCAGAGAATAACATAAGAAGCATAAAGTAACAACAAGTTGTGTATATAGCTAAGCAATAAATTAGAGAGAGAGAGAGGAAATAGTACAGAAAGAGAGTGAAGGAGAAGATAAAGAAGTTGCCTTGCGGGAGGAGTGATGACGAGCGCCGAGCGGCGGAGGAAGATCGGCCGAACGGGAGTGAACTTGTTGCGGCCTTGCAGCGGTGCGACTTGCGGAGTTGCGGGAGTGAACGAGAGGCAGAGGCGGAGCGGGAGTCGGTAGTCGGGAGTTGGGACGGTGAGGAAACAGCGTTGGCCGCCCGACAGTCGGCCGTCGGGAGTCGGAGCGGCGGAGGCTTGTGATTTGCGGCTGCGAGCGGGAGTGGGGAGAGGGATGAGAGGCAAGCCCGCAAGACGCAAGGGGGATTTAGCGAAAAACTAGGGCACGAGCGGCGGATGGCGTGGCTGAAGACAGATCGCGGGAGTGGGGCGGAAATGAAACTCCTAGGGCTAAATTACTATATATATTTAGTTAGGATAAAAAAATTAAAAATAAAAAAAATCTAAAAATGTCATGAAATTTTTGGAGGGAAACGAATTTTTCTCTCCATAAATAATTTTATATTAAAATATTAGCATGAAAATTTTGAAAATGTATATTTCATTTTTATTTAAAAACATGTATTTTGTAACAAAACAATTCATTGTTATTTTGCACCAACAAAAATAGTTGCTATTTTTGAAGGTAAACTCAAAATTCATATACGTAGGAGCATTTGATATGAGGTTATGATCTCTTATCTTAGATTTTGTTTAATCGACTTGTCATTGATCGATGCAGTCATCTTCATCATTAGCGCAACTCATGATACTTACAATATTGGAACATTCACCTAACGCCTCATCGATCAATGTAAACATATTCCATAACTAGTAACATTTGACAAGATCATTGAGCTACAGGTCGAAGAATACATGGCTACATGATGTACGTATGTATGCCGATCTTAACAGTTATGTACATTTGTGGAGACATATATAATATCCACAGTGAACACATTCATATTATATATATTTAATTACTCGTATCAAGCTTACGATCGAGATCGTCGCTATCATCAATATAACTTCACTAGCATCAAAAATATCATTATTAGAACTTTAACAGAAGATCGTACGTATGTTTTGATGACGCCGCACTAACCGTCTGCCGCAGCTGTCTCCCGACAATGGGAGTGCGGATAGTCAGGTGTATGGTGATGGGTGTGCTCATAGCAAAATACCCTATGATGGCGATGTGCATTGTACAACCCCGATGTTCGCCAGGAAGAGTCAGACGGCTCACACCCAAGAAAGCGAGCCAAGATGGGCGAACCCCGGTGAGGCGAGCCAAGGAAAGGCGGGAGACTCTACAAGCGAACGAGCTGGGACAGGCGAACCCGCCTAGAGTATGTGCGGATAGCAATTCTGGGGCTCGCCAAGGTAAGACAGGCGAGCCCGCCTAGAGTATGTGCGGATAGCAATTCTGGGGTTCACCGAGGTAGTGCCGGCGAGCCCGCCCAAAGAAGGCACGGCTAACCCAGGAGTTCGCGAGCTCCGCTCGCAGGGAAGGTGCAAGGGCGAGCCGGTTCGCCCAGCAAGGGCTTGTAGAGAAATTCCCGGTGGTCTGCGGATAGCTCCTCTGAACATCGGGGTTTGGCTGTTAGCAGACCAATCCGGTGTGCGGATAGTAAGAATGGACAGACGAATTTGGCTATTGACAGACCACAAAACTAAAATCTATAAATAGACCTTAAAGGGCACCTTGGAGGAGACCGGTTCGTAATCTTTGAGCCTTCTTCTCTCCTTAGGTCGCTTTGGTTTGGGCTCTCTAGCTCTCCAAGGTGCCCGAGTCTTAGCTTTGGCTTGGGAGGGGAAGCGCTCAACGATCTTCCGGGTTAGTGGAGGGACCTCCTCGCTAAGACTAGGGTCTTTGTTCTTTCTCCGAGTTATCTGCCCACCTCTTCCGAGGGACCGGTAAGGGCTAGCTGCCCCTCAACTCGTTGAGGGCCCCGAGCTCCACAAGAGACCGAGAAATCGGTTTCAACATTTTGGTGCGGTGAGCGTGGAGCGTGGCTGGTTCAAGAAAGTTCCAGTGAAGGGTTATGGCGGGAGATGAAGAGCAAGGCGAGGAGTTCGGCGAGACACCTCAGGTGGCGATGGCCAGGATGCTCGCAGATTTCAGAAGGGAGGTGCTCGACACCTTGGGGTTTATTGTCACATCTTTGCGAAGCGAGTTTGCGACCCCAGCACCTCAGGCGATCCCTCCCCCAACGACGGTCGACGAGAATGCCCCGGGGGGAAGGGCTGGAAAGGAAGTTGTCGTTGGGTCAGGGCAGGATAGGGAGGGGCGAGTGTTGTTCGCCAGTCCGGCGAGCCCGATGCCGGCGAGCTCCGGGCCGGCGAGCTCAGTACCGACAAGCTCTGTCCCAGCGAGCGCGGCGCAGGCGAGCGCGCGCCAGGAGGATGCGGCGACGGTCGGGGTGGTTCAGGCGAGCGCCGCCCTCGCGAGTGCAGTCCCGGCGAGCTCAAGTTTGGCGAGGGAGCCTGGGGGGCGAGTGGAGCCTGAAAGGGTAGCAGGAGGGGGAAGCCCCTTTTGCGAGCTGGTGCTTTTCGCACCCGTCCCGGGGGGGTTCGGGGAGTGGGACCGAGTATACTACAACGGTAGGGATGACCCTGTCCAGCACCTGCAGTGTTTCGAAGACTCGGTCTCCATCAGGCCGATGTCAGATGCCTTCAAGTGTCGGCTCTTTGCCGTCACCCTCAAGGAGAAGGCCAGGGACTGGTTCCATCAGCTCCCTGCAGGATCAATCTACGCGTTTGAGGACTTGCGCCAAAGTTTTTTGCTGAGGTTCTCGACCTCAAAAAAGTGGAAGAAGGACGCTGATTCCCTCTTCAAAGTGAAGCAGGAGCCCAGGGAGTCGTTGGCTCAGTATGCGGATTGGTTCCAGGAGGAAGTGCAGCTTACTCAGGAGATGCCTGGGTTTGCACTCCAACTCGCCTTCACGGTCGGGTTGAAAGAGAGTTTCTTCAAGATGGCGTTGAAGAGGAAGGCCCCCGTCTCCTATGAAGAGCTGATGGAGAGGGTGGCGGAGGAAGTCGCGAGTGAAGAAGCCAACCCGGAGCTCACCAAGAGGCTAGCAAAGCTCAGTGAGCCAGAGGTGAGGCAGCAGGAGGTCAGGAGAAGGGAAGAGCCCCCGGCCCCGGAGGGGGATGGAGGCCGCACGGCGGAGGAATGCAAGGACAGGGAAGGGGTTACGGCCCAGGAAGGGGTAACCATTTCGGAGGTCAAGAGAGACCCCACCAGTTAGGGTGGAGGCAGGGTCCGATGCAGATGCCTCCCCCACCTCAACAGGCCATGACAATTGGCCGGGGGAGAGGAAGAGGAAGGAGAGGCGAGGTGGAAACAGCAACCGCTAGGAGGAGAAAGAATAGGGTGGCGGAGGCCGAGGCGGGGGAGGTGACGTTGTCGTATTGTATCTTC
Source organism: Dactylorhiza incarnata (assembly GCA_033032865.1). Taxonomy (NCBI): domain Eukaryota; kingdom Viridiplantae; phylum Streptophyta; class Magnoliopsida; order Asparagales; family Orchidaceae; genus Dactylorhiza; species Dactylorhiza incarnata. Next base: position 9,998,723 of record JAWHQI010000067.1, read on the forward strand.
CATGATGAGGAAGGTCACTCAACGGACACCTGCCCAGAGTTCCTGGAGGTGAAGAGGGGCAGAGCGCTCGCGCCACGGCAGCAGCAGCCAGTAAGGATCGTGGAGGTCGAGCCTCGAGAGGAGGATGAGGAAAGGTGTGAGGATAGAGCCGATGTGGGGAGTAGAGGAGGGATCGGGGTGATCCATGGGGGGTAGGGGTGGAGGCGACCCGCAAGGCTAGCCTCCATACCATCTACCGCCGGAGCGTGGCTTCAACATCCACCGCTCCGCCCCCGGCCGAGAAAATCATTTTCACCCAGAAGGACATGCCGGGCTATGAAGACCCGTTCTGCGACGCGCTGGTCATTCAGACGGCGATCGAGAACTTCACCGTCTCCCAAATCCTAGTGGATAACGGAAGTTCGGTCAACGTCATCTTCAAGAAGGCGTTTGACGGGATGGAGGTGGAGGCCAGAAGGGTGTTGGCCTCGGATGGACCTCTGTTTGGGTTCTCGGGGGAGAGGAAAGAAGTAGAAGGGGGAGTAGGACTTCATGTGATCCTGGGGGGGGGGGGGGGGGGGGGCAGTCCAGGAACTGCCGTTTTGTCATAGTGGACGCTCCAAACAGCTACAACGCCATCTTTGGACGGCCACTCATCAGCGCGTTCCGATGTGTCCCCTCCACTTTTCATCAATGCTGAGGAATGGGATAAGGTTATGGAGGAGGCGGCCGAAGTCGGAGGTAAGGAGGTAGCCGAGGAGAAGATGGAGGGAGAGGAAGTCCATGCCCAGGAAGGGGTAGCTGAGGGACCCCGGGCGTAGAGAGAGGAAGAAGAGGAGAAGGCCCAGGAGGGAGGGGCGGAGGAGCTGATGGTGGTAGAGGAGGAGGTAAAGGAAGGAACCCAGGCTCTCGCTTGTGCTGAGGAGGAGAGGGCTTGGGGAGAGCAGTCCCGGCTGGAGGCTGTGGACGGGGTCGTGGAGCTCGAGGTCACCACCCGACTAGGGGTGGTGGAGAAGGTCCGGGTCAGCGGAGGACTCAACCAGGAAGATCAAGCGGAGATTCTGGCTTGCGTGCAGAAGAACGTAGACGTCTTCGCTTGGAGCGCCGCGGAAATGCCCGGGATCGATGCGGATGTGGCTTGCCATCGCCTCAACCTCGACCCCGGCACCCGCCCTATCCGCCAGAAGAGGAGGGCCATCGCCGACAAGCTGGAAGGGCCCATCCGCGAGGAGGTGGGCAAGCTCCTACAGACAGGCTTTGTATCGGAGATCCAGTATCCAGGCTGGGTCTCCAACGTCG